>CM065905.1:40397500-50397500 GCA_033439115.1 Firmiana major
ATCGATTTCATGTTATAGGTTATATATATATATTTCTAGACGCTGTCAAGTCTTCAGGCAGGGAGGTATTTTGAAATACCCTTATTAACCTTCAGACTTAACCACATATACTTTATATACCAGTCCATGTGGTTACAATTTGTATTCGCTACTAATTGCTTTAATCCTAATGACTTCATATCGTAAGGATGTTCTCACCTTGCATACGCCTCTTACTCCAATACATCTTGTATTCAGAATTAAGCATATCTCATCTTAAAGATTATCTCATTTCGTATATCCCTCATGATAAAACTCTTTCATTATTCATTCCGTGAGTACAATCCTTTACTCCTTTAATTTCAACTATTGCACCCCTTTTTATCACTTAAAATCTCTATATCCATATTCCGTTAATTAATCCTCCTCTATTGGGGTACTCATTTATCAGTATTGTGCCCAATGATGTATGTATTTATGCCTTTTACTCACTTATATGCGAATGAAGGCGGTATGAATAAATGTGTGGCACCAGGATCAATGAACATATGTACTTCATTATTCATAACAAGTGTGGTATCTTACACCACATCCATGAAACATCAATAGTGTCCTGGTCCAAGACATCCTCTCGCCTTCGTCCAACAGCCTACTTTCCTTTTTCTTTTCGGCTATTGCCTCCCTTTTCGTTGCAGCTATACTAACGAAGTTTTTCTCTGTCTCTTTACTTATCTGTGGGGCGATCTCGCCCAACTCTGTGCAATCAAAATCAATGGTCCGTCTTACCACACTTAACGGCCATTTTCATCAATACAGTGTAGGTATAGACCCTCCTTCCGTGGTATCCACCACACATTCCACACTGCTTACAGTGCTTACACTGCTACACTGCTTCGTAGCAGGTCGAGGTCCTCCAATCACAATGCCCCCCAAGAGTGTCAAAATTGGATGCACTGGGGCCTTACCAATTATCTTACTCCATGACTCGTCAAATTAAATCTTTTACCAATTGCCATTTTCCCATTTTAACATCTTTGTCATTTCTCGATTCTCTTTTCTGTCTCTATTTCAGCCCTCACTACCTTTTCCAATCTCAGAGGCGTGCAATTCGTGTTCTTATTTACCCAACTGTAAATCTGCGCATTGCCTCGGTATAGGTAATATCTCACGGGGCCAATTGGACTCTGATTGACAATCTGAGCCCTTCCATAAACTTTTAGACATCTCAACTGTCACTGTTCATGTGTCGAGGTAATATCTACCAAAGAATATAACTGAGTTTCATACTCATAATCAATTTAGTATTCCTGGGCAGTGTAAGAAATTTTTCCTTTAAATCATGTCCGGGATATCCTGTCACCGGAATACATCCAGAAATATTTCTCTTGTCAACTTTGGATGTTTAACACTTAAGATGGGTCGAGCGGGTTTCCACCAATGCTCCTTGCGCCCTCGTATCTCATTCATAATCTGAGCAATTAGCTCCTCAAAATAATCTCCACGCTCCGCTCCAACCTCGCGAAGCGTGTCTCAATACTATCCGATCTCTCTATCGGACTCTGAGAGGCATGCTCAACATTAACCTCTATTTCAATCTCATCCTGATTCTCACAGGTCAATTCAGCACGACTTAGCAGACTCAGGTCTACCTCTACGACCTCTGCCTCGTGCACTATCTCATCTAACGCGACTCATATTAGGCATTCCTGCATTCTCAATCATTTCTTAGTCAAAACCCATCTCTATTGTATCTAACCAAGCACAGTAACACGGGGATGTAATTCCTAATTACTGACACTGACACACATCAGACCAATTTCGGCTCTGATACCACCTTTATATGTCACGACCCAAACTACCCAAAAATCAAAGTTAATTTTTCGTGTTTTGTTATTTTTATTACTTAAATTCTTACCTGTCTTCTGATCGTGACCACACTCCACTAACAAATTGGGCTGTGTGTCAATGCCAGTCCCACCATACATTTACCATATAAATTAATTCTTTCTCAGTCATTTATAAAATGTCTACAATATTTATACATCCCCTAGAGACACTTACAAACGTGTTACTGTGCTATGCTTATTTAGATACAATTTGTACAAGTGTATATACCTTATGTCGATGGGCAGCAGCGGATATCCAGAATGCAGTACTGAGTCGCCTCAACTTCAACTGGAGATTATCTGTGGGAGAAAATGAAAGGGGTGAGCACATCAAGCTCAGTAAGGCAATCCTACGAACAAGTAGGTAACCATACTACCTACATGAACGTGGTGCCATGTATAAACCACCCTTTCTCCACACATTTTAAAACAAATTATATGAGTTATGATGTTATGTAAATCAAGTTTGCACGAAAAATTCAACATGCAATTATATTCAAAATCATATCTTTCTCGTTTAAAATTTCACAGTAAAGTCAGGACTCGACCCCTCCTTCGGGTGATCCTGACTCACACAAAATCATGAAAATTCGTTTACATCACATATGGGTTTAAAAGCATGGAAATAACCATCATGCACATTTAGTTTAAAAACCCAGTTTGATTTCATCAAAATTGTCGACATGCGAGACGAGGCAATATCTGTATAACGGCAATAACCAGGACTGGCCATATGTGTCCTCGTGAGTCCCTCTAGCTTCACGGATCCCAGTGTGCGACGTCTCACCCTGATCGGGAACCGCCCGGGAGGTGGGTCAATCCAACCCGTCAGTCTTATCCGATCTCACGCATCCGAAGATGCCGTATCCGAAGATACCCCGTATCACAAAGATACCGTATCCGAAGATACCCCGTATCACAAAGATACCGTATCCGAAGATACCCCACGGTACATCGTACTCCATGCTACTTGCACGGTACATCGTACTCCATGGACCCATATCACTCTAGGTACTCCAGCCCAAATGGCCTGCTTCCCACAGAGAGGTTTTGTTTCTCAATACTCATGCCACGTCTCAAAACGCACGTGCGAGCCTATTTAATCGGTGACACACAGTCTACCCGATGCTCCAAGCACGGCTCATCACATGTTCTCATAAAATCAGTGCGAGCGATGCTCAGCATTCTTATCAAATCAAATAAAACTGGCAGAGCCCGCTTTACATCCCCACAAGGCCGCCAACTAATAATTCTATTTTTTATAGAATTATTTGTGCTTAAATTCCTAATTATTTACTTAAATCCCCTTATTAATTCATTAATAATCCCCTTATTTAATTAAAATTCCTTATTGTGCAGATATATTAAATCCAGATGAAATTTAGTCATTTTAGACGAAATTGGGCTGAAAACGGGCTAAAAGAGACTGGACCACTTCTAATTTGCAGATCGAGTCACCAGTCGTTTGGACACGCGTGATGCCAGGTGTCGATATTTTATTTGCTCTGAAATGATAAGATCAACAGACACCGAGCGAATATTCTGGAAGGCACACGCTGGGCCACATCGTACAGCTAATTGGACAAAAAGACTGATGACGTGGAAATATCTACTCTGCAGCAAATCAAAGGAAGACAAGTGGCCAAACAATGCCAACTCATCTAGGATGACAATTTACCATTGTACCCCTATGATTTGTGTATAAATAGAGCATGGTGGCAATTGAAAAATCAAGTAGTTTTTAGAGTAGAATAGGAGTAGGAGTAGTGTAGGTTAAGGTAGAATAGCTTTAGATTTATTTTCCTTGTTATTTTCTTTTCCTGTTAGTAAGTTCTTCAATTGTTTTACTGTTCATTTCTTTTCATGAAGCTTTGTTCATTTTAATGAAAAGCATCTTTCAGTTTCCTTTCAAGCCCGGTTTTTAATCACCAAATCTTTCATTTGCTAATGTTGGTTCACAATGATTGTTCTTATTTAAGCTCTCGGTTTCTTCATTATTATTTTCAACAGTTTTTCATCATTTAATTTTCAAGCTCTCGGTTCTCCATTGTTTTCTAAGCTCTCAGTGTTCTTTGCTATTACTTGCTGTCTAAGAGCTGCTGAGTACGGGATGAGGATGGTCGCGTAAGGAGTGTTCAGAATTAGGAAAAAGCACAAGCTGTCAACATGGGTGCAGTAGCATGGTGATTTGCTGTTCCAAACGGAAAACTATGACTGGGCAGATTTCATACTCTGTTGTGCTCTGTGTTGAGAGCTTGATACTGTTCATTTTCTTTTCATGATTTTATTAATCTAAGTTGTGGTAGCTACAGGTTTTCATGGATATGTGCTGACCAAACTGTTGTGTGGATGTAGATGTGTAGGTGGTAGCTGAAGTTGTGAAGGATGTAGAGCTTTGTGTTTAAGTTTGGTTCCAGCTTTGTTTCATTTTCTGTTTTGTGCTTATTATTTCTATGTTTTGTTTTGTTGCCTTATTTCTAGTTACTTATTCAAGTTTGGTTTTTCATTTCATTTTATAGTTATATTACAGTTGCATTAAATTTGTTTAGCTTTTCCAGTTTTTACATTGCTGATTGTATTTGCTAATTCTATTCTTCAATTCAGTCTGTCGGGTTTCATTTATAAGAGGTAGTGCAGTGATGGATACAGCAATCAGAATTTGCACAAGTCTAGCACGAGTTGCAGAGCAGGGAAGCAAGACTCATGCTGAGTTGATCATGGCAGCACAGTACGGTGTATACAGGATAAGTTGCTCTGCCGAGAATAGACGAGGACATGAAGCTGAGGCAGAAGCAGACAGAATTGCAGGACGCAGCGGCCAGCACCTGGAAACAGAACTGCAGGAGCAGAGGCAGAAGCAGCAGCACACCCGAGCAGGCCAGCTGGAACGTGCAGCAACAACGGCAGTACACACCGGGAGACAGCACAGCAGGAGCAGAGGCGAGAATGGCAGAAGCATTTCCACTCGGGAAGCTGCTGGAGAAGACAGCACAACAGTGCCTATTCGGGACCACTTACTGTTTTATGGCCTAAGGCCATGTTTGGCACATCCTTCCCTTTCACTTAATTAGTTAATGCATTTACATTGTTTGCTTTTATTAGTTGTTAATTAGGTTAGTTAATTCTAGTGTTTTAGTTTGTAAATTTCATTTTTAGTCTTAGTTTTTATTAAATAGTTAATTTTATATTTATGTGTTAGGACTTTAATTTAGTTGCAATCTAGATTAATTGTGTTCATGCATTGTTAGTTAATTTGCTTTCAATTTAATTTGTTAGGATTAGTTGCTTTGTTTACATAGTTTAACTTAGATTTAATTTAGTTGCATTTTATTTTAAGCTTATTTAATTTTAGTTTAATTAGTTTTATTGTTTAAATTGCGTTTTATTTTAATTACGTTGATTAGTTTTAACTATTTTAATTTTCTTTTGTAGGTTGTTTTTAATAGCTTGGAGTATTGTAAGTACTTTGAGCTCAGTTTTATTTTATTTAGTGTTTATTATTTTACTTTAATTTTAGCCTTGTAGACCACCAATTAATACTTCATAATTTGCTAGGATATACTTAGGGTAAAAGTAACCGGTAGTTAATTAGGCTAACAACTTCTCTGTGGGACGATATCTCGGGACTCAAATCCCATTATTACTTGGACGACCCGTGCACTTGTGGATAAGATACCCTTAGGGCTCGATCAAGTTTTTGGCGCCGTTGCCGGGGAAGTTTAATTAGTCTTTAGTTAATATCGGTGAAATTATGCTTAGGTGTAATTCTAGCTTGTAAATATTTATGGTGTAAATATTTAGAGCCTTAGCTTAGGTTAGTTAAAATTTCTCTTAATTAAAATTTTAAAAAAAAATTTAAAAATAAAAAATAAAAAAATAAAAATTTTAAGGACTTTTCGATGATTGCAAGCGTAGAGCCAGAAATTTTGATTGCTTTCTTCTAGATCCTAAAATCGAACGAAAAATTCAAAAGGACTCTAGGAAATTTATAGCTCCGCTGCAAAACATCATGACAGAAAATTTGAAAATTAGGACAGTCGGAGATTATGCAATGCCGACGATGGGGGGGTATCATTCCAGCATTAGGCCACTAGCTGTCCATGCAAACAATTTTGAAATTAAGCCCGCAATCATCCAGATGATCCAAACATCTTCGCAGTTCAGTGGGCTTCCTCACGATGACCCACATGCTCACCTTGGGCAATTCTTGGACTTGTGCAACACATTTAAATATAATGGATTATCTGACGATGCTGTTAGGCTTAGATTATTCCCCTTCTCACTAAGGGATAGGGCGAGACATTGGTTAACCTCTCTGCCTCCAGGATCAATTTCTACATGGGATGAGTTAGCCCATCAATTTCTATCTAAGTTTTTCCCTCCCTCTAGAATGGCCCAACTCCGTAGTAATATATCTTCCTTTGCTCAGTACGACTCTGAATCTCTTTACGAAGCATGGGAACGATATAAGGAGCTTCTTAGGAAGTGCCATCACCATGGCCTACCTTTGTGGTTGCAAGTCCAGACCTTCTACCACGGACTTACAAGCCCAAATAGGACCATTGTTGACACTGTGGCAGGTGGAGCCCTGATGTACAAAACAGAGGAGGAAGCTTACGAGCTTTTAGACAAGATGGCGGCTAACACCTTATTTTCCTGTCGAGTCTGACCTTTTCTTTTCCATTGTTATCTCGTCGCGCAGTCCGTTATGCTCCCAATCAAATGCCCGGAACTGCGTATCAATATTCCTCAGGTCAGATAACATATAGTTTAATTGTATTTAATCTTTTCTGGGCTTAATTTAAATCGTTGGGCCCATTTACCCCTATTGGGCCCGATTGCACCTTAATGGGCCTTAATCGGCCTTAAGCCCGTTTCCCACTTAATTTTCACTTTATCGAGGCCTATTGGGCTCATTGGGCCCACTAATAATTTATTGGGCCTCGTTCTAATTCTCGAATAGCTAAATCGATTATTTACGACAATTTATCTAAATTTTCATAATTTAATTCAATTTATGCAGAATTTAAATTCATATCACGCATAACGATGTAAATTGTCGTAAATAAGGGTCACTTACCCGTGATTCCATGCTAGAACGAAATTCGAGGCTGTCTCGAGCTCTCGGTGGATGCCAATTGTCGAGCTACACAATTCCACAATTTTCCGGGTAAGTTTTCAGCCCAAAATTTATTAAATTAAACACTCCAAAATTTAAATCGGTCAATTTGACCGCTTATCGACTTACCCGAAACTCGATTGCATTACAGGAATTTTTCCCAATTTTTTCCTCTTTTTCTTTTACCCTTTTTCTCCTTTTTTTCCTCTCTTTTTGGCTGAACCGGTTCAGTCCGATTCGGACCGGTTCAGACCCGCCGGTTCAGACCCGCCGGTTCACCCCGGTTCACTCCGATTCGGTCGGTTCACCGCCTTGCCGGCCGGTTCTCCGTCGGCTTCCACCGCCAGCATCTCCGTTGGGTCGTTCGCATCACGAATCTGGGCTTGGTTCGCCTCGAGCTCGCCGAAAAATGGCCGGTCCGGCCTGTTCTCCTCCGGCCGTCGGGACCCATTTCTCCTCTTGGCCGTCGCCGGCGATTCAGACCATTTCGCCGGCTGCTACCGGTCTCAAAATGACCGGCTCCTCCTCCTGAACTCATCGGTGGCCTCCGTTGATGCCCAGCCGCCGTGGATCGCCGGAAATCGGGCTGTTTCTCCTCGGTTCTTTCCCTCCTCCGATCGGCTTCCTCCGGCCACTGCACGGCGCGTCTCCGGTACCATCTTGCTCGCCGGCCTCCCCTCTTCCTTTTTCGACCCTTGGCCTGGCTGTTGGCCGCCGGACGGCTCGTCGGTCTCCCTCGGGTTTGGCTGTCGATTTTCGGGTTCCATTTTTGCGTTTTTTTGTTTCTGAAACCTTTTTTTTTATTTCATTAATTTAGTTTTATATATATTTATTTATTTTTATTAATATTATTTAATTAATTAAATTAGTCTAAAATATTCAAAATATCTTAAAAAAATTATATTTTATTCATTTAGTCTATAAATTAATTTCTCGGTATTATTTCGGCTTCCCGGTATAATTTTCGATTATTTTTCGGGATTATTTTTCCGAACTAAAAATCCCGATTAATTCCCATAAATTAATATCTTGATCAATTTAACCCAAAATAAATTTATTTCATCCTTATTGACCAAAATTTCTCAAATCCATATTTTTAATTAAATTTCCTTATCGAAATTATACCGACTTTCGATCTTTTGACCATTTTACCCTTACACGTGTTCGGGATTAATTTAACCTGACTTCCCTTCACGAATACTCATTCATTTCGTATTTTAATTAAATTCGGGTCTTACAGTTATCAACAAATGGAGAAATTGTCTCACAACACATAATGCAGAAATTTTGATTACCACTCGTAATTGGCTGTATGGATATGATATAGATCAAGATGGTAAAATTTTAGTATCTTTATTATTTTATTAATTTTTTATTATTTAAATTCTTATATGATTTTTTTATATATTTTATCAGATGAAGAAGATGAAACAATGGGATTTGGAAAGAATGTTGGATTAAATTGAACTAGTTGTTTTATGGAGGAGGATGAAGAGTTCTAATTGTAATGTATGTTGATATTTTATTTCTTACTAGTTATATTATTAAAAATTTAAATTTTTTTATTAAGAGTAATTGTGATTGATCATTGCCTCATTAATCTTATTTGAAGAAATTGTCACTCTTGAAGAGTTTGGTTGCTTCCTGCATTTATAATCTTTCTGAGCATGTTATTCATCAAGTCACTAGTGTTGAATGGAATGATCGTATTTTTCCTGTTTTGTTTTTTCATGCAATGTATGGCTAGGGATTGGTTTCTCCATGGCTAGGTGGCTGTGTATGAGAATGATTGTATGTTTTCTATTTTGTTGTTCTTGTAATATTACATGTCATAGCTTTAGGTGTTTGATATTTTCTTTGCTGGTTTGTTTTCTACTATATTGGACTAATTTAGAACACAACAATCATTGACTTATTAATGGCATGTGAACTTGGATGCAAACATGTCATAGTTGAGTTTGAATCTTTTTTTTTTTGTAGTGAAAACAGTCTTTAAAAGGTTATAGTCTTCTCTTTCAACTTTCAATTCTTATTTTTAGCATAATCACCATTTAAAAAACAAATCACTTTTTTTCTATTTATGAGTTATAGGAGTCAGAATTTAAATTCTAATTTTGTTAATAATGTATTCAATGTTTTATACGAAATATCAAATTTAAATAAATGTTACAATTATATAATGATTTATATATATTTGATTTATTATTGTATTAAAATTAAAATTTTAATATGAAATAAATATAATAAAATAGTATAAGAATTGTTTTTTTAATAAAATCAAATGTTATATTTAATAATATATTTATTATTTATTATTACAAATATAATAAGCATAATATTGAAAATTATTTGATATTGAATATTATATTGCATTTTAAAATAATTTTATTTAATAATTGAATTTAATAGTCAATATTTATTTTGTTGGTAATAAATTATTGATATAATTATGTAATAAATAAATAGTGATTGTTTTAAAATTTTATAAATTTTAATTAGAAAAAGTTTATTATTATTTATTTATATATTTATTTTTAATATAATAATTATATAATTATAATTCGGGTTTTTCGGGTTATAAATTCGAATTTTCTTAGGTTTCGGATCGGGTCGGTTTTGGGTCGTATCGGGCTCAGGTTATGTCGGGTTCGAATTTTTTTGGGTTTGAGTTTTTTCAGGCTCGATCTTTTTCGGGCTAGGTCTTTATTGGGTTCGAGTTTTTTCAGGCTCGGGCCTTTGACTTTTTGGTCAATTCGGTTCGGTTTCAGGTTCGGTCTCAAGCGGGCTCGGGTGGGTTTTTGAGCTCGAGCCAACTTTTACCAGCTCTACACATAACATTCTGTTACATGTTTATTTTGTAAGATAAACTTATGATGCTTGGCTTTGATTAAATATAATGGAAGTTAATGTTATGTCACTATCCCTAAAATTTAGAAGTCACTATTCTTAAAATTAAGGAATCACATCCACCCAATGATGGACATGGTTGGGAGTGGTAGTTATCTACTTAAATTAAAATAGGTCATCTCTCTTAGAAATATATACGGTAATTCCATTTGCTCCGTATACGTAAGAAAAATCAGAGCAAGAGAGAAACATGTTTTCAGAAAAAAAAATTATTTTCTTTCACAAGAGCTTCTGCAAAGGCTTCTTCATTGACTCTCACCGCAAACAGAGGTATGTAAATAATTTTTTAAAATTATCTTAAAAACATGAAACATCTAGTTTAAGAAGATCCTGTGATGTATGTGTAAGTGATAAACACATATATAATTTTTGTTTACATGTGGTATCCGAGTAAGGTTATTCTAAACTAGATATACTCTGCGAAAGATTTATGTTTACTTTACGATTTTAAGGAGATATTCTAAGAAATCGAATAGAAAATTAAGAATTAAAAGTGTATATTTTTTTGTCAAATACCCATATAGATTAGACTCTCATGAAAATTATATGTCTTGATTATTGTTATATATATATCTATATATATATATATATATATATATATATATATATATATATATCTAAAATTGATATTCTTTTTAAGCATTTTTATTGCTTTCATTAATTGCTTCAAACAAGTCATTGGTCATTTTACATAACGTTTTTATAACTGTAGCATGTCGTTTGACGTTGAATAGTTGTGGCACTGTTTCTGATAATAAATAAGTATAAATGATAGCAACTATTGTTGGAAAATTATTTGTGTGAGCCTACATATATCAATTTATTGTACATTACAGGCTATCTAATTTGTTTTAGTCCACTAAAAGTGATCAAATAAAGTTATTGGACTTCAGTGCATCTCAATTAGTATGAGCTTTACAATGTGTAGAGACCTGATATTTTATTCTATGTTAATGATGGGCCAAAATAAGATAAAATATACTTCAGTTATAAATAAGTTATGGTCCCCAGTCTAAACGTGATTTTTCTCATTCTCATATCCAATCAGTGAGTGGGTTAGGGTTTTCTATAAAAAGTAAAAGCTTAGACTGGAAGACTGCTAACCAAAATAAATCAATTTCAATGGATCCAAGTACGCTTCTGTATTCTAATTTTCTTGATGATTGAACATAAGATCCTGGATATAAATATTATGTAATTATAGTTTTACTAACAAGTGGCATCAAGAGCCAATTCATGTTTAATCATTAAAAATTAAAATTTTTTGTTTTGGTTGAAAGAAAATCAAGAATATAAAGATTGAGTTTTAATTATGGGATTGTTTGATCCTTATTAGTTTGATTTGTCCCAATTTTTTTTTTATGTTTTCATCCGATTTTTGCATGAGCATTGTAAAATACACATCTAATTTCAATTATGTACAGTTAATTGGTGAAAATAAGTAAAACAACAAGTAAAAAAATTAAGAAATTTGAAGAACAGGCCTGAAACAGCTGGCTAAGGAAGATGGTGGGAGATCTCAAATGGGATCTCCCTCACGCGCAGAGGGTGGCGCGTGTGCCACACGCGCCACCATTCGGTAGCCGAGCAGCCACCGTTTTCTCCAGTCTTGAAAGAAATTTAATTTTAAAAATTTTGTTGATTTTTTTGGAATTTTTTGGAATCGTTAAATATTTATTATTTAATATTTTGCATTATTGAATTAAAGTTGGATGTTATGCACATGATTGTTCTTGTTTTGCTTCATGATGATATGTTTTATGATGTTTTGAGTTGATTGACAATATGTACTCTCCTTGAAATTGTTAATATATTTATGTACTCTTACCTACAAACATGTGTATATTTTATAAAAAATAAAATTTCAAAATAAATTAAATTGATATAAAATGCCACTAAAGTGACCTCTTTTATATTAATTTATTTATTTTGGAAAATAAGGTTGTCATTAAGGAATTTATATGAGAGTGTTTTTAATTCATGCGAAAAATAATCGGTTCAAAGGAAGATTATTTTTTTGCCGAATTATTAACACATAAGGTAGTAAAAATGTGATAAATTCTTTTTTTCCGTGCATGTAATATGTCGGTCCAAAGAAAGGTATATTATTAGCAGTATTTGGTTATCAATATTTACTAATAAAGTTTAAGAGTACCGCTTACAAATTGATATTTATGTCTAAAGACTAAATGTCAATATTGTGTTTGGTATCTTATATGACCTAAAATTATTTGGTTGTGAACTGATTCTTGTTTTTGTTTTTTGCTTACAGTGCATGTTTCTTCCATATCTGTCAATTTGAATAACATTCCAGTACTTAATGGCACTAACTTTGAGAAATGGAAGGAGCACGTAACCATTGTGCTTGGGTGTATGGATCTGGACCATGCGATCAGGTCAGCACGACCTGCCGCCCCTACTGATAATAGTTCAGCTACGGAAATGACACTTTATGAAAAATGAGAGCGTTCAATTTGCATGAGTTTGATGATCATGAAGTACTCAATTTCAGATGCCATCAGGGGCACAATACTTGAGGAAGAAAATGATAAAAGTTTCCTTAAGCAGATTGCAGATAGATTTGCTGCAAATGAAAAGGTCGAAACAAGTACTATTCTGACTAAACTTGTTTCAATGCGGTATAATGGCAAAGGAAGCATAAAGGAATACATTATGGAAATGTCTAATTTTGTTACAAGATTAAGGGCACTAAAGTTAGAGTTGTCTAAAGACATACTCGTGCACCTGGTCTTGATATCTCTTCCTCCACAATTTAATCTCTTTAAGATAAGTTACAATACTCAAAAGGAGAAATGAACTTTTAATGAGCTCATTGCTCAGTGTGTGCAAGAGGAAGAGAGACTGAAACAAGATAAGATAGAAAGTGTTCAATTAACATTTTCTTCCAATGGTAATGTTGCCAAAAAGAAAAGGAAAAGGAACAATACAGGAAAATGCATTGCAAACATTGAAACTTCACAGCCTAAGGGGCAACAGAAATAGGATAAGTTGATCACTTGTTTCTTCTGCCGTAAGGATGGACATGTGAAGAAGGATTGTTCCAAGTACGAAAAATGACTTGCCAAAAGGGGTAAACTTCTCAACCTTGTTTGTTCTGAAGTTAATTTGGCTTTAGCACCCAATCACACTTGGTGGATAGATACAGGTGCAACTACTCACATAAGTGTGACAATGCAGGGCTGTCTAAGGAGCATAAAGCCAACTAATAAAAAAAGTTTCATCTATGTGGGAAATGGCAAGAAAGCTCCCATTGAGGCTATTGGTCTATTCAGATTAAAGTTAGAATCTGATTACTATTTAGATTTGGACGAGACTTTTTATGTACCGTCATTTAAACGGAATTTGATTTCTGTTTCTAATTTGGACAAATTAGGTTATTCTAGTTCACTTAAAAATGAAAAATTTAGTCTCTTTCAGTATTCAAATCTTATTGGTACCGGTTCTTTAGTTGACAATTTATATAAATTTGTAACGACCCTTGACCCTTGAAAATCGGGGAAAATTTTTTTTTTAATTTTATTTACCCACTTATTCCAATATTCACTTAGGTTGTATTCCTGTGCAGTGTCAAAACACTTTTCCTAATACTTTACTCGTAATTATAATTAATTTCTATATTTTAACTTATATGGCCGATAGAAATTTCGACAGCACAACGACTTATATATGAGCCTACCCACCTGCAATTCAGTTGTTTTTGGCAATCCTAGATATCCACAACTACCAAGCATGCTTCCCAACAATCCTAGATATCCACCACTACCAAGCATACTTTCCAAATTCATCTTTACCACTCAATACATCCATTTCAATTTAATACTAGTCATCTCAAAATATTATCTCAAAACATTATCCCAAAGTACTAATGTTTACATCGTTCCTTACAAAATTACATCCCAACTGATATTTCTAATATATGTCTGTGCGTACAATTATGTCTGGTACAGGAATGTAAATGTATACCTTTCGCGTGTACAAAAGTAGCTTAGGGTAGCTCTTCCCACTAGCTTACGTCATGTACGCGGCAGGTAACGTCTATGGATTCACTGCAAATGATATGAAGGTAGAGGGGTGAGCTTTTGGGGAAAAGCCCAATAAGATAGTATTATTAAAACCGTTCTGACATATAAAAGTATTTGAAATTGTTCATGGAACGAAACTTAATGAAATATAGAAATTTTCATTTCATGCATAAACGTCATAAAGCATGCGTGTCAATAAAACCATTAACATGCTTAACCATTTTCATGAACATTTCATAAAACATTTCGAAAACATATCATGAATATTTCATAATCATTTCATAAACATCTCATGCATATTTCATAATCATTTCATAAACATCTCATACATATTTCATAATCATTTCATAAACATCTCATGCATGTTTCATAATCATTTCATAAACTCTCATCATAGTCGATTTTATAATTAAAATCGAGGAGACTAGGCTATAACTAAGTCATACGATGCATGTCATTCTCCGTAGAGAGTCATCATACCTATGGCCATGGTAAGTGGGCTGTAGACTGGATCAGGGTCGTACAGCCCTTTCGTAAAGTATGGGTAGTATCTATCTTACTTACATTCACTAGCAGTTAGCTAGGACACGGGCACTAGTGGCACTCTCCAGGTAGGAAACATAATTGCATGCTGCGCGGGCACGAGATACTGCCGAAATATCATCGTAAACCACCAGTAGCACGACATCTTCCATACAGGTCGAGTTAAGTGCTAAAGGGGCCTACGTACTGGCACCCAAGTGGTGGAGCCGGAACACCACAAGAAGTAACCCTGCATGAAGCCTATAGTCTCAATACATCTTTTCTCTTTTCGTAAATGCTTTTGAAAACGTCAAAAGTTCCATTTCAAAGCATAAATATGGGTTTTTGGGCCATCATAAAACTTTCATGCATTTTCATAATTCGAAAGTTTATTTCATAAACATAGATGTTCTAGCGAACATTTTGTAAAACGAAATCATGTTTTGTAAGCAGTTTCACATGTATGGAAGCATTGATAATTCATTTCAAATCATATGCTCTTTCATAAAATCATTTATCAAAGAAACAAAAATGCAATATCAGAACTAAGTTAAGTAATACCCCTTACCTCGATTTATCGGGTATCTTGAATTCGAACGGTGACGTCTCCTAGTACCTCCTTTAATCCCTTCGACAATCACCTACACCGAAATTGTAGATTTAGCACCCTATTCATGCGACTTGAGTTAAAATCGTAATTTATCGTTGCTACTGTGTGTGTACGTATTATTGTATATCCTTAGGCCGACACGCACGTTTATATATTTCTTTACTATTTATATATTTGCTCCTACAAGTATTAACATATACCTTTATTATATACATCCACATGTATACATGCATAAATATATATATATATATACTTTTATTGTTTTCATGTTTTCCTATCTCATATATATACATTCTTTGTATATACATATACTTGCACACATTCACCTTTCATACCCCACATGTATATGCACCTATATAAATATATGTATATATACACTCCTTTATATATATATATATATTATCATTGTTTTCCATTTTTCCTTATCACATATGCATACATATATTTTTTTTGTACAAATACTAGCATACCCAATTCATTATATACACCTATTTGTACATGTACCTAAATAAATAAATATACATATATATATATATACACACTCCTATACATGTATATATATATTAATATTGTTTTCCCATTTTTTTCCTTATCTCATACATACACATATTTGTCTACTTTTCATCTTTCCAAGTTTTGCCAAATTAAATCTACACTAAACATGCTTGTATTTCAATTAATTCATACAACATCATGCTTCCATAATACAATTTAGACATACATTAAACTAAATAAAGCTTGGGTTTTTTACCTAGGGATCAACTGGTACAAGGATGGGGAATATCAACTGGGTATTTTTTTGTATTTATTTTTTTTTGGTATACTGCCAATGTAGATGTACTGTGGCGTCGGAGGGGCAGGGGTACGACCAGAAGGGTGACTGAACGGTCGCCGGGGTAGTCGGTTCACTGTCTTGTCGCCGATCATCGGAGTTCACGAGAATAGAAGGGTTTTCTTGGCTGAGCTCTCGGTTCGGCGAGGGAAGAGGGAGAGGGAAGCCGGTCCACGTCTAGGTGAGGGGAGCCGTCGGAAGGGAACTCCGGTGATGAAACGAAAGACAACAGGAAAAACGGGGAGAGGTTTCGGCTTTGTGCGAATGAGGAAGGAAGGGAGAAAGGGGAGGTCGCCGATGGTCGGGGAGGGAAGGCTCGATCGTCGGTCCTTCTGGGTTCGGTCGCCGACGAAAGAAAGGGAGATCGGCAGGCGAACGGTCGGGAGAAAGATTGGCCGGCGGTAGCAGAGAAGAGAAACAGGGGGGTTTTTCTTTTTGGGATCGCGCGATCCCTTTTTTTATTTTTATTATATATATATTATTTATATATATATATATATATCTATTTATATTTATATTTATATATATATATATTTTATATTTTTATTATATATGTTATATTTGTATTTTTATATATATGTATATTTTTAATTATAATTTCATTCTTGGATAATTACATGTATATATTTTTATTGTAATTATTTTTATCCTTCATTTTTTTTTCAACTTAACAAATATATATATATATATATATTCACATATTTCCCTATGACCTATTTCCATTTATTATTATTATATATATATATTTTTGTTTAATTTAAATACAGAAAATTTGTGGTGTTTACATTCTCCCCACCTTTAAAGAATTTGGTTCTCCAAATTCTTCTTAGTCCTTCAGAATAGATGAGGGTACTTTTCCCTCATGAGGCTCTCTAACTCTCATGTAGCTTCTTCAATTGAATGGTGTTGCCAGAGAACCTTTACCAGAGGAATAGTCTTCGATCGAAGTACCTTTCCCTTTCTATCCAAAATCCGGATAGGTCGCTCAATGTAGCTCATGTCCTCTTGAATGCTCAAAGGCTCATACTCAATGATATGTGAGGGATCCGGATTACACTTCCTTAACATCGAGACGTGGAAGACATTATGTACCCCGGAGAGTTGCGGGGGTAAGGCAAGTTTGTAGGCTACGTCTCCCACTCTCTCTAGAATCTCAAAAGGACCAATGAAGCAAGGACTCAGTTTCCCCTTCTTT
Source organism: Firmiana major (assembly GCA_033439115.1). Lineage (NCBI taxonomy): Eukaryota > Viridiplantae > Streptophyta > Magnoliopsida > Malvales > Malvaceae > Firmiana > Firmiana major. The sequence goes on from CM065905.1 coordinate 40,414,594, forward strand.
CTAAAGCATGTAATACCCTTGCTCGGGGATACTTTCAGAAACACGGAGTCCCCAATCTGAAACTCAAGTGTCCGTCTATGCTTATCTGTATAACTCTTCTGCCTACTTTGTGCGGTCTTAAGTCTATCATAGATTATCCGAACACCTTCTACTGTCTGTTCTACCAACTCAGGAGCCAAGATCCTTCTGTCACCCACTTCTTCCCAAGCCACTGGAGACCTACATCTCCTACCATACAAGGCCTTATAAGGTGCCATCCTGATGCTAGCATGATAGTTGTTGTTATAAGCAAACTCTGCAAGAGGCAAGTGATCATCCCATGAGCCCTTGAACTCCAAAACGCACGCCCTCAGCATATCCTCTAAAGTCTGAATGGTCCTCTCAGACTGACCATCGGTCTGAGGATGATAGGCTGTGCTCAAGTTAAGCTAAGATCCCATGGCTTCTTGAAAATGAGCCCAAAATCTAGAAGTGAATCTGGAATCTCTATCTGACGTAATGCTCACAGGTGCCCCATGCAATCGAGCTATCTCTTTCACATACAACTCTGCTAAAGCACTCAAGGAGTCTGTATTTTTTATGGCTAGGAAGTGAGCACTCTTTGTCAACCTGTCTACGATTACCCAGATGACATCATGCCCCTTTGGGTCCTTGGTAACCCCATAATAAAATCCATGGTAATGTGCTCCCATTTTCAAGTAGGCACTGGAAGAGACTTAAGTAGTCTTGCTAGTCTTTGTGTTCGATCTTAATCTGTTGGCAAATCAGACACTTGGCCACAAACTCAGCTACATCTCTTTTCATACCAACCCACCAATACACCCTCCGTAAATCCTGGTACATCTTAGTGCTTCCTGGGTGCATGGTGTACCGAGAACAATGAGACTCCTTTAAGATCCTTTGCCGTAGGGCATCATCGTTTGGGACACATATACGACCCCTAAATCTCATCAATCTATCCTCATCGACCACAAAGTCTGACTGTACGTCCTGTCCTGCCTGACTGACCATATCCAATAACTTCTGATCACCCCTCTGTCCAGTTCTGATCTGATCAAGTATACTAGGTTCAATCTACAAACTAGCTATGAACCCAACATCTGTTGTTTCCACACTAACACTGAGCTCGGTAAACTGGTCTAGTAACTCCCATTCTCTAACCATCATAAAAGAAATCATCCCCTTCCTGCTTAAAGCATCCGCCACTACGTTTGCCTTGCCAGGGTGATACAAAATCTCGCAATCATAATCTTTGAGGAGCTCTATCCACTGTCCCTGTCTCATATTTAGCTCATTCTGATCAAATATATACTTCAAGCTCTTATGGTCAGTAAAAATTTGAAATCTCTCTCCATACAGATAATGCTGCCATATCTTCAAAGCAAAAACAACCGCAGCTAACTCCAAGTCATGGGTGGGGTAATTCCTTTCATGGTTTTTAAGCTGTCGAGAACCATATGCAACCACTCTTCCATGCTGCATAACTACACACCCCAAACCCAGGTATGATGCATCACTGTATACTGCATAGCCTCCAGACCCACTAGGAATGGTTAAGACTGGGGCGATAGTCAACCTCTTCTTAAGTTCTTCAAAACTCTGCTCACACTGATCAGTCCACTCGAATGGAACATCCTTGCGTATCAGCTTAGTCAGTGGAGCGGCAATCTTGGTGAAACCTTCTACAAACCTCCTGTAGTATCCAACTAGTCCCAGAAAACTTTGGATTTTTGTAACAGTTTTCAGTCTCTCCTAATTGAGTACTGCCTCAACCTTAGACGGATCCACCGACACCCCGTCTTTAGAAATAACATGGCCCAGAAATGCTATCTGCTCCAACCAAAACTCACACTTATCCAACTTCCCATACAACTGCTTCTCTCTGAGAGTTCGGAGCACTACTCTCAAGTGCTGCTTATGCTCCTCTCGGGACTTTGAGTAGATCAGAATATCGTCGATGAAAACAATGACGAACCGATCTAGATACTCCCGAAACACCTCATTCTTCAAGCCCATGAATGCAGCTGGGGCATTAGTTAGACCAAAGGGCATCACACGGAACTCATAGTGGCTATATCTCGTTCTGAAGGCCGTCTTCGGAACATCCTCCTTCCTAATCCTCAATTGGTGATAGCCCGATCTCAGGTCAATCTTCGAGAACACCGTAGCCCCTTTTAGCTGGTCGAATAGATCATCTATTCTGGGCAAGGGATACTTGTTCTTAATTGTGGCTTTGTTCAGCAGCCTGTAGTCTATACATAACCTAAGACTACCATCCTTCTTCCGCACAAATAATACCGGAGCTCCCCACGGGGATACACTTGGCCTAATGAACCCTTTGTCTAGCAAGTCTTGCAACTGGTTCTTCAAGTCCTCAAGTTCAACAATGGCCATCCGGTAAGGAGACTTTGAGATTGGTTGAGTCTCTGGTGCCAAATCTATCGTGAATTCTAACTCTCTCTTTGGTGGTAATCCCGGTAGTTCATCAGGAAATACATCCGGGAACTCGCATACCACTGGTATGTCCTAAATACTTGGACATTCTTGACTAGTATCGAGGATGAATGCAACATAACCTTCACATTAACACATTCATCAAAATTTTTCATCAATTGTCAAAATCATAAAGTTTATTACTTCATTGTAAAGTATACACTAAACTTACTAGGTAAGGAGAAGGTTACAGTCTTAGAGTAGCAGTCTAAACTTACACGGTTGGTGGCTAGCCAATCCATTCCCAAAATTACATCAAAGCCATACATGCTCAACAAGATTAGATATGCTAATATGATCCTATCTCCTACCTTGATTTCACAATTTCTACACACCATATCAGTCTTTTGTGATTTATACATGGGTGTACTAACGTGTAATGTAAAGTCTAGAGATTCAGGCTTAACATGCAATTGACGGGCAAAATGTGGTGATATAAAAGAGTGGGTGAACCTGAATCAAACAATACTTGTACCTCATGATTGTAAATTAAAAGCTTACCTTGAATGGTCTCAGTGGAGGTATCAGCAGTCTCTTTATCCAAGGCAAAGACCCTCCCATGCGTGACAGGCTTCTCACCTTTCTCTACTGCGGTAGCCCGTCTCTGTGGGTTTTGTCTCTGGGGAGCTTGCCTCTCAGGTTACCGTGGTGGCTCTGGGCATTGTGGAACCTGGTTCTGTGGATAATCTCTCATTATATATCCCTTTTGCCCGCACACAAAGCAGCTCCCGATGGTCAAAAGGCACACACCTCCATGAAGCTTTCCACACTGTTTGCAAACTGACCTATACTGTTGCAGACCTCTAGCAATCTGAGGAGCAGGTACTGGAATGATGGGTCTATCAAGTCTAGGCTGAAACTCATCAGTCCTCTGCCTCTTGGGCTGACCCTTCCTGAAATCCTGTCTCACAAACTCTGTCTGCTTACTCTTATCCCTGCTCTTTCCCTTAAGGCCATATTTCGCCTGTGTGACATTTAGGCCTCTCAACCATTTGTGCTCTACCCAGGGCATCCTGAAATTCTGTAATCCATAACCCCAAAAGATGGTCTTTGATAGCTGGCCTTAATCCTGCTAAGAACCTCTCAGTCTGACGTTCTTCATTCTGGAACGTCTTCGAATCATACCTCATTAGCATGGTGAACTTACTTTCGTACTCATCCACAGTCATACTGCCCTGTACCAAAATCAGAAAGTCTATCCTTAACTTCTGCTGGGCAGCTAGTGGAACATACTGCTTCCTAAAAGCTGTGGCGAATGCATCCCAACTAATCACCGGATGCTGAGCAGTCAGAAGGTCCTTGGTGGATCCCCACCAATACTCTACTTGGCCTTGTAGCATGTAGGTGGTCATGGAAACCTTCTCAACATCAGAACACCCCAAAAAATCGAAGATCTTCTAGAGGCTCACCAGCCACTCTTAAGCCTCTACTGGGTTCTTAATTCCCTTGAATGCTTGAGGCTTCATCTTTAGAAAATCTCTCATCCTACCGAAATCCCTCTCCTCCCTCCAAGCCTGTACAGGAGGCTGAGGCACCATAGGTACTGGAGGAACTTGTGGAGGAGGAGGTGGTGGTGCTTGCAGAGGAGTCGACACCAGATTAGGAGTTTGTGCCATGCCAGCTGAATCCGAAACGTTTGCCCTTAGTTGTTGGGCAACCATGGCAGCAATCGACTCCAAACCTCGCTCGAGGCGCTGCTGTAAACGCTGCTCGAGCGGAGCCATACAAGTATTAAGACTCTCTGGCTCGGTGGAGGAGATGGAGGTGGCTGAGCCTGCCTCCGAGGACGTCTGCGTCTTCCCCTCATCGTGCAGTGATCTAATACCTGCGTGTAATTCCAAAGATCAAACCTTAAACTCGTAGGTATACATTACATACAACCAGACAAGCACAGACATTGGGATGTAATTTAATCCTTATTTTCGATATTGATAGTACTAGACAACCTTCGCTCTGATACCACCTTACACTCTAACGACCCTTGACCCTTGAAAATTGGGGAATTTTTTTTTTTGAATTTAATTTACCCACTTATTCCCTTATTCACTTAGGTTGTATTCCTGTGCAGTGTCAAAACACTTTTCCTAATACTTTACTCGTAATTATAATTAATTTCTATATTTTAACTTATATGGCCGATAAAAATTTCGGTAGCACAACGACTTATATATGAGCCTACCCACATGTAATTCAGTTGTTTTTGGCAATCCTAGATATCCACAACTACCAAGCATGCTTCCCAACAATCCTAGATATCCACCACTACCAAGCATACTTTCCAAATTCATCTTTACCACTCAATACATCCATTTCAATTTAATACTAGTCATTTCAAAATATTATCTCAAAACATTGTCCCAAAGTACTAATATTTACATCGTTCCTTACAAAATTACATGCCAACCGATATTTCCAATATATGTCTGTGCGTACAATTATGTTTGGTACAGGAATGTAAATGTATACCTTTCGCGTGTACAAAAGTAGCTTAGGGTAGCTCTTCCCACCAGCTTACGTCGTGTACGCGGCAGGTAACGTCTATGGATTCACTGTAAATGATCTGAAGGTAGAGGGGTGAGCTTTTGGGGAAAAGCCCAGTAAGATAGTACTATTAAAACCGTTCTGACATATAAAAGTATTTGAAATTGTTCATGGAACGAAACTTAATGAAATATAGAAAATTTCATTTCATGCATAAACATCATAATGCATGCGTGTCAATAAAACCATTAACATGCTTAACCATTTTCATGAACATTTCATAAAACATTTCGTAAACATATCATGAATATTTCATAATCATTTCATAAACATCTCATGCATATTTCATAATCATTTCATAAACATCTTATGCATATTTCATAATCATTTCATAAACATCTCATGAATGTTTCATAATCATTTCATAAACTCTCATCATAGTGATTTTATAATTAAGGAGACTAGGCTATAACTAAGTCATGCGATACGTGTCATTCTCCATAGAGAGTCATCATACCTATGGCCATGGTAAGTGGGCTATAGACTGGATCAGGGTCGTACAGCCCTTTCGTAAAGTATGGGTAGTATCTATCTTACTTACATTCACTAGCACTTAGCTAGGACACGGGCACTAGTGGCACTCTCCGTGTAGGAAACATAATTGCGTGCTGCGCGGGCACGAGATACTACCAAAATATCATCGTAAACCACCAGTAGCACGAACTCTTCATTACAGGTTGAGTCAAGTGCTAAAGGGGCCTACGTACCGGCACCCAAGAAGTAACCCTGCATGAAGCCTATAGTCTCAATACATCTTTTCTCTTTTCGTAAATGCTTTTGAAAACGTCAAAAGTTCCATTTCAAAGCATAAATATGGGTTTTCGAGCCATCATAAAACTTTCATGCATTTTCAGAACATCTATGTTTATTTCATAAACATAGATGTTCTAGCGAACATTTTGTAAAACGAAATCATGTTTTGTAAGCAGTTTCGCAAGTATGGAAGCATTGATAATTCATTTCAAATCATATGCTCTTTCATAAAATCATTTATCAGAGAAACAAAAATGCAATATCATAACTAAGTTAAGTAATACCCCTTACCTCGATTTATCGGGTATCTCAAATTCGAACGGTGATGTCTCCTAGTACCTCCTTTAATCCCTTCTACAGTCACCTACACCGAAATTGTAGACTTAGCACCCTATTCATGCGAATTGCGTTAAAATCGTAATTTATCGTTGCTATTGCGTGTGTACGTATTATTGTATATCCTTAGGCCGACAAGCACGTTTATATATTTCTTCACTATTTATATATTTGCTCCTACAAGTATTAACATATACCTTTATTATATACATCCACATGTATACACGCATAAATATATATATTTATATATATATATACACTCCTATATGTGTATATATATATATATATATACTTTTATTGTTTTCATGTTTTCCTATCTCATATATATATACATTCTTTGTATATACATATACTTTCACACATTCACCTTTCATACCCCCACATGTATATGCACCTAAATAAATATATGTATATATACACTCCTTTATATATATATATATATATATTATCATTGTTTTCCATTTTTCCTTATCACATATGCATACATATTTTTTTTGTACAAATACTAGCATACCCAATTCATTATATACACCTATTTGTACATGTACCTAAATAAATAAATATACATATATATATACATACACTCCTATACATGTATATATATATTAATATTGTTTTCCCATTTTTTTCCTTATCTCATACATACACATATTTGTCTACTTTTCATCTTTCCAATTTTTTCCAAATTAAATCTACACTAAACATGCTTGTATTTCAATTAATTCATACAACATCATGCTTCCATAATACAATTTATACATACATTAAACTAAATAAAGCTTGGGTTTTTTACCTAGGGATCAACTGGTACAAGGATGGGGAATATCAACTGGGTATTTTTTTGTATTTATTTTTTTCTGGTATACTGCCACTGTAGATGCACTGTGGCGTCGAAGGGCAGGGGGCGGCCAGAAGGGTGACTGAACGGTCGTCGGGGTCTCCGGTTCAATGTCTTGTCACCGGCCGTTGGAGTTTGCGAGAACAGAAGGGTTTTCTTGGCTGAGCTCTCGGTTCATCGAGGGAAGAGGGAGAGGGAAGTCGGTCGTCGTCCAGGTGAGGGGAGCCATCGGAGGGGAACTCCTGGCGCTGGTGTGCCCGTCGGTGATGAAACGGAAGACAGCAGGAAAAATAGGGAGAGGTTTCGGCTTCAGGCGAACGAGGAAGGAAGGGAGAAAGGGGAGGTCGTCGATGGTTGGGGAGGGAAGGCTCGATCGTCGATCCTTTTGGGTTCGGTCGCTGACAAAAGAAAGGTAGATCGACAGGCGAACAGTCGAGAGAAAGATTGGCCGGCGGTAGCAGAGAAGAGAAACAGAAGGGTTTTCTTTTTGGGATTACTCGATTGTCGCGCGGGAGTAAGTTTATTTTGATCAAGTGATTACCTCATTCGGTTTTAAAGAGAACACTGTTGATCAATGTATTTATCACAAGATCAGTGGGTGTAAGTTTATTCTTCTGGTGTTTTATGATGACGATATTCTACTAGCAAGCAGTGATATAGGCTTGTTGCATGAAACCAAGAGATTTCTATTAAGTAATTTTAAAATGAAAGATCTTAGGGATGCATCTTTTGTGTTGGGCATACAGATCTATCGAGATCATTTTCATGAATACTTGGCTTATCACAAAAGGCATATATCGATAAGGTGCTTAGCAGATTTGACATGAAGAATTGTGCATCAGGAGATACACTCATTGCTAAAGGTGATAAATTTAGTTTGCTTCAATGCCCAAGAAATGAGATTGAAAAGAAAGAGATGCAAAAGATTCCTTATGCCTCAGCAGTAGGGAGTCTTATGTATGCTCAAGTCTATACACATTCGGATATTGCGTACACAGTTTGAATGCTTGTGTAATATCCGTAATTTCCCACATATTTATTTTTATGAAGATATAATGTATATGTACATTTGTTACAAGTGTATAAGTGATGTAAGGATTATGGATTCAATGAAATATCCATGATTTCAAGTAGTGTGCACAAGTTTTATTACCTATGACCTATATGGAATGGATGCCATTGTACGTCAATTGTGCACAGATTGTAAATTGAGGTATGAAGCAAATGTGGATAAGTATACATTTGAAAATCTGTAGAAAACTGCAGAAATGAGGGTGCAGGGGATGAGAGATCGATCCCATGAAGGAGAGATCGATCTCCCCTCATGAAATGCCAAGAATCAGTTTAATTGAACAAGGCAGATCAATCTCATGGGAAGGGAGATTGATCTCCTTAAGTCTCGACTTGGAAGGAATCGATCTCTCACAAGGTACAGATCGATCCCCAAATGTCTCGGCCAAGAAGAGATCGATCCTCTTTAAGGAACAGATCGATCTCATTAAGGTTCTGTAAGGAGAAGATCGATCTCCTATAAGAGGTAGATCGATCTCCTACAAGAAAATTGTTTGCAACAGATCGATTTCATCATGAAGAGCAGATCGATCTGGTGGTAGATTGCGTTAGGTAAAAGGACTACCAAACCATGCAGAGATTGATCTCTACAAGGGTCAGATCGATCTCATGTCTTTGCATTTATGAAAAGAGCATGGGATTGGATTGAAAACTCAGATTTCTTCCCCACCAAACCCGCATCTGTCCTTTTCTCTTTAAGAAACCAAGCCTTCTCACTCTAACTATCACTATATTCCAGCTAGAATTTGAAGAAGCTCAAGAAGAGAAAGTTGTTCTTTGAAGCAAGGAGAACAACATACCCAAAAATCACACGTTGGTGTGACCAAGAGAAGGAGATTTGGCTATTACAAGTTTGGGCTAAGGAAAAAGACTAAGCTAGGTAAGCTCTTCAATCTTCAAGCCTAAAATATAAGATTACTAGACATTTATTGGGTTGAATGGTATGTGAAATATTGGTAGGAATGATGATTGTAGTGATGAGTGAGTAATATTAAGAGGAATTTATGAAGGGAAATCCATGGAAAAGTGATGAAAGACTTAAGAGAGGATATAATGATACTAGTGGGAAAGGTGAGATATGATTTTAAGGATTGAGAAGTATGAATAGATAAATAAATGACAATGTGGAGGTTTAAAAGTAAAGAAAGGAAAATAACTTAATGATTTACACGTGTAGATTGAAATATGTGGAACACGATTAACCCGGATCACCAACGGAGCAAACGAGACGAAGGGAATACAAGCACGATTCGAGGTAAGGGACTGTATGTTAGCGATAGAGGTATTTGTACGTATTTTACAGCAATTTTAGTAGATATGACGCTAGTAACAGTACGTTTAGCTATTGAGCTATGAGATGATATAAGATCATGGAATGTATTATGGTATATATATATTGTAAAAATGGGAGTGGGAAGGAAAACAACCTGACATGCATGTTTTTAATGCTTTTACATCTATACGATGTTTTTGATGTTTTCTCAACTATGTGTTGATTTTTAGATTGAGAAATGACGATGGGTAGGTTGGCTAGCTTTACATATTTAGCATGGGACGACATGCTATGTAAATGATAATGTTTTGAGTTTTTAAAAGAGAAAATAGCCACATATCGGATTTGGGATGTGAATCGGTGTTGGAGCATTAGCTCATACCTGTCTTGATGATTTTGATTATGCTGGAGTTTTACTAGTATATATTTACATGTTTTGATAAACCGTGCTGGAGCGTGACTCGTACGTGGTTTTATAATGATAATGTGCTGGAGTTTTAGCTCGCACATGTTTCTATGTTTTTGATGTGCCGTGCTGGAGATTAACTCGAACAATGATTTTTGAGAGAAGTGCTGGAGCATTGCTTACACCAGTTTTTACTGAGTTGAGATGATATAGTGCTAGAAGCTGTTGCTCGCACTGAGAAATACCGCGCTAGAGCCTTGCGATGACTGTATGTCACGCTGATTTGCTCGCTTGGTATATGAGACATGGTTCAGCATGATGAGTCCATCAGAGTTGGGTGGATGGACCGGGTCCACGGTTGTACATTGAACTGTGTAGTTGTTTGTTGGAATGCTATGTACCGTGCTGGGTACACGTGAGTACGAGTATCGCGTAGATGACACATGGCGTACATTGTACCATGAGTATATGTGATATGATGAGAGAGATGATGTTGATTGAGATGAGCCGGAGGGTAGGACTGACCCATCCCCCTTCAGGCAAGTGATGCCCTGTGCACACCTGATCAGTGAGGCCTAATGCTAAAGATATTTATTACGATGCTCGATTCCACGTTATAGGTTATATATATATATATATATATATTTTTAGACGCTGTCAAGTCTTCAGGCGGGGAGGTATTTTGAAATACCTTTATTAACCTTCAGACTTAACCACAACTACGTTATGTCTCAGTCTAGGTGGTCACAATTTATATTCGCTACTAATTGCTTAACCTCTAATGACTTCACATATTAAGGGTATTCCTTACCTAGCATACGCCTCTTACTCCAATACATCTTGTATTTAGGATCAACATATCTCAAAGATTATCTCCTTAGTGTATCAATTATAACGAAACTCTTGTCATTATTCATTTTGTGAGTACAATCCTTTACTCCTTTAATTTCAACTGTTGCACCCCTTTTTATCACTTGCCAACACTTACCGTATACTTTTCAGTGATGTTTTCACCTTTGTTTTCGACTTAAAATCTCTATATCCATATTCCGTTAATTAATCCTCCTCCACTGGGGTACTCATTTATCAGTATTGTGCCCAATGATGTAGGCATTCATGCCTTTTACTCACTTATATGCGAATGAAGGCGGTATGAATAAATGTGTGGCACCAGGATTAATGAACATATGTACTTCATTATTCATAACAAGTGTGGTATCTTACACCACATCCATGCAACATCAATAGTGTCCTGGTCCAAGACATCCTCTCGCCTTCGTCCAATAACCTACTTTCCTTTTTTTTCTTTTCGGCTATGACCTCCCTTTTCATTGCAGCTATACCAACGAAGTTTTTCTCTGTCTCTTTACTTTTCTGTGGGGCGATCTCGCCCAACTCTGTTCAAATCAAATCAATGGTCCGTCTTTACCACACTTAACGGCCATTTTCATCAATACCGTGTAGGTATAGACCCTCCTTCCGTGGTATCCACCACACATCTCACACTGCTTACAGTGCTTACACTGCTACCCTGCTTCATAGCAGGTCGGGGTCCTCCAATCACAATGCCCCTCCAGAGTGCCAAAATTAGATGCACTGAGGCCTTACCAATTATCTTAGCCCATAACTCATCAAATTAAATCTCTTACCAGTTTCCATTTTTTAACATCTCTGTCATTTCTCGATTCTCTTTTCTGTCTCTATTTCAGCCCTCATTACCTTTCCGAATCTCAGAGGCGTGCAATTCATATCCTTATTTACCCAACTGTAAATCTGTGCACTGCCTCGGTATAGGCAATATCTCACGGGTCAATCGGACTCTAATTGAAAAGTTGAGCCCTTCCATAAACTTTTAGACATCTCGACTGTCACTTGTTCATAGTGTCGAGGTAATATCTGTCAAAAATTATAACTGAGTTTTCATACTCATAATCAATTTAGTATTCCTGGGCAATGTAAGAAATTTTTCCTTTAAATCATGTCCGGGATATCCTGTCACCGGAATACATCCATAAACATTTCTCATCTTAGCTCTGGATGTTTAACACTTAAGATGGGTCGAGCGGGTTTCCACCAATGCTTCGCTGCGCCCTCTGATCTTATGTATACTCTGAGCAATTAGCTCCTCAAAATAATTCTCATACTCCGCTTCAATCTCGCGAAGCGTCTCTCAATACTGTCCGATCACTCTGTCGGACTCAGTGGGGCATGCTCAACATTAGCCTCCATTTCAATTTCATCCTAATTCTCACAGGTCAACTCAACACGACTTAGCAGACTCAGGTCTACCTCTACGACCTCTGCCTCGTGCACTATCTCATCTAACGCGACTCATATTAGGCATTCCTGCATTCTCGATCATTTCTTAGTAAAAACCCATCTCGATATACACTATTGTATCTAACCAAGCACAGTAACACGGGGACGTAATTTCCTAATTACTGACACTGACACACATCAGACCAATTGTGCTCTGATACCATAATAATTGTCACGACCCAAACTACCCAAATATCAGAGTTAATTTTTCGCGTTTTATTATTTTCTTACTTAAATTCTTACCTGTCCTCGAATCGTGACCAACACTCCACTAATAATTGGGCTGTGCGTCAATGCCAGTCCCACCATACATTTACCATCTAACTTATTTCTTCTCCAGTCATTTATAATTGTTTACATTATTTATACATCCCCTAAAGTTACTTACAAACATGTTACTGTGCTATGCTTATGTAGATACAATATGTACAAGTGTATATACCTTAAGTGATGGGCAGCAGCGGATATCCGGAATGCAGTACTGAGTCGCCTCAACTTCAACTGGAGATTATCTGTGGGAGAAAATGAAAGGGGTGAGCACATCAAGCTCAGTAAGGCAATCCTACGAACAAGTAGGTAACCATACTACCTACATGAACGTGGTGCCATGCATAAACCACCCTTTCTCCACACATTTAAAACAAATGACATGAGCTTATGATGTTATGTAAATCGAGTTTGCACGGAAAATTCAACATGCAATTATTTTAAATCATTTCTTTCTCTTTAAAAATTTCACAATAAAGTCAGGACTCGACCCCTCCTTCGGGTGATCCTGACTCACACAAAATCATGAAAATTGAGTTTCTCGAAAGCATCGATATTCAAAAACATATGTATATATATATACAAGATACGAGACTAGGCAATAACTGTATATCGGTAATAACCAGGACTGGCCAATATGTGTCCTCGTGAGTCCCTCTAGCTTCACGGATCCCAGTGTGCGAGGTCTCACCCTGATCGAGAATCGCCCGGGAGGTGGGTCAATCCAACCCGTCAGTCTTATCCGATCTCACGCATCCGAAGATGCCGTATCCGAAGATACCCCGTATCACAAAGATACCGTATCACAAAGATACCCCGTATCACAAAGATACCGTATCCGAAGATACCCGTATCACAAAGATACCGTATCCGAAGATACCCCACGGTACATCGTACTCCATGCTACTTGCACGGTACATCGTACTCCATGGACCCATATCACTCTAGGTACTCCAGCCCAAATGGCCTGCTTCCCACAGAGGTTTTGTTTCTCAATACTCATTGCCATGTCTCAAAACGCACGTGCGAGCCTATTAAATCGGTGACACACAGTCTACCCGATGCTCCAAGCACGGCTCATCGTATGTTCTCATAAAAATCAGTGCGAGCGATGCTCAGCACTCTCATCAAATCAAGTAAAATTGGCAGAGCCCGCTTTACATCTCCACATGGCCGCCAACCTCATCCCTCACTCTCACCCTACTTAAGAGGTCTTTTGAGCCTGTTGGGCCTTTTGGCTGACTCCAAGGGCAGACAGCGCTATTCCACAAATCCAATAAAACTAGTGCGAGCTAGGCTCAGCACTCTGTATATAAATCATATGAAAATCTAATAAAAATATGGTGCGAGTTAGACTCTAGCACCGTGTCACGAAAAAGCATGTGAAATCTGGTGCGAGTTATACTCTAGCACCTATGCATGTAAAACTCTAGTGCGAGCTCTCGCTCCAGCACTAATGCATGCATCACACAATTCAAACATCGTGCGAGCTGAGCTCTAGCACGTCACATGTAAATAAAAACACGTAGGCGGCTCGGTTATCTTCAAATAGTTTTCACAGAAATTACATCGTTTAAGGTATGCAATGCTATGCATTTTCTTTAAAATTGAGCCAGCCTACTCATGCATGTGTTAAAATACCTCCAGAACGAGCAGGAACCTCTTGTCCTTGCTCCTCCCAATTTTTCCTAAAGTTGGAAACATTTACCCTTAACAAGGGTATTTCGGTAATTTTGCCCATACGGGGCATTAAAATTATTCTTCGACCTCTAGACCCTCCAGAACATTTTTAAGGACTGCATATGAATTTAAAATTGCGTAAAGTTTACCTCTAGCAGTCCGTAGAATTCCCTTACCTTATTTTCCTGTCGAGTCTGACCTTTTCGTCGCGCAGTCCGTTATGCTCCCAATCAAATGCCCGGAACTGCGTATCAATATTCCTCAGGTCAGATAACATACAATTTAATTGTATTTCCTATTTTTTGGGCTTAATTTAAATCATTGGGCCCGTTTACCCCTATTGGGCCCGATTGCACCTTAATGGGCCTTAATCGGCCTTAAGCCCGTTTTCCACTTAATTTTCACTTTATCGAGGCCTATTGGGCTCATTGGGCCCACCAATAATTTATTGGGCCTCGTTCTAATCTCGAATAGCTAAATTTAATATTTACGACAATTTAACTAATTTTCCATAATTTAATTCAATTTATGCGGAAATTAAATCAATATCACGCATAACAAGGTAATTGTCGTAAATAGGGGTCACTTACCTGAGATTCCATGCTAGTCCGTAAATCGAGGCTGTCTCGAGCCCTCGGTGGATGCCAATCGTCGAGCTACACAATTAAATATATTTTCCGGGTAAACTTTAAGTCGATAATTAATTAAATAAAATATTCCAAATTTAAATTGGGTCAATTTGACCGCTTATCGACTTACCCGAAGCTCGATTGCATCATAGGAATTTTCTCCAATTTTTTCCTCTTTTTCATTTTCCCTTTTTCTCCTTTTTTTCTCTCTTTTTGGCTGAACCGGTTCAGTCCGGTTCGGACCGGTTCAGACCGCCGGTTCACCCCTGTTTGGCCGGTTCACCGCCGGTTCACTGCCTTGCCGGCCGATTCTCCGTCGGCTTCCACCGCCAATAGCTCCGCAAGGCTGTCCGCGTCTCAAATCTGGCCTCGGCTTGGGTCAAGCTCGCCGGAACGCCGCCGGTTCGGCCTCTTCTCCCTCGGCCGCCGGACCCGTTTTCTCCTCTTGGCCGTCGCCGGCGTTTCCCGCCGTTTCGCCGGGTGCTATCGGTCTCAAAAGCACCGCCGTCGCCTGGGCTCTCGAAATCGGACCTCGGTTCCGCCTGTATCGCCGCTGTTCGCCGGGACCGAGCCCCTCAATCCCGTCGGCCTTTCTCTCCTCCGATCGGCTTCCTCCGACGTCGGTTGGGCATGCTGCCGGTACCAGTGAGGTCACCGGCCTCTCCTCTCCATTTCCCGGTGGTCGTCGGCGATCAAGGATCGCCGGATCTTCTCCCCCTTTCCGGCTCCGTTTCTCTTTCTCTCTCCCCGACCCATTCTCTCTCTCTTCCCTTTTTTTTTGTTTCAGATTCCTTTTTTTTTGGTTTTATTATTTTTATTATTATTATTTTTATTTATTTTAATTATTTTACTATTCATTAAAATACTATAAATACCCAAAATATCTCTTAAAATTATTTTTTTATTCTTATTCAATTATTTTAATTTTTATTTAATTTATTTATTAAATTTTAACCTCTTTTTCGGGTATAATTTCTCTGTATTTTTCGGATATTGTCCCGAATGACTTTTCAGTATATTTTTCGATTATTTTCGGGATTATTTTTTCGAACTAAAAATCTCGATTAATTCCCATAAATTAATATCTTGATCAATTTAACCCAAAATAAATTTATTTCATCTTTATTGACCAAGATTTCTCAAATCCATATTTTTAATTAAATTTCCTTATCGAAATTATACCGACCTTTGGTCTTTTGACCATTTTACCCTTGCACGTGTTCGGGATTAATTTAACCCGACCTTCCTTCATACATCCCCCATCTTTTCTTATTTAATTTTCGTATTTTAATTAAATTCGGGTCTTACATGATTAATTTAGATTTAATATTTTAATCTTTTAAATTTGTAGTTAGTCTCTTAATTAAATTGCATTTTTATTAATTAGTTCAATTATGTGCATATTTTATGCTAGGATAGTTTAATTTTAGTTTAATTAATTTTATTACTTTATTTTCTTATTTGCATTTTATTGCGTTAATAAATTTTAACTGTTTTAATTTTCTTTTGTAGGTTGATTGCTTGGAGCATTGTAAATACTTTTAGCTTGGTTTTATTTTCTTTATTTATGTTTATTATTTTCAGTACTTTTAATTAGCCTTAGTAGATTATCAACTTAAATTTCATAATTTGCTAGGATATACTTAGGGTAAGATTAACCGGTAGCTAATTAGGCTGATCAACTTCTCTGTGGGACGATAACTCGGGATTCAAATCCCATTATTACTTGTACAACCCGTGCACTTGCGGATAGTACCCTTAGGGCGTGTCAAGTTTTTGGCGCCGTTGTCGGGGAAGTTTTAATTAGTTGTTAATTAATATCGGTGAAATTATGCTTAGGTGTAATTCTAGCTTGTAAATATTTGGTTGTTAATATTTAGGAGTTTAATCTAGATTAGTAAATTGAAAAATTAAAATAAAAAAAAATTTCTAAGGACTTTTAGATGTTTGTATGCGTAGAGCCGGGAGTTACGATAGCTTTCCTCTAGATCCTAAAATTGAAAGAACCTTAGGAAAATTAGAAAGGACTCTAGGAAATTTATAGCTTCGCTGCAAAACACAATGACAGAAAATAGGGAAATTAGAACTGTTGGAGATTTTGCAATGCCGACGATTGGAGGATATTATTCCGGCATTAGGCCATCAGCTGTTCCTACAAATAACTTTGAAATTAAGCCCGCAATCCTCTAGATGATTCAGACTTCTTTACAGTTCAGTGAGCTTCCACGCGATGACCCACATAATGGATTATCTGATGATGCGCTTAGGCTTAGATTATTCCGCTTCTCACTTAGGGATAGGGCGAGACACTGGTTGACCTCCCTGCCTCCAAGATCCATTTCTACATGGGATGAGTTAGCCCATCAATTTCTATCTAAGTTTTTTCCTCCCTCTAAAATGGCCCAACTTCGTAGTAATATATCTTCCTTTGCCCAGTACGACTTTGAATCTCTTTATGAAGCATGGGAACGATATAAGGAGCTTCTTAGGAAGTGCCCTCACCATGGCTTACCATTGTGGTTGCAAGTCCAGACCTTCTACAATGGACTTACAAGCCAAAATAGGACCATTGTTGATGCTGCTGTGGGTGGAGCCCTGATGTGCAAAACAGAGGAGGAAGCTTACGAGCTATTAGAAAAGATGGCAGCTAACAACTATCTATGGTCCTCGGAGAGGAAAATGCCAAAGAAGTCGACGGGTATTTATGAGCTCGACACACTGTCTACCTTGACCTCTCAAATCGCTAATCTTACGAAGAAGGTAGAGTCGCTCAGTACCCAACATAATCCTCCCACCAGTCCTAATCCGATTTATTCTGTCCAAAGTCCTTTTCTTTCCTGCGAGCTGTGTAGTGGTACCCAGTCTGTAGATAGGTGTCCGCTCAACTTAGAATCGGTTCAGTATGTTGCCCCCTCTCAGACGCAACAGAACAACCCCTTTTCAAACACCTACAACCCAGGATGGGGGAGCCATCCTAACTTCTCCTGGAGCCAAAACTAAGGGCAAACTTTTAGTTCTAGACCTGTAGAACCCCCTAGTTTCAAACTCTACCGGTTCATGTACCACCACAGCAGGAATTTTCTTATCACCAGTTTCACCATCCCCATCCACCTCAATTTCAACATCATCCACCTCATCCACCACCACCACCACAACCTACGCAGCCCCAACTCTACCATGCACCAGCAGCTGAGAAGAAGCCTACATTAGAGGAGATGTTCACGACTATGCTGCAAAATCAAGCTGCTTCAATTAAGAACTTAGAAGTTCAGGTTGGATAAATAGCTAGTGCTCTTAGCCAACGTCCTCAAGGGACCCTTCCTAGTAATACTGAAGTTAATCCTGTTAAGCAAAGGGAGGGTAAAGAACATGTTAGATCCATCACCCTTAGGAGTGGCAGAAAGCTAGATGAGCCACAAGTTAAGTCTGGACCTGAACAACCCATAGTTGATAAACCCATAGGTTCTAATGAAGCAGCTCAGAAGGAGCAGGAACATCAGGATTGGGCTGCAAAGGAAACAAAGCTAGGCGCTTCTTCATCTTTACCTTCTTCTACTTCAATACCTTCCTCGTCCTCTGATGCTATACATGCTTCCATTACATCCCCTCCGGTTAGACCACCAGTACCTTTTCCTCAGAGGTTCCAAAATAAAAAACTAGATCTACAATTTGCCAAATTTCTTGAGGTTTTTAAGAAACTTCACATCAACATTCCTTTCGCAGATGCCTTAGAGAAAATGCCATGTTATGTGAAGTTTCTAAAGGATATCCTCTCTAGGAAAAGAAGATTGGAAGATTAAGAGACGGTGGCCTTAACTGAGGAATGTAGTGCAATTATCCAGAGGAAATTATCCCCCAAGCTCAAAGATCCCGAGAGTTTTACCATACCCTGCACTATTGGAAATATGTTCTTTGGTAGAGCCCTGTGTGATTTAGGAGCCAGTATCAATCCAATGCCTCTGTCTATCTACCAAAAGTTAGGAATAGGGGATATCAAGCCTACCACAGTGACCCTTCAGCTAGCTGATCGATCCATTAAATATCCAAAAGGGGTCATTGAGGACGTGCTAGTAAAGGTGGACAAATTTATTTTCCTTGTAAATTTTATTGTTTTGGATATGGAGGAAGACAGGGAAGTCCCCATTATACTAGGCAGACCTTTCCTAGCGACTGGTAGAACCTTAATTGATGTACAGAAAGGGGAGTTAACTATGAGAGTCCTAGATCAGGAAGTGAAATTTAATGTTTTCAAACCTTTGAAGCTCTCTGATGACTCTCAAGAGTGTTTTAAGATAGAGATTAATGAGGATATAAGGCTTAAGCACATGAAATCTGAAAGAAAGAGGGAAGTAGATAGAGCTAAGGAGGATTTAACTGTTAACATTCTATCACCATTCTGGCTAATCCTCCTACTCTTCGCCCTGCTGCTGAGTGTTGTTTTCTTCTGTTGCATTTGAAGTGGTTGTGTTTTTCTTCTCACTTTTTGTATATAGTTCTTTTTCTATTTCTTTTCTGTTGTTTCTTTCTTTGTTTATTTTGCAGGTTTATTTTCTAGTTTTACACTTTCAATAAAAGCTTCAGTTGTTCATCATCATCAGAAAGGGGAGTACTTTGTTCCTGAACTTCAATTCTTATATTATCTACACACAGAGGACACTGTGCACTTTAAGTTTGGGGGAGGGGATATTACTTGAGCATTTTTTTGAAAATTTGGGCAAAATTGAAAATTTTTTCAAAATTGTTTCGAAAATCTGAGCTTAAAGTGTTTGATTTTGGGATGATTTAGTACTCAGCATGTAGTTTTCCCATATTCCGATGATATGACAATCATGATTAAGTCTGATTTTGATTGACTAAGAAGCATGATTATAGGAAAAGCATGAAGTTGAATTCTTGAATTTGTTTTGATTCTGATTGTGATTTCCTCATCTTATGTACATGTCATGTCATGAATCGGTATATTTATTTAGAGAAAGCTTATGTGGACCTAGGATTGCATGTGTTTAGTTGATTTTGTGTATCATATTCTAGAATTTGTTTGATCTAATCTCGAGGTGAAATATTAGATCACACTTAATTAGGGAGATGATTTAGGCCATCTTTGGATCGTTTGAGCCTTTCGAGCCTGTAAGACCCCGTATATGTAAAAGGGTAATGTGTGTACTTGGATTAAATAATATGAATGGACTTGTGATGTAAAATATGATTGATGTAAGTCCATGGATTCAATGTATGTATGTGTAATATAAGTTGTAACGTACATACGAGTTTCATTGAGTATGAATACGGAGAAATGTGTCCTAGCAAGTGATGGATGTGATTGAGACTCAAAATGAGTAGTGTGGTAAAATGGAATGGAGTTATGCTTCCATTTGATTTTATGTAGCATACCTTTGAACATACAATGAATGCACACAAGTTTCAATGTGCATAAGGTATGAATGGATGCCATTTTCAAGTTATAAATGTGGATGGATGAGAAAATGGCCATGGCAATAGATTAAGGAGGTGTTGGTATGAGTTGCAGCAATGAAACTGTAGGAAATCTGGAAAACATGAGGTCCAGATCGATCTCCCAGGATGAGAGATCGATCTGGAAGAGCCAGAATGCTCTTATTTGGGTGAACGAATAGAGCAGATCGATCTCCAATGGAGCCAGATCGATCTGCCAAGCATTCTGTAAGTGAAAAGATCGATCCTCAAGCAGCCAGATCGATCTCCTTAGCTCTCTGTTTGGGACCAGATCGATCTCATGCTTCGACAGATCGATCTCATGCCTCAACAGATTGATCTCATTGCTTCGACAGATCGATCTCAGGCTTAAAAATGCCGTGAAAAAGAGGGATTTTAAAGGACCAGATCGATCTCCTCTTGGACCAGATCGATCTCCTCAAGTCATTTCTATATAAGGAGAGCTGAAAAATCTGGAAATCTCGGAAAAACATATTAACCTCCCATTTTCAACCCAAAAACCTAACTTTCCCTCTCTAAAAATCAACCATTTTCAGTGAGATTTGAAGAGAGATCATTAGAGGCAAAGTTGTTCCTATCAAAGAGAAGAACAACATAGTGAGAGGGCATTTTTCCATTCTTGGAGTTGAAGGAGTTGAGGGCATTACCAATTGTAGCAAGGAGAGAAATCACATTGGTAAGATTCTAACCCTCCAATCCAAATGTATTAGCTATTTAATTGATTTTGGAGTTGATTGATAGGAGTATTGATGGATAAACTACTTAGGAATGTTGTGGAAGTGGTGTGACCTAGAAATCTAAAATGGGTATAATGTGGGGATATGTGGGATTGAATGAGCCTATCATTTATGGCATGCTAAAGTTGTTATTGGGGTAATGTTTATGATTTTAAATGGTTAAATGAGATTACATTGTGAGTTTGGAGGAATTGTGGAAATGGGTATGAATATACTTGATAAATGCCATAGTGAGGGAATTAATGAAGTATGAACACTATGAGCTTAATATCGATTTTGAATAAGTTAATAGGCCTCAAAAGATCCATAGACTCGAGTTATGGGTAAAGTAATGAAACGAGGCCGTATAAGCGTTAATAGAGGCTATAGGTTAAATTGACTATAGCAAGCGCAAGGGTTGCAATATATGGGTCGAATATAATGCGGGATACGATTTTGTGCAGTCCCGAAGAGTTCGTTGAAGGCGAACCAAATAGTACGAGTAAGCAGCTTAAGGAAGTGGAATCACGCATCGCAATTCCAGGTAAGGGAATTTTGTGAGTATATAGAGATAGCTGCTCGTATTTTGAACTGGGTGAATATTGGGTGTTGTATGAAATGCATGAATTGCTCAAATAAATGTTGATGGTATTTGTGAAAGATGATGGGTATATGCGTGGTTTTGGTTTTGAAGTGGATGTTATGAAAAAGGGATAGTAAGGCTAATAATTGCATAAATCATGTGTTTTGAATGCTTTTACAAAACACAATGCTTTGATTTGAGCAAATAAAAGGATAGGCTGGCTGGTACTTGAATGATGTTGTGAAATAGCCCATATGAGGCACTAAGCATATTATGTGATGTTTTGAATGCACATAAGTCGCCTATCGCGTGTATGTGATATAATTCGCGTTAGAGCCTCGCTCGCGCGAGATTTCTATGTTTTCACTTGTGTGAAACGTGCTTGAGCTTAGCTCGCACTTTGAAATTGAATTGTGATGATGTTTATAAACCGTACTGGAGCTTCTGCTCGTACGTGGATTGTGAATGGTTATCTTATGAGTATAACCGTACTAGAGCTATGCTCGTACGCGCCTCTTTATGAGAAGAAGATGCATGATGCATGAGTCGTGCTAGAGTTTTACTCGCACAAGCTTGTACAATGGGATTCGTATAGGGTTGTGAAAGTGGGTAAGATCCTTAAGCCTTACATCCTTAAGCTAACATCCTTAAGCCCGAGGAGGCAGGGAGGCTCTGTTAGGCGGGGAGGCTCTGTTTGGTGGGGAGGCTCTCTTACGGTGGGATCCTTAAGCCAACATCCTTAAGCCCAAAGAGGCGGGGAGGCTCTGTTAGGCAGGGAGGCTCTCCTACATGGGTATGGTGAAGGTAAGATCCTTAAGCCCTACATCCTTAAGCTAACATCCTTAAGCCCGAGGAGGCAGGGAGGCTCTGTTAGGCGGGGAGGCTCTATTCGGTGGGGAGGCTCTCTTACGGAAAGGACCCTTAAGCCCTACATCCTTAAGCTAACATCCTTAAGCCCGAGGAGGCAGGGAGGCTCTGTTAGGCGGGGAGGCTCTGTTCGGCAGGAAGGCTCTCCTTCACGGAATATGGAAAACTCTTGGTATGGGGTAGATAAGACCTAGGAATGGCACCCCCAATCATGATATGAGTTGCGGAGTACGATGTACCGTGTATATCACATGGAGTACGATGTACCGCATGATGGTTATGTGATGAGAAAGTCTGGCGAGGGATAATTCATCTTCATGCCAGCATGATACCCCGCACACCTGGATGCGTGTGGTCTGGGATGGTTTATGATGTAATGATTCACATAGGCACTTCTGATATAGTGACCTAGATTTATACACATGCGTGAATTGTGGAATGTAAATGTGCTTGTGGTTTGTGAGTTGATTTGGTGGTGTTATGACGTTGGTTCAAAAAGGAAGTTTCTAAATGAATTGCCCTTTTATGAATTTAAATGAGATTAAGCATGAGATGTTTTATACATGATGTCTCCACCATGTTTTATATGCCAATGTACATGATTTGATACATGATATATATATATGTATATTCACATGGCATAGTTTTATTCCTCATGCTCGTACTATAAACGATTTATGCATAACACTATCAGCATGTAGATAGAGTAGTTATCTACCATGCTTGCATTATTGCCTTACTGAGCGTGTGGTTGCTCATCCCACTCTATTTCCCCCCCTACAGAGCGTGCATAGTAGCCCAGTGAGGACTGAGGCGTATTATTTTGGACTCCGCTGCATCTCCATCGCAAAAAGGTATATACACAGTGATTCTTTTTGTATCTAAACAATGTAAAAGCACAGTATTCTTTTGAGTTGTACTTATGGGGGATGTAGATGTCAGTAAATCATGTATTCGTATAAGTACACAATTAAATGCACATGTATGACATCGTTTTAATTTATTGAGAATGAATGAGATGTGGTGTTTATTATTGACTCACAGCCCAACAGTGTGTGGTGAGCTTAGTTCACGACTGGGTAAGGTAACAGTAAAACGCGAAAAATTTTCAGTGATTTCGGTTAAAGAGAATGGAATTGGGTCGTGACAGAGATTGGTATCAGAGCTATGTTGGCCTGATGTGAGTCATTAATAAAATGTAGGAAAGAACATCCCCATAGTACTGTGCTTTTGTTTAGATATAACTGGGTATACTGTGATGGATTGAGCTTAATGAATTATTATAATACAGGGAGTTAGGCACTATGCCAGTTACACGCAAAGGTAGAGGGACGAGAGCACGTGCTAGAGGCCGTAGAGGTAGGCCTGAGAGCCGTGCGGAGCCACAGACTGAGCAGGCTCCACAGAACCCTGCTGAGAGAGCAGGTGATACTGAGGCTCGCTTCGCTAGATTAGAGCGGAGTATTGAGAGTCTAGTGGAGATAGTCACGCAGGCCTTAGGCGCCGGTGACAGACGAGGTCCCGCGGCACAGCCTACTACTGAACAGGCAGCTGCAGAGGCGGAGAGACCTCAGACTGCTGAGACAGTTACAGTTACACCACCTCCAGCCCAGGATACAGATTCTCCTATTGCTCCACAGCAGAGCGGTAGTGATGTGGGTTATGACTGCGACTTGAGCAGGTTGCGAGAGTTTCAAGCGCTGAAACCCCCAGTGTTCAGAGGGGTGAAGGACCCAGTGATTACGGAGGATTGGGTGTATGAGATGGAGAAACTGTATAGGTTTTTCTGATGCACTTCAAGTGAGAAGGTTGCCTTCGCCGTGTTTATGCTGAAAGGCGAGGCCGAGCATTGGTGGAGGTCCACCGAGGTTATTTTGAGGGCCAGACACTCTGAGATCTCATGGGAGATATTTCTAGAGGCCTTCAGAAGACAATATGTCCCAGCTACCGTACAGAGGAGACAGCGGATGGAATTCATGAATTTGGTTCAGGGGAACCGTACTGTGGACGAGTATGAGTCCAAGTTTATGTCCTTGGGGAGATATGACCCGGACACGATGGGTAGTGAGACCCGAAAGATTCAGAAGTTCATGGATGGATTGAGATTGGCCATCCGGACTAAGCTAGCTCCCTTCGATATTGTGACTTATGAGGAGGCGGTACACAAGGCTCAGTTATGTGAACAAGACTTTGAGCGAAATGCCTCCGAGCTTGGGAGAGTCAGTGTTAAAAAGGAAAAGGATCGGAAGAGATCCGGGTTTGGAAGAGTGGCCAAGAGAGATGGCCAAAGATTTTTCGAGAAGAGGCCAAAGATTGAAGAGGTGCGGGAGAGAGCTGCTAGACCTCCTGTATACCCAGCCTTGACTGCGCCGAGGGGCATAACTATTGGGGGACCACAACCTACTACTGATCAGTGTAGGAGATGTGGGAGATTCCATGGGAATAGGCCCTGTCCGATGACCCCTATGGTGTGTTTTAGATGCGAGAGACCAGGACATATGGCTAAGTATTGTCCCGAGAAGATGGAGATTGCCCCACAGAAGGGCAAGGAGCCTGAGGGAGCTCCAGTTGAGACAGCAGCCCCGAGGAGGAGGGCTACAGCTGAGGAAAAAGGGAAACAGACTGCGGGTGTGAGCAGAGGAAGAGTACATGCACTGGATCAAGACACCGCAGATGCTTCGACGGATGTGATAAAAGGTACCATCCGAATCTTTGATTTAGAAGCATTGGTATTATTTGATCCTGGTGCCACACATTCTTTCATATCACCTTCCTTTGCACATAAATTGTTGAAATATGTGAAACCAACATTGTTGGATAAAATGTTGATGATTTCCACACCCATGAATGATAGTCAATTGACTGAGCATGTATGTAGGGATTGTAAATTAAAGATAGAGGGGAAGGAAATGATAGCCAATCTGATTTTATTAAATATGAATGATTTTGATGTAATTTTGGGAATGGATTGGTTGGCTACCAATCGTGTTGTGATGGATTGTCATGCCAAAACGTTAATGTTTTCAGGACTAGACAATCTTATTGTAAATTTTGATGAAAAGAAATGATATGAAAACTTGTATACTTGTGGTAAGTAAAGGAGTATGATTTTAAAGGCATAATGCTTGAGAGATAAATCATTTATTATGATAAATGTTGAATGTGGAGTGATGGGTTATGTTACTAACGATGGAGAGGATAATGTGAAGGGTTCATTGCATACGTGGTCGATATAGATGAGGCACCCCCGGAATTGAGGGACATACCCGTAATTGCAGATTACCCCGATGTCTTTCCGGATGAATTACCAGGGCTACCACCTGAAAGGGAAATGGAATTTTATATTGAGTTAGTGCCTGGTACAGAGCCGATATCGAAGCCACCCTATAGAATGGCTCCGATAGAATTGGAAGAGCTGAAGAAACAACTGCAAGAGTTGTTGGAGAAGGGGTTTATTAGACCGAGTGTCTCACCTTGGGGAGCACCGGTACTATTTGTAAGGAAGAAGGATGGAAGCCTCCGACTGTGTATAGATTACCGGTTGTTGAATAAGGCCACCATTAAGAACAAGTACCCCCTTCCAAGAATCGATGATTTGTTGGATCAGCTCCAGGGAGCCGAGGTATTTTCTAAGATAGATCTGCGGTCAGGGTACCATCAGTTGAGGATCAGGAGTGGAGATGTACCCAAGACAGCATTTCGTACCCGTTATGGTCACTATGAGTTTTTAGTGATGCCATTCGGATTGACGAATGCTCCCGCAGCATTTATGGCATTGATGAATGATATATTCAAGCCATACCTGGACAAGTTTGTGATTGTTTTCATAGATGACATTTTGGTGTATTCCAAGTCCAGGGAAGATCATGAGGAGCACTTGAGGATAGTTCTGCAGACCCTCCGAGAGAGAGAACTGTATGCCAAACTCAGCAAGTGTAACTTCTGGTTGGAACAGATCTCATTTCTGGGGCATGTTGTGTTAAAGGATGGGGTATCAGTGGATCCATCCAAGATAGAAGCAGTGATGCAGTGGGAACAGCCCAAAACAGTAACTGAGATCAGAAGTTTTCTGGGATTGGCAGGATATTATCGGAGATTTGTAGAGGGTTTCTCGAGACTAGCTGCTCCGTTGACGCGCCTCACGCGTAAAGATGTTAAGTTTACATGGGATGAGGCATGTGAGAGGAGTTTTGAGGAGCTTAAGCGTCGATTGACGACTGCTCCAGTTCTCACCATTCCTACCAGCTCAGGAGGATTCTCGGTGTATACGGATGCATCACACCAGGGACTGGGCTGTGTGCTTATGCAGGATGGGAAGGTAGTTGCCTATGGATCTAGACAGTTGAAAGATCATGAGAGGAACTACCCGACACATGATTTAGAGTTGGCGGCCGTAGTATTTGCTTTGAAAATATGGCGCCACTATCTCTATGGTGAGAAATTTCAGGTGTTCACAGATCATAAGAGCCTTAAGTACCTGTTCTCGCAGAAAGAGCTGAATATGAGACAGAGGAGATGGCTCGAACTCCTGAAAGACTATGATTGTGAAATCATGTACCACCCGGGTAAGGCAAATGTGGTTGCCGATGCTTTGAGTAGAAAGAACCTTGGGTTGGTGTCTTATATGATGGTACGGGAACATGAATTGTTAGAACACTTTGCGAACCTCAGTTTGGATGTAACCCCACCTGGATCTGAGAGACTTGAGATCATGGCTAGTTTGAGACTAGAGCCAGAGTTGATTGGCCGTATTCGGCAAGCCCAGCAGAGCGATCGACGGTGTATCGATTGGCTGAGGCAGATACAGATAGGTGTGGGTATTGATTTTGAGCAGAGTGCTGATGGCTTATTGAGGTTCAGAGGCAGAGTATGCGTTCCCAGGGATCCTGAGATCAGGAGAACGATTTTATCAGAGGCTCACTCATCGAAATATACGATACATCCGGGAAGTACCAAGATGTATCAAAACCTTCGGAAGGTTTATTGGTGGTCTGGAATGAAAAGAGACATTGCGGAATATGTCGCTAAGTGTCTCGTTTGTCAGCAAGTGAAGGTAGAGCATCAGAAGCCTGCAGGATTATTGCAGCCTCTATCGATACCGACATGGAAGTGGGAGCATGTCACCATGGACTTTGTGATGGGGTTGCCGAGGACCCGTAGAGGTCATGATGCCATATGGGTTATTGTGGACCGGTTGACTAAGTCCGCCCATTTCTTGGCTATGAGAGCTACCGATACACTGAGTCAGTTGGCGATCCTGTATATCCGAGAGATAGTACGGCTACATGGTGTACCAGTGAGCGTTGTTTCTGATAAGGATGCCCGCTTCACTTCCCATTTCTGGGAACATTTTCAGGAAGCGCTGGGGACCCGACTGAGTTTTAGCACCGCTTTTCATCCTCAGACAGATGGGCAGTCAGAGAGGACTATACAGACCCTCGAGGATATGTTGAGAGCATGTGTGCTGGATTATAGAGGCTCCTGGGATGACCACCTGCAGTTAGCCGAGTTCGCTTATAATAATAGCTATCATGCTAGTATCGGGATGGCACCCTATGAGGCATTATACGGGCGTAGATGCCGTTCCCCTATTGGATGGGAAGAGGTTGGTGACAGACAAATTTTTGCTCCGGACTTAGTGCAGCAGGCATCTGAGGACGTCCAGTTGATATGTGAGAGATTACGGACAGCTCAGAGCCGGCAAAAGAGTTATGCTGACAAGAGACGAAGACCACTGGAGTTTGATGAGGGTGAGTCGGTATTTCTGAGGGTATCACCATCGAAGGGTATTATGAGATTTGGCAAGAAGGGCAAGCTGAGCCCTAGGTATATCGGACCCTTCGAGATTTTAGAGAGAGTGGGAGAAAAGGCGTATAAATTGGCATTGCCACCGGACTTGGCAAATGTCCACAACGTCTTCCACGTCTCGATGCTTCGGAAGTATCACCCGGACCCGGCACACGTGATAAAATATGAGCCGTTGGAGCTCCATGAGAGTATGACGTATGTTGAGAAGCCGGTTCGGATATTGGACAGAAAGGAGAAAGTGTTGCGAAATAAGACAATTCCCTTAGTGAAAGTGCTTTGGCAACACCACACGGCGGAAGAGGCCACATGGGAATTGGAGAACTTGATACGGGAGAAGTACCCCCAACTGTTTGAAAAGTGACTTGGTTCTAATTTGGAGGACCAAATTCCTTGAAGGAGGGGAGAATGTAAGACCCCGTATATGTAAAAGGGTAATGTGTGTACTTGGATTAAATAATATGAATGGACTTGTGATGTAAAATATGATTGATGTAAGTCCATGGATTCAATGTATGTATGTGTAATATAAGTTGTAACGTACATACGAGTTTCATTGAGTATGAATACGGAGAAATGTGTCCTAGCAAGTGATGGATGTGATTGAGACTCAAAATGAGTAGTGTGGTAAAATGGAATGGAGTTATGCTTCCATTTGATTTTATGTAGCATACCTTTGAACATACAATGAATGCACACAAGTTTCAATGTGCATAAGGTATGAATGGATGCCATTTTCAAGTTATAAATGTGGATGGATGAGAAAATGGCCATGGCAATAGATTAAGGAGGTGTTGGTATGAGTTGCAGCAATGAAACTGCAGGAAATCTGGAAAACATGAGGTCCAGATCGATCTCCCAGGATGAGAGATCGATCTGGAAGAGCCAGAATGCTCTTATTTGGGTGAACGAATAGAGCAGATCGATCTCCAATGGAGCCAGATCGATCTGCCAAGCATTCTGTAAGTGAAAAGATCGATCCTCAAGCAGCCAGATCGATCTCCTTAGCTCTCTGTTTGGGACCAGATCGATCTCATGCTTCGACAGATCGATCTCATGCCTCAACAGATCGATCTTATTGCTTCGACAGATCGATCTCAGGCTTAAAAATGCCGTGAAAAAGAGGGATTTTAAAGGACCAGATCGATCTCCTCTTGGACCAGATCGATCTCCTCAAGTCATTTCTATATAAGGAGAGCTGAAAAATCTGGAAATCTCGGAAAAACATATTAACCTCCCATTTTCAACCCAAAAACCTAACTTTCCCTCTCTAAAAATCAACCATTTTCAGTGAGATTTGAAGAGAGATCATTAGAGGCAAAGTTGTTCCTATCAAAGAGAAGAACAACATAGTGAGAGGGCATTTTTCCATTCTTAGAGTTGAAGGAGTTGAGGGCATTACCAATTGTAGCAAGGAGAGAAATCACATTGGTAAGATTCTAACCCTCCAATCCAAATGTATTAGCTATTTAATTGATTTTGGAGTTGATTGATAGGAGTATTGATGGATAAACTACTTAGGAATGTTGTGGAAGTGGTGTGACCTAGAAATCTAAAATGGGTATAATGTGGGGATATGTGGGATTGAATGAGCCTATCATTTATGGCATGCTAAAGTTGTTATTGGGGTAATGTTTATGATTTTAAATGGTTAAATGAGATTACATTGTGAGTTTGGAGGAATTGTGGAAATGGGTATGAATATACTTGATAAATGCCATAGTGAGGGAATTAATGAAGTATGAACACTATGAGCTTAATATCGATTTTGAATAAGTTAATAGGCCTCAAAAGATCCATAGACTCGAGTTATGGATAAAGTAATGAAACGAGGCCGTATAAGCGTTAATAGAGGCTATAGGTTAAATTGACTATAGCAAGCGCAAGGGTTGCAATATATGGGTCGAATATAATGCGAGATACGATTTTGTGCAGTCCCGAAGAGTTCGTTGAAGGCGAACCAAATAGTACGAGTAAGCAGCTTAAGGAAGTGGAATCACGCATCGCAATTCCAGGTAAGGGAATTTTGTGAGTATATAGAGATAGCTGCTCGTATTTTGAACTGGGTGAATATTGGGTGTTGTATGAAATGCATGAATTGCTCAAATAAATGTTGATGGTATTTGTGAAAGATGATGGGTATATGCGTGGTTTTGGTTTTGAAGTGGATGTTATGAAAAAGGGATAGTAAGGCTAATAATTGCATAAATCATGTGTTTTGAATGCTTTTACAAAACACAATGCTTTGATTTGAGCAAATAAAAGGATAGGCTGGCTGGTACTTGAATGATGTTGTGAAATAGCCCATATGAGGCACTAAGCATATTATGTGATGTTTTGAATGCACATAAGCCGCCTATCGCGTGTATGTGATATAATTCACGTTAGAGCCTCGCTCGCGCGAGATTTCTATGTTTTCACTTGTGTGAAACGTGCTTGAGCTTAGCTCGCACTTTGAAATTGAATTGTGATGATGTTTATAAACCGTACTGGAGCTTCTGCTCGTACGTGGATTGTGAATGGTTATCTTATGAGTATAACCGTACTAGAGCTATGCTCGTACGCGCCTCTTTATGAGAAGAAGATGCATGATGCATGAGTCGTGCTAGAGTTTTACTCGCACAAGCTTGTACAATGGGATTCGTATAGGGTTGTGAAAGTGGGTAAGATCCTTAAGCCTTACATCCTTAAGCTAACATCCTTAAGCCCGAGGAGGCAGGGAGGCTCTGTTAGGCGGGGAGGCTCTGTTTGGTGGGGAGGCTCTCTTACGGTGGGATCCTTAAGCCAACATCCTTAAGCCCAAAGAGGCGGGGAGGCTCTGTTAGGCAGGGAGGCTCTCCTACATGGGTATGGTGAAGGTAAGATCCTTAAGCCCTACATCCTTAAGCTAACATCCTTAAGCCCGAGGAGGCAGGGAGGCTCTGTTAGGCGGGGAGGCTCTGTTCGGTGGGGAGGCTCTCTTACGGAAAGGACCCTTAAGCCCTACATCCTTAAGCTAACATCCTTAAGCCCGAGGAGGCAGGGAGGCTCTGTTAGGCGGGGAGGCTCTGTTCGGCAGGAAGGCTCTCCTTCACGGAATATGGAAAACTCTTGGTATGGGGTAGATAAGACCTAGGAATGGCACCCCCAATCATGATATGAGTTGCAGAGTACGATGTACCGTGTATATCACATGGAGTACGATGTACCGCATGATGGTTATGTGATGAGAAAGTCTGGCGAGGGATAATTCATCTTCATGCCAGCATGATACCCCGCACACCTGGATGCGTGTGGTTTGGGATGGTTTATGATGTAATGATTCACATAGGCACTTCTGATATAGTGACCTAGATTTATACACATGCGTGAATTGTGGAATGTAAATGTGCTTGTGGTTTGTGAGTTGATTTGGTGGTGTTATGACGTTGGTTCAAAAAGGAAGTTTCTAAATGAATTGCCCTTTTATGAATTTAAATGAGATTAAGCATGAGATGTTTTATACATGATGTCTCCACCATGTTTTATATGCCAATGTACATGATTTGATACATGATATATATATGTATATTCACATGGCATAGTTTTATTCCTCATGCTCGTACTATAAACGATTTATGCATAACACTATCAGCATGTAGATAGAGTAGTTATCTACCATGCTTGCATTATTGCCTTACTGAGCGTGTGGTTGCTCATCCCACTCTATTTTCCCCCCTACAGAGCGTGCATAGTAGCCCAGTGAGGACTGAGGCGTATTATTTTGGACTCCGCTGCATCTCCATCGCAAAAAGGTATATACACAGTGATTCTTTTTGTATCTAAACAATGTAAAAGCACAGTATTCTTTTGAGTTGTACTTATGGGGGATGTAGATGTCAGTAAATCATGTATTCGTATAAGTACACAATTAAATGCACATGTATGACATCGTTTTAATTTATTGAGAATGAATGAGATGTGGTGTTTATTATTGACTCACAGCCCAACAGTGTGTGGTGAGCTTAGTTCACGACTGGGTAAGGTAACAGTAAAACGCGAAAAATTTTCAGTGATTTCGGTTAAAGAGAATGGAATTGGGTCGTGACAGAGCCATCCTTGTACATACTTTATCCCTAGTCATCCATCTGGGCTAAACAAGCCTTTCTTTGTAAATACACCTGCTTATAATTTTCCTTAGCTTAAATACTTTGTTCCTATCCCCTACCCCGAAAGCATGAAAGTCATTGGGATATATTTTGAGCTTTGTACATATGGGTATCTGGTGATAGTGAATGTTTTAAAAAAAAGAATGAAAAGAAAATGAAAGAAAAAGAAAAAGAAAAAGAAGAAAGAAGAAAAATACAAAAAAAAATGTTTAGTGAAATAAATAAGTTTGGGGGAATAAATTTGAGCTCTTACATTAAGATCCTGAAAGTAATGCATGTTAAGGGGTAATTAAACCTAAATCGACTTTATCATACCTTAACCCCAGCCTTACATTATAAGCTTAATGAAGTCCTATTGATCTTTAGTTAAGTGTGACTACATTAGTGGAGAGAGAAGTGAAAAGCAAACTTATGGGAATGATCACATGTCTTTGACTTTGCATTCACTGTGTTTACATAATCTAATCCGGATAATGTACTGTGAAGTGACTTTGATATTTTTCACACACTCACGAGGAGTCCAATTTAGGTTAGGACTTATGATTGAATAATTCTAAATGCTGGACTTATAATTGTGAGTCTTTTGATTTCGTAGTCTGTACTTTTTCTTTGAGGATAATATTGGGGAAATTATTGTGTTTAGTACTTGTCATTCCTACAATTATTTTGTTTTGCTTGAGGACAAGCAAAAGCTCAAGTTTGGGGGTGTGATCATTCTATATTTTTAGAATTATTTGTGCTTAATTTCCTAATTAATTATTTAAATCCCCAATTTATTTTGTTAATTATCCCCTTTATTTAATTAAAATTCTCATATTTGTAGATAAATTAAATCCGGATGAATTTTGAATATTTTGATAGAAAATGGACCAGAATTGAGCTAAAATCGAGATTGGACCACGCAGACAACACGAGCTTAGCACATCCAATTGGACAAAAAGACAGATGACATGGAAATATTATTTTTCAAGGAGCCAATGTTGTGAAGACAAGTGCCCAAACAATGCCAACTCATCTAGGATAAAAAAATATTATAATTGTACCCCTAAATGTGTGTATAAATAGAATATGATGGCAATTGAAAAAGGAGAGTCTAGATTTTAATAGAAGTAATTTAGGAGTAGAGGTAAATTAGGGTAGACTAGTTTCTAAGGTAGTTTAGGTTTATTATCTTTGTTTTTCCCGAAAAAGATTAGTTTGTTTTTAGCAAAACCTTACTGTTCATTCATTATTCACTTAATGAAATTATTTGTTCCATTTTCTCATTTTCATAGTTTTCCATTAGCAAACTTGTTTCACCTTGTTCTTCTTTTCGGTTTGAAGAAATCCATTGCTATATGTTTCTTACTTATTGTTGAGTTAATGTATTTTGAAATGACAAAACAAGTTAATTCAATAATGTTAAGATGATATACAAACATGTTTAGAGGTTATTAGTACCAGAACTTAGAGTTCTGCTGATGAGAGATCGATCTGGGGTATGAGAGATCGATCTCCTGGGTTTTCACTTGATGAAAGATCGATCTCATGATGGAAGAGATCGATCTGGCAAGCCTTAAATCTGTACAAAGGCATTTAGGAAGAATGAGATCGATCTGCAAGGGTTAAGAGATCGATCTGGCTAATGCTAGAGTTGAGAGATCGATCTGGTCTAGGAAGAGATCGATCTCCCTTAAGAGCTTAAGACTATAGATCGATCTGAGAGATCGATCCACATTCAAACAGAGAACTTATGAGATCGATCTGGTAAGGAAGAGATCGATCTCCTCAAAGTCAGAGAGCTAAAGAGATCGATCTGTGTTGTTGAGAGATCGATCTCCTCTCTACGAGAGTGCATGGCAGATCGATCTGGAGATCGATCTTGCCTCAAACAGAGAGACTAGGAGATCGATCTGCCTATTCGACAGATCGATCTGCCTCATTATTTTCAAACTAACAGATCGATCTGCTAACCTATGAGATCGATCTCCTTGTGTATTTGTGCTTCAATCTTGCAGGATTTATAACTAAGAGATCGATCTGGCCAAGAAGGCAGATCGATCTGGCACTCTACTGGAGGTACCCAACGGCTAGTTTCTGCAAAACACAACGGGAAGAATAGCATTTAATGCTCCAACTACCAATCCTTCAGTATTTAACCAAGCATTGAAGACAAAGAGAATAGGGACACTATTGCTGCATATTCCAAACATTCTCAAGCTTTAATTCTTTCATTCTTTGTGTACCTATTGCTCATTCATTGAGAATCATTGTAAAAGCTTAAGTGCAAAAAGCTACATTTGTCCTACCACTTTAAAGCCTTATATTGTATTCAGTCTTATCTTAAAAGAGAAGAGGATTGTTCCTCAGTGAGAGTAAATTGTAAGAGGCTGAATACTTTTTCTGTATTGTTAAGGGTAGAGAGGTTATTCCTTAACCTGCAAAAGGAACTGTGTAAGCTCTATTGAAAGAGAGAAAGAAAGCACTTGACAAGAAGGTCAAGGAGAGAGGACGTAGGCAAGAGTTTGGCCGAACCTTTATAAACGATTGTGTTTGTTTCTCTCTTCCCTACTTTGCATTAAATTGTTATATTGCACTATATTGCTCATTATTATTTGTGATTAAATTGTGATTAATTTTTAATTTGCCATAATAGTTAGTAAACCGATTCACCCCCCCCTCTCGGTAGAGCCAACACTTATTTAGTTGTAGATGAAAGTTAATGAAAAATGGGTTACGTCTCTATGACTACCTCTCGGTTTCAAAAATTTGTATAGTTTTTCTTTAGCTTTTGATTGCATTTGGGTTTCATATTTCTTCACTCAGTTTCCTTCCTTTTGATTCTGTTGCCTTGATGTGGGATGATGCAAAGCATTTGTCCACATCAAGAGCAAAGTGGAACACGGTAGGAGAAGATAGTGAAAGAAACTGTAGCTTGGAGTCTCCTGTTTTCATGTCTTTCATTTCTCTGCATTACTGATTTAGCATTTAATTTTGTTTTTCGGTATTGTCATCTTAAGTCCTGCGTTCATGGAGATGATCATGTGTAATACCGAGAGAGGGTGTTCGACAGCTGAAGGGTAACAAAGAACTAAACCAGCAGCTAATCAATCCTCTGTTCTGCTCTGTCCCGAGATTTCACTACTGTTCATCATAATTCTTTTTTGTTTTTTGCATATTTGCGTTGCTTAATTGTACCGAAGCTTGGTATTTGCTGGGGTGGCATTTGTTAATTTATTTTCTTTCATTGCAATATTATCTTTGTCGGGTTATCTATATTTCTCATTTTAATTCTGTTTTGTTCCTCTGTTATTCTCGGTTGCAGTAAACCTTTGTTGTGCGTCTGCTGTGTGTTTTACTTTGCAGAGAGTGAAGTAGACGGTAGTTCTGTGCAGGTTGTCCTGAGCAGAGGAAGGGTACTGCAGGTTGCTGTAAATTGCTGGGTGCCGGCTTAGGGGATGCAGGTGTATTTTGCAGAAGCGAAAAACGCAGGACAGGTTGAGGAACGATGCCAGGAGCAGGAGTAGACATCACCCATAGCACCTAAAGCAAGTAGCTGAGAGGTGCTTTGTACAGTGTACAGCTGAGAGACAGCAGACGAGAGCAGCAGCAATGTCTGGAGCCTGAAGCACGACGAGAACAGCAGGGCAAAACCGAGGCAAAACAGAACAATTTCTGCTGGAGAAGAATGTGTACAATGTACACATGCACAATCGGGACCACTTGGATTTGCAAATGCCTAAGGCCACGTTTGGCTATCCCATTGTAGTTTTTAATTCATTTTGCATGCATGGATCAATTTCAAGTTTATTAATTAGCTTAGTTAGTTGATTGCTCAATTGCATGTTAGTTATATTTTCTTTGTCTCATTAGTTTAACTTAGATTTAGTTAAATCAGTAATTAATTTTTATTCTAGTATTAGGGGTTGTGCTTAAATTAATTTAGATAAATTCATTTTATGCATTTTAAGTTTTAATTAAAATTCCAAAAAATATTTTTCATGCATTAGTTAATTTTTATTGTTAAGTTAGTAATTAGTGATAATTAGGATTAATTTAGATTTAATATTTTAATCTTTTAAATTTGTAGTTAGTCTCTTAATTAAATTGCATTTTTATTAATTAGTTTAATTATGTGCATATTTTATGCTAGGATAGTTTAATTTTAGTTTAATTAATTTTATTACTTTATTTTCTTATTTACATTTTATTGCGTTAATTAATTTTAACTGTTTTAATTTTCTTTTATAGGTTGATTGCTTTGAGCATTGTAAATACTTCTAGCTCGGTTTTATTTTCTTTATTTATGTTTATTGTTTTCAGTACTTTTAATTAGCCTTAGTAGATCATCAACTTAAATTTCATAATTTGCTAGGATATACTTAGGGTAAGATTAATCGGTAGTTAATTAAGCTGATCAACTTCTCTGTGGGACAATAACTCGTGACCCAAATCCCATTATTACTTGTACGACCCGTGCACTTGCGAATAATACCCTTAGGGCGTGTCACCGGCGAGCCACAGGCGTCCAGGGACCCCAGGCGAAGGGCGACGATGCTCATGGGAACCACCGGCAGTCGGCACATGCGCCGAGAATGGCGGAGAACGTTGAAAATGAAAGGATAGGCCGCGTGAGAGAGGCTTCGATCGGCGGCCATCGGCCTCGATTTGAGCCACACCGAGGCCCGATTTTGGAAGCTTAGGCGATGACGCACCGAATGTCACTGGAAACGGCCTGAGAACTGGTCGGACGACGTCGAAAGGACAAAATGATGCCTGAACTGGCCGAATCGGACTGAACCGGCCGAACCAAATCGAACTGAACCGATGGTCTGAACTGGGTTGAGCCGGACCGAACTGATTCAGCCAAAAAGAAAAGGAAAAAAAAGAAGAAAAAGGGAAAAAGAAAACGTGAAAAAATTGGGGAAAAATCCCAGTGATGCAATCGAGATACGGGTAAGTCGGTAAGCGGTCGAATTGATCGATTTAAATTTCGAAATATTTAATTTGATTAATATTCGACTGAAATTTTACTTGAAAAAAATATTTAAATGTGTAGCATAACAATTGCCATCCACCAAGAGCTCGAGACAACCTCGATTTGCGTACTATTGTGGAATATCAGGTAAGTAACCTTTATTTACGACAATTTGCATCGTTATGCGTGTTGATGAATTACGAATTTAAATTTCGCATTTAATGAATTAAATTCTGGAAATTGAGATAAATTGTCGTAAATAATTCATTAAGCGATTCAAGAGTTTAGAACGAGACTCAATAAATACTGATGGAGCCAATGAGCCCAATAGGCCTAGATAATGTAAATAATAAGTGGGAAAACGAGTTGAAGGCCGATTAAGGCCCATTATGGTACAATCAGGCCCAATATTGGTAAGCGGGCCCAATGATTTAAATTAAGCTCAGAAAATATGAAATACAATTATATATATTGTATTTGACCTGATGAACATTTATCCGCAGTTCCGGAGATTGAATTCGGAGCAAATCGGACTGCGTGACGAGACATCAGTGAAAAGGTCAGATTGTACAGAAAAATGAGGTAAGGGAATTGTGGGAGTAGCTAGAGGTAGCTACGCGTATTTTAATAGCTTTTCTGTACACTGATTATGTATGTATACACGATTATTGTATAATGATCCTAAAAGTGATTTAAATGATTTTAAGGATCGAAATAGGAAAAGACTATTTTACCCCTATTGAGGGAAGTTCACCTAAGGATGGTGAAAGCATGACATGTATGAAATGCATGATTTAAGGAATTTTCTGAATTAAAGAATTTTATTGGTTTTAATCAAAGCAAAACAATAGATTGGCCAGTAATTGCATAAATTTCATAAGATAACACTGCGTAGGTGTTATTTATATTTAAATGAAATTTCTTTGGAAAAAGGCTAACTATCAAGTTTATATGGAAACAGATAGTGCTTGCATATAGTTCGCACTATATCTGCGTTTGTGAATGTGCATAAATGTGCTTGAGCGGTTGCTCGCATTGAATTGTGTGAAATCATATGCATGAAATGTGCTAGAGTGGTTGATTGCACTGATTTTTATTCTTGTGAAATGCATGAGAGGTGTTGGAGCCTAGCTCGCACTCTATTTTGACTGTCTTGACAGTTTTGAACTGTTTTGACTTGATATGCATAAAATGGTGCTGGACCAATTTCTCGCACTAGTTTTAATGATTTGACATGCATGAGAGATGTTGGAGCTAAGCTCGCATCCTGTTTTGATATGAAATTTGCATAAAGCCGTGCTGGAGTGTAACTCGCACAAAATTTGATTTAATTATGCATAAAGCCGTGCTGGAGTGTAACTCGCACGAGATTTGATTTATTTGAGCATTCATTCGTGCTGGAGCGTTACTCGCACGAAGTTTTATATGGTTTTATAATTCATTTTAAAGCCGTATTGGAGTTTTTCTCGTACGAGATTTTTACTAAGTTTTTATACATATCCGTACTTGAGCATTGCTCGTACGTGGATTTTACTTGAATTTATAATTATTTTAAGTCGTACTGGAGCGCTGCTCGTACGCAGATTTCATTGATTTTTATGACACCGTGCTAGAGCTTCGCTCGCACAAGGTTTTTAGATATCATGAATATGCATGGAGCCGTGCTAGACCTTCGCTTGCACAGGGATTTATATTACATGCATATAGCCGTGTTGGAGCCTCCTATAGATTATGTGTCACAGTGAGATGATATGCTCACACGTGCATACTGAGACAGAGATGATATGGGTGGATAAGACCTATTGCAGGCACCCCTGATTGTGCTTGGGTTCACGAAGTACGTTGTACTGTGTATGTCACGCGGAGTATGCTGTACCGTGGGGATTGTTAAATTGGAGTGGCATTAGCCACGAGGCAGTAAGCCTTGCCCTCGCAATCCTGGTGTTATGCTGTTCTGGCGGGTAGGACGACCCACCTCCCGTTTTAGGTGTGATACCCCCGCACACTAGGTACCGTGTTGCCAGGGATCAAGAGGTTATGGCCATAGTCCTATGTTGTTACTAATAGTCACCTACTTGTCTCACATGATATAACTATTGGTCGATAGACCAGGGTAGACCCGAGGGAGGGGTTAGGCCCCCAATTTTATGATTTTATGATATGTGACCCTGAAAGAAGGGTGGTTTTATAACTGAAGTTCTATAATGAATTTTAATAAATTGTTTTATGAGATGATTGACCCGAAAGGGTTAGTTTATACTGCAGTTTTAATGTAATGATTTAAATGCTATAACATGATGAGTTTTCCATGCTTTAATGATAAATTCATGAAATAATTATAGCTCACGATTTGTTTTATATCGCATGAAATAATGCATGATTTTGATTTGCTTCATGCTCATTATGATTTAATGATGTCACATAAAATGTTATTGATACATGATTTCAATATGCACAAATAGTTTTATAAACTAAGTCATTGATGAAATACATGATTTGTGCTTCAGATTTTAATGAAAAAAATGGATTTTAAGGGCATGGCATTAGGAGCATGTAGATAGTGGAGCTATCTACTTACTTGCATAATTGCCTTACTGAGCGTGTGGTTTGCTCACCCCCCTTATTTTCCATCTTTTCAGAGCACTCACAGTAATTAGTAAGCAGCTGAGGACTTGCATGCTTGGTATCCGTTGCTTCCCATCGAGAGACAGGTATACACATTTGTATAGTTTTGTATTTAAATAGGTAATGCACAGTATGTAAAAAGGATATGATGTCGGGGATGTAAGGATATGTAAATATCATTATGTATGTATTTAGTTAAAGTCAAAAGATAGTAAACTCTGATATGTGAATGTGATTATGGAAATGAAATGGTAAATATGTGAGAGGTGACTAACACCGAATCATAGCCCAACTATTTGGTAAGATGGTCACGATGAGAGAAAGGTAAGAATTAAATAATAAATGAAAAAAACAAAAAATTTACTCTGATTTTTAGGTAATTTGGGTCGTGACAAGTGGTTCCACAGCGGTATGAGCATGATGAGTTAGGGCATGGTTACAATTGTGAAATGGAGAGGTTGAGGCATTTTATGGACTTAAGCCTCCTTCTTTTAGGGCGGTAAAGGATCCAACAGTGGCTGAGGATTGGATAAGCCAAATTGAGAAATTGCTCGACTTTTGTAGATGTTCGGCTACAGAGAGAGTAGCACTTGCGGCCTTTGTATTGAGAGGCGAAACAGAGCACTGGTGGAAGTCCACCAAGCCTATGTTGGGTGCCGAGGGTACAGAGATCACATGGGATATGTTTTTGGGTGCTTTCAGAGAGCAGTATATCCTGGATACTGCTCGACGTAGGTTACAAATGGAGTTTTTGAATCTGCCTCAAGGGAACAGAACAGTGGATGAGTACGAGTCTCGATTTACCTCATTGGGTCGGTACGAACCAGACTCTATCAGGAGTGAAGCTATCAGGATTCGTAGATTTGTTGATGGACTGAGGCCTTTGATTAGAGCTAAGTTGGCCTCGTTTGATGTTGCTACATATAGAGAAGCTGTACGACGGGCCCAGTTGTATGAGCAAGACTATGACCTGCATATTTCTGAGTTTAGTTGGGGTAAGGACAAGGGTCCGAGGAAATTAGAAGATGGCAAGAGTGCCAGATTTGGACGAAAAACTATGACTAAGCGTCAGAGAGAGGCAGATGAGTCACCGAAAAAGGCTCCTAGACCTTTTATGCCTTCGACTGAAATACTAGCCAGGGGTATAGTGATTGGTAGACCCCGGTCGACTACTGATCAGTGCAGAGTATATGGTCGATATCATGGTGGTAGGCCCTGTCATTTTCAGGGTGCACGATGTTTCAGATGTGGTAGGCTTGGGCACTATGCAAGGGATTGTCCAGAAGTAGTTGAGGGAGTCCCACAAAGGGGTAATGAGCTGGAGAAAGTTCCTACAGTTACACCTCCTGTAAGGAAGAGATCCACAGCTGAAGAAAAAGGGAAGCAAGTTGTGGGTCAAGGCAAGGTGTATGCGATAGACCAGGCATCAGTAAATACCTCTTCTAAGATGATAAAAGGTACAATCTTGATTTTTAACTTGGAAGCTATAGCCTTATTTGATTCTGGTGCTACGCATTCCTTCATATCACTTGCATGTGCATCAAGGTTGACAAGTTTTATAAAACCCACATACCTAAATGGGACTTTATTAATAAGTACTCTAATGGGAGTTAGTCAATTTGCCGAACAAGTGTATAAAGATTGTAAAGTGAGGGTAGGAGATAAGTACACGACAACTAATTTGATTCTATTAAATATATATGATCATAATATAATCTTGGGAATGGATTGGTTAGCTACCAATCATGCTGTCTTAGACTGTCATTCCAAGTCCATTACATTTTCTCTACTCGAAGAATGTGTTGTAAGATTTTAAGAGAAGTAATGAAATCTTGAATTTTGTGACAAGTAAAGTGCATTGGTATATACATGACATAAATGTTGTTTTGAATGTTTTATTGCTTATGTGGTGGATTTGAACAAGCCACATCCGGATATAAATGACATTCCCGTGGTTAAGGAATTCCCTGATATCTTTCTAGATGACCTACCGGGATTGCCACCGGATAGAGAAATGGAAT
Source organism: Firmiana major (assembly GCA_033439115.1). Lineage (NCBI taxonomy): Eukaryota > Viridiplantae > Streptophyta > Magnoliopsida > Malvales > Malvaceae > Firmiana > Firmiana major. The sequence goes on from CM065905.1 coordinate 40,456,373, forward strand.
TTGATATAGATTTGACACCTGGAATAGAGCACATATCCAAGTCACCATATAGGATGGCTCGAGTTGAATTAGAGGAGTTGAGGAAGCAATTGCAAGATACGCTAGATAAGGGGTTTATAAGACCAAGTGCCTCTCCATAGGGACCTCTAGTATTGTTTGTGAAGAAAAGAGATGGGAACCTTAGGTTGTGTATTGATTAACGGATGTTGAACAAGGCTACCATCAAGAATAAGTACCCCTTACCGCGCATCAATGATATACTGATTTATTCCATATCTAGGAAAGATCACGAGTAACACTTAAAGATTATTTTGCAAACCCTCCGAGAGAGAAGGTTGTATGCCAAGCGTAATAAATGTGACTTTTGGTTAGAACAGATTTCTTTTCTGGGCCATGTTGTATCGAAGGATGGGGTGTCAATAGAACCATCTAAGATTGAGGCTATTGTTTAGTGGGAACAACCCAGGACAGTCACAGAGATTATAAATTTTCTGGATTTGGCAGGTTACTACAGGAGATTTGTAGAGGGTTTCTCTAGATTGGCTGCTTCGTTAACACGTCTTATGTGAAAGAATATGGAGTTTATATGTGATGAAGCGTGTGAGAGGAGTTTTTAGGAACTTAAGCACAGATTAACCACCACGCCAGTTCTCACCATCCCTAATAGCTTAGGGAACTATTCTGTTTACATAGATGCTTCACACCAAGGACTAGGTTGTGTCTTAATGCAAAATGGAAGGGTAGTTGCTTATGGATCTAGACAGCTGAAAGATCATGAGAAGAACTTCCCCATTCATGATTTAGAGTTGGCGGCTGTAGTATTTGCATTGAAGATATGGCGCCACTACTTGTATGGTGAGAGATTTCAGATTTTTACGGATCACAAAAGTCTTAAGTATCCATTCTCACAGAAGGAGTTAAATATGAGACAGAGAAGGTGGTTATAAGTCCTCAAGGACTATGATTGTGAGATTTTGTATCACCCGAGGAAGGCGAATGTGGTTGCCGATGCATTGAGTAGAAAGAGTCTCGAGTTAGTATCATATATGATGGTCAGGGAGCATGAGTTGTCGAAACAATGCAAGAACCTTAGATTGGATATGACCCCGCTTGAGATTGGCAGTCATGGGATTATAGCCAGTTTGAGATTAGAACTAGAGTTGATTGAGAGAATCCGGTAAGTTCAACAGAATGATCAATGGTGTGTTGATGTAATTAGCCAACTTCAGAAAGGTGAGGGCACATATTTTGTATTCAGTTCAGATAGACTACTAAGGTTCAGAGATAGAATATGTGTCCCTAATAATCCAGAGCTTAGGAAGTTGATTTTATCAGAGGCTTACTCATCAAGATACACAGTACACCTAGGGAGTGATAAAATGTATCAAAATCTCCAGAAGGTGTATTGGTGGTCTAGAATGAAAAGAGACATAGCTGAGTACGTTGCTAGATGTCTCATCTATCAGCAGGTTAAGGTAGAGCATCAGAAACCTGGAGGATTATTGCGTCCTCTACCAATACCGACGTGAAAGTGGGAGCACATCACCATGGACTTTGTGATGGGATTACTGAGAACCCATAAGAACCATGATGCTATTTGGGTTATAGTAGATCGGTTAATGAAATCGACACACTTCCTAGCCATGAGATCTATAAATACTTTGAGTGCATTGGCGAACCTGTATGTACGAGAAATAGTGAGACTGCATGGAGTCCCAATGAGTGTTATTTCTGATAGGGATGCTCGCTTCACTTTCCACTTTTGAGGACATTTTCAAGAAGCGATGGGGACCCAATGGACTTTAGCACCGCTTTTTATTCTTAGACAGATGGTCAGTCAGAGAGGACTGTACAGACCTTGGAGGATATGTTGAGAGCGTGTGTGCTAGATTTTATAGGCTCCTGGATGATCACTTGCCATTCATTGAGTTCGTTTATAATAACAGTTATCACTCAAGTATTGGTATGCCCCCTTATGAGGCACTATATGGTCGTAGATGCCGATCACCTATTAGTTGGGAAGAAATTGGTGACAGACAATTGCTGCTCCCAATTTGGTTAGACAAGCATCCGAAGATGTTCAGATAATATGTGAGAAGTTACGGACAACTCAAAGTCAACAAAAGAGCTATGCTGACAGGAGATGGAGACCACTTGAGTTTGATGTAGGTGAGTCTGTATTTTTGAAAGTATCTCTTTCTAAGGGAATAACGAGGTTCGAGAAGAAAGGAAAACTAAGTCCTAGTTACATTGGTCCCTTCAAGATTTTGGATAGAGTGGGAGATAGAGCATGTAGGCTAGCCTTACCACCTGAGCTAGCAGAAGTTCAAAATGTCTTCCATGTTTCTATGTTTCGGAAGTACTACCCGAATCCAACACATGTAATTAGCTATGAGCCATTGGAGCTCAAGGAGGATATATCGTATGTGGAGAAACCGATCCGCATATTGGACAGAAAAAAGAAGGTATTGCGAAACAAAACGATTTCATTGGTTAAGGTACTGTGGCAGCATCATACATCGGAGGAAGCCACTTGGGAGTTAGAGGATCATATGAAGGAGAAATATCCGCAACTTTTTGAGGAATAGACTTGGTTCAATTTGGAGGACCAAATTTTCTAAGGAGGAGAGAAATGTAATACCCGTAATTTCCCATGTATTTATTTTTATGAAGATATAATGTATATGTACATTTGTTGCAAGTGTTTAAGTGATGTAAGGATTATGGATTCAATGAAACATCCAAGATTTCAAGTAGTGTGCACAAGTTTATTACCTATGAACTATATGGAATGGATGCCATTGTATGTCAATTGTGCACAGATTGTAAATTGAGGTATGAAGCAAAAGTGGATAAGTATACATTTGAAAATCTGCAGAAAACTGCAGAAATGAGGGTGCGGGGGATGAGAGATCGATCCCATATAAAGGAGAGATCGATCTCCCCTCATGAAATGCCAATAATAAGTTTAATTGAACAAGGCAGATCGATCTCATGGGAAGGAAGATCGATCTCCTTAAGTCTCAACCTGGAAGAAATCGATCTCTCACAAGGCACAGATCGATCCCCAAATATCTCGACCAAGAAGAGATCGATCCCCTTTAAGGAACAGATTGATCTCATTAAGGTTCTGTAAGGAGAAGATCGATCTCCTACAAGAGGTAGATCGATCTCCAAGAAGAAAATTGTTTGCAACAGATCGATCTCATCATGAAGAGCATATCGATCTGGTGGTAGATTGCGTTAGGTAAAAGGACTACCAAACCATGCAGAGATCGATCTCCACAAGGGTCATGTGAGACCCCATATATGTATAACTTTGTACATATGTGAATGGAATTGTAAGATGGATGATTTTAGATTAAGTAATTATGAATTCATAAGTGTTGTAAAGTCTATAAATTCAATGTACACACTTGTAATAAGAGTTTGTGATGTATGTACAAGTTTTATTATGTATGAATATAAGGAAATGGACTTTGGTATGTGATGAATGTGAGTGGAATGTAAAATGTGTAGCGTGGTAAAATGGAATGAAGTTGTATAAGTGTTGTGAATCTTTATGCTTCTATTTAGTTTATGTTATATATCTTTGGTTATATAAAGATTTCACACAAGTTATAATGTGTATAAAGTATGAATAGATGTCATTTTCAAGTTTTAAAGGTAGCTGAATTAGAAAATGACTAAGGCAGCAAATTAAGGGTTGTTTGGTATGAGTTTCTGTAAATAACTGCAGAAAATCTGGGAAATATGAATGCCAGATCGATCTCATAGGATGAGAGATCGATTTGGAAGAGTAAAAATGCTTTTATTCGAGCAATGGAACAAGGCAGATCGATCTCTAATGGAGCCAGATCGATCTCCTAAATATTCTATAATGAGAGGATCGATTCTTGAGGCAAGCAGATCGATTTCCTTAGCTCTCGGGTTGGAGCAGATCGATCTCCTACCTAGCCAGATTGATCTCCTTAACTTTTTTCCTGAGACAAATCGATCTCAAACTCTCGACAGATCGATTTCACGGCTTTAATGCTTATTCCCCATCTTTCAATGCTTATTCCCCATCTTCAGTATCTAGCCATATTAGCCTGTCCTTCTTTCAATTTATACTTATACAAATCAGTATATCCTCAATAGCTTTTACCTGAAAACTTGATAACCAACTCTTTATAGCCTCTAGATAACGATAACCCCTATTTGTTTTTTTTTTTTTTATAATTTCATCCACCCTCTAGGGTAAACTAATCCCTACTTTTTCAAGATTGAGAATTCTGTTTCCAAGTATCTAGTTATCATGCCATAATAAATGCTTTTGTGAAAATTCCTTTCCTTCTAGAATATTTATCCATGCCCATCAGGCTTTTGCCCTCTTCCTAGGTTCTAAGAGAGCATCTAGGAAAATAAATTCCTTTTAGTAATTTGACCCACAAAGCCTCTTAATTATTAAGAATCCTTCTAGTTTGTTTATAAGCTAACAATACGACATTGAAAACCACCTTATCCTTGAATCCAATGCCATCATTCTCCTCTCTACTTGTAAGCTTCTACCAACTGGCTCAATAAACCCTTATTGCCTCTTGTCTTTACCCCCACCAAAAGCTAGCCATAACTTGATTAATCTTATCATAAATTTTTATAGGAATCCTAAAGCACATCATAGTGCATGTAAGGATTGCACTTACCACTGCTTTGATCATCACCTCTCTCCAACCTTGTGACAATAAGCTTTTTCTTCCAGCCATTAAGCTTGTTTAAAAGTCTATCTTTGATATATCCCATATCAGCTTTTTTGGTTTTCACTAAAATGAAAGAACTCCAAGATATGATCCTAGCCTTAACTTATAAAACTTTCGCACAATAGCTTTAACTTTTTTAAGAGTATCAGAGATAACACTCGACTTATTTATGTTTATAAGTTGACCTGATCCATCATAAGACATTTGAAAAATTTGCTCATTTCTAAGCATTTTTCCTCGTTAGCTAGAAGAAATAATGATTCATCAGGGAATAACAAGCGTGCTAATATGAGACATTGTCATGACCCATTTTCATCCTTGTCATCCGAAAATCACCATAAATTTTTCGCTTTTTCATTTCCTTTCCCGGTCCTGAATAACTCTCACCAATAATAGTTGGGTTATAAGTCAGTATTAATCATCATTTACCATTCATCTTTCAATTAATCATGAGCAAACACATACATTTGAAAGTTTAAGTTCTATACTTATACATGTTTGCTAACACTTACATCCCCCATATTATAATTCAAAATGGTTACTGTGCTATTACATGTTTATATACAAAAAGATTTCTTGTGTGTATACCTGTGGCGATGGAGAGCAGCGGATATCCGAATACAACTCCTCAGTCCCTCACTAGACTACTGTGTGCACTCTGTAGAGGGGGAAAATGATAGGGATGAGTAACCACACGCTTAGTAAAGCAATAATGCAAGCATGGCAGATAACTATACTATCTACATGCTTATAATGTCATGACATAAAAATCATTTATATCCAGAGCATGAGGAAATATTAAAATTATGCCACATGTATATACATATATCATGTACTGAAAAGAAGACATGAAAGTAGGCATGTAAACATGAAAAATCATCATGTAAAACCTCTTATGCTCATCATAGTAAAACTCATCATAAAAATCATTCCTCAGGGTTTAACATCAAATCAAAACTTAGTAAAACTCTTCACAGTCAGCATATCATCCTTTTAAAAACATCCCACAAGGTTAGACACCTCCCTCGGGTCTACCCTGGATAACACAAATCATGTTCAATATATAAAACTATGTGATATCATGTGAGACAGGTGGTTATTATATCTAATCGAGGACTCTGTTGGTCAATTATAACATTATCATTCCAGACCACATGGATCCCGGTGTGCGGGGCATCATGCTGGAATGGAGGTGGATTAGTCCTATGCCAGACTTTCAAATCAACATAATAACCACACGGTACAGCGTACTCCATGTGATATACACGATAGAACGTACTCCATAGATCCATATCATGGTTGGGGGTGTCTGCCGTAGGTCTTATCTACCCCATGCCATGTATAACCTACTCAGTCTCAAGTGCACGTGCGAGCATCTCATCCGTGTGACTAGAAGTCTACACAAGGTATCTAGCACGACTCATTACATATCACAGTGCGAAAAGCCCAGTGCGAGCAAAACTCTAGCACGATTTCATGCATCATCAATAAATACCCTGGTACGAGCAACGCTCTAGTATGGCTTTATGCATAACAAATAATGAGGAAATCACATACGAACATAACTCCAATACGGTTATATGTATAACAAAATCAATGGAAACCCACGTACGAGCAAAAGCTCTAGTACAGATTGTAAAACATCACAACTCAAAACACGGTGCGAGCTAGGCTCCAGCACATTTCATGCATATTAAAACATCAAAATCCAGTGCGAACGAAGCTCTAGCACGATTTTAACTCACATAAATCTGATAGGTGGCTCTATTTCAACAAAACACGTTCAAATCACAATTAGCACCGAACTCGTGCTATTTCACAAATTTATGAAGTCAATAGCCAGCGTATCTGTAAATTTTTCTTAAAACAAAGCAATGTGTTTCATACAAATATCAAAACATGATGTTTCATGCAATTATTAGCCTTACTACCCTTTTTTGTAAGATTCACTTCCATAACCAAAATCATCCATATCTGAAATCGTTTGTACAAATCATTAATTCTTTTTAAGATAACCAAGCGATTACAAAGCCCTATAAATACCCTCAAAATACATTCAGCTACCTCTAGATACTCACAAAATTCCCTTACCTGGAATCGCGTCGAGTGATTCTACTTCCTCAGAGTTGCTCGATCGTGTAGTTCGATTCACTTCCAATGAAATCTTTGGAGCTGCACAAATTGCTTATCACATCAATTTAACCCAATACAACACAATTCTCACGTTTATTATATTCGATTCGACTTATTGGGTTCATCAACGCTTATTGGGCCTTACTTTCTCTTAAATCTATTTTGATTGTTCGATTCATCTCAAGAATCTATTGGAATTTTTAGGTCTATCGATTCACACTAAACCAATATTAAGCTCATAATGCCTCTAGTTCATCATTTCCTTCACTATGGCAATTTATCAAACACCTCTTATACCCATTTTCAATCATCATCCATTCCAACATATGGATTTCACAAAGTTATCTTAAAATCATCTATACATGCTTACTAACATCTCTACATGTTTAAATCATCATCAACTCCATGCCTTTTCAACTTTCTCTCACTAAACCTATTCTAAGTCATGGTTGTTTAAGCAGGTACATGAACATTTCAGCCAACATTATATACACCAATCAACTCATCAAAATGTCTACATTAACATACTAGAAGATGGTGTATAAAAATCTTACTTAGCTTGACTTTTTCCTCTTTTTGCCAAGTTGGGGAAAAACCTCTTTGCTCCTTCAATCCAAAGTTTGAGCTTCTAATCTTTGACTATGTTGTTCACTTCCTCACTAGGAACAACTTTGCTCAAAGGAACTTCTCTCAAAACTGATTGGATGGTGGTGATTTTTAGAGTGAAAAGTTAGATTATTGTTAAAATAGAGGATTTTTGGAATGTCTCGTGGAAAATGAAGATTCAGCTATCAAGTTTTATAGAATTGGCTTCACCAGATTGATCTCCTAGGGTGGGAGATGGATCTGCCCTTGTTTAAACTCCAGAATTTGGCAATGCAGGCTATGAGATCGATTTGCCTATTTGGATGAGATCGATCTGCTGAAGGGATAGGATCAATCTTTGTCAGGCAAAGAACTTCAGAGATTAATCTGGCCTTGATGAAGAGATCGATCTTACTAACCAGAGGCACTAGAGATCTATCTGTCTTATGGGAGGAGATCGATCTGGCCTAAACAGAAGCAATTTGAGATCGATCTACTTTGAATGAGGGATCGATCTCCCTCTTCCAGAATGCTTGACATTGTATATCAAGGCAATGAGATTGATCTTCCGTGCATGTAAGATCGATCTGGCATTCATCTTGTAGCATTTCAGCTGTAATTTTTTTGATTTTTCAAAGTTAAACTCTCATTCAATCACTTTAATACCTATTTTATATTTCATTCACACTTAACACTAAAAAATATCTAATTCTTATGATTTATTTATTGTGTAACTTGTCTATACAATTACTAACAAGTTTAAACAGAACATCAACAAAAAAAGTAATGAGATAAAGGATCTCTTTGCCTTATACTTCTAATTAGATAAACAATGTGACATTGTTTACCATTGACAATTATCTTGTAAGAAATAGAAAAAAATGCAGTCTTTTATCCTTCATATCCATTTGTTGTCAAAATCTATCTTCCTCGATATAACCACCAAGAGGTCTCCTTAAACTCTTTCATATTCCTTATTCATGTTTACCTTCAAAAGCCATCACAAAACTTATTCCCTTTTTCTTCAACTACGAAAAAAATTAGGGATGTTGATGTTAAATTGAATGTCATTGGATTGTATCCAAGAAAAAGCTCGGTCTACTAGACATAAGGGTCGAGTTTGGAACAAAGGTTACAATTTTTTTTTTAAAAAAAAGATATAATTGTATAGCAATATATATATATATATATGAAAAATATATGTTTTTATATAAAGATTTAAGTTTTTTAGTAATATAGTCAAATATATAATGGGTGTAGTTGCCTGTCTACAATAATAAATTTATGATGACGTATGAATCTTGATCTTCACGTCTATGTGTATCCAAGAACTCTATAAAATAAAAGAAGTCAGAGATACGCAGGGATTTGTCCTTATGTGCGTACTTTGATGCTTAAGTTAAAAAAGTATTTTAGCAAAGTCTCGGTCAGAAAAGAAAAGATTAGATGAGTTTAGAAGATACCTGACCTCTATGTATATAGATAAAAAGGCTTATCATTCTCCCTATGTCTACGAATTAGATGTCGCTTATTTAAATAACATCTCTGAGACATCTTTGAGCCTTATTGGGCATATCTTGCATACCTAGCGTCATTAGGTTAATAGACCCAAGAGCGCGATTGGGCATCTCACAGAGATGGGCTTATTGGCGAGAGAATACTATCTCTTCAATAAGTCTCTCGAGTGGCGAGAGACCTCTGTAGGAGGGTTTTTTGCCTAAGGCGGGAGATCTCACATGCCATCACGTGGCCTCTGCAGAAACTGGTGAAAGAGTCTCTCGCCTAAGGTGAGAGACTTCTCTCACTATCACATGTCTCCTCAGGGTATGCAACAGAGTCTCCCATGAATGGCGAGAGACTTTTGTCGTGCCACATCATCCGCCACATGGTTCACACGTGGCCATGGAAGCCTCTGGTAGGGTCTCCCGCCTGATGGCTGGAGAGTTTGTCGTACACCACGTCATACACCATGTGCTTAAGACTTGGCCACGAAGGTTTGTAGCAGGGTCTGAGAGTTTGTTGTATGCCACGTTAAACACCACGTGGCTAAAACTTGGCTGTAAAGGTTTACGATAGGGTCTCCTGTCGGTTGGTGAGAGAGTCTGTCGCTGTACGTGTCTTCTGCCATGTGGCACTTTCTCATGGTGTCACGTGACACTCTTTACTTTTGTGCTCTTTTATGTTAAGCTTTACTTCGTGATTGGGCTCAGTCCATCATTGAGCCCAATAGACATTAGTATGACCAATATCAATGAGTAACCGGTAACTTAATATGTTGTGGAATAGTTTTAACTTTTAAGCTTAGCAGCAAATACTAACTGTGTTGTGCTTTTCTAGTTTTATATTTAGGAAGTCAGTAATATGAGACAAAATTTAATTATAAACAAAATTTTATGGAAAATAAGAAATACTAAAGCAGAACAAAAATTTGAGTTTTTTTTTTTGTTAAATCAGATATGTATCAATATGAATTATAACTATAATTAAATCATTTTATAATGCATAAAAAAATTAATAAATAAATGAAATTTGAAATAAATTTCAAATTTGATTAAATTTAATGCGTGTGATGCAAAAGTTTTCAAAATAGTTTCTATGTTAACTAACATAAAATCATGTTGACTTTTGCATAATTAAAATAATTTTTTATGTTCAAGTGATTTTATGCTTTAACCCACTCTAATATTTTATAAAAAGGATTATTATTTCATATAGTGAGATAGTAGAGTTTATTAATTTTACAAATGAAGTTAAAAAATTATCACATGTTTCACTTTTAATTAATTTTTTTAATATTTTTAAAACATAATAAAATCTAAAAATTTTTTATAACGTGTATAGATAATAATACTTATAAAAATTAACTTTTTAAAGCCTAATTTCAAATTCAAATGAACAATTTTTGTGTTGCACATATCTTTTAGCACTTAATGATATCATATTTTGGGAAAAGAATTATTATCCAATGTACTTTCAGTGGAAGTTTTTTTTTTTTTTACTCTACAAGCCGATTTAATATAGTAACACATATATCATATTATTATTTATTTTTTTAATATTCTTAAAGAGTTATGTATTATTATCTTATGTTTGTTTGTGAAATTAAAAAAGTATAATGAATAATAATTTTTAAAAGAATAGAAAAGACTTAACTTTTTCTTTTAAGACTTGCCAACATTTTCATCTCATTTTATTTTAACCATCTACTGATTTTATTCAAAAGAATTATTATCCAATGTACTTTCAGTGAAGTTTTTTTAACTCTACAAGTCAGTTTAATATAATAACACATATCTTATATTATTATTTATTTTTTCAATATTCTTAAAGAGTTATGTGTTATTATCTGATGTTTGTTTGTGAAATTAAAAAAGTATAATCAATAATAATTTTAAGAAAATAGTGTTGTTACTCAATTACAAAGGTGACGAATTGCTGACATCCTCGCCTTGATTTTTGTGTCGCGTGCTTCTAAAGATTTGTAAGAAAATTAATAATCAGAGGGACGCAAGAGTTGTTCCCTGCATAAGCACTCTGATGCTCAAGTCAGAAAGAGGGTTTGACAGAGTTTTAGTAAAGTAATAAAGACTTAATTTCATAAATCATACCTGGAACCTATTTATAAGGATTAATTCTACCTTTAATTACGTATTTATTCACTAATTAAGTATTTCCTACTGTTTACAGATCCTATAGAATCAAATATATTTAAAGATAAAATCGTTTAAATAAATTTTAACACATGGACCCTAATCGCATGATTTTTCCATGTCCAGGTTTGTACGTAGGCGTGCCCGCGTTCATGGGCGGAATATCTCCTACACATGCACAAATTATAATTGTGGGCGCACCACGTGGCGGACCCATAATTATGTACGAGAGACCAAGTCTCCCACTAAGGTGAAATGAGCGGGAGACCAGATTTCCCGCATATGGCATCCTCCCGCACACATGTCGGAGGATGCTGCTTACGCCACGTGGCACATTTATTTTTATTATTTTATTATTTTATATTTTATTTTGCACAACAATTGCTCCCTACTCTTTCGCTAGGTATAACCTTGCGAAAGAGTACATATATTTTCGTCGTAGTTTCACGTCAAGTCCTCACATTAAACTCTAAAGTTAGACTCTCAAGCCAAATTCTGATGTCAAATTCTCAAGTCAAACTTTGAGGTCAAATTCTGACTTCAAATTCTTAAGCTAAACTCTGACGTCAAGTTCTCATGCTAAACCCTGAGGCCAAATCCTCAAGCCAAACTCAGAAGTCAAATTCTCAGGCCAAACCCTGAGGTCAAATTCTCAGGTCAAATTCTCTCTTAGACCAAATCCTGAGGTCAAATTCTCAAGTCAAATTCTCAAACTCTTCGGCTGAGATATCTGCTCGATTTTTTATATTTTCTAATTACAGATTTTATTACTTGCTCCCCAATGGTCGAACAAGGTAGTAAAAAGATAAATTTAGGTTCATTTTCGAAGCTTTGGGAATCTGACCTTCGGTCTATTCGTAACACTTTTCCTCTTATAGGCTCTCAACTAAATGTAGAACACGCTCCTCAAGCTATTAGTAGCAACGTTCTTGTACAACGTGTCTGATTTAAATTTTGTTTTCTTTCATGAATATGGATTATTTCGAAAATGTGGTTTTCTTGTGCATGTTTTATTTTGAGCCTTCATTAATTTGAGTGCGTGGCTTACTTCACGCATTTTTTGCTTCAAGAACTTATCTGAGTGCGTGGCTTATCTCGCACATTTTTCATTTCAAGCCCTTACGCTATTTCTTTGTGGCTTACCCCACACATTTTTTTCTTCAAGCCTTTATTTGGGTGTGTGGCTTACTTTACGCATTTTTCACTTCAAGCCCTTGCACTTTTTTCTTTGTGGCTTACCTCATGCACTTTTCACTTCAAGCCTTTATTAAGGTACGTGGCTTACCTCGTGCATTTTTCGCTTCAAGCCCTTGTACTTTTTTCTTTATGGCTTACCTCGAGCACTTTTCACTTCAAGCCCTTGTTTGGGTGCATGGCTTACCTCGCGTATTTTTTTCTTCAAGCCTTTGTTTGGGTGCGTGGCTGACCTCGCAAATTTTTCACTTTAAGCCCTTGCACTTTTTTCTTTGTGGTTTACCTCGCGCACTTTTGCTACAAGCCCTTGTTTGGGTGCGTGGCTTACCTCGCGCATTTTTCGCTTCAAGCCTTTGTTTGAGTGCGTGGCTTACCTTGCACATTTTTCTCTTCAAGCCTTTGCATTTTTTTCTTTGTGGCTTACCTCGCGCACTTTTTTCTTCAAGCCCTTGTTTGAGTGCGTGGCTTACCTCATGCATTTTTCACTTCTAGCCCTTGTTTGGGTGCGTGACTTACCTCACACATTTTTCGCTTCAAACCCTTGCACTTTTTTCTTTGTGGCTTACCTCGCGCACTTTTCGGTTTAAGCCTTTGTTTGTGTAGCCGATATGATTAGTCACCTTTCAATTATTAAAAACCTCATTGGGCAATAAAATATCAATATGGAATGAATTATAGTTCAAAAAATGAAATTTTGGACCATAGTTCAATAACAGTAAATAACATTGGATGAACCAAAGTTTCACTACTAATATGATTTTAAGCGGTTGACACTCCATGTCTTCGCTATCTTCTTACCTTGAAAACTTTCCTAAAGTACAAGTGTTGGGTCTAATCATCCTCCCGACTCTGTAGGGCCCTTCCCAATTTGCCCTAAACTTCTCATCTTCTTTCAAGGGATTGGTGATGGCTTAACTGGCTCGACGACAGTAAGAGTTTCTTTCCTTTGAATTTCCTTACTCGTAGTTGATGCGGTATTACATATTCTTACTCTTCTTTGATCTCCTATTACCTGTCCCACACCTTCAAGAGTTGGGAACTTCATCAACTGTCACGACCCCTTTAATCCATTTCATTTACAAATCACCATAAATTTTTTGCTTTATTCATTAACTTACCCGGTCGTAAACAACTCTCATAAATAACAGTTGGGCTGTGAGTCAAAATTAATCATCATTTACCATACATCTTTCAATTAATCCCAAGCAAACACATACATTTGCAAGTTTAAGTCATATACTTATAGATGACATGTTTACTAACACTTACATCCCCTATATTACAATTTAAAATGATTACATGCTATTACATGTTTAGATACAAAAAGAATTCCTCTGTATATACCTCTTGGCGATGGAGAGCAGCGGATATCCAAATACAATGCCTCAGTCATTCACTAAGCTACTATGCGCGCTCTGTAAAGGGGGGAAAATGATAGGGATGAGCAACCACATGCTCAGTAAGGCAATAATACAAGCATGGTAGATAACTACACTATCTACATGCTTATAATGTCAGATCATTAATATCTAGAGCATGAGGAAATAGTAAAACTATGCCATATGTATATACATATATCATGTACCGAAAAACATGAAAATAGGCATGTAAAAATGAAAAAGATTATCTTGTAAAACTTCTCATGCTCATAGTAATAAAACTCATCAAAATAAGGAAAACTCATCACAAAACCATCCCTCAAGATTTAGTACTTTCTCAAAACATATTAAAACTCATCACAAACAACAATGCCATCTCTTTAAAAACACCCTACAAGGTTCTACCCATCTCTCGGGTCTACCTTGGACAACACAATTCATACTCAGTATATAAAACCATGTGATATCATTAGAGACAGGTGGTCACTATATATATCGAGGACTATGTTGGCCAACTATGTCATTATCATCCCAGACCATACGGATCTCGGTGTACGGGGCATCATGTTGGAACAGAGGTGGGTTAGTCCTTTGTCAGACTTTCAAATCAACATCATAACCTCACAGTACAGTGTACTTCATGTGATATACATGGTACAACGTACTTCATGGACCCATATCATGGTTGGGGGTGCCTGCCATAGGTCTTATCTACCTCATGCCATGTATAACCTACTCAGTCTCAAGTGCACGTGCGAGCATCTTATCCGTGTGACCAACAGTTTACACGAGGCATCCAGCACAGCTTGTGCGAGCATGTCATCCATGTGACACAAAGTCTACATGAGGCATCTAGCATGACTCATTACATCTCACAGTGTGAAAATCAGTGCGAGCTAAGCTCTAGCATGATTCATGCATCATCAATAAATTTTCTCGTATAAGCAACGCTCTAGTACAGCTTTATGCATAATAAATAATAAGGAAATCATGTACGAACATAGCTCCAGTATGATTATATGCATAAGAAAATCAATGGAAACCCACGTACGAGCTGAAGCTCTAGTACGGCTTGTAAAACATCATCAACTCAAAATATGGTGTGAGCTAGGCTCCAGCACATTTCATGCATATTAAAAACATTAAAATCCAGTGCGAGCAAAGCTTCAACACGATTAATTCATACAAACCTGATAGGCGGCTCTATTTCAACACAACACGTTCAAAATCAAAGTCAGCACCTGACTCGTGCTATTTCATGAAATTATGGAAATCAAATAGCCAGCTTATCAGTCAATTTGCTTAAACCAAAGCAATGTATTTCACTAAATATCAAAACATGAGGTTTATGCAATTATTAGCCTTACTACCCCTTTTTGCAAGATTCACTTCCAAAACCAAAATCATCAATATTGAAAATCGCTCGCGCGAACAATTATTTTCTTTCCTAGGCAACGAACACATTTTCAATACCCTATAATTACCCTTAAAATACGTGCAGCTATCTCTAGGTCCTTACAAAATTCCCTTATTTGGAATCGCGTCAAGTGATTCCACTTCCTCAGAGTTGTTCGGTCGTGCCGTTCGATTCACCTTCAATGAAATCTCCGAGGCTGTATGAAATTACTTATCTCATTAATTTAATCCAAAGTAATACAATTCTTGCATTTACTATAGTCGATTCAACTTATAATTTTTATTAACACTTATAAGGCCCTATTTTCTCTTAAGTTCATTTTGATTGCTCTATTCTTTTCTCCAGAATCTATTGAATTCTTTAGGCATATTGATTCACATTAAGCTCATAATGCCTCTAGTTCATCATTTCCTTTACTATGATAATTTATCAAACACCTTATATGCTTATTTCCAATTATCATCCATTCCAACATATGGATTTCACAAAGTTATCTTAAAATCATCTATACATACTTACTAACATCTCTACATGTTTAAACCATTATCAACTCCATGCCATTTCAACTTTCTCTCACTAAACCTATTCTAGGTCATGGTTGTTTAAGCATGTAAATGAATATTTCATCCAAAATTATATACACCAATCTACTCATCAAAATGTCTATATTAACATACTAGAAGATGGTGTATAGAAATCTTACCTAGCTTGACCTTTTTCCTCTTTTTGCCAAAATGGAAAAAATACTTATTTGCTCATTCAATCCAACAAATGAAATGTTGGCTCCGAGCTATGTTGTTCTTCTCCTTACAATGAACAACTTTGCTCTAATAGCTTTTTCTCAAATCTTTATGGAAGGGGCTGTATTCTAGAGTGAGAAAACTAAGTTGTTGTTGAAAATGGAAGAAATTTGGGTTGTCTCATGGAAATGAAGATTCAGCTGCCCAGTTTTTATAGAAAACGCATTATGAGATAAATCTCCAAAGGTAGGAGATTGACCTGTCCTTGCTTAAACCCCTTCAAAATTTGACTTTGTAGGTCATGAGATCGATTTGCCCAGTGCATAAGATCGATCTGCTCAAGGGAATAGGATCGATCTTTGTTCATGGAGTGGGATCGATCTGGTTCAGGCAGAATGCTTCAGAGATCGATCTGGCCTATCCAGAGGTAACTAGAGATCGATCTGCCTAAGGGAGGAGATTAATCTTGTCTAAGCTGAGGTAACTTGAGATCAATCTACCTTACAATGAGATCGATCTACTCTGTATTCTGCAGCATTCCAACTGTAATTTTTCCAAATTTCCAAAGTTAAACTCCCATCCAATCAATTCAATATCCATTTTGAAATTCATTCACACTTAACACTCAAAAACATCTAATTCTTATGATTCATATATAATTTTACGGGTCTTACATTCCTCTTAATGTAAGGACTTGAGCCCACTCCCGCACCAGGTCTCTCAGCCTTATCACTAACCCTTATTGTCCACTTTAGGGCCCACTAGTCAACACCAGGATCTACCCCTCACGATTTTGCTCCACTGGCCCATCTTGGAGCTACCTCCACAGGGAATGTCAGAAGACGCGTCCCGAAGGCTTCGAACTCAGGTTAACACCCTTGTTCTTGCACTATTGGTACCACTGAGCCAACTTGGTTCAATGTTACTATGAGTGTAAGAACAAGGGAGTTGACCCGAGTTTGAAGCCTCCAGGATGCGTCTCCTGGCTTTTCTTGTGGAGGTAGCTCCAGGATGGGCCAGTGGAGCAAAATCGGGAGGGGTAGATCCTGGTGTTGACCAGTGGGCCCCAAAGCGGATAATACGGGTTAGTGATAAGGTTGAGCGACCTGGTACGAGAGTGGTGTCACGCCCTCCTCCCACACGCAACTTTACCAAAAACCATAATAAATTTTTCACTTTTTGCTTACCTTTATCTCCTCAACAGTTGGGCTGTGAATAGGCATCAGTCTTCTCATCCATACATACCTTACCATTCTTTCACGTATCATACATACATGACTTTCATATCATAAGTAAATTCATATACTTAAATATAATTACATCATTACATTTACATCCCCAACATTAAAACCGTGTACATCACTGTGTTTATACATTGTTCAGATACAAAAGAGTACGCGTGTGTATACCTTTCGCTAGATGGGGAGTGGCAGCGGATCAAAGGAATGCAATACCCTGGCCGACTCGATCTACTGATGAGAATCTGTAGAGATGGGGGGAAAATGAATGGGATGAGCTATCAACGCGCTCAGTAAGGAAATCAGGCAAGCAAGTAGACATCCATACTATCTACTTGAAAATAGTGCTTTGCCTTTCCTTCTCTCATTTCAAAAGCATGTTTAAAATATATAATATAGTACAGATTTAAAATCCCATGTACTAAACACATGCTGGTTTATCAATCAGAGGCATTCATGCAAAACAGTGCATATTTAATCATTTAAGAATGCCTTTATATAAAATATGCCATTTACATTCAAAACACAGGAACTATGGTATTTCTCATCACAACACAAATAAACTGGGTTTCGACCCATCCCTTAGGTCTACCCGTATCATAAAATACATGTGATATATCATGCGAGACTCAGTGGCTAAATGCAATCTCTCTAGACTATGTAAGAGAGCCTCCCCGTCGAACAGAGCCTCCCCGCCTATTCTGGCTTAAGGATGTTGGGCTTAAGGATCTTACTGTAAGAGAACATCTCCGGACTATGTACATATCCTAACATGTGGTGAAATCCCAGGCAACACAGTACTTGGTGTGCGGGTTATCACTGCTGTAACGGGAGGGGGGTCAGTCCATCACAACCGCCAGCTATCAACAACTCTCCTCCACAACTCCACAACACAAAACACGGTACAATGTACTCCATGCCACACGCACGGTACATCGTACTCCGTGGACCCCCAGCCTTATCCCTCGTTCGGGCTCATCAGCTGGTCCTCCAACCCTTATCCCTCGTTCGGGCTCATCAGGTGGATCTCCAACCCTTATCCTTCGTTCGGGCTCATCAGGTTGTTTTTAACATGCCATGTCTCTAAATCCACGTGAGAACATCTCAACAGTGTGACACTCAGTCTACACGGAGGAAATCGTCACGGTTTTTCTAACATGTGTGTATATCATGAAAAACTACAGTGCGCGTCTTGAGTGTGACACACAGTCAACACTCCGCCTCAAAACACTGTATATGCATGTCAAAATATCAACACTAGTACGAGTGAACCTCCAGCACCAGGTCATGCATCTCATGTAAAACTCGAGTACGAGCTAATCGCTCCAGCACTCTATCATGCACAAATCACATAAAAACTGAGTACGAGCAATGCTCCAATACTCTATCATGCATGTCAAATAAATGTAGTGCGAGTCAACCTCCAGCACTAATGTATGTGAAAAACATCTGAAATCAAGTGCGAGTTATGCTCTAGCACGATTGTTTCCACATAATTCGGTAGATGGCTCTTTAAAAATAGGGATGTTAAAAATCACTAAAATCAGCACTATAAAGTGTGCTTAATTTACATCGACCTCAAAACATTAGCCCATCCACCTACTCTTCTGCTACACAGCAATAAAAGCCACTCAAAACATCATTTCCATGCTTTTTACGACTTTTCCCAAAATTTCACTTTTTGCCTAACTAGGGGCAAAATCGTAATTTACCCATATCGGGTCCCCATAATTATTATAGATTTTCTCTGACCCTCAAACAATTTCAGGGAATGTAAAATCCAACGAAAATATGCACAGATATCTCTAGCTACTTGCAAGAGTCCCCTACCTCGGATCACGTCGTGTGACCTCTCTTCCTCTGTGCTGTCTAATCTCGCAGTTCGGTCAACTCTCAATATGACTCTGGAACTGCATTTAATCATTCACTGAGTTAATTACACTTTTCTTACTGTATTACACATTTAATACAGTTTATTTCACTTAAATTGGCCCTTTTACGCTTAATGGGCCTTAATCACGTTAATCGGGCCTTAATCCGTATTAAGCCCGTTCATCAAGGTCTATCGACTCATTGGGCCTATCAATACCCATTGGGCTTTATTCCAAGCTCTTTGGATAGCCCGTATATCATTTACGACATTTTATTCAATTTTCTGAATATAATTCACTAAATCTGAAATTTAATCCGAAATGCGTAAATTAAATCTTAAATACGCATAAATCACATAAATTGTCGTAAATGAGCTTTACTTACCCGAGATTGTGCGATGGTGCGCGAATCGGAGTTCGATCGGGCTTCCGTTCAGAATTAATCGTCGAACTGCACAATTTCGTATATTTAACTCCGGGTCAATTTCTGATTAAATATAATTTAAATAAATTTATCAGAAATTAAATTGGTCACTTTTGACCTCGTATCGACTTACCCGAAGTCCGGTGAAATCCCAAAAATTTTTCTTTTCCTTTTTCTTTCCTTTTTCCTCTTTTTTCCCTTTTCTCCTTGGCTGAACCGGTCCGGTCCGGTTCAGTACAGTCACTTTCTACTGAACCGCCGACCGGTTCAGTACCTTTTTGGTTGTGCCGGCGTCGTCCGGCCGGTTCCCGGTGTGCCGCTGCCGCCGTTCGACGCGTCTTGGATAGGGGACCTCTCGGTTGGCCTCGATCGGAGCCAACTCCCACCGGTGGCCGCCGAACGCCCTCTTTTCCTCTACGGCTTTCTCCCTTCGATTCGCCGGATTTCGGCGCCGGTGGCGCGCGTCCTGGTTGCTGGGAGGTCACGGGCTTCCCCTTTTCCTTTTCAGACGTTCGCTGGTCGCTGGGTCGCCGGATTGGTGGCCGTCCGGTGAGCTCTTCTCCCTCGGTTTGCGTCGGCTTCGTTTCCTTCTCTCTCCCCGCGTTTTCAGAATTTCGTTCGTTTTTTTTTTAATTTCTTTATAATATATTTTTAATATTATTTTAATCCTTAAAATAATATTAAAAATCCTAAAATATCCCAATAATATCCCAAAAATTCTTATTAATTCATATTAAATTCATTTAATCCGTAAATGAATTTATCAGTTTGATTTTACCTTTCCGGTATATTTTTTTCACTATTTTCGAGCTCATTTTTCGAGATAAAAATTCCAAAAATATTAATTAAATTCATATCTCGATCAATTGGACTCGAAATTCAATATTTGCCCCGTTATTGATCAAGATTTCTCGATTTCATATTTTTAATGAAATTTCCTCATTGGATTTATATCGAATTTTGGTCAATTGACCGTTTTATCCCTGTACTTGCTCGAAAATAAATTGAACCCTTATCTCGCTATTATGTAGCTTACATGCATTTTTTTAATCGATTGCATGGTAGTAAATACTCTTCTTATGATTCAACTATGAAATATAAAGTTCGTACACATAGGAATCATAAGGTACAAGCTACATACGTAAATCAAAAACTCGGGTCTGACAAGTGGGCTCGAGTCCTTACATTAAAATGCGCATTTTAATGTAAGGACTCGAGCCCACTCCTGCACCAGGTCGTTTGGCCTTATCACTAACCCGTATTATTCGCTTTGGGACCCACTGGTCAACACCAGGATCTACCCCTCATAGTTTTGCTCCACTGGCCCATCCTAGAGCTACCTCCATAGGGAAAGCTAGGAGACGCATCCCGGAGGCTTCAAACTTGGGTCAACAACCTTGTTCTTACAGCCCTGGTACTTTAGGGTATGTAGTTTCATCAAATGGCATTGAAGTAGATAAGGCTAAGATTGATTTGATTTTGACTTTACCCTACCCCACTAGTATGCGAGAAGTGCATTCTTTTCTTAGTCATGCAGGTTCTTACCGCAAATTCATTGGGAACTTCTTGAAGACAGTACTACCATTGTCAAAGTTGTTACAAAAAGACGTACCCTTTTAAATTCGATGAAGAGTGCAAGGCAGCTTTCGTTGAATTGAAGTCATCTTTGACTTCTGCCCCTATCATTTAACCACCATATGGGGAGTTGCCTTACGAAATAATGTGCGATGCAAGTAATTATGCTGTGGGGGCTATTTTAGGACAGCGAGTCGTCAACCAGGCCCATGTGATCTATTATGCATCAAAGAAGCTTAACCCAAGTCAGTGCAATTATTCCACGACTGAAAAGGAGCTTTTGGCTATTATATTTACTTTAGATAAGTTTCAATCTTACTTGCTTAGGACTAAAGTTGTTGTGTTTTCTAACCATGCAGCTTTGAAATACCTTTTGGCGAAAAAAGAGGCAAAGCCAAGGCTGATTAGGTGGATTCTTCTACTGCAAGAGTTTGATCTCAAGATCAAAGATAAAAAAAGGGGGCAGAAAACCTAGTAGCTAACCACTTGAGCCTGTTAGTGAGAAAAGAAGATCCAGTGCCATTATAAGAAACTTTCCTTGATGAGCAGCTCTTTGCGGTGCAAGGTATGACCCCTTGGTATGCTGACTTGGTAAATTATTTGGTTACTAAGGTCATACCTCAAGATTTGAGCAAAGCTAAAAAGGATAAAATGAAAAGTGAGGTTAAATACTATGTATGGGAAAAACCATATTTAAGGAAATATTGTTCTGATCAAATTATTAAAAGGTGCATCCTACAATACTCGTAGCTTTACACGTATTACTTATGAAGCTATAATGTATATGCACATTGTTACAGGTGTATAGACAATAAAGGATGTAGGGATTATGAAGTTTAATGTACAATCCATGATTTTAAGTTGTGTGCACAAGTTTCATTGCCTATGAATTATATGGAATGGATACTATTATACATTGGTTATGTACGAAATGTAAAATGAGGTATTAGGCAATTAAGAATGAATTACACATTGGAAATCTGCACAAAACTGCAGTAATACGGATGCAGGAGAGGAGCAGATTGATCTCCCAGGAGGGAGAGATCGATCCCCTCTCACGAAATGTCAAGTATCAGTCAATTGAAACAAGGCAGATCGATCCCATAACAAGGCAGATCAATCTCCTTAAGCTTATGTCTAGAAGAAATCGATCTCTCACAAGGAACAGATCGATCTACAAATGTCTCGGGTTGAAACAGATCGATCTTCCCTTTACTAACAGATCGATCTTCCATTTACTAACAGATCGATCTCCCCTTTACTAGCAGATCGATTTGGTAGTAGTTACATTAGGTAAAAGGACTACCAAACCATGCAGAGATCGATCTCCACAAAGGACCAGATCGATCTCATGTCTTTGCATCTATAAAAAGGGCACAAGATTGGACTAAAAATCAGACTTTCTTTCCTACCAAACCCGCACTAATCTTTTTCTCTCAAAGAATCAAGCTTTCTCACTCTAAATAACACTACATTCCAGCCAGATTTGGAAGGAGCTCAAGAAGGGGAAGTTGTTCCTTGAAGTAAGGAGAACAACATACCCAAAAATCACATATTGGTTTGATCAAGAGGAGGAGAATAGACTACCACAAGTTTGACCAAGGAAAAAAGCTAGCTAGGTAAGTCTTTCAACCCTCAAGCTTTAAACTTGAGTTTCTAGACATTTTGTGGGTTGAAATTAGATGTGAAATCTTGATAGAAATGATATTAGAAAGCTGAAAACATCAAGCCTTAAGGAAGGGTAAGATGTGATGATTGTAGTGATGAGTTAGTAATATTAAGAGGAAATTATGAAGAAAAACCCATGGAAAAAGTAATGAAAAACTTAAGAGAAGGTATAATGATATTGGTGGGAAATGTAATTATGTAAAGGAAGTAACTAAATGATGAAATGTGTAGATTGTGGAAATACGACGGAGAATAACCCACCCGGATCACAGACAACGAACGCAAGCAAATACGATATCAGTGTGATTCGAGGTAAGGGATAGTATGTTAGCGATAGAGATATTCGTACGTATTTTACAGCGATTTCAGTAGTTATGACGCTAGCAATATTATGTTTAGCTATTGAGCCATGAAGTGATATGAAATTATGAAATGTATTATGGTATATATTGTGAAAATGGGATGCGGTAAGGAAAACAACATGACATGCATGTTTTTATTATCTTACAACTATATGTTGTTTTTGTGACTGAGAAATGATGATGGATAGGCTGGCTAGTTTTACGTGTTTAGCATGGAACGACATGCTACGTTAATAAACATGATTTGAGTCTTTAAAAGAGAAAAATAGCCTCCCATCAGATTTGAGATATGAATTGGTGTTGGAGCCTTAGCTCACACCTGTTTTGATGATTTGATTATGCTAGAGTTTTTACTCGTATATGTTTTCCATGATTTAACAAACCGTGTTGGAGCGTAGCTCGCACGTGGTTTTATAATGTTGATAATGTGTTGGAGCCTAGCTCGCACACTGATTTGAGATGATACAATGCTAGAAGCAGTTGCTCGTATTTAGAGATACCACATTGGAGCCTTGCGAAGATTGTGTGTCACGCTGATTCTGCTCACCTAGTATATGAGACATGGTTTAGGATGATGAGTCCGTCGGTGTAGGGTGGATGGACTGGGTCCAAGGGCGTACTCTGTACCATGTAGTTGTTTGTGGAATACTATGTACCGTGTTGTGTGCACACGAGTACGAGAATCTCATAGATGACACATGGAGTACGTTGTACTGTGAGTATATGTGATATGATGAGGAAGATGATGATGATTATTGACATGAGCCGAAGGGTAGGACTGACCCATCCCTCTTCAGGCAAGTGATGCCCTGTGCACACCTGATCAGTGAGGCCTGAGATCACTGACTATGGCCATACGTCATGGATATTTTTTTGCCTAAAACTCCCTACCTGTCTCAGAGATAAGAGAAATTGAGAAAATTAGAAAAGAGAGAAATTTGATGAAAAGAAACGATTTGTGAAAAGAAAAAAAATATTTTGATTTGATTAATATCTTGATTTAAATGCTTGTGCTGTGATAGCACTGTTTTATGACATGTTTTCAAATGGAAGCATTTAACATTGGTTTTTACAAAAATGCCTATGAGAGAAGAATGTTTAAATACCCTTTTTCCATTGATAATTTCATTTATAATGAAAGATGATTTTGTTGATCATGCATGGGCTATGTAGATAGTACAGTATCTACCTGTTAGCATTCTTTTCCTTACTGAGCTGTGGAACAGTGCGGTGGTCTCTAGATCCTTTTGTGTTGGTCAGTTCCTACCAGTTGTTAAGGTATAAGAATTGTATAAACAAAAGCATTTTGTATCTATCGTATTGTATCGCACGGTCATACATTGAAAATGAGGAAAATTGTATGAGGATGTTATGTAAAGATATTTTAATTATACAATAGATTGTTGTATATCTACACACGTGCCTGGGAGTGTGTGATTTAAAGATTTCAAGTATTTCCACTATAAATGTATGGAATTTGTAATTACATCGGCTCACAATCCAACCGTATGTGGTATATGTATGGATGGAAGGCACCCTGATTCGAGGTGTGACAGAATTTGGTATCAGAGCAAGGTTGGACTGATGTGAGTAGATATTTAGGACTAAGAAAATGTACATCCCCAAGTCACTATGCGATATTTAGATACAAATGTGTATATGGAGCTGGTAGTGATATAAAAGTTTGTTATAAATCCAGGAAAGTCAACAAGCTTGTGAGCTATGCTTGAGAGACTCCGCAATAGGGGAGAGAGCTCACGAGCTCAAGGGTGGAATGATGGGACTAAGAGACATAGTAGATCATCCTCTAATCATGAACCCCATGATCAAATAGAGACTCCCAATCCTTGGGTAGCTAGATTGGAGGAAGATATGCGTACGATGATGACCATGATGGGTTAGATCATGTCTAGGTTGGAGGGTATACCCGGTACAGTAGGACAGCTGCACCGAATCCCCCAACAGTTGCACTTAAACCTGAGAATACTGCACATGCATAGCCCAAACCATATAGACCATGAGGTCCCCCTATTTGACCAGTTCCTCCTCCAGTGGCCCCACAGCAGTATGAGGATGATGATTTGGGGCATGGATATGACTGTGATATGGAGAGGTTAAGGCATTTTATGGAATTTAAGCCTCATTCTTTAAGTGGGGTAAAGGATCCAACAGTGGCTGAGCATTGAATTAGTCAGATGGAGAAGTTGTTTGATTTTTGTAGATGTTCGGCTACAGAAAGAGTAGCTCTTACAGCCTTTGTATTGAGAGGCAAAGCAGAACACTAGTGGAAGTCCACCAGGCCTATGTTGAGAACTCAGGGCACAACGATCACATGGGATATGTTTTAGTGCTTTTAGAGAACAATATATTTCAGATACTGCTCGATGAAGGCTATAAATGGAGTTTTTGAATTTGACTCGAGGGAACTGAACAATGGATAAGTACGAGTCACGATTCACATCATTGGGTCGGTATGATCTGGACAATATCATGAGTGAAGCTATTAGGGTCTGTAGATTCGTTGATGGACTAAGGCCTTCGATTAGAGCTAAACTGGCCTCGTTTGATGTTGCTTTATATAGAGAAGCAGTATGACGAGCCCAGTTGTGTGAGCAGGACTATGACCTGTACGTTTCAGAGTTCAGTTGGGGAAAGGACAAGGGTCTGAGGAAATTGGGAGATGGCAAGAGTGCCAGATTTGGTCGGAGATATGTTGGTAAGTGTCAGAGAGAGATAAATGAGTCATAGAAGAAGGCTGCTAGACCTATTATGCATCAGACTCTAACACTAGCCAAAGGTATAGTAATTGGTGGACCCCAACCGACTACTGATCAATGCAAAGTATGTGGTCGATATCATGGTGTAGGCACTGTCATTTTCAAGGTACACGATGCTTCAGATGTGGTAGGTTTGGGCACTATGCAAAAGATTGTCCAAAAGCAGTTGAGGTAGTCCCGCAGAAGGGCAAGGAGCTAGAGAGAGTTCCTATAATTACACCTCCTGCAAGGAAGAGAGCCACGACTGCGAAAAAAGGGAAGCAAGTTGTGGGTCAAGGTAGGGTATATACGATAGACCAGACCTCAGCAAATACCTCTTCTCAGGTGAATAAAGGTACAATCCTGATATTTTATTTTGAAGGTATAGCTTTATTTGATTTTGGTGCTACGCATTCTTTTATATCGCCTGCATGTGCATCAAAGTTAACAGGTTTCGTAAAACCCATGTACTTAAATGAGACTTTATTAATAAGTACTCCAATGAGAGTTAGTCAATTAGCTGAACAAGTATATAAAGATTGTAAAGTGAGGGTAGGAGATAAGTGTACGACAACTAATCTGATTTTGTTGAATATGTATGACCTTGATGTAATATTGGGAATGGATTGGTTAGCTACCAATCATGCTATCTTAGACTGCCACTTTAAGTCCATTACATTTTCTTTACCCGGGAAATTTGTTGTAAAATTTTATGAGAAGTAATAAATTCTGATTTTGTAGCAAGTAAAGTGCATTGGTACATAAATGACATAAATGTTATTTTGAAGGTTTTATTGCTTATGTGGTGGATTTGAACAAAACACATCCGGATATAGATGACATCCCAGTGGTTAGAGAATTCCCTGATGTCTTTCCAGACGACCTATCAGGATTGCCACCAGATAGAGAAATGGAATTTGGTATAAACTTAACACCTATAATAGAGCCAATATCCAAACCACCATATAGGATGGCTCCAATTGAGCTAGAGGAATTAAGGAAGCAGTTGCAAGATATGCTAGATAAAGGGTTTATAAGACCGAGCGTCTCACTATGGGGAGCCCTGGTATTGGTTGTGAAGAAGAGAGATGAGAGCCTTAGGTTATGTATTGATTATCGGTTGTTGAATAAGGCTACCTGGTGAGTGTTGAATTCAACCAAATTTAAATTACTGGTCTTACCGAAATTTTGTAGTAGCGGCAAATCCAGGTCGAACCCTAGAGACTGGTGGATTAATTTCATGCAATAACTAAAATAATTGGGGGGTTTAATTTAACAGAATTAAAATCCTTAAACAGAATTGATATTCAATTAATTATGAAGAGAATAAACCATGATTAACAACTTCAATTCAAAGGAACTATCCAGTAACTAACAATTGATCATTAACACCTAATTTACCATCTTGTCTTTAATTATTTAGCTAAGGTATTATCTCCTAGCCAGATAATATCTCTTCTTCCCTGCTATCATTAACTCAAGCCCAGCACCCGAATTAAATTCTTATCCCTAATCAAATCGATTTTGACGCAATCCTATTTAGACTAGGAATAACATTAACACTCTAGGAAGATTACTAACCAAATAACACTCCAGCCACAGGTTGAATGTTTAATTCGTTCTATTGTTTCACTCAGAGTTGACGAACCCTAAATGCTACTGATTCTAATTTCTATCACAATAATTACGGATTGTGAAAATTTCAGATAGCATACAATCACATGCAAAGATTATCTAACTGGCTAAATCATATAATTTTCTCATGTAATCGAATCAATTAATATAAAAAACAATAGATAATTGAATCAAAAGATAGTTTAGAATAGCAAACCGTGTTTCTCAAATGTTGAAGTTTACTGGATTCGATTCCCTTGACCCGAATAAAGGATTTAGCAGCATATGATTATTGAAAACGAAAATAAAAATATAGAGAGGGTGAATTATTTTTATATTTTGACTGCTTCCCTCTTCTGTCTCTTTTTTGATGTTCCCTAAAGAAAACAAAACTATATATATATCGTAAAAAAAAAAAAAAAACCTAAATTCGAAAATCCTATTATAAGTAGGAAAAGGTTAACATATTGGGGCTTTCTCTTCACAACTGGTTTTGGAGTGGAAATACGCTGATTTGGATCTAGGCATCTTCTTCAAAGTTGTAAATCAGTAAGTCAACATTTCACTAGTCATGACTTTGCATAATTTGGAGGACTGGAACTCCGTTTAAAGCTAAAATTCCAAACTGCACTAAAACTGTCCAATTTCTTCGATTAAGCTCTTGAAGCCCAATTTATCTGCCAAAATCACAAAATTAACTTAAGTACTCTAATTAACATGAGGAACATAGCAAAATATTAAAATGTAAAAGGAAATAAATAATAAAAATATGGCACTCATCACTACCATCAAGAATAAGTACCCCTTGCCGCGTATTGATGATTTGTTAGATCAACTTCAAGGAGCATTTATCTTTTCCAAGATAGATCTGAGGTCTGGGTACCATCAATTGAAGATTCAGAAGGAAGATGTGCCCAAGACAACCTTTCGCACCCGCTATGGTCATTACGAATTCTTGGTGATGCCTTTCGGGTTTACAAATGCGCCAGCAGCTTTTACGGCTCTAATGAGTGATGTATTCAAGCTATACTTGGATCAATTTGTGATAATATTCATCGATAATATATTAGTTCATTCCATATCCAAGGAAGATCTCGAGTAGCACTTGAGGATTGTTCTGCAAACCCTCCGAGAGAGAAAGTTGTATGCCAAACTTAGTAAATGTGACTTTTGGCTAGAGCAGATTTCTTTGCTGGGTCATGTTGTATCAAAGGATGGGGTGTCAGTAGATCCATCCAAAATTGAGGCTATTGTTAAATGGTAACAGCCCAGGACAGTCCTAGAGATCAAAAGTTTTTTGGGTTTGGCAGGTTACTACAGGAGATTTGTAGAGGGTTTCTCTAGATTGGCTTCTCTGTTAACAGGTCTTATGCTAAAGAATGTGGAGTTTATGTGGGATGAAGCATGTGAGAGGAGTTTTCATGAACTTAAGCACAGATTAACTACCGCGCCAGTCCTCATCATTCCTAACGGCCCTAGAGACTTTTCTGTTTACACAGATGCTTCACACCAAGGACTGGGCTGTGTTTTGATGCAGAATGGAAAGGTAGTTGCTTGTGGATCCAGACAGCTGAAAGATCATGATAAGAACTATCCCACTCACGATTTAGAGTTGGCGGCCATAGTATTTGTATTGAAGATATGGCACCACTACTTATATGGTGAGAGATTTCAGATCTTTACGGATCACAGGAGTCTTAAGTATCTGTTCTCACAGAAGGAGTTAATTATGAGTCAGAGAAGGTGATTAGAACTCCTCAAAGACTATGATTGTGAGATTTTGTACCACCCGGGGAAGGCGAATGTGGTTGCCGATGTATTGAGTAGGAAGAGTCGAGTTGGTATCATACATGATGATTAGGGAGCACGAGTTGTTAGAACAATTCAGAAACCTGAGCTTGGACATGACCCCACCTGAGATTAGCAGTTATGGGATTTTAGCCAGCTTGAGATTAGAGCCAGAGTTGATTGAGAGAATCTGGTAAGCTTAGCAGAATGATCAATGGTGTATTGATGTAATTAGCCAAATTCATAAAGGTGAGGGCACTGATTTTGCATTGAGTTCATATGGAATACTAAGGTTTGAAAGTAGATTATGTGTCCCTAAGGATTCAGAGCTTAGGAAGTTGATTTTATCAGAGGATCACTCATTGAAATACACAGTACATCCAGGAAGCAGTAAAATGTATCAAAATCTCCGGAAGGTATATTGGTGGTCTGGAATGAAAAAAAATATAGCTGAGTATGTTGCTATATGTCTCATCTGTCAATAGGTTAAGGTAGAACATCAGAAACCTGGAGGATTTTTGCGACCTCTACCGATATCGACATGGAAGTGGGAGCACGTCACCATGGATTTTATGATAGGATTACTGAGAACCCATAAGAACCACGATGCTATTTGGGTTATAGTAGATCGGTTAACGAAATCGTCACACTTTTTAACTATGAGATCTACAGATACTCTGAGTGCATTGGCAAACTTATATGTACAGAAAATAGTGAGACTGTATGAAGTCCTAGTGAGTGTTGTTTCTGATAGGGATGCCCGCTTCACTTCCCACTTTTGGGAACATTTTCAGGAAGTGATGGGAGCCTAATTGAGCTTTAGCACAGCTTTCCATCCTCAAACAGATGGTCAGTCAGAGAAGACTATACAAACCCTAGAGGATATGTTGAGTGCGTGTGTGCTGGATTTTAGAGGCTCATAAGACGATCACTTGCCACTGATTGAGTTCTCCTACAACAACAGTTATCACTCAAGTATTGGTATGGCCCCTTATGAGGCACTATATGGTCGTAGATGTCGATCGCCTATTGGTTGGGAAGAGGTTGGTGACAGATAGTTGCTCGCTCCTGATTTGGTTAGACAAGCCTCAAAGGATGTTCAGATAATATGTGAGAAGCTGCGAATGGCTCAGAGTCGACAAAAGAGCTATGCTGATAGGAGATGAAAGCCACTCGAGTTCGTAGTGGGTGAGTATGTATTTTTGAAAGTATCTCTTTCTAAGGGAATAATGAGGTTCGAGAAAAAGGGAAAACGAAGTCCTCGTTACATCGGTCCCTTTGAGATTTTGGATAGAGTGGGAGATAGAGCATATAGGCTAGCCTTACCACCTGAGCTAGCAGAGGTCCACAAAGTCTTTCATGTTTCCATGCTCCGAAGTACCATCCAGATCCAGCACATGTAATTAGCTATGAGCCATTGGAGCTCAAGGAGAATATGTCATACATAGAGAAACCGATCCGGATATTGGATAGAAAAGAAAAGGTGTCGCGAAACAAGTCAATTTCATTGGTTAAAGTCTTGTGGTAGCATCATACATCAGAGGAAGCCACCTGGGAGTTAGAGGACTTGATGAAGGATAAATATCCCTAACGTTTTGAGGAAGGAACTTGATTCAATTTGGAGGACCAAATTTTCTAAGGAGGGGAGAAATGTAATGCTCGTAGTTTTACACGTATTGCTTATGAAGCTATTATGTATATGCACATTGTTACAGGTGTATAGACAATAAAGGATATAGGGATTATGACGTTTAATGTACAATCCATGATTTTAAGTTATGTGCACAAGTTTTATTGCCTATGAATTATATGAAATGGATACTATTATACGTTGATTGTGTATGGAATGTAAAATGAGGTATTACACAATTAAAGATGAATTACACACTGGAAATTTGCATAAAACTGCAGTAATAAGGATGCAGGGGAGGAGCAGATCGATCTCCCACGAGGGAGAGATCGATCCCCTCTCACAAAATGTCAAGTATCAGTCAATTGGAACAAGGCAAATCGATCTCATAACAAGGCAGATCGATCTCCTTAAGCTTCTTTCTGGAAGAAATCGATCTCTCACAAGGAATAGATCGATCTCCAAATATCTTGGGTTGAAACAGATTGATCTTCCCTTTACTAACAGATCGATCTTCCATTTACTAACAGATCGATCTCCCCTTTACCAGCAGATCGATCTCGTAGTAGTTACGTTAGGTAAAAGGACTATCAAACCATGCAAAGATCGATCTCCACAAGGGACCAGATCGATCTCATGTCTCTGCATCTATAAAAAGAGCACGGGATTGGACTGAAAATCAGACTTTCTTTCCTACCAAACCCGCACCAATCCTTTTCTCTCAAAGAATCAAGCTTTCTCACTCTAAATATCACTACATTCCAGCTAGATTTGGAAGGAGCTCAAGAATGGGAAGTTGTTCCTTGAAGTAAGGAGAACAACATATCCTAAAATCACATATTGGTTTGATCAAGAGGAGGAGAATAGACTACCACAAGTTTGACCAAGGAAAAAAGCTAGCTAGGTAAGTCCTTCAACCCTCAAGCTTTAAACTTAAGTTTCTAGACATTTTGTGGGTTGAAATGGTATGTGAAATCTTGATAGAAATGATATTAGAAAGGCGAAAACATCAAGCCTTAAGGAAGGGTAAGAAGTGATGATTGTAGTAATGAGTTAGTAATATTAAGAGGAAATTATAAAGAAAAACCCATGGAAAAGTAATGGAAAACTTAAGAGAAGGTATAGTGATATTGGTTGGAAATGTAATTATGTAAATGAAGTAACTAAATGATGAAATGTGCAGACTATGAAAATACGATGGAGAACAACCCGTTCGGATCATAGACAATGAATACAAGCAAAGACGATATCGGTGTGATTCGAGGTAAGGGATTGTATGTTAGCGATAGAGATATTCGTACGTATTTTATAGCGATTTCAATAGTTATGACGCTAGCGATATTATGTTTTACTATTGAGCCATGAAGTGATATGAAATTATGAAATGTATTATGGTATATTGTCGGACCCGAATTTTTGTAGCTTGTACCTTATGATTCCTATGTGTATGAACACTATGTAATTATAGTTGAATCATAAGAAGAGTATTTACTAGACTTAAAGTGTTAGTGAAATGATTTAACACGCAAAAGCTACATAAAATGCCTTATGTGAGCGATGAGTATCATAGGCTAAACCGAGTTATTCTAAATCATTCTGACTGAAAATAAGAACTTAAAATAAGAGAGCATAGAGAGCTCATGAAGGAAAGTCAGCTTGATTTAGTCCCGAACATAGAAAACGAAAGTAAAAGCTAAAAAGGGTAAAATGGACCTTTTTAGTGAGAAAAGGTGTTTCGGGTGAAATTATCCACCGGGAATGGTTGAAACATAAAGACGAGAGTGTAAGACATAAGATATGACACTTTCAAAATTTGGAGAAAAAGTCAACTTAGTCAATGGTTAAGGAAAAAGTCAACTATAGTTAAGAAAGTGGACTTTCACCATAGTTGACTAATCATGGTTAAAAATTAACCTAAGTGTGGAGGAAAATTTGGGAAAAAAAATATTCTTGGCCAGAATACAAGATAATCATCCCTAGAAGTAAGGAAAATTTATTCAGAAGGATTCTGGAATAAATTTAATGGTTAAAAACGCAATGGGCCTAAGGTGCAAATTTTAAAGCCCATTAAGGTATACTAAGCGTATATCGAAATTCTTAGGTCCTTTAGACCGAATTGTTGGACCAATTGATTGGCCAAATTTTGAGACAATTAAAGGCCCGAGACATAGTAAAAATTTCAGCCCTAAAGCCCACTAAGAAAGCCCAAACCGAGAAGCCCAAATGGAAAAGCCCATGAGATAAATATCTAACCATAGTTAAAGTTAACTATGACTCATAAGGTGACTCATAAGGTGACTCATGGCTAAGGTTTGGAAAGTCAAGCTTAATGGCTGAAAAGTAAGGCTTAATGGCTAAGTAAGTGGCTTATGAATTCAGCCACACCATTGTCATCTTCATCACACCAAATCCGGCTAGAAGAAGAAACCATTGAAATATATTTTCCAAGCTTTCTCTCACTAGAAATCACTAGGAATTAGGCATAATTGGAACTTGCATCCTTCATGGAAGTTGTTCCAAATTGAAAGGAGAGTGACATATGTTGGAATTGGCTATCAAGGAGCCATAGAGTGCAAACCGAGAGCCTCCAAAGTTTCGGCCAAAGGGTGAACACAACAATTGGTATATTTTCTAATTTCCAATTTCATATATGTTAATGTATGAATGATTTTAAGTATGTTGATATATGTTTTAAGCATTGAAACATATTAAATCACCATGAAGTGGGTTAGGCCGAGAGTGAGTAATGGGATATTGATTTATGTCAATATGATTTTAAGACATAAATGGATTAGTGTACATGTATTATGTTAATGGTGTAATTAGAATTAATCAAATTGATTAATTAATACATGTAATTTGTTGGCAATCAAGGTGTTTGATAAAATGCCTAAATGAACTATATGATGATTGGTAATGTTGCCTACTAAGTGTTTGTGAAAATGCCTAAGTGAAATTGGCTAAATAATAGGCATGGATGACATGCCATGGTAAAACCGAGGCATGGATAGCTCTCGGCCATGGCATGTGGCCGAGAGGCCCAATAGGCCAAGCTCAAATATTTTAGGCCCAATAAGGTGTAATGGGCCTAGAGCAAGCCCAATAAGAGTTGGTGGGCCCCACAAGCCTAATAGGCCCAACGAAAATGAATAGTAAAATGAAAATGGGCTTAAGACATAGTTAGGCCCATTAAGGATTATTAAGGCCCATTAAGGGAAAATAGACTGTATTAATGTGTAATACAGTAGGAAAATTATAATTAACCTGAGGAATGGTTATTTACAGCTCCGGAGTTTACATTGAGAGCTGATTGGACTGCGAGATTGAGCAGCACTGAGGAAGTGAGGTCACTTGACGTGATCCGAGGTAAGGGACTTTTGCGAGTAGTTAGAGATACCTGCACGTATTTTCATCTGCTTTTACATTCACTTAAAAACTCTGAGGGTCAGAGAAAGTGAATAATAATTATTGCGACTCGATAGTGGCAAATTACGATTTTACCCCTAGTTAGTCAAAAAGTCAACTTTTGTGAAAAGTTGCAAAAAGCATGGAAATAATTATTGTGAGTGTTTAACTGCTGTTTAGCATGAAAATAAATAGATGGGCTAATGATTTTAAGGTTGATGTAACTTAAGCACACTTTGTAGTGCTGATTTTAATATTTTGTAAACAATCCCTTTTTAAAGAGTCATCTATCATATTATGTGAGAATGAACCATGTTAGAGCACAGCTCGCACTGGGTTTCATATGTTTTCCACATACATTAGTGCTGGATTTTGATACGCACTAGATTTCCATGACATGCATGATAGAGTACTGGAGTTTTACTCGTACTCAGCTTTAAATGATATATGCATGACAGAGTGCTGGAGCGATTAGCTCATACTCGAGTTTTACATGAGATACATGACAGAGTACTGGAGCGTTGCTCGTACTCGATTCTTCATGGTTTATACATCACATAGTACTGGAGCTATTGCTCGTACTTGATTTGATATTGTGCATAGCATGGTACTGGAGCTATTGCTCGTACTTGATTTAATACATGAACTATGCATTGACCTAGTTGCTAGAGGTTTACTCGCACTAGAGTTGAGTTTGTGATGTGAAACAGTGTTCGAGCGTAGTGTCGACTGTGTGTCGCACTCAAGGGCGCGCACTGTATGTGATATTATTTACATGTTACCCACTCATGCCGCATTCTCGTGTGACTGAGTGTCATATTTTGAGAGGATGGCCAGCATGAGGGTATTAGAGATGTGGTATGATATTCCACAGGTGCGAGGGCTAAGACCTATGGCAAGCACCCTGACTGTGATGTTGATATTCCATGGTTCAAAGGGCTAAGTCCTATGGCAGGCACCATGGCCGTGATATAGGGTCCACGGGTGTACTTTGTACCATGCCTGGGGGCGCGAGGAGTACGCTGTACCGTGTGTTACATATAGCTGGCGGCTGTAGTGGACTGACCATCCTTCCGTTGCAGCAGTGATGCCCCGCACACCGAGATCTGTGTTGCTTGGGATCAAATATCGGATATGATCATAGTCCAGGATACTATTTGCATTTAACCACAGAGTCTCACATGATATATCACATTGATTGACTGATTTAAATTGCGGACAGACCTGAGGGATGGGTCGGACTCCGATTTTATGATGTGAAGTATTTAATGCCATATTTATTATGATTTAAATATACATGGCATGATTTCCATAAAGGCATGATTTATATACGATGCATTATTTTGCACTACATGCCTACATTTGAGAAAGAAAGCATGATTTATGTACATGGGATTTAATCTGTACAAGTATATATATCATATTTCAAGACATACTTTTAAAGTGAGTTAAGGAAATAATGTTTTCAAGGCATAACATTATTTTGAGTAGATAGTGTAGATATCTACTTGCTTGCCTGATTTCCTTACTGAGCGCGTTGTATGCTCACCCCCTTTCTTTACATCTCTCTACAGAGCGCCAGTAGAGCGAGAGCTATCGAGGGATAGTATTCCTGAGTCCACTGCTAGTTCCTATCGATCGCCAGGTATACATATTTTGTACAGTTGTGTATCTAAACATAGAAACAGCACAGTGATGTATACGATATTTATTATGGGGAATGTATTTGTATTAGATTTTATATAATCTTACATGTATGATAAAAGCAAGTACAGTCAGTAATAGTATGTTGACATGTATGTATGATATTGGATGATGTGGTAAGTGAGGACTCTGACATCGAATCACAGCCCAACCATTGAAGAGATGAAAGGTAAGTCAAAATGCGAAAAATTTGTAGTGATTTTGGTTAAAGTCATGGATTGAGAACGGGTCCTGACATATATATTGTGAAAATGGGATGTGGTAAGGAAACCAACATGACATGCATGTTTTTTTAATCTTTACAACTATATGTTGTTTTTGTGACTGAGAAATGATGATAGATAGGCTGGCTAGTTTTACGTGTTTAGCATGGAATGACATGCTACGTTAATAAACATGATTTGAGTTTTTAAAAGAGAAAAATAGCCTTCTATCAGATTTAAGATGTGAATTGGTGTTGGAGCCTTAGCTCACACCTGTTTTGATGATTTGACTATGCTGAAGTTTTTACTCG
This sequence comes from Firmiana major, assembly GCA_033439115.1. Lineage (NCBI taxonomy): Eukaryota > Viridiplantae > Streptophyta > Magnoliopsida > Malvales > Malvaceae > Firmiana > Firmiana major. Next base: position 40,492,759 of record CM065905.1, read on the forward strand.
AATATGTTTTCCCTGATTTAACAAATCGTGCTGGAGCATAGCTCGCACATGGTTTTATAATGTTGATAATGTGCTGGAGCCTAGCTCGCACACTGATTTGAGATGATACAATGCTAGAAGCAGTTGCTCGCACTGAGAGATACCACGCTGGAGCCTTACAGAGATTGTGTGTCACGCTGATTCTGCTCGCCTGGTATATGAGACATGGTTTAGAATGATGTGTCCGTCGATGTAGGGTGGATGACTAGGTCCACGGGTGTATGTTGTACCATGTAGTTGTCTGGGGAATACTATGTATCGTGCTATGTGCACGCGATTACGAGTATCGCGTAGATGACGCTTGGATTACGTTGTACTGTGAGTATATGTGATATGATGAGGAAGATGATGATAATGATTGAGATGAGCTGAAGGGTAGAGCTGACCCATCCCCCTTCAGGCAAATGATGCTCTGTGCACACCTAATCAGTGAGGCATGAGATCACTGACTATGACCATACGTCATGGATATTTGTTTGCCTAAAACTCCCTACCTATCTCAGAGATAAGAGAAATTGAGAAAATCAGAAAAGAGAGAAATTTGATGAAAAGAAATGATTTGTGAAAAGAAAAGAGATATTATGATTTGATAAATATCTTGATTTAATTGCTTGTGTTGTGATAGCACTGTTTTATGACATGTTTTCAAATGGAAGAATTTAGCATTGGTTTTTATGAAAATGCCTATGAGATAAAAATGTTTAAATGCCCTTTTTCCATTGATAATTTCATTTATAATGAAAGATGATTTTGTTGATCATGCATGGGTTATGTAGATAGTACAATATCTACCTGTTAGCATTCTTTTCCTTATTGAGTTGTGATTTGCTCATCCCACTATTTTTTCCCTCCAGATACTGAGAAGTAGAACAGTGCAGTGGTCTCCAGATCCTTTTGTGTTAGCCAGCTCCTACCAGTTGTTAAGGTATAAGAATTGTATATACAAAAGCATTTTGTATCTATCGTATTGTATCTCACAGTCATACATTGAAAATGTGGAAAATTCTATTGGGATGTTATGTAAAGATATTTTATTTATACAATAGATTTTTATATATCTACACACGTGCCTGGGAGTGTGTGATTTAAAGATTTCAAGTATTTCCACTATAAATGTATGGAATTTGTAATTACATCGTCTCACAGCCCAGCCGTAAGTGGTATATGTATGGATGGAAGGCTCCCTGAGTCGGGGTGTGACACATCCCTTATTTGAAAATTCGATCTGTCCTTACTTTTTGCCATGCATATACCTATGGGGGTCCGTGAGACCTGAAAATTCTATGTACTTTAGCTATGAGGTTACAATGTGAGATTCATAATTTGGTGAATGTAGTTATGATATTTCGATGTACACGCAAGTTTTAAATCTATTGAAGTATAAGAAAAAGTTTTTAAGTCTTATATGTGTATGGATTGAAATATGGTCTATAGAGTAGATTGTGGTAAGTTTTGCATTGAGTTTTTTGTAAATTTATGCAGCAACAGTGAAACTTATGAAGGCCAGATCGATCTCATGGAGAAGGAAGATCGATCTCACGACTCCAGAATACAATAAGTATACAATAGTAGAAAGGCAAATCATCTCATAAGGGATCAGATCGATCTCCTACTGCCTCTGCCTAGCAAGAATCGATCCTATCACAAGGACAAATTGATCTTCAATTGCCTCGGCCTGGAAGAGATCGATCCCCCTTAGAAAACATATTGATCTCCATTTAGTTCTGTAAAGAACAAATCGATCCTTTCCCTATACCAGATCGATCCAGTTGTCTGTAATTGAACAGTTGGAGTAGTTGAAAACAAGCAGAGATCGATCTCCACTTAATGCTAGATCTATCTCACACACTCTGTCTATATGAGGATCATGAGATTTTTGCCTGATACCAAGTCTCTCTCACCTGCAAACACCAACACTCACCATTTTCACCCAAACCAAGCTTTCTCTCTCTAAGATTCACCACGTTCTTGACAGAGTTAGAAAAAGAGGTAAGAGACAAAGTTGTTCCTCATGGTAAAGAGAACAACATACTAAAAAACCAAGGGTTGGTTTGAAGAAAAAGGGAAGTGACAAGCATTCTACAAGTTTGGTCAAGAGAGGAAAAGCTAGGTGAGCTCACAAGACCCTTGTTTTGAAGCATTATCATTTTATATATATTGATTAATATATATATATATATATTTAGTTGGAAATGTTTAAGTCATGAAGGAACCAACCAAGGGGTTTAGTTAGAAAAGAGAATGTGGATGTTTTGTGATGGTCATGAGCTAGCTAAGGTGTTGATAAAGATGTAGGAAAAGTTTTATGACAATATATGTATTTAAGATTTTGTAGCTTAGATGTAGGTTAGGGTGTATAGGTATAAATAGAATGAAAAGGGAAATGTTGAGTTAGAATAAGTAAGAGAAAGAAATCGACAATGAGGATGATGTATATTGACGATTTGATCATGTTTGGAAAGCTCGAGAATCCAATACTAGAAACGAGGCTAGTCCGAGACCCGGGGGACATTGCACCACTCATGGTGCGAGAGGTAAGGGAAATAAAATGTTTGTGCATGTGAGTTTCTAAATGATGAAAATACCTTTTTAGCGCGAAAAACGTTTTATGAAAGAGCATGTTTATGAGAGATGAGTTGATTTGATGCTTTGATGAAGGTGTGAGTGTTTTGTCAGTTTGAGCTCAGTTTTGATGAATTTTGTGTAGTTGTGAACATAATGTTTTATAACAGAAATGAGTTTTGAGATAGCCACTATGAGCTCTATGTGAAGGTAAAACGATTTTAATACAATAATGGCATATTTTACTGAGGCTAAGGCTTGTCATGAGATGCACATCGATACTCCGCTTGATAGCGTTGAGTGGCCTTGCTCTAGTAGCATGTAAGACCGGACCTTGCTCTAGTAGCATGTAAGACCGATGCCTCCGTTAAAAAGACCGGACCTTGCTCTAGTAGCATGTAAGATCGATGCCTCCGTTCTGGTAACATGAGATGACCCCGCTCTGGTAGCAATGAGTGGCCTTGCTTTGATAGCATGTAAGACCGGGCCTTGCTTTTATAGCATGTAAGACTGAGGCTGTACGACTCTGATCAAGTCTACAACGATATCATGGCCATAGATAGATGTCAACATTTTCCCTCTTTCGAGGATGCCCTCCTTGAGGATGATTTGATGTGACGTGATATGCTTATGACGTTGTTTTATCTAAGTTTTATCAAATGCCTAGTCTCGACTATTTTGATGAATGACATGTTTTGATGACTGTGATTTCTATCACGTATTGAGATTTGATGTTATGACGATTTATGATTTTATCACGTAAACTATGTTGATGCAAACTGATGCCATTATTATTATCATTATTTCCATAAATGTTTTAGATGCTCGAATACTTCATTCATGTTTTTACATGCCCAAATAATGAGTTGTGATATGATGATGATTTTATAAATCTCCCTTATCCTCCTTACTGAGCGATTTGGGAGCTCACCCTTTTTCCTCCCCCTCCAGATTACTTGCAGTGAGCAAGATAGTGCCTACCGCGTATGTGATATAGGCTGGTGCACAAGATCTCCCTAGGCTATCGGTTGTTCACGCACAAGGTATAAATTCAGTTCATTTTGTATCTAGACAATGATGTAATACAAACATTTGTGTTAAGTATTTTTGGGATGTAATTAGGACAATATGAAGAAAATGAATTAAGTCTTGTGGGCTGACCCCTTTTTGGATATTATGTATTTGATTTTATGAAATAGAAATAATGTGATCTTGGGGATATCGATTTGTTATAAACACAAGTGATTAAATGACACTGTATAGGAATGTAACCCGAGTAAGATGTTTAATGTAAGAAAATTTTAAATTAGCCCTATTTTTCACGCTTTCGGGCTATCACAGAATTATTTGGTATTAGAGCAAAGGTTGCCTAGTATTGTCAGTGTCGAGTAATTGTAAATAGATTACATCCCAATAGTTTGTATTGTCTGGTAATGAATTGAATTTAGTGGGTAAAATTGTGCTCGATGCTTAACGTATACGCTCAGGTACGTAAAAGATAAGAGATGAGCGGGAGAGGAGGTCGTCCCAAGAGGTAGGCACAGCCACCTCCACCGTCTGAACCACAACCGGAGAGTCCTAACTCTCGAATTAATCGACTGGAACAGGATGTACGACAAGGGTTTGAGCAGATGGCAACGTTATTTGCGTAACATTTCGGGGCTAATGCCTTAGGTACCACACCTACCCCGACTCCTACACCACCATAGGATCCGCCCCCGCCTCCTATACAGACTGACCCAGTACCACCCATCACGTAACCTCCGACACAAACCAGGCCCGATGATGGAGGTAAGGGTCGGTTGAAGGACTTTCTTAAGATGAATCTGTCGGCATTTAAAGGGGTGAAGGGTCTAGCAGAGGCGGTGGAGTGGTTAACCGAGATGAGGGTCATTTTTAACTTTTTAGGATGTACTAATGCGAAGAGAGTTAATATGGGTATCTACATGCTTAAGGAACAAGCCCGATGTTGGTGGAATACCACCCAGAGTATATTGGCTGCCATTCATCCAGTGATCAGCTGAGAGACTTTTCAGTCGGCCTTTAGGACCCAGTATATCCCTCATGCTGCCCAGAGAAAGATGCAAGCAAAATTTTTAAATCTAGTACAGGGCAGCATGACAGTTGATGAATATGAGAACCGGTACACTGCCTTATTGAGATATGATCCGGAGACTGTCAAAGATGAGGAACGCTGAACAGAGTGGTTTGTTTATGGGCTTAGACCAGTAATTTGAGATAGATTGATGAGACTCTGCATTACTGAGTTTAATGATGCTCGGAGGCGGGCACAAGAGGTTGAGAGGGGACTAGAGTTGATACAGTCCTAGTTTGAGTCCCAAGTGATAACCAAGGATAAGGGTAAGAGACCTACAGCTTCTCATACCGACTTCAGGAGGGGTTCTTTTAAGAGACACACGGTCGAGGGACATAAATAGAGAGTTGATGACCAAGAGTTCCTCCCAGTACTATGGAGACCCCTCGAAGTGCCAGGCAAGAGGTTAAAGTTTGTAGAGATTGTGGTCGACCACATGTGGGAAGTTATTCAAGAACCATACAAAGATATTTTAGATGCGGGGATATGGGTCATAGAGTGAGAAATTGCCCGTAGCCACAAAAGTTGCATTCTCAAGAGCCTCCTAGACAGCATCCTCAGAGGATGATTCCCCAGAGACGGGCTACGGCTGCTGATAAGGGTAAGAAGTCGATCACAGAAGGACATGTGTTTGCTTTGGATAAGGAGACCACAGACACTTTGTTTGAGACCATACGAGGTACACTTCTTATCTATAATCACGAGGCTCATGTGTTGTTTGACTCAGGATCCACGCATTCTTTTATTGATGTACACTTTACATGTAAACTGAGTTTAAAGCATGAACCCCTTAATTTTATTTTACATATAAATACCCCTATGCGTGAGTCCCAGAGGACTAATATGGTATGTAGAAGGTGTGAGATCAAGGTGGGAGATAGGGTAATATTAGCATATCTAGTTTTGTTAAGTATGCGTGATTTTGATGTGATTTTAGAGATGGATTGGTTAGCGGCCAATCGTGTAAGTCTAGACTGCTATACTAAGATAGTTATAGAGATCCGCAGTTTCCTGGATTTAGCAGGTTATTATCGACGATTTGTCGAGGGATTCTCTAAGCTGGTTGCTCCATTGACACGTCTTACTTGAAAGAATGTGGTATTCGAGTGGGATGATAAATGTGAGAAATGTTTCTGCGTGTTAAAGCACAGACTGACCATCGCACCTATTCTCACCATACCCACTAGCTCAGGAGATTATACAGTGTATACAAATGCCTCAGGACAGGGACTGGGCTACGTGTTGATGCAGGACAGGAAGGTAGTAGCTTATGGATCCAGACAGCTTAAAGACCATGAGAGGAACTACTCGACCCATGATTTAGAGTTGGCGGCCGTAATATTTGCATTGAAAATATGGCGATACTACTTATACTGTGAGAAATTTCAGGTGTATATAGATTATAAGAGCCTCAAATATCTGTTTTCACAGAAAGAGTTAAATATGAGCCAAAGATGATGGATAGAGCTTCTTAAAGATTATGAGTGCGAAATATTGTACCATCCGGGAAAGGCTAATTTTGTGGTTGATGCCCTGAGTAGAAAGAGTCTCGGAATGGTATCACACATGATGGTCAGGGAATATGAGCTGCTCAAGCAGTTTGCTCACCTCAGGTTGGATATAGACTCTCTTGATATTGACAGAGACTGTGTGATAGCTAGCCTACGAGTGAACCAGATTTGATTACCCAAATATGCTAGGCTCAGCATGCCACCTACTGTCTGAGGATCGTGAGAGTCAGATTCAGAAGGGTGATATGGTCGATTTCTTTATGATTGATGATGGCCTACTGAGGTTTAGATGCAGGATTTGCGTTCCCCATGACCCAGAACTAAAGAAATTGATTTTGATAGAAGCTCATTCATCAAGATACACATTACATCTGGGAGGTAACAAGATGTATCAAAACCTCCAAAAAGTGTATTGTTGGTTAGGGATGAAAAAGGATATCACAGAGTTTGTGGCAAGATGTCTAATATGTCAACAAGTGAAGGTAGAGTATCAGAAGCATGCAGGGTTACTACAGTCTCAACCAGTACCGACTTGGAAATGGGAGCATGTCACCATGGATTTCATCATGGGATTGTCGAGGACTAAGAGTAACCATGATGCTATCTGGGTAATGGTTGACAATTGACAAAATTAACCCACTTTCTAGCTATGAAAGCTACAAACACCTTGAGTAGTTTGGCAGAGTTGTATATACGGGAGATAGTGAGGCTACATGGTGTTCCAGTGAGCATCGTATCGGATAGGGATTCCCGCTTCACTTCTCACCTTTGGGAACAATTTCAGGAAGCTATGGGAACTCGATTGAGTTTTAGTACTGCTTTCCATCCTCAGACCGATGGTCAATCAGAAAGAACCATCCAAACATTAGAGGATATGCTGAGAGCAAGTGTTATGGATTTTTAAGGCTCTTGGGATGATCACTTACCATTAGTCGAATTTCCATACAACAATAGTTATCACTCGAGTATCGAGATGGCACCATATGAGGCTATGTATGGTAGAAGGTGTCGATCCCCTATTAGTTGGGAAGAAGTGGGTGAGAGGAAAATGTTTGCTCCTGATTTGGTACAGCAAGCCTTTGAGGTTATTTAGTTGATATGTGAGAGGTTGAAAACAACTCAGAGCAGGCAAAAAAGTTACGCTGACATCGGATGAAGGTCATTAGAGTTCACTATGGGTGACTTGATTTTCTTGAAAATCTCTCCCTCGAAAGGGATTATGAGGTTCGGTAAGAAGGGTAAGTTAAGCCTTCGGTATATCGTATCATTTGAGATACTGGAGCGAGTAGGAGATAAGGCTTATAGAATTGCGTTGCCACCAGAGTTGGCAAGCATTCATAATGTCTTCCACGTATCGATACTTCGAAAGTACCATCCAGATCCAAGTCATGTGATTCAGTCTGAGCCATTGGTGCTTAAAGATGATATGACATATGTAGAGAAATCGATCTGGCTACTGGATAGGAAGGAGAAAGTGATATGGAATAAGACGATTCCACTTGTTAAGGTTCTCTAGCAACACCACAATTCGGAAGAAGCGATTTGGGAGTTAGAGAACTTGATACAGGAGAAGTACCCCCAACTTTTTAAAGAGTAATTTGGTTCTAATTTGAAGGACCAAATTTCTTTAAGGAGGGGAGGAATGTAAGACCCGTATTTTTATATGCAACCTTAAATTCATAAGTATATACATGTACATGCTATGTGAAGCATAAGTGATGTAAAGTCCATAAATTCAATGTACACACTTGTAATATGAGTTGTGATGTACGTCCAAGTTTCATTATGTATGAATATGCAGAAATGGACTTTTGTATGTGATCAATGTGAATATATGGAATTTTGGTGGTATGGTAAAATAGAATGAAAGTTGCATGAGTTGCATAAATCTTTATACTTCCATTTGGTTTTGTATTGTATACCTTTGGTTATACAATGAATGCACATAAGTTTTAATGTATATAAAGTATGAATGGATGTCATTTTCAAGTCTTAAAGGTGGTTGGATAAGAAAATGATTATAGCAGCAAAATTTAATGAGATTTGGGTGAGTTACTGTAGAAAACTATAGTAAAATCTGGAATATATGAATGCCAGATCGATCTCATAGAAGGAAAGATCGATCTGGAAGAGCCAAAATTGCTCTTATTTTAGCAATGGAACAAGACAGATCGATCTCCAATAGGGTCAGATCAATCTGCTAAGCATTCTATGAAGAAGGAATCGATCCTGGAAAGGCCAGATCGATCTCCAAATGCTACTGACTTGGAGAAGATCGATCTCACCCTTGGAGCAGATCGATCTCCTTAAGCTACTGCCTGGAACAGATCGATCTCATGCTTAGAGATAGATCGATCTCATTAAGCCTGGAAGGTTGGTTTCGAGAGGAAAAATGCATGGTAGATCGATCTCATTGGAGATCAGATCGATCTCATTGGAGATCAGATCGATCTCATACAGACAATTCTATAAATACTGAACTTCTGCAATTTAGTTCTCATGAGAGAAACCATTTCATTCAATACCAAAAGCTAAACCTAACATTTCTACCTTAGGAAACTTCAGTTGGTGATCAGTTTTAAGTGAGATATAGTTGAGCAAAGTTGTTTTTGGTAAAGAGGAGAGAAACATACTTGGAGACAAGAGATTGAAATCAAGGATTTCAAGAGCAAGGAGGATTTGTACCAATTTTGTGAAAAAAGGAAGGAAATCTCAGCTAGGTAAGATTTAATGCACCAAGTTGATATATGTTAAACTAGGTGTGTTGATGAAGTTATTGGTATATGTATGAATTGTTGGAAACAAAAGAATCATGAAAAATGAGCATGACCTAGTTTTGGCATGAAAATGGGAAAATGAGGAGAAAATATTGTTAACATGAATTTGATGGTGGAATATGCATGTATGGAAGATTATAAATTAATCTTATGAAATACATATATTGGAAATAAGGAGAAATAAATATCAGTATGGAAAATGTGGTATAATACCATATTGGAAGAAAATCATGAGATTGATGCATGGAATTGAGATTTGGTAAATGAAATGAGTATATTACAATATACTAACGTAAATACGTATAACAGCTTCGAAAATCACATTTGGGAGCTTATCTAACTGCAAGAGTGAGCGACACCGAGGAAGAGAGGTCACTTCACATGATCCGAGGTAAGGGACTTATGTAAGCTATAGAGATAGCTATACTTATATTTTCTTATCTGCTGTGTGCAAATGTATGCAATAGTATATAGATATCGATATATCTAAATAAAAACTACGTATAAAAATAAGTCGATGATATGAGTTGCATGACTTCTATGATTGTTGTGAAAAGAGGTTTTTTGCAAACGTTTTGAGAAAGAATGATAATAGATAGGCTCCCGTATTAATTGAAATGTTTATCTAGATTGGTTAAAGGGGGATTTGCCCTTTCACTTATGATTATACATGGAGCCCTTCTATTTCTTTTCTTTGTGAAATCGTTTTAAAGCATGAGAGGCAACGGTAGATTGATCAGCCTCGCTCGCACATTATTTTCAAAGTGTTTTTGAGAAAAGCTAAAGAGTGCTCAATGCCTCGGGTGATGATGTGTGTTCCACTCGAGCTTCTCGCACTAGATTTTTGGGGAATCATGTTGGAGCCATAGAGTACTTCTTAGTGACCTTGCTCTGATTATGCTCGTATGTGACCCTCTCGAGTTAAAGTGATGGGACAACCGTGCTCGATGCCTCAGATATGTTGTGTGCTTTACACTCAGTTGCTCGCATGTAGTCTCTTGAGCATCTGTGTGATAAGCAAAAAGGTGCTTGATGCCTCGATCATACTGTGTGTTCCACTCAAGAGCTTGCACGAGAGCTTATGAAATTGATGTGTGATGGATAAACCGTGCTAGAGCCATCGTGCATTGCTGTGTGTCTAGCATTGACCTGCTCGCACGTGATTTTGAGACAATGGAAATGGGTAATTAAGGATCCACGGGAGCATGATGTACCATAAGCGTTAGCCATGGGGTATGATGTGTCGTGAATTGAGTTGAGCTGAAGGGATGGTTGATCCACCTCCCCAAGCGTAGGGTTGTCGCACACCTGATCAGTGTAGCCTAGAATTTGACTGTGGCCATAAGTCTTATTTATATCTGTGTGATATGATATTGTCACTACTGTGTGAGGTGACAGAAGTGATTTCGAAATGAACCTGTGTGGTTTTAAGTAAAGCATTTTCTATATATGAACTGTGTGAATAGATTATGCTGTGAAAAACTGTGTGTTACTATGTTAATATGCATATGCCCATCTAGTGAATTGATGATTTCGCATTGATGGAAGTTGTTTCAACGAACATGCATATTGTTTTATAAGGAAAATGAACATATATGTATTTTAGCATGTAGATAGTGTAGTTATCTACCTGCTTGCACATTTTCCTTACTGAGCGTGTTAGGCTCACCCCCTTATTTCCTCCTCCACGGATACTACGCAGTAGTGAGTACTGCAGTCATCCCTGCTAAGGTGTTCTCCAGCAGTATAGAGAGGTATACACTTGTGATGAAAAGAAAAATTTTGTATCCTGTAAATTAATGCACATTCTAGTGATATTTTGTACGAAGGGATGTATAGTTAATAGAAACTGATGTAAATGCTTCCGCATATTTATAAAAGTCTAGTTTCTATTTTAAATTTGTTTAATTACAATTATTAAACTATAGAATGGATGAGGTATGAATGGGATGTTGACTCACAGCCCAACTATTAGTGGTAAGTGGTAAGGCAAAGTCACGGACCGGTCCTGAGTAGTGGTGACCATGACATAAGGGTATCAGAGCTGGGTTGGCCTAATATGAGTCAGTATCTATATCTAGGAAATTATACATCTCTAAACTACTGTGCATTAATAGGATACAAATGTGTATACTAAGCTGGAAATGTGACTGAGACACTTATTTTGAGTATGCAGGATGTCCGATAGACGACGTACTCGTAGAGGAGAGAGTTCACGCTCTCAGAGGCATGGAGCTGAGCCCGAGAGACGCAGTGGGTCTAGTTCTCGTATAGATCCAACAGAGCTTAGTGAGGTTGCTGAGGCCCGTATAGCGCAGTTACAGCGGATTATAGACACAGTGATGGAGATGTTTACACAGGCTATGGCTAGAATGGAGGGTAGACAGGAGAACCCTATTGGTCAGGCTGCTGCACCTGAGAGAGATGAGCCAGCACAGCCTGCACTGAGACCTCAGGCTGCAGAGGCGGAGATACTGATAATTCTATATTTTTAGAATTATTTGTGCTAAATTTCCTAATTATTTATTTAAATCCCCAATTTATTTTGTTAATTATCCCCTTTATTTAATTAAAATTCTCATGTTTGCAGATAAATCAAATCCGGATGAATTTTGAAGATTTCGGTAGAAAATGGACCGAAATTGGGCTAAAATCGAGATTGAGCCACGCGGACAAAACGAGTCATGACACCGAGCACATCTAATTGGACAAGAAGACCGATGATATGGACATATCTTTTCAAGGAGCCAATGGTGTGAAGACAAGTGGCCAAAAAAATTGTCAACTCATCAAGGATGTGAAAATGACCATTTTACCCCTAGTGTGTTTATAAATAGGAAGATGACAATTGAAGAGAAAATGTAATTTTTAGGAGTAGGAGTAGTGTAGAGTAAATTAGGAGTAGTTGTAATTCTAAAATAGCTTTAGTTTTTAGGTTGTTTGGAGTTTAATTTTCCCAGGCCTTTTTTTCTTCGGTTAGCATTTTTCTAGTTACTGTTCATGCTATTTACATTTTCTTTATGAAAAGTACTTCTAGTTCTCGGTTTTGAATGCATCATTTTCATTTGTTCTTCTCGGTTTGGTTTTAGTGAGCTCTATTATTCTTCAAGCTTTATTTATTTATTTTTTTTTCATAGCTTTATTTCTTAGTTAGTTTCGGGTTGGTATCTTTCTCCTTTCTCCTTTCTCTTTTACTTGTTCATGCTACTGGGATGATCGGATGTGTGAGCTGGCTGCAAACTTGAACCAGCAGATGGGTGCAGGGAATGGAGCCGAGGATGTAAGATTGGATTGAGTGATCAAATCTGGCATGATGCAGCAGTGGATAGGGAGAAATGTTTGCCTCTGTTCTCCCCTGAACTTGAGGTGCTGAGCAGAACAAGCTGGTGGCGTGCGACGCTAACTGGGATTGTGAAGAAGACATGCAGCATAGTGCAGGACAGAGCACACCGAGACCACACCTGAACAGACCGAGAATGCAGGACCATCTTGTGAAGGACGGCACTTCCTTCTAGCTGAGCAGAGTTGCCGAGAAACTGGTGCAGCAGAGAGTCGGGCTGGAGTAGGAGCACTTTCCCTGGTCTTGTGCTGATGCTAGCAGCACAGGCACAACAGAACACAGCAGAATCGAGGGCACCCCGTGACCTGCATACCGAGAGCAGACCTGGACAGCAGGAAATGAAGAAAGGAGCAGCACCCCATGTAGTAGGAACTAGATCAGCAGCAGTAGCAGGTGGCAGAGGACACAACCCGAGGACACAGCAGCCTGGAGCAGAACGAGATCAGCTAGAAGATTAAATGACTAACCTCGAGCAGTCTGGAGTAGTTAGAGCCATGTCTGGTCAGAACCGACAGCAGCAGATCAAGCCTGGAGCAGTAAAGAACAGCTGGACACAGCTCATGCAGTGGACACCGAGCCGTGACCTGGAAACCAGAAATAAAGGAAATGAATGATGAACAGTAAAGGGAGGGAAATGTTTAAATTCTTAAGGCCTTGTTTGGCTCTTGCATTAAGGCATTAACTCATTTTCATGCATTTTAGTTAGTTTATTTCCAATTTAATTAGTTAGCTTAGTTAGATTAATTTCAATGCATTAATTTAACCTAGATTTAATTTGGGTACTAAGTAATTTTTATTCTAGTATTAGGGGTAGTGCTTAAAATTAATTTAGATAAACTCATGCATTTTAATTAAGTAGTTTAATTGCATTTTTAGGTTAGTTTAATTGTAGTTTAATTTTATTGCTTTATTTTCATGATTGCATTTTATTTTAATTGCATTAGTTAAATTTTAACGGTTTTGATTTTCTTCTGTAGGTTTGTTGTCTTCAATTGCTTGGAGTATTGTAAGTACTTTGAGCTCGGTTTTATTTCTTTATTTTCTTTATTTTATTATTTTCGGTATTTTCAATTCTAGCTTAGTAGATCACCCACTTAAATTCCATAATTTGCTAGGATATACTTAGGGTAAGATTAACCGGTAGTTAATTAGGCTAACCAACTTCTCTGAGGGACGATAACTCGGGACTCAAAATCCCATTATTACTTATACGACCCGTGCACTTGCGGTAATACCCTTTGGTCGCATCAAGTTTTTGGCGCCGTTGCCGGGGAAGTTTTAATTAGTCATTAATTAATATCGGTGAAATTATGCTTAGGTGTAATTCTAGCTTGTAAATATTTAGGTTGTAAATATTTAGAGCCTTAGCTTAGGTTAGTTAAATTTTCTCTTAATTAAAATCAAAAAAAAAAAATTCAAAAATTTAAAAAATTTTAAAAATTTTTTTAAGGACTTTTAGATGATTGCAAGCGTAGAGCCAGAAGTTTTGATTGTTTTCCTATAGATCCTAAAATCGAACACACTCTTAGAAAAATTTAATAGGACTCGAGGAAATTATTAGCTCCGCTGCAATTCACCATGGCAGAAAATAGGAAAACTAGAACTATTGGAGATTATGCGATGCCGACAATTGGAGAATATTATTCCGGCATTAGGCCACCAGCTGTCCATGCAAATAATTTTGAAATTAAGCCCGCAATCATCCAGATAATCCAAACATCTTTGCAGTTCAGTGGGCTTCCACATGATGACCCACATGCTCATCTCGGGCAATTCTTGGACTTATGCAACACCTTCAAGCACAATGGATTATCAGACGATGCACTTAGGCTTAGACTATTCCCTTTCTCACTTAGGGATAGGGCGAGACATTGGTTGACCTCTCTGCCTCCAGGATCCATTTCTACATGGGATGAGTTAGCCTACCAATTTTTAGCCAAATTCTTTCCTCCCTCTAAATTAGCCCAACTCCGTAGCAATATATCTTCCTTTGCCCAGTACGACTTTGAATCTCTTTATGAAGCATGGGAACGATATAAGGAGCTTCTTAGGAAGTGCCCTCACCATGGCCTACCGTTGTGGTTGCAAGTTCAGACCTTCTACCACGGACTTACAAGCCCAAATAGGACCATTGTTGACACCGCTGCGGGTGGAGCATTGATGTGCAAAACAGAGGAGGAGGCTTATGAGTTGCTAGAAAGGATGGCGACTAACAACTATCAATGGTCCTCGGAAAGGCAGATGCCAAGGAAATCGGCGGGTATGTACGAGCTTGACACACTGTCCACCTTGACCTCTCAGATTGCCAATCTTACAAAGAAGGTGGAGTCGCTCAGTACCCAATATAATCCTCCCAACAGTCCTAACCCTATATATTCTGTCCAAAGTCCTTTTCTTTCATGCGAGCTGTGTAGTGGTACCCACTCTGTAGATAGGTGTCCGCTCATCTTAGAGTCGGTTCAGTATGTTGCTCTCCCTACGCAACAGAACAACCCTTTTTCAAACACCTATAATTCAGGGTGGAGGAATCATCCTAACTTCTCCTGGAGCCAAAACCAAGGGCAAACTTCTAATTCCATATTTGTAGAACCCCCTAGTTTTCAAGCTCCACAAGTTCAGGTACCACCACAGCAGCAATTTCCTTACCACCATCCACATCATCCATCCCCACCTCAATTTCAATATCACCCATCACCACCACCACCACCACCAGCAGCATTTATGCAGCCCCAATTCTACCATGCACCAGCAGCTGAGAAGAAGCCTACATTAGAGGAGATGTTCACGACTATCCTGCAAGATCAAGCTGCTTCACTTAAGAACTTAGAAGTTCAGGTTGGACAAATAGCTAGTGCTCTTAGCCAACATCCTCAAGGGACCCTTCCTAGTAATACTGAAGTTAATCCTGATGAGCAAGGGGAGGGTAAGGAACAAGTTAGATCTATCACCCTTAGGAGTGGCAGAGAGCTAGAGGAGCCACAAGTTAAGTCCCAACCTGAACAGCACATAGTTGAAGAACACATAGGTTCTAGCGAAGTAGCTCAGAAAGAGCAGGAACCTAAAGATCGGGCTGCCAAGGAAACAAAGCTAAGCGCTTCTTCATCTATACCTTCTTCGTATTCATTGCCTTCCTCGCCCTCTGATGCTACGAAGTTGACGATGAGAGTCCAAGATCAGGAAGTAAAGCTTAATGTTTTCAAACCTTTGAAGCTCCCTGATGACTCTCAAGAATGTTTTAAGATAGAGATTGAGGAGAACATAAGGCTTGACCATATAAAATCTGAAAGAAGGAGGGAAATAGATAGGGCTCAAGAGGATTTAACTGTTAACATTCTGTCACCATTTTGGCTAATCCTCTTACTCTTCGCCCTACTGCTGAGTGTTGTCTTCTTTAGCTGCATTTGAAGGGGCTGTGTTTTTACTTTCACTTTGTATATAGTTCGTTTTTCTTTTTTCTTTTCTATTGTGTCTTTCTTTGTTTGTGTTGCAGGTTTCTTTTCCCGTTTTATGCTTTCAATCAAAGCTTCGATTGTTCATTGACATCAGAAAGGGGAGTACTCTATTCTTGAACTTTAAATTCTTATTATCTGCACACTGAGGACACTGTGCACTTTAAGTTTGGGGGAGGGGATATCACTTGAGCAATTTTGTGAAAAATTGGAAAAATTTTCAAAATTTTTTCGAAAATCTGAGAAGGAATTTTCAAAATTTTTTCGATAATATGAGCTTAAATTGCTTGATTTTAGGATGATTTAGTGCTTAGCATATAGTTTTCCCATATTCCAATGATATGACCCCATGATTTAGTCTGACTTTGATTGAATTAGAAGCATGATTATAGGAAAAGCATGAAGTTGAATTCTTGAATTTGTCTTGATTCTAATTGTGATTTCCTCATTTTATGCACATGTCATGTCATGAATCTGTATATTTATTTAGAGAAAGCTTATGTGTACATAGGATTGCATTTGTTCAGTTGATTTGGTGCATCATATTCTAGAATTTGTTTGATCTGATCTCGAGGCGAAATATTAGATCACACTTAATTAGGGAGATGATTTAGGCCATCTTTGGATCGTTTGAGCCTTTCTAGCCTTCCTTGTACATATGCTACCCCTAGTCACCCATCTGGGCCAAATAAGCTTTTCTCTGTAAATACATCTGCTTATTTTTGTTTCCTTAGCTTAAATACTTTTTCCTATCCCTTACCCCGAAAGCATGAAAAGTCATTGGATATATTGTGAGCTATATGGGTATTAAGTGATAGTGAATGAGTATGTAAAAAAAAAAAAATGAAAAATGATGAAAAAGAAAGAAGAAAAAAAAAAGAAAATAGAAAAATTCAAGAAAAAAATTGTTTAGCAAAAGAAATAAGTTTGGGGGAAATGATTAGCGCTCTTACATTAAGATCCTAGAAGTAATGCATGTTAAGGGGTAATTAAACCTAAATTGACTTTATCATACCTTAGCCCCAGCCTTACATTACAAGCCTAATGAAGTCCTAATGATCTTTAGTTAAGTGTGACTACATTAGTGGAGAGAGAAGTGAAAAGCAAACTTATGGGAATGATCATATGTCATTGACTTTGCATTCACTGTGTTTGCATAATCTAATCCGGATAATGTACTGAGAAGTGACTTAGACATTTTTCACACACTCACGAGGAGTCCAATTTGGGTTAGGACTTATGATTGAATAATTCTAAGTGTTGGACTTGTAATTGTAAATCTTTGATTTCACAGTTTGTACTTTTTCTTTGAGGATGATATTGGGGAAATTATTATGTTTTTGTACTTGTCATTCCTACAATCATTTTGTTTTGCTTGAGGACAAGCAAAAGCTCAAGTTTGGGGGTGTGATAATTCTATATTTTTAGAATTATTTGTGCTTAATTTCCTAATTATTTATTTAAATCCCCAATTTATTTTGTTAATTATCCCCTTTATTTAATTAAAATTCTCATGTTTGCAGATAAATCAAATCTGGATGAATTTTGAAGATTTCGGTAGAAAATGGACCGAAATTGGGCTAAAATCGAGATTGAGCCACGCGGACAAAACGAGTCATGACACCGAGCACATCTAATTGGACAAGAAGATCGATGATATGGACATATCTTTTCAAGGAGCCAATGGTGTGAAGACAAGTGGCCAAAAAAATTGTCAACTCATCAAGGATGTGAAAATGACCATTTTACCCCTAGTGTGTTTATAAATAGGAAGATGACAATTGAAGAGAAAATGTAATTTTTAGGAGTAGGAGTAGTGTAGAGTAAATTAGGAGTAGTTGTAATTCTAAAATAGCTTTAGTTTTTAGGTTGTTTGGAGTATAATTTTCCCAGGCCTTTTTTTCTTCGGTTAGCATTTTTCTAGTTACTGTTCATGCTATTTACATTTTCTTTATGAAAAGTACTTCTAGTTCTCGGTTTTGAATGCATCATTTTCATTTGTTCTTCTCGGTTTGGTTTTAGTGAGCTCTATTATTCTTCAAGCTTTATTTATTTATTTTTTTTTCATAGCTTTATTTCTTAGTTAGTTTCGGGTTGGTATCTTTCTCCTTTCTCCTTTCTCTTTTACTTGTTCATGCTACTGGGATGATCGGATGTGTGAGCTGGCTGCAAACTTGAACCAGCAGATGGGTGCAGGGAATGGAGCCGAGGATGTAAGATTGGATTGAGTGATCAAATCTGGCATGATGCAGCAGTGGATAGGGAGAAATGTTTGCCTCTGTTCTCCCCTGAACTTGAGGTGCTGAGCAGAACAAGCTGGTGGCGTGCGACGCTAACTGGGATTGTGAAGAAGACATGCAGCATAGTGCAGGACAGAGCACACCGAGACCACACCTGAACAGACTGAGAATGCAGGACCATCTTGTGAAGGACGGCACTTCCTTCTAGCTGAGCAGAGTTACCGAGAAACTGGTGCAGCAGAGAGTCGGGCTGGAGTAGGAGCACTTTCCCTGGTCTTGTGCTGATGCTAGCAGCACAGGCACAACAGAACATAGCAGAATCGAGGGCACCCCGTGACCTGCATACCGAGAGCAGACCTGGACAGCAGGAAATGAAGAAAGGAGCAGCACCCCATGTAGTAGGAACTAGATCAGCAGCAGTAGCAGGTGGCAGAGGACACAACCCGAGGACACAGCAGCCTGGAGCAGAACGAGATCAGCTAGAAGATTAAATGACTAACCTCGAGCAGTCTGGAGTAGTTGGAGCCATGTCTGGTCAGAACTGACAGCAGCAGATCAAGCCTGGAGCAGTAAAGAACAGCTGGACACAGCTCATGCAGTGGACACCGAGCCGTGACCTGGAAACCAGAAATAAAGGAAATGAATGATGAACAGTAAAGGGAGGGAAATGTTTAAATTCTTAAGGCCTTGTTTGGCTCTTGCATTAAGGCATTAACTCATTTTCATGCATTTTAGTTAGTTTATTTCCAATTTAATTAGTTAGCTTAGTTAGATTAATTTCAATGCATTAATTTAACTTAGATTTAATTTGGGTACTAAGTAATTTTTATTCTAGTATTAGGGGTAGTGCTTAAAATTAATTTAGATAAACTCATGCATTTTAATTAAGTAGTTTAATTGCATTTTTAGGTTAGTTTAATTGTAGTTTAATTTTATTGCTTTATTTTCATGATTGCATTTTATTTTAATTGCATTAGTTAAATTTTAACGGTTTTGATTTTCTTCTGTAGGTTTGTTGTTTTCAATTGCTTGGAGTATTGTAAGTACTTTGAGCTCGGTTTTATTTCTTTTATTTTCTTTATTTTATTATTTTCGGTATTTTCAATTCTAGCTTAGTAGATCACCCACTTAAATTCCATAATTTGCTAGGATATACTTAGGGTAAGATTAACCGGTAGTTAATTAGGCTAACCAACTTCTCTGAGGGACGATAACTCGGGACTCAAAATCCCATTATTACTTATACGACCCGTGCACTTGCGGTAATACCCTTTGGTCGCATCAGATACCTATACCTCCCCCAGTTCAGGACATTCCCCCATTGGTTCAGGATCGTGTAGTGCCACAACAGGTTGGTGGAGAGGGAATTTATGATTGTGATCTGGGAAGACTGAAAGAATTCTGAAAGTTCGAACCATCTTTGTTTAATGGGGTGAAGAACCCAATATCTGTTGAGCATTGGATACGTAGTATGGAGAAGCTCTATCGATTTTTCCATTACTCTGACACCGAGAAGGTGACCTTTGTGGCTTTTGTGTTAGAGGATGAAGCCGAGCATTGGTGGATGGCCACACAACCGATGTTGAGTGTACGACACCTAGTTGTGACGTGGGACATATTTTTAGATGCCTTCAGGAGGTAATACATTCCAGCTATTGCTCAGAGAAAAATATAGTTAGAATTCATGACATTAACTCAGGGGAACCGGATAGTAGATGAGTATGAGTTTGGATTCACATCCCTGGGCAGGTATGATGCAGTGACCATGAGCCTTGAGGACAGAAAGGTTCAAAAGTTTCTTGAGGGACTGAGACCTTCCATCAGAGCTCGACTGGCTCCATTACATATTACCATCTATGATGAGGCAGTACACAGAGCTAAGCTATGTGATTAAGATTATGAATTGCATGCGTCAGAATTGAGTAAGAGTGGTAAGGGCAGAGATAGAGATCGAAAGAGGTCGGTTGATGACAGAGGGTTTCAAATGATTTGAAGGTTATTCGGTAAGGGGCCTAAGATGGAGGAGATGTGAGAGAGGCCTGCGAAGCCTCTAGTCCATCTAGCACCAAGGGGCATGGGCATTGTCATTGGTGGACCCAAACCTACCACCAAGCAATGCTGGATGTGTGGTAGATATCATAGGGAAAGACCATGACCTATGACGAGATTATGTCATAGATGTGGTAAAGCGGGGCACATAGCTCGTGAATGCCCAGAGTTGACTAATGTAGCCCCACTGAAGGGCAAAGAGCCAGAGAAGGCTACGGTTCAGGCTTCTGCAGAGACTTCTAAGGATGTGATTAAAGGTACCATCCTAGTCTTTGATTTTAAATCATTAGCATTGATTGATCCTGGTGCCACGCATTCATTCATATCGCCTACTTTTGCATGTAAATTGATTGAACATGTAATACTTGTACCTCTATGTAGGACTTTGCTTATAAGCACTCCACTTAGAGAGAATGTAATGACAGAGTATGTCTGTAATAGTTGTAAGCTAAAAGTAGGGGAAAAGGAAATGTTAGCCAATCTCATTCTATTAAACATGAAAGACTTTGATGTAATATTAAGGATGGATTGGTTAGCTATAAACCAAGCCGTCTTAGACTGTTATGCTAAGACAGTAATGTTTCCTACCCCTAAAAAGTATGTTGTAAGCTTTGCAAAGTAATGAAAGAAGTAGTAAATTATGTCCAAAGACAAATGATTTTACTAATCAAATGTGATTGTGATATGTTGAAGGTTTTATAGCCTATGTGGTCGATTTGGATAAGGTGTATCTAGATATGGTTGACATCCTAGTGGTTAGAGAATTTCCTGATGTCTTTTTGGAAGAATTACCAGGGTTACCACTAGATAGAGAGATGGAATTCTGTATCGATTTGGTGCCTAGAACTGAACCGATATCTAAACCACCGTATCGAATGGCTCTAATGGAATTGGAGGAGCTAAAGAAATAATTGCAAGAATTGTTAGACAAGGGGTTCATCAGACCGAGTGTATCACCGTGGGGAGCACCAGTTTTATTTGTAAAGAAGAAAGATGGGAGTCTCCGACTGTGTATAGACTATCGGTTGTTAAACAAGGCTACCATCAAGAATAAGTATCCCCTTCCACAAATTGATGATCTATTGGATCAGTTGCAGGGAGCACAGGTCTTTTCAAAGATTGATCTGAGGTCTGGGTATCATTAGTTAAGGATTCTGAGTGAAGATGTACCCAAGACAGCGTTCCGGACCCGGTATGGCCATTATGAGTTTCTGGTTATGCCATTTGGGTTAACGAATGCTCCTGCAGCGTTTATGGCTTTAATGAATGACGTATTCAAGCCATACCTAGACAGATTCGTGATCTTCTTTATAGATGACATACTGGTGTACTCGAAGTCCAGGGAAGAGCATGAGCAGCACTTGAGAACAGTATTACAGACCCTTAGAGATCAGGAGTTGCATGCTAAACTCAATAAATGTGATTTTTAGTTGAGTGAGATATCTTTTTTGGGTCATGTAGTCTCAAGAGATGGTGTATCAGTGGATCCGTCCAAGATAGAGGTTGTGATACGGTGGGAAAGACCCAAGACGATTATAGAGATCCGTAGTTTCCTAGGTTTAGCAGGTTATTACCGATGATTTGTCGAGGGATTCTCTAAACTGGCTGCTCCATTGACACGTCTTACTCGAAAGAATGTGGTATTCGAGTGGGATGATAAATGTGAGAAAAGTTTCAGCGAGTTAAAGCAAAGACTGACCACCGCACCTATTCTCTTCATACCCACCAGCTCAGGAGGTTATACAGTGTATACAGATGCCTCAGGATAGGGACTGGACTACGTGTTGATGCAGGACGGGAAGGTAGTAGCCTATGGATCCAAACATCTTAAGAACCATGAAAAGAACTACCCGACCCATGATTTAGAGTTGGCGGCTGTAGTATTTGCATTGAAAATATGGCACCACTACTTAAACGGTGAGAAATTTTAGGTGTATACAGATCATAAGAGTCTCAAATATTTATTTTCACAGAAATAGTTAAATATGAGGCAAAGACAATGGATAGAGCTTCTGAAAGATTATGAGTACGAGATATTGTACCATCCAGGAAAGGCTAATGTTGTGGTTGATGCCCTAAGTAGAAAGAGCCTCGAAATGGTATCGCACATGATGGTCAGGGAATATGAGCTGCTCGAGCAGTTTGCTCACCTCAAGTTGGATATAGACCCTCTTTATATTGATAGAGACTGTATGATAGCTAGCCTACGAGTGGAACCAGATTTGATTGACCGGATACACCAGGCTCAGCATGCCGATCTACTGTGTGAGGGTCATGCGAGTCAAATTTAGAAGGGTGATATGGCCGATTTCTTTGTGAGTGATGATGGCCTACTGAGGTTTAGAGGCAGGATTTGCGTTCCCGATGACCCAGAACTAAAGAGATTGATTTTGATAGAAGCTCATTCATCGAGATACACATTACATCCGGGAGATAACAAGATGTATCAAAACCTTTGACAAGTGTATTGGTGGTCAAGGATGAAAAGGGATATCGCAGAGTTTGTGGCAAGATGTCTAATATGTCAGCAAGTGAAGGTAGAGCATCAAATGCCTACAGGGTTATTGCAGCCTCTACTAGTACCAACTTGGAAATGGGAGCATGTCACCATGGATTTCATCATGGGATTACCGAGGACTAAGAGGAACCACGATGTTATCTGGGTAGTGGTTGGCAAATTGACGAAATCAATCCACTTTTTAGCTATGAAAGCTACAAACACCTTGAGTAGTTTAGGAGATTTTTTGTATGGGAGATAGTGAGGCTACATGGTGTTCCAACGAGCATCGTATCGGATAGGGATTCCCGCTTCACTTCTCACCTTTGGGAATAATTCCAGAAAGCTATGGGAACCCGATTGAGTTTTAGTACTGCTTTCCATCCTCAGACCGATGGTCAATCAGAAAGAACCATCCAAACATTAGAGGATATGCTAAGAGCAAGTGTTATGTATTTTCAAGGCTCCTGGGATGATCACCTACCGTTAATCGAATTTTCATACAACAATAGTTATCACTCGAGTATCGAAATGACACCATATAAGGCCTTGTATGGTAGAAGGTGTCGATCCCCTATTAGTTGGGAAGAAGTGGATGAGAGGAAAATGTTTTCTCCTAATTTGGTACAGCAGGCCTCTGAGGTTGTTCAGCTGATATGTGAGAGGTTGAAAATAGCTCAGAGCAAGCAGAAAAGTTACGTTGACATCAGACGAAGGCCACTAGAGTTCATTGTGGGCGACTCAGTTTTCTTAAAAAGCTCTCTCTTGAAAGGGATTATGAGGTTTGATAAGAAGGGTAAGTTAAGCCCTCGATATATCAGACCATTTGAGATACTAGAATGAGTGGGAGATAAGGCTTACAGAATTGCGTTGCCACCGGAGTTGGCAAGTATTCATAATGTCTTCCACATATCGATGCTTCGAAAGTACCATCCAGATCCAAGTCATGTGATTCGGTTTGAGCCATTGGAGCTCAAAGATGATTTGACATATATAGAGAAACCGATTTAGATACTGGATAGGAAAGAGAAAGTGTTACGAAATAAAATGATTTCGCTTGTTAAGGTTCTCTGGCAACACCAAAATTCGAAAGAAGCAACTTGAAAGTTAGAGAACTTGATATGGGAGAAGTACCCCCAACTTTTTGAAGAGTAACTTGGTTCTAATTTGGAAGACCAAATTTCTTTAAGGATGGGAGGAATGTAAGACCCGTATTTTTATATGCAACCTTAAATTCATAAGTATATACATGTACATGCTATGTGAAGCATAAGTGATTTAAAGTCCATAAATTCAATGTACACACTTGTAATATGAGTTGTGATGTATATACAAGTTTCATTATGTATGAATATGAAGAAATGGACTTTTGTATGTGATAAATGTGAACATATGGAATTTTGGGTGGTGTGGTAAAATGGAATGAAAGTTGCATGAGTTGCATAAATCTTTATACTTCCATTTGGTTTTGTATTGTATACCTTTGATTATACAATGAATGCACATAAGTTTTAATGTATATAAATTATGAATGGATGTCTTTTTCATGTCTTAAAGGTGGTTGGATGATAAAATGACTATAGCAGCAAAATTTAATGAGGTTTGGGTGAGTTACTACGGAAAACTGCAGCAAAATCTGGAAAATATGAATGCCAGATTGATCTCATAGAAGGAAAGATCGATCTAGAAGAGCCAAAATTGCTTTTATTTGAGCATTGGAACAAGACAGATCAATCTCCAATGGGGCCAGATCGATCTACTAAGTATTCTATGAAGAAGGAATCGATCTCGGAAGGGCCAGATCGATCTCCAAATGCTACTGACTTAGAGAAGATCGATCTCACCCTTGCAGATCGATCTCCTTAAGCTACTGCTTGGAACAGATCGATCTCATGATTAGAGATAGATTGATCTCATTAAGTCTGGAAGGTTGATTTCGAGAGGAAAAATGCAGGCATAACGATCTCATTGGATAGCAGATCGATCTCATAAGGACAATTCTATAAATACTGGACTTCTGCACTTCAGTTCTCACGAGAGAAACTATTCCATTCAATACCAAAAGCTAAACCTAACATTTCTACCATAGGAAACTTTAGTTGGTGATCAGTTTTGAGTGAGATATAGTTGAGCAAAGTTGTTCTTGGTAAATAGGAGAGCAACATACTTGGAGACAAGAGGTTGAAATCAAGGACTTCAAGAGCAAGGAGGATTTGTACCAATTTGGTGAAAAAGGAGGGAAATCTTAGCTAGGTAAGATTTAATGCACCAAGTTGATATATGTTAAACTAGGTGTGTTGATGAAGTTATTGGTATATGAATGAATTGTTGGAAACAAAAGAATCATGAAAAATGAGCATGTCCTAGTTTTGGCATGAAAATGGGAAAATGATGAGGAAATGGTGTTAACATGAATTTGATGGTGCAATATGCATGTATAGAAGATTATAAATTAATCTTATGAAATGCATATATTGGAAATAAAGAGAAATAAATATAACAGTATGGAAAATGTGGTATAATACCATATTGGAAGAAAATCATGAGATTGATGCATGGAATTGAGATTTAGCAAATGAAATGAGTATATTATGATATACTAACTTAAATACATATAACAGCTCTAGAAATCACATTTGGTAGCTGTTTAGACTGCAAGAGTGAGCGGCACCGAGGAAGAGAGGTCACTTGACATGATCCGAGGTAAGGGACTTATGTAAGCTATAGAGATAGCTATACTTATATTTTCTTATCTGCTGTGTGCAAATGTATGCGATAGTATATAGATATCAATATATCTAAATGAAAACTAGTATAAAATTAAGTCGATGATATGAGTTGCATGACTTCTATGATTGTTGTGAAAAGAGGTTTTTTGCAAACGTTTTGAGAAAGAATGATAATAGACTGGCTCCCGTATCAATTGAAATGTTTATATAGAGTGGTTAAAGGGGGATTTGCCCTTTCACTCATGATTATACATGGAACCCTTCTATTTCTTTTCTGTGTGAAATCGTGCTAAAGCATGAGAGGCAACGGTAGATTGATCAGCCTCGCTCGCACATTATTTTCAAAGTGTTTTTGAGAAAAGCTAAAGAGTTCTCGATCCCTCGGGTGATAATGTGTGTTCCACTCGAGCTGCTCACACTAGATTTTTGGGGAATCATGTTAGAGCCATAGAGTACTTCTTAGTGACCTTGCTCTGATTATGCTCGTGTGTGACCCTCTCGATTTAAAGTGATGGGACAACCGTGCTCGATGCCTCAGATATGTTGCGTGCTTTACACTAAGTTGCTCGCACGTAGTCTCTTGAGCTTTTGTGTGATAAGCAAAATGGTGCTTGATGCCTCGATGATACTATGTGTTCCACTCGAGAGCTTGTATGATAGCTTATGACATTGTTGTGTGATGGATAAACCGTGCTAAAGCCGTCGTGTACTGTTGTGTGTTTGGCACTGACCTGCTCGCACGCGATTTTGAGACAATGGAAATGGGTAATTAAAGATCCACGAGAGCACAATGTACCGTGAGCGTTAGCCATGGAGTACGATGTGCCGTGGATTGAGTTGAGCTGAAGGGATGGTTGATCCGCGTCCCTAAGCATAGGGTTATCGCACACCTGATCAGTGTAGCTTGGAATTCAACTATGGCCATAAGTCTTATTTATATTTGTGTGATATGATATTATCACTATTGTGTGAGGTGACAGATATCTTCCCTTGTTGTGTGCCTGGGGAATGTGATAGCCCATGATTATGTCTCATATGAACATTGTGATTTCGAAATGAACCTGTGTGGTTTTAAGTAAAGCATTTTCTATTTATGAACTGTGTTAATAGATTATACTATGAAAAATTGTACGCTACTGTGTGAATATGCATATGCCCATCTAGCGAATTGATGATTCCGCATTGATGGAAGTTGTTTTAACGAACTTGCATATTTTTTTATAAGGAAAATGAACATATATGTATTTTAGCATGTAGATAGTTTAGTTATCTACCTGCTTGCACATTTTCCTTACTGAGCGTGTTATGCTCACCCCCTTATTTCCTCCTTCACAGATACTATGCAGTAGTGAGTACTACAGTCGTCCCTGCTAAGGTGTTCTCCAGCAGTATAGAGAGGTATACACTTGTGATGAAAAGAAAAATTTTGTATCCTGCAAATTAATGCACAGTCTAGTGATATTTTGTACGAAGGGATGTATAGTTAATAGAAATTGATGTAAACACTTTCGCATATTTATAAAAGTTCAGTTTCTATTTCAAATTTGTTTAATTACAATTATTAAACTATAGAATGGATGAGGTATGGATGGGATGTTAACTTACAGCCCAACTATTAGTGGTAAGTGGTAAGGTAAAGGTCACGGACCGGTCCTGAGTAGTGGTGACCATGACACTTACCATCAGAAAGAGAGCTAGAGTTCACTATCAATCTATTGTCAGATACCCAGCTAATCTCTAAACCTCCTTATAGGATGGCATTGGTTGAATTGGAAGAGTTAAAGAAGCAATTGCAAGAACTACTCGATCAGGGTTTTATTAGACCCAGTGTGTCACCATGGGGAGCTCCGATTTTGCTTGTGAGGAAAAATGATGGTAGCCTTCGATTGTGTATAGATTACAGATTGCTGAACAAGGCTATGGTAAAGAATAAATACCCCCTGCCAAGAATAGATGATTTGTTTGATCAGCTAAGAGGGGCTTTTGTCTTTTCCAAGATTGACTTAAGATCAGGCTATCACCAGTTAAGAATCAGGAAAGAGGATATTTCAAAGACGGCCTTCAGAACTAGATATAGCCACTACGAGTTTTTAGTGATGCCCTTTGGTTTGACGAATGCCCCTGCTGCTTTCATGAATCTAATGAATGAGGTATTTTGGGACCATTTAGATCAGTTTGTGATAGTCTTCAATGATGATATCCTTGTGTATTCTCGATCTCATAAGGAACATGCACGGCATTTGAAGACTGTGATGCGGATACTCAGAGATAGGCAGCTTTATGGAAAGATCAGTAAGAGTGAGTTTTGGCTGGATCAAATAACTTTCCATGGTCATACTGTATCTAAGGACGGGGTGTCAGTTGATCCATCTAAGCTAGAGGCTGTACTTAATTGGGAGAGATCGATGACAGTTATTGAGATTCAAAGTTTCCTGGGGCTTGTAGGGTATTATAGAAGGTTTGTTGAAGGATTTTCCAAGATTACCGCTCCTTTGACCAAGCTCACATGTAAGAAGATTCATTTTGTATGGTCTGAGCAGTGTGAGCAAAGTTTCCAAGAATTAAAGAAGAGATTAACGACTGCACCTGTGTTGACTATCCTAAATAGACCTGGAGGCTTCGCAGTGTACAGTGATGCCTCTCAACAAGGATTGGGGTGTGTGCTCATGCAGCATGGGAGAGTAGTCGCTTATGGTTCGCGACAGTTGAAGGATCTTGAGCGGAACTACGCCACACATGATTTAGAGTTGGCCACAGTGGTGTTTGCATTAAATATCTGGCGGCATTACTTATATGGGGAAAGGTTCCAGATATTTACTGACCATAAGAGCCTGAGATATATATTCGACCAAAAGGAGTTAAACATGAGACAAAGGAGATGGATGGAACTCCTTAAGGACTATGATTACGAGATACTCTATCATCCGGGCAAGGCGAACATAGTTGTTGATGCCCTAAGCAAAAAGAGTATGGTATCTGCTATGATGATCAGGGAATGAGACTTGTTAGAATAGTTCATCAGACTCAGGATTAGAGTCGAGGAAACAAAGGTTGAGTTTATGGCTAGCATACGGATAGAGCCTAGTATTATGGATCAAATTAGAACTGGGCAGCAAAATGATCAGAGGATATTGGATATGGTTAGCCAAGTTGGACAGACCTCGCAGTCAAATTTCAAGGTCAGTGACGATGGGTTATTGAGGTTTAAAGGTCGAATTTGTGTTTTGAACGATAATACCCTGAAGTAACAAATACTAAGAGAGTCTCACTGCTCGCGATACACCATGCACCCGAAAAGTACCAAGATGTACCAGGATTTGAGAAGGGTATATTGGTGGAGTGGTATGAAGCGGGATGTGGCAGAACATGTGGCCAAATGTTTAGTATGCCAATAAGTGAAAGTTGAGCACCAAAAGCTCAGAGGATTGCTTGTGCCTACATGGAAATAGGAGCATATCACCATGGACTTTATCATGGGATTACCGAGGACCCGAAGAGGTCATGATGCAATATAGGTGATAGTGGATTGATTAACGAAGAATGCTCACTTCCTTGACATCAAGAGCATGGATACATTGAGTACCTTAGCCGAGTTATATGTTAGAGAGATAGCTAAACTGCATGGAGCTCCAGTGAGTATTACATCTGATAGAGATTCTCGATTCACCTCCAGATTTTGGACTTATTTTCAGGAGGCCATGGGATCTCGGTTGAGCTTCAGTACCGCCTATCATCCTCAGACTGATGGTCAGTCCGAGTGGACTATACAGACCTTTAAGGACATGTTGAGGGCGTGTACGATGTATTTTAAGGGATCATAGGATGATCACCTGCCCCTTGCGGAGTTTGCGTATAATAATACCTATCATACGAGTATTGGCATAGTACCATATGAAGCTCTATATGGTCAGAGGTGTAGATCCCCTATAGCTTGGGAAGAAGTGGGCAATAGGAAAGTAAATGCTCTCGAACTCGTTGAACAAGCAATTCAGAATCTGAAGATCATTTGTGATAGATTACGAGCTGGTCAGAGTCGACAGAAAAGTTACGCAGATGTGCGTAGACGGCCACTCGAGTTTCAAATTGGAGACTCTGTATTCCTAAAGATATCTCCAAGTAAAAGTATCATGTGTTTCAGGAAGAAAGGGAATTTGAGTCCTCGATATATAGGACCGTTTGAGATTTTAGAGAGAGTGGGAGACGTTGCTTACCGGTTGGCTTTACCTCCACAGTTTTTTGGGATACACAATGTCTTTCACGTATCCATGTTGAGGAAATATAATCTGGATCCCTCCTATGTCATCAAGTATGAAGCACTGGAGATTCAGAGAGATATGAGTTATGTGAAAGAACCCATCTGGATACTCGACAGGAAGAAAAAGGTACTTCGAACGAAAAAGATTCCATTGGTTAAGGTCCTTTGGAAGCACCACTCAATGAAGGAAACAACGTGGGAACTAGAGAATCTCATGAAAGAAAAGTACCCTCAACTATTTAATGGATCAAGTTGAATTTGGAGGACCAAATTCTCCAAAGGTGGGGAGGATGTGAAACCTGAAAATTTTATGTACTTTAGCTATGAGATTACAATGTGAGATTCATAATTTGGTGAATGTAGTTATGATATTTTGATGTACGCGCAAGTTTTAAATCTAATAAAGTATAAGAAGATAAAGTTTTTAAGTGTTATATGTGTATGGATTGAAATATGGTCTATGGAGTAGATTATGGTAAGTTTTGCCTTGAGTTTCCTGCAAATTTATGCAGCAGTAGTGAAACTTATGAAGGCGAGATTGATCTCATGGGGAAGGAAGATCGATCTCATAACCCCAGAATGCAATAAGTATACAATAGCAGACAGACAGATCAATCTCATAAGGGAGCAAATCGATCTCCTACTGCCTCTGCCTAGCAAGAATCGATCATGTCACAAAGACAAATCAATCTTCAATTACCTCGGCCTGGAAGAGATCAATCCCCCTTGGAAAACAGATCGATCTCCATTTGGTTCTGTAAAGAACAGATCGATCCTTACCCTATACCAGATTGATCTTGTTGTTGGTAATTGAGTAATTGGAGTAGTTGAAAATAAGCAGAGATCAATCTCAGACACTCTGTCTATATAAGGATCATGAGATTTTTGCCTGAAACCGAGTCTCTCTCATCTGTAAACACCAACACTCACCATTTTCACCAAAACCAAGTTTTCTCTCTCTAAGATTCACCACGTTTTGGATAGAGTTAGAAAAAGAGGTAAGAGGCAAAGTTGTTCCTCTTGGTAAAGAGAACAACATACTAGAAAACCAAGGGTTGGTTTAAAGAAAAATGGAAGAGACAAGAATTCTACAAGTTTGGTCAAAAGAGGACAAGCTAGGTGAGCTCACAAGACCCTTGTTTTTAAGCATTATCATTTTATATATATTGGTGAATAAATATATATATATATAGTTGGAAATGTTTAAGTCATGAAGGAACCAACTAAGGGGTTTAGTTAGAAGAGGGAATATGGATGTTTTATGATGGTCATGAGCTAGCTAAGGTGTTGATAAAGATGTAGGAAAAGTTTTGAGACAATATATGTATTTAAGATTTTGTAGCTTGGATGTAGTTTAGGGAGGTATAAATAGAATGAAAAGGGAAATGTTGAGTTAGAATAAGTAAGAGAAAGAAATCGACAATGAGGATGATGTATATTAATGATTTAATGATATTTGGACAGCTCAGGAATCCGATACTGGAAACGAGGCTAGTCCGAGACCCGAGGGACATTGCACCACTCAGGGTACGAGAGGTAAGGGAAATAAAATGTTTGTGCATATGAGTTTCTAAATGATGAAAATACCTTTTTAGCGCAAAAAAAAAGTTTTATGAAAGAGCATGTTTATGAGAGATGAGTTGATTTGATGCATTGATGAATGTGTGAGTGTTTTTCTAGTTTGAGCTCGGTTTTGATGAATTTTGTGTAGTTGTGAACACAATGTTTTATAACATAAATGAGTTTTCGAGATAGCCACTATGAGCTCTACGTGAAGACAAAACGATTTTAATACAATAATGACATATTTTACTGAGGCTAAGGCTTGTCATGAGATGCACATCGATACTCTGCTTGATAGCGTTGAGTGGCCTTACTCTAGTAGCATGTAAGACCGAGCCTTGCTCTAGTAGCATGTAAGACCGATGCCTCCGTTCTGGTAACATGAGATGACGTCGCTCTGGTAGCGATGGGTGGCCTTGCTTTGATAGCATGTAAGATCGGGCATTACTTTTATAGCATGTAAGACTGAGGTTGTACGACTCTAATCAAGTCTACAGCGATATCATAGCCATGGATAGATGTCGACGTTTTCCCTCTTTCGAGGATACCCTCCTTGAGGATGATTTGATGTGACGTGATGTGCTTATGACGTTGTTTTATCTGAGTTTATCAAATGCCTAGTCTCGTCTATTTTGATGAATGACGTGTTTTGATGACTGTAATTTCTATCACATATAGAGATTTGATGTTATGACGATTTGTGATTTTCTCGCGTAAACTATGCTGATGCAAATTGATGTCATTATTATTATCATTATTTCTATAAATGTTTTACATGCTCAAATACTTCATTGATCTTTTTACACGCCCAAATGATGAGTTGTGATCTGATGATGATTTTATCAATCTCCCTTATCCTCCTTACTGAGAGATTTGAGAGCTCACCCTTTTTCCTCCCCCTCTATATTACTTGCAGTGAGCGAGATAGTGCCTACCGCGTATGTGATATAGGCTAGTGGACAAGATCTCCCCAGGCTATCACTTGTTCACACACAAGGTATAAATTCAGTTCAATTTGTATCCAAACAATGATGTAATACAGACATTTGTGTTAAGTATTTTTCGGATGTAATTAGGACAATATGAAGAAAATGAATTGAATCTTGTGGGCTGACCCCTTTTTGGATATTATGTGTTTGATTTTATGAAATAGAAATTGTGTGATCTTGGGGATAACGATTTGTTATAAACACAAGTGATTAAATGACACTGCACAGGAATGCAACCCGAGTAAGAGGTTTAATGTAAGAAAATTTTAAATTAGCCTTATTTTTCGCGCTTTCGGGCTGTTACAGGATCATTTTGGGCCAAAGAGAACAGCTAGGAAAATGTTAGATTGTGCTTTTTATTAGCCTACTTTGTTTTGTGACTATTATGTGTTCTGTAAAAATTATTAACGATGTCAAAGGATAGAGAGCTTAAACTGTAGGAATGAGATGCCTCAAACTCCTATACTTGAGTGTGAAATTTTTTATGTGTGGGGTCTTGACTTTATAGGTCCATTTCCTCCATCCTTTGGGTTTGTTTACATTTTACTTGCTGTTGATTATGTGTCGAAATGGGTGGAAGCAAAAGCCACTAAAATTGACAATTCGCAAGCTGTCATTGGTTTTATCAAATCTAACATTTTCAGCAGGTTTGGCATACCAAGAGCATTGATTAGTTATCAAGGGACTCATTTTTGTAATCAGACAATTGAGGCCTTGTTAAAGAAATATGGAGTCTTGCACAAAACCTCCACAGCTTACCATCCCCAGACGAATGGACAGTCCAAGGTGTCTAATAGGGAAGTCAAGTTGATATTGGAAAAGACGGTGAATCCAAACAGAAAAGATTGGAGTCTCAGACTTGACGACGCTTTGTGGGCTTATAGGACAACATATAAGATGCCTATCGAGATGTCCCTGTATAGGCTGGTTTTTGGTAAGTTGTGTCATCTGCCTGTAGAGTTAGAACAAAAGGCTTATTAGGCAATTAGACAATGCAACATGGACCCATAACATGCAGGTTTGGAAAGGAAGTTGTAGTTGTAGGAATTTGAGGAAATTCGACTTGAGGCCTATGAGAACTCAGAAATTTACAAGGAGAATACCAAGGCATTTCATGATAAGATGATCATTAAGAAGAAATTTTTGGTTGGCCAAAAAATTTTTGCTATATAACTTAAAATTGAAGTTGATGTCTGGTAAGTTATGTTCCCGTTGGATTGGACCTTTTGTTGTTATTGATGTATTTCCTCATGCTGCAGTTGAGATTCAAAGTAAGGAAACCAACAAGGTGTTCAAGGTTAACGGGTATAGACTCAAGCCATATTACGAGGGTTTTCAAGCACACACGGTTGAGGAGGTGCAGTTCGGAGATGCGGTCTACTTGCTGTGAAGGAAGTTGTATTGTTGAGCCAATGACATTAACCAAAGACGCTGCGTGGGAGGCAACCCATGAAACCCAGATTTGATCTCTCACCCTATCTCTTTTAATTTTACTTGTCTGTTATTTGTTTTAATGATGTGCTTTACATTGGGGATAATGTAAGATCTAAGTGTGGGGGGAGAATTTAGGATTTTTGAATTTTTACATAAAAATAAATTAATATAAATAAAAAAAGGATTCTTAGTCCATGTTTAGGTGCTTTCTATCATTGAAAGTTTATATTTATCATGAACTTGAATCAACTGGATTTGAAAGGAGGACAACACAATTGAATTGATTGACTTTTCATCTTGAAAATTGTTGATTAAGTGATTGACTTCGGAATGTTGGTGAATTGAATTGGTAGACTTTAAACCTATGAGATTTTGAGCCTATAGATTGAGCATTAATGTCAATCTTTATTTTTTTTTTTGATGTGTGATATTCTTCCATGGATGTGTTTCTCTAGAACTTGCATTGATTCTTTTTTAGATTATATTGATTCAGGCATACATAAAAGTGATTAAGGCCATTTTTGGATGAACCACTCTAGCCAAATAACCCACCTAACATAATTTACCATTGTTAAGCCCCTTTGAGCCTAATTGACTTTCTTTGTTGAATAACTTATTTTAACCTTGAGCTTAACATGAATGACTTTACCTAACCTTAAAGATTAGCAGGGCATTTGAAAATTCTTGAGCAAGTTATGAAACAAGTGTGGGGGTGTGATTAATTCCATATGTAAGTGGTGATGATGGTGGATAAATATAAAAAAAAAAACAAAACAGAAAAAAAAGAAGTTATTTGATTGATAAAGGGGAATTGAATAAGGTATGAGTGATTAATAAAGTATTTATATTTTAGGTGATTGCGAATCGTTGATTGCTTTATTTACCCGAGTTGTAATTTTGAAAGCTCTATTAATTTTTAGGGTTTTAAACTCTCTAACTCCAAAAATAATTCCTTACCTTATCCCTAGCCCCGTTATAACCCTTGAATAAAGTCCTTTTGATTTGTGTTATGCATGAATACTAAGTAGTAGAGATTAGATGATATGCAAGCTTATGGTAGGACATGTTTTATGGAATGAATGTGAGTGAAATACTTACCCCTTAAACACTTGAGTGAACAGAGAGATTAGTGTGGGGATCTACCAATTTAGTTTGCTTCGTTTTGAATAAAATTGCTATGTTGGCAAATTCTTGAGATTGTTAAGGATTTTGATTCATGACATGTTATGTTTCTCGAAAATGTTGGTTGATTTTTTCTTTCTGGTTTTTGTAAACTTGATGTGATTGAAAAGTTTTAGAGGGTGATTTAGTCTTAGATTTTGAGTTTGCTCGAGGACGTGCAAAAATTTAATTGTGGGGGAATTTGATGAGTGCCATATTTTTATTATTTATTTCCTTCTACATTTAATATTTTGCCATGTTCCTCATGTTAATTAGAGTGCTTATGTTAATTTTGTGATTTTGGCAGATAAATCGGGCTTCAAGAGCTTAACCGAATAAATTGGACAATTTTAGTGTTGTTTGGAAGTTTGGCTCTAAACGGAGTTCTAGTCCTCCAAATTATGCAAAATCAGGCCTAGTGGAACGTTGACTTACTGATTTACAACTTTGAAGCAGAGCTTAAGGTCCAATTCGGCCTATTTCCACTCAAAAACTAGCTGTGAAGAAAAAGCCCGAATATGTCAACCCTTTCCCTACTTGTAATAGGATTTTTGAATTTAGGATTTTCGAATAGGGCAACAGTTGAAAGAAAAAACCTAAATTCGAATTCAACCAAATTTAAATTATATATAATAGTAAAAAAATCTAAATTCGAAAATCCTATTACAAGTAGGAAAAGGGTTGACATCTTCGGGCTTTTTCTTCACAGTTGGTTTGGAGTGGAAATAGGCCGAATTGGACCTTAGGCTCTTCTTCAAAGTTGTAAATCAATAAGTCAACGTTTCACTAGGCCTAATTTTGCATAATTTGGAGGACTGGAACTCCGTTTAGAGCCAAAATTCCAAACAACACTAAAACTGTCCAATTTCTTCGGTTAAGCTCTTGAAACGTGATTTATCTGCCAAAATCACAAAATTAACATAAGTACTCTAATTAACATGAGGAACATAGCAAAATATTTAATGTTGAAGGAAATAAATAATAAAAATATGGCACTTATCAGGAGCAAGGATCTCCCGCATTCAAATATCCAGAATCTGCCATACCCTAACTCTTAGGATTTCCAACACCTTGGTGTCTTAGGCCCCCAATAGTCTCTCGCACAGAGTCTCTTGCACCCTTTCGCCTTAAGCCTCTCGCAGTCTCACGCACAGGATCTCCCACAGCCTGACGTCTTAAGCCTGCCGCAGTCTCACGTACGGGGTCTCCCGCAGGCTGACACCTCAAGCTTGGTGCAGTCTCACGCACGGGGTCTACTGCAGCCTCACGCACAAGGCCTCATGCAGTTTGACGCCTCAAGCCTAGCGCAGTCTCATGCACGGTCTCCCACAGTCTGATGCCTTGAGCTTGGCGCAATCTCACACACAAGGTCTCCCGCAACCTCACGCACAAGGTCTCTCGTAGACTCACGTACAAGGTTTCCCGTAGCCTCACGCATGGGGTCTCTCGCAGTCTAATGCCTTAAGCTTGACACAGTCTCATGCATGGGGTCTCTTGCAACCTCACGCACAAGGTCTCCCACAACCTCACGCACAAGGTCTCATGCAGTTTGATGCCAAGGCTCCCCAGTACCTTGGTATTTAGTAGTCACTGCTACATCTGAAGAACACCTCATTTGGCTTCCTTCTCCCATCGAGTTTTGAACAATCAGAGGCAAGTTCATTTATGGGAAGACACTCCTAAACAAGTTAATCATAACCCGTAATACTTGGGCTGTCTCTTCTCCCTACTTCTTCATGGCCTCAAATTCTGCGATAGAGATTATGTTCACTGGTTCCTCTCTCTCCTTGAGCCCCATGGCTTGGGTTGCCAATCGGGGAACTCACGGTATCCTCATTTTCATCACTTCTCATTGCTGCAGATCATGTCCTTGCCATCGTTGTAGAGCAAAAAACTTTTTTTTCGTTTCCCACAGACGTTGCCAATTGTTGTTCCCTGCGTAAGCACTCCGATTTAGTCAGAAAGCGGGTTTGACAGAGTTTTAGTAAAGTAATAGAGACTTATTTCGTAAATCATACCTGACACTTATTTATAGGGATTAATTCCACATTTAATTACGTATTTATCCACTAACTAAGTATTTCTTACTGTTTTACGAGTCCTGCAGAATCAAATATATTCAAAGATAAAATTGTCTAAATAAATTTTAACACATGGACCCTAACCACATGATTTTTCCATGTGTAAGTTCGTACGTAGACGCGCTCATGCTCATGGGCAGAGTATCTCCTACACATGCACAAATTATAATTGTGGGCGCGCCATGATAATTCTATTTTTAATAGAATTATTTATGCTTAATTTCTTAATTATTTATTAAATCTCCATATTATTTTATTAATAATTCCCTTTATTTAATTAAAATTCTTTAATGTGCAGATAAATTAAATCCAGATAAAACTCAGTCATTTCAGTCGAAATTAGGCTGAAAATGGGCTAAAGGAGACTGGACTACTTCCAATTTGCAGATCGAGTCACCAGTCGTCTGCACACACGTGATGCCAGGTGTCCATATTTTATTTGCTCCGAAAGGATAAGATCAACGGACACCGTGACAACCTTCTGGAAGACACACATCGGGCCACATCGTACAGCCAACTGGACAAACCGACAAGTGACGTGGAAATATCTACTCTGCAACGAATCAAATAAAGACAAGTGGCCAAACAATGTCAACTCATCTAGGATGAAAAAATTACCATTGTACCCCTAAGTGTGTGTATAAATAGAACATGATGGTAATTGAAAAAAGAAAGAAGAAAGTAGGAGTAGAGTAGTTAGGTTAGAATTTAGGAGCAGTGTAGAGTAATTTAGGAGGAGTTTTAATTTAGTTTTATTCTAGATTAAATTTTTCATTGCTATGTTTTATTTTCTTTTAGAATTTCCGTTAGTCTATTTTAAGCACTTGTTTTAGCTAGATTTAAGCATTTTTACTTTGTCATTTTCAATGGATTTTAATGAAGCAATTTCCTTTCGGTTTCTAAGTTTTCTTCTATTGTTCATGTCTACTTTCAACTTGTTAGATTTTAATGATGTTTATTTTCCTCTCGGTTTTCCCAAGTTTCCATTTACCTGTTCAATGTTTTGTTTTACCTTAGCAAGTTAGTTCTTTGATTTTTTTTCTCAATAGTTGGGTTCTCAATTTTTTTTTAGCTCTCGGTTTTGTCTTATTGTTTGATTTCATCTCTTTTTCCCACTGTCCATTTGGGCTCAAGGATTCAGGGGGCAGCCGAGTAATGTGAGAGGTAATGCACAGCTGGTGACAGTGGCTCTGTAGTGACACTGCACAATTATTTAAATCCGGGTCATTTTCTAATAAAATAATATTAAATTGAATTCTCGGGATTCATCCGTAGGTCAATCCCGACCCTCGGTCACTTACCCGAAATTTCGAGTCGTCCCTGGGTACACTTTCTTCCTTTTTTTTCCCTTTTTTTTCTTTTTCTTTTTCTTTTTCTTTTTCTTTTTCTTTTTCTTTTTCTTTTCTCCCTTCTCGGCTACGGTGCCGTTTTGGCCCGTTTGCCGTCGCCGGAGATTTCGGCCATCTCGTCGGCAACCAGTGGCCTCAACAGAACCGTCTCGGCCAGGGGAGTGCTCGGCTGGCCTGAATCGGAGCTGGGGTGCCGCCATTCGCCGGGACCGATGCGTTTTCTCCCCGAGACTTTCGGCCTTCGATTCGTTGGAAATAACTGTCGTCGACGCGCGTCACCGGTACCGTTGGAATCGCCGAACGTCACTCTATCTTCTCCGATCGTCGCCTAGGCTCATCGGCCGTCAGTGGCTCGTCGGAGGGTTCGGGTTTCACGGGTCGACGATGGGTTCCGTTTTCTCGGGTTTTTCTTTCTCCCCGATTCAGATTTTCGATTTTTTCATTTTTTTCATTTATTATTATTTATTAATTTATTTATTATTATTTTAATCAATAAAATATATTAAAATAATCCAAATATCCCAAAAAAATCTTAAAAATTATTATTAAATTCATTTAATCAATAAATGAATTTATCAGTGTATTTTTATCTTTCTCGGTATATTTTTCAATTCTTTTCAAGATAATTTTTCGAATTAAAAATCCCGATTAATTCCAAATTAATCCCCGTAAATTTCAATAAATTAATATCTAGATCAATCGACCTCGAATTTAAATATTTTCCTCGATATTGATCCAGATTTCACAAAATCCATAATTTAACGAAAATTACTTATCTAATTTATACCGAATTTTGGTCTTTTGACCATTTTACCCTTGTACGTGTTCGGGACAAAATTAAATCGACTTTCTTTCATCAATCCTCAATCTTTTCCCTATTTTAAATTCCTTATTTTCAGTCACCTCGATTTAATTCCTTAGACAAACTTGTTGCTTCGTTGTTTTCCTGATTTATCCTTATTCGATTTTTACGTACATTATTTCGTTTCATCCACATTTATCAAATCTGAATCAACCATCTTATGAATCCATTAACATATAATAATGTCATACAATATGGAAATCATAAGGAATATCATACAAAAATTACGGATCTCACAGCAGCAGACCGAGAGTGAAGAGAGGCAGCACCGAGGGCCACAAAGCTGGAGCAAACCGAGGGAGAAAGGAAATTGGAGCTGAATTGAGGCTGGAACCGAGACTGAAAAGCAGAAAAGGGAAGCTAGGTAGAACGTGAAATAGAACAGGGAGAACCGTGAGGGAGGAAGAGTGATCGGTGAGGCAGGGAGTCACGGTGAGGCAGGGGACGATGAGCAAGGCAGTAGCAGGTGACTAGCGAGGACACAAAAAAAATTAGAAGAGCTAGGAGATTGAAAGGAAAAAGAGGTAATATATATATATATGTGTGTGTGTGTGTGTGTGTGTGTGTATTTAATGTACATGTATATATGTGTTGTATATACATAAGCATGCTAGTATAGAATGAATTAGACAAAAATTGGGAGAGATGAGAAATAGACAAAATATATATATATATATATTTATGTGATGATGAATAAGGAAATTAAATGATAAAATGAATATGTGTATATACTTAGGTGTATATACAAATAGGTGTATAAGATAATGGATGTGTTAGTATACGTACATACGAAAAATATATACATGTGCCCAGGGAAAAATGAAAATGAATAATAATATATATAGGAGTATATATATATATATATATATATATATATATATATATATATATATTCATGAGTATATACATGTAGTTGTATATAATAATGTGTATGTTAATTTGTATGTACAAAATATATAAATAGTAAAGAAAATATATAAACGTGCGTGTTGGCCTAGGTATGTACAATAATACGTACACACGAAGTAGTAACGAATAGGTTACGATTTTAACGCAATTCGGACAATTCGCATGAATGGGTGCTAAGTATACAATTTTGGTGTAAGTGATTGTAGAAGGAATTAAAGGAGGTATTAGAAGGCATCACCACTCGAGCTCGAAAATTTTGATAGATCGAGGTAAGGGGATATAATTTAAAACGGTAATAGTTACTTTCTGAACCATGATTAAGGAAAGCTTACAAAGACATGAAGTATGATTTTCATGCATATTTCTAAATTTATATTTCTGATCAAGAATATGCTCTCTGTATTTGTGTTTTTGAATAATTGTTTATTTTTGAATTTGACTTCTGAATAAGAGACGTCTTCTGAAATGATCTTTCGAACAAGATGATTTTATTTCGATGTCTTTGCATATGAAAACTGATGTTGCACTAAACGACAACGGGGTGATGCTTTCCATGTATTAATGTTGCACTAGACGACAACGGGGTGATGCTTTCCACGTATTGATGTTGCGCTAAACGACAACCAAGAGATGCTGATGCGATGACTTCCACGTGCGTCGAATCTTCTGCAAGAACAACAAAGATCAGAGAGGTGCAGGGATTTATCCCTGCACGCGCACTTCGATGATTAAGTTAGAAAGTTCTTTCGGTGAAGAATCTGTGTATCAGAAAAAGAAGATGCAGTATCCAAGAAAAAGAGATTCAGTACCCCTTCCTTTTTCATACCTGGGGTATTTATAGACCTCTTCTAGGATCAAGTTGGGCTTCATGTTCTTTACGCGTTTGAGGACATCTTGGGCCCGTAACTATAGGGCTCGGGTCTAAGGCCCAGGCGCGTGTCTGGGCTGCGACAGAGTCATTAGATACTCTGTCACGACTTGGAGTTGGACGACTTGAGGGTGAGTCCAACATGCGACAGAGTTTACGCGAACCTCTGTCGTGGTTTTAGCGATAGAGTCCTATCGCTGTTCATGCGATAGAGCTCTGTCGCGGTTCACGCGGTAGAGGTCTATCGCAGATTACTGTGCCGCGTAGATACTCTATGATAGAGTCTCTATCGCCAAGAGACTCTGCCGCCTAAAGCAACCATGTCGCGTGGAGACTCTATCGCCGGGACTCTTTCGCTAGACTCTGTCGCAAGAGTCTCTATTGCCATTCCAGTGACTGTATCGCCACCCCTCTTTACCAGCCACATGGCTTATATTTGTATTTGACACGTGGCAGTCTTTGGTTGGTTGATTCTTATACATGTGGACTTTGGTGATAGGTCCACTATCAATTGTTCCCCACTCTTTGGTAGGAATATTTTCTGCGAAAGAGGATCCTTATATCATTGTTCGGAGGCACATGCGGATCCCCGTGTGAGTGTAGATGGAGCCGCGCCTATATATATCAGCCCACAGTCAACGCGATAGCTACTGAGTTCTCTCGCAAAAGACCCTTCTGTCGCACATTCTCTCCGTACTCTGTCGCGACTCTACCACAGGTCAACCGAACCTCTGTCGCCACTCTGCCGCAACTCTAATGCACTAGAATCACTGTGTCGCGAGTCTGTCGCGTGGAAAAAAACTCTGTCGCCCTGTGCTGTTTGCCGTTCTTCTGTTGTAAACGCCCTAACACTATAGTTTACTGTCTTCCTGCTTTTCTGTTAGGTAAACTCTGTCGCCAATATTTTCTTCCGTGATTTTTCTCGAATTTTTGAAAATGGCTGGTCATGGTGTGGGGAAGCATATAGAGCTAGGAGTCAAGTCGACTTTAAAGGCAGCCGACATCCAAGACCTCATGTCTAGGTTTCCTTTGCCCGAGGGGTATTCCTATAGGCTTCCAAGCCCTCAAGAAAGTGACATACGTCGTGTGTCTGACGAGATAGTTATTTTCAGGGCATCCTTAGAGTTAGGACTCCGCTTTCCATTATCCGACTTCGGGGCTTCTTTCCTTAGGACGCATAGGATTGCCCCCGGACAACTGCATCCTCACGCGTGGATGCAATTAATAGGGTTTACCGTGCATTGCCAACTAAGGGGCGTTTCTCCGTCTCTTCCCCTTCTTGATGCCTTTTTTAGGTTTCGAGGTAGCCCCGGCTTAGTTCCTTATTCACTTCAATGGGTGTATAAACCTGGATCCGAAAACAGGTTATTCGAGAAACCCGCTAATAAGCTTCACGATTTTGAATCGGAGTGGCTTATTGTGGAGACGCCTGGTAGCCTGGATTTCCCCACTCGTTGGGAGACTAGGCGTGAAATCCCCAAGGGCCCCCGGATTTCTACACTTAGAGAACAGTTATCCCTGGACGTCAATAGGTTACTGGTTGATAGTCCCATTAGTCTTGACAGCCTTTTATCAAATGAGAATTTGGTATCTGCTGACTGGGGTGTGGGTCTCATCCCTATTGTCGGTCCCTCTGTTCCTTCCTCGGATCCTCCATCCTCAATTCCCCCTGAGTTGAACCCGAAACCTTTAAGGAAGCAAGAAGACATAGGGAGCACAAATATAGCGTCTAGTTCTGACAGTGAACCCTTAGCTGACCTAAATGACTGGGAAGGGTTTGGTTCAACTTTCATGGTTCTTCCCGACGACGATATGATAAATATAGAGTCCCTTCAGGAGCATTTTGATTCTCCTGATGGTAACTTTTCACGCTTTTTTATTGTTTGTTAGTTCTGACCATGTTTTTGACCACTTATTTGTTCTTTTTCTTTTTTGCAGAAATGAGCCATTTTCGACGATCTTTGGCGCGTCAAGGCTTGGAGAGCTGTCCGTCTAGTTACCCCACTAGAAAGAGGCCTCGCTTAGCTGAAGATGTTCCCAGCGAGGCACCAATTCCACCTCAGTTGCCTCGGGCTCGGACCCCACCTGTTCCTAGACAAGTGATGCCTCCTCCTCCTCCGGAACAAAGGGATCCCTCTCGGGACAGAGGGAGAGCTCCTTCCTCTTCACGGAGGGCTTCTGGTTCGTTGGGACGGTCTTGATCTGAAGAGCGTGTTGAATGCAATATAATTCCATCCCAGCGAAAGAACCGGAAGCACTTGTACATCGAGCCGTCTATGGGGACCAGGCCAATTCTCCCGAGGGTAGGTCCTATTGATGAGAGATCCTACCCTGTAGATGGTGGTTACATCATGAGGGGGGCTGAGTTTCAGGTTTACCCGGGAGTTTGAGACAACGATACCTTGGACTCTCCCATGGTGGTGTCTCGACTGAGTTGGGCCACTATCCTCCCGATGGACGAAGCTAGAATATTTAGGAATTATCCAGAGGGAGAAGACTTGGCTGATGTGGAGGTGCTGAGGGTAATCTTCATATTCTTTTTCGTTTGATTTCTTTTTACTGTACTTTTGAGTCTTACTTTTTGTATTTCTTTTCAGCTTGCTCAAAGGACCGTGGCCAATAATGCTCAACATCGGGCATATCGGGAGCGGGCTGACAACGAGATCCGGGAGTTGAAGGATAAGGTCATGGAGCTGTCAAATACTGTTAACAACTTATCCGGGCATCCAAACGTGGTGCGAAACTTAGAAGAGCAGCTCTCAAAGGCGCGCCAAGATTTGAATCAGGCCAAGGGGGATCTTACCGTCGAGGCGACTAGGTCTAATAAATTCCATGAAGACCTTCAACAGGCCCAAGCCGAACTGGATCGCATGCAGTCCAGATATGGGTCCTTAATCGAGCGTAATCAGGAGCTCGAGCAATATGTCGCCGAGTTAGAAAGTCGGGCTACTCCTTCTCTAACTCAAGTGGAGATCGATAGCATTAGGGTGGAAGCTGTGAAAGAGTACCATCTTTCCAGGGATTGCTTGAGGCGAAAGGAGGATTTTTTGAATCCATATGTAAAATATGGATTTTATCTTGCTAGATCCTGGTTGGAGAAGCATAGAGAAGGCGAAGAATTCCCTGAGCTGCAGTATACACGCGAAGCGATGCTGTTTGAGGCCCCTGATTGGACTAAGTACGAACCGGGGGCTGAACCTCCTGATGAGCTCTTTAAGAGGACTGCCCAGGATGATCTTGCAAACCTCACCGGTCCTTGGGAGCCTGTGAACCTAGACAATGCTCCCGAACCTATTGGCGCTCTTGACGACTTGGATGGGGAGGATGGTCAGCAGTTTTTAGAGAGCGAGGGTCCGTCGGCGGTTGATCCCCAGCCTCCTCCTGCAGATTGAACTGTTTTTTGTTTTTCTTTTCGAACATCCTGTCATTTTTTTTGGATGTACTTGTAAGGATTTTCTTAAATGAATGAAATGAAAGTTCAGTTCTGTTCATGCTTCGTGTCGCATCCCTTTGTCTGTTTATTTGTTTTACTCGTATATTTATATTTGTTTTGTTTATTCATATATGCTCCCCAATTCTTAATGGAAAGATATATTTTCAG
This sequence comes from Firmiana major, assembly GCA_033439115.1. Classification (NCBI taxonomy): domain Eukaryota; kingdom Viridiplantae; phylum Streptophyta; class Magnoliopsida; order Malvales; family Malvaceae; genus Firmiana; species Firmiana major. Next base: position 40,537,119 of record CM065905.1, read on the forward strand.
AAAGAATTTTACGTATAAACATACCTTTTTCTGAGGCCTGATCACCATGACGCGAGTGCGTCTTCAGTTCTTACGGCCTTTATGTTTCCATTACCTAGCCACAGTGACGCATTGCACCTCAGGCTCTTACGGCATGTCTAATTTTACGCTTGGCCACAGTGACGCATTGCGCCTCAGGCTCTTACGGCTCGTCTGATTTTACGCCAGGCCATAGTGACGCATTGCGCCTCAGGCTCTTACGACTCGTCTGATTTTTATGCCTGGCCACAGTGACGCATAGCGCCTCAGGCTCTTACGGCTCGTCTGATTCTACGCCAGGCCACAGTGACGCATAGCGCCTCAGGCTCTTACGGCTCGTCTGATTCTACGCCAGGCCACAGTGACGCATTGCGCCTCAGGCTCTTACGGCTCATCTAATTTTTCACGACTGGCCATATTGACGCATAGCGCCTCAGGCTCTTACGGCTCGTCTGACTTTTCACGCCTGGCCACAGTGACGCATAGCGCCTCAGGCTCTTACGGCTCGTCTGATTTTTACGCCTGGCCATAGTGACACATAGCGCCTCAGGCTGCATTGCGCCTCAGGCTCTTACGACTCGTCTGATTTTTATGCCTGGCCACAGTGACGCATAGCGCCTCAGGCTCTTACGACTCGTCTGATTCTACGACAGGCCACAGTGACGTATAGCGCCTCAGGCTCTTACGGCTCGTCTGATTCTACGCCAGGCCACAGTGACGCATTGCGCCTCAGGCTCTTACGGCTCATCTAATTTTTCACGCCTGGCCACATTGACGCATAGCGCCTCAGGCTCTTACTGCTCGTCTGACTTTTCACGCCTGGCCACAGTGACGCATAGCGCCTCAGGCTCTTACGGCTCGTCTGATTTTTACGCCTGGCCACAGTGACGCATAGCGCCTCAGGCTCTTACGGCTCGTCTGATTCTACGCCAGGCCACAGTGGCGCATAGCGCCTCAGGCTCTTATGGCTCGTCTGATTTTTACGCCTGGCCACAGTGATGCATAGCGCCTCAGGCTCTTACAGCTCGTCTGATTCTACGCCAGGCCACAGTGACGCATTGCGCCTCAGGCTCTTACGGCTCGTTTGATTTTTCACGCCTGGCCACAGTGACGCATAGCGCCTCAGGCTCTTACGGCTCGTCTAACTTTTCACGCCTGGCCACAGTGACGCATAGCACCTCAGGCTCTTACGGCTCATCTGATTTTTACGCCTGGCCATAGTGACGTATTGCGCCTCAGGCTCTTACGGCTCGTCTGATTTTTACGCCTGGCCACAGTGACGCATAGCGCCTCAGGCTCTTACGGCTCGTCTGTATCCTGTCACAAGATTTAGATATATAAAAGCTGGAGATATGATAAAAAGACAATTTACATAATGATTTGGTAGTGATATCTTGTGACAGTGTAAGCAAATGACAATATTATGAGAATATAACGTTTAAGAAAGAAAACATAATAATTAGTTCAAATACAATTTTAAGTGATTTGAATTCCATGTTTTCCCTATTTTCTTTCCCTGAAGAGTTTCAAGGATGCAGGTGTTGGGCCCGATCTTTTGTTTGATTCTGAATGGACCTTCCCAATTGGCTCTGAATTTTTCGTCTTCCTTCAAGGCATTCGTGATATGTGACTTCTTGAGCACCAAATTCCCCTCGGACATTGGTCTATCTCTCACCCGACTGTTATAGTAGTTGGCCACCCTCTGATGATAGGATGCCAATCGAATAGCCGCGGCCTCTCTATGCTCATCAAGCAGATCTAGGCTTTCCCTTAGTCCTTGTGAATTTTCTTCTTCCACTAGAGGCACCATCCTGGGTGATAGTGCTTCGATTTCCATGGGGATCAATGCTTCAGTGCCGTATACGAGGCTAAACGGGGTTTCTCCAGTTGATACCCGACTGGTGGTACGATATTCCCATAAGACACTAGGCAATTCGTCCACCCATGCCCCCTTAGCTTTGTCTAATCTGGTCTTCAGCCCATGAAGAATAGTCCGATTACTGACTTCGGCTTGTCCATTGGCTTGAGGATATGACACAGAAGAAATCCTTAGCCGAATGTCGAGGCGCTTACAAAATTCTCGGAAGGCATCACAATCAAATTGCTTTCCATGGTCAGCATTTAAGATGCGTGGGATTTCGAACCGACAAATAATGTCTTTCCACACCATCGCCTCCACTTTTTTCTCCGTGATTGTAGCTAAAGGCTCCTCTTCAATCCACTTTGTAAAGTAGTCGGTGGCAACCAACAAGAACTTTCTTTGACCCGTGGCTAATGGGAAAGGCCCTAGAATGTCTAACCCCCATTGTGGGAAAGGAATTGGTTGTACCGTACCCTGGGAGGGAGTCATTGGGGCTGTTGTTATTGGCGCAAGCTTTTGGCATTTGTCACACCTGCAGGCTTTGTCCGTTGCATCTTTTTTCAATGTCGGCCAGTAGAATCCCGATCACAGTATCTTAGCAGTAAGGGCTCTAGCTCCTAAGTGTTCACCTCAAATTCCTTCGTGCACCTCAGCTAGGACATAATTTGCTTGCTCCGGCCCCAGGCACTTTAACAAGGGTGATGAATATCCCCTTTTGTACAGTTCCTCATTGATTAGCGTGAATTTCGCCCCTTGTATCCTTAAGCGACAAGCCTCGTCTTTATCTTGGGGGAGTGTACCTTCAGCGAGATACTTTTTAAATGGGGATCTCCAGTCATCCCCCATTTCAATGTCACACACTTCGACCTCTTCAATACTAGGCCGCTCGAGCCTCTCCACCTTCACTATCCTTCCTCCTGTCTCATTGGAAGAGGCTAACTTGGACAATGAATCTGCATGTGTGTTTTCAGACCGATTAATTTGTATTAGCTGAAAGCTCTTGAAAGTTTGAGCTAGAGATTGGACTTTCTTTAGGTAAGGGATCAGCATTTGCTCTCGAACCTCATATTGCCCGTTAAACTGGTTTACCACTAATTGAGAGTCACTATGTGCTACCAAGTGGTGAACCTGCAGCTTTTCTGCTAGCCTCATTCCGGCTACCAAAGCCTCATACTCCGCTATATTGTTCGAACTGGGGAACCCAAACTGTAAAGAGTACTCTAGGGATTTCCCTTCTGGCGATACCAAGACTACACCTGCTCCACTTCCATTTGCACTTGACGCCCCGTCGACATACAGTAACCATGGTTGAGTTTCCCTTCCACCGCTGTCGCTCTGTCTAGTGCATTCTACTATAAAGTCTGTCAGAGCCTGACCTTTGATGGCCTGCCTGGGTTGGAACGTGACATCATATCCTCCAAGTTCCACTGCCTATTTCACTAGTCTCCCTGAGTGTTCAGGCTTCTGAAGGATTTGCCTTAATGGTTGATCCGTCAAGACAGTGATGGGGTGTGCCTGAAAATAAGGGCGCAACTTACGCGAGGCCATCACAAGGGCCAATGCTAGCTTTTCGACCAGCGGATAACGGGTCTCCGGGTCCAACAGTACCTTGCTCACATAGTAGATGGGGCAGTACACTATGCCATCCTTCTTTAGTAGCACCGCACTAATGGCAAAATCACCGACTCCCAAGTACATATATAATTGTTCCCCTTCCAAAGGTCTTGTCAATAAAGGTAACTGTTCAAATACTCTTTGAAGTCCTCAAAAGCTTTTTGACAATCACTCGTCCATTCGAAATTCTTTCCTCCCCGTAGAGTTTTGAAGAATGGCAAGCTCTTTTCTACGGACTTCGACAAAAAGTGATTCAGAGCTGCTATTCTACCTGTCAACCTTTGTACATCTCTCACGGTGGCTGGGGGTTTCATATCGATAATTGCTGTACCTTTTCAGGATTTGCCTCGATACCCCTGTCAGTGATCATGAAGCCTAAGAACTTCCCTGATCTCACCCCGAATGAGCACTTACCGAGATTTAGCTTCATATCGAATCTTCTCAGTACCTCGAATACCCTGGACATCTGATGAGCGTGAGACTCTCCTACTCGGCTCTTGATAATCATATCGTCCACATAGGCTTCCATGGTATTTCCCAGAAGATTTTTGAACACTTTGTTCACCATCCGCTGATATGTGGCTCCAGCATTCTTTAAACTGAACGGCATTACCCGATAGCAGTATGTTCCATCGTCGGTTATAAAAGAAGTCTTCTCTTCATCTTTCGGGTGGAGCATAATTTGGTGATATCCGGAGAAGGTGTCTAAAAAACTTAAGAGTTCATATCCGGACGTTTCATCCACAAGCCTATCTATCCGGGGTAATGGGTACGAATCTTTAGGACAGGCTTTATTCAAATCGGTGAAATCTACACACATTCGCCACTTCCCATTGGATTTCTTCACCATTACCACATTGGCAAGCCATTCGGGGTAGTAGACCTCCCTAATGAACTCGGCTTCTAAGAGCTTATTAATTTCCTCAGTGATTGCCTTCTGTCTTTCCGAGGCAAAGCTCCTCTTCTTCTGCTTGATAGGTTTGTGTCCGGGTGAGACATTAAGCTCATGGCAAATCACTTCAGGATTAATTTCGGGCATGTCGACCGGGGTCCAAGCGAAGACATCCGAGTTCCTCCTTAGGCATTCAACTATCTCCCTCCTTACTTGTTCATTCAGCTGAGTCCCGATGAATGCCTTCTTCTCTTCGTCCCCTCTGATTAGCTCAATGGCTTCCATTTCCTCTACAGGCTGAGGCTTGGGCGGGTCATCTATGCACAAAGTCTCCTTTCTCTGCACTCCTTTGCTAGCGGTAGAAGCAATATAACAAGTACGAGCCCTCCTTTGATCCCCTCGTACTTGCCCAACTCCGTTGGGAGTAGGGAACTTCATTAACAGATAACAAGAGGATATCACCGCCCTCATGTCATTCAGTACAGGCCTTCCTAGGATCATGTTATAAGCAGCTGAGGTTGACCTCACCACCATGAACAATACCTGTCGGGTCACATCCTTCAGGTTTTCTCCTAGAGTCACAGGTAACTCTATGGACCCGGCTACCTTCACCCTTTCACCCGTAAATCCATACAGTGGAGTCACAACGGGTCTTAATCTATCTTCGGATATGTTCATTTTCTCGAAACAATTCCAATAGATTAGGTTCACCGAACTTCCGTTATCGACTAGGATTCTGCTCACTGGATGTTTCGCGACCACTGCGGATATTACCATGGGATCATCATGGAGCACGACAATGTCACCCCTATCTGCCGGAGTGAACACAATAGGTTCTTCATCGGCTTTCACTTCTATCACGACATGGACCTGATACGCTTGCCTCGCGTAACTCTTACGGGAAGCGGAGGAGTTTCCTGCCATCGACTCCCCTCCTGCGATAACATTTATTGCCGGGGCGGTAGGTTCGTTATCTGGCTGATTACCCCAAGCGACAGGCCTAAATGCTTCATTCCGTGGCCTATTTCTTCCGTTATCATTATTTGGCACATTCCGCAGACGGTCATTCCTTCGATCGCGCGAAGGATAGCGGGGCCTTTCACTTCTCCACAGGAAGCGGTTGATTTTCCCTTCTCTGGCTAGTCTCTCTAGCTGATCCATCAGGTCTCTGCATCTTTCCGTGGGGTGACCGTGAGCAGCATGAAATTCGCAGTAGGCGTCAGAGTTTCACCCCATATCTCCAATCTTCTTTTTGGGGAACTCCAACAATTCTGTCCCCTCAATAGCTGCTAGTATCGCGGTACGAGGCTCATTCAGTCTGGTATAACCTTCGTGCCTGAGCCTAGGGGACTTGTCTAACCTAACGGGTCTTGGAGAGCTCCTCTCAGATACATTTCTCTCTCTCTCTTTTCCTTCCCCTGTCTCCCGGGGCTGTACCATCTTTATTACTTCTTCTTGAGTCACATATTTATTGGCTCTAGCAAACAGGTCAGAAAGTGTCACCGGCTGATCGAGGGAGAGGGATTCTTGCAACTTCTCGGACCTCGTCCCTTGCAGCATTGCAGCCATGGCTACCCCTACTGGTAGATCTTCCACCTCCAAGGTTGCATCTCGGAAACGATCTACGTAGCTTTTCAAGGATTCTTTATTCCCTTGTTTAAGAGTGAGCAGATAAGTAGCGTCCTTCTTCCTCTGGCTATTAATCATGAAGACTCTCAAAAATTCATTTCCTAATTGGTCGAAGGACGAGATGGAACCTTCGCTCAACCCATTAAACCACTTCAACGCGTGCCCGAACAGTGTAAGTGAAAAGGCCCGGCACATGATTTCATCTTCCCACCCATGTAACAACATGAGGGACTCATAGCTTTGTACGTGGTCGTATGGGTCTGCTTTGCCTGTGTAAGTGGCCATAGAAGGCATCTTGAACTTTTTCGACAAGGGTTTATTCATAATCTCCGGACTGAACGAAATTCTCCTTCTTTGACTATCATCCAGAGACATCAATTTTCTCTTTTCCAAGATCCTTTCGATAACTTTCTCCACATTTTTTGACCCTTGAATCGAGTACTCTCTCCTTCCTTCGGGACTAGAAGAGTCCGAGTGGTAAGTACTCCTTCCAGCACCTCCCATTCCGGGATTTGATCTTGTACCCTCGAAATAGTCTCGGGGGTCAGGACTCTTCTGTCTTCGTTGCTCCCCAGACTTGTGATCTTCGAATTCATGCTCCAACTCCTTTGGAGAAATACTGCGCCATGCGGGAGAACTCTGTCGCCTAAATATCGCGGGGGAACTCTGCCGCATGCGATCTGCGGGTGAGCTCTGCCGCCTGCGATCTGCGGGTGAGCTCTGCCGCCTATGTGCCTCGGGAGAACTCTGCCGCCTATGATCCACGGGTGAGTGCTGCTGCCTGCGATCTGCGGGCGAGCTCAGCCGCCTGAGATCCGCGGGTGAGCTCTGCCACCTATGTGCTACGGGTGAGCTCTTGTCACGCCCTGGAAGAGCGGAAAAATGGGGCTAATTTAAACTTTTTATCCATTAACTATGTTGTTTTCCTGTCCATGTCTAAAATTAAAATCTTTTCATTTTCCAGGATCTCATTACATCACATACATTCTGTTTATATAAAATCATTTACAACTATTACATCCCGACTATTATATACAATAGTGTCTATTATGTATCACATGTTTGGGATATAAGTAAGACTATACCTCAAGGTTACGAAAGTATCCGATGAAAGGTCGGACTACCTTATCAACGACCACAGTCTCGTATGTGCAGTAGACTCGCTATAGATAATCTGGGAGATGGAGAGGAGGGGGTGAGTTTTTCAGACTCAGTAAGAGATACATTTAAAATAGCTTTAAATACTCAAAACATGGTAAAACGCATGGTTTTACAAATCAGCATAAACATGTACTGGAGTAGAGATACTTACATTTCATAAAAGCAGTAAAAACATGCTTAAATCATAAGTTTACACACCATGCATCTTTTTAGTAAAACTCATATATAGTATGCATATCACGTCGTGTAAACAAGTAAAAAGCATCTCAAAACTTAATCATGCATATCATAACATGCTTATCACTTTGGAAATGAAATCGTATTGTCATATGCACATCTCGTAAAACATACTCATGGCTACCTTTAAAATCTCATCATAAAAATATGTGCTCAATAGCAAATCATAAAACAGGTAGCATGAAATGTGCGGAAACATATATATATCATTCCGTCAATTCATCGTGTAGGGTCAGGCAATCGTCTCATATACTAGTCCCGAAGGACATCATACATCTGGTCCCGTAGGACAAAATCATGGGTACTCATGGCCATAGTACAGGGAGCCGTAGGACTGGATCAGGGTCGTACGCTGCCCTATCTCTCGTGCACCACTAAATGGGGACTATACGCACGAACTCACGTGCATCACCAAGTGTGGTCTATACGCACGTTTCTCATATCAAGTCAGAGCCTGCCCGTTCCCTGGCCGTCGGCTAGGTAGATCATCGATCGTCTCCATACAAGATCGATCCCAGATCCTCTGACTTTCTTCATGTCATGCCTTTTTACCCCACAAAAATCATTTTGGGCCTCTTACCCAATTTATCAAAATCATTTCGGGCCTCATACCCGTGTATTAAAATCGTTACGGGACTCTAACCCGTTTTTCATAAATCATTACGGGACTCTAGCCCTTTTCTCATAGAAAACATAGTTTTCATAAATCATTGCTGGACTCTAGCCCGTGTAAATATGGAAAGCATAGTTATAATAGCTATTTCTTGGGACTAATACCCGTACTGTGAAAATATAGCTTAAAAGCTGTCTCGGGACTTTAACCCGTATCATGAATACATGGTTTCGTAAAACATATCGGGACTCTAACCCGTAATCTCACGTGAAAATACTATGCTTTCATTTCAGAAGTGAAAAATCACTTTTATAAACATATATGCTGTAAAAATGTATCTCATATATATAAAACATGCTGAAAACTCGGGAAATAATTTTTGGCTTCGGTTTGAATACAGTTGGAAATCCATTTCGTAAAATCTCATCCAATTCTCATACATAAACAGTTGGTAAGGATGAAGGAGTACTAACGCTACTCTAAATTATATCCCTTACCTCTTAGCGACTGATGTAGAGCACTTTCCTCGATGCTCGTATTTACCTCGTAAAACGTGTCGATAGACCGAGCTGCTGCAAAACAAGTTCAACTTATCACATATGGCTTAAATTCATTTCAACATATCCAAATATGTGATTATATCGAAGCTTTAGCCAAAAGTTGACTTTTATCGATTTTACTCTTTTTGCTTGGTTTTATCGGTATAAACCTCGTTTTAAATCGTATTCAATTCAATAAATATTTTTCTCATATTTATTATTGTCGAGTTAGCTAATTGGGCCAATTTCTCTCTTATTGGGCCAAATTGCACCTTAATGGGTCTTAATTCGTTTTAAGCCCGTTTCCACTTATTAATTCTTTCATCGAGGCCTATTGGGCTCACTTGGCCCATTAGTACTTATTGGGCTTTTTTCTAGACTCTTTGAATAGTCGTATATTATTTACGACAATTTAATTAAAAATCTTGATTTAATCCACTAAATGCGCAATTTAATCCGTAACTCGTAAAATAAACTTTTAATGCGCAATAATTACATAGATGGTGTCGTAAATGAGCTTTACTTATCCAAGATTTTACGATAGTGCGCAAATCGAAGTTCGATCGAGCTCACGTATGCGATTTATCGTCGAACTGCATATTTATATATTTAATTTTGGGTGAATTTTTGATCAAATATAATTTAAATAAATTTCCCGAAAATTAAATCGGTCACTTTTGATCTCTTACCGACTTACCCGAAGTCCAGTGTATCCCCAAAAATTTTTCCTTTTTCTCTTTTTCTTTCCTTTTTCTCCTTTTTCCCTCTCTTTTTCGGCTGAACCGGTTCGGTCCGGTTCAGACCGCCGGTTTACCCCGGTTCGACCGGTTCAGGGCCTCACCGGCCAGTTCTCCGTTGGCTTCCGTCACCAGCAGCTCCGTTGGGTCGTCCGATCCACAGATCTGGGGTTGGTTTCGTCCAAGGCCGCCGAAAAGTGGCCGGTTCGGCTTTTCTCTCCGGGCCGTCGGTGCCGTTTTCCTCTTTCCACAGTTCACGGTGTTTCCGACCGTTTTGATGGCCGTGGTTACCCCGATCTAGCTCGCCAGCTTCTGGGCTTTCAAAATCTGGCCTCGGTTCCGCCCGAACCGGCGCCGATGGCCGCCGATGGCCATTTCTTCCTCTCGGCTCAGTTTCGTTTTCCTTTCGCCACCGTTGCCGCCGTTCGTCAGCTCCCATGTCGCCGGTGGGGCGTGCTGCATCGCCCGGCCTCCCTCGGTGCCGCGCCTGGGCCGTCGGTGCCGTCGGTGAGGTCGTCGGCTTTCGTTTTGGTTTTGGCAGAATCGCGATTTCGCGATTCTGCTTTTTCCTCTCCTTTTTTTTTAACTTTATTATTATTATTTTATTATATTTTATTATATTATTCAATAAAATATTATATACTACCACAAATATCTTTCAAAAGCCATATTTTATTTTATTAATTAATTTATTTAATTAATTTAATTTATTTTAATTATTTCGGTGTATTTTTCGCATATTTTCGGGATAATGTCCCAAGCGAAAATTACGAAAATTCGTAATATCTTCGTATCTTGATCAATTGAACTCGAAATTTCAAAATTTCTTCTTTATTGATCAAGATTTCCTAAATCCATATTTTTAATGAAATTTCTTCATCGAATTTACACCGAAATTAGGATCTTTTGACCATTTTACCCTTCTACACGTTCGGGATTAATTTAGATCGATTTTCCTTCTCGGACTCACTATTTTTCTCATTTAAATTCTGTATCTTTCGTCCAACGATTTAAATCCCTTTTATTTAAATTATGGTCCCAAATAATGAACATAGTGGGAAAAATTCGGGTTTCACAGCTCTGCCGCATGCACTCAGCGGGAGAACTCCGCCGCCTGTGCTTCGTGGGAGAGCTCTGTCCAGTAAGGTCTGCGGCAGTATTCGCTTCCCGTAACCCCGCCACAGGGCGATTCCTTTGAAACGCAGTAGAGTTTACTCTCAAAGTCGTTGCAGGGTTATCCTCCAAATTCGCGGTAAAGTTCGGAATCAGTTCAGCGGCAGTATTCTGCGCCCCTTCAACTTGTCCAGTATTAGTCATGGTGGAGGGTTGACCCCTTCGTAGGTCTGCCTCGGGGTGTTCTCCCCCACCATCTGCTGCACTTCTGGGGGTAAGCTAAACTGCGGGAGAGCGTTTTTGAAGAAGTTCACCATAGCTTTCAACGCAGTCGTCGTCTCCTCATTCTGACGCTTCAGAGCCTCAAATTCCTCCATAGAAACCGAGGCCCCTCTGCCACCCTTTTCATTCTGTCTTTGTCCTTGCTCTGATCTAACAAGGGGACTCACAAAATTCTCTCCCCCTGCATACTCTGCTGTAGAACGTGTCCTCACCATTTTAATGGGGAATCTGACTTTTTGTTCTGATTCTCACAGACGGCGCCAATTGATGTTGCACTAAACGACAACGGGGTGATGCTTTCCACATATTGATGTTGCTCTAGAAGACAACAGGGTGATGCTTTCCACGTATTGATGTTGCGCTAAACGACAACCAGGAGATGCAGATGCGATGACTTCCACGTGCATAAAATCTTCTGCAAGAACAACAAAGATCAGAGAGGTGCAGGGATTTGTCCCTGCACGCACACTCCGATGATTAAGTTAGAAAGTTCTTTCGGTGAAGAATCTGTGTATCAGAAAAAGAAGATGCAGTATCCAAGAAAAAGAGATTCAGTCCCCCTTTCTTTTTCATACCTGGGGTATTTATAGACCTCTTCTAGGATCAAGTTGGGCTTCATGTTCTTTTCAGGTTTGAGAAAATCTTGGGCCCATAACTATAGGGCTCGGGTCTAAGGCCCAGGCGCGTGTCTGGGCTGCGACAGAGTCATTAGATACTCTGTGGCGACTTGGAGTTGGACGACTTGCGGGTGAGTCCAACATGCGGCAGAGTTTACGCGAACCTCTGCCGTGGTTTCAGCGATAGAGTCCTATCGCTGTTCATGCGGTAGAGCTCTGTCGCGGTTCACGCGGTAGAGGTCTATCGCAGATTACTGTGCCATGTAGATACTCTACGACAGAGTCTCTATCGCCAAGAGACTCTGCCGCCCAAAGCAACCGTGTCGCGTGGAGACTCTATCACCGGGACTCTTTCACTAGACTCTGTCGCAAGAGTCTCTATCGCCATTCCAGTGACTGTATCGCCACCCCTCTTTACCAGCCACGTGGCTTATATTTGTATTTGACACGTGGCGGTGTTTGGTTGGTTGATTCTTGTACATGTGGACTTTGGTGATAAGTCCACTATCAAAAACTATAATATGCTTTTAGACTAAGGGCCATTTATGTTGTATGCTTACGCATGTCAACTTCGCCTGTGTGGCGTCTGAACTCGCATGTGTGGCATTTGAACTTCGCCTGTGTGGCGTCTGAACTTCACCCTTGTGGCGTCTGAATTTCACCTTCGGGTTCAGAACGTTGTACGACCTTGATCCCGTCTACAGCCTTACCATGGCCATAGGTTCTGAATTCCCTCTACGGAGGATGACTTGGTTATTTGCCACATGATGAATATGTTATCGCCGCATGATAATTATATGGGCCGATGTAGTCTCTATTTGAAAATTAAACTCTGTTTTCAGAATCTGATTTTATAGTATGTGATTTGACATGTATTCCTGTTTTGGAATTCTGAATGTACGAAAAGTTTACATAATATCTATTAAGTTCACGTACTTAAAGAATTACGTTTTGAATCTCGATGTTTTCGATTTTCCTTAATCTTTGAATGTCCTTTATATTAGTTTCAGAAAGTAATCATTATACCTACTATTATATTTTCTACATATTTCAATTACTAGGACCGTTTTAAATACCTCTTCTTACTGGGCTTTTTCTCGAAAGCTCACCCTTTACCTCTCAAACCATTTGCAGTGACCCGTGGGCGCTACCTGCCACCTACACGATGTAGGCTGTGGGAAAGAGCTACCTTAGGCTATTTTTTGTACACGCAGCAAAGGTATACAATTACATTCCTTTACCAGACATATTTGTATGCATAGACATATATATCGAAAATATTTTGTTGAGATGTAATTTGTAAGGAAAACGATGTAAGGATTACTATTTTAGGATTAGATTTTAAGATCATTGATATTTAATCGAAATGGATGTATTGAGTTGTAAATGTGGATTTGAAAAGTATGCTTGATCGTTGTGGATATCTAAGATTGTTGGAAAGCATGCTTGGTAGTTGTGGATTTCTAGGATTGTCAAAACAATTGAATTGCATGTGGGTAGGCTCGTATATAAGCCATTATACTGTCGAAATTTCTATCAGCTATTTAAGTCAAAGTATGAAGTTTAAATATAAATTTGGATATAGAATTAGGAAAGGTGATTTGACACTGAACAGGAATACAGCCTAAATGAATAAGGGAATAAGTGGGTAAATTAAATATATATAGTTCAAAAAAAAATTTTCCCCAAATTTTCAAGGGTCAAGGGTCGTTACACATGGGATTCCGGGATTGCGTGTAGCTCTTTAATGTAGGTTACAACTATCACACACCTACTTTCTTTTATTTTCAGTCCATTCCAATGGCTTCAGATTCTGACGTTCTCATTTTTTTTGGCTGGTTACAGCTAATGAGGTAATATGCCTTCTAATTTCCTTTGTTGTACCACATCTTCACTATTATTTGCTATCTACCAAGCAATTTCTTCCGAATTAATTTTCATGGTTTTTTAGTTTGTTTAAAATAAGTGGAGTAAAAAAAATTATTAAATAACACTAAGAATGATAATACTATACAATATATTAGATTACACTCCACTTGGTAATAGAGTATATTTATACTCATTTATCCTGTCAAATTGGATATTTTATTTTAATTTAATTCCCTCAAATTTCTCATGTCAAATCACGAATTCAATTATTTATCCTCCAATAAACACATATTAATTTCCAATTAGTTCATTTAAAACTGAATTTAGAAAAATTTCGCGGGGTTTACATCTTTCCCATGTAAACATGGCTTGCTATGGTATCATGCCTCTGACCAAGTGAGTTGGCTATAGGACATACATTAACAATTGTATAATTGATAAGATCATTTTTGCATAGTCTTAACACATTTTCTATATTTCTTTGATGAAAAGTAGATTAATTAGTTGACAAGATACTTTTTGTAAGTTTGCATCGTGCTTTATCTTAATCAGTAAGAGATAACTCGTGATTTTATTACGAAGTCTTTGACTCAAAAGAGTTTCTAAATCAATTTCAATACAAACTTGATTTAAGTTTTGTTCATTAGTTTCTTGAGCATAGTGTGATTGCTCCAATGTCTAATGACAACATTCTTTAGAAATAACTTTCCAGTAACAAATAAAAAGAAAATAGAAAAACTAAAAGTAATATACTTATTAGAAACCAATTAAAAACTTTGAATAATTAACATTATCAAAATAAGGATTCAAATTATATATATTCTACTATATGTTTTTTAAACAATTAATTATTCACTAAGAAAATTTTAATTACCAAATAAACAATAAAAAACTAATTTCATACAACTTTTCATCTCAAATGATATAGCATTTTATCCAAAGTTTAATTAATTTAACAACTCCCACAAGTATTTAACATTTAATATTGAATATAAATTGAATAATATAAATTTACGACAAAACAAAATAAAAAAAATCATGATAAAAAATATAATATTTTAACTTATTACAAATGCTAAAACAGTAAATCTTAAGACTAATTTGGATGGGTAATTTCATCTTTAACATTAATTTTCTCTTAAATATCTCTATTAACTGTAAGACCCGATTTTAGTTAAAACACGAAAATTAAAAATACAAAAGGACTGAAATGGAATCTTCGAACACGTGCAAGGGCAAGATGGTCAAAAGATCGAAAAGTCGAAATAAATTCGAGAAGAAAAATTTAATTAAAAATAATGGATTGAGAAATCTTGGTCAATAAAGGTGAAATAAATTTATTTCGGGTAAAATTGATCAAGATATGAAGTTATGGGAATTAATCGGGATTAATTGGAATTTTTAAATCGAAAAATAATCCCGAAAATAATCGAAAATATACTGAAAAGTCATTCGGGACAATATCCTGAAAATACAGAGAAATTATACCCGAAAAAGGGTCAAAATATAATAAATAAATTAAATAAAATTAAATTAATGAATTTAGTATTAAATAATAATTTTAAGGATATTTTAAGAGATATTTGGGTATTTTTAATATATTTTAATGATTAAAATATAATATAAATAAATAAATAAAAATAAATAAAAAATAAATTAATTAATAAGTTAAAAAAAAAAGAATCAGAAAACGAAAATCGCGAAAGGAGAAAAACGAAAACGAAGCCGAAAACGGGGAGAAGGCCGAACGACCACCGGCGACCCAATTGGCCAGGTGAAGGTCGAAAAAGGAAGAGGAGAGGCCGACGATCCTTCAGCCACCGGAGACGCGCCGTATAGTGGCCGGAGGACGTCGATCGGAGGAAGGAAAAATGGAGGGAGAGAAGGGCTCGGTCTCGACGATCCACGGCAACTGGGCATCAACGGAGGCCACCAATGAGTTCAGGAGGAGGAGCAGGTCATTTTGTGACCGGTAGCAGCTGGCGAAACGGTCGAAATCGCAGGCGACGACCAAGACCCGAAATGGGTTCCGACGATCGAGAGAGAGGAGGCCGGACCAATGACCTTCCGGCGGCCTTAGACGAAGCTGAGGCCAGATTCGAGCTGCGGACGACCCAACGGAGCCATGGCGATGGAAGCCGACAGAGAACCGACCAGCAAGGCAGTGAACCGGAGTGAACCGGGGTGAACCGACGGTCCGAACCGGGTTGAACCGGACCGAACCGGTTTAGCCAAGAAAGAAGGGAAAAATGAGAAAAAGGGAAAAAGAAAAAGAGGAAAAATTGGGAAAAAAAATCTTGACGATGTAATCGAGCTGCGGGTAAGTCAGTAGCGGTCGAAATTGACCGATTTGAATTTTGGAATATTATATTTAATTAATTTTCGACTGGAAATTTACCAGAAAATTTATAAAATTGTGTAGCTCGACAATCGACATCAAACGAGAGCTCGAGATAGCCTTGATTTACGTACTAGCATGGAATCTCGGGTAAGTAACTCTTATTTACGATAATTAGCATCGTTATGCGTGCTTCGGATTTAATTTTCGCATTAAATGAATTAAATTATGGACATTTAGATAAATTGTCGTAAATAATAAATTGAGCTACTCGAGAGTTAGAATGAGACCCAATAAATTGTTGGTGGGCCCAAAGAGCCCAATAGGCCTCGATAAAGTGAAAATTAAGTGGAGAACGGGCTTAAGGTCGATTAAGGCCCATTAAGGTGCAATCGGGCCCAATAGGGATAAATGGGCTCAATGATTTAAATTAAGCCCAGAAAATAGGAAATACAATTAAATTGCATGATATTTGACCTGAGAAATAATTATACGCAGTTCCAGACATTGGATTGGGAGCAGATCGGACTGCGCGACGTGACATCAGAGGAAAGGTCAAACTCGACAGGAAAATATGGTAAGGGAATTCTGCGGACTGCTAGAGGTAACTTTACGAAATTTTAAGTTCATTTGCAGTCCTTTAAAAATTATTTGAAGGGTCTAGAGGTCAAATAATAATTGTAGTGCCTCGAAGGGGAAAATTACCAAAATACCCTTGTTAAGGGTAAAATTTACAAATTTAGGAAAAATTGGGAGGAGCAAGAACAAGGGGTTTCTGCTCGTTCTGGAGACATTTTAATGCATGCATGAGTAGGCTAGCTAACCTTGAAAGAAAATGCACAGTATTGCATACTTTCAACGATATTATTGTTTTGAAAACTGTTTTGAGGAAACAGAGCCGCCTACGTGTTTTTATTCACATGTGACGTGCTGGAGCTCAGCCCGTACGATGTTTTGATTTGGGTGATGCATGCATTAGTGCTGGAGCAAGAGCTCGCACTAGAGTTTTACATGCATAGGTGCTAGAGAATAACTCGCACCAGATTTCACATGCTTTTTCGTGACACGGTGTTAGAGTCTAACTCGCACCAGGTTTTCATATGATTTTTGTGAAATGGTGCTGGAGTCTAACTCGCACCATATTTTTATATGATTTTCAAGACAGGATGCTGGAGTTTAACTCGTACCAGATTTTATAAGATTTTCATGTGATTCATATATAGAGTGCTAGAGCCTAGCTCGCACTAGTTTTACTTGATTTGATGAGAGTACTGAGCATCGCTCGCACTGATTTTATGAGAACATGCGATGAGCCGTGCTTGGAGCATCGGGTAGACTGTGTGTCACCAATTAAATAGGCTCGCACGTGCATTTTGAGACATGGCATGAGTATTGAGATATGATATATTGGTCCACGGAGTACGATATACTGTGCAAGTAGCATGGAGTACGATGTACCGTGTGGTATCTTCGGATACGACATCTTCGGATGCGGCATCTTTGGATGCATGGGATCGGATAAGACCGACGAGATGGAGTGACCCACCTCTCGGGCGGTTCCCGATCATAGTGAGAACCCGCACACTAGGATCCGTGTAGCAGAGGAACTCCCGAGGACACATGGCCATAGTCCTGATTATTACCGATATACAGATGTTGCCTAGTCTCGCATGTTGACGATTTTGATGAGATCAAAACCGGGTTTTAAACTAAATTTGCATGATGCTATTTCCATGCTTTTCAAACCCATGTGTGAATGTAAATCGATTTTCATGGTTTTATGTGAGTCAGGACCACCCGAGGGATGGGTTGAGTCCTGGCCTTGTTGTGACATTTTAAACGAGAAAGAAATGAATTGAAATAATTGCATGTTGAATTTTTGCCATGCGAATGGATTTACATAACATCATAACTCATATCATCTGTTTTAAAATGTGTGGAGAAATGGTGGTTTATGCATGGCACCACGTTCATGTAGGTAGTATGGTTACCTACTTGTTCGTAGGATTGCCTTACTGAGCTTGATGTGCTCACCCCTTTCATTTTCTCACACAGATAATCTCCAGTTGAAGTTGAGGCGATTCAGTACTGCATTCCGGATATCCGCTGCTGCCCATCATTTAAGGTATACACACTTGTACATATTGTATCTAAATAAGCATAGCACAGTAACATGTTTGTAAGTAACTTTAGGGGATGTATAAATATTGTAAACACTTATAAATGACTGAGAAAGAATTAAGTTATATGGTAAATAAATGGTGGGACTGACATTGATGCACAGCCCAATTAGTTAATTGAATGTGGTCACGATCAGAGGACAGGTAAGCATGAAAGAAACTAACAAAACGCGAAAAATTTACTATGATTTTTGGGTGGTTTTGGGTCGTGACATATAAAGGTGGTATCAGAGCAGCAATTGGTCTGATGTGTGTCAGTGTCAGTAATTAGGAATTACATCCTCGTGTTACTGTGCTTGGTTAGATACAATAGTGTATATCGAGATGGGTTTTAACTAAGAAATGGTTGAGAATGCAAGAATGCCTAATATGAGTCGCGTTAGATGAGATAGTGCACGAGGCAGAGGTCGTAGAGGTAGACCTGAGTCTGCTAGTCGTGCTGAGTTGACCTGTGAGAATCAGGATGAAATTGAAATGAAGGCTAATGTTGAGCATGCCCCACTGAGTCCGACAGAGAGATCGGACAGTATTGAGACACGCTTCGTGAGGTTGGAGCGGAGTGTGGAGAATATTTTGGGAGCTAATCGCTCAGAGTATGAATGGGATTCGAGGGCGCAGCGGAGCATTGGTGGAAACCCGCTCGACCCATCTTAAGTGTTAAACATCCAGAGCTAAGATGAGAAATGTTTATGGATGTATTCCGGTGATAGAATATCCCGGACACTATTTAAAAGAAATGATAGATAAAAGTCCTTACTCTTACCTAGAGGATTTGATTTATTAATGAGTATGCTTATGAGTATGAAACTCGGTTATATTCTTGGGCAGATATTACCTCGACACTATGAACAAGTGACAGTCGAGATGTCTAAAAGTTCATGAAATGGCTCAACTTTTCAATTAGAGTCCGATTGGCCCGTGAGATAATACCTATACCGAGGCAGTGCGCAGATTTACAGTTGGGTAAATAAGAACATGAATTGCACGTCTCTGAGATTGGGAAAGGTAGTAAGGGCTGAAATAGAGACAGAAAAGAGAATCGAGAAATGACAGAGATGTTAAAATGGAAAAATGGTAATTGGTAAAAGATTTAATTTAATGAGTCATGGAGTAAGATAATTGGTAAGGCCCCAGTGCATCCAATTTTGGCACTCTTGAGGGGCATTGTGATTGGAGGACCCCGACCTGCTACGAAGCAGTGTAGCAGTGTAAGCACTGTAAGCAGTGTGGGATGTGTGGTAGATACCACAGAAGGAGAGTCTATACCTACATTGTACTGATGAAAATGGCCATTAAGTGTGGTAAGACGGACCATTCATTTTGATTGCACAGAGTTGGGCGAGATCGCCCCACAGAAAAGTAAAGAGACAGAGAAAAACTTCGTTGGTATAGCTGCAACGAAAAGGGAGGCCATAGCCGAAGAGAAAAGGAAAGTAGGCTGTTGGACGAAGGCGAGAGGATGTCTTGGACCAAGACACTATTGATGTTTCATGGATGTGGTGTAAGATACCACACTTGTTATGAATAATGAAGTACATATGTTCATTGATCCTGGTGCCACACATTTATTCATACCCCCTTCATTCGGATGTAAGTGAGTAAAAGGCATGAATGCCTACATCATTGGGCATAATACTGATAAATGAGTACCCCAATAGAGGAGGATTAATTAACAGAATATGGATATAGAGATTTTAAGTTGAAAACAGGGGTGAAAACATCACTGAAAAGTATATTGTAAGTGTTGACAAGTGATAAAAAGAGGTGCAATAGTTGAAATTAAGGGAGTAAAGGATTGTACTCACGGAATGAATAATGGAAGTGTTTTGTCATGAGGGATATACGAAAGGAGATAATCTTTAAGATAAGATAGATCCTAAATACCAGATGTATTGGAGTAAGAGACATATTCTAGGTAAGGAATACCCTTAATATGCGAAGTAATTGGGATTAAGTGATAAGTAGGGAATATAAATTATAACCAAGGATAAAGATGGATATAACCATAATCAGTCTATGTGGTTAAGTCTGAAGGTTAATAAAGGTATTTCAAAATACCTCCCCGCCTGAAGACTTGACAGCGTCTAAAAGTATATATATAACTTATAACGTGAAATCGATCATCGTAATAAATACCTTTAGCATTAGGATACCTTTACTAAGACGATAAGAATATTAAAATTTGACAAATCATAAAGGTTAACATAGTAAAATTTAATAAGAGCCGTTAAAATAAGAAAAGGAAATGATGCAGGTTAGTACCTGAAAACGTAAGCGATTTTGAAGGATCTTATACGCTTATGCGTAAATAAGTCAAGGATATGGACGATTGAAATAAGTAGTGGAGCTCGACTACGATGAAGTATTTAAACTTTACCTGGACCGATTTGTCATCATCCTTATTGATGATATGTTGAGTGTAGTTAAAGTCCAGGGAAAATTATAAACAACAATTGGAAATGGCTTTTACAAATGCGTTGTTGCGAGTTCTCAATATGGTCTACTTGGTTGACACGTTTAACTAAGAAAATGTGGTCTTTGAATGAGATGATAAATAAGATGATAGATGTGACATGAATTTCGGTGTAGTAAAGTATGAACTGACCACCGTGATTAATTTCACCATACCCAACAGCTCAAGAGGTTCTCAGTGAGTATGAATACCTCAAAATAATGAAGGAGCTGTGTATTGATGTATAATGGGAAGATAGTCAATTATAGAGTCAGACAACTCCTTAATCATGAAATAAACTATCTGACTCATGATTTTAAGTTGGCAACGGTAGTATTTGTACCGAGGATATGGTACTATTATGTACAGGGTGAGAAATTTTGGATATGCACTAATCATAAAGCCACGAGTATCTGTTTTTCACAGAAAGAGGCGAATATGAGAATACATAGTGGGTTAGAGCTTCTGAGAGATTTTGATTGTGAAAATTGTACCACCCAGGAAAAGCTAATGTAATGGCTGATGCCTCGAGTAGAAAGAGCCTCCGGATGGTACCACATATGATGGTCAGGGAGCGTGAGCTCCTAGAGCAGTTGTGGACCTCAGTAGTGATGTGATCCCTTCTAATGATGACAGTGATTATGTGACAGCTAGCCTGAGATTTGAACCGGATGAGAGTGCCCGGATTTGACAGGCTTAGCGTGATGATTGGCATGGTGTCGATAGTTTGGGTCAGATTCAGAAGGGTACAGTGACAGAGTTCACAGTGTGTTGATGATTTATAGAGAGGTTCAGAGACAGTATAAGTGCTCCCTAGGACCACAGTTGATGAGATAGTAATATTGTCAGAAGCTTATTCTTCGGGATATACAGTGCATACGGAAAGTAACGAATATATATATAAAAATCTCTGAAAAGGGTATTGGTGGTCAGATGTGGAAAGAGATATGGTAGAGATTGTGGAAAAGTGCCTAGTATGTCAGTAGAATGAGGTAGAGTATTAAAAGTCTGCAGGGTTATTGCAGCCTCTACCTATATCGACACGGCACGGAAATGGGAGCAAGTCTCCATGAATGTCGTGATGGGTTACAGAGAACCCAGGTGAATTACGAGGCTATTTAGATGATAGTCGCTAAATTAACTAAGTTATGAAATCCCCAAATACTCAGAGTGTATATGAGGATTTATGTATAAAGAAGATTGTGGAACATTAAGTAGCGTTCCAGTGAGCATGGTATCATATAGGGATTCCCGCTTCACTTCCCACCTCTGGGGAATAATTTTTAGGAAGCTATGGGAACCCGACTGAGTATTAGCACAGCTTTCCATCCTCAGACAGATGGTCAGTTAGAGAGGACTGTACAGGTTCTGGAGGATCCGATGAAAGCGTGTGCCCTTGATTTTTTATGCTTCTGGGATGATCAGTTATTACAAATCGAATTCGCCAATAGTGACAGTTGTCACTTGAGTATCGGGATAACAAGATATGAGGCAGTGTATGGCTGTAGGGGTTGTTCCCCAAATTGGATAAGAAAAGTGGGTGACAGATAGTAATTTCTTCTGAATTAGTATAATAAGTTTGTGAGGATGTTCAGTTGAGTGAGGGATTAAAAACACCTCAGAGTAGATAGAAAAGTATTGGAATTCACCGAGGGTGAATTAATATGGTTGAAATGTTTCTTGTCCTAAGAGAATAAGGACATAGCAAACTTTTGGAAGAAGGTAAATTGAGTTTCGCTGGATTGAATCTTTTGAGAGATTGGACAAGTGGAAGATAAGACCTGTAGGTGGTATTTCCACTTGGATAAGCAGGCACCCACAATGTGTCCCATCTTTTGATGCTTCGAAAATACTATTTAGATCCAGCATAGGTGATAAGATATGAGATCCAACAGTTCAGCTTAATGCAAATATAAGTATATTGAAAGTTGATTCGGGCATTAAACAGGAAAGGGAAAGTATTGAGGTTTAAGACGATCTCCCTAATTAAAGTCCTCTGGTAGTATTACACTCCGGAAAAAGGCCACATGAGAATTAAAGAAGTATGATACGATTAATGTACCCAGAGTAGTCTATGGACTCATATGAATTGGTTCTAATTTGGAGGACCAAATTCCTTAAGTGAGGGAGAGTTGTAAGACCCGATTTTAGTTAAAACACGAAAATTAAAAATACAAAAGGACTGAAATGGAATCTTCGAACACGTGCAAGGGCAAGATGGTCAAAAGATCGAAAAGTTTATTTCGGGTTAAATTGATCAAGATATGAAGTTATGGGAATTAATCGGGATTAATTGGAATTTTTAAATCGAAAAATAATCGAAAAATATACCGAAAAGTCATTCGGGACAATATCCTGAAAATACAGAGAAATTATACAAGAAAAATGGTCAAAATATAATAAATAAATTAAATAAAATTAAATTAATGAATTTAGAATTAAATAATAATTTTAAGGATATTTTAAGAGATATTTGGGTATTTTTAATATATTTTAATGATTAAAATATAATATAAATAAATAAATAAAAATAAATAAAAAATAAATTAATTAATAAGTTAAAAAAAAAAAGAATCAGAAAACGAAAATCGCGAAAGGAGAAAAACGGAAACGAAGCCGAAAGCGGGAAGAAGGTCGGACGACCACCGGCGACCCAATCGGCCAGGTGAAGGCCGGAAAAGGAAGAGGAGAGGCCGACGATCCTTCAGCCACCAGAGACGTGTCGTATAGTGGCCGAAGGACGCCGATCGGAGGAAGGAAAAATCAAGGGAGAGAAGGGCTCGGTCCCGATGATCCACGACAGCTGGGCATCAACGGAGGCCACCAACGAGTTCAGGAGGAGGAGCCGGTCATTTTGAGACCGGTAGCAGCCGGCGAAATGGCTGGAATCGCCGGTGACGACCAAGACCCGAAATGGGTTCGACGACCGAGAGAGAGGAGGTCGGACCGGTGACCTTCCGACGGCCTTGGACGAAGCCGAGGCCAGATTCGAGCTGCAGACGACCCAACGGAGCCACTGGTGGTGGAAGCCGACGGAGAACCGGCTGGCAAGGTGGTGAATCGAAGTGAACCGGGGTGAACCGGTGGTCCGAACCAGGTTGAACCGGACCGAACCGGTTCAGCCAAGAAAGAATGGAAAAAGGAGAAAAAGGGAAAAAGAAAAAGAGGAAAAATTGGGAAAAAAATCCCGGCGATGTAATCGAGCTACGGGTAAGTCAGTAGCGGTCGAAATTGACCGATTTGAATTTTGGAATATTATATTTAATTAATTTTCGACTGAAAATTTATCCAAGAATTTATAAAATTGTGTAGCTCGACAATCGACATCAAACGAGAGCTCGAGATAGCCTCGATTTGCATACTAGCATGGAATCTCAGGTAAGTAACTCTTATTTATGACAATTAGCATCGTTATGCGTGCTTCGGATTTAATTTTCGCATTAAATGAATTAAATTATGGACATTTAGATAAATTGTCGTAAATAATAAATTGAGCTACTCGAGAGTTAGAATGAGGCCCAATAAATTGTTAGTGGGCCCAAGGAGCCGAATAGGCCTCGATAAAGTGAAAATTAAGTGGAGAACGGGCTTAAGGCCGATTAAGGCCCATTAAGGTGCAATCGGGCCCAATAGGGATAAATGGGCTCAATGATTTAAATTAAGCCCAGAAAATAGGAAATACAATTAAATTGTATGATATCTGACCTGAGGAATAATTATACGTAGTTCCGGACATTGGATTGGGAGCAGATCGGATTGCGCGACGTGACATCAGAGGAAAGGTCAAACTCGACAGGAAAATAAGGTAAGGGAATTCTGCGGACTGCTAGAGGTAACTTTACAAAATTTTAAGTTCATTTGCAGTCCTTTAAAAATTATCTGAAGGGTCTAGAGGTCAAATAATAATTGTAGTGCCTCGAAGGGGAAAATTACCAAAATACCCTTGTTAAGGGTAAAATTTACAAATTTAGGAAAAATTAGGAGGAGCAAGAACAAGGGGTTTCTGCTCGTTCTGGAGACATTTTAATGCATGCATGAGTAGGC
Organism: Firmiana major; assembly: GCA_033439115.1. NCBI lineage: Eukaryota > Viridiplantae > Streptophyta > Magnoliopsida > Malvales > Malvaceae > Firmiana > Firmiana major. The sequence goes on from CM065905.1 coordinate 40,561,315, forward strand.
TGGCTAACCTTGAAAGAAAATACACAGCATTGCATACTTTCAACGATATTATTGTTTTGAAAACTGTTTTGAGGAAACAGAGCTGCCTACGTGTTTTTATTCACATGTGACGTGCTGGAGCTCAGCCCGCACGATGTTTTGATTTGGGTGATGCATGCATTAGTGCTGGAGCGAGAGCTTGCACTAGAGTTTTACATGCATAGGTGCTAGACTATAACTCGCACCATATTTCACATGCTTTTTCGTGACACGGTGTTAGAGTCTAACTCGCACCAGGTTTTCATATGATTTTTGTGAAACGGTGCTAGAGTCTAACTCGCACCATATTTTTATATGATTTTTGAGACAGGGTTCTAGAGTTTAACTCGCACCAGATTTTATAAGATTTTCATGTGATTCATATATAGAGTGATAGAGCCTAGCTCGCACTAGTTTTACTTGATTTGATGAGAGTGCTGAGCATCGCTCGCACTGATTTTATGAGAATATGCAATGAGCCGTGCTTGGAGCATCGGGTAGACTGTGTGTCATCGATTAAATAGGCTCGCACGTGCGTTTTGAGACATGGCATGAGTATTGAGATATGATATATGGGTCCACGGAGTACGATGTACCGTGCAAGTAGCATGGAGTACGATGTACCGTGTGGTATCTTCGGATACGGCATCTTCGGATGTAGCATCTTCGGATGCATGGGATCGGATAAGACCGATGAGATGGAGTGACCCACCTCCCGGGCGGTTCCCGATCATGGTGAGAACCCGCACACTAGGATCCATGTAGCAGAGGAACTCCCGAGGACACATGGCCATAGTCTTGGTTATTACCGATATACAGATGTTGCCTAGTCTCGCATGATGACGATTTTGATGAGATCAAAAACGGGTTTTAAACTAAATTTGCATGATGCTATTTCCATGCTTTTCAAACCCATGTGTGAATGTAAATCGATTTTCATGGTTTTATGTGAGTCAGGACCACCCGAGGGATGGGTTGAGTCCTGGCCCTGTTGTGACATTTTAAACGAGAAAGAAATGATTTGAAATAATTGCATGTTGAATTTTTGCCATGCGAATGGATTTACATAACATCATAACTCATATCATCTGTTTTAAAATGTGTGGAGAAAGGGTGGTTTATGCATGGCACCATGTTCATGTAGGTAGTATGGTTACCTACTTGTTCGTAGGATTGCCTTACTGAGCTTGATGTGCTCACCCCTTTCATTTTCTCACACAGATAATCTCCAGTTGAAGTTGAGGTGATTCAGTACTGCATTCTAGATATCCGCTGTTACCTATCATTTACGGTATACACACTTGTACATATTGTATCTAAATAAGCATAGCACAGTAACATGTTTGTAAGTAACTTTAGGGGATGTATAAATATTTTAAACACTTATAAATGATTGAGAAAGAATTAAGTTATATGGTAAATAAATGGTGGGACTGGCATTGATGCACAGCCCAATTAGTTAGTGGAATGTGGTCACGATCAGAGGACAGGTAAGCATGAAAGAAAATAACAAAACGCGAAAAATTTACTCTGATTTTTGGGTGGTTTTGGGTCGTGACATTAACTTTATGTATTTTATTTCTTTTTTTTTTCTTTTCTAGGATGATGTAAAACAATATAAAGTTTCTCTAATTCTCCATCCTTTTCTTTATATATATTTTTAAATTACATTTTTATTAATTATTTTGTTTTTGTAAATTTTATATCAACCCATAAATCTAATTTCTAGTGGGGTTAGTTATAATTTTTTCTTCAACCAGTAATATATATAATGTTTAAAATAAAATTACACTGGGGTCAAATGACCCCACTTTTTTACTAGGCTAAGCCATTACCGTGAGTTACCATCAAGTTTGATATAATAATCTTATGCAAAATACCAAACTAAGTAAACATTCCAAAAAGCTCTTTTTGGTTAACAAAAAAAAAAACTTTCGAAAAATGATTTTTGTATTTTTTGTGTTTAGTTGAAAGAAAATTGATTGGTCAATGGAAAATGACTTTCTAATCAATGAAAAATTAGATCAATAAACAAAAAATTGTTTTACTATCATGACTCGAAGGATGTGACTTTACTGTAACTTACTGCGGAAGCAAGGAAATTTAGACTAAATGTTTCAATTTTTTCTTAATACTCGCTTATGATGTGAACAATCAAGTACAGTAGTATCCAATCAATATCTACTTCATGCAATTTAAAGTTAGTTACCTTAGGTCCCAATCTGATTTCTTATAAACATTAACTTATGAATGTCGAGACTCAATTATCAATTTCGATGAAATTTTGGCATGCATAACGGTTTATATTTTATTATACCCAACTTGTAAGGTATAAAATATAACATTTTGTATCCACAAGGCAATTGATTTTATATTTATTTTCTCAATCCACAATTTCATCACAATCTCAACCATAACAAATAACCAACTGTCCACAATTCACTATTTAGACTTAGTTAGAACTCAAATTTCAATATCCATCTGCCTCATATAGTGCTTAAATTTTCTTATGTACAAGTTTCATAATTTTCGAATGTCATTTGATCCTCAAAAATATTGATTTACCAAATAACCTATTATTTACTCGATTTTTTTAACCTTATTGTCAATATTAACTCATTTACACCCCGAACACAACAATATTAGAACAGACATCCCATTCAATGTATTGGTAAGGAAGACTGTCTGGAAATAAACACATAAAAATAATATAAACATTATACCGATATGAGCTACGAGATCTTTGAAGCCGATACTGATGTCGATGCTAATGCACCTCTTGTCTGAACTTATGATGGAAAATAAATGGGAGTGAGCTTGGGGAGCTCAGTAAGTAAACCATACAAGTATAAAGGTAATAACAAACAAGATACTGTAATTTAATGCATGATATTATATCGAATACATATAACTAGTCAAAGTTCTTATCACGAAATCTTATAACTTTTCACATAATTTTAAGTAACTCTTTCTTTCTAGGTTTTCTCAATAAAATCTCATTTAGTCATTATTAAGGTCATTTAGGGCATTCGACGGAAGGTTACTCTGAATACCTCATTTCCCCTTTTAACCTAACTATAACCTCTAGTTCGATAAACATATCTACATCATATCTTACTATCTATAATGTCGATAGCAGTCCATATCATTGCTATCTATATCGGACGATAACGAGCTACATAGTGTTGACATTATAATTCCTGTTAACAATGATCATATCATATTCATATCAATCATATCTTATCACTCATCATATTCGTATCATATACACAGGACATTTCTGTGAACCATGCTTATATTCATAAAACATATAATAAAATAAATTCTTTTTGCTAAAACCATATTTGTAACACTGTGTTTGTAAGACCTGTATTTTCATATATAAACCTTATGAATTCATAAGTATGGTGATGTACTTGTAATGTGAAGCATAAGTGATGTAAAGTCCATAAGTTCAATGTACACACTTGTAATAAGAGTTGGGAATGTACACACAAGTTCCATTATGTATGAATATGAAGAAACGGACTTTTGTATGTGATGAATGTGAGTGGAATGCAAAATGAGAAGTGCAGCAAATGGAATGAAGTTGCATGAGTTGCATAAATATATGTACTTCTATTTAGTTTTGTATTGTATACCTTTGGTTATACAATGAATGCACACAAGTTTTAATATGTATAAAGTATGAACGGATGTCATTTTCAAGTCTTAAAGGTGGTTGGATGAGAAAATGACCATGGCAGCAAAATTAAGGATGTTTTGTGTAAGTTATTGCAGAAAACTGTAGCAAAATTTGAAAAATATGAATGCTAGATCGATCTCATAGGATGAGAGATCGATCTGGACGAGCCAAAAATACTCTTATTTGAGTAATGGAACAGGGCAGATTGATCTCCATTGGGACCAGATCGATCTACTAAACATTCTGTAATGAAGAGATCGATCCTTAATACAAGTAGATCGATTTCCTTAACTCTCAGGTTGGAGCAGATCAATCTCCTCCCTTAGCCAGATCAATCTCCTTAACTCTCTGCCTGAGACAGATCGATCTCAAGCCCTCGACAGATCGATCTCATGCCTTCAAATGTCAAAAAAATGAGGGATTTAAGAGGACCAGATTGATCTCTACCCAATACAAATCGATCTCATTAAGTTATTTCTATAAAATGAAGCATATGAAATCTGCATTTCACAGGAACAACCATTTCTTTTCCATTTTCAATCCAAAAACCTAGCTTTCTCAATCCTAAATCCACCAATTTTCATATAGATTTGAGGGAAAGCTATTAGATACAAAGTTGTTCACATCAAAGAGAAGAACAACATAGCTTGGAGTCATTACCCCATTTGTTGTATTGAAGGAGCTAGGAGCATTGTCATTTGGAGTGAGAAGGAAATCCAAATAGGTGAGTTTCTAAAGCACTAACTTAAGTACATTTGTTTAGTTATCGATTTTAGAGTTGATTGGTATGCATATTAATGGTAGAAACTATCTGGAATGCAATGGAACAATTATAACCTAGAAATGGGTTAGTGTGAGAAAGTGAAATGTATTGGAATTAATGATGAATCGGATATCTTAAGGTGATAATGGTGTTGTGAGTATGATTTTGAGATGGTGTTAGGGAATGAATTGTGAGACTTACCCAAAAATGGTAAAATATGTATTTAAGGCATTGGGTAAAATGCATAAATGAATGATAGAGTAAGGGTAGAGTATTTCACATCAAGTCCTAAACAAGTAACTAAGTGAGTTAATAGATAAATTGGTTGGAAATGACTTGATGATGGCCAAATACAAAAATGGGCCAAACTTAACGAAATAGGCTCGAGAAATATATTAACTAGTTGAAGTCAAAATGTGAGTTAGCAACATTAACTCAAGTGATTGGTGAATGATTTCCAGCTTCCGAGGATACACCCGGAGCAAGTTGAGCCAAAACGCCATAAGCTAAGAGGAAGAGAGTCGCACCCCGAGTAAATCGTGGTAAGGGAATTATGTGAACTCTTAGAGATATCTGTGCACATTTTAGGCGCATTATGTTTTCTAGAATGCATGTGGAAATAGGAAATGAAATGGGAGTTTGAAGAGTTAGAGTTGGGTTTTGATGAAATGTGCATGAAAACAAAAGCATGATGCTTTGAAAATCTTGTTTTATTGCTTTTTAGCAAGTGATGGGTAGGTTGGCTAACATTTGAAATGATTTGAAAAAGAAATGATTTGATTTGGTTTATAACCATGCTTTACAAAGAATTGAGTCACCTATATGGGTTTCAGGAGAATGAAAGCATGCTAGAGTATGACTCGCAGGAGATTTGATGTCTTTTATATGCATGAGTGCTGAAGCTTAGCTCGCACTAGTTTTCACATGGATTTCTATGATGTTGTGTTGGCGCTTTGCAAGACCTAATTTTTATCATATTTCCTTATGATTCACACATTGTATGGATATTGTTATATGTTAATGGAATCATAAGACAAATGATTTTGATCATATAAATATGAATGAAGTAGTCGAACGTACGTAAAATCCGAAAATGGACATTTAAGGAATTTCAAATTTAATTTATGAGATTTGAATTGTCTGAACAGAGATACGAATTTTAAATAGAAATTATAGTGGGTCCAACAAGGAAAGTTGGCCTAAATTGGTCCCGAACGTGTAGAAGGGTAAAACAGTCAAAAGATCAAAATTTGGTGTAAATTCGATAAGAAAATTTTAATTAAAATAGAGAATTAGGACATCTTGATCAATGAAGGAGAAATTATCCAATTCCAAGTTCAATTGGTCAAGATACGAAAATATTACGATAAATCGTAATTTTCGCCCAAGACATTATACCGAAAATATGAAAAATTATACTAGAAAAATAGTTAAACAAAATAAAAATATATTTAATTGATTAAATATATTAATTAAATGAATAGTGAAGATATTTGTTAAAAATAAATAAATAATGTATTTTATTCATTAAAATAATAATAAAGTATATTATAATAACAAATAAAGTAAAATAAAATGAAATAAAAAAAAGAGAACTGAAAAATGAAAATCGAGAAAACCCAAAAACAGAAAACCGACAGAAAACGATAGTCGAAGACCCGAGCCAACGACGAGCCCAGACGAAGGTTAGAGAAGAGAGAGGATAGGTCGGTGAACACTCTGGCACCGGTGACGCGTGCCGACGACGGTTGATTTCGACGAATCGGCGAATAGAAAACTAAGAGGAAAACCGAGTTAGTTCCGACGATCCACGGTGAATTAGCTCCGATTCGACCCAGTCGAGAGACCCCCTAGTCGAGGCGGTCCTTTTGAGATTGGTAGCAGCCGAAGAAACGATCAGGAACGTCGACGATGGTGAGAGGGGCAAAACGGCACCGTAGCCGGAAAGGGAGAAAAAGAAAAAAAGAAAAAAAGAAAATGAAAAAGAAGAAAAGAAAAGAAAGAAAGGGAAAAAGGAAAGAAAATTATCGGGGATGACTCGAGATTCAGGTAAGTAGACCGATGGTCGAGATTGACCTACGGGTAAATTTCAAAAATAAATTTAATATTTTATTTAATGGAAATTAACCCGGATTAATTTAATGGTGCAGTTCTACGACAGAGCCCGAACTAGAGCCGATTGAGCTCCTATTTTCGTACCCAGCATAGTATTGGGTAAGTACACTTTAATTCCGACAATTTGAGTCCTTAATACAGAGTTAAGATTATTTTACGGGTTTTACGGATTCAATTCTGCATAAAATAAATTATATTCAGATTTTTGAATTAATTGTCGTAAATGATATACGGGTTATCCAATGAGTTTGGAACAAAACCCGATGAGTATTGTAAGCCAAATGAGCCCAATAGACTCAAAGAAGGGATTTAATAAGTGGAAACGGGCTGGAAATAGGTCGAGGCCTATTAAGGGGCAATCGGGCCCAATAAAGTAAAAGAGTCCAGTGCTTTAGATTCGATCAGTAAGAGTGAATTACTGATAAGTATATTAGAACTGACCTAAATACATGGTTATATGCAGCTCCGTAGACTTGGTTTGGAGCGAAATGGATAGAAGGACCTGGTACGGTCGAGACAGGATAAGCTCGTGTGTGATTCCAGGTAAGGGAATTTTACATACTGCTAGAGGTAACTTTACGCAATTTCGACATCATTTACATTCCCTAAAATTGTCTGAAGGGTCTAGATTTAAAATAAAATATTTTGGTGCCCAGATGGGCAAATAACCAAAATACCCCTGTGAAGGGTAAAATTTTCAAAGTTAGAAAAAGCTGAGAGGAGCAAGAACAAGAGGTTCTTGCTTGTTTTTGAGGTGTTTTGACACGTGCATGAGTAGGATGGATAACTTTTAAATAAAAATGTACAGCATTGCATATTTTCAATAATGTGATTTCTTTCGAAAATTGTTTCGAGATAACAGAGTCGCCTACTTGATTTTATGAAAGTGTGTCATGCTAGAGCTCAGCTCGCACGAGTTTTGATTTGTGTGATGCATGCATTAGTGCTGGAGCAAGGGCTCGCACTAGAGTTTTACATGCATAGGTGTTAGAGTCTAACTCGCACCAGATTTTCATATGATTTTTGTGACAGGGTGCTGGAGTATAACTCGCACCAAATTTTCACTTGATTTTTTTATGACACAGTGCTGGAGCCTAGCTCACACTAGTTTTATATGATTTTGACGGAGTGCTGGAGCTTAGCTCGCACTAGATCTTATGAGATTTTATGAAACGTGTGTTGGAGCTTTGCTCGCACGAGATTTTTCTTGATTTTATGAGAGTGCTGGAGCATCGCTCGCACTGATTTTATGAGACATGCGATGAACCGGGCTTAGAGAGTCGGGTAGACTGTGTGTCATATCGATTAAATATGCTCGCACGTGCGTTTTGAGACAGGCACGATTGTGGATATGAGATATGGGTCCACGGAGTATGTTGTATCGTACAAGTAGCATAGAGTATGTTGTACCATGCTGGGATTGATTATGTGGTATCTTTAGATGCAAGTGGCATCTTCGGATGCGAGTGGCATCTTCGGATATGGGATATCAGACAGGACCGATGGGATGGACTGACCTACCTCTCGGGGCAGTTCCCGATAGTTGAGACCCCACACACAGGATCCATGTAGCAATGGGATCACGAGTATATGGCTATACTCCTGGTTATTTGCCTGATATATATATATATAGTGCCCAGTCTCGCATGTTGTTACTTGATGTTTTGAAAATCATGTTTGTGAACTTTTGTGTGAGTCTGGATCACCCGAGAGAGAGGTTCAATCTTGACTGAGATGTGATTTTGATGAGAATGAAACTGGGTTTTAAACTGAACTTGCATGACGTTATTTTCATGCTATTTAAACCCATACGTGATGTAAACTGGTTTTACATGATAGTCATTGTATTGCATGTTACTATTGCTTTGAAAAGCATTTGATTTCATGGTTTTGTGTGAGTCAGGAACACCCGAGGGAGGGGTTGAGTCCTGGCTGTGTTGTGAAATTTTAACGAGAATAAAATGATTTAAATGGATTTGCATGTTGAGTTTTCCATGCTCTTTGAAATCCATATGTGAACTTGTTTTACATGACATCAGGAATTGTAGCATCTGTTTTGAAATTATGTGGAGAAAAGGTGGTTTATGCATGGCACCACGTTCATGTAGGTAGTATGGTTACCTACTTGTTCGTAGGATTGCCTTATTGAGCTTGATGTGCTCACCCCTTTCATTTTCTCACACAGATTTCTTCTAGTAGATTTTGAGGGGACTGAGTACTTCATTCCTGATATCCGCCGCTGTCCATCACTTGAGGTATATACACTAGTACATATTCTATCTAAATAATAATAGCACAGTGACATATTTGTAAGTAATTTTTGAGGATGTATAGACACTGTACACACTTGTAAATGAATGGGAAAGAATTAGTTGAAAACTAATGTGTTTACCTTTCCTTTAATAAGGAATTAAGTTATATGGTGAATGAATGGTGGGACTGGCATTGACACACAGCCCAATTATTAGTTGTGGTTGGTCACGATCAGAGGTCAGGTAAGTATGAAAAAAATGAAAAATTTACTCTGATTTTGGGTAGTTTTGGGTCGTGACACGCTTAGCTTGCACAGACTTTATACTGGTTTTGACATGGTACTGGGGCATAGCTCGCATTAGATACCCACATACTTGTTACCGTGCTTGAGATTACTCACTAGTGGTTTTATGACATGATTGATAGTCGTGCTAGGAGCTTCTGGTAGACTGGGTGTCACACCGATTAAATACGGTCGCACATGCATTTTGAGATGTGGCGTAATATGATGTGTTGATATGGGTCCACAGAGTACGCTGTACCGTGCAGGTAGCATGTAGTACGTTATACCATGTTGAGATTGTGATATGCCGTCTTCGGATGATGTTTAGTTCTGCTATGGACTGGCGGGTTGGACGTAACCCACCTCTCGTACGGAAGTAGATAGAGGTGATACCCTGCACACCTGATCAGTGTAGCCTAGGATCACAGAGGATATGGCCATAGTCCTAGAGGATATTTCCTTGTTATATTGCCTATCTGACATATCTTTTGTTTTATGAATAAATCCATGTTTGAAATGCTTTATAGGTCAGGACGGTCGAGGGAGGGGCTGAGTCCTGACAACTGTTGATTTTATGAGATGAGAAAGTTTGATAATGGCTTTAAAGTGCACTTACGCATGATGGTTTTTTCATGCCTTACTTATGAAATATGCATGATGGTTATTCCATGCTTTGAATTTGATTTGTACACTAAATTTAAATAGCATGATTTGCTTTACATGCCATTAACACAAGCATAAACTAATGCTTTTAAGGTATGATGAGAAATTGTATGGCTTTGAGCATGGCATCATGATCACGTAGATAGTGCAATATCTACTTGTTCGCATGATTGCCTTACTGAGCGTGTTGTTTGCTCACCCCCTTATTTTCCCCTTTCTACAGAGCATTGAGTATAGACTGAGGGCAACTAGAGGTTTCTTTTGTACTGATGCATCCCATCACGAAAGGTATACACACTTGTATAATTTTGTATCTAAACTTACCATAGCACAGTAGCATTTTGAATGTAACCATTGGGGATGTAAAGCAATGTAAACACATGTAAACAACAACTCTGATTTATTTATACAAGTGTTTACTTCTAAATTATAATGTAAATTAAATTGCTATGGTTGGATAAGGTAGACATTGACACAGCCCAACTGTTGAGGGTGTAGCTGATCACGATCGAGGTAAGGTAAGGACGAATAATAAATAATGTATGAAAAATGAAAAATTTGTGATGAATTTTGGTAAGTTGAGGGTCATGAAAAAAGTTAGTATTAGAGCTGAGTTGGTCTGATGTGTGTCGGTGCGTAAAATACTTAATAAGTTGGAAAATTACATCCTTATGTTACTATGCTTGTTTAAATACAAATTGTATGTGTCGATGGGTTGACTAAGAAATTGATGTGATTGTAGGGAAATGAGCATTATGCCTAACACCAGTCATGGTAGAAGAGCGAGAGCACAAGTATGAGGCCGTAAAGGTAGGCCTGGGAGTAGTGTTGAGCAAGAACCATACGAGACTCAGGAAGCGATTGAGGTGGAGGCTAAGGTTGAGCATGCTCCACAGGGTCCAGAGGAGAGACCTGAGAGTACTGAGGCACGCTTCGCAAGGATTGAGCGGAGCATAAAGATGATCTTGGAGTTGGTCACTCAATCTTTACTTGGAGTTGTGGGCAGATAGAGTCTCGCTACACAGGGTGATATCGAGCAGACGATAGCTCCTAAAGCATAGGTACAGCCAGCCCAAAGGCCTCGACAATAGATACACCTACACCCCCACCCGCACAGGATATGCCTACACCTGTTGCTATACCACAAGGCAGTTGAGGTTGGGGTTATGGATGTGATTTGGATAGACTGCGGTAGTTCTAGAAGTTTGGACCGTCATCTTTCAATGGAGTTAAGGACCCAGTAGCTGCAGAGGATTGTATAAATGAAATCGAGAAGTTATATAGGTTCTTTGAGTGCACTACTACCGAGATGGTAGTGTTTGCCGCATTCATGCTAAAGGAATTAGTAGAACATTGGTGGAAATCCGTCAGGCCTATTTTGAGAGCCCGACATGCAGAGATCAACTGGATGTGTTTTTGGAGGCTTTTCTGAGACAGTATGTTCCGGATACTGCATAGCAAAAAATGAAGATTTCATTTTTGTGACTGACCCAAGGGAGTAGGATGGTGGATGAGTATGAGACAACTTTTATCTCCCTGGTAAATATGATCCTGAAACGATGAGTAATGAGGTCGAGAAGGTCTAGAAGTTTGTGGATGGACTGAGACCAACCATTAGGTCCAAATTGGTTCCCTTGGATATACTGACCTACGAGGAGGCAATGCGCAGGGCATAATTGTGTGAATAAGATATCGATAGGATTGCCTCAGAGTTTGGGAAAGTCGGTAAAGTGAGGGATAGAGATAAGAAGAGACCAGTACTAGATAGAGGCTTCAGTTTTAATGGAAGCAAGAGGTTTTCTAAGAAGAGGCCGAGGATTGAGGAGATCCGAGAGAGGACAGTTAATCCTCCCATGTATCCAGCCGTAGCTCTAGCAAAGGGAATTATGATTGGAGGGCCATGGCCTACTACAGAACAGTGTAGCAAATGTGGTAGGTACCATGGTACTCGACCATGCTATGGACCTCCTGCAGTATGCTTCAGATGTGGGAAACCAGGGTACATAATCTGGGATTGCCCAGAGATGACAGAGAGAGTCCTACAGAAGGGAAAAAAGCTAGAGAGAGCTCCAATCGGTACAGCTACCCCGAGGATGAGGGCTACAGCTGAGGAAAAAGAGAAGCAGGCAGTGGGTGTGAGCAGAGGACGAATGCACACACTAGACCAGGACACTGTGGATCAATTTTCGGATGTGGTTAAAGGTACCATCCAAATCTTTGATTTAGAAGCATTTGTATTGTTTGATCCTGGTGCCACAAATTCCTTTATATCGCCAACCTTTACACATAAATTGTTAAAGCATGTAAAACCCACACTGCTAAATAAGATGTTGATGATATCTACCCCTATGAATGATAGTCAATTAACTAAGCACGTATATAGAAATTGTAAGCTGTGGATAGGAGGTAAAGAAATGGTAGTCGATTTAATTTTATTAAATATGAGTGATTTTGATGTAATCCTAGGAATGGATTGGCTGACTGCAAACCATGTTGTTATGGATTGTCGTGCTAGAACATTGATGTTTCCTGAGATAGACAATCTTATTGTAAACTTTGATGAAAAGAAATGAAATGACATAATCTTTATAAATGAGAAGAGTATGATTTAAATTCATAATATTCGAGAGATGAATTTGTTTATCAACTATATATGTTAATGTGATGATTTGTGTTACTAACGGTGGAAAGGATAATGTGAAGGGTTTATTGCTTATGTGATTGAGACGGATAAGGCATGTTCGGAGTTGATAGACATCCCAGTGGTTAGGGAATTTCCAGATGTCTTTTTAGATGAATTACTAAGGTTACCTCCAAATAGAGAGATGGAATTTTGTATAGATTTGTTACCTGATACAGAGCCAATATCCAAGCCACCATACAGAATGGCTCCGATTGAGTTGGAAGAACTAAGAAAGCAGTTACAGGAGTTGTTGGAGAAAGGGTTCATCAGGCCGAGTGTTTCACTTTGGGGAGTACTAGTTCTATTTGTAAGGAAGAATGATGGAAACCTCCGACTGTGTATAGATTACCAGTTGTTGAATAAGGCTACCATTAAGAATAAGTACACCCTTCCATGCATCGATGACTTGTTGGACAAACTTAGGGGAGCGTAAGATTTCTCCAAGATAGATATGAGATTTGGGTATCATCAGTTGAAAATTCGGGATGGAGATGTACCCAAGACAACCTTCCGCACCCGGTATGGACATTATGAGTTTATGGTTATGTCATTCGGGTTGACGAATGCTCTCGCAGCTTTTATGTTGTTGATGAATGAGGTGTTTCACCAATATTTGAATCGATTTGTCATTGTGTTTATTGATGATATACTGGTGTACTCAAGATCTAGAGAGGAGCATGAACAACACCTAAGGATAGTGCTACAGACCCTCCGAGAGAAGAAGTTGTACGCTAAACTCAGTAAGTTCGACTTTGGGTTGGAACAGATCTGTTTCCTGGGTCATATAGTATCGAAAGATGGTGTGTCAATGACCCATCAAAGATTGAGACAGTGATACAATGGCAGAGACCTAAGACGGTAACAGTGATCAGAAATTTCTTGGGTTTAGTTGAATATTATCGACGGTTTGTGGAGGGATTCTCGAGATTACCTGCTCCGTTGACACATCTCACAAGAAAGAATATGGAGTTTGTGTGAGTCGATAGATATGAAGAGAGCTTTCAAGAGTTAAAAAGGAGATTAACCACAGCTCCAATTCTCACCATTCCTACCAGCTCAAGAGGTTTCTCGATGTATAGGGATGCTTCACACCAAGGATTGGGCTATGTATTGATGTAAAATGGGAAGGTAGTAGCCTATGGATCGAGACAGTTGAAGGATCGTGAGAGGAACTACCCGACCTATGATTTAGAGTTGGCAACTGTAGTATTTGTTTGAAAATACGGCTCCACTATCTCTATGGTGAGAGATTTCAGGTTTACACTGATCATAAAAGCCTTAAGTATCTGTTCTCGCAAAAAGAGTTAAACATGAGACAAATGAGATGGCTCGAACTTTTAAAGGATTATGATTGTGAGATCCTGTACCACCCGGGTAAGGCAAATATAGTGGCTGATGTCTTGAGTAGAAAGCATCTCGGGTTGGTGTCATTTATGATGATTAGGGAACACGAGCTGTTGGAACAGCTCACGAACCTCAATTTTGATGTGACCCCACCTGATTCTGATAGTGGCTTTATGATAGCTAGCCTGCGGTTGGAATCAGATCTGGTAAATCAAATTCGGCAAGCTCAGCTAATTGATCAGTAGTGCAGTGATAGGTAGATACAGAGGGGTGCAGAGACTGATTTTAAATTGAGTTTAGATGGATTGTTGAGGTTCAGAAACAGGATATGTGTTCTCGAGGATCTAGAGGTCAAGAAGTTGATCTTGACAGAGGCTCACTTATCGAGGTATACGATACATCCAGGGAGTACTAAGATGTATCAAAACCTTCGAAAGGTTTATTGGTTGTCTAGGATGAAGAAAGACATTGTTGAATATGTCGTTAAATGTCTCGTTTGTCAGTAGGTGAAGGTAGAGCATCAGAAGCCTGCAGGATTATTGCAGCCTCTACCAATACCGACATGGAAGTGGAGCATGTCACCATGGATTTTGTGATGGGATTATCGAGGACCCGCAGAGGTCATGATGCCATATGGGTTATTGTGGATCGATTGACGAAGTCAGCCCACTTTCTAGCTATGAGAGCTACCGATACTCTGAGCCAGTTAGCGAACTTGTATGTGCGCGAGATAGTAAGGCTACATGGAATTTTAGTGAGCGTTGTTCCTGATAGGGATGCCGGCTTCACTTTCCACTTTTGGGAACATTTTTAGGAAGTGATGGGGACCCAGTTGAGTTTTAGCACCGCGTTTCATCCTCAGACAGCTGGTCAATCAGAGAAGACTATACGGACCCTAGAGGATATGTTGAGAGCGTGTCCATTGGATTTTGGAGGCTCTTAGGATTACCATTTGCCACTCACAGAGTTCGCCTATAATAACAGTTTTCATGTGAGTATCGAGATAGCACCATATGAGGCATTGTATGGGTGTAGATGTCATTCCCCTATTGGATTGGAAGAGGTTAGTGACAGACGGATCTTTGCTCCTGACTTGGTTAGACAAGCCTCTGAGGATGTCCAGTTGATTTGTGAGAGGCTACAGACAGTTCAGAGCAGACAAAAGAGTTATGCTGACAGGAGACGGAGACCACTAGAGTTTATGGTGGGTGAGTCAGTGTTTTTGAAGGTTTCTATTTCGAATGGTATTATGAGGTTTGGGAAGAAGGGGAAGTTGAGCCCTCGATATATAGGGCCATTTGAGATACTTGATAAAGTAGGAGTTAAGGCATACAGGCAAGCATTACCACCTAAGCTAGCAAGCGTACATAACGTCTTCCACGTATCCATGTTACGGAGGTACCACCCGGACTCGGTGCATGTGATAAGGTACGAGCCTTTGGAGATCAATGAAAGCATGACGTACATTGAGAAACCGGTTCGGATATTGGATAGAAAAGAGAAAGTGTTGAGGACAAAGACAATTCCCTTGGTGAAAGTTCTTTGTCAACATCACACGCTAGAAGAAGCCACATGGGAATTGGAGAGTTTGATGCGGGAGAGGTATCCCAAGTTATTCACAGAATGATTAGTTCCAATTTGGATGACCAAATTCTATAAGGAGGGGAGGAACCCGTATTTTCATATATAAACCTTATGAATTCATAAATATGGTGATGTACTTGTAATGTGAAGCATAAGTGATGTAAAGTCCATAAGTTCAATGTCCACACTTGCTATAAGAGTTGGGAATGTACACACAAGTTCCATTATGTATGAATATGAAGAAATGACTTTTGTATGTGATGAATGTGTATGGAATGCAAAATGAGAAGTGCAGTAAATGTAATGAAGTTGCATGAGTTGCATAAATATTTGTACTTCCATTTAGTTTTGTATTGTATACTTTTCGTTATACAATGAATGAACACAAGTTTTAATGTGTATAAAGTATGAACGGATGTCATTTTCAAGTCTTAAAGGTGGTTGGATGAGAAAATGACCATGGGAGCAAAATTAAGGATGTTTTGCATAAGTTACTGTAGAAAACTACAGCAAAATAAGGAAAATATGAATGCCAAATCGATCTCATAGGATGAGAGATCGATTTGGATGAGCCAAAAATGCTCTTATTCGAGCAATGGAACAGGGCAGATCGATCTCCAATGGGGCCAAATCGATCTGCTAAACATTATGTAATGAAGAGATTAATCCTTAATGCAAGCAGATCGATTTCCTTAGCTCTCGGGTTAGAGAAGATCGATCTCCTCCCTTAGCTAGATCGATCTCCTTAACTCTCTGCCTGAGATAAATCGATCTCAAGCCCTCGATAGATCGATCCCATGCCTTTAAATGTCGAGAAAATGAGGGATTTAAGAGGACCAGATCGATCTCCACCCAATACAAATCAATCTCATTAAGCTATTTCTATAAAAGGGAGCAGATGAAATCTGCATTTCACAGGAACAACCATTTCCTTTCCATTTTCAATCCAAAAACCTAGCTTTCTCACTCTTAAATCCACCCATTTTCATAAAGATTTGAGGGAACGCTATTAGATACAAAGTTGTTCACATCAAAGAGAAGAACAACATAACATGGAGTCATTGCCCCATTTGTTGTATAGAAGGATCTAAGAGCATTGTCATTTGGAGTCAGAAGGAAATCCAAAGAGGTGAGTTTCTAAATCACCAACTTAAGTACATTTGTTTAGTTATGGATTTTGGAGTTGATTGGTGTGCATATTAATGGTAGAAACTATCTAGAATGCAATGGAACAATTATAACCTATAAATGGGTTAGTGTAAGAAAGTGAAATGTATTGGACTTAATGATGAATGGGATATCTTAAGGTGAAAATGGTGTTGTAAGTATGATTTTGAGATGGTGTTAGGGAATGAATTGAGAGACTTACCCAAAAAGGGTAAAATATGTATTTAAGACATTGGGTAAAATGCATAAATGAATGAGAGAGTAAGGGTAGAGTATTTCACATCAAGTCCTAAACAAGTAACTAAGTGAGTTACTAGATAAATTGGTTGGAAATGACTTGATGATGGCCAAATGCAAAAATGCGCCAAACTTCACGAAATAGGCTCAATGAAATATATTGACTAGTTGAAGTCAAAATGTGAGTTAGCAACATTAACTCAAGTGATTGGTGAATGATTTGTGTAACGACCCTTGACCCTTGAAAATCGGGGAATTTTTTTTAATTTAATTTACTCACTTATTCCCTTAATCACTTAGGTTGCATTCCTGCTCAGTGTCAAATCGCTTTTCCTAATTCTTAATCCGTAATTATATTTAAATTCCATATTTTGACCTATATGGTCGATAGAAATTTCGGCAACATAACGACTTACATATGAGCCTACCCACCTGCAATTCAGTTGTTTTAACAATCCTAGATATCCACAACTACCAAGCATACTTTCCAAATCAACATTTGCAACTCGATACATTCATATCGATTAATACCAATCATCTTACAACCTAGTCCCAAGAATCATATTCTCTACATCGTTTCCTTACAAATTACATCCCAACAAAACATTCCCAATATATGTCTGTGCGTACAAATGTGTCTGGTAAAGGAATGTAATTGTATACCTTGACTGCGTGTACAAAAAATAGCCTAGGGTAGCTCTTTTCCACCAGCCTACGTCGTGTACGCAGCAAATAGCGTTTATAGATCACTGTAAATAATCTGAAAGGTAGAGGGGTGAGCTTTCAGGAAAAAGTCCAGTAAGAAACACATTTAAAATGATCATGGTAGTTAAATCACATTTAATGCATGATAAAACTAAGAGATGACGTTTCTTTACAAATATCACATAACTTCTAAGAAGCGTATATATAAAACACAATCGATAGAAACATAATTTCGAAGGACAAATCTATTTAGTTACATCACAAACTATCGAAACACACCGAACTCCAAATTATTTCAAAACTGATAGAACTTTAAAAGCATAACTGATGCAAAAACATATATCGGAGGATCAAAATCATTTAGCATAGTTCATATCGGATGGAGACTTGGATAACTTATAGAGGGAAGTCATAAATATGCCCGAAGGCAGGATTTATATACATTCATATACGCCATAAAGGCGCGCACAACAAAAATGCATTGACCGTATGGCACTTTGCATCTGTAGGACTCAAGAGGTGGCCCCCCCACAGTCACACAGACTGTGTGGCACTTTGCTCCCACAGATCTCAAGAGGTGGCCCTCACAATCGTATGTCTTCGTGAACCACGTGGCACTTTGCTCCCATCGGACTCAAGAGGTAACCCCCACAGTAACATAGACTGCGTGGCACTTTGCTCCCACAGAACTCAAGAGGTGACCCCCACGTTCGCATGTCTTTGTGAATCGCATGGTACTTTGCTCCCACAGAACTCAAGAGGTAACCCCCACAGTAACATAGACTGTGTGGCATTTTGCTCCCGTCAGACTCAAGAGGTAACTCCCATAATTCCACTAGACAATTCCCTTTTGTCTTAAAACAGAGTTTTCAAAATCTTACTTGGGTTTTTATAGCTCATTAACTCATATCGAGTAATAAAATCAAATTTCTTGAAATCTGAAAACTCTTTCATAAAATAGAAAGACGGTGTGGCACTTTGTTCCCGTAGGACTCAAGAGGTGGCCCCCACAATTGCTTTTCGAAAACAAATTTCATTTCTCAAACATAGGCTCACATACCAAATTTCATTTCATTCAGAAACATAAAAGCGATTATACATAAGTCGAAACCATGATATTTATTCAGCATTCATGTTTAAAACTATGCATTTAATCTCATATAGCATTTCTTTATCTCAAAAACATGATCAAATAAATCTTAAGCTTATTTGGTGTCGGGTTTTGTTTTACAATCAAGGGTTGCACGAGAAGGCACGAAAACACATAAATAAATCCGAGTCTAAGGGTAGGGATACCATTACCATCTTAAATTACACCCCTTACCTAAATCTATCGAAATCTCCGTGCTCAAGTGGTGACGCCTCTTAGTACCTCCCTTAATTCCTTCTACGATCACCTACACCGAAATCGTATATTTAGCACCCTATTCGTGCGAATTGCCCGAATTGCGTTAAAATCGTAACCTATTCGTTGCTACTGTGTGTGTACGTATTATTGTACGTACCTAAGTCAACACGCACGTTTTTATATTTTCCCCTACCACATTATTTTGTATGTACAATTATTGACATACACCTTATTATATACCTCTATATGTATGTACACATAAATACATATATATATATACACTCCCATATGCATATATGTATATATATATATATATTTATTTGTTTTTGTTAGACCCGAATTTAATTAAAATACGAAATTAATGAGTATTCGTGAAGGGAAGTCAGGTTAAATTAATCCCGAACACGTGTAAGGGCAAAATGGTCAAAAGACCGAAAGTGGGTATAATTTCGATAAGAAAATTTAATTAAAAATATGGATTTGAGAAATTTTGGTCAATAAGGATGAAATAAATTTATTTTGGGTTAAATTGATCAAGATATTAATTTATGGGAATTAATCGGGATTTTTAGTTAGGAAAAATAATCCCAAAAAATAATCGAAAATTATACCGGGAAGCTGAAATAATACCGAGAAATTAATTTATAGACTAAATGAATAAAATATAATTTTTTTAAGATATTTTGAATATTTTAGATTAATTTAATCAATTAAATAATATTAATAAAAATAAATAAATATATATAAAACTAAATTAATGAAATAAAAAAAAGGTTTCAGAAACAAAAAAATGCGAAAATGGAACCCGAAAATCGACAGTCGAACTCGAGGGAGACCGACGAGCCGTCCGGCGGCCAACGGCCAGGCCAAGGGTCGAAAAAGGAAGAGGGGAGGCCGGCGAGCAAGATGGTACCGGAGACGCGCTGTGCAGTGGCCGGAGGAAGCCGATCGGAGGAGAGAAAGAACCGAGGAGAAACGGCCCGATATTCGACGATCCACGGCGGCTGGGCATCAACGGAGGCCACCGATGAGTTCAGGAGGAGGAGCCAATCATTTTGAGACCGGTAGCAGCCGGCGAAACGGTTGGAATCGTCGGCGACGGCCAAGAGGAGAAATGGGTCCCGACGGCCGTAGGAGAACAGGCCGGACCGGCCATTTTTCGGTGAGCTCGAGGCGAACCAAGCCCAGATTCGTGATGCGGATGACCCAACGGAGATGCTGGCGGTGGAATCCGGTGGAGAACCGACCGAACCGGAGTGAACCGGGGTGAACCGGCGGGTCTGAACCGGTCCGAACCGGACTGAACCGGTTCAGCCAAAAAGAGAGGAAAAAAGGGAGAAAAAGGGAAAAAGAAAAAGAGGAAAAAAATTGGGGAAAATTCTTGTGATGCAATCGAGCTTCGGGTAAGTCGATAAGCGGTCAAATTGACCGATTTAAATTTTGGAGTATTTAATTTAATAAATTTTAGGCTGAAAACTTACCCGGAAAATTGTGGAATTGTGTAGCTCGACAATTGGCATCCACCGAGAGCTCGAGACAGCCTCGAATTTTGTACTAGCATGGAATCACGGGTAAGTGACCCTTATTTACGACAATTTACATCGTTATGCATGATATGAATTTAAATTCCGCATAAATTGAATTAAATTATGAAAATTTAGATAAATTGTCGTAAATAATCGATTTAGCTATTCGAGAATTAGAACGAGGCCCAATAAATTATTAGTGGGCCCAATGAGCCCAATAGGCCTCGATAAAGTGAAAATTAAGTGGGAAACAGGCTTAAGGCCGATTAAGGCCCATTAAGGTGCAATCGGGCCCAATAGGGGTAAATGGGCCCAACGATTTAAATTAAGCCCAGAAAATATTAAATACAATTAAATTATATGTTTTCTGACTTGAGAAATATTGATACGCAGTTCCGGACATTTGATTGGGAGCATAACGGACTGCGCGACGAGATAACAATGGAAAAGAAAAGGTCAGACTCGACAGGAAAATAAGGTAAGGGAATTCTGTGGACTGCTAGAGGTAACTTTACGCAATTTTAAGTTCATCTGCAGTCTTTAAAAAATTACCTGAAGGGTCTAGAGGTCAATTAATAATTTTAGTGCCCCGAATGGGCAAATTACTAAAATACCCTTGTTAAGGGTAGAACTTACAAATTTAGGAAAAATTGGGAGGAGCACGGACAAGAGGTTCCTGCTCGTTCTGGAGGTATTTTAACACATGCATGAGTAGGCTGGCTCACTTTTAAAGAAAAATGTATAGCATTGCATACCTTAAACGATGTAATTTCTGTGAAAACTATTTGGAGATAACCGAGCCGCCTACGTGTTTTTATTTACATGTGACGTGCTAGAGCTCAGCTCGCACGATGTTTGATTTGTGTTATGCATGCATTAGTGCTGGAGCGAGAGCTCGCACTAGAGTTTTACATGCATGGGTGCTAGAGTCTAACTCGCACCAGATTTTACATGATTTTCGTGACAGGGTGCTAGAGTCTAACTCGCACCATGTTTTTACATGATTTTTGAGACAGGGTGCTAGAGTTTAACTCGCACCAGATTTTATAAGATTTTCATGTGATTTATATACAGAGTGCTGAGCTTAGCTCGCACTAGATTTACTGGATTTGTGGAGTAGCGCTGTCTGCCCTTGGAGTCAGCCAAAAGGCCCAACAGCCTCAAAAGACCTCTTAGGTGGGGTGAGAGTGAGGGATGAGGTTGGCGGCCTTGTGGGGATGTAAAACGGGCTCTGCCAGTTTTATTTGATTTGATGAGAGTGCTGAGCATCGCTCGCACTGATTTTATGAGAACATGTGATGAGCCGTGCTTGGAGCATCGGGTAGACTGTGTGTCACCGATTAAATAGGCTCACACGTGCGTTTTGAGACATGGCATGAGTATTGAGAAACAAAACCTCTCTGTGGGAAGCAGACCATTTGGGCTGGAGTACCTAGAGTGATATGGGTCCATGGAGTACGATGTACCGTGCAAGTAGCATGGAGTACGATGTACCGTGGGGTATCTTCGGATATGGTATCTTTATGATACGGGGTATCTTCGGATACGGCATCTTCGGATGCGTGAGATCGGATAAGACTGACGGGTTGGATTGACCCACCTCCCGGGCGGTTCCCGATCAGGGTGAGACCTCGCACACTGGGATCCGTGAAGCTAGAGGGACTCACGAGGACACATATGGCCAGTCCTGGCTATTGTCGTTATACAGATATTGTCTCGTCTCGCATTTCGACGATTTTGATGAAATCAAACTGGGTTTTTTAAACTAAATGTGCATGATGGTTATTTCCATGCTTTTAAACCCATATGTGATGTAAACGAATTTTAATGATTTTGTGTGAGTCAGGATCACCCGAAGGAGGGGTCGAGTCCTAACTTTACTGTGAAATTTTAATTGAGAAAGAAATGATTTGAAATAATTGCATGTTGGATTTTCTGTGCAAACTCGATTTACATAACATCATAACTTTCATATCATCTGTTTTAAATGTGTGGAGAAAGGGTGGTTTATGCATGGAACCACATTCATGTAGGTAGTATGGTTACCTACTTGTTCGTAGGATTGCCTTACTGAGCTTGATGTGCTCACCCCTTTCATTTTCTCCCACAGATAATCTCCAGTTGAAGTTGAGGCGACTCAGTACTGCATTCCGGGTATCCGCTGCTGCCCATCATTTAAGGTATATACACTTGTATGTATTGTATCTAAATAAGCATAGCACAGTAACATGTTTGTAAGTAACTTTAGGGGATGTATAAATAATGTAAACAATTATAATTGACTGGAGAAGAAATAAGTTAGATGGTAATTGAATGGTGGGACTGGCATTGACGCACAGCCCAATTATTAATGGAGTGTGGTCACGATTCGAGGACAGGTAAGAGTTTAAGTAATAAAAATAACAAAGCGCGAAAAATTAACTCTGATTTTTGGGTAGTTTGGGTCGTGACATATAAAGGTGGTATCAGAGCAGCAATTGGTCTGATGTGTGTCAGTGTCAGTAATTAGAAAATTACATCCCCGTGTTATTGTGCTTGGTTAGATACAATAGTGTATATCGAGATGGGTTTTGACTAAGAAATGGTCGAGAACGCAGGAATGCCTAATATGAGTCGCGTTAGATGAGATAGTGCACGAGGCAGAGGTCGTAGAGATAGACCTGAGCCTACTAGTCGTGCTGAGTTGACCTATGAGAATCAAAATGAAATTGGAATAGAGGCGAATGTTGAGAATGCCTCACAGAGTCCGACAGAGAGATCGGACAGTATTGAGAGACGCTTCGCGAGATTGAAGCCGAGCATGGGAATTATTTTGAGGAGCTAATTGCTCAGATTATGAATGAGATCAGAGGGCGCAGCGGAACATTGGTGGAAACCCGCTCAACCCATCTTAAATGTTAAACATCCATAGCTAAGATGAGAAATCTTATTGGATGTATTCCGGTGACAGGATATCCCGGACATGATTTAAAGGAAAAATTTCTTACACTGCCCAGGAATACTAAATTGATTATGAGTATGAAACTCAGTTATATTCTTTGGTAGACATTACCTCGACACATGAACAGTGACAGTCGAGATGTCTAAAAGTTTATGGAAGGGCTCAGATTGTCAATCAGAATCCAATTGGCCCCGTGAGATATTACCTATACCGAGGCAGTGCGCAGATTTACAGTTGGGTAAATAAGAACACGAATTGTACGCCTCTGAGATTGGAAAAGGTAGTGAGGGCTGAAATAGAGACAGAAAAGAGAATCGAGAAATGACAAAGATGTTAAAATGGGAAAATGGAAATTGGTAAAAGATTTAATTTGACGAGTCATGGAGTAAGATAATTGGTAAGGCCCCAGTGCATCCAATTTTGACACTCTTAGGGGGCATTGTGATTGGAGGACCTCGACCTGCTACGAAGCAGTGTAGCAGTGTAAGCACTGTAAGCAGTGTGGAATGTGTGGTGGATACCACGGAAGGAGGGTCTATACCTACACTGTATTGATGAAAATAGCCGTTAAGTGTGGTAAGACAGACCATTGATTTTAATTGCACAGAGTTGGGCGAGATCGCCCCACAGAAAAGTAAAGAGACAGAGAAAAACTTCGTTGGTATAGCTGCAATGAAAAGGGTGGCCATAGCCGAAAAGAAAAAAAGAAAGTAGGCTGTTGGACGAATGCGAGAGGATGTCTTGGACCAGGACACTATTGATGTTTCATGGATGTGGTGTAAGATACCACACTTGTTATGAATAATGAAGTACATATGTTCATTGATCCTGGTGCCACACATTTATTCATACCGCCTTCATTCGCATATAAGTGAGTAAAAGGCATGAATGCCTACATCATTGGGCACAATACTGATAAATGAGTACCCCAATAGAGGAGGATTAATTAACGGAATATGGATATAGAGATTTTAAGTGATAAAAAGGGGTGCAACAGTTGAAATTAAAGGAGTAAAGGATTGTACTCACGGAATGAATAATGACAAGAGTTTCGTTATAATAGATACACTAAGGAGATAATCTTTAAGATGAGATATGCTTAATTCTGAATACAAGATGTATCGGAGTAAGAGGCGTATGCTAGGTAAGAACATCCTTACGATATGAAGTCATTAGGATTAAAGCAATTAGTAGCGAATATAAATTATGACCACATGGACTGGTATTTCAAAATACCTCCCCGCCTGAAGACTTGACAGCGTCTAAAAGTATATATATATAACCTATAACGTGAAATCGATCGTCGTAATAAATACCTTTAGCATTAGGATACCTTTACTAAGACGATAAGAATATTAAAATGCGACAAATCATAAAGACTAACATAGTAAAATTTGATAAGAGCCGTTAAGATAAGAAAAAGAAATGACGCAGGTTAGTACCTGAAAACGTAAGCGATTTTGAAGGATCTTATATGCTTATGCGTAAATAAGTCCAGGATTGGACCGATTTGTAATCATCATTATCGATGATATGTTAGGTGTAGTTAAAGTCTAGGGCAAATTGTAAGAAATAATTTGAAATTACTTTTACAAATGGGTTGTTGCGACTTCTAAACAGGGTATACCTTGACACGTTTAACTATGAAAACGTGGTCTTTGAGTGAGATGATAGATGTGATGTGAATTTCGGTGTAGTGAAGTATGAACTGACCACCGTGATTAATTTCACCATACCCAACAGCTCAAGAGGTTCTCAGTGAGTATGGATACCTCGAAATAATGAAGGAGCTGTGTATTGATGTATAATGGGAAGATAGTCAATTTTGGAGTCAGACAACTCCTCGATTACGAAATAAACTATTTAACCCATGATTTAAAGTTGGCAACAGTATTTGTACCGAGGATATGGTACTATTATGTACACGGTGAGAAATTTTGGATATGCAGTGATCATAAAGCCCGAGTATCTGTTTTCACAGAAAGAGGCGAATATGAGAATACATAGTGGGTTAGAGCTTCTGAGGGATTTTGATTTGTGAAAATTGTACCACCCAGGAAAGGCTAATGTGATGGCTAATGCCTTGAGTATAAAGAGCCTCGGGATGGTACCACATATGATGGTCAGGGAGCGTGAGCTGCTAGAGCAGTTGTGAGCCTCAGTAGTGATGTGATCCCTTCTGATGATGACAGTGATTGTGTGACAGCTAGCCTGATGATTAGAACCGGATGAGAGTGCCCGGATTTACCAGGCTTAGCGCGATGATTGGCATGATGTCGATAGTTTGGGTCAGATTCAGAAGGGTACAATGACAGAGTTCACAGCGGGTGATGATGAGTTACTGAGGATTCCGAGACAGTATGAGTGCTCCCCAGGACCACAGTTGATGAGATAGTAATATTGTCAGAAGCTCACTCTTCGGGATATACAGTGCATACGAAAAGTAATAAGAATATATTAAAATCTCGAAAAGGGTATTGGTGGTCAGATGTTAAAAGAGACATGATAGAGATTGTGAAAAAGTGCCTAGTATGTCAGCAGAATAAGGTGAAATATTAAAAGTCTGCAGAGTTATGGCAGCACCTACCTATATCGACACGACACGAAAATGGGAGCAAGTCTCCATGAATTTTATGATGGGTTACAGAGAACCCAGGTGAATTACGAGGCTATTTGGATGATAGTCGATAGAGTAACTAAGTCTACCCACCTTCTGGTTATGAAATCCCTAAATACTCAGAGTGTATATGAGGATTTATGTGTAAGGAAGATTGTGGAACACTAAGTAACGTTCCAGTGAGCATGGTATCATATAGGGATTCCCGCTTCACTTCTTACTTAAGGGAATATTTTTTTTTAGGAAGCTATGGGAACCCGACTGAGTATTAGCACAGCTTTTCGTTCTCAGACAGATGGTCAGTCAGAGAGGACTGTACAAGTTCTGAAGGATCCGATGAAAGCGTGTGCCCTTGATTTTATAAGCTCCTGGAATGATCAATTGTCACAAGTTGAAGTCGCCAATAACGACAGTTGGCAGTTGAGTATCGAGATAACAAGATACGAGGCAGTGTATGGCTGTAGGGGTTGTTCCCCAAATTGGATAAGAAAAAGTGGGTGACAGATAGAATTATTTTCGACTATGGATAATAAGTCTCTGAGGATGTTTTAGTTAAGAGTGAGAGATTAAGAACACCTCAGAGCAGATAGAAAAGTATTGGAATTCACCCTTGGTGAATTAGTATGGTTGAAAGTTACTCGTCCTAAGAGAATAAGGACATAGCGAACTTTTGGAAGAAGGTAAATTGAGTTGCGCTGGATGGAATATTTTGAGAGATTGGACAAGTGGGAGATAAGACCTGTAAGTTGGTGTCATCACCTGAATTAACAGGCACCCACAATGTGTTTCAGTTTTTGATGCTTCGGCAATACTATCCAGATCCAGCATAGGTAATCGAATATGAACTCCAAAAGTTCCGTTTAATGAAAATATAAGTACATTGATAAGTTGATTCGGGCATTAAACAGGAAAGAGAAAGTATTGAGGTTTAAGATGATCTCCCTAATTAAAGTCCTTTGGTAGTAATACACTCCGGAAAAAGGTCACGTGAGAATTAAAGAAGTATGATACGATTAATGTACCCGGAGTAGTCTATGGACTCATACAAATTTGTTCTAATTTGGAGGACCAAATTCTTTAAGTGGGGGAGAGTTGTAAGACCCGAATTTAATTAAAATACGAAATGAATGAGTATTCATGAAGGGAAGTCAGGTTAAATTAATCCCGAACACGTGTAAGGGCAAAATGGTCAAAAGATTGAAAGTCGGTATAATTTCGATAAGGAAATTTAATTAAAAATATGGATTTGAGAAATTTTGGTCAATAAGGATGAAATAAATTTATTTTGGGTTAAATTGATCAAGATATTAATTTATGGGAATTAATCGGGATTTTTAGTTCAGAAAAATAATCCCGAAAAATAATCGAAAATTATACCGGGAAGTCGAAATAATACCGAGAAATTAATTTATAGACTAAATGAATAAAATATAATTTTTTTAAGATATTTTGAATATTTTAGACTAATTTAATCAATTAAATAATATTAATAAAAATAAATAAATATATAAAACTAAATTAATGAAATTAAAAAAAAAGGTTTCAGAAACAAAAAAACGCGAAAATGGAACCCGAAAATCGACAGCCGAACCCGAGGGAGACCGGCGAGCCGTCCGGCGACCAACGGCCAGGCCAAGGGTCGGAAAAGGAAGAGGGGAGGCCGACGAGCAAGATGGTACCGGAGACGCGCCGTGCAGTGGCCGGAGGAAGCCGATCGGAGGAGGGAAAGAACCGAGGAGAAACAGCCCGATTTCTGACGATCCACGGCGGCTGGGCATCAACGGAGGCCACCGATGAGTTCAGGAGGAGGAGCCGATCATTTTGAGACCGGTAGCAGCCGGCGAAACGGTTAGAATCGTCGGCGACGGCCAAGAGGAGAAATGGGTCCCGACGGCCGGAGGAGTACAGGCCGGACCGGCCATTTTTCGACGAGCTCGAGGCGAACCAAGCCCAGATTCGTGATGCGAATGACCCAACGGAGATGCTGGCGGTGGAAGCCGGCGGAGAACCGGACGGCAAGGCGGTGAACAGGGCGAACCGGAGTGAACCGGGGTGAACCGACGGGTCTGAACCGGTCCGAACCGGACTGAACCGGTTCAGCCAAAAAGAGAGGAAAAAAGGGAGAAAAAGGGAAAAAGAAAAAGAGGAAAAAATTGGAGAAAATTCCTGTGATGCAATCGAGCTTCAGGTAAGTCGATAAGCGGTCAAATTGACCGATTTAAATTTTGGAGTATTTAATTTAATAAATTTTGGGCTGAAAACTTACCCGAAAAATTATGGAATTGTGTAGCTCGACAAATGGCATCCACCGAGAGCTCGAGACAGCCTCAAATTTCATACTAGCATGGAATCACGGGTAAGTGACCCTTATTTACGACAATTTACATCGTTATGCGTGATATGAATTTAAATTCCGCATAAATTGAATTAAATTATGAAAATTTAGATAAATTATCGTAAATAATCGATTTAGCTATTCGAGAATTAGAACGAGGCCCAATAAATTATTAGTGGGCCCAATGAGCCCAATAGGCCTCGATAAAGTGAAAATTAAGTGGGAAACGGGCTTAAGGCCGATTAAGGCCCATTAAGGTGCAATCGGGCCCAATAGGGGTAAATGGGCCCAACGATTTAAATTAAGCCCAGAAAAGATTAAATACAATTAAATTATATGTTATCTGACCTGAGGAATATTGATACGCAGTTCCGGGCATTTGATTGGGAGCATAACGGACTGCGCGACGAGATAACAATGGAAAAGAAAAGGTTAGACTCGACAGGGAAATAAGGTAAGGGAATTCTGCGGACTGCTAGAGGTAACTTTACGCAATTTTAAGTTCATCTGCAGTCTTTAAAAAATTACCTGAAGGGTCTAGAGGTCAATTAATAATTTTAGTGCCCCGAATGGGAAAATTACTAAAATACCCTTGTTAAGGGTAGAACTTACAAATTTAGAAAAAAATGGGAGGAGCAAGGACAAGAGGTTCCTACTCGTTCTGGAGGTATTTTAACACATGCATGAGTAGGCTGGCTCACTTTTAAAGAAAAATGTATAGCATTGCATACCTTAAACGATGTAATTTCTGTGAAAACTATTTGGAGATAACCAAGCCGCCTACGTGTTCTTATTTACATGTGACGTGCTAGAGCTCAGCTCGCACGATGTTTGATTTGTGTTATGCATGCATTAGTGCTGGAGCGAGAGCTCGCACTAGAGTTTTACATGCATGGCTGCTAGAGTCTAACTCGCACCATATTTTACATGATTTTCGTGACAGGGTGCTAGAGTCTAACTCGCACCATGTTTTTACATGATTTTCGAGACAGGGTGCTGGAGTTTAACTCGCACCAGATTTTATAAGATTTTCATGTGATTTATATACAGAGTGCTGAGCTTAGCTCGCACTAGATTTACTGGATTTGTGGAGTAGCGCTGTCTACCCTTGGAGTCAGCCAAAAGGCCCAACAGGCTCAAAAGACCTCTTAGGTGGGGTGAGAGTGAGGGATGAGGTTGGCGGCCTTGTGGGGATGTAAAACGGGCTCTGCCAGTTTTATTTGATTTGATGAGAGTGCTGAGCATCGCTCGCACTGATTTTATGAGAACATGTGATGAGCCGTGCTTGGAGCATCGGGTAGACTGTGTGTCACCGATTAAATAGGCTCGCACGTGCGTTTTGAGACGTGGCATGAGTATTGAGAAACAAAACCTCTCTGTGGGAAGCAGGCCATTTGGGCTGGAGTACCTAGAGTGATATGGTCCATGGAGTACGATGTACCGTGCAAGTAGCATGGAGTACGATGTACCGTGGGGTATCTTCGGATACGGTATCTTTGTGATACGGGGTATCTTCGGATACGGCATCTTCGGATGAGTGAGATCGGATAAGACTGACGGGTTGGATTGACCCACCTCCCGGGCGGTTCCCGATCAGGTTGAGACCTCTCACACTGGGATCCGTGAAGCTAGAGGGACTCACGAGGACACATATGGCCAGTCCTGGTTATTGCCGTTATACAGATATTGCCTCGTCTCGCATGTCGACAATTTTGATGAAATCAAACTGGGTTTTTAAACTAAATGTGCATGATGGTTATTTCCATGCTTTTAAACCCATATGTGATGTAAACGAATTTTCATGATTTTGTGTGAGTCAGGATCACCCGAAGGAGGGGTCGAGTCCTGACTTTACTGTGAAATTTTAATTGAGAAAGAAATGATTTGAAATAATTGCATGTTAAATTTTCTTTGCAAACTCGATTTACATAACATCATAACTTTCATATCATCTGTTTTAAATGTGTGGAGAAAGGGTGGTTTATGCATGGCACCACGTTCATGTAGGTAGTATGGTTACCTACTTGTTCGTAGGATTGCCTTACTGAGCTTGATGTGCTCACCCCTTTCATTTTCTCCCACAGATAATCTCCAGTTGAAGTTGAGGCGACTCAGTACTGCATTTCGGGTATCCGCTGCTGCCCATCATTTAAGGTATATACACTTGTATGTATTGTATCTAAGTAAGCATAGCACAGTAACATGTTTGTAAGTAACTTTAGGGGATGTATAAATAATGTAAACAATTATAAATGACTGGAGAAGAAATAAGTTAGATATATTGAATGGTGGGACTGGCATTGACGCACAGCCCAATTATTAATGGAGTGTGGTCACGATTCGAGGACAGATAAGAGTTTAAGTAATAAAAATAACAAAGCGCGAAAAATTAACTCTGATTTTTGGGTAGTTTGGGTCGTGACAGTTTTCACTCTTTACCTATCTCATATATACATTCTTTGTATATATATCTATATACTAGCACAAATTCATCCTATATACATTCATATGTATATGCACCTAATATATATATATATACACTCTTATATATATATATATATATATCATTGTTTTCTTTTTTTTTTCTTATCACATATATATATATATATCCTTGTTTGTACATATACTAAAACACACACATTTATTTTATACACTCATTTGTATAAACACCTAAGTATATACACATTTTTCATATACTCCTATATGTATATACACCTAAGTATATACTCATATTTATTCTATCCTTGGCTTCCCTTATTCATTATCAAGCATATGTACATATACTAACATACCCTTTCATTATACACACCTAGATGTATATACCCAAATATATATATATATATATATATTTTTATTCACATATATACATATATATATTATCACTTGTCTCCATTATTCAATATCACTAATATATATTTCTTTGCCTACTTCTCATCATTCCATTTTTGTCTAATTTAATCTATAACTAACATGCTTGTATCTACCACCCATCTATCTACATTTACAATGAATATACATACATGTATATACATATATATACTTTACCTCATCATGCTTATACACAATCACCTATCTATATACATGTATAATTTGAATATACATATATACACATATTTTTACCTCTTTTCTTCCTTTTTTTCTTTTTTGCTTTTCTTCCAATCTCATCGGATGAAAAAATGAAGAAACTGGCAGCAATTGTTGCAGTTCCAATGCAGTCCGCAAGGTGGAACCACCGTTCTGCCACCAAGAGGCTGCCGCTGTTCCAGGGGTCTAAGGCTTCAGCCGACCCCTTCCCCTGTTTCATCCAACTCCAGTTGAGGGGTGAAGGTCTGCAGCCCCATGCTGCCGTTTTATTGCAGCTCTCGGTCTGCCTCAATGGAGCTTTGATTTCCTTTCTTCCTCAGCTCAGCTCCCTCACGGTTCCCTACTTCAGCTCGCTACGTTCCTGCTCTGTTTTCGTTCCAGGTTTTACATCGATTCAATCAAGCCTCGGTTTGTCCCAGTCAGTCATCCCCTGCCTCTCGGTTCCACCTCCAACAGCAACTCCCTCTTCCTCGGTCTACACCTTTCTTTCTTTCTTTCTTTCTTTTTTTCCCCCGGTCGGCTCTCCTGCTCCAGATTTTCTTCTCGGGTTCTGCTTCACTCCTCGATCTCGGTCTGCTGCAAATTTTCCAGCTGCTCCTATTTCCTTCTTCTTCCTCAGTTCATGCTTCTTCTCCTTCCAGCTTCATTTTCTGCTTCAGTCTCCTTCTTCCTCTTCTTTCTCAGCCGATCAACCTTCCTCCCTTCTCTTCCTTTCTTCCCTCTTCTCTTTTCTCCCTTTGGTTTGTTTTCCCGCCCCTGCTAGCTCCTCTCTGTTTTGATTTGTTTCTTTCTTTTTTTCAATTAGCAGAAATGGAATTGGCTTTCTTTGAAAGCCAATTCCGTACAACCTATTATATATATAATATTAATATATATATATATTATATTAACATATATATATATATATATATATGTTATATTAATAGGTAGATAGATATTTGTTTGTTTGTATTATTATTATTATTATTATTATTATTATTATTATTATTATTATTATTATTATTATTATTTTTGTTTTATCTCCATTTATAAATTCTTGTCTCATGCTTTATTTATCATTTGCTAATACTTATATATTAAATAATATACATTACATAATATATATATGTTATATATATATTATTACTTATCTATTTAAATGTCATGTATATTTATACATACACATACGCCCATGTATATATATATATATATATATATATATATATCTACATATACACATCTTCTTGTAAAATTATCCAAGGGCATAATATCCATGTCTTCCATGAAACTCTCCTTATTCCGAAAATAAAATAGTATCGGGATTCCATCATTCTTCGTAAATTCTCGATACAAGTGTTTACATCCACAATTTCCCATTTAACAAATTAAAATTCTTTAATCCCTCCGTACTTGCATTCGCTTTATCATTTCTTGTATCTTCGAGTTCCCGGTCCTTCACGGGCTTCTCGGCTCCTATATTCTCGAGCCCTACAACAAATATTCATACTTCCATTAAAATATGTTATTCTCATTTTTTTTTTATATTCTAATTAAATGTAGAAAATTTGTGGGGTTTACATTCTCCCCACCTTAAAAGAATTTGGTCCTCCAAATTCCTCTTAGTCCTTCAGAATAGATGAGGGTACTTCTTGACGCTGTTAGGTCTCCCGGGCGGTGAGGTATTTTTAAAAACCTTTATTGACCGTCAGACTTGACCACACAAACCGATTATGGAGTACAAGTATTCATGATTCAATTTCAATAAGGAATTAGGTTACTAAACTTATCACAATGTCACATTTATCCTTAGTGAGAACTTATTCTCAATTCATATCGTTTGATCCGAATCATTTCACATAAACAAAGATATTCATACCTTACATACCTCTCTCATTCCAATATGACTCGTATATTCAAGATTTTTCATCAGTAGACAAACTCATAAAATTTATTCCTTAACTGCAAGGCATACAACAAACTTACTAGGTAAGGAGAAGGTTACAGTCTTATAGTGGCAATCTCAACTTATACAGTTGGTGGCTAGCCAATCCATACCCAAAATTACATCAAAGCCATACATGCCCAACAAAATTAGATCCGCTAATATGATCCTATCTCCTACCTTGACTTCACAATTCCTACACACCATATCAATCCAAGGCAAAGGCCCTTCCATGAGTGACAGGCTTCTTGCCTTTCTCTGCAGCGGTAACCCGTCTATGTGGGACTTGTCTCTGGGGAGCTTGCCTTTCAGGTTGTCGTGGTAGCTTCAGGGGCTGTCGAATCTGCTTCTGTGGGCAATCTTTAATCAGGTGTCCTTTCTGTCCACACCTAAAGCAGCTCCCTGGGGACCAGTGACACGCACCTCTATGGAAACTACCACACCTAGTGCACAATCTCTCGTACTGCTGGAAGCCTCTGGTAGTCTGTGGAGCAGGTACAGGAACTGTGGGCCTATCAACCCTAGTCCTAGACTCGTCTGTCCTCAGTCTCTTAGGCTGGCCCCTCCGAAAGTCTTGTTTCACAAACTCTGTTTGCTTACTCTTATCTCTGTTCTTTCTATTAAATGTTGGGGGCTTCATCTGCTGAAAATCCCTCATCCCACTGATATCCCTCTCCTCCCTCCAGACCTGTAAAGAAGGTTGAGGCACCATAGATACTGGAGGAACTTGCGGAGGAAGAGGTGGTGGTGGTTGTGTAGGAGTCGACTCCGGAGTAGGAATTGGTGCCGTGCCAACTGAATCGAAAACGTTTACCCCTAGATGTTGGGCAATCATGGCAACTATCGATTTCAAGCCTCGCTCGAGGCGCTGCTCGAATTGAGTTATATGAGTATTAGGACTCTCTGGCTTCTGTGGAGGAGGTGGAGGTGGCTGCGCCTACCTCTGAAGACGTCCACGTCTTCCACTCATCATGCAAGTGATCTAATACCTGCGCGTAATTTCAAAGATTAAGCCTTAATTCCATTAGGTATACACTACCTACTACCAGAAAAGCACAGACTTTGGGATGTAATTTAATCCTTATTTTTGACACTGACTGTACTAGACAACCTTCGCTCTGATACCACTTAAACTGTAACGACCCTTGACCCTTGAAAATTGAGGAATTTTTTTTTTGAAGTTAATTTACCCACTTATTCCCTTAATCACATACGTTGCATTCCTACTAAGTGTCAAATCGCTTTTCCTAATTCTTAATCCGTAATTATATTTAAATTCCATATTTTGACCTATATGGTCGATAGAAATTTCGACAGCATAACGGCTTACATATGAGCCTACCCACCTGCAATTCAGTTGTTTTAACAATCCTAGATATCCACAACTACCAAGCATACTTTCCAAATCAACATTTGCAACTCGATACATTCATATCGATTAATACCAATCATCTTACAACCTAGTCCCAAGAATCATTTTCTCTACATCGTTTCCTTACAAATTACATCCCAACAAAACATTCCCAATATATGTCTGTGCGTACAAATGTGTCTGGTAAAGGAATGTAATTGTATACCTTGACTGCGTGTACAAAAAGTAGCCTAGGGTAGCTCTTTCCCACCAGCCTACGTCGTGTACACGGTAAATAGCGTCTATAGATCACTGCAAATAATCTGAAAGGTAGAGGGGTGAGCTTTTGGGAAAAAGCCCAGTAAGAAACACATTTAAAATGATCATGGTAGTTAAATCACATTTAATGCATGATAAAACTAAGAGATGACGTTTCTTTACAAATATCACATAACTTCCAAGAAGCGTAAATATAAAACACAATCGATAGAAATTTAATTTCGAAGGACAAATCTATTTAGTTACATCACAAACTATCGAAACACACCAAACTCCAAATTATTTCAAAACCGATAGAACTTTAAAAGCATAACTGATGCAAAAACATATATCGGAGGATCAAAATCATTTAGTATAGTTCATATCGGATGGAGACTTCGATAACTTATAGAGGGAAGTCATAAATATGCCCGAAGGCAGGATTCATATACATTCATATACGCCACAAAGGCGCGCACGACAAAAATGCATTGACCGTATGGCACTTTGCATCTGTAGGACTCAAGAGGTGGCCCCCCCACAATCACACAAACTGTGTAGCACTTTGCTCCCACAGATCTCAAGAGGTGGCCCTCACGATCGTATGTCTCTGTGAACTGCAAGGCACTTTGCTCCCGTCGGACTCAAGAGGTAACCCCCACAATAACATAGACTGCGTGGCACTTTGCTCCCACAGAACTCAAGAGGTGACCCCCCCATTCGCATGTCTTTGTGAATCGCATGGTACTTTTCTCCCACAGACTCAAGAGGTAACCCCTACAGTAACATAGACTGTGTGGCACTTTGCTCCCGTCGGACTCAAGAGGTAACCCCCATGTTCACATGTCATTGTGAAAATTGCGTGGCACTTTGC
This sequence comes from Firmiana major, assembly GCA_033439115.1. Lineage (NCBI taxonomy): Eukaryota > Viridiplantae > Streptophyta > Magnoliopsida > Malvales > Malvaceae > Firmiana > Firmiana major. The sequence continues at coordinate 40,597,070 of CM065905.1, forward strand.
TCCCACAGAACTCAAGAGGTAACCACTACAGTAACATAAGACTGTGTGGCACTTTGCTCCCGTCGGACTCAAGAGGTAACCCCCATAATTCCACTAGACAATGCCCTTTTGTGTTAAAACAGAGTTTTCAAAATCTTACTTGGGTTTTTATAGCTCATTAACTCATATCGAGTAATGAAATCAAATTTCTTGAAATCTGAAAACTCTTTCATAAAATAGAAAGACGGTGTGGCACTTTGTTCCCGTAGGACTCAAGAGGTGGCCCCCACAATCGCTTTTCGAAAACAAATTTCATTTCTCAAACATAGGCTCACATACCAAATTTCATTTCATTCAGAAACATAAAAGCGATTATACATAAGTCGAAACCATGATATTTATTCAATATTCATGTTTAAAACTATGCATTTAATCTCATATAGCATTTCTTATCTCAAAAACATGATCAAATAAATCTTGGGCTTATTAGGTGTCGGGTTTTGTTTTACAATCAAGGGTTGCACGAGATGACACGAAAACACATAAATAAATCGGAGTCTAAGGGTAGGGATACCATTACCATCTTAAATAACACCCCTTACCTCGATCTATCAAAATCTCCGTGCTCAAGTGGTGACGCCTCTTAGTGCCTCCCTTAATTCCTTCTACGATCACCTACACCGAAATCGTATATTTAGCACCCTGTTCGTGCGAATTGCCCGAATTGCGTTAAAATCGTAACCTATTCGTTACTACTGCGTGTGTACGTATTATTGTATGTACCTAAGTCAACACGCACGTTTATATATTTTCCCCTACCACATTATTTTGTATGTACAATTATTGACATACACCTTATTATATACCTCTACATGTATATACACATAAATACATATATATATATACACTCCCATATGCATATATGTATGTATATATATATATATATTTGTTTTCACTCTTTACCTATCTCATATATACATTCTTTGTATATATATCTATATACTAGCACAAATTCATCCTATATACACTCATATGTATATGCACCTAATATATATATATATATATATATATATATATATATATATACACTCTTATATATATATATATCCTTGTTTGTACATATACTAAAACACACAAATTTATTTTATACACTCATTTGTATAAACACCCAAGTATATACACATTTTTCATATACTCCTATATGTATATACACCTAAGTATATACTCATATTTATTTTATCCTTGGCTTCCCTTTTTCATTATCAAGCATATGTACATATACTAACCTACCCTTTCATTATACACACCTAGATGTATCTACCCATATATATATATATATATATATTCACATATATACATATATATATATATATATTATCACTTGTCTCCATTATTCAATATCACTAATATATATTTCTTTGCCTACTTCTCATCATTCCATTTTTGTCTAATTTAATCTATAACTAACATGCTTGTATCTACCACCCATCTATCTACATTTACAATGAATATACATACATGTATATACATATATATACTTTACCTCATCATGCTTATACACAATCACCTATCTATGTACATGTACAATTTGAATATACATATATACACACATATTTTTACCTCTTTTCTTCCTTTTTTTTTTTTTTTTTTGCTTTTCTTCCAATCTCATCGGATGAAAAAATGAAGAAACCGACAGCAATTGTTGCTTTTCCAATGCAGTCCGCAAGGTGGAACCACCGTTCTGCCACCAAGAGGCTGCCACTGTTCCAGGGGTCCAAGGCTTCAGCCGACCCCTTCCCCTGTTTCATCCAACTCCAGCTGAGGGGTGAAGGTCTGCAGCCCCATGCTGCCATTTTACTGCAGCTTTCGGTCTGCCTCAATGGAGCTTTGATTTCCTTTCTTCCTCAGCTCCCGGTCTGCCTCAGCTCAACTCCCTCATGGTTCCCTGCTTCAGCTCGCTACGTTCCTAATTTGTTTCCGTTCCAGGTTTTAAATCAATTCAATCAAGCCTCGGTTTGCTCCAGTCAGTCATCCCCTGCCTCTCGGTTCCACCTCCAGCAGCAACTCCCTCTTCCTCGATCTACACCTTCCTTTCTTTCTTTCTTTTTTTTTCCCCCGGTCGGCTCTCCTGCTCCAGATTTTCTTCTCGGGTTCTGCTTCACTCCTCGATCTCGGTCTGCTGCAAATTTTCCAGCTGCTCCTATTTCCTTCTTGTTCCTCAGTTCATGCTTCTTCTCCTTCCAGCTTCATTTTCTGCTTTAGTCTCCTTCTTCCTCTTCTTTCTCAGCCGATCAGCCTTCCTTCCTTCTCTTCCTTTCTTCCCTCTTCTCTTTTCTCCCTTTGGTTTGTTTTCCCACCCCTGCTAGCTCCTCTCTGTTTTGATTTGTTTCTTTCTTTTTTTAAATTAGCAGAAATGGAATTGGCTTTCTTTGAAAGCCAATTCCGTACAACCTATTATATATATAATATTAATATATATATATATATATATTATATTAACATATATATATATATATATATTATATTAATAGATAGGTAGAAATTTGTTTCTTTGTATTATTATTATTATTATCATTATTATTATTATTATTATTTTTGTTTTGTCTCCATTTATAAATTCTTGTCTCATGCTTTATTTATCATTTACTAATACATATATATTAAATAATATACATTACATAATATATATATGTTATATATATATATATATATATATTATTACCTATCTATTTAAATGTCATGTATATTTATACATACACGTACGCCCATGTATATATATATATATATCTACATATACACATCTTCTTGTAAAATTATCCAAGGGCATAATATCCATGTCTTCCATGAAACTCTCCTTATTCCAAAAATAAAATAGTATCGGGATTCCATCATTCTTCGTAAATTCTCGATACAAGTGTTTACGTCCACAATTTTCCATTTAACAAATTAAAATTCTCTAATCCCTCCGTACTTTCATTCGTTTTATCACTTCTTGTATCTTCGAGTTCCCGATCCTTCACGGGCTTCTCGGCTCCTATATTCTCGAGCCCTACAACAAATATTCGTACTTCCATTAAAATATGTTATTCTCATTTTTTTATACTCTAATTAAATGTAGAAAATTTGTGGGGTTTACAATTTTCATCTTCCGAGGATACACCCGGAGCAAGTTGAGCCAAAGCCCGAGAAGCTAAGAGGAAGAGAGTCGCACCCCGAGTAAATTGAGGTAAGGGAATTGTGTAGACTCTTAGAGATATCTGTGTGCATTTTGGGCGCATTATATTTTCTAGAATGCATGTGGAAATAGGAAATGAAATGGGAGTTTGAAGGGAAAGAGCTGAGTTTTGATGAAATGTACATGAAAACAAAAGCATGATGCTTTGAAAATCCTGTTTTATTGCTTTTTAGCAAGTGATGGGTAGGTTGGCTAACATTTGAAATGATTTGCAAAAGAAATGATTTGATTTGGTTTATAACCATGCTTTGCAAAGAATTGAGCCTCCTACATGGGTTTCAGGAGAATGAAAACGTGCTAGAGTAAGACTCGCACGAGATTTGATGTGTTTTATACGCATGAGTGCTGGAGCTTAGCTCGTACTAGTTTTCACTTGGATTTCTATGATGTTGTGCTGGAGCTTAGCTCGCACAATCTTTATACTGGTTTTGGCATGGTGCTAGAGCATAGCTCGCATTAGATACCCATCATACTTGTTACCGTGCTTGAGATTACTCGCACGTGGTTTTCTGACATGATTGATAGTCGTGCTAGGAGCTTCAGGTAGACTGGGTGTCGCACCGATTAAATAGGCTCGCATGTGCATTTTGAGATGTGGTGTAATATGATGTGTTGATATAGGTCTACAGAGTACGTTGTATCGTGCATGTAACATGGAGTACGTTGTACCGTGTTGAGATCATGATATGTCATTTTCGGACGATGTTTAGTTCTGCTATGGACCGACGGGTTGGACTTGACCCACCTCCTGTGCGGAAGCAGATAAAGGTGATACCTCGCACACCTGAACAGTGTAGCCTAGGATCACAGAGGATATGGCCATAGTCCTAGAGGATATTTCCTGTTATATTGCCTATCTAACATGTCTTTTGTTTTATGAATAAATCCATGTTTGAAATGCTTTATGGGTCAGGACGGTCCGAGGGAGGGGCTGAGTCCTCACAAGTGTTGATTTTATGAGATGAGGAAGTTTGATAATGGCTTTAAAGTGCGCTTACGCATGATGGTTTTTCCATGCCTTACTTATGAAATATGCATGATGGTTATTCCATGCTTTGAATTTGATTTGTGCACTGAATTTAAATAGCGTGATTTGCTTTACATACCATTAACACAAGCATGAACTAATGCTTTTAAGGTATGATGAGAAATTGTATGGTTTTGAGCATGACATCACGATCACATAGATAGTGCAGTATCTACCTGTTCGCATGATTGCCTTACTGAGCGTGTTGTTTGCTCACCACCTTATTTTTCCCTCTCTATAGAGCATTGAGTATAGACTGAGGGCGACTGGAGGTTTCTTTTGTACCGCTACATCCCATCACGAAAGGTATACACACTTGTATAATTTTGTATCTAAATTTACCATAGCACTGTAGCATTTTGAATGTAACCACTGGGGATGTAAAGCAATCTAAACAGCAACTCTGGTTTATTTATATAAGTGTTTACTTCTAAATTATAATGCAAATTAAATTGTTATGGTTGGATGAGGTAGACATTGACACACAGACCAACTGTTTAGAGTGTAGCTGATCACGACCGAGGTAAGGTAAGGACGAATAATAAATAATGTATGAAAAGCGAAAAATTTGTGACGAATTTTGGTAAGTTGAGGGTGGTGACAGTGTTTGATAAGCTGTAATTGATAAAACCAATTTCAGAAATACTCACTATTCAAACCAGTGATCAGGGTTATACGAAAAATTTCATAACACATTACCATTACTAACCATTATCGGTCGTCAGCTAGGCCAGCTAACCATTATCAGCTGTTGATGCATCCTAAATGTCTACACCGCAAGCACACGAGTCCCACAAGTAATAAAGGGATTTAAGTCTCAGATTATGGTCCCACAGAGAAGATACCCAACTTAACTAAGTACTAGTTAATCTTACCTTAAGTATATCCTAACCAATTATGAATAAGTTTTATGTGTGATCTGTCATGTTTATAATAAAAGAAATTAAATAATAAAATAAAGTAGAGCAAAAATACTAACAGAGCTCCAAGTAATATAACAAAATAATATATAAAAGAAAAATAATAAAATTAGATTTAAAAATAAAATAGGCCAAAATGCAAATATAAAAAAATATGGGCCTAAAATGTAAATAATGAAAAAATCTAGAAAATCTAATATAAAATTAAAAAAGCATGAATATATTCTAGTTAAATGAAATAGAATGCAAAATGTCCTAAATTAATGCATGAGAGAAGAAAATGCTAAATAAAAATACTAAAAATCCTAAATGGAAACCCTAATCTTAAAATGCCCTAAATTGTAACCATAAATTATGCCTAACCCTAAATGAATACTAAACTAATGAAATGCATAAATAAATAAATAAATAAATAAATAAATAAATAAATAAATAAATAAATAAATCTAATTTAAATGATGCATAAGGATTAAAATACTTTTGGAATTTGGGAAATCGTGAATGAAAACTAACCTAAGTATGCATGAAATGGTCTTTAACCCCAAACTAACCTAAATGCAATACTTAAACATTAAACTAATGCATTACTATTTACTAAACCATCAAGTAATATGTGCCTAAAAGGCTAAATAATTTTCTAATATGAAAATGCAACTAAATCCTAAGTATATGCATGAAAATAATAGAAAATAAAATAAAATCCTATTTTATCCTAACCCTAAACCTAACCCTATATGAAACTAACCTAATTAATTTTTCTTAACCTTAAAATGACCACTAAATTAATCCCAAACAGCAGTGATACCAAATCTGGACAGCATGCAATTCCTATAGAATAAAAATTCTAAAAATATGCAACTGATACCTAAAATTCACTAAATTTTTCCTAACCCTAACCGTCTATGTATATAACCTAATAGACCTCTAAAACACCCTAAAAAACAGCTTAAACTAACCCTAAATAGCCCATATAAAGCAACTGGTCTAAACAGTGCATTATCTAACCTATACAACTAAAAAAAAAAATCAAAACACATTCAAAATGCTTCCTAAAGATTTTCCTAAAGCATCCTAAATTAATATAACTATACTAGTTATATACAAAAAAATTAAAACACATAGATGACACTAGAATATTAACCAAATCAGCTCCCTAAAAACATTAGCAAATATGCCTAAAGTAGCAGGAAATATGGAATTGAAATGCAAAATGAAATATGACCTAAAAATGCATGAAAATCTATTCTAAAATTTTTCTTCTAGTTATATGAGCCAAGTATGATCCAATACAACCCTAATATGTCCTAAAATGATACAAATTCGTAATTAAATAAATGCAAACAATACCTTAAATTGATCAGGAAAATAGTGGAATCCTACAACAAATGCAAGATATCTAACGAAATGAACCTAAAAAAATCCCTAAAATTTATATGACCTACCTAGGTCCTTAAACTACCTAAAGTCGAAAATAACTCAAAAACAGAACATAATAAATCCCCTAGCTGACTCCAAACAGAACTAAAATAAGAAAAATGCATGAGAATTAAATATGTTTAACCATAAAACCTAAACTAACATTAACCTAAAATTTGCCTTATTAAACTATGACCTAGACACATCTTTATACTCTCAAATAAGGATTAAAATAAATCTAAAACAGCAGCTCAATAATTCATAAAGAGACAGGAATGCAAAATTGAAGTAGTGGAAAATGAAAAGCTTAAAGCGGTGGTGAACAATCAAAAGGCAAGACAACTTATGCTACTTCTTTACAAGCTAAATCACTATCCAAATATGCAATGTTATAATAATAACTAATCTATATAAATCAAATACAAATCGACTCTTACTAAACCTCTAACAGCAACTACAAATTCTAGAAAATGAAAACCCGAGATGTGAACAATATAGACTTGTAAAGTCGAAAAACTTGCAACCCGTAACTTGTGTCTCCATGTTTTTATATTTTTTTTAAAATATAGTTTAACATTACATAATCCTATAAAACAGTAGAAAAAGAATCAAAATAAATGGCTTTAAAAAATAAAATAAAAAACTAATAGTAGAGAATATAGACAAGCTCAGGAATAAAAGCTTATGGAGGTAGTTTTGCAACCTCTCAATCTCTCATCCCTGTAGAGTTCAATCAAAATAAAAATGAAAAGATGAAGATCACGGAGAAGATTATTGAAAGGTTGGAAATAAAAATAAACAAAAAAAGCTAAAGAAAGAAAATGGAAACTTACACTAAAATAGCTTAAATGTGTTAAATAAAGTGGAAATGTAAAAGCTTGTCAAATAAAGAAAAATGATGGCTGCTCTTCAACTTAAGGAAGCATCAAATGAAGCATCAAATATACCTAAGAATAACCTAGCAGTGACCCCTCCAATATTCTCATACATTTTGTATATATAGTCACTTAAATGATGGGTATTTCCTATCCTAGATGAGTTGGCAATGGTTAGCAACATTTCTTTATGTCATTGGCTCCTTAGAGAAGATATTTCCATGTCATCCAAGCCTTCAACCAGCCATGGACACCTCTCCCTCTTCTAGAACATTTCTTTATTTTCTTGTACACATAATCATGCATGGTGGCAAGGACATGAGTCCTCCAGGTGTTCGGCAAAGTGTTATTTGTTCTTATCCTTCAAGAATGAATATGAAATGGACACTTAACATCTTAAGTGTCAAGGGAAGAGAGACATGATGGCTCATGCTACAAAACAAAATTCTACCTTTCTCATGTCTTCAAGTGACTCAATCTTTTTTTAGCCCATTTTTAGTCCTTTTTTTATCGAAATGACTAAAAATCATCTGAAATTTATTTATCTGCAAAACATGAGAAATTCAATTAAAATGAGGGAATAATTAATAACAATATAGGGATTAATTAATTAATTAAGAAAATTAAGCACAAAATAAATCTATTTTCATAAAGTTATCTGTAAGACCCGATTTTATTTAAAACACGAAATGAGAAAAGATCAAATGAAGGATTGAAATGGAATTCCCAAACACGTGCAAGGGTAAAACGGTCAAAAGATGAAAATTCGGTATTAATCATAACAAGAAAATTTCATTAAAAAAAATGGATTTGAGAATCTTGATCAATAACGAAGAAATAATTAAATTTCGGGTTAAATTGATCAAGATATGAATTTACTAGAATTAATCGAAATTTTCACTTCGAGAAATTACCCCGAAAATAATCGAAAAATATATCAAAAATATGAAATAATACCGATAAATTCATTTATTGATTAAATGAATTAAATAAGAATTTTTTTGGGATATTTTAATTTTTAATATATTTTAATGGATTAAAATAATATTAAAAATAAATTATAAATAAATAAATAAATAATTTTTTTTAAAAAGGCAAAAAATCACGAAACGCGATTTCTGCATAAACCGAGGCAACCGAGGGTGCCTCACCGATCACCGGCGATCGGCCCAGGCGAGCGGCTGAAGGAGGAAACCCATGCCGATGCCGACCCCAGGCGATATCCGACGAGGAGACAATCGATGATGAGAGAGAGTGGAACCGAGTGAAACCGAGAGGGAGAAAGGAATTCGCTGCCGTCGGCGTCGATTCAGGCCTGGCCACCACCAACCGAAGGAAGCCCACGCGAAGACCAGCTAATCAGCGGCTGAATCAGCCGGTGGAATGGCGGCTAGCACCGAAAAACGGCGAGAAAAAAAAGGCACCGACGCCGGAAGGGAGAAGAGCTGGACTAGCCACTTTTCGGCCACCTCGGACCACACAGACCCCAGATCCGAGCTTCGCGAGGTCCCGCGGAGCTGCGGGTAGTGGAAACCGATGGAAAATCGACCGGCGAAGCCCTGAACCGTCAAAATCGAACTGAACCGACTAAATCGAACCGGTCTGAACCGGGTTGAACCAGACCAAACTGATTCAGCCAGAAAAGAAGAAAAAGAAAGAGAAAAAGGAAAAAAAAAAGAGGAAAATTTGGAAAAAAATCCCAGTGATGCAATCGAGCTACAGGTAAGTCGATAAGCGGTCGAAATTGATCGATTTAAATTTTGAAATATTTAATTTGATTAATATCCGACTGAAAGTTGACCCGAAAAAATATGTAATTGTGTAGCTCGACAATTGACGTCAAACGAGAGCTCGAGTTAGCTCGATTTGCATACTATCATGGAATCTTGAGTAAGTAACCCTTATTTACGACAATTTGCATCGTTATACGTGTTAAAAATTTACCGCATAAATTACGGATTTAATTTCTGCATTAAATGAATTAAATTCTAGAATTAGAGATAAATTATCGTAAATAATTCATTAAGCTATCTGAGAGTTTAGAACGAGGCTCAATAAATACTGATGGTCCCAATGAGCTCAATAGGCCTCGATAATGTGAATAATAAGTGAAAAACGGGCTTAAGGCTGATTAAGGCCCATTATGGTACAATCAGGCCCAATATGGGTAAACGGGCCCAATGATTTAAATTAAGCCCAGAAAATATGAAATACAATAAATTGTATTGTATTTGACCTAATGTATATTTATACACAGTTTCGAAGATTTGATTGAAAGCAAATTGGACTGCATGACGAGACATCAGTGAAAGGTCAGACTATACAAAAAAAATGAGGTAATGGAATTGTGTGAGTAGCTAGAGGTATTTACGCGTATTTTAATAGCTTTTCTATACATTGATATTGTATAAAGGTCCTAGAATAGAGATTAAAGATTTTAAGGACTCGAAATAGGTAAAGATTATTTTATCCCTATTAAGGGAAATTCACCTAAGGATGGTGAAAGCATGACATGTATGAAATGCATGATTTAAGGAATTTTCGTGGTTTTTAAGCAAAGCAAATTGATAGATTGGCCTGTATTCGCATAAATTTCACAATATAACACTACGTAAGTGTTATTAAGATTTAAATGAAAATTATTTGGAAAATGGGCCAACTATCATGTTTATATGGAAACAGATAGTGCTGGCGCATAGCTCACACTATATCTGCGTTTGTGAGTGTGCATAAAAATGTGTGTAAGACCCGATTTTAATTAAAACATGAAATGAAAAATGCAAAAGGATTGAAATGGTATTCCCGAACATGCGAAGGGTAAAACGATCAAATGATCGAAATTCGATATTTATCGTGACAAGAAAATTTAATTAAAAATATGGGAATGAGAATTCTTAATCAATAATGAAGAAATGATTAATTTCGAGTTAAATTGATCAAGATATGAATTTATAGGAATTAATCAAAATTTTCGCCTCAAAAAATAATCCTGAAAATAATCGAAAAATATACCGAAAAGGCAAAATCGGACTAATAAACTCATTTACCAATTAAATAAATTAAATATAAATTTTTTTAGATATTTTGGTAAAATAATAATATAATATTGATTAAAATAATAATAAAAATAAAATAATTAAATAATTAAAAAAAAAAAGAAAAATCGTGAAAAACGCGATCTGAAGAGAAACGAAAAATTGAGCCCCCTTCTGCCATCACGATCGAAGGTCGGCAATGAAACCCAGAGGAAGCCATCGACAGCCGAGCCATTGCAGACGTTGGTGGAGGCCGAAGGAGGCGACGATCGGCGGTGAAAGAGAGAGAAACCGAGGAAGAGAGAAATCGATAGGGAGAAAAGGAGTTTTCGACGACCGACGTCGATTTGAGCCCAGCCACCACTAGCTGAGCGTTCCCCAGGCGTAGGCGGTGCGATTGGTGGCAGCCTTGGCTGGTAGAACGATGGCCAGCGCCGGCAAGAGAGGAAGAAAGGAAAGCCACCGACGCCAGAAGGGAGAACAGGCCGGACCGATCACTTTTCGACAACCTCGGGGAAAATTGAGACCAGATCTGAGCTGCGGACGACCCCTCGGAGCTGCTGGCGGTGAAAATCGATGGAGAACCGATCGAACCGAACTGAATCTGTGGTTTGAACCGGGTTGAACCTGACCGAACCGGTTCAGCCAAAAAGAAAAGAGGAAAAATTGGAAAAAAATTCCAGTGATGCAATCGAGTTACGAGTAAGTCGGTAAGCGGTTGAATTGACCGATTTAAATTTTGAAATATTTAATTTGATTAATATTCGATTGGAAATTTACCCGAAAAAATATTTAATTGTGTAGCTCGACAATTAACGTCAAACGAGAGCTCGAGACAGCCTCGATTTGTGTACGATCATGGAATATAGGGTAAGTAACCCTTATTTACTATAATTTTGCATCGTTATGCGTGTTAGAAATTATCGCATAAATTACGGATTTAATTTTCCGCATTAAATGAATTAAATTTTGAAATTAGAGATATATTGTCGTAAATAATTCATTAAGCTATTCGAGAGTTTAGAACGAGGCTCAATAAATATTGGTAGACCCAATGAGCCCAATAGGCCTCGATAATGTGAATAGTAAGTGGAAAATGGGCTTAAGGCCGATTAAGGCCCATTAGGGTGCAATCGGGCCCAATATGGGTAAACGGGCCCAATGATTTAAATTAAGCCCAAAAAATATGAAATACAATTAATTGTATTGTATTTGACCTGATGTATATTTATACGCAGTTCCGAAGATTTGATCGAGAGCAAATCGGACTACATGACGAGACATCAGTGAAAGGCCAGACTGTACAGAAAAATGAGGTAAGGGAATTGTGTGAGTAGCTAGAGGTAGCTACGCGTATTTTAATAGTTTTTGTATACATTGAATATGTATGTATACACTGAATATGTATAAAGGTCTTAGAAATAAATTAATGATTTTAAGGACTCAAATAGGAAAAGACTATTTTACCCCTATTGAGGGAAGTTCACCTAAGGATAGTGAAAGCATGCCATGCATGAAATGCATGATTTAAGGTTTTTTTGATTTAAGGAAATTTTATTGGTTTTTTAAGTAAAGCAAATCGATAGATTGGCCAGTAACTGCATAAATTTCACAAGAGAACACTACGTAAGTGTTATTAAGATTTAAATGAAAATTCTTTGGAAAATGGGCCAACTATCAAGTTTATATGGAAACAGATAGTGCTGGCACATAGCTCGCACTATATCTGTGTTTGTGATTGTGCATAAATGTGCTTAAGCGGTTGCTCGCACCGACTTGTGCGACATCATATGCATGACATGTGCTTGAGCAGTTGCTCACACCGACTTGTGCGACATCATATGCATGACATGTGCTAGAGCGGTTGCTCGCACTGATTTTTATTATTATGAAATGCATGAGAAGTGCTGGAGCCTAGCTCGCACTCTGTTTTGACATGTTTTGACTTGTTTTGACCTAATATGCATAAAAAGGTGCTGGAGCGATTGCTCGCACTAGTTTTTATGATTGACATGCATGAGAGGTGCTGGAGCCTAGCTCGTATCCTATTTTGTATGAAATTTCATAAAGTTGTGCTGGAGTGTAACTCGCACGACATTTAATGTATTTATGCATAAAGTTATACTGGAGCGGTGCTCGTACGAAGTTTTAATTTACTTGAGCATTCATTCGAGCTAGAGCTTCGCTCGCACAGGGATTTATATGACATGCATATAGCCGTGTTGGAGCCTCCTGTAGACTGTGTCACAGTGAGATGATAGGCTCACACTTGCATACTGAGACATATATGATATGGGTGGATAAGACCTATTGCAGGCACCCCTGACTGAGCTTGGGTTCACGGAGTACATTGTACCTTGTATGTCATGCGGAGTACGCTGTACCGTAGGGATTATTGGAGTGGAGTGGCATTAGCCATGAGGCAGTAAGCCTTGCCCTCGTAATCCTAATGTTATGCTGTTCTGGCGGGTAGGACCGACCCACCTCCCGTTTCAGGTGTGATACCCCGCACACTAGGTACCATCTTGCCAGGGATCACGAGGTTATAGCCATAGTCCTATGTTGTTACTGATAGTCACCTACTTGTCTCACATGATATAACTTGTGGTCTGATAGACCAGGGTAGACCTGAGGGAGGGGTCAGGCCCCCAATTTTACGATTTTATGATTTTATGATATGTGACCCTGAAAGAAGGGTGGTTTTATAACCGAAGCTTTATAATGAATTTTAATGACTTGTTTTATGAATTTGAGATGTACTTATGAGATGATTGACCCGGAAGGGTTATTTTATACTGCATATTTAATAAAATGATTTGAATGCAGTAGCATGATGATGTTTTCCATGCTTTCATTTCAAATTCATGATTTGTCTTACATGGCATGAAAGAATGCATGATCTTGATTTACTTCATGCTTATTATGATTTAATGATGTCACATAAAATGCCTTTGATGCATGAATAACATGATTTCTATATGCACAAATAGTTTTGATAAACTATGTCATGGATATATGCATGATTTTGTGCTTGAGATTTTAATGAACAGAAATGGATTTAAGGGCATGGCATTATGAGCAGGTAGATAGTGGAGCTATCTACTTACTTGCATAATTGCCTTACTGAGCGTGTGGTTTACTTACCCCCTTATTTTCCCATCTTTTCAGAGCACTTATAGTAGTTAGTGAGCGGCTGAGGACTTGCATCTTGGTATCCACTGCTTCCCATCGAGAGACAAGTATACACATTTGTATAGTTTTGTATCTAAATATGTAATGCACAGTACTGTAAACGGATATGATGTCGGGGATGTAGAGTTATAAATATCATTGAGTATGTACTTAATTAAAGTCAAAAGATATTAAACTCTGATATATGAATGTGATTATGAAAATGGAATGGTAAATAGGTAAGGGGTGACTAACACCGAATCATAGCCCAACTGTTTGTAGGATGGTCACGATGAGAGAAAGGTAAGAATTAAATAATAAATGAAAAAGCGAAAAATTTACTCTAATTTTTAGGAAATTTGGGTCGTGACAATGTGCTTGAGCGGTTGCTCGCACTGACTTGTGTGACATCATATGCATGCAATGTGCTAGAGCGGTTGCTCGCACTGATTTTTTTTATTATTGTAAAATGCATGAGAGATGCTGGAGCCTAGCTCGCACTCTATTTTCACTTGTTTTGACTTGATATGCATAAAATGGTGCTGGAGCGATTGCTCACACTAGTTTTTATGATTTGACATGCATGATAGGTACTGGAGCTTAGCTCGCATCCTGTTTTGATATGATAATTGCATAAAAGCCGTACTGGAGCCTTACTCGTACGTGATTTAATCGATTTAATTGCATAAAGTCGTGCTGGAGTATAACTCGCACGAGATTTAATTTACTTGAGCATTCATTCATGCTGGAACGTTGCTAGCACGAAGTTTTATATTAATTTATAACTCATTTAAAAGTTGTACTGGAGTGTTACTCGTAGGCAGATTTTACTGATTTTTATGAAACCGTGCTAGAGCTTCACTCGCATGAGGTTTCCAGATATCATGAATATTCATGGAGTCGTGCTAGGGCTTCGCTCGCACAGGGAATTATATGACATGCATATAGTCGAGTTGAAGCCTCCTGTAGATTGTGTGTCACAGTGAGATGATATGCCACACGTGCATACTGAGACTAGATGGTATGGGTGGATAAGACCTATTGCAAGCACTCCTGACTGAGCTTGGGTTCACAGAGTACGTTGTACCATGTATGTCACGCAGAGTACGATGTACCGTGGGGATTGTTGGAATGGAGTGGCATTATCCACGAGGCAGCAAGCCTTGCCCTCGCAATCTTGATGTTATGCTGTTCTGGCTGGTAGGACCAATCCACCTCCCATTTCAGGTGGATACCCCACACACTAGGTACCGTGTAGCCAGGGATCACTAGGTTATGGCCATAGTCCTCGTTGTTACTGATATAGCTACCTACTTGTTTCATATGATATAACTTGTGGTCTCGATAGACCAGGGTAGACCCGAGGGAGGGTCAGGCCCCCGATTTTATGATTTTCTATTGTGATGCTAGATTTCAGATGATTTTATGACATGTGACCCTAAAACAAAGGTGATTTTATGACAAAATTTTATAACGAGTTATTTTATGAGTTTTTAGATATATTTATGAGATGATTGACCCAGAGGGGTTATTTTATACTGCAGTTTTAATGAAATGATTTAAATGTAGTAGCATGATGAGTTTTCCATGCGTTAATGATAAGATTCATGAAAAGAATTATTTCTCATGATTTGTTTTACATGGCATGAAATGATGCATGATCTTGATTTACCTCATGCTAAGTATGATTTAATGATGTCACATAAAATGCCTTTGATGCATGAATTATATGATTTCTATATGCACAAATAGTTTTGATAAACTATGTCATTGATGTATGCATGATTTTGTGCTTGAGATTTTAATGAAAAGAAATGGATTTTAAGGGCATGGCATTATGAGCATGTAGATAGTGGAGCTATCTACTTACTTGCATAATTGCCTTACTGAGTGTGTGGTTTGCTCACCCCTTTATTTTCCCATCTTTTCAGAGCACTCGCAGTAGTTAGTGAACGGCTAAGGACTTGCAATCTTGGTATCCACTGCTTCCCATCGAGAGACAGGTATATACATTTGTATAATTTTGTATCTAAATATGTAATGCACAGTACTGTAAATGGATATGATGTCGGGGATGTAAGGTGATGTAATACCATTGTATATGTCTTTAGTTAAAGTCAAAGGATAGTAAATCCTAATATATGAATGTGATTATGGAAATGGAATGGTAAATAGGTGAGAGGTGACTAACACCGAATCATAGCCCAACTGTTTGTATGATGGTCACGGTAAGAGAAAGGTAAGAATTAAATAATAATAGAAAAGCGAAAAATTTGTAGTGATTTTAGGTAATTTGGGTCGTGACATTATCATACTCCTAAACTTGAGCTTTTAATTACTTGTCCTCAACCAAAATAAAACATTTTTAGGAAATGAAAAGTACAAAATGATTGATTTTCCCAATATTATCCTAAAAACAAAGTACAGACTCTGATCTTAAAGACTCACAACTTTAGGTCAAACACTCAGAATCATTCAATACAATGTCTCAACCCAAATTGAGCCTGCATAGTTAATGACAAGTGATCACTCCTATAAGTTTGCTTTTCACTTCTCTCTCCACTAATGTAACCACACTTAATCAAAGATCAATAGGACTTCATTAAACTTGTAAGCTAAGGCTAGGGCTAAGGTATGATAAAGTCAATTTAGACTCGAATAACCCTAATCATGCATTACTTCTAGGATCTTCAATGTTTATAGCTTTCTTTATTTCCCCCAAACTTATTTATTTTTCTAAACTCTTTTATTTTATTTTTGCATTTTTCTCTTTTTCATTATATATTTATTTATTTTCTTTAACCATAACCTATATGTACATAGCTTTGAATATATCCTAGTGACATCACCTGCTATCGGGGTGTGAGATAGGAAAAAGTGTTTAGGCTAAGGAAAATCATGTCGATGTACATATAAAGAAAGACTTACTTGGCCCAGAAGGGTGACTTGGGATAAAATATGTACAAAGATGGCTAGAAAGCTAAAACAATCCAAAGATGGCCTAAATCATTTACTTAATCTAGCGTAATCTAATATTTCGCCTCAAGAGAATAGCAAACAAATTCTAGGATATGATGCACAATGTCAAATGAAAAATGCAATCATATGTCCACATAAGCTTTCTCTAAATGAGCATACAAATCCATGACATGATGTGTGCATAAAAATTAAGAGATCGTAATCAGAGGTAAGACAAATTCAAAAAATTAACTTCATACTTTCACTACAATCATGCTTCTCAGTCAGTAAAATTCAAACTAAATCACAGGGTCATATCATAGGATTATATGAAAAGAACATGCTAAGTACTAAATCACCCTAAAATAAAACTGTGTATGCTTATATTTTCAAAAATTTTGACAAATTTTACAATTTTTGCTCAATTTTTTGAAAATGCTCTAGTGAATCCCTTCCCCCAAACTTGAAGTGCATAATGTCCTCAATGTGCATATAATATAAGCAATGAAGCTCGAGATTAGAACTCCCCTATTTGATGATGAACATTGTGAATCTCAATGAGGAAGTATTGTTGCAAAGATTATCTGCAAAAGAAACAAAGAAAGAAGAAACACAAAAGAAAAAAGGAACTGTATAAAAAATCAAAAGAAAAGAAAAACAAAGACAAATCAATAAAGCTACGTGCATGAAGATGAAGCTGTGCTAAAAGCCTGAACAATGAAGCTAGGCTGAGTTTATAGTCTTTAGCAAGGCTCTCACTAAAGCAAAGTCACAAGGTCAGAAGCTTGAGGGTCAACTAAGATGGTAATAGAATACTGATGATCAAACCCTTCCCTAAAGTAATGCTTAAGCCCATACTCATTAACCTTAAACCATTGCTTCTAGGTCTCATCCATGATTTTAATAGCTCCATGAATGAAAACTTGGTTAATGGTAAAGGATCCTATCCATCTAGACTTAAGCTTCCCTGGAAACAACTTCAAGTGGTAATTAAAAAGCAAAACTTGTTATCCCGACTCAAAATGTTTCTCCTTAATCTTCCTGTCATGCCAACATTTAGTCTTCTCCTTGTAGAGTTTGGCATTCTCATATGCCTACAACCTGAACTCATCTAACTGATTATGCTGTAGCAACCTATTCTCTCCAACTACATATAAATTGAAGTTCAAGTTCTTAAGGGCTTAGTAGGCCTTATACTCAAGCTCCACAGGCAAATGACAGGCCTCTCCATACACAAGCTAATAAGGGAACATTCTTATAGGTGTTTTGAAAGGTTGTTCTGTAGGCCCAGAGTGAATCATCTAACCTAATGGACCAGTCCTTACTATTTAGGTTCACTGTCTTCTCCAATATCCCTTTAATATCCCTATTGGATAACTCTACCTGGCCACTAGTCTATGGGTGATAAGAGTGGCTCTCTTATGCTTAACCTCATATTTCCCTAAAATTTTATCAAAACTCTTGTTACAAAAGTGGGATCCCTCATCACTAATGGTAGTTCGAGGGGTGCCAAATCTCTTAAAAATATTTTTCTTCAAAAACTTAATCACCACCTTAGCATCATTAGTTGGTAAAACCATTCTTCAACCTATTTAGACATATAGTCCATAGTCATCAAGATGTAAAGATTTTCATATAAAGGGACAAAAGGCCTCATGAAGTCTATGCCCCAAACATCAAATATCTCTACTTCTAAAATATTGGTCAGAGGCATCTCATTTCTTTTGAAAATATTACTTACCCTCTCACACCTATCACATCTAGATACGAAGTAATGGGCATCCTTAAACAAAGTGGGCCTGTAGTATCCAAATTGTAATCTCTTTTCCAAAATGCCCTTAATAATCAGAAGAATGGCAATGTCTAAGTATATCATCTACTTCCTCCATAGAGACACGCCTCTTCAAAATCTGATATTTACATTGTTTGTATAAGAAGGGCTTATCCCACACATAGTACTTGACATCACTTAGAAATTTCTTCTTTTGTTGAGGAGTCAAATCCGGTGGCAACACATTACTTACCAAATAGTTAACAAAGTCAACGTACCATGGTAAATTGGAGTGCCCAAAAGCAAACAGTTGCTCATCAGGAAAGGATTCGTTAATTGTTGTACCATCTTCCTTAAGTCTACTCTCTAATCTAGATAAATGGTCAGCCACCTAATTCTTAGTCACTTTCCTATCCATAATCTCTAAGTCAAATTCCTAAAGCATGAGGATCTATTTAATTAATCTAGGTCTTGCATCCTTCTTAGAGACTAGGTACTTAATGGTAGCATGATTAGTGTACACTACCACCTTGGTGCCAATGATATAGGATAGAAACTCATCAAAAGCAAATACCACAACCAACAACTCCTTCTCGAAAGTAGCATAGTTTAACTGGGCTTCGTTGAGAGTCTTACTTGCTTAGTCGATAGCATGAAAGACTTTTCCTTTTCTTTGACCAAGTGCAGCCCCAACTGTATAATCACTCACATCACACATTAGCTCAAAAGGTAAACTCCAATCCGGAGCTGTGATCACAGTGGCTATAACTAACTTCTCTTTTAAAGTCTTAAATGCATCCAAGCAACGTTCATTAAAATAGAATGCAGTATCATTTTCAAGAAGGTTATTCAAGGGTTTTATGATTTAGGAAAAATTCTTTATGAACCTTCTATAAAAGCCTGCATGACCTAGAAAACTCTTGATTTCTTTAACAGAGGTAAGGAGAGTTGACTTCTTAATGATTTCCACCATAGCTCTATCAATTTCTATCCCCTTCGATGAGATCTTGTACCCAAGCACTATATTCCCCTAACCAAAAAGTGGCACTTCTCCCAATTTAGCACCAAATTTATCCTTTCACATCTCTTTAACACCAGTGCCAAGTTATATAAACACAGGTCAAACCTATCCTTAAATACAGAAAAATCATCCATGAAAACCTTTAGAAAATCCTCCACCATAACATGAAAGATGGCAATCATGCAAGATTGAAAGGTAACAGGTGCATTACAAAGGCCAAAAGTCATCCTCCTAAATGCAAATATCCCATAGGGACAGGTGAAGGTGGTATTTTCTTGGTCCTCTGAATCTATAGATATTTGATTGTACCCAAAATACTTGTCCAACAAGCAGTAGAACTCATGATTAGTTAACCTATCTAGCATCTTGTCAATAAAAGGCAGAGGGAGGTGGTATTTTCTTGTGGCCTTGTTAAGCTTCCGATAATCCATACACACATGCCAACTAGTGACAATCTTAATAGGGTTGAGCTCATTGTACTCAATCACAGTCATCCCTTCCCTCTTAAGGACACATCGAACTGGGCTTACATAGGCACTATCAGAAATAGGATATATGATCCCTACATCTAACCACTTAGTTATCTTTTTTTTTTTTACCACTTCTTTCATCATAGGATTCAACCTGCGCAGGTATTCAACTGATGACCTATACTCATCCTATGATAGTATGTTATGCATACAAATCAAAGGACTAATACCCTTAAGTTCAGAGATAGACCAGTCTATGGCCTTTTGATGCTCTTTCAAAACTTGTAATAGCTTCTCCTCTTGATTAGTGGAGAAAGCAGCAGACACTATAACTGGCCTAGTGGAAAACTCACCTAGATAGGCATACATAAGGTGTGAGGGTAAAGGCTTAAGCTATAAAGTTTGAAGGTCACTAGTAGATGGAGAGACATCTATTGTTGGAGTAAATGAGGTGTCTAAGCTCTCAAACTAGGTAATCTCCATCAGAGGAGAAACCTCAAACAACTGTAGTGCCTCATATACATCATTATCATCATCATCCTCATTATATTCCTTAAGATCAACAGATTTTACTAAAGAAGCCTCTAAAAAGTTTAATGGGTGTGTCCTAAAGAACTCCTTAGTGATGTCTCTATCAACTATGTTCATCCTAAAACAATCATGAGAACCATCAAGAAACCTCAAAGATTTAAAAACATTAAAAGTCACCTCCTGATCCTGGACTCTCATTGTCAATTTCCCCTTCTGCACATCTATAAGGGTCCTACTAGTAGCTAAGAAAGGCTTACCTAGTATGATGGGGACTTTCCTATCTTCCTTCATATCTAACATAATAAAATCCGTAGGGAAGATAAACTTTATCTACCTTAACAAGACATCTCCAATGACCCCTTTTGGATACTTAATGGATTTATCAGCTAATTAAAGGATCACTATGGTAAGCTTTACAGCTCCTACTCTTAAATTCTGATATATGGACCAAGGCATTAGGTTAATATTAGCCCTTAGATTACACATGGCTCTACCAAAGAATTGGTCTCCTATGGTACCCAGTATGGTAAAGCTACCTGATTTTTTTAGCGAAGGGTGTAATCTCCACTGAATGATGGCACTACACTCCTCAGTAAGTGCCACTGTCTCATAATCCTTAAGTCTTCTTTTCCTCGAGAGGATATTCTTTGTAAACTTTACATAACTAGGCATCTGCTCTAAAGCATCAACGAAAGGAATGTTAGTGTGAAGCTTCCCAAATGCCTTTAGAAGTTTAGCAAACTACTTATCAAACTTCTAGTTTTGAAACCTCTGAGGAAAAAGTACCGGTGGCCTAACAGAGGAGGTATAGTGTTAACAAGTGTAGGGCCAAAAAAAGAGAAAAAAATGTAAAGCTGAAGAAGATGATGATGAAGTGCCTGATTGAGGCTTCTCTGTAGCTTGATCATCATGTATGTACTCCTTCAGGGCCGCTTCTTTAAAATCTAGGGGCTCAGCCTCTATGGGCTCAACAGGACTAGACCTAGCATGTAGATCGTCTAACTCTCTACCACTACATGCTCTTTAACCTTCATTTGTTTAACAAAATTAGCTTTGGTATTACTAGGAAGGGTCCTTTATGGACGTTGGCTGCGAGCATTAGCTATCTATCCAACCTGGATTCCAAGTTCTTAATAAAAGTAGCCTGATTCTGCAAGACAGTCATGAACATCTTTTCAAGTGAATGCTTCTTCTCAGCTACAGGTGCAAGTATGTGCTGAGGCTACACAGGTGGTGGTGGTGGTAGTGGATGATACTGAAACTGATGTGACTGAGGTGAATTATGAGATTAAAGATATCAAGGTTGTTGAAGTGGTGGTACATGTGCGGGTTAAGGCTAAAAACTAAGGGGTCCCAAAGATTTGGAAATAAATGATTGCCCCTGATTTTGGCTCTAAGAGAGATTAGGATGATTCCTTCACCCATGATTGTAGGTGCAAGAGTATGGATTGTTTTATTGCCTCTGAAGTGAGGCAAGGTACTGAACAAACTCTAAGTTCAGTTAGCACCTATAAATAAAGTGTACACCACCTTACAGAGTGCATGAGATAAAGGGACTTTAGATAGTTAAAACAGGGCTATGATTGAGGGTAATACTAAGCTACGTACTAAGAGACTCTACCTTCTTTATAAGATTAGTAATCTAAGAGGTTAAGGAAAATAACACATCTAACTCATAAATTCTCGTAGCCTTCTTATGCAGTTGTCTCTCTGATGACCACTGATAATTGTTAGCTGTTATCTTATCCAACAGACTATATGCTTCATCCTCAATTTTGCACATCAAGGCTCCTTCAGCAATAGCATCGACGATAGTTCTATTCTGGCTAGTTAGTCAATTATAAAAGGTTTAGACTTGAAGCTATATAATAAGGACACTTCCTAAGAAGGTCCTTGTATCTTTCCCAAGCCTTTTGAAAAGACTCAGAGTCGAACTGAGAAAAAGATGAGATATCACTATAGAACTTGGCCATTTTAGAATGAGGAAAGAATTTGACTAAGAACTGATGGGCCAATTCATCCCATGTGGAAATGGAACCAGGGGGTAAAGTAGTCAGCTAGTGTTTAGCTCTATCCTTGATTGAGAAATGGCATAGTATAAGCCTAAGCACGTCATCCGCAAGCCCATTATGCTTAAAGGTACTGCACAGTTCTAAGAAGCTCCATAAGTGAGCTTGTGGGTCATCATGGGAAGCCCACTTAACTGAAGAGAGGTTTTGATCATTTAGATGATTACAGGCTTAATTTCAAAGTTGTTGGCTAGTACGACTGGTGGCCTGATGCCAGTATAGTACCCTCCTATGGTTAGGATTGCATAATCTCCTATGGTTCTAATCTTTTTGTTTTCAGCCATCGTGTCTTACAGCGGAACTACTATTTTCCTAGAGTCCTTTCTGATTTTCCTCAGTGTTCTCTCTATTTCAAGATCTAAGGGAAAGTAATCAAAGCTTTTAGCTTTACGCATACAGACATTCAAAATCTCTCAAAGATACTTTTGAAATTTTTTGGAATTTTTAATTTTTTTATAGTAGAGAGAAAATCTAACTAATCCTAAATAAAAGCTCTAAATATTTACAACCTAAGTATGTACAAAACTAGAAGTATACCTAAGCATAATTTCATTGATATCAACTAATAGCTCAATGTCATTCCCAGCAATGGCACCAAAAACTTGACATATCCTGACATCTACACCGTAAGATCACGGTTCGCACAAGTAATAAAAGGATTTGAGTCCCAGATTATCATCCCATGAGAAGATAGTAAGTCTAATTAAGCACCAGTTAATCTTACCCTAAGTATATCCTAACCAATTATGAATAATTTTTAAATGTGATCTACCAGATTCATAATAAAAGAAATTAAATAATAAAATAAAGTATAGCAGAAATACTTACAGAGCTTCAAGTAATATAACAAAATAATATGAAAAAGAAAAATAATAAAATTAGATTTAAAATTAAATGGGTCAAAAAGGAAAATATAAGAAAATATAGGCCTAAAAAGTAATTAATGAAAATAAATCTACAAAATCTAATATGAAATTAAAAATGCATGAATATATTCTAATTAAATCAAATAGAGTGCAAAATATCTAAAACTAATGTATAAGAGAAGAAACTGCTAAATAAAAATACTAAAAATCCTAAATAAAAACCCTAACCCTAAAATGTCCTAAATTGTAATTCTAAATTATGCCTAACCCTAAATGAATGCTAAACTAATGAAATGCATAAATAAATAATAAAATCTAATCTAAATGATGCATAAGAATTAAAATATTTTTGGAATTTTTGAAATTATGAATGAAAACTAACCTAAGTATGCATGAAATAATCTTTAACCCTAATCTAACCTAAATGTAAAACTTAAAGACTGAACCAATGATTTACTATTACTAAACCATCAACTAATATGTACCTAAAACAATAAATAATTTTCTAATGTGAAAATGCAACTAAATCTTAAATATATGCATGAAAATAATAAAAAATAAAGTAAAGCCCTATTTTATCCTAACCCTAAACCTAACCCTATATGAAACCAACCTAAAATGACCCCTAAATGAAACCCAAAAAGCAGTGATACCAAATATAGATAGCATGCAATCTATAAAATAAAAATTCTAAACATATGCAAATGATACCTAAAATTCATTAAAAATTTTCTAACCCTAAATGACTATGTATATGACCCAATGGCCCTCTAAAACACCTTAAAAACTACTTAAACGAACCCCAAATAGCCCATGCAAAGCAATTGGTCTAAACAATGCATTATCTAACCTATGCAACAAGAAAAAAAAATCGAAACACATCCAAAATGCTTCCTAAAAATTTTCCTAAAGCAACCTAAATTAATTTAATTGCACTAATTATATATAGAAAATTTAAAACATCCTAGATGACACTAGAAAATTAACCAAATCAGCTCCTTAAAAACATCAACAAAGACACCTAAAGTAGCAAGAAATATGGGATTGAAATGGAAAATGAAATATGACCTAAAAATGCATGAAAATCTATTCTAAAATTTTTATACTAATTATATGAGCCAAGTATGATTTAATGCAACCTTAATATGTCCTAAAATGATGCAAATCCTTAATCAAATAATTGCAAACAGCACCTCAAGCTGAAACAATGAACCTATAAAAGTACATAAAATTATATAACCAACGTAAATCCCTAAAGTACCAAAAGACAGCTAGAAATAACTCAAATATATAACATATAAATTCCCTAACGAATGCCAAACAGAACTGAAATAAGAAAATTGCATGAAAATTGAATATGTTCAAACATAAAACCTAAACTAACATTAACCTAAAATTCACCTTATTAAACAATGACCAATACATCTCTATACTCTCAAATAAGGATTAAAATAAATCTAAAAGAGCAGCTCAACAATTCATAAAGAGACGGGAATACAAAACTGAAGCAGTGGAAACTAAAAAGCTTAAAACAGTGGTAAACAGTCAAGAAGCACGACAATTTATGCTACTTCTTTACAAGCTAAATCACTATTCGAATATGCAATATTATAATAATAACTAAGCTATGTAAAACAAATACAAACTGACTCCTACTAAACCTCTAACAGTAGCTATAAATTCCAGAAATGAAGACCCAAGATGTGAAAAATATACACTTGCAAAACCGAAATACTCGCTCGCAACCCGTAACTTGTGTCTTCACGTTTCTATATTTTTTTAAAAGAAAAACTAAATTTCAACATTATCATAATCCTATAAAACAGTAGCGAAAAAATATCATAATGAATGGCTTAAAAAACATAACAATAAAACTAATAGGAGAGAATCTAAACCAAGCTCAAGAACAAGAGCTTATGGAGGTAGTTTTGCAACCTCTCAAGCTCCAATCCCCATAGAGTTCCATCGAAATAAAAATGAAAAGTCGAAGATGATGGAGAAGAATATTGAAAGGCTTGAAATAAAAATAAACAACAAGGCTAAAGAAAGAAAATTAAAACTTGCACTAAAATAGCTTAAATATGTTAAACAAAGTGGAAGTGTAAAAAGCTTGTCAAAGAAAGAAAAATGGTGGCTACTCTTCAACTTAAGAAAACATCAAATGAAGCATCAAATATACCTAAGAATAACCTAGCATTTGACCACTCCAATATTCCCATACATTTTGCATATATATAGTCATTTAAATGAGGGGTACAAAAGGTATTTCGTATCCTATATGAGTTGGTAATGGTTGGCCGCTTGTCTTCATGTCATTGGCTCCTTGGAAAAGATATTTTCATGTCATCCAAGCCTTCAACCAGCTATGGATACCTCTCCCTCTTCTAGAACCTTCCTTTGTCTTCTTATACACATAAGCATGTAAGGTGGCAAAGGCATGTGTCCTCCATGTGTTAGCTAAGTTGTCCCTTGTTCTATCCTTCAAGAATGAATAAGAAATGGACACTTGGCATCTTACGTGTCTAGGGAAGAGAGAGATGATGACTCATGCTACAAGACCCCTCTTTTGTCTTCAAGTGGCCCAATCTTCTTTTTAACCCATTTTCAATCATTTTCTATTGAAATGATTGAAAATCATCTAAAATTTATTTATATGCAAAGTATGATGAATTTAATTAAAATAAAGGGATAATTAATAAAATAATATGAGGATTAATTAATTAATTAAGAAAATTAAGTACAAAATAACTCTATTTTCTTAGAGTTATTAGTCGTCAACTAGGCCACCTAACCATTATTAGCCATCAGCTAGGCCACATCATTGCTATTTACCTCGCCAATAGTATGCTATATCATTGCTAGCTACTATCATCCTCGTCAACATGGGCCACATATGTTATAACTGTTATCATCGTCGTCAGAAGGGGCTACATAATGGTTATGGCTAACTGTTATCACCTGTCATCTAATGCAATATAATAAAGCTCTTAAAGCTGTCTATGTGAATGTTTTGAGATCACATCAAATCAATGTGGGTTCAAAGCAAAGTATGCTTAATCCAAAATCATGTAGACGTAAATCTCATATTCTTTCAAAACATGTAGTAAGTGACATGTCACGACCCAAATTACCCTAAAATTAGAGTAAATTTTTTGCTTTTCATTTATTATTTAATTCTTACCTTTCTCTCATCGTGACCATCCTATAAATAGTTGGGTTATGATTCAGTGTTAGTTCCCTTACACTAATTACCATTCCATTTCCATAATCACATTCACATATAAGAGTTTACTATCTTTTTTACTTTAACTAAATACATACACAATGGTATTTACATAACCTTACATCCCCGACATCATATACGTTTATAGTACTATGCATTACATATTTAGATACAAAATTATACAAATGTGTAAACCTGTCTCTCGATAGGAAGCAACGGATACCAAGATGCAAGTTCTCAACCTCTCACTAACTACAGCGAGTGCTCTGAAAAGATGGGAAAATAAGGGGGTGAACAAACCACACACTCAGTAAGGCAATTATGCAAGTAAGTAGATAGCTCCACTATCTACATGCTCATAATGACATGCCCTTAAAATCCATTTCTTTTCATTAAAATCTCAAGCACAAAACCATGCATACATCGATGACATAGTTTATCAAAACTATTTGTGCATATAGAAATCATGTAATTCATGCATCAAAGGCATTTTATGTGACATCATTAAATCATACTTAGCATGAGGTAAATCAAGATCATGTCATGTAAAACAAATTATGAGAAACAATTCTTTTCATGAATTTATCATTAACGCATGGAAAACTCATCATGCTACTGCATTTAAATCACTTTATTAAAACTGCAGTATAAAGTAAGCGGAAGGGTTTAAGTTTCTCATAAATCAATCACATTATAAAATTTTGGTATAAACATTTCCCTTCATTTAGGGTCACATATCATAAAATCACAAAATCGGGGGCCTGACCCCTCCCTCGGGTCTACCCTGGTCTATCGAGACCACAAGTTATATCATGTGAGACATGTAGGTAACTATATCGGTAACAATGAGGACTATGGTCATAACCTAGTGATCCCTGGAAATACGGTACCTAGTGTACGGGGTATCACACCTGAACCGGGAGGTCGGTCGGTCCTACCCGCCAGAACAGCATAACATCAGGATTGTGAGGGCAAGGCTTGCTGCCTCGTGGCTAATGCCACTCCACTCCAACAATCCCCACGGTACAGCGTACCTCGCGTGACATACACGGTACAACGTACTCCGTAAACCCAAGCTCAGTCAGGGGTGCCTGCAATAGGTCTTATCCACCCATACCATCTCTGTCTCAATATGCTCATGTGAGCATATCATCTCACTATGACACACAGTCCACAGGAGGCTCCAACACGTATATGCATGTCATATAAATCCCTGTGCGAGCGAAGCTCTAGTACGGCTCCATGCATATTCATGATATCTAAAAATCTCTTGCGAGCAAAGCTCTAGCACGGTTTTATAAAAATCAGTAAAATCTACGTAGGAGTAGCACCCCAGTACGACTTTAAAATGAGTTATAAATCCATATAAAATCACGTACGAGCAAGCTATAACACGGTTTTATGCATAAATAAATCACATCTCGTGCGAGTTATACTTCAGCACGGCTTATGCATAAATAAATCAAATCTCGTACGAGTTACACTCCAACACGGTTTTTATGCAATTATCATATCAAAACAGGATGCGAGCTAAGCTCCAGCACCTCTCATGCATTTCAAATCATAAAAACTAGTGCGAGCAATCGCTCCAGCACCTTTTTATGCATATCAAGTCAAAACAAGTCAAAACATTCAAAATAGAGTGTGAGCTAAACACTAGCACCTCTCATGCATTTCACATTAGTAAAATCAGTGCGAGCAACCGCTCTAGCACATTTCATGCATATGATGTCACACAAATCGATGCGAGCAACTGCTCAAGAACATTTTATGCACACTGACAAACTCAGATATAGTGCGAGCTATGTGCCAGCACTATCTGTTTCCATATCAACTTGATAGTTAGCCTATTTTCCAAAGAATTTTTATTTAAATCTTAATAACACTTACGTAGTGTTATATTGTGAAATTTATGCAATTACTGGCCAATCTATCGATTTGCTTCGCTTAAAAACCAAGAAAATTCCTTAAATCAGAAATTACTTAAATCATGCATTTCATGCATGTCATGCTTTCACCATCCTTAGGTAAATTTCCCTCAATAGGGGTAAAATAGCCTTTTACCTATTTTCGGGTCCTTAAAATCTTTAATCTATTTTTAGGACCTTTATACATATTCAGTGTATACAAAAGCTATTAAAATACGCGTAGCTACCTCTAGCTACTCACACAATTCCCTTACCTCATTTTTCTGTACAGTCTGACCTTTCCACTGATTTCTTGTCATGTAGTCCGATTTACTCTCAATCAAATCTTCGAAACTACGTATAAATATACATCAGGTCAAATACAATACAATTAATTGTATTTCATATTTTCAGGGCTTAATTTAAATCATTAGGCCCGTTTACCCATATTGGGCTTGATTGTACCATAATGGCCTTAATCGGCCTTAAGCCCGTTTTCCACTTACTATTCACATCATCGAGGTCTATTAGTCTCATTGGGCCCACTAGTATTTATTGAGTCTCATTCTATATTTTTGGATAGCTTAATGAATTATTTACGACAATTTATCTCTAATTCTAGAATTTAATTCATTTTATATGAAATTAAATCCGTAATTTATGCGATAATTTCTAACACAAATAACGATGCAATATTGTCGTAAATAAGAGTTACTTACCCGAGATTCCATGATAGTACGTAAATTGAGGCTGACTCGAGTCCTCATTTACACAATTAAATATTTTCTCGAGTAAACTTTCAGTCAAATATTAATCCAATTAAATATTCCAAAATTTAAATCGGTCAATTTCGACTGCTTACCGACTTACTCGTAGCTCGATTGCATCACTGAGATTTTTCCCCAATTTTTCCATTATTTCTTTTTCCTTTTTCTCTTTCTTTTTCTTCTCTTTCCTTTCTTTTTAGCTGAACCAGTCCGGTTCGGTTCAACATACTGCACTGCACTGAACCGATCTGTACCGGTTCAGGCTCAACTTTATCGTTTCGACGTTGTCCGGCCAATTCCCGACATGATTTCGGTGCTATTCGACGCGCCATTGCCTAGGCTTCCATCATCGGGCCTCTGGGCGGCTCGAATCGGCACCGATGGCCGCCGATCTAGGCTTCTCTCCTGCGGCCTCTCCCCTCGTTTTCGGCGTTCACCGGCGTTGTTGGCGCGCATGTCGGCCCCTGGTGGTTCCTATGAGGCTCGTCGCCCTTCATCGGCCCTCGCCTGGGGTCCCTGGTCGCCATGGCCGTCGGCTGGAGGGAAACCGTTCTTCCCCGGTTTCGGCTGCTCTGTTTTCCAAAATTGCTTTTCGCGATTTCTGCGTTGTTTTTTTTTTAATTTAAGTTAATTTTATTTATTTATTTATAAATTATTTTTAATATTATTTTAATCAATATTATATTCAATAATAATCCAAAATATCTACAAAAATTATTATTTTATTCATTTATTCAATAAAAGAATTTATCGGTCTTATTTCGACTTTTCGGTATATTTTTTTATTATTTTCGGGATTATTTTTTTAAAGTGAAAATTTCGGTTTAGTCCAATAAATTCATATCTTGATCAATTTATCCCGAAATTTAATTATTTCTTCATTATTGATCAAGATTCTCAAATCCATTATTTTTAATTAAATTTTCTTGTCCCGATTAATATTGAATTTCGATCTTTTGATCGTTTTACCCTTGCACGTGTTCGGGAATTCCTTTTCAATCCTTCATTTGATCTTTTCTCATTTCGTGTTTTGAATAAAAATCAGGTCTTACAATCTCCCCCACTTAAGAAATTTGGTCCTCCAAATTAGAACCAAGTCAAATGGGTCCATAAACAACTTCGAGTACGTCTATCGCATCATACTCTTCAATTCTCATGTGCCTTTTTCCAGAGTGTAATACTACC
This sequence comes from Firmiana major, assembly GCA_033439115.1. Taxonomy (NCBI): domain Eukaryota; kingdom Viridiplantae; phylum Streptophyta; class Magnoliopsida; order Malvales; family Malvaceae; genus Firmiana; species Firmiana major. The sequence goes on from CM065905.1 coordinate 40,627,496, forward strand.
AATGGACTTGACTAAGGAGATCATCTTAAACCTCAACACTTTCTCCTTCCGTCTAATACCTGTATCGATTTTTTTAACATACGTTATACTTTCATTGAGCTAAGCTATTGGAGTTCATATTCGATCACATATGCTGTGTCCGGATAGTATTTTCGAAGTATCATAAGATATGACACATTGTGGATGCCTGCTTATTCAAGTGGTAACGCCAACCTACAGGCCTTATCTCCCACTTTGTCCAATCTCTCAAAGGATTCCATCTAACGAAACTCACTTTGCCTTCTTTCTGAATCTCGTTATGAACTTATGTCCTTAGGACAAGTAACTACTAACAATACTGATTCACCCTCGATGAATTCCAATGGTTTTCTGTCTCTTGTCAGTATAGCTTCTCCGTCTGCTCTAAGGTGTTCTTAATCTCTTACAAATCAACTAAGAATCCTCAGAGGTTTGTCTTACCGATTCGGGAGCAATTCTCTATCTGTCACCCACTTCTTCTTATCCAAATTTGGGGAACAACTCCCTACGGCCATACAATGCCTCATAAAATGTTATCTCGATACTCAAGTGACAACTGTCATTATTGGCGAATTCGATTAGTAATAACTGATCATCCCAGGAGCTTATAAAATCAATGGCATACACTCTCATCACATCCTCTAGAACCTGTACAGTCCTCTCTGACTGACCATCTGTCTGAGGACGAAAGTTATGCTAACACTCAATCGGGTTCCCATAGCTTCCAAAAATAATATTCCCAAAAGTGGGAAATGAAGTGGGAATCCCTATCTGATACCATGCTCACTGGAACGCTACATAATGTTTCACCATTTTTTGTACATATAAATCTGCCTACACACTTAGAGTATCTAGGGATTTCATAACTAGAAGGTGGGTAGACTAAATCAATCTATTGACTATCACCTAGATAGCCTCGTGATTCATTCGGGTCGTCTATAACCCATCACAATATTCATGGTAACTTGCTCCCATTTTCGTGTCGATATAGGTAGAGGCTGCAATAATCCTGCAGACTTCTCGTACTCTACCTTAATCTGCTGACATACGAGACACTTCTCCACAATCTCTATAATGTCTTTTTTTTTATCTGATCACCAATACCCTTTTCAGAGATTCTGATATATTTATTACTTTCGGGATGCACTGTATATCCCGAAGAGTGAGCTTCTGACAATAACACTATCTCATCAACTGTGGTCCTAGGGAGCACTTATACTGTCTCTAGACCTCTGTAAGTCATCATCACTCACTGTGAACTCTGTCACTATACCATTCTGAATCTGACCCACACTATCGACACCATGCCGATCATCACGCTAAGCCTAGCAAATCTGGTCACACAAATCAAGTTCTAACCTCAGGCTAGCTGTCACACAATCACTGTCATCATCAGAAGGGATCACATCACTACTGAGGCTCATAACAGCTCTAGCAGCTCATGTTCCCTGACCATCATATGTGATACCATCCTGAGGCTCTTTCTACTTAAGGCATCAGCCATTACATTAGCATTTCCTGAGTGGTACAATGTTCACAATCATAATCCTTAGAAACTCTAACCCTCTTGGTTATCTCATATTCTACTCTTTCTGTGAAAAAATATACTCGGGGCTTTTACGATCAGTGCATACCCAAAATTTCTTACCGTATAAGTGGTGGCGCCATACTTTTAGTGTAAACGTTACGGCTGCCAACTCTAAATCATAGGTTGGATAGTTTCTCTTATGGTCCTTGAACTATCTGGATCCATAAACGACTATCTTCCCATTTTACATCAATATAGAGCCCAATCCTTATTTTAAGGTATCCATACACACTGAAACCTCTTGAGCTGTTGGTTATGGTGAGAATAATTATGGTAGTCAGTTTATTACTTAAATATACCAAAACTCACTGAAGTTACTTTCATACTTATCATCCCACTCATATGAAATCTTTTTCCAAATGAGACGTATCAACTGAGCTGCCTATTTCAAGAAACTCATAACACCTCGTCTGTAAGACAGTTTCCAATTGCTACTCATACTCTTCCCTAGACTTCGAATACATCATAATGTCATCGCTAAATGACACGATCTAAACGTATTATCCGCAAGTGCACGGATCGTACAAGTAATAATGGGATTTGAGTCCCGAGTTATCGTCCCACAGAGAAGTTGATCGACCTAATTAACTACTGATTAATCTTACCCTAAGTATATTCTAGCAAATTATGAATTTTAAGGGAGTAATCTACATGGCTAACAATACTGAAAATAATAAAAACTATAAAATAAAGAAAATAAAATCGAGCTAAAATTATTTACAAAGCTCCAAGCAATTAAAAGCAAAAACCTACAAAAATAATTAAAACAGTTAAAACTAATTAACGCAATTAAAATAAAATGCTAAATAAAGAAGTAAAATTAATTAAGCTAAAATTGAACAATCCTAAAATGCAATTGAACTACTTAATCAAAATGCAAATTAAACTAACTTGAAAATTAAAGAAATAAAATCCTAGAAAAATTAAGAAAATAACTACAAGCCTAAATGTCTAAAATATTAATTCTAAATTACTCCTAATTACTCCTAATTACTAATTTAACAATAAAATTTAACTAATGCATGATAAATATCTTTTGCATGATAAATTCAAAATTAATCCTAATGCATAATAACTTAACTAATGCATGATAAAATAAAAATGAACTAAGGACATAATTAAATCTAATTCATGAACTAATCAAGCTATTGACTATAAGTAATCATGCAACTAAGTTTAGAATTTTACTCCTTAAGCTAACACATTGAATTGAAATTAGAAAATGCAAGAAAAATGGATTATTATGCAAAGGTTAAATGACAAACAAAGCCTTAACAAATTGTAAAACATCAAAGTGGTCCCGATAACTGCACTATGCCCGTCTTCTTCATTCTTTCATTTTGCTGCCCAGGCGTTCATGATTTGTCCACGCCTGCTGTCTGCTGCATCTGGTCTGTCCACGCATGTCCATCTCCTACTCTGCTGCTTCCATCAACTCTGCCTCGGTTCCGTGCATCAGCTCCAACTGCTTCAAGTTTCACTCATTAGCAACCAAGCTCCAACACGTCACGTTTCCAACTGCTTTATGCTGCAATTTCTGGCCAGAACTGCTCCCCGTACACGTCCTCGGCTCCATTCCCTGCAACCATCTGTTGTTTCAAGTTTTCATTCGTCAGCAAGACAAGCAATTGCTCTCGGTTTGATCCAGATTTCTACCCATGCCGCTAGCAGTAACGTGCTCCAGCTTCTGCTCCCAATCTGTCCTACTGCTGGTTCAAGTTTGCATTATGGTTCTGTACCAGTAGACACATCCGAGCATCCCAGTAGGCACCGATCAACACTTCAAAACTCTAATAGAAAACATACTTGTGACCCAAACTACCATGAAATAAAACTATCTAAACTATTAAATGACAATGAACAGTACTAAGGAATGAAAATAGAGCATAACAGAGCGAAACAAGATAGGTACGTGCGATTCCTATTGGCTGCAACACTTTGTTCCAGCTTATACCGACGCTAGCTGCTGCTTCAATCAGCATGTCCATCATCTCGACATTACAGCAACAAGCCTTCCTTCTCTGTTTCAGTAGTAACCTGCAAGAGCCAACCTCCAACACTGCTCATATGTGTGTGAGTAATCGGTAGCCTCCAGGAGAGATTCTTATCTCAGCCAACATCCACAGCAGCAAATGTGTCACGTGGTCTCATTGGCTATGCCAATATGGCTTCATCGAACTATCAACTTAGGAACAATTTTCAGCTTCTGCCCACACCACCAACCAGAAAATAACCTAAGAGCTACCAAAAAAATTTGAAAACTCTAGTGCCAAAACAACAAACAAAGAGCTAAACTTAAATAAAAATCGAGAATGCAACACATAATGTCACGACCCGAACTACCCAAAAATCAGAGTTAATTTTTCGCGTTTTGTTATTTCTATTTCATACTTACCTTTCCTCTGATCGTGACCACACTCCACTAACAAATTGGGCTGTGCGTCAATGCCAGTCCCACCATACATTTACCATGTAACTTATTTCTTCTCCAGTCATTTATAAAATGTCTATAATATTTATACATCCCCTAGAGACACTTACAAACATGTTACTGTGCTATGCTTATATAGATACAATATGTACAAGTGTATATACCTTATGTTGATGGGCAGCAGCAGATATCCAGAATGCAGTACTGAGTCGCCTCAACTTCAACTGGAGATTATCTGTGGGAGAAAATGAAAGGGGTAAGCACATCAAGCTCAGTAAGGCAATCCTACGAACAAGTAGGTAACCATACTACCTACATGAACGTGGTGCCATGCATAAACCACCCTTTCTCCACACTTTTTAAAACAGATGATATGAGTTATGATGTTATGTAAATCAAGTTTGCATGGAAAATTCAACATGCAATTATTTCAAATCATTTCTTTCTCATTTAAAAATTTCACAATAAGGTCAGGACTCGACCCCTCCTTCTGGTGATCCTGACTCACACAAAACCATGAAAGTCGATTTACATCACACATGGGTTTAAAAAGCATGGAAATAGCATCATGCACATTTAATTTAAAAACCCAGTTTAAATCATCGAAGTCGTCGACATGCGAGACGAGGCAATATCTGTATAACGGTAATAACCAGGACTGGCCATATGTGTCCTCGTGAGTCCCTCTAGCTTCACGGATCCCAGTGTACGAGGTCTCACCCTGATCGGGAACTGCCCGGGAGGTGGGTCAATCCAACCCGTCAGTCTTATCCGATCTCACGCATCCGAAGATGTCGTATCCGAAGATACCCCGTATCATAAGATACCTTATCCGAAGATACCCCGTATCACAAAGATACCGTATCCGAAGATACCCTACGGTACATCGTACTCCATGCTACTTGCACGGTACATTGTACTCCATGGACCCATATCACTCTAGGTACTCCAGCCCAAATGGCCTGCTTCCCACAGAGAGGTTTTGTTTCTCAATACTCATGCCATGTCTCAAAACGCACATGCGAGCCTATTAAATCGGTGACACACAGTCTACCCGATGCTCCAAGCACGGCTTATCGTATGATCTCTGAAAAGTAGTGCGAGCGGTGCTCTAACACTGTATATATGAATCACATGAAAATCTTATAAAATCTGGTGCGAGTTAAACTCCAGCACCCTGTCATGAAAATCATGTAAAATCTGGTGCGAGTTAGACTCTAGCACCGTGTCACGAAAAAGCATATGAAATCTGGTGCGAGTTATACTCTAGCACCTATGCATGTAAAACTCTAGTGCGAGCTCTCGCTCCAGCACTAATGCATGCATCACACAAATCAAACATCGTGCGAGCTGAGCTCTAGCACGTCACATGTAAATAAAAACACGTAGGCGACTCGGTTATCTCCAAATAGTTTTCACAGAAATTACATCGTTTAAGGTATGCAATGCTATGCATTTTTCTTTAAAAGTGAGCCAGCCTACTCATGCATGTGTTAAAATACCTCCAGAACAAGCAGGAACCTCTTGTCCTTGCTCCTCCCAATTTTTCCTAAATTTGTAAGTTCTACCCTTAACAAGGGTATTTTAGTAATTTGCCCATTCGGGGCACTAAAATTATTATTCGACCTCTAGACCCTTCAGATAAATTTTAAAGACTGCAAATGAACTTAAAATTGCATAAAGTTACCTCTAGTAGTCCGCAGAATTCCCTTACCTTAATTTCCTGTCGAGTCTGACCTTTTCTTTTCCACTGTTGTCTCGTCGCGCAGTCCGATATGCTCCCAATCAAATGCCCGGAACTGCGTATAATATTCCTCAGGTCAGATATCATACAATTTAATTGTATTTCCTATTTTCTGGGCTTAATTTAAATCATTGGGCCCGTTTACCCCTATTGGGCCCGATTGCACCTTAATGGGCCTTAATCGGCCTTAAGCCCGTTTTCCACTTAATTTTCACTTTATCGAGGCCTATTGGGCTCATTGGGCCCACTAATAATTTATTGGGCCTCGTTCTAATTCTTGAATAACTAAATCAATTATTTACGACAATTTATCTAAATTTCTATAATTTAATTCAATTTATGCGAAAATTAAATTCATATCACGCAAACGAGGTAATTGTCGTAAATAAGGGTTACTTACCCGAGATTCCATGCTAGTATGCAAATCGAGGCTATCTCGAGCTCTCGTTGGATGCCAATTGTCGAGCTACACAATTCCATAATTTTTTCGGGTAATTTTTCAGCCCAAAATTAATTAAATTAAATACTCCAAAATTTAAATCGGTCAATTTGACCGCTTATCGACTTACCCGAAACTCGATTGCATCGCTGGAACTTTCCCCAATTTTTTTCTCTTTTTCTTTTTCCCTTTTTCTTCCTTTTTTCCTCTCTTTTTGGCTGAACCAGTTCAGACCGTCGGTTCACTTCGGTTCACTCCGGTTCGCCGCCTTGCCGGCCGATTCTCTGCCGGCTTCCACCGCCAGCAGCTCCGTGAGGTTGTCCGCAGCTTGAATCTGGCCTCGATTTCGTCCAAGGCCGTCGGAAAGTTGCCGGTCTGATCGTTCTCCTCTTCGGCGTCGGAACCCATTTCTTTCCTCACCGTTTCCGGCGCCGTCCGCCGGTTTCGGTGGCTGTTTTCGGTACCAATCGGCTCACCGTTGCCTGGGCTTCCAAAATCGAGCCTTGGTGGGGCTCAAATCGGCGCCGATAGCCGGAAAAATCTCTCCTCTCCCCGTCAGTTTCTCTCCCTTGATCCGTCGGATTCCGACGGTTTCGTCGGCCAATACCGGTCTCAAAGAAACCGGCTCCTCCTCCTGAACTCGTCGGTACCCACCGTTCGAGCCCAGCTGTCGTGGATCACCGGAACCAACTCCGTTTTCCCCGCGGGCTTCTCTTCCTCCGTTCGGCGATCTCTGGCCTCCTTGGCGCGGGTCGCCGGTGCCAACAGCTTCGTCGGCCTCTCCTCTTCCTGCTCGACTGTTCATCGGAGCCGTATGTGCCCGGTGGCCATGGGTCGGTCAGCCACGCGCAGGTCACCCTCAGTTTCTCTCTTCTCTTTCTCTCTCCCCGATAGTTTTAACAGATTTCTCTTCTTCTTCTTTTTTTTTTCTTTTTCTTTTCTTTTTATTATTTTAATCATTCAAATACCTTAAAATACCCAAATATCCCTTAAAATTATTATTTTATTCCAAATTAATTAATTTAATTTAATTTATTTATTATATTTTAATCCTTTTTCGGGTATAATTTCTTCGTATTTTCGGGATATTGTCCCGAATGACTTTTCAGTATATTTTTTGATTATTTTCGGGATTATTTTTCCGAACTAAAAATCCCGATTAATTCCCATAAATTAATATCTTGATCAATTTAACCCAAAATAAATTTATTTCACCTTTATTGACCAAGATTTCTCAAATCCATATTTTTAATTAAATTTCCTTATCGAAATTATACCGACTTTCGGTCTTTTGACCATTTTACCTTTACACGTGTTCGGGATTAATTTAACCCGACTTCCCTTCACAAATACTCATTCATTTCGTATTTTAATTAAATTCGGGTCTTACACATAATGGCTAGAAATTAACGTGAAATACTAAGGAAAAGAAAATGGAAAAACAAAGCTTATCATAAAATATAATGATTAAAGGTTGAAAATAAAAATAGTAGCTATTGAGACAAATGGAGGCTAAAAAAGAACTATTCAGGAGAACAAGGAAAATAAAAATTAAAACTATCTAACCTAGGATACTCTAACTAGTTCTACCCTAAAACTACTTTTACACTAACACTACTTAGTCTTTTCAATTGCTATCATGTCTTATTTATACACAAACTTAGGGGTACAATTGTAATTTTTTCATCCTAGATGAGTTGGCATTGTTTGCCACTTGTCTTCACACCATTGGCTCCTTGAAAAGATATTTTCATGTCATCTGTCTTCTTGTCCAATTGGATGTGCTAGGTGGCATGGCTCGTGTTATCCGTGTGGTCCAATCTCGATTTTAGCCCATTCCGATCCATTTTCTACCGAAATTTTCCACATTCATCCGGATTTAATTTATATGCAAACATGAGAATTTTAATTAAATAAAGGGGATAATTAACAAAATAAATTGGGGATTTAACTAATTAATTAGAAAATTAAGCACAAAATAATTCTAAAAAAAATAGAATTATCACTAAAGATGACAACCAATCTGTCCAGGTAAGGTTTAAATACCTCATCGTAGTTGAGTTCCATTAAATATTTCAATCACCCATATTCTTGACCTATGTACGCATAAACGTATAATGTCATTTCGAAATCTCTTCCGTTCAAGATACTAACCCACGTCATTTCCTTTTTCTTATATTAACAACTTTTATAAAATTTTTAATTTTTTTAAACCTTCATAATTAATCGAATTCTATATTTCTTTATCGTACCAGTAAAAGTACCCAAATTTTAAATGTATATATTACAACTGTCGATTTCAATTTATAGGTTATGTGTGTGCTTCTAGACGGTGTTAAGTCTTCAGGTGGGGAGGTATTTTGAAATACCTTTATTAACCCTCAGACTTGACCACATGGACTGGGTGTGGATATATCCCCTTATCCTTGGTCACAATTCATATTCACTACATATCGCTTAATCCAAATTTCTTTACATATCAAAGATATCCTTACCTTGCATACGCCTCTTATTCTAATATATCTCTTATTTAGGATCTATCACATCTTAAAGCTTATCTCCTTTCATATATCACTTATAACAAACTCTTTCATTACTTATTAAAACTTACAATACGCTTTTCAGGGGTGAAAACATCACTATCTTAGGATAGCACTCTAAACAGCATTATTTGCAGCCGAATCAATCTATTCTCAAATATTACTTCAAAATTATTCATATTCCATTGAATAAAATCGGCTGACATATCCTTTTTCCCCTGTATTCAACTTACAACCCCTATACCCATATTCAGTTAGTGAAAATCAGCTAACCATCATCATCTTGCCTAAGGGTACAGGCTTCACATCTTTCACTAACTTATAAGCAACTGAAGGCAGTATGAATAAATGTGTGGCACCAGGATCAATTAAAATAATTACTTCATTATTCACTACCAGTGTGGTATCTTCCACCACGTCAAATGAAACATCAGTAGTATCTTGGTCCAAGGCATACACTCGCCCTCGTCCAACATCTTATTTTTGTGGTATCTACCACACATCCTACACTATTCCATAGCAGGTCGAGGTCCTCAAATCACAATACCCCTCGTAAGTGCTAAAATTAGATACACTGGAGCCTTACAATCATCTTACCCCATGACTAATCAATTCTAATCTTTTACCAAACTACCTTTTTCCCGTTCTGACGTCTCTGTCATTCTCTATTCTTTTTTTTGTCTCAATTTTGGCCATTACTACCTTTCCCAATCTCAGAGGCATACAACTCATGATCTTATTTACACAGCTATAGTCTGCGCACTGCCTCGGCATATGTAGTGACATCAAACAGGGCCAATCGGTCTCTAATTGAAAATATGAGCCCTTCCATGAACTTTCAGACATTCTGACTCTCACTGTTCATAGTGTCGGGGTCATATCTGGGCAGGTATATAAAATTAGATTCATACTCGTCAATCAATCAGTTCCTCTGGGTCAGAGTAAAAAATTTATCTGTAATTTCCTTTAAACAATATCTGGGATATTCTGTCATCGGAATACATCTAGAATTACTTTCCCTATCCATTCTGGATGTCTAACTCTTAAAGTGGGTCGAGCAGACTTCCACCAATGCTCCGACTCGCCCTCCAATCTCATACATACTCTAAGCAATTAGCTCTCAAAATACTCTTCACACTCCACTCCAACCTCGTGAAACGTGTCTCAATACTGTCTGATCTCTCTGTCGGACTCTGTGGGGCATGCTCAACATCAGCCTCCACTTCAATCTCATCTTGAGTCTCATGTGGCGACTCAGTAGGAATCTTGAGCCTACCTCGACGGCCTCGAGCTCGTGTACTCGCCCCTCTACCATAGCGGCTATCAATTAAAGAGTCTATTCTTGCATTCAAAACCAAATTCTTAGCTGCAATTCCATCTCGATATACACAATTATGTCTAAACAATGCACAGTACATGGGGATATAAACTTCCTTAACCACTAACACCGACTCATATCAGGCTAACTTAAGCTCTGATACTAAAAACTATCACGACCCAAATTACCTAAAAATCAAAGTAAATTTTTCGCTTTTCATTTATTATTTAATTCTTACCTTTCTCACATCGTGACCATCCTACAAATAGTTGGACTATGATTCGGTGTTAGTTCCCTTACACTAATTACCATTTCATTTCCATAATCACATTCACATATAAGAGTTTACTACCTTTTTAATTTAACTAAATACATGCACAATGGTATTTACAAAACCTTACATCCCCAACATCATATATGTTTACAGTACTGAGCATTACATATTTAGATAGAAAATTATACAAATGTGTATACTTATCTCTCGATTGGAAGCAGCGGATACCAAGATGCAAGTTCTCAACCACTCACTAACTACTGCGAGTGCTCTGAAAAGATGGGAAAATAAGGGGATGAGCAAACCACACGCTCAGTAAGGTAATTATGCAAGTAAGTAGATAGCTCCACTATCTACATGCTCATAATGCCATGCCCTTAAAATCCATTTCTTTTCATTAAAATCTCAAGCACAAAATCATGCATACATCAATGACATCGTTTATCCAAACTATTTGTGTATATAGAAATCATGTAATTCATGCATCAAAGGCATTTTATGTGACATCATTAAATCATACTTAGCATGAGGTAAATCAAGATCATGCTGTAAAACAAATTATGAGAAACAATTCTTTTCATGAATTTATCATTAACACATGGAAAACTCATTATGCTACTGCATTTAAATCACTTTATTAAAATTGCAGTATAAAGTAACCCGAAGGGTTTAAGTTTCTTATAAATCAATCTCATTATAAAATTCTATTATAAAAATTTCCCTTCATTTAGGGTCACATATCATAAAATCACAAAATCGGGGACTTGACCCCTACATCGGGTCTACCCTGGTCTATCGAGACCACAAGTTATATCATGTGAGACATGTAGGTAACTATATCGATAACAACGAGGACTATGGCCATAACCTAGTGATCCCTGGAAACACGGTACCTAGTATGCAGGGTATCACACCTGAAATGGGAGGTGGGTCGGTCCTACCTGCCAGAACAGTATAACAACAGGATTACGATGGCAATGCTTGCTGCCTTGTGGCTAATGCCACTCCACTCCAACAATCCCCACGGTACAGTGTACTTCACGTGACATACACGGTACAACATACTCCGTGAACCTAAGCTCAGTCAGGGGTGCCTACAATAGGTCTTATCCACCCATACCATCTTTGTCTCAGTATGCACATCTGAGCATATCATTTTACTGTGACACACAGTCTACAGGAGGCTCCAACATGGCTATATGCATGTCATATAAATCCCTGTGCAAGCGAAACTCTAGCACGGCTCCATGCATATTCATGATATCTAAAAATCTCGTGCGAACGAAGCTTTAGCATGGTTTCATAAAAATCAGTAAAATCTGCGTACGAGTAGCACTCCAGTACGACTTTAAAATGAGTTATAAATCTACATAAAATCACGTGCGAGTAAGCTACAACACGGTTTTATGCATAAATAAATCAAATCTCGTGCGTGTTATACTCCAGCACGGCTTATGCATAAATAAATCAAATCTCGTGCGAGTTACACTCCAGCATGGCTTTTATGCAATTATCATATCAAAACAGGATGCGAGCTAAGCTTCAGCACCTCTCATGCATTTCAAATCATAAAAACTAGTGCGAGCAATCGCTCCAACACCTTTTTATGCACATCAAGTCAAAACAAGTCTAACCATTCAAACCAGAGTGCGAGCTAAACTCTAGCACCTCTCATGCATTTCACATTAGTAAAATCAGTGCGAGCAACCGCTCTAGCACATTTCATGCATATGATGTCACACAAGTTGGTGCGAGCAACTGCTCAAGCACATTTTATGCACACTCACAAACTCAGATATAGTACGAGCTATGCGCCAGCACTATCTGTTTCCATATAAACTTGATAGTTGGCCTATTTTTCAAAGAATTTTCCTTTAAATCTTAATAACACTTACGTAGTGTTATATTGTGAAATTTATGCAATTACTGGCCAATCTATCGATTGCTTTGCTTAAAAACCAAGAAAATTCTTTAAATCAGAAATTACTTAAATCATGCATGTCATGCTTTCACCATCCTTAGGTGAATTTCCCTCAATAGGGGTAAAATAGCCTTTTACCTATTTCGGGTCCTTAAAATTTTTAATCTATTTCTAGGACCTTTATACATATTCAGTGTATACAAAAGCTATTAAAATATGCGTAGCTACCTCTAGCTACTCACACAATTCCCTTACCTCATTTTTCTGTACAGTCTGACCTTTCCACTGATGTCTCGTCATACAGTCCGATTTACTCTCAATCAAATCTTCGAAACTGCGTATAAATATACATCAGGTCAAATACAATACAATTAATTGTATTTCATATTTTTTGGGCTTAATTTAAATCATTGGGCCCGTTTACCCATATTGGGCCCGATTGTACCATATTGGCCTTAATCGACCTTAAGCTCGTTTTCCACTTACTATTCACATCATCGAGGCCTATTGGGCTCATTGGGCCCACTAGTATTTATTGAGCCTCATTCTAAATTTTTGGATAGCTTAATGAATTATTTACGACAATTTATCTCTAATTCCAGAATTTAATTAATTTTATACGAAATTGAATTCGTAATTTATGCGATAATTTTTAACAAGCATAACGATGCAATATTGTTATAAATAAGAGTTATTTACTCAAGATTCCATGATAGTACGTAAATCGAGGCTGACTCGAGTCCTCGTTTGACATCAATTGTCGAGCTACACAATTAAATATTTTTTCGGGTAAACTTTTAGTCGAATATTAATGCAATTAAATATTTTAAAATTTAAATCGGTCAATTTCGACCGCTTACCGACTTACCCATAGCTCGATTGTATCACTGAGATTTTTCCCCAATTTTTTCACTTTTTCTTTTTCCTTTTTCTCTTTCTTTTTCTTCTCTTTCTTTTCTTTTTGGCTAAACTGGTCCCCTCCGGTTCAGCATACTGCACTGCACTGAACCAGTCCGTACCGGTTCAGGATCAACTTTGTCATTCTGGCGTCGTTCGACCGGTTCCCGGCATGATTTCGGTGCTGTTCGGCGCGCCATCACCTAGGCTTCCATCATCGGGCCTCTAGGTGGCTCGAATCGGCGTCGATGGTCGCCGATCTAGGCTTCTCTCCCGCGACCTCTCCCCTCTTTTTCGTCGTTCTCCGACGTTGTCGACGCGCGTGCCGATGCCTGGTGGTTCCCACGAGGGTCGTCGCCCTTCGTCAGCCCTCGCCTGGGGTCCCTGGTCGTCGGTGGCCGTCGGCTAGAGGGAAACCGTTCTTCCTCGATTTCGGCTGCTCTTTTTTCCAAAATCGCATTTCATGATTTCTGCGTTGTTTTTTTTTTAATTTTATTTTATTTTATTTATTTATTTATAATTTATTTTTAATATTATTTTAATCAATATTATATTCAATAATAATCCAAAATATCTTAAAAATATTATTTTATTCATTTATTCAATAAATGAATTTATCGATCTTATTTTGGCTTTTCGGTATATTTTTCGATTATTTTTTAGATCATTTTTCAAAGTGAAAATTTCTGTTTATTCTAATAAATTCATATCTTGATCAATTTAACCCAAAATTTAATTATTTCTTCATTATTGATCAATATTCTCAAATCCATTATTTTTAATTAAACTTTCTTGTCCCGATTAATACCGAATTTCAATCTTTTGATCGTTTTACCCTTGCACGTGTTCGAGAATTTCATTTCAATCCTTCATTTGATCTTTTCTCATTTCATGTTTTGAATAAAATCGGGTCTTACATGACATCTTAAAGCTTTATGTTATGCATGTATAAACTAACTCAAGGTTTCTAAATCCCACAAAACTTATATTATGCATAAAGCTACAAATGTATTACAAAACCATGTTTCACATGAGCACACATCATTATCACCTCAGTCATATCACAATCAATCACCTTATTTTATCAAAATCAATCATATATGTTGGCTTTACTGTCTTTCATATAGGCATTTACAAGATTTGGAGGCTAGTGAAACATCAAAGGTAGTTCATTCCATTGAACTATCAAACATAGCCCTTAAAAGCTTTCAAACACTAGGGGTCGATCATTTGGTTTAAAAGGATCAGTCTTTTGTGTCACAACCCCTTTTCATCCTTTTCATCCAAAAATCACCATAAATTTTTCGCTTTTTCATTTCCTTTCCCGGTCGTGAACAACTCTCACCAATAACAATTGGGCTATGAGTCAGTATTAATCATCAATTACCATTCATCTTTCAATTAATCAAGAGCAAACACATACATTTGAAAGTTTAAGTTCTATACTTATACATGTTTGCTAACACTTACATCCCCTATATTACAATTCAAAATGATTACTGTGCTATTACATGTTTAGATACAAAAAGATTTCTTGCATGTATACCTCTTGGCGATGGAGAGCAGCGGATATCTGGATACAACTCCTCAGTCCCTCACTGGACTACTATGTGCGCTCTGTAGAGGGAGGAAAATGATAGGGATGAGCAATCACACGCTCAGTAAGGTAATAATGCAAGCATGGTAGATAACTACACTATCTACATGCTTATAATGTTATGGCATAAAGATCATTAATATCCAAAGCATGAGGAAATATTACAACTATGCCACATGTATATACATATATCATGTACTGAAAAAAATGGAAATAGGCATGTAAACATGGAAAACCATCATGTAAAACTTCTCATGCTCATCATAATAAAACTCATCAAAAAAAACCATTCCTTGAGTTTTAACATCAAATTAAGACTTAATAAAACTCATCACAGTCAACATATCATCTTTTTAAAAACATCCTACAAGGTTAGACCCCTCCCTCGAGTCGACCCTAGACAACACAAATCATGTTCAGTATCTAAAACCATGTGATATCATGTGAGACAGGTGGTCACTATATATAATCGAGGACTCTGTTAACCAACTATGTCATTATCATCCCAAGCCACGCGGATCCCGATATGCGGGGCATCATTCTGGAACTGAGGTGGGTTAATCCTAGGTCAGACTTTTAAATCAACATCATAACCACATGGTACAGCTTGCTCAATGTGATATACACGGTACAACATACTCCGTGGACCCATATTATGGTTGGGGGTGCTTGTCGTAGGTCTTATCTACCCCATGCCACGTATAACCTACTCAGTCTCAAGTGCACGTGCGAGCATCTCATCCGTGTGATTGGCAGTCTACACGAGGCATCCAGCACGGCTCGTACAAGCATCTCATCCGTGTGACACAAAGTCTACACGAGGCATCCAGCACGACTCATCACATATCACAGTGTGAAAAGCCCAGTGCGACCAAAGCTCTAACACTATTTCATGCATCATCAATAAATATCCTCATACGAGCAATGCTTTAGTACGGATTTATGTAAAATAAATAATGAGGAAACACGTACGAGCGTAGCTCCAGTACGATTATATGTATAAGAAAATCAATGAAAACCCGCGTACGAGCAAAAGCTCCAGTACGACTTGTAAAACATCACAACTCAAAATATGGTGTGAGCTAGGCTTCAGCACATTTCATGCATATTAAAACATTAAAATTCAGTGCGAGCGAAGCTCCAGTACGATTTAACTCACATAAATCTGATAGGCGGCTCCTTTTCAATAAAACGCATTCAAAATCAAACTTAGCACTTGACTCGTGCTATTTCATGAAATTATGAAGTCAATAGCTAGCCTATCCATAGATTTGCTTAAATCAAGCAATGTGTTTCTTAAAAATATCAAAACATGACATTCATGCAGTTTATTAGCCTTACTACCATTTTTGTAAGATTCACTACCAAAACCAAAATCATCTATATCCAAAATCGTTCGCACAAACCATTATCTCTATTCTAGGTAACCAAACATTTACAAAGCCCTATAAATACCCTAAAAATACATGCAGGCGTCGAGTAATCCTACTTCCTCAAAGCTGCTCGACCATGCAATTCGATTCGCTTCCAATGAAATCTCTAGAGCTGCACGAAATTACTTATCACATCAATTTAACCCAAAATAACACAATTCTCACATTTATTATGTTCGATTCGACTTATTGTTTTCATTAACACTTATAAGGCCTCACTTTCTCTTAAGTCCATTTTGATTGCTCTATTCATTTCTCGAGGATCTATTAAACTCTTTAGGTCTATTGATTTACACTAAATCGGCCTTAAGCTCACAATGCCTCTAGTTCATCATTTCCTTCATTATGGTAATTTATCAAACACCTCTTACGCCCATTTCCAAACATCATCCATTCCAACATATGGATTTCACAAAGTTATCTTAAAATCATCTATACATGCTTACTAACATCTCTACATGTTTAAATCATCATCAACTCCATGCCATTTCAACTTTCTCTCACTAAACCCATTCTAGGTCATGGTTGTTTAAGCATGTACATGAACATTTTAGCCAACATTATATACACAATCAACTCATCAAAGTTCCTACATTAACATACTAGAAGATGGTGTATAAAAATCTTACCTAGCTTGACTTTTTCCTCTTTTTGCCAAGTTGGGGAAAAACCTCTTTTCTCCTTCAATCCAAAGTTTGAGTTCCCAATCTTTGACTATGTTGTTCACTTCCTCACTAGGAACAACTTTTCTCAAAGGAACTTCTCTCAAAACTGATTGGAAGGTGATGATTTTTAGAGTGAGAAAGCTAGGTTATTGTTAAAATGAAGGATTTTTTGGATGTCTCGTGGAAAATGAAGATTCAGCTATCGAGTTTTATAGAATTTATCTTACCAGATCGATTTCCTAGGGTGAGAGATTGATCTACCCTTGTTTAAACTCTAGAATTCGGCAATGCAGGCTAGGGGATCGATCTGTTAAAGGGATAAGATCGATCTTTTCCAGGCAGTGGGCTTTAGAGATCGATCTGACCCTGAAGAAGAGATCGATCTTTGCTAACCAGAGGCAACTAGAGATCGATCTGCCTTATAGGAGGAGATCGATCTAGCCCAAACAAAACTAACTTGAGATCGATCTTCTTTGGATGAGGGATTGATCTCCCTCTTGCAGAATGCTTAACATTGTATTTCAAGGCAATAAGATCGATCTCCCCTTGAATTGAGATCGATCTACCCTTCATCCTGCAGCATTTCAACTGCAATTTTCTAGATTTTCAAAGTTAAACTCATATTCAATAACTTCAATACCCATTTTGCATTTCATTCACACTTAACACTCAAAAATATCCAATTCTTATGATTCATTTATTATGTAACTTGTCTGTACATCATGGAAGTCATAAGATTACATAGAAATTCATGAGCCTTACATTTTACCTCTAGAACCATAAAGATAAGCTAAACCAATGAGGGGATCGATCCTACACTCCAAGGAATCGATCTTTTTCTCATTCCACAAACACTTATGATGTACTACCATCTAAGGATCGATCCTCTATAGGGAAGGGAACAGTCTTTTTCACACATCTCTAAACACCTTTCTTATTTCAATTCATATCTTTTGCATAATCACATATAACACTTAAAGTCCTTAAATGTTATCTGTTTTCTGTTTTAGGACCTAATTTAATCCATATGATACTAGTTTCACATCCTAGAGGATTTATTACACCTTGTGATGCTTTCTTGCATCATAAACAATCATTTTCCTTAAATGACCTTATCATTATTCGCTTATGGTATAACACCTAAACTTATGCGATCATCCATATACATCATATGATGCTACTTTGCATCTCGAATCTTTAATTTATAACACGTACAATTCGTTGATTCATATGTTTATATCACTTATGGTCTTTGAACACTATTTGTTACTTGCTCTAGGACCCAATTAATCTATATGACACTACCTCACATCTATGAAAAATTTACTTATAACTTAGGATGCTGACTTACATTTTGTAGGGTTAACCTACCCCGAATGCTATACCTACAGTATTTTGAGTTAGTCTGCTTACTCTTACTATAAGATCAATAAATTTCTATGTACTGTATATGATTATTGGATGTATAGACAAGTTACATTACCTATGAATTACAAGAAATAAACGTTTTTAAGTTTTAAGTGTGAATGGATTGAAAAATGAGTGTTAAAGTCATTGAAAATGAGTTTAACTGGGAAAATTGTAGCAAAAATGATGCAAGATGAAGGCCAGATCGATCCCATGCAATGAGAGATCAATCTCATGGTCTGGAGAACACAATGCCAAGCATTCTACAAGAGGGAGATCGATCCCTCACTCAAGTAGATCGATCTCCACTGGTCTCGGGCTAGACCAGATCGATCTCCTTTTAAGGCCATATCAATCTCCTAAGCTTTCTACCTGAAACAAATCGATCCTATTTTCATTGAGCAGATCAGTCTTATACAACATGGCAGATCGATCTCATACATTCAACAAATCGATCCCCTACCTGCAAAATGGTCAATATTCTAAGTATTCAAGTAATGTTAGATCGATCTTCACCCTATGCAGATCGATCTCCACCCTATGCAGATCGATCTCCTAAGGTATTTCTTATAAAAACAGGGCAGTTTGATCTGTATTTCATGGGAATAAATCCATTTCTTCTGTTCTTAACGTTATACCTAGCTTTCTCTCTCAAAAATCATCCCATTTCCATAAAGATTTGAGAAAAAGCTATTAGAGCAAAGTTGTTCACTATAAAGAGAAGTACAACATAGCTTAGAAGCAACACTTCATTGGTTGGATTGAATGAGCAAAGGAGTGTTCTTATTTGGAGCAAAAAGATAATCAAGCTAGGTGAGTTTCTAATACACCAACTCAAAGTATATTTATCTAGTTGTTGTTGTGAGTTAATTGGTGTATGTATTGATGATTGAAACTACCTAGAATGTAATGGAACAAGTATGACCTAGAATAAGTCTAGTGAGAGAAAATGTGATATGGTTGAGTTGATGATGAATGGCTTGAACTAAAGTGCTAGTAAGGTGATATGTATGACTTTAAGATGATAGAATGAAGCCATATTGTGAGATTAGTCAAGTTAAGAAAATAAGTATATGAGGTGTTTGATAAATTACCATAGTGAAGTAAATGATGGACTAGAGGCACTATGAGCTTAATATCGATTTAGTATCAATCAATAGGCCTAAAAGAGTTCAATAGACTCTCGAGAAATTAATAAAGCAATCAAAATGGACTTAAGAGGAAGTAAGGCCTTATAAGGGTTAATGAAAAACTATAGGTCGAATCGACTATAGTAAACAAAAGAATTGTGTTATAATGGACCGAATTGATGTGATATATGATTTCGTGCAATCCCAGAGATTTCGTTGGAGGTGAATCAAACTGCACAAATGAGCAACTCTGAGGAAGTGGAATCACTCAACGCGATTCTAAGTAAGGGAATTTTGTAAGTACTTAGAGATAACTAATAGTATTTTATGGGTGAATATAGGGCTTTGTAAATGCATAGTTATCTAGAAAAGTGATTGATGGTATGTGTGAATGACTACGAGTATATATATATATATGATTTAGTTTTGAAGTGAATCTTACAAAAGGGGATAGTAAGGCTAATAATTGCATAAATCACATGTTTTGATATTTTTACGAAATACATTGCTTGGTTTAAGCAAAATTGACGGATAGGCTAGCTAGTGATTTCATGATTTTGTGAAATAGCACAAGTGAGGTACTAAACTTGGTTTTGAGAGTGTTTTGTTGAAATAGAGCCTCTTATCGTACTTGTATGAGTTAAATCGTGTTAGAGCCTAGCTCACAGTATATTTTGATTTGTGATGTTTTATAAGTCGTACTGGAGTTGATAGCTCGTACGTGGGTTTTCCTTGACTTACTTATGCATATAACCCTACTGGAGCTATGCTCGTACGTGATTTTTTCATTATTTATTATGCACAAAGTCATACTAGAGTGTTGCTCGTACATGGGTTTTCACTGATGATGCATGAAATCATGCTAGAGCTTTGCTCGCACTGAGTTTTCACACTGTGATATGTAATGAGTGGTGCTGAAAGTCTCATGTAGACTTTGTGTCAGACGGATGAGATGCTCGCATGAGTCATGCTGGATGCCTCGTGTAGACTGTTAGTCACATGGATGAGATGCTCGCACGTGCACTTGAGTTTGAGTAGGTTATGCATGGTATGGGGTAGATAAGACCTACTGCAGGTACCCCAACCATGATATGGGTCTGGAGAGAACGTTGTACCGTGTAGATCACATAGAGTACGTTGTACCGCGTGGTTGTGATGTTGATTTAAAAGTCTGGCGTAGGACTAATCCACCTTCATTCCAACATGATGCCCCGCACACCGAGATCTGTGTGGTCTAGGATGATTATGACATAGTTGGCCAACATAGTCCTTGGTTTAACGTGACCGCCTGTCTCACATGATATCACATGGTTTTAGATACCGATGATGATTTGTGTTGTCAAGGGTAGACCTGAGGGAGGGATCGAACCTTGTGGTATGTTTTATAGGAATGATACACTGTTTCGATGGATTTTGCTAATGTTTTGACAAGGTGTTACACCTTGAGGGCATTATTTATGATGAACCTTGTCATTTGAGATGGAATTGATAAATATCTATTATATTGAGCATGAGAGGTTTTCACATGATGATTTTCCATGATTACTGTCGTGCTCAAATGAAACACTGCTGCAAGTGCACAGGTCAGTTTTCGAGTATAGAGTAAATATAAGTATCGTCCCATAGGGAATTGTGCCTACCGCAAATCACTGTAATCAACAACCTTGAACTTTATTTAGAAAAAGTAATTTCTATTGGTTAAGATCCTATTTACTATTCTAACTATTAATTACGGAACAAATTAATTAAAGCAATCACAATTATTACGAATGGAAATATCAATGGCAAAATATTCCTAGAACTCGATTTCACCTAACTAGGGTTCATACAATTCCTTTGATCAATTGTTCTTTTGATTTCAATTTGTTTATAGCTGAAACTATTTCCTGTTTATCTCTCTCGAGTTTTAAACAGTCATACCCAAATTGCCTAATCCTAACCTCCCGATTCGGAATTAAATAATAGAGTTCATTAAGCGATGGTAATCCGTTTCTCTATGGCTCATAAGAATTGTCAACCTCCCGATTCAACAATGTCCTATGTTAATCTACCTTTGTGCATATAAATAATCCCCTCTCCCGAGTGCCGGATTCCTATACTAATTCATCCAATTGGTGGCCAATCAACTAGAGCATTAAGAACAAGTAGATTAAATAAACATAATTGAGATCATCCAAACAATATCACAAAATAATTGCAATCTGCCCAAAGTTAGCTACATCGATTCTAGGAAAAAGGAGTTTAGTTTCGAGAAATCATGATAAACATCCAATAATTCCAAATCATCATCCCTAGAATAAACATTGGTAGAAAAAGATGTAAAAGATGGAGTTTCTATGGACCTAAATCAATCCTGAAGCCTTTTGCCACTGTCCCCCTCGATATTCTGATAAAAAGACTATTTATAAGGTTCACAGGCACTAAAACACGGAATGCCACGTGAAAAAAATAGTGTTGCCCTAATCAGACTGCTATGCTGCGACAATGGTATTGATTCCCCAGATCTGCTCTGCACTGTCCAGTTTCTTCTATTGTTGCAGCATAAGTCACGATCAGCATCCTGTAATTTCACTTCTTCACAGAATCATCAAAATCAGCTCCAAAAGCTTTAATTTCTCCATATTGTTCTTTTTCCTGCACAAATGCACAAAACACATAAAACATACCTAATATAGCAAAGAACAAATCAAATAACTAAGTAAAAAGGGTTCTAAACATATATAAATTTCAGTGCTAACAAATACCCCCAAATTTAGAAATTTGCTTATCCTCAAGCAAACACATACTGGAAACAGAACAATTAAAGACTCTCAACCATACTCAGCTCATATACTTGTCATACTAAATTGTGATTTTTCTCAAGAATTCACAAGGTTCTCTGCTTAAGATAAATTTCAGATTTATATTGTTCAAGTCAATCAAAGCAAACCAATCCCCCTTCACTCTTCACTTTCCACTTGTGTGTGTGTGTACAATCATTTATTCAAATTCATGCACTCAAGTGTTAACGTGAAATCTAAATGAAAATTGAACACAAGACTTCATATGCTTGATTTAACTACTACTCTCCACTAATAAAGACTCATGCATAACCAAGAATCAAAAGGACTTTTCAAAGGTTATAACATAAGGCTCGGGGTTTAGGTGGGATAAAGGATATAATATGAAGTTTAATCCACCTAAAGCACTGTAATCACCTTTGGATTTAATTTGTTTTGAGCTCATGAATCACTACCCAACCTTACTCATCCTCGAGTTTTTTTTTTTTTTTTTAGATTTGCATTGTCATACTCCAAAATTTTATTTTCCACTACTTGAAACTGCATATGACACTAGATTTTCAGCAAGACCCGAGAACAAACCCTTGTTTGCAGCATTCAAGTTCTCAAATCAACAATTTACAAACCACCCTGTTTTCTTTTGAGCTCATCCCTTAATCCAAAAATTTTGATTGATAGTGCTTTAAGTAAGGGAAAAGAATAGGATAATCAAACAATTAGGCCATGGCTTGTAATATGGTTATATAACAACAAAATGGAAGAATTTGGCTCAAGGGGTTTTCCAAGGGATTAAAATAATTAGGTAGGCTTGAAAGGCTCAATCTCAAAACAAACAAAAAAAAATTGCCTAGATCATTTTCCTAATCATGCATGGTCTATCAATTTCGCCTCAAGTAAAAACTAATCAAGTTTTAGAGTCTTTTTAGTTTCACATATCAATACAGTAAGTGCATAAACTAAATATGATTGGCGCATAGTTTGAGTGAAAAGATTCAAGTGAAGCTTTCTATCCACATTCCAATACTCAAACAATAAAAATCATCTATTTAAACAAAATTTGAGCAATTCCTTGCAAAATCCATCTTTGGCCACAATCTAGAAAACTAATCTTTAAAACTGAGTATAATTGCACACAAATAATAAAAAGAGACATATAAAAAGAAATTGAAACAGGTACATAAAACATAACAAAGCATGAAAAACAAAGCATGAAAAACATAACAACAGGCACGACAAACATAGCAGCATGACTCAGAGCACAACCAATAACTCCTCCAAACTTAAGATTTTCATTGTCCTCAATGAATTGGAAAAAGTAGTAAAGAGGACTTCCCTGGGGTAGTCTAACTGTCTGAATCCTCCTCTGAGCCATCTTCGGCATCAGCTTCCTCCTGGGCATCTTCTTCCATGTCATCATCAGCAGAAGTACACCATTGTGGCGGCATGGGGAATATCTCCTCGCCCGC
Source organism: Firmiana major (assembly GCA_033439115.1). NCBI lineage: Eukaryota > Viridiplantae > Streptophyta > Magnoliopsida > Malvales > Malvaceae > Firmiana > Firmiana major. The sequence continues at coordinate 40,651,144 of CM065905.1, forward strand.
ACGACCCCTCATATTTAGGTAGTCGACTAATGATTTATGGTAGGAGGCAACATATGCACAGAAAGTCTGATAGTCTCGGTTATTGTTACGCATCTCCATCTGTAATTCCTTAATCTCGTTTAGCACAGCTGCAATGGAGTCAGAAGTGGTGGAAGGTGCAATAGATGGACCAGCAGAGGTTGGTGGTGGGGCAGTAGGAGGAGCAACTTCTCTCTGAGTCAGAGGTACCCGAGGATTCTTAAAAGTGAGTGCAGATTTCCTAGCCAATCGTGGTTTAAGCTCAGTCCAATATACGTCGTATTTCTTGCAAAGTCCATAAGCCAATGAAGGGTGAGGTAAACCCCTTCTATTTTCCCTGCGTATAAATTCTTGCATGGACCGAAAGATAATGGCTCCAAAATCAACAATCTTGTCAGTCAGGATACAGTAAAGGAGAGCAACTCGATCGACATCAACACTGCTTTTATGAGTTGTAGGCATGATTCGTGAGCAAATGAAATCATACCATTCGTGTAAACCATATTGAAGCCGATTAGAAGGGAATGCCATAGATTCAGTTTCTAGCCTCTTCTGCCAATGGGTGTAAGGTACTGTAAGTTCGTTAATAACCCGGTACAGCTCATCAGCATCAGTATGGAGAGCTGCAACATAACTATGATATTCATCCTGCACCCCTTACAGAAGGTCCAGGTACAGATTAATGGCGTTGGCGTTGTAAGGAACAAGAATACCACTGACTTCAGATATCGAATGGGTGCTCTCCATTGCATTAGCATAAAATTCTCGGACTACATCAAGAATGGTATCTTCAGGTTGTCCTGCTAATTTCAGCAACCCGAAACTCTCAAAAACTCAGAATACATATCCCAACCACCAATATCAGGTCGAAAACTCCTTTCGATAATCATATTTTTGCCTATAATTTTCTTGAAATTTTCTGCGGCTTGGCTGTTGACAAATCTAGAGGAATCATAAGTAGTGATGACCGGCTCTTCCCTCTGGGGAGATGGGGCTGTACTATCAGTTGCTTGACTTGAACTCTCCAGGTTTTGTTTTGCTCGGGTTTTGGGTGCCATTACCAATGGAAGCTCAATGTTGACAAGAATAGTGTTCAGTTGGCCCTAATCAGACAAGCACACAAACTAATCCCAAAAATTTACGTCACAACCAGAATTTTTCAAACAACAATCGACCAAACTGAGAAGAACATCAAAATCTAAGTTACAGAAATCAAAAGGAAATCCGCTGGGAAGTCAAAAATGATTGAAGAAAGCAGTAGAATACCCGAAATGGAAATCACGTAAGCTCAAGTTGGACCACTTGTGTCTTTATCACAATCGGACAAGAAAACGCTTTCTGCTTCCCCCAAGGGTTTCGGGACCACCAAGATTTCGAACCCACAAAAATTTTGTTGGTGAAACTACCAAATCAGCAGAAAACAACAGGATCGGAAGAAAGAAAAATAATGGGTGTGGGGTAATCGGTGTACTTCCAAGGGAACAAGGGAAACTGCAGGACTAGAAAAAGAGAGTCTGAGTAAGTAAAAGTTTAGGCCGCTTTTTTTTTCAAATCAATTTGGTAGGGTTCTTTGGCTTTACCGAATAGTGAGTGGGGTTGACAAATATAAGGAATTCCGTCTTCTAATAAGACGTTAACATGTGTATTCCATTCACCACACTATTGTAGGCATTTGTTTCCTAGTTTGAAAGAGTTTCATCTCATGCCTTTTCTGTCTTTCTCTCTTTTTCTTACCGTTATTGACAGTATTCTGCCCTCTCTTTCACAATTGAAGAATTGTAGTTTTCCAGCTTAGGTACTGTTCAAGTTCTTCTTTGCTGTTGTTCTTGAAAACCATTTTCGTTTCTTTACTGTTCTGTTTGTCTACACTAGAACTACTAAGCCCTTGCTAAATTTCTCTTGTTCTTTCATTAGTCACGCACCCATGCATTTTTTTCTTGATGGACCACGACAACAAAACTTCCAAACCGTGCTCTTCTTATGCATATGCCTGAAAATTAAAACACAAACTAATCAAATAAAATAAAAATAAAAAAAACAAACTACTCAAATCAAAGGAAATAAAACGAGATGAAAAACTAAGAATCCTAAAAAGATAAATTGGGTTGCCTCCCAAAAGCGCTGAATTTCAAGTCTTCAGCCAGACTACTTTCAGTCTCCTTAATTCGGTTCACCAAGGGGAATGCTATCTAATTTATGCACTCCCTCTCCATAATAATGCTTTATGCGCCGCCCATTGACTTTGAACAAGCCTCCATCTGATTTCTTCAACTCAATTGCTCCATATGGGAAAACTTGGTTTATCTAAAACGGTTCTGACCACCTTGACTTCAATTTGCCAGGAAACAATTTAAGCCTTGAATTATACAATAGAACTTGCTGTCCAGGACTGAATTCTCTTCTCATTATCATCTTGTCATGCCATCTTTTGGTCATGTCCTTGTAAATTCTTGCATTGTTATAGGACTCATTTCTCAACTCATCAAGCTCATTCAATTGGAGTGACCGATTTTCTCCAGCCTTGTTATAGTCAAAATTTAGCTTCTTAATGGCCCAGTAAGCTCGATGCTCAAGCTCTACAGGTAGATGACATGCCTTACCAAATACCAACCTATAGGGAGACATTCCAATTGGAGTCTTATAAGCTGTCCTGTATGCCCAAAGTGCGTCATCTAACTTGTTAGTCCAGTCTTTTCTATTCAGGTGGACAGTCTTCTCCAATATCAACTTTACTTCTCGGTTTAAAATTTCAGCTTGGCCATTTGTCTGCGGATGATAACCAAGAGTTACTTTATGTCGAATTCCATATTTTGACATCAAACCATTGAAGATTTTGTTACAGAAATGAGTGCATTCATCACTCAAAATGGCTCTTTGGGTACCGAATCTTGTCAATATATTCTTGTTCAGAAATCGAATTACCACTTTTGCATCATTTGCTGGTGTTGCTATTGCCTCAACCCACTTAGAGACATAATCAACAGCAAGGAGAATGTACAGCTTCCCAAAAGATGGAGGAAACGGTCTCATAAAATCTATACCACACACATCAAAAATTTCTACTTCTAGAATATTTGTCAAAGGTAATTCATGCCTTCTTGAGATGTTTCCAACCCTTTGACTGTCACGACCCGAATTACCTAAAAATCAGAGTAAATTTTTCGCTTTTTCATTTATTATTTAATTCTTACCTTTCTCTCGTCGTGATCATCCTACAACACAGTTGGGCTATGATTCGGTGTTAGTCACCTCACACTATTTAACATTTCATTCCCATAATCATATATCAGAGTCTACTATCCTTTTTACTTTAAATAAACACATACCCAATGGTATTTACATGACTCTACATCCCCGACATAATATCCGTTTACAGTACTGTGCATTACATATTTAGATACAAAACCATACAAATGTGTATACCTGTCTCTCGATGGGAAGCAGCAAGCAGCGGATATTAAGCATGCAAGTCCTCAGCCGCTCAATAATTATTACAAGTGCTCTGAAAAGATGGGAAAATAAGGGGGGTGAGCAAACCACACGCTCAGTAAGGCAATTATGCAAGTAAGTAGATAACTCCACTATCTACATGCTCATAATGCCATGCCCTTAAATCCATTTCTTTTCATTTAAAATTACACGCACAAAGTCATGCATATTCAATGCCATAGTTTATCCAAAACTATTTGTGCATATATAAATCATGTAACTCATGCATTCAAAGCATTTTATGTGACATCATTAAATCATATTAAGCATGAATTAGATCAAGATCATGCAGTCTTTTATGCCATGTAAGACAAAACATGGATTTCAAATGAAAGCATGGAAAACTTCACATGCTACTGCATTTAAATCAAAACATTAAAACTGCAGTTAAAACCCCTTTCCGGGTCCATCTCATAAAACAATTCAATAAAATTCATTATAAAACTTCGGTTATAAAACCACCCTTCTTTCAGGGTCACATATCATAAAATCATATGAAATCATAAATTCATCAAATCGGGGGCCTGACCCCTCCTTCGGGTCTACCCTGGTCTAACAGACCACAAGTTATATCATGTGAGACAAGGTAATTATCAGTAACATCGAGGACTATGGCCATATCCTAGTGATCCCTGGCAACACGGTACCTAGTGTGCGGGGTATCACACCTGAAACGGGAGGTGGGTCGTCCTACCCGCCAGAACAGCATAACACCAGGATTGCGAGGGCAAGGCTTGCTGCCTCGTGGCTCATGCCACTCCACTCCAACAATCCCCACGGTACAGCGTACTCCGCGTGACATACACGGTACAACGTACTCCATGGACCCAAGCTCAATCAGGGGTGCCTGTAATAGGTCTTATCCACCCATATCATCTCTGTCTCAGAATGCACGTGTGAGCATATCATCTCACTGTGACACACAGTCTACAGGAGGCTCCAACACGGCTATATGCATGTAATATAAATCCCTGTGCGAGCGAAGCTCAAGCACGGCTCCATGCATATTCATGATATCTGAAAATCTCGTGCGAGCGAAGCTCTAGCACGGTTTCATAAAAATCAGTGAAATCTGCGTACGAGCAGCGCTCAAGTACGACTTAAACTGATTATAATTTCATGTAAATTCCACGTACGAGCAACGCTCTAGTACGGATATGTATATAAATTCAGTGAAAACCTCGTACGAGAAAAACTCCAGTACGACATTCAAATGAATTATGAAAACCATGTAAAACTTTGTGCGAGCAATGCTCCAGCACAAATGAATGCTCAAGTAAATCAAATCTCGTGCGAGTTACACTCCAGCACGGCTTTATGCATAATTAAATCAAATCTCGTGCGAGATTCACTCCAGCACGGCTTTATGCAATATCAAATCAAAACAGGATGCGAGCTAAGCTCCAGCATCTCTCATGCATGTCAAATCATTAAAACTAGTGCGAGCAATCGCTCCAGCACTATTTTATGCATACCACATTAAAACAAATCAAAACATGTCAAAACAGAGTGCGAGCTAGGCTCCAGCAGCTCTCATTTCACAATATTAAAAATCAGTGCGAGCACCATGCTCTAGCACATTTCATGCATATGATGTCACAAGTCGGTGCGAGCAATTGCTCAAGCACATTTATGCACATTCACAAACGCAGATATAGTGCGAACTACGTGTCGGCACTATCTGTTTCCATATAAACTTGATAGTTGGCCGTTTTCCAAAGAAATTTCCATTTAATTATTAATAACACCTACGTAGTGTTATTTTGTGAAATTAAACAATTTCTGGCCAATCTATCGCTTTGCTTTGATTAAAACCAATAAAATTCCTTAATCATCAAAAATCCTTAAATCATGCATTCCATGCATGTCATGCTTTCACCATCCTTAGGTGAATTTCCCTCAATAGGGGTAAAATAGACATTTCACCTATTTCGATCCTTAAAAATTATTTAAACCACTTTTAGGATCATTTTACAATAATCGTGTATACATACATAATCAGTGTATACAAAATCTATTAAAATATGCGTAGCTACCTCTAGCTACTCACACAATTCCCTTACCTCATTTTCTGTACAGTCTGACCTTTCCCACTGACGTCTCGTCACGCAGTCCGATTTGCTCCGAATCCAAATCAAATCTCCGGCACTGCGGATACACATTCATCAGGTCAAATACAATACAATTAATTGTATTTCATAATTTTCTGGGCTTAATTTAAATCATTGGGCCCGTTTACCCATATTGGGCCCGATTGCACCATAATGGGCCTTAATCGGCCTTAAGCCCGTTTACCACACTTTATCGAGGCCTATTGGGCTCTCTGGGCCCATCAGTAATTTATTTAGCCTCGTTCTAAATTCTCTGATATCTCAATTTAATATTTACGACAATTTATCTAATTTTCCAGAATTTAATTCATTTATGCGGAAATTAAATCCGTAATTCATGCGTTAAATATCAATCACGCATAACGATATAAAATTGTCGTAAATAAGGGTCACTTACCCGTTATTCCATGATCGTACACAAATCGAGGCTGTCTCGAGCTCTCAGTGGATGCCAATTGTCGAGCTACACAATTAAATATATTTTTCCGGGTAAATTTCCAGTCGGAATTAATTAAATTAAATATTCAGAAAATTAAATCGGTCAATTTGACCGCTTACCGACTTACCCGAAGCTCGATTGCATCACTGGAATTTTCCCCAATTTTTTTTTTCTTTTTCTTTTTCCCTTTTTCTTCCTTTTTTTCCCTCTCTTTTTGGCTGAACCGGTCCGGTCCGGTTCAACCCGGTTCGGACCGCCGGTTCGGTCTGGTCCGGTTCGGCCGGTTCTGTCCGGTTCGGCCGGTCCAGGCTCCCTTTGGTCGTGCCGGCGCCGTCCGGCCGGTTCTCTGGCCGATTCCGGTGCCATTCAACGCGCCATGTACTGGGCTTCTCAAATCGGGCCTCCGCTGGAGTCGAATCGGCCCCATCGCCGGCGAATCGAAGCTTTTCTCCCACGGCCATTCCTTCCATTTTCGGCAATTTCCGACCACCTCGCCGCGCGTCGTGGCCGCCTGTGAGCTCGCCTGAGGTCGGCCGACCTTCGCCGACCCTCGTCTGGGGCCCTTGGCCGCCGGTGGTTGCTCGCCGGTGAGTCTCTCCCTCGGGTTCGGCTTCGCGTTTTGCCTCTGTTTCGTTTCTCTTTTCTCTTCTGTTTCAGAAATCGCATTTGCGATTTTTTTTTTTTTTTTTTTTTTTTTTTCTTGATTTTTTTTTTTTTTACATTTTATTTTGTTTATTTTATCATTTATTTTTAATAATATTTTATTCATTAAAATATTATTAAAAATACAAAATATCCCAAAATATTCTAAAAAAATTGTATTTTATTCATAAATTAATTTCTCAGTCCAGTTTTACCTTTTCGGTATATTTTTCGATTATTTTCGGGATTATTTTTCGATACAAAAATCCCGGTTTATTCCAATAAATTCATATCTTGATCAATTTAATCCGAAATTTAATTATTTCTTCGTCATTGATCAAGATTTCTCATTCTCTTATTTTTAATTAAATTTTCTTGTCTCGATTAATACCGAATTTTGGTCTTTTGACCATTTTGCCCTTGCACGTATTCGGGAATGTCATTTAAGTCCTTTTGCATTTTTAAATGCACTTGAAAATATCGGGTCTTACAATCTCCCCCACTTAAGAAATTTGGTCCTCCAAATTAGAACCAAGTAATATGAGTCCATAATTAACTCCGGGTACATCTATTATATTACATACTGTCATCCTCAAGTGACTTTCTCCGGAGTGTAATATTACCATCATACTTAACTAGGGAGATTATCTTAAACTTCAACACTTTCTCCTTCCGTCTAATACCCGAATCAATTTCCAATCATATGTTATACTTTCATTGAGCTAAACCGTTGAAGCTCATATCCGATTACATATATCGGGTTCGGATAATATTTTCGAAACATCATAAGATAGGACACATAGTGGATGCCTGTTTATTCAAGTGGTAACGCCAACCTACAGGTCTTACCTCCCACTTTGTCCAATATCTCTATCCGAATCTTGTTACGTCCTTAAGACAAGTAACTGCCAACATAATGATTCACCCTCGGTGAATTCCAATGATTTCCTGTCTCTTGTCAGCATAGTCTTTTCTATCTGCTCTGAGGTGTTCTTAATCTCTCTCAAATCAACTGAACATACTCAGAGGTTTGTCTTACCAATTCGGGAACAATTTTCTATCTGTCACCCACTTCTCTTATCCAAGTCAGGGAAACAATCCCTACGACCATATACTGCCTCATTTAATCTCATCCCGATACTCAAGTGACAACTGTCATCACTGGCGAATTTGATTAGTAGCAACTGATCATCCCAGGAGCTCATAAAATCAATGGCACACGCTCTCATCACATCCTCCAGAACCTGTACAGTCCTCTCTGACTGACCATCTGTCTGAGGGTGGAAGCTGTGCTAACACATAATCAGGGTCCCATAGCTTCCAAAAACATATTCCCAGAAGTGGAAAGTGAAGCGGGAATCCCTATCTGATACCATGCTCACTGGAACGCTACACAATGTTTCACAATATTCCACACACATAAATCCGTCTATACACTTAGAGTATCTAGGGATTTTCATAACCAGAAAGTGGGTAGATTTAATCAACCCATCGACTATCACCCAGATAGCCTCGTGATTCATTAGGGTCCTCTGTAACCCATCACGCAATTCATGGTAACTTATTCCCATTTCCGTGTCAATATAGGTAGAGACTGCAATGACCCTGCAACTTCTTTTACTCTACCTTACTCTGCTGACATACGAGACACTTTTCCGCAATTCTCTACAATATCTCTTTTCATATCTGACCACCAATACCCTTTTTCAAAGATTCTGATATCTTTATTACTTCTCGGATGCACTGTATATCCCGAAGAGTGAGCTTTTGCCAATAATATTATCTCATCAACTGTGGTCCTGGGGAGCACTTATACTGTCTCTGAACCTCTGCAAGTTATCATCACTCACTGTGACCTCTGTCACTGTCCCCTTCTGAATCTGACCCATACTATCGACACCAAGCCGATCATCACGCTAAGCCTGGCAAATCCGGTCACACAAATCCGGTTCTAACCTCAGGCTAGCTGTCACAAAACCACCGTCATCATCAGAAGGATCACATCACTACTGAGGTTCACAACTGTTCTTGCAGCTCACGCTCCCTGACCATCATATGTGATACCATCTCGAGGCTCTTTCTGTTCAAGGCATTAGCCATAATATTAGCCTTTCCTGGGTGGTACAATGTTCACAATCATAATCCTTAGAAGCTCTAACCCTCATGGTTATTTCATTTTCTACTCTTTCTGTGAAAACAGATACTCGGGGCTTTTACGATCAGTGCATACCCGAAATTTCTTACCATATAAGTGGTGAAGCCATACTTTCAGTGTAATCGCTACGGCTGCCAACTCTAAATCATGGGTCAGATAGTTTCTCTCATGATCCTTGAACTATTTGGATCTATAAACGACTATCTTCCCATTTTACATCAATACACAGCCCAATCCTTATTTGGAGGTATCCATACACACTGAAACCTCTTGAGCTGTTAGTTATAGTAAGAATACTTACGGTGGTCAGTTCATTACTCCAATATACCAAAACTCATTGAAGCCATTTTCATACTTATCATAACACTCGTATGAAATCTTTTTCCAAACGAGACATCTCAACTGAGCAGCCCATTTCAAGAAACTCTCAACACCTCGTCTGTAAGACAGTTTCCTGTTGCTACTCATACTCATCCCTGGACTTCGAATACATCATAATATCATCGCTGTAGATGACAACCAATCGGTCCAGGTAAGGTTCAAATACCTTAACGTAGTTGAGTTCTACTCAATATTTCAATTTTTCATATACTTGACCTATGTACGCATAAACGTACAATGTCATTTCGAAATAGCTTTCGTTCAAGATACTAGCTCACGTCATTTCTTTCCTCTTATATTGACGGCTTTTTTTTTTTATAAAATTTTAATTTTTAAACTTTCATGATTAATCAAGTTCTATATTTCTTTATCGTACCAGCAAAGGTACCCAAATTTTAATGTATATATTATGACCGTCGAATTCAATCTATAGATTATGCGTGCGCTTCCAGACGCTGTCAAATCTTCAGGCAGGGAAGTATTTTAAAATACCTTTATTATCCCTCAGACTTGACTACATACCGCTTAATCCAATTTACTTTGCATATCAAGGATATCCTTACCTTGCATACGTCTCTTATTCCAATATATCTCCTTTTATATATCACTTGTGACAAACTCTTTCCTTACTTGTCAAGTTACAATACACTTTTCAGTGATATTTTCACCCCTATTTTCAACTTACAATCCCTATACCCATATTCAGTTAGTGAAAATCAACTAACTATCATCATCATGCCTAAGGGTACAGGCTTCACATTTTTCACTAACTTATAAGCAACTGAAGGCGGTATGAATAAATAAATGGCACCAGGAGCAATTAAAAATAATTATTTCATTATTCACAACCAGTGTGGTATCTTCCACCACATCCAATGAAACATCAGTAGTGTCCTGGTCCAAGGCATACACTCGCCCTCGTCCAACATCTTATTTTCGTGGTAACTACCACACATCTTACACTGTTCACACTGCTACTCTGTTATACTGTTACGTAGCAGGTCGGGGTCCTCGAATCACAATACCCCTCAATAGTGTTGAAATTAAATACACTGGGGCCTCCAATCATCTTACCCCGTGACTCATCAACTCTAAGCTTTTACCAAACTATTTTTTTTCCGTTCTGACATTCTTGTCATCCTCTATTCTCTTTTGTCTCTATTTCGGCCCTCACTACCTTTCTCAATCTCAGAGGCGTGCAACTCATGATCTTATTCACACAACTGTTGTCTGCGCACTGCCTCGGCATAGGTAGTGATGTCTAACAGGCCAATCGGACTCTAATTGATAATCTGAGTCCTTCTATGAACTTTCAAAAATCTCGACTCTCACTATTCATCATGTTCGAGTCACATCTGCCCAGGAATATAAACTGAGTATCATACTCGTTAATCAACATGTTCCTCTGGGTCAGAGTAAATAATATCATCTGTAATTTTCCTTTAAAACAATATCCGGGATATTCTGTCACCGGAATACATATAGAATTTTTTTTTCCATGTCCATTCTGGACGTCTAATTCTTCAAATGGGTCGAGCGAACTTCAATTAATGTTCCGACTTACCCTCAAATCTCATGTATACTCTGAGCAATTAGCTCGCAAAATATTCTCCACACTCCGCTCCAACCTCGCGAAGCGTATCTCAATACTGTCTGATCTCTCTGTCAGACTCCATCCGATCTCTCTATCAGACTCTGTGGAGCATGCTCTATATCAGCCTCCACGTCATTCTCATCTCGAGTCTCATGTGGCGACTCAGTACAACTCTCGGGCCTACCTCTACGGCCTCGAGCTCGTGTACTCGCCTCTCAACCATAGCGGCTATCAGTCAATGAGTCTATTCTTGCATTTAAAACCAAATTCTTAGCTGCACTTCCATCTCGATATACACAATTGTATCTAAATAATGCACAGTACATGGGGATGTAAACTTCATTAACCACTAACACCGACTCATATCAGGCCAACTTAAGCTCTGATACCATTTAAACCTGTCACGACCCGAATTACCTAAAAATCAGAGTAAATTTTTCGCTTTTTCATTTATTATTTAATTCTTACCTTTCTCTCGTCGTGATCATCCTACAACACAGTTGGGCTATGATTCGGTGTTAGTCACCTCACACTATTTAACATTTCATTCCCATAATCATATATCAGAGTCTACTATCCTTTTTACTTTAAATAAACACATACCCAATGGTATTTACATGACTCTACATCCCCGACATAATATCCGTTTACAGTACTGTGCATTACATATTTAGATACAAAACCATACAAATGTGTATACCTGTCTCTCGATGGGAAGCAGCAAGCAGCGGATATTAAGCATGCAAGTCCTCAGCCGCTCAATAATTATTACAAGTGCTCTGAAAAGATGGGAAAATAAGGGGGGTGAGCAAACCACACGCTCAGTAAGGCAATTATGCAAGTAAGTAGATAACTCCACTATCTACATGCTCATAATGCCATGCCCTTAAATCCATTTCTTTTCATTTAAAATTACACGCACAAAGTCATGCATATTCAATGCCATAGTTTATCCAAAACTATTTGTGCATATATAAATCATGTAACTCATGCATTCAAAGCATTTTATGTGACATCATTAAATCATATTAAGCATGAATTAGATCAAGATCATGCAGTCTTTTATGCCATGTAAGACAAAACATGGATTTCAAATGAAAGCATGGAAAACTTCACATGCTACTGCATTTAAATCAAAACATTAAAACTGCAGTTAAAACCCCTTTCCGGGTCCATCTCATAAAACAATTCAATAAAATTCATTATAAAACTTCGGTTATAAAACCACCCTTCTTTCAGGGTCACATATCATAAAATCATATGAAATCATAAATTCATCAAATCGGGGGCCTGACCCCTCCTTCGGGTCTACCCTGGTCTAACAGACCACAAGTTATATCATGTGAGACAAGGTAATTATCAGTAACATCGAGGACTATGGCCATATCCTAGTGATCCCTGGCAACACGGTACCTAGTGTGCGGGGTATCACACCTGAAACGGGAGGTGGGTCGTCCTACCCGCCAGAACAGCATAACACCAGGATTGCGAGGGCAAGGCTTGCTGCCTCGTGGCTCATGCCACTCCACTCCAACAATCCCCACGGTACAGCGTACTCCACGTGACATACACGGTACAACGTACTCCATGGACCCAAGCTCAATCAGGGGTGCCTGTAATAGGTCTTATCCACCCATATCATCTCTGTCTCAGAATGCACGTGTGAGCATATCATCTCACTGTGACACACAGTCTACAGGAGGCTCCAACACGGCTATATGCATGTAATATAAATCCCTGTGCGAGCGAAGCTCAAGCACGGCTCCATGCATATTCATGATATCTGAAAATCTCGTGCGAGCGAAGCTCTAGCACGGTTTCATAAAAATCAGTGAAATCTGCGTACGAGCAGCGCTCAAGTACGACTTAAACTGATTATAATTTCATGTAAATTCCACGTACGAGCAACGCTCTAGTACGGATATGTATATAAATTCAGTGAAAACCTCGTACGAGAAAAACTCCAGTACGACATTCAAATGAATTATGAAAACCATGTAAAACTTTGTGCGAGCAATGCTCCAGCACAAATGAATGCTCAAGTAAATCAAATCTCGTGCGAGTTACACTCCAGCACGGCTTTATGCATAATTAAATCAAATCTCGTGCGAGATTCACTCCAGCACGGCTTTATGCAATATCAAATCAAAACAGGATGCGAGCTAAGCTCCAGCATCTCTCATGCATGTCAAATCATTAAAACTAGTGCGAGCAATCGCTCCAGCACTATTTTATGCATACCACATTAAAACAAATCAAAACATGTCAAAACAGAGTGCGAGCTAGGCTCCAGCAGCTCTCATTTCACAATATTAAAAATCAGTGCGAGCACCATGCTCTAGCACATTTCATGCATATGATGTCACAAGTCGGTGCGAGCAATTGCTCAAGCACATTTATGCACATTCACAAACGCAGATATAGTGCGAACTACGTGTCGGCACTATCTGTTTCCATATAAACTTGATAGTTGGCCGTTTTCCAAAGAAATTTCCATTTAATTATTAATAACACCTACGTAGTGTTATTTTGTGAAATTAAACAATTTCTGGCCAATCTATCGCTTTGCTTTGATTAAAACCAATAAAATTCCTTAATCATCAAAAATCCTTAAATCATGCATTCCATGCATGTCATGCTTTCACCATCCTTAGGTGAATTTCCCTCAATAGGGGTAAAATAGACATTTCACCTATTTCGATCCTTAAAAATTATTTAAACCACTTTTAGGATCATTTTACAATAATCGTGTATACATACATAATCAGTGTATACAAAATCTATTAAAATATGCGTAGCTACCTCTAGCTACTCACACAATTCCCTTACCTCATTTTCTGTACAGTCTGACCTTTCCCACTGACGTCTCGTCACGCAGTCCGATTTGCTCCGAATCCAAATCAAATCTCCGGCACTGCGGATACACATTCATCAGGTCAAATACAATACAATTAATTGTATTTCATAATTTTCTGGGCTTAATTTAAATCATTGGGCCCGTTTACCCATATTGGGCCCGATTGCACCATAATGGGCCTTAATCGGCCTTAAGCCCGTTTACCACACTTTATCGAGGCCTATTGGGCTCTCTGGGCCCATCAGTAATTTATTTAGCCTCGTTCTAAATTCTCTGATATCTCAATTTAATATTTACGACAATTTATCTAATTTTCCAGAATTTAATTCATTTATGCGGAAATTAAATCCGTAATTCATGCGTTAAATATCAATCACGCATAACGATATAAAATTGTCGTAAATAAGGGTCACTTACCCGTTATTCCATGATCGTACACAAATCGAGGCTGTCTCGAGCTCTCAGTGGATGCCAATTGTCGAGCTACACAATTAAATATATTTTTCCGGGTAAATTTCCAGTCGGAATTAATTAAATTAAATATTCAGAAAATTAAATCGGTCAATTTGACCGCTTACCGACTTACCCGAAGCTCGATTGCATCACTGGAATTTTCCCCAATTTTTTTTTTCTTTTTCTTTTTCCCTTTTTCTTCCTTTTTTTCCCTCTCTTTTTGGCTGAACCGGTCCGGTCCGGTTCAACCCGGTTCGGACCGCCGGTTCGGTCTGGTCCGGTTCGGCCGCTTCTGTCCGGTTCGGCCGGTCCAGGCTCCCTTTGGTCGTGCCGGCGCCGTCCGGCCGGTTCTCTGGCCGATTCCGGTGCCATTCAACGCGCCATGTACTGGGCTTCTCAAATCGGGCCTCCGCTGGAGTCGAATCGGCCCCATCGCCGGCGAATCGAAGCTTTTCTCCCACGGCCATTCCTTCCATTTTCGGCAATTTCCGGCCACCTCGCCGCGCGTCGTGGCCGCCTGTGAGCTCGCCTGAGGTCGGCCGACCTTCGCCGACCCTCGTCTGGGGCCCTTGGCCGCCGGTGGTTGCTCGCCGGTGAGTCTCTCCCTCGGGTTCGGCTTCGCGTTTTGCCTCTGTTTCGTTTCTCTTTTCTCTTCTGTTTCAGAAATCGCATTTGCGATTTTTTTTTTTTTTTTTTTTTTTTTTCATTCATTTTTTTTTTTTTTACATTTTATTTTGTTTATTTTATAATTTATTTTTAATAATATTTTATTCATTAAAATATTATTAAAAATACAAAATATCCCAAAATATTCTAAAAAAATTGTATTTTATTCATAAATTAATTTCTCAGTCCAGTTTTACCTTTTCGGTATATTTTTCGATTATTTTCGGGATTATTTTTCGATACGAAAATCCCGGTTTATTCCAATAAATTCATATCTTGATCAATTTAATCCGAAATTTAATTATTTCTTCGTCATTGATCAAGATTTCTCATTCTCTTATTTTTAATTAAATTTTCTTGTCTCGATTAATACCGAATTTTGGTCTTTTGACCATTTTGCCCTTGCACGTATTCGGGAATGTCATTTAAGTCCTTTTGCATTTTTAAATGCACTTGAAAATATCGGGTCTTACATTGACATCTGTCACATGTTTTTACAAACATGTAACTATCTTTAAACACACTAGGCCAATAAAAACCTGATTGCAACACCTTTGCTGCTGTACGTTCTGTACCAAAATGTCCTCCATATGCTGCAGCATGGCAGTGGTGCAGGATTTCCTGAGCTTCATCTTCCAGTACACATCATCTTATAATCTGGTCTGGACACTTCTTAAACAGCGGAGGATCATCCCAAAAATACGAGTTGACATCATGGAAGAATTTCTTCCTCTGTTGGTAAGTTAAAGCACTTGGTATTAATCATCCTGCTAAGTAATTCACTATGTCTGCGAACCAAGGCAGATTTTCATCAATCTTTATTATTGTCTTATCTAGAAATTCATCTTGAATAGGTTGTTCTTACTGAATTTTAGATTGCTCTAATCTAGATAAATGATCAGCTATAACATTATCAGATCCTTTTTTGTCTCTGATCTCAAAATCAAATTCTTGCAAAAGCAAGATCCATCTAATAAGTCTAGGTTTGGCGTCCTTTTTTGCAAATAGATAACGAATAGCTGCATGATCTGTATAGACAATGAACTTGCTCCCAATTAAATATGGTCTAAACTTATCAAATGCATGTATAACTGCAAGCATCTCCTTCTCTGTTGTGGTGTAATTTTTCTTAGCATCATCTAAGGTTCTGCTTGAATAATAGATAGCCCAAAAAATCTTGTCTCTCTTCTATCCCAGGATAGCTCCAATTGCAAAATCACTCGCATCGCACATCAGTTCAAATGGTTCTGTCCAATCTGGTGTGATCATAATAGGTGTAAAAATAAGCTCCTTCTTGATCTTTTCAAATGCCTACAAGCAAAAATCATCAAAGACAAAATCAGAATCTTTTTTCCAATAAGTGACATAAAGGTTTTGAGATTTTTGAAAAGTCCCTGATAAATCTACGATAGAATCCTGCATGTCCCAAAAAGCTCCTCACGGCTTTAACTGATTTTGGAGGAGGAAGCTTTTCAATAGCAGCGACTTTAGCTCTATCCACCTCAATGCCGTGAGCTGAAATTTTGTGTCCAAGGACAATCCCTTCTTGCACCATAAAATGACACTTCTCCCAATTTAAGACCAGATTCGTCTCTTCACATCTCTACAAAACAAGTGCCAAATTAGATAAACATTGGTCAAAAGTCCTACCAAATACCGAGAAGTCATCCATGAAGACTTCCATTATCTCTTCAACTATGTCAGCGAAAATCGACATCATGCATCTCTTGAAGGTTGCTAGGGCGTTACACAACCCGAAAGGCATCCTTCTATGTGCAAAAGTTCCATATGGGCAAGTAAATGTTGTTTTCTCTTGATCTTCTGGGGCTATTGCAATCTGGTTATAGCCCGAGTAGCCACTAAAAAGTAATAATAACTGTGTCTAGCTAGTATGTCTAGCATTTGGTCGATGAACGGAAGCGGGAAGTGGTCTCTCCATCCTGTTACAGTTTTGGTGGATATGATTTCATCGTTTGTGTCACGAATTACTGTCATTCCACCCTTTTTAGGTACAACCTGCACAGGACTCACCCAAGAACTATTAGATATAGCATATAGAATACCAGCATTTAATAATTTTAAGATCTCAGCTCTAACAACTTCTTTCATTGCTGTATTTAGTCTTCTTTGTGGTTCGATAGAGGGTTTATGATTTTCCTCTAATCGAATTTTGTGCATCACAACAGAGGGACTAATTCCTTTGATGTCAGCAATAGACCATCCAATTGCTGGTTTGTGCTCTCTTAAAATTCTAAGCAACTTGTCTTCCTCTACAACTGATAAAAATGATGAAATAATTACAGGAAAAGTACTATCATCACCTAAGAAGGCATACCTCAAATGGCTTGGTAACTCTTTCAATTCAGTTTTGCCTTCTTTTTTTTCACTTACCTGTGACTTGTCCATCTTCTCATTAGTTATTGTAGTCGTACTTTCTAATGGATTGGCTTCCAAAGTAACAACACAACTTTTAATTTCATCAATTAGTAATTCATCATCTAAATTAAAAACTGAATTTACCAGACATTGAGCCATAGGAGCGGTTGGTGCTTCCTTTTTTTCAACTTCTCTTACATAATTTTGCACTACTTCAATCAACTTACAAGTCTCTGACTCATCAGAAAATTTCATCGCCTTATAGATGTTGAACATAACTAATTCATCATTCATCCTCAGGATTATTTGCCCTCTCTGAACATCGATTAGTGCTCTCCCAGTGGCAAGGAATGGTCTCCCAAGTATAAGTGGAATTTCTCTATCCTCTTCATAATCTAAGACTACAAAATCGGCAGGAAAAATTAACTTATCAACTTTAACAAGTACATCTTCTATTATACCTCTGGGATAAGTAATCGATCTATCAGCTAGTTGCAGTGTTATGGTGGTCGGCTTTACCTCTCCAAGACCTAGACTCCTGAAAATAGATAAAGGCATTAAATTTATGCTAGCACCTAAATCACAAAATGCCTTACCCACTTTCGATCCTCCAATCTTGCATGGAAAAGTAAAGCTTCTAGGGTCTTTCAATTTTTGCGGTAACTTCTGCTGTAAAATTGCACTGCATTCCTCTGTCAAGTTGATAGTTTCATAATCTTCAAGTCTCCGTTTCTTTGACAGCACTTCTTTCATGAACTTTGCATAATGTGGCATCTGCTGCAGAGCATCAACAAACGGTATGTTAATTTGTAATTTCTTAAATATATCAAGAAATTTCTTAAACTCAAATTCAATCTTCCTTTTATACAAAGCTTGAGGATAAGGAATAGATGGTTTTAACAAAGGAGGATTATCAGGAAAAAGTTTACTAAAAGGTTTAGAATTAACTCCCTGTTTTACTGTTTTTGATTCTGCATCCTTTGTCCTAACAAGTTCATTCTGCTTCTTCTACACCTTAGTTATTGGTGTAGTTTCTTCTTTCTCTGCTACCTTCGGTGGCTCATATGTGTTCCCACTTCTCAAAGATATGGCATTGCAGTGTTCTCTCAGATTGAGCACGGTGTCACTTGGAAACTTGCCTCTTTCATTTAAAGAACTGACAGCTGCAGCTAACTGTCCCAAAGTGGTCTCAACAGACTTCATCTGCGCACCAAGACTGGTATTCATCTCTGACATTTTAGCTTCCACGTTGTCTAATTGTGCATCAGTTTTGTTAAATCTTGTTCTAGTTTTAACCATGAACTCCTCAAATTCGTTCCGTCTAACTCCACCATAACCTTGAGAATTCCCTTGGTTATTGAATCATGTATTGCTGTTACTTGCTGTTGGTGGGTTTAGAGCATTCTTAGAATTACAATAAGATAGATTCTCATAGTTTCTGAATCCTGGCTGGTAGTAGTTAGGAACTCGATTTCCTTGAAAACCAAAGTTACGATTATTAACATAATTCACCAACTCCAAATCTGTCCCCATCAAGTTAGGATTTGTGTTGTCCTGATGAATCATAGCTTACGGCCCTTGTATACCCATTGAAGAAATTTGTGTTGAAATCTGCTCAAGTCTTGCTAGGATGGCTGTCTGCGTATCTAACTCATCCATACCTGCTACTCTTCTGACATTAGCTCTTTCACCTGGCCATTGGCTGTTGTTTATAGCCATCTCCTCAATTAACAGCATAGCTTGATCAGGTGTCTTAGACCACAGTGAGCCTCCTGCTGAAGCATCCACAGTAGCTCGTGTCTGCGGAGTCATGCCTCTGTAGAAAACTTGTATCTGGTTTCTTTCATCATATCCATGTTGAGGGCATCTACGTAATAACTCTTTAAATCGCTCTCATGCCTCATGTAATGGTTCAAGATCTAACTGTGTGAACTGGGCAATTTCTAATCTCATCTGCATTGTCTTTACTGGTGGGAAGTACTTTGCTAAGAATTTTTGTGCCATCACTGCCCATGTCGAAATGCTTCCTACTGGCAGATTTTGATACCAGCTCAAGGCTTTATCCCAAAGAGAAAATGGAAACAATCTCAATCGAATAGCATCATCAGGGGCTCCATTAATCTTAATGGTGCTGCAAATCTGTAGAAAACTTGTCAAATGTGTGTTAGGATCCTCTAAGGCTGAACCTCCAAATTGATTTTACATAACCATATTGATCAATGCCGGCTTCAACTCAAAGTTATTACAGTTTACAGGAACCTCTCTTATAGCAGCAAAATTCTGATTCACAACTGGGGTAAAATAATCGCGTATAGCTCGCTGCTGCTGATTTTCTTCTGCCATGTTTAAATTTCTGTCTTTCTCTTCAAATCTGTTCTGTTGAATTTGCCTAATGGTTCTCTCAATCTCTGGATCTAACTCTTCTTTTATGTCTGTATTTCCACTTCTGCAGGTTTTTACCATTCACCTAAACTAAAAATTTGTAGATAGTAAATTAAAACAAAAATAAAAATCTAAATTAAAGTAAAGGCTATTGGGAAACAGTGTTAACGAAAAACAAAACAACAATTTCCCGGTAATGGTGCCAGAAAACTTGTCGTGCTCAAATGAAACACTACTGCAAGTGCACAGGTCAGTTTTTGAGTATAGAGTAAATATAAGTATCGTCACACAGGGAATTGTACCGACCGCAAATCACTGTAATCAACAACCTTGAACTTTATTTAGAAAAAGTAATTTCTATTGGTTAAGATCCTATTTACTATTCTAATTATTAATTACGAAACAAATTAATTAAAGCAATCACAATTATTACGAATGGAAATATCAATGGTAAAATATTCCTAGAACTCGATTTCACCTAACTAGGGTTCATACAATTCCTTTGATCAATTGTTCTTTTGATTTCAATTTGTTTATAGCTGAAACTATTTCATGTTTATCTCTCCCGAGTTTTAAACAGTCATACCAAAATTACCTAATCCTAACCTCCCGATTCAAAATTAAATAATAGAGTTCATTAAGCGATGGTAATCCGTTTCTCTATGGCTCATAAGAATTGTTAACCTTTCGATTCAACAATGTCCTATGTTAATCTACCCTTGTGCATATAAATAATCCCCTCTCCCGAGTGCCGGATTCCTATACTAATTCATCCAATTGGTGGCCAATCAACTAGAGCATTAAGAACAAGTAGATTAAATAAACATAATTGAGATCATCTAAACAATATCACAAAATAATTGCAATCTGCCCAAAGTTGGCTACATCGATTCTAGGAAAAAGGAGTTTAGTTCCTAGAAATCATGATAAACATCCAATAATTCCAAATCATCATCCCTAGAATAAACATTGGTAGAAAAAGATGTAAAAGATGGAGTTTCTATGGAGCTAAATCAATCCTAAAGCCTTCTACCGCTGCCCCCCTCGATATTCTAATAAAAAGACTATTTATAAGGTTCCTAGGCACTAAAACGCGAAATGCCACATGAAAAAAATAGTGTTGCCCTAATCAGACTGCTATGCTACGACAATGGTATTGATTCCCCAGATCTGCTCTGCACTGTCCAGTTTCTTCTATTACTGCAGTATAAGTCACGATCAGCATCCTGCAATTTCACTTCTTCACAGAATTATCAGAATCAGCTCCAAAAGCTTTAATTTCTCCATATTGTTCTTTTTCCTGCACAAATGCACAAAACACATAAAACATACCTAATATAGTAAAGAACAAATCAAATAACTAAGTAAAAAGGGTTCTAAACATATATAAATTTCAGTGCTAACAATTACATACCCATTTCCATGTTTTCAATACATGGTACATGTATATACATGGGGCATAGTTTTATTATTTTATCATTCTCTGAATATAAATGCATGCCATGACATTATAAGCATGTAGATAGTGTAGTTATCTACCATACTTGCATTATTGCCTTATTGAGCATGTGGTTGCTCATCCCTTCATTTTCCCCCTCTACAGAGCGCGCACAGTAGCCTAGTGAAGGACTGAGGCATTATATTTGATATCCGCTGCTCTCCATCGCCAAGAGATATACACACAGGGATTCTTTTTGTATCTAAACATGTAAAAGCACAGCAATCATTTTAAATTGTTCTATGGGGGATGTAAATGTTAGAAAACATGTCATGTATAAGTATATGACTTAAACTTTAAAATGTATGCTTTTGATTAATTGAAAGATGTATGGAAATGGTGATTAATACTGACTCACAGCCCAACTGTATTTGCGAAGGTTGTTCATGATCGATAAGTTAACGAATCAAGCAAAAAATTTATGGTGATTTTTAGATGAAATGGATAAAAAGGGGTCATGATAGAGATTGGTATCAGAGCTAAGTTAGCCCGATGTGAGTCGGTATTAATAAACAGGAAAGTTACATCCCCATATTACTGTACTTTTGTTTAGATATAACCGTGTATACCGAGATGGAATAAGATTAATAAATGGTTATGGATACAGAAAATTAGGCATTATGCCTGTTGCACGTCAAGGTAGGGGTAGGCCCGAAGGCCGTGCGGAGCCACAAACTGATCAGGCTCCACAGGACCCTGCAGAGAGACCATGGGATACCGAGGCACACTTCGCTAGGATAGATCAGAGTATTGAGAGCCTCGTTGAGATAGTCACTCAGGCATTATGGGCTGGTGATAAACGAGGTCCAGCAATGCAACCTACTACTACTGGGTAGGCAGTTGTAGAGGGAGAGAGGCCTCAGACTACGGGGACTGTCACACCACCCCCAGTATAGGATACGGCTTCTCCTATCGCTCTACAGCCGAGCGACAGCGACCTGGGTTATGATTGTGAACTGAGTAGGCTACGACAATATCAGGAGTTGAAACCTCTAGTATTTAGAGGAGTGAAGGACCCGATTATTACTAAGGATTGGGTGCATGAGATGGAGAAATTGTATAGGTTCTTCAGATGTACATCGACTGAGAAAGTGGTCTTTGCTTTATTTATGCTGAAGAACGAGGCAGAACATTAGTGGAGATCCACCGAATCTATTCTGATGGCCCGACACTCCGAGATTACATGAGATATTCTTGAAAGCCTTTAGGAGGCAGTACATCTTAGCCACAACGCGGAGGAAGTTAAGGATGGAGTTTATGAACTTGGTTCAAGGGAACCGTTCTGTGGATGAGTATGAGTCGAGGTTCATATCCTTGGGTAGGTATGACCCTGACACGTTGAACACGCTCTGAAGGTCCAAAAGTTCATGGATGGACTGAGGCCAGCCATTAGATCCAAATTGGCTCTGTTTGACATCCTCACTTATGAAGAGGCAATGCGTAGGGCGCAGTTAAGCGAACAAGACTTCGAGCAAAATGCCTCTAAATTTGGAAGGGTTAGTGGCAGAAGAGATAGAGACCGAAAGAGATCAAGGGTTGACAGAGGGATCAGAAGAGGAGGCCAAAGACTGTTTGTGAAAAGGCCAAAGATCGAGGAGGTACAGGAGAGAGCTGCTAAACCTCCTGTGTACCCATCTTTACCTCCACCGAAGGGTATAGTCATTGGAGGACCACGGCCTACTACTAACCAGTGTAGGAGATGTGGCAAATTTCATAGTACCAGGCCTTATACGACGCCCCATGTTGTGTGTTATAGATATGGGAAACCTGGACATATAGCGAGGCATTATCCTGAGATGTTTGAGACTACCCCACAGATGGGTAAGGAGCCAGAGAGAGCTCCAATTGAGACAACTGCTCCGAGGAGGAGAGCTACAGCTGAGGAAAAAGGGAAATAGGTGGTCATCAGAGGACGAGTACATGCACTGGACCAGGACACCGCAGACACTTCGTCGGATGTGATTAAAGGTACCATCCTAATTTTTTATTTAGTAGCATTTGTATTGTTTGATTCGGGTGTCACCCATTCCTTTATGTCACCTTCATTTGCCCATAAGATATTGAAGCATGTAAGACCCACACTATTAGATAGAATGTTGATGATTTTCACACCTATGAATGATAGTCAATTGACTGAATATTCATATAGGAATTATAAATTGAAGATAGGGGAAAGGAAATGGCAGACGATTTAATTTTACTGAATATGAGTGATTTTGATGTAATTTTAGGAATGGATTGGTTGGCTGTAAATCGTGTTGTTATGGATTGTCATGCTAAGACACTAATGTTTCCAGAGATAAATGATCTTATTATAAACTTTGTTGAAAGGAAATGAAAGAACATGATTATTGTAAATAAAAAAGAGTATAATTTTAATTCATCATATTTGAGAGATGAATTTATTTACCAATTATGAATGTTAATGTGATGACTTATGTTGCTAACGGTGGAAAGGATAATGTGAAGGGTTCATTGCCTACATGGTTGACACAGATAAGGTACGCCTAAAATTGAGAGACATCCTAGTAGTTGCAAAATTTTTTGATGTCTTTTTAGACGAATTGCTAGGGCTACAACCTGATAAGGAAATGGGGTTTTGCATAGAGTTAGTACCTGGTATAGAGCCGATATTGAAACCACCATATAGAATGGCTCTGATTGAGTTGGAAGAGCTAAAGAAGCAGTTGTACCGTGTAGATCACATGGAGTACGTTGTACCGCGTGGTTGTGATGTTAATTTAAAAGTATAGCGTAGCACTAACCCACCTTCTTTCCAGCATGATACCTCACACACCGGGATCTGTGTGGTCTGGGATGATTATGACATAGATGGCCAACATAGTCCTTGGTTCATCATGATCGCCTGCCTCACATGATATCACATGGTTTTAGATACCGATGATGATTTGTGTTGTCCAGGGTAGACCCAAGGGAGGGTTCGAGCCTTGTGGTATGATTTAAAGGAATGATGCATTGTTTCGATGAAGTTTTCTAATGTTTTGACAAGGTGTTACGCCTTGAGGGCATGATTTATGAGGAACCTTGTGATTTGAGATGGAATTGATAAATATTTATTATATTGAGTATGAGAGGTTTTCACATGATGATTTTCCATGATTACATGCCCATTTCCATGTTTTCAATACATGATATATGTATATACATGTGGCATAGTTTTATTATTTCCTCATGCTCTAAATATAAATGATTTATGTCATGACATTATAAGCATGTAGATAGTGTAGTTATCTACCATGCTTGCATTTTTGCCTTACTGAGCATGTGGTTACTCATCCCTTCATTTTCCCTCTCTACAGAGCGCGCACAGTAGCCTAGTGAATGACTGAGGCATTATATTTGATATCCGCTGCTCTCCATCACCAAGAGGTATACACACAGGGATTCTTTTTGTATCTAAACATGTTAAAGCATAGTAATCATTTTGAATTGTTATATAGGGGATGTAAATGTTAGAAAACATGTAATGTATAAGTATATGACTTAAACTTTTAAATGTATGCTTTTGATTAATTAAAAGATGTATGGAAATGGTGATTAATACTGACTCACAGCCTAACTGTATTTGTGAGGGTTGTTCACGATCGGATAAGTTAACAAATAAAGAAAAAATTTATGATGATTTTTAGATGAAATGGATAAAAAGGGGTCATGATAGAGATTGGTATCAGAGCTAAGTTGGCCTTATGTGAGTCGGTATTAATAAGTAGGAAAGTTACAGCCTCATATTACTGTGCTATTGTTTAGATATAATTGTGTATATCGAGATGGAATAAGACTAATAAATGGTTATGGATACAGGAAATTAGGCATTATGCCTATTACACGCTGAGGTAGAGGGGTGGGTGCACGTGTTAGAGGCCGTAGGGGTAGGCCCAAAGGCTGTGCAGAGCCACCGACTGACCAGGCTCCACAGGACCTTGCTGAGAGACCAACGGATATCGAGAAACGCTTCGCTAGGATAGAGCGGAGTATTGAGAGCCTCGTTGAGATAGTCACTCAGGCATTAGGGGCCGACGATAGACGAGGTCCAGCAGCGCAGCCTACTACTACTAGGCAGGTAGTTGCAGAGGCAAAGAAGCCTCAGACTACGGGGACTATCACACCACCCCTAGTACAGGATATGGCTTCTGCTATCGCTCAACAGCCAAGCGACAGTGACCTAGGTTATGATTGTCAACTGAGTAGGCTACGACAGTTTCAAGAGTTGAAACCTCCAGTATTTAGAGGAGTGAAGGACCTGGTTGTTACTAAGGATTGGGTACATGAGATGGAGAAATTGTATAGGTTCTTCAAAAGTACATCGACTGAGAAAGTGGCCTTTGCCTTATTTATGCAGAAGGGTGAGGCAGAGCACTAGTAGAGATCCATCGAATCTATTCTGAGGGCTCGAAACTCTGAGATTACATGGGAGATATTCTTTAATGCCTTTAGGAGACAGTACATGTAATACACCTAACTTTCCATGTATTTATTTTATGAAGATATAATGTATATGTACGTTGTTACGAAAATAGCTTAAGAAGCTATGACGTATGAAAACATAAGTAAAAATGTTAGGAGGATATAAGGATTTTGGAAATTTGATGAAACACCCATGATTCTAAATTGTGTGCACAAGTTCCATTAACTATGAACTATATGGAATGGATGTCATTGTGTGTTAATTATGCACGGATTATAAATTGAGGTATGCAGTAAATAAGGATGAATGTACATTGAGAAATCTGTAGAAATCTGCAGAAAATGAGGGTGTAGGGGATGACAGATCGATCACGCCTCATGAAATGCCCAGAATTTGTCGAATGAAACTGGACAGATCGATCTCATGTTAAGGCAAATCGATCTCCTTAACTCTTTGTCTGGAAAGAATCAATCTTTCACAAGGCAAAGATCGATCTCCTTAACTCTTGGCCAAAAACATATCGATCTCCCATAAGCATCAAATCGATCTCATTGAGGTTCTGTAAGGAGCAGATCGATCTCCTACAAGAGGCAGATCGATCTCCAAGAAGAAATTTGCTTGTAACAAATTGATCTCATCATGAAGAGCAGATCGATTTGGTAGTGGTTGTGTTAGGTAAAAAGGACTACTAAACCATGCAGAGATTGATCTCCACAATGGCCAGATCGATCTCATGTCTCTGTATCTATAAATGGGGCATGGGATTTGGACTGGAAACTCAGATTTCTCCCTTCAAACCTGCACCTGCCATTTTCTCTCAAAGCTTTATCACTCTAAAAATCACTACATTCCAGCCAGTTTTGAAAGAAGCTACAGAAGGGAAAGTTGTTCCTTGAAGCAAGGAGAACAACATACCCAAAAATCACACATTGGTGTGACCAAGAGAAGGAGTGTTGGCTGCCACAAGTTGGGCTTAGTAAAGGGGTAAGCTCTTCAACCTTCAAGCCTTAAATATGGGTTTCTAGACATTTGTGAGTTGGATAATTTGTGAAATATGGATAGATATGATGAATGTAGTGATGGGTGAGTAATATTAAGAGAGATTTGTAAAGAGGAAATCCATGGAAAGCTTAAGAGATGATAAAAGGGTATTAGTGGAAGAGTGAAAAGTGATTTAAGGGATTGAGGAGTATGTATAGATAAATAGAAGATAATGTGTATGTTTAGAAGAAGGAAAAAGGAAAATAACTTAATGATTTACACGTGTAGATTGAAATACGTGGAACACGAGTAACCTGGGTCGCGAACGGAGCAAACGAGACTAAGAGAACATGAGCGCGATTCGAGGTAAGGGACTGTATGTTAGCGATAGAGATATTCGTACGTATTTTACTGCGATTTTGATAGTTATGACACTAGAAATATTATGCTTAGCTATTAAACCATATGTGAGTGGAAATGTATTATGGTATAATTTGTGAAAATGGGATGTGGGAAGGAAATTAGCCTGACATGCATGTTTTTAATGTTTTTACAACTATATGTTGTTTTGTGATTGAGAAATGATGATGGATAAGTAGGCTAGTTTTACATGTTTAGCATGGGACGGCATGCAACGTAAATAAACATGTTTTGAGTTTTTTTAAAAGAGAAAATAGCCACCTATCGGATTTGAGATGTGTAATGGTGTTGGAACTATAGCTCACACCCGTTTTGATGAATTGGACTATGCTCGAGTTTCACTCGCATACGTTTACTTGTTTTGATAAATCGTGCTAGAACGTGACTCGCATGAGGTTTTATAATAATTATGTGTTGGAGTTTTAGCTCGCACATATTTCTATGTTTTGATATGCCGTACTGGAGTTCATCTCGTACGATGGATTTAAGAAAGGTGTTGGAGGATTGCTCGCACCAGTTTTTACTGAGTTGAGATGATACAGTACTGGAAGCTGTTGCTCGCACTGAGAATTACCGCGTTGAAGCCTTGCGATGACTATTTGTCACGCTGATTTGCTCGCTTGGTATACGAGACATGGTTCAAGATGATGAGTCTATTGAAGTTGGTAGATGGACTGGATCCACGGTCGTACGTTGAACTGTGTAGTTGTCCGTTGGTATACTATGTACCGTGCTGGGTGCACGTGAGTACGAGTATCACATAGATGACACATGGCGTACCTTATACCGTGAGTATATGTGATATGAAGAGATGATGTTAATGATATGAGTCGGAGGGTAGGACTGACCCATCCCCCTTCAGGCAGAGTGATGCCCTGTGCATACCTAATCAGTGAGGCATGGGATCACTGACTATGGTCATATGTCTTGGATATTAGATTGCCGAGAATTTCATGCCTATCTTAGAGATAAGAGAAATAGAGAAACTCAGAAAGGAAAGAGATTTGATGAAAAGAAATGACTTGAGAAAAGAAAGAGATATTGTGATTTGATGAATCTCTTGATTTGAATATTTGTGCTATGATGGCACCGTTTATAACATGTTTTAATTGGAAGTATTGCATATGATTTTACATGAAAATGCCTATGAGAAATAAATGTTTAAACGCATTTTCTAGTAATACTTCCTTTTATATTGAAACATGATTTGTTTTTGCATGCATGGGCTATGTAGATAGTACAATATCTACCTGTTAGCATCCATTTCCTTACTGAGTTGTGGTTTGCTCATCCCACTATTTTCCCCCCTCTAGATACTGAGAAGTAGGACAGTGTGGTGGTCTCGACATTTCTTTTTGTATTGAACAGCTACCACCAGTTGCAAAGGTATAAGATTTGCATACACACGAGCATTTTGTATCTATTATAATGTATCGCACAGTTATGAATTGAAATTGTAAATAGTTATATGGGGATGTTATGTAAAGACATTATATCAAACAATTGTTTTGTATATCTACACACACCTGGGAGTGTGAATTAAAGTTTTAAATATTTTCACTGTAAATTTGTGGAATTTAGTAATCACATTGACTCATAGCCCAATCGATAGTAGCGTATGTAAGGATGACGGACACCTGAAAGTGGGGTATGACAGATTTGGTATCAGAGTTTGGTTGGTCTGATGGGAGTCGATGTTTAGGACTAAGAAAACATACATCCCCAAGTTAATGTGCGATATTTAGATACAAATGTGTATACGGAGCTGGTAGTGAATTAAAAGTTTGTTATAAATGCAGAAAAGTTATCAGGCTTGTGAGATATGCTTGAGAGACACCGCAAGAGGGGAGAGAGCTCGAGAGCTTAAGGGCAAAATGACAGGACTGAGAGACACAGTAGATCATTCTCTGGTCATGAGCCCCAAGAACAGATAGATGCTTTAGATCCTCGGGTAGCCCAATTAGATGAAGATATGCGTACGGTGATGACCATGATGGGTCAGATTATGGCTAGGTTTGAGGGTACACCTGGTATAGGGGGACAGGCTGCACCGAATCCCCCAGCGCTGCACCTGAACATGAGGATGTTGCACCTGCACTACCTGAACCGGTTAGGCCATGAGATCCCCATATTCGACCAGTACCTCCTCTAATAGCCCCACAGCAGTATGATGATGATGATTTGGGGTATGGATACGACTATGATATGGAGAGGTTGAGGCATTTCATGGATTTCAAGCCTTCTTCTTTCAACGGGGTAAAGGATCCGACAGTGGCTGAGGACTGGATCAGTCAGATGGTGAAGTTTTTCAACTTTTGTAGATGTTCGGCTACGGAGAGAGTAGCACTTGCGGCCTTTGTGTTGAGAGGCGAAGCAGAGCACTAGTGGAAGTCCACCAGGCCTATGTTAAGAGCTCAGGGTATGGTAATCACATGTGATATGTTTTTGGGTGCTTTCAAAGAGCAATATATCCCAAATACTACTCGACGTAGGTTATATATGGAATTTCTGAATCTGACTCGAGGGAATCGAACAGTTGATGAGTACGAGTCACGATTCACCTCATTGGGCCGATATGATCTAGACTCTATCAGGAGTGAAGCTAGTAGTGTCCGCAGATTTGTTGATGGACAGAGGCCTTCGATCAGAGCTAAGTTGACCCGATTTGATGTCGCTACATATAGAGAGGCTATACGACATGCCCAGTTATATGAGCAAGACTATGACCTGTAAATTTTTTAGTTCAGTTGGGGTAAGGACAAGGGTCCAAGGAAACTGGGAGATGGAAAAAGTGCCAAATTTAGTTAGAGATTTATGAGTAAGCGTCGAAGAGAGGCAGATGAGTCATAGAAGAAGGCTGCTAGACCTTTTATGCCTCCGACTCAGGCACCAGCCAGGGGTATAGCAGTTGGTGGACCTCGATCGACTACTGATCAATGCAGAGTATGTGGACGATATCATGGTGGTAGGCCCTGTCACTTTCAGGGTACACGATGCTTCAGATGTGGTAGGTTTGGGCACTATGCAATAGATTGCCCAGAAGCAGTTGAGGTAGTCCCACAGAAGGGTAAGAGCCGGAGAAAGTTCCTACAGTTACACCTCCTGCAAGGAAGAGAGCCACGACTGAAGAAAAAGGGAAGCAAGTTATGGGTCAAGGCAAGTTGTATGCGATAGACCAGGTATCAGCAGATACCTCTTATGAGGTGATAAAAGGTACAATCTTAATTTTTAACTTGGAAGTTATAGCTTTGTTTGATTCTGGTGCTACGCATTCTTTCATATCACCTGCATGTGCATCAAAGTTGACAAGTCTTGTAGAACCCATACACTTAAATGGAACTTTATTAATAAGTACTCCAATGAGAGTTAGTCAATTAGCTGAACAATTGTATAAAGATTGTTAGGTGAGGGTAGGAGATAAGTGTATGACAGCAGATCTGATTTTGTTGAATATGTATGACATTGATGTAATCCTGGGAATGGATTGGTTAGCTACCAATCATGCTGTCTTAGACTGCCACACTAAGTCTATTATGTTTTCTTTACTCGAAGAATGTGTTGTAAGATTTTAAAAGAAGTAATGAAATCTTGAATTTTGTGACAAGTAAAGTGCATTGGTATATACATGACATGGATGTTGTTTTGAAGGTTTTATTGCTTATGTGGTGGATTTGAACAAAACACATCCGGATATGGATGACATTCCAGTGGTTAGAGAATTCCCTGATGTCTTTCCAGATGACCTATCGGGATTGCCACCGAATAGAGAAATGGAATTCAGTATAGATTTGACACCTAGAAAAGAGCAAATATCCAAGTCAACATATAGGATGGCCCCAGTTGAGCTAGAGGAATTAAGGAAGTAGTTGCAAGATATGCTAGATAAGGGGTTTATAAGATCAAGTGTCTCACCATGAGGAGTACTGGTATTGTTTGTGAAGAAAAGAGATGGGAGCCCTAGGTTGTGTATTGATTATCGGATGTTGAACAAGGCTACCATCAAGAATAAGTACCCCTTGTCGCGCATCGATGATCTATTAGATCAGATTCGGGGAGCACAAATCTTTTCCAAGATAGATCTAAGGTCTGGGTATCATCAATTAAAGATTCAGAAGGAGGATGTACCCAAGACAGCTTTTCGCACCCGTTATAGCCATTACGAATTCCTAGTGATGCCTTTCGGGTTGACGAATGCGCCAGCAACTTTTATGGCTCTAATGAATGAGATATTCAAGCCATACCTGGACCAGTTCGTGATCGTTTTCATTAATGATATATTGGTGTATTCAAGGTCCAGGGAAGATCATGAGCAGCACTTAAGGATTGTTTTGCAAACCCTTCGAGAGAGAAAGTTGTATGCTAAACTTGGTAAATGTGACTTTTGGCTAGAGCATATTTCCTTTCTGGGCCATGTTGTATCAAAGGATAGGGTGTCAGTGGATCCATCCAAGATTGAGGTTATTGTTCAGTGGGAACAGCCCAGGATAGTCACAGAGCTCAAAAGCTTTCTTGGTTTGACTGGTTACTACAGGAGATTTGTAGAAGGTTTTTCTAGACTGGCTGCTCTGTTGACACATTTTACGAGAAAGAATATGGAGTTTACATGGGATGAAGCGTGTGAGATGAGTTTTCAGGAACTTAAATGCAGATTAACCACCGCGCCAGTTCTTATCATCCCTAACAACTCAGGGAACTATTTTATCTATACAGATGCTTCACATCAAGGACTAGGTTGTGTCTTGATGCAGAGTGGAAGGGTAGTAGCTTATGGATCTAGACAGTTGAAAGATCATGAGAAGAACTAGCCCACTCACAATTTAGAGTTGGTGGTCGTAGTATTTGCGTTGAAGATATGGCGCCACTACTTGTATGGTGAGAGATTTCAGATCTTTATGGACCATAAGAATTCGAAGCATCTATTCTCACAGAATGAGTTAAATATGAGATAGAGAAGGTGGTTAGAACTCCTCAAGGACTATGATTGCGAGATTTTGTACCACCCGAGGAAGGTAAATGTGGTTGCCAATACATTGAATAGGAAAAGTCTCGGGTTGGTATAACATATGATGGTTAGAGAGCACGAGTTGTTGGAACAATTCATGAACCTTAGTTTAGATATGATCTTGCCTGAGATTGGCAGTTATGGGATTATAGCTAGCTTGAGATTAGAACCAAAGTTGATTGAGAGAATCCGGTAGGCTCAGTAAAATGATCAATGGTGCATTGATGTGATTAGCTAAATCCAGAAGGGTAAGGGTAAGGAATTTGTATTGAGTTCAGATGGAATACTAAGGTTCGGGAATAGAATATGTATTCCTAAGGATTCAGAGCTGAGGAAGTTGATCTTATTAGAGGCTAACTCATCGAGATATACAATACACCCGGGGAGTAGTAAAATGTATCAAAATCTCTGAAAAGTATATTGGTGGTCTGGAATAAAAGGAGACATAGCTGAGTAAGTCGCTAGATGTCTCATTTGTCAGCAGATAAAGGTTGAGCATCAGAAACCTGAAGGATTATTGCAACCTCTACTGATACCGACATGGAAGTGGGAGCACGTCACCATGGACTTTGTGATGGGGTTACTGAGAACCCGTAAGACCCATGATGCTATATGGGTTATAGTAGATCGGTTAACGAAATCGACACACTTTTTAGCCATGAAATCTACAAATACTTTGAGTGCACTTGCGGACTTGTATATACGGGAGATAGTGAGATTACGTGGAGTCCCAAAGAGTGTTATTTCTGATAGGAATGCCCGCTTCACTTCCCACTTTTAGGGACATTTTCAAGAAGTGATGGGGACCTAATTGAGCTTTAGCACCTCTTTTCATCCTCAGACAGATGGTCAGTCAAAGAGGACTATACAGACCCTGGAGGATATGCTGAGACCGTGTGTGCTGGATTTTTAGAGGCTTATAGGACGATCACTTACCATTGATTGAGTTCGCCTATAATAACAGTTATCACTCAAGTATTGGTATGGCCCCTTATGAGGTACTACATGACCGTAGATGTCGATCACCCATTGGTTAAGAAGAAGTTGGTGACAGACAGTTGATCTCTCCCGATTTGGTTAGACAAGCCTTCGAGGATGTTCAGATAATATGTGAGAGTTAACAAAAGAGCTTTGCTGACTGGAGACAGAGACCACTTGAGTTTGATGTGTATGAGTCCGTATTTTTAAGGGTATCTCCTTCTAAGGGAATAATGAGGTTCGGGAACAAAGGAAAACTATGTCCTCGTTACATTGGTCCCTTCAAGATTTTAGATAGAGTGGGAGATAGAGCATATAGGCTAGCCTTACCACCTAAGCTAGCAGAAGTTCACAATGTCTTCCATGTTTCTATGCTTCGGAAGTACTACCCGGATCCAACACATGTAATTAGCTATGAGCCGTTGGAGCTCAAGGAGGATATGTCTTATGTGGAGAAACTGATCCGGATATTGGACAGAAAAGAGAAGGTGTTGCGAAACAAGTCAATTTCGTTGGTTAAAGTCCTGTGTCAGCACCATACATCGGAGGAAGCCACATGGGAGTTAAAGGATCTAATGAAGGAGAAATATCCCCAACGTTTTTAGGAAAAGACTTGGTTCAATTTGGAGGACCAAATTTTCTAAGGATGGGAGAAATGTAATACCTGTAACTTTCCATGTATTTGTTTTATGAAGATATAATGTATATGTACGTTGTTACGAAAATAGCTTGAGAAGCTATGATGTATGAATATGTATTGAAACATGAGTAAAAATGTTAGGAGGATGAAAGGATTTTGGAAATTTGATGAAGCATCCATGATTCTAAATTATGTCCACAAGTTCCATTAACTATGAACTATGTGGAATGGATGTCATTGTGTGTTAATTGTGCACAGATTGTAAATTGAGGTATGCAGCAAATAAGGATGAATGTACATTGAGAAATCTGTAGAAAACTACAAAAAATAAGGGTACAAGGGATGAGAGATCGATCTCATATGAATGAGAGATCGATCAGCCCTCATGAAATGCCCAGAATTTGTCGAATGGAACTAGACAGATCGATCTTATGGGAAGGCAGATCGATCTCCTTAACTCTCTGTCTGAAAGGAATTGATCTTTCACAAGGCATAGATTGATCTATTTAACTCTCGACCAAAAACAGATCGATCTCCCTTAAGCAACAGATCGATCTCATTAAGGTTCTGTAAGGTGAAGATCGATCTCCTATAAGAGGCAGATCGATCTCCAAGAAGAAATTTGCTTGTAACAGATCGATCTCATCATGAAGACCAGATCGATCTGGTAGTGGTTGCGTTAGGTAAAAATGACTACCAAACCATGCAGAGATCGATCTCCACAAGGGCTACATCGATCTCATGTCTCTGTATCTATAAAAAGGGCACGAGATTTAGACTGAAAACTCAGATTTCTCCCACCAAACTTGTACCTGCCATTTTCTCTCAAAGAACCAAGCTTTCTCACTCTAAAAATCACTACATTTCGGCCAGTTTTAAAAGAAGTTGAAGAAGGGAAAGTTATTCCTTGAAGCAAGGAGAACAACATACCTGAAAATCACACATTGGTGTGACCAAGAGAAGGAGTGTTGGCTGCCACAAGTTGGGCCAAGTAAAGAGGTAAGCTCTTCAACCTTCAAGCCTTAAATATGGGTTTCTAGACATTTGTGAGTTAGATAATATGTGAAATATGGATAGATATGATGAATGTAGTGATGGGTGAGTAATATTAAGAGAGATTTGTAAAGAGGAAATCCATGGAAAACTTAAGAGATGATAAAAGGGTATTAGTGGAAGAGTGAAATGTGATTTAAGGGATTGAGGAGTATGCATAGATAAATAGAAGACAATGCGTATGTTTAGAAGAAGGAAAAAGGAAAATAACTTAATGATTTACACGTGTAGATTGAAATGCGTGGAACATGAGTAACCCGGGTCACGAACGGAGCAAACAAGACAAGGGAATATGAGCGCGATTCGAGGTAAGGGACTGTATGTTAGCGATAGAGATATTCGTACATATTTTACTGTGATTTCAATAGTTATGATGCTTGAAATATTATGCTTAGCTATTGAACCATATGTGAGTGGAAATGTATTATGGTATAATTTGTGAAAATGGGATGTGGGAAGGAAATTAGCCTGACATGCATGTTTTTAATGTTTTTACAACTATATGTTGTTTTGTGAATGGAAAATGATGATGGATAGGTAGGTTGGTTTTACATGTTTAGCATAGGACGGCATGCAACGTAAATAAACATGTTTTAAATTTTTTTAAAAGAGAAAATAGCCACATATCAGATTTGAGATGTGTAATGGTGTTGGAGCTATAGCTCACACCCGTTTTGATGAATTGGACTATGCTATGTACTATGTACCGTGCCGTGCTGGGTGCACATGAGTACGAGTATCGCGCAGATGACACATGGCGTACCTTATACCGCAAGTATATGTGATATGAGGAGATGATGTTAATTAGATGAGCCGGGGGTAGGACTGACCCATCCCCCTTCAGGCAAAGTGATGCCCTGTGCACACCTGATCAGTGAGGCATAGGATCACTGACTATGGTCATATGTCGTGGATATTAGATTGCCGAGAATTCCATGCCTGGCTCAGAGATAAGAGAAATTGAGAAACTCAGAAAAGAAAGAGATTCGATGAAAAGAAATGATTTGAGAAAAGAAAGAGATATTCTGATTTGATAAATCTCTTGATTTGAATATTTGTGTTTTGATGGCACCATTTATAACATGTTTTAATTGGAAGTATTGCATATGATTTTACATGAAAATGCCTATGAGAAATAAATGTTTAAACGCATTTTCTAGTAATATTTCCTTTTATATTAAAACATGATTTGTTTATGCATGCATGGGCTATGTAGATAGTACAATATCTACCTGTTAGCATCCATTTCCTTACTGAGTTGTGGTTTGCTCATCCCACAATTTTTCCTCATCCAGATACTGTGAAGTAGGACAGTACGGTGGTCTCAAGATTCCTTTTTGTATTGAACAGCTCCCACCAGTTGTAAAGGTATAAGATTTGTATACACACGAGCATTTTGTATCTATTATAATGTATCGCATAGTTATGAATTGAAATTATAAACAGTTGTATGGGGATGTTATGTAAAGACATTATATCAAATAATTTATTTTGTATATCTACACACACCTGGGAGTGTGAATTAAAGTTTTAAATATTTTCGTTGTAAATTTATGGAATTTAGTAATCACATTGACTCACAGCCCAATCGATAGCAGCATATGTATGGATGATGGACACCCAGAAGTGGGGTATGACAGTACATCCCGACCACAGCGCGGAGGAAGTTGAGTATGGAGTTTATGAACTTGGTTCAAGGGAACCGTTCTGTGGATGAGTATGAGTCGAGGTTCATATCCTTGGGGAGGTATGACCATGACAAGTTGAACAGTGAGGCTCTGAAGGTCCAGAAGTTCATGGATGGACTGAGGCTAGCCATTAGATCTAAATTGGCTCCGTTTGACATCTTCACTTATGAAGAGGCAGTGCATAGGGCATAGTTATTCGAACAAGACTTCGAGCAAAATGCCTCTAAATTTGGAAGGGTTAGTGGCAGAAGAGATAGAGATCGGAAGAGATCTGGGGTTGATAAAGGGATCAAAAGAGGAGGCCAGAGACTATTTGAGAAAAGGCCAAAGATCGATGAGGTGCAGGAGAGAGCTGCTAAACCTCCTGTGTACCTATCTTTAGCTCTACCGAGGGGTATAGTCATTAGACGACCATGGCCTACTACTGAGCAGTGTAGGAGATGTGGCAAATTTCATGGAACCAGGCTTTGTACGATGCCCCCTATTTTGTGTTATAGATATGGGAAACCCGGACATATAGTGAGGCATTGTCTTGAGATGTTAGAGACTGCCCCACAGAAGCGTAAAGAGCCAAAGAGAGCTCCAATTGAGATAGCTTCTCCAAGGAGGAGAGTTACAGCTGAGGAAAAAGGGAAACAGGTGGTGGGCACAGGACGAGTACATACACTGCACCAGGACACCGCAGACACTTCAACAGATGTGATTAAAGGTATATCCTAATTTTTTATTTCGAAGCATTTGTATTGTTTGATCCTGGTGCCACACATTCCTTTAAATCGTTTTCATTTGCCCATAAGATATTGAAGCATGTAAGACCCACACTATTAGATAGAATGTTGATGATTTCCACACCTATGAATGATAGTCAATTGACTGAATATTCATATAGGAATTGTAAATTGAAGATAGGGGGAAAGGAAATGGCAGCCGATTTAATTTTACTGAATATGAGTGATTTTGATGTAATTTTGGGAATGGATTGGTTGGTTGTAAATCGTGTTGTTATGGATTGTCATGCTAAGACACTGATGTTTCTAGAGATAGATAATCTTATTGTAAGCTTTGTCGAAAGGAAATGAAAGAACATGATTATTGTAAATAAAAAGAGTATAATTTTAATTCATCATATTTGAGAGATGAATTTATTTATTAATTATAAATGTTAATGTGATGACTTATGTTGCTAACAGTGGAAAGGATAATGTGAAGGGTTCATTGCCTATGTGGTTAACACAAATAAGGCACGCCCGAAATTGAGAGACATCCCAATAGTTAGGAAATTTTCTGATGTCTTTCCTGACGAATTACCAAGGCTACCACTTGATAGGGAAATAGAGTTTTGCATAGAGTTGGTACTTGGTAAAGAGCCGATATCTAAAACCACCGCATAGAATGGATTCGATTGAGTTGGAAGAGCAAAAGAAGTAGTTACAAGAGTTGCTAGAGAAGGGGTTTATTAGACCGAGCGTCTCACCTTAGGGAGCTCCGATTTTTTTTGTAAGGAAGAAGGATGGAAGCCTCCGACTGTGTATAGATTACCGGTTATTGAACAAGACCACCATTAAGAACAAGTATCTCCTTCCACACATTGACGATTTGTTAGATCAGCTTCGGGGAGCACAGGTCTTTTCTAAGATAGATCTGCGATCTGGGTACCATCAGTTGAAGATACGGAGTGGAGATGTACCCAAGACAGCATTTCGTACCCGTTATGGCCACTATGAGTTTTTAGTCATGCCATTCAGATTAACGAATGCCCCCGCAGCATTTATTGCATTGATGAATGATGTATTTAAGCCCTACCTGGACCAGTTTGTGATAGTGTTCATTGATGATATATTGGTTTATTCCAAGTCCAAGGAAGATCATGAGGAGCACTTAAGGATAGTCCTGCAGACCCTCCGAGAGAAGGAATTATATGCCAAACTCAGTAAGAGTAACTTTTAGTTAGAGCTGATCTCATTTCTGGGTCATGTTGTGTCGAAGGATGGGGTATCAGTGATCCATCCAAGATTGAGGTAGTTATACAGTGGGGACAGCCCAAGACAGTTACAAAGATCAGAAGTTTTCTGGGATTGGCAGGTTATTATCGAAGATTTGTTGAGGGTTTCTCCAGACTAACTGCTCCGTTGACACGCCTCACGCGAAAAGATGTTAAGTTTGTGTGGGATGAGGCATGTGTGAGGAATTTCAGGAGCTTAAGTTTCAGTTGACAACCGCTCCAATTCTCACCATTCCTACCAGCTCAGGAGGTTTCTCTGTGTATACGGATGGATCAAACCAGGGACTGGGCTATGTACTTATGCAGGATGGGAAGGTAGTTGCCTATGGATCCAGATAGTTGAAGGATCACGAGAGGAACTATCCGACTCATGATTTGGAGTTGACGGTCGTAGTGTTTATGTTGAAGATTTGGCACCACTATCTCTATGGTGAGAAATTTCAGGTATATACGGATCATAAGAGCCTTAAGTATCTGATCTCACAGAAAGAGCTGAATATGAGACAGAGGAGATGGTGTAATGCCTATAGTTTTACAAGTATTTCTTATGAAGTTGTGATGTATATACACATCGTTATACGTGTAGAAATAATAAAAGATGTAGGGATTATGAAATTTAATGTACAAATCCATGATTTCAAGTTGTGTGCGCAAGTTTTATTGCCCATGAATTATATGAAATGGATAATATTATACGTTGGTTGTGTACGGAATGTAAAATGAGGTATTAGGCAAATATTGATGAATTACATATTGGAAATCAGCAGAAAACTGCAGTAATGAGGATGTACGGGAGGAGTAGATCGATCTCCCATGAGGGAGAGATCGATCCCCTCT
The DNA here is from genome assembly GCA_033439115.1 of Firmiana major. Lineage (NCBI taxonomy): Eukaryota > Viridiplantae > Streptophyta > Magnoliopsida > Malvales > Malvaceae > Firmiana > Firmiana major. Next base: position 40,690,232 of record CM065905.1, read on the forward strand.
CACAAAATGTCAAGTATCAGTCAATTGGAACAAGGCAGATCGATCTCATAACAAGGCAGATCGATCTCCTTAAGCTTCTGTCTAGAAGATATCGATCTCTCATAAGGAACAGATCGATCTCCAAATGTCTCTGGTTGAAACAAATCGATCTTCCCTTTATTAACAGATGGATCTTCCCTTTTACTAGCAGATCGATCTGGTAGTACCTATGTTAGTTAAAAGGACTACCAAACCATGTAGAGATCGATCTCCACAAGGGACCAGATCGATCTCATGTCTCTGCATCTATAAAAAGAGCACGGGATTAGACTGGAAATCAGACTTTCTTTCCTATCAAACCCGCACCTATCCTTTTCTCTCAAAGAATCAAGTTTTCTCACTCTAAATATCACTACATTCCAGCCAGATTTGGAAAGAGCTCAAGAAGGGGAAGTTGTTCCTTGAAGTAAGGAGAACAACATACCCAAAAATCACTTATTGGTTCGATCAAGAGGAGGAGAATAGATTACCACAAGTTTGATAAAGGAAAAAGCTAAGTTGGGTAAGTCTTCAAAACTCTCAACTCCAAGCATGACGTTTTAAGTGATTTTAGGAGTTGATGGATGTATATTGTGTTAGTAGAATATGGCTAGGATGCTTAGAACTCGCTTGACCAAAAATACGTCTAGAAGAGCAATAGATTGAGTTTTCTATGGAGATGATCTTAGAACACTATGATATTAGTGGTGTTGAGTGAATGATTTTAGATGAATTTACAAAGAAATATTAAGGTGAAATATGATAAAAGGTTTGTGAAAGCATGAATAAGTAAGTAAATGACAATGTGGATGTTTAGAAGAAGAAGAAGAAGAGGAAGATGACTTAATGATTTATGCGTGTAGATTGGAATACGTTAAGACTCAATTAACCCAGATCGCAAATGGAGCAAACAAGACGAAGAAGATACAAATGCGATTCGAGGTAAAGGATTATATGTTAACGATAGAGATATTTGTACGTATTTTTGCAGCGATTTTAGTAATTATAACATTAGTGATATTATGTTTAGCTATTGAGCCATGAAGTGATATGAAATGTATTATGGTATAAATTGTGAAAATGGGATACGGGAAGGAAAATAGCATGACATTCATGTTTTTAATGTTTTTACAACTATATGTTGCCATTGTGACTGATAGATGATGAAGGATAGGTTGGCTAGTTTTACATGTTTTGCATGGATCTGCATACTACATCAATAAGCATGATTTGAGTTTTCCTTTCAAGAAAATAGCCATCTATCCGATTTGAAATATAAAAAGGTGTTGGAGCCTTAGCTCACACCTGCTTTTATTGATTTTGACTATGCTGGAGATTTTGCTCGCATATGTTTTCATGATTTGATAACCTGTGCTGGAATGTAGCTCGCACGTTGTTTTACGATTATGATAATGTACTGAAGCCTAGCTCGCACAATGATTTTTGAGATGATACAGTGCTAGAAGTAGTTGCTCGCACTGAGAGATACCAGGCTGGAGCCTTACGGAGACTGTGTATCACACTGATTTTGCTCGCCTGGTATATGAGACATGGGTTAGGATAATGAGTTCGTCGTTCTAGGGTGGATGGACTGGGTCCACGAGCGTATGTTGTACCATGTAGTTGTCCAGGGAATACTATTTACCGTGCTGTGTGCATGCAGGTACAAGTATCGCGTAAATGACACATGGAGTACGTTGTACCGTTAGTAAATGTGATATGATAAGGAAGATGATGATGATGATTAAGATGAGCCAAAGGGTAGGACTAACCCATCCCCCTTCAGGCGAGTGACGTCCTGTGCACACCTGATTGTGAGGCCTGGGATCACTGACTATGGTCATACGTCGTGAATATTTGTTTGCCTAAAGTTCCCTACCTGTCTCAAAGATAAGAGAAAATTGAGGAAAAGAAATGGTTTTGTGGAAAGGAAAGAAATAATGTGATTTGATCAATATCATGATTTAATGTTTGTGTTATGATAGCATTGTTTTATGACATATTTCTAAATGGAAATATCGAGTATTGGTTTTTATGAAAATGCCTGTGACAGAAGAATGTTTAATTGCATTTTCCATTGATATTTTCATTTATAATGAAAGATGATTTTGTTAATCATGCATGGGCTACGTAGATAGTACAGTATCTACTTGTTAGCATCCTTTTCCTTACTAAGATGTGGTTTGCTCATCCCACTATTTTCCCTCTCCAGATACTAAGAAGTAGAACAGTGCGGTGGTCTCCAGATCTTTTTGTGTTGGTTAGCTCCTACCAGTTGCTAAGGTATAAGAATTGTATAAACAAAAGCATTTTGTATCTATCGTATTGTATCGCACAGTTATACATTGAAAATGAAAAAAATTGTATAAGGATGTTATGTAAAGATATTTTATTTTTACAATAGATTTTGTATACCTACACACATTCCTGGGAGTGTGTGATTTAAAGTTTCAACTATTTCCATTATAAATGTATGGAATTAATAGTTGCATTGGCTTACAGCCCAACCATATGTGGTATATGCATAAATGAAGAGCACCCGGAGTTGGGGTGTGACAGAATTTGGTATCAGAGCAAGGTTGGTCTGATGTGAGTCGATGTTTAGGACTAAGAAAACGTACATCCCCAAGTCACTGTGCGATATTTAGATACAAATGTGTGTATGGAGCTGGTAGTGATCTAAGAGTTTGTTATAAATGCAGGAAATTCAGCAGGCTTGTGAGCTATGCCTGAGAGACATCGTAAGAGGGGTTTATAAGACGGAGCGTCTCACCATGGGGAGCCCCGATATTGTTTGTGAAGAAGAGAGATGAGAGTCTTAGGTTGTGTATTGATTATCGGTTGTTGAATAAGGCTACCATCAACAATAAGTACCCCTTGCCATGCATTGATGATTTGTTGGATCAGCTTCGGGGAGTACAGATCTTTTTCAAGATGGATCTGAGGTCTGGGTATCATCAATTGAAGATTCGAAAGGAAGATTGCCCAAGCCAGCTTTTCGCACCTGCTATGGTCATTACGAATTCCTGATGATGCCTTTTGGGTTGACAAATGCACCAGCAACTTTTATGGCTCTAATGAATGAGGTATTCAAACCATACCTGGATCAATTTGTGATAATATTCATCGATGATATATTGGTTTATTCCAGATCTAAGGAAGATCACGAGCAGCACTTAAGGATTGTTCTGCAAACCCTCTGAGAGAGAAAGTTGTATGCCAAACTTAGTAAATGTGACTTTTGGCAAAAGCAGATTTCTTTTCTAGGCCATGTTGTATCGAAGGATGGGGTGTCAGTAGATCCATCTAAGATTGAGGTTATCGTTCAATGGGAACAGCCCAGGACAGTCACAGAGATCAGAAGCTTTCTGGGTTTGGCAGGCTACTACATGAGATTTGTAAAGGGTTTCTCTAGATTGGCTGCTCCATTGACTCGTCTCACGAGGAAGAATGTAGAGTTTACGTGGGATGAAGCGTGTGAGAGGTGTTTTCAGGAACTTAAGCACAGATTAACCACCGCACCAGTTCTCACCATTCCTAACAACCCCAGAGATTTTCTGTTTACATAGATGCTTCACACCAAAGACTGAGTTGTGTTTTGATGCAGAATGGAAGGATAGTTGCTTATGGATCCAGACAGCTGAAAGATCATGAGAAGAACTATCCTACCCATGATTTAGAGTTGGCGGCCGTAGTATTTGCATTAAAAATATGGTGCCACTACTTGTACGGTGAGAAATTTCAGATCTTTACAGATCACAAGAGTCTTAAGTATCTGTTCTCACAGAAAGAGTTAAATATGAGACAGAGAAGGTGGTTAAAACTCCTCAAAGACTATGATTGTGAGATTTTGTACCACTCGGGGAAGGCGAATGTGGTTGTCGATGCATTGGGCAGAAAGAATCTCGGATTGGTATCATATATGATGGTTAGGGAGCACGAGTTGTTGGAACAATTCACGAACCTTAGTTTGGATATGACCCCACCTGAGATTGGCAGTCATGGGATTTTAGCCAGCTTGAGGTTACAGCCGAAGTTGATTGAGAGAATCCGACAAGCTCAACAGAATGATCAATGGTATATTGATATAATTAGCTAAATTCAAAAAGGTGAGGGCACCGATTTTGTATTGAGTCCATATGGAATACTAAGGTTTGAAAATATAATATGTATCCCTAAGGATTCAGAGTTTAGGAAGTTGATTTTATCAAAGGCTCACTCATCGAAATACACAGTACATCCAAGGAGTAGTAAAATGTATTAAAATCTCCAGAAAGTATATTGGTGGTCTGGAATGAAAAGAGACATAGCTGAGTATGTTGCTAGATGTCTCATTTGTTAACAGGTTAAGATAGAGCATCAGAAACCTGGAGGATTATTGCAACCTCTACCGATACCGACATGGGGCGCACGTCACCATGGATTTTGTGATGGGATTACTGAGAACCCGTAAGAACCAGGATGCTATTTGGGTTATAGTAGATCGGCTTAACAAAATTGACACACTTTTTAGCTATGAGATCTACAGATACTTTGAGTGCATTAGCGAACTTGTATGTACGAGAAATAGTGAGACTGCATGGAGTCTCAGTGAGTGTTGTTTCTGATAGGGATACCCGCTTCCTTCCCACTTTTTGGGACATTTTCAGGAAGCGATGGGGACCCAATTGAGCTTTATCATCGCTTTACATCCTAAGATAGATGGTCAGTCAAAGAGGACTATACAGACCTTGGAGGATATGTTGAGAGCGTGTGTGCTAGACTTTAGAGGCTCATGGGATGATCACTTGCCACTGATTGAGTTCGCCTACAACAACAGTTATCACTCAAGTATTGGTATAGCCCCCTATGAGGTACTATATGGTCGTAGATGGCAATCACCTATTGGTTGGGAAAAGGTTGGTGACAGACAGTTGCTCACTCCCGATTTGGTTAGACAAGCCTCAAATGATGTCCAAATAATATGTGAGAGGTTGCGAGTGGCTCAAAGTCAATAAAAGAGCTTTGCTGATAGGAGACAGTGTTGTGACCCGAATTCCTTACATTTATATCAATAATTTTCACATATCACGACTACACATACAGACAGTTGGGCTATGAATCGATGTCAGTCGATCACTCCCATATTCTTTAATTCATTCACTTCTCATGCATCCATAATAAGAAATTGTACTTATAATAATTTACAGTACTTTTACGTTCATTTACATTGGTTTACATCCCAGTATTAATATAAATACATCACTGTACCATGTCATATTTAGATACAAAAGATTTCAAAAGTGTGTATAGCTTTCGCAATGTGATAACAGCTGCTAGCGCAAGGAAAATACAAAAAAATCTGCCACAGAGCTCTCAGAAGCACTAAGGCTAATCTGTGGAGAGATGAAAAAAAAGGGGTGAGCTAACGCGCTCAGTAAGGAATAAATGAAAGCAGGTAGATAACCGTACTATCTACGATGCTTATAATGCATGGTTTATGCTGAAAATTCATAGCATTCACAAAACCATTTTTGTTAAAACACATAGCAATTTACTGCCCAAAAATCAAATGTCAAAACTCGTTCAGAGTAAAATATTTCTGTATTTAGTATTGAAACTCGCATTTAAAACATGTTCTCATTTCAAATGCTTTTCATCACAGAAATCAAATCATAATTAGTTTCGTTATAGAAACCAATAAAATCGGATGAGACTAGGCAGGGATCCACAGAAATCCATAAGACATTTGGCCAAAGTCCCGAGACCCCGAGCTATCACTAGCTAGGTGTGCAAGGGTATCTCAGAGTCCGAGGAGGGGATTAGTCTATCCATCGGCTCCTATCTAAGGACTATCACAAAACAGAGCAATGACAAAGCATGCCCGAGTCCAAAGACGCAATCCTCACACCCCATAGTTGCACGGTACAGTGTACTCCATGTTGTCTACACGGTACAGCGTACTCCGTGAACCAGGTACAATTACCACATAGTTGTAGGTGCCTGAGTCAACAGCTCACCACCCCAACCAAATAAATTATCAACCATAGCCTGTCGTCTCAGATCTAGTGCGAGCAAGTCAGTGTGACACACAGTCAACACGAGGGCTCCAGCACTATCTCAATCACAAAGCACAACATAATTAAGTGCGAGCGGATCTGGATAAATCAACAGACCTCGTAGCTCCAACATGATTTCACACACACAAATAGACAGCTGGCTCTATTTCCCACAACAGTGGTACTCAAAACCGAGTGTGATACGCAAAACGGTGCAAAAACACACATTTCATAAAAACATGCAATTTAATGCATACTGTCAAATCGTGAGCCAGTCTATCATTTTGGTTTCACAAAACCTATTTTCCACATGTAAAACATCATTCTCATGCACTTTATGCATTTCCAAATTTTTCCCCGGGTCTAGGGGTATTTTCGTAATTTTCCCATATTTGGGTACTATCCAGAAATTTCACATTCATACGCTATACGGAATTTAAGTGTATGTAAACGACGATAAAAATACATACAGCTATCTCTAAGAGCTCACAAAGATCCTTTACCTCGAATCACGTAGTGTGACCTCTCTTCCTCCGTGCTGTCCAAATCTCGCAGTCCAGTCAACTCTCAATATGACTCTGGAGCTGCATTTAACCACTCACTGAATTAATTACACGTTTCCTACTGTATTACACATTTAATACAGTTCATTTCACTTAAATAGGCCCGTTTACTTTTAATGGGCCTTAACACTTTAATTGGGCCTTAATCCGTATTAAGCCCGTTTTTCCCGTATTAATTCCCTTCATTAGGGTCTATCGACTCATTGGGCCTATTAATACCCATTGGGCTTTATTCCAAACTCTTTGGATAGCCCGTATATCATTTACGACAATTTATTCGAAATTTCGAATTTAATTCACTAAATCCGAAATTTAATCCGAATTGCGTAAAATAAATCTTAAATACACGTTAATCACTTAAATTGTCGTAAATAAGCTTTACTTACCCGAAATTATGCGATGGTACGCGAATCGGAGTTCAATCGGGCTTCCGTTCGGAATTAATCGTCGAACTGCACAATTTTGTATATTTAACTCCGGGTCAATTTTCGATTAAATACAATTTAAATAAATTTATCAAAAATCAAATCGGTCATTTTTGACCTTGTATCGACTTACCCGAAGTCCAGTGAATTCCCAATTTTTTTTTCTCTCCTCTTTCTCTCTCCTGTTGAACCGGTTCGGACCGGTTCAACCCTTTTCACACTGAACCGGTCCGAACCGGTTCAGGGTCGATCTCGCCGTTGCCGGCGTTTCCGGCCGGTTCCCGGCGTCTCACCACAGCAGTTCGGTGCGCCTCGGCCTGGGGATCTCTCGGCTGGGCTTGATCGGAGCCAAGCACCGTCGGTGGCCGCCGAAATCCTTCTTTCCTTCCGCGGCTTCAACCTCGCCGATCTCCTCTTTCCGGCGCCGGTGGAGCGCGTTACCGGTGGCTGGGAGGTCGCACGGTGATGGCCTTCCTTTTCCGGCCGTTCGCTGGCCGCTAGGGTGGCCGATGCTCGCCGTCCGGTGGGTTTCTCTCTCCTCGGTTTGCTTCCGTTTTTCTCACTTTCTCTCTCCCCGATTTCAATCCGTTTCTCTCCTCTTTTTTTTTTTTTAACTTAATAATAAATTTTTTTATTATTATTTTTTTATTATTTTATTATTTAAAATAATAATAAAATACCAAAAATATCCCATAAATATCTCAAAAATCATATTAAATTCATTTAATCCGTAAATGAATTTATCAGTCCGATTTTGCCTCTTCGATATATTTTTCTACTATTTTTGAGCTCGTTTTTCGAGATAAAAATTCTAAAAATTAAATAAATTCATATCTCGATCAGTTGGACTCGAAATTCAATATTTGCCCCGTTATTGATCAAGATTTCTCGATTTCATATTTTTAATGAAATTGTCTCATCGGATTTATACCGAATTTCGATCAATTGATCGTTTTACCCCTGTACTTGCTCGAGAATCATTTTAACCTTATCTTGCTGTTATATTGCTCACATGCATTTTTTTTTCTCAATTAATCGATTGCATGTAGTAAATACTCATCTTATGATTCAACTATGAAAATATAATGTTCATACACATAGGAATCATAAGGTACAAGCTACATATGAAAAATCAAAAATTCGGGTCTAACAATCCTCCCCAACTAGAAGAATTTGGTCCTCCAAATTAGAACCAAATCAATCCTCAAACAACTGGGGGTACTTCTCTCGCATCAAGCTCTCTAACTCCCAAGTAGCCTCCTCAGAAGTGTGATGCTGCCATAAGACTTTCACTAACCCGATAGTCTTCGATCTCAAAACCTTCTCCTTCTTATCCAGTATCCGAATCGGCCTTTCAACGTATGACATGTCCTCATTGAGCTCCAACGGCTCATAACTAATCACATGCGCCGGATCCGGATGATACTTCCGAAGCATCGAAATGTGGAAGACGTTATGCACATTCGCTAACTCCGGTGGCAATGCCAACCTATAAGCTTTGTCTCCCACTCGATCCAAGATCTCAAATGGTCCAATGTAGCGAGGACTTAGCTTACCCTTCTTCCCAAATCTCATAATCCCCTTAGAAGGAGATACTTTCAAGAATACTGACTCACCGACCGTAAACTCCAAAGGTCTGCGTCTCGTGTCAGCATAGCTCTTCTGCCTACTCTGAGCTGTCCTCAATCTGTCACAAATCAACCGAACATCCTCAGAGGCTTGCTGCACCAAATCGGGAGTAAACATCTTCCGATCACCCACTTCTTCCCATCCAATCGGAGATCGACACCTACGACCATATAGCGCTTCATACGGTGCCATCCCAATACTCGAGTGATAACTATTGTTATAGGCGAACTCGGCTAATGGCAAATGGTCATCCCAGGAGCCTCTATAATCCATCACACAAGCTCTCAACATATCCTCCAAAGTCTGGATGGTTCTCTCTAATTGACCATCGGACTGAGGGTGGAAAGCTGTACTGAAGCTCAATCGGGTTCCCATGGCTTCCTGAAAGTGTTCCCAAAAGTGGGAAGTGAAGCGGGAATCCCTGTCAAATACAATACTCACTGGAACGCCATGTAGCCTCACAATCTCCCGTACATATAAATTCGCCAACGCACTCAGAGTATCTGTAGCTCTCATAGCTAAGAAGTGAGCTGACTTGGTCAATCTATCCACAATCACCCAAATGGCATCATGGTTCCGTTGGGTCCTCTGTAAACCCATGATAAAATCCATGGTGATGTGCTCCCATTTCCATGTCGGTATAGGTAGAGGCTGCAATAACCCTGCAGGCTTCTGATGCTCTACCTTAACCTGTTGACATACCAAACACTTGGCCACAAACTCTGCCACATTCCTCTTCATCCCTGACCACCAATACACTTTTCGAAGATTCTGATACATCTTATTGCTCCCCGGATGCAACGTATAACGTGATGAATGAGCTTCGGACAAAATGAGTTTTCTCAACTCAGGATCATCGGGAACGCACACTCTGCCTCTGAATCTCAGTAATCCATCAGTGCTCAACTCAAAATCGGCACAAGTACCCTTCTGAATCTGACTAACCATATCAACACAGAAGCGATCAATACGCTGAGCTTGTCTGATCCGGTCAATCAAATCCGGTTCTAATCTCAGACTAGCTATCACACAATATGTGTCAGTATCAGAAGGTGTCACATCTAAACTGAGACTCGCAAACTGCTCTAGCAGCTCATGTTCCCTGATCATCATGTATGATACCATCCCAAGGCTCTTTCGACTCAAAGCATCGGCAACTACATTCGCCTTACCCGGATGATACATGATCTCACAATCATAGTCCTTCAGAAGCTCTAACCATCTACGTTGCCTCATATTTAATTCCTTTTGTGAAAACAAATATTTCAGGCTTTTGTGATCAGTAAATACCTGAAACTTCTCACCATACAAATAGTGGCGCCATATTTTCAGTGCAAACACTACGGCTGCCAACTCTAAATCATGGGTCGGATAGTTCTTCTCATGGTCCTTAAGCTGTCGGGATCCATAAGCAACTACTTTCCCATCCTGCATCAATACACAGCCCAGTCCCTGTCCCGATGCATCCGTATATACAGAGAAACCTCTTGAGCTGGTCGGAATGGTGAGAATCGGTGCGGTGGTCAGTCGCTGCTTCAACTCTCTAAAGCTTTTCTCACACTTATCATCCCACTCAAATGCAACATTCTTCCGAGTGAGATGAGTTAAAGGAGCAGCTAATTTCGAGAAGCCCTCTACAAATCGTCGGTAATACCCAGCTAAGCCCAGAAAACTTCTGATCTCAGTGACTGTCTTGGGTCGTTCCCACTGAACTACTGCTTCTATCTTAGACGGATCAACTGACACTCCGTCCTTCGATACCACATGACCCAGAAATGATATTTGTTCTAACCAGAAGTCACACTTACTGAGCTTGGCATATAACTGCTTCTCTCGGAGGGTCTGCAGAACAATACTCAAGTGCTGCTCATGTTTCTCCCTAGACTTCGAATACACCAATATATCATCGATGAAGACGATCACAGATCTGTCCAGATATGGCTTGAACACATCGTTCATCAAAGCCATAAAAGCTGCAGGAGCATTCGTTAACCCAAAGGCATAACCAAGAACTCATAGTGACCATAACGGGTACGAAAGGCTATCTTGGGTACATCTTCACTTCGGATTCTCAACTGATGGTACCCAGACCTCAGATCGATCTTGGAAAAGATCTGTGCTCCTTTAAGCTGATCCAACAAATCATCAATACGTGGAAGGGGGTACTTGTTCTTAATGGTAGCCTTATTCAACAATCGGTAATCTATGCACAGTCGGAGGCTTCCATCCTTCTTCTTAACAAACAAGACCGGAGCTCCCCAAGGTGAGACGCTCGGTCTAACGAACCCCTTATCCAACTGATCCTGTAACTGCTTCTTCAGTTCCAACAACTCAACTAGGGCCATCCTGTACGGTGGTCTGGATATAGGCTCAGTACCAGGTACCAAATCAATACAGAACTCCATCTCTCTGTCTGGTGGTAACCCTGGCAAGTCATCCTGAAAGACATCCGAAAACTCTCTAATCACAGGAATGTCAATCAATTTCGGTTGTGCCTTATCTAGGTCAACCACGTACGCAATAAAACCTTCAAAATAATATTATGCAATCAATTTAATATTGCATAAGTGTTTCTTTTATATTTATTCGTAAAAATTATACAACATGTTTCTCCGGTAGAGAAAACATTATCGTCTTAGAATGACAATCTAAGATAGCATGATTTGTAGCCAACCAATCCATTCCTAATATTACATCAAAATCAAACATACTTAACAGGATAAGATCGGCTATCATACTCTTATCTCCTACCCTTAACTTACATTGCTTACACACATACTCAGTCATTTGACTACTTCCCATTGGTGTGCTAATTATCAATCTTTTACCTAAAGGTGTAGGTTTCACAAACTCTGATAATTTAAATGCACACGATGGTAATATGAATGAATGCGTTGCACCAGGATCAAATAGAGCAAATGCTTCAAGGTTAAAAATCAGAATTGTACCTTTCACCACATCCGGTGAAGCATCTGCAGCGCCCTGGTCAAGTGCATACACTCTGCCTTGGCCAACAACTTGCTTCCCCTTCTCCTCAGCCGTGGCTCTCCTTCTCGGAGCAGGAATAACAGGTGGAACTTTCTCTGGTTCCTTACCCCTCTGAGAAGACGCTTCAACTGGTTCCGGGCAATCTCTCATCATGTGTCCCGTCTTACCACACCTAAAGCATGCCCCAAATGTCTGATAACAAGGTCGGTTCCCATGAAATTTTCCACAAAGTCTACATTGATCATGATTTGGTTGGGGACCTCCAATCACAATACCCCGAGCCGGAGCTGCTGTCGGATATACAGGGGGTCTAACTGCCCTACTCCGCGACTCATCGATCTTTTGTCGCCCACTAAAAGGTCTCTTCCCTTCCCTACTACCTCTGTCGTCACCAATTCTCTTCCGGTCTCTATCTTTGCCCTTACCACCTTTCCCATACTCTAACACATGGAGCTCGTAATCCTGCTCACATAGCTGATCTCGTCTAACTGCTTCCCCATATGTCGAAATATCCAACGGGGCCAGTCGAGCTCTAAATGATGGTCTCAGGCCTTCCATAAACTTACGAACTTTCTTCCGTTCACTGCCCATGGTATCAGGATCATATCTGCCCAGAGATGTAAACCGAGATTCATACTCGTCCACTGACTTACCTCCCTGGGTCAAACCTGAAAACTCATTCTGTAACTTCCGTTGAGCAGTATCTGGAATGTATTGCCCCCTAAAGGCGTCTAAGAACATCTCCCAAGTAATTACCTGATGTCCAGCTGATAGAATAGGCATAGTGGACTTCCACCAGTGTTCCGCCTCACCCTCTAGCATAAAAGTCGCAAAAGCCACTCTCTCAGTAGTAGAACATCGGGAGAATCTATAAAGTTTCTCCATTCTATTAATCCAGTCCTCTGCCACAACCGGATTCTTCACCCCACTAAATGACGGAGGCTGTAGCTTCTGAAACTGTGTCAATCTATCTAAATCACAACTATACTCCAGATCATCATCATATCCCTGAATAGGGACTACTGGAGGAGGTGCAGGCTGAACAGGAGGAGCATGTGGTGGTTCAACTCTCTGTGGTGCGGGTGCAGGCTGTACAGGCGCAGGGGTCTCAGGTGCAGCTGTTGCAGCAGTCAGTGCAGCCTGTCCTGCTGTACCCTGGACACTGCCAAAACTAGCTATAAACTGCCCCAATAATGTCACCACTGTATCAAGGCGTCGCTCTAATCTCGAGTCACGAGCGCCAGAACTCTCAGATGGTTCTCGAGAAGTATGTCTAGATGAGGATCTACTCCGTCTCTCGGGTCTATCTCTGTGCCCTTGAGATCGAGAACTCTCTCCTCTACTACGATGTTTGTCAGACATCCTATATATTTCCTGTATATATAACACACATTCAGTGAAATCACAACCTGATATACACAATTGTATCTAAACAAGGCACAGTGATAATGGGATGTAAACTTTCTTAGTTACTAACAACGATTCATATCAGACCAACTTGGCTCTGATACCACCTCTGTCGTGACCCGAATTTCTTACATTTATATCAATAATTTCCACATATCACGACTACACATACAGACAGTTGGGCTATGAATCGATGTCAGTCGATCACTCCCATATTCTTTAATTCATTCACTTCTCATGCATCCATAATAAGAAATTGTACTTATAATAATTTACAGTACTTTTACGTTCATTTACATTGGTTTACATCCCAGTATTAATATAAATACATCACTGTACCATGTCATATTTAGATACAAAAGATTTCAAAAGTGTGTATAGCTTTCGCAATGTGATAACAGCTGCTAGCGCAAGGAAAATACAAAAAAATCTGCCACAGAGCTCTCAGAAGCACTAAGGCTAATCTGTGGAGAGATGAAAAAAAAGGGGTGAGCTAACGCGCTCAGTAAGGAATAAATGAAAGCAGGTAGATAACCGTACTATCTACGATGCTTATAATGCATGGTTTATGCTGAAAATTCATAGCATTCACAAAACCATTATTGTTAAAACACATAGCAATTTACTGCCCAAAAATCAAATGTCAAAACTCGTTCAGAGTAAAATATTTCTGTATTTAGTATTGAAACTCGCATTTAAAACATGTTCTCATTTCAAATGCTTTTCATCATAGAAATCAAATCACAATTAGTTTCGTTATAGAAACCAATAAAATCGGATGAGACTAGGCAGGGATCCACAGAAATCCATAAGACATTTGGCCAAAGTCCCGAGACCCCGAGCTATCACTAGCTAGGTGTGCAAGGGTATCTCAAAGTCCGAGGAGGGGATTAGTCTATCCATCGGCTCCTATCTAAGGACTATCACAAAACAGAGCAATGACAAAGCATGCTCGAGTCCAAAGACGCAATCCTCACACCCCATAGTTGCACGGTACAGTGTACTCCATGTTGTCTACACGGTACAGCGTACTCCGTGAACCAGGTACAATTACCACATAGTTGTAGGTGCCTGAGTCAACAGCTCACCACCCCAACCAAATAAATTATCAACCATAGCCTGTCGTCTCAGATCTAGTGCGAGCAAGTCAGTGTGACACACAGTCAACACGAGGGCTCCAGCACTATCTCAATCACAAATCACAACATAATTAAGTGCGAGCGGATCTGGATAAATCAACAGACCTCGTAGCTCCAACATGATTTCACACACACAAATAGACAGCTGGCTCTATTTCCCACAACAGTGGTACTCAAAACCGAGTGTGATACGCAAAACGGTGCAAAAACACACATTTCATAAAAACATGCAATTTAATGCATACTGTCAAATCGTGAGCCAGTCTATCATTTTGGTTTCACAAAACCTCTTTTCCACATGTAAAACATCATGCTCATGCACTTTATGCATTTCCAAATTTTTCCCCGGGTCTAGGGGTATTTTCATAATTTTTCCATATTTGGGTACTATCCAGAAATTTCACATTCATACGCTATACGGAATTTAAGTGTATGTAAACGACGATAAAAATACATACAGCTATCTCTAAGAGCTCACAAAGATCCCTTACCTCGGATCACGTAGTGTGACCTCTCTTCCTCCGTGCTGTCCAAATCTCGCAGTCCAGTCAACTCTCAATATGACTCTGGAGCTGCATTTAACCACTCACTGAATTAATTACACGTTTCCTACTGTATTACACATTTAATACAGTTCATTTCACTTAAATAGGCCCGTTTACTTTTAATGGGCCTTAACACTTTAATTGGGCCTTAATCCGTATTAAGCCCGTTTTTCCCGTATTAATTCCCTTCATTAGGGTCTATCGACTCATTGGGCCTATTAATACCCATTGGGCTTTATTCCAAACTCTTTGGATAGCCCGTATATCATTTACGACAATTTATTCGAAATTTCGAATTTAATTCACTAAATTCGAAATTTAATCTGAATTGCGTAAAATAAATCTTAAATACGCGTTAATCACTTAAATTGTCGTAAATAAGCTTTACTTACCCAAAATTATGCGATGGTACGCGAATCGGAGTTCAATCGGGCTTCCGTTCGGAATTAATCGTCGAACTGCACAATTTTGTATATTTAACTCCGGGTCAATTTTCGATTAAATACAATTTAAATAAATTTATCGAAAATCAAATCGGTCATTTTTGACCTTGTATCGACTTACCCAAAGTCCAGTGAATTCCCAATTTTTTTTTCTCTCCTCTTTCTCTCTCCTACTGAACCGGTTCGGACCGGTTCAACCCTTTTCACACTGAACCGATCCGAACCGGTTCAGGGTCGATCTCGCCGTTGCCGGCGTTTTCGGCCGGTTCCCGGCGTCTCACCACAGCAGTTCGGTGCGCCTCGGCCTGGGGATCTCTCGGCTGGGCTTGATCGGAGCCAAGCACCGCCGGTGGCCGCCGAAATCCTTCTTTCCTTCCGCGGCTTCAACCTCGCCGATCTCCTCTTTCCGGCGCCGGTGGAGCGCGTTACCGGTGGCTGGGAGGTCGCGCGGTGATGGCCTTCCTTTTCCGACCGTTCGCTGGCCGCTAGGGTGGCCGGTGCTCGCCGTCCGGTGGGTTTCTCTCTCCTCAGTTTGCTTCCGTTTTTCTCACTTTCTCTCTCCCCGATTTCAATCCGTTTCTCTCCTCTTTTTTTTTTTTAACTTAATAATAAATTTTTTTATTATTATTTTATTATTATTTTATTATTTAAAATAATAATAAAATACCAAAAATATCCCATAAATATCTCAAAAATCATATTAAATTCATTTAATCCGTAAATGAATTTATCAGTCCGATTTTGCCTCTTCGATATATTTTTCTACTATTTTCGAGCTCATTTTTCGAGATAAAAATTCTAAAAATTAAATAAATTCATATCTCGATCAGTTGGACTCGAAATTCAATATTTGCCCCGTTATTGATCAAAATTTCTCGATTTCATATTTTTAATGAAATTGTCTCATCGGATTTATACCGAATTTTGATCAATTGACCGTTTTACCCCTGTACTTGCTCGAGAATCATTTTAACCTTATCTTGCTGTTATATTGCTCACATGCATTTTTTTTCTCAATTAATCGATTGCATGTAGTAAATACTCATCTTATGATTCAACTATGAAAATATAATGTTCATACACATAGGAATCATAAGGTACAAGCTACATATGAAAAATCGAAAATTCGGGTCTAACAGACAGAGACCACTCGAGTTCGTTGTGGGTGAGTCTGTATTTTTGAAAGTATCTCCTTCTAAAGGAATAACGAGGTTCGGAAAGAAGGGAAAACTAATTCCTCATTACATCGGTCCCTTTGAGATTTTAGATAGAGTGGGAGATAAGGCATATAGGTTAGCCTTACCACTTGAGCTAGTAGTGGTCCACAATGTCTTTCATGTTTCCATGCTCCGGAAGTACCATCCGGATCCAGCACATGTGCTTAGCTATGAGCCGTTAGAGCTTAAGAAGAATATGTCATATATAGAGAAATGGTTCCGGATATTTGATAGGAAAGAGAAGGTGTTGTGAAACAAGTTGATTTCATTGGTTAAGGTCCTATGGCAACATCATACATCGGAGGAAGCCACCTGAGAGTTAGAGGACCTGATGATGGAGAAATATCCCCAACTTTTTTAGGAATAAACTCGATTCAATTTGGAATACCAAATTTTCTAAGAAAGGGAGAAATGTAATGCCTGTAGTTTTACAAGTATTTCTTATGAATTTGTGATGTATATACACATTGTTATACGTCTATAAATCATAAAGGATGTAGGGATTATGAAATTTATTGTACAAATCCATGATTTCAAGTTGTGTGCACAAGTTTTATTGCCCATGAATTATATGGAATGGATACTATTATACGTTGGTTGTGTACAGAATGTAAAATGAGGTATTAGGCAAATATGGATGAATTACACATTGGAAATCTGTAGAAAACTGCAGTAATGAGGATGCAGGGGAGGAAGAGATCGATCTCCCACGAGGGAGAGATAGATACCCTCTCACGAAATGTCAAGTATCAGTCAATTGGAATAAGGCAGATTGATCTCATAACAAGGCAGATCGATCTCCTTAAGCTTTTTTTCTGGAAGAAATCGATCTCTCATAGGAGCAGATCGATCTCCAAATGTCACAGGTTGAAACAGATCGATCTTCTCTGTACTAACAGATCGATCTTCCCTTTTACTAGCAGATCGATCTGGTTGTACCTATGTTAGGTAAAAGGACTACCAAACCATGCAGAGATCGATCTCCACAAGGGACCAGATCGATCTCATGTCTCTGCATCTATAAAAAGAGCACGGAATTGGACCGAAAATCAGACTTTCTTTCCTACCAAACTCGCACCTATCCTTTTCTCTCAAAGAATCAAGTTTTCTCACTCTAAATATCACTACATTCCAACCAGATTTGGAAGGAGCTCAAGAAGGGGAAGTTGTTCCTTAAAGTAAGGAGAACAACATACCCAAAAATCACATATTGGTTCGATCAAGAGGAGGAGAATAGATTACCACAAGTTTAACCAAGGAAAAAGCTAAGTTGGGTAAGTCTTCAAAACTCTCAACTCCAAGCATGACGTTTTAAGTGATTTTAGGAGTTGATGGATGTATATTGTGTTAGTAGAATATGGCTAGGATGCTTAGAACTCGCTTGACCAAAAATACGTCTAGAAGAGCAATAGATTGAGTTTTCTATGGAGATGATCTTAGAACACTATGATATTAGTGGTGTTGAGTGAATGATTTTAGATGAATTTACAAAGAAATATTAAGGTGAAATATGATAAAAGGTTTGTGAAAGCATGAATAAGTAAGTAAATGACAATGTGGATGTTTAGAAGAAGAAGAGGAAAATGACTTAATGATTTATGCGTGTAGATTGGAATACGTTAAGACTCAATTAACTCGGATCACAAACGGAGCAAACGAGACGAAGAAGATACAAACACGATTCGAGGGAAGGGATTATATGTTAACGATAAAGATATTTGTACGTATTTTTGCAGCGATTTTAGTAATTATGACGTTAGTGATATTATGTTTAGCTATTGAGCCATGAAGTGATATGAAATGTATTATGGTATAAATTGTGAAAATGGGATGCGGGAAGGAAAACAGCATGACATGCATGTTTTTAATGTCTTTACAACTATATGTTGTCATTGTGACTAATAAATGATGAAGGATCGGTTGGCTAGTTTTACATGTTTTGCATGGATCTGCATGCTACATCAATAAGCATGGTTTTAGTTTTCCTTTCGAGAAAATAGCCATCTATCCGATTTGAAATATAAAAAGGTGTTAGAGCCTTAGCTCACACCTACTTTTATTGATTTTGACTATGCTGGAGATTTTGCTCGCATATGTTTTCATGATTTGATAACCCGTGCTGGAGCGTAGCTCGCACGTGGTTTTACAATGATGATAATATGCTTAAGCCTAGCTCGTACAATGATTTTTGAGATGATACAGTGCTAGAAGCAGCTGCTCGCACTGATGATACCAAGCTGGAGCCTTGCGGAGACTTTGTGTCACGCTGATTTTGCTCGCCTGGTATATGAGACATGGGTTAGGATAATGAGTCCGTCGTTGTAGGGTGGAAGGACTAGGTCCACGAGTGTACATTGTACCGTGTAGTTGTCCGGGGAATACTATGTACCGTGTGTGTGCACGCGGGTACGAGTATCACGTAGATGACACATAGAGTACGTTGTACCGTGAGTAGATGTGATATGATGAGGAAGATGATGATGATGATGATGATTGAGATGAGCCGAAGGGTAGGACTGACCCATCCCCCTTCAAGCGAGTAATGCCCTGTGCACACCTGATCAGTGAGGCCTGGGATCACTGATTATGGCCATATGACGTGGATATTTGTTTGCCTAAAGTTCCCTACCTGTCTCAAAGATAAGAGAAAATTGAGGAAAAGAAATGGTTTTGTGGAAAGGAAAGAAATAATGTGATTTGATAAATATCATGATTTAATGTTTGTGTTATGATAACATTGTTTTATGACATATTTCTAAATGGAATTATCGAGTATTGGTTTTTACGAAAATGCCCGTGAGAGAAGAATGTTTAATTGCATTTTCCTTTGATATTTTCATTTATAATGAAAGATGATTTTGTTAATCATGCATGGGCTACGTAGATAGTACAGTATCTACCTGTTATCATCCTATTCCTTACTGAGCTGTGGTTTGCTCATCCCACTATTTTTCACCTCCAGATACTGAGAAGTAGAACAGTGCGATAGTCTCCAGATCTTTTTGTGTTAGTCAACTCCTACCAGTTACTAAGGTATAAGAATTATATATACAAAAGCATTTTGTATCTATTGTATTGTATCGCACAGTTGTACATTGAAAATGAGAAAAATTATATGGGGATGTTATGTAAAGATATTTTGTTTTTTACAATAGATTTTGTATACCTACACACATGTCTGGGAGTGTGTGATTAAAAGTTTCAAATATTTCCACTATAAATGTATGGAATCAGTAGTTGCATCGACTTACAGCCCAACCATATGTGGTATATGCATGAATGAAGAGCACCCAGAGTCGGGGTGTGACAGATGGCTCGAACTTCTGAAGGATTATGATTGTGAAACCATGTACCACCCGGGTAAGGCAAATGTAGTTACCGATGCCTTGAGCAGGAAGAACCTTGGGTTGGTGTCTTATATGATGGTTCATGAACACGAGTTGGTAGAGTAATTTATGAACCTCAATTTGGATGTAGCCCTGCCTGATACGAAGAGATTTGATGTTATGGCTAGTTTGAGATTAGAGCCAGAGTTGATTGGTCGTATTCGATAGTCTCAGCAGAGTGATCGACAGTGTATCAATTGGTTAAGTCAGGCACATACAGGTGTGGGTACAGATTTTGAACTGAGTACTGATGGATTACTGAGGTTCAAGGGCTGAGTGTGTGTTCCCAAGGATTTAGAGATCAGGAGGTTGATTTTATCTGAGGCTCACTCTTCGAAGTATACGATACATCTGGGGAGTACTAAGATGTATCAAAACCTTCGAAAGGTTTATTGGTGGTCTAGAATGAAAAGAGACATTGCTGAATATGTCACTAGATGTCTCGTCTGTCAGCAAGTGAAGGTAAAGCATCTGAAGCTTGCAGGGTTATTGCAGCCTCTGTCAATACAGACATGGAAATGGGAGTACGTCACCATGGATTCTGTGATGGGTTTACTGAGGACCCGTAGAGGTCATGATTCCATTTGGGTTATTGTGGATCGGTTGACGAAGTCAGCCCATTTCTTAGCTATGAGAGCTACCAATACCCTGAGTCAGTTGGTGAACTTGTATGTTCGAGCGATAGTTCGGCTACATGGTGTTCCAATGAGCGTTGTTTTCGATCAGGATGCCCGTTTCACTTCCCATTTTTGGGAACATTTTTAAGAAGTGATGGGAACCCATATGAGTTTTAGCACAGTTTTTCATCGACAGACAAATGGTCAGTCAGAGAGGACTATACAGACCTTGGAAGATATGTTGAGAGGGTGTGTGCTGAATTTTAGAGGCTCTTGAGATGATCACCTACCGTTAGGCGAGTTCACCTATAATAACAACTATCATGCGAGTATCGGGATGGCACCATATGAGGCACTATATGGACGCAGATGTTGATCCCCTATTGGATGGGAAGAGGTTGGTGACAGACAGATTTTTGCTCCCAACTTAGTGCAGTAGGCCTCTAAGGACGTCCAGTTGATATGTGAGAGATTACGGACAGTTCAGAGCCGACAAAAGAGTTATGCTGGCGGGAGACGGAGACCACTAGAGTTTGCTACGGGTGAGTCTATATTCTTGAAAGTTTCTCCCTCGAAAGGGATTATGAGGTTTGGTAAGAAGGGAAAGTTAAGCCCTTGGTACATTGGACCCTTCGAGATTTTTGAGAGAGTGGGAGATAAGGCTTATAGGTTGGCGTTGCCACCAGACTTAGCAAGTTTTCATAACGTCTTCCACGTCTCCATGCTTCGAAAGTATCACCTGGACCCGACACACGTGATAAGATATGAGCCATTAGAGCTCAATGAGAGTATGACGTATGTTGAGAAGCAGGTTTGGATATTGGATAGGAAGGAGAAGGTACTAAGGTCAAAGACTCTTCCCTTAGTGAAAATTTTATGGCAATATCACACTCTGGAGGAAGCTACATGGGAATTGGAAAGCATGATACAAGAGAAGTACTTGGAGTTGTTCTCAGGTTAACTTGGTTCTAATTTGGAGGACCAAATTTCTTAAAGGAGGGGAGAATGCAAGACCCGTAAATTTCAATGTAATGTAAATGATTATTGGATGTACAGACAAGTCACATTTCATATGAATTATAAGAAATAAACTTTTTTTTAGTTCTAAGTTTGAATGGATTGAAAAATGAGTGTTGAAGTCATTGAAAATGAGTTTAACTGGAAAAATTGTAGCAAAAATGATGTAGGATGAAGGCCAGATCGATCCCATGCAATGAGAGATCAATCTCATGGCCTGGAGAACACAATGCCAAGCATTCTGCAAGAGGGAGATCGATCCCTCCCTCAAGCAGATCGATCTCCATTGGTCTCGGGCTGGACCAGATCGATCTCCTCTTAAGGCCAGATCCATCTCCTAAGCTTTCTACCTGAAACAAATCGATCATATTTCCATTGAGCAGATCGGTCTCATGCAACATGGCAGATCGATCTCATACATTTAACAGATCGATCTCCTGCCTGCAAAATGGTCAAAATTCTAAGGATTCAAGCAAGGCCAGATCGATCTCCACCCTACGCAGATCGATCTCCTAAGGTATTTCCTATAAAAACAAGACAGTTGGATCTGCATTTCACGGGAACAAGTCCATTTCTTCCGTTCTCTACCTTAAACCTAGCTTTCTCTCTCAAAATCATCTCACTTCCATGAAAATTTCAGAAAAAGCTATTAGAGCAAAGTTGTTCATTATAAAGAGAAGAACAACATAGCTTGGAATCAACACTTTATTGGTTGGATTGAAGGAGAAAAGGAGTGTTCTTGTTTGGAGCAAGAAGAAAATCTAGTTAGGTGAGTTTCTAATACACCAACTCAAAGTATATTTATCTAGTTGTTGTTGTGAGTTGATCAGTGTGTGTATTAATGATTGAAACTACCTAGAATGTGATGGAACAAGTATGACCTAGAATGAGTCTAGTGAGAGAAAATGTGATATGGTTGAGTTGATGATGAATGGCTTGAACTAAAGTGTTAGTGAGGTGATATGTATGACTTTAAGATGATAGAATGAAGCCACATTATGAGATTAGTCAAGTTAAGAAATATGAGGTATTTGATAAATTGTGATAGTGAAGTAAATGATAGACTAGAGGCACTATGAGCTTAATATCGATTTAGTATGAATCAATAGGCCTAAAAGAGTTCAATAGACTCTCAAGAAATTAATAAAGCAATCAAAACGGACTTAAGAGGAAGTAAGGCCTTATAAGGGTTAATGAAAAACTATAGGTCAAATCGACTATAGTAAACGCAAGAATTGTGTTATATTGGATCAAATTGATGTGATATATGATTTCGTGCAGTTCCCGAGATTTTTTTGGAGGTGAATCGAACTGCACAAACGAGTAGCTCTGAGGAAGTGGAATCACTCGACGCAATTCCATGTACGGGAATTCTATAAGTACTTAGAGATAACTGCTCGTATCTTGTAAATGCATAGTTATCTAGAAAAGTGATTGATAGTATATGTGAATGACTACGAGTATATATATATATATATATATGATTTGGTTTTGAAGTGAATCTTACAAAAGGGGATAGTAAGGCTAATAATTGCATAAATCACATGTTTTGATATTTTTACGAAATACATTGCTTGGTTTAAGCAAAATTGACGGATAGGCTGGCTAGTGATTTCATGATTTTGTGAAATAGCACAAGTGAGGTGCTAAAATTGGTTTTGAGAGTGTTTTGTTGAAATAGAGCCGCCTATAGTACTTATATGAGTTAAATCGTGTTGGAGCCTAGCTCGCAATATATTTTGATTTGTGATGTTTTATAAGCCGTACTAGAGTTGATAGCTCGTACGTGGGTTTTCTTTGACTTACTTATGCATATAACCATACTGGAGCTATGCTCGTACGTGATTTCTTCATTATTTGTTATTCATAAAGTCGTACTAAAGCGTTGCTCGTACGTGGGTTTTTGCTGATGATGCATGAAACCATGCTAAAGCTTTGCTCCCACTGAGTTTTCACACTATGATATGTAATGAGTCGTGCTGGATACCTCGTGTAGACTTTGTGTCACACGGATGAGATGCTCACACGAGCCATGTTGGATGCCTCGTGTCGACTATTAGTCACACGGATGAGATACTCGCACGTGCACTTGAGACTGAGTAGGTTATGCATGGTATGGGGTAGATATGACCTACGACAGGCACCCCCAACCATGATATGGGTCAGTAGGGTACGTTGTACCGTGTAGATCACATGGAGTACGTTGTACCGTGTGGTTGTGATGTTGATTTAAAAGTCTGGCGTAGGACTAACCCACCTTCGTTCCAACATGATGCCCAGTACACCAGGATCCGTGTAGTCTGGGATGATTATGACATAGTTGGCCAACATAGTCCTTGGTTTACCGTGACTGCCTGTCTCACATGATATCACATGGTTTTAGATACCGATGATGATTTGTGTTGTCCAGGGTAGATCCGAGGGAGGGGTCGAACCTTGTCGTATGTTTTAAAGGAATGATGCATTGCTTCGATGGATTTTGCTAATGTTTTGACAAGGTGTTACGCCTTGAGGGCATGATTTATGATGAACCTTGTGATTTGAGATGGAATTGATAAATATTTATTATATTGAGCATGAGAGGTTTTCACTTAATGATTTTCCATGATTACATGCCCATTTCCATGTTTTCAGTACATGATATATGTATATACATGTGGCATAGTTTTATTATTTCCTCATGCTCTGAATATAAATGATTTATGTCATGACATTATAAGCGTATAGATAGTGTAGTTATCTACCATGCTTGCATTATTGCCTTACTGAGCGTATGGTTGCTCATCCCTTCATTTTCCCCTTCTACAGAGCGCGCACAGTAGCTTAGTGAAGGATTGAGGCGTTATATTTGATATCTGCTGCTCTCTATCGCCAAGAGGTATACACACAGGGATTCTTTTTGTATCTAAACATGTAAAAGCACAGTAATCATTTTGAATTGTTATATGGGGGATGTAAATGTTAGAAAACATGTCATGTATAAGTATATGACTTAAACTTTTAAATGTATGCTTTTGATTAATTGAAAGATGTATGGAAATGGTGATTAATACTGACTCACAACCCAACTGTATTTGTGAGGGTTGTTCACGATCGGATAAGTTAACGAATAAAGGGAAAAATTTATGGTAATTTTTAGATGAAATAGATAAAAAGGGGTCATGACACTTATATTTCTAATAATCCTTATGCGGTAGTCTATTACCGATTCCATTCTCAAAATTCATTACTTATTAATTTAAATCGTAGCTTATGCAAATCAATTACATAATATGCTATAGTTACTATAGCGAGTAAGATTTACTATGTGATGCCCCGGAAAGGTGAAAAATATGGCAAATTTGAAACTTCACTTATCAAATCGCAATTAAGGGTGCATTCTTGTGCAGTGTCATACACCATCATACTTATCATGCCTCAGGATCTCAGCATAAAATAGTATATATAATATCTTATACATTACTCAATTCCGAGTTAATTAATCCTAATACATCCCATACATCATTGTACAACAAGTGTCTGTAAATATAACTCTAGTCTGGATACATGAATATTAAATATATACCTCATTACAAAAAATTCGGCCTGGAGCTCAAGTCCTCCACTAGCCTCTGATCCGTACGTCGCAGGGAACTCACCTCACTTGAAGAAACTAGGGGAAAGAGAAAACAGGGTGAGCTTCTAAATCGCTCAGTAAGGGGGGTAAGGGAACTCAGTTATATAAACCATATCATACATCACAAATATGTATTTGTATATGAAACTCAGTATACTCATTATAAACTGTAGCATGAAAGTTCTCAAAACATCATCATCTCATAGCTCATAAATCATGTGAAAACATGAAGGTAAAAATCTCAATATAGAGCATTCACAAGCATGTGTAAATATATGCGATAATGGCTTTTCTCGAAATATGTGATAAAAATCGTCTCAGTAAATAGCACGTGACAAAGTCACAAAACACAACTCATGTGTAAAACGAGACTAGGCAATAAAACTCATATAAAACTCGTCATGGCACATCAATATATATAATCTTCTCTGGGTGCGCATCTCAGGCATCCTCGTAAGAGGGAACGTCGACAATATGGTCGTGTGCATGGTATATTGGACTTATATGTTACCAGAATAAGGCCCGGCCTTACATGCTACCAGAGCAATGCCTCGCCTCATGCACACTATCACGTGGTCCCTGGGTCGGTTCCCAGGCGGCCCACTATCTCACGTGGTCCTTGGGTTAGTTCCCAGGCGGCCCACTCTATCACGTGGTCCCTGGGTCGGTTCTCAGGCAGCCCACTATATCGGTCTTACATGCTACCAAAGTAAGGCCTCCTAACGCTACCAAAGCGGAGAAATAATCGGACTTACATGTTACCAGAACAAGACCCGATGTGTATTCAACATGACACGCCTAAGTCTCAATCATTAGCCATTATCATAAAAGAAATCGTTATGCCTTCACGTAGAACTCATAATGGTTTTCTCTCATAAAACTCATTTAAAACATTCGTGTACTCAACACAAAATATATTAAAACCGAGTTCCAACAGGCAAAACACGCACACATTTTCTCAAATCTCAATATTGCCTTAGCGTAGAGCCCAATTTACTTTTCACGCAAATTCAACGCTTTATAAAGCGATTTTACACTTAGCTTATAAATTCATAAAACGATGGACTCCAATCGGTTATAAAAATTGTGTGCAATCTTATCACGACACAACACTAAACATGCTTGTATTCTCAAATTATGGTTCATGCTACAAACAGTTCATCAAAACACATACACAAATGGTTTAGTTTTCCCTTACCTCTTTGCACCTCCTATAGTGCAATCGTTCCCCCGTATCACGAACTAGCCTCGCATTCCACTCTGGAACTCTCGAGTTGTCCAAATGATGTTAAAAACATCAATAACCCAACTCAATCGCATTATTGAGCACACATTTGCTCATTTTCTCATTAACACCTCAATTAACTTAATCTTCACAATTCTATCACAACTCGCAATCTCGTCCACTACATCTCAACCTTCTACATTTCTCATGCATAATACTTATGTCAAAATCACCTCATTGCCTAAATTTCCAATTTATAAACAAAAATCCCAATTTACCACAAATTGCATAATAACATCTTTACTCCAACCAAATCACAATTTCATCTATTTCTAATCATTTTCCAACTATTTCATCACAATGCCCATGCTCACAATCATCAAAGATTACTTAAAAACCAAAGATCGAGGTTTAGAGATTACCCAAACTTGTGGACTGCTCAACTTACACCTCGATTCGATTCGTCTTTCGATTTCCAAGTATGTTGTTCTCCTTTGGATGAGGAACAACTTCCCTTCTTGCCGCAACTCTTGATTTGGACGGAAATGGGCGATTTGGAAGAGAGGGAAAGCTAGGGTTCGGCTAAAAGGGAGGTTTGAAAGAGAGAGAAAAGATGAAGTGCAGGAAAACACAGAGGTCCTTTTATAGACGAAGGGTAGGAGATCGATCTGGCTCTTGATGAGATCGATCTGCATTTGAATTTTGGGGATGATTTGGGGCAATTTTATACCTAGAAGATCGATCTGTCGTGGGTAAGATCGATTTCTTAATGGCTTTACGAGATCGATCTGTTCCAATTATAAGATCGATTTGTAGTTTACAAAATGCTTCATGAGATCGATCTACTCCTTGAGGAGATCGATCTTCTCTTTAACAGAAACATTTTGAGATCGATTCCTTCCTCATGAGATCGATCTTTTCATTACAGAATCATATAAGGAGATCGATCCTCTTCCATTGAAGATCGATCTGTTCGCTTAAATTCCTCCTTCCTTGTCATTTTTAACTTACCAGATCGATCCTCTCTTCTCCAAGATCGATCTGGCCCCATAGTTTCACACTTGGTTAAACACTTAACATATAAATCTCCAAATATAATTTCCACAATTCACTACTTTGATTATTTCTCATTCATTACTTATACATTTCACTCAGCTCAATAAATTACACTTTAAGTTCATATTACATAATTACAATATGTCTAAAATTCTCAGATCTCACAACTTACCTCGTATGTTATACACACTGTAACAGGCATGGTTCATTTACTTTAACATTTTGATTTTCGATGCTTAAAGTCTTGGCCGAGAGCTTCACACACCAATAATGGTTCTAGAAGCCTTATCATCATGGCCAAAACCCTAAAAGAGAAGATCTCACCAATTTGCCAACTTTCTTCTTTCTTCAAAGTGGGCAACACTTTCTCTCTCTAATACCCAAACTTTCTCTTCAAATCTTATCAATATTTAACCTTTGGGAAGGTAAAGGAGTTTGGGTTTAAGGTTCGATTACATAAAACTTGAAGAAAACAAGAGATTTTCTTGAAAAATCATGAAACTTTCTCTTCCTCTCCTCTAAAGGGTGCTCATGGTTTGGGGTTGAAAATGGGGCTGATGGCTGCTGCTTTCCAGCCTTAAAAAGTTTTTAAAATAAAAGGTTTTACGTAGGGCTTGTTTAGCCACAAGTGAAATCCAAAAAAGGTGTGTTTGGATTAGGGATTTTAAGGAAGAAATTCATTTCAATCAGGACATTCAAAAGTTCAAAACTTAATTTCCTAATTTGTCAAAAAAAATTCGAAGAATTTCAAAATCTAAGAGGGTTTTCAAGAGGGAATTTGGGATACACAATTCCCCCTTGAAATTTCACCTGAAGAGGTAGTTCTTCAAAATTCTTTCAACATAAAACCCACTACTAAATATAATACTAAAAATATATTATTTTAGTTAATATAATATATATTTTTTACTTTTTATATTATTGAAAATATTTACACATTTTTACAAATCTAATAATACCCATATTTGATATTTTCCTTTTTCTTATATATAACATAATTATTTTTCTTTTGTAATTATTTTTTATTTCATCAAATTTTATTATTCAAAAATTCTTTTTAAAAGATATTTATCCAAACAAGATAATTGTAAATGTCAGTATTTTAAATTGATGCATTTTAAAAAACTTTCATTTTAAAATGCTTCAAAATTTCAAAATTCCTAATCCAAACGCACCATAAAGTGTCAAATACTAATTTTCGTTGTTACCATAATCTCTTCCAATCCAAACTTATTTGTCGTTTTAATGCTTTAAAATCACTATTTATGTTAAATGGTATTATTCACATCAGATTTACAATTCACGTCATAACTTCATTTAATCTTATCAATTTTGGCACGACATGATTAGAGATCACTTAATAACTTATTAGACATATCATTGGTCACTTTGTTGTGACAAAAACGCGATCCACGCACTCAAAATCGAGTAATTACGGAAACTTATCGATTGGAGCTTAAAATCACTATTCAAGTGCTATTATACAATTGTAATTAAATTTGGAGGAAATTTTGGCCAATTTAAGCAGGGGTGAGTTCATTATAATTATATTGGGGTATGTTATTGTAATTTCTCCGGTACCCTTGAAAATTATAAAAATTATGATTTTACCCATACTTCCCCGATAACTCTAATTTACCATATTTGAAACTTTCAGTCTCAATTATAACATTGTTTTAGTTCACTTGATTTCATAACTGTCTAATTTATGAAAATTAGGGCTCTAACACTCAAGGCCTACGAACCTATCCATTCGGTCAAAAGCCTAACAATCTTTTTTGCTTTCAATGGTTACTCGAAGGTTCCTTATGCCAAAATTTACGGTTATCACGTTTACGCATTTGAAAAAGTGAAACTTTTTTCAAAACAAAATTTTATCTTTGTGTAAAGTTATTTACTAAGTTCGTAATTGTATTCAAGTTAGATTTCGAATACGAATTTGTTAACCTTGAATTTCATTTAACCTTACATAAAATATTATTAAATTAATAAAAATATTTTTATTTAGTTAGATTAACGATTTTAAATATTAAAATTTTAACATTAAAAATCATTCAATATTTTAAGTTTAAATATTTTATTTTGTATATTATTAATTATAAATATTTTTATTATTTTAATAATAAATAATTATTATTAATTTAATAAATCATATATTTATTAATCTAATAATTAATTTTTTAAAATAATTTCTAATATTTTAATTTAAGATACAATGTTTTTAAATTTTATTTACAAAATGTTTTTGTTATGATTTTAATAATAAATATTTTCAGTATAAAATATAGGTATTTTAATAGTATAAATATTTTTAATAATTCAATAATAAATATTAATATATTATATAAATTTTAAAATAGTGATATTACTTTAAATATTTTTAAAATATTAATATAAGTAGTAATAAATAACTTTCTTTAAAACTTTTAATAATAAAAATATTTTAATATTCAATTTGATTTTCAAAATATAATTATTTTTAATATTAATAAATTAATAAATAATTTTTATATTTTATTAGTTTTGTTAATATCATAAAAAATCAAATTTTTCAAAAAAACAATCAAAGTTCAGAAAATATTTTTTATTGACTCAACGAAACAAAATAAAAATTTTACTTTCTATAAAATATAAATATTTTTCAAAAATTAATTTTCAGTAAACCAAATAAAAATTGAAATAAACTTGAAATGGTTGGCTCTTAGGTTGCTATTCTTTCTTGGGCCATGATCACAAGTCTATTATTGTGCCCATAAGGCACCTTCCATAAATAAGACACCTTCCATAAATAAAAGAGAAACATTTCTAAAAAAATGACATGGAACACAACTCTGTATATCACTCCATTAATAGCATAAAAAGGCTTTAGACAGATTATGGGCACAATTTGACAATCTTACAGCACAGACGAGGATGACAGTACTACACAAGACGACAGAAAAATAGGAAGGGCATGGTCGCATGGGGAAGGGAGTGGAATACCCTCAAACACTGAACTGGTCTCGAAAATAATTGCTTTTTCATATCAATAGTCTTCACCTTCATCTTCATCATCTACACCTTCAGCACCAACTTCTTCATAGTCTTTCTCAAGAGCAGCCAGATCCTCACGGGCTTCTGAGAATTCACCTTCTTCCATGCCCTCACCAACATACCAGTGCACAAAAGCTCTCTTCGAGTACATGAGATCAAACTTGTGGTCAATGCGTGCAAACACCTCCGCTACTGCTGTATTATTGCTTATCATGCAAACAGCTCGCTGCACCTTAGCAAGATCTCCACCGGGTACAACAGTTGGGGGCTGATAGTTAATGCCACATTTGAAGCCTGTTGGGCACCTGCGTACCCAAACATAAATATTTTCAGACAAAGGGAACATTGCACACACGGCAACTTTTAATACATTGTGCAATAAAACTAGATACGCCAGGGCAATAGACATGCCTGCATTAACCCCTTAGCATTCAATAACCTCCTAAATAAATAAATCTAGAATTACTAGTTTATTGCTGCAGGCATCAGACACATGAGAGGGCGCATGAATTCAAGCAAAGCATTCAAAGAGGTTATCTAGAATTCTAGATTCCATGCCACACCAGCAATATACAAAATTTGTCTAGGATGACCGGCACAATTTGATTTTTATCAAAAGAGATTAAGGAAGTTATATTCAAAACAAAATTTTCTAGCCAGTGAACTAGTGAAGAAGAGCTTTGCATCTTTCTCTATCAAATTATCCTACCAGTCAACAAACTGCACAGTCCTCTTGGTTTTGATAGTAGCAACAGCAGCATTAACGTCCTTGGGGACAACATCTCCTCGATACATCAGGCAGCATGCCATGTACTTCCCGTGCCTAGGATCACACTTGGCCATCATGCTTGAGGGCTCAAACACAGCATTTGTGATCTCAGGAACTGATAATTGTTCATGGTATGCTTTCTCAGCTGAGATAACAGGCGCATATGAAGAGAGCATGAAATGGATACGGGGATATGGAACAAGATTGGTTTGGAACTCTGTAATGTCGACATTAATGGCTCCATCAAACCTTAAAGAAGTAGTCAGGGATGATATGATTTGAGATATTAATCGGTTCAAATTGGTGTAAGTTGGCCTCTCAATATCGAGGGATCTCCTGCATATGTCATAAATAGCTTCATTGTCCAAGAGCACAGCCACATCTGTGTGCTCCAGAAGGGAATGAGTCGACAGAACGCTATTGTAAGGCTCCACAACTGCTGTTGACACCTGCCAGTTTAACAAAGTAATTTTCAAAGGTGAGTCCTAAACAATTGAGTCAAAAAAAATTATGCTCAAAATAAAAATTCGCATATTGAAACATACATGATACTACTACTACAAAAAATAAAAAGGAAGGGGGGAAGGGGGGGGGGGGGGGGGGGGGGGGGGGGGGGTGGTGTTATTACACAGGCTAAATATAAAGCGTAGATATGTCAAACAGAAATGCAACTTCCACTGGCTTTTCAGCCATCCGTGCTATTAAAATGGTCTGGAGAAATCCATCATTTACCAATATCAGAACAGGTACCTGTGGTGAAGGATAGATGGTGAAACCAAGCTTAGACTTCTTTCCATAATCTACAGACAAGCGCTCTAACAACAAAGAGCCAAGACCAGATCCAGTTCCACCACCAACAGCACTAAACACCAGAAAACCTTGCAGACCAGTGCAGTTATCAGCTAATTTCCTAACTCGATCAAGGCAGAGATCGACAATTTCCTTCCCGACTGCAAAACACAAGCGGAATCAGAGTAAGGCAACAAACAATACCAACAGCAGCGAGGGAGGTACACGGAAACGATGTTTATTACTTGTATAGTGGCCTCTGGCAAAATTATTGGCAGCATCTTCCTTGCCAGAAATAAGCTGTTCAGGGTGGAAGAGTTGGCGGTAAGGGCCAGTCCTAACTTCATCGATAACAGTGGGTTCCAGATCAACAAAGACAGCTCTAGGAACATGCTTTCCCGAACCCGTTTCGCTGAAGAAAGTGTTGAAAGCATCATGGGCCACACCCACAGAGGTGTCACTGCAATCACCATTAACTTGTTCAGTAAAACAGTAGGCATACCATTACCGAAAGGGAATAAAAGGAGAAAAATCAACTATGATTTCTTCACTGGACTCAAACTTCTGCTATGGCTAAAATTTATCGAGTATTTTATTATTATTATTATTAAAAGAGAAAGGGGTTTTAAATTTTTATCCGCAAAAGAAAATGAACGAAAAAAACAACCTGGGCATCATTCCATCGGGGTGGATTTCGTGCTCCAGACAGTAGAGCTCCCAGCAAGAGTTTCCAACCTGAATCCCAGCTTGTCCTATATGGATGCTTATAATCTCCCTCATCTCTCTCCTTTTCCTTTTTTTGATCCAATACGAAAAGGACTGGACCGGACGGATCTGATCTGACCTAAATTTGTTTTGCAAAAAGGATTGGAAATATGAGACGGAGAGACTTACCGAAGACGGAGAACACAAAGTACACCAATTTCTATGCCTCTTAGCTTTAAACTAATGGGATTTCATGATTTTTTGGCGTCCGCAACTGCGCCAGCCCTTATGCGGGCTCCACTTATTCAGTCGCTTTAATGATAGGTCGGATTAATTATGCACCCATGTTTTGACTTCGAATTTGGTGTTACGTATTTTAGAATATATTTATAAAAGAGAGAAAGATCATATATATATATATATATATATATATATATATATATATATATATATAGGGTTATTTTTTATATTGGCATCTCGATATTTAAGTTAAATTAAAAATTAAATAGAGTGTAAGTAAAAAAATTTAGACTCAGATTTTTGAGTCATATTTAACCTTTATTTATATAAATTTATTCTGTCAGTAATTACGTATGTATTATTGGACTAAATGTCATTTTTTGTCTTATTTATGTCTCTCGTTATACTGTTTCTCAGACGATAGACCACGTCTCCCACCTGTTTTCTTCATGCGTCACGTGGCGCACTTTATTATTTTTTGTTTTTATTTTTATCATGCACAACAATTGCTCATCACTCTTTCGCTGGGTATAACTTTACGGAAGAGTACATGTAGTCTCTCGTCAAATCTTTAGGTTAAACTCTAAAGTTAAATTCTTGGATCGAACCTTGATGCCAAATTCTCAAGTCAAATTCTCAAGCCTTTGTTTGAGTACGCGGCTTACCTCGTGCACTTTTCGTTTTAAGCCCTTATTTAGGTGTGTGGCTTATCTAGCGCATTTTTGGCTTCAAGCCCTTATTTGAGTGCTTAGCTTACCTCGCGCACTTTTCTCTTCAAGCTCTTGCACTTTTTTCATGACTTACATCGCGCACTTTTCACTTCAAACCTTTTGTTTTGGGTGCGTAGCTTACCTTGCGCATTTTTCGCATCAAGCCCTTGCACATTTTCTTCATGGCTTACATCACGCACTTTTCACTTCAAGTCTTTGTTTTGGGTCTGTGGTTTACATCGCGCATTTTTCACTTCAAGCCTTTGTCTGAGTGCTTAGCTTACCTCGTACACTTTTCGTTTCAAGCTCTTGCACTTTTTCTTCATGGCTTACATCGCGCATTTTTCGCTTCAAGCCTTTCGTTTTGGCTGCGTGGCTTACCTCGCACATTTTTCTTTTTAAGCCCTTGCATATTTTCTTCATGGCTTACATCGAGCACGTTTTGCTTCAAGCTTTTCGTTTTGGCTGCGTGGCTTACCTCACACATTTTTCGCTTCAAGCTCTTGCTCATTTTTTTCTTGACTTGCATCGCTTACTTTTCGCTTCAAGCTTTTTGTTTTTGGTGCGTGACTTACCTCGCGCATTTTTCACTTCAAGCTCTTGTTTGAGTGCTTAGCTTACCTTGCGCACTTTTCGCTTCAAGCCCTTGCACTTTTTCTTCACGGCTTACATCGCGCACTTTTCGCTTCAAGCCTTTCGTTTTGGGAGCATGGCTTACCTCGCGCATTTTTCGCTTCAAGCCCTTGCACATTTTTTTTATGGCTTACATCGCGCACTTTTCGCTTCAAGCCTTTCGTTTTGGATGCGTGGCTTACCTCGCGCATTTTTCGCTTCAAGCTCTTGCAAATTTTTTTCATGACTTACATCACGCATTTTTCGCTTCAAGCCTTTTGTTTTGGGTGCGTGGCTTACCTCGCGCATTTTTCACTTCAAGCTCTTGTTTGAGTACTTAGCTTACCTCTTGCACTTTTCACTTCAAGCTCTTGCAGTTTTTCTTCATGGCTTACATCGTGCACTTTTCACTTCAAGCCTTTTTATTTGTTGAGTGTGTGGTTTACCTCGTGCATTTTTCGCTTCAAGCCCTTGCACATTGTCTTCGTGACTTACCTCGCGTATTTTTCGCTTCAAGCCATTGTACTTGTATAGTTGGTGCGATCAGTCATCTATCAATTATGTGAGAACCTCAACAGCCAATAAAATATCAATATGGCATAAATCATAATTCAACAAATTAAATTTCAACCCATAGTTGAATAACAAAAAATAACATTAAATAAAGTCTCACTGTCAGTGTAGTTGCAAGTGATTGGTATTCCGTGTTTTTGCTATCCTCTTACCTTGTGAACTTTTCATCTTCTTTCAAGGTATTGGTGATGGCTTAGGTAGCCCGACGATGATAAGGGTTTCTTTTATTTGAACTTCCTTATATGTAGTTCAGTGTCGGTATCCTTTTCATCACTTCTTGAGTGATATACTTTTCTGCTCTAGAAAACAAGCCCGAAATCATCGTGGATTGATCTAAAGATAGCGACTCTTACAACTTTTGAAACCTTGTCCCTTGTAGCATAGCTGTCACAGCTACACTAACTTGTAGATCATGTACTTCAAGAGTAGCATTACGGAACCGATCCACATAGCTCTTGAGTGATTCCTTGCTCCTTTGCCTTAAGGTAAGCAGATAGGTGACCTCCTTCCTTTTTTGGCTTTTTATCATAAAGGCCTTCAAGAATTCGCTTCTTAATTGATTGAAAGACGAAATAGATGCATCCGACAAACTGTTAAACCACTTTAGTGGGTGATCAGTTAAAGTTAAGGGAAATGCTCTACACATAATCTCATCCTCTCATCCATGTAATAGCATCAATGACTCATAATTTTGAATGTGGTCATAAGGGTCAGTCTTTCCCGTATACGCCGTCATCTACGGCGTCTCGTATTTTGGGGGCAGCGATTTTTCCATGATCGTTGTACTGAATGAGATTCTCCTCTTCTGGTTTTCTTCAGCTGGAACCAACATTTTCTCTTCTAAGATTCGTTCCACCATTCTTTTCACGTCTGTGGCAACTTGTGCCTTAGACGCAGGTCTGTTTTGCACTTTCTTAGCATCATATGAATTAGCTTGGTTACAGTCCATAGCTTCTCTCCCGTTACCCTGAGTTTGGTTTTGATGAGTCTGAGATTGAAAGTTTGTCATTCCAGTTTCAAAGTTTCGTGTTGGATCAAGCTCCAAGTCTCTCCCAACACGAGACCTTGTCATTCTCACACCTTTGATTCCATTGTTTAGCAGGTCATTTGTGTTATGGGGTCAAGGATCTTCCATAGCCGGACCTTCAAGGTTTCTAGTACTTTGACGTATCCGGCCACCAACAATCTCCCGTGTTGAATTCCTTGTACCATGACGTCGCAGTTTTTCGACACCCTAATGTCTCCAGTTCATTGGAGTCTCGCACATGGGGTCTTCCGTAGCTTGGCGCCACAGGCCTTCCGAAGCCTCACACACAGGGTCTCCCATACCCTGACGCCTCACGTCTTCTTCGGTCTCACACATAGGGTCTCATGCAGCCATACCGCAAGGGTCTCGCGCACCCCTGCTTTAAGGGTCTCGTGAAGCCAGGCCGTGAGGGTCTTGCGCAGAAGGGTCTCGCGCGAACTGGCATCCCCGCGCCAAGAATGCTCCAACGAGAGGTCTTGTGCAGTTGTGCTGTGAAGGTTTCGTGCACCCTTACCGTGAGGGTCTCGCGCACCCCTGTCGTGAGGGTCTCGTGCAGCCATGTCGCGGGTTTCGCGCGCCCATGCCATAAGGGTCTTGTGCACCCCTGCTGTAAGGGTCTTGTGCAGCCATGCCGCGAGGGTCTCTCGCAGCTATGCCGTGAGGGTCTTACGCAACCATGCCGTGAGGGTCTTCCGCTCCCCTGCCATGAGGGTCTCGTGCAGCCATGCCGCGAGGGTCTCGTGCACCCATGCCGTGAGGGTCTTACGCTCCCTTGCCGTGAAGGTCTCGCGCTCCTCTGCATTAAGGGTCTCGTGCAGCCATGCCTTGAGGGTCTCGTGTACCCATGTTGTGAGGGTCTTGCGCGCGAAGGCCTGGGCTGCTGTAAGGGTCTTGCATGCAGTGAATGTTTCGCAAGCCAAGGGTTCACGCGGGCATGCCGTGAGTGTCTTGCGCGCCAGGGCTTCGTGCAATTCGCCCTTCTCCTACCAAGTTCTGGACGGTCAGCGGCAGGTTCGCTTGTGGAAAAGCTCCCTTGAATAGATCAACCATAGTCTGCAGGGCTTCAACAGTCTCTTCCTCCTGCTTCTGCATGGCTTCGAATTCGGCTATGAGAATCGTCATCATATCCGACCCTCTCTCTCTCAAAACGCCATCACCCAGGTCAACCATTGGAGAGCTCGTCATATCCTCACTTTCTTCGCTTCTGACTGTTGCTGAACGTGTTCGTACCATTGTTACAGAATGATTTTTTCTTCGATTTCCCACAGACGACGTCAATTGTTGTTGCTAATGCACAACAATGATGACCTGTTGACGTCTTCACTTCGAATTTCGTGTCACGTGTTCTAGAATGCCTCTGCAAAAGAGAGAAAGATCAGAGAGACGCAGGGGTTGTTCCTTACGTTGGCACTTCGATGCTTAAGTTAGACCGAGAATTAGGTAGAGTTTCAGTAGAAAAATTCAGACTCAAATTTTTGAGTCATACTTGACCTCTATTTATAGGGATTTATTCTGCCAGTAATTACGTATGTTTCTTTGGACTAAATGTCATTTTTTATCTTATTTATGTATCCTGTTATACTGTTTCTTATGCGGTAGACCCAGTCTCCCACCTGTTTTCTTCATGCGTCCCGTGGCGCACTTTATTATTTATTATTTTTATTTTTATCATGCACAACAGATATGATTTATGGTCATTTGGAAATATGGAATGGGTGATGAGATTGGGTTTTGTGACGCTGAAAACAACAATTACGGTAAAATTTGTTATTGTCGTTCTGAGTCGGGTTACTTTGATAGTGAAATTATTTTATATTGAATAATGTTTGTCGATTAATAAAAAATTATTACATTTATTTTTGTATCAAATAATTTTTTATTAAATATTTCATATTTATTTTAGTATATAATTATTTGAATAACATATAAAGCTACATATATATATAAATTTATTTATATTTTGAATAAATATATAATTAAAAATTTTAAAATAAAATAAATATAAAGAAATTTAAAATGTTAAAATATTAAAAAAAAGCTCTTGAACTATTTTACTTTTATTAGACAAGCTTCTATACATTTATTGTACCCATATGATTCCTTACTTTTTGATTTGTATTCAAATAAATTCTTATTTTAAATAAAAAAGAATGAATGAATAAAAGTCGATTCAAAACAATTTAATTCATTGAAATTTGGATAATTTAATTCAATTAAATAAATTTTACATTTAATTCATTTTTATAGATTTGTTTATTCGATTCAATTCTAAAATTATGAATCAAATTAACTAAATTAATCAATTTTTTTAAATATATTATTTATGATATAAATAATTAAAAGTTATATATTATATTATTTATATAATCAACTCTTTTTATGCAAAAAATTGAGTTTTAAAACCCTTTAAAAAACCACTCGGTTACTCAAATTTATAAAAGATTGATTTATGTTAAAAAAATTCATTTAGATATAAATTAAAAATTAAAGACTTATTTAGATACTCAAATTAAAATTTAAAAATTTATTTGAATACAATTAAAATTTAAAAGCTTATTGGAATGTAATAAAAATATAAAAATTTATTTAAATAAAGTAATAAAGTTCAAATTTTTTTTTTTTTTACCTAACTAATTTCACCACTAATACTATTTTTAATCTTGCCATCTATCCAAATAAGCCCTAAGCTTTACTTTGTAAGAAAGGCGAAAAGAGACTAAGATGAAATTTTATAGATCTTATAATTAAATTTAATAGCTAACTTAACCATTAATTAACAAATTTTTCATCTTCTCTTTTCTTTCCTTCTTAACAAGGAAGGTCTTAGAGTAAATAAATACAAAGAAATGATTGTAAATGAATGATTTGGCACGGGAAAGTAAAAATCACAACAGAACAAAAGTACCTGTCAAGTACGAGAAAACTCTTCCTGCTTGTGCACATTTGAGTAATGTGCTTGTCGATTGTATCGACTTTGCAGTAAGATTCCCCAAAATAAAAAAGGAAACGTGAAATGTAAAGATTCACTGCTTTGAACTTGGTTATCAGATGAAGATTCCCAAATACCTGTTCATACAGTACACTTATTTTACTTCAAAAATCATATGTTCCTTGTGAACTTTGAAATCAGTAACTAAGATCAAATGGAACTTCTAGACTCCTGTTTCAGTCAAACCCTAAAACTTACTGGGGAAAAAATAAGAAACCATTGAAGATCCTACCTCAAAATTTGTAAACAAAATGTTTTGACTTTGAGAGTGTGTGAAATTGCCAGAGTCAGCAGAAAGGAATACAACAATGCCAAAAATAGAGATTTTATTTGATGCATGGACTCCAACGTTAATTCCATCTCCCAGAACTCTACAACCCTAATTTTTTCTGTGTCTTCTGAATCTGGTTCAGGAATATCCATGTCATCTGCATAAGAGAACATCCAGTCATTAGACTAAGCTTTCACTTTACAGTTGAACTGGGGAATCATATATGGACAAGAATGTAATGTATATACCATGACATGAGGAGCAATTCTAACACAATATACAGGGAATCCTGTGTAAAATTTGAATGGTCCTCCAGACTTGAGGGTTTTCATAGCACAGTCTAAAGAGCCACTGTATGGATACTTTCCCTCAGCATCAGGTTGCATTTTTTGAATTTGTGTTTTGACATAATCAAAAGGTAAACTGCAAGCTGAAGCAAAGAAACCTGAAACGGTACTCGCACCTGAGGCAAGGAAAATGAAAATTAATCAAGGTGGGACAAGTTTTAGAATTACTAATGCATGCCTACCAACAGTGCCCTCTTCTTAAGAGTTGAAAAAAGTATCATAATCTATCCTGGAAGCATATAGGCCAAATATTTTCACCAAGAAAGACATTAACGGGGCCATAAAGAAAGAGATCTAGTCAACTAATAATGCTACATCCAATATCAGGACCAGCATTGGATAATTCTGACCAACCAATAAAAAATAAATGAGGTAGGAGAAACCAGTTATCAAACAATAAAATGCAAGGAGAGCTAATTCTCTTCCTAAATTATCTGAATATATCATTGAAACTGTAGAAAGAGTTGTTCGAACCAAACTGCCACATAAAATATGGCATCATAACATAATCAGAAAACATAACTCCCATCCAAGGAAGGATGAATGTTCAAGTCTTCCTCCCCCAATCTTCCCCCCAACCAACCAACTTCTCCCTCAAAACAATCATCATCATCAGCAGCAGCAGCAGAGTCTTTATCCCCCAAAACAATAATAACAAAAAAAAAAAAAATAGAAATGGAGATATAAAATCTTGCTTCGCAGAAGATGGACAAACCAAAATATATTCTGGCAATATTAAATCTAATCCTAATTTTTTTATTTTTATTTTGTCAAGACCTTTTAGGATACCTACATTTGGCATTAAAATTTCAAGGTTTCTCATCATTAATCATTACTCTACCAGCAAAAATCTATGTTGACCACACTAGCATAAATTGGCTAAACAAGAAAACCTAATGTGTCAAGCTTATTTAACTCTCGTTTACATATCATCCTTAGCTAAGTGTCTTCATCAAAGTCAAGCAATAATAATGTCCTATCGTAGCCTGTCTTTTTTATATTACCTAGCCAGTAGCAAGTACATTTTTTATTGCAAAGTCCATCATGACAATGCTCACAAAGATAACATACAATAATTCACACAACTATCTCCAAATAAGCATATATATTATGGTTATACAGAGATGAGAGGAAGGAAAAGATCCTTAATCACAATGCGTATTCATCCAACCTTTGCAATAGTAAGGAAATATAAGGCTAAGTTTGGTAAATGCTTTTGTGTTTTGTGTTTTGCTATTTGTATTTGGTTATTTTCTTATTTTTTTATTTTTCCCTTTCTATTCATTTTTTGTTAGAGAGAGAGAGAGAAGCAGAAGCATCTATTAAACAGAACCTAAACAAATCACTTGCTTCAAGTAAAATTGTTAAGATTCTGAAATGGAGTACTAAAACTCTGTAGTTGTTAGGGCAAATGATTATGTTCAAACAAATGATTTGTGCATATGACATTGAAAATGGATGTGCTAAAAGCTTAATGTCAGAAAAATAAAATACGAACTCCAATTATTTGAGGTAGTAGGTCTAGAGAACATGTTTAACAATCTTTCCTGATGTTAGCAATAAAAAAAAAAAAGGGACAAACCCAGTGAACAAGGCTCCTACATTGTGAGGTCATATGTTAGCAACAACTTCTAAAAAATGATTCTGCTATTTGCCTATACCAGGAAAGTATCAATTAGGGATAAGTTATGTTCTATTCACTCAACAAATATATAACCTAAAATAGTTATTTTACCTTAGTGAGGATATCCATGTTACTCAGAAAGAATCTTACCTATCACAGTAGCAGCTTCTCCTAAGCCAAGAGAATCCTTGCAAAACTCAACACTTTGATCATAAGAGGCAAGCATTCCCATGTTCAATGCCATGGCTCTAACTACAGTGGGGCCTGCACCTTTCCAAAGTGCCAAAATCCCTTCATCTGCAACAATACGATATAGAGCATGGAATGCATTTGAGTAATTTCGGCGCTGAGCAGCAGGCAAAGTGGCATCAGCTTGCATACGGATAAGTGCCAAATCAGCTGGGCTGCCAACAGAGGCTCCAATAGCACCAGCAGTCAGACCACATAAGGCCTTCTGATATAGAGGTAGGGGCTTCCCATCATTGGCTTCAATTGCTTTGTTTGTCAACATTCTATGGAATACAATAGAAATAAAATAAAAAAAATACAGAATCAAAATAGAGAATCCATGTTTAGTCTCAGAAGCAAACTACAGCAGAAAAAAAATCAAATGTTAATAAGGTTCAAAAATATAGTTCGCACTTCAGAGGAAAAACTATTGATCTATCCTATTCTTAGATACTCACTTGAATGATCCAAGTCGGGCAGTGGTGTATGTAGCTTGCCTGAGCAGTCCAGCTGATAGCCCCTGCCCAATATAATACATGTGAGACAGACTCATGGACAATAGAAATACTTTCTGAAATTCAACTGTGATCATCAAAAAGAATTCTTGAATTGTGAAATAGAAAGTACATCATCAAGATAAAGTAACTGCCTCTATCTATAAACCACTGGTAAGCAAATTGGAGCTGCAGTTTCTAGTTGTATAAAGTCAACTTAATTAGACTAAAAATCAAGCATATATTTTTGCCTATGTAATCTTTTATATATGCTATTAAATATTAACAAATCAAGAAGCATATCCCATCCATGAAATAGCACTAAATTCCAATTTTAGGCAACCCAAATCAATAAATAATGCTACACGTATCATTGAACAAAAATGTGGAAAATATTGAAACTTTCAATATCCTTTCGGGTATTCCAATGCTAAACAATGTAAAAATAAAAGATCCAGCTTCTAACACAGATCGCAGAAGTCCATAAAAAACCTAATAGCTGAAAAAGGAAGGTCAATGATTCAAACAAAAAATAAAATAAAACTTGAATGAAGTTGTAGAACAGAACCTTGTAAAAGGCACCAATACCCTCCTCTTTAAGCATGGTCCTGGTGATAGTTGCTGCTGATCCCTGACCCAGTTGGATTCTCACCTACACCGAGCCAAAACGACAAACGACCATTAGCGGATACGAGACCAAATAAACAAGACAAAAGAAAATTGAAAGAAATCTGAGCAAATCCCAGATCTAAAAAAAAAAAAAACATCTTTGGCTTTAAAAGTAGCATCTTTTTTCACACGGAAAGGAAAAAGAAAAAGTTGATCCACCAGAAATGAAACAGGACATGAAGGTAAAGATGAATGAAAACCTTGATCATATCTACGGGTTGGATGACACAGGTGGCAAGCATACCAGAGGCACCACCATTGACAAAAGGCTTAACCTTTGGCCAAAAACCAGCAGTTTGGGCCTTCTTCTCCTCTGCCATTTCTTTGACTCAAAACAGAGAAGGAAAAAAAGTGAAGAAGATGAGGAAAATAAACTCTAGAGGAGTAGAAGAAGACCGGGGCCTGGGGCTTTTGTATGGTTAAGAGCCTAGAGTAGGTAAAAATTGACTTGAGTTGAAAAATCTATCAAATTCATTTGAATTTAAATTTAATCCATTCGATTTGATTAAAAATAAAAATAATCCAATTCGAATTTATATTATCTAAATTTAAATTAATTTGAATTAATATTGATCTGAATTGGAACTTGAATGGATTCTAATCCAAAAAAATTTAAATTTAAATTAAAATTAACATCAAAATTTTAAATATCATATTAATGATCAAAATATTATATTATAGTAAAAATATATTTTTTAAATAATACAAATATTTTATTTTTTTCAAATCTGATCTCACTTTTATATTGCATTCATTTGAACCTAATAAAAACAAATTTTTGCAAGAACTAATGTAAAATTATTTAATAACTAATCTATCACATAATATAGAAGCTACATCATCTACATTTAATGCAAACAATTATCCTAAAAAAATTAATAGAAATTAATGGGATGTATAATAGTATATTATAGTAATTAGTATAGATTATTAAATCACTTCAGATGTCTAGAAGTAACAATTATTATGATAATAAAAATAGAACAAAAAGATGTAATTAATTTTTTAATATTGATAAATATATTATAAAAAATATCATACTAATTATTGAAAATTATGAATATTTCAATCTCAATTTTGTTATAAAATCATGCAAGAAAAAAATTATTTTAATGAGTTATGCGATTCCTATAAATATTATTTCAATTCATTTTAATACAAGAAACATCACACTAGATTTAACAAAAGCCTAACCTGAAAAACTTGCCTAATCCGAATCCAAACTCAACCAACTTGATTTGACAAAAAAAGTCAACAACTCGAACTCGACCTAATTCGAACCCCAATTAATAATAACCCAAATTGACTCGAATTAAAATTGGCCAAAACTCGAGTTGATCCTGTCACACCCCGTGACCTAACCTCAACCTAGTCGCGCAATGTTAAGTGGAATCGTAATTTAATATAACATAAATAATTCTAAGCAGATCGTTTTACTTGTTGTTTGTATCCGATGTAGGTTCCCTTCTACTCTTCATAATATTTTTATGCGTGATCAATTTCTAATCTTAATTTATATCATCAATGATTCCGGTTTATTTTTCTATTTTAAGATGTGTGTCTACAATATATAATTTAGTCCTTCATACTCCGTACGACATATTTATCACAAGTTCCCAACATCAAATATATTAAATCCGAGTTCCAGTCATACATCATATAATCCACAAACCCGACTTCAAGCCAATCCTCATAGCATGCCATACCATTCATCCATTTTAAACCGAAAAGAAGAAACCTAAGGTAAATCATGATGACCAAAACTACTATAACAGCACACAACCACAATCATGTCTAATCGGTTTAGCAGCTTACAGTATATTATCCAAATTTATGGTTTAAACCGAGACCAAAAGAAGAAACCGAAGATGCAATACCTATAGTCATACTTAAACATTTCCCAACTAATACATCTCACAAATACAATTGTGTGTACATATCTGAAATAAAATATGCATATATATACATACATCGTTCATCGCATATACCTCGGAATACTAAAAAAGCAACAGCTAAATGTCTGAAAGAGTCAGCAAAGCGTGGAGCTTTCCCCAGAATACTAATCTGAAAATGTTGGAAAGAGAGGGGTGAACAACCACACGCTCAATAAGAAGTCTACATAATCGAAGCTAGCAAAACATCATGCAACACGCCATGCAATGGTAAACCAGGATAATCACGTAAAACGTCATGCATAATTCGATAAACAAATGTTGTACATGCTTCGGTTTAGACAAGTTTGCATAATTGAAAATCATGGTATCGTTAGTCAAAATCAAATTTCCAAAGAATATTTATAAGTCCACAAAACCGAAACCATTATCAAGAGCAATTCATTCAAATACATGCATGAGCATAATTAAATCATTTGATTCAGAAACATGAGAGTGTGGCAATAACCCAAACCAGTCATGGATTCCAATACTTAGATAACCTCACCAATATCAATGCAAAATTAGTACACCTATGGCCATAGTGACTACCGCCCTATCCTAACTGAGCAGGTTTCGGACTAGGGTATTG
This sequence comes from Firmiana major, assembly GCA_033439115.1. Classification (NCBI taxonomy): domain Eukaryota; kingdom Viridiplantae; phylum Streptophyta; class Magnoliopsida; order Malvales; family Malvaceae; genus Firmiana; species Firmiana major. The sequence goes on from CM065905.1 coordinate 40,735,164, forward strand.
TAGACGGGCTCAGGGTCTCACAGTATTAGGTAGCAATAACAAACTCGATGTCACGAAGGCATCCCCGTGAAACACTTGGCACCATAGGGTAATTACATAGAACCTCCTACCGGGTGCTAGAGATGTGAGACCCCATATATGTATAACTTTGTATATATGTGAATAGAATTGTAAAATGAATGATTTTGGATCAAGTAAATGTGAAATGAGTACATGTAAATTTTAAAGTGTATAGCGAATGTAAGAAGGATATTTCCATGAGTGGAATGTGAATATATTGAGTTTTGAGTGGTGTGGTAAAATGGAATGAAATTGCATGAGTTGTGTAAATCTTGGTACTTCCATTTAGTCATGTATTGTATACCTTTGGTTATACAATGATTGCACACAAGTTTTAATGTGTATGAAGTATGAATGAATGTCATTTTCAAGTCTTAAAGGTGGTTGGATGAGGAAATGACTATGACAGCAAATTAACGATGTTTGGTGTGAGTTACTGCAGAAAACTGCAGCAAAATCTAGAAAATACGAATGCCAAATCGATCTCATAAGATGAGAGATCGATCTGAAAGAGCAAAAAATACTCTTATTCGAGCAATGGAACAGGGCAAATCGATCTCCAATGGGGCCAGATCGATCTTCTAAACATTCTATAATGAAGAGATCGATCCTTAATGCAAGCGGATCGATTTCCTTAGCTCTTGGGTTGGAGCAGATCGATCTCCTCCCTAGCCAGATCGATCTCCTTAACTTTCTGCCTGAGACATATCGATCTCAAGCCCTCGACAGATCGATCTCATGCCTTTAAAATGTCGTGAAAAAAAAAGGGATTTAAGAGGACTAGATCGATCTCCACCCAATGCAGATCGATCTCATCAAGCAATTCTATAAATAGGAGCAATTAAAATCTGCATTTCACGGGACAAAATCATTCCTTTCCATTTTCAATCCAGAAACCTAGCATTCTCACTCTTAAATCCGCCCATTTTCATAAAGATTTGAGGGAAGACTATTAGATACAAAGTTGTTCACATCAAAAAGAAGAACAACATAGCTTGGAGTCATTTCCCCATTTGTTGGATTTAAGGAACAAGGAGCATTTTCATTTGGAGCAAGAAGGAAATCCAAAGATGTGAGTTTCTAAAGCACCAACCCAAGTACATTTGTTTAGTTATTGATTTTGGAGTTGATTGGTGTGTATATTCATGGTAGAAACTATCTATAATGCAATGGAACAATTATAACCTAGAAATGGGTTAGTGTAAGAAAGTGAAATGTATTGGAATTAATGATGAATGAGATATCTTAAGATGATAATGGTGTTGTGAGTATGATTTTAAGATGGTGTTATGGAATGAATTGTGAGACTTACCCAAAAAAAGTGAAATGTGTATTTAAGGCATTGGGTAAAATGCATAGATGAATGAGAGAGTAAGGGTAGAGTATTTCACATCAAGTCCTAAACAAGTAACAAGTGAGTTACTAGATAAATTGGTTAGAAATGGCTTGATGATAGCCAAATACAAAAATGGGTCAAACTTAACGAAATAGGCTCAATGAAATATATTGACTAGTTGAAGTCAAAATGTGAGTTAGCAACATTAACTCAAGTGATTGGTGAATGATTTGCAGCTTTCGAGGATACACCCAGAGCAAGTTGAGCCATAGCGCGAGAAGCTAAGAGGAAGAGAGTCGCACCTTGAGTAAATCGAAGTTAGGGAATTGTGTAGACTCTTAGAGATATTTGTGCGTAATTTAGGACGCAATATGTTTTCTAGAATGCATGTGGTAATAGGAAATGAATGGGCGATTGAAGGGCAAGAGTGGGTTTTTATGAGAAAGGTGCATGAAAGCAAAAGCATGATACTTTGAAAATCTCGTTTTATTGCTTTTTAGCAAGTGATTGGTAGGTTGGCTAACATTTTAAATGATTTGCAAAAGAAATGACTTGATTTGGTTTATAACAATGCTTTACAAAAAATTGAGCCACCTACATGGATTTCATGAGAATGAAAGCGTGCTAGAGTATGACTCGCACGAGATTTAATGTGTTTTAATACGCATGAGTGTTGGAACTTAGCTCGCACTAGTTTTCAAATGGATTTCTATTATGTTGTGCTGGAGCCTAGCTCGCACGGATTTTATACTGGTTTTGACATGGTGATAGAGCATAGCTCGTATTAAATGTCCACCATACTTGTTACCGTGTCATGACCCAAATTACCTAAAATCACTACAAATTTTTCGCTTTTCGATTATTATTTAATTCTTACCTTTCTCTTATCGTGACCATCTTACCAAATAGTTGGGCTATGATTCGGTGTTAATCACCTCTCACCTATTTATCATTCCATTTCCATAATCACATTCACATATCAGAGTTTACTATCTTTTGACTTTAACTAAATACATACACAATGGTATTTACTTAACCTTACATCCCCGACATCATATACGTTTACAATACTGTGCATTACATATTCAGATACAAAACTATACAAATGTGTATACCTGACTCTCAATGGGAATTAGCAGATACCAAGATTGCAAGTCCTTAACCGCTCACTAACTACTGCGAGTGCTCTGAAAATGGGAAAATAAGGGGGTGAGCAAGCCACACGCTCAGTAAGGTAATTATGCAAGTAAGTAGATAGCTCCACTATCTACATGCTCATAATGCCATGCCCTTAAAATCTATTTCTTTTCGTTAAAAGCTTACACACAAAATCATGCATATTTCAATGTCATAGTTTATCAAAACTATTTGTGTATATAGAAATCACGTAATTCATGCATCAAAGGCATTTTATGCAACATCATAAAATCATAATAGCTTGAACTAAATCAGGATCATAAATTAGTTCTTGCCATGTAAATTAAATCATGAGAAACAATTCTTTTCATGAATTTATCATTAACGCATGGAAAACTCATCATGCTACTGCATTTAAATCACTTCATTAAAGCTGCAGTATAAAATAACCCGAAGGGTTTAAGAATCTCGTAAATCAATCTCATTAAATTCATTATAAAATTCTGTTATAAAAGTCACCCTTCTTTCAGGGACACATTTCATAAAATCCTTTGAAAAACCTATCATAATAGAAAATCATAAAATCGGGGGCCTGACCCCTCCCTCGGGTCTACCCTGGTCTATCAAGATCACAAGTTATATTATGTGAGATATGTAGGTGACTATATAAGTAACAATGAGGACTATGACCATAACCTAGTGATCCCTGGCTATATGGTACCTAGTGTGCGGGATATCACACCTGAAATGGGAGGTGAGTCAATCCTACCGCCAGAACAACATAACATCAGGATTGCGAGGGTAAGACTTGCTGCCTCGTGGCTAATGCCACTCCACTCCAACAATGCCCACGGTACAACGTACTCCGCGTGACATACACGGTACGACGTACTCCATGAACCCAAGCTCAGTCAGGGGTGCTTGCAATAGGTTTTATCCACCCATACCATCTCTGTCTCAATATGCACATGTGGGCATATCATCTCACTATGACACACAGTCTACAGGAGGCTCCAACACGGCTATATGCATGTCATATAAATCCCTGTCCGAGCGAAGTTCTAGCACGGCTCCATGTATATTCATGATATCTAAAAATCTCGTGCGAGCGAAGTTCTAGCACAGTTTCATAAAAATCAGTAACATCTGCGTATGAGTAGCACTCCATACGACTTTAAAAGAATTATAAAAGAGTTATAAATCCATATAAAATCATAAATCATTCAAAACTTCGTGCGAACAACGTTCCAGCACGGTTTCATGCATAAATCAAGTCAAAACAAATCAAAACATTCAAAACAGAGTGCGAGTTAAGCTCCAGCATCTCTCATGCATTTCACAATAATAAAAATCAGTGCGAGCAACCGCTTTAGCACATTTCATGCATATGATGTCACACCAGTCAGTGCGAGCAACCACTCAAGCACATTTTATGCACACTCATTAACGCAGATATAGTGCGAGCTATGCGCCAGCACTATCTGTTTCCCTATAAAATTGATAGTTGACCTATTTTCTAAAGAATTTTCATTTAAATCTTAATAACACTTACGTAGTGTTATATTGTGAAATTTATGCAGTTACTGGCCAATCTATCGATTTGCTTTGCTTAAAATCCACGAAAATTCCTTAAATCAGAAAATTCCTTAAATCATGCATTTCATGCATGTCATGCTTTCACCATTCTTAGGTGAATTTTCCTCAATAGGGGTAAAATAACCTTTTACCTATTTCGGGTCCTTAAAATCTTTAATCTATTTCTAGGACCTTTATACATATTCACTATATACATACATATTCAGTGTATACAAAAACTATTAAAATACTCGTAGCTACCTCTAGCTACTCACACAATTCCCTTACCTCATTTTTCTGTACAGTCTGACATTTCCACTGATGTTTCGTCACGCAGTCCGATTTGATCCTAATCTAATCTCCGAAACTGCGTATAAATATTCATCAGGTCAAATACAATATAATTAATTGTATTTCATATTTTTTGGACTTAATTTAAATCATTGGGCCCGTTTACTCCTATTGGGTCCGGTTGTACCATAATGGGTCTTAAGCCCATTTTCTACTTATTATTTACATTATCGAGGTCTATTGGGCTCATTGGGCCCATCAATATTTATTGAGCCTCATTCTAAATTCCCGGATAGCTTAATGAATTATTTACGACAATATATCTCTAATTCCCAAAATATAATTCATTAAATGCAGAAATTAACTCCGTAATTTATGCGATAATTTTAACACGCATAACGATGTAAATTATCATAAATAAGGGTTACTTACTCGAGATTCCATGATAGTACGCAAATTGAGGCTATCTCGAGCTCTCGTTTGACGTCAATTATCGAGCTACACAATTACATATTTTTCGGGTAAATTTTCAGCCGAATATTAAGCAAATTAAATATTTCAAAATTTAAATCGGTCAATTTCGATCGCTTACCGGCTTACCCGTAGCTCGATTACATTACCGAGATTTTTTTTTCCAATTTTTCCTCTTTTTCTTTTTCCCTTTTTCTCTTTCTTTTTCTTCTTTTCTAGCTGAACCGATTCGGTTCGGTTTAGCCCAGTTCAGACCGATTCAGTCTAGCCGGTTTAGTCCGATTCGATCGGTTCGAGGCTTCGTCGGTCGGTTCTCCTCTGGCTTCTATCGCCAGTAGCTCTGCGAGGTCGTTCGGTGCACAGATCTGCCTTCGGTTTCGCCATGGCTGGCCGAAAAGTGACCGGTCCGGCTCTTCTTCCTTCCGCCTTCGGTGCTGGTTCTTTTTGCTTCTGTTGTCGGTGTTGTTGGCTGTTCCACTGGCTGATGCAGCCGCTGATCGGTCGACATTTGCATGGTGCTTCTTCGGCTTGTAGTGGCCGGGCCTGAATCGGCGTCGGTCACTGGATTTCTCGTTTTTCTCCCTTTCGGTTCTCTCTCTTTCCCTTTCGCCAGCATTTCTCTCACCGTTCGTGCTACCTTCGACCTCTACCATCACCGGCGAGGCTCGACTGGGCTTCCTTTGTGGCCTTCAAGTCGCCGGTGGCTTCGTTCGGTGCCGTAGAAGGGAAGCTCGGCTTCCGTTTTCCTCTTTCGCGTTTTTCCAGTTTCGTTTCCTTTATTTATTTATTTATTTTAATATTATTTTATTCATTATTTTATTATTAAAAATCCAAAATATCTTAAAAATTTATATTTTATTCATTTAATCACTAAATGAATTTATCGATATTATTTCATATTTTCGGTATATTTTTTGATTATTTTCGAAATAATTTCTCGAAGTGAAAATTTCGGTTTATTCCAATAAATTCATATCTTGATCAATTTAACCCGAAATTTAACTATTTCTTCGTTATTGATCAAGATTTCTCATTTCCATATTTTTAATTAAATTTTCTTCTCCAATTAATATCGAATTTCGATCTTTTGATCGTTTTACCCTTGCACGTGTTCGGGAATACCATTTCAATCCTTCATTTGACCTTTTCTCATTTCGTGTTTTAAATAAAATCGGGTTTACATACCGTGCTTGAGATTACTCGCACGTGGTTTTATGACATGTTGATAGCTGTGCTAGGAGCTTCAGGTAGACTAGGTGTCTCACCGATTAAATAGGCTCGCACGTGCATTTTGAGATGTGGCGTGATATGATGTGTTGATATGGGTCGACGGAGTACGCTGTACTGTGCAGGTAGCATGGAGTACGTTGTACCGTATTGAGATCGTGATATACCGTCTTCGGACGATGTTTAGTTCTGCTATGAACCGACGAGTTGGACGTGACTCACCTCCCGTGCGGAAGCAGATAGAGGTGATATCTCGCACACCTGATCAGTGTAGCTTGGGATTACAGAGGATATGACCATAGTCCTATAGGAGATTTTCCTATTATATTTCCTATCTCACATGTCTTTTGTTTTATGAATAAATCCATGTTTGAAATGCTTTGTGGGTTAGGACAGTTCGAGGGAGGGGTCGAGTCCTAACAAGTGTTGATTTTATTGAGATGAAATAGCATGATTTGCTTGAGAAAGTATGATAATGGCTTTAAAGTGCACTTACGCATGATGATTTTCCATGCCTTATTTATGAAATATGCATGGTTATTCCATGCTTGAATTTGATTTGTGCACTGAATTAAATAGCATGATTTGCTTTACATGCCATTAACAAAAGCATAAACTAATGCTTTTGAGGTGTGAATGAGAAATTGTATGGTTTTGAGTATGGCATCACGATCACGTAGATAGTGCAGTATCTATCTGTTCGCATGATTGCCTTACTGAGCGTGTTGTTTGCTCACCCCCCTTATTTTCCCCTCTCTACAGAGTATTGAGTATAGACTGAGGGTGACTGGAGGTTTCCTTTTTGGTATCCGCTATATCCCATCACGAAAGGTATACACACTTGTATAATTTTGTATCTAAACTTTCCATAGCACAGTAGCATTTTGAATGTAATCATTGGGGATGTAAAGCAATGTAAACACATGTAAACAGCAACTCTGATTTATTTATACAAGTGTTTACTTCTAAATTTTAATGCAAGTCAAATTGTTATGGTTGGATGAGATAGACATTGACACACAGCCCAATTGTTGAGAGTGTAGCTGATCACGATCGAGGTAAGATAAGAACGAATAATAAATAATGTATGAAAAGCGAAAAAATTTGTGACGATTTTTGGTAAGTCCGAGGGTCGTGACAAGAGATGGTTCTCACGGGACATGACTGCCACATAAGCATAAATCGGGTTGCTAACAAACTAAAAAAAATCCCACGATGGGTTTACAATAAAATCCAGCAATTCATCCCAAAAATAATTTTCGAAAATCATAATTTCCAACATTGGGGAAAACAACCCATCGATAATAAATCATGTATCAACTGTATAAAATCAGCATGTATACAAATCATGCATCTTCATGCTATTTCAAAAATAGAGTTAAAAAATTGCCCACGCAACAGCTTCAAAAATCAGCAATCTCAATGGAGTTACGAAAATAGTGTAATGCTCACACGCACATGCTACTATCATGTAAAAAATCATAGCTTATAAACGATAACTTCAAATTATGACAGAATTTCAAATCAAGACAATTTATAAAAACGATCAGTAAGGGAATTTTAACCTAGGCTACCCTAGTAAATCGGCTAACCTATAATCCTACTTTAAAAATATGAAATCTAGCATATCCTAAGTATTTTACTAACGACAGCTATATAAAACCCCTTACCACACAAGCTACGTGCCCGATTTACCTTTTTTCCGCCTTAGACTAGCATATATGCGTCTAAGCTTCCTTGGCGCCTTCTAACATAGTCGCTGCGAGATATCATTTAAGGCATACATCATTTACTATTCGTACAATAACGAATTAAATTTCAGCACACGCACACTCACAAAAACAATTCTAAACTAACTATCATTAACACAATTTATCGGTTTTAAGCCTTTCATTTCCAATCATGCTCTCATGGCCATAATTTCTACAATTTCACTTGTTCATTATTTTCGATCTAAATCAAAGTGGCCAAATACCTTGAGCATGCCTTCATTTCATACCAAATTCACGCAATACCTATTTTTACATAACATTCTCCACTTATAATTTTATTTAATTTCTGTAATTTCAATCATTAAATTTGCCAATATTTATTTAATCGAAATTCCCATAATCCTCATAATCTATTTCCTAAATTCTGATTTTTATCATTATGGGACTATATTGCTTCAACACTAATTAATTATTTTCGTTCCTAATTTCCAGCAAACATTTTTTTGTTCCTAAAGTCCTCATTTGGCTGAACCTAAGCTTTTATACTCATCCAATTATTTCAATATTTGTTTGACATAAATTTATAATCCAACAATTTCTTATAATTTCCAGCCAAAGAATTAAATTTTCTGCATTTCTATTCATTTCCCTCCATGCATCAAATATGTATTATTTTTATACTAAATGTATAATTTAGCTCTCTTAACTGAATGCATGTATAAATCCCCTTAGTTTTCCACCTAAACCGAGCACTTCATCACCATTCAATCCTTATAAATTTTCCAACAAATTTCACTTAGTTACTCAATTAAGTTAATGCATTATTTTCTAAGCTCTTAAGTCTACCAATTTATTAAATATTTCCAGCCTTTAAATTCTGTTTTTAATTTACTTGAATTGCATGAATTTAAGCTATCCTACATAAATTTTCTGCATTCTAATTAATCATGATGTTATGAAATTTCCATATTTTAACTCCCTTCTCATTACATGCATTGTGAAAAAAATTTTGTTTTTGTTCCTCTATTGTAACCGAGCCTATCCCTATCCAATTCAATTTTTTTTTTCTTATCAAATTTTTAATCATAAACATCTACAAATGTATTATCTAAATTCATATTAATCAATTTAAATAGATTCATCACATGTAGAAATTTCTTTTCTTTGCATCTCCACATGGCCGAATATATTGCTCTAATCTTCCAATTTTCCTTGTTGAATTTTAATCCATAGAATTTCACATTGTACATTTAAACAATTTCCCCACATTCCTCTATGTAGCCGAATCCTACAATTTTCCTACTAGCCTTAGCTCAAATTTTATTCATGCAACTTGAATTCAACATCACTTATATTACAAATTGCTACATTATTGCTTAAATTCCAGCAAATCAATCTTCTTAATTTTACTACATGTGGCCGAGTACTCCCTAATGTACCTACTGAATTTTTTCTTCAATGTTTGTAATTTATCAATTTGTTCTACTAAAATCACACATGCATTCTTCCTTTTTTGCTAATTATCAAACCAGTTTATACATAAATAAATTTTCAGAATTGCAATTTCAATTACCTAAAACTCTAACTTCTCATGCATGTAAAATTTCTAGAAATTTAAACAAAACTAATTACACATAGACATTAACATAACAGCAATCACATTAGATTTCCAGAATTTTAACAACATCCTTACCCAATTGCACTAGCCGAACCTCCTAGCCAATTTTCCCCAAATTGCTCAAACTAATTTCTAGAATTCTTGATGCAATCCTACTGTCCTACACGTTTGCCACACAATTGGAGGAGTTCTTCATCTAATCAAATCACCTAAGCTCTAAGTTCCTACATGCAGCTTTCGGTTCCAGCTAGAAGTGCAGAATCCATGGCTGTTTGGTGCATTTCTGGTGTGGTGGAGGGTGAAAACGTGATTGTGGGGTTTGAAAGGTAAGTATTCTATGTCTAAACTAATTTCTAAACACCCAATACTAACATGCAACAAGGGATTTTTCAGATTTTGTTGGCTGTTTGCAGAAAAATCTGGAAATGGGGCTGTTATGCGTGGATGACCATAGAGAAGAGCATGGATGTTGCATGGAAGTTTAGAGGCTGTTTTTAGGATGGCTGGTGGCGTGAAATATGGTGGTTGCTACTGGTTTTCAGTCAAGGTGAGGTGATGGTGGCGTGGAGGTGGTGAAGAGCTGTTGGGAAGTTTTCTGGTTTGGCTCCCTTGGCAGAAAACGTGAAAGGGCGGGGAAACCAGAAATGTTACTTCCCCTTATATATTTTCTAGTTTTATTTCAATTTCATTTAGTTTTAGTTATTAGTTAATTAACTAAGTGCAGATTTAGCCAATTAATCTACATATAATCTGGTTTCTATTTCTAATGCATATGGTTTAACAATTTAAATAACACAATTTCAGATTTTAATTTCAGTCTACATGTTTTACTCTAATACATACATACATACATACATACATACATACATATATATATATATATATATAAACATATATATATATAATTACATTTCAAGTTTACATTGTTTTATCAATTTAATAACTAAATTTCAGATTTATAGTTTAATCAACTGGTTTTACTCTAATGCATAAATGTTTTATTACATTTTCAGATTTATGTTCATGCTAATTTCAAAAATCTAACTTTATGACTATCACAATTATATAAACATGTTCCAAAATGATACTACACAAGGATTTTATATCTATTATTTCAGATTTTATGATTTATACATACGTATATTTTTATCTTAATGTTAGTAGCCTAATATTTTCAGATTTTGTTACATTACTATATTAAATTAATTTGCTTCCTAATTAGTTTAATTAGCTTACTTAAATTTAAGATTTTCACTTCTTAATTATCATGAATTTTCCATTTAACCGAATTCATCATGGTTCCTTATCACTTTTGGTCACTACATTAATCTACTTACATGAATTAAATTTATTTCTACACTCATGAATATTTAGCCTAATGTCAAATGGTAAATTATCTTAGTCTATTCTAATTTAATCACATGAATATATTTCAGCTGCATAAATTGTGTTCTTGACAAAATCTTAAACATATATTATACATTATGAAATCAATTTATATTATCTCTATATAATTTATCGTTGTTGTATTTTATTTATATTAGACTCTAATTTTCGTTTTCAATACTATGCTTACCTAATTTCATCAATTCTTAAACTAAAATTACCCCAAAATTATTATTTCTAAGTGGTGTAACCCGAAATAATCCTATTCTAATTCTATTTATCCTATCTCTTAGTTAAATTATATCCTCCTATCCATAAGCTACTGTCTGAGACAGATCGATCTCAAGGTTTCGATAGATCGATCTTCTACCTTCAAAATGTCGTGGAAAAGAGGGATCTTATGTAAGACCCAAAATTATATCATAATTTCTTATAAAGGATTGAAAATGGTCACAAATTTAAACGAATGAGATTCAGACTGGAGATAAGGATTTAAAACATGAAATGAGTGAGTGTTCGTGAAGGGAAGTTGGATTGGACTGATCCCGAACACGTGCAAGGGTAAAACGATCAAAAGATCGAAATTCGATATAAATTCGATAAGAAAATTTTAATTAAAAATAAGGATTTAGGACATTTTGATCAATAATGAAGAAATTATTGAATTCCGAGTCCAATTGATCAAGATCCGAAATTATTAAGGTTTATCGAAAATTCACTCGGGACAATATCCCGAAAATACGGAGAAAATACACCGAAAAAGGGTTAAAATATAATAAATTAATTTAAATAAAATATAATTTTTTGTGGATATTTTGTAATTTAATATTATTTTAAGGAATAGAATAATAATAAAATAAATTAAAAATAAATAAATAAATAAATAAAGAAAAAAAAGAAGGATCGTGCGACATAGTCGCGTGACCCAAACGGGACAAACGAAAAATCGATCTCCTGGCTCTGGCGAATGGTGGCACGATGGAGGGCGAGGCGACTAACTAAGCAAGGCTGGCACCGAGGGGGCCTCCACCGGCCGGCACGCTCACCCAGCCACTGAAAATCGTGAGAAACGGCGATTTGGGGGGGGGGGAGAAACCAAAAAGAGAAAAGAGAATCGACGGCCACCGGCGCCGATCTGGCCAACCCTGCCCCCAGCCGAACGTCCCCGGGGCAAAGACGAGCAGATTGGTGGTGGCCACGACCGGCGAAACTGACGAACGACGCTGAAAACGGCGGAAAGGAGAGGCACCACCGACGCCGAAGAGGAGAAAGGCCGAACCGACCTCATTGCCGCCGATCTGAGCGTGGATGCCACCAGATCTGTGCATCGGATAACCAGACGGACCTGCCGGAGGTGGAAACCGGTGAAGAACCTACCGACGAAGCACCGAACTGGTCGAACCGGACTGAACCACTAAACTGGACCGGTTTGAAACGGGTTAAACCAGACCGAACCGGTTCAGCCAAGAAAGAGAGGAAAAAGGAAGAAAAAGAGAAAAAGGAAAAAGGGGAAGAATTTTTGGGGATACACCTGACTTCGGGTAAGTCGGTAAGAGGTCAAAAGTGACCGATTTGATTTCTGAGAAATTTATTTAAATTATATTTGATCAGAAATTAACCCAGAATTAAATATAAAATTATGCAGTTCGACGATAAATCGTGTACGTGAGTCTGATCAAACTTCGATTTGTACACCATCGCATAATCTCGGGTAAGTAAAGCTCATTTACGACAATTTATGTAATTTTTCGCGTATTAAAGATTTATTTTACGAATTACGGATTAAATTCCGCATTTAGTGAATTATATTGGGATTTTTGGAATTAATTGTCGTAAATGATATACGAGCTATCCAAAGAGTTTGGAACGAAGCCCAATGGGTATTGAGAGCCCAATAGACCCGAAGAAGGGATTTAATAAGTGGAAACGGGCTGGAAATGGGTCGAGGGCTATTAAGATGCAATTGGGCCCAATAAAGTAAAACGAGCCCAGTGCTTTAGATTCGATCAGTATAAGTGAAATACTGATAAGTATATTAGAACTGACCCAAATACGTGGTTATATGCAGCTCCGTAGACTTGGTTTGGAGCGAATTGGACTGAGAGACCTAGTACGGGCGAAATGGGATAAGCTTGCGAGTAATTCCAAGTAAGGGAATTTTACGGACTACTAGAGGTAGCTTTACACAATTTCAACTTCATTTACAGTCTTTTAAATTGTCAGAAGAGTCTAGATTTAAGATAAAAATTTTAGTGCCCCGGATGAGCAAATTACCAAAATACCCTTGTGAAGGGTAAAATTTCCAAATTTAGGAAAAGCTAGGAGGAGCAAGAACAAGAGTTCCTTGCTTGTTCTTGAGGTGTTTTGACACATGCATGGGTAGGCTGGCTAACTTTTAAATAAAAATGCACAGCATTGCATATTTTCAACAATGTTGATTTTCTCTGAAATTGATTTGAGAAATATAGCCGCCTACGTGATTTTATGAAAATGTGACGTGCTAGAGCTCAGCTCGCACGAGTCTTGATTTGTGTGATGCATGCATTAGTGCTGGAGCGAGAGCTCGCACTAGAGTTTTACAGCCATTGGTGCTGGAGTCTAACTCGCACCAAATTTTTATATGATTTTCGTGACATGGTGCTGGAGTCTAACTCGCACCAGATTTTTACATGATTTTCGTGATAGGGTACTAGAGTTTAACTCACACCAGATTTTCACTTGAATTGTTGTGACAGAGTGCTGGAGCCTAGCTTGCACTAGTTTTACATGATTTTGACAGAGTGCTGGAGCTTAGCTCGCACTAATCTTATGATATTTTATGAAATACGTGCTGGAGCTGGGCTCGCACGAGATTTTCCTTGATTTTATGAGAGTGCTGGAGCATCGCTCGCACTGATTTTATGAGAACATGCGATGAGCCGTGCTTGGAGCATCGGGTAGACTGTGTGTCACGTCGATTAAATAGGCTCGCATGTGCGTTTTGAGACAATGCATGAGTATGGATATGAGATATGGGTCCACGGAGTACGTTGTATCGCGCAAGTAGCATGGAGTACATTGTACTATGCTAGGATTGATTATGTGGCATCTTCGGATGCGAGTGGCATCTTCGGATGCGTGGCATCTTCGGATGTGAGTGGCATTTTCGGATGTGAGTGATCGGGCAGGACCGACGGGATGGACTGACCCACCTCTCGGGGCGGTTCTTGATAGTGGTGAGACCCCGCACACTAGGATCTGTGTAGCAGTGGGATCACGAGGACATATGGCCATAGTCCTAGTTATTTGCCTGAGATATACATATATTACCTAGTCTCGCAAGTTGATGTTTTGAGAAACTCATTTTGAGGATTTTTGTGTGAGTCTGGATCACCCGAGGGAGGAGTTAGATCCTGACTGAGATAAGATTTTGATGAAAATTAAATTGGGTTTTAAACGGAAACTTGCATGATGTTATTTCCATACTATTTAAACCCATGAATGATGTAAACTGGTTTTACATGATATTCAATATATCGCATGGTACTTTTGCTCTGAAAAGCATTTGATTTCATGGTTTTGTGTGAGTCAGGAACACCCGAGGGAGGGGTTGAGTCCTGACTGTCTTGTGAAATTTTAACGAGAATGAAATGTTTTTAAATGGATTTGCATGTCGAGTTTTCCATGCTTTTGAAATCCATATGTGAACTTGTTTTACATGACATCATGACATCATGAATTGTAGTATCTGTTTTGAAATGTGTGGAGGAAGGGTGGTTTATGCATGGCACTATATTCATGTAGGTAGTATGGTTACCTACTTGTTTGTAGGATTGCCTTACTGAGCTTGATGTGCTCACCCCTTTCATTTTCTTACACAGATTTCCTCCAGTAGACTTTGAGGCGACTGAGTACTGCATTCCTGATATCCGCTGCTGCTCATCAATTGAGGTATATACACTTGTACATATTGTATCTAAATAAGAATAGCACAGTAACATGTTTGTAAGTAACTGTCGGGGATATATAGACACTGTAAACACTTGTAAATGAATGAGAAAGAATTAGTGAAAAACGCATGTGTTTACCTTTCATTTAATAAGAAATTAAGTTATATGATGATTGAATGGTGGGACTGGCATTGACGCACAACCCAATTGTTAGTGGAGTGTGGTCACGATCAGAGGACAGTAAGTATGAAAGAAAAATGAAAAATTTACTCTGATTTTTGGGTCGTGACATCTTAAGAGGACCAGATCGATCTCCACCCAAGGCAGATCGATCTCATCAAGCTAAATCTATAAATAGGAGCAGTTGGATCTGCAGATTTCGGGAAAACACTCTCACTCTTCCATTTTTAATCCAAAAACCTAGTTTTCTCACTCATAAACCCAACCATTTTCAGTAAGGTTTGAGGGAAAGCTATTAGAGACAAAGTTGTTCACATCAAAGAGAAGAACAACATAGCTTGGAGGCATTTCCCATTTGTTGGATTGAAGGACAATGATGCATTTCCATTTGGAGCAAAGAGAAAATCAAGCTAGGTGAGTTTCTAATGAAACAACTCAAGTACATTGTTTGGATATTGATTTTGGAGTTGTTTAATGTACATATGAATGATAGCAACAACCTAGAAAGTAAAGAATCCACATAACCTAGAAATGGTCTAGTGTGAGAAAGTGAAATGTAGAAGTATTAATGATGAATGAGTTATCTTAAGATGATGATTATGTTGTGGGTATGATTTGGAGGAGTTGATTTTGGGATAAATGGTGAGATTTACCACATTTGGTAAAATGTGTATTTAAGGCATTGGATAAATGCATAGTTGAATAAGAGTTAAAGGAATTAACTCAAGTGTTTGATGAATGAATCGCAACTCCCGAGGATACACCGGAGTAAGGCGAGCTAAGAGCGTAAGAAGCTAAGAGGAAGAGAGAGTCGCACTCAAGTAAATTGAGGTAAGGGAATTCTGTGGACTCTTAGAGATATCTGTGCGCAATTTGGGCGCTTAAATGTTTTGCTAGAATGCATGTGATACTAGGAAATGATATTGGGTGATTGAAGGGTAAAGAGTTGGGTTTTGAGAAAAGTGCATGAAAACAAAGGCATAATGCTTTGGAAAATTATGTTTTATTGCTTTTTAGCAAGTGATTGGTAGGTTGGCTAACATTTGAAATGAATTGCAAAAGAAATGAGCCGTTTTGGTTTGTTAACCATACTTTGCAAAGAATTGAGCCACCTACATGGTTTTTTGTAAGAATGAAAGCGTGCTAGAGTATGACTCGCACGAGATTTGATGTGTTTTATACGTATGAGTGTTGAAGCTTAGCTCGCACTAGTTTTCACATGGATTTTATACTGATTTTGGCATGGTGTTGGAGCATAGCTTGCATTAGATGCCTACCTTATTTATTGTCATGCTTGGAGCTTCGGGTAGACTGGGTGTTGCACCGATTAAATAGGCTCGCACGTGCATTTGTAATATTTTTACATGTTGATAGCCGTGTTAGGAGCTTCGGGTAGACAAGTTGTACCGATTAAATAGGCTTACACGTGCGTTTTGAGATGTGGCGTGATATGATGTGTTGATTGGGTCCACGGAGTACGCTGTACCGTACAGGTAGCATGGAGTACAATGTACCATGTTGAGATTGTGATATGTCATCTTCGGATGAGATCTGCTATGGACTGGCGGGTTGGACTTGACCCACCTCCCGTGTGGAAGTAGATAGTGGTGATAACCCGCACACCTGATCCATGTAGCCGGTATCACAGGATATGGCCATAGTCCTATAGGATATTTTTCTTATTGTATTGCCTGTCTCACATGTCTATTGCTTTGTGAATAAATCCATGTTTGAAATGATTTGCTGGGTCAGGATAGATCGAGAGAGGGACTGAGTCCTGACAAGTGTATGATTGTTTTGTGATAACGTTTGTTAATGGTTTTAAAGTGCACGTATGCATGATGTGTTTTCCATGCTTTATTTGTGAAATATGCATGATGGATATTCCATGCTTTGATTTGAATTGTGCACTGGATTTTAATAGCATGAATGCTTTACATACCATTAACACAAGCATGAACACATATTTTGAGAAAATGATGAAATGTATGCTTTGAGCATGACATCACGATCACGTAGATAGTGCAGTATCTACCTGTTCGCATGATTGCCTTACTGAGCTTATGGTTTGTTCACCCCCTTATTTTCCCCTCTCTATAGAGCTTTGAGTATAGACTGGAGGCTTTCCCTTTTGGTATCCGCTGCATCCCATCGCGTAAGGGATACACACTTAAATTATTTTGTATCTAAACTAAAAATTGCATAGTAGCATTTTGTATGTAAACATTGGGATGTAAAATAATATAAACACTTGTAAACAGTAACTCTGATGTATTTATAAAAGTGTTTACTTTTGTAATTATGTTGCAAATTAAATTCTTATGGATGGATGAGGTGGACATTGGCACACAGCCCAACTATTGATGAGAGTAGCTGATCATGATCGAGGAAGGACGAATAATAAATAATGCATGAAAATCGATAAATTTGTACGTATTTTGGTAAGTTGAGGGTCGTGACAGAAGTTGGTATCAGAGCAGAGGTTGGTCTGATGTGTGTCATGTCTAAAATACTTAATTAGTTGAAAAATTACATCCCCATGTTATTGTGCTTGTTTAGATACAAATTGTGTGTGTGTCGATGGGTTGACTAAGAATTTGATGTGAATGTAAGGAATTGAGCAATTATGCCTAATACCAGTCGCGGTAGAGGGGCGATGGCTCAAGTTAGAGGCGTAGAGGTAAGCCTGGGGGTCGTGTGGAGCCAGAAACACACGAGGTTCAGGAAGAGATTGAGGTGGAGGCTGAGGTTGAGCATCCTCTATAGGGTCCAGAGGAGAGACCCAAGAGTACTGAGGATTGCTTCGCGAGGATTGAGCAGAGCATTAAGATGATCTTGGAGTTGGTCACTCAATCATTGCTTGGAGTTGGGGGTAGACAGAGTCCCGCTACACAGGGTGATGCAGAGCAAGCGGCAGTTCCTGAGGCACGGGCCCGGCCAGCCCAGAGACCTCAGACGACAGATACACCTACACCTCCACCTGCACAAGATATGCTTACGCTGTGAAACCCAGATTTTTCCCACTATGTTCATTATTTGGGACCATAAATTAAATTAAAGGGATTTAAATCATGGGACGAAAGATACAGAATTTAAATGAGAAAAGATAGTGAGTCCGAGAAGGAAAATCGGTCTAAATTAATCCCGAATGTGTAGAAGGGTAAAATGGTCAAAAGATCCTAATTTTGGTGTAAATTCGATGAAGAAATTTCATTAAAAATATGGATTTAGGAAATCTTGATCGATAAGGAAAAAATTATTGGATTCCGAGTCCAATTGGTCAAGATACGAATATATTACGAATTTCGTAATTTTCGTTGGGACATTATCCCGAAAATATGCGAAAAATACACCGAAAAAGTTAAAACGAAACTGAGCCGAGAGGAAGAAATGGCCATCGGTGCCGATTCGGGTGGAACCGAAGCCAGATTCCGAAAGCCCAGACGCTGGCGAGCTAGATCGGGGTAACCACGGCCATCAAAACGGCCGGAAACACCGTGAACGGCGGAAAGAGGAAAACGACACCGACGGCCCGGAGAGAAGAGCCGAACCGGCCACTTTCCGACGGCCTTGGACGAAACCAACCCCAGATCCGTGCATCGGACTACCCAGCGGAGCTGCTGGCGACGGAAGCCGACGGAGAACCGACGGCGAGGCCCTGAACCGGCCGAACCGGGGTAAATCGACGGTCTGACCGGTTCAGCCAATAAAGAAAAAAAAAGGAGAAAAAGGAAAGAAAAAGAGAAAAAGGAAAAAGGAAAAATTTTTGGGGATACACCGGACTTCGGGTAAGTCGGTAAGAGGTCAAAAGTGACTGATTTAATTTTCAAAAAATTTATTTAAATTATATTGGATCAAAAATTTACCCGAAATTAAATATATATAATTATTATGCAGTTCGACGATAAATCGCGTACGTGAGCCTAATCGAACTTCGATCTGCGCACTATCGCAAAATCTCGGGTAAGTAAAGCTCATTTACGACAATCTATGTAATTATCGCGCATTAAAAGTTTATTTTACGAGTTACGGATTAAATTGCGCATTTAGTGGATTAAATCCAGATTTTTAATTAAATTGTCGTAAATGATATACGGCTATTCAAAGAGTCTAGAAAAAGGCCCAATAAGTACTAATGAGCCCAGTGACCCCAATAGGCCTCGATGAAAGAATTAATAAGTGGAAACGGGCCTAAAACGGATTAAGGCCCATTAAGGTGTAATTTGGCCCAATAAGAGAGAAATTGGTCCAATTAGCTAAATCGACCATAATGAATATGAGAAAATTATTTATTGAGTTAAATACGATTAAAACGAGGTTTATATCGATAAAACCGAGCAAAAAGAGTAAAATCGATAAAAGTCAACTTTTGGTCAAAACTTCGATATAATCACATATTTGGATATGTTGAAATGAATTTAAGCCATATGTAATAAGTTAAACTTGTTTTGCAGTAGCTCGGTCTATCGACACGTTTTACGAGGTAAATTCGAGCATCGAGGAAAGTGTTCTACATCAGTTGCTAAGAGGTAAGGGATATGATTTAGAGTAGCGTTAGTACTCCTACGTCTTTACCAACTGTTTATCTATGAGAATTGAATGAGATTTTACGAAATGGATTTCCAATGGTATTCAAACCGAAGCCAAAACCATTTCCCGAGTTTTTAGCATATTTTATATATTTGAGATACATTTTACAGCATACATGTTTATAAAAGTGATTTTCACTTCTGAAACGAAAGCATAGTATTTTCATGTGAGATTACGGGTTAAAGTCCCGATATGTTTTATGAAACCATGTTTTCATGATATGGGTTAAAGTCCCGAAACAGCTTTTAAGCTATATTTTCACGGTACGGGTATGAGTCCCAAGAATTGACTTTGATAACTATGCTTTCCATATTTACACGGGTTAGAGTCCCGTAATAATTTATGAAAATCATGTTTTCTATGAAAAACGGGTTAGAGGCCTGTAACGATTTTAATACATGGGTATGAGGCCCGAAATGATTTTGATAAATTGGGTAAGAGGCCCAAAATTATTTTTGTGTGGTAAAAAGGCATGATATGACGATAGTCATAGGATCTGGGATTGATCTCGTATGGAGACGATCGAGGATCTACCTAGCCGACTGCCAGAGAACGGGCAGGCTCTGACTTGATATGAGAAACGTGCGCATAGTCCACACTTGGTGATGCACGTGAGTTCGTGCGTATAGTCCCCATTTAGTGGTGCACGAGAGATAGGGCAGCGTACGACCCTGATCCAGTCCTACGGCTCCCCTGTACTATGGCCATGAGTACCCATGATTTTGTCCTACGGGACTAGATGTATGATGTCCTTCGGGATTAGTATATGAGACGATTGCCTGACCCTACACGATGAATTGACGGAATGATATATATATGTTTTCGCACATTTCATGCTACCAGTTTTATGATTTTATGGAGCACATATTTTCTATGATGAGATTTTAAAGGTAGCCATGAGTATATTTTACGAAATGTGCATATGACAATACAATTTCATTTTAAAGTGATAAGCATGTTATGATATGCATGATTAAGTTTTGAGATGCTTTTTACTTGTTTACACGACGTGATATGCATATTATATATGAGTTTTACTAAAAGCATGCATGATGTGTAAACTTATGATTTAAGCATGTTTTTACTGCTTTTATGAAATGTAAGCATCTCTACTCCAGTACATATTTATGCTGATTTGTAAAACCATGAGTTTTACCATGTTTTGAGTATTTAAAGCTATTTTAAATGTATCTCTTACTGAGCCTGAAAAACTCACCCCCCTCCTCTCCATTTCCCAGATTATCTATAGCGAGTCTACTGCACATATGAGACTGTGGTCGTTGACAAGGTAGTCCGACCTTTCATCGGATATTTTCGTAACCTTGAGGTACAGTCTTACTTATATTCCAGACATGTGATACATAATAGACACTATTGTATATAATAGTCGGGATGTAATAGTTGTAAATGATTTTATATATACAGAATGTATGTAATGTAATGAGATCCTGGAAAATGAAAAAGATTTTAAATTTAGACATGGACAGGAAAACAACATAGTTAATGGATAAAAAGTTTAAATTAGCCCCATTTTTTCGCGCTTCCGGGGCGTGACATACGCCTGTTGCTACACTACAGGCTAATAGAGGCTGGGGTTATGGTTATGATTTGGATAGGCTGCGACAGTTCTAGAAGTTTGGACTGTCATCTTTCGGTGGAGTTAAGGACCCAGTGGCTGCGGAGGATTGGATAAATGAGATCGAGACGCAGTATGGGTTCTTTGAGTGCACTACTCCGAGATGGTAGCATTTGCCGTATTCATGTTGAAGGGATCAGCAGAATATTGATGGAAATCCACCAGGCCTATTTTGAGAGCCTGACATACTGAGATTAGCTGGGATGTATTTTTGGAGGCTTTTCAGAGACAATATGTTCCGGATACGACGCAGAGAAAGATGAAGATGGCATTTTTGAGACTGACCTAAATGAGTAGGACTATGGATGAGTATGATACGACTTTTATCTCCCTGGGTAGATATGATCCCAACACGATGGGTAATGAGGTCGAGAAGATCCAGAAGTTTGTGGATGGATTGAGACCAACCATCAGGTCCAAATTGGTTCCTTTGGATATACCGACCTACGAGGAGGTAGTGCGCAGGGTGCAATTGTGTGAGTAAGATGTTAATAGAATCACCTCAGAGTTTGGAAAGGTTGGTAAAGTGAGGGACAACGATAAAAAGAGATTAGTGATGGATAGAGGCTTCAGCTATAAGGGAAGCAAACGGTTTTCTGGAAAGAGGCCGAGGATCGAAGAGATCCGAGAGAGGACAGTTAATACTCCAATGTATCTGGCCATAGCTCCTACTAAAGGAATTAGGATTGGAGGGCCACGACCTAGTACTAAGCAGTACAGCAAGTGTGGCAGGTACCATGATACTCGACCATACTATGGACATCCTACAGTATGCTTTAGATGTGGGAAATCAAGGCACATGATTAGGGATTGCCCAGAGATGACAGAGAGAGCCCCACGGAAGGACAGGGAGCTAGAGAGAGCTCCTGTTGGGACAACTGCTCCGAGGAGGAGAGCTACAGCTGAGGAAAAGGGGAAGCAGGCAGTGGGTGTGAGCAGAGGACGAGTGCACGCACTAGACCAGGGCACTGCGGATTAGTCTTCAAATATGGTTAAAGGTACCATCCAAATCTTTGATGTAGAAGCATTTGTACTATTTGATCCTGGTGCCACGTATTCTTTTATATCGCCATCCTTTGCATGTAAATTGCTGAAGCATGTAAAACCCACACTGCTAGATAAAATGTTGATGATATCTACCCCCATGATAGTCAGTTGACTAAGCATGTATATAGAGATTGTAAGATGAGGATAAGAGGTAAAGAAATGGCAGCTGATTTAATTTTATTAAATATGAGTGATTTTGATGTGATCCTAGGAATGGATTGGTTGGCTGCCAATCATGTTGTTATGGATTGTCATGCAAAAACTTTAATGTTTCCAAAGATAGACAACCTTGTTGTAAATTTGGTGAAATGAAATTAAAGAATATGTTATTGCAATTGAAAAAAGTATAATCTAGTTACATGATAATTTAGAGATGAATCTAATTTACAAATTATATATGCTGATGTGATGATTTATAATTACTAATGGTAGAAAGAATGATGTGAAGGATACATTGCTTATGTGGTTTAGATGGATACGACACGTCTGGAGTTGATAGACATCCCAGTAGTCAGGGAATATCCAGATGTCTTTCCGAAGGAATTACCAGGGTTACCTCCAGATAGGGAGATGGAATTTGGTATAGATTTGGCACCTAGTACAGAGCCGATATCCAAGCCACCGTACAGAATGACTCAAGTTGAGTTGGAAGAATTAAGGAAGCAGTTGCAAGAGTTATTGGAGAAAGGGTTTATCAGGCCGAGCGTCTCACCTTGGGGTGCACCGGTTCTGTTTGTAAGGAAGAAGGATGGAAGCCTCCAACTGTATATAGATTACCGGTTGTTGAATAAGGCCACCATCAAGAATAAGTATCCCTTTCTACGCATCGATGACTTATTGGATCAACTTAAGGGAGCACAGATCTTTTCTAAGATAGATCTAAGATTTGTGTACCATCAGTTGAAGATACGTAGTGGAGATGTACCCAAGATAGCTTTTCGCACCCGGTATGGACATTATGAGTTTATGGTTATGCCATTCGGGTTGACGAATGCTCCTGCAGCTTTTATGTCATTGATGAATGAGGTATTCCACCAGTATTTGGATTGATTTGTAATCGTGTTTATTGATGATATAATGGTGTACTCAAAGTCTAGAAAGGAGCATAAACGGCACCTAAGGATAGTGCTGCAGACCCTCCGAGAGAAGAAGCTATATGCTAAACTCAGTAAGTGCGACTTTTGGTTGGAACAGATCTCTTTTCTGGGTCATATAGTATCAACAGATGGGGTGTCAGTGGATCCATCTAAGATTAAAGCCGTGGTTCAATAGTAGAGACCCCAAATAGTGATAGAGATAAGAAGTTTCTTGGGTTTAGTTGGATATTATCGAAGGTTTGTGGAGGGATTCTCGAGGTTAGCTGCTCCTTTGACACGTCTCACAAGAAAGAATGTTGAATTTGTGTGGGACGATAAGTGTGAGGAAAGTTTTGAGGAGTTGAAGAGGAGGTTAACTATAGCTTCGATACTCACCATCCCTACCAGCTCAGGAGGTTTTTCGGTGTATACAGATGCTTTACACCAAGGACTGGGTTGTGTATTGATGCAGGATGGGAAGGTAGTTGCATATGGATTAAGACAGTTGAAGGATCATGAGAGAAACTACCCAACCCACAATTTGGAGTTGGCGACTGTAGTGTTTGCATTGAAAATATGGCGCCACTACCTCTATGTTGAGAGATTTCAAGTTTACACTGATCATAAGAGCCTTAAGTACCTGTTCTCGCAGAAAGAGTTGAACATGAGACAGAGGAGATGGCTCGAGCTGTTAAAAGATTATGATTGTGAGATCCTGTACCACCCAGGTAAAGCAAATGTAGTTGCTGATGCATTAAGTAGGAAGCATATTGGATTAGTTTCATTTATGATGGTCAGGGAACATGAGCTGTTAGAACAGTTCACGAACCTCAGTTTGGATATGACCCCGCTTGACGCTGATAGTGGATTTATGATAGCTAGCCTGCAGTTGGAACCGGATATGGTAGATCGAATCCGACAGGCTCAGCGAGTTGATCAACAGTGCAGTGATATTATCAGGCAGATACAAAGGGGCACAAAGATAGACTTTGAGTTGAGTTCAGATGGGTTGTTGAGGTTCAGAGGTAGGATATGTGTTCCTGATGATGCAGAGATCAGAAGATTGATCTTGACAGAAGCTCACTCATCGAAGTATATGATACATCTAGGAAGTACCAAGATGTATCAAAACCTTTGAAAGGTTTATTGGTGGCCTGGGATAAAAAAGTACATTGCTGAATATGTTGCTAAGTGTCTCGTTTGTCAGCAGGTGAAGGTAGAACAACAGAAGCTTGCAAGGTTATTGCAGCCCCTACTGATACCGACTTGGAAGTGGGAGCACGTCACCATGGATTTTGTGATGGGATTGCCGAGGACCCGCAGAGGTCATGATGCCATATGGGTGATTGTGGATCGGTTGACAAAATCAACCCATTTTCTAGCTATGAGAGCTACCGATACTCTGAGCCAGTTAGCGAATTTGTATGTGCGCGAGATAGTGAGGCTACATGGAATTCTAGTGAGTGTTGTTTCTGATAGGGATGCCCGCTTCACTTTCCATTTTTACGAACGTTTTCAGGAAGCGATGGGGACTCAGTTGAGTTTTAGCATCGCGTTTCATCCTCAGACAGATGGTCAGTCAGAGAGGCCTATACAGACCTTGGAGGATATGTTGAGAGCATGTGCATTGGATTTTGGAGGCTCTTGGGATGACCATTTGCCACTCGTAGAGTTCGCCTAAAATAACAGTTTTCTTGCGAGTATCGGGATGACACCATATGAGGCATTGTATGAGCATAGATGCCGTTCCCCTATTGGATGAGAAGAGGTTGGTGACAGACAGATTTTTACTCCAGACTTAGTGCAGCAGGGATCTGGGGACGTCCAATTGATATGTGAGAGATTATGGACAGCTCAGAGCTGACAAAAGAGTTATGCTGACAGGAGACGGGGACCACTAGAGTTTGAGGTGGGTGAGTTAGTGTTTTTGAAGGTTTCTCCTTCGGAGGGAGTTATGAAATTCGAAAAGAAGGGAAAGTTGAGCCCACGATATATAGGGCCCTTTGAGATACTTGATAAAGTGGGAGATAAGGCTTATAGGTTGGCATTGCCACCAGAGTTGGCAAATGTATATAACGTCTTCCACATATCCATGTTAAGGAAGTATCACCCGGACCCGACGTATGTGATAAGGTGCGAGCCTTTGGAGCTCAATGAAAGCATAATATACATTGAGAGGCCGATTCAGATATTGGATAGAAAAGAGAAAGTTTTGAGGAAAAAGATAATTCCCTTGGTGAAAGTTCTTTGGCAACATCACACGGTGGAAGAGGCCACATAGGAATGGGAGAGTTTGATGCGGGAGAAGTACCCTGGGATATTCACGGATTAACTTGGTTCTGATTTAGAGGACCAAATTTTCTAAGTGGGGGAGAATGTGAGACCCCGTATAGGTTTAACCTTGTATATATATGTAAATGAATTCATAAGTATGGTGATATACTTGTAATGTAAGTCCATAAGTTTAATGTACACACATGTAATAAGAGTTGTGATTGTATATATAAGTTGCATTATGTATGAATATGAGGAAATGGACTTGAACGTGTGAAGAATGGGAGTAGAATGGAAAATAAGTAGTGTGGTAAAATGGAAGGAGGATTGCATAAGTTATGCACTTCCATTTGGTCTATATTAAGTACCTTTGGTTATACAAAGATTTCACACAAGTTTTAATAGTTATAAAGTATGAATGGATGCCATTTTCAAGTCTCAAAGATGATTGGATGAGAAAATGACCATGGCAACAAAATGTATGAAGTTTGGTATAAGTTGCTGCAGAAAAACTACAGAAAATCTGGAAATATGAATGACAGATCGATCTTATAGGATGAGAGATCAATCTGGAAGAGCTAAAATGCTCTTATCTTGAGATATGGGACATGACTGATCGATCTCCAATAGAGCCAGATCGATCTCCTAAACATTCTATAAAATGAAGATTGATCCTTAATGAAACAGATCGATTTCCTTAGCTCTCGGGTTGAAGCAAGATCTATCTCCTCTAAGACTAGATCGATCTCAAGGTTTCGACAGATCGATCTCCTGCTTTCAAAATGTCGTGGAAAAGAGGGATCTTAAGAGGACCAGATCGATCTCCACCCAAGGCAGATCGATCTCATTAAGATAAATCTATAAATAGGAGCAGTTGGATCTGCAGATTTTGGGAAAACACTCTCACTCTACCATTTTCAATCCAAAAACCTAGCTTTCTCACTCCTAAACCCAACCATTTTCAGTAAGGTTTGAGGGAAAACTATTAGAGATAAAGTTGTTCACATCAAAAAGAAGAACAACATAGCATGAAGGCATTTCCCCATTTGTTGGATTGAAGGACAATGTGCATTTCCATTTGGAGCAAAGAGGAAATCAAGATAGGTGAGTTTCTAATGAAACAACTGAAGTACATTGTTTGGATATTGATTTTGGAGTTGTTTAATGTACATATGAATGATAGGAACAACCTAGAAAGTAAAGAATCCATCATAACATAGAAATGGTCTAGTGTGAGAAAGTGAAATGTAGAAGTATTAATGATGAATGAGTTATCTTAAGATGATGATTGTGTTGTGGATATGATTTGGAGGTGTTGATTTTGGGATAAATGGTGAGATTTACCACAAGGGGTAAAATGTGTATTTAAGGCATTAGATAAATGCATAGTTGAATAAGAGTTAAAGGCGTTAACTCAAGTATTTGATGAATGAATTGCAGCTCCCGAGGATACACCAGAGCAAAGCCAGCCAAGAGCGCAAGAAGCTAAGAGGAAGAGAGAGTCGCACTCAAGTAAATTGAGGTAAGGGAATTCTGTGGACTCTTAGAGATATCTGTGCGCAATTTGGGTGCTTAAATGTTTTGCTAGAATGCATGTGATACTAGGAAATGATATTGGGTGATTGAAGGGTAAAGAGTTGGGTTTTGAGAAAAGTGTATGAAAACAAAGGCATAATGCTTTGGAAAATCATGTTTTATTTCTTTTTAGCAAGTGATTGGTAGGTTGGCTAACATTTGAAATGAATAACAAAAGAAATGAGTTGTTTTGGTTTGTTAACCATACTTTGCAAAGAATTGAGCCACCTACATGGTTTTTTGTGAGAATGAAAGCGTGCTAGAGTATGACTCGCACGAGATTTGATGTGTTTTATACGCATGAGTGCTGGAGCTTAGCTCGCACTAATTTTCACATGGATTTTATACTGGTTTTGGTATGGTGTTGGAGCATAGCTCGCATTAGATGCCCACCTTATTTGTTGCCGTGCTTGGAGCTTCGGGTAGACTGGGCGTCCCACCGATTAAATAGGCTCGCACGTGCATTTGTAATATTTTTACATGTTGATAGCCGTGTTAGGAGCTTCGGGTAGATAAGAAGTCGTACTGATTAAATAGGCTCACACGTGCGTTTTGAGATGTGGCGTGATATGATGTGTTGATTGAGTCCACGGAGTACGCTGTACTGTGCAGGTAGCATGGAGTACGATGTATCGTGTTGAGATTGTGATATGCCGTCTTCAGACGAGATCTGTTATGGAACGACAGGTTGGACTTGACCCACCTCCCGTGTGGAAGCAGATAGTGGTGATAACCCAAACACCTGATCCGTATAGCCGGTATCATAGGATATGGCCATAATCCTAGAGGATATTTTCCTTATTGTATTGCCTATCTCACATGTCTATTGCTTTGTGAATAAATCCATGTTTGAAATGATTTGCTGGGTCAGGATAGTCCGAGGGAGGGGCTGAGTCCTGACAAGTGTAGGACTATTTTTTATAATGATTTGTTAATGGTTTTAAAGTGCACGTACTCATGATGTGTTTTCGATGCTTTATTTGTGAAATATGCATGATGGATATTCCATGCTTTGATTTGAATTGTGCACTGGATTTTAATAGCATGATGCTTTACATACCATTAACACAAACATGAACTCATATTTTGAGAAAATGATGAAATGTATGCTTTGAGCATGTCATCACGATCACGTAGATAGTACAGTATCTACTTGTTCGCATGATTGCCATACTGAGTGTGTGGTTTGCTCACCCCTTATTTTCCCCTCTCTACAGAGCTTTGAGTATAGATTGAGCGTGACTGGAGGCTTTCCCTTTTGGTATTCACTGCATCCTATCGCGTAAGGTATACACACTTAAATTATTTTGTATCTAAACTAGACATAGCACAGTAGCATTTTGTATGTTAACATTGGGGATGTAAAGCAATGTAAACACTTGTAAATAGTAACTCTAATGTATTTATAAAAGTGTTGACTTTTGTAATTATGTTGCAAATTAAATTCTTATGGATGGATGAGGTAGACATTGACACACAGCCCAACTATTGAGGAGAGTAGCTGATCACGATCGAGGAAGGACGAATAATAAATAATGCATGAAAATGCGAAAAATTTGTACGTATTTTGGTAAGTTGAGGGTCGTGACAGTGTGAGGTGACATATGTCCCCCTGCTGTGTGTCTGGAGATATGATAACCCATAATTTATGTCTGAAATATATTGATTTGCTAAATGTGAAGCATTTTCTAGGTATGGACTGTGTGAATAGATTATGTTGTGTAATTCTGTGTGAATATGCATATACCCATCTAGCGAATTAACGGTTTCGCATTGATGAAAGGTGTTTTAAAAAGATTGCATATGTTTATAAGGAAAATGAATAAATATGTATTTTAAGCATGTAGGTAGTGTAATTATCTACTTGCTTTCATATTTTCCTTACTGAGCGTGTTAGCTCACCTCCTTATTTCATTCTCCACAGATTCTACGCAGTAGTGAGTACACTCCAGTTGTCCCTGCTATCGTGTTTCTTCAGTCATCCAGTAGTATAGAGAGGTATACACTTGAGATGAAAAAAATTTTGTATCTTGTAAATTAATGCACAATAAAGTTTGTATTTTGTATTTTGGGGATGTATATAATAGAAACGGATGTAAACGCTTCCACACACATATATATAAAAGTCCAGTTTCTATTCTACTTCAATTGTATAAATCTATTAAACTAAAATGGATGAGATATGGTTTGGATGTTGACTCACAACCTAACTGTATGTGGTAAGGTAAAGGCCACAGACAGACAGAGAGGGTTGTGATAGAATTAATGGTATCCGAGCAGAGTTGGTCTGATGTGAGTCAATATCCATAGTTAGGAAATTATACATCCCCAAAGTACTGTGCATTATTAGGATACAATTGTGTATACCAAGCTGAAAAATGTGACTGAGACACTTATTTTGAGTATGCAAGATGTCTGATAGACGACATATTCGTAGAGGGGAGAGTTCGCACTCTCAAGGGCGTAGAGATGAGACCAAGAGACGCAGTAGGTCTTGTTCTAGTAGAGATCCACCTGGTCTTAGTAATGCCGCTGAGGAGCGTATAACGCAATTACAGCGCAGTGTAGACATGGTTATGGAGATGTTTACACAGGTAATGGCCAGATTTGAGGGTAGATAGGAGAACCCTGCTGGTCAGGCTGTTGCACCTGAGAGACAAGAGCCAGCACAGCCTGCACCGAGACCTCGGGCTGCAGAGGCAGAGATACCTGTACCCCTTCCAGTTCAGGACATTCCCCCACCAGTTCAGGATCCTTTAGCTCCACAACAGGTTGGTGTTGAATGAGTGTATGATTGTGATCTGGGTAGACTGAGAGTGTTTCGAAAGTTCGGACAACCTTCATTCAATGGGGTGAAGAACCCAATATTAGCTTAGTATTGGATACGTAGTATGGAGAAGCTCTATTGATTTTTCCATTGCTCCGACACAGAGAAGGTCACCTTTACGGCTTTTGTATTAGAGGATGACGCCGAGCATTGGTGGATGGCCACACAGCCGATGTTGAGTGCACGACACCCAGTTATGACATGGGATATATTCTTGGATGCCTTTAGGAGGCAGTACATTTCAGCTACTGCTCAGAGAAAGATGCAGATGAAATTTATGACATTAACTCAGGGGAACTGGATAGTGGATGAGTATGAGTCTGGATTCACATCCCTGGGTAGATATGATACAGTCACTATGAGCCTTCAGGACAGAAAGGTTCAAAAATTCCTTGAAGGACTGAGACCTTCCATCAGAGCTCGATTAGCTCCATTGGACATTACCACTTATGATGAGGCAGTACGCAGAGCTCAGCTATGTGAGCAAGATTATGAGTTGCATGCTTCAGAATTGAGCAGGAGTGGTAAAGGCAGAGATAGAGACTGAAAGAGGTCGGTTGATGATAGAGGGTTCAG
The DNA here is from genome assembly GCA_033439115.1 of Firmiana major. Classification (NCBI taxonomy): domain Eukaryota; kingdom Viridiplantae; phylum Streptophyta; class Magnoliopsida; order Malvales; family Malvaceae; genus Firmiana; species Firmiana major. Next base: position 40,765,687 of record CM065905.1, read on the forward strand.
AAAGGGCCGAAGGTTATTCGAGAAGGGGCCTAAAATCGAAGAGGTATCAGAGAGGCCTGCGAAGCCTCTAAATTTTCTGCAGTTTTTCTGTAGGAACTCACACCCAAACATCCTTAATTTGCTGCCATGGTCATTTTCTCATCTAGTTACTTTTAAGACTTGAAAATGACATCCATTCATACTTTATACACATTAAAACTTGTGTGCATTCATTGTACAACCAAGGGTACACAATACAAAACCAAATGGAAGTACAACTTCATTCCATTTTACCACACTACTCTTTTTGAGTTCCAATCACATTCATCGCTTATAAAAGCTCATTTCTTCATATTCATATAAAATGAAACTTGTATGCACATTACAAACTCATATTACAAGTATGTACATTGAATCCATGGACTTACACCACTTATGCTTTACATTGCAAATACATCACCATACTCATGATTTCATAAAGTTACACATGAAATATGGGTCTTACATAGAGAGTTTCCCGATGTCTTTCCGGAAGAATTACCAAGGTTGCCACCAGCCAAAGAAATGGAATTTTGTATAGATTTGGTACGTGGAACAAAAAACCGATATCCAAGCCACCATATAGAATGACTCTGATTGAATTGGAGGAGCTAAAGAAGCAATTTAAGAGCTGTTAGACGAGGGGTTCATTAGACCGAGTGTGTCACCTTAGGGAGCACCAGTTCTATTTGTAAAGAAGAAAGATGGGAGTATCTGACTCTGTATAGATTATCAGTTGTTGAATAAGACTACCATCAAGAATAAATATCCCCTTCCATGGATAGATGATCTATTGGATCAGTTGTAAGGAGCACATATCTTTTCGAAGATTGATCTGAGGTCTGGGTATCATCAGTTGAGGATTCAGAGGAGAGATGTGCCCAAGACAACATTTAGGACCCGTTATGGCCATTATGAGTTTTTGGTTATGCCATTTAGGTTGACGAATGCTCCTGCAGTATTTATGGCTCTAATGAATGATGTATTTAAGCCATACCTAGACAGATTCGTGATTGTGTTTATAGATGACATACTGGTGTACTCGAAGTCCAATGAAGAGTATGAGCAGCATTTGAGAATAGTGTTACAGACCCTCTGAGACCAGGAGTTGTATGCTAAACTTAACAAGTGTGATTTTTGGCTGAGTGAGATATCATTTCTGGGTCATGTAGTCTCAAAAAATGGTGTATCAGTGGATCCATTTAAGATAAAGGCTGTAATACAGTGGGAAAGACCTAAGACAGTTACAGAGATCCGTAGTTTCTTAGGTTTAGCAGGTTATTACCGACGATTTATCGAAGGATTCTCTAAGCTGGCTGCTCCGTTAACACGTCGCACTCGAAAGAATGTGGTATTTTAGTGAGATGATAAATGTAAAGAAGTTTCTGTGAATTAAAGCATAGATTGACCACCGCACCTATTCTCACCATACCCACCAGATCTGGAGGTTATTCAGTGTATACAGATACCTTGGGACAGGGACTGGGCTGTATGTTGATGTAGGATGGGAAGGTAGTAGCCTATGAATCCAGATAGCTTAAGGACCATGAGAGTAACTACCCAACCCATGATTTAGAATTGGCAGCCGTGGTATTTGCATTGAAAATATGACGCCACTACTTATACAGTGAGAAATTTTAAGTGTATACAGATCATAAGAGCCTCAGATATTTATTTTCACAGAAAGAGTTAAACATAAGGCAGAGACGATGGATAGAGCTTCTAAAAGATTATGAGTGCGAGATACTGTACCATCCAAGAAAGGCTAATGTTGTGGCTGATGCCCTGAGCAGAAAGAGCCTCGGAATGGTACCGTACATGGTAGTCAGGGAATATGAGCTGCTCGAGCAGTTTACTCACCTCAAGTTGGATATAGGCCATCTTGATATTGATAAAGACTGTGTGATAGCTAGCCTGCGAGTGGAAGCAGATTTGATTCACTGGATACGCCAAGCTCAGCATGCCGATATACTGTGTGAGGATCGTGAGAGTCAGATTCAAAGGGGTGATGTGGTCGATTTCTTTGTGAGGATGATGTCCTTCTGAGGTTTAGAGGCAGAATTTATGTTCCCAATGACCCAGAGTTACAGAGGATGATTTTGACAGAACCTCATTCATCGAGATATACATTGCATCCGGGGAGTAACAAAATGTACTAGAACCTCCGAGAAGTGTATTGGTGGTCAGGAATGAAAAAGGATCTCGCAGAATTTGTGGTAAAATGTCTTGTATGTTAGCAAGTGAAGGTAGAGCATCAGAAGCCTGCAGGGTTATTGCAGCCTCTACCTATACCAATTTGGAAATGGAAGCATGTCACCATGGATTTCATCATGGGATTACCGAGGACTAAGAGGAACTATGATGCTATCTGGGTAGTGGTTGACAGACTAATGAAATCTGTCCATTTTTTAGCTATGAAATCTACTGATACTTTGAGTAGTTTGGCAGAATTGTATGTACGGGAGATAGTGAGGCTACATGGTGTACCAGTGAGTATCATATCGGATAGGGATTCCCACTTCACTTAGAGGATATATTGAGAGCAAGTGTTATGGATTTTAGAGGCTCCTGGGATGATCACCTACCGTTAGTCGAATTTGCATACAACAATAGTTATCACTCGAGTATCAGGATGGCACCATATGAGGCCTTGTATGGTAGAAGGTGTCGTTCCCCTATTGGTTGGGAAGAAGTGGGTGAAAGGAAAATTTTTGCTTCTGATTTGGTACAACAAGCCTCTGAGGTTGTTCAGTTGATATGTGAGAGATTGAGAACAACTCAGAGCAGGCAGAAAAGTTACACTGACATGAGACAGAGGCCACTAGAGTTCATCGTGGGTGACTCAGTATTTTTGAAAGTTTCCCCCTCAAAAGGGATTATGAGGTTCGGTAAGAAGGGTAAGTTGAGCCCTCGGTATATCAGACCGTTTGAGATACTGGAGAGTGTGGGAGATAAGGCCTACAGGCTAGCGTTGCCACTAGAGCTAGCAAGCATACATAATGTCTTCCATGTGTCTATGCTTCGGAAGTACCATCCAGATCCAACCCATGTGATTCGGTATGAGCCATTGGAGCTTAAGAATGATTTGTCATAGGTAGAGAAACCGATTCGAATACTGAATAGGAAGGAAAAGGTGCTACGGAACAAAACGATTCTGATTATTAAGGTTCTCTGGCAACACCATACTTGAGAGAAAGCTACTTGGGAGTTGAAGACCCTCATACTGGAAAAGTACCCCTGACTTTTTGAGGAGTAACTTGGTTCTAATTTGGAGGACCAAATTTCTTTAAGGAGGGGATGAATGTAAGGCCTGTATTTTCATATGTAATCCTTATGATTCTCTAAGTATACACTTGTTAATGTAATGTGAATCAAAAGAGTTGTAAGGTCCATAAATTTGATGTACACACTTGTTATGTGAGTTTATGATGTACACGCAAGTTTCATTAAGTATGAATTATAAGAAATGGACCTTTGTAAGTGATAAATGTGGATTGAATGCAAAACGAGTCGTGAAGTAAATTGATATGAAGTTTACTTTGAAAATTTAGGATGAAATTCAGCTAAGCATGCTGTAGAGTAAGGGGAGATCGATCTCTCCTTCAAGCCAGATTGATCTCGATAAGCTTCTGCCAAGCAAGGATCGATCTCATCCTCAAGTAGACTGATCTCCTTATGTCTCGACCAGAAGCAGATCGATCTCATCCCTGTGGCAGATCGATCTTTGAAGCTCTCTGCTTGGCTAAGATCGATCTTACCCTTCAGAACAGATCGATCCCTCATGCTTAAAAACTGAATGTCGAGAGACTAAAAACAGAAAAAGATCGATCCCTCACTTATGGAGATTGATCTCATCAAGTAATTTCTATAAACAAACTGGGCAGTTGAACTGCAATTCACGAGAAACAACTCAAAAACCTTCCATTTTGAAACCAAGTGACCTAGTTCCCTCTCTAAAGTATCAACACCTTCCATTGAGATTGGAGAGAAGTTTATTTCATCAAAGTTGTTCATAGAGTGGACAAGAACAACATAGTTGAGAATGAGAGGTAGAATCGCTGAATCAAAGAAGAAAAAGAGTTTTTCCTCAAAGTTGTGAAAAAGGAGAAATATTGAGATAGGTAAGATTTCAATGCACCAATCTCATATATGTTGATCTATACACTGGTATGAGATGATTGGTATATAGATTGATGGTTGAAATGTGATAAACATGCTTAAACAAAGCTATGACCTAGAATCGATTTAATGATAGAAAATCGAGTAGGCATGATTTAATGGAGATTTAAGCATGTAGAGATGTTAATGAGCATGTATAGATGATGCTAGGTTGACATTTTGAAATCCATGTGCTAGAAACAATAGTGGTTGAAGATAAGTATATGAGGTATTCGATGAAATGCCAAAATGAAACGAAATAATGAACTTGTGGTATTATAAGCTTAATACTGATTTAATACGAATCAATAGACTCGAGGAGTCTGAGAAATTCTTGAAAATGAGTTATATACTCGAAATGGACTTATGAAAGAATAAAGTTCGATAATGATGTAACGAGGCCAAATGAGATATCAATGGCCCATTGCATTGATTTGAATATCATGCAAGTGAAATGAAGTGTATGAAAGTATACTGATGTGTGTAATACACAATTTTAGCTCCAGAAGGTATAATTGGAGTCGATAAGACCGAATCACGAGGAGTGGAAATCGAAGGAAAGTGATTCTAACGTGATTCGAGGTAAGGGACTTATGCGAGCTATTAGAGATAGCTATACGTATGTTTTCTTACCTGCCGTGTGCAAATGTATGCAATAAGTATATAGATCTTGGTAGATCTAGGTAGAAAACTACGTATGAGAATAAGTCTATAAGTACGAGTTGCATGACTTCTATGTTATTGTTGTGAAAAGAGTTTTTGCAATCGTTTTGAGAAAGAATAATAATAGACGAGCTCCCGGTTTAACCAATTGCATGAAATGCTTCTAATGAGTGATTGAAGGGAGGTTTGCGCTCTCATTCATGACTATACATAGAGCCTCTTCTATTTTTTTCTGTGTGAAATCATGTTAGTGCCTGAGTGGTAACGGTAGATTGACCAGCCCTGCTTGCACGTTATTTTTAAAGGGATTTTTGAGAAAAGTAAAAGAGTGCTCAATGCCTTGGGTGATGCTGTGTGTTCCACTCGAGATGCTTGCACTAGATTTTGGGAATCATGCTGGAGCCTTCGAGTATTGCTGTGTTTCTTACTCTGACTATGCTCACATGTAATTTCCTAGTAATACTGTGCTCGATGCCTTGGGTATGCTGTGTGTCTTACGCTTAGTTGCTCGCACGAGGTTTTTATGATTGTGCTGTGTGTTGAGTAAAATCGTGTTACAACCGTCATGTATTACTGCGTGTCTTGCATTGACCTGCTCATATGTAGTTTATGAATGTGATGTAATGAGTACAAAAACTATGTTGGAGCTGTCGTGTACTGCTGTGTGTCTTGCATTAACCTGCTCGCACGAGATTTTGAGGCAGTGAAATTGGGTGATAAGGATCCATGGGAGCACAATGTATCGTGATCGTTAGCCATAGGGTACGATGTGCCGTGATTTTAGTATGAGCTGAAGGGATGGTTGATCCGCCTCCTCAAGCATAGGGTTCCTGCACACCTGATCAGTGTTGCCTGAATCCGACTATAGCCATAAGTCTTCTTATATATGTGTGATACAACATTGTCACTACTGTGTGAGGTTTCATATGTCCCCCTACTGTGTGTCTGGGGATATGATAACCTATAATTTATGTCTCAAATATATTGATTTTCTAAATGTAAAGCATTTTCTAAGTATGGACTGTGTGAATAGATTATTCTATGTGATTCTGTGTGAATATGCATATATCCATCTAGCGAATTAATGGTTTCGCATTGTGAGAACTGTGAATTTTGTATACCCCATTTATGAGAATTGTAATTTTGTGTATGTAATGATGATATGTTAATGCACACACAAGTTTTAATTATGATGAAGTATAAGAAGAAGAGATTTTTAAGTCTTGAATGTGTATGGATTGAAATATGGACTATGGGTTAGATTTTGAGAAGTTTTACATTGAGTTTTCTGCAAATTGATGTAGCAGCAGTACGATCTGTGAAGGCCAGATCGATCTCCAAGGATGAGAGATTGATCTCATGGCTCCATAATGCAGAAAATGTGCAAGAACTGATAGGAGGATTGATCTCATAGGCATGAAGATCGATCTCATGAATCATTCTGTAAATAGCATATCGATCTCCTCAAGTGTGAGATTTGAGAATTTTACGCATATAAACTTATGTAATGAGAACATGAAGTGTAATTGATTGAACTAAATATGATGTACTCATATATTGAGGTGGTATGGAATGAAATTTTAAGTGATGAATGAGATATAAATGAGATTTTATGTTAAAGTGTGAAACTATGGGGCCAGATTGATCTTGGAGAAGAGAGGATCGATCTGGTAGGTCAAAAATGACAAGGAAGAAGGAATTTAAGCGAGCAGATCGATCTCTAATGGAAGAGGATCGATCTCCTTATGATTCTGTAATGAAGAGATCGATCTCATGAGGAAGGAATCGATCTCAAAATGTTTCTGTTAAGGAGAAGATCGATCTCCTCGAGGAGCAGATCGATTTCATGAAGCATTTTGTAAACTAGAGATCGATCTCATAATTAGAATAGATAGATCTCATAAAGCCATTAAGAGATCGATCTCATAAAGCCATTAGGAGATCGATCTCACCCCACGACAGATCGATCTCCTAGACATAAAATTACCCCAAATCGTCCCCAAATTCAAATGCAGATCGATCTCATCAAGAGCCAGATCGATCTCCTACCCTCGGCCTATATAAAGACCCCTTTGTTTTCCTGGAAATCAATCTCTCTCTCCTCCAGATCGCCATTTTTGAACCCTAGCTTTCTCTCCACTCCAAAACACCCATTTTCATCCAAATTAAGGGTTGTGGCAAGAAGGAAAGTTGTTCCTCATCAAAAGGAGAACAATATACTTGGAAATCGAAGGACGGATTGAATCGAGGTAAGAGTTAAGCACTCCACAAGTTTTGGGTAATTTTCTAAACCTCGATCTTTGATTTTGAAGTAATCTTTGGTGCTTGTCAGCATGGGCATTGTGATGAAATAGTTGGGAAATGATTAGGGATTGATGAAACTATGATTTTGTTGGAGTAGAGATGTTATTATGCAATTGTGGTAATTTTGGGAATCATGGCTATAAATTAGAATTGAGATAATGTGGTGAATTTAATATAGGATATGGTATGAGAAATGTAAGATTGTGAGGTGTAGTGGATGAGTATGTGAATTGTGATAGAGGTATGGGAATTGAGTAATTTGAGGTGTTAATGAGAATATGAGAAAATGTGTGCTCAATAATGCGATTGAGTTGAGATATTGATGTTTTTAACATCGTTTGGACAGCTCGGGAGTTCCAGAGTGGAATGCGAGGCTAGTCCATGATACGGGGGAACGATTGCACTATACGAGGTGCAAAGAGGTAAGAGAAAACTAAACTCATTTGTGTATGTGTTTTGTGATAATATTGTAGCATGATTTTCGATTGAGAAAACAAGCATGTTTTATGTGTTGTGAATGAGAATTACACACGATTTTATAGCCTGTTGGGGCCTAACTTTTATGAGTTGTAAACTATATGTGAAAACATTTTATAACCATTTTGTGTTTAAAATGTGAAAAGTGTTTTGGGCCTTACGTTAAGGCGTACTGAGATTTGAGAAATGTGTGCATGATTTTGCCGGTTGAAGCTTGGTTTTAACATGTTTTGTGATGAGTACAAAACAGTTTGAAATGAGTTTTATGAGAGAAAACCATTATGAGCTTTTCGTGAAGGCAAAAAGATTTTTATGATAATGACTATTGATTGAGACTTAGGTGTGTCATTTTGAATACACATCGGGCATTGCTCTAGTAGCATGTAAGTTCGATATTCCTCCATTTTGGTAACGTGAGATGACCCCTACTCTGGTAGCATTGGTTACCTACCATGTGTGAATCCTAATCAGTGGTTGTGCCATGTGTATTTGGTGGCTGTGCCACGTGTAAATCCTAATCAGTGGCTGTGCCACGTGTGAATCCTAATCAGTGGCTGTGCCACATGTATTTGGTGGTTATGCCATGTGTGAATCCTAATCAGTGGCTGTGCCATGTGTATTTGGTGGTTGTGCCATGTGCGAATCTAAATCAATAGCTGTGCCACGTGTGTTTGGTGGCTGTGCCACGTGCGGATTTTAATTAGTGGTTGTGCCACGTGTAGATTTTATTTAGTGGTCGTGCCACGTGCATCACTATTGCAGTGATTTTTATCACGTTTTAAAGAGAAAAGCCATTATCTTATCTTGATTTCTACATGCTTGTAACCTTGAATTGAGCCATTTATTATCATGTTTTTACATGAGCTTTGAGATGATGTTTTAACTGTTCATGCTACATTTTCCACTGAGTTTATTGAGTTTATCATGTAAAACAAAATGATTGTGCTGTGCAAATCATTTTCTTATTAACAAATCCCTTATCCTCTTACTGAGCGATTTAGAAGCTCACCCTATTTTATCTCCCCTCCAGATTTCTTCAAGTGAGGAGAATTTCCTGTGACGTACGGATCAGTGGCTAGTGGAGGACTTGAGCTCCAAGCCATATATTTGTATTAGAGGTATAATTTACATTTCATGTACCCAGACTAATGTGTATTTACAGACACTTGATTTACTATGATGTATGGGATATATTAGGATTAATTAATACTAAGTCGAGAAATGGATATGATATGATTTCTGAATGCTTGATAATGAGATCCTGAGGTTTAAGTTTTATATCTTATATATATGATGATGCATGACACTGCACAGGAATGCACCTATAAATGTGTATTGACGTAAATAAAAGTTTAAATTTGCCCTGTTTTTCTGCGCTTCTGGGGCGTCACATCAAGGAGCAGATCGATCTCATGAAGCGTTCTGTAAACAGAAGATCGATCTCATAATTGGAGCAGATCGATCTCATAAAGCAATTAAGAGATCGATCTCACCCCATGACAGATCGATCTTATAGGCATAAAATTGCCCCAAAACGTTCCCAAATTCAAAAAGAGATCGATCTCATCAAGGACCAGATCGATCTCCTACCCTCCGTCTATAAAAGAACCCCTGCGTTTTCTTGCATTTCATCTTCTCTCTGTCTAAAAAACCAAAGCCCTAGCTTTCTCTCTCTTCCAAATCGCCCATTTTCGTCCGAATCAAAGGTTGTGGCAAGAGGGAAAGTTGTTACTCATCCAAAGGAGAATAACATACTTGAAAATAGTAGGACAATTCGAATCGAGGTGTGAATAGAGCACTCCATAAATTTTGGATAAATTTCTAAACTTCGATCTTGAATTTTTAAAGTGATTTTGGTGATTGTGGCTGTAGGCATTATGACGAAATGCTAGGAAAGGATAAGAGATTGATGAAAATGTAATTTTTTGGGAGTAAAGATGATATTATGCGATTGTGGTAATTTTGGGATTTATGACTATAAGTTTGGAATTGAGGCATTAAGGTGAATTGGGCATGGAAATTATACAGGAAAAATGTAAGATTTGAGATTTAATGAATGAGAGTGTGGGTTGTGATAGAATTATGAGAATTGGGTTATTTGAGTATTTAACGAGAATGTGAGAAAATATATGCTCGATGATGTGATTGAGGTGAATTTTGATGTTGTTACATCGTTTGGACAGCCAGGAGTTCTAGAGAGGAATGCGAGGCTAGTCCGTCGTTTGGGGGAACGATTGCACTATACGAGGTGCAACGAGGTAAAGGAAACTTAAACTCATTTGTGTATGTGATTTTGTGATGACATTGTAGCATGAAATGTGATTTGAGAAAACAAGCATGTTTCTATGAGTTGAGAATGAGATATTGCACACGATTTTATTGCCGGTTAGGGCCCAATTGTTTTGAATTGTAAACTAAATGTGAAATTGTTTTACAGCAGTTTTGAGTTTAAAAGTGAAAAGTGATTTGGGCTCTATGTTAAGGCATACTGAGATTTGAGAAATATGTGCGTGGTTTTGCCGGTTTGAGTGGTTTTGACATGTTTTGTGTGAGTACAAAATGGTTTTGAGATGAGTTTTATGAGAAAAACCATATGAGCGCTACGTGAAGGCAAAACATTTTATTTGATAATGGCTATTGCTAAGACTTAGGTGTGTCATGTTGAATACACATCGGGTCTTGCTCTTGTAGCATGTAAGACCGGGCTGTGCTCTAGCAGCACGTAAGACCAACTCCTCCGTTCTGGTAACGTAAGATGACCCTGCTCCGCAGTAGCGTTGGGTGGCATTGTTCTGATAGCATGTAAGATCGGGCTGTGCTTTGATAGCATGTAAGATCGACTACTGTACGACTCTGATAAGTCTATAGCGAACCATGGCCATGGGTGTTCTATTGTCGACGAAATCCCTCGATTGGGGATGTCCGCCTAGGGGATGAGTTCAATCGTTTTGATGTGCCATGACGAGTTTTTATATGAGTTTTTATTTACCTAGTCTCGTTTTACACATGAGTTGTGTTTGGTGGCTGTGCCACGTGCATTATTATTGCAGTGATTTTTATCACGTTTTCATGAGAAAAGTCATTATCGCATCTTGAATTCCACATGCTTGTAATTACTTGTGACCATGGTTTTGTGTTAAGCCATTGATTATCATGTTTCTACATGAGCTTTGAGAAAATGAGTTGAGAGGATGTTTTAATTGTTCATGCTACATTTTCCATTGAGTTTATTGAGTTTAACATGTAAAACAAAATGATTGTGCTGTGTAAATCATTTTCTTATTAATGAATCCCTTACCCTCTTATTGAGCGATTTAGAAGCTCACCCTGTTTTCTCTCCCCAGATTTCTTCAAGTGAAGAGAGTTTCCCAGCGACGTACAGAGTAGTGACTAGTGGAGGACTTGAGCTCCAAGCAATATATATTGTATTTTGAGGTATATTTAATATTTCATGTACCCATACTTATGTTGTATTTACAGACACTTGATGTACAATGATGTATGGGATGTATTAGGATTAATTAACCTTGAATTGAGTAATGCATATGGTATGATGTATAATTATAAGATGATGAGATCCTGGGGTATGATATGTATCATGATGTATGACACTGCATAGGAATGCACCCTTAATTGTGAATGGATGTGAAAAAGTTTTAAATTTGCCATGTTTTTCACGCTTCCGGGACGTCACACGCATTGATGGAATTTGTTTTAAAAAGAATGCATAAATTTATAAGGAAAATGAATATATATGTATTTTAAGCATGCAGTAGTGTAGTTACCTACCTGCTTTCATATTTTCCTTACTGAGCGTGTTAGCTCACCCCCTTATTTCCTCCTCCACAGATTCTATGCAGTAGTGAGTACACTGTAGTCGTCCCTGCTATTGTGTTTCTTCGATCATCCAGCGGTATAGAGAGGTATACACTTGAGATGAAAAAAATTTTGTATCCTGAAAATTAATGCACAGTAAAGTTTGTATTTTGTATATTGGGGGATGTATATAATAGTAACGGATCTAAATGCTTCCGTGCACACATATATATAAGTCCAGTTTCTATTCTACTTCAATTGTATAAATCTATTAAACTAAAATGGATGAGATATGGTTTGGATGTTGACTCACAGCCCAACTGTAAGTGGTAAGGTAAAGGTCATAGACAAAGAGAGAGGGTCGTGACACAAACACTGTAAAGTTACTTTCTTTGTAATTTATGCAAAACTTTACGTTAAATACCAAATACTGCAAAGTTACTTTTTCAGCAATCAATTTTTCTAGGCAATAACTTTCATAGTAATCACTTTGCGTTGCAATTACTTTCCCTGCAATACACCAAATGCAACCTTAATGTTAACTTCAAATTTATCACCCTCAGGTTTCCTCTATTTTGTCGTTGCATTTCCCCCCAAAGCTCTTTTAACTGAAAATGAAAAGGAAAGGATGGCAACTAAACCCCTAATTAGAATCGGGCCATTGTTAATGAACCGGCTGATAGCGAATCCAATTTTCAATCCAAACCCAAGGCTCCTCTCTAGGATTTCTTTATCCCTAGCCTCCATGATCTTCGTTTCTCTTGCACAACAGTACTCTCTCTCTGTCTGATTGCTTTGAAACCAAGTGGAAAAAAAGTAATATTACAGTAGAGCCCCTATAAATTAATACGCTCTCTAAATTAATACAAAAATCATGGTCCCAACTTAGACCAATGAAAAACTTAATAAACTCCTCTATCGTAATGATTAATAATTTTATTTTAAAACTTAGAGTAAAACTTATCTCAATTATTGTAAAAATTAATAACTTCATAAAAGTTCAATAGATATTATATAATATTCAAGAATTAAAAAAATACTTCAAAATGTTAGTTTGCAAAAACTCACTACTTTTGAGATTTTTGACCTCATCCTTCATGTATAAAATTGTTTTAAAAAAATTATTGTGATCACCTTTTTATTGTAGCCAAAAGGTTTCAACTAAATTTCGCATTTAAAGAGATTTTTAAAGAGCTTACCAACCAAAGTAAGAATTTTAAGAAAATTAAATGTAATAAATAGTTGGATGATGTGAAAATTAAATAAATCTAATTTTTAAATTAGAATAATAATTTACAAGATAAAACTCTTTAAATTAATAGCCCATTTAAATTAATTCTCAATGAGGAGTTCCAAAAGTATTAATTTAGAGGGGTTTTACTGTGTATTTATTTCAATGGTCAATAAGTTATTATTTGAATTTTTGTTAGATTCTAGTTTATGTCGTAGAAACTCCTTTTAATTTTTGGCATATTTGCAACCCATTATTAATTGTCTTCAAATGAAAAATCTTCATGAAGGTCTGAGTATAAAGATCCTTTGGTTAAAGTTTAAAGCAGTCATATCAATAATTTGTAAACTGATTTCATTTTTCTTACTTTTGTAGTTTCTTCTTACATTGCTATATGCGTTTCTTCTATTGTGTACAAGATTCATGAAGTGAGCCAATACTCTTATTACCTAAAAGAACAAATCAGCCTAATACCATCAAGCGAAAGAAGAATCATGGATATTTTGCTTGGTATATCTCTTCTTCTATTAACTTGAATCATTAGCTTTTGGTATGCCAAAAGTCACAATATTAGTATGTAGTAGTTGGATTTTGTTTGAAATATTTTTTTGATTTTTTTAAATATTGTTTGATTTGAGTTATTATACAATGCCACTAATTGTAGTACAATGTTGGACTAAATCTTGTTCCAATGGTAAGGGTGTTGTTTTTACAAGCAATGTTAGGGTTGATCATGTTGTTTTTTAGTGAAGGGCTTCAGTAAGAAATATGGGCAATGAGAAACAACTGGTATAGAATAGAGCAAACCCAATTGCCCTATTTCTATCATCTGCTATGATGTTGAGACACATGCAGTTTTCCTTATTTATCGATCGATTGGGTTCTTATGGTGCAAGACATGTGTGATTAAACCAAGCAATGGATCCTAGTCTCGTTTATGAATTAATAGTTGATGATTACTTGAACTTCCTGTGTGCCCGAGGCTACAATCAAAGCAGGATAAGGCTATTCTCAAACAAGTCATTTGCTTGACCGAAGTCATTTAAAGTAGCAGACTTAAACTACCCTTCCATTACAGTTATAGATCTCAGTAGCTCAACGATAGTAAGCAGGAAGGTTAAGAATATTGCATATATGTTTTTTTTTTATAAATATTTGTTATATATATATATATATATCATATATTTTACTTTGATAAAAACTTCATGACCTAAATTATCTTGACATGTCATACCTAAATGTACTCTCTTGCTATGTTTATGAAATAGATTTTGGAAATTAAACCATTCTGAATTGATTTTGAAAAATTGTGAGCTCTGAGGTAGGCAACCCTCATTGTGGTACACCAAGCTATCGTTCGTTTGTATTGAAGAAGCATTTAGGCCTGTCCCAAGGTTATTGGACAAGTAATGGTCTCATCTGATTAAGCTAGTTTTGAGTCTATGATCATAGATAGTGCTTTAGTGATATGGAGTCTATTTGCACCGATAACTATAGTACCCCAGTGGTGGTACCTTAGCTTTGATGCTTCTGAACTATTTGTTGCTCATTCTGTGTTTGAATTACAACTATGGTTTAATTCTCCGTTGAAATTGCTTGCATGCTTTTGATTTGGCTTTGATACATATGTAATTATATTTATTACATTCTAAACACTGCGAAAGACTTACTTCCAGCATGTAAGGTCTGATAAAGATAGTTTTTAATTGTTTTATGCATTTATATGATTCTTTACTAGGCTTTTGCTCACCCCCTCACTCTCTACCCTATAGATTGAGCCTCGAGGTGACCTGTTAGTACTTATGGGTCTTTTCTGTACACCTCAGGGGTTATTTGACATATGGTTCAAGCTATATTTTGGACATATAGTTTGGATATATGTAAGACCCGATTTTTATTGTATTTCCTTATGATTCACACATTGTATGGATATTGTTATACGTTAATGGAATCATAAAACGGATGATTTTGATCATATAAATATGAATGAAGTAGTCAAAGGTACGTAAAATTCAAAAATGGACAGTTTAGGAATTTCAAATTAAATTTATGAGATTTTAATTGTTCGGACACAAATACAAATTTTAAATGAGAAATTATAGTTGGTGTAAGAAGGAAAGTCGGCCTAAATTGGTCCCGAACGTGTAGAAGGGTAAAACGATCAAAAGATCAAAATCCGGAATAAATTCGATAAGAAAATTTCATTAAAAATATGGAATTGAGAAATCTTGATCAATACTGAGGAAATTATTAAATTCTGAATCCAATTGATCAAGATCTGGAATTATTAAGATTTACCGAAAATTCACTCGGGACAATATCTCGAAAATATGGAGAAAATATACCGGAAAAAGGGCTAAAATACAATAAATAAATTGAATAAATAAATTATATAATAAATTATATAATATATTAGATAATTTTGAGATTTTTAATGATATTTTAATGATTATAATAATAATAAAATAAATTATAAATATAATAATAAAATAATTTAAAAAAAAGAGAGAATCGCGAATGGCGATTCTGAAAACAGAAAAGGAAACGAAGCGAAGATAGGCGAACCGTGGGAGAGCACCGACAAGCCACCACCGGTGACCGAGGAGGCCAGGCGAGGGTCGAAAAAGGTAGCTGACACCCGCGTGACCCTCTTGCCACCGGAACGCGCTGCACCGACGTCGGATTTCGACGGATCGAGGAAGAGAAGTCGGGTAGGGAGAAAAGAAAATTGACGGCCACCAGCGAGGTTTCAGTCCAACCCAAGGCCAGCCGAATACTCCCCTTTGGCGCCAGAAACGGCCTGGGAACTGGCCGAAAAAGAGGTGAACGACAACGGGGAAGCCTGAACTGGTACAGATCGATTCAATGAGAGTGCACTGTGCTGAACTGAACCGAACCGGTTCAGCCAAGAAAGAGAGGAAAAATGGAGAAAAAGAAAGAAAAAGAGAAAAAGGAAAAATGGGAAGATTTTCGGGGATACACCGGACTTCGGGTAAGTCGGTAAGAGGTCAAAAGTGATCGATTTGATTTCTGAAAAATTTATTTAAATTATATTTGATCGAAAATTAACCCAGAATTAAATATAAAATTATGCAGTTTGACGATAAATTCCAAACATGAGCCGATCGAACTCCAATTTACGCACCACCGCATAATTTCGGGTAAGTAAAGCTCATTTACGACAGCAGTATGATTATTACACAATTGAAATTTATTTTGCATATTTCGGATTAAATTCTTCATAAAATAAATTATATTTATGATTTTTGAATTAATTGTCGTAAATGATATACGGGTTATTCAATGAGTTTGGAACAAAGCCCGATGAGTATTAATAAGCCAAATGAGCCCAATAGACCCGAAGAAGGGATTTAATAAGTGAAAATGGGTTGGAAAGAGGTCGAGGCCCATTAAGGTGCAATCAGACCCAATAAAGTAAAACGGGCCTAGTGTTTTATTTTCGATCAGTAAAAGTGAAATACTGATAAGTATATTAGAACTGACCTAAATACATGGTTATATGCAGCTCCGTAGACTTGGTTTGGAGCGAATTGGACTGAGAGACCTGGTACGGTCGAGAAAAGATAAGCTTGTGAAGAGATTCCAGGTAAGGGACTTTTAAGGACTGCTAGAGGTAACTTTATGCAATTTCGACATCATTTACATTCCCTAAAATTGTCTGAAGGGTCTAGATTTAAAATAAGAATTTTGGGTGCCCGAGTGGGCAAATGACCAAAATACCCCTGTGAAGGGTAAAATTTCAAAAATTAAGAAAAGTTGGGAGGAGCAAGAACAAGAGGTTCCTGCTTGTTTTTGAGGTGTTTTGACATGTGCATGGGTTGTAAGGCCCGGTTTTATCATAAGAGGAAAAAGGTAATGAATAGAAATTTTCGAGTGAATTTAAAAATGCAAAAGGATTTAAATGGTATTCCCGAACACGTGCAAGGGTAAAATGGTCAAAAGACTAAAATTCGGTGTTAATCGGGATAAAAAAATTTAATTAAAAATATGGGATGAGAAATCTTGATCAATAATGAAGAAATAATTAAATTTCGGGTTAAATTGATCAAGATATGAATTTATAGGAATTAATCGAAATTTTCGTATAGAAAATAATCCCGAAAAGAATCGAAAAATATACCGAAAAGGTAAAATCGGACTGAGAAATTCATTTACAGAATAAATGAATAAAATAATAATTTTTTTAAGATATTTTGAGATTTTAATATTATTTTAATGATTAAAATAATATTAAAAAAATCATAATAATAATAATAATAATAATAATAATAATAATAATAATAATAATAATAATAATAGAAAAAAAAGAAAATCGCGTTTCGTGATTTTCTGAAGGGGAAAAAACGAAGGCAAAAAATCGAGCCTTTCCCCGATTGCTGCCTCACCGGACGGAGGCGGCCGACGGCAACCCAGACTAGAGGCGAGGCAGCCGAGCCATCCACCGGCACCAGCGGCCCGAAGAAGCGACGAACGACGGCCGGCGGAAGGAAAGAGAGTGAAGCCGAGAGAGGAAAGGGAGAAACCGATGACCGGCGCCGATCCGGGCCCGGCCACCACCACCCAAAGGTAGCCCACACGGAGACCGGCCGATCGACGGTTGAATCGGCCGGTGGGGCGGCGGCTAGCGCCGGAAACGACGAGGAAAAGAAACGGTACCGCCGACGAAGGAGAGAAGAGCCGAACCGGCCACTTTCTGGTGGCCTTGAATAAAACCAACCCCAGATATGTGCATCGGACGGCACAGCAAAGCCACTGGTGGCGGAAACCGACGGAGAATCGGTCGGTAAGGTACTGAACTGACCAAACCAGACTAAACCGACGGTCTGAACCGGGTTGAACCGAACCGGACCGAACCGTTTCAGCCAAAAAAGAAAAGGAAAAAGGAAGAAAAAGGGAAAAAGAAAAAGAGGAAAAACTGGAAAAAATTTCAGGGATGCAATCGAGCTACGGGTAAGTCGCTAAGCGGTCAAATTGACCGATTTAATTTTCGAAATATTTAATTTGATTAATATCTGATTGGAAATTTACCCGAAAAATTACTTAAATATGTAGCTCGACAATTGGCATCAACCGAGAGCTCGAGACAGCCTTGATTTACGTACTATCATGGAATCAAGGGTAAGTAACCCTTATTTACGACAATTTTGCATCATTATGCGTGTTGATGAATTACGGATTTAATTTTTGCATAAATGAATTAAATTTTGAAAATTTGAATAAATTGTCGTAAATGCTAAATTGAGGTATCCGAGAATTTAGAACGAGGCTAAATAAATATTGATGGGCCCAATGAGTCCAATAGGCCTCGATAAAGTGTGGAAAACGGGCTTAAGGTCGATTAAGGCCCATTATGGTGCAAACGGGCCCAATATGGGTAAATGGGCCCAATAATTTAAATTAAGCCCAAAAAATTATGAAATACAATTAAATTGTATTGTATTTGACTTGATGAATGTGCATCCGCAGTTCCGGAGATTGGATTGGAAGCAAATCGGACTGCGTGACGAGACATCAGTGGAAAAGGTCAGATTGTACAGAAAAATGAGGTAAGGGAATTGTGTGAGTAGCTAAAGGTAGCTACGCGTATTTTAAATAGTTTTTTCTGTACACTGATTATGTATGTATACACGGTTATTGTATAATGATCCTAAAAGTGGTTTAAATGATTTTGAGGATTGAATTAGGTGAAAAGACTATTTTACCACTATTGAGGGAAGTTCACCTAAGGATGGTGAAAGCATGACATGCATGAAATGCATGATTTAAGGAATTTTATGATTAAGGAATTTTATTGGTTTTAATCAAAGCAAAGCGATAGATTGGCCAGTAATTGCATGAATTTCACATGATAACACTACGTAAGTGTTATTTATATTTAAATGGAAATTTCTTTGGAAAACGACCGACTATCAAGTTTATATGGAAACAGATAGTGCCGACACGTAGTTCGCACTATATTTGCGTTTGTGAATGTGCATAAATGTGCTTGAGCGGTTGCTCGCACCGATTTGTGTGACATCATATGCATAAAATGTGCTAGAGCAGTTGCTCGCACTGATTTTATGATTTGATATGCATGAGAAGTGCTGGAGCCTAGCTCGCACTCTGTTTTGACATGTTTTGACTTGTTTTAACTTGGTATGCATAAAAGGTGCTGGAGCGATTGCTCACACTAGTTTTTATGATTTGATATGCATGAGAGATGCTGGAGCCTAGCTCGCATCATGTTTTGATATGAAATTGCATAAAGCCGTGCTGGAGTGTAACTCGCACGAGATTTGATTTATTTATGCATAAAATCGTACTAGAACATTTCTCGTACGTGGATTTTACTTGAAATTATGATTATTTTAAGTCGTATTGGAGTGCTGCTCGTACGCAGATTTCATTGATTTCTATGAAACCCTGCTAGAGCTTCGCTCACACGAGGTTTTCAGATATCATGAATATGCATGGAGCCGTGCTAGAGCTTCGCTCACACAGGGAATTATATTACATGCATATAGCCGTGTTGGAGCCTCCTGTAGACTGTGCGTCACAGTGAGATGATATGCTCACACGTGCATTCTGAGACAGAGATGATTTGGGTGGATAAGACCTATTACAGGCACCCCTGATTGAGATTGGGTTCACGGAGTACATTGTACCGTGTATGTTACGCGGAGTACGCTGTACCGTGGGGATTGTTGGAGTGGAGTGGCATTAGCCATGAGGCAGCAAGCCTTGCCCTCGCAATCCTAGTGTTATGCTGTTCTGGCGGGTAGGACGACCCACCTCCCGTTTCAGGTGTGATACCCCGCACACTAGGTACTGTGTTGCCAGGGATCACTAGGATATGGCCATAGTCCTCGATGTTACTGATATAATCACCTGCGTGTCTCACATGATATAACTATTGGTCGATAGACCAGGGTAGACCCGAGGGAGGGGTCAGGCCCCAGATTTTATGATTTTATACTGTGATGTTAGATTTCAGATGATTTTATGATTGGTGACCCTGAAAGAAGGGTGGTTTTATAACCGAAGTTTTATAATGAATTTTTAATGAGTTGTTTTATGAGATGATTGACCTGACCCGGAAGGGTTAGTTTATACTGCAGTTTTAATGAAATGATTTGAATATAATAGCATGATGGTGTTTTCCATGCTTTCATTTCAAATTTATGATTTGTCTTACATGAAATGAAAGAATGCATGATTTGGATTTGCTTCATGCTCATTATGATTTAATAATGTCACATAAAATGTTATTGATACATGATTTCAATATGCACGAATAGTTTTATAAACTAAGTCATGATAAAATACATGAATTTGTGCTTGAGATTTTAATGAAAAGAAATGGATGTAAGGGCATGGCATTATGAGTATGTAGATAGTGGAGCTATCTACTTACTTGCATAATTGCCTTACTAAGAGTGTGGTTTGCTCACCCCCCTTATTTTCCTATCTTTTTAGAGCACTCGAAATAGTTATTGAGCGGCTGAGGACTTGCATCTTGGTATCCGCTGCTTCCCATCGAGAGATAGGTATACACATTTGTATAGTTTTGTATCTAAATATGTAATGCACAGTACTGTAAACGGATATGATGTCGGGGATGTAGAGTTATATATACCAATGGGAATGTATTTAATTAAAGTCAAAGGATACTAAACTCTGATATATGAATGTGAATATGAAAATGGAATTGGTAATAGTGTGAGATGACTAACACCGAATCATAGCCCAACTGTTTGTAGGATGGTCACGATGAGAGAAATGGAAGAATTAAATAATAAATGAAAAAGCGAAAAATTTACTTTGATTTTTAGGTAATTTGGGTCGTGACATGGGTAGGCTGGCTAACTTTTAAATAAAAATGCACAACATTGCATATTTTCAAAATGTGATTTCTTGTGGAAATTGTTTTGAGATAACAGAGCCGCCTATGTGATTATATGAAAGTGTGACGTGCTAGAGCTCAGCTTGCACGAGTTTTGATTTGTGTGATGCATGCATTAGTGTTGGAGAAAGGGCTCGCACTAGAGTTTTACATGCATATGTGCTGGAGTCTAACTCGCACCAGATTTTCACTTGATTTTTATGACACAGTGCTAGAGCCTAGCTTGCACTAGTTTTACATGATTTTGACAGAGTACTGGAGCTTAGCTCGCACTAGATCTTATGAGATTTTGTGAAACGCATGCTGGAGCTTTGCTCGCACGAGATTTTCCTTGATTTTATGAGAGTGTTGGAGCATCGCTCGCACTGATTTTATGAGACATGTGATGAATCATGCTTGGAGCATCTGGTAGACTGTGTGTCATGCCGATTAAATATGCTCGTACGTGCGTTTTGAGACAGACACGATTATTGATATGAGATGTGGGTCCACAGAGTACGTTGTACCATGCAAGTAGCATGGAGTGCGCTGTACCGTGCTGGGATTGATTATGTGGCATCTTCAGATGCGAGTGGCATATTCGGATGCGAGTGGTATCTTCGGATGCGAGATATCAGGCAGGACCGACGGGATGGACTGACCCATCTCCCAGGGCAGTTCCTGATAGTGGTGAGACCCCGCACACAGGATCTGTGTAGCAGTGGGATCACGAGAATATGGCCATAGTCCTGGTTATTTGCCTGAGATGCACATATATTGCCTAGTCTCGCATGTTATTACTTGATGTTTTTGAGAATCATGTTTTGTGGACTTTTGTGTGAGTCTGGATCACTCGAGGGAGGGGTTGAATCCTGACTGAGATGTGATTTTGATGAGAATGAAACTGATATTTAAACTGAAACTTGCATGACATTATTTCCATGCTATTTAAACCCAGGCGTGATGTAAACTGGTTTTACATGACATTCATTGTCTCGTATGTTATTATTGCTTTGAAAAGCATCTGATTTCATGTTTTTGTGTGAGTCAGGACACCCGAGGGAGGGGTTGAGTCCTGGCTGTGTTTTGAAATTTTAACGAGAATGAAATGATTTAAATGGATTTGCATGTTGAGTTTTCCATGCTCTTTGAAAACCATATGTGAACTTGTTTTACATGACATCATGAATTGTAGCATCTGTTTTGAAATTATGTGGAGAAATGGTGGTTTATGCATGACACCACGTTCATATAGGTTGAATGGTTACCTACTTGTTCGTAGGATTGCCTTACTGAGCTTGATGTGCTCTCCCCTTTCATTTTCTCACACAGATCATTTCCAATAGACTTTGAGGCGATTGAGTACTGCATTCCTGATATCCGCTGCTGCCCATCACTTGAGGTATATACACTTGTACATATTGTATCTAAATAAGAATAGCACAGTAACATGTTTGTAAGAAACTTTGGGGGATGTATAGATATTGTAAACGCTTGTAAATGAATGGAAAGAAGTAATGAAAACTCATGTGTTTACCTTTCCTTTAATAAGGAATTAAGTTATATGGCGAATGAATGGTGGGACTGGCATTGACGCACAGCCCAACTGTTAGTGGAGTGTGGTCACGATCAGAGAATTGGTAAGTATGAAAGAAAAATGAAAAAATTTACTCTGATTTTTTAGGTCGTGCCAATATAGACACAACACCTTGTTCTGCACAATGTATATGTTTTTTATGTTGGGATGTAGACTGAGTCTGTACTTGTGATCTTTGGAGATGATATATGTGTCTCTCTGTGTGTGTGTGTGTATATATATATATATATATATATATATATATATATATATATATCTGTATAGCCTAGTGTTTTATGTTTGAGGTCATGAATGGCCATGGAGATGATTATGGTGGATTGTGGTTGATTGCTATTGTTGATGCATAAAGCATTATAGTGTCAAAAATATTACTAATTGTAGTGCATATTGGTGCATGAAACTGTTATGATAGTGACCGAAATGGTGATGCATGTCAATTCACCAAAAATAAATTGCTTTAAACAACTATTTTGTAAATATTAGAGTAGAGGTTGACCCACAGAGATTGAAGAAACTTGAATTAATGTAAAAACTATAGTCTAAATATTAAGAAAACGAAAAAGAGGGATTTTATAAAGATAATGTTTTTGACAGGAAAAACTAAAGAAATTAATTATGTAAAACAAAAGAATGAAATTTAACAATTTTTTTTAAAAAAAACTTTGGTTAGCATGCATTTTGATTATCTTGGATTTAAGTTGTTGATCATTGAATTCTAAAGATGTCATTAAATTAAACATTCAATCATAATGCAACAACAAGTTCCGTCATGCCATTTTCCCTTACATCTTAGTTAATTACAATAAGTTTTGTAATAAATCCCTAACTACTTAAACTACCCAAAAAGAACTCTCTAGATATATTTATGTAGTAGTATTAGAATCTGTAAAAGATAGTTGAAATTAAGTAACAAACACATAAGCTTGATTCATTTAGCCTAAACTTAGATTTTTCTCTATCTCTAAGTGAATAAAAATCAAAATCAATTATGGACTTAAGATTTTAATCAAGCAGTAGATTATTAAATTTAATCAAATACTTATTAAATTTAATTAAACTAACAACAATAAAAAGATGATATGAAAAATTTTAGATACTTAACCAATGATATATTATATTAATCCAAGATTAATTCAAGATTAATCAAAGATACATACTAACAGAGTTACACAACTACTCACTAGATATTGTTAAAATTGAAAACAATATAAGAAAAAAAGAAGAATTTCGACACTTTATATTTATAAAGAAATAAGTAATTTGAAATATTAAAGATGAAGAAAATTTCGACAATCTTTAAAAAGAAAAAAATAATTCGACAAACTTATAAAATAAAGAAATTGGCAATCTACAAAGAAAAACAATTGGCCCAAAAATTTTTATAACTAAAAAGAAACTTTATAAAATAGAAAAAGAGTTTTACAACTTTATAAAACAAAAACTAGGCCAATTTATTATTTAATTAGCCCTTTAGGGTCCCTTTATATAGTGAGGAAATGATACAAATTCTACTTGTAGTTAAACTCCAATTACAAGTTCCAATAATTATCTAAAATTAATCTTCAATTATATTGGAGTGTTGGATAACTTTGCTAACTCTTGAAGGCTCTTTTTTTCTCCTTGTAATTATCTCCTCCAAAAAAGCTTTAATTTAAATAATCAATTATCCTTGTAGCAATTCCACTTCTATTAGGATTAAGACTTCTAGTTTTTAGTGCTGACTTTGCAAAAACTTTTGACCTATTAAACTAACTCTAATTTGGATGATCTTAGATATTCTAGAAAGCTTGAGAAGTCATCTACAACTTTGATGCAGATCACTTTTTCCCTAAAAATTAAGACACAGGTGAAATTACCAAAATACCCATGCTGGTCAAAAATTGCAAAATGTCTCCCTTAAGCTCCATTTTCTTCCAATAGCTTATTTTGGTCAAGTAAAACATCAAATAAACATTAAAAAGCACTTTTGAGCACAAAATATAATTAGAAGAACATCAATAAACAATATAAAAATATTAAATTAAGTACTTATCAAATTCCCCCACACTTAAGCTTTGCTAGTCCTCTAGCAAATCCTAACTTAATTTCTTAAATTTCAATCTTAAATCTCAACTCCTAATACACTTTCATAGTAATTACGGTTGCATTTAACATATACAACAAGCCTTTAAATCCCTATGTGTCACAACCCTCCATGACTTAACCAAAAACCACTACGAATTTTTTGCATTTTTAACTTACCTTTCCTCTCTTCAATAGTTGGGTTGTGATTCGATGTTAGCTTCCTCACAGACCATATCATCCATTATCATACATACATGTCAATATATTGTTACTGATTGTATTTCTTTTATAATACATGTGAGATCATATAAAATCTAATACAAATACATTCCCCATGATATATATCGTATACATCATTGTGCTGTTTCTATATTTAGATACATAACCGTACAAAATATGTATGCCTATCGATCGATAGGAAATAGCAGCGGACAACAGGGATACTATCCCTCAAAGGGTCTCACTCTACTGCTGATGCTCTGTAGAGAGATGTAAAAGAAAGGGGGGTGAGTATACAACGCGCTCAGTAAGGAAATCAGGTAAGCAAGTAGACATCTACACTATTTACTCAAAATAATGCTATGCCTCAAAAATATCATTTCCTTAACTCACTTTAAAAGCATGTCTTTAAATATATATATATATATATATATATATATACTTGTACTGATTAAATCCCATGTACAGAAATCATGCTTGCTTTCTCAAATGTAGGCATGTAGTGCAAAATAATGCATCTTTATAATATCACAATGCCTTTAGATAAATCATGCCATGCATATTTAAATCACAATAAATATGGCATTTAAATTATTCATATAACAAAATCGGATTCCGACCCATCCCTCAAGTCTATTCGTAAATAAATCAGTTAATCAGGTGATATATCATGTGAGATTCTGTGGTGAAATGCAATAATATCATGGACTATGGCCATATCCTATAATGGTGATCCAAAGCTACATGGAACCCTAGTGTGCGGGGCATCACTGCTGCAACGGGAGGGGGGTCAGTCCATCACAACCGCCAGCTATATCCTCCTCAACTCCACAACACCACACGGTACAGTGTACTCCATGCGACTCGCACGGTACAACATACTCCGTGGACCCTACATCACAGTCGGGGTGCCTGCCATAGGTCTTAGCCCTCAAACCATGGAATATCATACCACATCTCTAAATCCACATGCGAACCTCTCATAGTGTGACACTCAGTCTACACGAGGAAATCAAGCATGGTTTTAAACATGTATTATATATCACATAAATTGCAGTACGCGTCTTTGAGCGTGACTTACAGTCGACACTCCGCTCAAACACTGTTTCACATCACAAACTCAACTCTAGTGCGAGTAAACCTCCAGCAACTAGGTCAATACATAGTTTATGTTTCAAATCAAGTACGAGCAATAGCTTCAGTACCGTGCTATGCACAAAAACATTGAATCAAGTACGAGAAATAACTCAAGTACTATGTCATGTATAAATCATGAAGAATCGAGTACGAGCAACGCTCTAGCACTCTGTCATGTATCTCATGTAAAATTCGAGTACGAGCTAATCGCTCAAGCACTCTCTTAAGCATATACCATATAAAACTGAGTACGAGTAATAACTCCAGCACTCTATCATGCATGTTATGGAAATCTAGTGCGAATCATAATCCAGCACTAATATATGTGGAAAATATATGAAATCAAGTGCAAGCTGTGCTCTAGCACGATTTATTCTCACATAATTCGATAGATGGCTATTTAAAAAGGGATGATTTTCAAAACATCAAAATCAGCACTATAAAGTGTGCTTAATTCACATCAACCTTAAAATCATTAGCCCATCTATTTATTCTTCTGCTAAATAGCAGTAAAACACTCAAAATAGTGGTTTCCATGTTTTTTACAACTTTTAACAAAAGTTGACTTTTTTTCCTAACTAAGGGTAAAATCGTAATTTGCCACTATCGGGTCACAATAATTATTATTCACTTTCTTTGACCCTCAAAGTTTTTAAGTGAATGTAAAAGAAGACGAAAATACGTGCAGGTATTTCTAACTACTCACAAAAGTCCCTTACCTGCAATCACTCGAAAAATTTTACTTTCTCAACGCTGCTCGATCCAGCAGTTCGATTTGCTCCTCTAATAATCTCTGGAGCTGCATATAACCATTTATCAGGTTAATTGTACTTTTCCTACTGTATTTCACATTAAATACAATCTATTTCCCTTAATGGGCATTAATAAACCTTAATGAGCCTAACTATGCCTTAAGCCCATTTCTATTTTACTATTCATTTTCGTTGGGCCTATTGGATTTGTGGGTCCCACCAACTCTTATTGGGTTTGTCCCAGACCCATTACATCACATTGGGCCTAAAATAATTGGGCTTGGCCTATTGGACCTCTCGGCCACATGCCATGGCCGAGAGCACTCAATGTCGTCGGTTACACCATGACATGCCGTCCATGTCCGTTTCCTTAGCCAATTCACTTAGGCATTTTCACAAACACTTGGTTGGCAATGTTCTTATGCATCACATAGTTCATTTAGGTATTTTATCAAATACCTTGATTGCTAACTTAATACATGTATTAATTAATCAAATTGATTAATTCCAACTATACCATAATCATTAACACATGTACATTAACTCATTTATGCCTTAATATCATATGGGAATTCATCAATATTTCACTGCTCACTCTTGGCCTAACCATGATCATAGTGATTTCATATGTTTCAATACTTAAAACATATACCAATATACTTAAAATCATTCATACATTAACATATATGAATTTGAAAGCTTGAAAATATACCTAGTATTTGTGTTCACACTTGGCCGAAACTTTGGAGTCTCACGGTTTGTACACTATGGCTTCTTGATAGCCAATTCCAACATATGTCACTCTCCTCTCAATTTGGAACAACTTTCATGAAGAATGCAAGTTCCAAATATGCCTAATTCCTAGTGATTTCTAGTGAGAGAAAGCTTGGATAAATGTATTTCGATGGTTTCCTTCTTCTAGCCGAGAATGGTATAGTCAAGATGACAATGGTGTGGCTGATTTTATAAGCCATTTACTTAGCCATTAAGCCTTACTTTTCAGCCATTAAAATTGACTTCCTAAGGTTTAGTTATGAGTCACCTAATGAGTCATCTAATGAGTCATAGTTAGCTTTAACTATGGTTAGATATTTACCTAATGGGCTTTACAATTGGGCCTCTCGATTTGGGCTTTCTTAATGGGCTTTTAGGCTGAAAATTTTTGCTATACCTCGGGCCTCTTATTGTATCAATATTTGGCCTATCAATCGGTCCAACAATTCAGTCTAAGGGACCTAAGAATTTCGATCTACGTTTAGTACACCTTAATGGGCTTTAAAATCTTCACTTTAGGCCCATTACGTTTTTAACCATTAAATTAAATCTGGAATCCTTCCGAATAAATTTTCCTTACTTCCGGGGATTATTATCTTGTATTTTGACCAAGAATATTTTTCCTCAAAATTTTTCTCCATACTTAGGTTAATTCCTAACCATGGTTAGTCAACTATGGTAAAAGTCCACTTTTCTTAACTATAGTTGACTTTTTCCTTAATCATTGATCAAGTTGACTTTTTCTCTAAATTTTGAAAGTATCATATCTTATGTCTTACACTCTCGTCTTTACGTTTTAGCCGTTTTCGGTAGGTAAATACACCCGAAACACCTTAAATACTTTAACTCGCTAAAAATGTCCATTTTACCATTTTTAGCTTTTACTCTCGTTCTCTGTGTTTAGAACTAAATCAAACTGACTTTCCTTCATAACCTCTCTATATTTTTTCATTTTAAGTTCTTATTTTCAGTCAGAATGATTCAGATCCACTCGGTTTAGCCTGTGACTCTTATAGCTCACATTAGGCTTTTATATAGCTTATGCATGTTTAAATCATTTCACATATTCTTTAAATCTAGTAAATACTTTTCTTATGATTCAACTATAATAATAGAGTGTTCATACACATAGGAATCATAAGTAACAGGCTACATAAAATACGGGTCTGACAATCCTCCCCTACTTAGAAAATTTGGTCCTCCAAATTAGAACCAAGTTAGTCATCAAATAGATGAGGGTGCTTCTCTCGCATCAGACTCTCCAGCTCCCAAGTAGCCTCCTCTGAAGTATGATGCTGCCAGAGAACCTTCACTAATCCGATAGTCTTCAATCTCAATACCTTCTCCTTCCTATCCAGTATCTGAATCGGTCTCTCAACATACGACATGTAAGACCCGATTTTGTCGTAAGAGCAAAAAGGAATGAATAGAAATTTTCTAGTGCATTTAAAAATGCAAAAGGACTGAAATGATATTTTCGAAAATGTGCAAGGGCAAAATGGTCAAAAGACCAAAATTCGGTATTAATCGGGACAAGAAAATTTAATTAAAAATATGGGATTAAGAAATCTTGATCAATAACGAAGAAATAATTAAATTTCGGGTTAAATTGATCAAGATATGAATTTATTGGAATAAATCAAAATTTTCGTATCGAAAAATAATCCCGAAAATAATCGAAAAATATACCGAAAAGGTAAAATCGGACTGATAAATTCATTTATAGATTAAATGAATTAAATAATAATTTTTGAAGATATTTTGGTAATTTTAATATATTTTAATTGATTAAAATAATAATAAAAGTTAATTATAAATTAGAAAAATAAAATGAAAAAAAAGAAACGAAGTCTGAAACAGAGAGGAAAACGAAACGGAGAGAAGCGAGGAAGCCGAGACCGAGGAGGTTAGTCACCGGCGAGCCACCGGCCAGGCCTAGGGGCCGGCCAGGGCCGGCGAACGCAGCCCAGCACCGGGCGAACAACCAGCGCCCATGACGCTCCGTGGAAGTCTTCGAAAATCATCGAAAACGGAGGAGGAACCCGCGAAAGAGAAGCCTCGATCGGCGGCCATCGACGTCGATTTGAGTCACACCGAGGCCCGATTTAGGAAACCCATGCGATGGCGAACCGAACGGCGGTGGAATCGACCGGAGAACCAGCCGGACGGCGTCGGAACGACCAAAGGATGACTGAACCGATCGAACCGGACTGAATCGATCGAACCGGACCGAGCTGAATCGACGGTCTGAACCGGGTTGAACCAGACCGGACCGGTTTAGCCAAAAAGAGAGGGAAAAAAGGAAGAAAAAGGGAAAAAGAAAAAGAGAAAAAAAATTGAAAAAAATTCTAGTGATGCAATCGAGCTTTGGGTAAGTCGGTAAGCGGTCGAATTGACCGATTTAATTTTTGAAATATTTAATTTGATAAATAATCGACTGAAAGTTTACCCGAAAATATATTTAATTGTGTAGCTCGACGATTGGCATCCATCGAGAGCTCGAGACAGCCTCGATTTGTGTACGATCATGGAATAACGGGTAAGTAACCTTTATTTACGATAATTTTACATCGTTATGCGTGTTGATGAATTACGGATTTAATTTTCGCATAAATGAATTAAATTCAGGAAAATTGGATAAATTGTCGTAAATACTAAATTGAGATATCTGAGAATTTAGAACGAGGCTAAATAAATATTGATGGGCCCAATGAGCCCAATAGGTCTCGATAAAGTGTGGTAAACTGGCTTAAGGCCGATTAAAGCCCATTATGGTGTAATCGGGCCCAAATGGGAAAACGGGCCCAAATGGGAAAACGGGCCCAATGATTTAAAATTAAGCCTATAAAATATGAAATACAATTAAATTGTATTGTAATTGACCTGATGAATATGTATCCGCAGTTCCGGAGATTGGATTCGGAGCAAATCAGACTGCGTGACGAGTCATCAGTGGAAAGGTCAGACTGTACAGAAAATGAGGTAAGGGAATTGTGTGAGTAGCTAGAGGTAGCTACGCGTTTTTTAAATAGTTTTTTTTCTGTACACTGAATATGTATGTATACTCTGATTATGTATAATGATCATAAAAGTGGTTTAAATGATTTTAAGGATCGAAATAGGTGAACATACTATTTTACCCCTATTGAGGGAAGTTCACCTAAGGATGGTGAAAGCATGACATGCATGAAATGCATGATTTAAGGAAATTTATGGTTTAAGGATTTTATTGGTTTTAATCAAAGCAAATCGATAGATTGGCCAGTAATTGCATGAATTTCACATGATAACACTACGTAAGTGTTATTTGTATTTAAATGAAAATTTCTTTGGAAAATAGGCCAACTATCAAGTTTATATGGAAACAGATAGTGCCGACACGTAGTTCGCACTATATCTGCGTTTGTGAATGTGCATAAATGTGCTTGAGTGGTTGCTCGCACCGACTTGTGACATCATATGCATGACATGTGCTAGAGCGGTTGCTCGCACTGATTTTTATTCCTATGAAATGCATGAGAAGTGCGGAGCCTAGCTCGCACTCTGTTTTGACATGTTTTGATTTGTTTTGATGTGTATGCATAAAATGGTGCTGGAGCGATTGCTCGCACTAGTTTTAATGATTTGACATGCATGAGAGATGCTGGAGCTTAGCTCGCATCCTGTTTTGATTTAATTATGCATGAAGCCGTGCTGGAGTGTAACTCGCACGAGATTTGATTTAATTATGCATAAAGCCGTGCTGGAGTGTAACTCGCACGAGATTTGATTTATTTGAGCATTCATTTGTGCTGGAGCATTGCTCGCACAAAGTTTTATATGGTTTTATTAATTCATTTGAATGTCGTACTGGAGTTTTTCTCGTACGAGGTTTTCAATGAGTTTTTATACATATCCGTACTAGAGCATTGCTCGTACGTGGATTTTACTTGAATTTATAATCAGTTTAAGTCGTACTGGAGCGCTGCTTGTACGCAGATTTCATTGATTTCTATGACACCGTGCTAGAGCTTCGCTCGCACGAGGTTTTCTGATATCATGAATATGCATGGAGCCGTGCTTGAGGTTTGCTCACACAGGGAATTGTATTACATGCATATAGCCGTGTTGGAGCCTCCTGTAGACTGTGTGTCACAGTGAGATGATATGCTCACACGTGCATTTTGAGACAGAGATGATATGGGTGGATAAGAGCTATTACAGGCACCCCTGATTGAGCTTGGGTTCACGGAGCACGTTATACCGTGTATATCACGCGGAGTACGCTGTACCGTGGGGATTGTTGGAGTGGAGTGGCATTAGCCACGAGGCAGCAAGCCTTGCCCTTGCAATCCTGGTGTTATGCTGTTCTGGCGGGTAGGACGACCCACCTCCCGTTTCAGGTGTGATACCCCGCACACTAGGTACCGTGTTGCCAGGGATCACTAGGATATGGCCATAGTCCTCGATGTTACTGATAATTACCTGATTGTCTCACATGATATAACTATTGGTCGATAGACCAGGGTAGACCCGAAGGAGGGGTCAGGCCCCCGATTTTATGATTTTATGATATGTGACCCTGAAAGAAGGGTGGTTTTATAACCGAAGTTTTATATGGAATTATGAGATTGTTTTATGAGTTGATTGACCCGGAGGGGTTAGTTTTTACTGCAGTTTTAATGTATTGATTTAAATGCAGTAGCATGTGAAGTTTTCCATGCTTTCATTTGAAATCCATGATTTGTCTTACATGACATGAAAGATTGCATGATCTTAATTAAATTCATGCATAGTATGATTTAATGATGTCATATAAAATGCTTTGAATGCATGAATTTCATGATTTATATATGCACAAATAGTTTTGGATAAACTATGGCATTGAATATGCATGACTTTGTGCGTGAAATTTTAAATGAAAAGAAATGGATTTAAGGGTATGGCATCATGAGCATGTAGATAGTGGAGCTATCTACTTACTTGCATAATTGCCTTACTGAGCGTGTGGTTTGCTCACCCCCCTTAATTTTCCATCTTTTCAGAGCACTTGTAATAGTTATTGAGCGGCTGAGGACTTGCATGTTTGGTATTCGCTGCTTCCCATCGAGAGTCAGGTATACACATTTTTATGGTTTTGTATCTAAATATGTAATGCACAGTACTGTAAATGGATATGATGTCGGGGATGTAAGGTTATGTAAATACCATTGGGTATGTATTTAATTAAAGTCAAAAGATAGTAAACTCTGATATATGAATGTGATTATGGAAATGGAATGGTAATAGGTGAGAGGTGACTAACCTCGAATCATAGCCCAACTGTGTTATAGGATGGTCATGATGAGACAAAGGTAAGAATTAAATAATAAATGAAAAAGTGAAAAATTTACTCTGATTTTTAGGTAATTTGGGTCGTGACACGACATGTCCTCTCGGAGCTCTAATGGCTCATAACTAATCACATGTGCCGGATCCGAGTAATACTTCCGAAGTATCGATATGTGGAAGACGTTATGGACACCTGATAAGTCCGGTGGCAATGCCAACCTATAAGCCTTATCTCCCACTCGATCAAGTATCTCAAAGGGTCCAATATAGCGAGGATTCAGCTTTCCTCTCTTCCCAAACCTTGCTATGCCCTTGGAAGGAGAAACTTTCAAAAACACGAATTCACCAACTGCAATCTCTAGTGGTCTTCTTCTCCTGTCAGCGTAACTCTTTTGTCTACTCTGAGCTGTCCTCAGTCTCTCTATAATCAAGTGGACATCCTCAAATGCATGTGTAACCATATCAGGAGCAAAAATCTTACGGTCACCCACTTCTTCCTATCTAATAGGGGAACGACATCTTCGGCTATATAAAGCCTCATACGGTGTCATCCCGATACTCGAATGATAACTGTTGTTGTAGGCGAACACGGCTAGTGGCCAGTGGTCATCCCAGGAGCCTCTAAAATCTAGCACACATGCTCTCAACATATCCTCCAGAGTCTGTATAGTCTTCTCTGACTGACCATCTATTTGAGGATGGAAAGCGGTGCTCAAAATCAACTGGGTTCCCATGACTTCTTGAAAATGTTCCTAAAAGTGGGAAGTGAAGCGGGAATCCCTATAAGAGACTATGCTCACTGGTACACCATGTAACCTCACTACCTCGCGTACATACAGCTCTTCCAATGAACTCAGAGTATCAGTCGCTCTCAAAGCTAGGAAGTGGGTTGACTTCGTCAGTCTGTCTACAATCACCCATATAGCATCGTGATTCCTATGGGTCCTCGGTAAACCCATCACGAAATCCATAGTGATATGCTTCCATTTCCATATCGGTATAGGTAGAGGCTGCAATAACCCTATAGGTTTCTGATGCTCTACCTTCACCTGCTGACATATGAGACACTTTGCCACAAAATCTACTATATCTCTCTTCATACCCGACCACCAGTATACCTTCCGGAGGTTCTGATACATCTTGTTACTCCCCGGATGTGATGTAAACCTCGATGAATGAGCTTCCGCCAATATCAAACTCCTGAGTCTTGGATCTTCGGGAACATACAATCTGCCTCTGAACCTCAATAGTCCATCAGAACTCGACTCAAAATCAGTCACTGTGCCCTTCTGCATCAGACCACTCACATCCATACAAAACGAATCAGTCTGCTGAGCCACTCTAATCCTGTCCAACAGATCCGGCTCCAAGCGTAGACTAGCTATCCATAGCTTGTATCCATGTCAGAAGGAACAACTCCTAAATTGAGGCTAGAAAACTGCTCTAGCAACTCATGTTCCCTAACCATCATATACGATACCATTCCTAGGTTCTTCCTACTCAAAGCGTTAGCTACAACGTTAGCCTTACCGGGATGATAAAGTATCTCGCAATCGTAGTCCTTCAGAAGCTCTAGCCATCTTCTCTGTCTCATGTTCAATTCTTTCTGTGAGAACAGATACTTGAGGCTCTTGTGGTCGGTAAATATTTGGAACTTCTCACCATACAAGTAGTGGAGCCATACCTTCAACACAAACACTACTGCTGCTAACTCCAAATCATGGGTCGGATAGTTCTTCTCATGATCCTTCAACTATCTGGATCCATAAGCAACTACCCTTCCATTCTGCATCAATACACAGCCTAGTCCCTAATGCGAAGCATCGGTATACACTGCAAATCCTCCTGAGCTGGTAGGGATAGTGAGAATCGGAGCGACAGTCAATCGACACTTCAACTACTGAAAGCTCTTCTCACAATCCTCGTTCCATACGAACGGTACACTCTTTCGAGTAAGACATGTCAACGGAGCAGCTAACTTCAAAAATCCCTCAACGAATCTCTGATAATATCCAGCTAAACCCAAAAAACTCCTGATCTTGGTGACTGTCCTCGGCTGTTCCCACTGAACTACAACCTCTATCTTAGATGGATCGACTGATACAACATCCCTTGATACAATATGTCCCAAAAGCGAGATCTGTGACAACCAAAAGTCACACTTACTGAGCTTAGCATATAACTTCTGCTATCGTCGAGTCTGTAATACTATCCTGAGGTGCTCCTCATGCTCCTCTTTAGATCTCGAATACACCAATATGTCATCGATGAAGATGATAACAAACTGGTCCAAATATGGCTTGAACATATCATTCATCAAAGCCATGAAAGCAGCTAGAGCATTCGTCAATCCGAATGGCATGACCAAGAACTCATAATGGCCATATCGGGTACGAAACGCTGTCTTGGGTACATCTCCATTCCGAACTCTCAGCTGATGATACCCAGACCTTAGATCAATCTTGGAAAAGACCTGTGCTCCCTGAAGCTAATCTAACAAGTCATCAATGCGTGGAAGGGGATACTTATTCTTGATGGTGGCCTTATTCAACAATCGGTAATCTATACACAATCAGAGGCTCCCATCCTTCTTTCTCACGAATAAAATCGGTGCACCCCAAGGTGAAACACTCGATCTAATGAAACCCTTATCCAACAGCTCCTGCAACTGCCTCTTGAGCTCCTCCAGCTCAACTAAGGCCATGCGATGTGGTGGTCTCGAAATAGGCTCCGTACCAGGCACCAAGACTATACAAAACTCTCTGTCTGGTGGTAACCCTGACAACTCATCTGGAAAAACATCTGGGTACTCACTGACCACAGTAATATCTAACAACTTTAGATGTGCCTTATCCATATCTACCACGTACGTAATGAAACCTTGATATGTTGAAGGTTTTCTAAGTCAGTAATTTATATCATAATCATAACTACTCCTTTCATTTATTTTTATTAAACTTTACAACATATCTAGTAGGGTCAGGAAACATAACTGTCTTAGCATAACAATCTAAAACAGCATGGTTTGCAGATAACCAATCTATTCCTAAGATTATATCAAAGTCACTCATACTTAGCAATATTAGATTGGCTATCATCTCCTTGCCCCTATTCTCAACTTGCAGTCATTAAATACATACTCTATAACTTGACTACTGTTCATAGGCGTACTAATCAACATCATCATACATAACGGTGTACGCTCTACATGTCTTACTAATTTACATGAAAATGAAGGCGATACAAAAGAATGTGTGGCACCAGGATCAATTAAAACAAATGCTTCAATATCATAAATCAGGATGTTACCTCGTATCACATCCGATGAAGCATCAGCTGTCCTCTGGTCCAAAGCGTACGCGCCATCGACCAATCACCTGTTTCCCCTTTTCTTCTGCTGTCGCTCTCCTCCTCGAAGCAGAGGGATCAACTGGAGCTCTCTCTGGCTCCCTGTCCTTCAGTGGAACAGTATCAACCATCTCTGGGCAAGCTCTAGCAATATGCCCCTGTTTCCCGCATCGAAAACACACTATAGGAGTCAGCGAACACGGTCTACCTCCATGTTGCCTACTACATCTTCTGCACTGATCGGTAGTAGGTCTCTGTCCTCCTATGACAATACCTTTTGCTGGAGCTATGGTTGGATAAGCAGGAGGTCTAGCAGGTTTCACTTGTGCCTCCTCAACCCGTGGTCTCTTACTGAAGAGTTTCCTCCCTCGTCGATAACTGAAACCTCTATCTCTTACCAATCTCTTCCTCTATATATCTCGACTCCGGCTAAACTTCCCAAAATCGAAAGCATTCCTCTCATAATCTTGCTCGCACAGTTGCGCCCTGTGCACTGCTTCCTCATAGGTGGTGTAAGACCCGAAAAATTAATCGTAAATTTTTATGATGGATGAAAATGGTCACAAATTTAAACGACTGGGATTTAGACTGGAAATAAGGATTTAAAATACGAATGAATGAGTATTCGTGAAGGGAAGTTGGGTTAAATTAATCTCGAACACGTACAAGGGCAAAACGGTCAAAAGATTGAAAGCCTGTATAATTCGACAGGAAAAATTTAATTAAAAATAATGCATTTGAGAATCTTGAACAATAACGAAGAAATAATTAAATTTTGAGTCTAATTGATCAGGAATCCGAACATTTTAGAAATGCCGAAAAGTCACTCGGGACAATATCCTGAAAATATGGAGAAATTATACCCGAAAAAGGGTTAAAAATATAATAAATAAATTAAATAAAATTATTTGGAATAAAAAATTGATTTTTTAGATATTTTTGAATATTTTTGACTATTTTAATGAATAAAATAATAATAAACTAATTTATAAATAATAATAAATAAAAATTAAATTAATTCAAAAAAAAGAGAGAAATTGAAAATCGGGGAGAGAGAAAGAGGATAGAAACGAAAAAATGTAAGCCAAACCGAGGAGACCACCCGCTAGCCGTCCGGCGACTAACGGCCAGGCGAAGGGCCGAAAAAGGAAGAGGAGAGGCCGACGACCACCCTGGTACCGACGACGCGCCCCACCGACGTCGGAGAACGCCGGATCGAGGGAGAGAAGCCGAGAGAGGAAAGGGGAGATTCATGACGACCGGCGTCGATCTGGACGACCCCACCCCCAGCCGAACGTTCCCCAGGAGCAGACGAGCTGATTGGTGGTGGCCACGACTGGCGAAACTACCGACAAACGTCAGAAACGGCGGAAAGAGGAACTGGGTACCGACGGTGGAGAGAACAGGCCAGACCGATGACTTTTCAGCGGCCTTGGACGAAACTGAGGGCAGATTCGAGCTGTGGACGATCCCGCGGAGCTACTGGCGGTGGAAGCCGGTGGAGAACCGACTGGCAAGGTGATGAATCGGCCAAACCGGATTGAATCGGTTGAACCGGACCGGTTTAAACCGGGTTGAACAGGACTGAACCGGTTCAGCTAAGAAAGAAGGAAAAAAAGGAGAAAAAGAGAAAAAGGAAAAAGGGGAAGAATTTTTGGGGATACACCGGACTTCGGGTAAGTCGATACGAGGTCAAAAGTGACTGATTTGAATTTTGAGAAATTTATTTAAATTATATTTAATCAAAAAGTAACCCGAAATTAAATATATAATTGTGCAGTTTTACGATAAAGCCCGAACGAGAGCCGATTGAGCTTCGATTTTTATACCCCGCATCACATTGGGTAATTATATTTTAATTTCGACAATTAGAGTCCTTTAATACAGAGTTTCGATTATTTTATGAAATTTACGAAATAATTCTATATAAAAAGGAATATTTATCTGAATTGCAACATAATTATCGTAAATAGTATACGGGCTATCCAATGAGTTTGGAATGAAGCCCGATGATTATTGATAAGTTGAATGAGCCCAGTAAACCCGAAGAAGGGATTTAATAAGTAAACACGGGCCCGATGTCTATTAAAGTGCAATTGGGCCCAATAAAGTAAAACAGGCTCAATATATTAGATTCGATCAGTAAATGTGATATACTGATAAAGATAATTGAATTGACCCCAATTATGTGGTTATATGCAGTTCTGTAGACTTGGTTGACATGCAGTTGGATCGAGAGATCGAGTATTATTGAGACGAGATAAGGTTGCGCGTGATTCCAGGTAAGGAAATTTTGTAGGTGCATAGAGATTTCTATACATATTTATTGAGGGGATTTAAAGGGTTTAGAATTCCTTAAAGTATCTAGAAACGAAATAATAATTTTTACGAAAATTGGGGCTTAGGTGAATAAAGAAAAAGACGATTTTGCCCCTAGGAGTAAAATTTACAAAAAGGGTAATAAGGTAGATAAATTGCTTGATTTCATGTATTTAATGTTTTATATGAATGTATTGCTTTGATTTAAGTAAATATGCACATAGGTTGGCTGTTGATTTCATGAATTATACGAAAGGGTATCGGTTTGGACCGGTTACTATTTTAAAAGATGTTTTATAAAAATTGAGCCACCTATCATATTTACACGAGTAAAAAGAGTGCTAGAGTCTTACTCGCACTAAATTTTACTGATTTATCACTCATGAAAGCCGTACTGGAGCATTGCTCGTACGAGAAATTTGTGTGTGTACAAAATCGTGCTGGAGCTTCTCTCGCACGAGATTTTAGATATCATGATATGCATAGCGTGGTGCTGGAGCTTCGCTCGCACTAGACGTGAGTTGACATGCATATAGTCGTGCGGAAGCCTCCTGTAGACTGTGTGTCACAGAGAGTTAAGATGCTTGCACGTATACTTTGAGACATGGGTTGGTTATTGACATAGTATTGGGGTGGATAAGACCTACGGCAGGCACCCCCAGACTATGATATGAGTCCACAGAGTATGATGTACCGTGTATGTCACACGGAGTACGCTGTACCGTGCAGTCATGATGACTCGATGATGTTACTTGATATTCTGGCGGGTAGGACTTGACCCCACCTCCTGTTGCAGTTGTGATACCCCGCACACCGGGATCTGTGTAGCCTGGGATCACAGGGACAAAGTATGGCCATAGTCCTAAATTTTTCATATAGTAACCTACATGCCTCACATGATATCATACGGTCTGGATAGACCAGGACAAACCCGAAGGATGGGTAACGTCTCGATTTATGTTTTTAAACAAGATGCGATTTAATGAATCAAGGTATTCTCGAGAGATGGATTTAGCCTTGATGTGATTGTTTTATGATAAAACAAATAAGTTTTAACGTGAAAAGTTTGTAATGAAACAGATAAGTTTTTGAGTGTTGAGTTTATGATGAAACAAATAAGTTTTAATGTGACGAGCATGAGATGTCATACAAGATGATTTTTCCATGTTTGATTTATATGTTGATTTCATGACTTCTCTTATATGATATATACCTACATGTGGCATCGTTTTAGTCATACCTCATGCTCTAAATATAAACGATTTTATATCACAACATTATCAGCATGTAGATAGTATAGTTATCTACCTGCTTACATTATTACCTTACTGAGCTGTTTATGCTCACCCTTTCATTTTCCACCCCACAGGGTATATTCAGTAGAAGAGAACGACAGTAGTCATATCCGCTGCTTTTTATCAAGACCAGGTATACACATTTGTAAAATTTTTGTATCTGAACATATAGAGGTACAGTACTGTACATGGATGTAATATTGGGGATGTATTTATTTAAAATAAATTGATATGTAAATGAAATATGAAAATGGAATGGTAAATAGGTGAGAGGTGACTAACACCGAATCATAGCCCAACTGTTTAGTAGTGTAACTGTTCATGACGGGTAAGGAAATTAAAAAGCGAAAAAAATTTACTCTGATTTTTGGGTCGTTACAGAAAAGATGGTATCAGAGCAGAGTTGGCCTGATATGAGTCGGTGTTAGTGGTTAAGTAAATTTACATCCTCTTGTACTGTGCATTGTTTAGATACAATTGTGTATATCAAGATAGAAGTGTAGCTAAGAATTTAGTTTCAAATGCAAGAATATAGTTTTTATAAATGATAGCCGTTATGGTAGAGGGGCGAGTACACGTGCTCGAGGCCGTAGAGATAGGCCTAAGAGTCGAATAAGTTGTCACATGAGACTCAAGATGAGA
Organism: Firmiana major; assembly: GCA_033439115.1. Taxonomy (NCBI): domain Eukaryota; kingdom Viridiplantae; phylum Streptophyta; class Magnoliopsida; order Malvales; family Malvaceae; genus Firmiana; species Firmiana major. Next base: position 40,805,696 of record CM065905.1, read on the forward strand.
ATGAGGTGGAGGCTGATGATGAGCATACTCCACAGGGTCCTATAAAGAGACCCAACAGTATTGAGACACGCTCCGAGAGGATGGAGTGAAGTGTAGAAAATATTTCGGAGTTGTTTATTCAATCTATGCTGGTAGTTGAGGATAGGCATAGTAAAGCCTAAACAGGTGCCTCAGACTATAGAGATTTTCACACCCCTCCGGTATATAGCGAAATAAAGAAACCAATACTTGTTGAGGACTGGGTGTATAAGATAGCGAAGTTGTATTGATTCTTTCGATGTATGTCGATTGAGAAGGTGACTTTTAAATACGTTTATGTTGGAGTCGAGGCGGAGCATTGGTGGAAGTTCGCTCGATCCATCTGAATAGTTAGACGTCCAAAGTCGACATGAAAAATATTTCTGGATGTATTTCGGTGATAGAATATTTCGAACACTACTTAAGGGAAATTACAATTAAAATTTCTTACACTGACCCAGAGACACTAGTTGATTGATGAGTATGAAAATCAATTTATATCTCTGGGCAGGTGTGAACTTGATACCATGGGCAGTGAGAGTCGGAAAGCCCAAAAGTTCATGGAATGCTCAAATTGTCGATTAGAGTCCGATTGGTTCATTACCTATGTCGAGGCAGTGCGTAGATTACAGTTGCATGAAGAAGATCATGTGTTGCACGCCTCTGAGATTGAAAAAGGTAGTAAGGATCGAAATGGAGATAGAAGAAAATAGAGAATGATAGAGATATCAGAACGAGAAAAGACCAGTTGGTAAGAGATTAGAGCTGATGAGTCATGGGGTAAGATGATTGGTAAGGCCCCAGTGTGTTCAATTTAACACTTAAGAGGGGTATTGTGATTGGATAACCCCGACCTGCTACGAAGCAGTGTAGCAGTGTAAGCAGAGTAAGCAGTGTAGGATGTGTGGTAGATACCACGGAAGTAAAGGCCTACACCTACACCTTATTAACTAAAATAGGAGTTAAGTGTGGTAAGACGGACCACTTAATTAATGATTGCTCAGAGTTGGGTGAGACTGCCCTACAGAAGAGCAAAGAGATAGAGCAAACCCTATTGGTATCTCTGCACCGAAAAGGGAGGCCACAGCCGAAGAGAAAGGGAAAGTAGGCTGTTAGACGAGGGCGAGCGTATGCCTTAGACCAGAACATTTCTGATATTTCATATGATGTGGTGAAAGATACCACACTGGTTACGAATAGAGAAATAATTATTATAATTAATCCTGGTGCCACGTAATTAGTCATTCCGCCTTCAATTGCTTATAAGTTAGTAAAAGATGTGAATGCCTACACCTATAGGCACAATGCTGATAGTTAATACCCAATGAAGGAGGGTTAACTAACGAAATAATTATGAAGAAATTGTAAGTTGAAAATAGGGGTGAAAACATCACTGAAAAGTATACGGTAAGTTGTGACAAGTAGAAAAAAAAGGGAGTAACGATTGAAATTAAAGGAGCAAATGATTGTACTCACAGAATGAGTAATGACAGAGTTTGTTATAAGTGATATACGAAAGGAGATGAGTTTTAAGATGTGATAAATCCTGATTACGAGATAGACTCGAATAAGAGATGTATGTAAGGTAAGAATATCTATGATACGTGAAGTAAATTGGATTAAAGCAATTAGTAACGAATATGAATTGTGACCACATGGACTGATATGTAAAGTAATTATGGTCAAGTCTGAGGGTTAATAAAGGTATTTCAAAATACCTCCCCGCCTGAAGACTTGACAGTGTCTAAAAGTATACACATAACTTATAAATTGAAATCGATAGTCGTAATATATACATTAAAAAATAGGGTACCTTTACTGGTACAATAAGAAATATAGAATTCGATTAATCAGGAAAGTTTAAAAATTTAAAATTTTATAAAAGCCGTTAATATAAGAAAAGGGAAATGACGTGGGTTAGTAGCTTCAACGAAAGCGATTTCGAAAAGAACATTATACGTTTATGCGTATATAGGTCAAGGATATGGGTAATTGAAATATTCAATGGAACTCAACTACGATGAGATATTTAAACTTTACCTGGACCGATTTGTTATCATCCATATTGATGATATTTTGGGTGTAATTACAGTCCAGAAAAATTATAAGCAACAATTGGAAGTTTTTTTACAGATGATTTGTTGAGAATTCTCGAAATGGACAACTTTATTAACACGTTTAACTTAGAAAAAGTTGTATTTGAATGGGATGATAGACGTGACAGGAGTTTTGGTGTACTGAAGTAATAAACTGACCACCACATTTATTCTCACCATACCCAAAAGATTAACAGGTTTCTCAAGATATATGGATACCTCAAAATAATGAATGGGCTAAGTGTTGAAGCAAAATGAGAAGATAGTCGATTATGAATCCAGACAACTCAAGGATCATGAAAGAGACTATCCGACTCATGATTTAAAGTTGACAGCGATAGTGGTATTGAGTATATAACAATACTATGTATACGGTGAGAAATTTCAGGTATGCACTGATCATAAAAACCCCGAGTATTTGTTTTCATAGAAAGAGTTAGATATGAGAGCAAAGAGGGTTAGAGCTTCTGAGGGATTATGATTGTGGAAATTGTACCACCTAGGAAAGACTAATGTAATGGCTAATGCCTTGAACAGAAAGAGACTCGGGATGGTATTACATATGATGGTCAGGGAGCATGAGCTGCTCGAGTAGTTGTAAGCCTCAGTAGTGATGTGATCCCCTCTGATGATGACATTGATTATGAGACAGCTAGCCTGAGATTAGAACCGAATTTGAGTGACCGGATTTGACAGGCTTAGTGTGATGATCGACAGGGTGTCGATAGTGTGGGTCAGATTCAGATGGGTACAGTGACAGAGTTCACCGAGAGAGATGATGGCTTATTGAGGTTCAGAGACAGTATAAGCGCTCCCCAGGACTACAGTGATGAGATATAGTTATTGCCAGAAGCTCACTCTTCGGGATAATCAGTGTATCCGAAAAGTAATAAATATATCAAAATCTTAGAAAAGGGTATTTGTGGTTAAATATGAAAAGAGACATGATAGAGATTGTGGAAAAGTGTCTCGTATGTCAGCAGAGTAAGGTAGAGCAAAAGAAGTTTGCAAGGGTATTGCAGTTTCTACCTATATTGACACGAAAATGGGACCAAGTTACCACGAATTTCGTGATGGGTTACAGAGGACCCTGATGAATCAAGAGGCTATCAGGGTGATAGTCGATAGATTGACTAAATCTACCTACCTTCTGGTTAGGAAATCCCCAGATACTCTGAGTGTGAAGGCAGATTTATGTGTAAGGAAGATTGTGGAACACCAAGTATTTTTCCAGTGAGCATGGTATTAGATAGGGATTCCCGCTTCACTTCTCACTTTTGGGAACGTTTTTAGGAAGCTATGGGAGCCCGATTGAGTGTTAGCACAGCTTTTCGTCTTCAGACAGATGGTCAGTCAGAGAGGACTGTACAGGTTCTGGAGGATATGATGGGAGCGTGTGTCATTGATTTGATAAGCTCCTGGGATTATCAATTGTTACTAATCGAATTCATCAATAATGACAGTTGTCACTTGAGTATCAAGATGACTTCAGATGAGGCATTGTATGGTCGTAAGAGTTGTTTCCCCGATTTGGATAAGAAGAGGTGGGTAACAGATATAGAGTTGTTCCCGAATTGATAAGACAAATCTCTGATGATGTTCAGTTAATTGTGAAGGATTAAGAACACCTCAGAGCAGATAGAAAAGCTATGCTGACAAGAGATAAAAAAACCATTGAAATTCACCGAGGGTGAATTAGTATTATTGGAAGTTACATGCCCTTAGGACATAGCATAAGGACGCAACGAGATCCAGAGAGAGATTGGACAAAGTGGGAGATAAGACCTATAGGTTGGCATTACTACCTAAATAAATAGGCATCCACAATGTGTCCTATCTTATGATGCTTCGAAAATACTGTCCGGATCCAACGTATGTGATCAGGTACGAGCTTCAACAGTTTAGCTCAATGAAAGTATAACGTATGATTAGAAAACTTGATTCGGGTATTAAAACGGGAAGTAGAAAGTGTTGGGTTTAAGATGATCTCCCTAATTAAAGTATGTTGGTAGTATTACACTCCGAAAAAAGTCACATGGGAATTAAAGGATATGATACAATAAACGTACTCGAAGTTGTTTATGGATCCAACTAACTTGGTTCTAATTTGGAGGACCAAATTTCTTAAGTGGGGGAGATTATCTAAGACCCGAAAAATTAATTGTAAATTTTTATGAGGGATGAAAATGGTCATAATTTTAAATGACTGGGATTTGGACTGGAAATAAGGATTTAAAATACGAAATGAATGAGTATTCGTGAAGGGAAGTTGGGTTAAATTAATCCCGAACACGTACAAGGGCAAAACGATCAAAAGATCGAAAGCCGGTATAATTCGACAGGAAAAATTTAATTAAAAATAATGCATTTGAGAATCTTGATCAATAACAAAGAAATAATTAAATTTCGAATCCAATTGATCAAGAATCCGAAAATTTTAGAAATACCGAAAAGTCACTCGGGACAATATCCCGAAAATACGGAGAAATTATACCCGGAAAAGGGTTAAAAATATAATAAATAAATTAAATAAAATTATTTGGAATAAAAAATTGATTTTTTAGATATTTTTGAATATTTTTGACTATTTTAATGAATAAAATAATATTAAACTAATTTATAAATAATAATAAATAAAATTAAATTAATTCAAAAAAAAGGAGAGAAATTGAAAATCGGGGAGAGAGAAAGAGGATAGAAACGGAAAAACGTAAGCCAAACTGAGGAGACCACCGGTGAGCCGTCCGGCGACTAACGGCCAGGCAAAGGGCCGAAAAAGGAAGAGGAGAAGCCGACGACCTCCCTGGTACCGACGACGCGCCCCACCGACGCCGGAGAACGTCGGATCGAGGGAGAGAAACCGAGAGAGGAAAGGGGAGATTCACGATGATCGACGCCGATCTGGCCGACCCCACCCCCAGCCGAACGTTCCCCAGGAGCAGACGAGCTGATTGGTGGCGGTCACGACAGACAAAACTACCGGCAAACGTCAAAAACAGCGGAAAGAGGAAATGGGTACCGACGGTGGAGAGAACAGGCCGGACCGATGACTTTCCGACGGCCTTGGACGAAACGAGGGTAGATTCGAGCTGCGGACGATCCCGCGGAGCTACTGGCGGTGAAAGCCGATGGAGAATCGGCCGACAAGGCGATGAACATGCCGAACCTGATTGAATCGGCTGAACCAGACCGGTTTGAACCGGGTTGAACCGGACTGAACCGGTTCAGCCAAGAAAGAAGGAAAAAAAGGAGAAAAAGATAAAAAGGAAAAAGGGGATGAATTTTCGGGGATACACCGGACTTCGGGTAATTCAATACGAGGTTAAAAGTGACCGATTTGAATTTCGAGAAATTTATTTAAATTATATTTAATCAAAAAGTAACCCGAAATTAAATATATAATTGTGCAGTTTTACGACAAAGCCCGAACGAGAGCCGATTGAGCTTCGATTTTCGTACCCCGCATCACATTAGGTAAGTATATTTTAATTTTGACAATTAGATTACTTTAATACAGAGTTTCAATTATTTTACAGAATTTACAGAATAATTCTGTATAAAAAGGAATATTTATCGGAATTGCAACGTAATTATCGTAAATAGTATACGGGCTATCCAATGAGTTTGGAATGAAGCCCGATGATTATTGATCAGCTGAATGAGTCCAGTAAACCCGAAGAAGGGATTTAATAAGTAAAAACGGGCCCGATGTCTATTAAAGTGCAATTGGGCCCAATAAAGTAAAACGGGCTCAATACGTTAGATTCGATCAGTAAATGTGATATACTGATAAAGATAATTGAATTGACCCCAATTATGTGGTTATATGTAGATCCGTATACTTGGTTGACGCGCAGTTGGATCGAGAGATCGAGTATTATTGAGACGAGATAAGGTTGCGCGTGATTCCAGGTAAGGGAATTTTGTAGGTGCATAGAGATTTCTATACGTATTTATTGAGGGGATTTAAAGGGCTTAGAATTCCTTAAAGTATCTAGAAACGAAATAATAATTTTTACGAAAATCGGGGCTTAGGTGAATAAAGAAAAAGATGATTTTGCCCCTGGGAGTAAAATTTACAAAAAGGGTAGTAAGGCAGATAAATTGCATGATTTCATGTATTTAATGTTTTATATGAATGTATTGCTTTGATTTAAGCAAATATGCACATAGGTTGGCTGTTGATTTCGTGAATTATACGAAAGGGTACCGGTTTGGACCGGTTACTATTTTAAAAGATGTTTTATAAAAATTGAGCCACCTATCATATTTACACGAGTAAAAAGAGTGCTAGAGTCTTACTCGCACTAAAGTTTACTGATTTATCACTCATGAAAGCCGTATTGGAGCATTGCTCGTACGAGAAATTTGTGTGTGCACAAAATCGTGCTGGAGCTTTGCTCGCACGAGATTTTAGATATCATGATATGCATAGCGTGGTGCTCGAGCTTCGCTCGCACTAGACGTGAGTTGGCATGCATATAGTCGTGCGGAAGCCTCCTGTAGACTGTGTCACAGAGAGTTGAGATGCTCGCACGTATCCTTTGAGACATGAGTTGGTTATCGACATAGTATTGGGGTGGATAAGACCTACGACAGGTACCCCCAGACTATGATATGGGTCCACGAAGTACGATGTACCGTGTATGTCACACGGAGTACGCTGTACCGTGCAGTCATGATGACTCGATGATGTTACTTGATATTCTGGCGGGTAGGACTTGACCCCACCTCCTGTTGCAGTTGTGATACCCCGCATACCGGGATCCGTGTAGCCTGGGATGACAGGGACAAAGTATGGCCATAGTCCTCGATTTTTCATACAGTAACCTACATGCCTCACATGATATCATACGGTCTAGATAGACCAGGACAAACCCGAAGGATGGGTAACGTCTCGATTTATGTTTTTAGACGAGATGCGATTTAATGAATCAAGGTATTACCGAGAGATGGATTTAGCCTTGATGTGATTGTTTTATGATAAAACAAATAAGTTTTAACGTGAAGAGTTTGTAATGAAACAGATAAGTTTTTGAGTGTTGAGTTTATGATGAAACAAATAAGTTTTAATGTGACGAGCATGAGATGTCATACATGATGATTTTTCCATGTTTGATTTATATGTTGATTTCATGACTTCTCTTATATGATATATACATACATGTGGCATCGTTTTAGTCATACCTCATGCTTTAAATATAAACAATTTTATATCACGACATTATCAGCATGTAGATAGTATAGTTATCTACCTGCTTACATTATTGCCTTACTGAGTTGTTTATGCTCACCCTTTCATTTTCCACCCCACAGGGTATATTCAGTAGAAGAGAACGGCAGTAGTCATATCCGCTGCTTTTTATTAAGATCAGGTATACACATTTGTAAAATTTTTGTATCTGAACATATAGAGGCACAGTACTGTACATGGATGTAATATTGGGGATGTATTTATTTAAAATAAATTGATATGTAAATGAAATATGAAAATGGAATGGTAAATAGGTGAGAGGTGACTAACACCGAAACATAGCCCAACTGTTTAGTAGTGTAACTGTTCACGACGGGTAAGGAAATTAAAAAGCAAAAAAAAATTTACTCTGATTTTTAGGTAATTTGGGTTGTGACAGGTGGTTATATCTAATGGGACCAACCTGGACCGCAGAACCGGTCTCAATCCATCGATGAACCTGTGGACCTTCTTGGCCTCACTATACATGGTATCTAGGTCATATCTCCCCAGGGATAGGAATCGAGTCTTATACTCATCCACTAATAAACTCCCCTGGTTCAGTCCCAAAAGCTCAGCTTGTAGTTTTCGTTGTGCGGTATCGGGAACAAACTACCTCCTAAAGGCATATCGAAATATCTCCTAACTAATAACTGTATGTCGGGCTCTTAATATCGGTCTGGTGGACTTCCACCAATGCTCTGCAGCTCCCTTCTGTAGGAACGCAGCAAATGCAACCATCTCCGATGTCGTACACTCGAAGAATCCATAAAGCTTCTCCATCTCAGCAACCCACTCCTCAGCAGCTACAGGGTCCTTGACCCCACTAAAAGATGGAGGTCTAAACTTCTGGAACTCTCGCAACCGATGCAGATCACATCCGTACCCTAATCCACTACTACCTGAAACTAGTGGGGGTGTAGGAGTATCTACCGTCCTCGGTGTATGAGCTGGCTGTGTAGGTGTATCAGGGGCAACTGCCTCTCCTGTCGCAGCTCCTGCCTCATGTCCCTGCCTACCTGGCATCGTCTGTGCCAATATCTCCCCAATCGTCTCTAAACTACGCTCTAATCTTGTAAAGCGTGTCTCAACACACTCTGGTGCCTCAGTAGCACCTGGAGTCTCATGGGTAGGTAATGGTTCGGCAGCAGCTCGTCTCTCAGGCCTATCTCTACAACCTCGAGCCCTACCTCTCGTCCCTCTACCACTACGAGTATTTGCCATATAGGCAAAGTTCCTGCATTCACAATCATGAATTAGTCCGTTTCCCATATAGTATACACAGTTGTATCTAAACACAACACAGTACTATGGGGATTACACTTTCCTATTTTCCAACACTGACTCACATCAGACCAACCTCTGCTCTGATACCATTCTGTCACGACCCTCCATGACTTAACCAAAAACCACTGCAATTTTTTTGCATTTTTAACTTACCTTTCCTCTCTTCAATGGTTAGGCTGTGATTCGATGTTAGCTTCCTCGCAGACCATATCATCCATTATCATACATACATGTCAATATACTGTTACTGACTGTATTTCTTTTATAATACATGTGAGATCATATAAAATCTAATACAAATACATTCCCCATAATATATATCGTATACATTACTGTGTTGTTTCTATGTTTAGATATATAACCGTACAAAATATGTATACCTGTCGATCGATAGGAAATAGCAGCGGACAACAGGAATACTATCCCTCAAAGGCTCTCACTCTACTGCTGATGCTCTGTAGAGAGATGTAAAAGAAAGAAGAGTGAGCATACGATGCGATCAGTAAGGAAATCAGGCAAGCAAGTAGACATCTACACTATCTACTCAAAATAATGCTATGCCTCGAAAATATCATTTCCTTAACTCACTTTAAAAGCATGTCTTTAAATATATATATATATATATATATATATATATACTTGTGCAGATTAAATCCCATGTATAGAAATTATGTCTACTTTCTCAAATGTAGGCATGTAGTGCAAAATAATGCATCTTTATAATATCACAATGCCTTTAGATAAATCATGCCATGTATATTTAAATCACATTAAATATGACATTTAAATTATTCATATCACAACAATCGGATTCTGACCCATCCCTCAGGTCTATCCATAAATAAATCAGTTAATCAGGTGATATATCATGTGAGACTCTGTAGTGAAATGCTGTAACGACCCTTGACCTTTGAAAATCGGGGGAAATTTTTTTTTGAATTTAATTTAACCACTTATTCCCTTATTCACTTAGGTTGTATTCCTGTGCAGTGTCAAAACACTTTTCCTAATTCTTTACTCGTAATTATAATTAATTTCCATACTTTAAATTATATGGCCGATAGAAATTTCGGCAGCATAACGACTTATATATGAGCCTACCCACTTGCAATTCAATTGTTTTCGACAATCCTAGATATCCACAACTACCAAGCATGCTTTCCAACAATCCTAGATATCTACAACTACCAAGCATACTTTCTCAATCCACTTTTACAACTCAATATATCGATTTTGATTTAATACTAGCCATCTCAAAATGTAAACCCAAAATGATATTGTTTACATCGTTTTCCTTACAAATTACATCCCAACAAAAATATTCCCAATAAACGTGTCTGTGCATACAGGTATGCCTGGTACAGGAATGTAAATGTATACCTTTCTGCGTGTACAAAAAGTAGCCTAGGGTAACTCTCCCCACCAGCCTACATCGTGTACGCTGTAGGTAGCACCTACGGATCACTACAAATAATTTGAGAGGTAGAGGGGTGAGCTTTCGGGAAAAATTCCAGTAAGAAGATGTATTTAAAACGATCCTAGCAATTCAAATATGTAGAAAACATAATAGTACATATAAAGATTATTTTTTGAAAACTAATATAAAGGACATTCAAAGGTTAAGGAAAATCACATAATATAAAATCATATTCTGATAACTGAGTTTAATTTTCAAATAGAGACTACATCGGCCCATATAATTATCGTGCAACAATAACATATTCATCATGCAGCAAAAGAACCAAGTCATCCTCCGTCGAGGGAATTCAAAACCTATGGCCATGGTAAGGCTGTAGACAAAATCAAGGTCTTACAGCATTCAGAACACGAGGGCGAAATACAGGCACCACAAGGGCGAAATACAGGCGCCACGAGGGCGAAGAAATACAGGCACCACGAGGGAGAAATACAGGCGCCACGAGGGCAAAATACAGGCGCCACACAGGCGAAGTTGGCATGCATAAGCATACAACATAAATGGCCCTTAGTCTCAAAACATACTATGGTTTTCATATGCGAAAACATCGAAATAAAATCATCTTATTCGAAAGATCATTTCAGAAGACATGCTCTTATTCAGAAGTCAAATTCAACTATATGCAATTATTCAAAAACACAAATACAGAGAGCATAATCTTGATCAGAAATATAATTTAGAAACATGCATAAAAATCATACTTCATGTCTTTGTAAGCTTTCTTAATCAAGGTTCAGAAAGTAACTATTACCGTTTTAAATTATATCCCCTTACCTCGATCTATCGAATCTCTGGGCTCGAGTGGTGACGCCTCCTAGTACCTCCTTTAATTCTCTCTACGATTCACCTACACCGAAATTGTATACTTAGCACCCTATTCATGCGAATTGTCCGAATTGCGTTAAAATCGTAACCTATCGTTACTACTGCGTGTGTACGTATTATTGTATATACCTAGGCCAACATGCACGTTTATATATCTTCTTTTACCACATATTATTTTGTATGTACAATTATTGACATATACCTTATTATATACCTCTACGTGTATAGACACACATATATATATATATTTATTTGTTTTCATTCTTTTCCTATCTCATATATACATTCTTTGTATGTACATAAACTAGCACACATTCATCTTATATACACCCATATGCATATACACACATATATATATATATATATATATATATATATATATACACACACACACATACACACTGCTATATATATATATATTATTATTGTTTTCCATTTTTCCTTATCACATATACATACATATTCTTGTATGAACATATACTAACATACCCTTTCATTATATACACATATATGTATATACCCAAATATATATACACACATTCATTTTATCATTTAATTTCCTTATTCATCATCACATAAATATATATATATATATATATATATATATTTGTCTATTTCACATCTCTCCCATTTTTATTTTTATTTCACATCTAATTTAATTTACCTTATCATACTTATACACAATTACATATATATACATGTACAATTAAATATACATATATACATATAGATTTTTTTTACCTCTTTTCCCTTCATTTTCATTTCACACACCCTAATACACACCAAGCCTATGTCTCAAGCATGTATACATATATATTCATACATGTATATATGTTCATTAAATTTACCTTTTCTCCCCTTTTTTGTCTCTTCCAATCTACACTAACATGCTTATGTATACTATACATATGTATTCATGTACATCAATATACATATATACGTATATGTATTTTACCTCTTTTTTTTGGTACTCGGTTTTGCTCTTCAGTCTCCCCTTTTCTCTTTTCCTTTGTGGTCCTCGATTCCAGCTCAATTTTTTTTTTTCCTGGTTCGATCCTGCTCTGCTTCGGTTCTCCTGCAACTTCTTCAGCTCTCAGCTTCTCCTCCTGTCTTCCTCAACCTTCATGCTTCAGTTTCTTTACTTTCTTCTCAGCTTCCCTCATCTGTTCACGTGGGGGAAACCTCCCTCACCCACTCTGTTCACCTTTGATCATCCCTTGTTACAGCTTCAGTTTCCTTCTTGCTTGCGCGCCTCCCTTTTTCGTTAAGCCCCCTGTAGATTACACAATGAAGACCCAAAAATGCCAAGAACCCTCTATTTTCAGCACACAATTTTCTCTCTTCTAGATTTCCCTCTCCCAATCACTCTCTTCTTCTTTCGCGATTTCCCTTGTCTTTCACTCTCTCTTTTGCTCACTCTTCTCCCTCCTTTCCAATCTTCTCTCTCGGTCAACCCCTCTTTCTTCCCTTCCTCTTTTCTTCTCTTCTTCAATTTCCTCTTCTTCTTCTTTCTTTCCTTCTTTCTTCCCCTAGTCGACCGGCTCTCTCTCTCTTCCCCCTTTCCTTCTTCCTTTTTCTTCTTCTTCCTCTTCTCTTTTCTCTTCTTCGGTTCCTGCCCAACACCTCTGTTTCTTTTCCTTTCAATTTCGAATAGTGGCAGATGGAATTGGCTTTTCTAAGCCAATTCCGTACATGCCATAATATATATATATATATATATATATATATATTATCTTAATATTATACTATATACATATATATATATATATGTATATTATATTTTATATTATCTTAATATATATATATATATATATTATTTGTTGGTTTAGTGTCATTGGTTATTTTTTTGTTTAATGTTTGTATTATTGTTTTGTGTTCATTTCATTTCCTTTTTTATTTTTTTTGTTTGTCTCTCGCTTTATTTATTATTTATTAACACTTATATATTATCTACTATATATTTCATAGTATATATATATATATATATATATGTTATATATATATATTATTATTATCCATTTATTTAAATGTCATGTATATTTATACATACATGTACACCTATGTATATATATATATATATATATATATATATATATATATATATATATATATATATATATATACACATTTTCTTGTAAGATTACCCAAGGACATAATATCCATGCCTTCCATGAAATTCTCATTATTTCAAAAATGAAATATTATCGGGATTCCATCACTCCTCACGAATTCCCGATACAAGTTTTTACATCAACAAATTTTCAACTAATAATTTAAAATTTTCCATTTTTATATAATCTAATTAAACGTAGGAAATTCGTGGGGTTTACAAATGCAATAATATCTTGGACTATGGCCATATCGTATAATGGTGATCCCAGGCTACACGAAATCCTAGTGTGCGAGGCATCACCGCTGCAACAGCAGGGGGGTCAGTCCATCACAATCGCCAGCTATATCCTCCTTAACTCCACAACATCACACGGTACAGTGTACTCCATGCCACTCGCACGGTACAACGTACTCCATGGACCCTACATCACAGTCGGGGTGCCTGCCATAGGTCTTAGCCCTCAAACCATGGAATATCATACCACATCTCTAAATCCACATGCGAACCTCTCATAGTGTAACACTCAGTCTACACGAGGAAATCAAGCATGGTTTTCAACATGTATTATATATCACATAAATTGTAGTACGCGCCTTTGAGAGCGACTCATAGTCGACACTTCGCTCAAACATTGTTTCACATCACAAACTCAACTCTAGTGCGAGTAAACCTCTAGCAACTAGGTCAATGCATAGTTTATGTTTCAAATCAAGTACGAGCAATAGCTCCAATACCATGCTATGCACAAAACAATCAAATCAAGTACGAGAAATAACTCAAGTACTATGTCATGTATAAATCATGAAGAATCGAGTACGAGCAACGCTCTAGCACTCTGTCATGTATCTCATGTAAAATTCGAGTACGAGCTAATCGCTCCAGCACTCTCTCATGCATATACCATATAAAACTGAGTACGAGTAATTACTCCAGCACTCTATCATGCATGTCATGGAAATCTAGTGCGAATCATAATCCAGCACTAATATATGTGGAAAATATATGAAATCAAGTGCGAGTTGTGCTCTAGCATGACTTATTCTCACATAATTCGATAGATGGTTCTTTAAAAAGGGATAATTTTCAAAACATCAAAATCAGCACTATAAAGTGTGCTTAATTCACATCAACCTTAAAATCATTAGCCCATCTATTTATTCTTCTGCTAAACAGCAGTAAAACACTCAAAATGGTGGTTTCCATGCTTTTTAAAACTTTTAACAAAAGTTGACTTTTTTTTCCTAACTAAGGGTAAAATCGTAATTTAACTAAGGGTAAAATCGTAATTTGCCACTATCGGGTCACAATAATTATTATTCACTTTCTCTGACCCTCAGAGTTTTTAAGTGAATGTAAAATCAGACGAAAATACATGCAGGTATCTCTAACTACTCACAAAAGCCCCTTACCTAAAATCACTCGAGAAATTTTACTTTCTCAACGCTGCTCGATCCAGCAGTCCGATTTACTCCTCCAATAATCTCTGGAGCTGCATATAACCATTTATCAGGTTAATTATACTTTTTCTATTGTATTTCACATTAAATATAGTCTATTTCGCTTAATGGGCTTTAATAAACCTTAATGGGCCTAACTATGCCTTAAGCCCATTTACGTTTTACTATTCATTTTCGTTGGGCCTATTGGGCTTTTGAGGCCCACCAACTCTTATTGGGCTTGTCCCAGACCCATTACATCACATTAGGCCTAAAATAATTGGGCTTGGCCCATTGGATCTCTCGGCCACATGCCATGGTCGAGAGCACTCCATGCCGTCGGTCACATCATGGCATGTCATCCATGTCCATTTCCTTAGCCAATTCACTTAGGCATTTTCACAAACACTTGGTTGGCAATGTTCTTATGCATCACATAGTTCATTTAGGAATTTTATCAAACACCTTGATTGCCAACTTAATACATGTATTAACTAATCAAATTGATTAATTCCAACTATACCATAATCATTACACACATATACATTAACTCATTTATGCCTTAATATCATATGGGCATTCATCAATATTTCACTACTCACTCTCGGCCTAACCATGTTCATAGTGATTTCATATGTTTCAATGCTTAAAACATATACCAATATACTTAAAATCATTCATACATTAACATATATGAATTTGAAAGCTTGAAAATATACCTAGTATTTGTGTTCACACTTGGCTAAAACTTTGGAGTCTCACGGTTTGTACACTATGGCTTCTTGATAGCCAATTCCAACATATGTCACTCTCCTCTCAATTTGGAATAACTTTCATGAAGAATGCAAGTTCCAAATATGCCTAATTCCTAGTGATTTCTAGTGAGAGAAAGCTTGGATAAATGTATTTCAATGGTTTCCTTCTTCTAGCCGAGAATGGTATGGTGAAGATGACAATGGTGTGGCTGATTTTATAAGCCATTTACTTAGCCATTAAGCCTTACTTTTCAGCCATGAAAATTGACTTCCTAAGGTTTAGTTATGAGTCACCTAATGAGTCATCTAATGAGTCATAGTTAGCTTTAACTATGGTTAGATATTTATCTAATGGGCTTTACAATTGGGCCTCTCGGTTTGGGCTTTCTTAATTGGCTTTCGGGCTGAAAATTTTTACTATACATCGGGCCTTTTATTGTCTTAATATTTGACCTACCAATCGGTCCAACAATTCGGTCTAAGGGACCTTAGATTTTCGATCTACATTTAGTACACCTTAATGAGCTTTAAAATCTTTACTTTAGGCTCATTACGTTTTTAACCATTAAATTAAATCTGGAATCCTTCCGAATAAATTTTTCTTACTTCCGGGGATGATTATCTTGTATTCTGACCAAGAATATTTTTCTCTAATTTTTTCTCCATACTTAGGTTAATTCCTAACCATGGTTAGTCAACTATGGTAAAAGTCCACTTTTCTTAACTATAGTTGACTTTTTCCTTAATCATTGACCAAGTTGACTTTTTCTCAAAATTTTGAAAGTGTCATATCTTATGTCTTACACTCTCGTCTTTACGTTTTAGCCATTTTCGGTAGGTAAATACACCCGAAACACCTTAAATATTTTAACTCGCTAAAAAGGTCCAGTTTACCCTTTTTAGCTTTTACTCTCGTTCTCTGTGTTCAAAACTAAATCAAACTGACTTTCCTTCACAACCTCTCTATATTTTTTCATTTTAAGTTCTTATTTTCAGTCAGAATGATTCAGATCCACTTGGTTTAGCCTGTGACTCTTATAGCTCACATTAGGCTTTTATGTAGCTTATGCGTGTTTAAATAATTTCACATATTCTTTAAATCTAGTAAATACTCTTCTTATTATTCAACTATAATAATAGAGTGTTCATACATAAAGGAATCATAAGGAACATGCTACATAAAATAGGGGTCTGACACTATGTTACCCCTAGCGGACAAGTTGTGTCAAATGAGGGCTTTCAGGAGATGTACCCACAAAATCTTAAACTCAATCCTCCAATATTAAAACTTTTGGCCAAGATCGTGTACATAATTCAATATGTTAACTTTGAATAATGTATTTTGAAATGAAAAAACATTAATCTCAAATGAACTTATTTTCAAATCATTTGTAAGAAATTATTTCTAAGTATTTATCTCAAAATCATATTGCATCAATGATCACTTAGAAATATTGTCAAACTTCAAATCTTTATAAAACTAAAGTTTGGTGGGAAACTAAGAAAATGAATTAATCAAATAAGTCTAAAAGCCTTGCAGGATCGATCTCCTTTAAGCTAAAGTACTGCCAGATCGATCTCAAGGATGGGTGAGATCGATCTCCCCAAGGCAGAGGCTTAGCCAGATCGATCTCAAGGATGGGTGAGATCGATCTCCTCAAGGCAGAGGCTGAGCCAGATCGATCTCATAGATTGGTAAGATCGATCTCCTCAAGTCAAAGACTTTGTGAAATCAATCTCAAGGAATGGTGAGATCGATCTCCTCAAGGCCTAGACATTACAAGATCGATCTCATAGGGTTATGAGATCGATCTCCTATAAGCAGGAGCAATATTTTCAAAGCAGAGATCGATCTCCTCCTTAACAAGAGATCGATCTCCCCTGTATAAAGCTAACAACCAGATCGATCTGTTGATAAATGAGATCGATCTGCCCTTTGTAAATTTCCTTTGTGTTGCAGGTTCGGGAACAAGAGATCGATCTCCTTAGATAAATGAGATCGATCTGGACCTCTTCTGCAGAATTCCCACGGCTATTTCTGCAGGTTCTCAACGGGAGAAAAAACATTAAATGCTTCACCTATCAATTGGGTGTATTAATACAAGTCATAAAGACATTTGAGATAAGAATAATAAAGTCAGCAGAAAAGTTTTGTATATTCTTGAGAGAGCGTTCTTTTTGTCTTCAGATTTGTACATTGAATTGTTAGTGAAAGCTTCTGTTTAAGCTATTCATCACCTACCCATTAATAGAGTTTTCCATGGTATTCACTCTTAATCTAAAAGAAAAAGGGAGAGTTCCTCTGTGAGAGAATTGTATAAAAGTTGAATAGAAAATACTTGGATAGGGGGTAGAGAGGTTATTCCTTAACCTTGACAAGGAAAGTTGTATTGATCACTTTGTTAGTGAAAAAGACTCCTTAACAAGAAGGTCAAGAAGAGATGACGTAGGCAAGAGATTTGGCTGAACCTCTATAAGTCACTGAGTTTGCTTCTCTTCTTCCTTATCTCCTCTGTTTTACTGCACTTTTACTCTATTGCTAATTGCTATCATTTATTTGTTTAATTACAATTTTGGCTAAGAAAGTTTAAATTAAGCATATTGTTAGAAAAATTGATTCACCCCCCTTTCGGTTGAGCCAGCAATTGGTATCAGAGCTTGAACTCTTTGATTAAAAAGGAGTAAATTCCTAAGAGCTTAGAACGATCCTATTGTCACGACCTAAATTACCTAAAAATCACTACAAATTTTTTGTTCGTTTGTTATTTAATTCTTACATTTCTCTTATCGTGACCATCCTACCAACAGTTGGGCTATGATTCGGTGTTAGTCCCCTCTCACCTATTTACCATTCCATTTCCATATTCACATTCACATATCAGGATTTACTATCATTTGACTTTAACTAAATACATTCACAATGGTATTTACATAACCTTACATCCCCCACATCATATCCGTTTACAGTACTGTGCATTTACATATTCAGATACAAAACTATACAAATGTGTATACTTGACACTCGATGGGACGCAACGGATACCAAAGATGCAAGTCCTTAGCCATGCTCAAACTACTGAAAGTACTATATAGAGGAGGAAAATAAGGGGGGTGAGCAATCACACGCTCAATAAGGCAATTATGCAAGTAAGTAGATAGCTCCACTATCTACATGATCATAATGCCATGCCCTTAAATCCATTTCTTTTTGTTTAAATCTCATGCATGAAATCATGCATACATCAATGCCATAGTTTATAAAAACTATTCGTGCATACAGAAATCATGCAACTCATGCATCAATGGCATTTTATGTAAAATCATAATTTGCATGAAGTAAATTAAGATCATGCATTATTTCATGTCATGTAAAACAAATCATGAGAGAAAATTCTTTTCATGAGTTTATAATTAAAGCATGGAAAACTCCTCATGCTACTGCATTTAAATCACTTCATTAAAGCTCAATTTAAAATAACCCCTTTGGGTCAATCATCTCATAAATCAATCTCAAACTCATAAAAATTTTGTTATGAAATTCTGTTATAAAATCACTCTTCTTTTAGGGTCACATGTCATAAAATCCTCTGAAAAATCTATCATCATAGTAGAAAATCACATCTCAATAAAAGTCACAAAATCGGGGGCCTGACCCCTCCCTCGGGTCTACCTAGTCTATCGAGACCAAAAGTTATATCATGTGAGACATATAGGTGACTATATCAGTAACATCGAGGACTATGGCCATATCCTAGTGATCCCTGGCTACACGGTACCTAGTGTGCGGGGTATCACACTTGAAACAGGAGGTGGGTCAGTCCTGCCGCCAAAACAACATAAATACCAAGATTTTGAGGGCAAGGCTTACAGCCTCGTGGCTAATACCAGTCCACTCCAACAATCCCCATGGTACAGCGTACTCCACATGACATACATGGTACAACGTACTCCATGAACCCAAATCATAGTCAGGGGGTACCTACCGTAGGTCTTATCCACCCAACCTATGTCTCAGTATGCACGTGTGGGTGTATCATCTCATTGTGACTCACAGTCTACAAGAGGCTCCAACACAATTATATGCATGTCATATAAATCCCTGTACGAGCAAAGCTCCAACATGGCTCCATGCATATTCATGATTTTTGAAAACCTCATGCGAGCGAAGCTCTAGCACAGTTTTATAAAAATCAGTAAAATCTGTGTACGAGCAGCACTCCAATACGACTTTAAAAAAGTGATAAATCCATATAAAATCACGTGCGAGCAAGCTCCAGCACGGTTTATGCATAAAATCCATCAAAGCCTCGTGCGAGCAATGCTCCAGCACAGTATCATGCATAAATCATTCAAAACTTCATGTGAGAAATGTTCCAGCACGAATGAATGCTCAAGTAAATCAAAACTTCATGCGAGCAATGCTCTAGCACGGTTTCATGCATAAAGAAATCAAATCTCGTGCGAGTTACACTCCAGCACGACTTTTATGCAATTAAATCGATTAAATCACGTACGAGCAAGGCACCAGTACGGTTTTTATGCAATTATCATATCAAAACAGGATGCGAGCTAAGCTCTAACACCTCTCATGCATGTCAAATCATTAAAACTAGTGCGAGCAATCGCTCTAGCACCTTTTTATGCATATCAAGTCACACAAATCGGTGTGAGAAACCGCTCTAGCACCAATATGCACACTCACAAACTCAGATATAGTGCGAACAAGGCTCCAGCACCATTTGTTTCCATATAAACTTGATAGTTGGCCCATTTTCCAAAGAAATTTCATTTAAATCTAAATAACATTTACATAGTGCTATCTTGCGAAATTTATACAAATATTGGCCAATCTACCAATTTGCTTTGCTAAAAAGTCATGAAAATCTTCCAAATCATACATTTCATGCATGTCATGCTTTCACCATACTTAAGTGAATTTTCCCTTAGTAGGGGTAAAATAGTCTTTTACCTATCCTGAGTCCTTAAAATTTTTAATCCATTTTTAGGACCTTTATACATTTTCAGTGTATACAAAAGCTATTAAAAATATGCGTAGCTACCTTTAGCTACTCACAAAATTTCCTTACCTCATTTTTCTGTACAGTCTGACATTTTCACTGATGTCTCGTCATGCAGTCCAATTTACTCCCAATCCAATCTCCGAAACTGCGTATAAATATTCATATGGTCAAATACAATATAATTAATTGTATTTCATATTTTCTGGGCTTAATTTAAATCATTGAGCCCGTTTACCCATATTGGGCCCGATTGTACCATAATAAGCCTTAATTGGCCTTAAGCCCATTTTTCACTTACTATTCACATCATCGAGGCCTATTGGGCTCATTGGGCCCATTAGTATTTATTGGGTCTCGTTCTAAACTCTTGGATAGCTCAATTAATTATTTATGACAATTTATCTTAAATTACAAAATTTAATTCATTTTATACGGAATTAATCCGTAATTTATGTGGTAAATTTTTAACAAGCATAACTACGCAAATTGTCGTAAATAAAGATTACTTACTCAAGATTTCATGATGGTACACAAACCGAAGCTGACTCGAGCTCTTGTTTGACGTCAATTGTTGAGCTACACAATTACATATTTTTTCGGGTCAATTTTCAGTCGAATATTAATCAACTTAAATATTCCAAAATTTAACTCGGTCAATTTCGACCGCTTACCGGTTTACCTGTAGTTCGATTGCATCAACGAAATTTTTCTCCCATTTTTCTTCTTTTTCTTTTTCCCTTTTTCTTTTCTTTCTTTTCGTTCTTCCCTGGTTGAATTGACCCGGTCCGGTTCAGCTCGGTTCAGTCTGGTTTGACCTGGTTAGGAGCTTCGTCATTTGGTTCTTCACAGGCTTTCGTCTCTAATAGATCTGCGGGGTCGTCTGGTGCACGGATCTGGTGTCGATTTCGCCAAGACTGGTCGGGAAGTGACCGGTCTGACCTCTTCTCTCCTCGATTTTGCTACTGATTCTTCATTCGTTGTTTTCGGCACCGTCCGTCGATTTCTCTGGTCGATTTTGGCACCGTTCGGTGCACCTGGAGCAGGGGAGCATTCGGCTGGCCTTGGGTTGGACCGAAACCCCGCCGGTGGTCGTCGATTCTCTCTTCTCCCTCCGTAGCTTCCCTTCCTCGATTTACTGGAATCCGGCGTCGGTGGGGCGCGTCGCGACTGTTGGTGGGTTGCGTGGGTGTCAGCTACCTTTTTCGACCCTCGCCTGGCCTCCTCGATCACCGGTGGTGGCTCGTCCCCTTTGGTTTCCGTTTGGCTGCAAGCTTCATCTTTTTCCTTCGTTTTCTTTCGTGTTTATGTTTCAGATTTGCGATTTCTTCTTTTTTATATTATATTTTATTTTAATCAAATAAAATATAATAAAATACCCAAAATATCTAAAAAAATCATATTTTATTCCTTAAATCATTAAATGAATTTATCTGTCTTATTTTCTTTTTTCGGTGTATTTTTTCAATATTTTCAGGATAATTTCTTGAAGTGAAAATTCCAGTTTATTCCAATAAATTCATATCTTGATCAATTTAACCTGAAATTTAATTATTTCTTCGTTATTGATCAAGATTTCCCAAATCCATATTTATAATGAAATTTTCTTGTCAAATTAATATCGAATTTTAATCTTTTGACCGTTTTACCCTTCAACGTGTTCGAGACCAAACCAATCCAACTTCCCTTCACAAACCCTTTCTCATTTCATGTTTTAAATTCTTATCTCCAATCTGAATGGTTCGAATCCCATTCGTTAAATTTGTGACCATTTCAATCCTTCATTTGACCTTTAAATGCATTCGAGAATCTTTTATTCATTCCATTTGCGTTTTTCATTCATGTAAAGCTCTTTTTATGATTCAATTTACATAAAAACCATGTTTACATCATTTGAATCATAAGAAATTACGATAAAAATTGGGTCTTACACTTATGACTCATAATAGTGTAGCAACAAACCTAGTAGGAGAAGGACACTCTACTGTTAGACCACCCATGTTTAATGGTGAAAACTATGCCTATTGGACGACTAGAATGATATTATTTATTCAAGCTAATGACTATGGAGTGTGGAGGATTATTGTCAAAGGCCCATAAATTCATACTAAGAAAGTTGAAGGAAAAGATATTCCAAAAGAGGAAGATGAGTGAGATTTCAATGACATGAAATGTGCCAAATTGAATGCAAAGGCCATACACACCTTATTTTGTGCTTTAAGACCTAATGAGTACAATAGAGTTTCCACTTGTGAAAATGCCAAACAAATTTGGCATAAGTTGGCAATCACACATGAAGGCACAACTCATGTCAAGGAGACTAAAGTAGGAATGCTTACTCATGACTATGAATTATTTAGAATGAAACAAGATGAATCAATTAGTGACATGTTTACAAGATTTACTGATATAATTAATGGACTCAAATCTTTAGGTAAAACCTATTCGAACACAGAGATGTTGAAGAAAATCCTATATAGCTTACCAAAATCTTGGGAAGCTAAGGTAACTTCTATTGAGGAGTCTAAGGACCCTCACACACTATCATTAGAGGAATTGATAGGGTCATTACTCACCTATGAAATGAAGCTGAAAATAAATGAAGAGCCACCTAAGAAAGTAGGAGTAGCTCTAAAATCTACCACTCAAGAGGAATTAAAAGAGGACAAAAATGAGAGTGGTGATGAAGAGGATTTTGAAATAGCAATGTTTGCCAAAAGATTCAATAAATTTATGAGAATGAGAGGAAATGGTGGTATTAGGAGAACCCATAAGAGAGAACACAATAGAGGAGAGCCAAGTAGGAAAGACACTATTGTATGTTATGAATGCAAAAAATCGGGTCATATTAAATTTGATTGTCCTTTGCTAAAGAAATCGAATGATAGGAAACCTAAAAAGAAGGCAATGATGGCAACATGGAGTAATAGTGACAGCTCCGATGATGATGGGGGAGAAGAAGTAGCCAATCTTTACATTATGGCTCTAGAAGATGATAAGGTATTGTCTACATCTAATGAATATTCTTTCGATGAGTTACAAGATGCCTTTGATGATCTTATGATAATTCTATATTTTTAGAATTATTTGTGCTTAATTTCCTAATTAATTATTTAAATCCCCAATTTATTTTGTTAATTATCCCCTTTATTTAATTAAAATTCTCATGTTTGCAGATAAATTAAATCCGGATGAATTTTGAATATTTCGGTAGAAAAATGGACCGAAATTGGGCTAAAATCGAGATTAGACCACGCGGACAACACGAGCCTAGCACATCCAATTGGACAAAAAGACAAAAGACATGGAAATATTATTTTTCAAGGAGCCAATGGTGTGAAGACAAGTGGCCAAACAATGCCAACTCATCTAGGATGGAAAAATTTCAATTATACCCCTAAATGTGTATATAAATAGAAAATGATGACAATTGTAAGAGGGGTAGAAAAATAGGTTAGAATAGTTTTATTTTTAGGTTAACTTAGAAAAGTTTTTCTTCTTCCTTGTTTTATTTTTATTAAGGCGGCACAGTAGATTTTTTTGGTTTTTTCTTCCAGCTTTTCTTTTCGGCATTGTTCTTCTTTTTCAATTTATTTAATGTTCATTGCATGTTCTTCTTTACAAGTTGTTAAATTCATTTGCAATAGAATTTCAATCAATTTTCATTCTCTCAGTTCCATCGTTGATATTGTTCTGCAGTTTTTCTTTTTGTTAGTTTTCTTACCCTCGGTTTCTCATTGATTTCAACCTTCTCGGTTTCCTTCCATAAGATTTATTTCGGTATTTTCAGAGATTATTTTCCTAACATCAACCGCATAGTAGATAATTAATAGGAACCAGCAGTGAAGGAAGCACGGTTCGGGAGTTTCTAAATTTTCCTGTGTTAGATTTCTGTTGCATTAGTGTTTTACCGTTTAGCTTTAGTTTTCTGTGTAGTCATCCTAGTTTCTGGATTTGTGGTAATGATCAAGCTTAATACCGAGAGGTGAGGTTTGACAGATTGCTGGATGAATCAATGAAGCAACCAGCAAGCTGACCGATTCTCTGCTCTCCCCTGTTTTCCCAGTAATTTGTTGTTCATCCCTTATTCTGTTGTAGTCTTTGTTTTCAGTCCTTTACTATGTTCTTTATGAACTTAACGCACCTTGCATAGTTTCTGGTTATGTTCTCTGTTGAACCACACGAGCATTGCTGGGAACGGACGGACAGTAGCAGTGCAGAGGCTGTGAACGTGTTGGTGACAATCAGAACCGAGGCAGTCCAGCAAGCTTATACAATCCGAGAAATGTACCTGGGAAGAGAAGCAGTACAGCAGCTGAGCATGACCGTGTAGCAGAGGCAACAGGACAATCCCAGTGCAGCGGACGTGGCCAGTACCTGGTGAAGGAAGCAGAGCAGCAACAGACCGAGAGCACATCTGGGCATTCCGGCAGCACCTGAAGCAGACCAAGAACGTGCAAGTTGTATGCTGTACATGGGCAGAGGATGAGAACATATCTGGACAGCAGGCCAAACCAAACCATGAGCACCGCCTGGAACCGAGAATGCTAGAAACCAGAATATCCAAATTGGTGAAGACGTGAACAGTGTTGGAGGGAAAAGTTTAAATTGCTAAGGCCATGTTTGGTTGGTTGATATAGGGGTTTAATCCATTTTTCATGCATTTCGTTAGATTAATTAATTTAGACAAAGTCATGCATTTTAAGTGTTAGTGAAAATTCCAAATATGTTTCATTCATTAGTTTAAGTTTAGTGATAAATTAGTGTTTAGAATTAAATTAGGGGCAAATTTATTTTCATTAGATTTTAAGTTAGCTTAAATTGCATTTTCTTAGTTAGTTTAGTTACATGCATATTTTATTTTAAACTTGTTTAATTATAATTTAAGTAGTTTTATTGCTTTAATTTTATATTTGCATTTTATTGCGTTTTAACTGTTTTAATTTTCTTTTGTAGGTTTTTGTTTTTAATTGCTTGGAATATTGTAAGTAATTTTACTCGTTTTTATTTTCTTTATTTCTTATTATTTTATTGCCTTCCAGTATTATTTTTAATTAGCTTTAGTAGATCACCCTCCATCATTTCATAATTGGCTAGGATATACTCAAGGTAAAAGTAACCGGTAGTTAATTAGGCTAACAACTTCTCTGTGGGACGATAATTCCGGGACTCAAATCCCATTATTACTTGAACGACCCGTGCACTTGCGGATAGATACCCTTAGGGGCCGATCAAGTTTTTGACGCCGTTGCCGGGGAAGTTTTAGTTAGTCCTTAGTTAATATCGGTAAAATTATGCTTAGGTGTAATTCTAGCTTGTAAATATTTAGATCCTTGGTTTAGTTTAGTTCACTTTCTTATAAAAAAAAATTCAAAAATCTAAAAATTCAAAAAAAAAATTTCTAAGGACTTTTAGATGTTTGTATGCGTAGAGCCCAGAGCTTTGATTGCCTTCCTCTAGATCCTGAAATCGAACGAACTCTTAGGAGAATACGAAAGGAATCTAGAAAATCCATAGCTCCGCTGCAACACACAATGGCAGATAATAGGGAAATCAGGACCGTCGGGGATTATCCGATGCCGACGATTGGAGGATACTACACTGGCATTAGGCCACCAGCAGTCCCTGCTAATAACTTTGAAATTAAGCCGTCCATCCTTCAAATGATCCAAACCTCTTTACAGTTCAGTGGGCTTCCACATGATGACCCACATGCTCATCTGGGGCAGTTCTTGGACCTATGCAATACCTTCAAGCATAATGGATTATCGGACGATGCACTACGGCTTAGACTATTCCCTTTCTCACTCAGGGATAGGGCAAGACACTGGTTGACCTCACTGCCCCCAGGATCCATTTCCACATGGGATGAACTAGCCCATCAATTTCTAGCAAAATTCTTTCCACCCTCTAAGATGGCCCGACTTCGTAGCGATATATCCTCCTTTGCCCAATACGACTCTGAATCTCTCTACGAGGCATGGGAACGATACAAGGAGCTTCTTAGGAAGTGTCCTCACCACGGCCTACCTCTATGGCTTCAAGTCCAAACCTTCTATAATGGGCTTACAAGCCAGAATAGGACGATAGTGGACGCTGCTTCGGGCGGAGCATTGATGTGTAAGACAGAGGAAGAGGCTTATGAGCTGCTAGATAAGATGGCGGCTAACAATTACCAATGGTCCTCGGAAAGGCAGCTGCCAAAGAAATCGGCGGGTATATATGAGCTTGACACGCTGTCCACCTTGACTTCTCAGATAGCCAATCTTACAAAGAAGGTGGAGTCGCTCACTACCCAACCTAATCCCTCCAACAGTCCTAATACCGTGTTTTCTGTCCAAAGTCCTTTTCTATCTTGTGATCTGTGCAGTGGTACCCACGCTGTAGATAGGTGTCCACTTAACCTCGAGTCAGTTCAGTACGTTGCCCCTAAGCAACAGAACAACCTTTATTCGAACACCTACAATCCAGGGTGGAGGAACCATCCAAATTTCTCTTGGAGCCAAAACCAAGGGTTCAAATTCTAGACCAGTAGGACCCCCAGGTTTTCAAGCTCCACAGGTTCAGGTACCACCACAACATCAATTTCCTCACCACCCACCACCTCCATATCCACATCATCCACAGAATCAATCTCATCCACCCCATTTCCATTAATCACCACCACCTCCTCAACCCCAGCATTCATCTGCAGCTGATAAGAAACCCTCTCTTGAGGAAATGTTCACGACAATCTTGCAAAATCAAGCAGCTTCAATCAAGAACCTAGAGGTTCAGGTAGGACAGATAGCAAACGCTCTTAGTCAACGTCCTCAGGGGACCCTCCCTAGTAATATAGAAGCCAATCCTGTTAGGCAGAGGGAAGGGAAGGAACATGTAAAAGCTATCACCCTTAGGAGTGGCAGAGAGTTAGTAGCTACCCCTGTTGAGTCCAGACCTGACCGGCCTTCAGTTGTAAAACCCATAGGTTCTAGTGAAGTAGCTCAGATGGAGCAAGAATCAAATGATCAAGCTGCAAAGGAAACAAAGCCAGGCATTTCTTCACCTTTACCTGTTTCCTTGTCACAACCATCTTTATCCTCTGATGCTATAAAAGTCCCCACTACATCTCCTCCTGTTAGGCCACCAGTCCCTTTTCCATAGAGATTTCACAATCAAAAACTGGACCATCAATTTGCAAAATTCCTTGAGGTTTTTAAGAAACTTCACATTAATATTCCATTCGCAGATGCCTTAGAGCAAATGCCAAGCTATGTGAAGTTTATGAAAGATATCCTCTGTAGGAAAAGACGATTGGAAGACTACGAAACGGTGGCTCTAACTGAGGAGTGTAGTGCCATCATCCAGAGAAGGTTACCCCCCAAGCTCAAGGATCCTGGAAGCTTTACCATACCATGCACCATTGGGAATTTATTCTTTGGTAGAGCTCTGTGCGATCTAGGAGCTAGTATAAACTTGATGCCATTATCCATCTATCAGAAGTTAGGGATAGGGGATGCCAAGCCCACCACTGTGACCCTCCAGTTGGTCGATCGATCAATTAAATATCCAAAGGGGGTCATTGAGGATGTATTAGTGAAAGTGGACAAGTTTATCTTCCCGGCAGACTTTATCGTGTTGGACATGGAGGAAGATAGAGAAGTCCCAATCATATTAGGCAGACCATTCCTCGCAACTGGTAGAACTTTAATAGATGTACAGAAGGGGAAGTTAACTATGAGAGTCCTCGATCAGGAAGTGAAATTTAATGTTTTCAAACCTTTAAAGTTCCCTGATGACTCTCAAAACTGTTTTAGGATAGAGGACATAAAGCTTGACCATATAAAATCTGAGAGAGAGGAGGAAGTAGATAGGGCTCAGGAGGATTTAACTATTAACATTCTGTTACCATTCTGGATAATCCTCCTACTCTTTGCACTGCTGCTGAGTGTTGTGTTCTTTAGCTGCATATGAAGTGGCTATGTTTTCCTTTTCACTTTTTGTATATAGTTCTTTTTCTTTTTCTTTTCTGTTGTTTTCTTTGTTTATTTTACAGGTTTATTTTCTAGTTTTATGCTTTCAATAAAATGCTTCAGATGTTCATCAACATCAGATAGGGGAGTACTCTGTTCTTGAGCTTAATTGTTTATATTATCTGCACACTGAGGACACTGTGCACTTTAAGTTTGAGGGAGGGGATATTACTTGAGCATTTTTCGAAAATTTGGGCAAAATTGAAAATTTTTCAAAATTTTTTCGAAAATCTGAGCTTAAATTGTTTGATTTTAGGATGATTTAATACTTAGCATGTAGCTTTCCCATATTCCGATGATATGACCCCATGATTAAGTATGATTTTGATTGACTAAGAAGCATGATTATAGGAAAAGCATGAAGTTGAGTTCTTGAATGGGTCTTGATTCGGATTATGATTTCCTCATTTTATGCACATGTCATGTCATGAATCTGTATATTTATTTAGAGAAAGCTTATGTGGACATAGGATTGCATTTGTTCAGTTGATTTTGTGTATTATATTCTATAATTTGTTTGATCTAATCTTGAGGCGAAATATTAGATCACACTTAATTAAGGAGATGATTTAGGCCATCTTTGGATCGTTTGAGCCTTTCGAGCCATCCCTGTACATACTTTACCCCTAGTCACCCATCTGGGCCAAATAAGACTTTCTCTGTAAATACACCTGCTATTAATTTTCCTTAGCTTAAATACTTTGTTCCTATCCCCTACCCCGAAAGCATGAAAGTCATTGGGATATATTTTGAGCTTTGTACATATGGGTATCTTGTGATAGTGAAAATTCAAAAAAAAAAAAAGAAAAAAAAAAGAAGAAGCAAAAAAAAAAAAAAAGAAAATAAAATAGAAGAAAAATACAAAAAAAAAAGTTTAGTGAAATAAATAAGTTTGGGGGAATAAATTTGAGCTCTTACATTAAGATCCTAGAAGTAATGCATGTTAAGGGGTAATTGAACCTAAATCGACTTTATCATACCTTAGCCCCAGCCTTACATTATAAGCTTAATAAAGTCCTATTGATCTTTAGTTAAGTGTGACTACATTAGTGGAGAGAGAAGTGAAAAGCAAACTTATGGAAATGATCACATGTCATTAACTTTGCATTCACTGTGTTTGCATAATCTAATCTGAATAATGTATTGTGAAGTGACTTTGACATTTTTCACACACTCACGAGGAGTCTAATTTGGGTTAGGACTTATGATGAATGATTTTGAGTGCTGGACTTATAATTGTGACTCTTTGATTTCATAGTCTGTACTTTTTCTTTGAGGATAGTATTGGGGAAATTATTGTGTTTAGTACTTGTCATTCTTACAATTATTTTGTTTTGCTTGAGGACAAGCAAAAGCTCAAGTTTGGGGGTGTGATAATTCTATATTTTTAGAATTATTTGTGCTTAATTTCCTAATTAATTATTTAAATCCCCAATTTATTTTGTTAATTATCCCTTTTATTTAATTAAAATTCTCATGTTTGCAGATAAATTAAATCCGGATGAATTTTGAATATTTCGGTAGAAAAATGGACCGAAATTGGGCTAAAATCGAGATTAGACCACGCGGACAATACGAGCCTAGCACATCCAATTGGACAAAAAGACAAAAGACATGGAAATATTATTTTTCAAGGAACCAATGGTGTGAAGACAAGTGGCCAAACAATGCCAACTCATCTAGGATGAAAAAATTTCAATTGTACCCCTAAATGTCTATATAAATAGAAAATGATGACAATTGTAAGGGGGGTAGAAAAATAGGTTAGAATAGTTTTATTTTTAGGTTAACTTAGAAAAGTTTTTCTTCTTCCTTGTTTTATTTTTATTAAGGCGGCACAGTAGATTTTTTTGGTTTTTTCTTCCAGCTTTTCTTTTCGGCATTGTTCTTCTTTTTCAATTTATTTAATGTTCATTGCATGTTCTTCTTTACAAGTTGTTAAATTCATTTGCAATAGAATTTCAATCAATTTTCATTCTCTCAGTTCCATCGTTGATATTGTTCTGCAGTTTTTCTTTTTGTTAGTTTTCTTACCCTCGGTTTCTCATTGATTTCAACCTTCTCGGTTTCCTTCCATAAGATTTATTTTGGTATTTTCAGAGATTATTTTCCTAACATCAACCGCATAGTAGAAAA
This sequence comes from Firmiana major, assembly GCA_033439115.1. Taxonomy (NCBI): domain Eukaryota; kingdom Viridiplantae; phylum Streptophyta; class Magnoliopsida; order Malvales; family Malvaceae; genus Firmiana; species Firmiana major. Next base: position 40,836,102 of record CM065905.1, read on the forward strand.
TTAATAGGAACCAGCAGTGAAGGAAGCACGGTTCGGGAGTTTCTAAATTTTCCTGTGTTAGATTTCTGTTGCATTAGTGTTTTACCGTTTAGCTTTAGTTTTCTGTGTAGTCATCCTAGTTTCTGGATTTGTGGTAATGATCAAGCTTAATACCGAGAGGTGAGGTTTGACAGATTGCTGGATGAATCAATGAAGCAACCAGCAAGCTGACCGATTCTCTGCTCTCCCCTGTTTTCCCATTAATTTGTTGTTCATCCCTTATTCTGTTGTAGTCTTTGTTTTCAGTCCTTTACTATGTTCTTTATGAACTTAACGCACCTTGCATAGTTTCTGGTTAATGTTCTCTGTTGAACCACACGAGCATTGCTGGGAACGGACGGACAGTAGCAGTGCAGAGGCTGTGAACGTGTTGGTGACAATCAGAACCGAGGCAGTCCAGCAAGCTTATACAATCCGAGAAATGTACCTGGGAAGAGAAGCAGTACAGCAGCTGAGCATGACCGTGTAGCAGAGGCAGCAGGACAATCCCAGTGCAGCGGACGTGGCCAGTACCTGGTGAAGGAAGCAGAGCAGCAACAGACCGAGAGCACATCTGGGCATTCCGGCAGCACCTGAAGCAGACCAAGAACGTGCAAGTTGTATGCTGTACATGGGCAGAGGTTGAGTACATATCTGGACAGCAGACCAAACCAAACCATGAGCACCGCCTGGAACCGAGAATGCTAGAAACCAGAATATCCAAATTGGTGAAGACGTGAACAGTGTTGGAGGGAAAAGTTTAAATTGCTAAGGCCATGTTTGGTTGGTTGATATAGGGGTTTAATCCATTTTTCATGCATTTCGTTAGATTAATTAATTTAGACAAAGTCATGCATTTTAAGTGTTAGTGAAAATTCCAAATATGTTTCATTCATTAGTTTAAGTTTAGTGATAAATTAGTGTTTAGAATTAAATTAGGGGCAAATTTATTTTCATTAGATTTTAAGTTAGCTTAAATTGCATTTTCTTAGTTAGTTTAGTTACATGCATATTTTATTTTAAACTTGTTTAATTATAATTTAAGTAGTTTTATTGCTTGAATTTTATATTTGCATTTTATTGCGTTTTAACTGTTTTAATTTTCTTTTGTAGGTTTTTGTTTTTAATTGCTTGGAGTATTGTAAGTAATTTTACTCGTTTTTATTTTCTTTATTTCTTATTATTTTATTGCCTTCCAGTATTATTTTTAATTAGCTTTAGTAGATCACCCTCCATCGTTTCATAATTGGTTAGGATATACTCAAGGTAAAAGTAACCGGTAGTTAATTAGGCTAACAACTTCTCTGTGGGACGATAATTTCGGGACTCAAATCCCATTATTACTTGAACGACCCTTGCACTTGCGGATAGATACCCTTAGGGGCCGATCATCTTACTATGGAATTTGAATGCATGAACTTGAAATATAAAAAAGATGATATCTAAACTAAAGAAAGAAAATGAGAAGTTAATAAATGACAAAATAGAATGGAAAAAGAATTTGGAAAGTGAAAATCTAGAAATAAATTATTTAAAAGAAAAGAATAATAACCTACATAATTCTTTCTCTAGATTCTATAGGGGACAACAAAAATTAGATCATATGTTAGAAACACAAAGAGCTTTCTTTGATAAAAATGGTTTAGGATATAATGGCAAGATTAAAGAAACTCACTTGAAGAACTTCTTAGTAAGTAAACATAAAAACATAATATATCTCATACTTTCTCACTATGTAACAAAATAGGACATCTATCAAAAGAATGCAAGGTTAGAAAAACTACTCTTAAAGAAAATGTAGTTAGAAAGGTTTGGGTGCCAAAGAATGTTGTAAATTCGAACGACATTGATTTATTAATGAAAAGGATCCCAAAAGGATCAAAACTTTTGCTTACTAACTCCAAAGGACCCAAGAAAATTTGGGTACCTAAAACAAAAGTTTAATGATAATTGTGGGAATTTGAGCATTGTTACAAGGCAAAGACAAAGGACGCTTGGTGCTTGGACATTGGATGTTCAAGGCACATGACCTGTGATAGAAGCCATTTCAATTTCTTAAAATCAAAGGCTGGTGGAGAAATCACTTTTGGGGATAACTCCAAAGGCCAAATTGAGGGAAGTGGTTCTATTGGTAATGATTCTTTCTCTATAGAAAATGTGTTACTTGTTAGAGGATTAAAGCACATTTTGCTTAGTATTAGTCAACTTTGTGACAAGGGTTACAAAGTAATTTTTGATTGCTTAAATTGCCATATGATAGATGCTAAATCAAATAAAGTTCTTTTCTTAGGATATAGATAAGGTAACATATATATTGTGTATTTGAATGAACTTACGAATGAAAATGTATGTTTTATGGTTGGTAAAGAAAATGAACCTTGGTTGTGGCATAGGAGACTAGGTCATGCTAGCATGCATGTATTATCTAAGCTACCTAGAAGAGATCTTGTTGTAGGTTTACCTAAGTTGTCCTATGAAAATGACAAAATTTGTGAAGCTTGTGTCGAGGGAAAATATAAAAGAATATCATTTAAACCTAAAAATTGTGTGTCAACCTCTAGACCACTTCAACTACTTCACTTAGATCTTTTTGGTCTAACTAGAATCACAAGTATTGGGGGTAAGCATTATGGATTTGTAATTGTAGATGATTACACTAGATTTACATGGGTATTTTTCTTGAATATGAAAAATGAAGCGTTAGAAAAATTTGTTACTTATTCAAAAATAGCTCAAAATGAAAAGGGATATACCATAACTAGTATTAGAAGTGATCATGGCAAAGAATTCAAAAATCTTGGTTTTAATGAATATTGCAATGATCAAGGAATTAGCTATAATTTTTCAGCTCCTAGGACACCATAACAGAATGAGGTTGTTGAGAGGAGAAATAGAACCTTAGAGGAAATGGCTAGAACAATGGTTTGTTAGAATAATTTACCTAAGTATTTTTAGGCTGAAGCTATTAATACCTCATGTTATATCATAAATAGAGCAATGGTTAGACCAATCTTAAAGAAAACTCCATATGAACTTTACAATGAAAAGACACTAAATATTAGTTATTTTTATCCTTTTGGTTGCAAATGTTTTGTCTTAAATAATAGAAAAGATTATTTAGGAAAATTTGATGCTAAAAGTGATGAAGGAATTTTCTTAGGATATCCATTAAATTCTAAAGCATATGGAGTTTACAACAAAAGGACATTAATGGTGGAAGAGTCAATCCATGTAATATTTGATGAGTCAAATGTAACAACTAGAAACCTTAGCAATGATGAGGATGTAGAAATATTTAATGAAGTCTTAGAAGAACCCTCGAGCATGAAAGATAATATCAATAGTGTAGAGGATCATGATATTGACAAAAGGGAAGAGATAATTGGGTAAGAAAATGTAGAGAGAGAACCTAGATGTTCAAGAGAACTCAAGTTGAAGAAATTTGATCAGGATTTTAATTGGTGAATTTTCTAAAACTAAGACTACAAACCCATGATGTTACACCACCCAAACAACCCCTAACAAATAAATTATTTAATTTCCTTCTAGAAACTTTTTCCTACCCACTTCCTGTCGACACCAAGCTAACACCTTTGGCTTCCAAAATAAAACCAATTTCCCTCTTCATTCCAGCCAAAACCGAGAGCTCCATTCTCTTTTCCCCTGCCGCAGGCGTCACTTGCAACCCTATCTTGTGGAATTTTTTCAGCTGCCTTCCCACCATTTTTAGACCTAGGTCCAGTAAGAGAAAACACTCCTCTACCTCTTCCTAAAACATATAAAAATCCCAGAATTTATAGAGGCCATTTGATAGCTGAAAAACCCAAGCATTCCAGTCTTCTTCATTGCTGCAACGTGACTGGGTCTGGTAACTTGCTAAATTTTTTCAGCTACCTTCCACTCATTTTCAGACCTTGATTTATTTAGGTAAAACCTTCATCTACCTTTCTATAACGTATATAAAAATTCTAGAATTTATGGAGGTGTTTTGATAGTTGAATTGGTAGGGAAAGAAAAATAGGGCAGAGCTTGTAACGTGAATTGGTTTGCTGACTTGTGGAATTTTTCCAACAACCTTCCACTCATTTTCAGACCTAGATCCCCTCAGGAAAAAACTTCATATACCTCTCCTATAACATATATAAAAATTCTAGAATTTATGGAGGTCTTTTGATAGTTGAATTGGTAGGGAAAGAAAAATAGGGCAGAGCTTGTAACGTGAATTGCTTTGCTGACTTGTGGAATTTTTTTAGCAACCTTTCACTCATTTTCAGACCTTGGTCCAATTAGAAAAAATATTCATTTACCTCCCCTCTAACATATATAAAAATTTTAGATTTAATGGAGGTCATTTGATGTTGGAAACGGTATAGAGAAGATTGAGCACTAAAGTATGTAAGTGAAGTTTTGGATTCTTGGATGCAATGTGGCTGAATTGTGATGTGTTTTAGGTTAAATTGAGTTGGATAATGAATGTCTTACAGCTTAGAAAAAATTTTGGAAAATTTAGAATGAAGTCAAAGTTAGTCATAGGTGTGAGAAAGTTGAGTAAAAGTGTTGAATGGTGACAAAATTTGATATATGTTGCTTTTTGGTGTTTTTGATGAATTTTCAATGAAATGACATTAGATGGAAAAATTTGTATGAGCTATTTGAGTTGTTGCCAGCATCTTAAGGCACTTGGATAAATTAAAGGTGATCAAATGTGGTTGATGACTGATAAATTTATACAGTGACTAAATGATTGAGCAGCTAAGTAACTAAGTTATGGAAAAAGAGCTAGATATAATGGAATAGTGAAGTGTATAAAAAGGAATGAATTGTTGAAATTGAAAAATATACCTTAAAGGTATTAAAAATGGGATAAAAAGGGTTGAACAAGTTTAAAACGATTAAATCGAGGTGTAGACTAGTAAAACTAAGGAAAATGAGCACATTAGCTCAAAAGTCAACTTTCGTCAACCTTTCTGTAAGTACTCATATGAACTATTATGAGATAAATTGTGTGAGACCCCATATATGTATAACTTTGTATATATGTGTAAATGGAAGTATAATATGGATGACTTTGGATCAAGTAATTATGAATTCATAAGTGATGTAAAGTCCATAAATTCAATGTATACACTTGTAATAAGAGTTGTGATGTACGTACAAGTTTCATTATGTAAGAATACGAAGAAATGGACTTTTGTATGTGATGAATGTGAGTGGAATGAAAAATGAGTAGTGTGGTAAAATGGGATGAAGTTGCATAAGTGGTGTGAATCTTTATGCTTCCATTTGGTTTTTGTATTGTATATCTTTGGTTGTACGAGGAATACATATAAGTTTTAATGTGTATAAAGTATGAATGGATGCCACTTTCAAGACTTAAAGGTAACTGGATGAGGAAATGACTATGGCATCAAATTAAGGATGTTTTGGTGTAAGTTTCTACAGAAAACTACAGCAAAAATTTGAGAAATATGAAGGCCAGATCGATCTCATAGGATGAGAGATCGATTTGGAAGAGCCAAAATGCTCTTATTTGAGCAAAGGAATAGGCTAGATCGATCTCCAATGGAGCCAGATTGATCTGCTAAACATTCTGTAATGAGAAGATCGATTTTGATACAAACAGATCGATTTCCTTAGCTCTCGGGTTAGAATAGATCGATCTCCCCTGGATGCAGATCGATCTCCTTAAGCTACTGCCTGAGGTAGATCGATCTTAAGCCTTCGACAGATCGATCTCATGCCTTCAAAATGTCCTGAAAAAGAGGGATTTAAGAGGACCAGATCGATCTCCTTCCAATACAGATCAATCTCATCCAGCAAATTCTATAAATAGGAGCAGTGGATTTGTAGATTTTGGGAAACACTCTCACTCTACCATTTTCAATCCAAAAACCTAATTTTCTCTCTCTAAATCCACTCATTTTCAAGAAGATTTGAGGGAAGGCTATTAGACGCAAAGTTGTTCACATCAAGGAGAAGAACAACATAGCTTGGAGGCATTCCCCCATTTGTTGTAGTTAGGGGACAAGGAGCATTGTCATTTGGAGTGAGAAGGAAATCCAAAGAGGTTAGTTTCTAAAGCACCAAATCAAATACATTTGTTTAAGTTATCGATTTTGGAGTTGATTGGTGTGCTTATTAATGGTAGAAACTATCCTGAATGCAACGAAATGATTATAACCTAGAAATAGGTTAGTCTGAGAAAATGAAATGTAGAGGTATTAATGACGAATAAGATATCTTGAGGTGATAATGGTGTTATGGGTAGGAATTTAAGATGGCATTATGGAATGAATTGTGAGACTTAACCAAAAGAGTAAAATGTGTATTTAAGGCATTAGGTAAAAATGCGTAATTGTATGGGAGAGTAGGGTAGGGTGGCATGTGACATCAAGTCTTAAACAAGTAACTAAATGAGTTACTAGATGAAATTGGTTAGAAGACTTGACGATAACCTATTGTAAAAATGAGCCAAACTTAACGAAATAGGCTCAATGAGATATATTGACTAGTTAAAGTTAAAATGTGAGTTAGCAACATTAACTCAAGTGATTGGTGAATGAATTACAGCTCCCGAGGATACACCGGAGCAAGTTGAGCCAAAAGCGCGAGAAGCGTAAAGGAAGAGAGTCGCACCTCGAGTAAATCAAGGTAAGGGAATTATGTGGACTCTTAGAGATATCTGTGCGCAATTTGGGCACTTAATGTTTTCTAGAGTGAATGTGGTGATTAGAAATGATTTGGGTCTTTGAAGGGTAAGAGTTGGGTTTTGATGAAACGTTCATGAAAACAAAAACATGATGCTTTGAAAACCTTGTTTTGTTGCTTTTAGCAAGTGATTGGTAGGTTGGCTAACATTTGAAATGATTTGCAAAGGAAATGATTTGATTTGGAGGATAACCATGTTTTGTAAGGAATTGAGCCACCTACATGGTTTTCGTGAGAATGAAAGCGTGCTAGAGCATGACTTGCACGAGATTTGATGTGTTTTCATACACATGAGTGTTGGAGCTTAGCTCGCACTAGTTTTCACATGGATTTCTATGATGTTGTGCTAGAGTTGAGCTCACACAAACTTTATACTTGTTTTGACAAGGTGCTAGAGCATAGCTCCCATTAGATGTCCACCATACTTGTTACCGTGCTTGAGATTTCTCGCACATGATTTTATGACATGATTGATAGCTGTGCTAGGAGCTTCAAGTAGACTGGGTGTCACATCGATTAAATAGGGTCGCACGTGCATTTTGAGATGTGGCGTGATATGATGTGTTGATATGGGTCCACAGAGTATGTTGTACCATACAGGTAGCATGGAGTACGTTGTATCGTGTTGAGATTGTGTTATGTCATCTTCGGATGATGTTGAGATTTGCTATGGATCGACGGGCTGGATGTGACCCACCTCCCGTGTGGAAGCAGATAGTGGTGATACCTTGAACACCTGATCAGTGCAGCATGGGATCACAGATATGGCCATAGTCCTAAAGGAGATTTTCCTTATTATATTGCCTATCTCACATGTCTTTTATTATTAATGAATCCATGTTTTGAAAACGTATTGTGAGTCAGGATAGTCCAAGGGAAGGGTTGAGTCCTGACAAGCATTGATTTCTTTGAGATGAAATAGCATGATTTCTTTAGAAAGTATGATAATGGCTTTAAAGTGCACTTACGCATGATGGTTTTTCATGCTTTACTTATGAGATATGCATGATGATTTATGCCATGCTTTGAATTTGATTTGTGCACTAACAATAACATGATTTGCTTTACATGCCATTAACACAAGCATGAACTGATACTTTTGAGTTGTGAATGAGAAACTGTATGGTTTTGAGCATGACATCACGATCACGTAGATAGTGCAGTATCTACCTGTTCGTATGATTGCCTTACTGAGCGTATGGTTTACTCACCCCCTTATTTTCCCTTGAGTATAGATTGAGTGCAACAGGAGGCTTTCCCTTTTGGTATCCGCTACATCCCATCGCGTAAGGTATACATACTGATGTAATTTTGTATCTAAATTTTGATTTAGAAGCATTTGTATTGTTTGATCCTGGCGCCACGCACTTCTTTATATCTCCATTTTTTGCATGTAAATTGTTGAAGCATGTAAAACCCACACTGCTAGATAAGATGTTGATGATATCTACCGCTATGAATAATAGTCAATTGACTGAGCATGTATATAGAAATTGTAAGATGAGGATAGGAGGTAAAGAAATGGCAGCCGATTTAATTTTATTAAATATGAGTGATTTTGATGTAATCTTAGGTATGGATTGGCTGGCTGCGAACCATGTTGTTATGGATTGTCGTGCTAGAACACTGACTTTTCCTAAGATAGACAATCTTATTGTAAACTTTAATAAAAAGAAATGAAATGACATGATCTTTATAAATGAGAAAAGTATGATTTAATTCATAATACTTGAGAGATGAATCTAATTATCAATTGTGTATGTAATGTGATGATTTGTGTTACTAACGGTGGAAAGGATGTTGTGAAGGGTTCATTACTTATGTGATTGAGACGGATAAGGCACGTCCGAAGTTGATAGACATCCCAGTGGTCAGGAAATTTCCAGATGTCTTCCCGGATGAATTACCAGGGTTACCTCCAGATAGGGAGATGGAATTTGTTATAGACTTGACACCTGATACAAAGTCGATATCCAAGCCACCGTACAGAATGACTCAAGTTGAGTTGGACGAATTAAGAAAGTAGTTACAGGAGTTGCTGGAGAAGGGGTTCATCAGGCTGAGCATTTCACCTTGGGGAGCACCAATTCTGTTTGTAAGGAAGAAGGATGGAAGCCTTCGACTGTGTATAGATTACCGGTTGTTGAATAAGGCCACCATTAAGAATAAGTACCCCCTGCCACGCATCGATGACTTGTTGGATCAGCTTAAGGGAGTGCAGGTCTTTTCCAAGATAGATACGAGATTTGGGTACCATCAGTTGAAGATACGGAGTGGAGATGTACCCAAGACAACTTTTCGTACCTGGTATGGACATTATGAGTTTATGGTTATGCCATTCAGGTTGAAAAATGCTCCCGCAGCTTTTATGTCATTGATGAATGAAGTATTTCACAAGTACTTGGATCGATTTGTTATAGTGTTAATTGATGATATACTGGTGTACTCAAAATCTAGAGATGAGCATGAACAACATCTAAAGATAGTGCTATAGACCCTCCGAGAGAAGAAGTTGTACGCTAAACTCAGTAAGTGCGACTTTTGATTAGAACAGATCTCTTTTCTGGGTCATATAGTATCGAAGGATGGTGTGTCAGTAGATCCATCAAAGATTGAAGCAGTGATACAGTGGCAGAGATCCCAGATAGTGACAGAGATCAGAAGTTTCCTGGGTTTACTTGGATATTATCAAAGGTTTGTGGAGGGATTCTCGAGGTTAGCTACTTCTTTGACATGTCTTACGAGAAAGAATATTGAATTTGTGTGGGACGATAAGTGTGAGGAAAGTTTTTAGGAGTTGAAGCGTCATTTGACTACAGCTTCGATACTCACCATTCCTACCAACTCAGGCAGTTTCTCGGTGTATACGGATGCTTCACACCAAGGATTGGGCTGTGTATTGATGCAGGATGGGAAGGTAGTAGCCTATGGATCAAGAGAACTGAAGGATCATGAGAGGAACTACCCGACCCATGATTTGGAGTTGGTGGTCATACTGTTTGCATTGAAGATATGGCGCCACTATCTCTATGGTGAGAGATTTCAGGTTTACACTGATCATAAGAGCCTTAAGTACTTGTTCTCGCAGAAAGAGTTGAACATGAGACAGAGGAGATGATTCAAACTTTTAAAAGATTATGATTGTGAGATCCTGTACCACCCGAGTAAAACGAATGCAGTTCTTAATGCACTGAGTAGGAAGCATCTGGAGTTGGTGTCATTCATGATGATCAGGAAACACTAGCTATTGGAACAGTTTATGATCCTCAGTTTGGATATGACCCCATCTGACGCTGATAGTGGCTTTATGATAGCTAGCTTGCAGTTGGAACCAGATCTAGTAGATTGAATCCGACAAGCTCAGCGAATTGATCAGTAGTGCAGTGATATTGCCCAGCAGATACAAAGGGGTACAGAGACTGATTTTGAATTGAGTTCAGATGGATTGTTGAGGTTCAGAGGTAGGATATGTGTTCCTGATTATTCAGAGATTAGGAAGTTGATCTTGACAGAGGCTCACTCATCGAGGTATATAATACATCCAGTGAGTACTAAGATGTATCAAAACCTGCGAAAAGTTTATTGGTGGTCTGGGATGAAGAAAGACATTGCTGAATATGTCGCTAAGTGTCTTGTTTGTCAGCATGTGAAGGTAGAGCATCAGAAGCCTACATGATTATTACAGCTTCTACCAATACCAACTTGGAAGTGGGAGCATGTCACCATGGATTTTGTGATGGGATTACCGAGGACCCGTAGAGGTCATGATGCCATATGAGTGATTGTGGATCGATTGAGAAAATCAGCCCATTTCTTAGCTATGAGAGCTACCGATACTCTGAGCTAGTTAGCGAACTTGTTTGTGCGTGAGATAATGAGGCTACATGGAATTCCAGTGAGCGTTATTTCTGATAGGGATGCCCACTTCACTTCCCATTTTTTGGGAACACCTTCAGGAAGCGATGGGTACCCAGTTAAGTTTTAGCACCGTGTTTCATCCTCAGAAAGATAGTCAGTTAGAGAGGACTATACAGACCCTGGAAGATATGTTGAGAGCGTGTACGTTGGATTTTGGAGGCTCTTAGGATGACCATTTGCCACTCGCAGAGTTCGTCTATAATAACAGTTTTTCATGTGAGTATCGAGATGGCACCGTATGAGGCATTGTATGGGCGTATATGTCGTTCCCCTATTGGATGGGAAGAGGTTGGTGACAGACAGATCTTTGCTCCTGACTTGGTTAGACAAGCCTCTGAGGATGTCCAGTTGATTTGTTAGAGGTTACAGACAGCTCAGAGCAGACAAAAGAGTTATGCTGACAAGAGACGGAGACCACTAGAGTTTAATGTGGGTGAGTCAGTGTTTTTGAAGGTTTCTCCCTCGAAGGAGATTATGAGATTTGAGAAGAAGGGAAAGTTGAGCCCTCGATATATATGGGCATTTGAGATACTTGATAAAGTGGGAGATAAGGCTTATAGGATGGCATTGCCACCAGAGTTGGTGAGTGTACATAACGTCTTCCATGTATCCATGTTACGGAAGTTCGACCCGAACCCGACGCATGTGATAAGGTACGAGCCTTTGGAGCTCAATGAAAGCATGACGTACATTGAGAAGTCGGTTCGGATATTAGATAGAAAAGAGAAAGTGTTGAGGACAAAGACAATTCCCTTGGTGAAAGTCCTTTGGCAACATCACACGGTGGAAGAGGCCACAAGGGAATTGGAGAGTTTGATGCGAGACAGGTATCCCGAGTTATTCACGAAATGATTAGTTCCAATTTAGAGGACATATTGTCAGACTCGTGTTTTCGATTTACGTATGTAGCTTGTTCCTTATGATTCCTATGTGTACAAACACTTTATTTCATAGTTGAATCACAAGAAGAGTATTTACTATCATGCAATCGACTATTTAAGAAATTAAAAATGCATGTAAGCTACATAACAACGAGATAAGGTTTAAATTGGTTCCGAACAAGCGTAGGGTAAAACGGTCAAATGACTAAAATTCGATATAATTTCGATAAGACAATTTCATTAAAAATATCAAATTGAGGAATCTTGATAAAAAACGAGGCAAATATTGAATTTCGAGTCCAATTGATCAAGATATGAATTTATTTGAAATTATCGAAATTTTCGCCTCGAAAAACAAGCCCAAAAGTTTTAGAAAAATATACCGGAAAGGTAAAATCGGACTGACAAATTCATTTACAGATTAAATAAATTTAATATGATTTTTTTATATTTGGAAATTTTTAATATTATTTTGAGGATTAAAATAATATTAAAATCATTTATAAATATTAAAAAAAAGAAAAAAAATCAAAAAATTTGATTGAAAACACGGGGAGAGAGAAATTAAAGAGAAACGAAACCGAGCAAATCAACACAAGCTGAGGAAGAAGAGAACTCGCCGGACGAGCCACCACCAACAACCGAAGAGGCCCGACGCCCACCGAAAAAGGAAACCCGGCACTGTGGGTACTCCCAGCCACTGGGACGTGCTCCACCAACACCGGACGTTGGCAAATCGAAGAGGGGAAGGTCGTGAAGGAAAAGAGGAAATTCGGTGGCCACCGGCGGTGATTGGTCTCGATTGAGGCTAGTCGACAGGTCCCCAGGCTGAGGCGCGCCGAACAGCAGCAGCGGCACTCCGGGAACCGGCCTGACGGAGCTGGAACGACCAAAGGAGAGCTAAACTGGTCGACGGTTCAGTGAAGAAGCTTCTGCGCTGAATCGGACTGGACCGGTTCAGCCAAGGAGACAAAGGGAAAAGGAGAAAAAAAGGAAGAAAAGAAAGAAAAAAGAAAAAGAAAAATTTTCGGGATTTCAACGGACTTCGGTTCGACGATAAATTTCGAACGTGAGCTCGATCGAACATCAAATTTTGCACCGTCGCATAAACTTGGGTAAGTAAAGCTCATTTACGACAATTTATGTGATTATCACGTATTAGAGATTTATTTTACGCATTACGGATTTAATTCCGCATTTAGTGGATAATATTGGGAATTTTGAGTAAACTGTCGTAAATGATATACGGGCTATCCAAAGAGTTTGGAACAAAGCCTAATGGGTATTGATAGGCCCAATAAGCCAATAGACCCTGATGAAGGGAATTACTAAGTGGAAAACAGGCTTAATAGGGATTAAGGCCCAATTAAAGTGTTTGAGGCCCATTAAGAGTAAACGAGCCCATTTAAGTGAAATAGACTGTATTAAATGTGTAATACAGTAGGAAAAGTATAATTAACCCAGTGAATGGTTAATGCAGCTCCAGAGTCATATTGAGAGTTGACCAGACTGCGAGATTTGGGTAGTACAGAGGAAGTGAGGTCACTTTACATGATCCGAGGTAAGGGACTTTTATGAGTAGTTAGAGAGACCTGCATGTATTTTCATCTACTTTTACATTCACTTAAAAACTCTGAGGGTCAGAGAAAGTGAATAATAATTATTTTGACCCGATAGTGGCAAATTACAATTTTACCCTTAGTTAGGAAAAAAGTTAACTTTTGTGAAAAGTTGTAAAAAGCATGGAAATCACCATTTTGAGTGTTTTACTGCTGTTTAGCAGAAGAATAAATAGATGGCCTAATGATTTTAAGGTTGATGTGAATTAAGCACACTTTATAGTGCTGATTTTGATGTTTTTAAAAATCATCCATTTTAAAAGAGCCATCTATCATATTATGTGAGAGTAAATCGTGCTAGAGCATAGCTCGCACTTGATTTCATATATTTTCCACATATATTAGTGCTGGATTGTGATTCGCACTAGATTTCCATGACATGCATGATAGAGTGCTGATGTTATTACTCGTACTCAGTTTTATATTATATATGCATGAGAGAGTACTGGAGCGATTAGCTCATACTCGAATTTTACATGAGATACATGACAGAGTGCTAGAGCATTGCTCGTACTCGATTCTTCATGATTTATACATGACATAGTACTTGAGTTATTTGTCGTACTTAATTTGATGATTTTGTGCATAGCATGGTATTGGAGCTATTGCTCGTACTTGATTTGAAACATGAACTATGCATTAACCTAGTTGCTGGAGGTTTACTCACACTGGAGTTGAGTTTGTGATGTGAAATAGTGTTTGAACGGAGTGTCAACTGTGAGTCGCGCTCAAAGGTGCATACTGTAATTTATGTGATATATAATACATGTTGAAAATCATGCTTAATTTTCTCGTGTAGACTGAGTGTCACACTATGAGAGGTTCGCATGTGGATTTAGATACGTGGTATGATATTCCATGGTTTGAGGGCTAAGACCTATGGTAGGCACCCCGACTGTGATGTAGGGTCCACAGAGTACGTTGTACCCTGCGAGTGGCATGGAGTACACTGTACCGTGTGATGTTGTGGAGTTGAGGAGTTGGTAGCTAGCGGTTGTGATGGACTGACCCCCCTCCTGTTGTAGCAGTGATGGCCCGCACACTAGGATTTCGTGTAGCATGGGATCACCATTATATGATGTGACCATAGTCCAGGATATTATTGCATTTCACCACAGAGTCTCACATGATATATCACTTGATTAGTTGATTTATTTATGATACGGATAGACCTGAGGGATGGGTCGAAATTCGATTGTTGTGTTGTGAATGATTTAAATGCCATATTTACTATGATTTAAATATACATGCATGATTTATCTAAAGGCATTGTGATATTATAAAGATGCATTATCTTGCACTACATGCCTACATTTGAGAAAGCAAGCATGATTTCTGTACATGGGATTTAATCTGTACAAGTATATATATATATTTCAAGATATGCTTTTAAAGTGAGTTAAGGAAATGATGTTTTCGAGGCATAGCATTATTTTGAGTAGATAGTGTAGATGTCTACTTGCTTGTCTGATTTCCTTATTGAACGTGTTGTATGCTCATCCCCCTTTCTTTTACATCTCTCTACAGAGCATCAGCAATAGAGTAAGTGTGTTTGAGGGAAAGTAATCCTATTGTCCGCTGCTATTTTCTATCGATCGACAGGTATACATATTTTGTACGGTTATGTATCTAAACATAGAAACAACACAGTGATGTATACGATATATATTATGGGGAATGCATTTGTATTAGATTTTATATGATCTTACATGTATTATAAAAGAAGTTACAGTCAGTAACAGTATATTGACATGTATGTGTGATAATGGATGATATGGTATGCGAGGAAGCTAACATCGAGTCACAGCACAACCATTGATGAGAGGAAAGGTAAGTTAAAATGCAAAAAATTTGTAGTGGTTTTGGTTAAGTTAGGAAGGGTCTTGACAGAATGGTATTAGTGCAGAGGTTGGTCTGATGTGAGTTGGTGTTAGAAAATAGGAAAGTGTACATCCCCATAGTATTGTGCTGTGTTTAGATTCAACTGTGTATACCAGATAGGAGACGGACAAATTCATGATTGTGAATGCAGGAACTTTGCCTATATGGCAAATACTCGTAGTGGTAGAGGGATGAGAGGTAGGGCTCAAGCTGTGGAGATAGGCATGAGAGACGAGCTGCTACTGAACCATTACCTACCCATGAGACTCTAGGTGCTACTGAGACACTAGAGTGTGCTGAGATACGCTTTACGAGATTAGATCGTAGTCTAGAGACGATTGTAGAGATATTAGTATAGACGATTCCAAGTAGAAAGGGAGAGGAGGCGGGACCTACGACAGGAGAGGCTGTTGCCCCTGATACACCTACACAATCAGCTCATACACCTAGGACTGTAGATACTCCTACACCCCTACCAGTTTCAGGTAGTAGTGGATTAGGGTACGGATGTGATCTGGATCGATTGTGACAGTTCCAGAAGTTTAGACCTCCAGTAGCTGCTGAGGAGTGGGTTGCGAAGATGGAGAAGCTTTATGGATTCTTCGAGTGTACGACATTGGAGATGGTTGCATTTGCTGCGTTCCTACTGAAGGGAGCTGCTAAGCATTGGTGGAAGTCCATCAAACCCATATTCAGAGCCCGACATACAGATATTAATTGGGAGACATTTCGGGATGCCTTTAGGAGGCAGTTTATTCCAGATACCGCACAGCGGAAGCTACAGGCTGAGTTTTTGGGACTGAACCAGGGGAGTTTTTCTGTGGACGAGTATGAGACTCGATTCCTATCCTTGGGGAGATATGACCCAGATACCATGTATAGTAAGGCCAGGAAGGTCCACAGGTTCATCGATGGATTGAGACCAGTTCTGCGGTCCAGGTTCGTCCCATTAGATATAACCACCTATGAGGAAGCTGTGCGCAGGGCACAACTGTGCGAGCAAGATTATGAGAGGAATGCTTCCGAGTTTGGGAAGTTTAGTTAGAGTTGAGATATATAGAGGAAGAGGTCGACTAGAGATAGAGGTTTCAGTTATCGAGGAGGGAGAAAACTCTTCGGTAAGAGACCACGGGTTGAGGAGGCACGAGAGAGACCTGCTAGACCTCCTGCTTATCTGACCATAGCTCCAGCAAAGGGTATTATCATAAGAGGATAGAGACCTACTACCGATCAGTGCAGAAGATACGGTAAACAACATAGAGGTAGACTGTGTCCACTGACTCCTATAGTGTGTTTTCAATGCGGGAAACAGGGGCATATTGCTAGAGCTTGCCCAGAGATGGTTGAAACTGCTCCACTGAAGGGTAGGGGGCCAGAGAGAGCTCAAGTTGATCCTTCTGCTTCGAGGAGGAGAGCGACAGCAGAAGAAAAGGGGAAGCAAGTGATTGGTCGAGGGCGCATACATGCTTTGGACTAGGGTACAACTGATGCTTCATCGTATGTGATATGAGATAACATCCTCATTTAGGATATTGAAGCATATGTTTTAATTGATCTAGGTGCCACGCATTTTTTGTATCGCCTTCATTTGCATGTAAATTAGCAAGACATGTAGAGCATACACCGTTATGTATGATGATGTTGATTAGTACGCCTATCAATAGTAGTCAAGTTATAGAGTATGTATTTAATGATTGCAAGTTGAGAGTAGGGGATAAGGAGATGACAGCCAATCTAATATTACTAAGTATGAGTGACTTTGATATAATCTTAGGAATGGATTGGTTATCTGCAAACCATACTGTTTTAGATTGTTATGCTAAGACAGTTATGTTTCCTAACCCTACTAGATATGTTGTAAAGTTTAATAAAAATAAATGAAAGAAGTAGTTATGATTATGATATGATTTACTGACTTAGAAAACCTTCAACATATCATGGTTTCATTGTGTACATGGTAGATATGGATAAGGCACATCCGAAGTTGTTAGATATTACTGTGGCCAGTGAGTACCCAAATGTTTCTTCGGATGAGTTGCCAGGGTTACCACCAGATAGAGAGATGAAGTTCTGTATAGATTTGGTGCCTGGACGGAGCCTATTTCAAGACTACCATATTGCATGGCCTTAGTTGATCTGGAGGAGCTCAAGAGGCAGTTGCAGGAGCTGTTGGATAAGGGTTTCATTAGACTGAGTGTTTCACCTTGAGGTGCACCGATTTTATTCGTGAGGAAGAAGGATAGGAGCCTCCGATTGTGTATAGATTACCGATTGTTGAATAAGACCACCATCAAGAATAGGTATCCCCTTCCACACATTGACGACTTGTTAGATCAGCTTTGGGGAGCACAGGTATTTTCCAAGATTGATCTAAGGTCTGGGTATCATTAGCTGAGAGTTCGGAGTGGAGATGTACCCAAGACAGCGTTTCGTACCCGATATGGCCATTATGAGTTCTTGGTCATGCCATTAGGATTGACAAATGCTCCAGCTGCTTTCATGGCTTTGATGAACGATGTGTTCAAGCCATATTTGGACTAGTTTGTTATTGTCTTCATCGATGACATATTAGTGTCCTCGAGATCCAAGGAGGAGCATGAGGAGCACCTCATGATTGTATTACAGACTTTACGAGAGCAGAAGTTGTATTGCTAAGCTCAGAAAGTGTGACTTTTGGTTGTCACAGATCTCGTTTTTGGGACATGTTGTATCGAGGGATGGTGTATGAGTCGATCCATCTAAGATAGAGGCTGTAGTTCAGTGGGAACAGCCGAGGACAGTCACCGAGATTAGGAGTTTTTTGGGTTTAGATGGATATTACTGGAGATTCGTTGAGGGATTTTTGAAGTTGGTTGATCCGTTGACGCATCTTACTCGAAAGAGTGTACCGTTCATGTGGAACGAGGATTGTGAGAAGAGTTTTCAGGAGTTAAAGCGTCGATTGCCCACCGTTTCGATTCTCACTATCCATACCAGCTCAGGAGGATTGGCAGTGTATACTGATGCTTCGCATCAGGGACTGGGCTGTGTATCAATGCAGGATGAGAGGGTAGTTGCTTATGGATCTAAACAGCTGAAGGATCATGAGAAGAACCATCCGACCCATGATTTGGAGTTAGCGGTAGTCGTGTTTACGTTGAAGGTATGGCGCCACTACTTGTATGGTGAAAAGTTCCAGATATTTATCGACCACAAGAGCCTTACGTATCTGTTCTTACAGAAATAATTGAACATGAGACAGAGAAGATGGCTAGAGCTTCTGAAGGACTACGATTGCGAGATACTTTATCATCCGGGTAAGGTTAACGTTGTAGCTGATGCTTTGAGCAGGAAGAGCCTAGGGATGGTATCGTACATGATGGTTAGGGAACATGATCTGCTAGAGTAGTTTGCTAGTCTCAGTCTAAGAGTCATGCCTTTTGACATGGATATAGGCTATGTGATAGCTAGTCTACGCTTGGAGCCGGATCTGTTGGATAGGATCAGAGTGGCTTAACAGACTTATCCGTTTTGTATGGATGTGAGTGGTCAGATGCAAAAGGGCACAATGACTGATTTTGAGTTGAGTTTTGATGAACTACTGAGGTTCAAAGGCAGATTGTGTGTTCCCGAGGATCCAGGATTCAGGAGATTGATATTGGCGAAAGCTCATTCATCGAGGTATACGTTACATCCGGGGAGTAACAAGATGTATCAGAACCTTCGAAAGGTATATTGGTGGTCGGGTATGAAGAGAGATGTAGCATATTTTGTGACGAAGTGTCTCGTATGTCGGCAAGTGAAGATAGAGCATAAACAATCGACAGGGTTATTAGAGCCTCTACCTATACCGACATGGAAATGAGAGCATATCACCATGGATTTCATGATGGGTTTACCGAGGACCCATAAGAATCACGATGCTATATGGGTGATCATTGTCAGACTGACGAAGTCAGCCCACTTCCTAGGTATGAGAGCTATCGATACTCTGAGTTCATTGGCAGAGCTATACGTACGCGAGGTATTGAGGTTACATGGTGTACCAGTGAGCATAGTCTCTAATAGGGATTCCCGCTTCACTTCCCACTTTTGGGAACATTTTCAGGAAGCCATGGGAACCCAGTTGAGTTTGAGCACCGCTTTCGATCCTCAGACAGATGGTTAGTCAGAGAGGACTATACAAACTCTGGAGGATATGTTGAGAGCATGTGTACTAGATTTTAGAGGCTCTTGGGATGACCACTTGCCACTAGCCGAGTTCGCCTACAACAATAGTTATCATTCGAGTATTGGGATGGCACCGTATGAGGCTTTATATGGTTGTAGATGTCGTTCCCCTATTGGATGGGAAGAAGTGGGTGACCGTAAGATTTTTGCTCCTGACATGGTTACACAAGCATCTGAGGACATCCATTTGATTATAGAGAGACTGAGGACAGCTCATAGTATACAGAAGAGTTACGCTGACAGGAGACGAGGCCACTAGAGTTTGCAGTTGGTGAATCAGTATTTCTGAAAGTTTCTCCTTCCAAGGGCATAGCGAGATTTGGGAAGAGAGGAAAGCTGAATCCTCGCTATATTGGACCCTTTGAGATACTTGATCGAGTGGGAGATAAGGCTTATAGGTTGGCATTGCCACCGAACTTATCAGGTGTCCATAACGTCTTCCATATATAGATGCTTCAGAAGTATCACCCGGATCCGGCACATGTGATTAGTTATGAGCCATTGGAGTTCCAAGAGGACATGTCATATGTTGAGAGACCGATTCGGATACAGGATATGAAGGAGAAGGTCTTGAGATTGAAGACTATCAGATTAGTGAAAGTTCTCTGGCAACATCATACTTCTGAGGAGGCTACTTGGGAGTTGGAGAGTCTGATGCTAGAGAAGCACCCCCATCTATTTGATGATTGACTTGGTTCTAATTTGGAGGACCAAATTTTCTTGGTAGGGGAGGATTGTCATACCCATGTTTTCGATTTATGTATGTAGCTTGTTCCTTATGATTCCTATGTGTACAAACACTTGATTTCATAGTTGAATCATAAGAAGAGTATTTACTATCTTGCAATCGACTATTTAAAAAATTAAAAATGCATGTAAGCTACATAACAACGAGATAAGGTTTAAATTGGTTCCGAACAAGCGTAGGAGTAAAATGGTTAAATGACTGAAATTCGGTATAATTTCGATAAGACATTAAAAATATGAAATTGAGGAATCTTGATAAAAAACGAGGCAAATATTAAATTTTGAGTCCAATTGATAAAGATATGAATTTATTTGAAATTATCAGAATTTTCGCTTCGGAAAACAAGCCCGAAAGTATTAGAAAAATATATCGAAAAGGTAAAATCGGACTGATAAATTCATTTACGGATTAGATGAATTTAATATGATTTTTTTTATATTTTGAGAATTTTTAATATTATTTTAAGGATTAAAATAATATTAAAATCATTTATAAATATTAAAAAAAAGAAAAAAATCAAAAAATTGTATTGAAAACACGGGAAGAGAGAAATTAAAGAGAAACGAAACTGAGCAAACCAACACAAGCCGAGGAAGAAGAGAACTCGTCGGACGAGCCACCACCAACGACCGAGGAGGCCCGATGCCCACTTAAAAAGGAAGCCCGACATCGTGCGACCTTCTAGCCACTGGGACGAGCTCCACCAACGTCGGACGTCGACGAATCGAAGAGGGGAAGGCCACGGAGGAAAAGAGGAAATCTTGCGGCCACCGGCGGTGATTGGTCCCGATCGAGGCCAACTGAGATGTCCCCAGGTTGAGGTACGCCGAACAGCGGCAGCGAAACTTCAAGAACCAGCCTGACGGCGCCGAAACGACCAAAAGAGAGCTGAATCAGTCGACAGTTCAGTGAAGAAGCTTCTGCGCTGAATCGGATCGGACCGGTTCAGCCAAGGAGAAAAAGAGAAAAGAGAAAAAATGAAGAAAAAAAAGAAAAAAGAAATTTTTTGGGATTTCACCGGACTTTGGTTCAACGATAAATTTCGAACGTGAGCCCGATCGAACTTCGAATCTAGCACCATGGCATAAACTCGGGTAAGTAAAGCTCATTTACGACAATTTATGTGATTATCGCGTATTAGAGATTTATTTTACGCATTACGGATTTAATTCCGCATTTAGTGGATAATATTGGGAACTTTGAGTAAACTGTCATAAATGATATATTGGCTATCCAAAGAGTTTGGAACAAAGCCCAATGGGTATTGATAGGCCCAATGAGCCAATAGACCCTGATGAAGGGAATTACTAAGTGGAAAACGGGCGTAATACGGATTAAGGCCCAATTAAAGTGTTTGAGGCCCATTAAGAGTAAATGGGCCCATTTAAGTGAAATAGACTGTATTAAATGTGTAATACAGTAGGAAAAGTATAATTAACCCAGTGAATGGTTAATGCAGCTCTAGAGTCATATTGAGAGTTGATCGGACTGCGAGATTTGGGCAGCACAGAGGAAGTGAGGTCACTTTACGTGATCCAAGGTAAGGGACTTTTGTGAGTAGTTAGAGATACCTTCCCGTATTTTCATCTTCTTTTACATTCACTTAAAAACTCTGAGGGCCAGAGAAAGTGAATAATAATTATTGTGACTCGATAGTGGTAAATTACGATTTTATCCTTAGTTAGAAAAAAAGTCAACTTTTATGAAAAGTTGTAAAAAGCATGGAAACCACCATTTTGAGTGTTTTACTGCTGTTTAGCAGAAGAATAAATAGTGGGGCTAATGATTTTAAGGTTGATGTGAATTAAGCACACTTTATAGTACTGATTTTGATGTTTTTGAAAATCATCCCTTTTTAAATAGTCATATATCGTATTATGTGAGAATAAATCGTGCTAGGGCACAGCTCGCACTTGATTTCATATATTTTCCACATATATTAGTGCTGGATTGTGATTCGCACTAGATTTCCATGACATGCATGATAGAGTGCTGGAGTTATTACACGTACTCAGTTTTATATTATATATGCATGAGAGAGTGTTGGAGCGATTAGCTCGTACTCAAATTTTACATGAGATACATGACAGAGTGCTAGAGCGTTGCTCATACTCGATTCTTCATGATTTATACATGACTTAGTACTTGAGTTATTTCTCGTACTTGATTTGATGATTTTGTGCATAGCATGGTACTGGAGCTATTGCTCATACTTGATTTGAAACATGAACTATGCATTGACCTAGTTGCTGGAGGTTTACTCGCACTAGAGTTGAGTTTGTGATGTGAAACAGTGTTTGAGCGGAGTGTCAACTGTGAGTCGCGCTTAAAGGCACACACTATAATTTATGTGATATATAATACATGTTGAAAACCTTGCTTAATTTCCTCGTGTAGACTGAGTGTCACACTATGAGAGGTTCACATGTTGATTTAGAGACGTGGTATGATATTCCATGGTTTGAGAGCTAAGACCTATGGCAGGCACCCCGACTGTGATGTAAGGTCCATGGAGTACGTTGTACCATGCGAGTGGCATGGAGTACACTCTATCGTGTGGTGTTATGGAGTTGAGGAGTTGATAGTTGGCGGTTGTGATAGACTGACCCCCCTCCCGTTGCAGCAGTGATACCCCGCACACTAGGATTCCATGTAGCCTAGATCACCATTATAGGATGTGGCCATAGGCTAGGATATTATTACATTTCACCACAGAGTCTCACATGATATATCTCTTGATTGACTGATTTATTTATGATATGGATAGACCTGAGGGATGGGTCGAAATTTGATTGTTGTGTTGTGAATGATTTAAATGCCATATTTACTATGATTTAAATATACATGGCATGATTTATCTAAAGGCATTGTGATATTATAAAGATGCATTATTTTACAATACATGCCTACATTTGAGAAAGCAAGCATGATTTTTGTACATGGGATTTAATCTGTACAAGTATATATATATTTAAAGACATGCTTTTAAAGTGAGTTAAGGAAATGATGTTTTCGAGGCATAACATTATTTTGAGTAGATAGTGTAGATGTCTACTTGCTTGCCTGATTTCCTTACTGAGCGCGTTGTATGATCATCCCCCTTTCTTTTACATCTCTCTACAGAGCATCAGCAGTAGAGCAAGTGTGTTTGAGGGATGGTATTCCTGTTGTCCGCTGCTATTTCCTATCAATTGACATGTATACATATTTTGTACGGCTATGTATCTAAACATAGAAACAACACAGTGATGTATACGATATATATTATGGGGAATGTACTTGTATTAGATTTTATATGATCTTACATGTATTATAAAAGAAGTTACAGTCAGTAACAGTATATTGACATGTATGATAATGGATGATATGGTATGCGAGGAAGCTAACATCGAATCACAACCCAACCATTGATGAGAGGAAAGGTAAGTTAAAATGCGAAAAATTTGTAGTGGTTTTGGTTAAGTTAGGAAGGGACTTGACACATATTTTCTAAGTGGGGGAGAATGTGTGACCCCATATATGTATAACTTTATATATATGTGTAAATGGAAGTATAATATGGATGACTTTTGTGAGATCTGAGAATTTTAGATATATTTGAATGATGTAATATGAACTTGAAGTGTAATTTATTGAGCTAAGTGAATTGGGGAATGATAATTGGAGATTTATATGTTAAGTGTTTAAAATAAGTGTGAAGTTATGAGGACAGATCGATTTGGGAGAAGGAGAGATCGATCTGGTGAGTTAAAAATGACTAGGAAGGAGGAATTTAAGGAGCAGATCGATCTCCAATGGAAGAGGATCGATCTCCTTATGATTCTGTTTGAGAGAAGATCGATCTCATGAGGAAGAGATCGATCTCCAAATGATTCTGTTTGGGAGAAGATCGATCTCCTCAAGGAGCAGATCGATCTCATAAAGCCATAAAGAGATCGATCTCACCCCTCGACAGATCGATCTCCTAGGCATAAAATTGCCCAAATCGTCCCCAAAATTCAAATGCGGATCGATCTCATCAAGAGCCAGATCGATCTCCTACCCTCAGCCTATATAAGGAACCCTTATTTTTCTCCTGCAATCTCACTTTCTCTCTCTTCCAACCCCCATTTTCATCGAAACCTAGCTTTCTCACTCATCCAAAGCACCCATTTCAGGCCAAATCAGAAGTTGTGGCAAGAAGGAAAGTTGTTCCTCATCAAAGGGAGAACAACATACTTGGAAATCGAAGGACGAATCGAATCGAGGAGTGGGTTGTGCGTCTCACAAGCTTTGGGTAATTTTTAAACCTCGATCTTGATATTTAAGATGATTTTAATGATAATCGTGGTTGTCATTGTGTTGAAATAGCTGAGAAATGATTAGGGATTGATGAAATTGCAATGTGATTGGAGTGATAATGATATTTAGCAATTTTGGGAATTTGTGCTATAAATAGAAATTTAGACAATGTGGTGAATTAGCATAGATAATTGGCATGAGAAATGTAGAACGTTGAGATGTTGTGAATGAGAGTGTAGTTTGGGGTAGAGTTACGAGAATCAAGAGATTTGAGGTGTTATGAGCAATTATGCTCGATCTTGAGAATTGAGGTTGATGAGATAATCGAGTATTGATGTTTTAACATCGTTTGGACAGCTCGGGAGTTCCAGAGTGGAATACGAGGCTAGTCCGTGATACGGGGGAAACGATTGCACTATACGAGGTGCAAAGAGGTAAGGGAAACTAAACCATTTGTGTATGTGATTTGCAAACTATTATAGCATGAATTGTGATTTATAAAACAAGCATGTTGAGTGTTGTGTTGTGATACAATTGCACACGATTTTTATAGCCGGTTGGAGCCCATTATTTTATGAGTTTATAAGCTGAGTGTGAAATTGCTTTATAAACCGTTAAATTTTTGTGTGAGTAATGAATTGGGCTCTACGTTGAGGCAATATTGAGATTTGAGAAATGTGTACGTGTTTTGCCGATTGGGACTCGGTTTCAATATGTTTTGTGTTGAGTACAAAACGGTTTTCAAATGAGTTTTATGAGAGAAAAACCGCTATGAGTACTACGTGACGGCAAACTAGTCTTATGTGATTAAGACTTAGGTGTGTAATTTTGAGTACACACCGGGCATTGCTCTGGTAGCATGTAAGCCCGATTCTTCTCCGTTCTGGTAACGTGAGAATAACCCATTCCGTGGCTATGCCACGTATACTTGGTGGCCGTTGCCACGTGAGATCACCCATCCAGTGGCTATGCCACGTATATTTAGTGGCCATTGCCACGTGAAACCCTATTCTATTGCTGTGCCACGTGTAAATCTAAATCAGTGGCTATGCCACGTGTGTTTAGTGGCTATGCCACGTGTGAATCTAAATCAGTGGCTATGCCATGTGTGTTTAGTGGCTATGCCACGTGTGAATTTAAATCAGTGGCTATGCCACGTGTGTTTAGTGGCTGTGCCTCGTGCTTTATTATTACAATGATTTTATCACGTTAATTGAGAAAGTGTTTATCGCATTATTTTCACATGCTTTGTTATTGCTCTAGACTGAGCCTTTTTACTTCATATTTTCACATGATTTGAGACATGAGAATGTCGTTTTGAGTACTTTCATGCTATGGTTTTCAAATGAGATTAATGAGTTTCACATACAAATAAATATTTTGTGATGTGCATTTTGGTTTATGAAATGAGTCCCTTACCCCCTTTACTGAGCGATTTAGAAGCTCACCCTGTTTTCTTTCCCCCCCAGATTTCTTCAAGTGAAAAGGGTTTTCCTGCGACGTACGGAGTAGTAGCTAGTGGAGGACTTGAGCTCCAAGCCATATATATTGTATTTTGAGGTATCTTTTATCTTTTCATGTACCCAAAAAATTATCATAATTGTAGACACTTGATGTATAACATTGTATGGGATGTATTAGGATTAATTAACTTGAGATCAAGTAATGTATATGATATAATATATACTATTCAATGACGAGATCCTGAGGTATAATATAGGTGATGATGTATGACACTGCACAGGAATGCACTCTTAATTGTGAATGAATGAATAAAAAGTTTTAAATTAGCCCTATTTTCCGGACTTTCGGGGCGTGACAGAGTTTTCTTGGTATCAGAGCTTAGGGTGTCTAGTACTGTCAGTGTCGGTTAAGTGAAATAGAATACATCCCAAGTGTCTGTAATAGTCTGGTCATGAACTGAAATTGAGGATTGAGATTTCAATCGATTCTGATATGTACGCGCAGGTGACGAGTTAAGATAGAGAATGAGTGGACGACGAGGTCGTTCGAGGAGGCAGGCAGAGTCCCCTTCGCCACCTGTCCCATAACTAGAGAGTCCTAACTCTCGATTTAATCGAATTGAGACCGATGTGAGGCAAGGTTTTTAGCAGATGGCAGCGTTATTTGCGCAACACTTTGGAGTTAATGCCTCGGGTACTACTCCTACACAACCACAAGGACGTCCCATACCCCCAATACCTCCCGTCACTCAGCCTGATGATAGAAGTATGGTCCGACTGAAGGATTTTCTGAAGATGAATCCACCCGTGTTTAAGGGAAAGAAGGATCCTACAGAGGCTGAGGAGTGGCTGACGGAGTTGAGAATTATATTTGATTATCTGGGGTGCACCGATGCTGAGAGGGTCAGTATGAGTATCTATATGTTAAAAGGGAGAGCTCGAGATTGGTGGGGTACTACCCAGGGTATTCTGATGTCCCGCCAGGATGTGATTGGTTGGGAAGAGTTCCAGACAGCCTTTAGGACCCAATATGTACCACGAGCCGCCCAGAGAAAGAAACAGGCCGAGTTTTTGAGTTTGGTACAGGGTGACATGTCTGTGGATGACTATGAGAGCCAATTCACCGTGCTATTGAGATATGACCCAGAGACCTTTAAGAATGAAGAGCTCCGCACAGAGAAATTTGTGTATGGATTGAAGCCCATCATCAGAGATAGATTGATAGGGCTATGTATTACTGAGTTTGGAGATGCTCTGAGACGAGCACAAGAGATTGAAAGAGGAATTGAAATGGTACAATCCCAGAATGAGCTCAGAGCGGTGAATAGAGATAAGGGCAAGAGGCCAGCGATTTTCCAAACAGAGGATCGGAGAGGTTCCTTCAGAAGAGGAAGGCTTGAGGTACAGAAGGGCAGATTAGAGAGACCCAGAGGGTACCCTAACATTAGAGAGACCCCTCGAGATGTCAGGCCTGAGACAAGGTTTTGTAGAAATTGTGGCCGAATGCATGAGGGAAGTTGTACTGGGTCGATCCATAGATGTTTTAGATGTGGAGACATGGGTCACATGGTGAAGGATTGCCCTCAACCTCAGAAACCACATGTATTGGAGCCCACTAGACAACAGCCTCAGAGAGTGAATCCCCCGAGACGGGTCACTGCTGCAGAGAAAGGAAAGAGACCTGTTGCCCAGGGACGTGTGTTTGCCCTAGATAAGGAGACTACTGACACTTCTGCAGAAACTATAAGAGGTACACTCTCTGTCTGTAATCATAAGGCTTATGTGTTGATTGATTCAGGATCCACGCATTCGTTTATTTCTGAGCATTTTGCATGTAGATTAAACTTGAAGTTTGAACCTCTAGAATATATACTACATGTAAATACCCCTATGCGTGAATCCCAGAGAACTGAGTTAATCTGTAGAGGATGTGAGATAAAGGTGGGAGATAGAGGGATGTTAGCAGATCTAATCATGTTGAATATACATGGATTTGATGTAATTTTGGGAATGGATTGGTTGGCAGCCAATCGAGTGAGCTTATATTGCTACACTAAGATTGTAACTTTCTCCCTACCTAAACCTTACAGTTTACGATTGAGATATTGAGGAAATGAATATGTGGAATTCTAGTAAGTAATTTGAGAATTTTAATATTATTTTGGAGAATATTAAATATGATTGTTCATGTGAAGGTTATGAGACACTCATCTCAGACGATGAGCGGGAACATCCGAGGATTGAGGATATACCTATGGTGTGTGAATTTTCGGATGTTTTCCCAGATGAGTTACCAGGTTTACCACCAGAGAGAGAGCTAGAGGTTACCATTGATTTGGTACCAGATACTCAGCCGATCTCTAAACCTCCCTACAGGATGGCATTAGTGGAACTTGAGGAATTGAAGAAACAACTACAGGAGTTATTGGATCAAGGGTTCATTAGGCCCAGCGTTTCACCGTGGGGAGCACCGGTTTTATTTGTCAAGAAGAAGGATGGTAGTCTCAGATTATGCGTAGACTATCGGTTGTTGAATAAAGCCACGGTGAAGAATAAATACCCATTGCCCAGGATTGATGATCTACTTGATCAGCTGAGAGGGGCATCAATCTTTTCTAAGATTGATTTGAGATCGGGCTATCACCAATTGAGGATCAAGGAAGAAGATATTCCAAAGACGGCCTTCAGGACGAGGTATGGCCATTATGAATTTCTGGTGATGTCCTTTGGATTAACGAACGCCCCTGCAGCATTTATGAGACTGATGAACGAGGTGTTCAGAGACTATCTAGATAAATTTGTGATAGTCTTTATTGATGATATCCTGGTATACTCTCAGTCGTATGAGGAGCATGCACAGCATTTGTGGTTAGTACTACAGATACTTTGAGATAAGCAATTATATGGAAAGCTTAGTAAGTGTGAGTTTTGGCTAAACCGGATAGCTTTCCTTGGTTATATAGTCTCAGAGGAAGCAGTATCAGTGGACCCAAGCAAGGTGGAGGCTGTGCTTAATTGGGAGAGACCGAGGACAGTTACTGAGGTACGAAGCTTCCTTGGTTTGGCAGGGTATTACAAAAGATTTGTGGAAGGATTTTCCCGGATTGCCGCCCCTTTGACTAAGCTCACGCGCAAAGAGACTCCATTTATATGGACTGATCAATGTGAGCTCAGTTTTCAGGAATTAAAGAGGAGGTTGACAGCGGCACCTGTGTTAACTATTCCTGAGGGATCAGGAGGATTCTCGGTGTATAGTGATGCATCTCATCAAGGATTGAGGTGTGTGCTTATGCAGCACGGAAGAGTGGTCGCATATGGATCGCGACAGCTGAAAGACCATGAGCGAAATTACCCCACGCATGATTTGGAGTTAGCCGCTGTGGTATTTACTTTGAAGATCTGGCGACACTACTTATATGGGGAAAGATTCCAGATCTTCACTGATCACAAGAGTTTGAGATATCTCTTTGATCAGAAAGAGTTAAACATAAGACAAAGGAGATGGATGGAACTCCTTAAGGATTATGACTGCGAGATTCTATATCATCCGGGCAAGGCGAATGTGGTTGCTGATGCCCTGAGCAGGAAGAGTATGATATCTGCTATGATGATCAGGGAATGGGATTTACTGGAGCAGTTTGTCGAACTTCGGATCAGAGTTAAAGAGATAGAGACTGGATTTGTGGCTAGCTTGCGAATAGAGCCCAAGATCATGGATCAGATTAGAACTGGGCAGCGCAGTGATCAGAGATTGATAGATATGATTAGCCAAGCTGAACAGAGTTCGCAGTCGGATCTCACAGTCAGTGAGGATAGATTGTTGAGATTCAGAGGACGGATTTGTGTGCCGGACGATGATACCCTGAAGAGACAGATACTGAGAGAATCCCACTACTCGCGATACACCATGCACCCAGGGAGTACTAAGATGTATCGAGACTTAAGAAAGGTGTATTGGTGGAGTGGTATGAAGCGAGACGTGGCAGAGTATGTGGCCAGGTGTTTAGTATGCCAGCAAGTGAAAGCTGAGCATCGGAAGCCTGGAGGACTACTACAGCCCTTACCTGTACCTACATGGAAATGAGAGCATGTCACTATGGACTTTATCATGGGTTTACCGAGGACCCGAAGAGGTCATGACGCGATATAGGTCATTGTGGATAGATTGACCAAGAGTACCCACTTCCTTGCCATCAAGAGCACAAATACTGTGGATGCCTTAGCTGAGCTGATGTCAGCGAGATAGCTAGATTACATGGGGCGCCAGTGGGTATTACTTCTGATAGAGATTCCCGATTTACTTCTAGATTTTGGACCCAGTTTCAGGAGTCCATGGGATCTCGATTGAGTTTCAGTACCGCCTATCATCCTCAGACAGATGGTCAGTCAGAAAGGACTATTCAGACCATGGAGGATATGTTGAGGGCGTGTACGATGGATTTTAAGGGATCATGGGATGATCACCTGCCCCTAGCAGAGTTTGCATACAATAACAGCTATCATGCGAGTATTGGAATGGCACATTTTGAGGCTCTATATGGTAGGAGGTGTAGATCCCCTGTAGCTTGGAAAGAAGTCGGTGACAGAAAGATAAATGCTCCCGAGCTTGTTGAGCAAGCCGTACAGAGTGTGAAACTCGTATGTGAGAGGTTACGGGCTGCACAAAGTAGACAGAAAAGCTACGCGGATGTGCGTAGATGGCCACTCGAGTTTGAGGTTGGTGATGCAGTATTTTTGAAAATATCACCGAGTAAGGGTATCATGCGATTTGGGAAGAAAGGGAAATTGAGTCCTCGATACGTAGGACCATTCGAGATTCTTGAGAGAGTGGGAGAGGTAGCTTACAGATTAGCATTATCCCCACAGATGTCCGGAATACACAATGTTTTTCATGTGTCTATGTTGAGGAAGTACCGCCCGGACCCTTCTCACGTCATAGAGTATGACGAGATGGACATTCAAGAGGATATGAGCTATACTGAGAAACCCGTCTGGATTCTCGATAGAAAGGAGAAGGTACTGAGAACTAAGAGCATCCCATTAGTGAAAGTTTTATGGAAACATCACTCAATGGAAGAGGCAACGTGGGAACTAGAGAGTCTCATGAAGGAGAAATACCCCCATCTCTTTAACTAGTTGAGTTGAATTTGGAGGACCAAATTCTATTTAAAGTGAGGAGGATGTGAGATCTGAGAATTTTAGATATATTTGAATGATGTAATATGAACTTGAAGTGTAATTTATTGAGCTAAGTGAATTGGGGAATGATAATTGGAGATTTATATGTTAAGTGTTTAAAATAAGTGTGAAGTTATGAGGACAGATCGATCTGGGAGAAGGAGAGATCGATCTGGTGAGTTAAAAATGACTAGAAAGGAGGAATTTAAGGAGCAGCTTGATCTCCAATGGAAGAGGATCGATCTCCTTATGATTCTGTTTGAGAGAAGATCGATCTCATGAGGAAGAGATCGATCTCCAAATGATTCTGTTTGGGAGAAGATCGATCTCCTCAAGGAGCAGATCGATCTCATAAAGCCATAAAGAGATCGATCTCACCCCTCGACAGATCGATCTCCTAGGCATAAAATTGCCCAAATCGTCCCCAAAATTCAAATGCAGATCGATCTCATCAAGAGCCAGATCGATCTCCTACCCTCAGCCTATATAAGGAACCCCTGTTTTTCTCCTGCAATATCACTTTCTCTCTCTTCCAACCCCCATTTTCACCAAAACCTAGCTTTCTCACTCATCCAAAGCACCTATTTCTGGCCAAATCAGAAGTTGTGGCAAGAAGGAAAGTTGTTCCTCATCAAAGGGAGAACAACATACTTGGAAATCGAAGGACGAATCGAATTGAGGCGTGGGTTGTGCGTGTCACAAGCTTTGGGTAATTTCTAAACCTCGATCTTGATATTTGAGATGATTTTGATGATAATGGTGGTTGTCATTGTGTTGAAATAGCTGAGAAATGATTAGGGATTGATGAAATTGCAATGTGGTTGGAGTGATAATGATATTTAGCAATTTTGGGAATTTGTGCTATAAATAGAAATTTAGACAATGTGGTGAATTAGCATAGATAATTGGCATGAGAAATGTAGAACGTTGAGATGTTGTGAATGAGAGTGTAGTTTGGGGTAGAGTTACGAGAATCAAGAGATTTGAGGTGTTATGAGCAATTATGCTCGATCTTAAGAATTGAGGTTGATGAGATAATCGAGTATTGATGTTTTAACATCGTTTGGACAGCTCGAGAGTTCCAGAGTGGAATGCGAGGCTAGTCCGTGATACCGGGAAAACGATTGCACTATACGAGGTGCAAAGAGGTAAGGGAAACTAAACCATTTGTGTATGTGATTTGCAAACTATTATAGCATGAATTGTGATTTATAAAACAAGCATGTTGAGTGTTGTGTTGTGATACAATTGCACACGATTTTTATAGCCGGTTGGAGCCCATTATTTTATGAGTTTATAAGCTGAGTGTGAAATTGCTTTATAAACTGTTGAATTTTTGTGTGAGTAATGAATTGGGCTCTACGTTAAGGCAATATTGAGATTTGAGAAATGTGTGCGTGTTTTGCCGGTTGGGACTCGATTTCAATATGTTTTGTGTTGAGTACAAAACGGTTTTCAAATGAGTTTTATGAGAGAAAAACCGCTATGAGTTCTACGTGAAGGCAAACTAGTCTTATGTGATTAAGACTTAGGTGTGTAATTTTGAGTACACACCGGGCATTACTCTGGTAGCATGTAAGCCCGATTCTTCTCTGTTCTGGTAACATGAGAATAACCGATTCTGTGGCTATGCCACGTATACTTGGTGGCTGTTGCCACATGAGAAACCCTATTTGGTGGCCGTTGCCACGTGAGAAACCCCATTTGGTGGCCGTTGCCACGTGAGAAACCCTATTTGGTGGCCGTTGCCACGTGAGAAACCCCATTTGGTGGTCGTTGCCATGTGAGAAACCCCATTTAGTGGCCGTTGCCACGTGAGAAACCCCATTTGGTGGCCGTTGCCACGTGAAAACCCTAATTGGTGGCCGTTGCCACGTGAGATCACCCATCCAGTGGCTATGCCACGTATATTTGGTGGCCGTTGCCACGTGAAACCCTATTCTGTGGCTATGCCACGTGTGAATCTAAATCAGTGGCTATGCCACGTGTGTTTAGTGGCTATGCCACGTGTGAATTTAAATCAGTGGCTATGCCATGTGTGTTTAGTGGCTGTGCCACGTGCTTTATTATTACAGTGATTTTATCACGTTAATTGAGAAAACGTTTATCGCATTATTTTCACATGCTTTGTTATTGCTCTAGACTGAGCCTTTTTACTTCATGTTTTCACATGATTTGAGACATGAGAATGTCGTTTTGAGTACTTTCATGCTATGATTTTCAAATGAGATTAATGAGTTTCACATACAAATAAATATTTTGTGATGTGCATTTTGGTTTATGAAATGAGTCCCTTACCCCCTTTACTGAGTGATTTAGAAGCTCACCCTATTTTCTTTCCCCCCCAGATTTCTTCAAGTGAAAAGGGTTTTCCTGCGATGTACGGAGTAGTGGCTAGTGGAGGACTTGAGCTCCAGGCCATATATATTGTATTTTGAGGTATCTTTTATCTTTTCATGTACCCAGACAATTATCATAATTGCAGACACTTGATGTATAACATTGTATGGGATGTATTAGGATTAATTAACTTGAGATCAAGTAATGTATATGATATAATATATACTATTCAATGACGAGATCCTGAGGTATAATATAGGTGATGATGTATGACACTGCACAGGAATGCACTCTTAATTGTGAATGAATGAATAAAAAGTTTTAAATTAGCCCTATTTTCCGCACTTCCGGGGCGTGACAACTTTGGATCAAGTAATTATGAATTCATAAGTGATGTAAAGTCCATAAATTCAATGTACACACTTGTAATAAGAGTTGTGATGTACGTACAAGTTTCATTATGTAAGAATTCGAAGAAATGGACTTTTGTATGTGATGAATGTGAGTGGAATGAAAAATGGGTAGTGTCGTAAAATGGGATGAAGTTGCATAAGTGGTGTGAATCTTTATGCTTCCATTTGGTTTTTGTATTGTATATCTTTGGTTGTACGAGGAATACACACAAGTTTTAATGTGTATAAAGTATGAATGGATGCCACTTTCAAGACTTAAAGATAACTGGATGAGGAGATGACTATGGCAGCAAATTAAGGATGTCTTGGTGTAAGTTTCTACCAAAAACTACAGTAAAAATCTGGGAAATATGAAGGTCAGATCGATCTCATAGGATGAGAGATTGACCTGGAAGAGCCAAAATGCTCTTATTCGAGCAAGAGAATAGGCCAGATCGATCTCCAATGGAGCCAGATCGATCTGCTAAACATTCTGTAATGAGAAGATCTATTTTGATACAAATAGATCGATTTCCTTAGCTCTCGAGTTAGAGCAGATCGATCTCCCCTGGATGCAGATTGATCTTCTTAAGTGACTGCCTTCGACAGATCGATCTCATACCTTCAAAATGTTGTGAAAAAGAGGGATTTAAGAGGACCAGATCGATCTCCTTCCAATGTAGATCAATCTCATCAAGCAAATTCTATAAATAGGAGCAGTGGATTTGTAGATTTTGGGAAACACTCTCACTCTACCATTTTCAATCCAAAAACCTAGTTTTCTCTCTCTAAATTCACTCATTTTCAAGAAGATTTGAAGGAAGGCTATTAGACGCAAAGTTGTTCACATCAAGGAGAATAAAATCATAGCTTGGAGGCATTCCCCCATTTGTTGGAGTTAGGGGATAAGGAGCATTGTCATTTGGAGTGAGAAGGAAATCCAAAGAGGTGAGTTTCTAAAGCACTAACTCAAATACATTTGTTTAAGTTATCGATTTTGGAGTTGATTGGTGTGCTTATTAATGGTAGAAACTATCTAGAATGCAATGGAATGATTATAACCTAGAAATGAATTAGTGTGAGAAAGTGAAATGTGGAGGTATTAATGACGAATAAGATATCTTGAGGTGATAATGGTGTTGTGGGTAGGAATTTAAGATGGCATTATGGAATGAATTGTGAGACTTAACCAAAAGAGTAAAATGTGTATTTAAGGCATTGGGTAAAAATACATAATTGTATGGGAGAGTAGGGTAGGGTGGTATGTGACATCAAGTGTTAAACAAGTAACTAAAAGAGTTCCTAGATGAAATTGGTTACAAGACGTGACGATAGCCTATTGCAAAAATGAGCCAAACTTAACGAAATAGGTTCAATGAGATATATTGACTAGTTAAAGTTAAAATGTGAGTTAGCAACATTAACTCAAGTGATTGGTGAATGAATTGCAGCTCTCGACGATACACCGGAGCAAGTTGAGCCAAAAGCGTGAGAAGCGTAAAGGAAGAGGTCGCACCCCGAGTAAATCGAGGTAAGGGAATTGTGTGGACTCTTAGAGATATCTGTACGCAATTTGGGTGCTTAATGTTTTCTAGAGTGCATGTGGTGATTAGAAATGAATTGGGTGTTTGAAGGGCAAGAGTTGGGTTTTGATGAAACGTGCATGAAAACAAATGCATGATGCTTTAAAAACCTTGTTTTGTTTCTTTTAGTAAGTGATTGGTAGGTTGGCTAACATTTGAAATGATTTGCAAAAGAAATGATTTGATTTGGTTGATAACCATGTTTTGCAAAGAATTGAGCCACCTACATGGTTTTCGTGAGAATGAAAGCGTGCTAGAGCATGACTTCACGAGATTTGATGTGTTTTCATACACATGAGTTCTAGAGCTTAGCTCGCACTAGTTTTCACATGGATTTCTATGATGTTGTGCTAGAGTTGAGCTCGCACAAACCATATACTGGTTTTGACAAGGTACTGGAGCATAGCTCGCATTAGATGTCCATCATACTTGTTATCACGCTTAAGATTTCTCGCACGTGATTTTATGACATGATTGATAGCCGTGCTAGGAGCTTCGGGTAGACTGGGTGTTGCATCGATTAAATAGGCTCGCACGTGCATTTTAAGATGTGGCGTGATATGATGTGTTGATATGGGTCCTCGAAGTATGCTGTACCATGCAGGTAGCATGGAGTACGTTATACCATGTTGAGATTGTGTTATACCGTCTTCAGACGATGTTAAAATCTGCTATGGACCGACGGATTGGACGTGACCTACCTCCCGTGTGGAAACAGATAGTGGTGATACCCTGCACACCTGATCAATGTAGCCTGGGATCACAGGATATGGCCATAGTCCTAGAGGAGATTTCCCTTATTATATTGCCTATCTCACATGTCTTTTATTATGAATGAATCCATGTTTTGAAAATGTATTGTAAGTCAGGATAGTCCGAGGGAGGGGCTGAGTCCTGTCAATCATTGATTTCATTGAGATGAAATAGCATGATTTACTTGAGAAAGTATGATAATGGCTTTAAAGTGCGCTTACGCATGATGGTTTTCCATGCTTTACTTATGAGATATGCATGATGATTTATGCCATGCTTTGAATTTGATTTGTGCCCTAACAAATAGTATGATTTGCTTTACATGCCATTAACACAAGCATGAACTGATACTTTTGAGTTGTGAATGAGAAACTGTATGGTTTTGAGCATGGCATCACGATCACGTAGATAGTGTAGTATCTACCTGTTCGCATGATTGCCTTACTAAGCGTGTGGTTTGCTCACCCCCCTTTATTTCCCCCTCTCTACAGAGATTTGAGTATAGATTGAGAGCGACTAGAGGCTTTCCTTTTTGGTATTCACTGCATCCCATCCGTAAGGTATACATACTGATGTAATTTTGTATCTAAACTTTCTATAGCATAGTAGCATTTTGAATGTAACCAATGGGGATATAAAACAATGTAAACACGTGTAAAAAAACAACTCTGATTTATTTAAACAAGTATTTACTTCTAAATTATAATGCAAATTAAATTATTATGGTTGAATGAGGTAGACATTGACACACAGCCCAACTGTTGAGTGTAGCTGATCACGATCGATGTAAGGTAAGGACGAATAATAAATAATGTACAAAAAGTGAAAAATTTGTGACAATTTTTGGTAAGTTAAGGGTCGTGACAAATTGAACCATAAGTGATAAGTTGACATTATTTTATGACAGCTCGGTTTATCTTGCACATTTTACGAAGCATACTTGAGCATCGAGGAAAGTAATCCGCCTCAGCCGCTAAGAGTTATGGGATATAATTTAGAGTAGCGTTAGTGCTCCACCTACCTTACCAATGACTTTATGCATGTTAGTTGAATGAGATTTTATGAAATATGTTGTAATGCCTTAGAAACCGAAACTAAACTGTTTCCCAAGTTTTTCAACGTGTTTGCTACATGCATGAGATGCATTTTACTTCACATGTTTATAAAAATGTGATTTTTCAATATGAAGAAGAAAATATGGTTTGATTTCATGAAATGACGGGAAGAGCCCTGAGAATGCTTTTCGAAAGTAATGTTTTCATGATATGGGTTAAAGTCCCGAAGGGGTTTACAAACTATGGCTTTTTATGATTACATGGGTTAAAGTCCCAAGAAATGATTTGATAAAATGTGTAAGAGGCCCGAAATGATTTGATAAAATGGGTAAGAGGCCCAAAATGATTTTATGGGGTAAAAGGGCATGATTTGACGATAGTCAGAGGATCTGGGGTCGATCTTGCATACATAGGGTAGCGTATGGAGACGATCGAGGATCTACCTAGCCGACGGCTAGGGAACGGGCAGGCTCTGACTTGATATGAGAAATGTACGTATAGTCCACACTTGGTGATGCACGTGAGTTTGTACGTATAGTCCCCATTTAGTGGTGCACGAGAGATAGGGTAGCGTACGACCCTGATCCAGTCCTACAGCTCCCTGTACTATGGCCATGAGTACCCATGATTTTATCCTAGGGGACCAAATGTATGATGTCCATCGGGGCTAGTATATGAGATGATTTCCTGACCCTACACGATGATGATATGATGTTTTATGTTTCACTCATCTATACTACCTGTTTTGTTGCTATCGGTTTTAGCACATGTCATTTGATGGTAGCTATGTTTATGTTTTGAAGAAATGAGTTGTGAAAACATGATTTCACTTTTTAAAGTGATGATGAGATATGATATAGTTGATTTGAGATTTTGAGATGCTCTTATGTATGTTTATACTATGAAACATGTTTTCAGCATGAGATGTTTTATGAAGATAAGACATATATGTGTAAATCATTGATTTTAAAGCATGTTTTCATTGCTTTTGAGAATGTGAGCATCTCTACTTTTATGTATACGTGTGCTACTGATTTTATAAGCCATGATTCTCACTATTTTGAGTATTAAAGTTATTCTAAATGTATCTCTTACTGAGTCTAAAAAACTCACCCCCTCTCCCCTCCATCTCCCAGATCACTTCTAGTGAGTCTATTGCACTATCGAGGTTGTGGTCGTTGACGAGGTTGTCCGACCTTCGTCAGATACTTTTGTAGCCTTGAGGTATTGTCTTACTTGTATTCCAGACATAGTATATAGCATAGGCATTTTGTATATGACAGTCGGGAGGTAATAGTTGTAAAGGATTATATTTATGTACAGAGTTTTTATTACGCAGAATAGATATATGTTGTGGATGTTATGAGATCCTGGAATAGAATTAAAACTGTGTTGCAGATGTGGGTTGAAAATTATAAACTACGTTTTAAACTCTGTAGGTTGGGTAAAGTCATAATGCAGTTGTTATGCTGCCGAAATTTCTAAAATAAAAGAGGTTTAAAACTAGACAAGGGCACGACACGCAACTTAGAAATTGGATAAAAAGTTTTAAATTAGCCTCATTTTTCACGCTTTCGGGGCGTGACAATCTTACTGCAAGTAGACCTGATATTATGTTTAGTGTGTGTTTATGTGCTAGATTTCAATCATCACCTAGAGAATCTCACTTACTAGCTACAAAAAAATTTTTTAGGTATCTTAAAGACACACCTTTACTAGGATTATGGCACCCTAGAGATTCTACCTTTGCCCTTCATGCTTATTCTGATGCAGATTTTGGAGGATGTAAAATAGATAAGAAAAACACTTTAGGAACCTGTCAATTTTTAAGGAATAGATTAATATCATGGTTCTCAAAGAAACAAAATAGTGTAGCACAATCCACAACTGAGGCAAAATACATAGCAGCTGGTAGTTGTAGTGCTCAAGTATTGTGGATTAAGCAACAAATGAGAGACTATGGTATAGACATGAAACAAGTTTCCATTAAATGTGATAACACCAGTGTCAGACCCGTATTTTATGTAGCCTGTTCCTTATGATTCCTATGTGTTTGAACACTTTATTATTATAGTTGAATCATAAGAAGAGTATTTACTAGATTTAAGAATATGTGAAATGATTTAACACGCATAAGCTACATAAAAGCCTAGTGTGAGCTATAAGAGCCACAGGCTAAACTGACTGGATCTGAATCATTCTGACTGAAAATAAGAACTTAAAAGGAGAAAATATAGAGAGCTTATGAAGGAAAGTCAGTTTGATTTAGTTCCGAACACAGAGAACGAGAGAAAAAGCTAAAAAGGGTAAAATAGACCTTTTTAGCGAGTTAAAGTATTTAAGGTGTTTCGGGTGTATTTATCTACCAAAAATGGCCAAAACGTAAAGACGAGAGTGTAAAACATAAGATATGACACTTTCGAAATTTTGAGAAAAAGTTAACTTGGTCAATGATTAAGGAAAAAGTCAACTATAATTAAGAAAAGTGGACTTTTACCATAGTTTACTAACCATGGTTAGGAATTAACCTAAGTATGGAGAAAAAAATTGGGGATAAATATTATTTGTCAGAATACAAGATAATCATCCCCGGAAGTAACAAAAATTTATTCAGAAGGATTCCGGATTTAATTTAATGGTTAAAAACGTAATGGGCCTAAACTGAAGATTTTAAAGCCCATTAATGTATACTAAACGTAGATCGAAATTCTTAGGTCCCTTAGAACGAATTGTTGGACAGATTGATAGGCCAAATATTTAGACAATTAAAGGCCCGAGATATAGTAAAAATTTCAGCCCAAAAATCCCACTAAGAAAGCCCAAACCGAGAGGCCCAATTGTAAAGCCCATTAGGATAAAATATCTAACCATAGTTAAAGCTAACTATGACTCATTAGATGACTCATTAAGTGACTCATAACTAAACCTTAGGAAGTCAATTTTAATGGCTGAAAAGTAAGGCTTAATGACTAAGCAAATGGCTTATAAAATCAGTCACACCATTGTCATCTTCACCATACCATTCTCGGCTAGAAGAAGGAAACCATTGAAATACATTATCCAAGCTTTCTCTCACTAGAAATCACTAGGAATTAGGCATATTTGGAACTTGCATTCTTCGTGAAAGTTGTTCCAAATTGAAAGGAGAGTGACATATGTTGGAATTGGCTATCAAGAAGCCATAGTGTGCAAACCGTGAGGCTCCAAAGTTTCGGCCAAGTGTGAACACAAATACTAGGTATATTTTCAAGTTTTCAAATTCATATATGTTAATGTATGAATGATTTAAAGTATATTGGTATATGTTTTAAGCATTGAAACATATGAAATCATTATGATCATGGTTAGGCCGAGAGTGAGTAGTGGAATATTGATGAATGCCTATATGATTTTAAGGCATAAATGGGTTAATGTACATGTGTAAATGATTAAGGTATAATTACAATTAATCAATTTGATTAATTAATACATGTATTAAGTTGGTAATCAAGGTGCTTGATAAAATGCCTAAATGAACTATATGATGCTTAAGAATGTTTCCAACCAAGTGTTTGTGAAAATGCCTAAGTGAATTGGCTAAGGAAATGGACATGGACGGCATGCCATGGTGTGACCGATGGCATGGAGTGCTCTCAGCCATGGCATGTGGCCGAGAGGTCTAATGGGCCAAGCCTAATTATTTTAGGCCCAATGAGATGTAACGGGTCTAGAATAAGTCCAATAAGAGTTGATGGGCCCCACAACCCTAATAGGCCCAACGAAAATGAATAGTAAAAAAGAAATGGGCTTAAGGCATAGTTAGGCCCATTAAGGTTTATTAAAGCACATTAAGGGAAATAGACTATATTTAATGTGAAATACAGTAGGAAAAGTATAATTAACCTGATAAATGGTTATATGCAGCTCCAAAGATTATTGGAGGAGCAAATCGGACTGCTTGATCGAGCAACGTTGAGAAAGTAAAATTTCTCGAGTGATTGCAGGTAAGGGACTTTTGTGAGTAGTTAGAGATACCTGCACATATTTTCGTCTGCTTTTACATTCACTTAAAAACTCTGAGGGTCAGAGAAAGTGAATAATAATTATTGTGACCCGATAGTGGCAAATTATGATTTTGCCCCTAGTTATTCAAAAAGTCAACTTTTGTGAAAAGTTCTAAAAAGCATGGAAACCACTATTTTGATTGTTTTTGCTAGTGTTTAGCAACAGAGTAGGTAGATTGGCTAATGATTTTAAGGTTGATGTGAATTAAGCACACTTTATAGTGCTGATTTTGATGTTTTGAAAACCATCCCTTTTTAAAGAGCCATCTATCGAATTATGTGAGAATAAATCGTGCTAGACCTTAGCTCACACAGGTTTTCACACTGTGGTACGTATGATGCCGTGGAAGCTGGTAAGATCCTCAAGCCCAACATCCTTAGGCCAAAGTAGGCGGGGAGGCTATGTTCGGTGGGGAGGCTCTCTTACGGTAAGATCCTTAAGCCCAACATCCTTAAGCTAAAGTGGGCGGGGAGGCTCTGTTCGGTGGGGAGGCTCTCTTACGGTAAGATCCTTAAACCCAACATCCTTAAGCTAGAGTGGGAGGGGAGGATCTGTTCGGTAGAGAGGCTCTCTTACATGGATACGAAAAGCTTCACGTGCATTTGATGTACCGTGTTGCCTGGGATCACCATTATAGGATATGGCCATAGTCCAAGATACTATTTGCATTTCACCACAGAGTCTCACATGATATATCACCTGATTAACTGATTTATTTAAGGATAGACTTGAGGGATGGGTCGGAATCCAATTGTTGTGATGTGAATGATTTAAATGCCATATTTACTGTGATTTAAATATACATGGCATGAATCTAAAGGCATTGTGATATTATAAAGATGCATTATTTTGCACTACATGCCTACATTTGAGAAAGAAAGCATGATTTCTGTACATGGGATTTAATCTGTACAAGTATATATATATATATATTTAAAGACATGCTTTTAAAAGTGAGTTAAGGAAATGATATTTTTGAGGCATAGCATTATTTTGAGTAGATAGTGTAATTGTCTACTTGCTTGCCTGATTTTCTTACTGAGCGTGTTGTATGCTCA
This sequence comes from Firmiana major, assembly GCA_033439115.1. Lineage (NCBI taxonomy): Eukaryota > Viridiplantae > Streptophyta > Magnoliopsida > Malvales > Malvaceae > Firmiana > Firmiana major. Next base: position 40,878,231 of record CM065905.1, read on the forward strand.
CCCTCATTTCTTTTACATCTCTCTACAGAGCATCAACAGTAGAGTGAGAGCATTTGAGGGATAGTATTCCTGTTGTCCGCTGCTATTTCCTATCGATCAACAGGTATACATATTTTGTACGGTTATGTAGCTAAACATAGAAACAGCACAGTGATGTATACGATATATATTATGGGGAATGTATTTGTATTAAATCTCACATGTATTATAAAAGAAATTTCAGTCAGCAACAGTATATTAACATGTATGTATGATAATGGATGATATGGTATGCGAGGAAGCTAACATCGAATCACAGCCTAACCATTGATGAGAGGAAAGGTAAGTTAAAATGCGAAAAATTTGTAGTAGTTTTAGGTTAAGTCATGGGGGGTCGTGACAACCAGTGCAATTAATCTCTCCAAAAATCCAATTCAACATTCTAGAACTAAACATATAGAAATTAGACACCACTTCCTTAGAGATCATGTACAAAAAGGGGATATAGTTCTAAAATATATTGATACAATGCATCAAGTAGCTGATATTTCCACCAAACCCATTGACAAAGAAAGATTTTCTGTTCTTAGAGGTGAATTAGGACTAATGAATGCTCCTTGATGTGTTTGACTTAAGTTTGCTTTATCAAACTCTTTTTCACTAAGTTTTTCAAACGTTTTCTAGGCAAATTGGTAAGGAAGATCGATCTTTGTTCATTGTAGACCGATCTGGCTTACTTTGAATAGCATATAGAAACTGGGTCATGACTAGGAGATCGATCTTCTAATCTTTAAGATCGATCCCCTTAAGGTTCTATATATCTAAGATTGATCTTCTATTCATTTGAGATCGATCTCTTTAAGCTTCTATGTAACTGAGATCGATCTATGCAATCTAACAGATCGATCTCCTTAAGTCTCGGGGAAATAGAGATCGATCTCTACCTCTACCAGATCGATCTCCTACCTCAACAGATTGATCTCCTTGCCCTGGGCTATATAATGCGACGCTAAAATTTCCCAAATTTCAGAAACACCAATCCCCAATCTACCAAACCCTAACGAAAAACACCCATATTCCTCCTTGTCTCTCATCCTCGAAATCATTCCTTTGGTAAGTTTTCCTCCATTAATCTTATTTCTGATCTATTTTGACCCAACATTTGTTTTTCAAAAGATTTTACGGTTCCACAGATCGATCTGCTCATTCCTGTCTTGTTACTGTTCATAGTCTTAATGAACCCATTAGGTGGTAGAGAATCTATGTAGGCTAGTTTGATTTGGGATATTCTCTGTCTAGTTTAGATCTCTTGGTGCTTAATTAGAAATCCAACACTACTTCCATATTCCCTAACTTACCATGCCTCGTACTAAGACTGTAGTAGCTCGAGTCCCACGACCAAATCCTGTAAACAAACCACCCACAACGTTTAGCCGATGTTTTCAAACCCCGACCAAACGCAAAAGATTTGATGAACAATTTTCCACCTTACCCATTAAACATTGGCGCACAATTGACTTTTTTTTTCTAAATCGCATTGATTTTTCATACCTCGCCAAATTCGAAGAATATCAATGGCTGTCATTCCTCAAAATCAAAACTCTTGTACCTTCAAACATTGTCCGCGCCTTCTTTTCGAATGTCGAAATTATCATAGCCCCTAATAATCCTTGTCGCACTATAGGCTTTAACACGTTTGTCATGGCTAAATCCCTTTATATCGATAAACAACTCCTAGCGCAAGTCTTTGGTATACCTGATTCGGGTTTTACCAATGAAGACGATGAGTCACACTAGATTTCCCCATCACTAATAACCGAGCTACTGAGTTACCTATGCATCCACACCTCCTTCATCTTATTATTTCATTGAACCTCCATCCTTTTGGTACGCGTCACTCAACCATTAGGAAACTCGATCGGCTTTGGCTCTATAACATCCATTCATCCTCTGATCAAAAGCCAAATCTAATCCACTTTATTTTCGAAGACTAGCTCAAGATCATTAGAGGGCAAGCTAACACCATTGTCTATCTGTAACTTCTTACCTATCTTCTTCAACACCTTGGTGTAGACTGCCTGGTTGAAGCTGGTGAGCTCCCATCGCAAAAGAGTGTCATCAACATCAGCACACTTCACCATGCGAGATACTGTGAACCCCACAAAATTCCTATATTTAATTAGACTATGTAAGAATAAAATTAACATGATTTAATGGAAGGCATGAAGATTGTGTCCTTGGATAATCTTACAAGGAAATGGGTATATATAGATATATATAGATATATATACATAGGTGTATATGTATATATAAATATACATGACATTTAAATAGATGGATAATAATATATATATATATAACAAATATATATATTATGTAATGTATAGTATTTAATATATGTGTTAATAAAATTAAAATTAAAGCATAAGACAATTAAAAATGAAATGGAAACCATACAACAAAATAACAATACAAAATATATAAACAAATAATACATATATACTAATATAATATATACATATACATTAAAATTATATATATATATATATATTATGGAATGTACGGAATTGGCTTAGAAAAGCCAATTCCGTCAGCCACTATTCTGAATTGAAAAGGAAATAAAAAACAGGGGTGTTGGGCGGGAACCGAAGGGGAGAAAAGAGAAGAGGAAGAAGAAGAAAAGGGAAGAAGGAAAGGGGAAAGAGGGAGAGAGAGCCGGTCGGTTGGGGGGAGAAAGAAGGAAAGAAGGAAAGAAGGAAGAAGAAGAGGGAAATCGAGGAAGAGAAGAAGAGAGGAAGGGAAGAAAGAGGGGCTGACTGAGAGAGAAGATTGGAAAGAAGAAGAAGAAGAGAAGCAGCACCTGGAAAACAGAAAACAAAATAGGGGCTGGAAAATGGAAGAAAATCGAGAGAGGCTTGAGGGCTGATCGGGAGGGCTGAAAATCGAGAAGCAACCGAAGAAGGAGACTGAGGTTTGGAGCTGATGCAGAAGTGGGCCGAAGCAGAGCAGAATTGAGGCAGCTGGAAATTGAAGCAACCGAGAGGGGGGAAATAGAAACAGGAAAATGGGAATTGAAGCAAGTTGAAGGGGTGAGGCTGGAACCGAGGCTTCATTGAAGCAGGCCAGGAAAACAGGACAAAACCGAGGGTGAAGAGAAGCAAATCGAGGTAGGGGAAATGGAGTGAAGAGAAATAGAACCGTGAGCTAAAGGGGAAATAGGGGACCGGTGAAGGAGAGGAGAAGGAATCAGTGAGGGGGTAGTGAAGGTTGGAATCGAGAGGTTGAGGAAGAAGGAGAAACAGAAACAGGGCTGGAAACATGAAACCGGGGAAGAAAAAAACAAAATAAAAAGGAAGAAGAGAGAAAGAAGAGAAAAGAGGTAAGAATCTAATGTATATATGTATATATATTTATGTGATTGTGTATAAGTATGATAAGGTAAAGTATATATATGTATATACATGTATGTAAATTCAAAGTACATGTAGATAAATGGGTTGTAGATATAAGCATGCTAGTATAGTTTGAATTAGATTAAAAATGGGAATGATGAGGAGTAGGCAAACACACACATATATATATATATATATATTTGTGATATTGAATAATGGAAACTAATAATAATATATATGTATATATATATATATGTGTGTATATATATAAATATATATTAGTGTATATACATGTGGGAATATATAGGATAAATGTGTATTTATGTGAATATATATATATATATATTTGAGTATATACATATAGGTGTATATAATGAATGGATATGTTAAGTATATGTACATACAAGGATATATACATGTGATAAGGATAAATGAAAACAAATAATGATATATATATATATACATATAGGAGTATATATATATATATATATATATACATATAGGAGTATATATATATATATATATATATATATGTTTATGTACATATACATGTAAATGTATATAGAAAATGTGTATGATTAATATTTGTACGTACAAAATATATAAATAGCAAAGAAAATATATAAACGTGCATGTCGACTTGGGTACGTACAATAATACGTACACACGCAGTAGTAATGAATAAGTTACGATTTTAACGCAATTCAGACAATTCGCATGAATAGGGTGCTAAGTATACAACTTTGGTGTAGGTGATCGTAGAAGGAATTAAAGGAGTTAGTAGAAGGCGTCACCACTCGAATTCGAAAATTTTGATAAATCGAGGTAGGGGTGCAATTTAAGATAGTAATGGTATCCCTACATTTAGACTCCGATTTATCTATGTGTTTTTATGCTTTCTTGTGCAACCCTTGATTGTAAAATAAAACCCGACACCTAATGAGTCCAAGATTTATTTGATCATGTTCTTGAGATAAAGAAATGCTATATGAAATTAAATGCATAGTTTCAAGAATGATTTTCTGAATAAATGTCATGGTTTTGACTTATGTATGATTGATTTCATGTTTTTGAATGAAATGAAAGTTGGTATGTGAACTTATGCTTAAGAAATGAAATTTGTTTTCGAAAGGCGATTGTGGGGGCCACCTCTTGAGTCCTACGGGAACAAAGTGCCACACAGTCTGTCCATTTTATGAAAGAGTTTTCAGTTCACAAGAAATTCGATTTTATTACTCGGTATTAGTTTATGGGTTACAAAACCCAAGAAAGACTTTGAAAATTCTGTTTTGAGACGAAAGGGCAACGTATAGTGGAATTGTGGGGGCCACCTCTTGAGTCTAACGGGAGCAAAGTGCCACGCAATTTTCAAAATGACATGTGAACGTGGGGGCCACCTCTTGAGTCCGACGGGAGCAAAGTGCCACACGGATCACAAAAATAAACGAACGTGGGGGCCACCTCTTGAGTCCGACGGGAGCAAAGTGCCATGCGGTTCACAAAGACATACGATCGTGGGGGCCACCTCTTGAGTTCTGTGGAAGCAAAGTGCCACATAGTTTGTGTGACTGTGGAGGCCACCTCTTGAGTCTTATAGATGCAAAGTGCCACACGGATCATAAAAACAAATGAACGTGGGGGCCACCTCTTGAGTCCGACGAGAGTAAAGTGTCACACGGTTCACAAAGACATACGATCGTGGGGGCCACCTCTTGAGTTCTGTGGGAGCAAAGTGCCACATAGTCTGTGTGACTGTGGGGGCCACCTCTTGAGTCCTACAGATGCAAAGTGCTACACGGATCACAAAAACAAACGAACGTGGGGGCCACCTCTTGAGTCTGACGGGAGCAAAGTGCCACGTTGTTCACAAAGACATACGATTGTGGGGGCCACCTCTTGAGTTCTGTGGGAGCAAAGTACCACACAGTCTGTGTGACTGTGGGGGCCACCTCTTGAGTCCTACAGATGCAAAGTGCCATTCGGTCAATGCATTTTTGTCATACTCACATTTGTGGCGTCTGAACTTCGCTTGCATAGGTTCTGAATTCCCTCCACGGAGGATGATTTTGTTATTGCCGCATGACAATTCTATAAGTTAGCCTAGTCTCCATCCGATATGAACTATGCTATATGATTTTGATCCTTCGATATATGTTTATGCATCAATTATGCTTTTGAAGTTCTATCGGTTTTGAAATAATTTGGAGTTCTGTGTGTTTCGATAGTTTGTGATGTAACTGAATAGATTTGTTCTTCAAAATTATATTTCTATTGATTATGTTTTATATATACGCTTTTTGGAAGTTATGTGATCTTTGTAAAGAAACGTCATCTCTTAGTTTTATCATGCATTAAATGTGATTTAACTACCATGATCATTTTAAATGCGTTTCTTACTGGGTTTTTCCCGAAAGCTTACTGCTCTACCTTTCAGATTATTTGCAGTGATCTATAGACGCTACCAACCGCGTACACGACGTAGGCTGGTGGGAAAGAGCTACCCTAGGCTACTTTTTGTACACGCAGTCAAGGTATACAATTACATTCATTTACCAGACACATTTGTACGCACAGACATATATTGGGAATATTTTGTTGGGATGTAATTTTGTAAGGAAAATGATGTAAATAATATTATTTTGGGTTTATGTTTTGATATGGCTAGTATTAAATAGAAAGCGATATATTGAGTTGTAAAAGTGAATTGGAAAAGTATGCATGGTAGTTGTAGATATCTAGGATCGTTGGAAAGCATGCTTGGTAGTTGTGGATATCTAGGATTGTCAAAAATAATTGAATTGCAGGTGGGTAGGCTCATATGTAAGCCGTTATGCTGCCGAAATTTCTATCGGCCATATAAGTTAAAGTATGAAAATTAATTATAATTACGAGTAAAGAATTAGGAAAAGTGTTTTGACACTGCACAAGAATACAACCTGAGTGAATAAGGGAATAAGTGGGTAAACTAAAAAAAAAAAAAATTTCCCCCGATTTTCAAGGGTCAAGGGTCGTTACAGATACTATACAGATAACAATGGAATTTGGTGCAAGAAGACTGGACTTCCCAAGCAAGATGCAGAAATGGAGACAAAAGCTCCAGCTGAGCCTTCTGCACCTACTGCTACGGAACCTGCACCTGCTACATCATCATCAGTCAACATGGACTCCATTGCGACCATGATTATAAACTTTCATCAGACCATGGATCAACACTTTGTAACTATTAAGCAGACTCAGCAGACCATGGATCAGCGTTTTGCAAGTCTTGAGTCTCAAGTCACAATCCTTCAAGAGACACAGCAAACAATGTTCGATGAAGTGCAGGGCACCCGTACTCGTGTTGACGAGCTCTTCGATCATTTTCCTCCGCCTTCTTGAGCTTTTTGGTTAAACATTTAGTTGTGATATACATTGATTTTGAAATGACATTTGCTATGCTTACTTATTTAAATGAATGTTCTTTATTGCTTAATTGTGTTTGATCAGTTAATACATGTTCTTGAATGGTTCATGCCTGCCTTCTTGCTATGACAAAAAGGGGGAGAAAGAGAGAGCATATCTTAAGGGGGAGCATGTATTAAAGGGGGGCAAATTTTACAAATGATTGAACATACTTTTAGAACCAAAATCTTAAATGATTGAATTAAGTTTTGTCATATCAAAAAGGCGGAGATTGTTAACTTTGAATAATGTATTTTGAAATGACAACACATTAATCTCAAATGAACTTATTTTCAAATCATTTGTAAGAAATTATTTCTAAGTATTTATCTTAAAATCATATTGCATCAATGATCACTTAGAAATATTATCAAACTTCAAATCTTTATAAAACTAAAGTTTGGCGAGAAATTAAGAAAATGAATTAATCAAATAAGTCTAAACGCCTTGCAGGATCGATCTCCTTTAAGCTAAAGTACTGCCAAATCGATCTCAAGGATGGGTGAGATCGATCTCCTCAAGGCAGAGGCTTAGCCAGATCGATCTCAAGGATGGGTGAGATCGATCTCCTCAAGGCAGAGGCTTAGCCAGATCGATCTCATAGATTGGTAAGATCGATCTCCTCAAGTTAGAGACTTTGCGAAATCAATCTCAAGGAATGGTATGATCGATCTCCTCAAGGCCAAGACATTACAAGATCAATCTCATAGGGTTATGAGATCGATCTCCTATATGTGGGAGCAATATTTTCAAAGCAGAGATCGATCTCCTCCTTAACAAGAGATCGATCTCCCCTGTATAAAGCTAACAAGCAGATCATCTGTCGATAAATGAGATCAATATGCCCTTTGTACATTTCATTTGTGTTGTAGGTTCAGGAACAAGAGATCGATCTCCTCAGTGAGATCGATCTGGACCTCTTCTGCATAATTTCAACGGCTATTTCTGCAGGTTCTCAAATGGAGAAAAAGCATTAAATGCTTCACCTACCAATTGGATGTATAAATACAAGTCATAAAGACATTGAAGATAAGAAGAACAAAGTCAGTAGAAAAGCTCTGTGTATTCTTGAGAGAACATTCTTTTTGTCTTCAGATTTGTACATTGAATTGTTAGTGAAAGCTTCTGTTTAAGCTATTCATCACCTACCCATTAATAGAGTTTTCCATTGTATTCACTCTTCATCTAAAAGAAAAAGAGAGAGTTCCTCTGTGAGAGAATTGTATAAGAGTTGAATAGCAAATACTTGGATAAAGGGGTAGAGAGGTTATCCTTAACCTTGAAAAGGAAAGTTGTATTGATCACTTTGTTAGTGAAAGAGATTCATTGACAAGAAGGTCAAGAAGAGAGGACGTAGATAAGAGATTTGACCGAACCTCTATAAATCACTGAGTTTGCTTCTCTTCTTGCTTATCTCATCTGTTTTACTGCACTTTTACTCTATTGCTAATTGCTATCATTTATTTGTTTAATTGTAATTTTAGCTAAGAAAGTTTAAATTAAGCATATTGTTAGAAAAATTGATTCACCCCTCTCTCGGTTGAGCTAACACAATATTCCAACTTTCAATTCATAACTTTAACAAAATCAAATAATCAAGTCAATTATATTTTAATCATTACTCTCATATTCATGCATGCTTCTAAATAATTCCATGTAAATTACACAATTAACATAAATTGAAACATAAGTATGATATAACTCATATTCATTACTACAAGCATAAACAATAAATCAAAAATTCTTTTATTTTTTTTTTTTTAATTAAGGTTATAACACCTATTCTCTAAGTACTCACTTGTAGAACAATTCAATTTTCCTATTTAGAATGCTTTGCATATTCATATTTCAAGTCACATCAAATATGTTTATAAAAACTTATATGACTCAAAACATTAGAGTAAACTATAAAATTCAATTCTTGAAACATCTTTTATCTTTTCTTTTTCTTTTTCTTTACTTTTTCTTAAAGAGGTTCTTCTTTACTTGAACCGTGCTTAGGATTAACTTTAATGAATAAAATCACAATATAAATATGACATGAACAATTACATTGTATTATGAATTCACATAAAACTTTTTAAAGTATTTACTTCAACAATCAAAATACTTTTAACTTTTTTATAAACTTTTGTTTAAGTTTAGAATTAATCGTCAAAAGATAAAAAAAAAAATATTATGATCTTTAGACTCAACACTTGACATCCTCTAATATTAAACTATCTAAAACCCGACAACTGTATAAAATTATTTTTTACACAACTTTATAAAAACGATAACCAAATATTAAAGAAAAAAACCAACAAACTAATCCAAATATAAAGAAAAAATGACAAACGAAAAGCTAAAAAAAAAAACTGACTAAAAAACCTAATATTAAAACGGCTAAAAAAATTTATATGAAAATTTTCCTAGGCTAAAACCTTCTCCCCACACTTAATTTTTATTTTGTCTCCACAGTAAATCTATCATTCAAGAAGAAACATATTGACTTAAAATTTAAAAAGAAAAGATAGTGATACTCTCTCGTTTTTCATCGTTATGTTACCTCTCAAGCAACGCATTTGTTTAGTATCGTTTACTTGACTCCATTACTTTATTCACCCAACTCCAACCTTTTTAATTTTGTTTTTGGGTCCTTTAGTTCTTCCTTGTCAAGATTTTCGCTCATGGATAGGGTGTAAAACAAGCTTCTGAGGGTAGGCCTTCTGGTGGGAGAGTACATTCTGGCCAGGGGTGTTGCCTGTGGGGTCTGCCGCAAAGACCCTGCAGTAAAGTCTCTCATAGATACCCTGTGGAAGACCTGCATGGCTGTCACATGTTTGCTGCAGAGACCCTACAGTAGAGTCTTCCACAGACACTCTGTGAAAGACATGTGTGGCTGCCATATGTCCTCCTAGAGGTTCCGTGGAAGGGTTTGTCATTGACCCTATGAAAGGGTTTGCCGCAGGCGTGCCAAGTCACTTGCCACGTAGCATTGTGGTAGTGCCATGTCGTATTCTTTTCTTGAAGGGGTTTTTTTTTTTCTTTGCCTCTTTAGATCCTTCATGTCTCTAGGCCAAGTCTATTATTTGATCAAATTGATTTTGGTATGACCTGTATCAAGGACAATTCTGATTTGAGATGAGAAAAACAGGAAGAATATTTGTAAGATAACAAAAGAATTGAAACCAAAAGTGGAGTTCAGATTTCAAACTTCCCCAAATCTAAGAGAGAGGGAGAAAGGGAGAGTGCGCCATGGCCTCATCCAAGAAACCCAAAGCAAAAGGAAAATGTGGTCTTTTTCTTTCTTCCTTTCCAGGATGAATATATGTAAAAATTAAAATCGGCGAAAAGGAGTTAAATTATAAACGAGGTGGTTTAAAGCTTGGATTTTAACGGCGTTTCTTTCTGCCAAAAAAAAAAAATCATTTAATAAAAGAGAAATTCAGGTTGTCATTGAAACTGCTGGAAGAAAAGTGCCTTAAAAAATCTTATATTTTGTAGTGTCTTATGGTTAGGTATCTTAGGATGATTTAAGTTCATATTAGATCTTATGAGAAAGGTTTTGTTTCAATGCTTCTGACCGTAGAACTGGTTGTTACAGATAGTGATGATAAAGGTTGATCTATTGTTTTTCTCATTTAAGTTGGGAGTTTTGGAGGTATTAGACTCTGATATTTGTATTCTTATAGTTATGAGGTGCTTCACTGGCTTTTTTTTTTTTTGGATTTGGACCCTGTGTTTACAAGGATTCCATTATTTGTATTATTTTGTTGTCTATTAATAAAACCTTGACACTCAGCCAAAAAAAAAAAAAAATCATTGTTATTAATTAAAATTACGAATTAATAGTACAAATTAGAAGAAGTGAGCCATGGAATGCCAGCTTCTATATCGATCATGGACAATGATAGAATTGTAGGAACAAATAAACATTTTATATAAAAATAAAATTGAACAAAAAATGTAACGGCGGTATTTTTAGCGTTTTGGAAGGATCGAGACATACATGGTATCGACCCCTATTATTCTTCACCATTTTCTAAATAATCAGCCCAGGAAATTGCGTACAATCATGTATTAAAGAAACATTTGGATCTTAAGTTAGCTCTCCCGCTCTCCCTCTCTCACTCCCTGTGTATTTGAAGCGGAATTGGAATACTCTTAATGACCTTAAATGCTGTATGGCGGAGGCTTCGGCATACTCTCAACGATGCCGCATAGAAGTGAGTTATCCGGAATGTTGTACTCGTCCCTGAGGGAGCGTTCAGGGGAGAGAACGCTTACGTAGAGCTGCTGCCCAAGGTAGTGCCTGTCCCATATCTCGGACCTGATGTTCCACATTCCGCAATTGTCGAAAGTCAAAAGGATAGCAGCCCATGATTTGGGGAAGACCTGAATGGTGTGCCTGCTCACGGCGTCAAGAAGATTGTAGTTCCTCCTCCTCTCAGGAGTCCAAGTCCCAGGCTCCATGCTGCAACAAATGAGTACAAAGCATAGTACTAAACTTAGAAAAAACCAATGCCCCTATTTCTATTAGCAATATTAGATTAGTTACTGGTGCCAAAACTTACGCCACGGCAAAGAATGAATAGCCAGACAAGTGCCAAGACTGAATGGCTGTTTCACGGTTCTCGAAGATGATCTCGATAAAGGTTCGGTGTGTCAAGTTGAGGACAACAGGCTGCTGAGTGATTTCTGATATCTCAGCTGGTGGGTCGTCCGCAATATTATCATACTTGAAAACCTTATCGGCAACATTATAGTATTCCGCAAGTTTCAATGGAGTGGGTGGATCGACATGGGAGACTCCATTAATGGCATATCGAAGCTTGCCATCTACTTTACCGGCGGTGTTAGCCAACTTGATGGTGCGGGTAATGTTAATGGAACCATAATGGTAAGAACCTTGAGGATTAGGCCTCGCAGCGCTAGCAGTGAGGTTCCAACGGAAGGTACGGAATTGGTTGAGTGACCAAGCCCAGCCAACAGGGGGAGGAGGCAGCTCAGGTGAGGCCGGTCCCTTGCCATTGGTGTAGCGAATGATGCCAGTGGCCGTAAGCAATCGTCTCGTAAATCGGGTGGAGGCCACAACATAGTAATCCTTCGGTTCCTGGTTGGCCGTTACAAGCACACTATAGCACTGTCCAACATGAACATCAAGGGAATCGTACACATTTTGCACTGTGTGAGAACCCTCCATCTCAACAAGTTTCATGGTGTGGCCTTGGAACCTGATGTTGAGAGATGTCTTAATTCCAACATTACAAATCCTATACTTGTAGGTCTTGCCAGGCTCCATGGTGAAGAGAGGCTCATCCTTACCATCACCTTTGGCTACTTTCCCATTAATGTGGACACCGTCACATCTGCCAAGGTTGCGGCCGCTATCAAGAATTTTTTTGAGGCTGGTGTGTCCTTTGCTGAACCAGTCTCCGGCGAGGAGAGTGTAGTCGTCGGCCGGATCAGCGTAGGGGACAGGAATGAGCAGACGGCTGTTAATACGAAGGCCACCAAAGCCCCCAGCTGCTTTATGCATAGCTGTCACTGGATAATAGATGTAGCTACCAATTTGGTCCTTGACCTGGAAGTGATAGGTGTAATTTTTCCCAGGGGGAATAGGACAGTTGGTTCCGAGCACACCATCTTGCCAGGAGTTTTTCCTATGTTGTACACCGGTCCTGCAACAAATTCCAATGTCTAATAATTGACTAAATTCATCACTAAATAATCATATCAAAAAGACTACTCTTCGTTCATCAATCTTAGGCACTTACCATGTTAAAAGGAATGGCTCATCAAGGTTATTGAAGACATTGACTACGACGTTGTTGTTGGTGGTAGAGTTGATATTTGGCCCGGGGAACTGACCGTTGATAAGGATGCCTTGCTGGGGAACGCCCAAGGGAGCGATAGTGCCGTACGTGACATTCCAAGTGAAAAAAATATAAGGATCTTCTCCCCGAACAACCAACATTGATCCAGCCCAGAGGCATAACAACAATATTAACATCACTCCGCCCATCGCTTTCCCGATCTCTTTGCCTGCTTTTCTGTGAAATCGACTCCAACGAAAATTTTTAATTACTTTTGATCCCTAGAGGAACAAGATTTGAATGCCTTGGATCTACAAACTCCATGGGTTCTAACTTAATGCCATTTATACGAGGGAGTTCCTTCCTGAACCTGTATTATCGACCACTAAGCTCCCGCGAATTTCCCTCTCATCGTTCTTCACTATAGATCCTTACCTTGCGCCCCTCCGTTCATTTATTCCCTTGCTTTCAGTATATGCTATTTTTAACACTAACAGATTTTACTACGTAAAACCACTGTTTTCTATGAATCCTCCTTTTCTTAATTTCCAATACTTTATCTAAAATAAGATCAAAATTTTTAAATGCGCTATAAAGTCAACATATACCTATATCATTAATGGTAAATTCAATCTCAATAAACGTAAGATAAATTATAAATATTGTAAATATATAAAAATAAATATAAAAATTAATTTAATTTTATTATAAAATGTATCTACATAAATATTATCATGTCTTTATCATACTTTTACATTTATCGTAGAATTGTCTAGTAACACAATAATATCCTCCTTTTGTTGCAAAAAAACCAAAAGTATAATCTACCTTTTATGTGTTGAGTTTAAATTCATTTTTATTTTTATTTTTTGTTTACGATTTTCTTTTTGAAGAAAAGGGTAAATTATTTGTTTAGATATAAAGGTGAATTTATATTTTTTAATAATTAAGTAAATGCTAAAAATTAATCTACGTGAAAATTAAGGGTTAGTCTAAATGATTCTCATACCTCTAAAGAAGATAGATTCCGTTGAGGTTGTGTTTCAATCCCGAACTTTGCATTCCTCTCTTCTTGTCGACTTTGACTCCACCTTTTACAATAAAGAGAAAGAAAAATAATCAAAATAATATATTTCAAAATGTGTCACATTAATTATTTTAATCTGTGTGTAAACACAACACTTTTCACATTATTATTTTGTGATTTCAAAAAAATATTAAATCAAAGAATAAAAAAATATACTTAACAAAAAAATTAAAATAAATTAAATTAAATAATACATATGAAATATATTTTATAAATAGTTTACTTAATTTATAACGAATGATAGGAAGCATAAAAATTATGTTGATATGTAACATTATTTTTTTAATATAAATTTACAAATGTTAAAATTCAATATTAATACTTTGATAAAAATATGTAACGTCCCGAATTACAAAAAAGTGGACTATTTTTTTTTCCAATTTGATTTTTTTATTTATTTTGTCAATGCGTAACGTAGGTGTCGTTACCAATTAATAATTTTTTTTTTATCTTGATTTAGACTTGTCATATCAAGTCCCTCCATAACTCATCTTGTATTAAACATCATGCCTATCCATACTAATTATTATAATCCATCAACTCCTCATAACAATTCACTGTCTCATACCATCAACATGCATTATACATAATAATTTTATCCATTATGTTTCACAAGGTAAGTCTGATTAGTATATAAACATTTACATCAAACTTGACCTACATCCCATCTTACTATACTGTGTACATTATACTACGGGTTTGAAAATATAAATAGTAGATACAAAGATGGACTACCTCACAAAATGTAAGACCTGTAAATTCCTATGTAATGTGTATGATTTCAGAATGTACAAACAACTTGCATTAAATATGAATCACGAGTAATTGATGTTTTTAAGCTCTAAGTGTGAATGAAATGTAAAATGAGTATAGAAGCAAATGAATGAGAGTTTAACTTTGGAAATTTGGGAAAACAGTGGCTGGAATGCTGCAGAACATAGGGTAGATCAATCTCATTGCAAGGAGAGATCGATCTCATAGCCTTAAATTGCAAGCCAGGAACATTCTACAAGAGGGAGATTGATCCCTCACTCAAGCAGATCGATCTCCACCCCAAGAAGATCAATCCCAAAGTGGCTCTGCCTGGAAGAGATCGATCTCATCCCTATGGCAGATCGATCTCATGCTATAGGCAGATCGATCTCCTGTCTGCAATTATCGAGATTTTGAGGATTTTAAGCAAGGGGAGATCGATCTCATAATGTAAAATCTATAAAAAAATTTGACAATCTGTGCCTTCTTCTCCTAAACATTGAAAACCTTCCATATTTGAGCAAAAACCTAGTTTCTCACTCTAGATTTTCAACACCTTCCAAAGAGATTTGAGGGAAATGTATTTGAGCAAAGTTGTTTCTTAAGAGGAGGACAGCAATATAGTTGGAGACTAGAGGTTGGATCAAAGGGTTGAAGGAGAAAAAGAATCTCTCCTCACATTTGGCAAAAAGGAGGAAAATCAAGATAGGTAAGATTTTAATACACCAACTTCTAGTATGATAATCTAAACATTTAGATGAGTTGATTTGGTATATACATTGTTGGCTTGAATGTTGAAAATACATGTTTAAGTAACCATGACTTAGAATGAGCTTAGTGCGAGAAAGTTGAAATGGCATGAAGTTAATGATAATTTAAATATGTAAAGATGTTGATAAGCATGTATATATGATTTTAAAATACCTTTTGTAGAATATAAATGTTGGATTAGATGATGATTGAAAATGGGTATAAGAAGTGTTCGATAAAATGCCATAAAGAACGAAAATGGATTAAACTAAGACTAATGGATGCTTATTTGATACCAAAGGAACTCGGTTTATAACCGGATAAGTGGAAATCTGAGAAAAAATAGAGGAAGTAATTGAGTAAGGGTCTGAGTGACCCCATTTTAGAGTTGAATGAGTAGAAGTGTGAAGTAGTAGTATAATGAGTAATCATTGATGTTTTGACGTTATTTGGACAGTTTGGGAATTTGACTCGTGAGTCGGAGCTAGTTCGTGAGACGAGAGTATTGCACCACCCAAGGTGCAAGAAGTAAAGGATGCAACCTTTTGGCATATGTATTTCCTTACTAATGAAAATGCTTTGGTAGCATAAAATGAGTTTACAAATGAGCATACTTATTGAGAAAAGTGTTTGATTTGAGATTTATCACTTGAGTGCATGTTTTGCCTGTTTGAGCCCGGTTTTGTGACTTGAGTTGTTTATGAGCAAATATATTCTTGTAGTTAAATGAGATTTACAAGCAAAACTATCATGAGCTCTATGTGAAGGAGAAAGTATTTTCTACATAATAATGGCATATGATTTTTGAGACTAAAAGGCTCGTAATGAAACTCACACTTCAGTTGACGTCGAGGCTTTGCTAGGCCCGGGTCTTGCCATGCCTCCGTTTTGGTAACATGAGATGCCTTCGTTTTGGTAACGAGGGATGCCTCCGTTTTGGTAATGAGAGATGCCTCCGTTTTGGTAACGTGAGATGCCTTCGTTAAGGATGATATGATATGATGTGATGTGATGATTTCATTCATGACTTTTATATTATGCCTAGTCTCCATCATTTTTTTGAGATATGACATGTTTGTGAAATGAGATATAGATGTTTTGATGAACTGTGATTTTAATCACATAATTATAACCATGTGAATTATGCAATTATTACACTTATGCTTTAATGATGATTTTTAAAGCTCATATGTACTCCTTACTGAGCAAAGTTGAAAGCTCACCCCCTCTTTTCCTCCCCCCACAGGTTACTTATAGTGAGCGCTGGTACTTGCAGCGTATGTGACATAGACTAGTGGATGAGACTCTCCCCAAGCTATTACTTGTACACGCGAGAGGTATAATTCAATTTATTTTGTAACTGAGACAATTATGTAATACAAACACTTGTATTTGAGTAATATTGGGATGTAATCAGATTAGCATTAGTAAATGAATGAAGAAGTAGACTTCTTTTGATGTCATGATATTTAACTAAATAAATGTGCATGTTGAGAGATCATTAAGATATTGATTGATGAGATAGTAAGAAGTTAACTGGCACTGTACAGGAATGAAACCTGAGTAGAAAGTTTAATTTAAGAAAAATTTTAAATTAGTCATATTTTTCGCACTTCTGGGCTATCACGATTTGGTGGTATCAGAGCAGAGGTTGCCTAGTACTGTCAGTATCGATTTAGTGGAAATAGATTACATCACAAGTGTCTGTAATTGTTTGGTAATGAATTTAATTTAACGGTTAACATTGTAACTGATGTTTAATGTCTACGCGTAGGTACCTAAGAGATAAATTATGAGGAGAAAACGATGTCGTCCCCGGAGGCAGGCACAACCACCTCCACCACAACCAGAAAGTCCTAACTCTCGAATTAATCGGCTTGAGCAGGATGTACGGCAAGGGTTTGAGTAGCTGATGGAGTTATTTGTGCAACATTTTGGGGCTAATGCCTCAGGTACCACACCTATCCCGGCTCCTACACAACCGCAGGATCTGCCCCCACCTCCTATACAGATTGACCCGGTGCCACTCGTTGCTCAGCCTCCGACACAAATCGGGCCCTATGATAGAGGTAAGGGCTGGTTAAAGGACTTTCTTAAGATGAATCCGTCAACTTTTAAAGGGGTGAAGGGTCCAGCAGAGGCGGGGGAGTGGTTGACTGAGATGAGGGTCATCTTTGACTTTTTGGGATGCACTGATACCAAGAGGGTTAGCATGGGTTCCTACATGCTTAAGGAACAAGCACGGTGTTGGTGGAACACCACCCAGAGTATATTGAACGCCATCCATCCAATGATCAGTTGGGAGACTTTTTAGTCGACTTTTAGGATACAGTATATCCCTTGCGCTGCTGAGAGGAAGATGCAAGTAGAATTTTTGAATCTAGTATAGGATAACATGACAGTCGATGAATATGAGAATCGGTTCACTGCTTTGTTGAGATATGATTCGAAGACTGTCAAAGATGAGGAGTGTTAGACAAAGCATTTTGTTTATGGTTTGAGACTAGCCATTCGAGATAGACTGATAGGGCTCTGCATTACGGAGTTTAAGGATGCTCGGAGAAGGACACAGGAAGTTGAGAGGGGACTAGAGTTGATAGACCTAGAGTTCCTCCCATTACTATAAAGACCCCTCCAGGTGCCAGACCTAACACTAAGATCTACAGAGACTGTGGTCGACTGCATGAGGGTGCTTGTTTTTAGATACTACGAGGATGTTTCAGGTGCGGGGACATGGGTCACAGGGTGAATGATTATCTACAGCCACAGAGACCACATCCTCAAGAGCCTCCATGACAACAACCTCAGAAGGTGATTCCCCAAAGACGGGCCACAGTTGCTAATAAAGGAAAGAAGCCTGTCATTGAGGGGCGTGTATTTGCTTTGGATAAGGAGACTGCAGACACTTTGTTCAAAGCTATACGAGGTACACTTATTATTTGTAATTATGAGGCTCATGTGTTGTTTGACCCAGGGTCCACACATTCTTTTATTTTTGTACACTTTGCATGTAAATTAAATTTAGAGCCTGAACCCCTAGCTCATATTTTACATGTAAGTACACCTATGCGTGAGTCGTAGAGGACAGATATGGTATGTAGAAGGTGTGAGATTAAGGTTGGAGATAAACTGATGTTAGCAGATCTAGCTTTGTTAAATATGTATGGTTTTGATGTGATTCTTCGGATGGATTGGTTAGCGGCTATTCGCGTGAGTCTAGACTGCTACACTAAAACTGTAACTTTCTTCCTACCTAAAAAATTTAGTATACGTTTGAATGTTAAAGAATGAAAATGTGTGAGGATTTTTGTGAGAAATCTCATGGATGCATATATGATTTTCTGAAAAGACTAATTAGATTATTGATATGAAGGTTACATCGTACTCATCTTTGACATCAGTTGGGAACCTCCGAGGATAGAGGACATACAAGTAGTATGCAAGTTTTTTGATGTGTTTTCAGATGAGTTACCGAGTTTACCACCGAAGAGAGAGCTGAAATTCACTGTCGATTTAGTGCCAGATACCCAGCCAATCTCTAAACCTCCTTATATGATGACATTGGTTGAATTGGAAGAGTTAAAGAAATAGTTGCAAGAGCTGCTGGACCAGGGTTTTATTAGACCTAGTGTGTCACCATGGGGAGCTCCAGTGTTATTTGTGAGGAAGAAGGATGATAGCCTCAGATTGTGTGTAGACTACAGATTACTGAATAAGGCTATGATGAAGAACAAATACACCATACTAAGGATAGACGATTTGTTTGATTAGCTGAGAGGGGCTTCTGTCTTATCCAAGATTGACTTAAGATCGGGCTATCATCAGTTATGTGAGACCCCGTATATGTAGAGTTGTAATGTGTAATGAATGTGAATGGACTTGTAATGTAAAGTATGATCGATGTAAGTCCATGGATTCAATGTATGTATGTGTAATATGATTTGTAACGTACATACAAGTTCCATTGAGTATGAATATGAAGAGATGAGTTCCTATGAGTGATGGATGTGATTGAAACTCAAAATGAGTAGTGTGGTAAAGTGGAATGAAGTTATGCTTCCATTTGGTTTTATGTAGCATACCTTTGGACATACAATGAATGCACACAAGTTTCAATGTGCATAAGGTATGAATGGATGCCATTTTTAAGTTATAAAGGTGGATGGATGAGAAAATGGCCATGGCAACAGATTAAGGATGTGTTGGTATGAGTTGCAGCAAGGAAACTGCAGGAAATCTGAAAAACATGAAGGCCAGATCGATCTCATAGGATGAGAGATCGATCTGGAAGAGCCAGAATGCTCTTATTTGGGCAATGGAATAGAGCAGATCGATCTCCAATGGGGCCAGATCGATCTCCTAAGCATTCTGTGATGAAAAGATCGATCCTCAAGCACCCAAATCGATCTCCTTAGCTCTCTGTTTGGGACCAGATCGATCTCATGCTTCGACAGATCGATCTCATGCTTAAAATTTCATAATGAGAGATTTAAGGGGACCAGATCGATCTCCTCTTGGACCAGATCGATCTCCTCAAGCTATTTCTATATAAGGAGGGCTGAAAATCTAAAAATTTCGAGAAAAACACCAATCTTCCATTTCTAACCAAAAAACCTAACTTTCTCTCTCTAAAATCAACCATTTCCAGCAAGAATTGAGGGGAGACCATTAGACATTAAGTTGTTCATCTTGAGGAAGAGAACAACATAGTTGGAACCCAAAATCCCATTATGGGTATTGAAGGAGATAAGGGCATTGACATTTGGAGCAAGAAGAAAAATCATATTTGGTAAGATTCTAACACTCCAATCCAAGTACATTGTCTATTTAATTGATTTTGGAGTTGTTCGGCATGAGTATGTATGGATGGAAACACCTAGGTTGTGTTAGAAACTAATGTAACCTAGAAAATGGAATGCCTCTAGTGTGAGAAAGTATGATTTGGGGAGTTGGTGGTTTATGGGTTATGATAAGTTGTTAAATGAGTAATGTGGGTGATTTGGAATAGTTATGTGGAGTTATAATGTGGGTTTAAGTGAAATTATGAAAATGAGTATGTAAATGCTTGACAAATGCCAAGTGAGGAAATCAATGAAATATGAACACTATGAGCTTGATATCGATTTAATATTGATTTGGAATAAGTTAATAGGCCTAAAAGAATCCATAGACTCGAGTTATGGGTAAAGTAATGAAACGAGGCCTTAAGAGCGTCACTAGAAACTATAGGTCGAATTGACTATAGTGAACGCACGATGTCATATTATATGGATCGAATATAATGCGAGATACGATTTTGTGCAGTCCCGAAGAGTTCATTGAAGAGGAATCGAACCGTACGAGTAAGCAGCTTAAGAAAGTGGAATCACGCATCGCGATTCCAGGTAAAGGAATTTTGTAAGTATATAGAGGTAGCTGCTCATATTTTGTGGGTGTATAGGGTTTTGAAAATGTGCACGGATTTATAGAAATGTGTTTTGAAGATGTATGGATGTGACTATGAATAATTGTATGAGATTTGGTGGTTGAAGTGGTATTGTAAAGAAATGGGATAGTAAGGCTAATTATTGCATAAATCTAATGTTTTGATGTTTTTCAAAACGGAATTGCTTGATTTTAAGCAAGCTTGTAGATGGGTCGGCTAGTGTTTTATTGATGTTGTGGAAAAGTATTTGTGAAGTGCTAAACCCGATTGCCGGGATTGTTTGATTGTGTATGAGCCGCCTATCGTATTTGCATGACATAAATCGCGCTAGAGCCTCGCTCGCGCTGGATTTCTATGTTTTCACTTGTGTGATACGTGCTTGAGCCTAGCTCGCACTTTGACTTGAATTGTGATGATGTTTTATAAACCGTACTGGAGCTTACGCTTGTACTTGGATTTGAGTGGTTTTTCTTATGCATATAATCGTACTGGAGCTATGCTCGTACGTGGTTTCTTCATATTTTATGCATAAATGCCGTACTAGAGCGTTGCTCGTACGAAGTGATTGGTTTTGATGCATGAATTCGCGCTAGAGCATAGCTCGCGCCGATTTTCACACTATGGTATGTATGAGGCCATGGTGAGAGATACGGATTAACTCAGGGAACCCAACAGGCCTGACAGACCTCTTGAGTGGGGTGAGGGTGAGGGGCTAGGACCTGAATCAGGGAACCCAACAGGGGCGAGCAAGGCCATGAGGGGCTAGGACCTGGTATTGAGGTTACTCCCACGCGCTCTTGAGACTATAAAGGTTACACTTGGTATGGGGTAGATAAGACCTACGGCAGGCACCCCTAACCATGTTATGGGTCCGCGGAGTACGATGTACCGTGTATATCACATGGAGTACGATGTACCGCGTGGTGGTTACTTGATTTGAGAAAGTCTGACGAAGAACTAACCCACCTTCGTGCCAGCATGATACCCCGCACACCGGGATCCGTGTGGTCTGGGTTGATATGTGACAATTGGCCAACGTAGTCACTTGAGATATAGTAACCTGTCTCCTTGCTTGATTTACTTACTACCACATGATTTTTAAATCTCTAAGTGTGATTTGTGATTGTTTGAGGTAGACCCGAAGGAGGGGTCGAGCATCGTGGAATTGATTTATGAAATGAAAATGAGGTTGTGATTGTGAATTGATGTGATGAGATTGTATGTGCTTGAGAAAGAGTTTTATGATGTGGGTTTAAAAAGGAGGTTTCTTAATGAATTGCCCTTTTTATGAATTTAAATGAGATTGAGCATGAGATGATTTATACATGATGTTTTTACCATGTTTTATATGCCAATGTACATGATTTTGATACATGATATATATGTATACTCATATGGCATAGTTTTACTTCCTCATGCTCCTACCATAAATGATTTATGCATAACACTATCAGCATGTAGATAGAGTAGTTATCTACCATGCTTGCATTATTGCCTTACTGAGCGTGTGGTTGCTCATCCCTCTCTATTTCCCCCTACAGAGCGTGCATAGTAGCCCAGTGAGGACTGAGGCGTGGTATTTTGGACTCCGTTGCATCTCTATCGCTTAGAGGTATATACACAGTGATTCTTTTTGTATCTAAACAATGTAAAAGCACAGTATTCTTTTGAGTTGTAATTATGGGGGATGTAGATGTCAGTAAAACATGCTTTTGTATAAGTACAAGATTAAATGCAAATGTATGACATCGTTTTATTTAACTGAGAATGAATGAGATGTGGTGTTTATTATTGACTCACAGCCTAATAGTGTGTGGTGAGTTAGTTCACGACCGGGTAAGGTAACAGTAAAACGCGAAAATTTTTTAGTGATTTTCGGTTAAAGAGAATGGAATTGGGTCGTGACAAGTTAAGGATCAAGAAAGAGGATGTTTCGAAAATGACCTTCAGAACTAGGTATGGCCACTACGAATTCTTAGTGATGCCCTTTGGTTTGACGAATGCCCCTGCAGCGTTCATGAGTTTGATGAATGAGGTATTTCGAGACTCTCTAGATCAATTTGTGATAGTCGTCATTGATGATATCCTTATAAATTCTCGGTCCCAAGAGGAACACGCACAACATTTGAGGATTATGCTTCAGATACTCCGAGACAAGTAGTTGTATGGGAAGCTCAGTAAAAGTGAGTTTTGGCTAGATCATATAGCTTTCCTTGGTCATATTGTGTTTAAGGACGGGGTATCAGTTAATCCCTCTAAGGTAGAGGCTGTACTTAATTAGGAGATGCCGAGGACAGTTAAGGAGATTCAGAGTTTTCTGAGACTTGCAAGATATTACAGGAGGTTTGTTATGGGATTCTCCAAGATCGCAGCTCCTCTGACTAAGCTTTCATCCAAGGAAGTTTCGTTTATATGGTCCGATCGGTGTGAGTAAAGTTTCCAAGAGCTTAAACGGCGATTAACCACAACACCCATTTTAACGATTCTGAGTGGATCAGGAGGCTTCACAGTGTATAGTGATGCTTCCTATCTGGGTTTAGGGTGCATGCTCATGGAGCATGGAAGAGTAGTCACTTATGGATCACGACAACTGAAGGACCATGTGCGAAACTACCCCACACGCGATATGGAGTTAGCGCAGTGGTGTTTGCATTGAAAATATGGCGGCATTACCTGTATGGGGAAAGATTTCAGGTTTTCACTGACCATAAGAGTCTGAAGTATATCTTCAACCAAAACAAGCTTAATATGAGACAAAGATGATGGATGGAGCTCCTTAAAGACTATGATTGTGAGATTTTGTATCATTCGCGGAAGGAAAACGTAGTTGCAGATGCCTTGAGCAGAAAGAGCATAGTTTCTACTATGATGATCAGGGAATGAGATTTATTAGAACAGTTCACCGGACCCAAGATAAGAGTTGAGGAAGCAGAGGTCGGATTTATGGTTAGCCTACAGCTAGAGCCTAGTATTTTGGATCAGATTAGAACTGGACAGAGAAGTGATCAGAAGCTACTGGATTTGGTTAGCCAAGCTGAGAAGAGCTGACAGTCAGATTTTGCTGTCAGTGATGATGATTGTTGAGGTTTAAGGGTCGTATTTGTGTCCTGAGCAATGATACCTTGAAGTAGCAAATATTGAGGGAGTCTTACTGCTCCCATTGCACCATGCACCCAGGTAGTATAAAGATGTATCAGGATCTACGTAAGGTGTATTGGTGGAGTGGTATGAAACAGGAAGTGGCAGAATTTGTGGCCAAGTGTTTGGTGTGTCAACAAGTAAAAGCTGAGCATCAAAAGCTCGGAGGATTACTTAAGTCCTTGCCAGTGCCTAAGTGGAAATGTGAGCATATCACCATGGACTTTATCATAGGATTATCGAGGACTCAGAGAGGTCATGATGCAATCTGGGTAATAGTAGACAAATTAACTAAGAGTTCCTATTTCCTTACCATCAAGAGCATATATACCTTGAGTGCCTTAGCTGAGCTATATGTTAGAGAAATAGCAAGACTGCATGGGGCCTTAGTGAGTATAACATCTGATAGAGATTCCAGGTTTACCTCTAGATTTTGGACTCATTTTCAGGAAGCCATGAGATCTTAGTTGAATTTTAGTACCACCTATCATCCTCAGACTGATGGTCAGTCTAAGTGAACTATACAGACCTTGGAGGATATGTTATGGGCGTGTACGATGGACTTTAAGGGATCATGGGATGATCACATGTCCCTTACTGAGTTTGCGTACAACAATAGCTATCATGCGAGTATTGGTATGACACCTTATGAGGCTCTATAAGATAGGAGGTGTAGATCACCCATAGCTTGGGAAGAAGTGGGTGATAGAAAGGTAATTACTACCGTCCTCGTTGAGCAGGCAGTTCAGAGTTTAAAGATTATCTTTGATAGATTACAGGCTACTCAGAGTTAACAGAAGAGTTACTTTGATGTGCGTAAACGACCACTTGAGTTTCAAACTGGAGATTTTGTGTTCCTTAAAGTGTCTCCAAGTAAAGGTATCATGCGTTTTGGGAAAAAGGGAAATTTAAGTCCCCAATTTATTGGTCCGTTTGAGGTATTAGAGAGAGAGAGAGAGAGGGAGATGTCGCTTATCGGTTAGCTTTGCCTCTACAGCTTTTCGCGATTCATAATATCTTTCACATCTCGATGTCGAGGAAGTATAATCTGGATCCCTCCCATGTCATCGAGTATGAAGTACTAGACATCCAGAGAGACATGAGCTATGTAAAAGAACCTGTCTAGATCCTCGATAAGGGAGAACAGGTACTTCAAACAAAGAGAATTCCGTTGGTAAAAGTTCTCTAGAAGCACCACTCAATAGAAGAGGTAACTTGGGAGATCGAGAGCCTAATGAAAGAGAAGTATCCCTGACTTTTTAAGGAATGGCCTGATTCTAATTTGGTTGACCAAATTTTATTAAGAAGGGGAGGAATATAAGACATGTAGATTCTTATGTAATGTGTATGATTTCAGAATGTACAAACAAGTTGCATTACATATGAATCAAGAGTAATGGATGTTTTTAAGCTCTAAGTGTGAATGAAATGTAAAATGAGTAAAGAAGCAAATGAATGAGAGTTTAACTTTGGAAATTTGGGAAAACAGCAGCTGGAATGCTGCAAAACATAGGGCATATCAATCTCATTGCAAGGAGAGATCGATCTCGTAGCCTTGAATTGCAAGCCAGGAATATTCTGCAAGAGGGAGATCGATCCCTCACTCAGGAAGATCAATCTCCACCCCAACAAGATCAATCCCAAAGTGGCTCTGCCTGGAAGAGATTGATCTCATCCCTATGGAAGATCGATCTCAATTTGTCTTGGCCAAGAGCAGATCGATCTCATGCTATAGACAAATCAATCTCCTGCCTGCAATTGTCAAGATTGTGAGGATTTTAAGCAAGGGAAGATCGATCTGTACCCCTTGGAGATCGATCTCATAATGTAAATCTATAAAAAACCAAACAATCCATTGCTTCTTCTCCTGAACATTGAAAACCTTCCATATTTGAGCAAAAACCTAGTTTCTCACTCTAAATTTTCAACACCTTCCAAAGAGATTTGAGGGAAATGTATTTGAGCAAAGTTGTTGCTTAAGAGGAGAATATCAATATAGTTGAAGACTAGAGGTTGGATCAAAGGGTTGAAGGAGAAAAAGAATCTTTGGCAAAAAGGAGGAAAATGAAGATAGGTAAGATTTTAATGCACCAACTTCTAGTATGATAATCTAAACATTTAAATGAGTTGATTTGGTATATACATTGTTGGCTTGAATGTTCAAAATACATGCTTAAGTAACCATGACCTAGAATGAGCTTAGTCATAGAAAGGTGAAATGGCATGAAGTTAATGATAATTTGAGTATGTAAAGATGTTGATATGCATCTATAGATGATTTTAAAATACCTTTGTGGAATCCAAATGTTGGATTAGATGATGATTGAAAATGGGTATAGGAAGTGTTCGATAAAATGCCATAGAGAACAAAAATGGATTAAACTAAGACTAATGGATTCTTATTTGATACCGAAGGAACTCGGTTTATAACTGGATAAGTGGAAATCTGAGAAAAAATAGAGGAAGTAATCGAGTAAGGGTACGAGTGACCCTATTTTAGAGTTGAAATAGTAGAAGTGTGAAGTAGTAGTATAATGAGTAATCATTAATGTTTTGATGTTATTTGGACAGTTCAGAAATTTGACTCGTGAGTCGGAGCTAGTCCGTGAGACGAGAGTATTGCACCACCCAAAGTGCAAGAGGTAAGGGATGCAACCTTTTGTGCATATGTATTTCCTTACTAATGAAAATGCTTTGGTAGCATAAAATGAGTTTACAAATGAGCATACTTACTGAGAAAAGTGTTTGATTTGAGATTTATCACTTGAGTGAATATTTTGCCGGTTTGAGCTCGGATTTGTGACTTGAGTTCTTTATGAGCAAATATATTCTTGTATTTAAATGATATTTACAAGCAAAACTATCATTTGCTCTACTTGAAGGCGAAACTATTTTCTACATAATAATGGCATGTGATTTTTGAGACTAAAAGGCTCGTCATGAAAGTCACACTTCAGTTGACGTCGAGGTTTTGCTAGGCCCAAGTCTTACCATGCCTCCGTTTTGGTAACGAGAGATGCCTCCGTTTTGGTAACGAGGGATGCCTCCGTTTTGCTAACATGAGATGCCCTCATTGAGGATGATATGATATGATGTGATGTGATGATTTCATTCATGACTTTTATACTATGCCTAGTCTCCATCATTATTTTGAGATATGACGTGTTTGTGAAATGAGATATAGATGTTTTGATGAATTGTGATTTTAATCACATAATTATAACCATGTGAATTATTCCATTATTACACTTATGCTTTAATGATGATTTTTAAAGCTCATATGCACTCCTTACTGAGCGAAGTTGAAAGCTCACCCCCTCTTTTCCTCCCCTCACAGATTACTTACTATGAGCGCTAGTACCTGCAGCATATGTGACATAGGCTGGTGGACGAGACTCTTCTCTGGCTATTTCTTGTACACGCAAGAAATATAATTCAATTTATTTTGTAACCCAAACAATTATGTAATACAAACACTTATATTTGAGTAATATTTGGATGTAATCAGATTAGCATTAGTAAATGAGTGAAGAAGTAGACTTCTTTTGATGTCATGATATTTAATTAAATAAATGTAGATGTTCAGAGATCATTGAGATATTGATTGATGAGATAGTAAGAAGTTAACTGACACTGTATAGGAATGCAACCCGAGTTGAAAGTTTAATTTAAGAAAATTTTTAAATTAGCCTTATTTTTTGCGCTTCCAGGCTATCACAGATTTGGTGGTATCAGAGCAGAGGTTGCCTAGTACTGTCAGTGTCGATTTAGTGGTAATAGATTACATCCTAAGTGTCTGTAATTGTCTGGTAATGAATTTAATTTAACGGTTAACATTGTAACTGATGTTTATTGAGTACGCGCAGGTACGTAAGAGATAAATTATGAAGGGAAAACGATGCCGTCCCCGAACGCAAGCACAACCCCCTTCACCACCTGCACCACAGCCGGAGAGTCCTAACTCTCGAATTAATCAACTGGAGCAGGATGTACGATAGGGTTTTGAGCATATGACGGCACTATTTGCGTAACCTTTTGGGGCTAATGCCTCAGGTACCACACCTACCTCGACTCCTACACAACCCCAGGATCCGCCCCCCTCCTATATAGATTGACCTAGTGCCACCCGTTGCTTAGCCTCTGACACAAACCAGGCTCGATGATGGAGGTAAAGGTCGTTTGAAGGATTTTCTTAAAACGAATCCGTCGGCTTTTAAAGGGGTGAAGGGTCCAGCAGAGGCGGAGGAGTAGTTGACCGAGCTGAGGGTCATCTTTGACTTTTTGGGATGCAGTGATGCAGAGAGGGTTAGTATGGGTACCTACATGCTTAAGGAACAAGCACAGTGTTGGTGGAACACCACCTAGAGTATATTGATCGCCATCCATCCAGTGATCAGTTGGGAGGCTTTTTAGTCGACTTTTAGGACCTTGTAAATCCGTCGCGTTACCCAAAGGATGATTCAAGCAGAATTTTTGAATCTAGTACAAGGCAACATGACAATCGATGAATATGAGAATCAGTTCATTGCTTTGTTGAGATATGATCCGGAGACTGTCAAGGATGAGGAGCGCCAGACAGAGCGTTTTGTTTATGGGCTAAGACTAGCCATTCAAGATAGACTAATGGGGCTCCGTATTACGGAGTTTAACGATGCTTGGAGACGGGCACATGAAGTTAAGGGTAAGAGATACAGTCCCAGTTTGAGTCTCGAGTGATAACTAAGGATAAGGGTAAGAGACGTGCAGCTTCCACACCGATATCAGGAGGGGTTCTCTTAGGCGACAAATGGTCGAGGGACCTAAAGGGAGAGTTCATAGACCCAGAGTTCCTCCCATTACTATAGAGACCCCTCGAGGTGCCAAACCTAACACTAAGATCTACAGAGACTGTGGTCGGCCGCATGAGGGTGCTTGTTTACGGATACCAGTATATACAGATGCCTCAAAATTAGGATTGGGTTGGTGTAAGATCCACGATTTTGTAATGTAACCTTATGACTTTGTGATGTGTATATAAGTCACAAATCATGAAAATCATGAGGAATGTATATTTGAAGTTGTAAATGTGTATGGAATGAATACATACAAATTTTAAAGTATAGAACAAGTGTAAGAGGGATATTTCCTTGAGTGGAATGTGATAATATTGAGTTTTGAGTGGTTAAGTAAAATTGAATGAGTTTTATAATTCCATTTGGTGATATATTGTATACCTTTGGCTATACAAAGGATACACACAAGTTTAAAGGTATATAAGGTATGAAAGGATGTCAATTTCAAGCCTTAAGTGTGGAAGGATGAGAAAATGACCTTGGTAGCAAAATGTATTAAATTTGGTGTGTGTTTACTGCAGAAAACTGCAATAAAATCTGAAAATATAAATGAGAGATCAATCTCATGGAATGAGAGATCGATCTCAAAGAGCCAAAAATGCTAAAAATTGAGCAATAGAACAGGGACAGATCGATCTCATTAGAGTGCAGACCAATCTGTTGAACATTTTGTGTTGAAGGAATCGATCTCTGAAGGACTAGATCGATGTCCTTAAGCTACTGACTTGGAGAAGATCGATCTCATGCAAGAGCAGATCGATCTCCTTAAGATTCTGAGTTGATTCAAATCGATCTCATGCTTGGGAGCAGATCGATCTCATGAAGTCTGGAAGGTCAGTTTCAAGAGGAAAAATACAGAGCAGATCGATCTCCTAGGGTAGCAGATCGATCTCATCAAGACAATTCTATAAATACTGGACTTCTGCACTTCATTTTCCTGAGAACTACTATCCCTTTTGGAAACTAAAGTGAAACCTAGCTAAGAAACACCAGAAAACTTCAGTTTGTGATCAGTTTGGAGTCAGGTATAAGTGAGCAAAGTTGTTCTTGGCAAATAGGAGAGCAACATACTTAGGAACAAGAGATTGAAATCAATAGTTGAAAGAGTAAGGAGGATTTTACCATTTGGTAGAAAAAGAAGGAAAGTTCAACTAGGTAAGATTCAATACACCATTTTGATATATATATATATATATATATATATGAGTTGTTGGAAATGAGAGGATCATGGACAATGAGCATGACCTAGTTTTGGCATGAAAGTGAGAAAGTAATGAGAAAATGATGTGAACATTATTTTGATGATGAAATATGCATGTATGAAAGATTATGAGTTAATCTTATGAAATGCATATATTAGAAATATGGAGAAATAAAGATAGTTATGTGAAAATATAGTATAATGCCATATTGGGAGGAAATATTGAGATTGATGAGTTTAATTGAGATTTGGAAAATGGAATGAGTATAGAGTGATATACTAATGCCAATAATTATCACAGTTTCAAAAATCACATTGGAAGCTGATCGGACTGCAAGAGTGAGCAGAACCAAGGAAATGAGGTCACTTGACGTGATCCGAGGTAAGGGAATTTCGTGAGTAGCTAGAGATGGCTACACGTATTTTAAATAGCATTTCAATATTATATGCTATATGAATTCCCATAAATAGGCCTAATGTGTGATAGAGCCAAATGAGATAAAGTGTAGTTTAATCCAAAAATAGGATAAAAAGCCTAAGAAGCATGTTGTGACCCAAAATGCATGAGTTGCATGATAGAATGGCTAATGTTTTCATGTATATGCAAAAACAGCACACTTAAGTGCCAATTTGATTTGAATGAGAGAGTTGTGTTTTGAAATAGCCATCTACCTGGTTTTGTGTGAAAACCATAAGTGCTAGAGAATACTCGCACTATATTTTGAGATGTGCATCACATAGTACTGGAGGATATACTCGTACTATATTTTAATGCTATTTTATGCATGTTAGAGTACTGGGAGCTTAGCTCGTACTCAGTTTGTGATTGATGCATATAGAGTATTAGGAGCTATGCTCATACTCAGTTTTACATGATAGAGTGCTGGGAGCTTTGCTCATACTATACTTTTCATGATTTATACATGATATCGTACTAGAACGATAGCTCGTACTTGATTTAAAAAGAGAATTATGCATTGACCTGGTGCTAGAGGTTACTCGCACTAGTGTTTGATATTTTGAGATGCATATACAGTGTTTAAGAGGCGGAATGTTGATTGAGAGTCACACTCAAGATGCGCACTGTTGTTTTTTTATGTGATATATAAGACAGGTTATGAGAAACCATGACGATTTCCTTCGTGTAGACTGAGTGTCATACTGTTGAGATGTTCGCATGAGGATTTAGAGACGTGGCATTATTTCCATAGTATGAAGGCTAAGACTCATGGCGAGCACCCCGACTATGATGTATTTCCATAGTATGAGGGCTAAGACTCATGGCGAGCACCTCGACTATGATGTATTTCCATAGTATGAGGGCTAAGACTCATGGCGAGCACCCCGACTATAATGTATTTCCATGGTGTGAGGATTAAGACCTATGACAGGCATCCCGACCATGAGAAGAGGGTCCACGGTGTACATTGTACCGTGCGAGTGGCATGGAGTATATTGTACCGTGTGTTATGTGGAGTTGTGGAGTATATAGCTGGCGGTTGTGATGGACTGACCCCCCTCTCGTTGCAGCAGTGATAACCCGCACACCGAGATCTATGTTGCCTGGTATATCACATTAGGATATAGCCATAGTCCAGCAGAGTATTGCATATAGCCACTAAGTCTCGCATGTTATATCACTTATTTTCATGACACGGTTAAACCTGAGAGAGATAGGTCGAAAATCGATTTGTGTTGCGTTGTGAACTGCCATATTTACTTGATTTGAACGTAAAAGACATGATTGAGATAAAGGTATTCCTAATTTTATAAATATGCACTATTTTTCATGAATGCCTACATTTGATAAATAAGCATGATTTCAAGTACATGGAATTAAATCTGTACTATATTATATCAATTTAATACATGCTTTGAGATGAGAGAAGGAAAGGCAAAGCCTTATTTTCAGTAGATAGTGCGATTGTCTACTTGCTTGCTTGATTTCCTTACTGAGCGCGTTATATGCTCACCCCCTAATTTTACACTCTCTACAGATCATCCGCAGTAGATTGAGTTCGACTGAGGTATAACATTCATTGTATCTGCTGCCTATCCATCTTACAAGAGTTATAGACAGTCGAACATTTTGTACTAAACAATGTATAAGCACAGTTATGTAATCAATTGTACGGTCAGGATGTATATGTACAAATACTGTATAACAGTTTATGTTATCGAAAAGAATACTAAATTCTATGTATAATGTGAATGAATGTGAGTGGGTGACTAATATCGAATCACAGCCCAACAGTTAAGGAGAGAAAGGTAAGTAAAGTAAAAAGCGAAAAATTTGTAATGGTTTTTGGTAAGTCACGTGTGGGAGGAGGTCGTGACAACTGGGTATTGATGTAAATGGGAAGATAGTCACTTATGGATCCAGACGACTCAAAGAACCATGAGAGGAACTATCCGACCTCGTCTAACTCTGAGTGTCTTGTATTAATATTCAAATATAATTTCATTTTTTAATTAATCACGTTCAGTCATAATTAAATCCGAATGGTATTACTTAAAATCAAGTACCGAAAATCAACACCCCGCTTAAATAACTGTTTCACACATCTCACAAACTCAAACACTAGTGCGAGAAACACTGCAGCACTAAGTCATGAATAATTTGCATTTCAAATCAAGTACGAGCAATCGCTCCCGATAGAAAGATGAAGTTTTGTATCGATTTGATGCCTGGTACTGAGCGATATCCAAGCCACCTTACAGAATGGCCCCAGTCGAGCCTTCCCTTTTTCTTCTGCTGTTGCTCTCCTCCTCAGAGTAGACGTATAAGCTAGAGCTCTCTCAGGCTCCTTGCCCTTCTGTGGGGCAATATCTATAACCTCTTGGAAAACTCTAGCCATGTGTCTTCCTTTGAGCAGATCGATCTCATGCTAATAGGCAGATTGATCTCCTATCTGCATTGTCAAAATTTTAAAGGAGTTTAAGCAAGGGGAGATCGATCTCCACCCCTTAAAGATCAAATCGATCTGTCCTAGTGAAGGGATCGATCTGCTCTTTGGGAAGGGATCGATCCTTTCTAGGTAGAACTACATTGAGATCGATCTGCTTGAATATGGGATCGATCTGCTCTATGAGGATGTTTCAGGTGCGGGGACATAGGTCATAGGGTGAATGATTGCCTGCAGCCACAAAGACCACATCCTCAAGAGCCTCATCGACAACAACCTCTATAAAGGTATTATATAGCCTGAACCGACCTAAAATGATAGAGTTACCCTCTCTCAAAGCCATCATAGGCGTCCTTGCAATTTCTCTTTGTGGATTTTTTTTGCCACCTTCTAGTCATTTTTAGAAGTTGGTCAAGAAAAAATGAAAAATCTTCCTCTTGAAGTCCTCTAACACATATAAAAAATTCAGCTTCATATCAGTTGATTTGGTGGGTGAAAATTTAAAGAGAAGAGCAGGGGCACAATCTGCCTTGTTTCAGAGGTAAGAGAAACTTTGAATTTTTGATTTCTTAGCTAGTTTTTGAGCTTGTTTAAGATGATTCTAAGTTCTATACATATATATTTACAGCTGAGGAACATTTGTGGAGGAAGAAAGTGAGGTTAAAGTTGGTCAACAAGGTGAGAAAGTTGATAGAAGATGATGATTGAGATATATGTTGATGTTTAATAGTTTTAGGTGAATTTTACTAAACTAGAATTTGAAGATATATTTCGTAGAGTGAACTTGAATTTCAGCTAGCCCTTGGATAATATAGAGAAGATGAAATTTGATTGAATTAAGTGATATGGAATGTTAGTTTAATACCGAAAAGTTTGGTTTATAGCTCGGTTTAGTGAAAATTTGGCAATTAGATAAGGTATAAAGTGTTGACTAGAGACATGAATAAGTGTTTAAACTATTAAGTTGATACGTTTAAAGTTAAAGGAAGAGAATTTATAGAAATAGCTAACGTTGGGGCGTTTACTGATAAAATCGAAAAATTAGGAAAAGTTAGTGAAAAGGGGGCAGTTAGCAACGTTTAAGTTGTAAAATGTATGTTAATGTAAATAAAGATGAATTGGATACTAATTGGATATAACTGGACTATTTATGGTAGCTAGAGGTGTAGGTACACAAATTGAGGTGAGCCGATTTCTAAGAGATACGTGCTGCCCCAATTTCGTATAGGTAAGGGATGTAATTTATTGCTGTAATAGTGTTCCCTGTCTGTAAATAAATATTTATTTGTTGTTTAAAAATACGTGAAAATCCCTAATTAACGAAAAAAATTCATGAAACCCTTTTAATAAAATAAACGTGAATTTCAAATGACCTTAAGCCTGTATTTGCTTTCTTACGAGTGCATGATTTTTCTACAATTTTATAACTATGATTATTTGTGTAGCAATCATGTATATATGTGATTTCTAAAGCATGATTTCCGTAAGCTATTGTGCAACTAAGTTTGAAAATGATTTCAGTATGATAATAAGCATGATTTGAGACTAAAGGCTTTCTATGGCGTGTGAGTCGAGGTAAACCTGGGGGTTGACCTAAAGGTCTAAGGGAATGCTAGCTGACGGCCTATGAACTTGCTGGGACTTGACAATAACATGCATATTTCTATATGTCAATCATACCATCTTCATGGTGTTTCTGTTTCCATCTGTGTGGTGTTTTCCATTATGCTGCAGGACTCTGGCCTAGTCTACAGCCCAACCATGGCCTTAGGTATTTCGTTGTCTCTCTAGAGGGTGCCCTCTTTTGAGGATGATATAATTATTACCAACATGACAGTGATATTGATTGCCTAGTCTTCACGTTTCGACATTGTGTATCATTTTAAGCACGATTTGATTATGATTTTTGTATAGTTATGCAATTATGTTTCTTTTATGTTTCATTTTAAAATGTGACTCTGAAGTTTTGCTTTAAATTAAGAAATATATGAAGTATATTTTTGGTATATAAAAAGGATATGTACTAAGTATGCCATTTTATGTTTTCTAACGGTTCAAATCAGAAAGTGTACTTTATTTTCTTAGCATCATCATTTTATTAAATGTTTTGGATGCTATTGCTATTTTAAATGCACTCCTTACTGGGCTATTCGGAAGCTCACCCCTTTTTTCCATCCATCTAGATTATTTACGGTGATCACTCCCTTGCTTACCGCGTAAACGACATAGGTTGTGGACGCGACTCTCCCTAGGCTACTTTTTGTACACCCCTCAGGTATATTTCACTTTATATCTAGACATCCTGTACAGTACATATACTTATATGTAAATAAACATTTTGGGATGTAATCACTTTTTGTATATGTGTGGGAATGAAAATATATGTAGTCCATGATGCTACATTGCATACTGAGATTAAAAGATGAATGAATATTATGAGCATTTTATGGATTCTCGAGAATAAAATTTTAAAAAGAATAGGTAAAATTAATTGCTTGTGGTTATATATTGTCGATTTGGAAACTTGCAAGTGGATAAGGTTATGTTTAAAGGTTATGTTGCCAGAAATCCGTGAAAGGGTAAAATATGAATTGTCGAATATAAGAAGGTTAACAATTAAAAGATAAGTTATAAACTGATACTGAACAAGAATACACCCTAAGTAAGAAGTTAAGTTATAAAAGAAAATTTTAAATTAGTCCTAATTTTCGTATTTTCGGGGTGTTACATTCTCTATTGTATCAGAGCCAAAGATGTCTAGTACTGTCAGTGTCGGTCAATTGAAGATAGATTACATCCCAAGTGTCTGTACTTGTCTAGTTATAAATTGAAAATATCTGCTAAAGTTATGACCAAATTTATTGTTTACGCATTAGGTAATCGATTATATATCATGAGCGGGACACGAGGTTGTCCCCGGAGGCAGGCACAACCACCTCCACCACTTTCTCCATAGCCAGAGAGTCCTAACTCTCGAATGAATCGTATAGAGCAGGATATGAAACAAGGATTTGATCACATTATGGCTATACTTGCCCAGTATTTCGGGGCTAATGTCTCAGGTATCGCACCTACTCCGACTCCTACACCAACACCTCCACAAGTTTCGCCCCTACCTCATCCACAGACTCCTTCAGCACCTCCAGCCACTCAACCTCCGTATAGGCCAGGCCAGATGACAAGGAAATGGGTCTGTTACGAGACTTCCTCAAGATGAACCATTTATCATTTAAAAGGGTTAAAGACCCAATAGCGACAGAAAAATGGTTGATAAAGATGGAGACTGCTTTTAAGTACTTGGGGTGTACTGATGCCAAGAAGGTTAGTATTGGTACTTATATGCTTCAGGGTCAAGTTAGACACTAGTGGAGAGCCACTCAAAGGTTATAGACAACTAATCATCCGATAATCAGTTGGGATGCCTTCTTATCTACTTTTAGGATCGAGTATGTTCCCCGTACTACTCAGAAGAAGATGCAGTCAGATTTTCTTAATTTAGTTTAAGGCAGTGACAGTTGATAAGTATGAGAACCGATTCACTACTTTGATGAGATATGACCTCGAGACTGTTAGAGATGAGGAGCACCGCATCAAGAGATTTTTATATGGGTTGAGACTGACAATCAGAAATAGATTATTGGGGTTCCATATTACTTAGTTTAAGGATGCTCTCGGATGAGAGCAGGAGATAGAGAGGGGTCTTGATCTGACTTAGGCATAGTATGGGTCCCGGAGAAGGACTAAGGATAAGGGTAAAAGGTCAGAGGCATCACAGACAAAGTATAAGAGGGGTCCGCCTAAGAGACAGAGGACTGATGAGTCTCAAGTGAGGGCTGATAAGCTTAAGACTCCTTCTGATACTACTGAGATCACTCGAGGCACTAGATAGTGTATTAAGATTTGTAAGGAATGCAGTTGACTGCATGATGGTCTCTGTTACCGGGTTACAGACGGCTGCTTTAAGTGTGGAGATAAGGGTCATATGATTAAGGATTGCCCATAGCTTAAGATTCCACAACCCCGGGACCCTCCACTACAACGACCCTAGAGACAAACCCCTAGAGACGGGCTATCGTAGCTGAGAAGGGTAAGAAGCCTGTCACTTAGGGGTGTATGTTTGCCTTGGATAAGGAGACTGTCAACACTTCTGTAATCATGAAATGCATGTTTTATTTGACCCTGGGTCCACATACTCATTTATTTCGCCACAATTTGCATATAATTTGCACTTAGAGCCTGAAACCCTAGGTCACATGTTGCATATAAGTACACCTATGCATGAATCTCAGATGAGTGATAAGGTATGTAAGAATTGTGAAATAAAGGTGGGAGATAGGGTAATGTTAGCAGATCTAGTTTTGTTAAATATGTATGGTTTTGTTGTGATTTTAGGTATGGATTGGTTAGCTACCAATCGCGTAAGTTTAGACTGCTATTCTAAGACTGTAATTTTCTCCCTACTTAAGAAATTCAGTGTATGTTTGGCTATTAAGAAATAAAACGTGTGATGTTCAATGTATGAAATGTTATGATATATTTATAATTTTCTAAAATTACTGATGAATTTACTAATATAAAGGTTATATCGCACTCATCTTCGATACCAGTCGGGAGTATCCGAGTATAGAGGATATATCGATAGTATGTGAGTTTTTTGATGTATTCCTAAATGAGTTGCCTGACTTACCACCATAGAGAGATCTGGAGTTCACTGTCAATTTAGTGCTAGATACCCAGCCCATTTCTAAACCTCCCTACAGGATGACATTGGTTGAATTAGAAGAACTGAATAAGTAGTTACAGAAGTTGCTTGATAAAGGATTTATTATGCCTAGTGTGTCACCATGGGGAGCTCCAGTTCTATTTGTCAGAAAGAAGGATAGTAACCTCAGATTATGTATAGATTACAGATTACTGAACAAGTCTATAATAAAGAATAAATGCCCCTGCCCAGAATAGATGACTTATTCGATCAATTGAAAGGGGCTTCAGTATTTTCTAAGATTGATTTGAGGTCAAGCTATCACCAGTTAAGGATCAAGAATGAGGATGTTCCAAAAATGGCCTTTAGAACCCGATATGGCCATTACGAGTTTTTAATGTTGCCTTTTAGTCTAACTAATGCCCTTGCTGCTTTTATGAATCTGATGAATGATGTGTTTCGGGATTACCTGGATCAGTTTGTAACAGTTTTCATTGATGATATTTTAATCTATTCTAAGTCTCGGGAAGAGTACGGGCAACATTTGAGGACTGTGCTTCAGATACTCCAAGTTAGGCAGTTGTATGGGAAGTTTAGTAAATGTGAATTTTGGTTAGATCAAATAACTTTACTTGGTCATATTGTATCTAAGGATGGGGTGTCGGTTGATTTGTCTAAAATAGAGGTTGTACTTAAGTGGGACAGACCAAGGATAGTTATAGAGATTCGAAGCTTTCTGGGACTAGTAGGGTATTACCGAAGATTTGTTGAAGGATTTTCCTGGATTGCAGCTCTGTTGACTAAGCTTACACGTAAGGATGTTTTTTTATATGGTCTGATCAGTGTAAGCAGAGTTTCCAAGAGCTTAAACAGAGATTGACTACAGCACCCATTTTGACCATTCCGAGTGGATCCGGAGGCTTTGTAGTATATAGTGATGCTTCCCATCAAGGTCTTGGGTGTATACTCATGCAGCATGAGAGAGTAGTTGTGACGCCCCGAAAATGCAAAAAATAGGGCAAATTTAAAACTTTTTATTCATCCATTCACAATTAAGAATGCATTTCTGTGCAGTATCATATATCATCATACATATCATACCTCAAGATCTTCTCATCTCATAATTATATATCATACAATATACCTTACTCAATATAAGGTTAATTAATCCTAATACATCACATACCTCATTGTATATCAAGTGTCTGTAAATACAGTATTAGTCTGGGTACATGAAATGATAAATTATACCTCAAAGTACAATAGAAGTCCTGGAGCTTAAGTCCTCCACTAGCCACTACTCCGTACGTCGCAGGGAAACTCTCTTCACTTGAAGAAATCTGGGGGGGGGGGGAATAAAACGGGGTGAGCTTTTAAATCGCTCAGTAAGAGGGTAAGGGACCAATTAATGAATTAATGATTTGCACGACACAATCATTTTATCTCGTAGTTTAAACTCAATTAAAAATGTAGCATGAACTCATTAAAAATATCATTCTCGTCTCGTTTCTCTAAAACCATGTAAAAAAACATGAGAGTACATAGCTCAGTACAAATCACAGTCACAAGCATGTGGAAATCAGAATGCGATAATGGCTTTTCTCATTAAAACGTGATAAAAATCACCTCAATAGAATGCACGTGGCACAACCACAAAACACAAACTCATGTGTGAAATGAGACTAGGCAAATAAAACTCATATAAAAATTTATCATGGCACATCAATAAAATTCTCCTCTGGGTGCGCATCCCAGGCATCCTCAAAAGGGGGAACGTCAACAATATGATCATGTACATGGTATATTGGACTTACGCGTTACCAGAACAAGGCCTGGCCTTACATGCTACCAGAGCAATGCCTCTCCTCATGCACACTATCGGTCTTACATGCTACCAAAGCAAGGCCACCCAGCGTTACCAGAACGGGGGTCATCTCACGTTACCAAAATATAGGCATCTCTCATTACCAAAATGGAGGAATATCGGACTTACATGCTACCAAAGCAAGGCCCGCTGTGTATTCAACATGACACATCTAAGTCTCAATCATTAGTCATTATCATATAAAACATTTTACCTTCACGTAGAACTCATAACGGTTTTCTCTCATAAATCTCATTTAAAAACATTTGTGTATTCAACACAAAACATGTTAAAATCGAGTTCCAACCGGCAAAACCACGTACACATTTTTCAATCTCAATACGCCTTAACGTAGAGCCCAAATCTCTTTTCACGTTTTAAATACAAAACGGTTGTAAAATATTTTCATGCTTAGTTTACAATTCATAAAAGTTGGGCCCCAACTAGCTATAAAATCGTGTGCAATACTCATTCATAACTCGTAAAACTTGCTTGTTTTCTAAAATCACCATTCATGCTACGATATAGTCACAAAAGACACACACAAACGAGTTTAAGTTTTCCCTTACCTCGTTGTACCTCGTATAGTGCAATCGTTCCCCCGTATCACGGACTAGCCTCGCATTCCTCTCTGGAACTCTCGAGTTGTCCAAACGATGTTAAAACATCAATAATTCCTCTTAATTTCATCATCGAGCACACATTTGCTCATATTCTTGTTATCTCATACTTCTGTCACAATCTACATTCTCTTCCACTACAACACAAATCCTACATTTCTCTTGCCAAAATCATCTCATTGCCTCAATGCCAATTTATAGCCCAAAATTCCAAAAATTACTACAATTGGATAATGTTATCTATACTCTAACAAAACCATAGTTTCATTAATCCCAAACTATTTCCTAGCTATTTTATCACAATGCCAGCAACCATAATCACCAAAAGTCACTTTAAATATCAAGATCGAAGTTTAGAATTTACCCAAACTTGTGGAGTGCTCAACTCTTGCCTCGATTCAATTCGTCTCTCGATTTCCAAGTATGTTGTTCTCCTTTGGATGAGGAACAACTTTCCTTCTTGCCACAACCTTTGATTTGGACAAAAATAGGTGTTTTAGAAGAGAGAGAAAGCTAGGGTTCGGCTGAAATTGAGGTTTGGAAGAGAGAGAAAAGATGAAATGCAGGAAAAAACAGGGGTCCTTTTATAGACGGAGGGTAGGAGATCGATCTGGTCCTTGATGAGATCGATCTGCATTTAATTTGGGAGCATTTTAGGGTAATTTTATGCCTAAGAGATCGATCTGTCGTGGGGTGAGATCGATCACTTAATGGCTTTATGAGATTGATCCGCTCCTTGAGGAGATCGATCTTCTGTTTACAGAATGCTTCATGAGATCGATATGCTCCTTAAGGAGATCGATCTTCTCCTTACAGAATGCTTCATGAGATCGATTCCTTCCTCATGAGATCGATCTCTTCATTATAAAATTATAAAGAGATCGATCCTCTTCCATTGGAGATCGATCTACTCGCTTAATTTCCTCCTTCCTTGTCATTTTGGCCTACTAGATCGATCTGGCCTCATAGTTTCACACTTTTGTTAAACACTTAACATAAAATCTCATTCATGACTGATACATCACTTAGAAATTCATTCCATACAACCTCAATGTATGAGTACATTACATTCAGCTCAATAAATTACACTTCAAGTTCACATTACATAATTGGATATGTGTAAAATTCTCAGATCTCACAGTAGTCACTTATGGTTCACGCTAGGTTACGGACCATGAGCGAAATTACCCCACGTATGATTTGGAGTTAGCCGCTGTGTTGTATTGCTTTGAAGATATGGCAACATTATTTATATGGAGAGAGATTCTAGATCTTCATTAACTAGAAGAGTTTAAAGTACATTTTTAATTAAAAGGAGCTTAATATGAAGAAAAGACGATAGATAGAGCTCTTTAAGGATTATGACTATGAGATCTTGTATCATCCGGGCAAAGCGAACGTGGTTGCTGATACCCTGAGTAAGAATAATATAGTTTCAAAGCCTTATGAGAGAGAAGTACCCTCGTTTGTTTGACGGATCTAATTGAATTTAGATGACCAAATTCCTAAAAGGTGGGGGAGAAATGAGAAAGCCAATTTGTTTCATACTATTGTTTAATTAAAAGCCAAAAGAGAAATTTAAAACTTACCTAAGTGTTCATGTAAGTCCTAAAGGAACCTAAGAGCTCGAATGATGGACAGTTAAGCTTGGGGCACAAAAACTGAGGTAAGGTGTCAAAGTAAGTTCTTTAAGAATTAAAATTCATATAAACATGATTTTATGGATGGAAGGTGAAACTAAGGTGACTGGAGTGAAATACGTTGGTAAATCCCGAGTTAGTACTAAACTGAGAAACTGGGCTTAGAAATTGAAATAATTTTGAAAGAAATTTCATAAATCCGTAAAAATTATTTCGAGGCCATAGAAAATTAATATAAGGTATATTTGATTTGATGAATTAAAATTTAGTGGAAATATTTAGGTTTTGGTGGTTAAATAAATTTTTAAAGTAAACTAAAAACTTTAAGGAAATTTTATGGGTAATGACTAAATTGGGTAAAATGGGCTCAAACGAAAAACGTTTCTTAAATAAGTGGGCTCAAAATTTTTATAAAACATATTAGGGACTTAGTATAACACATGAGAGGTGGAAATTTATAAGAAAATGGGCTAGAAATAATGTTTGGAAATTTTCTAAAAACATGGCAGTTGGTAGCCCAAACCCAGTATATTATAGGCCTAACAAAAAGGCCCAAATTGAAGGGGTTCCAGGAGGTGTCTAAGTCTTTTTTTTTTTTCAGGTTATAGAATACTGAAAACGCTTTCTAGAAATGTATTATATAGCCTGAACCGACCTAAAATGAGAGAGTTATCCTCTATCAAAGCCATCATAGGCGTCCCTGGGAATTTCTCTTTGTGGATTTGTTTCGGCCACCTTCTAGCCATTTTTAGAAGTTAGTTAAGAAGAACGAAATGTTCCTCTTGAAGTCCTCTAACACATATAAAAACTTCAGCTTCATATCAGTTGATTTGGTGGGTGAAAAATTAGAGAGAAGAACATGAGGCACAATCTGCTCTATTTCAGAGGTAAGAGAAACTTGAAATTTTTTATTTCTTAGCTAGTTTTTGAGCTTGTTTAAGATGATTCTAAGTTGTATAAATGTATATTTAGAGTTGAGGAACATTTTTGGAGGAAGAAAGTGAGGTCAAAGTTGGTCAACAAGGTGAGAAAGTTGATGGAAGATGATGATTAAGATATATGTTGATGTTTAATAGTTTTAGGTGATTTTTACTAAAGTAGAATTTAAAGATATATTTCCTAGAGTGAACTTGAATTTAAGCCAGTCCTTGTGTCACGACCCTTAATCCACCGAAAATCCACTACAAATTTTTTCTTATTTTTCATTTATCGATTTTTATTTAATCCAATTCTTTTTGTTTGTTCTTTACTTTACCTTACCTGATTGTGAACAGCTACACCTCCAACAGTTGAGTTGTGTATCGGTGTCAATCCCATCCATTCATACCATTTTAAATTTACAATTCATTTAAATGTAAACACTGGTATTTCTATATCAGAGTTACTATTTACATGTGTTTAAAATCTTTTACATCCCCAAAATTACATTGAAAGATATCACTGTGCTTTGACATGTCTAGATACAAAACTATACAAATATGTGTACCTCGTGTGATGGGATGCAGCGGACACCAAAATCCAATCCTCGGTCGCCCACTATCTACTATAAGTGCTCTGTAGATGGGAAAAATAAAGGGGGTGAGCAAACCACGCGCTCAGTAAGGCAATCATGCAAGCAGGTAGATAATTGTACTATCTACGTGGTCGTGATGCTATGCTTAAATCACACTTTTATTTGTCATACTCCAAAATGTGTGCTCATGCTTGTGTTCATGACATGTTAGTGCACAGTTCTCAAAAGATAGCATGGAAAATCATCATGCGTAAATCAAAATCAAGGCATGGTAAATCATCATGCAAAGTGCACTTATCAAGCATTTCAAATCTCAACATAAACCGATACAAAATCACTTGTAAGGACTCAACCCCTCCCATGGACTATCCTAACCCACAAACACATTTCAAAACATGGATTTCTCATTCAACAATAGACATGTGAGATAGGCATATAATATAATAAGGGCAATAACTAGGACTATAGCCATATCCTCTGTGATCCCAGGCTACACGGATCTTAGTGTGCGGGGTATCACCTCTATCTGCTTCCGTATGAGAGGTGGGTCACGTCCAACCTGCTGGTCTATCGTAGAATCCATCGTCCGAAGATGGCATATATATAATATCACACACGGTACAACGTACTCCATGCTACTTGCACAGTATAACGTACTCCGTGGACCCATATCATCACAATATATCCTGCCACATCTCAATACGCACTGCGAGACTATTTAATCGACGTGGCACACAGCCTACCTAAAGCTCCCAGCACGGCTCCCAACATGTCATAAAACCACATGCGAGTAATCTCTAGCATGGTAACAAGTATAGTGGACATTTACTACGAGCTAGGCTCCAGTACAATGTCTGAAAATCCATGTGAAAACTAGTGTGTAAGACCCAATTTTTATCATATTTCCTTATGATTCACGTGATGTAAACATGGTATTATGTAAATTAAATCATA
This sequence comes from Firmiana major, assembly GCA_033439115.1. Taxonomy (NCBI): domain Eukaryota; kingdom Viridiplantae; phylum Streptophyta; class Magnoliopsida; order Malvales; family Malvaceae; genus Firmiana; species Firmiana major. Next base: position 40,922,226 of record CM065905.1, read on the forward strand.
AGAAGAGTTTTACGTGAATGAAAAATGCAAATGCAATGAATAAAAATTCCCGAATGCATTTAAAGATCAAATGGAGATTGAAATGACCACATATTAAACGAATGAGATTTAGACTGGAGATAAGAATTTAAAACAAGAAATGAGAAAGGGTTCGAGAAGGAAAGTCAGTCTAAATTGGTCTCGAACATGTAGAAGGGTAAAATGGTCAAAAGATCTAAAATTCAGTATAAATTTGATAAGAAATTATCATTAAAAATATGGAATCGAGAAATCTTGATCAATAACGAGGAAAATATTGAATTTCAAGTCCAATTGATCAAGATATGAATTTATTGGAATAAACCAAAATTTTCACTTCGAGAAATTATCCCGAAAATATTGGAAAAATATATTGGAAAGACAAAATAAGACAGATAAATTCATTTAATTGATTAAATGAATAAAATATGACTTTTGTAGATATTTTGTCAATAAAATAATAAGATAATAATTAATTAATTAATTAATTAAAAAAAGAAGAGAAAAGAAATCGCGATTTGTGATTTCTGAAGAAGACGAAACCGAGGGAACGGTTTCCCTCGGCTCCGACAAAACCGCCGACGAATGATACGAAGAGGCGGGTGACGAAGGGCGAGCAGCACCCCAGGAAGCCGACCTGCACACCCACATGCTGTGAGATCACCGAAAAACGCCGAATCGAGAGGGAGAGACCGCGGGAGAGAAGACAGGATCGGTGCCACCGATGCCGATTCGACCCACCCCAAGGCTAGTCAAAGGTTCCCCTCATGATGGCGTGCCGATTGGTGCCAAAAACTGCTTGAGAAATAGTGGCCAGCACCGACAACGGGGAGAAATGAGAATCGGTAGCGAAACCGAGGAGAGAAGAGGTCGGACTGACCACTTTTCAACCAGTCCTGGCGAAATCGACGCTAGATTTGTGCACTGGACGACCCTATGGATCTGCTGGATACCAAAACCGATGAAAAATCGACCGACGATGCTCCGAACGGCGAAGGAGAAAATTGAATCGGCTGAACTAAACCGTTTTGAACCGGGCTGAATCGGACCGAACCGGTTCAGCCAGAAAAGAAGAAAAAGAAAAGAAAAAGGGAAAAAAAGAGGAAAAATTGGAAAAAAATTTAGTGATGCAATCGAGCTACGGGTAAGCCGGTAAGCGGTCAAAATTGATTGATTTAAATTTTGAAATATTTAATTTGATTAATATTCGACTGAAAATTTACCCAGAAAAATATGTAATTGTGTAGCTCGACAATTGACGTCAAATGAGAGCTTGAGTCAGCCTCGATTTATGTACTATCATGGAATCTCGGGTAAGTAACCATTATTTATGACAATTTGCATAGTTATGCGTGTTAAAAATTTACCGCATAAATTACGGATTAATTCCGTATAACATGAATCAAATTCTGGAATTTGAGATAAATTGTCGTAAATAATTAATTGAGCTATCCGAGAGTTTAGCACGAGACCCAATAAATACGGATGGGCCCAATGAGCCAATAGGCCTCAATAATGTGAATAGTAAGTGGAAAATAGGCTTAAGACCAGTTAAGACCTATTATGGTACAATCGAGCCCAATATGGGTAAACGAGCTCAATGATTTAAATTAAGCTCAGAAAATATGAAATACAATTAATTATATTGTATTTGACCTGATGAATATTTATACGCAGTTTCGGAGATTGGATTGGGAGTAAATCGGACTGTGTGACAAGACATCAGTGGAAAGGTCAGACTGTACAGAAAAATGAGGTAAGGGAATTTTGTGAGTAGCTAGAGGTAGCTACGCGTATTTTTAATAGCTTTTGTATACACTGAAAATGTATAAAGGTCCTAGAAATAGATTAAAAATTTTAAAGACTTGGGATAGGTAAAAGACTATTTTACCCCTATTGAGGGAAATTCACCTAAGGATGGTGAAAGCATGACATGCATGATTTAAGGAATTTTTGTGACTTTTTAGCAAAGTAAATTGGTAGATTGGCCAGTATTTGCATAAATTTCACTAGATAACATTACGTAAGTGTTATTTAGATTTAAATGAAATTTCTTTGGAAAATGGGCCAACTATCAAGTTTATATAGAAACAAATGGTGCTGGAGCATTTCCTCGCACTATATCAAAATGTGAATGTGCCCAAAATGATTTTCGTAACCGTTAGGGCATTGATGAACAAGGTATTTAAGCTTTACCTGGACTGATTTGTAGTCATCCTTAGCAATGATATTTTGATGTATTCGAAGTCCAAGGAAGAGCATGAGCAGCAATTGGAAACTATTTTACAGATGATTTGTTGAGAGTTTCTCGAAATGGGCTGCTCGATTAACACATCTTATTCGAAAAAAGATTTCATACGAGTGGGATGATAAATATGAAAGTAGCTTCGGTGAGTTTTGGTATATTGAGGTATGAACTGGCCACTATAATTAATTTCACCATACCCAATAGCTTAAGAGGTTTCAGTGTGTATGGATACCTCAAAATAATGAGCGGGTTGTGTATTGATGCAAAATGGGAAGATAGTCGCTTGTGCATCTAGGCAACTTAAGGATCATGATAGAAACTATCTGACCCATGAATTAAAGTTGGCAGCGGTAGTGTTTGTATTGAGCATATGGCCCTACTACGTACACGGTGAGAAATGTCGGGTATGCACTGATAATAAAAACCCTGAGTATCTGTTTTCACAGAAAGAGTAGAATATGAGATAACAAAGAGGGTTAGAGCTTTTAAGGGATTATGATTGTAAAAAATTGTATCACCCAAGAAAGGCTAATGTAAAGGCTGATGCCTTGAGCAGAAAGAGCTTCGAGATGGTATTATATATGATGGTCAGGGAGCGTGAGCTGCTAGAGCAGTTGTGAACCTCAGTAGTAATGTGATCCCTTCTGATGATGACAATGATTGTGTGATAGCTAGCCCTAGATTAGTACCGAATTTGAGTGACTGGATTTGACAGGCTTAGCGTGATGATCGGCATCGATAATGTGGGTCAGATTCAGATGGGTACAGTGACAGAGTTCACAGTGAGTGATGATGACTTACTGAGGTCCAGAGACAGCATAAGTGCTCCCTAGGACCACAGCTAATGAGATCGTTATTGTCAGAAGCTCACTCTTCGGGATATACAGTGTATCCGAGAAGTAATAAATATATCAAAATCTCTGAAAAGGGTATTGTTGTTCGGATATGAAAAGAGATATTGTAGAGATTATGGAGAAGTGTCTCGTATGTCAGTAGATTAAGGTAGAGCGATGGACGTTGCAGGGTTATTGCAGCCTCTACCTATATCGACACAAAAATAGGAGCAACTTACCATGGATATTGTGATGGGTTATAGAGGACCGCAGGAATTAGAAGGCTATCTGGGTGATAGTCGATAAATTGACTAAGTCTACCCACCTTCTGGTTATGAAATCCTGAGATACTCTAAGTGTGTAGGAAGATTTATGTGTACAAAAAATTGTGAAATATTATGTAGCGTCCCAGGGAGCATGATATCAAATAGGGATTCCGACTTCACTTCCCACTTCTGGGAACATTTTTTAGGAAGCTATGGGAACTCGATTGAGTGTTAGCACAACATTCCATCCTCAGAGAGATGGTCAGTCAGAGGGGACTGTACAGATGCTGGAGGATATGATGAGAGCATGTGCAATTGATTTTATAAGCTCCTAGGATGATCAGTTGCTACTAATTGAATTCGCCAATAGCGACAGTTATCACTTGAGTATCGTGATAACATTATATGAGGCATTGTATGGCTTTAGGGGTTGTTCCCCGACTTAGATAGGAAGAAGTGGGTGATAGATAGAAAATTGCTCCTGATTCGGTAAAATAAGTCTCTGAGGGTGTTCTGTTGATTGTGAGAGATTAAGAATACCTCAAAGCAGACAGAAAAACTATGCTAACAAGAGACAGAAAACCATTGGAATTCACCGAGGGAGAAACAACATTGGAAGTTACTTGTCCTAAGGGCATAACGAGATTCAAAAAGAAGGCAAATTGAGTTTTGTTAGACTGAATCCTTTGAGATATTGGATAAAGCGAGAGATAAGGCCTATAGGTTGGCGTTACCACCTGAATTAACAGGCATCCACAATGTGTCCCATCTTTTGATGCTTCAGAAATACTATCCAGATGCAACATATGTGATCGGATATGAGCTATTGGAGCTCAATGGAAGTATAACGTATGTTGAAAAATTGATTAGGGTATTAGATGGAAGGAATGTCACGACCCTCCATGACTTAACCAAAACCACTACAAATTTTTCGCATTTTAACTTACCTTTCTCCTTATTAATGGTTGGACTGTGATTCGATGTCAGGATCCTCGCTTACCATATCATTCATCCATTTTCATACATTCAAGTCAATACATTATCTACTGACTGTAATTTCTTTTATAATACTTGTGAGCTCATATAAAATCTGATACAAATACATTCCCCATAATATATATCGTATACATCACTGTGCTGTTTATATGTTTAGATACAGAACCATACAAAATATGTATACCTGTCGATCGATAGGAAAAAATAGCGGACAACAGGAATACTATCCCTCAAACACTCTCACTCTACTGCTGATGCTCTGTAGAGAGATGTAAAAGAAAAATGAGGTGAGCTCACAGCTCAGTAAGGAAATCAGGCAAACAAGTAGACATTTACACTATCTACTCAAAATAACGTTATGCCTCAAAATATCATTTCCTTAACTGACTTTCAAAGCATGTCTTTAAAATATTATATATATATATATATATATATATATACTTGTACAGATTAAATCCCATGTACAAAAATCATGCTTTCGTTCTCAAATGTAGGCATGTAGTGCAAAATAATGCATCTTTATAATATCACAATGCCTTTAGATAAATCATGCCACTGATATTCAAATCACAATAAATATGGAATTTAAATCATTCACAACACAAAACTCAAATTTCGACCCATCCCTCAGGTCTATCCGTATCATAAATAAATCAGTCAGGTGATATACCATGCGAGACTCTGTGGTGAAATGCAATAATATCCTGGACTATGGCCATATCCTATAATGGTGATCCCAGGCAACACAGATCTCGGTGTGTGGGGCATCACTGCTGTAATGGGAGGGGGGTCAGTCCATCACAACCGCTAGCTATAACCTCCTTAACTCCACAACACCACACGGTACAGTGTACCCCATGCCACTTGCACAGTACAACGTACTCTGTGGACCCTACATCACAGTCGAGGTGCCTACCATATGTCTTAGCCCTCATACCATGGAATATAAATACCACGTCTCTAAATCCACATGCAAACATCTCATAGTGTGACACTCAGTCTACACGAGGAAATCAAGCATGGTTTTTCAACATGTCTTATATATCACATAAAATACAGTGTGCGCCTTTGAGCGTGACTCACAATCGACACTCCGCTCAAACACTGTTTCACATCACAAACTCAAACTCTAGTGCGAGTAAACCTCCAGCAACTAGGTCAATGCATAGTTCATGTTTCAAATCAAGTATGAGCAATAGCTCCAGTACCATGCTAACAATTTTGAAATTAAGCCTTCAATCCTCCAGATGATCCAAACTTCGCTACAGTTTAGTGGGCTTCCCCATGATGACCCACATGCTTACCTAGGGAAATTTCTAGATATGGGCAACACTTTTAAGCATAACGGATTATCGGATGATGCACTTAGGCTTAGGCTATTTCCTTTCTCTCTTAGAGATAGAGCGCGACACTGGTTCACCTCCTTACCTTCAGGATCCATCTCCACTTGGGACGAGTTAGCCCATCAATTTTTAGCTAAGTTCTTTCCTCCCTCCAAAATGGCTAAACTCTGTAGTGATATATCTTCCTTTGCTCAATTCGATTCTAAATCCCTATATGAAGCATGGGAACGATACAAAGACCTTCTTAAGAAGTGTCCCCACCATGGCCTACCCTTATAGCTTCAAGTCCAAACCTTCTATAACGGGCTCTCTAGCCAGAATAGGACCATAGTATATGCTGCTGCGGGAGAGGCTTTAATGTGCAAGAAGGAAGAGGAGGCTTATGGTCTGTTAGATAAGATGACAGCTAAAAATTATCTATGGTCATCGGAGAGGCGGTTGCCTAAGTAAGCTACGGGTATCTATAAGTTAGACACACTGTCTACCTTGACTTCTAAAATAGCTAATCTTGCAAAGAAGGTAGAGTCACTCAGTACCTAGCATAATACTACCACCAGTCCTAATCTTGTTCTAGCTATCCAAAGTTCTTTTAATTCTTGCAATCTATGTGGTGGTACACACTCTATAGATAGGTGCCCGCTTAATTTAGAGTCTGTTCAGTACGTTGCCCCACCTCAAAAGTAGCAGAATAATCCATTTTTGAACACCTACAATCCAGGGTGGAGGAATCATCCGAATTTTTCTTAAAGCCAAAATCAGGGGCAATCTTCAAAATCCAAACCTATGAGACCCCCTGGTTATCAGGTTCCACCTGTTCATGTACCACCACCTCAAAAATTTCCACCTCATCATTCTCATCACCCATCCCCACCTCAATTTCAACATCATCCACCACCACTACCACCTATGCAGCCCTAGCACTTACCTGCACCAGCAGCTAAGAAGAAGCCCAGGTGATGTTCACGACTATCCTGTAAAATCAAGTAACCTCTATTAAGAATTTAGAAGTTTAGGTTAGACAAATAGCTAGTGCTCTTAGCCAGCATCCACAAGTGACCCTTCCCAGTAATACCAAAGCTAACCCTGTGTAAGACCCATTTTTTTTTATGTAAACCTTATGGATTCATAAGTGTGGTAATGTACTTGTAATCTGAAGTATAATTAATGTAAAGTCTATAAATGTAATGTACATACAAGTTTCATTGTGTATGAATATGAAGAAATGAGCTTTTATAAGTGATGAATGTGATCGAAACTTAAAATGAGTAGTGTGGTGAAATAGAATGAAGTTGAAGTTCCATTTAGCTTGGTATGGTATACCTTTGGCTATGCAAAGAATACACACAAGTTTTAATGTGTATAAGGTATGAATAGATGCCATTTTCAAGTCTTAAAGGTGGTTGGATAAGAAAATGACTATGGCAGTAAATTCAGGGTGTTTGGATGTGTGTTGCTGTAGAAAAACTGCAGAAAATATGGGAAATATGAAGGCCAGATCGATCTCATAGGATGAGAGATCAATTTAGAAGAGCTAGAATGCTTTTATTTGGGCAATGAAGTAGAGTTGATCGATCTTCAATGGGGCTAGTTTGATCTTTTAAACATTCTTTAATGAAAAGATCGATCCTCAAGCAAACAGATCGATCTCCTTAGCTCTTTGTTTGGAGCAGATCGATCTTAAGGTTCGACAAATCGGTCTCGTGCTTAAAATGTCGTGGAAAAAGAGGAATTTAAAGGGACCAGATCGATCTCCTCCTAGTGCAGATCGATCTCATCAAGTGATTTCTATAAAAAGGGCGCTGAAATCTGCATTTTTCTGAGATTGAGCAATCCCTTTCCATTTTCAATACAAAAACCTAGATTCTCTCTCTACAATCACCTCATTTCCAGTAAGATTTGAGAAAAGGCCATTAGACATTAAGTTGTTCATCTTGAGGAAGAGAACAACATAGTTGAAACCCAAAACCTCATTGTTGGTATTAAAGGAGCAATGAGTGTTTCCCTTTGGAACAAGAAGAGAAACTAGATTCGGTAAGCTTTTAATACTCCAGCCTAAGTGCATTATCTATTTATTTGATTTTGGAGTTGATTGGGATGTATATGGATGATAGAAATCATCTAGAAAATAAGGGGACACATATAACTTAGAAAATGGATAGAGGCTAGTGTGAGAAAGTGTAATTTTGGTATGTTGATGATTTATGGATTATGATAAGTTGTTATTGAAGTAATATGAATGATTTGTAGTGGTTAAATGTAGTCACATTGAGTTTAGAGGATTTATGGAAATGAGAATGTAAGATGCTTGATAAAATACCATAGTGAGGAAATTCATGAAATATGAACACTATGAGATTAACATTGATTTAATATTGATTTAGAATGAGTTAAAAGGCTTAAAAGAATCCATAGACTCGAAATATGAGTAGAGTAATGAAACGAGGCCTTAAGAGAGTCACTAGAAACTATAGGTCGAATTGACTATAGTGAAAGCACGATGTCCTATTATATGGATCGAATATAATGCGAAATATGATTTTGTGCAGTTTCGGAGAGTCGTTAGAGATGCAATCGAACTACGCACACGTAAGCAGCTTTAAGGAAGTGGAATCACGTGTCGCGATTCCAGGTAAGGGAATTTTGTAAGTATATAGGGCTTTTGAAATGTGCATGAGTTTATAGAAATGTGTTTGATGATGTATGGAAGTAATTATGAGTATTGGTATGAGATTTGGTTGTTGAAATGGTATTAGAAAGAAATGAGATAGTAAGGCTAATAATTGCATAAATCAAACGCTTTGAACGTTTTCACCAAACATATTGCTTTGTTTTAAGCAAATTGATGCATAGGCTGCCTAGTGTTTGAATGATGTTGTGTGATAGCACATGCGAGGTGCTAAATGTGTTCTGTGAGATCTGAGAATTTTAGACATATTTAAATTATGTAATGAGAACATGAAGTGTAATTGATTGAACTAAATATCATGTACTCATATATTAAGTGATGAATGAGTTTTAAATGAGATATTATGTTAAGTGTTTAACCAAAGTGTGAAACTATGAGGCCAGATCAATCTTGGAGAAGAGAGGATCGATCTGGTAGGCCAAAAATGACAAGGAAGGAGGAATTTAAGCGAGCAGATTGATCTCCAATGTAAGAGGATCGATCTCCTTATGATTCTATAATGAAAAGATCAATCTCATAAGGAATAAATCGATCTCATGAGGCATTCTGTAAGGAGAAGATCAATCTCCTCAAGGAGTAGATCGATCTCGTGAAGCATTCTGTAAACTAGAGATTGATCTCATAAAGCCATTAAGAAATCGATCTCACCCCATGATAGATCGATCTCCTAGGCATAAAATTGCCCCAAAATGTTCCCAAATTCAAATGCATATCGATCTCATCAAGGAAAAGATTGATCTCCTACCCTCGGCCTATATAAAGACCCCTTTATTTTCCTGGAAATCAATCTCTCTCTCTCCTAAATCGCCATTTTCGAACCCTAGCTTTCTCTCCCCTCTAAAACACACATGTTCATCCAAATCAAAGGTTGTGGCAAGAAGGAAAGTTATTCTTCATCCAAAGGAGAACAACATACTTGGAAATCGAAGGACGGATTGAATCAAGGCAAGAGTTAAGCACTCCACAAGTTTTGGGTAATTTTCTAAACCTCGATCTTTGATTTTGAAGTAATCTTTGGTGATTGTGAGCATGGGCATTGTGATGAAATAGTTGGAAAATAATTAGGGATTGATGAAACTATTATTTTATTGGAGTAGAGATGTTATTTTGCAATTGAGGTAATTTTGAGAATTATGGCTATAAATTGGAATTGAGACAATGTGGTGAATTTAGCATGGAATATGGTATGAGAAACATAGAATTTTGAGGTGTAGTGGATGAGTATGTGAATTGTGATAGAATTATGAGAATTTAGCTAATTGAGGTGTTAATGAGAATATGAGCAAATGTGTGCTCAATAATGCGATTGAGTTCGGTTATTGATGTTTTTAAATCGTTTGGACAGCTCGGGAGTTCCAGAGAGGAATGCGAGACTAGGTGCAAAAAGGTAAGGGAAAACTTAAACTCGTTTGTGTATGTGTTTTGATGTCAATTGTAGCATGAAAAGTGATTTGAGCAAATAAGCATATTTTTTTTATGAGTTGTGAATAAGTAGTGCACACGATTTTATAGCCGGTTGGGGCCCAACCTTTATAAGTTATAAACTAAGCATGAAAATGTTTTACAACCATTTTGCGTTTAAAACGTGAAAAGAGATTTAAGCTCTACGTTAAGGCAAACTGAGATTGAGAAATGTGTGCGTGGTTTTACCGGTTGGAACTCGGTTTTAACATGTTTTGTGTTGGGTACACAAATGTTTTAAATGAGATTTATGAGAGAAAACTATTATGAGTTCTACGTGAAGGCAAAATGTTTTATATGATAATGGCTAATGATTGAGACTTAGGCGTGTCATGTTGAATACACATCAGGCCTTGCTTTGGTAGCATGTAAGTCCGGGCCTTGTTCTGGTAACATGTAAGTCTGATTATTCCTCTGCTTTGGTAGCGTTGGGAGGCCTTGCTCTGGTAGCATGTAAGTCCGGGCCTTGCTCTGGTAGCATGTAAGTCCGATATTCCTCTGTTTTGGTAACGAAAGATGCCTCCATTTTGGTAATGTGAGATGACCCCCGTTCTGGTAACGCTGGGTGCCTTGCTTTGGTAGCATGTAAGACTGATAGAGTAGGCTGCCTGGGAACCAACCCAGGGACAACGTGATAGTGTGCATGAGGAGAGGCATTACTCTAGTAGCATGTAAGGTCGGGTCTTGTTCTAGTAACGCGTAAGTCCAATATACCATGTACACGACCATATGTCGACGTTCCCTCTTATGATGATGCCTGGGATGCGCACCCAGAGGAGATTTATTATGATGGGCCATGACGAGTTTTATATGAGTTTCATTTCCTACTCTTCTTTTTATACACATAAGTTGTTTTTTGTGGCTGTGCCACGTGCATTCTATTGAGGTGATTTATATCACGTTTTAATGAGAAATGCCATTATCGCATTCTGATTTCCACATGCTTGTGACTCTGATTTGTACTGAGTTATGTACTCTCATGTTTTTACATGATTTTAGAGAAATGAGATGAGTATGATGTTTTAATAAGTTCATGCTACGTTTTAATTGAGTTTCAACTACGAGATAAAATGATTGTGCTGTGCAAATCATTGTTTTATTAATGAGCCCCTTACCCCCTTATTGAGCGATTTAGAAGCTCACCCTATTTTCTCTTCCCCCCAGATTTCTTCAAGTGAAGAGAATTCCCTGTGACATAAGGATTAGTAGCTAGTGGAGGATTTAAGCTCCAGGCTACATATTGTACTTGAGATACATTTTAATATTTCATGTATCCAGACTAGAGTTGTATCTATAGACACTTGATGTACAACATTGTATGGGATGTATTAGGATTCATTAACTTGGAATTGAGTAATGTATATGATATGATATATACTATTTAGTGATGAGATCCTAAGGCATGATATGTATGATGATGTATGACACTGCACAGGAATGCACCCTTTATTGTGAATGGATGTGAAAAAGTTTTAAATTTGCCATGTTTTTCGCGCTTCTGGGGCATCACAGAGTTTTCTTGGTATCAGAGCTTAGGGTGTTTAGTATTGTCAGTGTCGGTTAAGTGAATTAGAATACATCCCAAGTGTCTGTATAAGTCTGGTCATGAACTGAAATTGAGGATTGAAATTTCAATCAAATTTGATGTGTACGTGCAGGAAACTTATTGAGATTGAGAATGAGTGGACGACGAGGTTGATCGACGAGGTAGGCAGAACCGCCTCTACCACCTGCCCCACAACCTGAGAGTCCTAACTCTCGATTTAATTGGATTGAGATAGATGCGAGGCAAGGATTTGAGCAAATGGAAGCGCTATTCGCGTAACATTTTGGAGTTAATGCCTCGGGTACTACTCCTACACCAGCACAAGGACCTCATGTGCCCCCAATACAGATGGACCCAGTGCCTCCCGTCACTCAGCCTGATGACAGAAGTATGGTCCGACTGAAGGAATTTTGAAAATGAATCACCTGCATTCAAAGGGAAAAAGGATCCCGTTGAGGCTGAAGAGTGGCTGACTGAGTTAAGAGTCATATTTGACTATTTGGGATGCACTGATGCTGAGAGGGTTAGTATCAGCGCTAATATGTTGAAAGGGAGAGCACGAGATTGGTGGGGTACTACCCAAGGTATACTGATGTCCAGCCAAGATGTGATTAGCTGGGAAGAGTTTCAAGCGGCTTTTAGAGCCCAATTTGTACCACGAGCTGCTCAGAGAAGGAAGCATGCAGAGTTTTTGAATCTGGCACAGGACGATATGTTTGTGGATGATTATGAGAGTCGATTTACCGCTCTATTGAGATATGATCCAAAAACCTTCAAGAATGAAGAGTTCCGCACAAAAATTTGTGTATGGATTGAAGCCCATCATCAGAGATCGATTGATATGGCTATGTATTACTGAGTTTGGAGATGCTCTGAGATAAGCATAAGAGATTGTGAGGGGAATTGAAATTGTACAATCCCAGATTGAGTTCGGAGTAGTGACTAGGGACAACGGCAAGAGGCCAGCGATGTCTTTGGCAAATGTTCGGAGAGGTTCCTTCAGAAGAGGAAGGATTGAGGTACAGAAGGGCAGATTGGAGAAACCCAGAGCTTATCCTATTATCAGGGAGACCCCTTGATATGTTAGGCCTGAGATGAGGGTTTGTAGAGACTGTGGCCGACCGCATGAGGGAAGTTGTACTGGGTTGATCTGTGGATGTTTCAGATGTGGAGACATGGGTCATAGAGTAAAAGACTATCCTCAACCTCAGATACCACATGCTCTGGAACTTACTAGACAGCAGCCTCGGAGAGTGAATCCCCCGAGACGGGCCATTGCTGCAGAGAAAGGAAAGAAGCCCGTTACAGTGGGATGTGTGTTTGCTCTGGATAAAGAAATAACAAACACTTCAGCAGAAACTATAAGAGGTACACTCTCTGTCTGTAATCATAAGGCTCATGTGTTGATTGATTCAGGGTCCATGCATTCGTTTATTTCTGAGCATTTTGTATGTAGAATAAAGTTGAACTTTGAACCTCTAGAATACATACTACATGTAAATACACCTATATGTGAGTCCTAGAGAACTAATTTAATTTGTAGAGGATATGAAATAAAGGTGGGAGATAGAGTAATGTTAGTAGATCTAATAATGTTAAATATGCATGGGTTTGATGTAATTTTGGGAATGGATTGGCTGGCAACCAATCGAGTGAATTTAGACTACTACACTAAGATTGTAACCTTCTCCCTACCTGAACCTTACAGTGTACATTTGAGATATTGAGGAAATAAAAATGTGAAATTGTTTGTAAGCAATTTGACATATATGATATTATCTCTTTAAGAGTACTAAATTTCATCATTCGTGTGAATGTTATAAAACATTCATCTAGATGATGATCGGGAACATCCGAGGATTGAGGATATACCTGTGGTATGTGAATTTGCGGATGTCTTCCCAGATGAGTTGCCAAGTTTACCACCAGAGAGAGCTGGAGTTTACCATTGATTTGGTACCAGATACTCAGCCTATCTCTAGACCTCCATATAGGATGGCGTTAATGGAACTAGAGGAATTGAAGAAGCAACTGCAGGAGTTACTGAATCAGGGATTCATTAGACCTAGTGTCTCACCGTGGGGAGCACCAGTGTTATTCGTGAGGAAGAAGGATGGTAGTCTCAGGTTGTGCATAGACTACCGACTATTGAATAAAGCCACAGTGAAAAATAAATACCCATTGCCCAGGATTGATGATTTACTTGATCAGCTAAGAAGGGTCTCAGTCTTCTCTAAGATTGATTTAAGATCGGGCTATCACCAGTTGAGGATTAAAGAGGTAGATATTCTGAAGACGGCCTTCAGAACAAGGGATGGCCATTATGAATTTCTAGTGATGTCATTTGGATTGATGAACGCCCCTGCATTCTGTATGAGGTTAATGAACGAGGTGTTCAAAGACTATCTAGATAAATTTATGATAGTCTTTATTGATGATATCCTGGTGTACTCTCGGTCATATGAGGAGCATGCACAGCATTTGTGGTTAGTACTTCAAATACTCCGAGATAAACAATTATATGGAAAGCTTAGTAAGTGTGAGTTTTGGCTGGATCAGATAGCTTTCCTTGGCCATATAGTTTCAGAGGAAGGAGTATCAGTGGATCAAAGTGGTACGGGGTAGACGTATTGTCCGCAAGTGCAAGGGTCGTACAAGTAATAATGGGATTTGAGTCCCGGATTATCGTCCCACAGAGAAGTTGATCAGCCTAATTAACTACCGGTTAATCTTACTCTGAGTATATCCTAGCAAATTATGAAGTGATAGTGGGTGATCTACAAAGCTAGAATTAAAAATACTGAAAACAATAAAAATTATTAACTGATGGAAATAAAACAGAGAAAATTACTTACAAAACTCCAAGCAATTAAAAGCAAATAACCTACAAAAGAAAATTAAAACAGTTAAAATTAATTATAGCAATTAAAAATGCAAATATGAAAATAAAGAAACAAAATTAATTAAACTAAAATTAAACAAATCTAAAATAAAATATGCATGTAAATAAACTAATTAATAAAAATTGGAAATTAACTAACTTAAAATTTAATGAAATAAAATCCTAGAAAAATTAAGAAAATAACTATAACCCTAAATGTCTAAAATATTAATTCCAAATTAATCCTAATTATATCTAATTACTAACTTAACAATAAAATCTAACTAGTGCATCCTAAATGTAACTCATAAAAACTAAACTAAAATTAAATCTTATATTATATAAAATTAACTATTAATTAAAAATTAAAACTAAAGATTAAATTGACAAACTAAAACATTAGATTTAACCTACAATTATTAATTAACAACTATCCTAAATTAACAACTAATGAAAACAATAAAAATAATAAAAATTCAATAAACATTAAATTAAACAAAGGAAATGTGGCCAAACAAGGCCTTAACCAAACAAGCCATTCGAGTGGTCCCGTAAATAGTACTATGCACGTTCCTGCTTCTACTCTCGGTTCCGTGCTTCTGCTCTAGATGCTATACTGGTTCTGCTCCTGCCGTGCTGCTGCTCCAAGCTCTAGGTGCTACCTGCGACATCCCCTTTCACTGCAATGCAGTATTTGGACTGCTACCAACATGCATCAGCAATCCATGCATGGTTTGCACCAAGCTCTGTCCACTGTTGATTACAACGAGCCATCTCCAGTACTGCTCAGGCGCTGTTCACCGTTTGTCCAGGTCCTACTCCATTGTTGCTCAGTTCTGCCTATGTGATGCCATGCTGGTGTCGACTTCAGCTGAAATGAATGTTCTGCTCTAGACCTACTCACGTCCTCCCCACTGCATCACCCGATATTGATTTATGCTCAGTTCTTGTACCGATGGCTGCAGTAACATGTAAAAATGTCCTCAAGCAGCATGCACCGATTAGTTATTATATGAAATGGAAGAAAAATTATCAAATGGCAAGTCTAAGACAATGAATGAAAAAAGACAGTATTAACACCAGCAGTTAAAATGAGAAATGAAGATGAACAGTAAAGACAAGCTAAAACAGGGTAGAACAGAGAAGATTTATGGTTCTCGGTTTTGGCTACTACACATGACGCCTTGGTTCTGCCCCTATGCTAGTTGCTGCCTCAATCCGCATGTCCAGCTTTCTAACCACTCCACTTAATAGCAACAACACTCTTGGGTTAGTGAAGAAAACCATACGAATAAACAGAGACTAAATACAAAATATACTTGCAGGAACCGAAAATAACAAAAAATGGCTATCGAGTTGCTTTAGTGTTACTAGCACCTTGGTTCCACCGAGCTTTTAATGTAGAAATAATGCTTAACATTAAATCCACATTAAAGCATCATAACATCTATGGCAGTAATAGACAAACTTTGTCACCTTAATGAACACAAATGAAGAACAAACAAACATGGAACCTTAAATATACGCCAATCGAGAGCTATCAATAATGGGAAAAATAAAGATTTTCATGGAAACCTGAAAATAAAGAACTGGGATTTTAACAAAACCAAACAGAAGAGAAATAGAAATGGTAACTATTCATTAATGTAAAAATAACTAAGAACAAGAATTTAACAAAAGCTTTTCATGAAAAATAAGGAAATTGCTATGAATAGTAACTTAAAATGGTGGCTGCGGGAAAGAAAGCTTAAAAACAAGGAAAATAAATCCTAAATTTACCCTAAACTACACTACTCCTAAATTCTACACTACTCCTACCCTAGGCTACTTACCCTACTTCCTACTTATTTTTTCAATTGCCATCATGTTCTATTTATATACACACTTAGGGGTACAATGGTAATTTATCCATCCCAGATGAGTTGGCATTGTTTGGCCACTTGTCTTCATTTTATTTGCTGCAGAGTAGATATTTCCACGTCACTCGTCTTTTTGTCCAATTGGTTGTGCGATGTGGCCCGGCGTGTGTCTTCCAAAAGGTTCGCACGGTGTCCATCGATCTTATCGCTTCGGAGCGAATAAAATATGGACACCTGGCATCACGCGTGTCCAGACGAC
The DNA here is from genome assembly GCA_033439115.1 of Firmiana major. Classification (NCBI taxonomy): domain Eukaryota; kingdom Viridiplantae; phylum Streptophyta; class Magnoliopsida; order Malvales; family Malvaceae; genus Firmiana; species Firmiana major. The sequence continues at coordinate 40,938,622 of CM065905.1, forward strand.
TGGTGACTCGGTCTGCAAATTAAAAGTGGTCCAATCTCCTTTAGCCCGTTTTCAGCCAAATTTTGACTAAAACGACTGAGTTTCATCCGGATTTAATTTATCTGCACACAAGAGAATTTTAATTAAATAAGGGGATAATTTATAAAATAAATTGGGGATTTTAAAAAATTAATTAGGAAATTAAGCACAAATAATTCTATTAAAAATAGAATTATCACACCCCCAATGTCACACCCCACTTCTGGGAACCCTTCTATCCATACATTCTCTACAACGGTTGGGCTGTGAGAAGATGCAATTACTAAAATTCATTCATTTACAACGGAAGATTTAAAACTTTAATTCACACTCCCAAGTGTGTGTAGATATACAAAATCAATTGTATAAATACCATGTGCTTACATATCATCCCCATAATACTGTTTACAATCCCAAGATATAACTGTGCGATACAATAAATTAGATACAAAATATTCGTGTATACAAATCTTATAGCTTTACGGAATTGTGGGAGCTGTTCAACACAAAAGATCTAGAGACCACCACTCTCTTACTTCTCAGTACCTGGAGGGGGGAAAATAGTGGGATGAGCAAACCATAGCTCAGTAAGGAAATGAATGCTAGCAGGTAGATATCGTACTACCTACATAGCACATACATGTATAAACCAAAACCATGTTTTCATTATAAATGAAAATATCATACGAAAAATGCATTTAAACATAATTTTCTCAATAGCATTTTCGTATAGATCAAATATATCAAGCTTCCATTTAAAACATGCTCATAAATAGTGCCCTCACGGCACAAATGTGAAATCAGAGATTTATCAAAAACACAAAATCTCTTTCTTTTCTCAAATCACTCTTTCCCGCAAATCTCTTTCTTTTCTGAGATTGTCTCTATTTCTCGAATCTCTGAGACAGGCATGGAATTTTTGGCAATCAAAGATCCACGACATATGGCCATAGTCAGTGATCCCAAGCCTCACTGATCAGGTGTGCACATGGCATCACTTCGCCTGAAGGGGGATGGGTCAGTCCTGCCCTCCGGCTCATCTCAAACAACCTCATCTCCTCGTATACTCACGGTAAGGATACGTCGTGTGTCATCTACGCGATACTCGTACTCACGTGCAGCCAGCACGGTACATAGTATACCAACAGACAACTACACTGTACTACGTACGATCGTGGACCCAAGTCCATACTCCAACTTCGATGGACTTTTCATCCTGAACCATGTCTCATATACTAGGCGAGCAAGCAGCGTGACACAGTCATCGCAAGGCTCCAGCGCGGTACAATCTATCGTTAAGGCCCAGCCTGTTCAAATGGCCATCGGCTGGTATCCCCTTGGGTCCCAGACCCCCAGGTTTACCTCAACTCAATAAAACAGTTGCGAGTAAAGTTCCCGCACTTTCTCAAAACCATCGTGCGAGTTAGAACTTCAGTACGGTACATCGAAGGCATTAAAACGGGTGTGAGCTAGCGCTTTAACACCAAATCTCATCTCAAAACTGATAGATGGCTATTTTCTCTTTTTAAAACTCAAAACATGTTTATTCATACAGCATGCCTCTTCATGCTAAAACATGTAAAATTAGCCAACCTATCATCAACATTTCTCAATCATCAATATCAATACAAAATTGAGAGAAACATTGAAAACATGCATAGCATGCTATTTCCTTACCCTATCCCATTTCTCAATACATATATACATCATAGTACTTTTCATGCTTCCGTATCATTTCATAGAATTATAGTATCGTACTAATTCTAGCAATATATCTACGAAATTGCTGTAAAATACGCACGAACATCTCTATAGCTAACACACAGTCCCTTACCTCGCTTTACTTGTGTGCAACTATCCTCCTCTATGCTTCTCGCGTTCTCATCTCGACTTGCTCCGGCGCATCATCCGAAACTGAAATTCATCCATCAAACACTTGAGTTAATGTTTCTAACTCTTGTTCATCTAAGCATTTATCCAATGCCTTAAATATACATTTTACCCCTTGTGGTAAATCTCATAATTTTATCCCAATATCAACATACCCAAACCATGCCCACAACATAATCATCCTCTCAAGATATCTCATTCATCATTAACACTTCTACATTCCACTTTCTCACACTAGACCATTTCTAAGTCATATTCATTTCATGTCATTCTAGGTAGTTCTACCCACAATGTGCACACCCAATTAACTTTATAATCATTAACTAGACCAATGTACTTGGATTTGTGCACTAGAACTTACCTCCTTGGATTTTCTCTTTGCTCCAATTAGAAATGCCCTTTATTCCTTCAATCCGACTTTATTCCTTCAATCCGACAAATGGGGAAATGCCTCTAAACTTTGTTGTTCTTCTCTTTGACGTGAACAACTTTGTCTCTAATAGCTTTCCCTCAAATCTTACTGAAAATGGCTGGATTTAGGAGTGAGAAAGCTAGGTTTTTGAGTTGAAGTGAAAAGAAATGGTTTATCCCGAAATCTGCAGATCCAACTGCTCCTATTTATAGATTTAACTTGATAAGATCGATCTTCCTTGGGTGGAGATCGATCTGGTTCTCTAAAAATCCCTCTTTTCTAAGACATTTTAAAGGTAGGAGATCGATCTGTCGAGGCTTGAGATCGATCTGCTGTCAAACAGAAGCTTAAGGAGATCGATCTAGTCTTAGGGGAGATCGATCTGCTTCCAACCCGAGAGCTAAGGAGATCGATTTGATTCCCTTGGAGATCGATCTGCTCCATTCCATTACTCACATAAGAGCATTCTGGCTCTTCCAGATCGATCTCTCATCCTATGAGATCGATCTGACCTTCATATTTCCAGATTTCCTGCAGTTTTTCTGCAACAACTTCATTCAAAACTTCCTCAATTTACCTCCATAGTCCTTTCCTCATTCATCCCTCCTTGAGACTTAAAAATGTCATCCAATCACACTTAGCACGTATTAAAACTTGTGGGCAATCTTTGTATAACCAAATATACACGATATTGCCCGAATGAAAGAATACAACTTATGTAAGTCTTTCCTTCCATTTTACCACACTACTCATTCATAATGCAACTTATACGTATAATCACGATTCTTATTACAAGTACTACATTATCTTATGGACTTACATCGCATATACATCACATTATAAATGTATCATCCTACTTATGATTTCATTTACATTTCTTTGTTCCTATATACAGCTATACATATACGGGGTCTCACACCCAAACTTGAGCTTTTGTTTGTCTTCAAGCAAAACAAAACAATTGCAGGAATGACGAGTACTAACATAATAATTTCCCTAATATTATCCTCAAAGATAAAGTACAAACTCTGATCTCAAAGAATCACAATTACAAGTCCATCATTTAGAATCATTCAATCATAAGTCCTAACTCAAATTGGATTCCTCGTGTGTGTGTGAAAATGTCAAAGTCACTTTACAATACATTACCCAGATCAAATAATGCAAACACAGTGAATGTAAAATCAATGACATGTGATCATTCCCATAAGTTTACTTTTCACTTCTCTCTCCACTAATGTAGTCACACTTAATCAAAGATCAATAAGACTTCATTAAGCTTGTAATGTAAAGCTGGGGCTAAGGTATGATAAAGTCGATTTAAGTTTAATTACCCCTTAACATGCATTACTTCTAGGGTCTTAATGTAAAAGCTCAAATTATTTTCCCCTAACTTATTTCTTTTGCTAAACATTTTATTCTATTTTTGTATTTTTCTTCTTCTTCTTCTTTCTTCTTCTTTTTTCTTTCATTTTTCTTTTCTTTTTTTTTTCATTTCATTTTTTTTTCAAATTTTCACTATCACCAGATACCCATATGTACAAAGCTCACAATATATCCCAATGACTTTTCATGCTTTCGGGGTAAGGGATAGGAACAAAGTATTTAAGCTAAGGAAATTTATGCAGGTGTATTTATAGAGAAAAACTTATTTGGCCCAGATGGGTGACTAGGGGTAAAATATGTACAAGGATGGCTAGGAAGGCTCAAACGATCCAAAGATGGCCTAAATCATTTCCCTAATTAAGTGTGATCTAATATTTCACCTCGAGATAAGATCAAAAAAATTCTAGAATATGATGCATAAAATCAATTGAACAAATGCAATCCTATGTCCATATAAGCTTTCTCTAAATAAATATACAGATTCATGACATGACATGTGCATAAATTGAGGAAATCACAATCAGAATCAAGACAAATTCAAGAATTCAACTTCATGCTTTTCCTATAATCATGCTTCTCATTCAATAAAAGTCAGACTAAATCATGGGGTTATATCATCGGAATATGGGAAAACTACGTGCTAAGTACTAAATCATCCCAAAATCATATAATTTAAGCTTATATTTTCAAAAAAAAATTGAAATTTTTTTCAATTTTGCCTAAAATTGCTCAAGTGATATCCCCTCCCCCAAACTTAAACTGCACAGTGTCCTCAGTGTGCAGATAATATAAGAATTGAAGTTCAGGAACAGAGTACTCCCCTTTTCTGATGATGATGACGAACAATCGAAGCTTGATTGAAAACATAAAACTATAAAAGAAATATGCAAAATAAACAAAGAAAGAAACAGCAGAAAAGAAAAGAATTGTACAAAAAGTAAAAATAGAAAAACACAGCCACTTCAAATGCAGCTAAAGAACACAACACTCAGCAGCAGGGTGAAGAGTAGGAGGATTAGCCAGAGTGGTGATAGAATATCGACAGTTAACTCCTCCTTAGCTCTATCTACTTCCCTCATTCTCTCAGATTTCTTGTGCTCAAGCCTTATATCCTCCTCAATCTCCATCTTAAAACACTCTTGAGAGTCATCAAGGAGCTTCAAAGGTTTGAAAACATTAAACTTTACTTCTTGATCTTGGACTCTCATTGTTAACTCCCCCTTCTGTACATCAATTAAAGTTCTACCAGTCGCTAGGAAAGGTCTGCCTAGTATAATGGGGACTTCCCTGTTTTCCTCTATGTCCAACACAATAAAATCCGTAGGGAAAATGAATTTGTCCACCTTTACTAACACATTCTCAATGACCCCCTTCAGATATTTAATGGATCGATCAGCTAGCTGAAGGGTCACAATGGTAGGCTTGACATCTCCTATTCCTAACTTTTGGTAGATAGACAAAGGCATCAGATTGATACTAGCTCCTAAATCACACAGGGCTCTACCAAATAACATATTTCCAATAGTGCAGGGTATGGTAAAACTCCCGAGATCTTTGAGCTTGGGGGGTAATTTCCTCTGAATAATTGCACTACATTCCTTAGTTAAGGCCACCGTCTCATACTCTTCTAATATTCTCTTCCTCAAGAGGATATCCTTCAAAAACTTCACATAACTTGGCATTTTCTCTAAGGCATCTGCGAAAGGAATGTTGATGTGAAGTTTCTTAAAAACCTCAAGAAATTCGATAAATTATTGGTCCGATTTTTTATTTTGGAACCTCTGAGGAAAAGGTACTGGTTGTCTAACTGGAAGGGATGTAGTGGTAACATGTGTAGCATCAGAGGGCGAGGAAGGCTTTGAAGTAGAAGAAGGTATAGATGAAGAAGCACCTATCTTTAAATCCTTTGCAGCCTGATCTTTAGGTTCCTGCTCTTTCTGAGCTACCACTTTAGAACTTAAGGATTCTTCAACTATAGGTTGTTCAGGTCTGGACTTAACTTGTGGATCATCTAGCTCTCTACCACTCCTAAGGGTGATGGATTTAACATGTTCCTTACCCTCCCTTTACCTAATAGGATTAGCTTCAGTGTTACTAGAAAGGGTCCCTTGAGGACATTGGCTAAGAGTATTTGCTATTTGTCCCATCGAACCTCTAAGTTCTTAATTGAAGCAGCTTGATTTTGCAGGATCGTTGTGTCACGCCCTTCTCCCGCACATGACCTTACCAAAAATCACAATAAACTTTTCACTTTTTACTTACCTTTCTCTCCTCAATAGTTGGGCTGTGATTAGGCATTAGTCTCCTCATCCATACATATCTTACCATTCTTTCACGTATCATACATACATGACATTTATATCATAAGTAAATTAATATACTTAAATATAATTACATCCCCCATTATTAAAAACGTGTACATCACTGTGTGTATACATTGTTCAGATACAAGAGAGTACGCATGTGTATACCTTTCGCTAGATGGGGAGTCACAGCGGATTAAAGGAATGCAATACCCTGGCCGACTCGATCTACTGACGAGAATCTATAGAGATGGGGGAAAATGAATGGGATGAGCTATCAACGCGCTCAGTAAGGAAATCAAGCAAGCAAGTAGAGATCCATACTATTTACTGAAAATAGTGCTTTACCTTTCCTTCTCTCAATTCAAAAGCATGTTTCAAAATATATATAATATAGTATAGATTTAAAATCCCATGTACTAAACACATGCTGGTTTATCAATCAGAGGCATTCATGCAAAACATTGTATATTTAATCATTTAAGAATGTCGTTATATAAAATATGCCATTTACATTCAAAACACAGTAAATATGGCATTCCTCATCACAACACAAACAAATCGGGTTTCGACCCATCCTTAGGTCTACCCGTATCATAAAACACATGTGATATATCATGCGAGACTCAGTGGCTAAATGCAATAACTCCGGACTATGGCCATATCCTAACATGTGGTGAAATCCCAAGCAACACAGTACTCGATGTGCGGGTTATCACTATTGTAACGGGAGGGGGGTCAGTCCATCACAACCGCCAGCTATCAATAACTCTCCTCCACAACTCCATAAAAAAACACGGTACAGTGTACTCCATGCCACACGCACGGTACAACGTACACCCGTGGACCCTACATCATGGTCGGGGTGCCTGAAATAGGTCTTAGTCTCTCATACCATGGAAATACATCATAGTTGGGGTGCCTGCCATAGGTCGTAGCCCTCATACTATGGAATAAATGCCACATCTCTAAATCCACTTGCGAACATCTCCAGTGTGACACTCAGTCTACATGAAGAAATCGTCACGATTTTTCTAACATGTTTATATATCACGTAAAACTACAGTGCGCGTCTTAAGTGTGACTCATAGTCAACGCTCCACCTCATAACACTGTATATGCATGTCAAAATATCAAACACTAGTGCGAGTAAACCTCCAGCACTAGGTTATGCATAGTCTCATTTCAAATCAAGTACGAGCAAATCGCTCAAGTAATGTGTCATGTATAAATCATAAAGAATCGAGTACGAGCAACGCTCCAACACTTTGTCATGCATCTCATGTAAAACTCGAGTACGAGCTAATCTCTCCAACACTCTCTCATGCACAATCACATAAAATTGAGTACGAGCAATGCTCCAATACTCTATCATGCATGTCAAATAAATGTAGTGCGAGTAAACCTCCAGCACTAATGTATGTGAAAAACATCTGAAATCGAGTGCGAGCTGTGCTCCATCACGATTGTTTCCACATAATTCGGTAGATGGTTCTTTAAAAATAGGGATGTTTAAAATCATTAAAATCAGCACTATAAAGTGTGCTTAGTTTACATCGACCTCAAAACATTAGCCCATCCACCTACTTTTCTGCTACACAGCAGTAAAAACCACTCAAAACATTATTTTCATGATTTTTGAAACTTTTCCCAAAATTTAACTTTTTACCTATTTAGGGGTAAAATCGTAATTTACCCATATCAAGTCCCTATAATATTACTGATTTTCTCTGACCCTCAAACCATTTCAGTGAATGTAAAAGCAGACGAAAATACGCACAGATATCTCTAACTACTTGCAAAAGTCCCCTACATGGATCACGTAGTGTGACCTCTCTTCCTCTGTGTTGTCCAAATCTCGCAATCCGGTCAACTCTCAATATGACTCTGGAGCTGCATTTAACCATTCACTGGGTTAATTACACTTTTCCTACTGTATTACACATTTAATACAGTCTTTTTCACTTAATTGGGCATGTTTATAATTAATGGGCCTAAATTAATTGGGCCTAACTCGGTCTTAAGCCCAATTTTCCACTTATTAATTCCCTTCATCAGGGTCTATCGGCTCATTGGACCTATCACTAGCCATTGGGCTTTATTCCAAGCTCTTATCATTTACGATAGTTAATTCAAAATTCCAGATATAATTCACTATGCGAAATTTAATCCGTAACTCGTAAAATAAATCTTAAATATGCGATAATCACATAAATTGTCGTAAATGAGCTTTACTTACCCGAGATTATGCGATGGTACGCAAATCAAAGTTCGATCGGGCTTCCGTTCAGAATTTATCGTCGAACTGCACAATTTTGTATATTTAACTCCGGGTAAATTTTTGATTAAATATAATTTAAATAAATTTATCAAAAATCAAATCGGTCACTTTTGACCTCGTATCGACTTACCCGAAGTCCGTTAAAATCCCAAAAATTTTTCTTTTTCTTTCTTTTTTTCTTCTTTTTCCCCTTTTCTCCTTGGCTGAACCGGTCCGGTCCGGTTCAGCGTAGAAGGTTCTTCACTGAACCGTCGACCAGTTCAGGGCTTCTTTGGTCGTGTCGACATCGTCCGGTGGTTCTCGAAGTGTTGCTGCCACCGTTCGGAGCGCCACAGCCTGGGGAACGTTCGGCTTGCCTCGATCGGGACCAAGCACCCCCGATTGCCGTCGGATTCCTCTCTCTTCCTCCATGACTTCAACTTCGTCGATCTGCTCCTGCCGACGTCGGTGGGGCGCGTCGTCGATGGCGGAAGGATCGCACGGAGCCCCTCTTCCTTTTCCGACCCTTCGCTAGCCGTTAGGTCACCGGATTGGTGGCCGTCCGACGAATCTTCTCCTCGGTCGGCTTGCGTTTCCTCTTTCACGTGGTTTCTCTTCTCTCTCCCCGAAAATTCCAATTTCTGATTTTCAATTTTTTTATATTATATTTTTATTATTATTTTATTCAATAAAATAATAATAAAAATCTTTAAAATATCCCAAAAATTTATATTAAATTCATTTAATCCGTAAATAAATTTAATTGTCCGATTTTACCTTTTCGGTACATTTTTCTAATATTTTCGGGCTCATTTTTCGAGGTAAAAATTTTGATAAATTCTAATAAATTTATATCTTGATCAATTAGACTTTAAATTAAATATTTTCCTCGATTTTGATCAAGAGTCCTCAATTTCATATTTTTAATGAAATTTTCTCATCGAATTTATACAGGATTTCGGTCATTTGACCGTTTTACCCCCGCACTCGTTCAGAAATCAATTTAACCCTTATCTCGCTGTTATGTGGCTTACATGCATTTTTAATTTCTTAAATAGTCGATTGCATGATAGTAAATACTCTTCTTATGATTCAACTATGAAAATAAAGTGTTCGTACACATAGGAATCATAAGGAACAAGCTACATACGTAAATCGAAAACACAAGTCTGACACGTTGAGAACATCTCCTCTAATGTAGGCTTCTTCTCAGCTGCTGGTGCATGTAAATGTTGTGGTTGCATAAGTGGTGGTGGTGTTGGTTGATGGAAGTGAGGTGGATGATGCTGAAATTGAGGTAGGGATGGTTGATGAGGCTGATGATGAGGAAATGGATGCTGTGGTGGTACCTAAATAGGTGGAGCTTGAAAACTAGGGAGTCCTATAGGTCTAGAATTAGAAGATTGCCCTTGGTTTTAGCTCCAAGAAAAATGAGGATGGTCCTCCACCCTGGATTGTAGGTGTGTGAAAAGGGGTTATTCTGTTGCGTCTGAGAAGGGGCAACATACAGAACCGATTTTATGTTAAGCGGACACCTATCTCCAGAGTGTGTACCACCACACAGATCACACGAAAGAAAAGGACTTTGGACAGAAAACACAGGGTTAGGACTGGTGGAAGGATTATGTTGGGTATTGAGCGACTCTACCTTCTTCGTAAGATTAGCGATTTGAGAGGTCAAGGTAGACAGTGTGTCGAGCTCATAGATACCCACCGACTTCTTAGGTAATTGCCTCTCCGAGGACCATAGATAGTTTTTAGCAACCATCTTGTCTAACAACTCGTAAGCTTCCTCCTCTGTTTTGCACATCAGGGCTCCACCAGCAGTAGCGTCCACGATGGTCCTATTTTGGCTTGTAAGTCTGCTGTAGAAAGTTTGGACTTGCAGCCATAAAGGTAGGCCGTGGTGAGGGCACTTCCTAAGAAGCTCCTTATATCGTTCCCATGCCTTGTAAATAGTTTCTAAATCGAACTGGGCAAAGGAAGATATGTCGCTACGGAGTCTGGCCATTTTAGAGGGAGTGAAAAACTTAGCTAGAAATTGATGGGCTAACTCGTCCCATGTAGAAATGGATCCTGGAGGCAAGGAGGTTAACCAGTGTCGCACCTTATCCCTAAGCGAGAAGGGGAATAATGTAAGCCTAAACGCATCATCAGATAATCCATTGTGCTTGAAGGTGTTGCACAATTCCAGGAATTGCCCAAGGTGAGCATGTGGGTTGTCGTGTGGAAGCCCACTGAACTGTAAAGAGGTTTGGATCATCTGGAGGATGGAAGGCTTAATTTCGAAGTTGTTTGGAGGGACAGCTGGTGGCCTAATGCCGGTATAATATCCTCTAATAGTTGGCATTGCATAATCTCCAACGGTCCTAATTTCTCTATTTTTTGTCATAGTGTTTTGCAGCGGAGCTAATAATTTCCTAGAATCCTTTCGAATTTTCCTAAGGGTTCTTTCAATTTCAGGATCTAAAGGAAAGCAATCATAACTTCTAGCTCTACGCATGCAAACATCACAAAGTCCTTAGAAATTTTTTTTTTAAGTTTTTTAATTTTTCAAAATTTTTTTAAAGAGAAAATTAACTAATCTAGGTTAAAGCTCTAAAAATTTACAACCTAAGTATTTATAAGCTAGAATTACACATAAACATAATTTCACCGATATTAATTACTAGCTAATTAAGACTTCCCCGGCAACGACGCCAAAAACATGGTACGGGGTATACGTATTGTCCGCAAGTGCACGGGTCGTACAAGTAATAATGAGATTTGAGTCCCGGATTATCGTCCCACAGAGAAGTTGATCAGCCTAATTGACTACCAGTTAATCTTACCCTAAGTATATCTTAGCAAATTATGAAGTCATAGTGGGTGATCTACAAAGCTAGAATTAAAAATACTAAAAACAATAAAAATTATAAACTGATGAAAATAAAACAGAGCAAAAATTACTTACAAAACTCCAAGCAATTAAAAGCAAATAACCTATAAAAGAAAATTAAAACAATTAAAAAATTAACGCAATTAAAAATCAAAAAATGAAAATAAAGAAACAAAATTAATTAAACTAAAATTAAACAAACGTAAAATAAAATATGCATGTAATTAAACTAATTAATAAAAATTGCAAATTAACTAACTTAAAATTTAATGAAATAAAATCCTAGGAAAATTAAGAAAATAACGATAACCTTAAATGTCTAAAATATTTATTCCAAATTAATCCTAATTATATCTAATTACTAACTTAACAATAAAATCTAACTAGTGCATCCTAAATGTAACTCATAAAGACTAAACTAAAATTAAATCCTATATTATATAAAATTAACTATTAACTAAAAATTAAAACTAAAGATTAAATTGACAAACTAAAACATTAGATTTAACCTACAATTATTAATTAACAACTATCCTATATTAACAACTAATGAAAACAATCAAAATAATAAAAATGCAATAAACATTAAATTAAACAAAGGAAATGTGGCTAAACAAGGCCTTAACCAAACAAGCCATCTGAGTGGTCCCGTAAATAGTACTATGCACGTTCCTGCTTCTGCTCTCGATTTCGTGCTTCTGCTCCAGATGCTATACTAGTTCTGCTCCTGCCGTGCTGCTGCTCCAGGCTCCAGGTGCTACCCGCGATATCCCCTTTCACTGCAATGCTGCATTTGGACTGCTACCAACATGCATCAACAGTCCATGCACGGTTTGCACCAAGCTCTGTCCACTGCTGATTACAACGAGCCATCTCCAGTACTGCTCAGGCGTTGTTCGCGGTTTGTCTAGGTCTTACTCCATTGTTGCTCAGTTCTGCTTATGTGATACCATGCTAGTGTCGGCTTCAGCTGAAATGAATGTTCTGCTCCAGACCTACTCATGTCCTCCCCATTGCATCACCCGATATTGATTTTTGCTCAATTCTTATACCGATGGCTGCAGCAACATGTAAAAACGTCCTCAAGCAGCATGCACCGATCAGCTATTATATGAAATGGAAGAAAAATTATGAAATGGCAAGTCTAAGACAATGAATGAAATAATACAGCATTAACACCAGCAGTTAAAATGAGAATTGAAGATGAACAGTAAAGACAAGCTAAAACAGTGTAGAACAGAGAAGATTTATGGTTCTCGATTTTGGCTACTACACATGACGCCTTGGTTCTGCCCCGATGCCAGTTGCTACCTCAATCCGTACGTCCAGCTTTCCAACAACTCTACTTAATAGCAACAACACTCTCGGGTCAGTGAAGAAAATCATACGATTAAATAGAGACAAAATACAAAATATACTTGCAAGAACCGTAAATAACAAAAAATGGCTATCAGGTTGCTTTATTGTCACTACCACCTTGGTTCCACTGAGCTTTTGATGTAGAAATTGTAAAACCCGATTTTTTTCGTAAGAGCAAAAGGGAATGAATAGAAATTTTCGAGTGCATTTAAAAATGCAAAAGGATTGAAATGAAATTCTCGAACACGTGAAGGGTAAAACGATCAAAAGACCAAAATTCGGTATTAATCGGGACAAGAAAACTAAATTAAAAATATGGATTTGAGGAATCTTGATCAATAACGAAGAAATAATTAAATTTCAGATTAAATTGATCAAGATTTGAATTTATTGGAATTAATCAAAATTTTTACCTCGAAAAATAATCTTGAAAATAATTAAAAAATATACCGAAAAGTTGAAATAATACCGACAAATTCATTTATTGGTTAAATGAATAAAATATAAATATTTTTAGATATTTTTGCCAAATAATAATATTTAATTGAATATAATAATAATAAAAATAATAATAAATAAAAAAATAAAATTAATAAAAAAACAAAAAAATAGTGAAAATCGCGCGAAGGAAAAACGGAAGCCGAGCCCGACTTCTGCGGCACCATCGGAGGAGACCGACGGCAATCCCGGACTCGAAACAGCCATCACCGGCAGCCCAGCCGAACCACCGTCACCAACGAAGTGGTGAACGGCAACGAACGGCGTGATAAAGGGGGAAAAAGAGAACCGAGAGGGAGAAAGGCGTTTCCCAGTGATCGGGGCCGATTCGAGGTCGGCACCCACCAGCCGAGCGTACCCCAAGCGCAGACGGCGCGATTGGTGGTAGCCTTGGCCGGTAGAATGGCGGCCAATGTCGAAAACAGTGGCAAAAAGATAAAGCCACCGACTGCAAGGAGAGAAGAGGCCGGACCGGCCACTTTTTGGCAACCTCGGACGAAACCGAGACTAGATCTGAACTGCGGACGACCCAGCGGAGCCACTAGTGATGGAAACCTGCAGAGAACCGACAGGTGAGCCACTGAACCGATCGAACCGGATTGAACCGGTGGTCTAAACCGGGTTAAATCGAACCGAACCGGTTCAGCCAAAAGGAAAAGAAAAGAAAGAGAAAAAAAGGGAAAAAGAAAAAGAGGAAAAATTGGAAAAAATTCCAGTGATGCAATCGAGCTATGGGTAAGTCGGTAAGCGATCAAAATTAACCAATTTGAATTTTGAAATATTTAAATTTGATTAATATTTGACTGAAAGTTTACCCGAAAAAATATTAAATTGTGTAGCTCGATAATTAACGTAGAACGAGGACTCGAGTCAGCCTCGATTTGCGTACTATCATGGAATCACGGGTAAGTAACCCTTATTTACGATAATTTTACATCGTTATGCGTGTTAAAAATTATCGCATCAATTACGGATTTAATTTTCGCATTAAATGAATTAAATTATGGAAATTGAGATAAATTATCGTAAATAATTCAATAAGCTATTCGAGAGTTTAGAACGAGGCTCAATAAATATTGATGGGCCTAGTGAGCCCAATAGGCCTCGATTATGTGAATAGTAAGTGGAAAACGGGCTTAAGGTCGATGAAGGCCCATTATGGTGCAATCGGGCCCAATATGGGTAAACGGGCCCAATGATTTAAATTAAGGCCCAGAAAATTATGAAATACAATTAAATTGTATTGCATTTGACCTGATGTATATCTATACGCAGTTCCGGAGATTTGATTGACAGAAAATTGGACTGCGTGACGAGTCATTAGTGGAAAAGGTCAAATTATACAGAAAATGAGGTAAGGGAATTGTGTGAGTAGCTAGAGGTAGCTACGCGTATTTTAATAGCTTTTCTATACACTGAATATGTATGTATACCCTGATTATGTATAAAGGTCCTAAAAATGCTTTAAAGATTTTAAGGACTCGGAATAGGTAAAAGTCTATTTTACCCCTATTGAGGGAAGTTCACCTAAGGATGGTGAAAGCATAACATGCATGAAATGCATGATTTAAGTAATTTCTGAATTAAGGAATTTTATTGGTTTTAATCAAACTAAAACGATAGATTGGCCAGTAATTGCATAAATTTCACAAGATAACACTACGTAGGTGTTATTAATATTTAAATGAAATTTCTTTGGAAAACAGGCCGACTATCAAGTTTATATGGAAAACAGATAGTGCTGGCGCATAGCTCGCACTATATCTGCGTTTGTAAGCGTGCATAAATGTGCTTGAGCGGTTGCTCGCATCGACTTGTGTGACATCATATGCATGAAATGTGCCAGAGCGGTTGCTCGCACTGATTTTTATTCTTATGAAATGCATGAGAAGTGCTGGAGCCTAGCTTACACTCTGTTTTGAATCTTTTGACATGTTTTGACATGTTTTGACTTGTTTTGATCTGATATGCATAAAAAGGTGCTGGAGCGATTGCTCGCACTAGTTTTACTGATTTTATATGCATGAGAGGTGCTGGAGCTTAGCTCGCATCCAGTTTTGATATGATAATTGCATAAAAGCCGTGCTGGAGTGTAACTTGCACGAGATTTGATTTAATTATGCATAAAGCCGTGCTGGAGTGTAACTCATACGAGATTTGATTTATTTGAGCATTCATTCGTGCTGGAGCGTTACTCGTACGAAGTTTTATATGGTTTTATTATTCATTTTAAAGTCGTACTGGATTTTTTCTCGTACGAGGTTTTCACTGAGTTTTTATACATATCCGTACCTGAGCATTGCTGGTACGTGGATTTTACTTGAATTTATAATTATTTTAAGTCATACTGGAGTGCTGCTCGTATGCAGATTTCATTGATTTCTATGAAACCGTGCTAGAGCTTCGCTCGCACGAGATTTTCTGATATGATAAATATGCATGGAGCTGTGATAAAGCTTCGCTCGCACAGGGATTTATATTACATGCATATAGTCGTGTTGGAGCCTCCTGTAGACTGTGTCATAGTGAGATGATATGCTCACACGTGCATACTGAGACAGAGATGATATGGGTGGATAAGACCTATTACAGGCACCCCTGACTGAGCTTGGGTTCACGGAGTACGTTGTACCGTGTATGTCATACGGAGTATGCTGTACCGTGGGGATTCTTGGAGTGGAGTGGCATTAGCCACGAGGCAGCAAGCCTTGCCCTCGCAATCCTGGTGTTATGCTGTTTTGGCGGGTTGGACAACCCACCTCCTGTTTCAGGTGTGATACTCCGCACACTAGGTACCGTGTTGCTAGGGATCTCTAGGATATGGCCATAGTCCTCGATGTTACTGAGATAATCACATGCTTGTCTCACATGATATAACTATTGGTCGATAGACCAGGGTAGACTAGAGGGAGGGGTCAGGCCCCCGATTTTATGATTTTGTACTAGATGATAGATTTTTCTGAAAATTTTATAACGAATTGTTTTATGAGACGATTGACTCGGAAGGGTTATTTTATACTGCGTTTTAAATAAAATGATTTAACTGTAGTAGCATAATGTGTTTTCCATGCTTTAATGATAAATTCATGAAATAATTGTATCTCATGATTTGCTTTATATCGCATGAAACAATGCATGATTTTGATTTAATTCATGGTAAGTATGATTTAATGATGTCACATAAAATGCTATTGATGCATAAGTAGTATGATTTATATATACACAAACAGTTTTATAAACTAAGTCATGATGAAAGACACGAGTTTGTGCTTGAGATTTTAATGAAAAGAAATGGATTTTAAGGGTATGGCATTATGAACATGTAGATAGTGGAGCTATCTACTTACTTGCATAATTGCCTTACTGAGCATGTGGTTTGCTCACCCCCTTATTTTCCCATCTTTTCAGAGCACTCGCAATAGTTAGTGAGCGACTGAGGACTTGCATGCTTGGTATCTGCTGCTTTCTATCGAGAGACAGGTATACACATTTGTAGAGTTTTTGTATCTAAACATGTAATGCACAGTACTATAAACGTATATGATGTCGGGGATGTAAAGTTATGTAAGTACCATTGTATATAAATTTAGTAAAGTCAAAAGATAGTAAACTCTGATATGTGAATGTGATTATGGAAATGGAATGGTAAATATGTGAGAGGTGACTAACACCGAATCATAGCCCAACTGTTTGTAGGATGGTCACGATGAGAGAAAGGTAAGAATTAAATATTAAATGAAAAAGTAAAAAATTTACTCTGATTTTTAGGTAATTTGGGCCGTGACAGGTTTAATGGTGTCAGAGCTTAAGTTAGCCTAATATGAGTCGGTGTTAGTGGTTAAGGAAGTTTACATCCCCATGTACTGTGCATTGTTTAGATACAATTGTGTATATCATGATGGAAGTGCAGCTAAGAAATTGATTTTTAAATGCAAGAATATAGACTTATTAACTGATAGCCGCTATGACAAAGAGGCGAGTACACGAGCTCGAGGCCGTAGAGGCAGGCCCGAGAGTCGTACTGAGTCGCCACATGAGACTCAAGATGAGATTGACGTGGAGGTTGGTATTGAGTATGCCCCACAGAGTCTGATAAAAAGATCAGATAGAGTCCGACAGAGAGATCGGATAGTGTTGAGACACGCTTCGCGAGGTTGGAACGGAGTGTGGAGAATATTTTACGAGCCAATTGCTCAGGGTATGCATGAGATTTGGGGCGAGTTGGAGCATTGGTTGAAGTCCGCTCGACCCACCTTAAGAGTTAGGCATCCATAATGTATATGAAAATAATTCTAGATGTATTCCGGTGACAGAATATCCCGGACACTTAAAGGAAATTACTAAAGAAATTCTTTACTCTGACCCAGAAGAACTGGTTGATTAACGAGTATGAATCTCAGTTTATATTCTTGGGTAGATATTACCCAGACACTATGAACAGTGAGAGTCAGAATGTCTGAAAGTTCATGAAGGGCTCAGATTGTCAATTAGAGTCTGATTGACCCAGTTAAACATCACTACCTATGTCGAGGCAGTGTGCAGACTACAGTTGTGTGAATAAGATTATAAGTTGAACGCCTCTGAGAATGGGAAAGGTAGTAAGGGCCGAAATAGAGACAAAAGAGAATAGAGAATGACAGAAATGTCAGAACGGGAAAAATGTAGTTTGATAAAAGATTAGAGCTATTGAGTCACAGGGTAAGATGATTGGTAAAGCCCTAATGTATTCAATTTCAATACTTTTGAGGGGTATTGAGATTGGAAGACTCCGACATGTTTTCGTAGCAGTGTTAACAGTATAGAATATGTGGTAGATACCACAGAAATAAGATGTTGGACGAGGGCGAGTGTATGACTTGGACCAGGACACTATTGATGTTTCATCTAATGTGGTGGAAGATACCACATTGGTTGTAAATAATGAAATAATTATTTTAAGTAATCCTAGTGCCACGCATTTATTCATACCGCCTTCAGTTGCTTATAAGCTAGTGAAAGATGTGAAGCTTGTACCCTTAAGCAAGATGATGCTAGTTAGATGATTATCACTAACTGAATATGGGTATAGAGATTGTAAGTTGAAAATAGGGGTGAAAACATCACTGAAAAGTGTATTGTAAGTTTGACAAGTAATGAAAGAGTTTGTTATAAGTGATTTATGAAAGGAGATAAGCTTTGAGATGTGATGGATCCTGAATTCGAGATATATTGGAATAAGAGGCGTATGCAAGGTAAGAATATCTTTGATATGTAAAATAAATTTGGATTAAGCGATACGTAGGGAATATGGATTGCGACCAAGGATAATAGAGGGTATATCCATAACCAGTCTATGTGGTCAAGTCTGAGGGTTAATAAAGGTATTTCAAAATACTTCCCCACCTAAAGATTTGACAGCGTCTAGAAGCGCACACATAACCTATAAATTAAAATCGACTGTCGTAATATATACATTTAAAATTTGGGTACCTTTGCTGGTACAATAAAGAAATATAGAATTTGATTTATCATGAAGTTTTAAAAATTAAAATTTTATAACAGCCTTTAATATAAGAAAAAAGGAAATGACGTGGGTTACTATCTTAAACGGAAGCGATTTCGAAATGACATTAGACGTTTATGCGTACATAGGTCAAGAATATGGGTGATTGAAATATTTAGTGGAACTCAACTACGATGAGGTATTTAAACCTTACCTCAACCGATTGGTTGTCTTCTTTAGCGATGATATTTTGATGTATTCGAAGTCCAGGGAAGAGCATGAGTAGTAACAGGAAACTGTCTTACAGGCGAGGTGTAGTGAGTTTCTTAAAATGGGCTGCTCAGTTGACACATCTTGTTCGGAAAAGATTGTATGTCAGTGGGATGACAAGTATGAAAGTAACTTCGGTGAGTTTTGGTAAATTGAAGTAATAAACTGACCACCGTAATTATTCTCACCATAACCAACAGCTCAAGAGGTTTCAGTGTGTAAGGATACCTCAAAATAAGGATTGGGTTGTGTATTGATGTAAAATGGGAAGATAGTCGTTTATGGATCCAGTTAGTTCAAGGACCATGAGAGAAACTATCCGACCCATGATTTAGAGTTGGCAGCCGTAGTGTTTACACTAAAAGTATGGCGCCACCACTTATACGGTGAGACATTTCGAGTATGCACTGATCGTAAAAGCCTCGAGTATCTATTTTCACAGAAAGAGTAGAAATTAAGATAACCAAGAGGGTTAGAGCTTCTAAGGATTATGATTGTGAACATTATACCACCCAGGAAAGGCTAATGTAATGGCTGATGCTTTAAGCAGAAAGAGCCTTGGGATGGTATCGCATATGATGGTCAGGGAGCGTGAGCTGCTAGAGCAGTTGTGAGCCTCAATAGTGATGTGATCCCTTCTGATGATGACGGTGATTTTGTGACAGCTAGCCTGAGGTTAGAACAGGATTTGAGTGACCGAATTTGCCAGGCTTAGCGTGATGATTGACATGGTGTCGATAGTGTGGGTCAGATTCAGAAGGGTATAGTGATAGACTTCACAGTGAGTGATGATGACTTACAGAGGTTCAGAGACAGTATAAGTGCTCCCTAGGACCACAGTTGATGAGATAGTGTTATTGTCAGAAGCTCACTCTTCGGGATATACAGTGCATTCGAGAAATAATAAATATATCAGAATCTCTGAAAAGGGTATTGGTGGTCAGGTCTGAAAAAAGACATTGTAGAGATTGTGAAAAAGTGTCTCGTATATCAGCAGAATAAGGTAGAGTAATAGAAGTCTGCAGGGTTATTGCAGTCTCTACTTGTATTGACATGAAAATGGGAATAAGTTACCATGGATATCGTGATGGGTTATAGAGGGCCTGGATGAATCACGAGGTTATCTACATGATAGTCGATAGATTGATTAAGTCTACCCACCTTCTGGATATGGAAATCCCCAGATACTCTGAGTGTGTAGGCGGATCTATGTGTATGGAAAAAATTGTGAAACATTGTGTAGTGTTCTAGGGAGCATGATATCAGATAGGGATTCCCGCTTCACTTCCCACTTCTGGGAATATTGTTTTTGGAAGCTATGGGAACCTGATTGAGTGTTAGCATAGCTTCTGTCCTCAGACAGATGGTCAGTCATAGAGGACTGTACAGGTTCTGGAGGATGTGATGAGAGCATGTGCCATTGATTTTATGAGCTCCAGGGATGATTAGTTGTTACTAATCGAATTCGCCAATGATGACAATTATCACTTAAGTATCGGGATAACATTATATGAGGCATTGTATGGCCGTAGGGAGTTGTTTCCCGACTTAGATAAGAAGAAGTGGGTGACAAATAGAGAATTGTTCTCGAATTGGTAAGACAAACCTCTAAGAATGTTTAGTGGATTGTGAGAGATTAAGAACACCTCAGAGCAGATAGAAAAGCTATGCTGACAAGAGACAGAGAAACCATTAAAATTCACCGAGGGTGAATTAGTATTGTTGGCAGTTACTTGTCTTAAGACATAACGAGATTCGAAAAGAGATATTGGACAAAGTTGGAGATAAGGCCTGTAAGTTAGCGTTACCACTTGAATAAGCAGGCATCCACAAGGTGTCCTATCTTTTGATGCTTCAGAAATACTATCTGGACCCAGCATATGTAATTGAATATGAGCTCAATAGCTTAGCTCAATGAAAGTGTAACATATGTTAAAAAAAAAATCGATTCGGGTATTAGACGAAGGAGAAAGTGTTGAGGTTTAAGATGATCTCCCTAGTTAAGTATGTTGGTAGTATTACACTCCGAAAAAAGTCACATGAAAATTGAAGAGTATCATGCGATAGACGTATTCGGAGTTGTTTATGGATCCATTTGACTTGGTTCTAATTTGGAGGACCAAATTTTTTAAGTGGGGGAGATTGTAAAACCCGATTTTTATCGTAAGAGCAAAAGGGAATGAATAGAAATTTTTGAGTGCATTTAAAAATGCAAAAGGGCTGAAATGAAATTCCCGAACACGTGAAGGGTAAAATGGTCAAAAGACCAAAATTCGGTATTAATCGGGACAAGACAATTTAATTAAAAATATGGATTTGAGGAATCTTGATCAATAACAAAGAAATAATTAAATTTTGGATTAAATTGATCAAGATTTGAATTTATTGGAATTAATTGAAATTTTTACCTCGAAAAATAATCTCGAAAATAATTAGAAAATATACCGAAAAGTTGAAATAATACCAATAAATTCATTTATTGGTTAAATAAATAAAATATAAATATTTTTAGATAGTTTGCCAAATAATAATATTTAATTGAATATAATAATAATAAAAATAATAATAAATAAAAAATAAAAATGATAAAAAAAACTGAAAAATAGCAAAAATCGCGCGAAGGGAAACGGAAGCCAAGCCTGACTTCTGCGGCACCATCGGAGGAGACTGACGGTAAGCTTGGACTCGAGGCGACCATCATCGGCAGCCCAGCCGAACTACCGACACCAACGAAGCGGTGAACGGTGTGAGAAAAGGGAAAAAGAGAACCGAGAGGGAGAAAGGCGTTTCCCGGCGACCGACGTCGATTCGAGGCTGGCCACCACCAGCCGAGCGTCCCCCAAGTGCAAGCGACGCGATTGGTGGCAGCCTTGGCCAGTAGAACGGTGGAAAAAAGAGAAAGCCACCGACGGCGAGGAGAGAAGAGGCCGGACCTGCCACTTTTCGGCGACCTCAGAAGAAACCAAGACCAGATCTGAACTACGGATAACCTAGCGGAGCCACTGGCGATGGCAACCGGCAGAGAACCGGCTGAAATTTCTTTGGAAAACGGGCCAACTATCAAGTTTATATGGAAACAGATAGTGCTGGCGCATAGCTCGCACTATATCTGCGTTTGTGAGTGTGCATAAATGTGCTTGAGCGGTTGCTCACATCGACTTGTGTGACATCATATGCATGAAATGTGCTAGAGCGGTTGCTCGCACTGATTTTTATTCTTGTGAAATGCATGAGAAGTGCTAGAGCCTAGCTCGCACTATGTTTTGACTGTTTTGACATGTTTTGACATGTTTTGACTTGTTTTGATCTAATATACATAAAAAGGTGCTGGAGCGATTGCTCGCACTAGTTTTACTGATTTGATATGCATGAGAGGTGCTGGAGCTTAGCTCGCATCCAGTTTTGATATGATAATTGCATAAAGGCCATGCTAGAGTGTAACTCGCATGAGATTTGATTTAATTATACATAAAGCCGTGTTGGAGTGTAACTCGCATGAGATTTGATTTATTTGAGCATTCATTCGTGCTGGAGCGTTACTCGCACGAAGTTTTATATGGTTTTATAATTCATTTTAAAGCCGTACTAGAGTTTTTCTTGTACGAGGTTTTCACTTAGTTTGTATACATATCCGTACCTGAGCATTGCTCGTACGTGGATTTTACTTGAATTTATAATTATTTTAAGTCGTACTGAAGTGCTGCTCGTACGCAGATTTTATTGATTTCTATGAAACCGTGCTAAAGCTTCGCTCGCTCGAGATTTTTTTATATCATGAATATGTATGGAGCCGTGCTTGAGCTTCGCTCGCACAGGGATTTATATTACATGCATACAGCCGTGTTGGAGCCTCCTGTAGACTGTGTGTCACAGTGAGATGATATGCTCACACGTGCATACTGAGACATAGATGATATGGGTGGATAAGACCTATTGCAGGCACCCCTGATTGAGCTTGGGTTCACGGAGTACGTTGTACCGTGTATGTCACGCGAAGTACGCTGTACCTGGGGATTGGTGGAGTGGAGTGGCATTAGCCACGAGGCAGCAAGCCTTGCCCTCGCAATCCTGGTGTTATGCTGTTCTGGCGGGTAGGACAACCCACCTCCCGTTTCAGGTGTGATACCCCGCACACTAGGTAACGTGTTGCCAGGGATCACTAGGATATGGCCATAGTCCTCGATGTTACTGATATAATCACATGCTTGTCTCACATGATATAACTATTAGTCGATAGACCAGGATAGACCCAAGGGAGGGGTCAGGCCCCTGATTTTATGATTTTGTACTATGATGATAGATTTTTCTAAAAATTTTATAACGAATTGTTTTATGAGACGATTGACTCGAAAGGGTTATTTTATACTGTGTTTTAAATAAAATGATTTAAATGCAGTAGCATGATGTGTTTTCCATGATTTAATGATAAATTCTTGAAATAATTGTATCTCATGATTTGCTTTATATCGCATGAAACAAAACATGATTTTGATTTAATTCATGCTAAGTATGATTTAATGATGTCACATAAAATGCTATTGATGCATAAGTAGTATGATTTATATATGCACGAACAGTTTTATAAACTAAGTCATGATGAAATACATGAGTTTGTGCTTGAGATTTTAATGAAAAGAAATGGATTTTAAGGGCATGGCATTATGAACATGTAGATAGTGGAGCTATCTACTTACTTCCATAATTGCCTTACTGAGCGTGTCGTTTGCTCACCCCCTTATTTTTCCATCTTTTCAGAGCACTCGCAATAGTTAGTGAGCGGCTGAAGACTTGCATGCTTGGTATCCGCTGCTTCCCATCGAGAGACAGGTATACACATTTGTAGAGTTTTGTATCCAAACATGTAATGCACAGTACTATAAACGTATATGATGTCGGGGATGCAAAGTTATGTAAGTACCATTGTATATGAATTTAGTAAAGTCAAAAGATAGTAAACTCTGATATGTGAATGTGATTATGGAAATGGAATGGTAAATATGTGAGAGGTGACTAACACCGAATCATAGCCCAACTGTTTGTAGGATGGTCACGATGAGAGAAAGGTAAGAATTAAATATTAAATGAAAAAGTGAAAAATTTACTCTGATTTTTAGGTAATTTGGTTCGTGACAGGTAATGCTTAACATTAAATCCATATCAAAGCATCAGAACATCTATGGCAGTAATAGACAAGCTTTGTCACACTAATGAACACAAATGAAGAACAAACAAACATGGAACCTTAAATATAAGCCAACCGAGAGCTATCAATAATGGGAAAAATAAAGATTTTCATGGAAACCTGAAAATAAAGAACTGGGATTTTAACAAAACCAAACAGAAGAGAAATAGAAATGGTAACTATTCATTAATGTAAAAATAACTAAAAACAAGAATTTAACAAAAGCTTTTCATTAAAAATAAGGAAATTGTTATAAATAGTAACTTAAAATGGTGGTTCCGGGTAAGAAAGCTTACAAACAAGGAAAATAAATCCTAAATTTACCCTAAACTACACTACTCCTAAATTCTACACTACTCCTACCCTAGGCTACTTACCCTACTTCCTACTTGAGTTTTTCAATTGCCATCATGTTCTATTTATACACACACTTAGGGGTACAATGGTAATTTATCCATCCCAGATGAGTTGGCATTGTTTGGTCACTTGTCTTCATTTTATTTGTTGCAGAGTAGATATTTCCACGTCACTCGTCTTTTTATCCAATTGGTTGTGCGATGTGGCCCGACGTGTGTCTTCCAGAAGGTTTGTACGGTGTCCGTCGATCTTATCGTTTCTGAGTGAATAAAATACGGACACCTAGCATCACGCATGTCTAGACGACTGGTGACTCAGTCTGCAAATTGGAAGTGGTCCAGTCTCGTTTATCTCATTTTCAGCCCAATTTTCGACTGAAACAACTGAGTTTCATTCGGATTTAATTTATCTGCAAACAAGAGAATTTTAATTAAATAAAGAGATAATTAATAAAATAAATTGGGGGTTTTAAATAATTAATTAGGAAATTAAACACAAATAATTCTATTAAAAATAGAATTATCACCAAATAAAGTAGAAGCAGTACTTAATTGGGAAAGACCGAGGACAGTTACAGAGGTACAAAGCTTCATCGGTTTGGCAGAGTATTACAGAAGATTTGTGGAAGGATTTTCCAAGATTGCTGCTAATTCTTTTATTGAATTATTCGTGCTTAAATTCCTAATTATTTATTTAATCTCCATATTATTTTATTAATAATCCCCTTTATTTAATTGAAATTCTTTAATGTGCAGATAAATTAAATCCGGATGAAACTCAGTCGTTTCAGAAAAAATTGGACTGAAAACGAGCTAAAGGAGACTAGACCACTTCCAATTTGTAGATCAAGTCATCAGTCGTCTGGACACGCGTAATGCTAGGTGTCCGTATTTTATTTACTCCGAAACGATAAGATCGAAGGACACCGTGCCAACCCTCTGGAAGATACATGCCAGGCCACATCGCACAGCTAATTGGACAAAAAGATTGATGACGTGGAAATATATACTCTGCAGCAAATCAAATGAATACAAGTGGCCAAACAATGCCAACTCATCTAGGATGAAAATTTACCATTCTACCCCTACGTTTGTGTATAAATAGAACATGATGGCAATTGAAAAATGAAGTAAGTAAAGTAGGGAATTAGAAGTAGAATTTAGGGTAGCTTTAGGGTAGGAGTAGTGTGGAGTAATTTAGGAGTAGTTTTTAAAGTTTTTATTCTTCCTTTCAAGCTTTTCGATTAGATTTTAGCTACCATTTTATATTCTACTGTTCATGTCAACTTTAAATTTGTTAGATTTTATGGAACGTTTTATCATTTCTCTTTCGTTTGTAGTTCACGTTTATGGCAACCATTTTTATTTCTTATTCTCAGTTTGGTAAGTTTAGCTTTTTGTTTTGTTGAATCGGCACTAGAGTTTTCAAATATGTTTTTAGCTATCGATTTGCTTTCATGTTTGGTTTTATTACTTTATTTCTCCGGTGGTTATTCGGGTATATTCAGGGGAGCTTGAGCTGTGACTAGCAGCCCTATTGCTCAACCCGTACCCTTGTTCCATTTTCATTTCCATCATTTTTCTTTATTTCATTTACCTTTCAATTTTCCATAGTGTTCTTCATCAATTATTTCTGTTCAGTCTCTCATTACAATTGAAATGCAGATTCTTTTCTATTTTCAGTGCTTTATAACTTGTTCTCACGTTTTAGTCTTTGCTTTATGTTGTGATGTTCTTCACTAACCAGATTTTGTTTCTACTGCTATGATTCTACATTTTCATTCCATGCTTTTCTGTTTATTTTTTCTGACCCCTTTTTGTTACTTATCGGGTTTCCATTCCAGGTGGTGCCGAGAGGTGGCTTTTGCTAGTGACTGTTGAAGCAGAGACAGAAGATGTTGCTACTGAAGCAGGTGGGTCAGCTGGCGTCGGTGCAGAACCAAGCTGGACTGTGCGGTTGCAGCAGACCGAGATCAGCTCTACCTCTCTGTTCTCCCCTGTTCTAGGAGTTGCCTACTGTTCATCATCTTTTTTTTCATTAACTTTTGTTTTCATCATATTTTACACTTTCTGTTTGTCGTTATTGCTTTAAGCCTTTAAGTAGCAACTTATGTTTTTATTCTGATTTAATTCTTGTCTATATTGATCATTTAAAATGCTGCTGTATATGTTGTTTTGCCTTTACTGTTGTGTGCAAGAATGATGGTATGAAGGGTCGGTGTTGGTAGTTGAAGTTGGACTTCTACTGTTTCCCTCTGCTGGACAGTATTTGGTGTATTCTGTCATGATAAGTGTGGCATCATTTGGCAGAATCTACTGTAAACGTGGGTTGTATGCAGAAGCAACGCAAGGATATGGTGACTGCAAAAGCTGGAGGCACAACGTACAGGAAGCAGCTGGGCAAGGAATTTTGGGTGCAGATGAAGAAGATGCTAGCGAGACAGCAGACTCGGACAGCGCATTGAGCAGAAAGCTGGTGCCGAGAGCAACACCTGGAGACAACCGAACATGGAGCAGCATTTGTAGCAGGTTGCAGTTTGCAACCTGCAGCACCTGGACAATACAGGAGGCAGAAGACAAAATGCAGAGGACTGGACAAGCCGAGGACAGTGGCCTGGATCACTTGGAGCAGAGGACAAAACTGTGCGGCTTCAGCAGCAAACCGAGTGTGCAGGACCAGCACAGCACTGAGCAAACCAGAAAAAATTTCGCTGGAGAAGAACGTGTACAGTGTACACATGCACAATCGGGACCACTTGGTTTTGATGTTGTCCAAGGCTGCGTTTGGCAGCATCACATTATCTCATTTTTACTTCATGTTTTTATGTTAATGGTTTAATGTTTTAATTGTTAGTTTAGGTATAGTTTTAAATCAAATTGTAGGCTAGTTTCTTTGTTTGGTACTTTAATTGTTAGTTTTAATTTTGATAATAGTTAATTTTTTTTATTATATGATTTAGGACTTAGTGTTAATGTAGAATTTATATGTTGCATTTAGGATTAATTTAGATTAAATTTAATTACATGCATTTTTATTTTAAGTTTGTTTAAATTCTAGTTTAATCAATTTTATTACTTTATTTTCATTTTTGCATTTTATTTTAACTGCATTAATTAGTTTTAACTGTTTTAATTTTCTTTTATAAGTATTTTTTTAATTGAGTGGAGCTTGGTAAGTAAATCTCAGCTCGGTTTTATTTTCTTTATTTTATAGTTTTATTATTTTCAGTACTGTTAGCTTTGTAGATCATCCTTCAACTTCATAATTTGCTAGGATATACTTAGGGTAAGATTAACCGGTAGTTAATTAGGTTAATCAACTTCTCTGTAGGACGATAAATCGGGACTCAAAAATCCCATTATTACTTGTACACTTGCGGTAATACCTTTAGGGGGTGTCAAGTTTTTGGCGCCGTTGCCAGGGAAGTTTTAATTAGCCAGCAATTAATATCGGTGAAATTATGCTTAGGTGTAATTCGAGCTTGTAAATATTTAGGTTGTAAATATTTAGAGCCCTACTTTGGTTATTTGAATTTTCTCTTAATTAATTAATTAAAAAAAATTGAAAAATTTAAAAACCTAAAAAAATTTTCTAAGGACTTGCTGATGTTTGCATGCATAGAGCCTGGAGTTTCGATTGCCTTCCTCTAGATCCTAAAATCGAACGCACTCTTAGAAAAATTCGAAAGGACTCTAGGAAATTATTAGCTCCGCTGCAAAACATCATGGCAGAAAATAGAGAAATTAGGAGAATCGGAGATTATGCAGTGCCGACGATTGGAGGATATTATTCCGGCATTAGGCCACCAGCTGTCCATGCAAACAATTTTGAATTTAAGCATTCCATCCTCTAGATGATCCAAACTTCATTGCAGTTCAGTGGGCTTCCGCACGATGACCCACATGCTCACATTGGGCAATTCCTGGACTTGTGCAACACATTCAAACATAATGGATTATCTGATGATGCGCTTAGGCTTAGATTATTCCCCTTCTCAATTAGGGATAGAGCGAGACACTGGTTAACCTCCCTGCCTCCAGGATCCATTTCTACATGGGACAAAATAGCCCATCAATTTCTATCTAAGTTTTTCCCTCCCTCTAAAATGGCCCAACTCCGTAGTAATATATCT
Organism: Firmiana major; assembly: GCA_033439115.1. NCBI lineage: Eukaryota > Viridiplantae > Streptophyta > Magnoliopsida > Malvales > Malvaceae > Firmiana > Firmiana major. Next base: position 40,967,049 of record CM065905.1, read on the forward strand.
TCCTTTGCCCAGTACGACTCTGAATCTCTTTACGAAGCATGGGAACGATATAAGAAGCTTCTTAGGAAGTGCCCTCACCATGGCCTACCTTTGTGGTTGCAAGTCCAGACCTTCTACAACGGACTTACAAGCCCAAATAGGACCATTGTTGACGTTGCTGCGGGTGGAGCGCTAATGTGTAAAACAGAGGAGGAAGCTTACGAGCTTTTAGATAAGATGCCGGCTAACAACTATTTATGGTCCTCGGAGAGGCAAATGCCAAAGAAGCCGGCGGGTATTTATGAGCTCGACATACTGTCTACCTTGACCTCTCAAATCTCTAATCTTACGAAGAAGGTAGAGTCGCTCAGTACCCAACATAATCCTCCCACTAGTCCTAACCCTGTGTATTCTGTCCAAAGTCATTTTCCTTCCTGCGAGCTATGTAGCGGTACCCACTCTGTAGATAGGTGTCCGCTCAACTTAGAATCGGTTCAATATGTTGCCCATTCTCAAACGCAACAGAAAAACCCTTTTTCAAACACCTATAATTCAGGGTGGAGAAACCATCCTAACTTCTCCTGGAGCCAAAACCAAGGACAAACCTCTAACTCCATATCTGTAGGACCCCTTAGTTTTCAAGCTCCACCGGTTCAGGTACCACCATAGCCGTAATTTCCATTTCATCCGCCTTCTCATCACCCATACCCACATCATCCATCACCACCACCACCACCACCACCACTTATACAGCCCCAACTCTACCATGCACCAGCAGCTGAGAAGAAGCCTAAATTAGAGGAGATGTTCACGACTATCCTGCAAAATCAAGCTGCTTCAATTAAGAACTTAGAAGTTCAGGTTGGACAAATAGCTAGTGCTCTTAGCCAACGTCCTCAAGGGACCCTTCCTAGTAATACTAAAGTTAATCCTATTAAGCAAAAGGAGGGTAAGGAACATGTTAGATCCATCACCCTTAGGAGAGGCAGAGAGCTAGATGAGCCACAAGTTAAGTTTGGACCTGAACAACCCATAGTTGATAAACGGATAGGTTCTAACGAAGCAGCTCAGAAAGAGCAGGAACATCAGGATTAGGCTGCAAAGGAAACAAAGCTAGGCGCTTCTTCATCTATACATTCTTCTTCTTCATTGCCTTCCTCGTCCTTTGATTCGATACCAGTTTCCATTACATCCCTTCCAGTTAGACCACCAGTACCTTTTCCTCAGAGGTTCCAAAGTTAAAAATAGGATCAACAATTCATCAAATTTCTTGAGGTTTTTAAGAAGCTTCACATCAACATTCCTTTTGCAGATGCTTTAAAGCAAATGCCAAGTTATGTGAAGTTTCTAAAGAATATCCTCTCGAGGAAGAGACAACTGGAAGATTATGAGACGGTGGCCTTAACTGAGAATGTAGTGCCATTATCCAGAGAAGATTACCCCCCAAGCTCAAGGATCCCCGGAGTTTTACCATACCATGCACTATTGGAAATTTATTCTTTGGTAGAGCCTTGTGTGATTTAGGAGCTAGTATAAATTTGATGCCTTTCTCTATCTATCAGAAGTTAGGAATAGGGGATGCCAAGCCCACCACAGTGACCCTCCAGTTAGTTGATCGATCAATTAAATATTCGAAGGGGGTCATTGAGGATGTGTTAGTAAAGGTGGATAAGTTTATTTTCCCTGCGGATTTTATCGTTTTGGACATGGAGGAAGATAGGGAAGTCCCCATTATACTAGGCAGACCTTTCCTAGCTACTGGTAGAACAGTAATTGATATACAAAAGGGGGAGTTAATGATAAGAGTCCAAGATCAGGAAGTAAAGTTTAATGTTTTCAAACCTTTAAAATTCCCTGATGACTCTCAAAACTGTTTTAGGATGGAGGATATAAGGCTTGAGCATAAGAAATCCGAAAGAAGGAGGGAAGTAGATAGGGCTCAGGAGGATTTAACTGTTAACATTCTATCACCACTTTGGATGACCCTCTTACTCTTCGCCCTGCTGCTGAGTGTTGTTTTCTTCAGCTGCATTTGAAGTGGTTGTGTTTTTCTTTTCACCTTGTATATAGTTCTTTTTCTTTTTTCTTTTTTGTTGCTTCTTTCTTTATTTATTTTGCAGGTTTATTTTCTAGTTTGACGCTTTCAATCAAAGCTTCAGTTGTTCATCATCATCAGATAGGGGAGTACTCTGTTCCTGAACTTCAATTCTTATATTATCTGCACACTGAGGACACTGTGCACTTTAAGTTTGGGGGAGGGGATATCACTTGAGTATTTTTCAAAAATTTGAGCAAAATTGAAAATATTTTCATAATTTTTTCAAAAATCTGAGCTTAAACTGTTTGATTTTGGGATGATTTAGTGCTTAGCATGTAGTTTTCCTATATTCCGATGATATGACCCCATGATTAAGTATGACTTTGATTGACTGAGAAGCATGATTATAGGAAAAGCATGAAGTTGAGTTCTTGAATTTGTCTTGATTCTGATTGCGATTTCCTCATTTTATGCACATGTCATGTCATGAATTTGTATATTTATTTAGAGAAAGCTTATGTGGACCTAGGATTGCATTTGTTCAGTTGATTTTATGTATCATATTCTAGAATTTGTTTGATCTAATCTCGAGGTGAAATATTAGATCACACTTAATTAGGGAGATGATTTAGGCCATCTTTGGATCGTTTGAGCCTTTCTAGCCATCCCTGTGCATACTTTACCCTAGTCACCTATCTGAGCCAAATAAGCATTTCTCTGTAAATACACCTGCATAATTTCCTTAGCTTAAACTCTTTTCCTATCCCTTACCCCGAAAGCATGGAAAGTCATTGGATATATTTTGAGCTTTGTACATATGGGTTTCTGGTGATAGTGAAAGTTAAAAAAAAAAGAGAAAAAGAAAAAGAAGAAGAAAGAAAAAAGAAGAAAAATACAAAAATAGAATAAAATGTCTAGTGAAATAAATAAGTTTGGGGGAAATAAATATGAGCTCTTACATTAAAGATCCTAGAAAGTAATACATGTTAAGGGGTAATTAAACCTAAATCGACTTTATCATACCTTAACCCCAGCCTGACATTACAAGCTTAATGAAGTCCTACTGATCTTTGATTAAGTGTGACTACATTAGTGGAGAGAGAAGTGAAAAGCAAACTTATGGGAATGATCACATGTCATTGACTTTGCATTCACTGTGTTTGCATAATCTGATCCGAGTAATGTACTGAGTAGTGGCTTTGACATTTTCACACACACACGAGGGATCCAATTTGGGTTAGGACTTATGATTGAATAATTCTAAATGCTGGACTTGTAATTGTGAGTCTTTGATTTCATAGTCTGTACTTTTTCTTTGAGGATGATATTGGGGAAATTATTGTGTTTAGTATTTGTCATTCCTACAATTATTTTGTTTTGCTTGAGGACAAGCAAAAGCTCAAGTTTGGGGGTGTGATAATTTTATTTGTTTATAGAATTATTCATGCTTAAATTCCTAATTATTTATTTAATCCCCTTATTATTTTATTAATAATCCTCTTTATTTAATTGAAATTCTTTAATGTGCAGATAAATTAAATCCGGATGAAACTCAGTCGTTTCAGACGAAATTGGGCTGAAAATGAGCTAAAGGAGATTGGACCACTTCCAATTTGCAGATCGAGTCATCAGTCGTCTGGACACGTGTGATGCCAGGTGTCCGTATTTTATTTACTCCGAAACGATAAGATCGAAGGACACCGTGCCAACCCTCTGGAAGAGACACGTCGGGCCACATCGCACAGCTAATTAGACAAAAAGACTGATGACGTGAAAATATCTACTCTGCAGCAAATCAAATGAAGACAAGTGGCCAAACAATGCCAACTCATCTAGGATGAAAATTTACCATTCTACCCCTATGCTTGTGTATAAATAGAACATGATGGCAATTGAAAAATGAAGTAAAGTAGGGACTTAGAAGTAGAATTTAGGGTAGCTTTAAGGTAGGAGTAGTGTGGAGTAATTTAGGAGTAGTTTTTAAAGTTTTTATTCTTCCTTTCAAGCTTTTCGATTAGATTTTAGCTACCATTTTATATTCTACTGTTCATGTCAACTTTAAATTTGTTAGATTTTATGGAACATTTTATCATTTCTCTTTCGTTTGTAGTTCACGTTTATGGCAACCATTTTTATTTCTTATTCTTAGTTTGGTAAGTTTAGCTTTTTGTTTTGTTGAATCGGCACTAGAGTTTTCAAATCTGTTTTTAGCTATCAGTTTGCTTTCATGTTTGGTTTTATTACTTTATTTCTCCAGTGGTTATTCGGGTATATTCAAAGGAGCTTGAGCTGGTGACTAGCAGCCCTATTGCTCAACCCATTCCCTTGTTCCATTTTCATTTCCATCATTTTTCTTTATTTCATTTACCTTTCAATTTTCCAGAGTGTTCTTCATCAGTTATTTCTGTTCAGTCTCTCGTTACAATTGAAATGCAGATTCTTTTCTATTTTCAGTGCTTTATAACTTGTTCTCACGTTTTAGTCTTTGCTTTATTGTGTGATGTTCTTCACTAACCAAATGTTGTTTCTACTGTTATGATTCTGCATTTTCATTCTATGCTTTTCTGTTTATTTTTTTCTTACCCCTTTTTGTTACTTATCGGGTTTCCATTCCAGGTGGTGCCGAGAGGTGGCTTTTGCTGGTGACTGTTGAAGCAAAGACAGAAGATGTTGCTGCTGAAGCAGGCGGGTTAGCTGGCATCGATGCAGAACCAAGCTGGACTGCGCGGTTGCAGCAGATCGGGATCAGCTCTACCTCTCTGTTCTCCCCTGTTCTAGGAGTTGCCTACTATTCATCATCTTTTTTTTTCATTAACTTTTGTTTTCATCATATTTTACACTTTCTGTTTGTCGTTACTGCTTTAAGCCTTTAAGTAGCAACTTATGTTTTTGTTCTGATTTAATTCTTGTCTATATTGATCATTTAAAATGCTGTTGTAATATGCTGTTTTGCCTTTACTGTTGTGTGCAAGAATGATGGTATGGAGGGTCGGTGTTGGTAGATGAAGCTGGACTTCTACTGTTTCCTTCTGCTGGACAGTATTTGGTGTATTCTGTCATGATAAGTGTGGCATCATTTGGCAGAATCTGCTGTAAACGTGGGTTGTATGCAGAAGCAACGAAAGGATATGGTGACTGCAAAAGCTGGAGGCACAATGTACATGAAGCAGCTGGGCAAGGAATTTTGGGTGCAAATGAAGAAGATGCTAGTGAGACAGTAGACTCAGATAGCGCATGGAGCAGAAAGCTGGTGTCGAGAGCAACACCTGGAGACAACCGAACATGAAGCAGCATTTGTAGCAGGTTGCAGTTTGCAACCTGCAGCACCTGGACATTACAAGAGGCAGAAGACAAAATGCAGAGGACTGGACAAGCCGAGGACAGTGGCCTAGAGCACTTGGAGCAGAGGACAAAATCGTGCGGCTTCAGCAGCAAACTGAGTGTGCAGGACCAGCACAGCACTGAGCAAACCAGAATAAATTCTGCTGGAGAAGAAAGTGTACAGTGTACACATGCACAATCGGGACCACTTGGTTTTGATGTTGTCCAAGGCTGCGTTTGGCAGCATCACATTATCTCATTTTTACTTCATGTTTTTATGTTAATGGTCTAATGTTTTAATTGTTAGTTTAGGTATAGTTTTAAATCAAATTGTAGGCTAGTTTCTTTGTTTGGTACTTTAATTGTTAGTTTTAATTTTGATAATAGTTGATTTTTTTTATTATATGATTTAGGACTTAGTGTTAATGTAGAATTTATATGTTGCATTTAGGATTAATTTAGATTAAATTTAATTACATGCATTTTTATTTTAAGTTTGATTAATTTCTAGTTTAATTAATTTTATTGCTTTATTTTCATTTTTGCATTTTATTTTAATTGCGTTAATTAGTTTTAACTGTTTTAATTTTCTTTTATAGGTATTTTTTTTAATTGCGTGGAGCTCGGTAAGTAAATCTCAACTCGGTTTTATTTTCTTTATTTTATAGTTTTATTATTTTCAGTACTATTAGCTTTGTAGATCACCCTTCAACTTCATAATTTGCTAGGATATACTTAGGGTAAGATTAACTGGTAGTTAATTAGGTTAATCAACTTCTCTGTGGGACAATAACTCGGGACTCAAAAATCCCATTATTACTTGTACGACTCATGCACTTGCGGTAATACCTTTAGGGCATGTCAATTGCCACTCCTTTAACCAAGCTCATGCGTAAAGAGACTCTGTTCATATGGACTGATCAATGTGTGCTCAATTTTCAGGAGTTAAAGAGGAGATTAACAATGGCACCTGTGTTGACTATCCTGAAGGGATCAAGAGGATTTTCATTTTATAGTGATGCATCCCATCAAGGATTGGGGTGTGTGCTCATGAGGCATGGAAGAGTGGTCGCTTATGGATTGCGACAATTGAAAGATCATGAGCGGAATTACCCCACGCATGATTTGGAGTTAGCTGCTGTGGTGTTTGCCTTGAAGATCAGGCAGTACTACTAATATGGAGAACGATTCCAGATCTTCACTGATCACAAGAGTTTAAGGTATCTCTTTGATCAGAAAGAGTTAAACATGAGATAAAGGAGATGGATGGAGCTCCTTAAGGATTATGACTGCGAAATTTTATACCATCCGGGTAAGGCGAACATAGTTGCTGATACCCTGATCAGGAAGCATATGATATCTGCTATGATGATCAGGGAATGGGATTTATTGGAGCGGTTCATCAAACTAAGGATCAGAGTTAAAGAGGTAGAGACTGGATTCTTGACTAGCCTGCGAATAGAGTCCAGGATCATGGATCAGATTAGAACTAGGCAGCGCAATGATCAGAGGTTGATTGATATGGTTAGCCAAGCTGAGCAGATTTCACAGTCGGATCTCACAATCAGTGAGGATGGATTGTTGAGATTCAGAGGATGAATTTGTGTACCGGACGATGATACTCTAAAGAGATAAATACTGAGAGAGTCCCACTGCTCGCGATACACCATGCACCCAGTTAGTACTAAGATGTACCGAGATTTGAGAAAGGTGTACTGGTGGAGTGGTATGAAGCGAGACGTGGCAGAGTATGTGGCTAGATGTTTAGTGTACCAGCAAGTGAAAGCTGAGCATCAGAAGCCCGGAGGATTACTACAGCCTTTACCTGTACCTACATGGAAATGGGAGCATGTCACCATGCACTTTATTATAGGTTTACCGAGGACCCGGAGAGGTCGTGACGTTATATGGGTTATAGTGGATAGACTGACAAAGAATGCACACTTCCTCGCCATCAAGAGCACAGATACTGTAGATGCCTTAGCGAAGTTATATGTCAGTGAGATAGCTAGATTACATGGGGCTCCAGTGAGTATTACTTCTGACAGAGATTCTCGATTTACTTCCAGATTTTAGACCCAATTTCAGGAGTCCATGGGATCGCGATTGAGTTTTAGTACTGCCTATCATCCTCAGACAGATGGTCAGTCAGAGAGGACTATTCAGACCCTGGAGGATATGTTGAGGGCGTGTACGATGGATTTTAAGGGATCATGGGATGATCACCTGCCCCTAGTAGAGTTTGCGTACAATAATAGCTATCATGCAAGTATTGGAATTGCACCTTTTGAGGCTCTATATGGTAGGAGGTGTAGATCCCCCGTAGCTTGGAAAAAAGTCGGTGACAGAAAGATAAATGCTCCTGAGCTTGTTGAGTAAGCTGTACAGTGGAACTCATATGTGAGAGATTACGGGCTGCACATAGTATACAGAAAAGCTACGTGGATGTGTGCAGACGGCCACTTGAGTTCCATGTTGGTGATGCAGCACCGAGTAAGGGTATCATGAGATTTGAAAAGAAAGGGAAATTTAGTCCTTGATACATAGGACCATTCGAGATCCTTGAGAGAGTGGGAGAGGTAGCCTACAGGTTGTCATTACCCCCACAGATGTTCGAAATACACAACATCTTTCATGTGTCTATGTTGAGGAAGTATCACCTGGACCCTTCTCATGTCATAGAGTATGAAGAGATGGACATACAAGAGGACATGAGCTACACTGAGGAACTCGTCCGAATCCTTGATAGGAAAGAGAAAGTGTTGCAGACTAAAAGCATCCTATTAGTGAAAGTTCTGTTGAAACATCACTCAATGGAATAGGCAACTTGAGAATTTGAGAATCTTATGAAGGAGAAGTACCCTCATCTGTTTGATGAGTTGAGTTGAATTTAGAGGACCAAATTCTTTTTAAGGTGGGGAGGATGTGAGATCTGAGAATTTTAGACATATTTAAATTATGTAATGAGAAAATGAAGTGTAATTGATTGAACTAAATATGATGTACTCATATATTATGGTGGTATGGAATGAAATTTTAAGTGATGAATGAGTTTTAAATGAGATATTATGTTAAGTGTTTAACCAAAGTGTGAAACTATGAGCCCAGATCAATCTTGGAGAAGAGAGGATCGATCTGGTAGGCTAAAAATGACAAGGAAAGAGGAATTTAAGTGAACTGATCGATCTCCAATGGAAGAGGATCGATCTCCTTATGATTCTGTAATGAAGAGATCAATCTCAAAAGGAATAAATCGATGTCATAAAGCATTCTGTATGGAGAAGATTGATCTCCTCAAGGAGCAGATTGATCTAGTGAAGCATTCTGTAAACTAGAGATCGATCTCATAATTTGAGCAGATCCATCTCATAAAGCCATTAAGAAATCGATCTCACCCCACGACAGATTGATCTCCTAGGCATAAAATTACCGCAAAACGTTCCCAAATTCAAATGCAGATCAATCTCATCAAGGACCAGATCGATCTCCTACCCTCGGCCTATATAAAGACCCCTTTATTTTCTAGGAAATCAATCTCTCTCTCTCTCCCAAATCGCCATTTTTTAACCCTAACTTTCTCTCCCCTCCAAAACACCCATGTTCATCCAAATCAAAGGTTATGGCAAGATGAAAAGTTGTTCCTCATCCAAATGAGAACAACATATTTAGAAATCGAAGGACAGATTGAATCGAGGCAAGAGTTAAGCACTCCACAAGTTTTGGGTGATTTTCTAAACCTCGATCTTTGATTTTGAAGTAATCTTTGGTGATTGTGAGCATGGGCATTGTGATGAAATAGTTAGGAAATGATTAGGGATTGATGAAACTATGATTTTGTTGGAGTAGAGATGTTATTTTTCAATTGTGGTAATTTTGGGAATTATGGTTATAAATTGGAACTGAGACAATGTAGTCAATTTAGCATGGAATATGGTATGAGAAACGTAGAATTTTGAGGTGTAGTGGATGAGTATGTGAATTGTGATAGAATTATGAGAATTTAGTTAATTGAGGTGTTAATGAGAATATGAGCAAATGTGTGCTCAATAATGCGATTGAGTTGGGTTATTGATGTTTTTAAACCGTTTGGACAGCTCGGGAGTTCTAGAGAGGAATGCAAGACTAGTCCGTGATACGAGGGAACGATTGCACTATACTAGGTGCAAAAAGGTAAGGGAAAACTTAAACTTGTTTATGTATGTGTTTTGATGTTAATTGTAGCATGAAAAGTGATTTGAGCAAACAAGCATTTTTTTATGAGTTGTGAATGAGTAGTGCACACGATTTTATAGCTAGTTGGGGCCCAACCTTTGTGAGTTATAAACTAGGCATGAAAATATTTTACAACTATTTTGTGTTTAAAACGTGAAAAGAGATTTGGGCTCTACGTTAAGGCGTACTAAGATTGAGAAATGTGTGCATGGTTTTACCGGTTGGAACTCGGATTTAACATGTATTGTGTTAGGTACACAAATGTTTTAAATGAGATTTATAAGAGAAAACCATTATGAGTTCTACGTGAAGGCAAAACGTTTTATATGATAATGGCTAATGATTGAGACTTAGGCGTGTCATGTTGAATACACATCGGGCCTTGCTTTGGTAACATGTAAGTCCGGGGCTTGTTCTGGTAACATGTAAGTCTGATTATTCCTCCGCTTTGGTAGCGTTGGGAGGCCTTACTCTGGTAGCATGTAAGTCCGGGCCTTGATCTGGTAGCATGTAAGTTTGATATTCCTTCGTTTTGGTAACGAGAGATGCCTCTGTTTTGGTAACGAGAGATGCCTCCGTTTTGGTAACGTGAGATGACCCCCATTCCGGTAACGTTGGGTGGCCTTGCTTTGGTAGCATGTAAGACCGATAGAGTGGGCCGCTTGGGAACCAACCTAGGGACCACATGATAGTGTGCATGATGAGAGGCATTGCTCTTGTAGCATGTAAGTTCGGGCTTTGTTCTGGTAACGCGTAAGTCTAATATACCATGTACACTACCATATGTCGACGTTCCCTCGTATTAGGATGCTTGGGATGCGCACCCAAAGGAGATTTATTATGATGTGCCATGACGAGTTTTATATGAGTTTTATTGCCTAGTCTTCTTTTTATACACATGAGTTGTATTTTGTGGCTGTGCCACGTGCATTCTATTGATGTGATTTTTATCACATTTTAATGAGAAATGCCATTATCGCATTCTGATTTCCACATGTTTGTGACTGTGATTTGCACTGAGTTATGTACTCTCATGTTTTTACATGATTTTAGAGAAATGAGATGAGAATGATGTTTTAATGAGTTCATGCTACATTTTAATTGAGTTTCAACTACGAGATAAAATGATTGTGTTGTGCAAATTATTGTTTTATTGATGAGCCTCTTACCCCCTTACTGAGCGATTTAGAAGATCACCCTGTTTTCTCTTCCCCCCAGATTTCTTCAAGTGAAGAGAATTCCCTACGACATACAGATTAGTGGCTAGTGGAGGATTTGAGCTCCAGGCTACATATTGTACTTGAGGTACATTTTAATATTTCATGTATCCAAACTAGAGTTGTATCTACAGACACTTGATGTACAACATTGTATGGGATGTATTAGGATTCATTAACTTGGAATTGAGTAATGTATATGATATGATATATACTATTTAGTGATGAGATCTTGAGGCATGATATGTATGATGATGTATGACACTGCACAGGAATGCACCCTTTATTGTGAATGGATGTGAAAAAGTTTTAAATTTGCCCTGTTTTTCGCGCTTTCGGGGCGTCACATGTTTTGAGATTGGTTTTTGAATGTTTATGAGCCGCCTATCATATTTATGTGAATTAAACTGTGCTAGAGCCTAGCTCACACGGGATATTGATATTTTCCCATGTTTGAAACGTGCTGGAGCTTAGCTCGCACTTTCATTTGAATTGTGGTAATATTTATAAACCGTACTAGAGCTTCTGCTCATACATGACTTTCGAGTGAATTTTCTTATGAGTATAAACGTATTGCAGCTGTGCTCGTACGTGGTTTCTTTATGATATGATGCATGAGTCGTGCTAGAGCTTTGCTCACACAAGTTTATACATTGTGGTACGCATGAAGTCGTGGAAGTTGGTAAGATCCTCATGCCCTACATCCTTAAGCCAACATCCTTAAGCCATGGAGGGGTGGGGAGGCTTTGTTCTGTAGGGAGGCTTAGTTCGGTGGGGAGGCTCTCTTACGGTAAGATCCTCAAGCCATACATCTTTAAGCCCAAGGAGGCGGGGAGGCTCTGTTCGGTGGGAAGGCTCTTTTACGAAAGGATCCTTAAGCCAACATTCTTAAGCCCTGGAGAGGTGGGGAGGCTCTGTTTGGTAGGGAGGCTCTCCTATATGAGTACGGCAAGTCCTTGGTATGGGGTAGATAAGACCTATGACTGGCACCCCTAACCACGATATGAGTTCGCGGAGTACACTGTACCATGTATATTACATGGAGTACGATGTACCATGTGGTGGTTATGTGATAAGAAAGTCTGGCGAGGGATAATCCACCTTTGTGTCAGTATGATACCCTGCACACCTGGATGCGTGTGGTCTGGGATGATTTATGATGTAGTTGGCCTACATAGTCACTTGTGATGTAGTGACCTAGTTTTTTTATACATATGTGTGATTGTGATTGTCCAAGGTAGACCCGAAGGAGGGGTCGAGCCTTGTGAACTTGAATTGTGAAATGAAAATGAGATTCTGATTGAGAATTGATTTCGATGGGATTTTACGTATTTGAGAAAGAGATGTAATTTAAAAAGGAGGTTTCTTAAATGAATTGCCCTTTTTTATGAGTTTAATGAGAATGAGCATGAGATGTTTTCACATGTTGATATCCCATGTTTTATATGCCAATTTTACATGATTTTGAAACATGATATGTATGTATACTCATATGGCATAGTTTTATTCCTCATGCTCCTATTATAAATGATTTATGCATAACACTATCAGCATGTAGATAGAGTAGTTATCTACCATGCTTGCAATATTACCTTACTGAGCGTGTGGTTACTCATCCCTCTCTACTTTCCCCCTCCTATATAGCATACATAGCGGCCCAGTGAGGACTGAGGCATTGTATTTTGGATATCTGCTACCATCCAACGCTAAGAGGTATGCACATGAAGATTCCTTTTGTATCTAAACAATTGTAAAAGCACAGTAGTCTTTTGAGTTGTAATTATGGGGGATGTATATGTCAGTAATTATATTTTGTATAAATGAATGATTGACGTTCAAATGTATGACATCACTTTTATTAACTGAAAATGGATATTGCGAGTGGATTATTATTGACTCACAGCCCAATAGTGTAGTGGTAAGTTTGTTTACGACTGAGTGAGGAAAGGAATAAACGCAAAACATTTATAGTGATTTTTGGTTAAAAAGAATGAAATGGGTCGTGACACCCTGTTAGGCAAAGGGAGGGTAAGGAACATGTTAAGGCTATAACCCTTAGGAGCGATAGAGAGCTAGATGAACCACATGTTAAGTCCAGTCCTGTAAAGCCCACAGTGGTAGAGCCGATAAGTTCTAAAGAGGCAATTCAGAAAGAGCAGGAACATAATGATCAGGCTGCAAAAGAAACTAAACCAGGCGCTTCTTCATCTTTACCTTCTTCTTTGCAGTCTTCCTCTTCATCTGATGTTACACCTGTTACCACTACACTTCCTCCCGTTAGACCACCATTACCTTTTCCTCAGAGGTTCCAAAACCAGAAGCTTGATTAGCAATTTGCTAAATTTCTTGAGGTTTTTAAGAAGCTTCACATCAACATTCCTTTTGCTGATGCTTTAGAATAAATGCCTAGTTATATGAAGTTTATGAAGGATATCCTCTTGAGGAAGAGAAGATTAGAGGATTATGAGACAGTGGCCTTGACTAAGGAGTGTAGTGCTATTATTCAGAGGAGATTACCCCCAAGCTCAAAGATCCAGGTAGTTTTACCATACCTTGCACTATAGGAGATCTATTCTTTGGTAAAGCCCTATGTGATCTAGGAGCCAGTATTAATCTCATGCCTTGGTCCATATACCAAAAGTTAGGAGTAGGGGATACAAAGCCTACCACAGTGACCCTTCAGTTAGCTGATAGATCCATTAAGTATCCGAAGGGAGTCATTGAGGATGTATTAGTAAATGTGGACAAGTTCATTTTCCCTGTAGATTTTATTGTACTAGATATGGAGGAAGATAGGGAAGTCCCCATTATTCAAGGTAAACCTTTCCTAGCTACTAGTAGGACGTTAATTGATGTACAGAAGGGGGAATTAACCATGAGAGTTCAAGATCAGGAGGTGACATTTAATATTTTCAAATCTCTGAGGTTCCCTGATGACTCTCAAGATTGTTTGAGGATGGACTTAGTAGATAAAGACATCACAGAGGAGTTTTGCAATACCCATCCATTGAACCCTCTAGAAGCTTTTTTGGTGAAATCTATTAATCTTAAAGAATACAGTGAGGATGATGATGAGGTCTATAAGGCTTTACAGTTATTAGAGGTTACTTCTTTCGAGAAAATTGCCTAATTTGAGATTTTAGACACTTCATCTATTCCAACTTCAGATGTCTCTCTATCCACCAGTAATCCTCTAGCTTTAAAACTTAAGCCCTTACCCTCACACCTTAGATATGCTTACTTAGGTGAATCCTTCACTAGACCGGTGATAGTGTCTGCTGCTCTCTCTAGTGATCAGGAAGCGAAATTACTACAAGTTTTGAGGGAGTACCAGAAGGTTATATGCTGGTCTATTTCTAATCTCAAGGGTATTAGTCCCTCAATCTGTATGCACAAGATACTATTGGAGGAGAGGTATAGGTCATCAGTAGAGCACCAGCGTCGATTAAACCCTGTAATGAATGGTCAAAAAGGAGATAATTAAGTGGTTGGACGCAGGGATCATATATCCCATTTTTGATAGTGCCTGGGTGAGTCCAGTTCAATGTGTCCCTAAGAAGGGAGGGATGACTGTGATTAAGAACGAGAACAATGAGCTCATCCCCACTAGGACTGTCACTGGTTGGCGAGTATGTATGGATTATAGGAAACTCAAAAAAGCCACCAGGAAAGGCCACTTCCCTTTACCCTTTATTGACCAAATGTTAGACAGATTAGTTGGTCATGAATTCTATTGCTTCCTGGATGGATACTCTGGGTACAATCAGATAGCTATAGCCCCAGAAGACTAAGAAAATACTACATTCACCTATCCCTATGGAACATTTGCTTTTAGGAGAATGCCTTTTGGCCTATGCAATGCACCTGTTACCTTCCAGCGTTGCATGATAGCCATATTTCATGATATGGTGGAGGATTTTCTTGAAGTTTTCATGGATGATTTTTCTGTATTTTGGGATAGCTTTTATTTGTGTTTACATAATTTGGCACTTGTTTTGAAGAGGTGTGAAGAAATAAATTTAGTACTTAATTGGGAGAAGTGCCATTTTATGGTGAAGGAAGGAATAGTGCTTGGGCACAAAATCACTGCTAGGGGGATAGAAGTGGATAAAGCTAAGGTGGAAATCATTGAGAAGCTACCTCTCCTTACCTCAGTTAAAAGGATCAGAAATTTCCTGGGCCATGAAGGATTTTACAAAAGGTTCATTAAGGATTTTTCTCATATCTCTAAGCCTTTATGTAATCTTCTGGAAAAAGACACTGCATTTTTCTTTGATGAATGATGCTTCAGATGTAAGACCCGATTTTTATCGTATTTGCTTATGATTCACACATTGTATGGATATTGTTATATGTTAATGGAATAATAAGACGGATGATTTTGATCATATAAATATGAATGAAGTTGTCGAATGTATGTAAAATCTGAAAACGGACGGTTAAGGAATTTCAAATTAAATTTATGAGATTTGAATTGTCCGGATAGAGATACGAATTTTAAATGAAAAATTATAGTGGGTCCAAGAAGGAAAGTCGGCCTAAATTGGTCTCGAACGTGTAGAAGGGTAAACGGTCAAAAGACCAAAATCCGGTATAAATTCGATAAGAAAAAATTTCATTAAAAATATGGAATTGAGAAATCTTGATCAATAACGAGAAAAATATTGAATTTCGAGTCCAATTGATCAAGATATGAATTTATTGGAATTAATTAGAATTTTTACTTTGGAAAATTATCCCAAAAATAATGGAAAAATATATCGGAAAGACGAAATAAGATAGATAAATTCATTTATTGAATAAATGAATAAAATAAGAATTTTTTTGGGATATTTTGATTTTTTAATGGATTTTAATGATTAAAATAATAATAAAATAAATTAATAAAAAACAAAAAATCTGAGAAATCGCGAGGAGAGAGAAATAAAAAAACTGAAGCTGAAACTCGAGATGAAACCCGAGCACCCCGAAGAGCCACCGACGGTCGACGAGCCGAGACGAGGGACGGAGAAGATAAAGGACAGCCCAATGAACCCATCGGTACTGGTAACGCACGCCGACGACGCAGGATTCCGGTGAATCGACGAACGAAAACCCGAGGAAAAAACCAAGTCGGTTTCGGTGATCCACAACAGCTGGGCGTGATCGGTGGCCACCGACATGATCAGGAGGACGAGCCGATCCTTTTGGTACCGGTAGCGATCGACGAAATGGCCAGGAACGCTGGCGATGGTGAGGAACCGAAAACGGCACCATTTGGCTGAGAGGAAAGGGGAAGGAAAAGGACGGAAAAGGGAAGGAAAATGGAGGAAAGGAAAAGAAAAGAAAAAGAAAGAAAAGGGAAAAAAAGGAAAGAAAATTTACCGGGGAAGACTCGAGATTCAGGTAAGTTGACCGAGGGTCGAGATTGACCTACGGATAAATTTTGAGAATTAATTTAATATTATATTAGTGAAAAATAACCCGAATTTATCTAATTGTGCAGTTTTACGACAAAGCCCGAATGAGAGCCAATTGAGCTCCAATTTTCATACCCCGCATAGTATTGGGTAAGTACATTTTAATTACAACAATTTGAGACTTTAATACAGAGTTAAGATTATTTTACAGATTAATTCTGCATAAAAGGCATTGTATTCGAAATTTTAACGTAATTATCGTAAATGATATACGGGCTATCCAATGAGTTTGGAACGAAGCCCGATGAGTATTGGTAAGTCAAATGAGCTCAGTAGACCCGAAGAATGGATTTAATAAGTTGAAACGGGCTGAAAATGGGTCGAGGCCTATTAAGGTGCAATTGGGCCCAACAAAGTAAAAACGGGCCCAATACTTTAGATTCGATCAGTAAAAGTGAAATATTGATAAGTATATTAGAATTGACCCAAATACGTGGTTATATGTAGCTCCGTAGACTTGGTTGGAGCGAATTTAGAATGAGAGACCTGGTATTGGCGAGACGGGATAAGATTGCGCGTGATTCCAGGTACGGGAATTTTACGGGCTGCTAGAGGTAACTTTACGTAATTTTAACATCATTTACATTCCCTAAAATTGTCTGAAGAGTCTAGATTTAAAATAAGAATTTTTGGTGCTCGGATGGGAAAATGACCAAAATACCCCTATGAATGGTAAAATTACCAAAGTTAGGAAAAGCTGAGAGGAGCAAGAACAAGAGGTTCCTACTTCTTATTGAGGTGTTTTGACACGTGCATGAGTAGGCTGGCTAACTTTTAAACAAAAATGCACAACATTGCATATTTTCAACAATGTGATTTCTTGTAGAAATTATTTTGAGATAACAGAGCCGCCTACGTTATTTTATGAAAGTGTGACGTGCTAGAGCTCAGTTCGCACGAGTTTTGATTTGTGTGATGCACACATTAGTGTTGGAACAAGGGCTCGTACTAGAATTTTACATGCATAGGTGCTGGAGTCTAACTCGCACCAGATTTTTATATGATTTTCGTGACAGGGTGCTGGAGTCTAACTCGCACCAGATTTTCACTTGATTTTTATGACACAGTGCTGAAACCTAGCTCGCGCTAGTTTTACATGATTTTAATAGTGCTGGAGCTTAGCTCACACTAGATCTTATGAGATTTTATGAAACTCGTGCTGGAGCTTTGCTCGCATGAAATTTTCCTTGATTTTATGAGAGTGTTGGAGCATCACTCGCACTGATTTTATGAGACATGCGATAAGCCATGCTTGGAGTGTCAGGTAGACTGTGTGTCATGCCAATTAAATATGCTCGCATGTGCATTTTAAGACAGGCAGGATTGTGGATATGAGATATGGGTCCACGGAGTACGTTGTACTGTGCAAGTAGCATGGAGTACGCTGTACCATGTTGGGATTGATTATATGGTATCTTTGGATGCGAGTGGCATCTTCGGATGCGAGTGGCATTTTCGGATGTGAGATATCGAACAGGACCGACGGGATGGACTGACCCACCTCCCGGGGCAGTTTTCGATATTGGTGAGACCCCGCACACAGGATCCGCGTAGCAGTGGGATCACCAGTATATGGCCATACTCCTGGTTATTTGCCTGAGATATATATATAGTGCCAAGTCTAGTATGTTGTTACTTGATGTTTTGAAAATCATGTTTTGTGAACTTTTGTGTGAGTCTAGATCACCCGAGGGAGGTGTTGAATCCTGACTGAGATGTGATTTTGATGAGAATGAAACTGGGTTTTAAACTGAACTTGCATGACATTATTTTCATGCTATTTAAACCCATGTGTGATGTAAACTGGTATTACATGACATTCATTAAGTCGCATGTTACTATTGCTTTGAAAAGCATTTGATTTCATTGTTTTGTCTGAGTCAGGAACACCCAAGGGAGGGGTTGAGTCCTGGCTGTGTTGTGAAATTTTAACGAGAATGAAATGATTTAAATGGATTTGCATGTTGAGTTTTCCATGCTCTTTGAAATCCATATGTGAACTTGTTTTATATGACATCATGAATTGTAGCATCTGTTTTGAAATTATGTGGAGAAAGGGTGGTTTATGCATGGCACCTCATTCATGTAGGTAGTATGGTTACCTACTTGTTCATAGGATTGCCTTACTGAGCTTGATGTGCTCACCCCTTTCATTTTCTCACACAGATTTCTTTTAGTAGACTTTGAGGTGACTGAGTACTGCATTCCTAATATTCGCTGTTGCCCATCACTTGAGGTATATACACTTGTACATATTGTATCTAAATAAGAATAGCACAGTAACATGTTTTTAAGTAACTTTTGAGGATGTATAGACACTGTAAACTCTTGTAAATCAATGAGAAAGAATTAGTGAAAAACTCATGTGTTTACCTTTTCTTTAATAAGGAATTAAGTTATGTGGTGAATGAATGGTGGGACTGACATTGACGCACAACCCAATTGTTAGTGGAGTGTGGTCACTATCAGAGGACAAGTAAGTATGAAAGAAAAACAAAAAATTTACTTTGATTTTTGGGTCGTGACAAAAGGTGGTATCAGAGCGAAATTGGTCTAATGTGTGTCAGTATCAAGAATTAGGAAATTTCATCCCCGTATTACTGTTCTTGGTTAGATACAATCGTATATATTGAGATGAGTTTTAACTAAGAAATGGTTGTGAATGCAAGAATATAGGCATTATGCCTATTACCAGTCGCGGTAGATGAGGTAGAGCACGAGGCAAAGGCCGTAGAGGTAGGCCTGAGCTTGCTAGTCATGCTAAGTCGACCCATGAGACCCATGAGGAGGTTGAGGTGGAGACTGATGTTGAGCATATTCCACAGGGTCCTATAAAGAGACCAGACAGTATTGAGACACGCTTCACGAGGATGGAGTGGAGTGTAGAAAATATTTTGGAGTTGTTTACTCAGTCTATGCAAGTAGTTGAGGATAGGCAGGGTAAGGCCTGAACAGATGCCTCAGAATATAGAGATTCACACACCCCTCTAGTATTTAGCGAAGTAAAGAAACCAATAGTTACTGAGGACTGGGTCAATGAGATAGCGAAGTTGTATTGATTCTTTCGGTGTATGTCGATCGAGAAAGTGACTTTTAAATACATTTATGTTAGAGGGCGAGGCGGAGCATTAGTAGAAATCCGCTCGACCCATTTTAAGAGTTAGACATCCAGGACTGATATGAAAGATAATTCTGGATGCATTTCGAGTAAAGTGTATCCCGAATACTACTTAGAGGAAGTTACAGATGAATTTATGAGTTTAGTTCATGGAAACCAAATCTATTGATGAGTATGAATCTCAATTTACATCCCTGGGCAAGTATAATCTGACATTATGAACAGTGAGAATCGAAAGGTTTGAAAGTCATGGAAAGACTCAAACCGTCTATCAGAGTCTGATTGGCCCCGTTAGATATCACTATTTACGATGAGGCAGTGCGCAGATCACAGTGCGTGAATAAGATTAAGAATTGAATGCCTCTGAGTTTGAGAAAGGCAATAAGGGCCGAAATAGAGACAAAAAGGAAATAGTGGATAACAGAGATGTCAAAGCGGGAAAGAAGTGGTTTGGTAGGAAATTTAGAGTTAGTGAGTTATGGGGTAAGATGATTGGTAAGTCCCAGTGTATCCAGTTTCAGCGCTTACACGGATATTGAGATTGGAGGACCCCTACCTGCTAATGGGCAGTGTTGGATGTGTGGTAGTTACCATGAAAATAGGCGGTTGAATGAGGGCGAGTGTATGCCTTGGACCAAGACACTATTGATGCTTCATTTGATGTGGTGTAAGGTACCATCTTGATTGTTAACATTGAAGCAATTATTTTAATTGATCCTGGTACTACATATTTATTTATATCGTCATTTGAATATAAGTTAGTGAAATATGTGAAGCCTATATCATTAGGCGAAATGCTGATTGTTAGCACCCCAATGAAGGATAGTCTGCTAATTGAATATGTCGGTAGAGATTGTAAGTTGAAAGTGGGGGAAAGGAACATGCGGACCAATCTCATTTTATGAAATATGAGTGTTTTGATGTAATATGGCTGCAAACAATGTTGTTGAAATTGCTATTCTAAGATAGCGATGTTTCACCATAGAAAAGTGTACAGTAAGTTTTAACAAGTAATGAAAGAGTTTTGTTATAGTTGATATACGAAATGAGATAAGCTTTGAGATGTGATAAATCTTGAATATAAGATATATTGAAATAAGAGGCGTAAGCAAGGTAAGAATATCTCTGATATGTGAAGAAATTTGGATTAAGCGATATGTAGTGAATATGAATTGCGACCAAGGATAAGGGGGGATATACCCACAACCAGTTTATGTGGTTAAGTCTGAGGGATAATAAAGGTATTTCAAAATACCTCCCCACCTGAAGACTTGACAACGTATAGAAGTACACAACCTATAAATGGAAATCGACAATCGTAATATATACATTTAAAATTAAGATACCTTTACTTGTACAATAAAGAAATATAGATTCGATTAATCATAAAGGTTTAAAAAATTAAAAATTTTATAAAAGCAGTTAATATAAGAAAAAGGAAATGACGCGGGTTAGTATCTTGAACAGAAGCGATTTCGAAATGACATTATACGTTTATGCGTACATAGGTCAAGGATATAGGAGATTGAAATATTTAGTGGAATGTGGATGTGCCCAAGACAATTCTTTATACTCGTTAGGGCATTAATGAATGAGGTATTTAAACTTTACCTGGACTGGTTTGTTATCATCCTTATTAATGATATTTTGGGTGTATTTAAAGTCCAGGGAAAATCATAAGCAACAATTGGAAATCATTTTTTTTTTTTTACAGATGATTTGTTGAGAGTTATCGAAATGGACTACTTTGTTGACACGTTTAACTTAGAAAAAGTTGTATTTGAATGGGATGATAGACGTGACAGGAGTTTTGGTGTATTAAAGTATGAACTAACCACTGCATTTATTCTCACCATACCCAACAAATTAAGAGGTTTCTCAGGGTATATAGATGTCTTGAAACCAAGATTGGGCTGTGTGTTGAAGCAAAATGAGATGATAGTCACGTATGGATCCAGACAGTTCAAGGACCATGAAAGGACTATTCGGCCCTTGATTTAAAGTTGGTAGCCGTAGTAATGCACTGAGGGTATGGCTTACGGTGAGAAATTTCAGGTATGCCCTGATCATAAAAGTCTCGAGTATCTGTTTTCACATAAATGAGCAAAATATGAGATAACATAGAGGGTTAGAGCTTCTGAAGGATTATGATTGTGAAAATTGTACCACCCAGGAAAGGCTAATGTAATGGCTGATGCCTTGAGCAGAAAGAGCCTCGGGATGGTATCACAGATGATGGTCAGGGAGCGTAAGCTGCTAGAGCAGTTGTAAGCCTCAGTAGTGATGTGATCCCTTGGGATGATTACAGTGATTGTGTGACAACTAGCCTGAGATTAGAACCGAATTTGAGTGACCGAATTTGACAAGCTTAGCGTGATAATCGGTAGGTTGTCGATAGTGTGGGTCAGATTAAGAAGAGTATAGTGTCGAACTCGTTCTCAATCCATGACTTAACCAAAAACCACTACAAATTTTTCGCATTTTTAACTTACCTTTCCTCTCTTCAATGGTTGGGCTGTGATTCAATGTCAGAGTCCTCACTTACCACATCATCCATTTTCATACATACATGTCAACATACTGTTTACTGACTGTAACTGAGATTATATAAAATCTAACACAAATACATTCCCCATAAATATATATATCGTATACATCACTGTACTGTTTCTATGTTTAGATACATAACTGTACAAAATCTGGATACCTGGCGGTCGATAGGAAATAGCAGTGGACTCAGGAATACTATCCCTCGATAACTCTCGCTCTACTGCTGATGCTCTGTAGAGAGATGTAAAGAAAGGGGGGTGAGCATACAACGCGCTCAGTAAGGAAATCAGGCAAGCAAGTAGATATCTACACTATCTACTCAAAATAATGTTATGCCTTGAAAACATTATTCCCTTAACTCACTTTAAAAACATGTCTTTAAATATATATATATATATATATATATATATATATACTTGTACAGATTAAATCCTATGTACAGAAATCATGCTTTCTTTCTCAAATGTAGGCATGTAGTGCAAAACAATGCATCTTTATATAAATCATGTCTTTAGGTAAATCATGCCATGTATATTTAAATCACAATAAATATGGCAGTAAATAATTCACATCACAAAATCGGAGTCTGACCCATCCCTCAGGTCTATCCGCAATTTAAATCAGTCAATCAATGTGATATATCATGTGAGACTCTGTGGTGAAATGCAAATAGTATCCTGGACTATGATCATATCCGACATGTGATCCCAAGCAACACAGATCTCGGTGTGCGGGGCATCACTGCTGCAACGGGAGGGGGGTCAGTCCATCACAACCGCCAGCTATATCCTCCTCAACTCCACAACACCACACAGTACAGTGTACTCCCATGCCGAATGCACGGTACGACAAGGTACTCCATGCCACTCGCATGGTACAACGTACTCCGTGGACCCTACATCACAGTTGGGGTGCCTGCCATAGGTCTTAGCCCTCAAACCATGGAATATCATACCACATCTCTAATACCCTCATGCGGCTATCCTCTCACATAATGTGACACTCAGTCACACAAGGATGCAGGCATAGGTTTGTAACATGTATTATATATCACATACAGTGCGCGCCTTTGAGTGCGACTCACAGTCGACACTCCGCTCAAACATTGTTTCACATCACAAACTCAACTCTAGTGCGAGTAAACCTCCAGCAACTAGGTCAATGCATAGTTCATGTATTAAATCAAGTACGAGCAATAGCTCCAGTACCATGCTATGCACAATATCATCAAATCAAGTACGAGCAATAGCTCCAGTGCTATGTCATGTATAAACCATGAAGAATCGAGTACGAGCAACGCTCCAGTACTCTGTCATGTATCTCATGTAAAACTCGAGTACGAGCTAATCGCTCCAGCACTCTGTCATGCATATATCATATAAAACTGAGTACGAGTAATAACTCCAGTACTCTATCATGCATGTCGTGGAAATCTAGTGCGAATCAAAATCCAGCACTAATGTATGTGGAAAATATATGAAATTCAGTGCAAGCTGTGCTCCAGCACAATTCATTCTCACAAAATATGATAGATGGCTCTTTAAAAATGGATGATTTACAAAACATCAAAATCAGTACTATAAAGTGTGCTTATTTCACATCAACCTTAAAATCATTAGCTCATCTATTTATTCTCCTGCTAAACAACAGTTAAACACTCAAAATAGTGGTTTCCATGCTTTTTACAACTTTTCACAAAAGTTGACTTTTTGACTAATTAGGGGTAAAATCGTAATTTGCCACTATCGGGTATCAATAATTATTATTCACTTTCTCTAACCCTCAGAGTTTTTAAGTGAATGTAAAAGCAGACAAAAATACGTGCAGGTATCTCTAACTACTCACAAAAGTCCCTTACCTGCAATCACTCGAGAAATTTCACTTTCTCTGCGCTGCTCGTTTCAGCAGTTCGATTTGCTCCTCCAATACTCTCTAGAGCTGCATATAACCATTTATCAGGTTAATTACAGTTTTCCTACTGTATTTCACATTAAATACAGTCTATTTCTCTTAATGGGCTTTAATAATCCTTAATGGGCCTAACTATGCCTTAAGCCCATTTTCATTTTACTATTCATTTTTGTTGGCCCTATTGGGCTTGTGGGGCTCACCAACTCTTATTGGGCTTGTCCTAGACCCATTACATCATATTGGGCCTAAAATATTTGGCTTGGCCCATTGGGCCTCTCAGCCACATGCCATGGCCGAGAGCTACCCATGTCCTCGGTTATACCATGGCATGCCGGCCATGTCTCTTTCTTAGCCAATTTCAGTTAGGTATTTCCACAAACACATGGTTGGCAACATTCCTAAACATCATATAGTTCATTTAGGCATTTTATCAAACACCTTGATTGCCAACTAATTACATGTATTAATTAATCAAATTGATTAATTTTAATTACACCATAATCATTAACACATGTACATTAATCCATTTTTGCCTTAAAATCATATGGACATAAATCAATATCCCACTACTCACTCTCGGCCTAACCAACATCATGGTGATTTAATATGTTTCAATACTTAAAACATATATCAACATACTTAAAATCATTCATACATTAACATATATGAAATTGAAAATTAGAAAATATACCAATTGTTGTGTTCACCCTTTGGCCAAATCTTTTAAGGCTCTCGGTTTGCACTCTATGGCTCCTTGATAGCCAATTCCAACATATGTCACTCTCCTTTCAATTTGGAACAACTTCCATGAAGGATGCAAGTTCCAAATATGCCTAATTCCTAGTGATTTCTAGTGAGAGAAAGCTTGGATAATATGTTTCAATGGTTTCTTCTTCTAGCCGAATTTGGTGTGATGAAGATGACAATGGTGTGGCTGAATTTATAAGCCACTTACTTAGCCATTAAGCTTTACTTTTCAGCCATTAAGCTTGACTTTTCAAGCCTTAGCCATGAGTCACCTAATGAGTCACCTTATGAGTCATGGTTAGCTTTAACTATGGTTAGATATTTATCTCATGGGCTTTCCATTTAGGCTTCTCGGTTTGGGCTTTCTTAATGGGCTTTTGGGCTGAAATTTTTACTATACCTCGGGCCTTTAATTGTCTCAAAATATGGCCAATCAATTGGTCCAAAAATTCGGTCTAAAGGACCTAAGAATTTCGATATACGTTTAGTATACCTTAGTGGGCTTTAAAATTTTCACCTTAGGCCCATTACGTTTTTAACCATTAAATTTAATCCGGAATCCTTCCGAATAAATTTTCCTTACTTCCGGGGATGATTATCTTGTATTCTGACTAAGAATATTTTTCTCCAATTTTTTCTCCACACAGGTTAATTTTTAACCATGATTAGTCAACTATGGTAAAAGTCCACTTTCTTAACTATAGTTGACTTTTTCCTTAACCATTGACCAAGTTGACTTTTTCTCAAAATTTTAAAAGTGTCATATCTTATGTCTTACACTCTCGTCTTTATGTTTCAACCGTTTCCTGTGGATAATTTCACCCGAAACACCTTATCTCGCCAAAAAGGTCTATTTTACCCTTTTTAGCTTTTACTCCGTTTTCTATGTTCGGGACCAAATCAAGCTGACTTTTCTTCATGAGCTCATTATGATCTCTCATTTTAAGTTTTTATTTTCAGGCAAAATGATTTAGATTTACTCGGTTTAGCCTGTGACTCTTATAGCTCACATTAGGCTTTTTATGTAGCTTTTACGTGTTAAATCATTTAACTAACACTTTAAGTCTAGTAAATACTCTTCTTATGATTCAACTATAATTACATAGTGTTCATACACATAGGAATCATAAGGAATAAGCTACAAAAATCTGGGTCCGACATATAGTGACAGAGTTCACAATGAGTGATGATGGCTTATTGAGGTTCCGAGATAGTATAAGTGCTCCCCATGACCACAGTTGATGAGATAGTGTTATTCTCAGAAGCTCACTCTTCGGGATATGCAGTGCATCCGAGAAGTAATAAAATATATCAGAATTTTTAAAAAAGGGTATTGGCGGTCAGGCATGAGAGAGATATTAGAGAGTTGTGGCAAAGTGTCTCGTATGTCAGTAGATTAAGGTAGAGCACTAGAAGTCTATAGGATTATTACAGCCTCTACCAATTCTGACATGAAAGTGGGAGCAGGTTACCATGGATTGTGTGATAGGTTACAGAGGACCGTAAGAATCACGAGGCGATTTGAGTGATGGTCGATAGACTGATTGAGTCTACCCACTTTTTGGTTATGAAAGCCATAGATACTCTGAGTGTCTGAGCAGATTTATAGAAATAAGAAGATTGTGGAACAATAGGTAGCATTCCAGGGAGTATTGTATCAGATAGGGATTCCCACTTCACTTTCCACTTATGGGAACATGTTTCAGGAAGCCATGGGAACCCAATTGAGTGTGAACACAGCGTTTCATCCTCAGACAGATGGTCAGGCAGAGAGGACTGTACGGGTTCTGGAGGATATGATGAGAACGTGTGCAATTTATGTTAGAAGCTCTTGGAATGATCATTTGTTATTAGCTAAATTGTCCACAGCGATAGTTATCACTCAAGTATCGATATGTCATTGTGTGAAGCATTATTTGGCCGTAAGGGTTGCTTTTTCGAATGGATAGAAAGAAGTAGGTGACAAATAGAAAGGTGCTCCCGATCTAGTATAATAAGCCTCTAAGGGTGTTCAGCTGATTGTGAGAGAATGAGAACACCTCAGAACAGATAGAAAAGCTATGCTGACAATAGATGGGGATCGTGAAGATTCATCGAGTGTGAATCAATGTGTTTGGAAGTTTCTCTTTCTAAAGGTATAATGAGATTCGAGTATTAAACAGGAAGGAGAAGGTGCTGAGGTTTAAGATGATCTCCCTAAATAAAAGTCCTTCGATAGTATTACACTTCAGAGGAATTTAAATAGGAGCTAGAGAGTAAGAATATGATATGTGTGAAGTATCTGGAGTGATTTACAAACTAACTTGGTTCTAATTTGGAGGACCAAATTTCTTAAGTAGGGGAGATTATGTAAGACCTGATTTTTATCATATTTCGTTATGATTCACACATTGTATGGATATTGTTATATGTTAATGGAATCATAAGACATGATTTTGATCATATAAATATGAATGAAGTAGTCGAATGTACGTAAAATCCAAAAACGGACAGTTAAGGAATTTCAAATTAAATTTATGAGATTTGAATTGTCCGGATAGAGATACGAATTTTAAATGAGAAATTATAGTGGGTCCAAGAAGGAAAGTCGGCCTAAATTGGTCCCAAACGTGTAGAAGGTTAAAACGGTCAAAAGACCGAAATTCGGTATAAATTCGATAAGAAAAAATTTCATTAAAAATATGGAATTGAGAAATCTTGATCAATAACGAGAAAAATATTAAATTTCGAGTCCAATTGATCAAGATATGAATTTATTGAAATTAATCAAAATTTTTACTTCGAAAAATTATCTCAAAAATAATGAAAAAATATACCGGAAAGACGAAATAAGATAGATAAATTTATTTATTGAATAAATGAATAAAATAAAGATTTTTTGTGGGATATTTTAATTTTTTAGTGTATTTTAATGATTAAAATAATAATAAAATAAATTAAAAAAAATAAAAAAATAAAAATATGAGAAATCGCGAGGAGAGAGAAATAAAAAACCAAAGCTGAAACCCGAGAGGAAACTCGAGCACCCCGAAGAGCCACCGGCGGCCGACGAGCCCAGACGAGGGCCGGAGAAGATAGAGGACAACCCGACGAACCCATCGGTACCGCTAACGCGCGTCGACGACACAGGATTTCGACGAATCAGCGAACAAAAATTCGAGGAAGAAATCGAGTTGGTTCTAACGATCCACGGCAGCTGGGCGTGATCGTTGGCCACCGGCGTGATCGGGAGGACGAGCTGGCCCTTTTGGTACCGGTAGCGGCCGACGAAACAGCTGGGAACGTCGACGAAGGCGAGGAACCGAAAACGACACCGTTTGGCCTAGAGGAAAGGGGAAGGAAAAGGACGAAAAAGGGAAGGAAAAGGGAGGAAAGGAAAAGAAAAGAAAAAGAAAGAAAAAAAAAAAAAAAAGAAAGAAAATTTATCGGGGACGACTCGAGATTCGGGTAAGTTGACCGAGGGTCGAGATTAACCTGAGGATAAATTCTGAGAATTAATTTAATATTATATTAATGGAAAATAACCCGACGAAACAGCTGGGAACGTCGACGAAGGCGAGGAACCGAAAACGACACCGTTTGGCCTAGAGGAAAGGGGAAGGAAAAGGACGAAAAAGGGAAGGAAAAGGGAGGAAAGGAAAAGAAAAGAAAAAGAAAGAAAAAGGAAAAAAAAGGAAAGAAAATTTACCGGGGACGACTCGAGATTCGGGTAAGTTGACCGAGGGTCGAGATTAACCTGAGGATAAATTCTGAGAATTAATTTAATATTATATTAATGGAAAATAACCCGAATTTATCAAATTGTGCAGTTTTACGACAGAGCCCAAATGAGAACCGATTGAGCTCCAATTTTCGTACCCCGCATAGTATTGGGTAAGTACATTTTAATTACGACAATTTGAGTCCTTAATGTAGAGTTAAGATTATTTTACGGATTAATTCTGCATAAAAGGCATTATATTCAGAATTTTAATGTAATTATGGTAAATGATATACGGGCTATCCAATGAGTTTGGAACAAAGCCCGATGAGTATTGGTAAGTCAAATGAGCCCAGTAGACCTGAAGAAGGGATTTAATAAGTGGAAACGAGCTGAAAATGGGTCGAGGCCCATTAAGGTGCAATCGGGCCCAACAAAGTAAAAACGAGCCCAGTACTTTAGATTCGATCAGTAAAAGTGAAATACTGATAAGTATATTAGAATTCACCCAAATACGTGGTTATATGCAGCTCCGTAGACTTTGTTGGAGCGAATTTGGATTGAAAGACCTGGTATTGGCGAGACGGGATAAGCTTGCGCGTGATTCCTAGTAAGTGAATTTTATAGGCTGCTAGAGTTAACTTTACGCAATTTCGACATCATTTACATTCTCTAAAATTGTCTGAAGGGTCTAGATTTAAAATAAGAATTTTTGGTGCTCGGATGGAAAAATAACCAAAATACCCCTGTGAAGGGTAAAATTTCCAGAGTTAGGAAAATGTGAGAGGAGCAAGAACAAGAGGTTCCTGTTTCCTTTTGAGGTGTTTTGACACGTGCATGAGTAGGCTGACTAACTTTTAAACAAAAATGCATAGCATTGCATATTTTCAACAATGTGATTTCTTATGGAAATTGTTTTGAGATAACAGAGCCGCCTACGTGATTTTATGAAAGTGTGATGTGCTAGAGCTCAGCTCGCACGAGTTTTGATTTGTGTGATGCATGCATTAGTGCTGGAATAAGGGCTCGCACTAGAGTTTTACATGCATAGGTACTAGAGTCTAACTCGTTCCAGATTTTTATATGATTTTTGTGACAGGGTGCTGGAGTCTAACTCGCATCAGATTTTCCCTTGATTTTTATGACACAGTGCTGGAGCCTAGCTCGCACTAGTTTTACATGATTTTAATAGTGTTGAGCTTAGCTCGCACTAGATCTTATGAGATTTTATGAAATGCATGCTGGAGCTTTGCTCGCACGAAATTTTCCTTAATTTTATGAGAGTGCTGGAGTATCGCTCGCACTGATTTTATGAGACATGCGATGAGCCGTGCTTGGAGTGTCGGGTAGACTTTGTGTCACGCCGATTAAATATGCTTGCACGTGCGTTTTGAGACAGGCACGATTGTAGATATGAGATATTGGTCCACGAAGTATATTGTACCGTGCAAGTAGCATGGAGTACGTTGTACATGCTGGGATTAATTATGTGGCATCTTCAGATGCGAGTGGCATCTTCGGATGCGAGATATCAGACAGGACCGACAAGATGGACTGACCCACCTCCCTGGCCGATTCCCGATAGTGGTGAGACCCCGCACACAGGATCCGTGTAGTAGTGGGATCACTTGTATATGACCATACTCCTGGTTATTTGCCTGAGATATATATATATAGTGTCAAGTCTCGCATGTTGTTACTTGATGTTTTGAAAATCATGTTTTGTGAACTTTTGTTTGAGTCTGGATCACCCGAGGGAGGGGTTGAATCCTGACTGAGATGTGATTTTGATGAGAATGAAACTGGGTTTTAAACTGAACTTGCATGACGTTATTTCCATGCTATTTAAACCCATGTGTGATGTAAACTTGTTTTACATGACATTCATTGTGTCGCATGTTACTATTGCTTTGAAAAGCATTTGATTTCATTGTTTTGTGTGAGTCAGGAACACCCAAGGGAGGGGTTGAGTCCTGGCTGTGTTGTGAAATTTTAACAAGAATGAAATGATTTAAATCGATTTGCATGTTGAGTTTTCCATGCTCTTTGAAATCCATATGTGAACTTGTTTTACATGACATCATGAATTATAGCATCTGTTTTGAAATTATGTGGAGAAAGGGTGGTTTATACATGGCACCACGTTCATGTAGGTAGTATGGTTACCTACTTGTTCGTAGGATTGCCTTATTGAGCTTGATGTGCTAACCCCTTTCATTTTCTCACACAGATTTCTTCTAGTAGACTTTGGGGTGACTGAGTAATGCATTCCTGATATTCGCTGCTGCCCATCACTTAAGTTATATAACTTGTACATATTGTATCTAAATAAGAATAGCACAGTAACATGTTTTTAAGTAACTTTCGGGGATGTATAGACACTGTAAACACTTGTAAATGAATGAGAAAGAATTAGTGAAAAACTCATGTGTTTACCTTTCCTTTAATAAGGAATTAAGCTATATGGTGAATGAGTGGTGGGACTGGCATTGACGCACAACCTAATTGTTAATGGAGTGTGGTCACTATCAGAGGACAGGTAAGTATGAAAG
Organism: Firmiana major; assembly: GCA_033439115.1. Classification (NCBI taxonomy): domain Eukaryota; kingdom Viridiplantae; phylum Streptophyta; class Magnoliopsida; order Malvales; family Malvaceae; genus Firmiana; species Firmiana major. The sequence goes on from CM065905.1 coordinate 40,997,853, forward strand.
AAAAACGAAAAATTTACTCTGATTTTTAGGTCGTGACATAAGAGCATTTAAGACTTTGAAGGAAAAATTAGTTACAGCCCCTGTAATCATAGCTCTGGATTGGAGTTTACCTTTTGAGCTTATGTGTGATGCAAGTGACTATGCTGTTAGGGCTGTACTAGGACAAAGAAAAGGAAGAGTCTTTTATGCTATCTATTACGTGAGCAAAACTCTGAATGAAGCCCAGTTAAATTATGCTACTACCGAGATAGAGCTGTTGGCTATAGTGTTTACTTTTGATAAGTTTCGCTCCTATCTCATTGGCACTAAGGTAGTAGTATATACTGATCATGCTGCCATTAAATACTTAGTCTCCAAGAAGGATGCAAAGCCTAGATTGATTAGATAGATCCTCTTGCTACAGGAGTTTGACTTTGAGATTAAGGATAGGAAAGGGACGGAGAATCAGGTTGCTGACCATCTATCTAGATTGGAGAATGGACCTAAAGAAGATGGTACAACTATTAATGAGTCCTTTCCTAATGAGTAGTTATTTACTTTTGGGCACTCCAGTTTGCCCTGGTACACTGATTTTGTAAACTACTTGGTGAGCAATGTGATGCCACCTGATTTGACTGCCCAACAAAAGAAAATTTTTTTGAGTGATGTCAAGTATTATGTGTGGGATGAACCCTTCCTGTACAAGCAATGTAAAGGACAAATTTTAAGGAGGTGTGTCCCTATGGACTAAGTAGAAGATACACTTAGACATTGCGATTCTTCTGATTATGGAGGGCACTTTGGAGGAGAAAGGACAACTGCCATGGTTTTGTAATCTGGATATTACTGGCTCACGTTGTTTAAGAATGCCCACTATTTTGTGTTGAAATGTGATAGATGTCAGAGCGTAGGTAATACTTCCAAAAGAAATGAGATGCCTCTGACTAATATTTTAGAAGTAGAGCTCTTTGATGTATGGGGTATTGACTTCATGGGATCTTTCGTTCCTTCAAATGGCAATCTCTACGTTTTAGTAGTCGTCGATTATATGTCAAAATGGGTTGAAGAAACAGCTTTACCGACTAATGATGCAAAGGTGGTGATCAAGTTTTTGAAGAAGAACATTTGTACGAGATTCGGCACACCTAGGGCCATCCTTAGTGATAGAGGATCCCACTTTTGTAACAAACGTTTTGATGGGCTTTTAAAGAAATATGAGGTCAAACATAAGGTAGCCACTGCTTTTCACCCACAGACGAGTGGTCAGGTAGAGTTGTCCAATAGGGAAATTAAAGGGATATTGTAGAAGACAATGAACCCAAGTAGGAAGGATTGGTCCATTAGATTAGATGATACACTTTGGGCCTATAGTACAGCCTTCAAAACACCTTTAAGAATGTCCCCTTATCAGCTTGTTTATGGTAAGGTCTGTCATTTGCTAGTAGAGCTTAAGTATAAGGCCTACTGGGCCCTTAAGAACCTGAATTTCAATTTAGATGTAGCGGAGGAGAAGAGGCTGCTACAACTTAACCAGTTAGATGAGTTCAGGCTGCAAGCATATGAGAATGCCAAGCTCTACAAGGAAAAGACTAAGCGATGGCATGATAAGAAAATCAAGGAGAGACACTTCGAGCTGGCCAACAAGTACTGCTCTTCAATTTACGCTTGAAGCTGTTTCCAGGCAAGCTTAAGTCTAGGTGGACAGGACCCTTCATCATTACATAAGTACTCCCTCATGGAGCCATTGAAATCATGGATGAAACCCTGAAGCAACACTTTAAGGTTAATAGGTGTAGACTGAAGCATTATTTTGGGGGAGGATTTGACCGTTAGCATTTTGTTACAACTTTAGCTGATCCTCTTACTTCTGATCTTACTACGTAGCTTCACTTTGTTTGATGTTGTTTTATTTTTCTTTTTGCACAGTTCTTTTTCTTTTCTGCTATTTCTTTCTTTGTTTTCTTTTACAGATAGCCTTTGTAGTAGTATCACTTTCTCAATCAGTTTCAATTGTCCTTCATCATCAGACAGGGGAGTATTCTATTCTTAAGCTTTAATTCTTATATTATCTGCACACTGAGGATACTATGCACTTTAAGTTTGGGGGAGGGGATATCACTTGAGCATTTTTAAAAATTTTGGGCAAAATTGAAAAAAATTTCGACAATATGAGCTTACATTGTTTGATTTTAGGATGATTTAATACTTAACATGTGATATTTCCATATTTCGATGATACAACCCCATGATTTAGTCTGACTTTGATTGAATAAGAAGCATGATTGTAGGAAAAGCATGAAGTTGAATTCTTGAATTTTCTTGATTCTTATTATGATTTCCTCATTTTTTGCAAATATCATGTCATGAATCTGTATACTTATTTAGAGAAAGTTTATGTGGACATAGGATTGCATTTGTTCAGTTGATTTTGTGCATCATATTCTAGAATTTGTTTGATCTTATCCTGAGGCGAAATATTATATCACACTTAATTAGGGAAATGATTTAGGCCATCTTTGGATCGTTTGAGTCTTTCCAGCCATCCATGTACATATTTTACCCCTAGTCACCCATCTGGGCCAAATAATCTTTTCTCTGTAAATACACCTGCACATTTCATTTTTCCTTAGCTTAAACACTCTTTTCCTATCCCTTACCCCGAAAGCGTGTGAATTCACTACGATATATTTTGAGCTATGTACATATGGGTTATAGGTGATAGTGAAATTGAAAAGTTTCCCTAAAAAAAAAAGAGAAGAAGAAGAAGAAAAATACAAAAATAGAATAAAAATGTTTAGCGAAATAAATAAGTTTGGGGAAACAATTATGAGCTTTTACATTAAAGATCCTAGAAGTAATGCATGTTGAGGGGTAATTAAAACTAAATCGACTTTATCATACCTTAGCCCTAGCCTTACATTACAAGCTTAATGAAGTCTTATTGATCTTTGGTTAAGTGTAACTACATTAGTGGAGAGATAACTGAAAAGAAAACTTATGGGAATGATAACTTGTCATTAACTTTGCATTCATTGTGTTTGCATAATCTGATCCGGATAAGGTACTGTGAAGTGGCTTTGACATTTTCACACACACACACGAGGAGTCCAATTTGGGTTAGGACTTATGATTGGATGATTCTGAGAGTTGGACTTATAATCGTGAATATTTGAGATCATAGTTTGTACTTTTTCTTTGAGGATAATATTGGAAAAATTATTATGTTTGGTACTTGTCATTCCTACAATTGTTTTGTTTTGCTTAAGGACAAACAAAAGTTCAAGTTTGGGGGCGTGATAATTCTATTAAAATAGAATTATTTGTGCTTAATTTCTTAATTAATTATTTTAGTCCCCATATTATTTTATTAATTATCCCCTCAATTTAATTAAAATTCTTTTATGTGCAAGTAAATTAAATCTGGATGAATTTTCAGTTGAAAATGGGCTGAAAACGGACTAAAAGGAGACTTACCACTACCATTTCGCAGTCTGAGTCACCATTCGTCTGGACATGTGTGATGCCGGGTGTTCATATTTTATTCGCCTCGAAAAGATAAGATTGACGGATACCGTGCCCACCTTCTGGAAGACACACGTTGGGCCACATCGTAAAGCCAAGTGGACTAGAAGACAAATGACGTGAAAATATCTTCTCTACAGCAAATGGAATGAAGATAAGTGGCCAAACAATGCCAACTCATCTAGGATTAAAAATTACATTTGTACCCCTAATTTTCTGTATAAATAGAATATGATGGGGGCAATTGCAAAACGAGTAGTTTTTAGGCTAGCTTTAGTTTTTAGGTTAAAATTATTGCTAGGTTTATTTTTCCTTTGTTTTCTTATTAGTTTTTCTTTTACTTGATCATCGGTAGCCATTCATCGTAACTTAAAATTTTCTTTAATGAAAAGTTTCTTTTTTTTTTCTCTAGTTCTTTTTCATTGCTGCTTTCCATTCCCTTTTTACTGTTACATCGGGTTGTTGAAGGGGCTGGTGACAGCAGTGCATCCTTCAACCCTTTCATGTTTTTCTCTACATTTTCCATCGATTTAGACTTAAGCTTGCTTACTATTGCATTTTTGCATAACCCGTTTTACTATCTTCCATTTATTATCATGTTTTTATTGTTTTCATTTACTGTTATTCGGGTATAGCCTGAAACACTCTGTTATGCTTCGATCACTATGCTGATGTTGCCTGGTAAAACGACAACGGGATTACAACTTCCACGTATTCAGATTACGCTAACGACAAAAAGGTGACGTCGATGCGATTTCTTCCACATGTTCCTCGTATATTCTGCAAAAAACAACAGGAATCAGAGGGCGCAGGGATTTGTCCCTGCACGCGCACTCCGATGATTAAGTGAGAAAACTGAAGTTTTCTATATATGAAGAAGGGAATTGTATTCTTCAGAATCAAGAAAGTCTTCTCTTTTTTCTCCCATTTTTTTCTCTTTTCTTGAGTACTCACCTGGGGTATTTATAGATTTCTCCCGGGTCGGTTCAGGCTGCGGCCCAGGAGCGTGTCTGGGCCGCGACAGAGTCATTTGTACTCTGTCGCGGTTCGGAGCTGGACGACTTTGCGGGTGAGTTCGGTGGGCGGCAGAGTATATGTGTGAACCTCTGCTGCGGCCTATGTGGTAGAGGTCTGTCGCAGTACAGGCGGTAGAGGTCAATGCGGTAGAGGTCTGTCGCGTTACCGAGTTGCATAGAGACTCTACGGCAGAGTCTCTATCGCTTAGAGACTCTGTCGCCTACAAAACGACAGTGTCCCGTGGACACTCTATCGCCTAGAGACTCTGTCGCTATAACAGCCACATGGCTTATATTATGTTTGACATGTGGCGGTCTCTGGTTGGTCGATCGATGTACACGTGGACTTTGATGATAGGACCACCATCAATTGCTCCCCACTCTTTGGTAGGAATTTTTCCTGCGAAAGAGGATTCTTAATAGAAAGATATATTTTCGAAAAGAATTTTACATACCTTTATGAGGCCTGACTATCACGACGCGGGCCTTTATGTTTCCATTGCCTGGCTATAGTGACGCATAGCGCCTCAGGCTCTTATGGCTAGTCGGATCTTTCACGCTTGGCCACAGTGACGCATAGCGCCTCAGGCTCTTACGGCGCGTCTGATTTTTCACGCCTGGCCACAGTGACGCATAGCGCCTCAGGCTCTTACGGCTCGTCTGATTATACGCCTGGCCACAGTGACGCATAGCGCCTCAGGCTCTTATGGCTCGTCTGATTTTCACGCCTGGCCACAGTGACGCATAGCGTCTCAGGCTCTTACGGCTCGTCTGAGTATACGCCTGGCCACAGTGACGCTATTGCGCCTCAGGCTCTTACAGCTCGTCTGAGTATACGCCTGGCCACAGTGACGCTATTGCGCCTCAGGCTCTTACGGCTCGTCTGAGTATACGCCTGGCCACAGTGACGCATAGCGCCTCAGGCTCTTACGGCTCGTCTGATTTTCACGCCTGGCCACAGTGACGCTATTGCGCCTCAGGCTCTTACAGCTCGTCTGATTTTCACGCCTGGCCACAGTGACGCTATTGCGCCTCAGGCTCTTACGGCTCATCTGATTATACGCCTGGCCATAGTGACGCATAGCGTCTCAGCCTCTTACGGCTCGTCTGAGTATACGCCTGGCCACAGTGACGCATAGCGCCTCAGGCTCTTACGGCTCGTCTGATTTTCACGCCTGGCCACAGTGACGTTATTGCGCCTCAGGCTCTTACGGCTCGTCTGATTTTCACGGCTGGCCACAGTGACGCTATTGCGCCTCAGGCTCTTACGGCTCGTCTGATTATACGCCTGGCCACAGTGACGCATAGCGCCTTAGGCTCTTACGGCTCTTCTGAATATACGCCTGGCCACAGTGACGCATAGCGCCTCAGGCTCTTACGGCTCTTCTTCTACTAAGGGCACCATCCTGGGTGACAATGCTCCAATTTCCACGGGGATTAATGCTTCAACACCTTAGACGAGACTGAACGGCGTTTTCCACAGACGGCGCCAATTGATGTTGCCTGGTAAAACGATAACGGGATTACAACTTCCACGTATTCAGATTGCGCTAACGACAAAAAGGTGACGTCGATGCGATTTCTTCCACGTGTTCCTCGTATATTCTGCAAAAACAACAGGAATCAGAGGGAGCAGGGATTTGTCCCTGCACGCGCACTCTGATGATTAAGTTAGAAAAATGAAGTTTTGTATATATGAAGAAGAGAATTGTGTTCTTCAGAATCAAGAGAGTCTTCTTTTTTTCGTCCCTTTCTTGAGTACTCACCTGGGGTATTTATAGATTTCTCCCGGGTCGGTTCAGGCTGCAGCCCAGGCGCGTGTCTGGGCCGCGACAGAGTCATTGAGCACTCTGTCCGTTTCGGGGCTAGACAACTTGCGGGTGAGTCTGGCAGGCGGCAGAGTTCATGTGTGGACCTCTGCTGCGGTCTACGCGGTAGAGTTCTGTCGCAGTACTGGAGTAGAGGTCTGTCGCAGAGCTGGCGGCATAGGTCTGTCGCAGGATATGCGATAGAGGTCTGTAACAGAATATGCGGTAGAGGTCTGCAGCGACATACAGTGCCGCACGGGCCTATGCGACAGAGTCTCTATCGCCTCGAGACGCTGTCGCATGTCAAGCTACTCTGCCGCATGGGGCTCTATCGTTGTAACAGCCACGTTGCTCATCTTGTGTTTGACACGTGGCGGTCTCTGATTGGTCGATCTTTGTACATGTGGACTTTGATGATAGGACCACCATCAATTGCTCCCCACTCTTTGGTAGGAATATTTCCTGCGAAAGAGGATTCTTAATAGAAAGATATATTTTCGGAAAGAATTTTACATACCTTTCTGAGGCCTGACTATCACGACGCGAGCGCGTCTTTAGTTCTTACGGCCTTTATGTTTCCATTGCCTGGCCACAGTGACGCATAGCGCCTCAGGCTCTTATGGCTAGTCGGATCTTTCACGCCTGGCCACAGTGACGCATAGCGTCTCAGGCTCTTACGGCTCGTCTGATTTTTCACGCCTGGCCACAGTGACGCATAGCGTCTCAGGCTCTTACGGTTCGTCTGAATATATGCCTGGCCACAGTGACGCATAGCGCCTCAGGCTCTTACGGCTCTTCTGAATATACGCCTGGTCACAGTGACGCATAGCGCCTCAGGCTCTTACGGCTCGTCTGAATATATGCCTGGCCTCAGTGACGCATAGCGCCTCAGGCTCTTACGGCTCTTCTGAATATACACCTGGCCACAGTGACGCATAGCGCCTCAGGCTCTTACGGCTCTTCTGAATATACGCCTGGCCACAGTGACGCATAGCGCCTCAGGCTCTTACGGCTCTTCTGAATATACGCCTGGCCACAGTGACGCATAGTGCCCCAGGCTCTTACGGCTCTTCTAAATATACGCCTGGCCACGGTGACGCATAGCTCCTCAGGCTCTTACGGCTCTTCTGAATATATGCCTGGCCACAGTGACGCATAGCGCCTCAAGCTCTTACGGCTCTTCTGAATATACGCCTGGCCACAGTGACGCATAGCGCCTCAGGCTCTTACGGCTCTTCTGAATATACGCCTGGCCACAGTGACGCATAGCGCCTCAGGCTCTTACGGCTCTTCTGAATATACGCCTGGCCACAGTGACGCATAGCGCCTCAGGCTCTTACGGCTCTTCTGAATATACGCCTGGCCACAGTGACGCATAGCGCCTCAGGCTCTTACGGCTCTTCTGAATATACGCCTGGCCACAGTGACGCATAGCGCCTCAGGCTCTTACGGCTCTTCTGAATATACGTCTGGCCACAGTGACGCATAGCGCCCCAGGCTCTTACGACTCTTCTGAATATACGCCTGGTCACAGTGACGCATAGCGCCTCAGGCTCTTCGGCTCTTCTGAATATACGCCTGGCCACAGTGACGCATAGCACCTCAGGCTCTTACGGCTCTTCTGAATATATGCCTGGCCACAGTGACGCATAGCGCCTCAGGCTCTTATGGCTCTTCTGAGTATACGCCTGGCCACAGTGACGCTATTACGCCTCAGGCTCTTACGGCTCGTCTGAGTATACGCCTGGCCACAGTGACGCATAGCGCCTCAGGCTCTTACGGCTCGTCTGATTTTCACACCTGGTCACAGTGACGCTATTGTGCCTCAGGCTCTTACGGCTCGTCTGATTTTCACGCCTGGCCACAGTGACGCTATTGCGCTTCAGGCTCTTACGGCTCGTCTGATTATACGCCTGACCACAGTGACGCATAGCGTCTCAGGCTCTTACGGCTCGTCTGAGTATACGCCTGGCCACAGTGACGCATAGCGCCTCAGGCTCTTACGGCTCGTCTGATTTTCACGCCTGGCTACAGTGACGCTATTGCGCCTCAGGCTCTTACGGCTCGTCTGATTTTCACGCCTGGCCACAGTGACGCTATTGCGCCTCAGGCTCTTACAACTCGTCTGATTATATGCCTGGCCACAGTGACGCATAGCGCCTCAGGCTCTTACGACTCTTCTGAATATACGCCTGGCCACAGTGACGCATAGCGCCTCAGGCTCTTACGGCTCTTCTTCTACTAAGGGCACCATCCTGGGTGACAATGCTCCAATTTCCACGGGGATTAATGCTTCAACGCCGTAGACGAGACTGAACGGCATTTCTCCGGTCAACACCCAACTAGTGGTACGATATGCCCATAAAACACTAGGTAATTCATCCACCCACGCCCCTTTAGCTTTGTCTAATCTGGTCTTTAGCCCATGAAGAATAGTCCGATTACTGACTTCGGCCTGTCCATTGGCTTGAGGATATGACACAGAAGAAATTCTTAGCTGAATGTTGAGGCGTTTACAGAATTCACGGAAGGCATTACAATCGAATTGCTTTCCATGGTCGGCATTTAAGATGCGTGGGATTCCGAATTGACAGATAATGTCTTTCCATACCATTGCCTCGACTTTCTTCTCCGTGATTGTAGCTAAAGGTTCCGCTTCAATCCACTTTGTAAAGTAGTCGGTGGCAACTAACAGGAATTTTCTTTGGCTCGTGGCTAATGGCAAAGGCCCCAGAATGTCCAAGCCCCATTGTGCGAATGGAATTGGCTGTATCGTACCCCGGGAGGGAATTACTGGGGCTGTACCATCTTCATAACTTCTTCCTGAGCCACATATTTATTGGCTCTGGCAAACAGGTCGGAAAGTGTCGCCGGCTGGTGGAGGGAGAGGGATTCTTGCAACTTTTCAGACCTCGTCCCTTGCAACATTGCAGCCATGGCTACTCCTACCGGTAGATCGTCAACCTCCAAGGTTGCATCTCGGAAACGATCTACGTAGCTCTTCAAGGATTCTTTATTCCCTTGTTTCAGAGTGAGTAGGTAAGTAGCGTCCTTCTTTCTCTGGTTGTTAATCATGAAGACTTGCAAAAATTCATTTCGCAATTGGTCGAAGGATGAGATGGAACCTTGGCACAACCCATTGAACCACTTCAGAGCGTGCCCGTACAATGTGAGAGAAAAAGCCCTGTACATAATTTCGTCTTCCCATTCATGCAGCAACATGAGGGACTCATAACTCTGTATGTGGTCATAGGGGTCTGCTTTGCCTGAGTAAGTGGCCATAGAAGGCATCTTGAACTTCTTCGGCAAAGGTTTATTTATGATCTCCGGACTGAACGGAATCCTCCTTTTTTGACTATCATCCGGAGACACCAGTTTTCTCTTTTTCAAAATTCTTTCGACAGCTTTCTCCACACTTTCCGACCCTCGAGTCGAGTATGTTCGCCTCCCTTCGGGTTTAGAAGAGTCCGACTGGTAAGCACCCCTTCTAGCGCCTCCCATTCCGTGACTCGACCTTTCGAGACAATCTCGGGGGTCAGAATTCCTCTGTCTTCGACGCTCCCCGGACCGATGTTCTCCTAACTCATGCTCAAACTCCGCGGGAGAAGTACCGCGCCATGTGGGAGGACTCTGCCTCATATAGACCGCGGGAGGACTCTGTCGCATTCGTGCTGCAAGAGATCTCTGCCGCGTGTTGACTGCGGGTGAGCTCTGCCACCTTTCTGTTGCGGGTGAGTTCTACAGCATAGGTGCTGCGGGCGAACTCTGCCGCCTTTGGTCCGCGGGTGAGCTCTGCGGTATGCCTGCTGCGGGAGATCTGTGAAGCCTACGGACTGCGGGCGAGTACTGCCGCCGATCTGCTACGGGAGAGCTCTGCCGCCCGCGGTTTGCGGGTGAGCTCTGCCGCCTATCTGTTGCGGGAGAGCTCTGAAGTCTGCGATCCGCGGGCGAGCTCTGCCGCCTATCTGATGCGGGTGAACTCTGTCGCGTCGGGTCAACGGTAGTATTCACTTCCCGTAACTCTGCCACAGGGTGATTCCTTTGAAATGCAATAGAGTTTGGGGCCAATCCCGTGGCGTCATTTAGCGCTCTTGTCCCTTGTCCAGCACTCACCAGGGTGGAGGGTTGACCTCTTGCATAGGTCTGCCTTGGGATGTTTTCCCCCACCAACTGCTGCACTTCATGGGGTAAGCTGAATTGGGGGAGAGCGTCTCTGAAAAAGCTCACCATAGCTTTCAACGCTGTCGTCGTCTCCTCATTTTTGCGTTTCAGAGTCTCAAATTCCTCTGGAGAAACCAAGGCTCCTCTGTCATCCCTTTCACTATGTCTTCGTCTTTGTTCTGCCCTGACAGGAGGACTCACAGAATTCTGCTCCCCTGTCACTTCTGCTGTAGAACGTGTCCTCACCATTTTGATAGGGAATCTGACTTTTTGTTCTGATTCCCACAGACGGCGCCAATTGATGTTGCCTGGTAAAACGACAACGGGATTACAACTTCCACGTATTCAGATTGAGCTAACGACAAAAAGGTGACGTCGATGCGATTTCTTCCACGTGTTCCTCGTATATTCTGCAAAAACAACAGGAATCAGAGGGCCCAGGGATTTGTCCCTGCACGCGCACTCCGATGATTAAGTGAGAAAACTGAAGTTTTCTATATATGAAGAAGGGAATTGTATTCTTCAGAATCAAGAAAGTCTTCTCTTTTTTCTCCCATTTTTTTCTCTTTTCTTGAGTACTCACCTGGGGTATTTATAGATTTCTCCCGGGTCGGTTCAGGCTGCGGCCCAGGCGCGTGTCTGGGCCGCGACAGAGTCATTTGTACTTTGTCGCGGTTCGGAGCTGGACGACTTTGCGGGTGAGTTCGGTGGGCGGCAGAGTATATGTGTGAACCTCTGCTGCGGCCTATGCGGTAGAGGTCTGTCGCAGTACAGGCGGTAGAGGTCAATGCGGTAGAGGTCTGTCGCGTTACCGTGTTGTATAGAGACTCTACGGCAGAGTCTCTATCGCTTAGAGACTCTGTCGCCTACAAAGCGACAGTGTCCCGTGGACACTCTATCGCCTAGAGACTCTGTCGCTATAACAGCCACATGACTTATATTATGTTTGACACGTGGCGGTCTCTGGTTGGTCGATCGATGTACACGTGGACTTTGATGATAGGACCACCATCAACTGCCAGTGTCTTGTTCTGGTGCTTTGATGCGAGATTGATGCTGGGCGTTGTTCCCGCATTACTGGCACAAGGACTAAGGGATTTCCACATTTCCTCGTTTAATGCTTTCTCTATTGTCAGTTTAATATTAGTTACTGTTGAACTACTGCATATGCATTTATCTTTGCAGTTTATTTTCTTTTATTTTGTTGATTAGAAGCTATCCTTTTTATGCATTCTTTTCGGTTTTATTCTTTTAATCTCCTACATCTTAGTTTCTTTCTTTATCTTGTCTTGTCTTGACTGATCGGGTTTCTGTTACTGTGTTGTGCCGAGGGGCTTGTTGTTGTGATGCTGAGATGTTGAATGGCTGGACGTGCTGATTGAGGCAGCAGCTAGCGTCGGTGTAGAGTCAGCAGCTGGACGGGACCATGGCAGCAGACAGAGGCCATATTCACTCTCTGTTCTGCTCTGTTTGTAGTTATTGACACTGTTCATTTTAGTTTATCTTTCTATGCTGCATTGTTCCATTAATTGCTGGTGATCCAGACTCGGCTAGTGTTTTGTTCATCTGGTTATCATCTGCTGATAGGTGTTAGGCAACGGGGTTCAAGGCTCTTTAAATGTTTCTGCAATTTTTTAGTTTTGAACAGCAACTTGCAAGCTTCCTTAAATTTCTCTGCTTTAGTTTATTTTAGTTCAGTCTGATTCTGCTTGATATGTTTTTTTTTGGTTCTTTCTTTTTCAGGTTTAGCTTTAAGTTTAATTTTCACATTGCTTTAGTCATCTTAGTTATTTGCTTGCAACTTTAAGTGCTGTTAATTATTCTTGTCTCCAGACTTGCTTTTGGTTTACAGGAAGTGTGCGCCGCTACTGTGCTAGTCTGCTGAGAATGGCAACGATGGCTGGGGTTCGTTGAAGCTTACAGAGGTAAGCAGGAGCAAAGGACAAGTGACACTGCTGGGCTGTGCAGAACAGAGCTGCATTGCACCGTAGAGGTTGGACCGCTGCTGCTCCAGCTGCTGGACGTTCCATGTTGTATGCTGTAGGTAGATGATCGGTGCTGAAGCAAGGCTGGTACCGTGCTTGAAGGCTTGGCAGCAGTTGTTGTACGTGTTGGTAAGATAGAAGCAGAGCTGGTGACGTGTGTGGAAAACGCGCAGAAGGCTAGCTGTTGGAGTAAAATGGTTGCTGGATGAGTGGCAGGAAGTGGTGCGCGTCTGACAGCAGAGGAAATCAGCAAGGAACGGGTTGCAGAGCACAGTACAGTGCACGAGTTACTTATGGATAAACAGTACAAGGGCTTGTTTGGCATTATGGAAATTTCCCAATTTAATTTTCATGCTTTTATATTATTTGCTAAATGTTATTATTCATTTTATTATTACTTGTTAACTTAGGTAAAAGTTAGAGTTTTGGATTAATTTGCAAGATAGCTAAATTTTCTTTGCTTGATTAGTTTAAAACTTAGTTTTAATTATATTAATAGTTAGTTTGTGAATACAATAGGATTTAAGACTTAATTTTAAGGGTAGTGTTCATGTATTGCATTAGGAATTAAATTAGGGGTAGAAATTATTTTATGCATTTTTAAGTTAGTTTTCATTTCAATTTTAAAAATCCAAAAATATTTATTTCTCAAACATCATTTAGTTTTTATTATTTATCTAGGCAATGTATTAGGTTAGTAATTAGCTATAGTTATATTTAATTTAGAATCACCATTTTAGACATTTAGATTTATAGTTATATTTAGGAATTTCTTTAAATTACTAGAATTTAATTTCATTCAACCATAGGTTAGATTAGTTTGCATTAGATTAACTTACATGCAAATTTATTAGAATTTTCTAGTGTTATCTATTTTATTTTTACATTCTCTTATATCTGCATTTTAATCTATTTACACTAATTAATTTTAGTTTCGGTATTTGTCTCTTGCAGGTTATCACTTTTATTTGCTTGGAGCTCTGTAAGTAATTTTTGCTCTATTTTATTTATTTTATAATTTTCATTATTATTGTTTTATAGTATTTTTGATTTAAAACTTGTAGATCACCCTCTTAATTTTCATAATTTGCTAGGATATACTTAGGGTAAAATTAACCGGTACTTAGTTAGGCTATCTGTATTCTCTAGGTTACTTAGGACGCGTCGTAATCATACAACGTACTTCGTGGACCCATATCATGGTTAGGGGTTCCTGCCGTAGGTCTTATCTACCCCATGCCATGTATAACCTACTCAGTCTCAAGTGCACGTGCGAGCATCTCATTCGTGTGACTAGCAGTCTACACGAGGCATCCAGCACAACTCGTGCGAGCATCTCATCCGTGTGACACAAAGTCCACACGAGGCATCCAGCACGACTCATTACATATCACAGTGTGAAAAGACTAGTGCGAGCAAAGCTCTAGCACGATTTCATGCATCATCAATAAATACCTTCGTACGAGCAATGCTCTAGTATGACTTTATGCATAAAAAATCAATGGAAACCCACGTACGAGCAAAAGTTCTAGTACGACTTGTAAAACATCATAACTCAAAATATGGTGCGAGCTAGGCTCCAGCACATTTTAGGCATATTAAAACATCAAAATCCAGTGCGAGCGAAGCTCCAGCACGATTTTAACTCACATAAATCTGATAGGCGGCTTCATTTCAACAAAACACATTCAAAGTCAAACTTAGCACCTGACTCGTGCTATTTCATGAAATTATGAAGTCAATAGCCAACCTATCCTTGGATTTGCTTAAACCAAAGCAATGTATTTCGTAAAAATATCAAAATGTGACATTCATGCAGTTTATTAGCCTTATTATCCTTTTGCAATATTCATTTCCAAAACCAAAATCATCTATATCTGAAATCGTTCGCGGAAACCATTATTTCTTTTCTAGGTAACCAACACAATTTCAATGCCATATAATTAGCCTCAAAATATGTGCAACTACCTCTAGATACTTAGAAAATTCCCTTACCTGGAATCGTATCGAGTTTTTCCACTTCCTTAAAGCTACTCGATTGTGCAGTCCGATTCGCTTCCAATGAAATCTCCGAAGCTGCACAATACTACTTATCACATCAATTTAACCCAATATAATATGATTTCTTGTGTTTACCATAATCGATTCAACTTATTGTTTTCATTAACACTTATAAGGCCTCACTTTCTCTCAAGTCTATTTTAATTCCTCTATTCATTTCTCGAGAACCTATTAAACTCTTTAGGTCTATTGATTCACACTAAACCGGCATTAAGCTCATAATGCCTCTAGTTCATCATTTCCTTCACTATGACAATTTATCAAACATCTCTTATGCCTATTTCCAATCATCATCCATTCCAACATATGGATTTAACAAGTTATCTTAAAATCATTTATACATGCTTACTAACATCTCTACATGTTTAAATCATCATCAACTCCATGCCATTTCAACTTTCTCTCACTAAACCCATTCTAGGTAATGGTTGTTTAAGCATGTAAATGAATATTTCATCCAACATTATATACATCAAATCACTCATCAAAATATCTAAATTAAGATACTAGAAGATGGTGTCTTGAAATCTTACCTAGCTTGACTTCTTCATCTTTTTTGCCAAATTGGGGAAAACCTCTTTTCTCATTAAATCCAAAGTTTGAGCCTTCAATCCAAAGTTTAAGCTTTCAATCTTTGACTATGTTGTTCTCTTCCTCACTTGGAACAACTTTGCTCAAATAGCTTTTTCCTCAAATCTTTTTGGAAGGGGGTGCATTCTAGAGTGAGAAAACTAGGTTGGTTTGGTTAAAATGGAAGGTTTTGGGATTTTTGAAGAAGAAAGCTCGACAGTTGGGTCTCTTTTATAGTAATTGCGTTGATGAGATCTATCTCCAAGGGTGGAGATCGATCTCCCCTTGCTTAAATCCCTTCAGAATTTGACTTGCAGGCTAAGGGATCGATCTACCTATTTTGCATGAGATCGATCTGCCTATTTGCATGAGATCGATCTACTCAAAGGAATATGATCGATCTTTGCTAGGCAGGGGACTTTAGAGATTAATCTAGCCCTAAAGAAGAGATCGATCTGGCCTATCCAGAGGCAACTAGAGATCGATCTACCTTATGGGAGGAGATCGATCTGGTCTAAACAGAAGCAACTTGAGATCGATCTGCTTGTGTGAGGGATCGATCTCCCTCTTACAGAATGATTGGCATTGTATTTCAAGGCAATGAGATCAATCTCCCCTTGCAATGAAATCGATCTGCCCTTCATCTGCAGCAGCATTCCTGCTGTAATTTCTCCCAGATTTCCAAAGTTAAACTCCAATTCGATCACTTTAATATCCATTTTGCATTTCATTCACACTTAACACTTAAAAACATTCATTTCTTATTATTTATATATATAAATTAACTCGTCTATACATTCAGGAATCATAAACATTACATAGAAATTTACGGGTCTTACATTTATTAGTTCTTTCTTTTTTATTTTTACTTTTTGATGTTTTAATTTTTTATTCTTACATCATTTATTTTATCGCTTTATTTTAAAAATATACATAAAATACTTTAAAATATCTATTACCAAAAAATTATTTGATAGCCAAATAAATTTATTAATTTTTAATTTCTTAAAAAATTTGATAAAAAATTATTTTATTAATTTTAATTATTTTCTTAATTTCATGGATATAAAATATATATTATAAATTTCAATATATTTTAATTTTAATATAATGTCCAAATATATATTATCCATCTCACCACCACTACTGCAATTGCATCCCAAGCACATATCAACTACATTACATAGTTTTACCTCTACAATAACCAATCTCACAATTACCGTTATTTTCAATCTCATCCAAGCCACCGTCCACTTAAACTAGCCCTTATATATCATGAGTTAGATATAAAAGGGCACTTTTCAATATGTTTTGGCTATCATTATCAATCCATGAAAATGTACATGATTGTCGACAATTATGTAACTTGCACGCATTAAAGCAAACTAGGCTTATAGCGGCGTTTTTGTTATTGTTTAACGACATCTAAAGACTAGTGGCATAGATGAAAAATGATGCTCAAAACTTTTTCCTAAAAAAAACTTAATTAAAATGGTGGCGATTTTGAGACAAGTAACGACGTTTGTAAACGTCATTAAATTATTAAATAAAATTTTCTTATTTTAATTTTAGTGTTATATATTTTTTTAAGAAACGTCACTAAAATAATGGCGTTTTGTTTAAGAAATGTCACTAAGTGACATCTTTGGCATAGTTTTCAAGCAGAAACGCCACTAAGTGAGACTTCTTTTTTCCCCCATGTTTTTGATTTTGAATTATTGTCACGCCCTTCTCTCACACGTGACCTACAAAAATCACCACAAATTTTTCACATTTTACTTACCCTTCCTTCTATCATTACTCACCTCAAATGTTGGGCTGTGATTCGATATTAGTCACCCATTCACATTTATTCACAATATACGTAGGATTTAATATTCTTTTCTATAATATAAACTCTTGTACAGTAATACAAATATTTGTACCTATACATCCCCGACTATACAATCATTTATATAGCTGTCCTTATACATTATTCAGTACAAAAGATCAAGTGTGTATACCTCTCGTAAGATGGATTGGCAGCGGATCAAAGTCCAGAAATCCCCAGCCATATCCACATACTGTGGATGCTCTGAAAAGAGGGAAATAATAAGAGGGTGAGGTCACAGCTCAATAAGGCAATCAGGCAAGCAACTAGATAAACACACTATCTACAAAATACTATGCTCATTCCTCGAAATCATTTCCTTACCTATCGTATCTAAAGCATGCATCCTGTTTAAAGCTTTTATGTAATATATGTATAGATACAAAACATCAGTTATAAAACTGGAAATTTGCTGGTTTAACAACCTTAGCATTTTGTGCATAACACTGCATTTCTCATGTAATTTCACACAAATCACATTTTCTTATGCCATTCAATTAAATCAAAACAATATGGCATTCATCATGTTTAAAAACATGGAAATCTGGGCCTCACCCATCCCTCGGGTTACCCTTTTCACAACTCATAAAATCAGATGTTCATATCATAAAACCATGTGATAATTCAATCAAGAGTATTGATTTACATTGCATGAAAAGAAAACCGAGATAGGCGACTACATGTTCTGAGTGTATGATCATAACTCATTTTTCGTGATCCCAGGCTACACAATATTCGGTGTGCGGGGTCTCACAATTGCTGTAACTGGAGGTGGGTCAAATCTCTACCGTCAGCTTTCAACTGAGGACCTGATCCCGAAGCACACCAGATCCCACTAGATCCCGCTCCCACTGCTAAGTAGTCCTATCATAGTATATCAAGTACTCATGGTACAATGTACTCCATGTGACATACATAGTTCATAGTACTCCATGGACCCTATCTCAAGGTGGGATGCTTGCCATGAGTCTTAGTCCTCATACCATGGGTTATTTCGATAGCCCTCGGCCTTATCACAAAATAATACACGTGTGAGCATATAATCGATGCGACACACAGTCAGCACAGGCTCCCAACACATCTATTTCATGCTCTTTTCAAAACTAGTACGTGCGAGTAAACTCCCAACACGACCATATCACAATAATATACTCTAGTGCGAGCAATGCTCTCAGCACTGTCATATAAAAACTCGAGTATGAAAAAAGCTCCCAATACTTTATAATATATAATATATGAAATCTGAGTACGAGCTAAGCTCCTAGTACTCTATCATGTAAAACTGAGTATGAGCATAATCAATCGTAAAACTGAATACAAGCAATGCTCCTAATACTCTAACATATAAAATTGAGTATGAGCATAACTCCCAATGCTCTACAATGCATCAATCACAAAACTGAGTATGAGCAATGCTCCCAATACTCTAACATGTAAAACTGAGTATGAGCATGGCTCCCAATACTCTATCATGCATAAATCGCATTTAAAATTTAGTACGAGTAGATACTCCAGTACTATGTGATGCATATCTCAAAATATAGTGCGAGTATTCTCTAGTAATTATGGTTTTCACACAAAATCGGATAGATGGCTTTTCAAATCACAATTCACCCAAATAAATCAAATCCGCACTAAAATGTGCATGTTTTCGCATATACATGAAAAATTAGCCATTCTGTCATACAACCATGAATTTCAGTCATAACATGCGTCTAAGGTCTTTTCACCCTATTTTTGGATAAAACACACTTATCCTCATTAGTCCCTATCACAATAACATGCCTATTCATGGGAATTCATATATCATATAGTTATCGAAATTTTATTCAAAATACGTGTCACTACCTCTAGCTACTCACGAAATTCCCTTACCTCGGATCATGTCACATGACCTCTCTTCCTCAGTGCTGCTTACTCTTGTAGTTCGATCAGCTTCCACTGTGATTTTTGAAGCTGTTATAATTATTTACATTAGTACATCGAAATATACTCGTTTTACTTGCATAATCTCAACTCAATACATCAACTCAACACTTTCTTACATTATAGTGTTATACCATATTTCCCATATAGCTATCTTCATTTCACCTTATTTCCAATTTATGCATTTCATAAGATTAGCTTAAAATCTTCCATACATGCATATTCCACCATTAAATTTATACCAACACCATTTCCTCATCATTTTCCCACTTCCATGCCAATAGCTAGGTCATGCTTATTTTTCATGATCTTTTCATTTCCAACATTTCATGCATACACCAATTAACTCACCAATACACCTAGTTTCACATATATCAACTTGGTGCATTAATCTTACCTAATTTAGATTTTCCTCTTTTTCACCAAAATGGTAAAATCCTTCTTGCTCTTCAAACCTTTGATTCCAATCTCTTGTTTCCAAGTATGTTGCTCTCCTTTTTACCAAGAACAACTTTGCTCAACTATATCTCACTCAAAACTGGATACAAACTAAAGTTTTCTAATATTGAAAGGTTAGGTTTAGCTTTGATCTTGAATAGAATAGTGTTTCTCGTGAAACAGAGGTTGCAGAGGTCCAGTATTTATAGAATTGTCTCTATGAGTGTCACGACCCAAATTACCTAAAAATCAGAGTAAATTTTTCTCTTTTTCTTTTATTATTTAATTCTTACCTTTCTCTCATCATGACCATCCTACAAACAGTTGGGCTATGATTCGGTGTTAGTCACCTCACACTATTTACCATTCCACTTTCATAATCTCATTCACATATAAGAGTTTACTATCATTTGACTTTAAATAAATACATACCCATTAGTATTTATAACTCTACATCCCCGACATCATATCCATTTACAGTACTGTGCATTACATATTTAGATACAAAGCTATACAAATGTGTATACCTATCTCTCGATGGGAAGCAGCGAATACCAAGAATGCAAGTCCTCAGCCGCTCAATAACTATTACGAGTGCTCTGAAAGGATGGGAAAATAAGGGGGTGAGCAAACCACACACTCAGTAAGGCAATTATGTAAGTAAGTAGATAGCTCCACTATCTACATGCTCATAATTCCATGCCCTTAAATCCATTTCTTTTCATTTAAAACTCAAGCACAAAATCGCTCATACATCAATGACATAGTTTATTCAAAACTATTTGTGCACATAAAACTCATGTAATTCATGCATCAAAGGCATTTCATGTGACATCATTAAATCATAATGAGCATGAAACAAATCTAGATCATGTATTCTTTCATGTCTTGTAAGACAAATCATGAATTTGAAATAAAAGCATAGAAAACAACATCATGCTACTGCATTTAAATCATTTCATTTAAAACGCAGTATAAAATAACCCCTCTAGGCCAATCATCTCAAAACTCATAAAACAATTCATTATAAAAATTCGGTTATAAAATTATCCTTCTTTCAGGATCACAAATCATAAAATCATAAAATCGGGGGCCTGACCCCTCCCTCGGGTCTACCTTGGTCTAACGACCAAAAGTTATATCATGTGAGACAAGCAGCTGATTATATCAGTAACATCGAGGACTATGGCCATATCCTAGTGATCCCTGGCAACACGGTACCTAGTGTGCGGGGTATCACACCTGAAACGGGAGGTGGGTCGTCCTGCCCACCAGAATAGCATAACACCAGGATTGCGAGGGCAAGGCTTGCTGCCTCGTGGCTAATGCCACTCCACTCCAACAATCCCCACGGTACAACGTACTCCGCGTGACATACACAGTACAACGTACTCCGTGAACCTATGCTCAATCATGGGTGCCTGAAATAGGTCATATCCACCCAAATCATCTCTGTCTCAGAATGCATGTGTAAGCATATCATCTTACTGTGACACACAGTCTACAGGAGGCTCCAACATGGCTATATGCATGTCATATAAATTCCTATGCGAGCGAAGCTCAAGCACGGCTCCATGCATATTCATGATATCAGAAAACCTCGTGCGAGCAAAGCTCTAGCACGGTTTCATAAAAATCAATGAAATCTGCGTACGAGCAGTGCTCCAGTACGACTTAAACTGATTATAAATTCAAGTAAAATCCACGTACGAGCAATGCTCTAGTATGGATACGTATAAAAAAACTCAGTGAAAATCTTGTACGAGAAAAACTCCAATACAACTTTAATATGAGTTATAAAACCATATAAAACTTTGTGTGAGCAACGCTCCAGCACAAATGAATGCTCAAATAAATCAAATCTCGTGCGAGTTACACTCTAGCACGGCTTTATGCATAATTAAATCAAATCTCGTGCGAGTTACACTCCAGCACAGCTTTTATGCATGAATAAATCAAATCTCGTGCGAGTTACACTCCAGCACGGCTTTATGCAATATCATATCAAAATAGGATGCGAGCTAAGCTCTAGTATCTCTCATGCATATCAAATCATAAAAACTAGTGCGAGCAATCGCTCCATCACCATTTTATGCATTTCACGTCAAAACAAATCAAAACATGTCAAAACATGTCAAAACAGAGTGTGAGCTAGGCTCCAGCAGCTCTCATTTCACAATAATAAAAATAAGAACGAGCACCATGCTCTAGCACATTTTATGCATATGATGTCACACAAGTCAGTGTGAGTAAGTGCTCAAGCACATTTATGCACAATCACAAACGCAGATATAGTGCGAACTACATGTCGGCACTATCTGTTCCCATATAAACCTGATAGTTGGCCTGTTTTCCAAAGAAATTTCATTTAAATATGAATAACACATACGTAGTGTAATCTTGTAAAATTTATGCAGTTTCTGGCCAATCTATCAATTTGTTTTGATTACAATCAATAAAATTCTTTAACTCAAAAAATTCCTTAAATCATGCATTTCATGCATGTCATGCTTTCACCATCCTTAGGTGAACTTCCCTCAATAGGGGTAAAATAGTCTTTTCACCTATTTCGATCCTTAAAATCATTTAAACCACTTTTAGGATCATTATACTATAACCGTGTATACATACATAATCAGTGTACAGAAAAACTATTTAAAATACACGTAGCTACTTCTAGCTACTCACACAATTCCCTTACCTCATTTTCTGTACAGTCGGACCTTTCCACTGATGACTCGTCACGCAATCCGATTTGCTCCAAATTTAATCTCCGAAACTGCGGATACATATTCATCAGGTCTATTACAATACAATTAATTGTATTTCATAATTTTCTGGGCTTAATTTAAATCATTGGGCCCGTTTACCCGTATTGGGCCCGATTGTACCATAATGGGCCTTAATAGGCCTTAAGCCCGTTTTTCATTAACTATTCACATTATCGAGGCATATTGGGCTCTTTGGGCCCAGCTGTAATTTATTTAGCCTCATTCTAAATTCTCAGATATCTCAATTTAGTATTTACGATAATTTATCCAATTTTCCAGAATTAAATTCATTTATGCGAAAAATTAAATCTGAAATTCATCCACACGCATAACGATGCAAAATTATCGTAAATAAGGGTTACTAGTGATTCCATGATCTTACATAAATTGAGGCTGTCTCGAGCTCTCGATTTATGCCAATTGTCGAGCTACATAATTTAATATTTTTCGGGTAAATTTTCAGTCGGATAATAATCAAATTAAATATTTTGAAAATTAAATCGGTCAATTCGACGCTTACCGACTTACCTGAAGCTCGATTGCATTACTGAAATTTTCCCCAAATTTTCCATTTTTTCTTTTTCCCTTTTTCTTCCTTTTTCCCTTTCCTTTTTGGCTGAACCGGTTCGGTTCGGTTCGGTTCGGTTCAACCCGATTCAGACCGTCGGTTCACTCCGGTTCGGCCGGTTCAGTGGCTTGCCTGTCGGTTCTCCGCCGATTTCCGTCGTCAGTGGCTCCGCTAGGCAGTCCGATGCACGGATCTGGGCTTGGTTTCGTTCAAGGCCGCCAGAAAGTGGCCGGTTCGGCCCTTCTCTCCTCCGTCGGCGGTGGCCTTCCTTTTCTTCTTGTTTTCCGACGACAGCTGTTGCCCCACCGGCCGATTCAGTCGCTGATCAACCGGTCTTTGCTCGGGCTTGCTTCAGCTGGCGGTGGTCGAGCCCGAATCGACTCCGATCACCAAGAAATGCCTCTTTCCTCTCTCGGCTCTCTTCCCTCTCTCTCCCTCGTTGTTCGTCGCCGTTTGTTGGCTTGATGGTCTGGTGGTGGCTCGGCTCTCTTCGGGCTTCCCTTTGTAGACCTTGCCTGGCTGCCGTTGGTCACCGACTGTGATGGCAGAAGGAAGCATCGGCTTCCGTTTCGTTTTCCAGCTCGCGTTTCGCGAGTTTCCCTTTTTTTACTTTATTTATTTATTTATTTTATTATTTTTATTATTATTTTATTTTTAATAATACTTTAATCACCGAAGCTACTTTCATAATATTTTATTTTTAATAATATTTTTATTACTTCTATATACCAAAACTCACCGAAGCTACTTTCATACTTATCATAACACTCGTATTCAATCCTTTTCCGAATGAGATGTGTTAACTGAGCAATCTATTTCAAGAAACTCTCAACCACGTCTATAAGACAGTTTCCTGTTGCTACTCATTCTATTCCTTGGACTTCGAATACATCATAATATCATCACTAAATATGACAACCAATTGGTCCAGGTAAGGCTTAAATACCTTATCATAGTTGAGTTCCACTAAATATTTTAATCATTCATATTCTTGACCTATGTACGCATAAACGTATAACGTCATTTTGTAATCGATTCTGGTCATGCTACTAACCCACGTCGTTTCTTTTTTTCTTATATTAATGTCTTTTATAAAATTTTTAATTTTTAAACCTTCACGATTAATCAAATTTTGTATCTCTTTATCGTACCAGTAAAGGTACCCAAATTTTAAATGCATATATTACGACTGTCGATTTCAATTTATAAGTTATGTGTGCGCTTCTAGACGTTGTCAAATCTTCAGGCAGGGAAGTATTTTGAAATACCTTTATTAATTCTCAAACTTGAACACATTTACTTTACATATCAGTCTATGTGGTCACAATTCATATCTACTACATATCGCTTAATCCAATTTACTTTACATATCAAGGATATCCTTAGCTTGCATACGCCTCTTATACCAATATATCTCGTATGCAGGATCTATCACATCTCAAAGCTTATCTCCTTTCATATATCACTTATAACAACTCTTTCATTACTTGTTAAACTTACAATACACTTTTCAGTGATGTTTTCACCCCTATCTTCAACTTACAATTTCTATACCCATAGTCAGTTAGTAAAAATCAACTAACTATCATCATCTTGCTTAAGGGTACATGCTTCACATCTTTCACTTGCTTATAAGCAATTGAAGGCGGTATGAATAAATGTGTGGCA
The DNA here is from genome assembly GCA_033439115.1 of Firmiana major. Classification (NCBI taxonomy): domain Eukaryota; kingdom Viridiplantae; phylum Streptophyta; class Magnoliopsida; order Malvales; family Malvaceae; genus Firmiana; species Firmiana major. The sequence goes on from CM065905.1 coordinate 41,022,196, forward strand.
CCAGGATCAATTAAAATAATTACTTCATTATTTACAACCAGTGTGGTATCTTCCACCACATCATATGAAACATCAATAGTGTCCTGGTCCAAGGCATACACTCGCCCTTATCTAACATCTTATTTTCGTGGTAACTACCACACATCTTATACTATTCACACTGCTACACTGTTACACTGCTCAACTGCTACATTGCTCTCACTGCTACACTGCTTAACTGCTACGGAGCAGGTCGAGGTCCTCAAATCACAATACCCCTCGTAAGTGTTGAAATTGGATGCACTAGGGTCTTACCAATCATCTTACCCCATGACTTATTAGCTCTAATCTTTTACTAAACAACCTTTTTCCCGTTCTGACATCCTTTTCATTCTCTATTCTCATTTTGTCTCAATTTCGGCCCTCACTACCTTTCTCAATCTCAGAGGCATGCAACTCATGATCTTATTCACACAACTATAATTTGCGCACTGCCTCGGCATGGGTAGTGATATCTAACGGACTAATCGGACTCTAATTGACAATCTGAGCCCTTCCATGAACTTTCAGACATCTTGACTCTCACTATTCATAGTATCCGAGTCATATCTACCCAGGAATATAAATTGAGTCTCATACTCGTTAATCAACATGTTCCTCTGGGTCAGAGTAAAGAATTTAATCTTTAATTTCCTTTAAACAATATCCGGGATATTCTGTCACCGGAATATATCTAGAATTATTTTTCATGTTCATTCCAGATGTCTAACTCCTGAGATGGGTCGAACGGACTTCCACCAATGCTCTGAATCGCCCTTAAATCTTAAACATACACTGAGCAATTAGCTTACAAAATATTCTCTACACTCCGCACCAACCTCGCAAAGCGTGTCTCAATACTGTCCGATCTCTCTGTCGGACTCTATCCGATCTCTCTATCGGACTCTGTAGGGCATACTCAATATCAGCCTCCACGTCAATCTCATCTCGAGTCTCATGTGGCGACTCAGTACGACTCTCAGGCCTACCTCTACGGCCTTGAGTTCGTGTACTCGCCTCTCTATCATAGCGACTATCAGTTAATGAGTCTATTCTTGCATTTAAAAATCAAATTCTTAGCTGCACTTCCATCTCGATATACACAATTGTATCTAAACAATGCACAGTACATGGGGATGTAAACATCCTTAACCATTAACACCGACTCATATCAGGCCAATACAGCTCTGATACCATTAACTGTCACGACCCAAATAACCTAAAAATCAGAGTAAATTTTTTAATTTTTCGTTTATTATTTAATTCTTACCTTTCTCTCATCGTGACCATCCTACAAATAGTTGGGCTATGATTCGGTGTTAGTCACCTCACACTATTTACCATTCCACTTTCATAATCTCATTCACATATCAAAGTTTACTATCATTTGACTTTAAATAAATACATACTCATTAGTATTTATAACTCTACATCCCCGACATCATATCCATTTACAGTACTGTGCATTACATATTTAGATACAAAACTATACAAATGTGTATACATGTCTCTCGATGGGAAGCATCGGATACCAAGCATGCAAGTCCTCAGCCGCTTAATAACTATTACGAGTGCTCTGAAAAGATGGGAAAATAAGGGGGTGAGCAAACCACACGCTCAGTAAGGCAATTATGCAAGTAAGTAGATAGCTCCACTATCTACATGCTCATAATGCCATGCCTTTAAATCCATTTCTTTTCATTTAAAACTCAAGCACAAAATTGTTCATACATCAAGGACATAGTTTATTCAAAACTATTTGTGCATATAAAAATCATGTAATTCATGCATCAAAGGCATTTCATGTGACATCATTAAATCATAATGAGCATGAAACAAATCTAGATCATGTATTCTTTCATGTCTTGTAAGACAAATCATGAATTTGAAATAAAAGCATGGAAAACAACATCATGCTATTGCATTTAAATCATTTAATTTAAAACGCAGTATAAAATAACCCCTTTGGGTCAATCATCTCAAAACTCATAAACCAATTCATTATAAAATTTTGGTTATAAAACTTGTGAGACCCCGTATATGTATAGCTATATATGGGAACATGGGAATGTAAATAAAATCATAAGTATAATGATACATTTGTAATGTGAAGTATATGCAGTGTAAGTTCATAAGATTATGTACGCACTTGTAATAAGAATCGTGATTATACGTACAAGTTGCATTATGAATGAGTAGGAAGAAATGAACTTAAACACGAGAAGAATGTGATTGAAATGGTATATGAGTAGTGTAGTAAAATGGAAGGAAAGATTTTTTTAAGTTGTATACTTCCATTCGGGAAATATCGTGAAAATTTGGTTGTACAAAGATTTCCCACAAGTTTTAATATATACTAAGTGTGATTGGATGACATTTTTAAGTCTCAAGGAGCGATGAATGAGGAAAGGACTATGGAGGTAAATTGAGGAAGTTTTGAAGGGAGTTGTTGCAGAAAAACTGTAGAAAATTTGGAAATATGGAGGCCAGATCGATCTCATAGGATGAGAGATCGATCTGGGAGAGCCAGAATGCTCTTATATGAGTGATGGAAGGGAACAGATCGATCTCCAAAGGGATCAGATCGATCTCCTTAGCTCTCGGGTTGGAAGCAGATCGATCTCCCCTAAGACCAGATCGATCTCCTTAAGCTTCTGTTCGACAGCAGATCGATCTCCCCTAAGACCAGATCGATCTCCTTAAGCTTTTGTTCGACAGCAGATCGATCTCAAGCCTCGACAGATCGATCTCCTGCCTTTAAAACGTCTTGGAAAAGAGGGATTTTTAGAGGACCAGATCGATCTCCACCCAAGGAAGATCGATCTCATCAAGTCAAAACTATAAATAGGAGCAGTTGGATCTGCTGATTTTCGGGATAAACCATTTCTTTCCACTTCAACTCAAGAACCTAGCTTTCTCACTCCTAAATCCAGCCATTTTCAGTAAGATTTGAGGAAAAGCTATTAGAGACAAAGTTGTTCACATCAAAGAGAAGAACAACATAGTTGGGAGGCATTTTCTCCATTTGTTGGATTTAAGCAACAAGGTGTATTTCCATTGGAGCAATGAGGAAATCAAGCTAGGTGAGTTCTAATGCAAATACCCAAGTACATTTGTTAGATATTGATATGGGAAATGATTAGTATTCAAAGATATGATAGAAACTACCTAGAAAGTAAAGAATCCACCATAACCTAGGAATGGTCTAGTGTGAGAAAGTGGAATGTAGAAGTGTTAATGATGAATGAGATATCTTGAGAGGATGATTATGTTGTGGGCATGGTTTGGGCATGTTGATATTGGGATAAAATTGTGAGATTTACCACAAGGGGTAAAACGTATATTTAAGGCATTGGATAAATGCTTAATTGAACAAGAGTTAGAAACGTTAACTCGAGTGTTTGATGGATGAATTTCAGTTTCGGATGGTACGCCGGAGTAAGTCGAGAGGAGAATGCGAGAAGCATAAAGGCGGATAGTTGCACACAAGTAAAGCGAAGTAAGGGACTGTGTGTTAGCTATAGAGATGTTCGTGCGTATTTTACAGCAATTTCGTAGATATATTGCTAGAACTAGTACGATATTATAATTCTATGAAATGATATGGAAGCATGAAAAGTACTATGATGTATATATGTATTGAGAAATGGGATAGGGTAAGGAAATAGCATGATATGCATGTTTTCAATGTTTTTTTTTAATTTACATTGATCTTGATGATTGAGAAATGTTGATGATAGGTTCGCTAATTTTACATGTTTTAGCATGAAGAGGCATGCTGTATGAATAAACATGTTTTGAGTTTTAAAAAGAGAAAATAGCCATCTATCAGTTTTGAGATGAGATTTGGTGTTGAAGCGCTAGCTCACACCCGTTTTATTGCCTTGATGTACCGTGCGGGAGTTTTAACTCGCGCGAGGGTTTTGAGAAAGTGCGGGAACTTTGCTTGCACCTGTTTTGTTGAGTTGAGGTAAACCTGGGGGTCTGGGACCCAAGGGGATACCAGCTGACGGCCATTTGAACGGGCTGGGCCTTAACGATAGATCGTACCGCGCTGGAGCTTTGCGTTGACTGTGTGTCACGCTGCTTGCGCGCCTGGTATATGAGACATGGTTTAGGATGAAAAGTCCATCGGAGTTGGAGTATGGACTTGGGTCCACGGTCGTACGTAGAACAGTGTAGTTATCCGTTGGTATACTATGTACCGTGCTGGGTGCACGTGAGTACGAGTATCGCGTAGATGACACACGACGTATCTTCACTGTGAGTATACGAGGAGATGAGGTGGATTGAGATGAGCCGGTGGGCAGGACTGACCTATTCCCCTTCAGGCGAAGTGATGCCCTGTGCACACCTGATCAGTGAGGCCTGAGATCACTGACTATGGCCATATGTCGTGGATATTTGATTGCCGAAAATTTCATGCCTGTCTCAGAGATTCGAGAAACAGAGATAATCTTAGAAAAGAAAGAGATTTTGTGTTTTGATAAATCTCTAATTTCTCATTCGTGCCGTGAGGGCACTATTTATCAGCATGTTTTAAATGGAAGCTTGATATTTGATTTACACGAAAATACTATTGAGAAATATATGTTTAAATGCATTTTTCGTATGATATTTCCATTTATAACAAAAACATGGTTTTGGTTTATGCATGCATGGGCTATGTTGGTAGTACGATATCTACCTGCTAGCATACATTTCCTTACTGAGCTGTGGTTTGCTCATCCCACTATTTTCCCCCTCCAGGTACTGAGAAGTAAGAGAGCGGTGGTCTCTAGGTCTTTTGTGTTGAACAGCTCCCACAATTCCGTAAAGGTATAGGATTTGTATACACGAGTATTTTGTATCTAATTTATCGTATCGTACAGTTATATCTTAGAATTGTAAACAGTATTATGGGGATGATATGTAAGCACATGGTATTTATACAATTGATTTTGTATATTTACACACACACCTGGGAGTGTGAATTAAGATTTAAATTTTCCGCTGTAAATGAATGAATTTTAGTAATTGCATCTTCTCACAGCCCAACCGTAGTAGAGAATGTATGGATTGAAGGGTTCCCAGAAGTGGGGTGTGACAGGTTTGGTATCAGAGCATGGTTGGTCTGATGTGAGTTGATGTTTAGGACTAAGAAAACATACATCCCCAAGTTACTGTGCGATATTTAGATACAAATGTGTGTACGGAGCTGGTAGTGAATTAAATGTTTGTTATAATGCAGGAAAGTTATCAGGCTAGTGAGTTATGCCTGAGAGACACCGCAAGAGGGGAGAGAGCTCGAGAGCTCTAGGGCAAAATGACAGGACTGAGAGGCACAGTAGATCATCCTCTAGTCATGAGCCCCAGGAACAAATAGAGGCTTCTGATCCTCGAATAACTCGATTGGAGGAAGACATGCGCACGATGATGACCATGATGGGTCAGATCATGGCTAGGTTTGAGGGTACACCTGGTACAGCGAGACAGGCTGCACCGAATCCCCCAGCAGCTGCACCTGAACTTGAGAATGTTGCACCTATGCAAGCTAAACCGGTTAGGCCACGGGAACCTCATATTCGACCCGTACCTCCTCCAGTTGCCCCACAGCAGTATGATGATGATTTGGGGTATGGATATGACTGTGATATGGAGAGATTGAGGCATTTTATGGACTTTAAGCCTCCTTCGTTTAGCGGGGTAAAGGATCCGACGGTGGCTGAGGACTGGATCAGTCAGATGGAGAAGTTATTCGACTTCTGTAGATGTTCAGCTACGAAGAGAGTAGCGCTTGCGGCCTTTGTATTGAGAGGCGAAGCAGAGCACTGGTGGAAGTCCACCAGGCCGATGTTGAGAGCTCAAGGTATGACTATCACGTGGGATATGTTCTTGGGTGTTTTCAGAGAGCAATACATCCCAGATACTGCTCGACGGAGACTACAGATGGAATTTCTGAATCTGACTCAAGGGAATCGAACAGTTGATGAGTACGAGTCACGATTCACTTCACTGGGTCGATATGATCTGGACTCGATCAGGAGTGAAGCTATCAGAGTCCGTAGATTTGTAGATGGACTGAGGCCTTCAATCCGAGCGAAGTTGGCCCCATTCGATGTCGCTACATATAGAGAGGCTGTGCGACGGGCCCAGTTATGTGAGCAAGATTATGACTTGCAGACTTCTGAGTTTAGTTGGGGTAAAGACAAGGGTCCGAGGAAGCTGGGAGATGGCAAGAGTGCCAAATTTGGTCGAAAATTCATGAGTAAGCATCGGAGAGAGGTAGATGAGTTCCAGAAAAAGGTTGCTAGACCTTTTATGCCTCCGACTCAGACACCAGCCAGGGGTATAGTGATTTGTGGACCCCGATCGACTACAGATCAGTGTAGATTATGCGGTCGATACCATGGTGGTAGGCCATGTCATCTTCAGGGTACTCGATGCTTCAGATGTGGTAAATTTGGACATTATGGTAGAGAGTGCCTGGAGATAGTTGAGGCAATTCCACAGAGGGGTAAAGAGCTAGAGAGGGTTCCTACAGTTGCACCTCCTGCAAGAAAGAAAGCATCGGCTGAAGAAAAAGGAAAAAAAGTTGTGGGTCAAGGCAGGGTGTATGTGATAGACCAGGCATCGGCTGATACCTCTTCTGAAGTGATAAAAGGTACAATCTTGATTTTCAATCTAGAGGTTATAGCTTTGTTTGATTCTGGTGCTACGCATTCCTTCATATCACCTGCATGTGCATCTAAGTTAAAAGGTTTTGTAGAACCCACATACTTGAGTAGGACTTTACTAATAAGTACTCCAATGAGAGTTAGCCAATTAGTTGAGCAAGTGTATAAAGATTGTAAAGTGAGGGTGGGAGAAAAGTGCATGACAGCCAACTTGATTTTGTTGAATATGTATGGCATTGATGTAATTTTGGGAATGGATTGGTTAGCCGCCAATCATGCTGTCATAGACTGTCGTTCTAAGTCCATTAAGTTTTCTCTACCTGAAGAATGTGTTGTAAGATTTTAAGAGAGGAAATGAAATCTTAAATTTTGTGTTAAGTAAAGTACTTTGGTATAAATGACTGGAGTGTTGTTTTGAAGGTTTTGTTACTTATGTGGTGGATTTAAACAAAGTACATCCGGATATGGAGGACATCCCAGTGGTCAGAGAATTCCCTGATGTCTTTCCAGACGATCTACCAGGATTACCACCTGATAGAGAAACGGAATTCGGTATAGACTTGATGCCTGGAACCGAATAAATATCCAAGTCACCATATAGGATGGCTCCAGTTGAGTTAGAGGAATTAAGGAAACAGCTGCAAGAGTTGCTAGAGAAGGGGTTCATAAGACCGAGCATCTCACCATGGGGAGCCCCGGTATTATTTGTGAAGAAGAGAGATGGGAGCCTCAGGTTGTGCATCGACTATCGGATGTTGAACAAGGCTACCATCAAGAATAAGTACCCCTTGCCACGCATTGACGATTTATTGGATCAGCTTCGGGGAGCACAGATCTTTTCCAAGATAGATTTGAGGTCTGGGTATCATCAATTGAAGATTCGAAAGGAGGATGTGCCCAAGATAGCATTTCGTACCCGCTATGGCCATTACGAATTCTTAGTGATGCCTTTTGGGTTGACCAATGCGTCGGCAGCTTTTATGGCTCTAATGAATGAAGTCTTCAAGCTATACCTGGACCAGTTCGTAATTGTGTTCATTGATGATATATTGGTGTATTCAAGGTCCAGAGAAGAGCATGAGCAGCACTTAAGGATTATTTTGCAGACCCTCTGAGAGAGAAGGTTATATGCCAAACTTAACAAATGTGACTTTTGGCTAGAACAGATTTCTTTTCTAGGCCATGTTATATCGAAAGATGGGGTGTCAGTAGATCCGTCCAAGATTGAGGCCGTTGTTCAGTGGGAACAACCTAGGACAGTCACAGAGATCAGAAGTTTTCTGGGTTTGGCTGGTTACTATAGGAGATTTGTAGAGGGTTTCTTTAGATTAGCTGCTCCATTGACACGTCTTATGAGGAAGAGTGTGGAGTTTTCATGGGATGAAGCTTGTGAGAGAAGTTTTCAGGAACTTAAGCGCAGATTAACCACCGCGCCAGTTCTTATCATCCCTAACAGTTCAGGGAATTACTCGGTGTATACATATGCTTCGCATCAAGGATTAGGCTGTGTTTTGATGCAAGATGGAAGGGTGGTAGCTTATGGATCTAGATAGCTGAAAGATCATGAGAGGAAGTACCCCACTCACGATTTGGAGTTAGCGACCGTAGTGTTTGAGTTGAAGATATGGCGCCACTACTTATATGGTGAGAGATTTCAGATCTTTACGGATAATAAGAGTCTGAAATATCTATTCTCACAGAAGGAGTTAAACATGAGACAGAGGAGGTGGTTGGAACTCCTCAAGGACTATGATTGTGAGATCTTATACCACCCGGGGAAGGCAAATGTGGTTGCCGATGCATTGAGTCGAAAGAGTCTCGGGTTGGTATCACATATGATGGTTAGAGAGCATGAGTTGTTGGAACAATTCACAAACCTTAGTCTGGATATGACCCTACCTGAGATTGACAACTATGGGATTATTACTAGCTTGAGATTAGAACCGAAGTTGATTGAGAAAATCCGACAAGCTCGGCAAATTGATTAATGGTGTATTGACATGATTAGCCAAATCTGAAAAGGGAAGGGTGCCGATTTTATATTGAGTTCAGATGGAATACTAAGGTTTGGAGATAGAATATGTGTTCCTAAGGATTTAGAGCTGAGGAAGCTGATCTTATCAGAGGCTCACTCGTCAAGATATACGATACACCCGGGGAGTAGTAAGATGTATCAAAATCTCCGAAAGGCATATTGGTGGTCTGGGATGAAGAGAGACATAGCTGAGTATGTCGCTAGATGTCTCATTTGTCAGCAAGTAAAAGTCGAACATCAGAAACTAGGAGGATTATTACAACCTCTACCGATACCAACATGGAAGTGGGAGCATGTCACCATGGATTTTGTGATGGGGTTACCGAGAACCCGTAAGAACCATGATGCGATATGGGTGATAGTAGATCGGTTAACGAAATCGACACATTTCTTAGCCATGAGATCTACAGATACATTGAGTGCACTGGCGAACCTGTATGTACGAGAAATAGTGAGATTGCATGGAGTCCCAGTGAGTGTTATTTCTGATCGGGATGCCCGCTTCACTTCCCACTTTTGGGGACATTTTCAGGAAGCGATGGGGACCCAATTGAGTTTTAGCACCGCTTTTCATCCTCAAACAGATGGTCAGTCAGAGAGGACTATACAGACCCTGGAGGATATGTTGAGAGCGTGTGTGCTGGATTTTAGAGGCTCATGGGACGATCACTTACCATTGATTGAGTTCGCCTACAATAACAGTTATCACTCAAGTATTGGTATGGCCCCTTATGAGGCACTATACGGTCGTAGATGCCGATCGCCCATTGGTTGGGAAGAAGTTGGTGACAGACAGTTGCTCGCTCCCGATTTGGTTAAGCAAGCCTCTGAGGATGTTCAGATAATATGCGAGAGGCTACGAACAGCTCAAAGTCGATAAAAGAGCTACGCTGACAGGAGACGGAGACCACTTGAGTTTGATGTTGGCGAGTCTGTATTTTTGAAAGTATCTCCTTCTAAGGGAATAACGAGGTTTGGGAAGAAAGGAAAATTAAGTCCTCGTTACATTGGTCCCTTCGAGATTTTGGATAGAGTGGGAGATGGAGCATATAGGCTAGCCTTACCACCTGAGCTAGCAGAAGTCCACAATGTCTTCCACGTTTCTATGCTTCGAAAGTACTACCCGGATCCGACACATGTAATTAGCTATGAGCCGTTGGAGCTCAAGGAGGATATGTCGTATGTCGAGAGACCGATCAGGGTGTTGGACAGAAAAGAGAGGGTGTTGCGGAACAAGATGATTTCATTGGTTAAGGTTTTGTGGCAACATCACACTGTGGAAGAGGCCACATGGGAACTGGAAAGTTTGATGCGGGAAAAGTATCCCGAGTTATTCACAGATTGAATTGGTTCAAATTTGGAGGACCAAATTCTCTAAGTGGGGGAGAATGTGAGACCCCGTATATGTATAGCTGTATATAGGAACATGGGAATGTAAATAAAATCATAAGTATAATGATACATTTGTAATGTGAAGTATATGCAGTGTAAGTTCATAAGATTATGTACGCACTTGTAATAAGAATCGTGATTATACGTACAAGTTGGATTATGAATGAGTAGGAAGAAATGAACTTAAACACGAGAAGAATGTGATTGAAATGGTATATGAGTAGTGTAGTAAAATGGAAGGAAAGATTTTTTTAAGTTGTATACTTCCATTCGGGAAATATCGTGAAAATTTGGTTGTACAAAGATTTCCCACAAGTTTTAATATATACTAAGTGTGATTGGATGACATTTTTAAGTCTCAATGAGCGATGAATGAGGAAAGGACTATGGAGGTAAATTGAGGAAGTTTTGAAGGGAGTTGTTGCAGAAAAACTGCAAAAAATCTGGAAATATGGAGGCCAGATCGATCTCATAGGATGAGAGATCGATCTGGGAGAGCCAGAATGCTCTTATGTGAGTAATGTAAGGGAACAAATCGATCTCCAAAGGGATCAGATCGATCTCCTTAGCTCTCGGGTTGGAAGCAAATCGATCTCCCCTAAGACCAGATCGATCTCCTTAAGCTTCTGTTCGACAGCAGATCGATCTCCCCTAAGACCAGATCGATCTCCTTAAGCTTTTGTTCGACAGCAGATCGATCTCAAGCCTCGACAGATCGATCTCCTGCCTTTAAAACGTCTTGGAAAAGAGGGATTTTTAGAGGACCAGATCGATCTCCACCCAAGGAAGATCGATCTCATCAAGTCAAAACTATAAATAGGAGCAGTTGGATCTGCTGATTTTCAGGATAAACCATTTCTTTCCACTTCAACTCAAGAACCTAGCTTTCTCACTCCTAAATCCAGCCATTTTCAGTAAGATTTGAGGAAAAGCTATTAGAGACAAAGTTATTCACATCAAAGAGAAGAACAACATAGTTGGGAGGCATTTTCTCCATTTGTTGGATTTAAGCAACAAGGTGTATTTCCATTGGAACAATGAGGAAATCAAGCTAGGTGAGTTCTAATGCAAATACCCAAGTACATTTGTTGGATATTGATATGGGAAATGATTAGTATGCATAGATATGATAGAAACTACCTAGAAAGTAAAGAATCCACCATAACCTAGGAATGGTCTAGTGTGAGAAAGTGGAATGTAGAAGTGTTAATGATGAATGAGATATCTTGAGAGGATGATTATGTTGTGGGCATGGTTTGGGCATGTTGATATTGGGATAAAATTGTGAGATTTACCACAAGGGGTAAAACGTATATTTAAGGCATTGGATAAATGCTTAATTGAACAAGAGTTAGAAACGTTATCTCGAGTGTTTGATGGATGAATTTCAGTTTCGGATGATACGCCGGAGTAAGTCGAGAGGAGAACGCGAGAAGCATAAAGGCGGATAGTTGCACACAAGTAAAGCGAGGTAAGGGACTGTGTGTTAGCTATAGAGATGTTCGTACGTATTTTACAGCAATTTCGTAGATATATTGCTAGAACTAGTACGATATTATAATTCTATGAAATGATATGGAAGCATGAAAAGTACTATGATTTATATATGTATTGAGAAATGGGATAGGGTAAGGAAACAACATGATATGCATGTTTTCAATGTTTTTTTTTTAATTTACATTGATCTTGATGATTGAGAAATGTTGATGATAGGTTCGCTAATTTTACATGTTTTAGCATGAAGAGGCATGCTGTATGAATAAACATGTTTTGAGTTTTAAAAAGAGAAAATAGCCATCTATCAGTTTTGAGATGAGATTTGGTGTTGAAGCGCTAGCTCACACCCGTTTTAATGCCTCGATGTACCGTGCGGGAGTTTTAACTCACGCGAGGGTTTTGAGAAAGTGCGGGAACTTTGCTCGCACCTGTTTTGTTGAGTTGAGGTAAACCTGGGGGTCTGGGATCCAAGGGGATACCAGCTGACGGCCATTTGAACGGGCTGGGCCTTAACGATAGATCGTACCGCGCTGGAGCTTTGCGTTGACTGTGTGTCACGCTGCTTGCTCGCCTGGTATATGAGACATGGTTTAGGATGAAAAGTCTATCGGAGTTGGAGTATGGACTTGGGTCCACGGTCGTACGTAGAACAGTTTAGTTATCCGTTGGTATACTATGTACCGTGCTGGGTGCACGTGAGTACGAGTATCGCGTAGATGACACACGACGTATCTTCACCGTGAGTATACGAGGAGATGAGGTGGATTGAGATGAGCCGGTGGGCAGGACTGACCCATTCCCCTTCAGGCGAAGTGATGCCCTGTGCACACCTGATCAGTGAGGCCTGGGATCACTGACTATGGCCATATGTCGTGGATATTTGATTGCCGAAAATTCCATGCCTGTCTCAGAGATTCGAGAAACAGAGATAATCTCAGAAAAGAAAGAGATTTTGTGTTTTGATAAATCTCTAATTTCCCATTCGTGCCGTGAGGGTACTATTTATGAGCATGTTTTAAATGGAAGCTTGATATTTGATTTACACGAAAATGCTATTGAGAAATATATTTTTAAATGCATTTTTCGTATGATATTTCCATTTATAACAAAAACATGGTTTTGGTTTATGCATGCATGGGCTATGTTGGTAGTACGATATCTACCTGCTAGCATACATTTCCTTACTGAGCTGTGGTTTGCTCATCCCACTATTTTTCCCCTCCAGGTACTGAGAAGTAAGAGAGCGGTGGTCTCTAGGTCTTTTGTGTTGAACAGCTCCCACAATTCCGTAAAGGTATAGGATTTGTATACACGAGTATTTTGTATCTAATTTATCGTATCGCACAGTTATATCTTGGAATTGTAAACAGTATTATGGGGATGATATGTAAGCACATGGTATTTATACAATTGATTTTGTATATTTACACACACACCTGGGAGTGTGAATTAAGTTTTAAATTTTTCGCTGTAAATGAATGAATTTTAGTAATTGCATCTTCTCACAGCCCAACCGTAGTAGAGAATGTATGGATTGAAGGGTTCCCAGAAGTAGGGTGTGACAAAACTACCCTTCTTTCAGGATCACAAATCATAAAATCATAAAATCGGGGGCCTGACCCCTCCCTCGGGTCTACCCTGGTCTAACGACCAATAGTTATATCATGTGAGACAAGCAGCTGATTATATTAGTAACATCGAGGACTATGGCCATATCCTAGTGATCCCTGGCAACACGGTACCTAGTGTGCGGGGTATCACACCTGAAACGGGAGGTGGGTTGTCCTACCCGCCAGAATAGCATAACACCAGGATTGCGAGGGCAAGGCTTGCTACCTTATGGCTAATGCCACTCCACTCCAACAATTCCCACGGTACAGCGTACTCCGCGTGACATACACGGTACAACGTACTCCGTGAACCCAAGCTCAATCAGGGGTGCCTGCAATAGGTCTTATCCACCCAAATCATCTCTGTCTCAGAATGCACGTGTGAGCATATCATCTCACTGTGACACACAGTCTACAAGAGGCTCCAACACGGCCATATGCATGTCATATAAATCCCTTTGGAGCGAAGCTCAAGCACGACTCCATGCATATTCATGATATCAGAAAACCTCGTGCGAGCAAAGCTCTAGCACAGTTTCATAAAAATCAATGAAATCTGCGTACGAGCAGTGCTCCAGTACGACTTAAACTGATTATAAATTCAAGTAAAATCCACATACGAGCAATGCTCTAGTACGGATACATATAAAAAAATTCAGTGAAAACCTCGTACGAGAAAAACTCAAGTACGGCTTTAATGTGAGTTATAAAACCATATAAAACTTTGTGCGAGCAACGCTCCAGCACAAATGAATGCTCAAATAAATCAAATCTCGTGCGAGTTACACTCCAGCACGACTTTATGCATAATTAAATCAAATCTCGTGCGAGTTACACTCCAGCTCGGCTTTTATGCATAAATAAATCAAATCCCGTGCGAGTTACACTCCAGCACGGCTTTATGCAATATCATATCAAAATAGGATGCGAGCTAAGCTCCAGCATCTCTCATGCATATCAAATCATAAAAACTAGTGCGAGCAATCGCTCCAGCACCATTTTATGCATATAACGTCAAAACAAATCAAAACATGTCAAAACATGTCAAAACAGAGTGCGAGCTAGGCTCCAGCAGCTCTCATTTCACAATAATAAAAATCAGTGCGAGCACCATGCTCTAGCACATTTCATGCATATGATGTCACACAAGTCAGTGCGAGCAAGCGCTCAAGCACATTTATGCACAATTACAAATGCAGATATAGTGCGAACTACTTGTCGGCACTATCTATTCCCGTAGAAACTTGATAGTTGGCCTGTTTTCCAAAGAAATTCCATTTAAATATGAATAACACCTACGTAGTGTTATCTTGTGAAATTTATGCAGTTTCTGGCCAATCTATCGATTTGCTTTGATTACAATCAATAAAATTCTTTAACTCAAAAAATTCCTTGAATCATGCATTTCATGCATGTCATGCTTTCACCATCCTTAGGTGAACTTCCCTCAATAGGGGTAAAATAGTCTTTTCACCTATTTCGATCCTTAAAATCAATTAAACCACTTTTAGGATCATTATACTATAACCGTGTATACATACATAATCAGTGTACAGAAAAACTATTTAAAATATGTGTAGGTACCTCTAGCTACTCACACAATTCCTTTACCTCATTTTCTGTACAGTCTGACCTTTCCACTGATGACTCATCACGCAGTCCGATTTACTCCAAATTTAATCTCTGAAACTGCGGATACATATTCATCAGGTCAATTACAATACAATTAATTGTATTTCATAATTTTCTAGGCTTAATTTAAATCATTGGGCCTGTTTACCCATATTGGGCCTGATTGTACCATAATGGGTCTTAATAGGTCTTAAGCCCGTTTTTCATTCACTATTCACATTATCGAGGCCTATTGGGCTCCTTGGGCCCAACTATAATTTATTTAGCCTCGTTCTAAATTCTCAGATATCTCAATTTAGTATTTACGATAATTTATCCAATTTTCCAGAATTAAATTCATTTATGCGAAAAATTAAATCTGAAATTCATCAACACGCCTAACGATGCAAAATTGTCATAAATAAGGGTTACTTACCAGTGATTCCATGATCATACACAAATCGAGGCTGTCTCGAGCTCTCGGTTGATGCCAATTGTCGAGCTACACAATTTAATATTTTTTCGAGTAAATTTTCAGTCGGATAATAATCAAATTAAATATTTCAAAAATTAAATCAGTCAATTCGACCGCTTACCGACTTACCCGAAGTTCGATTGCATCACTGAAATTTTCCCTAATTTTTCCTCTTTTTTTCCCTTTTTCTTCCTTTTTCCCTTTTCTTTTTGGCTGAACCGGTTCGGTTCAACCCGGTTCAGACCGCCGGTTCACTCCGGTTCGGTCGGTTTAGTGGCTTGCCGGTCGGTTCTCCGTCGGTTTTTGTCGCCAGTGGCTCCGCTAGGCAGTCCGATGCACGGATCTGGGGTTGGTTTCGTTCAAGGCCACCGGAAAGTGGCTGGTTCGGCTCTTCTCTCCTCCGTCGGCGGTGGCCTTCCTTTTCTTCTTGTTTTTCGGCGATAGCCATCGCCCCACCGGCTGATTCAGCTGCTGATCGGCCGGTCTTCTCTTGGGCTTCCTTCAGCTGGCAGTGGTCGGGCCCGAATCGGCTTCGGTCACCGGGAAAAGCCTCTTTCCTCTCTCGGCTCTCTTCCCTCTCTCTCCCTCGCTGTTCGTCGCCGTTCGTCAGCTTGATGGTCCGGTGGTGGCTAGGCTCTCATCGGGCTTCCCTCTGCCGACCTCGCCTGGCTGCCGCCGGTCACCGACTGTGATGGCAGAAGGAAGCATCGGCTTCCGTTTCGTTTTTCAGCTTGCGTTTCGCGAGTTTCCTTTTTTTTACTTTATTTATTTATTTATTTTATTATTTTTATTATTATTTTATTTTTAATAATACTTTAATCATCGAAGCTACTTTCATAATATTTTATTTTTAATAATATTTTTATTACTTCTATATACCAAAACTCACCGAAGCTACTTTCATACTTATCATAACACTCGTATTCAATCCTTTTCCGAATGAGATGTGTCAACTGAGCAATCTATTTCAAGAAACTCTCAACCACATCTGTAAGACAGTTTCCTGTTGCTACTCATTCTCTTCCCTGGACTTCGAATGCATCATAATATCATCACTAAAGATGACAACCAATTGGTCCAGGTAAGGTTTAAATACCTTATCATAGTTGAGTTCCACTAAATATTTCAATCATTCATATTCTTGACCTATGTACGCATAAACGTATAACGTCATTTCGTAATCGTTTTTGGTCTAGCTACTAACCCACGTCGTTTCTTTTTTTCTTATATTAATGTCTTTTATAAAATTTTTAATTTTTAAACCTTTATGATTAATCAAATTTTGTATCTCTTTATCGTACCAGTAAAGGTACCCAAATTTTAAATGCATATATTACAACTGTCGATTTTAATTTATAAGTTATGTGTGCGCTTCTAGACGCTGTCAAATCTTCAGGTAGGGAAGTATTTTGAAATACCTTTATTAACCCTCAGACTTGACCACATTTACTTTACATATCAGTCTATGTGGTCACAATTCATATCTACTACATATCGCTTAATCCAATTTACTTTACATATCAAGGATATCCTTAGCTTGCATACGCCTCTTATTCCAATATATCTCGTATGCAGGATCTATCACATCTCAAAGCTTATCTCATTTCATATATCACTTATAACAACTCTTTCATTACTTATTAAACTTACAATACACTTTTCAGTGATGTTTTCACCCCTATCTTCAACTTACAATTTCTATACCCATAGTCAGTTAGTAAAAATCAACTAACTATCATCATCTTGCTTAAGGGTACAGGCTTCACATCTTTCACTCGCTTATAAGCAACTGAAGGCGATATGAATAAATGCGTGGCACCAGGATCAATTAAAATAATTACTTCATTATTTACAACCAGTGTGGTATCTTCCACCACATCATATGAAACATCAATAGTGTCCTGGTCCAAGGCATACACTCGCCCTCGTCTAACATCTTATTTTCGTGGTAACTACCACACATCTTACACTATTCACACTACTACTCTGTTACACTGCTCAACTGCTACACTGCTCTCACTGCTACACTGCTTAACTGCTACGGAGCAGGTCGAGGTCCTCAAATCACAATACCCCTCATAAGTACTAAAATTGGATGCACTGGGGTCTTACCAATCATCTTACCCCATGACTTATTAGCTCTAATCTTTTACTAAACTACCTTTTTCCCGTTCTGACATCCTTGTCATTCTCTATTCTCTTTTTGTCTCAATTTTGACCCTCACTACCTTTCTCAATCTCAGAGGCATGCAACTCATGACCTTATTCACACAACTGTAATCTGCGCACTGTCTCGGCATGGGTAGTGATATCTAACGGACTAATCAGACTCTAATTGACAATCTGAGCCCTTCCATGAACTTTCAGATATCTTGACTCTCACTGTTCATAGTATCTGAGTCATATCTGTCCAGGAATATAAATTGAGTCTCATACTCGTCAATCAACATGTTCCTCTAGGTCAGAGTAAAGAATTTAATCTTTAATTTCCTTTAAACAATATTCAGGATATTCTGTCACCGGAATATATCTAGAATTATTTTCCATGTTCATTCCAGATGTCTAACTCTTAAGATGGGTCGAGCGAACTTCCACTAATGCTCCGACTCGCCCTTAAATCTCAAACATACACTAAGCAATTAGCTTACAAAATATTCTCTACACTCCACTACAACCTCGCGGAGCGTCTCTCAATACTATCCGATCTCTCTGTCGGACTCTGTCCGATCTCTCTATCGGACTCTATAGGGCATACTCAATATCAGCCTCCACGTCAATCTCATCTCGAGTCTCATGTGGCGACTCAGTACGACTCTCAGGCCTACCTCTACGGCCTTGAGTTCGTGTACTCGCCTCTCTATCATAGCGACTATTAGTTAATGAGTTTATTCTTGCATTTAAAAATCAAATTCTTAGCTGCACTTCCATCTCGATATACACAATTGTATCTAAACAATGCACAGTACATGGGGATGTAAACTTCCTTAACCACTAACACTGACTCATATCAGGCCAACTCAGCTCTGATACCATTAACTGTCACGACCTAAATTACCTAAAAATCAGAGTAAATTTTTTGATTTTTCGTTTATTATTTAATTCTTACCTTTCTCTCATCGTGACCATCCTACAAATAGTTGGGCTATGATTCGGTGTTAGTCACCTCACACTATTTACCATTCCACTTTCATAATCTCATTCACATATCAGAGTTTACTATCATTTGACTTTAAATAAATACATACTCATTAGTATTTATAACTCTACATCCTCGACATCATATCCATTTACAGTACTGTGCATTACATATTTAGATACAAAACTATACAAATGTGTATACCTGTCTCTCGATGGGAAGCAGCGGTAACCAAGAATGCAAGTCTTCAGTCGCTCAATAACTATTACGAGTGCTCTGAAAGGATGGGAAAATAAGGGGGTGAGCAAACCACACGCTCAGTAAGACAATTATGCAAGTAAGTAGATAGCTCCACTATCTACATGCTCATAATGCCATGCCCTTAAATCCATTTGTTTTCATTTAAAACTCAAGCACAAAATCGTTCATATATCAATGACATAATTTATTCAAAACTATTTGTGCATATAAAAATCATGTAATTCATGCATCAAAGGCATTTCATGTGACATCATTAAATCATAATGAGCATGAAACAAATCTAGATCATTTATTCTTTCATGTCTTGTAAGACAAATCATGAATTTGAAATAAAAGCATGGAAAACAACATCATGCTACTGTATTTAAATCATTTCATTTAAAACGCAATATAAAATAAACCCTCTGGGCCAATCATCTCAAAACTCATAAAACAATTCATTATATAATTTCAGTTATAAAACTACCCTTCTTTCAGGATCACAAATCATAAAATCATAAAATCGGGGGCCTGACCCCTCCCTCGGGTCTACCCTGGTCTAACGACCAATAGTTATATCATGTGAGACAAGCAGCTGATTATATCAGTAACATCGAGGACTATGGCCATATCCTAGTGATCCCTGGCAACACGGTACCTAGTGTGCGGGGTATCACACCTAAAAAGGGAGGTGGGTCATCCTACCCGCCAGAACAGCTTAACACCAGGACTACGAGGGCAAGGCTTGCTGCCTCATGACTAATGCCACTCCACTCTAATAATCCCCACGGTACAGCGTACTCAGCGTGACATACACAGTACAACGTACTCCGTGAACCTAAGCTCAATCAGGGGTGCCTGCAATAGGTCTTATCCACCCAATCATCTCTGTCTCAGAATGCACGTGTGAGCATATCATCTCACTGTGACACACAGTCTACAGGAGGCTCCAATACGGCTATATGCATGTCATATAAATCCCTGTGCGAGCGAAGCTCAAGCACAGCTCTATGCATATTCATGATATCAGAAAACCTCGTGCGAGCAAAGCTCTAGCACAGTTTCATTAAAATCAATGAAATCTGCGTACGAGCAGTGCTCCAGTACGACTTAAACTGATATTAAATTCAAGTAAAATCCACGTACGAGCAATACTCTAGTACGGATACGTATAAAAAAACTCAGTGAAAACCTCGTACGAGAAAAACTCCAGTACGACTTCAATTTGAGTTATAAAACCATATAAAACTTTGTGCGAGCAACGCTCCAGCACAAATGAATGCTCAAATAAATCAAATCTCGTGCGAGTTACACTCCAGCACGACTTTATGCATAATTAAATCAAATCTCGTGCGAGTTACACTCCAGCAAGGCTTTTATGCATGAATAAATCAAATCTCGTGCGAGTCACACTCCAGCACAGCTTTATGCAACATCATATCAAAATAGGATGCGAGCTAAGCTCCAGCATCTCTCATGCATATCAAATCATAAAAACTAGTGCGAGCAATCGCTCCAGCACCATTTTATGCATATCACGTCAAAACAAATCAAAACATGTCAAAACATGTCAAAACAGAGTGCAAGCTAGGCTCCAGCAGCTCTCATTTCACAATAATAAAAATCAGTACGAGCACCATGCTCTAGCACATTTCATGCATATGATGTCACATAAGTCAGTGCGAGTAAGCGCTCAAGCACATTTATGCATAATCACAAACGCAAATATAGTGCGAACTACGTGTCGGCACTATCTGTTCTCATATAAACTTGATAGTTGGCCTGTTTTCAAAAGAAGTTCCATTTAAATATGAATAACACCTACGTAGTGTTATCTTGTGAAATTTATGTAGTTTCTGGCCAATCTATCGATTTGCTTTGATTACAATCAATAAAATTCTTTAACTCGAAAAATTCCTTAAATCATGCATTTCATGCATGTCATGCTTTCACCATCCTTAGGTGAACTTCCCTCAATAGGGGTAAAATAGTCTTTTCACCTATTTCGATCCTTAAAATCATTTAAACCACTTTTAGGATCATTATACTATAACCGTGTATACATACATAATCAGTGTACAGAAAAAACTATTTAAAATACGCGTAGCTACCTCTAGCTACTCACACAATTCCCTTACCTCATTTTTTGTACAATCTGACCTTTCCACTGATGACTCGTCACGTAGTCCGATTTGCTCCAAATTTAATCTCCGAAACTGCGGATACATATTCATCAGGTCAATTACAATACAATTAATTGTATTTCATAATGTTTTGGGCTTAATTTAAATCATTGGGCCCGTTTACCCATATTGGGCCCGATTGTACCATAATGGGCCTTAATAGGCCTTAAGCACGTTTTTCAATCACTATTCACATTATCGAGGCTTATTGGGCTCCTTGGGCCCAGCTGTAATTTTATTTAGCTTCGTTCCAAATTCTCAGATATCTCAATTTAGTATTTACGACAATTTATCCAATTTTCCAGAATTAAATTCATTTTACGAAAAATTAAATCTGAAATTCATCAACACGCATAACGATGCAAAATTGTCGTAAATAAGGGTTACTTACCAGTGATTTCATGATCGTACACAAATCGAGGCTGTCTCGAGCTCTCGGTTGATGCCAATTGTCGAGCTACACAATTTAATATTTTTTCGAGTAAATTTCCAGTAGGATAATAATTAAATTAAATATTTCAAAAATTAAATCGATCAATTCGATCGCTTACCGACTTACCCGAAGCTCGATTGCATCACTGAAATTTTTCCCAATTTTTTCTCTTTTTCTTTTTCCCTTTTTCTTCCTTTTTCCCTTTTCTTTTTGGCTTAACCGATTCGGTCCAGTTTGGTTCAACCCGGTTCAGACCGCCGGTTCACTCCGGTTTGGTCGGTTCAGTGGCTTGCCGATCGGTTCTCCACCGATTTCCATCACCAGTGGCTCCGCTGGGCAGTCCGATGCACGGATCTGGGGTTGGTTTCGTTCAAGGCCACCGAAAAGTGGCTGGTTCGGCTCTTCTCTCCTCCGTCGGCGGTGGCCTTCCTTTTCTTCTTGTTTTTCGGCGATAGCCGTTGCCCCACTGGCCGATTCAGTCGCTGATCGGCCGATCTTCGCTCAGGCTTCCTTTAGCTGGCGGTGGTCGAGCCCGAATCGGCTCTAGTCACCGAGAAATGCCTCTTTCCTCTCTTGGCTCTCTTCCCTCTCTCTCCCTCGCTGTTCGCCGCCGTTCGTCGGCTTGATGGTCCGGTGGTGGCTCGGCTTTCGTCGGGTTTCCCTCTGCCGACCTCGCCTGGCCGCCGCCGATCACCGACTGTGATGGCAAAAGGAAGTATCGGCTTCCGTTTCGTTTTCCAGCTCGCGTTTCGTGAGTTTCTCTTTTTTTTTTACTTTATTTATTTATTTATTTATTATTATTTTTATTATTATTTTATTTTTAAAAATATTTTAATCAATTAAAATATTATTAAAATCAAAAAATATCTAAAAAAAATATTATTTTATTCATTTATTCCATAAAATGAATTTATAAGTCTAATTTTACCTTTTCGGTATATTTTTCGATTATTTTCGGGATTATTTTTTAAGGCGAAAATTCTGATTTATTCCAATAAATTCATATCTTGATCAATTTAACCCAAAATTTAATTATTTCTTCGTTATTGATCAAGATTTCTCAAATCCCTATTTTAAATTAAATTTTCTTGTCCCGATTAATACTGAATTTTGGTCTTTTGACCATTTTACCCTTGCACATTTTCGAGAATACCATTTAAGTCCTTTTGCATTTTTAAATGCGCTTAAAAATTTCTATTCATTCCTTTTGCTCTTACGAAAAAATCGGGTCTTACAATGAGCTTGATCTGCCTTGCATTTTTCACCTCGAAAGTGACTTTTCAGGCCTAATGAGATCGATCTATCCCTAAGCATGAGATCGATCTTCTCAACTCAGAACCTTAAGGAGATCGATCTGGCCTTGCAAAGAGATCGATCTGTTGCAACCCGAGCCTTAAGGAAATCAATCTGTATTGCCAAGGAGATCGATCTGCTCCTCTCCAGAAGCAATTTTGCTGCAACTTTTATCCTAAAATCACAGTTACATTGGTATTTGATTTACTTAACCATTCATTTTTATTTCATACACATTTACAACTCCAAAACATCCATTCCTCATAATTTACATCAATTGTGACTTGTCTATACCTCACAAAGTCATAAGGATTCCATCTTCAATTTCGAGTCTTGCGATCCTCCCCCTTAAGAAATTTGGTCCTCCAAATCAAGACAAAGTTACTCTACAAACAATTGGGGATATTTCTCTCGCATCAGACTCTCTAGTTCCCAAGTAGCGTCCTTTGAAGTGTGATGTTGCCAGAGAATCTTCGCTAACACGATGGTCTTATTTCTCAAGACTTTCTCTTTTCTATCCAGTATCCGTATTGGTTTCTCTACATATGTCAAATCATCTTTGAGCTCCAATGGTTCATACTGAATCACATGATTTGGATCTGGATGATATTTTCTCAGCATCGAAACGTGGAAGATGTTATGCACTCCCAATAAATCTGGGGGCAAAGCCAATCTATATGCCTTAGCTCCCACTCTATCAAGTATCTCAAAGGGTCCAATGTAGCGAGGTGATGCGCCCAAAAGGTATGATACCGCAAGTGCACAGGTCGTACAAGTAATAATGGGATTTGAGTCCTAAGTTATCGTCCTACAGAGAAGTTGACTAGCCTAATTAACTACCGGTTAATCTTACCCTAAGTATATTCTAGCAAATTATGAGATTAAGGTGGGTGATCTACATAGCTAGAATTAAAAATACTAAAAGCAATAAAATAATAAAAGCTATAAAATAAAGAAATTAAAACTGAGCTGAACATTACTTACCGAGCTCCACGCAATTAAAAGCAAATACCTACGAAAATAATTAAAATAGTTAAAACAAATTAATTAAAATTAAAATGCAATTATGAAAATAACAAAGCAAGATAAATTAAACTAAATTTAACAAACCTAAAATGCAATTAAACTACTAAATCAAAATGCAATTTAAACTAAACTAAGATTTAATGAAATAAATTTACCCCTAATCTAATTCTAAATGAACACTTAATTAACTATCATCCTAATTAAAACTAATTTTTATACTACTATGCAAGAGTACTAACATGCAATTTAATTAACAACTCTAAACTAAGCCTAACAAATTAAATTGAAAGCAAACTAAAATAACAATGCATGAAAATGGATTAATCACTAAAATGAACTAGCCAAACAAAGCCTTAAGCATTTTAAACCAACAAAATCCCTCTCTTTACTGTTCACGTGTCATCTTTGCATATTTTCAGTTATGGCTCGGCTTGTCCTCTGGTCCAGGCGTTGCTGTTTGTCCTCTGGTCTAGGCGTTTGCTGTTTCTAGTGTGTCTCGGTTTATCCTCTGGTCCAAGCATGCTAGGTTGCTGTTCTCTGCCTTGGTTTCTGATTGCCAGCTACTCTCATTCTGCTTCTCATTTCTGCAATGTCCTCGGGTTGTGTCCTCTGCTGTTTCTGCCCTGGTGTGTCTCGGTTCCAGGCTGTGGTCACAGGTTGTATTCTTTGCTCCAGTTATTCAGCTGCCATTCCAGGTTCACAGGTTGTGCTCCATGCTTTACAACACAGCCCTGGCAGCAGGCAATATCCATGGTGCAAATCCTGCAACATGATTTATGAACTGTTACAACCAAATGGGACAACACAGCAGCTACTCCAGCGAACTCAAAGCCTCTTCTTACGTCAGTCCAGCACTCAGCAGCTTGACAGTAACCCTAGCCTCATTCCTCCAGCAGGAAATGATGAGCAATGAAGGTTACAAATAACACAAAGATGAACAGTAATTACTTCACAATACAGAGAAAACAGAGGAGAGTTCTCGGATAGCTTGCTGCTGCTTTCGGGATGCTAGCTGCTGCTTCTCCACATCTGCACCACAACAGTTAAATAACTGAGGAAGATGGCCACTGTCATCAGCTTTTCCCTCCTCTACTGCTGTTACACAATGCTCGACAGTGAGCAAGATTTAGCACATCGCAAACCCGAATGAATGGAGAGTGGGAAAATATAATATGAAATCCAATCATGAAGGCTAACCCGAGGATTAAAAGAGATTTGAGAACTCAAGTGCTAGAAAAAAAAATCAAAGAGCTAAGCTTATCAAACCGAAAACATGAAAATAAAAGTGATTCTTCATTGAAAATGAAATTTAACAAAGCTTAATAAAGAACATGAAATGCATGGTAAAACAAACGGGAAAATAAAAAAAAAATACTAGGAAGGAAAATAATTCTAAAAACTACTCTACCTACAATACTCCTACTCCTAAAATTACACTAACTTCTATTCCTAAAATTACATGACATTTTCAATTGTCATCCTTTCCTATTTATAAACACACTAGGGGTAAAATGATAATTTTCACATCCTTGATGAGTTGGCATTTTTTTGGCCACTTGTCTTCACACCATTGGCTCCTTGAAAAGATATTTCCATGTCATCGGTCTTATTGTCCAATTGGATGTGCTAGGTGGCATAACTCGTGTTGTCTGCGTGGCTTAATCTCGATTTTAGCCCAATTTCGGTCCATTTTCTATCGAAATATTCAAAATTCATCTAGATTTAATTTATCTGCAAACATGAGAATTTTAATTAAATAAAGGGGATAATTAACAAAATAAATTGGGGATTTAAATAATTAATTAGGAAATTAAGCACAAATAATTCTAAAAATATAGAATTATCACACCCCCAAACTTGAGCTTTTGCTTGTCCTCAAGCAAAACAAAATGATTGTAGGAATGACAAGTACTAAACACAATAATTTCCCCAATATCATCCTCAAAGAAAAAGTACAAACTTATGAAATCAAAGAATCACAATTACAAGTCCAACACTTAGAATTATTCAATCATAAGTCCTAACCCAAATTGGACTCCTCGTGAGTGTGTGAAAAATGTCTAAGTCAATTCATAGTACACTATCCAGATCAGATTATGCAACACAGTGAATGCAAAGTCAATGACATGTGATCATTCCCATAAGTTTGCTTTTCACTTTTCTCTCCACTAATGTAGTCACACTTAACTAAAGATCATTAGGACTTCATTAGGCTTGTAATGTAAGGCTAGGGCTAAGGTATGATAAAGTCGATTTAAGTTTAATTACCCCTTAACATGCATTACTTCTAGGATCTTAATGTAAGAGCTCAAATCATTTCCCCCAAACTTATTTATTTCACTAAACTTTTTTTTTTGAATTTTTCTTCTTTCTTCTTTTCTTTTTTTTTCATCATTTTTTTAATACATACTCTTTCACTATCACTTAATACCCATATAGCTCATAATATATCCCAATGACTTTTCATGCTTTTGGGGTAAGGGATAGGAACAAAGTATTTAAGCTAAGGAAAATAATGTAGGTATATTTATAGAGAAAATCTTATTTGGCCTAGATGGGTGACTAGGGGTAGAATATGTATAAGGAAGGCTAGAAAGGCTCAAACGATCCAAAGATGGCCTAAATCATCTCCCTAATCAAGTGTGATCTAATATTTCACCTCGAGATCAGATTAAACAAATTCTAGAATATGATACACAAAATCAACTAAACAAATGCAATCCTAAGTCCACATAAGCTTTCTCTAAATAAATATACCGATTCATGACATGACATGTGCATAAGATGAGGCAATCGCAATCAGAATCAAGACAAATTCAAGAACTCAAATTCATGCTTTCCTATAATCATGCTTCTCAGTCAATCAAAATCATACTTAATCATTGGGTCATATCATCGGAATATGGGAAAACTACATGCTAAGCACTAAATCATCCCAAAATCAAGCAATTTAAGCTCATTTTATCGAAAAAATTTTGAAAATTCTTTCTCAGATTTTCGAAAAAATTTTAAAAATTTATCAAATTTTTCTCAAAATAGCTCAAGTGATATCCCCTCCCCCAAACTTAAAGTGCACAGTATCCTCAGTGTGCAGATAATATAAGAATTGAAGTTCAGGAACAAAGTACTCCCCTTTCTAATGAAGATGAACAACTGAAGCTTTGATTGAAAGCGTAAAACTAGAAATTAAACCTGTAAAATAAATAAAGAAAGACACAATAGAAAAGAAAAAGAAAAACGAGCTATATACAAAGTGAAAAGGAAAACACAGCCACTTCAAATGCAGCTGAAGAAAACAACACTCAGTAGCAGGGCGAAGAGTAGGAGGATTAGTCAAAATGGTGACAGAATGTTAACAGTTAAATCCTCCTGAGCCCTATCTACTTCCCTCCTTCTTTCAGATCTCATGTGCTTAAGCCTTATATTCTTCTCAGTCTCCATCTTAAAACACTCTTGAGAGTCATCAGGGAGCTTCAAAGGTTTGAAAACATTAAACTTAACTTCCTGATCTTGGACTCTCATCGTTAACTCCCTTTTTTGTACATCAATTACTGTTCTACTAGTAGCTAGGAAAGGTCTACCTAGTATAATGGGGACTTCCCTATTTTCCTCCATGTCCAAAACAATAAAATCCGTAGGGAAAATAAACTTGTCCACCTTTACTAAGACATCCTCTATGACCCCCTTCGGATATTTAATTGATCGATCAGCTAACTGGAGGGTCACTGTGGTGGGCTTGGCATCCCCTATTCCTAACTTATGATAGATAGATGATGGCATCAAATTTATACTAGCTCCTAAATCACACAGGACTCTACCAAAGAATAAATTTCTAATAGTGCATGGTATAGTAAAACTCCCGGGATCCTTGAGCTTGGGGGTAATTTCCTCTGGATAATGGCACTACATTCTCAGATAAGGCCACCGTCTCATAATCTTCCAGTCTTCTCTTCCTCGAGAGGATATCCTTTAGAAACTTCACATAACTTGGCATTTGCTCTAAGGCATCTGTGAAAGGAATGTTGATGTGAAATTTCTTAAAAATCTCAAGAAATTTGGTGAATTGTTGATCCGGCTTTTGATCTTGGAACCTCTGAGGAAAAGGTACTGGTGGTCTAACTAGAGGCAATGTAGTGGAAACATGTATAACATCAGAGGGCGAGAAAGGCTATAAAATAGAAGAAGGTATAGATGAAGAAGTGCCTAGCTTTGTTTCCTTGGTAGCCCGATCTTTAGGTTCCTGCTCTTTCTGAGCTGCTTCGTTAGAACTTAAGGATTCTTCAACTATGTGCTGTTCAGGTTGGGACTTAACTTGTGGCTCCTCTAGCTCTCTGCCACTCCTAAGGGTGATAGATCTAACATGTTCCTTACCCTCCCTTTGCTTAACAGGGTTAACTTCAGTGTTACTAGGAAGGGTCCCTTGAGGACGTTGGCTAAGAGCATTTGCTATTTGTCCTACCTGAACCTCTAAGTTCTTAATTGAAGCAGCTTGATTTTGCAGGATCGTTGAGAACATCTCCTATAATATAGGCTTCTTCTCAGCTGCTGGTGCATGGCAGAGTTGGGGCTGCATAAGTGGTGGTGGTGGTGGTTGATGGAAGTGAGATGGATGATACTGAAATTGTGGTGGGGATGGTTGATGAGGCGGGTGATATGGAAATTACGAATGTGGTGGTACATGAACAGATGGAGCTTGAAACCTAGGGGGTTCTACAGGTCTAGAGCTAGAAGTTTGCCCTTGGTTTTGGCTTCAGGAGAAGTTATGTTGGTTCCTCCACCCTGGGTTGTAGGTGTTTGACAAGGGGTTGTTCTGTTGCTTCTGAAATGGAGCAACATACTGAACCGATTTTAGGTTAAGTAGACACCTATCTACAGAGTGGGTACCACTACACAGCTTGCAGGAAAGAAAAGGACTTTGGACAGAATAAATCAGATTAGGACTGGTGGGAGGATTATGTTAGGTACTGAGCAAATCTACCTTCTTTGTAAGATTCGCGATTTGGGAGGTCAAGGTAGACAGTGTGTCGAGCTCATAAATACCCGCCGACTTCTTTGGCAATTGCCTCTCCGAGGACCATAGATAGTTGTTAGCCGCTATCTTTTCTAACAACTCGTAAGCTTCCTCCTCTGTTTTACACATTAGCGCTCCACTTGCCGCAGCATCAACAATGGTCTTATTTGGGCTTGTAAGTCCATTATAGAAGGTCTGGACTTGCAACCACAAAGGTAGGCCATGGTGAGGGCACTTCCTAAGAAGCTCCTTATATCGTTCCCATGCTTCGTAAAGAGATTCAGAGTCATACTAAGCAAAGGAAGATATATTACTATGGAGTTGGGCCATTTTAGAGGGAGGGAAAAACTTAGATAGAAATTGATGGGCTAACTCATCCCATGTAGAAATGGATCCTGGAGGCAGGGAGGTTAACCAGTGTCTCGCCCTATCACTAAGTGAGAAGGGGAATAATCTAAGCCTAAGCGCATCATCAGATAATCCACTATGTTTAAACGTGTTGCACAAGTCCAAGAATTGCACAAGGTGAGCATGTGGGTCATCGTGTGGAAGCTCACTGAACTGTGGAGAAGTTTGGATCATCTGGAGGATTGCAGGCTTAATTTCGAAGTTATCTGTAGGGACAACTGGTGGCCTAATGCCGGAATAATATCCTCCAATTGTCGGCATCGCATAATCTCCAACAGTTTTAATTTTCCTATTTCTTGTCATAGTGAATTGCAGCGGAGCTAATAATTTCCTAGAGTCCTTTCGAATTTTTCTAAGAGTGTGTTCGATTTTAGGATCTAGAGGAAAGCAATCAAAACTTTTGGCTCTACGCTTGCAATCATCGAAAAGTCCATAGAAATTTTTTTTTTAAGTTTTCCAATTTTTCAATTTTTTTGATTTTAATTTTCAATTAACTAATCTAGATTGAACTTCTAAATATTTACAAGCTAGAATCACACCTAAGCATAATTTCACATGGCTAATTAAGACTTCCTCGACAACGGTGCCAAAAACTTGATGCGCCCAAAAGGTATGATACCGCAAGTGCACGGGTTGTACAAGTAATAATGGGATTTGAGTCCCGAGTTATCGTCCCACAGAGAAGTTGACTAGCCTAATTAACTACCGGTTAATCTTACCCTAAGTATATGCTAGCAAATTATGAGATTAAGGTGGGTGATCTACATAGCTAGAATTAAAAATACTAAAAGCAATAAAATAATAAAAGCTATAAAATAAAGAAATTAAAATCGAGCTGAACATTACTTACCGAGCTCCACGCAATTAAAAGCAAATACCCACGAAAATAATTAAAACAGTTAAAACTAATTAATTAAAATTAAAATGTAATTATGAAAATAACAAAGCAAGATAAATTAAACTAAATTTAACAAACCTAAAATGTAATTAAACTACTTAATCAAAATGCAATTTAAACTAAACTAAGATTTAATGAAATAAATTTACCCCTAATCTAATTCTAAATGAACACTTAATTAACTATCATCCTAATTAAAACTAATTTTTATACTACTATGCAAGAGTACTAGCATGCAATTTAATTAACAACTCTAAACTAAGCCTAACAAATTAAATTGAAAGCAAACTAAACTAACAATGCATGAAAATGGATTAATCACTAAAATGAACTAGCCAACCAAAGCCTTAAGCATTTTAAACCAATAAAATCCCTCCCTTTACTGTTCACGTGTCATCTTTGCATATTTTCAGGTATGGCTCGGCTTGTCCTCTGGTCCAGGCGTTGCTGTTTGTCCTCTGGTCCAAGCGTTTGCTGTTTTTGGTGTGTCTCGGTTTGTCCTCTGGTCCAAACATGCTAGGTTGCTATTCTCTGCCTTGGTTTCTGGTTGTCAGCTACTCTCATTCTACTTCTCATTTCTGCAATGTCCTCGGGTTGTGTCCTCTGCTGTTTCTGCCCTGGTGTGTCTCAGTTCTAGGCTGTGGTCACGGGTTGTATTCTCTGCTCCAGTTATTCAGCTGCCATTCTAGGTTCACGGGTTGTGCTCCATGCTTTGCAACATAGCCCTGGCAGCAAGCAATATCCATGGTGCAAATATTGCAACAGATTTATGAACTGTTACAACCAAATGGGACAATACAGCCGCTACTCCAGCGAACTCGAAGCCTCTTCTTGCGTCAGTCCAGCACTCAGCAGCTTGACAATAACCCGAGCCTTATTCCTCCAGCAAGAAATGATAAGCAATGAAGGTTACAAACAACACAAAGATGAACAGTAATTACTTCACAATACAGAGGAAAACAGAGGAGAGTTCTCAGATAGCTTGCTGCTGCTTTCGGGATGCTAGCTGCTGCGGGATGCTAGCTGCTGCTTCTCCACATCTGCACCACAACAGTTAAATAGCTGAAGAAGATGGCCACTGTCACCGGCTTCTCCCTCCTCTACTATTGTTAGACAATGCTCGGTAGTGAGCAAGCTTCAGCACATCGCAAACCCGAATGAATGGAGAGTGGGAAAATAGAATATGAAATCCAATCATAAAGGCTAACCCGAGGATTAAAAGAGACTTGAAAACTCAAGTGCTAAAAAAAAAAATCAAAAAGCTAAGCTTATCAAACCGAAAACATGAAAATAAAAGTGATTCTTCATTGAAAATGAAATTTAACAAAGCTTAATAAAGAACATGAAATGCATGGTAAAACAAACAGGAAAATAAAAAAAAATACTAGTAAGGAAAATAATTCTAAAAACTACTCTACCTACAATACTCCTACTCCTAAAATTACACTAACTTCTACTCCTAAAATTACATGACATTTTCAATTGTCATCCTTTCCTATTTATAAACACACTAGGGGTAAAATGGTAATTTCCACATCCTTGATGAGTTGGCTTTTTTTGGCCACTTGTCTTCACACCATTGGCTCTTTGAAAAGATATTTCCATGTCATCGGTCTTCTCGTCCAATTGGATGTGCTAGGTGGCATGACTCGTGTTGTCCGCGTGGCTCAATCTCGATTTTAGCCCAATTCCGGTCCATTTTCTATCGAAATATTCAAAATTCATCCGAATTTAATTTATTTGCAAACATGAGAATTTTAATTAAATAAAGGGGATAATTAACAAAATAAATTGGGGATTTAAGTAATTAATTAGGAAATTAAGCACAAATAATTCTAAAAATATAGAATTATCACGAGGACTCAAGTTACCTCTCTTCCCAAATCTCGCTATACCCTTGGAAGGAGAAACCTTCAGAAATATTGACTCACCAACTGCGAATTCAAGTGGTCTCTGTCTCTTGTCAGCATAGCTTTTCTGTCTACTTTGAGTTGTCCTCAATCTCTCAACTATTAACCGGACATCCTCAAAGGCTTGTGTAACCAAATCAGGAGCAAATATTTTCCTGTCACCCACTTCTTCCCAACCAATAGGGGAACGACATCTACGACCATATAAAGCCTCATATGGTGCCATCCCTATACTCGCATGATAACTGTTATTGTAGGCGAATTCGGCTAGTGGCAAATGGTCATTCTAGGAGCCTCTAAAATCCAGCACACACGCTCTAAACATATCCTCCAGAGTCTGTATAGTTCTCTCTGACTGACCATATGTCTGAGGATGAAAAGCGGTGCTCAAACTCAACTGGGTTCCCATGGCTTCCTGAAAGTGTTCCCAAAAGTGGGATGTGAAGCGGGAATCCCTATCTGAAACAATGCTCAATGGAATACCATGTAACCTCACTACCTCGCGTACATACAACTCTACCAATGAACTCAGACTATTGGTAGCTCTCATAGCTAAAAAGTGGGCTGACTTCATCAATCTATCAACAATCACCCATACAGCATCGTGATTCCTCCGGGTCCTCGGTAAACCCATCACGAAATCTATGGTGATATGCTCACATTTCCATGTCGGTATAGGTAGAGGCTGCAATAACCCTGTAGGTTTCTAATGCTCTACCTTCACTTGCTGACATACGAGACATCTCGCCATGAATTCTGCTACATCTTTCTTCATACCTGACCACCAGTACACTTTTTAGAGGTTCTGATACATCTTATTACTCCCCGGATGTAGCGTGTACCTTAAGGAATGAGCTTCTGTCAATATCAATCTCCTGAGTTCTGGGTCCTCAAAACTCACAATCTACTTCTGAACCTCAGAAGTCCATCAGAACTCAACTCAAAATCAACCATTGTGCCCTTCTATATCTGACTACTCATAACAATGCAATACAGATAAGTCTGCTAAGCTTGTCTGATCCTGTCTAACAGATTCGGCTCCAAGCGTAGACTAGTAATCATACAATCCGTATCCATGTCAGAAGGCATAACTCCCAAACTGAGGCTAGCAAGCGACTTTAACAATTCATGTTCCCTGACCATCATATACGATACCATCCCAAGGCTTTTCTTGCTCAAAGCATCAACTACAACATTAGCCTTACCTAGATGATAAAGTATTTCACAATCATAGTCCTTTAGAAGCTCTAGCCATCTTATCTATCTCATGCTCAATTCTTTCTGTGAGAACAAATACTTAAGGCTTTTGTGGTCGGTAAAGATCTAGAATTTCTCTCCATACAAGTAATAATGCCATCTCAAACACTAGTGCTGCTAACTCCAAATCGTGGGTCGAATAGTTCTTCTCATGGTCCTTTAATTGTCTAGATCCATAAGCAACTACCCTCCCATCCTGCATCAATACACAGCCCAGTCCCTGATGTGATGCATCAGTATATACTGAAAATCCTCTTGAGCTGGTAGGGATAGTGAGAATTGGAGCAGTGGTCAATCGACTCTTTAACTCCTGAAAACTCTTCTCACAATCTTTATCCCACATAAAAGCTACACCCTTCCGAGTGAGACGTGTCAACAGAGCAGCTAATTTCAAAAATCCTTCAATGAATCTCCGATAGTATCCTGCTAAACCAAGAAAACTCCTGATCTTGGTGACTGTCCTTGGATGTTCCCACTGAACTACAGCCTCAATCTTGGATAGATCTACTAATACACCATCCTTCGACACAACGTGTCCCAAAAACGAGATCTGTGATAACCAAAAATCACACTTGTTGAGATTAGCATATAACTTCTGCTCTCGTAGGGTCTGCAGTACAATCCTGAGGTGCTTCTCATGCTCTTCCTTGGATTTATAATATACCAAGATATCATCTATGAAGACGATAATGAACTGATCTAGATATGGCTTGAACACATCATTCATCAAAGCCATGAAAGCTGTGGGAGCATTCGTCAATCCGAATGGCATAACTAAGAACTCATAGCGGCCATATCGGGTCATAAATGCTATCTTGGGTACCTCTCCACTCCTAACTCTCAACTAATGATACCCAGACCTCATATCAATCTTAGAAAAGACTTGTGCTCCCTAGAGCTGATCTAATAAGTCATCAATGCGTGGAAGTGGATATCTATTATTGATGGTTACCTTATTCAACAATCTGTAATCTATACACAATCAGAGGCTTCCATCCTTCTTCTTCACAAACAAAACCGGTGCTCCCCACGGTGAAACACTCAGTCTGATGAAACCCCTATCCAACAGCTCCTGTAATTGTCTCTTGAGCTCCTCCAGTTCAACTAAGGCCATACGATATGGTGGTTTCGATATAGGTTCGGTACCAGGCACTGAGTCTATATAGAACTCCATCTCTCTGTCTGGTGGTAACCTTGAAATTTCATCCGGAAAGACATCTGGGAATTCACTAACCACATGAATATCTGCCAACTTCGAATGTACCTTATCCGTATTAATCACGTACGTAATAAAACCTTCAACATATCCAGTTCTCAGTCAGCATAGTACATTACGAATTACAACCATAACTACTACTTTCATTTCTTTTCATCAAACTTTACAACATATTTTTCAGGGTTAGGAAACATAACTGTCTTAACATAACAATCTAAAACAACATGGTTTGACGATAACCAATCCATTCCTAAGATTACATCAACACTCATGCTTAACAATATTAGATTGGCTGTCATGTCCTTTTCCCCTACTCTTAACTTACAATCATTTAACACATACTCCACTAGCTGACTATTATCCATAGGCGTACAAATCAACATTATACTATTCAAAGGTGTATGCTCTACATGCTTTTCTATCTTACATACAAATGAAGGCGATACAAATAAATGCGTGGCACCAGGATCAATTAAAAAATGTGCTTCTAAATCATATATCAAGATGTTACCTCTAATCACATCCGATGAAGCATCAGCAGTCCCCTGGTCTAAGGCATGCACTCGCCCTCGTCCAATAACCTATTTCCCTTTCTCTTCTGCTGTCGCTCTCCTCCTCGGAGCAGACATATCAGCTGGAGCTCTCTTAGGCTCCTTACCCTTCTGTAGGGCAATATAAATCACCTCTTGGTACACTCTAGCCATATGTCCTGGCTTTTCACATCTGAAGAATAAACCACTAGAAACATGACAAAGTCTACCTCCATGGTATCTACCACATCTACTGCATTGCTCAGTGGTAGGCCTCAATCCTCCAATCACTACTTTTCTAGCTAGAGCTATAGCCGGGTATGCAGGAGATCTAACAATCTTCTCCTGTACTTCCTCGATCTTTGGTCTCTCATCGAAGAGTCTCCTCCCTCCTTGATATCCGAAACCTCGAGCACTGTCACTCACCGGCCTCTTTTTATCTCTGTCCCTACCTTTTCCCACTGTTTTGAATTTTGAGACATTCCTCTCATAATCTTATTCTTAGAGCTGCGCCTTGCGTACTGCTTCATCATAGGTAGAGATGTCAAATGGAACCAGTTTAGACCATAATACTGGTCTCAATCTATCTATAAATCTGTGGACCTTCCTAGTCTCACTACTCATGATGTCAGGGTCATACCTTCCCAAGGATAAGAATCTAGTCTCATACTCATCTACTAACTGACTCCCCTGGCTTAACCCCAAAAATTTGGCCTCAGCCTCTGCTAAGCCGTATCTGGAACAAATTACCTCCTGAAGGCATCCAAAAATATCTCCCAACTGATTTCTGCATGTCGGGCTCTCAATATGGGTTTGGTGTACTTCCACTATTGTTCTTTCATCCCCTTCAGTAGGAACGCAGCAAATGCGACCATCTCTGAGGTCGTACACTCAAAGAATCCATACAACTTCTCCATTTCTCCTATCCACTCCTCTGCCACCACTGGGTCTTTAATCCCACGAAAAGTTAGAAGTCCAAGTTTCTGGAATTGTCAAAGTCTGTCCAAATCACAACCATACCCCAAAACATTACCGCTTTGTCGTGGAGCAACATGAGATGGCGTATCCTGAACTGGTGGGGATGTAGGTGTATCAGGTGCAGCTGCCTCTCTCGGTGCATTCTCTGCATCCTGTCCCTATCCTCTTGGCATAATCTGTTCCAGTATCTCCACTATGGTCTCAAGGTAACATTCTAATCTCTCGAAACGTGCCTCGATGCTCTCAGGTACCTCAGTAGGACCTGTAGTCTCATCTCGGGTCTCTTGCCTACATCTACGGCCTCGAGCCCTACCTCTATCCCCTCTACCACAGCGAGTAATAGCCCTAATAGCTAAATCCCTGCATTTATAACCATTAATTAGTTTGGTTTCCAACTTATATACACAATTGTAGCTGAACAAAGCATAGTACTATGGGGATGTACACTTTCCTAATTACTAATATCGACTCACATCAGACCAACACGGCTCTGATACCATTTCTGTCATGCCCTTCTCTCACACGTGACCTACCAAAATCACCACAAATGTTTCACATTTTACTTACCCTTCCTTCTGTCATTGCTCACCTCAAATGTCGGGCTGTGATTTGATATTAGTCACCCATTCACATTCATTCACAATATATGTAGGATTTAATATTCTTTTCTATAATATAAACTCTTGTATAGTAATACAAATATTTGTACATATACATCCCCGACTATACACTTGTTTACATAACTGTGCTTATACATTGTTCAGTACAAAATGTCAAGTGTGTATACCTCTTGTAAGATGGATTGACAGCGGATTAAAGTCTACAAATCTCCAGCCGTGTCCACCTACTGTGGATGCTCTGAAAAGAGGGAAATAATAAGGGGGTGAGCTCATAGCTAAGTAAGGAAATCAGACAAGCAAGTAAATAACCTCACTATCTACAAAAGGCTATGTTCATGCCTTGAAATCATTTCCTTACCCATCGTATCTAAAGCATGCATCCTATTTAAAGCTTTTATGCAATATATGTATAGAAACAAAACATCAGTTATAAAACTGGAAATATGTTGGTTTAACAACCTCAACATTTTGTGCATAACACTGAATTTCTCATGTAATTTCACACAAATCACATTTTCTCATGCCATTCAATTCAATCAAAACAATATGGCATTCATCATGTTTAAAAACATGAAAATCTGGCCCTCACCCATCCCTCAGGTTACCCTTTTCACAACTCACAAATTCACATATTCATATCATAAAACCATGTGATAATTCAATCAAGAATATTGATTTACATTGCATGAAAAGAAAACTGAGATAGGCGATTACATGTTCCGAGTGTATGATCATAACTCATTTTCCATGATCCCAGGCTACACAGTACTCGGTGTTCGGGGTCTCACAATTGCTGTAACAGGAGGTGGGTCAAATCTCGATCGTCAGCTCTCAACTGAGGACTTGATCTCGGAGCATGCCAGATCCCACTGTATCCCGCTCCCACTGCTAACCAGTCCTATCATAGTACATCAAGTACCCAAGGTACAACGTACTCCATGTGACATACACGGTAAACAGTACTCCATGGACCCTATCACAAGGTGGGATGCTTACCATGAGTCTTAGTCTCATACCTTGGATATACCTCATAGTGGGGATGCTCGCCATGAGTCTTAGTCCTCATACCATGGGTTATTTTGATAACCCTCGGCCTTATCTCAAAATAATGCACGTGTGAGCATATAATTGGTACGACACACAGTCAGCACAGGCTCCCAACACAACTGTTTCATGCTCTTTTCAAACTTGGTACGTGCGAGTAAACTCCCAACACGACCATATCACAATAATATACTCTAGTGCGAGCAATGCTCTTAGCACTATGTCATATAAAAACTCGAGTATGAGCAAAGCCCCCAATACTATATAATATATAATATATATGAAATTTGAGTACGAGCTAAGCTCCCAGTACTCTATCATGTAAAACTGAGTATGAGCATAACTCCCAATACTCTACAATGCATCAATCACAAAACTGAATACAAGCAATGCTCCCAATACTCTAACATATAAAACTGAGTATGAGCATAACTCCCAATACTCTACAATGCATCAATCACAAAACTGAGTAGGAGCAATGCTCCCAATACTCTAACATCTAAAACTGAGTATGAGCATAGCTCCCAATACTCTATCATGCATAAATCGCATTTAAAATTTAGTACGAGTAGATACTCCAGTACTGAGTGATGCATATCTCAAAATATAGTGCGAGTATTCTTTAGCACTTATGGTTTTCACACAAAACCGGATAGATGGCTTTTCAAATCACAATTCACCCAAATAAATCAAATCCGCACTAACATGTGCATGTTTTCGCATATACATGAAAAATTAGCCATTCTGTCATACAACCATGAATTTCAGTCATAACAAGCATCTAAGGTCTTTTCACCCTATTTTTGGATAAAACACACTTATCCTCATTAGTCCCCATCACAATAACATGCCTATTCACGGGAATTCATATATCATATAGTTATCGAAATTTTATTTGAAATACGTGTCACTACCTCTAGCTACTCACGAAATTTCCTTACCTCGGATCACGTCACAAGACCTCTCTTCCTCAGTGTTGCTTACTCTTGTAGTCCGATCAGCTTCCACTGTGATTTTCGAAGCTGTTATAATTATTGACGTTAGTAAACCAAAATATACTCATTTTACTTGCATAATCTCAACTCAATACATAAACTCAACACTTTCTTACATTATGGTGTTATACCATGTTTCCCATATAGCTATCTTCATTTTACTTTATATCCAATTTATGCATTTCATAAGATTAGGTTAAAATCTTCCATACATGCATATTCCACCATTAAATTTATACCAACACCATTTCCTCATCATTTTCCCACTACCATGCCAATAGCTAGGTCATGATTATTTTTCATGATCTTTTCATTTCCAACATTTCATACAAATACCAATTAACTCACCAATACACCAAGTTTCGCATATAACAACTCGGTGCATTAAATCTTACTTAACTGAGATTTTCCTCTTTTTCACCAAAATGGTAAAATCCTTTTTGCTCTTCAAACCTTTGATTCCAATCTCTTGTTTCCAAGTATGTTGCTCTCCTCTTTACCAAGAACAACTTTGCTCAACTATATCGCACTCAAAACTGGTTACAAACTAAAGTTTTCTAATATTGAAAGGTTAGGTTTAGCTTTGGTTCTTGAATGGAATAGTGTTTCTCGTGAAACAGAGGTTGCAGAGGTCCAGTATTTATAGAATTGTCTCTATGAGATCGATCTGTCAACCACATGAGATCGATCTGCCCTGCATTTTTCACCTCGAAAGCGACCTTTCAAGCCTAATAAGATCGATATGTCCCTAAGCATGAGATCAATCTTCTTAACTCAGAACCTTAAGGAGATCGATCTGGCCTTGCAATGAGATCGATCTGTTGAAACCCGAGCCTTAAAGAAATCAAACTGTATTGCGAAGGAGATCGATCTGCTCCTCTCCAGAAGCAGTTTTGCTGCAACTTTCATCCTAAAATCACTGCTACATTAGTATTTGATTTACTGTACCATTCATTTTTCATTTCATACACATTTACAACTCCGAAACATACATTCCTTATAATTTACATCATTTGTGACTTGTCTATACCTCACAAAGTCATAAGGATTACATCTTAAATTTTGGGTCTTACAATTATATTTTATTTTCATTATATTTTTATTTATGTAATTTGATTTGATTTGATTTTTTGATTTGATAATATTTTTTAATTATAAATTTGATTTTTTTTAAATTTCATTATATTTAATTATTTTTAATTATATTTTTAGAAAATATATTAATATGAATTACAACAAAATCTATTTATATTTTTAATTTGATTATTATTGAATACGAAATTCAATAAAATTTAATTATATTTTTAATTATATTTTTAGTTTGATTATTTTTAAATATGAATTATAATAAAATCTATTGCTATATTTTATGGTTATAATGTAACGCCCTCGGAAGCTCGGAATTTCAGGCTAATTTTTTTCTATTATTTAGCTGATTTGTCATTATGAAATGTAGACTATAACTGTCAAGCATAATTTTTTTTATTTACTTTAAGGCTATTAGCCTAAGGTCCTAAACTGAATACCTCCTGATGTATGTCATTATCATCTTAAGATCATGCTTTCCTAATTTATTCCACACTTTTTCACCACATTTAGCACCATACATTTGTAATAACTGAGATTTTTTCCAACCTCGACTTAAATCATTTATCATTTAAATCTCGATGCATGCCTAATAATTCAATACTAATAATTTTGATATTTGCGTAAGGACTCGATTTAGTGGATGCAAGAGTAAACGAGCTTTTTGACAGGAATCCCAAAGTAACATTACTAATCCAAACCCTAAATTGTCATCAAACCTCGAGGGTACCTATATTGTAACGTCCCAAATTTTTGAAATTGGGACTAGATTTTTTTTTTCTTTACTTCAATTTATCAACGACCAATGTGGAGTCTAATCTCCTTTGTTAATTTTATTTACACCAACTCGGTTATTAGTGTCCTTTAGTTTTTCTCCCATTCAAACACGTGTGATGTGGTACTGAATTAACTCCAAGTACATATACATATCATATATCATAGCAAACCATAATTTGCATTCATCAATTTGAATACAAAAGAGTATGATCATCTTTAAGTTTTTGCTACATCACACTTCAAATACAGGCTATAATCAACATTTAATATAGCCTATAGACCACATTTGATACCTGTTATATAGCCTATTGTTACATCCTAAAAATAAATGCATAAACTGTGCATTGACTGTTTGAAATACAAACTAAGATATATTATGTGTATATACCTTCATAACATAATAAGCAGACGATGGGAAGATTCTCTCTAAGCCTAATAAAAATAGGAACATTCTCTCAGTGTCTAGCATAGATAACCTGTAGAAGCAGAATAAGGGGGTGGACTTACGCCCGATAAGAAATTACATAAAAGTGGAAGCTAACAAAAACAACATGCATACTTTTTCAAAACATTCAAATCTTTTCATACCTATTAAGTTCAAAACATACATATGCTTATGGTACTTAGAGATCATAATTACTTAAATAAAGCTTACAAAAGAAATGCTTACAAAGGCTTGCTCAAAATCCTATTTATGTGAAATCAGATAACAAACGTAATTTGTGTCGTAGTTTAAGAGATCGGCTACTACCAGTCAGTAAAAATGTAGCACATACTTAAGATCCTAAAAAGGAGGAGTTAACCTATGGCTATGGTTGGAGGCCCTCAATCCCACTGGACAAGTAGGTGATAAGAATGTTGTAGACATGTCCAACAACTTACTTACTTATAGGCGAGAG
Source organism: Firmiana major (assembly GCA_033439115.1). NCBI lineage: Eukaryota > Viridiplantae > Streptophyta > Magnoliopsida > Malvales > Malvaceae > Firmiana > Firmiana major. The sequence continues at coordinate 41,063,430 of CM065905.1, forward strand.
TCGAACAAGTTAGATAGGTGCATCGGCAACTTACTTACTTAGGGCAACAAATGCTAAAAGGGGCATATACTAAGGAGCCAAGAGTCTCTAAAACAAATCTTTACTTACATAAATACTTAGCATGATTCCAAATTCTTCAAATGATATTCATAGCTTTCAAAACATAATACATGCTAAAGCAGGATACTCACCCCATGGAACTATACTTATCAAAACTCTTACGAAATGATCCCACACTAAAATAATGTAAATACATTTCAAAGAAACCAATTCAATGCATTCCTTTAATTAAAATAGTAAAAAAAAAACTGAATTATACAGTTTCACAAAATAACGTTCTTTAATGCAGTTGGTGGAATCTCTATACTTATTTCATAAATTCATAAACTTAATAAAACATGCATACATTTACTTTAAATAAAATCATGTTAATATGCATGAGTGTGCAAGTTTTAGAATAAAATCTAAGGGGGAATCGATCCCTCATAAGCCAAATGCATATCTTTTGGAAATTCCAGATGAGGGATCAGTCCCTTACCTTGAGGGAATTGATCCCTTCATGCTAGAAAGCAATCGTGCGAGGTTTAAATCACTAGGGGGATCGATCCTTCTCCTTGAAGGATTGATCCCTCATGCACCATTATGCAGTTTTAGTTAAGTTATCAAACTTCGTGCATTTCAAAACTTATTAAAATGTTTAATACATGCTTAAATCAAAATGTACCATGTCTTTACATGCAATCCCTTACTTCTTAGCAATGCAGCACTTTAACTTGGTTTTGGCTCTAAGGCTTAGGCTGGGCAATGCATCTATATTGCCTACCTCCCTCCAAATGGTTTCTTAGTTGTAATGCCATTAAAATAAGTCTAATTACTATCAACTTACTTACTTAAACTTCAACACAACTCAAAAATAAATCGAATCCTATTGAATCAATTCTACTCTTCCTATCCTTGAGTTAATCACATTATACGTCAATGCTTCTATAGGCTTCCTTTCCATCCAAAGGTCATATTTTGTCTTACATAGTTCTTACAGTGTTCTAAAACCACATTATCCTAGTTAGGAGCCCTAAAACTCAATCTCATTAAATGTTCCAATATGTATCATCATTGTGATTTAATCCTTCTTTTCTGAATTTGACACTACCATTTTACTTAGTAATCATCCAATACACACATACATCACCATGATCAAAGCATTCTAGCTATAAAAAACCCTAAAGGCCAAAACCTGAAAACTTGTTTACCATAGTTTCCATCACATCTTACTTTAGTAAAATGATAGATCAAAACATCAACAATCATATATATAAACCTCAAAAGTATCTATGTGTCCTAACATTTTCCTCCTTCTTTGGCCAAGACCCTAGCACAATCCTCCAATGCTCTTAGCAGCATTGAAACACCATAAAACACCTTAAAAACCAGGCAAATATCATGTAACTCTATATCTTAAATATTCAAGCTTTTTCTCTCTAACTTAACCTTTAAATGGCTAAACTTCTCTCTAGCTTTTGACCTCCAAAACATCATCATCAAAGTTCTAAAATGAAATATGCTAAAGAGGATGTGAAGTGGTAAGCTTGTTTTAAAAAATTGGGAACCAAATCTTCTTCTTCCTCTCTTTTTCTTTTCTTCATTTTTCTCTCTTTTCTCTCTCTTTAGCCTAAAAATGGTGTCAAATCAAAAAGTGAAGGAGTAGGGATGGATTAGACAAAGTAAAAATGCATCTGAGTGGGAGTAGGTGAGGCTAAGGGATCGACCCTCTACTAGAGGGGATCAATCTCTCAACAATCTTTAAACTCTCAAGGCATTTCTGCCATATGAGGATTAATACCTTAGGAGGAAGGATCAATTTTTTAACTCCAGATTCATTGTTCTGCTTTATTTTTAGCTGAAAATCAATTAAGGAGGTTGATTCTATACCAATATACTCATTTCAACCCAAAGTATGCAAATTTTCCTTTCTTAAATCGGATCAAATCATACCAATACACATGCCTAAAAATTTAAATGAGTTCTCGATCTTAAAAAGTCATTCGTTGCCATTCCATCAAATGTACATTGAACTTATTACACTAAAAAACTTTCATTATGGATACAAAGAAAATGATGGTTTTTACATCCTCCCCACATTAGGAAATTTGGTCCTCTAAATTGATCGAGCTTATCCGAATAGGTGAGAATACATCTCCTTTATCAAGCTCTCTAGCTCCCAAGTGGCTTCCTCGGAGGAATGATGTTTTCAGAGAACTTTAACTAAGGAGAAGAATGATCAACCTTTCATCATAACTAAGATCCTCCCTGATATCCAATGGCTCATACTCAATAATGTGGGATAGATTTGGATGGTACTTAAGAAGACATTGTGCACTCTAGATAGCTACAGAGGAAGTGTTAATATGTTGGCCATATCTCCTAAGATCTCAAATAACCTAATGAACTAAAGACTTAATTTTTCCCCTCTCGTCGAATCTTATAATTTCCTTGGATAGAGAAAACTTAAAAAACAACAAGTCACCCATGAAGAACTCTAGATCTAATCTCTGACTATCAGCATAACTATTTTGTCGCTTTAAGCTATCTTAAGTCTCTTACAAATTAATCAAACATCCTCAAAAGCATGCTCAATTAGCTTAGGAGCAAACACTTTCCTATCACTAACCTCTTCCAAACCTATAGGATACCTATATCTCATTCTATACAAAGCTTCATATGGAGTCATTTCAATGCTTGAGTGGTAGCTGTTGTTGTATGCGAACTCGACTAATGGTAGGTGGTCATCCCAAGAGCCTTTAAAATCCATAACGCAAGCTCGTAACATGTCCTCCAAAGTTTAGATGGTCCTTTTTGACTGGCCATCAGTCTGGAGATGGAAAGTCGTACTAAAATTTATTGAGATCCCATGGCTTTCTAAAAATGCTCCCTAAAATAGGAAGTAAACCTAGATCTCTATCCAAAGTAATGTTCAATAGAATCCCATGTAGCCTGATTATCTCTTTTACATACAGATCAGCCAGAGCACTGAGAGTATCTATAGACTTAATGGCTAAGAAGTATGCCAACTTAGTCAACCTATTTTCTATTACCCAAACATCGTGGTTCCTCTGGGTCCTCGGTAATCCTATAATGAAATTCATAGTTATATGCTCCCACTTTCATGTTAGTACAGGTAGTGGCCTCAGTAATTCGGGGGGGTTTTAACGCTCTACCTTAACCTGCTGATATATGAGACACTTAGTCATAAACTCTGCAATGTCTCATTTCATACCAGTCTGCTAGTACACCTTGCGTAAGCTGTTATACATCTTGTTGCTCCCTAGATGTAAAGTGTATCTAGAGGTGTAAGCTTACTCTAATATCAATTTCCTCAAGGTCTCATCCTTCAGAATACATATAAGACTGTGAAACCTCAAAAGCCCATCACTATCAATATCAAAACCCAACCTTTGATTCTGGTGTACGAATCCCACTATCTTAATGCAAAACTAATCCTCCCTATGAGCTTGCTTAATTTAATCCATCAAATTTGGTTCTCTCCTTAAACTAGTAGTCATGCAACTATCAGTGTCAAAAAGAGTGGTGTCCAAACTCAAACTCGCAAACTATTTAAGTAACTAGTATCCCCTAATCATTATATAAGAAATTAACCTCAAGTGTTTCCTTCTCAATGCATTCGCTATTACGTTAACCTTACCCAAGTGGTAAAGTATCTCACAGTCGCAATCCTTAAGATGTCCATCTATTTTCTCTACCTCATATTCAATTCAATTTGAGAAGACAGATACTTTAGACTCTTGTGATCAGTGAATACTTGAAACCTTTCACCATATAAGTAATGCTACCAAATCTTCAAAGGAAAAACTACTGTGCTAGTTCCAAGTCATGAGTTAGATAGTTCATTTCATGGTCCTTAAGCTGGTGAGATCCATAAGTGACTACTTTGTCATGTTGCAAGAGCACACAATCCAGTCCTTAGAAGGAGGCTTCACTATAAATCAAGAAACCCTCTGATCCATTCGGAATGGTTAGGATTAGTGACATTGTGAATCTCTGCTTAAGCTATTGGAAGCTATGCTCACACCTGTCAGACCATTCAAACTTCATATCCTTTTTGTGTGAGCCTAGCCAATAGTCCAGCTATTTTAGAAAACCCTTATACGAAGCGTTTATATTGCCCAATAAGTCCTAAGAAACATCGAATCTCTGTGAAATTCCTCGATCATTCCCACTGTATAATATGACCCAAGAATGCAATCTGCTCCAAACCAAAAGTCACTTTTGTATAATTTTGCATATAACTATTTATATCAAAGTGTTTATAGTAGTATTTGCAAATGCTGCTTGTGTTCCTCTTGGGATTTGAAATACACTAAAATTAATAAAAAAGATCACAAACAGATCCAGGTACTTTTTGAATACCTCGTTCATCAGATTCATAAGTGTTACCGATGCATTTCTTAGGCCGAATGACTTCATTAGGAACCTGAAGTGGCTATATTGCATCTTCAAGGCTATCGTATGGATATCTTCCTTTCTAATATTCAATTGATGATATCCCGATCTCATATCAATTTTGGAGAACACTGTAGCATGTTGCAATTGATTAAACAAATCATCAATCCTAAGAAGAAGGCACTTGTTCTTGACAGTAGTCTTGTTCAACAACCGATAGTCTACAATCAACCTCAAGGTACCATTGATAATTCCATTTTTAATAGAATTATTTGTGCTTAATTTCTTAATTAATTATTTAAATCCCCATATTATTTTATTAATTATTCCCTTTATTTAATTAAAATTCTTCAATGTGTAGGTAAATTAAATCCGGATGAAACTCAGTTGTTTCAGTAAAAAATGGGCTGAAAACGAGCTAAAGGAGATTGGATAACTTCCTATTTGCAGACCGAGTCACCAGTCGCCTGGACACGTGGGATGTCGAGTGATAGTATTTTATTCGCTTGGAAACGATAAGATCGACGGACACCATGCCAACCTTCTAGAAGACACATGCCGGGCCATATTGCACATCCAATTGGATAAAAGGACGAGTGACGTGGAAATATCTATTGCAGCAAATCAAAGGAAGACAAGTGGCCAAACAATGCCAACTCATCTAGGATGAAAAATTACCATTGTACCCCTATGTTTGTGTATAAATAGAACATGATGAGCAATTGAAAAAATGAAGTAGCCTAGGGTAGTTTTTAGTGAAGTTTTTAGGGTAGAGTAATTTTAGGAGTAGAGTACTTTAGTTTAGAGTAGCCTAGGGTAATTTTTAGAATAGTTTTAGATTTCTCACAGCCACCATTTTTATTTTTCATTTCTTCTCGGTTTTGCAAGCTCATTTTTCTTTGTTACTGTTCAGTACATTTAAGTTTTAATGAAAAAGCTTTCATTTTTCCTTTCTTTGCTCTCGGTTTTGCATCTTAAACTTGTCTATTTTCTTGATTCACCGATTGTTGGACATGAGGAAGTAAGAAAGTTTGGCTGGTGACAGTGGCCATAGTCTTCATTCCTCTTTAACATTTTATTTTTATGTTTTAAGTAGATAATTTCAAGCAGGAACTTTTCTTCACTGTTGTCTTGTTACATTTTCGTTTCCTACAATTTGTGTTTTACATTTTACAGTGCTTCATAACTATGCCGTGTAGCTCTATGGATTCAGTATGATGGCAAGGGGACCAAGCTTCATTTTCTGTTACATGTGTTCATTGTTTCTATTTCCTTAGCATTTTATAGTTATTCACAATGTTAATATTTCTTAGATTCCTCCTCTGTTCGGCTCTGCTTTAGTTTAGTTTACTGTTCATCTTAGCTATCTTATTATCCTGCATTGTTATCGATTCTAAATGGTGATCTAGTAGTTTACTAGGCTACTGTTAGGTTCTCTTTTATTTTTGTTTTAAGCGCAGTAGGTCCAAGAGCATTTTATTTCTTTTCTCTTTTGTTTCTTTTTATTTTCTGTCTTAGCAGGAGTTTCATTTTCTTTGATATTTTCTATTCTGTTAATTCTTTATTGTCTGCTGAAGATTAGGTGATTGAATGTGGCGATAGTCGGCTGGGTGCAGTTGAGCCTTGTATGGATAGTCGGAGCAGGTCACTGAAGCCGCAGCGGATGTTGCTAGTTGTCCTCTGGTGTGCTCTGTGCCGTTGAGGATGGCAATAAGCTGTTGCATGTTTTAACTAATCTGTTAGCCACTATTCTTGGAGGCAGATGCAAAGTGGAAAGGTAGCAGAGGGCAGGAACATGGGAGCATCTCAGAGCTGCATGACAGGTTGCTGGTGCAAGCAGTAGATATCGCCTGGAGCAGGAGCAAGACGCGGTGCTAGTACGCAGGACAGAACCTGAGAAAGCATACGTGGACAGTGGCCTCGAGTAGTATCTGAGCAGAGTATGCCGAGGACCTGTGCAACAGAGAATCGAGTAGCACCTAGAGCAGGAGCACTTTCCCCAGGATATGGTGCTGGTGCATGCGGACAGATCGAACACCAAAAGCAGAAGCAGCTGGAGCACTTAAAGGCAGTACCTGTACATTACCTGGTCAGGACCGAAAGGATAATGGAGAAGAACATGCATAGTACTATTTACGGGACCACTCAGCTAGGATGTCAAGACCTATCCTGACTTAACCAAAACCACTACAAATTTTTCGCATTTTTAACTTACCTTTCCTCTCCTCAATGGTTGGGCTGTGATTCGATGTTAGCTTCCTCGCATACCATATCATCCATTTTCATACATACAGGTCAATATACTATTACTGACTATAACTTCTTTTGTAAGATTATGTAAAATCTAATACAAATACATTCCCCATAATATATATTGTATACATCACAGTGCTGTTTCTATGTTTAGATACATAACCGTACAAAATATGTATACCTGTCGATCGATAGGAAATAGCAGCGAACACAGGAATACTATCCCTCAAAAGCTCTCACTCTACTGCTGATACTCTGTAGAGAGATGTAAAGAAAAAGGGTTAGCATACAACGCGTTCAGTAAGGAAATCAGGTAAGCAAGTAGATATCTACACTATCTACTCAAAATAATGCTATGCCTTGAAAACATCATTTCCTTAACTCACTTTAAAAGCATGTCTTTAAAATATATATATACTTGTATAGATTAAATCCCATGTACAGAAATCATGCTTTCTTTCTCAAATGTAGGCATGTAGTACAAAATAATGCATCTTTATAATATTACAATGCCTTTAGATAAATCACGCCATTTATATTTAAATCATAGTAAATATGGCATTTAAATCATTCACATCACAAAATCAGAGTCTGACCCATCCCTCAGGTCTATCCGCAATTAAATCAGTTAATCAAGTGATATATCATGTGAGACTCTGTGGTGAAAATGTAAATAGTATCTTGGACTATGATCATATCCGATAATGTGATCCCAAGCAACATAGATCTCGGTGTGTGGGGCATCACTGCTGCAATGGGAGGGGGGTCAGTCCATCACAACCGCCAGCTATATCCTCCTCAACTCCACAACACCACACGATACAGTGTACTCCATGCCACATACATGGTACAACGTACTCTGTGGACCCTACATCACAGTCGGGGTGCTTGCCATAGGTCTTAGCCCTCAAAACCATGGAATATCATACCACGTCTCTAGTATCCTCATGCGGATCCTCTCACAGTATGACACTCAGTCTACACGAGGAAATCAAGCATGGTTGTTAACATATATTATATATCACATACAGTGCGCGCCTTTGAGCGCGACTCACAGTCGACACTCCGCTCAAACACTGTTTCACATCACAAACTCAAACTCTAGTGCGAGTAAACCTCTAGCAACTAGGTCAATGCATAGTTCATGTATTAAATCAAGTACAAGTAATAGCTCTAGTACCATGCTATGCACAATATCATCAAATCAAGTACGAGCTATAGCTCCAGTACTATGTCATGTATAACTCATGAAGAATCGAGTACAAGCAACGCTCTAGCGCTCAGTCATGTATCTCATGTAAAATTCGAGTACGAGCTAATCGCTCCAGCACTTTCTCATGCATATATCATATAAAACTGAGTATGAGTAAGAACTCCAGTACTCTATCATGCATGTCACGAAAATCTAGTGCGAATCACAATCCAGCACTAATATATGTGGAAAATATATGAAATCCAGTGCGAGCTATGCTCCAGCACGATTTATTCTCACATAATATGATAGATGGCTCTTTAAAAAGGGATGGTTTACAAAATATCAAAATCAACACTATAAAGTGTGCTTAATTCACATCAACCTTAAAATCATTAGCCCATCTATTTATTTTTCTACTAAACAATAGTAAAACACTCAAAATGGTGGTTTTCATGCTTTTTAAAACTTTTCATAAAAGTTGACTTTTTGACTAACTAGGGGCAAAATCGTAATTTACCACTATTGGGTCACAATAATTATTATTCACTTTCCCTGACCCTTAGAGTTTTTAAGTAAATGTAAAAGCAAATGAAAATACGTGCAGATATCTCTAACTACTCACAAAAGTCCCTTACCTGCAATCACTCGAGAAATTTTACTTCCTCAACGCTGCTCGATCCAGCAGTCCGATTTGCTTCTCCAATACTCTCTAGAGCTGCATATAACCATTTATCAGGTTAATTACACTTTTCCTACTGTATTTCACATTAAATACAGTCTATTTCCCTTAATGGGCTTTAATAAACCTTAATAGGCCTAACTATGCCTTAAGCCCATTTCCATTTTACTATTCATTTTCGTTGGGCCTATTGAGCTTATGGAGCCTACCAACTCTTATTGGGCTTGTCCCAGACCCATTACATTACATTGGGCCTAAAATATTTGGGCTTGGCCCATTGGGCCTCTCGGCCACATGCCATGCCCGAGAGCTATCCATGCCGTCGGTCATGCCATGGCATGCCATTCATGCCTATTTCCTTAGCTAATTCACTTAGGCATTTTCACAAACACTTGGTTGGCAACATTTTTAAGCATCACATAGTTCATTTAGGAATTTTATCAAACACCTTGATTGCCAACTTAATACATGTATTAATTAATCAAATTAATTATGTGAGACCCCGTATATGTATAAGGGTATATATGTACATAGAAGTGTAAATAGAGTTGTACTATGAATTATATGTGATGTAAGTCCACAAGTAATGTACACACTTGTAATGAGAGTGATAATTGTACATACAAGTTTCATTATATATGAATGTGTTAATGGACTTAAACATGTGGAGAATGTGTGTAGAATGGATTATGAGTAGTTTGGTAAAATGGAAGTAGAATTGCATAAGATGTGCACTTTCATTTTTGTTTATATTAAGTACCATTGGTCACACAAAGATCCTACACAAGTTTTAATGTGTATGAAGTGAGGATGGATGCCATTTTCAAGTCTCAAAGATGAATGAATGAAGGAATGATCATGGTAGCAAATTAAGGATGTTTGGTAAGTGTTGTTGCAGAGGAAATCTGGAAATTTTGAAGGGCAGATCGATCTCATGGGATGAGAGATCGATCTGGAAGAGCCAGAATGCTCTTATTTGGGCGAAAGAATAGAACAGATCGATCTGCAATGGACCAGATCGATCTCCTTAGCTCTCTGTTTGGGAGCAGATCGATCTCATGCTTCGACAGATCGATCTCATGCCTTGACAGATCGATCTCATGCTTCGACAGATCGATCTCAGGCTTAAAAATGCCGTGAAAAAAGAGGGATTTTAAGAGACCAGATCGATCTCCTCTTGGACCAGATCGATCTCCTCAAGCTATTTCTATATAAGGAGTGCTGGAAATCAGAAAATTTCGGGAAAAACACAAACTTTCCACTTTCAACCCAAAAACCTAACATTCTCTCTCAAAAATCAGCCATTTTCAGTGAGGTTTGAAGAGAGACCATTAGAGACAAAGTTGTTCCTATCAAAGAGAAGAACAACATAGTTGGAAAGCATTTTCCCATTGTAGGTATTGGAGGAGTTAAGGGCATTGCCATTGGAGCAAGAAGAGAAATCAAATTTGGTAAGATTCTAACACTCCAACTATGGTACATTGTTTATTTAATTGATTTTGGAGTTGTTTGGCATGAGTATGGATGGTTAGAAACTATCTAGAATGCATTGGAATGATTTTGACCTAGAAATGGTTTAGTGTGAGAAAGTGAAATTGATGGAGATTAATGATGAATGAGATATGTAGAAATCATTAATAGTGATTGTGGTATGATTTTAAGATGTGGTTAGTGGATAAATTGCGAGGTTTACCTAAAAGAGGTAAAATGAGGGTTAAGGCATTTGTAAAATGCATAAGTGAATAATGTTGACTAGAGAGGTCAATTATGGGTTAAATACATTAACTCAATCGATTTAATGAATGAATCGCAGCTTCCGAGGATACGCCGAGGCGAGTTGAGCCAAGAGCGTGAGAAGCTAAAAGGAAAGGAGTCACACCAAGTAAATCGAGGTAAGGGAATTGTGTGGACTCTTAGAGATATTGTGCGCAATTTGGGCGCATAAATGTTTTGCTAGAATGCATGAGATTAGGAAATGTTGTTGTTGGGTGATTGAAGGGTAAAAGTTGGGAGTTTGAGAAATGTGCATGAAAACAAAAGCATATTGCTTTGAAAATCATGTTTTATTGCTTTTTAGCAAATGATTGGTAGGATGGCTAACATTGAAATGATTTGCAAAAGAAATGAGTATGTTTTGGTTTTGTTAACCATATTTTGCAAGTTTTGAGCCACCTACATGATTTCGTGAGTATGAAAGAGTGCATGAGGCACTAGTTTTCACATGGATTTCATATTGTTTTGGCATTGTGCTTTGAGTTTGTCTCGCACTAGATGCCCACCTTGCATGTTGCCGTGTTTGGAGCTTCGAGTAGACTTGGTGTCATATCGATTAAATAGGCTCACACGTGCATTGTTTTGGGACATGGCATGTTAAAACAACCTGATGAGCCCGAACGAGGGATAAGGGTTGGAGATCCACCTGATGAGCCCGAACAAGGGATAAGGGTTGGAGGAACAGCTGATGAGCCCGAACGAGGGATAAGGCTGGGGGTCCACGGAGTACGTTGTACCGTGCATGTAGCATAGAGTACATTGTACCGTGTTGTGATGTGATGTGCCGTCTTCGGACGAGATCTGCTATGGACCGGCGGGTAGAATTTGACCCACCTCCCGTGTGGAAGCAGATGGTGGTGATATCCCGCACACCTGATCCGTGTAGCCGGTATCACAGGTTATGTACATAGGCCTTGAGGTTATTACCTATTGTTGAACTGCCTATCTCACATGTCTAATGCTATTTGAGAATAAATCCATGTTTGAAGTGATTGTGGTCAGGAAAGCCCGAAGGATGGGCTGGGACCTGATGTTGGATTGATTTGTTAATGGTTTTTAAAGTGCACGGATGCATGATGTTTAATGCCATACCTTATTGTGAAAATGCATGATGTTTAATGCCATGCTTTTATTGTGAATTATGCATGATGATTTATACCATGCTTTGAGTTGAAATGTGCACTTAATTTTAATAGCATGAATGCTTTACATACCATTAACACAATCATACACTCATGTTTTGAGATAAACAATGAATAAAATGCTTTTGAGCATGGCATCACGATCACGTAGATAGTACAGTATCTACCTGTTCGCATGATTGCCTTACTGAGCGTGTGGTTTGCTCACCCCCTTATTTTCCCCCTCTCTACAGAGATTTGAGTATAGATTGAGCGTGACTGGAGGCGTCCCTTTTTGGTAATCCGCTGCATCCCATCGCTAAAGGTATACACACTTGGATTATTTTGTATCTAAACTAGACATAGCACAGTAGCATTTTGTATGTAACTACTGGGGATGTAAAACAATGTAAACACATGTAACAACTCTGATATATATACATTTATACAAGTGTTTACTCATAAATAATGTTTCAAATTGAATTGGTATGGTGGAGTGAGTTAGACGTCGACACACAGCCTAACTGTTAAGTGTGTGGTTGTTCACGATCGAGGAAGGATGATTAAGGATTGATGCATGGAAATGCGAAAAATTTGTACGTATTTTGGTAAGTTGAGGGTCGTGACAAATTATTTCTAATTATGCCATAATCATTAACACATGTACATTAATCCATTTATGCCTTAAAATCATATGGGCATTCATCAATATTTCACTACTCACTCTCGACCTCACCAAGATCTTCGTGATTTCATATGTTTCAATGCTTAAAACATATACTAATATACTTAAACTCATTCATACATTAACATATATGAAATTGAAAACTTGAAAATATACCAATAGTTGTGTTCACACTTGGCCGAAACTTTGGAGGCTCACGGTTTACACTCTATGGCTTCTTGATAGCCAATTCCAACATATGTTACTCTCCTTTCAAATTGGAACAACTTTCATGAAGAATGCAAGTTTCAATTATGCCTAATTCCTAGTGATTTCTAGTGAGAGAAAGCTTGGATAATGTGTTTCAATGGTTTCTTCTTCTAGCCGAGAATGGTGTGGTGAAGATGACAATGGTGTGGCTGATTTTATAAGCCACTTACTTAGCCATTAAGCCTTACTTTCCAGCCATTAAGATTGACTTCCTAAGGCTTAGTCATGAGTCACCAAATGAGTCACCTTATGAGTCATGTTTAGCTTTAACTATGGTTAGATATTTATCTAATGGGCTTTCCATTTGGGCTTCTCGGTTTGGGCTTTCTTAATGGTCTTTCGGGCTGAAATTTTCACCATACCTTGGGCCTTTAATTGTCTAAATATTTGGCTGATCAATCGGTCCAACAATCCGGTCTAAAGGACCTAAGAATTTCGGTCTACGTTTAGTATACCTTAATGGGCTTTAAAATTTTCACTTTAGGCCCATTACGTTTTTAACCATTAAATTTAATTTGGAATCCTTCTGAATAAATTTTCCTTACTTCCGGGGATAATTACTTTGTATTCTGACCAAGAATATTTTTCCCCAATATTTTCTCCATACTTAGGTTAATTTCTAACCATGGTTAGTCAACTATGGTAAAAGTCCATTTTTCTTAACTATAGTTGACTTTTTCCTTAACCATTGGCCAAGTTGACTTTTTCTCAAAATTTTAAAAGTGTCATATCTTATGTCTTACACTCTTGTCTTTACGTTTCAACCGTTCCCGGTAGATAATTACACCCGAAACACCTTAACTAGCTGAAAAGGTCCATTTTACCCTTTTTAGCTTTTTCTCCCGTTCCTTGTGTTTGGAGCTAATTCAAGCTGACTTTCCTTCATGAGCTCTCTCTATTCTCTCATTTTAAGTTCTTATTTTTAGTCAGAATGATTCAGATCCACTTGGTTTAGCCTGTGACTCTTATAGCTCACATTAGGCTTTTTATGTAGCTTTTGCGTGTTAAATCATTTTACTAACACTTTAGATCTAGTAGTTACTCTTCTTATGATTCAACTATAATAATAGAGTGTTCATACACATAGGAATCATAAGGTATAAGCTACATAAAATACGGGTCTAACATGGGAATATTTGTTAAGGCCATGTTTGGCTGCACTTATCTTCACATATTAATATTTCATGCAATTATTTTGCTTTGTCTAATTTTTGTTATGTCTTTTATTACTTTTTAGCTTAGTTATACATAATAGTGTAATTCTCTTAGTTTATTATTTTAAGGTTTAGTTTAATTTCATTAATAGTTAATTGGTGACTAAATTAGGATTTAAGAATGTTAGACCCGGATATTTGTAGCTTATTTCCTTATGATTCTTATGTGTATGAACACTATGTTATTATAGTTGAATCATAAGAAGAGTATTTATTTGACATACAGTGTTATTGAAATGATTTAACACGCAAAAGCTACATAAAATGCCTAATATGAGCGATAGGTATCACAGGCTAAACCGAGTTATTCTAAATCATTCTGACTGAAAATAAGAACTTAAAATAAGAGAGCGTAGAGAGCTCATGAAGAGAAGTCAGCTTGATTTAGACCCGAACATACAAAACGAGTGTAAAAGCTAAAAAGGGTAAAATGGACCTTTTTGGCGAGAAAAGGAGTTTCGGGTGAAATTATCCATCGGGAGCGGTTGGAATATAAAGACGAGAGAGTAAGACATAAGATATGACACTTTCAAAATTTAGAGAAAAAGTCAACATAGTCAATGGTTAAGGAAAAAGTCAACTATAGTTAAGGAAGTGGACTTTTACCATAGTTGACTAATCATGGTTAAAAATTAACCTAAGTGTGGAGAAAAATTTGGGGAAAAATATTCTTGGCCAGAATACAAGATAATCATTCCCGGAAGTAAGGAAAATTTATTCGGAAGGATTCTGGAATAAATTTAATGGTTAAAAACGTAATGGGCCTAAGGTGAAAATTTTAAATCTCATTAAGGTATACTAAACGTATATCGAAATTCTTAGGTCCTTTAGACCGAATTGTTGGACCAATTGATCGGCCAAATTTTGAGACAATAAAAGGCCCGAGGTATAGTGAAAATTTCAGCCCGAAAGCCCATTAGGAAAGCCCAAACCGAGAAGCCCAATTGGAAAAGCCCATGAGATAAATATCTAACCATAGTTAAAGTTAACTATGACTCATAAGGTGACTCATAAAGTGAGTCATGGCTAAGGTTTGGAAAGTCAAGCATAATGGTTGAAAAGTAAAGCTTAATGGCTAAGTATATGGCTTATAAATTCAGCCACACCATTGTCATCTTCATCACACCAATTCCGGCTAGAAGAAAACACCATTGAAACATATTATCCAAGCTTTCTCTCACTAGAAATCACTAGGAATTAGGCATATTTGGAACTTGCATTCTTCATGGAAGTTGTTCCAAATTGAAAGGAGATTGACATATGTTGGAATTGGCTATCAAGGAGCCATAGAGTGCAAACCGAGAGCCTCCAAAGATTCGGCCAAAGGGTGAACACAACAATTGGTATATTTTCTAAATTCCAATTTCATATATGTTAATGTATGAATGATTTCAAGTATGCTGATATATGTTTTAAGCATTGAAACATATTAAATCACCATGAAATGGGTTAGGCCGAGAGTGATCAGTGGGATATTAAATTATGTCAATATGATTTTAAGACATAAATGGATTAGTGTACATGTATTAATGTTAATGGTGTAATTAGAAATAATCAAATTGATTAATTAATACATGTAATTTGTTGGCAATCAAGGTGTTTGATAAAATGCCTAAATGAACTATATGATGATTGGTAATGTTGCCTACCAAGTGTTTGTGAAAATGCCTAAGTGAAAATGGCTAGGTAATAGGCATGGATGGCATGCCATGGTAAAACCGAGGCATGGGTAGCTCTCTGCCATGGCATGTGGCCGAGAGGCCCAATGGGCCAAGCCCGATTATTTTAGGCCCAATAAGGTGTAATGGGCCTAGGATAAGCCCAATAAGAGTTGGTGGGCCCCACAAGCCCAATAGGCCCAACGAAAATGAGTAGTAAAATGAAAATGGACTTAAGGCCTAGTTAGGCCCATTAAGGATTTTAAGGCCCATTAAGGGATAATAGACTGTATTAATGTGTAATACAGTAGGAAAAGTATAATTAACCTGAGGAATGGTTATTTACAGCTCCGGAGTTTACATTGAGAGCTGATCGGACTGCGGGATTTAGCAGCACCGAGGAAGTGAGGTCACGTGACGTGATCCGAGGTAAGGGACTTTTGCAAGTAGTTAGAGATACCTGCACGTATTTTCAACTACTTCTGCATTCACTTAAAAACTCTGAGGGTCAGAGAAAGTGAATAATAATTATTGCGACCCGATAGTGGCAAATTACGATTTTACCCCTAGTTAGTCAAAAAGTCAACTTTTGTGAGAAGTTGCAAAAAGCATGGAAAATACTATTGTGAGTGTTTAATTGCTATTAGCATGAAAATAAATAGATGGGCTAATGATTTTAAGGTTAATATGACTTAAGCACACTTTAAGTGCTGATTTTACTATTTTATAAACAATCCCTTTTAAATAGCCATCTATCATATTTTGTGAGAATGAATCGTGCTAGAGCATAGCTCGCACTGGGATTCATATGTTTTCCACATAATATTAGTGCTGGATTTTGATACGGACTAGATTTTCATGACATGCATGATAGAGTACTGGAGTTCTCACTCGTACTCAGCTTTGAATGATATATGCATGACAGAGTGCTAGAGCGCTGCTCGTACTCGATTCTTCATGGTTTATACATGATATAGTACTGGGAGCTATTGCTCGTATTTGATTTTGATATTGTGCATAGCATAGTACTGGGAGCTATTGCTCGTACTTGATTTAATACATAAACTATGCATAGACCTAGTTGCTGGAGGTTGCTCGCACTAGAGTTGAGTTTTGTGACATGAAACAGTGTTTGAGCGGAGGGACGACTGTGAGTCGCACTCAAGACGCACACTGTATGTGATATGTAATACATGTTAAAACCCATGCCTGAGTCCTTGTGTGACTGTGTGTCATAGCTAGAGAGGATATCCGCATGAGGTTGATATAGACGTGGTATAAATATTTCCATAGTTTCGAGGGCTAAGTCCTATGGGAGGCACCCTGGCTGTGAGGGTCCACGGGTGTACTTTATACTGTGCCCGGGGCACGAGGTGTACGCTGTACCGTGTGTTACGCATAGCTGACGGCTGTAGTGGACTGACCATCCTCCCGTTGCAGCAGTGATGCCCCGCATACCGAGATCTGTGTTTCTTGGGATCATTTTTCGGATATGATCATAATCCAGGATACTATTTGCATTAACCACAGAGTCTTACATGATATATCACATTGATTGACTGATTTAAACTGCGGACAGACCTGAGGGATGGGTCGGACTCCGATTTTGTGTTGTGAATCATTTGATGCCATATTTATCGTGATTTAAATATACATGGCATGATTTACATAAAGGCATGATTTATATACGATGCATTGTTTTGCACTACATGCCTACATTTGAGAAAGAAAGCATGATTTTCTGTACATGGGATTTATTCTGTACAAGTATATATATTATATTTCAAGACATGCTTTTTAAAGCGAGTAAAGGAAATAATGTTTTCAAGGCATAGCATTATTTTGAGTAGATAGTGTTGATATCTACTTGCTTGCCTGATTTCCTTACTGAGCGGGTTGTATGCTCACCCCCCTTTCTTTACATCTCTCTACAGAGCGTCAGTAGAGCGAGTGCTATCGAGGGATAGTGTCCCAGAGTCCACTGCTAATTCCTATCGATCGCCAGGTATACATATTATGTACAGTTGTGTATCTAAACATAGAAACAGCACAGTGATGTATATGTTATATATTATGGGGAATGTATTTATATGAGATTTTATATAGTCTTACATGTATAATACCAGCAGCTACAATCAAAATTAATATATTGACATGTATGTATGAGAATGGATGATGTGGTAAGTGAAGACTCTGACATCGAATCACAGCCTAACCATTGAAGAGAGGAAAAGGTAAGTTAAAAATGCGAAAAAATTTATAGTGATTTTTGGATAAAGTCATGGATTGAGAATGGGGTCCTGACAGAATGGTATCAGAGCAGAGGTTGGTCTGATGTGAGTCGGTGTTAGAAAATAGGAAAGTGTACATCCCCATAGTACTGTGCTATGTTTAGATATAACTGTGTATACCGGATAGGAGATGGACTAATTCATTATTATGAATGCAGGGACTTTGCCTATATGGCAAATACGCGTAGTGGTAGAGTTATGAGAGGTAGGGCTCGAGGCCGGGGAGATAGACCCGAGGGACGAGCCGCTGCCGGACCTTTACCTGCGCATGAGACTCCAGGTGCTACTGAGGCACCCGAGTGTGCCGAGACGCGCTTCACGAGATTAGAGCGTGGTCTCGAGACTATTATTGAGATACTGGCACAGACGATGCCAGGTAGGCAGAGACAGGAGGTGGGAGCTGCTACAGGAGAGGCAGTTGCCCCTGATACACCTACGCAGACAGCTGATGCACAGAGGACAGTAGATACTCCTACACCCCCACCGGTTTCGGGTGGTAGTGGATTAGGATATGGATGTGATCTGCATCGGTTGAGGGAATTCCAGAAGTTTAGACCTCCGTCCTTTAGTGGGGTCAAGAACCCCGTAGCTGCCGAGGAGTGGTTAGCAGAGCTGGAGAAGCTCTATGGATTCTTCGAGTGTACGACCTCAGAGATGGTCCCGTTTGCTGTGTTCCTACTGAAGGGAGCTGCAGAGCATTGGTGGAAGTCCACCCGACCTATATTGAGATCCCGACACACAGATATCAGTTGGGATATATTTCGGGAGGCCTTCAGGAGGCAGTTTATTCCTGACACCGCACAGCGGAAACTACAGGCAGAATTTTTGGGACTACACCAGGGGAGTCTATCTGTGGACGAGTATGAGACTCGATTCCTATCCCTAGGAAGATATGACCCGGATACCATGTACAGTGAGACCAGGAAGGTCCACAGGTTTATCGACGGGTTGAGACCAGTGCTACGGTCCAAGTTGGTTCCGCTGGACATAGTGACCTATGAGGAGGCGGTGCGCAGGGCGCAACTATGTGAGCAGGACTACGAGAGGAATGCTTCCGAGTTTGGGAAGTTTAGCCGTAGCCGAGATGTACAGAGGAAGAGGTTGGCTAGAGATTTCAGTTATCGAGGAGGGAAGAGATCCTTCGGTAAGAAATCACGGGTAGAGGAGGTACAGGATAGATATGCTAGACCTCCTGCTTATCCAACTGTAGCCCCAGCAAAGGGCACTGTCATAGGAGGACAGAGACCTGCTGTAGATCAGTGCAGAAGATGCGGTAGATCACATGGAGATAGACCATGTTCACAGGCTGCTATGGTATGTTTCCGATGTGGGAAACAGGGGCACATGGCTAGAGAGTGCCCAGCGCCATTTGTGACTGCACCACAGAGGGGCAAGGAGTTTGATAGAACTTCGGCTGGTACGTCTACTCAGAGAGGTAGAGCGACGGTAAAGGAGAAAGGGAAACAAGTGATGGGTCAAGGGCGAGTACATGCTTTGGACCAGGGAACAGCTGATGCTTCATCGGATGTGATTCGAGGTAGCATCCTGATTTATGATATTGAAGCATATGTTTTAATTGATCCTGGTGCCACGCATTCTTTTGTATCGCCATCATTAGCATGTAAATTAGCCAGACATGTAGAGCGTACACGTTTATGTATGATTATGTTAATCAGTACGCCTATGAATAGTAGTCAAGTTGTAGAATATGTATATAATGACTGCAAGATGAGAGTAGAGGATAAGGAGATGACAGCCAATCTAATATTACTAAGTATGAGTGACTTTGATATAATATTAGGAATGGATTGGCTATCTGCAAACCATGCTGTTTTAGATTGTTATGCTAAGACAGTTATGTTTCCTAACCCTACTAGATATGTTGTAAAGTTTAATAAGAATAAATGAATGGAGTAGTTATGATTATTACGTGATTACTGATTTAGAAAACCTTCAACATATCAAGGTTTCATTGCGTACGTGGTAGATATGGATAAGGCACATCCGAAGTTGTCAGATATCACTGTGGTCAGTGAGTACCCAGATGTTTTCCCAGATGAATTGCCAGGGTTACCACCAGACAGAGAGATGGAGTTCTGTATAGATTTGGTACCTGGTACGGAGCCTATTTCGAGACCACCATATCTCATGGCCTTAGTTGAGCTGGAGGAGCTCAAGAGACAGTTGCAGGAGCTATTGGATATGGGTTTTGTTAGACCGAGTGTTTCACCTTGGGGAGCACCGATTCTGTTTGTGAGGAAGAATGATGGGAGCCTCCGATTGTGTATAGATTACCGATTGTTGAATAAGGCCACCATCAAAAAATAGATACCCCCTTCCACGCATTGACGACTTGTTAGATCAGCTTCAGGGAGCACAGGTCTTTTCCAAGATTGACCTGAGGTCTGGGTATCATCAGCTGAAGGTTCGGGGTGGAGATGTACCCAAGACAGCATTTCGTACCCGATATGGCCATTATGAGTTCTTGGTCATGCCATTCGGATTGACGAATGCTCCAGCTGCTTTCATGGCCTTGATGAACGATGTGTTCAAGCCATATTTGGACCAGTTTGTTATCGTCTTCATCAATGACATATTGGTGTATTCGAGATCCAAAGAGGAGCATGAGGAGCACCTCAGGATCGTGTTGCAGACGTTACGGGAGCATGAGTTATATGCTAAGCTCAGCAAGTGTGACTTTTGGTTGTCACAGATTTCATTTTTGGGACATGTTGTATCGAGAGATGGTGTATCAGTTGATCCATCTAAGATAGAGGCTGTAGTTCAGTGGGAACAGCCGAGGACAGTCACCGAGATCAGGAGTTTTCTGGGTTTAGCGGGATACTATCAGAGATTCGTTGAGGGATTTTCGAAGTTGGCTGCTCCGTTGACACGTCTTACTCGAAAGAGTGCACCGTTCGTATGGAACGAGGATTGTGAGAAGAGTTTTGAGGAGTTGAAGCGTCGATTGACCACCACTCCGATTCTCACTATCCCTACCAACTCAGGAGGTTTTGCAGTGTATACCGATGCTTCGCATCAGGGACTGGGCTGCGTATTGATGCAGGACGGGAAGGTAGTTGCTTATGGATCTAGACAGCTGAAGGATCATGAGAAGAACTATCCGACCCATGATTTGGAGCTAGCTGCAGTAGTGTTTGCGTTAAAGGTATGGCGCCACTACTTATATGGCGAGAAGTTCCAGATATTTACCGACCACAAGAGCCTTAAGTACCTGTTCTCACAGAAGGAGCTGAATATGAGACAGAGAAGATGGCTAGAGCTTCTGAAGGACTACGATTGTGAGATACTTTATCATCCGGGTAAGGCTAACGTTGTAGCCGATGCCTTGAGCAGGAAGAGCCTGGGGATGGTATCGTACATGATGGTTAGGGAACATGATTTACTAGAACAGTTTGCTAGCCTCAGTTTGGGAGTTGTGCCTTCTGACATGGATACAGGCTATGTGATAGCTAGTCTACGCTTGGAGCCGGATCTGTTGGACAGGATCAGAGTAGCTCAGCAGACTGATCCATTTTGTATGGATGTGAGTAGTCAGATGCAGAAGGGCACCGTGACTGATTTTGAGTTGAGTTCTGATGGACTACTGAGGTTCAGAGGTAGATTGTGTGTTCCCGAGGATCCAGGACTTAGGAGATTGATATTGGCGGAAGCTCAATCGTCGAGGTATACGTTACATCCGGGGAGTAATAAGATGTATCAGAACCTCCGGAAGGTATACTGGTGGTCGGGTATGAAGAAAGAAGTAGCAGACTTCGTGGCAAAGTGTCTCATATGTCAGCAGGTGAAGGTAGAGCATCAGAAACCTGCAGGATTATTGCAGCCTCTACCTATACCGATATGGAAATGGGAGCATATCACCATGGATTTCGTGATGGGTTTACCGAGGACCCGCAGGAATCACGATGCTATATGGGTGATCGTTGATAGACTGACGAAGTCAGCCCACTTCCTAGCTATGAGAGCGACCGATACTCTGAGTTCATTAGCAAAACTGTACGTACGCGAGGTAGTGAGGTTACACGGTGTACCAGTGAGCATAGTCTCTGATAGGGATTCCCGCTTCACATCCCACTTTTGGGGACATTTTCAGGAAGCCATGGGAACCCAGTTGAGTTTGAGCACCGCTTTTCATCCTCAGACAGATGGTCAGTCAGAGAGGACCATACAGACTCTGGAGGACATGTTGAGAGCATGTGTGCTAGATTATCGAGGCTCTTGGGATGACCACCTGCCACTAGCCGAGTTCGCCTACAACAACAGTCATCATTCGAGTATCGGGATGGCACCGTATGAGGCTTTGTATGGCCGTAGATGTCGTTCCCCTATTGGATGGGAAGAAGTGGGTGACCGTAAGATTTTCGCTCCTGACATGGTTACGCAAGCATCTGAGGACGTCCGCTTGATAGTAGAGAGACTGAGGACAGCTCAGAGCAGACAGAAGAGTTGCGCTGACAAGAGACGTAGGCCACTAGAGTTCGCAGTTGGTGAATCCGTGTTTCTGAGAGTTTCTCCTTCTAAGGGAATAGCGAGATTTGGGAAGAGAGGGAAACTAAATCCTCGCTATATTGGACCCTTTGAGATACTTGATCGAGTGGGAGATAAGGCGTATAGGTTGGCATTGCCACCGGACTTATCAGGTGTCCACAACGTCTTCCACATATCGATGCTTCGGAAGTATCACCTGGATCCGGCACATGTGATTAGTTACAAGCCTTTGGAGCTCCGAGAGGACATGTCATATGTTGAGAGACCGATTCGGATATTGGATAGGAAGGAGAAGGTATTGAGATTGAAGACCATTGGATTAGTGAAGATTCTCTGGCAGCATCATACTTCAGAGGAAGCTACTTGGGAGCTAGAGAGTCTGATGCGAGAGAAGTACCCTCACCTATTTGAGGACTGACTTGGTTCTAATTTGGAGGACCAAATTTTCTGAGTGGGGGAGGATTGTCAGACCCGGATATTTGTAGCTTATTTCCTTATGATTCTTATGTGTATGAACACTATGTTATTATAGTTGAATCATAAGAAGAGTATTTATTTGACATACAGTGTTATTGAAATGATTTAACACGGAAAAGCTACATAAAATGCCTAATGTGAGCGATAGGTATCACAGGCTAAACCGAGTTATTCTAAATCATTCTGACTGAAAATAAGAACTTAAAATAAGAGAGCGTAGAGAGCTCATGAAGAGAAGTCAGCTTGATTTAGACCCGAACATACAAAACGAGTGTAAAAGCTAAAAAGGGTAAAATGGACCTTTTTGGCGAGAAAAGGAGTTTCAGGTGAAATTATCCACCGGGAGCGGTTGGAATATAAAGACGAGAGAGTAAGACATAAGATATGACACTTTCGAAATTTGGAGAAAAAGTCAACATAGTCAATGGTTAAGGAAAAAGTCAACTATAGTTAAGGAAGTGGACTTTTACCATAGTTGACTAATCATGGTTAAAAATTAACCTAAGTGTGGAGAAAAATTTGGAAAAAAATATTCTTGGCCAGAATACAAGATAATCATTCCCGGAAGTAAGGTAAATTTATTCGGAAGGATTCCGGAATAAATTTAATGGTTAAAAACGTAATGGGCCTAAGGTGAAAATTTTAAAGCCCATTAAGGTATACTAAACGTATATCGAAATTCTTAGGTCCTTTAGACCGAATTGTTGGACCAATTGATCGGCCAAATTTTGAGACAATAAAAGGCCCGAGGTATAGTGAAAATTTCAGCCCGAAATCCCATTAGGAAAGCCCAAACCGAGAAGCCCAATTGGAAAAGCCCATGAGATAAATATCTAACCATAGTTAAAGTTAATTATGACTCATAAGGTGACTCATAAGGTGACTCATGGCTAAGGTTTGGAAAGTCAAGCATAATGGCTGGAAAGTAAAGCTTAATGGCTAAGTATATGGCTTATAAATTCAGCCACACCATTGTCATCTTCATCACACCAATTCCGGCTAGAAGAAAACACCATTGAAACATATTATCCAAGCTTTCTCTCACTAGAAATCACTAGGAATTAGGCATATTTGGACCTTGCATTCTTCATGGAAGTTGTTCCAAATTGAAAGGAGATTGACATATGTTGGAATTGGCTATCAAGGAGCCGTAGAGTGCAAACCGAGAGCCTCCAAAGATTCGGCCAAAGGGTGAACACAACAATTGGTATATTTTCTAAATTCCAATTTCATATATGTTAATGTATGAATGATTTCAAGTATGTTGATATATGTTTTAAGCATTGAAACATATTAAATCACCATGAAATGGGTTAGGCCGAGAGTGATCAATGGGATATTAAATTATGTCAATATGATTTTAAGACATAAATGGATTAGTGTACATGTATTAATGTTAATGGTGTAATTAGAAATAATCAAATTGATTAATTAATACATGTAATTTGTTGGCAATCAAGGTGTTTGATAAAATGCCTAAATGAACTATATGATGATTGGTAATGTTGCCTACCAAGTGTTTGTGAAAATGCCTAAGTGAAAATGGCTAGGTAATAGGCATGGATGGCATGCCATGGTAAAACCGAGGCATGGGTAGCTCTCGGCCATGGCATGTGGCCGAGAGGCCCAATGGGCCAAGCCCGATTATTTTAGGCCCAATAAGGTGTAATGGGCCTAGGACAAGCCCAATAAGAGTTGGTGGGCCCCACAAGCCCAATAGGCCCAACGAAAATGAGTAGTAAAATGAAAATGGACTTAAGGCCTAGTTAGGCCCATTAAGGATTTTAAGGCCCATTAAGGGATAATAGACTGTATTAATGTGTAATACAGTAGGAAAAGTATAATTAACCTGAGGAATGGTTATTTACAGCTCCAGAGTTTACATTGAGAGCTGATCGGACTGCGGGATTTAGCAGCACCGAGGAAGTGAGGTCACGTGACGTGATCCGAGGTAAGGGACTTTTGCAAGTAGTTAGAGATACCTGCACGTATTTTCAACTGCTTCTGCATTCACTTAAAAACTCTGAGGGTCAAAGAAAGTGAATAATAATTATTGCGACCTGATAGTGGCAAATTACGATTTTGCCCCTAGTTAGTCAAAAAGTCAACTTTTGTGAGAAGTTGCAAAAAGCATGGAAAATACTATTGTGAGTGTTTAATTGCTATTAGCATGAAAATAAATAGATGGGCTAATGATTTTAAGGTTGATATGACTTAAGCACACTTTAAGTGCTGATTTTACTATTTTATAAACAATCCCTTTTAAATAGCCATCTATCATATTTTGTGAGAATGAATCGTGCTAGAGCATAGCTCGCACTGGGATTCATATGTTTTCCACATAATATTAGTGCTGGATTTTGATACGCACTAGATTTTCATGACATGCATGATAGAGTACTGGAGTTCTCACTCGTACTCAGCTTTGAATGATATATGCATGACAGAGTGCTAGAGCGTTGCTCGTACTCGATTCTTCATGGTTTATACATGATATAGTACTGGGAGCTATTGCTCGTATTTGATTTTGATATTGTGCATAGCATAGTACTGGGAGCTATTGCTCGTACTTGATTTAATACATAAACTATGCATAGACCTAGTTGCTGGAGGTTGCTCGCACTAGAGTTGAGTTTTGTGACATGAAACAGTGTTTGAGCGGAGTGACGACTGTGAGTCGCACTCAAGACGCACACTGTATGTGATATGTAATACATGTTAAAACCCATGCCTGAGTCCTTGTGTGACTGTGTGTCATAGCTAGAGAGGATATCCGCATGAGGTTGATATAGACGCGGTATAAATATTTCCATAGTTTCGAGGGCTAAGTCCTATGGGAGGCACCCTGGCTGTGAGGGTCCACGGGTGTACTTTGTACCGTGCCCGGGGCACGAGGTGTACGCTGTACCGTGTGTTACGCATAGCTGACGGCTGTAGTGGACTGACCATCCTCCCGTTGCAGCAGTGATGCCCCGCATACAGAGATCTGTGTTGCTTGGGATCATTTTTCGGATATGATCATAATCCAAGATACTATTTGCATTAACCACAGAGTCTTACATGATATATCACATTGATTGACTGATTTAAACTATGGACAGACCTGAGGGATGGGTCGGACTCCGATTTTGTGTTGTGAATCATTTGATGCCATATTTATCGTGATTTAAATATACATGGCATGATTTACATAAAGGCATGATTTATATACGATGCATTGTTTTGCACTACATGCCTACATTTGAGAAAGAAAGCATGATTTTCTGTACATGGGATTTATTCTGTACAAGTATATATATTATATTTCAAGACATACTTTTTAAAGTGAGTAAAGGAAATAATGTTTTCAAGCCATAGCATTATTTTGAGTAGATAGTGTTGATATCTACTTGCTTTCCTGATTTCCTTACTGAGCGCGTTGTATGCTCACCCCCCTTTCTTTACATCTCTCTACAGAGCGTCAGTAGAGCGAGAGCTATTGAGGGATAGTGTCCCAGAGTCCACTGCTAATTCCTATCGATCGCCAGGTATACATATTATGTACAGTTGTGTATCTAAACATAGAAACAGCACAGTGATGTATACGTTATATATTATGGGGAATGTATTTATATGAGATTTTATATAGTCTTACATGTATAATACCAGCAGCTACAATCAGAATTAATATATTGACATGTATGTATGAGAATGGATGATGTGGTAAGTGAAGACTCTGACATCGAATCACAGCCCAACCATTGAAGAGAGGAAAAGGTAAGTTAAAAATGCGAAAAAATTTATAGTGATTTTTGGATAAAGTCATGGATTGAGAATGGGGTCCTGACAAAGAAGTAGATTTTGCATTTAGAATTAAATTAGAGGAATATCATGTTATGCATTTTTTATTTTTCATTTTAAAATTGAAAAATCCAAAAATATTAGTTCTCATGCATTATTTAGATTTTATTTTATTGTTAGTTATTAGTTAGAGATAGATTTAAATTAGGTTCATTCATTTCTTAGTTAGATTTAAGAATTTCCTTAAGTTAATATGATTTTATTTCATTAGACTTTAGCTTAGTTTAATTTGCATTTTTATTAATTAGTTTAATTACATGCATATTTTAGGATAGTTTACTTTTAGTTTAATTAATTTGTTTGTTTATTTTCATATTTTGCATTTTAGTTTATTTACGTTAATTAATTTTAACTGTTTTATTTATCTTTTGTAGGTTATTGCTTTTAATTCCTTAGAACTCCGTAAGTCATTTCAAGCTCCATTTTATTTATTTTTAGTTTTTATTATTTTATTGTTTTTCAGTAATTTTAATTTTAGACTTAGTAGATCACCCATTGAAAATTCATAATTTGCTAGGATATAATTAGGGTAAGATTAACCGGTACTTAATTAGGCTATTCAACTTCTCTGTGGGACGATAATCTGGGACTCACATCCCATTATTACATGTACGACCCGTGCACTTGCGGATACACGTCTAGGTCACTTATAGTGAGCGTAGTTTGTACCAAGTTTTTGGCTCTATTATCGGGGAAGTCTTAATTACCCAGTAATTAATATCGATGAATTATGCTTAGGTGTAATTCTAGCTTTTAAATACTTAGGTTGTAAATATTTAGATCTTTAATCTAGATCAGTTAATTTTCTCTTTCATAAAAAATTTTTAAAAAAATTAAAAAAATTAAAAAATTAAAAAACTTAAAAAATTTTTTAAGGACTTTTTGATGTTTGTATGCGTAGAGCCAAGAGTTATGATTGCTTTCCTTTAGATCCTGAAATTGAATGAACTCTTAGAAAAATTCGAAAGGATTCTAGGAAATTATTAGCTCCGCAGCAAAACACAATGGCAGAAAATAGAGGAATTAGGATCGTTGGAGATTATGCAGTGCCGACGATTGGAGGGTATTATACTGGCATTAGGCCACCAGCTGTCCCGGCAAACAATTTTGAAATTAAGCCTTCAATCCTTCAAATGATCCAAACTTCACTACAGTTCAATAGGCTCCCTGATGATGACCCACATGCTCACCTCGAGAAATTCTTGAACTTGTGCAACACTTTCAAGCATAATGGATTATCTGATGATGCGCTTAGGCTTATGTTATTTCCCTTCTCGTTTAGGATAGGGCACGACACTGGTTAACCTCCTTGCGTCCAGGATCCATTTCTACATGGGACGAGTTAGCCCATCAATTTCTAGCTAAGTTTTTCCCTCCCTCTAAAATGGCCAAACTCCTTAGTGACATATCTTCCTTTGCCCAATTTGATTCGGAATCTCTTTACGAAGCATGAGAACGATATAAGTAACTTCTTAGGAAGTGCCCTCATCATGGCTTACCTTTATGGTTGCAAGTTCAGACTTTCTACAACGGACTTACAAGCCAAAATAGGACCATCGTTGACACTGCTGCGGGTGGAACTCTAATGTGCAAAACAGAGGAGGAAGCTTACAAATTGTTAGACAAGATGGTGGCTAACAATTATCTATGGTCCTCGGAGAGGTAACTGCCTAAGAATTCGGCAGGTATCTAGGAGCTTGACACGCTGTCTACCTTGACCTCTCAAATAGCTAACCTTACGAAGAAGGTAGAGTCACTCAGTACCCAGCATAATCCTTCCACCAGTCCTAACCCTGTGTATTCTATCCAAAGTCCTTTTCTTTTCTGCGATCTGTGTGGTGGTACCCAGTCTGTAGATAGGTGTTCGTTTAACTTAGAATCTGTTTAGTACGTTGCCCCCTCTCAGAAGCAACAGAACAACCCTTTTTCAAACACCTACAATCCAGGGTGGAGGAACCATCCTAACTTTTCCTGGAGCCAAAATCAAGGGTAATCGTCTAACTCCATATCTGTAGGACCCCCTGGTTTTCAAGCTCCATCGGTTCATGTACCACCACATCAGCAATTTCCACACCATCCACCACATCATCCATATCCACACCATCCACCTAATTATCCCCATCCACCTCACTTTCATCAACCACCACCACCACATATGCAGCCACAGCACGTACTTGCATCACCACTAACAGCTGAGAAGAGGCCTACACTAGAGGAAATGTTCACGACTATCCTGCAAAACCAAGCTACCTCAATTAAGAACTTAGAAGTTCAGGTTGGATAAATAGCAAATGCTCTTAGCCAACGTCCTCAATGGGCCCTTCCTAGTAACACCGAAGCCAATCCTGTTAGGCAAAGGGAGGGTAAGGAACATGTGAAAGCCATCACCCTTAGGAGCAGCAGAGAGCTAGATGATCCACAAGTTAAGTCCAGCCCTGAACAACACATAGTTGAAGAATCCTTAAGTTCTAACGAAGCAACTCAGAAAGAGCAGGAACTTAAAGATCAAGCTACAAAGGAAATAAAGCTACGTACTTCTTCATATTTACCTTTTTCTTCTTCTTTACAGCCTTCCCCATCCTCTAATGCTACACATGTTACCACTACATCCTTCCCAGTTAGACCACCAGTACCTTTTCCTCAGAGATTTCAAAATCAAAAATCGGATCAACAATTTGCCAAATTTCTTGAAGTTTTTAAGAAACTTCACATCAACCTTCCTTTAAACAGATACTTTAGAGCAAATGCCAAGTTATGTGAAGTTTTTGAAGGATATCCTCTCTAGGAAAAGAAGATTGGAAGATTATGAAACGGTGGCTTTAACTGAGGAATGTAGTGCAATTATTCAGAGGAAATTACCCCCTAAGCTCAAGGATCTCGAGAGTTTTACCATACCCTGCACTATAG
The DNA here is from genome assembly GCA_033439115.1 of Firmiana major. Lineage (NCBI taxonomy): Eukaryota > Viridiplantae > Streptophyta > Magnoliopsida > Malvales > Malvaceae > Firmiana > Firmiana major. The sequence goes on from CM065905.1 coordinate 41,092,739, forward strand.
GAAATCTATTCTTTGGTAGAGCCTTGTGTGATTTAGGAGCCAGCATAAATCTGATGCCTTAGTCAATCTACCAAAAGTTAGGAATATGGGATGTCAAGCCTACCACAGTGACCTTTCAGCTAGCTGATCGATCCATTAAATATCCGAAGGGGGTCATTGAGGATGTGTTAGTAAAGGTGGTACAAATTTATTTTCCCTGCGAATTTTATTGTTTTAGACATGGAGGAAGACAAGGAAGTCCCCATTATACTAGGCAGACCTTTCCTAGCAACTGGTAGAACCTTAATTGATGTACATAAGGGGGAGTTAACAATGAGAGTTCAGGATCAGGAAGTGAAGTTCAATGTTTTCAAACCTTTGAAGCTCCCCGATGACTCTCAAGAGTGTTTTAAGATGGAGGTTAAGGAAGATATAAGGTTCAAGCACAAGAAATCTAAGAGAATGAGGGAAGTAGATAGAGTTAAGGAGGATTTAACTGTCAATATTTTGTCACCACTCTGGCTGATCCTCCTACTCTTCGCCCTGCTGTTGAGTGTTGTTTTCTTTAGCTGCATTTGAAGTGGCTTAATCTCTCTTTTTACTATCTGTACAGTTCTTTTCTTTTTTCTGTCTTTTTTTTCTTTATTTATTTTGCAGATTTCTTTTCTAGTATTACGTTTTCAATCAAGCTTCGGTTGTTCTTCACCATCATCAAAAAGGGGAGTACTCTGCTCTTGAGCTTAAATTCTTATATTATCTGCACACTGAGGACATTGTGCACTTTAAGTTTGGTGGAGGGGATATCACTTGAGCATTTTTGAAAATTTTGGGCAAAATTGAAAAAAAAATTTCAATTTTTTTCGAAAATCTGAGCTTACACTGTTTGATTTTAGGATGATTTAGTACTTAGCATGTAGTTTTCTCATATTTCGATGATATGACCCCATGATTAAGTCTAACTTTGATTGAATAAGAAGCATGATTATAGGAAAATCATGAAGTTGAATTCTTGATTTTGTCTTGATTCTGATTGTGATTTCCTCATTTTATGCACATGTCATGTCATGAATCTGTATATTTCTTTAGAGAAAGCTTATGTGAACATAGAATTGCATTTGTTCAGTTGATTTTGTGCATCATATTCTAGAATTTGTTTAATCTGATCTCTAGGCGAAATATTAGATCACACTTAATTAGGGAAATGATTTAGGCCATCTTTGGATCGTTTGAGCCTTTCTAGCCAACTCTGTACATATTTTACCCCTAGTCACCCATCTAGGCCAAATAAGCTTTTCTCTGTAAGTATACTTGCATAATTTTCCTTAGCTTAAATACTCTTTTTCTATCCTTTACCCCGAAAGCATGAAAAGTCATTGGGATATATTGTGAGCTATGTACATATGGGTATTAGGAGATAGTGAAAGTTTGAAAAAAAAATGAAAGAAACAAAAAAGAAGAAAGAAGAAAAATACAAAAATAGAATAAAATGTTTAGTGAAATAAATAAGTTTGGGGGAAATAATTTGAGCTCTTACATTAAAGATCCTAAAAGTAATGCATGTTAAGGGGTAATTAAACCTGAATCGACTTTATCATACCTTAGCCTCAGCCTTACATTACAAGCTTAATGAAGTCTTATTGATCTTTGATTAAGTGTGACTACATTAGTGGAGAGAGAAGTGAAAAGCAAACTTATGGGAATAATCACATGTCATTGACTTTGCATTCATTGTGTTTGCATAATATGAACTGGGCAAAGTATTGTGAAGTGTCTTTGATATTTTCACACACATATGAGAGGTCCAATTTGGGTTAGGACTTATGATTGAATGATTCTGAGTGCTGGACTTTTAATTGTGAATCTTTGAGATCAGAGTGTACTTTTTCTTTGAGGATAATATTGGAGAAATTATTATATTAGTATTTTTCATTCCTACCATCTGTTTTGTTTTGCTTGAGGACAAGCAAAAGCTCAAGTTTGGGGTGTGATAATTCCATTTTTCATAGAATCATTTGTGCTTAATTTCTTAATTAATTATTTAAATCTCCATATTATTTTATTAATTATTCTCTTTATTTAATTAAAATTTTTCAATGTGCAGGTAAATTAAATCCGGATGAAACTCAGTAGTTTCAGTCAAAAATGGGCTGAAAACGAGCTAAAGGAGACTGGACCAATTCCAATTTACAGACCGAGTCACCAGTTGTCTGGAAACATGGGATGCCGGGTGTTAGTATTTTATTCACTCCGAAACGATAAGATCGACGGACACCGTGCCAACCTTCTGGAAGACACACGCAGGGCCACATTGGACAGCCAACTGGACAAAAAGATGAGTGACATGGAAATATCTACTTTGCAGCAAATCAAAGGAAGACAAGTGGCCAAACAATGCCAACTCATCTAGGATGAAAAATTACCATTGTACCCCTCTGTTTGTGTATAAATAGAACATGATGAGCAATTGAAAAAAAGAAGTAGCCTAGGATAGTTTTTAGTGAAGTTTTTAGGGTAGAGTAATTTTAGGAGTAGAGTAATTTAGTTTAAAGTAGCCTAGGGTAATTTTTATAATAGTTTTAGATTTCCCGCAGCCACCATTTTTATTTTTCATTTCTTCTCGGTTTTGCAAGCTCATTTTTCTTTGTTACTGTTCAGCACATTTATGTTTTAATGAAAAACCTTTCATTTTTCCTTTCTTTGCTCTCAGTTTTGCATCTTAAACTTGTCTATTTTCTTGATTCACAGATTGTTGGACATGAGGAAGTAAGAAAGTTTGGCTGATGACAGTGGCCATAGTCGTCATTCCTCTTCAACATTTTATTTTTATGTTTTAAGTAGATAATTTCAAGCAGAAAATTTTCTTCACTGTTGTCTTGTTGCATTTTCGTTTCCTGCAATTTTTGTTTTACATTTTACAGTGCTTCATAACTATGCCATGTAGCTCCATGGATTCAGTATGATGGCAAGGGGACCAAGCTTCATTTTCTGTTACATGTGTTCGTTGTTTTTATTTCCTTAGCATTTTATAGTTATTCATAGTGTTAATATTTCTTAGATTCCTCCTCTGTTCGACTCTGCTTTAGTTTAGTTTACTGTTCATCTTAGCTATCTTATTATCCTGAATTGTTGTCGATTCTAAATGGTGATCTAGTAGTTTACTGGGCTACTGTTAGGTTCTCTTTTATTTTTGTTTTAAGCGCAGTAGGTCCAAGAGCATTTTATTTCTTTTCTCTTTTGTTTCTTTTTATTTTCTATTTTAGCAGGAGTTTCATTTTCTTTGATATTTTATGTTCTGTTAAATCTTTGTTGCCTGCTGAAGATTAGGTGATTGAATGTGGCGGTAGTCGACTGGGTGCAGTTGAGCCTTGTGTGGATAGTCGAAGTAGGTCACTGAAGCCGCAGCGGATGTTGCTAGTTGTCCTCTGGTGTGCTCTATGTTGTTGAGGATGGCAACAAGCTGCTGTGTGTTTTAACTAATCTGTTAGCTGCTATTCTTGGAGGCAGACACAAAGCGAAAAGGTAGCAGAGGGTAGGAATGTGGGAGCATCTGAGAGCTGCATGACAGGTTGCTGGTGCAAGCAGTAGATATCGTCTGGAGCAGGAGCAAGACGCGGTGCTGGTACGCAAGACAGAACCTGAGAAAGTGACGTGGACGGTGGCCTCAAGCAGCATCTGAGCAGAGTATGCCGAGGACCTGTGCTGCAGAGAATCGAGCAGCACCTGTAGCAAGAGCACTTTCCCTAGGATGTGGTGTTGGTGCATGCGGATAGACCGAACACCAGAAGCAAAAGCAACTGGAGCACTTGATGGTAGTACCTGTACATTACCTGGTCAGGCACGAAAGCATAATGGAGAAGAACACGCATAGTACTATTTACGAGACCACTCAGCTGGGAATATTTGTTAAGGCCATGTTTGACTGCACTTCACATATTAATATTTCATGCAATTATTTTGCTTTGTCTAATTTTTGTTATGTCTTTTATTACTTTTTAGCTTAGTTATACATAATGGTTTAATTCTCTTAGTTTATTAATTTAAGGTTTAGTTTAATTTCATTAATAGTAATTGGTGACTAAATTAGGATTTAAGAAGTAGATTTTGCATTTAGAATTAAATTAGAGGAATATCATGTTATGGATTTTTAATTTTTCATTTTAAAATTGAAAAATCCAAAAATATTAGTTCTCATGCATTATTTAGATTTTGTTTTATTGTTAGTGATTAGTTAGAGATAGATTTAAATTAGGTTCATTCATTTCTTTGTTAGATTTAAGAATTTCCTTAAGTTAATAGGCTTTTATTTCATTAGACTTTAGGTTAGTTTAATTTGCATTTTTTAGTTTAATTTGCATTTTTATTAATTAGTTTAATTACATGCATATTTTAGGATAGTTTAATTTTAGTTTAATTAATTTGTTTCTTTATTTTCATATTTTGCATTTTAGTTTATTTGTGTTAATTAATTTTAATTGTTTTAATTATCTTTTGTAGGTTATTGCTTTTAATTCCTTGGAGCTCTATAAGTAATTTCAAGCTCGGTTTTATTTATTTTTAGTTTTTATTGTTTTATTGTTTTCCAGTAATTTTAATTTTAGACTTAGTAGATCACCCACTGAAAATTCATAATTTGCTAGGATATACTTAGGGTAAGATTAACCTGTACTTAATTAGGCTATTCAACTTCTCTGTGGGACCATAATCCGAGACTCGCATCCCATTATTACTTGTACGACCCGTGCACTTGCGAATACACGTCTAGGTCACTTATAATGAGCGTAGTTTGTACCAACCATCTTCTTCCTAGCAAATAGGACTGGAGCACCCCAAGGTGAAATGCTTGAGTGTATAAACTCTTTGTCCAACAAATCTTGTAGTTGCTTCTTGAGTTCCTCTGATTCCACCAATGTCATATGATAGGGAGGCTTGGATATGGGTTGAGTATCCGGTAACAATTCAACGGTAAACTCTAGCTCCATATTAGGTAGTAACCTAAGCAATTCAGCTGGTAATACATTCACACTAAATCAACTTATAAGATTTCCATACAAATAGAACCATCTCATTTTATTTCTTAACTCTCAAAACTTACAATAGACTTATCAAGTAAGGAAAAGGTCACAGTGTTAACATAGTAGTCTAAATTTACAAGGTTGGTGGGTAACCAATCCATGCATAAAATCACATTAAAACCATACATATACAATACAATCAGATCTTCTACTAATTCCATATCTCATATCTTTAGCGTATAGTTCTTATACACTAGGTTAGTCATTTGGGATTCTTTCATAGGTGTGCTGATGTGCAAAAAGGTGACCTAGTGGTATAGGCTCTACATGTAGTTTACTTGTAAACAAAGGTGATACAAAGGAGTGGGTAGAACCCACATCAAATAAAGCTAAAGTTTCAAAGTCATAAACATATATCTTACCTTATATCACATCGAATGAGGCATTAACGGACTCTTTATCCAATGCAAATACAGGACCCTAAACTATAGGCTTCTTATCTTTCTTTATAGCTATGGCTCTTTTCAGAGCCGTCGGATTTGGGGCCTGTATTTAAAGAGGCTCAGGCTATGGGTAATTCTTGATGTGGTGGCTTGTTGATGCGACCAAAGGGTAATACCGCAAGTGCACGGATCGTACAAGTAATAATGGGATTTTGAGTCACGAGTTATCGTCCCGCAGAGAAGTTGGTAAGCCTAATTAACTATCGGTTAATCTTACCCTAAGTATATCCTAGCAAATTATGAAATTAAAGTGGGTGATCTACTAATCTACAATTGAAAATACCGAAAGCAAATAAAGAAAATAAAAGAAATAAAACCGAGCTCAAAGTACTTACAATACTCCAAGCAATTGAAAACAACAAACCTACAGAAGAAAATCAAAACCGTTAAAATTTAACTAACGCAATTAAAATAAAATGCAATCATGAAAATAAAGCAATAAAATTAAACTACAATTAAACTAACCTAAAAATGCAATTAAACTACTTAATTAAAATGCATGAGTTTATCTAAATTAATTTTAAGCACTACCCCTAATACTAGAATAAAAATTACTTAGTACCCAAATTAAATCTAAGTTAAATTAATGCATTGAAATTAATCTAACTAAGCTAACTAATTAAATTGGAAATAAACTAACTAAAATGCATGAAAATGAGTTAATGCCACAATGCAAGAGCCAAACAAGGCCTTAAGAATTTAAATCATCCAACAACTCCCTCCAAAATACTATTCATCATTCATTTCTTCATTTTCGGTTTCCAGGTCACGGTCTCGGGGTGGTTGCTAGAGCTGTGTCCAGCTGTTCCAAGCTTGATCTACTGCTGTCGGTTCTGACCAGACACTGCTCCAACTTGCTCCAGGCTGCTCGAGGTTAGTCATTTAATCTTCACAGGCCCTCTAGCTGATCGCGTTTTGCTCCAGGCTACTGTTCCTCGATAGCTTCTGCTTTGCTTCAGCCCAGCTGCTTCGGTTCCAGTTACTTCATTCTGCTTCTCGGTTCTAGGCCTGCTGTCTTCATCGAGTGCTATCCAGGCAAGGGTAGCTGCTGCTGTTGATCCTCTGCTAGTCCTGCCCGTATCTCAGCAACGCAGAACATACCAGTTCTATGCCCAGCTAGCATACGTCCCTGCACATCATCTACCGCCCACATCCCGACTATGCATCTTCTCTGTTCCAGATTTGCTTGGAGCTGTCCGAGAGCTTCTGCCTCCAGCTGCTGTCCAGGTCTGCTCCAGCAAGCATGCACGTCCGCTGGTTTAAGTCTGCATTAAGGGTTCAGGGATGAAAACAGAGCATAACAGAGGAGAAGTCTCAGTTTCAGGTGTGCTGCTGTTTCGGATTGTTTGCTGCTAACAGTGAAGATTGATAATTTAGCAACCATGAAAGGATTGATGAAATCCAACCATGAAGGCTAACCGAGAACTTCAAACCAACGGCTAAAGAAAGATTGATGGTTTAGCAAGTAAGGAAAATAAAACATGAGCAATGAAGGAAACCAAGAAGATGGAAAAGAGAGCTCACACCGAGAGAAAATAAAATAAAATAAAATAAAAAAGATTCTTTAAAACATGAACAAGGTATGAAACCAAGAATTAATCTATTAGAAATTAAGTTATGAAAATGAAACTAAGGAAATATAACAATACTTAAGGGAAAACCGAGAGCATGAAATTGAAATGAACTATCATTGAAAAAGAAATTTAACAAGTTGTAAAAAAAATGAAGAACATGGAAATTAAACACAACTCTAAAAAACTATTTTACCCTAGAAATTACATTACACTACTCCTAACTACATTACACTACTCCTACTCCTAAAAATTACATTCCTTTCAATTGTCATCTTCCTATTTATAAGCACACTAGGGGCAAAATGGTAATTTTCACATCCTTGATGAGTTGGCATTTTTTTTGGCTCCTTGAAAAGATATTTCCATGTCATCGGTCTTCTTGTCCAATTGGATGTGTTTGGTGGCATGACTCGTGTTGTCCGCGTGGCTCAATCTCGATTTTAGCCCAATTTCGGTCCATTTTCTACCGAAATATTCAAAACTCATCCGGATTTGATTTATCTGTAAAAATGAGAATTTTAATTAAATAAAGGGGATAATTAACAAAATAAATTGGGGATTTAAATAATTATTTAGGAAATTAAGCACAAATAATTCTAAAAATATAGAATTATCACGCCCCCAAACTTGAGCTTTTGCTTGTCCTCAAGCAAAACAAAATGATTGTGAGAATGACAAGTACTAAACACAATAATTTTCCCAATATTATCCTCAAAGAAAAAGTACAGACTATGAAGTCAAAGAATTACAATTACAAGTCCAGCACTTAGAATTATTCAATCATAAGCCCTAACCCAAATTGGACTCCTCTTGAGTGTGTGAAAAATGTCTAAGTCACTTCTCAGTACATTATCCAGATCAGATTATGCAACACAGTGAATGCAAATTCAATGACAAGTGATCATTCCCATAAGTTTGCTTTTCACTAATCTCTCCACTAATGTAGTCACACTCAATCAAGGATCAATAGGACTTCATTAAGCTTGTAATGTCAGGCTGGGGTTAAGGTATGATAAAGTCGATTTAGGTTCAGTTACCCCTTAACATGCATTACCTTCTAGGATCTTTAATGTAAGAGCTCTAATTTATTCCCCCAAACTTATTTTATTTCACTAAACATTTTATTCTATTTTTGTATTTTTCTTCTTCTTTCTTTTTCTTTTTCTTTTTCTTTTTCTTCTTTTTTTTCAATTATTATTATTATTATTTTTTACATTCTCTTTTTTTTTTTTACATACTCCTTCACTATCACTTAATACCCATATAGCTCACAATATATCCAATGACTTTTCATGCTTTCGGAGTAAGGGATAGGAAAAAGTATTCAAGCTTAGGAAACAAAAATAAGTAGGTGTATTTACAGAGAAAATCTTATTTGGCCCAGATGGGTGACTAGGGGTAGCATATGTACAAGGAAGGCTAGAAAGGCTCAAACGATCCAAAGATGGCCTAAATCATCTCCCTAATTAAGTGTGATCTAATATTTCGCCTCGAGATCAGATCAAACAAATTCTAGAATATGATGCACAAAATCAACTGAACAAATGCAATCCTATGTACACATAAGCTTTCTCTAAATAAATATACAGATTCATGACATGACATGTGCATAAAATGAGGAAATCACAATCAGAATCAAGACAAATTCAAGAACTCAACTTCATGCTTTTCCTATAATCATGCTTCTCATTCAATCAAAGTCAGACTAAATCATGGGGTCATATCATCGAAATATGGGAAAACTACATGCTAAGCACTCAATCATCCTAAAATCAAACAATTTAAGCTCACGTTATTGAAAAAATTTTGAAAATTCTTTCTCAGATTTTCGAAAAAATTTTGAAAATTTTTTCAATTTTTCACAAAATTGCTCAAGTGATATCCCCTCCCCCAAACTTGAAGTGCACAGTATCCTCAGTGTGCAGATAATATAAGAATTTAAGCTCGAGAACAGAGTACTCCCCTTTCTGATGTTGATGAACAATCGAAGCTTTGATTGAAAGCATAAAACGAGAAAATAAACCTGCAACACAAGCAAAGAAAGAAACAACAGAAAAGAAAAAGAACTATATACAAAGTGAAAGTGAAAACACAAACACTTCAAATGCAGCTGAAAAACACTACACTCAGCAGCAGGGCGAAGAGTAAGAGGATTAGCCAAAATGGTGACAGAATGTTAACCGTTAAATCCTCTTGAGCCCTATCTACTTCTCTCCTTCTTTCAGATCTTATATGCTTGAGCCTTATGTTCTCCTCAATCTCTATTTTAAAACACTCTTGAGAGTCATCAGGGAGCTTCAAAGGTTTGAAAACATTAAACTTCACTTCCTGATCTTGGACTCTCATCGTCAACTTTGTAGCATCAGAGGGCGAGGAAGGCAATGAATAAGAAGAAGGTATAGATGAAGAAGCGCTTAGCTTTATTTCCTTGGCAGCCCGATCTTGATGTTCCTGCTCTTTCTGAGCTGCTTCGTTAGAACCTATGTGTTCTTCAACTATGTGCTGTTCAGGTTGGGACTTAACTTGTGACTCCTCTAGCTCTCTGCCACTCCTAAGGGTGATAGATCTAACATGTTCCTTACCCTCCCCTTGCTTATCAGGATTAACTTCAGTATTACTAGGAAGGTCCCTTGAGGATGTTGGCTAAGAGCATTAGCTATTTGTCCCACTTGAACCTCTAAGTTCTTAATTGAAGCAGCTTGATCGTGCAGGATAGTCATGAACATCTCCTCTAATGTAGGCTTCTTCTCAGCTGCTGGTGCATGGTAGAGTTGGGGCTGCATAAATGGTGGTGGTGGTGGTTGTGGTGATGGATGATGTGGATGGTGTGGAAATTGAAATTGCGGCTGTGGTGGTACCTGAACCGGTGGAGCTTGAAAACTAGGGGGTTCTATAGATCTAGAGTTAGAAGGTTGCCCTTGGTTTTGGCTCCAAGAGAAGTTATGATGGTTCCTCCACCCTGAGTTGTAGGTGTTTGAAAAATGGTTGTTCTGTTGCATTTGAGAATGGGCAACATACTGAACCGATTCTAAGTTGAGCGGACACCTATCTACAGAGTGGGTACCACTACACAGCTCGCAGGAAGGAAAAGGACTTTGGACAAAATATATAGGGTTAGGACTATTGGGAGGATTATGTTGGGTACTGAGCGACTCCACCTTCTTTGTAAGATTGGCTATCTGAGAAGTCAAGGTGGACATCGTGTAGAGCTCATAAATACCCGCCGGCTTCTTTGGCATTTGCCTCTCCGAGGACCATTGGTAATTGTTAGCCGCCATCTTATCTAGCAGCTCATAAGCCTCTTCCTCTGTTTTGCACATCAATGCTCCGCCCGAAGCAGCGTCCACTATAGTCCTATTCTGGCTTGTAAGCCCATTGTAGAAAGTTTGGACTTGAAGCCATAGAGGTAGGCCGTGGTGAGGACACTTCCTAAGAAGCTCCTTATATCTCTCCCATGCCTCGTAAAGAGATTCAGAGTCGTACTGGGCAAAAGAGGATATATCGCTACGGAGTCAGGCCATTTTAGAGGGTGGAAAGAATTTGGCTAAAAATTGGTGGGCTAACTCGTCCCATGTGGAAATTGATCCCGGAGGCAGAGAGGTCAACCAGTATCTCGCCCTATCCCTAAGTGAGAAAGGGAATAGTCTAAGCCTAAGTGCATCGTCTGATAATCCATTGTGTTTAAAAGTGTTGCATAAGTCCAAAAATTGCCCGAGATGAGCATGTGGGTCATTGTGTGGAAGCCCACTGAACTGTAGAGAAGTTTGGATCATCTGGATGATTGCGGGCTTAATTTCAAAGTTGTTTGCATGGACAGCTGGTGGCCTAATGCCGAAATAATATTCTCCAATAGTCGGCATTGCATAATCTCCGACTGTCTTAATTTTCCTATTTCCTGTCATGATGCTTTGCAGCGGAGCTATAAATTTCCTAGAGTCCTTTTGAATTTTTCTAAGAGTGTGCTCGATTTTAGGATCTAGAGGAAAGCAATCAAAACTTCTGGCTCTACGCTTGCAATCATCTAAAAGTCCTTAAAAATTTTTTTTTAATTTTTCAATTTTTTTTTATTTTAATTAAGAGAAAATTTAACTAACCTAAGCTAAGGCTCTAAATATTTACAACCTAAATATTTACAAGCTAGAATTACACCTAAGCATAATTTCACCGATATTAATTAACGACTAATTAAAACTTCCCCGGCAACGGCGCCAAAAACTTGATGCGACCAAAGGGTAATACCGCAAGTGCACGGATCGTACAAGTAATAATGGGATTTTGAGTCCCGAGTTATCGTCCCTCAGAGAAGTTGGTTAGCCTAATTAACTATCGGTTAATCTTACCCTAAGTATATCCTAGCAAATTATGAAATTAAAGTGGGTGATCTACTAATCTACAATTGAAAATACCGAAAGCAAATAAAGAAAATAAAAGAAATAAAACCGAGCTCAAAGTACTTACAATACTCCAAGCAATTGAAAACAACAAACCTACAGAAGAAAATCAAAACCGTTAAAATTTAACTAACGCAATTAAAATAAAATGCAATCATGAAAATAAAGCAATAAAATTAAACTAACCTAAAAATGCAATTAAACTACTTAATTAAAATGCATGAGTTTATCTAAATTAATTTTAAGCACTACCCCTAATACTAGAATAAAAATTACTTAGTACCCAAATTAAATCTAAGTTAAATTAATGCATTGAAATTAATCTAACTAAGCTAACTAATTAAATTGGAAATAAACTAACTAAAATGCATGAAAATGAGTTAATGCTATAATGCAAGAGCCAAACAAGGCCTTAAGAATTTAAATCATCCAACAACTCCCTCCAAAATACTATTCATCATTCATTTCTTCATTTTCGATTTCCAGGTCACGGTCTCGGGGTGGTTGCTAGAGCTGTGTCCAGCTGTTCCAAGCTTGATCTGCTGCTGTCGGTTCTGACCAGACACTGCTCCAACTTGCTCCAGGCTGCTCGAGGTTAGTCATTTAATCTTCACAGGCCCTCTAGCTGATCGCGTTTTGCTCCAGGCTGCTGTTCCTCGATAGCTTCTGCTTTGCTTCAGCCCAGCTGCTTCGATTCCAGTTACTTCATTCTGCTTCTCGGTTCTAGGCCTGCTGTCTTCATCGAGTGCTATCCAGGCAAGGGTAGCTGCTGCTGTTGATCCTCTGCTAGTCCTGCCCGTATCTCAGCAACGCAGAACATACCAGTTCTCTGCCCAGCTAGCATACGTCCCTGCACATCATCTACCGCCCACATCCCGACTATGCATCTTCTCTGTTCCAGATTTGCTTGAAGCTGTCCGAGAGCTTCTGCCTCCAGCTGTTGTCCAGGTCTGCTCCAGCAAGCATGCACGTCCGCTGGTTCAAGTCTGCATTAAGGGTTCAGGGATGAAAACAGAGCATAACAGAGGAGAAGTCTCGGTTTCAGGTGTGCTGCTGTTTCGGATTGTTTGCTGCTAACCGTGAAGATTGATAATTTAGCAACCATGAAAGGATTGATGAAATCCAACCATGAAGGCTAACCGAGAACTTCAAACCAACGGCTAAAGAAAGATTGATGGTTTAGCAAGTAAGGAAAATAAAACATGAGCAATGAAGGAAACCAAGAAGATGGAAAAGAGAGCTCACACCGAGAGAAAATAAAATAAAATAAAATAAAAAGGATTATTTAAAACATGAACAAGGTATGAAACCGAGAATGAATCTATTAGAAATTAAGTTATGAAAATGAAACTAAGGAAATATAACAATACTTAAGGGAAAACCGAGAGCATGAAATTGAAATGAACTATCATTGAAAAAGAAATTTAACAAGTTGTAAAAAAAATGAAGAACATGGAAATTAAACACAACTCTAAAAAACTATTTTACCCTAGAAATTACATTACACTACTCGTAACTATATTACACTACTCCTACTCCTAAAAATTACATTCCTTTCAATTGTCATCTTCCTATTTATTAGCACAATAGGGGCAAAATGGTAATTTTCACATCCTTGATGAGTTGGCATTTTTTTTGGCCACTTGTCTTCACACCATTGGCTCCTTGAAAAGATATTTCCATGTCATCGATCTTCTTGTCCAATTGGATGTGTTAGGTGGCATGACTCGTGTTGTCCGCGTGGCTCAATCTCAATTTTAGCCCAATTCCGATCCATTTTCTACTGAAATATTCAAAACTCATCCGGATTTGATTTATCTGCAAAAATGAGAATTTTAATTAAATAAAGGGGATAATTAACAAAATAAATTGAGGATTTAAATAATTATTTAGGAAATTAAGCACAAATAATTCTAAAAATATAGAATTATCACTTGTCTGGCCAGAACTGAAACATATGCCCATAGTCCAATGACAAGGCTTAGAACCATGATCCTTACCACAATCCTTGCACCTACACTAAGTACCCAAGATAAAAGAGGTATTTAGCCTAGTAGCCGTCAGTCAAGACTTTACCTTTTTTGGTATCTTGTTAGAGCCTTAGGAAATTTTCCTATGTGAAGGCTAACTATCAACTGATCATTTTCCCTTGTCCTTCCCCCTAGAACCATAGTCGACCTGGTGGAGCTCATAATTGTGCTCCACTAATTGGGCTCTCCAGATGGCCTAGGTCGTAATGTCGAATGGAGCCAACTTCGCTTGAATGGCTAGCTTCAAGCTATCTAGAAAGCCTCTCTACCTTCCTTTCTTCACTCTTGATAATCTTAGGGTCATACCAACTCAAGGATGTGAAATGGGACTCATATTGGTTCATTGATTGAGACACATGTGTTAGACCTAAAAATTCTAATTGCATCTTCTTCTGAGCTGTCTGTGGTATGAATTGGTGTTAGAAGGCATTGTTGGCTCAACCGAGAGAGAGGTGAATCGGTTTTTCTAACATTATGCTTAATTTAAACTTTCTTAGCTAGAATTGCAATTAAACAAATAAATGACAGCAATTAGCAATAGAGTAAAAATGCAGTAAAACAAAGGAGATAAGGAAGAAGAGTAGCAAACTCAATAATTTATAGAGGTTAAGCCAAATCTCTTACCTACGTCCTCTCTTCTTGACCTTCTTCTCAAGAAGTCTCTTTCACTAACAAAGTAATCAATACAACTTCCTTTTCAAGGTTAAGGAATAACCTCTCTACCCCTTATCCAATTATTGCTATTCAACTCTTATACAATTCTCTCACAGAGGAACTCTCCCCTTTTCTTTTAGATAAAGAGTGAATACAATGGAAAACTCTATTAATGGGTAAGCGATGAATAGTTTAAACAGAAGCTTTCAATAACAATTCAATGTACAAATCTGAAGACAAAAAGAATATTCTCTCAAGAATATACAGAGCTTTTCTACTGACTTTTTTCTTGTTGTCTCCAATGTCTTTATGACTTGTATTTATACACCCAATTGGTTGGTGAAGCATTTAATGCTTTTTCTCCCGTTGAGAATCTATAGAAATAGCCGTTGAAATTCTGTAGAAGAGGTCCAGATCGATCTCATTTATCTGAGGAGATCGATCTCTTATTTCATGAACCTGCAACACAAAGGAATTTTACAAAGTGCAGATCGATCTCATTTATCGACAGATCGATCTGCTTGTTAGCTTTATACAGCGGAGATCGATATCTTGTTAAGGAGGAGATCGATCTCTTCTTTGAAAATATTGCTCCCGCTTATAGGAGATCGATCTCATAACCCCATGAGATAGATCTTACAATGTCTCGGCCTTAAGGAGATCGATCTCACCATTCCTTGAGATTGATTTTGCAAAGTCTCTGGCTTGATGAGATCGATCTCACCATTCCTTGACATCGATCTAGCTAAGCCTCTGCTTTGAGGAGATCGATCTTACCAATCCTTGAGATCGATCTGGTTAAGCCTCTACCTTGAGAAGATCGATCTCACCAATCCTTGAGATCGATATGGCTAAGCCTTTGCCTTGAGGAGATCGATCTCTTCACTTTTTGAGATCGATTTTGCTGGAATTTAGCTTAAATGAGATTGATCCTGCAAGGCTTTTAGACTGATTTGATTAATTCAATTTCTTAGTTTCCCGCCAAACTTTAGTTTTATAAAGATTTGAAGTTTGACAATATTTCTAAGTGATCATTGATGTAATATGATTTTAAGATAAATACTTAGAAAAAGTTTCTTACAAATGATTTGAAAATAAATTCATTTGAGATTAATGTTTTTTCATTTCAAAATACATAATTCAAGGTTAGCAATCTCCCCTTTTTGATATGACAAAACTTAATTCAATCATTTAAGATTTTGGTTCTAAAAGTATGTCCAATCATTTGTAAAATTTTCTCCCCCTTAATACATGTTCCCCCTTAATATATGCTCTCTCTTTCTCCCCCTTTTTGTCATAGCAAGAAGGCAAGCATTACTCATGTAAGAATACTCATTAAATGATCAAACATAATTAAGTAATAAAGAACATTCATTTAAATAAGTAAACAGAACATAGAAAATGTCATTTTCAAAATCAGTGTATATCATAACCAAATGTTCAACCAAAAAACTCAATAAAGCGGAGGAAAATGATCGAAGAGCGCGTCAACATGAGTATGGGTGGTCTGCACTTCATCAAACATTGCCTGCTGAGTCTCTTGAAGGATTACGACTTGCGACTCAAGAGTTACAAAGCGCTGATCCATGGTCTGCTGAGTCTGCTCAATAGTTACAAAGCGTTGATCCATGGTCTGATGAAGGTTCATGATCATGGTCACAATGGAGTCCATGTTGACCGATGATGAAGTGAGACCCCATATAGGTTTAACCTTGTATATATATGTAAATGAATTCATAAGTATGGAGATATACTTGTAATGTGAAGTATATGTAATGTAAGTCCATAAGTTTACTGTACACACATGTAATAAGAGTTGTGATTGTACTTACAAGTTGCATTACATATTAATATGAGGAAAGGGACTTAAACATGTGAAGAATGTAAGGAGAATGGAAAATGAGTAGTGTGGTAAAATGGAAGGAGGATTGCATAAGCTATGCACTTCCATTTGGTCTATATTAAGTACCTTTAGTTATATAAAGATTTCACACAAGTTTTAATAGGTATAAAGTATGAATGGATGCCATTTTCAAGTTTCAAAGATGATTGGATGAGAAAATGACCATGGCAACAAAATGTATGAAGTTTGGTATAAGTTGCTGTAGAAAAATAGTAGAAAATCTGGAAATATGAATGACAGATCGATCTCATAGGATGAGAGATCGATCTGGAAGAGCTAAAATGCTCTTATCTTGAGCTATGAGATAGGACAGATCGATCTCCAATGGAGCCAGATCCATCTCCTAAACATTCTGTAAAATGCAGATCGATCCTTAACGAAACAGATCGATTTCCTTAGCTCTCGGGTTAAAGCAAGATCGATCTCCCCTAAGACCAGATCGATCTCCTTAAGCTACTGTCTGAGACAGATCGATCTCAAGGTTTCGATAGATCGATCTCCTGCCTTCAAAATGTTATGGAAAAGAGGGATTTTAAGAGGACCAGATCGATCTCCAACAAAAGTAGATTGATCTCATCAAGCTAAATCTATAAATAGGAGTAGTTGGATCTGCAGATTTTAGGAAAACACTCTCACTCTACCATTTTCAATCCAAAACCTACCTTTCTCACTCCTAAATCCAGCCATTTTCAGTAAGATTTGAGGGAAAGCTATTAGAGACAAAGTTGTTCACATCAAAGAGAAGAACAACATAGCTTGGAGGCGTTTCCCCATTTGTTGGATTGAAGGACAAAGGTGCATTTCCATTTGGAGCAAAGAGGAAATCAAGCTAGCTGAGTTTCTAATGAAACAACTCAAGTACATTGTTTGGATATTGATTTTGGAGTTCTTTAATGTACATATGAATGATAGGAACAACCTGGAAAGTAAAGAATCCATAACCTAGAAATGGTCTAGTGTGAGAAAGTGAAATGTAGAAGTATTAATGATGAATGAGTTACCTTAAGATGATGATTGTGTTGAGGGTATGATTTGGAGGTGTTGATTTTGGGATAAATGGTGAGATTTACCACAAGGGGTAAAATATTTAAGGCATTGGATAAATGCATAGTTGAATAATAGTTAAAGGCATTAACTCAAGTGTTTAATGAATGAATCGCAGCTCCCAAGGATACACCGGAGCAAGGCGAGCCAAGAGCGCAAGAAGCTAAGAAGAAAAGAGAAAGTCGCACTCAAGTAAATTGAGGTAAGGGAATTTTGTGGACTCTTAGAGATATCTGTGCGTAATTTGTGCACTTAAATGTTTTTCTAGAGTGCATGTGATACTAGGAAATAATATTGGGTGATTGAAGGGAAAAGAGATGGGTTTTTGAGAAAAGTGCATGAAAACAAAGGCATAATGCTTCGAAAAATCATGTTTTATTGCTTTTTAGCAAGTGATGGGTGGGTTGGCTAACATTTGAAATGAATTACAAAAGAAATGAGATGTTTTGGGTTGTTAACCATACTTTGCAAAGAATTGAGCCACCCACATGGTTTTCGTGAGAATGAAAGCGTGATAGAGTAGGACTCGCATGAGATTTGATGTGTTTTATATGCATGAGTGCTGGAGCTTAGCTCTCACTAGTTTTCACATGGATTTTATACTGGTTTTGGCATGGTGTTGAAGCATAGCTCGCATTAGATGCCCACCTTATTTTTTATCATGCTTGGATGTGAGATCTGAGAATTTTAGATATATTTTAATGATGTAATAAGAACTTGAAGTGTAAATTATTGAGCTAGATGAATTGTGGGAATTATAATTGGAGATTTATATGTTAAGGGTGTAAAATAAGCATGAAGTATGAGGACAGATCGATCTGGGAGAAGGAGAGATCGATCTGGTGAGTTAAAAATGACGAGGAAGGAGGAATTTGAGGAGCAGATCGATCTCCAATGGAAGAGATCGATCTCCAAATGATTCTGTTTGAGAAAGGATCGATCTCATGAGGAAGAGATCGATCTCCAAATGATTCTGTTTGGGAGAAGATCGATCTCCTTAGGAGTAGATCGATCTCATAAAGCCATAAAGAGATCGATCTCACCCCTCGACAGATCGATCTCCTAGGCATAAAATTGCCCAGATCGTCCCCAAAATTCAAACGCAGATCGATCTCACCCCTCAACAGATCAATCTCCTACCCTCAGCCTATATAAGGAACCCCTGTTTTTCTCCTGCAAACTCACTTTCTCTCTCTTCCAACCCCATTTCCACCGAAAACCTAACTTTCTCACTCATCCAAAACACCCATTTCTGGCCAAATCAAGAGTTGTGGTAAGAAGGAAAGTTGTTCCTCATCAAAGGGAGAACAACATACTTGGAAATCGAAGGACGAATCGGATCGAGGCGTGGGTTGTGCGTCTCACAAGCTTTGGGTAATTTCTAAACCTCGATCTCGATATTTGAGATGATTTTGATGATATTGGTGGTTGTCATTGTGTTGTAATAGCTGAGAAATGATTAGGGATTGATGAAATTGCAATGTGGTTGGAGTGATAATGATATTTAGCAATTTTGGTAATTTTAGGAATTTTGAGCTATAAATGGAAATTTAGACAAATGTGGTGAATTAGCATAGATAATTGGTATTAGAAATGTAGAACGTCGAGATGTTGTGAATGAGAGTGTAGTTTGGGGTAGAGTTACGAGAATCAAGGGATTTGAGGAGTTATGAGCAATTATGCTCGATTTTGAGAATTGAGGTTGATGAGATAATTGGGTATTGATGTTTTAATATCGTTTGGACAGCTCGGGAGTTCCAGAGTGGAATGCGGGCTAGTCCGTGATACGGGGGAAACGATTGCACTATACGAGGTGCAAAGAGATAAGGGAAATCTAAACCATTTGTGTATGTGATTTGTAAACTATTATAGCATGATTTGTGGTTTATAAAACAAGCATGTTGAGTGTTGTGTTGAGATTTAATTGCACACGATTTTTATAGCCGGTTGGAGCCCATAATTTTATGAGTTTATAAGCTGAGTGTGAAATTGCTTTATAAACCGTTGAATTTTGTGTGAGTAATGAATTGGGCTCTACGTTAAGGCAATATCGAGATTTGAGAAATGTGTGCGTGTTTTGCCGGTTGGAACTCGGTTTTATTACGTTTTGTGTTGAGTACAAAACGGTTTTCAATTGAGTTTTATGAGTGAAAAACCCTTATGAGTTCTACGTGAAGGCAAACCAGTCTTATGTGATAAGACTTAGGTGTGTAGTGGTGAGTACACACCGGGCATTGCTCTGGTAGCATGTAAGCCCGATTTCTTCTCCGTTCTGGTAACGTGAGAATAACCTATTCTGTGGCTATGCCACGTACACTCGGTGGCCGTTGCCACGTGATACCCTATTTGGTGGCCGTTGCCATGTGAGAAACCCCATTGGTGGCCGTTGCCACGTGATACCCTATTTGGTGGCCGTTGCCACGTGAGAAACCCCATTGGTGGCCGTTGCCACGTGATACCCCATTGGTGGCCGTTGCCACGTGAAACCCTATTTGGTGGCCGTTGCCACGTGAGAAACCCAATTTGGTGGCCGTTGCCACGTGAAACCCTATTCTGTGGCTGTGCCACGTGTGAATTTAAATCAGTGGCTTTGCCACGTGAGATAGTGGCTATGCCACGAGTGAATTTAAATCAGTGGCCATGCCACGTGTGTTTTGTGGCTATGCCACGTGTGAATTTAAATCAGTGGCTATGCCACGTGTGTTTAGTGGCTGCGCCACGTGCATTACTATTTCAGTGATTTTATTCACGTGCATTGAGAAAGCGTTTATCGCATTATTTTCACATGCTTTGTTATTGCTCTAGAGTGAGCCTTTTTACTTTATGTTTTCACATGACTTGAGACATGAGAATGTCGTTTTGAGTACTTTGATGCTATGGTTTTCAATTGAGTTTCACATACAAATAAACATTTTGTGATGTGCATTTTGGTTTATGAAATGAGTTCCTTACCCCCTTTACTGAGCGATTTAGAAGCTCACCCTGTTTTCTTTTCCCCCCAGATTTCTTCAAGTGAAAAGGGTTTCCCTGCGACGTACGGAGTAGTGGCTAGTGGAGGACTTGAGCTCCAGGCCATATATTGTATTTTAAGGTATCTTTTATCTTTTCATGTACCCAGACAATTACTGTAATTGCAGACACTTGATGTATAACATTATATGGGATGTATTAGGATTAATTAACTTGAGATGGATTAATGTATTTGATATGATATATAAATTCTATTGATGAGATCCTGAGGAATGATGATTATGATGATGTATGACACTGCACAGGAATGCACCTTTAATTGTGAATTAACGAGTAAAAAGTTTTAAATTAGCCCTATTTTTCGCACTTTCGGGGCGTGACATTGGAGTTTCGGGTAGACTGGGTGTCGCACTGATTAAATAGGCTCGCACGTGCATTTGTGATATTTTGACATGTTGATAGCCGTGTTAGGAGCTTCGGGTAGACAAGAGGTGGAACCGATTAAATAGGCTTACACATGCATTTTGAAATGTGGCATGATATGATGTGTTGATATGGGTCCACAGAGTACGTTGTACCGTGCATGTAGCATGGAGTATGTTGTACTGTGTTGAGATTATGATATGCCATCTTCGAATGAGATCTGCTATGGTCCGACGGGTTAGACTTGACCCACCTCCCTTATGAAAGCAGATAGTGGTGATAACCTGCACACCTAATCTGTGTAGCCAATATCACAGGATATGGCCATAGTTCTAGAGGTTATTTCCCTTATTGAATTGCCTATCTCACATGTCTATTCTTTTGTGAATAAATCCATCTTTGAAATGATTTGTGGGTCAGGACAGTCTGAGGGAGGGGTTGAGACCTGACAAGTGTTGGATTGTTTTGAGATGACGGTTTGTTAATAGTTTTAAAGTGCACATACGCATGATGTGTTTTCCATGCCCTATTTGTGAAATATGCATGATAGATATTCCATACTTTGAATTGAATTGTGCATTGGATTTTAATAGCATGAATGCTTTACATACCATTAACACAAGCATGAACCCATATTTTGAGAAAATGATGAAATGTATGCTTTGAGCATGGCATCACGATCACGTAGATAGTGCAATATCTACTTGTTTGCATGATTGCCTTACTAAGCGTGTGGTTTGCTATCCCCCTTATTTTCCCCTCTCTACAGAGCTTTGAGTATAGATTGAGCGTGATTGGAGGCTTTCCCTTTTGGTATCCGCTGTATCCCATTGCGTAAGGTATACACACTTGAATTATTTTGTATCTAAACTATACATAGCACAGTAGCATTTTGTATGTAAACATTGGGGATGTAAAGCAATGTAAACACTTGTAAATAGTAACTCTGATGTATTTATAAAAGTGTTTACTTTTGAAATTATGTTGCAAATTAAATTGTTATGGATGGATGAGGTAGACATTGGCACACAGTCCAACTGTTGAGTGTGTAGCTGATCACGATCGAGGTAAGGATGATTAATAAACAACACATGAAAATGCAAAAAATTTACGCTGATTTTAGTAAGTTGAGGGTCGTGACAGATGATGTAGCAGGTACAAGTTCCACAGTAGTAGGTACTAAAGGCTCAGCTGGAGCATCTGTCTCCATTTCTGCATCTGTAACGACCCTTGACCCTCAAAAATCCGGGGGGGGGGGTTTGAACTTAATTTACCCCCTTATTCCCTTATTCACTTAAGCTATATTCCTATTCAGTGTTAATCCTTAGAATTATTCCATTTCATTTATTCTTATACAGGTTTCATCCCGACACATTACTTTTAATAGATGTCTGTGCATACAAATATGTCTGGTAAAGTAATGTAATTGTATACATTTGTTGCGTGTACAAAAAGTAGCCTAGGGTAGCTCTTTCCCACAGCCTACGTTGTGTACGCGGCAGGTTGCCCCTACGGAATCACTGCAAATAGTCTGAGAGGTAGAGGGGTGAGCTTTTGGGAAAAAGCCCAGTAAGAAGATGTATTTAAAACGAGTCTAGTAATTCAAATATGTATAAAACATGATAGTGCATATAATGATACTTTCTGAACATAATAATAGTAACATTCAAAGATTAAAGAAAATCAAAAAAATCAAAATTCAAAACGTAATTCTTTAAGTACGTGAAACTTGACAGATATTACGTAAAACTGGTCGTACATTCAGAATACCAAACAGGAATACATATCAAATCACATACTACAAAATCCGTTTCTGAAATCAAAGTTTAATTTTCAAAATGAGACTACATCGACCATATAATTATCATTGACAATAACCAATTTATCATGCGGCAATAACAAATTTATCACTCGGCAATAACAAGTCAATTACGCGGCAAAATTACTCGATCATCCTCCGTAGAGGGAATTCAGAACCCAAAGGTAATTTCAGACACCACAAAGGTGAAGTACAGGCGCCACAAAAGCGAAATATAGGCGCCACGAAGGCGAAATACAGGCACCACACAGGTGAAATACAGGTGCCACGAAGGCGAAATACAGGCGCCACGAAGGCGAGATACAGGCGCCACGAAGGCGAGATACAGGCGCCACGAAGGTGAGATACAGGCGCCACGAAGGTGAAATACAGGTGCCACGAAGGCGAGATACAGGCGCCACGAAGGCGAGATACAGGCGCCACGAAGGCAAAATACAGGCGCCACGAAGGTGAAATACAGGCGCCACACAGGCGAGTTCAAACGCCACACAGGCGAGTCAGATGCCACAAAGGCGAATTTAACAAGCGTAAGCATACAACATAAATGGGCCTTAGTCTTAAAACAACTATAGTTTTCATATACGAAAACATTGAAATAAAATCATCTTATTCGAAAGATCATTTCAGAAGACATGCTCTTATTCCGAAATCAAATTCAGTTATATACAATTATTCAAAAACATAAACACAGAGAGCATAGTCTTGATCAGAAATATAATTTAGAAACATGCATAAAAATCATACTTCATGTCTTGCAAGCTTTCTTTATCAAGGTTCGAAAAGTAACTATTACCGTTTTAAATTATATCCCCTTACCTCGATTTATTAGAAGTACCAGTTCGAATAGTGACACCTCCAAGTATTCTTCCTTAAATCCTTCTACGATTCTCCTCGGTGTCTGTCTACAGTCCTTAATTGCTTCGACTTAGCGAGTCTGCAAGTCCGATCTACTTGGGTTATTTCTGTCGGAACCCCTTTCCCTTGGGTTTTCAAATTCTCTGTGTCTTTTCCTCTATTCCAAATATATATATATATATATATATATATATATATATATATATATATATAAATCCCCTTTTTATTATTATTATTTTTTCTTTTCTCTTGGCTACTATTCATTTTTCACTATTCATCATTCATTTTTTTTGAATTTTCCCGCATTTTCTTCTTTTCTTCATTTTTTACTATTCATCATCTTTCTCCTGACGAGCTGCCACTTCTCTACTGTTGACAGTTCCATCCGGCGCTGATGGTCCCTCTGGTCACGTCCTTTCCGACCACCCGTTTCCAGCTTCAACATGTCGGCCCCAAGCCCTCCGTTTTTTTTTCTTCTGTTCATTTCTTCCTCGACAGCAGATACTCTTCATCCTCGCCTCCGCTTCCTTTGACTTCCAACATCACCAGCATCACTCCATGCCTCGGCCATCTTCCTTCATCGTTACTGACTCCTTCTCGTCTTCAATCGCCATTGCTCCAGCTCAGCTTGTCGACCCTGCTCCCATGTGCTTCGATCATTCCTATCAACATCATCATCATCGTCGTCGCCTCCCGCAAGCTTCGCTTCCCCATTTTCCTCACCTCCCTCGGCCACTTCAGCCATCACCTCCATCACCATCATCATCTCCACCATTCTGTTCCAATACCACCCTCATCATCATCACCTCTCACAACCTCTGCTCTCCTCTGTTTTTACTTCCCTCTCGGTTTCCTACTTCAGTTTTCTTCCGATTGTCAATGTAGCAGCCGACAGTCTCGATTGCCACCTGTTCCTGCTCTCTTCTTGGTTTCATGCTGCTGCTTCTCTTTTTTTTTTTCAGCTTTTTGTTCTTTCTCTTTCTCTCCGCTTTCAGAACCCTTCCCTGATTCTGTTTTGTCTCATTCCATTTCTTTTATTTCCTTGCTGCAGTTTACTCTCCTGACTTGCTTCAGTTCTTTTTCATTCTTATTTTCACACAAAATTCTACAGTCCCCCTTTCATTTTCGGTTCAAACTTCTTTCATCCATCTTTTCGGTCTTCAGATCATCACAACTGCTTTTATATCATTTTTCTACTGATTTTCTCTTCTCTTTTTTTTTTTTTTAAACAGTACAGGCATAACAGACCATCACACTCCACTGCTCTCCTTTCTTTTCAGTCTGCTTCACTACGGTCCCTCCTATCATTTTGGTTCAGTCCTCACAACTACCCTTAGACTATTTTAAGTGAGTGTTATTTTTCTTCTTTGCCTTTTTCCCATGTTCCTATGCTGCTAGGATATCACCACCATTCATTTCCATTTTATTTATTTATTTATTTATTTTCAAGTGGCCATCCTCTCCTTAGTTCCATCTTTTCTTCCCAGGCTGATGTTATCTGACTTCCCCCATCCTTCATACGCCTTTTGTTGCTGTCTACAGCAGCAAATGGTGGGTTTTCGAGATTAGCTTATTTTTGGAAGCCAATCCTTGTACTTTATGTCATTATGTTAGACTTGAAATAATAATACTATATAATATAATAGCATTATACTTCTCTTGGCAAAGGGAAATTCTGTACATATTATATACTGCATTTCCAAAAATACTATATACATTTATCTAACTCATAAAAATTATTTTTACACCTCATACTCATTTATTTATTCCCCATTAATATTATGTCATTTTTATACTAATATATTCTACATGATAAAATATTTTATTTGATTTTAAATTCATCTAAGTCCCTCATGTTTTAATTAATTATCCACCATTATGCACATCTTCAATTTTATTTATTTACTTTGCTAATCATAATCAAATTCAAATACAAGGAAATTCGTGGAGTTTACAACATCTTGCGTGGGAGGTCCAGTCTTCTTGCGCCAAATGCCTTTGTCAACTGTATAGTATCTCGTATGGTGAAGTGTGTTGATATTGATAACACGTTTTTGTGATGGGAGCTCACCAGCTTCAACCGTGCAGTCAACACCAAGGTGTTGAAGAAGATAGGCAAGTGGTTGCGGATAGACAATGGTGTTGGCTTGCCCCCTAATGATCTTGAGCCAGTCTTCAAAAATAAAGTGAATTAGGTTTAGCTGTCGACCGAAGAAAGAATGGATGTTATAGAGCCAAAACTGATCGAGTTTCCTAATGGTCGAGTGACGCGTGCCAAAAGGATGAAGGTTTCACGAAATAATAAGATTAAGGAGGCATGGATGCATAGGTAACTCACTAGCTCGATCATTAGTGATGGGGAAATCTAGCGTTACCTCATCGTCTTCATTGGTAAGACCTGAATCGGGTATACCAAAGACTCGCGCTAGGAGTTGTTTATCAATGTAAAGAGACTTGGCCATAACAAAAGTGTTAAATCCTATAGTGTGACAAGGATTATTAGGGGCTGTGACAATTTTAGCATTCGAAAAGAATGCACGGACAATGTTTGGAGGAACAGGAGTTTTGATTTTGAGAAAAGACAACCACTAATATTCTTCGAATTTGGCGAGATAAGGAAAATCAATGCGATTCAAAAACGAAAAGTCAATTGTGTGCCAATGTTTAATGGGTAAGGTGGAGAAATGTTCATCAAATCGTTTTCACTTGGTCGGGGTTTGAAAACATCGGCTAAACGTAGTGGGTGGTGTGTTTACAAGAGTTGGTCGTAGGGCTCAAGATGCTACAGTCTTAGTACGAGACATTGTTAGTAAGGGAATATGGAAGTAGTGTTGGATTTGAGAGTTTCTAATCAAGCACAAAGAAATCTAAACTAGACAGAGAATAACCCAAAGCAAACTAGCCTACACAGAATATAGATTCTTTACCATCTAATGGGTTCACTAAGAATATGAATAGTAATGTGACAGGAATGAGTAGATCGATCTATGGAACAGTAAAAACTTTTGAAAAACAAATGTTGGGTTAGAATAGATCAATAATAAGATCAATGGAGGAAAACTTACCAAAAGAATGATTCTGGGGGGAGAGACAAGTAGGAATAGAGATGTTTTTCGTCAGGGTTTTACAGATTGGGGATTTGTGTTTTTGAGATTTGGGAAATTTTTGCGACGATTATATAGCCCAGAGCAAGGAGATCGATCTATCAAGGTAGGCGATCGATCTCTATTTCCCAAGAACTTAAGGAGATCGATCTGCTAGAGGTAGAGATCGATCTCTATTTCCCCGAGACTTAAGGAGATCGATCTGTTAGATTGTGAAGACCAATCTCAGTTATGTGAGACCCCATATATGTATAACATTGTAATATATGTAATGGAACTATAAGATGGATGACGTTGGATCATGTAAATGTGAATGAATTTCAAATGAGATTGAATGAGTATCATGGATGCATGTGAAGGTTAAATAAGGGCTGAAGTGGCCACAAATTTAGCTTATGAAACCTTAAGCATCCGGAAATGAGTATAAGACGTAAAACGTATAAACGAGTGTAAAACAAAGATTATACGAACCTTTCTGATTTCCAAGTAATACACACAAGTTTCATAATATGGAAATCATAAGAATTGAGCCTTTCCATGCCCCAAGTATGAATGGATTGCAAAATGACTAGTCAAGCAATCAAAGGTAAGTTCACCTTTGAAATTCTGGGAAAACTATAGTGGAAATGCAGAAAATGAAGGCCAGATCGATCTCCCATTCAAGGAAGATCGATCTCTTGTGCAAAATGAGGCAATTTGGAGTGAAATATGCAAGGCAGATCGATCTTCCCAATTACCCCAGATCGATCTGTCTTTACCTCTGCCAAGTTCAGATCGATCCCCCACTCAAGCAGATCGATCTCTTTAACTCCCGGGTTGGAGCAAATCGATCTCCCCTTAAGACCTGATCGATGTCCTTAGCACTCTACCTGAAGCGAATTGATCCTGTCTCATTGAGCAGATTGATCTCATTATAAAGAACATATCGATCTCATGCATTCAACATATCGATCTCATGCCTCCAAAATGTCGTGAAAATGAGGAATTTAAGCAAGGCAGATCGATCTCCACTCTATGCAGATTGATCTCATCAAGCCAATTCTATAGATATGGAGCAGTTGGATATGCATTTCACGGGACAAAACCATTCTTTTCCATTTTCAATCCAAAACCTAGCTTTCTCACTCCTAAATCCACCCATTTTCATAAAGATTTGAGGGAAGCTATTAGATACAAAGTTGTTCACATCAAAGAGAAGAACAACATAGCTTGGAGTCATTACCCCATTTGTTAGATTGAAGGACCAAAGGTGCATTTCCATTTGGAGCAAGGAGGAAATCAAGCTAGGTGAGTTTCTAATGCAACAACCCAAGTACATTTGCTTAGATATTGATTTTGGAGTAGATTGGTATGTATATTAATGGTTGAAACTACCTAGAATGCAAAGGAACAATAATGACCTAGAATGAGTCTAGTGTGAGAAAGTGAAATGTATTAGAATTAATGATGAATAGGATATCTTAAGGTGATGATGGTGTTGTGAGTATGATTTTAAGATGGTGTTATGGAATGAATTGTGAGACTTACCCAAAAAGGGTAAAATGTGTATTTAAGGCATTGGGTAAAATAAATAAATGAATGAGAGAGTAAGGGTCGAGCACTTCACATCAAGTCCTAAATAAGTAACTAAGTGAGTTACTAGATAAGTTTTATTAAAAAGGCTTGATGATGGCCAAATGCAAAAATGGGTCAAACTTAACGAAATTGGCTCAATGGAATATATTGACTAGTTGAAGTCAAAATATGAGTTAGCAACATTAACTCAAGTGATTGGTGAATGATTTACAGCTTCCGAGGATACACCCGGAGCAAGTTGAGCCAAATTACGAGAAGCTAAGAGGAAGAGAGTCTTACCCTGAGTAAATTAAGGTAAGGGAATTGTGTGGACTCTTAGAGATATCTGTGCGCATTTTGGGGCGCATTACGTTTTCTAGAATGTATGTGTAATAGGAAATGAAATTGGGTGATTGAAGGGTAAAGAGTTGGGTTTTTGAGAAATATGCATGAAAACTAAAAGCATGATGCTTTGAAAATCTTGTTTTATTGCTTTTTAGCAAGTGATTGGTAGGTTGGCTAACATTTGAAATGATTTGCATAAGAAATGACTTGATTTGGTTTTATAACCATGCTTTGCAAAGAATTGAGCCACCTACATGGATTTCGTGAGAATGAAAGCGTGCTAGAGCATGACTCGCATAAGATTTGATGTGTTTTTATACGCATGAGTGCTGGAGCTTAGCTCGCACTAGTTTTCACATGGATTTCTATGATGTTGTGCTGGAGCTTAGCTCGCACAGACTTTACACTAGTTTTGACATGGTGCTAGAGCATAGCTCGCATTAGATGTCCATCATATTTGTTACCGTGCTTGAGATTACTCGCACGTGGTTTTATGACATGTTGATAGTCGTGCTAGGAGCTTCGGGTAGACTAGGTGTCGCACCGATTAAATAGGCTTGCACGTGCATTTTGAGATGTGGCGTGATATGATGTGTTGATATAGGTCCACGGAGTACGTTGTACCGTGCAGGTAGCACAGAGTGCATTGTACCGTGTTGAGATTGTGATATGTCATCTTCGGACGATGTTTAGATCTGCTATGGACCGACGGGTTGGACGTGACCCACCTCCTGTGCGAAAGCAGATAGAGGTGATACCTCGCACACCTGATCAGTGTAAACTGGGATCACAGAGGATATGGCCATAGTCCTAGAGGAGATTTCCCTATTATATTGTCTATCTCACATGTCTCTTATTTATGAATGAATCCATATTTCGAAACGTATTGTGTTAGACCTGTACTTTTATGTAGCTTGTTCCTTATGATTCCTATGTGTATGAACACTCTATTATTATAGTTGAATCATGAGAAGAGTATTTACTAGATTTACAGTGTATGTGAAATGATTTAACACTTACAAGTTACATAAAAGCCTAATGTGAGCTATAAGAGCCACAAGTTAAACCGAGTGGATTTGAATCATTCTGACTGAAGAGAAGAACTTAAAATGAGAAAATATAGAGAGCTGATGAAGGAAAGTCAGTTTGATTTAGTCCCGAACATAGAGTTAAAGAGTAAAAGCTAAAAAGGGTAAAACAGACTTTTTAGTAAGTTAAGGTATTTAAGGCATATTTACCTACCGGGAACGGTTAAAACATAAATACGGGAGTGTAAAACATAAGATATGACACTTTCAAAATTTTGAGAAAAAGTCAACATGGTCAATGATTAAGGAAAAAGTCAACTATAGTGAAGAAAAGTGGACTTTTATCATAGTTGACTAAGCATGATTAAAAATTAACCTAAGTATGGAGAAAAATTTGGGGGAAAATATTTTTGGTCAGAATACAAGATAATCATCCCTAGAAGTAAGGAAAATTTATTTGGAAAGATTTCGGATTAAATTTAATGGATAAAAACGTAATGGGCCGGAATGAAGATTTTAAAGCCCATTAAGGTATACTAAATGTAGATCGAATTTCTTAGGTCCCTTAGACCGAATTGCTAGACCAATTGATAGGCCAAATATTTAGATAATTAAAGGCCTGAGGTATAGTAAACATTTCAGCTCGAAAGCCCATTAAGAAAGCCTAAACCGAGAGGCCCAATTGTAAGGCCCATTAGGATTAAATATCTAACCTTAGTTAAAGCTAACTATGACTCATTAGATGACTCATAACTAAACCTTAGGAAGTCAATTATAATGGCTGGAAAGTAAAGCTTAATGGCTAAGTTAATGGCTTATAAAATCAGCCACACCATTGTCATCTTCACTATACCATTCTCGGCTAGAAGAAGAAACCATTGAAATACATTTATCCAAGCTTTCTCTCACTAGAAATCACTAGGATTTATGCATATTTGGAACTTGCAATCTTCATGAAAGTTGTTCCAAATTGAGAGGAGAGTGATATATGTTGGAATTGCCTATCAAGAAGCCATAGTGTGCAAACCGTGAGGCTCTAAAGTTTCAGCCAAGTGTGAACACAAATACTAGGTATATTTTCAAGCTTTCAAATTCATATATGTTAATGTATGAATGATTTTAAGTATATTGGTATATGTTTTAAGCATTGAAACAAATGAAATCACTATGATCATGGTTAGGCCGAGAGTGAGTAGTGAAATATTGATGAATACACATATGATTTTAAGGCACAAATGAGATGATATACATGTGTTAATGATTATGGTATAGTTAGAATTAATCAATGTGATTAATTAATACATGTATTTAGTTGGCAATCAAGGTGTTTGATAAAATGCCTAAATGAACTAAGTAAAGCTTAAGAATATTGCCAACCAAGTGTTTGTGAAAATGCCTAAGTGAAATTGGCTAAACAAATGGACATAGACGGCATGCCATGGTGTGACCGACGGCATGGGATGCTCTTGACCATGGCATGTGTCCGAGAGGTCCAATGGGTAAAAACCAATTATTTTAGGCCCAATGTGATGTAATAGGTCTCGGATAAGCCCAATAAGAGTTGGTGGGCCCCACAATGTAAGATCCGATTTTATTTAAAAACACAAAATGGAAAATGCAAAGGATTTAAATGGGATTCTCGAACACGTGCAAGGGTAAAACAGTCAAAAGATCGAAACCCGATATAATTTCGATAAGAAAATTTAATTAAAAATATGGGATTGAGAAATCTTGATCAATAACGAAGAAATAATTAAATTTCGGGTTAAATTGATCAAGATATGAATTTATTAGAATTTATCAAAATTTTTGCCTCGAAAAAACAAGCCCAAAAATATTAGAAAAATATACTGAAAAGGTAAAATCGGACTGATAAATTCATTTATGGATTAAATGAATTAAATATAATTTTTTAGATATTTTGGTAAAATAATAATATAATATTTATTAAAATAATAATAATAATAAATAATAAATAAAAATAAAAAAAGGAAAAAGAATCGCGAGTTGCGATTCTGGAGGGAAAAACGAAGGCGAGGAGTCGAGCCCTTTTGCCGACTACCGACGACGGCTCAGGCGAGCAGCCGACGATGGGGAAGGCAGCCGACGCTGACCCCAGGCAGAATCTGGCGATGGAAGCACGAACGGCGGGAGAAATGCAAGTGAAAGAGAGAGGAAAAGCCGAGAGAGGAGAAAGAGGGAGACATCCGACGATCGACGTCGATCTGGGCCCGACCACCACCAGCCGAGCATCCCCCAGGTGTAGGCTACACGATTGGTGGCAACACCGACGGGTAAAACTGTGGCCAGCATCGAAAACGGAGGAAGAAAAGAAACGGTACCGCCGACGGAGGAGAGAAGAGCCGAACCGGCCACTTTTCGGCGACCTTGGACGAAACCGAGACCAGATCCGTGCATCGGATGACCCCGGGGAGCCACTGGTGACAAAAACTGGTGGAGAACCGACCGGCGAGCCACTGAACCAGTCGAACTGGACTGAACCAGAGGTTTGAACTGGGTGAACCGGACCGAACCGGTTCAGCAAAAAAGAAAAGGAAAAAGGAAGAAAAAAAGGAAAAAGAAAAAGAGGAAAAATTAGAGAAAACTTTCAGTGATACAATCGAGCTACGGGTAAGTCGATAAGCGATCGAATTAACCTATTTAAATTTTGAAATATTTAATTTGATTAATAATCGACTGAAAGTTTACCCGAAAAAATATTAAATTTTGTAGCTCGACGATTGACGTCAAACGAGGACTCGAGTCAGCCTCGATTTGCGTATTATCATGGAATCTTGGGTAAGTATCCCTTATTTATGATAATTTGCATCGTTATACGTGTTAGATAAATTACGGATTTAAATTTCATATTTAATAAATTATATTCTAGAAATTGAGATAAATTGTCGTAAATAATTAAATAAGCTTTCCGAGAGTTTAGAACGAGGCTTAATATATATTGATGGGCCCAATGAGCCCAATAGGCCTCGATGATGTAAATAGTAAGTGGAAAACGGGCTTAAAGTCAATTAAGGCCCATTATGGTACAATCGGGCCCAGTATGGGTAAACGGGCCTAATGATTTAAATTAAGCCCAGAAAATATGAAATATATTAAATTGTATTGTATTTGACCTGATGAACATTTATCCACAGTTCTAGAGATTGGATTCGGAGCAAATTCGACTGCGTGATGAGTCATCACTGGAAAGGTCAAACTGTACAGAAAAATGAGGTAAGGGAATTGTGTGAGTAGCTAGAGGTAGCTACGCGTATTTTAATAGTTTTTGTATACACTGAATATGTATGTATACACTGAATATTATACAAATGTCCTAAAAATGGTTTAAAGATTTTAAGGACTCGAAATAGGAAAAGACTATTTTACCCCTATTGAGGGAAGTTCACCTAAGGATGGTGAAAGCATGATGCATGATTTAAGGAATTTTTTGATTTAAGGGATTTTCGTGGTTTTAAGCAAAGCAAAATGGTAGTTTGGCCAGTAATTGCATAAATTTCATAAGATAACACTACATAGGTGTTATTTATATTTAATGAAATTTCTTTGGAAAATGGGCCAACTATCAAGTTTATATGGAAACAGATAGTGTCGGCACATAGCTCGCACTATATTTGCATTTGTGAGTGTGCATAAATGTGCTTGAGTGGTTGCTCGCACCGACTTGTGTGACATCATATGCATGAAATGTACTAGAGCGGTTGCTCGCACTGATTTTTATTATTGTGAAATGCATGGGAGGTGCTGGAGCCTAGCTCGCACCCTGTTTTGACGGTTTTGATGATTTTGACTATTTTGACTGAAAATGCATAAAAAGGTGCTGGACCGATTACTCGCACTAGTTTTAATGATTTAACATGCATGAGAGATGCTGGAGCTTAGCTCACATCCAGTTTTGATTTGATAATCGCATAAAAGCCTTGCTGGAGTGTAACTCGCATGAGATTTGATGTATTTATACAAAAGCCATACTGGAGTGTTGCTCGTATGAAGTTTTGATTTACTTGAGCATTCATTCATGCTGGAGCATTGCTCGCACGTGATTTTATATGGATTTATAACTCATTCATTTTTTTAGTCGTACTGGAGTGCTACTCATACGTAGATTTCATTGATTTCTATGAAATCGTGCTAGAGTTCGCTCGCACGAGATTTTTTGATATCATGAATATGCATGGAGCCGTGATTGAGCTTCGCTCGCACAGGGATTTATATGACATGCATATAGCCGTGTTGGAGCCTCATGTAGACTGTGTGTCACAGTGAGATGATATGCTCACATGTGCATACTGAGACAGAGATGATATGAGTGGATAAG
The DNA here is from genome assembly GCA_033439115.1 of Firmiana major. Classification (NCBI taxonomy): domain Eukaryota; kingdom Viridiplantae; phylum Streptophyta; class Magnoliopsida; order Malvales; family Malvaceae; genus Firmiana; species Firmiana major. The sequence continues at coordinate 41,126,263 of CM065905.1, forward strand.
ACCTATTGCAGGCACCCCTGATTGAGCTTGGGTTCACAGAGTACGTTGTACCGTGTATGTCACGCGAAGTATGCTGTACCATGGGGATTGTTGGAGTGGAGTGGCATTAGCCACGAGGCAGCAAGCCTTGCCCTCGCAATCCTGGTGTTATGCTATACTAGCGGGTAGGATGACCCACCTCCCGTTTCAGGTGTGATACCCCACACACTAGGTACCGTGTTGCCAGGGATCATGAGGTTATGGCCATAGTCCTATGTCATTACTGATAGTCACCTACATGTCTCACATGATATAACTATTGGTCGATAGACCAGGGTAGACCCGAGGGAGGGGTCAGGCCCTCGATTTTATGATTTTATGATATGTAATCCTGAAAGAAGAGTGGTTTTATAACTGAAGTTTTATAATGAATTTTAATGAATTGTTTTATGAGTTTGGATTTGAATTGTTAGATGCTTAATCCCTTTGGGTTAGTTTATACTGCAGTTTTAATAAAATGATTTGAATGCAGTAGCATGATGATGTTTTCCATACTTTCATTTCAAATTCATGATTTGTCTTACATGACATGAAAGAATGCATGATTTTGATTAAATTCATGCTAAGTATGATTTACTGATGTCACATAAAATGCCTTTGATGCATGAATTACATGATTTCTATATGCACAAATAGTTTTGATAAACTATGTCATGGATATATGCATGATTTTGTGCTTGAGATTTTAATGAAAAGAAATGGATTTTAAGGGCATAGCATTATGAGCATGTAGATAGTGGAGCTATCTACTTACTTGCATAATTGCCTTACTGAGCGTGTGGTTTGCTCACCCCCCTTATTTTCCCATCTTTTCAGAGCACTCACAATAATTAGTAAGCGGCTGAGGACTTGCATGCATTGGTATCCGCTGCTTTCCATCGAGAGACAGGTATACACATTTGTATAGTTTTGTATCTAACTATGTAATGCACAGTACTGTAAATGGATATGATGTCGGGGATGTAAGGTTATAAATACTAATGTGTATGTATTTAATTAAAGTCAAAAGATAGTAAACTTTGATATATGAATGTGATTATGGAAATGGAATGTTAAATAGGTGAGAGGTGACTAACATCGAATCATAGCCCAACTGTTTGTAGGATGGTCACGATGAGAGAAAGGTAAGAACTAAATAATAAATGAAAAAGCAAAAAATTTACTCTGATTTTTAGTTAATTTGGGTTGTGACACACAAGCCCAATAGGCCCAATGAAAATAAATAGTAAAATAGAAATGGGCTTAAGGCATAGTTAGGCCCATTAAGGTTTATTAAAGCCCATTAAGGGAAATAGACTATATTTAATGTGAAATACAATAGAAAAAATATAATTAACCTGATAAATGGTTATATGCAGCTCCAGAGATTATTGGAGGAGCGAATCGGACTGCTGGATCGAGCAGCATTGAGAAAGTAAAATTTCTCGAGTGATTGCAGGTAAGGGACTTTTGTGAGTAGTTAGAGATACCTGCACGTATTTTCATCTACTTTTACATTCACTTAAAAACTCCTAGGGTCAGAGAAAGTGAAAATAATTATTGTGACCCGATAGTGGTAAATTACGATTTTACCCTTAGTTATGAAAAAAGTCAACTTTTGGAAAAAGTTGTAAAAAGCATGGAAACCACCATTTTGAGTGTTTTACTACTATTTAGCAAAGGAATTAATAGATGGACTAATGTTTTTAAGGTTGATGTGAATTAAGCACACTTTATAATGCTGATTTTGATGTTTTGAAAATCATCCCTTTTTAAAGAGCCATCTATCATATTATGTGAGAATAAATCGTGCTAGAGCACAGCTCACACTTGATTTCATATATTTTTCACATATATTAGTGCTGATGTATGATGCGTACTGTATTTCCATGACATGCATGATAGAGTGCTAGAGTTACTACTCGTACTCAGTTATATATGATTTATGCAGGAGAGAGTGCTAGAACGATTAGCTCGTACTTGAATTTTTGTGCGATGCATGACAGAGTGCTAGATCGTTGTTCGTACTCGATTCTTCATGATTTATACATGACATAGTACTTAAGCTATTGCTCGTACTTGATTTGATGAGTTTTGTGCATAGCATGGTACTGGAGCTATTACTCGTACTTGATTTGAAACATGAACTATGCATTGACCTAGTTGCTGGAGGTTTACTTGCACTAGAATTTGAGTTTGTGATGTGAAACAGTGTTTGATCGGAGTGTCGACTGTGAGTCGCGCTCAAAGGCGCGTGCTGTATTTTATGTGATATATAAGACATGTTGAAAAACCATGCTTGATTTCCTCGTGTAGACTGAGTGTCACACTGTGAGATGTTTACATGTGGATTTAGAGACGTGGTATGTATTTTCCATGGTTTGAGGGCTAAGACCTATGGTAGGCACCCCGACTGTGATGTAAGGTCCACGGAATACGTTGTACCATGCGAGTGGCATGGAGTACACTGTACCGTGTGGTGTTGTGGAGTTGAGAAGTTGATAGCTGGCGGTTGTGATGGACTGACCCCCTTCCCATTGCAGCAGTGATGCCCCGCACACTAGGATTCCGTGTAGCCTGGGATCACCATTATAGGATATGGCCATAGTCCAGGATATTATTGCATTTCACCACAGAGTCTCACATGATATATCACCTGACTGATTGAATTATTTATGATACGGATAGACCTAAGGGATGGGTCGAAATCCGATTTTGTGTTGTGAATGTTTAAATGCCATAATTACTGTTATTTAAATATACATGGCATAATTTATCTAAAGGCATTGTGATATTATAAAGTGCATTATTTTGCACTAGATGCCTATATTTGAGAAAGAAAGCATGATTTCTGTACATGGGATTTAATATGTACAAGTATATGTATATATTTTTAAGACATGCTTTTAAAGTGAATTAAGGAAATGATATTTTCGAGGTATAGCATTATTTTGAGTAGATGGTGTAGATATCTACTTGCTTGCCTGATTTCCTTACTGAGCGCGTTGTATGCTCATCCCCCTTTATTTTTCCTCTCTACAGAGCATCAGCAGTAGAGCGAGTGTACTTGAGGGATAGTATTCCTGTTGTCCGCTGCTATTTCCTATCGATCAACAGGTATACATATTTTGTACGGTTATGTATCTAAACATAGAAATAGCACAATAATGTATACGATACATATTTTGGGGAATGTATTTGTATTAGATTTTATATGATCTTACATGTATTATAAAAGAAGTTTACTGTTAGAAATAATATATTGACATGTATGTATGGTAATGAATGATATGGTACGCGAGGAAGCTAACATCGAATCACGGCCTAACCATTGATGAAAGGAAAGGTAAGTTAAAATGAAAAAAATTTGTAATGGTTTTGGTTAAGTCAGGAAGGATCTTGACATATTGTGAGTCAGGACAGTCCGAGGGAGGGGCTGAGTCTTGACTAGTGTTGATTTTATTGAGATGAGAAAGCATGATAATAGCTTTAAAGTGCACTGATGCATGATGATTTTTCATGCTTTACTGGTGAAACACGCATGATGGTTTTCCATGCTTTGAACTTGATTTGTGCACTGAACTAAATAGCATGATTTTCTTGAGAAAGTATGATAATGGCTTTAAAGTGCACTTACGCATGATGGTTTTCCATGCCTTTTTTATGAAATATGCATGATGGTTATTCCATGCTTTGAATTTAATTTGTGCACTGAACAAAATAGCATGATTTGCTTTACATGCCATTAACACAAGCATGAATTACTGATTTGAGGTGTGACAATGAAATGTGTGGTTTTGAGCATGGCATCACGATTACATAGATAGTGCAGTATTTACTTGTTCACATAATTGCCTTACTGAGCGTGTTGTTTGCTCACTCCCTTATTTCTCCCATCTCTACAGAGCACTAAGTATAGACTGAGAGCGACTGGAGGTTTCTTTTTGGTATCCGCTGCATCCCATTGCGTAAGGTATACACACTGATATAATTTTGTATCTAAACTTTCCATAGCATAGTAGCATTTTGAATGTAATCATTGGGGATATAAAGTAATGTAAACACATGTAAACAACAACTCTGATTTATTATAGAAATGTTTACTTCTAATTATAATACAAAACAAATTGTTATGGTTGGATGAGGTAAGCATCGACACACAGCCTAACTGTTGAGAGTGTAGTTGTTCATGATTGGAGTAAGGTAAGAATGAATAACAAATAATGTCTGAAAAATGAAAAATTTATGACGATTTTTTGTAAGTTGAGGGTCGTGACAAGTTATACAGAATCTTAAGGAGATCGATCTCAAATGAATAGAAGATCAATCTTAGTTATACAGAACCTTAAGGGGATCGATCTCCTAGTCATGACCCAATTTCTATAGGCTATTCTGAGTAAGCCAGATTGATCTATAATGAACAAAGATCGATCTTCCTTACCAATTTGCCCAGAAAACGTTTGAAAACTTAGTGAAAAAGAATTTGATAAAGCAAACTTAAGTCAAACACATCAAGGAGCATTCATTAGTCTTAATTCACCTATAAAAACAGAAAATCTTTCTTTGTCAAGGGGTTTGGTGAAAATATCAGCTACTTGATGCATTGTATCAATATATTCTAGAACTATATCCCCTTTTTGTACATGATCTCTAAGGAAGTGGTGTCTAATTTCAATATGTTTAGTTCTAGAATGTTGAATTGGATTTTTGGAGAGATTAATTGCACTGGTATTATCGCATTTAATGGAAACTTGTTTCATGTCTATACCATAGTCTCTCATTTGTTGCTTAATCCACAATACTTGAGCACTACAACTACCAGCTGCTATGTATTCTGCCTCAGTTGTAGATTGTGCTACACTATTTTGTTTCTTTGAGAACCATGAGATTAATCTATTCCCTAAAAATTGACAGGTTCCTGAAATGCTTTTCCTATCTATTTTGCATCCTCTAAAATCTGCATCAGAATAAGCATGAAGAGCAAAGGTATAATCTTTAAGGTACCATAATCCTAGTAAAGGTGTGTCTTAAAGATACCTAAAAATTCTTTTTGTGGCTAGCAAGTGAGATTCTCTAGGTGAGGATTGAAATCTAGTACATAAACACACACTAAACATAATATCAGGTCTACTTGTAGTAAGATAAAGCAGTGAGCCAATCATAGACCTATATAGTTTTGTGTCTACACACTTACCATTTTCATCCTTGTCAAGCTTTATGCAAGTGCCCATTGGAGTTTCTTGCGGTTTGCAATTATCCATTCCAAATATTTTGAGCAAATTATTAGTGTACTTAGCTTAATTGATGAAAATTCCATCTTTACTTTGCTTTACTTGAAACCCCAAGAAGTATGTGAGTTCTCCCATCATGCTCATTTCAAATTCACCTTGCATGATCTTAGCAAACTCTTGACATAAGGATTCATTAGTTGATCCAAAAACAATATCATCTACGTAAACTTTAACTACTAATAAATCTTTATCCTTGGTTTTAATAAATAGATTTGTATCAACTTTCCCTTTTGAAAATCCCTTTCAATTAAAAACTTTGAAAGTCTCTCATACCAAGCTCTAGGAGCTTGTTTCAAACCATATAGTGCCTTTAAGAGTTTGTAAACATGATTGGGATATTTAGGATTCTCAAAACCAGGAAGTTGTTCCACATAAACTTCTTCACTTATAAAACCATTCAAGAATGCACTTTTTACATCCATTTGATATAATTTGAAGTTCTTATAACATACAAAAGCAAGCAACATTCTAATGCTTCTAGTCTAGCTACCGGAGAATAGGTTTCATCATAATCTATACCTTCCTCTTGTCTATAACCTTGAGCAACAAATCTAGCTTTGTTTCTTATAATAACACTGTTTTCATCCATCTTATTTTTAAATATCCATTTAGTTCCAATGATAGGGTAATCACTAGGTCTAGGAACTAAATTCCATACTTTGCTCCTCTCAAATTGATTTAATTCTTCTTGCATAGCTAAAAACCAATTATCATCATCTAAAGCTTCATTGACATTTTTTGGTTCAATTTGTGATACAAAAGCTATATATTGACATACATTTCTAAGTGAGGATCTTGTTTTAACTCTTAGATTTGCATCACTAACTATTTCACCATCTTTAACATACTTGAGTTCTCTTGAACATCTAGGTTCTCTCTCTACATTTTCTTTCCCAATTATCTCTTCTCTTTTGTCAATATCAGGTTCCTCTACACTATTGATATTATCTTTCATGCTTGAGGGTTCTTCTAAGACTTCATTAAATATTTCTACATCCTCGTCATTACTAAGGTTTCTAGTTGTTGCATTTGACTCATCAAATATTACATGGATTGATTCTTTCACCATTAATGTCCTTTTGTTGTAAACTCTATATGCTTTAGAATTTAATGAATATCCTAAGAAAATTCCTTCATCACTTTTAGCATCAAATTTTCCTAAATAATCTTTTCCATTATTTAAGACAAAACATTTGCAACCAAAATGATGAAAATAACTAATATTTGGTTTCTTTCCTTTGTAGAGTTCATATGGAGTTTTCTTCAAGATTGGTCTAACAATTGCTCTATTTATGATATAACATGAGGTATTAATAGCTTCAGCCCAAAAATACTTAGGTAAGTTATTCTCACAAAGCATTGTTCTAGCTATTTTCTCTAAGGTTCTATTTCTCCTCTCAACAATCCCATTTTGTTGTAGTGTCCTAGGAGCTGAAAAATTATGGCTAATTCCTTGATCATTGCAGTATTCATTAAAACCAAGATTTCAAATTCTTTGCCATGATCACTTCTAATACTAGTTATGGTATACCCCTTTTCATTTTGAGCTATTTTTGAATAAGTAACAAATTTTTCTAAAGCTTCATTTTTCATATTCAAGAAAAATACCCATGTAAATCTAGTGTAATAATCTACAATTACAAATCCATAGTGCTTACCCCCAAGACTTGTGGTTCTAGTTGGACCAAAAAGATCTAAGTGAAATAGTTGAAGTGGTCTAGAGGTTGACACACAATTTTTAGGTTTAAATGATATTCTTTTATGTTTTCCCTTGACACAAGCTTCACAAATTTTGTCATTTTCATAGGACAACTTAGGTAAACCTACAACAAGATCTCTTCTAGCTAGCTTAGATAATACATGCATCTAGCATGACCTAGTCTCCTATGCCACAACCAAGGTTCATTTTCTTTACCAACCATAAAACAAACATTTTCATTCCTAGGTTCATTCAAATAAACAATATATATGTTACCTTGTTTATGTCCTAAGAAAAGAACTTTATTTAATTTAGCATCTATCACATGGCAATTTAAGCAATCAAAAATTACTTTGTAACTGTCAGACCCGGATTTTTTGTAGCTTATTTCCTTATGATTCCTATGTGTATGAACACTATGTAATTATGGTTGAATCATAAGAAGAGTATTTACTAGATTTAAAGTGTTAATGTAATGAATTAACACGCAAAAGCTACATAAAATGCCTAATGTGGATGATAAGTATCACAGGCTAAACCGAGTCATTCTAAATCATTCTGACTGAAAATAAGAACTTAAAATAAAAGAGCGTAGAGAGCTCATGAAGGAAAGTCAGCTTGATTTAGACCCGAACATACAAAACGAGAATAAAAGCTAAAAAGGGTAAAATGGACCTTTTCGGCGAGAAAAGGAGTTTCGGGTGAAATTATCCACCGAGAGCGGTTGGAATATAAAGACGAGAGTGTAAGACATGATAAATAACACTTTCGAAAATTGGAGAAAAAGTCAACTTAGTCAATGGTTAAGGAAAAAGTCAACTATAGTTAAGAAAGTGGACTTTTACCATAGTTGACTAATCAAGGTTTGAAATTAACCTAAGTGTGGAGAAAAATTTGGGGAAAAATATTCTTGGCCAGAATACAAGATAATCATCCCCGGAAGTAAGAAAAATTTATTCAGAAGGATTCCGGAATAAATTTAATGGTTAAAAACGTAATGGGCCTAAGGTGAAAATATTAAAGCCCATTAAGGTATACTAAATGTATATCGAAAATGTTAGGTCCTTTAGACGGAATTGTTGGATCAATTGATCGGCCAAATTTTGAGACAACAAAAGGCCCGAGGTATAGTAAAAATTTCAGCCCGAAAGCCCATTAGGAAAGCCCAAACCGAGAAGCCCAATTGGAAAAGCCCATGAGATAAATATCTAACTATAGTTAATGTTAACTATGACTCATAAGGTGACTCATAAGGTGACTCATGGTTCAGATTTGGAAAGTCAAGCATAGTGGCTGAAAAGTAAGGCTTAATGGCTAAGTAAGTGGCTTATAAATGCAGCCACACCATTGTCTTCTTCATCACTCATTTCCGGCTAGAGAAGAACACCATTGAAACATAACCATTCAAGCTTTCTCTCACTAGAAATCACTAGGAATTAGTCATATTTGGAACTTGCATTCTTCATGGAAGTTGTTCCAAATTGAAAGGAGATTAACATATGTTGGAATTGGCTATCAAGGAGCCATAGAGAGCAAACCGAGAGCCTCCAAAGATTCGGCCAAAAGGAGAACACTACAATTGGTATATTTTCTAATTTCCAATTTCATATATGTTAATGTATGAATGATTTCAAGTATGTTGATATATGTTTTAAGCATTGAAACATATTAAATCACCATGAAGAGGGTTAGGCCGAGAGTGATCAATGGAATATTGAAATATGTCAATTTGATTTTTAGACATAAATGGATTAGTACACATGTATTAATGTTAATGGTATAATTAGAATTAATCAAATTGATTAATTAATACATGTAAATTGTTGGCAACCAAGGTGTTTGATAAAATGCCTAAATGAACTATAGGATGATTGGTAATGTTGCCTACCAAGTGTTTGTGAAAATGCCTAAGTGGAAATGGCTAGAAAATAGGCATGTATGGCATGCCATGGTGGAAACCGAGAATGGCTAAGCTCTCGGCCAAAGCATGTGGCCGAGAGGCCCAATGGGCCAAGCCCAATATTTTTAGGCCCAATAGGGTGTAATGGGCCTAAGACAAGCCCAATAAGAGTTGGTGGGCCCCACAAGCCCAATAGGCCCAACAAAAGTGAATAGTAAAATGAAAATGGACTTAAGGCCTAGTTAAGCCCATTAAGGATTTTTAAGGCCCATTAAGGGAAATTAAACTGTATTAATGTGAAATACAGTAGGAAAATGATAATTAACCTGAGGAATGGTTATTTACAGCTCCGGAGTTTACCTCGAGAGCTTATCGGACTGCGGGAATTAGCAGCACCGAGGAAGTGAGGTCACTTGACGTGATCCGAGGTAAGGGACTTTTGCGAGTAGTTAGAGATACCTGCACGTATTTTCAACTGCTTCTGCATTCACTTAAAAACTCTGAGGGTCAGAGAAAGTGAATAATAATTATTGCGACCCGATAGTGGCAAATTACGATTTTGCCCCTAGTTAGTCAAAAAGTCAACTTTTGTGAGAAGTTGTAAAAAGCATGGAAAATACTATTGTGAGTGTTTAATTGTTATTAGCATGAAAATAAATAGATGGGCTAATGATTTTAAGGTTGATATGACTTAAGCACACTTTGAGTGCTGATTTTGATGTTTTATAAACAATCCCTTTTTAAATAGCCATCTATTATATTATGTGAGAATGAATCGTGCTAGAGCACAGCTCGCACTGGGATTCATGTGTTTTTCCACATAATATTAGTGCTGGATTTGATACGCACTAGATTTTCATGACATGCATGATAGAGTACTGGAGTTTTACTCGTACTCAGCTTTGAATGATATATGCATGACAGAGTGCTAGAGCGTGGCTCGTACTCGATTCTTCATGGTTTATACATGACATAGTCCTGGGAGCTATTGCTCGTACTTGATTTTGATATTGTGCATAGCATAGTACTGGGAGCTATTGCTCGTACTTGATTTAATACATAAACTATGCATTGACCTAGTTGCTTGAGAGTGCTCGCACTAGAGTTGAGTTTTATGATGTGAAACAGTGTTTGAGCGGAGTAACGACTGTGAGTCGTACTCAAAACGCACACTGTATGTGATATGTAATACATGTTGAAACCCATGCCTGAGACCTTGCGTGACTGTGTGTCATAGCTAGAGAGGATATCCGCATGAGGTTGGTATAGACGTGGTATGATATTTCCACAGGCGCGAGGGCTAAGACCTCTGTTAGGCACCCTGACTGTGATGTTGATATGTTCCACGGGAGTGAGAGCTAAGTCCTATGGTAGGCACTCTGGCCGTGAGAACGGGTCCACGGGTGTACTTTGTACCGTGTCTGAGTGGCACGAGGTGTACGCTGTACCGTGTGTTGTTATGGAGTTGAGGAGGATATAGCTGGCGGTTGTGATGGACTGACCCCCCTCCCGTTACAGCGGTGATGCCCCGCACACCTAGTACTGTGTTGCTTGGGATCACATCGGATATGATCATAATCCAGGATACTATTTACATGTACCACAGAGTCTTACATGATATATCACATTGGTTGATTTACTGATTTAAACTACGGACAGACCTGAGGGATGGGTCGGAATCCGATTTGTGTTGTGAATCATTTGATGCCATATTTATATGTGATTTAAATATACATGGCATGATTTACATAAAGGCATGATTTATATATAAATGCATTGTGTTGCACTACATGCCTACTTTTGAGAAATAAAGCATGATTTCTGTACATGAGATTTATTCTGTACAAGTACATATATATTATATTTCAAGACATGCTTTTAAAGTGAGTTAAGGAAATAATGTTTTCAAGGCATAGCACTATTTTGAGTAGATAGTGTGGATATCTACTTGCTTGCCTGATTTCCTTACTGAGCGCGTTATGCTCACCCCCTTTTCTTTACATCTCTCTACAGAGCGTCAGTAGATCGAGAGTTATCGTGGGAGAGTGTCCCAGAGTCCACTGCTAGTTCCTATCGATTCATCAGGTATACTTATTATGTACAGTTGTGTATCTAAACATAGAAACAGCACAGTGATGTATACGTTATATATTATGGGGAATGTAATCGTATTAGATTTTATAAAATCTTACATGTATAATAAAAGCAACTACAGTCAGACTTAATATATTGACATGTATGTATGAGAATGGATATTATGGTAAGTGAAGACTCTGACATCGAATCACAGCCCAACCAGTGAAGAGAGGAAAGGTAAGTTAAAAATGCGAAAAATTTATTGTGGTTTTTGGTTAAAGTCAAGGATTGAAACTGGGGTCCTGACAGTAACCCTTGTCACAAAGTTGACTAATGCTAAGCAAATTGTGTTTTAGTCCTTTAACAAGTAACACATTTTCTATAGAGAAAGAATCATTACCAATAGAGCCACTTCCCTCAATTTGGCCTTTGGAGTTATCCCCAAAAGTGACTTCTCCACCAGCCTTTGATTTTAAGATATTGAAATGGCTTCTATCACCTATCATGTGCCTTGAGCATCCACTGTCTAAGTACTAAGCTTCCTTTGTCTTTGCCTTGTAACAATGCTCAAGTTCCTATAATTATCATTAAACTTTTGTTTTAGGTACCCAAATTTTCTTGGGTCCTTTAGAGTAGTAAGCAAAAGTTTTGATCCTTTTGGGATCCACTTCATTATTAAATCGATGTCTTTTGAATCTGCAACATTCTTTGGCACCCAAACCTTTCTAACTACTTTTCCTTTAAGAGTGGTTTTTCTAACCTTGCATTCTTTTGATAGATGTCCTATTTTGTTACATAGTGAGCAAGTGTGAGATAGATTATGTCTATTATGTTTACTCACTAAGAAGTTTTTCAAATGAGTTTCTTCAATCTTGCCATTATATCCTAAACCATTTTTATCAAAGAAAGCTCTTTGTGTTTCTAACATATGATCTAATTTATGTTATCCCATATAGAATCTAGAGAAGGTATTATGCAGGTTATTATTCTTTTCTTTTAAATCATTTATTTCTAGATTTACACTTTCCAAATTCTTTTCCCATCCTATTTTTTCATTTATTGACTTCTCATTTTCTCTCTTTAGTTTAGATATCATCCTTTTATATTTCAAGTTCATGCATTCAAATTCCATAGCAAGATCATCAAAGGCATCTTGTAACTCATCGAAAGAGTATGCTTTGGATGTAGACAATACCTTATCATCTTCTAGAGCCATAAAGCAAAGATTAGGTACTTCTTCTCCTCTATCATCATCGGAGCTATCGCTATCACTCCATGTTGCCATCATTGCCTTCTTTTTAGGCTTCCTATCATTCGATTTCTTTAGCAAAAGACAATCAAATTTAATATGACCCGATTTTTTACATTCATAATATACAATAGTATCTTTCCTACTTGGCTCTCCACTATTGTGTTCTCTCTTATGGGTTCTCTTAATTCCACCATTTCCTCTCATTCTTATAAATTTATTGAATCATTTGGCAAACATTGCCATTTCAAAATCCTCTTCATCACCACTCTCATTTTTGTCCTCTTTTAATTCCTCTTGAGTGGTAGATTTTAGAGCGACTCCTACTTTCTTAGGTGGTTCTTCATTTCTTTTTAGCTTCATTTCATAAGTGAGTAATGACCCTATCAATTCATCTAATTATAGTGAGTGAGGGTCCTTAGACTCCTCAATAGTTAAATCCTCCTGAGCTCTATCTACTTCCTTCTTTCTCTCAGATTTCCTATGCTCAAACATTTTATCTTCCTTAACCTCTATCTTAAAACACTCTTGAGAGTCATCTGGGAGCTTCAAAGGTTGGAAAACATTAAATGTCACCTCCTGATCTAAGACTCTCATGGTTAATTCCCCTTTTTGTACGTCAATTAATGTCCTACCAGCAGCTAGGAAAGGTCTGCCTAGAATAATGGGGACTTCCCTCCTTAGTTTTGATTGCTTTCCTCTAGATCCTGAAATTGAATGTACTCTTAGAAAAATTCGAAAGGACTCTAGGAAATTTAAAGCTCCGCTGCAAAACACAATGACAGAAAATAGGGAAATTAGAACCGTTGGCGATTATGCAATGTCGATGATTGGAGGATATTATTCCGGCATTAGGCCACCAGCTGTCCCTGCAAAGAATTTTGAAATTAAGCCTTCGATTCTCCAGATGATCCAAAGTTCATTACAGTTCAGTGGGCTTCCCCATGATGACCCACATGCTCACTTAGGGCAATTTTTAGATCTATGCAATACTTTTAAGCATAATGGACTCTCGGACGATGCACTTAGGCTTAGACTATTTCCCTTTTCTCTTAGGGATAGAGCAAGACACTGGTTGACCTCCCTGCCCCGAGGATCAATCTCCACATGGGACGCGTTAGCCCACCAATTTCTAGCTAAATTCTTTCCACCCTCTAAAATGGCCCAACTCCGTAGCGATATATCCTCTTTTGCCCAGTACGACTCTGAATCTCTCTATGAGGCATGGGAGCGATACAAGGAGCTTCTTAGGAAGTGTCCTCACCACGGCCTACCTCTATGGCTGCAAGTCCAAACTTTCTACAATGGGCTTACAAGCTAGAATAGGACTATAGTGGACACTGCTTCGGGCGGAGCATTGATGTGCAAAACAGAGGAAGAGGCTTATGAGCTGCTAGATAAGATGGCGGCTAACAATTATCAATGGTCATCGGAAAGGTAGCTGCCAAAGAAATCGGCGGGTATATATGAGCTTGACACGCTGTCCACCTTAACTTCTCAAATAGCCAATCTTACAAAGAAGGTGGAGTCACTCAGTACCCAACCTAATCCCTCTAACAATCCTAACACCGTGTTTTCTATCCAAAGTCCTTTTCTATCATGTGATCTGTGCAGTGGTACCCACGCTGTGGATAGGTGTCCACTTAACCTCGAGTCGGTTTAATACGTTGCCCCTAAGCAACAGAACAACCCTTATTCAAACACCCATAATCCAGGGTGGAGGAACCATCCAAACTTTTCTTGGAGCCAAAACCAAGGGCAAGCATCTAATTCTAGACCAGTAGGACCCCCAGGTTTTCAAGCTCCACAGGTTCAAGTACCACCACAGCATCAATTTCCTCACCACCCACCACCTCCATATCCTCATTATCCACCGAATCATTATCATCCATACCCACATCATCCATCACCACCACCACCACCATCACCTATCCAGCCACAGCATATACTTGCACCAGCACCAGCAGCTGAGAAGAAGCCTTCGCTTGAGGAAATGTTCACGACTATCCTGCAAAATCAAGCTGCTTCAATTAAGTTAGAGGTTCAGGTAGGACAAATAGCTAATGCTCTTAACCAGCGTCCACAAGAGACCCTCCCCAATAATACTGAAGTTAATCCTATTAGGCAAAGGGAGGGTAAAGAACATGTGAAATCCATCACCCTTAGGAGCAGCAAAGAGCTAGACGAACCACAAGTTAAGTCCAATCCTGTTGAGCCCATAGTTGAAGAACTCATAAGTCCCAAAGAAGCAGCTCAGAAAGAGCAGGAACGTCAGGATCAGGCTGCAAAAGAATCCAAGTCAGACGCTTCTTCATCTTTACCTTCTTCTTCTTCACAACCTTCCTCTTCATCTGATGTTCCACTTGTTACCACTACACTTCCTCTAGTTAGACCCCCATTACCATTTCCTCAGAGGTTCAAAAACCATAAGCTTGATCAGCAGTTTGCTAAATTTCTTGAGGTTTTTAAGAAGCTTCACATTAACATTCCTTTCGCGGATGTTTTAGAGCAAATGCCTAGTTATGTGAAGTTTATGAAGGATATCCTCTTGAGGAAGAGAAGATTAGAGGATTATGAAACAGTGGCCTTGACCGAGGAGTGTAGTGCCATTATTCAGAGGAAATTGCCCCCCAAGCTCAAAGATCCAGGTAGTTTTACCATACCTTGCACTATAGGAGATCAGTTCTTTGGTAGAGCCCTTTGTGATCTAGGAGCTAGTATAAACCTTAGGCCTTGGTCCATATACCAGAAGCTAGGAATAGGAGATGCAAAGCCCACCATAGTGACCCTTCAATTAGCTGATAGATCCATTAAATATCCGAAGGGGATCATTGAGGACGTGCTAGTTAAGGTGGACAAGTTTATTTTCCCTGCAAATTTTATCGTGTTAGATATGGATGAAGACAGGGAAGTTCCCATTATTCTAGGTAGACCTTTCCTAGCTACTGGTAGGACATTAATTGACGTACAAAAAGGGGAATTAACCATGAGAGTCTTAGATCAGGAGGTGACATTTAATGTTTTCCAACCTTTAAAGCTCCCAGATGACTCTCAAGAGTGTTTTAAGATAGAGGTTAAGGAAGATAAAATGTTTGAGCATAGGAAATCTGAGAGAAAGAAGGAAGTAGATAGAGCTCAGGAGGATCTAACTGTTAACATTCTGTCACCATTCTGGATAATCCTCCTACTCTTTGCACTGCTGCTGAGTGTTGTGTTCTTTAGCTGCATTTGAAGTGGCTATGTTTTCCTTTTCACTTTTTGTATATAGTTCTTTTTCTTTTTCTTTTTCTTTTCTATTTTTTCTTTCTTTGTTTATTTTGCAGGTTTATTTTCTAAGTTTTATGCTTTCAATAAAATGCTTCAGTTCTTCATCAACATCAGATAGGGGAGTACTCTATTCTTGAGCTTAATTGTTTATATTATCTGCACACTGAGGACACTGTGCACTTTAAGTTTGAGGGAAGGGATATCACTTGAGCATTTTTTGAAAAATTGAGCAATTATGCTCGATTTTGAGAATTGAGGTTGATGTGATAATGAGTATTGATGTTTTAACATCGTTTGGACAGCTCAGAGTTCCAGAGTGGAATGCGAGGCTAGTCCATGATACGGGGGAAACGATTGCACTATATGAGGTGCAAAGAGGTAAGGGAAAACTAAACCATTTGTGTATGTGTTTTGATGAATTGTTGTATCATGAACCATGATTTGAGAATACAAGCATGTTTGGTGTTGTGTTGTGATATAATTGCACACGATTTTTATAGCCGGTTGGAGCCCATTATTTTGTGAGTTTATAAGCTGAGTGTGAAATTGCTTTATAAACATTTGAGTTGCGTGAAAAGTAAATTGGGCTCTACGTTAAGGCGATATTGAGGTTTGAGAAAATGTGTGTGTGTGTTTTGCCGGTTCGAACTCGGTTTTAATATGTTTTGTGTTGAGTACACAAATGTTTTAACTGAGTTTTATGAGAGAAAACCATTATGAGTTCTACGTGAAGGCATAACGTTTTATAAGATAATAGCTAATGATTGAGACTTAGGCGTGTCATGTTGAATACACATCAGGCCTTGCTCCGGTAGCATGTAAGACCGATATAGTGGGATGCCTGGGAACCGACCCAGGGACCACAGGCCTTGTTCTGGTAACATGTAAGTCCGATTATTCCTCCGCTTTGGTAGCGTTGGGAGGCCTTGCTCTGGTAGCATGTAAGTCCGTTATTCCTCCATTTTGGTAACGAGAGATGCCTCCATTTTGGTAACGAGAGATGACCCCCGTTCTGGTAATGCTGGGTAGCCTTGCTTTGGTAGCATGTAAGACCGAGAGAGTGAGCCACCTGGGAACCGACCCAGGGACCACGTGATAGTGTGCATGAGGCGAGGCATTGCTTTGGTAGCATGTAAGGCCGGGCCTTGTTCTGAAAACATATAAGTCCAATATACCATGCATACGACCATATTGTCGACGTTCCCTCTATACGAGGATGCCTGGGATGCGCACCCAGAGGAGATTACACATTTGATGTGCCATGACGAGTTTTAATTGTGTTTTATTGCCTAGTCTCGTTTTACACATGAGTTGTGTTTTGTGACCTTGTCACGTGCTATTGACTGAGGTGATTTTTATCACGTATTTTGAGAACAGCCATTACCGCATATATTTACACATGCTTGTGAATGCTCGATATTGAGCCTTTTTATCTTCATGTTTTCACATGATTTATGCGTTATGAGATGATGATGTTTTGAGAACTTTCATGCTACGATTTCAAATAAGCTTCATAAACAAATACATATTTGTGATGTGTGATATGATTTATATAACTGAGTTCCCTTACCCCCCTTACTGAGCGATTTGGAAGCTCACCCTGTTTTCTCTTCCCCCCAGATCGCTTCAAGTGAAGTGAGTTCCCTGCGACGTACGGGTTAGAGGCTAGTGGAGGACTTGAGCTCCAGGCCGTGTTTCGTGTACTGAGGTAGATATTTACTATTCATGTACCCATACTAGAGTTATATTTACAGACACTTATTGTACAATGATGTACGAGATGTATTAGGATTAATTAACTTGGAATTGAGTAATGTATATAATACAATATATACTATATTATGATGAGATCCTGAGGCATGATAATTACGGTGATGTATGACACTGCACAGGAATGCACCCTTAATTGTGAATTAATGAGTAAAAAGTTTTAAATTAGCCCTATTTTCCGCGCTTTCGGGGCGTCACAGAGTTTTCTTGGTATCAGAGCTTAAGGTGTTTAGTACTGTCAGTGTCAGTTAAGTGAAATAGAATACATCCCAAGTGTCTGTAATAGTCTGGTCATGAACTGAATCTGAGAATTGAGATTTCAATCAATTTTGATATGTACGCGCAGGAGACGAGTTGAGATAGAGAATGAGTAAATGACGAGGTCGTTCGAGGAGGTAGGCAGAGTCCCCTCCGCCACCTGTCCCACAACCAGAGAGTCCTAACTCTCGATTTAATCAGATTGAGACCGATGTGAGGCAAGGTTTTGAGCAGATGGCAGCGTTATTCGCGCAACACTTTGGAGTTAATGCCTCGAGTACTACTCCTACACCCCCACAAGGACCTCCCATACCCCCAATACCTCCCGTCACTCAGCCTGATGACAGAAGTATGGTCGACTGAAAGACTTTTTGAAAATGAATCCACCTGCATTTAGGGGAAAGAAGGATCCTACAGAGGCTGAGGAGTGGTTGACGGAGTTGAGAGTTATATTCGACTATCTGGGGTGCACCGATGCTGAGAGGGTCAGTATGAGTGCCTACATGTTGAAAGGGAGAGCCCGAGATTGGTGGGGTACTACCCAGGGTATTTTGATGTCCCATCAGGATGTGATTGGTTGGGAAGAGTTCCAGACAGCCTTTAGAGCCCAATATGTACCACGAGCTGCCCAGAGAAGAAGGTAAGCATAGTTTTTGAGTTTGGTACAGGGTGACATGTCTGTAGATGATTACGAGAGCTGACAGAGAGATTTGTGTATGGATTGAAGCCCATCATCAGAGATCGATTGATTGGGTTGTGTATTACTGAGTTTGGAGATGCTCTGAGACGAGCACAAGAGATTGAGAGGGGGATTGAAATTGTACAGTCCCAGAATGAGTTTGGAGCAGTGATTAGGGACAAAGGCAAGAGGCCAGCAATGTCTCAAGTAGATGTTTGGAGAGGTTCCTTCAGGAGAGGAAGGATTGAGGTACGGAAGGGCAGATTGGAGAGACCCAGAGCTTATCCTATTATCAAGGAGACCCCTCGATATGGCAGGCCGGAGATAAGGGTTTGTAGAGACTGTGGCCGATCGCATGAGGGAAGTTGTACTGGGTCGATCCGTGGATGTTTTAGATGTGGTGACATGGGTCACAGAGTGAAGGACTGTCCTTAACCTTAGATACCATATGCTCCAGAGCCTACTAGATAGCAGCCTCAGAAAGTGAATCCCTAGAGACGGGCCACTGCTGCAGAGAAAGGGAAGAAACCTGTGGCACAGGGACATGTGTTTGCCCTGGATAAGGAAACTACGGACATTTCAGCAGAAACTGTAAGAGGTACACTTTCTGTCTGTAATCATAAGGCTCATGTGTTGACAGATCCAGGATCCACACATTCGTTTATTTCAGAGCATTTTGCATGTAGTTTAAATTTGAAGTTTAAACCTCTAGAGTATGTACTACATGTAAATACCCCTATGCGTGAATCCCAGAGAACTGAGTTAATCTGTAGGGGATGTGAAATAAAGGTGGGAGATAGAGTGATGTTAGCAGATCTAATCATGTTGAATATACATAGGTTTGATGTAATTCTGGGGATGGATTGGTTGGCAACCAATCGAGTGAGTTTAGACTGCTACACTAAGATTGTAACTTTCTCCCTACCTGAACTTTACAGTGTACGGTTGAGATATTGAGGAAATGAATATGTGGAATTCTAGTATGTAATTTGAGGATTTTAATATTATTTTTGAGAGTATTAAATATGATTGTTCATGTGAAGGTTACGAAACACTCATCTCAGACGATGAGTGGGAACATCCGAGGATTGAGGATATACCTGTGGTGTGTGAATTCCTGGATGTTTTCCCAGATGAGCTGCCAGGTTCGCCACCAGAGAGAGAGCTGGAGTTTACCATTGATTTAGTACCAGATACTCAGCCGATCTCTAAACCTCCCTACAGGATGGCATTAGTGGAACTGGAGGAATTGAAGAGACAACTACAGGAGTTATTGGATCAAGGGTTCATTAGGCCCAATGTTTCACCGTGGGGAGCATCGGTTTTATTTGTCAAGAAGAAGGATGGTAGTCTCAGATTATGCGTAGACTACCGGCTGTTGAATAAAGCCACGGTGAAGAATAAATACCCACTGCCCAGGATTGATGATCTACTTGATCAGCTAAGAGGGGCCTCAGTCTTTTCTAAGATTGATTTGAGATCGGGCTATCACCAATTGAGGATCAAGGAAGAAGATATTCCCAAGACGGCCTTCAGGACAAGGTATGGCCATTATGAATTTCTGGTGATGTCCTTTGGATTGACGAATGCCCCTGCTACGTTTATGAGGTTGATGAACGAGGTGTTCAAAGACTATCTAGATAAATTTGTGATAGTCTTTATTGATGATATCCTGGTATACTCTCGGTCGTATGAGGAGCATGCACAGCATTTATGGTTAGTACTTCAGATACTCCGAGATCAGCAATTATACGGAAAGCTTAGTAAGTGTGAGTTTTGGCTGAACCAGATAGCTTTCCTTGGTCATATAGTCTCAGAGGAAGGAGTATCAGTGGATCCAAGTAAAGTAGCAGCTGTACTTAGTTGGGAGAGATCGAGAACAATTACTAAGGTGCGAAGCTTCCTTGGTTTGGCAGGGTATTACTGAAGATTTGTGGAAGGATTTTCAAGGATTGCCGCTCCTTTGACTAAACTCACGCGTAAGGAGACTCCGTTCATATGGACTGATCAATGTGAGCTCAGTTTTCAAGAGTTAAAAAGGAGATTGACAGCAGCACCTGTGTTAACTATTCCTGAGGGATCAGGAGGATTTTCGGTGTATAGTGATGCATCTCATCAAGGATTGGGGTGTGTGCTTATGCCGCATGGAAGAGTGGTCGCATATGGATCGCGACAGTTGAAAGACCATGAGCGGAATTACCCCACGCATGATTTGGAGTTAGCCGCTGTGGTATTTGCTTTGAAGATCTGGCGACACTACTTATATGGGGAAAGATTCCAGATCTTCACTGATCACAAGCGTTTGAGATATCTCTTTGATCAGAAAGAGTTAAACATGAGACAAAGGAGATGGATGGAACTCCTTAAGGATTATGACTGCGAGATTCTATATCATTCGGGTAAGGCGAATGTAGTTGCTGATGCCCTGAGCAGGAAGAATATGATATCTACTATGATGATCAGGGAATGGGATTTATTAGAGCAGTTCGTCAAACTTCGGATCAGAGTTAAAGAGGTAGAGACTGGATTTTTGGCTAGCTTGCGGATAGAGCCCAGGATCATGGATCAGATTAGAACTGGGCAGCGTAGTGATCAGAGGTTGATAGATATGGTTAGCCAAGCTGAACAGAGTTCACAGTCGGATCTCACAGTCAGTGAGGATGGATTGTTGAGATTCAGAGGACGGATTTGTGTACCGGAAGATGATACCATAAAGAGACTAATACTGAGAGAATCTCACTGCTCGCGATACACCATGCACCCAGGGAGTACTAAGATGTACCGAGACTTGAGAAAGGTGTACTGGTGGAGTGGTATGAAGCAAGACGTGGCAGAGTATGTGGCCAGGTGTTTAATATGCCAGCAAGTGAAAGCTGAGCATCGGAAGCCTGGAGGACTAGTACAGCCCTTACCTGTACCTACATGGAAATGGGAGCATGTCACCATAGATTTTATTATGGGTTTACCGAGGACCCGAAGAGGTTGTGATGCGATATGGGTCATTGTGGATAGATTGACCAAGAGTGCCCACTTCCTTGCCATCAAGAGCACAGATACTGTGGATGCCTTAGCTGAGCTGTATGTCAGCGAGATAGCTAGATTACATGGGGCTCCAGTGAGTATTACTTCTGATAGAGATTCCCGGTTTACTTCCAGATTTTGGACCCAGCTTCAGGAGTCCATGGGATCTCGATTGAGTTTTAGTACCGCCTATCATCCTTAGATAGATGGTCAGTCAGAGAGGACTATTCAGACCCTGGAGGATATGTTGATTGCGTGTACGATCGATTTTAAGGGATCATGGGATGATCACCTGCCCCTAGCAGAGTTTGCGTACAATAACAGCTATCATGCAAGTTTTGGAATGGCACCCTTTGAGGCTCTATATGGTAGGAGGTGTAGATCCTCTGTAGCTTGGGAAGAAGTCGGTGACTGAAAGATAAATGCTCCCGAGCTTGTTGAGCAAGCTGTACAAAGTGTGAAACTCATATGTGAGAGGCTACGGGCTGCACAAGGTAGACAGAAAAGCTACGCGGATGTGCGTAGACGGCCACTCGAGTTTGATGTTGGTGATGCAGTATTTCTGAAAGTATCACCGAGTAAGGGTATCGTGCGATTTGGGAAGAAAGGAAAATTGAATCCTCGATACATAGGACCATTCGAGATTCTTGAGAGAGTGGGAGAGGTAGCTTACAGATTAGCATTACCCCCACAGATGTCCGGAACACACAATGTTTTTCATGTGTCTATGTTGAGGAAGTACCACTCGGACCCTTCTCATGTTATAGAGTATGACGAGATGAACATACAGGAGGACATGAGCTATACTGAGGAACCTGTCTGGATTCTCGATAGAAAGGAGAAGGTACAGAGAACTAAGAGCATCCCATTAGTGAAAGTTTTGTGGAAACATCACTCAATGGAAGAGGCAACGTGGGAACTAGAGAATCTCATGAAGGAGAAATACCCCCATCTCTTTAACTAATTGAGTTAAATTTGGAGGACCAAATTCTTTTAAGGTGGGGAGGATGTGAGATCTGAGGATTTCAAACATATTTTAATTATGTAATATGAACTTGAAGTATAATTTATTGAGCTAAGTGAATTGGGGAACGATAAAGGAGATTTATATGTTAAGTGTTTAAAATAAGTGTGAAGCTATGAGGACAGATCGATCTGGGAGAAGGAGAGATCGATCTGGTGAGTTAAAAAATGACAAGGAAGGAGGAATTTAAGGAGCAAATCGGTCTCCAATGGAAGAGGATCGATCTCCTTATGATTCTGTTTGAGAGAAGATCGATCTCATGAGGAAGAGATCGATCTCCAAATGTTTCTGTTTGGGAGAAGATCGATCTCCTCAAGGAGCAGATCGATCTCATAAAGCCATAAAGAGATCGATCTCACCCCTCGATAAATCGATCTCCTAGGCATAAATTGCCCCAAATCGTCCCCAAATTCAAATGCAGATCGATCTCATCAAGAGCCAGATCGATCTCCTACCCTCAGTCTATATAAGGAATCCCTGCTTTCTCCTGCAATTTCACTTTCTCTCTCTTCCAACCCCCATTTTCACCAAAACCTAGCTTTCTCACTCATCCAAAGCACCCATTTTCGTCCAAATCAGAAGTTGTGGCAAGAAGGAAAGTTGCTCCTCACCCAAGGGAGAACAACATACTTGGAAATCGAAAGACGGATCGAATAGAGGCAAGAGATAAGCTCTCCACAAGTTTTGCGTAATTTCTAAACTTTGATCCTTATATTTAAGATGATTTTGGTGGCGATAGTTGTTGGCATTGTGTTGAAATAGCTGAAAAATGATTAGGGATTGATGAAATTACAATGTAGTTGGAGTGATGATGATATTTGGCAACTTTGGTAAATTTAGGAATTTTGAGCTATAAATGGAGATTTAGACAATGTGGTGTATTAGCATAGATATTGTGGCATAGGAAATATAGAATGTTGAGGTGTCATGAGCGAGATTGTGGTTTGTGATGGAGTTATGAGAATTGAGAAATTTGAGGAGTTATGAGCAATTATGCTCGATTTTGAGAATTGAGATTGATGTGATAATGAGTATTGATGTTTTAACATCGTTTGGACAGCTCGGGAGTTCCAGAGTGGAATGCGAGGCTAGTTCGTGATACGGGGGAAACGATTGCACTATACGAGGTGCAAAGAGGTAAGGGAAAACTAAACCATTTGTGTATGTGTTTTGATGAATTGTTGTAGCATGAACCATGATTTGAGAATACAAGCATGTTTGGTGTTGTGTTGTGATATAATTGCACACGGTTTTTATAGCCGGTTGGAGCCCATTATTTTGTGAGTTTATAAGCTGAGTGTGAAATTGCTTTATAAACATTTGAGTTGCGTGGAAAGTAAATTGGGCTCTACATTAAGGCGATATTGAGGTTTGAGAAAATGTGTGCGTGTTTTACCGGTTGGAACTCGGTTTTAATATGTTTTGTGTTGAGTACACAAATGTTTTAAATGAGTTTTATGAGAGAAAACCATTATGAGTTCTACGTGAAGGCATAACGTTTTATAAGATAATGGCTAATGATTGAGACTTAGGCGTGTCATGTTGAATACACATCGGGCCTTGCTCCGGTAGCATGTAAGACCGATATAGTGGGACGCCTGGGACCCGACCCAGGGACCACAGGCCTTGTTCTGGTAACATGTAAGTCCGATTATTCCTCCGCTTTGGTAGCATTGGGAGGCCTTGCTCTGGTAGCATGTAAGTCCGTTATTCCTCCATTTTGGTAACGAGAGATGCCTCCGTTTTGGTAACGAGAGATGACCCCCGTTCTGGTAACGCTGGGTGGCCTTGCTTTGGTAGCATGTAAGACCGAGAGAGTGAGCCGCCTGGGAACCGACCCAGGGACCACGTGATAGTGTACATGAGGCGAGGCATTGCTCTGGTAGCATGTAAGGCCGAGCCTTATTCTGGTAACATATAGTCCAATATACCATGCATACGACCATATTGTCGACGTTCCCTCTATACGAGGATGCCTGGGATGCGCACCCAGAGGAGATTACTCATTTGATGTGCCATGACGAGTTTTAATTGAGTTTTATTGCCTAGTCTCGTTTTACACATGAGTTGTGTTTTGTGACCTTGTCACGTGCTATTTACTGAGGTGATTTTTATCACGTATTTTGAGAACAGCCATTATTGCATATATTTACACATGCTTGTGAGTGCTCGATATTGAGCCTTTTTATCTTCATGTTTTCACATGATTTATGAGTTATGAGATGATGATGTTTTGAGAACTTTCATGCTACAATTTCAAATGAGCTTCATAAACAAATACATATTTGTGATGTGTGATATGATTTATATAACTGAGTTCCCTTACCCCCCCTTACTGAGCGATTTGGAAGCTCACCCTATTTTCTCTTCCCCCCAGATCGCTTCAAGTGAGTGAGTTCCCTGCGACGTACGGGTTTGAGGCTAGTGGAGGACTTGAGCTCCAGGCCGTGTTTTGTGTACTGAGGTAGATATTTACTATTCATGTACCCAGACTAGAGTTATATTTATAGACACTTATTGTACAATGATGTACGGGATGTATTAGGATTAATTAACTTGGAATTGAGTAATGTATATAATACAATATATACTATATTATGATGAGATCCTGAGGCATGATAATTACGATGATGTATGACACTGCACAGGAATGCACCCTTAATTGTGAATTAATGAGTAAAAAGTTTTAAATTAGCCCTATTTTTCGCGCTTCCGGGGCGTCACAGTTACATATTAAACATATTAATTGTCATATTTTCCCATGGTTTAAATTCTTTTATATGCTTAATTTTTGGATTTGAGTTATATTTTAAATTTTGTATTGTGGATGAAGGAAAGGGACAAAATGGATTAAAGTTGCAAATTCTTATCAATTCACAAAATCAGAAGAAATCTTGGTGCAAGACGTGGACACGCCTAAGGTAGTGACAAGGATTGCAACTCAAATATGTGAATTTAAGTCAAGATCCACCACTTGTAGTTGAAGTTGACTTCACCAATCTAAAGATAGCAAGTGGAAGATTTTAATTATTAAGGAAGAGATATACAATGACTGTCTTTGGCAAGTGGTTGAAAAAGGAAAGAAGATTAATTGTAATCAAACTCAATCAGAGAAGTTTCCTTTGGAAACAGATTCTGGGAATCGGGAAATTCAGTATTTATAGACTAAGAGAAGGGAAGACAAGGGGAATCTTCTATAAGACCCTTAATTTTCGGTGCAATGTCTATAATTATAAGATGTATAAACAAGTTGAATTATGTATGAAACATAAGAAATACATATTTTTGAAGTTCTAAGTGTAATTGGAATGTTGAAGTGATTGGATATGGGTTTTAATGAGGAAATCTGCAGAAAAATGAGGTTGGATGAAGGCCGGATCGATCCCAAGCAAAGAGAGATCGATCTCATGGCCCGAAGAATGCAGAATCAAGCATGTTGGAAGAGGCGGATTGATCTCTCAAACAATACAAATCGATCTTCTTAGCTCTCGGGTTAGAGCAGATCGATCTCCCCTGAATGCCAGATCGATCTCCTTAGCTCTCAGCCTCAGACAAATCGATCTTGTTCCATTGAGTAGATTGATCTCATTACATTGAAGCCAGATCGATCTCATACATTCGACAGATCGATCTCATGCTTGAAAAATATCGAGAAACTGAAGGATTTAAGAGGACCGGATCGATCTCCACCCAATGCAGATCGATCTCATCAAGTTATTTCTATATAAAGGAGCTGTTGAAATTTGCAATTCACGAAAACAACCTCATTTCCTCCATTTTCAATCTAAAACCTAACTTTTTCACTCCTAAATCCACCCATTTTCTTAAAGTTTGAGGGGAAGCTATTAGATACAAAGTTGTTCATATCAAAGAGAAGAACAACATAGCTTAGAGTCATCACCCCATTTGTTGGATTGAAGGAGATAGGAGCATTTTTCATTTGGAGTAAGCAGAAAATCCAAATAGGTGAGTTTCTAATACACTAAGTCAAATATATGTTTGTTTAGTTGCTATTGTGAGTTGATAGGG
The DNA here is from genome assembly GCA_033439115.1 of Firmiana major. Lineage (NCBI taxonomy): Eukaryota > Viridiplantae > Streptophyta > Magnoliopsida > Malvales > Malvaceae > Firmiana > Firmiana major. Next base: position 41,152,544 of record CM065905.1, read on the forward strand.
TGGTGTATTAATGATTAAAACTACCTAGGATGTGATGGAACTAGTGTGACCTAGAAAATAGAATGAATCTAGTATGAGAAAATGTGATTTGGATGAGTTGGAGATTTATGGGATTATGCTAAGTTGTTATTGAAGTAATGGGAATGATTTGAGATGGTTATATGAAGTCTCATTTTGAGGATAGTCAATTTATGAAAATGAGTATATAAGGTGTTTGAAAAAGTGCCATAGTGAAGCAAATGATGAAATATGAACACTATGAGCTTAATATCGATTTAATATTGATTTAGTATGAATCAATAGGCCTAAAAGAATCAATAGACTCGAGATATGAGTAGAACAATAAAACTAGGCCTTATAAGTGTTAATGGAGGCTATAGGTTGAATCGACTATAGCAAACACAATAGTTGTGTTGTATTGGACTAAATTGGTGCGATATACGATTTTGTACAATTTCAGAGAGTTCGTTAGAGATGAATCGAACCGCACAAGTAAGCAGCTCTAAGGAAGTGGAATCACGCGACACGATTCCAGGTAAGGGAATTTTATAAGTATATAGAGGTAGCTGCTCGTATTTTGTAGGTATATAGGGCTTTGGAAAAATGCATGAGTATCTGGAAAAGTATTTGATGGTGTATGGAAATAACTACAAGTGTATATGTGTGTGGTTTGATTTGAGTGATTCTTACAAAAAGGGATTAGTAAGGCTAATAATTGCATAAATCTTGTGTTTGAATGTTTACACATAACACAATGCTTTGTTTTGAGCATATTAACGGATAGGTTGGCTAGTGTTTGAATGATTTTGTGAAATAGCACATGTGAGGTGCTAAACCCGGTTTTGAGATTATTTTGGTTGAATATGAGCCGCCTAACGTGTTTATGTGAGTTAAATCGTGCTAGAGCATCAGTCGCACTGGATTTCAGTATTTTCACATGTATAAAACGTGCTGGAGCTTAGCTCGCACCTTTATTTGATTGTGATGATGTTTTATAAATTGTACTAAAGCTTTGCTCGTACGTGGATTTCGAGTGATTTTCTTAAACATATAACTGTAATAGAGCTATGCTCGTACGTGGTTTTCTCATGGATTTATGCATAAATGTCGTACTAGAGCATTGCTCGTACGAGGAGATTTATCTATGATGCATGTATCGTGCTAGAGCTTAGCTCGCACAGGTTTTCACATTATGGTATATATGGGTCATGGAGATAATAAGACCATCAAGCACAACATCCTCAAGCCCATAGGTGGTGGGAAGGCTCTATTCGGTGGGGAGGCTCTCTTACATGGATACGAAAAGTTCCACGTGCACCTGAGACTATAGAGGTTACATATGGTATGGGTAGATATGACCTATGATTGGCACCTCTAACCATGATATGGGTTCACGGAGTACGTTGTACCGTGTACATCACATGGAGTACATTGTACCACGTGGTTGAGATACTGATGAGAAAGTCTCACAGAGAACCTTTCCTTTCCCAATCATGAACATTCTCACCACCAAACAGTTGGGCTATGAGTCAGTATTAGTCACCCTTTACTATCTACCATGTCATCTATCTTTTAATTTATGCAAAAGCAAACACATATACTTTATAATTAAGGTTCTACACTTGTACGTGTTTACTAATATTTACATCCCCCATATTACATTCCAAAATGATTACTATGCTATTACATGTTTAGATACAAAATGATACCAGGGTGTATACCTTTCGCTGATGGGAAGCAGCGGATACCAAGAATGCAAGTCCTCAGTCGCTCACTAACTACTGCGAGTGCTCTAAAAAGAGGGGAAAATAAGGGGGATGAGCAAACCACACGCTAGTATGGCAATCATGCGAACAAGTAGATAACCACACTATCTACATAATCATGATGCTATGCATTTAATCATTCTCTTTCAAAATCATTCTTAAATACGAATTTTATGCATACTTTTATGCCAGATAAAATCATTCATATAAAGCAATTCATTTCGTGAAATGGCAAATAAAGCATGGAATTATACGTCATGCTATTTAAATAATGCACATTATGTCAAAACATGCCATTTGTTTCAAATCGACAATTCATTTCGTGAAATGGCAGATAAAGCATCGAATTATACGTCATGCTATTTAAATAATGCACATTATGTCAAAACATGCTATTTATTTCGAATCAACATCTGCCCCAAAATCATCATAAAATCATGAAATCACAAAATCAAGTAATAAGTAATATGTGATTTCTCAAAGCAAATAACATGCGATTCCGCAAAGTAAGTGGCATGCAATTTCTCAAAGCAAGGACATGCGAGGCTAGGCAAGAATCATGGTAATAACTCTAGGACTATGGCCATATCCTCTGTGATCTCAGGCTACACGGATCCTAGTGTGCGGGGTATCACATCATATCTGAGGCTGCCCCAGGAGGTGGATAACAAACCTTCCCACCAACCAATCAGATCACTAGTCCGAAGACTACATGATACGATCTGAACGTATTATCCGCAAGTGCACGGGTCGTCCAAGTAATAATGGGATTTTAGTCTCGAATTATCATCCCACAGAGAAGTTGGTTAGCTTAATTAACTACCGGTTAATCTTACCCTAAGTATATTCTAGCAAATTATGAAGTCTAAGTGGGTGATCTACTAAGTCTAAAATTAAAATTACTGGAAAGCAATAAAATAATAAGAACTAAATAAAACCGAGTAAAATTTACTTACAGTGCTCCAAGCAATTAAAGGCAAATAACCTACAAAAGAAATTTAAAACAGTTAGAACTAATTAACGTAATTAAAATAAAATGCAAATATGAAAATAAAGAAATAAAGTTAAACTAAAATTTAAACAAACTTAAAATAAAAATGCATGTAATTAAACTAATAAAAATTGAAAATTAAACTAACCTAAAATCTAATAAAAATGAAGACTTAATTAAAAATGCATGAAACACATCTCTAAAATATTAACTCTAAACTAATCCTAACTATCTCTAATTACTAACTTAACAATAGAATCTAACTAATGCATGTAACAAATTTAATCTAAATTAATTCTAAATATAACTCATAAAAGACTAAACTAAAATTAAGTCCTAAAACATATAATATAAATTTAACTACTAACTAAAAAATTAAAACTAAAAATTAAATTAACATGCAAAATTTATTAAAGCAAAACTACCATTTTAATTGATTAAACTACCTAACTAACAACTAACAAAGGAATGGAAATACTAATAATGCATTAAACTATAGCATGACTAAATTGAACTATGGCCAAACATGGCCTTAAGCTTAAATCAGCCAAGTGGTCCCGAGCATGGCACTGTGCATGTCTTCTTCATTTCCATTTTCATTCTGTCTAGGCATATCTATCTTGTTCTCGGTTCTGCAACTCTCACCAACTGTGCTCTCGGTTTCATGCACTTTTTCCTTCTCTGCACAACTCCAACACCTCACGTTACCAACCACTTCAGCTGCTGTTTCTGGCCAGATTTGCTCCTTCTTCTTCTCCGTGGCAATGTCTAGCTCCTGCTCTGTACTTGCTCTCGGTCTGTCCACGCTACTCTTGGTTTTGTCCTGCTCTTCAGGTGCTACAACTGGTTCTGCTCCTGCTTTGCTGCACGTCCTCGACTGTACTAGCTCCTTCTTTGCTCATGTCGTGCACTACTTTCAGCCCAGTAATCTCTTGCTGCTGAAACATTTATGCACTGCACCTGTCAGCATCAATTCCTACAAACAGCAGCATACAAGAACAAAATGTACTAGCAAGCAGCCTCGAAATCCTTCTTTTGTGTCGTATCCATGACCATACCACTGCTGCACCGCCAACTCAGGTAGCCAACTCCTATGTTGTGAGCAGGTCAGCATGAATGAGCATCATCAGCAAGCACCATTCTGCACAGAAAATGGAGACACGGACTGGACCCGAGCTTGATTACACAACTCTTGCATCCTTCAGCTGCAATCTATCAAAATCTTCTTCAGCTTCTTAGTGAGGGCGAAGGACTACAGCACATCACTGCAATCTTGAATAGGAAGCTAATACAAACTTAAAACCGAATATCAACAAAATAAAAACAAGGAACAGTCCACTCAACGTGAAACAGAGCTAAACAGAGGACAAATATATAACCCATGTAAATTGTAATTGTTTACTCATCCTAAGCTATGTCTACACGGCAGCAAACTTGCTCTCATCAACAAGCAAAAGAAAAGAAGAAAAAGAACATGTAAAGACAAGCAAATATAAAACCGAGAAGAGTGAATGCAGTAGAAAGTAACAATAGCTAACGTTAATATGCAGTAAAGGGTAGCATCTGTGTATTGCAAACAAAGAAAAATGAAATAAGGAAAATTGAATAACAGTACATTGCTAGATAAAAAAGCTTAAAAACTAAAAGAACTAAGTGAAGATCAACAACTGAAAAATTAACCATAACTACCAATACTCGTAAATCACATGACCAGGGAACCCATCATCCTCGGTTTGCTTCATTTTCTTCTCCAACATGATTCCACATTGCTCTTGATGTGGAACAATGCTCAACATCAATCCACATCAAGGCACCAAAATCAAAATGAAGAAGAATGAATGAAAAATGCTTGTCACCCGAATGCACAAGAGGAAACCAAACCGAGAACTAGGAAAATAAAGATTACTTCAACAAAAACATAACAGTTTAGGAAAACTAAGAGTTAGAAAAAGAGAGGCAAATACTTTCCATTAACTTTCATTGAATCAAATGCAAAGGAAATAATCTGTGATAATGTGAAATACAAATAAACGAGCAAGGAAATGAAAAACTTTATAAAAACATTAAGAAAGTTGCCATGAACAGTGAAATCAGAAAATGCTTGCTAAAAATTACTATTCGAAAAAGCCTTTAAGGAAAAATAATAATATAAAGATACCCTAGAAACTATTCTACCCTAACTTACCTAGTTTTTCAATTGCCATCCTTTCCTATTTATACACACACTTAGGGGTATAATTGTAATTTTTCCATCCTAGATGAGTTGGCATTGTTTTGGCCACTTGTCTTCACACCATTGGCTCCTTGAAAAGATATTTCCATGTCATCTGTCTTTTTATCCAATTGGATGTGCTAGGTGGCAGGGCTCGTGTTGTCTGCGTGGTCCAATCTCGATTTTAGCCCAATTCCAGTCCATTTTCTACCAAAATTTTTATAATTCATCCGGATTTGATTTATCTGCAAACATGAGAATTTTAATTAAGTAAAGGGGATAATTAACAAAATAAATTGGGGATTTAAATAATTAATTAGAAAATTAAGCACAAATAATTCTATTTTCATAGAATTATCACTACATATCATATATCACGGCATAGTACAACGTACTCCATGCAATAAGCATGGTACAACATTCACCCCATGCCAATGTCATCTCAATATCCAACGCTATGTCTCGAAATGCATGTGCGGGCATACTAAATTAGTGAGATGCATAGTCTACACAATGCTCCTAGCACGACCTTATGCATGTCATAAAACCACGTGCGAGTAGTCTCAAGCACTACAACAAGTATAATGGACATCTAGTGCGAGCTATGATCCGGTACCATGTCAAAACTCGTATGAAAACCAGTGCGAGCTAGGCTCCAGCACAATGTCATGTATAAAATCAAGTAAAAATCGAGTGTAAGCCAAGCTTCCAGCACTCTATCACATGCACAAATCATGTCAAATCTCGTGCGAGCAATGCTCTCAACACGTTTTGTTTCCACATTTATCATGTAGGTGGCTCAATTTCAAAGTGGTTTTCAAAACCAAAATCAGCACCTGCCGCGTGCTATTTTATGTAAATTGATAAAACTTGAGTCAGCCTACCCATGTCCTTGTTGAAAAGCATTAAAATTCATCAAGAACACTCAGTTCCTGTTTTTCATGACTTTTTCTAAAAATGGAAACTTTTTCCCTTCATAGGGCCAAAATCGTCATTTACCCTTTCAGGTCGAAATAAATATTATTTAATTTGCTAAAAAGCAATAATTCATAGTGAAAACACTCAAAACATGCTATTTATGCATATTTCAATCTAATCCTAACTTTTCCAAAATTTCCCTTAGTAGAGGCAAAACGATAATTTTTCTATATCAGGTCTCTACCGATATTTTCCATATTCAGAATTTTATAAAATTTAATTATTCAAAAATATATCAAAAAATATGTGTAGCTACCTCTAGCTACTCACAAAATTCCCTTACCTCAATTTCTCTGATCACTCTACTTTTTCTATCGCTACCGATCACCCGATCCGTTTAGCTCTCAGTATGTTCTTTGGAGCTACAGATAATCATTTATCAAGTTAAATACAGTACATTTCACTCATATTTCACTTTTACTAGGCTTAATTTACAACATTGGGCCCGTTTACTCTTATTGGGCCCGATTTCACCTTAATGGGCCTTAACAATCTTAAGCCCATTTTCCACTTACTATTCACTTAATCTGGGCTTATTAGGCTCATCAAGCCCATTAACACTTATTGGCCCTCGTTCTAAACTCTTGGATAGCTCAAATAATTATTTACGACAATTTATCTATAATTCTAGAATATAATTCATTTTATGCGAAATTAAATTTGTAATTTATGCGGTAAATTTTTAACACGTAAAACAATGTAAATTATTGTAAATAAGGGTTAATTACTTGAGATTTTGTGATAGTACATAAATTGAGGCTGACCCATATTCTCGCTTGTCGCCAATTATTGAGTTACACATTTATATATTTTTTGGGTCAAATTCGATCAAATTTATATTTAAATAATTATTCTGAAAATTAAATTGGTCTATCTGACCACTTACCGGCTTACCCTTAGTCTAATTGTATCACCAAATTTTTCCTCATTTTTCCTTTTCTTTTTTTCTCTTTTCTGGCTGAACTGGTTCGGTCTGGTTCATCCCGGTTCAGTCTAGTTTGGTTTTCTCCTTTGCCGTTCGGAGCCTCGTCAGTCGGTTCTTCATTGGCTTCCTTTTCCAGCTAGTCCCGGGGTCATCCGGTTCATGAATCTAGTGTCGATTTCACCAAGACTGGCCAGAAAGTGGTCGGTTCAGCCCTTTTCCCTTTTCAGCCTCGCTACCGTTTTCCCTCTTCCGTCGTTAACAGCGCTGCCAGCCGTTTCTGTAAGACCCACTTTGTATTTACTTTTTGATGTATTTCCTTATGATTCATACGATGTACACTTCCATATATTCATTGAATCATAAGAAGAGCTTTAACTGAATTAAATTTGCAAATAGAATAAAATGAAATATCAGTGGATGTATGAAGTAGCCAAATACGGGTCGAGATGGCCACAGGCTAAACAAAAAGGATCGAAATGAAGTCAACCGAGAATACAAATTTAAAATAAGAAAAGATAGTAGGTGTATGAAGGAAAGTCGGGCTAAATTGGTTCCGAAACAAGTGCAGGGGTAAAACGGTCGAAAGATCGAAATCCGGTATAAATTCGATAAGAAACTTTAATTAAAAATATGGATTTATGATATCTTGATCGATAATGGGAAAATTATACAATTTCGAGTCCAATTGATTAAGATCCAAAATTTTTAGAAATATCGAAAAGTCACTCGGGACAATGTCCCGAAAATACGAAGAAATTATACCGGAAAAAGGATCAAAAAATATAATAAATAAATTAAATTAATTAAATTAATTAATTAGGAATAAATTAAAGATTTTGTAGATATTTTTAGAATATGTTTAAATTTTTTAATGATTATTATAATAATAAAATAATTTATAAATAATAATAAAAAAAGAGAGAAATCAGAAAAATTTATGAAGGAGAGAGAAAATGAAGGAAACCGAAGACGACTCGAGCGTGACCCGAGCCACCCGAGTCCACCTGCGACCGACGACGTCGACGAAGACCCGAGGAATAAGAGGAGACGCCAGCGAACTTGTTGACACCGGAGACGTGCCGTTTGGAGGCCGAAAATCGGCGATCGAAGGAAGAGAAACTCGCGAGAGAAACGGCCTGATTCCCAACGACTCACGGCAGCTGGGCGTGAACAGAGGCCACCGAAGAGATCGGGAGAAGGAGGCAGTCCTTTTGAGACCAATAGCGGCCGACGAAACCACCAAAAACGCCGACGACGGCAAAGGGCAGAAACGGCACCGTTTGGCTGAAAGGAAAGGGAAGGAAAATGAAGGAAAAAAGGGAATGAAAGGAAAAGAAAAGAAAAGAAAGAAAAAGGAAAGAAAATTACCAGGGACGACTCGAGATTCGGGTAAGTTGACCGAGGGTCGAGATTAACCTATGAGTAAATTCTGAAAATTTATTTAATATTATATTTAATGGAAAATAACCCGGATTTACCTAATTGTGCAGTTTTGCGACAAAGCCCGAACGAGAGCTGATTGAGCTCTGATTTTCGTACCCCGCAATCATATTGGGTAAGTATATTTTAATTACGATAATATGAGTCCTTTAATACAGAGTTTCGATTATTTTATGAAATTTACGGATTAATTCTGTATAAAAAGGAATATTATTCGGAATTGTAACGTAATTACAGTAAATAGTATACGGGCTATCCAATGAGTTTGGAATGAAGCCCGATGATTTTTGGTAAGCTAAATGAGCCCAGTAAACCCAAAGAAGGGATTTAATAAGTATAAACGGGTAGAAAATGGGTCGAGGCCCATTAAGGTGCAATTGGGCCCAATAAAGTAAAACGGGACCAGTACTTTAGATTGATCAGTGAATGTGATATACTGATAAAGATAATTGAATTGACCCCAAATATGTGGTTATATGCAGTTTCGTAGACTCGGTTGGCGCGCATTTGGACTAAAAGATTTGGTATTATCGAGACGGGATAAGTTTGCACGTGATTCCAGGTAAGGGAATTTTACGAACTGCTAGAGATAGTTTGACGTAATTTCGACGTCATTTACAGTCTCTTAAATCGTTTGAAGGGTCTAGATTTAAGATAAAAATTTTAGTGCCCCATATGGGCAAATTACCAAAATACCCTTATTAAGGGTACAATTTTCAATTTTAGGAAAATTTGAGAGGAGCAAGGACAAGATGTTCCTGCTCGTTCTTGAGGTGTTTTGACACGTGCATGAGTAGGCTAGCTAACTTTTAAATAAAAATGCACAGCATTACATATTTTCAACAATGTTGATTTTCTCTGAAATTGATTTGAGAAATGTAGCCGCCTACGTGATTTTATAGAAATGTGACGTGTTAGAGTTCAGCTCGCACGAGTCATTTGTGTGATGCATGCATTAGTGCTGGAGCGAGAGCTCGCACTAGAGTTTTACATGCATTGGTGCTAGAGTCTAACTCGCACCAGATTTTTATATGATTTTTGTGACATGGTGCTGGAGTCTAACTCGCGCCATATTTTCACATGATTTGTATACAGAGTGCTAGAGCTTAGCTCGCACTAGTTTTACTTGATTTTATGAGAGTGTTAGAGCATTGCTCGCACTGGTTTTTTGAGAACATACGATGAGCCGTGCTTGGAGCGTCGGGTAGACTGTGTGTCACACCGATTAAATAGGCTCGCACGTGCATTTTGAGACAGGGCATGAGTATGGAGATGAGATATGGGTCCGCAGAGTACGTTATACCGTGCAAGTAGCATGGAGTACGTTGTACCGTGCAGTGATTAATTATATGGCATCTTCGGATGCGTGGTATCCTCGGATACGGGTGGCATCTTCGGATACGAGGGGTCGGGCAGGACCGACGGGTTGGGCTGACCCACCTCCCGAGGCGATTCCCGATCGTCATGAGACCCCGCACATTAGGATCCGTGTAGCAGTGGGAATCATGAGGACACATGGCCATAGTCCTGGTTATTTTCCTGAGATACACATATCTTGCCTAGTTTCGTATGTTGATGATTTGAGATACCCATTTTGTGGATTTTGTGTGAGTCAAGAACACCCGAGGGAGGGGTTGAGTCTTGGCTTTGTTATGAAATTTTAACGAGAATAAAATGATTTAAAAAGATATGCATGTTAAGTTTTCATGCTCTGTGGAATTCATATGTGAATTGTTTTACATGACATCATAACATATAGCATTAGTTTTTGAAATGTGTGGAGAAGGGGTGGTTTATGCATGGCACCATGTTCATGTAGGTTGTATGGTTATCTACTTGTTCATAGGATTGCCTTACTGAGCTTGATGTGCTCACCCCTTTCATTTTCTCGCACAGATTTCTTTCAGTAGATTCGGAGGCGACTGAGTACTGCATTCTAGATATCCGCTGCTGCCCATCTTTTGAGGTATATAAACGTTGTATAAATATTGTATCTAAATAACATAAGCACAATATTATATTTTGTATTGACACTGGGATGTATAGACTGGGTACATATTGTAAAGAAATGAAAAGAAATTAGTGCATAACGTATAAGTTAATATTTTAATTTAAATTGTACACTATCTGTTAAATGTATGGAGATGATATGGGCATTGACATACAGCCCAATTATTGGTTGTGGTTGGTCACGATCAGAGGTCAGGTAAGTATAAAAGAAAAATGAAAAATTTACTCTGATTTTCCGGTAGTTTTGGGTCGTGACAGTTTCCCTGGTCGATTCAACCACCGATTGGTCCGCCTGCGCCTGGGGAACCTTCGGTTGGTGGAGGTCGAGGCTAAATCGAAGCCAACGCCTGCGAATTTCCCTTTTCCCTCTCGATTTCTCTCTTTCTCCCTCTTTCTCAGTCACCGATCGTCGTTCTCGTCGGATTCTTCTTTGTCAACGTCGGCCCTGACATTCCCCCTCTCGGCCAGCTCTCTCTTCTTCGGTAACCTCCTCCGTTCGTAGGAGGAGAAGGCATCAGCCTTCTTCAGTTTTGGGGTCACGCGATCCCAATTCTTTTTTTTTATTATTTTTTTTCAATTACCTTTTTTTAAAATATATATTATAATATGTATTTAGTTTTTATATATATAATATATTATATTATATTATATTAAAATATAATATATTATATTATATACCAATATCTTCACCCAAATATCCTAAATATATATATATATTTAATCAATTAAAAATATATATTTATCTTATTTTTCCCCGGATATTTTTCTCACATTTTCGAGATAATTTCTCGATGTGAAAATTCGGGTAATCGCAATATATTCCTATCTTGATCAGTAGACTTGAAAATTAATTATTTCTTCTTTATTGATCAAGATTTCCTAAATCCATGTTTAAAATAACGATTTCTTAAGGAATTTACACCGAATTTCGGGTCTTATAATCCTCCCCACCTTAAGAAATTTGGTCCTCCAAATTAGAACTAAGTTAATCCTCGAATAACTAGGAATGTTTCTCTCGCATCAGACTCTCTAATTCCTACGTAACTTCCTCCAAAGTGTGGTGTTACCAGAGAACCTTGACCAAAATGATTGTTTTCGATCGCAATACCTTCACCTTCCTATCCAATATTCGAATTGGCTTATCTACATATGACATATCCTCCTTGAGCATCAACGGCTCATATCGAATCACCTATGTCGGTTCCAGGTGATACTTCTAAAATATCGAAATGTCGAAGACATTGTGGACGCCTACTAATTCTGGTGGTAACTCCAACCTACAGGCTTTATCTCCACTTGTCCAATATTTAAAAAGGGTCTAATACAACGAAACTCAATTTACCTTTTTTTTCGAATCTCGTTATGCCTTTAGAAAGAGAATTTACACTGTTTCACTCTCGATGAATTCCAACGGTCTCCGTCTCTTGTCAGTATAGCTTTTTTTGTCTACTCTGAGGCGTTCTTAATCTCTCACCTATCAATTGAACATCCTCAAAGGCTTATCTTACCAGATCGGGAGCAAATATCTGTCTGTCACTCACTTCTCCCTATCTAATCAGGGAACAACAAATACAACCATGTAATGCTTTTTCGATACTCGAGTACTAGCTATTGTTGTAGGTAATTTTGACTAATAACAATTGATCATCCCAGGAGCCTTTAAAATCCATTTTGCACGCTCTCAACATATCCTCCAGAACCTGTACAGTCCCCTCTGACTGACCATCTATGTCACAACCCAATATTTACTCAAAAATCAGTACAAATTTTTCATTTTTGAAAAATCTTTCTTACCTCCTTGTGACAGATCTCTCTAACCAGGTCAGGCTGTGAATCAATATCGATATACCATTTTAACCATTAAGAAATATCACACGTATACATGCATACTAATATCATTTATCATATAATAGAGTGGTCGGTATGTTTTATACATCACATGATTCTCATACATGTACAATTAATCTACTTAAATTTACATCCCCAAATATTCCTTCATATACACTACTATGCTGTAAGCATACTAATACAAAATTCTATACTTGGTGTATACCTGACAGTCGATGGGAACCACAAATAATCAGCTATGTCGTCTACTCTCTACACCCGCTATCTCTAACATGGAAACTCTGAAAAGGGGTGGAAAATGAAAGGGTGAGCTCCACATGCTCAGTAAGGTAATAATATAAACGGGTAGATAGCTATATTATCTACATGCTGATAGGAAATCAGGATATATGTGAGCATGAGGTAAAAACAATGATATGCCATACATATAGATATCATCTGTTCTAAAACAAGAAATCGGCATATAAAACATGGAATGATTCTCATGTGAAAACATATCAAGCTCAAATGAATCAATCAATTTTAAAACACTCCATCTGGGTTAAAATATGATAAACTCAATGAATCTAATCCAATTCAACAAAATAACTTATTATAAAATTTCCTTTATAAAATCACCCTTCTCACAAGGTTATAAGTCATGAAAGTTTCATAAAATTCCTCCGTGGAAAAATGAAATCTCAATCAAATTCATAAAAAGATCGGGCCTAACCCCTCCTTCGGGTCTACCCTGATCTATCAAAACCAAAGGATTTATCATACGAGACATGTAGGTGACTATGTTGGTAATATCTAGGACTATGGCCATAACCTCGTGATCCCTGGCTACACGGATCCTAGTGTGCAGGGTATCACACCTGAAACGGGAGTTGGGTCAGTCCTACCCGCCAAAACAGTATAATATCAGGATTGCGAGGGCAAGGCTTGCTACCTCATGGCTAATGCCACTCCACTCCAACAATCCTCACGGTACAGCGTACTCCATGTGATATACATGGTACAATGTACTCTATGAACCCAATTTCAATCAGGGGGTGCCTGCAATAGGTCTTATCCACCCATACCAATTATGTCTCAGTATGCATGTGTGAGCATATCATCTCACTGTGACACACAGTCTACAGGAGAAAACTCCAGCACGGCTTCATGCATATACATGATATCTAAAAATCTCGTGCAAGCGAAGCTCCAGCACGGTTTCATAGAAATCAATGAAATCTACGTACGAGCAGCGCTCCAGTACGACTTAACATAATTATAACTTCAATTAAAATCTACGTACGAGCAATGCTCTAGTACGGATATGTAAAAACAAATTTAGTGAAAACCCTTACGAGAAAAACTCCAGTGTAAGACCCGATATTTTCGAGTGCATTTAAAAAATGCAAAAGGACTTAAATGACATTCCCGAATACGTGCAAGGGCAAAATGGTCGAAAGACCAAAATTCGATATTAATCGGGACAAGAAAATTTAATTAAAAATATGAGAATGAGAAATCTTGATCAATGATGAAGAAATAATTAAATTTCGAGTTAAATTGATCAAGATATGAATTTCTTGGGATAAACCGGGATTTTCGCATCGAAAAATAATCCCGAAAATAATCGAAAAAATATACCGGAAAGGTAAAACCGGACTGAGAAATTAATTTATGAATTAAATAGAAATTTTTTATAATATTTTGGGATATTTTGTAATTTTAATAATATTTTAATGAATAAAATATTATTAAAAATAAATTATAAATAAATAAAAATAAATAAAAAAATAAAATAATTGAAAAAAAAAAAGGAAACTCGCGAAACGCGAGCTGGAAAACGAAAACAGAAGCAGAGAAGAAACGGAAGCCGAAAAGCGAACCGAGGGAGATCCCTCCGTCTGACGGTCACCGGCGGCCAAGGGCCCCAGGCGAGGGTCGGCGAAGGTCGACCGACCTCAGGCGAACCCACCGGTGGCATCGACGCGCGGCCAGGTGGTCGGAAAACGCCGGAAAATGAAGGAGATGCCGCGGGAGAAAAGCTTCGATTCGCCGGCGATGGCGTCGATTCGAGCCACACCGAGGCCCGATCTAGGGAGCCCATGCGATGGCGCGCCGAACGGCGGTGGAATCGGCCAGAGAACCGGCAGGACGGCGCCGGCACGACCAATTGTTCCCTGAACCGGCCGAACCGGACTGAACCGGCCAAGTTGAACCGAACCGGACCCGAGCTGAACCGGCGGTCCGAACCGGGTTGAACCGGACCGGACCGGTTCAGCCAAAAAGAGAGGGAAAAAAAGGAAGAAAAAGGGAAAAAGAAAAAGAGAAAAAAATTGGGGAAAATTCCAGTGATGCAATCGAGCTTCGGGTAAGTCGGTAAGCGGTCGAATTGACCGATTTAATTTTCGAAATATTTAATTTGATAAATAATCGACTGAAAGTTTACCCGAAAATATATTTAATTGTGTAGCTCGACAATTGGCATCAACCGAGAGCTCGAGACAGCCTCGATTCACATACTATCATGGAATCTCGGGTAAGTAACCCTTATTTACGACAATTTTTCATCATTATGCGTGATTGATATTTAACGCATAAATTATGGATTTAATTTCCGCATAAATGAATTAAATTCTGGAAAATTGGATAAATTGTCGTAAATATTAAATTGAGATATCTGAGAATTTAGAATGAGGCTAAATAAATACTGATGGCCCAATGAGCCCAATAGGCCTCGATAAAGTGTGGTAAACGGGCTTAAGGCCGATTAAGGCCCATTATGGTGCAATCGGGCCCAATATGGGTAAACGGGCCCAATGATTTAAATTAAGCCCAGAAAATTAAGAAATACAATTAATTGCATTGTATTTGACCTGATGAACATTTATCCGCAGTGCCGAAGATTTGATTTGGATTCGGAGCAAATCGGACTGCGTGACGAGACATCGATGTAAAGGTCAGACTGTACAGATAAATGAGGTAAGGGAATTGTGTGAGTAGCTAGAGGTAGCTACGCGTATTTTAATAGTGTTCTGTACACTGAATATGTATGTATGCCTTGATGATGTATAAAGATCCTAAAAGTGGTTTAAATAATTTTGAGGATCGAAATAGGTGAAAAGACTATTTTACCCCTATTGAGGGAAGTTCACCTAAGGATGGTGAAAGCATGACATGCATGAAATGCATGATTTAAGGAATTTTCCGAATTAAAGATTTGATTGGTTTTAATCAAAGTAAATCGATAGATTGGCCAATAATTGCATAAGTTTCCCAAATTAACACTACGTAGGTGTTATTAATATTTAAATGAAATTTCTTTGGAAAAGAGGCCAACTATCAAGTTTATATGGAAACAGGTAGTGCCGACACGTAGTTCGCACTATATCTGCGTTTGTGAATGTGCATAAATGTGCTTGAGCAGTTGCTCGCACCGACTTGTGTGACATCATATGCATGAAATGTGCTAGAGCATGGTGCTCGCACTGATTTTTATTATTGTGAAATGAGAGCTGCTGGAGCCTAGCTCGCACTCTGTTTTGACATGTTTTGATTTGTTTTAACGTGGTATGCATAAAATAGTGCTGGAGCGATTGCTCGCACTAGTTTTAATGATTTGACATGCATGAGAGATGCTGGAGCTTAGCTCGCATCCTGTTTTGATTTGATATTGCATAAAGCCGTGCTGGAGTGAATCTCGCACGAGATTTGATTTAATTATGCATAAAGCCGTGCTGGAGTGTAACTCGCACGAGATTTGATTTACTTGAGCATTCATTTGTGCTGGAGCATTGCTCGCACAAAGTTTTACATGGTTTTCATAATTCATTTGAATGTCGTACTGGAGTTTTTCTCGTACGAGGTTTTCACTGAATTTATATACATATCCGTACTAGAGCGTTGCTCGTACGTGGAATTTACATGAAATTATAATCAGTTTAAGTCGTACTTGAGCGCTGCTCGTACGCAGATTTCACTGATTTTTATGAAACCGTGCTAGAGCTTCGCTCGCACGAGATTTTCAGATATCATGAATATGCATGGAGCCGTGCTTGAGCTTCGCTCGCACAGGGATTTATATTACATGCATATAGCCGTTTTGGAGCCTCCTGTAGACTGTGTGTCACAGTGAGATGATATGCTCACACGTGCATTCTGAGACAGAGATGATATGGGTGGATAAGACCTATTACAGGCACCCCTGACTGAGCTTGGGTTCACGGAGTACTTTGTACCGTGTATGTCACGCGGAGTACGCTGTACCGTGGGGATTGTTGGAGTGGAGTGGCATTAGCCACGAGGCAGCAAGCCTTGCCCTCGCAATCCTGGTGTTATGCTGTTCTGGCGGGTAGGACGACCCACCTCCCGTTTCAGGTGTGATACCCCGCACACTAGGTACCGTGTTGCCAGGGATCACTAGGATATGGCCATAGTCCTCGATGTTACTGTTAATTACCTGATTGTCTCACATGATATAACTTGTGGTCTGTTAGACCAGGGTAGACCCGAAGGAGGGGTCAGGCCCCCGATTTGATGATTTGATGATTTCAGATGATTTTATGATATGTGACCCTGAAAGAAGGGTGGTTTTATAACTCAAGTTTTATAATGAAATATAACAAATTGTTTTATGAGTTTTGAGATGATTGACCCAGAGGGGTTATTTTATACTGCGTTTTAAATGAATTGATTTAAATGCAGTGGCATGATGTGTTTTCCATGCTTTCATTTGAAAACCTTGAATTGTCTTACATGACATGAAAGACTGCATGATCTTGATTAAATTCATGCTTAATATGATTTAATGATGTCACATAAAATGCTTTGAATGCATGAGTTACATGATTTATATATGCACAAATAGTTTTGGATAAACTATGGCATTGAATATGCATGACTTTGTGCGTGTAATTTTAAATGAAAAGAAATGGATTTAAGGGCATGGCATTATGAGCATGTAGATAGTGGAGCTATCTACTTACTTGCATAATTGCCTTACTGAGCGTGTGGTTTGCTCACCCCCCTTATTTTCCCATCTTTTCAGAGCACTTGTAATAATTATTGAGCGGCTGAGGACTTGCATGCTTAATATCCGCTGCTTGCTGCTTCCCATCGAGAGACAGGTATACACATTTGTATGGTTTTGTATCTAAATATGTAATGCACAGTACTGTAAACGGATATTATGTCGGGGATGTAGAGTCATGTAAATACCATTGGGTATGTGTTTATTTAAAGTCAAAAGGATAGTAGACTCTGATATATGATTATGGGAATGAAATGTTAAATAGTGTGAGGTGACTAACACCGAATCATAGCCCAACTGTGTTGTAGGATGGTCACGACGAGAGAAAGGTAAGAATTAAATAATAAATGAAAAAGCAAAAAAATTTACTCTGATTTTTAAGGTAATTCGGGTCGTGACATCCAGTACGGTAGTCATGTGAAATAAGTCTGTAAAATAGTGCAAGCAAGGCTCTAGCACGATTAAAACTTATATAAAACTGGTAGGCAGCTCAATTTCATCCAAACATGTCAAATAAATATCAATTGGCACCTAACTTGTGCCTTTTCACTTAAAACATGAAAATAATAGCCAACCTATCTATAAATTACTTGAATTAAAGCAATGTCATCATAAAAATATTAAAATCATGAAATTCATGCAATTTCATAGCCTTACTACCCATTTTGAAAATTTTCTAACTGGAGGCAAAATAGATATTTGTCACGTTTTCCACATTTTCCGTAAAAATTATTATTCTATTTTCGGGTAGCCTAATAAATTTAACGTAATGTAAATTCCCTCGAAACTACGTACAGCTACCTCTAAATGCTCATAAAATTCCCTTACCAGGAATCACATGCGAGTTTATCCCGTCTCGATCGTACCAGGTCTCTCAATCCAATTCGCTCCAACCCAAGTCTACGAAGCTGCATATAATCACATATTGGTTCAGTTCAAATATATTTATCAGTATTTCACTCTTACAGATCGAATCTAAAGCATTGGGCCCATTTTACTTTATTGGGCCTGATTGTACCTAAATGGGCCTCGACCTCTTTTTCAGCCCGGTTCCACTTATTAAATCTCTTCTTCGGGTTTACTGGGCTCATTTGGCTTACCAATACTCATCGGGCTTCGTTCCAAACTCATTGGATAGCCCGTATACTATTTACGATAATTACTTTAAACTTTCGAATACAATTCCTTTTATGCAGAATTAAATCGTAAAACCCGTAAAATAACTTCCCTCTGCATTAATGACTCAAATTGTCGTAATTAAAGTGTAGTTACCCAATGTTATGCGGGGTATGAAAATTGGAGCTCACTCGGCTCTTGTTTGGGCTCTGTCGTAGAACTGCACAATTAGATTAATCCGGGTTATTTTCCATTAATATAATATTAAATTAATTCCTGAAATTTACTCGCAGGTCAATCTCGACCCTACTTACCCGAATCTCGAGTCGTCCCCGGTAAAATTTCTTTTCCTTTTTTCCCCTTTCTTTCTTTTCTTTCTATTTGTTTTTCTTTTTTTTTTCCTATTCTTCCCCTTTCCGGCTACAGTGCCGTTTTACTCCCCTCACCGTTGTCGATGTTCCCGACCATTTTGCCGGCCGCTATCTGTACCAAAAGAACCACCTTGGGTAGGGGGTCTCTCGGATAGGTCGAATCGGAGCTGAATCGCCGTGGATCATCAGAACTAACTCGATTTTCCTCTAGGTTTTTCTTTCACCGATTCGTCGGAATCAGGCGTCGTAGGCGCGCGTCACCGATGCCAGAATGTTCATCGGGCTGTCCTTTCTTTTCTCCGACCTTCGCCTGGCCTTGTTGATGGCTCTGGTCTTCCTCGGGTCGGCTTCTCAGTTCTCTGTTTTCAGTTTTCAGTTTCTCTCTCTTCGAAAAAACCAGATTTCCCTCTTTTTTTATTTTATTTATAATTTATTTTATTATTATTTTAATCATTAAAATCCATTAAAAATCAAAATATCTCAAAAAAAATCTTGTTTAATTCATTTAATCTATAAATGAATTTATTTGTCTTATTTCATCTTTTTGGTATATTTTTTCAGTATTTTCGGGATAATTTTTCGAAATAAAAATTTCGATTTAATTTCAATAAATTCATATCTTGATCTATTGGACTTGAAATTCAATATTTTCCTCATTATTGATCCAGATTTCTCAATTCCATATTTTTAATGAAATTTTCTTATCGAATTTATACCGAATTTTGGTCTTTTGACCGTTTTACCCTTGCACATGTTCGAGACCAAATTGAACCGACTTTCCTATATAAACCCACAATCTTTTCTTATTTTAATTCTTATTTTCAGTCAACTTGATTAAATTCCTTTAATTAAATTTTTTGGGTCCCTACTTTCTCGATTTATCCTTATGCGATTTTACGTACGTTATTTCATTTCATCCACATTTATCATATCCAAATCAACCATCTTATGAATCCATTAACAGATAATACCATCATACAATGTGGAAATCATAAGGAATGTCATACAAAGATGCAGATCTCACAATCTATCTGAGGATAGAAGCTGTGCTAACACTCTACTGGGTTCCCATGGCTTCCTGAAAAATGTTCCCAAAAGTGGAAAATGAAGCGGGAATCCCTATCTGATACAGTGCTCAATGGAAAGTTACATAGTGCTCCACAATCTCCCTTACACATAAATCCGCCCATGCACTCAGAGTATCAGTAGCTTTCATAGTTAGGAAGTGACAGACTTAGTCAATCTATTGACTATCACCTAATTAGCCTCGTGATTCTTGCTGGTCCTCTGTAACCCATCACGAAATTCATGGTAATATTCTTTCATCTCTGTGTCAATAGAGGTACAGGCTGCAATAACCTTGTAGACTTCTGGTGCCCTACCTTACTTTGCAGACATACGAGATGCTTTGCTATAACTCTACGATGTCTCTTTTCATGCCTGACCACCAATACCCTTGTAGAGATTCTGATACATTTTATTACTCCCCTGATGCACTGTATATCTTGAAGAGTGAGCTTCTGACAATAAAATCTCATCAACTGTGGGTCCTTGGGAGCACTTATTTTGCCTCTGAACCTCAGTAAGCCACCATCGCTCACTGTGAACTCTGTCACTGTACCCATCTGAATCTGACTCACACTATCGACACCCTGCCGATCATCAAGCTAAGCCTGCAAATCCGACTAATCTAATCTGGTTCTAATCGTAGGCTAGTTATCACATAATCACTGTCAACATCAGAAGGGATTACATCACTATTGAGGCTCACAACTACTCTAACAGCTCACGCTCCCTGACCATCATATGTGATACTATCCCAAGGCTCTTTCTGCTCAAGGCATCAGCCACTACATTAGCCTTACCCGAGGGTACAATATCTCATAATCATAGTCCTTCAGAAGCTCTAACCCTCTTTGTTATCTCATATTTAACTCTTTTTGTGCGACAAATACTTAGGGCGTTTTATGATCAGTGCATACATGATATTTCTCACCGTATAAGTAGTGGCGCCATACCCTCAGTGCAACCACTACGGCTACCAACTTTAAACCATGGGTCGGATAGTTTGTCTCATGGTCCTTAAACTGTCTGGATCCATAAGCGACTATCTTCCTGTTTTGCATCAATACACAGCCTGATCCTTGTTTTGAGGCATCCATATATACTGAGAAACCTCTTGAGCTATTCGATATGGTGAGAATGGTGCGGTGGTCAGTTTATGCTTCAATTTACCAACTCTCACAGAAGCTACTTTTACACTTATCATCCCACTTAAATATAACTTTCTTCTGAATGAGTCGTGTCAATGGAGCAGCCTATTTTGAGAAATCCTCAACAAATCATCTGTAAAACAGTTTTCAATTGCTGCTCATAATCTTCCCTGGACTTCGAATGTACCAACATATCATCGATAAAGATGATAACAAATTGGTCCAGGTAAATTTTAAATACCTCATTCATTAATGTCATAATGGGTACATAAAGTTGTCTTGAGCACATCCACATACCAAATCCTCAACGAATGACACCCAAACTTCAGATCGATCTCAAAAAGATCTGTGTTCTCCAAAGCTAATCCAATAACTCATCAATGTGTGGAAGGAATACTTATTCTTGATGGTAGCCTCATTCGATAACCAATAATAAATTCCTTGTTGGAGGCTTCCATCTTTCTTTTTCACAAACAGAATCGGTGCTCTTCAAGTCGAATAATCGGTCTGACGAACCCTTATCCAAAAACTCTTGTACCTACTTCTTTAGTCCCTTCAGTTCCACTGAAGCCATTTTATACGGTGGTTTGGATATCGGCTTAATACGGTGGTATTCCTCTAACTGGTGACAACCTTGGTAGATCATCAGGGAAGACATCAGGCAACTTCCTGACTACTGGGATATATGTCAACTCCAGATATGCCTTATCCATATCAATCACATAAGCGATGAAATCTTCTCATCACTTGTCAAAACATACTATACACTTTTCAGCGTGGAAATATCACTATCTTAGAATAACAATATCAACCGCATAGTTTGCAGCTGACCAGTCCATTCCTCATATTACATCATAGTCATTCGCATTAAATTAAATAATATCAACTGACGTATCCTTTTCTCTCACTTTAAACTTACAATCTCTACATACACATTCAGTTAGTTGATTATTATTCATTAGGGAGCTAACTGTCAGTATTTTGCCTAAAGGTATAGGCTTCACCTCTTTCACTAACTTATATGCTAACGAAGGCGATTTGAAGAAATGTGTGGCACCAGGATCAATTAAAATAATTACTTCAATATTAACAATCAAAATGGTACCTTTCACCACATCAGATGAAGCATCAATAGTGTCCTGGTCCAAGGCATACACTCGCCCTCGATCAACAGCCTATTTCCCCATTCTCCTCGGCTGTGGCCTTCTCTTTCAGGGCAGAGGTATCAGCAGGGCTTTCTCAGGCTCTTTTCCTTTCTGTGGAGTAATCTCACCCAGCTCTGGGCAATCCTTAAATAGATGGTTCTTATTACCATTCTTAATGCATGTTTTAGTCAATAAGATGTGAGGGCTATTTTCGTGGTATCTACCACACATCCTACACTAGTCAGTAGCAGGTCGGGGTCCTCTAATCACAATACTAATCATCTTACCACGTGACTCATCAGCTCTAAATCTCTTACCAAATAGCCTCCTTCCCACTCTGACACCTTTTTCATCCACTATTCTCTTTTTGTCTCTATTTCGATTGTTATTACCTTCCTCAAACACAAAGGCATGCAACTCATAACTTTATTCACACCTTGTGATTTGTGCACTGCCTCTTCATAAGTAATGATATCTAACGGGGCCAATCAGACTCTGGTAGATGGTCTGAGTCTTTACATGACTTTCGGACCTTCTAATTCTCTCTGTTCATAGTGTCGTGATTACACCTGCCCAGGGATATAAATTGATATTCATCCTCGTCAATCGATTTGTTCCTCTGGGTCAGAGTAAGGAACTCTATCTGTAAATTCCTCTGAACAGTGTTTGAAATATACTATTTCTGGAATGCTTCCAAAATTATCTCTCATGTCAGCTCTGGATGTCTAACTCTTAAGATGGGTGGAGCGAACTTCCATCCATGCTCCGTCTCACCCTCCAACATAAACGCATCAAAAGTTACTTTCTCGGTCGACATGCACGATAGAACCCGTACAACTTCACTATCTCAATCATTTAGTCCTCAATAGCTACGGGGTTCTTTACCTCACTAATTACCAGATTTGAACTTTTAAAATTGCCTTAACCTGTCCAGCTCATAATCATATTCTAAATCGTTACCACTCTGCTGTAGAGCTGCAGGTGAAGACATATCCTAAATTGGTGAGGTGTTGGAATCTCTATAGTTTGAGGCATCTATGTAGGCTGTGCAGTTGGGTCTTGTCAGTCCTCACCTCCCTGCATAGACTGAGTAATAACTCCAAAATATTCTTCACACTCCGCTTGAACCTTGTGAAACGTTTCTCAATATCTTTCGGTTTCACTATGGGACCCTGTGGGGTATGCTCACCATCAACCTCCACCTCAATCTCATCCTGAGTCTCATGTGATGACTTAGTACGACTCTCAGGCCTACCTCTATGGCCTCGAGTACATGTACTCGCCCCTCTACCATAGCGGCTATTAATTATAATGACTATATGTAAGACCCGATTTTTTATCAAAATTCCTTATGATTCATATGATGTAAACATAGCTAGATGTAAATTGAACTATAAGAAGAGTTGTATGTGAATGAAAAATGCAAATGGAATGAATAAAAATTCTCAAATGCATTTAAAGATCAAATGAAGGATTGAAATGGTCATAGATTAAATGAATGGGATTCGAACCCTTCGGATTGGAGATAAGGATTTAAAACATGAAATGAGAAAGGGTTCATGAAGGGAAGTTGGATCGATTTGGTCCCGAACACGTTGAAGGGTAAAACAATCAAAATACCCGAAATTCGGTGTCAATTCGATAAGAAATTGACACTATAAACATGGATTCGGGGAATCTTGATCAATAAAGGAGAAATAATTAAATTTTAGGTTAGATTGATCACGATATGAATTTATTGGAGTAAACCAAAATTTTTACCTCGAGAAATTATCCCGAAATATTGGAAAAATATACTGGAAAGATAAAATCAGACAAATAAATACATTAATTAATTAAATGAATAAAGTATAATATTTTTGGGATATTTTGGCAAAATATTATATTTTCTTCAATTAAAATAATAATAAAAAAAGAAATTGAAAAAAAAAAGATCAAGCAACACAGTCGCGTAATCTAAACTGAAACAGGGACCGATCCCTGGTTCCCAATGAACGGCGACACGATGGAAGGCAAGGCGACTAGTGAAGCAAGGCCGGCACCAAGGGAACCTTCACCGGCTAGCACGCGGGCCCCTAGCCACCGAAAAACATGAAATCGTAGAAGGAGAAACCGAAAGGGAGGGAAAGAAATTTGTCGTCATCGGCGCCGATCCAGCCGTAGCCACAGCCCACCAAAGGTCCCCCATGTGATGTCGATCCGATTGGTGGAGAAAACAGCTTGAGAAACTACAGCCAGCGTCGGCAACGACGAGAAAGGAGAAATGGTAGCAAGACCAAGGAGAGAAGAGGCCAAACCTGGCCACTTTTCGGCCAGTCCTAGTGAAATCGACACTAGATCCATACATCGGACGACCTCACGGACAAGTTGGAAAAGGAAACAGGCAAAGACGAAGCTCCTAACGATGAACGAGAGAACCGAACTGGACCGAATCAGACTGAACTGGGCTGAACCGAATCGGGCTCGTTCAGTCAGGGAAGAAAGAAAAGAAAGAAAAGAAAGAAAAAGAAAAGAAAGAAAAGAAAAGAAAAAGAAAAGAGGAAATTGGAGAAAAAATCCGGCAATACAGTCGAGCTATGGGTAAGCCGGTAAGTGGTCAAATGGACCGATTTAATTTTTGAAGTAATTATTTAAATATATATTTGATCGAATTTGACCCGAAAAATATATAAATCTGTAGCTCGATAATTGGAGACAAATGAGAGCTCGAGTCAGCCTCGATTTACGTACTATCATGAAATCTCGAGTAAGTAACTCTTATTTACAACAATTTGCATAGTTATGCGTGTTAGAAATTTATCGCATAAATTACGGATTAATTTCCCTATAAAATGAATTATATTATGGAATTGGAGATAAATTATCATAAATATTTGTTTGAGCTATCCAAGAGTTTAAAACGGAGCCCAATAAATTTTTTGTGGGCCCAATGAGCCCAATAGGCCTCGATGATATGAATAGTAAGTGGAAAATGGGCTTAAGGCCGATTAAGGCCCATTATGGTACAATCGAGCCCAATATGGGTAAACGAGCTCAATGATTTAAATTAAGCCCATAAAATATGAAATACAATTAATTGTATTGTATTTGACCTGATGAATATTTATACGCAGTTCCGGAGATTGGATTGGGAGCAAATCAGACTGAGTGACAAGATATCAGTGGAAAGGTCAGACTGTATAGAAAAATGAGGTAAGGGAATTTTGCGAGTAGTTAGAGGTAGCTACGTGTATTTTTAACAGCTTTTACATGCACTAAAAATGTATAAAGGTCCAAAAATGGATTAAAAATTTTAAGGACCCGGGATGGGTAAAAGACTATTTTACCCCTACTGAGCGAAAATTCACTTAAGGATGGTGAAAGCATGACATGCATCAAATGCATGATTTGGGAAACTTTTGTGGTTTTTAAGCAAAGCAAATTAGTAGATTGGCCAGTGTTTGTATAAATTTCAGAAGATAACACAACATAAGTTTTATTTAGATTTAAATGAAATTCTTTGGAACATGGGCCAACAATCAAGTTTATATGAAAACATATGTTGTGGGAGCCTTGCTCACATTATATCTGAGTTTGTGAGTGTGCATGAAGGTGCTGGAGTGGTTGCTCGCACCGATTTGTGTGACATGATATGCATAAAAAGGTGCTGGAGCAATTGCTCGCACTAGTTTTAATGAGTTGACATACATGAGAAATGCTGGAGCCTAGCTCGCACCTTGTTTTGACTTGATAAGCATAAAAAGGTGAGGGAGCTATTTCTCGTACTAGTTTTAATGATTTGACATGCATGAGAGGTGCTAGAGCTTAACTCGCACGAGTTTTGAACTGTGTGACGCATGCATTAGTGCTGGAGCAGGGGCTCGCACTAGAGTTTTATATGCATGGGTGTTGGAGCCTAGCTTGGACCAGATTTTCACATGATTTTCATGACAGGGTGTTGGAACCTAGCTCGCACCAAATTTTCACATGATTTTTGTGACAGAGTGCTAGAGCTTAGCTCGCACTAGATTTACTTGATTTTATGATAGAGTGCTGGAGCATAGCTTACACTAGTTTTATGAGGCAATTGAGTCGTGCTTGGAGCTTCGGGTATATTATGTGTTACACCGATTAAATAGGCTCGCACGTGCATTTTGATTTGAGACATGCTATGAGCTGTGCTTGGAGCTTCGGGTAGACTGTGTGTCACGCCGATTAAACATGCTCGCACGTGAGTTTTGAGATATGGCACGAGTATTGATATGAGATATGGGTCTCCAGAGTACGTTGTACCATGCAAATCGCATGGAGTACATTATGTTGTGTTATGATATATTATATTTATGTGGCATCTTCGGATGCGAGTGATCGGGTTGGACCAACGGGTTGGATTTGACCCAGTTCCCGTGGCGATTCCCAATAGTGGTGATACCCCGCACACCTGATCCCTGTAGCCTGGGATCACGAGGATATGGCCATATTCCTAGTTATTTCCATGATACATTGCCTAGTCTCGCATGTTACTATCTGATGTTTTGAAAGCTTGAGAATACGTGGATTTTGTGTGAGTCTGGACCACCCGAGGGAGGGGTTGGATCCTGATGGATGATATTAGTTTTGTTGGGAATAAATGAAATTTTTAATGTTTTCAGAAATGCTTAGAAATAAATGATTTTATGTGGATCAGGATCACCCGAGAGAGGGGTCGAGTCCTGATAACTGTGATGGATGTGGATTTTTGAAATGAGTTAAGTGTTTTCTATGGTTTTGTGGAAACTCAGCATGATGTATTTTTCATAATTGTTTATAATTCATGCAATGAAATGTTTTAGCATGAGGAGGTTATCCATGCTTTAATTGCAAATGCATGATTTTGATTTAATTCATGCATTTTATGATTTTACATGAGATGCCATTAAGGCATGAGTTGCATGATTTCCATAAGTACGAACAGCTTTTATAAACTATGGCATTGATGTGTGCATGATATTGTGTGTGAGCTTTAAATTAAAAGAAATGGATTTAAGGCATGGCATTATGAGCATGTAGATAGTGGAGCTATCTACTTACTTGCATAATTACCTTACTGAGCGTGTGGTTGCTCACCCCCTTTATTTTCCCCCTTTATATAGTACAATGATCGTGCATTCCTATTATCCGTTGTTTCCCATCGAGAAAAGGTATACACATTTGTATGGTTTTGTATCTGAATATATAAATGCATAGTACTGTAAACGTATATGACGTCGGGGATGTAAGGTTACGTAAATGCAATTGTGAACGTATTAGTTAAAGTCAAATGATAGAAAAATCCTAATGTGTAAATGTAACATGGAAATGGAATGATAAGTAGTGTGAGGGGACTAACACCGAATCATAGCCTAACTGGTGGTAGGATGGCCACAATGAGAAGAAGGTAAGAATTAAATAACAAACAAAAAAATGAAAAAAAAAATTGTAGTGATTTATTTTTTTAGGTAATTTGGGTCGTGACCAAAAAGGTGGTATCAGAGCTGAGTTGGCTTGATATGAGTCAATGTTAGTAGTTAAGGAAGTTTACATCCCCATGTACTATGCTTTGCTTAGATATAATTATGTATATCGAGATGGAATTGCAGCTAAGAATTTGGTTTTGAATGCAAGAATCTAATTATTATAACTGATAGATGGTATGGTAGAGGGGCAAGAGTACACGTGCTCAAGACTCAGGATGAGGTTGAAGTGGAGGCTGGTATTGAGTATGCCCCACAGATTCCAACAGAGAGACCAGCCAGTATTGAGACACGCTTTGCGAGGTTAGAGCGGAGTGTGGAGAATATTTTGGGACCTATTTGCTCAGAGTATGCATGGGATTTGAGGGCGAGTTGGAGCATTGGTGGAAGTTTGCTTGACCCACCTTAAGAGTTAGACATCCAGAGCTGACATCAGAGATAATTCTGGATGTATTCTGATGACAGCATATCTTAGACACTGCTTAAAGGAAATTACAGATAAAGTTCTTTACTCTAACCTAGAAGAAACTGGTTGACTGACGAGTATGAATCTCAGTTTATATCCCTGGGCATGTATGACCCCGACACTATGAACAATGAGAGTCGGATTGTCCGAAAGTTCATGGAAAGGCTCAGACCATTAATTAGAGTCCAATTGGCCCCGTTAGATATCACTACCTAGGCTGAGGCAGTGCGAAGAATACAATTGTGTGAATAAGATTATGAGTTGCATGCCTCTAAGATTGGGAAAGGTAGTAAGGGCCGAAATAGAGACAGAAAGAGATTAGTGGATGATAGAGATGTCAGAGCGGGAAGAGACCATTTGGTAAGAGATTTAGAGCTGTAGAGTCATGGGGTAAGATTATTGGTAACCCCTAGTGTATTCAGTTTCAACACTTACGAGGGGTGTAGCGATTGAAATTAAAGGAGTAAATGATTGTACTCAAGGAATGAGTAATGATGGGAATGTTTTCTCGCTTGTGTGGTTGGTATGGATAAGGCACATCCGAAGTTAACAGATATCTTTATGGTCAGGGAGTTTCCTGATATCTTCCCGGATAGCAGTTTCCTGATATCTTCCTAGATAATCTACCAGGGTTGCCACCCGTTAAAGGAATGAAGTTTTGTATTGATTTGGTACATGTTACGGAGTCGATATCCTAACCACGGTATAAAATGGTATTAGTGGAACTGGAAGGACTAAAAAGGCAATCATAGGAGTGATTGGATAAAAGTTCATCAGATCGAATGTTTCACCTTTAGGAACACCAATTCTGTTTGTGAAAAGAATTATGAAAGCCTTCGACTAAGCATTGATTTTTTTTTTTGTCGAATGAGACTACCATCAAGAATAAGTGTTTTCTTCCACTGTTGATGATTTATTGGATCAGCTGTAAAAAGTGCAGATCTTTGTAGAGATCGATTTGAAGTCTGGGTAACATCCGTTAAGAATTCAAAATGTGAATGAGCCCAAAATGATTTTCGTAACTGTTAGGGCATTGATGAACAACATATTTAAACTTTACCTGTACTGGTTTGTGGTCATCCTTAGTAATGATATTTTGATGCATTCGAAGTCTAGGGAAGAGCATGAGCAGCAACTGAAAACTATTTTACAGATGAATTATTGAGAGTTTCTCGAAATGGGCTGCTCAGTTGACACATCTCATTCGTAAAAAGATTGTATACGAGTGGGATGATAAGTATGAAAGTAGCGTCGGTGAGTTTTGGTGTATTGAGGTATGAACTCACCACCGTAATTATTTTCACCATACCCAATAGCTCAAGAGATTTCTCAGTGTATATGGATACCTCAAAATAATGAGTGGGCTGTGTAATGATACAAAATGGGAAGATAGTCGATTATGGATCCAAACAACTCAAGGATCATGAAAGAAACTATCTGACCCATGATTTAAAGTTGGCAGCGGTAGTGTTTGTACTGAGTATATGGCACTACTATGTACACGATGAGAAATTTTGGGTATGCACTAATCATAAAAGCCCCGAGTATTTATTTTCACAGAAAGAATAGAATATGAGATAACATAGAGGGTTAGAGCTTCTCAATGATTATGATTGTGAAAATTGTACCACCCAGGAAAGGCTAATGTAATGGCTGATGCCTTGAGCAGAAAGAGCTTCGGGATGGTACCACAGATGATGGTCAGGGAACGTGAGCTGCTAGAGTAATTGTGAGCCTCAATAGTGATGTGATCCCTTCTGATGATGACAGTGATTGTGTGACAGCTAGCTTGAGATTAGAACCGAATTTGAGTGACCGAATTTGATAGGCTTAGCGTGATGATTGGCAGGGTGTCGATAGTATGGGTCAGATTTAGATGTGTACAGTGACAGAGTTCACATTGAATAATGATGGCTTACTAAGGTCCAGAGACAGTTTCAGTACTCCCCAGAACCACAGTTGATGAGATAGTGTTATTGTCATAAGCTCACTCTTCGGGATATACAATGCATCCGAGAAGTAATAAATATATCAGAATCTCTGAAAAGGGTATTGGTGGTCAGATATGAAAAGAGACATTGTAGAGATTGTGGAGAAGTTTCTCGTATGTCAACAGATTAAGGTAGAGCAATAGAAGTTGCAGGGTTACTGCAACCTCTACCTATATCAACACGAAAATGAGAGTAAGTTACCATGGATATCGTGATGGGTTATAGAGGGCCGCTGGAATCACGAGGCTATCTGGGTGATAGTCGATAGATTGACTAAGTCTACCCACCTTCTGGTTATGAAATCCCCAAATACTCTGAGTGTGTAGGCGAATTTATGTGTAAGGAAAATTGTAAAACATTATGTAGCATCCCAGGGAGCATGATATCAAATAGGGATTTTCGCTTCACTTCCCACTTCTGGGAACATTTTTCAGGAAGCTATGGGAACCCGATTGAGTGTTAGCGCAGCTTTTTGTCCTTAGACAAATGGTCAGTCAAAGAGGACTGTACAGGTTCTGGAGGATGTGATGAGGGCGTGTGCCCTTGATTTATAAGCTCCTAGGATGATCAGTTTCTAATAATTGAATTCGCCAATAGCGACGGTTATCAGTTGAGTATCGGGATAACATTAAATAAGGCATATGGCCGTAGGAGTTGTTCCCTGACTTGGATAGGAAGAAGTGGGTGACAGATAGAGAATTGCTCCCAAATCGGTATAATAAGTCTCTGAAGGTGTTCAGTTGATTGTGAGTGATGGAGAATACCTCAGAGCAGACAGAAAAGCTATGCTGACAAGAGACGGAGACCGTTGAAGCTCAAAGAGAGTAGGTTGTATGTTGAAAAGTTGATTCGGGTATTAGACGGAAGGAGAAAGTGTTGAGGTCTAAGATGATCTCCCTAGTCAAAATCCTTTGGTAGTATTACACGCCGAAAAAAGGCACACGAGAATTAAAGAGTATGATGCGATAGATGTACCCGGAGTTGTTTATGGACCCATTTGACTTGGTTCTAATTTTGAGGACCAAATTTCTTAAGTGGGGGAGATTATGCAAGACCCAATTTTTTTCAAAATTCCTTATGATTCATATGATATAAACATGGTTGGATGTAAATTGAATCATAAGAAGAGTTGTACGTGAATGAAAAATGCAAATGGAACGAATAAAAATTCTCGAATGCATTTAAAGATCAAATGAAGGATTGAAATGGCCACAGATTAAATGAATGGGATTCGGACCATTCGGATTGGAGATAAGGATTTAAAACATGAAATGAGAAAGGGTTCGTGAAGGGAAGTTGGATTGATTTGGTCCTGAACACGTTGAAGGGTAAAACGGTCAAAAGACCCGAAATTCAGTGTCAATACGGTAAGAAATTGACACTGTAAACATGGATTCAGGGAATAAAGGAGAAATAATTAAATTTTAGGTTAACTTGATCAAGATATGAATTTATTGGAGTAAGCCAAAATTTTTACCTTGGGAAATTATCCCGAAAATAAAGGAAAAATATATCGGAAAGAAAAAATCAAATAAATAAATACATTCATTGATTAAATGAATAAAATATAATATTTTTGAGATATTTTGGCAAAAATATTATATTTTATTCAATTAAAATAATAATAAAAAAAGAACTTGAAATTGGAAAAAAAAGTATTGCGCGACTACCCAAACTAAAACAGGGACCGATTCCTAGTTCCGGACGAACGGCTACACAAAGGAGGGCGAGGAGACCGACAAAGGAAGGCCAGCACCGAGGGAACCTACACCGACCAGCACGTGTGCCCCCAGCCACCTGAAAACACGAAATCGTTGAGGGAGAAACCGAAAGTGGGGAGAGAAATTTGTCACCGTCGGTGTCAATTCAGCCATAGCCACCGCCCATCGAAGGTCCCCCATGTGATGCCGAGCCGATTGGTGGCGGAAACGACCCGAGAAACGGCGGCCAGAGCCAGCAATGGCGATAAAGGAGAAACGGTAGCGAGACCGAGGAGAGAAAAGGTCGAACCAGCCACTTTTTGGCCAGTCCTGGTGAAACCGACACCAAATTCGTACACCAGACAACCTCGTGGACAAGCTGGAAAAGGAAGCCGATGAAGAACCGGCAGGCGAAGCTTCAAACGACGAAGGAGAGAATCAAACCGAACCAAACCGAACTGAACCGGGCTGAACCAAACGAGGCCGGTTCAGCCAGGTAAGAAAGAAAAGAAAGAAAAAGAAAAGAAAGAACATAAAAGAAAAAGGAAAGAAGAAAATTGAGAAAAAAAATCCGACGATGCAGTTGAGCTACGGGTAAGTTGGTAAGTGGTCAAATGGATCGATTTAATTTTCGAAATAATTATTTAAATATATATTTGATCGAATTTGACCCGAAAAATATATAAATGCGTAGCTCGATAATTGGTGACAAATGAGAGCTCGAGTCAACCTCGATTTACGTACTATCATGGAATCTCGGGTAAGTAACCCTTATTTTCGACAATTTGCATAGTTATGTGTGTTAGAAATTTACCACATAAATTACGGATTAATTTTTGTATAAAATGAATTATATTCTGGAATTTGAGATAAATTGTCGTAAATAATTATTTGAGCTATCCAAGGTTTAGAACGAGGCCCAATAAATTTTTGGTGGGCCCAATGAGCCCAATAGGGCTCGATGATGTGAATAGTAAGTGGAAAATGGGCATAATGCCAGTTGAGGCCCATTATGGTACAATTGGGCCCAATAGGGGTAAACGGGCTCAATGATTTAAATTAAGTCCAGAAAATACAAAATACAATTAATTATATTGTATTTGACCTGATGAATATTTATATGCAGTTCCGGAGATTAGATTGGGAGCAAATCGAACTGCGTGACGAGACATCAGTGGAAAGGTCAAACTGTACATAAAAATGAGGTAAGGAAATTTTACGAGTAGCTACGAGTATTTTTAACAGCTTTTACATACACTGAAAATGTATAAAGGTCCTAAAAATGGATTAAAAATTTTAAGGACCAAAGATAGGTAAAAGACTATTTTACCCCTACTGAGGGAAAATTCACCCAAAGATGGTGAAAGCATGACATGCATGAAATGCATGATCTGGGAAAATTTCGTGGTTTTTAAGCAAAGCAAATTGGTAGATTGGCCAATGTTTGTATAAATTTCACAAGATAACACCACATAAGTGTTATTTAGATTTAAATGAAATTCTTTGGAAAATGAGTCAACAATCAAGTTTATATGAAAACAGATGGTACAGGAGCCTTGCTCGTATTATATCTGAGTTTGTGAGTGTGCATAATGGTGCTAGAGCGGTTGCTCGCACCGATTTATGTGACATGATATACATAAAAAGGTGCTAAAATTATTGCTCGCACTAGTTTTAACGAGTTGACATGCATGAGAGGTGTTGGAGCCTAGATCGCACCCTGTTTTGACTTGATATGCATAAAAAGGTGCGGGAGAGATTCTCGTACTAGTTTTAATGATTTGACATTCATGAGAGGTCCTAGAGCTTAGCTCACACGAGTTTTGAACTGTGTGACGCATGCATTAGTGCTGGAGCAGGGGCTCGCACTAGAGTTTTACATGTATGGGTGCTGGAGCCTAGCGCGCACCAGATTCACATGATTTTTGTGACAGAGTGCTAGAGCCTAGCTCGTACCAGATTTTCACATGATTTTTGTGAGAGAGTGCTAGAGCTTAGCTCGCACTAGTTTTACTTGATTTTAGATAGAGTGCTGGAGCATAGCTCGCACTGGTTTTATGAGGAAATTAGAGTCGTGCTTGGAGCATCGGGTATATTGTGTGTTACACTGATTAAATAGGGTCGCACGTGCATTTTAATTTGAGACATGTTATAAGCCGTGCTTAGAGCTTCGAGTAGACTGTGTGTCACGCCAATTAAACTTGCTCACACGTGCATTTTGAGACATGACATGAGTATTTATCTGAGATATGGGTCTACGGAGTATGTTGTACAATGTAAATCACATGGAGTACACTGTACTGTGTTATGATATATTATATTTATGTGGCGTCTTCGAATGCAAGTCATCGAGTTGGACCGACGGGTTAGATTTGACCCACCTCTCGTGGCGGTCCCAATAGTGGTGATACCCTGCACACCTGATCCGTGTAGCCTGGGATCACGAGGATATGGCCATAGTCCTAGTTATTTCCATGATACACTCCCTAGTCTCGCATGTTACTATCTGATGTTTTGAAAGCTTGAGAATGCATGGATTTTGTGTGAGTCTGGACCACCAGAGGGAGGGGTTGGATCCTGACTGGTGATAGTGGTTTTGTTATGAATAAATGAAATTTTCAATGTTTTCGAAAATGCTTGGAAATAAATGATTTTATGTGGATCAGGATCACCCAAGGGAGGGGTTAGGTCCTGATGAGTGTGATGGATGTGGATTTTTTAAATGAGTTAAGTGTTTTCTAAGGTTTTGTGGAAACTCAGCATGATTTCCATAAGCACGAACAGCTTTTATAAACTATGGCATTGATGTGTGCATGATTTCGTGCGTGAGCTTTAAATGAAAAGAAATTGATTTAAGGCATGACATTATGAGCATGTAGATAGTGGAGCTATCTACTTACTTGCATAATTGTCTTACTGAGCATGTGGTTGCTCACCCCCTTATTGTCTCCCTCTACAGAGTACTTTCAATGGATAGAAAGCGGCAATGATTGTGCATTCCTATTATCTGTTGTTTCCCATCGAGAAAAGGTATACACACTTGTATGGTTTTGTATCTAAATATGTAAATGCATAGTACTGTAAACGTATTTGACGTCGGGGATGTAAGGTTACGTAAATGCAATTGTGAATGTATTAGTTAAAGTCAAATGATAGAAAAATCCTAATGTGTAAATGTAACATGGAAATGGAATGGTAAGTAGTGTGAGGGGACTAACACCGAATCATAGCCCAACTGTTTGTAGGATGGTCATGATAAGAGGAATGTAAGAATTAAATAACAAATGAAAAATGAAAAGAAAAATTTGTAGTAATTTATTTTTTTAGGTAATTTGGGTCATGATTTATAACTATTCATTAGTCTAATCCCATCTCGGTATACATATTTATATCTAAACAAAGCACAGTAATATGGGGATGTAACTTTCTTACTTACTAATATCGACTCATATCAGACCAACTCAGCTCTGATACCACCTCTGTCACGACCCCTTTTTATCAAAAATCGCTGCAAATTTTTCACTTTTTCCTTTCCTTTCTCGGTCGTGAACATTCTCACCACCAAATAGATGGGCTATGATTCAGTATTAGTCACCCTTTACCATCTACCATGTCATCTATCTTTTAATTTATTCAAAAGCAAACATGTATACTTTATAATTGAGGTTCTACACTTGTACGTGTTTACTAATAGTTACATCCCCCATATTGCATTCCAAAATGATTACTGTGCTATTACATGTTTAGATACAAAATGATACCAGGGTGTATACCTTTCGATGATGGGAAGCAGCGAATACCAAGAATGCAAGTCCTCAGTCAATCACTAACTACTGCGAGTGCTCTGAAAAGAGGGGGAAATAAGGGGGATGAGCAAACCACGCGCTCAGTAAGGTAATCATGTGAGCAAGTAGATAACCACACTATCTACATTATCATGATACCATGCATTAAATCATTCTCTTTCGAAATCATTCTTAAATACGAATTTCATGCATACTTTTATGCCAAATAAAACCATTCATATAAAGCAATTCATTTCATGAAATGGCAGATAAAGCATGGAATTATACGTCATGCTATTTAAATAATGCACATTATGTCAAAACATGCCATTTATTTCAAATCGATAATTCATTTCGTGAAATGGCAGATAAAGCATCGAATTATACGTCATGCTATTTAAATAATGCACATTATGTCAAAACAGGCCATTTATTTCGAATCAACATCCGCCCCAAAATCATCATAAAATCATGAAATCAAAAAATCAAGTAATAAGTAACATGTGATTTCTCAAAGCAAATAACATGTGATTTCGTAAAGCAAGTGGCATGCAATTTCGCAAAGCAAGTGACATGCGAGATTAGGCAAGAATCATGGTAATAACTCTAGGACTATGGCCATATCCTATGTGCGGGGTATCACATCACATCTGAGGCTGTCCCAGGAGATGGGTACCAAACCTTCCCGCCAGCCAATCAGATCACTAGTTTGAAGACTGCACATCATATATCACGGTACAGTACAATGTACTCCATGCTATAAGCACAGTACAATGTTCACCCCATGCCAATGTCACCTCAATATCCAACGCCATGTCTCAAAATGCACGTGCGGGCATATTAAATTAGTGTGACACATAGTCTACACAATGCTCCTTGCACGGCCTTATGCATGTCATAAAACCACGTGCGAGTAGTCTCAACCACGACAATAAGTATAATGGTCATCTAGTGCGGCCTATGCTTCAGCACCATGTCAAAACGCGTATGAAAACTAGTGTGAGTAAGGCTCCAACACAATGTCATGTATAAAATCATGTAAAAATCGAGTGCAAGCCAAGCTTCCAGCACTCTGTCACATGCACAAATCATGTCAAATCTCGTACGAGCAATGCTCTCAGCACGTTTTGTTTCCACATATATCATGTAGGAGGCTCAATTTCAAAGTGGTTTTCAAAACCAAAATCAGCACCTACCACGTGCTATTTTATGTAAATTGATAAAACTTCGGCCAGCCTACCCATATCCTTGTTGAAAAGCATTAAAATTCATCAAGAACACTCAGTTCTTGCTTTCCATAACTTTTTCTAAAAGTGGAAATTTTTACCCTTCACAGGGGCAAAATCATCATTTACCCTTCGGGTCGAAATAAATATTATTTAATTTACTAAAAAGCAGTAATTCATAGTGAAAACACTCAAAACATGCTATTTATGCATATTTCAATCCAATCCTAACTTTTCCAAAATTTCCCTTAGTTAGGGCAAAACGATAATTTTTTATGTCGGGTTTCTATCGATATTTTCCATATTCAAAATTTATATACAATTTAATTATTCAAAAATCTACCCAAAAATACTTTTAGCTACCTTTATCTACTCACAAAATTCTTTTAGCTCAATTTCTCTGATCACTCTACCTTTTCCATCGCTACCGATCACCCGATCCGTTTAGCTCTCCGTATGTTCTTTGGTGCTGCAGATAATCTTTTATCGTGTTAAATACAATATTTCACTCGTATTTCACTTTTACTGGTCTTAATTTACAACATTGGGCCCGTTTACTCTTTTTAGGCCCGATTGCACCTTAATGAGCCTTAATAGTCTTAAGCCCATTTTCCACTTACTATTCACTTAATCTAGGCCTATTGGGCTCATCAATCCCATTAACACTTATTGACCCTCGTTCTAAACTCTCGGATAGCTCAAGTAATTATTTACGATAATTTATCTCCAATTCCAAAATATAATTCATATTATGCGAAATTAAATCCGTAATTTATGCGGTAAATTTCTAACACGTATAACGATGCAAATTGTCATAAATAAGGATTAATTACTCGAGATTTCATGATAGTACACAAATTGAGGTGATCCCAAATTCTCGTTTCGCTAATTATCGAGCTACACATTTATATATTTTTCGGGTCAAATTCGATTAAATTTATTTTTAAATAATTATTCTGAAAATTAAATTGGTCCATTTTACCACTTACCGGCTTACCCTTAGCACGATTGCTTCACCGAATTTTTTCCCATTTTTCCTTTTCTTTTTTTTTCTCTTTTCTAGCTGAACTGGTTCAATCCAGTTCAGCCCAGTTCAGTTCGGTTCGGTTCATCTCGATTCAGTATGCTTCAATTTTCTCCTTCTCCGACGGCCGGTTCTTCATCGGCTTCCTTTTTCAACTGGTCTGCGAGGTTGTCCGGTGCACAGATCTGGTATCGATTTCACCAGGACTGGCCAGAAACTGGTCGGTTCAACCCTTTCCCTTTTCGGCCTAGCTACTGTTTTCCCTCTTCCACCGTTGACAGCGCTGTCGGCCGTTTCACTAGCCGATTCAACCATCAATCGGTCCACCTATACCTCGGGAACCTTCGGTTGGTGGTGGTCGGGGCTTAATCAATGCCAACGTCGACGAATTTCCCTTTTTCTCTCTTGGTTTCTCTCTTTCTCTCTCTCTCTATCATCGATCGTCGTTCCCGTCGGATTCTTCTTTTTCGACGTCGGCCCTGACCTTCCCCCTCTCGGTCGGCTCTCTCTTCTCTGGTAACCTCCTCCGTTCATCGGAGGAGAAGGCATCAACCTTCTTCGATTTTGTATTTTTTTGTATTTTTTTCAATTACCTTTTTTTCAAAAATATATATTATAATGTATATTTATTTTTTATATATAATATATTATATTATATTATATTAAAATATAATATATTATATTATATACTAATATCTACACCCAAATATCCCAAATATATATTTAAATCAATTAAACATATATATTTATCTTATTTTTCCCAAGGTATTTTTCTCATATTTTCGAGATAATTTCTCGATGTGAAAATTCGGGTAATCGCAATATATTCCTATCTTGATCATCAGGACTTGAAAATTAATTATTTCTTCTTTATTGATCAAGATTTCCTAAATCCATGTTCAAAATAACGATTTCTTAAGGAATTTACACCAAATTTTAGTTTTATAGTAACCCACCTTCGTTCCAGCATGATGCCCCGCACACCAGGATCCATGTGGTCTAGGATGATTTATGACGTAGTTGAACAACATAGTCCTTGAGATATAGTGTCCTGTCTCACCTGATATTACATAGTACCACATGGTTTTTATACACGAGTGTGATTGTGATTGTCTAGGGTAGACCTGAGGGTGGGGTCGAGCCTTGTGGGATTTTGATTGAGAAACGATAATGATATTTGTGATAGAGAAAAAATTGTGATGGGATTTTAACGTGATTTAAGAAAGAGATGAATTTAAAACGAATGTTTCTTAAATGAATTTCCCTTTTGTGATGAATTTTAATAAGACTGAGCATGAGATGCTTTTACATGTTGATATTTCCATGTTTTATCCATATTTACATGATTTTCAATGCATGATATATGTATATACATGTGGCATAGTTTTATTTCCTCATGCTCCGATTATAAACGATTTATGCATAACATTATCAACATGTAGATAGAGTAATTATCTATCATGCTTGTATTACTGCCTTACTGAGCGTGTGGTTGCTCATCCCTCTCTACTTTCCCCTCTTTACAGAGCATACATAGTTGCCCAGTGAGGACTGAGGCGTTGTCTTTTGGACATCCACTACTTCCATCGTCAAAAGATATATACACAAGGATTCTTTTTGTGTCTAAACATGTAAAGGCACAGTAGTCATTTTGTATTGTAATGTGGGGGATGTAAAAGTTAGAAAACATGTCATGTATAAGTGTATAACTTAACTTTCAAATGAATGACACTTCTTTTGATTAATTTAAGAATAAATGATGAGTGATGATTATTATTGACTCACAGCCCAACTGTGTAGTGGTGAGTTTGTTCACGACCGGCTAAGGAAAAGAAAATTACGAAAAATTTATAGTGATTTTCAATTAAAAAGGATAAAAAGGGTCGTGACAGAGATTGGTATCAGAGCTGAGTTTGCCTGATGTGAGTCAGTAATAAATACATAGGAAAATTACATCCTCATATTACTGTGCTTTTGTTTAGATATAACTGTGTATACCGCGATGGATTGAGTCTAATAAATGATTAGGGATATAGGAAGTTAGGCAGTATACCTGTTATGCGTTGAGGTAGAGGGGTGGGAACACGTACCAGTACTGAACCACAGACTGATTAGGCTCCTCAGAACCCTGTTGAGAGACCAAGGGATATTGAGGCACGCTTTGCTAGAATAGAGTGAAGTATCCAGGGCCTAGTTGAGATAGCCACTTAGGCACTGGGTGTCGGTGATAGATGAGGTCCCGCAGCACAGCCTACTATTGGAGAGGTAGCTGCAGAGGCGAAGAGACCTTAGACTGTAGAGACTGCTATAGTTACACCCTCAGTACAGGATACAACTTCACCTATCACTCCACAGCCGAGCAAGAGTGACCTGGGGTATAATTGTGACCTGAGCAGATTGAAATAGTTTCAGGAGTTGAAACCTCTAATGTTTAGAGGGGTAAAGGACCCGGTGATTACTGAGGATTGGGTCTATGAGATGGAGAAATTATATAGGTTCTTTAGATGTACATCAGCTGAAAAAGTGGCTTTCACCGTATTTATGCTGAAAGGTCCGGCAGAACACTGGTGGCGATCCACCGAGGCTATTTTGAGGGCTAGACACTTCAAGATTTCATGGGAAATATTCTTGGAGGCTTTTAGGAGGCAATATATCCTGGCTACCGTACAGAGGAAATTACGGACAGAGTTCATTAATCTGGTTCAGGGGAACCATTCAGTTGACGAGTATGTATCAAAGTTTATGTATTTAGAGAGACATAACCCGGATACGATGGGTGGTGAGACTCGAAAGATTCAAAAGTTCGTTGATGGATTGAGATTGGCCATCCAGACTAAGCTAGCCCCATTTGACATACATACTTATGAGGAGGCAGTGCACATGGCATAGTTATGCAAGCAAGACTTTGAGAAGAATGCCTCCGAGCTTGGAAAGATTAGTGTCAGAAGAGACAGAGATCAAAAGAGATCTGGGATGGATAGAGTGGCCAGGAGAGGGGGCCAGAGATTTTTTGAGAAGAGACCTAAGATTGAGGAGGTGCAGGAAAGAGCTGCTAGACCTCCCGTATATCCAGCTTTGACTACACCGAGGGGTATGATTATTGGAGGACCACGACCTACTACTGAGCGGTGTAGCAGATGTGGTAGATTTCATGGGACTAGGCCTTGTTCGACGACCCTTGTAGTGTGTTACAGATGTGAGAGACCAGGACATATAGCAAAGTATTATCCCGAGATGATGGAGACTGCCCCACAGAAGGGCAAGGAGCCAGAGAGAGCTCCAGTTGAGACAGCTGCTCCGAGGAGAAGGGCTACAGCTGAGGAAAAAGGGAAACAAGCAATGGGTGTGAGCAGAGGATGAGTGATGCACTGGACCAGGACACAGTAGATGCATCTACGGATGTGGTTAAAGGTACCATCCAAATCTTTGATTTAGAAGCATTTGTATTGTTTGATCCTAGTGCCACACATTCCTTCATATCGCCTTTCTTTGCACATAAATTGTTAAAGCATGTGAAACCTATATTGTTGGATAAAATGTTGATGATTTCCACACCCATGAATGATAGTCAATTGACTGAGTATGTATGTAGGGATTGTAAGTTGAAGATAGAGGGAAAGGAAATGATAGCCGATTTAATTTTATTGAATATGAATGATTTTGATGTAATATTGGGAATGGATTGGTTGGCTGCCAATCATGTTGTTATGGATTGTCATGCTAAAACATTGATGTTTCCCGAGATAGAAAATCATGTTGTAAGATTTGTGAAATGAAATGAAAGAACATGATTACTTTAAATGAAAAAGAGTATAATTTTAATCCATAATATTTAAGAGATGGATTCATTTGTATATTTTGAATGTTAATGTGATGGTTTATGTTACTAACGGTGGAAAGGATGATGTGAAGGGTTCATTGCATACGTGGTTGACATAGATAAGGCACACCCAAAATCGAGAGATATTCCAATAATCGCGAAATTTCCTGATGTCTTTTCGGACGATTTACCAGGGCTACCACCTGATAGGGAAATGGAATTTCGCATAGAGTTAGTGCCTGGTACTGAGCTGATATCTAAACCACAGTATAGAATGGCTCCGATTGAGTTGGAAGAGCTAAAGAAATAGCTACAAGAGTTTCTAGAGATGGGGTTTATTAGATCGAGTGTCTCACCTTGGGGAGCACCGATTCTGTTTGTAAGGAAGTAGGATGGAAGCCTCTGACTGTGTATAGATTACCGATTGTTGAATAAGGCCACCATTAAGAACAAGTACCTATTTCCACGCATAGATGATTTGTTAGATCAGCTTCGGGGAGCACAAGCCTTTTCTAAGATAGATCTATGATCTGGGTACCATCAGTTAAGGATACGGAGTGGAGATGTACCCAAGATAGCATTTCGTACCCGTTATGGCCACTACGAGTTTTCGGTTATGCCATTCGGATTGACGAATGCCCCCGTAACATTTATGGCATTGATGAATAATGTGTTTAAGCCATACCTGGACAAGTTTGTGATTGTGTTTATTGATGACATATTGGTTTATTTCAAGTCCAAGGAAGATCATGAGTAGCCTTAAGGACAGTTCTATAGACCCTTCGAGAGTAAGAGTTATTTGCCAAACTCAGCCAGTGTAACTTTTGGTTATAGCAGATCTCATTATCAGTGGATCCATCCAAGATTAAGATAATTGTACAGTAGGAATAACCTAAGACAATTACTGAGATCAGAAGTTTTTTGGGATTGGCAAGTTGTTATCGGAGATTTGTTAAGGGTTTCTCCAGACCAGCTACTCCATTAACGTGTCTCACACTGAAAGATGTTAAGTTTATGTGGGATGAGGCATGTGAGAGGAGTTTTAAGGAGCTTAAGCGTCGATTGACCACTGCTCCAGTTCTCACCATTCCTACCAGCTCAGGAGGTTTCGCGGTGTATACGGATGCATCACACCAGGGACTGGACTGTGTACTTATGCAGAATGGGAAGGTAGTTGCCTATGGATCTAGATAGTTGAAAGATCATGAGAGGAACTACCCAACACATGATTTGGAGTTGGCAGTCATGGTGTTTGCTTTGAAAATATTGTGCCACTATCTCTATGGAGAGAAATTTTAGGCTTTTGCAAATCATAAGAGCCTTAAGTACCTATTCTCGCAGAAAGAGTACAATATGATATAGAGAAGATGGCTCGAACTCCTGAAAGATTATGATTGTGAGATCATGTACCACCCGGGTAAGGCGAATGTAGTCACCGATGCCTTGAGTAAGAAGAACCTTGGATTGGTGTCTTATATGATGGTACGAGAACATGAGCTGTTGGAACAATTTGTGAACCTCAAATTGGATGTAACCCCACCTGGATCAGAGAGATTGGATATCATGGCTAGTATGAGATTAGAGCTAGAGTTGATTGGTCGTATTCGACAGGCTCAGCAGAGTGATCGACAGTGTATCGATTGGTTAAGTCAGATACAAGCAGGTGTGGGTATTGATTTTGAACTGAGTATAGATGGCTTATTGAGGTTCACAGGTAGAGTATGTGTTCCCGAGGATCCTGAGATCAGGAGACTGATTTTATCAAAGGCTTACTCATCGAAGTACACGATACATCCGGGGAGTACCAAGATGTATCAGAACCTTTGGAAGGTTTATTGGTGGTCTAGAATGAAAAGAGATATTACTAAATATGTCGCTAAGTGTCTCGTTTGTCAGCAGGTGAAGGTAGAGTATCAGAAGCCTGCTGGGTTATTGCAGCCTCTACCGATACCGACATGGAAGTGGAAGCATGTCA
The DNA here is from genome assembly GCA_033439115.1 of Firmiana major. Classification (NCBI taxonomy): domain Eukaryota; kingdom Viridiplantae; phylum Streptophyta; class Magnoliopsida; order Malvales; family Malvaceae; genus Firmiana; species Firmiana major. Next base: position 41,196,022 of record CM065905.1, read on the forward strand.
CCATGGATTTTATGATGGGATTACCGAGGACCCGTAAAGATCATGATGCCATATGGGTTATTGTGGATCAATTGACTAAGTCAGCCCATTTCTTAGCTATGAGAGCTACTGATACTCTGAGTCAGTTAGCGAACCTGTATGATCGAGAGATAGTACGACTATATGGTGTTCTAGTGAGCGTTGTTTCTGATAGGGATGCCCGCTTCACTTCCCATTTCTAGGAACATTTTCAGGAAGCGATGAGGACCCACTTGAGCTTTAGCACCGCTTTTCATCCTCAGATAGATAGGCAGTCAGAGAGGACATTACAGACCCTAGAGGATATGTTGAGAGAATGTGCTGGATTTTAGAGGCTCTTGGGATGATCACCTACTGTTAGTCGAGCTTGCCTATAATAATAGATATCATGCGAGTATCAGGATGGCACCTTATGAGGCACTGTATGGACACAGATGTCGATCCCCCATTGGATGGGAAGAGGTTGGTGACAGACAGAGTTTTGCTCTGGACTTAGCGCAGCAGGCATTTGAGGACGTCCAATTGATATGTGAGAGATTACAAACAGCTCAGAGCTGGCAAAAGAGTTATGCTGACAAGAGACGAAGACCACTAGAGTTTGATATGGGTGAATCGGTATTTCTGAGAGTTTCACATTCGAAAGGTATTATGAGATTTGGTAAGAAGGTCAAACTGAGCCCTAAATATATCGGACCCTTCGAGATTTTGGAGAAAGTGGGAGATAAGGCATATAGGTTAGCATTACCACCAGACTTGGCAAATGTTCATAATGTCTTCCATGTCTCTATGCTTTGAAAGTATCACCCGAACCTTGCACATGTGATAAGGTAAGAGCCATTGGAGCTCAATGAGAGTATGACATATGTTGAGAAGCCGGTTTAGATATTGGACAGAAAAGAGAAGGTGTTAAGGACAAAAACGATCCCCTTAGTGAAACTGCTTTGGCAATATCACACTCTGGAGGAAGCTACATAGGAATTGGAAAGCATGATGCAAGAGAAGTACCCAGAGTTGTTTTGAGATAACTTTGTTCTAATTTGGAGGTCCAAATTCCTTAAAGGAGGGGAGGATTGTAAGGCCCTTAATTTTCAGTGCAATGTATATAATTATAAGATGTATAAACAAGTTAAATTATCTATGAAACATAAGAAATATATATTTTTGAAGTTCTAAGTGTAATTGGAATGTTGAAGTGATTGGATATGGGTTTTAATGAGGAAATTTACAGAAAAAAGAAGTTGGATGAAGGCCGGATCGATCCCAAGCAAGGAGAGATCGATCTCAAAGCCTAAAGAATGTAGAATCGAGCATGTTGGAAGAGGCAAATCGATCTCTCACACAATGCAGATCGATCTCCTTAACTCTCAGGTTGGAGCAGATCAATCTTCCCTGAATGACAGATCGATCTCCTTAGCTCTCGACCTGAGACAAATCGATCATGTTCCATTGAGCAGATCGATCTCTAGCCTCGACAGATCGATCTCCTGCCTTTAAAATGTCTTAGAAAAGAGGGATTTTAGAGGACCAGATCGATCTCCACCCAAGGGAGATCGATCTCATCAACTCAAAACTATAAATGGGAGCAGTTGGATCTGCAGAATTTCGGGATAAACCATTTCCTCTCACTTCAACTCAAAGAAAACTAGCTTTCTCACTCCTAAATCCAGCCATTTTCAGTGAGATTTAAGGAGAGTCTATTAGAGACAAAGTTGTTCACAACAAAAAGAAGAACAACATAGTCTAGAGGCATTTCCCCATTTGATGGATTGAAGAAATGAAGGGCAATCCTAATTGGAGCAAGAGGAAATCCAATGAGGTAAGTTCTAATGCACAAATCCAAGTACATTGGTTTAGTTAATGATTATAAAGATATTTGGGATGTGCATATTGTGGATAGAACTACCTAGAATGGTATGAAATGAATATGACTTAGAAATAGTCAAGTGTGAGAAAGTGGAATGTAGAGGTGTTAACAATGAATGGATATCTTGAGTGGATGATTATGTTGTGGGAATGGTTTGGACATGTTGATATTGGGATAAAATTGTGAGATTTACCACAAAGGGTAAAATATGTATTTAAGGCATTGGATAAATGATTAGTTGAGCAAGAGTTAGAAACGTTAACTCGAGTGTTTGATGGATGAATTTCAGTTTCGGATGATACGCCGGAGCAAGTCGAGATGAGAACGCAAGAAGCATAAAGGCGGATAGTTGCACACAAGTAAAACGAGATAAGGGACTGTGTGTTAGCTATAGAGATGTTCGTACGTATTTTACGGCAATTTCGTAGTTATATTGCTAGAACTAGTACGATATTATAATTCTATGAAATGATATGGAAGCATGAAAAGTACTAGGATGTATATATGTATTGAGAAATGGGATAGGGTAAGGAAATAGCATGCTATGCATGTTTTCAATGTTTTTCTCTATTATACATTAATCTTGATGATTGAGAAACGTTGATGATAGGTTGGCTAATTTTACGTGTTTTAGCATGAAGAGGCATGCTGTAAGAATAAACATGTTTTGAATTTTAAAAAAGAGAAAACAGCCATCTATCAGTTTTGAGATGTGATTTGGTGTTGAAGCGCTAGCTTACATCCGTTTTAATGCCTTGATGTACCGTGTTGGAGTTTTAACTCGCACGAGGGTTTTGAGAAAGTGCGAGAACTATGCTCGCACCTGTTTTGTTGAGTTGAGGTAAACCTGGGGGTCTGGGACCCAAGGGGATACCAGCCGACGGCCATTTGAACGGACTGGGCCTTAACGATAGATCGTACCATGCTGGAGCTTTGCGTTGACTGTGTGTCACGCTGCTTGCTCGCCTGGTATATGAGACATGGTTTAGGATAAAAAGTCCATCGGAGTTGGAGTATGGACTTGGGTCCACGGTCGTACGGAGAATAGTGTAGTCACCCGTTGGTATACTATGTACCGTGCTGGGTGCACGTGAGTACGAGTATCGCGTAGATGACACACGACGTATCTTCACCGTGAGTATACGAGGAGATGAGGTGGATTGAGATGAGCCGGAGGGTAGGACTGACCCATCCCCCTTCCGGCGAAGTGATACCCTATGCACACCTGATCAGTGAGGCCTGGGATCACTGACTATGGCCATATGTCGTGGATATTTGATTGTCGAAAATTCCATGGCTGTCTCAGAGATTCGAGAAACAGAGATAATCTCAGAAAAGAAAGAGAATTGCTGAAAGAATGATTTGAGAAGTGAAAGAGGTTTCGTGTTTTTGATAAATCTCTGATTTCACATTGGTGCCATGAGGGCACTATTTATAAGCATGTTTTAAATGGAAGTTTGACATCTGATTTACACGAAAATGCTATTGAGAAATATGTGTTTAAATGCATTGTTCGTATGATATTTCCATTTATAACGAAAACATGGTTTTGGTTTATGCATGCATGGGCTCTGTAGGTAGTACGATATCTACCTGCTAGCATACATTTCCTTACTGAGCTGTGGTTTGCTCATCCCACTATTTTCCCCCTCCAGGTACTGAGAAGTAAGAGAGCGGCGGTCTCTAGATCTTTTGTGTTAAACAGCTCCCACAATCCGCAAAGGTATAAGATTTGTATACACGAGTATTTTGTATCTAATATATCGTATCGCACAGTTATGTCTTGGAATTGTAAACAGTATTATGGGGATGATATGTAAGCACATGGTATTTATACAATTAATTTTGTGTACCTACACACACACCTGGGAGTGTGAATTAAAGCTTTAAATATTCCGCTGTAAATGAATGAATTTTTAGTAATTGCATCTTCTCACAGCCCAACCGTAGTAGAGAATGTATGGATAGAAGGGTTCACAAAAGCGGGGTATGACAGGTTTGGTATCAGAGCTTGGTTGGTCTGATGTGAGTTGATGCTTAGGACGAAGAAAACATACATCCCCAAGTTACTGTGCGATATTTAGATACGAATGTGTGTACGGAGCTGGTAGTAAATTAAATGTTTGTTATAACGCAGGAAAGTTATCAGGCTAGTGAGTTATGCCTGAGAGACACCGCAAGAGGGGAGAGAGCTCGAGAGCTCGAGGGCAAAATGACAGGACTGAGAGGCACAGTAGATCATCCTCTAGTCATGAGCCCCAGGAACAGATAGAGGCTTCTGATCCTCGAATAACCCGATTGGAGGAAGACATGCGCACGATGATGACCATGATGGGTCAGATCATGGCTAGGTTTGAGGGTACACCTGGTACAGTGGGACAGGCTGCACCGAATCTCCCAACAACTGCACCTGAACCTGAGAATGTTGCACCTGCGCAAGCTGAACCGGCTAGGCCACAGGAACCTCATATTCGACCGGTACCTCCTCCGGTAGCCCCATATCAGCATGATGATGATTTGGGGTATGGATATGATTGTGATATGGAAAGATTGAGGCGTTTTATGGACTTCAAGCCTCCTTCGTTTAGCGGGGTAAAGGATCCGACAGTGGCTGAGGACTGGATCAGTCAAATGGAGAAGTTATTCGACTTCTGTAAATGTTCAGCTACGGAGAGAGTAGCGCTTGCGGCCTTTATATTGAGAGGCGAAGCAGAGCACTGGTGGAAGTCCACTAGGCCGATGTTAAGAGCTCAAGGAATGGTTATCACTTGGGATATGTTCTTGGACGTTTTCAGAGAGCAATACATCCCCGATACTGCTCGACGGAGACTACAGATGGAATTTCTGAATCTGACTCAAGGGAATCGAACAGTTGATGAGTACGAGTCACGATTCACTTCACTGGGTAGATACGATCCGGACTCGATCAGGAGCGAGGCTATTAGAGTCCGTAGATTTGTAGATGGACTGAGGCCTTCGATCCGAGCGAAGTTGGCCCCATTTGATGTCGCTACATATAGAGAGGCTGTACGACGGGCCCAGTTATGTGAGCAAGATTATGACTTGCAGATTTCTGAGTTTAGTTGGGGTAAGGACAAGGGACCGAGGAAGCTGGGAGATGGCAAGAGTGCCAAATTTGGTCGAAAATTCATGAGTAAACGTCAGAGAGAGGTAGATGAGTTCCAGAAAAAGGTTGTTAAACCTTTTATGCCTCTGACTCAGACACCAGCCAGGGGTATAGTGATTGGTGGACCCCGACCGACTACAGATCAGTGTAGGTTATGCGGTCGATACCATGGTGGTAGGCCATGTCATCTTCAGGGTACCCGATGCTTCAGATGTGGTAAATTTGGACATTATGCCAGAGAGTGCCCGGAGATAGTTGAGGCAGTTCCACAGAGGGGTAAAGAGCCAGAGAGGGTTCCTACAGTTGCACCTCCTGCAAGAAAGAAAGCCTCGACTGAAGAAAAAGGAAAACAAGTTGTGGGTCAAGGCAGGGTGTATGCAATAGACCAGGCATCGGCTGATACCTCTTCTGAAGTGATAAAAGGTACAATCTTGATTTTCAATTTGGAGGTTTTTGCTTTGTTTGATTCTGGTGCTACGCATTCCTTCATATCACCTGCATGTGCATTTAAGTTAAAAAGTTTTGTAGAGCCCACATACTTGAGTAGGACTTTACTAATAAGTACTCCAATGAGAGTTAGCCAATTAGTTGAACAAGTGTATAAAGATTGTAAAGTGAGGGTGGGAGATAAGTGCATGACAGCCAACTTGATTTTGTTGAATATGTATGACATTGATGTAATTTTGGGAATGGATTGGTTAGCCGCCAATCATGCTGTCATAGACTGCCGTTCTAAGACCATTAAGTTTTCTCTACCTGAAGAATGTGTTGTAAGATTTTAAGAGAAGAAATGAAATCTTAAATTTTGTGTTAAGTAAAGTACTTTGGTATAAATGACTTGAGTGTTGTTTTGAAGGTTTTGTTGCCTATGTGGTGGATTTGAACAAAGTACATCCGAATATGGAGGACATCTCAGTGGTCAGAGAATTCCCTGATGTCTTTCCAGACGATCTACCAGGATTGCCACCTGATAGAGAAACGAAATTCGGTATAGACTTGACGCCTGGAACCGAACCAATATCGAAGTCACCATATAGGATGGCTCCAGTTGAGTTAGAGAAATTAAGGAAACAGCTGCAAGAGTTGCTAGAGAAGGGGTTCATAAGACCGAGCGTCTCACCATGGGGAGCCCCGGTATTGTTTGTGAAGAAGAGAGATGGGAGCCTCAGGTTGTGCATTGACTATCGGATGTTAAACAAGGCTACCATCAAGAATAAGTACCCCTTGCCACGCATTGACGACTTATTGGATCAACTTCGGGGAGCACAGATCTTCTCCAAGATAGATCTGAGGTCTGGGTATCATCAATTGAAGATTCGGAAGGAGGATGTGCCCAAGACAGCATTTCGTACCCGCTATGGCCATTACGAATTCTTAGTGATGCCTTTTGGGTTGACCAATGCGCCGGCAGCTTTTATGGCTCTGATGAACGAAGTATTCAAGCCATACCTGGACCAATTCATAATTATTTTCATTGATGATATATTGGTGTATTCAAGGTCTAGAGAAGAGCATGAGCAGCACTTAAGGATTATTTTGCAGACCCTCAGAGAGAAAAGGTTATATGCCAAGCTTAACAAATGTGACTTTTGGCTAGAACAGGTTTCTTTTCTAGGCCATGTTATATCGAAGGATGGGGTGTTAGTAGATCCATCCAAGATTGAGGCAGTTGTTCAGTGGGAACAACCTAGGACAGTCACAGAGATCAGAAGTTTTTTGGGTTTGGCTGGTTACTACAGGAGATTTGTAGAAGGTTTCTCTAGATTAGCTGCTCCATTGACACGTCTTACGAGGAAGAGTGTGGAGTTTTCATGGGATGAAGCTTGTGAGAGGAGTTTTCAAGAACTTAAGCGCAGATTAACCACCGCGCCAGTTCTTGTCATCCCTAACAGTTCAGGGAATTACTCGGTGTATACAGATGCTTCGCATCAAGGACTAGGTTGTGTTTTGATGCAAGATGGAAGGGTAGTAGCTTATGGATCTAGACAGCTGAAAGATCATGAGAAGAACTACCCCACTCACGATTTGGAGTTAGCGGCCGTAGTGTTTGCGTTGAAGATATGGCGCCACTACTTATATGGTGAGAGATTTCAGATCTTTACGGATCATAAGAGTCTGAAATATCTATTCTCACGAAAGGAGTTAAACATGAGACAGAGGAGGTGGTTGGAACTCCTCAAGGACTATGATTGTGAGATCTTATACCACCCGGGGAAGGCAAATGTGGTTGTCGTTGCATTGAGTCAGAAGAGTCTCGGGTTGGTATCTCATATGATGGTTAGAGAGCACGAGTTGTTGGAACAATTCACGAACCTTAGTCTGGATATGACCCTACCTGAGATTGGCAGCTATGGGATTATTGCTAGCTTGAGATTAGAACCGGAGTTGATTAAGAGAATCCGACAAGCTCAGCAAATTGATCAATGGTGTATTGGCATGATTAGCCAAATCCAGAAAGGGAAGGGTGCTGATTTTATATTGAGTCCAGATGGAATACTAAGGTTTAGAGATAGAATATGTGTCCCTAAGGATTTAGAGCTGAGAAAGCTGATCTTATCAGAGGCACACTCGTCGAGATACACGATACACCCGAGGAGTAGTAAGATGTATCAAAATCTCCGAAAAGCATATTGGTGGTCTGGAATGAAGAGAGACATAGCTGAGTATGTCGCTAGATGTCTCATTTGTCAGCAAGTAAAAGTCGAACATCAGAAACCAGGAGGATTATTACAACCTCTATCGATACCAACATGGAAGTAGGAGCATGTTACCATGGATTTTGCGATGGGATTACCGAGAACTCGTAGGAACCATGATGCGATATGGGTGATAGTAGATCGGTTAACGAAATCGGCACATTTCTTAGCCATGAATCTACAGATACATTGAGTGCACTGGCGAACCTGTATGTGCGAGAAATAGTGAGATTGCATGGAGTCCCAGTGAGTGTTGTTTCTGATCGGGATGCCCGCTTCACTTCCCACTTTTGGGGACATTTTCAAGAAGCGATGGGGACCCAATTGAGTTTTAGCACCGCTTTTCATCCTCAGACAGATGGTCAGTCAGAGAGGACTATACAAACCCTGGAGGATATGTTGAGAGCGTGTGTGCTGGATTTTGGAGGCTCATGGGACGATCACTTGCCATTGATTAAGTTCGCCTACAATAACAGTCATCACTCAAGTATTGGTATGGCCCCTTATGAGGCACTATACGGTCGTAGATGCCGGTCGCCCATTGGTTGGGAAGAAGTTGGTGACAGACAATTGCTCACTCCCGATTTGGTTAAGCAAGCCTCCGAAGATGTTCAGATAATATGCGAGAGGCTGCGAACAGCGCAAAGTCGACAAAAGAGCTATGCTGATAGGAGACGGAGACCACTTGAGTTTGATGTTGGCGAGTATGTATTTTTGAAAGTATCTCCTTCTAAGGGAATAATGAGGTTTGGGAAGAAAGGAAAATTAAGTCCTCGTTACATTGGTCCATTCGAGATTTTGGATAGAGTAGGAGAAGGAGCATATAGGCTAGCCTTACCACCTGAGCTAGCAGAAGTCCACAATGTCTTCCACGTTTCTATGCTTCGGAAGTACTACCCGGATCCGACACATGTAATTAGTTATGAGCCATTGGAGCTCAAGAAAGATATGTCGTATGTCGAGAGACCGATCAGGGTGTTGGACAGGAAAGAGAAGGTGTTGCGAAACAAGACGATTATATTGGTTAAAGTTTTGTGGCAACATCACACTGAGGAAGAGGCCACATGGGAACTGGAAAGTTTGATGCGAGAAAAGTATCTCGAGTTATTCACGGATTAAATTGGTTCTAATTTGGAGGACCAAATTCTCTAAGTGGGGGAGAATGTGATACCCCGTATATATATATAGCTAGGTATATAGGAACATGGGAATGTAAATAAAATCATAAGTATGATGATACATTGTAATGTGAAGTATATGCAATGTAAGTTCATAAGATTATGTACGCACTTGTAATAAGAATTGTGATTATACGTACAAGTTACATTATGCATGAATAGGAGGAAATAAACTTGAACACAAGAAGAATGTGATCGAAATGGAATATGAGTAGTATAGTAAAATGGAAGAAAAGATTTACATAAGTGTATACTTCCATTCGAGTAATATCGTGTATATTTGGTTATACAAAGAATTCTCACAAGTTTTAAAATACATTAAGTGGGATGGGATGACATTTTTAAGTCTCAAGGAGCGATGAATGAGGAAAGGACTATGAAGGTAAATTGAGGAAGTCTTGAAGGGAGTTGTTGTAGAAAAAATGCAGGAAATCTGGAATTTGTGAAGGCCAGATCGATCTCATAGGATGAGAGATCGATCTGGGAGAGCCAGAATGCTCTTATGTGAGTAATGGAAGGGAACAGATCGATCTCCAAAGGAAGCAGATCGATCTCTTTAGCTCTCGGGTTGGAAGCAGATCGATCTCCCCTAAGACCAGATCGATCTCCTTAAGCTTCTGTTCGACAGCAGATCGATCTCTAGCCTCGACAGATCGATCTCCTGCCTTTAAAATGTCTTAGAAAATAGGGATTTTAGAGGACCAGATCGATCTCCACCCAAGGGAGATCGATCTCATCAACTCAAAACTATAAATGGGAGCAGTTGGATCTGCAGAATTTCGGGATAAACCATTTCCTCTCACTTCAACTCAAAGAAAACTAGCTTTCTCACTCCTAAATCCAGCCATTTTCAGTGAGATTTAAGGAGAGTCTATTAGAGACAAAGTTGTTCACAACAAAAAGAAGAACAACATAGTCTAGAGGCATTTCCCCATTTGATGGATTGAAGAAATGAAGGGCAATCCTAATTGGAGCAAGAGGAAATCCAATGAGGTAAGTTCTAATGCACAAATCCAAGTACATTGGTTTAGTTAATGATTATAAAGATATTTGGGATGTGCATATTGTGGATAGAACTACCTAGAATGGTATGAAATGAATATGACTTAGAAATAGTCAAGTGTGAGAAAGTGGAATGTAGAGGTGTTAACAATGAATGAGATATCTTGAGTGGATGATTATGTTGTGGGAATGGTTTGGACATGTTGATATTGGGATAAAATTGTGAGATTTACCACAAAGGGTAAAATATGTATTTAAGGCATTGGATAAATGATTAGTTGAGCAAGAGTTAGAAACGTTAACTCGAGTGTTTGATGGATGAATTTCAGTTTCGGATGATACGCCGGAGCAAGTCGAGATGAGAACGCAAGAAGCATAAAGGCGGATAGTTGCACACAAGTAAAACGAGATAAGGGACTGTGTGTTAGCTATAGAGATGTTCGTACGTATTTTACGGCAATTTCGTAGTTATATTGCTAGAACTAGTACGATATTATAATTCTATGAAATGATATGGAAGCATGAAAAGTACTAGGATGTATATATGTATTGAGAAATGGGATAGGGTAAGGAAATAGCATGATATGCATGTTTTCAATGTTTTTCTCTATTATACATTAATCTTGATGATTGAGAAACGTTGATGATAGGTTGGCTAATTTTACGTGTTTCAGCATGAAGAGGCATGCTGTAAGAATAAACATGTTTTGAATTTTAAAAAAGAGAAAACAGCCATCTATCAGTTTTGAGATGTGATTTGGTGTTGAAGCGCTAGCTTACACCCGTTTTAATGCCTTGATGTACCGTGTTGGAGTTTTAACTCGCACGAGGGTTTTGAGAAAGTGCGAGAACTATGCTCGCACCTGTTTTGTTGAGTTGAGGTAAACCTGGGGGTCTGGGACCCAAGGGGATACCAGCCGACGGCCATTTGAACGGACTGGGCCTTAACGATAGATCGTACCATGCTGGAGCTTTGCGTTGACTGTGTGTCACGCTGCTTGCTCGCCTGGTATATGAGACATGGTTTAGGATAAAAAGTCCATCGGAGTTGGAGTATGGACTTGGGTCCACGGTCGTACGGAGAATAGTGTAGTCACCCGTTGGTATACTATGTACCGTGCTGGGTGCACGTGAGTACGAGTATCGCGTAGATGACACACGACGTATCTTCACCGTGAGTATACGAGGAGATGAGGTGGATTGAGATGAGCCGGAGGGTAGGACTGACCCATCCCCCTTCAGGCGAAGTGATACCCTATGCACACCTGATCAGTGAGGCCTGGGATCACTGACTATGGCCATATGTCGTGGATATTTGATTGCCAAAAATTCCATGCCTGTCTCAGAGATTCGAGAAACAGAGATAATCTCAGAAAAGAAAGAGAATTGCGGAAAGAATGATTTGAGAAGTGAAAGAGGTTTCGTGTTTTTGATAAATCTCTGATTTCACATTGGTGCCATGAGGGCACTATTTATGAGCATGTTTTAAATGGAAGTTTGACATCTGATTTACACGAAAATGCTATTGAGAAATATGTGTTTAAATGCATTATTCGTATGATATTTCCATTTATAACGAAAACATGGTTTTGGTTTATGCATGCATGGGCTATGTAGGTAGTACGATATCTACCTGCTAGCATACATTTCCTTACTGAGCTGTGGTTTGCTCATCCCACTATTTTCCCCCTCCAGGTACTGAGAAGTAAGAGAGCAGCGGTCTCTAGATCTTTTGTGTTAAACAGCTCCCACAATCCGCAAAGGTATAAGATTTGTATACACGAGTATTTTGTATCTAATATATCGTATCGCACAGTTATGTCTTGGAATTGTAAACAGTATTATGGGGATGATATGTAAGCACATGGTATTTATACAATTAATTTTGTGTACCTACACACACACCTGGGAGTGTGAATTAAAGCTTTAAATATTCCGCTGTAAATGAATGAATTTTTAGTAATTGCATCTTCTCACAGCCCAACCGTAGTAGAGAATGTATGGATAGAAGGGTTCACAAAAGCGGGGTATGACACAAGAGTTGTGTTGTATTGGACTAAATTGGTGCGATATACGATTTTGTGCAGTTTCGGAGAGTTCGTTAGAGACGAATCGAACCGCACAAGTAAGAAGCTCTAAGGAAGTGGAATCACGCGACACGATTCTAGGTCAACGAATTTTGTAAGTATATAGAGGTAGCTGCTCATATTTTGTGGGTATATAGGGCTTTGGAAAAATGCATAAGTATTTGGAAAAGTATTTTATGGTGTATGAAAATAACTACAAGAGTATATGTGTGTGGTTTGATTTGAGTGATTCTTATAAAAAGAGATTAGTAAGGCTAATAATTGCATAAATCACGTATTTGAATGTTTTCACATAACACAATGCTTTGTTTTGAGCAAATTAACTGATAAGTCGACTAGTGTTTGCATGCTTTTGTGAAATAGCACATGTGATGTGTTAAACCCGATTTTGAGATTGTTTTGGTTGAATGTGAGCTGCCTAACGTGTTTACGTGAGTTAAATCATGCTAGAGCATCATTCACACTGGATTTCAGTATTTTCACATGTATGAAATGTGCTGGAGCTTAGCTCGCACCTTGATTTGATTGTGATGATGTTTTATAAACCGTACTGGAGCTTTGCTCGTACGTGGATTTCGAGTGGTTTTCTTATGCATATAATCGTACTAGAGCTATGCTCGTACGTGGTTTTCTCATGGATTTATACATAAATGTCGTACTAGAGTGTTGCTTGCATGAGGAGATTTATCTATGATGCATGTATTATGCTAGAGAGTAGCTCGCACAGGTTTTCACATTGTGGTATGTATGGACCATGGAGATAATAAGACCCTCAAGCACAACATCCTCAAGCCCATAGGGGGTAGGGAGGCTTTCTTACATGGATACAGAAAGCTCCACGCGCACTTGAGACTATAGAGGTTACATATGGTATGGGGTAGATAAGACCAACGGCTGGCACCCCTAACCATGAAATGGGTTCGTAGAGTACGTTGTACCGTGTACATCATATGGAGTACATTGTACCGCGTGGTTGAGATACTGATGAGAAAGTCTGGTGGGGAACTAATCCACTTTCGTTCCAGCATGATACCCCGCACACCGAGATCTGTGTGGTCTAGGATGATTTATGATGTAGTTGGCCAACATAGTCCTTGAGATATAGTGACCTGTCTCACCTGATATTACATAGTACCACATGGTTTTTATACATGAGTGTGATTGTGATTGTTCAGGGTAGACCGAGGGAGGGGTCAAGCCTTGTGGGATTTTGATTGAGAAACGATAATGATATTTGTGATAGAGAAATGATTGTGATGGGATTTTAACGTGGTTTGAGAAAGAGATGAATTTAAAAATGATATTTCTTAACTGAATTTCCCTTTTTGTGATGAGTTTTAATGAGACTAAGCATGAGATGGTTTTAGATGTTAATATTTCCATGTTTTATGCCTATTTACATGATTTTCAATACATGATATATGTATATACATGTAGCATAGTTTTATTTCCTCATGCTCCGATTATAAACGATTTATGCATAACATTATCAGCATGTAAATAGAGTAATTTTATACCATGCTTGCATTATTGCCTTACTGCGCTTGTGGTTGCTCATCCCTCTCTACTTTCCCCTCTCTACAGAGCGTACATAGCATCCCAGTGAGGACTGAGGCATTGTATTTTGGACATCCGCTGCTTCCATCGCTAACAGGTATACACACAAGGATGTTTTTTGTATCAAAACATGTAAAGGCACAGTAGTCATTTTGTATTGTAATGTGGGGGATGTAAAAGTTAGAAAACGTGTCATGTATAAGTGTATAACTTAACTTTCAAATGAATGACACTTCTTTTGATTAATTTGAGAATGAATGATGAGTGATGATTATTATTGACTCACAGCCCAACTGTATAGTGATGAGTTTGTTCACGACCGGGTAAGGAAAGGAAAATGCAAAAAATTTATAGTGATTTTCGATTAAAAGGGATAAAAAGGGTCGTGACATCATCATCATAGACACATTACACAATTCTATATTTTTATTTTCTTTAGGCAATTGAATTCTTTAGTGTTCTTTTCTAAGCTTATGGCTTGCTAAATTTTTAGTCTAGCCAAAGGATAATTAAAGTTTGGGGTTCTTCAAGAATTGTGAGATCTAATTAGTTTTATCTTGTTCTTTTATATCTTTGCTATTTATATATCTTCTGTGCTTGTTTAAATTATTGTTTTGATTGATTATGAAAAAAGGGCCCTTTGTTCAATTGTCAGGATAGTATATCTCCAATTAGAAACTTAAATCCGTAATTGTTTAGGAATTCTAATATAAATGGTAAATAATATAATTGACTATAGATAGGTTTTCAATTCTCTGTTAAGAAGATATATAATCTAGTTTAAATGAACCTACATGTGTGTTTGTTGGTTGGAATTGGTAGTCTCTCTAGTTTTTAATGATGTTGGTAAATTTAAATCTTAAGATCGTATCTAAGGTTGTTTAACTGGTAAGAGAAATAATTAGAGATCGTATCCTGATTATCGAAGAAGTAAGGAGGAATAGGTTGTTAAGTCGTACCAATAACCATAACCAATTTGGTAAAGATTAAAAGAACTCATTTTTTGCATCAATGATCAATTCCATGAACCCATTCTAAGATTATTCCTTTGGTTTGATGTTTTCATCATATTGATTTTCTACCAACATTTTACATAGTGATTTCTCTTTTATATATTAATTTTTCTTTTTATTTTCATTACAAAAAATTCCCATAAATATTTTCTTTTTAAATATTTTGCAGAAAAATAAATCTAACCAATCTCTTGGGAAACGACCTTACTCAACTATACTATAGTTTTAATTTATTTTGAGTAGGAATTATTATTGTTGGTCTCGACAACCACCACCTTGAGATCGATCTAGCTAAGCCTCTGCCTTAAGGAGATCGATCTTACCAATCCTTGAGATCGATCTGGCTAAGCCTCTGCCTTGAGGAGATCGATCTCACCAATCCTTGAGATTGATCTGGCTAAGCCTTTGCCTTGAGGAGATTGATCTCTTCACTCCTTGAGATCGATCTTGCAGGACTTTAGCTTAAAGGAGATTGATCTTGCAAGGCTTTTAGACTGATTTGATTAATTCAATTTCTTAGTTTCTCGCCAAACTTTAGTTTTATAAAGATTTGAAGTTTTACAATATTTCTAAGTGATCATTGATGTAATATGATTTTAAGATAAATACTTAGAAATAGTTTCTTACAAATGATTTGATAATAAGTTCATTTGAGATTAATGTTTTGTCATTTCAAAATACATCATTCAAGGTTAACAGGCATCCAAGAAGATTTTCCAAGTCAATAATGGGTGTTTGGGTTTTAATACAGTCTCGGAGGCCTTCCATTAATGTTCGGCCTCTTCTTCCAACAAAAAAGTAGCTAAGTCCACCTCTAAGTGGTGAAGCTCTTCATATAGTTAAAAATCTTCTTTGTCTTTAGGATCCAATTCTCAACCACCATTGGATCTTTTACCCCATTGAATGATGGAGGATTGAACTTCTAAAAGTGCTTAGTCCAACTCAAGTTTCTATCATCCTCATTGCCAGCCTATGGAAGAGGGGCTTGTGTAAGATCCGATTTTATCGTAAGAGCAAAAGGGAACGAATAGAAATTTTTGAGTGCATTTAAAAATGAAAAAAGGATTGAAATGGTATTCCCAAACACGTGCAAGGGCAAAACGATCAAAAGACTGAAATTCGGTAGTAATCGGGACAAGAAAATTTAATTAAAAATATGGGAATGAGAAATCTTGATCAATAACGAAGAAATAATTAAATTTCGGGTTAAATTGATCAAGATATGAATTTATTGGAATAAATCAAAATTTTTATATCGAAAAATAATCAAAAAATATACCGAAAATGCAAAACCGGACTGAGAAATTCATTTACAGATTAAATGAATAAAATAGTATTTTTTTAGATATTTTTGGATTTTAATAAAATTTTAATTGATTAAAATATTATTAAAAATAAAATAAAAATAAAAATAAAATGAAATGAAAAAAAAAAGAAAAAGGAAAGAAATGAAAATTTTGAAAACGAAATCGGGGAAACAGAAGCAAAAATGGCGAAAACGGAAGACGCGAACCGAGGGAACCAATTCCCTTCAGTCGACGGCCACCGGCAAGACTTAGGGGCCGACGAGGGCCGACGAAGGTAGCCCCACACCAGGCGAACCACCAGTGGCCATGACGCGTCGTGGATCACGCCGAAAAATGCTGAAAACGAAGGAGCTTGTCGCGGGAGAGAAGCCTCGATTCGTCAGCGATGGCGTCGATTCGAGCCACACCGAGGCCCGATTTAGGAAGCCATGCGATGGCGCACCGAACGGCGGTGGAATCACGCTGGGAACCGGCCAGACGGCGTCGAAACAACCAAATGGTGACTGAACTGGTCGAACCGAACTGAACCGACCGAACCGAACCAGACCAAACCGACGGTCCGAACCGGTTGAATCGGATCAGACCGGTTCAGCCAAAAAGAGAAGGAAAAAAGGAAGAAAAAGGGAAAAAGAAAAAGAGGAAAAATTGGGAAAAATTCCAGTGATGCAATCGAGCTTCGGGTAAGTCGGTAAGCAGTCGAATTAGCCGATTTAAATTTTGAAATATTTAAATTGATTAATATCCGACTGAAAGTTTACCCTAAAAAATATTTAAATTGTGTAGCTCGACAATTGGCATCCAACGAGAGCTCGAGACAGCCTCGATTTGCATACTATCGTGGAATCATGACTAAGTAACCCTTATTTATGATAATTTACATCGTTATGCGTGTTAGAATTTACCGCATAAATTACGGATTTAATTTTCGCATGAAATGAAATTATATTCTGAAAATTGGATAAATTGTCGTAAATAATAAATTGAGATATCCGAGAGTTTAGAACGAGGCTCAATAATTACTGATGGGCCCAGTGAGCCCAATAGGCCTCGATAATGTGAATAGTAAGTGAGAAAACGGGTTTAAGGCCGATTAAGGCCCATTATGGTGCAATCGGGCCCAATATGGGTAAACTGGCCCAATGATTTAAATTAAGCCTAGAAAATTATGAAACACAATTAAATCGTATTGTAATTGACCTGATGAATATGTATCCGCAGTTCCGGAGATTGGATTTAGAGCAAATCGGACTGCGTGACGAGTCATCAATGGAAATGTCAGACTGTACAGAAAATGAGGTAAGGGAATTATGTGAGCAGCTAGAGGTAGTTACGCGTATTTTAATAATTTTTCTGTACACTGAATATGTATGTATACCCTGATTATGTATAAAGGTCCTAAAAATGGTTTTAAGATTTTAAGGACTCGGAATAGGTAAAAGTCTATTTTACCCCTATTGAGGGAAGTTCACCTAAGGATGGTGAAAGCATGACATGCATGAAATGCATGATTTAAGGAAATTTCGAAATTAAGAATTTTATTGGTTTTAATAAAAACAAATCGATAGATTGGCCAGTAATTGCATGAATTTCACATGATAACACTACGTAAGTGTTATTTGTATTTAAATGGAAATTTCTTTGGAAAATGGGCCAACTATCAAGTTTATATGGAAATAGATAGTTCCGACACGTAGTTCGCACTATATCTGCGTTTGTGATTGTGCATAAATGTGCTTAAGCGATTGCTCGCACCGACTTGTGTGACATCATATGCATGAAATGTGCTAGAGCATAGTGCTCGCACTGATTTTTATTATTGTGAAATGAGAGCTGCTGGAGCCTAGCTCGCACTCTGTTTTGACATGTTTTGATTTGTTTTGACGTGGTATGCATAAAATGGTGCTGGCTCGATTGCTCGCACTAGTTTTAATGATTTGACATGCATGAGAGGTGCTAGAGCCTAGCTCGCATCCTGTTTTGATATGAAATTTGCATAAAGCCGTGCTGGAGTGTAACTCGCACGAGATTTGATTTATTTGAGCATTCATTTGTGCTGGAGCGTTGCTCGCACAAAGTTTTATATGGTTTTCATAATTCATATGAATGTCGTACTGGATTTTTTCTCGTACGAGGTTTTCACTGAGTTTTTATACATATCCGTACTAGAACATTGCTCGTACGTGGATTTTACTTGAATTTATAATCAGTTTAAGTCGTACTAGAGCGCTGTTCGTACGCAGATTTCATTGATTTCTATGACACCGTACTAGAGCTTCGCTCGCACGAGATTTTCAGATATCATGAACATGCATGGAGCCGTGCTTGAGCTTCGCTCGCACAAGGATTTATATTACATGCATATAGCTATGTTGGAGCCTCTTGTAGACTGTGTGTCACAGTGAGATGATATGCTCACACGTGCATACTGAGACAAAGATGATATGGGTGGATAAGACCTATTGCAGGCACCCCTGATTGAGCTTGGGTTCACGGAGTACGTTGTACCGTGTATATCATGCAGAGTACGCTGTACCGTGGGGATTGTTGGAGTAGAGTGGCATTAGCCACGAGGTAGGAAGCCTTGCCCTCGCAATCCTGGTGTTATGCTGTTCTGGCGAGTAGGACGACCCACCTCCTGTTTCAGGTGTGATACCCCGCACACTAGGTACCGTGTTGCCAGGGATCACTAAGATATGGCCATAGTCCTCGATGTTACTGATAAAATTAGCTAATTGTCTCACATGATATAACTATTGGTCAATAGACCAGGGTAGACCCGAAGGAGGGGTCAGGCCCCCGATTTTATGATTTTATACTGTGATTGCTAGATTTCAGATGATTTTATGATATCTGACCCTGAAAGAATAGTGGTTTTATAATCAAAGTTTTATAATGAATTTTAACGAAGTGTTTTATGAGTTTGAAATGGAATTATGAGATTGTTTTATGAGTTGATTGACCCGGAAGGGTTAGTTTTTACTGCAGTTTTAATGAATTGATTTAAATGCAGTAGCATGTGAAGTTTTCCATGCTTTCATTTGAAATCCATGATTTGTCTTACATGACATGAAAGACTGCATGATCTTGATTTAATTCATGCTTATTATGATTTAATGATGTCACATAAAATGCTTTGATGCATATATAGTAGATTTATATATGCACGAACAGTTTTATAGACTAAGTCATCGATGTTTAGATGACTTTGTGCTTGAAATTTTAAATGAAAAGAAATGGATTTAAGGGCATGGCATTATGAGAATGTAGATAGTGGAGCTATCTACTTACTTGTATAATTGCCTTACTAAACGTGTGGTTTGCTCACCCCCCTTATTTTCTCATCTTTTCAGAGCACTTGTAATAGTTATTAAGCGGCTGAGGACTTGCATGCTTGGTATCCGCTGCTTCCCATCGAGAGACAGGTATACACATTTGTATGGTTTTGTATCTAAATACGTATTGCACAGTACTATAAACGGATATGATGTCGGGGATGTAGAGTTATAAATACAATTGGGTATGTATTTATTTAAAGTCAAAGAATAGTAAACTCTGATAGATGAATGTGAATATGGAAATGGAATGGTAAATAGGTGAGAGGTGACTAACACCGAATCATAGCCCAACTGTTTGTAGGATGGTCACGATGAAAGAAAAGTAAGAATTAAATAATAAATGAAAAAGCAAAAAATTTACTCTAATTTTTAGGTAATTTGGGTCGTGAGAGCTTGCGATTGAATTATGGGAGCCTGTAGTGCTGGAGGCTAAAGTACCGAAGAAAGAGGTATAGTAGCTTGATGCTCTTCAATAGAGGTAGAAGTACAAGCGCCACCTAACTGTTGTGCGATTATAGCTGCCAAGGTCGTAGCCATATCACTGAACCCTTGCTCAAGTCTCTGTTCGAGTCGAGTGATCTGCGTATTGGGCCTCAAGCTATGGAGGAGGTGAAGGTTGGGGAGCTCGTCTCCCGAATCTACCACATCTTCCACTCATAACAATGGTTTACCTATACAAAATAGGTTAAATTTAGTATAACTTTAAGCAGTTATACGCAGTTTATATTCAAACAATCATAGACCATGGGTTGTAACTTTATTTCTAACTTAACTACATTGATTCATACTAGACAAATCGGGCTCTGATACTAACTCTGTAACATCCCAAATTTGTGAAATTTAGATTAGATTTTTCTTTTTCTTACTTAAGTTTGTCAACAACCAGTGTGGAGTCCAATTGCCTTTGTTGATTTTATTTACATCAACTCGGTTATTAGTATTCTTTAGTCTTGGTCCCATTCAAACACGTGTGATGTGGTATTGAATTAACTCTAAGTGCACATACATATCATACATTAGAGTAAACCATAATTTGCATTCATCAATTTGAATATCATTCATCATTTTTAAGTTGTTTGCTACATCACACTTTAAAATAGGCTAAAATCGACATCTAATGCAGTATATAGACCGCATTTGATATCTATTACAGCTAAAGCTGCTCATGGGTCAGACCAGGCTGGGTTCAGGTTAGGCTCGACCATATAATAGTGGCTTAATACTAAGCCCAAGCCCGACTCAGTCCGACCTAATTTTTTATGTACTAATTTTTTATATTTAAATTTTTTGTTTATTTGTTTTTTATTCTTTTAGTTTATATGAAGTTTAATTTGATTTGTCAAAATTTACATGTCAATTTCCATATTAAGTAAATATAATCATATTTATTAATCAATAATGTTTTATATACATATAATTATACTTAGTAAATATCTTAAAATTTAATTTTAATTTTAATTTATATTCAGATTGGGCTTGACCCGGGCTTTGAACTGTCAAGCCCAAATCGGGCTTAAAAAATTTTGTCTAACCCCAATAATTGTATCTGATATTTTTGTCTAAGCCAGACCGAATATAGGACAGGCCTTTGAGCTTGGGTGAGCAGCTCAGTCTTTGAGCAGGTCTAATTATAGCTATAGTTACATCCCAAAAATAAACACAAAGTGTAATGACCCAAATTTCCACATAATTCGGTTAGGTTACAAGTCGATATTATATCAAACAGTGAAATCTAACAGTCTCAAATAGTTTTTTTTTTTTTTTACAAATAGTCATGTTCACACCCCCCCCCCCCCCAAACACATCTCATCTACATTACTGTACTTAAAAAATTTTAGATACAAAGGAATTCCTTAAAACTGGGTATACCTTCGACGCAGAAATATACTCCGCGAAATCACAGCTATGCGAAATGCCTTACTAATGAAAGTGTAAAACCTGTAATTTAATATGCATTCTTTATGATTTTGTGATGTATGGACAAGTCGTAATTGATATAAATCATAAGGAATGAATGTATTTAAGTCTCCAATGTGTATGAAATGCAAAATGGATGGTTAAATAAATCAAATACCAATGTAACAGTGATTTTAGTATGGAAATTGTTGCAGAACTGCTTTTAAAGAGGTGCAGATCGATCTCTCATTCAATGCAGATCGATCTTGAAGAGGTTCTAGGTAGAACAGATCGATCTCAAGTAAGGACCAGATCGATCTCCTTAAGGTTCTGAGTAATGCAGATCGATCTCATGCTTAGGAGTAGATCGATCTCACTAGGCCTAAAAGGTCAGTTCCGATGGGAAAAAAGCAAGACAGATCGATCCCCATCGTTAGTGGATCGATCTCTATGAGCCAATTCTATAAATCTATGGCTCTGGACTTCAGTTTTCCCGTGAGAGCCTATTCCATTCAACAACTAAAGTATAACCTAACCTATATACATCAGAAAACTTCATCTTGCAAGAAGTTTTGGAGTGAGATTCAGTTAAGCAAAGTTGTTCTTAGAGAAGAGGAGAACAACATACTTGGAAACAAGAAGTTGGAATCAAAGATTGAAAGAGCAAGGAGGATTTTACCAATTTTGGAGAAAAAGAGGAAAATTTCAGCTAGGTAAGATTCAAGGCACCAAGTTCATATATGTTAATCTAGGTGTATTGGTGAGTTAATTGGTATATGTATAAATGGTTTAAAACAAAAAGATCATGAAAAATGTACATGACCTAACTATTGACATGAAAGTGAGAAAATGATGAGAAAGTTGTGTTGGCATGAATTAAGTGATGGAATATGCATGTATGGAAGATTGTAAGGTGGTTTTATGAAATGCATAAATTGGAAATGAGGAGAAATGAAGGTAGATATATGAAAAATATGGTATAATACCATAATGGAAGAAAGTGATGAGAATAATGTATTGAATTGAGATTTTACACAGGAAACAAGTATATTATGGTATACTAACATAGATAATTATAACAACTTCGAAAATCACAGTGGAAGCTGATTGGACTGCGAGAGTGAGCAGCACTGAGTAAGAGAGGTCGTGATGTGATCCGGGGTAAGAGAATTTCGTGAATAGCTAGAGATAGCTACACGTATTTCGAATAGAATTTCGATACTATATTCTATATGAATTCCCATGAATAGGCATGTTGTGATAGGGACTAATGAGATAAAGTGTGAATTTATCCAAAAATAGGGTGAAAAAGCCTTAGAAGCATGTTTGTGACAAAAATTCATAGTTGCATGATAGAATGGCTAATGTTTTCATGTATATGCAAAAACATGCACATTTTGTGCCGATTTGATTTACTTGGGTAAATTGTGATTTGAATAAGCCATCTATCGGGGTTTGTGTGTAAACCATTGGTGCTAGAGAATACTCGTACTATAATTTATGAGATATGCATCACATAGTACTTGAGTATTCTCGTACTACTTTTTTAATGCGATTTATGTCTGATAAAGTACTAGGAGCATTGCTCGTACTCGGTTTTATTGATTGATGCATTATAGTGTATTGAGAGCTTAGCTCATACTCAGTTATACATGGTAGAGTACTGGGAGCTTAGCTCGTACTCAGTTTTCATTGAATTATGCATTATAGAGTATTGGGAGCTTTGTTCATACTCGTTTTTACATGACATAGTGCTGGGAGCATTGCTCGCACTAGAGTTATATCATTATGATATGGTCGTGTTGGGAGTTTACTCTCACGTACCAGTTTTGAAAGAGAGCATGAAACAGCCGTGTTGGGAGCCTGTGCTGACTGTGTGTCGCACCGATATTATATGCTCACACGTACATTATTTTGAGATATGGCCGAGGGCTAATGAAAATAGAACCCATAGTATGAGGACTAAGACTTATGGCAAGCATTCCGACTATGAGGTATATCCAAGGTATGAGGACTAAGACTCATGGCGAGCATCCCACCTTACGATTAGGTCCATGGAGTATTATGTACCGTGTATGTCACATGGAGTACGTTGTACCGTGAATACATGATGAGAGTGAGTTATGAGCTGACGGTAAGGATTTGGCCCACCTCTCGTTACAGCAATTGTGAGACCCCATACATCGAGTACTGTGTAGCCTGGGATTACGAAAAATGAGTTATGATCATAATCTTGGAACATGTGGTCGCCTATCTCGTTATCCTTTCATGCAATGTAAATTGATATTTCTTGAATGAATTATCTCATGGTTTTATAACCTGAACATGTGAATTGTGTATTGTGAAAAGGGTAACCCGAGGGATGGGTGAGGCCCAGTTTTGATTTACATGTTTTTAAACATAATGATATGCCATGTTATTTTGATTTAATTGAATGGCATGATAAATGTGATTTATATGAAATTACATGAGAAATGCAATGTTTTGCATAAACGGCTGAGTTGTTAAACCAGCATGATTTTAGTTACAAACTAATGATTTATATCTATATATATTGCATAACTGTTTCAAGAAAGATACATGCTTTAGATATGAATCGATAAGGAAATGATTTCAGGGCATGAGCATTGTATTTTGTAGATAGTGTGGTATCTACTTGCTTGCCTGATTTCCTTACTGAGCTGTGAGCTCACTGTAAACCCCACAAACTTCCTACGTTTAATTTAATTATATAAAAAAATGGAAATAATATATATTAATGGAAGTGTAAATATTCGTTGTAGGGCTCGAGGACTATAGGAACCGAGAAGCCCATGAATGACCGGGAACCCGAAGATACAAGAAGTGATAAAGCAAATTCAAGTACGGAGGATTGGAAAATTTTAAACTATTAGTTGAAAATTGTTGATGTAAAAACTTGTATCGGGAATTCGTGAGGAGTGATGGAATCCCGATAATACTTCATTTTCGAAATAATGAGAATTTCATGGAAGGCATGGGTATTATGTCCTTGGATAATCTTACAAGAAAATGTGTATATATAGATATATATATATACATACATAGGTGTATATGTATATATAAATATACATGACATTTAAATAGATGGATAATATATATATATATAACAAATATATATATATATATATATTATGTAATGTATATTATTTAATATATAAGTATTAGTAAATGATAAATAAAGCATGAGACAAGAAATTATAAATGGACACAAAATAATAAATAAATAAATAAATAAATAATAAATAAATAATGATAATAATAATAATAATAATAATATAAACAAACAAATATCTATCTAACTATTAATATAAGATATATATATATGTTAATATAATATATATATTAATATTATATATATAAGTTGTACGGAATTGGCTTTCAAAAAAAAGTCAATTCCGTCTCCTGCTAATTGGAAAGAGGGAAATCAAAAACAGAGAGGAGCTAGCAGGGGCGGGAAAACAAAACCAGGGAAAGGAGAAGAAAAGGGGAGAAGAGGAAGAAAAAGAAGAGAGGGAGGAAAGAAAGAGGAGTCTGGCCGGGAGAGAAAGGAAACTAGAAAAGAAGAAAAGAAGAGAAAGGAAGAAAGCAAACCCGAAACCGAGAATGTGCAGGGGAGATTGAGGAAGAAGACCAAGCAGAGGTAGGCTGGAAGACAGAGGTGGAATCGAAGGAGCTGTTCTGCTGGAGGGAGAAAAAAAAGGGAAGAGAAAGGAGAGTAGGTTGGTCGGCTGGAGAAGAAGGAAGAAAGAAAGAAAGGGAACCGAGAGGAAAGATTGAGAGATAAGAGCTGCTGAAGAGAGAACTTGGACCGAGGGAGAGAAAGCAGTAGCCGAGAGAGAGAAGCTTGAGACAGAAAGTTTGAGAAGGCTTCTAGGAAACAAAAATGTGAGTTCAAAAGAGGAGAAATCGCGGAGGAGCTGAAGAAGAGGTCAGTCACGTTGTTGGATGTCTTCGAGAGTCCATAATTGGAACCGAGATTGAAGAAGAAGGCCAAAGATAGGAGCTGGAAAATCGAGACTGAAGAAGGAGGAACCGAGAGGCAGGGCTGGAAATCGAGGCTGAAGAAGAAGCAAACGAGAGGCAAGCTGGAAACCGAGACCAAATTAGAGCAGACGAGAAGCAGGGGAGGCCAATGGAAGAGAAAGGCTGAAACCGAAATAGGGGCTGGAAATGGAGGGAAACTGAGAGGCTTGAGGGGAGAAGAAGACTGAACAGTGAAGATTGAAACCGAGAACCAAAAAAAAAAGAAAAAAACGGTGATCGTAGAAGGAATTAAGGGAGGTATTAAGAGGCGTCACCACTCAAGCACGGAGATTTCGATAGATCGAGGTAAGGGGATATAATTTAAAACGGTAATAGTTACTTTCCGAACCTTGATAAAGAAAGCTTGCAAAGACATGAAGTATGATTTTCATGCATGTTTCTAAATGATATTTCTGATCTAGACTGTGCTCTCTGTATTTATGTTTTTGAATAATTGTATATAACTGATTTTGATTTCGGTATAAGAGCATGTCTTCTGAAATGATCTTTCGAATAAGATGATTTTATTTCGATGTTTTCATATATGAACACTATAGTTGTTTTGAGACTAAGGGCCATTTATGTTGTATGCTAACGCATGTCAACTTCGCATGTGTGGCGTTTGAACTTTGCCTGTGTGGCGTCTAAACTTCGCCCTTGTGGTTCTGAAACGCTGTACGACTTTAATCTCGTCTACAGCCTCGTCGTGGCCATAGGTTCTGAATTTCACCTTCGGGTTCTGTATCGCCATGGCCATAGGTTCTGAATTTCACCTTCTGGTTTTGTCTCGTCGTGGCCATAGGTTCTGAATTTCACCTTCGGGTTCTGTATCACCGTGGCCATAGGTTCTAAATCTCACCTTCGGGTTCTGTCTCGCCGTGGCCATAGGTTCTAAATTTCACATTCGGGTTCTGTCTCGCCGTGGCCATAGGTTCTGAATTTCACCTTCAGGTTCTGGGTTCTGTCTCGCCGTGGCCATAGGTTCTGAATTTCACCTTCAGGTTCTGTATCGTCGTGGCCATAGGTTTTGAATTTCACCTTCGGGTTCTGTATCGCCATGGCCATAGGTTCTGAATTTCACCTTCGGGTTCTGTATCTCTGTGGCCATAGGTTTTGAATTTCACCTTCGGGTTCTGTATCGCCGTGGCCATAGGTTCTGAATTCCCTCTACGGAGGATGACTTGTTTATTTGTCGCATGATAATTAGATGGGCCAATGTAGTCTCGATTTGAAAATTAAACTCTGTTTTCAGGATGTGATTCTATATTATGTGATTTGACATATATTCCTATTTTTGGAATTCTGATTATACGACCAGTTTACGTAATATCTGTTAAGTTCTCATACTTAAAGAATTACGTTTTGAATCTCGATGTTTCTGATTTTCCTTAATCTTTGAATGTTACTACTATTAGTTTCAGAAAGTATCATTATATGCACTATCATGTTTTATACATATTTGAATTGCTAGAATCGTTTTAAATACATCTTCTTACTGGGCTTTTTTCTCAAAAGCTCACCCCTCTACCTCTCATATTAATTGCAGTGATCTGTAGGCGCTACCTGCCGCGTACATGACGTAGGCTGGTGGGGATAGCTACCCTAGGCTATTTTTTGTACACGCAGAAAGGTATACATTTAAATTCCTGTACCATACATAATTGTATGCACAGACACACATATTGGAAATGTCAGTTGGGATGTAATTTTCTAAGGAACGATGTAAACATTATTATTTTGGGATAATGTTTTGAGATAATATTTTGAGATGACTAGTATTAAATTGAAATAGATGTATTGAGTGGTAAAGATGAATTTGAAAGTATGCTTGGTAGTTGTGGATATCTAGGATTGCCAAAACAACTGATTTGCAGGTGGGTAGGCTCATATGTAAGCCGTTGTGCTGCCAAAATTTCTATCGGCCGTATAAGTTAAAATATGAAAATTAATTACAATTATGAGTAAAGAATTAGGAAAAGTGTTTTGACACTGCACAGGAATACAACCTAAGTGAATAAGGGAATAAGTGGGTAAATTAAATTCAAAAAAAAAATTTCCCCCGATTTTCAAGGGTCAAGGGTTGTTACAGTTTAAGTGGTATCAGAGAGAAGGTTGTCTAGTACTGTCAGTTTCGAAAATAAGGATTAAATTACATCCCAATGTCTGTGCTTGTCTGGTTGTAGGTAATGTATACCTAATAACTTTAAGATTTGATCTTTGGAATTACGCGCAGGTATTAGATCACTGCACGATGAGTGGAAGACGCGGACATACTCGGAGGCAGGCTCAGCCACCTCCACCTCCTCCACCCGAGCCAGAGAGTCGTGGTACTCGTATGGCTCAGTTTGAGCAGCGATTGGAGTAGCGCCTCGAGCGAGGTTTGGAGTCGATAGCTGCCATGATTGCCCAACATCTAGGGGCAAACGTTTCTGATTCAGTTGGCACGGCACCATTTCCTACTCCGATGCCGATTCCTCCACAAGCACCACCACCTCCTCCTCTACAAGTTCCTCCAGTACCTATGGCGCCTCAGCCTCCTGTACAGGCCCGGAGAGAAGAGAGGGATATCGGTGGGATGAGGGATTCCCGAAAGATGAAGCCTCTAGCATTTAAGAGAAAGAACGGAGATAAGAGTAAGCGAACGGAATTTGTGAGACAAGACTTTCGGAGGGGCCAGCCTAAGAGACAGAGGACAGATGAGTCTCAGGCTAGGATTGATAGGCCTACGGCTCCTATAGCTACCCCACAGACTATCAGAGGCTTCCAGCAGTACGACAGATTGTGCACTAGATGTGGAAATTTCCATAGTGGTGCGTGTCGCTGGTCCACAGGCAGCTGCTTTGGGTGTGGATAGAAGGGGCACATGGTAAAGGATTACCCACAGAAGTAGATTCCACAACCCCTGGAGCTACCCGGACAGCCTGAAAGGCAAGCTCCCTAGAGACAAGTCCCACAGAGACGGGCTACCGCGGCAGAGAAAGGCAAGAAGCCTATCACTCATGGAAGGATCTTTACCTAGGATCGATGTGGTATGTGGGAATTGTGAAATCAAGGTAGGAGATAGGACCATATTAGCAGATCTAATTTTGTTGAGCATGTATGGCTTTGATGTAATTTTGGGTATGGATTGGATAGCCACCAACCGTGTAAGTTTAGACTGCTACTCTAAGACTTTAACCTTCTTCTTACCTAGTAAGTTTAATGTATGTTTTGCAGTTAAGGAATAAATTTTATGATTTTGCTTATGATGAACGTGTTGATGTGAAAGTTATATTGCATTCATCTCCGACACTAGTCGAGAATGTCCAAGTATTCAGGATATACATGTGCTATGCAAGTTTTCGGATGTGTCCTGAGGAACTACCGGGGCTACCACTGGAGAGAGAGTTAAAATTCACTATAGGTTTGGCACTAGAGACACAATCAATCTCGAAGTCTCCTTGTCGAATGAACTTTTTGGATCTTTAGGAATTGAAAAAGGAGTTGCAAGAA
Organism: Firmiana major; assembly: GCA_033439115.1. Taxonomy (NCBI): domain Eukaryota; kingdom Viridiplantae; phylum Streptophyta; class Magnoliopsida; order Malvales; family Malvaceae; genus Firmiana; species Firmiana major. The sequence goes on from CM065905.1 coordinate 41,224,638, forward strand.
CTGTTAGATAAAGGAAGTTCAGAAACCCATAGGAGATATTAGGATATTTAGTCAAGCTAAGATGACTCCATTTGAAATTACTTTGAGGAAACAGAGCGCAAGGCGCAATTATGATGATATGAATTGTATATTTCTAAGTCACAAAGAAAGGGGAAGATAAAGAGAATGACAGAAAAGAAATCTACAAAGGAAATAGTGACAATGAAATAGCACAGTCACTATACTGGAAGAACGAATCAGGGAACTAACGATATAAATAAGATTCTAAAGGTCGCACTGCTTACATGATTGATAAAGATAGGGCGTGTTCGGGGTATAGAAGCATCCCTGTAAACAGGGAAAGTTTTCTGACACATGATCAAATGATTTATCAAGTTACCCTTAAACTAAAAGGAGAAGTTCTAAAATTGATTTAGCAAGTGGTATCGAATTAATTACTCAAACCACTGTACTGAGTAACTTTGCTTGGATTAGAAATGCTGAGAGAACAATTATAAGGATTACATGAAAAGAAGATTATTAGATCAGGTGATTCGTTTTGAAGTGTACCGGTGTTAAATTTTAAGGAGACTCGGAGTCGTTTTGGTCATGATATGTTAAGAACGGATGTTAATTGGATTCTGAAGACAATGATTATAAATCAGTGGGGAAAGACCCAAAACTATTAAAGACGATTCAGAGTTTGAGATATATGGAGACTTTGGACTATGAATTACGTATCGAGTATAAAGATTGTAAATTGCTCATGCTTATGTTTCGAATGCGACACTTAATTGGAATAAGGAAAGAGTTCTAATATAATTGATGTATGAAATAAGACAAGCTTTGAAATGAGATAAATCTTGAATATACGAGTCATATTGGAATAAGAGATGTATGCAAGGTACGAATATCTCTGGTATGTGAAGTGATTTAGATCAAATGATATAAATTAAGAATAAGTTCTCGTTAAGGATAAATGAGAAATTGTGATAAGTTTGGTGTCTCAAACGATGATGCCCTAAGGTAAAGGATCTTAAAAGAGTTTCATTGTTCTCGGTACACCATGCACTCAGGAAGCACTAAAGTGTACCATGATTTACGAAAGGTATATTGGTTGGTCGGTATGAAAAGAAATGTAGTTGAGTTATGGCCAAGTATTTGATTTGCCAACAAATTAAGATCGAACACCAAAGACCAGCGGGGATTACTTAAGATCTTTTTCAGTGCCTACTTGGAAATGAGTGCACAGTACTATGGATTTCATAATGGGATTACCAAGGACCCAAAAGGGGCTTGATACAATCTGGGTGATCGTGGACAGATGGACCGAATGAATTTGGAGGACCAAATTCTTTTAAAGTGGGGAGAATGTAAACCCCGCAAATTTCCTACGTTTAATTTAATTATATAAAAAATGGAAATAATATATATTAATGCAAGTGTGATATTCGTTGTAGGGCTCGAGGACTATAGAAACCAAGAAGCCCGTGAATGACCGGGAACCCGAAGATACAAGAAGTGATAAAGCAAAAGCAAGTACGAAGGATTAGAAAATTTTAAATTATTAGTTGAAAATTGTTGATGTAAAAACTTATATCGGGAATTCATGAGGAGTGATGGAATCCCGATAATACTTCATTTTCGAAATAATGAGAATTTCATGGAAGGCATGGGTATTATGTCCTTGGATAATCTTACAAGAAAATGTGTATATATAGATATATATACATAGGTGTATATGTATATATAAGTATACATGACATTTAAATAGATGGATAATATATATATATATATAACAAATATATATATTATGTAATGTATATTATTTAATATATAAGTATTAGTAAATGATAAATAAAGCATGAGACAAGAAATTATAAATGGACACAAAACAATAAATAAATAAATAAATAAATAAATAATGATAATAATAATATAAACAAACAAACAAATATCTACCTATTAATATAACATATATATATATATGTTAATATAATATATATATATATATTGTATATATATAAGTTGTACGGAATTTGCTTTCAAAAAAAAAGCCAATTCCGTCTCTTGCTAATTGGAAAGAGGGAATCAAAAATAGATAGGAGCTAGCAGAGGCGGGAAAACAAAACCAGGGAAAGGAGAAGAAAATAGGAGAAGAGGAAGAAGAAGAAGAGAGGGAGGAAAGAAAGAGGAGTCTGGTCGGGAGAGAAAGGAAACAAAAAAAAGAAGAAAAGAAGATAAAGGAAGAAAGCAGACCCGAAACCAAGAATGTGCAGGGGAGATTGAGGAAGAAGACCAAGCAGAGGTGGGCTGGAAGACAGAGGTGGAATCAAAGGAGCTGTTCTGCTGGAGGGAGAAAAAAAAAGAAAGAGAAAGGAGAGTAGGCTGGTCGGCTGGAGAAGAAGGAAGAAAGAAAGAAAGGGAACCGAGAGGAAAGATTGAGAGATAAGAGCTGCTGAAGAGAGAACTTGGACCGAGGGAGAGAAAGCAGTAGCCGAGAGAGAGAAGCTTGAGACAGAAAATTTGAGAAGGCTTCTGGGAAACAAAAATGTGAGTTCAAAAGAGGAGAAATCGCGGAGGAGCTGAAGAAGAGGTCAATCACGTTGCTGGATGTTTTCGAAAGTCCATAATTGGAACCGAGATTGAAGAAGAAGGCCAAAGATGGGAGCTGGAAAACCGAGATTGAAGAAGGAGGGACCGAGAGGCAGGGCTAGAAACCGAGGCTGAAGAAGAAGCAAACGAGAGGCAAGCTTGAAACCGAGACCAAATTGGAGCAGACGAGAAGCAGGAGAGGCCAACGGAATCGAAAGGCTGAAACCGAAACAGGGGCTGGAAATGGAGGGAAACCGAGAGGCTTGAGGGGAGAAGAAGATTGAACGGTGAAGATTGAAACCGAGAACCAAAAAAAAAGAAAGAAAAGGTGATCGTAGAAGGAATTAAGGGAGGTACTAAGAGGCGTCACCACTCGAGCATAGAGATTTCGATAGATCGAGGTAAAGGGATATAATTTAAAATGGTAATAGTTACTTTCCAAACCTTGATAAAGAAAGCTTGCAAAGACATGAAGTATGATTTTCATGCATGTTTCTACATGATATTTCTGATCTAGACTGTGCTCTCTGTATTTATGTTTTTGAATAATTGTATATAACTGATTTTGATTTCGGAATAAGAGCATGTCTTCTGAAATGATCTTTCGAATAAGATGATTTTATTTCGATATTTTCGTATATGAAAACTATAGTTGTTTTGAGACTAAGGGCCATTTATGTTGTATGCTAACGCTTATCAACTTCGCCTGTGTGGCGTTTGAACTTCTCTTGTGTGGCGTCTAAACTTCGCCCTTGTGGTTCTGAAACGCTGTACGACTTTAATCTCGTCTACAGCCTCACCGTGGCCATAGGTTCTGAATTTCACCTTCGGGTTCTGTCTCATCATGGCCATAGGTTCTGAATTTCACCTTCGTGTTCTGTATCGTCGTGGCCATAGGTTCTGAATTTCACCTTCGGGTTCTGTCTCGTCGTGGCCATAGGTTCTGAATTTCACCTTCGGGTTCTGTATCGCCGTGGCCATAGGTTCTGAATTTCACCTTCGGGTTCTGTCTCATCGGGGCCATAGGTTCTGAATTTCACCTTCGGGTTCTGTATCGCCGTGGCCATAGGTTCTGAATTTCACCTTCGAGTTCTATCTCACCGTGGCCATAGGTTCTGAATTTCACCTTCGGGTTCTGTATCACCGTGGCCATAGGTTCTGAATTCCCTCTACGGAGGATGACTTGGTTATTTGCCACATGATAATTAGATGGGCCGATATAGTCTCGATTTGAAAATTAAACTCTGTTTTCAGGATGTGATTCTATATTATGTGATTTGACATATATTCCTGTTTTTGGAATTTTGATTATACGACCAGTTTACGTAATATCTGTTAAGTTCTCGTACTTAAAGAATTACGTTTTGAATCTCGATGTTTCTGATTTTCCTTAATCTTTGAATGTTACTACTATTAGTTTCAGAAAGTATCATTATACGCACTATCCTGTTTTATACATATTTGAATTGCTAGAATCGTTTTAAATACATCTTCTTTCTGGACTTTTTCTCGAAATCTCACCCATCTACCTCTCAGATTAATTGCAGTGATCCGTAGGCGCTACCTGCCGCGTACACGGCGTAGGCTGGTGGGGAGAGCTACCCTAGGCTATTTTTTGTACACGCAGAAGGGTATACATTTACATTCCTGTACCAGACATAATTGTATGCACAGACACACATATTGGAAATGTCAGTTGGGATGTAATTTTCTAAGGAACGATGTAAACATTATTATTTTGGGATAATGTTTTGAGATAATATTTTGAGATGACTAGTATTAAATTGAAATAGATGTATTGAGTGGTAAAGATGAATTTGAAAAGTATGCTTGGTAGTTGTGGATATCTAGGATTGCCAAAAACAACTGATTTGCAAGTGGGTAGGCTCATATGTAAGCCGTTGTGCTGCCGAAATTTCTATCGATCGTATAAGTTAAAATATGGAAATTAATTACAATTACGAATAATGAATTAGGAAAAGTATTTTGACACTGCACAGGAATACAACCTAAGTGAATAAGGGAATAAGTGGGTAAATTAAATTCAAAAAAAAAAAAAATTTCCCCGATTTTCAAGGGTCAAGGGTCGTTACACTCACCCCCTTTTTATTTCCCCTCTTTACAGTAGGTGGACACGGTTGAGGACTGATATTCCTTGATCCGCTACATATCTATCTTACGATAGGTATACACACTCGAACATTTTGTACGAACATTGTAAAAGCACAGTTATGTAAATGATTGTACGGTCAACGATGTATATGTACAAAACGTTGTATTAATGTATAAGAGTTTACCTTATAAAAAAGACTATTAGATTTGTATGCATGTTACGAATGAATATGAATGGATGACTAATATCGAATCACAGCCCAACGTTTGATGTGGATGATCACAAAAGGAGAAGTGAGTAAAATGCGAAAAATTGTATGATGATTTTTGGTAGAGTCACGGTAGGGGAGGTCGTGACAGAATGGTATCAGAGCCGAGTTGGTTTGATGTGAGCTGATATTAGTAATTAAAAAAGTGTACATCCTCATAGTATTGTGCTTTGTTCAATTACAATTGTGTATACGAGATGGAAATCGGACTAATTAATGATTATAAATGCAGGAATTTAGCTATTATGGCTAATACCAACCGTGGTTGAGGGGCTAGAGGTAGGGCTCAAGGCCGTAGAGGTAGGCCAAAGACCTGCGATAAGACTGTAGGTCCCACTGAGGTACCAGAAAGTATTGAGGCACGCTTTGCGAGACTAGAGTGCGTCTGAAGACTATAATGGAGTTATTGGCATAGACTATGCCAGGAGGATAGGGACAGGATGCAGGGACTGCACCTAGAGAGACAACTGCACCTGTTACGCCTGTATAGCCAACTCATATGCCACAGCCTATAGATACACCTACACCCCCACCAGTTTAGGATATGTCGTTGCATATTACTCCACAAAAGAGTGGTAATGTTTTGGGGTATGGTTGTTATCTTGATAGACTCTGACAATTCCAGAAGCTTGGACCTCTAACTTTTCATGGGATTAAGGACCCAGTTTTGGCAAAGGAGTGGATAGGAGACAAGGAGAAGTTGTACGGATTCTTTGAGTGTAAGATTAAGAGATGGTCGCATTTGCTGTGTTCCTACGGAAGGGGACAGTAGAGCATTGGTGGAAGTCCACCCGACCTATATTGAGAGCCTGACATACAAAGATCAGTTGAGAGATATTTGCAGATGCCTTCAAAAGCCAGTTTGTTCCAGATATGGCCCAGCGGAGGCTGCAGGTCGAGTTTTTGGGGTTGAGCCAGAGGAGTCATTCAGTAGATGAGTATGAAACCAGATTTCTATCCCTGGGAAGGTATGACCCTGGCACCATGAGTAGTGAGACCAGGAAGGTTTGCAGGTTCGTAGATGGATTAAGACCAGTGTTACAGTCTAAACTAATTCCATTTGACATCTCTACCTATGATGTGGCAATGCGCAGGGCGCAACTATGTGGACAAGATTATGAGAGGAATGCCTTCGAGTTCAAGATAGTGGGAAAGGGTAGAGACAGAGATAGAAAGAGGTTGGTGAGTGACAGTGCTCGAGGTTTTGGATATCGAGGAGGGAGGAGACTCTTCAGTAAGAGACCAAGGATAGAGAAAGTACAGGAGAAGACTGTGAGATCTCCTGCATCTCCGGCCATAGCTCCAACTAGAGGCGTTGTTATTAGAGGATCGAGGCCTACCACTGATCAGTGCAGTAGATGTGGTAGATTCCATGGAGGTAGACCTTGTCCTATTTCTAGTGGATTGTACTTCAGATGTGGGAAGCCAGGGCATATGGCTAGAGTTTTCCAAGAAGTACTTGATATTTTTCCACAGAAGGGCAAGGAGCTTGAGAGAACTCCAGCTAATACGTCTGCTCTGAGGAGGAGAGCAACGACAGTGGAAAAAGGGAAGCAAGTCATTAGACGAGGGCAAGCACATGCCTTGGACTAGGGGACAGCCGATGCTTTATCAGATGTGATTAAAGGTAACATCCTGATGTATGATTTAGAAGCACATGTTTTAATTGATCTCGGTACCACGCATTCATTTGTATCGCCTACATTTGCATGTAAGTTAGAAAAGCATGTAGAGTGTACCCCTTTAAGTAGAATGATGTTGATTAGTACACCTATGGATAATAGTCAGCTAGTGGAGTATGTGTTAAATGATTGTAAGCTAAGAGTAGGGGAAAAGGATATGACAGCCAATCTAACATTGTTAAGTATGAGTGACTTCGATGTAATCTTAGGAATGGATTGGTTATCAACAAACCATGTTATTTTAGATTGTTATGCTAAGACAGTTATGTTTCCTAACCCTGAAAAATATGTTGTAAAGTTTTGTGAAAAGAAATGAAAGTAGTTGTTATGGTTGTAATTGACAGTGTACTATGCTTACTGAGAAATGAATATGATAAAGGTTTTATTATGTACGTGGTCGATACGGATAAGGTACATCCGGAGTTGGCAGATATTCCTGTGGTTAGTGAGTTTTCAGATTTCTTTCCGGATGAACTGCTAGGGTTGCCACCAGACAGAGAAATGAAGTTTTGTATAGACTTGGTGCTTGGTACTGAACCTATATTGAAACCACCATATCACATGGCCTTAGTTGAGCTGGAGGAGCTCAAGAGACAGTTATAGGAGCTATTGGATAGGGGTTTCATCAGACCGAGTGTTTCACCTTAGGGAGCACCGATTTTATTTGTAAAGAAGAAGGATGGAAGCCTCCGATTGTGTATAAATTATAGATTGTTGAATAAGGCAACCATCAAGAATAGGTATCCCCTCCATGAATTGATGATTTACTAGATCAGCTCCCGAGAGCACAGGTCTTTTCTAAGATTGATCTGAGGTATGGGTATCATTAGTTGAGAGTTCGGAGTGGAGATGTACCCAAGACAACACTTAGGACCCGATATGGCCATTATGAATTTTTGGTTATGCCATTCGGATTGACGAATGCTCCCGCAGCTTTCATGGCTTTGATGAACAATGTGTTCAAGCCATATTTAGATCAGTTTGTTATTGTCTTCATCGATGACATATTGGTATATTCGAAATCTGAGGAAGAGCATGAGAAGCACCTCAGGATTGTGTTGCAGACCCTACGAGACCAGAAGCTGTATGCTAAGCTTAATAAGTGTGATTTTTTGTTATCACAGATCTCGTTTTTAGGACACATTGTGTCAAGGGATGGTGTATCAGTGAATCCATCCAAGATTGAGGTTGCAGTTTAGTGGGAATAGCCGAGGACAGTCACCGAGATTAAGAGTTTCCTGGGTATAGCAGGATATTATCGAAGATTTGTTGAGGGATTTTTTAAGTTAGCTATTCCATTGACACATCTCACTCGGAAGAGTGTAGCTTTTGTATGGGATGAAGATTGTGAGAAGAGTTTTCAGGAGTTAAAGAGTCGATTGACCACTGCTCCGATTCTCACTATCCCTACCAACTCAGGAGGATTTGCAGTTTATACAAATGCTTCTCATCAGGGACTGGGCAGTGTATTGATGCAGGATGGAAGGGTAGTTTCTTATGGATCCAAACAGTTGAAGGACCAAGAGAAGAACTATTTGACCCATGATTTGGAGTTAGCAACAGTAGTGTTTGCGTTGAAGGTATAGCTCCACTACTTGTACAGTGAGAAGTTTCAGATATTCACCGACCACAAGAGCCTCAAGTATTTGTTCTCGTAGAAGGAGCTGAACATAAGACAGAGAAGATGGCTAGAGCTTTTAAAAGATTACGATTGTGAGATACTTTATCATTCGTGTAAGCTTAACGTTATAGCTGATGCTTTAAGCAGGAAGAGCCTTGCGATGGTACCATATATGATGGTTAGGGAGCATAAGTTGCTAGAGCAGTTTGCTAGCCTCAGTTTAGAAGTCGTGCCTTCTGACATGATACAGACTGTATGATTGCTAGTCTACGCTTGGAGCCAAATCTGTTAGACAGGATCAGACAGGCTTAGCAGACTGATCCATATTGTATTGACATGATTGGTCAGATACAAAAGGCACAGTGACTGATTTTGAGATAAGTTTTGATGGACTTCTGAGGTTTAGAAGCAGATTGTGTGTTCCCGAAGGCCCAGAGCTCAAGAGATTGATATTGATAAAAGCTTATTCGTCGAGGTACACGCTACATCCGAGGAGTAACAAGATGTATCAGAACCTCTGGAAGGTGTATTAGTGGTCGGGTATGAAGAGAGATGTGGTGAATTTTGTGGCTAGATGTCTCGTATGTCAGCAGGTGAAGGTAGAGCATCAGAAACTTGTAAGGTTATTGCAGCCTCCACCTATACCAACATGAAAATAGAAGCATATCACCATGGATTTTGTGATGGGTTTACCGAGGACCCAGAGGAATCATGATGCGATATGGGTGATAATTGATAAATTGACAAAGTCAGCCCACTTTCTAGCTATGAGAGCTACCGATACTCTGAGCGCATTGGCAGAGTTGTATGTACGCAAGGCAGTGAGGTTACATGGTGTTCCAGTGAGCATTGTTTCGGATAGGGATTCCCGCTTCACTTCCCACTTTTGGGAACATTTTCAAGGAGCCATGGGAACCCAGTTGAGTTTGAACACCGCTTTTCATCCTCAGACATATAGTCAGTCAAAGAGGACTATACAGACTCTTGAGGATATGTTGAGAACGTGTATGCTGGATTATAAAGGCTTATGGGATGATCATTTGCCACTAGTCGAATTCGCCTACAACAACAATTATCATGCGAGTATCGGGATGGCACCGTATGAGCCTTTATATGGCTGTAGATGTCGTACCCCTATAGGTTGGGAAGAAGTGGGTGACAGGAAGATTTTTGCTCTTGACTTAGTTACACAAGCCTCTGAGGATGTCCAAATGATTGTTGAGAGATTGAGGATAGCTCAGAGTAGACAGAAAATTTACGTTGACAAGAGATGGAGACCACTTGAGTTCGCAGTTGGTGAGTCAGTATTTATGAAGGTTTCTCCTTCCAATGGTATAGCGAGATTTGGGAAGAGAGGTAAGTTGAGTCCTCACTACATTGGACCCTTTGAGATACCGGACATAGTGGGAGATAAGTCATATAGGTTGGCTTTGCCACTGGATTTATCGGGAGTGCATAATGTCTTCCATATTTCAATGCTACGAAAGTATCATCCAGATCCAACTCATGTGATTCGGTATGAGCCATTGGAGCTCAAAAATGATTTGACATATGTAGAAAAATCGATACAGATACTGGATAGAAAGGAGAAAGTCTTGAGCAATAAGACTATTGAGTTAGTGAAGATTCTCTGGCAGCATCACACTTCAGAAGAGGCTACTTGGGAGCTAGAGAGTCTGATGCGAGAGAGATACCCCCTGTTGTTTAGAGATTGAATTGGTTCTAATTTGGAGGACCAAATTTCTTAAGGTGGGGAGGATTGTAAAGCCTGTAATTTAATATATATTCTTTATGATTTTGTGATGTATGGACAAGTCACAATTGATATAAATCATAAGGAATGAATGTATTTAAGTCTCCAATGTGTATGAAATGCAAAATGGATGGTTAAGTAAATCAAATACTAATGTAACAGTGATTTTGGGATGGAAATTGCTGCAGAACTGCTTCTGAAGAGGAGCAGATCGATCTCTCATTCAATTCAGATCTATCTTGAAGAGGTTTTGGGTAGAACAGATCGATCTCATGTAAGGGCTAGATCGATCTCCTTAAGGTTCTGAGTAATGCAGATCGATCTCAAGGTTAGGAGCATATCGATCTCACTAGGCCTGAAAGATCAATTCTGATGGGAAAAAAGTAAGACAGATCGATCCCCATCGTTAGTAGATCAATCTCTATGAGCCAATTCTATAAATCTACAACTCTGCACTTCAGTTTTCCCGAGAGAGCCTATTCCATTCAACAACTAAAGTATAACCTAACCTATATACATCAGAAAACTTCATCTTGCAAGTAGTTTTGGAGTGAGATTCAATTAAGCAAAGTTGTTCTTAGTGAAGAGGAGAACAACATACTTGAAAACAAGAAGTTGGAATCAAAGATTGAAAGAGCAAGGAGGATTTTACCAATTTTGGAGAAAAAGAGGAAATTTTCAGCTAGTAAGATTTAATGCACCAAGTTCATATATGTTAATCTAGGTGTATTGCTGAGTTAATTTGTATATGTATAAATGGTTGAAAACAAAAAGATCATGAAAAATGTACATGACCTAACTATTGACATGAAAGTGAGAAAATGATCGAAAAATTGTGTTGGCATGAATTAAATGATGGAATATGCATGTATGGAAGATTGTAAGGTGGTTTTATGAAATGCATAAATTGGAAATGAGGAGAAATGAAGATAGATATATGAAAAATATGGTATAATACCATAATGGAAGAAAGTGATGAGAATGATGTATTGAATTGAGATTTTACACATGAAACAAGTATATTACGGTATACTAACATAGATAATTATAATAGCTTCGAAAATCACAATGGAAGCTGATCGGACTGCGAGAGTGAGCAGCACTGAGGAAGAGAGGTCACGTGACGTGATCTGGGGTGAGGGAATTTCGTGAGTAGTTAGATATAGCTACACGTATTTCAAATAGAATTTCGATACTATATTATATATGAATTCCTATGGATAGACATGTTGTGATAGGGACTAATGAGATAAAGTGTGAATTTATCCAAAAATATGGTGAAAAAGCCTTAGAAGCATGTTTGTGACAAAAATTCATGGTTGCATGATAGAATGGCTAATGTTTTCATGTATATGTGAAAACATGCACATTTTGTGCCAATTTGATTTACTTGGGTGAATTGTGATTTGAATAAGCCATCTATCGGGGTTTGTGTGTAAACCATTAATGCTAGAGAATACTCGCACTATAATTTATGAGATATGCATCACATAGTACTTGAGTATATTCTCGTACTACATTTTTAATGCGATTTATGCATGATAGAGTACTAGGAGCATTGCTCGTACTCGGTTTTATTGATTGATGCATTATAGAGTATTGGGAGCTTAGCTCATACTCAGTTATACATGGTAGAGTATTGGGAGCTTAGCTCGTACTCAGTTTTCATTGAATTATGCATTATAGAGTATTGGGAGCTTTGCTCATACTTGTGTTTTTACATGACATAGTGCTGGGAGCATTGCTCGCACTAGAGTTATATCATTGTGATATGGTCGTGTTAGGAGCTTACTCTCACGTACCAGTTTTGAAAGAGAGCATGAAACAGCCGTGTTGGGAGCCTGTGCTGACTGTGTGTTGCACCGATATTAAATGGTCACACGTGCATTATTTTGAGATATGGCCGAGGGCTAATGAAAATATAACCTATAGTATGAGGACTAAGACTTATGGCAAGGATCCTGACTATGAGGTATATCCAAGGTATGAGGACTAAGACTCATGGTGAGCATCCCACCTTGAGATTGGGTCCATGGAGTATTATGTACCGTGTATGTCACATGGAGTACGTTGTACCATGAGTACACGATGAGAGTGAGTTATGAGCTGACAATAAGGATTTGACCTACCTCCCGTTACAGCAATTGTGAGACCTCGCACACTGAGTACTGTGTAGCCTGGGATCATGGAAAATGAGTTATGATCATAATCTCGAAACATGTGGTTGCCTATCTCGTTATCCTTTCATGCAATGTAAATTGATATTTCTTGAATTAATTATCACATGGTTTTATAACCTGAACATGTGAATTGTGTATTGTGAAAAGGGTAACCCAAGGGATGGGTGAGGCCCAAATTTGATTTCCATGTTTTTAAACATGATGATATGCCATGTTATTTTGATTTAATTGAATGGCATGATAAATGTGATTTATATGAAATTACATGAAAAATGCAATGTTTTGCATAAACGGCTGAGTTGTTAAACAAGCATGATTTCAGTTACAAACTAATGATTTATATCTATATATATTGCATAACTATTTCAAGAAATATGCATGCTTTAGATGTGAATCGATAAGGAAATGATTTCAGGGCATGAGCATTGTATTTTGTAGATAGTGTAGTTATCTACTTGCTTGCCTGATTTCCTTACTGAGTTGTGAGCTCACCCTCTTTTTATTTCCCCTCTTTACAGAGCGTTCACAGTAGGTGGACACGGCTGAGAATTGATATTCCTTAATCTGCTGCATATCTATCTTACGAGAGGTATACACACTCGAACATTTTGTACTGAACATTGTAAAAGCACAGTTATGTAAACGATTGTACGGTCGGGGATGTATATGTAAAAATAGTTGTATTAATGTATAAGAGTTTATATTATAGAAAAGAATATTTGATTTGTATGCATTTTACGAATGAATATGAATGCGTGACTAATATCGAATCACAGTCCAACATTTGATGTGGATGATCACAGAAGGAGAAGTGAGTAATATGCAAAAAATTGCCTGGTGATTTTTGGTATAGTCACGGGAGGGGAGGTGACAGAAAGCGGTCCAAGTTACCGATGGGCTTTGTGGAGGAAAGTAAGAGGGTGAGCTCAACATGCTCCGTAAGAAAAACACGTGGCAAGTAGATAAATGCACTACCTATATACTTATGCCACAAATGAGTTTCTCATAAAATATACTGTAAATTTTCAATTCAATAAAACCAGAAATGTTAATCCAAAAATATTATCTTCACAGTTTACTGCTGCGATTTCACAATTTCGAAACTTCAAGCAATGGAATACAAAGTTTAAAATCACAACACAATTCACATTTTCATTTCAATAATTCCAGATAGACGAGGCAAGGCATTTCACACTATATCAGATATCAGAAGTGACAATTGACCAACGTCGGTGACTCCTGGCATTCACGGGCTAAGTGTGTCGGGATGTCAGGTACCGTGGGAGTGGTCAGCTACTCAAACGGCTCACACAGTACATTATTTTCCAATAATGCGGTACATCATACACACATGCACACAGCATGGTACATCGTACTCCATGGACCTCGACATCCTTCATATTTCAGTATAATTTCATCATTCACAATTTCATATAATTTTACCGTCTCCTTTTTGCCTCAAATCACGTGCGAGCAGGTTAGTGCAAGACCACACAACAATACACGCCTGACTAGTACGGTTTCATCATCAAAATACTTAAATCTCGTGCAATAAATTCGTGCAAGAGCACACAGCAATACACGTCTGACTAGCACGGGTTTAATGTCAGAACACTTAAATCTCGTTTCAGCAAATAAAATAGAGTAAAAGGGGCTGGTCTTGCCCTTTTTCAGATAAAATCCATAAAACACGGCTTTTCAATATAATTCTGAAATTTTAGATTTTTTTCCACAAATAATTTTAAAACTACTTAAATATTTATTTAAATAGGCTAAATAATACAATACCAGAAATTACGGTGATTTACAGAGTTAAAACATTTTCCTAAAATTTCAGAATGGTAAAACTTGACCTAAGATTTTCTACAATTCAGGTGACTAAAATTTTTGTCCTAAAGTTTACAATCTCAAATGCCCAGAACATATACGCAGATATTTTTAACATTTCATGAATATTTTTCTACAGCAGAAATACAGTCTAAATTTATATCTACAAAGTATCAAAAAAAATGTGCAATTTATCTCTAGCAGCACACGAGAATTTTTCTTACCTTGGTGTCTGCTCGCAGTCCGCAATACCTGTAGTGACTAGAGTTTATGGGCCTGATCTGCTCAGATTATTTCCATCGAAATTTCGTACCTGATGTTGCCTACCTGACAGCAACAAGAAAATGCCTTTCGCGTAGTCTGATTGCACTAACGACAAAAGGGTGAAGTCGATGCAATTTGATCCACGTGTTCTTCGTATATCCTGCAAAAACAACAGGAATCAGAGGGGGCAGGGATTTGTCCCTGCACGCGCACTCCGACGATTAAGTCAGTAATCGGGAGTTATGTGTATAAGAATAGGAGAATGTAATTCTCAATTCAAAGAGTTTTGAGTATTTCTCCCTGTTTTTTTCTTTTTGGATCGAATCCCCTTTTTCAGAGAGCTCACCTGGTATTTATAGGTTTCTCTGGGTCGGTTCGAGCTGAGGCCCAGGCGCGTGTCTGGGCCGCGACAGAGTCATATAGTACTCTGTCGCGCTTCGGGCGAGACAGCTTGAGGGAGACCTCTACCGCAGTCCGTGCGGGAGACTATGCCGCATGCTGTGCGAGAGACCTCTACCGCGATCCGTGCGGGAGACCTCTACCGCGATCCATGCGGGAGACTATGCCGCATGCTATGCGGGAGACTATGCCGCATGCTATGCGGGAGACCTCTACCACGGTCCGTGCGGGAGACTATGCCGCATGCTGTGAGGGAGACCTCTACCGCGGTCCGTGTGGGAGACTATGCCGCATGCTGTGCGGGAGACTTCTACCGCGGTCCGTGCGGGATACTATGCCGGAGGCTCTGCGAGAGACCAATGTGGCGATATGGGCGATGGAGGTCTGCCGTGCCTGTCGCGCGGCACATCACAAAGGCGACAGACTCCTATCGCATCAAACACTCTGTCGCACTGCAAGGAACTGTGCCACGTGGCTGCTCTGTCGCTATAATCCGTCACGTGGCTCGTTCTGGATTTGACACGTGGCAGGAGGATGATCGTACACGTGGATTCTGGTGACGCGACCACCATCAATTGCTCCCCACTCTTTGGTAGGAATCATTCCTGCGAAAGAGTATCTGGGTCTGGATTTTCTCGGGTCGGGTCGGATCTCCGCGAGTGTGTCGACGCAGGCGAGCCGCTATATATACTGGGCCCCTGCTGTCCTTGTCGCTATTGAGTTCTCCCGTAAAAAGACACTCAACCGCGATTTTCTCTGCACACTCTCTCGTAACTCTGCCGCACTCTACTGTACTCTACCGCAAGTCTATCGCGTACACATCACTGTGTCGCAACTCTGCCGCAGCTTCTTCATACTCTGTCGCCAATCTCTCCTTTACTTCATTTTAGGTAATTTCGTAGTCTGCAGTCCCACTCTTTTGATTTACAGACTCCTAAAATGGCTGGCCATGGTATAGGAAAACAAATTGATCTAGGCGTTAAGTCGACTTTAAAGGAAGCCGACGTCCAAGACCTAGAATCCCGATTTTCTTTACCTGATGGATACTCTTATAGGCTCCCAGCCCCTCAGGAGAGCGATATACGTCGTGTGTCCGACGGGGCTGTCGTTTTCAGGGCAGCTTTGGAGTTAGGACTCCGCTTCCCCTTGTCCGACTTCGGGGCTTCCTTCCTTAGAACGCACAGGGTATCCCCGGGGCAACTGCATCCTCATGCATGGATGCAATTGGTAGCATTTAGCGTGCACTGCCATTTAAGGGGCGTCTCTCCGTCCCTTCCTCTTTTAGAAATATTCTTTAGGCTTCGAGGGAGCCCCGGCTTGGTGCCTTACTCGCTTCAGCGGGTGTATCAGTCCGGTTTTGAGAACCGATTATTCGAGAAACCAGCTAACAAGTTCCATGGTTTCGAAACGGAATGGCTGGTTGTGGAAGTGCCCGAGGGCCTGGATTTTCCCACTCGTTGGGAGAATAGGCGTGAGATTCCCAAAGGTCCCCGGGTTGCCACACTTAGGGAGCAGTTGTCTTCTGACGTCAACAAACTGCTAGTCCCTCATCCCCTTAGCCTTGATACCCTTATATCAAATGAAAATTTGATATTAGCAGGCTGGGGTGTGGGTCCGGTCCCTGTTGCCGGACCCTCTATTCCTTCATCAGATCCTCTGCCTTCGGTTTCCCCCGAATTAAATCCTGAACCACCTAGGCCACAAGAGGATATAGGGAGCACCAACATAGAATCAAGTTCTGACAGCGAACCCTTAGCCGATTTGACTGGTTGGGAAGGGTTCGGCTCTACTTTCATGGTGCTCCCTGATGACGACACCATAAATATAGAGTCCCTTCAGGAGCATCTCGATTCTCCTGACGGTAACTTTTAATTTTCTTTACGGCTTGCTGTTTTTGATCAGTTTTTGACCACTGATTTGTCTTCTTTTTCTTTTTTGCAGATATGAGTCATTTTCGGCAATCGTTAGGTCGCCAGGTTTCTGAGGCTGGTCCTTCCAGCGCTCCTGCCAGGAAGAGGCATCGTTTGGCTGACGATGTCCCAAGTGAGGCACCGGTCCCCTCTCATCCACCTCGTGCTCGGACCCTTCCTGTTTCTAGGCAGGCGATGCCTCCCCCTCCTTCAGAGCAGAGAGAACTCTCTCGGGATAGGGGGAGAGTTGCCTCGTCTTCATGGGGGGCTTCCGGATCATCCGAGAGATCACGCTCCGAGGAGCGCGCGGAATGCAATATCATTCCGTCTCAGCGGAAGAATAGAAGGCGCTTGTACATCGAAGGTTCGATGGGAAGCAGGCCAATATTGCCGAGGATAGGTCCTGCCGATGAGAGGCCCTATTCCGTGGACGGGGGAAATATTATGAGGGGCCACGAGTTCCGAGTCTACCCCGAGGTTCGTGACAACGACATTTTGGACATTCCCGGGGTGGCCTCCCGGTTAAGCTGGTCCACTATCCTTCCTCGGGACGAGGCAAGGATATTCAGAAACTACCCGGAGGGGGAGGATTTAGCCGACATAGAGGCGTTGAGGGTAAGTTTCATACTCTTCTTCGTTTGATTCATTTTTGCCGCATTCTTTGAATCTAACTTTTTGTATTCCTTTGCAGCTGGCTCAACGCACTGTGGCCAACAATGCCCAACATCGGGCTTATCGGGAGCGTGCTGATAGGGAAATCCGAGAGTTAAAGGATCAAGTTATGAAGTTGCAGAACACCATCAACAACTTATCCAAACTTCCAGATTTAGTTCGAAGCTTGGAGGAGCAGCTCGCAAAGGTTCATCAAGACCTTAATCACGCCCAGGGGGATCTTACTGTAGAGAAGGCTCGGTCTAGCAGATTTCAAGAGGATCTCCGGGATGCCCACTCTGAGCTAGACTGTATGCAGTCCAACTACGGGTCTTTACTTGCTCGAAATCAGGAGCTCGAGCAGCGTGTTGCCGAGTTGGAAAGTCAGGCTGCTCCTACATTGACCCAAGTGGAGATCAATAGCATACGGGCCGAGGCTGTGAAGGAGTACCGTCTCTCCAAGGATTGCTTGAGACGGAAGGAGGATTTCTCGAATCCCTATGTAAAGTACGGGTTCTATCTTGCCCGATCATGGTTAGAAGCACATAGGGAAGGAGAGGAATTCCCAGAGCTCCAGTACACCAACGAGGCAATGCTATTTGAGGCCCCCGACTGGACTAAATATGAGCCTGAAGCTGAACCTGCAGACGAGTTATTTAAGAGGACTGCCCAAGATGACCTCGTCAACCTCACTGGTCCTTGGGAGCCCATGGATTTGGATGGTGCTCCCGAGCCTATCGAGGCTCTCATTGATTTAGATGACGAGGAGGGTCAGCAGTCTTTGGGAAGTGATGGTCCGTCTGCAGCTGATCCCCAACTTCCTCCCGAAGAGTAGATAGCTATTTTTGTTTTTTGTATTTCTTTTCCAGTACTTTGTTGTTTTTTATTTTAACTTCGTACTTTTGTCGAATGTAATGACTTTTGAATGAAATGAAATTGAGATTTTTGTTCATGCTTTGTATTGCATTACTTCTCTATTTATCATTTATCATTCTTTGTCTGTTTATTTTGGTTGAATGTATTCGTTTGAATGTATTCGTGCATGCTCCCCAATTCTTGATAGAAAGATAAACTTTCAGAAAGAATTTTTTGAGCGAACGTATAATTGTTTAAGGCTTGATTACTGCGACGTGTATGCGTCTTTAGTTTTTATAGCCTTGATATTTTTATCGCCTGGCCATAGTGACGCATAGCGCCTCAGGCTCTTACAACTTGGTTAATTGTACACGCCTGGCCACTGTGACGCATAGCGCCTCAGGCTCTTACGGCTCAGTTGATTGTATACGCCTGGCCACGGTGACGCATAGCGCCTCAGGCTCTTACGGCTCGGTTGAACTACGCCTGGCCACAGTGACGCATAGCGCCTCAGGCTCTTACGGCTCGGTTGAACTACGCCTGGCCACAGTGACGCATAGCGCCTCAGGCTCTTACGGCTCGTCTGAACTACGCCTGGCCACAGTGACGCATAGCGCCTCAGGCTCTTACGGCTCGTCTGAACTACGCCTGGCCACAGTGACGCATAGCGCCTCAGGCTCTTACGGCTCGTCTGAACTACGCCTGGCCACAGTGACGCATAGCTCCTCAGGCTCTTACGGCTCAGTTGAACTATGCCTGGCCACAGTGACGCATAGCGCCTCAGGCTCTTACGGCTCGTCTGAACTACGCCTGGCCACAGTGACGCATAGCGCCTCAGGCTCTTACGGCTCAGTTGAACTACGCCTGGCCACAGTGACGCATAGCGCCTCAGGCTCTTACGGCTCGGTTGAACTACGCCTGGCCACAGTGACGCATAGCGCCTCAGGCTCTTACGGCTCGTCTGAACTACGCCTGGCCATAGTGACGCATAGCGCCTCAGGCTCTTACGGCTCAGTTGAACTACGCCTGGCCACAGTGACGCATAGCGTCTTAGGCTCTTACGGCTCGTCTGAACTACGCCTGGCCACAGTGACGCATAGCGCCTCAGGCTCTTACGGCTCGTCTGAATACCTGTCACAAGATTTAGATGCATATAAGTCGCTGATGTATAATAAAATGACATTCTGCGTGATGATTTGATGACAATATCTTGTGATGGTATAAACAAATAATAATACTGTTTGGGAAAGAAAATATAGTGATTAATTCAAATACAGCTTTAGGTGATTTGAATTCCATGTTTTCCCTATCCTCTTCCCTTGTAGAGTTTCTAGGACACATGTGTTAGGTCCAATCTTGTATCTGATTCTGTAGGGACCTTCCCAGTTGGCTCTGAACTTCCCATCCTCCTTCAGGGCATTCGTGATCTGCGACTTTCTGAGCACTAGATCTCCCTCAGACATTGGCCTATCTCTCACCCGGCTATTATAGTAGTTGGCCACCCTCTGATGATAGGATGCCAATCGAATAGCCGCGGTTTCTCTATGTTCATCGAGTAGGTCCAAGCCTTCCCTTAGAGCTTGTGAATTTTCTTCCTCTACTAAGGGTATCACTCTTGGTGATAACGCTCCAATTTCTACGGGGATCAGTGCTTCTGCGCCGTATACAAGGCTGAATGGCGTTTCTTTAGTCGACACACGACTGGTGGTACGATATGCCCATAAAACGCTAGGCAATTCGTCCACCCATGCCCCTTTTGCTTTGTCTAGCTTGGTCTTCAGCCCATGGAGGATAGTCCGATTACTGACTTCGGCCTGTCCATTAGCTTGAGGATATGACACTGAGGAGATCCTTAGCTGAATGTTGAGGCTCTTACAAAATTCACGGAAGGCGTTGCAATCAAATTGCTTTCCATGGTCGGCATTTAGGATGCGGGGAATTCCGAATCGACAAATAATGTCTTTCCACACCATTGCCTCCACTTTCTTTTCCGTGATTGTGGCTAAAGGCTCTGCTTCAATCCACTTTGTAAGGTAATCGGTAGCCACTAGCAGGAACTTTCTTTGGCCCGTGGCTAAGGGGAAAGGTCCAAGGATGTCTAATCCCCACTGTGCAAAAGGAATTGGCTGTACTGTGCCTTGAGAGGGAGTCACTGGGGCTGTAGTGATAGGCGCAAACCTCTGGCATTTGTCACACCTGCGGGTTTGGTCCATCGCATCTTTCTTCAACGTTGGCCAGTAGAATCCCGATCTCAATACTTTAGCTGCAAGAGCTCTCGCTCCTAAGTGTTCGCCGCAAATTCCTTCATGCACTTTGGCTAGGGCGTATCTTGCTTGTTCCGGTCCCAGACATTTCAATAAAGGTGACGAATATCCCCTTTTGTACAGTTCTCCATTGATGAGTGTAAACTTCGCCCCTTGTACTTTCAAGCGACGAGCCTCGTCCTTATCTTGGGGGAGTGTTCCTTCGGTGAGATACTGTTTGTATGGGAATCTCCAATCGTCTCCCACTTGAATGTCACACACTTCGACCTCTTCAATACTAGGTCGTTCGAGCCTCTCCACCTTCACTGTCCTTCCTCGTGTTTCGGTGGAAGAGGCTAACTTAGATAATGCATCAGCATGTGTGTTTTCGGACCGATTGATTTGTATCAGCTGAAAGTTTTTGAAAGTCTGTGCCAGAAGTTGGACTTTCTTCAAGTAAGGGACCAGCATCGGTTCCCGTACCTCGTACTCTCCGCTGAATTGGTTCACCACCAATTGAGAATCACTGTGTGCTATCAAGTGGTGAACCTGTAGCTTCTTAGCTAACATCATCCCTGCTATAAGAGCTTCATACTCCGCTATGTTGTTCGAACTGGGGAATCCGAACCGTAGGGAGTATTCAAGGGATTTTCCTTCGGGTGATACCAAGACTATACCCGCTCCGCTTCCATTGGCACTTGATGCCCCGTCGACATGCAGCAACCATGGGTGAGCCTCCCCTTCACTGCTGTCGCTTAGGATGGTGCATTCTACGATGAAGTCAGCCAGAGCTTGACCTTTGATAGCCTGCCGTGGTTAAAATGTGATTTCGTATCCCCCAAGCTCCACTGCCCATTTCACTAACCTTCCTGAGTGTTCAGGTTTCTGAAGGATCTGTCTTAACGGTTGATCTGTCAAGACGGTGATAGGGTGTGCTTGGAAATACGGGCGTAACTTTCGCGAGGCCATCACAAGAGCTAATGCTAACTTTTCGGCCAGCGGGTAGCGGGTCTCTGGATCCAATAACACTTTACTCACGTAGTAGATGGGACGGTGCACCTTTTCATCTTTCTTCAGTAGCACCGCACTGACGGCGAAGTCACCGACTCCCAAATACATATAGAGTTGCTCTCCTTCCAGGGGCCTTGTTAACAAAGGCAGCTGTTTCAAGTACTCCTTGAGGTCTTCAAAGGCTTTTTGACAATCTTCCATCCATTCGAAGTTCTTCCCCCCCCCCCCCCGTAGAGTTTTGAAGAACGGCAGGCTCCTTTCTGCTGATTTTGACAAGAAGCGATTCAGAGCTGCTATCCTGCCTGTCAATCTCTGGACCTCTCTTACGGTGGTTGGGGGTTTCATGTCAATGACAGCCTGTACCTTCTCAGGATTTGCCTCAATGCCCCTGTTAGTGATCATGAAGCCTAAGAACTTCCCTGATCTTACCCCGAATGAGCACTTTTCAGGGTTTAGCTTCATGTTGAATCTCCTCAATACTTCGAACACCTTGGACATTTGATCAGTATGAGACTCTCCTACGCGGCTCTTGATTATCATGTCGTCCACGTAGGCTTCCATGGTATTTCCCAGAAGATCCTTGAACACTTTGCTCACCATTCGTTGATAGGTGGCTCTCGCGTTCTTTAGACCGAACGGCATTACCCGATAGCAATAGGTTCCGTCGTCGGTTATAAAGGAAGTCTTTTCTTCGTCTTCTGGGTGAAGTATGATTTGGTGATACCCGGAGAATGCATCCAAGAAACTGAGGAATTCGTAACCGGATGTATCGTCTACGAGTCTGTCTATCCGAGGTAGGGGGTATGAATCTTTAGGGCAGGCTTTGTTCAGGTCTGTGAAATCCACACACATTCGCCACTTCTCGCTAGATTTCTTTACCATCACTACATTGGCCAACCACTCAGGGTAGTAGACCTCTCGGATGAATCCGGCGCCCAGGAGTTTATTCATTTCTTCAGTGATTACTTTTTGTCGTTCCGGGGCGAAACTCCTCTTCTTCTGTTTGACGGGTCTGTGTCCGGGTATGACATTAAGCTCATGGCATATCACTTCGGGATTAATTCCAGGCATGTCCGTCGGACTCCAGGCGAAGACATCCGAGTTTCTTCTCAGGCACTCGACTATGTCGTTCTTTAATTGTTCGTCGAGTTGAGTCCCGATGAATGCCCTTTTTCCTCCATCCCCTTCGATTAGCTCAATGGGTTCTGTCTCCTCTACAGGCTGAGGTTTGGACGGATCATCTATGCACAAGGTTTCTTTCCTCTGTACTACCTTGTTGGCAGTGGAAGCGAGATAACAAGTACGGGCGCTCCTTTGGTTTCCTCGTACTTGCCCGACTCCGTTGGGAGTGGGAAACTTCATCAATAGATAGCAAGAGGATATCACCGCCCTCATGTCATTCAGTACAGGTCTGCCCAAAATTATGTTGTAGGCAACAGAGGTTGACCTGACCACCATGAACAATACTTGCTGGGTCACATTCTTCGGGTGCTCTCCGAGAGTCACAGGCAACTCTATGGACCCGGCAACTTTCACTCGCTCCCCCGTGAATCCGTATAGTGGCGCCATAACGGGCTTTAATTTATCTTCGGATATACTCATTTTTTCGAAGCAATTCCAATAGATTAGGTTTACTGAGCTTCCGTTATCGACCAGAACCCTGCTCACCGGGTGTTTGGCCACTACCGTGGATATCACCATGGGGTCATCATGGGGCATGACAATATCACCTTTGTCAGCCGGAGTGAACATGATGGGCTCTTCATCCGCCAGCTCCTCCATCACCACATTAACCTGATACGCTTGCCTGGCGTAACTTTTGCGGGAAGTAGAGGAGCTTCCTGCACTTGAGTCCCCGCCTGCGATGACATTTATCGCGGGGGCTGTAGGTTCGTTGTTTGGCGGATTAGCACGGGGGATGGACCTGACTGCTTCGTTTCTAGGCCTATCCCTTCTATTGTCATTATTTGCCCCAGCCTGCGGACGATCATTCCTTTGGTCACGCGGAGGATAACGGGGTCTCTCGCTTCTCCATAGGAAGCGGTTGATCTTTCCCTCTCTGGCCAGTCTTTCCAACTGGTCCATTAAATCTCTGCACCTCTCTGTTGGGTGACCGTGAGCACAATGGAATTCACAGTAGGCTTCGGGGTTTCGTCCTACATCTTCAATTTTCTTCTTAGGGAATTTCAATAATCCTGCCCCTTCGATAGCTGCCAGTATCGCAGTGCGAGGCTCGTTCAACTTGGTATAACCTTCATACCTGAGCCTAGGGGCTTTGTCTACTCTCACGGGTCTTGGGAAGCTTCTCTCGGGTGCATCTCTCTCTCTTTTCTTTCCTTCCTTCGCCTCCCTGGGCTGTATCATTCTCATCACTTCTTCTTGAGCTACATACTTGTTAGCCCTGGCAAAGAGGTCAAAAATCGTCATCGGTTGATCGAGAGAGAGGGATTCTTGTAGTTTTTCAGAGTTCGTCCCTTGTAGCATTGCAGCCAAGGCTACGCCTACCGGTAGATCTTCCACTTCCAAGGTTGCATCTCGGAAGCGGTCTACGAAGCTTTTCAAGGGTTCTTTATTCCCTTGTTTAAGCGTGAGTAGGTAGGTGGCATCTTTCTTCCTCTGGCTGTGGATCATGAAGACTTTGAGGAATTCATTTCTCAACTCGTCAAAAGAGAAGATTGAACCTTCGCTCAACCCGTTGAACCACTTTAGAGCGTGCCCGGACAATGTGAGGGAAAAAACCCTGCACATAATTTCGTCCTCCCACCCATGCAGCAGCATGAGGGACTCGTAACTCTGTATGTGGTCATAGGGGTCCGCTTTGCCAGTATAAATGGCCATGGAAGGCATTTTGAACTTCTTTGGCAAGGGTTTGTTCATGATCTCCAGGCTGAATGGGATTCTCCTCCTTTGGCCGTCATCTGGAAACACCAGTTTTTTCTTCTCGAGGATCCTTTGGACGACCTTCTCTATGTCCTCCGACCCTCGAGCTGAGCATGGCCTTGTCTCTTCGGGTCTAGAAGAGTCTGACTGATAAGCACCTCTTCCAGCACCTCCCATTCCGGGACTTGTAATCTCGAGACCTTCTCGAGGGTCTTGGCCTCTCTGTCTCCGTCGCTCCCCAGCCCTACATTCTCTTAAACCATGTTCCAACTCCACGGGAGATGAGCTGCGGTATGTGGGGGAACTCTGCCGCCTATCGGCTATAGGAGAAGTCTGCCTCTTGCCGGGCAGAGGAGAACTCTGCCGCCTATCAGCGGCGGGAGAGCACCGTCGCACATATGTTGCGGGATGGCTCTGCCGCATGTAGTCCCCGGGAGAGCTCTGCCGCACATTTGGTGGGCTCTGTCGCCTATCGGCCAGTGGTGAACACTGCTGCCGTTGAGCTGCGGGCGAGCTCCGTGGAATATCTGCTGGGGGAGACCTCTGCCGCACGAGGTCTGTGGGTGAGCCTTGCCGCACAGGTGCTGTGGGCGAACTCTGTCGCCTAAGGTCCGCGGTTGAGCTCTGCCGCCTATCTATTGGGGAAGACCTCTGCCTTGCTGGATCCGTAGTGGCATTATTTCGTGTTCCTGCCTCTTGTCCAGCGTTTACCAGGGTGGAGGGCTGACCTCTCTCATAGATCTGCAAAGGTGTGTTTTCTCCCACTAACTGCTGCACTTCATGGGGCAAGCTGAATTGGGGGAGAGTGTCTCTGAAGAAGCTCACCATAGCCTTCAAAGCTGTCGTGGTCTCTTCATTTTTGCGCTCCAGGGTCTCAAATTCTTCGAGAGAAACCACGGCTTCTCTCTGACCCCTTTCACCATGTCTTCGTCTTTGTTCTGATCTGACAGGGGGACTCACGAAATTCTGCCCTCCTGTCAACTCTGCTGCAGAACGTGTTCGCACCATTTTGATAGAGAACCTGACTTTTTGCCAGACTTCCCACAGACGGCGCCAATTGATGTTGCCTACCTGACAGCAACAAGAAAATGCCTTTCGCGTAGTCTGATTGCACTAACGACAAAAGGGTGACGTCGATGCAATTTGATCCACGTGTTCTTCGTATATCCTGCAAAAACAACAGGAATCAGAGGGGGCAGGGATTTGTCCCTGCACGCGCACTCCGACGATTAAGTCAGTAATCGGGAGTTATGTGTATAAGAAGAGGAGAATGTAATTCTCAATTCAAAGAGTTTTGAGTATTTCTCCCTGTTTTTTTCTTTTTGGATCGAATCCCCTTTTCCAGAGAGCTCACCTGGTATTTATAGGTTTCTCTGGGTCGGTTCGAGCTGAGGCCCAGGCGCGTGTCTGGGCCGCGACAGAGTCATATAGTACTCTGTCGCGCTTCGGGCCAGACAGCTTGAGGGAGACCTCTACCGCAGTCCGTGCAGGAGACTATGCCGCATGCTGTGCGAGAGACCTCTACCGCGGTTCGTGCGGGAGACCTCTACCGCGATCTGTGCGGGAGACCTCTACCGCGATCTGTGCGGGAGACCTCTACCGCGATCCATGCGAGAGACTATGCCGCATGCTGTGCGGGAGACTTCTACCGCGGTCCGTGCGGGAGACTATGCCGGAGGCTCTGCGAGAGACCAATGTGGCGATATGGCGATGGAGGTCTGCCGTGCCTGTCGCGCGGCACATCACAAAGGCGACAGACTCCTATCGCATCAAACACTCTGTCGCACTGCAAGGAACTGTGCCACGTGGCTGCTCTGTCGCTATAATCCGTCACGTGGCTCGTTTTGGATTTGACACGTGGCAGGCGGATGATCGTACACGTGGATTCTGGTGACGCGACCACCATCAGTACCAATATTTTAAAAATTTCGAACCGATATTTTTTACTTTCTTTTCCCCGAATTTTTCTCAAATTCTTTGCGTATTTTTCTCAATTCCAAATATATGTCTATAGTATTTTATATATATATATATATATATAAATCTTTTTTTTTCCGATTACTGTTCACTTTTTTTTTAAATCGTCCCGCCATTTTCTTCTTCTTCTTTTTTTCCTTGTTTCAATCCGACACACCATTCATCCACCATTTTCTTTCTCTTCACCGTTTCCTCGGCATCACCGGCGCTGCCATGCCCTCATCAATCTCGTTCGGCCACCACCATCCTCAATCTTCCTTCCAGCCTCCCTCGTCCGGCTTCCTTTCTTCCTCACAGCTTTCTCTCTTCAACATTCTAGGCAAACTTCCTTCCTTAGTGACTCACACCATAGGATATAAACAGCAAAAGATAAGTGCCCAACAATCAAAGCATGTAGACAACAAGGATAGGTGGACAGCAACACACATTCCACGTTTCCAGCAGTAATTTTCTACTCTAGTAGCAGCTTTCGGTTCCAGCAATTTGCTGCCACTCTCGATCACAGTTCTGTTTCAGGTTTGCTTCGAGATTCAAGCTATTCTTGGTTCTAGTGCATTTCTCCAATTCTGGTAGCTCACACGGTTCTGTTTCAAGGTTTTCTATACAGCAGCAGCTTTTGGTTACTAGTGTCACCATAAAATTCTGCTTCAGTTCAGTTTCGGTTGCAGCGAGATGAGGAAACAGCAGGGACCCAGAGCAGCAAGGCACTGTGTAGAAACCGTAAAGGAACAACAACAACTTGATGGTACAGTAGGTAAGTGCAATAACGGGAAACTTGGTGCGTGGTAGGAGCAGCGGTGAAGCAGGGATGAACGATGCGGCCGACAAAGATGTAACAACCAGTGGACTTTGGTGCAAGAGATGTGTAGTGATGATGCAGAGGACGACGCCAGGAACAAAGAATCTTGTTGAACTTGCTGCTACTGCTTCATTTCTTGTTACATTTCCAGTCACTCTCTCGGTTTTACTGCTTGTTTAGCCAACCAGTACACAAGCGGCATCATCTCTTATTTCCTTTTATCATGCTTCCATCCTTTTTCAAACTGCTCCATCATTATTTCCTTCTTGTTCTCTCCCATGTCTTCTGTTTCGGTCACTCCTTCCCATAGTCCCATACTTATGGGACACCAAGTATTGCTAACATTTCAGTTTGCCTATATTGGTTTGCTGCTGTACATGTGGAACCCCCAGATGTTCAACTTTCTGTTCTTCTCTTGTCATGTTTCCAAACATTTCCTATTTCCTGTATATATATATATATATATATATATATATATATATATATATATATATATATATCATTTCGCTTTTGTCGTGCCAGCCCTGTTGGTCAGGTTCCTGTCCTCCTGTCACTGCCAGCTTCAGTCACCTTTCCCCTTTTTTGCTAACCGAACTACTCTCTCTTTCCCATGATTCTCAATTCAATCTTCTGTCTGCCCCTTCCTCATTTTCACCCGTTTCTTCTGCACTTTCTTAGCTCACGTCCCTTGTCTTCCTTGACTGCCTTATTAATACCCAGCAGACCAATCACGAAAGATGCAGCTTCCCTAACATTTTCGGGTTGTCAACCTACTGCAGGTGCCACAACTTTGCGTCTCCTATCTTTTCGGTTCAGTTTCGCTACCGTCCTAGGCACCTAACTGCTATGTTGTTTTCTACTAAGTTTTGTCCCGTTACTAGCAGGCCACACATCCTCTGCTGCTCTCAATTATATATATATATATATATATATATATATATATATATTCATACTTTGTCCTACCACAGTACTTCATTTTCCAGTTCCTAATATGTTGCGGTTTCTCCTCTATTTTCTGTTTCCCTCCTATCACTTCAGTCAGGTTTTTATCTTCCCCATTAACTGCCAATTTTCAGACTTTGGGATAGCAATTTAATATCCTGCCATCTCCATTACCTATTGCTTTCATTCCCTTATGTATATATTTCGCCTACAAGGAATTGTTTCTCCCATTTTCCTACTGAATGCCATCATCCTTACCATCCTTCTCATTTCACTTTCTGCTGATGTATACCGAAACCAACCACTCTTAGTTGGCCTTTGCTCCCACGTTTTCTGCTAACAATTTGCCACTCCGCAGCAAGCATGTTGCACTCGTTTTCCTTATCTCCACGTTATCCAGATTTCATCCATCACGCTTCCTGTTTCTTTCCTCCATAAACATTGTCACCAATAATTGATGGAGTGGCCTCGAGTTGGCTTTAAAAAAATGGCGTCAAATCTTTGATTTTTAATTTGTTAAATTAGACTACTAATAATAATGTTATATAATATAATTGATTGTAGTATAATACTGCATTATACTTCAATTGGTATCATGCCATATTTTTGTGTACTCATTTAGACTACATGATAGGATATTTATCTTATTAATTTCACCTATGTCGTAAATATGATTTCACTTATTTATCCTTTAATAAGCACAATTTTTTTCATTCCAATTTGTTCACTTAATACCAAGTTCAAGAAAATTCGTGGGGTTTACATTCTCCCCACCTTAAGAAATTTGGTCTCTAAATTTAAAGATACATCATTTCTTAAAGAAATGTGGGTACATATATTCTATTTCTGAATCTCACAAACCATCAGTACTAATACCAAAACTTGTTGTAGCACTCATTTGGGTCTGACTAGTTACATCAATACAGTACTTATCATTATGCTGAGCCTCTTCGATTCGATTAATCACGTCCAGTTCATCTCTCAGGCTAATCTCATGTAATGAATGTCAACATCAGGGAAGGACCACATTCAAGTAGCGGCTCACTAAATATTTTAATAATTTATGACCCTGACCAATATATATAATGTCATTCCGAAATCATTTCTGCTCAAAGCACTCATTTCCTATTTCTTGTATTAGACGACCTTTGTGAAATTTAATATTTGAACCTTCTTGATCAGTAGGATTCTATAATTTTTCTCCGCACAAGTAATGGTATCCTGACTTCAAACACGAATATTACGACTGTTAATTTCAATTTATGGGTTATGGGTACTTCTAGACGCTGTCAAGTCTCTCAAGCGGGAAGGTATTTTGAAATACCTTTATTATCCATTAAACTTGACCACATAAACTGGCTATGGATATAAGGGTTTATGGTTCAGTCCCAATAGAAAGTACGATACCATAATTTATCGCAATTTCACATTTATCCTTTAGTCACCACTCATTCTTCGTTCACATCACTCGATCCGAATCATTTCACATACCCAAAAATATTCATAAGTTGTGTACATCTCTCATTCCAATTATAATCATGTATCCAAAAGTTACCACACTTCTAAACTTGTCTCATTTCGTACGTCAGTTATACCGAAATCATTTCCTTACTCAAATTGAGTCTAGCATTCCAAACGTAAGCATATACAATTTATAATCCTAAGATTCGATACGTAATTCATATTTCAAAGTCTCTTTATATCTCAATCTTTAAATCATCTTAACAGTTTTGGATCTTTTCCATTGATATATAATCTTTGTTTTGGAGGAATCCAATTGACACCCATTCTTAATACAAACCCAAAAGACTCCATGTCTCCTTAAAAATTAACGCTAGTACACTCCAAAGTGGGTCACTCAGTCTAATATTCCCCTTTTTCATATAATCCTTATAATTGTTTTTTCAGCATTTCTAATTTAATCAAAGCTATTCAATATAGTGTTTCGATTACTAGTTCGGTACTAAGTACTAAATCAATTCGAAACTTCATTTTTCAATTTAGTGGTAACTCTGATAGATCATCCAAATATATATCGGAAAACTCTCTGTCTACAATGGTGTCTCTTTAGTCCGAACACACCCTAACTTTATCAATCATGTAAGTAGTGTGACGTTCACTTATACTTTTAGTTCTGTAATTCATTTTTTTAGTTACAGTGACTTTACTCTATCACTCTCACTGCTTCCTTAGTACATCACTTTTCTGTCACTCTTTTTACCTTTTCATTTTCTTAGTAATCTCGAAATATACATTTCATATCACAGTTGCACCTTACGCACCGCTTCCTCAAAATAACATCCAAGGGGGTTAATTTAGCTCGATTGAGGATCTTAGTACCTCCTACGAGTTTCCTGGACTTCTTCCATTTTACATCTTTACTTATCCTGATTATACTCCTTCCAAATCTATTTAATTTCATATTCATTCTCGAACTTGTTTTCTTATGTCCGATTCAATCATTTTATCCATAATTGCCATTTGTTTCATTCGGAATGTGTTGTCGTCTAAAGGCCTTTAGAAACATATCCCATGTAATTTTTTGATGTCAGCTCTCGGATTAAATCAGGGAGTTTCCCTCCGAGTTTGACTTTCCATTTTGATATTGATGCTATAAAAGCTACTTCTTCTAGTAGTGCACTTCAAAGTCCGTATAACTTTCTCAATTCTTTACCACAAAATTGTAAAGTAACTTTCTCGGTAGAGTTACTACAAAAAATTCATAAGGTTTTTCTGTCTCATTTATCCAATCTTCTACAATCATTGAATTTCTTAACTCCACTGAAAAACAGAGGCTCAAACCTCTGAAATCGCCTCAGTCTGTTAAGTTCACAGTCATACCCTACGAATCCATATGAGTTTTCCAAATCATTCATTCAAGCTTTCCATTACAATGATATTCTTGACTCCAGTATATAATAGTGTAATATTTTTTGAAATTGTCTCAGTCTTGCTCTCAGTCACACCTCAATCGTTATCATTATCACGGGGTCACTATCACTTGACCCGACAATATCATCATTATTTTCATGTCCCACTCTTTTTTTTTTACGAAGCGGACTCCAAAAATTTTTCAGTGAAATTATAAGGTGTTCACTCAAACGAGGGTTCACTACATCTCTCGGGCTCACTACATCTCTCGGGCCTATCTGTACGACTTCGAGGAACGGTTCATTTCCATCTGCTAATATGGTTGTAATATAAATCAGTCATATCTATCAGTTTCTCTTCATTCACTAATACAATTTTTCAATAAATCACAGCCATGTATACCCTTTTATATCTAAACAAAGTACAGTAACGCTGGGAATGTGAACCTTCTAAATTTTTCTCACTTTTAATATCGACTCGTATTATGTCAACCTTGCTCTGATACCAACTCTATAACGGCCCAAATTTTTGGGTATTTCGATTAGGCTACAAGTCGATATTATATCAAATAGTGAACTCTAACAGTCTCAATTAATTTTTATTTTTTTTTACAAATAGTCATGTTCACATTCCCCCAAGCACATCTCATCTACATTACAGTACTTGCAAAATTTTAGATACAAAGGAATTCCTTAAAACTGAGTATACATTCGACGAAGAAACATACTCTGCGAAATCACAGCTGTGCGAAATGCCCTACTAACGGAAGTGGTCCAAGTTACCAATGGGCTCTATGGAGGAAAGTAAGGGGGTGAGCTTAACATGCTCAGTAAGAAAAACACGTGGCAAGTAGATAAATACACTACCTATATGTTTATGCCACAAATGAGTTTCTCGTAAAATATACTGTAAATTTTCAGTTTAATAAAACCATAAATGGAAATCCACAAATAGTATCTTCACAGTTTACTGCAACGATTTCATAATTTCGAAATTTCAAGCAGTGGAATACATAGTTTCAAATCACAACAGAATTCACATTTTTATTTTAGTAATTCCAGATAGACGAGGCAAGGCATTCTACACTATATCAGTTATCAAAAGTGACAATTGGCCAACGTCGATGACTCCGGGCAATCACGGGCTAGGTGTACCGGGATGTCAGGTGACGTGGGAGTGGTCAGCTACCCAAACGACTCATACAGTAAACTATTTTCCAATAACACGGTACATCGTACACACATGTACACAACATGGTATATCGTACTCCATAAACCTCGGCATCCTTCATATTTTAATATAATTTCATTATTCACAATTCCATATAATTTCACCGTCGCCTTTTTGCCTCAAATCATGTGCGAGTAGGTTAGTGCAAGACCACACAGCGATACACACCTGACTAGCACGGTTTCATCATCAAAATACTTAAATCTCGTGCAACAGATTCGTGTAAGATCACACAACAATACACGTCTGACTAGCACGGTTTTAACGTCAGAACACTTAAATCTCGTTTCAGCACATAAAATAGAGTAAAAGGGGCTGGTTTTGCCTTTTTTCAGTTAAAATCTACAAAACGCGGCTTTTCAGTATAATTCCAAAAATTTAAATTTTTTTCCACAAATAATTTTAAAACTACTCAAATATTTCTTTAAATAGGCTAAATAATACTATATCGAAAATCAGGGTGATTTTCGGAGTTAAAACTTTTTTCTAAAATTTCAGAATGGTAAAAATCGACCTAGGATTTTCTATAGTTTAGGTAACTAAAATTGTTGTCCTAAAGTTCATGTCTCAAATGCCTAGAAAATATATGCAAATATTTTTAACAGTTCACGAATATTTTTCTATAGTTGAAATATGACCTAAATTTATATCTACAAAGTATCAGAAAAATGCGTATAATTTATCTTTAGCAGCACACGAAAATTTTCCTTACCTCGATGTCTGACCATAGTTTGAAATGCCTTTAGTGACTGAAATCTGTAGGTCCGGTCTGCTCAGGTTATTTTCAGTGGAATTTTGTACCAATATTTCAAAAATTTCAAACCGATATTTTTGATTTTTTTTAATTTCTTTGCGTCTTTTTTTTATTCCAAATATATATAAATCCCCTTTTTTA
Organism: Firmiana major; assembly: GCA_033439115.1. Lineage (NCBI taxonomy): Eukaryota > Viridiplantae > Streptophyta > Magnoliopsida > Malvales > Malvaceae > Firmiana > Firmiana major. Next base: position 41,257,583 of record CM065905.1, read on the forward strand.
TTACTGTTCACTTTTTTAAAAACCTTCCCGCCATTTTCTTCTTCTTTTTTTTTTTTGTTTCAATCCGACACACTGTTCATCAGCAGGTGCTTTCTCTTCACTGTTTCCTCGGCATCACCGGCGCTACCATCGCCCTCATCAATCTCGTTCGGCCACCACCATCGTCAATCTTCCTTCCAGCCTCCCCCGTCTGGCTTCCTTTCTTCCTCTCAGCCTTCTCTCTTCAACAATCTAAGCAAACTTCCTTCCTTAGTGACTCACACAATAGGATATAAACAGCAAAAGATAAGTGCCCAACAATCAAAGCATGCGGACAACAAGGATAGGTGGACAGCAACACACATTCCACGTTTCCAGCAGTAATCTTCTACTCTAGTACCAGCTTTCGGTTCCAGCAATTTGCTGCCACTCTCGATCACGGTTCTGTTTCAGGTTTGCTTCGAGATTCAAGTTGCTCTCGGTTCTGCTGCACTTCTCCAATTCTGGTAGGTCACACGGTTCTGTTTCGAGGTTTGCTATACAGCAGCAACTTTTAGTTACTAGTGTCACCATGAAACTCTGCTTCAGTTCCGTTTCGGTTGCAGCAAGATAAGGAACCAACAGGGACCCAGAGTAGCAAGGTGCGATGTAGAAACCGTGAAGGAACAACGGCAGCTTGATGGTGCAGTAGGTAAGTGCAATTACGGGAAGCTTGGTGCGTGGTAGGAGCAGTGGTGAAGCAGGGATGAACGATGCAGCCGGCAAAGATGTAACAACCAGTGGACTTTGGTGCAAGAGATGTGCAGCGATGATGCAGAGGACGACGCCAGGAACAAGGAAGCTTGTTGAACTTGCTGCTACTGCTTCATTTCTTGTCACATTTCCAGTCACTCTCTCGGTTTTATTTCTTCTTCAGTCGAACAGTACACAAGCGGCTTCATCTCTTGTTTCCTTTTACAATGCTTCCATCCTTTTTCAAACTGCTCCATCATCATTTCCTTCCTGTTCTCTCACATGTCTTCTGTTTCGGTCAATCCTTCCCATAGTCCCATACTGATGGGACACCACGTTTTGCTAACATTTCAGTTTGCCTATATTGGTTTGCTGCTGTACAGGTAGAAACAGCCCCCACATGTTCAGCTTTCTGTTCTTCTCTTGTCATGTTTCCAAACATTTCCCATTTCCATTTGTGTTTCATGTTGTAGCTCGATTTATATATATATACATTTATTTATATCATTTCCTTTTTGACGTGCCAGCCATGTTGGTCGGGTTCCTGTCCTCCTGTCACTGCCAGTTTCAGTCACCTTTCCCCTTTTTTGCTAACCGAACTACTCTCTCTTTCCTATGCTTCTCAATTCAATCTTCTCTCTGCCCCTTCCTCATTTTCACTCGTTTCTTCTGCACTCTCTTAGCTCACGTCCCGTCTTCCTTGACTGCCTCATTAATACCCAGGAGATCAATCCCGAAAGATGCAGCTTCCCTTACATTTTCGGGTTGTCAACCTACTGCAGCTACCACAACTCTGTCTCTCCTATCTTTTTGGTTCGGTTTCTCTATCGTCCTAGGCACCTAACTGCTATGTTATTTTCTATCAAGTTTTGTCTCGTTACTAGCAGGCCACACATCCTTTACTGCTCTCAATTATATAATGTGTGTGTGTATATATATATATTCATACTTTTTCCTACCATAGAACTTCAGTTTCCAGTTCCCAATATGTTGCGGTTTCTCCTCTATTTTCTGCTGCTTCCCTCCTATCACTTCGGTCAGGTTTTTATCTTCCCCATTAACTGCCAATTTTCAGTCTTTGGGACAGCTAATTAATATCCTGTCATCTCCATTACCTGTTGCTTTCATTCCCTTATGTATATATTTCTCCTACAAGGAATTGTTTCTCCCATTTTCCTGCCGAATGCCATCATCCTTACCATCCTTCTCATTTCACTTTCTGCTGATGTATACCAAAAATCGCTCTCAGTTGGCCTTTGCTTCCACGTTTTCTGTTAACAGTTTGCCAGTCCGCAGCAAGCATGCTGCACTCGTTTTCCTTATCTCCACGTTATCCAGTTTTCATCCATCACGCTTCCTGTTTCTTTCCTCCATAAACATTGTCACCAATTAAAAGAGTGGCCTCGAGTTGGCTTTAAAAAAATGGCGTCAAATCTTTGATCTTTAATTTGATAAATTAGACGACTAATAATAATGTTATATAATATAATTGATTATAGTATATACTGCATTATACTTCACTTGGTATCATGCCATATTTTTGTGTACTCATTTAGACTACATGATAGGATATTTATCTTATTAATTTCACCTATAGCACATTTTTTTTCATTCCAATTTGTTCACTTAATACCGAGTTCAAGAAAATTAGTGGGGTTTACACAAATATTAACTGAGATATATTTTGTGTACATACCTTCAAAACGTAATAAGTAAGCGATGGGAAGACTCTCATTGAGCCTACTCAAAATATGGATACTCTCTTAGTGTCTGGCGTAGATAATCTATGTAGGGAAAGTAAGGGGGTGAACTTACGCCCGATAAAAAATTACATGAAAGAGGAAGGTAACAAAAACAACATGGATACATTTTCAAAACATTCAAATCTTTTCATACGTACTAAGTTCAAAAGGTGTATATGCTTACAATACTTAGAAATCATACTTAAACAAAGCTTACAAAATAAATGCTTGCAAAGGCATGCTTAAAATCTTTTTTTTTTTTAAAAATCATATAACAAACGTATTATGTATCGTACTTTAAGAGACTGGCTACTACTGGTTACTACACAGCTGCCTATACTTTCTTAAGATCCTAACAAGGAAGAGTTAACTTATGGCCATGGTTAGAGCTCTTTAGTTCTAATGGACATGTGAGTATTAAGAATGTTGTAGATGTGTCCAGGTCTATCATCAACTTACTTATAGGTGAGCATCAACAAAGTTAAATAAGCGTGCATCAGCCATAAGTTTCAAATTCTTACATAAATACTTAGCATGATTTCAAATTCTTCAAACCATGTTCATAGCTTTCAAAACATAATACATACTAAAGCGTGATACTCACCCCATGGAATCATACTTATCAAAACTCTTACGAACAGATCCCACACCAAAATAATGTAAATACATTTCAAAGAAACCAATTCAATGCATCCCTTTATTTAAAATAGTTAAAAAAAATCAACTCAATTATGCAGTTTCATAAAATAACGCTCTTTAATGCAGTTGGTGGAATCTCCATACTTATTTCATAAATCCATAAACTTAATAAACATGCTTACATTGACTTTAAATCAAATCATGTCAATATGCATGAGTATGCAAGTTTTAGAATAAAATCTAACGACAATCGGTCCCCCATAAGCCAAATGCATATGTTTTGGAAATTCCAGATGAGGGATCGGTCCCTTACTTTGAGGGGATCGATCCTTTCATGCTAGAAAGCTATCATGCGAGGTTTATATCACTTGGGGGATCGATCCTTCTTCTTGAGGGATCGATCCCTCATTTTTAATTATGCATTTTTAGTTAATTTAACAAACTTCATGCATTTCAAAACTTATTAAAACGTCAAATGCATGCTTAAATCAGAATGTACCCATGTCTTTACGTGCAATCTCTTACCTCTTAGCAATACAGCACTTGAACTTGGTTTTAGCTCCAAGACTTAGGCTAGGCAATGCATTTATATTGCATACCTCCCTTTAAATGGTTTTTTAGCTGCAATGTGATTCAAATAAGTCTAATTACAATCAACTTACTTACTTAAACTTCAACATAACTCAACATATATTGAATCCCATTGGATTAATTCAACTCTTTCTATCCTTAGGTTAATCACATTAGACCTCAATGCTTCCATAGGCTTCTTTTTCATCCAAAGGCAATATTTTGCCTTACATAAATCTTATCTTTTTCTAAAACCACATTAGCCTAGCTAGGAGCCCTAAAACTCAATCTCATCAAATGGTCCAATACGTATCATCATTGTGATTCAATCCTCTTTTTCCAAATTTGACACTACCATTTTACTTATTAATCATCTAATACACACATATATCCCATTTTTATCATCATCAAAGTATTTTAGCCATTAAAAACCCTAAAGGCCAAAACCTTAAAACTTGTTTACCATAGTTTCCATTAAATCTTGCTTTAGTAAAATGATAGATTAAAACATCAACAATCACTTGTATAAACCTTAAAAGTATCTAAGTGTCCTTTCCTTTTCCTCCTTTTTTGGCCAAAACCCTAGTACAATCCTCCAATGCTCTTGGTTGCATTGAAACACCATAAAACACCTTAAAAACCATACAAATATCACATAACTCCATATCTTAAAGATTCAAGCTTTCTCGCTCTAAGTTACCCTTAAATGGTTGAACTTCTCTTTAACTTTTCACCTTCAAAACCTCAACTTCAATGTTCCAAAATGAAATATGTTGAAAAGGAGGTGAAGTGGTAAGCTTGGTTCAAAACTTGGAAGCCAAATCTTCTTCTTCCTCTCTTTCTCCTTTTTATTTTCTTCATTTTTCTCTCTTTTCTCTTTTTGGCTTGAAAATGGAGTGAAATTAGAAAGTGAGGGAGTATGGATGGCTTGGGCAGAGTAAAAACACTTCTAAGTAGGAGAGGTGAGGCTAGAAGATTGATCCTGTGCTAGAGGAGATCGATCCCTCTGCAATTTTTCAACTCCTAAGGCCATTCTACCAAATAGGGATCGATCCCTTAGGAAGAGGGATCGATCTCTTGACTCCAGATTCACTTTTCTGCTTCATTTTTATACTGAAAATCAATTAAGGAGGTTGATTATTTACTAATATACTCATTCCAACCCAAACCATGCAAATATTTCTTCCTTAAATCATTTCAAATCATACTAATACACATGGCTAAACTTTAAATGAGTCCTTGAACTTACAAAGTCGTTTATTGCCATTCCATCAAATGTACATCGAACTTATTACACTTAAAAATTTTCGTAATGGATAGAAGGAAAATGGTGGTTTTTACATATATGAAGTTATAACACCCTATCTTGTTTAAATAGGATCAATTACATGACACATATAGAGAGAGATTAACTCTAGCTACCCAAATTATTTAACTTGGCTATATAAGGTCTCCACGATTAATTCTAATATTATATGAATTAATAAGGAAAATATAAGTATGTCATATAAAAATGTGAGATATCACTTAGCTATGTGAGTAGATAATTATAAATTGTATGATTAAATTAGGTTACAAAAAAATAAATAATACAAAGGTGTGCACACATACATCCATATATATAAATATATGTGAGATCTGAGAATTTTAGATATATTTTAATGATGTAATAAGAACTTGAAGTGTAATTTATTGAGCTAAGTGAATTGTGGAAATTATATTTGGAAATTTATGTGTAAGTGTTTAACATAAGTGTGAAACTAAGAGGTCAGATCGATCTTGGGGAAGGAGAGATCGATCTGGTGAGTTAAAAATGACAAGGAAGGAGGAATTTAAGGAGCAGATTGATCTCCAATGGAAGAGGATCGATCTCCTTATGATTCTGTTTGAGAGAAGATCGATCTCATGAGGAAGGGATCGATCTCCAAACGTTTCTGTTTGGGAGAAGATCGATCTCCTCAAGGAGCAGATCGATCTCATAAAGCCATAAAGAGATCGATCTCACCCCTCGACAGATTAATCTCCTAGGCATAAAATTACCCAAAATCGTCCCCAAATTCAAATGCAGATTGATCTCATCAAGAGCTAGATCGATCTCCTACCCTCAGTCTATATAAGGAACCCTTGCTTTCTCCTGCAATTTCATTTTCTCTCTCTTCCAACCCCCATTTTCATTGACCCTAGCTTTCTCACTCATCCAAAGCATCCATTTCTGTCCAAATCAGAGGCTGTGGCAAGAAGAAAAGTTGTTCCTCATCAAAGGGAGAACAACATACTTGGAAATCATAAGACGGATTGAATCGAGGCAAGAGATAAGCTCTCCACAAGTTTTGGGTAATTTCTAAACCTCGATCTTGATATTTGAGATGATTTTGGTAATGATAGCTGTTGGCATTGTGTTGAAATAGTTGGAAAATGATTAGGGATTGATGAAATTACAATGTAGTTGGAGTGATAGTGATATTTAGCAATTTTGGTAATTTTGGGAATTTTGAGCTATAAATGGAAATTTAGACAGCGTGGTGAATTAGCATAGATATTAAGACATGGGAAATGTAGAATGTGGAGGTGTTGTGAATGAGATTGTAGTTTGGGGTAGAGTTACGAGAATCAAGAGATTGGAGGTGTTATGAGCAATTATGCTCGATTTTAGAGAATTGAGGTATTGTGATAATGAATATTGATGTTTTAACATCGTTTGGACAGCTCGGGAGTTCCAGAGTGGAATGTGAGACTAGTCCGTGACAAGGGGGAAACAATTGCACTATACGAGGTGCAAAAAGGTAAGGGAAACTAAACCAATTGTGTATGTGATTTTGAATTATATAGCATGATTTGTGATTTATAAAACAAGCATGTTTGATGTGTTGTGTTTTGATGAGAATGCACACGATTTTTATAGCCGGTTGGAGCCCAATGTTTTTATGAGTTTATAATTGGGCTCCACGTTAAGGCAATATCGAGATTTGAGAAATGTGTGCGTGCTTTGCCTGTTGGAACTCGGTTTTAATATGTTTTGTGTTGAGTACAAAACGGTTTTCAAATGAGTTTTATGAGAGAAAAACCACTATGAGTTCTACGTGAAGGCAAACCAGTCTTATGTGATAAGACTTAGGTGTGTAATTTTGAGTACACACCGGGCATTGCTCTGGTAGCATGTAAGCCCGATCCTTCTCCGTTCTGATAACGTGAAATCCCCTATTCAGTGGCTATGCCACGTATATTTGGTGGCCGTTGCCACGTGAGAACCCTATTTGGTGGTCGTTGCCACGTGAGAACCCTATTTGGTGGCCGTTACCACGTGAGAACCCTATTTGGTGGCCGTTGCCACATGAAATCCCCTATTCAGTGGCCATGCCACGTATATTTGGTGGCCGTTGCCACGTGAAACCTTATCCTGTGACTGTGCCACGTGTGAATTTAAATCAGTGGTTATGCCACGTGTGTTTAGTGGCTGTGCCACGTGTGATTTTAAATCAGTGGCTATGCCACATGTGTTTAGTAGCTGTTCCACGTGTGATTTTAAATCAGTGGCTATGCCACATGTGTTTAGTAGCTGCGCCACGTGCATTACTATTACAATGATTTTATCATGTTTATTGAGAAAGCGATTATTGCATTATTTTCACATGCTTTGTTACTGCTCTATACTGAGCATTTTCCTTCATGTTTTCACATGATTTGAGATATGAGAATGTCGTTTTGAGTACTTTCATGCTATGGTTTTCAAATAAGTATAATGAGTTTCACATACAAATAAATATTTTGTGATGTGCATTTTGGTTTATGAAATGAGTCCCTTACCCCCTTACTGAGCGATTTAGAAGCTCACCCTGTTTTTTTCTCCCACCCCCCAGATTTCTTCAAGTGAAAAAGGGTTTCCCTGTGACGTACGGAGTAGTGGCTAGTGGAGGACTTGAGCTCCAGGCCATATATTGTATTTTGAGGTATCTTTTATCTTTTCATGTACCCAGACAATTATTGTAATTGCAGACACTTGATGTATAACATTGTATGGGATGTATTAGGATTAATTAACTTGAGATCGAGTAATGTATATGATATGGTATATACTATTTAATGACGAGATCCTGAGGTATGATAAGTGTGATGATGTATGACACTGCACAGGAATGCACTCTTAGTTGTGAATTGTTGAGTAAAAAGTTTTTAAATTTGCCCTATTTTTCGCGTTTTCGGGGCGTGACAGAGCTTTCTTGGTATCAGAGCTTAGGGTGTTCAGTACTGTCAGTGTCGGTTAAGTGAAATAGAATACATCCCAAGTGTCTGTAATAGTCTGGTCATGAACTGAATCTGAGGATTGAGATTTCAATCGATTTTGATATGTACACGCAGGAGACGAGTTAAGATAGAGAATGAGTGGATAATGAGGTCGTTCGAGGAGGCAGGCAGAGTCCCCTCCGCCACCTGCCCCACAACCAGAGAGTCCTAACTCTCGATTTAATCGGATTGAGACCGATGTGAGGCAAGGTTTTGAGCAGATGACAGCGTTATTCGCGCAACACTTTGGAGTTAATGCCTCGGGTACTACTCCTACACCACCACAAGGACCTCTCATACCTCCAGTACAGATGGACCCAGTGCCTCCTGTCACTCAGCCTGAGGACAGAAGTATGGTCCGACTGAAGGATTTTCTGAAGATGAATCCACCCGCATTTAGGGGAAAGAAGGATCCTACAGAGGCTGAGGAGTGGTTGACGGAGTTGAGAGTTATATTCGATTATCTGGGGTGCACCGATGCTGAGAGGGTCAGTATGAGTATCTATATGTTGAAGGGGAGAGCTCGAGATTGGTGGGGTACTACCCAGGGTATTCTGATGTCCCGCCAGGATGTGATTGGTTGGGAAGAGTTTCAGACAGCCTTTAGGACCCAATATGTACCACGAGCCGCCCAGAGAAAGAAACAGGCCGAGTTTTTGAGTTTGGTACAGGGTGATATGTCTGTGGATGACTATGAGAGCCAATTCACCGCGCTATTGAGGTATGACCCAGAGACCTTCAAGAATGAAGAGCTCCGCACAGAGAAGTTTGTGTATGGATTGAAGCCCATCATCAGAGATAGATTGATAGGGCTATGTATTACTGAGGTTGGAGATGCTTTGAGACGAGCACAAGAGATTGAAAGAGGAATTGAAATGGTACAATCCCAGAACGAGCTCAGAGCGGTGAATAGAGATAAGGGCAAGAGGCCAGCGATTTTTCAAACAGATGCTCGGAGAGGTTCCTTCAGAAGAGGAAGGATTGAGGTGCAGAAGGGCAGATTAGAGAGACCCAGAGGTTACCCTAACATTAGAGAGACCCCTCGAGATGTCAGGCCTGAGACAAGGTTTTACAGAAATTGTGGTCGAATACATGAGGGAAGTTGTATTGGGTCGATCCATGGATTTTTTGATGTGGAGACATGGGTCACATGGTGAAGGATTGCCCTCAACCTCAAAAACCACATGTTCCAAAGCCCACTAGACAACAGCCTCAGAGAGTGAATCCCAGAGACGGGCCACTGCTGCAGAGAAAGGAAAGAGACCTGTTACATAGGGACGTGTGTTTGCCCTGGATAAGGAGACCGCAGACACTTCTGCAGAAACTATAAGAGGTACACTCTCTGTCTGTAATTATAAGGCTCATGTGTTGATAGATCCAGGATCCACGCATTCGTTCATTTCTGAGCATTTTGCATGTAGATTAAACTTGAAGTTTGAACCTCTAGAATATATACTACATGTAAATACCCCTATGCGTGAATCCCAGAGAACTGAGTTAATCTGTAGAGGATGTGAAATAAAGGTGGGAGATAGAGTGATGTTAGCAGATCTAATCATGTTGAATATACATGGGTTTGATGTAATTCTGGGGATGGATTGGTTGGCAACCAATCGAGTGAGTTTAGACTGCTACACTAAGATTGTAACTTTCTCCTTACCTGAACCTTACAGTGTACGTTTGAAATATTAAGTAAATAGGCGGATGGAATTTTGTAAACAATTTGAGAATTTTAATATTATTTTGGAGAGTATTAAATATGATTGTTCATGTGAAGGCTATGAAACACTCATATCGGATGATGATCGGGAACATCCGAGGATTGAGGATATACCTGTGGTGTGTGAATTTTTGGATGTTTTCCCAGATGAGTTGCTAGGTTTACCACCAGAGAGAGAGCTAGAGTTTACCATTGATTTGGTACCAGATACTCAGCCGATCTCTAAACCTCCCTACAAGATGGCATTAGTGGAACTTGAAGAATTGAAGAAACAACTACAGGAGTTATTGGATCAAGGGTTTATTAGACCCAGTGTTTCACCGTGGGGAGCACCAGTATTATTTGTTAAGAAGAAGGATGGTAGTCTCAGATTATGTGTAGACTACCGGTTGTTGAATAAAGCCACGGTGAAGAATAAATATCCATTGCCCAGGATTGATGATCTACTTGATCAGCTGGGAGGGGCATCAGTCTTTTCTAAGATTGATTTGAGATCGGGCTATCACCAATTGAGGATCAAGGAAGAAGATATTCCAAAGACAGCCTTCAGGACGAGGTATGGCCATTATGAATTTCTGGTGATGTCCTTTGGATTGACGAACGCCCCTGCAGCATTTATGAGATTGATGAACGAGGTGTTCAGAGACTATCTGGATAAATTTGTGATAGTCTTTATTGATGATATCCTGGTATACTCTCAGTCGTATGAGGAGCATGCACAGCATTTGTGGTTAGTACTTCAGATACTCCGAGATAAGCAATTATATGGAAAGCTTAGTAAGTGTGAATTTTGGCTGGATCAGATAGCTTTCCTTGGTCATATAGTCTCAGAGGAAGGAGTATCAGTGGATCTAAGTAAAGTGGAGGCTGTGCTTAATTGGGAGAGATCGAGGACAGTTACTGAGGTACGAAGCTTCCTTGGTTTGGCAGGGTATTACAGACGATTTGTGGTAGGATTTTCCAGGATCGCCACTCCTTTGACTAAGCTCACGCACAAGGAAACTCCGTTTATATGGACTGATCAATGTGAGCTCAGTTTTTAGGAATTAAAGAGGAGATTAACAGCGGCACCTGTGTTAACTATCCCTGAGGGATCAAGAGGATTTTCGGTGTATAGTCGCATCAAGGATTGGGGTGTGTGCTTATGCAGCATGGAAGAGTGGTCGCATATGGATCGCAACAGTTGAAAGACCATGAGTGGAATTACCCCACACATGATTTGGAGTTAGCCACTGTGGTATTTGCCTTGAAGATCTGGCACACTACTTATATGGAGAAAGATTCCAGATCTTCACTGATCACAAGAGTTTGAGATATCTCTTTGATCAGAAAGAGTTAAACATGAGACAAAGGAGATGGATGGAACTCCTTAAGGATTATGACTGCGAGATTCTATATCATCCGGGTAAGGCAAATGTAGTTGCTGATGCCCTGAGCAGGAAGAGTATGATATCTGTTATGATGATCAGGGAATGGGATTTACTGGAGCAGTTTTTCAAACTCCGGATCAAAGTTAAAGAGGTAGAGACTGGATTTTTGGCTAGCTTGCGAATAGAGCCCAAGATCATGGATCAGATTAGAACTGGGCAGCGCAGTGATCAGAAGTTGATAAATATGGTTAGCCAAGCCGAACAGACCTTGCAGTCGGATCTCACCATCAGTGAGGATGGATTATTGAGGTTCAGGGGACGGATTTGTGTACCGGACGATGATACCCTGAAGAGACAGATGCTAAGAGAATCCCACTACTCGCGATACACCATGCACCCAGGGAGTACTAAGATGTACCGAGACTTGAGACAGGTGTATTGGTGGAGTGGTATGAAGCGAGACGTGGCAGAGTATGTGGCCAGGTGTTTAGTATGCTAGCAAGTGAAAGCTGAGCATCGGAAGCCCGGAGGACTACTACAGCCCTTACCTGTACCTACATGGAAATGGGAGCATGTCACTATGGACTTTATTATGGGTTTACCGAGGACCCGAAGAGGTTGTGACGCTATATGGGTTATAGTGGATAGATTGACCAAGAGTGCCCACTTCCTTGCCATCAAGAGCACAGATACTGTGGATGCCTTAGCTGAGCTGTATGACAACGAGATAGCTAGATTACATGGGGCTCCAGTGAGTATTACTTCTGATAGAGATTCTCGATTTACTTCCAAATTTTGGACCCAGTTTTAGGAGTCCATGGGATCTCGATTGAGTTTCAGTACCGCCTATCATCCTCAGACAGATGGTCAGTCAGAAAGGACTATTCAGACCCTGGAGGATATGTTGAGGGCGTGCACGATGGATTTTAAGGGATCACGGGATGATCACCTGCCCCTAGCAGAGTTTGCGTACAATAATAGCTATCATGCGAGTATTGGAATGGCACCTTTTGAGGCTCTATATGGTAGGAGGTGTAGATCCCTTGTAGCTTGGGAAGAAGTCGGTGACAGAAAGATAAATGCTCCCGAACTTGTTGAGCAAGCTGTACAGAGTGTGAAACTCATATGTGAGAGGTTACGGGCTGCACAAAGTAGACAGAAAAGCTACGCGGATGTACGCAGACGGCCACTCGAGTTTGATGTTGGTGATGCAATATTTCTGAAAATATCACCGAGTAAGGGTATCATGCGATTTGGGAAGAAAGGGAAATTGAGTCCTCGATACATAGGACCATTTGAGATTCTTGAGAGAGTGGGAGAGGTAGCTTACAGATTAGCATTACCCCCACAGATGTCCGGAATACACAATGTTTTTCATGTGTCTATGATGAGGAAGTATCACCCGGACCCTTCTCATGTCATAGAGTATGATGAGATGGACATACAAGAGGATATGAGCTATACTGAGGAACCCGTCTGGATTCTCGATAGGAAGGAGAAGGTACTGAGAACTAAGAGCATCCCATTAGTGAAAGTTTTGTGGAAACATCACTCAATGGAAGAGGCAACGTAGGAACTAGAGAATCTCATGAAGGAGAAATACCCCCATCTATTTGACTAATGGAGTTGAATTTGGAGGACCAAATTCTCTTAAGGTGGGGAGGATGTGAGATCTGAGAATTTTAGATATATTTTAATGATGTAATAAGAACTCGAAGTGTAATTTATTGAGCTAAGTGAATTGTGGAAATTATATTTGAAAATTTATGTGTAAGTGTTTAACATAAGTGTGAAACTAAGAGATCAGATCGATCTTGGGGAAGGAGAGATCGATCTGGTGAGTTAAAAATGACAAGGAAGGAGGAATTTAAGGAGCAGATCGATCTCCAATGGAAGAGGATCGATCTCCTTATGATTCTGTTTGAGAGAAGATCGATCTCATAAGGAAGGGATCGATCTCCAAATGTTTCTGTTTGGGAGAAGATCGATCTCCTCAAGGAGCAGATCGATCTCATAAAGCCATAAAGAGATCGATCTCACCCCTCGACAGATCAATCTCCTAGGCATAAAATTACCCCAAATCGTCCCCAAATTCAAATGCAGATCGATCTCATCAAGAGCCAGATCGATCTCCTACCCTCAGTCTATATAAGGAACCCCTGCTTTCTCCTGCAATTTTATTTTCTCTCTCTTCCAACCCCCATTTTCACCGAGCCCTAGCTTTCTCACTCATCCAAAGCACCCATTTTCGTCCAAATCAGAGGCTGTGGCAAGAAGAAAAGTTGTTCCTCATCAAAGGGAGAACAACATACTTGGAAATCGTAAGACGGATTGAATCGAGGCAAGAGATAAGCTCTCCACAAGTTTTGGGTAATTTCTAAACCTCGATCTTGATATTTGAGATGATTTTGGTAATGATAGCTATTGGCATTGTGTTGAAATAGTTGAAAAATGATTAGGGATTGATGAAATTACAATGTAGTTGGAGTGATAGTGATATTTAGCAATTTTGGTAATTTTAGGAATTTTGAGCTATAAATGAAAATTTAGACAATGTGGTGAATTAGCATAGATATTAAGACATGGGAAATGTAGAATGTGGAGGTGTTGTGAATGAGATTGTAGTTTGGGGTAGAGTTACGAGAATCAAGAGATTGGAGGTGTTATGAGCAATTATGCTCGATTTTAGAGAATTGAGGTACTGTGATAATGAATATTGATGTTTTAACATCGTTTGGACAGCTCAAGAGTTCCAGAGTGGAATGCGAGACTAGCCCGTGACAAGGGGAAAACAATTGCACTATACGAGGTGCAAAGAGGTAAGGGAAACTAAACCAATTGTGTATGTGATTTTGAACTATATAGCATGATTTGTGATTTATAAAACAAGCATGTTTGATGTGTTGTGTTTTGATGAGAATGCACACGATTTTTATAGCCGGTTGGAGCCCAATGTTTTTATGAGTTTATAATTAGGCTCCACGTTAAGGCAATATCGAGATTTGAGAAATGTGTGCGTACTTTTCCGGTTGGAACTCGATTTTAATATGTTTTGTGTTGAGTACAAAACGATTTTCAAATGAGTTTTATGAGAGAAAAACCACTATGAGTTCTACGTGAAGGCAAACCAGTCTTATGTGATAAGACTTAGGTGTGTAATTTTGAGTACACATCGGGCATTGCTCTGGTAGCATGTAAGCCCGATCCTTCTCCGTTCTGATAACGTTAGATCCCCCATTCAGTGGCTATGCCACGTATATTTGGTGGCCGTTGCTATGTGAGAACCCTATTTGGTGGCCGTTGCCACATGAGAACCCTATTTGGTGGCCGTTGCCACGTGAGAACCCTATTTGGTGGCCGTTGCGACATGAGATCCCCCATTCAGTGGCTATGCCACGTATATTTGGTGGTCATTGCCACGTGAAACCCTATCCTGTGGCTGTGCCACGTGTGAATTTAAATCAGTGGTTATGCCACGTGTGTTTAGTGGCTGTGCCACGTGTGATTTTAAATCAGTGGCTATGCCACATGTGTTTAGTGGCTGTGCCACGTGTGATTTTAAATCAGTGGCTATGCCACATGTGTTTAGTGGCTGCGCCACGTGCATTACTATTACAGTGATTTTATCACGTTTATTGAGAAATCGATTATTGCATTATTTTCACATGCTTTGTTACTGCTCTATACTGAGCATTTTACTTCATGTTTTCACATGATTTGAGATATGAGAATGTCGTTTTGAGTACTTTCATGCTATGGTTTTCAAATAAGTATAATGAGTTTCACATACAAATAAATATTTTGTGATGTGCATTTTGGTTTATGAAATGAGTCCCTTACCCCCTTATTGAGCGATGTAGAAGCTCACCCTGTTTTCTTTCCCCTCCCCCCCCAGATTTCTTCAAGTGAAAAAGGGTTTCCCTGCGACGTACGGAGTAGTGGCTAGTGGAGGACTTGAGCTCCAGGCCATATATTGTATTTTGAGGTATCTTTTATCTTTTCATGTACCCAGACAATTATTGTAATTGCAGACACTTGATGTATAACATTGTATGGGATGTATTAGGATTAATTAACTTGAGATCGAGTAATGTATATGATATGGTATATACTATTTAATGACAAGATCCTGAGATATGATAAGTGTGATGATTTATGGCACTGCACAGGAATGCACTCTTAGTTGTGAATTGTTGAGTAAAAAGTTTTTAAATTTGCCCTATTTTTCGCGTTTCCGGGGCGTGACAATATATATAACTCTAAATAAGCATATGTATGTATGTATGTATGTATGTATGTATGTATGTATGTATGTATGTATGTACACACATATATATTAGTCTACAACAAATAAAATATTAGTGAAAAAACTATAAACAAGTAAATACATATATATATATATAAATCTACAAATTTAAAACTAATATGTTTAAATATATTATATATTATATAACATGTATTAAATATAGTATATAAAAAATAATAATAAATAAATAATACACCAATTGGCTTCTTCTAGAATCCAATTGGCATTCCAACAACTCCCACTAACGTGGGAGTCCTCCCTAGTAACAAGTGCAGAAGGCAGCTGAAGAAGAGGTGGAATCTATGAATGCAAACCGAGAGAGAAGAGAGAAGGAGAGGAAAAACAGAGGGAGAAGAATGAAGGAGATTTGTGTAGCAACACCCGAAGGAAAACAGCAACAGAATGCAAGTGAGAACTGCTTCCTGAAAGAGGGAACGGAAGCAGCAAATATGAAGTGCAGTGAGGTGAAAAACGCGAGTCACTAGTGAAATTTGAGGGCTCCATTGTTGAGCATCATGATGGCTTGAAGAAAACAGTGGTGCCAGCTGAAAGAAGGGATTTCCTTTCGGGTTTACAGGCCTGAACAGAAGGCCAAGTTGCTTTGGAAAGTAGAGATACACCGAGGGAGAGATAAAGGGCTGAAGAGGGAGCAAACAGGCATGTGCAGCTGCTGGTGTTTCATCTCTCAACCAGAATGATCTGCGGCTAAAAGGTGGCTGAAACAAGGGCTCTTCTCTCGGTCCAGAACAGAGGCACAGCAGGGCATGGCTCGTATCCTTGATTGTTGATGGTGGCTGGGAAACTCAGCTACTGGTTGCGAGGAAATAGTAGTAGAGTTTGGTGAAAATTGGATCGGTGTCTCGGTTTTGAAGGATTCCAATGGTAAGGGATACCTCTCTCGGCTGAAAGTAATATATATCTAAAGGGTAGTTAATAAATGAATTGAGGAATGAAAAAAATACATGTTGATACGTGAAACTCAGCTGCTGGTGAAGAGGAAATACCAACAGCCTTTTGTGAAAATAGAACCAGGTCTCTGTTTTGGAAGGATGTTGAGTGTATGAATTTTCTTTTGGTTCAAGCATATAAATATAAATATCTATATATATTTACACAAATATATATATTTATATATATAAGAATGTAAATCCATGAAATGATTATAGGTGGTTGATGTACATGTATATACGTGGTATAGGTCATAATTGAGGACTTTGAATCACTTCGGTGTGTTTGGCTATTATAGAGCTTTAAGGGTAAGGTGCATTCATTTATTTAAAGCTTTTAAAACGTTAATAGATAAGTTGTAAGGGTTAATGAGCATGGTTAGACTTAATATGCATGATGAAGATGATAATATGAATATCATAGTATGGATTTTGGATGCCAAAAATATTAAGGAAAAATTTATGGAGGGTGTTTGGCTAGCATGGTAGTCGTAGGGTAAGAATCGCTTTGGTTTGATATTTAATTTATGAAATTTCTTGAGGTGGCTAAGTATAACATTCTTGCATTAGTTTAGGAGAATTGTTTAATTGATAGAGGATATTTAATATCCTAAAGAAAAGCTAAAGGAAAGAAATCAAAGTAGTGCCAAAAATCGCGAGATGTGCAAGTGTGGTGTTACTACACACTAGTGCGGTGCAAGATAGGTAAGGGAAGATATACCAAGTGTGTATTGATCCCATGTGGTTTATTATTATTATTATTATTATTATTATTATTATTATTATTATTATTATTATTATTATTATTATTATTATTAACGAAATGATTTAGGTATATTTGTGTGTAAATTTGCATACTTGTAAGTGAAGATATACTAAGTGTTCATTGATGGCATATGGTTATTATATATATGTATGTTAGGTACATTTAGATATATATATATATATATATATATATAATTATTTTATGGTTGATGAAATAATTTAGATATTTTTGCGCGTAAATATGCATCCTTGTAAGGAAATATATGCCAAAATTGTGTTATTACCACATTATTATTATTATTTTTATATAGTGAATGTATAAAGTGATATTGATATATGTGATGAAAATTAAGGTGTCATGCCTAGGGTAAGTAGCTTTGGCCAAGGTAAGGCTATGCAATTAATGATGATACTATGATTTTTGTAGAATAATATTTAAATATTCACGAATTACTAAGAGAACTCATATTGGTGTTGGGGGTCTTTGTAACCATGATTCAGAGTAAAAGTGATTACAAGTAATGAAAATGTTATACTTATACTATTAGCTATAATGTAAGTAATATATATAAAGAGATAATAGTATTTTAATGTGTGTGTTTTACTGTGTAATAAGGTAATAGTTTTCGTGTGATGCATGTAGGTTAATATATATATATATAAATATATATATATATATGTGTGCGTGTGTGTATGTTGAATAATAGTGCAGGATGGGTATGCCTATATGATTGTGATACTAGGAATAGACATTATCCAAGCCGTTATAATGTTGGATTTGATGCTGGAGATCACATTAGGCAAACCTTGTAGTGTTAGCCTAAACATGCATTATGCACGTTGTTTAATCATACATAGAACAAGACCTAATTTAATGAGATCCTTGTGTTTTTAAAGTGTAAGCATTGTTTTAAAAATAATGCATTAAATCCTTTTGACCCAATGTGGCTTTTAACCCTATTTTGACGCTTTGACGGGATTTGTTAAACATATATCACTTACATAAATGACTTTGATCATGCGTTCATAGTGATACTATACTGTTGATCATGTGATTTGTAAAAGATAGTCTTAAATGAGATTTTTATTTTGAGAATAATGACACGTTATGGAATGCTTGTCTAGCATCTAGTGTATATGTATACGTCACAGATCCTAACTGTGTGATCAAAGGTTGCGGTATGTATATAGCATTGTTTAGCACAAGTATATGTAACGGAATTTGACTATGTGATCAAGGGTTATTGGTATACATGTGGTTAGGTTGTACATATATATACATTATCGGCTCCAACTATGTGATCAAGAAGTTTCGGCATATATATGATGGTGTATTGCCCAAGAGTGGCAACTATGTGAATGTTGGACAATTGTACAAATGTCTGAGCTGTGTGAATGTCAGACAACTATATGAATGTGCGACAACTGTATGAATGTTCAGTAACTATGTGAATGTCCGACAATTGTGTGAATGTTTGACAAGTTGTTGAGATAGTTACCTCGGTTGTTAGATGATCACTAGTATTAGAATGATTCATGATCATGGATACGTACTTATTGGGAAATTTACCATGGCTCGCGACCATAGGCGCTTTATAGTATGCTTGTTGTGTAAAATTGCCTAATAGGGATACATTGCTTCGTCCCTAATCATGATATTTTACAAATGTATTTTGATTTAAAAGTAAAAACCTTAGGTTTCTTGGCAAACTGTAGGAAAAAGATACAGATGGTAATGCATTGGGATTTGTACACAACATATACATCCATTATGGTTGATACGTACGTGTGATGACCACATATACATAATCAATTTATGAAGGATAGTGGAAATATTATAAAGAATTATGAATTAAATTCATCTCAATAAAAGACATTTCGCACTAAAGGTGGCAAAATTAACTTAACCTCAATAATCTACTCGATCAACCCAATTTGATTGAAAAAGTAAACAATCTGAATTCAATTTGACTTGATCTCAAATTAATTCGAACTCAATTTGACAAAGATATAAATAGATCCAAATCCGACCTCATCTAATCTCAGAATGATCTAAACCCAAAATAGAAATGTTTTTACTTTATTAGCTTCTAACTTGATCCAAACTTAAAATGATTGATTTTTTCTTAACCCAAAATTATTCAACCCAAATTAACCCATCCCAAACTCAATCTAATTGACCCATTTACCACTTATATATAATAAAGTATATATGTGAACTTTTGTGATGCCCCGGAAGTGCAGAAAACGGGACAAATTTAAAACTTTTTCATGATTCACAATTAAGGGTGCATTCCTGTGCAGTGTCATACATCATCATACATATCATACCTCAGGATCTCATCATCTCATAATTATATTTCATACATATCAATTTAAGGTTAATTAATCCTAATACATCCCATACGTCACTATTTATTAAGTGTCTGTAAATACAATATAAGTCTAGGTACATGAATGGATAAATTATACCTCAAAGTACAATATATATATGGCCTGGAGCTAAAGCCCTCCACTAGCCACTACTCCGTACGTCGCAGGAAAATTCTCCTCACTTGAAGAAATCTAGGGGGAAGATAAAACAGGGTGAGCTTCTAAATCGCTCAGTAAGGGGGTAAGGGACTCATTAATGAAATAATGATTTGCACAGCACAATCATTTTATCTCGTAGTTGAAACTCAATTAAAAACGTAACATGAACTCATTAAAATATCATTCTCATCTCATTTCTCTAAAATCATATAAAAACATGAGAGTACATAACTCAGTACAAATCACAGTCACAAGCATGTGGAAATCATGATGCGATAATGGTTTTTCTCATTAAATCGTGATAAAAATCACCTCAATAGAATGCACTGGCACAGCCACAAAACACAACTCATGTGTAAAACGAGACTAGGTAATTAAAACTCATATAAATATTCGTCATGGCACATCATAATAAATCTCCTCTGAGTGCGCATCCCAGGCATCCTTAAAAGAGGGAACATCGACAATATGGGCGTGTACATAGTATATTGGACTTACGTGTTACCAGAACAAGGTCCGGCCTTACATGCTACCAGAGCAAAGCCTCTCTTCATGCACACTATCGGTCTTACATGCTACCAAAGCAAGGCCCAGACTTACATGCTACCAAAGCAAGGCCACCCAGCGTTACCAGAACGGGGGTCATCTCACGTTACCAGAACTGAGGCATCTCTCGTTACCAAAATAGAGGAATATCGAACTTACATGCTACCAGAGCAAGGCCCAATGTGTATTCAACATGACACGTCTAAGTCTCAGTACTAGCCATTATCATATAAAATTGTTTTGCCTTCACGTAGAACTCATAATAGTTTTTCTCATAAAACTCATCACAAAAATCATTTTGTACTCAACACAAAACATGTCAAAACCGAGCTCAAATAGGCAAAACCAACGCACACATTTCTTAAATCTCAGTACGCCTTAACGTAGAGCCCAAGTCTCTTTTCACGTTTTAAACTCAAAACAGTTGTAAAACAATTTCACATTTGTTTTCAACTCAATAAAAATTGGGCCCCAACTGGCAATAAAATTGTGTGCAATACTCATTCACAACTCATAAAACATGCTTGTTTTCTCAAATCACATTTCATGCTACTATTATCATCACAAAATCACATACACAAAGGAGTTTAAGTTTTTCCTTACCTCTTTGCACCTCGTATAATGCAATCATTCCCCCGTATCACGGACTAGTCTCGCATTCCACTCTGGAACTCCCGAGTTGTCCAAACGATGTTAAAACATCAGTAATTTATCTCAATCACCTCATCGAGCACATATTTGCTCATATTTCTCATTAACCTCTCCAATAGTCCAATTCTCATAATTCTATCACAATTCACATTCTCATCCACTACATCTCAAAATTCTACATTTCTCATACCATATTCAATGTTAAATTCACCTCATTGCCTTAATTCCAAATTTATAGTAAAAAATCTCAAATTACCACAAATTGCCTAACGTTATCTTTACTCCAACAAAAATCATAATTTCATAAATCTCTAATCATTTCCTAGCTATTTCATCACAATGCCTACAACCATAATCACCAAAATCACTTCAAATATCAAATCGAAGTTTAGAATTTACCCAAACTTGTGGAGTGCTCAACTCTTGCCTCGATTCAATCCGTCCTTCGATTTCCAAGTATGTTGTTCTCCTTTTGATGAGGAACAACTTTCCTTCTTACCACAACCTTTGATTCGAATAAAAATGGATGATTTGGGAGAGAGAGAAAGCTAGGTTTTTGGTTGAAATGGGGTTTTTGGAGAGAGAAAATTTGAGATGCAGGAAAAACACAGGGGTTCTTTTATAGACGGAGGGTAGGAGATCGATCTGGTCCTTCATGAGATCGATCTGCGTTTGAATTTGGGAACGTTTTGGGGTAATTTTATGCCTAGGAGATCGATCTTTCGTGGGGTGAGATCGATCTCTTAATTGCTTCATGAGATCGATCTGCTCCAATTATGATATCGATCTTCAATTTATAGAATGCTTCATGAGATCGATCTGCTCTTGTAAGAGATCGATTTACATTTTACAGAATCGATTTGGAGATCGATCTGCTTCCTTATAAGATCGATCTGCCCATCAGTTCTTGTACATTTCCTGCATTCTGGAGCCATGAGATCGATCTCTCATCCTTGGAGATCGATCTGGCATTCACAGATTGTACTTGATGGGCCCAAAGGGTATATATCCGCAAGTGCACGGGTCGTACAAGTAATAATGGGATTTGAGTCCCAAGTTATCGTCCCACAGAGAAGTTGACTAGCCTAATTAAGTACCGGTTAATCTTACCCTAAGTATATCCTAGCAAATTATGAATTTAAGGGGGTGATCTACATGGCTAGAATTGAAAATACCGAAAGCAATAAAATAATAAAAACTAAAGGAAATAAAACCGAGCAAGAAGTACTTACAATACTCCAAGCAATTAAAATTGAAAACCTACAAAGAAATTAAAACAGTTAAAACTAATTAACGCAATAAAATGCAAATATGAAAATATCAAAGCAAGATTAATTAAACTAAAATTAAACTATCCTAAAAATACAATTAAACTACTTAATCAAATGCAATTTAAACTAACCTAAGATTTAATGAAATGAATTTACCCCTAATCTAATTCTAAATGAACATTTAAGTAACTATTAACCTAATTAAAACTAAGTTCTACACTATTAAGCAAGAATAATAATTATGCAATTTAATTAACAACTCTAAACTAAGCTAACTAATTAAATTGAAAATAAACTAAACTAAAATGCATGAAAATGAGTTAATGCCCAAAATGCAAAAGCCAAACAAGGCCTTAGCATTTTAAACCATCCAACAACTCCCTCTAAAATACTATTCATGAATTTCACATTTTCATTTTTCAGGTGCTGTCGGGTTGGTAGCTTAGGCGTGTCTAGCTGCTGCCATGCCTCTCGGTTCTGACTCTCACCAACTCTGCCTCGGTTTCATGCACCTCCTTCTTCTCTGCCCATGCTTCTGGCTGCCAGGCATGATCTACACGTTTCCATTCAGCTGCAGGTAAGCAACTGCTCTCGGGCTGCTCTTGGTTCCAAGTGAAATCTGCTGGTTGCTGGTCTCGGTTCAGGCATGTATCCCGCTGCTCTTGACACCCGTTCAGCTGCTGTTCCTCGGTGTCTTGCTACTGCTATGTACCAGCTTCAGTTCGTGGGGTTCAAGGCTATAGCAGACTGAAGTGGATCAATGAAACAACATATAGATGACAGCAAAGTGAGAATGAACAGGATTAGAAAATCAAAACAGAGCATAACAGAGTGCATTGTAGTTTCCCGATCACTGCCAAGATGATTTCAGTCCCTGCTCTGTGATGCATGGGGACATTAAGTAACAATGAGTAAGCTGTAAATGGCTAACTAACTAAAGGAAAAAGAACAGGGAATGCAGTGATGCACAAACACAAAACCGAGAAGGAAGAGTGCAGTAAACAGAAGCGGAAGCAAGCATGAATATGCAGAAAATAATGGCTCTTGTGTACTGCACAAAACATTAAATGACACAAGGGAAATCAACAACAATCCATTACTAGATGAAAGTTTCAACAACTAAAAGAACTAAATGAAGATTGATACTGAAAAATAATTAACCAAACTACAAATGCCGAATGTACATGAACCGTGAACCATCACCCTCGGGTTGCATCAACTTCTTTTCCAACATGATTCCACATTGCTCTTGATGTGGAACAATGTTCAACATCCATCCACATCAAGGCACCAGAACCGAAATGAAGAAGAATGAAAGAAGAACAAATACCTAAGTGATCAAATGACTTAAAGCGGTAAAACCATTGCAACCGAAAGCTAAAGAAAAAAAAAAAAACACAAATCTTTGAAACCGAGAGGTAGAAAATGGAGACTTAAATCATTTGTCATTAACTTTTATCTATAACTAAGTAAACAAGGAACATATATAAATGGATGCTTTTGCAAACCGAAAAGAAAAATAAGGTGAAACAACCTTGCTAAAGGAAACCGAGAAGATTCAGAAAATGGAAGCAAAAAAATTTCATTAAGTGAATAGTGCATGAATAGTAAAATGATGCTAAGAAAACTAAAAACCTCTCGGGAAAGCCTAAAAACAAAAGCAATAAATCTAAAGCTACCTTAGAAAACTATTCTACCCTAAGAAATTACATCCCTTTTTCAATTGTTATCTTCCTATTTATAAGCACACTAGGGGTAAAATGGTAATTTTCACATCCTTGATGAGTTGGCATTTTTTTTGGCCACTTGTCTTCACACCATTGGCTCCTTGAAAAGATATGTCCATGTCATCGGTCTTCTTGTCCAATTGGATGTGCTCGTGGCATGACTCGTGTTGTCCACGTGGTTCAATCTCGATTTTAGCCCAATTTCGGTCCATTTTCTATCGAAATATTCAAAATTCATCCGGATTTGATTTATCTGCAAACATGAGAATTTTAATTAAATAAAGGGGATAATTAACAAAATAAATTGAGGATTTAAATAACTAATTAGGAAATTAAGCACAAATAATTCTAAAAATATAGAATTATCAACTGCTGCTGTATCAACTTGAAGAATTCTCAATGTAAAACTTCTCAAAATCTATCCCATAGTCCCTATTTCAGTTCATACACATTCAAGACTTAAAAATCACTTCTTCTTATACTTCGTCCTATTTAAAACTTGCATGTACATAAACATATTATAATTACATACTCCAAATTACGATTCTCATAATTGGGGTAAACAAAATTCACAGTTCTCACATCCTCCCCACCTTTAAGGAATTCGGTCCTCCAAATTCAACTCGACTCGCCAAACAGATGGGGGTACTTCTCTTTCATGAGGCTTTCCAATTCTCACGTTACCTCTTCCATTGAGTGATGTTTCCACAAAACTTTCACTAATGAGATGTTTTTGGTTCTAAGTACCTTCTCTTTTGTATCGAGGATCCGGACGGGTTCTTTAGTGTAGCTCGTGTCCTCTTGTATGTCCATCTCCTCACACTCTATGACATGAGAAGGGTCCGGGTGGTACTTCCTTAACTATTGATACATGAAAGACGTTGTGTATTCCGGACATCTGCGGGGGTAATGCCAACTTGTGGGCTACCTCTCCCACTCTCTCAAGAATCTCAAAGGGTCCTATGTATCGAGGACTCAATTTCCTTTTCTTTTCAAACCTCATGATACCCTTATTCGGTGATATCTTCAGAAATACTGCATCACCAACATCAAACTCAAATGGCCGTCTACGTACATCCATGTAGCTTTTCTGTCTACTCTGTGCAGCCTGTAATCTTTCACATATGAGTTTCACACTCTGTACAGTCTGTTCAACAAGTTCGAGAGCATTTATTTTTCTGTCACCCACTTCTTCCCAAGCTACAGGGGATCTACACCTCCTACCATATAGAGCCTCAAAAGGTGTCATTCCAATACTCGCATGATAGCTATTATTGTACGCAAACTCTGATAGGGGCAGGTGATCATCCCATGATCCCTTAAAATCCATCGTACACGCCCTCAACATATCCTCCAAGGTCTGAATAGTCCTCTCTGACTGACCATCTGTCTGAGGATGATAGGCGGTACTAAAACTCAATCGAGATCCCATGAACTCCTGAAATTGGGTCCAAAATCTGGAAGTAAATCGGGAATCTCTGTCAGAAGTAATACTCACTAGAGCACCATGTAATCTAGCTATCTCACTGACATATAACTCAGCTAAGGCATCCACAGTATCTATGCTCTTGATGGTAAGGAAGTGGGCACTTTTCGTCAGGCTATCCACTATGACCCATATCGCATCACGACCCCTTTGGGTTCTCGATAAACCTATAATAAAGTTCATGGTGACATGCTCCCATTTCCATGTAGGCAAAGGTAAAGGCTACAATAATCCTCCGGGCTTTCGATGTTCAGCTTTCACTTGCTGGCACACTAAACATCTGGCCACATACTCTGCCACTCTCGCTTCATGCCACTCCACCAATACACCTTTCTCAAATCTCGGTACATCTTAATACTCCCTGGGTGCATGGTGTATCGCGAACAGTGGGATTCTCTCAGTATCTGTCTCTTTCGGGCATCGTCATCCGGTACACAAATTCATCCTCTAAATCTCAACAACCCATCCTCACTGACTATGAGATCTAACTGTGAAGTCTGCTCAACTTGGCTAACCATATCAATCAACCTCTGATCATCGCGCTGCCCTGTTCTAATCCGATCCATGATCTTGGGCTCTATTCGTAGGCTAGCCAAAAATCCAGTCTCTACCACTTTAACTCTGATCCGGAGTTCGACGAACTGCTCCAACAAATCCCATTCCTTGACCATCATAACTGATATCATACTCTTCCTGCTCAGGGTATCAGCAACTACGTTCACCTTCCCGGATGATACAGAATCTCGCAGTTGTAATCCTCAAAGAGTTCCATCCATCTCCTTTGTCTCATGCTTAACTCTTTCTGATCAAACAAATACCTCAAACTCTTATGGTCAGTGAAGATCTGGAATCTTTCCCCATATAAGTAGTGCCGCCAGATCTTCAAGGCAAACACCAGAATAGCTAACTCTAAATCATGGGTGAGGTAATTCCGTTCATGATCCTTCAACTGTCACGATCCATAAGCGACCACTCTTTCATACTGCATGAGCACACACCCTAATCCTTGATGAGAAGAATCACTATGCACTGAAAATCCTCATGATCCCTCAAGGATAATTAACACAAGTGTCGCTGTTAATCTCTTCTTTAACTCCTGAAAACTGAGCTCACATTAATCAGTCCATATGAACAAAATCTCCTTACGCATGAGCTTGGTCAAAGGAGCGGCAATCCTGAAAAATCCCTCCACAAATCTTCTGTAATACCTAGCTAAACCAAGGAAACTTCGTACCTCAGAAACTGTCCTCGGTCTTTCCCAATTAAGTACAGCCTTCACTTTAGTTGGATCAACTGATACTCCTTCCTCTAAAACTATGTGACCAAGGAAAGCTACCCGATCCAGCCAAAACTCACACTTATCAAGCCTTTCATATAATTGTTTATCTCAGAATAACTGAAGTACTAACCACAAGTGTTGTGCGTGCTCCTCATAAGATCGAGAGTACACTAAGATATCATCCATAAAGACTATCACGAACTTATCTAGATAGTCTCTGAACACTCCATTCATTAACCTCATAAAGGCTGCAGGGGCATTCATCAATCCAAAGGACATCACTAGAAATTCATAATGGTCATACCTTGTCCTAAAGGCCGTCTTCGAAATATCTTCCTTCTTAATCCTCAGTTGGTGATAACCCGATCTTAAATCAATCTTAGAGAAGACTGAGGCCCCTCTCAGCTGATCAAGCAGATCGTCAATCCTGGGCAATGGGTACTTATTATTCACCATGGCTTTATTTAACAGTCGATAGTCTATACATAATCTGAGACTACCATCGTTCTTTCTCATGAATAACACTGGTGCTCCCCACGGTGAGATGATAATTTTATATTTTTAGAATTATTTGTGCTTAATTTCCTAATTAATTATTTAAATCCCCTATTTATTTTGTTAATTATCCCCTTTATTTAATTAAAATTTTCATATTTGCAAATAAATTAAATCCGAATGAATTTTGAATATTTCGGTAGAACATGGATCAGAATTTGGCTAAAATCGAGATTGGCCCACGCAAACAACACGAGCCATGCCACCTAGCACATCCAATTGGACAAAAAGACAGATGACATGGAAATATCTTTTCAAGGAGCCAATGGTGTGAAGACAAGTGGCCAAACAATGCCAACTCATCTAAGGTGTAGAAATTACAATTATACCCCTTTTGTGTGTATAAATAAGACATGGATGGCAATTGAAAAACTATGTAGTGTAATTTAGGAGTAGGAGTAGTGTTAGTGTAGAAGTAGTTAGAGTAGCTTAGTTATATTAGTTTAGTTTTTATTTTTAGAAGCTTTTCCCGAAACCATTTCCAACTTTACGGTTCATTCATCTTCATTTTATGAAAAAGTTTATTTCATTGTCTAGTTTTCTTGGTATTTCATTAGCAATCACTTTCCATCTTTTTCATGCTCTCGGTTTGGTAAAAATCTAGTTCTTTTATTTTTCAAGTGTTATTTACATAGCTTAACTCCCAGTAACTCTCGGTTTGCAAAGGAATTGCTTAAGTATTCAGTTGAAAAACTTTTATTTCTCTTAGGTAGCTCTCGGTTTCCCTTAATTTTCAAGTTTTATTTTTTTTCATTGCTCTTGGTTTGCCATGAATTAGCTAAAGCTTGCTGGATTCTTTTAAACCATGACTAGTGGAGAGGAGTGGGCTGGTTGTGGTGCAGACCTGGAGAGGCAGCAGCTAGCATCCCGAAAGCAAGGCAAAAACAAGAGACTTACTCTGTTCTCCTCTGTTTCATGAGCCTTGTATTGTTCATCATTTTTGCATGCTGTCATTCTGCACTAAGCTAGTAATCGGTAGCTGCAGGTTTTCATTGATGAGTGCTGTCACCATTACCGAACTGCTGGTGGAAGAGATCAAAGCAAAAGCTACTGGTGGAAGAGATCAAAGCAAAAGCTATATACACAAGATCGAGAGCCAGTAGGACACGGAGGGAGGCAGTGCAGGACCAGTTCGGTGAGGATAATGTTTCCTGCTAGCTGGGCAGAGGTTGCGCACACCAGCAGTAGCAAGAACGGGAGCAGAAGCCGAACATGCCTTCAGTACCAATAACTGGAGCATACTTGGACGAGACATGGAGTGCAGGACAGAATCGAGAATGCCAGCAGGACATGCCTGGGCAGTAAAAGCAGGTAAAGACGTGCAGGGACTGTATAGCGTGCAGGACAGAGCCAAAAATGGGAGCTGGATAAGTCTGGAGCAGAAGCAACTTAGCCCGGAGCCGAGGAGTGCAGCAGTGGGCAAGACAACGCCTGGAGAAGGAGATGTGCACGGTTTATGCATGGAGCTGGTGTCGGGGCAGTTGGCAAATTTTGCAACTTGGCCAAGACCATGTTTGGCAATCCTCATTTACTCTTCATAATGTGTTTTTCATGTTTATTTTATTGTTAATTATTTTTATGCTTCTTATTATTACTTGTTAGTAGATATAGTTTTAAATTTAAATTGCATATTAGTTAGTTGTTCTTTGCTCATTAGTTAAAATTTTAGTGTAGAATTTATGAGTTATATTTAGAATTAATTTAGATTAAAAGTGTTACATGCATTAGTTAAATTTTATTGTTAAATTAGTAATTAGTTATAGTTAGGATTAGTAGAGTTAATATTTTAGACATGTAGTTTTATAGTTATTCTGTTAATTTCCTAGGATTTTGTTTTCATTAAGTTTTAGTTTAGTTTAATTTGCATTTTTATTAATTAGTTTAATTACATGCATATGACATTTTAGGCTTGTTTAATTTTATTTTAATTAATCTTATTTCTTTATTTTCATTTTTGCTTTTTATTGTGTTAATTAGTTTTAACTGTTTTAATTATTTTTGTAGGTTTTTTATTTTAATTGCGTGGAGCACTGTAAGTAATTTTGCTCGATTTTCTTTAGTTCTTATTATTTTATTGCTTTCCAGTATTTTTAATTTTAGACATAGTAGATCACTCCCTTAAATTTCATAATTTACTAGAATATACCATAGGGTAAGATTAACCGGTAGTTAATTAGGCTAACCAACTTCTCTGAGAGACGATAACTCGGACTCAAATCCCATTATTACTTGTACGACCCGTGCACTTGCGGTAATACCTTCAGGGCGTGTCATGAGACACTGGGTCTAATAAACCCTTGATCCAATAACTCCTGTAGTTGTTTCCTCAATTCCTCAAGTTCTACTAATGCCATCCTATACGGAGGCCTAGAGATAGGCTGAGTATCTGGTACCAAATCAATGGTAAACTTCAGCTCTCTCTTTGGTGGTAAACCTGGCAACTCATCTGGGAAGACATCTAAAAATTCATACACCACAGGTATATCCTCAATCCTCGGATGTTCCCGTTTATCATCTGAGATGTGTATTTCATAACCTTCACATAAACAATCATATTCAATACTCTCAAAAGTAACATCAAAATTTCAATTTACTTACAAAAATTCCACTCATTTATTTCCTCAATATTTCAAACGTACATTGTAGGGTTTGGGTAGGGAGAAGGTTACAATCTTAGTATAGCAATCTAAACTTACTCGATTGGTTACCAGCCAATCCATTCCCAATATTACATCAAACCCATGCATATTTAACATTATTAGATCTGCTAACATTACTCTATCTCCCACCTTTATTTCACATCCTCTACAAATTAAATCAGTTCTCTGGGACTCACGTATAGGGATATTTACATGTAGTATATACTCTAGAGGTTCAAACTTCAAATTTAATCTACATGCAAAATACTCATAAATAAATGAATGCGTGGACCCTAAATCCATCAACACATGAGCCTTATAATTACAGATAGAGAGTGTACCTCTTATAGTTTCTGTAGAAGTGTCTATTGTCTCTTTGTCCATAGCAAACACACGTCCCACTGTAACGGGCTTCTTTCCTTTGTCTGCAGTAGTGGCCCGTCTCTAGGGATTCACTCTCTGAGGTTGCTATCTAGTAGGTTCCGGAGCATGTGGTATCTGAGGTTGAGGACAGTCTTTTACTCTATGACCCATGTCTCCACATCTAAAACATCCACGGATCGACCCAATACAACTTCCCTCGTGCGATCGGCCACAGTCTCTGGAAACTCTCATCTCAGGCCTGACATATCGAGGGGTCTCCCTGATGATAGGGTAAGCTCTGGATCTCTCCATCCTGCCCTTCTGTACCTCAATCCTTCCTCTCCTGAAGGAACCTCTCCGAACATCTGCCTGGGACATCACTAGCCTCTTGCCCTTATCCCTAGTCACTGCTTCGAACACATTCTGGGATTGCACAATTTTAATTCCCCTCTTAATCTCTTGTGCTCATCTCAGAGCATCTCCAAACTCGATAATACACAGCCCTATCAATCGATCTCTGATGATGGGCTTCAATCCATACACAAATCGCTCTGTGCGGAGCTCTTCATTCTTGAAGGTTTTCGGATCATATCTTAATAGAGCGGTAAACCGACTCTTGTAGTCATCCATAAACATATCGCCCTGTACCAGATTCAAAAACTCTGGCTGCTTCCTTCTCTTAGCAGCTCGTGGTACATATTGGGCTCTAAAAGCCGCTTGAAACTCTTCCCAGCTAATAACACCCAAGTTGGACATCAGAATACCCTGGGTAGTACCCCACCAATCTCGCGCTCTCCCTTTCAACATATAAGCGCTCATACTGACCCTCTCAGCATCTGTGCATCCCAAATAGTATCCACCTCCTTCCGTGACTTACCAAAAACCACTACTAATTTTTCGCTTTTTACTTACCTTTCTCTTCACTAACAGTTGGGTTGTGATTCGGCATTAGTCATCTCATTCATACTCATCTTATCACAACATATATACATGTCATCATAAATATCTTTTGACTGTACGCACATATTTCTCATAAGTAGATTTATTTACATTACATACTTACATCCCCAGTATTACAAACGTGTACATCACTGTGCTTATACATTGTTCAAATACAAAATAGTACGCGATGTGTATACCTTTAACTCAATAGGAAATGGCAGAGGACAAAAAGAATACTATACTTCAGCCGGACTCAATCTACTGCGGATGATTTGTAGAGAGTGAAAAATAAAAGGGGGATGAGCAAACAACGCACTCATTAAGGAAATCAGGCAAGCAAGTAGACAACCGCACTATCTACTAAAAATAAGGCTTTACCTTTCCTTCTCTCATCTTAAATCATGTATCAAAATGATATAATAATAGTACAGAATAAATTCCATGTACTTAAAATCATGCTGAGTTATCAATTATAGGCATTCATGCAAAACAATGCATATTTAAAATTTCGGAAAGCCTTTATAGAAATCACTACCATTTACACATAAATCACAGTAAATATGGCAGTTCACAACACAACATAATAACTGATTTCTGACCTATCTCTCTCAGGTCTAACCGTATCATGAAAACAAGTGATATATCATGCGAGACCCAGTGGCTAAATGCAATACTCTCCTGGACTATGGTCATATCCAATACTGGTGAAATCCCAGGCAACACAGATCTCGGTGTGCGGCTAATCACTGCTGCAATGGGAGGGGGTCAGTCCATCACAACCGCCACCTATAAACTCCTCAAATCCACACAACACATGGTACAGTGTACTCCAAGCCACTCACACGGTACAACGTAAACCCATGGACCCTCTCCTCATGGTCGGGGTACCTGTCATAGGTCTTAGCCCTCACACCATGAAAATACATCATAGTCGGGGTGCTTGCCATAAGTCTTAGCCCTCACACAATGGAATAAATGCCACGTCTCTAAATCCACATGTGAACATCTTAACAGTGTGACAATCAGTCTACACAGAGGAAATCGTCATGATTTTGCTAACATGTCTTATATATCACGTAAAACTACAGTGCGCGTCTTGAGTATGACTCACAATCAACATTTCGCCTCTTAAACACTGTTTATGCATCTCAAAATATTCAACACTAGTGCGAGTAACCTCTAGCACTAGGTCATGCATTTTTTTCACTTCAAATCAAGTACGAGTTATCACTCAAGTACTATGTCATGTATGAATCATAAAAAATCGAGTACGAGCAACGCTCCCAGTACTCTATCATGTAAAACTGAGTATGAGCAAAGCTCTCAATACTCTATATGCATCAATCACAAACTGAGTACGAGCAATGCTCCCAGTACTCTAACATGTATAGAATAGCATTAAAATATAGTACGAGTATATCCTCCAGTACTAGGTGATGCATATCTCAAAATATAGTGCAAGTATTCTCAACCACTTATAGTTTCCACACAAAACCAGATAGATGGCTTATTCAAATCACAACTCTCTCAATTCAAATCAAATTAGCACTTAAATGTGTTGTTTTCGCATATACATGAAAACATTAGCCATTCTATCAGGCAATTCATGAATTATGGGTTACAACATGCTTCAAAGGCTTTTTATCATATTTTTGGATAAAACACACTTTATCTCATTAGTTCCTATCACAGCAGCACGTCTATTCAGGGAATTCATATAGAGTATAATATCAAAACTCTAATTCAATATACGTGTAGCCATCACTAGCTACTCATGAAATTCCCTTACCTCGAATCACGTCAAGTGACCTCTCTTCCTCGTTTCTGCAACTCTTGCAGTCCGATCAGCTTCCAAGGAAATTTTTGAAGCTGTTATAATTATTGGCATTAGTATATCGCTATATACTCATTTCATTTGCAAAATCTCAATTTAATACTTAAATCTCATCATTGTCTCCAAATATGGTATAAAACCACATTTTTACATATCTATATCCATTTTTCCTTATTTCCAATTTATGCATTTCATAAGATTAACTTATAATCTTGCATACATGCATATTCTATCATTAAATCAATGCTCACACCATTTCTTCATCATGTTCTCATTTTCTCACCAATATCTAGGTCATGGTGATTTTTCATGCTTCTTTCATTTCCAGCATTTCGTATGTATACCAATCAACTATTCAATACACCTAGTTTAACATATATCAACTTGATGTATTAAATCTTACTTAGTTGAGACTTCCTTCCTTTGTCACCAATTTGTACAAATCCTTCTTGCTCTTGAAATCCTTAGTTTCAATCTCTTGTTTCCAAGTATGCTGTTCTCCTCTTGGCCAAGAACAACTTTGCTCGTTTATATCTCACTCAAACTGATCACAAACTGAAGTTTTCTAGTGTTTCTTGGCTAGGTTACACTTTTTCTCTTGAATGGAATAGTAAATCCCATGAAAACTAAAATGCAGAAGTCCAGTATTTATAAAATTGTTTTGATGAATCGATTTGTTACCCTAGGAGATCGATCTACTCTACGTTTTTCCTCTTGAAACCGACCTTCCATATCATATGAGATTGATCTGCTCCTAGCATAAGATCAATCTGCACAACACAAAACCTTAAGGAGATCGATCTGCTCTTACATGAGATCGATCTGTTGCAAGTCAATAGCTTAAGGAAATCGATCTGGCCCTCTAGGGATCAATTCCTTCTTCACAGAATGCTTAGCAAATCGATCTGGCCCTCTTGGAGATCGATCTACCCCTATTCCATTGCTCGAACAAGAGCATCTTTGGCTCTTCCAGATTGATCTCTCATCCCATGAGATCGATCTCTCATTCATATTTTCCAGATTCTACTGCAGTTTTCTGCAGTAAACACACACCAAACTTCATTTATTTTGCTGACATAGTCATTTTCTCATCCAATCACCTTTAAGGCTTGAAAATGACATCCATTCCTACTTTATATACATTAAGACTTGTGTGCATTCATTGTATAACAAAAGGTATACAATTTACAACAAAATGGAGTATAACCATTTATGCAACTTATGTATACTTCATTTCATTTTACCACACCACTCATTTTCCATTCCACTCTCATTCATCATCTACAAAAGTCGATTTCTTATTATTCATACATAACGAAACTTGTACGTACATCACAAATTCAAATTACGAGTGTGTACATTTAATTTATGGACTTTACATCTTTTATGCTTCACATAGCATGTACATGTATATATATACTTATGAATTTGAGGGTCTTACAATCCTCCCCTCCTTAAAAGAATTTGGTCCTCCAAATTAGAACCAAGTTACTCTACAAATAATTGGGGATATTTCTCTCGTAACAAACTCTCTAGTTCCCAAGTAGCTTCTTCTGAAGTGTGATGCTACCAGAGAATCTTCACTAACCCAATGGTCTTATTCCTTAAGACTTTTTCTTTCTATCCAATATCCGGATTGGTTCTCTGCATAAGTTAGATCATCTTTGAACTCCAATGGTTCATATCGAATCACATGATTTGGATCTGGATGATACTTCCTCAACATCGAAATGTGGAAGACATTTTGCACTCCCAATAAATCGGTGGCAAATCCAATCTATATGCCTTATCTCCCACTCTGTCCAGCATATCAAAAGGTCCAATGTAGCGAGGACTCAACTTACCTCTCTTCCCAAATCTTGCTACACCCTTAGAAGGATAAACCTTCAAAAATACTGAATCACCCACTGCGAATTCAAGTGGTCTTCGTCTCCTATCAGCATAGCTCTTTTGTCTACTCTGAGATATCTTTAATATCTCAACAATCAACTGGACATCCTCAGAGGCCTGTGTAACCAAATCAGAAGCAAAAAGCTTTCGATCACCAACTTTTTCCCAATCGATAGGGGAACGACATCTTCGACCATATAAAGCCTCATACGGTGCCATCCCGATACTCGCATGATAACTGTTGTTATAGGCGAACTCGACTAGTGGCAAATGATCATCCCAGGAGCCTCTAAAATCCAGCACACACGCTCTCAACATATCCTCCAGAGTTTATATGGTCCTCTCTGAGTGACATCTGTATGAGGATGATAAGTGGTACTCAAACTCAACTGGGTTCCCATGGCTTCCTGAAAATGTTCCTAAATGTGGGAAGTGGAGCGGGAATCCCTGTTCGAATGCTCACTGAAATACCATGTAACCTCACTACCTCGCGTACATACAGTTCCGTCAATGCACTTAGAGTATCAGTAGCTCTCATAGCTAGAAAGTGAGCTAACTTCGTCAGTCTATCAACAATCACCCATATAGCATCGTGATTCCTCCAAGTCTTCGGTAAACTCATCACGAAATCTATGGTGATGTTCTCCCATTTCCATGTCGGTATAAGTAGAGGCTGCAATAACCCTGCAGCTTTCTGATGTTCTACCTCCACTTGTGGACATACAAGACATTTTACCATAAAATCTGTAAAGTCCTTCTTCAGACCTGACCACCAGTACACTTTCCTGAGATTTTGGTACATCTTGTTACTTCCCGGATGTAGTGCGTACCTAGATGAATGAGCTTCCGTCAATATCACTTTCCTGAGCTCTGGGTCTTCGGGAACACACAATCTGCCTCTAAACCTCAGGAGTCCATATGAACTTATCTCAAAGTCAGTCACTGTGCCCTTTTGTATCTGACCAATCACATCAATGCAATACGGATCAGTCTGCTGAGCCACTCTGATCCTGTACAACAGATCCGGCTCCAAGCGTAGACTAGCAATCACACAGTCCGTATTCATGTCAAAAGGCACAACTCCCAAACTAAGGCTAGTAAACTACTCTAGCAACTCATGTTCCCTGACCATCATGTACAATACCATCCCAAGGCTCTTCCTGCTCAAAGCTTCAGCTACAACATTAGCTTTACCCGGATGATAAAGTATCTCACAATCATAATCCTTTAAAAGCTCTAGCCATCTTCTCTGTCTCATATTCAGCTCTTTCTGCAAGAACAGATAATTGAGGCTCTTGTGGTTGGTAAAAATCTGAAACTTTTCACTATATAAGTAGTGGCGCCATACCTTCAACGCAAACACTACTGCTGCTAACTCCAAATCATGGGTTGGATAGTTCTTCTCATGATCCTTAAGCTGTCTGGATCCATAAGCAACTACCCTCCCATCATGCATCAATACACAGCCCAGTCCCTGATGCGAAGCATCAGTATACACTGAAAATCCTCCTGAGTTGGTAGGGATAGTGAGAATTGGAGCAGTGGTCAATTGACTCTTCAACTCCTGAAAACTTCTCTCACAATCTTCATCCCATACAAATGCTACACTCTTCTGAGTGGGACGTGTCAATGGAGCAGCTAACTTCAAAAATCCCTCAACGAATCTTTGATAATATCCTGCTAAAGCCAGGAAACTCCTGATCTCGATGACTGTCTTCGGCTGTTCCCACTGAACTATAGCCTCAATCTTGGATGGATCCACTGATACACTATCCTTCGACACTACATGTCCCAAAAATGAGATTTGTGACAACAAAAAATCACACTTATTGAGTTTAGCATATAGCTTCTGCTCTCATAAAGTCTGCAATACAATCCTGAGGTGCCTCTCATGCTCCTTCTCAGATTTAGAGTATACCAAAATGTCATCGATGAAGACGATAACAAACTGATCCAAATATGGCTTGAACACGTCATTCATCAAATCCATGAAAGCTGCGGGAGCATTCATCAATTTGAATGGCATAACCAAGAATTCAAAATGGCTATATCGGGTCCTAAATGCTGTCTTGGGCACATCTCCACTCCTTACTCTCAGCTGATGATACCCAGACCTCAAATCAATCTTAGAAAAGACCTGCGCTCCCCAGAGTTAATCCAACAAATCATAACTATTACTTTTATTTCTTTGCATCAAACTTTACAACATATTTTTCAGGGTTAGGAAACATAATTGTCTTAGCATAACAATCTAAAACAGTATGGTTTGTAGATAACCAATCCATACCAAATATTACATCAAAGTTACTCATACTTAACAATATCAAATTGGCTATCATATCCTTTTCCCCTACTCTTAACTTGCAATCATTTAACACATACTCCACTAGCTGACTATTATCCATAGGCGTACTAATCAATATTATCCTACTCAAAGGTGTACTTTCAACATACTTTGCTAATTTACACGCAAATGAAGGTGATACAAATGAATGCGTGGCACCAGGATCAATTAAAACATGTGCTTCTAAATCATAAATTAGGATGTTACCTCTAATCACATCCGTCGAAGCATCCGCCATGTCCTGGTCCAAAGCTTGTACTCGCCCTCGACCTATCACTTGCTTCCCCTTTTCCTCTGTCGTCGTTCTCCTCCTTTGAGCAGATGTATCAGTTGGAGCTCTCTCTGGCTCCCTGCCCTTCTGTGGGGCACTCTCAACCATCTCTGGGCAAACTCTAGCAATATGCCCTAGTTTCCCACATCGAAAACACATAATAGGACTCATCGAACAAGGTCTACCACCATGGTATCTACCACATCTACTGCACTGATCAGTAGTAGGCCTCGGTCCTCCAATCATAATGCCCTTCGTCAGAGCTATAGCCGAGTATGTAGGAGGTCTAACTGGTCTCTCTTGCACCTCCTCTATCCGTGGTCTCTTACCAAAGAGTCTCCTCCCTCCTCGATAACTGAAACCTCTTTCTCTAATCGACCTCTTCCTATCCTTCTCTCGACTCCGACTGATCTTCTCAAACTCATAGGCATTCCTCTCATAATCCTGCTCACATAATTGCGCCCTGCGCACTGCCTCATCATATGTACCAATATCCAATGGTACTAATCTAGATCGTAACACCGGTCGCAATCCATCGATAAATCTGTAAACCTTCCTAATCTTGTTGTAGATGGTATCAGGGTCATACCTTCTCAGGGCTAAAAATCTAGTCTCGTACTCATCCACTGAAAGACTTCCCTGGCTCAACCCTAATAACTCGGCTTGCAGCCTCCTCTGTGCCGTATCTGGAATAAACTGCCTCCTGAAGGCATCCAAAAATATCTCCCAACTAATCTCAGCATGTCGGGCTCTCAATATGGGCTTGGTGGACTTCCACCAATTCTCTGTCGTTTCCTTCAGTAGGAATGCAGTAAATGCGACCATCTCTGAAGTCG
The DNA here is from genome assembly GCA_033439115.1 of Firmiana major. Classification (NCBI taxonomy): domain Eukaryota; kingdom Viridiplantae; phylum Streptophyta; class Magnoliopsida; order Malvales; family Malvaceae; genus Firmiana; species Firmiana major. The sequence goes on from CM065905.1 coordinate 41,295,800, forward strand.
TACACTCAAAGAATCTATACAATTTCTTCATCTCTCCAATCCACTCCTCAGCGGCAACTATGTCCTTGACCCCTCTAAAAGATAGAGGCCCAAGCTTTTGGAACTGTCGCAATCTATCTAAATCACACCCCTATCCCAATCCATTACTCTCCTGAACTGATAGGGGTATAGGAGTATCTACAACTTGTGGCATCTCAGCTGCAGGCTGTGCAGGTGTGTCAGGTGCAACTGCCTCTTCTGTCGCAGTCTCTGCATCCTGTCCCTGTCTTCTTGGCATCGTTTGTGCCAGCAACTTTACTATCATCTCCAGGCTAAGCTTAATCCTCATGAAGCGTGCCTCAGTAGTCTCTGGTACCTCAGTCTGACCAGTAGTCTCATCTCGAGTCTCTGGCTTACCTCTACGACCTCGAGCCCTACCTCTCGCCCCTCTACCACGGCTGGTATTAGCCATATAGACTAAATTCTTGCATTCATAACTGTAAATTAGTCTGATTCCCATCTTGTATACATAATTGTAACTGAACAAAGCATAGTAATATGAGGATGTACACTTTCCTAAACTAATACCGACTCACATCAGACCAACTACGCTCTGATACCATTCTGTCACGACCTCCTTCCTTGACTTTCCAAAAACCACTACTAATTTTTTGCTTTTTACTTACCTTTCTCTTCACCAACAGTTGGGTTGTGATTCGGCATTAGTCATCTCATTCATAGTCATCTTATCACATCATATATACATGTCATCATAAATATCTTTTGACTGTACGCACATATTTCTCATTAGTATATTTATTTACATTACATACTTACATCCCCAGTATTACAAACGTGTACATCACTGTGCTTATACATTGTTCAGATACAAAATAGTACGCGATGTGTATACCTTTAACTCAATGGGAAATGGTAGCAGACAAAAGGAATGCTATACTTCAGCCGGACTCAATCTACTATGGATGATCTGTAGAGAGTGAAAAATACAAGGGGGGTGAGCAAACAACGGGCTCAGTAAGGAAATCAAGCAAGCAAGTAGACAACCGCACTTGTGAAAAACAGAGAAAAGAAATGTGATTTTCATCTCATCTACTGCACACCAAAGAGTTAGCTTTATACAATAAACCTAGCCATAAAAAGGAAACTAACTAGACCACATTAGATCCCATGATTTATGGGATACTCTAACAGAAAAGGAAACTAATTAAATCAGCCTAATTCTAGGGATACAAGTTGTTACAAAATCTCCTAAAATAGCTAACTATACACGTGTAGAATACAATATTCTGACAGATTGAACTATTTAATCCCTTGGTAAGCACATCAGTAAGTTGGCCATGTGTAGACACATAAGGTGTACAAATCAACTCGCTCTCCAACTTTTCTTTGATGAAGTTTCTGTCAATTTCAATGTGCTTTGTTCGATCATGTTGTACTGGATTGTGAGCTATGCTGATTGCAGACTTATTATCACAATAGAGCCTCATTAGACTATCCCATTTAATCATCAAGTCTTCTAAGATGATCTACAACCAAAGTAGTTCACACAACCCCTCAGCCATTGCTCAAAATTCTGCCTCCGCACTAGACCGTGCTACCATATTCTGTTTCTTACTCCTCCACGTCACAAGATTTTCGCTAAGAAAGGTGTAATATCCAGAGGTTGACCTCCTGTCAACAATCGACCCAGCATAATTGGCATTTGTGTATGCCTCGAGTACTAAACCTCATTTCCTTTTGAACAGAATACCTTTTCCTGGTGTCCGCTTGAGATATTATAGCACTCGGTGGGCTGCTTGCAGATGAACTTCCTTCGGGCTATGCATGAATAGACTAATTACACTCACCGCATATGCTATATCAGGTCATGTGTGAGACAAATAAATGAGTCTTCCTACTAGGCGTTGATACATTTCTTTGTCTATTGGATCATCCTCCTTTGCCTTTCCAAGTCTAAAATTTGGATCTATTAGGGTACTTGCTGGTTTGCAAGCTGTCTTGCATGTTTCTTTGAGGAGATCTGTAACATACTTCTGTTGGGAGATGAAAATACCCTGCCTAGAGTGAGCCACCTCAATCCCAAGAAAATATTTCAACCTCCCTAGCACCTTGATCTCAAACTCCTTAGCCAAACACTGATTTAGAAACTCTCTCTCCTTATCATCATCCCCGGTTACTATTATGTCATCTACATATACCAAGAGAGCTGTGACTCCCCCTGAAGGTGAGTGTTTAATGAACAACGTATGATTCCCTTGGCTTTGTCTATATCCCATGGCCATTATAACTCTCGCAAATCTTCCAAACCATGCTCGTGGTGATTGCTTAAGTCCATACAAGGCCTTTTTTAACTTACACATAGTATGAGCAGCCAAATTATTTCCATAACCTGGTAGGACCTCCATATAAATCTCTTCCTCTAGTTCTCCATGTAAAAATGCATTCTTGACATCAAATTGCTGCAATTGCCAACTAGAATTAGTTGCTAATGACAACAAGACTCTAACAGTGTTCATCTTCGCAATCGGAGCAAAAGTTTTTAGGCAATTAATTCCATAGGTTTGAGTATAACCTTTTGCCACCAACCTTACCTTATACCTTTCTATGGATCCATCTATTTTATACTTCACTGTATAAACCCATTTACATCCCACAGGTTTTTTTCCTACTGGCAACTTCACCACCTCCCAAGTTTTGTTTTTTTCCAACACCTTCATCTCCACATTCATAGCTTGTTTCCGTTTCTCATTGGACAAAGCCTCGAATAAGGTGGTAGGAATGGCAATGGTGTTTAAGCTCACAAGGAAAGCTCTATGAGATGGTGAAAAATTTTTAAAAGACAAAAAGTGTGCAAGAGGGTATAAAGGTCATTTTGTACACTCTCTAGTCCCTTTTCTAATAGTAATGGGAAGGTCCTGGTCATTATTGCTTACATAAGATTCAATTTCAACTGGCAATGAAGGATTAGAAATTGTTACCTCATTCTCAAGATCTGGGTTGGAGTCTTGGACTTGCACAGATTCAGGGATAACCGTCTTCTTCCTTGAAAACACCTTGCCCTTGCCAAATCTCACATTCTCAATAGCAGAGTCTATTTTTTCTTGGGGATTTTCTGGCACAGGTTCAGACAGAGAATTTGACATAGTGGAACAAGGTGAACAAGTTGAGAAAACTGGTTTAGACACGGGAAGTGATGGTAGATCAAGTAAAAAAATCCCCCATATCCTTATCTTCCATTATTGAATTCCCCCCCCCCCTAAAGATAAGGAGTGGTGAAATAAGACTCTTGTTCATTGAAAGTAACATCCATCAAGACATAGAACTCTTTAATGGAGGATTGTAAAACTTATAACCTTTTTGAGTCGAAGAATAACCCATAAAGACACATTTTAACGCTTTCGGATCTAACTTCTCCCTATTTTGACTATAGACATGGACAAATGACACGCACCCAAATATCCTAGGGACAAGATTATTTGTAGTGTGTATATTAGAATAGAATGTTGAGAGTATTTCTATTGGACTCTTGAATCCTAAGACTCTAGAAGGCAAACGATTTATAAGATGAGCAACTATAAGAACTGCTTCCCCCCAAAAAGATTTAGGCACATTTTTCTGGAGCAAAAAGGCTCGGGTTGATTCAAGAAGGTGACCATTTTTCCTTTCTACTACTCTGTTTTGTTGTGGGGTATTAACACAAGATGACTCATGTAGTATCCCTTCCTTCTGAAAGTATGAAGTTAGGACTTGATTGAAATAATCCCTAGCATTATCCAACCTAAACCTCTTAATATTGACCCCAAATTGATTCCTAATCATAGAACAAAATTTTGGGAGAACAGTACTGACATCATATTTATGTTTGAGCAAAAAAATCCAAGTAACACGAGTACAATCATCAATGGATGAAACAAACCATCTTGCCCCATAAACATTAGGAATAGTAGAAGGACCCCAAATATCACTGTGAATGAGATAAAAAGGAATGGAACTTCTTTTATTACTAATTGAAAAGATACCCGTTTGTGTTTAGCAAGTTCACACACTTTACAATGAAAATTTTCAACATCTAGACCTTTAAATAAAGAAGGAAACAGAATTTTAAGAACCCTAAATGATGGATGTCCAAGTCGGCGATGATAAAGCAAAACTTTCTCTTTATTGGATGAAAATAACTCTGAAACAAAAGAATGAGATAATCTTCCCTTGGTAATGCTTGACTGACTTGGTGCTTCGAGGTAGTAGAGCCCATCCCGTTCTCTAGCATGTCCAATCATCTTCCCTGAATCCTTGTCCTGAAATACACAATAATTATGATAAAAAACCACATTGCAACATAAATCTTGTGTGAGTTTTTGGATAGAGACAAGGTTTGTGGACAATCTAGGGACATGGAGAACATTTTTTAAGATCACTGATGGGCTTATTTTGACATCTCCTACACTTGCTATAGTGGTCAAAGAACCATCGGCTGTGGCTATTTTCTTATAAGGGAAATATGTGAAAAAAAATTTAGTGAGTGGGTCATATGGTCGGTAGCTCCTGAATCGACGATCCAAGAGTTGAAAAAGGTTGTACCTGAGACATTTAATCCAATAGAGGATGAAAACTCACCTGAATATGCCAATGAACAAGTACCTGAAGGTTTGTCTAGATTACCAATAAGAGATCTCAGCCTCTCGACCTCTTCCGGATTGAGGCCGCCTAACTCCTGTGGTGTTACTGCAATATGTTTTACTGAAGCAATGTGGGCCTGACTATTGTTCTTTGACTGTTCTCCTTTTTATCCCCACTCTCGACTTGGAGGTTTTCCATGAAGCTTCCAACACCGTTCACGAGTATGGCATGCCTTCTTACAATAAGTGCACCACAAGCTATCCTTGTAATCAAAATTCTGAGCTTTTGTTTGGCTAAATGCCTTTTCCACCTTCATGGCTGAATTATTGCCACCACTAGCCACCATAGCAGAACTGTCCATACTCTGTGGTTCAAGCATTAGGCCTCTTCTGCTTTCCTCACCTCGAATTAGTGCCACTACCTCGTTAAAACATGGAACTTCCTCCTTGCCAAGAATCTGGATTCTCACTTGATCAAATTCTGGATTAAGTCCCACAAGAAAATCATAAACTATATCTTGCTCAATGAAGTTCTTTAGAACAGCAGCATCTTCAGGACATTTGGTTTCTATCACCCCATAATGATCAAGTTCCTGCCACAAAAATTTCAATTGATTGGCATATTCAATAACTGTTTTACTTCCTTGTTTTGCAGCAATCGTCTTCACCTTGACCTCATATACTTGAGCCGTATCTCTGGTTTTAGAATACGTCTGTTGGATTGTGTCACGACCCTCAACTTACCAAAATACGTGTAAATTTTTTTGCATTTTCATACATCAATTATTAATCATCCTTCCTTGATCGTGAACAACCACACTCTCAACAGTTGGGCTGTGTGTCGACGTCTAACTCACTCCACCATACCAATTCAATTTGAAACATTATTTATGAGTAAACACTTGTATAATTGTATATATATCAGAGTTGTTACATGTGTTTACATTATTTTACATCCCCAGTAGTTACATACAAAATGCTACTGTGCTATGTTTAATTTAGATACAAAATAATCCAGGTGTGTATACCTTTAGCGATGGGATGCAGCGGATTACCAAAAGGGAAACGCCTCCAGTCACGCTCACTCTATACTCAAATCTCTGTAGAGAGGAGGAAAATAAGGGGGTGAGCAAACCACACGCTCAGTAAGGCAATCATGCGAACAGGTAGATATTGCACTATCTACGTGATCGTGATGCCATGCTCAAAAGCATTTTATTCATTATTTATCTCAAAACATGAGTGTATGATTGTGTTAATGGTATGTAAAGCATTCATGCTATTAAAATCAAGCGCACTTTTCAACTCAAAGCATGGTATAAATCATCATGCATAATTCACAATAAAAGCATGGCATTACCCATCATGCATTTTCTCAAATGGCATGGCATTAACCATCATGCATTTTCACAATAAAGCATGGCATTAAACATCATGCATCCGTGCACTTTAAAAACCATTAACAAATCAATTCATCACTGGTCAGGTCTCGGCCCATCCCTCGGACTTTCCTGACCCACAAATCATTTTCAAACATGGATTTATTCTCAAATAGCAGTAGACATGTGAGATAGGCAGTTCAACAATAGGTAATAACCTCAAGGCTTATGTACATAACCTGTGATACCGGCTACACGGATCAGGTGTGCGGGATATCACCACTATCTGCTTCCACACAGGAGGTGGGTCAAATCCTACCCGTCGGTCCATAGCAGATCTCGTCCGAAGACGGCACATCACATCTCAACATGGTACAATGTACTCCATGCTACATGCACGGTACAACGTATTCAGTGGACCCAATCAACACATCATATCACGCCACATCTCAAACGCACGTGTGAGTCTATTTAATCGGTACGACCTCTTGTCTACCCGAAGCTCCTAACACGGCTAATTAATCATGTCAAAACAATGCACGTGTGAGCCTATTTAATCGATGTGACACCCAGTCTACTCGAAGCTCCAAACATGGCAACATGCAAGGTGGGCATCCAGTGCGAGACAAACTCGAAGCACAATACCAAAACAAATATGAAATCCATGTGAAAACTAGTGCCTCTTGCACTCATGTGTATAAAACACGTCAAATCTCATGCGAGTCATACTCTAGCACGTTTTCATACTCACGAAATCATGTAGGTGGCTCAAAACTTTGCAAGGTATGGTTAACAAAACCAAAACACACTCATTTCTTTTGCAAATCATTTCAATGTCAGCCAACCTACCAATCATTTGCTAAAAAGCAATAAAACATGATTTTCAAAGCAATATGCTTTTGTTTTCATGCACATTTCTCATACTCCCAACTTTTACCCTTCAATCACCCAACATCATTTCCTAATCTCATGCATTCTAGCAAAACATTTAAGCGCCCAAATTGCGCACAGATATCTCTAAGAGTCCACACAATTCCCTTACCTCGATTTACTTGGTGTGACTCATTTCCTTTTAGCTTCTCACGCTCTTGGCTCAACTCGCCTCGGCGTATCCTCGGAAGCTGCGATTCATTCATTAAATCAATTGAGTTAATGTATTTAACCCATAATTGACCTCACTAGTCAATATTATTCACTTGTGCATTTTACCAATGCCTTAATCCACATTTTACCTCTTTTAGGTAAATCTCATAATTTATCCACTAACCACATCTTAAAATCATACCACAACACTATTAATAACTTCTACATATCTCATTCATCATTAATCTCCATACAATTCCACTTTCTCACTCTAGACCATTTCTAGGGTATAATCATTCCAATGCATTTTAGATAGTTTCTAACCATCCATACTCATGCCAAACAACTCCAAAATCAATTATATAAACAATGTACCATAGTTGGAGTGTTAGAATCTTACCCAATTTGATTTCTCTTCTTGCTCCAAATGGCAATGCCCTTAACTCCTTCAATACCAACAATGGGAAAATGCCTTCCAACTATGTTATTCTTCTCTTTGATAGGAACAACTTTGCCTCAAATGGTCTCTCTTCAAACCTCACTAAAAATGGCTGATTTTAGAGAGAGAAAGTTAGGTTTTTGGGTTAAAAGTGGAAGGTTAGTATTTTTCCCAAAATTTTCTGATTTTCAACACTCCATATATAGAAATAACTTGAGGAGATCGATCTGGTCCAAGAGGAGATTGATCTGGTCTCCTTAAATCCCTCTTTTTCACGGCATTTTAAGCATGAGATCGATCTGTCGAAGCATGAGATCGATCTGCTCCCAAACAGAGAGCTAAGGAGATCGATCTGGGTGCTTGAGGATCGATCTTTTTACTACAGAATGCTTAGGAGATCGATCTGGCTCCATTGGAGATCGATCTGCTCTATTCCATTGCCCAAATAAGAGCATTCTGGCTCTTCCAGATCGATCTCTCATCCTATGAGATCAATCTGCCTTTCACAAATTCCAAATTTTCTGCAGTTCTTCTGCAACAACACTTACCAAACTTCATACATTTTGTTGTCATGATCATTTTCTCATCCAATCATCTTTGAGGCTTGACAATGACATCCATACATACCTTATTCATATTTGAACTTGTGTGGAATCCTTGTATAACCAAAAGTATACGATATAAACCAAATAGAAGTGCACAACTTATGAAATTCTACTTCCATTTTACCACACTACTCATAATCCATTCTACTCACATTCTCCACATGTTTAAGTCCATTTCTTTACATTCATACATAATGTAACTTGTATGTACAATCACAACTCTCATTACAAGTCTGTACATTAACTTATGGACTTACATCACATATACTTCGCTTATGAATTCATAGTACAACTCTATTTACATTTCTATGTACATATATACCATTATACATATACGGGGTCTCACAAATTGCATCCCAAATATCCTTGGCGGTAGGCAAGAACATACATGTATCACTAATCTCAGGGGTCATAGAATTCCATAGACATGCCATGATCATGGAATCTTCTGCATCCCATGCTTCAAAACAAGGATTTCCTGGTTTTGGCCCCATACCCATAAGATGGTTGATCATCCCTTTTCCTTTTAGCACAGTACGAACAAGTTAAGACCATTTAAGGTAATTTTTTCCATCCAACTTGTATGCAGCCTGGATATTTTGCAATTCCCTTGGTTTTTGGGAACAAACGATCTCCCCTAATTGTGTTATAGTGGTCGTCTCTGCAACTTCTGACATTTTCCACGCGATCTCTAGGCAATTAAGGTAGATCGTGTGAACCAGAAAGAATACTGAATGGGTTAAACAGAATTTTTGTAAGATACTCTGTTTTGAACTCAAAAAAACAGAGTAGAACAGAATACAAATAACCAGTAGTATATTATGGGCAATAAAGGCTTGTGAAGCAGAGTGGCGATGAAGGCCAAAGATTCTAATTTTAAGAGAACCTAAAGCTCTGATGCCATGTGAAAAACTGAGAAAAGAACCGTGATTTTCATCTCATCTATTGTACACCAAAGAGCTAGCTTTATACAATAAACCTAGCAATAAAAAGGAAACTAACTAGACCACATTAGATCCCATGATTTATGTGATACTCTAACAGAAAAGGAAACTAATTAAATCAGCCTAATTCTAGGGATACAAGCTGTTACAAAATCTCCTAAAATAGCTAACTATACACATGTAGAATATAAGCCTTTTTTTCCACAGCACTATCTACTGAAAATAAGGCTTTGCCTTTCCTTCTCTCATCTCAAAGTATGTATCAAAATGATATAATAATAGTACAGAATAAATTCCATGTACTTAAAATCATGCTGAGTTATCAATTATAGGCATTCATGCAAAACAGTGCATATTTAAAATTTTGGAATGCCTTTATAGAAATCATTGCCATTTACAGATAAATCAAAGTAAATATGGCAGTTCACAACACAACACAATAACTGATTTCTGACCTATCTCTCTCAGGTCTAACCGTATCATGAAAACAAGTGATATATCATGCGAGACCTAGTGGCTAAATGCAATACTCTCCTGGACTATGGCCATATTATGATTGTGAGATACTTTATCATCCGGGTAAGGCTTATGTTGTAGCTGATGCTTTGAGCAGGAAGAGCCTTAGGATGGTATCGTACATGATGGTCAGGGAACATGAGTTGCTAGAGCAGTTTACTAGCCTCAGTTTGGGAGTTGTGCCTCCTGACATGAATACGGACTGTGTGATTGCTAGTCTACCCTTGGAGCCGGATCTATTGTATAGGATCAAAGTGGCTCAGTAAACTGATCTGTATTGCACATTGCTGCAACGGGAGGGGGGTCAGGCCATCACAATCGCCAGTTATAAACTCCTCAACTCCAAAACTCCACACAACACATGGTACAGTGTACTCCATGCCACTCACGCAGTACAACGTACACCCGTGGACCCTCTACTCATGGTCGGGCTGCCTGTCATAGGTCTTAGCCCTCACACCATATAAATACATCATAGTCGGGGTGCTTGTCATAAGTCTTAGCCCTCACACTATGGAATAAATGCCACGTCTCTAAATCCAAGTGCGAACATCTCAACAGTGTGACACTTAGTCTACACAGAGGAAATCGTCACGGTTTTGCTAACATGTCTTATATATCACGTAAAACTACAGTGCGCGTCTTGAGTGTGACTCAATCAACACTCTGCCTCTTAAACACTAGTGCGAGTAACCTCTAGCACTAGGTCATGCATAGTTCTCATTTCAAATCAAGTACAAGTTATCACTCAAGTACTATGTCATGTATGAATCATGAAAAATCGAGTACGAGTAACGCTCTAGTACTCTATCATGTAAAACTGAGTATGAGCAAAGCTCCCAGTACTCTAACATGTATAAAATAACATTAAAATATAGTACGAGTATATCCTCCAGTACTAGGTAATGCATATCTCAAAATATAGAGCGAGTATTCTCAACCACTTATGGTTTTCACACAAAACCAGATAGATGGCTTATTCAAATCACAACTCTCTCAATTCAAATCAAATTAGCACTTAAATGTGTTGTGTCAGACCTGAATTTTTGTAGCTTGTACCTTATGATTCCTATGTGTATGAACACTTTGTTATAATAGTTGAATCATAAGAAGAGTATTTACTAGAATTAAAGTGTTAGTGAAATGATTTAACACGCAAAAGCTACATAAAAAGCCTAATGTGAGCTACAAGTGTTACAGGCTGAACCGAGTGAATCTAAATCATTCTGACTGAAAATAAGAACTTAAAAGGAGAAAACATAGAGAGCTCATGAAGGAAAGTCATCTTGATTTAGTCCCGAACATAGAAAATGAGAGTAAAAGCTAAAAAGGGTAAAATGGACCTTTTTGGCGAGATAAGGTAATTCGGGTGAAATTATCCACCGAGAACGATTGAAACATAAAGACGAGAGTGTAAGACATAAGATATGACACTTTTGAAATTTTAAGAAAAAGTCAACTTTATCAATGGTTAAGGAAAAAGTCAACTATAGTTAAGAAAGTGGACTTTTACCATAGTTGACTAATCATGGTTAAAAATTAACCTAAGCGTGGAGAAAAATTTGAGGAAAAATATTCTTGACCAGAATACAAGATAATCATCCCCGAAAGTAAGGAAAATTTATTCGGAATGATTCCGGATTAAATTTAATGGTTAAAAACGTAATGGGCCTAAGGTGAAAATTTTAAAACCCATTAAGGTATACTAAAAGTTTATCGAAATTCTTAGGTTCTTTAGACCGAATTGTTGGACCAATTGATTAGCCAAATATTTAGACAATTAAAGGCCCGAGATATAGTAAAAATTTCAACCTGAAAGCCCATTAAGAAAGCCCAAACCGAGAAGCCCAAATGGAAAGCCCATGAGATAAATATCTAACCATAGTTAAAACTAACCATGACTCATAAGGTGACTCATGGCTAAGGCTTGGAAAGTCAAGCTTAATGGCTAAGTATGTGGCTTATAAATTCAGCCACACCATTGTCATCTTCATCACACCAAATTCGGCTAGAAGAAGAAACCATTGAAACATATTATCCAAGCTTTCTCTCACTAGAAATCACTAGGAATTAGGCATATTTGGAACTTGCATCCTTCATGGAAGTTGTTCCAAATTGAAAGGAGAGTGACATAAGTTGGAATTGGCTATCAAGGAGCCATATAGTGCAAACCATGAGCCTCCAAAGTTTCAGCCAAAGGGTGAACACAACAATTGGTATATTTTCTAATTTTCAATTTCATAAATGTTAATGTATGAATGATTTTAAGTAGGTTGATATATGTTTTAAGCATTGAAACATATTAAATCACCATGATGTTGGTTAGGCCGAGAGTGAGTAATGGGATATTGATTTATGTCCATATGATTTTAAGGTATAAATTGATTAATATACATGTGTTAATGATTATGGTGTAATTAGAATTAATCAATTTGATTAATTAATACATGTAATTAGTTGGCAATCAAGGTGTTTGATAAAATGCCTAAATGAACTATATGATGTTTAAGAATGTTGCCAACCAAGTGTTTGTGAAAATGCCTAAGTGAATTGGCTAAGAAATAGGCATGGATGGTATGCCATGGCATAACCGATGGCATGGATAGCTCTCGGCCATGGCATGTGGCCGAGAAGCCCAATGGGCCAAGCCCAAATATTTTAGGTCCAATAAGATGTAATGGGTCTAGGACAAGCCCAATAAGAGTTGGTGGGCCCCACAAGCCCAATAGGCCCAACGAAAATGAATAGTAAAGTGAAAATGGGCTTAAGGCATAGTTAGGCCCATTAAGGGAAATAGACTGTATTTAATGTAAAATACAGTAGAAAAAGTGTAATTAACCTGATAAATGGTTATATGCAGCTCCAGAGAGTATTGGAGGAGCAAATCGGACTGCTGAAACGAGCAGCGCAGAGAAAGTGAAATTTCTCGAGTGATTGCAGGTAAGGGACTTTTGTGAGTAGTTAGAGATCCCTGTACGTATTTTTGTCTGCTTTTACATTCATTTAAAAATTCTGAGGGTCAGAGAAAGTGAATAATAATTATTGCGACCCGATAGTGGCAAATTACGATTTTGCCCCTAGTTAGTCAAAAAGTCAACTTTTGTGAAAAGTTGTAAAAAGCATGGAAACTACTATTGTGAGTGTTTAACTGCTGTTTAGCATGAAAATAAATAGATGAGCTAATGATTTTAAGGTTGATGTGACTTAAGCACACTTTATAGTGCTGATTTTAATATTTTGTAAACTATCCCTTTTTAAAGAGTCATCTATCATATTATGTAAGAATGAATCGTGCTAGAGCACAGCTCGCACTGGATTTCATATATTTTCCACATACATTAATGCTGGATTATGATTCGCACTAGATTTCCATGACATGCATGATAGAGTACTAGAGTTTTACTCGTACTCAGTTTTATATGATATATGCATGACAGAGTGCTGGAGCGATTAGCTCGTACTCGAGTTTTACATGAGATACATGACAGAGTACTGGAGCGTTACTCGTACTCGATTCTTCATGGTTTATACATGACATAGTACTGGAGCTATTGCTCGTACTTGATTTGATGATATTGTGCATAGCATGGTACTGGAGCTATTGCTCGTACTTGATTTAATACATGAACTATGCATTGACCTAGTTGTTGGAGGTTTACTCGCACTAGAGTTGAGTTTGTGATGTGAAACAGTGTTTGAGCGGAGTGTCGAGTGTGAGTCGCACTCAAGGCGCGCACTGTATGTGATATATAATACATGTTAAAACCCATGCCAGAGTCCTTGTGTGACTATGTGTCACATCTTGTGAGAGGATATCCGCATTAGGGTAATATAGACGTGTATGATATTTCATGGTTTGAGGGCTAAGACCCATGGCAAGCACCCCGACTGTGATGTAGGGTCCACGGGTGTACTTTGTACCATGCCCGAGGCATGAGAGTACGCTGTACCATGTGTTGTTGTATAGCTGACGGTTGTAATGGACTGACCATCCTCCCGTTGCAGCAGTGATGCCCCGCACACCGAGTACTGTGTTGCTTGGAATCACATGTCGGATATGATCATAGTCCAGGATACTATTTGCATTTCACCACAGAGTCTCACATGATATATCACATTGATTGACTGATTTAAATTGCGGACAGACCTGAAGGATGGGTCGGACTCCGATTTTGTGATGTGTATGATTTAAATGCCATATTTATTGTGATTTAAATATGCATGGCATGATTTATATAAAGATGCATTGTTTTGCACTACATGCCTACATTTGAGAAAGAAAGCATGATTTCTGTACATGGGATTTAATCTGTACAAGTATACATATATATATATATTTAAAGACATGCTTTTAAAGTGAGTTAAGGAAATAATGTTTTCAAGGCATAGCATTATTTTGAGTAGATAGTGTAGATATCTACTTACTTGCCTGATTTCCTTACTGAGCGCGTTGTATGCTCACCCCCCTTTCTTTACATCTCTCTACAGAGCATCAGTAGAGCGAGAGCTATCGAGGGATAGTATTCCTTAGTCCACAGCTAGTTCCTATCGACCGCCAGATATACAGATTTTGTACGGTTATGTATCTAAATATAGAAACAACACAGTGATGTATACGATATATATATATATATTATGGGGAATGTATTTGTGTTCGATTTTATATAATCTCAGTTACAGTCAGTAACAGTATATTGACATGTATGTATGATAATGGATATTATGGTAAGCGATGAGTCTGACATCGAATCACAGCCCAACCATTGAAGAGAGGAAAGGTAAGTTAAAAATGCGAAAAATTTGTAGTGGTTTTTGGTTAAGTCATGGATTGAGAACGGGTCCTGACATGTTGTTTTCGCATATACATGAAAACATTAGCCATTCTATCATGCAATTCATGAATTATGGGTCACAACATGCTTCTAAGGCTTTTTATCCTATTTTTGGATAAAACACACTTTATCTCATTAGTTCCTATCACAGCAACACGTCTATTTAGGGAATTCATATGGAGTATACTATCAAAACTCTAATTCAATATACGTGTAGCCATCTCTAGCTACTCACGCAATTCATTTATCTCGGATCACGTCAAGTGACCTCTCTTCCTCGTTTCTGCTCACTCTTGCAATCCGATCAGCTTTCAAGGAAATTTTCGAAGCTGTTATAATTATTGGCATTAGTATATCGCTATATACTCATTTCATTTGCAAAATCTCAATTTAATACTTAAATCTCATCATTTTCTCCAAATATGATACAAAACCACATTTTTATATATCTATATTCATTTTTCCTTATTTCCAATTTATGCATTTCATAAGATTAACTTGTAATCTTGCATACATGCATATTCTATCATTAAATCAATGTTCACACCATTTCTTCATCATGTTCTCATTTTCTCACCAATATCTAGGTCATGGTGATTTTTCATGCTCCTTTCATTTCCAACATTTCATATATATACCAATCAACTCATCAATACACCTAGTTCAACATATATCAACTTGGTACATTAAATCTTACCTAGTTGAGATTTCCTTCCTTTGTCACCAATTTGTACAAATCCTCCTTGCTCTTGAAATCCTTGGTTTCAATCTCTTATTTCCAAATATGTTGTTCTCCTATTTACCAAGAACAACTTTGCTCAACTATATCTCACTCAAACTTATCACAAACTGAAGTTTTCTAGTGTTTCTTGGTTAGATTACACTTTTGCTCTTGAATGGAATAGTAAATCCCGTGAAAACTAAAATGCAGAAGTCCAATATTTATAGAATTGTTTTGATGAGATCGATCTGTTAGCCTAGGAGATCGAATCTGCTCTGCATTTGTCCTCTTGAAACCGACCTTCCAGACCATATGAGATCGATATGCTCCTAGCATGAGATCGATCTGCACAACACAGAACCTTAAAGAGATCGATCTGCTCTTGCATGAGATCGATCTGTTGCAAGTCAGTAGCTTAAGGAAATCGATCTGGCCCTCTAGGGATCGATTCCTTCTTCACAGAATGCTTAGCAGATCGATCTGCCCTTGTTCCATTGCTCGAACAAGAGCATCTTTGGTTCTTCCAGATCAATCTTTCATCCCATGAGATCGATCTCACATTCATATTTTTCAGATTTTACTGCAGTTTTCTGCAGTAAACACACACCAAACTTCATTTATTTTGCTGACATAATCATTTTCTCATCCAATCACCTTTAAGGATTGAAAATGACATTCATTCTTACTTTATATACATTAAGACTTGTGTGCATGTACATGTATATATATAAATATATATATATATATATATATATATATATATATTTAAATGACCATTGTAAGTAATTGATATTAATAAGATTTATCAAATTGTTAAGAATTATAACTTAAACTTTTGTTAAATGGATTTATTCGATAATAAATATAGTCAATGCTTACATTGAATTATTTCATATTCTAAGTCCTAACCTTTCATTAATTTTAAGTAAATAAATTTAAAATTATTATTTAATATATATTGTCAATTGAGTTTTTAAACTTTATAAACGAAATTAAAATAATAATATATATCTCCACTTGAAATATTAAAAAAATAAAATAAATAAAAATATTTATCATCTTAACTTTTTTTAGATAATTGTCCATAAATTTATTTTATAACAAAATAGCTACTTATATACCCCCAAAAAAATAGCTAGAGTTCACTCGGAATTTTTAATGCTCTATCTTCAAAGTTTAAATTTTCATTAACCTTAAAAAGTACATAGTTTTAATGAAAATTAACATTTTTATTTGTAAATTGAATAATTCTAATTAATATTTATAATATAAATCATTTAAATAACACTTAAAATATAACAAATAAAAGTGTCTTCAAAAAGGTTTTCAAAATTTGTACTTCTATATAATTATATAAACTATGAATACACATATTATAGATAAAAAATAGCAAAAATAAGAATACAAACAAATCACAATAATGGCAATTATAAAACAGATGGGGGAAAAAACTGAATCAATATTTTATTGATTTTTAAGATCAAAACTGCAAACATTATGAAAGAATACCATTCAAAATTTCAGTCCATATAAAATCACAAGAAGGAAATTTGTGGAAAACTGAAACAAAAAACATATACGAGACCAAAATCGTTACAGGAATTGCCTAAACTGATAACCCTAAACCTCATGCACTGACCACAAAAATGCTCATAAAACCACAAATCACCTATCCTTTTCAGGACTCAATACCCCACATTATAAATAAAGAACTGTATATATACGCATTCTACAGGGGAAAAAAAAACCTATTTCAATCTCACCGATGACCTTCTCACGATCAATCAAAGCTTCACTGGCTTGGAGTGAAACATCACGCAAAAACAAACATCAGAACCTTCCTGGGGAAAAAATTGGTAATAAATATGCTTCAACACACGACAGGTCATTGCACTCATTACAATCTATGACGAGAGAATAGATTGCAAAGCAAGTTGTTGCTGTGGCTGCAAAGATGACCATGTTGAGGCCAATGTCGCAGGTGGCAAAGTCTGCTGAAGCTGCCTCAGTAGATTGACCATACGACTTGCTGTTTGTTCTGTGGCTAGATCCTCACCACATAAAACCTACAAAACGTCAAACATCTGTAAGAGAACATACTCACTTAAAAGATGTGAATAAATGACTTGTGTATGACCCTAGACATACACAACAGAATTAAGAAAAGGTGCCAAAACAAAGGAAACTGATTAATGAATAAATGACGTGTACATGCCTTGACATGGACACAGGTATATATAATGTGTATGGATGGGAATGCTCAAAGAAGAAAAGCCAGAGAGGTGATACAAAACAAAGAAACCATAGCACTATAGCCATGTTTGATATGAGAACTAAAATCTATTTGTCAACTAGACAAGAAGTGCCTCGCTTGGTTTGATTAAGCATTTAACAGTTCCTCAATTGGTCTGTGTTTGAAGTGAAATTAATTCATACTTTAAGACAATACATTAAGGGAGAGTTTTGTATGTATGATTAAGGAGAAAATAAGATGAGTGAAATGGTTAGATAATGATATCATTCTATCCCATCTTTGGAGTCTGAAAAGATTAAGAGCAAGATATAAAGTTTTTAGGTCGTGTTTGACACATAAGATGAATCATAAGATAGGATGATTATCATCTTATCTTATGTTTGATGCCTCTATTTTCTTAAATGCAACATTCACAAGTCTGCGACGTATATGTTCAAAACAATGTAAATAACTCACTCATCTTGTTTTCAAGAAGTGTTACTTCAACGTTCTTGCGAATATCTTCATTTCTCATTCTATCTTTTCTGGTATATCCGCACGTCCATTGTAATATTCGCATTTCTACTCCATTTTTCTTTTGTGTATGCAATCTTTTAATTGCTCAACATTAAACACTGTTAGCCTAATAGTTGTCTTGTAAAACTTGTCTTTCAACCATATAGGAATTTCTCTATCACAACACACCTATAGCGCTTCTCCACTTGCTCTATGGGTCACATTACCACCAATCTCTTCATCCATCTGTACGATTGACCCCAAGAATCTAAAATTATTCTAGCTTAGGAATTGTCGCCCCATCAAGCATCACTATGTTTCGATCTTCCTCTTTGTCTGAATTGAATTTACATTCCATATATTCAATTTACTTTGCTTAGTCTAAGTTCTCTTGAATCTAGTGTCTACTTCTACAGTTCTAACTTCGCATTAACTTTCGCTCTAATCTTAGCAACAAAACAATATCATCTACAAATATTGAACACCAAGGAACATTATCCTAGATTGATTTTGTCAACTCGTCAAGTAATGTAACGAACAGAAATAGGCTTAACATCAACATTGGATGTACTCCTATTATGATATCCTATCACATGTGTCCTTACATCTCAATACATGTTTTTAATTATTTCAATATATTTTACAGGAACTCTTCTTCATGAAAGACCATCATAACACTTCAATGAGCACTTTATCATATGCTTTCTTCAAGTCTATAAAAATCATAAGATCTTTACTCTGTACTCAAGAACACTCCACAAGTTATCTAAGTGCATTGCCTCCATAGTTAATCGACCAAACATAAAACCAAATTAATTCTTCAATATCCCTACATTCTTCTTTGATCTTCATTCTATCACTTTTTTCCATAATCTCACCATATGACTCATTAGTTATATGTCTCGATAGTTGCAGCAACTCTGAATGTCTCTTTTTATAGAGAGGTACCAAAGTACTCTTCATTCCACAGGTATCTTTGCACAAATGTTACTAAAAAGATTTGTCAACCACCTAACTCCTACCTCTTCGAGACATTTCCGAACTTCAATATGAATATCATTAGTCCCAACAACTTTCCCTATCTTTATCCTCTTTAGTGCCTCCTTCACCTCTTTCTTTTTTATTCTACATATAAAGCATAGGTCAAATTCTCGAGAAACACCAAGATATTTTCCAAAATGTGAATTTGTCCGTTGTTAAATAGTTTTTTGAGATAATTACGCCACCTTTCTTTAGTGTCATCGTCCTTAATTAAAGTTCTTTAGCACTTATCCTTGATACGTTTCATGACGACTCCTCTGTTACTTGCGCCAATCTATATATCTTTCTCTTCATCTTTTTTGTTCAACTTGTTGTAAATCTCTTTCACAACATTCGCCTTAGCTTCTACCATCACCTTTTTTGCCACCTTAGTTAACTTTCATTTTATGAAGCTCTCTTTGTTGTTGTTCTAAAGCATACCCACCTTCGTTTTTGAAACCATAGCTAAAACCTCCATGTACATTCTCAAGACCCTCTCTACTAGCACCAACATGACCATTAAAGTCACCACCAATAAAAAGATTTTCTCCTATGGGCAATTTTGGCACTACATTATCTAAATTCTCCCAAATCTGTCGTTTACTAGTCCTATCTGTAGTGTATGCTAATAACATTCAAAACTTCCACTCCTAGAACTAGTTTAACCAAAAATGATCATATCCCATGTCTGCTAACTTGTATAACATCCTCTTGACTCATTGTCTATGATGATACCTATACCATTTAGGTCACTATCTTGTACACCAAAGCTTATACTATCTCTCTAGGCTTCTTCCCAACATATTTGGTCTCGTAGAGACACAAGATGTTAACCCTTCTACACATAACCTTACAAATCTCCACCAATTTACCATTAAGTGTACCTATATTCCAATATCCTAATTTAAGCTTACGGTTATGAACTAACTTCTTTACCCACCCCGCACATTATGGTATGGAAATTTTTGCTATTTGATATCACATCCAGCGTCGATGTGGTGCATAGCTTCCAAGCGACGACTTAGCAACTCTTGTATACTTTTCGCTACACCCGAGCTCTGATGTAGCGCATCGTTGAGTAGAGAATGACCCAACAAAGTTCATATAATAACTTAATCTTGAATAAATAACTATAATAATAAAATAAAAAAAAAAAAAGAAACAAAACAAAAACAAAAAAGGGGACTTGATTCCCCATTTCTGAAATTGTATACTTTTCGCTACACCCGAGCTCTGATGTAGCGCATCGTTGAGTAGAGAATGCCCCAACAAAGTTCATATAATAGTTCATGTAATAACTTAATCTTAAATAAATAACTATAATAATAAAATAATAAAAAAAAAACAAAACGAAAACAGAAAAGGGGACTTGATTCCCCATTTCTAAAAACCATCAAAAGCAAAACAAAGTTTAAAAAAAAAAAAAAAATAAAGAGGAGATTGTAGCCAAACGGAGAGGAGGAATAGTGCCGACGATGAAGGGTTCAACGAAAAGTGGAAAGAAGGAAGAAGGGGAAAGAGGGACGTTGCCTCCCTGTGTGTCGCGATTCCCATCGTCACCTCCTCTTGCCATCCACCGGAGAAGGATCGGAAAGAGGAGCTGGGTAAGGTAGAACTGAACCGGCCAGCCAAGGAAACTGTGAAATGGGTCTTGTATGTTAACACCCATTCCTAAAATGTAACGAAACAGAGGAGAGGAAGACAAGCCACAGTCTGGTGAAGAGAAATAGGAAAGATAAGGTCAGTCGGTTATCTAGCAACTTAGAAAGTTTCTTTGTAAGAGTTAGAGGATCTAGTGAGACTGTGACTGAAAAAAAATAGAAGGGCTGTGCTGAAACCGAGAACCGAAAAAATAAATTTAAGGCATTGGAATAGCGGCTATTTCAGGGGTGAATTCTTGGATCGTTCAAGGGTTGTTTAATGGCAGTTTGGGTAAGAATAATGGTGTTCAAATGAGCAAAAAAAAAATTGGAATATATATATATATATATATGGTTGGAGAGTTATAATTATTATTATTATTACTAAATTTATGTCAATTTGGATTGATTAGAAGTTGATAAAGTTGAATTGCTATGTTGTGTAGTTTGAGTTGGCACTTGGTGTGTTTGTGAAATCCAATTGAGCCGAAGACTATAAGGAGTATTCGTCAAAACAACCTTGGGATAATTAAGTGAATTTTGAGAATACTACACCTTTTTTTTATTATCAATCTTATGATTTTAATTTGTTTGTTATTTAGATTCTTATTAACCCCATGGCCTTTGTTTTGACACTTTCGTATTTTCAAGCGTGCTTTCTATTCATTTTATATCTGCATGAATTAATTATGTATTTTAAATAATAAATTCTCCATGTTACTATATGTTTACAAGTTCATATATATTTTAATATTTATATTTGAAAATGTTATCGTTGTGAAATATAGCATGCTTTCGAAAATCTCCCAGCTATACCCTGTGATTTGAAATTCTGTGTGATTTGGTTTACACTTGGATTTGATTAAATGCAATGTATTTGGTTTGAGAATTTGTAAGCTGCAAAATATATGTTATCAGGTTCATCTTGTTTATGCTTTATGATGGGAGAAGCATTTTGGTCTATCCCAATTAGTTTGGATAGGTACTGATCTCATCTGATCAATGGGATTGGTTGAGTCTATGATCATAGATAGTGCCCCGGACGAGGAGTGTGACGCACTGATAGCTACATGGTGATACCTTAGTTCGACATAACGAACTTTTGGAAAATGGCTCACTTTGTGATAATACAAGTATAGCACTTGCATGTTTTTAGATGTGTTTTGAAAACTAATTTTTATTGTTTGGCTACATATACTCTTAAATTCGTATTTGATAAATCTCTTGTACTTGACATGCGAGTTTTCTAAAACTTATGGTTTTCACTGTATTCTCATACTCACTGGGTCAAGCTCATCCTCTTTTTTTTTCCCCACCTTACAGATAAGTCTTTTGAGTGAATTGTAGTTATGGCAAGTTCTCGTCTCCTCAAACAAATTACGATTGCCAATTAAGGTATTATTTGACAATTTAGTATATAGATACTGTTAGTTGACACAGTGGTTATGGATATCTGTTGAGATGTAAATGTGAGATTTTGGCATGACTGTTTGATGATATTTTGCATTAATGGTCACAAAGACCTTTTGGAATTATTTTGCATTATGATGTTGGTGCTGATAAGTGAGTTGATATTGTTGGTTGCTGCATATTCCTGGTTGCTGCTTACACTAGAAATACAAACTCTTTTGAAATTAAGGTCAATACATATATGTGGATAGTTGGCAGTAGATTTAAGCTTCTGCAATTGATAGGAATAAATTTTGAGTGTTACAGTTCATCTCATAAAAATTGGACAATTTGAGTTGTTAGTTGTCCAAAACTACCACCACCTCTCTTCCTTTATACAAGGTTAGGACCGGCTATGTTTTCATAATGTTTGTAACAAAAAATAAAAAAGATGACACAAAGCAAGATATTATAAAAAAGGGCCAATAAACCTATTAAAAGCGTATATTTTCAAAAAAGCTGAAGGGGAAAAAAAGCAAGCTGAATAAAGAAATTTGAATTTGACCTAAACAGAGAAAAAATTATTAAAAAAAAGGTGAAAAGAAGAAGGGAAAAAGTGCTATTTTGGGCTTGCCAATCAGGCAATGACATGCGGCACACTGAAATTGGCTCAAAGAAGTAATTTGTAGGGGTAAAATAGGAAATGCAAGAACTCCTACCATGGATTAAATATAATCTTTATGTTTCTTTTAAGGACTAAGTTATCCTATACTAGGAGAATGATTATTATTCTATCATATCCCATAATTTGCAAAACAAAAATATATAATAAAGTCATATTTGGTGCATAAGATGAACGCTAGGATGGGTTTGTTGCACACATAAAAGGATTGGATTAAAAAAAAAAAATTAGTCACTCTCTTAGTATATAAGATGATTCAATCCTCTCAGGACAAAAAATTGAGAGAGAGAAAGATTATTTCTAATACAATGTGATTAAATAATAAACACTTACATTTTAACTCTAGAACTTAAATTTAAAAATTAACAGACATTTAATAAGATGAAAAAGGTCATCATTTTAATCCAAATTATTTTTTCCTTTTCTCTTTTTTTTTTCTTATTTTACCTCCTTTTTCTTTCTTTTTTTTTTTAAATAATTATAGTTTAGATTAAAAAATTATAACAATCATTTTTTTCAAAAAAATATGTTTTGGAAACAATAAATTTTAAAATCATTTTTTTAAAAGAAATAATTCTTTAACATAAAAATTATTATGAAATATATTTTTTTAATTTATAAATTAGCTTGTATTTTTCTTACTTTTAAATTTTTGTTCCTTTTTCTGTTATCTTTTTTTCCTTTGTTAGATTTTTTTTCCTTTTTTTTCTTTTTTCCCCTTGTAACAAGAAAAGAAGAAGAAAAACTAAAAGATAAAAAAAGATAAGAATTTTTTTGAAAAATAAAGGTACTTTTTTTAAAACAATCAACTTTTATTTTGAAAATCCATTTTTCTAAAATAAATTATTTTAATTTTAAATGATAAAAAAATGAAAAAGAAATAATAGTAAAAAAAAAGACAAATATTTTTAATATAAATTAATTTTTTAACAAAATCAATTTCTTGCAAAAGTTTATTTGAAAAATAAATAAATTTAACTCTTATCTATAGAAATTATAATAATATATTTTTTTAGTTAAAAATTTTCAAATTACATTTACAAGAAAAAATATTAATTGAAATTATATGTACTTTAAAGAAGAGTGCTTGTGATCAAATAAAAATTTCATTTTATCCTACTCTTAATTTTACACAGAAAATATGATGAAAAATATATAAAAATCTTTCTTATGCTTAATCTTTGTACATACTAAAAATACGACAAAGTGGTATCATCTAAATCCAATCTAATCATATTTAGGCCGTGTTTGGTATATGGGATGAGGATAGGATAAGATAATATAAGATGGTAGATAGGATATCTTATGTTTAGCGTGTATAAAGATTATTGATAAGATATGATGATTTTTTATATCATTTACCATATTTGCTGTGTGTAAATTAAAAGTAATACAAAATGATTTATTTTTTCGTAGTGCTCATTTTTAAAGTAACATAATTTACATTTATAATTTTTTTGTTATAAAAATAATTTAAAATTTAAAATTTAAATATTATTTATAATATCATAATTAATAGTTAAATTTATTAGTTGATTTTTGAATAGAAGGTTTATTCTTTTAAAAAATTTAAATTACTTTTTCATAAAATTATTTTGTTAAGAAATTAATTTTTATAAAAAAAATTATCTGTATTTTTTCACTTTTTTTATTTTTTTTATCTCTTTATACGAGTTAATTTAAAATAATTTCTTTAATTGTAAGTTGAATATATTTATTTTAGAAAAATAAGCTCTTCTAAGAAATAAGTTTTAATTACATTAATTTTTCAAAAAGATAATTCTTAAATATTTTTCTTCTTTCTTTTCTCGCCAATTAGAAGAAAAAAAAGGTTAAATTTGATAATTAAAATTTTAGAAACTAAAAAATATTTCATTTTTAATAATTTTATGGTTAACAGTTATTTTTTCCTTTCTTCCTCTTCTTTTCTCTTTCTACAAGCAGAAAGAAAAAAAAAAGAAAGAAAAAATTAAAAAAGAGTAGAAAAATAAAATTTAAATGTAAGAAAAAACTAGTTAAAAATATATTTTATAATAATTTTTATGTTTGAGAATTTATTTTTTTAAAATGATTTAAATAATTTGATTATTTCCAAAAAATAATTTTTGAAAAAATGAAGTTCAAAAAATATTATTTTATCAAAATTATAGTTTTTCTTTATTCAAAAATAAGAAAAAAGGAAAAGAAAGAAAAAAAGTAAAAAAGGAAAAGGAAAAAAGGAAAAAAAGGAAAAAATCATTTGGATTGATTAATTAATTAAAAAATAATAATATTTTTTTATTAAATGTCTAATTTAATCTTTAAATATAAATGTTAAGGATAAAATAATAAAATAAGAGTATTTATTTCTAATCCCAAGGAATTACTTTTTGGAGAGAATTGAATCATCCTATAATAGGAAGATAACTAATCCTCTTTCCAATCCAATCCTCTCTTTAATGTGTGCATCAAACATAAAATAAGATTATTATCATCCTATCCTATCCTATCATATCATATCATATCCATCATCCTATGCATCAAACATAATTTTATAATCTTATATTATCATATCCTATCCATAATCTTTTTGCGTCAAACGCACCCTAAATCCCTAACTACCATAAGCCTAAAACAATCAGGTAGCTACACAGAAATTTGCAATTTATCAATGTATTGCTTATTCAGAACCATAATTACCATAGTTAATAATCCTTTGATCTTTTTCAATTCAGACTTCTATAAGTTGGCTATATAGATTTCTTGTCTTTGCCCAACCCAAAACACAAAAGTTTTACTAAGTCTTACGCATTTTTATATCTTGGGCTCTTGCCTAGCTACAAAATTAAATGGATTTGAGTTTAAGATCATTAAAAATATAATTATATTTTATGAAACAAAATTATTTAAATTTATATCATAGTTAAATATAAATTATATTGATGAAAAGATTTAAAAGATTTTTTTTTAATAAAGGAAAACATAAAATAAATACTATTGGCGTTCCAGCAATTGTTTTAAAGCATACCACAATCCATAATATCATACCAAGCCTACCCCTCCTAATACAAATTGGCTAAATGACGTACCTCAATCCCACACCAGTACCACAAATCGATACATACCAAGGTCCAAATAACTATGTTAAGAACAAGCAGTTAAAACAGATATAGCCTCTAAGTTAAGAAGATTTCAATGAAGTAACTTGAAAATTTTACCTCTGCAAACACCGCAACAATCTTAGGAAGATACTGATTATTGGGACCCAAAACTTCATTGTCCGACCTGAAAACACGTTAGACATGTTTAAAAATGGGCAGTAACAGCATATTGAGGCAAAAAATAAACTGTGAAATGAGATCCGTAAGGTTAAATGAACAAGGCTGATGTTACCTCTCTACCATTGAACAAAGTTGTTCGTGAACAACTTTGGCTTCAATCAGATCACCTTTTATTGGCAAGCAGTTTAACCATGCAGGAACAACCTACCAAGCACCAAACAACAAAAATAAAGCATCAAAATAAGCAAAAAGATACGCAGCAATCAGCATTACTTCTGTTTAAAAATGCAATGAAAAATTGGTTAAAAAAAGTATAATTATATAACCACTGCAATCCATTTGTAAGCGTAGAACAATATGTATTAATGTATGGAGATGATCCACAAGAAACACTCACCAGCAACATGGAATGTTTCACACATAAAGCATTATACATTATGTAACATATGGATGCCCATCTAATATACCAATTCACAGTAATGTCAATTAGAAAAGGTGTTTGTTTGTGTGGAAAAGGGGGAAGATTGAGAGAGGGGAAGGGGTATTAAACATATCCATGTCAATTTAGATGTAATAGTTACATTTCGTACATTGAGTAATGCTTCATAGTGTTGTAACTTATTCTTGTACATATAATCTTATAAAATGAAAAAGAAGCTGTGTTTATTGGCATCAGACTATCTGCACAATATGCATCTCTGATCTAAATTTTGCAGGAAAAGAGGTAGTTGGATATATTAAGTGCTTTTAGTAAAATCCATTGCCATTTTTGTACCTTTTAGGGGGCATTTGGTATCACACCCTCAAGAAGAAGGATTACCGGTGATGGAAGATCACCAATATTACTAGTGATTCTATACCACTGTATTTCAAACAAAATTTTAAGATTAGAATATTAACTAATGTTATTAGTAACAAAAATAGGAAGATAGGTTTTCTATAGCTATGGCATCTTTACATCAAGGTAGCTGGGCTTATAAAGTGTTGGCCTTTCTTTCATTCACTTAAAACATCTGGGTATAATTTGTCCAAGTTATTTGACAATAGTTGTCTAGTTTCCTTTTTCCTTTTCTTTTTCCATTTTCCAGAGATAATAGAAGCTCAAAGAAAAAAACTCGCTCAAATTCTTGATTAGGATTACACTTTTTATAAAATATAAGAAAAGAATTTTGAAGAAAATTAAAAAATTATCAAGAAAAAGTTGCATCTTTAATAGGAAATATTTGTGAGTTATATTAATATCACTAAATCCAAACCAATACACTGAGTTACACCATACTGGTATGTATCATTATTAAGAAGGTGAATGTTAATGTTATATTTACAACCTAGGAATTACCCTCAAGAAACCGGTCAATCTATTTTTTAAAGACAAAATTGTTCCTAATTTAATGTTCAGCTCTATATACACAAAAAATATAAGTAGATAAACAACAATATGCACGCATGTATAATCAAAACCCCCAAATTTCTTATTTTTGCAAAATTTCGTACAGATGAGAAACAAATAGGGAGGGGAGAGAAGAAGAAAAAGTGATTTTCAATTTCACCATGGTTCTCTACCACAAGAGTCAATTTGATAATTGAGCCAAGGCTATAGTTTAAAGCCCAAAGATAAGAGAACAGCATATGAACCTATACTACTAGTGTGACTATTTCCATGCATATGGCTCATGGTACATTCCAAATGGAACTGGTTTTAACAAGAGAAGGCATTTGGAGACTACACACAATAGCTAAGAAACGTGAATGTGTTTGATGCAGAGCACAGTTCCCTTTCCTTTCATATCAAAACATCCAACTAACTTGGAAAACTTATTTTATTGGCTACCATACCTGAGCTGCATCAATACTGTCGCGATGGAACAGGCATATTTTTCCTAAAGCAGAGACAGCATTATCATATGCCATTATGTTTTCCTGTTGCACTGCATTAGGATGCCGGATTACAGCATTCAACCTTGATAGAGCCTCTGGACAAAGTCACAAAAATATGTCACTAATTCTTAAAAGAAATTGAAAAAAAAAAGGAGTGGGCTTATAGACAATCATAAAAATCTTACCTCCAACAAGTGGCTTGATTACAGGTCCACCAAATTCTGCACAAACACCAAGTCCATATACCGCTGCCTGAGACATAAATCATTCAATTGAACTACAACCTTGACAAGCTAAGGTTCTTTAGTTACCAGAAATTAGAAATTACAGACCTGTCGCACATCTAGGTTCTCATCATTGCAGGCCTCCAATATGAAAGGAAGATATGTGTCATAATATCTGTTTCAGTCAATTACAGCAATTGTATCAAATGACAATTTTCTGTAACGGTAACATAAGAAAATTAAGTAGCTTACTTTAGAGCTGCCTCACGACACTGCTCTGCAACATCATCAAAAATGCAAATCGCAATTCTTCTTTCTTCAGCTGTCTTATCTTTTCCCTGTATTTTAGACACAAAGAAACAGAGATTGAGGGATAAGGCAATGATCGTACTTTAAGAGAGAATTTTTCTTTCTATCTTCCTCAAGAAGTGTGAACTGATTTGAAACAGAGACAAATTTCTCAGAACTTACCCACATAGGTGTAAGATATGAAGATAGCTCATCAAAGAAAGGCAAGAAAGAGGCTCTAAATGTTTTGATCAAAGTTCCCAATATTTCTCCCACCTGGAAGAAGAATGCACAGTAAGGCAAGAAAGTGGAAGCTTTATGGTTTTAGAAAGAGGAAAAAAAGTGTTAGCTTGTCATTTATGTGCCCCATAACCATAGATTTTATTTGAAGACTTACTTGGTCAAAAACTTCTTCCTCTTGCTCATTTTCCTCTTTAATTAACTCTCCCTCCTCAGCATCAAAGTCTTCAGCTTTGGCTCTTTCAGCTCTCTCCCTTTTTCTGCTAGCACTAGCTGTAATTACTTGTTTTATCTCATCCACGATAGATCTAACCTGATTTTCATCTAGAAGTGGACCACAGATCTGAAAAAAAAAATGCTCAGACATTTGATAAAAGACTTACAAATTCATATGATAGAATGATAGCAACAACAAAGAGACCAAGTAAGATTAAAACAAAGAACTTCTCCCATCAAATGTATTGATGCATGCCAATTAAAATTAATGAAACACAAAGATTGTCAATGGAACTCTTAAATGCTTTCTTGATTGCTTAATTACATACATAAACTAAAGGAAAAAGAAACAAGAAATCAAAAACAGCCCAGGAAAATACTTGGTTACAATTTTTAACAAAAATCAACGTGAAAGGCCTAATTCAGTAATCAGTTCAATTTATTAACCAATACAATTGAAATACCATATTAAATTCATGTATGTTTCCTGTTTTAATTTATTTAATTGCTTCTAAGCATCCGTAACCCCAAAATGCTAATTAATATCCAAAGCAGAATAATTTCAAACAGATACCAATGAACAGAAGAGATGCTACATAATTAGTTTCCTTTCATAATAGAATAAACCTGTAAGCATTCGTTCAATGCATCCAACATGCTCGCACATATTTCTGTATCAGGTTCCTGCAAGAATATGACAATTTAAGTACATCTATAACAAGCAACACATCAGCAAAGCAAATAGAGCTTCCCTATATGAATACTCCTAAAGCTAAACAACAATAACCTTATGCAATGCCTCCACTAGAGCCGGAATAATGTAGTCAGACAATTGTTTTACATAGGTCTCATTACGCCCTTGAGACATTCCCTTCTCCAAGGCTAATTTTGCAGAACGCAATAACTCCGGCATGGCTAGAAACAAAATTAAAAAATAGGCCAAGACAGAATTAACAAAAGCCTAACACTTGAAAAAGAAAGATTTAAAGTAAAAAGGGAAAGAAATAGGCCAAGACAGAATGAACAAAAGCCTAACAAACTTGAAAAGAAAGATTTAAAGTAAAAAAGGAGTAGTATCATCCTATATACCTGAAACAGCAGCTTTTCTAACTTCCTCATGGAAATAAAATTTAAGAAGAGGAACTAGTGTCGGGGCAACCTGCATCATATGTTCACTGTTTTTTTAACATCATATTACTAGAAAGTCTAGAACGCTAACACAATATAATGAAAAAAAAAAACACCTGATCAATCCATGGAAAAAATCCTTCCTTCAACTCATCAGCGTAGCAACATAGCATGTTGCATGCTGTAGCCTTTTCCTCCAGGACGCTAGTCTTAATCCCAATTCTTTTGTCCCCAAGAGTAATGGTTTCCATACTGTACAATACCAGATAGTCTTACTATAAATAACAAAGAGCAAAACAACATGCTAATGCTATAAGCCAACCACCAGCCAGAGATGAACAAAGCTAAGTCCAGGACTCTGTGGTCGTATGGTGGGCGTGCACATGCCCTCACATGAGTGTGTTTTTCAGATTGTCTGTGTTTCTTCAAAACATGGATAGATGTAGAAGAGAGAGAAGATAGAGTTTTTTATCTATACAGATGAGGGGTGGATAATTGTAAGAGATACAAAAGCCTGTATCAACATTTATGTTGCTTATTGGCATAATATTTTGCCTTTGTGATTCTGCATAACATAGATGTAGAAGACAGAGATGATAGAGTTTTTGATCTATACAAATGAGTGGGGAGGATAAACAAGATACAAATGCATTTATCAACATTTATGTTGCTTATTGGCATAATATATTAGTTAAAACAGTAACAAAGTATAACCTCTCATCATCAGAGTCCTCTATGTCTTTATCTGAATCAGCAGATGTAATAGTTACATCTGGCTTAAGTTGAGCAGACTGGAGAAGGGGAGGCATGACAACACTCATGTAAGGGAGGAAGTCTTGTCCCAAACACTTGCAGAGTCTGGCCCAAGCCTGTAACATGATGGTTTCATCATAAGCAAGGATAAATAAACATGTGAAAGATATGATACTTTTTATCAATTTTCTGTGCTATGAGCTTACTTGCAGCATGTAACTTGTTGTTGGATCGTCTGTTTCCATTTGGGATCCTTGCAATGACATAAGCACTTCCATAACCTAGCAAGAAGGAAAAAAGTAAGATAAAAGGCATTCCAATCTTTAATGGAAGAACATACAAGATACCCAACATTTGATGAAAATATCAATATAATCATAACAGCATAATGAAACTAAACAAAGGGCAATGGCAAAAACAAAAAGAAAAGTATATGCTATAAATTAAAGAAGGCACATTTCTGCTCAAAGGAGTGAAGGTGGGTCTATGCTGCAAACAGAATAGCCTACAACAACTGCTACAAGTTCAGCCTCTTCGGGTATGGGTCAAGATATAAACTCAAATAAAAAAAAAGGAAAAAAGCACTTTAAGTCATTCTATGTATTCATCTGATGCAAATTTTGGCATCATAAAGAGGCTCAAATAACAGTTCTTTATCAACCAGAAAAAAAAAGGAAAACTAAATCAAAAACTCATGGTACATGTGGAAAGTAATGGAGATCTGCAGGCAGCTGCTGCAGTCTGCATTCTTCTTGTAGACACCAAAAAGCAATTCTAAAATACAAAATTGATTTGGTTCACAACAAGTACATGAGGAATGTGTAACGGCGTGAGCTAGAGAATTTCTTTATAAAGAGAGACTTGAATATATAAACTACAAAACAAAAAGGAAAAAAGCACTTTCATTCATTCTATGGACTCGTCTGATGCACATTTTTTGGCATTATAAAGAGAGCCGAACAGCATTTCTTTATCAATTGGGGAAAAATAAATAAATAAATCGAAAACTCACGAAACATGTGGAAACAAATGGGAGAGCTGCAAGCAACTGCTGCAATCTGCATTCCCACAGACATCGAGAGGCAATTCTAAAATTAAGAAGCTGATTTGGCTCCACAACAAGCATATGAAGACTGTGCAAGTGTGAGCATTCAAATTCTTTAGATGTTCCTAACTTCACATGTGATATAAGCAGAGGTAAAATCAAATAATAAATCAACTTGATGGACACCTCTCCCAAGTTTATATCTAGCCCACCCCAATTACTCTCGGGACAAGAAATGCATATCTAAGAAAATATCTTGAAGAGATAAAGAAAACAAATTGATACAGAACAGGTATTTCTACATGCCTACTAACCTGCTTAGCATCGTCTCTAAACTTCTCCTTTCCAACAGCCATTCCAACAAGACTAATGCACTCCATGGATTTGGCTCGAAGCATACGATTAGATTTGTCAGTTGCATTGACCAAGATAGATTTCAAGTAAGGCATAACTGCATCATAATATTTTTTGAAATGCTCCTGCAAACCCCCATTTCATTGGACTGAGTCATCCATATAAAAGATATAAATTAAGGATCAATCTCACTTCCTTTTGGGTAAAAGCTATACCTGAGATGAGTCAGCAACTGATGCCAATGCAGTCAAGGCACCTTCTTGCACCATTTGTTTCCCATTCTGCATCATATATTACATATTTGGACAAAAAATAATGATTTTTCATAGTGTTTTTATGCATTCTTGATGTGGCATTTATAACTCCAATTGCCATACCTGTAAAAGTACAAGCAATTTGCTAACTATTCCATCCATATAAGGTGTTAAAATTTCTGGAGTGCAGTTCTCACTAAAGTTGAGCAAAGCTGAAGCAGCATGGGCCTGTTCAGACGCATATTACATAACAAAACAAACTGTTATTCAGAGTAAACAAAAAAACCTTGACAATAAAAGTACCTAACTGGCAAGAAATGAGGTAAAAGAAAAAAACAAAAAACTCTAACTAAAACAAAATCTTGACATTATATTAGGACTTAAATTTTCTTTTACCAAAAAAAAAAAAAAAAGTGCATAAGCTAATTTAATTTACCTAGGCATACCATTGATCTATAAACAGGAAGCATCATTAATTCAACAAATACATGAAGACGTAAACAAGGATTTTTTTTCCATAATCTGCAAATTATCTGTCTAACCTGTACTCGTGGGTTTTGGAAATCATCCATAGCAGCAGCTAACGCTGGCAATACTTTTTGGTGATATTGGTTCTGCAAATCCGGACCCAAGTCAGTAGACAATTGCCCGATTGCATTAATAGCTGCCCATCTCACACGGGGATGTGAATCATGAAAGGAGTTCAAGACCATAGAAACCAGTTGTTCCAGATTTTTAATCATAACCTGAAAATCCAATAACAAATTAAAATTCAACAAAAACTAGGGACATGTTTCAAACCCTCTACATTGACAATAGAACATATGGCAGCCAAGATGTAATCCCATTTTTTGTTTCAAACATAAACTAAACACTCCGAAAAAGCTATACCTTTAAGCTATGGCTAAAATTAATAGAACTGACATGGACTACATGAAGTTCCGTCCCATTGTTCAAGAAGTAAATTGAAAACACCATGAATCAAACTGAATAAGTAACTCCATCAGTAATGCATTTAGAATCACATCCAGTAGGAGGGCAGACTAACCATTACCAAGGAAGCAATTTTTATCCGCCAAATTCAAGAGCTGGACAAACCAATGATGTAGCGTTGAGAATGTGTAATGTTAACAAAGAGCAACAACTTGGAAAAAATAAAAAGAGAAAATATTTAATTAACTAAAATCTTGGACTGTTACAAACTAAAAAGAACTAAAATAATGGCAAACACAGCATTAAAACATATTATAAATTTTCTCTGGTCAGATAATATTAAAACATATATAATATTAGGTGTACCTTGGCACAACCCTCGGCGATCTGAGCAAGGGCGACCAACGCAGCATGGTGCTTTTGCCACTCAGGAGCAGCCAAATAAGCTGGCAACTGCTCGGATGCAACAGGAACAATTGTATTTCCACCCAAGGAAATTGCCAGACGATCCAAACACTCCTGTCCGACACTGTAATTGCTAGTCTCTCCAGCATCCTCATCCTCAGTTTCTGCAGTGTGCCATGCAGCATCATCCTCAATATCGAGCAACATTCTCATTAATATTGCAAATAACCTACTAATAAACTGAGGCAACTTCCTCATCATTCCGGGGGCACGTTCCCTTGCTTCTGCCAAGGTAATCACAAACTCAATCGCCAAGTGGCGCGTCCCTTCCTCAAGTGATTCCGCTTCCGCAATCTGCAGCATAGACCCCACCACATCAACAACCTGCCTCCTGAGAAACCGCGGCTCTGTCCCTGCTAACTCAATCAACAACTCCAATGCCTCCTGAGCAGTGGCCTCATTCCCGTTATTCAAAGCTTCCGTCAAGGTCCTCATCATTGCCGGTAAAAGATCCTGAAATCTATCCCGGTCAGATGAGCTGGTCAAACACTGAATAAAATTGATGACTGCGTTCAAGGCCGCGATTTTGACATCGACATTAGAACTTTCACTCAAGCACCTCAAGAACACAGCGTGTAGATCCTTTATAAAAGGAGTCAGCACATCCCCAATATACAGACTCAGCTGCGCAAATATCAGAAAGGCAGACTCCTGTAATCTAGGGGAATCCGAAGAGACGCACTGAAACATAAACGGCAACAGCTCCGGCCACCCATTCTCAGGCAAAATACTGGAAGCAAGCTCCGCAACAGTATCACACAGCTTTTTAGACAAAGTTTTAGTATTTTCGACTTGGATTTGAGACAAAAGCACCGATTTGAGGGAGGACTGGGTGGAGATGTTAAGGCGAGGCCAGATATAAGAGTCGTCACGGGTCAACAGCTTACGGAGGAGAATAGTGGCCATTGCACGAGTCTCCGGTTGAGCGCAGACTTGGAGGAGGTGAGCAAGGCGGAGACAGAGGGCGTCTGGGTCTGATTGCTTGCATAGATTGAATAAGGCCTCGGCGTGAGAACGCTGTTCGTTTGAGGAGGACATCAAGTGCGAGATTAGGGTTTCGAATGGAGCCGGGTCGGGTCCTAAGATGACGGCGAGCTGGGATTGCTGGTCCATGGCGGCTGCGGAGATGATGAAGAAGACGACGATGATAATGATCCGCCCTCTTTTATTCTTACGTTTTGTTCTGTGCCTATTTGTTTTCTGAGAAAGAGAAAGTGTGGAGTGTAAAAATTAAATAAATAAATAAGAGGGAGAGTTAATAGGGCTGACAAAGAAAGGGGTTGATTTGCTGTATTATTATGTGTCATAATGATTGGTGTGAGTCCCCACTTTTACTAATTTTTTACGTTTTTGGAGGGAAAAATACTGATAACTTTTTTTTAACCGAAGCAATAAAATTCGATTAGAAAAACAGCAAAACATGTATTAAGTTAGTACATAAGAGAGTTATACCAAAGATGATAAAAAGCAAAGAGACAAAACAAAACGGAACATCATAATGAAAGTCAATGAAGATTCAAAGACGGACCCGACAACAGTATCACCAAAGTCTCTTATGTGAAGCTCAAAGTTAGACCTATTAGGGTCATTCAATTTTTAACCCTTTCCAACTAGAGTACTTAGCACGAAGGTTGACCCAAGCTTGAAACTTAAATTCTTTTTTCCTAACTATGTAATTATTCTCTTAGATTTCATATTCTTCTTGACATTTATTGTTTGCTTCGAATTCCATTTATAAAGAGAACATTTTTTTTTTTTGGCTTAAACAATCTAGGCTCTATCCAAAGTTGACATCTTCTTCCATATATGAGCAATCTTTTTACTAGGAATAAAATGAATGCATTCATCATTTTTTCCTTGTTCATTACTAGACAGCAGATTACTTACCTCTTGCTTCTTACATTTTGTAGTGAAGACAAAAGTGTTTGATCTCTCTGCTTTTCCTAGATTCTGGCCAAATGGATTATCAAAACCATTCAAAATAACTATTTAACTTATATTCACACTAACAGAATTGTTGATTTCAATCAAAGAGTTATCTTTAACACTCATCATACTCTCTTTAACCATTAAATCTTCATTTTTGGCCAACAAAGGTTGACTTTGGACTTCGCATTGCATCTTTTCCATCTTTAAGTCTAGATTTTGATTTGAAGGATTGAGATTGGGTTTTCTCTTGCATATACAAAGTGTAAACAAGGTGTCCATAATTGTTAACTCCCAAGCTAAAAAGTTTGCATTTAAATTTAGGGTGACCTAGCTTTCCACATTTGCTACAAACAAAATTTCTTCTCTTTTAAATTAAGCCAAACTAGCTTTTCATAATCAAAAGGTAAGAAGGTAGCAAACCTTTGGAGGACATGAGCTTATCCAGATCATTGATGCACAGATGGTATGGTGATTTGACATTCATTGGATTTTTTGGTTGACATAGTCTTTTGAACTTTGCATGTCTTTCATGTCTAAAATTCTCTCTTGCAACTTACGATTTTCCTTTCGTAAGAGTCATCTATTCCAATTCCTTATTTCTTGTCTCAACTCGTTAAATTTTGGTTTCCATCTTTAACAATCTCAACTTATCTTGCTTTAAACCTTCCCATTTTTATTTTCCAACTTATGGCTTGAGCTTTCAAATTGTTAACGTCTTAAAATTGATTGATTTTGTTCCTAAATGCTGAAATTTCCTATTTAAGTTTCTTAATTTTTACTTCAAATGTTCCACAGATTTTACTTTTAACAATACAAGGGAAGCACCTTTTAATGACTCTCTCTAGGATAGTGAGAAAGGATTGTATAAAAAAGTTGATGTCACACAAATAGGGAGGCTAAATACGAAGCTTGTTCCAATCTCTCTTGTTTTATACAAGCAACGTTATCCAGACAAACACTTTGGAGGTGATCAAAATCCTTCATGAAGGAAATCCACAAATCTCCTTCAGAATCATCAAGTTTACCATTATTATCAACAACTTATTCCTTATCGTTAAAGTTTTCCATTAAAGAGGCTTTGATGTAATCAGGTGTTGGTTGTTTTAGGACTTTTTCTTGTTTGAAACACTCATCTTTTCCACTGTTTATTGTGGCATGCCCTTTACAAGGTAGGAAGCCTTTTTTTCATGCCAAACATGGTTAGACAACAAAAAACACCAAAATATTAAAATAAAAGAAGATTTCTCACATCTAGTACAAATTACAAATAACAAAAGAAAACAAAAATACAGAATACCAAATAGTAAAAAGAATGAACATTGACAATAAAAGAACAATTTTTTTGAGGAAGACCACCCACTGGAACTAATCAATGAACACACAAGCAACTAGAGAAATCATGCCAAAACACTAATACAAGGCATAATTAAAATAAATAAATAAGGAAATAATTTCGAGGGAGATGAGATGTAGGATTAAAAGGAAATATGATCATAGGGAGACCACTTTTAAAGGCTTGAAGATAAGAGAGCAAGGGAAGGATGAGCACTAGTTGGCAGTTAAGCCTTAAGTTTGTGGGCTCTTATCCCTTACCATTTTCAAAGAACAAAAAAAGAAAAAAAAAACTCTTTAAAAGTGGTGGAGGTAGGAGAGCCTTTCTTTTTTTTCTTAGATTTGCAAGAAATTAGAGATTTTTATAGAGAAACAAGACTAGATATGAAAAGAGGGAAAGAATAGGAACATTTGGGTGTAAGTTGAATAAGTTCTGTCACCGATGTGTTGCTGCCAGTGACAATAATCATAGGGTGACAAATGCAGCAACTGAGATAAAGAACGTTTCTTTGAGGAAAGAGAGACGGAGCTATCATTTGGGTTTTAACCAATATACACAGTCAAATACATAAAATAATAAAAAATAAAATATGGTCAAGATTTGGGATTTATGGAGTAAAGGTTTTAAATTTTGGCTTTAGATATTTTGGAATTGAAGGTTTCTCTTAATGATATGTTTTTTGGGCATAAGTCAAGAGTGTTACAGAGAATGGATCTGAATATTTTGGAAATTTACGATTGTCGGAGGATGGTGAAGAAACGAAGGATAGCAGCGCTTCAATTCATTTTTTCTATCATAAGAAAAGAAAGGATCATATTGGACATAATAAAAATGCTAGAAAAAGGATAACTATAAGGTTGATCACATCGGACAGCCCAATTCTTTCTTTTCTACTTGAGAAATTCTAAACGTAACCTATATAGTGCTAAACACAACCTATTTTAATTAAAAAAAAAATTTATACCAAAATACCCTTGAAGGAAATAACCATTTGACCCTTTTGATTTTATACACAACCTAAACAAATTCTTCTGTCTTCTCACTCTAAACAAAAACCTCAAAATCTACTCTCCTTTTTTCCAAATCTCACAACAATGGATTACATTTTTATGGTTCAATGAAATATTACTTCGTGGATGAAGAATAATACAATGTAGATTGCATGGAAGAGATTGCTGTAGAGGTATGATATTTGCTAGTTAGTTTTTTTATATTTTGTTATTTTTCAGGTGAAAAAACCCAAGTTTTACACTATTTTCGAAACTCACGAAAGTGGATTTTTAGGAGTTTAGGCGTGCTCTGGAAACTAAATTTTCGAGAGTAATCACTTCCAAGAGTTATTATTTGCTCCTAAAAGTGGACTTCCGGGAGCGCCTTTGAAAGTTAAAATTTAATTATTTAATAAATTAATTATTTCAAGATATAATTTTATATATTTGTTTGATAAAACTAAGAATTTATTTAATATTTGCACGATGATAGAAGATTATTGGTTTTTTAGAAAGATGCAGTCTTATCAGTTCGACTGCATTTATTTATTTACGACAGACAAGGTATGAGAATGTGAACATTAATATCATATTGAATACAAATAAATTTAGGAATTGATTAATATTAGTATATTGATGGTTTTCTACTCGAGAAGAGTCGATTACATAGACATGGGAGGTCGGGAGAAATCTAGGTTTTATAGTTGTGATTAAAGCTTTTGAGCCCACAATTTTTATAAGAAAACCTAGATTACGAATCACGCGTGATTGAAGCAGAAGATTCAAATACTCAAAGAAGAAGAAGAAGAAGAAGAAGAAGAAGAAGAAGAAGAAGAAGAAGAAAATACGGATAAATTAGGTCATAAAGGAACGAGAACGAAGAAGTATGGTTGTCCATTTGAACTAGTGGGGGTTCAATTGGAAAATGATGATCAGTAAGGAGTTAGAGTACTAAGTGGGGTGCACAGTCATGCACCAATGAAACATTTTGAAGGTCATCGCAGCAAGATTGTTAGCTGAAAAGAAGAATGTAGTGATTGATATGACCAAGAGCATGGTCAAACCACATAACATACTCATGACATTGAAAACCAAGAATGAAAAAAACGTTAACACTATGAAGTCCATTTACAATGCACGATAAACTTACAAATTGATTAAGAAAGCTGGTAGGTCACAAATGCAACAACTAATGAAAGATTAAATGAGTGTAAGTATAAGGAGAGGCATCAAAGTGATGAGTCAACAGATGTTATCAAAGACTTATTTTGGGCACATCCTACATCGATAGATTTGTTGCATGCTGTAAACACTGAAAATTTTCATTTATTAGTTTTGTCAATAAATAATAATTTAAAGTCATTAGGATTAAATACGAGATTACGAGAGGATAGTTAATCAGACTTATATTTTGCCATGAGAACTTGGGTGAATTAAGTTGAGTGCAAATATTAGATTTACTTTATACATAAACATGCGTTAATATAAAGGTAAGTCATATTTTATTTACCGCTCAATTAAATGCAAAGATATATAAATATGTACAAATATATACACATGACTATATATGTTTGTATATATGGCACAAATGAGCTTGTGGATTGGCTTCCAAAATGAAGCCAATCCCGAGAGGTTCCCATTAGTGGCCTATGTTTATATGCATGGAATATGATGAAGGAGAATGTCATGAAGAAAATATTAGTTGGTCGATGGGAAAAGAAAACAACTTGGAAATGCAAGATAATGGTGCCAACAACCTAAGAATGTAGATCAAATAATATTAAACAAGAGTTTGTGGGAGATAGTTCTCGGCAGGAGAAAAACACAAAGAAAATATATATAAAATATGGTTGGTAAGGTAGGAGTCTGAAAACTGCAGGAAGAAAAGACAATGAACCAGAAATCGAGAGATTAGATAGAAAATGCATGAGGGAGCAGGTTGTGAGTGACTGAAACAAGAAAGAGGAACGAGAGAGTCCAGTGTTGGAACAAACCGATAAGCTGGAAAATAGGAGAGACAAAGAGTAGAGAACTGAGAGTGAAATACAGTAAGGAAAGAACATAGCGATGGGGCAGTTTAGAGGAGAATGAAAATTGTGAAACGTGAACAGAAAAAGGAAAATAGTATGAGGAAAGGAAGAAAGGCTGGAAATGGCTGGCTAGTAGTGGCCGAACAGGCCTGAAACCGGTGTTGCTTTGGAGTAAACCTTCTAGGCTAAAAGCAGGGGTGATCCATGCCTGAAGCAGAAGAGATGCCAACCATGTACAGCAGCAGACTGAGAGTTGCGATAAGAGCCCTGGTTGGCTCTAAAGCCTGATCAAGGCTGTTCGAAGTAGGGAGGAATGGTAGCTCTAGAGGGCATAGAGCTTGATCAGAGGGCACCTAAAAGGCTGAAAAACGACGACAGTAGGTGCTAATTGGACGATCGTTTAGGTGCTCAAAACAGTGGTTGATGCTGGGACATGGTGGTGGCAGAATGTGGTAATGGAGATGATAACCGGAGGGGGAGAAGGAAACATGCAGCAGCTGCCAGTAGTAGGGCTTGAAAATAAAGATGATTGTGTGCGAGAAACAAGGACAGTGAAAGGGAAACGAATTGGCTGGCTGGAAAACTGAAAGTTTGTTGTTCGATGCTTTCGGGGCTGATAAGGCGGTGGTGAAGATGGCCGACGACGTGAGGGTGATGAGGGTGGTGTCGGAAACCAGCGGAAATGGTAGCAAATGGTGGTGAGGCCGAGAGGTAAGGAAACAGAGAGTTAAACATTTTGTGAACAGTGGCGTCAGGCTTAGTGAAGAAGAAAGGAAAGGAAAAGAAGAGAGAAAAGTGGCGAAAATGAGAGATAATTTAAAAAAGTAAAAGAATAAAATAAAAATAAATAAATAAATAGTAATATTTATATATATATATAATTATATATATGTATATTTGGAGGAAGGAAAGAAGATACCGAGAATTTGAGAAAACCCCGAAGAAGATAATTCATAAATATTTATTCGAAAATATTGGTTCGAAATTTTGAAAATACTGGTACAAAATTTCGGGGAAACTAACCGAGCAGACCGGACTTGCTGAACCGCACCACTAATGCAGAGAGGACTACCGACGAGGCACCGAGGTAAGGAAAATTCTTATTACTACTAGAGATAAATATACGTAATTTTCGTATATTTGTAGATATAAAATTTTAGGTTGAATTTCACAGTATCGAAATTATCGAAAAATCTAGGCTAAATTTTATGACTCTGAAAATTAGAGATTTTAGCCTAGTTGAACAACCTAAATTTTACGGATTGAATTTAAATGGTTTGCATAGATTCTGATGTGACTTGAATTCTGTTTTAAATATCGAAAATCCCGAATTTGAATTATCATATGTAAGACCGCAAATTCCCTATACCAATGTTTCGTTTAAGACAATCACATAATAGGTGAATATAAATATTAAAATCTGAAAATTTATAGCCCAATATAAATAAAATACAACAATGATAAATTGTAGAGAGTGAATATAATTTAAATGCATAATGTATATGTATGAATAGGTTCATGAACACAACTTATTTAGTTGAAATATATTCATGTGACCAAATTAGGATAGATTAAGATAATTACCATTAGACATTAGGCTAAATGTACATGAATGTGGAAACAAATTAAATTCATGTAAGAAATTTTATGTAGTGATCGAAATTAAGTAAGAAATAATATAAATTCCGTTAAATGGAAATTATATGATAATTGAGTAGTGATAGTCTTAAATTTAAGTAGCTAATTAAGTTAATAATGAAGCAAATTAATTTAATATTGTAATGTAATAAAATCTGAAATATTTAGACTATTAACATTAAGATAAGGAAATATACTTATGTTTATTTTATAAAATCTGAAATATATAGATACAAATACTTGTGTAAAAGTTATTTTTGGAACATTTATATATAATTATCATAGATATAAAGTTAGATTTCAGGAATTAGCATGAACATAAATATGAAAATATGAATTTCACATATGTATTAGAAATATAAAACCTGAACATGTAGATTAAATTATAAACCTGCAATTTAGTTATTAAATTGTTAAAATAATATAAACCTGAAATGTTATTATACATATATGTATTAGAGTAAAACATGTAGATTGAAATTATAATCTGCAAATTATTTTATTAAATTATTAAAACCATGTATAAATCTGAAAATAACCAGAAAATATAAATAGGAGTTTCAATTTTTTTCAGATTTCTTTCTTTTCTTTCCCCCCTCTTTCACGTTTTTCTTCTAAGGAAACAAAAACAGAACAACCCTTCTCTTCACCTCTCCTCACGCTATCCCCCACTTCAGCCAACTGAAATCCAGCACCAGCCACCACAAATCACGCCACCATCCACCCCAAATCACTCTTCCAAGCTTGCATGCAACTTCCATTCTCATTTCCTTAGTCTTCCACGCACACAACCCCAATTTCCAGAAAAATCTTCTGTTCAGCCAACAAAATCTACAATTTTCAGTTTGCATGTTAGTATAAGTTATTTAGGAATAAGTATTAGACTAGATGGTTACCTTCCAACCTCGCTAAACACGTTTTCACCCTCCACCAACCTGAAAACTCTTGAAACAGCCATGAAAACCTCCATTGCTAGCTGGAACCGAGAGCTTCATGGGTAATATGAGTGCTTAGGTTGTTCAGCTAGTTGAGGAATACACACCATTGAGTTGTAAACGTGTAGGACAGTAGGAAATCACCAGAAATTTCAAGAATTGGTTAGAGCAGAATTGGGGATTTAGCTAGGAGTGCTCGACTTTGTGCAATTGGGGTAAGAATGTTGTAAATTTTTGGAAAATTGTAGTTGATTACTGTTATATTGGTGTTGAATTTGTGTTAATTTTAAGTAGTTTCAAAAAATTATACATGCATGAGAATTAGGTTCTTAGCAAATTGCAATTGGGAAATTCTGAAATTTACAAATGTATGAACTTGTTGATAATTAGAAAGGGTAAACTGCATGTGTGAATTTACTGCAACAATTGAGAAATTATAACAATTGAAGAAAATCTAGCATGGCCATTAGGATGATATTCGGCCACATATAGCTAAATTAGGAAGATTGGTGTGTTGGAAATTTAAAGATAAGACTCGTAGTTTATAATGTGAATAATGTTAATTCATGGTTGCATGAGTAAAAATTAAGCTAAGACTAGTAGAGAGATTAAGTGTGATTTCGACAACATAGAGGAATGTAGGAAGAATTGTTAAATTTGTAAAGGTTCAATTAATTCATATAATCTGAAATAGTAGTATACAAATGTAAATTTCTATGGCTTAAAATTCAACAAGAAATTGGGACATTGGAACATAGACATTCAGCCATAGTGAGAAAGAAGAAATTTCTACATGTAAAGGAAATAAATTAAATTGAATAATCTGAATTGTTATAATACAAATGTAGATGTTTAAGATTTGAAATTTGATAAGGAATTTCAATGTATTGGGGTATAGGCTCGGCTGTACAAGAAGGAACAAAAAAACAGAATTTTCACATGCATGAAAATGAGAAGTATGCTAAAAATCTGGAAATTCCATAGTGCCATGATTAATTAAAATGCAGAAAAGTTGTTATTGGTTAGTTTAAGTTTATGTAATTCAAGGAAAATAAAATCAGAATATAATGGCTGGAAATTTAGGATAAATTAAGTAGATTTAAAATGCTTGGGAAAAATATGCAATATCTCAATGTGTAACTAAGTGAATTGTTGGAAATTAATGAGGAATGAGTGGTGATGAATGCTCGGCTAAGGTAGGAATTTCAGGGAATTTATGCATGCATTCCGTTAAAGGGAGCTAGA
Organism: Firmiana major; assembly: GCA_033439115.1. Taxonomy (NCBI): domain Eukaryota; kingdom Viridiplantae; phylum Streptophyta; class Magnoliopsida; order Malvales; family Malvaceae; genus Firmiana; species Firmiana major. Next base: position 41,339,552 of record CM065905.1, read on the forward strand.
TTACATAATTAGCATGAAAATAATACAAACATTGGATGCATGTAGGAAATGAGAAAAATGCAAAAATTAAATTCCCTTGGCTGAAAATTATAAGAAGTTATTAGCTGAAAATAATAATGTCTAGCAAGTATCAAAATTGTTAAATGAAAATGGTGAAATAATTGAATGAGTGTAGAAGTAAGTTCGGTTAGTTGAGAAATTAAGTAGGGATATTTCTTGCTGGAAATTAAGAACTAAAATAACCAATTTGTGTAGAAACAATATAGTTCCATTATGAAGAAATTAGAAATCAACTAAAGAAAATGGAGGATTATGAACGTTTCGATAAATTAAATGTTGGCAAATTGGATGTTAGAAATTTCAGAATTTAAATTAAATTTTAGGTAAGGAATACTATATAATTATGGGATTGGTATGAATTTAGTGTGAAATTAAGACATGCTCAAGGCATTCGACCACTTTGATTAAGATCAGAAATAATTAATAAGTGGAATTGTAGGAATTTTTTGCCATGAGAGCATGATTGGGAATAATGTAAATCTATGGTTGGAAGAACTAAAGTTTGTGCTACAAGTAGATGAAATTAGATGTAAGTTCGGCTAAGACCAAACACGAGGAAATTTTCCAAGTACGAATAAATGTAAGGCTTAAAACCGGTAAACTATGTTAGTGGTAGTTAATCTCGGATTGACTTTGTGAGTGTGCATGTGCTGAAATTTTAATTCGTTATTGTATGAATGGTTAATAACATATGCCCGTAAATATGATTTTCGCAACGACTACGTCAGAAGGTGCAAAGGAAGCTTAGACGCATATATGCGCATCTAAAGCGGAAAAGGGTAAATCGGGCGCGTAGCTTGTGTGGTAAGGGGTTTTATGTAGTTGTTGTTAGTAAAATGCTTAGGATAGGTTAGATCCATTTTAAAGATAGGTTGTAGGTTATTCGATTTGATAGAATAGCTTAGAATAAATTCCCTTACCGATATTTTACCGATTTGAAACCCGTTCGATTTTAAAATTGCCATGATTTAAATTCTGTCACAACTCGGAGTTATCGTTTTATAAGTTATTTTTTTTTACATGATAGTAGCATGTGTGTGTGAGCATTTCACTATTTTCGTAACTCCATTAAGACTGTTGCTTTTCAAAGCTGATTGCATCGGCTTTTATGATTGTGATTTGGAAATAGCATGAAGTTGCAAGAATTTACATACATGCTGGTTTTTGAAATTATGATTCATGTTTTATTATCGATGGGTGGTTTTCCCTAACTTTGAAAATTGTGAATTTGGGATGATTTGCTGAATTTTGTTGTGAACCCATCATGAGATTTTTGAGTTTGTTGGCAACCTGGTTTATGCCTGTGTGGCAGTCATGTCACGTGAGAGCCATCTCTAGTATCTGGTAGGAGGTTCTGTGTGATTGTCCTACGGTACCAAGTGCTTCACAAGGATGCCTTCATGGCATCGAGTTGTTATTGTTACCTACTACTGTTAGACCCTAAGCCCATCTTCAGTACCCTAATCCGGAAGTTGCTCAGTTAAGATAGGGCGGTAGTCACTATGGCCATAGGTGTATTTATTTTCCATTGATATTGGTGAGGTTATTTGAGTATTGGATCCATGACCTGTTTGGGTAATTGCCACATTCTCACTTTTTGTATCGAATGATTTAAGTATGCCCATGCATGTATTTTGACTGAATTGCTGTATTTTGATTATGAGGTCAATTTTTGAGAATTGCTAAGTTGTTCTTAGAATGCAATATTTCTTAACGATGCATGATTTTTAGATTGCAAGAATGTCTTAACCGAAGTACAAACAACATTGTTTTATTGAATTGTGCATGACGTTTTACGTGATTCTCATGGTTTACCATTCCATGACGTGTTGCATGGTGTTTTGCTAGCTTTGGTTATGTAGACTTTACTGAGGTGTGGTTGCTCACCCCTCTTTTTCCAACACTTTTTAGATTAGTTCACGGGGAGAGCTCTACGTTTTGCTGACTCCATTCGTCTATTTAGCAGCTTTTGAGTTTTTCGAGGTGTATGCGATGGACGATATATATATATGTATATATATGCATTTTAAATTTCAGATATGTATGCACAGTTGTATTTGTGAGATGTATATTTAGTTGGAAATTTGTTTAAGTATAGTTACTAAGTAACACACTTAGGTTTCTTCTTTTGGTTTCGGTTTAAACAATAGATTTGGGAAATATGTTGTAACCTATTAAACCGATTGGCCATGATTGTGGCTATGTGTTGATATGGTTGATTTGGTTATCATGAATTACCTTAGGTTTCTTCTTTTTGGTTTAAAATGGATGAACGACATGGCATGTTATATGGTAGTGACTCTAATGTCGGGTTTGTGGATTATGTGATGTATGATGGATAACCCAGATTTAATATATTTGATGTTGAGTATTGTGATGATTATGCCGATATTGTAAAGAAACCTGATAGCCTAGATAATATAAGTTATGATTATAAGTTGATCATGTATAAAAATATTTTAAAGAGTAGAATGGTACCTACATCGGACACAAACAACAAGTAAAACGATCCACGTAGAAACAATTATGTTATATTAAAATACGATTCTGCTTAACATTGCACATCTATGTTAGAAGTTAGGTCACGGGGTGTGACATCATAGACTGTTTTATGGGATTTTATCCGAAAAATGGGCTAGTCAGCCTGTTTTGAATTTGCTTTGTGAAACAAATTGAATTTATATGTGATTTGAGGAAAATGATCTGATTTTAAAGAAATACTAATGTGATTTGCTTGAGCGCGTACTGACTGTGTGTCGTACGGTCCGTCTCGCACTGATTTTGAGACAAAGGAGTTGGTGAGATCATGCCGCATTTCTGTCTGTTCTGTATCTATTTCTGTATTTGTGGTCCACGAGTACGATGTACCGTGTTTTTTATTCTGTTTCTAGTCTTTGAACACTCTGATCTGTGAGCTGTTTGGGTAGCTGACCACTCCTATGACGATTGACTTCCCGACACACTTGGCCCGTGAATTGCCCAGAGTCACCGACATTGGCCAATTGTCACTTTTGATATCTGATATAGCATATTGCTTTGTCTCGTCTATTTAAACTTCTGAATTGACTGTGTGACTTTATTTTGTATGGAACTGAATATTTTAATGCATAAAAGACCGTGGGGGCCACCTCTTGAATCTTATGAGAGCAAAGTGCCACATCGTCGTCGCTTTTAAAAACTGTTTAAAGTTTTAGAAACGGTATTGATTTTAGTTCCATTTTTATACTGAATTTGCCAAGGATTTTCTGACTTTGATTTTTCAGAACTGGCAGTGCCTTTGTGTTTATTTGAAATATTTTCTGAATTGTCTGTATGAACTGAGATATCTGAAAATCTGTTTATTTTGCTACTGGAACCTCTGAAATTTTTGTATTTACCACAGTAAAAGATTTCACTACCGATACTAAATCTGTTTTCCGAATTCTGACTCTAGTATCTGAGAAATTACCAAATTATCTGTATACTTTGTGAAAATATTTCAGATTTGGCAAATATAAAAAAAAAAAAATATATATATATATATTTTAGGTAGTGTATTTATCTACATGCTATGTGGTTTTTCTTACTGAGCAGGTTGAGTTTACTCCCTTACTTTCCTCCACAGAGTCCCTCTGTAGCTGGGATCGCTTCCGTTAGTAAGACATTCTGCACAATTATAATTTCGCGGAGCGTATTTCTGCATCGAAGGTATATTCAGGTTTAAACAATTCCTTATATCTAAATTTTTTTGTATGTACAGTAATGCATACAAGATGTGTGTGGGGAAAGTGAATATATTTTGTTTAAAATTTGTTACCAAGTAAAGAAAATTAATCAGATTAAGTTATTGTTCTGACCTAATATCGACTTGTAGCCCAACCAAAATGTGCGTAAATTCGGGTCGTTACACATGCTTTCCCCTATATATTTCTTATGGATTACACATATAAGATCAATAGATATCAACTCTTCCTCCTTAAGATTGTTGGTGTGATATCAACAAATTTGACTTTTTCAGTTGCATTTGTTAATATGGAGGCTGAGTGTGCTGACAACTACACATATGCAATGCAGAAGTTAAAGAGTTTAATGTCGTCATGTGCATCACCATCTACCACTGTAACTAATAAAGATTTGGCATTGATGAATGCAGTTAAAGAAGTATTTCCTAGCATAACCAATTTGTTATGCAGATAGCGCGTATCAAAGAATATACTTGCTAACTATAGGAAGTTATTTAAGCACAAGGATAAACGAAATGCATTCAACATAGCTTGGAGCGTTCTTAATGTGAAACTTGATTTTTCATACTATTGTCTATTTAAAAGCTAAGATAAGAAGTTTAAGATTTATCTAAATGTTCATATATGGCTCGGAGTAATCGAGACGCTCGAAATAGTGGCATGAAGCCTGAGACACAAACTTCGAGGCAAGAATTTAAATTTAAGTATCCTTTAAGTAAGTATGTTTATGAGTATGTTTTGGTGGTTAGAAAGTGAAACTAAGGTTTTGGAAGTGAAAAAGTTAGTAAAACTCGGGTTAGCGCTAAACCGAGCAATTGGGCCTAGAAATAGAAATAAATTCGGAATAAATTCTGAAAATTCATAAAAATTATTCCGAGGCCATAGGAAATTAAAGTAAAGTATATTTGACTTGGAGAATCAAAATTGAGTGAAGATTTTAAGGTTTAGGTGATTAAATTAATTTTTAAAATAAACCAAAAACCTTAAACAATTTCAATCGGTAATGATTAAATCGAGCAAAATGGGCTCAAACGGGAAAATGTTCTTAAACACGTGGGGTCTAAATTTTTATAGGACATAGTAGAGACATAGTAGAACACATGAAAAGTGGAAATTTGGAAGAAAATGGGATGGAAATACTTTTCATGGATTTTACAAAACAGGGCAGTGGGCTGCCTTGGCTCAGGAATCTGTAGGCCCATCAGAAATGGCCCAATTTGAAGAACTTCTGGAAGGCCTTAAACACTAAGCTTCTCCATAATAAAATTTGACTTCATGCTCTTTCAAGAATATTAAAACCACCTGAAACGGACCTTGGACGAGAGAGAACCACTCCCACAAAGTTGCCACAAGAGTCCTCTGCAGGGTCTCCTTGTGCGAATTTTTCGGCCACCTTCCAACCACTTTTAGACCTCGATCAATCTTCGTTCTTAAGTCCTCTATAACATATACAAAATCTAGCCTTAAAGAAGCTCATTTGCTAGGGAAAAATTAGTGAGAAGAACAAGGGCAGAATCTGCCATATTTCGGCTAAGAGAGAAAACTTAAATTCACAAGTTTTTGGTTGACTTTTGAGGTTGTTTTTTATGATTCTAAGTTGTATACATGTTAATCTATAGCTGGGAATCTTTTCTGAAGCAAAAAAGAGTGGTCAAAGTTGGTCAACTAAGCTAAGAAGTTGATGGAAGATGATGATCTTGATTTATGTTGTTGTTGGTTGTTGTTAGATGATTTTTGGTTAAGTAGAATTTGAAGAAAAATTTTCTAAGAGCATGTATAGGTTCAGCCAACACATGTATGTTAGGGTAGGGATGAAATTTGGTTGAGTTTGATATTGTAGACTGTTAAATTAATACCGAAAAAGTCTGATTTATAGCCCAGTTTAGTGAAAAATTGAAAAGGGTCAGAATTGACAATTTGACATGTTGGCAAGTGTGAATTGAAGACTTGAATAAGTGTTTAGGTTGTTGAGTTTATGAATTTGAAGACAAAATTATCAAAATTAGCTTAAACCGGTACTTTAATCGGTAAAACTGAGAAAATAGGGAACATGATCGAAAAAGGGTCTGATTGACCCTGTTTAATTTATAGATGTATGAGGATATGAAATAAGGATAATTTGGATATTGATTGTTTGGTTTTGGCAGCTCGAGGTACCGATATGCAAAACAAGGCAAACCCAGGCCTCGACAATTTAGTGCTGCAAAAGCCCCGTTTAGGAAAGGGATGCAATTTAAAGTAATGATAACTTCTTGTACCTGTTTACATCGCATGAAATGATTTAATAAATGTATGAAGAACCTTCGAGGGAAAATCCGAGCTATTTCAATAGAAATTTCTCGAAAGCCACAACCTCGATTTAATCTTGGAACATAGTTTTTTATCCATGATATATAAGTTTTGATATATTAATATTTCATAGTCGAAACTATATGATCTTATGATTTAAGTTTCGATATGATTTTATGTAAGTATGAAAACAAGTAAGATTTCCTGAGACTAGAGGCTATGCCAATAGTGTATGTTGTGTACATATCATACCCGCTACTTGGGGTGCCTGGCTCCTCTGCTCGTAGTGTCAGTTCAGGTTCACCCGTGCAATGTCTGTTTCCGCCTTTGTGGAGTTTGTCTTCGCTACATGTGGTGTCTATTTCGTAATATCTTGTACCCGCACGGTGAGTGCCACTGATGCCCATGCTCTAGTTGTGTGCTAGTTTATTCAGATACTATGTCAGAATTGTTGTACGACCCTGATCCAGTCTACAGCCCCTACCCTGGCCATCAGTAATTTATTCCCTCTACGGAGAATGATATTTATGTTTGCATGATAACTATACAGATTTAGCCTAATCTCCATGTTTTAATATAAGAATGATTTGAATTATGGAAGAAAGTAAATTAAAGTAAGTAAGTACATAAGTTTGATCAAGTAAGTACGTATGTATGTATGTATGTTTTATTTCAAAATAATTATATAAGCTTGATAAAGTAAGCATGTATGTAAGTATGTTTTATTTCCAAGCAAGTAAGTACAAATGTAAATCTAATTTCATAAGTATGTATGTAATTATATATGTAATGTTTTATTTTAAAGTAAGCAAATAAGTTTATGCAAATTGATTTAAGTAAGTACGAAAGTATGTTAGCCCTGAATTTCTACATATTTTTAGGGTTGTCAAGATTATTTTAAATGTCTTCCTTACTGAGTTTTATCAGAAGCTCACCCCCCATTTTTTCCTTATTTCAGATTACCCGCAATAGAAGTGCTCAGCTGTTTGCAGGGTAATCAAGTAGGCTAGTGAATTTAGAGCCTCCCAAACTACTTCCAGTGCACGCTTAGATATATTCCCTGATGTTTATTTTCAGATATTGATAATGTATAATTACTGAGTTGTAAATACTTTTGGTATATAATATATTTTACGGATTAGTATATAAATGGTTCTAGAAGTAAACAAATGCTAATGATGTAGTTGAGAAGTATGTGGAGTTGGAAAATAATAAGTTTAAGAAATAAAATCAACTGCTTGCAATTATAAATTGCTGTTATTGCAAGAGGGTAGGCTAAGATATGAGAGGTTATGCTGCTGAAATTTCTAGCAAATCTTATATGGTTAAAGGATTAAGTAATGAAAAAAATTAAGTAATCTACACTATACAGGAATGCAACCTAAGTAAGAAAATAAGATTAAAGAAAAAAGTTAGCCCTTATTTTCGCATTTTTGGGGCGCTATAGTTTACGTGGTATTAAAGCCAAGGTTGTCTAGTACTGTAGGTATCGGTTAGAAAAGTTTGATTACATCCCACGTATTTGTACTTTTCTAGTTATAAATTATATATACATGTTATAATTGCAACTAAAATCTCTTGGTATCGGTGCAGGTAATATATATCATTGACCATGAGTGGTAGACGAGGCCACCCACAGAGGCAAAATCAGCTCCCTCCACCACCTCTCCCTCAGTCAGAGAGTCTTGATACCTGAATAAGGAGGCTCAAGCAGGGTATGCAAAGTATGAGATAGGGGCTCAATTGTAATGCCTGTAGTTTTCCATGTACTTCTTATGAAGCTATGGTGTATATGCACACTACTACATGTGTACAATTAATAAAGGATGTAGGAGTTAGGGAATCTAATGTACAATTCATGATTTTAATTTGTGTGTACAAGTTTTATTGCCTATGAATTATATGGAATGGATACTATTATATGTTGGCTGTGTATGGTATGTAAAATGAGGTATTCGGCAATTAAGGATGAATTGCACATTGGAAAATCTGCAGAAAACTGTAGTAATGAGGGTGCAGGGGAGGAGCAGATGATCTCCCATGAAGGAGAGATCGATCCCCTCTCACGAAATGTCAAGCATCAGTCCATTGGAACAAGGCAGATTGATCTCATAACAAGGCAGATCAGTTTCCTTAAACTTTTATCTGGAAGAAATCAATCTTTCACAAGGAACAGATCAATCTCCCAATGTCTCGGGTTGGAAAAGATCGATCTCCCCTTTACTAACAGATCGATCCTCAAGAGAATTCTACTTGCAACAGATCGATCTCATCATAAAGAGCAGATCGATCTGGTAGTAGTTATGTTAGGAAAAAAAATTACCAAACCACGCAGAGATCGATCTCCACGAGGGACCAGATTGATCTCATGTCTCTGCATCTATAAAAAGAGAATGGGATTAGATTGAAAATCAGACTTTCCTTCCTACCAAACCCGCACATATCTTTTTTTCTCAAATAATCAAGCTTTCTCACTCTAAATATCAATACATTCCAACTAGATTTAGAAGAAGCTCAAAAGGGGAAGTTGTTCCTTGAAGTAAGGAGAACAACATACCCAAAAATCACATATTGGTTTGATCAAGAGGAGGAGAATAGCCTACCACAAGTTTGACCAAGGAAAAAGCTAAGTTGGGTAAGTTTTCAAAACTTTCAACTCCAAGCATGATGTTTTAAGTGATTTTAGGAGTTTATGGATGTATATTGTGTTAGTAGGATATGGCTAGGATGCTTAGAGCTCATTTGACCAAAAACCTATCTAGAAGAGCAATAGATTGAGTATGCCATTGTGATGATCTTGGAACACTATGATATTAGTGGTGTTGAGTGAATGATTTTAGATGGATTTACAAAGAAATATTAAGGTAAAATATGATAAAAGGTTGTGAAAGCATGAGTTAGTAAGTAAATGACAATGTGGATGTTTAGAAGAAGAAGAGGAAAATGACTTAATGATTTATGCATGTAGATTGGAATACGTTGAGACTCGATTAACCCGGATCGCAAACGGAGCAAACGAGACGAAGGAAATACAAGTGCGATTCGAGGTAAGGGATTGTATGTTAGCGATAGAGATATTCGTACGTATTTTACAGCGATTTCAGTAGTTATGACACTAGAGATATTATGTTTAGCTATTGAGCCATGAAGTGGTATGAAATTGTGAAATGTACTATCGTATATATTGTGAAAATGGGATGCGGTAAGGAAAATAGCATGACATGCATGTTTTAATGTTTTTACAACTAAATGTTGTTTTTGTGACTGAGAAATTGTAAGACCCGTATTTTCATATGTAACCTTTATGATTTCCTAAGTATACATTCGTTTCCTAAGTATACACACTTGTTATGTGAATTCGTGATGTACACGTAAGTTTCATTAAGTATGAATAATGAGAAATGAACCTTTTAAAGTGATAAATGTGTATTGAATGCAAATTGAGTAGTAAGGCAAATTGAATGGAAGTTAGCTTTAAGAAATTGGGATGAAGTTGGCTAAGTATGGCTGCAGAGCAAGGGGAGATCGATCTCCAATGCAAGGGAGATCGATCTTAGAGGCATTTTGAAGAAGGAAATCGATTCCCAGTTCAAGCCAGATCGATATCATTTAGTCTCTGCCAAGCCAAGATCGATCTCATCCTCAAAGCAGATCGATCTCATTGTGCTTTGGTAAGGAGCAGATCGATCTCATTACCCTGTCAGATCAATCTGTTAAGCATTCTGCCTGGTTGAGATCGATCTTATGTTCTTCGACAGATCGATCTCCTAGGCTTGAAAACTCAATGCAGGAAGGCTAAAAGCAGCTGCAGATCGATCCCTCACTAATGGAGATTGATCTCATCAATGCAAATTCTATAAAACAGGGCTGCTGAACTGCATTTCACGGGAGAAACGTCAAGCTTTCCATTCTAAGTAACCTAGCTTTTCACCATAGGAAACCATCACTTTTCGTACAAAATTGAGAGAAGTTGGTTTAGCAAAATTGTTCATGGTAGAGAGGAGAACAACTTAGTCCAAAAACAAGCGGTGAAGCTGTTTAATTGAAGGAAACAAGGTGATTTCTCCAAATTCAGCCAAAAGGAGAAAAGTCAAGCTAGGTGAGATTTCAATGCACCAATCTCATGTATATTGAGCTATACAATTTTATGAGTTGATTGGTGTATATATTGTTGGTTAAAACATCTTAAAACATGCTTAATCTCCATGATCTATACATGGTGAAATGTGAGAAAAAGATGAGAAAGTTGAGTAGGTGATAATTTTATTAAAATAGAATTATTTGTGCTTAATTTCTTAATTAATTATTTTAATCTCCATATTATTTTATTAATTATCCTCTTAATTTAATTAAAATTCTCTTGTGTGCAGGTAAATTAAATCCGGATGAATTTCAGTCGTTTTGGTAGAAAATGGGCTAAAAGAGACTGGACCACTACCATTTCGCAGTCTGAGTCACCATTCGTTGTTAAGACGTGTGATGCCGGGTGTTCGTATTTTATTCGCCTAGAAAAGATAAGATTGACGGATACCGTGCCCACCTTCTGGAAGACACACGCAGGGCTACATCGTACATCCAAGTGGACAAAAAGACAAGTGTCGTGGAAATATCTTCTCTGAAGCGAATGGAATGAAGACAAGTGGCCAAACAATGCCAACTCATCTAGGATTGAAAATTACAATTGTACCCCTAATTTTGTTTATAAATAGAATATGATGAGCAATTGAAAATGAGTTTTTTTTTTTTTTTGTTTTTTAGGGTAGCTTTAGTTTTTTTTAGGTTAAAATTTTATTGTTTGGTTTTATATTTTCCTTAAGTTTTCTTTTGAGCTTTTCACGTTGGCTGGTGATAGCAGCCACCACTTCCATTTTCTTCTCAGTTTTGTAAATTTCTTTTCCCTGATTGCTTTAATGTTTAAGTTCTAATGAAAAGTTTTTATTTTTCTATTGTGCTCTCGGTTTGTTTTCTTGTTTGGTTTTATTACTTTATTTCTCTGTTGTTCATTCGGGAAGCTTCGATCACTACTGCCTATACATTGTTCTGATGAAATATTGCAGGTTTAATACTGGGTATTGTTCATGCAATACTGGCACGGTGGAACCACGATGGTAGGAGTTGAAAATGAAACAAGGCGTGGCCACTGTTGTTTACTCGTTTCTCTGTTTCATGATGGTTCCCGTTTTTGTTTAAGCATTAGTTATAAAGTTTATTTATGTTTTGTTCTACTTCAAGTTGATTACGTAATTTTGCATTATTGATCCTTTTGCATTATTTCTGTTGTTGCATTTTATGAGATCCTCTGCATTTATAATATGAGTCTCGGTTTCTATATTCCAGCCGCTAAGTTGTATTTAATTTTTTTCTGCAAGTATTCATCTTAGTATTTTCCATTTTTAGTTGTTTGTTCATTCTTTGCTTGCTGGTTGGTAATGAAAATGGTGTATTAGGTTGTTCGGTGTAGAGTTTCAAGTAATAGTGGGCTGTTGCAGTGAGGCACGAGTTGATTCTAGGCAGCAACAGTAGCACGCATTACATCCTCTGTTTAGCTATGTTTTTGTATCTCTTCACTGATCACCATAAGTTCATTTCTTTTCTGCAATATTCCACTCATTACTGCCTCGGTTTACACTAGTGTTTTCTGTTTATAGTTGCTGGTTAGAGATGAAGCGGGTGGGACTGAAGTGGCTGGCTGGGAACGTGATCGGTGTTGGAGGCAGAACCCCTGCTGGTACAATGCTGCTGCTGGACATTCACCGCTGTTGCGTGCATGTGGATTGTGTTGGTAGGTGTTCTGCTAGTAGGTGCTGATCATGGATGCTAATAGGAGATGTGGGGAAAAACGGATGCAGGAGCAAGCGGACAGTACTGAAGCAGATGCTGGCAGCAGCTGTTGTGTGTGTTGGCCTGTGCAGAACAAAGCTGGTGACTTGCTGCGTGCTGTTGTTGCAGGGAATGGAGCAGGAGCAGTAGGACAACACCTGGACGCAGAAGCAGGTGGACAGTACAGCACCATTGGGCATGCCGAGGAACGTGCAGCAACAGCAGTACTGGAGTAGCACCTGGAGCAGAAGGCAAGAATGTGCACAACACATGTGCGAGTTCACCAATTAAGCTGGCACTATGGCTAAGGCCGTGTTTGGCCATTTCATTTTACTGTTACAATTGGTTTAGCATGTTTTAGATTTTTTTATGTCATTTACCATTATTTGTTAAGTTAGGAAAAATAGATTTGCATTGTTTGTTCATTTAGTAATTAGTTTTAATGAGGATAATAGTTAATTTCTTATTACATTAGGGTGATAATTTTATTTTAATTAGAAAACTCATGTGTTGCATTTAGAATCAATTTAGAGATAGAATTATTTCATAATTTAGTTTTTAATTGAAAAAATCCAAAAACAATTATTTTTCATGCATTAGTTATATATTTTATTTACTTAGTAATTAGTTAGAGTTAGATTTAATTTAGGATCATTTTATAAGTAATTAATTTCTTAGTTTTATTTAAGAATTTTTTTTAGTTAATAGAGTTTTATTTTATTAGACTTTAGGTTAGTTTAATTTGCATTTTTATTAATTAGTTTAATTACATGCATATTTTATTCTAGGATTGTTTAATTTTAGTTTAATTAATTTGTTTCTTTATTTTCATATTTACACTCTAGTTTATTTGCATTAATTAATTTTAACTGTTTTAATTATCTTTTGTAGGTATTTGCAATTGCTTGGAGCCATGTAAGTAATTTTAGCTTTGTTTGATTTTCTTTATTTTAGAGTTTTTATTATTTTCAGTACTATTAGCCTTGTAGATCACCCACTTAGTATTCATAATTTGCTAGAATATACTTAGGATAAAATTAACTGGTACTTAATTAAGCTAATTAGATTCTCTGCGGGACGATAATCTGGGACTAAAATCCCATTATTACTTGTACGACCGGGCACTTGCGGATACATGTATAGGTCACTTAGAGTGGGCGTAGTCGATACCAGTAGGCATGAATTTAATGATGATTTAAGCATGAATAGATGTTATTAAGCCTATATACATGATTGTATAATAGTTTGATGAAGTTCATGTACTAGAAGTAATAATAACTGAAATTGAGTATTTGAGGTGTTCGATGAAATGCCACAATGAAGTGAAAATCATGATCTTAAGGTATGGTAAGCTTAATATCGGTTAATATGAATTAATAGACTCGAAGAGTCTGAGAGATTCTCGAAAACGAGTTATACACTCGAAATGGACTCATAAAAGGATAAAGTCCAATAATGGTATAATGAGGCCAAATGAGATATAAATGACCAAATGCATTGATTTGAATATCATGCAAGTGAAAGGAAGTCTACGACAATATACTGATGTGTGTAATACACAATTACAGCTCCAGAAGATATCATTGGAATCGATAGGACGAATCATGAGAAGTGAAAATCGAAGGAAAGCGATTCAAGCGTGATTCGAGGTAAGGGACTTATGCGAGCTATAAAGATAGCTATATGTATGTTTATTACCTGCTGTGTGCGAATGTATGCGATAAATACATAGATATCAATATATCTACGTGATAAATTCATAGTGTGAGTTGCATGACTTATTTGATTGTTGTGAAAAGAGGTTTTGCAAACGTTTTGAGAAAGAATAACAATAGATAGGCTCCCGGTTTGATCATTTGCATGAAATGTTGTAATAAGTGATTGAAGGGAGATTTGCCCTCTCACTCATGACTATACATGGAGCCCGTTCTATTTCTTTTCTGTGTGAAATCGTGCTAGAGCCTGAGTGGCAACGGTAGATTGACCAGCCCTGCTCACATGTTATTTTAAAGGGATTTTTGAGAAAACAAAAGAGTGCTCAATGCCTTGGGTGATGCTGTGTGTTCCACTCGAGATGCTCGCACTAGGTTTTGGGAATCATGCTAGAGCCATCGAGTATTACTATGTGTCTTACTCTAACTATGCTCGCATGTAATTTCCTAGTAATACTGTGCTTGATGCCTCAGGTATGCTGTGTGTCTTACGCTGAGTTGCTCGCATGAGGTTTTCATGATATTGCCGTGTGTTGAGTAAAACTGTGTTAAAGCCATCATGTATTGCATGTGTCTTACATTGACCTGCTCACACGTGCTTTGTAAATGTGATGTGATGAGTACAAAATCGTGCTAGAGCTGTTGTGTACTGCTGTGTGTCTTGCACTGACCTGCTCGCATGAGATTTTTGTTGTCCTAAATGGAACACTATTGCAAGTGCACAGGTCAGTTTTCAAGTATAGAGTAAATATGGGTATCGTCCCACAGAGAACTGTGTCTATCGCTAATCACTGTAATCAACAACCTTAAGCTTTATCTAGAAAATCAATGAATGTTGGTTAAAATCCTATTTAACTATTCTAACTGTTAACTACGAAAAAAATTAATCAAAGCAAATCACAATAATCACGAATGAAAATATCAATAGCAAAATATTCTTAGAAACTGATTTCACCTAACTAGGGTTCATGCAACTCCTTTAATCAATTGTTCTTTTGATTTCAAATTGTTTATAGCCGAAACTATTTCCTGTTTATCTCTCTCGAGTTTTAAACAGTCATACCCAATTTACCTAATCCTAACCTCTTGATTCAGAATCAAATAATAGAGTTCATTAAGCAATAGTAATCCATTTCTCTATGGCTTATAAGAATTGTCAACCTCTCGATCTAACAATGTCCTATGTTAATCTACCCTTGTGCATATAAACAATCCCCTCTCTCGAGTGCCAGATTCTTATACTATTTCATCTAATTGGTGGCCAATCAATTAGAGCATTAAGAACAAGTAGATTAAATAAACACAATTGAAATCATCCAAACAACATCACAAAGTAATTGCAGTATGTCCAAAATTAGCTACATCGATTCTAGAAAAAAGGAGTTTAGTTCCTAGACATCATAATAAACATCCAAAAAATCAAATCTAACATCCCAAGAACAAATATGGTGAAAAAGGTGAAAAAGATTAAGTTTTAATGGAGCTAAATTAATCTTGAAGTCTTGAGCAGCAGCCTCCTTCGAAATTCTGATAAAAAGACTATTTATTAGGTTTCCAAATATTAAATTGTGAAAGGCCACGTGGCAAAACAGTGTTGCCTTAATCAGACTGCTATGCTGTGGCAATGATATTAATTCCTCAAATCTGCTCTGCACTGTCCAGTTTCTTCTATTACTGCAACATAAGTCACGATCAGCACCCTGTAACTTCAATTCTTCACGAAATCATCAGAACCAGCTCCAAAAGCCTTGACTTCTCCGAATTGTTCTTTTTCCTGCACAAGTACACAAAACACATAAAACATACCTAATATTGCAAAGAATAAATCAAATAACTAAGTAAAAAGGGTCCTAAACATATATAAAATTCAGTACTAACAAATACCCTCAAACTTAGAAATTTGCTTGTCCTCAAGCAAAGACATACTAGACACACAACAAATAAAGACTCTCAACCATACTCAGCTCACATGCTTGTTATACTAAATTGGGATTTTCCTCAAGAATTCACAAGGTTCTCAACTTAAGACAAATTTCAGATTTATATTGTTCAAGCCAACCAAAACAAACCAATCCCCCTTCACTCTTCACTTTTCACTTGTGTGTGTGTACAATCATTTACTCAAATTCATGCACTCAAGTGTTAATGCAAAACCTAAATAAGAATTAAACACAAGACTTCATATGCTTGAATTAACTGCTACTCTCCACTAATAAAGACTCATGCATAACCAAGAATCAAAAGGACTTTTCAAGGGTTGTAACGTAAGGCTCGGGTTTAGGTGGGGTAAAGGATATAACATGAAGTTCAATCCACCTAAAGCACTATAATCACCCTTGGACTTAATTTGTTTTGAGCTCACGAATCACTACCCAACTTCATTCATTCTCGAGTTTGATTTCTCTTTTTTTTTACTGTGTCATACCCCTAAACTTAAGATTTTTCACTACTTGTAACTTGAACATGACACTCAATTTACATCAAAACCCAAGAACAAACTTTTTTTTTTGTTTTTGTTTTTAACAAACCACCCCTATTTTCTTTTGAACTCATCCCCCAATCCAAAGAAAATGATTAATAGCACTTCAAGTAAGGGACCAAAAGAAAAGGATAATCAAACAATTAGGCCATGACTTGTAATATGGTTAGATAACAATAAAATGGAAAAATTAGGCTCAAAGGGTTTTCTGAAGGATTAATATAATTGGGTAGGCTTGAAAGGCTCAATCTCAAAACAAAAATGGCCTAGATCATTTTCCTAATCATGCATGGTCTATCAATTTCACCTCAAGTAGTAAATGATCAAGTTCTAGAGTCTTTTTGGTTTCACAAATCAACACAATAAGTACATAGACTGAATATGATTGGTGCATAAATTTAAGTGAAAAGATTCAAGTGAAGCTTTCTATCCACATGCCAATACTCAAACAATAAAATCATCCATTTAATCAAAAGTTGATACTTTCTTGCAATATCCATCTTTAGCCACAATCTAGAAAACTAACCTTTAAAACCGAGTATAATTGTCACACAAACATACAAACACGAAACAAATAACGACTACTAAAAATATTTAAATAGGCACACAAAGCACAACACACAAAGCACAAACATAACTCCCCCAAACTTAATACTTTCATTGTTCTCAATGAAAAGATAGGAAAAAGTGTCAAAGAGGACTTCCCTGGGAGTAGTCTAGCTGTCATCATCCTCCTCGGAGCTGACCTCAGCATCAGTGTCCTTGGGTGCATCTTCTTCAATCTCATTATCAGCTGCATCTCCTTATTGTGGCATACACCATTTTTGTGGTAAGAGAAATTCCACCTCTCCTTGACGACCCCTCAGATTGAGGTATTATACCAATGACCGATTGTAAGTGGCAGCATACTCAAACAAAATCTGATAATCTTGGTCATTATTTCTCACCTCCATCCGCAACTCTTTAATCTCATGAAGCAAAGTCTCAATGGAACCTGAAGTGGTGGAAGGTTCAGCAGATGAGCCCGCAGAAGTGTCAACAGAAGGTGGTGGTGGTGCAACCGGAGTAGCAGCTTCTCGCTGAATCAAAGGTACTCTCAGATTTTTGAAGGTGATAGGAGATTTCTTTTCCAATCTCGGTTTAAGTTAAGTCCAATACACTCCATACTTCTTACAGAGTGCACAAACCAAGGAAGGGTGAGGTAAACCCCTTCTATTCTCTCTATGTATGAACTCTTGCATGGATCGAAAAATAATAGCTCCAAAATCAACAATCTTTCCTGTCATAATACAATAAAGTAGAGCTGCTCTGTTGTAAGACCCGAATTTAATTAAAATACAAAAATTAAATAAGAAAAGATGGGGGACGTATGAAGGAAGTCGGGTTAAATTAATCTCGGACACGTGTAAGGGCAAAATGGTCAAAAGACCAAAAGCCGGTATAATTTCGATAAAGAAAATTAATTAAGATATGGATTTAAGAAATCTTGGTCAATAAAAGTGAAATAAAATTATTTCGGATTAAATTGATCAAGATATTAATTTATGGGAATTAATCGGGATTTTTAGTTTAGAAAAATAATCCCGAAAATAATCGAGAAATTATACCCGAAAAAGAGGTTAAAATATAATAAATAAATTAAATAAAATTAAATAAATTGAATTAAAATAAAAATAATAATTTTAAGGGATATTTTGGTATTTTTAGTGTATTTTAATAAATAGAAATAAATTGTTAAATAAGATAATAAAACAAAAAAAAAGAAAAAAGAAAAAAGAAAGAATTGAAACAAAAAAAAAAGAGAGAGAAAGGCTGAAGAAAACGAAAGTTTCGGGGAGAGAGAGAAGAAAACGGAACCGAGAAGACCGAAGAAGGCCGACCACCGTCCGGCGGCCAAAGGCTCGACCAAGGGCCGAAAAAGAAAGAGGGGAGGCCGGTGATCTCAATGGCACCGGCGGTGCAGCCTACCGACGTCGGAGGAAGCCGATCGGAGGAGAGAAAGGCCGCGGGAAAGAGAAGGCCACCGGCGGCGAACGGCGGCGATCCGACCGGAACCAAGGCCCGATTTGGAGAGCCCAGTCGACGGCGGTGCTTTTGGCACCGGTGGCAGCCGACGAGACGGCCGGAATCGGCGGCGACGACCAAAAGAGGGAGACGGGTCCGACGGCGAAGAGGAGAAGAGGCCGAACCGGAGGCGTTCCGGCGGCCTTGGGCAAAGCCGAGCCCAGATTCAAGCTGCGGACAGCTTTGCGGAGCTGATGGCGGTGGAAGCCGACGGAGAACCGGCCGGCAAGGTGGCGAACCGACGGTGAACCGGTCGAACCGGAGTGAACCGGAGGTCTGAACCGGTCCGAACCGGACTGAACCGGTTCAGCCAAAAAGAGGAGAAAAAGGGGAGAAAAAGGGAAAAGGAAAAAGAGAAAAAAATTGGGGAAAATTTCGGTGATGCAATCGAGCTTCGGGTAAGTCGATAAGCGGTCAAATTGACCCGATTTAAATTTGGAATATTTTATTTAATTAAATTTCGACCGAAAAGTTTACCCGAAAATGTAATTAAATGTGTAGCTCGACGATTGGCATCAACCGAGGGCTCGAGACAGCCTCGATTTGCGGACTAGCATGGAATCTCGGGTAAGTGACCCCTATTTACGACAATTATCTCGTTATGCGTGATATTGATTTAATTTACGCATAAATTGAATTAAATTATGGAAATTAGTTAAATTGTCGTAAATATTAGAGTTAGCTATTCGAGAGCTAGAACGAGGCCCAATAAATTATTGGTGGGTCCAATGAGCCCAATAGGCCTCGATAAAGTGAAAATTAAGTGGTAAACGGGCGTAAGGCCGATTAAGGCCCATTAAGGTACAATCGGGCCCAATAGGGGTAAATGGGCCCAGCGATTTAAATTAAGCCCAGAAAAGATTAAGTACAATTAAATTATATGTTATCTGACCTGAGGAATGTTAATACGCAGTTCCGGGCATTGGATTGGAAGCATATCGGACTGCGCGACGGGACTACATTGGAAAAGAAAAAGGTCAGACTCGACGAGAATCGAGGTAAGGGAATTCTGCGGACTGCTAGAGGTAACAGTACGCAATTTTACATTCATATGCAGTCCTTTAAAACTAATTGAAGGGTCTAGAGGTCGAAAAACAATTTTAGTGCCCCGTATGGGCAAAATTACTAAAATACCCTTGCTAAGGGTAAAATTCTAAAAAATTTAGGAAAAATTGGGAGGAGCAAGAACAAGAGGTTCCTGCTCGTTCTGGAGGTATTTCAACGCATGCATGAGTAGGCTGGCTCACCTTGAAAGAAAATGCATAGCATTGCATATCTTAACTGATGTGATTTCTGTGAAAACTATTTGGAAATAACCGAGCCGCCTACATGTTTTTATTTACATGTGACGTGCTAGAGCTCAGCTCGCACGATGTTTGACTTGTGTGATGCATGCATTAGTGCTGGAGCGAGAGCTCGCACTAGAGTTTTACATGCATAGGTGCTAGAGTATAACTCGCACCAGATTTCACATGCTTTTGCGTGACATGGTGCTAGAGTCTAACTCGCACCAGATTTTACATGATTTTCATGACAGGGTGCGGGAGTTTAACTCGCACCAGATTTTATAAGATTTTCATACGATTTGTATACAGAGTGCTGAGCCTAGCTCGCACTAGTTTTACTGGATTTGTGGACTAGCGCTGTCTGCCCTTGGAGTCAGCCAAAAGGCCCAACAGGCTCAATAGACCTCTTAAGTAGGGTGAGAGTGAGGGATGAGGTTGGCGGCCTTGTGGAGATGTAAAGCGGGCTCTGCCAAGTTTACTTGATTTGATGAGAGTGCTGAGCATCGCTCGCACTGATTCTTAAGAGAACATACAATGAGCCGTGCTTGGAGCATCGGGTAGACTGTGTGTCACCGATTTAATAGGCTCGCACGTGCGTTTTGAGACATGGCAACGAGTATTGAGTTATGAAAACCTCTGTGGGAAGCAGGCCAATTGGGCTGGAGTACCTAGAGTGATATGGGTCCATGGAGTACGATGTACCGTGCAAGTAGCATGGAGTACGATGTACCGTGGGGTATCTTCGGATACGGTATCTTTGTGATACAGAGTATCTTCGGATACGGTATCTTTGTGATACGGGGTATCTTTGTGATACGGTATCTTCGTGATACGGGGTATCTTCGGATACGGCATCGACGGATGCGTGAGATCGGATAAGACTGACGGGTTGGATTGACCCACCTCCCGGGCAGTTCCCGATCAGGGTGAGACCTCGCACACTGGGATCCGTGAAGCTAGAGGACTCACGAGGACATATTGGCCAGTCCTGGTTATTACCGATATACAGTATTGCCTAGTCTCGTATCTTGTATATATATACGTATGTTTTCGATACCGATGCTTTTGAGAAATTCTATTTCCATGGTTTTGTGGGAGTCAGGATCACCCGAAGGAGGGGTCGAGTCCTGACTTCATTGTGAAATTTTTAAAGAGAAAGAAATGATTTAAAATAATTGCATGTTGAGTTTTCCGTGCAACTGGATTTACATAACATCACAACATCATATCATATGTTTTAAAATGTGTGGAGAAAGGGTGGTTTATGCATGGCACCACGTTCATGTAGGTAGTATGGTTACCTACTTGTTCGTAGGATTGCCTTACTGAGCTTGATGTGCTCACCCCTTTCATTTTCTCCCACAGATGATCTCCAGTTGAAGTTGAGGCGACTCAGTACTGCATTCCGGATATCCGCTGCTGCCCATCAACATAAGGTATATACACTTGTACTTATTGTATCTACATAAGCATAGCACAGTAACATGTTTGTAAGTAACTTTAGGGGATGTATAAATAATATAACAACTATAAATGACTGGAGAAGAAATAAGTACTGGGGTAGATGTATGGTGGGACTGGCATTGACGCACAGCCCAATTAGTAGTGGAGTGTTGGTCACGATTCGAGGACAGGTAAGAATTAAGTAAGAAAATAAACAAAAACGCGAAAAATTCACTCTGATTTTTGGATAGTTGGGTCGTGACAATTATTTTGGTATCAGAGCATAATTGGTCTGATGTGTGTCAGTGTCAGAAGTTAGGAAATTACATCCCCGTGTTACTGTGCTTAGTTAGATACAATAGTGTATATCGAGATGGGCTTGACTAAGAAATGGTTGAGAATGCAGGAATGCTTAACATGAGTCGTGAAAAATGAGATAGTGCACGAGGCAGAGGTCGTAGAGGTAGACCTGAGTCTGCTAAGTCGTGCTGAGTTTGACTTATGAGAACCAGTGTGAAATTGAAATGGAGGCTAATGTTGAAAATGCCTCACAGAGTCCGACAGAGTGATCGGACAGTATTGAGACACGCTTCGCGAGATTGGAGCGGAGTGTGGAGATTACTTGAGGAGCAAATTGCTCAGATCATGTATGAGATCAGAGGGCGCAGCGGAACAGTGGTGGAAACCCGCTCGACCCATCTTAAGAGTTGAGATGAGAAATATCTTGGACATATTCCGGTGACAGGATATCCCGGACATGATTTAAAGGACATTTCAGATTAAAGTCCTTATTCTGACCCAGAGGATTTGATTGATTGACGAGCAGGGGGACTCGATTATATTCTGGGTAGATATTACCTCGACACTATGAACAAGTGACAGTCGAGATGTCTAAAAGTTCATGAAAGGGCTCGACTTTTCAATTAGAGTCTGATTGGCCCGTGAGATATTACCTATACCGAGGCAGTGCACAGATTTACAGTTGGGTAAGTGAGAATATAAATTGCACGCCTCTGAGATTGGGAAAGGTAATGAGGGCTGAAATAGAGACATAAAAGAGAATCGAGAAATGACAAAGATGTTGAATGAGAAAATGGTAATTGGTAAAAGATTAAATTTGACGAGTTATGGAGTAAGATAATTGGTAAGGCCCCAGTGCATCCAATTTTGGGCACTCTTGTGGGCATTATGATTGGAGGACCCCGACCTGCTACGAAGTAGTGTAGCAGTGTGAGCACTGTAAGCAGTGTGAGATGTGTGGTGGATACCACGGAAGGAAGGTTTATACCTACACGGTATAGATGAAAATGGTCGTCAAGTGTAGTAAGACGGACCATTGATTTAGGATTGCTCAGAGTTGGGCGAGAATTACCCCACAGAAAAGTAAAGAGACGGAGAAAAACTTTGTTGGTATAGCCGCAACGAAAAGAGAGGCCCTAGCCGAAAAGAAAAAGGAAAGTAGGTTGTTGGACGAAGGCGAGAGGATGTCTTGGACCAGGATGCTATTGATGTTTCATGGATGTGGTGTAAGATGCCACACTGGTTATGAATAATGAAGTACATATGTTCATAAATCCTGGTACCACACATTTATTCGTACCGCCTTCATTCACATATAAGTGAGTAAAAGGCATGAATGCCTACATCATTGGGCACAATATTGATAAATGAGTGCCCCATTTGAGGAGGATTAATTAACGGAATATGGCTATAGAGATTTTAAGTCAAAAATAGGGGTGCAACAGTTGAAAATTACAGGAGTAAAGGATGTACTCACAGAATGAATAAAGACAAGAGTTCATTATAATTGATACGCTAAGGAGAAAATCTTCGAGATAAGATAGAGCCTAAGTACAAGATGTATTGGAGTAGAGATATATGCTAGATAAGGAATACCCTTAATATGCGAAGTAATTGAGGGTAAACAATTAGTAGCGAATACAAATTATAACCAAGGACAAGGATGGGCATAACCATAACCAGTAGTTGTGGTTAAGTCTGAAGGCTAATAAAGGTATTTCAAAATACCTCCCCGCCTGAAGACTTGACAGCGTCTAGAAATATATATATATATATATATAAAACCTATAACGGGAAATCGATCGATGTAGTAAATACCGTTAGCATTAGGATACCCTTACTAAGACGATAAGGATATAAAAATTCGACAAATCATAAAGATTAACATAGTAAAAAAAAAATTTAATAAGAGCCGTTAAGATAAGAAAAGGAAATGACGCAGGTTAGTACCTGAAAACGGAAGGGATTTTGAAGGATCTTATACGCTTATGCGTAAAAAAGTCAAGGATATGGACGATTGAAGTAAGTAGTGGAACTCGACTACGGTGAAATATTTAAACTTTATCAGGACCGATTTGTAATCATCATTATCGATGATATGTTGGGTGTAGTTGAAGTCTAGGGCAAATTATAAGCAACAATTGGGAAATGACTTTTACAGATGGATTGTTGCGAGTTCACAATATGGCTACTTGGTTGACACGTTTAACTAAGAAAACGTGGTTTTTGAATAAGATGATAAATAAGATGATAGATGTGACATGGATTTCGGTGTAGTGAAGTATGAACTGACCACCGTGATTAATTTCACCATACCCAACAGCTCAAGAGGTTCCCAGTGAGTATGGATACCTCAAATTATGAAGGAACTATGTATTGATGTATAATGGGAAGATAGTCAAGTATGGAGTCAGACAACTCCTTGATCATGAAATAAACTATCTGACCCATGATTTAAAGTTGACAACAGTATTTGTACCGAGGATATGGTACTATTAGGTACACGGTGAGAAATTGTGGACATGCACTGATCATAAAGCCCGAGTATCTGTTTTCACAGAAAGAGACGAATATGAAAATACATAGTGGGTTAGAGCTTCTGAGAGAGTTGATTTGTGAAAATTGTACCACCCAGGAAAGGCTGATGCTTTGAGTAGAAAGAGCCTCGGGATGGTACCACATATGATGGTCAGGGAGCGTGAGCTGCGAGATGCAGTTGTGAGCCTCAGTATTGATGTGATCCCTTCTGATGATGACAGTGATTGTGTGACAGCTAGCCTGATGATTAGAACCGGATGAGAGTGCCCGGATTTGCCAGGCTTAGCGTGATGATTTACCGGATGTCGATAGTTTGGGTCTGATTCAGAAGGGTACAGTGATAGAGTTCACAGTGGGTGATGATGAGTTACTGAGGATTCAGAGACAGTATGAGTGCTCCCCAGGACCACAGTTGATGAGTTAGTAATATTGTCAGAAGCTCACTCTTCGGGATATACAGTGCATACGGAAAGTAACAATTATATATATGAAATATCTAAAAAGGGTATTGGTGGTCAGATGTGAAAAGAGACGGTAGAGATTGTGGAAAAGTGCCTAGTATGTCAGCAGAATAAGGTAGAGTATTAAAAGTCTGCAGAGTTATTGCAGCACCTACCTATATTGACACGGCACGAAAAAATGAGAGCAAGTCTCCATGAATTTTATGATGGGTTACAGAGAACCCAGGTGAATTACGAGGCTATTTGGATGATAGCCGACAGAGTGACTAAGTCCACCCACCTTCTAGTTATGAACTCCCCAGATACTCAGAGTGTGCATGAGGATTTATGTGTAAGGCAGATTGTGAAACATTAAGTAGCGTTCCAGCGAGCATGGTATCATATAGGGATTCCCGCTTCACTTCCGATTTCAGGGAATATTTTTAAGGAAGCTATGGGAACCCGACTGAGTATTAGCACAGCTTTCCATCCTCAGACAGAGGGTCAGTCAGAGAGGACTGTACAAGTTTTGGAGGATCCGATGAAAGCGTGTGCCATTGATTTTATAAGCTCCTGGAATGATCAGTTGATTTCTAATTGAAGTTGCCAATAACGACAGTTGGCAGTTGAGTATCGGGATAACAATATATGAGACAGTGTACGGCTGTAGGGGTTGTTCCCCAAATTGGATAAGAAAAAGTGGGTGACAGATAGAATCATTCTGATTTTGGATAATAAGTCTCTGAGGATGTTTATTTAAGGTTGAGAGATTAAGAACACCTCAGAGTAGATAGACAAGTATTGAAATTCACCTTTGGTGAAGTAGTATGGTTGAAAGTTACTCGTCCTAAGAGAGTAAGGACATAGCGAACTTTTGGAAGAAGGTAAATTGAGTCGCGCTGGATGGAATATTTTGAGAGATTGGACAAGTGGGAGATAAGACCTGTAGGTTGTGGTTATCACTTGAATAAACAGGCACCCACAATGTGTCCCACTTTTGATGCTTCGGCAATACTATCCAGATCCAGCAGAGGTGACAGGATATGAACTCCAAAAGTTCAATTTAATGAAAATACAAGTATATCGAAGAAGTTGATTCGGGTATTATACAGGAAAGAGAAAGTATTGGGGTTTAAGATAATCTCCCTAATTAAGTCCTTTGGTAGTAATACACTCCGGAGAAGGTCACATAAGAATTTAAGAGCATGATACGATTGATGTACCCGGAGTTGTATATGGACTCATATGACTTGGTTCTAATTTGGAGGACCAAATTCCTTAAGTGGGGGAGAATTGTAAGACCCGAATTTAATTAAAATACAAAAATTAAATAAGAAAAGATGGGGGACGTATGAAGGAAGTCGGGTTAAATTAATCTCGGACACGTGTAAGGGCAAAATGGTCAAAAGATCGAAAGCCGGTATAATTTCGATAAAGAAAATTAATTAAGATATGGATTTAAGAAATCTTGGTCAATAAAAGTGAAATAAAATTATTTCGGATTAAATTGATCAATATATTAATTTATGGGAATTAATCGGGATTTTTAGTTTGGAAAAATAATCCCGAAAATAATCGAGAAATTATACCCGAAAAAGAGGTTAAAATATAATAAATAAATTAAATAAAATTAAATAAATTGAATTAAAATAAAAATAATAATTTTAAGGGATATTTTGGTATTTTTAGTGTATTTTAATAAATAAAAATAAATTGTTAAATAAGATAATAAAACAAAAAAAAAAAAAAGAAAAAAAAAAGAATTGAAACAAAAAAAAAGAGAGAGAAAGGCTGAAGAAAACGAAAGTTTCGGGGAGAGAGAGAAGAAAACGGAACCGAGAAGACCGAAGAAGGCCGACCACCGTCCGGCGGCCAAAGGCTCGACCAAGGGCCGAAAAAGAAAGAGGGGAGGCCGGTGATCTCAATGGCACCGGCGGTGCAGCCTACCGACGCCGGAGGAAGCCGATCGGAGGAGAGAAAGGCCGCGGGAAAGAGAAGGCCACCGGCGGCGAACGGTTGCGATCCGACCGGAACCAAGGCCCGATTTGGAGAGCCCAGTCGACGGCGGTGCTTTTGGCACCGGTGGCAGCCGACGAGACGGTCGGAATCGGCGGCGACGACCAAAAGAGGGAGACGGGTCCGACGGCGAAGAGGAGAAGAGGCCGAACCAGAGGCGTTCCGGCGGCCTTGGGCAAAGTCGAGCCCAGATTCAAGCTGCGGACAGCTTTGCGGAGCTGATGGCGGTGGAAGTCGGCGGAGAACCGGCCGGCAAGGTGGCGAACCGACGGTGAACCGGCTGAACCGGAGTGAACCGACGGTCTGAACCGGTCCGAACCGGACTGAACCGGTTCAGCCAAAAAGAGGAGAAAAAGGGGAGAAAAAGGGAAAAGGAAAAAGAGAAAAAAATTGGGGAAAATTTCGGTGATGCAATCGAGCTTCGGGTAAGTCGATAAGCGGTCAAATTGACCCGATTTAAATTTGGAATATTTTATTTAATTAAATTTCGACCGAAAAGTTTACCCGAAAATGTAATTAAATGTGTAGCTCGACGATTGGCATCAACCGAGGGCTCGAGACAGCCTCGATTTGCGGACTAGCATGGAATCTCGGGTAAGTGACCCCTATTTACGACAATTATCTCGTTATGCGTGATATTGATTTAATTTACGCATAAATTGAATTAAATTATGGAAATTAGTTAAATTGTCGTAAATATTAGAGTTAGCTATTCGAGAGCTAGAACGAGGCTCAATAAATTATTGGTGGGTCCAATGAGCCCAATAGGCCTCGATAAAGTGAAAATTAAGTGGTAAACGGGCGTAAGGCCGATTAAGGCCCATTAAGGTACAATCGGGCCCAATAGGGGTAAATGGGCCCAGCGATTTAAATTAAGCCCAGAAAAGATTAAGTACAATTAAATTATATGTTATCTGACCTGAGGAATGTTAATACGCAGTTCCGGGCATTGGATTGGAAGCATATCGGACTGCGCGACGGGACTACATTGGAAAAGAAAAAGGTCAGACTCGACGAGAATCGAGGTAAGGGAATTCTGCGGACTGCTAGAGGTAACAGTACGCAATTTTACATTCATATGCAGTCCTTTAAAACTAATTGAAGGGTCTAGAGGTCGAAAAACAATTTTAGTGCCCCGTATGGGCAAAATTACTAAAATACCCTTGCTAAGGGTAAAATTCTAAAAAATTTAGGAAAAATTGGGAGGAGCAAGAACAAGAGGTTCCTGCTCGTTCTGGAGGTATTTCAACGCATGCATGAGTAGGCTGGCTCACCTTGAAAGAAAATGCATAGCATTGCATATCTTAACTGATGTGATTTCTGTGAAAACTATTTGGAAATAACCGAGCCGCCTACATGTTTTTATTTACATGTGACGTGCTAGAGCTCAGCTCGCACGATGTTTGACTTGTGTGATGCATGCATTAGTGCTGGAGCGAGAGCTCGCACTAGAGTTTTACATGCATAGGTGCTAGAGTATAACTCGCACCAGATTTCACATGCTTTTGCGTGACATGGTGCTAGAGTCTAACTCGCACCAGATTTTACATGATTTTCATGACAGGGTGCGGGAGTTTAACTCGCACCAGATTTTATAAGATTTTCATACGATTTGTATACAGAGTGCTGAGCCTAGCTCGCACTAGTTTTACTGGATTTGTGGACTAGCGCTGTCTGCCCTTGGAGTCAGCCAAAAGGCCCAACAGGCTCAATAGACCTCTTAAGTAGGGTGAGAGTGAGGGATGAGGTTGGCGGCCTTGTGGAGATGTAAAGCGGGCTCTGCCAAGTTTACTTGATTTGATGAGAGTGCTGAGCATCGCTCGCACTGATTCTTAAGAGAACATATAATGAGCCGTGCTTGGAGCATCGGGTAGACTGTGTGTCACCGATTTAATAGGCTCGCACGTGCGTTTTGAGACATGGCAACGAGTATTGAGTTATGAAAACCTCTGTGGGAAGCAGGCCAATTGGGCTGGAGTACCTAGAGTGATATGGGTCCATGGAGTACGATGTACCGTGCAAGTAGCATGGAGTACGATGTACCGTGGGGTATCTTCGGATACGGTATCTTTGTGATACAGAGTATCTTCGGATACGGTATCTTTGTGATACGGGGTATCTTTGTGATACGGTATCTTCGTGATACGGGGTATCTTCGGATACGGCATCGACGGATGCGTGAGATCGGATAAGACTGACGGGTTGGATTGACCCACCTCCCTGGCAGTTCCCGATCAGGGTGAGACCTCGCACACTGGGATCCGTGAAGCTAGAGGACTCACGAGGACATATTGGCCAGTCCTGGTTATTACCGATATACAGTATTGCCTAGTCTCGTATCTTGTATATATATACGTATGTTTTCGATACCGATGCTTTTGAGAAATTCTATTTCCATGGTTTTGTAGGAGTCAGGATCACCCGAAGGAGGGGTCGAGTCCTGACTTCATTGTGAAATTTTTAAAGAGAAAGAAATGATTTAAAATAATTGCATGTTGAGTTTTCCGTGCAACTGGATTTACATAACATCACAACATCATATCATATGTTTTAAAATGTGTGGAGAAAGGGTGGTTTATGCATGGCACCACGTTCATGTAGGTAGTATGGTTACCTACTTGTTCGTAGGATTGCCTTACTGAGCTTGATGTGCTCACCCCTTTCATTTTCTCCCACAGATGATCTCCAGTTGAAGTTGAGGCGACTCAGTACTGCATTCCGGATATCCGCTGCTGCCCATCAACATAAGGTATATACACTTGTACTTATTGTATCTACATAAGCATAGCACAGTAACATGTTTGTAAGTAACTTTAGGGGATGTATAAATAATATAACAACTATAAATGACTGGAGAAGAAATAAGTACTGGGGTAGATGTATGGTGGGACTGGCATTGACGCACAGCCCAATTAGTAGTGGAGTGTTGGTCACGATTCGAGGACAGGTAAGAATTAAGTAAGAAAATAAACAAAAACGCGAAAAATTCACTCTGATTTTTGGATAGTTGGGTCGTGACATCTGTCCACATCGACACTACTTTTATGGGTGGTAGGCATGATTTTAGAACAGATAAAATCATACCATTCATGAAGACCACATTAAAGTCGGTTGGACGGGAACGACATGGATTCAGCTTCCGACCTCTTTTTCCAATGGGTGTATGGGACTGTTAATTCGTCAATGACATGGACTAGCTCATCATAATCAGTGTGTAGTGTTGCTACATAACTGGTGTACTCATCTTGCACCCCTTGCGAAAGGTCCATATACAAATTAATGGCATTCGTATTGTAGGGAACAAGAACACCCCTAACTTCTGAAGTAGAATGAGTGCTCTCCATGGCATTTGCATAAAATTCACGAACCACATTAAGGATAGCATCTTCTGGTTGCCCTGCTAATTTCAACAAACTGAAATCCCTTAGATATTCAGAATACATAGTCTAGCCACTAATGTCAGGCATAAAGCTCTTCTCAATAATCATGTTTTTATCCATGATTTTCTTAAACTTTTCTGCTGCCTGACTATTCACAAACCGAGAGGGATCATATTCGATTACTACAGGCTCTTCCCTTTGTGGAGATGGGGCCGAACTATCAGTGGCCTGACTAGAACTCTCCATGGTTCGTCTAGCTCGGGTCTTAGGTGCCATTATCCACCAATTAGCTCACAAATCAACAAGTATAATTTTCAACAAGACCAAATCGAACAAACACACAAAAAAAATCCAAAAATCTCTTCACAAACCAAATCACTCCAACAAAGATCAAACAAATCGAAAAAGGGCTTCAAAAATCCAAATTGTAAGAGCCAATAAAATAACCTCTAGAGGATCGAAAACTACTGTAGAAAGAAGAAAAATACCCGAAATTGAAGCCACGTAGGATTGATTAGGACCACTTCACGTCTTTATCACCTAAACAACCCAACAATAAAACACTTTCTTCCTTCCTCCAAAGCTTTCGGGTCCACCAAGAGATTTAACCACCAAAATTCATTGGAGAAGCTACCAAATCAGCACAAAACAACAATATTGGAAGAGAAAAAAAATAATGTTTGTGGGGTTTGTCTTTGTACTTTCAAGAGAGCAAAGAAAGACAGATGAAAGAACAAGAAAAAGAGAGAGTCTGAGAGTGAGAGAGTGAGAGAGTTCTGCCGCCCCTTGCTATTTGTGTGGGTAGGGTTATTTGTTTTCAATTTGAAAGAATAAGGTAATCCCATACTCCAATAAAACTTTGCCATGAGTATTCCACTCACCCCATCCTTTGAATCTTGTAAACACCTTTTTCTTTCTTTGACTGAATTTCTTCTCTTCCTTTTTCTTATTCTTGACTTTTTGACTTTGCAAATTTCTCTCTTATCATCCCTTACATCAATCGGCTCCCACTTCTTCAATTTAAAGCTTTTGTCTTCCAGAAAAACAATTCTTTAAATAAACTCCACTTTCTATTCTTCTTTAAGATAGTTGACCCCACATATCCAATTAAAACTTTTTGTACACTATTCACGCACCTTTTTCTCTTCTTCTTTAAAGCCATTTTTTTTTTACTTTGACTTAGTCATCCCCCACATTTCCAATTAAAATCTTTGTCTTCCAACTTAGTTACTATTCACGTACCTTTTCACTTTCTTTCCAACTTAGTTACTATTCACATACCTTTTCACTTTCTTTCTTGAAAAATCATTTTCTTTTCTTTCATTGACTTGGTGTCCACCCTTAAGCTACTAAAGCCTTTGCAAAATTTTACTTTTCTTCATTTAAGCTAGTCGACCCCACTAAACACAAATTCAACATATGTCCTTCAAAATTCTCATCATTCACGCACCCATGCATTCTTTCTTGAAAAACCATGACAATTAAACTTCCAAACAATGCTCTTCTTATCCGTATGCCTGCAAAATAAAACACAACCTAATTAAATAAATAAAAAAATAAAAAAAACACACTACTAAAATCAAATAAAAATAAAAAGAATTTAAAAATTAAAAATCCTAAAAAAAAAAAAATTAGGTTGCCTCTCAAAAGCGCTTAATTTTAAGTCTTCAGCAAGACTTCTTCCAGTCTCCTCAATTCGGTTTACTAAGGGGAATGCTTTCTAATTTATGCACCCCCTCTCCATAATATTGCTTCAAATGTTGCCCATTGACCTTGAATAAGCTCCCATCCAAACTCTTCAGCTAAATTGCTCCATATGGGAAAACTTGGTGTATCACAAACGGTCTTGACCACCTTGACTTCAACTTACTAGGAAATAATTTGAGCCGTGAATTATACAAGAGAACTTGCTGTCCAGGACTGAATTCTCATCTCATTATCATCTTGTCATGCTATCTCTTAGTCCTATCCTTATAAATACTTTCATTGTCATAGGACTCATTCCTCAGCTCATTAAGCTCATTCAATTGGAGTAATCGATTTGCTCCAGCCTTGTCATAGTCAAAATTGAGCTTCTTAATGGCCTAGTAAGCTCGATGCTCAAGCTCTACAGGTAGATGACATGCCTTACCAAATACCAACCTATAGGGAGACATCCCAATTGGAGTCTTATAGGCTGTTCTGTATGCCCAAAGCGCATCATCTAACTTGTTAGCCCAATATTTTCTATTTAGATTTACAGTTTTCTCCAAGATCAACTTCACTTCTTGGTTTGAAATTTTAGCTTGACCATTTGTCTACGGATGATAATCGAGAGCTACTTTATGTCGAATTCCATACTTTAACATCAAACCACCGAAGATTTTGTTACAAAAATGAGTGCCTTCATAACTCAAGATGGCCCTTGAAGTACCGAACCTTGTCAAAATATTCTTGTGTAGAAACCGAATCACCAATTTTGCATCATTTGTTAGTATTGCTATTGCCTCCATCCACTTAGAGACATAATCAACAACAAGGAGAATGTATAGCTTCCCAAAAGATGGAGGAAACGGCCCCATAAAAATGATACCCCATACATAAAAGATTTCCACTTTTAGAATATTTGTCAAAGGTAATTCATGCCTTCTTGAAATGTTTCCAACCTTTTGACATCTGTCACATGTTTTTACAAACATGTAGCTATCTTTAAACACACTAGACCAATAAAAACCTGATTACAACACCTTTGCTGCTATACGTTCTGAACCAAAATGGCCTCCATATGCTGCAGCATGACAATAACGTAGAATTTCCTGAACTTCGTCTTCTGGCACGCACCTTTTTATAATCTGGTCTGGATACTTCTTAAACAGCAGAGGGTCATCCCAAAAATACGAGTTGACATCATGAAAGAATTTCTTCCTCTGTTGATAAGTTGAACCACTTGGCATTAATCCTCCTGCTAAGTAATTCACTATGTCTGCGAACCAGGGCATATTTGCATCAATCTTCATTATTGTTTCATATGGAAACTCCTCTTGAATAGGCTGTTCTTGTTGAATTCCAGATTACTCCAACCTAGACAAATGATCCGCTACAACATTTTTAGATCCTTTTTTGTCCCTGATCTCAAAATCAAATTCTTGTAAAAGCAAGATCCATCTAATAAGTCTGGGTTTGGCATCCTTCTTTACAAATAGATACAAAATAGCGACATGGTCTGTATAGACAATGACCTTGCCCCCAATTAAGTATGGTCTCAACTTGTCAAATGCATGTACAATTGCAAGTATCTCCTTCTCCGTTGTGTAATTTTTCTGAGCTTCATCTAAGGTCCTGCTTGAGTAATAGATAGCCCGAAAAATGTTGTCTCTTTTCTGCCCAAGGATTGCTCCAATTGCAAAATCACTCGCGTCGCTCATCAATTTAAACGGTTCTGTCCAATCAGGTGCGATCATAATAGGTGCAAAAATAAGCTCCTTCTTGATCTTTTCGAACACCTGCAAGAAAAGATCATCAAAGATAAAATTAGCATCTTTTTCTAATAAATTACATAAAGGTTTTGAGATTTTTGAAAAGTCCTTGATAAATTTGCGATAGAAGCCTGCATGTCCCAAAAAGCTCCTCACGACTTTGACTGATTTTGGAGGGAGAAGCTTTTCAATAGCAACGACTTTAGCTCTATCCACCTCAATGTCGTGAGCTGAAATTTTATGTCCAAGGATGATTCCTTCTTGCACCATAAAATGACACTTCTCCCAATTTAAGATGAGATTCGTCTCTTCACATCTCTGCAAAACAAGTGCCAAATTAGATAAACATTGGTCAAAAGTCTTACCAAATACCGAGAAGTCATCCATGAAGACTTCTATTATCTCTTCAACCATGTCAGCAAAGATCGACATCATGCATCTCTGGAAGGTTGCTGGGGTGTTACACAAATCGAAAGGCATCCTCATATATGTGAAAGTTCCATATGGCAAGTGAATGTTGTTTTCTCTTGATCTTTTGGGGCTATTGTAATCTGGTTATAGCCCGAGTAGCCGTCTAAAAAGCAATAATAATTGTGCCCGGCTAGTCCATCTAATATTTGGTCAATGAACGAAAGCGGAAGTGGTCATTCCTAGTAGCTTTGTTCAGCTTCCTATAATCGATGCAGACTCTCCAACTTATTACCATTCTGGTGGATATGATTTCATCGTTGGTGTCACGAACTACTGTCATGCCACCATTTTTAGGCACAACCTGCACAGGACTTACCCAAGAACTATCAGATATCGCATATATAATACCAGCATTTAATAATTTTAAAATCTCAGCTCTAACAACTTCTTTCATTGCTGGATTTAGTCTTCTCTGTGGTTCAATAAAGGGTTTATGATTTTCTTCCAACTGAATTTTGTGCATCACAACAGAGGGACTAATTCCTTTAATGTCAGCAATGGACCATCCAATTGCCGATTTATGCTTTCTTAAGATTCTAAGCAACTTGTCTTCCTCTGTAGCAGATAAAGATGATGAAATAATCACAGGAAAAGTACTATCATCACCTTAGAAAGCATACCTCAAATGGCTTGGTAATTCTTTCAATTCGATTTTGCCTTCTTTTTTCTCACTTACCTGCGACTTGTCAATCTTTTTCTTAGTTGTTGTAGTAGCACTTTCTAATGGGTTAACTTCCAAAGTAGCAACACAACTTTTAATTTCATCAGTTAATAATTCATCATCTAAATTAGAAATAGAATTTACTAGACACTGAGCCATAGGATCAGTTGGTGCTTCCTTTGTTCCAACTTCCTGTACACAACTCTGCACCACTTCAATCAACTTACAAGTCTGTGGCTCATCAGTGAATTTCATCGCCTTATAGATGTTGAACATAATCGATTCATCATTCATCCTCAAGGTTAATTGCACTCTCTAAACATCGATTAGTGCTCTCCCAGTGGCAAGGAATGGTCTCCCAAGTATAAGCGAAATTTCTCTGTCCTCTTCATAATTTAAGACTACAAAATCAGCAGGAAAAATTAACTTATCAACTTTAACAAGTACATCTTCTACTATACCTCTGGGATATGTAATTGATCTATCCGCTAGTTGCAGTGTTATGGTGGTTGGCTTCACATCTCCAAGACCTAGGCTCCTGAAAATAGATAAAGGCATTAAATTTATGCTAGCACCTAAATCACATAATGCCTTACCCACTTTCGATCCTCCAATCTCGCATGGAATAGTAAAGCTTCCAGGGTCTTTTAATTTTTGCGGTAACTTCTGCTGCAAAATCACATTGCCTTCCTCTGTCAAGTTGACAGTTTCATAATCCTCAAGTCTCCATTTCTTTGACAACACCTTTTTCATGAATTTCGCATAATGCGGCATCTGCTGCAAAACATCAACAAATAGAATGTTAATATGTGATTTCATAAATATATCTAGAAATTTCTTAAACTTAGATTCAATCTTCCTTTTATACAAAGCTTGAGGATAAGGAATAGATGGTTTCCACAAAGGAGGATTATCAGGAAAAAGTTTACTAAAAGGTTTAGAATCAACTTTCTATTTAACTGTTTCTGATTCGGCATCCTTTGACATAGCAGGTTCGGCCTGCTTCTTCTGCATCTCAGTGATTGGTGTAGTTTCTTCTTTCTCTGCTACCTTTGGTGGCTCATAGGTTTTCCCACTTCTCAAAGATATAGCATTGCAGTGTTCTTTCAGATTTAACATTGTATCACTAGGGAACTTACCTCTTTCATTCAAAGAACTGACAGCTGCAGCTAACTGTCCCAAAGTAGTCTCAACAGACTTCATCTGCGCACCAAGACTAGTACTCATCTCTGACACTTTAGCTTCCATAGTGTAACCGTGCATCAGTTTTGCTAAATCGTGTTGTAGTTTCAACCATGAACTCCTCAAATTCATTCCCTTGGTTATTGAATCCTGTATTGCTGTTACTTGTTGCTGGTGGGTTTAGAACATTCTTAGAATCACCATAAGATAGATTCTTATGCTTTCTGAATCCTGGCTGATAATAGTTTGAAACTCGATTTCACTAAAAACTAAAGTTACGATTATTAACATAATTCACTTGCTCCAAATCCGTCCCAATTAAGTTAGGATTTGTGTAGTCAGGATGAATCATAGCTTGTGACCGTTGTATACCCATTGAAGCCATTTATGTCAAAATTTGCTCAAGTCTTACTAGAATGGCTGTCTGTGTATCTAACTCATGCATACCTGCTACTTTTCTGACATTAGCTCTTTCACCTGTCCATTGGCTGTTGTTTATAGCCATCTCCTCAAGTAACTGCATAGCTTGATCAGGTGTCTTAGACCATAGTGAACCTCCTACTGAGGCGTCCACAGTAGCTCTTGTCTGCGGAGTCATGCCTCTGTAGCAAACCTGTATCTAGTTTCCTTCATCATATCCATGTTGAGGGCATCTACGTAATAACTCTTTAAATCGCTCCCATGCCTCATGTAATGGCACTTGGTCTAACTGTGTGAACTGGGCAATCTCTAATCTCATCTGCATAGTCTTTCCTGGTGGAAAATACTTTGCCAAGAATTTCTGTGCCATCACTGCCCATGTCAGAATGCTTCCTGCTGGTAGATTTTGATACCAACTCAAGGCTTTATCCCGAAGAGAGAAACAAAATAACCTTAGCCGAATAGCATCGTCAGAGGCTCCATTAATCTTAATGGTGCTACAAATCTCTAGAAAACTTGTCAAATGTGTATTAGGATCCTCCATAGCCGAACCTCCAAATTGGTTTTGCATAACCATGTTGATCAATGCCGGCTTCAATTCAAAGTTATTGCAGTTCATAGGAATCTCTCTTATAGCAGCGAAATTTTGATTCACAACTGGGGTGAAATAATTGCGTATAGCTCGCTGCTGCTGATTATCATCTGCTATGATTAAATTTTGATCTTTCTCTTCAAATCTGTTCTGGTGAATTTGTCTAATGGTTCTCTCAAGCTCTGGATCTAACTCTTTTATATCTGCACTTCCACTGCTACGAGTTTTACCATTCACCTAAAAAAAATCGTAGATAATAAATTAAAAAAAACAAAAATAAAAATCTAAATTAAAGTAAAGGCTATTGGGGAACAGTGTCAATGAGAAACTAGACAATAGTTCCCCAGTAACGACGCTAAAAAACTTGTTGTCCTAAATGGAACACTACTGCAAGTGCACAGGTCAATTTTCGAGTATAGAGTAAATATGAGTATCGTCCCATAGAGAACTGTGTCTACCGCTAATCACTGTAATCAACAACCTTGAGTTTTATCTAGAAAATCAATGAATGTTGGTTAAAATCCTATTTAACTATTCTAACTATTTACTACAAAACAAATTAATTAAAGCAAATCAAAATAATCACGAATGAAAATATCAATAGCAAAATATTTCTAGAAATTGATTTCACCTAACTAGGATTCATGCAACTCCTTTGATCAACTGTTCTCTTGATTTCAAATTGTTTATAGCCAAAACTATTTTCTGTTTATCTCTCTCGAGTTTTAAACAGTCATACCCAATTTACCTAATCCTAACCTCTCGATTCAGAATCAAATAATAAGGTTCAGTAAGCGATAATAATCCGTTTCTCTATGGCTCATAAGAATTGTCAACCTCTCGATCTAACAATGTCCTATGCTAATCTACCATTGTGCATATAAACAATCCCCTCTCTCGAGTGCCAGATTATTATACTAATTCATCTAATTGGTGGCCAATCAACTAGAACATTAAGAACTAGTAGATTAAATAAACACAATTGAAATCATCCAAACAACATCACAAAGTAATTGCAGTATGCCCAAAGTTGGTTACATCGATTCTAGGAAAAAGGAGTTTAGTTCCTAGACATCATAATAAACATCCAAGAAATCAAATCTAACATCCCAAGAACAAATATGGTGAAAAAGGTGAAAAAGATGAAGTTTCAATGGAGCTAAATTAATCTTGAAGTCTTGAGCAGCAGCCTCCTTCGAAATTCTGATAAAAAGACTATTTATAAGGTTTCCAAATACTAAGTCGCGAAAGGCCACGTGACAAAATAGTGTTTCCCTAATCAGACTGCTATGCTGCGACAATGGTATTAATTCCTCAAATCTGTTCTGCACTGTCAAGTTTCTTCTCTTGCTGCAGCATAAGTCACTATCAGCACCCTGTAACTTCAATTCTTCACGAAATCATCAGAATCGGCTCCAAAAGCCTTGACTTCTCCAAATTGTTCTTTTTCCTGCACAAGTACACAAAACACATAAAACATACCTAATATTGCAAAGATTAAATCAAATAACTAAGTAAACAAGGTCCTAAACATATACAAAGTTTAGTGCTAACAATTTTGAGACAATGGAAATGGGTGATAAGGATCCACCGGAGCACGATGTACCGTGAGCGTTAGCCATAAGGTATGATGTGCCGTAATTTGAGTATAAGCTGAAGGGATGGTTGATCCGCCTCCCTAAGCGTAGGGTTCCCGCACACCTGATGAGTGTTGGCCTGGAATCTGACTATGGCCTTAAGTCCTTTATGTATCTGTGTGATACGACATTGTCACTACTGTGTGAGGTGACATATGTTTTCCCTTGTTGTGTGTCTGGGGATATGATAACCCATGATTTATGTCTCAAATATATATAGGTTTGCTAAATGTAAAGCATTTTCTATGTATGAACTATGTGAATAGATTATGCTGTGTGATACTGTGTGAATATGCATATACCCATCTAGCGAATTAACGGTTTCACATTAATGAAAGTTGTTTTAAAGAAAATGCATATGTTTTATAAGGAAAAATGAATATATATGTATTTGAAGCATGTAGATAGTGTAGTTATCTGCCTGCTTTCATATTTTTCTTACTGAACGTGTTAGCTCACCCCCTTATTTCCTCCTCCACAGATACTACATAGTAGTGAGTACACTGTAGTCGTCCCTGCTATTGTGTTTTCTCTAGTCATCCAGCAGTACAGAGAGGTATACATTTGTGATGAAAATTTTGTATCCTGTAAATTAACGCATAGTAAAGTTTGTATTTTGTATTTTGAGGGATGTATATAATAGAAACTGATGTAAACGCTTCCGCACACATATATATAAGTCCAGTTTCTATTCCACTTTATTTATATAACTATATTTAAGCTAAATGGATGAGATCTGTGTTGGATAATGACTCACAGCCCAACTGTAAGTGGTAAGGTAAAGGTCACGGACTGGTATAGAGGGTCGTGACAGCAATGATGATGGATAGGCTGGCTAATTTTATATGTTTAGCATGGGATGACATGCTACGTTAACAAATATGATTTGGGTCTTTAAAAGAGAAAAATAACCACCTATCAGATTTGAGATGTGAATTGGTGTTGGAGCCTTACCTTACACCTGTCTTGATGATTTTGACTATGTTGGAGATTTTACTCATATATGTTTTCATGATTTGATAAACAGTACTGGAGCGTATCTCGCACGTGGTTTTATGATGATGATAATGTGTTGGAGCCTAGCTCGCACAATGATTTTGAGATGACACAGTGCTGGAAGCGGTTGCTCGCACTGAAAGATACCATGCTGGAGCCTTGTGGAGACTGAGTGTCACGCTGATTCTACTCGCCTGGTATATGAGACATGGTTTAGGACGTGAAATCCATTGGTGTAGGGTGGATGGATTGGGTCCACAAGCGTACGCTGTACCGTGTAGTTGTCCGGGGAATATTATGTACCGTGCTATGTGCATGCGAGTACGAGTATCGTGTAGATGACACATGGAGTACGTTGTACCGTGAGTATATGTGATATGATGATGATGATTGAGATGAGTCGAAGGGTAGGACTGACCCATTCCCCTTCAGACAAGTGATGCCCTGTGCACACCTGATTAGTGAGGCCTGAGATCATGGACTATGACCATATGTCGTGGATATTTGTTTGTCTAAAGTTCCCTACCTGTCTCAGAGATAAGAAAAATTTGAGAAAAATAAAAAATGTGAGAAATATGTTGAAATGAAACGTTCTGTGAAAAGAAAAGAGATATTATGATTTGGTAAATATCCTGATTTGAATGCTTATGCTGTGTTAGCACTGTTTTATGTCATGTTTTTAAAGGGAAGCATTGAGCAATTATTTTTATGAAAATGTTTTTTTTCCATTGACATTTTTATTCATAATGAAGGATGATTTGTTTAATCATGCATGGGCTATGTAGATAGTACAATATCTACCTGTTAGCATCATTTTCCTTACTGAGCTGTGGTTTGCTCATCCCACTATTTTTCCCCCTCCAGATATTGAAAAGTAGAACAATGCGGTGATCTCTAGATCCTTTTGTGTTAGTCAGCTCCTACCAGTTGCTAAGGTATAGAGAATTGTATACATATAAGCATTTTGTATCTATCATATGGTATCACACAGTTATACATTGAAAATGTGAAAAAAAATTGTATGGTGATGTTATGTAAAAATATTATATCATATAATCGATTTTGTATACCAACACACATGCCTGAGAGTGTGTGAATCAAAGTTTCAATTATTTCTACTATAAATGTATGGGATTTGTTGTTACATAGGCTCACAGCCCAACCGTAAGTGGTATATGTATGGATTGAAGGCACCCGTAGTTGGGGTGTGACAAAATTTGGTATCAGAGCGTGGTTGGCCTGATGTGAGTCGATATTTACGATTAAGAAATGTACATCCCCAAGTTACTGTGCGATATTTAGATACAAATGTGTATACAGAGCTGGTAGTATTTTAAGAGTTTGTTATGCATGCAGGAAAGTCGGCAAGCTTGTAAGTTATGCCTGAGAGACACCACAAGAGGGAAGAGAGCTCACGAGCTTAGGGGCGGAATGATAGGAATGAGAGGCATAGTAGATCATCCTCTAGTCATGAACCCCATGATCATGTAGAGGCTTTCGATCCTCGGGTAGTCAGATTAGAGGAAGACATGCATACGATGATGACCATGATGGGTCAGATCATGTCTAGATTGGAGGGTATACCCAGTACGACAAGACAGGCTGCACCGAATCCCCCAGCAGCTGCACCTGAATTGAGAATGCTGCACCTTTATAACCTAAACCAGATAGACCACGAGGTCCCTCTGTTCAGCCAGTTCCTCCTCTAGTGGCCCCACAACAGTATGATGATGATGATATTGAGCCTGGTAATGACTGTGATATGGAGAGGTTGAGGCATTTTATGGACTTTAAGCCTCCTTCTTTTAGTGGAGTAAAGGATCCAGCTGTGACTGAAGATTGGGTAAGTCAGATGGAGAAGTTGTTTGACTTCTGTAGATGTTCGGCTACGAAAAGAGTAGCGCTTGTGGCCTTTGTATTGAGAGGCAAAGCAGAGCACTAGTGGAAGTCCACCAAGCCTATGTTGAGAACTCAGGGTACAACGATCACATGAGATATGTTTTTGGGTGCTTTAGAGAACAATATATCCCAGATACTACTCGACGTAAATTACAAATGAAATTTTTGAATTTGACTCAAGGGAATCGATCAGTGGATGAGTATGAGTCACAATTCACATCCTTGGGTCGATATGATCGGACTCTATTAGGAGTGAAGCCATTAGGGTCCGTAGATTTATTGATGGACTAAGGCCTTCGATTAGAGTTAAACTGGCTCTGTTTGATGTTGCTACATATAGAGAAGTCGTACGACGGTTCCAGTTGTGTGAGCAGGACTATGACCTACAAATTTCAGAGTTCAGTTAGGGTAAGGACAAGAGTCCGAGGAAATTGGGAGATGGCAAGGGTGCTAGATTTGGTCGGAGATGTCTTGGCAAGCATTAGAGAGAGGTAGATGAGTCACAGAAGAAGGATGCTAGACCTATTATGCATCTGACTCCAACATCAACCAAGGGTATAGTGATTGGTAGATCTCGATTGACTACTGATCAGTGCAGACTATGTGACTGATATCATGGTAGTAGGCCCTGTCATTTTCAGGGTACACGATGCTTCAGATGTAGTAGAGTTAGGCACTATGTAAGGGATTTTCCAGAAGCGGTTGAGGTAGTCCCACAAAGAGGTAAAGAGCCAGAGAAAGTTCCTATAGTTACACCTCTTGCAAGGAAGAGAGCCACGGCTGAAAAAAAAAGGGAAGCAAGTTGTGGGTCAAGGCAGGGTATATGCCATAGACCATGCATCAACAGAAACCTCTTCTGAGGTGATAAAAGGTACAATTCTGATTTTCAATTTGGAAGCTATAGCTTTATTTGATTTTTGTGCTACGCATTCCTTCATATTGCCTGTATGTGCATCAAAGTTAACAGGTTTTGTAAAACCCACGTACTTAGATAGGACTTTATTAATAAGTACTCCAATGAGAGTCAGCCAATTAGTTGAACAAGTATACAAAGATTGTAAAATGAGGGTAGGAGATAAGTGTATGTCAGCTAATCTGATTTTGTTGAATATGTATGACCTAGATGTAATCTTGGGAATAGATTGGTTAGCTACCAATCATGTTGTCTTAGACTGCCACTTTAAGTCCATTACATTTTCTCTACCTGAGAAATTGGTTGTAAATTTTTATGAGAAGTAATGAAATCCTGATTTTTGTAGCAAGTAAAGTGTATTTATACATAAATGACATAAATGATGTTTTGAAGGTTTTATTGCTTATGTGGTGGACTTGAACAAAACACATACGGATATAGATGGCATTCTAGTGGTTAGAGAATTCCCTGATGTCTTTCTAGACGACCTACTTGGATTACCACCGGATAGAGAAATGGAATTTGGTATAGACTTGATGCCTGGAACAGAGCCAATATCCAAACCACCATATAGGATGACTCCAATTGAGCTAGAAGAATTAAGGAAGTAGTTGCAAAATGTGCTAGATAAAGGGTTTATAAGACCGAGTGTCTCACCATGTGGAGCCTCAGTATTGTTTGTGAAGAAGAGAGATGAGTGCCTTAGATTATATATTGATTATCAGATGTTGAATAAGGCTATCATCAAGAATAAGTACCCCTTGCAGCATATTGATGATTTGTTGGATCAGCTTCGGGGAGCATAAATCTTTTCCAAGATAGATATGAGGTCTGGGTACCCTCTACTGAAGATTCGAAAGGAAGATATGCCCAAGACAACTTTTCACACCCGCTATAGTCATTACGAATTCCTGGTGATGCCTTTTGGGTTGACAAATGCGCCAGAAACTTTTATGGCTCTAATGAATGAGGTATTCAAGCCATACCTGGATCAATTTGTGATAGTATTCATCGATGATATATTGGTTTATTCTAGATCCAGGAAAGATCATGAGCAGCACTTAAGGATTGTTTTGTAAACCTTTCGAGAGAGAAAGTTGTATGCTAAACTTAGTAAATGTGACTTTTAGTTAGAGTAGATTTCCTTTTTGGGCCATGTTGTATCGAAGGATGTGGTGTCAGTAGATCCATCTAAGATTGAGGCTATTGTTCAGTGGGAATAGCCTAGGACAATCACAAAGATCAGGAGCTTTCTGGGTTTGGCAAGTTACTAGAGGAGATTTGTAGAGGGTCTCTTTAGATTGGCTGCTCCATTAACACGTCCTACAAGGAAGAATGTGGAATTTATGTAGGATGAAGCATGTGAGAGGAGTTTCCAAGAACTCAAGCACAGATTAACCACTGCGCCAGTTCTCACCATTCCTAACAGCTCAGGGAACTATTCTGTTTACATAGATGCTTCACACCAAGGATTGGGTTGTGTTTTGATGCAGAATGCGATGGTAGTCGCTAATAGATCCAGACAGCTGAAAGATCATGAGAATAACTATCCTACTCACGATTTAGAGTTGGAGGCCGTAGTATTTGCATTAAAGATAAGGTGCCACTACTTATATGGTGAGAGATTCCAGATCTTTACTGATCACAAGA
Organism: Firmiana major; assembly: GCA_033439115.1. Lineage (NCBI taxonomy): Eukaryota > Viridiplantae > Streptophyta > Magnoliopsida > Malvales > Malvaceae > Firmiana > Firmiana major. The sequence continues at coordinate 41,382,977 of CM065905.1, forward strand.
GTCTTAAGTATCAGTTCTCACAGAAGGAGTTAAATATGAGACAGAGAATGTCATGACCCTCTATACCAGTACGTGACCTTTACCTTACCACTTACCACTTACCACTTACAGTTGGGCTGTGAGTCAACATCCAATCCACATTCCATATACATTAATATTAATTTAAATAGAATAGAAATTGGACTTTTATAAATATGCGGAAGCGTTTATATCAGTTTCTATTAACTATACATCCCTTTCGTATACAATATCACTAGATTGTGCATTAATTTACAGGATACAAAATTTTTCTTTACATCACAAGTGTATACCTCTCTATACTGCTGAAGAACTGGAGCACACCATAGCAGGGACAACTGCAGTACTCACTATTGCGTAGTATCTATGGAAGAGGAAATAAGGGGGTGAGCATAACACGCTTAGTAAGGAAAATGTGCAAGCAGGTAGATAACAACACTATTTACATGCTAAAATACATACATATATATATATTCATTTCCCTTAAAACCAAATGCATGTTCGTTAAAACACTTCCATCAATGCGAAACCATTAATTCGCTAGATGGGTATGTGCATATTCACACAGTAGCACACAACTTCACATAGCATAGTCTATTCACACAGTTCATATATAGAAAATGCTTTACTTAAAACCACACAGGTTCATTTCAAAATCACTTTGCACACAACAGCAATTCAATGTTCATATGAGACATAATCATGGGTTAACAAATTCCCCAGACACATAGCAAGGGAGGATATCTGTCACCTCACACAGTAGTGATAATATCATATCACACAGATACAGAAGACTTATGGCCATAGTCGAATTTCAAGCTACACTAATCAGGTGTGGGGGAACCCTACGCTTAGAGAGGCGGATTAACCATCCCGTCAGCTCAACTCAACTCATGGCACATCGTACTCGACGGCTAATGCTCACAGTACATCATGCTCCTGTGGATCCTAATCACTAATTTCTTTTGTCTCAAAATCACGTGCGAGCAAGTCAGTGCCAAACACACAGCAGTACATGACGGCTCTAGCATGGTTTATCCATCACACAACAATTTCATAAACTCTCGTGTGAGATCTTGAGTGGAACACACAGTATTATCGAGGCATCAAGCACGATTTTGCTTATCACACAGAAGCTTAAGAGACTATGTGTGAGCAACTTAGTGTAGAGCACACAACATATCTGAGGCATCGAGTACGATTGTCCCATCACTTTAAATCGAGAGGGTCACATGTGAGCATAATCAGAGCAAGATCACTAAGAAGTACTCTATAGCTCCGACATGATTCCCAAAATCTAGTACGAGCAGCTCGAGTGGACCACATCATCACCCGAGGCATCGAGCACTCTTTAGCTTTTCTAAAAACACTTTGAAAATAATGTGCGAGTGGGGCTGGTCAATCTATCGTAGCCTCTCATGCTCTAGTACAATTTCACACAGAAAAGGAATAGAAGGGCTCCATGTGTAGTTATGAGTGAGAGGGCAAATCTCCCTTCAATCACTCTTTATAAACGTTTCATGCAATTGATTAAACTGAGAGCCATTCTAATATCATTTTCTCTCAAACCTTTTGCAAAAACCTCTTTTCATACTATCGACTTATTTTCATACGTAGTTTTATATCTAGCCATATCAATATCTATGTATTTATCGCATACATGTACATTCCAGCAGGCAAGAAAACATACGTATAGTTATCTTTATAACTTACATAAGTCCCTTACCTCGAATCACGCTTGAATCGTCTTCCTTGATTCCAATAGCTTGTGATCCGATCTTTTCAACTTCGACTTTCTCTCTAGGAGCTGCAAGTTTTCATAATTCTCATCAGTATATTCTCATATATTTCATTCCACTTGCATGATATTTAGATCAATGCATTTTGGCCATTTATATCTCATTGGCCTCGTCACATAAATATCAGACTTTTAAATCGTTTCATTTGTTTCTCGAGAATCCATTAGACTTCTCGAGTCCATTGATTCCATATTGAATCGGTATTTAGCTCCCCATGCCATTAGTTCATCATTTTCATTTCATTGAGGCATTTCATCAAGGCATTTCATCAAACACCTCATATACTAAATTTTCACTATTTTTCGTTCTAACTTATGGATTTCACCAAACCATTTTACAAGTATCTATACATGCTTATTAACATCTATGCATGCTCAAATCATCCTCAAATCCATGCCTACTCAACAAATCCTCATTTTGGCACATTTAACCATTTTATAGGTCATGGAGAGTTTAGCATGTTCTAAGATGTTTCAATCATAAATCTATATACCAATATAATCACACAAGTATATAGATTAACATATATGAGATTGGAGTATTGAAATCTTACCAATCTCAACTTTTCTCCACTTTGCACAACTTTGAGGAAAACTCCTTTTCTCATTCGATTTGGTGATTCAGCCTCTCATTTCCAACTATGTTGTTCTTCTCTACTTTATGAACAACTTTGATGTAATAAACTTTCCTCCAATCTTTATGGAAAGCGTTAATAGTCTAGAGAGGGAATTTAGGTCACTTGGCATCAAAAATGGAAAGCTTTATGTTTCTCTCGAAATCTGCAGCTCAACAACCCTGTTTTATAGAAATTGCCTTGATGAGATCAATCTCCCTAGGTTAAGGATAGATCTTCCTCTGTTTTAAGCCTTTCAGAATGCCATTTTTAAGCCTATGAGATCTATCCGTCGAGGCATGAGATCGATCTCCTTGTTGCTATGAGATCGATCTGCTCTAAGGGATGAGATCGATCTTCTCCAGGCAGAGAGCTAAACAGATCGATCTGGCACAAGGATGAGATCGATCTGCTTTTGGCTGAGAGCTAAGGAAATCGATCTGCTTGAGGTGAGATCGATCTCCTCTTGCAGAATACCTCTTTTCTCTTCATTTTGGTCAATGAGATCGATCTCCCTTACATTGAGATCGATCTCATCTTATTCTGCAGTACACTTAGCTGCATTTTTCTCAACTTTCAACAGAATACTTGCATTTACTTTGCTGCACTACTCATTTTAAGTTCCTATCACTTTCATCACATACAAAAGTCCATTTCTTCGTATTCATACATAATGAAACTTGTGTGTACATTCCCAAACTCATATTACAAGGGTGTACATCGATTATATAGACTTTACATTGCTTATGTTTAACCTTACATGTACATAGACATACGTACAAAATCATAATGTTACATATGAAAATACAGGTCGTACATTCCTCCCCTCCTTAAAAGAAATTGGTCCTCCAAATTAGAACTAAGTTACTCCTCAAAAAGTCGAGGGTACTTTTCCCGTATCAAGTTCTCTATTTCCCAAGTGGCTTCCTCCGGATTATGGTGTTGCTAGAGAACCTTAACAAGCAGAATTGTCTTATTTAGTAACACTTTCTCTTTCTAATCTAGTATCCGAATTAGTTTTTCTACATATGTCATGTCATCTTTGAGCTCCAATGGCTCATACCGAATCACATGACTTGGATTTGGATGGTACTTCCGAAGCACCGATACGTGGAAGACATTATGAATGCTTGTCGACTTCGGTGGTAACGCAATTCTATAAGCCTTATCTCCCGCTCGCTCCAATATCTCAAATGGTTCGATATGCCGAGGGCTCAATTTACCCTTCTTACCGAACCCCATAATCTCTTTCAAGGGAGAAACTTTCAAAAAAATCAAGTCACCCATTGTGAACTCTAGTGGCCTGCGTCTTATGTCAGCATAGCTTTTCTGCCTGCTTTGAGCTGCTCTCAATCTTTCACATATCAATTGAACAACCTCAGAGGCTTGCTGTACCAAATCAGGAGTAAACATTTTCCTCTCACCCACTTCTTCCCAACCAATTGGGGATCGACACCTTATACCATACAATGCTTCATATGGTGCCATCTCGATACTCGAGTGATAGTTGTTGTTGTATGCAAATTCGACTAACGGTAGGTGATCATCCCAGGAGCCTTTAAAATCCATAACACTTGCTCTCAACATATCCTCTAATGTTTGGATGGTTCTCTTTGATTGACCATCGGTCTGAGGATGGAAAGCAGTACTGAAACTCAATTTGGTTCCCATAGCTTCTTAGAATTGTTCCCAAAAGTGAGAAGTGAAGCGAGAATCCCTATCGATATGATGCTCACTAGAACACCATGTAGCCTCACTATCTCTCATACATACAACTCTGCTAAGCTACTCAAGGTATCTGTAGCTTTCATAGCTAGAAAGTGGGTGGATTTCGTTAGTCTATCAACCACTACCCAGATAGTATCATTGCTCCTTTTGGTCCTTGGCAATCCCATGATGAAATCCATGGTGACATGCTCTCATTTCTAAGTTGGTACAGGTAGAGATTGCAATAACCCTGCAGGCTCCTGATGCTCTACCTTCACTTGCTGACATATCAGACATCTTACCACAAACTCTGCGATATCTCTTTTCATCCCTGACCACCAATACACTTTTCGGAGGTTCTGGTACATCTTATTACCTCCGAGATGCAATGTGTATCTCGATGAATGAGCTTCTGTCAAAATCAATCTTTTTAACTCTGGGTCATTAGGAACGTAAATCCTGCCTCTAAACCTCAGTAGGCCATCATTACTCACAAAGAAATCGGTCACATCACCCTTCTGAATCTGACTCGCACGATCCTCACACTGTAAATCGACATGCTGAGTTTGGCGTATCCAATCAATCAAATTTGGTTCCACTTGCAAGCTAGCTATCACACAGTCTCGGCCAATATCAAGAGGGTCTATATCCAACCTGAGGTGAGTAAACTGTTAGAGCACCTCATATTCCCTGACCATCATGTGCGATACCATTCCAAGGCTTTTTCTACTCATGGCATCCGCCACAACATTAGCCTTCCCTGGATGGTACAATATCTCGTACTCATAATCCTATAGAAGCTCAATCCATCGTCTCTACCTCATATTTAACTCTTTATGTGAAAACAGATATTTGAGGCTCTTATGATCTGTATACACCTAAAATTTCTCACCGTATAAGTAGTGGTGCCATATTTTTAATGCAAACACCACGACTGCCAACTCTAAATCATGGGTCGGGTAGTTCCTCTCATGGTCTTTAAGCTATCTGGATCCGTAGGCTACTACCTTCCCATCCTGCATTAACACACAGTCCAGTCCCTGTCTCGAGGCATCTGTATACACTGTATAACCTCCTGAGCTGGTGGGTATGATGAGAATAGGTGCAGTGGTCAGTCTGTGCTTTAATTCGTAGAAACTCTTCTCACACTTATCATCCCACTAAAATGCCACATTCTTTCGAGTGAGGCGTGTCAACGGAGCAGCTAGCTTAGAGAATCCCTCTATAAATCGTCAGTAATAACCTGCTAAACCCAGGAAACTACGGGTCTCTATGACAGTCTTGGGTCTTTTCCACTGTATCACAGCCTCTATCTTAGATGGATCCACTGATACACCATCTCTCGAGACTACATGACCCAAAAACGATATCTCACTCAACCAAAAATCACACTTGCTGAGTTTAGCATACAACTCTTGATCTCGGAGGGTCTACAACACTATCCTCAAATGCTGCTCATGCTCTTCCCTGGACTTCGAGTACACCAATATGTCATCTATAAAGACAATCACGAATCTGTCCAGGTATGGCTTGAATACATCATTCATTAATGCCATAAACGCTGCAGGAGCATTTGTCAACCCAAATGACATAACTAAAAACTTATAATGGCCATAACGGGTCTTGAACGCTGTCTTGGGTACATCTCCACTCCGAATCCTCAACTGATGATACCCAGACCTCAAATCTATCTTTGAAAAGACATGTGCTCTCTACAACTGATCCAATAGATCATCTATTCATGGAAGGGGACATTTATTCTTGATGGTAGCCTTATTCAATAACTGGTAGTCTATACACAGTCTGAGACTCCCTTCTTTCTTCTTTACAAACAAAATCGATACTCCCCATGGTGATACACTCGGTCTGATGAACCCCCTATCCAACAACTCTTGCAATTGCTTCTTTAGCTCCTCCAATTCCATTGGAGCCATTCGATACGGTGGTTTGGATATCGGTTCAGTTCTAGGCACCAAATCAATACAGAATTTCATTTCTCTATCTGGTGGCAATCCTAGTAATTCTTCCGAAAAGACATCGAAAAATTCTCTAACCACTGGGATGTCAACCATATCTGGATACACCTTATCCAAATCATCCACATAGGCTATGAAACCTTTAACATATCACAATCACATTTGATTAGTAAAATCATCCGTCTTGGTAAATACTTTACTACTTCTTTCATTACTTTGCAAGGCTTACAACATGCTTTTTAGGGGTAGGAAACATTACTGTCTTACCATAACAATCTAAGACGGCTTGGTTTGCAACTAACAAATCCATCCCTAATATTACATCAAAGTCTTTCATGTTTAATAGAATGAGATTAGCTAACATCTCCTTTTCCCCTACTTTTAGCTTACAACCATTACAGACATACTCTGTCATTACATTCTCTCTAAGTGGAGTGCTTATAAGCAAAGTCCTACCTAGAGGTACAAGTATTACATGTTCAACCAATTTACATGCAAAGGTATGCGATATGAATGAATGCGTAGCACCAAGATCAATCAATGCTAATGCTTCAAAATCAAAGACAAGGATAGTACCTTTAATCACATCCGTGGAAGTCTCTGCAGAAGCCTGGTCCAAAGCAAACACTCGCTCACGACCAACAGCTTGTTTTCCCTTCTCTTCAGCTGTGGCTTTCCTCTTAGGTGTAGGTGTCTCAACCGTAGCCTTCTTTAGCTCTTTACCCTTCTGTGGGGTTATATTAGTCAACTCTGGGCATTCATGAGCTATATGCCCTATTTTACCGCATCTATAGCATAATCTCGTCATAGGGCATGGTCTACCCCCATGATATCTACCATACATCCAACATTGCTCGGTGGTAGGTTTGGGTCCACCAATGACTATGCCCCTCAATGCTGGATGAACTGGAGGCTTTGCAGGCCTCTCTCGCATCTCCTCAATCTTAGGCCCCTTACTGAATAATCTTTGGCACTTTCAGAACCCTTTATCATCAACTGACCTCTTTCAGTCTCTATCTCTGCCCTTACCACTTTTACTCAACTCTAAGGAACGTAACTCATAGTCTTACTCACACAACTGAGCTCTGCGTACTGCCTCATCATAGGTGGTAATGTCCAGTGGAGCTAATCGAGCTCTGATGGAAGGTCTCAATCCCTCCAGGAATTTCTGAACCTTCTATCCTCAAGGCTCATCATGATTGTATCATATCTGTCCAGGGATGTGAATCCAGACTCATACTCATCCACTGTCCGATTCCCCTGAGTTAATGTCATGAATTCTAACTGCATCTTCCTTTGAGTAGTAGCTGAAATGTATTACCTCTTAAAAGCATCCAAGAATATGTCCCATGTCATAACCGAGTGCCGTGCACTCAACATCGGCTGTGTGGCCATCCACCAATGCTCGGCCTCATCCTCTAATACAAAAGCCACAAAGGTGACCTTCTCGGTGTCAGAGCATTGGAAAAATCGGTAGAGCTTCTCTATACTGAGTATCCAATGCTCAGCTGATATTGGGTTATTCACCCTATTAAATGAAGGTGGTCCAAACTTTCGAAACTCTCTCAGTCTACCCAGATCGCAATCATAAACTCCCTCACCACCAACCAGTTGTGGAGTTACAGGATCCTGAACTGGTGGGGGAAAGTCCTGGACTGGAGGGGGTACAAGTATCTCTGCCTTTGCATCTCGAGTCTCGGTGCAGGCTGTGCTAGCTCATCTCTCTCAGGTGTAGTAGCCTGACCAATAGGGTTCTCCTGTCTACCATCAAACCTGGACGTAACCTATGTAAACATCTCCATAACCGTGTCTACACTGCGCTGTAACTGCGCTATATGCTCCTCAGCGGCCTCACTAAGACCGGGTGGATCTCTACTAGAATTAGACCCACTGCGTCTCTCGGGCTCATCTCTACGCCTTTGAGAGTGTGAACCTCTCCTCTATGAGTATGTCGTCTATCAGACATCCTGCATACTCAAAGTAAGTGTCTCAGCCATAATTTCCAGCTTGGTATACACATTCATATCCTAATAATGCACAGTACTTTGGGGATGTATAATTTTCTTAATTGTGCATATGACTCACATCAGACCAACTCTACTCTGATACCATTTAATCTGTCATGACCCTCTAACCAGTACGTGACCTTTAACTTACCACTTACTACTTATAGTTGGGCTGTGAGTCAACATCTAATCCACATTCCATATACATTCGTATTAATTTAAATAGAATAGAAACTGGAATTTTATAAATATGCGGAAGCGTTTACATCAGTTTCCATTAACTATACATCCCTTTCGTACAAAATATCACTAGACTGTGCATTAATTTACATGATCCAAAATTTTTCTTTACATCACAAGTGTATACCTCTCTATACTGCTGAAGACCTGGAGAACACCTTAGCAGGGATGACTATAGTACTCACTATTGCGTAGTATCTGTGGAGGAGAAAATAAGGGGGTGAGCATAACACGCTCAGTAAGGAAAATGTGCAAGCAAGTAGATAACTACACTATTTACATGCGAAAATACATATATATTCATTTCCCTTATAAACTAAATGCATATTCGTTAAAACACTTCCATCAATGCGAAACCATTAATTCACAAGATGGGTATGTGCATATTCACACAGTAGCACACAACTTTACATAACATAGTCTATTCATACAGTTCATATATAGAAAATGCTTTACTTAAAACCACACAGGTTCATTTTGAAATCACTTTGCACACAACAACAATTCAATGTTCATATGAGACATAATCATGGGTTAACAAATTCCCCAAACACACAACAAGGGAGGATATCTGTCACCTCACACAGTAGTGACAATATCATATCACACAAATACAGAAGACTTATGGCCATAGTCGGATTCCAGGCTACACTGATCAGGTGTGCGGGAACCCTACGCTTAGGGAGGTGGATCAACCATCCCGTCAACTCAACTCAACTCACGACACATCGTACTCCATGGCTAACGCTCACGGTATATTGTGCTTCTGTGGATCCTAATCACCCATTTTCGTTGTCTCAAAATCACGTGCGAGCAGGTCAGTGCCAGACACACAGCAGTACACGACGGCTCTAGCACAGTTTATCCATCACACAACAATTTCATAAACTCTTGTGCGAGCTCTCTTGTGGAACACACAGTATTATCGAGGCATCAATCATGATTTTTCTTATCACACAGAAGCTCAAGAGACTACGTGCGAGTAATTTAGTGTAGAGCACACAGCATATCTGAGGCATCGAGCACGATTGTCCCATCTCTTTAAATCGAGAGGGTCACATGCGAGCATAATCAGAGCAAGATCGCTACGAAGTACTCTATAGCTCTAACATGATTCCCAAAATCTAGTACGAGCAGCTCGAGTGGAACACACATCATCACCCGAGGCATCGAGCACTCTTTAGCTTTTCTCAAAAACATTTTGAAAATAATGTGCGAGCGGGGCTGGTCAATCTACCGTAGCCTCTCATGCTCTAGTACAATTTCACATAGAAAAGGAATAGAAGGGCTCCATGTGTAGTTATGAGTGAGAGGACAAATCTCCCTTCAATCACTCTTTATAAACATTTCATGCAATTGATTAAACTGAGAGCCATTCTAATATCATTTTCTCTCAAACCGTTTGTAAAAACCTCTTTTCATAACAATCACAGAAGTTATGCAAGTTCCTACTATCGACTTATTTTCATACGTAGTTTTCTATCTAGCCATATCAATATCTATGTATTTATTGCATACATGTACATTCCAACAGGCAAGAAAACATACGTATAACTATCTCTATAGCTTACATAAGTCCCTTACCTCGAATAACGCTTGAATCGTCTTCCTTGATTCCAATAGCTTGTGATCCGATCTTGTCAACTTCGACTTTCTCTCTAGGAGCTGCAAGTTTTCATAATTCTCATCAGTATATTCCCAGATACTTCATTCCACTTGCATGATATTTAGATCAATGCATTTTAGCCATTTATATCTTATTGGCCTCGTCACATAAATATCAGACTTTTAGATCGTTTCATTTTATTTCTCGGGAGTCCATTAGACTCCTCGAGTCCATTGATTCCATATTGAACCGGTATTTAGCTCCTCATGCCATTAGTTCATCATTTTCATTTCATTGAGGCATTTCATCAAACACCTCATATACTAAAGTTCCACTATTTTTTGTTCTAACTTATGGATTTCACCAAACCATTTTACAAGCATCTATACATGCTTATTAACATCTATGCATGCTCAAATCATCCTCAAATCCATGCCTACTCAACAAATCCTCATTTTGGCACATTTAACCATTTTATAGGTCATGGAGAGTTTAGCATGTTCTAAGATGTTTCAATCATAAATCTATATACCAATATACTCATACAAGTATATAGATTAACATATATGAGATTGGAATATTGAAATTTACCAATCTCAACTTTTCTCCACTTTGCACAACTTTGAGGAAAACTCCTTTTCTTTTTCGATTTGGTGATTCAGCCTCTCGTTTCCAACTATGTTGTTCTTCTCCACTTTATGAAAAACTTTGATGTAATAAACTTTCCTCTAATCTCTATGGAAAGTGTTGATAGTCTAGAGAGGGAATTTAGGTCACTTGGCTTTAAAAATGGAAAGGTTTATGTTTCTCCCGAAATCTGCAGCTCAGCAGCCCTGTTTTATAGAAATTACCTTAATGATATCGATCTCCCTAGGTTAAGGATCGATCTTCCTCTATTTTAAGCCTTTCAGAATGCCATTTTTAAGCCTATGAGATCGATCTATCGAGGCATGAGATCGATCTACTTGTTGCTATGAGATCGATTTGCTCTAAGGGATGAGATCGATCTTCTCCAGGCAGAGAACTAAACAAATCGATCTGACACAAGGATGAGATCGATCTGCTCTTGGCTGAGAGCTAAGGAAATTGATCTGCTTGAGGTGAGATCGATCTCCTCTAGTAGAATACCTCTTTTCTCTTCATTTTGTCCCATGAGATTGATCTCCCTTACATTGAGATCGATCTCCTCTTGTTCTGCAGCACACTTAGCTGCATTTTCTCAACTTTCAATAGAATACTTGCATTTACTTTGCTGCACTACTCATTCTAAGTTGTAATCACTTTTATCACATACAAAAGTCCATTTCTTCATATTCATACATCATGAAACTTGTGCGTACATTCCCAAACTCATATTACAAGGGTGTACATTGATTATATGGACTTTACATTACTTATGATTGACCTTACATGTACATAAACATATGTATGAAATCATAAGGTGACATATGAAAATACGGGTCTTACAAAGAAGGTGGTTAGAACTCCTCAAGGATTATGATTGTGAGATTTTGTACCTCTCGGGGAAGGCGAATGTGGTTGCCGATGCATTGAGCGGAAAGAGTTTCAGGTTGGTATCATATATGATGGTTAGGGAGCACGCGTTGTTAGAATAATTCACGAACCATAGTTTGGATGTGACCCCACCTGAGATTGGTAGTCATGGGATTATAGCCAGCTTGAGATTAGAACCGAGTCGATTGAGAGAATCCGACAAGCTCAGCAGAATGATCAGTGGTGGATTGATGTAATTAGCCGAATACAGAAAGGTGAGGGCACTGATTTTGTATTGAGTTCAGATGGACTACCAAGGTTCAAAAATAGAATATGTGTCCCTAATGATCCAGAGCTTAGGAAGTTGATTTTATCAGAGGCTCACTCATCGAGATACACAGTGCATCCGGGGAGTAGTAAAATGTATCAAAATCTCTGAAAAGTATATTGATGGTCTAGAATGAAAAGAGACATAGATGAGTATGTTGCTAGATGCCTCATCTGTCAGTAGGTTAAGGTAGAGCATCAGAAACCTGGAGGATTATTGCGACCTCTATCGATACCGACAAGGAAGTGGGAGCATGTCACCATGGACTTTGTGATAGGGTTACCGAGAACCCGTAAGAACCATGATGCTATTTGGGTTATAGTAGATCGGTTAACGAAATTGGTACACTTTTTAGCCATAAGATCTACAGATACTTTGAGTGTATTGGTGAACTTGTATGTACGAAAAATAGTGAGACTGCATGGAGTCCCAGTGAGTGTTGTTTTTGATAGGGATGCCCGCTTCACTTCTCACTTTTGGGGACTTTTCAGGAAGCGATGAGGACCCAATTGAGCTTTAGGACCGCTTTCCATCCTCAGACAGATGGTCAGTCAGAGAGGACTATACAGACCCTGGAGGATATGTTGAGAGCGTGTGTGCTAGATTTTAGAGGCTTATGGGATGATCACTTGCCACCGATTGAGTTCGCTTACAAGAATAGTTATCACTCAAGTATTGGCATGGCCCCTTATGAGGCACTAAATGGTCGTAGATGCCAATCGCCTATTGGTTGGGAAGAGGTTGGTGGCAGACAGTTGCTCGCTCCCGATTTAGTTAGACAAACCTCAGAGGATGTTCGGATAATATGTGAGAGGTTGCGAACGGGTCAAAGTCGATAAAAGAGCTATGTTGACAGGAGACGAAGGCCACTCGAGTTCGCTGTGGGTGAGTCTGTATTTTTGAAAGTATCTCCTTCTAAGGGAATAACGAGGTTCAGGAAGAAAAGGAAACTAAGTCCTCATTACATCGGTCCCCTCGAGATCTTGGATAGAGTGGGAGATAGGGCTTATAGACTAGCCTTACCACTTGAGCCAGTAAAGTCCACAATGTTTTCCATGTTTCCATGCTTAGGAAGTACCATCCGGATCTAGCACATGTAATTACTTATGAACCGTTGGAGCTCAAGGAGAATATGTCATATATAGAGAAACTGATCCAGATACTGGATAAAAAAGAGAAGGTGTTACGGAACAAGTTGATTTCATTGGTTAATGTCCTGTGGCAACATCATACATTAGAGGAAGCCACCTGGGAGTTAGAGGATCTGATGAAAGAGAAATATCCCTAACTTTTTGAGTAATGAACTTGATTCAATTTGGAGGACCAAATTTTCTAAGGAGGGGAGAAATGTAATGCCTGTAGTTTTTCATGTACTTCTTATGAAGCTATGGTGTATATGCACACTACTACATGTGTACAACTAATTAAAGATGTAGGAGTTATGGAATCTAATGTACAATTCATGATTTTAATTTGTGTGCACAAGTTTTGTTGCCTATGAATTATAGGGAATGGATACTATTATACGTTAGCTATGTACGATATGTAAAATGAGGTATTAGACAATTAAGGATGAATTGTACATTGGAAAATCTACAGAAAATTACAGTAATGAGGGTGCAGGGGAGGAGCATATCGATCTCCCATGAAGGAGAGATCGATCCCCTCTCACGAAATGTCAAGCGAAATGTCAAGCATCAGTCCATTGGAATAAGGTATATCGATCTCATAACAAGGCAGATCAATCTCCTTAAGCTTCTATTTAGAAGAAATTGATCTTTCACAAGGAACATATCGATCTCCTAATGTCTCAGGTTGGAAAAGATCAATCTCCCCATTACTAACAGATCGATCCTCAAGAGAATTCTGCTTGCAACAGATCGATCTCATCATAAAGAGCAGATCAATTTAGTAGTAGTTATGTTAGGAAAAAAGACTACCAAACCATCAGAGATCGATCTCCATAAGGGACCAGATCGATCTCATGTCTCTGCATCTATAAAAAGAGTACGGGATTGGACTGAAAATCAGACTTTCCTTCCTACCAAACCCGCACCTATCCTTTTCTCTCAAATAATCAAGCTTTCTCACTCTAAATATCACTACATTCCAGCCAGATTTGGAAGAAGCTCAAGAAGGGGAAGTTGTTCCCTGAAGTAAGGAGAACAACATACCCAAAAATCACATATTGGTTTGATCAAGAGGAGGAGAATAGACTACCACAAGTTTGACCAAGGAAAAAACTAAGTTGGGTAAGTCTTCAAAACTTTCAACTCCAAGCATGATGTTTTAAGTGATTTTAGGAGTTGATGGATGTATATTGTGTTAGTAGGATATGGCTAGGATGCTTAAGCTCATTTGACCAAAAACCTGTCTAGAATAGCAATAGATTGAGTATGCCATTGTGATGATCTTGCAACACTATGATATCAGTGGTGTTGAGTGAATGATTTTAGATGGATTTACAAAGAAATATTAAGGTAAAATATGATAAAAGGTTGTGTAAGCATGAGTAAGTAAATGGCAATGTGGATGTTTAGAAGAAGAGGAAAATGACTTAATGATTTATGATTGTAGATTGGAATACGTTAAGACTCGATTAACTCGGATCGCGAACGGAGAAAACGAGACGAAGGAAATACAAGTGCGATTCAAGGTAAGGGATTGTATGTTAGCGATAGAGATATTCATACGTATTTTACAGCGATTTTGATGACGCTAGAGATACTATGTTTAGCTATTGAGCTATGAAGTGGTATGAAATTGTGAAATGTACTATCGTATATATTGTGAAAATAGGATGCGATAAGGAAAATAGCATGACATGCATGTTTTAATGTTTTTACAACTAAATGCAGTTTTTGTGATTGAGAAATGATGATGGATAGGCTGGCTAATTTTATGTGTTTAGCATAGGACGACATGCTACGTTAACAAATATGATTTGGGTATTTAAAAGAGAAAAATAGCCACCTATTAGATTTGTGATGTGAATTGGTGTTGGAGCCTTCGCTCACACCTATCTTGATGATTTTGACTATGCTGGAGATTTTACTCACATATGTTTTCATGATTTGATAAATCGTGCTGGAGTATAGCTTGCACGTGGTTTTATGATGATGATAATGTGCTGGAGCCTAGCTCGCACAATGATTTTGAGATGACACAGTGCTGGAAGCGATTGCTCGCACTGAGAGATACCACGATGGAGCCTTAAGGAGACTAAGTGTTACGCTGATTTTGCTCGCCTTGTATATGAGACATGGTTTAAGACGAGAAGGCCATCAGTGTAGGATGGATGGACTGGGTTCACGGGCGTACGCTGTACCGTGTAGTTGTCTAGGGAGTACTATGTTTCGTGCTGTGTTCATGCGAGTACGAGTATCACGTAGATGACACATGGAGTACGTTGTACCATGAGTATACGTGATATGATTTGGAAGATGATGATGATGATTGAGATAAGTCGAAGGGTAGGACTGACCCATTCCCCTTCAGGCAAGTGTTGCCCTGTGCACACCTGATCAATGAGACATGGGATCACTGACTATGGCCATATGTCATGGATATTTGTTTGCCTAAAGTTCCCTACCTGTCTCAGAGATAAGAGAAATTTGAGAAAATCAGAAATGTGAGAAATATGATGAAATGAAATGTTCTGTGAAAAGAAAAGAGATATTATGATTTGGTAAATGTCCTAATTTGAATGCTTGTGCTGTGTTAGCACTGTTTTATGTCATGTTTTCAAATGGAAGCATTGAGCATTTGTTTTTATGAAAATGCTTTTTCTCCATTGACATTTTTATTCATAATGAAGGATGATTTGTTTAATCATGCGTGGGCTATGTAGATAGTACAGTATCTACCTGTTAGCATCCTTTTCCTTACTGAGTTGTGGTTTGCTCATCCCAATACTTTTTCCCCTCCAGATATTGAGAAGTAGAACAGTGCGGTGGTCTCCCGATTCTTTTGTGTTAGTCAGCTCCTACCAGTTGCTAAGGTATAAGGAATTGTATACACATAAGCATTTTGTATCTATCATATGGTATCGCACAGTTATAAAATGAAAATGTGAAAAAAAAATTGTATGGGGAAGTTATGTAAATATATTATATCATATAATCGATTTTGTATACCAACACACATGCCTGGGAGTGTGTGAATCAAAGTTTCAATTATTTCTACTATAAATGTATGGAATTTGTTGTTACATTGGCTCATAGCTCAACCGTAAATGGTATATGTATGGATGGAAGAGACCCGTAGTCGAGGTGTGACATCAGTATACTTACCGCTATGATTGTCTAGCGGTTCGGGGCAAATGCGTTAGATACTGGTGCTACTATGCCCGTACCCCATCCTCCACCTCCTCCTCCACATGTCTCTCTGGCGCCTCCTGTCGCTCAGCCTTTGGTGCAGACAGGGACAAATGACAAAGATAAGAGCAGAATGAAAGATTTTCTTATGATGCATTGTCATGACCATCAGTGTCTTAACCAAAAACCACTACTAATTGTTTCGCTTTTTACTTACCTTTCTCTTACCATCAGTTGGGCTATGATTTGATATTAGTATCTTTGCTTACCATACCATTCACCATTATCATACATACATGTCAATATACTATCTACTGACTGTAATTTCTTTTATACCATAAGTGAACTCATATAAAATTTAATACAAATACATCCCCTATAATTTACATCGTTTACATCATTGTGCTGTTTATATGTTTAGATACAAAACCGTACGAAATATGTATACTTTTCGCTCGATAGGAAATGGCAGCGGACAAAAGGAATGCTAACCCTCAGTTGTACTCGCTCTACTGTGGATGCTTTGTGCAGAGGTGGAAAATGACTTAAAATAATGCTATGCCTTAAAATATTATTTCCTTAACTCACGTTGAAAGCATGAATTTAAAATATATATATATATAGTTGTACAAATTAAATCCCAAGTACAGAAATCATGTTGAGTTCTTAAAGATAGACATTTCATGCAAAACAATGCATCTTTATAATTTCACAATGCCTTTAGACAAATCATGCCATTTATATTCAAATCCCAGTAAATATGGCATCTCAATCATTCACAACACAACAATCGGATTTTCGATCTATCCCTCAGGTCTATCCGTATCATAAAAATCAAGTGATATATCATGTGAGACTCGGTGGCTAAATGTAATAATATCATGGACTATGACCATATCCTATAATGGTGATCCTAGGCTACACAGTACTTAGTGTGCGGGGCAATCACTGCTGCAACGGGGTAGGGGTCAGTCTATCACAACCGCCAACTATCAACTCCTCAACTCCTTATACACATTACAACAACACACGGTACAGCGTACTTCGTGACATATACACGGTACAATGTACACCCGTGGACCCTATCTCAATGGATAATCAACACCATGTCTCTAAATCCACATGCGAACATCTCAATAGTGTGACACTCAGTCTACACGAGGAAATCGGCATGGTTTTTAACATGTCTTATATATCACAGTAAAACTACAGTGCGCGCCTTGAGTGGACTCATAGTCAACACCCCGCTCAAACACTATTTATGCATCTTAAAATATCGAACACTAGTGCGAGTAAACCTCTAGCACTAGGTCATGCATAATTCATGTTTCAAATCAAGTACGAGCAATAGCTCCAGTACCATGTTATGCACAAAACTCATCAAATCGAGTCGAGCAATTACTCTAGCACTCTGTCATGCATAAATCATATAAAACCGAGTAGAGCAATGTTCCAGCACTCTATCATGCATGTCATGGAAATCTAGTGCAGATCATACTTCCGCACTAATATATGTGGAAAACATATGAAATCAAGTGCGAGCTGTGCTCTAGCACGATTTATTCTCACATAATTCGATAGATGGCTATTTAAAAGGGATGATTTTTAAAACATAAAAATCATCACTATAAATTGTGCTATTTCTCATCAACCATGAAAACGTTAGCTCATCTACCTACTTTTCTGCCAAATAGCAGTAAAAACACTCAAAATTGTGGTTTCCATACTTTTTACAACTTTTTCCAAAAGTTGACTTTTTCCTAACTAGGGGTAAAATCGTAATTTACCATTATCGGGTCGCTATAAATATTATTCACTTTCTCTGACCCTCAGTGTTTTTAAGTGAATGTAAAAGAAGACGAAAATACGTGCAGGTATCTCTAACTACTCGCAAAAGTCCTTTACTTGCAATCACTCGAGAAATTTTAATTTCTCAACGCTGCTCGATCCAGCAGTCCGATTTGCTCCTCCAATAATCTCTGGAGCTGCATATAACCATTCATCATGTTAATTTCATTTTTCCTACTGTATTTCACATTTAATGCAATCTATTTCACTTAATGGGCCTTGATAAACCTTAATGGGCCTAACACTACCTTAAGCCCATTTCCATTTTACTATTTATTTACGCAGGGCATATTGGGCTTGTGGGGCCCACCAACTCTTATTGGGCTTGTCCGAGATCCATAACATCACATTAGACCGAAACTAATTGGGCTTGGCCCATTGGACCTCTCGGCCATGGCATGTGGCCGAGAGCCACCATGCCTAGCCATGCCGAGCACCACGCCATCATCATGCCGATTGCTAGCCAATTCACTTAGGCATTTTGTCATACACTTGGTTAGCATTAGTCTTAAGCTTACTTAGTTCATTTAGGCATTTTATCAAACACCTTGATTGCTAACTTCAATTCATCCACCAATTGATCAAATTGATTAAGACTAACTATACCATAATCATAAACACATGTCTACCAACCTATTCATGCCTTAAAATCATATGGGTATTCATCAATTTATCATTACCCATTTTCGGCCAATCCATGTTCATGGTGATTTCATGTGTTTCAATGCTTAAAACATATACCAATCAAGTTAGAATAATTCATACATTAACATATATGAATTAGAAAGCTTGAAATTATACCTAGCTTGGACTTTCATACTTGGCCGAAACTTTGTAGCCTCTCGGGTTGCTCACTTTGGCTCCTTGATAGCCAATTCCAACATATGTTAATCCTCTCTCAATTTGGAACAACATTCATGATTATTGCAAGTTCCAATTATGCCTTTATCCTAGTGATTTCTAGTGAGAGAAAGCTTGAATTTTGGTTGTTAATGGTGTTTCCTTGTGTAGCCGAGAATGATGGGTTGAAGAAGACCACTTGCTGGCTGAATTTATAAGTCAAAGACTTAGTCATTAAGCCATTAATTTCAGCCAACAAATTTGACTGGAATTGGTTTAGGTGATAGTTACCAATTTGGCTTTTGTTACCATTTACTAATGGGCTTGAAATATAATAATTGGGCCTAGCTTTTGGGCCTCTCGATTTGGGCCTTCCTAATGGGCTTTTGGGCTGCAATTTTTACTATATATTGGGCTTCAATTGTCTAAATATTGGACCCATAAATCGGCCCAACAATTCGACCCAATGGGCCTAAGAAATTCGACCCACACTTGTTACACCTTAATGGGCTTTAAAATTTCCACTTTGACCCATTACGTTTTTACGCATTAAATTTAATCCGGATTTCGATTAAATAAAATTTCTCCACTTTCGGGAATGATTATCTTGTATTTTGACCAAAAATATTTCTTCCCCAATTTGTTTCCATACTTAGGTTAAATTTTAACCATGGTTAGTCAATTATGGTCAAAATCCACTTTTCTTAACTACTTTTGACTTTTCTTGACCATTGACCACGTTTGACTTTTCTCAAAAATCCAAAAGTGTTATATCTTATGGTTTACACTCTCATCTCTATGTTTTGGCCATTTTCGAGAGGTGAATATGCCTAAAACACCTTAAACGGACCATTTCGAACTCGTTTAGCCCTTTTTGGCTTTTACTCTGGTTCTTTGTGTTCGGGACCAAATCAAACCGACTTTTCTTCATGAGCTCCCTATATTTTCTCATTTTAAGTTCTTCTTTTCAGTCAGAATGATTCAGATCCACTCAGTTTAGCCTGTGGCTCTTATAGCCCTTATAAGTGTTAAATCATTTTACTTACACTTTTATTTAAGTAAATACTCTTCTTATGATTCCACTAACGAAATAAAGTGTTCGTACATATAGAAATCATAAGGAACAAGCTACATAAAAATAAGGGTCTTACAATCCTCCCCAACTAAGAAAATTTGGTCCTTCAAATTAGAATGAAGTCAATCATCAAACAGTTGGGGGTGTTTCTCTCGTATCAGACTCTTTAGCTCCCAAGTAGCCTCCTCTGAAGTGTGGTGCTGCCAGAGAACCTTCACTAACTCGATAATCTTTGATCTCAAGACTTTCTCCTTCCTATCCAGTATCTGAATCGGTTTCTCAACATATGACATGTCCTCTCTGTGCTCCAACGGCTCATGACTAATCACATGTGCCGGATCCGGGTGATACTTTCGAAGTATCGAAATGTGGAAGACGTTATGTACACTTAATAAATCTGGTGGCAATGCTAACCTATAGGCCTTATCTCCCACTCGATCAAGTATCTCAAAGGGTCCAATGTAGCGAGGACTCAGCTTTCCTCTCTTCCCAAATCTCGCTAAACCCTTGGAAGGAGAAACCTTTAAAAATACTGACTCACCTACTGTAAACTCTAGTGGCCTCCGTCTCTTGTTAGCATAACTCTTTTGTCTGCTCTGAGCTGTCCTTAGTCTCTCAACAATCAATCGGATGTCCTCAGAGGCTTGTGTAACCAAATCAAGAGTAAAAATCTTACCGTCACCCACTTCTTCCCATCCAATAGGAGAATGACATCTACGACCATATAAGACCTCATATGGTGCCATCTCGATACTCGAATGATAACTGTTGCTGTAGACGAATTCAGCTAGTGGCAAGTGATCATCCTAGGAGCCTTTAAAATCCAGCACACACGCTCTCAACATGTCCTCCAGAGTCTGTATAGTCCTCTCTGACTGACCATCTGTCTGAGGATGGAAAGCGGTGCTCAAACTCAATTGGGTTCCCATGGCTTCCTGAAAATGTTCCCAAAAGTGGAAAGTGGAGCGGGAATCCCTATCGAAGACAATACTCACTGGAACACCATGTAACCTCACTACCTTGCACACATACAGCTCTGCCAATGAACTCAGAGTATAGGTAGCTCTCATAGCTAAGAAGTGGGCTGACTTCGTCAGCCTATCAACTATCATCCATATAGCATCGTGATTCTTACGGGTCCTCTAGTAAACCCATCACAAAATCCATGGTGATATGCTCCCATTTCCATGTCGGTATAGGTAGAGACTGTAATAACCTTGCATGCTTCTGATGCTCTACCTTCACCTGCTGACATACGAGACATCTCGCTATAAACTCTGTCGCGTCTTTCTTCATACCTGACCACCAGTACACGTTCCGGAGGTTTTGATACATTTTGTTACTCCCCGGATGTAACGTGTACCTCGATGAATGAGCTTCTGCTAATATCAATCTCTTGAGCTCTAGGTCCTTGGGAACGCACAGTCTACCTCTGAATCTCAGTAGTCTATCAGAACTCAATTCAAAATCTATCACTGTGCCTTTCTGTATCTGACTTGTCATCTTAACGCAATACAGATCAATCTGTTGAGCCTGTCTGATCTTGTCCAACAGAAGGTTCCAATCGTAGGCTAGCTATCACATAGTCTGTATCCATGTCAGAAGGCACAACACCTAAACTGAGGCTAGCAAACTGCTCTAACAACTCGTATTCCCTGACTGTCATATACAATATCATCCCCAGACTCTTCCTACTCAAAGCATCAGCTATAACATTAGCCTTACTCAGATGATAAAGTATCTCACAATCATAGTCTTTCAGAAGCTCTACCCATCTTCTCTGTCTCATGTTCAGCTCCTTCTGCTAGAACAGATACTTGAGGCTCTTGTGGTCAGTGAATATTTGGAACTTCTCACTATACAAGTAGTGGTGCCATACCTTCAACGCAAACATTACTATCGCTAACTCCAAATCGTGGATCAGATAGTTCTTCTCATGGTCCTTCAGTTGCCTGAATCCATAAGCAACTACCCTCCCATCCTGCATCAATACACAACCCAGTCCCTGATGCGAAGCATCGGTATACATTGAAAATCCTCATGAGCTGATAGGGATAGTGAGAATCGGAACAGTGGTCAATCGATGCTTCAGCTCTTGAAAACTCCTCGAACAATCCTCGTCCCACATGAATGGTACACTCTTTCGAGTGAGACGTGTCAATGGAGCAGCTAACATCGAAAATCCCTCAACGAATCTTCGATAATATCCTGCTAAACTTGGGAAACTTCTGATCTTGGTAACTGTCGTTATGATAGCCCGAAAACGCGAAAAATATGACTAATTTAAAATTTTTCTTAAAACAAAACTAACAACTCTGGGTGTATTCCTGTGCAGTGTCATGTGCTCACTTACATTTTAACACTAGTAATTATACCCAAGATCATACAACTCATACTTAATGAAGTCAATTACATAGTATTCCAAAAAGAATTAACCCATAAGTCTCAAATCATCTCTTTCATATCAACCTAATTACATCCCAAAATACTCATTACAAGTGTTTGTATTACAACATTTTCTAGATACAAAATGAACTGAATTATACCTTATGCGTGTACAAGCAATAGCCTAGGGAGATCTTGTCCACCAGCCTATGTCACGTACGCGGCAGACGCTATCTCGCTTACTTTAAATAATCTAGAGGGGGGAGGAAAAATGGTGAGCTCTTAAAACGCTCAGTAAGGAGGATAAGAGAAGTTATAGAAATCATCATCACAAATATAATATGATGGAAATAATGAGCATGCAAGTTGTTATAGAAATAACTGTGTAAAACAATGGCATCATCATAAAGCACATGACAAAAATCACCAATCACATTATATCAAATCTCATAGAGTGATATAAATCACAGTAGTAAAATTCACATAATCATCAAATAAATCGAGACTCAACATTTATAAAACTCATATGAAATCAACGTCATGACACATCACAACGATTGAACTCGTCCCCTAGGCGGACATCCCTAATCGAGGGATTTCGTCGACAATAATAAACACATGGCCATGGTTCGTTGTAGACTTGATCAGAGTCGTACAGCCGTCGGTTTTACATGCTATCACAGCACAACCCAGTCTTACATGCTATCAAAGTAAGGCCACCCATTGCTACCGCGGAGCGGGGTCATCTCACATTACTAGAATAGAGGCGTCGGTCTTACATGCTACTAGAGCACGGCCCGACCTTACATGCTGCAAGAGCAAAGCCCGATGTGTATCTTATGACAAGCCATAGTCTCAGTAAAAATTGTTTTTCCTTCACGTAGAATTCTTAGTGGTTATCACAAAACCTATTTCGGTTATAACACATTGTGTTCATATTTACACAAAACTCATCAAATCGAGCTCAAATTGGCAAAACACTCACACAGTAAAAACATGCCATTGTTGTATATAAATCGTTTTACCTTCACATAGAGCTCATGGCGGTTATCACAAAAAAACCCATTTTGGTTATAAACCACATGTGTTCACAATTTCACAAATCACATCAAAATCGAGCTCAAACCGGTAAAACAGTCACACATTCATCAACACATCAATTCATCTCATTTCTCATAAACATGCTCATTTTATTAAACCTTTTTCATGCTATTAAAACTTTTTCATTAATTCAAAAACTCACAAGCACAAATGGTTTTGTTTCCCTTACCTCTTACACCTCGAGTGGTACACTATTCTCAATTCTCGGACTAGCCTCGTTTCTCGTATCAAATTCTCGAGCTATCCACACACATCATTAACCTATCAATATACATCATTTTCAATTTACATCTCTTTCTCTTACTCATTCTAACTCAACATTATCTCAAAACTCTTTCTACATCTTTATCAACATTTTAGTTAACTCATAAACATCACAAGATACCCACATCTCATTTTTCATCTATACCCGTTGTTTGTTTCTTTCATAACTTAGATATCTCTAACCAAATATATGTATATGTGCATTTATTCACAAATATACCCAATGATAATGCTTAAACCAAGGATCTTGTGAGCTTAGCTAGCTTGTCCTCTCTTGACCAAGTTGTAGAACACTTGTCTTTTCCCTTTGCTCAAGCCCACCTTTGATTTTTTAGTATGTTGTTCTCCTTGCCATGACGAACAACTTTATCTCTTGCCCCTTTGTCTAATTTCGTCTAGAATAGGGTGAATCTTAGAGAGAGAAAGCTTGGTTTGGGTAAAAATGGTAAGGGTTTGGGTTGCAGAGATAGAAAGGCTCAGTTTCTAGGTAAAATCCCGTGATCCTTATATAGATAGGGCTTATGAGATCGATCTGGTATTGAAGGAGATCGATCTCTGCTCGATTCAATTGCTCCAAACTGCTCCCTTAACAACTACAAGATCGATCTGGTTGAGGGTGGAGATCGATCTGCTTTTCATAAGAAAACTCAGTGGAGATCGATTTGGCTTTGAATTGGGGACCGATCTCTTTCAAGCCGAGAGTGAAGGAGATCGATCTGGCTGAGGGAGGAGATCGATCTGCTTCAACCCGAGAGCTAAGAAAATCGATCTGCTTGTATTAAGGATCAATCTCTTCATTTACAGAACGCTCAGCAGATCGATCTGGCCCCATTGAAGATCGATATGCCCTTTTCCATTGCTCAAATAAGAGCATTTTTTTCTTCCAGATCTATCTTTCCTTTAATGAGGTCGATCTGGCATTCATAGTTTTTAGATTTTGCTGTAGTTTTCTGCAGTAACTCACACAAAACATCCTTAATTTGCTGCCATAGTCATTTTCTCATCCGACCACCTTTAAAACTTGAAAACTTCATCTCTTTATACTTCATTAGATTTAAAACTTACGTGTACATCAACATATCATAATTACACTAACCAAATTACAAATCTCACATTGCAAATCTTACAACTAAAGTACATAAAATTTACAGTTCTCACAGTCGTCAGTTGTTCCCACTGAACTACAGCCTCTATCTTGGATAGATTTATTGATACACCATCCCTCGACACAACGATTCCCAAAAATGAGATCTCTGCCAACTAGAAGTCACACTTACTGAGTTTAGCATTCAACTCCTTCTCTTGAAGAGTCTGCAATACGATTCTCAAGTGCTGCTTATGCTCCTCCTAAGACTTTGAATATACCAAAATGTCATCGATAAAGACGATAACAAACTGATCCAAGTATAGCTTGAACACATCATTAATCAAAGCCATAAAAGTTGTGGGAGCTTTCATCAATCCGAATGGCATAACCAAGAACTCAAAATGGCTATATCGGGTTCAAAATGCTGTCTTGGGTACATCTCCAGTCCGAACTCTCAACTGATGATACCCAGACCTCAGATCAATCTTGGAAAAGATCTGTACTCCTCGAAGCTGATCCAACAAGTCGTCGATGTATGGAAGGGGATACCTATTCTTGATGGTAGCCTTATTCAACAATCTATAGTCTATAAATAATCAGAGGCTTCCATCATTCTTCTTCACAAACAAAACAGGTGCTCCCCTAGGTGAAACACTCGGTCTAATGAACCCCTTATCCAACAGCTCCTGCAACTGTCTCTTGAGCTCCTCTAGCTTAACTAAGGCCATATGGTACGGTGGTTTCGATATAGGCTCAGTACCAGACACCAAATCTATACAGAACTCCATCTCTTTGTCTGGTGGCAACCTTGGCAGTTCCTTCAAAAAGACATCTGGGAACTCACTAACCACATGAATATTTGTCAACTCCGGATGTGCCTTATTTGTATCAACCACGTACATAATAAAACCTTCAACATTTTAATTTTTCTCAATCAGCATAACATATTGTTTATTTTAATAGTAACTATCGTTTTCATTTCTTTTCAGCAGACTTTACAACATATTTTTCAGGGTTAGGAAACATAACTGTCTTAGTGTAGTAATCTAACACAACATGGTTTGCAGATAACCAATCCATTCCTAAAATTGCATCAAAATCACTCATACTCAGTAATATTAGATTGGCTATCATATCTCTTTCCCCTACTCTTAATTTGCAATCATTAAATACGTACTCTACTAGCTGACTATTATTCATAGGCGTACTAATCAACATTATCATACTTAAAGGTGTACTCTCTACATGTCTTACTAACTTAGGTGCAAATGAAGATGATACAAATGAATGTGTGGTACTAAGATCAAATAAAACATATGCTTCAATATCATAAATCAGGATGTTACCTCTAATCACATCCGATGAAACATCAACTGTGCCCTAGTCCAAAGCATGTACACGCCCTCGACCAATCATCTGCTTCCCCATCTCCTCTGCCGTCGCTCTCTTCCTCGGAGTAGAAGTATTAACTGGAGCTCTCTCTGGCTCCTTGCCCTTCTGTGGGGCAGGCTCAATCCACTCTGGGCAAGCTCTAGCAATATGCCTAAGTTTCCCACAACATAAACATACTATAAGAGTCATTGGACAAGGACTACCTCCATAATGTCTACCGCATCTATTACACAGCTCAGTAGTAGCCTTTGTCCTCCAATGACTATACCCTTCGTCGAAGCTATAACCGGATAAATAAGAGGTCTAGCAAGTCTCTCTCGGACCTCCTCAATCCGTGGTCTCTTATCGAAGAGTTTTATTCCTCCTCGATAACTGAAACCTCTATCTCTAGTCGGCCTCTTCCTCTCTCTGTCTTGTCTCCTACCAAAGTTCCCAAACTCGAAGGCATTCCTCTCATAGTCCTGCTCGCACAGTTGCGCCCTGCACACTGCATCCTCATATGTAGCTATATCCAATGGGACCAATCTAGAACATAGTACTGGTCTCAGTCCATCAACAAATCTACGGACCTTTCTGGTCTCACTATACATGGTATCGAGGTCATACCTTCTAAGGGATATGAATCTAGTCTCATACTTATCCATTGACAAACTCCCCTGGCTCAACCCTTAAAACTCAACCTGCAGTCTTCGCTGCGCCGTATCTTGAACAAACTGCCTCCTAAAGGCATCCAAAAATATATCCCAACTAATATCTGTATGTCCGGCTCTCAAAATGGGTTTGGTGGACTTCCACCAATGCTCTGTCGATCCCTTCAGTCGGAACGCAGCAAACGCGACCATCTCCGAAGTCGTACACTCCAAGAACCCATATTGCTTCTCCATCTTTCTGATCCACTCCTCAGCAGCAACTGGGTCCTTGACCCCACTAAAAGATAGAGGTCTAAACTTCTGGAACAGTCGCAACCAATCCAGCTCACATCTGTACCCCAAACCACTACTACTTTGTCGCGAATCAACATGAGAGGGCATATCTTGGGCTGGTGGGGGTGTTGGAGTATCCGTAGGCTGTGGCATCTATGTCGACTGTGCAGGCGTGTCAGGTGTAGCTGCCTGTCCAATCCCAGTCCCTGCATCCTGCCCTTATCTACTTGGCATAGTGTGTGCCAACATCTCCACTATCATCTCTAGGCTATGCTCTAACCTCGTGAAGGGCGCCTTAGTACTCTCTGGTACCTCAGTAGGACCTGGAGTCTCATGGGTAGATGAAGACTCAGAATCATCTCGGCTCACAGGCCTACTGCTACGGCCTTGAGCCTTACCTCTAGCCCCTCTACCACAGCTAATATTTGCCTTAAAGGCTCGATTCTTGCATTCACAACCATTAATTAGTCTATTTCCCATCTTGTATACACAATTTTATCTAAACACAACACAGTAATATGAGGATGTACACTTTCCTAATTAGTAACATCGACTCACATCAGACCAACTCTGCTTTGATACCATTATGTCACGACCGCCCATGACTTAACCACAAACCACTACTAGTTTTTTTGCTTTTTACTTACCTTTCTCTTACCATCAGTTGGGCTGTGATTCGATATTAGTATCCTTGCTTACCATACCATTCATCCATTATCATACATATATGTCAATATACTATCTACTGACTGTAATTTCTTTTATACCATAAGTGAACTGATATAAAATTTAATACAAATACATCCCCTATAATTTACATCATTTACATCACTGTGCTGTTTATATGTTTAGATACAAAATCGTACGAAATGTGTAAACCTTTCGCTTGATAGGAAATGGCAGCGGACAAAAGGAATGCTAACCCTTGCTCTACTGCGGATGCTTTGTAGAGAGATGAAAAATGAAAGGGGTGAGCTCACAGCTCAGTAAGGAAATCAGGTAAGCAAGTAGAGATCTACACTATCTACTCAAAATAATTCCATACCTTAAAATATTATTTCCTTAACTCACGTTGAAAGCATGAATTTAAAATATATATATATATATATAGTTGTACAGATTAAATCCCATGTACAGAAATCATGCTGAGTTCTCAAAGATATGCATTTCGTGCAAAACAATGCATCTTTATAATTTCACAATGTCTTTGGACAAATCATGCCATTTATATTCAAATCACAGTAAATATGGCATTTCAATCATTCACAACACAACAATCGAATTTTCGACCCATCCCTTAAGTCTATCCATATCATAAAAATCAAGTGATATATCATGTGAGACTCGATGACTAAATGCAATAATATCCTGGACTATGGTCATATCCTTTAATGGTGATCCCAGGCTGCATAGTACTCGGTGTGCGAGGTAATCACTGCTACAACGGGAGGGGGGTCAGTCCATCACAATCGCCAGCTATCAACTCCTCATACACATCACAACAACACACAGTATATCGTACTCTATGACATATACACGGTACAATGTACACCCGTGCACCCTATCTCAATAGATAATCAATACCACGTCTCTAAATCTATATACGAACATCTCAACAGTGTGACACTCAGTCTACACAAGAAAATCAACATGGTTTTTAACATGTCTTATATATCACAGTAAAACTAAAGTGCGCGCCTTGAGTGTGACTCACAGTCAACACCCTGCTCAAACGCTATTTATGCATCTTAAAATATCGAACACTAGTGCGAGTAAACCTCCAGCACTAGGTCATGCATAATTCATGTTTCAAATCAAGTACGAGCAATAGCTCCAGTACCATGTTATGCACAAAACTCATCAAATTGAGTACGAGAAATTGCTCTAGCACTCTATCATGCATAAATCATATAAAATCGAGTACGAGCAATGCTTCAGCACTCTATCATGTATGTTATGGAAATCTAGTGAAGATCATACTTCAGCACTAATATATGTGAAAAACATATGAAATCAAGTGCGAGCTGTGCTCTAGCATGATTTATTCTCATATAATTCGATAGATGACTCTTTAAAAGGGATGATTTTCAAAACATAAAAATTAGCACTATAAATTGTGTTATTTCTCATCAACCATGAAAACATTAGCCCATATACCTACTCTTCTACCAAATAGTAGTAAAAACACTAAAAAATGTGGTTTCCATGCTTTTTACAACTTCTTCCAAAAGTTGATTTTTTTCCTAACTAGAGCAAATTTGTAATTTACCACTATTGGGTCGTTATAAATATTATTCACTTTCCCCGACCCTCAGAGTTTTTAAGTGAATGTAAAAGCAGATGAAAATACGTGCGGGTGTCTCTAACTACTCGCAGAAGTCCCTTACTTGGAATCACTCGAGAAATTTTACTTTCTCAATGCTGCTCGATCCAGCAGTCTGATTTACTCCTCCAATAATCTGTGGAGCTGCATATAACCATTCATCAGGTTAATTTCACATTTCCTACTGTATTTCACATTTAATACAGTCTATTTCACTTAATGGGCCTTGATAAACCTTAATGAGCCTAACACTACTTTAAGCCCATTTCCATTTTACTATTTATTTACGTTGGGCCTATTGGGCTTGTGGGGCCCACCAACTCTTATTGGGCTTGTTCGAGGCCCATAACATCACATTAGACCGAAACTAATTGGGCTTGGCCTACTGGACCTCTCGGCCATGGCATGTGGTCGAGAGCCACCATGCCTAGCCATGTCGAGCACCACGCCACCATCATGCCGATTGCTAGACAATTCACTTAGGCATTTTGTCATACACATGGTTGGCATTAGTCTTAAGCTTACTTAGTTCATTTAGGCATTTTATCAAACACCTTGATTGCCAACTTCAATTCATCCACCAATTGATCAAATTGATTAAAACTAACTATACCATAATCATAAACACATGTATACCAACCTATTCATGCCTTAAAATCATGTGGGTATTCATCAATTTATCATTACCCATTTTTCACTAATCCATGTTCATGGTAATTTCATGTGTTTCAATTCTTAAAACATATACCAATCAACTTAGAATAATTCATACATTAACATATATGAATTTGAAAGCTTGAAATTATACCTAGCTTGCACTTTCACACTTGGCCGAAACTTTGTAGCCTCTCAAGTTCCTCACTTTTGTTCATTGATAGCCAATTTCAACATATGTTAATCCTCTCTCAATTTGGAGCAACTTTCATGAAGATTGTAAGTTCCAATTATGCCTTTATCCTAGTGATTTTTAGTGAGAGAAAGCTTGAATTTTGGTTGTTAATAGTGTTTCCTTGTGTAGCTGAGAATGATGGGTTGAAGAAGACCACTTGTTGGCTGATTTTATAAGTCAAAGACTTAGTCATTAAGCCATGAATTACAGCCAACAAATTTGATGGTTTAGGTGGTAGTTACCAATTTGGCTTTTGTTACCATTTACTAATGGGCTTGAAAGTTAACAATTGGGCCTAGCTTTTGGGCCTCTCAGTTTGGGCCTTCCTAATGGGCTTTCAGGCTGAAATTTTTACTACATATTGGGCCTTCAATTGTCTAAATATTAGGCCCACAAATCAGCCCAACAATTCGACCTAATGGGCCTAAGAAATTCGGCCCACACTTGTTACACCTTAAAGGGCTTTAAAATTTCCACTTTGGCCCATTACGTTTTTACCTGTTAAATTTAATCCGAATTTTGATTAAATAAATTTTTCCTAATTTCGAGGATGATTATCTTGTATTTTGACCAAAAATATTTCTTCCCCAATTTTTTTCCATACTTAGGTTTAATTCTAACCATGGTTAGTCAACTATGGTCAAAGTCCACTTTTCTTAACTACCTTTGACTTTTCTTGACCATTGACCACGTTTGACTTTTTCTTAAAAATCTGAAAGTATCATATCTTATAGTTTACACTCTCATCTGTATGTTTTGGCCATTTTCGAGAGGTGAATATGCCTAAAACACCTTAAACGGACCATTTCAGACTCGTTTAGCCCTTTTTGGCTTTTACTCTGGATCTCTGTGTTCGGGACCAAATCAAATCGACTTTTCTTCATGATCTCCTTATATTTTCTCATTTTAAGTTCTTCTTTTCAGTCAGAATAATTCAGATCCACTCAATTTAGCCTGTGGCTTTATAGCCCTTATTCGACTTATATGTAGCTTATAAGTGTTAAAATCATTTTACTTACACTTTTATTTAAGTAAATACTCTTCTTATGATTCCACTAATGAAATAAAGTGTTCGTATATATAGAAATCATAAGGAACAAGCTACATAAAAATATGGATCTTACATGCACCCTCTAAAGTTCAAAGGGGGTGAAGGATTTAGTAAAGGCTGAGGAGTGACTGACTAATTTAGAAAGAATCTTTGAGTATTTGCGGTGCTTAGATTCAGATAGGGTCAATATGGTAACCTACATGCTTACCAGACAGGCCGGTGTTTGGCGGAAAGCCACTAGAACTTATCTGATTTGCCGACATCCAGAGATTACTTAGGAAATTTTTCTATATGCTTTCAGGAATCAATATGTCCCGCCTGCTGCTCAGAGGAAGATGCAGGCAAAATTTTTGGAGTTAACACAGGGCAGCATGACGGTGGATGAATATGAGAATAGGTTCTCTACCCTTATGCGGTATGACCTCGAGACCATCAAATATGAGCAGCGTCGCGCACAGAGGTTTCTAGCCTAGTTGAGACCCGTCATTCGGGATAGATTACTCGGTTTGTGCATTATAGAGTTTGGTGATGCTTTGGAGTATGCACAAGATGTAGAGAGGGGCCTTGACATTACACAAGCCCAATATGGATGTGAGACCCCATATATGTATAACCTTGTATATGTATGTAAATGGAAATACGATATGGATGATTTTTGGATCAAGTATTTATGAATTCATAAGAATGGTGATGTACTTGAATGTGAAGCATAAGTGAGGTAAAGTTCATAAATTCAATGTACACACTTGTAATAAGAGTTTGTGATGTACGTACAAGTTTCATTATGTATGAATATGAAGAAATGGACTTTTGTATGTGATGAATGTGAGTGGAATGGAAAATGAGTAGTGTGGTAAAATGGAATGAAGTTGCCTAAATGGTGTAAATCTTTATGCTCCCATTTGGTCTTGTGTTGTATACCTTTGGTTATACAATGAATGCACACAAGTTTTAAGGTGTATAAAGTGTGGTTGAATATGCCTAAAACACCTTAAACGAACCATTTCAGACTCGTTTAGCCCTTTTTGGCTTTTACTCTAGTTCTCTGTGTTTGGGACCAAATCAAACCGACTTTTCTTCATGATCTCCCTATATTTTCTCATTTTAAGTTCTTCTTTTCAGTCAGAATAATTCAGATCCACTCAGTTTAGCCTGTGGCTCTTATAGCCCTTATTCGACTTATATGTAGCTTATAAGTGTTAAATCATTTTGCTTACACTTTTATTTAAGTAAATACTTTTCTTATGATTCCACTAATGAAATAAAGTGTTCACACATATAGAAATCATAAGGAACAAGCTACATAAAAATATGGATCTTACATGCACCCTCTAAAGTTCAAAGGGGGTGAAGAGGATTTAGTAAAGGCTGAGGAGTGGCTGACTAATTTAGAAAGAATCTTTGAGTATTTGCGATGCTTCGATTCAGATAGGGTCAATATGGTAACCTACATGCTTACCAGACAGGCCGGTGTTTGGTGGAGAGCCACTAGAACTTGTCTGATTTACCGACATCCAGAGATTACTTAGGAAATTTTTCTATATGCTTTTAGGAATCAGTATGTCCTGCTTGCTGCTCAGAGGAAGATGCAGGCAGAATTTATGGAGTTAACACAAGGCAGCATGACGGTGGATGAATATGAGAATAGGTTCTCGACCCTTATGCGGTATGACCTCAAGATCGTCAGAGATGAGTAGCGTCGCGCACAGAGGTTTCTAGCCTAGTTGAGACCCATCATTCGGGATAGATTACTCAGTTTGTGCATTATAGAGTTTGGTGATGCCTTGGAGTATGCACAAGATGTAGAGAGGGGCCTTGACATTACACAAGCCCAGTATGGATGTGAGACCCCATATATGTATAACCTTGTATATGTATGTAAATGGAAATACGATATGGATGATTTTGGATCAAGTATTTATGAATTCATAAGAATGGTGATGTACTTGTAATGTGAAGCATAAGTGAGGTAAAGTTCATAAATTAAATGTACACACTTGTAATAAGAGTTTGTGATGTATGTACAAGTTTTATTATGTATGAATATGAAGAAATGGACTTTTGTATGTGATGAATGTGAGTGGAATGAAAAATGAGTAGTGTGGTAAAATGGAATGAAGTTGCCTAAATGGTGTAAATCTTTATGCTCCCATTTGGTCTTGTGTTGTATACTTTTGGTTATACAATAAAAGCACACAAGTTTTAAGGTGTATAAAGTGTGGATGGTGTATAAAGTGTGGATGAATATGCCTAAAACACATTAAACGGACCATTTCAGACTCGTTTAGCCCTTTTTGGCTTTTACTCTGGTTCTCTGTGTTCGGGACCAAATCAAACCGACTTTTCTTCATGATCTCCGTATATTTTCTCATTTTAAGTTCTTCTTTTTAGTCAAAAAAATTCAGATCCACTCAGTTTAGCCTGTGGCTCTTATAGCCCTTATTTGACTTATATGTAGCTTATAAGTGTTAAATCATTTTACTTACACTTTTATTTAAGTAAATACTCTTCTTATGATTCCACTAACGAAATAAAGTGTTCGTACATATAGAAATCATAAGGAACAAGCTACATAAAAATATGGATCTTACATGCACCCTCTAAAGTTTAAAGGGGGTGAAGGATTTAGTAAAGGTTGAGGAGTGGCTGACTAATTTAGAAAGAATCTTTGAGTATTTGCGGTCCTCTGATTCAAATAGGGTCAATATGGTAACCTACATGCTTACCAGACAGGCCGGTGTTTGGTGGAGAGCCACTAGAACTTGTCTGATTTGTCGACATCCAGAGATTACTTAGGAAATTTTTCTATATGCTTTTAGGAATCAGTATGTCCCGCCTGCTGCTCATAGGAAGATGCAGGTAGAATTTTTGGAGTTAACATAGGGCAGCATGACGGTGGATGAATATGAGAACAGTTTCTCTACCCTTATGCGGTATGACCTCAAGACCGTCAGAGATGAGCAGCGTCGCGCACAGAGGTTTCTAGCCTAGTTGAGACCCGTCATTCGGGATAGATTACTCGGTTTGTGTATTATAGAGTTTGGTGATGCTTTGGAGTATGCACAAGATGTAGAGAGGGGCCTTGACATTACACAAGCCCAGTATGGATGTGAGACCCCATATATGTATAACCTTGTATATGTATGTAAATGGAAATACGATATGGATGATTTTGGATCAAGTATTTATGAATTCATAAGAATGGTGATGTACTTGCAATGTGAAGCATAAGTGAGGTAAAGTTCATAAATTCAATGTACACACTTGTAATAAGAGTTTGTGATGTACGTACAAGTTTCATTATGTATGAATATGAAGAAATGGACTTTTGTATGTAATGAATGTGAGTGGAATGAAAAATGAGTAGTGTGGTAAAATGGAATGAAGTTGCCTAAATGGTGTAAATCTTTATGCTTCCATTTGGTCTTATGTTGTATACCTTTGGTTATACAATGAATGCACACAAGTTTTAAAGTGTATAAAGTGTGGATGGATGTCATTTTCAAGTATCAAAAGTGATGGGATGAGAGAATGACTATGACAGTAAAATGTATGAACTTTGGTATGAGTTGCTACAAAAAACTGTAAAAATTTTGGAAAATATGAAGGCTAGATCAATCACATAGGATGAGAGATCGATCTGAAAGAGCCAAAATGCTCTTATTCGAGGAACAAAAATAGTGCAGATCGATCTCTAATGGGGCCAGATCGATCTGCTAAACATTTTGTAATGAGTGGATCGATTCTTAAGGTAAACAGATCGATTTTCTTAGCTCTCGGATTGGAGCAGATCGATCTCCCCTAGATGCAGATCGATCTCCTTAAGCTACTGCCTGAGACAGATCGATCTCAAGGTTTCGACAAATCGATCTCATGCCTTCAAATGCCGTGAAAATGAGTGATTTTAAGTGGACCATATCGATCTCCACCCAAAGCAGATCGATCTCATCAAGCAATTTTTGTAAATAGGAGTAGTTGAAATCTGTATTTCACGAGAACAACCATTCCCTTTCCAATTCCACCCAAAAACCTAGTTTTCTCTCTCTAAATCCACCCATTTTCATAAATATTTGAGGGAAGGCTATTGGATACAAAGTTGTTCACATTAAGGAGAAGAACAACATAGCTTGGAGGCATTACCCCATTTGTGGGATTGAAGGAGCAAAGGTGCATTTCCATTTGGAGCGAGGAAATCCAAAGAGGTGAGTTCCTAAAACACCAACTCAAGTACATTGGTTTAGTTATTGATTATGAAGTGGATTTGGTGTGCCTATTAATGGTAGAACTACCTAGGATGCCATGAAACAATTATAACCTAGAAATAGGTTAGAGTGAGAAAGTGAAATGTAGTGGTATTAATGGTGAATAGGAGATCTTAAGGTGATAATGGTGTTGTGGGTATGATTTTAAGATGGTGTTATGGAATGAATTGTGAGCCTTACCTAAAAAGGGTAAAATGAATATTTAAAGCATTGGATAAAATGCATAGTTGAACGAGAGTTAGCAACACTAACTCGAGTGTTTGATGAATGAATTGCAGCTCCCGAGGATACACCGGAGTAAGTTGAGCCAAAAGAGTGAGAAGCTAAGAGCAAGAGAGTCGCACCTCGAGTAAATCGAGGTAAGAGAATTGTGTGGACTCTTAGAGATATCTGTGCGCAATTTGAGCACTTAATGTTTTTATAGAGTGCATGTGGTAATAGGAATTGAAATTGGTGATTGAAGGGCAAGAATTGGGTTTTGATGAAATGTGCATGAAAACAAAAGCATGATGCTTTGAAAACCTTATTTTAGTGCTTTTTAGCAAGTGTTTGGTAGGTTGGCTAACATTTGAAATGATTTGCATAAGAAATAACTTGATTTGGTTTTATAACCATGCTTTTCAAAGAATTGAGCCACCTATATGGTTTTTGTGAGAATGAAAGCGTGCTAGAGTATGACTCGCACGAGATTTGTTGTGTTTTTACACGTATGAGTGTTGGAGCTTAGCTCGCACTAGTTTTCACATGGATTTCTATGATGTTATGTTAGAGTTGAGCTCGCACAGACTTTATACTGGTTTTGGGATGGTGCTGGAGCATAACTCGCATTAGATGCCCACCATACTTGTTGCCGTGCTTGAGATTACTCACACATGATTTTATAACATGATTGATAGCCGTGTTAGGAGCTTCGAGTAGATTGGGTGTCATACCAATTAAATAGGCTCGCATGTGCATTTTGAGATGTGGCGTGATATGATGCGTTGATTTGGGTCCATGGAGTACGCTGTACCGTGCAGGTAGCATGAAGTACGTTGTACCGTGTTGAGATTATGTTATGCTACCTTTGGACGATGTTGAGATCTGCTATGGACCGACGGGCTGGACGTGACCCACCTTCCATGTGGAAACAGATAGTGGTGATACCCCGCACACCTGATCAGTGTAGCCTGGGATCACAAGATATGACCATAGTCCTAGAGGAGATTTACCTTATTATATTGCATATCTCACATGTCTTTTATTATGAATGAATCCATGTATTGTGAGTCAGGATAGTTCGAGGGAGGGGCTGAGTCCTGACAAGCATTGATTTCATTGAGATGAAATAGCATGATTTGCCTGAGAGAGTGTGATAATGGCTTTAAAGTGCACTTACGCATGATGGTTTTTCATGCTTTACTTATGAAATATGCATGATGATTTATGCCATGCTTTGAATTTGATTTGTGCACTAACAAATAATATGAGTTACTTTACATGCCATTAACACAAGCATGAACTAATGCTTTTGAGATGTGAATGAGAAACTGTATGGTTTTGAGCATGGCATCACGATCACGTAGATAGTGCAGTATCTACCTGTTCGCATGATTGCCTTACTGAGCGTGTTGTTTGCTCACCCCCTTATTTTTCCCTCTCTACAAAGCTTTGAGTATAGATTGAGAGCGACTGGAGGCTTTCTCTTTTGGTATCCGCTGCATCCCATCGCGTAAGGTATACACATTGATGAGATTTTGTATCTAAACTTTCTATAGCACAGTAGCATTTTGTATGTAACTATTGGGGATGTAAAGAAATGTAAACACATGTAAACAACAACTTTGATTTATTTATACAAGTGTTTACTTCTAAATTTTAATGCAAATGAAATTGTTATGGTTGGGTGAGGTAGACATTGACACACAACCCAACTGTTGACAGGGTAGCTGATCACGATCGAGGTAAGGTAAGGACGAAAAATGAATAATGCATGAAAAGCAAAAAATTTGTGACATTTTTTTGGTAAGTTAAGGGTCGTGACAATAGATCCCGTGGGAAACTAACGAGCAAAGGTAAGAGGGTGGAGACTTCTAGAGCAGAATTGATGAGGAGTCAGCCAAAGAGCCCAAGGATTGGTGATTCTCCAGTGAGGGCTGATTGGCTCGTGACTCCTGTTACCACCCTTATGACCACTTGAAGCCATCAAATGACTAAGAGGAATTACAATGACTGTGGTAAGATTCACGCTGGACCTTGTCATTAGCGGATGGGTGCTTGTTTTATATGCGGAGAAATGGGCCACTTGATTAAAGATTGTCCGCTACTACAGATTTCAGAGCCTTGGGATCAACGACAGCCACCATCTGACAGTTAGACATAGACTCCTCAGAGGCAGGTCCTCTAGAGACAGGCTACAACAGTGGAAAAGGGTAAGAAACCTGTTACTAAGGGGTGCGTCCTTGTAATTGACCAGGAAACCACAAATTCCTCTTTAAATGTCATCAGAGGTAATCTTCTTATCTGTAATCATAAAGCTTATGTTTTATCATCAGTTCATAAAGTATCTGCATTTAAAATCTAAGCCCTTAAATTATGTATGTTATATTAGTACTCATATACATGAGATACAAATAACTGATAGAGTGTGTAGGAACTGTGAAATTGAGGTAGGAGGTAGGGTAATGGTAGCAGATCTAATCTTACTAAACATGTTGATAATTCTATTAAAATAGAATTATTTGTGCTTAATTTCTTAATTAATTATTTTAATCTCCATATTATTTTATTAATTATCCCCTCAATTTAATTAAATTCTCTTGTGTACAAGTAAATTAAATCTGGATGAATTTCAGTTGTTTCGGTAGAAAATAGGCTAAAAGAGACTGGACCACTACCATTTCGCAGTCTGAGTCACCATTTGTTATAGAGAAGTGTGATGCCGGGTGTTCGTATATTATTCGCCTCAAAAATATAAGATCGATGGATATCGTGCCCACCTTCTGGAAGACACACATTGGGCTACATCGCACATCCAAGTGGACAAAATGACAAGTGACATGGAAATATCTTCTTTGAAGCGAATGGAATGAAGACAAGTGGTCAAACAATGCCAACTCATCTAGGATTGAAAATTACAATTGTACCCCCAATTTTGTGTATAAATAGAATATGATGAGCAATTGAAAGGAGTAGTTTTTTTTTTAGGGTAGCTTTAGTTTTTTAGGTTAAAATTTTATTGCTAGGTTTTATTTTTTCCTTAGGTTTTCTTTTAAGCCTTTCACGTTGGCTGGTGACAGCAGCCACCATATTTCTTCTCGGTTTGCCCAAATTTCCATTCCTTTATTGTTTTAATGTTTAAGTTTTAATGAAAAACTTTCATTTTTCCATTGTTGCTCTCGGTTTGCATTTTATTTCTATTGCACAGTTAAGTTTTTTATTTTCTTTTCTTATGCAAGGTTTCTTTTCATTGATTGGTTTTTAATCATTATTTCTTTCTAGTTCTCAGGTTGCTTACTAGTTGGTTTTCATTTTATTTTGTTACATCTACTGTTTAGTCAACTATGTTTCTGCCGATTTCTTAAAACAATACTACGTTACTACCATCTTGTTAAGCTTTAACAACCTAGGACTATGGTGATGCGGGGTATTGCAGGATATTGCTTCTACGTTGTTGGCTCGGTGGAGCTATATTGGCTGAGCCGAGGAGTTATATGACACAGTGAAGCATCATCACACGGCTACTGCGTTTTTTTAGTTCTCTTTCCATAGCTTCTGTTTTATCTTACATTTTGGTTCAACTGTCAGTCCCTAGTTAAACGATTAAGCTCTATATTAATTTTTCTTTCTTCAGTATTTATAGTTTCTCCGTTCTGCAATTAAAAGATCAACCTATATTTTTGTGCTTCATTTGGTTTTGCTT
Organism: Firmiana major; assembly: GCA_033439115.1. NCBI lineage: Eukaryota > Viridiplantae > Streptophyta > Magnoliopsida > Malvales > Malvaceae > Firmiana > Firmiana major. The sequence continues at coordinate 41,422,421 of CM065905.1, forward strand.
GTAGTTTTGATGGGCACGTCCTGTTGTGAATGCTGGCATAGCGGCATGTGAAGATCGGGTAAAAAGTAGAAGGAGCATGACAGAACTGAAACTGCTGGTGTAACCAGCGGAAGCTGCGCTGAAGCAGGATCACTGTAGTACGGTGCAGAGCAGCTGTAGTAGCAGGAGTTTTCTTTTACTCTGTTCTGCTCTGTTTTCATTCATTTTTACTGTTCATTTTTTTTGTTTTGTTGTTGCTGTTATCTCTCTTTTTCTGTTGCAGTTGATTCGACAACAGGCTGAAGTGGGAGAGCTTGCAGTTGCTCGGCTCCTCTTGCTGGACACAGTTGCTGCTCGGGTTATGCTGCTGTGTTGAGTTGCTGAAAGTGGCAACAGAAGCTGTAGGTATAAATTAATTTGCATGATAGTTTAATTTTCTTGGTTTTAATTTTATCAATAGTTAATTTTTGACTACAATAGAATTTAAGACGTAATTCTAGTGTTAATGTCTTATATTTAGACTTAAATTAGGGGTAGAATTATTTTATGCAATTTTAAGTTAGTTTTTTTTTTAATTTTTAAATTAAAATCCAAAAATATTTATTTTTCATGCATTATTTACTTATTTAGACATTTATGTAAGTTAGTAGTTAGTTAGAGTTATAATTAATTTAGGATTATTTTATAGGTAATTAGTTTCTTAGTTATATTTTGGAATTTCTTTAAGTTAATAGAATTTTGTTTTATTAGACTTTAGGATTTAGTAATTTGCATTTTTATTTCCAACTTAACTAGATTAATTTCTTGCACATTTTATTTTAGGATTGTCTAGTTTCATTCTAATTAATTTTATTTCTTTATTTTCTTATTTGCATTCTAGAATTATTTGCATTAATTAATTTTAGCTTTGTTAATTATTTTATAGGTTAACGCTTTTTATTGCTCGGAGCTCTGTTTTATTTATTTTTAATTTTTACTATTTTTATTGTTTTTCAGTAATTTTAATTTTAAGCCTTGTAGATCACCTTCTTAATTTTCATAATTTTCTAGGATATACTTAGGGTAAAATTAACCGGTACTTAGTTAGGCTAATTAAATTCTCTGTGAGACGATAATCCGGGACTCAAATCCCATTATTACTCGTAAGATCCGTGTACTTGCGGTTAGCACGTCTGGATAATTTAGAGTGGACGTAATCTATATCAAGTTTTTGGCACCCTTGCCGGGGAAGACAATTAGCCATTAATTAATATCGGTGAAATTATGCTTTGGTATAATTCTAGTTTGTAAATATTTAGAGCCTTAATTTAGTTTAGTTAATTTTCTCTCACTATAAATTTTGTTTTTCTTGAGAACTTTTAGATGTTTGCATTCGTAGAGCCAAGAGCTATGATTGCTTTCCTTTAGATCTTGAAATTGAACGAACACTTAGAAAAATTAGAAAGGATTATAGGAAATTACTAGCTCCGCTGCAAAACACGATGACTGAAAACAGAGAAATTAGGACTGTAGGTGATTATGCTGTCCCGACTATAGGAGGTTATTCTACTGGCATTAGGCCACCAGCTATCCAAGCAAACAATTTTGAAAATAAGCCTTTGATCCTCCAGGTGATCCAAACTTCGCTACAGTTCAGTATGCTTCCCTATGATGACCCACATGCTCACTGAGGGTAATTTTTAGATCTGTGCAACACTTTCAAGCATAATAGACTCTCGGATGATGCACTTAGGCTTAGGCTATTTCCTTTTTCTCTTAGGGATAGAGCAAGACACTGGTTGACCTCCTTACCTCCAAGATCCATTTCCACTTGGGACGAGTTAGCCCATCAATTTTTAGCTAAGTTTTTTCCTCCATCCGAAATGGCTAAACTCCGTAGTGACATATCTTCCTTTGCCCAATTTGATTCTGAATCCCTTTACGAAGCATGGGAACTATATAAATACCTTCTTAGAAAGTGTCCTCATCATGGCCTACCCTTATGGCTGCAAGTCTAGACCTTCTATAACGGACTCACTAGCCAAAATAGGACCATCGTTGATGCTGCTGCGGGAGGAGCTTTAATGTGAAAGATGGAGGAGGAAGCTTACATCCTGTTAGATAAGATGGCAGCTAACAATTACCATGGTCTTCAGAGAGGCAGTTGCCTAAGAAGTCGACGGGTATCTATGAGTTAGACACACTATCAACCTTGACTTCTTAAATAGCTAATCTCACGAAAAAGGTAGAGTCACTTAGTACCCAACATAATTTTGCCACTAGACCTAATCTTGTTCTAGCTATCTAAAATCCTTTTATTTCTTGCAACCTGTGTGGTGGTACACACTCTGTAGATAGGTGCCCGCTTAACTTAGAGTCTGTTCAGTACATTGCCCCACCTCAAAAGTGTAACGCCTCGGAAGCGTGGAAAACAGAGCAAATTTAAAACTTATTTATATCAATACACAATTTTGGGTGCATTCCTATGCAGTGTCATACATCATGATATATATATTAGAGAGCTTTCACCTCAGGATCTCATCATCTAATATTTATATATCATACCATATACATTCCTCAATACAGATTTATTTAATCCTAATACATCTCATACATCGTTGTTCATCAAGTGTCTGTAATTACAACTTTAGTCTGCGTATATGAAATGTTAAAGTATACCTCAAATACAATATATGGCCTGGAGCTCAAGTCCTCCACTAGCCACTACTCCATACGTCGTAGGAAACTCTCTTCACTTGAAGAAATCTGGGGGATATAAAAATAGGGTGAGCTTCTAAATTGCTCAGTAAGGGGGTAAGGGACTCATTAACAAAAATGATTAATCACACAGCATAATCATTTTGTTTTGTAGGTGAAACTCAATAAGTTCAATAGAAAACATAGCATGAAATCATTAAAACATCATTATCATCTCATTTCTCAAAGATCATGCAGAAACATGAGAGTAAATGGCTCAGTATAAAAATCATAGTTACAAACACGTGGAAATCAGGATGCGATAATAGCTTTTCTCGTAAAAAGTGATGAAAATCACCTCAGTAGTAATGTATGTGGCAAGGCCACGATCTCATGTATAAAATGGAGACTAGCAATAAAAACTTAGATAAAAACATCTGTCATAGCACATCAAAATAATCTCCTCTGGGTGCGCATCTCAGGCATCCTCAAAAGAGCGAACGTCGACAATATGGTCATGTACATGGTGTATTGGTCTTACGCGTTACCAGAACAAGGCCTGGACTTACATGCTACCAGAGCAAGGCCTCTCCTCATGCGCACTATTGGTCTTACATTCTACCAAAGCAAGGCTTGGACTTACATGATACCAAAGCAAGGTCACCCAACGCTACTAGAGCGGGGGTCATCTCACGTTACTAGAACGGAGGCATCTCTCGCTACTAAAGTGGAGGAATATCGAACTTACATGCTACCAGAGTAAGGCTCAGACTTATATGCTACCAAAGAAAGGCCCGATGTGCTATCACATGACACGCCTAGGTCTTAATAACAGCCATTATCATATAAAACTGTTTTTCCTTCATGTAGAGCTCATAATGGTTTCTCCCATAAAACTCATTTGAAAACCTTTTTGTACTCATTACAAAACATGTTAAAATCGCGCTCAAACCAGCAAAAGCACATACACATTTCTCAAATCTCAGTACGCCTTAACGTAGAGCCCAAATCCTGTTTCACTTTTTAAACTCAAATGGTTTGTAAAACAATTTCACACTTTGTTTACAACTCATAAAAATTGGGCCCCAACCGACTATAAAACCGTGTGCAATAAATCAATCACAACTCGTAAAACATGCTTGTTTTCTCAAAACATTTCATGCTACAAATATCATCACAAATCACATACACATATGAGTTTAAGTTTTCCCTTACCTCGTTGCACCTTGTATAGTGCAATCGTTTCCCCCGAACGACGGACTAGCCTTGCATTCCTCTTTGGAACTCCCGGGTTGTCCCAACGATGTTTAAACATCCTTAACATGTTATTACATTGTCTCAAATCTCAACATCGAGCATAATTGCTCACATTCTCATAATTTCTCAATACCTCAATAATTCTAACAACCCTAACCATTTTCAGCCTACTCATCACAACATCTACAGTCACAATCGCAGAAATCTACTTCAAAATCAAGGATTAAAGCTTAAAAATTTACCAAAAACTTGTGGAATACTCAATTCATGCCTTAGCTCAAATCATCCTTTGATTTCCAAGTATGTTGTTCTCTTTTTGATGGGGAATAACTTTCCCTCTTGCCACAGTCTCTGATTCGAATGAAAATGGGTGTTTTGGAAGAGAGAGAAAGCTAGGGATTTCGGTTTTCTGGAGAGAGAAGATGAATTTCAGCAAAAACATAGGGGTCCTTTTATAGGCAGAAGGTGGGAGATCGATATGCTCTTGGGTAGAGATCGATCTGCCTTTAAATTTGGGAACATTTTAGGCGATTTTTATGCCTACCAGATCGATCTATCGTAGGGGCAAGATCGATTTCATAATCTTGAGGAGATCGATATGCTCCTTGTGAGGAGATCGATCTGCATTTTACAAAAACATTTGGAGATTGATCTGCTTCTATAGGAGATCGATCCCTTTGAGGCAGAATCATAAGGAGGTCGATCTACCTTCATTGGAGATTGATTTGCTCGTTTATATTTCTCATTCCTTGTCACTTTGGCCTACCAGATCGATCCCATCTTCTCCAAGATCGATCTGGCCTTATAGTTTTACACTATAGTTGTACACTTGGCATAAAATCTCAATACATAATTGCCATAATTTACTCCATAGACTATTTCTCATTCAATATTCAATCATAACTTAACAATTTCATTCCTTAAGACTTAAATTTATGAATACTTCACATTTTGCTCAATCAATTACATTCCATGTTCACATTACAAAATTAGATGTGTATAGAATTCTCAGGTCTCACATCCTCCCCACCTTTAAAGGATTTGGTCCTCCAAATTCAACTCGACTCGTCAAACAAACGGGGGTACTTCTCCTTCATGAGGCTTTCTAATTCCCAAGTTGCCTCTTCCATTGAGTGATGTTTCCATAAAAGTTTCACTAATGGGATGCTTTTAGTCCGAAGCACCTTCTCTTTCCTATCGAGGATTCGAACGAGTTCTTCAGTGTAGCTCATGTCCTCTTGTATGTTCATCTCTTCATACTCTATGACATGAGAAGGGTTCGGGTGGTACTTCCTCAACATAGATACATGGAAGACGTTGTGTATCCCAGACATCTGTAGGGGTAATGCCAACCTGTAAGCTACCTCTCCCACTCTCTCAAGAATCTCGAATGATCCAATGTATCGAAGACTCAATTTTTCTTTCTTTCCAAATCTCATGATACCCTTACTCGGTGATATCTTCAGAAATACTGCATCACCAACATTAAACTCGAGTGGCCATCTACGCACATCCCCGTAGCTTTTCTGTCTACTCTGTGCAGCCTGCAATCTCTCACACATAAGTTTCATACTCTGTACAGCCTGTTCAACAAGCTCGAGAGCATTTATCTTTCTGTCACCCACTTTCGCCCAAGCTACAGGGGATCTACACTTCCTACAATATAGAGCCTCAAAAAGTGTCATTTCGATACTCGCATGATAGCTATTATTGTACGCAAACTCTGCTAGGGGCAGGTGATCATCATATGATCCCTTAAAATCAATTGTACACGCCCTCAACATATCCTGTAGGGTCTGAATAGTCCTCTCTGATTGACCATCTGTCTGAGGATGATAGGCGGTACTAAAACTCAATCGAGATCCCAAGGACTCCTGAAACTGGGTCAAAAATCTGGAGGTAAATCGAGAATCTCTGTCAAAAGTAATACTCACTGGAGCCCTATGTAATCTAGCTATCTTACTGACATATAACTCTGTTAAGGCATCCACAGTATCTGTGCTCTTGATGGCAAGGAAGTGGGTACTTTTTGTCAGTCTATCCACTATGACCCATATAGCATCACAACCTTTTCAGGTCCTCGGTAATGTGACACCTCGGAAGCGTAAAAAATAGGGTAAATTTAAAACTTATTTACATCAATACACAATTCTGGATGCATTCCTGTGCAGTGTCATGCATCATGATATATAAATAATAAAACTTTCACCATATGATCTCATCATCTAAGATTCATATATCATACCTCAATACAGAGTTAATTAATCCTACTACATCCTATACATTATTGTTGATTAAGTGTCTGTAAATACAACTTAAGTCTGGGTACATGAAATATTAAAGTATACCTCAAGGTACAATATATATGGCCTGGAGCTCAAGTCCGCCACTAGCCACTACTCCGTACGTCGCAGGAAAACTCTCTTCACTTGAAGAAATCTAGGGGGATATAAAAATAGGGTGAGCTTCTAAATCGCTCAGTAAGGGGGTAAGGGACTCGTTAATAAAAATAATTAATCACACAACATAATCATTTTGTTTTGTATGTGAAACTCAATAAACTCAGTAGAAAACGTAGCATGAAATCATTAAAACATCATCATCATTTCACTTCTCTAAGATCATGCAGAAACATGAGAGTAATGGTTTGGTATAAAAACCATGGTTACAAGCATATGAAAATAAGGATGAGATAATGGCTTTTCTCGTAAAACGTGATAAAAATCATCTCAGTAGTAATGCATGTGGCGTAGCCACGTAAACACAATCTCATGTGTAAAAAGGAGACTAGGCAAATAAACTCAGATAAAACATTCGTCATGGCATATCAATATAATCTCCTCTGGGTGACATCACAGGCATTTTCAAAGAGGAAACGTCGACAATATGGTCATTTGCATGGTGTATTGGTCTTACGTGTTACCAGAACAAGGCCCGAACTTACATGCTACCAGAGTAAGGCCTCTCCTCATGCACACTATCGGTTTTACATGCTACTAAAGCAAGGCCACCCAGCGCTACCAGAGCGGGGGTCATCTCTCGTAACCAGAACGGAGGCATCTTTCGTTGCCAAAATGGAGGAATATCAGACTTACATGCAACCAGAAGAAAGCCCGATGTGTTGTCACATGACACGCTTAAGTCTAAAAAACAACCATTATCATATAAAACCATTTTGCCTTCACGTAAAGCTCATAATGGTTCCTCCCATAAAACTCATCTGAAAATCCTTTTGTACTCATTTACAAAACTTGTCAAAACTGAGCTCAAACCGGCAAAACCATGCACACATTTCTCAAATCTTAGTACGCCTTAACGTAGACCCAAATCCCGTTTCACATTTTAAATTCAAACGGTTTGTAAAACAATTTCATACTTTGTTTATAACTCATAAAAATTGAGCCCCAACTAGATATAAAATCGTGTACAATAAATCAACTACAACTCATAAAACATGCTTGTTTTCTCAAAACGTTTCATGCTACCATTATCATCACAAATCACATACACAAGTGAGTTTAAGTTTTCCCTTACCTCGTTGCACCTCGTATAGGCAAAGGGCGAGAGATCGATATGCTCTTGTAGGAGATCAATCTGCCTTTGAATTTGGGAACATTTTGGACTCTTTTTATGCCTACCAGATCGATCTCATAATCTTGAGGAGATCGATCTGCTCCTTGTGAGGAGATCGATCTACATTTTACAGAAACCTTTTTAGTTCGATCTGCTCCTGTAGGAGACCGATTTGCTCTTTACAGAAACATTTGGAGATCGATCTACTTGCTTATGAGATCGATCTGCCTGTCTGTTCTTGCATATTTCCCTCATTCTAGAGCCATGAGATCGATCTCTTATCTTTGGAGATCGATTTGGCCTTCACAGATTGTACTGCTGCTGTATTATTTTACGGAAAACTAAATGTAAAACTTCCTAAAATCTACCCCATAGTCCATATTTCATTCCATACACATTCAAGACTTAAAAACCTCATCCTCTTATACTTCATCATATTTAAAACTTGCGTGTACATCAACATATCATAATTACATACATCAAATTACAATTCTCATAACTGGGGGTACATAAAATTCGCAGTTTTCACATCCTCCCCACCTTAAAGAATTCGGTACTCCAAATTCAACTCGACTCGTCAAACAGATGGGGGTACTTCTCCTTCTTGAGACTTTTCAACTCCCAAGTTGCCTCTTCCATTGAGTGATGTTTCCATAAAACTTTCACAAACGAGATGCTTTTAGTCCGAAGCACCTTCTCTTTCCTATTAAGGATTTGGACGGGTTCTTCAGTGTAGCTCATATCCTCTTGTATGTCCATCTCTTCATACTCTAAGACATGAGAAGGGTCCGGGTGGTGCTTTCTCAACATAGATACATGGAAGACGTTGTGTATTCTAGACATCTGTGGGGGTAATGCTAACCTGTAGGCTACCTCTCCCACTCTCTCAAGAATCTTGAATGGTCCAATGTATCGAGCACTCAATTTCACTTTCTTTCCAAATCTCATGGTACCCTTGCTCGGTGATATCCTCAGAAATACTGCATCACCAACATTAAACTCGAGTGACCTTCTACGCACATCCGCGTAGCTTTTCTATCTACTTTGTGCAGCCCATAATCTCTCGCATATGAGTTTCATACTCTGTACAGCCTGTTCAACAAGCTCGAGAGCATTTATCTTTTTGTCACCCACTTATTCCTAAGCTATAGGGGATTTACACCTCCTACCATATAAAGCCTCAAAAGGTGTTATTCCAATACTCGCATGATAGCTATTATTGTACGCAAACTCTGCTAGGGTAGGTGATCATCCCATGATCCCTTAAAATCTATCGTACATGCCCTTAACATATCCTCTAAGGTCTGAATAGTCCTCTTTGACTGACCAACTGTCTGAGGATGATAGGTGGTACTAAAACTCAATCGAGATCCCATGGACTCTTGAAAATGGGTCTAAAATCTTGAGGTAAATCGAGAATCTCTGTCAGAAGTAATACTTACTGGAGCCCCATGTATTCTAGCTATCTCGCTGACATATAATTCAGCTAAGGCATCCACAGTATCTGTGCTATTGATGGCAAGGAAGTGAGCACTTTTTGTCAATCTATCCACTATAACCCATATAGCGTCACGACCTCTTCGGGTCCTCGGTAAACCCATAATAAAATCCATGGTGACATGCTCCCATTTCCATGTAGGCACAGGTAAAGGCTGCAATAATCCTTCGGGCTTTTGATGCTTAGCTTTCACTCGCTGGCACACTAAACACCTGGCCACATAATCTGCCACGTCTTGCTTCATACCACTCCACCAATACACCTTTCTCAAATCTCGGTACATCTTAGTACTCCCTAGGTGCATGGTGTGTCGCGAGCAGTGAAATTCTCTCAGTATCTGTCTCTTCAGGGTATCATCGTTTGGTACACAAATTCGTCCTCTAAATCTCAATAATCCATCCATACTGACTATGAGATCCGACTGCGAAGTCCGCTAAGCTTTTCTAACCATATTAATCAACCTCTAATCATCACGCTGCCCAGTTCTAATTCGATCCATGATCTTGGGCTATATTCGTAGGCTAGCCAAAAATCCAGCCTCAACCTCTGTAACTCTGATCTGGAGCTCGGCGAACTGCTCTAATAAATCCCATTCCTTGATCATCATAGCAGATACCCTACTCTTCCTGCTTAGGGTATCAACAACTACATTTGCCTTCCCCGGATGGTATAGAATCTCGCAGTCATAATCCTTAAGGAGTTCCATCCATCTTCTTTGTCTCATATTTAACTCTTTCTGATCAAACAGATACCTCAAACTCTTGTGGTCAGTGAAGATCTGGAATTTTTCCCCATATAAGTAGTGCCGCCAGATCTTCAATGAAAATACCACATCGGCTAACTCCAAATCATGCGTGGGGTAATTCCGTTCATGATCTTTCAACAGTCGCGATCCATATGCGACCACTCCTCCATGCTACATGAGCACACACCCCAATCCTTGATGGGAAGCATCACTATATACTGAAAATCCTCCTGATCCCTCAAGGATAGTCAACACAGGTGCCACTGTTAATCTCTTCTTTAATTCCTAAAAATGGAGCTCACATTGATCAGTCCATATGAACGAATTCACCTTGCATGTGAGCTTAGTTAAAGGAGTGACAATCCTAGAAAATCCCTCAATAAATCTTCTGTAATACTGCACCAAACCAAGGAAACTTTGTACCTCTGTAACTGTCCTCGGACTTTCCTAATTAAGCACAACCTCTACTTTAATTGGATCAACTGATACTCCCTCCGCTGAAACTATATGACCAAGGAAAGCTATCCGATCCAGCCAAAACTCACATTTACTAAGCTTTCCATAAAATAGCTTATCTCGGAGTATCTGAAGTACTAACCACAAATGCTGCACATGCTCCTCATAAGACCTAGAGTGTACCAAGATATCATCAATAAAGACTATCACAAACTTATCTAGATAGTTTCTGAACACCTCGTTCATTAACCTCATAAAGGCTGCAGGGGCATTCGTCAATCTAAAGGGCATCACTAGAAATTCATAATGGCCATACCTCGTCCTAAAGGCCGTCTTCGAAATATCTTCCTCCTTAATCCTCAATAATCGGTAGTCTATGCATAATCTGAGACTACCATCCTTCTTCCTTACAAATAACACTGGTGTTCCCCACGGTGAGACACTGGGTCTAATAAATCCTTGATCCAATAACTCCTATAGTTGTTTCTTTAATTCCTCTAGTTCCACTAACACCATCCTATACGGAGGTCTAGAGATAGGCTGAGTATTTGGTACCAAATCAATGGTAAACTCCAGCTCTCTCTCTGGTGGTAAATCAGGCAACTCATCTGGGAAGACATCCGAAAATTCACATACCACGAGTATATCCTCAATCCTTGGATGTTCCTGGTTATCATCTGAAATGAGCACTTCATAACCTTCATATTAAAAGAAAATTCAATATTCTCAAAAGGTAACATCATAAATTCCAAATTGCTTATAGAAATTCCACACATTTATTTCCTCAATATCTCAAATGTACACTGTAAGGTTCAGGTAGGAAGAAAGTTATAATCTTAGTGTAGCAGTCTAAACTCACTTGATTGGTTGCCAGCCAATCCATTCCCAAAATTACATCAAACCCATGTATATTTAACATCATTAGATCTGCTAGCATTACTCTATTCGTTCTTTGGGACTCACGCATAGGGGTATTTACATGTAGGATATATTCTAAGGGTTCAAACTTTAAATTTAAACTACATGCAAAATGCTCAAAAATAAATGAATGCGTGGATCCCGGATCAATCAACACATGAGCCTTATGATTATAGACAGAGAGTGTACCTCTTATAGTTTCTGTAGAAGTGTCTGTTGTTTCCTTATCCAAAGCAAACACATGTCCCACTGTGACGGGTTTCTTTCCTTTCTCTGCAGTAGTGGCCCGTCTCGGGGGATTCACTCTTTGAGGCTGCTGTCTGGTAGGCTCCGGAGCATGTGGTCTCTGAGGTTGAGGACAGTCTTTTACTTTATGACCCATGTCTCCACATCTAAAACATCCACGGATCAACCCAGTACAATTTCCTTCATGCGGTCGGCCACAGTCTCTACAAACCCTTATCTCAGGCCTGACATCTCGAGGGGTCTCCCTGATGATAGGATAAGCTCTGGGTCTCTCAAATCTGTCTTTTTGTACCTCAATCCTTCCTCTTATGAAGGAACCTCTCAGAATATCTATCTGGAAAATCGCTGGCCTCTTACCCTTATCCCTAGTCACTGCTCTGAACTCATTCTAGGATTGCACCATCTCGATTCCCCTTTCAAACTCTTGTGCTCGTCTCAGAGCATTTTCAAACTCAGTAATACACAGCCCTATCAATTGATTTCTGATGATGGGCTTAAGTCCATATACAAATCTCTCGATGTGGAGCTCTTCATCTTTAAAGGTCTCTAGATCATATTTCAATAGAGTGGTAAACTGACTCTCATAATCATCCACAGACTTATCGCCCTGTACCAGACTCTAAAACCCAGCTTGCATCCTGCTCTAGGAGCTCGTGGTACATATTGGGCTCTAAAGGCCTTCTGAAACTCTTCCCAGCTAATCACATCTTGTCGGGACATCAGAATACTCTGAGTAGTATCCCACCAATCTCGATCTCTCCCTTTCAACATATAAGCACATATATTGACCCTCTCAGCGTCAGTGCATCCCAAATAGTCAAATATGACTCTTAACTCGGTCAGCCACTCCTCAGCCTCTACGAGATCTTTTCTCCCCTTAAATGCGGGTGGATTCATTTTCAAAAAGTCCCTCAATCAGATCATACTTCTGTCATCGGGCTGAGTAGCGGGAGGCACCGGGTCCATTTGTACTAGGGGTGCGGGAGGTCCTTGTGGTGGTGTAGGAGTGGTACCCGAGGTATAAACTCCAAAATGTTGCGCGAATAGCGCTGTCATCTACTCAAAACCTTATTGCACATCTTGCTCAATCCGGTTAAATCAAAAGTTAGGACTCTCCGGTTGTGGGACAGGTGGCGGAGGTGCCTCTGCCTGCCTCCTCGAACGACCTCGTCATCCACTCATTTTAATCTCAATACGTTCCTGCGCGTACACATCAAACTTGATTAAAATTTCAATCCTCAATTTCATTCATGACCAGGCTTATACAGACACTTGGGACGTATCCTATTTCACTTAACAGACACTGACAGTACTAAAAACCCTAAGCTCTGATACCAAATAAACTCTGTGATGCCCCAGAAATGCAGAAAACAGGGCAAATTTATAACTTATTTATATCAATACACAATTCTGGGTGCATTCCTGTGCAGTGTCATACATCATGATATATATATTATAGAGTTTTCACCTCAAGATCTCATCATCTAATATTTATATATCATACCATATACATTCCTCAATACAGATTTAATTAATCCTAATACATCCGATACATCGTTGTTCATCAAGTGTTTGTAATTACAACTTTAGTTTGGGTACATAAAATGTTAAAGTATACCTCAAATACAATATACGGCTTGAAGCTCAAGTCCTCTACTAGCCACTACTCCGTACGTCGCAGGAATCTCTCTTCACTTGAATAAATCTGGGGGATATAAAAATAAGGTGAGCTTCTAAATCGCTCAGTAAAGGGGTAAGGGACTCATTAACAAAAATGATTAATCACACAACACAATCATTTTGTTTTGTAGGTGAAACTCAATAAGTTCAATAGAAAATGTAGCTTAAAATATTTAAAACATCATTATCATCTCATTTCTCTAAGATCATACAGAAACATGAGAGTAAATGGCTTAGTATAAAAACAATAGTTACAAGCATGTGAAAATCAGGATGCGATAATAGTTTTTCTCGTAAAACGTGATAAAAATCACCTTAGTATTAATACACGTGGCAAGGCCACAATCTCATGTATAAAATGGAGACTAGGCAATAAAAACTTAGATAAGAACATCTGTCATGGCACATCAAAATAATATCCTCTGGGTGCAGATCTCAGGCATCCTCAAAAGAGCGAACGTCGACAATATGGTCGTGTACATGGTGTATTGGTCTTACGTGTTAACAGAATAAGGCCCGGACTTACATGCTACCAGAGCAAGGCCTCTCCTCACGAACACTATCGGTCTTACAGGCTACCAAAGCAAGGCTCAGACTTATATGCTACCAAAGCAAGGCTACCCAACGCTACCAGAGCAGGGGTCATCTCACGTTACCAGAACGGAGGCATCTCTCGCTACCAAAGCGGAGGAATATCAGACTTACATGCTACCAGAGCAAGGATCAGACTTATATACTACCAAAGCAAGGATCGATGTGCTATCACATGACACGCCTAGGTCTCAATAACATCCATTATCATATAAACTCGTTTTGCCTTCACGTAGAGCTCATAATGGTTTCTCCCATAAAACTCATTTGAAAACCTTTTTGTACTCATTACAAAACATGTTAAAATCGAGCTCAAACCAGCAAAACCTCACACACTTTTCTCAAATCTTAGTACGCCTTAACATAGAGCCCAAATCTCGTTTCACTTTTTAAACTTAAACGATTTGTAAAACAATTTCACACTTTGTTTACAACTTATAAAAATTAGGCCCCAATCGGCTATAAAACTGTGTGTAATAAATCAATCACAACTCGTAAAACATGCTTGTTTTCTTAAAACATTTCATGCTACAAATATCATCACAAATCACATACACAAATGAGTTTAAGTTTTCCCTTACCTCGTTGCACCTCGTATAGTGCAATCGTTTCCCCCAAACGATGGACTAGCCTCGTATTCCTCTCTAGAACTCCCGGGCTATCCCAACGATGTAAAAACATCCTTAACACGTTATCACATTGTCTCAAATCTCAACATCAAGCATAATTGCTCACATTCTCATAATTTCTCAATACTTCAATAATTCTAACAACCCTAACCATTTTTAGCCTACTCATCACAGCATCTACATCCACAATCGCAAAAATCTACTTCAAAATCAAGGATTAAAGCTTAGAAATTTACCCAAAACTTGTGGAATGCTTAATTCACGCCTCAACTCAAATCGTACTTTGATTTCCAAGTATGTTGTTCTCTTTTTGATGAGGAACAAATTTCCCTCTTACCACAACCTCTGATTCGAACGAAAATGGGTGTTTTAGAAGAGAGAGAAAGTTAGGGATTTTGATTTTCTAGAGAGAGAAGATGAATTCCAGTAAAAACACAAGGGTCCTTAATATAGGCAGAAGGTGGGAGATCAATCTGCTCTTCGGTAGAGATTGATCTGCCTTTGAATTTGGGAACGTTTTAGGCAATTTTTATGCCTACCAGATCGATCTCTCGTGGGGGTAAGATCGATCTCATAATCTTAAAGAGATCGATCTGCTCCTTGTGAGGAGATCGATATGTATTTTACAGAAACATTTGGAGATCGATCTACTCCTATAGAAGATCGATCCCTTTGAGGCAGAATCATAAGGAGATCGATCTGCCTTCATTGGAGATCGATTTGCTCATTTATATCTCTTATTCCTTGTCACTTTGGCCTACCAGATCGATCCCTTCTTCTCTAAGATCGATTTGGCCTCATAGTTTCACACTATGGTTGTACACTTGGCATAAAATCTCAATACATAATTGCCATAATTTACTTCATAGACTATTTCTCATTCAATATTCATTCATAACTTAACAATTTCATTCCTTACCATTTCAATTTATGAGTACATCACATTTAGCTCAATCAATTGAACTCCATGTTCACATTACAAAATTAAATGTGTATAGAATTCTTAGGTCTCATAAAAAGCAACAAAACCCTTTTTCGAGCACTTACAATCCAGGGTGGAGGAATCATCCTAATTTTTCTTGTAGCCAAAATCAGGGGTAGTTTTCTAATTCCAAACCTATGGGACCCCCGAGTTTTCAAGTTCCACCTGTTCATGTACCCCCACCACAGCATTTTCCACCTCATCATTCTAACCATTCTCATCACCCACCTCAATTCAACATCATCCACCACCACTACCTATGCAACCCAACACTTACCAGCACCAGCAGCTGCAGCGGAGAAGAAGCCCTCGCTTGAGGAGATGTTCACGATTATCTTGCAAAATCAAGCTGCTTCAATTAAGAATTTAGAAGTTCAGGTTGGACAAATAGCTAGTGCTCTTAGCCAGCGTTCACAAGGGACCCTCCGTAGTAATATCGAAGCTAACCCTGTTAGGCAAAGGGAGGGTAAGGAGCATGTTAAGGCTATAACCCTTAGGTGCGGTAGAGAGCTAGATGATCCACAAGTTAAGTCCAGTGTTGTTAAGCCCATAGTTGAAGAATCCTTAGGTTTCAAAGAGGCAGCTCAAAAAGAGCATGAACAAAAAGATCAGGCTGCAAAGGAATCGAAATCAGGTGCTTCTTCATCTTTATCTTCTTCTTCTTCACAGCCTTCCTCTTCATCTAATGCTACACCTGTTACCATTACACTTCCTCCAGTTACACCACCATTACCTTTTCCTCAGAGGTTCCAAAACCAGAAACTTGATCAGCAATTCACTAAATTTCTTGAGGTTTTTAAGAAGTTTCATATTAACATTTCGTTCGCTGATGCTTTAGAGCAAATGCCTAGTTATGTGAAGTTTATGAAGGATATCCTCTCGAGGAATAGAAGATTGGAGGATTACGAGACAGTGGCACTGACTAAGGAGTGTAGTGCAATTATTCAAAGGAGATTACCCTCCAAGCTCAAAGATCTAGATAGTTTTACCATACCTTGCACCATAGGAAATAAGTTCTTGGGTAGAGCCCTATGTGATCTAAGAGCTAGTATTAACCTCATGCCTTGGTCCATATACCAGAAGTTAGGAGTAGGGGATGCAAAGCCTACCACAGTGACCCTTCAGCTAGCTGATAGATCCATTAAGTATCCGAAGGGAGTCATTAAGGATGTATTAGTAAAGGTGGACAAGTTCATTTTCCCTGCAAATTTTATTGTATTAGATATGAAGGAAGACAGGGAAGTCCCCATTATTCTAGGCAGACCTTTCTTAGCTACTGGTAGGACTTTGATTGATGTACAAAAAGAGGAATTGACTATGAGAGTCCTAAATCAAGAGGTGGCATTTCATGTTTTCAAACCTTTGAACTTCCTTGATGACTCTCAAGAGTGTTTTAAGACGGAGGTTAAGAAAGATAAAATGCTTGAGCATAAGAAATTTAAGAGAAGGAAGGAAGTAGATAAAGCTAATGAGGATTTAACTGTCAGAATTCTGTCACCACTTTCGCTGACCCTCATACTTCTCGCCTTGCTGCTGAGTGTCATTTTCTTCAGCTGCATTTGAAGTGGCTTAATTTTTCTTTTCACTTTTTGTATAGTTCTTTTTCTTTTTTCTTTTCCGTTGTTTCTTTCTTTGTTTCTTTTGCAGATTGCTTCTCTAGTATATTCCAATCAAGCTTCAATTGTTCGTCATCATCAGATAGGGGCATATTCTATTCTTGAGCTTCAATTCTTATATTATTTGCACACTGAGGACACTGTGCACTTTAAGTTTGGGGGAAGGGATATCACTTGAGCATTTTTGAAAATTTTGGGAAAAATTGATTTTTTTTTCAAAATTGAGCTTACATTGTTGGATTTTGGGATGATTTAGTACTTAGCATGTAGTTTTCCCATATTCCAATGATATAACCCATGATTTAGTCTAGCTTTGATTGAATAAGAAGCATGATTATAAGAAAAGCATGAAGTTGAATTCTTGAATTTGTCTTGATTTTGATTGTGATTTCCTCATCTTAAGCACATGTCATGTCATGAATTTGTACATTTATTTAGAGAAAACTTATGTAGACATAGGATTGCATTTGTTCAGTTGATTTTGTGCATCATATTCTAGAATTTGTTTGATCTTATCTAGAGGTGAAATATTAGATCACACTTAATTAGGGAGATGATTTAGGCCATCTTTGGATCGTTTGAGCCTTTCTAGCCATCCCTGTACATATTTTACCCCTAGTCACCCATCTGAGCCAAATAAGCTTTTCTCTGTAAATACACCTACACATTTTTCCTTAGCTTAAACACTCTTTTCCTATCCCTTACCCCTAAAGTTGTAAATTCACTAGGATATATCTTGAGCTATGTACATATGGGTTATAGGTGATAGTGAAATTCAAAAAAAAAAAAAAAAAGAAGAAAAAAAGAAGAAGAAAAATACAAAAATAGAAAAAAATGTTTAGCAAAATAAATAACTTTGGGGGAATAATTATGAGCTTTTATATTAAAGATCCTAGAAGTAATGCATGTTGAAGGGTAATTAAACCTAAATCGACTTTATCATACCTTAGCCCTAGCCTTACATTACAAGCAGAATGAAATCCTATTGATCTTTGGTTAAGTGTGACTACATTAGTGAAGAGATGAGTGAAAAGCAAACTTATGGGAATGATCACTTGCCATTGACTTTACATTCACTGTGTTTTCATAATCTGATCCGGGTAAGGTATTGTGAAGTGGCTTTGACATTTTCACACACACACAAGGAGTCCAATTTGGGTTAGGACTTATCATTGAATGATTATGAATGTTAGATTTGTAATTAAGAATCTTCGATATCAGAGTTTGTACTTTTTCTTTGAGGATAATATTGGTGAGATCAATATGTTTAGTACTTGTCAATTTTTACATGTATTTTGTTTTGCTTGAGGACAAGCAAAAACTCAAGTTTGGGGGTGTCATAATTCTATTAAAATAGAATTATTTGTGCTTAATTTCTTAATTAATTATTTTAATCCCCATATTATTTTATTAATTATCCAATTAATTTAATTAAAATTCTCTTTGTGTGCAGGTAAATTAAATTTGGATGAATTTCAGTCGTTTTGGTAGAAAATGGGCTGAAAATGGGCTAAAAAATACTGGACCACTACCATTTCGTAGTCTGAGTCACCATTCGTTGTAGAGACGTGTGGTGCCGGGTGTTCGTATTTTATTCGCTTTGAAAAGATAAGATCAACGGATACCGTGCCCACCTTCTGGAAGACGCCGGGCTACATCGTACATCCAAGTGGATAAAAAGACAAGTGACGTGGAAATATCTTCTCTGAAGCGAATGAAATGAAGACAAGTGGTCAAACAATGCCAACTCATCTAGGATTAAAAATTACAATTGTACCCCCAATTTTGTGTATAAATAGAATATGATGAGCAATTGAAAGGAGTATTTTTTTTAGGGTAGATTTAGTTTTTTAGGTTAAAATTTTATTGCTAGGTTTTATATTTTCCTTAGGTTTTCTTTTAAGCTTTTCATGTTGGCTGGTGACAGCATCCACCATATTTCTTCTCGGTATGCCCAAATTTCCATTCCCTTATTGTTTTAATGTTTAGGTTTTAATGAAAAGATTTCATTTTTCCATTGTTTCTCTCGGTTTGCATTTTATTTCTATTGCACAGTTAAGTTTTTTATTTTCTTTTCTTATGCAAGGTTTCTTTTCATTGATTGGTTTTTAATCATTATTTCTTTCTAGTTCTCGGGTTGCTTACTATTTGGTTTTCATTTTATTTTGTTACATCTACTGTTCATTCAACTATGGTTCTGCCGATTTCTTAAAACAATACTACATTACAACTATCTTGTTAAGCTTTAACTGTCACGACCCAAAAATCAGAGTAAATTTTTCATTTTTCTTTCATACTTACCTGTCCTCTGATCGTGACCACACTCCACTAACAATTGGGCTGTGCGTCAATGCTAGTCCCACCATTCAATCACCATATAACTTAATTCTTTGTTCCAGAAAAAGGTAAACACATGCGTTTTTCATTTATTCTTTTCCATTCATTTACAAGTGTTTACATTATCTATACATCCCCGACAGTTACTTACAAACATGTTACTGTGCTATTCTTATTTAGATACAATATGTACAAGTGTATATACCTCAAAATGATGGGCAGCAGCGGATATCAGGAATGCAGTACTCAGTCGCCTCAACATCTATTGGAGGAAATTTGTGGAGGAAAATGAAAGGGGTGAGCACATCAAGCTCAGTAAGGCAATCCTACGAACAAGTAGCTAACCATACTACCAACATGAACGTGGTGCCATGCATAAACCACCCTTTCTCTACACATTGAAAACAATTGCTACAATTCATGATGTCATGTATGTCATGTAAAACAAGTTCACATGTGGATTTCAAAAGCATGGAAAACTCAACATGCAAATCCATTTAAAATATTTCATTCTCATTAAAATTTCACAACACAATTAGGACTCAACCCCTCCCTTGGGTGTTCCTGACTCACACAAAACCATGAAATCAAATGCTTTTCAAAGCAAAAGTACCATACGATATAATGAATATCATGTAAAACCAGTTTCCATCATTCATGTGTTTAAATAGCATGGAAAATAACGTCATGCAATTTTTCGTTTAAAACCCAGTTTCATTCTCATTAAAATCATGTCTCAGTTAGGATCCAACCCCTCCCTCGGGTGATCCAGACTCACACGAAAATCCATAAAACGTGTTTCTCAAAAACATCAACATGCGAGACTAGGCAATATATGTATATCTCAGGCAAATAACTAGGACTATGACCATATGTCCTCGTGATCCCACTACTACACGGATCCTAGTGTGCGGGGTCTCACCACTATCAGGAACCGCCCCGAGAGGTGGGTCAATCCATACCGTCGGTCCTACCCGATCACTCGCATCTGAAGATGCCACTCGCATCCGAAGATGCCACGCATTCGAAAATGCCACGCATCCAAAGATGCCACATAATCAATCCCAGCACGGTACAACCTACTCTATGCTACTTGCACGGTACAATGTACTCCGTGGACTCATATCTCATATCCATACTCATGCCCTGTCTAAAATGCACGTGCGAGCCTATTTAATCGATGTGACACACAATCTACCTGATGCTCCAAGCACGGCTCATCGCATGTTCTCATAAAACCAGTGCGAGCGATGCTCCAACACTCTCATAAAATCAAGAAAAATCTCGTGCGAGCCAAGCTCCAGCACGCGTTTCATAAAATCTCAAAAGAATAGTGCGAGCTAAGCTCCAGCACTCTGTCAAAATCATGTAAAACTAGTGCGAGCTAGGCTCTAGCACTCTGTTACACAAATCATGTGAAAATCTTGTGCGAGCTAGGCTCAGCACCCTGTCACTAAAATCATGTAAAAAATTGGTACGAGTTAGACTCCAGCACTGTGTCACGAAAATCATATAAAAATTTGGTATGAGTTAGACTCCAGCACCCATGCATGTAAAACTCTAGTGTGAGCTCTCGCTCCAGCACTAATGCATGCATCACACAATTCAAGATTCGTGCGAGCTGAGCTCTAGCACGTCACATTTTCATAAAATCACGTTGGCGGCTATATTTCTCAAATCAATTTCAAAGAAAATCAACATTGCTGAAAATATGCAATGCTGTGCATTTTTATTTAAAAGTTAGCCAGCTACTCATGCACGTGTCAAAACACCTCAAGAGCAAGCAGGAACCTCTTGTTCTTGCTCCTCCCAACTTTTTCTAAATTTGAAAATTTTACCCTTCACAAGGGTATTTTGCCCATCTGGGGCACTAAAATTTTTATCTTAAATCTAGACCCTTCAGACACTTTAAGAGACTGCAAATGAAGTTGAAATTACGTAAAGTTACCTCTAGCATTTCGTAAAATTTCCTTACCTAGAATTACACGCAAGCTTATCCCGTACCAGGTCTCTCAGTCCAATTTGCTCCAAACCAAGTCCACGGAGCTGCATATAACCATGTATTTCGATCAGTTCTAATATACTTATCAGTATTTCGCTTTTACTCATCGAATCTAAAACACTGGCCCGTTTTACTTTATTGGGCCCGATTGCATCTTAATGGGCCTCGACCCATTTCCAGCCCGTTTCCACTTATTAAATCCCTTCTTCGAGTCTATTGGGTTCTCAATATCCATTGGGCTCCGTTCTAAACTCTTTGGATAGCTCGTATATCATTTACGACAATTAATTCAAAAATCCCTATATAATTCTCTAAATGTGAAATTAAATTCGAAATTCGTAAAATAAATCTTTAATATGCGAATAATTACATAAATTGTCGTAAATGCGCGTTACTTACCTGAGATTATGTGATGGTGCATAAATCGAAGTTCGATAGGCTCACGTTCAGAATTTATCTTCAAACTGCACAATTTATATTTAATTTCGGGTTATTTTTCGATCAAATATAATTTAAGTAATTTCTCAAAAATCAAATCGATCAATTTTGACTGCTTACCAACTTACCCGAAGTCCGGTGTATCCCCAAAAAATCTTCCCCTTTTTTCCTTTTTCTATTTTTTCTTCTTTTTTCCTCTTTCTTGGCTAAAACGGTTCGGTCCGATTCAGCCCGGTTCAGACCGGTCCAGTTCAGTCAGTTTAGTCCAGTTCGGTCGGTTAGGGGCTTTGTTGGTCGGTTCTTCGTTGGTTTCCACCTCCAGCAGGTCCGTCTGGCTGTCCGATGCACGGATCTGGTGGCATCCACGCTCAGATCGACTGCAATGAGGCTGGTTCGGCCTTTCTCCTTTTCGGCGTTGGTGGTGCTTCTTCTTCTCGCCGATTTTGATGTCGTCCATCAGTTTTTCTGACCATGGCCACCACGAATCTGCTCGTCTCTACCTTGGGGACGTTCGACTGGGGGCGGGGTTGGCCAGATCGGCGCCGGTGGTCGCCGATTCTCTTTTCCCTTTTCGGTTTCTTCCCCCCTCGTCGTTTCTCACGATTTTCGATGGCTGGGTCTGCGTATCGGTCTGTGGAGGCCCCCTCGGTGCCGACCTTGCTTTGCCGGTCGCCTCACCCTCCATCGTGCCGCTGTTCGTCGGAGCCAGGAGATCGATTTTTGGTTTTTTCCTGTTTGGGTCGCGCGACACAGTCGTGCGATCCTTATTTTATTTATATTATTTTATTTATTTTTATAATTTATAATTTTATTATTTTATTCATTATTATATTCTAAAAATCCCAAAGTATCTAAAAAAATTATATTTTATTTTTTTAATCAATAATTGAATTTATTTGTCTTATTTCATCTTTTCGGTATATTTTTTCAATATTTTCAGGATATTTTTCGAGATAAAAATTTCGATGTATTCCAATAAATTTATATCTTGATCAATTTAACCTGAAATTTATTTATTTCTTGGTTATTGATCAAGATTTCTCAATTCCATATTTTTAATAAAATTTTCTTGTCAAATTAATACCGGATTTTGATCTTTTGACCGTTTTACCCTTACACATGTTCGGGACCAAATCAGTCCAACTTCCCTTCATGAACACTCACTCATTTCGTGTTTTAAATCCTTATCTCCAGTCCGAATCCCGTTCATTTAATTTTGGACCATTTCAATCCTTCATACGAAATTAGGATATAATTCGAGTCTTACATAATCTCCACACTTAAGAAATTTGGTCCTCCAAATTAGAACCAAGTCAAATGGGTCTATAAACAACTTCGGGTACGTCTATGGCATCATACTTTTTAATTATCATGTAATTTTTTTCGGAGTGTAATATTACCAATGGACTTGACTAGGGAGATCATCTTAAACCTCAACACTTTCTCCTTTCGTCTAACACCCGTATCAAGTTTTTCAACATACGTTATACTTTCATTGAGATGAGCTGTTGGAGCTCATATCCGATCACATATGTTGGGTCCGGATAGTACTTTCGAAGCATCAAAAGATGAGACACATTGTGGATGCCTGCTAATTCAAGGGGTAACGCCAACCTACAGGCCTTATCTCCCACTTGTCCAATCTCTCAAAGGATTCAATCTAACGAAACTCAATTTGTCTTCTTTTCGAATCTCGTTATATCCTAAGAGCATGTAACTTCCAATAATACTAATTCACCCTCGATGAATTCTAATGGTTTCTGTCTCTTGTCAGCATAGCTTTTCTGTCTGCTCTGAGGTGTTCTTAATTTCTCACAATCCACTGAACATTCTCAGAGGTTTGTTTTACCAATTCGAGAACAATTCTCTATCTGTCACCCACTTCCTCTTATCTAATTCGGGGAACAACCCCTAAAGCCATACCATGTCTCATATAAAGTCATCCCGATACTCAAGTGATAACTGTCGCTATTGGCGAATTCAATTAATAGCAACTGATCATCCCAGGAGCTTATAAAATCACTGCACACACTCTCATGATATCCTCTAGAACCTTTACAGTCCCCTCTGACTGACCATCTGTCTGAGGACGAAAAGCTGTGCTAACACTCAATCGGGTTCCCATAGCTTCCTGAAAAATATTCCTCGAAGTGGGAAGTGAAGCGGGAATCCCTATATGATATAATGCTCACTAGAAAGTACATAATGTTCAACAATCTTCCTTACACATATATCTGCCTACACACTCAAAGTATCTGGGGATTTCATACCCAGAAGGTGGGTAGACTTAGTCAATCTATCAACTATCACCTAGATAGCCTCGTGATTCATTCGGGTCCTCTGTAACCCATTATGAAATTCATGGTAACTTGCTCCCATTTTTCATGTCGATATAGGTAGAGGCTGTAATAACCCTACAAACTTCTATTGCTCTACATTAATCTGCTGACATACGAGACACTTCTCTACAATCTCTTTTCACATCTGACCACCAGTACCTTTTTTCTTAGATTTCGATATATTTATTACTTCTCAAATGCACTGTATATCTCGAAGAGTGAGCTTCTAACAATATCACTATCTCATCAACTGTGGTCCTGGGGAGTACTTATACTGTCTTTGAACCTCAGTAAGCCATCATCACTCTCTGTGAACTCTGTCACTGTACCCCTCTGAATCTGACCCACACGATTGACACCATGTCGATCATCACGCTAAGCCTGTCAAACCTGATCACTCAAATCCGGTTCTAATCTCAGGCTAGCTGTCACACAATCACTGTCATCATCAGAAGGGATCACATCACTATTGAGGCTTACAACTGCTCTAGCAGCTTATACTCCCTGACCATCATATGTAATACCATCCTAAGGCTCTTTTTGCTCAAGGCATTAGTCATTACATTAGCCTTTCCTGGGTGGTACAATTTTCACGATCATAATCCATCAGAAGCTCTAACCCTCTATGTTATCTCATATTCGACTCTTTCTGTGAAAACAGATACTCGAGGGGTTTTTTTTATCAGTGCATATGCAAAATTTCTTACCGTGTACATAGTAGTGACATATATTCAGTACAGTCACTATCGCTGCCAACATTAAATCATGGGTCAGATAGTTTCTTTCATGATCCTTGAGTTGTTTGGATCCAAAATCGACTATCTTCCCATTTTACATCAATACACAGCCCATTCATTATTTTAAGGTATCCATATACACTGAGAAACCTCTTGATCTGTTAGGTATGGTGAAAATAATTACGGTGGTCAGCTCATACTTTAATGCACCAAAACTCCTATCACGTTTATCATCCCATTCAAATACCACTTTTTCTTAGTTAAACGTGTCAACAAAGTAGTCCATTTCGATAACAAACCATCTGTAAAAACAATTTTCAATTATTGCTTATAATTTTCCCTAGACTTTAAATACACCCAAATATCATTAATAAAGATGATAACAAATCGGTCCAGGTAAAGTTTAAATACCTCATCATAGTTAAGTTCTACTAAATATTTCAATCACCCATATCATTGACCTATGTACGCATAAACGTATAATGTCATTTCAAAATCACTTCCGTTCAAGATACTAACACACGTCATTTCCTTTTTCTTATATTAATGGCTTTTATAAAATTTTAATTTTTAAACCTTCATGATTAATCGAATTTTATATTTCTTTATCGTACCAGTAAAGGTACCCTAATTTTAAATGTATATATATTACGACTGTTGATTTCAATTTATAGGTGATGTGTATTTCTAGACGCTGTCAAGTCTTCAGGCGGGGAGGTATTTTGAAATACCTATATTAACCCTCAGACTTGACCACATGGACTGATCATGGATATATCCAGTCATGGATATATCCCCCCTTATCCTTGGTCACGATTCATATTCACTACATATCGCTTAATCCAAATTACTTCACATATCCAAGATATTCTTACCTTGCATGCGCCTCTTATTCCAATATATCTTGTATTCGGGATCTATCACATCTCAAAGCTTATCTCCTTTTGTATATCACTTATAACAAACTCTGTCATTACTCATTCCATGAGTACAATCATTTACTCCTTTAATTTCAATCGCTACACCCCTTTTATTACTTGTCAAAACTTACAGTATACTTTTTAGGGGTAACCACATCACTATCTTAGAGTAGAACTCTGAACAGCATAGTTTGCAGCCGACTAATTTATTCTCAAATATTTATTCAAATTATTCATATCCCATTGAATAAAATTGGTTGGCTTATACTTCTTCCCCCGTTTTTGACTTATAATCTCTTCATAATTATTCTGTTAGTTTACCCTCCTTCATTAGGATGCTAACTATCAGTATTATGCCCAAGGGTGTAGGCATTCACGTCTTTCACTAACTTATGTGCAAATGAAGGCGGTATGAATAAATGTGTGACACCAGGATCAAGTAACATAATTATTTCTTTATTCATAACCAGTGTGGTATCTTTCACCACATCATATAAAACATCAGTAGTGTCCTGGTCCAAGGTATACACTCGCCCTCGTTCAACAGCATACTTTCCCTTTCTCTTCGACTGTGGCCTCCCTTTTCGGTACAGAGATACCAACAGGGTTTTCTCTGTCTCTTTGCCCTTCTATAGGGCAGTCTCACCCAACTCTGAGCAATCATTAAATAATTGGCCCATCTTACCACACTTAACACTTATTTTAGTCAATAAAGTGTAGGTGTTGGCCCTACTTTCGTGGTATCTACCACACATCCTACACTGTTTACATTGTTACGGAGCAGGTCGGGGTCCTCTAATTACAATACCCCTCAAAAGTGCTAAAATTGGATGCACTGGGGCCTTACCAATCATCTTACCCCTTGACTCATCAAATCTAATCTTTTACCAAACTACCTTTTTCTCGTTCTGACATCTTTGTCATTCTCTATTCTCTTTCTGTCTCTATTTCAACCCTTACTACCTTTCCCAATCCCAAAGGCGTGCAACACATGATCTTATTCACACAACTGTGGTCTGCGCACTACCTCGGCATAGGTAGTGATATCTAACAGGGCCAATCGGACTCTAATCGACAATTTGAGCCTTTCCATGAACTTTTGGGCATTCCGACTCTCCCTGCCCATAATGTCGGGGTAATACCTGTCCAGGGATATAAACTGAGTTTCATACTCATCAATCACTCAGTTCCTCTGGGTCAGAGTAAGGAATTTTATCTGTAATTTTCTTTAAGCAGTATCCGGGATATTCTGTCACCGAAATACATCCAAAAATATTTCTCATGTCATCTCTGGATGTCTAACTCTTAAGATGGGTCGAGCGGACTTCCACCAATGCTCTGACTCGCCCTCAAATCCTATGCATACTGTAAGCAATTAGCTCCAAAAATATTCTTCACACTCCGCTCCAACCTCGCGAAGCGTGTCTCAATACTGTCTGATCTCTCTGTCGGACTCTGTGGGGCATGCTCAACATTAGCTTCCATTTCAATCTCATCCTGGTTCTCATAAGTCAACTCAGCACGACTAGCAGGCTTAGACCTACCTCTATGACCTCTGCCTCGTGCTCTACCTCCTCTACCGCGACTAATTAATGCCTATATTCCTGCATTCTCAACCATTTCTTAGTTAAAACTCATCTCGATATACACTATTGTATCTAACCAAGCACAGTAACACGAGGATGTACTTTCCTAATTACTGACATTGACATACATCAGACCAATTTTTCTCTGATACCACCGTTTGTCACGACCCAAAAATCAGAGTAAATTTTTTATTTTTCTTTCTAACTTACCTGTCCTCTGATCGTGACCACACTCCACTAACAATTGGGCTGTGCGTCAATGCCAGTCCCACCATTCAATCACTATATAACTTAATTCTTTATTACAGAAAAAGGTAAACACATGCGTTTTTCATTTATTCTTTTCCATTCATTTATAAGTGTTTACATTATCTATACATCCCCGACAGTTACTTACAAACATGTTACTGTGCTATTCTTATTTAGATATAATATGTACAAGTGTATATACCTCAAAATGATGGGTAGCAGCGGATATCAGGAATGCAGTACTGAGTCACCTCAACATCTACTGGAGGAAATCTGTGTAGGAAAATGAAATGGGTAAGCACATCAAGCTCAGTAAGGCAATCTTACGAACAAGTAGGTAACCATACTACCTACATGAACGTGGTGCCATGCATAAACCACCCTTTCTCCACACATTGAAAATAATTGCTATAATTCATGATGTCATGTATGTCATGTAAAAAAAGTTCACATATGGATTTCAAAAGCATGGAAAACTCGACATGCAAATCCATTTAAAACATTTCATTCTTGTTAAAATTTCACAACATAGTCAGGACTCAACCCCTCCCTCGGGTGTTCCTGACTCACACAAAACCATGAAATCAAATGCTTTTCAAAGCAAAAGTACCATACGATATAATGAATATCATGTAAAACCAGTTTACATCATTCATGGGTTTAAATAGCATGAAAAATAACGTCATGCAATTTTTCGTTTAAAACCCAGTTTCATTCTAATCAAAATAATGTCTCAGTCAGGATCCAACCCTTCCCTCGGGTGATCCAAACTCACACGAAAATCCACAAAACGTGTTTCTCAAATATAATTTCGGGTTATTTTTCGATCAAATATAATTTAAATAATTTCTCAAAAATCAAATTGGTCAATTTTGACCGCTTACCGACTTATCCGAAGTCCGGCATATCCCCACAAATTCTTCCCCTTTTTTCTTTTTCTCTTTTTCTTCTTTTTTACTCTTTCTTGGCTGAACCAGTTTGGTCCGGTTCAATCCGGTTCAGCCCGATTCAGATCGGTCCGATTCGGTTGGTTCAGTTCGGTTTGGTCGGTCTAGGGCTTCGTCGATCGGTTCTTCATCGGTTTCCACCTCCAGCAGGTCCGTCTGGCTGTCCGATGCATGGATTTGGTGGCATCCACACTCGGATCGGCAGCAATGAGGCCGGTTCGACCTTTCTCCTCTTCGGCGTCAGTGATGCTTCTTCTTCTCGCCGATTTTAGTGCTGTCCGTCAGTTTCGTCGGCCGTGGCCACCACCAATCTGCTCGTCTCTACCTCAAGAACGTTTGGCTGGGGACGGGGTTGGCCAGATCGGTGCCGGTGGCCTTCGATTCTTTTTCCCTTTTCGGTTTATCCCCCATTGTAGTTTCTCACGATTTTCGGTGGCTGGGTGCACGTGCCGATCGGTGGAGGCCCTTTCGATGCTGGCCTTGCTTTGTTGGTCGCTTTGCTCTCCATCGTGCCGCCGTTCGCCGAAGCCAGTTGATCGATTTTTGGTTTTTTCCTGTTTGGGTCACGCGAAACAGTCGCGCGATCCTTTTTTTTAATTTTTATTTTATTTATTGTTATAATTTATTAATTTATTATTTTATTCATTATTATATTCTAAAAATACGAAAAATATCTAAAAAAATTATATGTTATTCTTTTAATCTATAATTGAATTTATTTGTCTTATTTCGTCTTTTCGGTATATTTTTTCAATATTTTCGGGATATTTTTCGAGGTGAAAATTTCGATGTATTCCGTTAATTTATATCTTGATCAATTTAAGCTAAAATGTATTTATTTCTTCATTATTGATCAAGATTTCTTAATTCTATATTTTTAATAAAATGTTCTTGTCAAATTAATACCAGATTTTGATCTTTTGACCGTTTTACCCTTACACGTGTTCGGGACCAAATCAATCCAACTTCCTTTCACAAACACTCACTCATTTCGTGTTTTAAATCTTTATCTTCAGTTCGAATCCCGTTCGTTTAATTTGGGACCATTTCAATCCTTCATACGAAATTACGATATTGGCGGTATCAATAGAGTGCAAAGACTAGGACATGGTCCTGAGTTCGAGCACTCTGAGATGCGTCATATTGGTGATGGGCTTGCCCTCCCATGTTGAACAAAGCCTTGAGTGGGTCGAGGCCTGCAAAAAGGACAATACGTGGATGTGTAGGGTGCCAGTAGGTGTTGCGCCAGTAGCTGTTGCGGCAGTGGGCCTTCAGTGCGAGTTCGCTTGTAGCTGTTGCACTGCTGGGCCTTCAATGCTGGTGGGCCTTCACTGCTGGTGGGGCCTTTACATTAATAACTTAGGACTATGGTGGTATGGGGCTGTTGCAGGATATTGCTTCTGCATTATTGGCTCGGTGAAGCTATATTGGCTGAGCCGAGGAGTTATATGACACAATGAAGCATCATCACACGGCTACCGCATTTTTTTAGTTCTCTCTCCTTAGCTTCTGTGTTATCTTACATTTTTGTTCAATTGTCAGTCCCTAGTTAAACAATTAAGCTCTGTATTAATTTTTCTTTCTTCGGTATTTAGAGTTTCTCCGTTCTGCGCTTAAAAGATCAACCTGTATTTTTGTGCTTCATTTGGTTCTGCTTGTAGTTTTGATGGGCACATCCTACTGTGAATGCTGGCATAGTGGCGTGTGAAGATCGGATACAAAGCAGAAGGAGCATGACATAACTGAAACTGCTGGTGTAACCAGCGAAAGCTGCGCTGAAGCAGGATCACTGCCATGCGGTGCAGAGCAGCTGCAGTAGCAAGAGTTTTCTTTTACTCTGTTCTGCTCTGTTTTCATTCATTTTTACTGTTAATTTTGTTTGTTTTGTTGTTGCTATTATCTCTTTTTTTTTTGCTACAGTTGATTCGGCAACAGGCTGAAGTGTGAGAGCTTGCTGCTGCTCAACTCCTCTTGTTGGACACAATTGCTGATCGGGTTGTGCTGCTATGTTGAGTTGCTGAAAGTGGCAACAGAAGCTGGTTTCGGCTGAAACTTTGCACTGGAACAACAGGAGCAAAGGACCGGCATGGGATTGCATGAAGTTGCTGAATTGTTGCTGCAGATGGAAGGAATATTGGCGGTATGTGCAGAGCAGATGGCGTGCTGGCCAGAAACACAAGGATGGCAGGCGTTGGACAACTCCTGGATGCAGAGTAGAGAATGAAGCGTGCATAGTACAGTGCACGGGACTAGTGCTGGCTAGAAATTGGTTTAAGGCCGTGTTCGGCAAATGGGCATTTCTCAATTTAATGTTTCATGCAATTATTTTATTTTGTTTAATTGTTATTAGTCCCTTTATTATTTGTTAGCTTAGGTATAAATTAATTTGCATGATAGTTTAATTTTCTTGGTTTTAATTTTATCAATAGTTAATTTTTTACTACAATAGAATTTAAGACGTAATTCTAGTGTTAATGTCTTGCATTTAGACTTAAATTAGGGGTAGAATTATTTTATACAATTTTAAGTTAGTTTTTTTATTTAAAAAAAATCCAAAAATATTTATTTCTCATGCATTATTTACTTATTTAGAAATTTATGTAAGTTAGTAATTAGTTAGAGTTATAATTAATTTAGGGTTATTTTATAGTTAATTAGTTTCTTAGTTATATT
This sequence comes from Firmiana major, assembly GCA_033439115.1. Classification (NCBI taxonomy): domain Eukaryota; kingdom Viridiplantae; phylum Streptophyta; class Magnoliopsida; order Malvales; family Malvaceae; genus Firmiana; species Firmiana major. Next base: position 41,453,495 of record CM065905.1, read on the forward strand.
TAGGAATTTCTATAAGTTAATAGAATTTTATTTTATTAGACTTTAGGATTGAGAATTTGCATTTTTATTTCCAACTTAACTAGATTAATTTCTTGCACATTTTATTTTAGGATAGACTAGTTTCATTCTAATTAATTTATTTCTTTATTTTCTTATTTGCATTCTAGAATTATTTGCATTAATTAATTTTAGCTTTGTTAATTATTTTGTAGGTTAATGCTTTTTATTGCTCGGAGCTCTGTAAGTAATTTTAGCTCTGTTTTATTTTTTTTAATTTTCTCTGTTTTTATTGTTTTTCAGTAATTTTAATTTTAAGCCTTGTAGATCACCCTCTTAATTTTCATAATTTTCTAGGATATACTTAGGGTAAAATTAACCGGTACTTAGTTGGGATAATTAGATTCTCTGTGGGACAATAATCCGGGACTTAAATCCCATTATTACTTGTACGACCCGTGCACTTGTGGTTAGCACGTATGGATAATTTAGAGTGGGCGTAGTCTCTATAACATGTACGAATTTGATGTAATTTTGGGTATGCATTGGTTGGCCGCCAATAGAGTAAGTTTAGACTGCTATACCAAGACTGTAACCTTCTCCTTACCTAATAAATTCGACGTATGTTTTGTAGTTAAGAAATAAAATATACGATGTTGTGAAGTATGAAATTGGTGTAACCATTGATGTTTTATTTCATGAAGGTTATATAGCTTTTGTCTTTGATACGAGTCGGGAACATCCAAGTATTCAGGATATATCGGTAGTTTACGAGTTTCCATATGTGTTTCTGGATGAATTATCGGGGTTACCACCGGAGAGAGAGCTGGAGTTTACTATTGATTTAGTGCCAGATACCTAGGCAATCTCTAAACCTCGCAATAGAATAACACCAGTTGAATTAGGAGAGCTGAAGAAGCAGTTACAAGAGTTGCTTGACAAAGGTTTTATTAGGCCCAGTGTGTCTGTCACGACCCTCAATCCACCAAAACTCCACAACAAATTTTTCATTTTTTGTTTATTACTTAATCTATTTCTTGTTGTTTGTTCTTTACCTTTACCTTACCTGATCGTAAACAGCTACACCTCCAACAATTGAGCTGTGTATCAGTGTCAATCTCATCCAATCATACCATTTCAAATTTCAATTCATTTAAATGTAAACACTTGTATTTCTAAATCAGAGTTACTGTTTACATGTGTTTACAATCTTTTACATCCCCAAAAATTACATTTAAAAGGTATTACTATGCTTTGACAGGTCAAGATACAAAAATTATACAAGTGTGTATACCTTGTGTGATAAGATGCAGTGGACTCCCAAAATCCAATCCTCAGTCGCCCAATATCTACTGTAAGTTCTCTGTAGAGGGGGAAAAATAAGGGGGTGAGCAAACCACGTGCTCAGTAAGGCAATCATGCGAGCAGTAGATAACTGTACTATCTACGTGATCGTGATGCCATGATTAAATCACACAATTATCTGTCATACACCAAAACGTATGCTCATGCTTGTGTTTATGCCATGTAAAGAAACATGTTATATAAATCAGTGCACGGTTCTCAAAACATAGCATGGAAAAATCACCATGCGTTATCAAATCAAAGCATGGAAAATCATCATGCAAGGTGCATTTAAGAGCATTTCCAATTCACAACACAAGCCAATACAAAATCATCAGTTGTCAGGACCAGCCCCTCCCATGGACTATCTTGACCCACAAAAACACATTTCAAAACATGGATTTCTCATTCAACAATAGACATGTGAGATAGGCATACAATATCAATAAAGGTAATAACTAGGACAATGGCCATATCCTCTGTGATCCCAGGCTAAACGGATCCTAGTGTGCGGGGTATCACCACTATCTGCTTCCCCATGGGAGGTGGGTCATGTCTTACCCGTCAGCCCATAGCAGAATCCATCGTCCGAAGATGGCATGAATATCACACACGATACAACGTACCCCATGCTACTTGCACGGTACAACGTACTTCGTGGACTCATATCATCATAATATATCATGCCACATCTTAATAAACACGTGCGAGCCTATTTAATCGACGTGACACACAGCTTACCTGAAGCTCCCAGCACGACTCCCAACATGTCATAAAACCTTGTGCGAGTAGTCTCAAGCACGACAACAAGTATGGTGGACATCTAGTGCGAGCTGTGCTCCAGCACCAAGTCAAAACTCATATGAAGATTAGTGCGAGCTAGGCTCCAACACAATGTCATAAAATCCATGTGAAAACTAGTGCGAGCTAAGCTCCAGCACTCATGCAATGTAAAACTCTAGTACGAGCATTGCTCCAACACTAATGCACGTATAAAACACATCAAATCTCGTGCGAGCAACGCTTTAGCACGTTTCATTTGCACAATACTCATGTAGGTGGCTCATTCTTTGCATAGCATGGTTATAAAACCAAATCAAGCCATTTTGGTGCAAATCATTCCAAATGCTAGCCAACCTACCCATCACATGCTCTTGCTTTTAATGCACATTTCTCAAAAATCCAATTTTTTACCCTTCAAACATCCATTTCATCATAAGACTCCTAGATATCTTTAGAAACCACCCATGCACCCGAAAGGTGTACAAATATCCCTAAGGCTAACACAATTCCTTACCTCAATTATCTGAGAAGCAATTCCTTCCTTCCTTCCTTTCCCGCTTTTCGTGAGTTGGCTCAACTTGCTCCGGTGTTATCCTCGGGAGCTGCAAATATACATCAATCATATGAGTCAATACCAATAACTCATATTCCAACTTCAACTAATCGATATATCTTATCGAGCCTATTTTATCGAGTTTGACTCATTATCACATTTGGCCATCATTATGCCATTTCTAGTCCATTTAACTAGCAATACACTTGGTTACTTATCAAATACTTGGCATGAGTGTTTACCCATAATTTTCCATCATTTAAGCATTCCCTACAACACCATTTATGTACATTTTTATCACTTGACTAATCTCACAATGTAGCTTCATCCAATCATCCCAAAATTATGCACATTGCCTCACTAACAACTTGATATAATCATTTTTATCATCAAATCAACCACATTTTACTTTCTCACACTAAACTCATTCTAGGTTAGGCTTGTATCATTACATTCTAGGTAGTTTCAATTATTAATACATACACTAATCTACTCACAACAATAACTAGATGAATATACTTAGAGCTGATGTATTGGAAACTCACCTAGCTTGACTTTCTTCTTTTTCCAAGTTTGGAAGACTCCTTAGCTCCTTTAATCCAATGAGTTGAATGTTGGCTCCAATCTATGTTGTTCTTTTCCTCAAGATGAATAACTTTGGTTCTAATAGCCTTTTCCCAATTCTTTTTGGAAGAAGGTGTATTCTAGAGAGAGCAAGCTTGGTATTTTGGATGAAAATGGTAGAGGTGTGTTGGTTTGTTGAAGAAAGAGGGTTTTTCGTGGGGTATTTATAGATTGAGAGTGATGCGATCGATCTGCTAGGGTGAGGAGATCGATCTTCCTTTGGTTTTTTCCATCGAATTCTTCCGTTTTAGAAAGGGGAGATCGATCTACTCATTACGGAGAGATTGATCTTGGCTTGATAGAAGCTTATGGAGATCGATCTACTCATGGGGAGAGATCGATCTGCTCTTTACAGAATACAATGGAGATTGATTTGCACTTAAGGGGGATCGATCTAGGCTTGGCAGATTCACTTGGAATGGCTCTGTTTACACAAGGGATCGATTTACCTTGAATGGGAGATCGATCTGGCCTTCATCTGCAGCCCTTTTGCTACTCTTTTTCTAGAATTTCTAAGGGAGAACTTGCATTTGATTGCTTCGCTAGTCATTTTGCAATCTATTCACACTTCGAGCATGGAGAGGTTCATTTCCTATGATTTTCGTGTTATAAAACTTATGTGTATTGCTTACGTTCATAAAGAATACTTAGAATTCACGGTCCATGCATTATTAATTAGTGTCTTCATTCCTTATCTTCAATTCAAATTCTTAAAGTTCTTTTCGTTTAGTTTTATGGCCACTTCAGCCCTTATTTATCCTTTACCGGTATCTTGACACTCGTCCATCCCACTTGCAAATTCATTCACATTTACTTGATCAAAAAAATCCATCTTATAATTTCCTTTCCATATATTACAAAGTTATACATACATGGGGTCTCCCAGTGTCACCTTGGGGAGCTCTGGTTCTATTTGCCAAAAAGAAGGATGTTAGCCTTCAGTTATGTATAGACTATAGATTACTAAACAAAGCCATAATAAAAGAACAAGTACCCCCTGCCAGAATTGATGATTGATTTGATCAGCTAAGAGGGGCTTCAGTATTTTTAAAAATTGATCTGAGAACGAGCTATCACCAGTTGAGAATTGAAGGGAGGTTGTGCCAAAGACAGCATTCAGGACGAGATATGACCATTATGAATTCTTGGTGATACATTTTGGCCTGACTAATGCCCCAGTTACTTTCATGAGTTTGATGAACGAAGTATTATGGGATTATCTAGATCAGTTTGTAATTGTCTTTATTGATGACATCTTGGTTTACTTTAAGTCTCGAGAGGAGCATGAGAAGCATTTGAGGATCATGCTTCAGACTTTTCGAGAGAAACAATTGTATGAAAAATTTAGTAAGTATGACTTCTTACTGGAACAGATAGCTTTCCTCAATCATATTATATCTAAGGACAGGGTGTCAATTGATCCGTCCAAGGTTAAGGCAGTACTCAAGTGGGAGAGGCCGAGGACTGTGACAGAGATTCAGAGTTTCTTAGGACTGGCGGGGTACTATCGCAGCTTCATAGAGGGATTCTCTAAAACAGCAGCTCCGCTGACTAAGCTCACACATAAATGGGTTTCATTTGTATGGTCAAAAGCTTGTGAGCAGAGTTTTTAGGAGCTCAAACGAAGACTGACTACCACACCGTCCTAATTATTCCGAGTAGATCAGAAGGATTTACGGTATATTGTGATACCTCACATCAGGGTCTGGGATGTGTACGTATGTAGAATGGTCAAGTGATAACTTATGGATCTAGGCAAATAAATGACCATGAGTGAAATTATCCCACCCATGATTTGGAGTTAGCCGCGTGGTATTTGCTTTGAAGATTTGGGGATACTATCTATATGATGAGAGATTTCAGATCTTCACTGACCATAAGAGTTTTAAGTGTATATTTGACCAGAAGGAGCTTAACATGAGATAGAGATAGTGGTTAGAGCTCTTCAAAGATTATGACTATGAGATTTTGTATCATTTGAGTAAGGCGAACATGGTTTTGGATGATCTCAGTAGAAAGGGTATGATGTCTTAGGATTAGTGTTGAGGTTCAGGGGCCGCATTTGTGTCTCGAGCGATGATGCCTTGAAACAGAAAATTTTGAAAGAGTCCAACTACTCTCGTTACACCATACACCCAAGCAGTACTAAGATGTATCATGATCTGTGTAAGGTATATTAGTGGACTGATATAAAATGGGATGTAGCCGAATTTGTGGCTAGATGCTTAGTGTGTTAGCAGGTTAAGAGTGAGCATCAGAAGCCCGCAGGATTACTTAAGCCCTTATCCGTGCCTACGTGGAAATGTGAGTACATAACGATGGATCTTATTATGGGATTACCGTGGACCCGAAGAGGTCATGACGCGATTTGGGTGATAGTAGATAGATTGACTAAGAGTACCCACTTCTTTGCCATTAAGAGTACGAATTCTTTTAGTACCTTAGCTGACTTATATGTCAGAGAGGTAGCTCGATTGCATGGGGCTCCCATGAGCATTACTTTTGATAGGGATTCTAGGTTTACCTCTAGATTTTGGACTCTTTTTCTAGAAGTCTTGGGATCTCAATTAAATTTCAGCATCACCTATCATCCTCAGACTGACGGTCAGTCTGAGCGGACCATTCAAAACCTTAAAGGATATGTTAAGGGCGTATACATTGGATTTTAAGGGATCATGAGATAACCCTTTTTCCCTTACAGAGTTTGCCTATAATAACAGTTATCATGCTAGTATTGGGATGACACTTTATGAGGCTTTGTATGGTAGGAGATGTAAATCTTCAATGGCTTGGGAAGAAGTGGGTGGCCAAATGATTATGGCTCTCGATCTTGCGGATCAAGCAGCTAAGGGCGTTTAGATCATTTGTGACAGACTCAAGGTTGCTGAAAAGAGATAAAAGAGTTACGTCAATGTGCATAGATGATCACTTGAATTTCAAGTTGGGGACTCCGTATTTTTGAAAGTATCCCCGAGTAAGGGCATCATGCGTTTTGGAAAGAAAAGGAAGTTGAGTCCTCGCTTGGTCCGTTCAAGATATTAGAGAAAGTGGGAGATGCTACTTACCTGTTAGCTTTACCTCCACAGCTTTCTATGATACATAATGTCTTTCACGTCTCCATGTTGAGGAAATATAATTTGGATCCCTCACATGTCATCGAGTATGAATCCTTAGACATTCAGGGAGATATGAGCTATGTGGAAGAGCCTGTTCGGATCCTCGACAAGAAAGAAAAGGTGCTTCAGATGAAGAAAATCCCATTAGTAAAGGTTCTCTGGTAATACCACTCGACAGAAGAAGCAACTTAGGAGCTGGAGAGCTTTATAAGGGAGAAGTACCCCCGATTGTTTGACGGACCTAGCTGAATTTGGAGGACCAAATTCTTAAAAGGTGATGAGGAATGTGAAACCCGATTTTTCAGTACTATTGTCTATTCAAAAGCTAAGATGAGAAGTTTGAGACTTATCTAAATGCTCATGTAGGGCCCGGAGTAACTGAGACACTCAGAATACTGGCACGAAGCCCGAGGCATGAACTTAGAGGTAAGAATTCAAATTTAAGTATCCTTCAAGGAAGTATGTTTTTGAGTATGTTTTGGTGGTTAGAAAGTGAAACTAAGGTTTTGAAAGCGAAAAAGTTAGTAAAACTCGGGTTAACGCTAAACCGAGTAATTGGGCCTAGAAATAGAAATAAATTCAGAATAAATTCTAAAAATTATTTTGAGGCCTTAGGAAATTAAAGTAAAGTATATTTGACTTGGAGAATCAAAATTCAGTGGAAATCTTAAGGTTTAGGTGATCAAATTAATTTTTAAAGTAAACTGAAAACCTTAAGCAATTTCAATCAGTAATAACTAAATCGAGTAAAATGGGCTCAAACGTGAAATGTTTCTTAAACAAGTGGGGCTTAATTTTTTATGGGACATACTAGAGACAAATTAGAACACATGAGAAGTGGAAATTTGGAAGAAAATGAGCTGAAAATATTTTTCATGGATTTTACAAAATAAGGTAGTGGGTTGCCTTGACCCAGGAATTTGTAGGACCGTTAGAAATTACCCAATTTGAAGAACTTCTGGAAGGCTTTAAATCATAAGCTTCTCTAAAATAAAATTGGACTTCATGCTCTTTCTAGAACACTAAAAACCACCTGAAATTGACCTTGGACAAGAGAGAACAACTCCCATAAAGTTGTCATATGCGTCTTCTGTAAGGTCTCCTTGTGTGAATATTTCGGCCTCCTTTCGGCCACTTTTAGACTTTGGTTAAGGATAAAATCTTTCCTCTTAAGTCCTCTATAACATATAAAAAATTCAGCCTTATAGGAGATCATTTGCTAGGTGAAAAGTTAGTAAGAAGAATAAGGGCAGAATCTGACCTGTTTTGGGTAAGAGAGAAAACTTAAATTATTAAGTTTTTGGTTGGTTTTCGAAGTTGTTTTTGATGATTCTATGTTGTATACATGTTGATCTATAGCTGGGAGTCTTTTCTAGAGCAAAAATTAGTGGTCAAAGTTGGTTAACTAAGGTAAGAAGTTGATGGAAGATGATGATCTTAATTTATGTTATTGTTGGTTGTTGTTGGATGATTTTTGGTTAAGTATAATTTGAGGAAAAATTTTCTATGAGCATGTACAGGTTCGACCAACACATGTATGTTAGGGTAGGGTCGAAATTTGGTTGAGTTTGCTGTTGTAGATTGTTAAATTAATATTGAAAAAGTCAGGTTTATAGCCCAGTTCAATGAAAAATTGAAAAGTGTGAGAATTGGCAATTTGACATGTTAGAAAGTGTGAATTGAAGACTTGAATATGTGTTTAGGTTGTTGAGTTAATGATTTTGAAGTTAAAAGAACAAAATAATCGAAATTAGCTTAAACCGGCACTTTAATCGGTAAAACTGAGAAAATAGAGAAAATGGCTGAAAAAGGGTCCAATTGACCCCGTTTAAGTTATAGATGTACGAGGATATGAAATAAGGATGATTTGGATACTGATTGGGTTGTTTTTGGTAGCTCGAGGTATCGACACGTAAAATAAGGTAAACCTGAGACCCGACGATTTAGTGCTGCCCAAGCCCCGTTTAGGTTAGGGATGCAATTTAAAGTATTGATGACTTCCTGTACCTATTTACATCGCATAAAATGATTTAATAAATGTATGAAGAACCTTCGAGGGAATACAATGGCCATTTCTATAGAAATTTCCAGAAAGCCATAACCCCGATTTAATCCTGAAACTAAGTTTTTTATCCATGATATATAAGTTTTGATATATTAATATTTTATAATCGAAACTATATGATTTTATGATTTAAGTTTCAATATGATTTTAAGTAAGTATGAAAAAAGTAAGATTTTCTAAGACTAGAGGCTACCCTAATAGTGTATGTTGTGTGCATATTGTGCCCGCTACTTGTGGTGCTTGGCTCCTCCACTCATAGTGTCAGTTCAGATTCACTCGTGTAGTGTCCGTTTTCGCCTTTGTGGCGTCTGCCTTCGCTACACGTGATTTCTATTTCGTAGTATCTCATACCCGCATGGTGAGTGCCACTGGTGCTCGTGCCCTAGCTGTGGCTAGTTTATTCAGATACTATGTTTGAATTGTTGTACGATCTTGATCCAGTCTATAGCCCCTAACTTGGCCATCGGTACTTTATTCCCTCTACGGAGGGTGATATCTATGTTTGCATGATAACTATACAGATTTAGCCTTGTCTCCATGTTTTACTATAAGAATGATTTGAATTATCGAAGTAAGTAAGTAAGGTTTATTAAAGTAAGTAAGTATGTAAGTTTCATCAAGTAAGTACGTATGTATATATGTTTTATTTCAAAGTAAGTAAGTGTATGTAAGCTTGATAAAGTAAGCATGTATGTAAGTATGTTTTATTTCCAAGCAAGTAAGTACGTATGTAAATATGATTTCATATGTATGTATGTAATTATGTATGTAATGTTTTATTTCAAAGTAAGCAAATAAGTTTATGCAAAGTGATTTAAGTAAGTATGAAAGTATGTTAGCCCTGAATTTTTACGTATTTTTAGGGTTGTCAGGATTATTTTAAATGCCTTCCTTACTGAGTTTTATCAGAAGTTCACCCATATTTTCCTCATTTCAGAGTACCTACAATATAAGTGCTCAGCTGCTTGCAGGGTACTCAAATAGGCTGGTGAATTTAGAGCCTCCCAGATTACTTTCAGTACACGCTCAGATATATTCCATAATGTTTATTTCCAGACACTGATAATGTATAGATACTGAGTTGTAAATACTTTTGGAATGTAATATATTTTACAGATTGGTATATAAATGGTTCTAGAAGTAAACAAATGCTGATGATGTAGTTGTGAAGTATGTGGAGTTGGAAAATAATAAGTTTAAGAAATAAAATCAACTGCTTGTGATTATAAATTACTGTTATTGCAGGAGGGTAGACTAAGATATGAGAGGCTATGCTGCCGAAATTTCTAGCAAATCTTTCCACCATTAGTTACATAACCCATCACATCCGTATTCATCATAATTAAATAAATTCATCTCTCTAACAGATTAAACAAAATCATACTCTTTTCATTTATCATAGTTATGTCATTTCATTTCACAAATTTTACAACATGATTTTCTATCTCTGGAAACATCAAAGTCTTAGCATGACAGTCCATAACAACATGATTGGCAGCCAACCAATCCATTCCAAATATTACATCAAAATCATTCATATTCAATAAAATTAAATTGACAGTCATTTCTTTTCCCTCTATCTTTATTTTACAATCTCTGCATACATGCTCAGTCAATTGACTATGATTCATGGGTGTGGAAATCATCAACATTTTACCCAATAATGTAGGTTTCACATACTTCATCAATTTATGTGCAAAGGAAGGCGATATGAAGGAATACGTGGCACCAAGATCAAATAATACCAATGCTTCTAAATCGAAGATTAGGATGGTACCTTTAATTACATCCGTCGAAGCATCTGCAGTGTCCTGATCCAGTGCATGTACTATTCCTCTGCTCACACCCACTGCCTATTTCCCTTTTTCCTTAGCTATAGCCCTCCTCCTTGGGGCAACTGTCTCAACTGGAGCTCTCTCTAGCTCCTTGCCCTTCTACGGGGCATTCTCAATCATCTCTGTACAGTATCTCGAAATAAGTCCAAGCTTCCCACACCTAAAACACGAAACAAGGGGCCCCTGGCATGGTCTAGTCCCATGGTATCTACCACATCTCCTACACTGATTAGTAGTGGGTCGTGGCCCCCCAATAGCCATACCTCTCGGTGCAGTCAAAGCCAGGTACATGGGAGGTCTAGCAGCTCTTTCCTACACCTCCTCAATCTTAGGCCTCTTCTCAAAATATCTCTGGCCTCCTCTCCTGGCCACTCTATCCATCCTGGATCTCTTTCGGTCTCTGTCTCTTCTGACATTAATCTTCCCAAGCTCAGAGGCATTCCGCTCAAAATCTTGCTTGCATAACTGAGCCTTGTGCACAGCCTCCTCATAAGTCTGAATATCAAATGGGGCTAGCTTAGTTCGGATGGCCAATCTTAATCCATCAATGAACTTCTAAATCTTCCGGGCCTTACTACCCATAGTATCTGAGTCATATCTCCCCAAAGACATGAATTTGGACTCATATTCATCCACAGTGCAGTTCCCCTGAACCAAATTCATAAATTCCATCCGTAATTTCCTCTGGGTGGTGGTTGTGATGTACTGCCTCCTGAAGGCCTCTAAGAATACCTCTTAGGTGATCTCTCGGCCCTCAGAATAGCCTCGATGGATCTCCACCAATGTTCCACCTCGCCCTTTAGCATAAACACGACAAAGGCTACCTTCTCAGTCGATGTACATCTAAAGAATCTATACAGCTTTTCCATCTCATACACCCAATCCTCCGCAATCACTAGGTCCTTTACCCCTCTGAACACTAGAGGTTTCAACCCTTGGAACGCTCGTAATCTGCCCAACTCGCAGTCATAACCCAAATCACTATCGCTTTGCTATGGAGCGATAGGAGAAGCTATATCCTGGATTGCAGGTGGTGTAACAGTAGTAGTCTTTGCAGTCTGAAGTCTCTCCACCTCTGCAGCTGCCTGTCTAGTAGTGTTAGGCTGCGCTACGGGGCCTTATCTATCACCGGCACCCAAAGCCTGTGTGACTATCTCAACTAGGCTCTCTACATTCAGCTCTATCCTAGCGAAGCGAGTCTCTGTATCCCTTGATCTCTCAATAGGGTTCTATGGAGCCTGATCAGTCTGTGGCTCCTCACGGCTCTCAGGCCTACCTCTACGGCTTCTAGCACGTGCTCCCACCACACTACCTTGGCATGTAACTAGAATAATGCCTAACTTCCTGTATTTAAAATCATTATTAGACTCAATCCATCACGGTATACACAGTTATATCTAAACAAAAGCACAATAATATGGGGATGTACTTTTCCTACGTTTTATTACTGACTCACATCAGGCCAACACAACTCTGATACCAATCTCTGTCACGACCCTTTTTATCCTTCTAACCGAAAATCACTATAAATTTTTCATATTTTTCCTTTCCTTATCCGGTCGTGAACAAACTCACCACTACACAGTTGGGTTGTGAGGCGATAATAATCATTCTTTACCATTCACTTTCCAAATAAATCAAAAGTATTGTTATATATCCAAATATTAAGTGGTATGTTCATACATACTAAGTGTAAGACATTTACATCCCCCATATTACAAATTCAAATGATCACTGTGTTTTTACAATTGTTTAGATACAAAAAGAATCTTCATGTGTATACCTCTTAGCGATGGATGGCAACGAATGTCCAAAATACCACGCCTCAATCCTCACTGGGGCACTATGTATGCTCTGTAGAGGGGGAAAGTAGAAAGGGATGAGCAACTACACGCTCAGTAAGGCAATAATGCAAGCATGGTAGATAACTACTCTATCTACATGTTGATAATGTTATGCATAACTCATTTATAACAGGAGCACGAGGAATTAAAACTATGCCATATGAGTATACATATATCAAATATTTAAATCATGGAAATTGGCATATAAAACATGGTAAAATCATCATGTAAAAATCATCTCATGCTCATCAATCGTCAAATCTCATAGAAAAAGGGCATTTTATTTAAGAAACATCCTTTTGAAATCACATATCTTTCTCAAATACATACGATCCCATCACAAATCATTTTCTCATTCACAAACATCATTACCATTTCACAAATCAAATCCCACAAGGCTCGACCCCTCCCTCGAGTCTACCCTGGCTGTCAAAATCACACTCAAGTATCAAGACCATGTGGTATTATGTAATAAGCAAGGAGACAGGTCACTATATCTCGACTGACTATGTTGAACAACTATGTCATAAATCATCCCAGACCACACGGATCCCAGTGTGCAGGGTATCATGCTGGAACGAAGGTGGGTTAGTTCTTCGCCAGACTTTTCTCATCAGTATCTCAACCACACCGTACATCGTACTCCATGTGATATACATGGTACATCGTACTCTGCGGACCCATAATATGGTTTGGGGTGCCTGCAGTAGGTCTTATCTACCCATACCGAGTGAAACCTCTAGTCTCGAGTGCACGTGGGAGTACTCTTAATACCAGGTCCTAGCCCCTCATGACCTTGCTCGCCCTTGTTGGGTTCCCTGATTCAGGTCCTAGCCCCTCACCTTTACCCCACTCAAGAGGTCTGTTAGGCCTGTTGGATTCCCTGAATGGATTAGTGCCAGGTCCTAGCCCCTCACCCTTACCCCACTCAAGAGGTCTGTTAGGCCTGTTGGGTTCCCTAAACACCAATTTGTATTACCCTCATCACGGCATCATACATACCACAATGTGAAAACCTATGTGAGTTACGCTCTAGCACGAATTCATGCATCATAAACAAATCACCTCGTACGAGCAACGCTCTAGTATGACATTTATGCATAAACATGAAGAAATCCACATACAAGCAAAAGCTCCAGTACGATTTATAAAACATCACCACAATTCAAATTCAAGTGCGAGCTAAACTCCAGCACGTTTCAAACATGTGAAAGCATCAATATCCAGTGCGAGCTAGGCTCCAACACGGTTTAATTCACATAAACGTGATAGGCGGCTCATAAACAATCAAAACATTCACAACCCATGCTTAGCACCTCACATATGCTATTTCACAAAACATTCAAACATTTGCCAGCCTATCTGTCAATATGCTTAAAACAAAGCAAGGTGTTTTGTGAAAACATTCAAACACGTGATTTATGTAATTATTAGCCTTACTATCCCATTTCTTTACAATACCAGTTTAAACAACCAAATCTCATACGAATACTCGAAACAATTTCCATACATTGTCAAATATATTTCTATAAACTCATGGACATTTCCAAAGCCTTATATACCAACGAGTTCAAACTACGAGCATTTACCTCTATATTCTCACAAAATTTCCTTACCTAGAATCGCGACGCTTGATTCCACTTCCTTAAAGCTGCTTACTCGTGTAGTCCGATTCGTCTCCAACGATCTCTCTGAAACTGCACATAAACGTATTTCACAACATTTTAGCCCATTATAATCCAACACTTACGTTTACTATAGTCGATTCGACCTATAGTCTCTATTAACGCTTATGAGGCCTCGTTTCATTGCTCTACCTATAACTTGAGTCTATGGATCCTTTTAGGCCTATTAACTCATTCAAAGTCAATATTAAATCGATATTAAGCTCTTAGTGTTCATATTTCATTGATTTCTTCACTATGGCCTTTATCAAGCATTTACATACTCATTTTCCATAATTTCCTCAAACTCACAATGCAACTCCATTTAACTATCTTAAATCATCCACATTACTCCAATAACAACTTTACATAATCCATAATTCATCAACACACCCAAATCACACTTTCTCACACTAGACTTATTCCATTTTCTAGGTTACATTAGTTCCATTTCATCCTAGGTAGTTTCAACCATCAATATACATACCAATTAACTCCAAAATCAATAAATAGGCAAATGTGCTTGGGTTGGAGTAATAGAAACTTACCAATCTAGTTTCTTTTCTTACTCCAAAGGGAAATGTTCCTTACTCCTTCAATAACAACAATGAGGTTTCGATTCAAAACTATGTTGTTCTCTTCTTTAAGATGAATAAATTTGTTTCTAATAGCTCCCTTTCAATTCTTACAGGAAATGGCTGATTTTAGAGAGATAAAATCTAAGCTTTGAAGGTTGAAATGGAAATAATGGTTTGTTCTCGTGATTTGCAGTTTTCACTGCTCCTATTTATAGAAATTACTTGATGAGATCGATCTGTCGAAGCATGAGATCGATTTGGTCCTCTTAAATCCCTATTTTCATGCCAAGTTGAATGCATGAGATCGATCTGTCGAGGGCTTGAGATCGATCTGTCTCAGGCAGTAGCTTAAGGAGATCGATCTGCTCTAACCCGAGAGCTAAGGAAATCGATCTGTTTGCCTTAAGAATCGATCCTCATTTTATAGAATGTTTAGCAGATCGATCTGGCTCCATTGGAGATAGATATGTCTTCTTCTATAGCTCAAATAAGAGCATTTTTTCTCTTCCAAATCGATCTCTCATTCTATGAGATCGATCTGGCCTTCATATTTTTCAGATTTTCTGCAGTTTTTCTGGAACAACTCACACCCAAACATCCTTAAGTTGCTGCCATGGTCATTTTCTCATCCAACAACCTTTAAGACTTGAAGATGGCATCCATTCATACTTTATACACATGAGAACTTTTGTATATTCATGGTATAGCCAAATGTATACCATACCAAGCTAAATGGAAGTTCAACTTCATTCCATTTTACCACACTACTTATTTTGAGTTTCAATCACATTCATCACTTATAAAAGTCCATTTCTCCATATTCATATAAAATGAAACTTGTGTGTACATTACTAATTCATGTTACAAGTATGTACATCGAATCCATATACTTACATCATTTATGCTTTACATTGTAAATAAATTACCATACTCATGGTTTCATAAAGTTTACATCTAAAAATACGCGTTTGCCTGGGAAATTAGAGTACCAGTGTTTGAGCAAAACCTTGAGGGCCTTGGGCCTAGAGAGGATAATACGAATTAATTAGGGGAGGGCAGTGGGCTTACGACGGGGAGAGGCCGGTGGGCTTGCGACTGTGAACCTTACATTAAAATGCCCTTTTTAATGTAAGGTCCCCAGTCGTAAGCCCACTGGCCTTTGCCGGTCATAAGCCCACTGGCCGCCCTTACTTAGTTCGTATTGTATGCTTTTGGGCCTAGCCCATCACGATTTTGCTCAATCATTCATACTTTAATTTCCCAGGCAGACGGGTCCTCGGAGGCTCGAACTCAGGTCAACACCTTTGTTCTTGCACTCCTGGTACCATTGAGCCACTTCCAAGAGTGCAAGAACAAGGGTGTTAACCCGAGTTCGAACCTCCGAGGACGCGTCTACCTGGGAAATTAGAGTACCAGTGCTTGAGCAAAATCGTGATGGGCTGGGCCCAAAAGTGGATAATATGAATTAAGTAAGGGTGGCTAGTGGGCTTATGATCGGGAAAGGCCGTTGGGCTTACGACTGGGAACCTTACAATATCCCTTGAGGAATGAGTTCCTCATAGAATCTTCTTCTTTAATCGTGAGTCATCGAGTACACATATTCTATCTTTAACCTCAATAAACCATCAATACCAATACCAAGATCGGTTATAGTACCCATCTATATCTTGCTAGCCACATCGGTATGATACTTATCATTACATTGATCCCGTTTGATTCGATTCAATCAAGTCTGGTTTTTTTTTTTTACTCTCAAGGTAGCTACCACGAAATAATGTCAGTGTCAGAAGGGAACCTCCTCCAGGTGAGATTCACTAAATATTTCAATAACTCACGTTCTCTGACCAATACATATGCACATACCATCCCGAGGATACTTCCGTTCGAGGCACTAATTCTAGTCATTTCTTTTTTCTTATATTAGACGACCTTTGTGAAATCTAATGTTTAAACCTTCATGATCAGTAGAGTTCCACAATTCTTCACCACACAAGTAATGGTATCCTAACTTCAAACGTGAATAATACGACCGTCAATTTCAATTTATGGGTTATGGATACTTCTAGACGCTATAAAGTCTCTCAGGCGGGGAGGTATTTTTGAAATACCTTTATTAGCCATTAGACCTGACCACATAACTGGTTACGAATATAAGGGTTCAAGGTTCGATCTCAATAGAAAGTAGTATACCAAAACTTATCGCAATTTCCCATTTATCTTTTAGTCAGAACTTATTCTCAGTTCATATAACTTGATCTGAATCGTTTCACATATCAAAGATATTCTTACCTTGTGTACACCTTTTATTCCAATATAACTTGCATTCAGAATTTATCCAACTTCAACGCTTGTCCCATTTCATACATCAATTATAACAAAACTCTTTCCTCATTCTAGTTAAGTCTTGCATTCGAAACATAAGCATATATAATTTATAATCCTTAGATTCATACGTAATTCATATTCCAAAGTCTCCTTATTCCCCAAACTCCGAATTATCTTAACAGTTTTGGGTCTTTCCCACTAATCTATAATCTCTGTTTTGGGAGAATCCAATTAACTCCCCTTCTTGACACATTATGACCCAGAAAACTCTAGGTCTTCTTAAAAATTAATGACAATACACTCCAAAGTGGATCACTTGGTCTGGTAATCCCCTTATTATATGATCCTTGTAATTACTTTTTCAGCACTTCAAATTCAATCGAAATTGTTCAATACAGTGGTTTGAATAATAAATTCGATATCAAGTACCAGATCACCTCAGGCTTCATCATTCGGTTTAGTGGTAACTCTGACAGATTATCCAAATATGTGTCGAAAAATTCTATGTCTACAAGGGTGTCTCTTTACTCCGAACACACCATAGCTTTATCAATCATGTAAGCAGTGAGACCTTCAGAGTCTTATTTATAAAATTGGTTTCGTAATTCATTCTTCCAGTTACAATGACTTTACTCTTCATTATCACTCTTTCTTCAGTAGACCTCTTATCTATCGCATCTTTATTCCTTTTCTTCTTTCTTGGCAACCCCTGCGAGTATATGTCTCCCATTCTCATAATTGTGGTTTGCGCATTGCTCCCTTAAAATAACATTCAATGGAGCTAACTTAGCTCAATTGAAGGTCTTAGTACCTCCTACGAGTTTCTTAGAGTTCCTCCATTTCACATATCTACTTATCCAGATTATACTTCTTCTAAAACCATGAATTTAGTTTCATATTCATTCTTGGACTTGTTACCTTAGTCCGATTAACTCATTTCATCTATAATTATCACTTTATTTCATCTAGAATGTACTATCGCCAAAGGCCTTCAGAAATATATCTCATGTAATTCTCTGATATCGGTTCTCGGATTAATTCGGGGGACTTCCCTCCGAGCTCGACTTCCCAATTCGATGCTGATGCCACTAAAGCTACTTTTTTTATAATAATGTACTTCAAAGTTCATATAACTTCCTCAATTCTTTAGCACAAAAGTTGCAAAAGCAACTTTCTCGGTAGAGTTACTACAAGATTTTCATAGGGTTTCTCCGTCTCATTTATCCAGTCTTCTGCAATCATTGAATTTCTTAACTCCACCGAAAGAAGACGGAGGCTCAAACTTCTGAATTTGCCTCAATCTCTTAAGTTCACAGCTATACCCTACGAATCTATATAAATTTTTCCCAATTCATTTATTTCAATTTTCCTTTACAATGGGATTTTTACCTCCATTATATATAATAGGGTACATTCTACCAAAATTTTCTCAGTTTTTCTCACAATCATACCTTAAACATTATCATTATGATTGTGCCGCTATCACTTGACTAAACAATGTCATCATTACTTATATGTCCCGCTCAAATATTACGAAACGGACTCCAAACGTTTTAGTGAAACTATAAGGTGTACACTCAGACGAGGGTTCACTAAACCTCTAAGGAATATCTCTACTGCCTCAAGGAACAGTTCGTTTCCATCTACCAATATGGTTGTTATACTAATCAGCTATATCTATTAGTTTCCCTTCATTCACTGACACGATTTTCAATAAAACACAGTCAGGTATACCCGTTTGTATCTAAATAATTACAATAATGATGGGGATGTGAACCTTCCAAATTTTTTTACTTCTAATATCGACTTGTATCAGGCCAACCTTACTCTGATACCAACTTCTGTAATGACCTGAATTACACATATTTTGCTTAGGCTACAAGTCGATATTAGGTCAGAACAATACTAAGTTTGATTAATTTTTTCTTTCTTAGTAACAAATTTAAACAAAATATGTTCGCATTCCCCATACACATCTCGTATGCATTACTGTACTTATAAAAATTTTAGATACAAAAGAATTTCTTACAACAGGGTATACCTTCAACGTAGAAAGATACTCTGCGGAACCATAGTTATGCGACATGCCTTACTAATGGAAGTGTCCAAGTTACTGTTGGGACTCTGTGGAGGAAAGTAGAGAGTGAACTTAATGTCACACTCCGACTCCACGTGCCTTTCATCCATACATATACCACATACGGTTGGGCTGTGAGCCAATGCAATTACTAATTCCATACATTTATAGAGGAAATATTTAAAAACTTTAATTCACACACTCCCAGGCACGTGTTTAGAAATACAAAATCAATTGTATAATTATAATATCATTACGTAACATTCCCATACAATTTTCTCATTATCAATGTATGACTGTGCGATACAAAATGATAGATACAAAATGCTTATGTGTATACATTTCTTATAGCTTAGCAACTGGTGGGAGTTGACCAACACAAAACAAATCTGGAGACCACCGTACTGTTCTACTTCTCAGTATCTGGAGTGGGAAAAATAGTGGGATGAGCAAACCATAGCTTAGTAAGGAAAAGGATGCTAATAGGTAGATACTGTACTATCTACATAGCCCATGCATGATAAATAAAACAACATTCATTATAAATGAAGTTTATCAATAGAAAATGCATTTAAACATTTTTCTCTCATAGGCATTTTCATAAAACCAATGCTCAATAATTCTGTTTAAGAAGCATATCATAAAACAGTGCTATCATAGCACAAACACTCAAAACAAGATATTTATCAAATCATAATATCTCTTTTCTTTACACAAAACATTTCATTTCATCACATTTCTCTTATCTCTGAGACAGGTATGGAAGTTTAGGCAAACAAATATCCACGACATATGGCCATAGTCAGTGATCCCAGGCCTCACTGATCAGGTGTGCACAGGGCATCACTCGCCTGAATGGGGATGGGTCAGTCCTACCGTTCGGCTCATCTCAATCATCATCATCTTCCTCATCACATCACATATACTCACGGTACAATATACGCCATGTGTCATCTACGCGATACTCGTACCTACGTGCACCTAGCACAGTACATAGTATTCCACGGACAACTACACAGTTCAACGTATGCCCGTGGACCCAATCCATCTACCCTACACCGACGGACTCATCATCCTAAACCATGTCTCATATACCAGGCGAGCAGAATCAGCGTGACACACAGTCTCCGCAAGGCTCCAGCATGGTATCTCTTAGTGCGAGCAACTGCTTCTAGCATTGTATCATCTCAAAAATAGTTGTGTGAGCTAGGCTCCAGCACATTATCATCATCATAAAACCACGTGCGAGCTACGCTCCAGCAAAGTTCATCAATTCATGAAAACATATGCGAGTAAAACTTCAGCATAGTTAAAATCATCAAAGAAGGTGTGAGCTAAGACTCTAACACCAATTCACATCTCACATCTGATAGGTGGCTATTTTTCTCTTTTTAAAACTCAAATCGTGTTTATCAACGTAGCATGTCATTCCATGCTAAATGTGTAAAACTAGCCAACCTATCCATAATCATTTCTTAGTCACAAAAACAATGTATAGTTGTAAAAACATTAAAACATGCATGTCAGGCTGTTTTCCTTCCCACATCCCATTTTCACAATTCATACCATAGTTCATTTCATATCACTTATGGCTCAATAGCTAAACATATTATTTCTAGCGTCATAACTACTAAAATTGCAGTAAAATACGTACAAATATCTCTATCGCTAACATACAATCCCTTACCTCGAATCGGGCTTGTATCCTTCGTCACTTTTTGCTCCGTTCGCGATCCAGGTTAATCGTGTTTCGACGTACAAATCATTAAGTTATTTTCCTTTCCTTCTCCCAAACATTCATATTGTCATTTATTTATCTACTCATACTTCTCAAGCCTTTTATCTTATTTCACCTTTTCCACTAGTATCATTATATCTTCTCTTAAGTTTTCCATCACTTCTCCATAAGTATTTCTTCATGAATTCCCTCCTAATATTACTCACTCATCACTACAATCATCATTTCTATCTATATTTCACATACCATTCAATCCATAAAGTGTCTAGAAACTCACATTTAAAGCTTGAGGGTTGAAGGACTTACCTAACTTAGTTTTTTCCTTAGCCAAACTTGTGGTAGTCTATTCTCCTCCTCTTGATTAAACTAATGTGTGATTTTTGGGTATGTTGTTCTCCTTACTTCAAGGAACAACTTTCCCTTCTTGAGCTTCTTGCAATTTTGGCTGGAATGTAGTGATATTTAGAGTGAGAAAGCTTGAATGTTTGAGAGAAAAAGGATAGGTATGGATTTGGTAGGAAGAAAATTTTGAATTTCAGCTCAATCTCGTGCTTTTTTTATAGATGCAGAGACATGAGATCGATATGGTCCCTTGTGGAGATCGATCTCTGCATGGTTTGGTAGTCATTTTACCTAACATAACTACTACTAGATCAATCTGCTCTCCATATGAGATCGATCTGTCGCAGGCAAAATTCCTCTTAGAGATCGAGTTGTCTCTTGTAGGCGATCAATATTCTCCTTACAGAACCTTAATGAGAACGATTTGTTTGTAAAGCGGAGATCAATCTATTTCCTTGTGAGAGATCGATCTCTTTCAGGCCGAGATTTAAGGAGATCGACCTGCCTTCCCATGAGATCGATCTGCCTTGTTCAATTGAACTGATACTTGACATTTTGTGAGAGGGGATCGATCTCTCCTTCATGGGAGATCGATCTGCTCCTCCCCTGCATCCTTAGTACTGCATTTTTCAGCAGATTTCCATTGTATAATTTGTCCTTAATTGCGTAACACCTCATTTTACATTTCATACACAACCAACATATAATAGTATCCATTCCATATAATTCATAGAAAATAAAACTTGTACACACAACTTGAAATCATGGATTGTACGTCAAATTTCATAACTCCTACATCCCTTATTGTCTATACATATGTAACCATGTGCACGCACATCATAGCTTTATACGAAGTACATGTGAAACTATAGGCATTACATTTCTCCCTTCCTTAGAAAATTTGGTCCTCAAAATTGAATCAAGTTCATTCCTCAAAACGTTGGGGATATTTCTCTTTCATCTGGTCCTCTAACTCCCAAGTGGCTTCCTCTGATGTATGATGTTTCCACAGGACCTTAACTAATGATATCGACTTGTTCTGCAACACCTTCTCTTTTCTATCCAGTATCCAAGTTGGTTTCTCTATATATGACATATTCTCCTTGAGCTCCAATGGCTCGTAGCTAATTACATGTGCTGGATCCGGATGGTACTTCCTGAGTATGGAAACATGGAGAACATTGTAGACCTCTGCTAGCTCAGGTGGCAAGGCTAGTCTATATCCTCTATCTCCCACTCTATCTAGAATCTCAAAGGGACCGATGTAACGAGGACTTAGTTTTCCTTTCTTCCCGAACCTCGTTATTCCCTTGGAAGGAGATACTTTCAGAAATATTAACTCACCCACAGCGAACTCGAGTGGCCTCCATATCCTATCAGCATAGCTCTTTGGTCGACTTTGCGCCATTCGCAACCTCTCACACTTTATCCGAACATCCTCTGAGACTTGTCTAACCATATTAGGAGCGAGCAACAGTCTATCACTAACCTCTTCCCAGCTAATAGGCGATCGGCATCTACGACCATATAGTACCTCATAAGGGGCCATTCCAATACTTGAGTGATAACTATTGTTGTAGACGAACTCAATCAGTGCAAGTGATCATCCCATGAGCCTCTAAAATCCAGCACACATGCTCTCAACATATCCTCCAGGGTCTGTATAGTCCTCTCTGACTGACCATTTGTCTAATGATGAAAAGCGATGCTAAAGTTCAATTGGGTCCCCATCGCTTCCTGAAACTGTCCCCAAAAGTGGAAAGTGAAGCGGGCATCCCTATCAGAAACAACACTCACTGGGACTCAATGCAGTCTCACTAAATCTCGTACATATAAGTTCGCCAATGCAGTCAAAGTATCTATAGATCTCATAGCTAAAAAGTGTATCGATTTTGTTAACCGATCTACTATAACCCAAATAGCATCATGGCTCTTACGGGTTCTCGGTAATCCCATCACAAAGTCCATAGTGACATGCTCCCACTTCCACGTCAGTAATGGTAAAGGTCGTAATAATCCTCCAGGTTTCTGATACTCTACCTTAACCTGCTGACAGATGAGACATCTAGCAACATACTCAGTTATATCTCTTTTCATTCCAGACCACCAATATACCTTCTGGAGGTTTTGATACATATTACTGCTCCTTGGATATACTACGTATCTCGATGAGTGTGCCTATGATAAAATCAACTTCCTAAGCTTTGGATCATTAGGGACACATATTCTATTTTCAAACCTTAGTAGTCCATCTTAACTCAATACAAAATTAATGCCCTCACCTTTCTGAATTTAGCTAATTACATGAATACATCATTGATCATTCTGCTGAGCTTGTCTAATTCTCTCAATCAACTCTGGTTCTATTCTCAAGCTGGCTATAATCCCATGATTGCCAATCTCAGGCGGGGTCACATCCAATCTAAGGTTCGTGAATTTTTCCAACAACTCGTGCTCCTTACCATCATATATGATACCAACCCCAGACTCTTTCTACTCAATGCATCAGCAACCACATTCGCCTTCCCCGGGTGGTACAAAATCTCACAATCATAATCTTTGAGAAGTTCTAACCACCTTTTCTGTCTCATATTTAACTCCTTCTGTGAGAACAGATACTTAAGACTCTTGTGATCCGTAAAGATCTGAAATCTCTCACCATACAAGTAGTAGCGCCATATCTTCAATGCAAATACTACTGTCGCCAACTCTAAATCGTGCGTAGGGTAGTTCTTCTCATGATCTTTTAGCTTCCCAGATCCATAAGCAACTACCCTTCCATTCTGCATCAGAACACAGCCTAGTCCTTGGAGTGAAGCATCTGTGTAAACAGAATAGTTCCCTGAGCTGTTAGGAACGGTGAGAATTGGGGCGGTGGTTAATCTGTGCTTAAGTTCCTGGAAACTTCTCTCACATGCTTCATCCCACATAAACTCCATATTCTTCCTCATAAGACGTGTTAACGGAGCAGCCAATCTGGAGAAACCCTCTACAAATCTCCTGTAGTATCTTGCCAAACCCATAAAACTTCTTATCTTTGTGACTGTCCTAGGCTGTTCCCACTGAACAATAGCCTCAATCTTAGATGGATCTATTGATACCCCATCCTTAGATACAACATGGCCCAAAAAAGAAATCTGCTCTAGCCAAAAGTCACATTTATTAAGCTTAGCATACAACTTTCTCTCTCGGAGGGTTTGTAAAACAATCCTCAAGTGCTGCTCATGATCTTCCCTTGATCTGGAATACACCAATATATCATCGATGAATACTATCACAAATTGATCCAGGTATGGCTTGAATACTTCATTCATTAGAGCTATAAAAGTTGTTGGCACATTTGTCAACCCGAAAGGCATCACGAGGAATTCGTAATGACCATAGCAAGTGCGAAAAGCTGTCTTGGGCACATCTTCCTTTCGAATCTTCAATTGATGGTACCCAAACCTCATATCTATTTTGGAAAAGATCTATACTCCCTGAAGCTGATCCAACAGATCATCAATGCGCGACAAGGGGTACTTATTCTTGATGGTAGCCTTGTTCAATATTCGATAGTCAATACATAACCTAAGGCTCCTATCTCTTTTCTTCACAAACAATACCAGGACTCCCCATGGTGAGACACTCAGTCTTATAAACCCCTTATCCAGCCTATCTTGCAACTGCTTCCTTAACTCCTTTAGTTCAATTGGAGCCATCCGATACGGTGACTTGGATATTGGCTCTGTTCCACGTGTCAAGTCTATACCAAATTCCATTCCTCTATCCAGTGGCAATCTCGGTAGGTCGTATGGAAAGGCATCAGGGAATTCTCTAACCACAGGAATGCCATCCATATCCGGATGTATTTTTTTCAAGTCCACCACATAAGCAATAAAACCTTCAAAACAACATTTATGTCAGTTATATCCTCATGCACTTTACTTGCTACAAGAATCAGGATTTCATTACTTCTCACAAAATTTTACAACAAGTTTCTCAAGTAAGGAAAATGTAACAGACTTAGAGTGGCAGTTTAAGACAACATGGTTGGTAGCTAACTAATCCATTCCCAAGATTACATCAAGGTCATATATATTCAACAAAATTAGATTACATGTCGTACACTTATCTCCTACTCTCACTCTACAATCTTGGTATACTTATTCATCTAATTGACTAACTTTCATTGGAGTACTTATTAATAAAGTCATATTTAAGTATGTGGGTTTTACAAAACTTGTCAACTTGGATTGCACATGCAGGCGATATAAAAGAATGCGTAGCACCAGAATTAAACAAAGTTATGTCTTCCAAATCGAAAATCAAAATTGTACCTTTTATCACCTCAGAAGAGGTATCTGTTGATGCCTGGTCTATCGCATATACCCTACCTTGACCTACAACTTGCTTCCTTTTTTCTTCAATCGTGGCTCCCTTCCTTGCTGGAGGTGTAACTATAGGAACTTCCTTTGGTTCCTTACCCCTCTGTGTGACTACTTCAACTATATTAAGGCAATCTCTTGCATAGTGGCTAAGCCTAACACATCTGAAACATCATGTACCTTGAAAATGACAGGGCCTACTACCATGATATTGGCCATATACTTAGCATTGATCAGTAGTCGATTGGGGTCCACTAATCACTATACCCATGGCTGGGATTGGAGTCGGATGCATAAGAGGTCTAGCAGCCTTTTTCTGTGACTCATCTGCCTCTCTCAGAAGCTTACCAGGATATCTCCGACCAACTCTGGCACCCTTGCCATCTCCCAGTTTCCTCGGACCCTTGTCCTTACCCCAATTTAACTCTGAAATTTACAGGTCATAGTCATGTTCACAAAACTGGGATCGTCATACAACTTCTCTATATGTAGCAACATCAAACGGAGCCATTTTAGCTCTAATCAAAGGCCTTAGTCCATCAACAAATCTGGGGACCCTAATAGCTTCACACCTGATAGAGTCCGGATCATATCAGCTCAAAGATGTGAATCGTGACTCGTACTCATCCATTGATCGGTTCCCTTGAGTCAGATTTAAAAATTCCATTTATAACCTACATCGAGCAGCATCTGGGATTATTGTTCTCCAAAAGCACCCAAAAACATATCCCATATGATCGTTGTACCCTAAGCTCTCAACATAGGTCTGGTGGACTTTCACCAGTGCTCTGCTTCGCCCCTCAATACAAAGGCAGCAAGCGCTACTCTTTTCGTAGCCGAACACGTACAAAAATCAAACATCTTCTCCATCTGACTTATCCAATCCTCAGCCACTACCGGATCCTTTAATCCACTAAAAGAATGAGGCTTAAAGTCCATAAAATGCCTCAACCTCTCCATATCACAGTCATAACCATGCCCAAAATCATCATCATCACACTACTGTGGGGCCACTGGAGGAGGAACTGACCGAATAAGGGGATCTCGTGGTCTATCATGTTCAGGTTGTGTAAGTGCAGCATTCTCAGGCTCAGGTGCAGCTGTTAGGGGATTCGATGCAGCCTGTCCTACTGTACCGAGTATACCCTCCAATCTAGACATGATCTGACCCATCATGGCCATCATCGTACGCATATCATCCTCTAATCTAATTACTCGAGGATATGGAGTCTCTATCTGATCATGGGGTTCATGACTAGAGGACGATCTACTATGCCTCTCCGTCCTATCATTTCACCCCTAAGCGCGTGAGCTCTCTCCCCTCTTGTGGTGTCTCTCAAGTATAACTCTCAAGCCTATTGACTTTCCTTCATTTATAACAAACTCTTCGTTCACTACCAGCTCCATTTACACATTTGTATCTAAATATCGCACAGTAACTTGGGGATGTACATTTTCTTAGTCCTACACATCAACTCATATCAGACCAACCAGGCTCTGATACCAATCTCTGTCACACCCTGACTCCGAGTGCCTTTCATCCATACATATACCACTTAAGGTTGTGCTGTGAGCCGATGCAATTATTAATTCCATACATTTATAGAGGAAATATTTAAAAACTTTAATTCACACACTCTCAGGCACGTTTGTAGATATACAAAATCTATTGTATAAATATAATATCATTACGTAACATCCCCATACAATTTTCTCATTGTCAATGTATGACAGTGCGATACAAAATGATAGATACAAAATGCTTATGTGTATACATTTCTTATACCTTAGCAACTGGTGGGAGCTAACCAACACAAAACCAATCTGGAGACCACCGTACTATTCTACTTCTTATTATTTGGAGGGGGAAAAATAGTGGGATGAGCAAACCACAGCTCATAAGGAAAAGGATACTAACAGGTAGATACTGTACTATCTACATAGCCCATGCATGATAAATAAAACAACATTCATTATAAATGAAGTTTATCAATAAAAAATGCATTTAAACATTTTTCTCTCATAGGCATTTTCATAAAACAAATGCTCAATAATTCTGTTTAAAAAGCATATCATAAAACAATGCTATCACAGTACAAACACTCAAAAAGGGGATATTTATCAAATCATAATATCTCTTTTCTTTTCACAAAACATTTCATTTCATCACATTTCTCTTATCTCTAAGACAGGAATGGAAGTTTAGGCAAACAAATATCCACGACATATGGCCATAGTCAGTGATCCCATGCCTCACTGATCAGGCGTGCACAGGGCATCACTTGCTTGAAGGGGGATGGATCACTCTTACCCTTCGACTAATCTCAGTCATCATCATCTTCCTCATCACATCACATATACTTATGGTACAATGTACGTCATGTGTCATCTACGTGATACTTGTACCCACGTGCACCCAGCACGGTACATAGTATTCCATGGACAACTACATGTTTCAACGTACGCCCGTGGACCCAGTCCATCTACCCTACACCGATGAACTCATCATCCTAAACCATGGCTCATATACCAGGCGAGCAGAATTAGCGTGACACACAGTCTCCATAAGGCTCCAGTGTGGTATCTCTTAGTGCGAGCAAGTGCTTCTAGCACTATATCATCTTAAAAATTGTTGTGCGAGCTAGGCTCCAGCACATCATCATCATCATCATAAAACCACGTACGAGCTATGATCCAGCACGGTTCGCCAATTCATGAAAACATATGCGAGCAAAACTCCAGCATAGTTAAAATCATTAAAGAAGGTGTGAGCTAAGACTCTAACTATCACGACCCTTGTTACCAGTCTTTGACCTTTACCTTACCACTTACAGTTGGGCTATGAGTCAATATCCGATCCATTTCTCATACATTTATATTTTAATCATTGTAAATAAACAAATTTGAAATAGAAACTAGACTTTTATAAATATGCGGAAGCGTTTACATCAGTACTATTAACTATACATCCCTTTTGTACAAAATATCACTAGACTGTGCATTAATTTATATGATACAAAATTTGTTTTCCCAACATAAGTGTATACCTCTCTATACTGTTGGAGAAATGGAGAACACCTTAGCAGGGATGACTGTAGTACTCACTACTGCATAGTATCTGTGGAGGAGGAAATAAGGGGGTGAGCATAACACGCTCAGTAAGAAAAATGTAAGAGCAGGTAGATAACTACACTATCTACATGCTAAAATACATAAATTTTCATTTTCCTTATAAAACAATATGCATCTTCATTAAAACAACTTCCATCAATGCGAAACCATGAATTCGCTAGATGGGTATATGCATATTCACATAGTAGCACACAGCTTCACATAGCATAATCCATTCAAACAGTTCATATATAGAAAATGTTTTACTTAAAACCATACAGGTTCATTTCGAAATCACTTTGCACACAGCAGCAATTCAATATTTATATGAGACATAATCATTGGTTATCACATTCCCCAAACACACAGTAAGAGAAGATATCTTTCACCTCACACAGTAGTGACAATTTCATATCACACAGATATAGAAGACTTATGGCCATAGTCGAATTCTAGGCTACACTGATCAGGTGTTTGGGAACCCTACGCTTAAGAGGCGGATCAACCATCCCGTCAGTTTAACTCAACTCACGGCACATCGTACGCCATGGCTAATGCTCATGGTACATCGTGCTCCCGTGGATCCTAATCACCCATTTCCATTGTCTCAAAATCATATGCAAGCAAGTCAGTGCCAGACACATAGCAGTACACGACGGCTCTAGCACGATTATCCATCACACAATAATTTCATAAACTCTCTCGTACAAGCTCTCGTGTGGAACACATAGTATTATCGAGGCATTAAGCACGGTTTTGCTTATCACACAGAAGCTCAAGAGACTACGTGTGAGTAACTTAGTGTAGAGCACACAGCATATCTGAGGCATTGAGCATGGTTGTCCCATCACTTTAAATCGAGAGGCTCACATGCGAGCATAATCAGAGCATGATCACTAAGAAGTACTCTATAGCTCTAACATGATTCCTAAAATCTAGTGCGAGCAGCTCGAATGGAACACACATCATCACTCGAGACATCGAGCACTCTTCAGCTTTTCTCAAAAACACTTTGAAAATAATGTATGAGCGAGGCTGGTCAATCTGCTGTAGCCTCTCATTCTCTAGCATAATTTCATACAGAAAAGAAATAGAATGGCTACATGTGTAGTTATGAGTGAGAAGGTAAATCTCCCTTCAATCACTCTTTATAAACATTTCATGCAATTGATTAAACTGGGAGCCATTCTAATATCATTCTCTCTCAAACCGTTTGCAGAAACCTCATTTCACAACAATCACAGAAGTTATGCAAGTTCATACTATCGACTTATTTTCATATGTAGTTTTCTATCTAGCCATATCAATATCTATGTATTTATCGCATACATGTACATTCCAGCAGGCAAGAAAACATACGTATAGCTATCTCTATAACTTACATAAGTCCCTTACCTCGAATCACGCTTGAATCATCTTCCTTGATTCCAATAGCTTGTGATCTGATCTTGTCAACTTTGACTTTCACTCTAAGAGCTGCAAGTGTTCATAATTCTCATCAGTATATTCCCATATACTTCATTCCACTTGCATGATATTTAGATCAATGCATTTTGGCAATTTATATCTCTTAGCCTCGTCACATAAATATCGTACTTTTAAATCCTTTCATTTGTTTCTAGGGAATCCATTAGACTCCTCGAGTCCATTGATTCCATATTGAACTAGCATTTAGCTCCCCATGCCATTAGTTCATCATTTTCATTTCATTGAGGCATTTCATCAAACACCTCATATACTCAATTTCCATCAACATCCATTCTAGCTTATGGATTTCAGAAAACCATTTTACAAGCATCTATACATGCTTAATAACATTTACTAATGCTTAAATCAGCTTCAAACCCATGCTTACTCAACAAATCCTCATTTTTGGCACATTTAACCATTTTATAGGTCATTAAGAGTTTAGCACTTTCTAAGATATTTAAATAATAACTCTACATAACAATCTACTCATACAAGTATATAGATTAACATATATGAGATTGGAGTTTTGAAATCTTACCAATCTCAACTTTTCTCCACTTCGAATAATTTTGGGGAAAACTCATTTTCTCCTTTAATGGATCAATTTAACTTCTAGCTTCCAACTAAATCTCTAAGGAAAGTGTTGATAGTCTAGGGAGGGAATTTAGGTTACTTGGCATTAAAAATGGAAAGGTTTATGTTTCTCCTGAAATCTACAATTCAGCGTGTCCTGTTTTATAGAAAAAGCTTGGTGAGATCGATCTCCCTAGGTCAAGGATCGATCTTCCCCTGTTTTAAGCCTTTCAAAATGCCATTTTAAGCTTATGAGATTGATCTATCGAGGCATGAGATTAATATGCTCATTACAATGAGATCGATTTATTCTAAGGGATGAGATCGATTTTCTCCAGGCAGAGAGCTAAACAGATCGATCTAGAACAAGGATAAGATATATCTGCTCTTGGCTGAGAGCTAAGGAAATCGATCTGTTCGCATTGAGGATCGATCTCCTCATTCTAGAACGCTTCATTCTCTTCGTTTTGGCCCCTAAGATCGATCTCCCTTACTTTGACATCGATCTCCTCTTGTTCTGCAGCACACTTAGCTGCATTTTTCATAACTTTAAATAGAATACTAGCATTCGATTTGCTGCACTACTCATTTTAAGTTCCAATCACATTCATCACTTATAAAAGTCCATTTCTTTATATTCATACATAATAAAACTTGTGTTTACATTCCCAAACTCATATTACAAGGGTGTACATTAAATTTTTAAACTTTACATCATTTATGCTTTACATAGCATGTACATGTATATACTTATGAATTCATAAAGTTTACATATAAAAAATACAGGTTTTACATTCCTCCCCTCTTTAAAAGAATTTGGTCCTCCAAATTAGAACCAAGTTACTCCTCAAAAAGTTGGGGGTACTTCTTCCGCATCAGGTTCTCTAACTCCCAGGTAGCTTCTTCTGAATTATGGTGTTGCCAGAGAACTTTAACAAGTGGAATTGTCTTATTCCGTAACACTTTCTCTTTCCAATCCAGTATCTGGATCGGTTTCTCTAATATGTCAAGTCATCTTTGAGCTCCAATGGCTCATACCGAATCACATGACTTGGATCTGGATGGTACTTTCGAAGCATCGATACGTGGGAGACGTTATGAATGCTTACCAACTCCAGTGGCAACGCAATTTGTTAAGCCTTATCTCTCACTCGCTCCAGTATCTCATATGTTCCGATATATCGAGAGCTCAACTTACCCTTCTTACCAAACCTCATAATCCCTTTCGAGGGAGAGATTTTCAAAAATACAGAGTCACCCATAGTGAACTATAATGGCCTGCATCTTATGTTAGTATAGCTTTTCAGTTGGCTCTGAGCTGTTCTCAATCTCTCACATATCAACTAAACAACCTCAAAGGCTTGTTGTACCAAATCAGGAGACATTTTCCTTTCACCCACTTCTTCCCAACCAATTGGGGATCGACACCTTCTACCATACAAGGCTTCATATGGTGTTATCCCGATAATTGAGTGATAGTTGTTGTTGTATGCAAATTTGGCCAATGGTAGGTGATCATCCCAAGAGCCTTTAAAATCCATAACACTCCTCTCAACATATCATCTAACGTTTGGATGGTTCTCTCTGATTGACCATCGGTCTGAGGTTAGAAAGTAGTACTGAAACTCAATCAAGTTCCCATAGCTTCTTGGAATTGTTCCCAAAGTGAGAAGTGAAGCGGGAATCCCTATTTGATACGATGCTCACTAGTACACAATGTAGCCTCACTATCATACGTACATACAACTCTGCCAAGCTACTCAAGGTATCTGTAGCTTTCATAGATAGAAAGTGGGCAGATTTTATCAGTCTATCAACCACTACCCAGATAGCATCATAGTTCCTCTTGGTCCTTGGCAATCCCATGATGAAATCCATGGTGCCATGCTCCCATTTCCAAGTTGGTACTGGTAGAGGTTACAATAACCCTGCAGGTTTTTAATGCTCTACCTTCACTTGCTGGCATATCAGACATCTTGCCACAAACTCTGCGATATCTCTTTTCATCCCTGACCACCAATACACTTTTCGGAGGTTCTGGTACATCTTATTAACTCCCAGATGCAATGTGTATCTCGATGAATGAGCTTCTGTCAAAATCAATCTCTTTAACTCTGGGTCATTGGGAACGTAAATCCTACCTCTAAACCTCAGTAGGCCATCATTGCTCACAAAGAAATTGGCTACATCACCCCTCTGAATCTGACTTGCTCGATCCTCACACAGTAGATCGACATGCTGAGCCTGGCATATCGGATCAATCAATCTGGTTCCACTCGCAAGCTAGCTATCACACAGTCTCGATCAATATCAAGAGGGTCTATATCCAACCTGATGTGAGCAAACTGGTTGAGCAGCTCATATTCCCTGACCATCATGTGCGATACCATTCTGAGGCTCTTTCTACTCAGGGCATCCGCCATAACATTAGGCTTCCCTGGATGGTACAATATCTCGTACTCATAATCCTTGAGAAGCTCTATCTATCGTCTCTGCCTCATATTTAACTCTTTCTATGAAAATAGATATTTGAGGCTCTTATAATCTTTATACACCTGAAATTTCTCATTGTATAAGTAGTGGTGCCATATTTTCAATGTAAATACCACTGCTGCCAACTCTAAATCATGGGTCGGGTAGTTCCTCTCATGGTCCTTAAGCTGTTTGGATCCATAGGCTACTACCTTCTCGTCCTGCATCAACATACAGCCCAGTCCCTGTCCCGAGGCGTCTATATACACTGTATAACCTCCTGAGCTAGTGGGTATGGTGAGAATAGGTGCGGTGGTCAGTCTATACTTTAATTTGCAGAAACGCTTCTCACACTTATCATCCCACTCAAATGCCACATTCTTTCGAGTGAGACGTGTCAACAGAGCAGCTAGCTTAGAGAATCACTTGACAAATCGTCGATAACAACCTGCTAAACCTAGGAGACTACGGATCTCTATGACCGTCTTGGGTCTTTTTCACTGTATCACAACCTCTATCTTGGACGGATCCACTAATACACCGTCTCTCGAGACTACGTGACCCAAAAACAATATCTCACTCAGCCATAAATCACACTTGTTGAGTTTAGCATACAACTCCTGATCTCGGAGGGTCTGCAACAATGTCCTCAAATGCTGCTCATGCTCTTCCTAGGACTTCAAGTACACCAATATGTCATCTATAAAGACAATCATGAATCTGTCCAGGTATGGCTTGAAGACATCATTCATTAATGCTATAAACGTTGCAGGAGCATTCGTCAACCCAAATGGCATAACCAAAAACTCATAATGGCCATAACGGGTCCTGAACGCTGTCTTGGGTACATCTCCACTCCAAATCCTCAACTGATGATACCCAGACCTCAGATCTATTTTTGAAAAGACCTGTGCTCCCTGCAACTAATCTAATAGATCATCTATTTGTGGAAGGGGATATTTATTCTTAATGGTAGCCTTGTTCAACAACTAGCAGTCTATACACAGTCGGAGACTCCCATCTTTCTTCTTTACAAACAGAACAAGTGCTCCCCATAGTGAGACACTCAGTCTGATGAACCCTTTATCCAACAACTCTTGCAATTGCTTCTTTAGCTCCTCCAATTCCATTGGAGCCATTCGATATGGCGGTTTGGATATCGATTCAGTTTCAAACACCAAATTAATACAAAATTTCATTTCTCTATCTGGTGGCAACCCTGGTAATTCTTCTGGAAAGACATTGAGAAATTCTCTAACCACTGGGATGTCAACCATATCTGGATACACCTTATCCAAATCAACCGCATAGGCTATAAAACCTTCAACATATCATAATCACATTTGATTAGTAAAATCATCTGTCTTTGGACATAATTTACTACTTCTTTCATTACCTTGCAAAGCTTACAACATGCTTTTCAGGGGTAGGAAACATTACTGTCTTAGCATAACAATCTAAGACAACTCAGTTTGCAGCTAACCAATCCATCCCTAATATTACATAAAAATCTTTCATGTTTAATAGAATGAGATTGGCTAACATCTCATTTTCCCCTGCTTTTAGCTTACAACCATTACAGACATACTCTGTCATTACATTCTCTCTAAGTGGAGTGCTTATAAGCAAAGTCCTACCTAGAGGTATAGGTATTACATGTTCAACCAATTTACATGCAAGGGTAGGCGATATGAATGAATGCGTGGCACCAGGATCAATCGATGTTAATGCTTCAAAATCAAAGACAAGGATGGCACCTTTTATCACATTCGTAGAAGTCTCTACAGAAGCCTGGTCCAAAGCAAACACTCACTCATGACCAACAGCTTGTTTCCCTTTCTCTTCGTCTGTGCTTTCCTCTTAGGTATAGGTGTCTCAACCGTAGCCTTCTCTAGCTCTTTACCCTTCTGTGGGGCTATATTAGTCAACTCTGGGCATTCACAAGCTATGTGCCCTGCTTTACCTCATCTATAGCATAATCTCATCATAGGGCATGGTCTACCCCCATGATATCTACCACGCATCCAGCATTGCTCTGTGGTAGGTCGAGGTCCACCAATCACTATGCCCCTCGAAGCTGGGGATGAAGTTGGGTACACCGGAGGCTTCATAGGCCTCTCTCGTGTCTTTTCAATCTTAGGCTCCTTACCGAATAACCTTCGACCCTTTCGGAACCCTTTGTCATCAACCAACCTCTTTCGGTTTCTATCTCTGCCCTTACCACTCTTACTCAACTCTGAGGCATGCAACTCATAATCTTGCTCACACAACTGAGCTCTGCGTACTGCCTCATCATAAGTGGTAATGTCCAATGGAGCTAGTCGAGCTTTGATAGAAGGTCTCAGTCTCTCAAGAAATTTTTGAACCTTTCTGTCCTCAAGGCTCTTCGTTACTGTATCATGTCTGCCTAGAGATGTGAATCCAGACTCATACTCATCCACTGTTCAGTTCCCCTGAGTCAATGTCATGAATTCCAACTGTATCTTCCTCTGAGCAGTAGCTGGAATGTATTACCTCTTGAAGGCATCCAAGAATATATCCCACGTCACAACTGGGTGTCGTGCACTCAACATCAGCTGTGTGGCCATCCACCAATGCTCAGCTTCATCCTCTAACACGAAAGCCACAAAGGTGACCTTCTCTGTGTCGGAGTAATGGAAGAACCTGTAGAGCTTCTCCATACTGCGTATGTAATGCTCAGCTGATACTGGGTTCTTCACCCCATTAAATGAAGGTGGTCCGAACTTATGAAACTCTCTCAGTCTACCCAGATCACAATCATAAATTCCATCTCCACCAACCTGTTGTGGAACTATAGGATCCTAAACCGATGGGGGAATGTCCTGAATTGGAGGAGGTACAGGTATCTCTGCCTCCGCATCTCGAGGTCTCGGTGCAGGCTGTGCTGGCTCATCTCTCTCAGGTGTAGCAACCTGACCAGCAGGGTTCTCCTATCTACCCTCAAACCTGGCCATAGCATGTGTAAACATCTCCATAACCGTGTCTACAATACGATGTAACTGCACTATACGCTCCTCAGTGGCCTTACTAAGACCGGGTGGATCTCTACTAGAACTAGACCCACTACGTCTCTCGAGCTAATCTCTACACCCTTGAGAGCTCGAACTCTCTCCTCTACAAGTACATCATCTATCAGACATCTTGCATACTCAAAATAAGTGTCACAGTCACAATTTTCAGCTTGGTATACACATTTGTATCCTAATAATGCACAGTACTTTGGGGATGTATAATTTTCCTAATTGTGGATCTAACTCACATCAGACCAACTCTACTTTTATACCATTAAATCTATCACGACCCTCATTAACAGTTCGTGACCTTTACCTTACCTCTTACAGTTGGGCTGTGAGTCAACATCCTATCCATTTCTCATACATTTATAGTTTAATCATTGTGAATAAACAAATTTGAAATAAAAATTGGACTTTTATAAATATGCGAAAGTGTTTGCATCAGTTCTATTAACTATACATCCCTTTCGCACAAAATATCATTAGATTGTGCATTAATTTACAGGATACAAAAATATTTTTCCCAACATAAGTGTATACCTCTCTATATTGCTGGAGAACTGGAGAACACCTTAGTAGGGATGACTACAGTACTCACTACTGTGTAGTATCTGTGGAGGAGGAAATAAAGGGGTAAGAATAACACGCTCGGTAAGGAAAATGTACAAGCAGGTAGATAACTACACTATCTATATGCTAAAATACATATATGTTCATTTTCCTTATAAAACGATATGCATGTTCGTTAACACAACTTCCATTAATGCGAAACCATGAATTGGCTAGATGGGTATATGCATATTCACACAGTAGCACATAGCTTCACATAGCATAATCCATTTATACAATTCATATATAGAAAATGCTTTACTTAAAACCACACAGGTTCATTTCGAAATCACATTGCACACAGCAGCAATTCAATGTTTATATCAGACATAATCATGGGTTATCACATTCCCCAGACACATAGCAAGGGAAGATATCAGTCTCCTCACACAGTAGTGACAATATCATATCACATATAAATAGAAGACTTATGGCCATAGTCGGATTCCAGGCTATACTGATCAGGTGTGCGGGAACCCTACACTTAGGGAGGCGGATCAACCATCCCGTCAGCACAACTCAACTCACGGCACATTGTACTCCATGGCCAACGCTCATGATACATCGTGCTCCCATGGATCCTAATCACCCATTTTCGTTGTGTCAAAATCACGTGCGAGCAGGTCAGTGCCAGACACATAGCAGTACACGATGGCTCTAGCATGGTTTATCCATCACACAACAATTTCATAAACTCTCATGCAAGTTCTCAATTGGAACACACAGTATTATCGAGGCATCAAGCACGGTTTTGCTTATCACATAGAAGCTCAAAAGACTACGTGCGAGCAACTCAGTTTAGAGCACACAACATATCTGAGGCATCGAGCACAGTTGTCACATCACTTTAAATCAAGAGGGTCACATGCGAGCATAATCAGAGCAAGATCACTAAGAAGTACTCTATAGCTCTAACATGATTTCTAAAATCTAGTGCGAACAACTCGAGTGGAACACACATCATCACCCGAGGCATCGAGCACTCTTCAGCTTTTCTCAAAAACACTTTGAAAATAATGTGCGAGCAGGGTTGGTCAATCTACCGTAGCCTCTCATGCTCTAGCACAATTTCACACAGAAAAGAAATAGAAGGGCTTCATGTGTAGTTATGAGTGAGAGGAAAAATCTCCCTTCAATCACTCTTTATAAACATTTCATGCAATTGATTAAATCGGGAGCCATTCTAATATCATTCTCTCTCAAACCGTTTGCAGAAACCTCTTTTCACAACAACCACAAAAGTTATGCAAGTTCATACTATCGACTTATTTTCATACGTAATTTTTTATCTAGCCATATCAATATCTATGTATTTATCACATACATGTACATTCCAGCAGGTAAGAAAACATACGTATAGCTATCTCTATAGCTTACATAAGTCTATTACCTCGAATCACGCTTGAATCATCTTCCTTGATTCCAATAGCTTGTGATCCGGTCTTGTCAACTTCGACTCTCTCTAGGAGTTGCAAGTGTTCATAATTCTCATCAGTATATTCCCATATACTTCATTCCACTTGCATGATATTTAGATCAATGTATTTTGGTCATTTATATCTCATTGGCCTCGCCACATAAATATTAGACTTTTAAATCATTTTATTTGTTTCTCGGGAATCCATTAGACTCCTCGAGTCCATTGATTCCATATTGAACTAGAATTTAGCTCCCCATGCCATTAGTTCATCATTTTCATTTCATTGAGGCATTACATCAAACACCTCATATTCTAGTTTATGGATTTCAGCAAACCATTTTACAAGCATCTATTCATGATTAAATTAGCTTCAAACCCATGCTTACTCAACAAATCCTCATTTTAGCATATTTAACCATTTTATAGGTCATGGAGAGTTTAGCCTTTTCTAAGATGTTTAAATCATAAATCTATATACTAATCTACTCATACAAGTATATAGATTAATATATATGAGATTGGAATTTTGAAATCTTACCAATCTCAACTTTTCTCCACTTTGCACAATTTTTGGGGAAAACTACTTTTCTCCTTCAATGGATTAACTCAACTTCTAGCTTCCAACTATGTTGTTCTTCCCCACTTTATGAACAACTTTGACGTAATAAACTTCTCTCAAATCTCTAAGGAAAGTGTAGATAGTCTAGGGAGGGAATTTAGGTTACCTGGCATTCAAAATGGAAAGGTTTATGTTTCTCCCGAAATCTATTGTTCAGTATATCCTGTTTTATAGAAAATGCTTGGTGAGATCGATCTCCCTAGGTCAAGGATCGATCTTCCCCTGTTTTAAGCCTTTTAAAATGCCATTTTTAAGCCTATGAGATCGATCTGTCGAGGCATGTGATTGATCTGCTCATTGCTATGAGATCGATTTGTTCTAAGGGATGAGATCAATTTTCTCCAGGCAGAGAGCTAAATTGATCGATCTGGCACAAGGATGAGATCGATCTACTCTTGGTCGAGAGCTAAGGAAATCGATCTGTTCCCATTGAGGATTGATCTCCTCATTCCAAAACGCTTCATTCTCTTCATTTTGGCCCCTGAGATCGATCTCCCTTGCATTGAGATCGATCTCCTCTTGTTCTGCAACACATTTTGCTGCATTTTTTCCAACTGTCAACAGAATACTTGCATTCAATTTGCTGCACTACTCATTTTAAGTTCCAATCACATTCATCACTTACAAAAGTCTATTTCTTCATATTCATACATAATGAAACTTGTGTGTACATTCCCAAACTCATATTACAAGGGTGTACATTGAATTTATGGACCTTACATCATTTATGCTTTACATGGCATGTACATGTATATACTTATGAATTCATAAGGTTTACATACAAAAAATACGGGTCTTACACTAACACCAATTCACATCTCACATCTAATAGGTGGCTATTTTTCTCTTTTTAAAACTCAAATCGTGTTTATCAACGTAGCATGTCGTTCCATTCTAAACGTGTAAAACTAGCCAACCTATCCATCATCATTTCTTAGTCACAAAAATAACATATAGTTATAAAAACATTGAAACATGCAAGCCAAGCTATTTTCCTTCCCACTTCCCATTTTCACAATTCATACCATAGTACATTTCATATCACTTATGGCTTAATAGCTAAACATATTATTTCTAGCATCATAACTACTAAAATTGCAGTAAAATACATACAAATATCTCTATCGCTAACATACAATCCCTTACCTTGAATCGCGCTTGTATTCTCTTTCGTCTCTTTTTACTCCATTCGCGATCCGGGTTAATCATGTTCTGACATATTCCAATCTACTCATTAAGTTATTTTCCTTTCCTTCTCCCAAACATTCATATTGTCATTTATTTATCTACTCATACTTCTGAAGCATTTTATCTTATTTCACCTTTTCCACTAGTATCACTATATCTTCTCTTAAGTTTTTCATCACTTCTCCATAAGTATTTCTTCATGAATTCCTTCCTAATATCACTTACTCATCACTACAATCATCATTTCTATCTATATTTCACATACCATTCAATCCATAAAGTGTCTAGAAACTCACATTTAAAGCTTGAGGGTTGAAGAACTTACCTAGCTTAGCTTTTTCCTTAGCCAGACTTGTGGTAGTCTATTCTTCTCCTTTGATCAAACTAATGTGTGATTTTTGGGTATGTTATTCTCCTTACTTCAAGGAATAACTTTCCCTTCTTGATCTTCTTCCAATTTTGACTGGAATATAGTGATATTTAGAGTGAGAAAGCTTGATTGTTTGAGAGAAAAGGATAGGTGCGGGTTTGGTAGGAAGAAAATTATGAATTTCAGCTCAATCTCGTGCTCTTTTTATAGATTCAGAGACATAATATCGATTTGGTCTCTTGTGGAGATCGATCTCTGCATGGTTTGGTAGTCCTTTTACCTAACGTAACTACTACCGGATCGATCTGCTCTCCATATGAGATTGATCTGTCGCAAGCAAAATTCCTCTTGGAGATCGATCTATTTCTTGTAGGAGATCGATCTTCTCCTTAGAGAAACTTAATGAGATCGATCTGTTTCCTTGTGAGAGATCGATCTGCCTTCCTATGAGATCGATCTGCCTTGTTCAATTAAACTGATACTTGACATTTTGTGAGAGGGGATCCATCTCTCCTTCATGGGAGATCGATCTACCCCTCCCCTACATCCTTATTACTGCAGTTTTCTTTAGATTTCCATTGTATAATTCGTCCTTAATTGCCTAACACCTTATTTTACATTCCGTACACAACCAACGTATAATAGTATCCATTCCATATAATTCATAGACAATAAAACTTGTGCACATAACTTGAAATCATGGATTGTACATTAAATTTCATAACTTCTACATCCTTTATTGTCTATACACATGTAACCATGTGCACGTACATCATAGCTTCATACAAAGTACATGTGAAATTATAGGCATTACACTTAACGTGCTCAGTAAGAAACTTATGTAAGCAGTAGACAACCATACTATCTACATGCTTATAATGTATGCCATGATCAGTTATAAAACACTATAAAACACTTGAATATAATTCAATTTGTTAATACTGAAAAATGATTCACATCGATGCACTTTCTTTGAAAAACACTTTCAATCGCACACCATTTCTGGTAATATACCTTACCATATGTAAAACATATGCATTAATATAGTCGGTACGATGAAACCTGTAAGACCCATATTTCATATGTAACCTTATGACTTCGTACGTATGTCTATGTACATGTAATGTGAGTCATAAGTAATGTAAAGTCTATAAAATTGAAGTACACCCTTGTAATATGAGTTGGGAATGTACACACAAGTTTCATTATGTATGAATATAAAGAAATGGACTTTTGTATGTGATGAATGTGAGTGGAATGCAAAATGGGTAGTGCAGTAAATGGGATGAAGTTGCATGAGTTGCATAGATCTTTGCACTTCTATTTAGTTTTGTATTGTATACTTTTGGTTATACAATGAATGCTCACAAGTTTTAATGTGTATAAAGTATGAATGGATGCCATTTTCAAGTCTTAATGGTGGTTGGATGAGAAAATAACTATGGCAGCAAATTAAGGATGTTTGGTGTAAGTTACTGTAGAAAGCTGCAGCAAAAATCTAGAAAATATGAATGTCAGATCGATCTCATAGGATGAAGGAACGATCTGGAAGAGCAAAAAATGCTCTTATTCAAGCAATAGAACATGACAGATCGATCTCTAATGGGGCCAGATCGATCTGCTAAACCTTCTGTAATGAAGAGATCGATCCTTAATGCAAGCGATCGATTTCCTTAGCTCTCGGGTTGAAGCAGATCAATCTCCTCCCTAGCCAGATCGATCTCCTTAACTCTCTGCCTGAGACAGACCGATCTTAAGCCCTCGACAGATTGATCTCATTCCTTAAAAATGTTATGAAAATGAGGAATTTAAGAGGACCAGATCGATCTCTACCTAATGCAGATCAATCTTATCAAGCAATTTTTATAAAAGGAGCAGTTAAAATCTGTAATTCACAGAAAACAACCCCTATTTCCTCTATTTTCAATCAAAAACCTAACTTTCTCACTCTTAAATATGCCCATTTTCATAAAGATTTGAGGGAAAGCTATTAGATACAAAGTTTTTCATATCCAAGAGAAGAACAACATGCTTTGGAATCAAAGCCTTATTTGTTGGATTGTAGGAGCAAGGGACATTTTCATTTGGATTAAGAAGAGAAACTAGATTGGTAAGTTTCTAATACTTCAGCCCAAGTACATTTGTCTATTTATTAATTTTGGAGTTAATTTGTATGTGTATTGATGGTTAAATGTACCTAGGATG
This sequence comes from Firmiana major, assembly GCA_033439115.1. Classification (NCBI taxonomy): domain Eukaryota; kingdom Viridiplantae; phylum Streptophyta; class Magnoliopsida; order Malvales; family Malvaceae; genus Firmiana; species Firmiana major. Next base: position 41,495,819 of record CM065905.1, read on the forward strand.
TGATGGAACTAGTGTGACATAGAAAATATAATAAATCTAGTGTGAGAAAATGAGATTTGGATGAGTTGGTGATTTATGGATTATGCTAAAGTGTTATTGAAGTAATGTGAATGATTTGAGATGGGTAAATGAAGCCACATTTTGAGGATAGTCAATTCATGAAAATGAGTATATAAGATGTTTGATAAAATGCCATAGTGAAGAAATTGGTGAAATATGAACACTATGAGCTTAATGTCGATTTAATATCAATTTAGTATAAATCAATAGGCCTAAAAGAATCAATAGACTCGAGATATGAGTAGAACGATAAAACGAGGCCTTATAAGTGTTAATGGGGCTATAGGTTGAATCGACTATAGCAAACACAACGAGTTGTATTATATGGACTAATTGATGTGATATACGACTTTGTGCAATTTCGAAGAGTTCGTTGGAGACAAATCGAACCGCGCAAGTAAGCAGCTCTAAGGAAAGCGAAATCACGCGACGCGATTTCTGGTAAGGGAATTCTGTGAGTATATAGAGATAGCTGCATGTACTTTGAACTCGTGGCTGAATATAGGGAATTTATGAAATGTATGATTGTTTACGAAAATGATTGTTGGTATGTCTGAATTGCTATAAGTATGTATATGATTTGGATTATGAAATTATTCTTGAAAAGGGGATAGTAAGGCTAAAAATTGCATAAATCACATGTTTTGATGTTTTTACAATGTTATAAGAAAATTATGAGTAGGCTGGCTAATGTTTGAATGATGTTGTGAAATAGCACATGTGAGGTGCTAAACATGTTTTGAGATTGTTTTGAATGTATATGAGCCGCCTATCATGGTTGTGTAACTTAAATCGTGCTGGAGCCTCGCTCACACTGGATTCTGATGCTTTCATTTGTATAAAACGTGTTGGAGTTTAGCTCACACTTTGATTTGAAATTGTGATGATATTTTATAAACCGTACTGGAGCTTCTACTCGTACGTAGATTTTGAGTGATTTTTCTTATGCATATAACCGTACTGGAGCTATACTCGTACGTGGTTTTCTCATAAATTTATGCATAAATGTCGTACTAGAGCGTTGCTCGTACGAGGAGATTTATCTATGATGCATGTATCGTGCTAGAGCTTAGCTCACATAGGTTTTCACATTGTGGTATGTATAATGTCGTGATGAGGGTAATACAGATTAATTCAGGGAACCCAAAAGGGGCGAGCAAGGCCATGAGGGGCTAGGACCTGACATTAATCCATTCAGGGAACCCAAAAGGGGCGAGCAAGGCCATGAAGGGCTAGGACCTGACATTAGAAATACTCCTACATGCACTTGAGACTATATCGGCTACACATGGCATTGGGGTATATAAGACTTACGACTGGCACCCCCAACCATGATATGGGTCCGCGGAGTACGTCGTACCGTGTATATCACATGGAGTACCCTGTACCGTGTGGTTGTAATGATGATATGAAAGGAGAATTAACCTACCTTCGTTCCAGCATGATGCCCTGCACACTGGGATCTGTGTGGTCTGGGATGATTTATGACATAGTTGGTTAACATAGTCCATTGAGATATAGTGACTTGTCTCACTTAATATTACATAGTACCACATGATTTTTATACATGAGTGTGATTGTGATTTGTCCAGGGTAGACCCGAGGGAGGGGTTAAACCTTGAGGATTATGATTTAATGAAATGACAATTTGATTTATGATGAGATGTGATGGAATTTGAAAAAAGATTTGTGATGAGATGTGATGTGATTTGAAAAAGATGTTTCTTAAATGAATTTTCCTTTTTGTGATGAGATTTAATGAGAATGAGTATGAGATGGTTTTTACATATTGATATTTTCATGTTTTATGCCTATTTACATGATTTTCAATACATGATATATGTATATACATGTGGCATCGTTTTATTTCCTCATGCTCCGATTATAAACGATTTATGCATAACCCTATCAGCATGTAGATAGAGTAGTTATCTAACATGCTTGCATTATTGCCTTACTGAGCGTGTAGTTACTCATTGTGAAACCTGATATTTTTCCATATTATGATGCTTATGAGAAGTAAATTATAGCTCAATGTGACGTTTTGCAGGCCCGTAGACGACTAAAGCACTCGGTTCTAGCGTGGGGCCCGATGACACGCAAACCGAGGTAAGGTCCTAGCCCTGAGAATTGCTTGAAATGCCATGTTCATACATGAAATGATGTGTAGAGAGAAAAACTAAGTGATTGGAGATGAAAAAGTGAGTTAAACTCAGGTTTTAAATAAAATCGAGAAAACAGACCTAATAAGGGAAATAAATTCGAATAAAATTCTAGAAATTCGTGAAAATTATTCTGAGGCCACAAAAAATTAATATAAGGTGAAATTGACATGGAAAATAAAAATCAGGAAGAACTATGGAGATTTAGGGGTCCAAATGAATTTTTCAAGTTAATCGAAACCTTAATTCCATTTTGCTCGGTATTGGCTAAATCGCACAAAATGAGCTCATTCGTGAAATTGTTTTTAAACAAGTGACCCCCAAATTTTTATGGGACACACTATAGACATAGTATAACAACTTAGAAGTGAAATTTTGAAGAAATCTTATCAGGATTAATTTTGGAAATTTTTCTAAAACAAAACAGTCATTTCCCCTGCATATTGTAATCTGTCAGCTAATGAAAACACACCAATTTGACGACCTTCTAGATGTTTGTTGTTTTTGATATTTTCCATCCTAACATTAAACTGGATAATCTTCATAAAATGGTAAAATTCACCCCGAAATGAGCTGAAACCTGAGAGCTACGCCTCCCTCGTTCTGCGGCAGGCGGTACCTCCACTTCTGACTTGTGCGAATTTTTCGGCCACCCTCCGGCCAGTTTCAGGCGATGGTCCCTTCACATGAAATCTTCCTCTTCCTCTCCTATATCACATATAAGAAATTCAGGCCTAATCAAAGTAATTTACGTCCTAAAACATTAGAGAGAAGAATAGGATAGAAAACTCCCCTGTTCCGAGGTAAGTAAAGATGGAATTTTTTGATGAATTTGATGAGTTTCTTAGATGATTCTGAACACTTATAAGCCCTATACATGTTGTATTATAGCTGAGTGGCAATTTAGAGGCTTGAAATCAAAGTCAAAGTTGGTCAAAGGAGTAAAGAAGTTGAGGTATGATGATGATGATGAAATAGGTTGTTAAATTGTGATTTTTGGATAAATTTTTGTTGAAGGAAATTTGATGGAATGATTTATATGATGGAGTTCAGCTGCTGCCAACATGATTTAGTTGCTGGAATGATGATATAGGATGTAATTAAAATGAATTTACAATTAAAATTATTCTCTAAAGGTTCAGTTTAGTGTTTAACTAGGTAAATTATCGAAATAATGCAAGAATCGATAATTTAATGTCTTGTTTGAAGTGGAATGAATTGCTGGAATGTAAGACACGATGTACAGGTATTGAAAATGAATTTAAAGGTGTCGAACATGTTAAGAAAGCTTAAACTGAGGCTTAAACCAATAAAACCGAGTAAAATGAGTAAAGTAGCGAAAAGTCAACTTTTGGTCAACATTTTAGATGTAATCACATATTGAATGTATTAATATGAATTTGAGCTATATGTGATGAGATAACTTGGTATGTGACAGCTCGAGTTATCGACACGTATTTCAAGGCGAGCTCAAAAATCGAGGAACGTGCACTACCTTCGACGATAAGAGGTAAGGAATATAATTTAGAGTAGCATTAGTACTTCCTAACTTACCAAATGTCTATGTGGACAATTAGTTGAGTTTTCTGTGAAAAAGGTCTTTCTTGAAAGTCGAAATGAGCACTATTCACTTAAAAACCGAAGCAAATTTATCCTAGCCTTTCAAAATGACATTTATTGCATGAGATACATTTTAATAAGTATGTTTATTGTATAAAAAAGGATTTTCACTTATGGAATGAAAGCATAATATGTTTTTCATGAGTTTACGAGTTAAAGTCCCGAAAATGTTTTACGAAAACTATGTTTTCAATATATGCAGTAGATTGAGATAACCGAGAACTATGTTTATGAAAAACATGTTTGATTTGTTGAGACTATGGCAAGATGTATGATGTTATGAGGTCAAAGTGATCTGGGGTCGATCTTGTATACTGAGAAAATGGTACAAGAATGATCAAGGATCTTTTTAGCCGACGGTCAGGGAACGGGCAGGGCTTTGACGAGATGAGATGACTTGTGGTACCATATAACCATTTAAAGTTCATACGTTGAGACTGCTTAAAGACTGCGAGTCCTTTACAGGCACGTAATAAGTCAACCCACCATAAACCCATACCACACAGTCCAGTAGGGCACTGTACGACCCTGATCCAGTCTTACAGTTCCCTGTACTATGGCCATATGTACCAGATATGTTGACGATATCCTTCGGGACCAGTTATGATGTAGCCATGTCTCCACGAGAAAGAAATATGTTTTAGCACATTTCCTTGCTACCTTATATGTTATTTGTTAGTTAGCACATGTTTTTCTATAATGTGATTTTTAAGGTAGCCCATGAGTTGGGTTTTATGAAATGTGCATATGAAAGTTATGTTTTCACTTTTAAAGTGAACAATATGATATACATGATTTGAGACCTATGAGATGCTTTATGACTGTTTACACTAATGATATGTTTATAGCATGATACGTTTTACGAAAAGGATGCATGATTTGTAAACTAATGATTTTAAAGCATGTTTTTACTGGTTTTATAAATGTAAGCATCTCTACTTTCGTACATGTTTATGTTGAGTTGTGAAATCACGTGTTTTACTTGTTTTAAGTACTAAGGTTACTTTAAATGTATCTTTTGCTGAGCCTGAAAAGCTCACCTCCCTTCCTTTTCATCTTCCAAATTACTTACAGTGATTCTACTGCACTCACGCTTCAGAGGTCGTAGACGAGGCGGTTCGGCCTTTCTTTAGATCATTTTGTAGCGACGAGGTATAGCCTTACTTGTATTCCAGACCTAATGTACAGCATAGACACTATTGTAGATATATGTGGGATGTAATCGATGTAAATGATTTTGTACAAAGTTTTAGTTACGCAGTGTAGATGAATGTATATACTGAATGTCATGAGATCCTGAGATGAGAATTGAAATTATGTTGCGGATATGGGTTGAAAATTATAAACTGCGTTTTAAACTCTGCAGGTTGGGTTAAGTCATAATGCAGCCGTTATACTGTCGAATTTTGTAAAAGAATAAGAGTTAAGAAACTGATATAGACAGGAACACAACTCAGTTAAATAGGTTAAAAAGTTTTAAAATTGCCCTATTTTTCACGTTTCCGGGCATGACAGTTAGTCTGTGTCTAGAAGTACGATTAGATTACATCCCAAAGTGTCTATGTTAGTTTGGTAATAAAGTAAGCATATCTGTCAAATTATAACCAAATTCTTGGATTTGTGTAAATAGTAGATCACTAACCATGAGTGGTAGACAGGGCCATCCACGGAGACAGACTCAACCAGCTCTCCCATCCCCACCTCAACCCGAGAGCCCTACTAAGAGTGAGAGAATAAGGAGGCTTGAGGAGAAAGTACAGGGTATGAGGGAAGGACTTACAGCTCTTACCAACATGTTTACCCAGTAGTTTGGGACACGTACACCTGGCGTAGATACAACTACTCCTATGCCTGATCCTCCTCCACCACCAGTTCCTTCGGCAGCCCCAGCCCCTCAGCCAGCATTTCCCCAGCATAAGGATGACAGAGAGACACTATTGTACAACATAGACACTATTGTAGATATATGTGGGATGTAATAGATGTAAATGATTTTGTATAAAGTTTTAGTTACGCAGTGTCGATGAATGTATATACTGAATGTCATGAGATCCTGAGATGAGAATTGAAATTGTGTTGCGGATATGGGTTGAAAATTATAAACTGCGTTTTAAACTCTGCAGTTGGATTAAGTCGTAATGCAACCGTTATACTGCCGAATTTTGTAAAAGAATAAGAGTTAAGAAACTGACATAGACAGGAACACAACTCAGCTAAATAGGTTAAAAAGTTTTAAAATTGCCCTATTTTTCACGTTTTCGGGCGTGACAGTTAGTCTGTGTCTAGAAGTAAGATTAGATTACATCCCAAAGTGTCTATGTTAGTCTGGTAATAAAGTAAGCATATCTGTCAAATTATTACCAAATTCTTGGATTTTGTGCAGATAGTAGATCACTAACCATAAGTGGTAGACGGGGCCGTCCACAGAGACAGACTCAACCCGCTCCCCTATCCCTACCTCAACCTGAGAGCCCTACTAAGAGTGAGAGAATAAGAAGGCTTGAGGAGAAAGTACAGGGTATGAGGGAAGGACTTACAGCTCTTACCAACATGTTTACCCAGTAGTTTGGGACACGTACACCTAGCGCAGATACAACTACTCCTACACCTAATCCTCCTCCACCACCAGTTCCTCCGGCAGCCCCAGTCCCTCAGCTAGCAATTCCCCAGCATAAGGATGACAGAGAGACTCAGGGGTGTGAGATTTCTTGGGCATGCATCCTCCGGAGTTCACAAGGGTTAAGGACCCGGTTAAGGCTAAGGAGTGGATAGTGGATATTGAGGTGATCTTCCAGTTGTTGGCATGTACTGATAGGGAGAGAGTGACCATGACGGGTTATATGATGAAGAGTCAGGCTAAGTTTTGGTGGAGATCCACACAGACGATATTAGTTGAGGATCCTTCAGAAATAACATAGGATGCTTTCTTAGTCGCATTTCAAGAGCAATATGTGCCTCAAGAAGCTCAAAAAAGGATACAAACAAAGTTTTTGGATTTGAGACTGGGAAGTTCTACAGTAGATGAGTATGAGAACATATTTACGACCCTGATGAGATATGATCTAGAGACAGTTAAAGATCCCGAGTGTCGGACAGAGAGATTTATGGTAGGATTGAGATTTGGGATCAGAGATAAGCTGTTGGGTCAGAACATTGTGAATTTCAGAGATTCTCTGAAGCGAGCCTAAAAGATAGAGAGGGGTTTGGATATTACTCAAGCAGAGCATGGTTTCAGGAGATCAATCAGAGATAAGGGGAAGAGAATAGTTATTTCTCGACATAATTTGAGAGGGGGTCAGCCCAAGAGACAGAGGATGGAAGGACCTCAGATAGGGACTGGTAAGCCCAAGACTACAGTGGGTACTACAAATGTTATCAGAGGTTCTGAGACGAGAGTGCCATTATGCAGGACATGTAGCAAGATACACCCTGGACCTTGCCAAGCGGGTACATTTACTTGCTAAAGATGTGGTGAAACAGGGCACATAATGAGAGACTGTCTACTTATGTGGTCTCAAGAACCTCGAGAGGCACCTAGACCGATTGAGAGACCGACTCAGGCTCCACAGAGGCAAGTACCCCCGAAGAGAGCCACAGCTATAGACAAGGGAAAGAAGCCTGTCTCACAGGGTTAAGTCTATGCCATTGATAAGGAGACAGCCAATACATCCTCCGACACCATCAAAGGTACTCTCCTTGTCTGTAACCATAAAGCATATGTATTCTTTGACCCAGGTTCCACACACTCTTTTGTGTCACCACAATTTGTATGTAAGTTGAATAGGAAACCTGAGTCACTATATTACATGTTACATATAAGTACACCCATGCACGTAGTGCAAAAGACTGATATGATATAGAAGGATTGTGAAATCCTAGTAGGAGATAAGAAATTTCAAGCAGATGTAGTTTTATTAAACATGAAGGATTTAGATGTAATATTAGGCATGGATTGGTTAGCTACCAATCGCGTGAATTTAGACTGCTACACTAAGACTTTGACCTTCTCCTTACCAAAAAAGTTCAATGTATGTTTTGCGAGAAAGGAATAAAAGTGCATGGTGATGAAAATTCTTGTGTTATGTGTTATGTGAAGATATGATATATATGTGCAAGATTAATGTGTAATATTTTTTTTATTGTGTGTAGGATACATTGCCTTTATTTCTGATGAGAGTCGAGAACCACCAAGTATACAGGATGTTCCTGTGGTATGTGAGTTTCCCGATGTATTCCCAGAGGACTTACCAGGGTTACCACCTGAGAGAGAAGTTGAGTTTTCCATTGAGCTAGCACCTGATACTTAACCCATCTCTAAGCCACCTTATTGAATGACACTGGTAGAATTGGAGGAATTAAAGAAGCAATTGCAAGAACTACTCGATAAGGGGTTTATAAGACCTAGTGTGTCACTATGGGGTGCTCCAGTACTGTTCGTCAGAAAGAAGGATGGTAGTCTCTACCTTTGCATAGACTACAAGCTTTTAAATAAAGCAACAGTTAAGAATAAGTATCCCCTATCAAGAATAGATGACCTGTTTGATCAGCTGAGTGGGGCTTCAGTGTTTTTGAAGATAGACTTGAGATCGGGTTACCATCAACTAAGGATTAAGGAGGCTGATATACCAAAGACAGCTTTTAGGACCCGATATGGGCACTACAAGTTTTTGGTGATGCCCTTTGGACTAACTAATACCCCAGCTGCATTTATGAGCCTTATGAATGATGTCTTTCGAGATTACCTGGATAGATTTGTGATAGTGTTCATCGATGACATCTTAATCTCTGAGAAGAGCACAAGCAGCATTTGAGGATTGTGCTCCAGACTCTCCGTGAGAAGAAACTATATGGTAAATTCAGTAAGTGTGCATTCTGGCTAGAGCAGATTTTCTTCCTCGAACATGTAGTATCTAAGGACGGGGTGTCTGTAAATTCATCTAAGGTAGATACAGTGTTGAGATGGGAAAGACTGAGGACAGTCACGGAGGTCAGAAGCTTCTTGGGATTGGTAGGGTATTACCGACGGTTTATCGAAGGGTTTTCACGGATAGCAGCTCCATTGACCAGATTGACCCGTAAGGAGGTATAGTTTGCATGGTTTGAGCAGTGTGAGCGGAGCTTCCAAGAACTAAAACTTCGATTGACTACGGCACCAATCTTGACTATTCCGAGTGGTTCTGGGGGATATGTAGTGTATAGTGATGCTTTCCACCAGGGTCTCGGCTGTGTACTGATGCAGCATGGTAAAGTGGTAGCTTATGGATCCCATCAGCTAAAGGATCATGAGCGAAATTACCCCACTCATGATTTAGAGTTAGCCGCAATAATTTTTGCACTCAAGATATGGCGACATTATTTTTATGGAGAGAGATTTCAGATCTTCACTGACCACAAGAGTCTCAAGTTTTTGTTTGATCAGAATGAGCTCAATATGAGACAATGGAGATGGATAGAGCTCCTGAAAGACTATGACTACGAGATCTTGTATCATCCCGACAAGGCGAATGTGATAGCTGATGCCCTTAGTAGAAAGGGTATGGTGTTCTACATGATGATCAAAGAGTGGGATATGTTGGGACAGTTCACCGAGCTCAGGATCAGTGTAGATGAGGTTAAGCATGGAAACATGGGTAGGCTACGGATGGAGAGCAGTATACTAGATTAGATTAGAGCTGGATAGAGGAATGATAAAAATTATCGAATATGGTTAGCCAGGCAGAGGAGAGATCGTTGTCTGAGTTTACGGTCAGTGATGATGGATTATTGAGATACAGAGGCTGTATCTGTGTGCCACACCATGACACCTTGAGATAGAGCATACTGAAGGAGTCCCATTGTTCTAGATTCACCATGCACCCGAGCAGTACCAAGATGTACCAAGATCTCCAAAAACTGTATTGGTGGATTGGTATGAAGAGAGATGTGATAGACTTTGTAGCCAGATGTCTAGTTTGGCAACAGATAAAGGCTGAGCACCAGAGACCTACAAGACTGTTGAAGTCACTACCGATTCCTACATGGAAATGGGAGCATATTATGATGGATTTCATTATGGGATTACCAAGGACCCAAAGAGGTTATGATGCAGTCTGGGTGATTGTGGGCAGACTGACTAAGAGCGCTCACTTTCCTACCATCAAGAGCACAGAATCACTGGATAAGCTAGCTGATTTATATGTCAGAGAAATAGTACGATTGCATAGGACACCTGTGAGCATCACATCTGATAGAGATTCTTGCTTCACTTCTAGATTCTGGACTAGATTTTAGGAAGCTATGGGGTCTTGACTAAATATAAGCACCGTTTATCATCCTTAGACAGATGGTTAGTTCAAGCGGACTATACAGACCTTAGAGGACATGTTGAGAGCATGTGCCTTGGACTTTAAGGGCTTATGGGAGGACCACTTGCCTCTTGCAGAGTGTCACGACCCTTAACTTACCAAAATACATACAAATTTTTCGCATTTTCATGCATCAATCCTTAATCATCCTTCCTCGATCGTGAACAACCACACACTTAACAGTTGGGCTGTGTGTCGACGTCTAACTCACTCCACCATACCAATTCAATTTGAGACATTATTTATGAGTAAACACTTGTATAAATGTATATATATCAGAGTTGTTACATGTGTTTACATAGTTTTACATCCCCAGTAGTTACATACAAAACGCTACTGTGCTATGTCTAGTTTAGATACAAAATAATCCAAGTGTGTATACCTTTAGCGATGGGATGCAGCGGATTACCAAAAAGGAACGCCTCCAGTCACGCTCAATCTATACTCAAATCTCTGTAGAGAGGGGGAAAATAAGGGGGGTGAGCAAACCACACGCTCAGTAAGGCAATCATGCGAACAGGTAGATACTGTACTATCTACGTGATCGTGATGCCATGCTCAAAAGCATTTAATTCATTGTTTATCTCAAAACATGAGTGTATGATTGTGTTAATGGTATGTAAAGCATTCATGCTATTAAAATTCAGTGCACTTTTCAACTCAAAGCATGGTATAAATCATCATGCATAATTCACAATAAAAGCATGGCATTAAACATCATGCATTTTCACAATAAAGCATGGCATTAAACATCATGCATCCGTGCACTTTAAAAACCATTAACAAATCAATTCAACGTCAGGTCCCAGCCCATCCCTCGGGCTTTCCTGACCACAATCACTTCAAACATGGATTTATTCTCAAATAGCATTAGACATGTGAGATAGGCAGTTCAACAATAGGTAATAACCTCAAGGCCTATGTACATAACCTGTGATACCGGCTACACGGATCAGGTGTGCGGGATATCACCACCATCTGCTTCCACACGGGAGGTGGGTCAAATCCTACCCGCCGGTCCATAGCAGATCTCATCCGAAGACGGCACATCACATCACAACACGGTACAATGTACTCCATGCTACATGCACGGTACAACGTACTCCGTGGACCCCCAGCCTTATCCCTCGTTCGGGCTCATCAGCTGTTCCTCCAACCCTTATCCCTCGTTCGGGCTCATCAGGTGGATCTCCAACCCTTATCCCTCGTTCGGGCTCATCAGGTTGTTTTAACATGCCATGTCTCAAAACAATGCACGTGTGAGCCTATTTAATCGATGTGACACCAAGTCTACTCGAAGCTCCAAACACGGCAACATGCAAGGTGGGCATCCAGTGCGAGACAAACTCAAAGCACAATGCCAAAACAATATGAAATCCATGTGAAAACTAGTGCCTCATGCACTCTTTCATACTCACGAAATCATGTAGGTGGCTCAAAACTTGCAAAATATGGTTAACAAAACCAAAACATACTCATTTCTTTTGCAAATCATTTCAATGTTAGCCAACCTACCAATCATTTGCTAAAAAGCAATAAAACATGATTTCCAAAGAAATATGCTTTTGTTTTCATGCACATTTCTCAAACTCCCAACTTTTACCCTTCAATCACCCAACAACAACATTTCCTAATCTCATGCATTCTAGCAAAACATTTATGCGCCCAAATTGCGCACAATATCTCTAAGAGTCCACACAATTCCCTTACCTCGATTTACTTGGTGTGACTCCTTTCCTTTTAGCTTCTCACGCTCTTGGCTCAACTTGCCTCGGCGTATCCTCGGAAGCTGCGATTCATTCATTAAATCGATTGAGTTAACGTATTTAACCCATAATTGACCTCACTAGTCAACATTATTTACTTATGCATTTTACAATTGCCTTAACCCTCATTTTACCTCTTTTAGGTAAACCTCACAATTTATCCACTAACCACATCTTAAAATCATACCACAATCACTATTAATGATTTCTACATATCTCATTCATCATTAATCTCCATCAATTTCACTTTCTCACACTAAACCATTTCTAGGTCAAGCATTCTAGATAGTTTCTAACCATCCATACTCATGCCAAACAACTCCAAAATCAATTAAATAAACAATGTACCATAGTTGGAGTGTTAGAATCTTACCAAATTTGATTTCTCTTCTTGCTCCAAATGGCAATGCCCTTAAATCCTTCAATATCAACAATGGGAAAATGCTTTCCAACTATGTTGTCCTTCTTTTTGCTAGGAACAACTTTGTCTCTAATGGTCTCTCTTCAAACCTCACTGAAAATGGCTGATTTTTGAGAGAGAATGTTAGGTTTTTGGGTTGAGAGTGGAAGGTTTGTGTTTTTCCCGAAATTTTCTGATTTCCAGCACTCCTTATATAGAATTAGCTTGAGGAGATCGATCTGGTCCAAGAGGAGATCGATCTGGTCCCTTAAAATCCCTCTTTTTCACGGCATTTTTAAGCCTGAGATCGATCTGTCGAAGCATGAGATCGATCTGTTGAGGCATGAGATCGATCTGTCGAAGCATGAGATCGATCTGCTCCCAAACAGAGAGCTAAGGAGATCGATCTGGTCCATTGGAGATCGATCTGTTCTATTCTTTTGCTCAAATAAGAGCATTCTGGCTCTTCCAGATCGATCTCTCATCCCATGAGATCGATCTGCCCTTCAAAATTTCCAGATTTTCTGCAGTTCCTCTGCAACAACCTTTACCAAACATCCTTAATTTGCTACCATGATCATTTCCTCATTCATTCATCTTTGAGTCTTGAAAATGGCATCCATCCTCACTTCATACGCATTAAAACTTGTATAGAATCTTTGTATGACCAATGGTACTTAATATAAACAAAAATGGAAGTGCACATCTTATGCAATTCTACTTCCATTTTACCAAACTATTCATAATCCATTCTACACACATTCTCCACATGTTTAAGTCCATTTCTTCACATTCATACATAATGTAACTTGTGTGTACAATTACCACTCTCATTACAAGTGTGTACACTACTTATGGACTTACATCACATATACTTCACTTATGAATTCATAGTACAACTCTATTTACATTTCCATGTACATATATACCCTTATACATATACGGGGTCTCACACAGAGTTTGCTTACAATAACAGTTATCAAGCTAACATCGAAATGGCTCTATACGAGGCTCTATATGGCAGGAGATGTAGATCCCCAATTGCTTGGGAAGAAGTGGGCGACATAAAGATCCTTGCTCCCGAGTTAGTTGAATAGGTAAATAGACGTGTTCAATTGATCTGTGACAAGTTGAGGATGGCATAGAGTAGACAGAAGAGTAATGCAGATGTGTGAAGATGTCCTCTTGAGTTTCAGGTTGAGGACTCCGTATTTTTTAAGGTGTCACCGATGAAAGGTATAGTACGTTTCGAGAAAAGAGGAAAGTTGAGTCCTCGCTTCATTGGTCCATTCAAGATTTTGAGTAAAGTGGGAAATGTAGCATATCAGCTAGCACTACCTTTACAGTTGTCGGGTATACATGATGTCTTCCATGTTTCGATGTTAAGGAAGTATCACTCGGACCCTTCTCATGTCATCGAGTACGAGCCACTAGAGATGTTAGGACACGTTCTCACTCCATGACTTTAACCAAAAACCACTGCAAATTTTTCGCATTTTGACTTACCTTTCCTCTCTTCAATGGTTGGGCTGTGATTCGATGTTAGAGTCCTCACTTACCACATCATCCAATATCATACATACATGTCAACATACTATTATTGACAGTACTTGCTTTTATCATACATGTAAGATTATATAAAATCTAATACAAATACATTCCTCATAATATATATCGTATACATCACTGTGCTGTTTCTATGTTTAGATACACAACTGTACAAAATTTGTATACCTGGCGGTCGATAGGAACTAGCAGTGGACTCAGGAATACTATCCCTCAATAGCTCTCGCTCTACTGGCGCTCTGTAGAGAGATGTAAAGAAAGGCGGTGAGCATACAACGCCCTCAGTAAGGAAATCAGGCAAGCAAGTAGATATCTACACTATCTACTCAAAATAATGCTATGCCTTGAAAACATTATTTCCTTAACTCATTTTAAAAGCATGTCTTGAAATATAATATATATATATATACTTGTACAGATTAAATCCCATGTACAGAAATCATGCTTTCTTTCTCATAGGTAGGCATGTAGTGCAAAACAATGCATCTTTATATAAATCATGCCTTTATGTAAATCATGCCATGTATATTTAAATCACAATAAATATGGCATTAAAATAATTTACATCACAAAATCGGAGTCCGACCCATCCCTCAGGTCTGTTCGCAATTTAAATCAGTCAATCAATGTGATATATCATGTGAGACTTTGTGGTTATATGCAAATAGTATCCTGGACTATGATCATATCCGAAATGTTATCCCAAGCAACACAGTACTCGGTGTGCGGGGCATCACTGCTGCAACGGGAGGATGGTCAGTCCACTACAGCCGTCAGCTATACGTAACACACGATACAGTGTACTCCTCGCGCCCCTAGGCACGGTATAAAGTACACCCGTGGACCCTACATCACAGCCAGGGTGCCTGCCATAGGTCTTAGCCATCGTAACCATGGAATATCATACCACGTCTATATTAACCTCATGCGGATATCCTCTCACAAGATGTGACACACAGTCACAAAAGGACTCGGGCATGGGTTGTAACATGTATTATATATCACATACAGTGTGCGTCTTGAGTGTGACCCACAGTCGACACTCCGCTCAAACACTGTTTCACATCACAAACTCAACTCTAGTGCGAGTAAACCTCCAGCAACTAGGTAAATGCATAGTTCATGTATTAAATCAAGTACGAGCAATAGCTCCAGTACCATGCTATGCACAATATCAAATCAAGTACGAGCAATAGCTCCAGTACTATGTCATGTATAAACCATGAAGAATCGAGTACGAGCAACGCTCCAGCATTCTGTCATGTATCTCATGTAAAACTCGAGTACGAGCTAATCGCTCCAACACTCTGTCATGCATATATCATTTAAAGCTGAGTACGAGTAAAACTCCAGTACTCTATCATGCATGTCATGGAAATCTAGTGCGTATCAAAATCCAGCACTAATGTATGTGGAAAACATATGAAATCCAGTGCGAGCTATGCTCTAGCACGATTCATTCTCACATAATATGATAGATGGCTCTTTAAAAGGGATTGTTTACAAAATATTAAAATCAGCACTACAAAGTGTGCTTAAGTCACATCAACCTTAAAATCATTAGCTTATCTATTTATTTTCATGCTAAACAGCAGTTAAACACTCACAATAATAGTTTCCATGCTTTTTGCAACTTTTCACAAAAGTTGACTTTTTGACTAACTAGGGGCAAAATCATAATTTGCCACTATCGGGTCTCAATAATTTATTATTCACTTTCTCTGACCCTCAGAGTTTTTAAGTGAATGTAAAAGCAGACGAAAATACGTGCAGGTATCTCTAACTACTCACAAAAGTTCCTTACCTCGGATCACGTCAAGTGACCTCTCTTCTCGGTGCTGCTCAATCTCGCAGTCCGATCAGCTCTCAATGTAAACTCCGGAGCTGTAAATAACCATTCCTCAGGTTAATTATAATTTTCCTACTGTATTACACATTAATACAGTCCATTTTCCCTTAATGGGCCTTAATAATCCTTAATGGACCTAACTATACCTTAAGCCCATTTTCATTTTACTATTCATTTTCGTTGGGCCTATTGGGCTTATGGGGCCCACCAACTCTTATTGGGCTTGTTCTAGGCCCATTACACCTTATTGGGCCTAAAATATTTAGGCTTGGCCCATTAGGCCTCTCGGCCACATGCCATGGCCGAGAGCTACCCATGCCTCGGTTTTACCATGGCATGCCATCCATGCATATTAGTTAGCCAATTTCACTTAGGCATTTTTACAAACACTTGGTAGGCAACAGTACCAATCATCATATAGTTCATTTAGGCATTTTATCAAACACCTTGATTGTCAACAAATTACATGTATTAATTAATCAATTTGATTAATTCTAATTACACCATTAACATTAATACATGTACACTAATCCATTTATGTCTTAAAATCATATTTACATAAATCAATATCCCATTACTCACTCTCGGCCTAACCCACTTCATGGTGATTTAATATGTTTCAATGCTTAAAACATATATCAACATACTTAAAATCATTCATACATTAACATATATGAAATTGGAAATTAGAAAATATACCAATTGTTGTGTTCACCCTTTGGTCGAAACTTTGGAGGCTCTCGGTTTGCACTCTATGGCTCCTTGATAGCCAATTCCAACATATGTCACTCTCCTTTCAATTTGGAACAACTTCCATGAAGGATACAAGTTCCAATTATGCCTAATTCCTAGTGATTTCTAGTGAGAGAAAGCTTGGAAAATATGTTTCAATGGTTTCTTCTTCTAGCCGAATTTGGTGTGATGAAGATAACAATGGTGTGGCTGAATTTATAAGCCATATACTTAGCCATTAAGCTTTACTTTTCAGCCATTAAGCTTGACTTTCCAAACCTTAGCCATGAGTCACCTTATGAGTCACCTTATGAGTCATAGTTAACTTTAACTATGGTTAGATATTTATCTCATAGGCTTTTCCATTTGGGCTTCTCGGTTTGGGCTTTCTTAATGGGCTTTCGGGCTGAAATTTTTACTATACCTCGGGCCTTTAATTGTCTCAAAATTTGGTCAATCAATTGGTCCAATAATTCGGTCTTAAGGACCTAAAAATTTCGATATACGTTTAGTATACCTTAATGGGCTTTAAAATTTTCACCTTAGGCCCATTACGTTTTTAACCATTAAATTTATTCCGAAATCCTTCCGAATAAATTTTTCTTACTTCCAGGGATAATTATCTTGTATTCTGGCCAAGAATATTTTTCCCCAAATTTTCCTCCACACTTAGGTTAATTTTTAACCATGATTAGTCAACTATGGTAAAAGTCCACTTTCTTAACTATAGTTGACTTTTTCCTTAACCATTGACCAAGTTGACTTTTTTTCCAAATTTCAAAAGTGTCATATCTTATGTCTTACACTCTCGTCTTTATATTCCAACCGCTTCCGGTGGATAATTATACCCGAAACACCTTTTCTCGCTAAAAAGGTCCATTTTACCCTTTGTAGCTTTTACTCTCATTTTCTATGTTCGAGACTAAATCAAGCTGATTTTCCTTCATGAGCTCTCTATGCTCTTTCATTTTAAGTTCTTATTTTCAGTCAGAATGATTTATAATAACTCGGTTTAGCCTGTGATACTCATCGCTCACATTAGGCATTTTATGTAGCTTTTGCGTGTTAAATCATTTCACTAACACTTTAAGTCTAGTAAATACTCTTCTTATGATTCAACTATAATTACATAGTGTTCATACACATAGGAATCATAAGGTACAAGCTACAAAAATTCAGGTCTGACAAAAGATTTATGAGGACATGAGTTATGTTGAGCACCCAATCCAGATTCTCAACAAGAAGGAGAAAGTGCTAAGAACTAAGACTATCCCACTAGTGAAGGTTCTCTGGTGACATAATGAGACAGAGGAAGCTACCCGGGAGCTAGATAGCCAAATGAGGGAGAAGTACCCTCATCTATTCGATGGACCAGCTTGAATTCAAAGGACTAAATTCTTAAAAGGTGGGGTGAAATATGAAACCCGATATTTTTCCATATTATGATGCTTATGAGAAGTAAATTATAGCTCAATGTGACATTTTGTAGGCCCGTAGACGACTAAAGCACTCGATTCTAGTGTGGGACCTGATGACACGCAAATTGAGATAAGATCCTAGACTCGAGAATTGCTTAGAAATGCCATGTTCATACATGAAATGATGTGTAGAAAGAAAAACTAAGTGATTGGATATGAAAAAGTGAGTTAAACTCAGGTTTTAAATTAAATCGAGAAAACGGACCTAATAAGGGAATAAATTCGAATGAAATTCTAGAAATTTGTGAAAATTATTCCAAGACCATAGAAAATTAATATAAGGTGAAATTGACATGGGAAATAAAAATCAGGAAGAACTATGGAGATTTAGGGGTCCAAATGAATTTTTGAAGTTAATCGAAACCTTAATTCCATTTTGCTCGGTATTGGCTAAATCACGCAAAATGAGTTCGTTCGTGAAATGGTTCTTAAACAAGTGACCCCCAATTTTTTTATGGGACAAACTATAGACATATTATAACAATTGAGAAGTGAAAGTTTGAAGAAATCTTATCAGGATTAATTTTGGTAATTTTTCTAAAACAGAACAGTCATTTCCCCTGCATATTGTAATCTGTCAGCCAATGAAAACACACCAATTTGATGACCTTCTAGATGTTTGTTGTTTCTAATATTTTTTAGTCTGAAATTCAACTGTATAAGCTTCATAAAAAGGTAAAATTCACCCCGAAATGAGCTGAAACCCAAGATCTACCCCTCCCTCATTCTGCCGCAAGCGGTACCTCTGACGGTCCCTTCACATGAAATATTCCTCTTCCTTCCCTCTATCACATAAAAAAAATTATGACCTAATCAAAGTCATTTACCCCCTGAAAAGTTAGAGAGAAGAACAGGACAGAAAACTGCCCTATTCCGAGGTAAGTAAAGATGGAATTTTTGGATAACACGAAAATCATAGGTAATGAACCTTTCCATGCTTGAAGTGTGAATAGATTGCAAAATGACTAGTGAAGCAATCGAATGCAAGTCCTCCCTTGGAAATTTTGGAAAAATTGCATCAAAAAGGCTGTCGATGAGGGCCAGATCGATCTCCCATGTCACGACCCGAATTACCTAAAAATCAGAGTAAATTTTTCGCTTTTTCATTTATTATTTAATTCTTACCTTTCTCTCGTCGTGACCATCCTACAACACAGTTGGGCTATGATTCGGTGTTAGTCACCTCACACTATTTAACATTTCATTCCCATAATCATATATCAGAGTCTACTATCCTTTTGACTTTAAATAAACACATACCCAATGATATTTACATGACTCAATATCCCCGACATCATATCCGTTTACAGTACTGTGCATTACATATTTAGATACAAAACCATACAAATGTGTATACCTGTCTCTCGATGGGAAGCAGCAAGCAGCGGATATTAAGCATGCAAGTCCTCAGCCGCTCAATAATTATTACAAGTGCTCTGAAAAGATGGGAAAATAAGGGGGGTGAGCAAACCACACGCTCAGTAAGGCAATTATGCAAGTAAGTAGATAGCTCCACTATCTACATGCTCATAATGCCATGCCCTTAAATCCATTTCTTTTCATTTAAAATTACACGCACAAAGTCATGCATATTCGATGCCATAGTTTATCCAAAACTATTTGTGCATATATAAATCATGTAACTCATGCATTCAAAGCATTTTATGTGACATCATTAAATCAATATTCAGCATGAATTAAATCAAAATCATGCATTACTTCATGCGATATAAAACAAATCGCGGGATATAATCATTTCATGAATTTATCATTTAAGCATGGAAAAGCACATCATGCTACTGCATTTAAATCATTTCATTAAAATTGCAGTAAAAACTAACCCTTCCGGGTCAATCATCTCAAAACTCATAAAACAATTTGTTATATTTCATTATAAAACTTGAGTTATAAAACCACCCTTCTTT
This sequence comes from Firmiana major, assembly GCA_033439115.1. NCBI lineage: Eukaryota > Viridiplantae > Streptophyta > Magnoliopsida > Malvales > Malvaceae > Firmiana > Firmiana major. The sequence continues at coordinate 41,515,721 of CM065905.1, forward strand.
CAGGGTCACATATCATAAAATCATCTGAAATCATCAAATCATCAAATCGGGGGCCTGACCCCTCCTTCGGGTCTACCCTGGTCTAACAGACCACAAGTTATATCATGTGAGACAATAAGGTAAGTATCAGTAACATCGAGGACTATGGCCATATCCTAGTGATCCCTGGCAACACGGTACCTAGTGTGCGGGGTATCACACCTGAAACGGGAGGTGGGTCGTCCTACCCGCCAGAACAGCATAACACCAGGATTGCGAGGGCAAGGCTTGCTGCCTCGTGGCTAATGCCACTCCACTCCAACAATCCCCACGGTACAGCGTACTCCGCGTGACATACACGGTACAACGTACTCCGTGAACCCAAGCTCAATCAGGGGTGCCTGTAATAGGTCTTATCCACCCATATCATATCTGTCTCAGAGTGCACGTGTGAGCATATCATCTCACTGTGACACACAGTCTACAGGAGGCTCCAACACGGCTATATGCATGTAATATAAATCCCTGTGCGAGCGAAGCTCAAGCACGGCTCCATGCATATTCATGATATCTGAAAATCTCGTGCGAGGGAAGCTCTAGCACGGTTTCATAAAAATCAGTGAAATCTGCGTACGAGCAGCGCTCCAGTACGACTTAAACTGATTATAATTTCATGTAAATTCCACGTACGAGCAACGCTCTAGTACGGATATGTATATAAATTCAGTGAAAACCTCGTACGAGAAAAACTCCAGTACGACATTCAAATGAATTATGAAAACCATATAAAACTTTGTGCGAGCAACGCTCCAGCACAAATGAATGCTCAAGTAAATCAAATCTCGTGCGAGTTATACTCCAGCACGGCTTTATGCATAACTAAATCAAATCTCGTGCGAGTTTCACTCCAGCACGGCTTTTATGCATAATTAAATCAAAACAGGATGCGAGCTAAGCTCCAGCATCTCTCATGCATGTCAAATCATTAAAAGTAGTGCGAGTAATCGCTCCAGCACTATTTTATGCATACCACGTCAAAACAAATCAAAACATGTCAAAACATGTCAAAACAGAGTGCGAGCTAGGCTCCAGCAGCTCTCATTTCACAATATTAAAAATCAGTGCGAGCACCATGCTCTAGCACATTTCATGCATATGATGTCACAAGTCGGTGCGAGCAACTGCTCAAGCACATTTATGCACATTCACAAACGCAGATATAGTGCGAACTACGTGTCGGCACTATCTGTTTCCATATAAACTGATAGTTGGCCGTTTTCCAAAGAAATTTCTATTTAAATATTAATAACACCTACGTAGTGTTATTTTGTGAAATTCATCCATTTACTGGCCAATCTATCGCTTTACTTTGATTAAAATCAAGAAAATTCCTTAATCATAAAAATCCTTAAATCATGCATTCCATGCATGTCATGCTTTCACCATCCTTAGGTGAATTTCCCTCAATAGGGGTAAAATAGACATTTCACCTATTTCGATCCTTAAAAATTATTTATACCACTTTTAGGATCATTTTACAATAATCGTGTATACATACATAATCAGTGTATACAAAATCTATTAAAATATGCGTAGCTACCTCTAGCTACTCACACAATTCCCTTACCTCATTTTCTGTACAGTCTGACCTTTTCCACTGATGTCTCGTCACGCAGTCCGATTTGCTCTGAATCCAAATCAAATCTCCGGCACTGCGGATACACATTCATCAGGTCAAATACAATACAATTAATTGTATTTCACAATTTTCTGGGCTTAATTTAAATCATTGGGCCCGTTTACCCATATTGGGCCCGATTGCACCATAATGGGCCTTAATCGGCCTTAAGCCCGTTTACCACACTTTATCGAGGCCTATTGGGCTCTCTGGGCCCATCAGTAATTTATTTAGCCTCGTTCTAAATTCTCTGATATCTCAATTTAATATTTACGACAATTTATCTAATTTTCCAGAATTTAATTCATTTATGCGGAAATTAAATCCGTAATTTATGCGTTAAATATCAATCACGCATAACGATATAAAATTGTCGTAAATAAGGGTCACTTACCCGTTATTCCCTGATCGTATACAAATCGAGGCTGTCTCGAGCTCTCAGTGGATGCCAATTGTCGAGCTACACAATTAAATATATTTTTTCGGGTAAATTTCCAGTCGGAATTAATTAAATTAAATATTCAGAAAATTAAATCGGTCAATTTGACCGCTTACCGACTTACCCGAAGCTCGATTGCATCACTGGAATTTTCCCCAATTTTTTCTCTTTTTCTTTTTCCCTTTTTCTTCCTTTTTTTTCCCTCTCTTTTTGGCTGAACCGGTCCGGTCCGGTTCAACCCGGTTCGGACCGCCGGTTCAGCTCGGGTCCGGTTCGGTTCAACTTGGCCGGTTCAGTCCGGTTCACCCATCATTTTGCCGTTCCGGCGCCGTCCGGCCGGTTCCCGGTGCGATTTCGGTGCCGTTCGGCGCGCCATGGCCTGGGCTTCCTAAATCGGGCCTCGGCTGGGGTCTAATCGGCGCCGATGGCCGCCGATCGACGTTTCTTCCCCGCGGCATCTCCTTCGCTTTTCGGCGTTTTCCGGCGACTCCACGGCGCGTCCTGGCCGCTGGTGGTTCGCCCGAGGTCGGCCGACCTTCGCCGACCCTCGTCGGCCCCTCAGCCTCGCCGGTGGTGGCTCGCCGGTGAGTCTCTCTTCTTCCCTCGGTCTCGCTTCGTTTTTCGCCTCTGTTTCTTTTCTTTCTGTTTCAGAATTTCGTTTTTTTTTTTTTTTTTTTTTTTTTTTTTTTATTTATTTATAATTAACTTTTAATATTATTTTATTCAATAAAATAATATTAAAATGCATAAATATCCTTAAAAAAATTTATATTTTATTCATTTAATCTGTAAATAATTTTTTCAGTCCGATTTTACCTTTTCGGTATATTTTTCGATTATTTTCGGGATTATTTTTCGATACGAAAATCCCGGTTTATTCCAATAAATTCATATCTTGATCAATTTAATCCGAAATTTAATTATTTCTTCGTCATTGATCAAGATTTCTCATTCTCTTATTTTTAATTAAATTTTCTTGTCCCGATTAATACCGAATATTAGTCTTTCGACCATTTTGCCCTTGCAAATTTTCGGGAATACCATTTTAGTCCTTTTGCATTTTTAAATTTACTCGAAAATATCGGGTCTTACATCCCATTCAAGGCAGATCGATCCCTTGTGTAAAACAAAGAAATTCCAAGTGAATTTGCCAAGGTTGATCGATCTCACCACCAAGCAGATCGATCTCCCCAATGAGCAGATTGATCTGCATTAGCCTCTACCAAGCCCAAATCGATCCCCCCTTAAGTGCAAATCAATCTCCATTAGATTCTGTAAAGAGCAAATCGATCTCTCCCTAAGAGCAGATCGATCTCCTTAAGATTCTGCCAAGCCAAGATCGATCTCTCCCCAATGAGCAGATCGATCTCTCTCATTCTAAACTTGAGAATTCGATGGCAAAAACTAAAGGAAGATCGATCTCCTCACCCTAGCAAATCGATCTCATCACTCTCAATCTATAAATACCCCACGGCAAACCCTCTTTCTTCAACAAACCAACACACCTCTTCCATTTTCACCAAAAATATCAAGCTTTCTCTCTCTAGAATACACCATCTTCCAAAAAGAATTGGAAAAAAGCTATTAGAGCCAAATTTATTCATTTTGAGGAGGAGAGCAACATAGCTTGGAGCCAACATTCAACTCATTGGATTGAAGGAGCTAAGGAGTCTTCCAAACTTGAAAAATAAGAAAGTCAAGCTAGGTCAGTTTTTAATACACCAACTCTGAGTATATTTATCTAGTGGTTATTGTGAGTAGATTGGTGTATGTATTGATGATTGAAACTACCTAGAATATAATGAAACAAGCATAACCTAGAATGAGTGTAGTGTGAGAAAGTAAAATGTGGTTGATTTGATGATAAAAGGGATTATATCAAGTTGTTAGTGAGGTAATGTGCATGATTTTGAGATGATTGGATGAAGCCACATTGTGAGATTAGTTAAGTGATAAAAATGTGCATAAATGATATTGTAGAGAATGCATAAAGGATGGAAGGTTATGGATAAACACTTATGCCAAGTATTTGATAAGTAACCAAGTGTGTTGCTAGTTAAATTGACTAGAAATGGCATAATGATGGTCAAATCTGATAATGAGTCAAACTCGATAAAATAGGCTCGATGAGATATATCGAATAGTTGAAGCCTGAATATGAGTTATCGGTATTGACTCATATGAATTATGAATGTGTGCAACTCCCAAGGATACTTTCGGAGCAAGTTGAGCCAAATCGTGAAAAGCGAGAAAGGAAGGAAGAGTTTCTTCCAAGAGAATCGAGGTAAGGGAATTGTGTTAGCCCTAGGGATATCTATACACCTTTCGAGCACCTGGGCGATTTTCTCTCGTAACTAAGGGTCTTAGGATGAAATGTTTGTTTGAAGGGTAAAGAATTGGGATTTTGAGAAATAAGCATTAAAAGCAAGAGCATGATGCTTTGAAATCGTTTTATTGCTTTTTAGCATGTGATTAGTAGGTTGGCTAACATTTGAAATGATTTGCACAAAAATGGCTTGATTTGGTTTTATAACCATGCTTTGCAAAGAATGAGCCACCTACATGAGTTTTGTGGAAATGAAACGTGCTAGAGCGCTACTCGCACGAGATTTGACATGTTTTATACGTGCATTAGTGCTGGAGCGATGCCCGCACTAGAGTTTTACATGCATGAGTGCTGGAGCTTAGCTCGCACTAGTTTTCACATGGATTTTATGACATTATGTTGGAGCCTAGCTCGCACTAGTTTTCATACAAGTTTTGACATGGTGCTGGAGCAGAGTTTGCACTAGATGTTCATTATATTTGTTTTTGTGCTTGAGATTACTCGCACATGGGTTTATGACATATTGGAGCCATGCTGGGACCTTCGGGTACGCTATGTACCACGCCAATTAAATAGGCTCACACGTGTGTATTGAGATGTGGCAGGATATATTGTGATGATATGGGTCCACGGAGTACATTGTACCATGCAAGTAGCATGGAGTACGTTGTACCGTGTGTGATATTGTATACATGTCATCTTCGGACGATGGATTCTGCTATGGACCGGCAGGTTGTGTAAGACCGCAAATTCTCTATACCAATGTTTCGTGTATTTTATGTTAAGTCAGAATTGATCTGACGTCAATAGTATATAATTTAATTAAGAGGTAGGATAAATAGAATTAGAATAAGGGATTATTTCGGTTTACACCACTTAGAATAATAATTTTGGTGTAATTTTAGTTTACGCAATGTAGGAATTGGTGAGACATTAACAAATTAGTTAAGCATAAATATTGAAACCGAGAATTTTAGTCCAATATAAACAAAAATATAACAATGATAAATTATATAGAGAGAATATAATTTAATGGCATAATGTATAATGTATGTTTAGGATTATGTCATGAACACAATATATTTAGTTGAAAAATATTCACGTGACTACATTAGGATAGATTAAGATAATTCACCATTAGACCTTAGGCTAAATATTCATGAATGTAGAAATAAGTTTAATTCATGTAAGTAAGTTAATGTGGTGACCGAAATTGATAAGAAATAATGCAAAATTGGTTAAATGAAATTTGCATGATAATTCAGTAGTGATCGAAAAGTTATATGAAACCATGATAAATTCGGTTAAAGGGAAAATTCATGATAATTAGGTGGTGAAAATCTTAAATTTAAGTAAGTTAATTAAATTAATTATGAAGCAAATTAATTTAATATAGTAATGTAACAAAAAATTGAAATATTAAGCTTCTAACATTAAGATAAAAATACACTTAAATATAAATTATAAAATCGGAAATAATAGAGATATAAACCTTGTGTAAAATTATATTTGGAACATGTTATTATAATTGTGATAGTATAAAGTCAGATTTCATAAGTTAGTATGAACATAAATCTGAAATAAAAATAAAAATCTGATTACAGATACATTAGAATTAGAAAACTAGAATTTATGTAGATTAAAATTGCAAAAAAAAATCTGCACTTAGTATCCAATTGTTAAAACCATGGGAAAGCTGAAATATAAACATGTAAAATTACCTTGCAAAATCTGTAACTTAATTATTCATTTAACTAAACCAAATAAAATTTGAAATAACCAGAAAATATAAAAAGGGACTTACATTTTTATTTCAGATTTCCTTTTCCCCCCTCTCTTTCACGTTTTCTGCTAAGGAAAAACTAGAAACTCTTCAGCCATTCCACCTCTCCTCACGCCACCATCACTCCAGCCACTTGAAATCCGGCAGCCACCCTCACCAGCCACGCCACCAGTCATCCCAAATCAGCTTCCTAAGTTTGCATGCAACAACCACTCACACCTCCATAGCCTTCCACGCATAGCAGCCCCCATTTTCAGGAAATTTTTCTGTTCAGCCAAAAATCCTGCAAATTTTCAGTTGCATGTTAGTTTAAGTTGGTTAGAAATTAGTTCTAGACTTAGATTAGTACCTCACAACCTTACCATACACGTTTTCACCCTCCACCATACCAGAAATTCACCAAACATCCAAGAAAACTCCACTGCTAGCTAGAACCGAGAGCTGCATGTTGGAACTTAGTGCTTAGGTGATTTGATTAGGTGAAGAACACCTCCAATTGAGTGGCAAATGTGTAGGACAGTAGGATTGCATCAAGAATTCCAAAAATTGTTAGAGCAGAATTGGGAGATTCGGTTTGTACAATCTAGGTGAGAATGGTTCAAATCCTAGAAATTTAAGGTTGCTTAATGTTATGTTAATGTTGTATGTGTAGTAATTTTGATTAAATTCCAGAAATTTTACATGCATGAGAATTTAGTTGTTGGCTGATTTAAATTTCTAAATTCTGAAAATTTTAAGTGTATAAATTGGTATGATAAATTGAAGAAAAAGGTACTGCATGTACAAATTTACTGCAGCAAGTATGAATTGTAACAATTGAAGAAGAAAAAAAAATTCAGCATGTACATGTAGGTATATATTCGGCCACATGTAGCAAAAATTAGGAAGATTGATTTGCTGGAATTTAAGGATTAGTGTAGCAATTTGTAATAGGAATGATGTTGATTCAAGTTGCATGAATAAAATTTTAGCTAAGGCTAGTAGGAAAATTGAGTAGGATTCGGCTACATAGAGGAATGTGGGGAAATTGTTGAATTTGTCAATGTGGAAATTAGATTATGTAATCTGAAATGGTAATATACAATGTGAATTCCTATGGATTAAAATTCAACAAGGAAAATTGGAAGGTTAGAACAAGGCATTCGGCTATAAGGGAAATGTAGGAAAGAAATTTCTGCATGTAATGGAATTTATTTGAATTTATTTAAATTTACTAATCTGAATTGAGATAATACACTTGTAGATGTATATGATTGAAATTAGATAAGGAAATTTCAATGAACAAGGTATAGCTTGGCTGCAATAAGAAAGAATTAAAAACAGAATTTTTACAATGCATGTGAATGAAGAGTAAGCTAAAATCTAGAATTTTCATAATGCCATGATTAATTAAAATGCAGAAAATTGATGTAGGATAGCTTAAGTTCATGCAATTCAAGGGAAGTAAAATCTGAATTTGATGGCTGGAAATATTGAATGAATTGGTAGATTAAAAAGCTTAGAAAATATGCAATACTCAATTGTGTAACTAAGTGAAATTGCTGTAAAATTTATAAGGATTGAATGGTGATGAAATGCTCAGCTAAGTAGGAAACCAAGGGAATTTATTCATGCATTCGGTTAAGGGAGCTAGATTACATATTTTTACTAAAAATAATACACATTGGATGCATGTAGGAAATGAAAAGAAATGTAGAAAATTTAATTACCTTGGCTGAAAATTAAGTTATTAGATGATAATAATTTGTTGAACAAATGGTGAAATAATTGGAAGAGTATAGAAGATAAGTTCGGTTAATTTAGAAGTTAAGTAGGGATAATGTTTGCTGGAAATTAGGAATTAAATTAACCGATATGTGTAGGAACAATGTAGTTCCATTAAAAAGAAATTGGAAATTTGCTAAGGAATAAGAATGATTAAAGTAAGTTTTGATTAAATAAATATTGGTAAATTGGATGATTGAAATTGTAGAAATTAAATAAATTATAAGTGAAGAATATTATGTAAAAATAGGTATTGTGTGAATGTAGCATGAAATTAAGACATGCTCAAGGCATTCGGCCACTTTGATTTAGATTGAAAATAATTAACAAGTAGAATTGTAGAAATTTTTTGCCATGAGAGCATGATTGGAAATGAATAAGCGTAAGGCTTAAAACCGATAAACTGCGTTAATGGTAGTAGTCTCGAATTGTCTTTGTAAATGTGCGTGTGCTAAGATTTTAATTCGTTATTATACGAATGGTGAATAGCGTATGCCTTAAAAAAAATTTTGCAGCAAACAAGTCAGAAGGCGCGAAGGAAGCTTAGACGCATATATGTGCGTCTAAGGCGGAAAAGGGTAAATCGGGCGCTTAGCTTGTGTGGTAAGGGGTTTTATATAGTTGTCGTTAGTAAAATACTTAGGATAGGTTAGATTTCATATTTTAAAAAATAGACTATAGGTTAGCCGATTTACTAGGGTAGCCTAGATTAAAATTCCCTTACTGATACTTTACCAATTTGGAAACCGATCGTTTTTATAAATTGCCTTGATTTGAATTCTGTCATAATTTGGAGTTACTATTTATAAGCTATGATTTTTACATGATAGTAACATGTGCGTGTGAGCATTTCACTATTTTCGTAACTCTATTAAGATTGCTGATTTTTGAAGCTATTGCGTGGACATTTTTAACTGTATTTTTGAAGATAGCATGAAGTTGCATGATTTATATACATACTGACTTTATACAATTGATACATGATTTATTATCGATGGGTTGTTTTCCCCAATTTTTGAAATTATGAATTTGGGATGAATTGTTGGATTTTTATTGTGAACCCATCGTGGGATTTTTTAATTTGTTGGCAACTCGGTTTATGTCTGTGTGGCAGTCGTGTCCTGTGAGAGCCATCTCTAGCACCCGGTAGGAGGTTCTGTGTGATTGCCCTATGGTGCCCAGTGTTTCACGAGGATGCCTTCGTGGCATCGAGTTGTTATTGCTACCTAATACTGTGAGACCCTGAGCCCGTCTACAGTACCTTAGTCCGGAACCTGCTCAGTTAGGATAGGGCGGTAGTCACTATGGCCATAGGTGCATTGATTTTGCATTGATATTGGTGAGGTTATCTGAATATTGGATCCATGACTGTTTTGGGTTATTACCACATTCTCATGTTGTTATACCGAATGCTTTAAGTATGCCCATGCATGTATTTCGAATGAATTGTTTCTTAACAATGGTGTCGATTTTGAGATTGGCTAAGTAGTCTTAAAATGCAAGTTGCTTAAGATGCATGATTTTTACATTGTAAACTTGTCTAAACCGAAGCATGAACAACATTTGTTTTATTAAATTATGCATGATGTTTTACTTGATTTTTACAATTTACCATTGCATGGCGTGTTGCATGGTATTTTGCTAGCTTCGGTTATGTAGACTTCTTACTGAGTGTGTGGTTGCTCACCCCTCTCTTTCCAACACTTTTCAGATTAGGTTTTCGGGGTGAACGTCATGTTCTAGTTGTCACCCTTAGTTTAATTAGCAACTTTTTGGTATTTCGAGGTATTATGCGATGGACGGTATATGTATATATATGCATTTTTATTTTCAGTTATGTACGCACAGTTGTATTTTGTGAGATGTATATTTAGCTGGATGATGTGTAAGCATGATTTCTAAGTATCGTACTTAGGTTTCTTCTTTTCGGTTTAAACTATAGAATTGGTAATATGTTGTGAGATGTTAAACCAAGTGGCTATGATCATGGTATGTGTTGATGTGGTAGATTCGGTTACATGATTTACCTTAGGTTTCTTCTTTTTGGTATAAATGGATGAACGACATGCTAGATGGTAGTGACTCTGATGTCGGGTTTGTAGATTATGTGATGCATGATGGATAACCCGGATTTAATTATTTGATGTTGAGAACTTATGATAATTATGCCAAAATTTAGTAGAAATGACTAAATTATAAATTGTAGTCATGCTGCTTAAATAGAAAAATAAACTGAAATCTTTGATAATATAAGTTAAGATCAGAAATTGATCACACATAAAAATATTATAAAGAGTATAATGTTACCTACATCAGACACAAACAACAAGTAAAACGATCCGCATAGATATATTTATGTTATACTAAAATTACGATTTCGCTTAACATTGAGCGACTAGGTGGAGGTTTGGTCACGAGGTGTGACAGGTTGGACGTGACCCACCTCCCGTGCGGAAGCAAATTGTGGTGAGACCTCGCATACTAGGATCCATGTAGCCTGGGATCATAGAGGATATGGCCATAGTCCTAGTTATTACCCTTATTGATATTTTATGCCTATCTCACATGTCTATTGTTGAATGAGAAATCCATGTTTTGAAATGTGTTTTGTGGGTCAGGATAGTCCATGGGAGGGGCTGAGTCCTGACAAGTGATGATTTTGTATTGGCTTGTGTTAAGAATTGAAAATGTTTTTAATTGCACTTTGCATGATGATTTTCCATGCTTTGATTTTGATTACGCATGATGATTTTTCCATGCTATGTTTTAAGAACAGTGCACTGATTTATATAGCATGATTTGCTTTACATGGCATAAACGCAAGCATGAGCATACGTTTTGGAGTATGTCATATGAATGTGTGATTTAAGCATGACATCACGATCACGTAGATAGTACAGTTATTTACTGCTCGCATGATTGCCTTACTGAGCGCGTGGTTTGTTCACCTTCTTATTTTCCCCCTCTACAGAGCACTTACAGTAGATCGTGGGCAACTGAGGATTGAATTTTTTGTGTCCGCTGCATCTCATTACACAAGGTTTACACATTTTTATAAATTTTTGTATCTAGACATGTCAAAGCATAGTAATACTTTTAAATGTAATTTTTGGGGATGTAGAAGATTGTAAACACATGTAGACAGTAACTCTGATTTAGAAATACATGTGTTTACATTTAAATGAATTGTAATTTGAAACGGTATGATTGGATGAGATTGACACTTATACACAGTCCAACTGTTGGAGGTGTAGCTGTTCACGATCGAGTAAGGTAAGAGTAAAGAAAAAAAAGAATTTAATTAAATAATAAACAAAAAATGAAAAATTTCTAGTTGATTTTCGATGGATTGTGGGTCTTGACAGAGGTGATATCAGAGCCGAGTTGGTCTGATGTGTGTCGGTGTCAAAATTTAGAAAAATTGCATCCCCATGTTACTGTGCTTGTCTGATACAACTCTGTATATCGAGATGGGTTTAACTAAGAAATGATTGTGAATGTAGGAATATTGGCATAATGCTTAATACCAGTCGCAATAGAGGGGCGAGAGCGCAAGCTAGAGGCCAGAGGGGTATGCCTGGGGGCCGTGCTGAGTCATTGCTGTATGAGACTCACAAGGAGGTAGAGGTGGAGGCTGATGTTGAACATGCTCCACAGGGTCTAGTAGAGAGACTGAAGAGTACTGAGGCATATTTCGCGAGGATGAGCTTAGAGATAATTTTGGAATTGATTGCCCAGACGTTGTCTAGAGCTGGGGGCTGCCAAGAGCCAGCTGCACAGGGTGGTGATGATAAACCGACTGTTGCTCCTAAGATGCCTGCACAGCTAGCCCAAGAACCTCAGACTACAGATACTTCCCCACTAGTACAGGAAACACCTTCTGCTATTGCTCCACCACAGAGGACTAGAGATTGGGGTTATAGATGTGACCTAGAAAGGTTAAGGCAGTTTCAAAAATTTAACCCACCATCTTTCAGTGGAGTTAAAGACCCAGTAGCTACGGAGGACTGGGTGAATGCGATAGAGAAACTGTATGGGTTTTTTGAGTGCACTACTACCGAGATGATAGCATTTATCGCATTCATGCTAAAGGGATTAGCAAAACATTGATGGAAGTCTACCAGACCCATTTTGAGGGTTGGTATACAGAGATCAGCTAGGATGTATTTTTGGAAGCCTTCAGAGGTAATATGTTTCGGATACTGCGCAGTGGAGACTGCAAATGGAGTTCTTGGATTTGACCCAGGGGAGAAGATCAGTGGATGAGTACGAGACTAAATTTATCTCTCTAGACAGGTATGATCCTGATACGATGGACATTGAGGTCAAGAAGGTCCGAAAGTTTGTGGACGGACTGAGACCATCCATCAGATCTCGATTGGTCCCTTTTGACATACCGACCTACGATGAGGCAGTGCACAGAGCACAGTTGTGTAAGCAAGACATTGAGAGGGCCACTTCAGAGTTTGGGAAGCTTGGTAGGGTGAGGGATAGAGATAGAAAGAGATCGGCAGTGGATAGAGGCTTCAGTTACAAAAGGAAGCAAGAGATTTTCTGGGAAGATTTCGAGGATTGAGGAAATCCGGGAGAGTGCAGTAAGTGCGTAGGTACCATGGGACTCGACCATGTTATAGATCTCCTACAGTATGTTTTCGATGTGGGAAACTAGGGCATATGATAAGAAATTGCCTAGAGATGATTGAGAGTGCCCCATAGAAGGGCAAAGAGCCGGAGAAAGATCTTATTGATACTCCTACTCCGAGACGGAGGGCGATAGCTGAAGAGAAGGGAAAGCAGGTGGTTGGCAGAGGGTGAGTACACGCCTTGGACCAGGATATTGCAGATCGGTCGTCGAATGTGGTGAAAGGTACCATCTTAATATTTGATCTTGAAGCTTATGTTTTGATAGATCCTGGTGCCACACATTTATTTGTATCACCTGCATTTGCATGCAAATTGTTTAAGTATGTGAGGTTTGCCCCATTGAGTAGGAGGATGTTGATAAGCACTCCCATGAACAATAGTCAGCTAGTGGAGTATGTATTTAGAGATTGTAAGTTGAAAGTAGGGGAAAAGGAAATGACAGTCGACCTCATTTTAATGTATATGAGAGACTTTGATGTAATCCTAGGAATAGATTGGTTGGCTGCAAGCCGTGTTGTAGTGGATTATTTTTCTAAGACGTTAACATTTTCAGGGGTAGATAGCATTACTGTAAGTTGAGAAATGTAATGTAAATCCCCTTGAAAAGTAATGAAAGCAGTTGTGGTTGAGTGAAATATATGAATCTATGTACTGATTTAATGATTGATATTTTGAAAGGTTATATTACGTACGTGGTTGAGACAGATAAGATATGCCCGAAATTGTGAGACATCCCAGTGGTCAGGGAATTTCCAGATGTCTTTTCAGATGATTTACTAGGGTTACCGCCAGATAGAGAAATGGAATTTTGTATAGATCTGGCACCTGCTACAGGGCCGATATCCAAGCCACCGTACAGAATGGCTCTGATTGAGTTGGAGGAACTGAAAAATCAGTTACAGGAGTTACTGGATAAGGGGTTTATCAAACTGAGTGTATCTCCTTGGGGAGCACTGGTACTGTTTGTAAAGAAGAAGGATGGAAGCCTCCGACTATGTATTGATTACAAGTTGTTGAATAAGGCGACCATTAAGAATAAGTACCCCCTTTCACGCATCGATGACTTGTTGGATCAGCTTCGAGGAGCGCAGGTCTTTTCTAAGATAGATCTGAGATCTGGGTACCATCAATTAAGAATTCAGGATGGAGATGTACCCAAGACAGCTTTTTGCACCTGATATGGTCATTTTGAGTTTATAGTTATGCCATTCGGGTTGATGAATGCTCCCATAGCTTTTATGTCGTTGATGAATGAGGTGTTTCACCAGTATTTAGATAGATTTTTTATCGTGTTCATCGATGACATTCTGGTGTATTCGAGATCTAGAGAGGAGCATGAACAACACCTGAGGATAAAGCTACAGACCCTCCAAGAGAAGAAGTTATAAGCTAAACTCAGTAAATGTGACTTTTGGCTTGAGCAGATCTCTTTTTTGGGTGATATTGTATCGAGGGATGGTGTGTCGGTGAACCCATCCAAGATTGAAGCAGTGGTTCAGTGGCAAAGACCTCAAACAGTCACGGAGATCAGAAGTTTCTTGTGTTTAGCGGGATATTATTGACGGTTTGTGGAAAGATTCTCGAGATTAGTTGCTCCATTGACACGTCTCACGAGAAAGAATGTTGAATTTATGTGGGATGATAAATGTGAGAAAAGTTTTCAAGAGTTGAAGCAGAGATTGACTACAACTCTGATTCTCACCATTCCTACCAGCTTAGGAAGTTTTTCTGATATACAGATGCATCACACCAAGGACTGGGCTATGTACTGATGCAAAATGGGAAGTTAGTCACCTATGGATCTAGACAACTGAAGGATCATGAGAGGAACTACCTGACCCGCGATTTAAAATTGGCAGTCGTGATATTTGCTTTGAAAATATGGTGCCATTATCTATATTGTGAGAAATTCTAAGTATTTACAGACCACAAGAGCCTTAAGTATTTGTTCTCACAGAAGGAGTTAAACATGAGACAAAGAAGGTGGCTTGAGCTTCTGAAGGACTACGATTACGAGATCTTGTACCACCCGGGTAAAGCAAATGTAGTAGCCGATGCATTGAGTGTAAGAACTATGAATTTTATGTACCTCAGTTATGAAAATTGTAATTTGGTGTATGTAATTATGATATATTGATGTACACACAAGTTTTAGATATGATGAAGTATAAGAAAATGAGGTCTTTAAGTTTTGAATGTGTAGGGATTGAAATATGGACTATGGGGTAGATTATAGGAAGTTTTACATTAGGTTTTCTGCAAATTAATGCAGCAGCAGTGCAATCTGTGAAGGCCAGATCGATCTCCAAGGATGAGAGTGTGAGACCCCGTATATGTAAAGTTGTAATGTGTAATGAATGTGAATGGACTTGTAATGTAAAGTATGATTGATGTAAGTCCATGGATTCAATGTACGTATGTGTAATATGATTTGTAACGTACATACAAATTCCATTAAGTATGAATATGAAGAAATGAATTCTTATAAGGTGGATGGATGAGAAAATGGCCATGGCAACAGATTCAGGATGTGTTGGTATGAGTTGCAACAAGGAAACTACAAGAAATCTGGAAAACATGAAGGTCAGATTGATCTCATAGGATGAGAGATCGATCTGGAAGAACCAGAATGCTCTTATTTGGGCAATGGAATAGAGCAGATCGATCTCCAATGGGGCCAGATCGATCTCCTAAGCATTCTGTGATGAAAAGATCGATCCTCAAGCACCCAGATCGATCTCCTTAGCTCTCTGTTTGGGACCAGATCGATCTCATGCTTCGACAGATCGATCTCATGCCTAAAAATGTCGTGAAAAAGAGGGATTTAAGGGGACCAGATCGATCTCCTCTTGAACCAGATCGATCTCCTCAAGCTATTTCTATATAAGGAGGGCTGAAAATCAGGAAATCTCGGGAAAAACATTAACCTTCCACTTTCAACCCAAAAACCTAACTTTCCCTCTCTAAAATCAGCCATTTTCAGTGAGATTTGAAGAGAGACCATTAGAGGCAAAGTTGTTCCTATAAAAGAGAAGAACAACATAGTGGTTAGGCATTTTCCCATTGTTGGTATTGAAGGAGAAAAGGGTATTGACATTTGGAGCAAGAAGAAAAATCATATTTGGTAAGATTCTAACACTCCAATCCAAGTGCATTGTCTATTTAATTGATTTTGGAGTTGTTTGGCATGAGTATTGATGGATAAATTATCTAGGGATGTGGTGGAATTGGTGTGACCTAGAAAACTTAGAATGGGTATAATGTAAGAATGTATGGGTTGAATGAGTTTATGATTTATGGGCATGCTAAAGTTGTTATTGAGGTAATGTTTATGATTTTAGATGGTTAAATGAAATTACATTGTGAGTTTGGAGGAATTGTGAAAATGAGTATGTATATGCTTGATAAAATGCCATAGTGAGGGAATTCATGAAATATGAACACTATGAGCTTAATGTCGATTTAATATCGATTCGGAATAAGTTAATAGGCCTGAGAAGAATCCATAGACTCGAGTTATGGGTAAAGTAATGAAACGAGGCCTCATAAGCGTTAATAGAAAACTATAGGTCGAATTGACTATAGTGAACGCACGATGTCATATTATATGGATCGAATATAATGCGGGATATGATTTTGTGCAGTCCCGAAGAGTTCGTTGAAGACGAATCGAACCGTACGAGTAAGCAGCTTAAGGAAGTGGAATCACGCATCGCGATTCCAGGTAAGGGAATTTTTGTGAGTATATAGAGGTAGCTGCTCGTACTTTAAATTTGTCGGTGAATATTGGGTGTTTTACGAAGTGCATGGTTGCTAAAGTAAATGATTGATGGTATTCATGAATGAGAATGAGTATATGTGTGATTTTTGGTTTTGGAAGTGGATTCTATGAAATGGGATAGTAAGGCTAATAATTGCATAAATCTAATGTCTTGATGTCTTTCAAAATGAAATTGCTTTGTTTTAAGCAAGCTAGTAGATGGGTCGGCTAATGTTTATTAATGTTGTGGAAAAAGGCATTTGTGAAGTGCTAAACCCGGTTGTCGGGATTGTTTGATTTTGTATGAGCCGCCTATCGTATTTGTATGACATAAATCGCGCTAGAGCCTTGCTCGCGCTGGATTTTTATGTTTTCACTTGTGTGATACGTGCTTGAGTTTAGCTCGCACTTTGATCTGAATTGTGATGATGTTTATAAACCGTACTGGAGCTTACGCTCGTGCGAGGATTTGAGTGGTTTGTCTTATGAGTATAACCGTACTAGAGCTATGCTCGTACGCGTCTCTTTATGATAGGATGCATGAGTCGTGCTAGAGCTTTGCTCGCACAAGTTTACACATTGTGATACGTATAAGGTTGTGAAAGTTGGTAAGATCCTTAAGCCCTACATCCTTAAGCTAACATCCTTAAGCCCAAAGAGGCGGGGAGGCTCTGTTAGGCGGGGAGGTTCTGTTCGGTGGGGAGGCTCTCTTACGGTGGGATCCTTAAGCCAACATCCTTAAGCCCTAGAGGGGCAGGGAGGCTCTGTTAGGCAGGGAGGCTCTCCTACATGGGTACGGTAAGATCCTTAAGCCCTACATCCTTAAGCCAACATCCTTAAGCCCGAGGAGGCGGGGAGGCTCTGTTAGGCGGGGAGGCTCTGTTCGGTGGGGAGGCTCTCTTACGGAAGGATCCTTAAGCCCTACATCCTTAAGCTAACATCCTTAAGCCCGAGGAGGCAGGGAGGCTCTGTTCGGCGGGGAGGCTCTGTTCGGCAGGGAGGCTCTCCTTCGCGGATATGGAAAACTCTTGGTATGGGGTAGGTAAGACCTAGGAATGGCACCCCCAATCACTATATGAGTCTACGGAGTACGCTGTACCTTGTATATCACATGGAGTACGATGTACCGCGTGATGGTTATGTGATGAGAAAGTCTGGCGAGGGATAATCCATCTTCGTGCCAGCATGATACCCCGCACACCTGGATGCGTGTGGTCTGGGATGATTTATGATATAATGGTCTACATAGGCACTTTTGATATAGTGACCTAGTTTTTATACACATGCGTGAATTGTGAAATGAAAAAGTGGTTGTGATTGTGAGTTGATTTGGTGGTATTTATCTGTTGAGAAAGAGGTTTATGATGATGGTTTAAAAAGGAGGTTTCTTAGTGAATTGCCCTTTTTATGAATTTAAATGAAATTGAGCATGAGATGATTTATACATGATGTTTTTACCATGTTTTATATGCCAATGTACATGATTTTAATACATGATATATATGTATACTCACATGGCATAGTTTTACTTCCTCATGCTCCTACTATGAACGATTTATGCATAACACTATCAGCATGTAGATAGAGTAGTTATCTACCATGCTTGCATTATTGCCTTACTGAGCGTGTGGTTGCTCATCCCTCTCTATTTTTCCCCCTACAGATCGTGCATAGTAGCCTAGTGAGGACTGAGGCGTGGTATTTTGGACTCCGCTGCATCTCCATCGCTTAGAGGTATATACACAGTGATTCTTTTTGTATCTAAACAATGTAAAAGCACAGTATTCTTTTGAGTTGTAATTATGGGGGATGTAGATGTTAGTAAAACATGTTTTTGTATAAGTACAAGATTAAATGCAAATGTATGACATCGTTTTATTCAACTGAGAATGAATGAGATGTGGAGTTTATTATTGACTCACAGCCCAACAGTGTGTGGTGAGTTAGTTCACGACCGGGTAAGGTAATAGTAAGACGCGAAAAATTTTTAGTGATTTTCGGTTAAAGAGAATAGAATTGGGTCGTGACAGAGAGATCGATCTTATGGCTTCAGAATGTAGGAAATGTGCAAGAATAGTGTTGAGTTAATATATTTTGAAATGACAAAACAAGTAAATTCAATAATATAAAGATGATATAAAAAACATGTTTAGAAGCTATCAGTACCAGATATTAAGTTCCTGGAGATGAGAGATCGATCTGGTGATATGAGAGATCGATCTCCTGGGTTTTCTAGGATGAGAGATCGTTCTCATGAGGATATGAAATCGATCTGCTAAGGTTTGAACCTGTACAAAGGTATTGAGGAAGCTAAGATCGATCTTATAGGGTTATAAGATCGATCTACCTACTACAGGGTGTTGAGAAGATCGATCTGGTCTAGAAAAAGATCGATCTCCCCTAAAACAAGGGTAAAGGCAGTAGATCGATCTATAAGATCGATCTATACTCAAACAAAGAGCTCATGAGATCGATCTGGTATAGGAAGAGATCGATCTCCTCAAAGTCAGAGAGCTAAGGAGATCGATCTGGGTTAATGAGAGATCGATCTCCTCACTACGAGATTACCTGGGAGATCGATCTATAGATCGATCTACTGCCTTTACCCTTGTTTTAGGGGAGATCGATCTACCTATTCGACAGATCAATCTGCTCTAATATTTTCAAATTATGAGATCGATCTGGTCATATATGAGATCGATCTCCTTGCTTCTTTTTGCCTTGATCTTGCAGGGATTCTAACTAAGAGATCAATCTGGTCAAGATGGCAGATCGATCTGGCATTCTACTGGAGGTTTCCAATGGCTCTTTCTGCAAAATCTCAACAAGAAAAACACCATTAAATGCTCCAACTACCAATCTTTCAGTATATAATCAAGCATTGAAGACACTGAGAAATGAAAGACTATTGCTGCACATTCTGTATATTCTCAAGAGTTTAATTCTTTCATTCCAATTGTCTTCAATCCTCATTTATTGAGTTTGTTGTATAAGCTTGTGTGCAAAAGCTATATTTGTCCTACCCACATAAAAAGCTTGATATTGTATTCATCCTTGCTTTAAGAGAGAAGAGGATTGTTCCTCAGTGAGATAATCTTTGTAAAAGGGTGAATACTTCTTTGTATAAAAAGGGTAGAGAGGTTATTCCTTAACCTGAAAAAGGGAGTGTGTAACTTTCGTTGAAAGTGAGAAAGAAAGCACTTGACAAGAAGGTCAAGGAGAGAAGACGTAGGCAAGAGATTGGCCGAATCTCTATTAACGACTGTGTTTGATATTCTCTTCCTTATCTTGCTTTAATTTGGTTTAATACATTATATTACTTATTCATTATTTGTTAATTAAGCTCAAATTAGTTTAAATTTACCATTAACATTAGAAAATCGATTCACCCCCCTCTTGGTAGAGCCAAAAATTGGTATCAGAGCTAGGACTCTTTGATCACATAGGAATAACTTCCTCAGAGTTAGAAACGATCTAATGGCTCACAACAATATAGCAACTAGCTTAGTAGGAGAGGGGCACTCTACGGTTATGCCTCTTATGTTCAATGGGGAACATTATACTTATTGGAAGACTAGGATGATGTTATTCATTCAAGCAAATGATTATGAAGTATGAAGGATTATCACTAAAGGACCTCAAATCCCTATAAAAAGAATAGAGGGAAGAGATATCCCTAAAGAAGAAGATGAATGGGATTCAAATGATGTCAAAAGTGCTCATATCAATGCTAAGGCCATGCACACCCTATTTTGTGCTTTAGGGCCAAATGAATACAATAGAGTCTCCGGTTGTGACGATGCCAAACAAATTTGGGACAAATTGGCAATAACTCATGAGGGTATAACCCAAGTAAAGGAGACTAAGGTAGAAATGCTCACACATGACTATGAGCTATTTAGGATGAAGGAAGGAGAGTTAATCAGTGATATGTTCACTAGATTCACTGATGTAATTAATGGATTAAAATCATTAGGAAAAATATACTCTAATATAGAAATGGTCAAGAAAATATTAAATAGCCTACCAAAATCATGGGAGGCTAAAGTGACTGCAATTGAGGAATCCAAGGACCCTCACACATTGTCACTAGATGAATTAATAGGTTCACTACTCACTTATGAGATGAAATTAAGAAGAAATGAAGAGCCACCCCAGAAAGTGGGAGTTGATCTAAAATCTATTACTCAAGAGGAGATTAAAAATGAGAGTGGTAGTGAAGAAGATCTTGAGATGGCAATGTTTGCCAAAAGGTTTAACAAATTCATGAGAATGAGAGCTAGTGGTAGTAATAGGAGAAACCACAAGAGAGATCAAGAAGAGGTAGGAAGAAAAGATACAATTGTGTGTTATGAATGTAAAAAACCAGGACACATTAAGTTTAACTGCCCTCTTCTTAAAAGGTCCAATGATAGGTTCCACAAAAAGAAGGCAATGGTGGCTACATGAAGCGACAGTGACTGCTCTGATGATGACTCAAATGAGGACATTGCCAACTTGTGCTTCATGGCTATTGAGGATGAAAAGGTAACTTCAAACCTCAATGAATACTCTTTTGATGAATTGCAAGATGCCTTTGATGATCTTGCATTGGAATATGAATGCATGAGTATGAAATATAAGAAGATAATATCTAAATTGAAGAAAGAAAATGAGTTAATTCTAGAGGACAAATTAGAATGTGAAAAGAAACTAGAAATTACGAATCTTGAAATTTGTGACTTAAAAGAAAAAAATAGTAATCTACATAATTCCTTTAATAGATTTTATATGGGTCAGCAAAAGTTAGATAACATGTTAGAAACTCAAAGGGCATTCTTTGATAAAAATGGGTTAGGATATAATGCAAAAAGTAGAGAGACTCATCTCAAAAGCTTCATTGCTAGAAAGAGCATGAATAAACCTTCAACTACTTGTTCATATTGTAATAGGAAGGGACATGCATCACATAATTGCAATATGAAGATGACCACTCTTAAAGGAAAAATAGTAAAAAGAATGTGGGTTCCAAAAGAAGTAATTAACTCAAAAGATTTTAATGCATTGGCAAAATGGATCCCAAAGGGATCAAGAATTGCATTCACTAACCTCAAAGGACCCAAGAGAATTTGGGTACCTAAGATATGAGTTTGATTTTTGATTGTAGGTAATTGAGCATTGCCACAAAGCTAAAACAAAAGAAGCTTGGTACTTGGACAGTGGATGCTCAAGGCACATGACGGGTGAGAAGAGCCACTTCAACTCATTTAAATCAAAGGTTGGTGGAGAAGTCACTTTTGGGGACAACTCCAAAGGCCAAGTTGAAGGGAGTGGCTCAATAGGTAATGACTATTTTTCATTAGAAAAAGTATTGCTTGTTAGGGGTCTAAAGCATAACTTACTAAGCATAAGTCAACTTTGTGACAAAGGTTACAAAGTAATTTTTGATTGCATGAAATGTCATGTTATAGATCCTATGTCAAATAAAGTTCTTTTTCTAGGTCATAGGCAAGGTAATATATACATTGTCTATCTTAATGAACTCAAAAATGAAAACATATGCCTAATGGTAGACAATGAAAAAGAATCTTGGTTATGGCATAGAAGACTAGGTCATGCTAGCATGCATGTGTTATCTAAGTTAGCTAGAAATGATCTAGTTATAGGATTACCCAAGTTGTCCTTTGACTATGAAAAAATATGTGAAGCTTGTGTTAAAGGAAAACATAAAAGGACAACATTTAAGCCTAAGAATAGTGTATCCACCACTAGGCCTCTTCAATTACTCCACCTAGATTTATTTGGACCAACTAGAACAACAAGCCTTAGTGGGAAACACTATGGATTTGTAATAGTTGATGATTACACTAGGTTCACTTAGGTGTTCTTTTTTAGAGTGAAAAATGAAGCTTTAGAAAAGTTCATAGCTTATACAAAAGTGACTCAAAATGAAAAAGGATATACAATAACTAGTATTAGAAGTGATCATGGCAAAGAGTTTGAAAATATAGGATTTGATGAGTATTGCAATGATCAAGGAATTAGCCATAATTTTTCAGCCCCTAGGACACCACAATAAAATGGAGTGGTTGAGAGAAGAAATAGAACATTGGAAGAAATGGCTAGAACCATGTTGTGTGAAAATAATTTACCAAAATATTTTTGGGCTGAAGCTATAAATACATCTTGCTATATCATTAATAGAGCCATGATTAGACCCATGCTAAAGAAAACTCCTTATGAGCTTTACAAAGGTAAGAAGCCTAACATTAGCTACTTCTATCCTTTTGGCTGTAAATGTTTTGTCTTAAATAATGGGAAAGATAATTTAGGAAAATTTGATGCCAAGAGTGATGAGGGAATCTTTCTAGGATATTCCTTAAATTCAAAGGCTTATAGGGTATATAACAAAAGAACATTGATGGTTGAAGAATCAATTCATGTAATATTTGATGAGTCAAATGATTTACCTAAAGATTCAACCAATGAAGAGGATGTAGAAATATTCGATGAAAACTTAGAGGAAATTCCAAACTTAGAAGAAGATCTATTAGAAAAACTTGACTTAAATAAAGAAGATGAAGAAGAAATAAAGATGTTAGAGAGAGAGTCTAGAGCACCAAGAGAATTAGGATATATAAAAGATTGTGAAATAGTGGGAGATCCAACTCTTGGAGTTAGAACTAGATCATCTCTAAGGAATATGTGTCAATATATAGCCTTTTTGTCTCAAATAGAACCTAGAAATGTCAATGAAGCCTTAGATGACAATAATTGGTTCTTAGCAATGCAAGAAGAATTAAATCAATTTGAAAGAAGCAAAGTGTGGAAACTAGTCCCTAGGCCTAGTGATCACTCTATAATTGGAACTAAATGGATATTCAAGAACAAGATGGATGAAAATAGTGTGATCATAAGAAACAAGGCTAGATTAGTTGCACAAGGTTATAGACAAGAGGAAGGAATAGACTATGATGAAACTTATGCACCGGTAGCTAGATTAGAAGCAATTAGAATGCTACTTGCCTTTGCATGTTATAAAAACTTCATGTTATATCAAATGGATGTAAAGAGTGCATTTTTAAATGGTTTCATTAATGAAGAAGTGTATGTTGAACAACCTCCAGGCTTTGAAAATCATGAATTTTCTGAACATGTTTTCAAACTATCTAAGGCACTCTATGGTTTGAAACAAGCTCCTAGAGCATGGTATGAAAGGTTGTCAAAATTCTTAATAGAAAAAGGATTTTCAAGAGGAAAAGTAGATACCACTTTATTTATCAAAAATAAAAATAAAGATTTACTAGTTGTTCAAGTGTATGTAGATGATATTATTTTTGGATCAACTAATGAATCTTTATGCCAAGAGTTTGCTAAGATCATGCAATGTGAATTTGAAATGAGCATGATGGGAGAGCTCACTTTCTTCTTGGGACTTCAAGTGAAGCAAACAAAGGAAGGAACCTTCATCAATCAAGCAAAGTATACTAAGGATTTGCTCAAGCGATTTGGAATGGACAATTGCAAACCTCAAGCAACTCCAATGGGCACCAACATCAAGCTTGATAAAGATGAAAGTGTTAAGTGTGTAGACACTAAATTCTATAGGTCTATGATTGGTTCATTGCTATATTTAACTGCAAGTAGACCAGACATTTTATTTAGTGTATGCCTTTGTGCTAGATTTCAATCCTCTCCTAGGGAATCACACTTATTAGTAACCAAAAGGATCTTTAGATACCTTAAGGGCACTCCCTCTCTAGGACTTTGGTACCCCAAGGACTCCACTTTTACACTTCACGCATTTTCAGATGCAGACTTTGGGGGATGCAAAATATATAGGAAATGTACTTCAGGTACCTGTCAATTCTTAGGGAATAGATTAATCTCCTGGTTCTCTAAGAAACAAAATAGTGTGGCTCAGTCTACAATTGAAGCTGAATACATAGCAGCAAGTAGTTGTAGTGCTCAAGTGTTATGGATTAAACAACAAATGAAAGACTATGGTATTGACATGAAACAAGTCTCTATTAAATGTGATAATACCAGTGCCATCAATCTATCTAAAAATCCTATTCAACACTCTAGAACTAAGCACATTGAGATTAGACACCATTTCCTTAGAAACCATGTTCAAAAGGGAGATATAATTCTAGAGTATATTGACACTTTACATCAAATTGCTGATATATTCACCAAACCACTTGATAGAGATAGGTTTTGTGTCCTTAGAGGTGAATTAGGACTCATGAATGTCCCTTAAGATGTATATGCTTCTAAATCTTGATTTTAAGTTGTTTTTAAAAGAGTTTTTCAATGATTTTCTGGGTAAAAAGTATGAGAGATCGATCTCCTATCAATATAGATCGATCTCCATACTTCAAATGAGCCTAAAGCATAAAGGTTAAGCTAGGCAGATCGATCTTCTCACCCATAAGATCTATCTCCTTAAGCCTCTGTTAAACAGCAGATCGATCTGGACCCTTGACAGATTGATCTCTTTAAGCTTCTGTATTCTGAGGATCGATCTTGTGGAATAACAGATCGATCTCTTCGAGCTTTTGAAAATAACAGATCGATCTGTCGCCTCGACAAATCGATCTCCTGTGCCCTGGACTATAAAAACTGCTCAAAATTCTCAAATTTCAAAATTCCCAAATCTTAAAAATCCCTAAACTCTGTCGCACCTCTGCCTTCGATTCGTCCTCCTAGATCGATCTCGGTACGGTCTTCATCACTTCTCCTCCTCGTTTACTGGTATAGTAACCCACTTTGCTAAACTTTTCTCAAAAAAAATTCTTAGTTTAGTGCCCAATTTCTCTCTAGGTCACATCTAGCTACTGTTCCATTAGTTAGGCTTTAGAGAACTAGTTTTAAGAGTGTCTAGAGAGATTCATGTGTCTAGTTGCAAGCTCAAATCATGCCTCGTATTAAGAGATTAGCCAATAGAGAATCTAGACCAACCTCCTCACAACCACCCTCTGCCCCTTCAGTCACTACCTTTAACAGGTGTTTTAAAACACCTGCAAAAAGGAAGAGATATGAAGAGTATTTTTCCACCATGCCAATTAAACATTGGCGAACCATTGATTTTTCTTTCTTAAACCGTATTGATTTTCCTTATCTACCCAAATTTGAAGAATTTGGTTGGATTTCGTTTCTCAAAATCAATACTCCCGTACCCCCAAACATCGTCAGGGCATTCTTTTCTAATGCCGAACTCACCTATGATCCTGTCGATACTTACAAAATTCTCGGGTTTACAACGTATGTCATGGGTAAGTCAATTGCAATAGACCCTGATGTCTTAGCCCAAGCTTTTCACATAAGCAATGAAGGCTTGACCAATGAAGATGAGGAAGTCCCCTTGGAGTTTGACCTTCCCGGGGATAAGGCGAGTGACCTACCAATGCACCCACGGTTACTCCACCTCATTATCTCATGGAATCTTTGTCCTTTCGGTACCCATCATTCCACTGTTAGGAGGTTAGATCATTTTTGGATCCACCACATCCACTCCACAAGTCAAAAACCCAACCTTGTCCATTTTATCTATGAAGATTGGTTGAAGATCGTACGCGGCCAAGCCACCACGATAGTTTTTCCGCAACCATTGGCGTACTTTCTACAACGACTTGGAGTGGACTGCAGTTGTGAAACGGGTGAAGTGCCTCCCCAAAGAGCGTCTTAAACATCGAAACACTTCACCACATGGGGTACTACAAGGACTTCCGAGGGGATTGGAAGAAAAAGCGAGAACAGCAGCCTGCAGCAGCCATGGAGGAAGATCCCACAGATGAGCCCATTGCTCCACCTGCTACACCGACCGAGGGTCCATCGTCTTCGACTGCTCAGCCCTCTGCACCTGACCCATCACCCGCTGGCATGGAATCGATTGTGACGATGCTCATGGAGCTGAACCGGAAGATAGATGAAGGCTTTGCAAACATTCATGCCACCCAGCAGACAATGATCATGGAGCTGAACCGAAAGCTAGATGAAGGTTTTGTAAATCTTCATGCTACTTAGCAGGCGATGTATGATGAGCTTCAAGTCACTCGCACTCACGTTGAGGACCTTATGGATCGAATCCCTCCTCCACCTTAGGACTTAGTTGATAAGACTATTTTTGCCACTGTTTTGAAATTACTAGTTGTTTTTGAACTGCATTTGCTTGAATGGAATGATATGTTAGTTATTGTTGCCATATGCTATAATGAAATGAACAATGTGTTGAAAGTTGAATTGTTCTTTTAACCTTTAGTGCCATTGATATGACAAAAAGGGGAAGAAGAAAAGAGAACATGTGGGTTGGTTAAAAGATGTTTAAATGGCTTTAAGAAACATGTCTAAAGGTTTAAAGGAATGATTAAAATGAGGGGGAGTTAAGAAAGTAACGAGGTCAAAAGCTAAAAGAAAGGGGGAGCTTACAAAAAGGGGGAGTTTGTGCACAATGCAAACAGGTAACTAAACATGTTTATTGAATAGGTTTTGTCATATCAAAAAGGGAGAGATTGTTGAGTTAAT
Source organism: Firmiana major (assembly GCA_033439115.1). Taxonomy (NCBI): domain Eukaryota; kingdom Viridiplantae; phylum Streptophyta; class Magnoliopsida; order Malvales; family Malvaceae; genus Firmiana; species Firmiana major. The sequence goes on from CM065905.1 coordinate 41,542,600, forward strand.
ATATTTTGAAATGACAAAACAAGTAAATTCAATAATATAAAGATGATAGAAAAAACATGTTTAGAAGCTATCAATACCAGATATTAAGTTCCTGGAGATTAGAGATCGATCTGATGATATGAGAGATCGATCTCTTGGGTTTTCTAGGATGAGAGATCGATCTCATGAGGATATGAGATCGATCTGTTAAGGTTTGAACCTCTACAAAGGTATTGAGGAAGCTAAGATCGATCTTATAGGGTTATAAGATCGATCTGCATACTACAGGGTGTTGAGAAGATCGATCTGGTCTAGGAAAAGATCGATCTCCCCTAAAACAAAGGTAAAGGCAGTAGATCGATCTATACTCAAACAGAGAGCTCATGAGATCGATCTGGTATAGGAAGAGATCGATCTCCTCAAAGTCAGAGAGCTAAGGAGATCGATCTGGGTTAATGAGAGATCGATCTCACTACGAGATTACCTGGGAGATCGATCTATAGATCGATCATGCCTCAAACAGAGAGATTGGAAGATCGATCTGCCTATTCGACAGATCGATCTGCTTTAATATTTTCAAATCATGAGATCGATCTGGTCATATATGAGATCGATCTCCTTACTTCTTTTTGCCTTGATCTTGCAGGGATTATAACTAAGAGATCGATCTGGTCAAGATGACAGATCGATCTGGCATTCTACTGGAGGTTTCCAATGGCTCTTTCTACAAAATCTCATCAGGAAAAACAACATTAAATGCTCCAACTACCAATCCTTCAGTATATAATCAAGCATTGAAGACACTGAGAAATGAGAGACTCACATTTTGTATATTCTCAAGAGTTTAATTCTTTCATTCCAATTGTCTTCAATCCTCATTTATTGAGTTTGTTGTATAAGCTTGTGTGCAAAAGCTGTATTTATCCTACCCATATAAAAAGCTTGATGTTGTATTCATCCTTGCTTTAAGAGAGAAGAGGATTGTTCCTCAGTGAGATAATCTTTGTAAAAGGGTGAATACTTCTTTGTATAAAAAGGGTAGAGAGGTTATTCCTTAACCTGAAAAAGGGAGTGTGTAACTTTCGTTGAAAGTGAGAAAGAGAGCACTTGACAAGAAGGTCAAGGAGAGAGGACGTAGGTAAGAGATTGGCCGAACCTCTATAAATGACTGTGTTTGATATTCTCTTCCTTATCTTGCTTTAATTTGGTTTAATACATTATATTGCTTATTCATTATTTGTTAATTAAGCTCAAATTAGTTTAAATTTACCATTAACATTAGAAAACCGATTCACCCCCCTCTCGGTAGAGCCAACAATCAGATAGGCAGATCGATCTCATAAGCAAGTAGATCGATCTCCAAATGTTTCTATAAAGGCTAGATCGATCTCCTACAGGAGAAAATCGATCTAAAAATGTTTATGTAAATAGCAGATCGATCTCCTCACAAGGAGCAGATCAATCTCCTCAAGATTATGATATCGATCATACCCCTCGACAGATCGATCTGGTAGGCATAAAAAGTGCCCAAAACACTCTCAAATTCAAAAGCAGATCGATCTCCTACTGGAGTAGATCGATCTCCTGCCCTCCGCCTATATAAGTACCCTTGTGTTTTTTTGGAATTCATCCTTTCTCTCCCCAAAAAATTAAAATCCCTAGCTTTCTCTCTCCTCCAAAGTGCCCATTTTCGTTCGAATCAGAGGTTGTGACAAGAGAAAAAGTTATTCCTCATCAAAAGGAAAACAACCAACTTGAAAAATGAAGAACGATTTAAGCTGAGGCGTGAGTTGAGCACTCTACAAGTTTTGGGTAAATTTCTAAGCTTTGATCTTTGATTTTGAAGTAGATTTCTGCGATTGTGGCTGTAGATGTAGTGATGAATTAGCTGAAAATGATTAGGGTTGGTAGAAATATTGAGAAATTATAAGAAATTAGTTTGGTGAGGATTTTGAGGTGTTAAATGAGAATGTGAGCAATTGAGCTTGATGTTTAGATTTGAGACAATATGATGATGTATTGATGATGTTTTTACATTGTTGGGACAGCTCGGGAGTTCCAAAGAGGAATGCGAGGCTAGTCCGTCGTTAGGGGGAAATGATTGCACTATACGAGGTGCAACGAGGTAAGGGAAACTTAAACTCAATTATGTATGTGATTTGTGATGATAATGGTAGCATGAAACGTTTTGAGAAAACAAGCATGTTTTATGAGTTGTGGTTGATTTATTGCACACGATTTTTATCAGACCCGCATTTTATGTAGCCAGTACCTTATGATTCCTTTGTGTATGAATACTCTATTATTATAGTTGAATCATAAGAAGAGTATTTACTAGATTTAAAGTGTTAGTGAAATGATTTAACACACAAAAGCTACATAAAAAGCCTAATGTGAGCTCTAAGAGTCACAGGTTAAACTGAGAGGATCTGAATCATTCTGACTGAAAATAAGAACTTACAAGGATAAAATATAGAGAGCTTATGAAGGAAAGTCATCTTGATTTAGTTCCGAACACAGAAAATGAAAATAAAAGCTAAAAAGGGTAAAACGGACCTTTTTAGCAAGTTAAGGTATTTCGGGCATAATTACCTACCGGGAAAGGTTGAAACATAAAGACAAGAGTGTAAGACATAAGATAGGACACTTTCAAAATTTTGAGAAAAAATCAACTTGGTCAATGATTAAGGAAAAAGTCAACTATAGTTAAGAAAAGTGGACTTTTACCATAGTTGACTAATCATGGTTAAAAATTAACCAAAGTATAGAGAAAAAATTGGGGAAAAATATTCTTGGTCAGAATACAAGATAATCATCCCCGAAAGTAAGGAAAATTTATTCAGAAGGATTCTAGATTAAATTTAATGGTTAAAAACGTAATGGGCCTAAAGTGAAGATTTTAAAGCCTATTAAGGTATACTAAAAGTAGATCGATATTGTTAGGTCTCTTAGACCAAATTATTGGACCAATTGATAGGCCAAATATTAAGACAATAAAAGGCCCAAGGTATAGTAAAATTTTTAGCCCGAAAGCCCATTAAGAAAGCCCAAACCGAGAGGCCCAATTTGAAAGCCCATTAGATAAATATCTAACCATAGTTAAAGCTAACTATGACTCAATAGGTGACTCATTAGGTGACTCATAACTAAGCCTTAGAAAGTCAAGCTTAATGGCTGAAAAGTAAGGCTTAATGGCTAAGTAAGTGGCTTATAAAATCAACCACACCATTGTCATCTTCACCACACCATTCTCGGCTAGAAGAAGAAACCATTGAAATACATTTATCCAAGTTTCTCTCACTAGAAATCACTAAGAATTAGGCATATTTGGAACTTGCATTCTTCATGAAAGTTGTTCCAAATTGAAAGGAGAGTGACATATGTTGGAATTGGCTATCAAGAAGCCATAGTGTGCAAACCGTGAGCCTCCAAAGTTTCGGCCCAAGTGTGAACACAAATACTAGGTATATTTTCAAGTTTTCAAATTCATATATGTTAATGTATGAATGATTTTAAGTATATTGGTATATGTTTTAACTATTGAAACATATGAAATCACTATGATCATGGTGAAACCGAGAGTGAGTAGTGAAATATTGATGAATGCCCATGTAATTTTAAGGCATAAATGGATTAATGTACATGTGTTAATGATTATGGCATAATTCGAATTAATCAATGTGATTAATTAATGCATGTATTAAGTTGGCAATCAAGGTGTTTGATAAAATGCCTAACTAAACTATGTGATGTTTAAGAATGTTGCCAACCAAGTGTTTGTGAAAATGCCTAAGTGAATTGGCTAAGGAAATGGACATGGCCGGCATGCCATGGTGTGACCAACGGCATGGAGAGCTCTCGGCCATGGCATGTGGCCGAGAGGTCCAATGGGCCAAGCCCAATTATTTTAGGCCCAATGTGATGTAATGGGTCTAGGACAAGCTCAATAAGAGTTGGTGGACCCCATAAGCCCAATAAGCCCTACGAAAATAAATAGTAAAATGGAAATGGGCTTAAAGCATAGTTAGGCCCATTAAGGTTTATTAAAGCCCATTAAGGGAAATAGACTGTATATAATGTGAAATATAGTAGGAAAAGTGTAATTAACTTGATAAATGGTTATATGCAGTTCCAGAGAATATTGGAGAAGCAAATTGGACTACTGGATCGAGCAGCGTTGAGAAAGTGAAATTTCTCGAGTGATTGCAGGTAAGGGACTTTTGTGAGTAGTTAGAGATACCTGCACGTATTTTCATCTGTTTTTACATTCACTTGAAAACTCTGAGGGTCAGAGAAAGTGAATAATAATTATTGTGACCCGATAGTGACAAATTACGATTTTACCCCAGTTAGTTAAAAAAGTCAACTTTTGTGAAAAATTGAAAAAAGAATGGAAACCACCATTTTGAGTGTTTTACTGTTGTTTAGCTAAAGAATAAATAGATGGGCTAATGATTTTAAGGTTGATGTGAATTAAGCACACTTTATAGTGCTGATTTTGATATTTTGTAAGCCATCCCTTTTTTTAAGAGCCACCTATCATATTATGTGAGAATAAATCGTGCTAGAGCACAGCTCGCACTGGATTTCATATATTTTCCACATACATTAGTGCTGGATTATGATTCGCACTAGATTTTCATGACATGCATGATAGAGTACTGAAGTTATTACTCATACTCAGTTTTATGTGATTTATGCATGAGAGAGTGCTGGAGTGATTAGCTCATACTCGAATTTTACATGAGATACATGACATAGTACTTGAGCTATTGCTCGTACTTGATTTAAAACATGAACTATGCATTGACCTACTTGCTGGAGGTTTACTCGCACTAGAGTTTGAGTTTGTGATGTGAAATAGTGTTTGAGCGGAGTGTCGACTGTGAGTCGCGCTCAAAGGCGCGCACTGTATGTGATATATAATACATGTTGAAAACCATACTTGATTTCCTCGTGTAGACTGAGTGTCACACTATGAGAGGGTCGCATGAGGATTTAGAGATGTGGTATGATATTTCATGGTTTTGAGGGTTAAGACCTATGACAGGCACCCCGACTGTGATGTAGGGTCCACGGAGTACATTGTACCATGCATGTGGCATGGAGTACACTATACCGTGTGGTGCTGTGGAGTTGAGGAGGATATAGCTGGCAGTTGTGATGGACTGACCCCCTCCCATTGCAGCAGTGATGTCCCGCACACCGAGTACTGTGTTACCTGGGATCACCATTGTCGGATATGATCATAGTCTAGGATACTATTTACATTTTCACCACAGAGTCTCACATGATATATCACCTGATTGACTGATTTAATTGCGGATAGACCTGAGGGATGGGTCGGACTCCGATTTTGTGTTGTGAATGATTTAAATGCCATATTTACTATGATTTAAATATACATGTCATGATTTATCTAAAGGCATTGTGATATTATAAAGATGCATTGTTTTGCACTACATGCCTACATTTGAGAAAGAAAGCATGATTTCTGTACATGGGATTTAATCTGTACAAGTATATATATATATATATATATATTTAAAGACATACTTTTAAAATGAGTTAAGGAAATAACGTTTTGAGGCATAGCATTATTTTAAGTAGATAGTGTAGATGTCTACTTGCTTGCTTGATTTCCTTACTGATGGCGTTGTATGCTCACCCCCTTTCTTTACATCTCTCTACAGAGCATCAGCAGTAGAGTGAGAGCTTTTGAGGGATAGTATTCCTGTGTCCGCTGCTATTTCCTATCGATCGACAGGTATACATGTTTTGTAACATAAAAACAGCATAGTGATGTATACGATATATATTATGGGGAATGTACTTGTATTAGATTTTTTATGATCTCATATGTATTATAAAAGGAGTTACAGTCAGTAACAGTATATTGACATGTATGTATGATAATGGATGATATGATATGCGAGGAAGCTAACATCGAATCACAGCCCAACCATTGATGAGAGAAAAGATAAGTTAAAAATGCGAAAAATTTATAGTGGTTTTTGGTTAAGTGAAGATGGGTCTTGACAGAATGGTATCAGAGCCAGAGGTTGGTCTGATGTGAGTCGATGTTAGAAATAGGAAAGTGTACATCCCTATAGTATTGTGTTGTGTTTAGATATAACTGTGTATGCCAGATAGGAGACGGACTAATTCATGATTATGAATGCAGGAACTTTGTTTATATGGTAAATACTCGTAGTGGTAGAGGTACGAGAGGTAGGCTCGAGGTCGTGGAGATAGGCTTGAGAGACGAGCTGCTGCCGAACCATTACCTACCCATGAGACTTCAGGTGCTACTGCGGCACCAGAGTGTGCTGAGATGTGTTTTACGAGATTAGAGCGTAGTCTAGAGACGATTGTAGAGATATTGGCACAAACGATGCTAGGTAGGCTGGGACAGGAGGCAAGAGCTGCGACAGGAGAGGCAGTTGCCCCTGATACACCTATACAGACAGCTCATGCACCGAGGACTGTAGATACTCCTACACCCCACCAGTTTCGGGTGGTAGTGGATTAGGGTATGGATGTGATCTTCATCGGTTGTGAGAATTCCAAAAGTTTAGACCTCCATCTTTTAGTAGGGTCAAGGACCCTGTAACTGCTAAGGAGTGGGTTGTTGAGATGGAGAAGTTTTATGGATTCTTCGAGTGTACCACATCGGAGATGGTCGCATTTGCTGCGTTCCTACTGAAGGGAGCTGCAGAGCATTGTTGGAAGTCCACCAGACCCATATTGAGAGCCCGACACACAGATATCAGTTGGGAGATATTTCGGGATGCCTTTAGGAGACAGTTTGTTCTCAATACCGCACAGCAAAAACTACAGGCAGAGTTTTTGGGACTGAACCAAGGGAGTTTGTCTGTGGATGAGTATGAGACTCGATTCCTATCCCTGGGAAGATATCACCCAAATACTATGTATAGTGAGGCCAGGAAGGTCCACAAGTTCATCGATGGATTCAGACCGGCTCTGCGGTCCAGGTTGGTCCCATTAGATATAACTACCTGTGAGGAAGCAGTGCGAAGGGTGCAACTGTGCAAGCAAGATTAGAGAGGAATGCTTTCGAGTTTGAAAAGTTTAACCGGAGCTGAGAGATACAGAAGAAGAGGTTGGCTAGGGATTTCAGTTATCGAGGAAGTAGGAAACTCTTCGGTAAGAGATCACGGGTTGAGAAGGCACGAGAGAGACTTGCTAGACCTCCTGCTTATCTGACCGTAGCTCCAGCAAAGGGTATTGTCATAGGAGGACAAAGATCTACTACCGATCAGTGTAGAAGATGCGGTAAACAACATGGAGGTAGACTGTGTCTGCTGCCTCATATAGTGTGTTTTCGATGCGGGAAACATGGGCATATTGCTAGAGCTTGCCCAGAGATGGTTGATACTGCCCTGCTGAAGAGCAGGGAGCCTAATAGAGCTCCAGCTGGCACGTCTGCTTAGAGAGGTAGACTGACAGCAGAAGAAAAAGGGAAACAAGTGATTAGTCGAGGGCGCGTACATGCTTTGGACCAGAGGACAGCTGATGCTTCATCAGATGTGATACGAGGTAACATCCTGATTTATGATATTGAAGCATATGTTTTAATTGATCCTGGTGCCACGCATTCTTTTGTATCACCTTCATTTACATGTAAATTAGCAAGACATGTAGAGCGTACCCCGTTATGTATGATGATGTTGATTAGTACGCCTATAAATAGTAGTCAAGTTGTAGAGTATGTATATAATGATTGCAAGTTGAGAGTAGAAAACAAAGAGATGACAGCCAATCTAATATTGCTAAGTATGAGGGACTTTGATATAATCTTAGGAATGAATTGGCTATCTGCAAACCATGCTGTTTTAGATTGTTATGCTAAGACAGTTATGTTTCCTAACCCTACTAGATATGTTGTAAAGTTTAATAAGAATAAATAAAAGAAGTAGTTATGATTATTATATAATTTACTGACTTAGAAAACCTTCAACATATCAAGGTTTCATTACATACGTGGTAGATATGGATAAGGCACATCTGAAGTTGTTAGATATTACTGTGGTCAGTGAGTACCCAGACGTTTTTTTGGATGAGTTGCCAGGGTTACCACTAGACAGAGAGATGGAGTTCTGTATAGATTTAGTGCCTAGTACAGAGCCTATTTTGAGACCACCTTATCGCATGGCCTTAGTTGAGCTGGAGGAACTCAAGAGGCAGTTACAGAAGCTGTTGGATAGGGGTTTTGTCCGACCTAGTGTTTCACCTTGGAGAGCATCGGTTTTGTTTGTAAGGAAGAATGATGGGAGCCTCCGATTGTGTATAGACTACCGATTGTTGAATAAGGCCACCATCAAGAATAGGTATCCCCTTCCACGCATTGACGATTTGTTAGATCAGCTTCAGGGAGCACAGGTCTTTTCCAAGATTGACCTGAGGTCTGGGTATCATCAGCTGAAAGTTCAGAGTGGAGATGTACCCAAGACAGCATTTCGTACCTGATATGGCCATTATGAGTCCTTGGTCATGCCATTCGGATTGACGAATGCTCCAGCTGCTTTCATGGCTTTGATGAATGATGTGTTCAAGCCATATTTGGACCAGCCTGTTATCGTCTTCATCAATGACAAATTGGTTTATTCAAGATCCAAGGAGGAGCATGAGGAGCACCTCGAGATCGTATTGCAGAATCTACGAGAGCAGAAGTTATATGATAAGCTTAGTAAGTGTGACTTTTAGTTGTCACAGATCTCGTTTTTAGGACATGTTGTATCGAGAGATGGTGTATCAGTCGATCCATCTAAGATAGAGGCTGTAGTCCTGTGGGAACAGTCGAGAATAGTCACCGAGATCAGGAGTTTTCTGTGTTTAGCTGGATATTATCGGAGATTCGTTTAGGGATTTTCAAAGTTGGCTGCTCCATTGACACATCTTACTCGAAAGAGTGTACTGTTCATATGGAACGAGGATTGTGAGAAGAGTTTTCAGGAGTTGAAGTGTTGATTGACCACCGCTCCAATTCTCACTATCCCTACCAGCTCAGGAGGATTTGTAATGTATACCGATGCTTCGCATCAGGGACTGGGGCTGTGTATTGATGCAGGATGGGAGAGTAGTTGCTTATGGGTCCAGACAGCTGAAGGATCATGAGAAGTACTATCCGACCCATGATTTGGAGCTAGCAGCAGTAGTGTTTGCGTTAAAGGTATGGCGCCACTACTTGTATGGTGAGAAGTTCCAGATATTTACCGACCACAAGAGCCTCAAGTATTTGTTCTCACATAAAGAGCTGAACATGAGACAAAGAAGATGGCTAGAGCTCCTGAAGGACTACGATTGTGAGATACTTTATCATCCGGGTAAGGCTAACATTGTAGCTGATGCCTTGAGTAGGAAGAGCCTAGGGATGGTATCGTATATGATGGTTAGGGAACATGATTTGCTAAAACAGTTTGCTAGCCTCAGTTTGGGAGTTGTGCCTTCTGACATGGATACAAGCTATGTGATAGCTAGTCTACGTTTGGAGCTGGACCTGTTGGATAGGATCAGAGTGGCTCAGCAGACTGATCCATTTTGTATGGATGTGAGTGGTCAGATGCAGAAGGGTACAGTGACTGACTTTGAGTTGAGTTCTGATGGACTACTGAGGTTCAGAGGCAAATTGTGTGTTCCCGATGATCTAGGACTCAGGAGATTGATATTGGCAAAAGCTCATTTGTCGAGGTATACGTTACATCCGGGGAGTAACAAAATGTATCAGAACCTCCAGAAGGTATACTGGTGGTCGAGTATGAAGAGAGATGTAGCAGACTTTGTGGAAAAGTGTCTCGTATGTCAGCAGGTGAAGGTAGAGCATCAGAAACCTGCAGGGTTATTTCAGCCTCTACCTATACCGACATGGAAATGAGAGCATATCACCATGGATTTCTTGATGGGTTTACCGAGAACCCGCAAGAATCACGATGCTATGTGGGTGATCGTCGATAGACTGATGAAGTCAGGCCACTTCCTAGCTATGAGAGCGACCGATACTCTGAGTTCATTAGCAGAGCTGTATGTAAGCGAGGTAGTGAGGTTACACGGTGTACCAGTGAGCATAGTCTCTGATAGGGATTCCCGCTTCACTTCTCACTTTTGGGGACATTTTCAGGAAGCCATGGGAACCCAGTTAAGTTTAAGCACTGCTTTCCATCCTCATACAGATGGTCAGTCAGAGAGGACTATACAGACCCTGGAGGATATGTTGAGAGCATGTGTGCTAGATTTTAGAGGCTCCTGGGATGACCACTTGCCACTAGCCGAGTTCGCCTACGACAATAGTTATCATTCGAGTATTGGGATGGCACTATATGAGGCTTTATATGGCCGTAGATGTCGTTCCCCTATTAGATGGGAAGAAATGGGTGACCGTAAGATTTTCACTCCTGACATGGTTACGCAAGCATCTGAGGACGTCGACTTGATTGTAGAGAGACTGAGGACAGCTCAGAGTAGACAGAAGAGTTACGCTGACAGGAGACGTAGGCCACTAGAGTTTGCAATTGGTGAATCCGTGTTTTTGAAAGTTTCTCCTTCCAAGGGCATAGCGAGATTTGGAAAGAGAGGAAAGCTAAATCCTCGTTACAGTGGACTCTTTGAGATACTTGATCGAGTGGGAGATAAGGCGTATAGGTTGGCATTACCACCGGACTTATCAAGTGTCCATAACGTCTTCCACATATTGATGCTTCGGAAGTATCACCCGGATCCGGCACATGTGATTAGTTACGAGCCATTGGAGATCCGAGAGGACATGTCATATGTTGAGAGACCAATTCGAATATTGGATAGGAAGGAGAAGGTATTGAGATCGAAGACTATCGGATTAGTGAAGATTTTCTGGCAGCATCATACTTCAAAGGAGGCTACTTGGGAGCTGGAGAGTCTGATGCGAGAGAAGCATCCTCACCTCTTTGATGACTAACTTGGTTCTAATTTGGAGGATCAAATTTTTTGAGTGGGGGAGGATTGTCAGACCCTCATTTTATGTAGCCAGTACTTTATGATTCCTATGTGTATGAATACTCTATTATTACAGTTGAATTATAAGAAGAGTATTTACTAGATTTAAAGTGTTAGTGAAATGATTTAACACACAAAAGCTACATAAAAAGCCTAATGTGAGCTATAAGAGTCACAGGTTAAACTGAGAGGATCTGAATCATTCTGACTGAAAATAAGAACTTACAAGGATAAAATATAGAGAGCTTATGAAGGGAAGTCAGCTTGATTTAGTTCCAAACATAGAAAACGAAAGTAAAAGCTAAAAAGGGTAAAACATACCTTTTTAGCAAGTTAAGGTATTTCGGGCATAATTACCTACCGGGAAAGGTTGAAACATAAAGACAAGAGTGTAAGACATAAGATAGGACACTTTCGAAATTTTGAGAAAAAATCAACTTGGTCAATGATTAAGGAAAAAGTCAACTATAGTTAAGAAAATTGGACTTTTACCATAGTTGACTAATCATGGTTAAAAATTAACCAAAGTATGGAGAAAAAATTGAGAAAAAATATTCTTGGTCAGAATACCAGATAATCATCCCCAGAAGTAAGGAAAATTTATTCGGAAGGATTCCAGATTAAATTTAATGGTTAAAAACGTAATGGGCCTAAAGTGAAGATTTTAAAGCCCATTAAGGTATACTAAAAGTTGATCGAAATTCTTAGGTCTCTTAGACCAAATTATTGGTCCAATTGATAAGCCAAATATTGAGACAATAAAAGGCCTGAGGTATAGTAAAATTTTTAGCCTGAAAGCCCATTAAGAAAGCCCAAACCGAGAGGTCCAATTGGAAAGCCCATTAGATAAATATCTAACCATAGTTAAAGCTAACTATGACTCATTAGGTGACTCATTAGGTGACTCATAACTAAGCCTTAGAAAGTCAAGCTTAATGGCTGAAAAGTAAGGCTTAATGGCTAAGTAAGTGGCTTATAAAATCAACCACACCATTGTCATCTTCACCACACCATTCTCGGCTAGAAGAAGAAACCATTGAAATACATCTATCCAAGTTTTCTCTCACTAGAAATCATTAGGAATTAGGCATATTTGAAACTTGCATTCTTCATGAAAGTTGTTCCAAATTGAAAGGAGAGTGACATATGTTGGAATTGGCTATCAAGAAGCCATAGCGTACAAACAGTGAGCTTCCAAAGCTTCGGCCAAGTGTGAACACACAAATACTAGGTATATTTTCAAGTTTTCAAATTCATATATGTTAATGTATAAATGATTTTAAGTATATTGGTATATGTTTTAAGCATTGAAACATATGAAATCACTATGATCATGGTGAAAACGAGAGTGAGTAGTGAAATATTGATGAATGCCCATGTAATTTTAAGGCATAAATGGATTAGTGTACATGTGTTAATGATTATGGCATAATTAGAATTAATCAATGTGATTAATTAATGCATGTATTAAGTTGGCAATCAAGGTGTTTGATAAAATGCCTAAATAAACTATGTGATGTTTAAAAATGTTGCCAACCAAGTGTTTGTGAAAATACCTAAGTAAATTGGCTAAGGAAAGGGACATGGTCGGCATGCCATGGTGTGACCGACGGCATGGAGAGCTCTCGGCCATGGCCTGTGGCCGAGAGGTCCAATGGGCCAAGCCCAATTATTTTAGGCCCAATGTGATGTAATGGGTCTAGGACAAGCCCAATAAGAGTTGGTGGGCCCCACAAGCCTAATAGGCCCAACGAAAATGAATAGTAAAATAGAAATGGGCTTAAGGCATAGTTAGGCCCATTAAGATTTATTAAAGCCCATTAAGGGAAATAGACTGTATTTAATGTGAAATATAGTAGGAAAAGTGTAATTAACCTAATAAATGGTTTTATACAGTTCCAGAGAGTAAGCAAATCGGATTGCTGGATCGAGCAGCGTTGAGAAAGTGAAATTTCTCGAGTGATTGCAGGTAAGGGACTTTTTGGAGTAGTTAGAGGTACCTGCACGTATTTTCATCTGCTTCTACATGCACTTAAAAACTCTGAGGGTCAGAGAAAGTGAATAATAATTATTGTGACCCGATAGTGGTAAATTACGATTTTACCCCTAGTTAGTCAAAAAAGTCAACTTTTGTGAAAAGTTGTAAAAATCATGGAAACCACCATTTTGAGTGTTTTACTGCTATTTAGCAGAAGAATAAATAGATGGGCTAATGATTTTAAGGTTGATGTGAATTAAGCACACTTTATAGTGCTGATTTTGATATTTTGTAAACCATCCTTTTTTTAAAGAGCCATCTATCATATTATGTGAGAATAAATCATACTGGAGCACAGCTCGCACTGGATTTCATATATTTTCCATATACATTAGTGCTGGATTATGATTCGCACTAGATTTCCATGACATGCATGATAGAGTGCTGGAGTTATTACTCGTACTCAATTTTATGTGATTTATGCATGAGAGAGTGCTGGAGCGATTAACTCGTACTCAAATTTTACATGAGATACATGACATAGTACTTGAGCTATTGCTCGTACTTGATTTGATGAATTTTGTGCATAGTATGGTACTAGAGCTATTGCTCATACTTGATTTAAAACATGAACTATGCATTGACCTAGTTGTTGGAGGTTTACTCGCACTAGAGTTTAAGTTTGTGATGTGAAACAGTGTTTGAGCGGAGTGTCGATTGTAAGTCGCGCTCAAAGGCGTGCACTGTATGTGATATATAATGCATGTTAAAAACCATGCTTGATTACCTCGTGTACACTGAGTGTCACACTATGAGAGGGTCGCATGAGGATTTAGAGACGTGGTATGATATTCCATGGTTTTGAGGGTTAAGACCTATGGCAGGCACCCCAACTGTGATGTAGGGTCCACGGAGTACGTTGTACTGTGAATGTGGCATGGAGTACACTGTACCGTGTGGTGTTGTGGAGTTGAGGAGGATATAGCTGGCGGTTTTCATGGACTGACCCCCCTCCCATTGCAGCAATGATGCCCCGCACATCGAGTACTGTGTTGCCTGGGATCACCATTGTCGGATATGGATACTATTTACATTTTCACCACAGAGTCTCACATGATATATCACCTGATTGACTGATTTAATTGCGGATAGACCTGAGGGATGGGTCGGACTCTGATTTTGTGTTGTGAATGATTTAAATGCCATATTTACTGTGATTTAAATATACATAGCATGATTTATCTAAAGGCATTGTGATATTATAAGGTTGCATTGTTTTGCACTACATGCATATATTTGAGAAAGAAAGCATGATTTCTGTACATGGGATTTAATCTATACATGTATATATATATATATATATATTTAAAGACATGCTTTTAAAATAAGTTAAGGCAATAACGTTTTGAGGCATAGCATTATTTTGAGTCGATAGTGTAGATGTCTACTTGCTTGCCTGATTTCCTTACTGAGCGCGTTGTATGCTCACCCCCCTTTCTTTACATCTCTCTACAGAGCATCAGCAGTAAAGTGTGAGCTTTTGAGGGATAGTATTCCTGTGTCCGCTGCTATTTCCTATTGATCGACAGGTATACATGTTTTGTACGGTTATGTATCTAAACATAAAAATAGCATAGTGATGTATACGATATATATTATGGGGAATGTATTTGTATTAGATTTTTTATGATCTCATATGTATTATAAAAGGAGTTACAGTCAGTAATAGTATATTGACATGTATGTATGATAATGGATGATATGATATGCGAGGAAACTAACATCAAATCACAGCTCAACCATTAATCAGAGAAAAGATAAGTTAAAAATGCGAAAAATTTGTAGCGATTTTTGGTTAAGTCAGGATGGGTCTTGACAATTTTATAGCCGATTGGGGCCTAATTTTTCTGAGTTATAAACGAAGTGTGAAATTGTTTTACAAACCATTTGAGTTTAAAATGTGAAACGAGATTTGGGCTCTACGTTGAGGCGTACTGAGATTTGAGAAATGTGTGCATGGTTTTGTCGGTTTGAGCTCGGTTTTGACAAGTTTTGTAAATGAGTACAAAATGATTTTCAGATGAGTTTTATGAGAGAAACCATTATGAGTTTTACGTGAAGGCAAAACGATTTTATATGATAATGGTTGTTATTGAGACTTAGACATGTCATGTGAATACACATCGGGCCTTGCTCTGGTAGCATGTAAGTCCGGGCATTGCTTTGGTAGCATGTAAGTCTGATATTCCTCTGTTTTGGTAACGAGAGATGCCTCCGTTCTGGTAACGAGAGATGACCCCCGCTCTGGTAGCGCTGGGCGGCCTTGTTTTGGTAGCATGTAAGTCAGAGCCTTGCTTTGGTAGCATATAAGACCGATAGTGTGCAAGAGGAGAGGCCTTACTCTGGTAGCATGTAAGTCTGGGCCTTGTTCTGGTAACACGTATGACCAATACACCATGCATACGACCATATTGTCGACATTCCCTCTTTAAGGATGCTTAGGATGAGAACCCAGAGGAGATTATATTAATGTGCCTTGACGAATGTTTTATCTGAGTTTATTTGTCTAGTCTCCTTTTTGCACATGAGATTGTGTTTTGGTGGCTGCGCCACATGCATTACTACTGAGGTGATTTTTATCACATTTTACGAGAAAAGCCATTATCGCATCCTTATTTTCATATGCTTGTAACTATGGTTTTTATACCAAACCATTACTCTCATGTTTCTGCATGATCTTAGAGAAGTGAAATGATGATGATGTTTTAATAATTTCATGCTACGTTTTCTATTGAGTTTATTGAGTTTCACATACAAAGAAAAATGATTGTGTTTGTGATTAATCATTTTTGTTAACGAGTCCTTTACCCCCTTACTGAGCGATTTAGAAGCTCACCCTGTTTTTATATCCCCCCATATTTCTTCAAGTGAAGAGAGTTTTCCTGCGACGTACGGAGTAATGGCTAGTAGAGGACTTGAGCTCCAGGCCATATATATATTGCACCTTGAGGTATACTTTAATATTTCATGTATCCACACTTAGGTTGTAATTACAGAGACTTTATGTACAATGATGTATGGGATGTATTAGGATTAAATTAAATCTGTATTGGGGATTGTATGCGTTATGATATATGAAAATATTAGATGATGAGATCCTGTGGTGAAAGTTTTATAATTTATATATGTGATGATGCATGACACTGCACAGGAATGCACCCAAAATCGTGTATTGATGTAAATAAGTATTAAATTTTCCCTAACGTCACGGAGTTTATTTGGTATCAAAGCTTAGGGTGTTTAGTACTGTCAGTGTCAGTTAAGTGAAATAGAATACATCCCAAGTGTCTATATAAGTTTGGTTATGAACTGAAATTCAGGATTGAGATTTCAATCAAGTTTGATGTGTACGCGCAGGAACGTATTGAGATAGAGAATAAGTGGACAACGAGGTCGTTCGAGGAGGCAGGCAGAGCCACCTGCGGCACCTGCCCCACAACCGGAGTCCTAACTCTCGATTTAATCGGATTGAGACAGATGTATGACAGGGTTTTGAGCAGATGGCAGCGCTATTCACGCAACATTTTGGAGTTAATACCTCGGGTACCACTCCTACACCACCATAAGGACCTCTCGCGCCCTCAATACAAATGGACCTAGTGTTTCTCGCCACTCAGCCTGAAGAAAGAAATATGGTCCGACTGAAGGACTTTTTGAAAATGAATCCACCAGCATTCAAGGGGAGAAAGGATCCCGTAGAGGCTGAGGAGTGGCTGACTGAGTTGAGAGTCATATTTGACTATTTGGGATGCACTGATGCTGAGAGGGTCAGTATGGGTGCTTATATGTTGAAAGGGAGAGCTCAAGATTGGTGGGATACTACCCAAAGTATTTTGATGTCTCGACAGGATGCGATTAGCTGGGAAGAGTTTCAAAAGGTCTTTAGAAACCAATATGTGCCACGAGCTGCCCAGAGAAGGATGCAGGCTGAGTTTTCGAGTCTGGTACAGTGGGATATGTCTGTGGATGACTATGAGTGTTGATTTACCACTCTGTTGAAATATGATCCAGAGACCTTTAAGGATAAAGAGCTCTACACCGAGAGATTTATCTATGGACTGAAGCCCAACATCAGAGATCGATTGATAAGGCTGTGTATTACTAAGTTTGGAGATGCTCTGAGATGAGCACAAGAGATTGAGAGGGGAATCGAAATGGTACAATCTCAGAATGAGTTCAGAGCAGTGCCTAGAGATAAGGGCAAGAGGCCAGTGATTTTCCAAACAGATGTACGGAGAGGTTCCTTCAGAAGAGGAAGGATTAAGGTACAGAAGGGCAGATTAGAGAGACCCAGAGCTTATCACGTCATTAGGGAGACCCATCGTGATGTTAAACCTGAGATAAGGGTTTGTAGAGATTGTGGTCGATCGCATGAGGGAAATTGTACTAGGTTGATCCATGGATGTTTTAGATATGGAGACATGGGTCACAGAGTAAAAGACTGTCTTCAACCTCAGAGACCACATGCTCTGGAGCCTACCAGATAACAGCCTCAGAGAGTGAATCCCCCGAGACGGGCCACTGCTGTAGAGAAAGGAAAGAAACCCGTCACAGTGGGACGTGTGTTTGCCCTAGATAAGGAAACAGCAGACACTTCTGCATAAACTATAAGAGGTACACTCTCTGTCTGTAATCATAAGGGTCATGTGTTGATTGATCCGGGATCCACGCATTCGTTTATTTCTGAGTATTTTGCATGTAGTTTAAATTTGAAGTTTGAACCCTTAGAATATATCCTACATGTAATTACCCATATGCGTGAGTCTCAGAGAACGAATATGATATGTAGAGTATGTGAAATAAAGGTGGAGATAGAGTAATGCTAGCAGATCTGATGATGTTAAATATACATGGGTTTGATGTAATTTTGGGAATGGATTGGCTGGCAATCAATCGAGTAAGTTTAGACTGCTACACTAAAATAATAACTTTCTCCCTACCTAAACCTTACAGTGTACGTTTGAAATATTGAGGAAGTAAATGTGTGGAATTTGTGTAAGCAATTTGAAATTTATGATGTTACCTTTTGAGAGTATTAAATTTGGTTTTAATGTGAAGGTTATGAAGCACTCATTTCAGATGATAATCGGGAACATTCGAGGATTGAGGATATACCCGTGGTGTGTAAATTTTCGGATGTTTTCCCAAATGGGTTGCCTGGTTTACCACCAGAGAGAGAGCTAGAGTTTACCAATGATTTGGTACCGATGCTCAGCCTATCTCTAGACCTCTGTTTAGGATGGTATTAGTGGAACTAGAGGAATTGAGGAAACAATTACAGGAGTTATTGAATCAGGGGTTTATTAGACTCAATGTCTCACCGTGGGGAGCACCAGTGTTATTTGTAAAGAAGAAGGATGGTAGTCTCAGATTATGCATAGACTACTAACTATTGAATAAAGCCACAGTGAAGAATAAATATCCATTGCCAAGGATTGACGATCTGCTTGATCATCTGAGAGGGGCCCCAGTCTTCTCTAAGATTGATTTAAGATCAGGCTATCACCAATTGAGGATTAAGGAGGAAGATATTCCGAAGACGGCCTTCAGGACAAGGTATGGCCATTATGAATTTCTAGTGATGCCCTTTGGATTGACGAACACCTTTGCAGCCTTTATGAGATTAATGAATGAGGTGTTTAGAGACTATCTAGATAAGTTTGTGATAGTCTTTATTGATGATATCTTAGTGTACTCTCGGTCTTATGAGGAGCAAGCACAGTTATTGTGGTTAGTACTTGAAATACTCAGAGATAAGCAATTAAATGGAAAGCTTAGTAAGTGTGAGTTTTGGCTGGATTGGATAGCTTTCCTTGGTCATATAGTTTCAGCGGAGGGAGTATCAGTTGATTCAATTAAAGTGGAGGCTGTGCTTAATTGGGAAAGACTGAAGACAGTTACAGAGGTACAAATTTTCCTTGGTTTGGCAGGGTATTACAAAAGATTTGTGGAGGGATTTTCCAAGATTACCGCTCCTTTGACCAAGCTCACTCGCAAGGAGACTCCATTCATATGGACTGATCAATGTGAGCTCATTTTTCAAGAATTAAGGAGGAGATTAACAGCGACGCTTGTGTTGACTATCCCTGAGGGATCAGGAGAATTTTCAGTGTATAGTGATGCTTCCCATCAAGGATTGGGGTGTATTCTCATGTAGCATGGAAGAGTGGTCGCCCATGGATCACGACAGTTGAAAGATCATGAGTAGAATTACCCTACGCATGACTTGGAGTTAGCCGCTGTGGTATTTGCCTTGAAGATCTGGCGGCACTACTTATATGGTGCAAGATTCCAGATCTTCACTGACCACAAGAGTTTGAGGTATCTGTTTGATCAGAAAGAGTTAAATATGAGACAAATGAGATGGATGGAACTCCTTAAGGATTATGACTGCGAGATTCTGTACCATCCAGGGAAGACGAACATAGTTGTTGATGCCCTGAGTAGGAAGAGCATGATATCTGCTATGATGGTCAGGGAATGGGATTTATTGGAGCAGTTCGCTGAACTCCGGATCAGAGTTAAAGAAGTAGAGACTGGATTTTTGGCTAGCCTGCGAATAAAGCCCAAGATCATGGATCGGATTAGAATTAGGCAGCGTGATGATTAGAGGTTGATTGATATGGTTAGCCAATCTGAACAGACTTTGCAGTCGGATCTCACAGTCAGTGAGGATGGATTGTTGAGATTTAGAGGATGAATTTGTGTACCAAACGATGATACCCTAAAGAAACAGATACTGAGAGAATCTCACTACTCGGGATACACCATGCACCCAGGGAGTACTAAGATGTACCGAGATTTAAGAAAGGTGTATTGGTGGAGTGGCATGAAGTGAGACATGGCGAATTATGTGGCCAGATGTTTAGTGTGCCAGCAAGTGAAAGCTGAGCATCAGAAGCCCAAAGGATTATTACAGCCTTTACCTGTACCTATATGGAAATGGGAGCATGTCACCATGGACTTTATTATGGGTTTACCAAGGACCCGAAGAGGTCGTGACGCTATATGGGTCATAGTGGATAGACTGGCAAAAAGTGCCCACTTCCTTGCCATCAAGAGCACAGATATTGTGGATGCCTTAACTGCGTTATATGTCAGCGAGATAGCTAGATTACATGGGGCTCCAGTGAGTATTACCTCTGACAGAGATTTTCGATTTACCTCTAGATTTTGGACCCAGTTTCAAGAGTCCATGGGATCTCGATTGAGTTTTAGTACCGCCTATCATCCTCAAGCAGATGGTCAGTTAATGAGGACTATTCAGACTTTAGAGGACATGTTGAGGGCATGTACGATGGACTTTAAGGGATCATGGGATGATCACCTGCCCTTAGCAGAGTTTGCGTACAATAAAAGCTATCATACGAGTATTGGAATGGCACTTTTTGAGGCTCTATATGGTAGGAGGTGTAGATCCCCTATAGCGTGGGCAAAAGTGGGTGCAAAAAGATAAATGCTCCCGAGCTTGTTGAACAGGCTGTACAGAGTGTGAAACTTATATGTGAGAGATTACGAGCTACACAGAGTAGATAGAAAAGCTACGCGGATGTGCATAGACGGCCACTCGAGTTTGATGTTGGTGATGCAGTATTTCTAAAGATATCACCGAGTAAGGGTATCATGAGGTTTGAAAAGAAAGGGAAATTGAGTTCTCGATACATTGGACCATTCGAGATTCTTGAGAGAGTGGGAGAAGTAGCCTACGTGTTGTCATTACCCCCACAGATGTCTGGGATACACAACGTCTTCCATGTATCTATGTTAAGGAAGTACCACCCGGACCCTTCCCATATCTTAGAGCATGAAAAGATGGACATACAAGAGGACATGAGCTACACTGAGGAACCCGTCCAAATCCTCGATAGGAAAGAGAAGGTGTTTCCGACTAAAAGCATCCCATTGGTGAAAGTGTTATGGAAACATCACTCAATGGAAAAGGCAACTTAGGAATTGGAAAGCCTCATGAAGGAGAAGTACCCCCATTTGTTTGACGAGTCAATTTGAATTTGGAGGACCAAATTCTTTAAAGGTGGGGAGGATGTGAGAACTGTGAATTTTATGTACCCCAGTTATAAAAATTGTAGTTTTGTGTATGTAATTATGATAGATTGTTGTACGTGTAAGTTTTAGATATGATGAAGTATAAGAAAATGAGGTCCTTAAGTTTTGAATGTGTATGGATTGAAATATGCACTATGGGGTAGATTATGGGAAGTTTTACATTGAGTTTTTTGCAAATTGATGCAATAGCAGTGCAATCTGTGTAGGTCAGATTGATCTCCAAGGATGAGAGATCGATCTCATGGCTCCAGAATGCAGAAAATGTGCAAGAACAGACAAGCAGATCGATCTCATAAGCAAGTAGATCGATCTCCAAATGTTTCTGTAAAGGGTAGATCGATCTCCTACATGAGCAAATCGATCTAAAAATGTTTCTGTAAATAGCAGATCGATCTCCTCAAGATTATGAGATCGATCTTACCCCTCAACAAATCAATCTGGTAAGCATAAAAAGTGCCCAAAACGTTCCCAAATTCAAAAGCAGATCGATCTCCTGCCCTTTGCCTATATAAGGACCATTGTGTTTTTCTGGAATTCATCCTCTCTCTCCAAAAAACCAAAATCCTTAGCTTTCTCTCTCCTTCAAAGCGCCCATTTCTGTTCAAATCAGAGGTTGTGGTAAGAGGGAAAGTTGTTCCTCATCAAAAGGAGAACAACCTACTTGGAAATCGAAGAATGATTTGAGTTAAGGAGTGAGTAGAGCACTTCACAAGTTTTGGGTAAATTTCTAAGCTTTGATCTTTGATTTTGAAGTAGATTTTTGCGATTGTGGTGGTAGATGTGGTGATGAAATAGATGAAAATGATTAGGGTTGGTAGAAATATTGAGAAATTATGAGAAATTGGTTTGGTGAAAAATTTGAGGTGTTAAATGAGAATGTGAGCAATTGAGCTCGATGTTGAGATTTGAGACAATGTGTTGATGTATTGATGATGTTTTTACATCGTTGGGACAGCTCGGGAGTTCCAGAGAGGAATGCGAGGCTAGTCCGTCGTTAGGGGGAAACGATTGCACTATACGAGGTGCAACGAGGTAAGGGAAAACTTAAACTCACTTATTTATGTGATTTGTGATGATAATGGTAGCATGAAACGTTTTAAGAAAACAAACATGTTTTATGAGTTGTGGTTGATTTATTGCACACGACTTATGGCCGGTTTGGGGCCTAATTTTTATGAGTTATAAACAAAGTGTGAAATTGTTTTACAGACCATTTGAGTTTAAAATGTGAAATAGGATTTGGGCTCTACGTTAAGGCGTACTGAGATTTGAGAAATGTGTGTGTGGTTTTGTCAGTTTGAGCTCGATTTTGACAAGTTTTGTAAATGACTACAAAATGATTTTCAGATTAGCTTTATGAGAGAAACAATTATGAGCTTTACGTGAAGGCAAAACGGTTTTATATGATAATGGTTGTTATTGAGACTTAGGCGTGTCATGTGAATACACATCGGGCCTTGCTCTGGTAGCATGTAAGTCCGAGCATTGCTCTGGTAGCATGTAAGTCTGATATTCCTCTGTTTTGGTAACGAGAGATGCCTCAGTTCTGGTAACGAGAGATGACCCCCACTCTGTTAGCGCTGGGTGGCCTTGTTTTGGTAGCATGTAAGTCTGGGCCTTGCTTTGGTAGCATATAAGACCGATAGTGTGCATGAGGAGAGGCCTTGCTTTAGTAGCATGTAACTCCGGGCCTTGTTCTGATAACACGTAAGACCAATACACCATGCATATGACCATATTGTCGACGTTCCCTCTTTGAGGATGCCTGGGATGCGCACCTAGAGGAGATTATATTGATGTGCCATGATGAATGTTTTATCTGAGTTTATTTACCTAGTCTCCTTTTTACACATGAGATTGTCTTTTGGTGGCTGTGCCACATGCATTACTACTGAGGTGATTTTTATCACGTTTTACGAGAAAAGCCATTATCGCATCCTTATTTTCATATGCTTATAACTATGGTTTTTATACCAACCCTAAACCCTAAACCCAAAACCCTAAACCCTAAACCCTAAACCATTAGATGATGAGATCCTGTGGTGAAAGTTTTATAATTTATATATGTGATGATGCATGACACTGCACAAGAATGCACTTAGAATCGTGTATTGATGTAAATAAGTTTTAAATTTGCCCTATTTTTCACGCTTCTGGGGCGTCACATTGAGTAGAAAGCATCTCGGGTTGGTATTGTACATGATAATCAGGGAACACGAGCTGTTGGAACAGTTTACGAGCCTCAGATTGGATGTGACCCCACTTGATGCTAATAGTGGCTTTATGGTAGCTAGCCTGCGGTTGGAACCTGATGTGGTAGATCGTATTCAGCATGCACAACAGATTGATTAGCAGTGTAGTGATATTGTCGGACAGATACATAGGGGTACAGAGACTGATTTTGAGTTCAGTTCAGATGGTTTTCTGAGGTTAAGAGGGTAGGATATGTGTTCCCAATGATCCAGAGATCAGGAGGTTGATCTTGACAAAAGCTCACTCAACGAAGTATACACTGCATCCGGGAAGTAACAAGATGTATCAGAATCTCCAGAGAGTGTATTGGTGGTTAGGGATGAAAAGAGAGGTAGCTGAATTTGTGGTAAAGTGTCTCGTCTGTCAGCAAGTGAAGGTAGAGTATCAGAAGCTTGTAGGGCTATTACAACCTCTACCAATACCGACTTGGAAATGGGAGCATGTCACTATGGACTTTCTTATGGGTTTACCTAGAACCCGCAAGAATCACGATGTGATTTAAGTGATAGTGGACAGATTGACGAAGTCGGCACACTTCCTAGCCAGGAGAGCTATCGATACTCTGAGTACATTAACAGAACTATATGTGCGCAAGATAGTGAGATTACATGGTGTTCCACTGAGCGTTGCTTCTGATAGGGATGCCCGCTTCACTTCCCACTTTTGGGAACATTTTCAGGAAGTGATGGGGACCCAATTGAGTTTTAGGACAACGTTCCATCCTCAGACAGATGGTCAGTCAGAAAGGACTATACAGACCCTGGAGGATATGTTGAGAGCATGTGCATTGGATTTTGGAAGCTCTTGGGATGACCATTTGCCACTCGTAGAGTTCGCTTATAATAACAGTTATCATTCAAACATCGAGATAGCACTGTATGAGGCTTTGTATGGTCATAAATGTCGTTCCCCTGTTGGATGGGAAGAGGTTGGTGACCGACTCATATTTGCTCCTGACTTAGTGAGACAAGCCTCTGAGGATGTCTAATTGACTTGTGAGAGATTACGGACACCTCAAAGCAGACAAAAGAGTTATGATGACAAGAGACGAAGACCATTGGAATTCACAGTGGGTGAATTGATGTTTTTGCGAGTCTCTCTATCCAAGGGTATAACGAGGTTCGAAAAGAAAAGAAAGTTAAGTCCTTGTTACATTAGACCCTTTGAGATATTAAATAGAGTGGGAGATAAGGCCTACAGGCTAGCGTTGCCACCTAAGCTAGCAGGCGTTCATAATGTCTTCCACATCTCTATGTTATGGAAGTACCGCCCGAATTCGATACACATGATACGATATGAGCCATTGGAGCTCAATGAGAACATGTCGTATGTTGAGAAGCCGATTCGGATATTGGATAGGAAGGAGAAGGTGTTGAGATTGAAGACGATCCCCTTAGTGAAAGTCCTTTGGCAGCACCACACTACAGAAGAAGCTATATGGGGTTGGAGAGTTTGATAGGGGAGAAGTATTCCGAGTTGTTCACGAACTGAATTGGTTCCAATTTGGATGACCAAATTTCCTTAAGTGGGGGAGATTGTGAGACCCCATGTATGTATAACTTTGTTATATGTTAATGGAATTATAAGACAGATGATTTTAGATCATGTAAATGTGAATGAATTGCAATGGGATGAATGAGTGTCAAGATATAAATAAAGGATAAATAAGGGCTGAAGTGGCCACAAACTAAACGAATGAAACTTTAAGCACTTGGATTGAAGATAAGTAATGAAGACACGAAATGATGATGCATGGACGGTGAATTTTGTGTATCCATTCTAATTTCCAAGCAATACACACAAGTTCCATAACATAAAAATCATAGGAAATGAACCTTTCCATGCTCGAAGTGTGAATATATTGCAAAATGACTAACGAAGCAATCGAATGCAAGTTCTCCCTTGGAAATTCTGGAAAAATTACAGCAAAAGGGCTGTAGATGAAGGCCAAATCGATCTCCCATTCAAGGCAGATCGATCCCTTGTGCAAAACAGAGCAATTCCAAGTGAATCTGCCAAGGCAAATTGATCTCACCACCAATCTGATCAATCTCCCCAATGACCAGATCGATCTCACCACCAAGCAGATCGATCTCCCCAATGAGCATATCGATCTACATTAGCCTCGGCCAAGCCCAGATCAATCCCCCCTTAAGTGCATATCGATCTCCATTGGATTCTGTAAAGAGCATATCGATCTCTCCCCATGAGCAGATCGATCTCCTTAAGCTTCTGCCAAGCCAAGATCGATCTCTCCCCAATGAGCAGATCGATCTCTCCGATTCTAAACCTGAGAATTCGATGGCAAAAACCAAAGGAAGATCGATCTCCTCACCCTAGCAGATCGATCTCATCACTCTCAATCTATAAATACCCCACAGCAAACCCTCTTTCTTCAACAAACCAACACACCTCTTCCATTTTCACCCAAAATACCAAGTTTTTTCTCTCTAGAATACACCCTCTTCCAAAAAGAATTGGGAAAAAGCTATTTGAGCCAAAGTTGTTCATTTTGAGGAGGAGAGAAACATAGCTTGGAGCCAACATTCAACTCATTGGATTGAAGGAGCTAAGGAGTCTTCCAAACTTGGAAAAGAATAAAGTCAAGCTAGGTGAGTTTCCAATACACCAACTCTAAGTATATTTATCTAGTGGTTGTTGTGAGTAGATTGGTGTATGTATTAATGATTGAAACTACCTAGAATATAATGAAACAAGTATAACCTAGAATGAGTGTAGTGTGAGAAAGTAAAATGTGGTTGATTTGATAATAAAAGGAATTATATCAAGTTGTTAATGAGGTAATGTGCATGATTTTGAGATGATTGGATGAAGCCACATTGTGAGATTAGTCAAGTGATAAAAATGTGCATCAATGATATTGTAGAGAATGCATAAATGATGGAAGGTTATGGATAAACACTCATGCCAAGTATTTGATAAGTAACCAAGTGTGTTGCTAGTTAAATTGACTAGAAATGGCATAATGATGGCCAAATGTGATAATGAGTCAAACTCGATAAAATAGGCTTGATGAGATATATCGATTAGTTGAAGCCTGAATATGAGTTATCGGTATTGACTCATATGAATTATGAATGTGTGTAGCTCCTGAAGATACATCCGGAGCAAGTTGAGCCAAATAGCAAAAAGCGGGAAAGGAAGGAAGAGTTGCTTCTAAGAGAATCGAGGTAAGGGAATTGTGTTAGCCCTAGGGATATCTGTACACCTTTTGGGCGCATGGGTGATTTTCTCTCGTAGCTAAGGGTCTTAGGATGAAATTTGTTTGAAAGGTAAAGAATTGGGATTTTGAGAAATAAGCATTGAAAGCAAGAGCATGATGCTTTGAAATTGTTTTATTGCTTTTTAGCATGTGATTGGTAGGTTGGCTAACATTTGAAATGATTTGCGCAAAAATGGCTTGATTTGGTTTTATAACCATGCTTTGAAAAGAATGAGCCACCAACATGAGTTTTGTGGAAATGAAACGTGCTAGAGCGCTGCTCGCACAAGATTTGACTTATTTTATACGTGCATTAGTGCTGAAGCAATGCTCGCACTAGAGTTTTACATGTATGAGTGCTAGAGCTTAGCTCGCACAAGTTTTCACATGGATTTTAGACATTGTGCTGGAGCCTAGCTCGCACTAGTTTTCATACGAGTTTTTACATGGTGCTGGAACATAGCTCACACTAGATGTCCATTATACTTGTTTTCGTGCATTAGACTACTCGCACATGTTTTATGAGATGTTGGGAGCCGTACTGGGAGCTTCGGGTAGGCTGTATGCCACGCCGATTAAATAGGCTTGCACGTGCGTATTGAGATGTGGCAGGATATATTGTGATGATATGGGTCCACAGAGTACGTTGTACCATGCAAGTAGACTAGAGTACGTTGTACCGTGTGTGATATTGTATATATGCCGTCTTCAGATGATGGATTCTACTATGGACCGGCGGGTTGAACGTGACCCACCTCCCATGCGAAAGCAGATAGTGGTGATACCCCGCACACTGGGATCCATGTAGCTTGGGATGACAGAGGATATGATCATAGTCCTAGTTATTACCCTTATTGATACTGTACGCCCATCTCACATGTCTATTGTTAAATGAGAAATCCATGTTTTGAAATGTGTTTTGTGGGTCAAGATAGTCCATGGGAGGGGCTGACTCCTGACAAGTGATGATTTTGTATTGGCTTATGTTGAGAATTGAAAATGCTTTTAAGTGCACTTTGCATGATTATTTTCCATACTTTGATTTTGATTACGCATGATGATTTTTTCATGCTATGTTTTAAGAACTGTGCACCGATTTATATAGCATGATTGGCTTTACATGGCATAAACACAAGCATGAGCATACGTTTTGGAGTATGTCATATGAATGTGTGATTTAAGCATGGCATCACGATCATGTAGATAGTACAGAGCACTTACAGTAGATAGTGGACGACTGAAGATTGGATTTTTGGTGTCCGCTGCATCTCATCACACGAGGTATACACATTTGTATAAATATTTGTATCTAAACATGTCAAAGCACAGTAATACCTTTAAATGTATTTTTTTAGGGATGTAGAAGATTGTAAACACATGTAGACAATAACTCTGATTTAGAAATACAAGTGTTTACATTTAAATGAATTGTAATTTGAAACAGTATGATTGGATGAGATTGACACCGATGCACAGCCCAACTGTTGGAGATGTAGTTGTTCACAATCGAGTAAGGTAAGAGTAAAGAACAAGTAAGAATTGAATTAAATAATAAATAAAAAATTCGTAGTGAATTTTCGATGGATTGTAGGTCGTGACAAGTCCAACCCGTCGGCCAATCAATACAATACAGTTCAGTTCAGTTTAGTTCAGTAGTTCGAAGACTTACACGCTACAACGTACTCCATGTGCGTCCTTCCTAGACGTGTTTACCGCAAGTGCACGAGTCGCACAAGTAATAAAGGGAATTGAGTCCTAGATTATCGTCCCACAGAGAAACACAGTCAGCCTAACTAAGTACCAGTTAATTTTACCCAAATATATCCTGGCAAATTATGAATATTAAAAATGTGATCTACAAAGTTTAATTTTTAAAACACTGAAAAGTAAGGAAAATAATAAAAACACTAAAATAAAGCAAAATATGCAAAAATTACTCACATAACTCTAAGCAAAATAAAAGCGAGAATCTGCAAAAGAAAGAAAATACTAAAACTCGAATTAATTAGTGTAAATTGATTAAAGATGCAAATATAAGAAAATATAGATTAAAAATAAACAGATTAAAACTAGAAAATCCTAATACGAAAATAAAATTTGCATGTGTTTAATCTAATTAGAAAAATAAAAATGCAAAATAATCTAACTTGAGGCTTAATGAAATAAAATTCTAATAAAAATTCTAAAAATCTCGAACTATAACTTTAACTCTAAATGCCTAAATTGGTAACCTTAAATTATATATAGCTCTAGATAATTACTAAATTAATAAAATACCTAAATGAATAATAAAATCTATTCTAAGTGATGCATGAGAAATAAAATAATTATTTTTTTACTTAAAACTAAAATTTAATTCTAAACTAATACTAATTAAATTAAAATCAGTTACTAAACTAAAACTTAACCAAAAATAAATAAATGTACAATCTTACTATAACTAACATAGTATACTACTATAACACTTCATTTAACTTAATGTAAAATAGCATTTAAAAAAAAAAGAAAAAAAAAAGAAACTATGAATAACCAACTACTGCCAAGCCTTCATTCCCTGTACAGCAACCTAGCTTCAGCGACAGCACACATCTCCTGCTTGCTTCAGTTACTGGCCACATTCCATGTAACAAACTTGCACCAACTCAGAGTCTGCTTCACATCCTGCCATGCGTCTCTGCCTCCAGTACCAACATTCTGTCATTGCGCCTGTTATCCACGCAGCTGCTTCAATCTGCTTTTGTCATGCCTCATGCACTACCATGCGTCTTTTGCCTCAACAGTCACGTAGCAGGGCAACACCAAATTCATGCACACAAGTCCCATGCAAACCAATCACTCCACCATCTGCTCCATGTGCACCATGTCCCAGATAGTGAACCAGCAGCTGGCAACATCGTCAGCCATAGATCAACACCTGATGATTAGACCAAGAGGGAACAACAAAGGACAAAACAAGACTGAATTCAAAACTAACGACAACTGAGATTTAACGCAGCTTAAACCTAAGTCGAAACAAGGGATGTATTAAATATATAAGGAAGAGAATCTTACAAAGAAACCGAGAAAGCAGAAGACAGAAACATAAGGAAACTAATACCGAAAATATTAAGGGAACACTCAAACAGTAAACCAATTTCGAAAACAGAGCATGGAAAAGAAATAAAAGCAAAACTATAATTTTTATTAGATTAAGATGAACGAGAAGCTTGAGTTTTGATAGAAAATGAGTAAACCATCTAAAGCTAAATAAAAATCCAATAACCTCTAAGGAAAGATTGAAACTAAAGACTAAAAAAAAAAATTTTTACAATAATAAGAAAATTACGTCTAAAGCTATTGTCACTCAGTTCGTTTTTGCTTTTGTAAAACGAATCTAAATTATAGATCAAAGTCTAAACTACCTTCCTAACTAAAAAAATTATAAAGAAGCAATACAAGAAGCTTTGTTGCCAGTCACCCAACCTCCCTTTGTTGGTAATCGAAAAGATGTAGAAACTCTAGCCACGTCTTGCAACCTTCAAACCCCTATTTTCACATACAAGACAGCTTCAAGCAACTTCAGTGAGGTCCCATTCTTCCTCATTCATGCAGCACAGCATCAAATCATTCTCTGCCCAGCTAGCAGTCACGTGCTTCAGCCAAATCTAGCACTGCCAAGTTTTCTATAGTAACCAAAGCAACCAATAGCAGTAGCAGCACAATCCCAAGTTTTTAGAACAGAGCGGGGATGGCAGCAACTCAGTAAATGAAATAGAAATAGAGTAAGATAATGACAACAAGAAATGTGTAATCTAAATTCACTATTAAATAAAACTTTAGTTAAAACTTATACTGAAAATTCGTGTTCAAAATATAATGTACGAAATCTATGAAATAAATAGAAAACAAAGAAAAAAGTGAAGAATTATCTACCTATCAAATAGTAAGTAAACTAAACAAAATCAAAACACTAAAACTAAAGGGAAACCGAGAGCAACTTTATTATGCCTAAGCTAAGAAAAGCAATCAAGAAGAACTTGAGAGAATGTTGAGGATTGAGCTGCTGTCACCAACCTCCTCCTCCACCCTTCGTAAGAACAACTTCAAAACATAAAAGAAATAAAAAGAGAAAAACTTAAAAGAAAAACCTAGCAGCCAACCTAAAAAAAAAAAAACTATAACCTAAAAAAATCTCCCAAAAACTACTGATCTTTTTCTTTTTATACACATCAAAATAGGGGTACAAAGGGAAATTTTAATCCTAGATGACTTGGCATTATTTGGCCACTTGTCTTCACACCATTATCTTCTAGAGAAGATATTTCCATGTCATTTGTCTTCTTGTCCACTTGGATGTGCAAGGTGGCATGGCTTGTGTCTTCCATGAGGTAGTCAAGGTGTCCTTTGATCTTATCCTTCAAAGGTGAATAAAATATGGACACTTGGTGTCATGCCCCGCTTTCGGGAACCCTTCTATCCATA
Organism: Firmiana major; assembly: GCA_033439115.1. Taxonomy (NCBI): domain Eukaryota; kingdom Viridiplantae; phylum Streptophyta; class Magnoliopsida; order Malvales; family Malvaceae; genus Firmiana; species Firmiana major. The sequence continues at coordinate 41,573,607 of CM065905.1, forward strand.
CATTCTCTACTACGGTTGGGCTGTGAGAAGATGCAATTACTAAAAATTTATTCATTTACAGCGGAATATTTAAAACTTTAATTCACACTCCTAGGTGTGTGTGTAAATACACAAAATTAATTGTATAAATACCATGTGCTTACATATCATCCCCATAATACTATTTACAATTCCAAGATATAACTGTGCGATACAATATATTAGATACAAAATACTCGTGTATACAAATCTTATACCTTTGCGGATTGTGGGAGCTGTTCAACACAAAAGACTTAGAGACCACCGCTCTCTTACTTCTCAGTACCTGGAGGGGGAAAATAGTGGGATGAGCAAACCACGGCTCAGTAAGGAAATGTATGCTAGCATGTAGATATCGTACTACCTACATAGCCCATGCATGCATAAACCAAAACCATGTTTTCATTATAAATGGAAATATCATACGAACAATGCATTTAAACACATATTTCTCAATAGCATTTTCGTGTAAATCAAATGTCAAACTTCCATTTAAAACATGCTCATAAATAGTGCCCTCATGGCACGAATGTGAAATCAGAGATTTATTAAAACACGAAATCTCTTTCACTTCTCAAATCATTCTTTCTCGCAAATCTCTTTCTTTTCTGAGATTGTCTCTGTTTTCTCGATTCTCTGAGACAGGCATGGAATTTTAGGCAATCAAATATCCACGACTTATGGCCACAGTCAGTGATCCCAGGCCTCACTGATCGGGTGTGCACAGGGTATCACTTCGCCTGAAGGGGGATGGGTCAGTCCTAACCTCCGGCTCATTTCAATCCACATCATCTCCTCGTATACTCACGGTGAAGATACGTCGTGTGTCATCTACGCGATACTCGTACTCACGTGCACCCAGCACGGTACATAGTATACCAACGGGTGACTACACTGTTCTACGTACAACCGTGGACCCAAGTCCATACTCCAACTCCGATGGACTTTTTATCCTTAAACCATGTCTCATATACCAGGCGAGCAAGCAGCGTGACACACAGTCGACGCAAAGCTCCAGCACGGTACGATCTATCGTTAAGGCCCAGCCCGTTCAATTGGCCGTCGACTGGTATCCCCTTGGGTCCCAGACCCCCAGGTTTACCTTAACTCAACAAAACAGGTGCGAGCAAAGTTCCCGCACTTTCTCAAAACCCTCGTGCGAGTTAAAACTCCCGCACGGTACATCAAGGCTTTAAACCGGGTGTGAGCTAGTGCTTCAACACCAAATCTCATCTCAAAACTGATAGATGGCTATATTCTCTTTTAAAACTCAAAACACGTTTATTCATACAGCATGCCTCTTCATGCTAAAACATGTAAAATTAGCCAACCTATCATCAACATTTCTCAATCATCAATAACAATATAAAATTGAGAACATCATTGAAAACATGCATATCATGCTATTTCCTTACCCTATCCCATTTCTCAATACATATATATACATCATAGTACTTTTCATACTTCCACATCATTTCATAAACTTATAATATCGTACTAGTCCTAGCAATATATCTACGAAATTGCTGTAATTACGTACGAACATCTCTATAGCTAACACACAGTCCCTTACCTCGTTTTACTTGTGTGCAACTATCCGCCTTTATGCTTCTCGCGTTCTCATCTCGACTTGCTCCGGCGTATCATCCAAAATTGAAATTCATCCATCAACATTTGAGTTAATGTTTCTAACTCTTATTCAACTAAGCATTTATCCAATGCCTTAATTACACATTTTTACCCTTTGTGGTAAATCTCACAATTTATCCCAATATCAACATTTCCAAACCATTTCCACAACATACTCATCCACTCAAGATATCTCATTCATCATAAACACTCCCACACTCCACTTTCTCACACTTGACCATTTCTAAGTTATATTCATTTCATACCATCCTAGGTAGTTCTATCCACAATATGCACACCCAAATATCTTTATAAGCATTAACTAAACCAATGTACTTGGATTTGTGCATTAGAACTTACCTCATTGGATTTCCTCTTGCTCCAATTAGGATTGCCCTCTATTTCTTCAATCCATCAAATGGGGAAATGCCTCTAGACTATGTTGTTCTTCTCTTTGATGTGAACAACTTTGTCTCTAATAGCCTCTCCTTAAATCTCACTGAAAATGGCTGGATTTAGGAGTGAGAAACTAGATTTCTTTGAGTTGAAGTGAAATGGAAATGTTTGTCCCGAAATTCTGATGATCCAACTGCTCCCATTTATAGTTTTGACTTGATGAGATCGATCTTCCTTGGGTGGAGATCGATCTGTTCCTCAAAAATCCCTCTTTTCTGAGACGTTGTAAAGGTATGAGATCGATCTGTCGAGACTGGAGATCGATCTGCTGTCAAACAGAAGCTTAAGGAGATCGATCTGGTCTTATGGGAGATCGATCTGCTTCCAACCCGAGAGCTAAGGAGATCGATCTGGTCTTAGGGGAGATCGATCTGCTCCCTTCCATTTCTCACATAAGAGCATTCTGGCTCTCCCAGATCGATCTCTCATCCTATGAGATCGATCTGGCCTTCACAAATTCCAGATTTCCTGCAGTTTTTCTGCAACAACCCTTACCAAACACCCTTAATTTACTACCATGATCATTTCCTCATTCATTCATCTTTGAGACTTGAAAATGGGATCCATCCTCACTATATACACATTAAAACTTGTGTAGAATCTTTGTATGACCAAATATATACGATATTACTCGAATGGAAATATACACTTATGTAAATCTTTCCTTCCATTTTACTATACTACTCATATCCCATTTCGATCACATTCTTCTCGTTTTAAGTTTATTTCTTCCTACTCACTCATAATGCAACTTGTACGTATAATCACAATTCTTACTACAAGTGCGTACATAATCTTATGAACTTACATTGCATACACTTCACATTACAATACATCATCTTACTTATGATTTTATTTACATTCCCATGTTCCTATATACATAGCTATACATGTACGGGGTCTCACACTTGGCATCACATGTGTCCAGAAGAATGGTGACTCATGCTACAAGACGAAATAGTAGTGGTCCAATCTCCTTTTTAGCTCATTTTTAGTCCATTTTCTACGAAAATGACTGAAATTCATCTGGATTTAATTTATCTACAAACATGAGAATTTTAATTAAAATAAGGGGGTAATTAATAAAATAATATGGGGATTAAAATAGTTAGTTCAGAATTTAAGTATAAATAACTCTATATTCATAGAATTATCACACACCCCCAAACTTGACCTTTTGTTTATCCTCAAGCAAAACAAAACATATGTAGGAACTAACAAGTACCAAACATATTGATTTTCTCAATATTATCCTCAAAAAAAAAGTACAAACTCTAATATCACAGATTCACAATTATAAGTCCAACACATAGAATCATTCAATCATAAGTTTTAACCCAAATTAGACTCTTCGTGTGTGTGTGTGAGAATGTCAAAGCCACTTAACAATACATTACCCAGATCAAATTATGCAAACACAATAAATGCAAAGTCAATGTGATCATTCCCATAAGTTTGCTTTTCACTCCTCTCTCCACTAATGTAGTCACACTTAACCAAAGATCAATTAGGACTTCATTCAGCTTGTAATGTAAGGCCAGGGCTAAGGTATGATAAAGTCGATTTAGGTTTAATTACCCCTCAACATGCGTTACTTCTAGGATCTTTGATGTAAGAGCTCATTTTTATTCCTCCAAACTTATTTATTTTGCTAAACATTATTATTCTATTTTTGTATTTTTTTCTTCTTCTTTTTTTTTTAATTTCACTATCACCTATAACCCATATGTACTTAGCTCAAGATATATCTTAGTGAAATTACACATTTTCGGGGTAAGGGATAGGAAAAAAGTGTTTAAGCTAAGGAAAAGTATGCAGGTGTATATACAGAGAAAAGCTTATTTGGCCCAGATGGGTGACTAGGGGTAAAATATGTACAATGATGGCTGAAAAGGCTCAAACGATCCAAAGATGGCCTAAATCATTTCCCTAATTAAATGTGATCTAATATTTCACCTTGAGATAAGATCAAACAAATTCTAGAATATGATGCACAAAATCAACTGAACAAATGCAATCCTATGTCCACATAAGCTTTCTCTAAATAAGTATATAGATTCATGACATGACATGTGCATCAAATGATGAAATCACAATCAGAATCAAGACAAATTCAAGAATTCAACTTCATGCTTTTCCTACAATCATGCTTCTTATTCAATCAAAGTTAGACTAAATCATGGGGTTATATCATTGGAATATGGAAAAAACCACATGCTAAGTACTAAATCAAATAATGTAAGCTCATATTTTCATAAAATTTTACAATTCTGCCAAAAAATTTTCAAAAATGCTTAAGTGACTCCCCTCCTCCAAACTTAAGGTGCACAGTGTCCTCAGTGTGCAGATAATATAAGAATTGAAGCTCAAAAATAGAATACTCCCATATCTGATGATGAAGAACATGTGAAGCTTGATGAGAGCCCTTGCTGCAAAGGCTATCTATACAAGAAACAAAGAAAGAAGCAACATAAAAGAGAAAAAGAACTGTACAAAAAGTGAAAAGAAAAATAAAACAACCTCAAATAAAGTGAAGCTAAGTAGCAAGATCAGAAGCAGGAGTATCAGTCAAAGTGGTGACGAAATGTTGACGGTCAAATCCTCCCCCAAAATAGTGCTTAAGTCTACATCCATTAACTTTAAAGGGTTACTTCAGGGTCTCATCCATAATCTCAATAGCTCCATGAGGGAATAGTTGTGTAATGGTGAAGGGTCCTGTCCATCTACACTTATGCTTTCCTAGAAACAACTTCAAGCGAGAATTGAAAAGCAATACTTGTTGGCTTGTCTCGAAGTGTCTCTCTTTTATTTTCTTATCATGTCATCACTTAGTCTTTTCCTTATAAAGCTTGGCATTCTCATATGCCTGTAACCTAAACTCATCTAACTGGTTAAGTTATAACAGCGTCTTTTCCCCTGCTGCATCTAAATTAAAATTCAGGTTCTTAAGGGCCTAGTAGGCCTTATGCTCAAGCTCTAATAGCAAATGATAGGCCTTACCGTAAACAAGCTGATAATGTCAGGACCCTTTTTCATCCTTTTCATCTAAAAATCACCATAAATTTTTTCGCTTTTTCATTTCCTTACCCGGTCGTAAACAACTCTCACCAATAACAGTTGGGCTATGAGTCAGTATTAATCATCATTTACCATTCATCTTTCAATTAATTAAGAGCAACCACATACACTTAAAAGTTTAAGTTCTATACTTATACATGTTTACTAACACTTACATCCCCCATATTACAATTCAAAATGATTGCAGTGCTATTACATGTTTAGATACAAAAGATTTCTTGTGTGTATACCTCTTTGCGATGGAGAGCAGCGGATATTCAGATACAACTCCTCAGTCCTTCACTAGACTACTATGTACGCTCTGTAGAAGGGTGAAATGATAGGGATGAGCAACCACACGCTCAGTAAGGTAATAATGCAAGCATAATTGTAACTACACTATCTACATGCTTATAATGGCATGCATAAAGATCATTTATATCTAGAGCATGAGTAAATATTAAAAACTATGCCACATGTATATACATATATCATATACTGAAAACATGAAAATAGGTATGTAAACATGGAAAATCATGTAAAACATCTCATGCTCATCATAATAAAACTCATCAATTTCATCACAAATCATAGATTTCATCATAAATCATCCTCTCAGGATTAACACCTTGTCAAAACATTAGTAAATCGCATCATAAACAACATATCATCCTTTAAAAACATCCCACAAGGTTCGACCCCTCCCTCGGGTCTACCCTGGACAACACAAATCATGTTCAGTATATAAAACCATGTGATATCATGTGAGACAGGTGGTCACTGTATATAATCAAGGAATCTGTTGGCCAACTATGTCATTATCATCCCAGACCACATGGATCCCGATGTGAAGGGCATCATGCTGGAACGGAGGTGGGTTAATCCTATGCCAAACTTTTAAATTAACATCATAACCACATGGTGCAGCGTACTTCATGTGATATACATGGTACAATGTACTCCGTGGACCCATATCATGGTTGGGGGTGTCTACCATAAGTCTTATCTACCTCATGCCAAGTATAACCTACTCATTCTCAAGTGCACGTGCGAGCATCTCATCCGTGAGACTAGCAATCTACATAAGGCATCTAGCACGGCTCGTGCGAGCATCTCATTCGTGTGACACAAAGTCTACACAAGGCATTTAGCATGACTCATTACATATCACAGTGTGAAAAGCCCAGCCATAATAAATAATGAGGAAATCACGCATGAGCATAGCTCCAGTACAGTTATATGCATAAAAAAATCAATGGAAACCCACGTACGAGCAAAAGCTCCAATACGCCCTGTAAAACATCACAACTCAAAATATGGTACGAGCTAGGCTCCAGCACATTTCATGCATATTAAAACTTCAAAATCCAGTGTGAGCGAAGCTCCAGCACGATTTAACTCATATAAATATAATAGGCGGCTTTATTTCAACAAAACACGCTTAAAACCACAGTTAGTACCTGACTCATGTATTTCATGAAATTATGAAGTCAATAGCCAACCTATCCGTAGATTTGCTTAAACCAAAGCAGTATATTTTGTAAAAATATCAAAACATGACATTCATGCAGTTTATTAACCTTACTACCCTTTTTGTAATATTCACTTTCAAAACCAAATCATCTATATCTGAAATCGTTCGCACAAACCATTATTTCTTTTCTAGGTAACCAACACAAATTCAATACCCTATAATTACCCTCAAAATACGTGCAGCTACCTTTAGATACTTACAAAATTCCCTTACCTGAAATCGCATCGAGTGATTTCACTTCCTCAAAGCTGCTCGATCGTGTGAGACCTCGTATATGTATAGTTGTATATAGGAACATAGAAATGTAAATGAACTCATAAGTAGGATGATACATTTGTAATGTGATGTATATGCAATGTAAGTCCATAAGATAATGTACGCACTTGTAATAAGAATCGTGATTATACGTACAAGTTGCATTATGAATGAGTAGTGTGGTAAAATGGAAGGAAAGACTTACATAAGTTGTATACTTCCATTCGGGTAATATCGTGTATATTTGGTTATACAAAGATTGCCACAAGTTTTAATACGTGCTAAGTGTGCTTTGATACGAACGAATATTTTGTATCTAATTTATTGTATCGCACAGTTATATCTTGGAATTATAAACAGTATTATGGGGATGATATGTAAGCACATGGTATTTATACAATTGATTTTGTATATCTACACACACACCTAGGAGTGTGAATTAAAGTTTTAAATCTTCCGCTATAAATAAATGAATTTTAGTAATTGCATCTTCTCACAGCCCAACCGTAGCAGAGTAAGTATGGATAGAAAGGTCCCCGAAAGTGGGATGTGACAGATTTGATATCAGAGCCTGGTTGGTCTGATGTGAGTCGATGTTTAGGACTAAGAAAACATACATCCCCAAGTTACTGTGCGATATTTAGATACAAATGTGTGTACGAAGCTGATAGTAAATTAAATGTTTGTTATAACGTAGGAAAGTTATCAGGCTAGTGAGTTATGCCCGAGAGACACCACAAGAGGGGAGAGAGCTCGAAAGCTCAAGGGCGAAATGACAGGACTGAGAGGCACAGTAGATCATCCTCTAGTCATGAGCCCCAGGAACAGATAGAGGCTTCTGATCCTCGAATAACTCGATTGGAGGAAGACATGCGCACAATGATGACCATGATGGGTCAGATCATGGCTAGGTTTAAGGGTACACCTGGTACAGCAGGACAGGCTGCACCGAATCCCCTAGCAGCTGCACCTGAACCTAAGAATGTTGCACCTGCACAAGCTGAACCGGTTAGGCCACGGGAACCTCATATTTGACTAGTACCTCCTCCAGAAGCCCCACAGCAGTATGATGATGATTTGGGGTATGGATATGACTGTGATATGGAGAGATTGAGGCATTTTATGGACTTTAAGCTTCCTTCGTTTAGCTGGGTAAAAGATCCGACAGTGGCTGAGGACTGGATCAGTCAGATGGAGAAGTTATTCAACTTCTGTAGATGTTCAGCTACGGAGAGAGTAGAGCTTGCGGCCTTTGTATTGAGAGGCGAAGCAGAGCACTGGTAGAAGTCCACCAGGCCGATGTTAAGAGCTCAAGGTATGGCTATCACTTGGGATATATTCTTGGGCATTTTCAGAGAGCAATACATCCCAGATACTGCTCGACATAGGTTACAGATGGAATTTCTGAATCTGACTCAAGGGAATCGAACAGATGATAAGTACGAGTCACGATTCACTTCATTGGGTAGATATGATCCTGACTCGATCAGGAGTGAGGCTATCAGAGTTTGTAGATTCGTAGATGGACTGAGGCCTTCGATCTGAGAGAAGTTGGCCCCATTTGATGTCGCTACATATAGAGAGGTTGTGCGACGGGCCCAGTTATGTGAGCAGGATTATGACTTGCAGACTTCTGAGTTTAGTTGGGGTAAGGACAAGGGTCTGAGGAAGCTGGGAGATGGCAAGAGTGCCAAATTTGGTCGAAAATTCATGAGTAAGCGTCGAAGAGAGGCAGTTGAGTTCCAGAAAAAGGTTGCTAGACTTTTATGCCTCCGACTCAGACACCAGCCAGGGGTATAGTGATTGGTGGACCTCAACCGACTACAGATCAGTGTAGACTATGTGGTCGATACCATGGTAGTAGGTCATGTCATTTTCAGGGTACCCGATGCTTCAGATGTGGTAAATTTGGACATTATGCCAGAGAGTGCCCAAAAATAGTTGAGGTAATTCCACAGAGGGGTAAAGAGCCAGAGAGGGTTCCTACAGTTGCACCTCCTGCAAGAAAGAAAGCCCCAGCTGAAGAAAAGGGAAAACAAGTTGTGGGTCAAGGCAGGGTGTATGTGATAGACCAGGCATCGGCTGATACCTCTTCTGAAGTGATAAAAGGTACAATCTTGATTTTCAATTTAGAGGTTATAGCTTTGTTTGATTCTGGTGCTACGCATTCCTTTATATCACCTGCATGTGCATCAAAGTTAAAAGGTTTTGTAGAACCCACATACTTGAGTAGGACTTTACTAATAAGTACTCAAATGAGAGTTAGCCAATTAGTTGAGCAAGTGTATAAAGGTTGTAAAGTGAGGGTGGGAGATAAGTGCATGACAGCCAACCTAATTTTATTAAATATGTATGACATTGATGTAATCTTGTGAATGGATTGGTTAGCTACCAATCATGCTGTCATAGACAGTCGTTCTAAGTCCATTAAGTTTTCTCTACCTGAAGAAAGTGTTGTAAGATTTTAAGAGAAGAAATGAAATCTTAAATTTTATGTTCAGTAAAGTACTTTGGTATAAATGACTTGAGTGTTGTTTTGAAGGTTTTGTTGCTTATGTGGTGGATTTGAATAAAGTACATCCGAATATGGAGGACATCCCAGTGGTCAAAGAATTCCCTGATGTCTTTCCAGACGATCTACCAGGATTGCCACCCAATAGAGAAACGAAATTCAGTATAGATTTGACGCCTGGAACCGAACCAATATCCAAGTCACCATATAGGATGGCTCCAGTTAAGCTTGAGGAATTAAGGAAATAGCTGCAAGAGTTGCTAGAGAAGGGGTTCATAAGACCGAGTGTCTCACCATGCAGAGCCCCGGTATTGTTTGTGAAGAAGAAAGATGGGAGCCTCAGGTTGTGCATCGACTATCGGATGTTGAACAAGGCTACCATCAAGAATAAGTACCCCTTGCCACGCATTGATGATTTATTGGATCAGCTTCGGGGAGCACAGATCTTCTCCAAGATAGATTTGAGGTCTGGGTATCATCAATTGAAGATTCAGAAGGAAAATGTGCCCAAGACAGCATTTCGTACCCGCTATGGCCATTACGAATTCCTAGTGATGCCTTTTGGGTTGACCAATGCGCCGGCAGCTTTTATGGCTCTAATGAATAAAGTATTCAAGCTATACCTAGACCAATTCGTAATTGTTTTCATTGATGATATATTGGTGTATTCAAGGTCCAAAGAAGAGCATGAGCAGCACTTGAGGATTATTTTGTAGACCCTCCGAGAGAGAAGGTTATATGCCAAGCTTAGTAAATGTGACTTTTGGCTAGAACAGATTTCTTTTCTAGGCCATGTTGTATCGAAGGATGGGGTGTCAGTAGATCCATCCAAGATTGAGGCCGTTGTTCAGTGGGAACAACCTAGGACAGTCACAGAGATCAAAAGCTTTTTGGGTTTGGCTGGTTACTACAGGAGATTTGTAGAGGGTTTCTCTAGATTGGCTACTCCATTGACACGTCTTACGAGAAAGAGTGAGGAGTTTTCATGGGATGAAGCTTGTGAGAGGAGTTTTTAGGAACTTAAGCGCAGATTAACCACTGCGCCAATTCTTATCATCTCTAACAGTTTAGGGAATTACTCGGTGTATACAGATGCTTCGCATTAAGGACTAGGCTATGTTTTGATGCAAGATGGAAGGGTAGTAGCTTATGGATCTAGACAACTGAAGGATCATGAGAAGAACTACCCCACTCACGATTTAGAGTTAGCGGTCGTAGTGTTTGCATTGAAGATATGGCGCTACTACTTATATGGTGAGAGATTTCAGATCTTTACGGATCACAAGAGTCTAAAATATCTATTCTCACAGAAGGAATTAAATATGAGATAGAAGAGGTGGTTAGAACTCCTCAATGACTATGATTGTGAGATCTTGTACCACTCGGGGTAGGAAAATGTGGTTGCCGATGCATTGAGTTGGAAGAGTCTTGGGTTTGTATCACATATGATGGTTAGAGAGCATGAGTTGTTGGAATAATTCACGAACCTTAGTCTGGATATGACCCTACCTGAGATTGGCAACTATGGGATTATTGCTAGCTTGAGATTAGAATCGGAGTTGATTGAGAGAATCCGATAAGCTCAGCGAATTGATCAATGGTGTATTGACATGATTAGCCAAATTCGGAAGAGGAAGAGTGCATATTTTATATTAAGTTCAGATGGAATACTAAGGTTTGGAGATAGAATATGTGTTCCTAAGGATTTAGAGCTGAGGAAGCTGATCTTATCAGAGGCTCACTCGTCAAGATATACGATACACCCGGGGAGTAGTAAGATGTATCAAAATCTCTGAAAGGTATATTGGTGGTCTGGAATGAAGAGAGACATAGTTGAGTATGTCGCTAGATGTCTCATTTGTCAGCAAGTAAAGGTCGAACATCAGAAACCAGGAGGATTATTACAACCTCTACTGATACCAACATGGAAGTGGGAGCATGTCACCATGGATTTTTTGATGGGATTGCCGAGAACCCGTAAGAACCATGATGCAATATGGGTGATAGTAGATCGGTTAACGAAAGCGGCACACTTCTTAGCCATGAGATCTACAGATACATTGAGTGCACTGGCGAACCTGTATGTGCGAGAAATAGTGAGGTTGAATGGAGTCCCAGTGAGTGTTGTTTCTAATCGGGATGCCCGCTTCACTTCCCACTTTTGGGGACATTTTCAGGAAGTGATGGGGATCCAGTTGAGTTTTAGCACCGCTTTTCATCCTCAAACAGATGGTCAGTCAGAGAGGACTATACAGACCCTGGAGGATATGTTGAGAGCGTGTGTACTGGATTTTAGAGACTCATGGGATGATCACTTGCCATTGATTGAGTTTGCCTACAATAACAGTTATCACTCAAGTATTGGTATGGCCCTTATGAGGCACTATACGGTCGTAGATGCCGATCGCCCATTGGTTGGGAAGAAGTTGGTGACAGACAATTGCTCGCTCCCGATTTGGTTAAACAAGCCTCCGAGGATGTTCAGATAATATGCGAGAGGCTACGAACGGCTCAAAGTCGACAAAAGAGCTACGCTGACAGGAGACGGAGACCACTTGAATTTGATGTTGGTGAGTCCATATTTTTGAAAGTATCTCCATCTAAGGGAATAACGAGGTTTGGGAAAAAAGGAAAATTAAGTCCTCGTTACATTGGTCCCTTCGAGATTTTGGATAGAGTGGGAGATTGAGCATATAGGCTAGCCTTGCCACCTGAGCTAGCAGAAGTCCACAATGTCTTCCACGTTTCTATGCTTCAGAAGTACTACCCGGATTCGACACATGTAATTAGCTATGAGCCATTAGAGCTCAAGGAGGATATGTCGTATGTCGAGAGACCGATCCGGATGTTGGACAGAAAAGAGAAGGTGTTGCGGAACAAGACGATTTCATTAGTTAAGGTTTTGTGGCAACATCACACTGTAGAAGAGGCCACATGGGAACTAGAAAGTTTGATGCGGGAAAAGTATCCCGAGTTATTCACAGATTAAATTGGTTCTAATTTGGAGGACCAAATTCTCTAAGTGGGAGAGAATGTGAGACCCCGTATATGTATAGCTGTATATAGGAACATAGAAATGTAAATGAAATCATAAGTAGGATGATACATTTGTAATGTGATGTATATGCAATGTAAGTCCATAAGATAATGTACGCACTTGTAATAAGAATCATGATTATACGTACAAGTTGCATTATGAATGAGTAGTGTGGTAAAATGGAAGGAAAGACTTACATAAGTTGTATACTTCTATTCGGGTAATATCGTGTATATTTGATTATACAAAGATTGCCCACAAGTTTTAATACGTGCTAAGTGTGATTGGATGGCATTTTTAAGTCTCAAGGAGGGATGAATGAGGAAAGGACTATGGAGGTAAATTGAGGAAGTTTTGAATGAAGTTGTTGTAGAAAAACTGCAGGAAATCTGGAAATATGAAGGCCAGATCAATCTCATAGGATGAGAGATCGATCTGGAAGAGCCAGAATGCTCTTATGTGAGTAATGGAATGGAGCAGATCGATCTCCAAGGGAATGAGATCGATCTCCTTAGCTCTGGGGTTGGAAGCATATCGATCTCCCTTAAGACCGGATCGATCTCCTTAAGCTTCTGTTTGACAGCAGATCGATCTCAAGCCTTTACAGATCGATCTCCTGCCTTTAAAATGTTTTAGAAAAGAGGGATTTTTAGAGGACCAGATCAATCTCCACCCAAGGAAGATCAATCTCACCAAGTTAAATCTATAAATAGGAGCAGTTGGATCTGCAGATTTCGGGATAAACCATTTCTTTTCACTTCAACTCAAAAACCTAGCTTTCTCACTCCTAAATCCAGCCATTTTCAATAAGATTTGAGGGAAAGCTATTAGAGACAAAGTTGTTCACGTCAAAGAGAAGAACAACAAAGTTTAGAGGCATTTCCCCATTTGTCGGATTGAAGGAATAAAGGGCATTTCTAATTGGAGCAAAGAGGAAATCTAAGAGGTAAGTTCTAGTGCACAAATCCAAGTACATTGGTCTAGTTTATGATTATAAAGTTAATTGGGTGTGCACATTGTGGGTAGAACTACCTAGAATGACATGAAATGAATATAACTTAGAAATGGTCTAGTGTGAGAAAGTGGAATGTAGAAGTGTTAATGATGATTGATATTGAGATAAAATTATGAGATTTACCATAAGGGGTAAAATGTATATTTAAGGCATTGGATAAATGCTTAGATGAACAAGAGTTAGAAACGTTAACTTAAGTGTTTGATGGATGAATTTCAGTTTCGGATGATACGCCGGAGCAAGTCGAGATGAGAACGCGAAAAGCATAGAGGAGGATAGTTGCACACAAGTAAAGCGAGGTAAGGGACTGTGTGTTAGCTATAGAGATGTTCGTGCGTATTTTACAGCAATTTCATAGATATATTGCTAGAATTAGTATGATACTATAATTCTATGAAATGATACGGAAGCATGAAAAGTACTATGATGTATATATGTATTGAGAAATGGGATAGGGTAAGGAAATAGCATGATATGCATGTTTTCAATGTTTCTCTCAATTTTGTGTTGATATTGATGATTGAGAAATGTTGATGATAGGTTGGCTAATTTTACATGTTTTAGCATGAAGAGGCATGCTGTATGAATAAACATGTTTTGAGTCTTAAAAAGAGAAAATAGCCATCTATCAGTTTTGAGATGAGATTTGGTATTGAAGTGCTAGCTCGCACCCGTTTTAATGCCTTCGATGTACCGTGCTGGAGTTCTAACTCGCACGATGGTTTTGAGAAAGTGCGGGAACTTTGCTCGCAACTATTTTATTGAGTTGAGGTAAACCTGGGGGTCTGGGACCCAAGGGGATACCAGCCGACGGCCATTTGAACGGGCTGGGCCTTAACGATAGATTGTACCGCGTTGGAGCCTTGCGATGACTGTGTGTCACGCTGCTTGCTCGCCTGGTATATGAGACATGGTTCAGGATGAAAAGTCCATCGGAGTTGGAGTATGGACTTGGGTCCACGGTCGTACGTAGTACAGTGTAGTTGTCCGTTGGTATACTATGTACCGTGCTGGGTGCACGTGAGTACAAGTATCACGTAGATGACACACGGCGTATCTTTACCGTGAGTATACGAGGAGATGAGGTTGATCGAGATGAGCCGAAGGGCAGGACTGACCCATCCCCCTTCAGGCGAAGTGATGCCCTGTGCACACCTGATCAGTGAGGCTTGGGATCACTGACTATGGCCATATGTCGTGGATATTTGATTGCCGAAAATTCCATGCCTGTCTCAGAGATTCGAGAAACAGAGACAATCTCAGAAAAGAAAGAGATTTGCGGGAAAGAGTGATTTGAGAAAAGAAAGAGATTTTGTGTTTTTGATAAATCTCTGATTTCTCATTTGTGCCGTGAGGGCACTATTTATGAGCATGTTTTAAATGGAAGCTTGATATATTTGATCTACACGAAAATGCTATTGAGAAAAATATGTTTAAATGCATTTTTCGTATGATATTTCCATTTATAATGAAAACGTGGTTTTGGTGTATACATGCATGGGCTACGTAGGTAGTGCAATATCTACCTGCTAGCATTCATTTCCTTACTGAGCTCCCACTATTTTCCCTCTCCAGGTACTGAGAAGTAAGAGAGTGGTGGTCTCTAGATCTTTTGTGTTGAACAGCTCCCACAATTCCATAAAGGTATAAGATTTGTATACACGAATATTTTGTATCTAATTTATTGTATCGCACAGTTATATCTTGGAATTGTAAACAGTATTATGGGGATGATATGTAAGCATATGGTATTTATACAATTGATTTTGTATATCTACACACACACCTGGGAGTGTGAATTAAAGTTTTAAATCTTCCGCTGTAAATGAATGAATTTTAGTTATTGCATCTTCTCACAGCCCAACCGTAGTAGAGTAAGTATGGATAGAAGGGTCCCCGGAAGTGGGGTGTGACAGATTGTGTAGTTCTATTTGCTTCCAATGAAATCTCTGGAGCTGCACGAAATTACTTATCAAATCAATTTAACCCAATATAACACAATTCTCGTGTTTATTATATTCGATTCAACCTATTGGGTTCATTAACGCTTATTGGGCCTTACTTTCTCTTAAGCCCTTTTTCGATTATACTATTCATTTCTTGGGAATCTATTGGTTCCACCAAGCTTATTGATTCATATTGGGTGGGCATTAGTCTTACAATGCCTTTAGTTCATCATTTCTTTAACTAAGGTAATTTATCAAATACCTCTTATGCCTATTTCCAATCATCATCCATTCCAACATATGGATTTCACAAAGTTATCTTAAAATCATCTATACATGCTTACTAACATCTCTACATGTTTAAATCATCATTAACTCCATGCCATTTCAACTTTCTCTCACTAAGCCCATTCTAGGTCATGGTTGTTTAAGCATGTACATGAACATTTCAGCCAACATTATATACACCAATCAACTCATCACAATGTCTACATTAACAGACTAGAAGATGGTGTATTGAAATCTTACCTAGTTTGATTTTTTCCTCTTTTTTCCAAATTGGGGAAAAGCCTTTTTCCTCATTCAATCCAAGGTTTCAGCTTCCAATCTTTAACTATGTTGTTCTCTTCCTTACTAGGAACAACTTTGCTCAAATAGTTTTTTTCTCAAATCTTTTTGGAAGGTAAGGATATCCTAGAGTGAGAAAACTAGGTTGTTTTTGGTTAAAATTGAAGGTTTTGGGATTTCTGGAGAAGAAGGCTCGACAGTCAAGTCTCTTTTATAGTAATCGCGTTATGAGATCAATCTCCAATGGTGGAGATCGATCTCCCCTTGCTTAAATTCCTTCAAAATTTGACAATGCAGGCTAGGGGATTGATCTGCCTCTTGGATGAGATCGATCTGCCTCTTTGAAGAAGGGATCGATCTGCTCATTAGTAGAGACCGATCTTTGTCAGGCAGAATCACTTAGAGATCGATCTGGCTTTAGGAAGAGATCGATCTTTGCTAGCAAAAGCAACCAGAGATCGATCTACTCTTGCTAAATCAAGTGGGGATCGATAAGTTCCTTATAGGATCACATGGGGATCGATCTGATTGAATAAGAGATCGATCTGCTATTGAATAAGAGATCGATCTGCTTGGATGAGGGATCGATCTCCTCTTTACAAAATGCTTGGTACTCTATTTTGAGATAATGAGATCGATCTCCCTTGCATGTAAGATCGATCTGGCATTCATCCTACAGCATTTCAGCTGCAATTTTTTGGATTTTCAAAGGTAAACTCATATTCAATCACTTTAATACCCATTTTTCATTTCATTCATTCTTATGATTCATTTATTATGTAACTTGTCTGTACATCATGAAAATCATAAGATTACATAGAAATTCATGGGCCTTATAGATAAGGGGACATCCTTATAGGTGTTTTGAAGGCTATCTTATAGGCCCAAAGTGCATCATCTAACCTAATGGACCAATCCTTCCTACTCGAATTCACTACCTTTTCTAATATCCGCTTAATCTCCCTATTGGACAACTCTACCTAACCACTAGTCTGTGGGTGATAAGCAATGACTACCTTATGCTTGACCCCATATTTCTTTAAAAGCCCATCAAAACCCTTGTTGCAAAAATGGGATCCCCCATCACTAATGATGGCTCTAGGTGTGCCAAATCTCGTAAAAATATTCTTCTTCAAAAACCTTATCACCACCTTAGCATCATTAGTTGGTAAAGTCATTGCTTCAACCCATTTTGACACGTAATCTATGAAGACAAAAATGTAGATATTGTCATATGAAGGAAGAAAATGTCTCATGAAGTCTATACCCCAAACATAAAAAAGCTTTGCTTTTAAAATATTAGTCAGAGGCATCTCATTTCTTTTGGAAATATTACCTACCCTCTGACATCTATCACATTTCATCATAAAGTAGTGGGCATCCTTAAACAGGGTGGGCTAGTAATATCTAGATTGCAAAACCTTAGCAGTTGTCCTTTCTCCTCCAAAATACCCTTCATAATCAGAAGAATGACAATGTCTAAGTATATCCTTTACTTCATCCATGGGAACACACCTCCTTAAAATCTGATCTTTACATTGCTTATACAGAAAGGGCTCATCCCACATATAATATTTGACATCACTCAATAACTTCTTATTTTGTTGGGCAGTCAAATCTGGTGGCATCACATTGCTCACCAAATAGTTCACAAAATCAGCATACCAGGGCAAACTGGAGTGCCCAAAAGTAAATAACTGCTCATCAGGAAAGGACTCATTAATTACTGTACCATCTTCTGTAAGTCCACTCTCCAATCTAGATAAATAGTCAGTAACCTGATTCTCTGTCCCTTTCCTATCCTTAATCTCTAAGTCAAACTCCTGCAGTAGGAGGATTCATCTAATCAATCTAGGCTTTACATCTTTCTTGGAAACTAAGTACTTAATGGCAGTATGATCAGTGTATACTACCACCTTAGTGCTAATGAGATAGGAGTGAAACTTATCAAAAGCAAACACTGCAGCTAAAAGCTCCTTCTTGGTAGTAACATAGTTTAACTGGGCTTCATTCATTGTCTTACTTGCATAATAGATAACATAAAAGACTTTTCCTTTTCTTTGTCCAAGTACAGCCCCAACTGCATAATCACTTGCATCACTCATCAGCTTAAAAGGTAAACTCTAATCTGAAGCTATGATTACAAGGGCTATAACTAACTTCTCCTTCAAAATCTTAAATGCTTTTAAGCAATGTTCATCAAAACAGAATGCACTATCTTTTTCTAGAAGGTTACACAAAGGCTTTGAGATATGGGAGAAGTCCTTTATGAACCTTCTGCAAAATCCTACATGGACTAGAAAACTCCTACTTCCCTTAACAGATGTAGGGGAGGTAACTTCTCAATGATTTCCACCTTAGCTCTATCTACTTTTATCCCTTTAGTAGATATCTTGTACCCAAGCACTATACCTCCATTAACCATAAAATGGCACTTCTCCAAATTCGTTTCTTCACATATCTTCAGAATAAGTGCCAAGTTGTGCAGACAAAGATCAAAGCTATCCCCAAATATAGAAAAATCATTCATGAAAACCTCTAGAAAATCCTCCACCATATCATGAAATATGGCTATCATGCAACGCTGGAAGGTAGCAGGTGCATTGCATAGGCCAAAAGGTATCCTCCTAAAAGCAAACGTCTCGTAGGGACAGGTAAAGGTGGTCTTTTCTTGGTCCTTTAGGGCTATAGCTATTTGATTGTACCCAGAGTACCCATCCAGCAGGCAGTAGAACTCATGACCAGTCAATCTATCTAGCATCTGGTCAATAAAGGGTAGAGGGAAGTGGTCTTCCCTGGTGGCCTTGTTAAGTTTCCTATAGTCCATACATACTCGGCTCTGTACCAGGCACTAACTCAATGTAAAATTCCATTTCCCTTTCAGGTGGTAGCCCTGGTAATTCATCCGGAAAGACATCGGGGTAATCCGCAATTACGGGTATGTCCCTCAATTCCGGGGGTGCCTCATCTATATCGACCACATAGGCAATGAACCCTTCACATTATCCTCTCCATCGTTAGTAACATAACCCATCACTCCACATTCAACATTTATCACAATAAATGATTTATCTCTCAAGCATTATGCATTTAAAATCATACTCCTTTATTTACCACAAGTATACAAGTTTTCATATCATTTCTTTTCATCAAAATTTACAATAAGATTGTCTAGTCCTGAAAACATTAATGTTTTGGCATGACAATCCATCACAACACGATTGGTAGCCAACCAATCCATTCCCAAAATTACATCAAAATCATTCATATTTAATAAAATCAGATTGGCTATCATTTCCTTCCCCTCTATCTTTAATTTACAATCCCTACATACATGCTCGGTCAATTGACTATCATTCATGGGTGTGGAAATCATCAACATTTTATCCAACAATGTTGGTTTCACATATTTCAACAATTTATGTGCAAAGGAAGGTGATATGAAAGAATGTGTGGCACCAGGATCAAATAATACCAATGCTTCTAAATCAAAGATTCGGATGGTACCTTTTATCACATCCATCGAAGCATCTACGGTATCCTGATCCAGTGCATGTACTCTTCCTCTGCTCACACCCGCAGCCTGTTTCCCTTTTTCCTCAGCTGTAGCCCTCCTCCTCGGGGCTGCTGTCTCAACTGGAGCTCCCTCAGGCTCCTTGCCCTTCTGTGGGGCAATCTCCATCTTCTCAGGACAATACTTAGCCATATGTCCTGGTCTCTCACATCTAAAACACACCATAGGGGTCATCAGACAGGGCCTATTCCCATGGAATCTCCCACATCTCCTACACTGATCAGTAGTAGGTCGTGGTCCCCCAATAGTCATGCCCCTCGGCACAGTCAAGGAGCAGCTCTCTCCCGCACCTCCTCAATCTTTGGCCTCTTCTCGAAAAATCTTTGGCCATCTCTCTTGGCCACTCTTCCAAACCCGGATCTCTTCCGATCCTTGTCCTTTTTAACACTGACTCTCCCAAGCTCGGAGGCATTTCGCTCAAAGTCTTGTTCACATAACTGAGCCTTATGTACCGCCTCCTCATAAGTCACAATATCGAAGGGAGCTAGCTTAGTCCGGATGGCCAATCTCAATCCATCCATGAACTTCTGAATCTTTCGGGTCTCACTACCCATCGTGTCCGGGTCATATCTCCCCAAGGACATAAACTTGGACTCATACTCGTCCACAGTACGGTTCCCCTGAACCAAATTCATAAATTCCATCCGCAGTCTCCTCTGTGCGGTAGCTGGAATATATTGTCTCCTGAAGGCCTCTAGAAATATCTCCCATGAGATCTCAGAGTGTCTGGCCCTCAAAATAACCTCGGTGGACCTCCACCAATGCTCGGCCTCGCCTTTCAGCATAAACACGGCAAAGGCAACCTTCTCACTTGAAGTGCATCGGAAAAACCTATACAGTTTCTCCAACTCATACACCCAATCCTCCGTAATCACTGGGTCCTTCACCCCTCTGAACACTGGGGGTTTCAGCGCTTGAAACTCTCGCAACCTGCTCAAGTCGCAGTCATAACCCACATCACTACCGCTCTGCTGTGGAGCGATAGGAGAATCTGTATCCTGGGCTGGAGGTGGTGTAACTGTAACTGTCTCAGCAGTCTGAGGTCTCTCCGCCTCTGCAGCTGCCTGTTCAGTAGTAGGCTGTGTCGCGGGACCTCGTCTGTCACCGGCGCCCAAGGCCTGCGTGACTATCTCCACCAGACTCTCAATACTCCGCTCTAATCTAGCGAAGCGAGCCTCAGTATCACCTGCTCTCTCAGCAGGGTTCTGTGGAGCCTGCTCAGTCTGTGGCTCCGCACGGCTCTCAGGCCTACCTCTACGGCCTCTAGCACGTGCTCTCACCCCTCTACCTTTGCGTGTAACTGGCATAGTGCCTAACTCCCTGTATTATAATAATTCATTAAGCTCAATCCATCACGGTATACACAGTTATATCTAAACAAAAGCACAGTACTATGGGGATGTACTTTCCTACATTTTATTAATGACTCACATCAGGCCAACACAGCTCTGATACCAATCTCTGTCACGACCCAATTCCATTCTCTTTAACCGAAATCACTGAAAATTTTTCGCGTTTTACTGTTACCTTACCCAGTCGTGAACTAAGCTCACCACACACTGTTGGGCTGTGAGTCAATAATAAACACCACATCTCATTCATTCTCAATTAATTAAAACGATGTCATACATGTGCATTTAATCATGTACTTATACGAATACATGATTTACTGACATCTACATCCCCCATAAGTACAACTCAAAAGAATACTGTGCTTTTACATTGTTTAGATACAAAAAGAATCACTGTGTATATACCTCTTAGCGATGGAGATGCAGCGGAGTCCAAAATAATACGCCTCAGTCCTCACTGGGCTACTATGCACGCTCTGTAGGGGGAAAAATAGAGTGGGATGAGCAACCACACGCTCAGTAAGGCAATAATGCAAGCATGGTAGATAACTACTCTATCTACATGCTGATAGTGTTATGCATAAATCGTTTATAGTAGGAGCATGAGGAATAAAACTATGCCATGTGAATATACATATATATCATGTATCAAATCATGTGCATTGGCATATAAAACATGGTAGAGACATCATGTATAAAACATCTCATGCTCAATCTCATTTAAATTCATAAAAGGGCAATTCATTTAGAAACTTCCTTTTTGAACCAACAACATAACACCACCAAATCAACTCACAAACCACAACCACATTTACATTCCACAATTCACGCATGTGTATAAATCTAGGTCACTATATCAGAAGTGCCTATGTGAATCATCACATCATAAATCATCCCAGACCACACGCATCCAGGTGTGCGGGGTATCATGCTGGCTCGAAGATGAATTATCCCTCGCCAGACTTTCTCATCACATAACCATCATGCGGTACATCGTACTCCATGTGATATACACGGTACATCGTACTCCGCAACTCATATCATGATTGGGGGTGCCATTCCTAGGTCTTATCTACCCCATACCAAGAGTTTTCCATATTCCGTGAAGGAGAGCCTCCCTGCCGAACCGAGCCTCCCCGCCTAACAGAGCCTCCCTGCCTCCTCGGGCTTAAGGATGTTAGCTTAAGGATGTAGGGCTTAAGGGTCCTTTCCGTAAGAGAGCCTCCCCACCGAACAGAGCCTCCCCGCCTAACAGAGCCTCCCTGCCTCTTCGGGCTTAAGGATGTTAGCTTAAGGATGTAGGGCTTAAGGATCTTACCTTTACCATACCCATGTAGGAGAGCCTCCCTGCCTAACAAAGCCTCCCCGCCTCTTTGGGCTTAAGGATGTTGGCTTAAGGATCCCACCGTAAGAGAGCCTCCCCACCATACAGAGCCTCCCCGCCTAACAGAGCCTCCCTGCCTCCTCGGGCTTAAGGATGTTAGCTTAAGGGTGTACGGCTTAAGGATCTTACCTTTACCATACCCATGTAGGAGAGCCTCCCTGCCTAACAGAGCCTCCCCGCCTCTTTGGGCTTAAGGATGTTGGCTTAAGGATCCCACCGTAAGAGAGCCTCCCCACCATACAGAGCCTCCCCGACTAACAGAGCCTCCCTGCCTCCTCGGGCTTAAGGATGTTAGCTTAAGGGTGTACGGCTTAAGGATCTTACCCACTTTCACAACCCTATACGAATCCCATTGTACAAGCTTGTGCGAGCAAAGCTCTAGCACGACTCATGCATCATGCATCCTCTCATAAAGAGGCGCGTACGAGCATAGCTCTAGTACGGTTATACTCATAAGATAACTATTCACAATCCAAGTACGAGCAGAAGCTCCAGTACGGTTTATAAACATCATCACAATTAAATTTCAAAGTGCGAGCTAAGCTCAAGCACGTTTCACACAAGTGAATATATAGAAATCTCGCGCGAGCGAGGCTCTAACGCGAATTATATCACATACATGCGATAGGCGGCTTACATGCATTCAAAACATCTCATAAATGCTTAGTGCCTCGTATGGGCTATTTCACAACATCATTCAAGTACTAGCCAGCCTATCCTTTTATTTGCTCAAATCAAAGCATTGTGTTTTGTAAAAGCATTCAAAACACATGATTTATGCAATTATTAGCCTTACTATCCCTTTTTCATAACATCCACTTCAAATCCAAAACCACGCATATACCCATCATCTTTCACGAATACCATCAACATTTATTTGAGCAATCATGCATTTCATACAACACCCAATATTCACCCAGTTCAAAATACGAGCAGCTATCTCTATATACTCACAAAATTCCCTTACCTGGAATCGCGATGCGTGATTCCACTTCCTTAAGCTGCTTACTCGTACGATTCGGTTCGCCTTTAACGAACTCTTCGGGACTGCACAAAATCGTATCCCGCATTATATTCGACCCATATATTGCAACCCTTGTGCTTGCTATAGTCAATTTAATCTATAGCCTCTATTAAAGCTTATTTAGCCTCGTTTCATTACTTTACCCATAACTCGAGTCTATGGATTTTCTTAGGCCTATTAACTTATTCAAAATCGATATCAAATCAATGTAAAGCTCATAGCGTTCATATTCCATGAATCCCCTCACTATGGCATTTATTCATCACATACATATCCATTTCCACATTTCTTCCAACCCACCATGTAATTTCATCTAACCATCTAAATCATAACATTATCCCAATGACAACTTTAACATGCCATAAACTATAAGTTCATTCAATCCCACATATCCTTACATTATACCCATTTTAGATTTCTAGGTCACACCACTTCCACTACATTCTTAGGTAGTTTATCCATCAATACTCATACCAATCAACTCCAAAATCAATTAAATAGCTAATGCATTTGGATTGGAGTGTTAGAATCTTACCAATATGATTTCTCTTCTTGCTCCAATTGGTAATGCCCTCAACTCCTTCAATTCCAAAAATGGGAAAATGCCCTCTCACTATGTTGTTCTCCTCTTTGATAGGAACAACTTTGCCTCTAATGATCTCTCTTCAAATCTCACTGAAAATGGTTGATTTTTAGAGAGGGAAAGTTAGGTTTTTGGGGTTGAAGTTGTAGGGTTAAGTGTTTTCCGAGATTTCCAGATTTTTTAGCTCTCCTTATATAGAAATGACTTGAAGAGATCGATCTGGTCCAAGAGGAGATCGATCTGGTCCCTTAAAATCCCTCTTTTTCACGGTATTTTTAAGCCTGAGATCGATCTGTCGAAGCAATGAGATCGATCTGTTGAGGCATGAGATCGATCTGTCGAAGCATGAGATCGATCTGGTCCCAAACAGAGAGCTAAGGAGATCGATCTGGGTGCTTGGGGATCGATCTTTCCACTACAGAATGCTTGAGAGATCGATCTAGCTCCATTGGAGATCGATCTGCTCAATTCTTTCGCCCAAATAAGAGCATTCTGGCTCTTCCAGATCGATCTCTCATCCTATGAGATCGATCTGGACCTCATGTTTTCCAGATTTCCTGCAGTTTCATTGCTGCAACTCATACCAACACACCCTCAATCTATTGCCATGGCCATTTCCTCATCCATCCACCTCTATAACTTGAAAATGGCATCCATTCATACCTTATGCACATTGAAACTTGTGTGCATTCATTGTATGTTCAAAGGTATGCTACATAAAACCAAATGGAAGCATAACTCCATTCCATTTTACCACACTACTCATCTTGAGTCTCAATCACATCTATCACTTGCTAGAACACATTTCTCCATATTCATACTTAATGAAACTTGTATTTACGTTACAATTTATATTACACATACATACATTGAATCCATGGACTTACATCAATCATACTTTACATCACAAGTCCATTCATATTATTTAATCCAAGTACACACATTACCCTTATACATATACGGGGTCTTACATTCTCCCCTCCTTCAAGGAATTTGGTCCTCCAAATTAGAACCAAGTCACTCTTCAAAAAGTTGGGGGTACTTCTCCCGTATCAAGTTCTCCAATTCCCACGTGGCCTCTTCCGCCGTGTGGTGTTGCCAAAGCACTTTCACCAAGGGAATTGTCTTATTCCGCAACACTTTCTCTTTTCTATCCAATATCCGAACCGGCTTCTCAACATACGTCATACTCTCATGGAGCTCCAACGGCTCATATCTTATCACGTGTGCCGGGTCCGGGTGATACTTCCGAAGCATCGAGACGTGGAAGACGTTGTGGACATTCGCCAAGTCCGGTGGCAATGCCAATCTATACGCCTTTTCTCCCACTCTCTCTAAAATCTCGAAGGGTCCGATATACCTAGGGCTCCGCTTGCCCTTCTTACCAAATCTCATAATACCCTTCGATGGTGATAACCTCAGAAACACCGACTCACCCTCATCAAACTCCAGTGGTCTTCGTCTCTTGTCAGCATAACTCTTTTGCCGGCTCTGAGCTGTCCGTAATCTCTCACATATCAACTGGACGTCCTCAGATGCCTGCTGCACTAAGTCCGGAGCAAAAATCTGTCTGTCACCAACCTCTTCCCATCCAATGGGGGAACGGCATCTACGCCCGTATAATGCCTCATAGGGTGCCATCCCGATACTAGCATGATAGCTATTATTATAAGCGAACTCGGCTAACTGTAGGTGGTCGTCCCAGGAGCCTCTATAATCCAGCACACATGCTCTCAACATATCCTCGAGGGTCTGTATAGTCCTCTCTGACTGCCCATCTGTCTGAGGATGAAAAGTGGTGCTAAAACTCAGTCGGGTCCCCAGCGCTTCCTGAAAATGTTCCCAGAAATGGGAAGTGAAGCGAGCATCCCTATCAGAAACAACGCTCACTGGTACACCATGTAGCCGTACTATCTCTCGGATATACAGGTTCGCCAACTGACTCAGTGTATCGGTAGCTCTCATAGCCAAGAAATGGGCGGACTTAGTCAACCGGTCCACAATAACCCATATGGCATCATGACCTCTACGGGTCCTCGGCAACCCCATCACAAAATCCATGGTGACATGCTCCCACTTCCATGTCGGTATCGGTAGAGGCTGCAATAATCCTGCAGGCTTCTGATGCTCTACCTTCACTTGCTGACAAACGAGACACTTAGCGACATATTCCACAATGTCTCTTTTCATTCCAGACCACCAATAAACCTTCCGAAGGTTTTGATACATCTTGGTACTTCCCGGATGTATCGTATATTTCGATGAGTGAGCCTCTGATAAAATCGTTCTCCTGATCTCAGGATCCCTGGGAACGCATACTCTGCCTCTGAACCTCAATAAGCCATCAGCACTCTGCTCAAAATCAATACCCCCACCTATCTGTATCTGCCTCAGCCAATCGATACACCGTCGATCGCTCTGCTGGGCTTGCCGAATACGGCCAATCAACTCTGGCTCTAGTCTCAAACTAGCCATGATCTCAAGTCTCTCAGATCCAGGTGGGATTACATCCAAACTGAGGTTCGCAAAGTGTTCTAACAACTCATGTTCCCTTACCATCATATAAGACACCAACCCAAGGTTCTTTCTACTCAAAGCATCGGCAACTACATTTGCCTTACCCGGGTGGTACATGATTTCACAATCATAGTCCTTCAGGAGTTCGAGCCATCTCCTCTGTCTCATATTCAGCTCTTTCTGCGAGAACAGGTACTTAAGGCTCTTATGATCTGTGAACACCTGAAATTTCTCACCATAGAGATAGTGGCGCCATATTTTCAAAGCAAATACTACGGCCGCCAACTCTAAATCATGTGTCGGGTAGTTCCTCTCATGATCTTTCAACTGTCTAGATCCATAGGCAACTACCTTCCCATCCTGCATAAGCACACAGCCCAGTCCCTGGTGTGATGCATCCGTATACACCGAGAATCCTCCTGAGCTGGTAGGAATGGTGAGAACTAGAGCAGTCGTCAATCGACGCTTAAGCTCCTCAAAACTCCTCTCACATGCCTCATCCCATGTAAACTTAAAATCTTTACGCGTGAGGCGTGTCAACGGAGCAGCTAGTCTGGAGAAACCCTCTACAAATCTTCGATAATATCCTGCCAATCCCAGGAAACTTCTGATCTCAGTTACTGTCTTGGGCTGTTCCCACTGCACAACTGCCTCTATCTTGGATGGATCCACTGATACCCCATCCTTAGACACAACATGCCCCAGAAATGAGATCTGTTCCAACCAAAAGTTACACTTGCTGAGTTTGGCATACAATTCTCTCTCTCGGGAACTATCCTCAAGTCTCCTCATGATCTTCCCTGGACTTGGAATACACCAAAATGTCATCTATGAAAACAATCACAAACTTGTCCAGGTATGGCTTGAATATATCATTCATCAATGCCATAAATGCTGCGGGAGCATTCGTCAATCCGAATGGCATCACCAAAAACTCGTAGTGGCCATAACGGGTACGAAATGCTGTCTTGGGTACATCTCCACTCCTGATCCTCAACTGATGGTACCCTGACCGCAGATCTATCTTAGAAAATACTTCGGCTCCCTGGAGCTGATCCAACAAATCATCGATTCTTGGAAGGGGGTACTTGTTCTTAATGGTGGCCTTATTCAACAACCTGTAATCTATACACAGTCGGAGGCTTCCATCCTTCTTCCTTACAAATAGAACCGGTGCTCCCCAAGGTGAGACACTCGGTCTAATAAACCCCTTCTCCAACAACTCTTGCAGCTGTTTCTTCAGCTCTTCCAATTCTATCGGAGCCATTCTATAGGGTGGCTTCGATATCGGCTCTGTACCAGGCACTAACTCAATGTAAAATTCCATTTCCCTTTCAGGTGGTAGCCCTGGTAATTCATCCGGAAAGACATCGGGGTAATCCGCAATTACGGGTATGTCCCTCAATTCCGGGGGTGCCTCATCTATATCGACCACATAGGCAATGAACCCTTCACATTATCCTCTCCATCGTTAGTAACATAACCCATCACTCCACATTCAACATTTATCACAATAAATGATTTATCTCTCAAGCATTATGCATTTAAAATCATACTCCTTTATTTACCACAAGTATACAAGTTTTCATATCATTTCTTTTCATCAAAATTTACAATAAGATTGTCTAGTCCTGAAAACATTAATGTTTTGGCATGACAATCCATCACAACACGATTGGTAGCCAACCAATCCATTCCCAAAATTACATCAAAATCATTCATATTTAATAAAATCAGATTGGCTATCATTTCCTTCCCCTCTATCTTTAATTTACAATCCCTACATACATGCTCGGTCAATTGACTATCATTCATGGGTGTGGAAATCATCAACATTTTATCCAACAATGTTGGTTTCACATATTTCAACAATTTATGTGCAAAGGAAGGTGATATGAAAGAATGTGTGGCACCAGGATCAAATAATACCAATGCTTCTAAATCAAAGATTCGGATGGTACCTTTTATCACATCCGTCGAAGCATCTGCGGTATCCTGATCCAGTGCATGTACTCTTCCTCTGCTCACACCCGCAGCCTGTTTCCCTTTTTCCTCAGCTGTAGCCCTCCTCCTCGGGGCTGCTGTCTCAACTGGAGCTCCCTCAGGCTCCTTGCCCTTCTGTGGGGCAATCTCCATCTTCTCAGGACAATACTTAGCCATATGTCCTGGTCTCTCACATCTAAAACACACCATAGGGGTCATCAGACAGGGCCTATTCCCATGGAATCTCCCACATCTCCTACACTGATCAGTAGTAGGTCGTGGTCCCCCAATAGTCATGCCCCTCGGCACAGTCAAGGAGCAGCTCTCTCCCGCACCTCCTCAATCTTTGGCCTCTTCTCGAAAAATCTTTGGCCATCTCTCTTGGCCACTCTTCCAAACCCGGATCTCTTCCGATCCTTGTCCTTTTTAACACTGACTCTCCCAAGCTCGGAGGCATTTCGCTCAAAGTCTTGTTCACATAACTGAGCCTTATGTACCGCCTCCTCATAAGTCACAATATCGAAGGGAGCTAGCTTAGTCCGGATGGCCAATCTCAATCCATCCATGAACTTCTGAATCTTTCGGGTCTCACTACCCATCGTGTCCAGGTCATATCTCCCCAAGGACATAAACTTGGACTCATACTCGTCCACAGTACGGTTCCCCTGAACCAAATTCATAAATTCCATCCGCAGTCTCCTCTGTGCGGTAGCTAGAATATATTGTCTCCTGAAGGCCTCTAGAAATATCTCCCATGAGATCTCAGAGTGTCTGGCCCTCAAAATAACCTCGGTGGACCTCCACCAATGCTCGGCCTCGCCTTTCAGCATAAACACGGCAAAGGCAACCTTCTCACTTGAAGTGCATCGAAAAAACCTATACAGTTTCTCCATCTCATACACCCAATCCTCCGTAATCACTGGGTCCTTCACCTCTCTGAACACTGGGGGTTTCAGCGCTTGAAACTCTCGCAACCTGCTCAAGTCGCAGTCATAACCCACATCACTACCGCTCTGCTGTGGAGCGATAGGAGAATCTGTATCCTGGGCTGGAGGTGGTGTAACTGTAACTGTCTCAGCAGTCTGAGGTCTCTCCGCCTCTGCAGCTGCCTGTTCAGTAGTAGGCTGTGCCGCGGGACCTCGTCTGTCACCGGCGCCCAAGGCCTGCGTGACTATCTCCACCAGACTCTCAATACTCCGCTCTAATCTAGCGAAGCGAGCCTCAGTATCACCTGCTCTCTCAGCAGGGTTCTGTGGAGCCTGCTCAGTCTGTGGCTCCGCACGGCTCTCAGGCCTACCTCTACGGCCTCTAGCACGTGCTCTCACCCCTCTACCTTTGCGTGTAACTGGCATAGTGCCTAACTCCCTGTATTATAATAATTCATTAAGCTCAATCCATCACGGTATACACAGTTATATCTAAATAAAAGCACAGTACTATGGGGATGTACTTTCCTACATTTTATTAATGACTCACATCAGGCCAACACAGCTCTGATACCAATCTCTGTCACGACCCAATTCCATTCTCTTTAACCGAAATCACTGAAAATTTTTCGCGTTTTACTGTTACCTTACCCAGTCGTGAACTAAGCTCACCACACACTGTTGGGCTGTGAGTCAATAATAAACACCACTTCTCATTCATTCTCAATTAATTAAAACGATGTCATACATGTGCATTTAATCATGTACTTATACGAATACATGATTTACTGACATCTACATCCCCCATAAGTACAACTCAAAAGAATATTGTGCTTTTACATTGTTTAGATACAAAAAGAATCACTGTGTATATACCTCTTAGCGATGGAGATGCAGCGGAGTCCAAAATAATACGCCTCAGTCCTCACTGGGCTACTATGCACGCTCTGTAGGGGGAAAAATAGAGTGGGATGAGCAACCACACGCTCAGTAAGGTAATAATGCAAGCATGGTAGATAACTACTCTATCTACATGCTGATAGTGTTATGCATAAATCGTTTATAGTAGGAGCATGAGGAATAAAACTATGCCATGTGAATATACATATATATCATGTATCAAATCATGTGCATTGGCATATAAAACATGGTAGAGACATCATGTATAAAACATCTCATGCTCAATCTCATTTAAATTCATAAAAGGGCAATTCATTTAGAAACTTCCTTTTTGAACCAACAACATAACACCACCAAATCAACTCACAAACCACAACCACATTTACATTCCACAATTCACGCATGTGTATAAATCTAGGTCACTATATCAGAAGTGCCTATGTGAATCATCACATCATAAATCATCCCAGACCACACGCATCCAGGTGTGCGGGGTATCATGCTGGCTCGAAGATGAATTATCCCTCGCCAGACTTTCTCATCACATAACCATCATGCGGTACATCGTACTCCATGTGATATACACGGTACATCGTACTCCGCAACTCATATCATGATTGGGGGTGCCATTCCTAGGTCTTATCTACCCCATACCAAGAGTTTTCCATATTCCGTGAAGGAGAGCCTCCCTGCCGAACCGAGCCTCCCTGCCTAACAGAGCCTCCCTGCCTCCTCGGGCTTAAGGATGTTAGCTTAAGGATGTAGGGCTTAAGGGTCCTTTCCGTAAGAGAGCCTCCCACCGAACAGAGCCTCCCCGCCTAACAGAGCCTCCCTGCCTCTTCGGGCTTAAGGATGTTAGCTTAAGGATGTAGGGCTTAAGGATCTTACCTTTACCATACCCATGTAGGAGAGCCTCCCTGCCTAACAGAGCCTCCCCGCCTCTTTGGGCTTAAGGATGTTGGCTTAAGGATCCCACCGTAAGAGAGCCTCCCCACCATACAGAGCCTCCCCGCCTAACAGAGCCTCCCTGCCTCCTCGGGCTTAAGGATGTTAGCTTAAGGGTGTACGGCTTAAGGATCTTACCTTTACCATACCCATGTAGGAGAGCCTCCCTGCCTAACAGAGCCTCCCCGCCTCTTTGGGCTTAAGGATGTTGGCTTAAGGATCCCACCGTAAGAGAGCCTCCCCACCATACAGAGCCTCCCCGCCTAACAGAGCCTCCATGCCTCCTCGGGCTTAAGGATGTTAGCTTAAGGGTGTACGGCTTAAGGATCTTACCCACTTTCACAACCCTATATGAATCCCATTGTACAAGCTTGTGCGAGCAAAGCTCTAGCACGACTCATGCATCATGCATCCTCTCATAAAGAGGCGCGTACGAGCATAGCTCTAGTACGGTTATACTCATAAGATAACTATTCACAATCCACGTACGAGCAGAAGCTCCAGTACGGTTTATAAACATCATCACAATTAAATTTCAAAGTGCGAGCTAAGCTCAAGCACGTTTCACACAAGTGAATACATAGAAATCTCGCGCGATCGAGGCTCTAACGCGAATTATATCACATACATGCGATAGGCGGCTTACATGCATTCAAAACATCTCATAAATGCTTAGTGCCTCGTATGGGCTATTTCACAACATCATTCAAGTACTAGCCAGCCTATCCTTTTATTTGCTCAAATCAAAGCATTGTGTTTTGTAAAAGCATTCAAAACACATGATTTATGCAATTATTAGCCTTACTATCCCTTTTTCATAACATCCACTTCAAATCCAAAACCACGCATATACCCATCATCTTTCACGAATACCATCAACATTTATTTGAGCAATCATGCATTTCATACAACACCCAATATTCACCCAGTTCAAAATACGAGCAGCTATCTCTATATACTCACAAAATTCCCTTACCTGGAATCGCGATGCGTGATTCCACTTCCTTAAGCTGCTTACTCGTACGATTCGGTTCGCCTTCAACGAACTCTTCGGGACTGCACAAAATCGTATCCCGCATTATATTCGACCCATATATTGCAACCCTTGTGCTTGCTATAGTCAATTTAATCTATAGCCTCTATTAAAGCTTATTTGGCCTCGTTTCATTACTTTACCCATAACTCGAGTCTATGGATTTTCTTAGGCCTATTAACTTATTCAAAATCGATATCAAATCGATGTAAAGCTCATAGCGTTCATATTCCATGAATCCCCTCACTATGGCATTTATTCATCACATACATATCCATTTCCACATTTCTTCCAACCCACCATGTAATTTCATCTAACCATCTAAATCATAACATTATCCCAATGACAACTTTAACATGCCATAAACCATAAGTTCATTCAATCCCACATATCCTTACATTATACCCATTTTAGATTTCTAGGTCACACCACTTCCACTACATTCTTAGGTAGTTTATCCATCAATACTCATACCAATCAACTCCAAAATCAATTAAATAGCTAATGCATTTGGATTGGAGTGTTAGAATCTTACCAATATGATTTCTCTTCTTGCTCCAATTGGTAATGCCCTCAACTCCTTCAATTCCAAAAATGGGAAAATGCCCTCTCACTATGTTGTTCTCCTCTTTGATAGGAACAACTTTGCCTCTAATGATCTCTCTTCAAATCTCACTGAAAATGGTTGATTTTTAGAGAGGGAAAGTTAGGTTTTTGGGGTTGAAGTTGTAGGGTTAAGTGTTTTCCGAGATTTCCAGATTTTTCAGCTCTCCTTATATAGAAATGACTTGAGGAGATCGATCTGGTCCAAGAGGAGATCGATCTGGTCCCTTAAAATCCCTCTTTTTCACGGCATTTTTAAGCCTGAGATCGATCTGTCGAAGCAATGAGATCGATCTGTTGAGGCATGAGATCGATCTGTCGAAGCATGAGATCGATCTGGTCCCAAACAGAGAGCTAAGGAGATCGATCTGGGTGCTTGGGGATCGATCTTTCCACTACAGAATGCTTGAGAGATCGATCTGGCTCCATTGGAGATCGATCTGCTCAATTCTTTCGTCCAAATAAGAGCATTCTGGCTCTTCCAGATCGATCTCTCATCCTATGAGATCGATCTGGACCTCATGTTTTCCAGATTTCCTGCAGTTTCATTGCTGCAACTCATACCAACACACCCTCAATCTATTGCCATGGCCATTTCCTCATCCATCCACCTCTATAACTTGAAAATGGCATCCATTCATACCTTATGCACATTGAAACTTGTGTGCATTCATTGTATGTTCAAAGGTATGCTACATAAAACCAAATGGAAGCATAACTCCATTCCATTTTACCACACTACTCATCTTGAGTCTCAATCACATCTATCACTTGCTAGAACACATTTCTCCGTATTCATACTTAATGAAACTTGTATGTACGTTACAATTTATATTACACATACATACATTGAATCCATGGACTTACATCAATCATACTTTACATCACAAGTCCATTCATATTATTTAATCCAAGTACACACATTACCCTTATACATATACGGGGTCTTACAAAGTATATCTAAGGTGTGAGGGTAAGGGCTTAAACTCTAAGGCTGGAGGATCACTGGTGGATGGAGAGACATCTAAAGCTGGAGTAGATGAAGTGTCTAAAGTTTCAAACTGGGTAATCTCCACAAATGGAGTAACCTCTAACAACTGTAAAGCCTCATAAACATCATCATCCTCATTGTATTCCTTAAGATTAACTGATCTCACCAAGGAAGCTTCTAAAGGGTTAAATGGGTGTGTCTTAGAGAACTCCTCGGTGATGTCTCTATCTACAATGTCCATCCAAAAACAATCTTGAGAGTCATCAGGGAACCTCAAAGATTTGAAAACATTAAATGTCACTTCTTGATCTTCGACTCTCATGGTCAACTCCTCCTTCTGCACATCAATCAATGTCCTACCAGTAGCTAAGAAGGGTCTGCCTAGAATGATGAGGACTTCCCTATCTTCCTCCATATCCAACACAATAAAGTCTACAGGGAAAATGAACGTGTCCACCTTAACTAGAACATCCTCAATGATTCCCTTCGGATACTTAATGGATCTGTTAGCTAACTAAAGGGTCATTGTGGTAGGCTTTGCATCTCCTACTCCTAACTTCTGGTATATGGACCAAGGCATGAGATTAATACTAACTCCTAGATCGCATAAGGCTTTACCAAAAAATTGATCTCCTATTGTGCAAGGTATGGTAAAACTACCTGGATCTCTAACTTAGGGGGTAATCTCCTCTTAATGATGGCACTACACTCCTCAGTAAGTTCCAATGTGTCATAATCCTCTAGTCTTCTCTTCCTCGAGAGGATATCCTTCATGAACTTTACATAACTAGGCATTTGCTCTAAAGCATCCATGAAAAGAATGTTAATGTGAAGCTTCTTAAACACCTCAAGAAATTTATAAAATTGTTGATCAAGCTTCTGGTTTTGGAACCTCTGAGGAAAAGGTAATGGGGGTCTAACTGGAGGAAGTGTACTGGTAGCAAGTGTAGTATCAGATGAAGAGGAAGGTTGTGAAGAAGAAGATGAAGAAGTGCCTAACTTAGTTTTCTTTGCAACCTGATCATCTTGTTCCTGCTCTTTTTGAACTGCCTCTTTAGAACCTAAGGGCTCTGCCACTATGGGCTTAATAGAATTGGACCTATCATGTGGATCATCTAACTCTCTACCGCTCCTAAGGGTTATGGCCTTAACATGTTCCTTACCCTCATTCTATCTAACAGGGTTAGCTTCGGTATTATTAGGGAGGGTCCCTTGTGGACGCTGGCTGAGAGCACTAGCTATCTGTCCAACCTGGACTTCCAGGTTCTTAATAGAGGCAGCTTGATTCTGTAGGATAGTTGTGAACATCTCCTCAAGTGAAGGCTTCTTCTCAGCTGCAGCTGCTAGTGCAGGTAAGTTTTGGGACTGCACAAGTGGCGGTGGTGGTGAATGATGTTAAAATTGATGTGGCTGATGGGAATGATTAGACTGATGATGTGGAAGCTATTGAGGTGGTGGTATATGAACAGGTGGAACCTGAAAACCAGGGTGTCCCATAGGTCTGGGATTAGAAGACCGCCCCTAATTTTGGTTCTAAGAAAAATTAGGGTGATTCCTCCACCCTGGGTAGGTGCTCGAAAATGGATTGTTCTGTTGCCATGGAGGTTGTACAATGTAATAAACAGACTCTAAGTTTAATGGGCACCTATCAATTGAGTGTGTACCACCACACAAAGTGCATGAGATGAAGGGACTTTGGACAGCTAAAACAGGACTGGGACTATTGGCAAAACTATTCTAGGTACTAAGAGACTCTACCTTCCTTGTAAGATTGGTAATTTGAGAAGTTAAGGTAGAAAGTGTGTCCAACTCATAAACACCCGCAGCTTTCTTAGGTATCTGCCTCTCTGATGACCACTGATAATTGTTAGCCGCCATCTTATCCAATAGACTATAAGCCTCCTCCTCTGTCTTACACATCAAAGCTCCTCTCGCAGCAGCATCGACTATGGTCCTATTCTAGCTAGTGAGTCTGTTATAGAAGGTTTGGACTTGAAGCC
Source organism: Firmiana major (assembly GCA_033439115.1). Lineage (NCBI taxonomy): Eukaryota > Viridiplantae > Streptophyta > Magnoliopsida > Malvales > Malvaceae > Firmiana > Firmiana major. The sequence goes on from CM065905.1 coordinate 41,609,448, forward strand.
ATAAGGGCAGGCCATGATGGGGACACTTCCTAAGAAGGTCTTTGTATCGTTCCTATGCCACATAAAGGGACTCAAAGTCGAATTGAGCAAAGGAAGATATATCACTGCGTAGTTTAGCCATTTTGGAATGAGGGAAGAACTTGGCTAAGAACTGATGGGCTACCTCATCCCATGTGGATATGGATCCCAGAGGTAAAGAGGTCAACTAGTGTCTAGCTCCGTCTCTAAGAGAGAAAGGAAATAGCCTAAGCTTAAATGCGTCGTCCGAGAGTCCATTATGCTTGAAAGTATTGCACAGATCTAGAAATTGCCCTAAGTGAGCATGTGGGTCATCAAGGGGAAGCCCACTGAATTGAAGCAAAGTTCGAATCATTTGGAGGATCGAAGGCTTAATCTCAAAGTTGTTTCCTGGGACAAGTGGTGGCCTAATGCCCATGTAGAAACCTCCTACAGTCGGGACAACATAGTCTCCCACAGTCCTGATCTCTCTGTTTTCAATCATCTTGTCTTACAGCGGAGCTACTATTTTCATAGAGTCCTTCCATATTTTTCTAAGTGTTCTTTCTATTTTAGGATTTAAAGGAAAGCAGCCAAAGCTCTTGGCTCTACGCATATAGACATTCAGAAGCCCTAAGAATGATTTTTTTTATTTCTTTTTAAAAAAGAAAATTAACTAATTTAAATTAAGGCTCTAAATATTTGCAACCTAAGTATGTACAAAAATAGAAGTATACCTAAGTATAATTTCACCGATATTAGTCAATGACTAAGCGTGGTTCCCCGACAACGGCTCCAAAAACTTGGTTGCGTCCTTCTAGATGTGTATACCGCAAGTGCATGGGTCGCACAAGTAATAAAGGGAACTGAGTCTCAGATTATCGTCCCATAGAGAAACACAGTCAGCCTAACTAAGTACCAGTTAATTTTACCCTGAGTATATCCTAGCAAATTATGAATATAAAAAGAGTGGTCTACAAAGTTTAATTTTTAAAATACTAGAAAGTAAGGAAAATAATAAAAGCACTAAAATAAAGCAAAATATAGCAAAAATTACTCACAGAGTTCCTAGTAAAATAAAAGCGAGAATCTGGAAAAGAAAGAAAATACTAAAACTCGAATTAATTAATGTAAATTGACTAAAAATGCTAATATAAGAAAATATAGGTTAAAAATAAACAGATTAAAACTAGAAAATCCTAATACGAAAATAAAATTTGCATGTGTTTAATATAATTAAATAAATAAAAAAGCAAAATAATCTAACCTGAGGCTTAATGAAAAAAAATTCTAATAAAAATTCTAAAAATCCCTAATTATAACTTTAACCCTAAATGCCTAAATTGGTAACCCTAAATTATATATAGCTCTAGATAATTACTAAATTAATAAAATACCTAAATGAATAATAAAATCTATTCTAAATGACGCATGAGAAATAAAATAATTATTTTTTTTACTTAAAACAAAAATTTAATTCTAAACTAATACTAATTAAATTAAAATCAGTTACTAAACTAAAACTTAACAAAAAATAAATAAATATACAATCTTACTGCAACTAACATAGTATACTACTATAACACTTCATTTAACCTAATGTAAAATAGCATTTAAAAAAAAAACTATGAATAAACACCTACTGCCACGCCTTCATTCCCTGCACAGTAGCCTAGCTTCAGCGACAGCACACATCTCCTGCTTGCTTCAGCTAGTGGCCACATTTCATGCAACAGACTTGCACCAACTCAAAGTCTGCTTCACATCTTGCCATGCGTCTCTACCGCCAGTACCAACATTCTGTCATTGCGCCTGCTATCCAAGCAGCTGCTTCAATCTGCTTCTGTCGCGCCTCATGCACGGCTATGCGTCTTCTGCCTCAACAGTCACACAGCAGAGCAACACCAAATTCATGCGCACAAGTCCCCTGCAAAACAATCACGCCACCATCTGCTCCATGCGCACCATGTCCCAGACAGTGAACCAGCAGCTAGCAACGTCGTCGGCCATAGATTAGCACCTCCGCAGCAAACAAAGCACCTGATGATTAGACCAAGAGGGAACAGCAAATGACAAAACAAGACTGAATTCAAAACTAACAACAACTGAGATTTAACGCAGCTCAAACCTAAGTCTAAACAAGGGATGTATTAAATATATAAGGAAGAGAATCTTACAAAGAAACCGAGAAAGCAGAAGACAGAAACATAAGGAAACTAATACCGAAAATATTAAGGGAACACTCAAACAGTTAACCAATTTCGAAAACAGAGCATGGAAAAGAAATAAAAGCAAAACTATAATTTTTATTAGATTAAGATGCACGAGAAGCTTGAGTTTTAATAGAAAATGAGTACACCATCTAAAGCTAAATGAAAATCCAATAAACTTCAAGGAAAGATTGAAAATGAAGACTAAAAAAAAATTTGCAATAATAAGAAAAATATGTCTAAAGTTGTTGTCACTCAGTTCGTTTTTCTTTTGTAAAACTAATCTAAGTTATATATCAAAGGCTAAACTACCTTCCTAACAAAAAAAAAAATTATAAAAAACAATACAAGAAACTTTGTTGCCAGTCACCCAACCTCCCTTTGCTGGTAATCGAAAAGATGCAGAAACCCCAGCCGCGTCTTATAACCTTCAAGCCCCTGTTTTCACGTACACAACAGCTTCAAGCAACTTCAGTGAGGTCCCATGCTTCCTCGTTCATGCAGCACAGCAACAAAACGTTCTCTGCCCAGCTAGCAGTCAGTGCTTCAGCCAAATCTAGCACTGCCAAGTTTTCTATAGTAACCCAAGCCACCAACAGCAGTAGCAGCACAATCCTAAGTTTTCAGAACAGAGCAAGGATGGCAGCAACTCAGTAAATGAAAAAGAAACAAAGCAAGATAATGGGAACAAGAAATGTGTAATCTGAATTCACTATTAAATAAAACTTTAGTTAAAACTTGTACTGAAAATTTGTGTTCAAAATATAATGTACGAAATCTATGAAATAAATAGAAAACAAAGAAAACAGTGAAAAATTATCTACCTATCAAATAGTAAGTAAAAACAAAATCAAAACACTAAAACTAAAGGGAAACTGAGAGCAACTTTATTGTGCCTAAGCTAAGAAAAGCAATCAAGAAGAACTTGAGAGAATGTTGAGGATTGAGCTGCTGTCACCAACCTCCTCCTCCACCCTTCGTAAGAACTACTTTAAAACATAAAAGAAATAAAAAGAAAAACCTAGCAGCCAACCTAAAAAAAACTCTAACCTAAAAAAATCTCCCAAAAACTACTTATCTTTTTCTTTTTATACACACCAAATAGAGGTACAAAGGAAAATTTTAATCCTAGATGAGTTGGCATTATTTGGCCACTTGTCTTCACACCATTAGCTTCTAGAGAAGATATTTCCATGTCATTTGTCTTCTTGTCCACTTGGATATGCAAGGTGGCATGGCTTGTGTCTTCCATGAGGTAGTCAAGGTGTCCTTTGATCTTATCCTTCAAAGGTGAATAAAATATGGACACTTGGCATCACAAGTGTCAAGAAGAATAATGACTCATGCTACAAAACGAAATAATAGTGGTCCAATCTCCTTTTTAGCTCATTTTCAGTCCATTTTCTACTGAAATGACTAAAATTCATCTGAATTTATTTTATCTGCAAACATGAGAATTTTTATTAAAATAAGGAGGTAATTAATAAAATAATATGGGGATTAAAATAGTTAATTAAGAAATTAAGTATAAATAACTCTATTTTCATAGAATTATCAAGTTGTCCTCGGGTGGCCACATTTCCCTTGAAAACACTCTCTCTTATAAACATATTCTCTTCTCTCTCTCTCTCTCTATATATATATATATATGCTCAATGGTTCTCAGCCATATGGATGTACGTGCATGCATCTATATGTCCACACACAGACACACACACACACCTATATATATATATACACACACATTGATTTGCATATATATATTTGTATATAGATATATATATATATATATACATGTATGTATATATCTATTTATATGCACCCATAGTTATTTTATCTTTAGGACTAAGATATTTTGATCAAATTATTATTATTATTATTATTATTATTATTATTATTATTATTATTATTTTGATGGCTTATGTGCTATTTATGTTTTCTCCTACTGTACATTATCCTTTACCTTTAATGAATTGTTGCAACTGATGGAACAACTCAATTTCCATCATCTACCACTTCCTAGGCTACACAGCACCTTTACCATTCATTTCCCTTCAATGACTTTTATATATACATACCCTTATCTGTGTATACTTGTATACCTTTGTACTTTTATATATACTGATAATTCTATGAAAACAGAGTTATTTATACTTAATTTCTTAATTAACTATTTTAATCCTCATATTATTTTATTAATTATCCCCTCATTTTAATTAAAATTCTCATGTTTGCAGATAAATTAAATCCAGATGAATTTTAGTCATTTCAGTAGAAAATGGACTGAAAATGAGCTAAAAAGGATATTGGACCACTACCATTTCGTCTTGTAGCATGAGTCACCATTCTTCTTAACACATGTGATGCCAAATGTCCACATTTTATTCACATTTGAAAGATAAAATCAAAGGACACCTTGGCCACCTCATGGAAGACACAAGTCATGCCACCTTGCACATCCAAGTGGACAAGAAGACAAATGACATGAAAATATCTTCTCTAGAAGCTAATGGTGTGAAGACAAGTGGCCAAACAATGCCAACTCATCTAGGATTAAAATTTCCCTTTGTACCCCTATTTTGATGTGTATAAAAAGAAAAAGATGAGTAGTTTTTAGAGAGTTTTTTTTTAGTTAGTTTTGTGTTGGTTGTAGGGTTTTAGGTAGGTTATATATTTCTTTTAGTTTTTTTTTTAAGGTTCTCACGGATTGTAGGAGCCACCATTGTTCTTGGGTTGGCAAGTTTACATCTCCTATTTTTTATTTTGGCACATTTTAAGCTTCTTGAATGAAAAAGCTTTCATTTTTCATTTTTACTATTTTTTTCCTTTACTATTCTGTTTATTTATCTGCTACTGTTCCATCGGTAGGCTAGTGACAACAGCCCTTCTTTCTTCACCGTTTACTACTATTTGTTCTTCATTGTTTTCCTTAGTTTTTAAGGTAGTTTTATATTGATTTTCTTCAGTTGTTGGATGGAGGAGAGAAGCAAGAGGAAGAACTGCTGGTGACAGTAGCCACACTTCTGTCACGTTACTGCACGTCCATTCCTAGGGCTTTTCATTCAATCTTTGCTCTAGGATTTTCTTTCAGTAATTTTGAAGTTTATACATGTTATTACATTTTTTATTTCATTTTTCTGTAGTTTGATAATTTCTTGCACTAGTTCAGGTAGTGGAGGGAGGCTGGGTGACAGACGGCTTCTTCTTCATTATGTGCTACACATTTTTCTTCTGCCTCCATTGTTGTTGCATGTTTCACGTTACTGCTTCTTTTTTGCATTTTCTGTTTGCCTTCTTTTCTGTTCTACTGGCTTGAACGTGGCTACCTTCACCTCTTTTACTTTTCTGCATTGCTTGACCATTGCTTGTGGGAACGTTGCATTGAAGATGCTATTTTCCTGAAACTACTGTGTGTGTGAAAACATGGGCTTGAAGGTTGCAAGGTGGGGTTAGTGAAGACGCGGCTCAAATTCGTGCTCCCGTCTGTTGTGTGATGTAGGCGTGATACAGCCATTATCTTCCTCTATTTTGCTCTGTTTTGTTGACGATTTACTGTTTTAATAGTATTTTCTCTTTCCTACTTTGGTTTCCTATTTATGATTCCATTTTTGATTCTTTAATTCTACATAGATTGCCTTTCTTTTTCTATTTCATGTGTTCATCATTTTGCACTTAAAAACCTTTATTTTTAAATTTTTCTGTTATGCTTTCTCTCATCTTCGGTCCATCTCTGTTTACTGATTTTTGGACTGATCGGGTTTTGCTTCTTGCTGGCTGTACAGGATTCCTGATGACCTGCAGCTGAGCTGCTGCAGCCATACCTTGAGCTTGACGTAGCTATTGTTGCAGCTTGGAAGCAGAAGGCAGTGCAAGAGCTGGTATTTATTGCTGTGTCGAAGGGGACAACTCTGAGGTATTAAACCAGAGGTGTGGCCTTGCTGAGTAGCTGATCGGGTATAGCAACAGCTACATGAAGAGCATGATGGCATGGTCTGGAATGAAGCAAGAGCTGGCAGCAGGAAAAGGACTGCATGGATGTGGTTGAGCTTACAGTGCAGAACAGACGCAAAGCTGGTCCGTCCTGAAGCAGCTGCAGGACGCATGTACAAGAATGTTAGTATAGTGCAGGAACGTGGTGCACGGCAGAGCAGTGCATGGCCGAGTTTTAATTTTTATATTTTATTTTTACAATTTGCTTTATAATGTTTTCATATTAATTGTTAGATGTTAGTTTTTCTTTTATTACTATTTGTTAGTTTAGGTAATAGTATTAGTAGTTAAATTAAGATTTTTGAATTAATTTACGCTCTAGCTTAATTTTCTTTGCTTTTTAGTTTAAGATTTAATTTTAATTATAATAATATTTAATTTTTGAATGCAATAGGATTTAAGATTAAATTTTAAGTGTAGTACTTATGTATTGCATTTTAAGTTAGTTTAGGGGTAGAATCATTTTATTCATGATTAGGATAGTTTTCATTATAAATTTTACAAGCCTAAAAAATTTTATTTCTCATGCATCATTTAGAATAGATTTTATTATTTATTTAGGCATTTTATTAGTTTAGTATTATCTAGAGCTATATGTAATTTAAGGTCACCAATTTAGGCATTTAGGTTTAAAGTTATACTTAGGAATTTTTAGAATTTTTATTAGAATATTATTCCATTAGGCCTTATGTTAGATTATTTTGCATTTTTATCAATTAGATTAAACACATGCAAATTTTATTTTCATATTAGGATTTTCTAGTTTTAATCTATTTATTTTTTTAATCTATATTTTCTTATATTTGCATCTTTAGTCAATTTACACTAATTAATTCGAGTTTTAGTATTTTCTTCCTTTTGCAAATTCTCGCTTTTATTTTACTTGGAGCTCTGTGAGTAATTTCTGCTCTATTTTGCTTTATTTTAGTGTTTTTATTATTTTCCTTGCTTGCCAGTATTTTCAAATTAAACTTTGTAGATCACTCGTTTAATATTTATAATTGGCTAGGATATACTTAGGGTAAAATTAACTAGTACTTAGTTAGGCTAACTGTGTTCTCTTGGGACGATAATCTGGGATTCAGTTCCTTTTATTACTTGTGTGACCCGTGCACTTGCGGTATAAAGTCTAGGTAGGACGCAACCATATACCTATAGATTAATCTTGAGGAATAAATAAAATATTGCATACATATATAATACATGTATGTCTATGTACTTAATTAAATTTTTCATGTAGTATAAAAATAATGTTAGTCTAATATTTATACTTAAATTAATTCATCCATAATTACATATTTAATCTTAATTGCCTAAATTATTATTTATAGACAACACCAAGTACATGAAAATTTACAGTATTTACAGTATAAAATGTGTCATGACCCCTTTTTACCAAAAATCGTTACAAATTTTTTGTTTTTTCCTTTCCTTTCCCGGTCGTGAACATTCTCACCACCAAACAGTTGGGCTATGAGTTAGTATTAGTCACCCTTTACCATCTACTATGTCATCTATCTTTTAATTTATTCAAAAGTAAACATGTATACTTTATAATTGAGGTTTTATATTTGTAAGTGTTTACTAATATTTACATCCCCCAAATTACATTCCAAAATGATTACTGTGCTATTACATGTTTAGATACAAAATTATACTAGGGTGTATACCTTTCGATGATGGGAAGTAGCGGATACCAAGAATGCAAGTCCTCAGCCGCTCACTAACTACTGCAAGTGTCACGACCCAATTCCATTCTCTTTAACCGAAAATCACTGAAAATTTTTCGCGTTTTACTGATACCTTACCCTGTCGTGAACTAAACTCACCACACACTGTTGGGCTGTGAGCCAATAATAAACACCACGTCTCATTCATTCTCAATAAATTAAAAACGATGTCATACATGTGCATTTAATCGTGTACTTATACGAATACATGTTTTACTGACATCTACATCCCCCATAAGTACAACTCAAAAGAATACTGTGCTTTTACATTGTTTAGATACAAAAAGAATCACTGTGTATATACCTCTTAGCGATGGAGATGCAGCGGAGTCCAAAATAATACGCCTCAGTCCTCACTGGGCTACTATGCACGCTCTGTAGGGGGGAAAATAGAGTGGGATGAGCAACCACACGCTCAGTAAGGCAATAATGCAAGCATGGTAGATAACTACTCTATCTACATGCTGATAGTGTTATGCATAAATCATTTATAGTAGGAGCATGAGGAATAAAACTATGCCATATGAATATACATATATATCATGTATCAAAATCATGTGCATTGGCATATAAAACATGGTAGAGACATCATGCATAAAACATCTCATGCTCAATCTCATTTAAATTCATAAAAGGGCAATTCATTTAGAAACCTCCTTTTTTGAACCAACAACATAACACCACCAAATCAACTCACAAACCACAACCACATTTACATTCCACAATTCACGCATGTGTATAAATCTAGGTCACTATATCAGAAGTGCCTATGTGAATCATTACATCATAAATCATCCCAGACCACACGCATCCAGGTGTGCGGGGTATCATGCTGGCACGAAGATGGATTATCCCTCGCCAGACTTTCTCATCACATGACCATCATGCGGTACATCGTACTCCATGCGATATACACGGTACAGCGTACTCCGCAGCTCATATCGTGATTGGGGGTGCCATTCCTAGGTCTTACCTACCCCATACCATGAGTTTCCCATATCCATGGAGGACAACCTCCCTGCCGAACAGAGCCTCCCCGCCTAACAGAGCCTCCCTGCCTCCTCGGGCTTAAGGATGTTAGCTTAAGGATGTAGGGCTTAAGGGTCCTTTCCGTAAGAGAGCCTCCCCACCGAACAGAGCCTCCCCGCCTAACAGAGCCTCCCCGCCTAACAGAGCCTCCCTGCCTCTTCAGGCTTAAGGATATTAGCTTAAGGATGTAGGGTTTAAGGATCTTACCTTTACCATACCCATGTAGGAGAGCCTCCCTGCCTAACAGAGCCTCCCCGCCTCTTTGGGCTTAAGGATGTTGGCTTAAGGATCCCACCGTAAGAGAGCCTCCCCACCAAACAGAGCCTCCCCGCCTAACAGAGCCTCCCCGCCTAACAGAGCCTCCCTGCCTCTTGGGCTTAAGGATGTTGGCTTAAGGATGTTGGCTTAAGGATGTAAGGCTTAAGGATCTTACCCACTTTCACAACCCTATACGAATCCCATTGTACAAGCTTGTGCGAGCAAAGCTCTAGCACGACTCATGCATCATGCATCTTCTCATAAAGAGGCGCGTACGAGCATAGCTCTAGTACGGTTATACTCATAAGATAACCATTCACAATCCACGTACGAGCAGAAGCTCCAGTACGGTTTATAAACATCATCACAATTCAATTTCAAAGTGCGAGCTAAGCTCAAGCACGTTTCACACAAGTGAAAACATAGAAATCTCGCGCGAGCGAGGCTCTAACGCGAATTATATCACATACACGCGATAGGCGGCTTACATGCATTCAAAACATCTCATAATATGCTTAGTGCCTCGTATGGGCTATTTCACAACATCATTCAAGTACTAGCCAGCCTATCCTTTTATTTGCTCAAATCAAAGCGTTGTGTTTTGTAAAAGCATTCAAAACACATGATTTATGCAATTATTAGCCTTACTATCCCTTTTTCATAACATCCACTTCAAATCCAAAACCACGCATATACCCATCATCTTTCACGAACACCATCAACATTTATTTGAGCAATCATGCATTTCATACAACACCCAATATTCACCCAGTTCAAAATACGAGCAGCTATCTCTATATACTCACAAAATTCCCTTACCTGGAATCGCGATGCGTGATTCCACTTCCTTAAGCTGCTTACTCGTACGATTCGGTTCGTCTTCAACGAACTCTTCGGGACTGCACAAAATCGTATCCCGCATTATATTCGACCTATATATTGCAACCCTTGTGCTTGCTACAGTCAATTTAATCTATAGCCTCTATTAAAGCTTATTTGGCCTCGTTTCATTACTTTATCCATAACTCGAGTCTATGGATTTTCTTAGGCCTATTAACTTATTCAAAATCGATATCAAATCGATGTAAAGCTCATAGCGTTCATATCCCATGAATCCCCTCACTATGGCATTTATTCTTCACATACATATCCATTTTCACATTTCTTCCAACCCACCATGTAATTTCATCTAACCATCTAAATCATAACATTATCCCAATGACAACTTTAACATGCCATAAACCATAAGTTCATTAAATCCCACATATCCTCACATTATACCCATTTTAGATTTCTAGGTCACACCAATTTCACAACATTCCTAAGTAGTTTATCCATCAATACTCCTATCAATCAACTCCAAAATCAATTAAATAGCTAATGCATTTGGATTGGAGTGTTAGAATCTTACCAATATGATTTCTCTTCTTGCTCCAATTGGTAATGCCCTCAACTCCTTCAATTCCAAAAATGGGAAAATGCCCTCTCACTATGTTGTTCTCCTCTTTGATAGGAACAACTTTGCCTCTAATGATCTCTCTTCACATCTCACTGAAATTGGCTGATTTTAGAGAGGGAAAGTTGGGTTTTTGGGGTTGAAATTGTAAGGTTAAGTGTTTTCCGAGATTTCCAGATTTTTCAGCTCTCCTTATATAGAAATGACTTGAGGAGATCGATCTGGTCCAAGAGGAGATCGATCTGGTCCCATAAAATCCCTCTTTTTCACGGCATTTTTAAGCCTGAGATCGATCTGTCGAAGCAATGAGATCGATCTGTTGAGGCATGAGATCGATCTGTTGAAGCATGAGATCGATCTGGTCCCAAACAGAGAGCTAAGGAGATCGATCTGGGTGCTTGGGGATCGATCTTTCCACTATAGAATGCTTGAGAGATCGATCTGGCTCCATTGGAGATCGATCTGCTCAATTCTTTCGCCCAAATAAGAGCATTCTGGCTCTTCCAGATCGATCTCTCATCCTAGGAGATCGATCTGGACCTCATGTTTTTCCAGATTTCCTGCAGTTTCATTGCTGCAACTCATACCAACACACCTTCAATCTATTGCCATGGCCATTTCCTCATCCATCCACCTCTATAACTTGAAAATGGCATCCATTCATACCTTATGCACATTGAAACTTGTGTGCATTCATTGTATATTCAAAGGTATGCAACATAAAACCAAATGGAAGCATAACTCCATTCCATTTTACCACACTACTCATTTTGAGTCTCAATCACATCCATCACTTGCTAGAACACATTTCTCCGTATTCATACTCAATGAAACTTGTATGTACGTTACAACTTATATTACACATACATACATTGAATCCATGGACTTACATCAATCATATTTTACATCACAAGTCCATTCATATTTTTGATCCAAGTACACACATTACCCTTATACATATACGGGGTCTTACAGCAAGTGCTCTGAAAAGAGGAGAAAATAAGAGGAGTGGGCAAACCACGTGCTCAGTAAGGCAATCATATGAGCAAGTAGATAACCACATTATCTCCATGATCATGATGCCATGCATTAAATCATTCTCTTTCGAAATCATACTTAAATACGAATTTCATGCATACTTTTATACCATATAAAATCATTCGTATAAAAAAATTCATTTCGTGAAATGGCAGATAAAGCATTGAATTATACGTCATACTATTTAAATAATGCACATTATGTCAAAACATGTCATTTATTTCAAATCGACAATTCATTTCGTGAAATGGCAGATAAAGCACGGAATTATACATCATGCTATTTAAATAATGCACATTATGTCAAAACATGCCATTTATTTCAAATCAACATCAGCCCCAGAATCATCAGGACTAAATCCCAAAACCATAAAAATCATAAAATCACAAAATCAAGTAATAAGTAATATGTGATTTCGCAAAGCAAATAACATGCGATTTCGCAAAGCAAGTGACATGCGATTTTGTAAAGCAAGTAACAAGCGATTTAACAAAGCAAGTGACATGCGATTTCGTAAAGCAAGTAACATGCAATTTCGCAAAGCAAGTGACATGCGAGACTAGGCAAGAATCATTGTAATAACTCTAGGACTATGGTCATATCCTCTGTGATCCCAAGCTATGGGGATCCTAGTGTGCGAGGTATCACATCACATCTGAGGCTGCCCCAGGAGCTGGGTACCAAACCTTCTCGCCAGCCAATCAGATCACTAGTCTGAAGACTACACATCATATATAATGGCACAGTACAACGTACTCCATGCTATAAGCATGGTACATCGTTCACCCATGCCAATGTCATCTCAATATTCAGCGCCATGTCTCGAAATACACGTACGGGCATATTAAATTAGTGTGACACACAGTCTACACAATGCTCCCAGCACGGCCTTATGCATGTCATATGTAACGACCCGATTTTCCTACTCTTTCCTTAGTTGGGCTATGAGTTGATGATTATTTCCCATAGTAAATTATCATTCTTATGTATTTTATGGTAACAAATTGAATATAAAATCTGAGTAATTTTTTTTTTTCGTAATTAAACAGAATAAATGTTTGTTACACATGATTAAGTTCACATATTTCCCCCAAACTCAGATACAATTCTGCATTACTGTACTTTCAAGATTAGATACCAATTACATGTCTAAATAGGGTATACCTTTGTGCGTAGAAGGGTGTCCCTTTGACGTATGCCTGCATATTAAATCTACCCATCAACCTCTGTTACTGAGGGAACTCTGTGGATGTAAAATAAAGGATGAGCTCAACATGCTCAGTAAGAAAAATCAAGCGGCAAGTAGATAAATACATTATCTACAAAATACGGTCTTGAAGTAATACTATACAGTTCAGTGTAGTATAGTGAAAATTACCATTTTCTTACAATATCGGTATCACAAAATTACCATTTTTCCACAGTATCGGTATCATAGAAAACATTACTACAAAATATCATTTAAATCAATGCAGTAAAATAAAACTCATTTCATATCAGAAATTCACTTCATCAAAACTTAGTTCAGATAAATCAAATAAGTGAGACATGGCGGAATATTCATCATTAATAATCAATCAATCAATACGACAATTGGCCAATGTCAGTGATTCCGGGCAATCACGGGTCAGGTGTGCCGGGATGTCAAGTGTCGTAGGAGTGGTCAACTACCCAATCGGCTTACTCATTTCTCAATAATATTGTAAATCGTACTCACGTGCACACAGCACGATACATCGTACTCCATGGACCTCGGCATCATTCACACTTCCATATAATTTCCATCACCTTCTTTGCCTCTAATCACGTGTGAGCAGGTACGTGCAAGATCACACAGCAATACACGTCTGACAGGCACGGTTTATCAAAACACTTTAAAATCACGTGCGAGCAGGTCAGTGTAAGACCACACAGCAATACACAATGGTTGGCACGGTTTTACTTCATGACTTAGATCAAAATCCAGTGTGAGTCGGTCCGTGCGACACAGTCTGTACGCGCTCAAGCACGTCTCGTCAGTGCGAGTCAGGCCGTGCGACACACAGTCAGCATGCGCTCAAGCACATCTCGTCAATGCGAGTCGATCCGTGCAATACAGTCAGCACGCGCAAGCACGTCTCGTCAGTGCGAGTCAGGCCGTGCGATACACAGTCAGCACACGCTCAAGCACATCTCGTCAGTGCGAGTCAGTCCGTCCGATATAGTCAGCACAAGCTCCAGCACATCTCATTTAAATTTTTTCTTAAAATACATATAAAATTTCATTTGTTTCACGAACCAGTTCAAAATAGGTTGTCTAATACAGTTTTAACTTTAGAACACTTAAATATCATTTTCAGTGTTTCAATAGATTAAAAGGGGCTAGTCTTGCCTTTTTCAGCTTAAAATCCATAAAACATAGTCTCAATGCAAAATCCAAAATTTCGGATTTTTTCCGCGATAATTTTAAAAGTACTAAAAATTTATTTAAATACACAAAATATGGTTATTTCGTAAATCGGGTAGATTTCAAGGTTCCTTAAAACTTATTTCTAAATTTCTAGCAGTAAAATTTTCCTAGGGATTTTCTAGGTTCAGCGTATCAAAATTTCGTCTTGCAATCTCTAAATATACAGTAAATATACGCAATATAATTTTGATAATTCACAGGTAATTTTTCTATAGCATAAATAAATATATATAATTTCCTAAATTCGTATCTACAAAAATTATTGAAAAATACGTGCATTCATCTCTATAGCACACTGTATTTTTTCTTATCTTGGTATCCACGTGTAAATCGAGGCATTTTACTTTTGGAGTTGATAGGTCCTAGTTCGCTCGATAAATTTTCCTTTCGGGATTCTTTTCTCCCTAGTTTCTAAATTCCTTCCTGTGCCATTTTCATTATTTTCCAATATATATATATATATATATATATATATATATATAAATTAAACTCTCTCTTCTTTCTTCTTCTTCTGCTTCTATTTTTTTTTTCGCGGGTTCAAACTTTCCCGCCTTTTTCCTATTTTCTTTTCCTTCCTTCTTTCTTCTTCCTCCTTCTCGCATCACTCTCGGCTTCCTCTTCCTTTCTCGGCCTCCTTCATCTTCTCCACCTCTCGGCACCACCATCACCACCTCCTTCCTTCCCTTTCGGCCGACCATCTTCCTCATCACCACCATGTTTGCTTCGACTAACATCATCATATATATATATAAATTAAACTCTCTCTTCTTTCTTCTTCTTCTGCTTCTATTTTTTTTTTCGCGGGTTCAAACTTTCCCGCCTTTTTCCTATTTTCTTTTCCTTCCTTCTTTCTTCTTCCTCCTTCTCGCATCACTCTCGGCTTCCTCTTCCTTTCTCGGCCACCTTCATCTTCTCCACCTCTCGGCACCACCATCACCACCTCCTTCCTTCCCTTTCGGCCGGCCATCTTCCTCATCACCACCATGTTTGCTTCGACTAACATCATCATCTCGGTTTCCAGCACCATCTTCATCATCATTCCTATTTTTCGTCTACTGCCTCCTTCCTCACTTTCGGTTTCACACTTCTGTTTCCAGCTCCATGCATCGACAGGATATAGTGGTGGCCCTCTTCCTCGCACAGCCTCCTTCAGTCTCGGAGAACAGCCCCTTCCCAGCCCGTGGTTACAAGCCCCTCTCCTCTGTTTTCCCCTGTTACTCCACCTTTCTACTGTTTACTCCCAACTCTCTTTCTCTCTCTCGTTCCTGGTGGCCGGGTCATGTAGGTATATATATATATATACAAGGGCGGTGGCGTACTGGGCTGGCGCGTAGGGGGTGCAGAGCCGGTACAGCAGGGCCTAGCGCGGAGCTTGTGTGTGTGCAGACAGGTGGTGCAAGCACAGGCTGGAGCAGAGTGTCTGGGGTGTGCAGGCTGGGGCGACTGGCCGTGCAGGCTGGGCGTGGAGCAGGGGTGCAGGCTGGCAGACTGGGCCCTGGGCGCCTGGCGTGGTCGGGAGCACAGAGGGGGCAGGCGCGGCGTGTCTGGTGCTGCAGCAGAGGATGCAGGCACGCAGGCCTGAGGCTGGGCAGGACGCCTGGGTGCTGGCTGGTGAGCAGGCTGGTGTGCGCAAAGGGGGCAGGCGCGGGGTGCAGCGAGCGCGCAGGTACAGGTCACAGGGGCGGGGGTGTAGGGGCGCCTCTGGCGCACTCGGGCGCAGGAGGTACCGGTGGATGCAGAGAGGCTATCCTCCCAAAACGCACTGTTTCTTTCTTTTCTTTAATTTAAATTTTAAATTTTTATTTTTATATTAATATATATAGATATATATATGTATATTTATATAATCAATACAAATATATGTATTTCAAAATTAGAGTATAATTTCAAAATATTTATATTTTATATCAAAATAATTCATTTATATAATTCAAAATAAATGTATATTAATATAATCAAAATATTTATAGATTTATGTATACATTTATATACTAAAAATAAATATTATATATACATTTATATATTCATTTATATAATCAAAGTAAGTGTATATTTATATACACATTGTTTATTCCTATCATTCCTATCATTATTATTATTATTCGTTTATTTTTATAAATCGAATTTTAACAGAATTTTTGGCCTAACCTAATATCTCTTTTTCGACATAATTAATTTAATTATCCGCACACAAATTGTGATTTAAATTAAACATTGCTCGAGCCGAAATCTGGGAAAAATTTAGGGGTTTACATCATAAAACCACGTGCGAGTAGTCTCAAGCACGACAACAAGTATAGTGGACATTTAGTGCGAGCTATGCTCCAACACCATGTCAAAACTCGTATGAAAACTAGTGCGAGCTAGGCTCTAGCACAATGTCATGTATAAAATCATGTAAAAATCGAGTGCAAGTCAAGCTTCCAGCACTCTGTCACATGCACAAATCATGTCAAATCTCGTGCGAGCAATGCTCTCAGCACGTTTTGTTTCCACATATATCATGTAGGAGGCTCAATTTCAAAGGATGGTTTTCAAAACCAAAATCAACACCTGCCACGTGCTATTTTATGTAAATTGATAAAATTTCAGCCCGCCTACCCATATCCTTATTGAAAAGCATTAAAATTCATCAAGAACACTTAGTTCCTGTTTTTCATGATTTTTTTCTACAAATGGAAATCTTTACCTTTCACAAGGGCAAAATCGTCATTTTCCCTCTCAGGTAGAAATAAATATTATTTAATTTGCTAAAAAGCAGTATTTCATAGTGAAAACACTCAAAACATGCTATTTATGCATATTCCAATCTAATCCTAATTTTTTCAAAATTTCCCTTAACAAGGGGAAAACGATAATTTTTCTATGTCGGGTCTCTACCGATATTTTCCATATTCGAAAATCCATATACAATTTAATTATTCAAAAATCTACCCAAAAATATGTGTAGCTATCTCTAGCTACTCACAAAATTCGATTACCCCAATTCGTTCTGATCACTCTACATTTTCCATCGCTACCAATCACCTGATCCGCTTAGCTCCCAGTATGTTCTCTGGAGCTGAGATAATCGTTTATCGGGTTAAATACAGTACATTTTATTCGTATTTCACTTTTATTGAGCTTAATTTATAGCATTGGACTCGTTTACTCTTATTGAGCCGATTGCACCTTAATAGGGCTTAATCAGTCTTAAGCTCATTTTTCACTTACTATTCCCTTCATCAAGGCCTATTGGGCTCATTGGGCCCATCAACACTTATTGGGCCTCGGTTTAGGCTCTTTGGACAGCTTATACAATTATTTACGACAATCGATTTTCAATTCCAAAACATAATTCATTTTATACAGAATAAATCTGTAACTTATGTGATGAATTTCAAACTCTTATAATTATACAAGTTGTCGTAAATGAGATTTACTTACCCGAGATTCTTTTATAGTACACAAATCAAGGCTGACTCGAACTCTTGTTTGTCGCCAATTGTTGCACTATACATTTGTATAATTAAATCGGGTCAATTTCAGTCAATTATAATTCCCAATAAATTTCTCAAAAAATTAAATCGGTCAATTTTGACCGCCTACCGGCTTACCCTTAGTCCAATTGTATCACCGAATTTTTCTCTCCATTTTTCCACTTTTTTCTTCTTCTTTTTTTCTTTTTCTTTTTGGCTGAACCGGTTCAAACCATCCTCCCACTGAACAGGTCCAAACCGGTTCAAGGGCCATCTCACCGTTCGACGACTTTTTTGGTCGATTCTTCGCCGGCTTCGATCCCCATCAGGTTCATCTGGCCACGCGAAGCACGGATCTGGGGGTGGCCACGCTTGGATCGACGGCGATGAGGCTGGTTCGGCCTTTTCTTTCCTTGGCGTCGCTGTCATTTTTCTCTTTTCCCGATTGGCGTCGTTTCTCGTCGATTCGGGCCTGGATCAATGCCGTTGTCGCCCCCTCTGGCTGGTGGCAAGGCGTTCCCCCTTCCTCCGACCTCCGTTTGTCTCTCTCCTCCATTTTCTCTCCACTCTCTCGATTTTCCTTCTTCTCTCTCTCTCTCTCTCAGTCGCCGGACGTTCTCGCCTGGGTCAGCGTCGGCAGTCCTTCCCTCTCTCGGTCGCTTGCCTCGGTCTCCTTTTCTCCCTTCCTTCTTGCACTAGTGACGGAGGCAGAGGGGGTCGGGTTGTTTCCCGACACCATTCCCCTTGTGTCGCGCGATTCTATTCCGCGCGACACAACCTTGTTTTCGTTTTTTTTTCAATTCCTTTATTTTTTATTTTTTTATATTATACATTATACTATTATTTTAATAGAATAAAATATATTATTTCAACACAATTTTCTTCTACACCAATATATTTATATATTTAATTAATTAAATATATATTTATCTTATTTTATTATTATTTTTTCGAAGTATTATTCCCACATTTTCGAGATAACTTCCCGGGGTGAAAATTTCGGGTTATCCAAATAAATTCATATCTTGATCAATTGAACTCAGAATTCAATGATTTCTTCTTTATTGATTAAGATTTCCTAAATCCATGTTTAAAATAACGATTTCTTAAGGAATTTACATTGAATTTCAGGCCTTACAATCCTCCCCACCTTAAGAAATTTGATCCTCCAAATTAGAACCAAGTCAATCCTCAAATAATTGGGAATGTTTATCTCGAATCAGGCTCTCTAATTCTTACGTAGCTTCCTCCGAATTGTGGTGCTACCAGAGAGCCTTGACCAAAATGATTGTCTTCGATCGCAATACCTTCTCCTTCCTATCCAATATCCGAACCGGCTTTTCCACATATGACATATCCTCCCTGAGCTCCAAAGGCTCATACCTAATCATATGTGCCGGATCCATATGGTATTTTCGAAGCATCGAAATGTGGAAGATATTGTGGACGCCTACTAATTCTGGTGGTAACGCCAACTTACAGGCCTTATCTCCACTTTGTCCAATATTTAAAAAGGGTCTAATACAATGAAACTCAATTTACTTTTTTCCCGAGAATTCCCAAAAACACTGTTTCGCTATCGGTGAATTCCAACGGTCTTCGTCTCTTGTCAGCATAGCTTTTTCTGTTTGGTCTGAGCTGTTCTTAATCTCTCACCTATCGACTGAACATTCTCAAAGGCTTGTCTTACCAAATCAGGAGCAAATATCTGTATGTCACTCACTTCTCCCTATCCAATCGGGGAACAACAACTACAGCCATACAATGCCTTTTCGATACTTGAGTAATAACTATTGTTATAGGCAAATTTGACTAATAACAAATGATCATCCCAGGAGCCTTTCAAATCCATTTCGCACGCTCTCAACATATCCTCCAGAACCTGTACAGTCCCCTTTGACTAACCATCTATCTGAGGATGGAAAGTTGTGCTAACACTCAATTGGGTTCTCATGACTTCTTGAAAAATGTTTTCAGAAGTGGAAAATGAAGCAGGAATCCTTATCGATACAATGCTCGCTGGAAAGTTACATGGTGTTCCACAATCTCCCTTACACATAAATCAGCTCACGCACTCAGAGTATTAGTAGCTTTCATAGCTAGGAAGTGGCAAACTTAGTCAATCTATTGACTATCACCCAAATAGCCTCGTGATTCCTGCGGGTCCTCTATAATCCATCATGAAATTCATTGTAGCATGCTTTCATCTCTATGTCGATATAGGTAGAGGCTGCAATAACCTGCAGACTTATGATACTCTATCCGCTGACATATAAGACACTTTGCTACAACTCTACAATGTCTCTTTTCATGCCTGACCACCAATACCCTTTTAGAGATTCTGATACATTTTATTACTCCCCTGATGCACTGTATATCTTGAAGAGTGAGCTTCTGACAATAAAAATCTCATCAACTGTGGGTCATTGGGAGTACTTATTTTGCCTCTGAACCTCAGTAAGCCATCATCACTCACTATGAACTCTATCATTGTACCCATCTGAATCTAACTCACACTATCGACATCGTATCGATCATCACGCTAAGCCTGTCAAATCCGGTCAATTCAATCTAGTTCCAATCTCAGGCTAGCTATCACATAATCACTATCAGTATCAGAAGGGATCACATCTCTATTGAGGCTCATAAACTGCTCTAACGGCTCACGCTCCCTGACCATCATATGTGATACCATCCCGAAACTCTTTCGACTCAAGGCATCAGTCACTACATTAGCCTTACTCAAACGGTTCAATACCTCATAATCATAGTCTTTCAGAAGCTCTAACCCTCTTTGTTATCTCATATTCAACTTTTTCTGTGAAAACAGATACTGAGGCTTTTATGATCAGTGCATACCTGAAATTTCTCACCGTATAACTAGTGGCGTCATAGCCTCAGTGCAACCACTATGGCTACCAACTCTAAATCATGGGTCGGATAGTTTCTCTTATGGTCCTTGAACTGTCTAGATCCATAAGTGACTATCTTCCCATTTTACATCAGTATACAGCCTAATCCTTATTTTGAGGCATCCATATATACTGAGAAACCTCATGAGCTGTTAGGTATGGTGAGAATAAATGTGCTGGTCAGTTTATGCTTCAATTTACCAAAACTCACAGAAGCTACTTTCACACTTACCATCCCACTGAAATACAACCTTCTTCCGAGTGAGACGTGTCAACGGAGCAACCCATTTCGAGAAATCCTCAATAAATCATTTGTAAAACAGTTTTCAATTGCTGCTCATGATCTTCCCAGGACTTCGAATGTACTAACATATCATCGATAAAGATGAAATTTAATCAGTCTAGGTAAAGTTTAAATACCTCGTTCATTAATGTCATAGCGGGTACATAAAGTTGTCTTGAGCACATCCACATTTCAAATCCTCAACGGATGATACCCAGACTTCAAATCGATCTCGAAAAAAATCTGCGTTCTTCGAAGCTGATCCAATAGATTATCAATAATAGAAGGAAACACTTATTCTTAATGGTAGCCTCATTCGACAACCAATAATTACCACACAGTTGAAGGCTTCATCTTTCTTTTTCACCACTAGAACTGGTGTTCCCTATGGTGAAACACTCAGTCTGATAAATCCCTTATCTAATAACTCTTATAATTGCTTCTTTAGTCCTTTCAATTCCACTAGTGCCATTTTATACAGTGGTTTGCATATCGGCATAGTACCAGGTGCCAAATCAATACAAAATTATATCTCTTTATCTGGTGGTAACCCTGGTAAGTCATCCGAGAAGATATCAGGAAACTCCCTGACTATTGGGATATCTGTCAACTCCACATGTACCTTATCCATATCAACCCCATAAGCGATGAAATATTCTCATCATTACTCATTCTATTTTATACAATCATCCACTCCTTTTTTTACAACCATTACATTCTTTCATCACTTGTCAAAACATACAATACACTTTTCAGAGGTGGAAACATCACTATCTTAGAATAGCAATCTAAACAGCATAGTCTGTAGCTGACCAATTTGGGAATGGATTGGTTTACCTCAAAATCATTCATATTCAATTGAATAAGATCGGCTGACATATCATTTTCCCTCACTTTCAGTTCAATCTCTACATACATATTCAGTTAGCTGACTATCCTTCATTGAGGTGCTATCTATCAGCATTTTGCCCAAAGGTATAGGCTTCACCTCTTTCACTAACTTATATGCTAACGAAGGCGATTTGAATAAATGTGTGGCACCAGGATCAGTTAAAACAATTACTTCAATATTCACAATTAGGGTGGTACTTTCCACCACATTAGATGAAGCATCAATAGTGTCTTGGTCCAAGGCATACACTCGCCCTCGACCAACAACCTATTTCCCCATTCTCTTTGACTGTGGCCTTCTTTTTTGGTGCAGAGTTATCAGCAGGGCTGGCTCTGGCTCTTTGCCCTTCCGTGGGGCAGTCTCACCCTGCTCTGGGCAATCATTAAATAGATGGCTCGTATTACCACTCTTAACACATGATTAAGTCAATAAGATACAGGGGCTGCTTCTGTGGTATCTACCACACATCCTACACTGTTCGGTAGCAGGTCGGGGTCCTCCAATCACAATACCGCTCGTAGGCGCTAAAACTGGATACACTGGGGGCTTACCAATCATCTTACCCCATAATTTATCAGCTCTAAATCTCTTGCTAAATGGCATCTTTCCCGTTCTGACACATTTGTCATCCACTAGTCTCTTTTTTTGTCTCTATTTCGGCCCTTATTACATTTCCCAAACTCAGAGGCGTGCAACTCATAATCTTATTCGCACCACTGTGGTCTGCGCATTGCCTCGTCGTAGGTAATGATATCCAATGGGACCAATCAGACTCTGATAAACGGTCTGAGCCTTTTCATGACTTTTGGACCTTTTGATTCTCACTGTTCAAAGTGTCGGGTCATACCTGCCTAGGGATATAAACTGAGATTCATCCTCGCCAATTGATCTGTTCCTCTGGGTCAGAGAAATGAACTCTATTTGTAAATTCCTCTGAACGATGTTAGAAATATACTGTGTCTGGAATGCATCCAGAATTTATCTCTCATGTCAGCTCTAGATGTTTAACTTTTAAGATGGGTCGAGCAGACTTCCACCCATGCTCTGCATCGCCTTCTAACATAAACGCATCAAAAGTCACTTTCTCGGTCGACATACACCGATAGAACCAGTACAACTTTGCTATCTCATTCATTTAGTCCTCAACAACTACTGGGCTCTTTACCTTACTAATTATCGGTGGTCTGAAATTTTAAAATTGCCTTAACCTGTCCAGCTCATAATCATATTCCAAATCATTACCACTCTGCTGTAGAGCTGCAGGCGAAGACATATCCTAAACCTATGAGGTGTTGGAGTCTCTATAATCTGAGGCATCTGTGCAGGCTATATAGCTGGATCTTGTCAGCCCTCAGCTCCCTGCATAGACTGAGTAAACAATTCCAAAATATTTTTTACACTCCACTTCAACCTCGTGAAACGTGTCTCAATATCGTCCGATCTCACTGTGGGACCCTGTGGAGCATGCTTAACACCAGCCTCCACCTCAATCTCATCTTGATTCTCATGTGATGACTTAGTACGACTCTCAGGCCTACCTCTACGGCCTCGAGTACATGTACTCGCCCCTCTACCATAGCGGCTATCAATTATAATGACTAGTTTCTTGCATTCATAATCATTCATTAGTCTAATCCCATCTCAGTATACACAGTTATATCTCAACAAAGCATAGTAATATGGGAATGTAACTTTCCTACTTACTAATATCGACTCATATCAGGTCAACTTAGCTCTGATACTACCTCTGTCACAACCTCCTTTTACAAAAAATCGTTACAAATTTTTCATTTTTTCCTTTCCTTTCCCGGTCGTGAACATTCTCACCACCAAACAGTTGGGCTATGAGTCAGTATTAGTCACCATTTACCATTTACCATGTCATCTATCTTTTAATTTATTCAAAAGCAAACACTTATACTTTATAATTGAGGTTCTATACTTGTACGTGTTTACTAATATTTACATCCCCCAAATTACATTCCCAAATGATTACTGTGCTATTACATTTTTAGATACAAAATGATACCAGGGTGTCTACCTTTCGATGATGGGAAGCAGCGAATACCGAGAATGCAAGTCCTCAGCCGCTTACTAACTACTGCGAGTACTCTGAAAAGATGAGAAAATAAGGGGGTGAGCAAACCACGCGCTCAGTAAGGCAATCATGTGAGCAAGTAGATAATCACACTATCTACATGATCATGATGTCATGCATTAAATCATTCTCTTTCGAAATCATACTTAAATATGAATTTCATGCATACTTTTATGCCATATACAATCATTCGTATAAAGCAATTCATTTCGTGAAATGACAGATAAAACATGAAATTATACGTCATGCTATTTAAATATGCACATTATGTCAAAACATGACATTTATTTCAAATCGATAATTTATTTCGTGAAATGGCAGATAAAGCACGGAATTATATGTCATGCTATTTAAATAATGCACATTATGTCAAAACATGCCATTTATTTCAAATCAACATCCGCCCCAAAATCATCAGACTAAATCCCAAGACCATAAAAATCATGAAATCACAAAATCAAGTAATAAGTAATATGTGATTTCGCAAAGCAAATAACATGTGATTTCGCAATGCAAGTGACATACGATTTCGCAAAGCAAGTGACATGCAAGACTAGGCAAGAATCATGGTAATAACTCTAGGACTATGGCCATATCCTCTGTGATCCCAGGCTACAGGGATCCTAGTGTGCGGGGTATCACATCACATCTGAGGCTGGCCCATGAGGTAGGTACCAAACCTTTCCGCCAGCCAATCAGATCACTAGTCCGAAGACTACACATCATATATCACGGCACAGTATAACGTACTCCATGCTATAAGCACGATACAACGTTCACCCCATTACAATGTCATCTCAATATCCAACGCCATTTCTCGAAATGCACGTGCGGGCATATTAAATTAACGTGACACACAGTCTACACAATGCTCCCAGCACGACCTTATGCATGTCATAAAACCACGTGCGGTTAGTCTCAAGCATGACAACAAGTATAGTGGACATCTAGTGTGAGCTATGCTCCAGCACCATGTCAAAACTCGTATGAAAACTAATGCGAGCTAGGCTCCAGCACAATGTCATGTATAAAATCATGTAAAAATCGAGTGCAAGTCAAGCTTCCAGCACTCTGTCACATGCACAAATCATGTCAAATCTTGTGCGAGCAATGCTCTCAATACGTTTTGTTTCCATATATATCATGTAAGTGGCTCAATTTCAAAGAATGATTTTCTAAACCAAAATCAGCACCTGTCATGTGTTATTTTATGTAAATTGATAAAATTTCAGCCCGCCTACCCATATCCTTGTTGAAAAGCATTAAAATTCATCAAGAACACTCAGTTCCTACTTTTCATGATTTTTTTTCTAAAAGTAAAATTTTTTACCCTTCACAGGGGTAAAATCATCATTTACCCTCTCGGGTTGAAATAAATATTATTTAATTTGCTAAAAAGTAGTATTTCATAGTGAAAACACTCAAAACATGCTATTTATGCATATTTCAATCCAATCCTAATTTTCCAAAGTTTCCCTTAGTAGGGGCAAAATGATAATTTTTTTATGTCGGGTCTCTATCGATATTTTTCATATTCAAAAATCCATATACAATTTAATTATTCGAAAATCTACCCAAAAAATACTACCTCTAGCTACTCAAAAAATTCCCTTACCTCAATTCGTTCTGATCACTCTACATTTTTCATCGCTACCGATCACTCGATCCGTTTAGCTCCCAGTATGTTCTCTGGAGTTGAGATAATCGTTTATCGGGTTAAATACAATACATTTTATTCGTATTTCACTTTTATTGAGCTTAATTTATAGCATTGAGCCCGTTTACTCTTATTGGGCCGATTGCACCTTAATGGGCCTTAATCAATCTTAAACTCATTTTTCATTTACTATTCCCTTCATCAAGGCCTTTTGGGCTCATTGGGCCCATCAACAATTATTGGGCCTCCGTAAATACCGTAAAATTTTCATGTATTTGACTTGTCAATGAGAAACGATTTAACCACTGGTAAAATGAAGAACCGGGGAGTATGTAATTATAGGTATATATTTATAATCATACGTACAAGTGTACGTATAAGCATGTACGAATAAATATAAATACAAAAAAAGATATAAATAAGGGTTTATAAATACATAAATATGTACATGAGTAAGGACATATATGTATATGTATATATATATATATACAAGAAAATATAAGTACATATATACAGGGTTCAAAATAGCGGCCGCGACCCGGTTTCGGCGGCAGCCGCCACCGCTTTTAATGAAAAAACGGGTGTGAATTTTTGTAACGGGATAAAAAAAAGACTAATACGAGGCTAACGATAACAGTAATACACAATACAATCATATATAAAACAGAATCCATAAACAAATAAGAAATAAAACAGAAATAAACTGCAAGTGAGAGAACGATAAAGAAGAAAGGCAAAAAGCTGTTGAGGTGAGGCCGTGAGGGATCGAACGATTGAAGGTCACCGGAACAAAAGTCGACAATGGGAGCCAGAAGAGAAAACAGAATCGGATCTGGCCTGGAAAGGGAAAGGGGAAGGAGAAGGAGACCGAAGCAAAAAGCAGAAGAAGTGGAAAAGGTGCCGGTGGGAAAAGGTTAAATTCACTGATTGGGTTGGTTTGGGGGGTGGGGTGGGCGTGGGGTTGGGTTAGAAAAGTTAGTGATTAATAAAATATATAATAATTAAATTAATATAATTTTTTAATTAGTATAATTTGTTTGTAGGTAATTGTAATTAATTTTTTAATTAGTAGTAATTAGTATAATTTTTTAATTAATATAATTAATATAATTTTTTTAAGAAGTTAGTATTAATTAATAATTTTGTAAGTAAATATTTACTAATTATTTTAAAAAATGTTCAGTAAATATCTTAAATGTTTAGTAATTATCATAAATTATTTTAAAAATTATAAAATAAAATTAATTATGATTATAATTGCAAATAATATATTTTGGGTGAAATTGTGTGAATTAAAAAAAAATCACGACCGCGATAGCCGCAATGACCGCAATGGTATCCGCTATATCCGCAACCGCGACAAACGCAACGCAACCGAAAACGAGGCCTCGACCGCAATTTAAATCCCTGCATATATATACATATATTATGGCTATATCTAAGGAGGTAAAATATATATGTGCATACATATGGAAATATACTTAATAGGAGCATGGATGGATGCTCTCGATTTGAGCAAGGGAGAAGCCAGCTGGTTTGGTTACTGATGAAACCAAACAATTTGTACTAAAGAGACGTGTGAAGAAAGGTAGATGTGAGAGTGGATCTTGGTGTAGACAAGGGAAAGAAAGGAAAACCTGCAAATATATATATATATATATATATATATATATATATATATAATACTATAATACTATAACAGCTGACTAGGGTACGGGGATAGTAGAAAGTTTATGTCCTATTCTGCACCAGCATTGACAAAAAAAGAAAACATGAAAAGAGGAATAAGGAATTAAACAGAGTACAAAGGGGTGACGGCAGTGAAGAAACTGAAATACCACGCCCTGTTCACCGACTCCCTCTGCACACCGAGCGTCCTACCATACCCGCATCCCTCTCTTCATCAATTCCCATCAACCCAATCCCATCATTCACCCACTCTTAGCATCGAAAACCTGCAATGGAAGAGAGAAAAATCGATGGTAGTGGACCTAACAACAGTAGAAATAGCCGGCATACAAGGAAATCGAGTACTGAGGTATTTATATAGATATATTAACACAGAAAGTATGAAGACAGGAAAGCAGGAAAGGAATGAGAAAAAAAAAAGGAAGGAGACAGAGAAAAGAACTGAAAACTGAAGCAGGAAACCGAGAGCAGAGGCAGCATGAGAAGGAGAAATGAAGAGAATGCGTGGTTAAGGGAGAAAGGAGAGTTACCTGGCTGTCCGGTCGCCTGAAAATTGAAACAGAAGTAGTGGCTACAGAGAAACGAAGCTGAAGCAGTGGTGACCCACATAAAGGAGAAAACCTAAAGCAAGGGTGCACAACGCATGATGCTGAACCTGGACAGCAACAAAGGAGGCTGGACTGGGCGCTGTAAACTGGGAACCAAGCAGTGGCGATGGAAGACATGGGAGTGATGATGATGATGTCAAAAACCAGAGGAAGCGGTGGCGAGGACAATGAGCATTTGCCGATGAAGAAATGAACAGAAGAAGAAAAATAGAGATGAACAGGGGACTAGGGGTCGACACGTTGGAGCTGGAAACGGGTGGCCAGAAAAGACGTGACTGGAGGGACCATCAGCGCCAGAAGGAACCGTCAACGGTGGAAGAGTGGCAGCTCCGATGGTCTGGAGAAGGTGATAATGATGACGAACCGCGATCGATAAAGAGAAAGAAAGAAGAAGGAAAAGAAAGAAAGAAAAAAGGTGGCGGAAAAAAGGAAAACAATTCAAAAAAAAGAATGAATAACAGTAAAAAAAATGAAAGAAAAAAATGAAAGAGGTTATTTTTGGATATATTTATATATATAAGGATATATATATATATATAAATAGAACCCGTGGAAAATAGAATAAGAGGCATCGAGGAAATCGAGAAAACCCGAGGGAAAAGCGATCAAAAATATTTATTCGAAATTTTCGATGAAAATAAGTCGGAAGGGCCGAGCTCGCTGACTCGCTAAGTCGAAGCAATCAAGGATTACGGACAGACACTGAGGTAAGGAAATTATGCAAGTTTTAGAGATAACTGTTCATATTTTATGATTTCAAGTGTATTTTTCCTAGGTAAGCAAGGTTACGATTTTGACGCATTGTAGGTAATTCAAATAAATAGGATACTAAGAATACAAATTTTAGTGTAGGAGAATCGTAGAAGGATTTAAGGGAGATAATTGGAGGCGTCACTACTTGAACTTGGAATTTTCGATAAATCGAGGTAAGGGATATAATTTAATTTAGTTTTGATAATGAACCCTCATTGCATTGAAAAAAAAATTATGAAGCAATGTTATATTTTGAAATGATTTATGATTGTTTTTATACTTATGGAATGAGTTACAAAACATGATTTCGTTTTATGAAATGTCCATTAAATACATCTATGTTTATGAAATGAATTTCCTGAAGTATAAAAATGCATGGAAGTTTTATGATGGTTTGAAAACCAATAATTATGCTTTGAAAGGAACTTTTGACATTTTCAAAAGTATTTAAGAAAAGGGAAAAGAATTTTTGAGACTATAGGCTTCATGCATAGCTACTTCTCGTGGGGCTCCGGTTCTATCACTTGAGTGTCGGTACGTAGGGCTCCTGTAGCACTTGACTCTACCTGTGTGGTAGATGTCTCGCTGCTTGTGGTTAATGATGATGATGTTTTGGTAGTATCTGGTGCCCGCGCAGCACGCATGAATTTTTCCCGCACGGAGAGTGCCTTTAGTGTCCATGCCCTAACTAGGTGTTAGAGAAAGTACGAAAGATAGATACTACCCATGTTTTTATGAAAGTGTTGTACGACCTTGATCCAGTCTACAGTCCCCTTACCATTGCCATAGGTATGATTGACTCTCTACGGAGAAAGACACGTATCGCATGACTTAGTTATAGCCTAGTCTCCACGAGTATGATTACGCTTATGATTATGATCATGATTATGATTATGATGATGATAATGAATGACTATGTTTTTATGAAATTATGACGAAATGTTTACGAACAATTATGATTTATGACGAAATGTTTAAAAATGATTATGTTTTATGAAACGTTCAAGAATGACGATGATTTTATAAAATTATCCATGAACGATGAAGATCTTATGAAACAGTTTAAGCATGCTATTTGATTTAAAGAACTCATGCTTCATCTTTTCCTATGATGACTATGCACGTAACGAAAAGTTTTACATATCTTCTAAATGTTAGTTTCTAAAAGAACTTATGATTAGTTTTTCTATAGTAAAGTTGTTTCATGAATGATTCTTTCATGCTTTCACATATCAGAACTACTTCAAATGTATTTTCTTACTGGATTTTTTCTCGAAAGCTCACCCCTCCACCTCTTAGACTGTTTGCAGTGAACTACAGTTGATAATTGCTGCGTAGACGACGTAGGCTGGTGGATACAAGCTTCCCCAGACTACCTTTTGTACATGCATGAGGTATACATTTTTATCTCTTTACCAGACCATTTGTATGCACAAACATCTATTGAAAATACTGTATCGGGATGTAATCTGTATAAAGATAAATGAAATGAAATATTTTTAAGGATTGACACTAAACAGGAATACAGCCTAAATGAATAAAGGGTTAAGTTGCAAGCCAAAGTTTCAAAAAAAATTTCCCTGAATTTTTATAGATCACGGGTCGTTACAGCCTCGGTTTAGGCTCTTTGAACAGCTTATACAATTATTTACGACAATTGATTTCCAATTCCAAAACATAATTCATTTTATACGGAATAAATCTGTAACTTATGCGATGAATTTCTAACTCTTATAATTATACAAGTTGTCATAAATGAGATTTACTTACCCGAGATTCTGTTATAGCATGCAAATCGAGGCTGACTCGAACTCTCGTTTGTCGCCAATTGTCGTGCTATACATTTGTCTTATTAAATCGGGTCAATTTCAGTCAATTATAATTCCCAATAAATTTCTCAAAAAATTAAATTAATCAATTTTGACCGCTTATCGGCTTACCCTTAGTCCGATTGCATCATCGAATTTTTCTCTCCATTTTTTCTCTTTTTCTTCTTTTTTTTTTCTTTTTCTTTTTGGCTGAACCGGTTTAGACCACCCTCCCACTAAACCGATCCGAACCGGTTTAGGGGCCATCTCACCATTCGACGACTTTTTTGGCCGGTTCTTCATCGGCTTCCGTCCCCATCAGGTTCATCTGGCCACGCGAAGCATGGATTTGGTGGTGGCCACGCTCAGATCGACGACGATGAGGCCGGTTCAGCCTTTTCTTTCCTCGGCGTCGCTGCCGTTTTTCTTTTTTCCTGATCGACGTCATTTCTCGTCGATTCGCGCCTGGATAGGTGCCGTTGTGGCCCCCTCTGGCCGGTGGCAAGGCGTTCCCCCTTCCTTCAACCTCCATTCGTCTCTCTCCTCTCTCTCGATTTTCCTTCTTCTTCTTCTCTCTCTCTCTCTCTCTTTCTCTTGGTCACCAGATGTTCTCACCTGGGTCGACATCGGTAGTCCTTCCCCCTCTCGACCACTCACCTCGGTCTCCTTTTCTCCCTTCCTTCTTGTGCCAGTGACGGAGATAGAGGGGGTCGGGTTGTTTCCTGACGCGATCCCCCTTGTGTCGCGCGATTCTATTTCGCATGACACAACCTCATTTTTGTTTTTTTTTCAATTCCTTTATTTTTTTATATTATACATTATATTATTATTTTAATAGAATAAAATATATGATTTCTACACAATTTTCTTCTACACCAATATATTTATATATTTAATTAATTAAATATATATACTTATCTTATTTTATTATTTTTTCGAAGTATTATTCCCACATTTTCGAGATAACTTCCCGGGGTGAAAATTTCAGGTTATCCAAATAAATCCATATCTTGATCAATTGAACTCAGAATTTAATGATTTATTCTTTATTGATCAAGATTTTCTAAATCCATGTTTAAAATAATGGTTTCTTAAGGAATTTACACTGAATTTCGGGTCTTACAAAATGGCTAAGCTTCGTAATGACATTTCCTCCTTTTGTCCAGTTTAATTCTAAGTCTTTATATGAGGCATGGGACAGATATAATGTAAGACCCGAATTTCATATTTTTCTTTGAAAATATATCATGTTAAATATGTAATTATGATATATCGGGCAATAAAGAAGAAATTATACAATTTCAACTATAAATAATTAAAGTGGGTACCGATAAATTTTAAAGTACCGAAATAAGAGTTCGGATAAACTCGGAATAAACCGAATGAAATTAGGTTAAACCGATCGCAAATATGAACTCAGAACGCGAAAATATAGGGAGTCCAAGAAGGAAAGTTAGTCCGAAAACGATAAACCGAAAATTACCCTATATTGACAATTTACCCCGAAAATATAGAAAAATAATATTTTCGGAGGGATAAATCAATGAGATAAAATGAAATGGAATGTACATATATTTTGGTGGAATTAAATAAAATAAAATATATGTACAAGGATGTATAAATTTTAGTGTATAAAATGCACTATGAGAATAAAATATACTAATAATAATAATAATATTTGTTTTATTATTATTATTATATTTTAAATTATAAGATTATTTTAGTACTATTAAATGTATTTTTGAAGATATTTGTGTATATATATTATATTATATTAGGATATAATATAATATATATATATAAATAAAAATAAAAAGAAAAAAAAGAAATCGAAAAAAAAAAAAGAAACAGAAGCTGAAAAACGCGAGGCAGCCCCCCCCCCAAACCTGACCTCCTCTGTTTCCTTCCACCGGCGGCGAACGGCGAGGACCATGGGCGCGAGACGACCGGCGAAGGACGACCGGCAGCCCAGGGAGTCACCGAGCACCATCACGCGCCGTCAGAGCTGCCGGAAACGGAGATCGAAGAGGGAGACACCCGCGGGAGAGAAGGGAAGAACGGCGGCCACCGGCGCCGATTTGGGCCTAGCCCTGCAAGCCGAAGCTTCCCCGGGCCTCGACGCGTCGAACGGCGGTGGAATTCCGCAGGAACCGGCCGGAAGCGTCGGCAACGGCAAAAGTCCACCTGAACCGGTTCGGACCGGTTCAGTGTGAAAGAGGCTGAACCGGTCCGAACCGGTTCAGTAGGAGAGAGAAAGAGGAGAGAGAAAAAAACTTTTTGGAAAAAAATTCAGTGTTATCCCGGCACAGCAGTAGACCGGTAAGTGGTCGAAAATCAGTCGAATTATTTTTTGGATAATTAATTTGAATTTATATTACACCGAAATTAATCGGTTTAAATATATATTGCTGTGTAGCGAAAAAACGATAGGCGACGTGTACGAATTCGAGTGGATCTCGATTTACGTGCCACCAAGGAAAGATTTGACTTTCGAGAATACGTCCGAAGCCAATTAGACTGCGGGATTCGAAGAGATAAAGAATAAAAATTCGCAGTCGACTCATTTCGAGGTAAGAGATTTCGTAAGCTCTTAGAGATAGCTATACGTATTTTATCGTCATTTAGTTACACCTAAATTTTCGTATAGAGTATGAAAATGAAATATCTGGATAGTACCCAAATATGGGAAAATTACGAAAATGCCCCTAGGTACGAAAAATATAAAAATGTCTGAAATAGCCTATTTTGATGTGTTTTACATGAATAAGCATGTTTTGTGAATAAGTGGTGATAGAATGGCTCTGAATTTGATTATCTGCATTAAATTGCAATGTTTTCAGAATAAAAAGTGTTTGCTGAGTGATTTGATAGAAAATGTTTTCTCTCACTCAAGTGGGTACTACCTTCCGTGGTTGAGGTTGGTTTGTACGCCCCTTATGTGCATCGAGCCATCTATCTGTTTTGAGATTAAAGTCGTACTAGAGCGTTGCTCGCACTAGACTTTACATGATTTGTGCATGATACCGTGCTAGAGCTTGCTCGCACTGGACTTCGATTTTGTGATGTGCATAAAACCGTGTTTGGAGACGTCGTGTAGGCTGTGTAAGCTTGCACTGATCCTCGCACGTGATTTGATAAAGCCGTGCTGGAGCCTCGTGTAGACTGGGTGTCACACTGATTGATATGCCCGCACGTGCATTTTTGGGAGACTCAGTATTGATATAGCTAGAGATGGGATGATAAGACCCGTTGGACGGGCACTCCTAATCTCGCTGATTTCAGATATTGGGGTCCACGGAGTACAATGTACCGTGTGGACGCACATGGAGTACGACGTACCGTGTTGTTTGTTTGTGTCTGATGGTAGACTGACCCCCTATCATCAGCCATCCGGGGACATTCATGTACACCTGATCCGTGATTGCATGGAGTCCATGACTATGGCCATATGTCTATTCGTTTCCATATACTCTGCTTTGTCTCCATACTTATATGATTTCTGATTTAAATTCTGAGATTTTGATTTATCTCCTATTTGATTTAAATCAGCTTTATGAGAACATGTGTTTTGAGAAATTCGTTTGTGATATGACATGACTTTGAGAAAACATACGTGTGTGGTTTTGTGATTCAGTTGGAATTGAGAAAGTAAAGATTTTCTGCATGACATGCATGTAGGTAGTATAGTTATCTACCTGCTTGCGTGATTTCTTACTGAGCGCGTTAGCTCACCCCTTTTTTTCCTCCACTCCACAGAGTTACCTAAGTAGGGAAAGCTGCGGTAGTCCTGAGCATTTGACAGCCTACACTCCATTGTGTGCAAAGGTATACACTTATTTCGCTTTTGTATCTAAACTTGTAAGGCACAGTTATGTATATTAAGAATTACGGGGATGTAGACGTACGTATGTAAATACATATATGAATAAAGAAATATAAATTATCATGTACAGTTTATATTTAAGTGTGTAAGGTCAATATCGGCTCGTGTGCCCAACCATCCGTATGTTGTCTGCTCCGTTATGTGTGTGTAAGAATGAATAATAATGATTTAAATGTGGAAACGGGGTGTGACAGAAGTTGGTATCAGAGCAAGGTTGGTCTGAATACGAGTCGGTATAAGTCATTAGGAAAGTCTACATCCCTTTGGTACTGTGCCTTGTTTAGATACAAATGTGTATACCGGGCTGTTAATGTAATAAGAATTGATTGTGTGTGAATGGAAAATCATCAGTATGACTGATAGACACCGCAGTCGAGGGGAAAGTTCTCGATCTCAAGGGTAGAGAGATAGGCCCGAGAGACGTACTGAATCATCTTCTGGCCATGCCTCTCAAGATCCAGTAGAGACTACTAAGATAAGCATGGTGAGGTTAGAGCGGACTGTGAGAAGTATGACACAGTTGTTTGGACGGGCGATGGCTGGATTGGAGAGTCTGCAGGGTATGAGTGCACCCGCAGCAGCCCCTGCCACGCCTGTACCATAGACCGTTGGACCTTCTGATTCTAGTTGTCCTTTACCGCTCCACCTGTACAATTGAACGTGAAAGAAAACCTTAAGGACCAGTAGGCCCCAAAGAGGACAGTATGGATGAGTAACGATGTCAACAGCTGTCGATGTCACAGCAGTCGATGTTGTGGGCCCAAGAGGGGTGGCCATAGCCGGCTGGGCTGGTTCGACTGGGCTGGGTCGTTACACCCCGTAGCATGACAGAAATTGGTTAGTGGGGTCAAAGATATGGTAGCAGCAAAGAACTAGGTAAACAGATTAGAGAAGTTGTATGTGTACTTCGAGTGTTCCCAGACTGACAAGGTGGCCTTTGCTGCATTTGTGTTGGAAGGCGAAGCGGAACATTATGAAAATTCGCCCAACCTATATTGAGGACCCGGAAACTAAATAGTGGCTTGAGAGATTTTTTTTGGATGCCTTTAGGAGGCAATATGTTTCAGAGATTGCCCGGAGACGGCTACAGAGGGAGTTTATTAGTCTGACTTACTGCAGCCAATCAGTGGATGAGTATGAGTCTCGATTTACGTCTCTGGGAAGGTACGATTCTGACACCATGAGTAGTAAAGATAGAAAAGTCAGGAAGTTTATGGATGGGTTGATACCGTCCACTAGAGCTAGATTAGCTCCTTTGGATATTCTGACTTATGAGGAGGCAGTGCGCAGAGCTCAGTTGTGTGAACAGGATTCTGAGCAGCATGCCCCTGAATTTGGTAAGTTCAGTAAGGACAGAAAGAGAATTGTAGAGTACAAAAGTTTTAGATGAGGGAAGAGGTCGTTTAAGAAACGGTCAAAGTTTAGGAAATTTCGAGGTAAGATAGTGAAGCCCTCTATTCCGTCAATTTCAGCTTCGTCTAGAGGTATAGAAATGGTGAATCCTGACCTACTATTAAGCCATGTAGAGTATGTGTGAAACCTCATGGTGGTAGGTGATGATTCCAAGTATCTAAAGCATGTTTTAGATGCGGAAAGATGGGCCACTTGAGGAGAGACTGCCTGAAATATGCAGCCCTTATTCTGCAGAGGGGAGAGGAGCCACAGAAAGCTCCTATTATACCCCCACCCCAGAGAAGAAAGGACACAACTGAAGAGAAAGGGGAAGCAGACTGTTGGTAAGGGACATGTGTATACATTGGATTAGGACAGGGCAGATGCTTCGTCTGATGTGGTTTAAGGGTTTATTGCGTATGTGGTCGATATGGATAAGGCACGTTCGGAGTTGACTGATATTCCAATAGTCAAGGAATTTACTGATGTCTTTCTGGATGATCTGTCAGGATTGCCACTAGACAGTGAGATGGAGTTTTATATTGACCTGGCACTTGATACTGATCCCATATCGAGACCACCGTATAGAATGACACCAGTAGAGTTAGAAGAGCTAAAGAAGCAGTTACAAGAGCTACTGGATAAGGGGTTTATTAGACCGAATGTGTCGACTTGAAGAACTCCAGTTCTATTTGTGAAGAAAAAGGATGGAAGCCTTCGACTGTGCATTGATTTTCAGTTGTTGAATAAGGCTACCATCAAGAATAAATACCCATTGCCACTTATAGATGATCTATTGGATCAGTTCCGGGAAGCAAAGATCTTTTCCAAGATCAATTTGAGGTCTGGATACCATCAGTTGAGAATTCGGAGCGAAGACGTACCCAAGACAACTTTTCGTACCCGTTTTGGCCATTGTGAATTTCTGGTGATGCCTTTCGGGTTGACTAAGCGTTTATGGCTTTGATGAACGATGTGTTCAAGCCGTACCTGGATAGATTTGTTATCGTTTTTATCGATGACATTTTGGTGTATTCGAAGTCCAGGAAAGATAATGAGCAACACTTAAGGATTGTGTTACAAACCCTCCGAGATAAGGAATTATATGCTAAACTCAGTAAGTATGACTTCTGGTTGGAACAAATATAAGTTCTGGGCCATGTTGTATCGAAGGACGAGGTATTAGTGGATCCGTCCAAGATAAAAATTATAGTCCAGTGGGACAGGCCCGAGATAGTTACAGAGATCAGTAGTTTTCTGGGTTTAGC
This sequence comes from Firmiana major, assembly GCA_033439115.1. Taxonomy (NCBI): domain Eukaryota; kingdom Viridiplantae; phylum Streptophyta; class Magnoliopsida; order Malvales; family Malvaceae; genus Firmiana; species Firmiana major. The sequence continues at coordinate 41,646,306 of CM065905.1, forward strand.
TGAGTATTACAGCAGGTTTGTAGAAGGTCTTCTTTTCAAAATTGGTTGCTCCTATGAACTCGTCTCACTCGAAAGAATATGGCATCTGAGTGGGATGATGCTTGTGAGAGAAGCTTCCAGGAGTTGAAACTTCAACTGACCACTGCATCTATTCTCACCATTCCGATCAGCTCAGGAAGTTTCTCGGTGTACACTGATGATTCACACCAGGGACTGAGCTGTGTATTGATACAGGATGGGAAGGTAGTTGCCTATGGCTCCCGTCAGTTAAAGGACTACGAGAGAAACTACCCTGCCCATGATCTAGAGTTGGCTGTCATAGTGTTTACACTGAAGATATGGCGCCACTATTTGTACGGTGAGAAATTTCAGGTGTATACCGATCATAAGAGCCTCAAGTACCTATTTTCACAGAAGGAATTGAATATGAGGCAACGAAGATGGTTAGAGCTTCTGAGGGATTACAACTGTGAGATCTTATACCACCCGAGTAAGGCTAATGTGGCTGCTGATGCGTTGAGCAGAAAGAGCCTTGGGATGGTATCTTATATGATGATCAGGGAACACGAGTTACTAACAGAGTTTGCGAACCTCAGCTTATATGTGACCCTTTCTGATACTGAGGCATATTGTGTGATAGCTAGTCTGAGGTTAGAACCAGAGTTGGTTGACCAGATCAGACAAGCTCAGCGAGTGGATCGCTTGTGTATTTATATGGCTAGTCAGATACAGATGGGTACCGGTGTTGACTGAGAGTTGAGCACCGATGGTTTACTGAGGTTCCGAGGCAGAGTGTGTGTCCCCGATGATCTGCAGTTGAGGAAACTGATTTTGATAGAAGCTCACTCTTCGAGGTATACTTTACATCTGGGAAGCAGTAAAATGTAAAAGAAACTTCAAAAAGTTGTATTGATGGTCAGGTATGAAGATGGACATCGTCGGGTATGTTATTAGATGTCTGGTATGCCAGCAAGTTACGGTAGAGTAACAGAAGCCTGCTGAGTTATTGCAGCCTCTACCTATACTGACATGGAAATTAGAGTGTCTCACCATGGATTTCATCATGGATTTACCAAGGACTAGAAGGAACCATGATGCTATATGGGTGATCGTTGATCGATTGACGAAGTCAGCCCACTTCCTAGCTATGAAAGCTACGGATACTCTGAGTGCTTTGGCGAATCTGTATGTTCGAGAGATTGTAAGGCTACATAGTGTTCCAGTGAGCATTGTATCTGATCGGGATTCCCGCTTCACTTCCCACTTTTGGGAACATTTTCAGGAAGTGATGGGGACCCAGTTGAACTTTAGTACAGCTTTTCATCCTCAGACAGATGGTCAATCAAAGAGGATCATTCAGACTCTGGATGATATGTTGAGAGCTTGTGTGATAGACTTTAAAGGCTCCTGGGATGAGCATTTGCCATTAGCCGAATTGACCTACAACAAAAATTATCACTCGAGTATTGGAATGACACCTTATGAAGCGTTGTATAGTAGCAGGTGTAGTCCTTCCATTGGATGAAAAGAGGTGGGTGATCGAAAGATATTTTCTCTGATCTTGTGAAACAAGCCTCTGAGGATGTCCAGTTGATATGTGATAGATTGAGGACAACTCAGAGTAGACAGAAAAGTTATGCTGACACGAGGTGTAAACCTCTAGAATTCACTGTGGGTGAATATGTATTTTGAAAGTTTCTCCCTCCAATGGTATTATGAGGTTCGAAAAGAGAGGTAAATTACGTCATCGCTATATCGGACCATTTAAGATCTTAGACCGAGTAGGAGATAAAGCCTATAGGCTAGCTTGACCCCTTGAGCTAGCAGGCATCCATAATGTCTTTCACATCTCCATGCATCAAAATTATCATCCGGATCCGACACATGTAATTCAGTAAGGGCCATTGAAGCTCAAGGAGGATATGATGTATGTGGAGAAGTCGATTCGGTTATTAGATAGGAAGGATAAAGTATTTCGATGTAAGATGATTCCTCTAGTCAAGGTTCTTTGGCAGTACCACACCTCTGAGGAAGTTACGTGGGAATTAGAGAGCCTGATGCTTAAGAGGTATCTGCACCTATTCGAGAGTTGAGTATTGGTCAATTTGGAGGACCAAATTTTTTTAAGTGGGGGAGAAAATGTAAGACCCGAATTTCATATTTTTCTTTGAAAATATATCATGTTAAATATGTAATTATGATATATCGGGCAATAAAGAAGAAATTATACAATTTCAACTATAAATAATTAAAGTGGGTATCGATAAATTTTAAAGTACCGAAATAAGAGTTCGGATAAATTCGGAATAAATCGAATGAAATTAGGTTAAACCGATCGCAAATATGGACTCAGAACGCGAAAATATAGGGAGTCCAAGAAGGAAAGTTAGTCCGAAAACGATAAACCGAAAATTATCCTATATTGACAATTTACCCCGAAAATATAGAAAAATAATATTTTCGGAGGGATAAATCAATGAGATAAAATGAAATGGAATGTACATATATTTTGGTGGAATTAAATAAAATAAAATATATGTACAAGGATGTATAAATTTTAGTGTATAAAATGCACTATGGGAATAAAATATACTAATAATAATAATAATATTTGTTTTATTATTATTATTATATTTTAAATTATAAGATTATTTTAGTACTATTAAATGTATTTTTGAAGATATTTGTGTATATATATTATATTATATTAGGATATAATATAATATATATATATAAATAAAAATAAAAAGAAAAAAAAAGAAATCGAAAAAAAAAAAAGAAACAGAAGCTGAAAAACGCGAGGCAGCCCCCCCCAAACCCGACCTCCTCTGTTTCCTTCCACCGGCGGCGAACGGCGAGGACCATGGGCGCGAGACGACCGGCGAAGGACGACCGGCAGCCCAGGGAGTCACCGAGCACCATCACGCTCCGTCAGAGCTGCCGGAAACGGAGATCGGAGAGGGAGACACCCGCGGGAGAGAAGGGAAGAACGGCGGCCACCGGCGCCGATTTGGGCCGAGCCCTGCCAGTCGAAGCTTCCCCGGGCCTCGACGCGTCGAACGGCGGTGGAATTCCGCCGGGAACCGGTCGGAAGCGCCGGCAACGGCAAAAGTCCACCTGAACCGGTTCGGACCGGTTCAGTGTGAAAGAGGCTGAACCGGTCCGAACCGGTTCAGCAGGAGAGAGAAAGAGGAGAGAGAAAAAAAAACTTTTTGGAAAAAAATTCAGTGTTATCTCGGCACAGCAGTAGACCGGTAAGTGGTCGAAAATCAGTCGAATTATTTTTTGGATAATTAATTTGAATTTATATTACACCGAAATTAATCGGTTTAAATATATATTGCTGTGTAGCGAAAAAAAGGTAGGCGACGTGTACGAATTCGAGCGGATCTCGATTTACGTGCCACCAAGGAAAGATTTGACTTTCGAGAATACGTCCGAAGCCAATTAGACTGCGAGATTCGAAGAGATAAAGAATAAAAATTCGCAGTCGACTCATTTCGAGGTAAGGGATTTCGTAAGCTCTTAGAGATAGCTGTACGTATTTTATCGTCATTTACGTACACCTAAATTTTCGTATAGAGTATGAAAATGAAATATCTGGATAGTACCCAAATATGAAAAAATTACGAAAATGCCCCTAGGTACGAAAAATATAAAAATGTCCGAAATAGCCTATTTTGATGTGTTTTACATGAATAAGCATGTTTTGTGAATAAGTGGTGATAGAATGGCTCTGAATTTGATTATCTGCATTAAATTGCAATGTTTTCAGAATAAAAAGTGTTTGCTGAGTGATTTGATAGAAAATGTTTTCTCTCACTCAAGTGGGTACTACCTTCCGTGGTTGAGGTTGGTTTGTACGCCCCTTATGTGCATCGAGCCATCTATCTGTTTTGAGATTAAAGTCGTGCTAGAGCGTTGCTCGCACTAGACTTTACATGATTTGTGCATGATACCGTGCTAGAGCTTGCTCGCACTGGACTTCGATTTTGTGATGTGCATAAAACCGTGTTTGGAGACATCGTGTAGGCTGTGTAAGCTTGCACTGATCCTCGCACGTGATTTGATAAAGCCGTGCTGGAGCCTCGTGTAGACTGGGTGTCACACTGATTGATATGCCCGCACGTGCATTTTTGGGAGACTCAGTATTAATATAGCTGGAGATGGGATGATAAGACCTGTTGGACGGGCACTCCTAATCTCGCTGATTTCAGATATTGGGGTCCACGGAGTATAATGTACCGTGTGGACGCACATGGAGTACGACGTACCGTGTTGTTTGTTTGTGTCTGATGGTAGACTGACCCCCCTATCATCAGCCATCCGAGGACATTCATGTACACCTAATCCGTGATTGCATGGAGTCCATGACTATGGCCATATGTCTATTCGTTTTCATATACTCTGCTTTGTCTCCATACTTATATGATTTCTGATTTAAATTCTGAGATTTTGATTTATCTCCTATTTGATTTAAATCAGCTTTATGAGAACATGTGTTTTGAGAAATTCGTTTGTGATATGACATGACTTTGAGAAAACATACGTGTGTGGTTTTGTGATTCAGTTGGAATTGAGAAAGTAAAGATTTTCTGCATGACATGCATGTAGGTAGTATAGTTATCTACCTGCTTGCGTGATTTCTTACTGAGCGCGTTAGCTCACCCCTTTTTTTCCTCCACTCCACAGAGTTACCTAAGTAGGGAAAGCTGCGGTAGTCCTGAGCATTTGACAGCCCACACTCCATTGTGTGCAAAGGTATACACTTATTTCGCTTTTGTATCTAAACTTGTAAGGCACAGTTATGTATATTAAGAATTACGGGGATGTAGACGTACGTATGTGAATACATATATGAATAAAGAAATATAAATTATCATGTACGGTTTATATTTAAGTGTGTAAGGTCAATATCGGCTCGTGTGCCCAACCATCCGTATGTTGTCTGCTCCGTTATGTGTGTGTAAGAATGAATAATAATGATTTAAATGTGGAAACGGGGTGTGACATATAAAGACCTAAGTAGGAAGTGTCCACACCACGGCCTCCCCCTATGGCTTCAGGTCTAGACCTTCTACAATGGTCAAGTAGTCAAAATAGGACGATCATAGATGCTACTGTAAGAGAAGCACTTATGTGCAAGATGAAGAAAGAGGCTTATTCACTACTAGACAAGATCACCACCAATAATTATCAATGGTTATCTCATCGCTTAATCAAATTAATTCCCATAACTCTCAGATACTGCATATTAAATTATAAAAGTTTAAAGCAAATAGATTTACTCACTGAGGTCAAAAAATCGCAATTATCACATTTTTCGCAATGCATTCTCCCTTCAAGTTTTGTTTGGGTTTTAAAATTAAAAAAATATGAATTGGGTTTTAAATACAAATTTTGTTTGGCTTTTAAATAAAAATATACAAATTGAATTTGAGATAAACAACCCAAACTAAAATTCTCTCTTACCTCTTTCTCGATGCCTTCTCTCCCTCAACCAATCCCTCTCCTTTGTCCTCAGTTGAGAAGAGACGCTGCTAAATGGGAATAAGGATCTAGCGTAGAGACTTGAGAGAGAGGAAGAAGTTATTTTTTATGAAGGGAATTGGGTTGTCTGCAACTTGGAAAAGTTTAACGAAAGTCTGAAGGCGTGTACTACACATATTTATCTTTTTTTTTAATGCATGTTTTGCACGTGTTTTTTTTTTAGATCTCATAGCCCAATCAAGCTTCATATAGGAAACCCGTCATAAAAAATGATTAAATTTTGCTTTGAAATTACAATAAACCAACACCAAATTTGATCATGTTTCAGTGAAAAAAAAAACGTAATTTGTTTTCCTAAGCTTACCTTTAATATATATGTTATATAAATGTATACTTAAGAGGTGTTAAACTTTTGTGAAAATATTAATATTTTTGCTTTGCCAACAATCTCTTAATCAAGTGGTTTAAAAAGAGTTTTGGCATATTGTAATGTTTAGATTTGAATCCAAGCAACCCTATATTTCCCTTGTAACAAGAAATAAATATTATCACTTTAATTTAAGTCGTAGTCCAATTCTCTTTAAATCACCTATTTTTTTTTGAATTTTTCAATATTAATTTACTAGATAAAATTAAGATCGTTAGGAGTAGGGGGATCGATCTTAGGATCGATTTTTATAGCTTTAAGCTTTGAAGTTAAGGGGGATATCATGTGAACATTTTATTTCAATATGATCGATCTTGGAATTGATCTCATTGTAAAAACCTTTAGGGGATTGATCCTAGGATCAATTATCTCATATTTGAAACACAAAGAAATATGTGAGAGTACTTTTTTAAATTTTAACATTTTTGCTTCAAAAAAGTTTTCCTTAATTTTCAAAAATTACTTTGATCAAATTTTTATATATAAGAACACATAAATTTGAGAAGGAATAATTTTGTCAAATATTTAGTAATTTTTCAAAATAAATCAAGAAAAAAACTAATTTTTAAAATATTTAATTTAAAATATTTTGTTGTATAAACAATATCATTAATTCAAAACTAAGAATTCGTCTCATTTTGATAAGACAAAACCTAAGTTAAAGTTTTGGCTGACAATCTATCTGCAAAAGGATGAGCCTCAAACTATTTTGTAGACATATTGATTGTGCATCTCACATACTACTTTAACTCTCCATTGATCATCCTTTATCAAATTTCACACCAGTAGCTCAAATGGACAGTCACACTTCTTCATTCTCATACCTTTATGATGTGATTTATCTGGTATTTCCTTCTTCTTTAACATGATGAATCTTCCACTCCATTCACACATGAGTCATAATCTAGGTTTTCTTACAAAAATTGCAGGTCTAGAGGCTTTAATCACAACTATAAAGTTTAAATTTCTCACGACCTCCATTACCCATGTAATTAAGGCTTCTCCAGTAAAAAAAAAAAAAAAACCTACAATATACCAATACTAACCAATTCCTAACTTTATTTGTATTCAAGATGATATCATTAATCATATTCTCATACCTTGACAATGGTAAATGAATAAAGTGTAATCAAATTGATGGAACTTTACTTTTAGTTGAAAAACCACTAATTTTTAATCATCCTATAAAAATTAAACAAATTATTATTTTTTATTAAATTAATAAACTTATTATTTCACAAACATTAATTTAGGCTTTAAGAAGTGCTCCCAGAATTTCATTAATCATATTCTCATACCTTGTCAGTGGTAAATCGGCTGTTTAAAATAAGAAAATGGAGAAAATATGTTGATTTGGATTTACCAAAAAAAAAAAAAGTAAAATGCTAATTTTTAACGGGACATTATTTTATAAAAAGAAATTTAAATAGGTGGCTTGGATGAATTCTTTTATTGCATTTAGAAGCACTCTAGTATTTTTTGGTTACATTAAAGGCTGTCTATTTGAAAATGCATCTCAACCTCTACAGAAAGACTGACTGTCTCTCCAATTTTATTTTGCCTATAATTTAAAAACATTAGTTATTAAAAATAATATATTCAGTATTTACACCTAATCGTCAACCTGAAGTCAGGTTAAACACAAACAAAATTAATTTCTAAAAAAAAAATAGAAATGGGAAACCAAAAAGAGTGTAGAGAAAGAGGGAAAAGTTAGTTTGAGAAGTGCAAAGAACAAGGAGAGAAGAGGTGAGGAAATGATTGTTTGTTAAAATTCAAGTAATAGGATTGCTTCATCATAAGTAGGATTATTTCATCGTTTCAATGTGAAACATAAAAACACTTTTTCTTATTAGATTGCTTTTAGGAAATTGGATGAATCGCAGCAGATCAGATGATGGTTTGTTGTTGCTCTCAGAATCTGAGAGATGGGATTCACGCTTGTCTTCGCGATTATGATAGGCTCCAGTACATGGCCGTCATCCTCATTTACATCCAAGTAATTACTTTCCTCTTCTTCTTCTTCTTCTTCTTCAAATAGCATTTCTAGGGTTTCTTTCTCTCTTTGTAAAATCTTTTCTTTGATTGATTAGATTGGGTGCGCCTTGATCGGATCCCTGGGGGCATTATACAACGGTGTGTTGCTGATCAATTTGGCCATAGCGTTGTTCGCTTTGGTGGCAATAGAGAGCAGCAGTCAGAGCTTAGGCCGAACCTACGCCGTTTTGCTATTCTGCGCCATTTTGCTCGACATTTCGTGGTTCGTACTCTTCTCCCGCGACATTTGGAACATTTCGAGCGAGAGCGAGGGTCGCGGAATTTTGTTCGTCTTCTCGGTCAGACTAACGCTTGCGATGGAGATGGTGGGGTTTTGTGTGAGGTTGTCGTCGTCCCTGTTCTGGATTCAAATATATAGGCTGGGGGTTTCATATGTAGACAGTGCTGCCGCTCCCCGAGACCCTGATTTTGATTTGAGAAATAGTTTTCTAAGCCCTGCAACTCCCTCCAATGCCTTACTTAGACAGTGCTCTCACAGTGACTCTGATGACGCTTTGGGAGGCGCCATCTATGATCCCGCTTATTACTCTTCTCTCTTTGAAGACCGTCAGCAACACAATAGAAATTCTTTTCTGGTATAACCCTTCTTCTGTTTTCCCAAACTTCTTGCTGATTATGTATCATTTTCAAATTTTCATATTCTTTTTTACAGGGTCATAATGATGGTATTAGTGGAAATGGATCTGCTTCTGGTTCTGAAGCTTCTCAACTGAAGCTATCACCTGTCAGGACTCTTCGGGCTATTGATGTAAGCATCTGTCTGTTCTTTTCCCTCGGACTTTCGGTTGACATTATCTCTTGTTAGAGCTATTCTTTACACTTTTTGTTTTAGCAGCGTCTTAAACTTCCTTCTGCAATAGGTCCAGTAGCTCTTACAGACTGCTCAATCAGAAATTAGTCTCTGTAATTTCTATGTTTATTTAGATTTTGATGGTAATACTATCTGGGAGTCATTTAATTGTTTGAAATGATCATAGTCTTGTCTTTTTGTGGAAGGACTATTTATATCCTTTCTTGTTGACCAAGTGTCCTAAAGTTGAAGATTGACTTGCTATTTGATCAATTTATAACGAAGGTTTCTGCTTAGTTGGTGTGATTGTTGAAAGTTATTGACATTACCTTTCTTGATTGTCAGCTTGGAAAAGGAATTATATTTTATTTGCCACAACAATGTAAAAGAAAATTTACAGATTGTGGCCAATTTCCAATAGGATTTCACTGGTTTTGCCATCTATCCCGTAAAAGTTTTGGTAGCCAGCTCCTACAAAATTTCTGATTATTAGTATTACTATGGATAAGATTTTCTTCTGGGTACCATCCACATCAAGTTAGTCTGGTGATACTGGTGAGTGTGCTTCACCATTTCTCTAAGCACACGGTTTTTTATCCTCTTTGTATGGCTTATTCGTGCAGTTTGTAATCCTTGTATGATGACTCTGTCTGGAACTCGTAGTGGCTTGTTTCTTTAAATTATCTTTTAAACATAATGCGTTATCATAAATTGCATTGTAACATAGCACAAAGAGTTAAATTTGTTGCCTGTTTTACTGTTTGTTGCGATAGCCAGGTGGGTAAGGCTTCTTAATTTTTTTTTTTTAATCTGAGTTCTTAGAACAACAGAGAAATTTGAATGGAAAGAAAGAGGAGAAGAAATCTCTTAGCTTCACACCTAGGGCTCCTTAAGAGTTGCACTGAAGGCTAAGCTTCATTGGATAACAAGAGCTTTAATGCTGGAAATTTTCTGATTAAATTTTAATCAAATCACAGCTATTGAAATATAAATAAATGGGTAATGAGCTAAGCCCTAAACCCTGAATGTAAATACCAAATATAACTTGAAAGCCTAATATTTGATTAGATAAGCTAAATGCCAACTAGCTTAAAATTCCGTAAAAAATCCAAAAAAGCTAAAGCTATATGAAAAATTATAATTAAGCTCAAAAAATACTAGAAAGTGACTAAATAAAATCTCTAAGTGGTTAAATCTCTCAAAGTAGCTTCTTTGTAACTGATGTAGGACAACTAGGTGATAAGGGCATAAGGAAATTTTTGTTTGATTATTTAATATAATGGAGAAAATTGAATAAAGAAAAAGAGAAGAACAGGAGAAATCCCTAAGCTTCAAATCTAGGGATTCTAAGCCAACAATCTCTTGGCCGAGTTGTTAAAAAAGAGTTATGACATGTTGTAAAGATTAAGTTCGAGTCCAAGCAATCTTATTTGCAATCCCCAATTATCAAAAAGGTAAAAAAAAAAATTCTAGGGATTCTAAGTAGTAACACTAAGGTTGATTGCATCACACAATTCTATTAAATACATGATGCCAAATAGAATATTAAGGCCTAATGCTTGGAAAATAAGCAAAACAGTAATTTATATAAAAAATTAAGCTTCAACAATCTAAATTTTAAATTACATATTACATTGTTAAGATACAATATAGTAACCAAGAAAAAATCTCTTACAGTTTAATCCCTTGATTAGCTTATTTCTATTCTGCATTAAGAGAAACCAAAAGATATAAAGAAATCTATGCTTAGGACCAATCGCAAGTATTTCTCCATTCCTGTTCTAAATTGAAAAGTATTAGGAGAGAGATAATTGAAACATGTGATCCAAGTAAATTATGAAGCTCTTAACTTTTAAAAATTAGTGGTCTTGTAAGTTTGGAAGGCAGTTTTACTTGCATGGGTTCTGCACTGCTGTTGCTTCTTTTTTTGTCTGTTTTTGCTTGGATTTGGTAACACTGTTTGTGTTTCCGTGTCCCATGTTCAGTTGAATTTGTTGTCTACATCTTTGGTGATCCTTTTAAATCATGTGGGTTTGCTGTTGTAATTATTGATTATGTTTGCTATATTTTCCTATTTAGTGGATATCCTTCTGTTTGGTGCCTTTACCGAAAGTCTACTGTTGCAGGAGGAGAATGCTACAGGAGTGCCTCAGACTGTTTGAATTGGAGCATGATATCTGTGACGAACTCGGCTTAGTATTGCAGCATACATATATCTTGTTTGGAGGCTTTTTAAATTTATCAGGCATGGCCCTGTGGGATTTGTACAGGTTCCTACTTTTTCATTCTTTTCCCAGGCTGTAGCTGCAGCTCTTCGAGTTAGAAAAGGCAAATGCTCTGTTATCTTGTAAGAAATAGAGTTTAGTCAAAAGGTTTTTCCATTTGACAGGTTCTGAGTTCTTTATGTCAGTCACCTAAGGTTACTTTCTTAGCTCAAAGTTCTAGATCAGAATCCAAGCTTGGCACATGGTTATGGTAAACACGCTTTGGATTGGCCTATTGGCTTGTTGCCTGTGCTTTTGGCAATGCGGCTAAAAATCAGATGCCATCTGATGTATTAGGATGCGTCTAAGTATAACTGGGAAGTGGGAATGCCATCCTGCTTGATGACCACAGTTTAGGATGTTAAAAGAGTTGGTTGGGAAATTCTTTAGAATGCAGAAACCAATACCGCACCTTTTTTTCATTTTCCATTTTGACAGATTTATGAGGATGTTTTTACTCGTATTAAATGGAATGAGTTATTCTTTTTTTTTTTTCCTATTAAAATCCATTATTTTTGTCTGTCTGCATTGCATTTATGTTGTTTTTTGTTTTTGGCACTCTATTCAGCAAAATATGGAAATGCATGTAATACTAGCTTTCATGATATGTGCCACACCAACTTTTACAGAACTATTATTTTGTCATTTATGTTCCATGTAGATATTGAGGCCGCATAGATAACAAGATGTAGAGACTAGGTTAATGTTTAGTTCGGCTTGAACTTTTGAATAAAGTGTTTCTTAGTTGAGCCAGAAAAGCTAATATAACATTTGGCAAATTTAGTGCAAAATTATTTTAGAATGTTGAAAACTATTGGATAATATTTTTCATATATTTTTATGACTAATAAAATACTCAACTCTTAATTTTCTGATTAAAAAAATATTAAATTAAATCACAAGTTTTTTAATTGAAAGAAATAAATAAAATAAAGAGATAATTTTGTTAATTAGAAATAACAACAAATAAAATCAATTGAAATTTGAACTAAACAAGGGTATAGTATTTGAAATATTCTAAACTTATAATTTTTTTATGAATTATGGAATATCTGGTACCATATATTAACTTTTTTAATTTTGAAGAAGTTTTGATTCGTGGTTTCGTCTAAGTTCTCAAATAAGTTTGTCGTGTGAGTTAAAAAGTCTTGGAGTTTTAATAGCCAACTATCTTGTTTTTATTTTTGCAATAGAAATTTTGCATTAATTGAGTCTAATACCAATTAAAGCAGTAAAAATAATGGAATTTGTCAGTTTTTCTCTAATAAATACTCAATTGAACAAGAAATATATTTCAAAGGTTCAATTATATTTTAATAATGCTTAAACGATAAAATTTATAGAATAAAAGAAATTTTGTAAGGGAATTGCGATAAATTGTAATTATTATAACCATTTTGTTTGAGAATTGAACGGTTAGACGATTTTAAAAGATACAAAACCAGTGTTAATCTTTTTTTTTTTTTAGTGTTTGTGATTAGAACCTAAAAAAAAAAAAACTAATCTTTTTAATAAAACTCTGAAATTAATTTAGATTTATTTTAAAATTATTTTTTGGTTTGCCAAAAAAGTTCAAGACTAATGTTATGCTTGTAAAAAATTAACATCTCCACTATGCTTATTTAAAAATGAAATTAACACCTCGATAATACTTATTTAAAAATAATATTAATTAATCAAGTGTAATTAAGATTAATTTGGATGGTAAGTGAGATTAAATTTAATGAAATTGAAAAAAAAAAAAAACCATTAAAGAAGAATAACTTAATAAATTAATAATAATTTTTTTTTTAAAAAAGGTAAAAGATAAATTTACCTTTTGATAATTGTCTTTTATAGTTATGCGGTGAGATCTAATAGTTTCACTTTAAACGTTTAAAAATAATCCATCTAATTCTTTTCTTGTAACTCAATCTTTCTATTTCCTTTAAAACATTTCATTTCCTTAAAAAAAAAAAACCTTTTATATTGAAAAGTGTCACGACCCAAATTACCCAAAAATCAGAGTTAATTTTTTTTTTTGCGTTTTGTTTATTTACTTAAATTCTTACCTGTCCTCGAATCGTGACCACACTTAATCAACAAATTGGGCTGTGCGTCAATGCCAGTCCCACCATACCATTACCATCTAACTTATTTATTCTCCAGTCATTTATAATTGTTTACATTATTTATACATCCCCTGAAGTTACTTACAAACATGTTACTGTGCTATACTTATGTAGATACAATATGTACAAGTGTATATACCTTATGTTGATGGGCAGCAGCGGATATCCAGAATGCAGTACTGAGTCGCCTCAACTTCAACTGGAGATTATCTGTGGGAGAAAATGAAATGGGTGAGCACATCAAGCTCAGTAAGGCAATCCTACGAACAAGTAGGTAACCATACTACCTACATGAACGTGGTGCCATGCATAAACCACCCTTTCTCCACACATTTTAAAACAAATGACATGAGCTTATGATGTTATGTAAATCGAGTTTGCACGGAAAATTCAACATGCAATTATTTTAAATCATTTCTTTCTCTTTAAAAATTTCACAATAAAGTCAGGACTCGACCCCTCCTTCGGGTGATCCTGACTCACACAAAATCATGAAAATCGGTATACATCACACATGGGTTTAAAAAGCATGAAAATAACCATCATGCACATTTAATTAAAAACCCAGTTTAAATCATCGAAATCGTCGACATGCGAGACGAGGCAATATCTGTATAACGGCAATAACCAGGACTGGCCATATGTGTCCTCGTGAGTCCCTCTAGCTTCACGGATCCCAGTGTGCGAGGTCTCACCCTGATCGGGAACCGCCCGGGAGGTGGGTCAATCCAACCCGTCAGTCTTATCCGATCTCACGCATCCGAAGATGCCGTATCCGAAGATACCCCGTATCACAAAGATACCGTATCCGAAGATACCCCGTATCACAAAGATACCGTATCCGAAGATACCCCACGGTACATCGTACTCCATGCTACTTGCACGGTACATCGTACTCCATGGACCCATATCACTCTAGGTACTCCAGCCCAAATGGCCTGCTTCCCACAGAGAGGTTTTGTTTCTCAATACTCATGCCATGTCTCAAAACGCACGTACGAGCCTATTAAATCGGTGACACACAGTCTACCCGATGCTCCAAGCACGGCTCATCGTATGTTCTCATAAAAATCAGTGCGAGCGATGCTCAGCACTCTCATCAAATCAAGTAAAATTGGCAGAGCCCGCTTTACATCTCCACAGGGCCGCCAACCTCATCCCCCACTCTCACCCTACTTAAGAGGTCTTTTGAGCCTGTTGGGCCTTTTGGCTGACTCCAAGGGCAGACAGCGCTACTCCACAAATCCAGTAAAACTAGTGCGAGTTAGGCTCAGCACTCTGTATATAAATCATATGAAAATCTTATAAAATCTGGTGCGAGTTAAACTCCAGCACCCTGTCTTGAAAATCATGTAAAAATATGGTGCGAGTTAGACTCTAGCACCGTGTCACGAAAAAGCATGTGAAATCTGGTGCGAGTTATACTCTAGCACCTATGCATGTAAAACTCTAGTGCGAGCTCTCGCTCCAGCACTAATGCATGCATCACACAAATCAAACATCGTGCGAGCTGAGCTCTAGCACGTCACATGTAAATAAAAACACGTAGGCGGCTCGGTTATCTCCAAATAGTTTTCACAGAAATTACATCGTTAAAGGTATGCAATGCTATGCATTTTTCTTTAAAAGTGAGCCAGCCTACTCATGCATGTGTTAAAATACCTCCAGAATGAGCAAGAACCTTTTGTTCTTGCTCCTCCCAATTTTTCCTAAATTTATAGATTTTACCCTTAACAAGGGTATTTTAGTAATTTGCCCATTCGGGGCACTAAAATTATTATTCGACCTCTAGACCCTTCAGATAAATTTTAAAAGACTGCATATGACTTGAAATTTCGTAAAATTACCTCTAGCAGTCCGTAGAATTCCCTTACCTTATTTTCCTGTCGAGTCTGACCTTTTCTTTTCCATTGTTGACTCGTCGCGCAGTCCGTTATGCTCCCAATCAAATGCCCGGAACTGCGTATCAATATTCCTCAGGTCAGATATTATACAATTTAATTGTATTTCCTATTTTCTGGGCTTAATTTAAATCATTGGGCCCGTTTACCCCTATTGGGCCCGATTGCACCTTAATGGGCCTCAATCGGCCTTAAGCCCGTTTTTCACTTAATTTTCGCTTTATCGAGGCCTATTGGGCTCATTGGGCCCACTAATAATTTATTGGGCCTCGTTCTAATTCTTGAATAGCTAAATCGATTATTTACGACAATTTATCTAAATTTCCATAATTTAATTCAATTTATGCGGAAATCAAATCAATATCACGCATAACGAGGTAATTGTCGTAAATAAGGGTTACTTACCCGAGATTCCATGCTAGTACGCAAATCGAGGCTATCTCGAGCTCTCGGTGGATGCCAATCGTCGAGCTACATAGTTTCATAATTTTTCCAGGTAAGTTTTCGGCCCAAAATTAATTAAATTAAATATTTCAAAATTTAAATCGGGTCAATTTTAACCACTACTGACTTACCCGAAGCTCGATTGCATCACTGGAATTTTTCCCAATTTTTTTTCTCTTTTTCTTTTTCCCTTTTTCTTCCTTTTTTTCCTCTCTTTTTGGCTGAACCAGTTCAGTCCAGTTCGGACCGGTTCAGACCGCCGGTTCTCTCCGGTTCGGCCGGTTCACCGCCGATTCACAGCCTTGCCGGCCGGTTCTCCGTCGGCTTCCGCCACCAATCGCTCCGCTGGGTCGTCCGCATCACGAATTTGGGCTTGGTTCGCCTTGAGCTCGCCGAAAAATGGCCGGTCCGGCCTGTTCTCCCCCGGCCGTCGGACCCATTTTCTCCTCTTGGCCGTCGCCGGCGATTCCCGCTGTTTCGTCGACTGCCAATGGGCTCAAAAGAACCGTCTCGGCCTGGGGATCATTTTGCGGGGTCGGATCGGAGCCAAGACGCCGCCGTTCGCCGGGACCGAGCCCCTCAATCCCGTCTCCTTTTCTCTCCTCCGATCGGCTTCCTCCGGCCACTGCACGGTGCAATCCCGGTGCCCACGTGCTCGTCGATCTCTCCTCTACCTCCTCGTGGCCTCGTCGGAGCCGTTGGTCGCCGGACGGGGGTCCGATCTTCCTCGGTTGTCGCGGCTTCCGTTTTCGTTCTCTGCTTCTCTTTCGCGATTTCGTTTTCTGTCTTTTTTTTTTTTCAATTCTCTTTCTTTTTTTTTTTTTAATCATTCAAATACCTTAAAAATACCCAAATATCCCTTAAAATTATTATTTTATTCCAAATTAATTAATTTAATTTAATTTAATTTATTTATTATATTTTAACCTCTTTTTCGGGTATAATTTCTCCGTATTTTCGGGATATTGTCCCGAATGACTTTTAGATATATTTTTCGATTATTTTCGGGATTATTAATTTTTTTTGTACTAAAAATTCCAATTAATCCCGACTAGTTTCAATAATTTAATATCCTAGTCAATTTAACCCAAAATAAATTTATTTCACCTTTAATGACCAAGATTTCTTAATCCATTATTTTAAATTAATTTTTTCTCATCGAATTTATACCGGCTTCCGATCTTTTGACCATTTTGCCCTTACACGTGTTCGAGAATTAATTCAGTCAAACTTTCCTTCACGAACACTAATTCGTTTCGTATTTTAATTAAATTCGGGTCTTGCAAAAAGTTGCATTGAATATGTAATTTTTTTTTTGTTGACAACTAACACAACAATGATGTATTGTTGACGTCATAGCCTCGATCTTCATGTCACATATCACTAATAACTCTACAAGAAAAATAATGATTAGAGAGACACAGATGTTATTTCTCGTGTAAGCACTTCAATGCTTAAGTCAAGAAAAGAATTTGATAGATAGTATTTGTCCACTATTTTGTCACGACCGTAACTTCAACCAAAAACCACTACAAAATTTTCACTTTTTTTACTTACCTTTCTCTTCACCAACAATTGGACTGTGATTCGGTATCAGTATAATCTCCTTTACTTACCATATCATCCATACATGTCAATATAAAACTATCTAATGACTGTAAATACTTTTGTACCATAAGTGAGCTCACATATATTTAAATACAAATACATCCCCAATATTACATTCGTTTACATCACTGTGTTGTTTATATGTTCAGATACAAAATCGTACGTATGTATGTATACCTTTCGCTCGATGGGAATGCATCGGACAACAGGAATGCAAGTCCTCAGCCGTACTCTATCTACTACGTAGGCTCTGTAGAGACGGGAGAAATAAAAGGGGTGAGCTCACTAGCTCAGCAAGGAAATCAGGCAAGCAAGTAGATAACCACACTATCTACTGAAAATAATGTAATGCCTTGAAATACTATTTCCTTAACTCACATTAAAAGCATGTATCTTTCTTTAAAGCATTTATGCAAGTATATACACACACACACACACACACACACACACATTCATTTGTGTATACTGAAAACATGCTGGTTTATAAACATCAGTCATTCATGCAAAATATTGCATTCTCATGTAAATGTTGTAAATCACATTTCATTATGCCATATCATTTAAATCAAGGTAAAAATGTCATTTCATCATGTTAAAACATAAAAATCGAGGCTTCACCCATCCCTCGGGTTTACCCTTTTTCGCACACAAAGTCACATATCGAGGCTCAACCCATCCCTCGGGTCTACCCAATTTTTATAAAATTATGTGACAATTCAAGTAAGAAATATTAGGTGAGATGAGATAGGCGACTACTTGTTCGAGGATTATGATCATATCCCTTTTTTGGTGATCCCAGGCTATACAGTACTCGGCGTGCGGGGCAATCACTTGCTGTAACGGGAGGTGGGTCAAATCCTCACAACCGCCAGTTAACAACTTCACAACTCCACAACTCCATGTCACATCACATAACAACATGTATACACGATACAACGTACTCCGTGTGTCATACACGGTACAAAGTACACCCGTGGATCCAATAACAGTTTCGATAGCGCTCTGTCATATCTCAAAATGCACGTGCGAGCATATAATCGATGCGACACACAGTTTGCACAAGGCTCTAAGCACGACTGTTTCATGTCATGTATATCACATCAAATCCAGTACGTGCCTGGAGTACGACTCTTAGCCGACACCCCGCTCAAACACTGTTTTATGGATATCTCAAAATCAAACACTAGTGCGAGTAACACTCCAGCACTAGGTCATGCACTATTTCACATTTCAAATCAAGTATGAGCAACGCTCCAGTACTATGTTATGCATCTCATGTAAAATCTAGTACGAGTAATGCTCTAGCACTAATTTATGTAGAAAACATATAAAATGCAGTGCGAGCAATGCTCCAGCACGATTTGTTTTTACACAATTCGATAGATGACTCATTTAAAAGAGATTCACTCAAATAAATCAAACCGACACTATATTGTGCTGTTTTTTCATATGTCATGAAAACATCTGCGTATCTATCAATGCATTAACTAAACAACATTAAAACCACTTAAAAACACACTTTCCATACTTTTCACAACTTTTCCTAACTTTCCTAATTTTTTACCTTTTTACCCTTAGTAGGGGTAAAATCGTAATTTACCCATATCAGGTCGCTATAATTTTTATTCATTTTCTCCGACCCTTAGACTTTTTAAGTGAATGTAAAAGCAGACAAAAATACGTGCAGGTATCTCTAACTACTCGCAAAAGTCCCTTACCTGCAATCACTCAAGAAATTTTACTTTCTCGACATTGCTCGATCTCGCAGTCCGATTCGCTCCTATGATAATCTCTGGAGCTGCATATAACCATTTATTTGGTTAATCACACTTTTTCATCTGTATTTCACTTTAAATACAGACTATATCGCTTAATGGGTCTGTTTACTCTTATTGGGCCTTAATGAACCTTAATGAGCCTAAAACTGTCTTAAGCCCATTTTCATTTTACTATCAATATTCAGATGGGCCTATTGGGCTTGTAGGGCCCACCAACTCTTATTGTGCTTGTCCGAAGCCCATCATTTCTTATTGGGCCAAAACCAAGTCGGCTTGACCCATTTGGCCTCTCGGCAATGGCGTGTGGCCAAGAGCCATCATGCCGTCGGTTATGCCACACCACGCCACTTATGGCCATTTACTAGCCAATTCACTTAGATATTTTGTCTTACACTTGGTTGGCATGTCTTAAGCCTTTCCTATAGTTCATGTTGGTATTTTATCAAACACCTTATATGCCAACATCATACAACCATCCATATGAACAAATTGATTAAAACTAACCATGTCATAATCATGTATACATGCATATCAACCTATATAGGTATTAAAATCACATGGGTATTCATCAAAACTCATATACCCATTTTCGGCTATCACTTGTTTATGGTGATTTCATGTGTTTCAATCTATAAAACATATACAAATCAACTTCATATAACTCATAGATCAACATATAAGAAGTTGGAAGCTTGAAAACTCACCTAGCTTATACTTCCCACTTTGGCCGAAACTTCCTTTATTTTTGAGTTGCTCAATATGGCTCCTTGATAGCTGATTCCAAGATATGTTATTCCTCTCTCAATATGGAACAACTTTCATGAAGATCACTTGTTCCAAATATGTCACGACCCAATTCCATTCTCTTAAATCAAAAAGCACTAAAATTTTTTCGCGTTTTACTGCTACTTTACCCGATCGTGAACTAACTCACCACACACTGTTGGGCTGTGAGTCAATAATAAACATCACTTATCATTCGTTCACAGTTAAATAAAACGATGT
The DNA here is from genome assembly GCA_033439115.1 of Firmiana major. Classification (NCBI taxonomy): domain Eukaryota; kingdom Viridiplantae; phylum Streptophyta; class Magnoliopsida; order Malvales; family Malvaceae; genus Firmiana; species Firmiana major. The sequence goes on from CM065905.1 coordinate 41,666,182, forward strand.
CATTCATTCGCATTAATCATGTACTTATACAAGGACATGTTTTACTGACATCTACATCCCCCATAATTACATCTCAAAAGAATACTGTGCTTTTACATTGTTTAGATACAAAAAGAATCACTGTGTATATACCTTTAAGCGATGGAGATGCAGCGGAGTCCAAAATACCACGCCTCAGTCCTCACTGGGCTACTATGCACGCTCTGTAGGGGGGAAATAGAGAGGGATGAGCAACCACACGCTCAGTAAGGCAATAATGCAAGCATGGTAGATAACTACTCTATCTACATGCTGATAGTGTTATGCATAAATCATTTATGGTGGGAGCATGAGGAATAAAACTATGCCATATGAGTATACATATATATCATGTATCAAAGTCATGTAAAATTGGCATATAAAACATGGTAAAACATCATGTATAAATCATCTCATGCTCGATCTCATTTAAATTCATAAAAAGGGCAATTCATTAAGAAACCTCCTTTTTAAACCCACGTCATAAAACTCTTTCTCATCACATACAATCACATCACATCAATTCACAATCACAACCTCATTTTCATTTCACAATTCAAATCCAGGAGGCTCGACCCCTCCTTCGGGTCTACCTTAAACAATCACAATCACACTTAGAGATTTAAAATCATGTGGTAGTAAGTAAATCAAGCAAGGAGACAGGTTACTATATCTCAAGTGACTACGTTGGCCAATCGTCACATATCATCCCAGACCACACGGATTCCTGTGTGCGGGGTATCATGCTGGCATGAAGGTGGGTTAGTTCTCCGCCAGACTTTCTCAAATCAAGTAACCACCACGCGGTACATCGTACTCCATGTGATATACACGGTACATCGTACTCCGCGGACCCATAACATGGTTGGAGGTGCCTGCCATAGGTCTTATCTACCCCATACCAAGTGTAACCTTTATAGTCTCAAGAGCGCGTGGGAGTACCCTCAATACCAGGTCCTAGCCCCTCATGGCCTTGCTCGCCCCTGTTGGGTTCCCTGATTCAGGTCCTAGCCCCTCACCCTCACCCCACTCAAGAGGTCTGTTAGGCCTGTTGGGTTCCCTGAATGGATTATGTCAGGTCCTAGCCCCTCACCCTCACCCCACTCAAGAGGTCTGTCAGGCCTGTTGGGTTCCCTGAGTTAATCCGTATCTCTCGCCACGGCCTCATACATACCACAGTGTGAAAACCAGCGCGAGCTACGCTCTAGCGCGAATTCATGCATCAAAACCAATCACTTCGTACGAGTAATGCTCTGGTACGGCATTTATGCATAAAATATGAAGAAACCATGTACGAGCATAGCTCCAGTACAGTTATATGCATAAGAAAAACCACTTAAATCCACGTACGAGCGTAAGCTCCAGTACGGTTTATAAACATCATCACAATTCAAATTCAAAGTGAGACCTAAGCTCAAGCACGTTTCACACAAGTGAAAACATAGAAATCCAGCGCGAGCGAGGCTCTAGCGCGATTTATGTCATGCAATTACGATAGGCGGCTCATACACAATCAAACAATCCCAGCAATCGGGTTTAGCACTCACAATTGCTTCTCCACAACAACAATAAAACACTAGCCGACCCATCTACAAGCTTGCTTAAAACCAAGCAATTTCCGTTTTGAAAAACGTCAAAACAATAGATTTATGCAATTATTAGCCTTACTATCCCATTTCATAGAATCCACTTCCAAAACCAAAATCACACATATACTCATTCTCATTCATGAATACCATCAATCATTTACTTTAGCAACCGTGCACTTCGTAAAACACCCAATATTCACCCATAAATTTAAAGTACGAGCAGCTACCTCTATATACTCACAAAATTCCCTTACCTGGAATCGCGATGTGTGATTCCACTTCCTTAAGCTGCTTACTCGTACGGTTCAGTTCGTCTTCAACGAACTCTTTGGGACTGCACAAAATCGTATCCCGCATCATATTCGATCTATATAATATGACATCGTGTCACTATAGTCAATTCGACCTATAGTTTTCTATTAACGCTTATGAGGCCTCGTTTCATTACTTTATCCAAAACTCGAGTCTATGGATTCTTTTAGGCCTATTAACTCATTCCAAATCGATATTAAATCGATATCAAGCTCATAGTGTTCATATTTCATTGATTTTCTCACTATGGCATTTGTCAAGCATTTACATACTCATTTTCATAATTTCACTTAAACCCACTTTATAACTCCACCTGACCATTCCAAATCATCCACATTACTCATTTAACAACTTATCATAACTCATAAACCACCAACTCCCCAAATCATACTTTCTCACACTAGAGGCATTCATTTTCTAGGTTACATTTGTTTCTAGCACAACCTAGGTGTTTCCATCCATCCATACTCATGCCAAATAACTCCAAAATCAATTAAATAGACAATGTACTTGGATTGGAGTGTTAGAATCTTACCAAATATGATTTTTCTTCTTGCTCCAAATGTCAATGCCCTTATCTCCTTCAATACCCACAATGGGATTTTGGGTTCCAACTATGTTGTTCTCTTCCTCAAGATGAACAAATTAATCTCTAATGGTCTCCCCTCAATTCTTGTTGGAAATGGCTGATTTTAGAGAGAGAAAGTTAGGTTTTTGGGTTAGAAATGGAAGATTTGTGTTTTTCCTGAAATTTTTAGATTTTCAGTCCTCCTTATATAGAAATAGCTTGGGGAGATCGATCTGGTCCAAGAGGAGATCGATCTGGTCCCCTTAAATCTCTCATTTTCACGAAATTTTAAGCATGAGATCGATCTGTCGAAGCATGAGATCGATCTGGTCCCAAACAGAGAGCTAAGGAGATCGATCTGGGTGCTTGAGGATCAATCTTTTCATTACAGAATGCTTACGAGATCGATCTGGCCCCATTGGAGATCGATCTGCTCTATTCCATTGCCCAAATAAGAGCATTCTGGCTCTTCCAGATCGATCTCTCATCCTATGAGATCGATCTGGCATTCATACTTTCTAGATTTCTTGCAGTTTCCTTGCTGCAACTCATACCAACACATCCTTGATCTATTGCCATGGCCATTTTCTCATCTATGCACCTTTATAACTTGAAAATGGTATCCATTCATACCTTATGCACATTGAAACTTGTGTGCATTCATTGTATGTCCAAAGGTATGCTATATAAAACCAAATGGAAGCATTTATATTGATGCCACTTCCTTCCATTTACCACATTACTCATTTTGAGTTCTAATCACATCCAGTACTTGCAAGAACTCATTTCTTCATATTCATACAAAATGGAACTTGTGTGTACATTACAAATCATATTACACATACGTGCATTGAATCCATGGACCTAAATCAATCATATTTTACATTACAAGTCCATTCATATTTATTTGATCCAATTACACACATTACCATTATACATATACGGGGTCTTACATTCTCCCCTCCTTCAAGGAATTTGGTTCTCCAAATTAGAACCAAGTCACTCTTCAAAAAGTTGGGGGTACTTCTCCCGTATCAAGTTCTCCAATTCCCATGTGGCCTCTTCCACCGTGTGATGTTGCCAAAGAACTTTCACCAAGGGAATCGTCTTATTCCGCAACACTTTCTCTTTTCTATCCAATATCCGAACCGGCTTCTCAACATACGTCATACTCTCATGGAGCTCCAACGGCTCATATCTTATCACGTGTGCCGGGTCCGGGTGATACTTCCGAAGCATCGAGACGTTGAAGACGTTGTGGACATTTGCCAAGTCCGGTGGTAATGCCAACCTATACGCCTTATCTCCCACTCTCTCCAAAATCTTGAAGGGTCCGATATATCTAGGGCTCAGCTTGCCCTTCTTACCGAATCTCATAATACCCTTCGATGGTGAAACTCTCAGAAATACCGACTCACCCTCATCAAACTCTAGTGGTCTTCGTCTCTTGTCAGCATAACTCTTTTGCCCGCTCTGAGCTGTTCGTAATCTCTCACATATCAATTGGACATCCTCAGATGCCTGCTGCACTAAGTCCGGAGCAAAAATCTGTCTGTCACCATCCTCTTCTCATCCAATAGGGGAACGGCATCTACGCCCGTATAATGCCTCATAGGGTGCCATCCCGATACTAGCATGATAGCTATTATTATAAGCGAACTCGGCTAACTGCAGGTGGTCATCCCAGGAGCCTCTAAAATCTAGCACACACGCTCTCAACATATCCTCGAGGGTCTGTATAGTCCTCTCTGATTGCCCATCTGTCTGAGGATGAAAAGCGATGCTAAAACTTAGTCGGGTCCCCAGCGCTTCCTGAAAATGTTCCCAGAAATGGGAAGTGAAGCGGGCATCCCTATCAGAAACAATGCTCACTGGTACACCATGTAGCCGTACTATCTCTCGAATATACAGGTTCGCTAACTGACTCAGCGTATCGGTAGCTCTCATAGCCAAGAAATGGGCAGACTTAGTCAACCGGTCCACAATAACCCATATGGCATCATGACCTCTACGGGTCCTCGGCAACCCCATCATAAAATCCATGGTGACATGCTCCCACTTCCATGTCGGTATCGGTAGAGGCTGCAATAATCCTGCAGGCTTCTGATGCTCTACCTTCACTTGCTGACAAACGAGACACTTAGCGGCATATTTAGCGATGTCTCTCTTCATTCCAGACCACCAATAAACCTTTCGAAGGTTTTGATACATCTTAGTACTTCCCGGATGTATCGTATACTTCGATGAGTGAGCCTCTGATAAAATCGTTCTCCTGATCTCAGGATCCCTGGGAACGCATACTCTGCCTCTGAACCTCAATAAGCCATCAGCAGTCTGCTCAAAATCAATACCCACACCTGTCTGTATCTGCCTCAGCCAATCGATACATCGTCGATCGCTCTGCTGGGCTTGCCGAATACGGCCAATCAACTCTGGCTCTAGTCTCAAACTAGCCATGATCTCAAGTCTCTCAGATCCAGGTGGGGTTACATCTAAACTGAGGTTCGCAAAGTGTTCTAACAATTCATGTTCCCGTAACATCATATAAGACACCAACCCAAGGCTCTTTCTACTCAAAGCATCGGCAACTACATTTGCCTTACCTGGGTGGTACTTGATTTCACAATCATAGTCTTTCAGGAGTTCGAGCCATCTCCTCTGTCTCATATTCAGCTCTTTCTGCGAGAACAGGTACTTAAGGCTCTTATGATCTGTGAACACCTGAAATTTCTCACCATAGAGATAGTGGCGCCATATTTTCAAAGCAAATACTACAGTCGCCAACTCCAAATCATGTGTCAGGTAGTTCCTCTCATGATCTTTCAACTGTCTAGATCCATAGGCAAGTACCTTCCCTTCCTGCATAAGCACACAGCCCAGTCCCTAGTGCGATGCATCCGTATACACCGAGAATCCTCCTGAGCTGGTAGGAATGGTGAGAACTGGAGCAGTCGTCAATCGACGCTTAAGATCCTCAAAACTCCTCTCACATGCCTCATCCCACACAAACTTAACATCTTTTCGCGTGAGGCGTGTCAATGGAGCAGCTAGTCTGGAGAAACCCTATACAAATCTCCGATAATATCCTGCCAATCCCAGGAAACTTCTGATCTCAGTAACTGTCTTGGGCTGTTTCCACTGTATAACTGCCTCTATCTTGGATGGATCCACTGATACCCCATCCTTTGACACAACATGCCCCAGAAATGAGATCTGTTCCAACCAAAAGTTACACTTGCTGAGTTTGGCATACAATTCTCTCTCTCGGAGGGTCTGCAGAACTATCCTCAAGTGCTCCTCATGATCTTCCCTGGACTTGGAATAAACCAAAATGTCATCAATGAACACTATTACAAACTTGTCCAGGTATGGCTTGAATACATCATTCATCAATGCCATAAATGCTGCGGGAGCATTCGTCAGTCCGAATGGCATCACCAAAAACTCGTAGTGGCCATAACGGGTACGAAATGCTGTCTTGGGTACATCTCCACTCCTGATCCTCAACTGATGGTACCCTGACCGCAGATCTATCTTAGAAAATACTTCGGCTCCCTGGAGCTGATCCAACAAATCATCGATTCTTGGAAGGGGGTACTTATTCTTAATGGTGGCCTTATTCAACAACCGGTAATCTATACACAGTCGGAGGCTTCCATCCTTCTTCCTTACAAATAGAACCGGTGCTCCCCAAGGTGAGACACTCGGTCTAATAAACCCCTTCTCCAACAACTCTTGCAGCTGTTTCTTCAGCTCTTCCAATTCTATCGGAGCCATTCTATAGGGTGGTTTCGATATCGGCTCTGTATCAGGCACTAGCTCAATACAAAATTCCATTTCCCTTTCAGGTGGTAGTCCTGGTAATTCATCCGGAAAGACATCAGGGTAATCCGTAATTACGGCTATGTCCCTCAATTTCGGGTGTGCCTCATCTATATCGACCACGTATGCAATGAATCCTTCACATTATCCACTCCATTGTTAGTAACATAAACCATCACTCCACATTCAACATTTATCATAAACAATAATTTATCACTCCACATGGCCTAGTCCTATGGTATCTTCCACATCTCCTACACTGATCTGTGGTAGGTCGTGGTCCTCCAATAGTTATACCCCTCGGTGCAGTCAAAGCTGGGTATACGGGAGGTCTAGCAGCTCTCTCCTGCACCTCCTCGATCTTAGGCCTCTTCTCGAAAAACCTTTGGCCACCTCTCTTGGCCACTCTTCCAAACCCGGATCTCTTCCGATCTCTGTCCTTTCTAACACTGACTCTCCCAAGCTCGGAGGCATTTCGCTCAAAGTCTTGCTCACACAACTGAGCCTTATGTACAGCCTCCTCATAAGTCACAATGTCGAAGGGAGCTAGCTTAGTTCGGATGGCCAATCTCAATCCATCCATGAACTTCTGTATCTTTCGGGTCTCACTACCCATCGTGTCCGGGTCATATCTCCCCAAGGACATAAACTTGGACTCATACTCGTCCACAGTACGGTTCCCCTGAACCAAATTCATAAATTCCATTCGCAGTTTCCTCTGTGCGGTAGTTGGGATGTACTGTCTCCTGAAGGCCTCTAGAAATATCTCCCACGAGATCTCAGAGTGTCTGGCCCTCAAAATAGCCTCGGTGGATCTCCACCAATGCTCGGCCTCACCTTTCAACATAAACATGACAAAGGCTACCTTCTCAGCTGAAGTGCATCGGAAAAACCTATATAGTTTCTCCATCTCATACACCCAATCCTCCGTAACCACTGGGTCCTTCACCCCTCTAAACACTGGGGGTTTCAGCGCTTGAAACTCTCGCAACCTGCTCAAGTCGCAGTCATAACCCAATTCACTACCGCTCTGCTGTGGAGCGATAGGAGACTCTGTATCCTGGGCTGGAGGTGGTGTGACTGTAGCTGTCTCAGCAGTCTGAGGTCTCTCCGCCTCTGCAGCTGCCTGTTCAGTAGTAGGCTGTGCTGCGGGACCTCGTCTGTCACCGGCACCCAATGCCTGCGTGACTATCTCCACCAAATTCTCAATACTCCGCTCTAACCTAGCGAAGCGAGCCTCAGTATCCTTTGCTCTCTCAGTAGGGTTCTGTGGAGCCTGCTCAGTCTGTGGCACCGCACGGCTCTCAGGCCTACCTCTGCGGCCTCTAGAACGTGCTCTCGCCCCTCTACCTTTGCGTGTAACTGGTATAGTGCCTAACTTCCTGTATTATGATAATTCATTAAGCTCAATCCATCACAGTATACACAGTTATATCTCAACAAAAGCACAGTACTATGGGGATGTACTTTCCTATGTTTTATTAATGACTCACATCAGGCCAACACAGCTCTGATACCAATCTCTGTCACGACCCAATTCCATTCTCTTAAATCAAAAAGCACTAAAATTTTTTCGCGTTTTACTGCTACTTTACCCGATCGTGAACTAACTCACCACACACTGTTGGGCTGTGAGTCAATAATAAACATCACTTATCATTCGTTCACAGTTAAATAAAACGATGTCATTCATTCGCATTAATCATGTACTTATACAAGGACATGTTTTACTGACATCTACATCCCCCATAATTACATCTCAAAAGAATACTGTGCTTTTACATTGTTTAGATACAAAAAGAATCACTGTGTATATACCTTTAAGCGATGGAGATGCAGCGGAGTCCAAAATACCACGCTTCAGTCCTCACTAGGCTACTATGCACGCTCTGTAGGGGGAAATAGAGAGGGATGAGCAACCACACGCTCAGTAAGGCAATAATGCAAACATGGTAGATAACTACTCTATCTACATGCTGATAGTGTTATGCATAAATCATTTATGGTGGGAGCATGAGGAATAAAACTATGCCATATGAGTATACATATATATCATGTATCAAAGTCATGTAAAATTGGCATATAAAACATGGTAAAACATCATGTATAAATCATCTCATGCTCGATCTCATTTAAATTCATAAAAAGGGCAATTCATTAAGAAACCTCCTTTTTAAACCCACGTCATAAAACTCTTTCTCATCACATACAATCACATCACATCAATTCACAATCACAACCTCATTTTCATTTCACAATTCAAATCCACGAGGCTCGACCCCTCCTTCGGGTCTACTTTAAACAATTACAATCACACTTAGAGATTTAAAATCATGTGGTAGTAAGTAAATCAAGCAAGGAGACAGGTTACTATATCTCAAGTGACTACGTTGGCCAATCGTCACATATCATCCCAGACCACACGGATTCCGGTGTGCGGGGTATCATGCTGGCACGAAGGTGGGTTAGTTCTCCGCCAGACTTTCTCAAATCAAGTAACCACCACGCGGTACATCGTACTCCATGTGATATACACGGTACATCGTACTCCGCGGACCCATAACATGGTTGGAGGTGCCTGCCATAGGTCTTATCTACCCCATATCAAGTGTAACCTTTATAGTCTCAAGAGCGCGTGGGAGTACCCTCAATACCAGGTCCTAGCCCCTCATGGCCTTGCTCGCCCCTGTTGGGTTCCCTGATTCAGGTCCTAGCCCCTCACCCTCACCCCACTCAAGAGGTCTGTTAGGCCTGTTGGGTTCCCTGAATGGATTATGTCAGGTCCTAGTCCCTCACCCTCACCCCACTCAAGAGGTCTGTTAGGCCTGTTGGGTTCCCTGAGTTAATCCGTATCTCTCGCCACGGCCTCATACATACCACAGTGTGAAAACCAGCGCGAGCTACGCTCTAGCGCGAATTCATGCATCAAAACCAATCACTTCGTACGAGTAATGCTCTGGTACGACATTTATGCATAAAATATGAAGAAACCATGTACGAGCATAGCTCCAGTACAGTTATATGCATAAGAAAAACCACTCAAATCCACGTACGAGCGTAAGCTCCAGTACGGTTTATAAACATCATCACAATTCAAATTCAAAGTGAGAGCTAAGCTCAAGCACGTTTCACACAAGTGAAAACATAGAAATCCAGCGCGAGCGAGGCTCTAGCGCGATTTATGTCATGCAATTACGATAGGCGGCTCATACACAATCAAACAATCCCAGCAATCGGGTTTAGCACTCACAATTGCTTCTCCACAACAACAATAAAACACTAGCCGACCCATCTACAAGCTTGCTTAAAACCAAGCAATTTCCGTTTTGAAAAACGTCAAAACAATAGATTTATGCAATTATTAGCCTTACTATCCCATTTCATAGAATCCACTTCCAAAACCAAAATCACACATATACTCATTCTCATTCATGAATACCATCAATCATTTACTTTAGCAACCATGCACTTCGTAAAACACCCAATATTCACCCATAAATTTAAAGTACGAGCAGCTACCTCTATATACTCACAAAATTCCCTTACCTGGAATCGCGATGCGTGATTCCACTTCCTTAAGCTGCTTACTCGTACGGTTCGGTTCGTCTTCAACGAACTCTTTGGGACTGCACAAAATCGTATCCCGCATCATATTCGATCTATATAATATGACATCGTGTCACTATAGTCAATTCGACCTATAGTTTTCTATTAACGCTTATGAGGCCTCGTTTCATTACTTTATCCAAAACTCGAGTCTATGGATTCTTTTAGGCCTATTAACTCATTCCAAATCGATATTAAATCGATATCAAGCTCATAGTGTTCATATTTCATTGATTTTCTCACTATGGCATTTGTCAAGCATTTACATACTCATTTTCATAATTTCACTTAAACCCACTTTATAACTCCACCTGACCATTCCAAATCATCCACATTACTCATTTAACAACTTATCATAACTCATAAACCACCAACTCCCCAAATCATACTTTCCCACACTAGAGGCATTCATTTTCTAGGTTACATTTGTTTCTAGCACAACCTAGGTGTTTCCATCCATCCATACTCATGCCAAATAACTCCAAAATCAATTAAATAGACAATGTACTTGGATTGGAGTGTTAGAATCTTACCAAATATGATTTTTCTTCTTGCTCCAAATGTCAATGCCCTTATCTCCTTCAATACCCACAATGGGATTTTGGGTTCCAACTATGTTGTTCTCTTCCTCAAGATGAACAAATTAATCTCTAATGGTCTCCCCTCAATTCTTGTTGGAAATGGCTGATTTTAAAGAGAGAAAGTTAGGTTTTTGGGTTAGAAATGGAAGATTTGTGTTTTTCCCGAAATTTTTAGATTTTTAGCCCTCCTTATATAGAAATAGCTTGGGGAGATCGATCTGGTCCAAGAGGAGATCGATCTGGTCCCCTTAAATCTCTCATTTTCACGAAATTTTAAGCATGAGATCGATCTGTCGAAGCATGAGATCGATCTGGTCCCAAACAGAGAGCTAAGGAGATCGATCTGGGTGCTTGAGGATCGATCTTTTCATCACAGAATGCTTACGAGATCGATCTGGCCCCATTGGAGATCGATCTGCTCTATTCCATTGCCCAAATAAGAGCATTCTGGCTCTTCCAGATCGATCTCTCATCCTATGAGATCGATCTGGCATTCATACTTTCCAGATTTCTTGCAGTTTCCTTGCTGCAACTCATACCAACACATCCTTGATCTATTGCCATGGCCATTTTCTCATCTATCCACCTTTATAACTTGAAAATGGTATCCATTCATACCTTATGCACATTGAAACTTGTGTGCATTCATTGTATGTCCAAAGGTATGCTATATAAAACCAAATGGAAGCATTTATATTCATGCCACTTCCTTCCATTTACCACATTACTCATTTTGAGTTCTAATCACATCCAGTACTTGCAAGAACTCATTTCTTCATATTCATACAAAATGGAACTTGTGTGTACATTACAAATCATATTACACATACGCACATTGAATCCATGGACCTAAATCAATCATATTTTACATTACAAGTCCATTCATATTTATTTGATCCAATTACACACATTACCATTATACATATACGGGGTCTTACAAAATATGTCTCTAACCTAGTGATTTCTAGTGAGAGAAAGCTTGAAATATGGTTTGGTAATGGTTTCCTTAAGCTTGTCGAAAATGAAAGGATGAATATGATGATGTGTTGGCTGATATTTAAGCTTAAAGACTTAGTCATTAAGTCACAAATTCAGTCACCTTATTTGACTTTTAATGGGTTTAGGTGATGGTTACCAAATTGGATTTTGCAACCTTTTACTAATGGGTTTTAACTTAAACTAATGGGTTTACCAATTTGAGCTTTTAGTTTGGGCTTTTCTTTTAGGCTTTTGGGCTGAAATTTTTAAACTACCTATTGGGCCTCAAATTGACTTAATATTGAGCCCACCAAATGGCCTAACAATTCAGCCCAATGGGCCTAAAAAATTCGGCCCACACTTGTTACACCTTAATGGGCTTTAGAATTTCCAACTTTGGCCTATTGTGTTTAACCCGTTTAATTTAATTCGGATTTCATCCAAATAAATTTTTCTTACTTCAGGCGATGAATATCTTGTGTTGTAACTAAAAATATTTCTTCCCCAATTTTTAACCATACTTAGGTTAAATTCTAACCAAGGTTAGTTAACTAAGGTCAAAGTCCACTTTTCTTAACTACCTTTGACTTTTCTTGACCATTGACCACGTTTGCATTTTTCTCAAAATTTTGAAAGTGTAGTATCCTATAGTTTATACTCTCATCTTTACATTTTGGTCGTTTTCGAGATGCGAATATATCAAATACCCCTCAAATGGACCATTTCAGACTCGTTTAGCCCCTTTTTGGCGTTTCCTCTACTTCAATGTGTTCGGGACCAAATCAAACCGACTTTCCTTCATAAGTTATCCATATTTTCTCATTTTGAGTTCTTATCTTCAGTCAGAATGATTCAGATCCATTTGGTTTAGCCTGTGGCTCTTATAGCCCTTATTTGGCCTTTACGTAGCTTATGTGTGTTTAATCGCTTTATTTGCAATCTCTTTGTAGTAAATACTCTTCTTATGATTCAATCAACATATAAAATGTTTGTATATATAAGAATCATAAGGAATAAGCTACATAAAAAATTTGGGTCTTACATATTTATAGATGTTGACTCCCATTTAATTACCTTTCTATCCATGTATTAATCAAGTTTCTCTTGTTGTCTCATGCACTTTACTTAATATTAATTATAAATATCTATTAATTAAAGGGTAAAATTGTGAAACCCAAATTTTTTTTCTACTACTAATTAATTTAAGCTAAACTGATAGGTCTAAGACTTATGTAAATGTTCATGTAGGGTCCAAAATGCTCGGGAAGCCAGGGATAGTGGCACGGAGCCTGATACACGCACTTCGAGGTAAAAACCTAAGTTTAAGAATTCTTCAAAAGTATGATTTAAAAAATGAATTGGTGATTGGGAAGTGAAACTAAGGTGTTAGAACTGAAAAAGTTAGTGAAACTTGGATTTCCCTTAAACCGAGCAAATAGGCCCAATAAAAGGAATAAATTCTAAAAATTCACAAAAAAATATTCCAATGCCATAGGAAATTCACATAAGACATAATTGACATGGAAAATAAATCTGGAGTAGAAATAATGAGGTTTCGGTGTTCAAGTGAATTTTTAAAGTGGATCGAAAACCTTAAGCGATTTTGATCGGTATGGCCTAAGTCGCGTAAAATGGGCCCAATTGAGAAAACGTTCTTAAACAAGTGGGCCCTAAATTTTTATGAGAGATGCTAGATACATAGTAGAACACTTAATAAGGGGAAAACTGGAAGAAATTAGACTAGAAATAATTTTTAAGGATTTTTCTAATCAAGGCAGTGGGTTGTTTTGTTTCATGAAATTAGACACCCATCAACAAAAGCCTAATTTGAGGCCCATACAAAGGCCCAAAAATTCCAATCCTCTCCAGATTTGATATACACCCTTTAAGCTTTCTAAAGCCTATTTTTTTTCACCTGGAAAGGATAACAAACCTGAGAGTTCTCCCTCTTCTTTCATGTCGCAGGCGTTTTTGAGGGCAAGGGAGAGCACTAATTTTTCGAGCCCCTTCCAGCCATTTTCTGAGTTTGACCAAGAAGGATCAAATCTTCCTACTTAACCCCTATACAACATATAAAAATTTAGCCCCAATGAAGGTCATTTTCTAGGTTAAATCCTAGAGAGAAAGTCAGAGACAAAAATTGTCCTGTGCAAAGGTGAGAGAAAGCTTTGATTTTAAATGTTTTTGGTTGGTTTTTATGGTTGTTTTGGATGATTTTAAGATGTATATATGATGATTTACAGTTTAGGACTAATTTGGAGGGTAAAGGAGTGGTCAAAATTGGTCAAAGGTGAGGGAAACTTGATGAATGTTGGTGAACTCCTGATATGTTTATGTTAGATGATTTTTAAGGATTATTAGTTAAATGGAATTGAATGAAATAATTTGTATGGGCACTTAGAGTTTCGGCCATCCTAGGTTTTTCGTAGATATGGTGAAATGTGGTTTGATTCAAGGTCGTTAAGTGTTAAAACAATATCGAAGAAACTTGGTTTATAGCTCGGTTAAATGAAAAACCGTAAAAGAGTGAAAATTTGACAATTTGGGTATTGTAAATGGTTAAGTGAAACCTAGAATAAATGTTTAAGCTATTAAGTTGATAAAACTTAAATTTGGTGAAAAGAAAACTAATGAAATAGCTTAAACCAGGATTTTATCGGTAAAACAGAAAAAATAGGTAAATTTGGTAGAAAAGTCAAACTTAGTCAACATTATGAAGTTAAACACTTAGTTGAATGTGTGAAGATGCTATTAAGCATTAATTGATGATTTACTACTATTTTGGGCAGCTCGGGGATCCAACACGTAAATCGAGGCTATTCTAGGACCCGTCAATATTGTACTGCCCAAGGTGTAAGAGGTAAGGGATGCAACCGTTTTGAGCATTTGTGTTCTTTACCTATGAAAAAGCTTTTATAGCATGAAAATGGTTTTATAAAATGAGCTTAATTTTCGAGAAAAATGTTTAACCTGAAATTTCTTACTTTGTGTGCACGTTTTGTCGTATTGAGCTCGGTTTGGTGATTTTAAAGTTTTACGTACAAATATTTTCTATATTTGAATGAGATTTATAAAGCAAAACTATTATGAGCTCTACGTGAAATGCTATCATGGCCGCCTGTGACTTACCAAAAACCACTGTAAATTTTTCGCATTTTACTTACCTTTCCTTCTGTCATAATTCAATCACCAAACCGTTGGCTTGTGATTCGGTATTAGTCACCTTAGCCACATTCATTTCATATCATGTATACATGTCAACATAATTGTCTATTAACTGTAAGTACTCTTTTCTTAAAAGTAAACTCATATACATTAATACAATTACATATACATATACATCGCGACAGTACATTCGTTTACATAACTATGTTTTTACATTGTTCAGTACAAAAAGTTTCAAATGTGCATACCTTTCGTATGATGGGTATACAACGGATAAAGGAATACCAGTCCTCAGCCGTGCTCAATTACTGTGAACGCTCTATAGAGAGGAGGAAATAAAAAGGGGGTGAACTCACAGCTTAGTAAGGAAATAAGACAAGCAAGTAGATAACTAGACTATCTACGAAATATAATGCTCATGCCATGAAATCATTTCCTTTTCGATTCACATCTAAAGCATGTATCTTTCTTGAAACCTTCATGCAAGTGTATATATATACAAATCATCAGTATGAACTAAAAACATGTTGGTTTAATAACCTCAGCAATTTATGCAAAACATTACATTGTCATGTAAATACTGTAAATCACATTTCATTATGCCATATCAATTAAATCAAAACAAAGATGGCATATCATCATGTAAAAACATGAAAATTTGGGCCTCACCCATCCCTCGGGTTACCCTTTTACAATTTACAAAGTCACATGTCGAGGCTCAACCCATCCCTCGGGTCTACCCAATTTATAAAATCATGTGACAATTTAAATAAGGAATATCAAGTGAGACGAGATTGGCGACTACATGTTCGAGGATTATGATCATATCCCATTTTTTCGTGATCCCAAGCTACACAGTACTCGATGTGCGGGGCCTCATATTTGCTGTAACAGGAGGTAGGTCAATTCCTTAATTGTCTACCAACAACTCTATATCATTGTGTACTCATGGTACATCGTACTCCATGTGACATACACGGTATAAAGTACTCCATGGACCCAATATTAAGGTTGGGGTGCTTGCCATAGGTCTTAGCTCTCATACCATGGATAATAGTTTCGATAGCCCTCGGTCATATCTCAAAAATGCATGTGCGAACATATAATCGGTGCGACACATAGTCTGCATAGGCTCCCAGCATGGCTGTTTCATGCTATCTCTTTCAAAACCGGTACGTGCAAGTAAACTCCAGCACGACCTTATGCACGACTCACATAAATCTAGTGCGAGCAATGCTCCCAGCACTATGTCATGTAAAACTGAGTATGAGCAATTCTCCAGTACTCTATCATGCATCAATCAATAAAATTGAGTACGAGCAACGCTCCAGTACTCTATCATACACAAATCGCATTAAAATTAAGTACGAGAAATGCTTAAGTACTATGTGATGCATATCATGTAAAATCTAGTGTGAGTATCACTCTAGCACTAATAGGTGGAAAACATACAAAATCCAATGCGAGCTATGCTCTGGCACGATTGGTTTTCACACAAATCGATAGATGGCTTATTTCAAATGAGTTCACACAATTAAATCAAATCGACACTATAATGTACTGTTTTCGCATATAACATGAAAACATTAGCTAGTCTATCTATGCAACTGTCAAACAATGCAAAACTAGTCACAAACATGCTTCCTAAGTTTTTTTTCCTTAATTGGGGTAAAATCGTAATTTACCCTTTTCAGTCTCTTAAGATTTTATTCACTTTCTCTAACCCTTAGACTATTTTTCTTTAAGTGAAATAAATACAAAAGCAGATGAAAATACATGCAGATATCTCTAACTACCTGCAAAAGTCCTTTACCTCTAATCACGTCACGTGACCTCACTTCCTCGGTGCTACTAAATCTCGTAGTCCGATAAGCTCCCATTATAAACTCTGGAGCTGTAAATAACCATTCACATCAGTATACTTTAATATACTTAATTTTCACTCGCATGAATTTCAATTCAATGCATTAGGCCTTTTACACCCATTTGGCCTCATTACATCTTATTGGACCTTACTCTCTCTTAAGCCCATTTCGATTTGACAATTCATTTCTCGAGAACCTATTAGACTTATCAAGTCTACCGATTCGAATTGAACCGGCATAAATCTCCCAAAGCCTTAAGTTCATCATTTTCTTCCACTATGGCATTTCACCATACATCTCATATGCTTATTTTCAATCATCATCTATTCCAACACATGTATTTCACAAAACTATCTTACAATCATGTATACATGCTTAATTACATCACTAAATCCATTCCTAATCAACTTTCTCTCACTTTCTCATACTAAGCCCAATTTAGGTCATGGAGGATTAGCATGTTCATGGGTGTTTTCAGCCAACAAAACATACACCAATCAACTCACCAAAATGTCTATATTAACATACTTGAAGTTATTGTATTGAAATCTTACCTAGTTTGATTTTCCTCTTTTTGCCAAATTTGGGGAAAAACACTTTGCTCCTTCAATCCAGGATTTTAGCTTTTAGTTTTCAACTATGTTGTTCTCCTCCTCACAAGGGACAACTTTGCTGAAATAAATTTCTCTCAATTCTGATTGAAAGGTGATGATTCTTAGAGTGAGAAAGCTAGGTTTTCACTTTGCTGTAAATGAGGAATTGCTATTTTCGAGGGAAGAAGATACAGCAGTCTGGTGTTTATAGAATTGCCTTATGAGATTGATCTCCTAGTAATGAGAGATCGATCTGCCCTGTGTTTTAACTCTTTCAGAATTCGACATTTAAAGGTGGGATCGATCTGCCTCTTGGTATGGGATCGATCTTGGCCAGATAGAATCACTTAGAGATCGATCTGGCCTTGAGAAGAGATCGATCTTTGCTATCCAGGATCCTTTACAGATTGATCTGTCTGTGGGAAAGGATCGATCTTTGCTAGATGAAAGCATATTGAGATCGATCTGCTTAAATGAGGGATCAATCTCCCTTTTACAGAATGCTTTCATTCTACATTTCAAGCAAAATGAGATCGATCTCCCCTTGCACTAAGATCGATCTCCCCTTGTTCTGCAACATTCTAGCTGCAACTTTCCCAAATTTTTAAATATTACCTTGTATTCACTTGCTTCACTACTCATTTTGCATTTCATTCACACTTGGAACTTAAAAATATTCATTTCTTATGATTCATATAAAATGTAACTTGTCTGTATATCACGGAATCATAAAGAATACATATGAATTTACGGGCCTTACATTCCTCCCCTTCTTTAAGAAATTTGGTCCTCCAAATTAGAACCAAGTCAATCTTCAAAAAGTCAGGGGTACTTTTCCCGCATCAGGCTCTCTAACTCTCAAGTAGCTTCTTCTGAGTTGTGGTGCTGCTAGAGAACCTTAACAAGTGGAATCGTCTTGTTCTGTAACATTTTTTTCCTTCCTATCTAGTATCCAGATCGGTTGCTCTACATATAACAGATCATCCTTGATCTCCAATGGCTCATATCGAATCACATGGGTTAGATCTGGATGATACTTCCGAAGCATTGAAATGTGGAAGACATTATGCACGCCTGATAAGTACGGTGGCAACACCAACCTATAGGCCTTATCTCCCACTCGATCAAGTATCTCAAAGGGTCCAATGTAGCGAGGACTCAGCTTACCTTTCTTCCCAAATTCGCTATACCCTTGGAAGGAAAAACCTTCAGAAACACTAAATCACCAACTGCGAATTCAAATGGCCTCCATCTCCTGTCAGCATAACTCTTCTGTCTACTCTGAGCTGTCTTCAATCTCTCAACAATCAATCGAACATCCTCAGAGGCCTATGTAACCAAATCAGAAGCAAAAATCTTACGGTCACCCACTTCTTCGCAATCGATAGGGGAACGACATCTACGACCATACAAAGCCTCATATGGTGCCATCCTGATACTCGAATGATAATTGTTGTTGTAGGCAAATTTAGCTAGTGGTAAATAATCATCCCATGAGCCTCTAAAATCTTGCACACATGCTTTCAACATATTCTCCAGCGTCTGTATAGTCCTCTCTGACTGACCATCTGTCTGAGGATGGAAAGTGATGCTCAAACTCAATTGGTTTCCCATGGCTTCCTAAAAATGTTCCCAAAAAGGGAGGTGAATCGAGAATCCCTATCTGAGACAATGCTCATTGGAATACCATGTAACTTCACTACCTTGCGTCCATACAACTTTGCCAATGAACTCAAAGTATCGGTAGCTTTCATAGCTAGGAAGTGGGCTGACTTCATCAGTTTATCAACGATCACCCATATCGCATCGTGATTCCTGCGGGTCCTCGATAAACCCATCACGAAATCCATGGTGATATGCTTCCATTTTCATGTCGGTATAGGTAGAAGCTGTAATAACCCTGCGGGTCTCTGATGCTCTACCTTCACCTCCTGACATACGAGACATCTCGCCATAAAATCTGCCACGTCCTTCTTCATACTTGACCGCCAGTACACCTTTCTGAGGTTCTGGTATATCTTGTTACTCCCCAGAAGCAACATGTACCTCAAAGAATGAGCTTCTGACAAAATCAATCTTCTGAGCTCTGGGTCATCGGGAACACACACCCTACCTTTGAACCTCAGTAGTCCATCAGAACTCAACTCAAATTTGATCACTGTGCCTTTTTGCATCTGACTAGTCACATCGATATACTGCTGATCAACATGCTGAGCCTATCGAATTTCTGTCTACCAAATCTGGTTCCAATCTCAGGTAAGCAATCACATAGTCCGTATCCATGTCGGAAGGCATAACTCTCAAACTAAGGCTAGCAAACTGCTCTAACAACTCATGTTCCTTGACCATCATATACGATACCATCCTAAGGCCCTTCCTGCTCAAAGCATCATCTATAAGTTTAGCCTTACCCGGATGATAAAGTATCGCACAATCGTAGTCCTTCAGAAGCTCTAGCTATCTTCTCTGTCTCATGTTCAGCTCCTTCTGTGAGAATAGATACTTGAGGCTTTTGTGGTCGGTAAAAATCTGAAACTTCTCACCATACAAGTAGCAACTTATACCTTCAACGCAAACACTACTGCTGCTTACTCTAAATAGTGGGTCGGATAGTTCTTCTCATGGTCTTTCAGCTGTCTAGATCTATAAGCAACTACCCTCTCATCCTGCATCAATACACAGCCCAGTCCCTGATGCGAAGCATTGGTATACACTGAAAATCCTCCTGAGCTAGTAGGGATAATGAGAATCGGAGCGGTGGTCAATCGACACTTCAGCTCTTGGAAACTCCTCTCACAATTCTCGTCCTATACAAGTGCTGCACTCTTCCAAATGAGACGTGTCAACGAAGAAGCTAACTTCAAAAATCCCTCAACGAATCTCCGATAATATCCTGCTAAACCCAAAAAACTCTTGATCTCGGTGACTGTCATCGACTGTTCCCACTGAACTACAGCCTCAATCTTGGATGGATCCACTGATACACCATCCCTTGACACAACGTGTCCCAAAAATGAGATCTGTGCCAACCAAAAGTCACACTTACTGAGTTTAACATACAGCTTCTACTCTCATAGGGTCTGCAATACAATCCTGAGGTGCTGCTCATGCTCCTCCTCGAATCTCGAGTATACCAATATGTCATCAATGAAGACGATAACAAACTGATCCAAATATAGCTTGAACACATCATTCATTAAAGCCATGAAAGCTGCGGGAGCATTCGTCAATCCGAATGGCATAACCAAAAACTCATTATGGCCATGTCGGGTCCTAAATGCTGTCTTGGGTACATCTCCACTCTGAACTCTCAACTGATGATACCCAGACCTCAGATCAATCTTAGAAAAGACCTGTGCTCCTTGAAGATGATCCAATAAGTCATCAATACGTGGAAGGGGATACTTGTTCTTGATGGTAGCCTTATTCAACAATCTATAATTTATACACAATTGGAGGTTTCCATCATTCTTCTTCACAAACAAAATCGGTGTTCCCCAAGGTAAAACATTCGGTTTGATGAACCCCCTATCCAA
The DNA here is from genome assembly GCA_033439115.1 of Firmiana major. Taxonomy (NCBI): domain Eukaryota; kingdom Viridiplantae; phylum Streptophyta; class Magnoliopsida; order Malvales; family Malvaceae; genus Firmiana; species Firmiana major. Next base: position 41,686,815 of record CM065905.1, read on the forward strand.
CAACTCCTGTAACTGTCCCTTGAGCTCCTCTAGCTCAACTAAGGCCATGTGATATGGTGGTTTCGAAATAGGTTCAGTACTAGGCACCAAATCTATACAGAACTCCATTTCTCTGTCTGGTGGTAACCTTTACAATTCATCTGGAAAGACATCTGGGAACTCACCAACCACAAGAATATCTACCAACTCCGGATGTGCCTTATCTGTATCAACCACATATGCAATAAAACCTTTAATATTTTCATTTCTCAATTAGCATATTACATTGTTTATTGTAACCATAACTACTACTGTCATTTCTTTTCATCAAACTTTACAACATAATTTGTAAGGGTAGAATACATGATTGTCTTAGCATAACAATCTAAAACACTGTGGTTTATAGATAACTAATATATTCCTAAGATTACATCAAAATCGTTCATATTTCACAATAATAGATTGGCTATCATATCTTTTTCCCCTACTCTTAGCTTATAGCCATTTAACACATATTCAACTAGTTTACTGTTATCCATAGGTGTACTGATTAATATCATCCTACTTAAAGTTGTACGCTCCACATGTTTTGCTAACTTACATGCAAATGAAGGCGATACAAATGAATGCGTGAACCAGAATCAATTAAAATATATGCTACTAAATCATACATCAGGATGTTACCTCCAATCACTTTCAACGAAGCATCAGCTGTGACCCGGCCAAGGCATGTACTCACCTTCGTCCAATGACCTACTTCCTATTCTCCTCTGACGTCGCTCTCCTCCTCAGAGTAGACATATCAGCTGGAGCTCTCTTCAGCTCCTTGCCCTTCTGTGGGGCAATATCGATAACCTCTTGGCAAGCTCTCGCCATATGCCTTGGCTTCCCACATCTGAAGTACAATCCACTAGAAATAGGACAAGGTCTACCTTTATGGAATCTACCATATCTACTACACTGCTCAATGGTAGGCATCGATCCTCCAATAACAACACCTCTAACTGAAGCTATAGTCAGATATGCAGGAGATCTAACAGTCTTCTCTTGCACCTCTTCGATCCATGATCTCTTACCGAAGAGTCTTTTCCCTTCTCGATATCTGAAACCTCTAGCACAGTCACTCACCGACCTCTTCTTATCTCTGTCTCTACCCCTGCTAACTGTCTTGAACTCAGAGACATTCCTCTCATAGTTCTGCTCACAGAGTTGCACCCTGCGCACTGCCTCATCATAGGTAGAGGTATCTAGTGGAACCAGTCTAGACCGTAATACTGGTCTCAGTCCATCAAAATATCTATGGACCTTCTTGGTCTCACTACTCATAGTATCAGGGTCATACCTACCTAGGGATATAAATCTTTTCTCGTACTCATCCACAGACTGAGTCCCCTTGTAATGCCCGTAAATTTCTATGTAATGTTTATGATTTCGGGATGTACAAAAAAGTTACATTATATATGAATCATAAGAAATGAGTATTTTTAAGCTCTAAGTGTGACTAGATTGTGAAATGAGTATTGAAGTAATTGAGTATGAGTTTACCTTTGAAACTCTGGGAAAATTACAGTTAGAATGCTGTAGATGAAGGCCAGATCGATCTTTAAAGTCTTCTGCCTGGCAAAGATCGATCCCATCCCATGAGCAAGGATCGATCTTATCCAATGAGCAGATCGATCCCATCCAAAGAGGCAGATCGATCCTACAGCCTGCAAACTGAAATGTCAAGAGAGTTTAAGAAAGGGCAGATCGATCTCTCACCCTTGGAGATCGATCTCTTACCCTCGGATCAGTAGCGTGGGGCCCGATGGCACTTAAACCAAGGTAAGGTATTAAGCCCAAGAATACATTAAGAATTACATATTCAAGCATGAAATGATGTCTAAGAGTGAAGATTTAGTAATTGGAAGTGAAAAAGTTAGTTAAACTCGGGTTTTATATTTAATCGGGAAAATGGGCTTAGTTAAGAAAATAAATTCAAATAAATTATAAAAATTTGAGAAAATTATTTTGAGGCCATGGAAAGTTAGTATAGGCTAATATTTACTTGGGGAATTAAAATTAGGTGGAAATATAAAGTTTTAGATATTTAAATGAATTTTTAAAGTGAATCGAAAGCTTAAAGCCATTTTGCTCGGTATTGCCCAATCGAGTAAAATGAGCTCAATCGGGGAAAATTTCTTAAACAAGTAACCACAAAATTTTTATGGGAGATATTAGAGACATGATATAATATTTGAGAAGTGAAAATTTAGGAGAAATTGGACGAAATATTGTTTTGAGATTTTACAAAACAGGGCAGAAAATCTGCCCTACACAGTCAACCTGATCCTTAAGTGGAAACCATTGGATTTTAAGCTCATCCAACGGTCCAAAAATTCCCATATCCTTAATATTTTAACTATACTTAATAAGCTAACTATGGGCACTGGAATCACCCAAATATCATTAGCCAATTGAGAGAACCAGCCTTGTCTTCTTTCCCCTTCTTCTCTTGAAACGATATTGTACACTCCTCATTGTGAAATTTTGTTGAGGGCCTTTCAGCAAGAATCAGGCAATGAACAAGAAGGAAAAAACCTTCCCCTATGAGTCCTTTCTAACATATAAAAAATACAGCAAAAAAATAGCTCATCTACTATGAGAAAGCTTAGAGAGAACTAATCCTATCTTCCTCTCGTAGGTGTCACTGTGCAACTCTACTTGTGCGATTGTTTTGAGCCTCTTCCGGTAATTTTCTGATCTTGACCAAGAAAGAAAAAATCTTCCTCTATTAATATTATTCAACATATAAAACTTTCAACAAAAACCAAGTCCATTTGCTATGGGAAAAGTTCGAGAGAAGTGCTGGACAGAAAACTATCTTGTTTATGGGTAAGTGTAAGTTTTGATTTTTGATGAAATCTACTTGGGTTTTCATGTGTTTTTGAGTAAATATAAGTTTTATATTTGATGATTTACAGTTTAGGGCTGATTTGGAGTATTTTTGGAGTGATTTGCTTTGATCAAAAGGTAAGAGAAATTGATGAATGATGAAGAACATGTGATATGTTCTTGTTTGGTATATTTAAATGATTTTTAGTGAAATGGAATTGGATGAATTAATTTGTATGAATTGATGTAGTTGCTCCCAGCATCAAGAAGTTATGGAAATGATGAATTTTGATTTAATTTGAGGATGTTTACAGTTAAATTTATACCGTAAAAGCTCAATTTAGAGCTTAAACCAGTGAAATATCGAAAATCGTAAGAATATGCAATTTGGCAAGTTGTTTAGGGTGAATTATAAGCTTGAATGAATAAGTAGGCTATAAAAGTATTTACATTGAAGTTGGAAATGCCAAATTAGTCAAAATAGCTTAAATTGATACTTAAACGGGAAAAACCGAGAAAACGGGTAAAGTTAACGAAAAAGTCCAACTTGGTCAACATAAGGGAAAGTAATCACATATTTGAACATGTTGACATGTTATTAAGCATTTTTTGATGAACTGGTCATGTTTGGGCAGCTCGGGTCATTAGCATGCATATCAAGGTAAACCCAGGAATCGATGTTTTGCACCATCTAAGGTTTCAGAGGTAAGGGGTGTAATTTAAGATGGTAATAGTATTTCTTTTTCTCAAACCTCGATTTATGAAAACGTTCAAGTTTACTCAACTTCTGAATAAATTGTTAGAATTTATTAAGAGATTTGTTTCTTTAGTTCAAATTAACCCTCGAATAAAAACCAAGCTTCCCACCTATCAAGCCTATGTTTCATTCGGTCATAATTTTGAATTGAAGGAAAACTTTATGAAATTAAATGCAAGATTTTTCGAGCATGTTTTCTGAATCTGTATTTTGAATAAGATGTTTTGATTTTCGATTTATGTATGAAATTATCACATGTTTTGAGACTAAAGGCCACCTATGTTATAAGTTATCATATGTCATGCTCCCCTTCATGGCATATATGATTTTCGCTTTTGTGGAGTGTCTGTTTACCGCCTTCGGGTGTGTTTGTTTATCGCCTTCAGGTGTGTTTGTTTACTTCATTCGGGTGTCTCTATTACCGCCTTCAGGCGTGTCTGTTTGCTGTACGACATTGATCACGTCTACAGCCTTACCATGACCATAGGTATCTGACTTATCTTCCCTCTACGAAGGATGACTCGGTTATTACCGCGTGACAGCTATATAGGCCAGCCTAGTCTCTATATGATATGATCTCTGTTTTTAAGATGTTGACTTTTCGATAGACGTTTTATACTCAGTAATACTTTTGAAGCTCTGTATATTCTGAAAGATTCGGATTTGTCTGTTAAGGTTTCTTATTTCGAAACAATGTTTCTGTTTAATATGTTTTCCATTTTACGTGTTTTGGAAGTTATGTGATGTTTGCAAAGAAATGTTATCTTTTAGTATTAACCTATTTTCTGTATGTTTTAGACATTATGATAATTTTAAATGCATTACTTACTGGGCTTTTCCCGCAGGTCACCCCTCTACCTTTCAGATTATTTATAGTGATCTACAACTACTACCTGCTGCGTACACGACGTAGGCTGGTGGATACGAGCTTCCCCAGGCTACGTTTTGTACATGCGTGAGGTATACATTCATATCACTTCACCAGACACTTTTTGTGTAGCACAGACACCTACTGTAAACAATATGTTGGGATGTAATCTATATGTGGACAAATGAAATGAGTTATCTTGGGAATTGGTTTTTGAAATAACTAGATGTGATTGAAATGTAAGGAATGATTGGATGATATGATTTGGAAAGCATGTCTGGTAGTTATGGATAGCTAAAGTTGTTAAATCACCTTGATTGCAGGTGGACAGACTTATATATAAGTCGTTGTGCTACCAAAATTTTTATCGGCCATATAAATTTAAATTTTAAACTTAAATATATAATCATAGATAAATAAGCAAGCTGAAAGGATTGTCATTGTACAGGAATATAGTCTACATGGATAAAGGAATTAGTTAAAAGAAATTTTTTGAATTTCCATGGGTCGCGAGTCGTTACAGTTTTAGGTGGTGTTAGAGCGAAGGCTGTCTAGTACTGTCAGTATCGATGATAAGGATAAGATTACATCCTCAGTGTCTGTACTTGTCTGGTAGTAGACTAAGTCTACCTAATGAAGCTAAGATTTAATCTTTGGGTTACGCACAAGAATTAGATCACACGCATAATGTGTGGGAGACGAGGCCGCCCTCGGATGCAAACTCAGCCACCTTCACCACCTACACTGCAAACAGAGAGCCCCAATACTCGTATGGCTCAGTTTGAGCAGCAGCTGGAGCAGTGCTGTGAGATCTGAGAATTTCAGACATATTTTAATTATGTAATGTGAACATGAAGTATAATTTATTGAGCTAAGTGAATTGGGGAATGATAATTGGAGATTTATATGTTAAGTGTTTAAAATAAGTATGAAGTTATGAGGACAGATCGATCTGGGAGAAGGAGAGATCGATCTGGTGAGTTAAAAATGACAAGGAAGGAGGAATTTGAGGAGCAGATCGATCTCCAATGGAAGAGGATCGATCTCCTTATGATTCTATTTGAGAGAAGATCGATCTCATGAGGAAGAGATCGATCTCCAAATGATTCTGTTTGGGAGAAGATTGATCTCCTCAAGGAGCAGATCGATCTCATAAAGCCATAAAGAGATCGATCTCACCCCTCGACAGATCGATCTCCTTGGCATAAATTGCCCCAAATCGTCCCCAAAATTCAAATGCAGATCGATCTCATCAAGAGCCAGATCGATCTCCTACCCTTAGCTTATATAAGGAACTCATGTTTTTCTCCTGCAATCTCACTTTCTCTCTCTTCTAACCCCCATTTTCACCGAAACCTAGCTTTCTCACTCATCCAAAGCACCCATTTCCGTCCAAATCAGAAGTTGTGGTAAGAAGGAAAGTTGTTCCTCATCAAAGGGAGAACAACATACTTGGAAATCGAAAGACGGATCGAATCGAGGCAAGAGATAAGCTCTCCACAAGTTTTGGGTAATTTCTAAACCTCGATCTTGATATCTGAGATGATTTTTGATGATAATGGTTGTTGTCATTGTGTTGAAATAGCTGAGAAATGATTAGGGATTGATGAAATTACAATGTGGTTGGAGTGATAATGATATTTAGCAATTTAGGAATTTTGAGCTATAAATGGAGATTTAGACAATGTGGTGTATTAGCATAGATATTGTGGCATAGGAAATATAGAATGTTGAGGTGTTGTGAGCGAGATTGTGGTTTGTGGTGGAGTTATGAGAATTGAGAAATTTAAGGAGTTATGAGCAATTATGCTCGATTTTGAGAATTGAGGTTGATGTGATAGTTGAATATTGATGTTTTAACATCGTTTGGACAGCTCGGGAGTTCCAGAGTGGAATGCGAGGCTAGTCCGTGATACGGGGGAAACGATTGCACTATACGAGGTGCAAAGAGGTAAGGGAAACTAAACCATTTGTGTATGTGATTTGCAAACTATTATAGCATGAATTGTGATTTATAAAACAAGCATGTTGAGTGTTGTGTTGTGATACAATTGCACACGATTTTTATAGCCGGTTGGAGCCCAATGTTTTTATGAGTTTATAACTGGGCTCTACGTTAAGGCAATATTGAGATTTAAGAAATGTGTGCGTGTTTTGCCGGTTGGGACTCGATTTCAATATGTTTTGTGTTGAGTACAAAACAGTTTTCAAATGAGTTTTATGAGAGAAAAACCACTGTGAGTTCTACGTGAAGGCAAACTACTCTTATGTGATTAAGACTTAGGTGTGTAATTCTGAGTACACACCGGGCATTGCTCTGGTAGAATGTAAGCCCGATTCTTCTCCGTTCTGGTAACATGAGAATAACCCATTCTGTGGCTATGCCACGTATACTTGGTGGCCGTTGCCACGTGAGAAACCCCATTGGTGGCCGTTGCCACGTGAGAAACCCTGTTTGGTGGTCGTTGCCACGTGAGAAACCCTATTTGGTGGCCGTTGCCACGTGAGAAACCCCATTTGGTGGCCGTTGCCATGTGAAAACCCTATTTGGTGGCCGTTGCCACGTGAGAAACCCCATTTGGTGGCCGTTGCCACGTGAGAAACCCTAATTGGTGGCCGTTGCCACGTGAAACCCTATCCTGTGGCTATGCCACGTGTGGATTTAAATCAGTGGCTATGCCACGTGTGTTTAGTGGCTGTGCCACGTGCATTATTATTACAGTGATTTTATCACGTTAATTGAGAAAGCGTTTATCGCATTATTTTCACATGCTTTGTTATTGCTCTAGACTGAGCCTTTCTACTTCATGTGTTCACATGATTTGAGACATGAGAATGTCATTTTGAGTACTTTCATGCTATGGTTTTCAAATGAGATTAATGAGTTTCACATACAAATAAATATTTTGTGATGTGCATTTTGGTTTATGAAATGAGTCCCTTACCCCCTTTACTGAGCGATTTAGAAGCTCACCCTGTTTTCTTTCCCCCCATATTTCTTCAAGTGAAAGGGGTTTTCCTGCGACGTACGAAATAATGGCTAGTGGAGGACTTGAGCTCCAGGCCATATATTGTATTTTGAGGTATCTTTTATCTTTTCATGTACCCAGACAATTATCATAATTGTAGACACTTGATGTATAACATTGTATGGGATGTATTAGGATTAATTAACTTGAGATCAAGTAATGTATATGATATAATATATACTATTCAATGACGAGATCCTGAGGTATAATATAGGTGATGATGTATGACACTGCACAGGAATGCACTCTTAATTGTGAATTAATGAATAAAAAGTTTTAAATTAACCCTATTTTCCGTGTTTTCGGGGCGTGACAAGTGCCTCGAGTGAGGTTTGGAGTCGATAGCCGCCATGGTTGCCCAACTTCTAGGGGTGAACGCTTTCGATTCAGTTGGTACAGCACCGAATCCTACTTCGGTGCCTATTCCTCCACAAGCACCACCTCCGCCTCCTCCACAAGTTCCTCCAGCGCCTTGGGCACCTCAGTCGCCCTTACAGCCCTGAATTGATGAGAGAGATATCGGTAGGATGAGGGATTTTTTGAAGATGAAGCCTCCGATATTTAAGGGAGTAAAGAATCCAGTAGAGGCTGAGGAGTGGTTATAAGACTTAGAGAAGATCTTTGACTATCTGTGGTGCTCAGATGTAGAGAGGGTTTCTATGGCCACATATATATTGAAGGGCCAAATAGAATATTGGTGGGGATCCACCAAGACCCTTATGACTGCTCAACATCTGATGATTGGTTGGGATGCATTTTTGTCAGCTTTTAGAGAGCAGTATATTCCACACATTGCCCAGCAGAAGATGCAGACGGACTTTCTGAATCTGGTACATGGTAGTATGCAGTGGATGAATACGAAAGCAAATTTACTACATTGATGAGGTATGACCCTGAGACGCTCAGAGATGAGGAGCGCCATACCGAGCGGTTTCTGTTTGGGTTGAGGTCGGCAATCCGAGATAGATTGTTAGGATTTTGGATTTATGAGTTTAAGGATGCTCTCGGTAGAGCACAAATGATTGAAAGGGGTCTGGGTATTACACAGGCTAAGTATAGCTCGAGGGGAAAAAGCAGAGATAAGGGTAAGAGGATGTAGGTTGTCAAACATAATTACCGGAGGGGCGAGCCCAAGAGACAGAGGGCAGACGAGTCTTGGGCTAGGGTTGATAGGCCCACGTCTCCTATAGTTACTCAGCAGACTACCAGAGGCTCGTAACAGTATGAGAGATTGTGTAGGGATTGCAGTAAACCCCATGGGGGTGTTTGTTACTGGGCACAAGGAGCTGCTTTAGGTGTGGACAGAAGGGACACATGATTAAGGATTGCCCGCAGGGTAAGACCCCGCAACCACTAGAGCAGCCACAACAGCCAGGGAGATAGGCTCCTCGGAGACAAACCCCACAGAAACGGGCTACCACGGTAGAGAAGGGCAAGAAGCCTGTCACTCAAGGGAGAGTCTTTGCTTTGGACAGAGAGACTGCTGATACCTCCACTGAGACTATTCGAGGTAAGTTTTTAATTTGCAATCACGAGGTACATGTATTATTTAACCCAGGTTCCACGCACTCTTTTAAATCACCCTACTTTACAGGTAATTTGCCTATAAAACCTAAGCCTCTAGATTTTATGCTACACATTAGCACACCCCTGTATAAATCTCAAAAGACTGATATGGTGTGTAGAAATTGTGAAATTAAGGTAGGAGATAGGGTAATGTTAGTGGATCTAGTCTTGCTGAACATGTATGGCTTTGATGTAATTTTGGGTATGGATTGGCTAGACACTAATCACGTAAGTCTAGACTGCTACACGAAGACTGTAACCTTCTCCTTTCCTAATAAGTTTGACGTATGTTTTGCAGTTAAGAAATAAAATACATGATTTTGACTTTTTGGTGAAAATTTTTGATGAATGTGTTAATGTGAAGGTTATGTTGCATTCATCTCTGAAACTAGTGGGAAAGTCCAAGTATAGGACATACCAGTGGTATGCAAATTTTTTGATGTATTTCCCGATGAATTATCGGGACTACCACCAGAGAGAGAGTCGGAGTTTACTATAGACTTAGTACCAAAAACTCAACCAATCTCGAAGTCTCCTTACCGGATGGCCCTTGTTGAGCTTGAGGAATTGAAAAAGTAGTTACAAGAGCTGTTAGACAAGGGGTTCATTAGGCCAAGTGTATCCCTGTGGGGAGCTCTGGTATTATTTATGCAGAAGAAGGACGATAATCTCGGGTTATGCATAGATTATAGGTTGCTGAACAAAGCTACAATCAAGAACAAGTATCCCCTGCCCAGAATAGATGACTTGTTTGACCAACTAAGAGGGGCTATGGTGTTCTCTAAAATTGACCTGAGATCGAGCTATCACCAATTGAGAATCAGGAAGGAGGATGTTCCGAAGACGGTCTTCAGGACAAGATACGGCCACTATGAATTCCTTGTGATGCCCTTTGGTCTAACTAATGCCCCTACTGCATTCATGAGCCTGATGAATGAGGTATTTCGAGAATATCTGGATCGATTTGTCATAGTCTTTATTGATGATATCCTGATCTACTCAAAGTCCCGAGAGGAGCATGAGCAGCATTTGAGGATAGTGCTCTAAACTCTCTGAGAGAAGCAGCTATATGGGAAGTTGGATAAGTGTGATTTTTGGTTGGAGCAAATAGCTTTTCTTGGCCATATTGTTTCGAGGGATGGGGTGTCAGTTGATCCGTCTAAGGTTGAGGCAGTACTCAAGTGGGAGAGGCCAAAAAATGTTGCAGAAATTCAGAGTTTTCTGGGACTAGCAGGGTATTACAAGAGGTTTGTTGAAGGTTTCTCCAAGATTACCACTCCACTGACTAAGCTGATATGCAAGGATGTTCCGTTTGAGTGGACTGATCAGTGTGAGAAAAGTTTTCAAGAACTTAAGCAGAGGTTGACCACTACCCCAGTCTTGACTATTTCGAGTGGATCTGGAGGCTATGCAGTGTACAACGATGCCTCTTATCAGGGTTTAGGGTGTGTGTTTATGCAGCATGGTAGAGTAGTCGCATATGGTTCTCGCCAACTTAAGAACCATGAAAGGAACTACCCCACCCATGACTTGGAGTTAGCCGCGGTTGTTTTTGCTTTGAAGATATGGCGGCACTACCTGTATGGAGAAAGATTTCAGATTTTCACTGACCACAAGAGCTTGAAGTAAATATTTGATCAGAAAGAGCTAAATATGAGACAGAGACAGTGGATAGAGCTCCTCAAAGATTATGACTGCGAGATTCTATATCATCTAGACAAGACAAAGTGGTAGCAGATGCTCTAAGTAGGAAGGCGATGGTTTCTTTTATGATGACCAGAGAATGAGAGTTATTAGAGTAGTTTGCCAAGCTCAGTGTTAGTATAGAGGCAGCGGATATTGGGTTTATGGCTAGCTTGCAGATTGAACCTAGTATTTTAGATCAAATCAGAGCTGGACAGAGGGGTGATCAAAAGTTACTGGACATGGTTAGTCAGGCAGAATAGAACATACAATTGAATTTTACGGTCAGTGAGGATGGACTATTGAGGTTTAAAGGCCGCATATGTGTTCCAAATGATGATGCCCTGAGACAGAGGATCTTGAAGGAGTCCCATTGTTCTCGATATACCATGCACCTAGGGAGCACTAAGATGTACCATGACCTACGTAAGGTGTATTGGCGGATCGATATGAAAAGAGATGTAGCAGAGTTTGTGGCCAAGTGCTTGATTTGTCAGCAAATTAAGATTGAACACCAAAAGCCAGCAGGACTACTTAAGTCTCTTCTAGTGCCTACTTGGAAATGGGAGCACATTACCATGGACTTCATTATGGGCTTACCGAGGACCCAAAGGGGTCATGATGCAATTTGGGTGATCGTAGACAGATTGACTAAAAGTGCCCACTTCCTTGCCATTAAGAGTATGAATTCTTTAAATGCCTTAGCAGAGTTGTAAGTTAAGGAGATAGCTCGGTTGCATGGGGCACCCGTGAGCATTACGTCTGATAGAGATTCTTGATTCACTTTCAGATTTTAGGCTCATTTCCAAGAAGCCATGGGATCTCAGCTTAATTTGAGCACTACTTATCATCCTCAGATCGACGGTCAGTCCGAGAGGACCATTCAGACCTTAGAGGATAAAATTACCTTATGAGATCGATCTCCTAGTAATGAGAGATCGATCTGCCCTGTGTTTGAACTCTTTCAAAATTCGACATTTATAAGGTGGGATCGATCTGCCTCTTGGTATGGGATCGATCTTCACCAGGCAAAATCACTTAGAGATCGATCTGGCCTTGAGAAGAGATCGATCTTTGCTATCCAGGATCCTTTAGAGATCGATCTATCTTTAGGAAACGATCGATCGTTGCTACAGAAGCATATTGAGATCGATCTGCTTAAATGAGGGATCAATCTCCCATTTACAGAATGCTTTCATTCTGTATTTCGAGCACAATGAGATTGATCTGCCCTTGCACTAAGATCGATCTCCCCTTGCTCTGCAGCATTCCAATTGTAACTTTCCCAGATTTTCAAAGGTAACCTTATATTCACTTGCTTCACTACTCATTTTGCATTTCATTCACACTTGGAACTTAAAAATATTCATTTCTTATATTCATATAAAATGTAATTTTTCTTTACATCACGAAATCATAAAGAATACATATGAATTTACGAGCCTTACAAATGCAAAACTATTTTTAGCATAATAATGACACGTTTTTTAGACTAAGGGCTCGAAGCACGCGAGTTAGGGAAACCTGAAGGTCGATTTAGTGAGACTTGAGATAAGACTAGACCTTGACCCCGACATGCATGTTTTTATATATCTGTCATGATGTTCGCACGTCAATGCATAACTCTGCTTTGGTAGCGTTGAGATGATTTTGCTTTGGTAATATTGAGATAACTCCGCTTTGGTAGCGTTGAGATGATTCCGTTTTAGTAGCGATGAAATAACTCTGTTTTGTAGTGTTGAGTTGGCTCCGCTTTGGTAGCGTTGAGCCGATGCTGTATGACCTTGATCCAATCTACAGTCTTACCATGGCCATAGGTATTGTATTCCCTCTTCGGAGAATGCCCTCATTTGATGATGGTGTGATGGTTGCCTTCATGACGTTAATATTAATGCCTAGTCTCCATAACTATTTTGAGCTATGATGTATTGTGAAAATAAGATGATGATTTGATGATTGTGTGATTTTAATCACGTGTTTCTAAATATGCAAAATTGTGTCATTATTTTATTTATGCTTTGATTATTATATTTAATCTTAACGCACTCCTTACTGAGCTAGTTAAAGCTCACCCCATTTCCTTCCTCCTCCAAGATTATCTACAGTGAGTACTCGTACCTGCCGCGTACGTGACATAGGCTGGTGGTCGAGACTCTCCCCTGGCTATTGCTTGTACACGGTCTAGGTATTATTCATTTTGTATATAAACAATTTACGTTATGCAGACACTTGTATATAAGTTTAAAATGGGATGCAATCGAGTCGTACATGTATGTAAATTAGATAAGTGGGTCATTTTTTATACTATGTGATGTGATTAAATGGAATGTTGATGTTTGAAAGATCTATGAATTCCTTATGGATGAAAGAAAATAAAATCAATTGAATTATGGATATTGAGTTGTTGGATTTTAGATGTTTCTATTTGTTTTTGGAAATTTGCAGGAGGATAGGGATATATATAAGGGGTTATGCTGCCGAATTTTTGTTGAAAATGATATAAGTATAATCGAATATGAGAAAGAGTAATAACGATAAGATAAGAAGTAAACTGACATTGCACAGGAATACACCTTGAGTAGGAAGTTAAACTATATATAAATAAAACTAGCCCTAAATTCCACATTTTCGAGCTGTCACAAAAATTGTCTTGTTACAAATTTCCCCCAAATTATAAGCATTTGTGTCATCATGGTGAGCCTATGGTTTAACTGAAAAAGTACCATGGATCTTCTGTATGGTGGGAGAGGCCATTCTATCTCTCCGACGAGAATCGTTTTTCACTCGTGTGTGGGCCCCTCTCATGCAAGGGTGGTGACCTCACTTGAAGGAAGGACCTCTTGTGTGAGGCCTTTCCATACAATTGCTATTTTACTTGATTATTTAATTTTGGAGCTCACTTGAATCTATACATCTCATGTTGCTTTTCCTTATACATTTTTGTTCTAAAAAAAGGGGGGCGATTCTAATTGTTTGTCACGTTCTGATAAAGAAGCTTGTGTTATAAAATTTACAAATTGCGAAATTCATGAAGCTATTTTATAAATCATAAGGCTGAATTACAAAAATAGAAATTGTTTTACGAAGTAAATAATAATTATAAAGTTTGGATTTATATATGATTTTTTCAATGATGAAATATCAAGAGAATTACGCTAAAATAATCTTCTTCAAAATTTCTAGTTGAGAAAATTCTCTCCAAGACCTCACTAGCTTATTGTATGGTCTAAAAAGAGTTTTCAATAATAAGTGGTTTATTTTCATTTTAAGAATAAAATAAGATAGAATTAAAATGGCTAGATATAAAATTAAAGGACATTAATAATTCATAATAAATAAAGAAAACAATAATAGCAAGTAATGAAAAAATAAAAAAGGAATAAATAAAAAATAGGAATTAGATATTAAAATAGTAATTATGAGGAAGAATATTAATTATTCCGATGATGAAATATCAAGAAAGTTCATTCTCTCCAACGCTTCACCCGCTTAATGGATAGCCTAAAGAGAGTTTTCGATAGTAAGTGGTTTATACTCATTTTAAGTATAAAATAAGATATATTATAAAGTTAAAATAATAGGATAATTTGTTAAAGAAAATAACATTTAATAATAATTATTGAGAATGAATATAAATTATTCCAATGATAAGAGTCCAATGAATATTATACTTAAGTAATACTTTGAAAATCTTTAGAAAAGAAAATTTCTTCTAAGGTCTAACCAGCTTAATGGAAGATCTAAAAGAAAATTTTGATATAAATAATTTATGTTCATTTTCTAAAACTATAAAATAAATTAAAAATCAAAATAATAAAAAGTAATTAAATTACAAAAATAAAATAGAAGAACAAGAATGAATTAGGTAGAGGAGTCAATGATGGGAAAATTCCATAAAACATTAAAATGAATCCAATGATAAAGCCTCTTCAAGCAAGTTGTATAGTACTAATTGAATACTCTTGAGGTAAGGAAGATTTTTTAAGTTGTCCCACCAACTCAATAAAGGATGCTTAGAAATATATTCTAATATTTAATTATTGAAATTAAAATTAACTAAGGCAAATTTAAGATAACCTAAAGTTCGTTGGTACCATTTTAGAATGGGCGTCGTGAAGGTGTTAATCCTTCCTCACAAGTAACCGTACTCCTGAACCCTACACTCTCATAGGAGTATTAACATGTATTAAATATCCTAAGGTATCGGGTTCTACATGTAGTTTACTAGAAAATACAGTCGATATGAATAAATATGTGGAATCTGTATTTATTAAAATGAAAACTTTATAATCAAAGATTGAAGTTTACCCTTAATCACTGTAGTGGAAGCATCAGCCGTTTCATGATCCAATGAGAAAAATTCACCCTGAGCCACTAGTTTTTTGCCTTCGTTTATGGCTTTTTTTTCCTACTCATTGCTCTGTCCCTCAGACTGATTGGGTTTAGCCTTAAGTCTTGGGCAGTCCTTTACCACATGCCCTAACTTCCTATAACCATAATAAACTCGAGTTGCCACATAATAGGGCATAGTCTCATGAAACTTGCCATATGTTTTGTAAGATTGTGGCATCTGTGTAATAAGAGGAATTGTATGTCTAGTTGTCACGACCCGAATTACCTAAAAACAGAGTAAATTTTTCGCTTTTTCATTTATTATTTAATTCTTACCTTTCTCTCGTCGTGACCATCCTACAACACAGTTGGGCTATGATTCGGTGTTAGTCACCTCACACTATTTAACATTTCATTCCCATAATCATATATCAGAGTCTACTATCCTTTTGACTTTAAATAAACACATACCCAATGGTATTTACATGACTCTACATCCCCGACATCATATCCATTTACAGTACTGTGCATTACATATTTAGATACAAAAGCATACAAATGTGTATACCTGTCTCTCGATGGGAAGCAGCAAGCAGCGGATATTAAGCATGCAAGTCCTCAGCCGCTCAATAATTATTACAAGTGCTCTGAAAAGATGGGAAAATAAGGGGGTGAGCAAACCACACGCTCAGTAAGGCAATTATGCAAGTAAGTAGATAGCTCCACTATCTACATGCTCATAATGCCATGCCCTTAAATCCATTTCTTTTCATTTAAAATTACACGCACAAAGTCATGCATATTCAATGCCATAGTTTATCCAAAACTATTTGTGCATATATAAATCATGTAACTCATGCATTCAAAGCATTTTATGTGACATCATTAAATCATATTAAGCATGAATTTAATCAAGATCATGCAGTCTTTCATGTCATGTAAGACAATTCAAGGTTTTCAAATGAAAGCATGGAAAACACATCATGCCACTGCATTTAAATCAATTCATTTAAAACGCAGTATAAAATAACCCCTCTAGGTCAATCATCTCAAAACTCATAAAACAATTTGTTATATTTCATTATAAAACTTGAGTTATAAAACCACCATTCTTTCAGGGTCACATATCATAAAATCATCAAATCATCAAATCGGGGGCCTGACCCCTCCTTCGGGTCTACCCTGGTCTAACAGACCACAAGTTATATCATGTGAGACAATAAGGTAATTATCAGTAACATCGAGGACTATGGCCATATCCTAGTGATCCCTGGCAACACGGTACCTAGTGTGCGGGGTATCACACCTGAAACGGGAGGTGAGTCGTCCTACCCGCCAGAACAGCATAACACCAGGATTGCGAGGGCAAGGCTTGCTGCCTCGTGGCTAATGCCACTCCACTCCAACAATCCCCACGGTACAGCGTACTCCGCGTGACATACACGGTACAAAGTACTCCGTGAACCCAAGCTCAGTCAGGGGTGCCTGTAATAGGTCTTATCCACCTATATCATCTCTGTCTCAGAATGCACGTATGAGCATATCATCTCACTGTGACACACAGTCTACAAGAGGCTCCAACACGGCTATATGCATGTAATATAAATCCCTGTGCGAGCGAAGCTCAAGCACGGCTCCATGCATATTCATGACATCTGAAAACCTCGTGCGAGCGAAGCTCTAGCACGGTTTCATAGAAATCAGTAAAATCTGCGTACGAGCAGCGCTCCAGTACGACTTAAACTGATTATAATTTCAATTAAAATCCACGTACGAGCAACGCTCTAGTACGGATATGTATAAAAACTCACTGAAAACCTCGTACGAGAAAAACTCCAGTACGATATTCAAATGAATTATGAAAACTACGTAAAACTTTGTGCGACCAATGCTCCAGCACAAATGAATGCTCAAGTAAATCAAATCTCGTGCGAGTTACACTCCAGCACGGCTTTATGCATAATTAAATCAAATCTCGTGCGAGATTCACTCCAGCACGGCTTTATGCAATATCAAATCAAAACAGGATGCGAGCTAAGCTCCAGCATCTCTCATGCATGTCAAATCATTAAAACTAGTGCGAGCAATCGCTCCAGCACTATTTTATGCATACCACGTTAAAACAAATCAAAACATGTCAAAACAGAGTGCGAGCTAGGCTCCAGCAGCTCTCATTTCACAATAATAAAAATCAGTGCGAGCACCATGCTCTAGCACATTTCATGCATATGATGTCACACAAGTCGGTGCGAGCAACTGCTCAAGCACATTTATGCACATTCACAAACGCAGATATAGTGCGAACTACGTGTTGGCACTATCTGTTTCCATATAAACTTGATAGTTGGCCTCTTTTCCAAAGAAATTTCATTTAAATATTAATAACACCTACATAGTGTTAATTTGGGAAACTTATGCAATTATTGGCCAATCTATCGATTTACTTTGATTAAAACCAATCAAATCTTTAATTCGAAAAATTCCTTAAATCATGCATTTCATGCATGTCATGCTTTCACCATCCTTAGGTGAACTTCCCTCAATAGGGGTAAAATAGACATTTCACCTATTTCGATCCTTAAAATTCATTTAAACCACTTTTAGGATCATTTTACAATAATCACGTATACATACAAAATCAGTGTATACAAAATCTATTAAAATATGCGTAGCTACCTCTAGCTACTCACACAATTCCCTTACCTCATTTATCTGTACAGTCTGACCTTTACATCGATGTCTCGTCACGCAGTCCGATTTGCTCCGAATCCAAATCAAATCTCCGGCACTGCGGATAAATGTTCATCAGGTCAAATACAATGCAATTAATTGTATTTCTTAATTTTCTGGGCTTAATTTAAATCATTGGGCCCGTTTACCCATATTGGGCCCGATTGTACCATAATGGGCCTTAATCGGCCTTAAGCCCGTTTACCACACTTTATCGAGGCCTATTGGGCTCATTGGACCCATCAATATTTATTTAGCCTCGTTCTAAATTTTCGGATATCTCAATTTAATATTTACGACAATTTATCCAATTTTTCAGAATTTAATTCATTTATGTGAAAACTAAATCCGTAATTCATCAACACGCATAACGATGCAAAATTGTCGTAAATATGGGTTACTTACCCGTGATTCCATGATCGTACACAAATCGAGGCTGTCTAGAGCTCTCGTGGATGCCAATTGTCGTGCTACACAATTAAATATATTTTTGGGTAAACTTTCAGTCGATTATTTATCAAATTAAATATTCCAAAAATTAAATCGGTCAATTTGACCACTTACCGACTTACCCGAAGCTCGATTGCATCACAGGAATTTTCCCCAATTTTCCTCTTTTTCTTTTTCCCTTTTTTCTTCCTTTTTTCCTCTCTTTTTGGCTGAACCGGTCCGGTCCGGTTCAACATGGTTCGGACCACCGGTTCAGCTCGGTCCGGTTCAGCTCAGACCGCCGGTTCAGTCCGGTTCACCCATCATTTTACCGTTTCGGCTCCGTCCGGCCGGTTCCTGGTGCGATTCCGGTGCCGTTCGGCGCGCCATGGCTTGGGCTTCCTAAATCGGGCCTCGGCTGGGGTCGAATCGTAGCCATCGCCGGCGAAACCAGTTTTCTCTCCCGCGGCCTCCCTCCGTCGATCTGGCGTTTTTTGGCCACCTGGCCGCGCGTCGATGCCACCGGTGGGTTCGCCTGAGGTCGGTCGACCTTCGCCGACCCTCGCCTGGGGCCCTTGGCCGCCGGTGGTGGCTCGTCTGGTCTCTCTTCTTCCCTCGGTCTCGCTTCGCGTTTTCCCTCTGTTTCTTTTCTTTCTGTTTTCGTTTCAGACTATTCGTTTCTTTTTTTTTTTTTTCAATTTCATTTTATTTATTTATAATTTATTTTTAATATTATTTTAATCAATAAAATAATATTAAAATACACAAATATCTTTTAAAAATTATATTTTATTCATCTAATCTGTAAATAATTTTCTCAGTCCGATTTTACCTTTTCGGGATTATTTTTCGATGCGAAAATCCCGGTTTATTTCAATAAATTCATATCTTGATCAATTTAACCCGAAATTTAATTATTTCTTCATCATTGATCAAGATTTCTCATTTTCATATTTTTAATTATATTTTCTTGTCCCGATTAATACCGAATTTTGGTCTTTTGACCATTTTGCCCTTGCACGTATTCGGGAATACCATTTAAGTCCTTTTGCATTTTTAAATGCACTCGAAAATATCGGGTCTTACACTAGTAACTTAATGTCGAGGCTTAATAAACCTCTACCTCTTGAATGGAAACTTACTTTGCTTGTGCTTCCCAAGCTTAGGCCTCTTCTCTTGGCTTTTCCTCTTTGAGCCATATTTTACCTGTGCAAGCTTAAGTTCTTGCTCCAATAGCTTTGCTCATCGGATGGGCTCTAGGTAAGTAGAGATATCCAAGGTGGCTAGTCTAGTACGGATGGTGGGTTTTAGCCCTAAACGAAACTTCTAAGTCTTCTTTGTCTCATTGCAGGAGATCTTTAGGTCATATCAGTTTCATAAAATATGACTCATATTAATCCATCGATAAACTCCCTTGAGTTAGATTTAGGAACTTAGACCGATGCTTCCTTTGGGCAGACTCTGGGATGTACTAATGGTGGAAAGACTATGGGAATACCTCTCATGTGACCACTTGGTGTTGAGCATGCAGAATCGTACAGGTGAATTTCCACTAGTGCTCGGCCTCAGCTTGAAGCATAAAGGTTGTTAAGGCTTCTCTCTCTATGCTACTATAGCCAATGTATTTGAATTGCTTCTCCATTTGCATTACCATTTTTTTGCCTCCGTTAAATCCTTGACCCCTTTCAATGTTGGTAGGTGCATTTTTTGAAACTATTTGAATTAGTCCATGTTATGATCAATGATATCACCGGCTAGAGGAAGCATGGCCTGAGGCTTTATAAAGGCCTGCGGTGGAGGAATTACTTATGGTTGTGGAGGGCTAACTTGGGGTTGAGAACGTGCCGAAAGAGATTAAAGGTTAGGTGGTGGTCGTGCTTGAGGATGTAAGGGACGTTTTGGATGTTACGAGAGTGGTGTCTCAAGTGTCTGTGGAGTAAGTGGGTTACTCTGAAATTTTGCATGAACATAATGGTGAGAGTCTCCAAGTTTAGCTCCACCCTAGTTAGATGAGAATTCGGGCTATCTAGCTATGAAGGTGGTGGAGACGGAGGCGGTTGTGCCGGTCTATCACATGGAGGTCATCCACATGGTCTCGCCCTCTAAGTATAGATCACATATAAAAATAGATGAATTAGTATCATTTTTTAGTACTAATCACAGTTTATATCTAAATATAACACAGTAATATGGGATGTAAGTCTAGTTTTAACCTATTTACACTAACATGAGACTAAACAAATTATGCTCTGATACCAATCTGTAACGCCCTCAGAAGCTAAAAAATTCGCTCTAACTTGTTCCTTTACTCATTACATTTGTTATTCGCTTAGTGTAGTTATCACCTAACAAGTAGACTACTGATCGTTTTAACTGTTTAAGACTAGTTTTTTAAGATCACTACCTCGTGATGCATGCCCTTTTTTAATTTGAAAATTTTCGATCTGTGATATGTCTATTTTTCATCCATGAATAACATCAAAGAGTTATACCAGCCTGCCGCATAATTATCATTTCATTAAGCAACAACATATCACACAGAGCAAAATAGCAGATTAATCTACATCACAAGGTATATTTGCAATCATCCATAGTGTTCATTCTCATTACTTACATCCCAATCCTTATATACTATGTTTACAAAAAGAATCAAAGTTTGGGATTTAAACAAAAAAAATTGTCAGAGGTTACACCTCAAATAACCCAATTGCACATGGAACTAACACTTAATTCACCATTCTTGCACTCAGGTATAAAGGAAATAATCTGTAAGATGAGAGAGATAGTGAATTAAAGCTCAGTAAGAAAATATGTGCAAGATGTGTTAAGCTCACATCATATGAAGTGCATGGATATGCTGATAACTCTATTTTATAGAGTTATTTATGTCAGAGGTTACACCTCAAACAACCCAGCTGCACATGGAACTAACACTTAATGCACCGTTCTTGCACTTAGGTCTAAACGAAATAATCTGCAAGATGAAAGAGAGGGTGAATTAAAGCTCAGTACAAGATGTGTTAAGCTCACATCATATTAAGTTCATGGATATGCTGATAACTTTATTTTATAAAGTTATTTATGTGCTTATTTTCCTTAATTATTGCTTAATTCTCTTGTAAAAATGTTAATATCCCTCTTAATTTGATTAACTTTCTCTAATTGTGTAGATAAATAAATTTTAGAATAAATTGAGTTAATTTGATGGCACTTTAGCTAACCCATGTTAAATGAGATTGAGTATACAAGAAGATATCTTCCATAACAACCAAATTTATTTTTTAGTACAACTTACTCATTGCCACCTAGCATGTCATGGCTTTATTTCATTCACTCTTGAAAGATGAGAACAAGTTTTCACATGGACTTCACATAGGATGGCCACCTTATATGACACATGGAAAAAAAAGACAAAGGGTGGTGTGACAGCCCGAAAACGTGGAATTTAGGGCTATTTTTTTTTATAGTTCAACTTCCTACTCAAGGTGTATTCTTGTGTAGTGTTAGTTTACTTCTTATCTTATCGTTATTACTCTTTCTCATATTCGATTATACTTATATCATTTTCAACAAAAAATCGGCAGCATAACCCCTAATATATATCCCTATCCTCCTGCAAATTTCTAAAAACAAATACAAATATCCACAATCCAATAACTCATTATCCACAATTTAGTTGATTTTACTTTCTTTCATCCAAAAAGAATTCATAGACCTTTCAAAACATCAACATTTCATTTAATCACATCACATAGTATCAAAATGTCGCATTTATCTAATTTACATACATGTACGACTCGATTACATCTCATCTTAAACTTATATATAAGTGTCTGCACAATGTAAATTGTTTGGATACAAAATTAATAATACCTTGGGCGTGTACAAGCAATAGCCTGTGGAGAGTCTCGTCCACCAGCCTATGTCACATATGCGGCAGGTACGGTTACTCACTGTAGATAATCTGGGAGGAGGAAGGAAATGAGGTGAGCTTCAACTAGCTCAGTAAGGAATGCATTAAGATTAAAATGTAATAATCAAAGCATAAATAAAATAATGGCACAATTTTGTATATTTAGAAACAAGTGATTAAAATCACACAATCATCAAATCATCATCTCATTTTCACAATACATCACAGCTCAAAATAGTTATGGAGACTAGGCATTAATATCAACGTCATGAAGGCAACCATCACACCATCCTCAAATGAGAGCATCCTTCGAAAAAGGAATACAATACCTGTGGCCATGACAAAACTGTAGACTGGATCAGGGTCATACAGCATCAGCTCAACGCTACCAAAGCGGAGCCAACTCAACGCTACCAAAGTAGAGTCATCTCATCGCTACCAAAGCAGAATCATCTCAACGCTACCAAAGCGGAGTTATCTCAATGCTACCAAAGTAGAGTTATGCATTGTCGTGTAGACATCATGACAGATATATAAAAACATGCACGCTGGGGTTAAGGTCTAGTCTTATCCTAGGTCTCGCTAAACCGACCCCCAGGTTTCCCTGAATCGCATGCTTCGAGCTCTTAGTTTAAAAAATGTGTCATTATAATGCTGAAAATAGTTTGCATTTCACGTAGAGCTCATAATAGTTTTGCTTTATAAATCTCATTCAAAGATAGAAAATATTCGTACGCAAAACTTTAAAATCACCAAATCAAGCTCAATACAGCAAAACGTGCACTCAAAGTAAGAAATCTCAGGTTAAACATTTTTCTCGGGAATTAAGTGCATTTTATAAAACCATTTTCATGCTATAAAAGCTTTTTCATAGGTAAAGAATACAAATGCTTAAAACGGTTGCATCCCTTACCTCTTACACCTTGGACAGTACAATCTTGATGGGTCTCGAAATAGCCTCGATTTACGTGTCGAATCCCTAAGCTGCCCAAAATAGTATTAAATCATCAAACAATGCTTAATAGCATCTCAAAACATTCAAGCAAGTGTTTAGTTTCACAATGTTGACCAAGTTTGACTTTTTACCAACTTTTCCTATTTTTTTTATTTTACCGATAAAATCTTGATTTAAGTTGTTTCATTAGTTTTCTTTCCACTAAGTTAAAGGCTAATCAACTTAATAGCTTAAACATTTATTTTAGGTTTCACTTAACCATTAAAAATACTGAATTTATTCAATTTTCACTCTTTCACGGTTTTTCACTTAACCGAGCTTTAAATCGAGTTTTTCGATAATATTCAATCATTCCACAACCTACAACACAACCAAATTTCAACATTTGTTCCATAATCCATGGCTCACCGAACCTACATTTGTCTCTACAAATTATTTCATCAAGTTCCACTTAAGTAAAAATCACTAAAAATCATCAAACGTAGACATATCTCATCATCTTCATCATTCATCAAGTTTCACTCACCTTTGACCAATGTTGGCAACTTCTTTGATTCTCCAAGTTTGCCCTCAACTGTAAATCATCATATATACTTCTTAAAATAATCCAAAAAAACTATAAAAATCAACCAAAAACATTTAAAATCAAGCTTTCTCTCACCTCTTAAACATGACAGTTTTTGTACCCGACTTTCTCTCTAGGATTTCACCTAGCAAATGACCTTCATTGTGGCTGAAATGTTTATATGTTATATAAGGGTTAAGTATGACGATTTGGTCCTTATTGGTTGAACTCAGAAAATGGCTGGAAGGGACTCGAAAAAATCACACCAGTTGGACTGCATAGTGACGCCTAAGGCTGGAAGATGGGGTTGGTTCTCTCAATTGGAAAACGATTTTTGGGTGATTTTTAGGGGCTATGGAAAGCTTTAAGGGTGTAGATTAAATCTGGAGAGGCTTGAAATTTTTGGGCATTGGATGGACCTCAACTTGGGCAAACTTGGTTGGGTATACCATTTCCTGAAATAGGGCAGACCTCTAATCAGTTTTGAAAAATCCTTAAAAATCATTTCTAGTCCAATTTCTTCCAATTTATCACTTCTAAAATGTTTTAATATGTCTCTAGTATCTCTCATAAAAATTTTGGGCTCACTTGTTTAAGAAAGGTTTCCCCGATTGGGCCTATTTCACGCGATTGGTCATTACCGATCAAAATCGCTTAAGGTTTTTGGTTTGCTTTAAAAATTTATTTGAACATCGAAACCTCATTATTTCTACTCCATCTTTATTTCACATTTCCATTATGTCTTATGTGAATTTCCTATGGCCTCAGACTAATTTTTGTGAATTTTTAGAATTTATTCCGAATTTATTCCTCTTATGCTATTTACTCGGTTTAGGGGAAACTCAAGTTTCACTAACTTTTTCACCTCTAGCACTTTAGTTTCACTTCCCAATTATCAATTTATGTTTTTAAATCATACTTTCAAAGAATTATTAAACTTAGATCCTTACCTCGAAGTGCATGCCTGAGGCTCCGTGCCACTATCTCGAGCTTCTCGAGCATTCTGTGCCCTACATGAACATTCACATAAGTCTTAGACCTCTCGACTTAGTTTAAATTAATTAGTAGTAGAAAAAAATTGGGTTTCACAGGTGGTTATGGAGTTTTGGTGATGTGAAAATATCTTCCTTGAAGATCTAATATAATTATGACAAGCGACATCAATTGGCAACTCACCTAAATTGTCATTTTACCTCTTTACGCTCAATTTACCTACACTTAATGCACCGTTCTTGCACCTGGGTCTAAAGGAAATAATCTATAAGATGAGAGAGAGGATGAGTTAAAACTTAGTAAGAAAATATATACAAGATGTGTTAAGTTCACATTATATTAAGTGCATGGGTATGTTGATAACTCTATTTTATTGAGTTATTTATGTGCTTATTTTTCTTCGTTATTGCTTAATTCTCTTGTAAAAACGTTAATATCCCTATTAATTTGATTATTTTTTTCTAATTGTGCAGATAAATAAATTTTAGAAGAATTTGGACTAATTTGATGGCATTTGAGCTAATCCATGTTAAATGAGATTGAGTGTACTGAAAGATATCTTCCATAACAACCAAATTTATCTTTTAGTATAACTCATTCATTGCCACCTAGCATGCCACATGGCTTTATTTCATTCATTCTTAGAAGATGAGAATAAGTTTTCAAATGGGATGACCATCTTAGATGACACATGGTTATAGAGCTTTGGTGATGTGAAAATATCTTCCTTGAAGATCCAATAGAATTAGGACAAGTGGCATTTATTGGTAACTCACCTAAATCGTCATTTTACCTCTTTACCCTCAATTTACCTATGTATATAAGCAAAATGAAGAGAGTATTGGAAAGAGGTTGGCTAATATAGGATTTCTAGGCTATTTCTCTTGTTTAATGCTTTTTTAGTGTAGTGTAGCCACCAATTTACTTTACAAGTACATTTTACATTTCCTTTGAAAATTTACTTGTTTTCTTTACATTTCAAGTTAATTCTACTTTAATCTTGCACTTTTAACTATGTTCTTTAATTTTCTCTTATTCTACTCCACTTCAATTTTTCGTTATTGTTCTTGATTGATTTCTATGGTCATGGAGAGTCAGGAGGTTGAAAACACCTCCATAGTCGTTGTGATTGAGCTTGATCCACACTTTCTTGATTAGATTTTATTTTTTCTGTTTTTGTGTTTTATTTTTATGGTTTATAATTTTTTATTTACTGTTTTACTAGTATACTATTAGTTTATATAGATTTTTTTAAAGTTTGATTACAAGAGAAAATTAAAAAAGCAAAGAAACATTTTGGAATCATCTAATGTAGTTCACGGTTCGATTTTTTTCTTGGATGTAATTTAGTCAGTGTTCTTTGTCTTTATCAGTAGGCATTATGCAGTTTTTAGGTTTTAGATTACCTTTGGCTAGTGTTGTTATCAAATTTCCTTTCTCGGTTTCATGTAATGAGTCATTTACTAGTTTTAAGAGCACGTTAGCTTAGAAATAAATCCATGGGGTAAGCACCATTTCCAGTAGTTGTTCAATTAAGTTTCTATATTGCTTTTAGACATTTTCTTCTTTAGATTTTAGGTGGCATGAGTAGTTTATGTATAGAAAATTTACTAACACAGAGGTTAGTTTGTCACGACCCAAACTACCCAAAAATCAGAGTTAATTTTTCGCGTTTTATTATTTTCTTACTTGAATTTCTTACCTGTCCTCGAATCGTGACCACACTCCACTAATAATTGGGCTGTGCGTCAATGCCAGTCCCACCATTCAATTACCATCTAACTTATTTCTTCTCCAGTCATTTATAATTGTTTACAATATTTATACATCCCCTAAAGTTACTTACAAACATGTTACTGTGCTATGCTTATGTAGATACAATATGTACAAGTGTATATACCTTATGTTGATGGGCAGCAGCGGATATCCGAAATGCAGTACTGAGTCGCCTCAACTTCAACTGGAGATTATCTGTGGGAGAAAATGAAAGGGGTGAGCACATCAAGCTCAGTAAGGCAATCCTACGAACAAGTAGGTAACCATACTACCTACATGAACGTGGTGCCATGCATAAACCACCCTTTCTCCACACATTTAAAACAAATGACATGAGCTTATGATGTTATGTAAATCGAGTTTGCACGGAAAATTCAACATTCAATTATTTTAAATCATTTCTTTCTCTTTAAAAATTTCACAATAAAGTCAGGATTCGACCCCTCCTTCGGGTGATCCTGACTCACACAAAATCATGAAAATTGAGTTTCTCGAAAGCATCGATATCCGAAAAAATATGAATATATATATACAAGATACGAGACTAGGCAATAACTGTATATCGGTAATAACCAGGACTGGCCAATATGTGTTCTCGTGAGTCCCTCTAGCTTCACGGATCCCAGTGTGCGAGGTCTCACCCTGATCGGGAACCGCCCGGGAGGTGGGTCAATCCAACCCGTCAGTCTTATTCGATCTCACGCATGATGCCGTATCCGAAGATACCCCGTATCACAAAGATACTGTATCACAAAGATACCATATCCGAAGATACCCCATGGTACATCGTACTCCATGCTACTTGCACGGTACATCGTACTCCATGGACCCATATCACTCTAGGTACTCCAGCCCAAATGGCCTGCTTCCCACAGAGAGGTTTTGTTTCTCAATACTCATGCCATGTCTCAAAACGCACGTGCGAGCCTATTAGATCGGTGACACACAGTCTACCCGATGCTCCAAGCACGACTCATCGCATGTTCTCATAAAATCAGTGCGAGCGATGCTCAGCACTCTCATCAAATCAAGTAAAATCAGCAGAGCCCGCTTTACATCCCCACAAGGCCGCCAACCTCATCCCTCACTCTCACCCTACTTAAGAGGTCTTTTGAGCCTGTTGGGCCTTTTGGCTGACTCCAAGGGCAGACAGCGCTACTCCACAAATCCAGTAAAACTAGTGCGAGCTAGGCTCAGCACTCTGTATATAAATCATATGAAAATCTTATAAAATCTGGTGCGAGTTAAACTCCAGCACCTGGTGCGAGTTAGACTCTAGCACCGTGTCACGAAAAAGCATGTGAAATCTGGTGCGAGTTATACTCTAGCACCTATGCATGTAAAACTCTAGTGCGAGCTCTCGCTCCAGCACTAATGCATGCATCACACAAATCAAACATCGTGCGAGCTGAGCTCTAGCACGTCACATGTAAATAAAAACACGTAGGGGGCTCGGTTATCTCCAAATAGTTTTCACAGAAATTACATCGTTAAAGGTATGAAATGCTATGCATTTTTCTTTAAAAGTGAGCCAGCCTACTCATGTATGTGTTAAAATACCTCCAGAACGAGCAGGAACCTCTTGTCCTTGCTCCACCCAATTTTTCCTAAATTTGTAAGTTCTACCCTTAACAAGGGTATTTTAGTAATTTGCCCATTCGGGGCACTAAAATTATTATTCGACCTCTAGACCCTTCAGATAAATTTTAAAAGACTGCATATGACTTGAAATTTCATAAAATTACCTCTAGCAGTCCGTAGAATTCCCTTACCTTATTTTCCTGTCGAGTCTGACCTTTTCTTTTCCACTGTTGTCTCGTCGCGCAGTCCGTTATGCTCCCAATCAAATGCCCGGAACTGCGTATCAATATTCCTCAGGTCAGATATTATACAATTTAATTGTATTTCCTATTTTCTGGGCTTAATTTAAATCATTGGGCCCGTTTACCCCTATTGGGCCCGATTGCACCTTAATGGGCCTTATTCGGCCTTAAACCCGTTTCCCACTTAATTTTCACATTATCGAGGCCTATTGGGCTCATTGGGCCCACCAATAATTTATTGGGCCTCGTTCTAACTCTCTAATAGCTAAATTTAATATTTACGATAATTTATCTAAATTTCCATAATTTAATTCAATTTATGCGGAATTAAATCAATATCACGCATAACGAGGTAATTGTCGTAAATAAGGGTTACTTACCCGAGATTCCATGCTAGTATGCAAATCAAGGCTATCTCGAGTTTTCGTTGGATGCCAATTGTCGAGCTACACAATTCCACAATTTTTTTCAGGTAAGTTTTCAGCCCAAAATTAATTAAATTAAATACTTCAAAATTTAAATCGGGTCAATTTCGACCACTACTGACTTACCCGAAGCTCGATTGCATCACAAGAATTTTCTCCAATTTTTTCTCTTTTTCTTTTTCCCTTTTTTCTCCTTTTTTCCCCTCTTTTTGGCTGAACCGGTTCAGTCCGGTTCGGACCAGTTCAGACCGCCGGTTCTCTCCGGTTCGACCGGTTTACCGCGGGTTCACCGCCTTGCAGGCCGGTTCTCCGCCGGCTTCCACCGCCAGTGGCTCCGTGAGGTTGTCCGCATCTCGAATCTGCCTTCGGTTTGGGTCGAGGTCGCCGGAACGCCACCGGTTCGACCGTTCTCCTCTTCCGTCGGTACCCACTTTCCTTTTCCGTCGTTTTCGGCGCCGTCCGTCGGTTTCGGTGGCTGCCACCACCACCAATCTGCTCACCGTCGCCTGGGGAAGCTTCGGCTGGGGTCGATTGGGCCTGAATCGTCACCGGCCGTCGGGATCGACTTCTCTCCTCTCGGTTTTCGGTTTCCTCGGTTTCGTGGCCGTTTTGCCGCCGTTCGTGCCTCTGTTAGGCCAGTGGTGGGTCGGCCCTCGTCGGGCTTCCCTTCGCCGGCCTCCGTTGGACGTCGTTTCGCCGGCAGGGGCTCGGTCCTGCTTCGTCGTTCGGCTTTCGTTTCCTTCGCGTTTTTTCCAGTTTCTCCTTTTTTTTTCATTTCTTTTATTATTATTTATTTTTATTATTTATTTTTATTTATTTTATTTAATTATTACACTATTCATTAAAATACTCCATAAAATCCAAAATATCTACATTTATATTATTTTTATTTTAATTTAATTTATTTAATTTAAATTTAATTTATTAAATATATTTTTCTCCAAATTTTCGATATTATTCCTTCGCGCTTTTCGAGATATCGTTCCGATAATTTTTCGATATTTTTAAAATTTCCGAATCTTGATCAATTGACCCAAAATTGTATAATTTCCTCATTATCGATCAAGATATCTTACATCCTTATTTTTAATTAAAATTTCTTTATTGCGCTAATATCGGGTTTTGGTATTTTTACCATTTTACCCCTGCTCTTGTTTCGAAAATCAATCTAACCTGACCTTCCTTCATACATCCCCCATCTTTTCTTATTTAATTTTTGTATTTTAATTAAATTCGGGTCTTACATAGTTAGTGGTCAGTTATTGTGTTAAGGCAATTTAACTAACTTAAGCTTGATTCATGAAGATGGGTGTTGTTTTATATAATATGTTCGGTCCTCCTTTTGTTCCGCGTGTGTTAATTCTCATGATAATACACTGCTATGTTTTAATTTAGGTATTAGTTGATTAAATACTTAGGTTCATTATATTGGTGTTTATTGCATTAGTAAAGCATTTTTATGTTTAGGAGTTCATGGGTTGCTACATGTAGTAGGAGGTTATCTTTATTCTATTTTTGTAACGACCCTTGACCTTGAAAATTTGGAAAAAAAAATTTTTGAAACTTTAAAATTCCTACTTATGCCTTCATTCATTTAAACTGCATTCCTGTTTAGTGCCATTTCCTTTATACTACTTGTTTACCGATAATTATACTTAGATTAAATTTTTATGTTTAAATGGCCGATACAAATTTCGGCAGCATAACGGCTTATATATAAGTCTACCTACCTGCAAATCAAATGCTTTAACAATCCTAGATATCCACAACTATCAAGCATGCTTCTCAACTTGCATCGTCAAGCCAAAATAAATTCATTTCAACCAAGACTAGTACTTCAAGATTAGTTTTCAAAAGAAATATTCTTTTCATTCATTTTCTTACAACATTATCCCAACAACATTATCCCAATACATGTCTGTGCATATCAAACGTGTCTGGTAAAGAAATGTAATTGTATACCTTTGCGTGTACAAAAAGTAGCCTAGTGTAGCTCTTTCCCACCAGCCTATGTCGTGTACGCGGCAGGTAGCACCCGTAGATCACTGCAGATAATCTGAAAGGTAGAGGGGTGAGCTTTTGGGGAAAAGCCCAGTAAGAAAATGCATTTAAAACGATCATAGTGATTCAAATATAAAGAAAAACATAATAATACGTAAAATGACTTCTCTCTGAAACTAATATAAAGGACCTTCGAAATTAAGGAAATTGAAAACATCATAATTCAAAACGTAAATCTTTAAGTACTTGAACTTAACAGTCATCACATAACCTTTCGTATATTCAGAATTTCAAAAACATATTTACGCGTAAATCACATATCATAGAGTCAAATCTGAAAACAGAGTTTAATTTAGATAGAGACTACATCGGCTCATACGATTATCATGCATTTATAACAAAGTCATCCTCCGTAGAGGGAATTCAGAACCTATGACCATGGTAGGGTTGTAGACGTGATCAAGGTCGTACAGGATTTAGATACTCGAAGGTGGAATTCAGACGCCACAAAGGCGAAGTTCAAATGCCACGAAGGCGAAGTTCAGATGTCATAAAGGCGAAGTTCAGACGCCATAAAGACGAGCATGACATGCATTAGCATACAACATAAGTGGCCCTTAGTCTCAAAACATACTATAGTTTTCATATATATATATATATATATATATAATCGAAATACATCCATCTTATTCAAAAGACAATTTCAGAGAACATGCTCTGGTTCAGAAGTCAAATTCAGAAATATACAATTATTCAGAATACAAATTCAGAGAACATGTTCTTGTTCAGAAAACAAATTCAAAAACATGCTTTTATTCAGAAAACCAATTCAGAAATCACATTCTTACTTAGAAAACAAAAGAAAAAAACATGCTCGAAAATCATAGTTCAAATCTTTGTAAGTTTTCCTTAATCATGGTTCAGAGAGTAAACTATTACCGTTTTAAATTACACCATCTTACCTCGATTTATCGAAAATTCTGAGTTCGAGTGGTGACGCCTCCCAATACCTCCTTTAATTCCTTCTACGATTCTCCTACACTGAAATTGTATACTTAGTATCCTATTCATTCGAATTGTCCATAATGCGTCAGAATCGTAACCTTATTCGTTACTACTTTGTGTATACGTATAATTGTACATACCTGGCTAACACGTGTGTTTATATCTTTTCGTATGCACCTATACTAACACACACATATATATGCACATAAGTATATACATATATATATATTATTATTTATTTTTATTATTCATTATTACATTTTTTTGTCTATTTTTCATTCTCCCCTTTTTATTTCACACCTATTTTAATTTACACTTACATACTTATGTTCCAACATATATATATATACATGTACATTATATATATATATATTTTACCTTTTTTTTTTTCAATTTCCAGCTTTTTCTCCCCCCCCCCCTTTTTTTCTTTTCTTTTCCCTTTTCTTCTTTCTTTTCTCTTTTTCCTTCCTTCTTCCTCGGCTATTGCTCACTCTTCTTTTCTTTCTTCTCCAGCTGTCGTTATTGCTTCTGTTCCAGCCTTCAATCACACCATCGACCACTCTGTTTTATGGCACTATCTTGCACTTCACAGCCACCGACCACCACCTCTAAAGCAACTCTCCACAGCACCCCAATGCCTCTCTTATTGTCCATTGTTCACGCTCCACGATCAGCCTTCACTTCCCTCTCGGTTCTATTTTCAATTTTCCTTAAATTCTCGGTCTTTGCTTCAATTTTCTCAGCTCACGGTCTTGCTCCAATTTCCTTTCCCCTCGGTCTGCACCAGCTCCAGCCTCAGTCCTTCTTCTCCCTTCTTCCTCGGGGTTTTGCTTCTAGCTTCAATCTCGATTTTGCTTCAGTTCGGCTTCCTCGATTTCGCTCCAGCTTTCCTTTTCTCTCTATCCCGCCGGTCCCTTTCCTTTCTTCTTCCTTCTCCCTTCCTTTTCTACTTTCCTTTCTATTCTTTCTTCCTCTCTCGGTCGACCCAGCCTCCTTCTCTCCTCTCTTTTTTTTTCTTTCATTTCTTTCCCGCTCCAGCAACAAGGGATACCCCTGTTTCAATTCTCTTTTTTTTTTTGAAACAGTTCAGGTGCGGGAATTGACTTCTTTTTTAAGCCAATTCTGTACACCACATATAATATATATATTAATATTATATAATATTTATCTATACTATTTATTTGTTTTATTCATTTCATTTTTTTGTCTTATGTTTTGTTTGTTTGTTGTTTGGTTTTATTTATTACTACATATATATTACATAACAAATACTTGTTATATATATATATATATATAATTATCCATCTATTTTAAATTTGTCTACTATATACATATATATATATATATACATTTTTTTCAATAAAATTATTCAATGACATAATATTCATGTTTTTCATGAAATTTTCATTATTTCGAAAACGAAATATTTCTTGGGATCTCATGTAAGACCCGATTTTATTCAAAACACGAAATGAAAAATGCAAAAGGATTGAAATGGTATTCCCGAACACGTGAAGGGTAAAACGGTCAAAAGATCGAAAGCCGGTATAAATTCGATAAGAAAATTTCATTAAAAATATGGGATTGAGAAATCTTGACCAATAATGAAGAAATAATTAAATTTCGAGTTAAATTGATCAAGATATGAAATTATTGAAATTAATCGAAATTTTCACTTCGGGAAATTATCCCAAAAATAATTGAAAAATATACCGAAAAGGTAAAATAAGATCTAGAAATTCATTTATTGAATAAATGAATAAAATAATCATTTTTTTAGATATTTGTGGATTTTTTAATAAATAAATAAATAAAAAGAAGAAGAAATCGAAATCGTGTTTAGCGATTTCTGGGGAAAACGAAGAAGGCAAAACCGAGCCTTCCCCGACTGTTGCCCCACCGGACGGAGCGACCGGCGGTGAACCAGGCGAGAGCCGAGCCACCACCGACCTAAAGGACTGACGAACGGCTACGATCGGCGACGAGAGAGAAACCGAGAAAGTGAACCGAGAGAGGGAGAGGAGAAATTCGATGACCGGCGCCGATTTGGGCCCGACCACCGCCAGCCGAAGGAGAGCCACGCCAAGACTGGCCGATGAGAGACTGAATCGGCCGGTAGAACGGCTGCCAGTGCCGACAACGGCGGAAGAAAGGAAAGTCACCGACGGCGAGGAGAGAAGAGCCGGACCGGCCACTCTCCGACCACCTCAGATGAAATCGGCCCCAAATCCGTGCATCGGATGACCCCGGGAAGCTGCTAGTGTTGAAAACTGGTGGAGAACCGATCGACGAATCCCTGAACCAATCGAACAGGACTGAATTAGCTAGACCGAACTGGTCTGAACCGGGCTGAACCGGATCGAACCGATTCAGCCAAAAAGAAAAGGAAAAAAAAGGAAAGAAAAGGAGGAAAAATTGGAAAAAATCCCAGTGATACAATCGAACTACAAGTAAGTTAGTAAGTAGTCGAAATTGACCGATTTAAATTTTGAAATATTTAATTTGATTAATATTCGACTGAAAGTTTACCCAAAAAAATATTTAATTGTGTAGCTCGACAATTGACGTCAAACGAGAGTTTGAGACAGCCTCGATTTGCATACTATCATGGAATCTCGGGTAAATATCCCTTATATACGACAATATTGCATCGTTATGCGTGTTAGAATTTACCGCATAAATTATGAATTTAATTTTCGCATTAAATGAATTATATTCTGAAAATTAAAGATAATTGTCGTAAATAATTCATAAGCTATCCGAAAATTTAGAACGAGGCTCAATAAATACTGATGGGCCCAATGAGCCCAATAGGCCTCGATAATGTAAATAGTAAGTGAAAAACGGACTTAAGGCCGATTAAGGACCATTATAGTGCAATCGGGCCCAATATGGGTAAACGGGCCCAATGATTTAAATTAAGCCTAAAAAATATGAAATACAATTAATTGTATTGTATTTGACTTGATGTATATTTATACGCAGTTCCAGAGATTTGATTGAGAGCAAATCGGACTGCGTGACGAGACATCAGTGAAAAAGGTCAGACTGTACAAAAAATGAGGTAAGGGAATTGTATTAGTAGCTAGAGGTAGCTACGCGTATTTTAATAGCTTTTGTATACACTGAATATGTATGTATACACAGAATATGTATAAAGGTCCTAGAAATAAATTAAAGATTTTAAGGACTCGAAATAGGTAAAAATGTTATTTTACCCCTATTGAGGTAATTCACCTAAGGATGGTGAAAGCATGACATGCATGAAATGCATGATTTAAGGAATTTTCTGATTTAATGAATTTTCTTGGTTTTTAAACAAAGCAAATCGATAGATTGGCCAGTAATTGTATAAATTTCACAATATAACACTACGTAAGTGTTATTAAGATTTAAATGAAAATTCTTTGAAAAATGGGCCAACTATCAAGTTTATATGGAAACAGATAGTGCTGGCACATAGCTCGCACTATATCTGCGTTTGTGAGTGTGCATAAAATGTGCTTGAGCAGTTGCTCGTATCGACTTGTGTGACATCATATGCATGAAATGTGCTAGAGCGGTTGCTCGCATTAATTTTTATTATTGTGATATGCATAAGAGGTGCTGGAGCCTAGCTCGCACTCTGTTTTGACTGTTTTGACAGTTTTGATTGTTTTGACTGAATATGCATAAAAAGGTACTGGAGCGATTGCTCGCACTAGTTTTAATGATTTGACATGCATGAGAGGTGCTGGAGCTTAGCTCGCATCCAGTTTTGATTTGATAATCACATAAAAGTCGTGCTAGAGTGTAACTCGCACGAGATTTGATGTATTTATGCATAAAACCGTACTGGAGCGTTGCTCGTACGAAGTTTTGATTTACTTGAGCATTCATTCATGGTAGAGCATTGCTCGCACATGATTTTATATGGATTTATAACTTATTTTAAAGTCGTATTGGAGTGTTACTTGTACGCAAATTTTACTGATTTTTATGAAACCGTGCTAGAGCTTCGCTCGCACGAGATTTTTTGATATCATGAATATGCATGGAGTCGTGCTTGAGCTTCACTCGCACAGGGATTTATATGACATGCATATAGCCGTGTTAGAGCCTCCTGTAGACTGTGTGTCACAGTGAGATGATATGCCCACACGTGCATACTGAGACAGAGATGGTATGGGTGGATAAGACCTACTGTAGGCACCCCTGACTGAGCTTGGGTTCATGGAGTACATTGTACCATGTATGTCACGCGGAGTACGTTGTACAGTGGGGATTTTTGGAGTGGAGTGGCATTAGCCACGAGGCAGCAAGCCTTGCCCTCGTAATCCTGATGCTATGCTGTTCTGGCAGGTAAGACCGACCCACCTCTCGTTTCAGGCGTGATACCCCGCACACTAGGCACCATGTAGCCAGGGATCACTAGGATATGGCCATGTCCTCGTTGTTACTGATATAGTCATCTACTTGTCTCACATGATATAACTTGTGGTCTCGATAGACCATGGTAGACCCGAGGGAGGGGTCAGGCCCCCGATTTTATGATTTTCTATTATGATGGTAGGTTTTTCAGAGGATTTTATCCCTACAAGAAGGGTGACTTTTATAACAAAATTTTATAATAAATTTTTAATGAGTTTGATTTATGAGATACTTAAACCCTTCGGGTTATTTTATAGTGCAATTTTAATGAAATGATTTAAATGCAGTAGCATGATGAGTTTTCCATGCGTTAATCATAAATTCATGAAAAGAATTGTTTCTCATAATTTGTTTTACATGGCATGATCTTGATTTACCTCATGCTAAGTATGATTTAATGATGTCACATAAAATGCCATTGATGCATAAGTAGTATGATTTATATATGCACGAACAGTTTTATAAACTAAGTCATTAATGACATACATGATTTTATGCTTGATATTTTAATGAAAAGAAATGGATTTTAAGGGCATGGCATTATGAGCATGTAGATAGTGGAGCTATCTACTTACTTGCATAATTGCCTTACTGAGCGAGTGGTTTGCTCACCCCCTTATTTTCCCATCTTTTCAGAGCACTCGCAATAGTTAGTGAGCGGCTGAGAACTTGCATGCTTGGTATCCGCTGCTTCCCATTGAGAAACAGGTATACACATTTGTATGGTTTTGTATCTAAATATGTAAATGCACAGTACTATAAACGGATATAATGTCGGGGATGTAGAGTTATAAATATCATTGTGTATGTATTTAGTTAAAAGTCAAAAGATAGTAAACTCTGATATATGAATGTGATTATGAAAATGGAATAAATAGGTGAGAGGTGACTAACACCGAATCATAG
The DNA here is from genome assembly GCA_033439115.1 of Firmiana major. Classification (NCBI taxonomy): domain Eukaryota; kingdom Viridiplantae; phylum Streptophyta; class Magnoliopsida; order Malvales; family Malvaceae; genus Firmiana; species Firmiana major. The sequence continues at coordinate 41,723,834 of CM065905.1, forward strand.
CCCAACTGTTTGTAGGATTATCACGATGAGAGAAAGGTAAGAATTAAATAATAAATGAAAAAATGAAAAATTTACTCTGATTTTTAGGTAATTGGGTTGTGACAGTTTTTGGTATCAGAGCTACGTTGGCCTAAAATGAGTCGGTGTTAATGGTTAAGGAAGTTTACATCCCCATGTACTGTGCATGTTTAGATACAATTGTGTATATCGAGATGGAATTGCAGCTAAGAATTTGGTTTTGAATGCAAGAATATAAACTCATTAACTGATAGCCGTTATGATAGAGGGGCGAGTACATGAGCTCGAGGCCATGAGGTAGGCCTGAGAGTCGTACTGAGTCGCCACATGAGACTTAAAATGAGATTGAAGTAGGGACTAATGTTGAGCATGCCCCACTAAGTCCGACAGAAAGATCGGATAGAGTCCGACAGAGAAACCGGACAGTATTGAGACACACTTTGTGAGGTTGGAGCGGAGTGTGGAGAATATTATAAAGCTAATTGCTCATAGTATGCATAGGATTTGAGGGCGAGTCAGAGCATTTTTGGAAGTCCGCTCGACCCATATTAAGAGTTAGACATCTAGAATAGACGTGAAAAATAATTCTAGATGTATTCCGGTGACAGAATATCCCGAACACTGCTTAAAGAAAATTACAGATAAAATTATTTACTCTGACCCAAAGGAACTGGTTGATTAATGAGTATGAATCTCAGTTTATATACTTGCCCAGATATGACTCCGACACTATGAACAGTGAGAGTCGAGATGTTTGAAAGTTCATGGAAGGGCTTAGATTGTTAATTAGAGTCTGATTGGGCCGTTAGATATCACTACATATGCCGAGGCAATGCGCACACTACAGTTTTGTGAATAAGATCATGAGTAACATGCCTCTGAGATCGGGAAAGGTAGTAATGGCCGAAATAAAGACAGAAAGAGAATAGAGAATGACAGAGATGTCAGAACGGGAAAAATGTAGTTTGGTAAAAGATTAAAGTTGATGACTCACGGGGTAAGATGATTGGTAAGGCCCCAATGTATCCAATTTCAACACTTTTAAGGGGTATTGTGATTGGAGGACCCCGACTTGTTCCGTAGCAAGTGTAAGCAATGTAGAATATGTGGTAGATACCACGAAAATAAGATGTTGGACGAGGGCGAGTGTATGCCTTGGACCAGGACACTATTGATGTTTCATCAGATGTGGTGGAAGATACCACACTGGTTGTAAATAATGAAGTAATTATTTTAATTGATCCTGGTGCCACGCATTTATTCATACCGCCTTCAGTTGCTTATAAGCTAGGGAAAGATGTGAAGCCTGTACCCTTAGGCAAGATGATGATGGTTAGATGATTATCACTAACTGAATATGGGTATAGGGATTATAAGTTGAAAACGGAGAAAAAAAAGGATATGTCAGCCGATTTTATTCAATGGAATATGAATAATTTTGAAGTAATATTTAAGAATAGATTGATTCACCTGCAAACTATGATGTTTAGATTGCTATCCTAAGATAGTGATGTTTTCACCCTTGAAAAGTATACTTTAATTTTTAACAAGTAATGAAAGAGTTGTTCTAAGTGATATAAGAAAGGAGATATATTGGAATAAGAGGTGTATGCAAGATAAGAATATCTTTGATATGTAAAGTAATTTGGATTAAGCGATATGTAGGGAATATAAATTGCGACCAAGGATAAGAGGAGGATATATCCATAACTAGTCTATGTGGTCAAGTCTGAGGGTTAATAAAGGTATTTCAAAATACTTCCCCGCCTGAAGACTTGACAGCATCTAGAAGCGCACACATAACCTATAAATTGAAATCGACAGTCGTAATATATATACATTTAAAATTTGGATACCTCAAAATAAGGATTGGGCTGTGTATTGATGTAAAATGGGAAGATAGTCATTTATGGATCTAGATAGTTCAAGGATCATGAGAGAAACTATCCGACCCATGATTTAGAGTTGTTAGTCGTAGCGTTTACACTAAAAGTATGGCGCCACCACTTATACGGTGAGAAATTTCAGATATGCACTGATTATAAAAGCCCTGAGTATCTGTGTTCACAGAAAGAGTAGAATATGAGATAACCAAGAGGGTTAGAGCTTCTAAGGGATTATGATTGTGAAAATTGTACCACCCAGGAAAGGCTAATGTAATGGCAGATGCCTTGAGCAAAAAGAGCCTCGGGATGGTATCACACATGATGGTCAGGGAGCGTGAGCTGCTAGAGCAGTTGTGAGCCTCAGTAGTGATGTGATCCCTTCTGATGATGACGCTGATTTTGTGACAGCTAGCCTGAGGTTAGAACCGGATTTGAGTGACCTGATTTGTCAGGCTTAGCGTGATGATCGACATGGTGTCGATAGTTTGGGTCAGATTCAGATGGGTACAGTGACAGAGTTCACAGTGAGTGATGATGACTTACAGAGGTTCAGAGATAGTATAAGTGCTCCCTAGGACCATAGTTACTGAGATAGTGTTATTGTTAGAAGCTCACTCTTCAGGATATACAGTACATCCGAGAAGTAATAAATATATCGAAATCTCTGAAAAGGGTATTGGTGATCAGGTTTGAAAAGAAACATTTTAGAGATTGTGAAAAAGTGTCTCGTTTGTCAGCAGATTAAGGTAGAGCAAAAGAAGTCTGCAGGGTTATTGCAGCCTCTACCTATATTGACATGGAAATGGGAGCAAGTTACCATGAATTTTGTGATGGGTTACAGAGGGCCCGGATGAATCACGAGGCTATCTGGGTGATAGTCGATAGATTGATTAAGTCTACCCACCTTCTGGTTAGGAAATCCCCAGATACTCTGAGTGCGTAGGCGGATTTATATTTATGGAAGATTGTGGAATATTATATAGCATTCCAGGAAGCATGATATCAGATAGGGATTCCCGTTTCACTTCTCACTTCTGGGAATATTTTTCAGGAAGCTATGCGAACTTGATTGAGCGTTAGCACAGCTTCCATCCTCAGACAGATGGTCAGTCAGAGAGGACTGTACAGGTCCTGGAGGATATGATGAGAGTGTGTGCCATTGATTTGATAAGCTCCTGGGATGATCAGTTGTTATTAATCGAATTCGTCAATAATGACAGTTGTCACTTGAGTATCGAGATAACATTTTATGAGGCATTGTATGGCTGTAGGGATTGTTCCCCGACTTAGATAAGAAGAAATGGGTGACAGATAGAGAATTGTTTCCGAATTGGTAAGACAAACCTCTGAGGATGTTCAGTTGATTTGTGAGAGATTAAGAACACCTCAGAGCAGACAGAAAAGCTATGCTGACAAGAGACAGAAAACCATTGGAATTCATCGAGGTGAATCAGTATTGTCGGAAGTTACATGCCTTTAGGACATAGCATAAGGATATAACGAGATTCGAAAAGAAGGCAAATTGAGTTTCTTTAGATGGAATCCTTTGAGAGATTGGACAAAGTGGGAGATAAGGCCTATAGGTTGGCTTTATCACCTGAATGAGCAGGCATCCACAATGTGTCCTATCTTTTGATGCTTCGAAAATACTATCCGGACCCAGCATATGTGATCGGATATGAGCTCCAACAGCTTAGCTCAATGAAAGTATAACGTATGTTGGAAAATCGATTCGGGTATTAGATGGAAGAAAAAAGTGTTGAGGTTTAATATGATCTCCCTAGTTAAATATGTTGGTAGCATTACACTTCGGGAAAAAGGCACATGAGAATTAAAGAGTATGATGCGATAATGTACTGGAGTAGTTTACGGACCCATTTGACTTGGTTCTAATTTGGATGACCAAATTTCTTAAGTGGAGGAGATTGTAAGACCCGATTTTATTCAAAACACAAAATGAAAAATGCAGAAGGATTGAAATGGTATTCCCGAACACGTGAAGAGTAAAAAGGTCAAAAGATCGAAAGCCGGTATAATAGTTTTCATTGCATTTTCCATTATTTTCATGCATTAATTTAAAGTTAGTTGCATTTACATTAAAGAAATTTTTATTTTCTATTTTAGTAAAGTTTTAATTAATGTTTTAATGTTAGGTTAGCAATAGTTTAGGTTTTGAGCCAGACATTTAGAGTTAGTTTAGGGTTAGGTTCCATTTCATACATTTTTAAGTTGTTTTCATTTCAATTTTCAAAATTCCAAAAAGATTTTAATTTCCATGCATCATTTAAGTTAGTCTTAGTAATTAATTATGCACTTAATTAGTTTAGAAGTTATTTAGGGTTAGGCTTAGTTTTAAGGTTTACATTTTAAGGCATTTTAGCGTTAGAATTACAATTAGGATTTTTGGATTTTTATCAGGATTTTATTTTCTCATGCCTTAGTTTAGGTTTTTTTTTTCATTTTTATTTCATTCAATTAAATTGGATACATGCATTTTTTTCATTTCATTTTAGGATTTTCTAGTTTCATTTTCATTATTTGCATTTTAGGCTCGTATTTTCTATTATTTTCATTTTTTGCCCATTTTCATTATTGATTTTAATTTTGTTATTTTTTCTTTTGCAATTGCTTTATATTTTCTATTTGGGCTTTGTAAGTATTTTCTATTATTATTTTCTGTTCAATATTTTTAATTTTTTTAATTTAATTTATTTTTATTTATTTTTATTTTTCATGTAATTAAACTTGTAGATCACTCATCATTCATAATTGGTTAGAATATATTTAGGATATAATTATCTAGTAATTAATTAAGCTACTAATATTTATGGGACAATATTCCGAACTCACCTCCATATTGCTTGTATAACTATGTATACTTGCACGTAGATACCGTTTAAGGTCATCATATGCATGTTAAAATCGACTTTTATTATCTAAATCATGCCTTATGCATATGTGCTGAGTAGACCTAACTAATCTCAATACATATGACCTTGTGTTAAGGCTTTTAGGGGCATCAGTCGGAAGGATGCTTTGAAGCTAGTCATTTCCCCATGCCCAGAGGTGTAATTGAACTGAGTCGAAACAATCTAATATCAGACTCGAGCTCAGCTCGACTCAAAAATTTGAGGCTTGAAGCTTGGCTTGAGCTCAATTGAACTTAGCTTTTAAAGCTCAAGCTCGACTAAATAGAATACTCGAGCCACTTAAGCTCTATTCAAACTCAACTTTTTAAGCTTGATTTATCATTTTTTACTATATTTAGGGAAAATTGTAAATCAATAATAAAATATTAAAAATATATATTAAATAAGCTAGATTAAGCTCCCGAGCTACTCGAGCTCAACTCATTACTCGAATAGCTCAAGCCGGAGCTCGACTCGAAATTAAATGAGTCGAATTCAAGTAATAATTGAGTCGAGTTCAAGTAGCTCATGAGTAGTTTGACTCGATTATGCCCCTACTTGTGCCCTAACACCTACCTTATGTGGTCCCTATACGTACACATAGTAATAATGGAATGCATATGCTATGCACAAATATCCATGCATTAACATCTATGCTTTACATGCAGTTTTCAAAGAACCTCTGAAACTTTCACATTTAGATCTAACTGCATCAGTAAAATATCACAATGAGAGATAAGGCAATATATCCATATTTGGCAATCTCATCCAATAAGCTTTCTATGAAGCATCCATGGTAACGAGCCATGGTCAATTTCCAATTTAAGGTACCTATCCATGATCATGAATAATCCCAACACTAGTGATCATCTAGTAGCTGAGGTAACTATCTTGACTAATATATATATATATATATATATATATATATATATATATATATATATATGCGTGTAACCTAGCCATACGTGTACTGTTAGCCCTTGATCATACAGTCGGAGCCCATGGCATATACATATGCTAAACAGTGATATATATATACACACCAGTACCCTTTGATCACACAGTCAGAGTCTGTGACGTATATATATTAACTAGATGTCACTCAAGCATTCCATAGGGTGTTATTTGTCTGAAAATCAAAATCCATTTAAGACATTCTTTCATAAATCACATGATCAAAGGCATAATATCACCACAAATGCATGATCAAAGTCACATATGTAGTGGTCCAGGTTTTATAAATCCCATCAAAGCATTTCTCATTAAAGAAATCATGATTGTCAAAATAGGGTCAATAACCACATTATGTCAAAAGGATTTAATGCATTATTCTTAAAACAATGCTATCGCATAAACACACATGGATCTTAATCATATTTAACACATATCATGCATGATTGCACCACACTGCAAAATCGTATACCTAGCATGTATTATGCCTTTATCATGCGTACATAGGCCACACAAAGGTTATACCTAAAGTGAACATCACCTCAAGTCCATACCATATCCACAATATTTTCAACATGTAATAATTTGTTTTACTCCGCAATATGATTATTGAAACCCCCAACATCATTATGGGTCCTCTTAGTAATCCATTAATATTTGCATATCATTTTACAAAATAATCACATTATCATCATTTAACCTAATAGCCTTACCTTGGCCAATGCCACTTCTTTAAGCATCACATATCTTTTTTACCATACATATCAACCAAAATCATCCCTAAATCATCACTACTCTATCATTTATAGTTATCACCACCGCATGCACAATTTAGCACTAAATCTCCAATATTCATATCAAAATATATAAGCCATTCACATTACACTCTTTCTATTTTACAATGACTTAATCCTCACATTTACATCACATGTATATATATTTTCTTTATCCATAACATCCATAATTGCTCAACACTTATGCAATATATAAATATATATATCTAATATATATACATATTTATAAAGTAGCAATATGGAATTGACATACACTTGGCATATATTCCCTTACCAATATTGCATTACACTAATGTTCAGTGACATCACATCTATACCTTGGCATGTTGGCACTTCTTTGATTCCTTTCCCTTAGCTTGTTCTTTAGGATATTAACTATCCTCTATCTCTTTAACAATTCCCCTACATTAACATAAAATTATTACACTTAGCCACCTTAAGAAATTTCATGATTTACAGCCTTTCTAGACAACCTCTTACCTTAAGAATTCTCTCTTTGTTGTTGAGCCTTCCTATACCAATTCCACAAGGTTTTCTACTTGTTCCAACACTAATAATCACTCCTAGAACACTATATATATATATATATATGTATGTATGTATGTATGTATGTATATATATCATAGATAATGTCAACACAAACAACACTCTTACCCCTAGAATTCCTACTTGGCTGAACTACTCCCTCGTATTGCTGTCATCGCCACTTTGTTGTATTCTTCACCAATTTTAATAGCTTTCTTAGCTCTTCCTACACCAAAATTAATCTTTTTAAATCCTGGTACCACCCCATTGCAATTGTAACACAAGAGGAAAGCTCCTTACCCTATGAAAACTCTTCAAAACTGATTAACTCCTTTGCTTCTAACTTCATGGTTTGCTGCTATGTTGTCTTCAAAACAGCCGCTTGCTTCTAATATAAAATTTTTTGATTACAAGGCTTGACATAAAAATTTAAGGGTTTGAAATACAATATTTTTTACCCTTAAATCCATTCACATTATTCATTCAATAAGTATTAAAAATTGACTAATTGTAAACTTTCAAAATTTTTTGAAATTCAACTCAAGCATTATTCGATTTAAATTTAATTTACTTTGCTCACGAATAATTAAATTAATCTTGTCGGGAAAGGCGAGATTAAGTTAGGCTGATAATTCTGTTAAAAATTCGATTTATGAAAATAAGCTAATAATAATAATAATGATAATATATATAAACAAGTAAATAAATAATATATATTTATAAATAAATAAATAAATAAATAAATAGAGGTGATAGGGATGGGTGAATAATGGAAATGTGAGTGATGGTGATGATTTTAATAGATCAACAAATGTGAAGAGAAACAGACAAAAGTGTTGTAGCTACAGCAAGTTTGTCAAAACATGAATTAATTATTAATTGGTGTCGTATGAAAAGAAAACCCAATGGCATGGGTAGGCTGATGAAAAAGGATAGGAACAGTAGCTGTTAAAAGAGCAGTACAAACTAATACAAATAGGTGAAATGATGTTTTAGCAGTAGTGGGTCTGAATAACCTAAGTGGAAAAGGGAAATGTATGTGCTGATGATGATAACAGTGAAATCGAGGGTAGAGAAGGAAGATAGACAAGAGATTAAGACCAAGCAGAGGAGAGAGCGCCATATTCATTGTAAGCTGAAAAAGTGAAGTGAAATGGCGAAGAGAAGGAGCTGCTAAAGAAATCCAGTGAGTGGAGCCATTGCCATTTGTTATCATTTGTGATTATGAGAGAAACTAACGAGAAAGAGAGAGACACGACAAAGTACAGCCCGGGAGGAAAGGAAGAGCAGTAGTGCTTGTCCGATGAAGAATAAGAAGGGTGAAGTAGGTTCGTTCTTGTTGGAATCGAAAAAGTATAGGGAGGTTTCAGGATTCATTCTCGTGCCTTTTAAACTAAAGTAGAGGTTGAGCAAATATGGACCTCCTACGATTCCAGAACAAACACAGTGAAGAGGAAGACCACCGAAGCAGGCTCCGTGAGGAAGGTGAGAGAGAGTTGTTGGCCATTACTGCTCTAATCGCATGGATTAATGCAGCAGATAGGGGTGTTGGGAGCTTGAAAGACAGTCGACAACAGGGGACACAGGTCCTCTTCAATCCGAGATGAGTGGAAAAGAATAGGAAGTGTGGAAACAGTGGTGGCTGGATCAGAAATGAAACCGAGAAAAGAAACAACAGAAAAAAAAAGGAAAGGCTGGAAACCGAGGGGGCTGCGATGGCCTGGAAACAGAGAACTTCCTCTCTGTTCATTGCATTGAGAACGGACTCTACTGTGTGCAGGGAAAGGGGCGTACCACGAGCTGCTAAGAGGCTAATGCTGAAGCCGAAGGTAGCTGACCACTGTGTTCGGTCACTTCTCGGCACGAAAACCAGAATTGAAAAGCTGAAAAATAGGGGCGCGATCAGGAGAGAGTTGGGGGCAAGCTAATGCAATGGTGAATCGAGAGAAAGGAGCTGGAAAAGATGTTGGGGTGTTGGAAGAACGAGGATATAACGTGATGATGGCAGCGGAAAACAAAAAGAAAGACAAGACAAAATGGCAAGCCGAGAAGAATAAGGGAGGCTGGGAATAGGATCCTCGGGTGAGCAACAGTGTAGAAGGAAAAGGAAGAAGAAGAAAGGAAAAGAAGAAATTGCAGGAAAGAAAGAAGGAAATTCAAAAAAATTGGGTGAACAGTTAAAAAAATAAAAATAAAAAAAGAGAAGAAAGAAAGAAAATAGAGTAATATATATATATTATTAATATATATATATATATATATATATCGAAAAATAGAAGAAAATTGAGGAAAAAGAAAGAAAAGTGCACCAAGAATTCAGGAAAACCCGAGGAAAAAAAAAGGCGATCGAAAATATTTATTTGAAATTTTTGGTGAAATAAGCCGAGAGGGTCGAGCTCGCCGACTCGTTAATTCGAAGCAATCAAGGGTTATGGATAAACACCGAGGTAAGGAATTTATGCAAGTTTTAGAGATAACTGTACGTATTTTATGATTTCAAGTATATTTTTCCTAGGTAAGTAAGGTTACGATTTTGACGCATCGTAAATAATTCGAATAAATAGGATACTAAGAATACAAATTTCGGTGTAAGAGAATCGTAGAAGGATTTAAGGGAGACTCTTAGTGGCGTCACTACTCAAACCTTAAATTCTCGATAAATCGAGGTAAGGGGTGTAATTTAAAATGGTAATGGTTTACATTCTAAACCGTGATTAAGGAAGATGCTTGAATTTTTAACACGTTCGATAAACGTTTAAAAAAATTTTTACTGTTAGACCGCTCTTCAGCTCAGGATTTTGTTTGACTATGTTTTGAATTCAAGGAAAACTTACAAAGATTTAAACTATGATTTTCGAGCATGTTTTCTGCTTTTGTCTTCTGAGTAAGAGCGTGATTTCTGAATTGGTTTTCTGAATAAAAGTATGTTTCTGAATTTGTTTTCTGAATAAGTTTATGCTTCTGAATTTGTTTTCTGAACAAGAACATGTTCTCTGAATTTGTATTCTGAATAATTGCATATTTCTGAATTTGACTTCTGAATCAGAGCATGTTCTTTGAAATTTTCTTTTGAATAAGATGGATGTATTTCGATTATATATATATATATATATATATATATATATATATATATATATATATATATATATATATATATGAAAACTATAGTATGTTCTAAGACTAAGGGCCACTTATGTTGTATGCTAACGAATGTCATGCTCGCCTTTGTGGCGTCTGAACTTCGCCTGTGTGACGTCTGAACTTCGCCTTCGTGGCGTCTGAACTTCACCTTTGTGGCGTCCTAACGTCTGAACTTCGCCTTTGTGGCATCTGAATTCCACCTTCGGGTGTCTGAACGCTGTACGACCTTGATCGCGTCTACAGCCCTACCATGGCCATAGGTTCTGAATTCCCTCTACGGAGGATGATTTTGTTATTGATGCATGATAATCATATAGGCCAGCGTAGTCTCTATCTGAACTAAACTTTTTTTCAGATTTGACTCTGTGATATGTGATTTATATGCAAATATGTTTTTGAAATTCCGAATATACGAAAGGTTATGTTATGACTGTTAAGTTCAAGTACTTAAAGATTCACATTTTCATTGATGATGTTTTTGATTTCTTAAATTCGGAGGTCATTTATATTAGTTTTAGAGAGAAGTCATTTTACGTATTATTATGCTTTTCTGTATATTTTAATCACTATGATCGTTTTAAATGCACTTTCTTACTAGGCTTTTTCCCGAAAGCTCACCCCTCTACCTCTCAGATTTTTGCAGTGAATTACAGTTAATAAATGTTGCATAGACGACGTAGGCTGGCGGATATGAGCTTCCCTAGACTACCGTTTGTACATGCGTGAGGTATACATTCTTATATCTTTACCAGACCAGACATCTATTGAAAGCAATGTGTCGAGATGAAACCTGTATAAGGTTAAATGAAATGGAATATTTTTAAGGATTGACACTGAACAGGAATACAGCCTAAGTGAATAAAGGATTAAGTTGCAAGCCGAAGTTTTTTTTTAAAAAAAAATTCCCTGAACTTTTACAGGTCATGGGTCGTTACAATTTAAGGTGGTATCAGAACGAAAGTTGTCTAATACTATCAGTGTCAATAATAAGGATAAGATTACATCTCAAATGTCTGTGCTTGTCTGGTTGTAGACTAAGTATACCTAATGAAATTAAGACTTAATGTTTGGTTTACATGAGAAATTAGATCACGGGCTAGAGGCCACAGAGGTAGGCCTGAGAATCATGCAGAGTTATCATATGAGACTCATAAATGATACTAAGATTGAAACTGATGTTGATCGTGCTCCATCAGGTCCTGTGGAAAGGACAAAAGGTATTGAGATACACTTTGCTAAGATTGAGTGAAGTATTAAACATACTATGGAAAAATTGGGACACAGGCTATGTTAGGTGATGGGGTAGACGAAAGAATAGACAGGCGGATTACCTCTGATACGCCCGCACAGCCTATAGAGATGTTTCAGAACTACAAATATGCATGCTTCTGTAGCTCCACAACAGAATGATGAAAACTTGGGTTAGGAGTAGGAGCTACACAAGATAAGGCAATTACAGAAGTTCAGACCGCTATTGTTAAATGGGATAAAGGACCCAATAGTATAGAGAACCGAATGAACGAGATTAAGGAAACTACGAATGAAATTTATGGGTCTAGCACAAGGAAATTGATATGTTAGTGAGTATGACTGTGAGTTTAATAAACTGGGGGCAGTTTCAAGAGTTTAAGCCTCCATTTTTCAACAAGGTTAAGAATTCAGTTATTCGGAGTGTTGGATGAATGAGATAGAAAAGCTTGATGATTTTAGAAGTAACTCTACCGAGGAAGTTGCTTTTGCAACTTTTGTATTAAAGAATTAGAGAAGCTACACGGATTTTCAAAGTCTGCTACTATAAAGAAAGTAGCCTTGTAGCATCAGTATCGAAATGGAAAGTCGAACTCGAAGGGAAGTTCCCTGATTTAATCTGAGAGCCGACATCAGAAAATTACATGAGATATATTATGAAGGCCCTTAGGTGGCAGCACATTCTAGATGAAACAAAATGGCAATTATGGATGAAATGATTGCAATCGGACATAAAGTAATAAGTCTATGGATGATTATGAAATTAAATTTATAGCTTTGGAAGAAGAATAATCTGGATAAGTAGAGAAGTGAAACAGAGGAAATCCAGGAAACTCATAGGAGGTACTAAGATCCTCAATCGAGCTTAATTAGCCCCATTGGAGGTTATATTGAAGAAGCAGTGTACAAGGTGCAACTGTGGTAATATGAAGTGTATATTTCGAGGTTACTAAGAAAATGAAAAGGTGAGAGTGACAAAAAAGGAGATGTACTAAGGAAGCAGTGAGAATGATAAAATCAAATCACTGTAACTGAAAAGATGAATTACAGAACTAAAAGTATAAGTGAAGGTCACACTGCTTACAGGATTGATAAAGTTAGGGCGTGTTCGGAGTAAAAAGACACCCCAGTAGACAGAGGGATTTTCGACACGTATCGGATGATCTATCAAAGTTACCACTAAATTGAAAGGTGAAGTTCTGAAATTGATTTAGCACTTGGCATCGAATTTATTATTCAAACCACTGTATTGAACAATTTCAATTGAATTTGAAGTGCTGAAAAAGTAATTACAGGAATTATATGATAAGAGGATTATCAAACCGTCACTTTGAAGTGTACTGACGTTAATTTTTAAGGAGATTCAAAGTCTTCTAGGTCACGTTGTATTAAGAATGAGTGTCAATTGGAATCCCCAAAACAAAGGTTATAGACCAGTGGGAAAGACCCAAACTGTTAAGAGGATTCAAAAATTGTAAGAATATAAAGAGACTTTGGAACATGAAATACGTTTTGAATCTAAGAATTGAAATTTGTATATGGTTACGTTTCGAATGTGAGACTCAATTTGAGTAAGGAAATGATTTCGTTATAATTAATGTATGAAATGAGACAAGCTTAGAAGTGTGATAAATTTTGATTACAGGATTGTAATTGGAATGAGAGGTGTATACAAGTTAAGAATGTCTCTGATATGTGAAGTGATTCAGATCAAGTGATATGAAGTGAAAATGAATAGTGACCAAGGATAAATAAGAAAATTACGATAAATTATGGTATCCTACTGTCTATAGGGACTGAACCTTGAACCCTTATATCCCTAACCAGTTTATGTGGTCAAGTCGATGGCTAACAAAGGTATTTCAAAATACCTCCCCGCCTGAGAGACTTGACAGCGTTTAGAAGTACCCATAACCTATAAATTGAAATTGACAGTCGTCATATCTACGTTTGAAGTCGGGATACCAGTACTTATGCAGTGAAGAATTATGAAATTCTACTGATCATGAAGGTTTAAATATTAAATTTCACAAAAACAGTTTAATACAAGAAAAAGGAAGTGATTGGGGTCAGCATTTTGAGGAGAAGTGACTTCGGGATGACGCTATATATGTATATATATTGGTCAGGGACATGAGCTATTGAATTAGTGGTGGACCTCGACTTAAATGTGGTCCTTCCTTGACACTGACATTCGTTACATGGTGGCTAGCCTGAGACTTGAAACTGGACGTAATTGATCGAATCGAACAGGTACAGCATAATGATAAACACAATATTGATGTAGATAATCAGACTCAGATGAGTGCTGCAACTAGCTTGAGTAGTGGTACTGATAATCTATTGAGATTTAAAAACAGAATTGTGTACCAAATGATCTATAGTTAAAGGAATTGATGTCGTCAGAAACTCATTTACAGAGACATACCCTACATTCGGAGAATAATAGGATTCATCAAATCTCCTGAAGATATATTAGTAATCAGGGATAATAAGAGATATAATTGAAAGTGTGACTAAAAGCCTCATATGATAGCAGCTTAAAGATATGGTATAGCAAGAGTTGAAAAGAAAGGAAAATTGAATCCTCGATACATTGGACCTTTCAAGGTCTTAAACCGAGTGGTAGATGAGCTAATAGATTGGAGTTACCGCCAGAATTATTGAGTACCCACAACGTCTTCCACGCTTTAATGCTTCACAAGTATCATCCAGATCCAAATCTTGTGGTAAAGTATGAACCACTAGAGTTGAAGGATGACATGACGTGTATGGAGAAATCGATTCGGATCTTAGATCGAAAAGAGAAGGCATTGCAGTCTAAGACGATTCATTTGGTCAAGGTCTTATGGCAATACCACATCTCAAAGGAAGCCACGTGGGAATTAGAAAGTCTAATGCAAGAGAAATATCGCATCTATTAGAGGACTGATGTAACTTTAAATTTGGAGACCAAATTTCCTAAGGTGGGGAGAATGTAAACTTTCGAAAGTTTTTGAAATTTGACTCAAGCATTATTCGATTTAAATTTAATTTACTTTGCTTATGAATAATTAAATTAATCTTGTTGGGAAAAGCGAGATTAAGTTAGGCTGATAATTCTGTTAAAAATTCAATTTATGAAAATAAGCTAATAATAATAATAATATATAAACAAGTAAATAAATAATATATATTTATAAATAAATAAATAGAGGTGATGGGGATGGGTGAATGATGGAAACGTGAGTGATGGTGATGATTTTGATAGATCAACAAATGTGAAGAGAAACGGGCAAAAATGTTGTAGCTACAGCAAGTTTGTCAAAACATGAATTAATTACTAATTGGTGTCGTATGAAAAGAAAACCCAATGGCATGGGTAGGTTGATGAAAAAGGATAGGAACAGTAGCTATTAAAGGAGTGGTACAAGCTAATACAAATAGGTGAAATGATGTTTTAGCAGTAGTGGGTCTGAATGACCGAAGTGGAAAAGGGAAATGTATGTGTTGATGATGTGTAAGACCCGATTTTAGTTAAAACACGAAATGAGTATGTTCGTGAAAGCAAGGATTGAAATGGTCCTAAATTAAACGAACGGGATTTGGACTGGAGATAAGGATTCAAAACACGAAATTAAAAATGCAAAAGGATTGAAATGAAATTCCCGAACACGTGCAATGACAAAATGGTCAAATGACTGAAAGCCAATATAAATTCGACAAGAAAATTTAATTAAAAATAATGGATTTGAGAATCTTGATCAATAACGAAGAAATAATTAAATTTCGGATTAAATTGATCAAGATGTGAATTTATTGGAATTAACCGAAATTTTCACTCAAGACAATATCCCGAAAATACGGAGAAAATATACCGAAAAAGTGAAAAAATAGATTCAATAAATTAAATTAATTAATTAGAATAAAATATAATTTTTTTAGATATTTTTGGGATTTTTAGAATAAAATACTGATTAAAATATTAATAAAATTAAATAATAAATTAAATTAAATTAATTCAAAAAAAAAAACGCAGAACGCAGAATCGGGAAATCGCGATTCTGCCAAGGGAAAAATCGAAACGGCCACCGGCTAGCCAAAGGAGGGACCAGCGACGAGCCATGCGAGAGGCGGCCATAACCGAGCCACTACCGGCCTAAAGGAGCGACGAACAGCAGCGATCGACGAGAGAAACGGTAGAAACGGAGAGACCGAGAGGAAGAAACGTGAAATCCGACAACCGGCATCGATCTGGGCCTGGCCACCGCCATCCGAGTGACCCCCACGTGATACCGAGCAGATTGGTGGTGGCCACAGCTGCCGAAACTGACAGACGGCGTCGGAAATGGAGGAAAAGAGGAATGGCACCGACAGCGAGGGGAGAACACACCGGACCGACCACTTTCCGGCCACCCTTGGTGAAATCGAGGCCAAATTTGTGAATCGGACTACCCAACAGAGCTGTTGGCGGCAGAATTCGGCGGAGAACCAGCCGGTGAGGCACCGAACTGGCCGAACCGGACTGAACCGGATCGGTCTGAACCGGGTTGAACCGGGTTAAACCGGACTGAACCGGTTCAGCCAAGAAAGAAGGGAAAAAAAGAGAAAAACAGAAAAAAGAAAAATGAGAAAAAATTTTGGAGATACACCGGACTTTGGATAAGTCATTACGAGGTCAACAGTGACCGATTTGATTTTCAAAAAATTTATTTAAATTATATTTAGTCAGAAAATTAACCCGAAATTAAATATATAATTGTGCAGTTGTACGACAAAGCCCGAACGAGAGCCGATTGAGCTCTGATTTTTGTACCCCGCATCATATTGGGTAAGTACATTTTAATTCCGACAATTAGAGTCCTCAATGCAGAGTTTCAATTATTTTACGAAATTTACGGATTAATTCTGTATAAAAAGGAATATTATTCAGAATTGTAACGTAATTACCGTAAATAGTATACGGGCTATCCAATGAGTTTGGAACGAAGCCCGATGATTATTGGTAAGCTGAATGAGCCCAGTAAACCCGAAGAAGGGATTTAATAAGTAGAAACGAGCTGAAAATGAGTCGAGGCCCATTAAGGTGTAATTGGGCCCAATAAAGTAAAACGGGCTCAGTACGTTAGATTCGATCAGTAAATGTGATATACTGATAAAAATAAGTGAATTAACCCAAAATATGTGGTTATATGCAGTTTCGTAGACTTGGTTGATGCGCAGTTGGACTGAGAGATCGGATATTATCGAGACGAGATAAGTTTACGCGTAAATCGAGGTAAGGGAATTTTGTAGGTGCATAGAGATTTCTATACGTATTTTTGAGGGGATTTATAGGGCCTAGAATTTCTTTAAGTATCTAGAAACGAAATAATAATTTTTGCGAAAAATCGGGGCATAGGTGAATAATGAAAAGACGATATTGCCCTTGAGAGTAAAATTTACAAAAAGGGTAGTAAGGCAGATAAATTGCATGATTTCATGTTTTAATGTGTTATATGAATATATTGCTTTGATTTAAGCAAATATGTACATAGGTTGGCTATTGATTTCATGAATTATACGAAAGGGTACCGGTTTGTACCGGTTACAATTTCAAAAGATATTTTATCAAGATTGAGCCACCTATCATATTTACACGAGTAAAAAGAGTGCTAGAGTCTTACTCACACTAAAGTTTACTGATTTATTACTCATGAAAAGCCGTACTGGAGCATTGCTCGTACGAGAAATTTGTGTGTGCACAAAACCATGCTGGAGCTCCTCTCGTACGAGATTTTAGATATCATGATATGCATAGCATGGTGCTAGAGCTTCGCTCGCACTAGACGTGAGTTGACACGCATATAGTCGTGCTGAAACCTCTTGTAGACTGTGTGTCGCAGAGAGTTGATATGCTCGCACGTATACTTTGAGACATGGGTTGGTTATCGACATAGTATTGGGGTGGGTAAGACCTACGACAGGCACCCCCAGACTATGATATGGGTCCACAGAGTACGTTGTACCATGTATGTCACACGGAGTACGCTGTACCGTGCAGTCATGATGACTCGATGATGTTACTTGATATTCTGGCGGGTAGGATTTGACCCCACCTCCCGTTGCAGTGTGATGCCCCGCACACCGGGATCCGTGTAGCCTGGGATCACAGGGACATAGTATGGCCATAGTCCTCGATTTTCATACCATAACCTACATGCCTCACATGATATCATACGGTCTGAATTGACCAGGACAAACCCGAAGGAGGGGTAATGTCTCGATTTATGTTTTTAAACGTGATGTGATTTAATGAATCAAGGTATTCTCGAGAGATGGGTTTAGCCTTGATGTGGTTGTTTTATGATGAAACAAATAAGTTTTAACGTGATGAGTTTATGATGAACACAAATAAGTTTTAATGTGACGAGCATGAGATGTCATACATGATGATTTTTCCATGTTTGTTTTATATGTCGATTTCATGATTTCTCTTATATGATATATACATACATGTGGCATCGTTTTAGTCATACCTCATGCTCCAAAGATAAATGATTTTATATCATGACATTATCAGCTCGTAGATAGTATAGTTATCTACCTGCTTACATTATTGCCTTACTGAGAAAGTTTCGCTCACCCTTTCATTTTTCACCCTACAGGGTACATTCAGTAGAAGAGAGCGACACTAGTCTTGCGTTTCAGTTATCCGCTGCGTCCTATCAAGACTAGGTATACACATTCGTATAATTTTGTATCTAAATATGTAATTGCACAGTACTGTAAATGAATATGATGTCGGGGATGTAAGGTTATATAAATATCAATGTGTATGTATTTAGTCAAAGTCAACAGATAGTAAACTCTGATATGTGAATGTGATTATGAAAATGGAATGGTAAATAGGTGAGAGGTGACTAACACCGAATCATAGCCTAACTGTTTAGTGGTGTAACTGTTCACGACGGGTAAGGAAATGAAAAAGCAAAAGTAAGGAAAAATTTTGTATGGGTTTTTAGGAAAAATGGGTCGTGACATGATGATAACAGTGAAATCGAGGGTAGAGAAGGAAGATAGACAAGAGATTGAGACCAAGCAGAGGAGAAAGCACCCTATTCATTGTAAGAAGAAAAAGTGAAGCGAAATGGCGAAGAGAAGGTTCTTCTAAAGAAATCCAGTGAGTGGAGCCATTGTTATTTGTTACCGTTTGTGATTATGAGGGAAACTAATGAGACAGAGAGAGACACGAGAAGGTACAGCCCGAGAGGAAAAGAAGAGCGGTAGTGCTTGTCCGGTGAAGAATAAGAAGGGTGAAGCAGGTTTGTTCTTGTTGGAATCGAAAAAGTACAGGGAGGTTTTGGGATTCATTCTCGTGCCTTTTAAACTAAAGTAGAGGTTGAGCAAATATGGACCTCCTACGATTCCAGAACAAACATAGTGAAGAGGAAGACCACCGAAGCAGGCTCCGTGAGGAAGGAAGGAGAGAGTTGCTGGCCAATGCTGCTTTAGCCGCATGGATTAGTGTAGCAGATAGGGGTGTTGGGAGCTTGGAAGACAGTCGACAACAGGGGACACAGGTTGTGACGCCCCGGAAGCGCGAAAAATAGGGCGAATTTAAAACTTTTTAAATTCAAATCACAATTAAGGGTGTATACCTGTACAATGTAATACATCAATGTTGTATATTCATAAAATCACACCTCAGGATCTAATCATCTCATAATTAAATATATCAAATCAGATACATTCCTCAACTCAGATTGAATTATCCTAATACATCCCATACATCATAGTACATCAAGTGTCTGTAAATACACATTAGTCCCGGTACATGAAATGTAAATTATACCTCTAATACAAATAAATGGCCTGGAGCTCAAGTCCTCCACTAGCCACTACTCCGTACGTCGCAGGAAGTTCTCCTCACTTGAAGAAATCTGGAGGGGAGATAAAATATGGTGAGCTTCTAAATCGCTCAGTAAGGGGGTAAGGGACTCATTGTTAGATTAATGATTTGCACACATAATCATTTATTTCACAGTTGAAAACTCAATAGAAAATGTAGCATGAACTCATTAAAACATCATGTAAAACATGGAAGTAGATACTCAGTACAAATCACAGTTACAAGCATGTGAAAATCAGGAGGTGATAATGGTTTTCCCTTTACAACGTGATAAAAATCACTGCAATAGTAATGCATGTGGCACAGCCACTAAATAAAATCTACACGTGGCACAGCCACTAATTAAAATCCGCACGTGGCACAGCCACCAAACACATGTGGCACAACCACTGATTTAGATTCGCACGTGGCACAGCCACTGATTAGGATTCACACGTGGCACAGCCACAATGTACACGTGGCATAACCATAATGTACACGTGGCACAGCCACTGATTAGGATTCACACGTGGCACAGCCACCATATACACGTGGTAGGTAACCAACGCTACCAGAGTAGAGGTCATCTCACGTTACCAGAACGGAAGAATATCGGACTTACATGCTACTAGAGCAATGCCCGGTGTGTATTCAAAATGACACACCTAAGTGTCAATCAATAGACATTATCATAAAAATCGTTTTGCCTTCACGTAAAGCTCATAATGGTTTTCTCTCATAAAACTCATTTCAAATCGTTTTGTACTCAACACAAAACATGTTAAATCGAGCTTTAACAGGCAAAACTGTGCACACATTTTCTCAAATCTCAGTATGCCTTAACGTAGGGCCCAAAACACTTTTCACATTTTAAACACAAAATGGTTATAAAACGTTTTCACATATAACTTACAACTCATAAAAGTTGGGCCCCAACCGGTTATAAAATTGTGTGCAATTCTCATTCACAACGCACATAAAACATGCTTGTTTTCTCAATCGAAAATCATGCTACAATATTATCACAAAACACATACACAATGAGTTTAGTTTTCCCTTACTTCTTTGCACCTCGTATAGTGCAATCGTTCCCCCGTATCATGGACTAGCCTCACATCCCACTCTGGAACTCCCGAGCTGTCCAAACGATGTTAAAAGCATCAATATCTCGACTCAATTTCATTATCGAGCATACATTTACTCATATTTCTCACTAACACCTAAATCTCTCAATTCTCATAACTCTATCACCATTCATAATCTCATTTACTACATTTCCAATCCTACATTTATTGTACACAAAAATCCATGCCGATATTCATCTCATTCCCTCAATTTCCAATTTATAGACAAAAATCTCAATTTACCACAATTTACTTAATATCATCATCACTCCAGTAAAATCACAATTTCATCAATCTCTGACCATCTCCTAGCTATTTCATCACAATGCTTATGTTCACAATCACCAAAAATCACTTCAAAATCAAAGATCGAGGTTTAGAAAATTACCCAAACTTGTGGAGTGCTCAAGTCACACCTCGATTCGATTCAACTTTCGATTTCCAAGTATGTTGTTCTCCTTTAGGTGAGCAACAACTTTTCTTCTTGCCACAACTCTTGATTTAGACGAAAATGAGCGATTTGGAAGAGAGAGAAAGCTAGGGTTCGGTTGAAATGGAGGTTTGAAAGAGAGAGAAAAGATTAAATGCAGGAAAACACAAGGGTCTTTTTATAGATAGAGGGTAAGAGATCGATCTGGCTCTTGATCAGATCGATCTGCATTTGAATTTGGGGACAATTTGGGGAAATTTTATGCCTAAGAGATCGATCTGTCGAGGGGTGAGATCGATCTCTTAATGGCTTTATGAGATCGATCTGCTCTAATTATGAGATCGATATCTAGTTTATAGAATGCTTCATGAGATCGATCTGCTCCTTGAGGATATCGATCTTCTCTTTAATAGAAACATTTTGAGATCGATTCCTTCCTCATGAGATCGATCTCTTCATTACAGAATCATAAGGAGATCGATCCTCTTCCATTGGAGATCGATCCTCTTCCATTGGAGATCGATCTGCTCACTTAATTTCCTCCTTCCTTGTCATTTTTAACTTACCAGATCGATCCTCTCCTCTCCAAGATCGATCTGGCCCCATAGTTTCACACTTAAACATAAAATCTCATTTATAACTTATTCATCACTTAAAATTTCATTCCCTACGACCGCAATATATGAATACATCATATTTAGTTCAATCTATTACACTTCATGTTCTCATTACATAATTTGATAAGTGTAAAATTCTCAGATCTCACATCCTCCCCACCTTAAAAAGAATTTGGTCCTCCAAATTCAACTCAACTCGTCGAATAGATAGGGGTATTTCTCCTTCATGAGACTTTCCAATTCCCACGTTGCTTCTTTCATTGAGTGGCGTTTCCACAAAACTTTCACTAATAGGATGTTCTTGGTTCTAAGTACCTTCTCCTTTCTATCAAGAATCCAGATGGGTTCTTCAGTGTAGCCCATGTCCTCTTGTATGTCCATCTCTTCGTACTCTATGAAATGAGAAGGGTCCGGGTGGTACTTCCTCAATATTGATACATGAGAGACGTTATGTATTCCGAACATCTGTGGGGGTAATGCTAATCTGTAGGCTACCTCTCCCACTCTGTCAAGAATCTCGAATGGTCCTATGTATCGAGGACTCAATTTCTCTTTCCTTTCGAATCTCATGATACCCTTACTCGGTG
The DNA here is from genome assembly GCA_033439115.1 of Firmiana major. NCBI lineage: Eukaryota > Viridiplantae > Streptophyta > Magnoliopsida > Malvales > Malvaceae > Firmiana > Firmiana major. The sequence continues at coordinate 41,745,913 of CM065905.1, forward strand.
ATATCTTCAGAAATACTGCATCACCAATATCAAACTCGAGTGGCCGTCTACGCACATCCGCGTAGCTTTTCTGTCTATTCTGTGTAGCCCGTAACCTCTCACATATGAGTTTCACACTCTGTACATCTTGCTCAACAAGCAGGAGAGCATTTATCTTTCTGTCATCGACTTCTTCCCAAGCTACAGGGGATCTACACCTCCTACCATATAGAGCCTCAAAAGGTGCCATTCCAATACTCGCATGATAGCTGTTATTGTATGCAAACTCTGCTAGGGGCAGGTGATCATCCCATGATTGATGAACCCTAAGAGTATCTTATCCGCAAGTTCAGGGGTCGTCCAAGTAATAATGGGATTTGAGTCCCAAGATTATCGTCCCACAAAGAAGTTGTTAGCCTAATTAACTACCGGTTAATCTTACCCTAAGTATATCCTAGCAAATTATGAAGTTTAAGTGGGTGATCTACTAAGTCTAAATTAAAACTACTGAAAATAATAAAATAATAAAAATTAAATAAAATCGAGTAAAAAGCACTTACAATACTCCAAGCAATTAAAATCAAAAGCCTACAAAAGAAAATAAAAACAATTAAAATTAATTAACGCAATTAAAATAAAATGCAAATATAAACATAAAGCAATAAAACTAATTAAACTAAAATTAAACAAGCTTAAAATAAAATGCAACTAAATTAAATCTAAGTTAAACTAAGTAAACAAAGCAACTAAGCCTAACATGCACATTTGAAATCACTACTAAGCTAACTAATGACTTGAAATTAATCTATGCATGCAAAATGAATTAAACCACTAAACTAGACTAGCCAAACGTGGCCTTAGGAATTTAAACATTCCCTCCCTTTACTGTTCACATGTCATTTTGCATTTCCATTTCCAGGTCACGGCTCTGCTTTGTCTGGTCTGCTGCGGTTTGTCCTGCTGCGTCCTGGTGTGCTGCTGCTGCCTCTGGTTGTGCTACTGCCTCTGCTTCGTTCTCCCGTTGTTCTGCTACTGCTAAGTTCCTCAAACAAAACAACCATGCCCAGCAGCAACCTACCAACCAAAGACCAGTAGAGTAAAATAAAAACAACTAACGGTACAGTAAACGTAAAAAGAAACAGAGCAGAACAGAGTGGAGGTAGGTGGTCCTTTATCCACTGCACCCGTAAGGCATCATCTCTGCTGCTATGTTCAAAGCTTAAAGCCGAAAAGGAACAAATAAAATCAATTGCAAGAGGTGGAACCAAGACCAAAAACAACCGTGCATCAACAGAAAATGGAGTCTACAGCAACCTCAGGTGACTTCAATTCTTACTACCTTTGTGATTCCACCATGCTTTGGATGTAAAAAGAATGCTCGGCATTAAATCTACACCAAGGCATCAGAACAACAATAGCAGCAGTAGAAGAACCTTGCCACCCGAGTGAGCAACATAAAAAGATAGCAGAAAAATGATAAGTGAAACAAATACTGAAAACCGAGACTACAAACCAATGGCTAAGGAAAGTTTAATGGTTTAACAAATAAGGAAAACAAAACATAAGAAAATGAATTTGGCAAAGAAACCGAGACATGAACTAAGAAAATAAGTATTGAAATACAAAAATAAAACTTATCGAAGGAAACCGAGAAGATGGAAAAGAGAAGAAACCGAGAGCTTGTAATGTAAATGAGGAACCGAGAGCAAACAAAATAAAAATAATAACTGTAAATTAAAACTTAAACAGTAAAATAACAATGAATCGAAATTGAATAAATCTTAGAAGAAAATAGACAATGGTGGCTGCTGTCACTAGCCGAAAAACATAAAAAGCTTAAAGAAAAATAAAACCTAAAATAAATGTTTAACCTAAAAAAACTAAAAACTAAAAGCTACCCTTTTTTTTCAATTGACATCTTTTTCTATTTATACACACACTTAGGGGTACAATTGTAATATTTCCATCCTAAATGAGTTGACATTGTTTGGCCACTTGTCTTCACACCATTGGCTCCTTAAAAAATAATATTTCCATGTCATCTATCTTTTTGTCCAATTGGATGTGCTAGGCTCGTGTTGTCCGCGTGGTCCAATCTCGATTTTAGCTCAATTTCGGTTCATTTTCTACCAAAATATTCAAAATTCATCCGAATTTAATTTATCTGCAAACATGAGAATTTTAATTAAATAAAAGGGGATAATTAACAAAATAAATCGGGGATTTAAATAATTAATTAAGAAATTAAGCACAAATAATTCTAAAAATATAGAATTATCAATGATCCCTTAAAATCCATCGTACACACCCTCAACATATCCTTCAGGGCCTGAATAGTCCTCTCTGACTGACCATCTATCTGAGGATGATAGGCGGTACTAAAACTCAATCGAGATCCCATGGACTCCTGAAACTGGGTCAAAAATCTGGAAATAAATCGAGAATCTCTGTCAGAAGTAATACTCACTGAAGCCCCATGTAATCTAGCTATCTCGCTGACATACAACTTAGCTAAAGCATCCACAGTATCTGTGCTCTTGATGGCAAGGAAGTGGGCACTCTTGGTCAGTCTATCCACTATGACCCATATCGCATCACGACCCTTTCGGGTCCTCGGTAAACCCATAATGAAGTCCATAGTGACATGCTCTCATTTCCATGTAGGTACAGGTAAAGGCTGTAGTAGTCCTTTGGGCTTTCGATGCTCAACTTTCACTTGTTAGCATACTAAACATCTGGCCACATACTCTGCCATGTCTCGCTTCATACCATTCCACCAGTACACCTTTCTCAAATCTCGGTACATCTTAGTACTCCCTGGGTGCATAGTATATCGCAAGCAGTGCGATTCTCTCAGTATCTGTCTCTTCAGGGTATCATCGTCCGGTACATAAATTCATCCTCTAAATCTCAACAATCCATCCTCACTGATTGTGAGATCCGACTATGAAGTCTGCTCAGCTTGGCTAACCATATCTATCAACCTCTGATCACTACGCTGCCCAGTTCTAATCTGATCCATGATCCTGGGCTCTATTCGCAGGCTAGCCAAAAATCCAATCTCTACCTCTTTAACTCTGATCTGAAGTTCGGCGAACAGCTCCAGTAAATCTCATTCCCTGATCATCATAGCAAATATCATACTCTTCCTGCTCAGGGCATCAGCAACTACGCTCGCTTTACCTGGATGGTATAGAATCTCGATGTCATAATCCTTAAGGAGCTCCATCCATCTCCTTTGTCTCATATTTAACTCTTTCTGATCAAAGACATATCTCAAACTCTTGTGATCAGTGAAGATCTAGAATCTTTCCCCATATAAATAGTGTCGTCAGATTTTCAATGCAAATACCACAGCGGCTAACTCCAAATCATGCGTGGGGTAATTCCGCTCATGATTTTTCAACTGTCGCGATCCATATGCGACCACTCTTCCATGCTGCATAAGCACACACCCCAATCGTTGATGGGATGCATCACTATAAACTGAAAATTCTCCTGATCCCTCAGGAATAGGCAACACAGGTGCCGCTGTCAATCTCCTCTTCAATTCTTGAAAATTGAGCTCACACTAATTAGTCCATATGAACAGAGTCTCCTTGCGCGTGAGCTTAGTCAAAGGAGCGGCAATCCTGAAAAATCCTTTCACAAATCTTCTGTAATACCCTGCCAAACCAAGGAAGCTTCGTACTTCTGTAACTATCTTCGGTCTTTCCCAATTAAGCACAACCTCTACTTTACATGGATCCATTGATACTCCTTCCTCTGAGACTATATGACCAAGAAAAGCTATCCGATCCAGCCAAAACTCACACTTACTAAGCTTTCCATACAATTGTTTATCTCAGAGTATCTGAAGTACTAACCACAAATGTTGTGCATGTTCCTCATATGACCGAGAGTATACCAGGATATCATCAATAAAGACTATCACAAATTTATCTAGATTGTCTCTGAACACCTCGTTCATTAATCTCATAAAGGTTGCAGGTACGTTCGTCAATCCAAAGGACATCACTAGAAATTCATAATGGCCATACCTTGTCCTGAAGGCCGTCTTCGGAATATCTTCTTACTTAATCCTCAATTGGTGATAGCCCGATCTCAAATCAATCTTAGAAAAGACTGAGGCCCTTCTCAGCTGATCAAGTAGATCATCAATCATGGGCAATCGGTATTTATTCTTCATCGTGGCTTTATTTAATAATCGGTAGTCTACGCATAATCTGAGTCTACCATCCTTCTTCTTAACAAATAAAACTAGTGCTCTTTACGGTGAAACACTGGGTCTAATAAACCCTTGATCCAATAACTCCTGTAATTGTTTCTTCAATTCCTCAAGTTCCACTAATGCCATCCTATATGAAGGTCTAGAGATCGGCTGAGTATCTGGTACCAAATCAATGGTAAACTCTAGCTCTCTCTCTGGTGGTAAACTTGGTAACTCATCTGGGAAAACATCCAGAAATTCACATACCACAGGTATATCCTTAATCCTCGGATGTTCCGATCATCATCTAATATGAGTGTTTCATAACCTTCACATAAACAATCATATTTAGTACTCTCAATAGCAACATCAAAATTTCAATTTGCTTACAAAATTTCATACGTCTATTTACTCAATATTTCAAACGTACACTGTAAGGTTCAGGTAGGGAGAAAGTTACAATCTTAGTGTAGCAATCTAAACTCAGTCGATTGGTTGCCAGCCAATCCATTCCCAAAATTACATCAAACTCATGCATATTTAATATTATTAGATCTACTAACATTACTCTATCTCTGACCTTTATTTCACATCTTCTAAAGATCAAATCAGTTCTCTGAGATTCACGCATAGGGGTATTTACATGTAGTATATACTCTAGAGGTTCAAACTTCAAATTTAATCTACATGCAAAATACTCAAAAATAAATGAATGCGTGGACCTTGAATCAATCAACACATGAGCCTGATGATCACAGACAGATAGTGTACCTCTTATAGTTTCTACAGAAGTGTCTACGATTTCCTTATCCAGGGCAAACGCACGTCCCTATGTAACAGGCTTCTTCCCTTTCTCTGCAGCAGTGGCCCGTCTTTGGGGATTCACTCTCTGAGGCTGTTGTCTAGTAGGCTCCGGAGCATGTGGTCTCTGAGGTTGAGGGCAGTCTTTCACCATGTAACCCATGTCTCCACATCTAAAACATCTATGGATCAACCCAGTACAACTTCCCTCATGCATTCGGCCACAATTTCTACAAACCCTTATCTCAGGCCTGTCATTTGGAGCGGTCTCTCTAATGATGGGATAAGCTCTAGGTCTCTCTAATCTGCCCTTCTGCACCTCAATCCTTTCTCTTTTGAAGGAACCTCTCCAAATCTCTATTTGGGAAATCGCTGGCCTCTTGCCCTTATCCTTATTCACCATTTTGAGCTCATTCTAGGATTATACCATCTCGATTCCCCTCTCAATCTCTTGTGCTCGTCTCAGAGCATCTCCAAACTCAGTAATACATAGCCCTATCAATCTATCTCTGATGATGGGCTTCAATCCATATACAAATATCTCAGTACGGAGCTCTTCATTCTTGAAGGTCTCTAGGTCATATATCAATAGCGCGGTGAATTGGCTCTCATAGTCGTCCACAGACATATCGCCCTATACCAAATTCAAAAACTCTACTTGTTTCTTTCTCTGAGCGGCCCGTGGTACATATTGGGCTCTAAATGCTGTCTAAAACTCATCCCAACTAATCACATCCTGGCTGGACATCAGAATACCTTGGGTAGTACCCCACCAATCCGAGCTTTCCCTTTCAACATATAGGCACCCATACTGACCCTTTCAGCATATGTGCACCCCAAATAGTCGAATATGACTCTCAACTCTATCAACCACTCTTCAGCCACTGTAAGATCCTTCTTTCCCCTAAATGCGGGTGGATTCATTTTCAAAACGTCCTTCAGTCGGACCATACTTCTGTCATCAAGCTGAGTGACGGTAGGCACCGGGTCCATCTGTACTGGGGGAATGTGAGGTCCTTGTGGTGGTGTAGGAGTAGTACCCGAGGCATTAACTCCAAAGTGTTGAGCGAATAGCACAACCATTTGCTTAAAACCTTAACTCACATCGGTCTCAATCCGGTTAAATCGAGAGTTAGGACTCTCTGGTTGTGGAGCAGGTGGTGGAGGTGGCTCTGCCTGCCTCCTCGAACGACCTCGTCGTCCACTCATTCTCAATCTCAATTTGTTTCCTGCGCGTACACATTAAGGTTGATTGAAATCTCAATCCTCAAATTCAGTTCATGACCAGACTATTACAGACACTTGGGATGTATTCTAATTCACTTAACCGACACTGACAGTACTGAACACCCTAAGCTCTAATACCAAGAAAACTCTGTGATGCCTCGGAAGCGCGAAAAATAGGGCGAATTTAAAACTTTTTAAATTCAAATCACAATTAAAGGTGTATTCCTGTACAATGTCATACATCAATGTTGTATATATATCATAAAATCACACCTTAGGATCTAATCATCTCATAATTAAATATATCAAATCAGATACATTCCTCAACTCAGATTGAATTATCCTAATACATCCCATACATCATAGTACATCAAGTGTCTATAAATACACATTAGTCTAGGTAGATGAAATGTAAATTATACCTCTAATACAAATATATGGTCTGGAACTCAAGTCCTCCACTAGCCACTACTCCTACATCGCAAGAAGTTCTCCCCACTTGAAGAAATCTGGAGGGGAGATAAAACATGGTGAGCTTCTAAATCGCTCAGTAAGGGGGGTAAGGGACTCATTGTTAGATTAATGATTTGCACACACAATCATTTATTTCACAATTGAAAACTCAATAGAAAATGTAGCATGAACTCATTAAAACATCATGTAAAACATGAAAGTACATACTCAGTACAAATCACAGTTACAAGCTGATGGTGGTTCTACTATCACCGTCCACGTGTACCAGGATCGACGAATCAGAGATCGCCACGTGGCAAACACAGGAGAAGCCACGTGGCTCCTACAGCGTCAGAGCCTCACGCGACAGAGTAGCGTGGCAGGCGACACAGTATGGCGACAGAGACTCTTCCGCACGGGTCTATACGGCACAGTGGTCGCGACAGACCACTACCGCGCAGGCCGCGGTAGACCACTACCGCACAGGCAGCGGCAGACCACTTCCGCCTGAATTGCGGCAGAGGTTCATACGTGCGCTCTGCCACCCGCTGAACTCTCCTGCAAAGTCTTTCAGCTCCGAATCGCGACAGAGTGCTCCATGACTCTGTCGCGGCCCAGACACGCGCCTGGGCCTCAGCTCGAACCGACTTAGAAGAAACCTATAAATATGCCGAGGAGCTCTCAGAAAGGGGGACAAAAACAAAAGAAAAGAAACCAAGGAACAAAAAACCAGGGAGAAATACTTCAACCCTTTGAATTAAGAAACACATTCTCTTCCTCTTACTTACACAACTCCCGATTACTTACTTAATCATCGGAGTGCTCGTGCAGGGACAAATCCCCGCCCCCTCTGATTCCTATTGTTTTTGCAGATTATACAAAGAACACGTGGAACAAATCGCACGGACGTCACATTTTTGTCGTTAGTGCAATCAGAATACGTGGAAGGTAAATTCCTGTTGCTGTTCGTTCCGGCAACATCACAAGCATGTGAAAATCAGGATGTGATAATGGTTTTTCCCTTTACAACGTGATAAAAATCACTGCAATAGTAATACACGTGGCACAACCACTAAATAAAATCTACACATGGCATAGCCACTAATTAAAATTCGCACGTGGCACAACCACCAAACACACGTGGCACAGCCACTGATTTAGATTCGCACGTGGCACAGCCACCAAATACATGTGGCACGACCACTGATTAGGATTCACACGTGGCACAACCACAATATACACGTGGCACGGCCACTGATTAGGATTCACACGTGGCACAACCACCATATACACGTGGCACGGCCACTGATTAGGATTCACACGTGGCACAGCCACCATATACACGTGGCACAACCACTGATTAGGATTCACACGTGGCACAGCCACCATATACACGTGGTAGGTAACCAACGCTACCAGAGTATGGGTGTCACGCCCCGAAAATGCGGAAAATAGGGCAAATTTAAAACTTTTTACTCATTAATTCACAATTAAGGGTGCATTCTTGTGCAGTGTCATACATCATCATAATTATCATGCCTCAGGATCTCATCATAATATAGTGTATATTGTATCATATACATTACTCAATTATCCAAGTTAATTAATCCTAATACATCCCATACAATGTTATACATCAAGTGTCTGCAATTACAGTAATTGTCTGGGTACATGAAAAGATAAAAGATACCTCAAAATACAATATATGGCCTGGAGCTCAAGTCCTCCACTAGCCACTACTCCGTACGTCGCAGGAAGATCCTTTTTCACTTGAAGAACTCTGGGGGGGAAAGAAAACAGGGTGAGCTTCTAAATCGCTCAGTAAGGGGGGTAAGGGACTCATTTCATAAACAAAAATGCACATCACAAAATATTTATTTGTATGTGAAACTCATTTGAAAACCATAGCATGAAAGTACTCAAAACGACATTCTCATGTCTCAAATCATGTGAAAACATGAAGTAAAAAGGCTCAGTCTAGAGCAATAACAAAGCATGTGAAGATAATGCGATAAACGCTTTCTCAATGAACGTGATAAAATCACAGAAATAGTAATGCACGTGGCGCAGCCACTAAACACACTTGGCATAGCCACTGATTTAAATTCACACGTGGCATAGCCACTAAACACACGTGGCATAGCCACTGATTTAATTTCACACGTGGCATAGCCACTAAACACACGTGGCATAGCCACTGATTTAATTTCACACGTGGCATAGTCACTAAACACACGTGGCATAGCCACTGATTTAATTTCACACGTGGCATAGCCACTGGATAGGGTTTCACGTGGCAACGGCCACTAATTAGGGGTTCTCACGTGGCAACGGCCACCAATAGGGTTTCTCAAGTGGCAACGGCCACTAAATGGGGTATCACGTGGCGACGGCCACCAATGGGGTTTCTCACGTGGCAACAGCCACCAAATGGGGTTTCTCACGTGGCAACGGCCACCAAATGGGGTATCACGTGGCAACGGCCACCAATGGGGTTTCTCACGTGGCAACGGCCACCAAATGGGGTTTCTCACGTGGCAACGGCCACCAAATGGGGTATCACGTGGCAACGGCCACCAATGGGGTTTCTCACGTTACCAGAACGGAGAAGAAATCGGGCTTACATGCTACCAGAGCAATGTCCGGTGTGTACTCAAAATTACACACCTAAGTCTTATCACACAAGACTGGTTTGCCTTCACGTAGAACTCATAATGGTTTTTCTCTCATAAAACTCATTTGAAATCGTTTTGTACTCAACACAAAACATAATAAAATCGAGTTCCAACCGGCAAAGCACGCACACATTTCTCAAATCTCGATATTGCCTTAACGTAGAGCCCAATTCATTACTCACACAAATTCGACGGTTTATAAAGCAATTTCACACTCAGCTTATAAACGCATAAAATAATGGGCTCCAACTGGCTATAAAAATCGTGTGCAATTATAACTCAACACAACACTCAACATGCTTGTTTTATAAATCACAATTCATGCTATAATAGTTTACAATTCACATACACAAATGGTTTAGATTTCCCTTACCTCTTTGCACCTCGTATAGTGCAATCGTTTCCCCCGTATCACGGACTAGCCTCGCATTCCACTCTGGAACTCCCGAGCTGTCCAAACGATGTTAAAACATCAATACTCAATTATCTCATAAACCTCAATTCTCAAAAGTCGAGCATAATTGCTCATAACACCTCAAATCTCTTGATTCTCGTAGCTCTACCCCAAACTACACTCTCATTCACAACATCTCAACGTCCTACATTTCTCATGTCAAATCACCTACGCTAATTCACCACATGGTCTAAATTTCTATTTATAGCTCAAATTCCCAAAATTTCTAAATATCATTATCACTCCAACCACATTTCAATTTCTTCAATCCCTAATCATTTTTCAGCTATTTCAACACAATGACAACAACCATTATCATCAAAATCATCTCAGATATTAAGATCGGGGTTTAGAAATTACCCAAAACTTGTGAGACGCACAACCCACGCCTCGATTCGATTCGTCCTTCGATTTCCAAGTATGTTGTTCTCCCTTTGATGAGGAACAACTTTCCTTCTTGCCACAACTTCTGATTTGGCCGAAAATGGGTGCTTTGGATGAGTGAGAAAGTTAGGTTTCGGTAAAAATGGGGGTTGGAAGAGAGAGAAAGTGAGATTGCAGGAGAAAAATAGGGGTTCCTTATATAGGCTGAGGGTAGGAGATCAATCTGGCTCTTGATGAGATCGATCTGCGTTTGAATTTTGGGACGATTTGGGGCAATTTATGCCTAGGAGATCGATCTGTCGATGGGTGAGATCGATCTCTTTATGGCTTTATGAGATCGATCTGCTCCTTGAGGAGATCGATCTTCTCCCAAACAGAATCATTTGGAGATCGATCTCTTCCTCATGAGATCGATCTTCTCTCAAACAGAATCATAAGGAGATCGATCCTCTTCCATTGGAGATCGATCTGCTCCTTAAATTCCTCCTTCCTTGTCATTTTTAACTCACCAGATCGATCTCTCCTTCTCCCAGATCGATCTGCTCCTTAAATTCCTCCTTTCTTGTCATTTATAACTCACCAGATCGATCTCTCCTTCTCCCAGATCGATCTGTCCTCATAGTTTCACACTTTAAACACTTAACATATAAATCTCCAATTATCATTCCCCAATTCACTTAACTCAATAAATTACACTTCAAGTTCATATTACATAATTAAAATATGTCTGAAATTCTCAGATCTCACATCCTCCCCACCTTAAATAGAATTTGGTCCTCCAAATTCAACTCAACTAGTCGAATAGATGGGGGTATTTCTCCTTCATGAGACTCTCTAGTTCCCACGTTGCCTCTTCCCTTGAGTGATGTTTCCATAGAACTTTCACTAATGGGATGCTTTTAGTTCTCAGTACCTTCTATCTTCTATCAAGAATCTGGACTGGTTCCTCAGTGTAGCTCATATCCTCTTGAATGTCCATCTCGTCATACTCTATGACATGAGAAGGGTCCGGGTGGTACTTTCTCAACATAGACACATGAAAAATGTTGTGTATTTCGGACATCTGTGGAGGTAATGCTAATCTGTAAGCTACCTCTCCCACTCTCTCAAGAATCTCGAATAGTCCTATGTATCGAGGACTCAATTTTCTTTTCTTCCCAAATCACACGATACCCTTACTCGGTGATACTCTCAGAAATACTGCATCACCAACATCAAACTCGAGTGGCCGTCTACGCACATCCGCCTAGCTTTTCTGTCTACTTTGTGCAGCCCGTAACCTCTCACATATGAGTTTCACACTGTGTACGGCTTGCTCAACAAGCTCGGGAGCATTTATCTTTCTGTCACTGACTTCTTCCCAAGCTACAGGGGATCTACACCTCCTACCATATAGAGCCTCAAAGGGTGCCATTCCAATACTCGCATGATAGCTGTTATTGTATGCAAACTCTGCTAGGGGCAGGTGATCATCCCATAATCCCTTAAAATCCATCGTACACGCCCTCAACATATCCTCCAGGGTCTGAATAGTCCTCTCTGACTTACCATCTGTCTGAGGATGATAGGCGGTACTAAAACTCAATCGAGATCCCATGGACTCCTGAAACTGGGTCCAAAATCTGGAAGTAAACCGGGAATCTCTATCAGAAGTAATACTCACTAGAGCCCCATGTAATCTAGCTATCTCGCTGACATACAGCTCAGCTAAGGCATCCACAGTATCTGTGCTCTTGATGGCTAAGAAGTGGGCACTCTTGGTCAGTCTATCCACTATAACCCATATAGCGTCACGACCTCTTCGGGTCCTCGATAAACCCATAATAAAGTCCATAGTGACATGCTCCCATTTTCAGGTAGGTACAGGTAAGGGCTGTAGTAGTCCTCCGGGCTTCCGATGCTCAGCTTTCACTTGCTGGCATACTAAACACCTGACCACATACTCTGCCACGTCTTGTTTCATACCACTCCACCAATACACCTTTCTCAAGTCTCGGTACATCTTAGTACTCCCTGGGTGCATGGTGTATCGCGAGCAGTGGGATTCTCTCAGTATCAGTCTCTTTAGGGTATCATCGTCCGGTACACAAATCCGTCCTCTGAATCTCAACAATCCATCCTCACTGATGGTGAGATCCGACTGCGAACTCTGCTCAGCTTGGCTAACCATATCTATCAATCTCTGATCACTGCGCTGCCCAGTTCTAATCTGATCCATGATCCTGGGCTCTATCCGCAGGCTAGCCAAAAATCCAGTCTCTACCTCTTTAACTCTGATTCGAAGTTCGGCGAACTGCTCTAACAAATCCCATTCCCTGATCATCATAGCAGATATCGTACTCTTCCTGCTCAGGGCATCAGCAACTACATTCGCCTTACCCGGATGATAAAGAATTTCACAGTCATAATCCTTAAGAAGTTCCATCCATCTCCTTTGTCTCATGTTTAACTCTTTCTGATCAAAGAGATATCTCAAACTCTTGTGATCAGTGAAGATCTGGAATCTTTCCCCATATAAGTAGTGTCGCCAGATCTTCAAAGCAAATACCACAGCGGCTAACTCCAAATCATGCATGGGGTAATTCCGCTCATGGTCTTTCAGCTGTCGCGATCCATATGCGACCACTCTTCCGTGCTGCATAAGCACACACCCCAATTCTTGGTGAGATGCATCACTATACACCGAAAATCCTCCTGATCCCTCGGGAATGGTTAACACAGGTGCCGCTGTCAACCTCCTCTTTAATTCCTGAAAACTGAGCTCACATTGATCAGTCCATATAAATGGAGTCTCTTTGCGCATGAGCTTAGTCAAAGGAGCGGCAATCCTTGAAAATCCTTCCACAAATCTTCTGTAATACCCTGCCAAACTAAGGAAGCTTCGCACCTCAGTAACTGTCTTCGATCTCTCCCAACTAAGTACAGCTGCTACTTTACTTGGATCCACTGATACTCCTTCCTCTGAGACTATATGACCAAGGAAAGCTATCCGGTTCAGCCAAAACTCACACTTACTAAGCTTTCCGTATAATTGCTTATCTCGGAGTATCTGAAGTACTAACCACAAATGCTGTGCATGCTCTTCATACGACCGAGAGTATACCAGGATATCATCAATAAAGACTATCACAAATTTATCTAGATAGTCTCTGAACACCTCGTTCATCAATCTCATAAATGCTGCAGGGGCATTCGTTAATCCAAAGGACATCACCAGAAATTCGTAATGGCCATACCTCGTCCTGAAGGCCATCTTTGGAATATCTTCTTCCTTGATCCTCAATTGGTGATAGCCCGATCTCAAATCAATCTTAGAAAAGACTGATGCCCCTCTCAACTGATTAAGTAGATCATCAATCCTGGGTAGTGGGTATTTGTTCTTCACCGTGGCTTTGTTCAACAATCGATAGTCTACGCATAATCTGAGACTACCATCCTTCTTCTTGACAAATAAAACCGGTGCTCCCCACGGTGAAACACTGGGCCTAATGAACGCTTGATCCAATAACTCCTGTAGTTGTTTCTTCAATTCCTCAAGTTCTACTAATGCCATCCTGTAGGGAGGTTTAGAGATCGGCTGAGTATCTGGTACCAAATCAATGGTAAACTCCAGCTCTCTCTCTGGTGGTAAACCTGGCAATTCATCTGGGAAAACATCCAAAAATTCACATACCACAGGTATATCCTCAATCCTTGGATGTTCCCGCTCATCATCTGAGATGAGTGTCTCATAACCTTCACATGAACAATCATATTTAATATTCTCCAAAATAATATCAAAATTCTCAAATTACTTACTAGAAATCCACATAATCATTTCCTCAATATCTCAATCGTACACTGTAAGGTTCAGGTAGGGAGAAAGTTACAATCTTAGTATAGCAGTCTAAACTCACTCGATTGGTCGCCAACCAATCCATTCCCAGAATTACATCAAACCCATGAATATTCAACAGGATTAGATCTGCTAACATCACTCTATCTCCCACCTTTATTTCACATCCTTTACAGATTAACTCAGTTCTCTGGGATTCACGCATAGGGGTATTTACATGTAGTATGTATTCTAGAGGTTCAAACTTCAAGTTTAATCTACATGCAAAATGCTCAGAAATAAACGAATGCGTGGATCCTGAATCAATCAACACATGAGCCTTATGATTACAGACAAAGAGTGTACCTCTTATAGTTTCTGCAGAAGTGTCAGCAGTCTCCTTATCTAAGGCAAACACACGTCCCTGGGTAACAGGTCTCTTTCCTTTCTCTGCAGCAGTGGCCCGTCTCGGGGGATTCACTCTCTGAGGCTGTTGTCTAGTGGGCTCCAATACATGTGGTTTCTGAGGTTGAGGGCAATCCTTCACCATGTGACCCATGTCTCCACATCTAAAACATCCATGGATCGACCCAGTACAACTTCCCTCATGCATTCGGCCACAATTTTTGCAAAACCTTGTCTCAGGCCTGACATCTCGAGGGGTCTCTCTAATGTTAGGGTAACCTCTGGGTCTCTCTAATCTGCCCTTCTGTACCTCAATCCTCCCTTTTCTGAAGGAACCTCTCCGAGCCTCTGTTTGAAAAATCGCTGGCCTCTTGCCCTTATCTCTATTCACCGTTCTGAGCTCATTCTGGGATTGTACCATTTCAATTCCTCTTTCAATCTCTTGTGCTCGTCTCAGAGCATCTCCAAACTCAGTAATACATAGCCCTATCAATCTATCTCTGACGATGGGCTTCAATCCATGCACAAATTTCTCTGTGCGGAGCTCTTCACTCTTGAAGGTCTCTGGGTCATATCTCAATAGCGCGGGTGAATTGGCTCTCGTAGTCATCCACAGACATGTCACCCTGTACCAAACTCAAAAACTCGGCCTGTTTCTTTCTCTGGGCGGCTCGTGGTACATATTGGGTCCTAAAGGCTGTCTGAAACTCTTCCCAACCAATCACATCATGGTGGGACATCAAAATACCCTGGGTAGTACCCCACCAATCTCGAGCTCTCCCCTTCAGCATATAGGCACTCATACTGACCCTCTCAGCATCGGTGCACCCCAGGAAATCAAATATAATTCTCAACTCCGCCAGCCACTCCTCAGCCTCTGTAGGATCCTTCTTTCCCCTAAACACGGGTGGATTCATCTTCAGAAAATCCTTCAGTCGGACCATACTTCTATCATCAGGCTGAGTGACGGGAGGTATTGGGGGTATGAGAGGTCCTTGTGGTGGTGTAGGAGTTGTACCCGAGGCATTAACTCCAAAGTGTTGCGCGAATAACGCTGCCATCTGCTCAAAACCTTGCCTCACATCTGTCTCAATCCGATTAAATCGAGAGTTAGGACTCTCTGGTTGTGGGACAGGTGGCGGAGGGGACTCTGCCTGCCTCCTCGAACGACCTCGTCGTTTACTCATTCTCTATCTTAACTCGTCTCCTGCACGTACATATCACAATCGATTGAAATCTCAATCCTCAATTTCAGTTCATGACCAGACTATTACAGACACTTGGGATGTATTCTATTTCACTTAACCGACACTGACAGTACTAGACACCCTAAGCTCTGATACCAAGAAAACTCTGTCACGCCCCAAAAATGCAGAAAATAGGGCAAATTTAAAACTTTTTACTCATTAATTCACAATTAAGGGTGCATTCCTGTGCAGTGTCATATATCATCATAATTATCATGCCTCAGGATCTCATCATAATATAGTGTATATTGTATCATATACATTACTCAATTATCCAAGTTAATTAATCCTAATACATCCCATACAATGTTATACATCAAGTGTCTGCAATTACAGTAATTGTCTGGGTACATGAAAAGATAAAAGATACCTCAAAATACAATATATGGCCTGGAGCTCAAGTCCTCCACTAGCCACTACTCCGTACGTCGTAGGGAGATCCTTTTTCATTTGAAGAACTCTGGGGGAGAAAGAAAATAGGGCGAGCTTCTAAATCGCTCAGTACGGGGGTAAGGGACTCATTTCATAAACCAAAATGCACATCACAAAATATTTATTTGTATGTGAAACTCATTTGAAAACCATAGCATGAAAGTACTCAAAACGACATTCTCATGTCTCAAATCATGTGAAAACATGAAGTAAAAAGGCTCAGTCTAGAGCAATAACAAAGCATGTGAAGATAATGCGATAAACGCTTTCTCAATGAACGTGATAAAATCACAGAAATAGTAATGCACGTGGCGCAGCCACTAAACACACGTGGCATAGCCACTGATTTAAATTCACACGTGGCATAGCCACTAAAAACACGTGGCATAGCCACTGATTTAATTTCACACGTGGCATAGCCACTAAACACACGTGGCATAGCCACTGATTTAATTTCACACGTGGCATAGCCACTGGATAGGGTTTCACGTGGCAACGGCCACTAATTAGGGGTTCTCACGTGGCAACGGCCACCAATAGGGTTTCTCACGTGGCAACGGCCACCAAATGGGGTATCACATGGCAACGGCCACCAATGGGGTTTCTCACGTGGCAACGGCCACCAAATGGGGTTTCTCACGTGGCAACGGCCACCAAATGGGGTATCACGTGGCAACGGCCACCAATGGGGTTTCTCACGTTACCAGAACGGAGAAGAAATCGGGCTTACATGCTACCAGAGCAATGCTCGGTGTGTACTCAAAATTACACACCTAAGTCTTATCACACAAGACTGGTTTGCCTTCACGTAGAACTCATAATGGTTTTTCTCTCATAAAACTCATTTGAAATCGTTTTGTACTCAACACAAAACATAATAAAATCGAGTTCCAACCGGCAAAGCACGCATACATTTCTCAAATCTCGATATTGCCTTAACGTAGAGCCCAATTCATTACTCACACAAATTCGACGGTTTATAAAGCAATTTCACACTCAGCTTATAAACGCATAAAACAATGGGCTCCAACCGGCTATAAAAACCGTGTGCAATTATAACTCAACACAACACTCAACATGCTTGTTTTATAAATCACAATTCATGCTATAATAGTTTACAATTCACATACACAAATGGTTTAGATTTCCCTTACCTCTTTGCACCTCGTATAGTGCAATCGTTTCCCCCGTATCATGGACTAGCCTCGCATTCCACTCTGGAACTCCCGAGCTGTCCAAACGATGTTAAAACATCAATACTCAATTATCTCATAAACCTCAATTCTCAAAAGTCGAGCATAATTGCTCATAACACCTCAAATCTCTTGATTCTCGTAGCTCTACCCCAAACTACACTCTCATTCACAACATCTCAACGTCCTACATTTCTCATGTCAAATCACCTACGCTAATTCACCACATGGTCTAAATTTCTATTTATAGCTCAAATTCCCAAAATTTCTAAATATCATTATCACTCCAACCACATTGCAATTTCTTCAATCCCTAATCATTTTTCAGCTATTTCAACACAATGACAACAACCATTATCATCAAAATCATCTCAGATATTAAGATCGGGGTTTAGAAATTACCCAAAACTTGTGAGACGCACAACCCACGCCTCGATTCGATTCGTCCTTCGATTTCCAAGTATGTTGTTCTCCCTTTGATGAGGAACAACTTTCCTTCTTGCCACAACTTCTGATTTGGTCGGAAATGGGTGCTTTGGATGAGTGAGAAAGTTAGGTTTTGGTAAAAATGGGGGTTGGAAGAGAGAGAAAGTGAGATTGCAGGAGAAGAACAGGGGTTCCTTATATAGGCTGAGGGTAGGAGATCGATCTGGCTCTTGATGAGATCGATCTGCGTTTGAATTTTGGGACGATTTGGGGCAATTTATGCCTAGGAGATCGATCTGTCAAGGGGTGAGATCGATCTCTTTATGGCTTTATGAGATCGATCTGCTCCTTGAGGAGATCGATCTTCTCCCAAATAGAATCATTTGGAGATCGATCTCTTCCTCATGAGATCGATCTTCTCTCAAACAGAATCATAAGGAGATCGATCCTCTTCCATTGGAGATCAATCTGCTCCTTAAATTCCTCCTTCTTTGTCATTTTTAACTCACCAGATCGATCTCTCCTTCTCCCAGATCGATCTGCTCCTTAAATTCCTCCTTTCTTGTCATTTATAACTCACCAGATCGATCTCTCCTTCTCCCAGATCGATCTGTCCTCATAGTTTCACACTTATTTTAAACACTTAACATATAAATCTCCAATTATCATTCCCCAATTCACTTAACTCAATAAATTACACTTCAAGTTCATATTACATAATTAAAATATGTCTGAAATTCTCGGATCTCACAATGGGTCATCTCACGTTACCAGAACGGAGGAATATCGGACTTACATGCTACTAGAACAATGCCCGATGTGTATTCAAAATGACATATCTAAGTGTCAATCAATAGCCATTATCATAAAAATCGTTTTGCCTTCACGTAAAGCTCATAATGGTTTTCTCTCATAAAACTCATTTCAAACCGTTTTGTACTCAACACAAAACATGTTAAACCGAGCTTCAACCGATAAAATTGCACACACATTTTCTCAAATCTCAGTACGCCTTAACGTAGGGCCCAAAATACTTTTCACATTTTAAACACAAAATGGTTATAAAACGTTTTCACATATAACTTACAACTCATAAAAGTTAGGCCCCAACCGGCTATAAAATCGTGTGCAATTCTCATTCACAATGCATAAAACATGCTTGTTTTCTCAATCGAAAATCATGTTACAATATTATCACAAAATACATACACAATGAGTTTAGTATTCCCTTACTTCTTTGCACCTCGTATAGTGCAATCGTTCCCCCGTATCACGGACTAACCTTGCATCCCACTCTGGAACTCCCAAGCTGTCCAAACGATATTAAAAACATCAATATCTCGACTCAATTTCATTATTGAGCATACATTTGCTCATATTTCTCACTAACACCTAAATCTCTCAATTCTCATAACTCTATCACCATTCATAATCTCATTTACTACATTTTCAATCCTACATTTATTGTGCACAAAAATCCATGCTGATATTCATCTCATTCCCTCAATTTTTAATTTATAGACAAAAATCCCAATTGACCACAATTTACTTAATATCATCATCACTCCAATAAAATCACAATTTCATCAATCTCTAACCATCTCCTAGCTATTTCATCATAATGCCCATGTTCACAATCACCAAAAATCACTTCAAAATCAAAGATCGAGGTTTAAAAAATTACCCAAACTTGTGGAGTGCTCAACTCACACCTCGATTCGATTCGTCTTTCGGTTTTCAAGTATGTTGTTCTCCTTTGGGTGAGCAACAACTTTCCTTGATTTGAATGGAAATGGGCGATTTGTAAGAGAGAGAAAGCTAGGGTTAGGCTGAAATGAAGGTTTGAAAAAGAGAGAAAAGATGAAATGCAGGAAAACACAAGAGTCTTTTTATAGACGGAGGGTAAGAGCTCGATCTGGCTCTTGATGAGATCGATCTGCATTTGAATTTGGGGATGATTTGGGGTAATTTTATGCCTAGGAGATCGATCTATCGAGGGGTGAGATCGATCTCTTAATGGATTTATAAGATCGATCTTCTCCAATTATGAGATCGATCTCTAATTTACAGAATGCTTCATGAGATCGATCTGCTCCTTGAGGAGATCGATCTTCTCCTTAACAGAAACATTTTGAGATCGATTCCTTCCTCATGAGATCGATCTCTTCATTACAGAATCATAAGGAGATCGATCATCTTCCATTGGAGATCGATCTGCTCACTTAATTTCCTCCTTCCTTGTCATTTTTAACTTACCAGATCGATCCTCTCCTCTCCAAGATAGATCTGGCCCCATAGTTTCACACTTAAACATAAAATCTCATTTATAACTTATTCATCACTTAAAATTTCATTCCATACCACCGCAATATATAAATACATCATATTTAGTTCAATCAATTACACTTCATGTTCTCATTACATAATTTGATAAGTGTAAAATTCTCAGATCTCACACAGGTCCTCTTCAATCCAAGACGAGTGGCAAAGAACAGGAAGTGTGGAAATAGTGGTGGTTGGATCAGAAATGAAACCGAGAAGAGAAACAACAGAAAAAAAAAAGGAAAGGCTGGAAACCGAGGGGGCTGTGATGGCTTGGAAATAGAGAACTTCCTCTCTTTCATTGCACTGAGAATGGACTCCACTGTGTGCAGGGAAGGGGGCGTACCATAGGCTGCTAAGAGGCTAGTGCCGGAGTCAAAGGTAGCCGACCACTGTGTTCGGTCACTCCTCGGCACGAAAAATAGAATTGAAAAGCTGGAAAACTGGGGTACGATCGGGAGAGAGTTGGGGGCAAGCTAATGCGATGGTGAATTGGGAGAAGGGAGTTGGAAAAGATGTTGGGGTGCTGGAAGAACGAGGATATAACGTGATGATGGTGGCGAAAAACAAAAAGAAAGACAGGACAAAATGGCAAGCCGAGAAGAATGAGGGAGGCCGAGAATAGGATCCTCGGGTGAGCAACAGTGTAGAAGAAAAAGGAAGAAGAAGAAAGGAAAAGAAGAAATGGCGAGAAAGAAAGAAGGAAATTCAAAAGAATTGGGTGAATAGTTAAAAAAATAAAAATAAAAAGAGAGAAGAAAGAAAGAAAAGAGAGTAATAAATATATATATTTATTAATATATATATATATATATATCGAAAAATAGAAGAAAATTGAGGAAAAAAAGAAAAGTGCACTGAGAATTCGGGAAAACCTGAGGAAAAAAAAGGACGATCGAAAATATTTATTTGAAATTTTCGGTGAAATAAGCCGAGAGGGTCGGGCTCGCCAACTCGCTAAGTCGAAGCAATCAAGGATTACGGACAAACACCGAGGTAAGGAATTTATGCAAGTTTTAGAGATAACTGTACGTATTTTATGATTTCAAGTATATTTTCCCTAGGTAAGCAAGGTTACAATTTGACGCATCGTAGATAATTCGAATAAATAGGATACTAAGAACACAAATTTCGGTGTAGGAGAATCGTAGAATGATTTAAGGGAGACACTTAGAGGCGTCACTACTCGAACCTTGAATTCCCGATAAATCGAGGTAAAGGGGTGTAATTTAAAATGGTAATAGTTTACTTTCTGAACCGTGATTAAGGAAGATGCTTGAATTTTCAACACGTTCGACAAACGTTTAAAAATTTTTTTACTATTAGACCGCTTTTCAGCTCAGGATTTCGTTTGACTATGTTTTGAATTCAAGGAAAACTTACAAAGATTTGAACTATGATTTTCGAGCATGTTTTCTGCTTTTGTCTTCTGAGTAAGAGCGTGATTTCTGAATTGGTTTTCTGAATAAAAGCATGTTTCTGAATTTGTTTTCCAAATAAATTTATGCTTCTGAATTTGTTTTCTAAACAAGAACATGTTCTCTGAATTTGTATTATGAATAATTGCATATTTCTGAATTTGACTTCTAAACCAGAGCATGTTCTTTGAAAATTTCTTTTGAATAAGATGGATGTATTTTGATTATATATATATATTTATGAAAACTATAGTATGTTCTGAGACTGAGGGCAAATTATGTTGTATGCTAACGCATGTCATGCTCGCCTGTGTGGCATCTGAATTCAACCTTCGGGTGTCTGAATGTTGTACGACCTTGATCACGTCTACAGCCTTACCATAACCATAGGTTCTGAATTCCCTCTACGGAGGATGATTTTGTTATTGATGCATGATAATCATATGGGTCAGCGTAGTCTTTATCTGAACTAAACTCTGTTTTCAGATTTGACTCTGTGATATGTGATTTATATGCAAATATGTCTTTGAAATTTTGAATATACGAAAGGTTATGTTATGACTGTTAAGTTCAAGTACTTACAGATTCACGTTTTCATTGATGATGTTTTCGATTTCTTAAATTCGGAAGTCCTTTATATTAGTTGCAGAGAGAAGTCATTTTACGTATTATTATGCTTTTCTGTATATTTTAATCACTATGATCGTTTTAAATGCACTTTCTTACTAGGTTTTTTCCTGAAAACTCACCCCGCTATCTCTCAGATTTTTGCAGTGAATTACAGTTAATAAATGTTGCGTAGACGACGTAGGTTGGCGGATATGAGCTTCCCCAGACTACCTTTTGTACAACGTGAGGTATACATTCTTATCTCTTTACCCGACCATTTGTATGCACAGACATCCATTGAAAGTAATGTGTCGAGATGAAACCTGTATAAGGATAAATGAAATTGAATATTTTTAAGGATTGACACTGAACATGAATACAGCCTAAGTGAATAAAGGATTAAGTTGCAAGCCGAAGTTTTTTTTTTAAAAAAAAATTCCCTGAACTTTTACAGGTCATGAATCGTTACACCTATGGACAAAATCGTTATTTTTACATTTGTTACACGTTTTATTAGTACCTGAAGCCAAATATCATGCTTACATGATATATGAAATGATTCTTAGCGAGTGCGTCTCTTGTGAACCCCACGAAGGTCGAAATATGCACTTGTATCAAAATTGAAAAATCAAATTTTAGCCTAATTTCATTGCTTACATGTTCTTATCACATTTCTAGCAATCATATTTCAATACTAAAATTAAAAAAATTAAGATTCATATAAAAGAACCGATTTATCAACATTAAGAAAGCTATCAAATTAATTTTTTTTGCACACAAAGCAAAATAACAATATTTGTTGTATATGTAAGTAAACTTCTAACTACTTAGTTAGTTGAACCAAGAAATATATACTTACAATTTGAGCCTCGAGATTCATGTATCCCTTGCATAATTATATGTGATAAACCAAGATTTTTCTTGACCTTAATTAATTAATTAATTAAATATTTTACTCTCGATGTAAATTCTTTAATTCGATAGTAATAATTCGAACATTTGTGTAGGGACTGGAATGAGTGGACACGTGAGTAAACAAGCTTTCCAGCATGAATCCAAGGTAATATTACCAAGTCAAACCCTAAAGTGTAGTCAAACTTTAAGGTACCTATGTGAAGATATAAACCCTATCTTGTCTAAGTGGGACTGACTACTTGACATTTTAGTAAGGAATTGACTCTAGCTACATAAATTAATTTAACTTAACTAAATAAAATTTTCAAGGTTAATTCTAATACTCTATGAATTAGTAAGGAATGAATAGTAGTTCATTTAAACTATATGATGTCATTTAGTTATGAAAGATAAATAATTATGGATGGTATAATTAAATTAAATTACAAGAGAATAAATAATATATATATATATATGTGTGTACGCGGGCGGTATAAACATGTATATACATATATAACTAATAAACATATATATAATACACATGTATATAAATACAAATATATATATATATATATATATATATATCAAAACCTATAAACCTATATCAAATAATATATTATATAATATATATTATAGTTAGAATATAGGTTGGCTTCTTGAAGAAGCCATTTTTGTTGCAACCTACTCCCACTAAAATGGGATTCTTTCCTGCTACAAACAGAAGAGAAACAACCACATATACCGGCTCCTAAAACCAAAAAGTACTGAGAGTTCGAGAGAGATAGAGAAAGAAAAGAAAGGGAAAAAAGGAAAAGGGAAAGAGAACCTTAAGCCTATTGCCTTACCTCATTCTTCCTCTCCATTTTAAGCCTTAAGATACACTAAACAGCAACTGGAATAGAGATGAACTTCTTATTGAACCGTGGTAAAACTAGACAGGGAAGCAATATGAAAGCAAGGGGAAAACGAGGGAAGAAAGTGAAATAAAGAGAAAAGGGGAAATAAGGAGACTTGAGCCTAAAACACCTTCAGTCTCCACCATCTTCAAGCCTAGAACACCCTTGGACAACGACCATATTACCGTAAAAGACCGAAATAGGGGAGCAGCAGAGTGGCATTCGACCAACTGGAAAAAGAAAGCGTAAGGAATATGTTTTGGCTTGAGTTTAACACAAACATGATTACGGATTAACCCTGTGTATGATGATTATAGCTTGCTAGAAATGAAACAGGAAAAATTTCATCCAAAATTGTACCATGACCTATCTCTTTTTGTCAATTTCACTTATGATATATTAAGTTCATGTAATATACATGAAGATAGTGGAATTTTCCATGAAAATATATGTTGACCAATTAAAATAAAGCTTAATGGATTATTATGACAACTTCAGATATTTATATAACTTAACTTATAAGTTTTATTAATATAAGGCTTAATAACTAAATGTACCTTAACATTTTTTTATAAAATGTATATAAACTTTTATCGTTTTATCGCATAAAAATCAGTTCTCAAAATTTTATTTTACTGTAAATAAACTCTCAATCTTTCAAAATCATGCAATTAAGTCTAAATTTGTTAAATGACACAAACTACTATTTGAACATTCTATGTGGAAGCTGATTGTCACACCCTCGTGAGCTGGATGCGCGCGAGGCGCGCGAGATGCGGGATTGTGCACAAGCTGGCACTCGATGGCATCGAGCAGGCCTTAGATGGGGGCTTGACACCAGATGGCAGTTGGCTGCTGCCAAATCTGTGTGGGGCGAACTTCACGCTTGATAGGCATCGAAGGAGTTGACGGACACTGAATGCGGATTGATACGCGTCAGCGGATTTTCGAGCGCGCATCAAGGCTCATTGATGGTCAGACATGATTGTGGGAGATTGCGAGAATCTCGGGAGAATCTGTGAGAATCCGACAGGATCCGTGCTGAGACAGTTGACTTGCCATATCTGGGGTGAGATCTCAGGAGGCAATCTGTCCGTGATCAATGGGATTCAGTGCATTAATGCTTTCCTTTTCTGGCTAGGGGTGTCAGCCAGTGCTTGCTTATATAATGTTAGTTGTGAATGGCAGTGAGACACAGACCTCCTGGAGTGAGTTGTTGTTGTGTCCCTGCAGCAGACCTATTTCCTTTGTAAAGTGTGAATATAAAGGTTAGGGATTCCTGTAAGTGAGCGTTTTCTTGCGCATTGTCCCTATTGCTTGTGTTGGTGTTCGTGTGGGAGTTGGTTGGCTGACTAAGTGCGAGACTTAGTGCCATCACGAGGTGCAAAAAATCATAGTCCGAGATAACCCCGTGACAGTTTGGTATCAGAGCCCGTGTTTCGATGGCCGGAACGTTGAGCGAGAGAGTTGCTGTCCTAGAGGAGTTGATCAGCGAGCCTGCGTCAGATGCTACCTCACTCTCGGAGCAAGTTGCGCTCCATTCGCAAGCCATTGCAGACCTTCAGCGAGCGATGAGTGACTTCCAGAGTGATCTCACCAATCGCGTCACTGACCTGATGGAGCAGATCCAATCGTTGTCCGATCGAGTTGGTGACATTGACACGGATGTCAACTTGCTGAAGTTAGCTGTTGGTAACTCGCAGCATGGCGGACACAATGGGGAGAAACCGCCATCCAAACTGAAGGTGCCCGAGCCTAAGCAATTCCAAGGGAGTCGGAATGCTAAGGAGCTCGAGAACTTCATTTGGGATATGGAGCAGTACTTCAAGGCTACTCGAGTTGATGCGGATGAGCAAGTTTCCATCGCCAACATGTATCTCGGTGGTGATGCGAAGCTATGGTGGCGAACTCGGCTCGACGATGATGCGGGAAATGGGCGCACCCCAATCCAGACGTGGGATGCATTGAAGAAGGAGTTAAGGGATCAATTCCTTCCCATGAACACAGCGTGGCTAGCGAGGGAATCGCTTAAGAAACTGAAGCACACAGGAGCTGTGCGAGACTATGTCAAGGAGTTCAGTTCCTTGATGCTGGAAATCAACAACATGTCCAAGGAGGATCAGGTTTTCAATTTCTTGTCAGGGCTCCAGCCTTGGGCATAGGCAGAGTTGAGGCGACTGAAGGTGACGGACCTGCCTTCAGCCATTGCAGCGACAGACAGCCTCAATGATTTTAAACATGGAGCTATATCCTCCAATGCTGATAAGAGGAAGACCAAAGTAGATGGGAAGCGAATCGAGAGGCAAGGCAAGAAAGGTCGGTGGGACAAGAAGAGGGATGGTGAGCCATTAAAGCCCAAGGGGACGGATCCACCCCAAGGCAAGAAGACAGGGTACTTCCTATGCGATGGACCTCACCATGCGAGAGACTGTCCCTGAAGGGAGAGACTATCAGCCTTGATCGCTAAGGAGGATTCGGAGTCAGAAGAGGAGAACCCTCGACTCAATCCGTTATGGCTACTGAATGCCATCACCGTAGACAAGCGGACTGTCTACAAGGGCTTGATGTACGTGCCAGTGTTGGTGAATGGACGAGTGGCGAGCGCAATGTTGGACACTGGCGCTACCAACAACTTCATAGAGCAGCGAGCGGTGAATCGATTTGGACTAGTACTGTCCAAGAGCTCTAGCAGAATCAAGGCAATGAATTCTAAAGCTCAGCCAGTGCAAGGAGTCACGACAACAGAATTGAGAGTTGGTGATTGGGAGAAGTCATGCTCTTTCATGGTTGTGCCCCTTGATGATTTCGAGATTATACTCGGAATGGAGTTCTTTGTAAAGGCAAAGGTGCGCCTCTACCTAGCCATCACGGCTTATGGATTGGTGATGAAGGACATCCAGGTTTTATCCCAGCAGAATATGAGGGACGAGTGGCAGAGAAGCCATTGATGCAATCGGCTTCGCAGCTCAAGTCAGGAGTGAAACGTGGCGAGACCACTATGCTCACAACTCTGGTTGAGATCAAACCAGACCATGCTATGGACGTGCCTGACTGCATCGCGAATGTGCTCGAGAAATTTTACGATGTGATGCCACCCGAGTTGCCTAAGGAGTTGCCACCGCGGTGAAATGTTGACTACCGGATCGAGTTGGAACCGAGAGCGAAACCACCAGCAAAGGCACCCTATCGGATGCCCCCACAGGAGTTGGCAGAGTTGCGGAAACAGCTCGATGAGTTGCTGGAGGCTGGTCTTGTTCAGCCATCGAAGGCCCCAAATGGTGCCCCTGTGCTCTTTCAAAAGAAGCAAGATGGGTCCCTTCGAATGTGCGTAGATTATCGGGCGTTGAACAAGGTTACGATAAGGAACAAGTATCCTATACCGAATGTAGCAGATTTGTTCGACAAGTTGACCAAGGCAGGCTATTTCACTAAGCTAGACTTGCAGTAGGGGTACTGGCAAGTGCGGATAGCCCTTGGGGACGAATCAAAGATGACCATGGTGACGAGGTATGGTTCGTTCGAGTTTTTGGTAATGTCTTTCGGTCTAACAAACGCCCCAGCTACATTCTGTAACCTCATGAACGACGTCTTGTATGAGTTCTTGGATAGCTTTGTTGTGGTGTACCTAGATGATATTGTGGTGTACAGTGAGACCCTTGAGGCACATGTGGAGCACCTTGGGAAGGTGTTCACGTCAAGAAGGAAAAATGTGAGTTTGGCATGCAGGAGATCTTGTTTCTCGGGCACAAGGTGAGCAAAGGAAAGATCTGCATGGATGAGCGAAAAATCCAAGCAATTGTGGAGTGGTCCTTCCCGAAGACAGTGTCAGAGTTGAGATCTTTTCTGGGCTTGGCTAATTACTATCGACGCTTCATCGCGGGATTTTCCAAATTGGTTAGTCCCCTCACAGATTTGTTGAAAAAGGGAAAACCATGAGAGTGGACAGTCGAATGTGAAGAAGCCTTCGAGAAAGTCAAGGAGGCAGTGACCTCTGAGCCTGTGCTTAGACTGCCAGACTTTGAGAGTCCCTTTGAGGTACACACAGACGCCTCAGATAAGGCTATAATGGGAGTGTTGGTCCAGGAGGGTCACCCCATAGCCTATGAAAGTCAAAAGTTGAAGGAAGCGGAGCAGCGCTACTCGGCGCATGAGAAGGAGATGACTGCAGTGATTCATTGCCTGAGTGTTTGGAGGCACTACTTGTTGGGAACCAGGTTCACTGTGGTGACGGATAACGTTACCAACACCTTCTTCAAACATAGAAGAACCTGTCGGCTAAGCAGGCAAGGTGGCAGGAGTTTCTTGCTGAATTTGACTTCACTTGGTTGCATCGTGCAGGACGAGAAAACCGAGTGGCTGATGCGTTGAGTCGGAAGGCTGTACAGTCCTTTGTTGCTTCCTTGACCTTGGTCTATTCCGATTTTGCCGAGCGGATAAAGTTGGTTGCTGAGGCTGATGTTGCCTACTGCAAGACCAGGCGACAAGTCTTAGATGGTGTTGTTCAGAAGTATTGGGTCGAAAATGATCTCCTCTATGCAAAGGGAGGTAGATTATATGTCCCTAAGGGCGGGGGATTGAGGCGCGAGTTGTTGAAAGAGACCCACGATCCGCAATGGGCAGGACATCCGGGTGTGGAAAGGATGTTCGCCCTAATATCGAGAAATTACTTCTGGCCGAAGATGTTGGAGGACATTGAGTTGTATGTCCGCACTTGTCTAGTGTGTCAACTAGACAAAATCGAGAAGAGGAAGCAGGCTGGGCTGCTTCAACCGCTGCCAATACCAGAGGGACCTTGGGATTCTCTTTCTATGGATTTTATAGTAGGCATGCCAGTGGTAGATGGAATGGGATCCATCTTGGTAGTGGTCGATCGATTCTCTAAGTATGCAGTCTTCATTGCAGCGCCTCAAGTTTGTACTGCAGAACTAGCCGCGGAGCTGATGTTCAAATACGTGGTGAAAGTATTTGGGCTCCCTAAAGACATTGTGAGCGATCGAGATGCTCGGTTCACTAGTAAATTCTGGACAGTTTTGTTTAAACTGCTTGGTTCAGAATTGAAGTTCTCCACCGCAAACCATCCGCAAACAGATGGCCAGACGGAGCGGGTGAATGCTTTGGTGGAGGAGTACTTGCGGCACTATGTGACTGCAAGCCAGTGAAATTGGGTAAGTTTACTTGATGTTGCCCAATTTTGCTACAATCTGCATAAGTCTTCTGCAACAGGTTTGAGCCCCTCAGAGCTAGCATTCGGGCGTCAACCTTTAACACCAACCGAGATAGTCAAGCAGCAAACGCAAGGAAGCTGCCCAGCTGCATATAGATTTGCCCGTGATAAACAGGAGCTCATTGATCAGGCACGGGACAGCTTGGCCATGGCACAGCAGAGGATGAAGGAGTATGCAGATAGACATAGACGGCCCTTGGAGTTTTAAGAAGGGGACGTTGTGCTCTTAAAACTCACACCTCAGATATGGAAGAAGGTGACGGACAAGCGGTATCATAAGGGTCTTGTCCAGAAGTATGATGGGCCATTCAAGGTAGTCAAGCGAGTTGGGAATGTGGCCTATCGGCTTAAACTACCCGCAAGCATAAAGATCCATCCCACCTTTCATGTAAGCTTCCTTAAGCCATTTCATCAAGATGAGACGCGTGAGCAAAGGAAGAGAGCTCCTCCAACTGTCCGGAAAGAGTTCCAAAAGAAGTTGAAGGAGATCCTCGCTCACAACACTTAGGGCGCGAGCAGTAAGAATAGACGCACTGATTTTCTTGTTCGATGGGAAGATGGAAGTGAGTCATGGGAAAGGGATGTGACATTGTGGCAGTTTGAAGACCAGGTGCAGGCGTACTTGGAAACCCTCCCGACGAGGACGTCGGCTCCATCCGGTGGGGGAGAGTTTGTCACACTCTCGTGAGCTAGATGCGCGCGAGGCGCGCGAGATGTGTGCGCGCGAGATGCGGGATTGTGCACAAGCTGGTACTTGGTGGCATCGAGCAGGCCTTAGATGGGGGCTTGACACCAGATGGCAGTTGGCTGCTGCCAAATCTGCGTGGGGCGGACTTCACGCTTGATAGGCATCGAAGGAGTTGACGGACACTGAATGCGGATTGATACGCGTCAGCGGATTTTCGGGTGCGCATCAAGGCTCATTGATGGTCAGACATGATTGTGGGAGATTGTGAGAATCTCGGGAGAATCCGTGAGAATCCGACAGGATCCGTGCTGAGACAGTTGACTTGCCATATCTGGGGTGAGATCTCAAGGCAATCTGTCCGTGATCAGTGGGATTCAGTGCATTAATGCTTTCCTTTTCTGGCTGGGGGTGTCAGCCAGTGCTTGCCTATATAATGTTGGTTGTGAATGGCAGTGAGACACAGACCTCCTAGAGTGAGTTGTTGTTGTGTCCCTGCAGCAGACCTATTTCCTTTGTAAAGTGTGAATATAAAGGTTAGGGATTCCTGTAAGTGAGCGTTTTCTTGCGCATTGTCCCTATTGCTTGTGTTGGTGTTCGTGTGGGAGTTGATTGGCTGACTAAATGCGAGACTTAGTGCCATCACGAGGTGCGAAAAATCATAGTCCGAAATAACCCCGTGACACTGATGTGGATAGTTTAGTTAGTTGCGAGGGGCATGTCATGTGTACAATACTAACGAAAGTTAATATCATTTAACATATTTGATCATAATTATAGAATTTTGAAAAGTTGAAGGTTTATTTATAATAAAATAAAAATTTATGAACTAATTTCTATGCGAGGAAATATTAAAGGTTTATATTTATTTTGTGCAAAAAGTCAAGGGTAAATTTGACTATTAAACTTTAATTTAATTATCAATTTCATTAAAATGGCCTATGACATGCACATGAAAGCATATTTTATTGTTTTACTGTGGGAGAATCCGCTATCACCTCCAAAATAGCTAAAATACATGAAAAAAGTCAAGAGAAAAGGAAATTGAAAGATAAAACGCCATTGTTATAGGAAACTATGGTTACAGCCACTCATAGCTCCATTTCTAGCCATTTTTGGCTTAAACTCTCTCCTACAAACTTGTCAAACACTCTCTCCTCCACAACATATCAGACTTTGAGAGATTAATTCCATCAAATAGGTGAGTTTCATGCTTTACCACACATGGTGCATCATCCACGCCACTTTTTAGATTTGTAGGGATTTAGTTGCTTTCAATTTGCCTAGCTTCACATATGTGTATCAAGGAACAATAAGTGTATTCCCATGGTTTTAGTTAGAGAAAAACCATCTCTAAATGGAACTTCAAGATTCAGCCACAAGGGACTTTATAGCTAAGGTGAGTTTTGATGTTCCGATTTCATATATGTTATGTTATATGATATTTAATGATGATACATGAAGAAATTAAGAAATAAAAATGATGAGAACATATAAAGTAAATTTGGCACTTAAGGTTTTACAAAAGAAGTGCATTGGTTTCATTGGACTTTTATTAATTATTGTTTAATTAATGTATTGATGGAAAGAAAATCAATCATTGAAATTATATATGAAAAGTAACGTATTGAGTAAAAAAAAGAAAGTAAAATGATAATTTTATACCTAAAATCAAAACTCGATGTTATGTGATTAGTAATCGAGTAGTAATATAACTGATATAATTAAAATGATTAAACTGTATCAAACTATCTCTTCTGTCCGTAATGATCTAGCGGTAAAATTGATTTAATTAAATCGTGTTTACGGATAATAGTGCAAAATGGTATAATTGAGTGACTGTGAATGTACAGTGAAACTAATTGGTTGGGTAGTGTGT
The DNA here is from genome assembly GCA_033439115.1 of Firmiana major. Lineage (NCBI taxonomy): Eukaryota > Viridiplantae > Streptophyta > Magnoliopsida > Malvales > Malvaceae > Firmiana > Firmiana major. Next base: position 41,777,540 of record CM065905.1, read on the forward strand.
ATTGATGGGTGACATCCTTACCGTGACGGTCAGGGACATTTCAGAGTACTCCGAGTTTAGAAAGAATAGAAGTGAGAAACTAAACGAAAGGTTGATGGAATGTAACGAATAGAGTAGTGCCATGTGGAAGAATAGCCAACTGGATGGTGATTACGTGTACGAGGGGTGAGAATGAAGCGCACAAGGAAAAATAGATCCCCTTGGTGCTATTTGAATCACCGATTTGGATGGACAAATCCCTCTCTCTCTCTTTTCCCTAAACCCAAAACTCTTTTTTGTTTATCTGGCGGCTGGGGCTGAGGCTGAGACTGAGGCTGAGAGTGTAATTAGTACCCGTTGTACTCTCTCCTTCTCTTCTCTTTCCCTCCTAAAACCCCCTGCACTGAGCTTTGGGATTGTTACGTAGGGTTTAGAGATTCGATCTGGTGATGGCGGCCACAGTTGCTCCCCCTGCAGATCGTATCCTCAATTATTCGATTATGTGCTTTTTGGAGTATTATTATCGCTTTCATGTAGATCTGTACTTGTTTCAGCTTTTCGCACCTCTTATGCATGACTTGTCCTATTTGTTCATTGAATTTGCTGTTTAACGATTCATTTTTTCAATTTCAGATGGCTGCTCCTGCTCTCTTCTTTATAGTTTTTAACTTTAATTCTTTGTTTGGTTGTTTCTGGTAATTTTATCTCTATTATTTGTTGTAACGAAGTGCTTGCTCTTTTGTTAACATGTTCTTGTTCTTTGTTGCTCTTTTGAATTTTAAAGGGTATTTGGGTCGATTTCTGAATTTTGAAATTTGATACGTGGGATTATTACCAAATTCCGAAAGGTTGTATTTCCTTTACTCTTTGTTTCCTTATAGAAACAGCTGAGCTCTTGCAGAAATTATCTTTAGACCCACAAGCAAAGTCCTTGGATATTCCTGAGCCTACCAAGAAGGTAGCCCCTATCCTACTTTTATTGCAATTACTGTACTATGTGATGTGGAAGTGTTAGTCAACGGGAGAAAAAAATAAGTGGAAAAGATTGCGGATCCATGTTTGGTCTTTCTTCTATCTGGCGAGAATTTGGACGGTTATCTAAATGCCTGATTTATTTTCTGTGCAGCCTTCTGTTTATCAGTATGGGTCTGTTGATTCAGGCAACACGGGAAATACCCAAATTCCATCGTATGAGAGATGTGTAACACCTTTTCTACCGAATTTTATGGATCCAACTATGTGCTATCTTCCTAATGGTTATCCACCTGCCTATTACTTTGGAGGTAGTAAACGAATTCTGCCTGGGTTTTTAAACTGAAATATATGTATGTGTTATTCTGAATTGATTGGGGCTAGAATTGGAATCATCTGTTTATTGTCCCTTGCAGGCTTTGATGGCACAGGTAATGAGTGGGATGAATATACAAGATATGTGAACCCAGATGGAGTTGACATGACTTCAGTGAGTATTTCTTTTTTGATGTTCTCGTTGTACTGGTAATATTATTAGTTGCTATATCTTTCATGAATATAGTAAATTTATTTGTATTTTGTTGTCAGGGAGTCTATGGGGAAAATGGGTCTCTTATATATCATCGTGGTTATGGCTATGCGCCATATGGACCATTTTCATCTGCAGCTTCCCCAGTTCCAACTGTGGGAAATGATGGTCAGCTGTATGGGCCGCAGCACTACCAGTATCCTCCCTTCTTCCAGCCTTTGGCTCCGAGTGGTGGCACGTACACTCCAAACCCTGCTGCCCCATCCCAAGGGGAACTTTCAACCTCTGCTGCTGCTGATGAAAAGCCCTTGCCTATTGAAACAGCTAATGCGAATTCCAACGGAGTTGTTAATGGGGGCAGTGTGAAGGGAAATAATGGTCCAGGTGCAGTAAAACCATCATACCAGAGCTCATTTAATTCTAATAATTCTTATGGAAGGGGAGCTCTGCTAGGAGGTATTCCTACCTCCGGATATCAGGATCCTAGATATGGTTTTGATGGGTTTCGGTCTCCTATCCCATGGCTTGATGGCTCTATGTTTTCAGATGGGCAACAGAGGCCTGTGACTAGCACTGGAATAAATTCTTCTTTTTCAAAAGCAAATACTTTTACATCTTCAAGGAATCAAAACATCCGTTCAAATTCTCATTACATGGTATGAATCATTTGGCTTTTCTAATTTATTTGCTTGTATTTGATATCATCGATCTTCTTCTAATTATTGTATCCCTTCAAATTTGTAGGGACTGCATCATCCTGGGCCAATGTCTGGCATGGGTACAGCTTATGGGTTTATCAATAGGATGTACCCAAACAAACTATATGGCCAGTATGGAAGCACATTCAGATCTGGAATGGGCTTTGGATCTAGTGGTTATGATTTGCAAACAAGAGGAAGGGGTTGGTTGGCAGATAACAAGTATAAACCAAGGGGACGAGGCAATGGTTACTTTGGTTCTGGCAATGATAATATGGACGGTCTTAATGAACTCAACAGGGGACCTCGGGCTAAGGTACTTAAGAACCAGAAGGGTGCAACACCTATCACAACAGCTGTCAAGGGGCAAAATATTCCCCCAGATGGAACTAATGATGTGGAGAAGGAAAAGACATTTGTTGTTCCAGACTGCAAAAAGTATAAGGGAGAAGAATTCCCTGTGGATTATGCCGATGCCAAGTTCTTTGTTATTAAATCATACAGCGAGGACGATGTTCATAAAAGCATTAAGTACAATGTTTGGGCTAGCACTCCAAATGGTAACAAAAAGCTTGATGCAGCTTACCAGGAGTCTCAGCAGAAATCTGGTCGCTGCCCTATATATCTTTTCTTCTCGGTTCGTGTCTCATAGCAAATTGTTTATTTGGGTTATTTATGCTAGTTTTTTCTGTTCTTATTACCCTTCTTTGGATTTTAACTTTTTATAGGTCAATACAAGTGGGCAATTTGTTGGCCTTGCTGAGATGTTAGGACCTGTTGATTTCCAGAAGAATGTGGAGTTCTGGCAACAAGACAAGTGGATTGGCTGTTTCCCAGTAAATTGGCACATTATTAAGGATGTACCTAACAGTTCTTTGAAGCACATTACCCTAGAGAACAATGAGAATAAACCTGTCACAAATAGCAGGGATACACAAGAGGTATTCTTAGTTCTTAAAGCCGTTTCCACTCTTTTCTCTTGCATGGTTTTCCCCCATTTTGAGGGTAATCTCCTTTTGGTTTGCACAGGTCGAGCTAGAGCAAGGACTTAAGTTGATCAAAATCTTCAAGGAGCATTCCAGCAAAACTTGCATTTTAGATGATTTTGAATTTTATGAGGTTCGCCAGAAGGCAATTCAGGAGAAAAAGGCTAAACAGCAGCAACAGCAATTGCAAAAGCAGGCAAGACATACTTGGCATTACCACTGACATTACAACTGAATTTTGCCTCGGATCAAATCTTACTTATAGGAAATTTTGTCATTGTCATCCATGAAGTTGATCTGTTTTGCATCCTTTTGGTTTAACAAATTGCAGGTATGGGAAGGAAATCCTGTAGATGAGAAGAAAGATTTAGCAAATGGTTCACGGAAGTCTTCAGAAGTTGCATCAGATTTGATCAAAGAACATAGTTTATCTACTCACTCCAATGGGGACCTAAAGCTTTCAGAGAATGGTTCAGTCACAAAATCTGGAGATGCCCCGAAGTGTGCTAAGCCAGTTGTGCCAGAGAAGAGGGTTTTATCAAATGGGATTGTGAACGGTTGCTAGCTTCTGCCAATCCCCTTGCGGCGGTTTGTGGTCTTGTAAAATATGATGAGTTTAAACTGAAATTTTGCTGCTTTAGAATTAGATTACATAACCATGGACCGTCGTCAAAGTGGATCTCTGTCTTGGGTGGATGATATTCAGTGAATAATTTATGGCGGGGCAGTGTCGGTTTCTCAGAATCCAGAGGGGCAGATTATGATGCATCTTTTTCCTGTTGGGTTTCTCCTTAGGCGATAGGGCTTTATTTAAGTGGTCGTTTTTTTATTTTTAAATTTTTTAACCTTTTTTTTTTGCCCCTTTATATGTTTTTACTTGTCAATTTCCCTCGAAGATCTAGAACAACTTGGTGCAGAGCAACTTTGCCTTGTACTAGCTTTTTCCTTTCTCCTTTTTTTTTTTTTTTTTTTTTATTTTGTCATTTTACGTAATAGTAGTATCGTCTAGATAATTAATATATATTATATGAATTTGATGCGTGAACGCTTGTCTTCGACTTCGAATCAAAAAAAGTTTCTCTGGTTATAGCCAGAAGAAAGCTTGTATGGACCATGATGCTGCCGACTGTAAATTCACTGGGACTTGATAAAAGAATTTTTGGAGGTCTGATTAAAAAAGGACTCGATGGGTTTCTATGTAATTCTATTTAGAAGTTAAAATTTTAAAGGGTAATTGTCAATGAGATAATTTTATTATATTGTTGATTAAGTTTTTTAATTTTATAAATTAAATTAGAATAATTTTTTTGATTTTATAAATTAGATTAGAATGGTTATATATATTTTTTAAAAATATTATAAAAATAAAAAAATAAATATAATATGATATATGTAATCATTTTAATTTTATTTGTATTTGTAAAGTTAAAAATTTTTAATAATAATATATAAAATAATTATTTTTAAAATAATATATATATATATATATAATTATTTTAATTTTATTTAAAAAAATTGACAAACTTCTTTAATAATATATAAAATAAACATTCTATGTTATAAACTCGTGCGCATTTGAGATTTCTGCTCCATCCTCTTAAGTTGCATAGCTGTTTCTTGTCAAATCGAAATTTAAGACCTTTTCTTTTCGAGGTGCCATGATAAACTCATAAGTCTTTTGCGGGTAGAAAACACTAAGGGTGCATTTGGTTAGAAAAAAAAAAAAAATTTTGGGAAAACAAAATTATTTTTTATTCAAGAAAAAAATTTTAAGGGGTAAATTTTAGGGGAAAAAATTACTTTACATCCAAAAAAAAAAATTTTTGACTCAGGTAATTTAAAAATACCTCAGGATTCGAAGGTAATCATTTTACCTCAGATTTTCTCAAAATTGAGCACTGTAGGTAAAATAAAATGACTGACAAAGAGAAAAATAATCGAACCAAATGAGGAATCGAATGACGAAAAAAAAATTACGGGGAAAAAAAAATTTCCCCCAACCAAACGCCCCCTAATAGGTCAAATCAACTCCAGATCAGTTCAGTATCGGATCAGTCTAGTCTGATTCATAATCGAAATCGCTTAAAACGGTTTCGGATCTAGCCCAATTCGATTATGGTAGTTTCGGATCTAGCCAATTTGATCCATGATTGAATTGGGCTACATTATGAATTTTCGGACTGAATTTGGTACTGACTTGGCTCGTTAATCTTCGAGATCAATGCTAAACTGGAATCAATTCAGACAATAGTGCAACGGTTGCATAGCTATTGCACCGCTTTTGAAGGCAACTAGGAATATAAAATAGGTCAAAATTTGCTGGCTAATTTATTAAACTCGCATGTTTTAGTGAGTCAGATTTCTATTTTTATGCCTGTTCATGCTACACGGATTTAGCCTAATAGGCCAACAATTCGGGTGGAATAGCCCTACGAATACGGGTTGGCGTACGAGCCCAACCAAATGAAAAAGGCCAACGGCCCAGTTTCCTGGACTAATGGTGCCTAGACTCCAAGCCTACCAAACCCTCACACTCTCAAGCCCCACACAGACAGCCCAATCAAGTTTCAAATTCCAATGGATTAAAAGCCCTTCTAAAACTGTTCGATACGCATGAATTGTCGATATATCGGATCAAATCTGTTTAGGTTCATTTTTAAATAGACTCAATCCTAGGAAAGTGCTCCAGTTGAACAAATCGGAGCATGGACTTTAGTTTAAATGTTGAGCAATTTTGTTTTTTTTTTTTTTTAAATTGAATAATATTTTTCCTATAAATCAAATACATACCATTATCTCATGGTTTTAACAAAAACTATGTAGAATTGTCAAAGAATTTATTTTTTACCTAAGGTTTTACTTTTTATTAAATGTTATATTTATTTTGAATCTAGAAAGACATAATTTTTATTTTAAAATAATTTTTAAAAAATAATATAATTTTAAATTTTTTCAATCAATATCATACGAACATACAAGATTTTATTATACGGTTTTACACTTAGAAAATTTTAAGCTGAAACACTATAATAACTTTACTAAAATTTAAATTATTTAGAATTTCCCGATTTTGATAAGTATATCAAACTATATATATATATATATATATATATATATATATATCCAATTACATACAAAATAACATTCATTATAATTGCATTAACAGAAGGAATAAAATTTATTTTTTTACTAATAGAAAAAATATTTTTTTTTAATTGTTAATAATATGTATGAATTCAATCGCACCAAAAACATAAAAAACAAAAGATGAGTGGAAGAAAAATTACTCTTCTATTATTATTTTTAATTTTTTACTATTTTATTAAAATTATTTATTTTTAATAATTTTTTTTTCAATCTGATCAAAATTAATTTTAGGTGCATTAGAACTAATCATAAATATTTAACCATCTTCTTTGCCTATACAATTTATCAATAAAACACGAATAAAAAGAATTCTATTTTTTTTACTAAAATGATGATTACTCACCTTAAAATATGGATAGACGAAATTCTTGTATAATGTTGGATTTTATTTTTTATATTAAGATTGAATAATATCATAATAAATTTTTATATGAGATTAAGAAGTTTAATAAGAGTTTGATTACCTACGTCAAAATATTTTTTTCATTACAAAATTAATATTTTAATTATAATATTTTTACTTATTTTTTGTCAAAATTTCATAAACAGCTAAAATATTATAAAAAGGTCAAAAGTAATCTGTTGTCTAACACGTGTGATGGATAAACATGAGAGTGCTGATCTGTAGTGAATAAATTTTGGAAGTCCAAGAAAAGAGTGTCTGCAGCAAAGGAAAATAGAGATATGGGCAGTGGCATTGCTTTGAGGAATATTGGCAGAAGACTGGGTCGTCCTCTGCCCCTTCCCATTGGTAGGTTGAGGCCATTTTCGGCTGGTACTTGCGATGCTGAGAATAAACATGGCGCCAAATCCATAAACCTTTACTCTGCCATCAACCAAGCCCTCCTTATCGCGCTTGAAACTGATCCTCGGTTTGTTGCTTTCTAGTTTCCCACTTTGGGTTTTGTTCTGTTTATCGACATGTTAATAATGAGCTTGTTTACTGCTAATCTGTTTCTTCGTTTTAGATTATGCCATGATTCTTTCAAATTTGTATTTGTTGGAGTTCTGATTGGAACTTAGAAGTAATTATAGCCGCTATGAGCGTATAATACCTAGTTATTATTGTGATTTGTTAGAAGTATTATTCTAGCTTGTTATTATTTACACATTCACTACCCAAAGCTCGCTTGATTGAGAATTGAACGAAGTTTATGTTATTGATAGAGGAATTGCTTTTATCAATTACTGCTACTTACTTCCATGCATTGTGCTTCTTGATGATTATTACAATTGGGCTCATTTTCTTTTCCCAATTACTTCACAGTGCATTTGTTTTTGGAGAAGATGTGAGCTTTGGTGGGGTTTTCCGTTGCACAACTGGACTCGCTGACCGATTTGGCAAAGCTAGGGTTTTCAATACCCCTCTCTGTGAACAGGTAAGCTGACCAATTAGTATCTTTTCTTTTGGTGAATGCTTATCTACCCTTGTTCCTATATTATGTACATTTTTAATGCTATCTGACTTCTTCGTGAACTCTACTTTGCTGACTTTACTACCTAATGAATTTCATGTTAGCAGGACAATACAACATTGTATTGCTCTTTTTGAATAATTTCTATTTTATGAAGATGTATCTATAATTTCCAAACTTAATCTTCTTGTAGGGCATTGTTGGATTTGGCATTGGCTTGGCTGCAATGGTGAGTATGAGGATTTAATCAGTTGACTAAATTCAGCCTTTAAACAGTTTGCCTATCTAATACAATTTCTATGCTCTTGCTTTCATCAAACATAACAGGGCAATCGAGCCATAGCAGAAATTCAGTTTGCAGATTATATTTACCCTGCTTTTGATCAGGCAAGCATCTAATCTAGTTTTTGCTATTCAATGTCCTGATGTAAACCCTTGTACTTTTCTGGTTACATAATTTATTCTTGTAGATTGTAAATGAAGCTGCCAAGTTTAGATACCGGAGTGGCAATCAATTTAATTGCGGGGGTATGTTTGGTCATTGATTCTAATGCTCAGCCTTTCATTCCGATTCTCTCAAACAGCTCCTTTTGTTTATTTTGCTTGCTGACGTTTCAGAGAATTTCCAGGTTTGACAATAAGAGCCCCTTATGGCGCTGTGGGTCATGGTGGGCATTACCACTCACAATCACCTGAAGCTTTCTTTTGCCATGTTCCTGGTATCAAAGTATATTTCAGCTTCCTGAGCTTACTTATCTTTCATTTATTATTTTTGGATGTTATCCTTTTCTTTCAATTGCAGTAACCAATTATTACTTGCATGTTTAGAAGAACCACAGAAATTTTCAATTGTGTATCTTTCAGAAATTCACTTCATGAATCATTACAGGTTAGCATTCTGATGCATTCTGAGCAATATGTGCAGCAGTTGCAAATAAAGTAGCAACCACAACACAAAAACTTATGTTATTTCATTCTGTTTTAAATTTCGTTCTTTTAGCATTTACAGTTCTTTTTCCCCTTTTCCTTCAAATGTAGAATTGCTTACACAGTCCTCTATCAGATCAAATAGATATGTTCCATGTGAACATTTCCTAATTTGGTTATGGAAGAACCGAACAACTTAGCTGGCTTTTTCCCTACTACTTGTTGCACTTTAAAGTTGGATATTTTTAACTTTATAAAGTATTCCTTTATTTGTTCTATTGCCCTTTTCTTGCTTGTATGTGGTTCAAAATACCTTTTAATCAAACCATTGTTGAGATGCTCTGTTCAATAAATTTATGAAACATTTGGAACTTCTTTTGGTTCCTAAACTTTTCATTCCAGATGACTCATTGAAGTTCATAAATATTTCTTCCTCTAAAAGTGCTTCTCTTTTAGGTGGTCATTCCTCGCAGTCCACTGCAAGCAAAAGGATTACTATTGTCATGCATTCGTGACCCAAACCCTGTTGTCTTTTTTGAACCAAAGGTACTTGCTAAACGTATCTCAGATTGAAAGTTTCATTTCTGCTGACTTTATCCTTGATGATTTGTTCAATTAAAACTGTAACTGTGCTTTGGAAGTTCAGTGGCTTTACCGTTTGGCTGTAGAAGAAGTTCCTGAGGATGATTATATGTTGCCTCTATCAGAGGCAGAGGTAACTGCCTGTTTCTGTTTCTCTAGAAAATTCTGAATTTTAATTTAAAATCGTAAGTGCAATACTTAGGTGATTCGAAAAGGCAGTGACATCACACTAGTCGGATGGGGAGCACAACTCTCCATCATGGAACAAGCCTGTATTGATGCAGAAAAGGTTAGTGATTTTAGTTCTTGGTTCTATTGATCAGTGACCATGGTGAGATACAAATAAGGGGCAAATCGAAAGCCCAATTACCTTCCCCTCTAAATTGGGGAGGGAGGGGGGGGGGGGGGGGGGGGGTTTGTTGGGGGTACCAACTAACTTCAATGGGCTGTTGTTTACTTTTGTTAACATAATTTAAGCTACAAGCAGACTACACAATGGAATTATTAAAACTATTGCTGTCATAAATACACTCTAGGTGAGGAGCATTATTTTGTAGCTGCCAGTCTTGAAGTTCGCCAGTCCTGAAATTTTCATTATTAATTATCATATTTCAAATGAGACATATTAAGTAAATCCGGAATGATAGATGGCCTCTAGCACTGATTTGATGTGATCATATGCTCTTGATAGTTTTAAGAACTATCACCATTAAACTTTTAAATTCATTTGACTTGGAATTTTGCAGGATGGAATTTCTTGTGAACTTATAGATCTGAAAACTCTTATACCCTGGGACAAAGAGACAGTTGAAGCCTCAGTCAGAAAAACTGGAAGAGTTCTTGTGAGCATAATACCTCTTTAGTCAATATGAATATGTCCCCCTCAATTGATTGGCAGTTAATGAGTTCTTCTTTTTATCTGTATAGATTAGTCATGAAGCTCCAGTTACAGGAGGATTTGGAGCTGAGATATCAGCTTCTATTGTTGAACGTTGCTTCTTAAGGGTAAGTAATTCCATTTGCTTTCTTTTGTTTATGGATTATTACAGTATGCCTATTCAACTAGGTTCTTCTTCTTCATTATATATATATATATATATATATATATATGTGTGTGTGTGTGTGTGTGTGTGTGTGTGTGTGTATGTGTGTGTGTATGTACGTATATGTTTTATATATATATATATATATATATAAAGAATGGGGTCCCAGGTCTTTCATAGGCACTAGCAACTTCTTGGAGATATACTCCATTCAAATTACAACAGATTTACATAATCTGGCTTGTTTGATCGTACCCTGTTACAGAACATTTTTTGTGCAGCACTTTGATTCCTCTTTTTCCTTGTAAATAAAGTAGTTATGCTTTTTGGTGCTAAGTTTCAACTTTAGCTATTTGTTGCGTGTGTTTGTCAACAATTTTGGATCAACAATTGTGCTTTTTAGCAACAATAGATGGTAGAGACCAAAGTTGGCTGTTTAATTGAATGGTTTTGAGATATTGGATGTTTAATAAGAGAAGGCAAGATGAGCTCATGTTATAGTTGGCAAACAAAATCCTGATTATTGTGCTTTGGATAGGATGATATCTGACATTTGATTGAAATACCTTTCAATCCTTGAGTTGACATTGTGGTTGATTTCCTGCTAGATATTTCTCGTTAGGAATACTAGAGATAAAGCAAGCATGCGGCAGTCATTGGCGGTGAAAATCCTGCTAAAATGGATGTTTTGGAGAGTGAGGTATTTGATAAATGATTAATGAAAATGCATGTGGTTTGTGGTGTGGTTGTGCAGTTAGAAGCTCCTGTAGCAAGAGTTTGTGGCCTGGACACCCCATTCCCTCTTGTTTTTGAACCCTTCTACATGCCAACCAAGAACAAGGTTATTACCTGTAGTCTTCCAGTTCCAATTCCAATTCCAAATTTTTGGGTGAATTATCTGGTGTCTTTGCTAACATGTGGTCATTGGTGGTCACTCGTGTGCAGATATTGGATGCCATCAAAGCAACCGCCAATTACTAGAAAAATTCCCAGATTGGCATACATCACAATTCATGCATGTTCATAAAGATGAAGAAATTATACCTGTTTTATTTCAGATACCGATCCTTGCATCACGAGGATAGTACTGATATCTATATCTATAACTCTTATTTTAAATAATAATAATAATAATAATAATAATAATAATAATAATAGTAACGGAAAGTTGCACGGTTTAATTGCAAAACAAGAAAAAACATATCGCACTATATAAGGATATTGTTGGAAGAGAAAATATTATAACACAGTTGCAAAATGGTTGCTGGAATTTGAATGATGGAATTTGAGTGATTAACAGATAGGACCGCAGAGAAGAAAAGAAAGAAGGATGTAGAGGAATTTGAAGATTCATTGATAAATTTTCATTAGCCTAGGAACAGTCATATATTTACAATGGATCAATCAGTGCGCAAGATTTCTAACTCCAACCAATATAAGAAAAGATTCCAAGACAGCTCCAGAAATTGACACTCCAGTAAATCTCCTGCCAACTCAGCCTTCTACTGTTTGATGTCATTCTGTTCCCTAGTTGCTCCACCTGTTGAAACCTCCTCACCACTTTTTGTCATCTTCTTGAACATTCCTCTGTCTGTCTCTTGCACAACGTTTGTACTGTTGGCAGCTCAATATCCCTTGAGCTCCACGTCAGCATTTGAATCCATGTCAGCTTTTATTTCCATGACATCACCTCCCACAATGGTTGATCTTTGTCCACAAGGATCAAAAGAGGGAATTTCAGCATTTAAGATTGAGTAGTCCTCCCAAGTAGCATTCTTAAGCCCCAAATTAATCCACTCTTCTAGTAGTTGAGTCATTGCTCTATTATCTCTTTTGACTATCCTTTTATCCACAAGACAACAGCAGGATATATTATAGGCTAACCAGCCTCATTCACTTTTAGAGGTGTTATTGATGGTATTGCCTTAAAGCCAACTATCTATTTCAATAAACTAAAATAGAACACAGTGAATTTTTACAATAGCTAGCAGTGCTAATTTGTATGTAATTGGATTGACTTTAGCTGTAATTGAATAAGGACCATAATACCTGGATGAAAGCTTCAGATTCTTTCTAAGAGCAAGGGTCGTTTGCTTGAAGGCATGAATTTTAGACATCATCTCTTACCTTGAATTCTCTTTCACTTCTTTTCTTGTATGCATACCATTTCATTCTGTGCTAAGCTTTTTCAAGTTGGTCAATCATCAATTTGCTCAATTGCTCTCTTTCCTAAAGCATATAGTCTACAATGACCACTTTGGCTGCAGAGCTAGTGTTCCATATAAATCATGGAGAAGGATAGTCATAAAGTGCTTAAAAGGGAGTTGTCTTTAAGTTTGTGTGGTAACGGTTGATATACCACCACTTTGTTAGGGCCAACCATTTATGCCAAGATTGAAGTTTTAGGACGCACATACAGCTCAAATATTGCTTCAAACATTGGTTCAATCTTTTAGATTGGCCATCAGTTTCAAGATGGTAAGCAGTACTCAACTGTACCTTAGTTCCTAGTAACTTCATTAGCTCTTGCCAAATAGAGTCGATAAACACTGTCCTTATCTGAAATGATCACCTTTGGGGCTCCACAAAGTTTATAAACTTAGTCTAAATACAACTTAGCCACATCCAATGTAGTAAAAGGGATGAATTAGGGATAGGAAAAGAGCATATTTAGTGAACTTATCAACGATCACTAAAATGCAATTGAATTTTTGGGACTATGGTAGACCCTTAATAAAGTCCATAGAGATTACTTCCTAACTACCTTGAGGAATAGGCAGTGGTTGAAGCTACCTAGGGTAGGTTGTATGTTCACTCTTGTTTCTTTGGAACACGTCACACTGTTGCACATATGTTAGGACTTACTTCATCATCCTTGGCTAGTAAAAGTACAACCTTACTTTGTAATAAGTAACTTCTGATCCAAAATGGCCCATTTGTGGAGAATCATGCAAAGTCCGAAGGATTCTCTCCTTTAACTTACCATTGTAGCCTATGTACACTTTACCTTTGTATCTCAAAATCCCATTACTATAGGAAAATTTAGGGATTTTAGTAGCTGTAATTGTCATAACTGTAATCTTCTCTTGAGCTTGCTCATCATTTTCATAGCTACTTTCAACCTCCTAAACCTACTCAAGAATCACAGTGGTAGACTTAAAATTATGAATGTGCCCTGTATTCTCGTATTTCCTAGACAGGGCATCTACAACAAGGTTTGTTTTACCTTTCATGTACTAGATTGTATAATCCAGTCTAAGTAGCTTGGTTAATCCCTTCTTCTTAATAGCTATTGTAAGACCCGATTTTTTATAGTAAGAGCATAAGGGAATGAATAGAAATTTTCGAGTGCATTTAAAAATGCAAAAGAATTGAAATGGTATTCCCGAACACGTGCAAGGGTAAAACGATCAAAAGATCGAAAGTCGGTAAAAATTTGAGAAGAAAATTTAATTAAAAATAATGGCTTGAGAAATCTTGATCAATAACGAAGAAATAATTAAATTTCGGGTTAAATTGATCAAGATATGAATTTATTGGAATAAACCGAAATTTTCGTATCAGAAAATGATCTCAAAAATAGTGAAAAAATATACCGAAAAGGTAAAATCGGACTGATAAATTTAATTACGGATTAAATGAATAAAATAGTATTTTTTTAGATATTTTTAGATTTTAATAATATTTTAATTGATTAAAATATTATTAAAAATAAAACAATAATAAAAATAAATAATAAATAAAATAATAATTAAAAAAAAGATGAAAATCGTGAAACACGATTTGCTGGGAAAAGGAAGCCGAGCCCGACCTCTACCTTCACTGACGGACGGAAAACCACCTGCGACAGCGAGCCCAGGCGAGAGGTAACCCAGCTGAGGCCATCGCCGGCGCTGGTAGGCCGAAGAGAGGCGGCGAACGGCGAGAGAAACGAAACCGAGCGAAACCGAGAGGGAGAAAGGCGTTACCCGGCGATCGGCGTCGATTCGAAGCCGGCCACCACCAGCCGAGCGTTTCCCAGGAGCCGGCGGTGTGATTGGTGGTAGCCTTGGCCAGTAGAACGGCAGCCTGCGTCGAAAACGGCGGCCAAACCGAAACGATACCGACGGCGAGGAGAGAACAGGCCGAACCGGCCACTTTTCGGTGGCCTTGAACGAAACCAACCCCAGATCCGAGATGCGGACGACCCAGCGGAGCCACTGGCGACGGAAATCGATGGAGAACCGGTCGACAAGGCACTGAACCAACCGACAAGGCACTGAACCGGTCGAACCAGACTAAATCGACGGTCTGAACCGGGTTGAACCAGACCGAACCGGTTCAGCCAAAAAGAAGAGGAAAAAAGGAAGAAAAAGGGTAAGAGAAAAAGAGAAAAAATTGGAAAAAATCTCAGTGATGCAATCGAGTTACGGGTAAGTCGGTAAGCGGTCGAATTGACCGATTTAAATTTTGAAATATTTAATTTGATTAATATTCGACTAAAAATTTACCCGAAAAAATATTAAATTGTGTAGCTCGACAATTGACGTCAAACGAGAGCTCGAGACAACTTCGATTTGCGTACTATCATGAAATCACGGGTAAGTAATCCTTATTTAAGATAATTTTGTATCGTTATCCGTGTTGATGAATTACGAATTTAATTTTCGCATAATGAATTAAATTTTGGAAATTTGAATAAATTGTCATAAATTCTAAATTGAGATATCCGAGAATTTAGAACGAGGCTAAATAAATACTTATGGGCGCAATGAGCCCAATAGGCCTCGATAAAGTGTGGTAAACGGGCTTAAGGCCGATTAAGGCCCATTAAGGTGCAATCGGGCCCAATATGGGTAAACGGGCCCAATGATTTAAATTAAGCTCAGAAAATTAAAATACAATTAAATTGTATTGTATTTGACCTAGTGAATATGTATCCGCAGTTTCGGAGATGTGATTGGAAGCAAATTGGACTGCGCGACGAGACATCAGTGGAAAGGTCAGACTGTACAGAAAAATGAGGTAAGGGAATTTGTGAGTAGCTAGAGGTAGTTACGCGTACTTTAAATAGTTTTTGTATACACTGAATATGTATGTATACACTGATATTGTATAAAGGTTCTAAAAGTGGTTTAAATGATTTTAAAGATCGAAATAGGTAAAAAGGCTATTTTACCCCTATTGAGGGAAGTTCACCTAAGGATGGTGAAAGCATAACATGCATGAAATGCATGATTTAAGGAATTTTTCTAATTAAGGAATTTTATTGGTTTTAATCAAAGCAAATCGGTAGATTGGTCAGAAATTGTATAAATTTTACAAGATAACATTACATAGGTGTTATTCATATTTAAATGAAATTCTTTGAAAAACAGGCCAACTATCAATTTTATGTGGAAACAGATAGTGCTGACATATAGTTCGCACTATATATGCGTTTGTGAGTGTGCATAAATGTGCTTGAGCGGTTGCTCGCACCGACTTATGTGACATCATATGCATGAAATGTACTAGAGCGGTTGCTCGCACTGATTTTTATTCTTGTGAAATGCATGAGAAGTGCTGGAGCCTAGCTCGCACTCTATTTTGACATGTTTTGACTTGATATGCATAAAATGGTGCTGGAGCGATTGCTCGCACTAGTTTTTATGATTGACATGCATGAGAGATGCTGGAACTTAGCTCGCATCTTGTTTTGATATAATTATGCATAAAGCCGTGCTGGAGTGTAACTCGCACGAGATTCGATTTAATTATGCATAAAGTCGTGCTGGAGTGTAACTCGTACGAGATTTGATTTACTTGAGCATTCATTTGTGCTGGAGCTTGCTCGCACAAAGTTTTATGTGATTTTATAACTCATTTTAAAGTCGTACTGGAGTTTTTCTCGTACGAGATTTTCACTGAGTTTTTATATAAATCCTTACTAGAGCATTGCTCGTATGTGGATTTTACTTGAATTTATAATTATTTTAAGTCGTACTGGAGCGCTGCTCATACGCAAATTTCATTGATTTCTATGAAACTGTGCTAGAACTTTGCTCGCTCGAGATTTTCTGATATCATGAATATGCATGGAGCCGTGCTAGAGCTTCGCTCGCATATGGATTTATATTACATGCATATAGCCATGTTGGAGCCTCCTGTAGACTGTGTGTCACAATGAGATGATATGCTCACACGTGCATACTGAGACAGAGATGATATGGGTGGATAAGACCTATTGCAGGCACCCCTAACTGAGCTTGGGTTCACGGAGTATGTTGTACCGTGTATGTCACGCGGAGTACGCTGTACCGTGAGGATTGTTGGAGTGAAGTGACATTAGCCACAAGGCAGCAAGCCTTGCCCTCGCAATCCTGGTGTTATGCTGTTCTGGCCGGTAGGACGACCCGCCTCCCGTTTCAGGTGTGATACCCCGCACACTAGGTACCATGTTGCCAGGGATCATTAGGATATGGCCATAGTCCTCGATGTTACTGATATAATCAACTGCTTGTCTCACATGATATAACTATTGGTCGATAGACTAGGATAGACCCGAGGGAGGGGTCAGGCCCCCGATTTTATGATTTTTACTATGCTAATTTATGTTTTAAAGGATTTTATGACATGTGACCCTGAAATAAGGGTGGTTTATAACCAAAGTTTTATAATGAATTGTTTTATGAGACGATTGACCCGGAAGGATTAGTTTATACTGCAGTTTTAATGAAATGATTTAAATGTAGTAGCATGATGTTTTCCATGCTTTTATTTCAAATTCATGATTTGTCTTATATGACATGAAAGAATGCATGATTTTGATTAAATTCATGCTAAGTATGATTTACTGATGTCACATAAATTGCTATTGACGCATAAATAGTATGATTTATATATGCACTAACAGTTTTATAAACTAAGTCATGATGAAATACATGATTTTGTGCTTGAGATTTTAATGAAAAGAAATGGATTTTAAGGGCATGGCATTATGAGCATGTAGATAGTGGAGCTATCTACTTACTTGCATAATTGCCTTACTGAGCGTGTGGTTTGCTCACCCCCCTTAATTTTTCATCTTTTCAGAGCACTCACAGTAATTAGTAAGCGGCTGAGGACTTGCATGCTTGGTATCCGCTGCTTCCCATCGAGAGACAGGTATACACATTTGTATAGTTTTGTATCTAAATATGTAATGCACAGTACTGTAAACGAATATGATGTTGGGGATGTAGGGTTATAAATGTCATTGTGTAGGTATTTAATTAAAGTCAAAGGATAGTAAACTCTGATATATGAATGTGAATATAGAAATGGATTGGTAAATAGTGTGAGGCGACTAACATCGAATCATAGCTCAACTGTTTGTAGGATGGTCACGATGAGAGAAAGGTAAGAATTAAATAATAAATGAAAAAACAAAAAATTTACTATGATTTTTAGGTAATTTGGGTCGTAACAGGTTTAATGGTATCAAAGCTTGAGTTGGCCTGATATAAGTCAGTGTTAGTGGTTAAGAAAGTTTACATCCTCATGTACTGTGCATTTTTAGATACAATTTTGTATATCGAGATGGAAGTGCAGCTAAGAATTTGGTTTTGAATGCAAGAATAGACTCATTAACTGATAGTCGTTATGGTTGAGAGGCGAGTACGCGAGCTTGAGGCCGTAGAGGCAGGTCCAAGAGTCGTACTGAGTCGCCACATGAGACTCAAGATGTGATTGACGTGGAGGCTGATGTTGAGCATGTCCCACAAAATCCGATAGAAAGATCGGACAGAGTCTGACAGAGAGATCGGACAGAGTCCGATAGAGAAATCGGATAGTATTAAGACGCGTTTCACGAGGTTGGAGCGGAGTGTGGAGAATATTTTGAGAGCTATTTGCTTAGAGTATGTATGAGATTTGAGGGCGAGTTAGAGCATTGGTGAAAATTCGCTCGACCCATCTTAAGAGTTAGACATCCATAATGGACATGAAAAATAATCCTAGATGTATTCCGGTGACAGAATATTTCGGACACTGCTTAACAAAAATTATAGATTAAATTCGTTACTCTGATCAGTGGAACTGGTTGATTGATGAGTATGAATCTTAGTTTATATTCCTGAGTAGATATGACTCGGACACAATGAACAGTGAGAGTCGAGATGTCTGAAAGTTCATGAAAGGGCTCAGACTGTCAATTAGAGTCTGATTGGGCCGTTAGATATCACTACCTATGTCGAGGCAGTGCGCAGACTACAGCTGTATGAATAAGATCATGAGTTGCACGCCTCTGAGATTGGAAAAGGTAGTAAGGGTCGAAATAAAGACAAAAAGAGAATAGAGAATGACAGAGATGTCAGAACGGGAAAAATGTAGTTTGGTAAGAAATTAGAGCTGATGAGTCACGGGGTAAGATGATTGGTAAGGCCCCAGTATATCTAATTTCAACACTTTTGAGGGGTATTGTGATTGGAGGACCCCGACCTGCCCTGTAGTAGTGAGAGCAGTGTGAGCAGTGAGAACAATGTAAAAGTATGAACAGTGTAGAACATGTGGTAGTTACCACGGAAAGTAGACTGTTGGACGAGGGCGAGTGTATGCCTTGGATCAGGATACTATTGATGTTTCATCAGATGTGGTGGAAGATGCCACACTGGTTGTGAATAATGAAGTAATTATTTTAAATTGATCCCGATACCACGCATTTATTCATACCGCCTTCATTTTCTTATAAGCTCGTGAAAGATGTAAAGCCTGTACCCTTAAGCAAGATGATGATGGTTAGATGATTATCACTAACTGAATATAGGTATAGAGATTGCAAGTTGAAAATAGGGGTGAAAACATCACTGAAAAGTGTATTGTAAGTTGTAACAAGTAATGAAAGAGTTGTTATAAGTGATGTATAAAAAGAGATAAGTTTTGAGATGTGATAGATCCTGAATACGAGATATATTAAAAAAAGAGGCGTAAGCAAGATAAGAATATCTTGGATATGTGTAGCCAAATTGGATTAAGCGATATGTAGTGACTATGAATTGCGGCCAAGGATAGGGGTGGATATATCTACACCCAGTCCATGTGGTCAAGTCTGAGGGTTAATAAAGGTATTTCAAAATACCTCCCTGCCTGAAGATTTGACAGCGTCTAGAAGCGCACACATAACCAAAAATTGAAATCAACAGTCTTAAAATATACATTTAAAATTTGGGTACATTTACTGGTACAATAAAGAGATATAGAATTTGATTAATCATGAAGGTTTAAAAATTTAAAATTTTATAAAAGTTGTTAATATAAGAAAAAGGAAATGACGCGAGTTATTATCTTGAACGAAAACGATTTCGAAATGACGTTATACGTACATAGGTCAAGGATATGGATGATTGAAATATTTAGTGGAATTCAACTACGATGAGGTATTTAAACCTTACTTGGACCGATTGGTTGTCATCTTTAGCGATGATATTTTGATGTATTCGAAGTCCAGGGAAGAGCATGAGTAGCAATAGGAAACTGTCTTACAGACGAATTGTTGAGAGTTTCTCAAAATTGGCTGCTCAGTTGACACATTTTGTTCGGAAAAAGATTGCAGACGAGAGAGATGATAAGTATGAAAGTAGCTTCGGTGAGTTTTGGTATATTGAAGTAATGAACTGACCACCGTAAGTATTCTCACCATAACCAACAACTCAAGAGGTTTCAGTGTGTATGGATACCCCAAAATAAGGATTGAGCTGTGTATTGATGTAAAATGGAAAGATAGTCGTTTATGGATCCAGATAGTTCAAGGATCATGAGAGAAACTATCCGACCCATGATTTAGAGTTGGCAGCCGTAGCGTTTACACTGAAAGTATGGCGCCACCACTTAAATGGTAAGAAATTTCAGATATGCACTGATTATAAAAGACCCGAGTATCTGTTTTCACAGAAAGAGTAGAATATGAGATAACCAAGAGGGGTAGAGCTTCTAAGGATTATGACTGTGAACATTGTACCACCAAAGAAAGGCTAATGTAATGGTTGATACCATGAGAAGAAAGAGCCTCGGGATGGTATCACATATGATGGTCAGGGAGCGTGAGCTGCTAGAGCAGTTGTGAGCCTCAGTAGTGATGTGATCCCTTCTGATGATGACGGTGATTTTGTGACTGCTAGCTTGAGGTTAGAACCGAATTTGTGTGATCGGATTTGCCAGGCTTAGAGTGATGATCGATATGGTGTCGATAGTGTGGGTCAGATTCAGAAGGGTATAGTGACAGAGTTCACAGTGAGTGATGATGACTTATAGAGGTTCAGAGACAGTATAAGTGCTCCTCAGGACCATAGCTGCTGAGATAGTGTTATTGTCAGAAGCTCACTCTTTGAGATATACAGTGCATCCAGGACGTAATAAATATATCAGAATTTCTAAAAAGAGCAATGGTGGTCAGATACGAAACTAGACACTTTAGAGATTGTAGAGAAGTGTCTCCTATGTCAGCAGATTAAGGTAGAGCAATAGAAGTCTGTCGAATTATTGCAGCCTCTACCTATATTGAGACGAAAATGGGAACAAGTTACCATGAATATTTCGTGATGGGTTATAGAGGACCCGAATAAATCACGAGGCTATCTGGGTGATAGTCGATAGATTGATTTAGTCTACCCACCTTCTGGCTATGGAAATCTCGAGATACTCTAAGTGTGTAGGCAGATTTATGTGTACGAAAAATGGTGGAACATTGTGTAGCGTTCCAGTGAGCATGGTATCAGATAGGGATTCCCGCTTCACTTCCCGCTTCTGGGAATATTGTTGGAAGCTATGGGAACCCGATTGAGTGTTAGCACAGCTTTCCGTCCTCAGACAGATGGTCAGTCAAAGAGGACTGTACAGGTTCTGGAGGATGTGACAAGAGGGTGTGCCATTGATTTTATAAGCTCCTGGGATTATCAGTGTTACTAATCGAATTCGCCAATAATGACAGTTGTCACTTGAGTATCGGGATAACATTTTATATGAGGCATAGTATGGTCGTAGGGAGTTGTTCCCTGATTTGGATAAGAAAAAGTGGGTGACTGATAGAGAATTGTTCTCGAATTGGTAAAACAAAACTTTGAGGATGCTCAGTTGATTTATGAGAGATTAAGAACACCTCAGAGCAAACAAAAAAACTATGCTGACAAGAGACAGAAAATTATTGGAATTCACCGAGGGTGAATCAGTATTGTTGGAAGTTATTCGTCCTAAAGACATAAGGACATAAATAGATTCGGATAGAGATATTGGACAAGTGGGAGATAAGGCCTGTAGGTTGGCATTACCACTTGAATAAACAGGCATCCACAATGTGTCCTATATTATGATGCTTCAGAAATAATATCCGGACCCAGCATATGTGATCGGATATGAGCTTCAACGGCTTAGCTCAATGAAAGTATAACGTATGATTGGTAAATCGATTCGGGTATTAGACAGAAGGAGAAAGTGTTGAGGTTTGAGACGATCTCCCTAGTTAAGTATGATGGTAGTATTACACTCCGGAGAAAGTCACTTGAGGATGACAGTATATGATGCGATAGACGTACCCGGAGTTGTTTATGGACTCATTTGCCTTGGTTCTAATTTGGAGGACCAAATTTCTTAAGTGGGGGAGATTGTAAGACCCGATTTTTTGTAGTAAGAGCATAAAGGAATGAATAGAAATTTTCGAGTGCATTTAAAAATGCAAAAGGATTGAAATGGTATTCCCGAACACGTGCAAGGGTAAAACAGTTAAAAGATCGAAAGTCGGTAAAAATTCGAGAAGGAAATTTAATTAAAAATAACCGCTTGAGAAATCTTGATCAATAACGAAGAAATAATTAAATTTCAGGTTAAATTGATCAAGATATGAATTTATTGGAATAAACCAAAATTTTTATATCGAAAAACGATCCTAAAAATAGTGAAAAAATATACCGAAAAGGTAAAATCAGACTGATAAATTTAATTAAGGATTAAATGAATAAAATAGTATTTCTTTTAGATATTTTTGGATTTTAATAATATTTTAATTGATTAAAATATTATTAAAAATAAAAATAAAAATAAATAATAAATAAAATAATAATTAAAAAAAAGATGAAAATCGTGAAACACGATTTTCTGGGAAAAGGAAGCTGAGCTCGACCTCTGCCTTCACCGACAGACGAAAAACCACCGGCGACGGCGAGCCCAGGCGAGAGGCAACCTAGCTGAGGCCATCACCGGTGCTGGTAGGCGGAAGAGAGGTGGCGAACGGCGAGAGAAACGAAACTGAGCGAAACCGAGAGGGAAAAAGGCATTTCCCGGCGATCGGCGTCGATTCGAGATCGGCCACCACCAGCCGAGCGTTCCCCAGGAGCTGGCAGTGTGATTGGTGGCAGCCTTGGCCAGTAGAACGGCGGCAAGCGTCGGAAACGGCGGCCAAACCGAAACGATACCGACGGCGAGGAGAGAACAAGCCGGACCGACCACTTTCTGGCGGCCTTGAATGAAACCAACCCCAGATCTGAGATGCGGACGACCCAGTGGAGCCACTGGCGATGGAAACTGAAGGAGAACCGGCCGGCAAGGCACTGAACCAACCGAACTGGATTGAATCGATGGTCTGAACCGGGTTGAACCGGACCGAACCGGTTCAGCCAAAAAGAAGAGGGAAAAAGGAAGAAAAGGGAAAGAGAAAAAGAGAAAAAATTGAAAAAAAATCTCAGTGATGCAATCGATCTACGGGTAAGTCGGTAAGCGGTCGAATTGACCGATTTAAATTTTGGAATATTTAATTTGATTAATATTCGATTGGAAATTTACCCGAAAAAATATTAAATTGTGTAGCTCGACAATTGACGTCAAACGAGAGCTCGAGACAGCTTCAATTTGCGTACTATCATGGAATCACAGGTAAGTAACCCTTATTTACGATAATTTTGTATCGTTATACGTGTTGATGAATTACGGATTTAATTTTCGCATAATGAATTAAATTTTGGAAATTTGAATAAATTGTCGTAAATTCTAAATTGAGATATCCGAGAATTTAGAACGAGGCTAAATAAATACTGATGGGCCCAATGAGCCCAATAGGCCTCGATAAAGTGTGGTAAACGGGCTTAAGGTCGATTAAGACCCATTAAGGTGCAATCGGGCCCAATTGGGTAAACGAGCCCAATGATTTAAATTAAGCCCAGAAAATTGAAATATAATTAAATTGTATTGTATTTGACCTGGTGAATGTGTATCCGCAGTTCCGGAGATGTGATTGGAAGCAAATCGGACTACGCGACAAGACATCAGTGGAAAGGTCAGACTGTACAGAAAAATGAGGTAAGGAAATTGTGTGAGTAGCTAGAGGTAGCTACGCGTACTTTAAATAGTTTTTGTATACACTGAATATGTATGTATACACTGATATTGTATAAAGGTCCTAAAAGTGGTTTAAATGATTTTAAGGATCGAAATAGGTAAAAAGGTTATTTTACCCCTATTGAGGGAAGTTCACCTAAGGATGGTGAAAGCATAACATGCATGAAATGCATGATTTAAGGAATTTTTCTAATTAAGGAATTTTATAGGTTTTAATCAAAGCAAATCGGTAGATTGGCCAGAAATTATATAAATTTCACAAGATAACACTACGTAGGTGTTATTCATATTTAACTGAAATTCTTTGAAAAATGGGCCAACTATCAATTTTATATGGAAACAGATAGTGCTGGCATATAGTTCGCACTATATTTGCGTTTGTGAGTGTGCATAAATGTGCTTGAGCGATTGCTCGCACCGACTTATATGACATCATATGCATGAAATGTGCTAGAGCGGTTGCTCGCACTGATTTTTATTATTGTGAAATGCATGAGAAGTGCCGGAGCCTAGCTCGCACTCTATTTTGACATGTTTTGACATGTTTTGACCTGATATGCATAAAATGGTGTTAGAGCGATTGCTCGCACTAGTTTTTATGATTGACATGCATGAGAGATGCTGGAGCTTAGCTTGCATCTTGTTTTGATATAATTATGAATAAAGTCGTGCTGGAGTGTAACTCGCATGAGATTGGATTTAATTATGCATAAAGTCGTGCTGGAGTGTAACTCGCACGAGATTTGATTTACTTGAGCATTCATTTGTGCTGGAGCTTGCGCACGAAGTTTTATATGATTTTATAACTCATTTTAAAGTCGTACTGGAGTTTTTCTCGTACGAGGTTTTCACTGAGTTTTTATACAAATCCGTACTAGAGCATTGCTCGTACATGGATTTTACTTGAATTTATAATTATTTTAAGTCGTACTGGAGCGCTGCTCGTACGCAGATTTCATTGATTTCTATGAAACCGTGCTAGAGCTTCACTCGCACGAGATTTCATGATTTCATGAATATGCATGGAGCCGTGCTAGAGTTTCGCTCGCACATGGATTTATATTACATGCATATAGCCGTGTTGGAGCCTCCTATAGACTGTGTGTCACAGTGAGATGATATGCTCACACGTGCATACTGAGACAGAGATGATATGGGTGAATAAGACCTATTGCAGGCACCCCTGACTGAGCTTGGGTTCACAGAGTACGTTGTACCATGTATGTCACGCGGAGTACGCTGTACCATGGGGATTGTTGGAGTGGAGTGGCATTAGCCACGAGGCGCAAGCCTTGCCCTTGCAATCCTGATGTTATGCTGTTCTGGCGGGTAGGATGACCCGCCTCCTGTTTCAGGTATGATACCCTGCACACTAGGTACCGTGTTGCCAGGGATCACTAGGATATGGCCATAGTCCTCGATGTTACTGATATAATCAATTGCTTGTCTCACATGATATAACTATTGGTCAATAGACCAGGGTAGACCCGAGGGAGGGGTCAGGCCCCCAATTTTATGATTTTTACTATGCTAATTTATGTTTTAAAGGATTTTATGACATGTGACCCTGAAAGAAGGGTGGTTTTATAATCGAAGTTTTATAATGAATTGTTTTATGAGACGATTGACCCGAAAGGGTTAGTTTATACTGCAGTTTTAATGAAATGATTTAAATGCAGTAGCATGATGTTGTTTTCCATGCTTTCATTTCAAATTCATGATTTGTCTTATATGACATGAAAGAATGCATGATTTTGATTAAATTCATGCTAAGTATGATTTACTGATGTCACATAAATTGCTATTGACGCATAAATAATATGATTTATATATGCACTAACAGTTTTATAAACTAAATCATGATGAAATACATGATTTTGTGCTTGAGATTTTAATGAAAAGAAATGGATTTTAAGGGCATGGCATTATGAGCATGTAGATAGTGAAGCTATCTACTTACTTGCATAATTGCCTTACTGAGCGTGTGGTTTGCTCACCCCCCTTAATTTTTCATCTTTTCAGAGCACTCACAGTAATTAGTAAGCGGCTGAGGACTTACATGCTTGGTATCCACTGCTTCCCATCGAGAGATAGGTATACACATTTGTATAGTTTTGTATCTAAATATGTAATGCACAGTACTGTAAACGAATATGATGTCGGGGATGTAGGGTTATAAATACCATTGTGTAGGTATTTAATTAAAGTTAAAGGATAATAAACTCTGATATATGAATGTGAATATGGAAATGGATTGGTAAATAGTGTGAGGTGACTAACACCGAATCATAGCCCAACTGTTTGTAGGATGGTCACAATGAGAGAAAGGTAAGAATTAAATAATAAATGAAAAAGTGAAAAATTTACTCTGATTTTTAGGTAATTTGGGTCGTGACAACTATGGTGAGTTTCTGCTCTAGTAAATGCTTCAAGGCTTCATGATCAGTTTTGATGATGAAGGGCTCTCCTTCTAAATAATGCCTCCATTTGGTGACAGCGATTAAAATGGCTAAATACTTTTTCTCTTAAATAGAGAAATCTACATGTTTTAGACCTAGGGCTTTTTGTAATAATCTACGGGCTTGCCTTCCTGAGTTCGAACAGCCCCAATACTAGTTGAGTTTGCATCTGTCTCTAAGCAAAAGGGAATTTCAAAATCTGGTAATGCCAACATAGGAGCAGTCAATATTACTTCCTTAAGCTGTTGAAAAGCCTCCACAGCCTCATCGTACCATTGGAATCCATTCTTTTTCAACATATCTGTTAGTGGCTTACTAATGACTTCATATCCCTTAATGAACTTCTTATGGTACCCTGTCAAACCTGGGAAATCTCTGAGGGATTTCAAGGTCTTAGGCGTTAGCCACTTTAGCATAACTTCCACCTTAGATGGATTTATAGAAACTCCTTCTTTCTGATATAACATGGCTAAAGTATTCAACTTGTTTTTGGCCAAAAAGGCTCTTGTTCTTCATAGCAAACAACATATTCCTCCTCAATACTTCAAAAATAGTTTGTAAATGCCTAATGTGCTTGTCTAACTTGGTATTTTATACAAGAATGTCATAAGAAAATACAAGCACATATTTTCTTAAATAATCAAAAAATAAATCATTCATTAGTGATTGAAACCAAAAAGGTGTTGCCTTTAATTCATAATAACCTTTATGTGTTCTAAATGCAGTCTTATGGATGTCCTCTTCATTGACTTTAATTTGCCAATAGCAAAACCTTAAATTGATCTCGGAGAAAATAGTGGCCCTTTTGAGCTCATCAATTAAGTCTTCTACCACTGGAATGGGAAACTTCTTTTTGACTGTCATGGCATTCAATTGCCTATAGTCTACACATAGTCTTCATATTCCATCTTTCTTCCTAACAAGCAAGCAAGATGAAGCAAAAGGGCTTTTACTAGTTTGCATAATGAAGGCTGACAACACACTTGCAATCTGTACCTCTACCCTTAAATAATGAGGAGATCTAAAAGGTCTCAAGTTCCTTGGTTGTGCTTCTGCCATTAAGGGTATGCAGTGGTCATGTTATCTGGTTGGGGGCAAACCTTTTCGATTTTTCAAAGATTTTAGAATAGTTGTCTAACAAGGTCTGTAGCTCAATCGGTACTTCCATTCCTATACCGTCCGTGCTAAGCATATAAAGTTTTCCTAGCAATTCAGGATTTTTGTCCACTAGCTTCCGTAGCTTTCGTCCTGACCTTTCATGGATAGGATCCTGAGGTCATGAGAAAATTTATGGCCTTACATAGTCCACTTTCGTTGTTTACACTTTGCTGTGCTACACAACTTCTCTCCATTGGCTACTGTTATGGCTAAAGGATTAGTCTGCACCAAGTCTATCCCATCCTTAGGCCACTTGGGAGTAATGAAGCTATGTGTGCTTTCATTGCCTATCAACACATGGATAGGCTTCCCTTTAATATGGCCTTGTATTATCAAAGTGTTATGCCCTGTATTGCTCGTTAAGGCATTGATTTAAATTTCCATGTTATCTGCCAACCCTTCTTAAGTATCAACAGTAGCTTGGTCACCACCATCCTCATTTCCCAATTCCTCATGATCATCTGTCAGAGTCTCCATAGCATTCAATTGCTTGTTTTTGCGAATATGCTTAGGGGTAAACTTATCAGGAAATTTAAAGCTAAGGTTTTGAGGTCTCCTTTGCTCTACAAGTGATTGTTTGTTGTTCATAGTAGGGTTAAATGGTGTTTTAGAAGGTTAGCTAGGTGAGGCATTTAAGTTTCTAGAATAAAGATTGGGGTTTGTTACAAGTCTGGGTTTACTATTTGGTTTGTATATCTTTCTTTCAAATTTAATGGACAGCTCATGTAGTTTTGCTTGTTAATAAGTTGTGAGTTTCTGGGGTTCATTGGCTTTCACTCTAGGTTTAAGATCTTCTTTGATCCCATTGACAAAGCTTGAGACAAAATAACATTTAGGCAATTGAGGATTGTATTGTAACAAATATGGTTTCGGCTCCTTGAATCTTTCTTGGTACTCCTCCACTGTAACCTTCTGAGCTAGCTTATTAAATTCTTCATTAATATCAGAAAAGGTCCTGCCATAGATCCTCAAGCACAAGTCTTCTGAAAATTCCTGCCATGTTACTATAGGTTTTTGCATAATATAACCATCAAACCAAATCTTAACTTTTCTAGTTAAGTATATTGCTGCTATTTTCAATTTCCTATGATCCTTAATACCAAAAACAGTAAAATATTTCTGGCATTTTTTTAGCCATCCACTAGCATTGGCTACATCAAAACAGGGCATTTCTATTTTAAGCTTAGGTGGATAGACATTGATATTGGGGTTAGCATTACCCTTCCGTTGATTAGCTTGATTATTAGAAAAATAGCTATTGGGTTCTTGCTGTAGCTTAGATAATATCCCAGGTTCATGATGTTTGTAAGTGTACTTCTAGCATCATACAATAACTTCAATAGGGGCTTTACCTTCCCTTCTAGGTTGAGACTAAGGTGTTGTTTTCCCTCCAACGATGGTGGCAATTACTCCAAGTTCGGGTTTTGCTTGTGCCACTCATTTCTGAATGAGTAGAGACAACACTTAGCTGATATATCCTAGGTTCTTAGGCAATCTAGACTCAAGCACTCTCTTTTGCTCTTTCCACCATTTTAGAATCTTCAAATCATCAACTTTCATTGCTTCCAATTAGTTTTGAAGAGCTCGGACTTGATCGTGTAAAGTATTCAATCTAGTCTTTTCATCCATAGCCTTACTCTTCTTGTTTTTACCCAGTGTATATTGGATCGTAATAGCTCTGATTACCAAATTTGTTATAGGATGATGGTTGTTGGAATTTGAATAATGAACAGATATGACCAGAAAGAAAGAAAGAAAGAAAGAAAGAAAGAAAGAAAGAAAGAAAGATACAGAGGAATTTGAAGATATTTCATTAATAATTTTTCATTACGTTAGGATAGTCTTATATATTTATAATGTGCCAAACAGTGCATAGGATTCCTAACAACCTCAACGAAAGAAAGAAAAGATTCCCACACAGCTTCTGAAATTGACACTCCAATAAGCTCTTGCCAACTCAGCCATCTAACAGTCTGCTTCTATATTACACTTCTGTCCGCTAACTGCTCCAGTTGTTGAAACCTCTTTTCCACCTTCTATCATCTTCTTGAACATTTCTCTGCTAGTCTCATCTTCATGCATAACTTTTGTACTATTGGCAGCTTGATTTCCTCTGATCTCCACATCAGCATTTGCATCCATGTTAGCTTCTATTTCCAAGACAATCCCCCTCTAGTCATCTTTCTTTTCTCTTCATGTACTTTAGACAAATACCATTAAGCTTCTTTCACTTCTAAAGAGTCAAGAAGGGCTCTTATTTACTCCTTAGGCCAAGAAGATCAACCAAAATGTTTGCTTAAGAAGTAATTGTTGCTAGCAGAAGTTAATTCCATCTTGGTAAAGGTTTTAGCTTTGTTATTGTGTGGATCACTATTGGATGTCATTACACATGAGATGGTTAATAATTCTTAAAATAGAACAAATATCATAAGAAAGAGAAACACTAGATTACTATATCTAAATGTTAAGTATGTGATTCTAAAATTCTTTTGTTTGATTCTAACGTGTTCTAATAGCATGATTAGTAAATCTTGACCAAAGAGATCATTATTCACAAGCTGATCCTATACTTGTAGATCACTATTAGAGATCATTACACATGAGATGGTTAATAAATCTTAAAACAGAGTAAGTATCATCAAAAGAGATACACTAGATTACTATACTAAATGTTAGGTATGTGATTTTAAAACTCCTTTTTTTTATTCTTACATGTTCAAATAACACGATCAGTAAATTTTGATTAAAGAGGTCACTATTCTCAGTTTCTTGATGTTTTCCTATTTAATATTTTGCTACAAATCACAAAAATTCGTGTTGTAACTACTATAACCAACAATACACTTGGACATGTCATGTTTGCTACAACTTAGCTTGGTGTTTTTGGTGGATTAATGTTTTCACATCTTGGAAATCAAAATAATCAATTTTCTACGCTTGTCGATTGCTATGTATGTTTTATATTCAATGATATAAACATATAATTTTGGATTTTGGAATTGAAAATTTTTAAATTATGTTGCATTATACTCGCTCTTTCGTGATCAATTTCCAATGGTTGCAATGTGAGATTGAAGTATGCTCATTTAGGGATTAAAGGTATTTAATCAAATGCGATCAAATAAGTTTGAAGCATATGAGAAATTAAAGGGTTGATGTCTTTATGTTCGCTTTTTAGAAGTTCCTCGTACAGAGATCTCAAATTCAAGTGAACTCAATAGTCATACAGTTAATTAACTTGTATGAACTTGGCATTGGGTCGGCTTAAGGGAGTGTGAGAGATGTTGGACTCTCTAGATAATTCGCTCATAATAACAGTAAGCTTCGTCTAATTTATTTAAGGATAAAAATTAAGATTTTATTCTAGTGTTTCGATTGTGAATTAAATCCTAATAACATATTTGGAGACTTTTCACCAAAATAAGACAAACACTTTATTTAACCATCTAATAGCGAAAGAAGTTTTATGTTAATTCACTAGATAGACTGGAATCTACTTGACCTTAGTAGCAGTTTTCCACTAGAGGTGGCAAAGTGGTGGGTTTGGTTTTACTTATCTTTGGTTTGATCGTTTTAAGTTCTGATTTATTTTGAGCTCAAGTTTTTTGAATTTGATTTCTTCGAGTTAGCATAATTTTGAGTTCGACTTTGTTTCGGGTTCAATTATTTTCAGGTTCGGTCCAATTCGAGTCGGGCAAGTTTAGTAGGTCGAGTTCAAATTATTTTGAAATTTTATAAGTTATAAATATTTTTATAATTTTGAATGTAATAATTAATTTAATTTTTTATATAGTTAGACAAAAATATAACAGAAATACTAAAGTAAAATTTAATAAATATTTATATAGATATAAATTTTTACATTTTTATATTTTTATTACTTGACAAGGATTATTTACTTTTTTTTAAAAAAAAATTTCCTATGATATTTGCCATAAAATATATAATTATATATTAATGATTATATAAGAATTTTTTATAGTGAACCAAAATAAAAAAAAATATTGTAAAACTAAAAGAAAGTGAAAATCCAAAATCATTACCTACGATCGATAAAAAAACAGAATTATTTCAAATAAATAATTAACAAAGTTATAAATATATCACACTAAACTAGTAAATATTTATGTAAATAGTTTTGTACTCTTATATTAAACCAATAACTCATTAGACCATTGAGTTTTTTTTCGGCCAAAGTTGAGCCATAGGAATTTGGACATTCTTCATCCAACAAATTTTTATTTTATTTTAATTTATTTTATTAGCTTTTTTAGTAATTATAATATATTTTTTTAATAAAATTTTTACTTTTCAAGAATTTTTATTATATATATTTTGTTTTCTAAATACGTACATAATTAGATTAGATCTAATAGCATAAATAATTGACTAATTGTTTAATTATAATGTTAAATGGTACTATACTATATACATTAAAAGATTATTAATAATTGGTTTAACCTAAATAATCAATACTTAAAAATTTAAGAAAATCATGATATGTAGAACTAATAGAAATAATAGTATTGGTCTAATTTGACCACTTTAACATTAAAATTAAATATAATTATGTTCATTATTTACTTAATGTATTGACATTTTGAAAAAAAAAGTACCAATAACCATTTAAAAATACTTAATATGAATAATTGGTCAACTAATTAGCTCAATCTTATATCTTTTTTTGTTTTTGGTTTGTACATAAACCATATCATTAACATTATTACATTAAATATAATCGTATATACAAGTTAATTAAATACCCCATTAAAAATTTAGAACGTTGAATTTTCTTTTTTTAAAAAAGTTATATACACTAATTATCATTATATCATAAACATTTGATATAATAATATCATATACACATATACAACAATTGAGTACGAATTTGATTATATTGACATTAACATAAAAACATTATATATACATCTATGGATTGAATGTCAAATTAGAATGTTAAATAGTAGATAGACTGAACTCCTAAACGAGCCCTTGTACTTTACTTTGATTGTACATAATTAAATATTTATACTTTAATTTATACTCATACAAACCATTATCTTTAACGAAAAGATAACTACTATTAACTCATTTGCCACTTGACTTTAGATGACCACATGGATGATTATGTGGCATGAGAACATGGCTAAATGAAATTGAATTGAACTAATCATCCACATCTTCATGCCATCATGCCACACAATCATCCATGTGACCATCCATTGCCAAGTGACGAGCTAACAATAGTCATCTTTACGTGAGAGATAAGAGTTTGCACATGTATAAATTAAAGTATAAGAGTTTATTTGAGTACAATCCAAATACAAGGGTTTATTTAGAAAAAACATAAACGTACATGGGCTTTTTTAGTAGTTTAGCTTAGTAGACATTATTAAATTAATCAATATAATGCTAATTACTTAAATATAATTAATCTTAATGTGAGTAAAGTATAAAAAAACTAAATGCATTAAAATTATCGCTTACAAAACAATTACTATTATAGTGTATTTCTAAATTACGCTTTAATTTACTATTAGAAATAATTATTGGTATCCACACGTTAAATTAATATTTAATAAATAATACATAAATTATTTTTAATAGATAATTAATTTTATCAGCCTAGTACTTACTTTAAGGTGACGTTTGGTATCTTAGAGGAAAGTGATTACACGTAGTGATTGCTGAGAAAGTGATTATTGAGAAAGTAATTTTGCAGTATTTGGTATGCAAATGTAAAGTTATGTTTAAATTGCAAGAAAAATAACTTTACAGCGTTTGGTATGCACTCACTTTGCTGGGAAAAGTAGTGACAAATTTAAAAAATACCCATAACTATAAAAACAACTTTAATGCAATGAAAAAATTAATTAAAATGAAAATGTAAATGATATAAAATTATATTATTAATATTGCTCATTATTTGTAATTCTAAATTTTCATGATTATTAATTTAAATTTTAATTAGTATATTATTACAAATTCATTTATTAATTTAAATTTACAAATTTATTAATTTACAAATTCATGTATTATTAATTAAAATTTTAATTCATCTATTATTTTTAATAAATGTCATAATAATTTATTTCAGTCCATATAAAATATTTTTTATGTATGATGATTACCTATAACATCTATGAAAGTGATCGCGCGATTATTTTTTTTTTTAGTGTTTTTGTTAAAATGGGAATTTGAGTAAAATTAACTTTACAGCCAAAGTTGCAAAAGTGATTACAGCTCACTTGGGTTGCAATCACTTTGCAACTTTTGGATGTAAAGTGATTGCAGTTGCAATTACTTTACATCCAACTTTTTTTGATATCAAACGTTGTAATCACTTTCCGTCCAATTACATGATAAAATATTATTATTATTATTATTATTATTATTATTATTATTATTATAATACATAGGTTTTTAAGGTTTGACTATAATCCAACTTCAATCCATTATTTCTAAAAATAGACACTCCACTCCAAATTTTTCTATTTCGCATGACAAATTAGTTTTTTCGTTAGTCAACCATTAATTCAACAATTAAAAGTTTAATGTTGAGACCATTTTTTATTTAAAAGGAAAAATTGTCTCAATATTAAGCTTTTAACTGTTGATTTAATGATTAACTAATGAAAGAATTAATTTGTCCTGCAAAATAGAAACGTTCTGGGTGGAGTGTCCATTTTTTAAAGTAATGGACTAAAATTGGATTAGGATCGAATCTTAAAGACCTAAATAGAATTTACCAAAAAATATATGTTTTCTCTAAAGCCAAACAACCTTAATATTTTCAAATAATTCTTGCTTAATATTTATTGTATTTATAATAATAAATAATAAATATACAAATCATTATGATAAGATATGAATATCATAATCTATTTATATATTTTTTGTTTTAAATCATATGATAAAAAAAACTATTTTAAGATAACAATAATTAATACTGATAGTTGTAATAAAACACTATTTATTAAGTATTTTATGTACTTGTTATTGAACTTTTGACAGAGTGATTATAAAAAAATTGTGACATATTGTAAGGTTTAAGTTTGAATTTATCATATTCTCAACTATCAAATATTTCTATTGTAACCAAAAAAAAAAACCTATTTTATGTACTTTTTAAGACAAACGATAAGACTTTACACAAATTATATAATTTATTCTATATCACATAGTGAGAGACTTAAGAGTTTTTTTATCATAATTTAATAGATTAATATAATATAACATTAACAAATATTATAAAATATTTTTGGCTTCATATCTAATTATACTCTCGACGTTTAATAAAAAGTGTAATTAAATTTTCGGCGTTTAATTGAATTGAAATAAGTTTATTACGTTTTATTTTAAACAATTAAAACCTAAACATTTTAGAATAACAAAATTAAATATATTTCCATAAAATTCTGTTGTTATCCTTACACAAATAACAGCTGACAAGGATGCTGATAAGGTTTGCCACATGACCATGGATTTTTTACCATCTGTAATATTTGTTGATGTGAATAAATATTTTTTTCAAGATTACATTTTTACTCAAAAAAAAAACTGAAAAACCCTAAAAATGGGTAATTTTGAAAAAATTATATATGTCCACTTTAACAAATATTATATGTAGCAAAAGTTTCATGTCATTTGGTCATATGATAAATTAAGTCATGTCAATATTCTTGTCAATTATGTAAATATAGTAGCAAATTTGAAAGATTTAACTGAAATATATTTGATTTTTTTTTTTGAATAATTTAAGTTCTAATTGCTAAAAATAAAACGTAATAGATTTATTTCTATGTAATTAAACATCGAGAGTTTAATTTTATTTTTTGATAAATAATGAAAATATATTTGAGTGTTAAACCAATATTTTTATATTTGAATTATTATTATAATAATATTAAAATTTTAATATTAAATTAATAGAATAAAATATTATAAAAATTATTAAACTAAAAGTAAATGTTAAATTAATAATCTATTTATTATTTATTGTTATAAATGTAATAAATATAGTATAAAAATTATTTTATATTTAGATATATATATAGTGTTTTGAATTAATTATGTTTAATAATTAAATTTAAGAATTTAATATTTATTTTGTTGATATAAATGTATAATAAATAATAATTATTTTAAAATTTTTTAAAATCTTAATTAAAAAAGATGCATAATTTATTTAATTATTTTATAGTTATAAAATTGAATTTTTTAGATTACAATATTCAATTTTTTACTTCGAATCGAGTTACCTATTTCAAGTTTGAGTTTTTCCAAGTTGAATTTTTTCCTTTGCCGTTTTTAATCAATGCAAATCGATCCAAATTTGATTTTGATTCTGTTCGAATGAGTTTTCGACTTGATCATGAAACATAAGATAAAAAGATCTAAAGAGTCGTATACATTTATTTGAATGCTAAATAAAAAACGCTGTTACATTTTTACTTTACCATCCAAGCGAATTAAAAAATTTAAAAAATAAATAAAATAAATGAAATTTTAAGTTTATTATTTATTAATATATAAATATAAGTTCTTGATAATTATTTCTACAAAAAAGTAAATACTTGTATAAGTTCATAAATAATTTTGATATAATGTAATAAAATCATTATTTTCTAAAAACTTTTTAGAAGTAAAGGAAAAAAAAAAAAGAGAGGAGTAAATAAATAAGCCTCAGAGATCTTGGTGGACACGAATCATCAGATGATACCGTCTAAAGGTAAACCCCATCAAGAGTAGCAAATATTTACTCACATCACAGGCCTCAAGAAAACATATTAAAATAAAAGAAAAAAATTAAGAAAAATAAGGGAGAAAGAGGAAGATGAAGAGTCAGAAGTAGCTGGTAATATTATCATACTGGAGTCAATGGGAATCCGTCTGATTGATTTCATCATTCGCATCACGCCTTCCTCTCTTTTAAAAACAAGATTAAAATAGAAAAACAAAAAACCCTTCTAAAGAAGAACAAAATACGAAAATTGAAGTCGAAGCCCTCCAAGGCTCTAGTTATACTCATGAATATATATAGACAGAGGAAACTCACAAACAAAACCCTAATGCCTTATTGTATCTTGTAGAAACTACGGCTATAAGCCCAATGCTCAGCCCAACTCACAATCAGGATTCGCTTTTCTCATTCCCTGTTCCCAGAGACTGCACGGGGTGAATTTTTCAAGTAAAAAAATATATATAATAATTTTAAATTTAAATATATTTTTTTCAATTATATCGAATCAAATTATTACAAATTTAAGTTATTTTAAATTCCAATTATTTCAAAAATCATGTATTTTTTTGCCTTATCTAATCATATATATTATTATCATAGGATATAGGCAATACATACTAAGGTAAGTCAGGTGGACGTTACATCTTCTATTAATGACACATAAGATATATTTAAATTTATATTTTCTATTAATGACACATAAGATATATTTAAATTTATATTTTTAGTATTAAATACAAAAGATTGTTATTTAGGTGGCAAAAGTGGGTCTACTTAAAAAATTTAACTTATTAGTATGAATAAAAACTCGAACGATTCGATTCAATTAAAAAAGTCAATAACTCAAACCCGACATGATTTGAACATTAATTGATCAAAATTCAAATTAATTTGAAATTAATCTGACCTTAACCAAATTCATCCATAATCTAATTGATCCAAATCTAACATGATCCAAATCTGAATTGATCTAAATTTAAATTGTTCTAAACCTAACCTTACTTAAATCCGAATTAATTTAAAGTCAAATTTTATTAACATTATTTATTGATAAGCTATAGATACAAAAATATTTAATAATTTAGAGGTAGACTAATAATATTATATTTAGCTATTTAATATAATTATTAAGTATAGTACTTTTATAATGTATTAAGTATTTGGTGTCAAGATTAGTTGTATTAAACAAATAAACTTCTTAAGTTTTTATGAACAAAATTTTTTAAAAAATTAAATAACATTGTTTATATATATACATCTATACTTATTTTTTTTTCATTTGTGTTTATAAGAAAATACAAGAAAGAAAAGAGATTCGAATCTTAAATTTAATTCCTCTTAAAGAAGAGTAACAACAGCTAAATTAAGTTTTTGTTGTTTATAGTTATTTTTGATTTTGTTATGCATAAAATTAACACTCAAACTTAAAATATTGTAAGTTATAACTTAAAAATTCAACAGACCAAATCATGTCATATCATGTCATGTCAAATCATATGCACATACCAATAATCAATAGGGTTATTATGTCATTTCATTTTTCATTATACATTTGCATTATTTGTTCTTCAATAAATCAATAACTAAATTTAAATTATTATCATGTCTAAGTAATTTTGATATTTTAAATTTTTTGAAATTTTAAAATTAGTATATTATGACTATTAATTAATTAACCACTACCAATAATACTCTTTTTGTCATTATCTTAATTTTTAGTGATGACTCTAACAATGTGTCTTGTCAAATCTGTTGAGTTATTTGTTCATTTTCAATTTATTACTAATGATAATGTTAGTGAATGCAATGGTATGAAATATTAATACGAATCAATAATAATGAATTACAATTAGTGCATTAAATATTAGAAATAAATACTAAATATTTTTCAATAAAAAATTAATATTTTTTATCATAAACAATATTAATTTTACATTTAATGTCACATAATTTAATATTATTAACAAATTATTTTTATTTATTTTTATAATTTACTGATGTTTATTTTTATTTTAAAATGAATTGTGGCAACTGCAAAATCCGACCCTTGGTGAGTGGAATCAATTTATTTAAAGCCTCATGATTTAATATGGATTATTAGAGAATCATGAAGTTAACAACCTAACATGAGAATTTATAAATTGGAGGATTGAATGTAGAAATCATGAGAAATTAAGATGAGGAGAATCAAGTGAGATGATGATGGTAAGGATTTATCTTGATATACAAGACAAGTGTACCTTATGAATAAATTAGAAGATCAAACGAAGGAATATGTATGTGTACATATAACAAACAATTCATGAATTATGTAAATATATACACATATACATAAACCAAAGAAATAAAAGATTTATATATAAATCTATTTGAATATAAAGTAAATAATATAATAGGTATATAAAGTAAATAATAATAAATATATATATTAAAATTGAAGGCAGCAATTAAAACTTTATTTAAGTCCAATTGAATGATAAGTAATCTAAGGGACTAATATGAATTTTAAAGATAATTATGATCATTTTATTCTTTTCCTGAGTTGTTTAATTGCATGTCAATTGAAGACATTCAATTCAAACAGTGACACGTGTGAGACAAGTACAGTTAAAAATGAAAAAAAAAAAATCAGATTTTCTATTTTTTATCCCAAAATGTATTGCATGTGTGCTAGGTGTAGTTCTTTAGCTTGCAATTGAAAAAACAGAGCAACACTTTGACTTTCTTTTCCCATCTTATTTAGAAAGTGTTGTGCATGATATTAAGAATATAAAAAAAAGTGCGTCACGTGGTGTACGAAGAAAACGAGTATAAGTATGAAAAAATTTGACATTTAATGAAAATGACATATGCGTAATTAGTGACAGAGAGAAACCCCTATAAATAGGGGCCATGTATTATTCATAAACAAGATCTAAGAACTTCATACTAAAACTATGCCAAACTCTCTGTCTGACTTAAGTATCGGAGTGCAAATGCAGGGGAGAACCTCTGCGTTCCTCTGATCTTCTTCTTTCTTGCAGAAGCTCTCGATAACACGTGGTAGGGGACCCGAAGAGAAGACGTTAGTGATTCATCACCATTGTTTCAGGTAACAACAATTGACGCCGTCTGTGAGAATCGAAAGAAAAAATCTATGGTACAGACGCATTCGGGTGGGACTAAAACCGATGAATAATACAAAAAAATCAAAATTTGAAGCCAAAACGACGTTTTTTGGGGAAAAATCCCGAACTTTGGCGGTTTGCCATCACGTAGATCTTGAAAAGTTACATCGATTCAAAAAAAATTCACCTCAATCGGACCACAAAGCACAAAGTTATGGCCTTCCAAAGTTTCGAACACAAGGAGAGACTCTGTCGCCTCTGTTGCCACTCTACTGCGCACACTGTTGCACTCTGCCGCGCACTCTGTTGCGCATCAGTCGTTCACCCTGTCACACACTCTGCCGCAATGCCGCGCACTCTGTCGCCCCTACCGCGCACTCTGTCGCCCCCTATCAACACTCTGTCACTCACCCTATCGAGCACTCTGTCATGCAACTGTAGCGCATCAGGTCGCTCACTCTGCCGCACTGCCGCGCACTCTGTCACACCCTACCGCGCACTCTATCGCCACCCCTATCGAACACTCTGTCGCTCACCCTATCGAGCACTCTGTCGAGCAACTGTCGTGCACCCTATCGCAAACTCTGTCGCGACTTTATCGAACACTCTGTCGCGCACCCTATCGAGTACTCTGTCGCGTAACTGTCACGTATCAAGTCGTTCACGCTGCCGCGCACCCTATCTTGCACCCCTTTCACGTACCTTACCGGGCACCCTGTCCCGTACCTTGCCGAGAACCATGTCGGGCACCCCTATCGAGCATCCTGCCGCGCACCCTGTTGCGCAAGACCCTGACGCACAGATTCAAAACCCTGCCACCAGGCTGAGTGAGTTAAACTCTGCTGCAGAGATCGGGAGGCAAACCTCTGTCGCAGAGTTTGGTCGAAATAATTTTGAAATTTATTGGTCTGGGGAGCAGGGGAGACAGAGCCCTCCCTCAGCAACTAGAAGGTAACATGCTAGTGGTCAGAACCGTCTTAACTCCTTATACTATTTCGAAGGTTCAAGGCAAAATCATAGAATGAGAGGTGTTGGAAGAAAGCATCCAGTGCAAAGACACGGGAGAAGGAGCTTTCATTCAAATGACTCGGACTCTTCTAGTACCGAGGAAAGGGGAGCACATTCAACCCGAGAATCGAAGAAGAACATGGAAAAAGTCATAGAAAGGATTTTGGAGAAGAAAAAGTTGGTGTCTTCAGAAGGCAGCTAAAGGAAGAGAATCCCATATTGTCTTTAGATCATGGACAAGCTATTGCCAAATAAGTTCAAGATGCCCTATATGGCTACTTATGCTGACAAAACCGATCCGTATGACCATATGCAAAATTACGAGTCTCCCTTGATACTCCGTGGATGGGAGGATGAAATAATGTGTAGAGCCTTTTCACTCACGCTAACGGGGCATACCTTGAAATGGTTGAATGGGATGAAAGAAGGTTCCATCTCGTCTTTTGATCAGTTAAGAAGCGAGTTTTTGAAAGCTTTCATGATCAATACCTAACGAAAAAAGGACGCGACCTACTTACTTACACTCAAGCAAGGAAACAAGGAGTCGTTGAAAAGTTATGTTGATCATTTTCGGGATACGACTCTAAAGGTGAAAGATCTACAAGTTGGAGTAGTTATGGCAGCAATGCTACAAGGAACAAAAGTTGAAATGCTATAAGAGTCTGTGTCCCTTGATCAATCCACAACCATCTTAGATTTATGTGCTTGAGCAAATAAGTATGTTGCCTAAGGGGATGTAATGAGGATGGTACAGTCACTAGAAGTGAAAGGAAGAAAGAAAAAGAAAGAGATGTACCTGAAAGGAGCTCTTCTAGACCTGATAGATTGGATAAAGCTCCCAGGCTTAGGTATGAAAGCTATGCTAAGCTAAACGAGCCCTATGCTGATATTGAAGGGACTGGACTATTAGAATTCTCGAAGAAGAAAGTAGGAAATGTAGGCCAACACATAGATGCCTATTGTGACTTCCATTTCGCTCATGGTCATTTTACGAAAAGGTGCAGAGAACTGATGGACCAGTTGGAAAGGTTTGCGAGGGGAAGATTAATCGTTTCATTTGGAGAAACGAAAGAACTCATTACCCTCCTCGAGATCGAAGGGATAATCGCCCACAAAATAGACAAAACAGGCCAAGAAATGAGGAAGAAGCTAGACCAAATCCCAGAAGGTAACCGACAAGATAATGAACCAACTGGACCAGCTATAAATGTCATAGCAGGTGGAAATTCAATGGCAGGAAATTCCTCTACCTCTCGTAAAACTTACGCGAAGTAAGCGTATCAAGTTCATGCTGTTATGGAGGAGAGAATGGATGAAGAACCTATTATGTTCGCCCCAGCAGATCGGGGAGATAATATCATCCCCCACGATGATCCTATGGTTATCTCAGCAGTGGTGATGAAATAGTTAATCGAATCTTGGTAGACAACGAAAGTTTGAGGAACAGGTAAATGTAGTCAGGAAAGCCCAAAACATGTAACTCGACAAGTGTTATTTATGGTTGTAAAGTCAACTTCGACTGTTTATAACATGATTTTGGGAAGACCTCTATTGAATGCCATGAGGGTTGTCATTTCTCCTTGCTACCTGTTAATAAAGTTTCATACCCCCAATGGAGTTGAACAAGTGCAAGGGGATCAAAAGAAGGCTCGTACATGTTATATCGCCTCTACTACATGCAAAGGAATAGAGAGAAATGAGGCGTTATCTATAGCTGACCTTCCAAAACCCTAACTTGTCGAAGATCTAGTGCTGAAAAAGTCGCACATAACCTATGCTCTGAAAGAGAATGAAATTCAGAGCTAATCGAGAAAGTCACATTAAATCAGACGAATGATTGGGCCCAACACCCGTAACCTTGAAATTTTGCAGGGAGGACATGGATTTCAAGTCACTTGAAATTATACTGGAATTAGCCATTTACATTATGTTTCCTTTATATATTTTTGCATCTTCACATTATTATCTGTTTATTTTGAATATGTTGTCACGAAATGCTTTGAATAGATGGAATTTCTCTATTCTTATATTTATCTTACTGATACTCATAAATATGGATCTTGTGACAGACGAGTCGTAAGAGCCTAAGGCGCAATAGTGTCACTGTGGCCAGACGTAAAAGACAGACGAGCCGTAAGAGCCTGAGGCGCAATAACGTCACTGTGGCTAGGCGTGGAAGACAGACGAGCCGTAAGAGCCTGAGGCGCAATAGCATCATTGTGGCCAAGCGTGAAAGACAGACGAGCCGTAAAAGCCTGAGGCGCAATAGCGTCACTGTGGCCAGGAGTGAAAAACATATGAGCCGTAAGAGCCTGAGGCGCAATAGCGTCACCGTGGCCAGGCGTTGAAGACAGATGAGCCGTAAGAGCCTAAGACGCAATAGTGTCACTGTGGCCAGGCGTTGAAGACAGATGAGCCGTAAGAGCTTGAGGTGTAATAGCATCACTGTGGCCAGGCATTGCAAATGGATAAGCCATAAAAGCCTGAGGTGCAATAGCGTCACTGTGGCCAGGCGTTGGAAACTTATAAGCCGTAAGAGCCTGAGGCAAGATAGTGTCACTGTGGCCAGGCGTTGAAGACGAATAAACCGTAAGAGCCTGAGGCGCAATAGCGTCCTGTGGCTAGGCGTTGGAAACGTATAAGCTGTAAGAGCCTGAGGCGCGATAGCGTCATTGTGGCCAGGCGTTGAAGACAAATAAGCCGTAAGAGCCTGAGGCGCGATAGCGTCACGGTGGCCAGGCGTTGAAGACAAATAAGCCGTAAGAGCCTGAGAACACGTGGCAGGGAACCCAAAGAGAAGACGTCAGTGATTCGTCACCATTGTTTCAGGTAACAACATAAAGGAAGCATGCCAAGGAACAAATGAAGAGAGAGAATAAAAAGAAGAAAGAGATTTATCTCACCGACTCGTCTACTGATTAAAGGCTGTAGGGGCAGACTGCTTTACATTTAGTCACGCCACAGTGACCCTCGAAGCGATCTTCTTCTATTTGCGAGATGAAATCTGACAGGCACTTACAAACAGGTCGCAAGTTTAATCTTTTGATCATCGAAATAGCATCGTATAGGGTTTGGTATATATTCTAAAAATCAGATCTTCTTTCTCATTTTCTTTCTCTGACTTCTCTCTCTAACCCACAGTCTCTTTTTAACCTCCCAAATAGCCAACCACTTGGAAAAAAATGCCAAACCCAGAAACTTACTAACCATCCAAATTTCAAACTATCTTAGAATTCCATGGTTCAAGAAGAAAGATTTCTTTTGATCTTCACTGACTATTTTTTATGTGCTTTTATGTAAAACCCTGAATTTTCATTGTATAAACTTAGTACAATAATGAATAGTTGATTTTGTAATGTATGAGTGTTATGGAATGATGGATATATTTGTAAGAGACATTGATGTTTTATCAATTGATGTTTATGATGATTGAGGTTGAGATGAATTGTGTTTAGTGATTTTATGTATATTTGAAGTTTTAAGTATAAGTTAAGGATTTGAATCTAATGAGATGTTATGGATGTGTTATTTTTGGTTTAAATGTTTTTATTGATGTATTTTAGAATATAATTGAGGTGTTATGATGTTGATAGAAGTTAGAGTTAAAAATTAGGTGTTTATAGAGTTAGAATATCAAAAGAATGATGTTTCAAGTCAATGGATCGATCCTTTACCTTAAAAGGATCTATCCTTAATTGGCAGAAGCTAAAAATGAATGGTAAAGGAGTAGGAGATCGATCCCCTAAAATCAAAATGCAAATTGCTATAGGAAAGCACAAAGGAATCGATCCTCTCCCTAAAAGGTTCGATCCCCTCGTTTCAAAAATGCGATTTTAGGCATTTTTAGGGGAAAAGATCGATCCCTTCCATAATAAGATTGATCCCTTAGTGTTTTGATGACTTAAAATGAGTCTTAAAGACACAGTAAAGTGGGAAAAAACATAAGGGACTCGAGAAAGAAAAAGAAGAAGAGAAAAGAGAAAATAAAAAAAGAAAAAAGAGAAAAAAAAAAAGATTCTTCAAAAGCTCTACCCCATTTCCATCC
This sequence comes from Firmiana major, assembly GCA_033439115.1. Lineage (NCBI taxonomy): Eukaryota > Viridiplantae > Streptophyta > Magnoliopsida > Malvales > Malvaceae > Firmiana > Firmiana major. The sequence goes on from CM065905.1 coordinate 41,821,658, forward strand.
CTTACTTCCATTTCTTTAAGAACACTAGATCTAGAGAGAGATTTGAGTGAGAAAAGAAGAAAGTGAAGAGAGAAAGATGGGTTTTTGGTTCCAAACAGGGAGAATCAAGGTAAGAAGCTTTAATATTGGTTTTGAATTGATGGGTAAGCTTATTTATGATTACTGGTTGTGGTATTAATGGGTATTTATGGTTTGAAGGTGGTTGATTAGTGTGGAAGCTTAGAAAGATACAAAACCTAGGGTTTCTCTCTATAAGGTATGATTTTCTAAAATCTTAGAATTAAGATATGTTATGATTGATGGTTTAATGTATGGATTTGTTTAAGTAGATTTTTAAAATAAAATTTATGAAATGATGATTTAGGGTTTGAAGTTGATGAAATTGGGGGGTTGAATTTGATGGATGATACGATGTTAAATATGAATGTGGGATATTCATGGTATGGTTTGTGATAAAGAATAACTTGGATTGTACTAGAAGAGTATGTAAGTTAAGATTTTCCAAGTTAAGGATTTAGGGGAATTAAGAGAAATATCAAGTTAGGAAGGGTTTGATTTATGGAAACTTAATAGAGTTAAAAGAGTAAAAATCTAAGTTGTATGGTTTGGCTCCTGCAGCAAAAAGGCCTCGAGGTAAAGGATGCATGTAGAACCATGACATCTATTTATTTTAAAGCATACATACATGTTTATTATGTTTTAAGTATGTTTGTGACATGGAAATCCATAAAAAGTCATGTTTTTTAATGGAGGATCGGTCCCATGAGGTAGTGGATTGATCCCTTATTTAAGATTTTCAGAAATATGACATTCGATGAGGGACTGATCCCTTGAATGGTAGGATCGATCCCCTTCCCCTGTTTTGTGTTCAAAAGTGACTTTTTTCATGCAAATTGACCCATTTTGGTTTAAAGTCAATAAGTGCATGATTTATTAAGATTATGATTTTATGATTTAAGTAAGAAGATCCCACAAAATGCACTAAAGAACTTCATTTTAAAAAATTGCATGATAAAACTTGTTTTGGGCATTTAAAACAAATTAATGCATTAAAATGGTTTCTCTAAAATGTGTTTAGCATTTTTTAATGTGGGGTCACCATGTTTAAGGTTTGAAAAATGATGATTTCATGGGATAACTATCCCACCTACTTATGTACCATCCTTTGAAAGTTAAGATTATGTTTCTTATGTTATGGAATCATACTAACTATGATTTATGCAAGGTTTTGAGAGATGGTAAGACCGTCATTAGTAAGTGCTTATGGGACATGTAACGTCCACCCTCTATGTGACATTTATGCCATTATGTTTATGCATGTATGGTTGTATGATCTAGACAAGTCAACAGCATTCCCAGTACTCACGGATTCAGTTGGGTTAAGGAAACCTTAACCATGACTGTCACGACCGACTTTTACCAAAAACCACTACAAAATTTTCACTTTTTTTTTTACTTTCTCTTTACCAATAGTTGGACTATGATTCGGTATTAGTACCACCTTTCTTACTTACTGTGTCATCCATTATATATATCATACATACATGTCAATATAAACTATCTATTAAATGTAATTTCTTTTACATCAGAAGTGAGCTCACTATATTAATATACAAACACATCCCCAATATTACATTCATTTACATCACTGTGCTGTTTATATGTTCAGATCAAAATCATACGTAATGTGTATACCTTTCGCTTGATGGGAATGCAGTAAATAACCACACTATCTACTGAAAATAATGCCATGCCTTGAAATACTATTTCCTTAATTTCACATTAAAAACATGAATTGGAAAATTGATATAGTATGTACATATTTAATCATGTGTACTGAAATCATGCAGAGTTCGTAAATACAGGCAATTCATGCAAAACATTGCATTTATGTAAACTCGTAATGCCTTTAAAGTAAATCATGCCATTTAAATTTAATCATGTAAAATATGGCATTCTGTAATTAAAACATGTCAATCAGGTTTTGACCCATCCCTCAGGTCTACCCGAAATCATAAAAACATGTGATATAATCATGTGAGACTCGGTGGCTAAATGCAATAAAAACCTGAACTATGGCCATATCCTATACTGTGATCTCAGGCTACACAGGCCTCGGTGTGTGGGGCATCACAACTCCGTGGACCCACATGGTCTGGGGTACCTGCCATAGGTCTTATCCCACATCACGGTCCAGGGGTGCCTGCCATAGGTCTTATCCACCCTATGTCTGGGGTGTATGCCATAGGTCTTATCCCACATCATGGTCAAGGGGGTGCCTGCCATAGGTCTTATCCACCTTATACCACATCGGTAACCAACTTATGTCTTAAAATCCACATGTGAGCATCTCATCCGTGTGACACTCAGTCTGCACGAGACAATCAGCACGATTTTAAATCATTTCATGTGTATCACATTAAAACTACAGTTCGCATCTTGAGTGTGACACACAGTCAGCACCCCACTCAAATAGTATCTTATGCATATTACAAAATCAATTGCTAGTGCGAGTAACACTCCAGCACCAGGTCATGCATAATTCACATATCAAAACAGGTACGAGCAATCACTTTAGTACCATGCTATGCATAAAACTCACTAAAATCAAGTACGAGCAATGATCCAGTACTATGCCATGTACAAACCATGTAAAACTGAGTACGAGCAATCGCTCCAGCACTCTATAATGCATAAATCACGTAAAAGTGAGTACGAGTAACGCTCCAGTACTCTGTCATGCATGTCATGAAAATCCAGTGTGAGTCATACTCCAGCACTAATTTATGTAGAAAACATATGAAATCAAGTGCGAGCAGTGCTCCAGCTCGATTTGTTTTCACATAACTCGATAGATGACTCTTTTAATAGGGATAGTTTCAAATCAGTAAAATCAGCACCATAATTGTGCTATTTCTCATCAATCATGAAAACATTGGCCAATCTATTTATTCTTCTGCTAAATAGCAGTAAAAACACTCAAAAACTGGTTTTTCATGCTTCATTTACCCTTTTCTAATTTTTCAAATTTTACCCTTAATAGGGGTAAAATGGTGATTTGCCCATATTGGGTCTCTATAAATTTTATACATTTTCTAGAACCCTCGAACTTTTAAGTCCCTGTAAATGCCCTTAAAAATTTGTGCAGGTATCTCTAACTACTTACAAAATTCCCTTACCTGGAACACGTCGAGCAAAATCGCTTTCCCAGCGCTGCTCGATCCCACAGTCCGGTTTCGCTCCCAGTATATTCTTTGGAGCTGCAGATAATTATTTATCACATCAATTTAATACAATAAATATAATTTTTGCGTTTACTATAGTCGATTTGACTTATTGGGCTCATTAACACATATTAGGCCGTCCGTGGGTCTATAATCTAAATTGGGTTGATTGCTACAGAAGCTTGGCCCATTATGAACTTTTAGCCCAATACTTGCTTAACATCACCATCACGTCATCTTAAGCATTTTCTAGTCTCTTTGGATAGCACATATAATCATTTACGACAGTCGATTTTCAATTCTAATAATAAGACATTTTATACGAAATTATTCCGCAACTTATAAGATAAATTTCTAACTCTTATAATTATACAAGTTGTCGTAAATGAGATTTACTTACCCGACATTCCGTGATGTTTCGAAAATTGAGGCTCCATTAAACTCCAGTCCATCATCTATTGTTGCGTTACACATTTATATATTTAAACCAGTCAATTTTGGTCAAATATACTTCCAAATATATTTTTTCAAAAATTAAATCGATCAATTTCGACCGCTTACAGGCTTATCCTTAATCTCGGGGCATCACCAAAATTTTCTCCCTTATTTCCTTCTTTTTTCTTTTTTTTCCTCTCTCTTGGCTGAACTGGTTCGGATCGGTTCAGTCCCCCTCGTCGCCGTTCGGAGCTCTGCAGGTTGGTTTTTCGTTGGTTTCCATTTTCGGCAGATTCGCGGGGACTCGCGTTGTAGGGATCTGGTGGTGGCTAAGCCTTACCTGGCCAGAAAGTGGTCGGTTCGCCCCTTTCTCTCTTCGGCTTCGTTGCCTGTTTTTCTCCCTTTCTTCGTTGTCGGCGTTGTCGACCGGTTCTCTGGCCGATTTCGCCACCCCTCGGTTCGTCTTCGCCAGGGCAGAGTTCGGTTGGCGGTGGTCCAAGGCAAATCGGCGCTGCTGCTGTCGATTTCTCTTCTCCCCCTTTTAGCTCCTCTCCCACCGTTCTCCTCATCGCCGGCGGATCTCGAGGCGTGGAGGTGCTCGGGGTGCTCCCTTTGTCTTTCATCGTCGTTTGCAGTCGGTGACCTTGAAATCAGTGGGATCGGTTTCGTCTGGTCCCTCCCTTCCTTTTGGGTCGCGCGACACAGTCGCGCGATCCTGTTTTTTTTTTCAATTCTTTTATTTATTTTATTTTATTTATTATTTTATATATATTTTATATTCTAATATAATATAATATAATATATATTTAGAAATATCTTATAATAAAATACATATATATAAGAAAATATCTTGTATTTTATAATATTATTATAATAATATTAATACTGAAACAAAATATTTTATACCTTAATATCGATACACAGGTACATATAAAATTATTTAATTTATTTCGACAAATATATATGTACATCATATTTTATTTTTTATTTCTCTGAAAATATTTTTATTTATTATATTTATTTTTCAAAAATATTTTTCCATATTTTCAAGATAAATTCTCGATGTGAAAAATTTTGGGTCATCACACTAAATTCCTATCTTGATCAATTGGACTCGAAAATTCAATTATTTCTTCTTTATTGATCAAGATTACATGAATCTATATTTATAATGACAACTTCTTAAGAAAATGAAACCGAATTTTTGGGTCTTACAATCCTCCCCATCTTAAGAAATTTGGCCCTCCAAATTAGAACCAAGTCAATCCTTATATAGCTAGGGTTGCTTTTCGCGCATCAGACTCTTTATTTCCTACGTAACTTCATTCGACGTGTGGTGCTACCAGAGAACCTTAAGCAAAACGATCATTGTTGACCGCAATACCTTCTCCTTTCTATCCAATATCTAAATCAGCTTCTCAACATATGACATATCCTCACTGAGCTCCAATGGCTCATACTGAATCACATGTGCCGTATCCGGGTGATACTTCCGAAGCATCGAAATATAGAAGACGTTATGTACACCTGATAAGTCCGATGGTAACGCCAACCTATAGGCCTTATCTCCCACTCGATCTAGTATCTCAAAGGGTCCAATGTAGCGAGGACTCAGCTGACCTCTCTTCCCGAATCTCGCTATACTCTTGGATGGAGAAATTTTCAAGAAAATTGACTCACCAATAGTAAACTCTAGTGGCTTCTGTCTCCTGTCAGCATAACTCTTCTGTCTGTTCTGAGCTATCTTCAATCTCTCAACAATCAATCAAACATCCTCAGAGGCTTTTCGTGACTAAATCAGGAGCAAATATCTTTCGGTCACCCACTTCTTCCCATCCAATAGGCGAACGACATCTACGGCCATACAAAGCCTCATACGGTGCCATCCTGATACTCGAATGATAACTGTTGTTGTAGGTGAATTTGGTTAGTGGCAAATGGTCATCCCAAGAGCCTCTAAAATCTAGCACACACGCTCTCAACATATCCTCCAAAGTCTGTGCAGTCCTCTCTAATTGACCATTTGTCTGAGGATGGAAAGCTGTGCTCAAACTCAACTGATTTCCCATGGCTTCCTGAAAATGTTCCCAAAAGTGGAAACTGAAGCGGGAATCCCTATCAGAGACAATGCTCACTAGAATACCATGTAACCTCACTACCTCGCATACATACAACTCTTCTAATGAACTTAGAGTATCGGTAGCTCTCATAGCTAGGAAGTGGGCTGACTTTGTCAGTCTATTAACTATCACCCATATCGCATCGTGATTCTTGCGGGTCCTCGGTAGACCCATCATGAAATTCATGGTGATATGCTCCCATTTCCATGTCGGTATAGGTAGAGGTTGCAATAACCCTGCAGGCTTCTAATGCTCTACCTTCACCTAGTGACAAACGAGACATCTCGCCAAAAACTTTGCCACATCCTTCTTCATACTTGACCACCATTACACCTTTCGGAGGTTCTTATACATCTTATTACTCCCTAGATGCAATGTGTACCTCGAAGAATGAGCTTTCAAAAAAATCAATCTCCTGAGCTTTGGGTCCTCAAGAACACACACCCTACCTCTGAACCTCAGTAGTCCATCAGAACTCATCTCATACTCGGTCACTGTGCTCGTCTGCATATGACTAGTCATATCAACACAATACGAATCACTCTGCTGAGCCTGTCTGATCCTGTCCAACAGATCGGTTCCAACCCCAGGCTAGCTATCATACAGTCTATATCCATGTCAGGAGGCACAACACCCAAACTGAGGCTAGCAAACTGCTCTAACAGCTTATGTTCCCTGACCATCATATACGATACCATCCCAAGGCTCTTCCTGCTCAAAACATCAGTTACAACATTAGCCTTACCTGGATGATAAAGTATCTCAGAGTCGTAGTTCTTCAGAAACTCTAGCCATCTTCTTTGTCTCATGTTCAGCTTCTTCTGTGAGAATAGATACCTGAGGCTCTTGTGGTCGGTAAAAATCTGAAACTTATCACTGTATAAGTAGTGGCGCCATACCTTCAACGCAAACACTACTGCTGCCAACTCCAAATCATGGGTCGGATAGTTCTTCTCATGATCCTTCAGTTGTCTGGATCCATACACAACTACCTTCTCATGATCCTTTTGAGCTGGTAGGAATAGTGAGAATCAGAGCGGTGATCAATCGACGCTTTAGCTCTTGAAAACTCCTCTCACAATCATTATCCCACAAGAATGCCATATTCTTCTGAGTGAGACGTGTCAATGGAGTAGCTAACTTCGAAAATGCCTCAACAAATCTTTAGTAATATCCAGCTAAACCTAGAAAACTCCTGATCTCGGTAATTATCCTCGGCTGTTCCCACTAAACTACAACTTCAATCTTGGATGGATCTACTGATACACTATCCTTCGACACCACGTGTCCAAAAAATGAGATCTACGCTAACCAGAAGTTACACTTACTGAGTTTAGCATACAACTTCTTATCTCGGAGAGTCTATAATACGATCCTCAGGTACTGCTCATGCTCCTCATCGTATCTCGAATATACTAAAATGTCATCGATAAATATGATAACAAACTGATCCAAGTATGGCTTGAACACATCATTCATCAAAGCCATAAAAGCTGCGGGAGCATTCGTCAATCCGAATGGCATAACCAAGAACTCATAATGGCCATATCGGGTCCAAAATGCTTTCTTAGGTACATCTCCACTCCGAACTCTCAACTGATGGTACCCAGACCTCAGATCAATCTTAGAAAAGACCTGCGCTCCCCAAAGTTGATCCAACAAGTCATCAATACTCGGAAGGGGATACCTATTCTTGATGGTAGCCTTATTCAACAATTTATAATCAATACACAATCGGAGGCTTCCCAAGGTGAAACACTCTGTCTGATGAACCCCCTATCCAACAGTAAACTCTAGTGGCTTCTGTCTCCTGTCAGCATAACTCTTCTGTCTGCTCTAAGCTATCTTCAATCTCTCAACAATCAATCAAACATCCTCAGAGGCTTTTCGTGACTAAATCAGGAGCAAATATCTTTTAGGGGAACGACATCTACGGCCATACAAAGCCTCATACGGTGCCATCCTGATACTTGAATGATAACTGTTGTTTTAGGTGAATTTGGTTAGTGGCAAATGGTCATCCCAAGAGCCTCTAAAATCTAGCACACAGCTCTCAACATATCCTCCAAAGTCTGTGCAGTCCTCTCTAATTGACCATTTGTCTGAGGATGGAAAGCTGTGCTCAAACTCAACTGAGTTCCCATGGCTTCTTGAAAATGTTCCCAAAAGTGGGAACTGAAGCGGGAATCCCTATCAGAGACAATGCTCACTAGAATACCATGTAACCTCACTACCTCGCGTACATACAACTCTTCCAATGAACTCAGAGTATCGGTAGCTCTCATAGCTAGGAAGTGGGCTGACTTTGTCAGTCTATTAACTATCACCCATATGGCATCGTGATTCTTGCAGGTCCTCGGTAGACCCATCATGAAATTCATGGTGATATGCTCCCATTTCCATGTCGGTATAGGTAGAGGTTGCAATAACCCTGCAGGCTTCTAATGCTCTACCTTCACCTAGTGACAAACGAGACATCTCGCCACAAACTTTGCCACATCCTTCTTCATACTTGACCACCTTTACACCTTCCGGAGGTTCTGATACATCTTATTACTCCCTAGATGCAATGTGTACCTCGAAGAATGAGCTTTCAAAAAAATCAATCTCCTGAGCTCTGGGTCCTCAAGAACACACACCCTACCTCTGAACCTCAATAGTCCATCAGAACTCATCTCATACTCGGTCACTGTGCTCGTTTGCATATGACTAGTCATATCAACACAATACGAATCACTCTGCTGAGCCTATCTGATCCTGTCCAACAGATCGGTTCCAACCCCAGGCTAGCTATCGTATAGTCTGTATCCATGTCAGAAGGCACAACACCTAAACTGAGGCTAGCAAACTGCTCTAACAACTCATGTTCCCTGACCATCATATACGATACCATCCCAAGGCTCTTCCTGCTCAAAACATCAGTTACAACATTAGCCTTACCTGGATGATAAAGTATCTCAAAGTCGTAGTTCTTCAGAAACTCTAGCCATCTTCTTTGTCTCATGTTCAGCTTCTTCTGTGAGAATAGATACATGAGGCTGTTGTGGTCGGTAAAAATCTGAAACTTATCACTGTATAAGTAGTGGTGCCATACCTTCAACGCAAACACTACTGCTGCTAACTCCAAATCATGGGTCGGATAGTTCTTCTCATGATCCTTCAGTTGTCTGGATCCATACATAACTACCTTCCCATGATCCTCCTGAGCTGGTAGGAATAGTGAGAATCAGAGCGGTGATCAATCGACGCTTTAGCTCTTGAAACTCCTCTCATAAACATTATCCCACAAGAATGCCATATTCTTCTGAGTGAGACGTGTCAATGAAGTAGCTAACTTCGAAAATGCCTCAACAAATCTTTAGTAATATCCAGCTAAACCTAGAAAACTCTTGATCTCGGTAATTATCCTCGGCTGTTCCCACTAAACTACAACTTCAATCTTGGATGGATCTACTGATACACCATCCTTCGACACCACGTGTCTAAAAAACGAGATCTACGCTAACTAGAAGTTACACTTACTGAGTTTAGCATACAACTTCTTATCTCGGAGAGTCTATAATACGATCCTCAGGTACTGCTCATGCTCCTCATCGTATCTCGAATACACTAAAATGTAATCGATAAAGATGATAACAAACTGATCCAAGTATGGCTTGAACACATCATTCATCAAAGCCATAAAAGCTGCGGGAGCATTCGTCAATCCGAATGGCATAACCAAGAACTCATAATGGCCATATCGGGTCCAAAATGCTTTCTTGGGTACATCTTCACTCCGAACTCTCAACTGATGGTACCTAGACCTCAGATCAATCTTAGAAAAGACCTGCGCTCCCCAAAGTTGATCCAACAAGTCATCAATACTCGGAAGGGGATACCTATGCTTGATGGTAGCCTTATTCAACAATTTATAATCAATACACAATTGGAGGCTCCCCAAGGTGAAACACTTGGTCTGATGAACCCCCTGTCCAACAGTTCCTGCAACTGTTTCTTGAGCTCCTCCAACTCAACTAAGGCCATGCGATACGGTGGTTTTGAAATAGGCTTGGTACCAGGCACTAAATCTATACAAAACTCCATCTCTCTGTCTGGCGGTAACCCTGACAATTCATCAAGGAAAACATCTGTAAACTCCCTAACCACAGGGATATCTACCAACTTCGGATGTGCCTTATCCTTATCAACCACATACGCAATGAAACCTTCAACATTATTGATTTCTTAGTTAGCATAGTAAATCATTTTACTAAGTACTGCAACTACATCTTTCATTTCATTTCAATAAACTTTACAATAATTTTTTTTCAGGGGTAGGAAACATAACCGTCTTAGAATAACCATCTAAAACATCATGGTTTGCAGCTAACCAATTTAAGAATGGATTGGTTTACCTCAAAATCATTCATATCCTTTTCCCCTACTCTTAACTTACAGTCATTAATCACATACTCAACTAGCTGATTGTCATCCATAGGCGTACTAATCAACATTATCCTACTTAAAGGTGTACGCTCTACATGCTTCACTAACTTACATGCAATTGAAGGCGATACAAATAAATGTGTGGCACCATGATCAAATAATACATATGTTTCAAGATAAAAAATCAGGATGTTACCTTTAATCACATCCGATGAAGCATCAGTTGTGCCCTGGTCTAAAGCATGTACTCGCCTTCGACTAATCACCTGCTTCCTCTTCTCTTCTGCTGTCGCTCTCCTTCTCGGAGCAGATGTATCAACTAGTGCTCTCTTTGGCTCCTTGCCCTTCTGTGTGGCAAGCTCATTCCGCTCTGGGCAAGCTCTCGCAATATGCCCTGGTTTCCCACAATGGAAATAAACTACAAGAGTCATCGGACAAGGTCTATTACCATGATATCTACCACATCTACTGCACTGCTCAGTAGTAGTCCTTTGTCCTCCAATAACAATACCTCTAGCTGAAGCTATGGTCGGATATACAGGAGATCTAACAGGTCTCTCCCATACCTCACCAATCTGTGGTCTCTTACCGAAGAGTCTCCTCCCTCATCGATAACTGAAACTATATCTCTAACCAGCCTCTTGCTATCTCTATCTCGGATCCGACTAACTTTCTGAACTCCTCTCGTAATTCTGCTCACAAAGTTGCACCCTGCGCACTGCCCCCTCATATGTAGAAATATCCAGTGGGACCAATCTAGACCGTAGTGTCGGTCTCGGTCCATCTACAAATCTGCGGACCTTTCTTGTCTCACTACACATAGTATCAGGGTCATACCTTTCCAGGGATATAAATCTCGTCTCATACTCAACAACTGATTTGTTCCCTTGGATCAACCCCAAAAAGTCCATCTGTAGCTTCCATTGCGCAATATTTGGAACATATTACCTCCTGAAGGCATCCTCAGGCTCTCAATATCACTCTGGTAGGCTTCCACCAATGCTCTGACGCTCTCTTCAACATGAACGCGGTAAAGGCAACCATCTCTATTGTAGTACACTCAAGGAACCCGTACAACGTCTCAATCTCACTCACCTAGTCCTCTACAACTATTAAGTCCTTGACCCCACTGAATGATGACAGTCTCAACTTCTAAAATTGTTGTAATCTACCCAACTCATAACTATACCCCAATCCATTACTGCCCTATTGTGGAGCAATGTATGAAGGTGTATCCTGTACTAGTGGGGGTATAGAAATATCTATAGGCTGTGGCATTTGTGTAGGCTGTGCAGGCGTATCAGGTGCAGCTGCTTGTCTAATAGCAGTCGCTATATCTTATCCTTGTCTCCCATGCATAGCCTGTGTAAACATCTCCATCATGGTCTCCAGACTACGTTTTAGCCTCGTAAAGCGTGACTTGGTACTATTTGGTACCTCAGTGGGACTCTGTGTAACTAGATCAAATGAAGACTTATCTCGGCTATCAGGCCTACCTCTACGGCCTCTAACCCTACCTCTAACTTATCTACCACGGCTGGTATTTGCCATAATGGCTTAATTCCTGCATTTACAACCATTAATTTGTCGAATCCCATCTCGAAATACACATTTGTATCTAAATACATCACAGTAATATGAAGATGTACACTTTCTTAACCACTAACATCGACTCACATTAGACCAACTCTGCTTTGATACCACTCTGTCACGATCGACTTTTACCAAAAATCACTACAAATTTTTTAGTTTTTTTTACTTACCTTTCTCTTTACCAAAAGTAGGGCGGTGATTCAGTATTAGTACCACATTTCGTACTTACCGTGTCATCCATTATATATATCATACATACGTGTCAATATAAACTATCTATTGACTATAATTTCTTTTACATTAGAAGTGAGCTCACTATATTAATATACAAACACATCGCCAATATTACATTCGTTTACATCACTGTGTTGTTTATATGTTCAGATCAAAATCATAAGTAATGTGTATACCTTTCGCTTGATGGGAATGCAGCGGATATAAGGAATGCAAGTCCTCAGCCGTATACTATCTACTGTGGATGCTCTGTAGAGAGAGGGGAAAATGAAAAGGGTGAGCTCACTAGCTCAGTAAGGAAATCAGACAAGAAAATAGATAGCCACACTATCTACTGAAAATAATGCCATGCCTTAAAATACTATTTCCTTAATTTCACATTAAAAGCATGAATTGGAAAATTGATATAGTATGAACATATTTAATCACGTGTACTGAAATCATGCTGAGTTCGTAAATACAGGCATTTCATACAAAACATTGCATTTATGTAAACTCGTAATGCCTTTAAAGTAAATCATGCCATTTAAATTCAATCATGTAAAATATGGCATTCAACAATTAAAACATGTCAATCAGGTTCCGACCCATCCCTCAGGTCTACCCGAAATCATAAAAACATGTGATATAATCATGTGCGACTTGATGGCTAAATGCAATAATAACCTGGACTACGACCATATCCTATACTGTGATCCCAAGCTACACAGGCCTCGGTGTGCGGGGCATCGTAACTCCGTGGACCCATATGGTCTGGGGTGCCTGTCATAGGTCTTATCTACCCTATGTTTGGAGTTTCTGCCAAAGGTCTTTTCCCACATCATGGTCTGGGGGTCCTGCCATAGGTCTTATCCACCATATACCACATCGGTAACCAACCCATGTCTCAAAATCCACGTGCGAGCATCTCATCCGTGTGACACTCAGTCTACACGAGGCAATCAGCACGGTATTAAATCATTTCATGTATATCACATTAAAACTACAGTCCACGTCTTGAGTGCGACACACAGTCAGCACCCCACTCAAACACTGTCTTATGCATATTACAAAATCAACCTCTAGTGCGAGTAACACTCTAGCACCAGGTCATGCATAATTCACATCTCAAAACAAGTACCAGCAATCGCTCTAGTACCATGCTACACACAAAACTCATTAAAATCAAGTACGAGCAATGCTCCAGTACTATGCCATGTACAAACCAAGTAAAACTGAGTACGAGCAATTGCTCCAGCACTCTATCACGCATAAATCACGTAAAAGTGAGTACGAGCAACGCTCCAGTACTCTATCATGTACGTCATGAAAATCTAGTGCGAGTCATACTCCAGCACTAATTTACATAGAAAACATATGAAATCAAGTGCGAGCAGTGCACCAACACGATTTGTTTTCAAATAACTCGATAGATGGCTCTTTTAAAAGGGATGATTTCAAATCAGTAAAATCAGTACCATAATTGTGCTATTTCTCATCAATCATGAAAACATTGGCCAAACTATCTATTCTTCTGCTAAACAACAGTAAAAACACTTAAAAACAGGTTTTCCATACTTTATTTACCCTTTTCTAATTTTCCAAAATTTACCCTTAATAGGGTAAAATGGTAATTGGCCCATATCGGGTCTCTATAAATTTTATTTATTTTCTAGAATCCTCAGACTTTTTAAGTCCCTGTATATGCCCTCAAAATACATGCAGGTATCTCTAACTACTTACAAAAGTCCCTTACCTGGAATCACGTCGAGCAAAATCGCTTTCCCAACGTTGCTCGATCCCACAGTCCGGTTTCGCTCCCAATATATTCTTCAGAGTTTCAGATAATTATTTATCACATCAATTTAACCCAATAAATATAATGTCACGACCCTCAACTTACCAAAATACATACAAATTTTTTGCATTTTCATGCATTATTTATTATTCATCCTTCCTCGATCGTGAACAGCTACTCTCCTCAACAGTTAGGCTGTGTGTCAATATCTATCTCATTCCACCATACCAATTTAAATTGCATATTATTTATAAGTAAACACTTGTATAAATAAATCAGAGTTGTTGTTTACATGTGTTTACATTGCTTTACATCCCCAATAGTTACATACAAAATGCTACTGTGCTATGGAAAGTTTAGATACAAAAAATCTCATCAGTGTGTAAACCTTATGCGATGGGATGCAGCGGATACCAAAAGGGAATGCCTCCAGTCACGCTTAATCTATACTTAAAGCTCTGTAGAGAGGGGAAAATAAGGGGGTGAGCAAACCACACGCTCAGAAAGGCAATCATGCGAACAAGTAGATACTGCACTATCTACGTGATCGTGATGCCATGCTCAAAGCATACATTTCATCATTTTCTCAAAATATGAGTTCATGCTTGTGTTAATTGTATGTAAAGCATTCATGCTATTAAAATCCAGTGCACAATTCAATTCAAAGAAAGGAATATCCATCATGTATATTTCACAAATATGGCATGGAAAACACATCATGCGTACGTGCACTTTAAAACCATTAATAAACCGTCATCTCAAACAATCCAACACTTATCAGGACTCAGCCCCTCCCTCGGGCTGTCCTGACCCACAAATCATTCAAACATGGATTTATTTGCAAAGCAATAGACATGTGAGATAGGCAATACAATAAGGGAAATATCCTCTAGGACTATGGCCATATCCTGTGATACCGACTACATAGATCAAGTGTGGGAGGTATCACCACTATCTGCTTCCACACGGGAGGTGGGTTAAGTCCAACCAGTCGGTCCATAGCAGATCTCATCCGAAAATGACATAACACGATCTCAACTTGGTACAACGTACTCCATGCTAAATGCACGGTACAACATATTCTGTGGACCCATATCAACACATCATTTCACGCCACATCTCTAAATGTACGTGTGAGCCTATTTAATCGGTACGACTTCTTGCCTACCTGAAGCTCTTAGCACGGCTATCAACATGTCAAAATATCACGTAATGCACGTGCGAGCCTATTTAATCGGTGCGACACCCAGTCTACTCGAAGCTCCAAGCACGACAACAAATAAAGTGGGCATATAATGAGAGCTATGCTCCAACACTATGCCAAAACCAGTATATAATCCATGTGAAAATTAGTTCGAGCTAAGCTCCAGCACTTATGCGTATAAAACACATCAAATCTCGTGCGAGTCATACTCTAGTACGCTTTCATTCTCATGAAAACCATGTACGTGGCTCAATTCTTTGCAAAGTATGGTTAACAAACCAAAACACCTCATTTCTTTTGCAAATCATTTTAAATGTTATCCAACCTACCAATCATTTGCTAAAAAGAGGCAAAACCAGATTTTCAAAGCATCATGCTTTTGTTTTTCATGCACTTTTCTCAAACACCTAACTTTTACACTTTAATCACCCAATTTCGTTTCCTAATTTCTCATGCATTCTAGCAAAACATTTAAGCGCCCAAATTGCGCACAGATATCTCTAAGAGTCCACAGAATTCCCTTACCTCAATTTACTTGAGTGCGACTCTCTCTTCCTCTTAGCTTCTTACGCTTTTGGCTCCCCTTGCTCCGGTGTATCCTCGGGAGCTGCGATTCATTCATCCAAATCACTAGAGTTAATGCTGTTAACTCACATTTTGACTTCACTAGTCAATATAATTCATTTATGCATTTTACCAATGCCATATTCCATATTTTACCCCTTTTAGGTAAATCTCACAATTTATTCACTAACAACTTAAAATCATACTCACAACACTATTATCACCTCAAGATATCCCATTCATCATCAATCTCGATACATTTCACTTTTTCACACAAGACCATTTCTATGGTCATGGTGGATTCATTCTACTCTAGGTAGTTTCTCCCATTTCCATGCGTACCAATCATTTTCCACATCAATATCCAAACAAATGTACTTGATTATTTGCATTAGAAACTCACCTAGATTGATTTCCTCTTTGTTCCAATGGAAATGCACCTTGTTCCTTGAATCCAACAAATGGGGAAAATACCTCCAAGCTAAGTTGTTCTTCTCTTCGATGTGGATAACTTTGCATCTAATAACCCTCCCTCAAATCTTCTTGAAAATGGCCAGATTTAGAGAGTAAAATCTAGGTTTTTAGATTGGAAGATGAAAGAAGTTGGTTGTTCCCGAAATCTACAGATCCAACTGCTCCTATTTATAGATTCAGCTTGATTAGATCGATCTTCCTTGGGTGGAGATCAATCTGGTCCTCATAAAATCCCTCTTTTTTTACGGCACTTGAAGGTAGGAGATTGATCTGTCAAAGACTGGAGATCGATCTGTCTCAGGCAGTAACGTTAAGGAGATCGATTTGGCTTGGGATGAAATCTATCTGCTTCAACCTTAGAGCTTAAGGAAATCGATCTGCTTGCCTTGAAATCGATCTTCTCTTTATAGAATGTTTAGCAGATCGAATTGGCTTCATTGGAGATCGATATGTCCTATTCTGTAGCTCAAAATAAGAGCATTTTGGCTCTTCTAGATCGATCTCTCATCCTATAAGATCGATTTAGCATTCATATTTCCAGATTTTTTACAGTTTTTTTACAGTAACTTCCCCCAAAACATCTTTAATTTACTGCCATGGTCATTTTCTCATCCGTTCACCTTTGAGGCTTGAAAACAACATTCATTCATACTTTATACCTATTAAAACTTGTGTGAAATCTTTGTATAACCAAAGGTACATGATATAGACAAAATGGAAGTGCATAACTTATGAAATCTTCCTTCCATTTTACCACACTACTTATTTTCCATTCTATTCACATTCTTCACATGTTCAAGTCCATTTCTTTATATGCATACATAATGCAACTTGTACGTACAATCACAACTCTTATTACATGTGTGTACATTAAACTTATAGACTTTCATTACATATACTTCACATTACAAGTATATCACCATACTTATGAATTCATTTACATATATATACAAGGTTTAACCTATACAGGGTCTCACATTCTCCCTCACTTAGAAAATTTGGTCCTCCAAATTGGAACCAATCATTCTGTGAACAACTTGGGATTCTTTTCCCGCATCAAACTCTCTAATTCCCATGTGGCCTCTTCCACCGTATGATGTTGCCAAAGAACCTTCATTAAGGGAATTGTCTTTGTCTTTAACACTTTCTCTTTTCTGTCCAATATCCGAATTGGCCTCTCAATGTACGTCACGCCTTCATCGAGATCCAAAGGTTCATACCTTATTGCATGTGTCAGGTCCGGATGATACTTCCTTAACATGGATATGTGGAAGACGTTATGAACACTTGCCAACTCTGGTGGTAATGCCAACCTGTATGCCTTATCTCCCACCTAATCAAGTATCTCAAATGGCCCTGTATATTGAGGGCTCAACTTTCCCTTCTTTCTGATCTCATAATTCCCTTCGATGGAGAAACCTTCAAAAACACTGACTCACCCACATTAAATTCTAGTGGTCTCCGTCTCCTGTCAGCATAACTCTTTTGTCTGCTCTGAGCTATCCGTAACCTCTCACAAATTAACTGGACATCCTCAGAGGCTTGTCTAACTAAGTCTGAAGCAAAGATCTGTCTGTCACCAACCTCTTCCCATCCAATAGGGGAACGACATCTACGCCCATACAATGCCTCATATGGTGCCATCTCGATACTCGCATGAAAACTGTTATTATAAGCAAACTCTGCGAGTGGTAAATGGTCATCCCAGAAGCCTTCAAAATCCAATGCACACACTCTCAACATATCCTCCAGGGTCTGTATAGTCCTTTCTGACTAACCATCTGTCTGATGATGAAACACGGTGCTATAACTCAACTAGGTCCCCATCGTTTTTTGAAAATGTTCCCAAAAGTGGAAAGTGAAGCGGGCATCCCTATCAGAAACAACACTCACCGAAATTCCATGTAGCCTTACTATCTCGCGCACATACAAGTTCGCTAACTGCCTTAGAGTATTGGTAGCTCTCATAACTAGAAAATGGGCTGATTTTGTCAACCGATCCACAATCACCCATATGGCATCATGACCTCAGCGGGTCCTCGACAATCCCATCACAAAATCCATGGTGACGTGCTCCCACTTTCAAGTCGGTATTGGTAGAGGCTGTAATAACCTTGCAGGCTTCTGATGCTCTACCTTCACCTGCTGACAAATGAGACACTTAGCAACATATTCAGCAACGTGTTTTTTCATCCTAGACGACCAATAAAACTTTCGAAGGTTTCGATACATCTTGATACTTCCTGGATGTATCGCATACTTTGATGAGTGAGATTCTGTCAAGATCAATCTTCTGATCTCTGCATCATCAGGAACACATATCCTACCTCTGAACCTCAACAATCCATCTGAACTCAACTCAAAGTCTATCTCTGTACCCCTCTGTATCTGCCAGACAATATCACTGCACTGCTGATCAACTTGCTGAGCCTGTCAGATTCGATCTACTAGATTCGGTTCCAACTACAGGCTAGCTATCATAAATCCACTATCAGCGTCAGGCGGGGTCATATCCAAATTGAGGTTCGTGAACTGTTCCAACAGCTCGTGTTCCCTAACCATCATGAATGACACTAACTCGAGATGCTTCCTACTCAATGTATCAGCAACCACATTCGTTTTACCCTGGTGGTATAAGATCTCACAATTGTAATCCTTTAAAAGGTCGAGCCATCTCCTCTATCTCATGTTTAACTCTTTCTATGAGAACAGGTACTTAAGGCTCTTATGATCTGTGTAAACCTGAAATCTTTCACCATAAAGATAGTGGCGCCATATTTTCAATGCGAACACTATGGCCGCCAACTCTAAATCGTGGGTTGGGTAGTTTCTCTCATGATCTTTCAACTGCCTTGATCCATAGGTTATTACCTTCCCATCCTGCATCAACACACAGCCCAGTCCTTGGTGTGAAGCATCCGTATACACCGAGAAACCTCCTGAGCTTGTAGGGATGGTGAGTATCGGAGCTGTAGTTAACCTCCTCTTCAACTCCTCAAAACTTTCCTCACACTTATCGTCCCACATAAATTCAACATTTTTTCTCGTGAGACGTGTCAAAGGAGCAGCTAACCTTGAAAATCCCTTTACAAATCTTTGGTAATACCCAGCTAAACCTAGGAAACTTTTGATCTCTATCATTGTCTGGGGTCTCTGCCACTGAACTACGACCTCAATCTTAGATGGATCCACTAACACTCCATCCTTTGATACTATATGGCCTAGAAAAGAGATATGTTCCAACCAAAAGTCACACTTACTGAGTTTAGCATACAGCAGTACGATCCTTAGGTGCCGTTCATGCTCCTCTTTAGACCTTGAGTACACCAGTATATCATTAATAAACACGATTACAAATCGATCCAAATACTGGTGGAATACCTCATTCATCAACGACATAAAAGCTGCAGGAGCAGTCGTCAACCCGAATGGCATAACCATAAATTCATAATGTCCATACCAGGTGCGAAAAGTTATCTTGGGTACATCTCCACTCTGTATCTTCAACTGATGGTACCCAGATCTCAGATCTATCTTGGAAAAGGCCTATGCTCCCTTAAGCTAATCCAACAAGTCATCGATGCGTGGAAGGGGATACTTATTCTTGATGGTGGCCTTATTCAACAACCGGTAATCTATACACAGTCGGAGGCTTCCATCCTTCTTCCTTACAAACAGAACTGGTGGTCCCCAAGGTGAGATGCTCGGCCTGATGTACCCCTTCTCTAGCAACTCTTGCAATTGGTTCCTTAATTCTTCCAAATCAACTTGAGCCATTCTACACGATGGCTTGGATATCGGCTCCGTACCAGGTGCCAAATCTATACCAAATTCCATCTCCCTATCTGGAGGTAACCCTGGTAATTCCTTTGGAAAGACATCTGGATTTTCCCTAACCACTAGGATGTCTATCAACTCCGGACGTGCCTTATCCGTCTCAACCACATAAGCAATGTATCCTTCACATTATCCTTTTCATCGTTAGCAACACAATTCTTCACATACACATATATAATTGATAAACAAATTCATCTCTTGAATATCATGTATTTAAATCATACTTTTCTCATTTATAAAGATCATGTGATTTCATTTCTTTTCATCAAAATTTATAATAAGATTGTCTAATCCTAAAAACATCAAGGTTCTAGCACGAAAATCCATAACCACATGGTTTGCAGCCAGCCAATCCATACCTAAGACTACATCAAAATCACTCATGTTTAATAAAATTAAATTGGCTGCCATTTCTTTACCTCATATCCTCATCTTACAACTTCTATATACATGCTCAGTTAATTGACTATCATTCATAGGGGTAGATATCATCAACATCTTATCTAGCAGTGTGGGTTTTACATGCTTCAACAATTTATGTGCAAAGGATGGCAATATAAAGGAGTACGTGGCACCATGATCAAACAATACAAATGCTTCTATAGTAAAGATTTGGATGGTACCTTTAACCACATCCGAAGACTGATTTGCAGTGTCTTGGTCTGGTGCGTGCACTCGTCTTCTACTCACAACCACTGCCTGCTTCCCCTTTTCCTCAGCTGTAGCCCTCCTCCTCAGAGAAGCTGTCCCAATTGGAGCTTTCTCTAGCTCCCTGCCTTTCTGTGGGGCCCTCTTTGTCATCTTTGGGCAATCCTTGATCATAAGCCCTGATTTTCCACATCTGAAACATACTGCAGGAGGTCCATAGCATGGTCGAGTACCATGGTATCTGCCACACTTGTCGCACTGCTCTGTAGGAGGTCGTGGCCCTCCAATCATAATTCCCTTAGCTGGAGTTATGACCGGATACATAGGAGGATTAACTGTCCTCTCTCGAATCTCCTCGATCCTCGACCTCTTCCGAGCAAACCTCTTGCTTCCCCTATAATTGAAGCCTCTATCCATCACTGGTCTCTTCTTATCTCTGTCCCTCATCTTACCAACCTGCCTAAACTCTGAGGCAATCCTATCAACATCTTGCTCACACAATTGTGCCCTGCGCACTGCCTCCTCGTAGGCCGGTATATCTAAGGGAACCAGTGTAGACCTGATGGTTGGTCTCAATCCATCAAAAAACTTCTGGATCTTTTCGACCTCATTACCCATCGTGTTAGGATCATATCTGCCCAGGGAGATAAATGTCGTCTCGTACTCATCCATAGTTTTGCTCATTTGGGTCAGTCCCAAAAATGCTATCTTCATCTTTCGTTGGGCGGTATCTGGTACATACTGTCTCCGAAAAGCTTTCAAAAACACATCCCAGCTGATCTTAGTATGCCGGGCTCTCAAAATAGGCCTAGTAGATTTCCACTAATGTTCTGCTGATCTCTTCAGTATAAAAGTGGCAAACGCTACCATCTCGATAGTAGTGCACTCAAAGAACCCATACAACTTCTCGATCTCATTTATCTAATCCTCAGCAGCTACTGGGTCCTTTACTCCACTGAAAGACGACCGTCCAAACTTCTGAAATTGTCGCAGTCTGTCTAAATCACAACTGTAACCCAAGCCTCTACTGGCCTGTGGTGTAGCAACAGGCGTAGGCATATCCTGTGCAGGTGGGGGTGCAAGTGTATCTGTCGTCTGAGGTCTCTAGGGTGGCTGTGCCTGTGCCTCAAGAGCTGCCGCCTGCTCGGCATCACCTTCTGTAGCGGGACTCTATCTACCCCCAACTCCAGGCAATAACTGAGTGACCAACTCCGAGATCATCTCAATGCTCCGTTCAATCCTCGTGAAGCGTGCCTCAGAACTCTCGGGTCTCTCATCTGGACCCTATGAAGCATGCTCAACCTTAGCCTCCACCTCAATCTCTTCCTGAGCCTCGTGTGTTTTTGGCTCAACACGACCCCCAGACCAACCTCTATGGCCTCTAAATTGCGCCCTCGCCCTTCTATTGCGACTGATATTAGGCATAATTGCTCAACTCCCTACATTCACATCAAGTTCTCAGTCAACCCATCGACACACACACAATTTGTATATAAACAAGCACAGTAACATGGGGATGTAATTTTCTAATTTATTAAGTATTTTAGACACGACACACGTCAGACCAACTCAACTCTGATACCAACTTCTGTCACGCCCCTCAACTTACCAAAATACGTACAAATTTTTCGCATTTTCATGCATTATTTATTATTCGTCCTTCCTCGATCGTGAACAGCTACTCTCCTCAACAGTTGGGCTGTGTGTCAATGTCTATCTCATTCCACCATACCAATTTAAATTGCATATTATTTATAAGTAAACACTTGTATAAATAAATCAGAGTTGTTGTTTACATGTGTTTACATTGCTTTACATCCCAAATAGTTACATATAAAATGCTACTGTGCTATGGAAAGTTTAGATACAAAAAATCTCATCAGTGTGTATACCTTATGCAATGGGATGCAGCGGATACCAAAAGGGAACGCCTCTAGTCACGCTCAATCTATACTCAAAGCTCTGTAGAGAGGGAGAAAATAAGGGGGTGAGCAAACCACACGCTCAGTAAGGCAATCATGCGAACAAGTAGATACTGCACTATTTACGTGATCGTGATGCCATGCTCAAAGCATACATTTCATCATTTTCTCAAAATATGAGTTCATGCTTGTGTTAATGGTATGTAAAGCATTCATGCTATTAAAATTCAGTGTACAATTCAATTCAAAGCTTGGAATATCCATCATGCATATTTCACAAATAGGGCATGGAAAACACATCATGCGTACGTGCACTTTAAAACCATTAACAAACCGTCATCTTAAACAATCTAACACTTTTCAGGACTCAGCCCCTCCCTTGGGCTGTCCTGACCCACAAATCATTTCAAACATGGATTTATTCGCAAAGCAATAGACATGTGAGATAGACAATACAATAAGGGAAATATCCTCAAGGACTATGGCCATATCCTGTAATACCGGCTACACAGATCAGGTGTGCCGGGCATCACCACTATCTGCTTCCACACGGGAGGTGGGTCAAGTCCAACCCGTCGGTCCATAGCAGATCTCGTCCGAAGACGACATAACATGATCTTAACACGGTACAACGTACTCCATGCTACATGCACGGTACAACGTACTCCGTTGGTACGATCGAAACGTATTATTCGCAAGTGCACGAGTTGTACAAGTAATAATAAGATTTGAGTCCCGGATTATTATCCCATAGAGAAGTTGATCAGCCTAATTAACTACCGGTTAATCTTACCCTAAGTATATTCTAGAAAATTATGAATTGATGATAGGTGATTTACTAAGTCTAAAATTAAACAAGTACTGAGAATAATAAAACTATAAAATAAAGAAAATTAAACAGAGGTAAAATTACTTACAAAGCTCCAAGCACTTAAAAGCAAATAACTTACAAAAGAAAATTAAAACAGTTAAAATGAATTAACGCAACTAAAATAAAATGCAAATAAGAAAAGAAAGAAATAAAATTAAACTAAAATTTAAGCAAACTTAAAATAAAAATGCATGTAATTAAACTAATAAAAATTGTAAATTAAACTAACCTAAAATCTAATAAAAATGAAGACTAAATTAAAAATGCATGAAACATATTTAATCTAAATTAATTCTAAATACAACTCATAAAATAATATACTAAAATTAAATCCTAAAACCTATGATATAAAATTAACTTTTAACTAAAAATTAAAGCTAAAGATTAAATTAACAACTTAAAACATTAGATTTAACCTACAATTATCAATTAACCTCTATCCTAAACTAACAACTAATGAAAACAATCAAAATAATAACAATGCAATAAACATTAAATTAAACAAAGGCAATGTGGCCAAACAAGGCCTTAGCTAATTTTCCCAACAAGTGATCCCAACTTTATGCACTGTACATGTTTCTTCAACAAGTTTCATTTCCAGGTGCTGCTCTCTGTTCAGTGCTATGTCCTGCTGTTCTTGGTTCAGTGTCCTCGGTCTGCTTCTGTTGTTCGTCCTCGATCTGCTTCTGCTGTTTGTCCTCGGTCTGCTTCTGCTATTCGTCCTCGGTCTGTCTTGCCCGCGTCCCAGCAACACAGAACATAACCACTCTCTGCCCAGCTAGTATACGTCTCTGCACTTTTACTTTGCTGCACAGGTGATGGCTTTCGCTACTGCATCTAGAACCGCATCCTGCTCCAGGTCTTGCACAACTTTCTGCTGCATGGGTTCTCAACACACCATGCTGTCCACTGCTGCCTCAAGTCTGTATTGTGGCTCTTGTAACATTTTTGCATAAATGAACAGTACTGGAGCTACAAAACAGAGCCAAACAGAGGTTGAATGCCAAGCTAATCTTGCTGCCAGGATGAACCCATGCACTACAAATGCTGAGATGAAATGCAGTAAATAAAATGGGCTAAAGAAACATGAGAAAATGCAGTAAAGAGAGGTATGATTACAAAGCAGTCAATGGAATTAAACCATAAGAAGAAACATCAGGGCACTACTATGTCTTCAAGCAGGAAATACATGAATAAAATTTGCAGTCAAAGAGTAAATCGAATCAACTAACAACTACTAAACAGAGAAATGGGAGAGCAACATGGGCCATGCCTTGCTTCATTTTTTGCTTAGCCTACCGTTCCACTGTGCAAGCAATGCAAGAACAGAATCCGATGTTGAACCTGCACCACTGCACTAGAACAAGGCAAGACGAGAACAACGTGCTTTGGCAAATCAGCTAGGCAACCCTCAAATGTTTCTCACCATACTAAGCTAAAGCAAGCATAAAAAAAAATAAATATAAACAACATGTAAAAGGATGAAGAGGGAGTTATAAAACAAAGAAAAATAGTAAATAAAACTAGTAACCCGAGAATAAACTTTCATTGAAGCGACTATAAAAATGCAAACATCAGAATATTCTAGAAATTTATAACATTGTAAATGAAATCTTTTAAATGAAGTTAAAATAAAAAAAAATATGGAAGCTTGCTGATTAACAAAAATGGCGGCAGCCAGTAAAAGAACAAGGAAGGAAGTGGAAACTTTCATAAAATAAGAGTAACATTTGCAATGAATAGTAGTTAAAAAAAATCAATGGGGGGCTAACAACAACTAACGGGAAAATGCTTGGAAATTAAACTAAAAAAAAAAAAACTTAAAAACTAAAGCTAACCTAGAATTACAACTACTCCTAATTTACTCTACACTACTCCTACCCTAGCTACTTACCCTACTCTTACTTCCTACTTTTTTTAATTGCCATCATATTCTATTTATATACACACTTAGGGGTACAATGGTAATTTTTTCATCCTAGATGAGTTGGCATTGTTTGGCCACTTGTCTTCATTTTATTTGCTGCAGAGTAGATATTTTCACGTCATCAGTCTTTTTGTCCAATTAGCTGTGCGATGTGGCCCGACGTGTGTCTTCCAGAGGGTTGGCACGGTGTCCGTCGATCTTATCGTTTCGGAGTGAACAAAATACGGATGCCTGACATCATGCGTGTCCAGACGACTGGTGACTCGGTCTGCAAATTGGAAGTGGTCCAGTCTCCTTTAGCTCGTTTTCAGCCCAATTTCGATTGAAACGACTGAGTTTCATCTAGATTTAATTTATCTGCATATTAAAGAATTTAATTAAATAAAGGGGATTATTAATAAAATAATATGGGGATTATATAAATAATTAGAAAATTAAGCACTAATAATTCTATTAAAAATATAATTATCAGGACCCATATCAACACATCATATCACGCCACATCTCTAAACGCAAGTGTGAGCCTATTTAATCGGTACGACTTCTTATATACCCGAAGCTCCTAACACGGCTATCAACATATCAAAATATCACAAAATGCACGTGAAAGCTTATTTAATCGGTGCGACACCCAGTCTACCCGATGCTCCAAGGACGACAACAAATAAGGTGGGCATCTAATGCGGGGATCCAACACCATGCCAAAACCAGTATATAATCCATGTGAAAATTAGTGTGAGCTAAACTCCAGCACTCATGCGTATAAAACACATCAAATCTCGTGCGAGTCATACTCTAGTACGCTTTCATTCTCACGAAAACCATGTTGGTGGCTCAATTCTTTGCAAAGTATGGTTAACAAACCAAAACAGCTCATTTCTTTTGCAAATCATTTTAAATGTTAGCCAACCTACCAAACATTTGCTAAAAAATGGCAAAACTAGATTTTCAAAGCATCATGCTTTTGTTTTTCATGCACTTTTCTCAAACACCCAACTTTTACCCTTCAATCATCCAATTTCGTTTCCTAATTTCTCATGCATTCTAGCAAAACATTTAAGCGCCCAAATTGCGTACAGATATCTCTAAGAGTCCACAGAATTCCCTTACCTCAATTTACTTGAGTGCGACTCTCTCTTCCTCTTAGTTTCTTGCGCTCTTGGCTCGCCTTGCTCTGGTGTATCCTCGGGAGCTGCGATTCATTCATCCAAATCACTAGAGTTAGTGCTGTTAACTCACATTTTGACTTCACTAGTTAATATAATTCATTTATGCATTTTACCAATGCCTTATTCCACATTTTACCCCTTTTAGGTAAATCTCACAATTTATTCACTAACAACAACTTAAAATCATACTAATAACACTATTATCACCCCAAGATATCCCATTCATCATTAATCTCGATACATTCCACTTTCTCACACTAGACCATTTCTAGGTCATGGTGGATTCATTCCACTCTAGGTAGTTTCTACCATTTCCATACATACCAATCATTTTCCACATCAATATCCAAACAAATATACTTGAGTATTTGCATTAGAAACTCACCTAGTTTGATTTCCTCTTTACTCCAATGGAAATGCACCTTGTTCCTTGAATCCAACAAATGGGAAAAATGCCTCCAAGCTAAGTTGTTCTTCTCTTCGATGTGGACAACTTTGTGTCTAATAGCCCTCCCTCAAATCTTCTTGAAAATGGCCTGATTTAGAGAGTAAAATCTAGGTTTTTGGATTGGAAGATGAAAGAAGTTGGTTGTTCTCGAAATCTGCAGATTGAACTGCCCCTATTTAGAGATTCAGCTTGATGAGATCGATCTTCCTTAGGTGGAGATCGATCTGGTCCTCATAAAATCTCTCTTTTTTCACGGCATTTGAAGGCAGGAGATCGATCTGTCGAAGACTGGAGATCGATCTGTCTCAGGCAGTAGCGTTAAGGAGATCGATCTGGCTTGGGATGAGATCGATTTGCTTCAACTTGAGAGCTTAAGGAAATCAATCTGCTTGCCTTGAATCGATCTTCTCTTTACAGAATGTTTAGCAGATCGATCTGGCTCCATTGGAGATCGATTTGTCTTGTTCCATAGCTCAAAATAAGAGCATTTTGGCTCTTCCAGATCGATCTCTCATCCTATGAGATCGATTTAGCATTCATATTTCCAGATTTTCTGCAGTTTTTCTGCAGTAACTTCGCCCAAAACATCTTTAATTTACTGCCATGGTCATTTTCTCATCCATTCACCTTTGAGGCTTGAAAACGACATTCATTCATACTTTATACCTATTAAAACTTGTGTGAAATCTTTGTATAACCTAAGGTACATGATATAGACCAAATGGAAGTGCATAACTTGTGAAATCTTCCTTCCATTTTACCACACTACTTATTTTCCATTTTACTCACATTCTTCACATGTTCAAGTCCATTTCTTCATATGCATACATAATGCAACTTGTACGTACAATCACAACTCTTATTACATGTGTGTACATTAAACTTATAGACTTTCATTAAATATACTTCACATTACAAGTATATCACCATACTTATGAATTCATTTACCTATATATACAAGGTTTAACCTATGTAGGGTCTCACATATAATTCTTGCGTTTACTACAGTCGATTTGACTTATTGGGCTCATTAACACATATTGGGCCATCTGTGGGCCCACAATCTAAATTGGGTCGATTGCTACACAAGCTTGGCCCATTACAAACTTTTGGCCGAATACTTGGCCTAACATCACCATTACGGCATCTTAAGCATTTTCTAGTCTCTTTGGATAGCACATATAATCATTTACGACAGTCAATTTTCAATTCTAATCATAAGGCATTTTATACGAAATTATTCCGCAACTTATGCGTTGTATTTCTAACTCTTATAATTATACAAGTTGTCATAAATGAGATTTACTTACTCGAGATTCCGTGATGTTTCGAAAATTGAGGCTCCATTAAACTCCGTCCATCGCCTATTGTCGCGCTACACATTTATATATTTAAACCGGTCAATTTCGGTCAAATATACTTTCAAATAAATTTTTTCAAAAATTAAATCGGTTAATTTCGATCGCTTACCGGCTTATCCTAAATCTCGGGGCATCACCAAAATTTTCTCCCTTTTCTCCATTTTTTTCTTTTTTTTCTCTCTCTTAGCTGAACCGGTTTGGACCGGTTTAGTCCCCCTCGTCGTCGTTTGGAGCTCTGCCGGCCGGTTCTTCGTCGGCTTCCACTTTCGACAGATCCACGGGGACTCTCGGTGTAGGGATCTGATGGTGGCCAAGCCTCAGCTGGCCGAAAAGTGGTCGGTTCGCCCCTTTCTCTCTTCGACTTCGCTGTCGATTTTTCTCCCTTTCGTCGTTGCCGGAGTTATCGACCAGTTCTCTGGCCGATTTCACCACCCCTCGGTTCGTCTTCGCATGGGGAGAGTTTGGTTGGCGGTGGTGTAGGGCAAATCGACGTCGCTGCCACCAATTTCTCTTCTCCCCATTTCGGTTCCTCTCCAACTGTTCTCCTCATCACCGGTGGATCTCGACGCGTGGAGGTGCTCGAGGTACTCCCACAGTGCCGATCGTCTTGCGCCCTTTGTCCTTCATCGTCGTTCGCCGCCGGTGACCTTGAAATCAGAGGGATCGATTTCGTCTGATCCTTGCCTTCCTTTTGGGTCGCGCGATATAGTCTCGCGATCCTGTTTCTTTTTTTTTTCAATTCTTTTATTGATTTTATTTTATTTATTATTTTATAATATATTTTATATTCTAATATAATATAATATATATTTAGAAATATCTTATAATAAAATACACATATATATATAAGAAAATATCTTGTATTTTATAATATTATTATAATAATATTAATACTAAAACAAAATATTTTATACCTTAATATCCACACACAGGTACATATAAAATTATTTAATTTATTTTGAAAAATATATATGTACATCATATTTTATTTTTTTGAAAATATTTTTATTTATTATATTTATTTTTCAGAAATATTTTTCCATATTTTCGAGATAAATTCTCGATGTGAAAAATTTTGACTCTTCACAATAAAGTCGTATCTTGATCAATTAGACTCGAAAATTCAGTTATTTCTGTCACACCCCTCTTCCAGGTGTCCTTTATCCATACTTACTCTACTATGGTTGGGCTGCGAGGCGATGCAATTACTAAAGTTCCTTAAATTTACAGCGAAAATATTTAAAATTTAATTCACGCTCCCAGGTGTGTAAATATACAAAATTAATTGTATAATAATATCTTTACATAACATCCCCATAAAACTGTTACATTTCTAAGGTATAACTGTGCGATACAAGATAATATATACAAAATGCTCTTGTGTATATTGTTCTTATACCTTTTCAATTGATGGGAGTTGTCCAACGCAAAATGAGATCCAGAGACCACTGCTTTCCTACTTCCCAGTATCTGGAGGGGGAAAATAGTGGGGTGAGCAAACCACAGCTCAGTAAGGAAATGAATGCTAGCAGGTAGATACCGTACTACCTACATAGCCCATGCATGTATAAACCAGAAACCATGTTTTCGATATAAATGAAAAAATTATACGAAAATGCATTTAAATATACATTTCTCATTTGCACTTTCATGTAAATCATATATGTCATGCTTCCATTTTAAAACATGATTCATAAAACAATGCCCTCGCGACAAAAGTGTTTAAATCAGAGATTTATCAAAACACAAAATCTCTTTACTTTCTCAATCATCTCTTTTCCTCAAATCTCTTTCTTTTCTGAGTTGTCTTTGTTTCTGAATCTTGGAGACAGACATGAAATTTTCGACAATCAAATATCCATGACATATGGCCATAGTCAGTGATCCCAGGCCTCACTGATCAGGTGTGTACAGGGTATCACTTCGCCTGAAGGGGGATGGGTCAGTCCTACCCTCCGACTCATCTCAATCAACCTCATCTCCTCATATACTCATGGTATAAGGTACGCCATGTGTCATCTACATGATACTCGTACTCATGTGCACCAAGCACGGTACATAGTATATCAATGGACAACTACACAGTACTATGTACGATCGTGGACCCAAGTCCATACTCCAACTCTGATGGACTTTTCATCCTGAACCATGTCTCATATACCAGGCGAGCAAGCAGCGTGACACACAGTCATCGCAAGGTTCCAGCGCGGTATAAGTTATCGTTAAGGTCCAGCCCATTTAAAGGCCATCGGCTGGCATCCCCTTGGGTCCCAAACCCCCAAGTTTACCTCAACTTAGTACAAATAGGTGCGAGCAAAGCTCTAGCACTTTCTCAACACCATTGTGCGAGTTAAACTCCAGCGCGGCACATCAGAAACATAGAAACATGTGCGAGCTAACACTCTAGCACATACTCGAAGTCATTAAAGCGAGTGTGGGCTAGAGCTCCAACACCAATCTCATCTCAAATCCGATAGGTGACTATTTTCTCTTTTTAAAACTTAAAACATGTTTATTTATGCAGCATGCCTCTCCATGCTAAAACATATAAAATTAGCCAACCTATCATCATCATTTCTCAATCACTAATATCAATACAAAATTGAGAAAAACATTGAAAACATACATATCATGCTATTTCCTTACCCCATCCCATTTCTCAATACATATATATCATAGTACATTTCATACTCCATATCATTTCATAGAATCGTAGTATCGTACTAATTCTAGTAATATTTCTACGAAACTGTCGTAAAATACATACGAACATCTCTATAGCTAACACACAGTCCCTTACCTTGAATCGTACGTGTATTTCCTTTGTCACGTATGCTCCATTCGCGATCCGGGTTAGCCGTGTTCCACGTTCTTCCAATCTACACACATAACTATTAAGTCATTTCTTTTCTTTCTCCCATTTATACTGTCAGACCCGTATTTTATGTAGCATGTTCCTTATGATTTCTATGTGTATGAACACTCTATTATTATAGTTGAATCATAAGAAGAGTATTTACTAGATTTAAAGTGTTAGTAAAATGATTTAACACGCAAAAGCTACATAAAAAGCCTAATGTGAGCTATAAGAGTCACAGGCTAAACCGAGTGGATCTGAATCATTCTGACTAAAAATAAGAACTTAAAATGAGAAAATCTAGAGGGCTCATGAAGGAAAGTCAGTTTAATTTAGTTCCGATCATAGAGAACGAGAGTAAAAAGCTAAAAAGGGTAAAATGGACCTTTTTAGCAAGTTAAGGTGTTTCAAGTGTAATCATCTACCGGGAACAGTCGAAACGTAAAGACGAGAGTGTAAGACATAAGTTATGAAACTTTTAGAATTTTGAGAAAAAGTCAACTTGATCAATGGTTAAGGAAAAAGTCAACTATAGTTAAGAAAAGTGGACTTTTACCATAGTTGACTAATCATGGTTAAAAATTAACCTAAGTATGGAGAAAAAAATTGGGGAAAATATTCTTGGTTAGAATACAAGATAATCATCCCCGGAAGTAAGAAAAATTTATTCGGAAGGATTCCAGATTAAATTTAATGGTTAAAAACGTAATGGGCCTAAAGTGAAGATTTTAAAGCCCATTAAGGTATACTAAACGTAGATCAAAATTCTTAGGTCCCTTAGACCGAATTGTTGGATGAATTGATAGGCCAAATATTGAGACAATAAAGGCCCGAGGTATAGTAAAATTTTCAGCTTGAAAACCCAAACCGAGAGGCCCAATTGGAAGGCCCATTAGATAAATATCTAACCATAGTTAAAGCTAACTATGACTCATTAGGTGACTCATAACTAAGCCTTAGAAAGTCATGTTTAATGGCTAGAAAGTAAGGCTTAATGGCTAAGTAAATGGCTTATAAAATCAGTCACACCATTATCATCTTCACCACACCATTCTTGGCTAGAAGAAGAAACCATTGAAATACATTTATCCAAGCTTTCTCTCACTAGGAATTAGGCATATTTGGAACTTGCATTCTTCATGAAAGTTGTTCCAAATTGAAAGGAGAGTGACATATGTTGGAATTGGATATCAAGAAGCCATAATGTGCAAACCGTGAGCCTCCAAAGTTTAGGCCAAGTGTGAACACAAATACTAGGTATATTTTCAAGTTTTCAAATTCATATATGTTAATGTATGAATGATTTTAAGTATATTGGTATATGTTTTAAGCATTGAAACATATGAAATCACTATGATCATGGTGAGGCCGAGAGTGAGTAGTGAAATATTGATGAATGCCCATGTGATTTTAAGGCATAAATGGATTAATGTACATGTGTTAATGATTATGGCATAATTAGAATTAATCAATTTGATTAATTAATACATGTATTAAGTTGGCAATCAATGTGATTGATAAAATGCCTAAATGAACTATGTGATGTTCAAGAATGTTGCCAACCAAGTGTTTGTGAAAAAGACTAAGTGAATTGGCTAAGGAAAGGGACATAACCGATATGCCATGGTGTGACCGACGGCATGGAGAGCTCTCGGCCATGGCATGTGGCCGAGAGGTCTAATGGGCCAAGCCCAAATAATTTAGGCCCAATGTGATGTAATGGGTCTAGGACAAGCCCAATAAGAGTTGTGGGCCCCATAAGCCCAATAGGCCCAATAAAAATGAATAGTAAAATGAAAATGGGTTTAAGGCATAGTTAGGACCATTAAGGTTTATTAAAGCCCATTAAGGGAAATAGACTGTATTTAATGTGAAATACAGTAGGAAAAGTGTAATCAACCTGATAAATGGCTATATGCAGCTCCAGAGAGTATTAGAGAAGCAAATCGGACTGCTGGATCGAGTAGCGTTAAGAAAGTGAAATTTCTCGAGTGATTGCAGGTAAGGGACTTTTGTGAGTAGTTAGAGATACCTGCACGTATTTTCGTCGGCTTTTACATTCACTTAAAAACTCTTAGGGTCAGAGAAAGTGAATAATAATTATTGTGACCCGATAGTGGTAAATTACGATTTTACCCCTAGTTAGTCAAAAAGTCAACTTTTGTGAAAAGTTGTAAAAAGCATGGAAACCACCATTTTGAGTGTTTTACTGCTGTTTAGCAGAAGAATAAATAGATGAGCTAATGATTTTAAGGTTGATGTGAATTAAGCACACTTTATAGTGCTGATTTTGATATTTTGTAAACCATCCCTTTTTTTAAAAGAGCCATCTATCATATTATGTGAGAATAAATCATGCTGGAGCACAGCTCGCACTGGATTTCATATATTTTCCATATATGTTAGTGCAGGATTATGATTCACACTAGATTTCCATGACATGTATGATAGAGTGCTGAAGTTATTACTCGTACTCAGTTTTATGTGATTTATGCATGAGAGAGTGCTGAGCGATTAGCTCGTACTCGAATTTTACATGAGATACATGACATAGTACTTGAGCTATTGCTCGTACTTGATTTGATGAATTTTATGCATAGCATGGTACTGGAGCTATTGCTCGTACTTGATTTGAAATATGAACTATGCATTGACCTAGTTGCTGGAGGTTTACTCGCACTAGAGTTGAGTTTGTGATGTAAACAGTGTTTGAACGAAGTGTCGACTGTGAGTCGCGCTCAAAGGCGCGCACTGTATGTGATATATAATACATGTTGAAAACCATGCTTGATTTCTTCGTGTAGACTGAGTGTCACACTATGAGAGGGTCGCATGAGAATTTAGAGACGTGGTATGATATTCCATGGTTTTGAGGGCTAAGACCTATGGCAGGCACCCCGACTGTGATGTAGGGTCCACGGAGTACGTTGTACCGTGCATGTGGCATGGAGTACACTGTACCGTGTGGTATTGTGGAGTTGAGGAGGATATAGCTGGCGGTTGTGATGGATTGACCCCCCTCCCGTTGCAG
This sequence comes from Firmiana major, assembly GCA_033439115.1. NCBI lineage: Eukaryota > Viridiplantae > Streptophyta > Magnoliopsida > Malvales > Malvaceae > Firmiana > Firmiana major. The sequence continues at coordinate 41,855,782 of CM065905.1, forward strand.
CAGTGATGCCCCGCACGTCAAGTACTGTGTTGCCTGGGATCACCATTGTCAGATATGATCATAGTCTAGGATATTATTTACATTTTCACCACAGAGTCTCACATGATATATCACCTGATTGACTGATTTAATTGCGGATAGACCTGAGGGATGGGTCGGACTCCGATTTTGTGTTGTGAATGATTTAAATGCCATATTTACTGTGATTTAAATATGAATGGCATGATTTATCTAAAGGCATTGTGATATTATAAAGATGCATTGTTTTGCACTACATGCCTACATTTGAGAAAGAAAGCATGATTTCTGTACATGAGATTTAATCTGTACAAGTATATATATTTATATTTAAAGACATGCTTTGAAAATGAGTTAAGGAAATAACGTTTTGAGGCATAGCATTATTTTGAGTAGATAGTGTAGATATTTACTTGCTTGCCTGATTTCCTTACTAAACGCGTTGTATGCTCACTCCCTTTCTTTACATCTCTCTATAGAGCATCAGCAGTAGAGTGAGAGCTTTTGAGGGATAGTATTCCTGTATCCGCTGCTATTTCCTATCGATCGACAGGTATATATGTTTTGTACGGTTATGTATCTAAATATAGAAACAACACAGTGATGTATACGATATATATTATGGGGAATGTATTTATATTAGATTTTATATGATCTCATATGTATTATAAAAGAAGTTACAGTCAGTAATAGTATATTGACATGTATGTATGATAATGGATGATATGGTGTGCGAGGAAGCTAACATCGAATCACAGCCCAACCATTGAAGAGAGGAAAGGTAAGTTAAAAATGCAAAAAATTTGTAGTGATTTTTAGTTAAGTCAGGATGGGTCTTGACATATACCTTTCAAGCCTTTAAATCATATTTCACTTTTCCATTTGTATCACTTATCTCATTAAACTATTTCTTAAGCTTTCCATAGATTTCCCTCTTCTTAAATTTCCCTTAAGTTTTCTGCTATTTCTCATGGGTCTTCTCTCCATAAGTCCTTTTTAATATTACTCATCATTTCTAACAATATTTCACATCTCATTTAACCCATAAATGTCTAGAAACCATATTTAGAAGCTTGAAGGTTGAAGAGCTTACCCTTTTACTTAGTCAAACTTGTGGTAACCACAACTCCTTCTCTTGACCACACCAATGTGTGATTTTTTGGTATGTTGTTCTCCTTGCTCCAATGAATAACTTTCCCTTCTTGAGATTCTTCTAAAACTGGCTGGAATGTGGTGATTTCTAGAGTGAGAAAGCTTGGGTCTTGAGAGAAAATGGTAGGTGAGGTTTGGTGGGGGAAGAGTTCTAAGTTTTCAATCAAATCTCGAGCCCCTTTTTATAGATGCAGAGACATGAGATCAATCTGGCCTTTGTGGAGATTGATCTCTGCAAGGTTTGGTAGTCCTTTTTACTAAACACAACCACTACAAGATCGATCTTCTTCCATGATGAGATTGATCTGTTTGTAGGCAAATTCCTTCTTGGAGATCGATCTACCCCTTGTAGGAGATCAATCTGCTCTTTACAGAACCCTTAAGGAGATCAATCTGTCGAGTCTTAAGATCGATCCGTCTCAAGCATAGAGTTAAGGAGATCGATCTGCTTGCCTTAAAATCTATCTTCTTATTACATAATGCTTAGCAGATCGATTTGGCTCTATTGGAGATCGATCTGTCCTGTTTCATAGCTCAAAATAAGATCATTTTGGCTCTTCCAGATCGATCTCTCATCCCATGAGATCGATCTGTCATTCATATTTCCAGATTTTCTACAGTTTTTCTGCAGTAACACATACCAAACAATCCCTCAATTTACTGCCTTAGTCATTTTTCCATCTGATCACCTTTGAGACTTGAAAATGGCATCCATTAATACTTCATACTCATTAAAACTCGGGCGAAGTCTTTGTATACCCAAAGGTGCTTAATATAAACCAAATGACAGTGCACAACTTATGCAAATATTCCTTCCATTTTACCACACTACTCATATTCCATTTCACTCACTTTCTTCCCATGTTTAAATCCATTTCTTCGTATTCATATATAATGTAACTTGTACGTACAATCACAACTCCTATTACATGTGTGTACCTTAAACTTATGGACTTACATTACATATAATTCACATTACAAGTATATCACCATACTTATGAATTCATTTACTTATATATATAAGGTTAAACCTATATGGGGTCTCACAATTTCTTCTTTAGTGATCAAGATTACATGAATCTATATTTATAAGGACAACTTCTTAAGAAAATGAAACCGAATTTTTGTGTCTTACAATGACCATAGGTTAACCTTCCCTTTTAAGGGATCCATGTTTTGTTGCATAAGGTTACTAATGAGATAAACCTTCTAGTCTCTACTTCTGTTTTAAGTTTACACGAACGCATGTTTTAAGCTATGATTTGTAAGATGCATCCAAGTATGATTTATTTACATGCATATGCTTTATAAGATGCTTATGCTATGTTTATATGTTTTATGAAATTAAGTCTGCTTTAAATTAAGTATGTTTGCAACTAAAGCTAACTTAATATGCTTTAAATAAAGTATGCATATATGTTTTGCTTCTCCCTCTACATGTACTTTTGCTGAACATTAAGCTCACCCTATTTTCCATTCCATCATAGATTTTTTACGCTAGGTACGAGAGCATGACTTCTTTTGGGGTGGGTTAGGAGAGCGTTGTCCTACCGCCCGGTCCTATTCGTTTGAAGGTATATACACAGTTATATATCTCAGTTTATTTGTCAGAAACATTCATGCACAGTTTATTTAATTCTTTTTGGGATGTAATAGTAGGTTATAATAGACATCAAATGTAGTCTTAGGGTTGTATTAGATGTCGATTATGACCTGTAAGAGAAGTGTGATGAAATGATCAATCTAAGTAAAATTGTAATCCTTTTGTGGAAGATTAATGAATTAAGTCTTTTAAGGTTTATTGATATGATTATATGATGGAATGTATGGTAATCACATTACACACTTATGAATGTGACCAAGACTAAAAGAAATCACAACAGAGTTGATCAATAAGATCAATGAAAGCGATTAGGTGCTATACAGATCGTTGACAAATAGATGTTAAGGAAAAAAAATTTAATCTAATTTTTGTTGAAACTGACTTGAATTTTTTGCTCTTGGAAGAGGACAAAATTGAAGTCTCAGTTTCAAAAAAGCCAACAAAAGAAGATACTAAGTTGAAGACTCATGAAGCACCTAACAATACTATTGTCCTTAGTGCCAATGAGGCAAATGCTAACATGCAAGATGCCAAGGATACAACTGATGCAGCAATGGTTGAAAATGATGTTCTTGAGTCTGGTGACAAGCCTATGCAAATGGACAAATTCAAAGATAACATATGATCATTCTTGTATTGAAGTTATAGATACATGTTGCTTAAGCGAGAATGATTTAGTGATCAGTTTTGTCAATTGCTATAAAAGTGGAAGAAGTATGGTCTTTATTGGCTTACCTTTTTGGAACACCACAGTCTTAAAGTGTTTAAAAAGAAAGAATGCTTGATTACACATCCTAATGGATATAAGCCACCTATCATATGGCTAAAGAGCCAGGATGAATGTTGGTATATGTATTGTAGCATTTGCTTTTTTATAATTTACCTTGATAGGGTCAATTGCTTTGTTAAATTATTTACTTATCTGTTTATCTTTACTTGACATGATACAAAATATTGTTATACTTTTAGGAATTTTCCATATGATTAGATCAATAAGCAGAAGTCCAATCAGAATTGGCTGAAGAAAGAAATGGAGAAGTTCCTGTTCCCTGAGATGGTATTTTGTTACCCAAAGGAGTTGGTGCATATGTAGATTTGTTGTAAGATCTAATCCCTGAATGAGAGATAATACAGTTTGAACTACGATTGATACTGGTTATGGGGTCAGTTTTATTTCTAAAAGTGTGTGGAGTTCTTATACTAAAAAAAAAAATCAGACATGTTTGCATATGTGTTGGATTTTTCTGTTGTCTATATTTAATTGAATCATAGAAGGGAATTGATTGTCATTTGTCTATGGTTTCCAACATTTAAATTCTAGTTTTAAGCTTATAAACTATTTTACTCTTAATATTTTGGCAATTTTATGAAATCTGGGTTTCCTATTTGTACATAATTTATTTCGATCCTCGTTGTTGATTAAAGGAAAGTTTTGTTTTGTCATGCTCCTATATACTAGACAATTGCTAAGTTTTTTGTTAAATTATCTCAATCAATGTAAGACTCGGATTTTTGATGTAGCTTATTCCTTATGATTCCTATATGTACAAACATTTTATAGTGTTGGTTGAATCATAAGAAGAGTATTTACTATAATGAAATTTTAAGTGAAGTGATTAAACACACATAAGCTACATAAAGGCCAAATAAGGGCTATAAGAGCCACAGGCTAAACCAAATGGATCTAAATCATTCTGACTAAAGATAAGAACTTATAATGAGAAAATATAGAGGGCTCATGAAGGAAAGTCAGTTTGATTTGGTCCCGAACACATTGAAATGAAGGAAACGCCAAAAAAGGGCTAAACGAGTCCGAAATGGTCCATTTGAGGTGTCATTGACATATTCACCTCCCAGAAACGGCCAAAACATAAAGACGAGAGTGTAAACCATAGAATATGACACTTTTGGATTTTTTAGAAAAAAGTAAAACGTGGTCAATGGTCAAGAAAAGTCAAAGGTAGTTAAGAAAAGTGGACTTTGACCATAGTTGACTAACCATGGTTAAAATTTAACCTAAGTAAGGTTAAAAAGTGGGGAAGAAATATTTTTGGTTAAAACTGTCACGACCCTCAATCCACCAAAAATCCACTACAATTTTTTTTTTTATTTTTCGTTTATTATTTAATCAATTTCTTATTGTTTGTTCTTTACTCTTACCTTTCTTGATCGTGAACAGCTACATCACCAACACTTGGGCTGTGTATCAGTGTCAATATCATCCAACAAAACCATTTCAGATTACAATTCATTTAAACGTAAACACTTGTATTTCTTAATTAGAGTTGTTGTTTACATGTGTTTACAATTCTTTACATCCCCAAAAGTTACATTCAAAATATTACTGTGCTTTGGCGTGTCTAGATACAAAAACTATACAATTGTGTATACATTGTCTGATGGGATGCAGCGGAGACCAAAATCCAATCCTCAATCGCTCTCTATCTACTGAAAGTGCTCTGTAGAGGGGGAAAATAAGGGGGTGAGCAAACCACGCACTAAGTAAGGCAATCATACGAGCAGGTAGATAACTGTACTATCTACGTGATCGTGATACCATGCATAAAACCAATCATTTACATGTCATACTCAAATTCATCAGTTCATGCACGTGTTCATGATATGTAAAACAATTCATGCTATTCAAATCAGTGCACAATTCTTAAACAAAGCATGAAAAATCATCATGCAAAAGTAGTAATTAAAGCATGGAAAATCATCATGCGAGGAGCACTTAAAAGCATTTCATACTCAACACAAAATCAACATTCGTCAAGACTCAGCCCCTCCTTTGGACTGTCCTGACCCACAAAACAATTTAAAACGTGGATTTATCATAAATCAAGTGACATGTGAGATAGGAAAATAATAATAATAAGGAAAATAACTAGGACTATGGCCATATCTCTTGTGATCCCAAGTTACACGGATCCTAGAGTGCAGGGTATCACCTCTATCTGCTTTTGTACGGGAGGTGGGTCACGTCCAACCCGCCGGTCCATAGCAGAATATTCATCGTCTGAAGATGGTATATATATATATATATATCATATCCATACATGGTACAACGTACTCTATGCTATTTTCATGATACAACGTACTCCGTGGACACAACATATCCTGCCACGTCTCAATACACACGTGCGAGCCCATTTAATCGGCGTGGCACATAGCCTACCCAAAGCTCCTAGCACGGCTCCTAACATGTCATAAAAATCACGTGCAAGTAATCTCTAGCATGACAACAAGTATAAAGTGGACATCTAGTGTGAGCAACGCTCCAGAACAATGTCAAATCCATGTGAAAACTAGTGCGAGCTAGGCTCCAGCACTCATGCAAGCTAGGCTCCAGTACTCACACATGTAAAAACATATCAAATCTTGTGCGAGCAGCGCTCTAGCACGCTTTGTTTCTGCAAAACTCATGTAGGTGGCTAATTTATTTGCAAAGCATGGTTATTAAAACAAAATCAAACTGTTTTCTTACAAAGCATTTAAATGCTAGCCAACCTACCAATCCACATGCTAAAAAGGTTAGTAAAAGGATTCAAAACATCATGATTCTTGTTTTTCATGAACTTTTCCCAAATCCCAATCTTCTTTGCCCTTCAAACATTTAATTCCTTTCTTATGACTCACAAACATTCTAGAAAACCTTTATGCGCCCGAAAACGCGTACATATACCTCTATGGGCCAACACAATTCCTTTACCTCAACTCTATAAGAAGTAACTCATTCTTCCTTTCCCACTTTTTGTGATCGGGCTCAATTTGCTCCGGATGTATCCTCGAGAGCTGCAAACATATATTATCGCATGAGTTAATTACAAATAACTCATATTCAGACTTGATCCTATTCAACATATCTTATTGAGCCTAATTCTCTTCTTAAGTAGATTTCAATTACACTTATCATTTCACCTAGGCCCATTGAGCTCCTTAGGCTTGTTATCACTCGTTGGACCGAATTCTAGGTCTATCAACCTTATCGAATCGATTAAATTCAAGTTTGGCCTATAATCACCTTCAGCCATGGCATGAGGTTTGAATATCTATCATGCCATTCCTAGTGCAAATTTGATTTAGTAAACTCTCTTAGTTATCTAATTGAACACTTGGTTTGCATTGCTCTAACCTTAATTTTTCCTTTCATTCATGCATTTTTACAAACACCTTATATGTACATCATATAACCTTATCCTATTCCATAAACTTATTTCACAAAACCATCTCAAAATCATGTATATAACATTATTAACATCTTAGTATAATCCATTTATCATCCAATCAACCATATCATATTTTCTCACATTAAACCCATTCTAGGTCATGCTTGATTCATCCTATTCTAGGTAGTTTCAACCAACAATACATACACCAATCAACTCCTAATAACATCTAGATAAACATACTTAGAGTTGGTGTATTGGAAACTCACCTAGCTTAACTTTTCTCTTATCCTAAATAAGAAGACTCCTTTACTCCTTCAATCCATCAAGTTAAATGTTGGCTCCAAGCTATGTTGTTCTCTTTCACACAATGAACAACTTTGCTCTGATAGCTTTTTTCTCAAATCTTTTTGGAAGGGGGTGTATTGTAATGTGAGAAAGCTTGGTCTTTTGGGTAAAAATGGAGGGATGTGTTGATTTCCTGAAGAAGAAGGTTTGACCTGTCACGACCCGAATTTCCTAAAAATCAGAGTAAATTTTTCGGTTTTTCATTTATTATTTAATTCTTACCTTTCTCTCGTAGTGACCATCCTACAACACAGTTGGGCTATGATTCGGTGTTAGTCACCTCACACTATTACTAATTTCATTTCCATAATCACATTTATATATCAGAGTTTACTATTCTTTGACTTTAAATAAATACATACCCAATGGTATTTATAACTCTACATCCCCGACATCATATTTATTTACAGTACTGTGCATTACATATTTAGATACAAAATCATACCAATGTGTATACCTGTCTCTCGATGGGAAATACCAAGCATGCAAGTCCTCAGTCGCTTACTAATTTCTGTGAGTGCTCTGAAAAGATAGGAAAATAAGGGGGGTGAGCAAACCACACGCTCAGTAAGGCAATTATGCAAGTAAGTAGATAGCTCCACTATCTACATGCTCATAATGCCATGCCCTTAAATCCATTTCTTTTCATTAAAATCATCAAGCACAAAGTCATGCATATTCAATGCCATAGTTTATCCAAAACTATTTGTGCATATATATAAATCATGTAATTCATGCATTCAAAGCATTTTATTTGACATCATTAAATCATATTAAGCATGAATTTAATCAAGATCATGCAGTCTTTCATGTCATGTAAGACAATTCAAGGTTTTCAAATGAAAGCATGGAAAACACATCATGCCACTGCATTTAAATCAATTCATTTAAAACGCAGTATAAAATAACCCCTCTGGGTCAATCATATCAAAACTCATAAAACAATTTGTTATATTTCATTATAAAACTTGAGTTATAAAACCACCCTTCTTTCAGGGTCACATATCATAAAATCATCTGAAATCATCAAATCATCAAATCGGGGGCCTGACCCCTCCTTCGGGTCTACCCTGGTCTAACAGACCACAAGTTATATCATGTGAGACAATAAGGTAATTATCAGTAACATCGAGGACTATGGCCATATCCTAGTGATCCCTGGCAACACGGTACCTAGTGTGCGGGGTATCACACCTGAAACGGGAGGTGGGTCGTCCTACCCGCCAGAACAGCATAACACCAGGATTGCGAGGGCAAGGCTTGCTGCCTCGTGGCTCATGCCACTCCACTCCAACAATCCCCACGGTACAGCGTACTCTGCGTGACATACACGGTACAACGTACTCCGTGGACCCAAGCTCAATCAGGGGTGCCTGTAATAGGTCTTATCCACCCATATCATCTCTGTCTCAGAATGAACGTGTGAGCATATCATCTCACTGTGACACACAGTCTACAGGAGGCTCCAACATGGCTATATGCATGTAATATAAATCTCTGTGCGAGCGAAGCTCAAGCACGGCTCCATGCATATTCATGATATCAGAAAATCTCGTGCGAGCGAAGCTCTAACATGGTTTCATAAAAATCAGTAAAATCTGCGTACGAGCAGCGCTCCAGTACGACTTAAACTGATTATAATTTCAAGTAAAATCCACATACGAGCAATGCTCCAGTACGGACATGTATAGAAATTCAGTGAAAACCTCGTACGAGAAAAACTCCAGTACGGCATTCAAATGAATTATAAAAACCACGTAAAACTTTGTGCGAGCAACGCTCCAGCACAAATGAATGCTCAAGTAAATCAAATCTCGTGCGAGTTACACTCCAGCACGGCTTTATGCATAATTAAATCAAATCTCGTGCGAGATTCACTCCAGCACGGCTTTATGCAATATCAAATCAAAACAGGATGCGAGTTAAGCTCCAGCATCTCTCATGCATGTCAATTCATTAAAACTAGTGCGAGCAATCGCTCTAGCACCATTTTATGCATACCACGTCAAAACAAATCAAAACATGTCAAAACATGTCAAAACAGAGTGCGAGCTAGGCTCCAGCAGCTCTCATTTCACAATAATAAAAATCAGTGCGAGCACCATGCTCTAGCACATTTCATGCATATGATGTCACAAGTCGGTGCGAGCAAGCGCTCAAGCACATTTATGCACATTCACAAACGCAGATATAGTGCGAACTACGTGTCGGCACTATCTGTTTCCATATAAACTTGATAGTTGGCCGTTTTTCAAAGAAATTTTCATTAAATATTAATAACAACTACGTAGTGTTATCATGTGAAATTCATGCAATTACTGGCCAATCTATCGCTTTACTTTGATTAAAACCAATAAAATTCCTTAATCATAAAATTCCTTAAATCATGCATTTCATGCATGTCATGCTTTCACCATCCTTAGGTGAACTTCCCTCAATAGGGGTAAAATAGACATTTCACCTATTTCGATCCTTAAAAATCATTTAAATCACTTTTAGGATCATTATACAATAATCGCGTATACATACATAATCAGTGTATACAAAATCTATTAAAATATGCGTAGCTACCTCTAGCTACTCACACAATTCCCTTACCTCATTTATCTGTACAGTCTGACCTTTACACCGATGTCTCGTCACGCAGTCCGATTTGCTCCCAATCAAATCTCCGGAACTGCGGATACACATTCATCAGGTTAAATACAATACAATTTAATGTATTTCATATTTTTCTGGGCTTAATTTAAATCATTGGGCCTGTTTACCCATATTGGGCCCGATTGCACCATAATGGGCCATAATCGGCCTTAAGCCCGTTTACCACAATTTATCGAGGCCTATTGGGCTCATTGGGCCCATCAGTAATTTATTTAGCCCCGTTCTAAATTCTCAGACAGCTTATGAATTATTTACGACAATTTATCCAATTTTTTCGGAATTAAATTCATTTATGCGGAAATTAAATCCGTAATTTATGCGTTAAATATCAATCACGCATAACGATATAAAATTGTCGTAAATAAGGGTTACTTACCCGTTATTCCATGATCGTACACAAATCGAGGCTGTCTCGAGCTCTCGGTGGATGCCAATTGTCGAGCTACACAATTAAATATATTTTCGGGTAAACTTTCAGTCGATTATTTATCAAATTAAATATTCCAAAAATTAAATCGGTCAATTTGACCGCTTACCGACTTACCCGAAGCTCGATTGCATCACTGAAATTTTCTCCAATTTTTTCTCTTTTTCTTTTTCCCTTTTTCTTCCTTTTTTTTCTCTTTTTTTTTGGCTGAACCGGTCCGATCCGGTTCAGACCGCCGGTTCAGTCCGGTTCACCCATCATTTTGCCGTTCCGACGCCGTCCGGTCCGTTCCGGACTTGATTTCGGTGCCGTTCTGCTCGCCTGCACCTGGGCATCCAAAATCGGGCCTCGGTTTGGACCAAATCGGTGTCGATGGCCGCCGATCGAAGATTTTCTCCTGCGGCATCTCCCTCCGTTTTCGATGCTTTCCGGCCACCTCGTCGCGCGTTGCTGCCGCCAGTGGATTGCGGGGGTTTCGGGCCTCCTTCGCCGGCCTTCGCCTGGGGTCCCTGGCCGACGGTGGTGGCTCGCCGGTGAGGGATCCTCGGTTCGCCCCTTTTGCTTTTTCTGTTTCGTTTCTTCTCTGTTTCAAAATTCCCAGATTCGCGTTTTTCGCGAATTCTGTTTTTTTTTTCATTTCATTTTTTTATTTTATTTTATAATTTATTTTTAATAATATTTTATTCATTAAAATATTATTAAAAATACAAAATATCCCAAAAATATTGTTAAAAAATTCTATTTAATTCATTAAATCAATAAATTAATTTCTCGGTATTATTTCGGCTTTTCGATATATTTTTCGATTATTTTCGGGATTATTTTTCGATGCGAAAATTTCGGTTTATTCCAATAAATTCATATCTTGATCAATTTAACCCGAAATTTAATTATTTCTTCGTTATTGATCAAGATTTCTTAATCCCATATTTTTAATTAAATTTTTTTGTCCCGATTAATACCGAATTTTGGTCTTTTGACCGTTATGCCCTTGCACGTGTTCGAGAATACCATTTTAATCTTTTTGCATTTTTAAATGTACTCAAAAATATCAGGTCTTACAATCTCCCCCACTTAAGAAATTTGGTCCTCTAAATTAGAACCAAGTCTAATGAGTCCATAACAACTCCGGTTACATCTATTGTATCATATACTGTCATCCTCAAGTGACTTTCTCCGGAGTGTAATACTACCATCATACTTAACTAGGGAGATCATTTCAAACCTCAACACTTTCTCTTCCGTCTAATACCCGAATCAATTCTCCAATCATACGTTATACTTTCATTGAGCTAAATTGTTGGAGCTCATATCCGATCACATATATCGGGTCCGGATATTATTTTCGAAACATCAAAAGATAGGACACATTGTGGATGCCTGTTAATTCAAGTGGTAACGTCTACTTACAGGTTTTACCTTCCACTTGTCCAATCTCTCTCTATCTGAATCTCGTTATGTCCTTAAGACAAGTAACTGTCAACAATAATGATTCACCCTTGGTGAATTCCAATGGTTTTCGTCTCTAGTCAGCATAGACTTTTCTGTCTGCTCTGAGGTGTTCTTAATCTCTCACAAATCAACTGAACATCCTCAGAGGTTTATCTCACCAATTCGGGAACAACTCTCTATCTGTCACCCACTTTTTCTTATCCCAGTCAGGGAACAACTCCCTACGGCTATACAATGCCTCATATAATCTCATCCCGATACTCGAGTGACAACTGTCATCATTGGCAAATTTGATTAGTAGCAACTGATCATCCCAGGAGCTCATAAAATCAATGGCACACGCTCTCATCACATCCTCCAGAACCTGTACAGTCCTCTCTGACTGACCATCTGTCTGAGGGTGGAAGCTGTGCTAACACTCAATCAGGGTCCCATAGCTTTCAAAAACATATTCCTAGAAGTGGGAAGTGAAGCGAGAATCCCTATCTGATATCATGCTCCCTGGAACGCTACATATTGTTCCACAATTTTTTTATACATAAAAATCCGCCTACACACTCAGAGTATCTGGGGATTTTCATAACCAGAAGGTGGGTAACTAAATCAATCTATCAACTATCACCCAGATAGCCTCGTGATTCATTCAGGTCCTCTGTTACCCATCACGAAGTTCATAGTAACTTGTTCCCATTTCCATGTTAATATAGGTAGAGGCTGCAATAATCCTGCAACTTCTTTTGCTTTACCTTAATCTGCTGACATACGAGACACTTCTTCATAACTCTATAATATCACTTTTCATACCTGACCACCAATACCCTTTTCAGAGATTCTGATATATTTATTATTTCTCGGATGCACTGTATATCCCGAAGAGTGAGCTTCTGACTATAATATTATCTCATCAACTGTGGTCCTGGGGAGTACTTATACTGTCTCTGAACCACTGTCAGTCATCATCACTCACTGTGAACTCTGTCACTATACCCTTCTGAATCTAACCCACAATATCGACACGATGCCGATCATCACACTAAGCCTGGAAAATCCGATCACACAAATTCGGTTCTAACCTCAGGCTAGCTGTCACATAATCACCGTCATCATCAGAAGGGATCACATCACTACTGAGGTTCACAACTGCTCTAGCAGCTCTCGCTCCCTGACCATAATATGTGATACCATCCCGAGGCTCTTTTTGCTCAAGGCATCAGCCATTACATTAGCCTTTCTTGGGTGGTACAATGTTCACAATCATAATCCTTAGAAGCTCTAACCCTCATGGTTATCTCATTTTCCGACTCTTTCTGTGAAAACAGATACTCGAGGCTTTTACGATCAGTGCATATCCGATATGTCTCACCGTATAAGTGGTGGCGCCATACTTTCAGTGTAATCACTACGGCTGCCAACTCTAAATCATGGGTCGGATAGTTTCTCTCATGATCCTTGAATTATTTGGATCCATAAATGACTATCTTCCCATTTGACATCAATACACAGCCCAATCCTTATTTGGAGGTATCCATATACACTGAAACCTCTTGAGCTGTTAGTCATGGTGAGAATACTTACGGTGGTTAGTTCATTACTTCAATATACCAAAACTCACCGAAGCCATTAACATACTTATCATACCACTCGTATGAAATCTTTTTCCAAATGAGATGTGTCAACTGAGCAGCTCATTTTGAGAAACTCTCAACAATTCGTCTGTAAAACAGTTTCTAATTGCTACTCATACTCTTCCCTGGACTTCGAAAACATCAAAATATCATCACTAAAGATGACAACCAATTGGTCCAGGTAAGGTTTAAATACCTCATCGTAGTTGAGTTCCACAAAATACTTCAATCATCAATATCCTTGACCTTTATATGCATAAACGTAAAATGTCATTTCGAAATCGCTTCTGTTCGGGATACTAACTCACGTCATATCCTTTTTCTTATATTAACGGCTTTTATAAAATTTTAATTTTTTTAAACCTTCATGATTAATGAATTTCTATATCATCTTATCGTACCAATAAAGGTACCTAAATTTAAAATGTATATATAGCGACTGTCGATTTCAGTTTATAAGTTATGTATGCGCTTCTAGAAGCTGTCAAATCTTTAAGCAGGGAAGTATTTTGAAATACCTTTATTAACCCTCAGATTTGACCACATACCGCTTAATCCAAATTACTTTGCATATCAAGGACATCCTTACCTTGCATACGTTTCTTATTCCAATATATCTCCTTTAATATATCACTTATAACTAACTCTTTCCTTATTTGTCAAACTTATAATCCCTATACCCTTATTCAGTTAGCGCTAATCAGCTAACTAGCATCGTTTTGCTTAAGGGTACAGGCTTCACATTTTTCACTAACTTATAAGCGACTGAAGGCGATATGAATAAATGCGTGGCACCAGGAGTAATTAAAATAATTACTTCATTATTCACAACCAGTGTGGTATCTTTCACCACATCATATGAAACATCAATAGTGTCCTGGTCCAAGGCATACATTCGCCCTCGTCCAACATCTTATTTTCGTGGTAACTACCACACATCTTACACTGTTTACACTGCTACTCTGTTATACTGTTACGTAGTAGGTCGGGGTCCTCAAATCACAATACCCCTCATAAGTGTTGTATTTGGATACATTGGGGCCTTACAATCATCGTACCCCATGATTTATCAGCTCTAAGCTTTTACCAAACTATCCTTTTCCATTCTGACATCTCTGTCATTCTTTATTCTCTTTTTGTCTCAATTTCGGCCCTAACTACCTTTCTCAATTTCAAAGGCGTGCAACTCATGATCTTATTCACACAACTTTAGTCTACGCATTGCCTCGATATAGGTAGTGATATCTAACGACCTAATCGGACTCTAATTGACAATCTGAGTCCTTCCATGTACTTTCAAAAACCTCGACTCTCACTATTCATCGTGTCCGAGTCACATCTGCCCAGGAATATAAACTGAGTTTCATACTCGTCAATCAACATGTTCCTCTGGGTCAGAGTAAATAATTTAATATTTAGTTTCCTTTAAACAATGTCCGAGATATTCTGTCTCCCGAATACATCACGAATTATTTCTCATGTCCATTTTGGACGTCTAACTCTTCAAATGGGTCGAGCGAACTTCAATTAATGCTCCAACTCGCCCTCAAATCTCATACATATCCTGAGCAATTAGCTCGTAAAATATTCCCCACACTCCGCTCCAACCTTGCGAAACGTATCTCAATACCGTTCGATCTCTCTGTCAGACTCTGTCTGATCTTACAGTCGGACTCTGTAGGGCATGCTCAACATCAGCCTCCACGTCAATCTCATCTCAAGTCTCATGTGGCAACTCAGTACAACACTCGGGCCTACCTCAACGGCCTCGAGTTTGTGTACTCGTCTCTCAACCACAGCGGCTATCAGTCAATGAGTCTATTCTTGCATTAAAAAATCAAATTCTTAGCTGCACTTCTATCTCGATATACACAATTGTATCTAAATAAGGCACAGTACATGGGGATGTAAACTTCTTAACCACTAACACTGACTCATATAAGGCCAACTCAGCTCTGATACCATTAAACCTGTCACGACCCGAATTTCCTAAAAATCAGAGTAAATTTTTTGCTTTTTCATTTATTATTTAATTCTTACCTTTCTCTCGTCGTGACCATCCTACAACACAGTTGGGCTATGATTCGGTGTTAGTCACCTCACACTATTACCAATTTCATTTTCATAATCACATTTATATATCAGAGTTTACTATTCTTTGACTTTAACTAAATACATACCCAATGGTATTTATAACTCTACATCCCCGACATCATATTTATTTACAGTACTGTGCATTACATATTTAGATACAAAATCATACCAATGTGTATACCTGTCTCTCGATGGGAAATACCAAGCATGCAAGTCCTCAGCTGCTTACTAATTTCTGTGAGTGCTCTGAAAAGATGGGAAAATAAGGGGGGTGAGCAAACCACACGCTCAGTAAGGCAATTATGCAAGTAAGTAGATAGCTCCACTATCTACATGCTCATAATGCCATGCCCTTAAATCCATTTCTTTTCATTAAAATCATCAAGCACAAAGTCATGCATATTCAATGCCATAGTTTATCCAAAACTATTTGTGCATATATATAAATCATGTAATTCATGCATTCAAAGCATTTTATGTGACATCATTAAATCATATTAAGCATGAATTTAATCAAGATCATGCAGTCTTTCATGTCATGTAAGACAATTCAAGGTTTTCAAATGAAAGCATGGAAAACACATCATGCCACTGCATTTAAATCAATTCATTTAAAACGCAGTATAAAATAACCCCTCTGGGTCAATCATATCAAAACTCATAAAATAATTTGTTATATTTCATTATAAAACTTGAGTTATAAAACCACCCTTCTTTCAGGGTCACATATCATAAAATCATCTGAAATCATCAAATCATCAAATCGGGGGCCTGACCCCTCCTTCGGGTCTACCCTGGTCTAACAGACCACAAGTTATATCATGTGAGACAATAAGGTAATTATCAGTAACATCGAGGACTATGGCCATATCTTAGTGATCCCTGGCAACACGGTACCTAGTGTGCGGGGTATCACACCTGAAACGGGAGGTGGGTCGTCCTACCCGCCAGAATAGCATAACACCAGGATTGCGAGGGCAAGGCTTGCTGCCTCGTGGCTCATGCCACTCTACTCCAACAATCCCCACGGTACAGTGTACTCCGCGTGACATACACGGTACAACGTACTCCGTGGACCCAAGCTCAATCAGGGGTGCCTGTAATAGGTCTTATCCACCCATATCATATCTGTCTCAAAATGCACGCGTGAGCATATCATCTCACTGTGACACACAGTCTACAGAAGGCTCCAACACGGCTATATGCATGTAATATAAATCCCTATGCGAGTGAAGCTCAAGCACGGCTCCATGCATATTCATGATATCAGAAAATCTCGTGCGAGCGAAGCTCTAACACGGTTTCATAAAAATCAGTAAAATTTGCGTACGAGCAGCCCTCCAGTACGACTTAAACTGATTATAATTTCAAGTAAAATCCACGTACGAGCAATGCTCCAGTACGGACATGTATAGAAATTCAGTGAAAACCTCGTACGAGAAAAACTCCAGTACGACATTCAAATGAATTATAAAAACCACGTAAAACTTTGTGCGAGCAACGCTCCAGCACAAATGAATGCTCAAGTAAATCAAATCTCGTGCGAGTTACACTCCAGCACGGCTTTATGCATAATTAAATCAAATCTCGTGCGAGATTCACTCCAGCATGGCTTTATGCAATATCAAATCAAAACAGGATGCGAGTTAAGCTCCAGCATCTCTCATGCATGTCAATTCATTAAAACTAGTGCGAGCAATCGCTCCAGCACCATTTTATGCATACCACGTCAAAACAAATCAAAACATGTCAAAACATGTCAAAACAGAGTGCGAGCTAGGCTCCAGCAGCTCTCATTTCACAATAATAAAAATCAGTGCGAGCACCATGCTCTAGCACATTTCATGCATATGATGTCACAAGTCGGTGCGAGCAAGCGCTCAAGCACATTTATGCACATTCACAAACGCAGATATAGTGCGAACTACGTGTCGGCACTATCTGTTTCCATATAAACTTGATAGTTGGCCGTTTTCCAAAGAAATTTCCATTAAATATTAATAACACCTACGTAGTGTTATCATGTGAAATTCATGCAATTACTGGCCAATCTATCGCTTTGCTTTGATTAAAACCAATAAAATTTCTTAATCATAAAATTCCTTAAATCATGCATTTCATGCATGTCATGCTTTCACCATCCTTAGGTGAACTTCCCTCAATAGGGGTAAAATAGACATTTCACCTATTTCGATCCTTAAAAATCATTTAAACCACTTTTAGGATCATTATACAATAATCGCGTATACATACATAATCAGTGTATACAAAATCTATTAAAATATGCGTAGCTACCTCTAGCTACTCACACAATTCCCTTACCTCATTTATCTGTACAGTCTGACCTTTACACCGATGTCTCGTCACGCAGTCCGATTTGCTCCCAATCAAATGTTCGAAACTGCGGATACACATTCATCAGGTCAAATACAATACAATTTAATGTATTTCATATTTTTCTGGGCTTAATTTAAATCATTGGGCCCGTTTACCCATATTGGGCCCGATTGCACCATAATGGTCCATAATCGGCCTTAAGCCCGTTTACCACAATTTATCGAGGCCTATTGGGCTCATTGGGCCCATCAGTAATTTATTTAGCCCTGTTCTAAATTCTCAGACAGCTTATGAATTATTTACGACAATTTATCCAATTTTTTCGGAATTAAATTCATTTATGCGAAAATTAAATCCGTAATTTATGCGTTAAATATCAATCACGCATAACGATATAAAATTGTCGTAAATAAGGGTTACTTACCCGTTATTCCATGATCGTACACAAATCGAGGCTGTCTCGAGCTCTCGGTGGATGCCAATTGTCGAGCTACACAATTAAATATATTTTCGGGTAAACTTTCAGTCGATTATTTATCAAATTAAATATTCCAAAAATTAAATCGGTCAATTTGACCGCTTATCGACTTACCCAAAGCTCGATTGCATCACTGGAATTTTCCCAATTTTTCCTCCTTTTCTTTTTCCCTTTTTCTTCCTTTTTTTTTCTCTTTTTTTATGGCTGAACTGGTCCGGTCCGGTTCAGACCGCCGGTTCAGTCTGGTTCACCCATCATTTTGCCGTTTCGGCGCCATCCGGCCGGTTCTCGGCGTGATTTCGGTGCCGTTCGGCTCGCCTGCACCTGGGCATCCAAAATCGGGCCTCGGTTTGGACCAAATCGGCGTCGATGGCCGCCGATCGAAGATTTTCTCCTGCGGCATCTCCCTCCGTTTTCGATACTTTCCGACCACCTCGTCGCGCGTTGCTGCCGTCAGTGGGTTGCGGGGGTTTCGGGCCACCTTCGCCGGCCTTCGCCTGGGGTCCCTGGCCGACGGTGGTGGCTCGCCGGTGAGGGATCCTCGGTTTGCCCCTTTTGCTTTTTCTGTTTTGTTTCTTCTCTGTTTCAAAATTCCCAGATTCGCGTTTTTCACGAATTCTGTTTTTTTTTTTTCATTTCATTTTTTATTTTATTTTATAATTTATTTTTAATAATATTTTATTCATTAAAATATTATTAAAAATACAAAATATCCCAAAAATATTGTTAAAAAATTCTATTTAATTCATTAAATCAATAAATTAATTTCTCGATATTATTTCAACTTTTTGATATATTTTTCGATTATTTTCGGGATTATTTTTCGATGCAAAAATTTCGGTTTATTCCAATAAATTCATATCTTGATCAATTTAACCCGAAATTTAATTATTTCTTCGTTATTGATCAAGATTTCTCAATCCCATATTTTTAATTAAATTTTTTTGTCCCGATTAATACCGAATTTTGGTCTTTTGACCGTTATGCCCTTGCACGTGTTCGAGAATACCATTTTAATCTTTTTGCATTTTTAAATGCACTCAAAAATATCAGGTCTTACATGACCGTCAGGTTTTTATAGAGCAGGGGTGGTGAGATCGATCTCCTAGGGTAAGAGATCGATCTCCTAGGGTAAGAGATCGAACTTCCCTTAGTTGAGCTATCGAAATATTCAGTTTGTAAGGGAGAGATCGATCTGCTCTTTGGGGAGAGATTGATCTCTGCTAGGTAGAATGTTAGACCCAGATTTTATGTAGCTTGTACCTTATGATTCCTATGTGTATGAACACTCCGTTATTATAGTTGAATCATAAGAAGAGTATTTACTAGACTTAAAGTGTTAGTGAAATGATTTAACACGCAAAAGCTACATAAAAAGCCTAATGTGAGCTATGAGTGTCACAGGATAAACCGAGTAAATCTAAATCATTTTGACTGAAAATAAGAACTTAAAATGAGAAAGCATAGAGAGCTCATGAAGGAAAGTCAGCTTGATTTAGTTCCGAACATATAAAACGAGAGTAAAAGCTAAAAAGGGTAAAATGGACCTTTTTGGCGAGATAAGGTGTTTCGGGTATAATTATCCACCAGGAATGGTTGAAACATAAAGACGAGAGTGTAAGACATAAGATATGACACTTTCAGAATTTTGAGAAAAAGTCAACTTGGTCAATGGTTAAGGAAAAAGTCAACTATAGTTAAGAAAGTGGACTTTTACCATAGTTGACTAATCATGGTTAAAAATTAACCTAAGTGTAGAGAAAAAATTGAGAAAAAATATTCTTGGCCAGAATACAAGATAATCATCCCCGGAAGTAAGGAAAATTTATTCGGAAGGATTTCGAAATAAATTTAATGGTTAAAAACATAATGGGCCTAAGGTGAAAATTTTAAAGCCCATTAAGGTATACTAAACGTATATTGAAATTCTTAGGTCCTTTAGACTGAATTGTTGGACCAATTGATTGGCCAAATTTTGAGACAATTAAAGGCCCGAGACATAGTAAAAATTTCAGCCCGAAAGCCCAAACCGAGAAGCCCAAATGGAAAGCCCATGAGATAAATATCTAACCATAGTTAAAGCTAACCATGAATCATAAGGTGACTCATGGCTAAGGCTTGGAAAGTCAAGCTTCATGGCTAGAAAGTAAAGCTTAATGGCTAAGTAAGTGGCTTATAAAATCAGCCACACCATTGTCATCTTCATCACACCAAATTCGGCTAGAAGAAGAAACCATTGAAACATATTATCTAAGCTTTCTCTCACTAGAAATCACTAGTAATTAGGCATATTTGGAACTTGCATCCTTCATGGAAGTTGTTCAAAATTGAAAGGAGAGTGGCATATGTTGGAATTGGCTGTCAAGGAGCCATAGAGTGCAAATCGTGAGCCTTCAAAGATTCGGTCAAAGGGTGAACACAACAATTGGTATATTTTCTAATTTTCAATTTCATATATGTTAATGTATGAATGATTTTAAGTATGTTGATATATGTTTTAAGCATTGAAACATATTAAATCACCATGAAGTTGGTTAGGTCGAGAGTGAGTAATGGGATATTGATTTATGTCCATCTGATTTTAAGGCATAAATGGATTAATGTACATGTGTTAATGATTATGGTGTAATTAGAATTAATCAATTTGATTAATTAATACATGTAATTAGTTGGCAATCAAGGTGTTTGATAAAATGCCTAAATGAACTATATGATGGTTAGGAATGTTGCCAACCAAGTGTTTGTGAAAATGCCTAAGTGAATTGGCTAGACAAATAGGCATGGATGGCATGCCATGGTGTAACCGAGGACATGGGTAGCTCTCGGCCATGGCATGTGGCCGAGAGGCCCAATGGGCCAAGCCTAAATATTTTAGGCCCAATATGATGTAATGGGTCTAGGACAAGCCCAATAAGAGTTGGTGGGCCCCACAAGCCCAAAAGGCCCAACGAAAATGAATAGTAAAATGAAAATGGGCTTAAGGCATAGTTAGGCCCATTAAGGATTATTAAGGCCCATTAAGGGAAATAGACTGTATTGAATGTGAAATACAGTAGGAAAAGTGTAATTAACCTGATAAATGATTATATGCAGCTCCAGAGAGTATTTGAGGAGCAAATCGGACAGCTAAATCGAGCAGCGCAGAGAAAGTGAAATTTCTCGAGTGATTGCAGGTAAGGGACTTTTGTGAGTAGTTAGAGATACCTGCATGTATTTTCATCTGCTTTTAGATTCACTTAAAAACTCTGAGGGTAAGAGAAAGTGAATAATAATTATTGCGACCCGATAGTGGCAAATTACGATTTTACCCCTAGTTAGTCAAAAAGTCAACTTTTGTGAAAAGTTGTAAAAAGTTGTAAGAAGCATGGAAACCACTATTTTAAGTGTTTAACTGCTGTTTAGCAGGAGAATAAATAGATGGGCTAATGATTTTAAGGTTGATGCAAATTAAGCACACTTTATAGTGTTGATTTTGATGTTTTGTAAATCATCCCTTTTTAAAGAGCCATCTATCATATTTTGTGAGAATGAATCGTGCTAGAGCACAACTCACACTGGATTTCATATATTTTCCACATACATTAGTGCTGGATTTTGATTCGCACTAGATTTCCATGACATGCATGATAGAGTACTGGAGTTATTACTCGAACTCAGTTTTATATGATATATGCATGACAGAGTGCTGGAGCGATTAGCTCGTACT
Source organism: Firmiana major (assembly GCA_033439115.1). Lineage (NCBI taxonomy): Eukaryota > Viridiplantae > Streptophyta > Magnoliopsida > Malvales > Malvaceae > Firmiana > Firmiana major. Next base: position 41,877,852 of record CM065905.1, read on the forward strand.
CGAGTTTTACATGAGATACATGACAGAGTACTGGAGTGTTGCTCGTACTCGATTCTTCATGGTTTATACATGACATAGTACTAGAGCTATTGCTCGTACTTGATTTGATGATATTATGCATAGCATGGTACTGGAGCTATTGCTCGTACTTGATTTAATACATGAACTATGCATTGGCCTAGTTGCTGGAGGTTTACTCGCACTAGAGTTGAGTTTGTGATGTGAAATAGTGTTTGAGCGGAGTGTCGACTGTGAGTTGCGCTCAAAGGCGCTCACTGTATGTGATATATAATACATGTTACAAACCCATGCCCGCATCCTTGTGTGACTGAGTGTCACATTATGTGAGAGGATAGCCGCATGAGGGTATTAGAGATGTGGTATGATATTCCATGGTTTGAGGGCTAAGACCTATGGCAGGCACCCCAACTGTGATGTAGGATCCATGGAGTACGTTGTACCGTGAGAGTGGCATGGAGTACCTTGTCGTACAGTGTCACGACCCAATTCCATTCTCCTTAACCGAAAATCACTGAAAATTTTTCGCGTTTTACTGTTACCTTACCCGGTCGTGAACTAAACTCACCACACACTGTTGGGCTGTGAGCCAATAATAAATACCATATCTCATTCATTCTCAATTAATTAAAACGATGTCATACATGTGCATTTAATCGTGTACTTATACGAATACATGTTTTACTGACATCTACATCCCCGTAATTACAACTCAAAAGAGTACTGTGCTTTTACATTGTTTAGATACAAAAAGAATCACTGTGTATATACCTTTCAGCAATGGAGATGCAGCGGAGTTCAAAATAATACGCCTCAGTCCTCACTGGGCTACTATGCACGCTCTGTAGGGGGGAAAATAGAGTGGGATGAGCAACCACACGCTCAGTAAGGCAATAATGCAAGCATGGTAGATAACTACTCTATCTACATGCTGATAGTGTTATGCATAAATCGTTTATAGTAGGAGCATGAGGAATAAAACTATGCCATGTGAATATACATATATATCATGTATCAAATCATGTGCATTGGCATATAAAACATGGTAGAGACATCATGTATAAAACATCTCATGCTCAATCTCATTTAAATTCATAAAAGGGCAATTCATTTAGAAACCTCCTTTTTGAACCAACAACATAACACCACCAAATCAACTCACAATCACAACCACATTTACATTCCACAATTCACGCATGTGTATAAATCTAGGTCACTATATCAAAAGTGCCTATGTGAATCATTACATCATAAATCATCCCAGACCACATGCATCCAGGTGTGCGGGGTATCATGCTGGCACGAAGATGGATTATCCCTAGCCAGACTTTCTTATCACATAACCATCATGCGGTACATCGTACTCCATGTGATATACACGGTACATCGTACTCCGCAACTCATATCATGATTGGGGGTGCCATTCCTAGGTCTTATCTACCCCATACCAAGAGTTTTCCATATTCCGTGAAGGAGAGCCTCCCTGCCGAACAGAGCCTCCCCGCCTAACAGAGCCTCCCTGCCTCCTCGGGCTTAAGGATGTTAGCTTAAGGATGTAGGGCTTAAGGGTCCTTTCCGTAAGAGAGCCTCCCCACCGAACAGAGCCTCTCCGCCTAACAGAGCCTCCCTGCCTCTTCGGGCTTAAGGATGTTAGCTTAAGGATGTAGGGCTTAAGGATCTTACCTTCACCATACCCATGTAGGAGAGCCTCCCTGCCTAACAGAGCCTCCCCGCCTCTTTGGGCTTAAGGATGTTGGCTTAAGGATCCCACCGTAAGAGAGCCTCCCCACCAAACAGAGCCTCCCCGCCTAACAGAGCCTCCCTACCTCCTCGGGCTTAAGGATGTTAGCTTAAGGATGTAAGGCTTAAGGATCTTACCCACTTTCACAACCCTATACGAATCCCATTGTACAAGCTTATGCGAGCAAAGCTCTAGCACGACTCATGCATCATGCATCTTCTCATAAAGAGGCGCGTACGAGCATAGCTCTAGTACGGTTATACTCATAGAATAACCATTCATAATTCACGTACGAGCAGAAGCTCCAGTACGGTTTATAAACATCATCAAAATTCAATTTCATAGTGCGAGCTAAGCTCAAGCACGTTTCACACAAGTGAAAACATAGAAATCTCGCGCGAGCGAGGCTCTAACGCGAATTATATCACATACACGCGATAGGCGGCTTACATGAATTCAAACATCTCATAATATGCTTAGTGCCTCGTATGGGCTATTTCACAACATCATTCAAGTACTAGCCAGCCTATCCTTTTATTTGCTCAAATCAAAGCATTGTGTTTTGTAAAAGCATTCAAAACACATGATTTATGCAATTATTAGCCTTACTATCCCTTTTTCATAACATCCACTTCAAATCCAAAACCACGCATATACCCATCATCTTTCACAAATACCATCAACATTTATTTGAGCAATTCATGCATTTCATACAACACCCAATATTCACCCAGTTCAAAATACGAGCAGCTATCTCTATATACTCACAAAATTCCCTTACCTGGAATTGCGATGCGTGATTCCACTTCCTTAAGCTGCTTACTCGTACGATTCGGTTCGCCTTCAACGAACTCTTCGGGACTGCACAAAATCGTATTCCGCATTATATTCGATCCATACAATGCAACCCTTGTGCTTGCTATAGTCAATTTAACCTATAGCCTCTATTAAAGCTTATTGGGCCTCGTTTCATTACTTTACCCATAACTCGAGTCTATGGATCTTCTGAGGCCTATTAACTTATTCAAAATCGATGTTAAATCGACATTAAGCTCATAGTGTTCATATTCCATGAATTCCCTCACTATGGCATTTTATCAATCATAAACATATCCATTTTCACAATTCCTCCAACTCACCAAGTAATTCCATCTAACCATCTAGAATCATAAACATTACCCCAATAACAACTTTAGCATGCCATAATTCATAAGCTCATTCAATCCCACATATCCTCACATTATACCCATTTTAGATTTCTAGGTCACACCACTTCCACAACATTCCCAAGTAGTTTATCCATCAATACTCCTATCAATCAACTCCAAAATCAATTAAATAGCTAATACATTTGGATTGGAGGGTTAGAATCTTACCAATGTGATTTCTCTCCTTGCTCCAATTGGTAACGCCCTTAACTCCTTCAATTCCAAAAATGGGAAAATGCCCTCTCACTATGTTGTTCTCCTCTTTGATAGGAACAACTTTTCTTCTAATGATCTCTCTTCAAATCTCACTGAAAATGGTTGATTTTAGAGAGGGAAAGTTAGGTTTTTGGGGTTGAAATTGTAAGGTTAAGTGTTTTCCGAGATTTCCAAATTTTTCAGCTCTCCTTATATAGAAATGACTTGAGGAGATCGATCTGGTCCAAGAGGAGATCGATCTGGTCCCTTAAAATCCCTCTTTTTCACGGCATTTTTTTAAGCCTGGGATCGATCTGTCGAAGCAATGAGATCGATCTGTTGAGGCATGAGATCGATCTGTCGAAGCATGAGATCGATCTGGTCCCAAACAGAGAGCTAAGGAGATCGATCTGGGTGCTTGGGGATCGATCTTTCCACTACAGAATGCTTGAGAGATCGATCTGGCTCCATTGGAGATCGATCTGCTCAATTCTTTCGCCCAAATAAGAGCATTCTGGCTCTTCCAGATCGATCTCTCATCCTATGAGATCGATCTGGACCTCATGTTTTCCAGATTTCCTGCAGTTTCATTACTGCAACTCATACCAACACACCCTCAATCTATTGCCATGGCCATTTCCTCATCCATCCACCTCTATAACTTGAAAATGGCATCCATTCATACCTTATGCACATTGAAACTTATGTGCATTCATTGTATGTTCAAAGGTATGCTACATAAAACCAAATGGAAGCATAACTCCATTCCATTTTACCACACTACTCATCTTGAGTCTCAATCACATCTATCACTTGCTAGAACACATTTCTCCGTATTCATACTTAATGAAACTTGTATGTACGTTACAATTTATATTACACATACATACATTGAATCCATGGACTTACATCAATCATAATTTACATTACAAGTCCATTCATATTATTTGATCCAATTACACATATTACCCTTTTACATATACGGGGTCTTACATTCTCCCCTCCTTCAAGAAATTTGGTCCTCCAAATTAGAACCAAGTCACTCTTCAAACAGTTGGGGGTACTTCTCCCGTATTAAGTTCTCTAATTCCCACGTGGCCTCTTCCGCCGTGTGGTGTTGCCAAAGCACCTTCACTAAGGGAATTGTCTTATTCCGCAACACTTTCTCTTTCCTGTCCAATATCTGAACCGGCTTCTCAACATACGTCATACTCTCATGGAGCTCCAACGGCTCATATCTTATCACGTGTGCCGGGTCCGGGTGATACTTTCGAAGCATCGAGACGTGGAAGACGTTGTGGACATTTGCCAAGTCCGGTGGCAATGGCAATCTATATGCCTTATCTCCCACTCTCTCCAAAATCTCGAAGGGTCCGATATATCTAGGGCTCAGCTTGCCCTTCTTACCGAATCTCATAACACCCTTCGATGGTGAAATTCTCAGGAATACCGACTCACCCTCATCAAACTCCAGTGGTCTTCGTCTCTTGTCAGCATAACTCTTTTGTCGGCTCTGAGCTGTCCGTAATCTCTCACATATCAACTGGACGTCCTCAGATGCCTGCCGCACTAAGTCCGGAGCAAAAATCTGTCTGTCACCCACCTCTTCCCATCCAATGGGGGAACGGCATCTACGCCCGTATAATGCCTCATAGGGTGCCATCCCGATACTAGCATGATAGCTATTATTATAAGCGAACTCGGCTAACTGTAGGTGGTCATCCCAGGAGCCTCTATAATCCAGCACACACGCTCTCAACATATCCTCGAGGGTCTGTATAGTCCTCTCTGACTGCCCATCTGTCTGAGAATGAAAAGCGGTGCTAAAACTCAATCGGGTCCCCAGCGTTTCCTGAAAGTATTCCCAGAAATGGGAAGTGAAGCGGGCATCCCTATCAGAAACAACGCTCACTGGTACACCATGTAGCCGTACTATCTCTCGAATATACAGGTTCGCCAACTGACTCAGTGTATCGGTAGCTCTCATAGCCAAGAAATGGGCGGACTTAGTCAACCGGTCCACAATAACCCATATGGCATCATGACCTCTACGGGTCCTCGGCAACCCCATCACAAAATCCATGGTGACATGCTCCCACTTCCATGTCGGTATCGGTAGAGGCTGCAATAATCCTGCAGGCTTCTGATGCTCTACCTTCACTTGCTGACAAATGAGACACTTAGCGACATATTCCGCAATGTCTCTTTTCATTCCAGACCACCAATAAACCTTCCGAAGGTTTTGATACATCTTGGTACTTCCCGGATGTATCGTATACTTCGATGAGTGAGCCTCTGATAAAATTGTTCTCCTGATCTCAGGATCCCTGGGAACGCATACTCTGCCTCTGAACCTCAATAAGCCATCAGCACTCTGCTCAAAATCAATACCCACACCTATCTGTATCTACCTCAGCCAATCGATACACCGTCGATCGCTCTGCTGGGCTTGCCGAATACGGCCAATCAACTCTGGCTCTAGTCTCAAACTAGCTATGATCTCAAGTCTCTCAGATCCAGGTGGGATTACATCCAAACTGAGGTTCGCAAAGTGTTCTAACAATTCATGTTCCCGTACCATCATATAAGACACCAACCCAAGGTTCTTTCTACTCAAAGCATCGGCAACTACATTTGCCTTACCCGGGTGGTACATGATTTCACAATCATAGTCTTTCAGGAGTTCGAGCCATCTCCTCTGTCTCATATTCAGCTCTTTCTGCGAGAACAGGTACTTAAGGCTCTTATGATCTGTGAACACCTGAAATTTCTCACCATAGAGATAGTGGCGCCATATTTTCAAAGCAAATACTACGGCCGCCAACTCCAAATCATGTGTCGAGTAGTTCCTCTCATGATCTTTCAACTGTCTAGATCCATAGGCAACTACCTTCCCATCCTGCATAAGCACACAGCCCAGTCCCTGGTGTGATGCATCCGTGTACACCGAGAATCCTCCTGAGCTGGTAGGAATGGTGAGAACTGGAGCAATCATCAATCGACGCTTAAGCTCCTCAAAACTCCTCTCACATGCCTCATCCCATGTAAACTTAACATCTTTACGTGTGAGGCGTGTCAACGGAGCAGCTAGTTTGGAGAAACCCTCTACAAATCTCCGATAATATCCTGCCAATCCCAGGAAACTTCTGATCTCAGTTACTGTCTTGGGCTGTTCCCACTGCACAACTGCCTCTATCTTGGATGGATCCACTGATACCCCATCCTTAGACACAACATGCCCCAGAAATGAGATCTGTTCCAACCAAAAGTTACACTTGCTGAGTTTGGCATACAATTCTCTCTCTCGGAGGGTCTGCAGAACTATCCTCAAGTGCTCCTCATGATCTTCCCTGGACTTGGAATACACCAAAATGTCATCTATGAAAACAATCACAAACTTGTCCAGGTATGGCTTGAATATATCATTCATCAATGCCATAAATGCTGCGGGAGCATTCGTCAATCCGAATGGCATCATCAAAAACTCGTAGTGGCCATAACGGGTACGAAATGCTGTCTTGGGTACATCTCCACTCCTGATCCTCAACTGATGGTACCCTGACCGCAGATCTATCTTAGAAAATACTTCGGCTCCCTGGAGCTGATCCAACAAATCATCGATTCTTGGAAGGGGGTACTTGTTCTTAATGGTGGCCTTATTCAACAACTGGTAATCTATACACAGTCGGAGGCTTCCATCCTTCTTCCTTACAAATAGAACCGGTGCTCCCCAAGGTGAGACACTCGGTCTAATAAACCCCTTCTCCAATAACTCTTGCAGCTGTTTCTTCAGCTCTTCCAATTCTATCGGAGCCATTCTATAGGGTGGCTTCGATATCGGCTCTGTACCAGGCACTAACTCAATGTAAAATTCCATTTCCCTTTCAGGTGGTAGCCCTGGTAATTCATCCGGAAAGACATCGGGGTAATCCGCAATTACGGGTATGTCCCTCAATTCTGGGGGTGCCTCATCTATATCGACCACATAGGCAATGAACCCTTCACATTATCCTCTCCATCGTTAGTAACATAACCCATTACTCCACATTCAACATTTATCACAATAAATGATTTATCTCTCAAGCATTATGCATTTAAAATCATACTCCTTTATTTACCACAAGTATACAAGTTTTCATATCATTTCTTTTCATCAAAATTTACAATAAGATTGTCTAGTCCTGAAAACATTAATGTTTTGGCATGACAATCCATCACAACACGATTGGTAGCCAACCAATCCATTCCCAAAATTACATCAAAATCATTCATATTTAATAAAATCAGATTGGCTACCATTTCCTTCCCCTCTATCTTAAATTTACAATCCCTACATACATGCTCAGTCAATTGACTATCATTCATGGGTGTGGAAATCATCAACATTTTATCCAACAATGTTGGTTTCACATATTTCAACAATTTATGTGCAAAGGAAGGTGATATGAAAGAATGTGTGGCACCAGGATCACATAATACCAATGCTTCTAAATCAAAGATTCGGATGGTACCTTTTATCACATCCGTCGAAGCATCTGCGGTGTCCTGATCCAGTGCATGTACTCTTCCTCTGCTCACACTCGCAGCCTGTTTCCCTTTTTCCTCAGCTGTAGCCCTCCTCCTCGGGGCTGCTGTCTCAACTGGAGCTCCCTCAGGCTCCTTGCCCTTCTGTGGGGCAATCTCCATCTTCTCGGGACAATACTTAGCCATATGTCCTGGTCTCTCGCATCTAAAACACACCATAGGGGTCATCGGACAGGGCCTATTCCCATGGAATCTCTCACATCTCCTACACTGATCAGTAGTAGGTCGTGGTCCCCCAATATTCATGTCCCTCGGCGCAGTCAAGGTTGGGTATACGGGAGGTATAGCAGCTCTCTCCCGCACCTCCTCAATCTTTGGCCTCTTCTCGAAAAATCTTTGGCCATCTCTCTTGGCCACTCTTCCAATCCCGGATCTCTTCCGATCCTTGTCCTTTTTAACACTGACTCTCCCAAGCTCGGAGGCATTTCGCTCAAAGTCTTGTTCACATAACTGAGCCTTGTGTACAGCCTCCTCATAAGTCACAATATCGAAGGGAGCTAGCTTAGTCCGGATGGCCAATCTCAATCCATCCATGAACTTCTGAATCTTTCGGGTCTCACTACCCATCGTGTCCGGGTCATATCTCCCCAAGGACATAAACTTGGACTCATACTCGTCCACAGTACGATTCCCCTGAACCAAATTCATAAATTCCATCCGCAGTCTCCTCTATGCGGTAGCTGGAATATATTGTCTCCTGAAGGCCTCTAGAAATATCTCCCATGAGATCTCAGAGTGTCTGGCCCTCAAAATAACCTCGGTGGACCTCCACCAATGCTCGGCCTCGCCTTTCAGCATAAACACGGCAAAGGCAACCTTCTCACTTGAAGTGCATCGAAAAAACCTATACAGTTTCTCCATCTCATACACCCAATCCTCCGTAATCACTGGGTCCTTCACCCCTCTGAACACTGGGGGTTTCAGCGCTTGAAACTCTCGCAACCTGCTCAAGTCGCAGTCATAACCCACATCACTACCGCTCTGCTGTGGAGCGATAGGAGAATCTGTATCTTGGGCTGGAGGTGGTGTAACTGTAACTGTCTCAGCAGTCTGAGGTCTCTCCGCCTCTGCAGCTGCCTGTTCAGTAGTAGGCTGTGCCGCGGGACCTCGTCTGTCACCGGCGCCCAAGGCCTGCGTGACTATCTCCACTAGACTCTCAATACTCCGCTCTAATCTAGCGAAGCGAGCCTCAGTATCACCTGCTCTCTCAGCAGGGTTCTGTGGAGCCTGCTCAGTCTGTGGCTCCGCACGGCTCTCAGGCCTACCTCTACGGCCTCTAGCACGTGCTCTCGCCCCTCTACCTTTGCGTGTAACTGGCATAGTGCCTAACTCCCTGTGTTATAATAATTTATTAAGCTCAATCCATCACAGTATACACAGTTATATCTAAACAAAAGCACAGTACTATGGGGATGTACTTTCCTACATTTTATTAATGACTCACATCAGGCCAACACAGCTCTGATACCAATCTCTGTCACGACCCAATTCCATTCTCCTTAACCGAAAATCACTGAAAATTTTTCGCGTTTTACTGTTACCTTACCCGGTCGTGAACTAAACTCACCACACACTGTTGGGCTGTGAGCCAATAATAAATACCATATCTCATTCATTCTCAATTAATTAAAATGATGTCATACATGTGCATTTAATCGTGTACTTATACGAATACATGTTTTACTGACATCTACATCCCCGTAATTACAACTCAAAAGAGTACTGTGCTTTTACATTGTTTAGTTACAAAAAGAATCACTGTGTATATACCTTTCAGCAATGGAGATGCAGCGGAGTTCAAAATAATACGCCTCAGTCCTCACTGGGCTACTATGCACGCTCTGTAGGGGGGAAAATAGAGTGGGATGAGCAACCACACGCTCAGTAAGGCAATAATGCAAGCATGGTAGATAACTACTCTATCTACATGCTGATAGTGTTATGCATAAATCGTTTATAGTAGGAGCATGAGGAATAAAACTATGCCATGTGAATATACATATATATCATGTATCAAATCATGTGCATTGGCATATAAAACATGGTAGAGACATCATGTATAAAACATCTCATGCTCAATCTCATTTAAATTCATAAAAGGGCAATTCATTTAGAAACCTCCTTTTTGAACCAACAACATAACACCACCAAATCAACTCACAATCACAACCACATTTACATTCCACAATTCACGCATGTGTATAAATCTAGGTCACTATATCAAAAGTGCCTATGTGAATCATTACATCATAAATCATCCCAGACCACACGCATCCAGGTGTGCGGGGTATCATGCTGGCACGAAGATGGATTATCCCTAGCCAGACTTTCTTATCACATAACCATCATGCGGTACATCGTACTCCATGTGATATACACGGTACATCGTACTCCGCAACTCATATCATGATTGGGGGTGCCATTCCTAGGTCTTATCTACCCCATACCAAGAGTTTTCCATATTCCGTGAAGGAGAGCCTCCCTGCCGAACAGAGCCTCCCCGCCTAACAGAGCCTCCCTGCCTCCTCGGGCTTAAGGATGTTAGCTTAAGGATGTAGGGCTTAAGGGTCCTTTCCGTAAGAGAGCCTCCCCACCGAACAGAGCCTCTCCGCCTAACAGAGCCTCCCTGCCTCTTCGGGCTTAAGGATGTTAGCTTAAGGATGTAGGGCTTAAGGATCTTACCTTCACCATACCCATGTAGGAGAGCCTCCCTGCCTAACAGAGCCTCCCCGCCTCTTTGGGCTTAAGGATGTTGGCTTAAGGATCCCACCGTAAGAGAGCCTCCCCACCAAACAGAGCCTCCCCGCCTAACAGAGCCTCCCTGCCTCCTCGGGCTTAAGGATGTTAGCTTAAGGATGTAAGGCTTAAGGATCTTACCCACTTTCACAACCCTATACGAATCCCATTGTACAAGCTTGTGCGAGCAAAGCTCTAGCATGACTCATGCATCATGCATCTTCTCATAAAGAGGCGCGTACGAGCATAGCTCTAGTACGGTTATACTCATAGGATAACCATTCACAATTCACGTACGAGCAGAAGCTCCAGTACGGTTTATAAACATCATCAAAATTCAATTTCATAGTGCGAGCTAAGCTCAAGCACGTTTCACACAAGTGAAAACATAGAAATCTCGCGCGAGCGAGGCTCTAACGCGAATTATATCACATACACGCGATAGGCGGCTTACATGCATTCAAACATCTCATAATATGCTTAGTGCCTCGTATGGGCTATTTCACAACATCATTCAAGTACTAGCCAGCCTATCCTTTTATTTGCTCAAATCAAAGCATTGTGTTTTGTAAAAGCATTCAAAACACATGATTTATGCAATTATTAGCCTTACTATCCCTTTTTCATAACATCCACTTCAAATCCAAAACCACGCATATACCCATCATCTTTCACAAATACCATCAACATTTATTTGAGCAATTCATGCATTTCATACAACACCCAATATTCACCCAGTTCAAAATACGAGCAGCTATCTCTATATACTCACAAAATTCCCTTACCTGGAATTGCGATGCGTGATTCCACTTCCTTAAGCTGCTTACTCGTACGATTTGGTTCGCCTTCAACGAACTCTTCGAGACTGCACAAAATCGTATTCCGCATTATATTCGATCCATACAATGCAACCCTTGTGCTTGCTATAGTCAATTTAACCTATAGCCTCTATTAAAGCTTATTGGGCCTCGTTTCATTACTTTACCCATAACTCGAGTCTATGGATCTTCTGAGGCCTATTAACTTTTTCAAAATCGATGTTAAATCGACATTAAGCTCATAGTGTTCATATTCCATGAATTCCCTCACTATGGCATTTTATCAATCATAAACATATCCATTTTCACAATTCCTCCAACTCACCAAGTAATTCCATCTAACCATCTAGAATCATAAACATTACCCCAATAACAACTTTAGCATGCCATAATTCATAAGCTCATTCAATCCCACATATCCTCACATTATACCCATTTTAGATTTCTAGGTCACACCACTTCCACAACATTCCCAAGTAGTTTATCCATCAATACTCCTATCAATCAACTCCAAAATCAATTAAATAGCTAATACATTTGGATTGGAGGGTTAGAATCTTACCAATGTGATTTCTCTCCTTGCTCCAATTGGTAATGCCCTTAACTACTTCAATTCCAAAAATGGGAAAATGCCCTCTCACTATGTTGTTCTCCTCTTTGATAGGAACAACTTTTCTTCTAATGATCTCTCTTCAAATCTCACTAAAAATGGTTGATTTTAGAGAGGGAAAGTTAGGTTTTTGGGGTTGAAATTGTAAGGTTAAGTGTTTTCCGAGATTTCCAGATTTTTCAGCTCTCCTTATATAGAAATGACTTGAGGAGATCGATCTGGTCCAAGAGGAGATCGATCTGGTCCCTTAAAATCCCTCTTTTTCACGGCATTTTTTAAGCCTGGGATCGATCTGTCGAAGCAATGAGATCGATCTGTTGAGGCATGAGATCGATCTGTCGAAGCATGAGATCGATCTGGTCCCAAACAGAGAGCTAAGGAGATCGATCTGGGTGCTTGGGGATCGATCTTTCCACTACAGAATGCTTGAGAGATCGATCTGGCTCCATTGGAGATCGATCTGCTCAATTCTTTCGCCCAAATAAGAGCATTCTGGCTCTTCCAGATCGATCTCTCATCCTATGAGATCGATCTGGACCTCATGTTTTCCAGATTTCCTGCAGTTTCATTACTGCAACTCATACCAACACACCCTCAATCTATTGCCATGGCCATTTCCTCATCCATCCACCTCTATAACTTGAAAATGGCATCCATTCATACCTTATGCACATTGAAACTTGTGTGCATTCATTGTATGTTCAAAGGTATGCTACATAAAACCAAATGGAAGCATAACTCCATTCCATTTTACCACACTACTCATCTTGAGTCTCAATCACATCTATCACTTGCTAGAACACATTTCTCCGTATTCATACTTAATGAAACTTGTATGTACGTTACAATTTATATTACACATACATACATTGAATCCATGGACTTACATCAATCATAATTTACATTACAAGTCCATTCATATTATTTGATCCAATTACACATATTACCCTTTTACATATACGGGGTCTTACATACAGTGCATTCGACATGGAGTATATTGTACCGTGTGGTGTTGTGGAGTTGAGGAGGATATAGTTGGCGGTTGAGATGGACTGACCCCCCTCCCGTTGCAGCAGTGATGCTCCGCACACTAGGATTTCGTGTAGCTTGGGGTCACATGTCGGATATGATCATAGTCCAGGATACTATTTGCATTTCACCACAGAGTCTCACATGATATATCACATTGATTGACTGATTTAAATTGCGGACAGACCTGAGGGATGGGTCGGACTCCGATTTTGTGTTGTGAATGATTTAAATGCCATATTTATTGTGATTTAAATATACATGGCATGATTTATATAAAGATGCATTGTTTTGTACTACATGCCTACATTTGAGAAAGAAAACATGATTTCTGTACATGGGATTTAATCTGTACAAGTATACATATATATATATATATATATTTATAATACATGCTTTTAAAGTGAGTTAAGGAAATAATGTTTTCAAGGCATAGCATTATTTTGAGTAGATAGTGTAGATATCTACTTGCTCGCCTGATTTCCTTACTGAGCGCGTTGTATGCTCACCCCCCTTTCTTTACATCTCTCTACAGAGCATCAGCAGTAGAGCGAGAGCTATTGAGGGATAGTGTTCCTGAGTCCACTGCTAGTTCCTATCGACTGCCAGGTATACAGATTTTTTACGGTTATATATCTAAACATAGAAACAGCACAGTGATGTATACGACATATATTATGGGGAATGTATTTGTGTTAGATTTTATATAATCTCACATTTATTATAAAAGCAGTTACAGTCAGTAACAGTATATTGACATGTATGTATGATAATGGATAATGTGGTAAGCGAGGATTCTGACATCGAATCACAGCCCAACCATTGAAGAGAGGAAAGGTAAGTTAAAAATGCAAAAAATTTGTAGTGATTTTTGGTTAAGTCATGGATTGAGAACGGGTCCTGACATAGAAGCAACTGGAGATCGATCTGTTTCATAGGGAAATCGATATGCTCTTTGGGAAGGGATCGATCCTTGCTAGGCAACTGGAGATCGATCTGCTCAGGCGGAGAGATCGATCTGTTCTAAGTAGAAGCAAATGGAGATCGCTCTGCTCATGGGAAGATCGATTTGCACCTAGGAAGGGATCGATTTGTGCCTTACAGAATCATATGGGGTCGATTGCTTGAATGAAAGATCCATCTGCTTTGAATAAGAGATCGATCTGGACTTCATCTGGAGCATTCCTGCTGCATTTTTCCCAGATTCTTCAAAGGTAAACTCCTATTTCATTACTCCAATACTCATTTTTCATTCTAATCCTACTTAGAGTATGGAAAGGTTCATTTCTTATGATTCACATTCAATGTGACTTGTATGTATTGCTTGGAATCATAAAAGGCACTTAGAATTCGTAATTCCTTGCTTTATCATTTCGTGTTTTTAAGTCTTTATATTCAATCTGATTGTTTGAGCTCCATTCGTTGTTTGTGGCCACTTCAGCCCTTATTTATCCTTTACATGGTTTCATGGATGTTCATTCATTCTCTTTGCAACTTCATTCAATCCAAAATCTCTTCTTATGATTCAATTTAACATATGGAAATGTATTACATCATATGAATCATAAGGAATACATCACCCAAAGTGGGTCTTACAAAAACACTCGATATTCATCCCCTTAAGCATGAAAAATTAATTTAATCGAAATCTAGATTAAATTAAACGGGTAAAACGCAATGGGCCAAAGTTGGAAATTTTAAAGCCCATTAAGGTGTAACAAGTGTGGGCCGAATTTCTTAGGCCCATTGGGCCGAATTGTAGGGCCAATTGGTGGGCCCAATATTAAGTCAATTCAAGGCCCAATAGATAGAAAAAGTTTCAACCTAAACCGAGAAGCCCAAACTGAGAAGCACATTAATTAAATTAAAGCCCATTAGTAAATGAATTAAAAGCCCAATTGGTAAACTATGACCAAAACCATTACAAGCCCAAATGAATGGCTGAAATTGTGACTTAATGACTAAGTCTATTAGTTTAAAAATCATCCAACACACCATTATCTTCATCCTTTCATTCTCGGCAAACAAGAGGAAACCATTAGCAACCTAATTTCAAGCTTTATCTCAGTAGAAATCACTAACCTAGAGACATATTTGGAACTTACAATCTTCATGGAAGTTGTTCCAAATTGAGAGAGGATTTACATACTTTGGAATTAGCTATTAAGGAGCCATATTGAGAGAGGAGGATTTCTTGAAAGGTCTCGACCAAAGAGGGAATACCAAGCTAGGTATAATTTCAAGCTTCCAACTTCATATATGTTTATCTATGGATTAATTCAAGTTGATTGGTATATGTTTTATGGATCAAAACACATGAAAACACCATGAATCCATGTTGGCGAAAATGGGTATATGTGTTTTGATGAATATCTAATTGATTTTAAGACATGTATAGGTTGGTATGTATGTGTGCATGATTATGGCATAGTTAATTTTAATCAATTTGATCAATTGGTTAATGAATTGAAGATGACACATAAGGTGTTTGATAAAATGCTTAAGTGAATATAAACTATGGCTAAGGCATGCACATTTGGTGTTTAATGAAATGACTAAGAGAATGACAAGCCAAATGGACATGAGTGGCATGGTGCTCAACATGGTGCAACATGATGGCTCTCAACCACATGCCATGGCCGAGAGACCAATGGGCCTTGCTGATGTGGTCTTGACCTAATAAAGCAATCATAAGCATCAAACCAAGCCCAATAAGAGTTGGTGGGCCCCACAAGTCCAATAGGCCCAACTGAAATGAATAGAAAAGTGAAATGGGCTTAAGATAGTGTTAGACCCATTAAGGCCCAATAAGAGTAAACGAGCCCATTAAGTGAAACAGACTGTATTTAAAGTGAAATACAGATGAAAAATTATAATTAACCAAATAAATGGTTATATGCAGCTCCAGAGATTATAGTGGGAGCGAATTGAACTGCGAGATCGGACAGCTCTGAGAAAGTAAAATTTCTCGACGTGATTCCAGGTAAGGGAATTTTGCAGGTAGTTAGAGATATCTGCACGTATTTTTGTCTGTGTTTACATTCACTTAAAAGGTCTGAGGGTCTAAGAAATTGAATAAAAATTATAGCGACCTGAAAAATGGTAAATTACGATTTTACCCCTATTAAGGGTAAAATTAGGAAAGTTAGGAAAAGTCCTAAAAAGAATGGAAAACATGTTTTTGAGTGTTTTTAATGCTATTTAGCAGATGCATAGATAGATTGGCTAATGTTTTCATGTTAAATGCGAAAATAACACAATATAGTGTCGCTCTGTTTTAATTGAGTGAGACTCTTTTAAATAAGCCATATATTGAGTTGTGTGAAAAATAAATCATGCTGGAGTACTGCTCGCACTGGATTTTACATGTATTCTGCATCACAAAGTATTAGAGCATTGCTCGTACTTGATTTTATATGATTTATGCATGATAGAGTATTGGAGCATTGCTTGTACTCAGTTTTACATGATTGTGCATGACATACATAGTGTTGGAGCATTGCTCATGCTAGATTTTTATGAATTGTGCATGAGGTCGTGATGGAGTTTACTCGCATGTACCGATTTTGAAAGAGATAGCATGAAACAGCCGTGTTGGAGCCTAGTACAGACTATTTGTCGTACCGATTTAATATGCTCACATGTGCATTTTGAGATATGGCAGAGGGCTATCGAAACTATAATTGGGTCTATGGAGTACTTTGTACCGTGTACAGAAGATGGAGTACGCTGTCCCATGAGTACATGGTGTTGTGGAGTTGTGAAGTTGTAGAATTGTTAGCTGGCGGTTGAGGATTTGACCCACCTCCCCTTACAGCAGTGATGCCTCGTACACTAGGATCCATGTAGCCTGGGATCACTGAAAAGAGGATAATATCATAATCCTCGAAGCCATACAAGTAGTCGCCAATCTCACCTGATATTTCTTGTTTGAATTGTCACATGATTTTTATGAAATTGGGTAGACCTGAGGGATGGGTTGAGCCTCGACATGTGACTTTGTGTTTTATAAAGCTTAAACCCAAGGGATAGGTGAAGCCTTAATTTCCATGTAACATGATGAAATGCCATATTTACTTTGATTTAATCGAAATGGCATGATATGATGTGATTTATATGATTTACATGAGAATGCAATACTTTGCATGATTTATTGATGTTTATAAACAAACATGATTTCAGTATACACGAATGAATATGTATATATATATATATATATATATATATATATATATATATATATATATACTTGCATAAATGTTTCAAAGAAAGATACATGCTTTAGATGTGAAATGAAAATGAATGTTTTAAGGCATAACATTATACTTATGTAGATAATGTGGTTATCTACTTGCTTGCCTGATTTTCGTACTAAGCTAGTGAGCTCACCTCACCCCTTTCATTTTTCCCCTCTCGACAGAGCATCCGCAGTAGATAGAGTATGGCTGAGGATTCTCATTCCTTTTGTCCGCTGCATTCCCATTGAGCGAAAGGTATACATACACATATGATTTTGTATCTGAACAAAATAATAGCATAATGATGTAAACGTATGTACTATTGGGGATGTATTTGTATATTAATATAGTGAGTTCACTTATGGCACAAAAGTTATTTACAGTCAATAGATAGTTTTTATTGACATGTATGCATCGATATGAATGGATAATATGGTAAGTAAAGGTGATGATACTAATGCCAAATCACAGCCCAACTGTTACTGGTTGAATTATGTTAGAAGGAATGGTTAGAAAAAGTAAAAAATTTGTAGTGTTTTTTGGTAAAAGTCAGTCGTGACAGAATGGTATCAGAGCGGAGTTGGTATGATGTGAGTCGGTGTTAGTGGTTAGAAAAGTTTACATCTCCATATTACTGTGCTTTGTTTAGATATAAGTGTGTATTTCAAGATGGGAATTGACTAAGTAATGATTGTGAATGCAAGAATCGAGCCATTATGGCTAATACTAGTCGTGGTAGAGGGGCGAGAGGTCGAGCTAGAGGTCGTAGAGGTAGGCCTGAGAGCCGAGACGATTCTTTGTCTGACCATGAGTCACCGAGTCCTATTGAGGTACCAGAGAGTATCAAGACACACTTTACAAGGTCAAATCGTAGCTTAGAGATGATGATAGAGATGTTCACACAGGCTATGCATGAGAGGTGGGTCCGAATGCAGAGGCTGCTATCGAACAGGGAGTTACTCCTGATACGTCTGCACAACCTGCACAGACGCCACAACGTACAAATACTCCTACACCTCTCCCAGTTTAGGGTACGTCATCCCCTGTTGGCCCGTAGTAGGTCAGTAGTGGACTGGGGTACGATTGTAAGCTTGATAGATTATGGCAGTTTCAGAAGTTTAGACTACCGTCATTTAGTGAGGTCAAGGACCCAGTGGTTGTAGAGGATTGGATAAGGGAGATCGAGAAGTTGTACAGATTTTTTCAGTGTACGACTTTTTAGATGGTTGCTTTCGCCGCATTCATGCTGAAGGGAGTAACAAAGCATTGGTGAAAGTCCACCAGAGTGATACTGAGAGCACGACACTCGAAGATCAGTTGGGATATTTTTTTTGGATGCCTTTAGGAGGTAGTATGTCCAAAATATAGCACAACGGAAGTTGTAGATAGACTTCTTGGGGTTGAGCCAGGGGAGTTAGTCAGTAGACGAGTATGAGACACAATTTATATCCTTGGGAAGGTACAATGTGAGACCCCGTATATGTATAAGGGTATATATGTACATAGAAGTGTAAATAGAGTTGTACTATGAATTCATGAGTGAAGTATATGTGATGTAAGTCCATAAGTAATGTACACACTAGTAATGAGAGTGGTAATCGTACATACAAGTTTCATTATGTATGAATGAGTAGAAATGGACTTAAACATGTGGAGAATGTGTGTAGAATGGATTATGAATAGATTGGTAAAATGGAAGTAGAATTGCATAAGATGTGCACTTCCATTTTTGTTTATATTAAGTACCATTGGTCATACAAAGATCCTACACAAGTTTTAATGTGTATGAAGTGAGGATGGATGCCATCTTCAAGTCTCAAAGATGAATGAATGAGGAAATGATCATGGTAGCAAATTTAGGATGTTTGGTAAGTGTTGTTGCAGAGGAAACCTGGAAATTTTGAAGGGCAGATCGATCTCATGGGATGAGAGATCGATCTGGAAGAGCCAGAATGCTCTTATTTGGGCGAGAGAATGGAATAGATCGATCTCCAATGGACCAGATCGATCTCCTTAGCTCTCTGTTTGGGAGCAGATCGATCTCATGCTTCGACAGATCGATCTCATGCCTCGACAGATCGATCTCATGCTTCAACAGATCGATCTCAGGCTTAAAAATACCGTGAAAAAGAGGGATTTTAAGGGACCAGATCGATCTCCTCTTGGACCAGATCGATCTCCTCAAGCTATTTCTATATAAGGAGTGCTGGAAATCAGAAAATTTCGGGAAAAACACAAACTTTCCACTCTCAACCCAAAAACCTAACATTCTCTCTCAAAAAATCAGCCATTTTCAGTGAGGTTTGAAGAGAGACCATTAGAGACAAAGTTGTTCCTATCAAAGAGAAGAACAACATAGTTGGAAAGCATTTTCCCATTATTGGTATTGGAGGAGTTAAGGGCATTGCCATTGGAGCAAGAAGAGAAATCAAATTTGGTAAGATTCTAACACTCCAACTATGGTACATTGTTTATTTAATTGATTTTGGAGTTGTTTGGCATGAGTATGGATGGTTAGAAACTATCTAGAATGCATTGGAATGATTTTGACCTAGAAATGGTTTAGTGTGAGAAAGTGAAATTGATGGAGATTAATGATGAATGAGATATGTAGAAGTCATTGATAGTGTTGTGGTATGATTTTAAGATGTGGTTAGTGGATAAATTGTGAGGTTTACCTAAAAGAGGTAAAATGAGGGTTAAGGCATTTGTAAAATGCATAAGTGAATAATGTTGACTAGAGAGGTCAATTATGGGTTAAATACATTAACTCAATCGATTTGATGAATGAATCGCAGCTTCCGAGGATACGCCGAGGCGAGTTGAGCCAAGAGCGTGAGAAGCTAAAAGGAAAGGAGTCACACCAAGTAAATCGAGGTAAGGGAATTGTGTGGACTCTCAGAGATATCTATACGCAATTTGGGCGCTTAAATGTTTTGCTAGAATGCATGAGACTAGGAAATGTTGTTGAGTGATTGAAGGGTAAAAGTTGGGAGTTTGAGAAATGTGCATGAAAACAAAAGCATATTGCTTTGAAAATCATGTTTTATTGCTTTTTAGCAAATGATTGGTAGGTTGGCTAACATTGAAATGATTTGCAAAAGAGATGAGTGTGTTTTGGTTTTGCTAATCATATTTCGCAAGTTTTGAGCCACCTACATGATTTCGTGAGTATGAAAGAGTGCAAGAGGCACTAGTTTTCACATGGATTTCATAATTGTTTTGGCATTGTGCTCGAGTTTGTCTCGCACTGGATGCCCACCTTGTATGTTGCCGTGTTTGGAGCTTCGAGTAGACTGGGTGTCACATCGATTAAATAGGCTCACACGTGCATTGTGTTGACATGATTAATTAGCCGTGTTAGGAGCTTCGGATAGACAAGAGGTCGCCCCGATTAAATAGGCTCACACGTGCGGTTGAGATGTGGCGTGATATGATGTGTTGATTGGGTCCACGGAGTACGTCGTACCGTGCATGTAGCATGGAGTACATTGTACCGTGTTGAGTTGTGATGTGCCGTCTTCGGACGAGATCTGCTATGGACCGGCGGGTAGGATTTGACCCACCTCCCGTGTGGAAGCAGATAGTGGTGATATCCCGCACACCTGATCCGTGTAGCCGGTATCACAGGTTATGTACATAGGCCTTGAGGTTATTACCTATTGTTGAAACTGCCTATCTCACATGTCTAATGCTATTTGAGAATAAATCCATGTTTGAAGTGATTGTGGTCAGGAAAGCCCGAGGGATGGGCTGGGACCTGACGTTGAATTGATTTGTTAATGGTTTTTAAAGTGCACGGATGCATGATGTTTAATGCCATGCCTTATTGTGAAAATGCATGATGTTTAATGCCATGCTTTTATTGTGAATTATGCATGATGATTTATACCATGCTTTGAGTTGAAATGTGCACTGAATTTTAATAGCATGAATGCTTTACATACCATTAACACAATCATACACTCATGTTTTGAGATAAACAATGAATTAAATGCTTTTGAGCATGGCATCACGATCACGTAGATAGTGCAGTATCTACCTGTTCGCATGATTGCCTTACTGAGCGTGTGGTTTGCTCACCCCCCCTTATTTTCCCCTCTCTACAGAGATTTGAGTATAGATTGAACGTGACTGGAGGCGTTCCCTTTTGGTAATCCGCTGCATCCCATCGCTAAAGGTATACACACTTGGATTATTTTGTATCTAAACTAGACATAGCACAGTAGCATTTTGGTATGTAACTACTGGGGATGTAAAACAATGTAAACACATGTAACAACTCTGATATATATACATTTATACAAGTGTTTACTCATAAATAATGTTTCAAATTGAATTGGTATGGTGGAGTGAGTTAGACGTCGACACACAGCCCAACTGTTAAGCGTGTGGTTGTTCACGATCGAGGAAGGATGATTAAGGATTGATGCATGGAAATACGAAAAATTTGTACGTATTTTGGTAAGTTGAGGGTCGTGACAGAAGTTGGTATCAGAGCTCGAGTTGGTTTGACGTGTGTCGTGTGTAAAATACTGAATAAGTAAAAAAAAAAAATTACATCCCCAAGTTACTGTGCTTGTTTAGATACAAATAGTATGTGTCGATGGGTTGACTAAGTAATTGGTTGTGAATGTAGGGAACTGAGTAAGTATGCCTAATACCAGTCACGGTAGAGGGATGAGAGCACAGGCTCGAGGCCGTAGAGGTAGGCCTGGGGGTCGTGTTGAGCCGGAAACACACGAGGCTCAGGAGGATGTTGAGGTGGAGGTCGACGTTGAGCACGCTCCACAGGGTCCAGAGGAGAGGCCCGAGAGTACTGAGGCTCGCTTCGCGAGGATTGAGCGGAGCATTGAGATGATTTTGGAGTTGGTCACTCAATCTTTATCTGGAGTTGGCGGTAGACAGAGTCCCGCTACACAGGGTGATGCCGAGCAGGCGGCAGCTCCTGAGGCATGGGCAAGGCAAGCCCAAGGACCTCAGATGACAGATACCCAACCCCCACAGGATGTGCCTACGCCGGTTGCTATGCCAGGCAGTAGAGGTTGGGGATATGGATGTGATTTGGATAGACTGAGGCAGTTCCAGAAGTTTGGACCACCGTCTTTCAGTGGAGTAAAGGACCCAGTGGAGGCTGAGGATTGGATCAATGAGATCGAGAAATTATATGGGTTCTTTGAGTGCACTACTACCGAGATGGTAGCATTTGCCGCTTTTATGCTGAAGGGATCAGCAGAACATTGGTGGAAATCCACCAGGCCTATTTTGAGAGCCCGACATACTGAGATCAGCTGGGATGTGTTTTTAGAGTTCTTTCGGAGACAGTATGTCCCGGATACCACCCAGCGAAAGCTAAAGATGGCATTTTTGGGACTGACCCAAGGGAGCAGGACTGTGGATGAGTATGAGACTGCTTTTATATCCCTGGGCAGATATGATCCCAACACGATGAGTAATGAGGTCGAGAAGATCCAGAAGTTTGTGGATGGATTGAGACCAACCGTCAGGTCTAGATTGGTTCCCCTGGATATACCGACCTATGAGGAGGCAGTGCGCAGGGCGCAATTATGTGAACAAGATGTTGATAGAATCGCCTCGGAGTTTGGAAAGGTTGGTAAGATAAGGGACAGAGATAAGAAGAGACCTATGATAGAAAGAGGCTTCAGCTATAAAGGAAGCAAGAGATTCTCTGGAAAGAGGCCGAGAATTGATGAGATCCGGGAGAGGACAGTTGATACTCCCATGTATCCGGCCATTGCTCCAGCTAAGGGAATCGTGATTGGAGGACCACGGCCTACTACAGACCAGTGTGGCAAGTGTGGTAGGTACCATGGTACTCGACCATGTTACGGACCTCAGGTTGTATGCTTCAGATGTGGGAAGCCAGGGCACGTAATCAGAGATTGCCCAGAGATGATAGAGAGAGCCCCACTGAAGGGCAAGGAACCAGAGAGAGCTCCAGTTGGTACTACTGCTCCGAGGAGGAGGGCTACAGCTGAGGAAAAAGGGAAGCAAGCAGTGGGTGTAAGCAGAGGACGAGTGCACGCACTGGATCAGGATACTGCAGATCAGTCATCAGATGTGGTAAAAGGATTCATCGCTTTTGTGATTGAGATGGATAAGGTACGTCCAGAATTGGAAGACATACCAGTGGTTAGGGAATTTCCAGATGTCTTTCCGGATGAGTTACCAGGGTTACCTCCAGATAGGGAGATGGAGTTTGGTATAGATTTGGCACCTGGTACAGAGCCGATGTCCAAGCCACCATACAGAATGGCTCAAGTTGAATTAGAGGAGTTAAGGAAACAATTACAAGAGTTGCTGGAGATCAGGCCGAGCGTCTCACCTTGGGGAGCACCGGTTCTGTTTGTAAGGAAGAAGGATGGAAGCCTCCGACTGTGTATAGACTACCGGTTGTTGAATAAGGCCACCATCAAGAATAAGTATCCCCTCCCACGCATCGATGATTTGTTGGATCAGCTTAAGGGAGCGCAGGTCTTTTCCAAGATAGATCTGAGATCAGGGTACCATCAGTTGAAGATACGAGGTGGAGATGTACCCAAGACAGCTTTTCGCACCCGGTATGGACATTATGAGTTTATGGTTATGCCATTCGGGTTGACGAATGCTCCCGCAGCTTTTATGTCGTTGATGAATGAGGTATTTCACCAGTATTTGGATCGATTTGTGATTGTGTTTATTGATGATATACTGGTGTATTCAAGGTCTAGAGAGGAACATGAAAGGCATTTAAGGATAGTGCTACAGACCCTTCGAGAGAAGAAGTTGTACGCTAAACTCAGTAAGTGCGACTTTTGGTTGGAACAGATCTCTTTTCTGGGTCACATAGTATCAAAAGATGGAGTATCAGTGGATCCATCTAAGATTGAGGCCGTAGTTCAGTGGCAGAGACCCCAGACAATGACAGAGATCAGAAGTTTCCTGGGTTTAGCTAGGTATTATCGAAGGTTTGTAGAGGGATTTTCGAGGTTAGCTGCTCCTTTGACACGTCTCACGAGGAAAAATGTAGAGTTTGTGTGGGACAAAAAGTGTGAAGACAGTTTTGAGGAGTTGAAAAAGAGATTAACTACAGCTCCAATACTCACCATTCCTACCAGCTCAGGAGGTTTCTCGGTGTATGCGGATGCTTCACACCAAGGACTGGGCTGTGTATTGATGCAGGATGGGAAGGTAGTAGCCTATGGATCAAGACAGTTAAAGGATCATGAGAGGAACTACCCGACCCATGACTTGGAGTTGGCAGCGGTGGTGTTTGCGCTGAAGATATGGCGCCACTACCTCTATGGTGAGAGATTTCAGATTTATACAGATTATAAGAGCCTTAAGTACCTGTTCTCACAGAAGGAGTTGAACATGAGACAGAGGAGATGGCTCGAGCTGTTAAAGGATTATGATTGTGAAATCCTATACCACCCGGGTAAAGCAAATGTGGTTGCTGATGCATTGAGTAGGAAGCATCTCGGGATGGTATCATTCATGATGATCAGGGAACACGAGCTGTTGGAACAGTTCATGAACCTCAGTTTGGATATGACCCCGCCTGACGCTGATAGTGAAATTATGATAGCTAGCCTGCAGTTGGAACCGGATCTGGTAGATCGAATCCGACAGGCTCAGCGAGTTGATCAGCAGTGTAGTGATATTATCGGGCAGATACAGAGGGGTATAGAGACGGACTTTGGGTTGAGTTCAGATGGATTGTTGAGGTTCAGAGGTAGGATATGTGTTCCTGATGACGCAGAGATCAGAAGGTTGATCCTGACAGAGGCTCACTCATCGAAGTATACGATACATCCAGGGGGTACCAAAATGTATCAAAACCTTCGAAAGGTTTATTGGTGGTCGGGAATGAAAAAGCACATTGCTGAATATGTTGCTAAGTGTCTCGTTTGTCAGCAGGTGAAGGTAGAGCATCAGAAGCTTGCAGGGTTATTGCAGCCTCTACCGATACCGACATGGAAGTGGGAGCATGTCACCATGGATTTTGTGATGGGATTGCCGAGGACCCGGAGAGGTCATGATGCCATATGGGTGATTGTAGATCGGTTGACGAAATCAGCCTATTTTCTATCTATGAGAGCTATCGATACTCTGAGCCAATTAGCGAACCTATATGTGCGCGAGATAGTGAGGCTACATGGAATTTCAGTGAGCGTTGTTTCTGATAGGGATGCCTGCTTCACTTCCCACTTTTGGGAACATTTTCAGGAAGCGATGGGGACCCAGTTGAATTTTAGCACCGCGTTTCATCCTCAGACAGATGGTCAGTCAGAGAGGACTATACAGACCCTGGAGGACATGTTGAGAGCGTGTGCATTGGATTTTGGAGGCTCCTGGGATGACCATTTGCCACTCGCAGAGTTCGCGTATAATAACAGTTTTCATGCGAGTATCGGGATGGCACCATATGAGGCATTGTATGGGCGTAGATGCCGTTCCCCTATTGGATGGGAAGAGGTTGGTGACAGACAGATCTTTGCTCCCGACTTGGTTAGACAAGCCTCTGAGGACGTCCAATTGATATGTGAGAGGCTACGGACAGCTCAGAGCAGGCAAAAGAGTTATGCTGACAAGAGACGGAGACCACTAGAGTTTGAGGTGGGTGAGTCAGTGTTTCTGAAAGTTTCCCCTTCGAAGGGAATTATGAGATTTGGGAAGAAAGGAAAGTTGAGCCCTCGATATATAGGGCCATTTGAGATACTTGATAAGGTGGGAGACAAGGCGTATAGGTTGGCATTGCCACCAGAGTTGGCAAGTGTGCATAACGTCTTCCACGTATCCATGTTGAGGAAGTATCACCCGGACCCGGCACATGTGATAAGATATGAGCCTTTGGAGCTCAATGAGGGTATGACCTATGTTGAGAAGCCAGTTTGGGTATTGGACAGAAAAGAGAAAGTGCTGAGGACAAAGACAATTCCCTTGGTGAAGATACTTTGGCAACATCACACTGTGGAAGAAGCCACATGGGAATTGGAGAGTTTGATGCGGGAGAGGTATCCCGAGTTGTTCACAGAATAATTGGTTCCAATTTGGAGGACCAAATTTTCTAAGTGGGGGAGAATGTGAGACCCCGTATATGTATAAGGGTATATATGTACATAGAAGTGTAAATAGAGTTGTACTATGAATTCATGAGTGAAGTATATGTGATGTAAGTCCATAAGTAATGTACACACTTGTAATGAGAGTGGTAATCGTACATACAAGTTTCATTATGTATGAATGAGTAGAAATGGACTTAAACATGTGGAGAATGTGTGTAGAATGGATTATGAATAGATTGGTAAAATGGAAGTAGAATTGCATAAGATGTGCACTTCCATTTTTGTTTATATTAAGTACCATTGGTCATACAAAGATCCTACACAAGTTTTAATGTGTATGAAGTGAGGATGGATGCCATCTTCAAGTCTCAAAGATGAATGAATGAGGAAATGATCATGGTAGCAAATTTAGGATGTTTGGTAAGTGTTGTTGCAGAGGAAACCTGGAAATTTTGAAGGGCAGATCGATCTCATGGGATGAGAGATCGATCTGGAAGAGCCAGAATGCTCTTATTTGGGCGAGAGAATGGAACAGATCGATCTCCAATGGACCAGATTGATCTCCTTAGCTCTCTGTTTGGGAGTAGATCGATCTCATGCTTCGACAGATCGATCTCATGCCTCGACAGATCGATCTCATGCTTCAACAGATCGATCTCAGGCTTAAAAATGTCGTGAAAAAGAGGGATTTTAAGGGACCAAATCGATCTCCTCTTGGACCAGATCGATCTCCTCAAGCTATTTCTATATAAGGAGTGCTGGAAATCAGAAAATTTCGGGAAAAACACAAACTTTCCACTCTCAACCCAAAAACCTAACATTCTCTCTCAAAAAATCAGCCATTTTCAGTGAGGTTTGAAGAGAGACCATTAGAGACAAAGTTGTTCCTATCAAAGAGAAGAACAACATAGTTGGAAAGCATTTTCCCATTGTTGGTATTGGAGGAGTTAAGGGCATTGCCATTGGATCAAGAAGAGAAATCAAATTTGGTAAGATTCTAACACTCCAACTATGGTACATTGTTTATTTAATTGATTTTGGAGTTGTTTGGCATGAGTATGGATGGTTAGAAACTATCTAGAATGCATTGGAATGATTTTGACCTAGAAATGGTTTAGTGTGAGAAAGTGAAATTGATGGAGATTAATGATGAATGAGATATGTAGAAGTCATTGATAGTGTTGTGGTATGATTTTAAGATGTGGTTAGTGGATAAATTGTGAGGTTTACCTAAAAGAGGTAAAATGAGGGTTAAGGCATTTGTAAAATGCATAAGTGAATAATGTTGACTAGAGAGGTCAATTATGGGTTAAATACATTAATTCAATCGATTTGATGAATGAATCGCAGCTTCCGAGGATACGCCGAGGCGAGTTGAGCCAAGAGCGTGAGAAGCTAAAAGGAAAGGAGTCACACCAAGTAAATCGAGGTAAGGGAATTGTGTGGACTCTCAGAGATATCTGTGCGCAATTTGGGCGCTTAAATGTTTTGCTAGAATGCATGAGACTAGGAAATGTTGTTGAGTGATTGAAGGGTAAAAGTTGGGAGTTTGAGAAATGTGCATGAAAACAAAAGCATATTGCTTTGAAAATCATGTTTTATTGCTTTTTAGCAAATGATTGGTAGGTTGGCTAACATTGAAATGATTTGCAAAAGAGATGAGTGTGTTTTGGTTTTGCTAATCATATTTCGCAAGTTTTGAGCCGCCTACATGATTTCGTGAGTATGAAAGAGTGCAAGAGGCACTAGTTTTCACATGGATTTCATAATTGTTTTGGCATTGTGCTCGAGTTTGTCTCGCACTGGATGCCCACCTTGTATGTTGCCGTGTTTGGAGCTTCGAGTAGACTGGGTGTCACATCGATTAAATAGGCTCACACGTGCATTGTGTTGACATGATTAATTAGCCGTGTTAGGAGCTTCGGATAGACAAGAGGTCACCCCGATTAAATAGGCTCACACGTGCGGTTGAGATGTGGCGTGATATGATGTGTTGATTGGGTCCACGGAGTACGTCGTACCGTGCATGTAGCATGGAGTACATTGTACCGTGTTGAGTTGTGATGTGCCGTCTTCGGACGAGATCTGCTATGGACCGGCGGGTAGGATTTGACCCACCTCCCGTGTGGAAGCAGATAGTGGTGATATCCCGTACACCTGATCCGTGTAGCCGGTATCACAGGTTATGTACATAGGCCTTGAGGTTATTACCTATTGTTGAAACTGCCTATCTCACATGTCTAATGTTATTTGAGAATAAATCCATGTTTGAAGTGATTGTGGTCAGGAAAGCCCGAGGGATGGGCTGGGACCTGACGTTGAATTGATTTGTTAATGGTTTTTAAAGTGCACGGATGCATGATGTTTAATGCCATGCCTTATTGTGAAAATGCATGATGTTTAATGCCATGCTTTTATTGTGAATTATGCATGATGATTTATACCATGCTTTGAGTTGAAATGTGCACTGAATTTTAATAGCATGAATGCTTTACATACCATTAACACAATCATACACTCATGTTTTGAGATAAACAATGAATTAAATGCTTTTGAGCATGGCATCACGATCACGTAGATAGTGCAGTATCTACCTGTTCGCATGATTGCCTTACTGAGCGTGTGGTTTGCTCACCCCCCTTTATTTTCCCCTCTCTACAGAGATTTGAGTATAGATTGAACGTGACTGGAGGCGTTCCCTTTTGGTAATCCGCTGCATCCCATCACTAAAGGTATACACACTTGGATTATTTTGTATCTAAACTAGACATAGCACAGTAGCATTTTGGTATGTAACTACTGGGGATGTAAAACAATGTAAACACATGTAACAACTCTGATATATATACATTTATACAAGTGTTTACTCATAAATAATGTTTCAAATTGAATTGGTATGGTAGAGTGAGTTAGACGTCGACACACAGCCCAACTGTTAAGCGTGTGGTTGTTCACGATCGAGGAAGGATGATTAAGGATTGATGCATGGAAATGCAAAAAATTTGTACGTATTTTGGTAAGTTGAGGGTCGTGACATACAACCCCGACACTATGATCAGTGAGACCAAGAAGGTTCAGAGATTTGTAGATGAACTGAGACCAACGCTACGGTTTAGATTTGTTCCACTAGATATCTCTACGTACGAGGAGGCAGTGTTCAAGGTGCAATTATGTGAGCTGGACTATGAGAGGAATGCCTCTGAGTTTGAAAGGTTAGCAGGAGCAGAGATAGAGATAGGAGGATGCTGACGAGTGACAGTGGCAGAGGTTTCATTTATCGAGGAGGAATGAGACTTTTCAGTAAGAGGCCACAGATTGAGGAAGTGTGGGAGAAGACTATTGGATCTCCTGCATATCCGGCCATAGCTCTAGCTAGGGGTATTGTTATTGGAAGATAGAGGCCTACTACTGAGCAATGTGGTAGATGTGGTAGATACCATGGCGGTAGACCTTGTCCGATGACTATCGGATTGTACTTCAGATGTGGGAAGCCAGGGCATATGGCGAGAGCTTGCCTAGAGATGATAGAGATTGCCCTAAAAAAGGGTAAGGAGCCAAAGAGAGCTCCAGTTGATACGTTTGCTCAGAGGAGGAGAGCGATAGTTGAGGAGAAAGGGAAGCAAGTGATTGGTCGAGGGCGAGTATATGCTTTGGACCAGGGCACAACTGATGTTTCATCGGATGTGATTAAAGGTAACATCCTGATTTTTAATCTTGAAGCATATGTATTAATTGATCCTGGTGCCACGCATTCATTTGTATCGCCTTCATTTGTATGTAAGTTATTGAAACATGTAGAGCGTACACCTTTGAGTAGGATGATGTTGATTACTACACCTATGAATAACAGTCAGCTAGTCAATATGTGTTTAATGACTTCAAGCTAAGGGTAGGGGAAAAGGATATGACAACCAATCTAATTTTGTTAAGTATGAGTGATTTTGATGTAATTTTAGGAATAGATTGGTTAGCTACAAACCGTGTTGTTTTAGATTGTTATGCTAAGATAATTATGTTTCCTACCCCTACGAAATATATTGTAAAGTTTACTGAAAAGAAATGAAAGCAGTAGTTGCAGTATTTAAAACAAGATAAAACTTTTATACTGACTAAACAATTAAAATGTTGAAGGCCTCATTGTGTACATGGTTGATATGGATAAGGTGCATCTGGAGTTGGCAGATATCCCTGTGGTTAGGGAGTTCTCGGATGTCTTCCTGGATGAATTGTCAAGATTACCACCAGACAAAGAGATGGAGTTCTGTATAGATTTGGTGCTTGGTACCAAACCTATTTTGAAACCATCGTACCGCATGGCCTTAGTTGAGTTGGAGGAGCTCAAGAAGCAGTTGCAGGAACTGCTGGATAAGGGGGCTTATTAGATTGAGTGTTTCACCTTGGGGAGCCCCGATTTTGTTTGTGAAGAAGGATGGAAGCCTCCGATTGTGTATTGATTACAGATTGTTGAATAAGGCTACCATCAAGAATATGTATCCCTTTCCGCTAATTGATGACTTGTTAGATCAGCTTCGGGGAGCGTAGGTCTTTTCTAAGATTTATCCGAGGTCTAGGTACCTTCAGTTGAGAGTTCGGAGCGGAGATGTACCCAAGACAGTGTTCGGACCCGATATGGCCACTATGAGTTCTTAGTTATGCCATTCGGATTGACAAATGCTCTCGCAACTTTTATGACTTTGATGAATGATGTGTTCAAGCCATACTTGGATTAGTTTGTTAGCATCTTTATCGATGACATCTTGGTGTATTCGAAGTCTCAGGAGGAGCATGAACAACACCTAAGGATTGTATTATAGACCCTCCGAGAGAAGGAGTTGTATGCTAAACTCAATAAGTGTGATTTTTTGTTAGCACATATCTCGTTTTTGGGACACGTTGTGTCGAAGGATGGAGTATCATAAGATCCTTCCAAGATTGAGGTTGTAGTTCAGTGGGAACAGCCGAGGACAGTCACCGAGATCAAGAGTTTTTTGGGTTTTGCTGGTTATTATCGGAGGTTTGTAGAGGGATTTTTGAAGTTAGCTGCTCCGTTGACCTGTCTCACTCGGAAGAATGTTGCATTCATGTGGGACGATGATTGCGAGAGGAGTTTTCAAGAGTTGAACCGTCGATTGACCACTACTCCGATTCTCACTATTCCTACCAGTTCAAGAGGTTTTTCAGTATATACCGATGCTTCGCATCAAGGATTGGGCTGTGTATTGATGCAAGATGGGAAGGTAGTCGCTTATGGATCTAGACAGCTAAAGGATTATGAGAAGAACTATCCAACCCAAGATTTGGAGTTGGCACCACTACTTACACGGTGAGAAGTGTCAGATCTTTACCGACCACAAGAGCCTTAAGTATCTGTTCTCGCAGAAGGAGCTGAACATGAGACAAAGAAGATGTTTAGAGATTCTAAAGGACTACAACTGTGAGATACTTTATCATCCGAGTAAGACTAACGTTGTAGCTGATGCTTTGAGTAGGAAGGGCCTTGGGATGGTATCGTATATGATGGTCAGGGAACACGAGTTGCTAGAGCAGTTTGCTAGCCTCAATTTGGGTGTTGTGCCTTCTGACATGGATACGAATTGTGTGATTGCTAGCCTGAGATTGGAACCAGATTTGGTAGACAGAATTTGACAGGCTCAACATGTTGACCAGCAGTGTATTGATATGACTAGTCAGATGCAGAAGGGCACAAAGATCAATTTTGAATTGAGTTCTGATGGACTACTGAGGTTCAAAGGTAGGGTGTGTTCTTGAGGACCTAGAGCTCATGCGATTGATTTCGTCGGAAGCTTATTCTTCGAGGTACATGTTACATCCGATGAGCAATAAGATGTATCAGAATCTCCGAAAGGTGTATTGGTGGTCGAGTATGAAGAAAGATGTGGAAGAGTTTGTGGCAAGATGTCTCGTTTGCCAGCAAGTGAAGGTAGAGCATCAGAAGCCTGCAGGGTTATTGCACCCTCTACCTATACCGACATGGAAATGAGAGCATATTACCATGGATTTCGTGATGGGTTTACCGAGGACCCGCTAGAATCACGATGCAATATGGGTGATCGTGGATAGACTGACAAAGTCAGCCCACTTTCTAGCTATGAGAGCTACCGATACTTTGAGTTCATTGGCAGAGTTATCTGTACCGAGGTAGTGAGGTTACATGGTGTTCCGGTGAGCATTGTTTCGGATAGGGATTCCCGCTTCACTTCCCACTTTTGAGAACATTTTCAGAAATCCATGAGAACCCAGTTGAGTTTGAGCATCGCTTTCCATCCTTAGACAGATGGTCAGTCAGAGAGGACTATACAGACTTTGGAGGACATGTTGAGAGTGTGTGTGCTAGATTTTAGAGGCTCCTGAGACTATCATTTTCCACTAGCCAAATTTTCCTACAACAACAGTTATCATTCGAGTATCGAGATGGCACTGTACGAGGCTTTGTATGACCGTAGATGTCGTTCCCCTATTGGATGGGAAAAAATGGGTGATTGAAAAAGTTTTGCTCTTGATTTGGTTACGAAAGCCTCTGAGGATGTTCGATTGATATGTGATAGATTGCGAACAACTCAAAGCAGATAGAAGAATTATATTGATAAGAGACGGAGGCTACTAGAGTTTACAGTTGGCGAGTCAGTATTCCTGAAAGTTTCTCCTTCCAAGGGTATAGCGAGATTCGGGAAGAGACGTAAGCTGAGTCCTCGCTATATTAGACCCTTTGAGATACTGGATCGGGTGAGAGATAAGGCCTATAGGTTGGCATTGCCACCGGACTTATCAGGCGTTCATAACATCTTTCACATTTCAATGCTTTGGAAGTATCACCCAGATCTGGCACATGTGATTAGATAGGAGACGTTGGAGCTCAGAGAGGACACGTCATATGTAGAGAAGCCGATTCGGATACTGGATAGGAAGGAGATGGTATTGAGATCGAAGATTATCGGGTTAGTGAAGGTTCTCTGGCAGCATCACACTTCAGAAGAAGCTACTTGAGAGTTAGAAAGCCTGGTGCGCGGAAACACCCCCATCTATTTGATGACTGACTTGGTTTTAATTTGGAGGACCAAATTTCTTAAGTTGGGGAGGATTGTAAGACCTGGATTTTTTATGTAGCTTATTCCTTATGATTCTTATATGTACAAACATTTTATTGAGTTGGTTAAATCATAAGAAGAGTATTTACTATAATGAAATTTTAAGTGAAGTGATTAAACACACATAAGCTACGTAAAGGCCAAATAAGGGCTATAAGAGCCACTGGCTAAACCAAATGGATCTAAATCATTCTGACTAAAGATAAGAACTTATAATGAGAAAATATAGAGGGCTCATGAAGGAAAGTCAGTTTGATTTGGTCCCGAACACATTGAAATGAAAGAAACGCCAAAAAGGGGCTAAATGAGTCCGAATTGGTCCGTTGGAGGTTTCATTGACATATTTGCCTCTCGAAAACGGCTAAAACATAAAGATGAGAGTGTAAACCATAGAACAAGGCACTTTCAAATTTTTGAGAAAAAAATCAAACGTGGTCAGTGATTAAGAAAAGTCAAAGGTAGTTAAGAAAAGTGGACTTTGACCATAGTTGACTAGCAATGGTTAAAATTTAACCTAAGTAAGGTTAAAAAGTAGGGAAGAAATATTTTTAATTAAAACACTCGATATTCATCCCCTTAAGCATCAAAAATTAATTTAATCAAAATCCATATTAAATTAAACGAGTAAAACGCAATGGGCCAAAGTTGAAATTTTTAAAACCCATTAAGGTGTAACAAGTGTGGGCCGAATTTCTTAGGCCCATTGGGCCAAATTGTTGGGCCAATTGGTGGGCCCAATATTAAGTCAATTTAAGGCCCAATAAATAGAAAACTTTTTAGCACAAATCGAGAAGCCCATTAGTTAAATTCAAGCCCATTAGTAAATGAATTAAAAGCCCAATTGGTAAACTATAACCTAAACCATTACAAGCCCAAATTAATGGCTGAAATTGTGACTTAATGACTAAGTCTATTAGCTTAAAAATAAGCCAACACACCATCATCTTCATCTTTTCATTCTCGGCAAACAAGAGGAAACCATTAACAACCTAGTTTCAAGCTTTATCTCACTAGAAATCACTAACCTAGAGACATATTTGGAACTTACAATCTTCATGGAAGTTGTTCCAAATTGAGAGAGGATTTACATACTTTGGAATTGGCTATCAAGGAGCCATATTGAGAGAGGAGGATTTCTAAAAAAGGTCTTTGCCAAATAGGGAATACCAAGCTAGGTATAATTTCAAGCTTCCAACTTCATATATGTTTATCTATGGATTAATTCAAGTTGACTGGTGTATGTTTTATGGATCAAAACACATGAAAGCACCATGAATCCATGTTGGCCAAAAATGGGTATTTGTGTTTTAATGAATGCCCACTTGATTTTAAGACATGTATAGGTTGGTATGTATGTGTGCATGAGTATGACATAGTTAATTTTAATCAATTTGATCAATTGGTTAATGAATTGAAGATGGCACACAAAGTGTTTGATAAAATGCTTAAGTGAATATAAACTAAGGCTAAGGCATGCACACTTGGTGTTTGATGAAATGCCTAAGAGAATGGCTAGCCAAATGGCCATGAGTGGCATGGTGCTCGACATGGTGTGGCATGATGGCTCTCGGCCACATGCCATGGCCTAGAGACCAATGGGCCTTGTCGATGTGGTCTCGACCCAATAAGCAATCATATGTCTCGGACCAAGCCCAATAAGAGTTGGTAGGCCCCACAAGCCCAGTAGGCCCAACTGAAATGAATAGTAAAGTGAAATGGGCTTAAGACAGTGTTGGACCCATTAAGGACCAATAAGAGTAAACAGTCCCATTATGTGAAATAGACTGTATTTAAAGTGAAATACAGATGAAAAAATATAATTAACCAAATAAATGGTTATATGTTGCTCCAGAGATTATAGTGGGAGCGAATCAAACTGCGAGATTGGGCAGATTTGAGAAAGTAAAATTTCTCGACGTGATTCCAGGTAAGGAAATTTTGTGGGTAGTTAGAGATATCTGCACGTATTTTCATCTGCTTTTACATTCACTTAAAAAGTCTGAGGGTCAGAAAAAGTGAATAAAAATTATAGCAACCTGAAAAGAGTAAGTTACGATTTTACCCCTATTAAGGGTAAAATTAGGAAAGTGAAGAAAAGTCTTAAAAAGCATGGCAATCATGTTTTTGAGTGTTTTTAATGCTATTTAGCAGATGCATAGATAGATTGACTGATGTTTTCATGTTAAATACGAAAATAACACAATATAGTGCCACTTTGTTTTAATTGAGTGAGACTCTTTTAAATAAGCCATCTATCGAGTTATGTGAAAAACAAATCGTGCTGGAGCACTGCTCGCACTGGATTTTACATGTATCTGCATAACAAAGTACTAGAGCATTGCTCGTACTTGATTTTATATGATTTATGCATGATAGAGTACTCGGGTAATGCTCGTACTGAGTTTTACATGATTGTGCATGACATAGTGCTAGAGCATTGCTCGTGCTAGATTTTTATGAATTGTGCATGAGGTCGTGCTGGAGTTTACTTGAACGTATCGATTTTGAGAGAGATAGCATGAAACAGCCGTGCTGGAGCCTAGTGCAGACTATGTGTCGCACCAATTTAATATGCTCGTATGTGCTTTTTGAGATATGGCAGAGGGCTATTGAAACTATACTTAGGTCCATGGAGTACTTTGTACAGTGTACAGAACACGAAGTACGCTGTACCATGAGTACATGGTGTTGTGGAGTTATAGAATTGTTAGCTGGAGGATGAGGATTTGACCCACCTCCCGTTACAGTAGTGATTCCCCGCACAATAGGATCCGTGTAGCCTGAGATCACCGAAAAAGGGATATGATCATAATCCTCGAAACCATACAAGTAGTCTCCAATCTCACCTGATACTTCTTGTTTAAATTGTCACATGATTTTTATGAAATTGGGTAGACCCGAGGATTGGTTGAGCCTCGACATGTGAATTTGTGTTTTATAAAGGGTAAACCCAAGGGATGGGTGAAGCCTCGATTTTCATGTTTTAACGTGATGAAAATGCCATATTTACTTTGATTTAATCGAATTGGCATGATATGATGTGATTTATATGATTTACTTGAGAATGCAATACTTTGCATGATTTACTGATGTTTATAAACAAACATGATTTCAGTTTACACGAATAAATGTGTGTATATCTATATATATACTTGCATAAATGTTTTAAAGAAAGATACATGCTTTAGATGTGAAATGAAAAGGACTGTTTTAAGGCATAACATTATATTTATGTAGATAGTGTGGTTATCTACTTGCTTGCCTGATTTCCTTACTGAGCTAGTGAGCTCACCCCTTTCATTTTCTCTCTCTCTACAGAGCATCCGCAGTAGGTAGAGTACGGCTGAGGATTTGCATTCCTTTTGTCCGCTGCATTCCCATTGAGTGAAAGGTATACATACACAAATACAATTTTGTATCTGAACAATATAACAATACAGTGATGTAAACGTATGTAATATTGAGGATGTATTTGTATATTAATTGGTGAGTTCACTAATGGTACAAAAGTTATTTACAGTCAATATATAGTTCTTATTGACATGTATGCATCGATATAAATGGATAATATGGTAAGTAAAGGTGATGATACTAATGCCGAATCACAACCTAACTGTTGGTGGTTGAATTATGTTAGAAGGAAAGGTAAGAAAAACGCAAAAAATTTGTAGTGGTTTTTGGTAAAAGTCAGTCGTGACAATCAAGCATCAAAAATTTTTTTAACAGTAAAGTAAGTTGTTAAAAGATGTCTGTTTTTGTTTTTTTCTTAATTTATAGGAACTAATTTTTATGTCATTGAATTAGCTACTTGACTTGAGCTTTTCCCTTTTAGAATGACCCTTTTAAAATCAACTGTCTTTTTTACGCTAATCTGTTGTACAATTATGAGGTAAATATTGTTTTCCATTGGTGTTTTGCATTCTTTGCTTTAAGATAGTACATATTCTCCTTTTGTAGCCAGTTGATTAGGATAATATTATATTAATAGTTGGCTTAAGTGATGTAATAATTGCAATTTTTGTACCTAAATAGTTTCTTGTGTTCATAGAATAGTGTAAGACCACTGAACTGCCTTTTCTGTCTATTTTGTTGCAAACAGGGTTGCTTGCGTTACAAGAAGTTCATGGGCCCCACAGAAGTGTGCACCATAAAGACTTATCCGAGTCATTAACAAATGATGCTATTGTACCTTAGGTAAGTTCGTTAACCCTCAAATTTGGAAATTTTGAAATTTCTCGGTAAACATGAAATAATCACTAAAATGACGATTTTGTCTATAAGTCGAATTTTCAACTATGATCGAATGAGAACTATGATCGAATAGGCACTGTGAAATGAATTAAGGGCATGTTATAAGTCATATCAAGCCCTTAATTCATCATGTCAGATCTTTTTCTAAGATGTTGATTGAAATTACCAAAATGGACCGAAATAGGTGAAACTGTGTAAAATTCATTTGTAAATGAATAACCACCAGTCTCTTTTGATTGCTTTCACCTACAATATATTAAATACATACAATTTACATGAACTTAGTGGAAAATCCCATGAGATTTACAAGTGCATCAATTGGATTAATGCATAGTGAAAATTTAAGGCATAAATGAGATATTTTGTATCTTATATTACAAGCTTGGAATTCAAATTGAATTACATTAGAATTTAACATTTAAACATAATTTTCCTAGTTCTAGAAGAACCATGGTCGGCCATACTAAAATAAAAAGATAAATTCAACCCAAAAATGCATTGAAAAAAAAAAGTGAGAGAAAACTCCATGCCCATTTTTCTTCAAGGTTGTTGCCACTTCCACCACCATTTCTAGCCATTTTTTACTCCAACTTCCTCTACAAAGTTATTCCTCATTACTTCCTCTACAATATAGTCGAATTTGGTAAGTGGAAACTAAGTGGTTTGTGAGATCCAATCTCACTTGCTATATTTTCTCCAATTTTGGTTTTACCAAGATTTGTAGAGAAGTAGTTTGTTTTCTTTCATAAGTTTGTAGTATGTTTACAAGAGAGTAACAAGGAGTGATTTTGTGTAGTTAAAGTGAAGCAAACACTTCTCCCTTGGTGGTTTGAAAGATTTAGCCAAGTAAAGGTTCTCGAGAAAATGTAGTTTTCCATGCTCAATTTCAATATGTGTTGATTCATATGATGTGTAAACATGTTATATGAACTCAAATTGAAGAAATGAATTATGTATGGTAGTGTTGTAATGTAAAATCCTCAATTTTTAGACTTTCCTATATAATTCTATGATGAAAGGATAATATGAAGTGTAATTCATGCAAGTGAAAATGAAATGAATGAAATAATAGCTTAGAAATAATTCTAGAACTATTATGAGTATTTAGCCAGTGTAAGGGTATTTTGGTAATTTTACTCTGTAATGTTATTTTAGGCTAAATTAAACTGTGGGCATTTATCCGATGGATAAGTGCAATTGAAACGATCAAAGAATGTGAATTGGTAACTTTTGTTACTAAATAACCTTAAGTGGCATAAGTTAGGTTGAATGAAATAGTTTTCCGTAATGATATTGAATATTCTGAATCGAATATTGAACTAACCTTGCACTATCATAGGTTTAGAGTGAATTGTGTTCATGAAGTGAATATCGAAGCATTGTCGAAAGCTAAGTGTGGAGAAACTTGTGGTAAGTTTAATTGTCCAAGTGCAGGTTTGCCCGTAGAAATCTATTTAAAATTTTGAGCTAGAGGTTTTAACTTCGTACTAAACCTTGTTTCCAATCTAAACCCTATTTATATCGAAATATAGACCTTTGCACTATTTTGTACTATTTTTGAACTATTGTATATCATTCTCTTAAGGTTTTAGAATCACTTTGAACTCTAGTTTCTGTATTCATAGTTCTAGTCATCTTTTATCGAAAACTGATGCTTATTGAATGAATGAAGCTGATTCGCTCATGTAATTTTGAGCTTTGAATAAGAGAAATTATGATTTCTAATTGATATTATTAAGCTTTGATAAAATTGAGTAAACTGTTTTATGGGCGTATTAATTATTGTCTTTGATAGAGAATATGGAGATAACCCTGAGTTCATTACTCTTTTATGGGCAGAGTAGCTTGTCCGACACCATTGTGACAGTTCTTATTCTGGCTGATCACTAGGATTGGAGAGATCGGGTCTATGGCTGTAGATAACACCATAATTTCCAGGGTAGAATTGTCTCACTGATAGCTACAGAGGGAAAGACTTTATCGAGACATAACAGCTTTGTATGTGCCTACATTGATACTATTGACCTATCGAATTATTGATTTCGTATCGAATCTAGTGAACTATTGTATTACCATAATTGTTTTATAAGGATCGGGTCCGACGGTATAGTAAGCCATTTCAAAATACCTCTGCACCCGAAAGATTGGTAATGTCTAGACTGTGTCTAGCCCAAATGTGTAAAAGCGTTTTATTGATCATATATTGAACTTGTAAATCATTTTCTTACAACTCTGTACGGCATACATGTTTTATCCATACCAATATTTATGGAATTGTTTTGGTTGATTCTGCTGTTGTACAATTGGTTTATTGAGCTTTTCCCGAGCTCACCCCTTTATTTCACCATATCAGATCAATAGCAGAATCTAGTGCTTCATCGATCTCAGTGTTCAGCATTAAGTTCTGCTATGAGCTCCTCGCAGTTTCTTCATTTGGTATGCATTATTATATATATTGTTTTCCTTCAAACAACTTTGTCTATGTTCTGAGAATCAGGATGTGTATAAGTAAATTGATGTATGATTGAGTTGTATGATTTAAGTTATGAGATTGAGGGATTGAATTTTACGGTTTCCAAAGGAAATCTCACCATATTGTGCCAAAGGGACGATCTCTAAGTAAGAGGATAGCTCCCTTTGCCTTAAAACTTGCTATCTGTACCATTTTGTAATCAGAGGATCAATCCTCAAGGGGCAGGACTGATCCTTAGATGTGATTACTATTCATTTTTAGCTACTGACTTGCAAAAGACCGATCCATTGCATTGTCATAATAGAATTTAACATTTTGAGTTGTTAAGGACCGATCCCCTAACACCTTGGGACTGATCCTTGCATGGCTTAACCTTGAAAATGTTACCAAAAAGGCATCAATCGATATAGCTTTTTACCTGGGGACAACATAGGTTACCTAAAAGTGAAAGTCATAGTCATATGTATAATATATCACATGATGACACTCACACAACAAACATTGTTAAGAAATGTGATAAATTAGTCCAGATAGCTGTGTTTTCACAACTAAGTAGTGTATAATTATACCTTCTTAGGGTGTGACAACTGATCATTTCCTAAATTTTATGCATGAAACATTTTCAAGATTCAGTTTCTTCTAAGGTAGTTTTCATTCACTTTCCATACCAAGGATTTTGGAAATACATATTAAAAGTTTGATTCTGTATATTCCATTTGGTATTCTAATACTTAACCTTTTGTGATAGCATAAACAAATCGACTGACATACTAAATCCATCAATTATGATGTGCTGGGGTTGTATCAGGTGTATCTCGACATCATTTTTTTGTGTTCTTCACAATTATCATGCTTTGGGCAAGCATTTTTACAAGGAGAAGCCTTCAAAATAACACTTCCACTACATTGAAATGTAGTTTGAGTCTCTACTAACATTACAAGAAGCCATCTCTCCACTTGAAGTATTAATCCAAACTAGGAATGTTATTCTCCTCAAGATAATGGCTCTCTTATTTGTTGTATTACCATATGTGCATGTCCTAGTTATACTTAAATTAGATAAAAAAAAACTAAAACGTACTAAATGCATATTTCCCATAATATACAAGTAGTATGCAATGCCAATAAAGTGAATTAGTGTAACTTTTCCTATCCCCCATTATGTTGAATTAAAAAAGATAGATCCAATTTCTGAGTTTTGACTTTTATGTTCATATTTGCATCAATGTCTCTTTAGCTCCTCACCTGCGGACATGTCCAATTAGTTTAAATTAAATAAATTTAAATTAAAATACTCCAACACAAATTGTATGATTTGTTATCTAATAACTAATGTAATGGAGTTTTGAAATATGCTTTAGGCAAGAAACAATACAAGACTTATAGAGGTAAACTTTTTTGACATAGACTTCCAAAAAAATTGCCATATAGGTATTCCTGATGACACAACGACCCTTTGATTTTTGTATAATTTGAATTCTCAATAATGCTAACTATTATTTGTTAATGTGCCACAAAATTTTGCGAAGGGCCTACCAGATGTTGTAGACAATTTAGGAAGACCTTCTACAAATGTTAAAGGAAGTTTCTCTAATATCAATGAACCCAAACACATTGTTGGAATTGCATCACTCCTATTTACACTGGTAGGAGGACTTGAAATGACTTAGAAATAGCTTGGAGAGGTAAACTTTTTGCTACTTCACTATGTCAATAGTTAGTGTAACAAATTCCAATGACATTGCAAGTTCTCATGAACCTGAGTGGTTTTACTTCTTATACTTCAATTTGTAGGTTTGATTTCCACAATTGTTTTTTTTAAGGGGCAAACTTGGCAAATTAGATTCATTTCGATTATTGCATTTCATTTGAAAATTTGTTATATAATATTATATGCTTAGTTAATTTTGGAATTGCAGTATCTTAATTACTCTGACAATGTTTGGCACAACTGTGTTCTATAGCATGCTAAGTTTCTACTAACTAGTTATAAATCTTTATACTTTGAGGTATTTAAAAAGTTTGGGGTGGACAATTTCGATCCTACTAATCAAGCATTTAATCCACATAGGCACAATGAAGTATTTCAAGTACTTGATAATTTTAATCCTCCTACCACAGTTGGTCATGTTTTGAAGGTAGTATTTTTATCCATTTTTATTGATATAGTTCCATTACAAGATCTAAGTTTAGTTACCAGTTTAATTTCCCTATCTTTGTAGATGTATAATCTTTGGTATGATGTGTTGTTTGAATAGTTATTGTGGTCATTTCAGTAAAGTGTTTATTTCCTTTTTTTTTATAAGTAGGATACATGCTATATGAATGACTCAATAAAGGGAGCTAAGGCTACTAACAAGATGGTGAATGAGATTAAATTTGAGTATTTTCATGCTTTTTTTAATGTTCTTTCATATAACCAATTCTTGATTATCTCATACTGGAAAATTGTTATTTTTTTTATTTTGCAGTTATGGTAAAGGGCAACATTTCTTTCAGAAGACAAAAGGACTTCAAGTGGGTCGGCCAACCTTCCCTATGTCATTATACGGTTTTTATGTAAATTATATTTTCCAATATTGTTGTTTTGGGTTGACATTTTTCTTCGTTTTATTTTTCTACAGCTTATTTTCCCTCTTCTTACATTAGTGAATGTAAATTCTCTTGCTGAAAACATTTTTATCTCCCCCTCAATTGAAGGTTCTAGAGCTTTGTCATCAGCGATTGCTTCTTTAGAGTACAAACTGTGAGTAATTATAAGTGAGAGTCATGGTTCAGTGAACCGTTAGTCAAAACTTTAGCCTATG
Source organism: Firmiana major (assembly GCA_033439115.1). Classification (NCBI taxonomy): domain Eukaryota; kingdom Viridiplantae; phylum Streptophyta; class Magnoliopsida; order Malvales; family Malvaceae; genus Firmiana; species Firmiana major. The sequence continues at coordinate 41,920,734 of CM065905.1, forward strand.
ATTCAATTGAACTATAAATAGTTTAATTCATATTTGTGAACTATGATAATATTTTAGCACTCAATTTGTAAGTTGTTTTCTTAATCTTTTATAAGAACTTGAAATAAATGAAGAAGATTATTGTAACGACTTGATTTATGTACACTTTTGGTTGGGCTATGAGTCGATGATAGATCAGTGCAGTGGATCCTATTACCATTTGTATGTAAGCATAACATAGCTTTACTTAAGGACATTTTGAAACAATATCAAAAGTTATAATTATTCAAGATTCATCAAAGTTCATTCATAAATATCCACGTTTACATCCCCAGGTACATGTCCATATACAATACTGTACTACAAAAGTTTAGATACAAAAGAATGACTTCTCTGGGTATACCTTTCACGTAAAAGTAATCTCTATGGTGATATGACTGCTCAAAAAGAATCCTATCTACACTGGAAGGTCCTCACTATTGGAGGTACTTTGTGGAAGAAAATTAAGGGGTGAGCTCAACATGCTCGTAAGGAAAATATGTCGACAAGTAGATAACTATATTATCTATATGAGCATAGAAAGTTCATCATATAGAGTATACAAAATTAGTGGTATGCATTAAAATCAGTGTCGGTAAAATAACGACAATATCAGTAACGCATAAATTATGTTGCAGTAAACTTAAGATTTATACACTTTATACAGTAAGGTAACATTACTTTCACTTATAAAGAGATTAATTTTAAAACTTATCTCTTTCATGTAATAATACGAAATCAAACAGTCAGTTCAGTAATTCAAATAGACGAGACTAGGCAAAACATGCTAAGAGCAGTATCCCATACGGGAGAATGACATATGGCCATTGTTGGTGATTCCAAGCATCACTGATCAGGTGTGCAAGGATATCAATCACCGTGGGAGTGGTCAGCAACCCAAACGGCTCATAGTAGTCTGAAGACGGAAAACACGGTACAACGTACTCCATGGACCAACAGTAACAGTAACAGTAATAGTGTAGCATGATTAACCAAGGCCTTTGTCTCAAACAAGTGCGAACCAGGCAGTGTAACACATAGTCAACATGCGGCTCAAGCACATTTTATCTAGTAAGGATCGATAATCAGCTCAATTTAATTCAAACAGTTTTAAACAATGATCAGTACGCAAAACGATTATAAAAGGAGCTAGCTAATCAATTTTCGATTAAAACACCAGTATGTAGTATATATCAATAAAACCATGAATTTTCTATTATAGTGCTAAACAAAGCTATTTTAGTGAATATGCATATAAAACAATTTTTGTTGGGTAAGGTCGGGCCATTTTACTAGTGGCTAAAATTTTATAATATTTATAGACATAGAACTGGCCTATAGATTATATCTACAATTTATCAGTAAAACATGTACGTATAGCTATCTCTAGCAGCTCACAAAATTTTCTTAACCCCAGTGGCAGATGATACTTCCTTTATGCCTCAGTTCCATGAGTCAGTCAGTCTGTTCTAGTTCGTTCGTTTTCTCTGGAGCTGCAGTAAATTATCAATTGCTTTAATTAGTCATTGCAAGCTCAAAACTACTTCATTTTACCACATTTAGTGTTTTGAACTCGGTTTATCTAATTAGGCCATTTTACTATGAAATAAGCTAGACATCACTTTAAATTCATTATTACATATTTCATATATTTATTCGTCTCACACAAATGTTCTTTCGGCCTTGCTTGACTAATCGTTCCTGTTTCTTTTCTACCTTTTTATTTCCACTTCCTTCACGTTGAAATCAACCTTGGTCTTCTTGAAATGGCTGGACTGTTTATTAAGGATCTTGGAAAAACTTGGTAGAGTTGAAAACTATCTAAGACAAATGGTGAGGGCAGCAAAGTCCATATTTAATAGCCCTGTAGTAAAGTGGCAACTTGCAAATTATAGGATGATGACACCAAAAATGATGAACCAAAATGCAGTATGGTGATGAAGGCTGAGGACATTTTCAGGTTGGCTTCCTTCCACCTCCTCCTTTACTGCTTAACCGATACAAAACAGTAGTAAAATAATGCAAGATAGCAGCAACCAGTAGCAACGTAGAGATGGTAGTGTTGTGTGGAGATGGATGGTAGTAACGATGGCACAACAAAGTGTAATAGGGGTGCAGCAATGGTGCAATAGTGACGAGCAGGAAAATAGGTAGGATGATGGTTGTAAAACAATGGCAGTAATGATGTGTAGGAAACTAGCTTGAATACGTTGGAAATTTGGGGGAGGAAGCTCTGTTCACTCTTTTATCTTTCCCGTTTTCTACCTCTCATTAAAAGTTTATCTTCCTATCTCTCGGTCCAGGTTTTTCATTTCCTTATTTCAGATTCTCTCTCTTTTAATTCTTCTCCCCTTCTTATTTCTAGCCGCCCTGTACAAATAGCTTCAGCTTGATTCGGTTTCAGCCAGCCTACACACATTTTCTCTGCTCTCCTTTCAATTCGGTTCAGGCTTTATTCTACAGTGCTTCGACAATTTTAGGTAAACATCATTTTTCTCCCACAAAATGTCCATCATACTTTCTCCTACTTTACTGCTTCATTTTTTTCTTCCTCTTGCATTTCTTTCCTTATTTTATTTCCAACCACCCCCACTCACATTTCAGTCTGTCACATGCACTGCAGTCCAGCTTCTCGGTTGTAGTTCACTGACCCTATTTTCTCGTCAGTTTTCAGACCAACTACTCAGCTTTCTCTTCTTTTCTTTTCGTTCCTTTAGCTATCATCTACAGTTCCCTTGTATTTGTTTATTCAAACTTCATCCACTTTCTCTTAAAAATCGATGCACATCATTTAGCCTGCCAACTAGCCTTAACATCTACTCTCACTGCCCCAGTTTATAGCAGCAGTCACGGGACTATTGCTACCCTGAATTTTCCCTCTTCCAACTAAACCATGCAGGTGCTGATTTATGGTTATGATTTACTTACAGCTGCTGTGGTCCTTCTTTCATTTCCAGTTTCTATTCCTTCTCTTCTTTTACACCGAGAGCCATCACCATAATTTCTTCGTTTTCATTCCATTTTTTGCTATAAAGTACACCATTCCCATTTTTGCATTTTAGTACATCACCATCATCATTCTATGCTTCAAATCCATTATATCCCTTTATTCTTCCACCAAAAACATCATCTTCATTCTTTCATTTCTATTTCATTTTCCACCGAAACATCATCACCAACAAATGATTAAAATGGCTTTGGGTTGGCTTAAGAAAGTGAAGCCAATCTTTGCTTCTTAAAATAATAATAATAATAATAATAATAATAATAATAATAATAATAATAATAATCATCATAATCATCATCCAATAGATTTTAATATGATTTAGTATTATGCTCTACTTGATATCATGTCATTTTTGTACTCATTTATACTTCAAGATAAAATATTTTATTTGCTTAAATTTATCTGTTTCTCATGCCAAATATAATTTAATTAATTATCCACCAATAAGCACATTCTCCCCACTTTAAGAAATTTGGTCCCAAAATTTGAAATTACGTCAGTTTTCAAACAAATGTGGGTATTTCTCTCGCATTAAGCTTTCTAATTCCCACGTGGTCTCATCCGAAGTGTGGTACTGTCACAGAACCTTGACCAAAGGGATTATCTTAGACCGCAATGCTTTCTATTTCCTATCCAAGATCCGAATTGGTTTCTCCACATACGTCATATCCTTTTTCAATTCTAGTGGTTCATACTTAATCACATGCGTCAGATCCAGATGATACTTGCGAAGCATCGAAACGTGGACGACATTATAGATACTCGATAACTCCGACGATAATGCCAATCTGTATGCTTTGTCTCCCACTCGGTCTAAGATCTTGAAAGGCCCAATATAACAGGGACTTAACTTTTCTTTCTTCCCAAACCTTATTATGCCTTTGGAGGGAGAGACTTTTAGAAATATCGAATCTCCTACTGAAAATTCCAAAGGCCTTTGTCTCATGTCAACGTAACTTTTTTGGCTACTTTGAGTTGTTCTCAACCTTTCACAAATTAGTTGAACGTCCTTAGAGGCTTGCTTAACTAGATCTGGAGCAAATATCTTTCTTTCACCCACTTCTTTTCTTCCGATTGGAGAATGACACCTCTCACCATACAAAGCTTCATATGGTGCCATTCCAATACTCAAGTGATAACTATTATTGTATGCGAACTCTATTAATGACAAATGGTCATCCCATGAGCCTTTAAAATCCTGTGCATATGCTCTCAACATATCCTCCAGTGTCTGAATGGTTCTTTCTGATTGACCATCTGTCTGAGGATGGAAAGCTGTGCTAAAATTCAATTGGGTCCACATAGCTTCTTAGAAATGTTCCCAAAAATGAGAAGTGAATCGGGAATCCCTATCAGATACAATGCTCACTGGAACACTATGTAGTCTTACAATTTCCCGCACATACAAATCCACCAAGACATTCAACGTATCAATGGATTTCATAGTCAGAAAATGGGTGGATTTCGTTAGCTTGTCAACAATTACCCAAATTGCATTATGATTTCTCCGAGTTCTTAGTAAACCCATAATGAAATCCATGGTTACATGCTCTCATTTCCATGTTGGTATTGGTAGAAGCTGTAGCAACCCTACAGGTTTTTGGTGCTCTACCTTAATTTGCTGACACATAAGACATCTGGCCACAAATCCGGCTACATCCTTCTTCATACTTGACCACCAATAAACTTTTCAAAGATTCTGATACATCTTATTACTTCCCGGGTGTAAAATATACTTCGAGGAATGAGCTTCTGATAATATTAGTTTCTTCAACTATGAATCATCGAAAACACAAACTCTACCTCTGAACCTCAATAGACCATTAGTGCTTATTTCAAAATCTGTCATAGTTTCTAACTGAATTTGACTAGTCATATCTATACAATACTGATCAATATGTTGAGCCTGTCAGATTCGATCAATCAAGTCTATTTCTAACCTCAGGCTAGCTATCATACCATAATTGGCAGTGTCAGATGGTTTAATATGCAAATTGAGGTTTGCAAAATGTTCTAGCAGCTCATTCCCGAATCATCAAATAAGACACCATCTCGATATTCTTTTTGCTTAAGGCATCCGCTACTATATTTGCCTTCCCAGGGTGGTAACGGATCTTACAATCATAGTCTTTTAGAAACACTATCCATCTTCACTGCCTCATATTAAATTCTTTCTGTGAAAATAAGTATTTGAGGCTTTTATGATCAATAAAGATCTGAAACTTCTCTCTATACACATAATGGTGCCATATCTTCAGGACAAACACCACGGCTGCCAATTCCAAATCATGGATTGGATAGTTCTTCTTATTTTCTTTTACTTGTTGGGAACCATAAGCAACTACCTTACAACTATACACAACCCAGACCTTGGCTAGAAGCATCTGTATACACTAAGAAGCCCCCTGAACTGGCGGGTATAGTCAGAATAGGTGCGGTGGTTAGTCTGCACTTCAATTCTTGGAAACTTCTTTCACATGAATCACTCCACTCAAATTTGAAATTCTTCCGCGTAAGTCGAGTCAAAGGAGCAGCCAATTTGGAGAAACCCTCCACCAATCTTCTATAATATCGTGCCAAACCCAAAAAATTTTGAATCTTAGTAACAATCTTAGGTCTTTCCCACTGGACTATAGTCTCAATCTTAGACGGATCAACAAACACCTCGTCCTTTGACTTAATGTGACCTAGAAAAGCTATATGATCTAACCAAAAATCACACTTACTGAGTTTAGCATATAACTTTTTTTCCCTGAGGGTTTGCAGAATCTTTCCCAGATGTTGCTCATGATCTTCTTTGGACTTGGAATACACTAAGATATCGTCAATAAAAACTATGACGAATGTATCCAGGTAAGGCTTAAGTACTTCATTCATCAGCGCCATGAAAGCTGCAGGAGCATTTGTTAACCCGAAAGGCATAACCAAAAACTCATAATATCCGTATCGGGTTCTAAAGGCTGTCTTGGGTACATCTTCATTTCTAATCTTCAACTGATATGTCACACCCCACTTTCGGGTGTCCTTTATCCAAACTTACGCTACTACGGTTGGGCTGTGAGGCGATGCAATTACTAAAATTTCATAAGTTTTACAATGAAAATATTTAAAATTTAATTCACACTCCTAGGTGTGTGTAAATATACAAATTAATTGTATATTAATATTTTTACAAAACATCCCTCATACCACTGTTTACATTCTCATTTTGTAACTGTGCGATACAATATATTAGATACAAAATACTCATGTGTATACAAGTCTTATACCTTTGCAACTGGTGGGAGCTGTCCAACACAAAAAGATCCAGAGACTACCGCACTGCCTTACTTCTCAGTATCTGGAGGGAGAAAAGTAGTGGGATGAGCAAACCACGGCTCAGTAAGGAAAATGATGCTATCAGGTAGATACTGTATTATCTACATAGCCCATGCATGCATAAACCAAACCATGTTTCAATGGAAATGGAAATATTACTAGAAAATGCATTCAAACCATTATTTCTCATATAAGCATTTTCCTGAAATCAAATATGCAATATTCCCATTTGAAAACATGTCAAAACACTGCTATCATAGCACGAGCATTCAAATCGTAAATTCTCTTTACTTTTCTCAAATCATTTCTTTTCATCAAACTCTTTCTTTTTTGAGTTTCTCATTTTTCTCGTATCTCTGAGACAAGCATGGAGTTTTTGGCAATCTAATATCCACGACATATGGTCATAGTCAGTGATCCCAAGCCTCACTGATCAGGTGTGCACAGGGCATCACTTCACCTAAAGGGGGATGGGTCAATCCTACCCTCCAGCTCATCTCAATCAACCTCATCTCCTCATATACTCACGATATAAGTTACGCCATGTGTCATCTACGCGATACTTGTACTCACGTGCACCCAGCACGGTACATATTATACCAATGGACAACTACACAGTTCTACGTACGACCGTGGACCTAAGTCCATCTACCAACTCCAATGGACTTTTCATCCTGAACAATGTCACATATACCAAGCGAGCAATCAACGTGACACACAGTCATCGCAAGGCTCCAACGCGATGCGATTTATTGTTAAGCCCAGCCCGTTCCAAGGCCGTCGGCTGGTATCCCCTTGGGTCCTAAACCCCCAAGTTTACCTCAACTCAGTAAAAACAGGTGCGAGCAAAGCTCCAGCACTTTTCTCAAAACCATCGTGCAAGTTAAACTCCAGCATGGTTTATCAAAACATGTAGACGTATGTAAGTGAAACTCCAGCATAGTCCAATTCATCAAAACGGGTGTGAGCTAAAGCTCCAACACCATCACATCTCAAATCCGATAGGTGGCTATTTTCTCTTTTAAAAACTTAAAACATGTTTATTTACATAGCATGTCGTCCTATGCTAAACATGTAAAACTAGCCAGCCTACCTATTATTATTTCTCAATCTCAAAATCAGTACATGGATGAGAAAACATCAAAACATCATGAATAGATGAAAAAGCATTGAAAACATGCATGTTAGGCTGTTTTTCCTTCCCACATCCCATTTTCACAATATAGATGTATATCTAATACTTTTCATACTTTCATATAGATTTCCATAGCTCAATAGCTAAACATATTATTTCTAGCGCCGTAATTACTCAAATCGCAGTAAAATACGTATAAATACCTCTATTGCTAACACATAGTCCCTTACCTCGAATCGCGCTCATATTTCCTCTGTCACGTTTGCTTCGTTCGCGATTCGGGTTAGTTGTGTTTCACGTATTCCAAGCTACACGTATAAATCATCAAGTTATTTTCTGTTTCATCCTCTAAATATACACATTTCACTTATTTGTCTATTCATACTCCTCAAATCCTTAAAATCACATTTCACCTTTCCACTAACATCATTTTATCATCTCTAAAGCTTTCCATCACTTTCCCATGAATTTCCTCTTTATAGATCTCCTATAATACTACTCACCTATCACTACATTCATCATTCCTATCAACATTTCACATGTCACGACCCAAAAATCAGAGTAAATTTTTCGTTTTTCTTTCATACTTACCTGTCCTCTGATCATGACCACTCTCCACTAAAATTGGGCTATGCGTCAATGCCAGTCCCACTATTCAATCACCATATAACTTAATTTCTTATTAAATGAAAGGTAAACACATGTGTTTTTCACTAATTCTTTCCCATTCATTTACAAGTGTTTACAGTGTCTATACATCCTCGAAAGTTACTTACAAACATGTTACTATGCTATTCTTACTTATATACAATATGTACAAGTGTATATACCTCAAAATGATGGGCAGCAGTGTCAGACTCGGATTTTTTTGTAGCTTGTATCTTATGCTTCCTATGTGTATGAACACTTTGTTATTATAGTTGAATCATAAGAAGAGTATTTACTAGACTTAAAGTGTTAGTGAAATGATTTAACACTCAAAAGCTACATAAAAAGCCTAATGTGGACTATAAGTGTCACAGGCTAAACCAAGTGAATCTAAATCATCCTGACTGAAAATAAGAACTTAAAATGAGAGAACATAGAGAGATCATGAAGGAAAGTCAGCTTGATTTAGTCCCGAACATCGAAAACAAGAGTAAAAGCTAAAAAGGTAAAATGGACCTTTTTGGCGAGAAAATGTGTTTCAGGTATAATTATCCACCGGGAACGGTTGAAACATAAAGACGAGAGTGTAAGACATAAGATATGATACTTTCAAAATTTTGAGAAAAAGTCAACTTGGTCAATGGTTAAGGAAAAAGTCAACTATAGTTAAGAAAGTGAACTTTTACCATAGTTGACTAATCATGGTTAAAAATTAACCTAAGTGTAGAGAAAAATTTGGGAAAAAATATTCTTGGCCAGAATACATAATCATCCCCGGAAGTAAGGAAAATTTATTCGAAAGGATTCCAGAATAAATTTAATGGTGAAAAACGTAATGGGCCTAAGGTGAAAATTTTAAAACCCATTAAGGTATACTAAACGTATATCGAAATTCTTAGGTCCTTTAGAGCGAATTGTTGGACCAATTGATTTGCCAAATTTTGAGACAATTAAAGGCCCGAGACATAGTAAAAATTTCAGCTTGAAAGCCCATTAAGAAAGCCCAAACTGAGAAGCCCAAATGGAAAAGCCCATGAGATAAATATCTAACCATAGTTAAAGCTAACCATGACTCATAAGGTGACTCATTAGGTGACTCATGGCTAAGGCTTGGAAAGTCAAGCTTAATGGCTAGAAAGTAAAGCTTAATGGCTAAGTATGTGGCTTATAAAATCAGCCACACCATTGTCATCTTCATCACACCAAATTCGGCTAGAAGAAGAAACTATTGAAACATATTATCCAAGCTTTCTCTCACTAGAAATCACTAGGAATTAGGCATAATTGGAACTTGCATCCTTCATGGAAGTTGTTCCAAATTGAAAGGAGAGTGACATATTTTGGAATTGGCTATCAAGAATCCATAGAGTGCAAACCGAGAGCCTTCAAAGATTCGGCCAAAGGGTGAACACAACAATTGGTATATTTTCTAATTTTCAATTTCATATATGTTAATGTATGAGTGATTTTAAGTATATTGATATATGTTTTAAGCATTGAAACATATTAAATCACTATGATGTTGGTTAGGCCGAGAGTGAATGATGAGACATTAATTTATGTCCATATGATTTTAAGGCATAAATGGATTAATATACATGTGTTAATAATTATGGTGTAATTAGAATTAATCAATTGGATTAATTAATACATGTAATTAGTTGGCAATCAAGGTGTTTGATAAAATGCCTAAATGAACTATATGATGTTTAGGAATGTTGCCAACCAAGTGTTTGTGAAAATGCCTAAGTGAATTGGCTAAGAAATAGGCATGGATGGCATGCCATGGCATAACCGATGGCATGGGTAGCTCTCGGCCATGACATGTGCCCGAGAGGGCCAATGGGCCAAGCCCAAATATTTTAGGCCCAATATGATGTAATGGGCCTAGGACAAGCCCAATAAGAGTTGGTGGGTCCCACAAGCCCAATAGGCCCAACGAAAATGAATAGTAAAATAAAAATGGGCTTAAGGCATAGTTAGGCCTATTAAGGATTATTAAGGCCCATTAAGGGAAATAGACTGTATTTTATGTGAAATACAGTAGGAAAAGTGTAATTAACGTGATAAATGGTTATATGCAGCTCTAGAGAGTATTGGAGGAGCAAATCGGACTGCTGAAACGAGCAGCGCAGAGAAAGTGAAATTTCTCGAGTGATTGCAGGTAAGGGACTTTTGTGAGTAGTTAGAGATACCTGCATGTATTTTCATCTGCTTTTACATTCACTTAAAAACTCTGAGGGTCAGAGAAAGTGAATAATAATTATTACGACCCGATAGTAGCAAATTATGATTTTGCCCCTAGTTAGTTACAAAGTCAACTTTTGTGAAAAGTTGTAAAAAGCATGGAAACCACTATTTTGACCGTTTAACTGTTGTTTAGCAGGAGAATAAATAGATGGGCTAATGATTTTAAGGTTGATGTGAATTAAGTACACTTTATAGTGCTGATTTTGATGTTTTGTAAATCATCCCTTTTTAAAGAGCCATGTATCATATTTTGTGAGAATGAATTGTGTTGGAGCATAGCTCGCACGGGATTTCATATATTTTTCACATACATTAGTGCTGGATTTTGATTCGCACTAGATTTCCATGACATGCATAATAGAGTACTGGAGTTCTTACTCGTACTCAGTTTTATATGATATATGCATGAGAGAGTGCTGGAGCGATTAGCTTGTACTCGAGTTTTTCATGAGATGCATGACAGAGTGCTGGAGCGTTGCTCATACTCAATTCTTCATGATTTATACATGATATAGTACTGGAGCTATTGCTCGTACTTGATTTAATACATGAACTATGCATTGACCTAGTTGCTAGAGGTTTGCTCGCACTAGAGTTGAGTTTGTGATGTGAAACAGTATTTGAGCGGAGTGTCAACTGTGAGTCGCACTCAAAGGCGCGCACTGTATGTGATATATAATACATGTTACAAACCCATGCTCGCATCCTTGTGTGACTGAGTGTCACATTATGTGAGAGGATAGCCGTATGAGGGTATTAGAGATGTGGTATGATATTCCATGGTTTGAGGGCTAAGACCTATGGCAGGCACCCCGACTGTGATGTAGGGTCCACGGGTGTACTTTGTACCGTGCATGTGGCATGGGAGTACACTGTACCGTGTGTTGTTGTGGAGTTGAGGAGGATATAGCTGACAGTTGTGATGGACTGACCCCCCTCCTGTTGCAGCAGTGATGCCCCGCACACCGAGATCTGTGTTGCTTGGGATCACATGTCGGATATGATCATAGTCCAGGATACTATTTGCATTTCACCACAGAGTCTCACATGATATATCACATTGATTGACTGATTTAAATTATGGACAGACCTGAGGGATGGGTCAAACTCCGATTCTATGATGTGAATGATTTAAATGCCATATTTATTGTGATTTAAATATACATGGCATGACTTACATAAAGGCATGATTTATATAAAGATGCATTGTTTTGCACTACATGCCTACATTTGAGAAAGAAAGCATGATTTTTGTACATGGGATTTAATCTGTACAAGTATACATATATATATTTAAAGACATGCTTTTAAAGTGAGTAAAGGAAATAATGTTTTCAAGGCATAGCATTATTTTGAGTAGATAGTGTAGATATCTACTTGCTTGCCTGATTTCCTTACTGAGCGCGTTGTATGCTCACCCCCTTTCTTTACATCTCTCTACGGAGCATCAGTAGAGCGAGAGCTATCGAGGGATAGTATTCCTGAGTCCACTGCTAGTTCCTATCGACCGCCAGGTATACAGATTTTGTACGATTATGTATCTAAACATAGAAACAGCACAGTGATGTATACGATATATAATGGGGAATGTATTTGTATTAGATTTTATAGAATCTTACATATATTATAAAAGCAGTTACAGTCAGTAACAGTATATTGACATGTATGTATGATAATGGATAATGTGGTAAGCAAGGATTCTGACATCGAATCACAGCCCAACCATTAAAGAGAGGAAAGGTAAGTTAAAAATGCGAAAAATTTGTAGTGATTTTGGTTAAAGTCATAGATTAAGAATGGGGTCCTGACAGAAATGGTATCAAAACAGAGGTTGGTCTGATGTGAGTCGGTGTTAGAAAATAGGAAAGTGTACATCCCCATAGTACTGTGCTGTGTTTAGATATAACTGTGTATACCATATAGGAAATGGACTAATTCATTATTATGAATGTAGGAACTTTGCTTATATGGCAAATACGCGTAGTGGTAGAGTTATGAGAGGTAGGGCTTGAGGTCGGGGAGATAGACCCGAGGGACGAGCTGCTGCTGAACCATTACCTACGCATGAGACTCTAGGTGCTACTGAGGCACCCGAGTGTGCTGAGACACGCTTTACGAGATTAGAGCGTAGTCTTGAGACGATTGTCTAGATATTGGCACAGACATGCCAGGTAGGCAGAGACAGGTGGCAGGAGCTACGACAGGAGAGGCAATTGCCCCTGATACATCTACGCAGACAGCTGATGCACCGAGGACTGTAGATACTCCTACACCCCCACCAGTTTCGGGTAGTAGTGGATTAGGGTACGGATGTGATCTGCATCGGTTGCGAGAATTCCAGAAGTTTAGACCTCCATCCTTTAGTGGGGTCAAGGACCTTGTAGCTGCCGAGGAGTGGTTAGCGGAGATGGAGAAGCTTTATGGATTCTTCGAGTGCACGACCTCGGAGATGGTCGCATTTGCTGCGTTCCTACTGAAGGGAGCTGCAGAGCATTAGTGGAAGTCCACCCGACCTATATTGAGATCCCGACACACAGATATCAGTTGGGAGATATTTCGGGAGGCCTTTAGGAGGCAGTTTGTTCCCGATACCGTACAACAGAAACTACACGCAGAGTTTTTGGGACTAAACTAGGGGAGTTTATCTGTGGACGAGTATGAGACTCGATTCCTATCCCTAGCAAGATATGACCTCGATACCATGTATAGTGAGGCCAGGAAGGTCTACAGGTTTATTGATGGGTTGAGACCAGTTTTGCGGTCCAGGTTGGTTCCATTAGACATAGTTACCTATGAGGAAGCAGTGCGCAGGGTGCAACTGTGTGAGCAAGATTACGAGAGGAATGCTTTCGAGTTCGAGAAGTTTAGCCGTAGCCGAGACATACAGAAGAAGAGGCCGGTTAGAGATTTTGGTTATCGAAGAGGGAAAAAATTCTTCTGTAAGAGATCACGGGTAGAGGAGGCACGAAAGAGATATGCTAGACCTCCTGCTTATCCGACTGTAGCCCCAGCCAAGGGCATTGTCATAGGAGGACAGAGACCTGCTATTGATTAGTGCAGAAGATGCGGTAAACAACATGGAAGTAGACCGTGTCCGCTGACTCCTATTGTATGTTTTCGATGTGGAAAACAGGGGCATATGGCTAGAGAGTGCCCAGAGACATTTGTGACTGCCCCACAGAAGGGCAGGGAGCCTGATAGAACTCCAACTGGTACGTCTGCTCAGAGAGGTAGAGCGACGGCAGAGGAGAAGGGGAAACAGGTGATGGGTCGAGGGCGAGTGCATGCTTTGGACCAGGGGATAGCTGATGCTTCATCGGATGTGATACGAGGTAACATCCTGATTTATGATATTAAAGCATATGTTTTAATTAATCCTGGTGCCACGCATTCTTTTGTATCGCCTTCATTTGCATGTAAATTAGCAAGACATGTAGAGCGTACACCATTATGTATGATGATGTTGATTAGTACGCCTATGAATAGTAAGCACACACTGTATGTCACATTATGTGACTGAGTGTCATATTATGTGAGAGGATAGCCGTATGAGGGTATTAGAGATGTGGTATGATATTCCATGGTTTGAGGGCTAAGACCTATGGCAGGCACCCCGACTGTGATGTAGGGTCCACGGGTGTACTTTGTACCGTGCATGTGGCATGGGAGTACACTGTACCATGTGTTGTTGTGGAGTTGAGGAAGATATAGCTGACGGTTATGATGGATTGACCCCCCTCCCGTTGCAGCAGTGATGCCCCGTACACCGAAATCTGTGTTGCTTGGGATCACATGTTGGATATGATCATAGTCCAGGATACTATTTACATTTCACCACAGAGTCTCACATGATATATCACATTGATTGACTAATTTAAATTATGGACAGACCTGAGGGATGGGTCAGACTCCGATTTTGTGATGTGAATGATTTAAATGCCATATTTATTGTGATTTAAATATACATGGCATGACTTACATAAAGGCATGATTTATATAAAGATGCATTGTTTTGCACTACGTGCCTACATTTGAGAAAGAAAGCATGATTTCTGTACATGAGATTTAATCTGTACAAGTATACATATATATATTTAAAGACATGCTTTTAAAGTGAGTAAAGGAAATAATGTTTTCAAGGCATAGCATTATTTTGAGTAGATAGTGTAGATATCTACTTGCTTGCCTGATTTCCTTATTGAGCGCGTTGTATGCTCACCCCCCTTTCTTTACATCTCTCTACAGAGCATCAGTAGAGCGAGAGCTATCGAGGGATAGTATTCCTGAGTCCACTGCTAGTTCCTATCGACCGCCAAGTATACAGATTTTGTACAGTTATGTATCTAAACATAGAAACAGCACAGTGATGTATACGATATATAATGGGGAATGTATTTGTATTAGATTTTATATAATCTTACATATATTATAAAAGAAGTTACAATCAGTAACAGTATATTGACATGTATGTATGATAATGGATAATGTGGTAAGCAAGGATTCTGACATCGAATCACAGCCTAACCATTGAAGAGAGGAAAGGTAAGTTAAAAATGTGAAAAATTTGTAGTGATTTTGGTTAAAGTCATGGATTGAGAATGGGGTCCTGTCAAGCAGCGAATATCAGGAATGCAGTACTCAATCGTCGCAAAGTCTACTGGAGGAAATCTGTGTAGGAAAATGAAAGGGGTCAGCACATCAAGCTCAGTAAGGCAATCCTACGAATAAGTAGGTAACCATACTACCTACATGAACGTGGTGCCATGCATAAACCACCCTTTCTCCACACATTTCAAAACAGATGCTATAATTCATGATGTCATGTAAAACAAGTTCGCATATGGATTTCAAAGAGCATGGAAAATTCAACATGTAACTCTTTTAAATCATTTCATTCTCATTAAAATTACACAATAAAGTTAGGACTCAGCCCATCCCTCGGGTGTTCTGACTCACACAACACCATGAAATCAAATGCTTTTCACATCAATAGAAATATGTGATATAGTGAATGTCATGTAAAACTAGTTTACATCATTCATGGGTTTAAATAGCATGGAAATAACATCATGCAAATTTAGTTTAAAGCCCAGTTTCATTCTCATCAAAATCTTATCTCAGTTAGGATCTAACCCCTCCCTCGGGTGATCCAGACTCACAAAAATCCATAAAACGAGTTTCTCAAAACATCAACATGTGAGACTAGGCAATATATGTATATATCTCGGGCAAATAACTAGGACAATGGCCATATGTCCTTGTGATCCCACTGCTACACGGATCCTAGTGTGCAGGGTCTCACCACGATCGGGGACTGCCCTGGGAGGTGAGTCAGTCCATCCCATCGGCCCTATCCGATCACTCTCATCCGAAGATGCCACGCGTCCGAAGATGCCACATAATCAATCCCAGCATGGTACAACGTACTCCATGCTACTTGCACGGTACAACGTACTCCGTGGACCCATATCTCATATCCATACTCATGCCTTGTCTCAAAATGCACGTGCGAGCCTATTTAATCGGCGTGACACACAGTCTACCCGACGCTATAAGCACGACTCATCGCATGTTCTCATAAAACCAGTGCGAGCGATGTTCTAGCACTCTCATAAAATCAAGGAAAATCTCATGCGAGCCAAGTTTCGGCACGCGTTTCATAATATCTCATAAATCTAGTGCGAGCTAAGCTCCAACACTCTATCAAAATCATGTAAAACTAGTGTGAGCTAGGCTCCATCACTCTGTCAAAACAATTTAAGTGAAAATCTGGTGTAAGTTAGACTCTAGCACTCTGTCACAAAATCATATGAAAACCTGGTGCAAGTTAGACTCCAACACCAATGCATGTAAAACTCTAATGCGAGCTATTGCTCCAGCACTAATGTGAAATCTGAGAATTTTAGACATTTTAATTATGTAATATGAACTTGAAGTGTAATTTATTGAGCTGAGTGAAATGTATAAGTAATGAATGAGAAATAATCAAAATAGTGAATTGTGGAAATTATATTTGGAGATTTATATGTTAAGTGTTTAACCAAGGTGTGAAACTATGAGGTCAGATCGATCTTGGAAGAAGAAAAGATCGATCTGGTGGGCTAAAAATGACAAGGAATGAGGAATTTAAGCGAGCAGATCGATCTCCAATGGAAGAGGATCGATCTCCTTATGATTCTGTAATGAAGAGATCGATCTAATGAGGAAGGAATCAATCTCAAAATGTTTCTGTTAAGGAGCAGATCGATCTCCTCAAGGAGCAGATCGATCTCATGAAGTATTCTGTAAACTAGAGATCGATCTCATAATTGGAGCAGATCGATCTCATAATTGGAGCAGATCGATCTCATAAGGCCATTAAGAGATCGATCTTACCCTACGACAGATCGATCTCCTAGGCATAACATTGCCCCAAATCATCATCAAATTCAAATGCAGATCGATCTCATCAAGAGCCAGATCGATCTCCTACCCTCCGTTTATAAAAGGACCCTTATGTTTTCCTGCATTTCATCTTTTCTCTCTCTTTCAAACCTCTATTTTAGTCGAGCCCTAGCTTTCTCTCTCTTCCAAATGACCCATTTCCATCCAAATTAAGAGTTGTGGTTAGAAGAAAAGTTGTTCCTCATCCAAAGGAGAACAACATACTTGGAAATTGAAAGACGAATCGAATCGAGGTGTGAGTTAAGCACTCCACAAGTTTGGGTAATCTCTAAACCTCGATCTTTGATTTTGAAGTAATCTTTGGTGATTGTGAACATGGGCATTGTGATGAATTAGTTGGGAAATGATTATGGATTGATAAAACTATGATTTTGTTGGACTAGAGATGTTAATATGTAATTTATGGTAAATAGGGATTTTTGTCTATAAATTGGAAATTTAGGCAATGAGGTGATTTTGGCATGGGTATTATGCATGAGAAATGTAGAAGGTTGAGATGTAGTGGACGAGATTATGAATGGTGATAGAATTGTGAGCATTGGTTGATTGAGATATTAATGAGAATATGAGCAAATCTGTGCTCAATAATGTGATTGAGTTAGGTTATTGATGTTTTTAACATCGTTTGGACAGCTCGGGAGTTCCAGAGTGGAATGCGAGGCTAGTCCGTGATATGGGGGAAACGATTGCACTATACGAGGTGCAAAGAGGTAAGGGAAAACTAATCCATTTGTGTATGTGTTTTGATGAACTATTTGTAGCATGAATCATGATTTAAGAATACAAGCATGTTTGTTGTTGTGTTGTGATAAGATTGCACACGATTTTTATAGCCGGTTGGAGCCCAATGTTTTATTAGTTTATAAGCTATGTGTAAAATTGCTTTATACACTGTTGAGTTTGTGTGAAAAGTAACTTGGGTTCTACGTTAAGGCAATATTGAGATTTGAGAAAATGTGTGCGTGTTTTGCCGGTTGGAACTCAGTTTTAATATGTTTTGTGTTGAGTTCACGAATGTTTTAGACGAGTTTTATGAGAGAAAAACCACTATGAGTTTTACGTGAAGGCAAAATGATTTCTTTTATGATAATGGCTAATGATTGAGACTTAGGTGTGTCATGTTGAATACACATCAGGCCTTGCTTTGGTAGTATGTAAGTCTGGGCATTGTTCTGGTAACAAGTAAGTCTGATTATTCCTCCGCTTTGGTAGCGTTGGGAGGCGTTGCTTTGGTAGCATGTAAGATCGATAGAGTGGGCCACCTAGGAATCGACCCAAGGACCACGTGATAGAGTAGGCCGCCTGGGAATCGACCCAGGGACCACGTGATAGTGTGCATGAGGCGAGGCATTGCTCTGGTAGCATGTAAAGCCGGGCCTTCTTCTGGTAACATATAAGTCCAATATACCATGCATACGACCATATTGTGGACGTTCCCTTTTACGAGGATGCCTGGGATGTGCACCCAGAGGAGATTATATATTTGATGTGCCATGACGAGTTTTATATAAGTTTATTTCCTACTCTCATTTTACACATGAGTTGTGTTTTGTGACTTTGTCACGTTCTATTTAGCAAGGTGATTTTATCACATATTTCGAGAAAAGCCATTATCGCATATATCTACACATGCTTGTGAATGCTCTATATTGAGCCTTTTTACCTTCATGTTTTCACATGATTTATGAGTTATGAGATGATGATGTTTTGAGAACTTTCATGCTATGATTTCAAATGAGTATACCGAGTTTCATATACAAATACTTATTTGCGATGTGTGATATGGTTTTTATAACTGAGTTCCCTTACCCCCCTTACTGAGCGATTTAGAAGCTCACCCTATTTTCTCTTTCCCCCCAGATTTCTTCAAGTGAAGAGAGTTTTCCCTGCGACGTACGGAGTAGTGGCTAGTGGAGGACTTAAGTTCCATGCCACATATTGTATTGAGGTATAATTTATCTTTTCATGTACTCAAACTAAAGTTGTAATTACAAACACTTGTTGAAGAATGATGTATGGGATGTATTAGGATTAATTAACTCGGAATTGCGTAATGTACATGATATGATATATACTAATTATGATGAGATATTGAAGCATGATAAGTATGAGGATGTATGACACTGCACAAGAATGCACCCTTAATTGTGATTTGATAAGTAAAAAGTTTTAAATTGCCATATTTTTCGCGTTTTCGGGGTGTCACAACTAATGCATGCATCACACAAATCAAAACTCGAGCGCGCTGAGCTCTAGCATGTCACATTTCTAGAAAATCACGTAGGCGGCTACATTTCTCAAATCAATTTCATAGAAAATCAACATTGATTAAAGTTATGCAATGTTGTGCATTTTATTTAAAAGTTAGCCAGCCTACCCATGCATGTGTCAAAACACCTTAAGAACAAGCAAGGAACTCTTGTTCTTGCTCCTTCCAACTTTTCCTAAATTTGGAAATTTTATCCTTCACAAGGGTATTTTGGTAATTTGTCCATCGGGGCACTAAAATTTTTATCTTAAATTAGACCCTTCAGACACTTTAAGAGACTACAAATGAAGTTGAAATTTCGTAAAGCTGCCTCTAGCAGTCCGTAAAATTCCCTTACCTGGAATCACGCGTAAACTTATCCCGTTTCGCCCGTACCAGGTCTCTCAGTCCAATTCGCTCCAAACCAAGTTCACGGAGCTGCATATAACCACGTATTTGGGTTAGTTCTAATATACTTATCAGTATTTCCCTTATACTGATCGAATCTAAAACACTGGGCCCGATTTACTTTATTAGGCCTGATTGCATCTTAATGGGCCTTGACCCATTTCTAGCTCGTTTCTACTTATTAAATCCCTTCTTCGGATTTACTGGGCTCATTTGGCTTACCACTAATCATCGGGCTTTGTTCCAAACTCATTGGATAACTCGTATACTATTTACGATAATTACTTTAAAATTTTGAATAAAATTCCTTTTATGCAGAATCAATCCGTAAAACCCGTAAAATAATCTTAACTCTGCATTAAGGACCCTAATTTCCGTAATTAAAATATACTTACCCAATGTTATGCAGGGTACAAAAATCGGAGCTCAATTGGCTCTCGTTCGGGCTCTGTCATAAAATTGCACAATTAGGTAAATCTGAGTTATTTTTCATTAAATATAATATTAAATAAATTTTTGAAATTTACCTGTAGGTTAATCTCGACCCTCGATCAACTTACTCGAATCTCGAGTCATCCTCGATAATTTTTCTTTCCTTTTTCCCTTTTTCTTTCCTTTTCTTTTCCTTTCCTTCTCTTTTTCCTTCATTTTCCTTCCTTTTCCTTTCTGCCAAACGGTGTCGTTTTCTGGTCTTTGTCGTCACCGGCGGTTTTGGCCGTTTCGTCGACCACTATCGATCTCAAAATGACCGGCTCTTCCTCCCGATCACGCTGGTGCCCTCCGTTCACGCCCAGCTGCCGTGGATCATCAAAATGGGGCCGTTTTCCTCTCGATTTTTCTCCTACTTCGTTCGCCAATTTTCGACGTCGATACGGCACGTCGTCGGTGCCGTTGAGTTCGCTGGCCTGTCCTCTCTCTTCTTCGACCTTCGTCTGGCTCGTCGGTCACCGGTGGCTCGTCGGTGGGTCTCGGGTCTCCCTCAGTTTTCTGTCGATTTCCCAGTTTTTGGGTTTTTCCCGATTTTCGATTTTCAATTTTTTTTTATTTATAATTTATTTTATTAATATTATATTCATTAAAATACTCAAAAAACTTCCAAAATATCTAATAAATTCTTTATTTTATTAATAATTAATTAATTTAATTAATTTAATTAATTTAATTTATTTAATTTATTTATTGTATTTTAACCCTTTTTTCGGTATATTTTCTTCGTATTTTCAGGATATTGTCCTGAGTGAATTTTCAGTAAATTTTAATAATTCCGGATCTTAATCAATTGGACTCGAAATTTAATTATTTCATCGTTATTGATCAAGATTTCTCAAATTCATTTTTTTAATGAAATTTTCTTATTGAATTTATACCGAAATTCGATCTTTTGACCGTTTTACCCTTGCACGTGTTCGGGATCAAACCAATCTAACTTCCCTTCACGAACACTCATGCATTTTGTGTTTTAAATCCTTGTCTCCAGTCCGAATCTCATTCGTTTAATTTGTGACCATTTCAATCCTTCATAAGAAATTACGATAAAAATCGAGTCTTACATAATCTCTCCCACTTAAGAAATTTGGTCTTCCAAATTAGAACCAAGTCAAATGGATCCATAAACAACTCCGGGTACGTCTATCGCATCATATTCTTTAATTCTCATATGACTTTTTTGGAGTGTACTACTACCAAAGGACTTGACTAGGGAGATCGTCTTAAACCTCAACACTTTTTCCTTCTTGTTGGCCGAATCGAGTTTTCAACATACATTATACTTTCATTGAGCTATAACAGCTGATATCTGATCACAGATGCTGGTTCCGGATAGTATTTTTGAAGCATCAAAAGATGGGACACATCGTGGATGCCTGCTAATTCAGGTGGTAACGCCAACCTACAGGCCTTATCTCTCACTTTGTCCAATCTCTCAAAGGATTCAATCTTACAAAACTCAATTTGCCTTGTTTCCGAATCTCGTTATGTTCTAAGGGCATGTAACTTCCAACAATACTGATTCACCCTCGGTGAATTCCAATGCTTTTCTGTCTCTTGTCAGCATAGCTTTTCTGCCTACTCTGAGGTGTTCTTAATCTCTCACAAATCAACTGAACATCCTCAGAGGTTTGTCTTACCAATTCGGGAGCAATTCTCTATCTGTCACCCACTTCCTCTTATCTAATTCGGGGAACAACCCCTAAAGCCATACCATGTCTCATATAAAGTCATCCCAATACTCAAGTGATAATTGTTGCTATTGGCGAATTCAATTAGTAGCAACCGATTATCCCAGGAGCTTATAAAATCAATGCACACACTCTCATCATATCCTCCAGAACCTGTACAGTCCCCTCTGACTGACCATCTGTCTGAGGACGAAAAGCTGTGCTAACACTTAGTCGGGTTCTCATAGCTTCGTAAAAAATATTCCTTGAAGTGGGAAGTGAAGCGGGAATCCCTATATGATATAGTGCTCACTGGAAAATACATGGTGTTCCACAATCTTCCTTACACATATAACCGCCTACACACTTAAAGTATCTGGGGATTTCATAACCAGAAGGTGGGTAGACTTAGTCAATCTATCGACTATCACCTAGATAGCCTCGTGATTCATTCGGGTCCTCTGTAACCCATCATAATATCCATGGTAACTTGCTCCCATTTTCGTGTTGACATATAGGTAGAGGCTGCAATAACCCTGTAGACTTCTATTACTTTACCTTAATCTGCTGATATACGAGACACTTTTCCACAATATTTACAACGTCTCTTTTCCTATTTGACCACCAATACCTTTTTCTGAGATTTTGATAAATTTATTACTTCTTGGATGCACTGTATATCTCGAAGAATGAGCTTCTGACAATAATACTATCTCATCAACTGTGGTCCGGGGGAGCACTTACACTGTCTCTGAACCTTAGTAAACCATCATCACTCTCTGTGAACTCTATCACTGTACCCATCTAAATCTGACCCACATTATCGACACCATGCCGATCATCACGCTAAGCCTGTCAAATCCAATCACTCAAATCCGGTTCTAATCTCAGGCTAGCTATCACACAATCACTGTCATCATCAGAAGGGATCACATCACTACTGAGGCTCACAACTGCTCTAGCAGCTCACGTTCCCTGACCATCATATGTAATACCATCCCAAGGTTCTTTCTACTCAAGGCATCAGCCATCATATTAACCTTTCCTGGGTGGTACAATTTCCACAATCATAATCCTTCAGAAGCTCTAACCCACTATGTTATCTCGTATTCTACTCTTTCTGTGAAAACAGGTACTCGGGGCTTTTTATGATCAGTGCATACCCGAAATTTCTCACCGTATAAGTGGTGGCGCCATACCTTCAATGTAAACGCTACGGCTGCCAGCTTTAAATCATGGGCCGGATAGTCCTTTCATGGTCCTTGAGTTGTCTGGATCCATAATCGACTATCTTCCCATTTTGCATCAATACACAACCCATTCATTATTTTGAGGTATTCATATACACTGAGAAACCTCTTGATCTGTTGGGTATGGTGAAAATAATTACGGTGGTCAGTTCATACCTCAATACACCAAAACTCATAGAAGCTACTTTCATACTTATCATCATCCTACTCGTATGCAATCTTTTTTCGAATGAGATGTGTGAACTGAGCAACCCATTTCGAGAAACTCTCAACAATTCCCCTGTAAAAACAATTTCCAATTGTTGCTTATAATTTTCCCTGGACTTTAAATACACCCAAAATATCATCAATAAGGATGATAACAAATCGGTCCAGGTAAAGTTTAAATACCTTATCGTAGTTGAGTTCCACTAAATATTTCAATCACCCATATCCTTGACCTATGTACGCATAAATGTATAATGTCATTTTGAAATTGCTTCTGTTCAAGATACTAACCCGCGTCATTTCCTTTTTCTTATATTAATGGCTTTTATAAAATTTTAATTTTTAAACCTTCATGATTAATCAAATTCTATATTTCGTTATCGTACCAGTAAAGGTATCCTAATTTTAAATGTATATATTACGACTGTCGATTTCAATTTATAAGTTATATGTACTTCTAGACGCTGTCAAGTTTTCAGGCGGGGAGGTATTTTGAAATACCTTTATTAACCCTCAGACTTGACCATATGGACTGGTTATGGATATATCCACCCCTTATCCTTGGTCGCAATTCATATCTACTACATATCGCTTAATCCAAATTATTTCACATATTAGAGATATTCGTACCTTGCATACGCCTCTTATTCCAATATATCTTGTATTCAAGATCTATCACATCTCAAAGCTTATCTCCTTTCGTATATCAGTTATAACAAACTCTGTCATTACTCATTCCGTGAGTACAATCATTTAATCCTTTAATTTCAATCGCTACACCCCTTTTATTACTTGTCAAAACTTAAAGTATACTTTTCAGGGGTAACCATATCACTATCTTAGGATAGAAATCTGAACAGCATAGTTTGCAGCCGACCAATTTATTCTCAAATATTACTTCAAATTATTCATAGTCCATTGAATAAAATCGGCTGACTTATACTTCTTTCCCCGTTTTCGACTTATAACCTCTTCATAATTATTTCCGTTAGTTAACCCTCCTTCATTGGGATGCTAACTATCAGCATTGTGCCCCAAGGGTGTAGGCATTCATGTCTTTCACTAACTTATCTGCAAATGAAAGCGGTATGAATAAATGTGTGGCACCAGATCAATTAAAATAATTACTTTATTATTCATAACCAGTGTGGCATCTTTCACCACATCATCTTAAACATCAGTAGTGTCCTGTCCTGATCCAAGGCATACACTTGCCCTCGTCCAACAGCCTACTTTCCCCTTTTTGTTCGGTTGTGGCCTCCCTTTTCGGTGCAAAAATATCAACAGGGTTTTATTTGTCTCTTTGCTCTTCTGTAGGGTAGTCTCACCCAACTCTGAGCAATCATTAAATAAATGTCTCGTCTTACCACACTTAACGCCTATTTTAGTCAATAATGTGTAGGTGTAGGCTCTACTTCCGAGGTATCTACCACCCATTCTACACTGCTTACACTGCTACGGAGCAGGTCAGAGTCCTCTAATCACAATACCCCTCAAAAGTACTGAAATTGGATACACTGGGGCCTTACCAATCATCTTATCCCGTGACTCATCAACTCTAATATCTTACCAAACTAACCTTTACCCGTTCAGACATCTCTGTCATTCTCTATTCTCTTTTGTCTCTATTTCAGCCCTTACTACCTTTCCCAATCTTAGAGGCGTGCAACACATGATCTTATTCACACAACTGTAGTCTGCGCACTGCCTTCGCATAGGTAGTGATATCTAACGAGGCTAATCGCACTCAAATCGACAATTTGAGCCCTTTCATGAACTTTTGGGCTTTCCGACTCTCACTGCCCATAGTGTCGGGGTAATACCTGCCCAGAGATATAAACTGAGTTTCATACTCATCAATCGACCAGTTCCTTTGGGCCAGAGTAAAAAAATTTTATCTGTAATTTTCTTTAAGCAGTATCTGAGACATTCTGTCATCGAAATACATCCAAAAATATTTCTCATGTCATCTCTGGATGTCTAACTCTTAAGATGGGTCGAGCGGACTTCCACCAATGCTCTAACTCGCCCTCGAATCCCATGCATACTCTAAGCAATTAGCTCCCAAAATATTCTACACACTCCGCTCCAGCCTCGCGAAACGTGTCTCAATACTGTCCGATCTCTCTGTCAGACTTTATGGGGCATGCTCAACATTAGCCTCAATTTCAATCTCATCCTGGTTCTCATAGGTCGACTCAGCACGACTAGCAGGCTCAAACCTACCTCTACGACCTCTGCCTTGAGCTCTACCTCCTCTATCGCGACTAATATTAGGCATAATGCCTATATTCCTGCATTCTCAACCATTTCTTAGTTAAAACCCATCTCAATATACACTATTGTATCAACCAAGCACAGTAACACGAGGATGTAATTTCCTAATTACTGACACCGACACACATCAGACCAATTTCGCTCTGATACCACCCTTTGTCACGACCCAAAAATCAGAGTAAATTTTTCATTTTTCTTTCATACTTACTTATCCTCTGATCGTGACCACTCTCCATTAACAATTGGGCTGTGTGTCAATGCCAGTCCCATCATTCAAACACCATATAACTTAATTTCTTATTAAATGAAAGGTAAACATATGCGTTTTTCACTAATTCTTTCCCATTCATTTACAAGTGTTTACAGTGTCTATACATCCCTGAAAGTTACTTACAAACATGTTACGGTGCTATTCTTACTTAGATACAATATGTACAAGTGTATATACCTCAAAATGATGGGCAGCAGCAGATATCAGGAATGCAATACTCAGTCGTCGCAAAGTCTACTGGAGGAAATCTATGTAGGAAAATGAAAGGGGTGAGCACATCAAGCTCAATAAGGCAATCCTAAGAACAAGTAGGTAACCATACTACCTACATGAACGTGGTGCTATGCATAAATCACCCTTTCTCCACACATTTCAAAATAGATGCTATAATTCATGATGTCATGTAAAACAAGTTCGTATGTGGATTTCAAAGAGCATTGAAAATTCAACATGCAACTCTTTTAAATCATTTCATTCTCATTAAAATTTCACAGCAAAGTCAGGACTTAGCCCATCCCTCGGGTGTTCCTGACTCACACAACACCATGAAATTAAATGCTTTTCATAGCAATAGAAATATGCAATATAATAAATGTCATGTAAAACCAGTTTACATCATTCATGGGTTTAAATATCATGGAAATAACATCATGCAAATTTAGTTTAAAACCCAGTTTCATTCTCATCAAAATCTTATCTTAGTCAGGATCTAACCCCTCCCTCGGGTGATCCAGACTCACACAAAAATCCATAAAATGAGTTTCTCAAAACATCAACATGCGAGACTAGGCAATATATGTATATATCTAGGGCAAATAACTAGGACGATGGCCATATGTCCTTGTGATCTCACTGCTACACGGATCTTAGTGTGCGGGGTCTCACCACGATCGGAGACTGTCCCGAGAAGTAGGTCAGTCCATCCCGTCGGCCCTGTCCGATCACTCGCATCCGAAGATGCCACACATTCGAAGATGCCACATAATCAATCCTAGCACGGTACAGCATACTCCATGCTACTTGCACGTACAACGTACTCCGTGGACCCATATCTCATATTTATACTCATGCCTTGTCTCAAAATGCACGTGCGAGCCTATTTAATTGGCGTGACACACAGTCTACCCGACACTCCAAGCACGGCTCATCACATGTTCTCATAAAACCAATTTCAAACAATGCTCCAGTACTCTCATAAAATCAAGAAAAATCTCGTGCGAGCCAAGCTCCAACACGCATTTCATAAAATCTTATAAATCTAGTGCGAGCTAAGCTCCAGCACTCTATCAAAATCATATAAAACTAGTGCAAGCTAGGCTCCAGCACTCTGTCAAAACAATTCATGTGAAAATCTGGTGCAATTTAGACTCTAGTACCCTGTCATAAAATCATATGAAAATCTGGTGCGAGTTAGACTCCAGCACCAATGCATCTAAAACTCTAGTGTGAGCTCTTGCTCCAGCACTAATGCATGCATCACACAAATCAAAACTCGTGCGAGCTGAGTTCTAGCACGTCACATTTCTAGAAAATCACGTAGGCGGCTACATTTCTCAAATCAATTTCAGAGAAAATCAACATTGATTAAAGTTATGCAATGCTGTGCATTTTATTTAAAAGTTAGCTAGCCTACCCATGCATGTGTCAAAACACCTCAAGAACAAGCAAGGACCTCTTGTTCTTGCTCCTTCCAACTTTTCCTAAATTTGGAAATCTTACCCTTCACAAGGGTATTTTGGTAATTTGCCCATCTGGGGCACTAAATTTTTTATCTTAAATCTAGACCCTTCAGACACTTTAAGAGACAGTAAATGAAGTTGAAATTTCATAAAGCTACCTCTAGCAGTCTGTACAATTCCTTTACCTGGAATCACGAGTAAACTTATCCCGTTTCGCTCGTACCAAGTCTCTCAGTCCAATTCGCTCCAAACCAAGTCCACGGAGCTGCATATAACCACGTATTTGGGTTAGTTCTAATATACTTATCAGTATTTCACTTATACTGATCGAATCTAAAACACTGGGCCCGATTTACTTTATTGGGCCCGATTGCATCTTAATAGGCCTCGATCCATTTTCAGCTCGTTTCTACTTATTAAATCCCTTCTTTAGATTTACTGGAGTCATTTGGCTTACCACTAATCATCGAGCTTCGTTCCAAACTCATTGGATAACCCGTATATTATTTACGATAATTACTTTAAAATTTTGAATAAAATTTCTTTTATGCAGAATTAATCCGTAAAACCCGTAAAATAATCTTAACTCTGCATTAAGGACTCTAATTGTTGTAATTAAAATGTACTTACCCAATGTTATGCGGGGTACAAAAATCGGAGCTCAATCGGCTCTCGTTCGAGCTCTGTTGTAAAACTGCACAATTAGGTAAATCCGAGTTATTTTCCATTAAATATAATATTAAATAAATTTATGAAATTTAAAGGTCAATCTCGACCCTCGATCAACTTAACCGAATCTCGAGTCGTCCCCGGTAATTTTTCTTTCCTTTTTCCCTTTTCTTTCTTTTCTTTTCTTTTTCTTTCCTTCTTTTTTTTCCTTCCCTTTCTTTCCTTTTCCTTTCGGCCAAACGATGCCGTTTTTTGGTCTTTGCAGTCGTTGATGGTTCTGGCCGTTTCGCCGGCCACTACCGGTCTCAAAATGACCGGCTCTTCCTCCCGATCACGCTGGTGCCCTTCGTTCATGTCCAGCTCCCACGGATCACCGAAATCGGGCCGTTTTTCTCTCGATTTTTCTCCTCCTCCGTTTACCGATTTTCGACGTCAATATGACGCGTCGTCGGTGCCATTGAGTTCGCTAGCCTGTCCTATCTCTTCTCCGACCTTCGTCTGGCTCGTCGGTCGCTGGTGGCTCGTCGGTGGGTCTCGGGTCTCCCTCAATTTTCTGTCGGTTTCCCAGTTTTTGGGTTTTTCTCGATTTTCGATTTTTAGTTTTTGTTTATTATTTATAATTTATTTTATTAATATTATATTCATTAAAATACTCAAAAAAATTCTAAAATATCTAATAAATTCTTTATTTTATTAATAATTAATTTATTTAATTTATTTATTTTATTTTAACCATTTTTTCGATATATTTTTTTCGTATTTTCGGGATATTGTCGTGAGTGAATTTTTGGTAAATTTTAATAATTTTAGATCTTAATCAATTGGACTCAAAATTTAATTATTTCATCGTTATTGATCAAGATTTTTCAAATCCATATTTTTAATGAAATTTTCTTTTCGAACTTATATCGAAATTTGATCTTTTGACCGTTTTACCCTTGCACGTGTTCGGGATCAAACCAATCCAACTTCCCTTCATGAACACTCACACATTTTGTATTTTAAATCCTTATCTCCAGTCCGAATCCAATTCATTTAATTTGTGACCATTTCAATCTTTCAGAAGAAATTACGATAAAAATTGGGTCTTACATCACATATTATCCAACCCACAAACATCTAGAAACCATATTTAGAAGCTTGAGGGTTAAAGAGCTTACCCTTTTACTTAGTCAAACTTGTGGTAGTCACAACTCCTTCTCTTAATCACACCAATGTGTGATTTTCGGGTATGTTGTTCTCCTTGCTTCAAGGAACAACTTTCCCTTCTTGAGCTTCTTCCAAAACTGGCTGGAATGTAGTGATCTTTAGAGTGAGAAAGCTTGGGTCTTGAGAGAAAATGGCAGGTGAGGTTTGGTGAGAGGGAAAAATTTAATTTTTCAGTCAAATTTTAAGCCCCTTTTTATAGATGCAGGCATATGAGATCGATCTGGTCCTCGTAGAGATCGATCTCTACAAGGTTTGGTAGTCTTTTTTACCAAACACAACCACTACAAGATCAATCTTCTCCCATTATAAGATCGATCTGTCAAATGCCAATTTTCCTCTTGGAGATCGATCTGCCTCTTATAGGAGATCGATTTGCTCTTCATAGAACCCTTAAGGAGATTGATTTGTTGAGTCTTGAGATCAATCTGTCTTAAACAGAGAGTTAAAGAGATCGATCTATTTGCCTTAAAATCGATCATCTCATTACAGAATGCTTAGTAGATCAATCTGACTCCATTGGAGATCGATCTATCCTGCTCCATAGCTCAAAATAAGTTTATTTTGGCTCTTCCAGATCGATCTCTCATCCCATGAGATCGATCTGACCTTCATATTTTTTAGATTTTTTACAGTTTTTCTGCAGTAACTTCACTCAAAACATCTTAAATTTGTTGCAATAGTCATTTTCTCATTTAATCATCTTTGAGACTTGAAAATGACATCCTTTCATACTTCATACACTTTAAAACTTGTGTAGAGTCTTTATAATATAATGTAAGCTAAATGGAAGTGTACACTCATGCAAATCTCCCTTCCATTTTACCACACTACTCATTTTCTATTCCACTCACATTCATCACATGTTTAAGTTCATTTCTTCATATTCATTCATAATGTAACTTGTACGTACAATCACCAACTCTCATTACAAGTGAGTACATTTAACTTATGTATTTTATAGCATAGATGTTTCACATTACTAGTACATCATCATACTTATGAATTCATTTACATATATTCAAGGTTAAACCTATACGGGGTCTCACATGATGGTTCCCTGACCTCAGATTAATCTTTGAAAAGATTTGTGCTCCTCGCAGTTGGTCAAGTAAATCGCTTATATGTGGAAGAGGATACTTGTTCTTAACGGTAGCCTTGTTGAGCCATCTATAATCGATGTATAATTTGAGGCTCCTATCTTTCTTCTTAACAAATAAAATTGGAGCATCCCATGGTGAGACACTTGGTTTGATAAACCCCTTATCTAGCAACTCTTGTAATTGCTTTCTTAGATCTTTCAACTCAACTGGAGCTATTCTGTATGGTGGTTTGGATATCAGCTCAGTACCAGGTATCAAATCAATATAGAACTCCATCTTCCTGTCCGGACGAGAAACTCCTTGACCACGTGAATGTCTCTTAACTTTGGAATCGCCTTATTCGTATCAATTACGTAAGCAATGTAACCTTCAAAATATCATCCATGTAGTTAGTAAGAGCTACGACATTATAATCTACCAAATTCTTTCATTACTTTTTGGAAAAACTTACAATACATTCTTTGGGCAGTAAAAAGGTTACCGTCCTATGGTGACAATCAAGGATAGCTCGATTCACTGCTAACGAGTCTATGCCCAGTATCACATCAAAATCATACATATTTAGTAGGATTATGTTTGCTAACATGTTTCTGTCTCCCACTTTAAGCTTACATTCTTTGTATACTAATTCAGTCATTTAACTGTCCTTCGTTGGTGTCTTAATCGGTAACATCTTTCCTAAGGGTTCAGGTCGTACATATGATGATAGTTTACATGCAAATGCTGAGGATATAAAAAGAATGAGTTGCACCAGAATCAAATAGCTTAATGCTTTAGTATTAAAGATCAAAATTGTACCTTTAAAAGAGTCAGACGATGCATCAACAGTCTCCTGATCTAGTGCGTATACTCGCCCCTGTCCTGCAACCTGTTTACCCTTTTCTTTATCTGTAGCCTTCTTCTTCGAAGTAAAAGTGGTAGCAGGAGCCTTCATAGGTTCTTTACCCTTCTGTGGGGTTGAGTCAGAAATCTATAGGCAATCCTTCATTAAGTGCCTAATCTTGCCACATTTAAAACATGCTCCAGTCACCAAATAACATGGCCTATTACCATGGTGTTTCCCATAAAATTTGCACATTTCAGTAAGAGCTCGGGGTCCACCAATAACAATGCCATTGGTTATAGTTGGGGTTGGATAAATAGGAGGCTTAGCAGTCTTATTCCATGACTCATCATAACTCCATCTGTAGCCTTCTCTAGGCGGTATTCGGAATATACTGTCTCCGAAAAACATCAAGGAAGTTATCCTAAGTGATAACCCAATGTCTCTCCCTTAAGATCGATCTGGTAGACTTCCATCAATGCTCGACATCATCTTTTAACATAAAGACTGTAGAGGCCACCTTTTTAGTAGTGGTGCATTTAAAGAACCCAAATAGTTTCTCCAGTTCATTAATCCAATTTTTTGCAATCATTGGATTCTTAAACCCCATAAAAGATAGGGGCTTAAATTTATGAAATTGCCTTAATCTATCTAGTTCACAATTGTACCCCATCTCATCACTACTCTGCTGTGGGGCCATTGGAGTCGGAGAAGGTGGTATATGTGGGGTCTGAGGTAACACAGTAGGTGGAGAAGTAGAGGGTCCTTCTGTCGGTGGTATAGGTGCTGTATGAGTAGGTGCAGGTGTATCAGGTTCGGCTACCGGAGTAGTCGATGCAGCTTGGCCAGTCGTACCATGCATACTGTCAAATCTTGCCATAACCTACCCAAGCAATGTCATCACCGTTTCCATGCCACGCTTCAATCTTGCGAAGCGGGCTTTAGAGCCCTCTGCTGGGTTTCGAGCAGTTTGTTCAGATGAAGAGCCATCTCACCTCTTAGGCCTATCCTAATGGCCTCGATATGATGTGCCCTCTCATCTGCTCGTTCGGCTACGATGACTACCAGCCATATCTAACAATTTTCCCTACATTCAGTAGCAAATTCTTAATAAAACACATCCATGAATACTCAATGTATCTAAACAATGCACAATAATGTTTGGGATGTAAACTTTTCTAACTTTCTTTATCTTCTAATATTGATTCATATCAGGCCATCCTCGCTCTGATACCAACTTCTGTAACGACCCAATTTACGTACACTTTTGGTTGGGCTATGAGTCAATGATAGATCAGTGCAGTCGATCCTTTTACCATTTGTATGTAAACATAACATAGTTTTACTTAAGGAGATTTTGAAACAATATCAAAAGTTATAATTATATAAGATTCATCAAAGTTCATTAAAAAATATCCACGTTTACATCCCCATGTACATGTCTATATACATTACTATACTACAAAAGTTTAGATACAAAAGAATGACTTCTCTAGGTATACCTTTCACGTAGAAAGAATCTCCGCGGTGATATGGCTGCTAAAAAAGAATCCTATCTACACTGCAAGGTCCTTACTACTGGAGGAACTCTATGGAAGAAAATTAAGGGGTGAGCTCAACATGCTCAGTAAGAAAAATATGTGGGTAAGTAAATAACTATTCTATCTATATGAACATAGAAAGTTCATCGTATAGAGTATACAAAATTAGTGGTATGCAATAAAATCAGTGTCGGTAAATAACGACAATATCAGTAACGTAAAAATCATGCTGCAATAAACTTGAGATTTATAGACTTTATACAGTAGGGTAACATTACTTTCACTTATAAAGAGATTAATTTTAAAACTTATCTTGTGAGACCCCATGTATGTATGACTTTATTATATGTTAATGGAATCATAAGACAGACGATTTTAAATCGTTAGATGTGAATGAAAATTTACAAAGAGAATGCATGTACTGGCTAAATAAGGGCTGAAGTGGTTACAGACTAAATAAATGGATACTAAAAAACATTCAGATTGAATATAAGGATTTAAAACACAAAACAGTAATGCAAAGACTGTGAATTCTATGTACCCTTTATGATTCCAAGCACTACACATAAGTTCCTTAACACGAGAATCATAAGAAATGGATATTTCCATACCCTAAGTGTGAATAGAATGCAAAATGGATAGTGAGGCAATTGAATACAAGTTATTCTTTGAAAATTTAGGAAAACTTACAGGTGGGAACTTGCAGAGGAAGGCTAGATCGATCTCTTATTCAAAGCAGATCGATCTCTCATTCAAGCAGATCGATCCCCATGTGATTCTGTAAGGAACAGATCGATCCCTTCTCTAGTGCAGATCGATCCCTATTTGAATATGCCAAGAGCAAATCAATACTTTCACTAGAGCAGATTGATCTCATGGCTTGCTTATTGGAAAAATCATGTAGTTCAAGAAAGATCGATCTCTCACCCTAGGAGATCGATCTCACCATGCCAAATTTATAAAAAGGGACAATCGAGTCTTCTTCTCTAGAAATCGCCAAACCTCTCCATTTTAACTAAAAGAGCAAGCTTTCTCACTCTAGGATATCTTTACCTTCCCATCAGATTTGAGAAAAAGCTATTTGAGCAAAGTTATTCCTTGTGATGAGGAGAACAACATACTTTGGAATCTACATTCAACTTGTAGGATTGAAAGAGCAAAGGGTTTTCCAATTTTAGATAAGAGAAAAGACAAGCTAAGTGAGTTTCCAATACACCAACTCCAAGTATGTTTATCTAGACATTGTTTTGAGTTGATTGGTGTATGTATTATTAGTTGAAACTGTGAGACTTGAGAATTTTATACACATCTAATTTTGTAATGTGAACATGAAGTGTAATTGATTTAGTTAAATGTGATGTACTTTTATATTGAGGTAGTAAAAAATGAAATTTCTAAGTGATGAATGAGCAGTGAATGAGAAATAGTCAATGGAGTAAATTATGGCAATTATGTAGTGAGATTTTATGTTAAGTGTGCAACCAAAGGGTGAAACTATGAGGCCAAATCGATCTTGGAGAAGAGGGGATCGATCTGGTAGGCTAAAGTGACAAGGAATGATAAATGCAAACGAGCAAATGATCTCCAATGGAAGCATATCGATCTCCTTATGATTCTGCCTTAAAGGAATCGATCTCCTACAAGAGCAGATCGATCTCCTCAAGATTATGAGATCGATCTTGCCCCTATGACATATCGATCTGGTTGGCATAAAAAGTGCCAAAAACGTTCTCAAATTCAAAGGTAGATTGATCTCCTACAGGAGCAGATCGATCTCCCGCCTTCTACTTATATAAGGACCCATGTGTTTTCACTGAAATTGGTCTTTTCTCTCTCCAAAAATTGAAAACCCCTATTTTTTGCCAAACCCTAACTTTCTCTCTCCTCTAAAACACCCATTTCCGTTCTAATCAGAGGTTGTGGCAAGAGGGAAAGTTGTTCCTCATCAAAAGGAGAACAACATACTTGGAAATCGAAGGACGATTTGAGCTGAGGTGTGAATTGAGCACTCCATAAGTTTTGGGTAAATTTCTAAGCTTTAATCTTTGATTTGGAAGTAGATTTCTGCGATTGTGGCTGTAGATTTGTGTTGAGTAGGCTGAAAATGGCTAGGGTTGTTAGAATCATTGAGGTATTGAGAAATTATGAGAATGTAAGAAATTATGCTCGATGTTGAAATTAGAGACAATGTGATGGTATGTTGATGATGTTTTTACATCGTTTGGATATCTTGGGAGTTCCAAAGAGGAATACGAGGCATGTCTGTCTTTAGGGGGAAACGATTGCACTATACGAGGTGCAACGAGGTAAGGGAAAACTTAAACTCATTTGTGTATGTGATTTGTGATGATAATTGTAGCATGAAATGTTTTGAGAAACAAGCATGTTTTACGAGTTGTGATTAATTTATTGCACACAGTTTTATAGCCGGTTGGGGCCCAATTTTTATGAGTTGTAAACAAAGTGTGAAATTGTTTTACAAACCGTTTGAGTTTAAAAAGTGAAACGAGATTTGGGCTCTACATTAAGCATACTAAGATTTGAGAGATGTGTGTGTGGTTTTACCGGTTTGAGCTCGGTTTTGACATGTTTTGTAATGAGTACAAAAACGTTTTCATATGAGTTTTATGAGAGAAACCATTATGAGCTTTACGTGGAGGCAAAACGATTTTATATGATAATGGTTGATATTGAGACTTAGGCGTGTCATGCGATAACACATCGGCCTTGCTTTGGTAGTATATAAGTCTGCGCCTTGCTCTAGTAGCATGTAAGTTCGATGTTCCTCCGTTCTGGTAAGTTGAGATGACCCCCGTTCTGGTAGCATTGGGTGACCTTATGTCACGACCCAAATTACCTAAAAATCAAAGTAAATTTTTCACTTTTTCATTTATTATTTAATTCTTATCTTTCTCTCATCGTGACCATCTTACCAAACAGTTGGGCTATGATTCGATGTTAGTCACCTCTTACCTATTTACCATTCCATTTCCATATTCACATTCATATATCAGAGTTTACTATCCTTTGACTTTAATTAAATACATACACAATGGTATTTATAACTCTACATCCCCGACATCATATCTGTTTCAGTACTGTGCATTATATATTTAGATACAAAATTATACAAATGTGTATACCTATCTCTCGATGGGAAGCAGCGGATACCAATACATGCAAGTCCTCAGCTGCTCAATAACTAGTGCGAGTGCTCTGAAAAGATGGGAAAATAAGGGGGTGAGCAAACCACACGCTTAGTAAGGCAATTATGCAAGTAAGTAGATAACTCCACTATCTACATGCTCATAATGCCATGCCTTTAAATCCATTTCTTTTCATTAAAATCTCAAGCACAAAATCATGCATATATCCATGACATAGTTTATCAAAACTATTTGTGCATATAGAAATCATGTAATTCATGCATCAAAGGCGTCTTATGTGACATTAGTAAATCATACTTAGCATGAATTATATCAAAATCATGCATTCTTTCATGTCATGTAAGACAGATCATGAATTTGAAAAGAAAGCATGGAAAACATCGTTATGCTACCGCATTCAAATCATGTCATTTAAAACGCAGTATAAAATAACCCAAAAGGGTTAAGCATCTCATAATTCAAATCTCAACTCGTAAAACAATTCATTGTAAAACTTCGATTATAAAACTACCTTTCTTTCAGGGTCACAAATCATAAAATCATAAAATCGGGGGCCTGACCCTCCCTTGGGTCTACCCTCGTCTAACGACCAATAGTTATATCATGTGAGACAAGCAGGTGATTATATCAGTAACATCGAGGACTATGGTCATATCCTAGTGATCCCTGGCAACACGGTACCCAGTGTGCGAGGTATCACACCTAAAACGGGAGGTGGGTCGTCCTACCAGCCAGAACAGCATAACACCAGGATTGCGAGGGCAAGGTTTACTGCCTCGTAGCTAATGCCACTCCACTCCAACAATCCCCACGGTACAGCGTACTCCACGTGATATACACGGTATAACATACTCCATGAACCCAAGCTCAGTCAGGGGTTCCTGCAATAGGTCTTATCCACCCATATCATTTCTGTCTCAATATGTACGTGCGAGCATATCATCTCACTGTGACACACAGTCTACAGGAGGCTCCAACACGGCTATATGCATGTAATATAAATCTTTGTGCGAGCGAAGCTCTAGCACGGCTCCATGCATATTCATGATATCAAAAAACCTCGTGCGAGCGAAGCTCTAGCACGGTTTCATAGAAATCAATGAAATATGTGTACTAGCAGCGCTCCAGTACGACTTAAAATAATTATAAATTCAAGTAAAATCCACGTACGAGCAATGCTCTAGTACAGATATGTATAAAAACTCAGTGAAAACCTCGTACGAGAAAAACTCCAGTACGACTTTAAAATGAGTTATAAAACCATATAAAACTTCGTGCGATTAATGCTCCAGCACGAATAAATGCTCAAGTAAATCAAATCTCATGCGAGTTACACTCCAGTACGACTTTATGCATAGTTAAATCAAATCTCATGCGAGTTACACTCCAGCACGGCTTTTATGCAATATCATATTAAAACAGGATGCGAGCTGAGCTCCAGCATCTCTCATGCATGTCAAATCATTAAAACTAGTGCGAGTAATTGCTCCAGGACCATTTTATGCATATTAAGTCAAAACAGTTCAAAACCTTCAAAACAGTCAAAACAGAGTGTGAGCTAGGCTCCAACACCTCTCATGCATTTCACAAGAATAAAAATCAGTGCGAGCAACCGCTCTAGCACATTTCATGCGTATGATGTCACACAATTCAGTGCGAGCAACTGCTCAAGCACATTTATACACATTCACAAACGCAGATATAGTGCGAACTATATGCCAGCACTATCTGTTTCCATATAAACTTGATAGTTGGCCTTTTTCCAAAGAAATTTCATTTAAATATAAATAACACCTACGTAGTATTATCTTATGAAATTTATACAATTACTGGCCAATCTATCATTTTGCTTTGATTAAAACCAATCAAATCCTTAAACCATAAATTTCCTTAAATAATGCATTTCATGCATGTCATGCTTTCACCATCCTTAGGTGAACTTTCCTCAATAGGGGTAAAATAGCATTTTTACCTATTTCGAGTCCTTAAAAATCATTTAAACCATTTTTAGGACCTTTATACAATATCAGTGTATACATACATATTCAGTGTACAAAAAAGCTATTAAAATACGCGTAGCTACCTCTAGCTACTCACACAATTCCCTTACCTCATTTTCTGTACAGTCTGACCTTTCCAGTGATGACTCGTCACGCAGTCCGATTTGCTCACAATCCAAATCAAATCTCCGACACTGTGGATAATTATTCATCAGGTCAAATACAATACAATTTAATTGTATTTTATATTTTTTTTTGGGCTTAATTTAAATCATTGGGCTTGTTTACCCATATTAGGCCCAATTGCAGCATAATGGGCCTTAATCGGCCTTAAGCCCGTTTTCTACTGACTATTCACATTATCGAGGCCTTTTGGGCTCATTGGGCCCACCAGTATTTATTGAGCCTCGTTCTAAACTCTCGAATAGCTTAATTTAGTATTTATGACAATTTATCCAATTTTTCAGAATTTAATTCATTAAATGCGGAAATTAAATCTGTAATTTATGTGGTAAATTCTAACACGCATATCGATGTAAAATTATCTTAAATAAGGGTTACTTACCCATGATTTCCATGATAGTACGTAAATCAAGGCTGTCTCGAGCTCTTAGTTGATGCCAATTGTCGAGCTACACAATTAAATATTTTTTCGGGTAAATTTCCAGTCGGATATTTATCAAATTAAATATTTTAAAATTTAAATCAATCAATTCGACTGCTTACCGACTCACCTGTAGCTCGATTGCATCACTGAAATTTTCTCCAATTTTTCCTCTTTCTTTTTTTTCCTTTTTCTCTTTTTTTTCCTTTTCTTTTTGATTGAACTGTTTCGGTCCGGTTCAACCCGGTTCAGACCGTCGGTTCAGTCCGGTTCGGTCGGTTCAGTGCCTTGCCAATCGGTTCTCCATCGGTTTTCGCTATAAGTGGCTCTGCTGGGTCGTCCGTATCTCGGATCTGGGGTTGGTTTCGTTCAAGGCCGCCGAAAAGTGGCCGGTCCAGCCTGTTTTGCTTTTCGCCGTCGGTAGCTATCTCTTTCCTCACCGTTTTCGGCACTGGCAGCTGTTCTACCGGCCAAGACTGCCACCAATCGATCGGTCTTCGCATGGCGCTCCCTCGGCTGGCGGTGGTCGGCCTCGAATCGGCGCCGGTCGTCAGTTCCTCTTTTCTCCCTTTTTAGTTTCTTTCTCTTTCCTTCCGCCGGCTGCGGTTCGTCGCTTCTTCGGGTCGCTGTACCAATGGATGGCTCCACTGCCTCGCCTCTGGTCTGGGCCTTCGCCAATCGCCGGTGATCGGTGAGGCAGAAGGGAAGCATCGGCTTCCTGCTTTCCTTCAGTTTTCGAGTTTCGTGAATGCTGATCTCTTTTTTTTATTATTTTATTATTTTATTTATTATTTATTTTTAATATTATTTTATTTTAATAATATTTTAATCAATTAAAATATTATTAAAATCCAAAAATATCTAAAAAAATACTATTTTATTCATTTAATCCGTAAATGAATTTCTCAGTCCGATTTTGCCTTTTCGATATATTTTTCGATTATTTTCGAAATTATTTTTCGATGTGAAAATTTTGGTTTATTCCAATAAATTCATATCTTGATCAATTTAATCCGAAATTTAATTATTTCTTCGTTATTGATCAAGATTTCTCAAGCCATTATTTTTAATTAAATTTTCTTGTCCCGATTAATACCGAATTTTAGTCTTTTGATTATTTTACCCTTGCACGTGTTCGAGAATACCATTTCAATCCTTTTGCATTTTTAAATGCACTCGAAAATTTCTATTCATTCCCTTTTGCTCTTACGATAAAAATCGGGTCTTACATTCTCCCCCACTTAAGAAATTTGGTCCTCCAAATTAGAACCAAGTCAAAAGGGTCCATACATAACTCCGGGTACATCTATCGCATCATATATTATCATCCTCTAATGACTTTCTCCGGAGTGTAATACTACCATCATACTTAACTAGGGGGATCATCTTAAACCTCAACACTTTCTCCTTCCTGTTTAATACCCGAATCGATTTTTCAATCATACGTTATACTTTCATTGAGCTAAGCTGTTGGATATCCGATCACATATGTTGGGTCCGGATAATATTTCTGAAACATCATAAGATGAGACATTGTGGATGCCAGCTAATTCAGGTAGTGACGCCAACCTACAGGTCTTATCTCTCACTTGTCTAATATCTCTATTCGAATCTCGTTACGTCCTTAAGACAAGTAATTACCAACAATAAAGATTCACCCTCGGTGAATTTCCAATGGTTTCTGTCTCTTGTCAGCATAGTCGTTTCTGTCTGCTCTGAGATGTTCTTAATCTTTCACAAATCAGCTAAACATCTTCAGAGGTTTGTCTTACCAATTCAGAAACAACTCTCTATCTGTCACCCACTTCTTCTTATCCAAGTCAGGGAACAACTCCCTACAGCCATACAATGCCTTATAAAATGTTATCCCGATACTCAAGTGACAACTATCATTATTGGCGAATTCGATTAGTAACAAATGATCATCCTAGGAGCTTATAAAATCAATGGCATACGCTCTCATCACATCCTCTAAAACCTGTGCAGTCCTCTCTGACTGACCATCTGTCTGATGACGGAAACTGTGCTAACATACAATCGAGTTCCCATAGCTTTCAGAAACAATATTCCCAGAAGTGGGAAGTGAAGCGGGAATTCCTATATGATATCAAGCTCCCTGGAACGCTATATAATGTTTTACAATTTTCCATACACATAAATCCGCCTACGCACTTTGAGTATCTGGGGATTTCCATAGCCAGAAGGTAGGTAGACTTAATCAATCCATCGACTATCACCCAGATAGCCTCGTGATTTATCCGGGTCCTCTATAACCCATCATAATATCCATGGTAATTGTACCCATTTTCATGTCACTATAGGTAGAGGCTGCAATAACCCTACAGACTTCTTGTAGTCTACCTTACTTGCTGACATACGAGACATTTTTTCTACAACTCTACAATGTCTCTTTTCATATCTAACCACCAATACCCTTTTTCAAAGATTTTGATTTATTTATTATTTCCCGGATGCACTGTATATCCCGAAGAGTGAGCTTCTGACAATAACACTATCTCATCACTGTGGTCCTGGGGAACACTTATACTATCTTTGAACCTCTGTAAGTCATCATCACTCACTGTGAACTCTGTCACTATACCCTTCTGAATCTGACCCACACCATCGACACCATGTCGATCATCACGCTAAGCCTGGCAAATCCGGTCACTCAAATCCGGTTCTAACCTCAAGCTAGCTATCCCAAAATCACCGTCATCATCAGACGGGATCACATCACTACTGAGGCTCACAACTACTCTAGCAGCTCACGCTCCCTGACCATCATATGTGATACCATCCCGAGGCTCTTTCTGCTCAAGGCATTAACCATTACATTAGCCTTTCTTGGGTGGTATAATGTTCACAATCATAATCCTTAGAAGCTCTAACCCTCATGGTTATCTCATATTCTACATTTTCTATGAAAATAGATACTCGGAGCTTTTACGATCAGTGCATACCCAAAAATTTCTTACCATTTAAGTGGTGGCGCCATACTTTCAGTGTAAACGCTACGGCTGCCAACTCTAAATCATGGTTCAGATAGTTTCTCTTATGGTCCTTGAACTATCTGGATCCATAAACGACTATCTTCTCATTTACATCAATACACAGCCCAATCCTTATTCTGAGGTATCTATATATACTGAAACCTCTTGAGCTGTTGGTTATGGTGAAAATAATTACGATAGTTAGTTTATTACTTTCATATACCAAAACTCACCGAAACCATTTACATATTTATCATCCTACTGACATACACTCTTTTCCGAACAAGATGTGTTAACTGAGCAGCCCATTTCGAGAAACTCTCAACTACTCGTCTGTAAGACAGTTTCCAATTGCTACTCATGCTCTTCCCTGGACTTCGAATACATCAAAATATCATCACTCAAGATGACAACCAATCGGTCCAGGTAAGGTTTAAATACTTCATCGTAGTTGAGTTCCACTAAATATTTCAATTACTCATATCCTTGACCTATGTATGCATAAACGTATAATGTCATTTCGAAATCGCTTCCGTTCAAGATATTAATCCACGTCATTTCCTTTTTCTTATATTAACGGCTTTTATAAAATTTTAATTTTTTAAACCTTCATGATTAATCAAATTCTATATTTCTTTATCGTACCAGTAAAGGTACCTAAATTTTAAATGTATATATACGACTGTCGATTTCAATTTATAGGTTATTTGTGCGCTTCTAGACGCTGTCAAATCTTCAGGCGGGGAAGTATTTTGAAATACCTTTATTAACCCTCAGACTTGACCACATAGACTGGGTATAGATATATCCACCTCTTATCTTTGGTCACAATCCATATTCACTACATACGTTTAATCCAATTTACTTTTACATATCAAAGATATTCTTACCTTGCATACGCCCCTTATTCGAATATATCTCGTATTCAGGATCTATTACATCTCAAAGCTTATCTCCTTTCATATATCACTTATAACAAACTCTTTCATTACTTGTTAA
This sequence comes from Firmiana major, assembly GCA_033439115.1. Classification (NCBI taxonomy): domain Eukaryota; kingdom Viridiplantae; phylum Streptophyta; class Magnoliopsida; order Malvales; family Malvaceae; genus Firmiana; species Firmiana major. The sequence goes on from CM065905.1 coordinate 41,963,155, forward strand.
AACTTACAATACGCTTTTCAGTGATGTTTTCACCCTTATTTTCAACTTACAATCTCTATACCCATATTCAGTTAGTGATAATCATCTAACCATCATCATCTTGCTTAAGGGCACAGGCTTCACATCTTTCACTCGCTTATAAGCAACTGAAGGCGGTATGAATAAATGCGTGGCACCAGGATCAATTAAAATAATTACTTCATTATTTACAACCAGTGTGGTATCTTCCCCCACACCAGATGAAACATCAATAGTGTCCTGGTTCAGGGCATACATTCGCCCTCATCCAACATCTTATTTCTGTGGTATCTACCACACATCTTACACTGCTTACACTGTTACGGAGCAGGTTGAGGTCCTCTAATCACAATTCCCCTCAAAAGTATTGAAATTAAATACACTGGAGCTTACCAATCATCTTACCCCGTGACTCATTAGCTCTAATCTTTTACCAAACTACCTTTTATCTATTCTGATATCTCTGTCATTCTCTATTCTCTTTTATCTCTATTTCGGCCCTTACTACCATTTCCAATCTCAGAGGCGTGCAACTCATGATCTTATTCGCACAACTGTAGTCTGCGCACTGCCTCGGCATAGGTAGTGATATCTAACGGGCTAATCGGACTCTAATTGACAATCTGAGCCCTTCCATGAACTTTCAGACATCTCGACTCTCACTGTTCATAGTGTCAGAGTCATATCTACCCAGGAATATAAACTGAGTTTCATACTTGTTAATGAACCAGTTCCTTTGGGTCAGAGTAAATAATTTTATCTGTAATTTCCTTTAAGCAGTGTCCGGGATATTTTATCACCGGAATACATATAGAAATATGTTCTCATGTCAAATTTGGATGTCTAACTCTTAAGATGGGTTGAGCGGACTTCCACCAATGCTCCGACTCGCCCTAAACTCTCATACACATTTTGAGCAATTAGCTCCATAATATTTTCCACACTTCGCTCCAACCTCGCGAAACGTATCTCAATATTGTCCGATCTCTCTGTCAGACTCTGTCTGATCTCTCTGTCGGACTCTGTGGGGCATGCTCAACATCAGCCTCCACTTCAATCTCATCTTGAGTCTCATGTGGCGACTCAGTACGACTCTCAAGCCTACCTCTATGGCCTCAATCTCATGTACTCACCCTTATACCATAGCGGCTATCAGTTAATGAGTCTATTCTTGCATTTAAAACCAAATTCTTAGCTGCACATCCATCTCGATATACACAATTGTATCTAAACAATGCACAGTACATGGGGATGTAAACTTTCTTAACCACTAACACCGACTCATATCAGGCCAACTTAGCTCTGATACCATTAAACCTGTCACGACCCAAATTACCTAAAAATCAGAGTAAATTTTTCACTTTTTCATTTATTATTTAATTCTTATCTTTCTCTCATCGTGACCATCTTACCAAACAGTTGGGCTATGATTCGGTGTTAGTCACCTCTTACCTATTTACCATTCCATTTCCATATTCACATTCATATATCAGAGCTTACTATCCTTTAACTTTAATTAAATACGTACACAATGATATTTATAACTCTACATCCCTGACATCATATCTGTTTACAGTACTGTGCATTACATATTTAGATACAAAATTATACAAATGTGTATACTTCTCTCTCGATAGGAAGCAGCGGATACCAATACATGCAAGTCCTTAGCCGCTCAATAACTATTACGAGTGCTCTAAAAGGATGGGAAAATAAGGGGGTAAGCAAACCACACGCTCAGTAAGGCAATTATGCAAGTAAGTAGATAGCTCCACTATCTACATGCTCATAATGCCATGCCCTTAAATCCATTTCTTTTCATTAAAATCTCAAGCATAAAATCATGCATATATCCATGACATAGTTTATCAAAACTATTTGTGCATATAGAAATCATGAAATTCATACATCAAAGGCATTTTATGTGACATCAGTAAATCATACTTAGCATGAATTTAATCAAAATCATGCATTCTTTCATGTCATGTAAGACAAATCATGAATTTGAAATGAAAGCATGGAAAACATCGTCATGCTACCGCATTCAAATCATTTCATTTAAAACCTAGTATAAAATAACCAAAAGGGTTAAGCATCTCATAATTCAAATCTCAACTCGTAAAACAATTCATTGTAAAACTTCGGTTATAAAACTACCCTTCTATCAGGGTCACAAATCATAAAATCATAAAATCGGGGGCCTGAACCTCCCTCAGGTCTACCCCGGTCTAACGACCAATAGTTATATCATGTGAGACAAGCAGGTGATTATATCAGTAACATCAAGGACTATGGCCATATCCTAGTGATCCCTGGCAACACGGTACCTAGTGTGTGAGGTATCACACTTGAAACAGGAGGTGGGTCGTCCTACTCGCTAGAACAGCATAACACCAGGATTGCGAGGGCAAGGCTTGCTGCCTCGTGCCTAATGCCACTCCACTCCAACAATCCCCACGGTACAGCGTACTCCGTATGATATACACAGTACAACGTATTCCGTGAACCCAAGCTCAGTCAGGGGTGCCTGCAATAGGTCTTATCCAGCCATATCATTTCTGTCTCAATATGCACGTGTGAGCATATCATCTCACTGTGACACAGTTTACAGGAGGCTCTAACATGGCTATATGCATGTAATATAAATCCCTGTGCGAGCGAAGCTCTAGCACAGCTCCATGCATATTCATGATATCAGAAAACCTCATGCGAGCAAAGCACTAGCACGGTTTCATAGAAATCAATGAAATCTGCGTACGAGCAGTGCTCCAGTACATCTTAAAATAATTATAAATTCAAGTAAAATCCACGTGCGAGCAATGCTTTAGTACGGATATGTATAAAAACTCAATTAAAACCTCGTACGAGAAAAACTCCAGTACGACTTTAAAATGAGTTATAAAACCATATAAAACTTTGTGCGATTAACGTTCCAGCACGAATAAATGCTCAAGTAAATCAAATCTCGTGCGAGTTACACTCCAGCACGACTTTATGTATAGTTAAATAAAATCTCGTGCGAGTTACACTTCAGCACGGCTTTTATGCAATATCATATTAAAACAGGATGCGAGATATGCTCCAGTATCTCTCATGCATGTCAAATCATTAAAACTAGTGCCAGCAATCGCTCCAACACCATTTTATGCATATCAAGTCAAAACAGTTCAAAACCGTCAAAACAATCAAAACAGAGTGCGAGCTAGGCTCCAGCACCTCTCATGCATTTCACAAGAATAAAAATCAGTGCGAGTAACTGCTCTAGTACATTTCATGCATATGATGTCACACAATTCAGTGTGAGCAACCGCTCAAGCACATTTATGCACATTCACAAACGCAGATATAGTGCGAACTATATGCCAGCACTATCTGTTTCCATATAAACTTGATAGTTGGCCTTTTTCCAAAGAAATTTCATTTAAATATAAATAATACATATGTAGTGTTATCTTATGAAATTTATGCAATTACTGGCCAATCTATCGTTTTGCTTTGATTAAAACCAATCAAATCCTTCAACCATAAATTTCCTTAAATAATGCATTTCATGCATGTCATGCTTTCACCATCCTTAGGTGAACTTTCCTCAATAGGGGTAAAATAGCATTTTTACCTGTTTCGAGTCCTTAAAAATCATTTAAACCACTTTTAGGACCTTTATACAATATCAGTGTATACATACATATTCTGTGTACAGAAAAGCTATTAAAATACGCGTTCTACAGAGCGTTCACAGTAGTTGAACACGACTGAGGACTGGAATTCCTTTATCTGCTGCATACCCATCTTACAAAAGGTATACACATTCGAACGTTTTGTACTGAACAATGTAAAAGCACAGTTATATAAACAAATGTATGGTCGAGGATGTATATGTACAAGTAATTGTATTTAATATATGTAAATTAATTATAAGAAAGAGTACTTACGGTCAATGCATAATTGTATTGACTTGTATGCATGTTATGGAATGAATGTGGTTGAGGTGACTAATATCGAATCACAGCCCAACAGTTTGGTGATTGAATTATGACAGAAGGAAAGGTAAGTAAAATGAGAAAAAAAATTTGTAATGGATTTAGGTAAGTCACGAGTGGTCGTGACTATGTGTGTATTGACTTGTAAAAATTTCACGAAGTTTGATTTGATGCTTGACTGGACTTCTAGGAGGCTAAATTGTAGCTTGAGACATTGAGGTAAGCTATTTGTGTAAGGTAGAGTTAAAATTATATTGTAATTGGTTGAATGAAGATTATTTTGAGTATTAGAAAATAATTTGATTATATTGTATATGCTAGAATGATTTATTGATATAAAGATGTGATGATAGGAGTGATTATGTGATAATACAGCATGGTGTAATACCCTACTATTCGATACAATGTTGATGATTTAAAGTTGGATATTGACAAATGGTGTTATTATATGGAATGAGGACATGACGAATGATCCATCCTAGTAGTGTGAGTGAGATGATGATAATAGGAAAGTAGGCTTGGGATACCTTATGGACCTTGATAGAACATATGTTTACATAATGGTATCCTTGTACATGTGTATATTTCATGGATGCGATTTTAGGATCATACAATAATATGAATTGTCATAAGGTGATTTAAACGTAGTGAAGATTGTTAAGAGATAGTCAATTGATATGTGAGAGGTGAATATCGGCCATGGTGCATTAGTCGCCATGGTAATGTGAACTTGAGAAATAGATAAGTGACTTTATTTGTCAGGACCCGTTCTCAATCCATGACTTAACCAAAAAACCACTACAAAATTTTCACATTTTTAAATTACCTTTCCTCTCTTCAATGGTTGGGTTGTGATTCGATGTCAGAATCCTCACTTACCACATTATCCATTATCATACATATATGTCAATTATACTATTACTGACTGTAACTGCTTTTATAATACATGTGAGATTATATAAAAGCTAATACAAATACATTCCTCATAATATATTTCGTATACATCACTGTGATGTTTCTATGTTTAGATACATAACCGTACAAAATCTGTATACCTGGCGGTCGATAGGAAATAGCGGTGGACTCAGGAACACTATCCCTCAATAGCTCTCACTCTACTGCTGTTACTCTGTAGAGGGATGTAAAGAAAGGGGGTGAGAATACAACGCGCTCAGTAAGGAAATCAGGCAAGCAAGTAGATATCTACACTATCTACTCAAAATAATGCTATGCCTTGAAAACATTATTTCCTTTACTCACTTTAAAAGCATGCCTTTAAATATATATATGTATACTTGTACAGATTAAATCCCATGTACAGAAATCATGCTTTCTTTCTCAAATGTAGGCATGTAGTGCAAAACAATGCATTTTTATATAAATCATGCCTTTAGATAAATCATGCCATGTATATTTAAATCACAATAAATATGGCATTTAAATCATTCACATCAAAAAATCGGAGTCCGACCCATCCCTCAGGTCTGTTTGCAATTTAAATCAGTCAATCAAGTGATATATCATGTGAGACTCTGTGATGAAAATGTAAATAGTATCCTGGACTATGATCATATCCGACATGTGATCCCAAGCAACACAGTACTTGGTGTACGGGGCATCACTGCTGCAAGGGGAGGGGGTCAGTCCATCACAACCGCCAGCTATATCCTCCTCAACTCCACAACACCACATGAAACAGTGTACCCCATGCCACTCACACGGTACAACGTACTCCGTGGACCCTACATCACAGTCGGGGTGCCTGTGAGACCCCGTATATGTATAAGGGTATATATGTACATAGAAGTGTAAATAGAGTTGTACTATGAATTCATGAGTGAAGTATATGTGATGTAAGTTCACAAGTAATGTACACACTTGTAATGAGAGTGATAATCATACATACAAGTTTCATTATATATGAATGTGTAGAAATGGACTTAAACATGTGGAGAATGTGTGTAGAATGGATTATGAGTAGTTTGGTAAAATGGAAGTAGAATTGCATAAGATGTGCACTTCCATTTTTGTTTATATTAAATACCATTGGTCACACAAAGATCCTACACAAGTTTTAATGTGTATGAAGTGAGGATGGATGCCATTTTCAAGTCTCAAAGATGAATGAATGAGGAAATGATCATGGTAGCAAATTAAGGATGTTTGGTAAGTGTTGTTGCAGAGGAACTGCAGAAAATCTGGAAATTTTGAAGGGCAGATCGATCTCATGGGATGAGAGATCGATCTGGAAGAGCCAGAATGCTCTTATTTGAGCAAAAGAATAGAACAGATCGATCTCCAATGGACCAGATCGATCTCCTTAGCTCTCTGTTTGGGAGCAGATCGATCTCATGCCTCGACAGATCGATCTCATGCCTCCACAGATCGATCTCATGCTTCGACAGATCGATCTCAGGCTTAAAAATGCCGTGAAAAAGAGGGATTTTAAGGGACCAGATCGATCTCCTCTTGGACCAGATCGATCTCCTCAAGTTATTTCTATATAAGGAGTGCTGGAAATCAGAAAATTTCGAGAAAAACACAAACCTTTCACTTTCAACCCAAAAACCTAACATTCTCTCTCTAAAATCAGCCATTTTCAGTGAGGTTTGAAGAGAGACCATTAGAGACAAAGTTGTTCCTATCAAAGAGAAGAACAACATAGTTTGAAAGCAATTTCCCATTGTTGATATTGAAGGATTTAAGGGCATTGCCATTGGAGCAAGAAGAGAAATCAAATTTGGTAAGATTCTAACACTCCAACTATGGTACATTGTTTATTTAATTGATTTTGGAGTTGTTTGGCATGAGTATGGATGGTTAGAAACTATCTAAATACATTGGAATGATTTTGACCTAGAAATGGTCTAGAGTGAGAAAGTGGAATGTATGGAGATTAATGATGAATGAGATATGTAAAAGTTATTTATAGTGTTGTGGTATGATTTTAAGATGTGGTTAGTGGATAAATTGGGAGATTTACCTAAAAGAGGTAAAATGAGGGTTAAGGCATTTGTAAAATGCATAAGTAAATAATGTTGACTAGTGAGGTCAATTATGGGTTAAATACATTAACTCAATCGATTTAATGAATGAATCGCAGCTTCCGAGGATACGCCGAGGCGAGTTGACCCAAGAGCGTGAGGAGCTAAGAGAAAAGGAGTCACACCAAGTAAATCGAGGTAAGGGAATTGTGTGGACTCTTAGAGATATTGTACGCAATTTGGGCGCATAAATGTTTTGCTAGAATGCATGAGATTAGGAAATGTTGTTGTTGGATGATTGAAGGGTAAAAGTTGGGAGTTTGAGAAATGTGCATGAAAACAAAAGCATATTGCTTTGAAAATCATGTTTTATTGCTTTTTAGCAAATGATTGGTAGGTTGGCTAACATTGAAATGATTTGCAAAAGAAATGAGTATGTTTTGGTTTTGATAACCACATTTTGCAAGTTTTGAGCCACCTACATGATTTCGTGAGTATGGAAGAGTGCAAGAGGCACTAGTTTTCACATGGATTTCATATTGTTTTGGCATTGTGCTTTGAGTTTGTCTCGCACTGGATGCCCATCTTGCATGTTGCCGTGTTTGGAGCTTCGAGTAGACTTGGTGTCACATCGATTAAATAGGCTCACACGTGCATTGTTTTGAGACATGGCATGTTAAAACAACCTGATGAGCCCGAACGAGGGATAAGGGTTGGAGATCCGCCTGATGAGCCCGAACGAGGGATAAGGGTTGGAGGAACAGCTGATGAGCCCGAACGAGGGATAAGGCTGGGGGTCCACGGAGTACGTTGTACCGTGCATGTAGCATGGAGTACATTGTACCGTGTTGTGATGTGATGTGCCGTCTTCGGACGAGATCTGCTATGGACCGGCGGGTAGGATTTGACCCACCTCCCGTGTGGAAGCAGATGGTGGTGATATCCCGCACACCTGATCCGTGTAGCCGGTATCACAGGTTATGTACATATGCCTTGAGGTTATTACCTATTGTTGAACTGCCTATCTCACATGTTTAATGCTATTTGAGAATAAATCCATGTTTGAAGTGTTTGTGGTCAGGAAAGCCCGAGGGATGGGCTGGGACCTGACGTTGAATTGATTTGTTAATGGTTTTTAAAGTGCACAAATGCATGATGTTTAATGCCATGCCTTATTGTGAAAATGCATGATGTTTAATACCATGCTTTTATTGTGAATTATGCATGATGATTTATACCATGCTTTGAGTTGAAATGTGCACTGAATTTTAATAGCATGAATGCTTTACATACCATTAACACAATCATACACTCATGTTTTGAGATAAACAATGAATAAAATGCTTTTGAGCATGGCATCACGATCACGTAGATAGTACAGTATCTACCTGTTCGCATGATTGCCTTACTGAGCGTGTGGTTTGCTCACCCCCCTTATTTTCCCCTCTCTACAGAGATTTGAGTATAGATTGGACGTGACTGGAGGCATTCCCTTTTTGGTAATCCGCTGCATCCCATCGCTAAAGGTATGCACACTTGGATTATTTTGTATCTAAACTAGACATAGCACAGTAGCATTTTGTATGTAACTACTGGGGATGTAAAACAATGTAAACACATGTAACAACTCTGATATATATACGTTTATAGAAGTGTTTACTCATAAATAATGTTTCAAATTGAATTGGTATGGTGGAGTGAGTTAGACGTCGACACACAGCCCAACTGTTAAGCGTGTGGTTGTTCACGATCGAGGAAGGATGATTAAGGATTGATGCATGAAAATGCGAAAAATTTGTACGTATTTTGGTAAGTTGAGGGTCGTGACAGAAGTTGGTATCAGAGCCCAAGTTGGTCTGACGTGTGTCGTGTCTAAAATACTTAATAAGTGAAAAAAATTACATCCCCAAGTTACTGTGCTTGTTTAGATACAAATAGTGTATGTCGATGGGTTGACTAAGTAATTGGTTGTGAATGTAGGGAACTGAGTAAGTATGCCTAATACCAGTCGCGGTAGAGGGATGAGAGCACAGGCTCGAGGCCGTAGAGGTAGGCCTGGGGGTCGTGTTGAGCCGGAGACACACGAGGCTCAGGAGGATGTTGAGGTGGAGGTCGACATTGAGCACGCTCCACAGGGTCCAGAGGAGAGGCCCGAGAGTACTGAGGCTCGCTTCGCGAGGATTGAGCGGAGCATTGAGATGATTTTGGAATTGGTCACTCAATCTTTACCTGGAGTTGGCGGTAGACAGAGTCCCGCTACACAGGGTGATGCCGAGCAGGCAGCAGCTCCCGAGGCACGGGCGAGGCAAGCCCAAGGACCTCAGACGACAGATACCCCACCCCCACAGGATGTGCCTACGCCGGTTGCTACGCCAGGCAGTAGAGGTTGGGGATATGGATGTGATTTGGATAGACTGCGGCAATTCCAGAAGTTTGGACCGCCATCTTTCAGTGGAGTAAAGGACCCAGTAGCGGCTGAGGATTGGATCAATGAGATCGAGAAATTATATGGGTTCTTCGAGTGCACTACTACCGAGATGGTAGCATTTGCCGCTTTCATGCTGAAGGGATCAGCAGAACATTGGTGGAAATCCACCAGGCCTATTTTGAGAGCCCGGCATACTGAGATCAGCTGGGATGTGTTTCTAGAGGCCTTCCGGAGACAGTATGTCCCGGATACCGCCCAGCGGAAGCTGAAGATGGCATTTTTGGGACTGACCCAAGGGAGCAGGACTGTGGATGAGTATGAGACTGCTTTTATATCCCTGGGCAGATATGATCCCAACACGATGAGTAATGAGGTCGAGAAGATCCAGAAGTTTGTGGATGGATTGAGACCAACCATCAGGTCTAAATTGGTTCCCTTGGATATATCGACCTATGAAGAGGCAGTACGCAGGGCGCAATTATGTGAACAAGATGTTGATAGAATCGCCTCGGAATTTGGAAAGGTTGGTAAGATGAGGGACAGAGATAAGAAGAGACCTATGATGGATAGAGGCTTCAGCTATAAAGGAAGCAAGAGATTCTCTGGAAGGAGGCCAAGAATTGATGAAATCCGGGAGAGGACAGTTGATACTCCCGTGTATCCGGCCATTACTCCAGCTAAGGGAATCGTGATTGGAGGACCACGGCCTACTACAGAACAGTGTGGCAGGTGTGGTAGGTACCATGGTACTTGACCATGTTACAGACCTCAGGTTGTATGCTTCAAATGTGGGAAGCCAGGCCACGTAATTAGAGATTGCCCAGAGATGATAGAGAGAGCCCCACAGAAGGGCAAGGAACCAGAGAGAGCTCCAGTTGGTACTGCTGCTCCGAGGAGGAGGGCTACAGCTGAGGAAAAGGGGAAGCAAGTAGTGGGTGTAAGCAGAGGACGAGTGCACGCACTGGATCAGGATACTGCAGATCAGTCATCAGATGTGGTAAAAGGTACCATCCAAATCTTTGATTTAGAAGCTTATGTACTGTTTGATCCTGGTGCCACGCATTCCTTTACTTCGCCATCCTTTGCATGTAAATTGTTGAAGCATGTAAAACCCACGCTGCTTGATAAGATGCTGTTGATATCTACCCCTATGAATGATTGTCAGTTGACTGAGCATATATATAGGGATTGTAAAATGAAGATAGGAGGTAAAGAGATGGCAGCCGATTTAATTTTATTAAATATGAGTGATTTTGATGTTATCCTAGGAATAGATTGGTTGGCTGCCAATCATGTTGTTATGGATTGTCATGCTAAAACCTTGATGTTTCCAAAGATAGACAATCTTGTAGTTAATTTTGTGAAATGAAATTAAAGAACATGATTTTTATAAGTGTGATGAGTATAATCTTGATACATGATGTATGAAAGATAAATTTGATTTCATTTATGTATGTGATGTGATGATTTATGATACTAATGGTGGAAAGAATAATGTGAAGGATTCATCGCTTTTGTGATTGAGATGGATAAGGCACGTCCGGAATTGGAAGACATACCAGTGGTTAGGGAATTTCCAGATGTCTTTCCGGATGAGTTACCAGGGTTACCTCCAGATAGGGAGATGGAGTTTGGTATAGATTTGGCACCTGGTACAGAGCCGATGTCCAAGCCACCATACAGGATGGCTCAAGTTGAGTTAGAGGAGTTAAGGAAACAATTACAAGAGTTGCTGGAGAAGGGGTTCATCAGGCCGAACGTCTCACCTTGGGGGGCACCGGTTCTGTTTGTAAGGAAGAAAGATGGAAGCCTCCGACTGTGTATAGATTACCGGTTGTTGAATAAGGCCACCATCAAGAATAAGTATCCCCTCCCACGCATCGATGATTTGTTGGATCAGCTTAAGGGAGCGCAAGTCTTTTCCAAGATAGATCTGAGATCAGGGTACCATCAGTTGAAGATACGAGATGGAGATGTACCCAAGACAGCTTTTCGCACCCGGTATGGACATTATGAGTTTATGGTTATGCCATTCGGGTTGACGAATGCTCCCGCAGCTTTTATGTCTTTGATGAATGAGGTATTCCACCAGTACTTGGATCGATTTGTTATTGTGTTCATTGATGATATACTGGTGTATTCAAGGTCTAGAGAGGAGCATGAAAGGCATTTAAGGATAGTGCTACAAACCCTTCGAGAGAAGAAGTTGTACGCTAAACTCAGTAAGTGCGACTTTTGGTTGGAACAGATCTCTTTTCTGGGTCACATAGTATCAAAGGATGGAGTATCAGTGGATCCATCTAAGATTGAGGCTGTAATTCAGTGGCAGAGACCCCAGACAGTGACAGAGATCAGGAGTTTTTTGGGTTTAGCTGGGTATTATCGAAGGTTTGTAGAGGGATTTTTGAGGTTAGCTGCTCTTTTGACACATCTCACGAGGAAAAATGTAGAGTTTGTGTGGGACGAGAAGTGTGAAGAAAGTTTTGAGGAGTTGAAAAGGAGATTAACTACAGCTCCAATACTCACCATTCCTACCAGCTCAGGAGGTTTCTCGGTGTATGCGGATGCTTCACACCTAGGACTGGGCTGTGTATTGATGCAGGATGGGAAGGTAGTAGCCTATGGATCAAGACAGTTAAAGGATCATGAGAGGAACTACCCGACCCATGACTTGGAGTTGGCAGCGGTGGTGTTTGCGCTGAAGATATGGCGCCACTACCTCTATGGTGAGAGATTTCAGATTTATACAGATCATAAGAGCCTTAAGTACCTGTTCTCACAGAAAGAGTTGAACATGAGACAGAGGAGATGGCTCAAGTTGTTAAAGGATTATGATTGTGAAATCCTATACCACCCGGGTAAAGCAAATGTGGTTGCTGATGCATTGAGTAGGAAGCATCTCGGGATGGTATCATTCATGATGATCAGGGAACACGAGCTGTTGGAACAGTTCATGAACCTCAGTTTGGATATGACCCCGCCTGACGCTGATAGTGGATTTATGATAGCTAGCCTGCAGTTGGAACCGGATCTGGTAGATCGAATCCGACAGGCTCAGCGAGTTGATCAGCAGTGTAGTGATATTGTCGGGCAGATACAGAGGGGTATAGAGACGGACTTTGGGTTGAGTTCGGATGGATTGTTGAGGTTCAGAGGTAGGATATGTGTTCCTGATGACGCAGAGATCAGAAGGTTGATCTTGACAGAGGCTCACTCATCGAAGTATACGATACATCCAGGGGGTACCAAAATGTATCAAAACCTTCGAAAGGTTTATTGGTGGTCGGGAATGAAAAAGCACATTGCTGAATATGTTGCTAAGTGTCTCGTTTGTCAGCAGGTGAAGGTAGAGCATCAGAAGCCTGCAGGGTTATTGCAGCCTCTACCGATTCCGACATGGAAGTGGGAGCATGTCACCATGGATTTTGTGATGGGATTGCCGAGGACCCGGAGAGGTCATGATGCCATATGGGTGATTGTGGATCGGTTGACGAAATCAGCCCATTTTCTAGCTATGAGAGCTACCGATACTCTGAGCCAGTTAGAGAACCTATATGTGCGCGAGATAGTGAGGCTACATGGAATTCCAGTGAGCGTTGTTTCTGATAGGGATGCCCGCTTCACTTCCCACTTTTGGGAACATTTTCAGGAAGCGATGGGGACCCAGTTGAATTTTAGCACCGCGTTTCATCCTCAGACAGATGGTCAGTCAGAGAGAACTATACAGACCCTGGAGGACATGTTGAGAGCGTGTGCATTGGATTTTGGAGGCTCCTGGGATGACCATTTGCCACTCGCAGAGTTCGCGTATAATAACAGTTTTCATGCGAGTATCAGGATGGCACCATATGAGGCATTGTATGGGCGTAGATGCTGTTCCCCTATTGGATGGGAAGAGGTTGGTGACAGACAGATCTTTGCTCCCGACTTGGTTAGACAAGCCTCTGAGGATGTCCAATTGATATGTGAGAGGTTACGGACAGCTCAGAGCAGGCAAAAGAGTTATGCTGACAAGAGACGGAGACCACTAGAGTTTGAGGTGGGTGAGTCAGTGTTTTTGAAAGTTTCCCCTTCGAAGGGAATTATGAGATTTGGGAAGAAGGGAAAGTTGAGCCCTCGATATATCGGGCCATTTGAGATACTTGATAAGGTGGGAGACAAGGCGTATAGGTTGGCATTGCCACCAGAGTTGGCAAGTGTGCATAACGTCTTCCACGTATCCATGTTGAGGAAGTATCACCCGGACCCGGCACATGTGATAAGATATGAGCCTTTGGAGCTCAATGAGGGTATGACCTATGTTGAGAAGCCAGTTCGGGTATTGGACAGAAAAGAGAAAGTGCTGAGGACAAAGACAATTCCCTTGGTGAAGATACTTTGGCAACATCACACTGTGGAAGAAGCCACATGGGAATTGGAGAGTTTGATGCGGGAGAGGTATCCCGAGTTGTTCACAGCATAATTGGTTCCAATTTGGAGGACCAAATTTTCTAAGTGGGGGAGAATGTGAGACCCCGTATATGTATAAGGGTATATATGTACATAAAAGTGTAAATAGAGTTGTACTATGAATTCATGAGTGAAGTATATGTGATGTAAGTCCACAAGTAATGTACACACTTGTAATGAGAGTGATAATCATACATACAAGTTTCATTATATATGAATGTGTAGAAATGGACTTAAACATGTGGAGAATGTGTGTAGAATGGATTATGAGTAGTTTGGTAAAATGGAAGTAGAATTGCATAAGATGTGCACTTCCATTTTTGTTTATATTAAATACCATTGGTCACACAAAGATCCTACACAAGTTTTAATGTGTATGAAGTGAGGATGGATGCCATTTTCAAGTCTCAAAGATGAATGAATGAGGAAATGATCATGGTAGCAAATTAAGGATGTTTGGTAAGTGTTGTTGCAGAGAAACTGCAGAAAATCTGGAAATTTTGAAGGGCATATCGATCTCATGGGATGAGAGATCGATCTGGAAGAGCCAGAATGCTCTTATTTGAGCAAAAGAATAGAACAGATCGATCTCCAATGGACCAGATCGATCTCCTTAGCTCTCTGTTTGGGAGCAGATCGATCTCATGCCTCGACAGATCGATCTCATGCCTCCACAGATCGATCTCATGCTTCGACAGATCGATCTAGGCTTAAAAATGCCGTGAAAAAGAGGGATTTTAAGGGACCAGATCGATCTCCTCTTGGACCAGATCGATCTCCTCAAGTTATTTCTATATAAGGAGTGCTGGAAATCAGAAAATTTCGGGAAAAACACAAACCTTTCACTTTCAACCCAAAAACCTAACATTCTCTCTCTAAAATCAGCCATTTTCAGTGAGGTTTGAAGAGAGACCATTAGAGACAAAGTTGTTCCTATCAAAGAGAAGAACAACATAGTTTGAAAGCAATTTCCCATTGTTGATATTGAAGGATTTAAGGGCATTGCCATTGGAGCAAGAAGAGAAATCAAATTTGGTAAGATTCTAACACTCCAACTATGGTACATTGTTTATTTAATTGATTTTGGAGTTGTTTGGCATGAGTATGGATGGTTAGAAACTATCTAAATACATTGGAATGATTTTGACCTAGAAATGGTCTAGAGTGAGAAAGTGGAATGTATGGAGATTAATGATGAATGAGATATGTAAAAGTTATTTATAGTGTTGTGGTATGATTTTAAGATGTGGTTAGTGGATAAATTGGGAGATTTACCTAAAAGAGGTAAAATGAGGGTTAAGGCATTTGTAAAATACATAAGTAAATAATGTTGACTAGTGAGGTCAATTATGGGTTAAATACGTTAACTCAATCGATTTAATGAATGAATCGCAGCTTCCGAGGATACGCCGAGGCGAGTTGACCCAAGAGCGTGAGGAGCTAAGAGAAAAGGAGTCACACCAAGTAAATCGAGGTAAGGGAATTGTGTGGACTCTTAGAGATATTGTGCGCAATTTGGGCGCATAAATGTTTTGCTAGAATGCATGAGATTAAGAAATGTTGTTGTTGGGTGATTGAAGGGTAAAAGTTGGGAGTTTGAGAAATGTGCATGAAAACAAAAGCATATTGCTTTGAAAATCATGTTTTATTGCTTTTTAGCAAATGATTGGTAGGTTGGCTAACATTGAAATGATTTGCAAAAGAAATGAGTATGTTTTGGTTTTGATAACCACATTTTGCAAGTTTTGAGCCACCTATGATTTCGTGAGTATGGAAGAGTGCAAGAGGCACTAGTTTTCACATGGATTTCATATTGTTTTGGCATTGTGCTTTGAGTTTGTCTCGCACTGGATGCCCATCTTGCATGTTGTCGTGTTTGGAGCTTCGAGTAGACTTGGTGTCACATCGATTAAATAGGCTCACACGTGCATTGTTTTGAGACATGGCATGTTAAAACAACCTGATGAGCCCGAACGAGGGATAAGGGTTGGAGATCCGCCTGATGAGCCCGAACGAGGGATAAGGGTTGGAGGAACAGCTGATGAGCCCGAACGAGGGATAAGGCTGGGGGTCCACGGAGTACGTTGTACCGTGCATGTAGCATGGAGTACATTGTACCGTGTTGTGATGTGATGTGCCGTCTTCGGACGAGATCTGCTATGGACCGACGGGTAGGATTTGACCCACCTCCCGTGTGGAAGCAGATGGTGGTGATATCCCGCACACCTGATCCGTGTAGCCGGTATCACAGGTTATGTACATATGCCTTGAGGTTATTACCTATTGTTGAACTGCCTATCTCACATGTTTAATGCTATTTGAGAATAAATCCATGTTTGAAGTGTTTGTGGTCAGGAAAGCCCGAGGGATGGGCTGGGACCTGACGTTGAATTGATTTGTTAATGGTTTTTAAAGTGCACGAATGCATGATGTTTAATGCCATGCCTTATTGTGAAAATGCATGATGTTTAATGCCATGCTTTTATTGTGAATTATGCATGATGATTTATACCATGCTTTGAGTTGAAATGTGCACTGAATTTTAATAGCATGAATGCTTTACATACCATTAACACAATCATACACTCATGTTTTGAGATAAACAATGAATAAAATGCTTTTGAGCATGGCATCACGATCACGTAGATAGTACAGTATCTACCTGTTCGCATGATTGCCTTACTGAGCGTGTGGTTTGCTCAGCCCCCTTATTTTCCCCTCTCTACAGAGATTTGAGTATAGATTGGACGTGACTGGAGGCATTCCCTTTTTGGTAATCCGCTGCATCCCATCGCTAAAGGTATGCACACTTGGATTATTTTGTATCTAAACTAGACATAGCACAGTAGCATTTTGTATGTAACTACTGGGGATGTAAAACAATGTAAACACATGTAACAACTCTGATATATATACGTTTATACAAGTGTTTACTCATAAATAATGTTTCAAATTGAATTGGTATGGTGGAGTGAGTTAGACGTCGACACACAGCCCAACTGTTAAGCGTGTGGTTGTTCACGATCGAGGAAGGATGATTAAGGATTGATGCATGAAAATGCGAAAAATTTGTACGTATTTTGGTAAGTTGAGGGTCGTGACAGTGCCTGTCATAGGTCTTAGCCCTCAAACCATGGAATATCATACGACGTCTCTAGTATCCTCATGCGGATATCCTCTCACATAGTGTGACACTCAGTCTACACAAGGAATTAAGCATGGATTTCAACATGTAATATATATCACATACAGTGTGCGCCTTTGAGCACGACTCATAGTCGACACTCCGCTCAAACACTGTTTCACATCACAAACTCAGACTCTAGTGCGAGTAAACCTCCAGCAACTAGGTCAATGCATAGTTCATGTATTAAATCAAGTACGAGCAATAGCTCCAGTACCATGCTATGCACAATATCATCAAATCAAGTACAAGAGTACTATGTCATGTATAAATCATGAAGAATCAAGTACGAGCAACGCTCCAGCACTCTGTCATGCATCTCATGTAAAACTCGAGTACGAGCTAATCGCTCCAGCACTCTCTCATGCATATATCATATAAAACTGAGTACGAGTATGAACTCCAGTACTCTATCATGCATGTCATGAAAATCTAGTGCGAATCATAATCTAGCACTAATGTATGTGGAAAATATATGAAATCCAATGCGAGCTGTGCTCCAGCACGATTCATTCTCACATAATATGATAGATGGCTCTTTAAAAAGGGATGATTTACAAAATATCAAAATCAGCACTATAAAGTGTGCTTAATTCACATCAACCTTAAAATCATTAGCCCATCTATTTATTCTTCAGCTAAACAACAGTAAAACACTCAAAATGGTGGTTTCCATGCTTTTTACAACTTTTCACAAAAGTTGACTTTTTGACTAACCAGGCAAAAAATCGTAATTTGCCACTATCGGGTCACAATAATTATTATTCACTTTCTCTGACCCTCAGAGTTTTTAAGTGAATGTAAAAGCATACAAAAATACGTGCAGGTATCTCTAACTACTCACAAAAGTCCCTTACCTACAATCACTCGAGAAATTTCACTTTCTTTGCGATGCTCGATTCAGCAGTCCGATTTGCTCATCCAATAATCTCTGGAGCTGCATTTAACCATTCACTGGATTAATTTCACGTTTTCTACTGTATTACACATTTAATACAGCTCATTCCACTCAATTGTGCCCGTTTACTCTGAATGGGTCTAAATACTTTAATTGGGCCTTAATCCGTATTAAGCCCGTTTTCCACGTATTATTTCCCTTCATCAGGGTCTATTAACTCATTGGGCTTTATTCCAAACTTTTTAGAAAACCCGTATATCATTTACGACAGTTAATTCGAAATTCCGAATATAATTTACTAAATGCAGAATTTAATCTGAAATGCGTAAAATAAATCTTAAATACGCAATAATCACATAAATTGTCGTAAATGAGCTTTACTTACCCGAGATTATGCGATGGAACACAAATCGAAGTTCGATCGGGCTTTCGTTCAGAATTATCGTCGAACTGCATAATTTTGTATATTTAACTCTGGGTCAATTTTTGATTAAATATAATTTAAATAAATTTTTCGAAAATCAAATCGATCACTTTTGACCTCGTATCGACTAACCCGAAGTCCGATGAAATCCCAAAAATTTTCCTTTTCCTTTTTCTTTTTTTTCTTCTTTTTCCCATTTTCTCATTGGCTAAACCGATCTGGTCAAGTCCAATGCAAAACCTTCTTCACTGAGCCGCCGACCGGTTCAGGCATCCTTTGGTCGTGATGGTGTCTTTCGATCGGTTCCCGACGTCTCACCACCGTCGTTCGGTGCGCCTCAGCCTGGGGAACACTCGGCTGGGCTCGATCAGGACCAAGCATCGTCGGTGGCCATCGGATCTCATCTTTTCCTCTACGGCTTCTCCTCTTCGATTCGCCGGCATCCGACGTCAGTGGAGCAAGTTACCGGTGTCGATGGGTGCGCACATACCTCCTCTTCCTTTTCTGACCCCTTGCCTAGCCGTGGGCTCGCCGGTGATGGCCGTCCGGTGGTCTTCTCCTCTCCGTCAGTTTGCCTCTGTAACTTTCTCTCTCCCCGCGTTTCAAATTTCAGATTTTCTATTTTTTTCTTTTATTTATAATATATTTTTATTATTATTTTATTATTAAAATAATAATAAAAATCCTAAAATATCCCAAAAATATCTCAAAAATATCTAAAAATATCCTATTAAATTCATTTAGTCCGTAAATGAATTTATCAGTCCGATTTTACCATTTCGATATATTTTTCTAATATTTTCGGGCTTATTTTTCAAGGTAAAAATTCTGATAAATTCTAATAAATTTATATCTTGATCAATTGGGCTCGAAATTAAATATTTTCCTCGATTTTGATCAAGATTCCTCAATTTCATATTTTTAATGAAATTGTCTTATCGAAATTATACCGAATTTTAATCATTTGACCGTTTTACCCCTGCACTCGTTCGGGAATCAACTTAATCCTTATCTCGCTGTTATGTAGCTTACATGCATTTTTAATTTCTGAATTAGTCGATTGCATGATAGTAAATACTCTTCTTATGATTCAACTATGAATAAAGTGTTCGTACACATAGGAATCATAAGGAACAAGCTACATACACAAGCTGATCTAACAAGTCGTCAATGCGTGGAAGGGGATATCTATTCTTGATGGTGGCCTTATTCAACAATCGGTAATCTATACACAATCGGGGGCTCCCATCCTTCTTCCTCACAAACAAAATCGGTGCTCCCCAAGGTGAAACACTCAGCCGAACAAAACACCTATCCAACAGCTCCTGTAACTGTCTCTTGAGCTCCTCTAGCTCAACCAAGGCCATGCGATATGGTGGTCTCGAGATAGGCTCCGTACCAGGCACCAAATCTATACAGAATTCCATCTCTCAGTCTGGTGGTAACCCTGGCAGTTCATCCAAAAAAACATCTGGGTACTCACTGACCATAATAATATCTGACAACTCCGGAGTGCCTTATCCATATCTACCACGTACGCAATGAAACCTTGATATGTTAAAGGTTTTCTAAATCAGTAATCATGTAATAATCATAACTACTCCTTTCATTTATTCTTATTAAACTTTACAACATATCTAGTAGGGTTAGGAAAGATAACTGTCTTAGCATAACAATCTAAAACATCATGGTTTGCAGATAGCCAATCCATTCCTAATATTATATCAAAGTCACTCATACTTAGTAATATTAGATTGGTTGTCATCTCCTTGTTCCCTACTCTCAACTTGCAGTCATTAAATACATGTTCTAGAACTTGACTACTATTTATAGGCGTACTAATCAACATCATCTTACATAATGGTGTACGCTCTACATGTCATGCTAATTTACATGCAAATGAAGGCGATATAAAAGAATGCGTGGCACCAGGATCAATTAAAACATATGCTTCAATATCATAACTCAGGATGTTACCTCGTATCACATCCGATGAAGCATCAGCTGTCCCTTGGTCCAAAGCATGTACTCGCCCTCAACCCATCACTTGTTTCCCGTTTTCTTATGTTGTCGCTCTACCTCTCTGAGTAGACGTACCAGCTGGAGCTCTATCCAGCTCCCTGCCCCTCAGTGGTGCAATATCAACCATCTCTGGGCAAGCTCTAGCCATATGCCCCTGTTTCCCACATCGAAAACACACTATAGGAGTCAGCGAACACGGTCTACCTCCATGTTGTTTATCGCATCTTCTGCACTGATCGACAGCATGTCTCTATCCTCCTATGACAATGCCCTTTGCTAGAACCACAGTCGGATAAGCAGGAGGTCTAGTAAATCTCTCTCGTGTCTCCTCAACCAGTGATCTCTTACCGAAGAGTTTCCTTCCTCCTCGATAACCGAAATCTCTAGCCGGCCTCTTCTTCTGTATATCTCAGCTATGACTAAACTTTTTGAACTCTGAAGCATTCCTTTCGTAATCTTGCTCACACAGTTGCACCATCCGTACTACTTCCTCATAGGTAGCTATGTCTAATGGAACTAACCTGGACCGCAGAACCCGTCTCAACCCATCGATAAACCTATGGACCTTCCTGGCCTCACTATACATGGTATCTAGGTCATATCTTCCTAAGGATAGGAATCGAGTCTCATACTCGTCCACTGACAAACTCCCCTGGTTCAGTCCAAAAAACTCTCCTTATAGCTTTCGCTGTGTGGTATCGGGTACAAACTGCCTCTTAAAGGCCTCCTGAAATATCTCCTAACTAATGTCTGTGTGTCGGGCTCTCAATATAGGTCGGGTGGACTTCCACCAATACTCTGCAGCTCCCTTCAGTAGGAACGCAGCAAATGCGACCATCTCCGATGTCGTGCACTCGAAGAATCCATAAAGCTTCTCCATCTCTGCCATCCACTCTTCGGTAGCTATAGGGTTCTTGACCCTACTGAAAGATGGAGGTCTAAACTTCTGGAATACTCGCAACTGATGTAAATCACATCTGTACCCTAATCCACTACACTTGAAACTGGTGGGGTTGTAGGAGTATCTACTGTCCTCGGTGCATGAGTTGTTTGTGTAGGTCTATCAGGGGCTACTGACTCTCCTGTCGCAACTCCTGCCTCCTGTCCTTGCCTACCTGGCATCGTCTGTGCCATCATCTCTACAATCGTCTCAAGACTATGCTTTAATCTCGTAAAACGCATCTCAGCACACTCGAGTGCCTCAGTAGCACCTGGAGTCTCATTCGTAGGTAATGGTTAGCAGTAGCTCGTCTCTCAGGCCTATCTCCACGACCTCGAGCCGTACCTCTCGTACCTCTACCACTACGCGTATTTTCCATATAGGCAAAGTTCCTGCATTCATAATCATGAATTAGCCCGTCTCCTATCTGGTATACACAGTTATATCTAAACACAGCACAGTACTATGGGGATGTACACTTTCCTATTTTCTAACACCGACTCACATCAGACCAACCTCTGCTCTGATACCATTATGTCAGGACCCGTTCTCAACCCATGACTTAACCAAAAAATCACTACAAATTTTTCACATTTTTAACTTACCTTTCCTCTCTTCAATGGTTGGGCTGTGATTCGATGTCAGAATCCTCGCTTACCACATTATCCATTATCATACATATATGTCAATTATACTATTACTGACTGTAACTGCTTTTGTAATACATGTGAGATTATATAAAAGCTAATACAAATACATTCCCCATAATATATTTCATATACATTAATGTGCTGTTTCTATGTTTAGATACATAACCGTACAAAATCTGTATACCTGGCGGTCGATAGGAAATATCGGTGGACTCAAGAACACTATCCCTCAATAGCTCTCGCTCTACTGCTGATGCTCTGTAGAGGGATGTAAAGAAAGGGGGGTGAGCATACAACGCTCTCAGTAAGGAAATCAGGCAAGCAAGTAGATATCTACACTATCTACTCAAAATAATGCTATGCCTTGAAAACATTATTTCCTTTACTCACTTTAAAAGCATGTCTTTAAATATATATATGTATACTTGTACAGATTAAATCCCATGTACAGAAATCATGCTTTCTTTCTCAAATGTAGGCATGTAGTGCAAAACAATGCATCTTTATATAAATCATGCCTTTAGATAAATCATGCCATGTATATTTAAATCACAATAAATATGGCATTTAAATCATTCACATCACAAAATCGGAGTCCGACCCATCCCTCAGGTTTGTCCGCAATTTAAATCAGTCAATCAAGTGATATATCATGTGAGACTCTGTGATGAAAATGTAAATAGTATCCTGGACTATGATCATATCCGACATGTGATCCCAAGCAACACAGTACTTGGTGTGCGGGGCATCACTGCTGCAATGGGAGGGGGTCAGTCCATCACAACCACCAGCTATATCCTCCTCAACTCCACAACAACACACGGTACAGTGTACCCCATGCCACTCGCACGGTACAATGTACTCCATGGACCCTACATCACAGTCAAGGTGCCTGCCATAGGTCTTAGCCCTCAAACCATGGAATATCATACCATGTCTCTAGTATCCTCATGCGAATATCCTCTCACATAGTGTGACACTCAGTCTACACAAGGAATCAAGCATGGATTTCAACATGTATTATATATCACATAAAGTACGCGCCTTTGAGCGCGACTCACAGTCGACACTCCGCTTAAACACTGTTTCACATCACAAACTTAGACTCTAGTATGAGTAAACCCCCAGCAACTAGGTCAATGCATAGTTCATGTATTAAATCAAGTACGAGCAGTAGCTCCAGTACTATGTCATGTATAAATCATGAAGAATCGAGTACGAGCAACACTCCAGCATTTTGTCATGCATCTCATGTAAAACTCGAGTACGAGCTAATCGCTCCAGTACTCTCTCATGCAAATATCATATAAAACTGAGTACAAGTAAGAACTCCGATACTCTATCATCCATGTCATGAAAATCTAGTGCGAATCATAATCCAGCACTAATGTATGTGGAAAATATATGAAATCTAGTGCGAGCTGTGCTCCAGCATGATTCATTCTCACATAATATGATATATGGCTCTTTAAAAAGGGATGATTTACAAAATATCAAAATCAGTACTATAAAGTGTGCTTAATTCACATCAACCTTAAAATCATTAACCCGTCTATTTATTCTTCTGCTAAACAGTAGTAAAACACTCAAAATGGTGGTTTCCATGCTTTTTACAACTTTTCACAAAAGTTGACTTTTTGACTAACTAGGGGTAAAATCGTAATTTGCCACTATGGGGTCATAATAATTATTATTCACTTTGTCTGACCCTCAAAGTTTTTAAGTGAATGTAAAAGCAGGCAAAAATACGTGCAGGTATCTCTAACTACTCACAAAAGTCTCTAACCTGCAATCACTCGAGAAATTTCACTTTCTCTGCGCTGCTCGATTCAGCAGTCTGATTTGCTCCTCCAATAATCTCTAGAGCTGTATTTAACCATTCACTAGATTAATTTCACGTTTCCTACTGTATTACACATTTAATACAGCTCATTCCACTTAATTGTGCCCGTTTACTCTAAATGGGCCTAAATACTTTAATTGGGCCTTAATCCGTATTAAGCCCATTTTCCACTTATTATTTCCCTTCATCAGGGTCTATTAACTCATTGGGCTTTATTCCAAGCTCTTTGGATAACCCGTATATCATTTACGACAATTAATTCGAAATTCCAAATATAATTTACTAAATGCGAAATTGAATCCGAAATGCGTAAAATAAATCTTAAATACGCAATAATCACATAAATTGTTGTAAATGAGCTTTACTTACCCAAGATTATGCGATGGTATGTAAATCGAAGTTCGATCGGGCTTCCGTTCAGAATTTATCGTCGAACTGCACAATTTAGTATATTTAACTCCGGGTCAATTTTTGATTAAATATAATTTAAATAAATTTATGGAAAATCAAATCGATCACTTTTGACCTCGTATCGACTTACCCGAAGTCCGATGAAATCTCAAAAATTTTCCTTTTTCTTTTTTCTTCTTTTCCCATTTTCTCCTTGGCTGAACCGGTCCGATCCGGTTCAGCGCAGAACCTTCTTCACTGAGCCGTCGATCGATTCAGGCATCCTTTGGTCATGTCGGCGTCTTTCGACCAGTTCCCGACGTCTCACCACCATCGTTTGGCGCACCTCAGCCTGGGGAACACTCGACTGGGCTCGATCGGGACCAAGCACCGTTGGTGGCCGTCGGATCTCATCTTTTCCTCCGCGGCTTCTACTTTTTGATTCGTCGATGTCCGGCGTCGGTGGAGCACGTTACCGGTGCTGATGGGTGCACACGGACCTCCTCTTCCTTTTTCGGCCCCTTGCCTGGCCGTGGGCTCGCCGGTGATGGTCGTCCGGTGGTCTTCTACTCTCCATTGGTTTGC
Source organism: Firmiana major (assembly GCA_033439115.1). Taxonomy (NCBI): domain Eukaryota; kingdom Viridiplantae; phylum Streptophyta; class Magnoliopsida; order Malvales; family Malvaceae; genus Firmiana; species Firmiana major. The sequence continues at coordinate 41,987,950 of CM065905.1, forward strand.
CTCTGTAACTTTCTCTCTCCCCGCGTTTCAAATTTCAGATTTTCTATTTTTTTCTATTTTGTTGTTTTATTTATAATATATTTTTATTATTATTTTATTATTAAAATAATAATAAAAATCTTAAAATATCTCAAAAATATCTAACAATATCCTATTAAATTCATTTAGTCCGTAAATGAATTTATCAGTCCGATTTTACCTTTTCGATATATTTTTTAATATTTTTTGGCTCATTTTTCGAGGTAAAAATTTTGGTAAATTCTAATAAATTTATATCTTGATCAATTGGGCTCGAAATTAAATATTTTCTTCGATTTTGATCAAGATTCCTCAATTTCATATTTTTAATGAAATTGTCTTATTGAAATTATATCGAATTTCAGTCATTTGACCGTTTTACCCCTACACTCGTTCGGGAATCAACTTAACCCTTATCTCGTTGTTATGTAGCTTACATGCATTTTTAATTTCTTAATTAGTCTATTGCATGATAGTAAATACTCTTCTTATGATTCAACTATGAATAAAGTGTTCGTACACATAGGAATCATAAGGAACAAGCTACATACGTAAATCGAAAACACGGGTCTGACATTATTGTCTTATGGCAATTGTCGAAAATATAAATATATAACTGATACATTAAGAATGGATGAGTTATGATAATGAAGTTAGAGATTGAAAATTTAATGGTAATGGATCCTTGTTGTTCTCATTGAAAATGTATATACGTATATATGAATATACAAGCATATTGTGTGATTCCACTACCTAATGAGGGCATAGTAGCCCATGTGGTGCATGTGACAATTTGATATAATGTGTTATGACTTAATGAGATTGGAGACAGTTAAATGATAATGATAACTGGCATAATGCTTAGAACTGTAATTATGATTCAAATTGGAAAGTCATGATAATATTGAATTAACAAAATGCCGAGCTTGGCTTAGCTTAGCGTATGAACGCACCTATGAGTCTATAAGACATTTAAATAATCCGGAGTATGCCCAATTAAGATTATGTAATGATAATGAGGAATTGAGTTCATGGCTCTATTGATATATACATATATATATATATATATATATATATGGATGGATATAAATGTGATATGGTGATAAATTTATGAAAATAGCTGAGTGATGATGGTGTGGTGATTATATGATTATGGATAGTTCATTGGAATAGGTCTTGAATGATTGCATCGATATTCAAATGATTTAATATTATTTTAAAATATTGCTAGTAATATTTAAATATTCATAGAATACTAAGAGGATCCATACTAATGGTGCTCGATATTGAGTTGTAAAAGTGATTGAAATGATTTAGTAATATTGTTGAATGGTATTGATTTATGTATAGGCACTTTGAGACTTTGAGGATTTGTTAAACGATGGAATTGAGAATGTATGATTGTGGATTATGTAGATTGGGTATGATTACATATCTAATGGCATATATGATGTCTGTGCAATCCTATTGTGTAATGAGGGCACAATAGCCATGTAGTGTATGTGATTGATAGAATGAAATTGTGATATAATGTCAAGAGCCTTGAGGCTTGTGTGATGATATATAATGATGAAATGATATTTGGTACCACTATTGATAAGATATGAGTATACTACGTAGTAGTTGTATTAGCATGATACTTGATCAGTCATCATAGTGTTTTGAACTCATGTTATCTGCATTGGCTTTTAGCATGCTTGACTTGAAACATCAGTATTTATCGATATGCATTTTAAATGTATAAAGTGATATTGAAGATTTGAATTAAAGTTCAGTATTGAAATGAAAAGGATGTGACATATTTACAAGTGCACAAAAGTGGATTTATGAATGAAAACAGTTTCATTTTCATGTTTTCGAAACCTTTAAACCACTAAGATTTTTATTGAACTTGTTGTAAGATTTATGGCATTAATTAAAATAATTAATACAGCATAACGGAACATGCTTAGTTATAACTTGCTCTCTAAACGTTATATGCTTGTTGAAATATCGTCTTGGATAAGTTTTGGTTCGCACCTGATCAATGGAACTAGGTTTATGGATATCTGTGGCCATAAGTAATTTCCTTTGTTTCAGGGGACCTAAAAGATTCAATAATAGCTACAGTGAAATTAACTCTTTGTTGGTATGCTTTATAGATGTATACAAGGTTATATGATTATAGATGTGTATGAGATGATATTATATGATCATGCCATATCTCCACTATATTTTGCAATATGAGCTTAATTTTGCACTTATATAAATAACTTACTGAGCCCTCATTCATTAAACCTTATTTGGTCCTTCTACATGTTGAGCATTGAGTTTAAGGAGTATTTCAGTTCATTCGTAATAGCAGAGACTTGAAATATTATCCCAATGCTTTGAGTAAATTCTTTTTTATTATTTTGGGTACAGTTGTATTCTTTTTGTACGTACTATTTATTTCAGCCATTTTTATTATAGTATTGTAGGAAAGGATGTAAACTAAATGAATGAATAATTGTTACTTTGTTTCGATGCTTTTGATATGGAAGTTAGATATGTTTCCCTAGAAATGAACTTATGACTATATGATATGAAGCATATCAATGGTAATGATAATGTGAATGGTTGTTATAAGAAACTTTATAATTTGACATATGATGTAGGACCTATACAAGTACAAACTGGAGCCTTGAGCAAAGAGCTTAAAATAAAGCAGGTAGTTAACAGCTTTACACTTAGAACTACATGGTCGTTAAACAAACATAAGGAAAAAGCAAAAAACTAGCTTGCATTTCTTTGTGTCCTCAAGAGTAAAAATTTTCGTCGCAGCGTAAAGTTCTCCATCATGGCCTTCGAGTCGTGACAAATTTAGTGGTATCAGAGCTTGGATTGTTTAGTGTGTGTTACTGTTAATAAGTTAGAATGGTTTATATCCCATAGTATTGTCATTGCTAAATATAAAGTGCTCAATAAGTGTGGAAACTATTCTAAATGCAGGTGTCATCTGCATAGAAATTAAACTGTAATACGGTAAAGAAGATCGTCAAAGTTGTGGATGGTTTAAAGGCTTGGTAATTGACACAATGGCTTGTAAAGTATTGTGATTTGTAACGAGATTAGAAAAGGCACAATGGTCTATATGGAATCTTGAGGTGTAGAGATTGATACGGTGTATTGTCATGAACAATGTATAAAATTGTATTTGATGGAAATGATAATGGAGTGACTTAGCATAGTTGGCTGAAGAAATGAGGTTATGTGAAGGTTTATAGTTTAAGTTGCGCACTTAGCCTTTATACAAATTTTGTCTTATAAAGCCTCATTTGAACAGCTCTATGCTAATAAACTTGTTTTACCTAGAAAGTATAAGATTTGATTGAATGCAAGATTGAAACTTGTTTTGAAAGCTAATGGAATTAGAAATTGATATCAAAAAAAGAAAGCTCTTGGTTCGAGGGATTGGGCATCTTTGATGAGCTTGTATAAAGTAATATCAATAATGCCTATTGGATTTGACAAATAGGGGTTTTGACTTGTCCACAAGTGACAGGATAATGCTATAGAGCCTGTCTACCTTGTATGGCAGGAAAATGTATTCTATTAAGATGCCACAAGAGGAATAAATACCTAACCCCTTAGGATTTTGAAAAATGTATTGGATCCTATATATTTTAAAAAGTACATGGCCTTTATAAAACCATGTGATTTAGAAATTATATGAATTAGAGGCTACATGGATTTTGAAATTATTTAACTTTTGAAATATACAGTTTTGAACTATATGGATTTTGAAAGCTCAATGAATTAAACCTTATGGTTCTAAGTTATGTGAATGTAAAGAACCAAAGGACTCTACAAACTCCTCATTGGTAGAGTCAAGATTGAACGTGACATGTTATAAACTTTGAATTTTTAGTAAATGTTCGAGATTATTAAGGCAATCGTGCAAGATAATAAATTGAAATGAAAGTTAAGATCCTGTGAGATAAAACACTCAAGACTTTCTTAGTGTGACATTAATCTTAGCTCAATTTAATGGTTTTGATTTATAAGAGGACGTATGTTGTAAAGTGTGGAATAATGGATGCATCCGAGTTGTGGATGGATTGAATAATTGAGCTCTAAAAATGATTTGAAGTGGATATGATCCTTAGGGTGAGTGGTAATATGTGGATTTGAAATATAGGCTCATTAGACCTCGAAGAATATGGACATAAAGAATACGATAACGAAAAGTGTCGTTAATCTTTAAGATGACCTTGATCAATTTAGAGATAAAATTTTCTTAGGTGGGGAGGAAGTGTAAGACCCACTTTTTATTACTTGTTGATACATTTCCTTATGATTCATGTGATGTACACTTCCACATATTAATTGAATCATAAGAAGAGCTTTGACTGGATTAAATTTACAAATAGAATAAAAACGAAATATCAGTGAATGTATGTAGTAGCCAAATACGGGCCGAGATGGCCATAGGCCAAACGAAAGAGATGGAAATTAAGTTGTCGAAAAATACGAATTTAAAATAAGAAAAGATAGTGGATGTATGAAGGAATGTCGGGTTAAATTGGTTCCGAAACAAGTGCAGGGGTAAAACGGTCAAAAAATCGAAATCCGGTATAAATTCGATAAGAGAATTTTAATTAAAAATAAGGATTTAGGACATCTTGATCAATAATGAGGAAATTATAAAATTTTGAGTCCAATTGATCAAGATCTAAAATTTTTAGAAATATCAAAAATTCATTCGGGACAATATCCCAAAAATACGGAGAAATTATACCGGAAAAGGGTTAAAAATATAATAAATAAATTAAATAAAATTAAATTAATTAATTTGGAATAAAATAATACATTAGTAGATATTTTTAGAATATTTTAGAATATTTTAATGATTATTATAATAATAAAACAATTTATAAATAATAATAATAATAATAATAATAAAGGCTGAAATTGAAATCGGGAAAACCCGAAAACGAAATCGACGGAAACCGACTGCAACCTGAGACCCACGACCCAGCCACCGACGATCGTCAAGCTCTGACGAAGAGCCGAGAAGGAAGAGGAGAGGCAGACGAGCTTGTTGACACTGGAGACGGGCCGTTTGGAGGCTGAAAACCGTCGATCGGAGGAAAGGAAAAATCGAGGAGAAACAGCCTGATTCCCGGTGAACCACGGTAGCTGGGCGTGAACGGAGGCCACCGACGTGATTAGGAGGAGGAGGCGGTCCTTTTGAGACCGGTAGCTTTCGACAAAATCGCCGAAAACGTCGGTGACGGCAAAGGGATAGAAACGGCACCGTTTGGCTGAAAGGAAAAGGAAGGAAAAAGGGAAGGAAAGGAAAAGAAAAGAAATAAAAAGGAAAAAGGAAAGAAAAATTACCGGGGACGAATCGAGATTCGGGTAAGTTGACCGAGGGTCGAGATTGACCTACAGGTAAATTCTGGAAATTTAATTAATATTATATTTAATGGAAAATAACCCGAATTTACCTAATTGTGCAGTTTTACGACAAAACCCGAACGAGAGCCGATTGAGCTCCGATTTTCGTACCTTGCATCATATTGGGTAAGTATATTTTAATTACGATAATATGAGTCCTTTAATACAGAGTTTCGATTATTTTACGAAATTTACGGATTAATTCTATATAAAAAGGAATATTATTTGAAATTGTAACGTAATTATCGTAAATAGTACACGGGCTATCCAATGAGTTTGGAACGAAGCCCGATGATTATTGGTAAGCTGAATGAGCCCAGTAAACCTGAAAAAGGGATTTAATAAGTATAAATGGGCTGAAAATGGGTCAAGGCCCATTAAGGTGCAATTGGGCCCAATAAAGTAAAACGGGCCCAGTAATTTAGATTGATCAGTGAATGTGACATACTGATAAAGATAAGTGAATTGACCCAAATATGCGGTTATATACAATTTTGTAGACTTGGTTGGTGTGCATTTAGACTGAGAGATTGGGTATTATCGAGACGGGATAAGTTTGCCCGTGATTCTAGGTAAGGGAATTTTGTAGGTGCATAGAGATATCTATATGTATTTTTGAGGGGATTTATAGGGCCTAGAATTACTTAAAGTATCTAGAAACAAAATAATAATTTTTGCGAAAACCGGGGCATGGGTGAATAAAGAAAAAGACGATATTACCCCTAGGAGTAAAATTTACAAAAAAAAGGTAGTAAGGCAAATAAATTGCATGATTATTATGTTTTGATGTTTCATATGAATGTATTGCTTTGATTTAAGCAAATATGCACATAGGTTGGCTATTGATTTCATGAATTATATGAAAGGGTACAGGTTTGTACTGGTTACGATTTTAAAGATGTTTTATCAATATTGAGCCACCTATCATATTTACACGAGAAAAAAGAGTGCTGAAGTCTTACTCGCACTAAATTTTACTAATTTATTACTCATAAAAAGTCGTACTAGAGCGTTGCTCGTACGAGAATTTTTTTGTGTATAAAAAGCATGCTAGAGCTTCGGTCACACGGGAATTTAGATATCATGATATGCATAGCGTCGTGCTGGAGCTTCGCTCGCACTTGACGTGATGTGACATGCATAGAACCGTGCGAAAGCCTCCTGTAGACTGTGTGTCATAGAGAGTTGATATGCTCGCATGTATACTTTGAGACATGGTTTGGTTATCGACATAGTATGGGGTGGATAAGACCTACGACAGGCACCCCCAAACTATGATATGGGTCCACGGAGTACTTTGTACCGTGTATGTCACAGGGAGTACGCTGTACCATGCAGTCATGACGACTCGATGATGTTACTTGATATTCTGACGGGTAAGATTTGACCCCACCTCCCATTACAGTTGTTATGCCTCATACACTGAGATCCATGTAGCTTGGGATCACAGGGACATAATATGGTCGTAGTCCTCGATTTTTCATACAGTAACATACATGCCTCACATGATGTCATACGGTCTGAATAGACCAGGGCAGACCCGAAAGAGGGGTAATGTCTCGATTTATGTTTTTAATGAGATAAGATTTAATGAATCAAGGTATTCCCGAGGGATGGGTTTAGCTTTGATGTGGTTGTTTTATGATGAAACAAATAAGTTTTAACGTGATGAGTTTATGATGAAACAAATAAGTTTTAACGTGATGAGCATGAGATGTCATACATGATGATTTTTTCATGTTTGTTTTATATGTCGATTTCATGATTTCTCGTATATGATATATATATACATGTGGCATCGTTTTAGTCTTACCTCATGCTCCAAATGTAAACGATTTTATATTATGACATTATCAGCACGTAGATAGTATAGTTATCTACCTGCTTACATTATTGCCTTACTGAGCTAGTTATGCTCACCCTTTCATTTTCCACCCTCCACAGAGCATCTACAGTAGTTGAGAGCGGGTAGAGACTGCATTCCTGGGTGTCCGCTGCTCCAATCGCGAATCAGGTATACACATCGTACAATTTTGTATCTAAACAAATAATAGCACAGTTTTGTAACGAATATAATTATAGGGGATGTAAATATATGAAAACATATGTACATATAGTTGTATAATATATGTACTTATTATTACACTATCTAAAATTCTAACATTATTACCATGGTAAGAATGATATGGTTAAATGGGATAAGAGTTGGGATTATTATTGACTCATAGCCCAACTCGTTAAAAATGGAAATTTGTCACGAGGAGGTGAGAATTATAGAAAAAGCGAAAAATTTGTAGCGATTTTGTTAGAACGGGTCGTGACAAAAGGTGGTATCAAAGCTAAAGTTGGTCGGATATGAGTCAGTAATAATAGTTAAGAAATTAAATCCCCATAGTATTGTGCTTTGTTTAGATATAACTATGTATACCAATATGGGATTAGACTAATAAATGGTCATGGATGCAGGAACTTAGGCATTATACCTGTCACTCGCCTTGGTAGAGGGGCAAGTTCACGTGCTAGAGGCCGTAGAGGTAGGCCCGAGAGCCCTGTAGAGTCATAGACTAGTCAGGCTTCGTAGGACCCCATTGAGAGATCAGAGGATACTGAGGCACGCTTCGCTAGGATTGAGCAGAGTATAGAAAGTCTTGTTGAGATAGTTACACAGACGTTAGGGGCTAGTGATAGACGAGGTCCAGCTGGATAGCCTACTGCTACTGGACAGCCTACTGCAATTGGACAGCCTACTGCTACTGGACAGACTACAAAGACTGTTACACCGCCACCAGTTCAGGATACAGCTTCTCCTGTCGCTCCATAGTCGAGCGATAGTAATCTAGGTTATGACGGTGAGCTAGACAGATTACGACAATTTCAGGAATTTAGACCTCCAGTTTTTAGAGGGGTGAAGGACCCAATTATTACAGAGGACTGGATATATGAGATAGAGAAATTATATGGGTTCTTCAGGTGTACATCGACTGAGAGGGTTGCCTTTGCCGTATTTATGCTGAAGGGCGAGGCAGAGCATTGGTGGAGGTCCATTGTGTCTATCCTGAGAGCTCGACACCTAGAGATTACTTGAGAGATATTTTTGGAGGCCTTTAGAAGGCAGTATATTTTGGCCACTGCACAGCGGAGATTACAGATGGAGTTTCTGAGCTTGGTTCAGGGGAACCGCTCCGTTGATGAGTATGAGTCGAGGTTCATATCCTTAGAGAGGTATGACCCGCATACATTGAGCAATGACAGTCGAAAGGTTCAGAAGTTCATAGATGGATTGAGACCAACCATTAGATCTAAATTAGCTCTGTTTGACGTCTCTACTTATGAGGAGGTAGTGCACAGGGCTCAGTTGTGTGAGCAATATTTTGAGCGCAGTGCCTCAGAGTTTGGGAAGGTCAGCAGAGCTAGAGATAGTGACCGAAAGAGATCCAGAGGGGATAGTGTGATCAGGAGAGGAGGTCAGAGGTTTACTAATAAGAGACCTTGGATTGAGGAGGTATAGGACAAGACGGGTAAGCCTCCTTTATATCCGGCTTTACCATCACCAAGGGGTATAGTTATAGGAGGGGCATGACCGACTACCAAGTAGTGTAGGAGATGTGGTAGAATTCATGGGACCAGGCCTTATCCAACGACTACTGGAGTATGTTTTCATTGTGGGAAGCCGGGGCATGTCATAAGAAACTATCCCGAGATGATTGCGACTGCCCCACATAAAGGCAAAGAGCTAGAGAGAGCTCCTGTTGAGACTCCTGCTCCTAGGAGAAGAGCCACTACTGAGGAGAAGGGGAAGCAGGTTATGGGCAGAGGGTGAGTGCATGCATTGGACCAAGACACTGCAGATGCTTCAGCGGATGTGATTAAAGGTACCATCCTAATTTTTGATTTAGAAGCATTTGTGTTATTTGATTCTAGTGCTACACATTCCTTTATATCGCCTTCATTTGCACATAATTTGTTGAAGTATGTACAGCTTACATTGCTAGATAGAATGTTGTTAATTTCTACACCTATGAATGACAGTCAGTTGACTGAGTATGTATATAGAGATTGTAGGCTGAAAATTGGGGAAAGGATATGTCAGTCGACCTTGTCTTACTGAATACGAGGGATTTTGAAATAATTTTAGGAATGGATTGGTTGACTGCAAACCATGCTATTTTAGATTGCTATGCTAAGACAGTAATGTTTTCAGGGATAGATAGCCTTACTGTAAGTTTTGCTGAAAAGAAATAAAAAGGCATATAATTATTGCATTTGGAAAAGTATAGTTGTAATTCATCATATTTGCGAGGTAAATTTATTTATTAATAATGGGTACTTATATGATGAATTATGTTACTAATGGTGGAAATGGTATTTTGAAGGGTTCATTGCATATGTGGTTGACATAGATAAGGCACGTTCGGAATTGAGAGACATTCCAGTTGTGACAGAATTTTCAGTTGTCTTTTTGAATGAGTTATCAGGGTTACCGTCAGTGCGGGAGACAGAGTTCATTATTGATTTGACACCTGGTACAGAGTCGATATCTAGACCACCTTACAGGATGGCTCTGGTTGAGTTAGAGGAGCTGAGGAAACAGTTACAGGAATTATTAGAGAAGGGGTTCATTAGACAGAATGTGTCACCGTGGGGAGCACCGATTCTGTTCGTGAAGAAGAAGGATGGGAGCCTTCGATTGTGTATCGACTACCGATTGGTGAACAAGGCTACCATCAAGAACAAATATCCCTTTCCAAGGATTGACGATTTATTGGATTAGCTACGAGGAGAACAGGTCTTTTCTAAGATTGATCTGAGATCTGGGTGCCACCAGTTGAGAGTTCGGGATGGAGATGTACCCAAGACAATTTTTTGCACCCATTATGGTCATTTTGAGTTTATGGTTATGCCATTCAGGTTGATGAACGCTCCCACAGCTTTTATGTCATTAATGAATGAGGTGTTTCGGCCTTATTTGGATCAATTTGTGATAGTGTTCATCGATGACATCCTGGTTTATTCGAGATCCAGAGAGGAGCATGAGTAGCACCTGAGGATTGTATTGCAGACCCTCCGTGAGAAGCAGTTGTATGCTAAACTCAGTAAGTGTGACTTTTGGCTTGAGCAGATCTCCTTTTTGGGACATATTGTGTCGAGGGATGGTTTGTCAGTGGACCCATCCAAGATTGAGGCAGTAGTTCAGTGGCAGAGGCCTCAGACAGTTATGGAGATTAGGAGCTTTCTGGGTTTAGCGGGATATTATAGACGATTTATAGAGGGGTTTTCGAGGTTGGCTGCTCCGTTAACACGTCTCACTTAGAAGAGTGTTGCATTTGAGTGGGACGACAGATGTGAGGAGAGTTTTCAGGAGCTGAAGTGTCGATTGACCACTACTCCGATTCTCACCATTCTTACTAGCTCAAGAGGTTTTTCTGTTTACACAGATGCTTCTTACCAAGGACTGGGTTGTGTATTGATGCAGGACGGGAAGGTAATCGCTTATGGATCCAGGCAGCTGAAGGATCATGAGAGGAACTACCCGACCCATGACTTAGAGTTGGCGATCGTGGTATTTGCTTTGAAGATATGGCGCCACTATCTCTATGGTGAGAAATTCTAGGTATTTACCGATCACAAAAGCCTCAAGTATCGATTCTCACAGAATGAATTGAACATGAGACAGAGAAGGTGGCTTGAGCTTCTGAAAGATTATGATTGTGAGATCCTATACCACCCAGGTAAGGCGAATGTAGTGGCTGATGCGTTGAGCAGGAAGCACCTCAAGTTGGTTTCTTATATGATAGTATGGGAACACGAGTTGTTAGAGCAGTTTGCGAGCCTCAGTTTGGATGTGACCCCGCTTGATGCTGAGAGTGGTTATATGATTGCTAACCTACAGTTATAGCCGGATTTGATGGATCGGATCCGACAAGCTTAACGTGAAGATCAGCAGTGTATTGAGATAGTCAAGCAGATGCAGAGGGGTATTGAGACTAAGTTTGAGTTGAGTTTGGATGGATTACTGAGGTTCTGAGACAGGATATGTGTTTCCGAGGATCTTGAGATCAGGAGGTTGATCTTGACAAAGGCTCATTTGTCGGGTTATACCTTGCATCCGGGTAGTACAAAGATGTATCAGAATATCTGGAAGATATACTAGTGGTCGGGGATAAAGAGAGACATAGCAGAGTTTGTTGCAAGATGTCTCGTCTGTCAGTAAGTGAAGGTAGAGCATCAGAAGCCTGCAGGGTTATTGCAGCCTCTACCTATACCAACTTGGAAGTGGGAGCATGTCACTATGGACTTTGTGATGGGTTTACCGAGGACTCGTAGAGGGAATAATGCCATATGGGTGATAGTTGACAGATTGACAAAGTCGACACATTTCCTAGCTATGAGAGTCACTGATACTCTGAGTAGATTAGCGGAGCTATATGTGCGCGAGATTGTGAGACTGCATGGTGTTCCAGTGAGTATTGTGTCGGACAGGGATTCCCACTTCACTTCCCGTTTTTGGGAACACTTTTAGGAAGCTATGGGGACTCAGTTGAGATTCAGTACAACTTTCCATCCTCAGACAGATGGGCAATCAGAGAGGACTATACAGACCCTCGAGGATATGTTGAGAGCTTGTGTACTTGATTTTAGAGGCTCTTGGGATGATCACCTACCACTCGCGGAGTTCACCTACAATAACATTTATCACTCGAGTATCGTGATGGCACTATATGAGACCTTGTATGGCCGTAGATGTCATTCTACGATATTCGCTCCCGATTTAATACGTGAGGCCTCTGAGGATGTCCAGTTGATTTGTGAGAGGTTGAGGACAGCTCAGAGTCGACAGAAGAGTTATGTTGATAGGAGACGTAGACCTTTGGAGTTTACAGCAGGGGAGTCAGTATTCTTAAATGTTTCTCCTTCCAAAGGTATTACGAGATTCGAAAAGAGAGGGAAGCTGAGCCCTCGCTTCATAGGACCTTTTGAGATACTCGAGAGAGTGCGAGATCGAGCTTATAGGCTAGCATTGCCACCAGAGCTAGCAAATGTCTATAACGTCTTCCACGTCTCCATGCTTCAGAAGTATCAGCCGGATCTATCGCATGTGATCAGATATGAGCCACTGGAGCTCAGTGAGAGTATGTCTTATGTTGAGAGACCGATCCAGATTGTGGATAGGAAGGAGAAGGTATTGAGATCGAAGACGATTCATCTAGTGAAAGTACTATGGCAGCATCACACTCCGGAGGAAGCGACTTGGGAGTTAGAGAGCTTGATGAAAGAGAAGTATCCGAAGTTGTTCAGAGACTGATTTGGTTCCAATTTGGAGGACCAAAATTCTTGTAGTGGGGGAGATTATGTAAGCCCTACTTTTTATTACTTGTTGATACATTTCCTTATGATTCATGTGATGTACACTTCCACATATTAATTGAATCGTAAGAAGAGCTTTGACTGAATTAAATTTGCAAATAGAATAAAAACGAAATATCGGTGAATGTATGCAGTAGCTAAATACAGGCCGAGATGGCCATAGGCCAAACGAAAGGGATCGAAATTAAGTTGACGAAAAATAGGAATTTAAAATAAGAAAAGATAGTGGATGTATGAAGGAAAGTCGGGTTAAATTGGTTTCGAAACAAGTGCAGGGGTAAACGGTCAAAAGATCGAAATCCGGTATAAATTCGATAAGAGAATTTTAATTAAAAATAAGGATTTAGGACATCTTGATCAATAATGAGGAAATTATAAAATTTTGAGTCCAATTGATCAAGATTCGAAATTTTTAAAAATACCGAAAATTCATTCGGGATAATATCCCAAAAATACGAAAAAATTATATTGGAAAAAGGGTTAAAAATATAATAAATAAATTAAATAAAATTAAATTAATTAATTTGGAATAAAATAATACATTAGTAGATATTTTTAGAATATTTTAGAATATCTTAATGATTATTATAATAATAAAATACTTTAATAATAATAATAATAATAATAATAATAATAATAATAATAATAAAAGGCTGAAATTGAAATCGGGAAAACCTGAAAACGAAACCGACGAAAATCGACTGCAACCTGAGACTCACGACCCAGCCACCGGCGATCGTCAAGCTCTGACGAAGAGCCGAGAAGGAAGAGGTGAGGCTGGCGAGCTTGTTGACACCGGAGACGTGCCGTTTAGAGGTCAAAAACCGTCGATCAGAGGAAAGGAAAAACCGAGGAGAAACGACACGATTCTCGACGAACCACGGCAGCTGGGCGTGAACAGAGGCCACCGACGTGATCGGGAGGATGAGGCGATCCTTTTGAGACTGGTAGCTGCAGGTGAAACCATCGAAAATGCCGGCGACGGCAAAGGGACAGAAATGACACCGTTTGGCTGAAAGGAAAATGAAGGAAAATGAAGGAAAATGAAGGAAAAAAGGAAGGAAAGGAAAAGAAAAGAAAAGAAAGAAAAAGGAAAAAGGAAAGAAAAATTACTGGGGACGACTCGAGATTCAGGTAAGTTGACCGAGGGTCGAGATTGACCTACGGGTAAATTTTGAAAATTTAATTAATATTATATTTAATGGAAAATAACTCGAATTTACCTAATTATGCAGTTTTACGATAGAACCTGAACGAGAGCCGATTGAGCTTCAATTTTCGTACCCTGCATCATATTGGGTAAGTATATTTTAATTACGATAATATGAGTCCTTTAATACAGAATTTCAATTATTTTATGGAATTTAAGGATTAATTCTGTATAAAAAGGAATATTATTCGAAATTGTAATGTAATTACCGTAAATAGTACACGGGTTATCCAATGAGTTTGGAATGAAGCCCGATGATTATTGGTAAGCTGAATGAGCCCAGTAAACCCGAAGAAGGGATTTAATAAGTATAAATGGGTTGAAAATGGGTCGAGGCCCATTAAGGTGCAATTGGGCCCAATAAAGTAAAACGGGCCCAGTAATTTAGATTGATCAATGAATGTGACATATTGATAAAGATAAGTGAATTGACCAAAATATGTGGTTATATGCAGTTTCGTAGACTTAGTTGGCGCTCATTTGGACTGAGAGATCGGGTATTATCGAGATGGGATAAGTTTGCGCGTGATTCTAGATAAGGGAATTTTATAGGTGCATAAAGATATCTATACGTATTTTTGAGGGGATTTATAGGGCGTAAAATTTCTTAAAGTATCTAGAAAAGAAATAATAATTTTTACGAAAATTGGGTCATGGGTGAATACAGAAAAAGACGATATTGCCCCTAGAAGTAAAATTTACAAAAAGGGTAGTAAGGGAAATAAATTGCATGATTATCATGTTTTGATGTTTTATATGAGTGTATTGCTTTGATTTAAGCAAATATGCACATAGGCTGGCTATTGATTTCAAGAATTATACAAAAGGGTACAGGTTTGTACCGGTTACAATTTTAAAGATGTTTTATCAAGATTGAGCCACCTATCATATTTACACGAGCAAAAAGAGTGCTAGAGTCTTACTCACACTAAATTTTACTAATTTATTACTTATAAAAAGTCGTACTGGAGCGTTGCTCGTACTAGAATTTTTGCGTGTACAAAAAGCGTGCTGGAGCTTCGCTCGCACGAGATTTTAGATATCATGATATGCATAGCGTCGGGCTAGAGCTTTGCTCGCACTAAACGTGATGTGACATGCATAAAACCATGCGGAAGCCTCCTATAGACTGTGTCACAGAGAGTTGATATGCTCGCACGTATACTTTAAGACATGGGTTGGTTATCGACATAGTATGGAGTGGATAAGACCTACGGCAAGCACCCCCAGACTATGATATGGGTCCACGGAGTACGTTGTACCATGTATGTCACACGAAGTACGTTGTACCATGCAGTCATGATGACTCGATGATGTTACTTGATATTCTGACGGGTAGGATTTGACCCCACCTCCCGTTACAGTTGTGATGCCTCGCACACCGGGATCCATGTAGCCTGGGATCACATGGACATAATATGGCCATAGTCCTCGATTTTTCATACAGTAACCTACATGCCTCACATGATATCATACGGTATGAATAGACTAGGGCAGACCCGAAGGAGGGGTAATGTCACGATTTATGTTTTTAATGAGATGAGATTTAATGAATCAAGGTATTCCCGAGGGATGAGTTTAGCCTTAATGTGGTTGTTTTATGATGAAACAAATAAGTTTTAACGTGATGAGTTTATGATGAAAAAAATAAGTTTTAACGTGATGATCATGAGATGTCATACATGATGATTTTTTCATGTTTGTTTTATATGTCGATTTCATGATTTCTCGTATATGATATATATATATATACATGTGGCATCGTTTTAGTCTTACCTCATGCTCCAAATGTAAACGATTTTATATCATGACATTATCAGCACGTAGATATTATAGTTATCTACCTGCTTACATTATTGCCTTACTGAGCTAGTTATGCTTGCCCTTTCGTTTTTCACCCTCCACAGAGCATCTACAGTAGTTGAGAGTGGGTAGAGACTGCATTCCTGGTTGTCCGCTGCTCCCATCGCGAATCAGGTATACACATCGTACAATTTTGTATCTAAACAAATAATAGCACAGTTTTGTAACGAATATAATTATGGGGGATGTAAATATATGAAAACATATGTACATACAATTGTATAATATATGTACTTATTATTATACTGTCTGAAATTTTAACATTATTACAATGGTAAGAATGATATGGTTAAATGGGATAAGAATTGGGAGTATTATTGACTCATAGCCCAACTCGTTAAAAATGAAAATTTGTCACGAGGAGGTGAGAAGTATAGAAAAAGCGAAAAATTTGTAGTGATTTTGTTAGAACGGGTCGTGACAGGAAGTGACAATTACAAAATCTAACCATTGATGTGTGGAATCAATTCATTTAAAGCCTTATGATATAATATGGATTATTTCAGAATCATGAAGTCAACCACCTAAAATGAGATTTTAGAAATTGGAGGATTAAATGTGGAAATCATGAGAAATTCAGATGAGGAGAATTAGGTGAGATGATGAAGTTAACGATTTAACTTGGTGTAAATGACAATTGTACCTTATGAATAAATAATAGGAATAAATAGAGCTAGTATGTATAATTTGTATATATATTAATTAAAGAAGGAATATGTATGTGTATATATAACAAACAATATATGAATTATGTAAATATATGCATACTATACATAAACCAAATAAATGAAAGATATATATATATATATATCTATTTGAATATAAAGTAAATAATATAACAAACAAGTTATATAAAGTAATATATATATATATATATAATGATATGATGGATAAGTGGAGTTTGGTGAGGATTAACCCACCAAACCTCACCTATACAATTTGCCTATAAGGTAGACATTTGCTTGGATTGAATTGAACTAAAACTAAAAAAAAAATATGGTTAAGGATTAGGACTGGAATTGGTGAAGAACAAAGAAAACCTTTTTAACTTATCAAAACTAAGAAAAGAATAAAGAAAAGGGCTGAAGCAAATTTGAGTGAGGGACCAAGAAAGTAGAGAAGGTTGAGGTAGAGGTGTTCAGGATAGAGGAGAAAGGCCAAGAGAGTTGAAGGCAAAGAGAAGAAAAGAAAAACTTGAAAAAAAAAAACAAAAAAATGAAGCTGTCGAGAGGCAAGAAGTGTGAACCAAAAATGAGGAGAAACTGAAGCTGGGCGATGGTGAAGAAGAAACAAAGCTGGGCGAGACAGAAAAAAGGCTGGAAAATGTGGCACTTTGAGGCTGAAAGGGTGGCATTCCTTGGTGCTGAGACAGAGCTTAGGCAAAGGAATTTAGGAGGTTCTCGACAAAGAAAGGCATTAATTGAGGGCTGGTGAAGGCAAGGGTCTTTAAAGGGGTCCAAAACAGAGTATTAACAAAGGTAATTCTAAGATTAAGGTGGCATTGATGGGAGCTATTTTGGAGGGCTAAAATCGAGGGCTTTTGGGTGCTAGAACATGGGTATTCAAAGCTTGAAATAGGGGTTTAGGTGACTATATTGGGGATTAGAAGCTGCTGAATTAGACATTGAAGCAAAGTGATTTTTTGGGTTAAGAGGCTATACAAATAGAGGCTATTTTAGAGAAATTTTTAGTGTTGCAGGAAAGCAAAAGTTAAGGCCAATATAAAGTATTTCCAAGAACCCAGGAGCAGAACCACGACAAGAGTTTTAAAGGTATTCTGGAGTTGAAAAATAGAGGCTAAAACAAGGTTGTTTTAGCTATGACGAATAAGAGAAAAGACAAAAAAGAAAAAGAAAGGAACCATATCATGTTCTTAGACTTTTAGTCTAGAAAAGGGTAAAAAATGTATAGCTATTTAATAAGTTTAAATTAACTTTATTTAATTTTCTCTAAGTGCAAATGTATGTATGTGTTGACTTGTAGAGATTTCACGAGGTTTGATGTGAGGGTAGGCCGGACTCGTGGGAAACTAAATTGTAGCTTGAGACATTGAGGTAAGTTATTTGTGTAAGGTAAAACTAAAATTTTGAGTATTAGAAAAAAATTCAATTATATTGTATATGTTAGAATGATTAATTGATATAAGGATGTGATGATATGAGTGATTATGTGATGGTATAACATGGTGTAAAACCTTATTATTCGATAAACTGTTGAAGAATTAAAGTTGGATTTTTGACAAATGGTGTGATATATATGGAATGAGGACATGAAGAAAGGACTATCTTGGTTGTGTGAGCGAGATGATGAAAATAGGAAAGTAGGTTTGGGATACCTTGTGGACTGTGAGAACTGTAAATTTTATGAGTTTTGCTAAGTGAGAATTGTAATTTGGTGAATGAAATTATGTTATGTTGATGTACACGCAAGTTTTGAATCTAATGAAGTATAAGGAGATGAAGTTTTCAAGTCTTACAGGTGGTTGGATGAGAAAATGAGTATGGCAGCAAATTAAAGATGTTTTGTGTGAGTTATTGCAGAAAATTGCGGTAAAAATCTAGAAAACATGAATGCCAGATCGATCTCATTGAAGGAAAGATCGATCTGGAA
The DNA here is from genome assembly GCA_033439115.1 of Firmiana major. Taxonomy (NCBI): domain Eukaryota; kingdom Viridiplantae; phylum Streptophyta; class Magnoliopsida; order Malvales; family Malvaceae; genus Firmiana; species Firmiana major. The sequence goes on from CM065905.1 coordinate 42,006,437, forward strand.
GAGCAAAAAATACTCTTATTTGAGCAATGGAATAGGGCAGATCGATCTCCAATGGGGCCAGATCGATCTGCTAAGCATTCTGTAAGTGAAGAGATAGATCCTTAATACAAGCAGATCGATTTCCTTAGCTCTCGGGTTGGAGCAGATGGATCTCATTCCTTAGTCAGATTGATCTCCTTAACTCTCGGCCTGGAAGGGATCGATCCCCAATTCAATGCCAGATCGATCTTCACCTCGACCAGATCGATCTTGTAGTTGTTGATGAAGCATATGGAGCAATTGAAATGAAGCAGAGATCGATCTCCTTCAATACCAGATCGATCTCATAAGCCCTATCTATATAAGGATCACGGGATTTTCTCCTGAAACTGAGCTTTTCTCTCTATACAACCTAAATCTTCACCATTTTCACCCAAACAAAGCTTTCTCTCTCTAAGATTAACCCTATTCTAGATGAAATTAGACAAAGGGGCAAGAGACAAAGTTGTTCCTCTTGGCAAGGAGAACAACATACTAGAAAATCAAAGGTGGGCTTGAATAAAGGGAAGAGACAAGTGTTCTACAACTTGGTCAAGAGAGGACAAGCTAGGTAAGCTCACAAGATCCTTGGTTTAAGCATTATCATTGGGTATATTTGTGAATAAATGCACATATATGTTTAGACATTTGGTTAGAGATGTTTAAAGCATGATGAAACTAACAAATGGGCTTAGTTAGAAAATTTAATGTGGATTTTTGTGATGGTTATGAGTTAACCAAAATGTTGAGTTAGAACGAGTAAGAGAAAGAGATGGAAAATGAATATGAGGTATATTGATGATTTAATGATGTGTGTGGACAGCTCGAGAATCCAATGTGAGAAACGAGGCTAGTCCGAGAGCCGAGGATATTGTATCACATAAGGTGAAAGAGGTAAGGGAAATAAACCATTTGTGCTTGTGAGTTTTCTAGTGAATGAAAACGTTTTCAAAGCATGAAGAGTTTTATAGCGAATGAAAATGCTTTAAAAGCATGAAAAAAGAGTTTGATGAATAAGCATGTTTTATGAGATGATTTGATGTGTTGATAAATGTGTTAGGGTTTTGCCGATTTGAGCTCGATTTTCGATGTGATTTGTGTAATTGTGAACACATGGTTTATAACCAAAATGGGTTTTTGTGATAACCACCAAGAGCTCTACGTGAAGGTAAAACGATTTATATACAACAATGGCATGTTTTTACTGTGTGAGTGTTTTACCGGTTTGAGCTCGATTTGATGAGTTTTGTGTAAATGTGAACACAAAGTGTTATAACCGAAAAAGGTTTTGTGATAACCACTAAGAGCTCTACGTGAAGGTAAAACAATTTTTACTGAGACTATGGCTTGTCATCAAATACACGTTGGGCTTTGCTCTTGTCGCATGTAAGGTCGGGCCGTGCTCTAGCAGCATGCAAGACTGAAGCCTCCGTTCTAGTAACGTGAGATGACCCTACTCCGCAGTAGCGATGGGTGGCTTTGCTTTGATAGCATGTAAGATCGAGTTGTGCTGTGATAGCATGTAAGATCGACGGCTGTACGACTCTGATCAAGTCTATAACGAACCATGGCCATATGTGTATTACTGTCGATGAAATCCCTCGATTGGGGATGTTCGCCTAGGGGACGAGTTCAATCATTGTGATGTGTCGTGATGTTGATTTCATATGAGTTTTATAAATGCCTAGTCTCGATTTATTTGATGATGATGTGAATTTTACTACTGTGAATTATATCACACTATGAGATTTGATATAATGTGATTAGTGATTTTTATCATGTTCTTTATGCTAATGCCATTGTTTTACACTGTTATTTCTATAACGACTTGCATGCTCATAATTTCCATCATATTGTGTTTGTGATGATGATTTCTATAGCTTCCCTTATCCTCCTTACTGAGCATTTTGAGAGCTCACCCTTTTTCCTCGCCCCTCTAGATTTTGAAGTAAGCGAGATAGCGCCTGCTGCGTACGTGATATAGGCTGGTGGAAAAGATCTCCCCATGCTATCACTTGTACACGCTTAAGGTATAATTCAGATCATTTTATATCCTGACAATGATGAAATACAGACATTTGTAATAAGTATTTTGGGATGTAATTAGGTTGATATAAAAGAAATGATTTGAGACTTATGGGTTGATTCTTTTTAGGATATTATGTAATTAACTTTATTAAGTATGAGTTGTATGATCTTGGGTATAATGACTAGTGTTAAAACGTAAGTGAGCACATGACACTATACAGGAATACACCTAGAGTTGTTAGTTTTGTTTTAAGAAAAATTTTAAATTAGCCCTATTTTTCGTCCTTTCAGCCTGTCACAGATTTTCTTGGTATCAGACCAAAGGGTGTCTAGTACTGTCAGTGTCGGTCAATTGGAAATAGATTACATCCCAAGTGTCTGTATTGTCTGGTAATGAATTGAATTTAATGAGTAAAATTATGATCAATGCTTAATGAATATGCGCAGGCACGTAAGAGATAGATTATGAGGGGGAGAAGAGGACGTTCAGGGAGGCAGGCGCAACCACCTCCACCATCTGAACCATAGCCAGAGAGTCCTAACTCTAGAATCAATCGCCTAGAGCACGATGTACGTCAGGGATTCGAGCAGATGCCAATACTATTCACGCAGCACTTTGAGGCTAATGCCTCGGGCACTACACCTGTGTCGACTCCTCCACCATCACAGGGACCACCCCTACCCCCACCACAGACTAATCCAGTGGGTCTTACCTCACAGCCTCTAGTGCAGACCCAACTTGATGATAGAGATAAGGGTCGGATGAGGGACTTTCTGAAGATGAACCCACCGACTTTTAGACGGGTGAAAGATCCCACAGAGGCTGAGGAGTGGCTGACAGAGTTGCGAGTCATTTTTAACTTTTTGGGATGCACCAATGCAGAGAAGGTCATTATGGGTGCTTATATGCTAAAGGGACAAGTCTGAGATTGGTGGAGCACTACTCAAAGTATATTGGCGACTAACCATGAGGTGATTAGTTGGGAGATGTTTCAATCGGTGTTTAGAACCCAGTATGTGCCAAGAGCTGCCCAGATGAGGAAGCAAGCTGAATTCCTAAATTTAGCTCAGGGCAACATGTCGGTTGATGATTATGAGAGTCGATTCACCACCCTACTGAAAGTATGATCCGGAGACTCTTAAGGATGAAGATCTCCGTACAGAACGATTTGTATATGGGTTGAGACCCATCATTAAAGACCGATTGATAGGGATCTGTTTCACTGAATTTAAGGATGCTTTGAGACGAGCACAAGAAGTCGAGAGGGGACTAGAGTTGGTACAGTCCCGGACTGAGTCCCAAATTTTAATTGAAGATAAGGGTAAGCGAACCGTGACTTCTCACACAGACCTTCAGAGGGGTTCTTTTAAGAGGAGACAGTTTGAGGGACCGAGGGGAAGAGTTGACAGACCCAGGATTCTTCCTATTATTAAAGAGACCCCTCGTGGTGTCACACTAGAGGTTAGAGTTTGCAGAGATTGTGGCAGATCACATGAGGGAAGCTGTCCTAGAGTTATACAAGGATGCTATAGATGTGGGGAAATGGGTCACAGAGTGAGGTATTGCCCGTTAACACAGAAGCCACATTCTTCAGAGCCTCTTAGACAGCAGCCATAGAGTATGGTTCCCCAGAGACGGGCCCCGGCTGCTCATATGGGCAAGAAACCAGTCACAGAGGGACGAGTGTACACCTTGGATAAGGAGGCCACAGACACTTTGTCCGAGACCATACGAGGTACACTTCTTGTCTGTAATCATGAGGCTCATGTGTTATTTGATTCGAGATCCACGTATTCTTTTATTGATGTACATTTTACGTGTAAACTGAGTTTAAAGCATGAATCCCTCGATTATATTTTACATGTAAACATCCCCATGCGTGAGACCCAAAGGACTGATGTGGTGTGTAGAATGTGTGAAATCAAGATGGGAGATAGGAAAATGTTAGCAGATCTAGTGTGGTTAAATATGTGTGGATTTGATGTGATTTTAGGGATGGATTGGTTAGCGGCCAATCATGTGAGTCTAGACTGTTATACTAAGACTATAACTTTCTCCCTACCTGAAAATTTAGTATATGTTTCGATGTTAAGGAATAAAGATGTATGACATTTATCGCGAAATCTTAAGATATGATTATATCGCTATAAATACTGATTGAATTATTGAAGTGAAAGTTACATCACACTCATCTCTGATATGAGTCGAGAACATCCGAGGGTAGAGGACATACCGGTGGTATGTGAGTTTCTAGATGTATTCCCAGATGAATTGCCTGGCTTACCACCGGAGAGAGAGCTGGAGTTCATTATTGATTTAGTATCAGATACTTAGCCAATCTCTAAACCTCCCTATAGAATGGCGTTGGTCGAATTGGAAGAGTTAAGGAAACAGTTGCAAGAACTGCTTGACCAGGATTTTATTAGGCCTAGTGTGTCGCCATGGGGAGCTCCGGTGTTGTTTGTAAAGAAGAATGATGGTAGTCTGAGACTATGTATAGACTACAGATTGCTAAACAAGGCTACGATGAAGAACAAGTACCCCTTGCCAAGGATAGATGATTTATTTGACCAGCTGAGAGGGTTTTTTTATCTTTTTTATGATTGATTTAAGATCGAGCTATCACCAGTTAAGAATCAGGAAAGAGGATATTCCAAATATGGCCTTCAGAACTAGATATGGCCACTATGAGTTCTTAGTGATGCCCTTTGGATTGACAAATGCCCCTGCTGGTGTTATGAGTTTGATGAATGAGGTCTTTAGAGACTATCTAGATCAGTTTGTGATAGTCTTCATTGATGATATCCTTGTGTACTCTCAGTCTTAGGAGGAACATGCACAACATTTGAGGATTGTGCTTCAAGTACTCAGAGATAAGTAGCTTTATGGGAAGATCAGTAAGAGTGAATTTTGGCTGGATCAAATACCTTTTCTTGTGCATATTGTATATAAAGATGGAGTGTCAGTTGACACGTCTAAAATAGAAGCTGTACTTAATTGGGATAGACCGAGGACCATTATCGAGATTCGAAGTTTCCTAGGGTTGACAGGGTATTACAGAAGGTTTGTTGAAGGATTTTTCAGGATTCCCGCTCCTTTAACTAAACTCACACGTAAGGAGATTGTTTTTGTATGGTTTGAGAAGTGTAAGCAGAGTTTCCAAGAATTAAAGAGGAGATTAAAGACGGCACTAATGTTGACTATTCCAAGTGGACCCGGAGGCTTTACCGTGTTCAGTGTTGCTTCTCAACAAGGATTGAGGTGTGCTCATGTAGCATGGGAGAGTAGTCCCTTATGGTTCGCGACAGCTGAAAGATCATGAGCAGAACTACCCCACACATGATTTGGAGTTAGCCGCAGTGGTGTTTGCATTGAAGATTTGGCAGCATTACTTATGTCATACCCCGCTTTTGTGAACCATTCTATCCACACGTACTCTAATACGGTTGGGCTGTGAGAAGATACAATTACTAAAAATTCATTCATTTACAGCGGAATATTTAAAGCTTTAATTCACACTCCCAGGTATGTGTGTAGATACACAAAATTAATTGTATAAATACCATGTGCTTACATATCATCCCCATAATACTATTTACAATTCCAAGATATAACTGTGCGATACAATATATTAGATACAAAATACTCGTGTATACAAATCTTATACCTTTGCGGATTGTGGGAGCTGTTTAACACAAAAGATCTAGAGACCACCGCTCTCTTACTTCTCAGTACCTGGAGGGGGAAAATAGTGGGATGAGCAAACCACAGCTCAGTAAGAAAATGTATGCTAGCAGGTAGATATCGTACTACCTACATAGCCCATGCATGCATAAACCAAAACCATGTTTTCGTTATAAATGGAAATATCATACGAAAAATGCATTTAAACATATATTTCTCAATAGCATTTTCGTGTAAAATGAATATCAAGCTTCCATTTAAAACATGCTCATAAATAGTGCCCTCACGGCACGAATGTGAAATTAGAGATTTATCAAAAACACGAAATCTCTTTCATTTCTCAAATCATTCTTTCCGCAATTCTCTTTCTTTTCTGAGATTATCTCTGTTTCTCAAATCTCTGAGACAGGCATGGAATTTTCGGCAATCAAATATCCACGACATATGGCCATAGTCAGTGATCCCAGGCCTCATTGATCAAGTGTGCATAGGGTATCACTTCGCCTGAAGGGGGATGGGTCAGTCCTACCCTCCGGCTCATCTCAATCCACCTCATCTCCTCGTATACTCACGGTGAAGATACGTCATCTGTCATCTATGCGATACTCGTACTCACGTGCACCCAGCACGGTACATAGTATACCAACGGGTGACTACACTATTCTATGTACGACCTTGGACCCAAGTCCATACTCCAACTCCGATGGACTTTTCATCCTAAACCATGTCTCATATACCAGGCGAGCAAGCAGCGTGACACACAGTCAACGCAAAGCTCCAGCGCGGTACGATCTATCGTTAAGGCCCAGCCCGTTTAAATGGCCGTCGACTGGTATCCCCTTGGGTCCCAGACCCCCAGGTTTACCTCAACTCAACCAAAACAGGTGCGAGCAAAGTTCTCGCACTTTCTCAAAACCATCGTGCGAGTTAAACTCCAACACGGTACATCAAGGCATTAAAAACAGGTGTGAGCTAGCGCTTCAACACCAAATCTCATCTCAAAGCTGATAGATGGCTATTTTCTCTTTTAAAACTCAAAACACGTTTATTCATACAGCATGCCTCTTCATGCTAAAACATGTAAAATTAGCCAACCTATCATCAACATTTCTCAATCATCAATAACAATATAAAATTGAGAATATCATTGAAAACATGCATATCATGCTATTTCCTTACCCTATCCCATTTCTCAATACATATATACATCATAGTACTTTTCATACTTCCATATCATTTCACAGAATTATAATATCGTACTAGTTCTAGCAATATATCTACGAAATTGCTGAAATTACGCACGAACATCTCTATAGCTAACACACAGTCCCTTACCTCGCTTTACTTGTGTGCAACTATCCGCCTTTATGCTTCTCGCGTTCTTCTCTCGACTTACTCCTGCGTATCATCCGAAACTGAAATTCATCCATCAAACACTTGAGTTAACGTTTCTAACTCTTGTTCAACTAATCACTTATCCAATGCCTTAAATACATATTTTACCCCTTGTGGTAAACCTCACAATTTTATCCCAATATTAATATGCCCAAACCATTCCCACAACATGTTCCTCCACTCAAGATATCTCATTCATCATTAACACCTCTACATTCCACTTTCTCACACTAGACTATTTCTAAGTTATATTTATTTCATGCCATTCTAGGTGGTTCTACCCACAATGTGCGCAACCAAATATCTTTATAATCATTAACTAAACCAATGTACTTAGATTTGTGCACTAGAACTTACCTCATTGGATTTCCTCTTGCTCCAATTAGGAATGCCCTTTATTTCTTCAATCCATCAAATGGGGAAACGCCTCTAGACTATGTTGTTCTTCTCTTTGTCGTGAACAACTTTGTCTCTAATAGACTTTCCTTAAATCTCACTGAAAATGGCTGGATTTAGGAGTGAGAAAGCTAGTTTTCTTTGAGTTGAAGTGAGAGGAAATGGTTTATCCCAAAATTCTGCAGATCCAACTGCTCCTATTTATAGTTTTGACTTAATGAGATCGATCTTCCTTGGGTGGAGATCGATCTGGTCCTCTAAAATCCCTCTTTTCTAAGACATTTTTAAAGCAGGAGATCGATCTATCGAGACTGGAGATCGATCTGCTGTCGAACAGAAGCTTAAGGAGATCGATCTGGTCTTAGGGGAGATCGATCTGCTTTCAACCCGAGAGCTAAAGAGATTGATCTGCTTCCTTTGGAGATCGATCTGTTCCCTTCCATTACTCACATAAGAGCCTTCTGGCTCTCCCAGATCGATCTTTTATCCTATGAGATTGATCTGGCCTTCACAAATTCCAGATTTCCTGCAGTTTTTCTGCAACAACTCCCTTCAAGACTTCCTCAATTTACCTTCATAGTCCTTTCCTCATTCATCGCTCCTTGAGACTTAAAAATGTCATCCTATCCCACTTAATATATTTTAAAACTTGTGGGAAATCTTTGTATAACCAAATATACACGATATTACTCGAATGGAAATATACACTTATGTAAATCTTTCCTTCCATTTTACTATACTACTCATATTCCATTTTGATCACATTCTTCTTGTGTTCAAGTTTATTTCCTCCTACTCATTCATAATGCAACTTGTACGTATAATCACAATTCTTATTACAAGTGCGTACATAATCTTATGAACTTACATTGCATATACTTCACATTACAATGTATCATCATACTTATGATTTTATTTACATTCCCATGTTCCTATATACCTAGCTATACATATACGGGGTCTCACATTCTCCCCCACTTAGAGAATTTGGTCCTCCAAATTAGAACCAATTTAATCTGTGAATAACTTGGGATACTTTTCCCGCATCAAACTTTCCAGTTCCCATGTGGCCTCTTCCTCAGTGTGATGTTGCCACAAAACCTTAACCAATGAAATCGTCTTGTTCCGCAACACCTTCTCTTTTCTGTCCAACATCCTGATCGGTCTCTCGACATACGACATATCTTTCTTGAGCTCCAACGGCTCATAACTAATTACATGTGTCAGATCCAGGTAGTACTTTCGAAGCATAGAAACGTGGAAGACATTGTGGACTTCTGCTAGCTCAGGTGGTAAGACTAGCCTATATGCTCCTTCTCCCACTCTATCCAAAATCTCGAAGGGACCAATGTAACGAGGACTTAATTTTCCTTTCTTCCCAAACCTCATTATTCCCTTAGAAGGAGATACTTTCAAAAATACAGACTCACCAACATCAAACTCAAGTGGTCTCCGTCTCCTGTTAGCGTAGCTCTTTTATCGACTTTGAGCTGTTCGCAGCCTCTCGCATATTATCCGAACATCCTCGGAGGCTTGCTTAACCAAATCGGGAGCGAGCAATTGTCTGTCACCAACTTCTTCCCAACCAATGGGCGATCGGCATCTACGACCGTATAGTGCCTCATAAGGGGCCATACCAATACTTGAGTGATGACTGTTATTGTAGGCGAACTCAATCAATGGCAAGTGATCGTCCCATGAGCCTCTAAAATCCAGCACACACGCTCTCAACATATCCTCCAGGGTCTGTATAGTCCTCTCTGACTGACCATCTGTCTGAGGATGAAAAGCGGTGCTAAAACTCAATTGGGTCCCCATCGCTTCCTGAAAATGTCCCCCAAAGTGGGAAGTGAAGCGGGCATCCCTATCAGAAACAACACTCACTGGGACTCCATGCAATCTCACTATTTCTCGAACATACAGGCTCGCCAATGCACTCAATGTATCTGTAGATCTCATGGCTAAGAAATGTGCCGATTTCGTTAACCGATCCACTATCACCCATATCGCATCATGGTTCTTACGGGTTCTCGGTAACCCCATTACAAAATCCATGGTGACATGCTCCCACTTCCATGTTGGTATCGATAGAGGTTGTAATAATCCTCCTGGTTTATGATGTTCGACTTTTACTTGCTGACAAATGAGACATCTAGCGACATACTCAGCTATGTCTCTCTTCATTCCCGACCACCAATATGCCTTTCGGAGATTTTGATACATCTTATTACTCCCCGGGTGTATCGTGTATCTCGACGAGTGTGCCTCTGATAAGATCAGCTTTCTCAGCTCTAAATCCTTAGGAACACATATTCTATCTCCAAACCTTAGTATTCCATCTGAACTCAATATAAAATCGGCACCCTTCCCTTTCCGGATTTGGCTAATCATGACAATACACCATTGATCAATTTGCTGAGCTTGTCGGATTCTCTCAATCAACTCTGGTTCTAATCTCAAGCTAGCAATAATCCCATAGCTGCCAATCTCAGGTAGGGTCATATCCAGACTAAGGTTCGTGAATTGTTCCAACAACTCGTGCTCTCTAACCATCATATGTGATACCAACCTGAGACTCTTTCGACTCAATGCATCGGCAACCACATTTGCCTTCCCCGGGTGGTATAAGATCTCACAATCATAGTCCTTGAGGAGTTCCAACCACCTCCTCTGTCTCATGTTTAACTCCTTTTGTGAGAATAGATATTTCAGACTCTTATGATCCGTAAAGATCTGAAATCTCTCACCATATAAGTAGTGGCGCCATATCTTCAACGCAAACACTACGGCCGCTAACTCCAAATCGTGAGTGGGGTAGTTCTTCTCATGATCTTTCAGCTGTCTAGATCCATAAGCTACTACCCTTCCATCTTGCATCAAAACACAGCCTAGTCCTTGATGCGAAGCATCTGTATACACCGAGTAATTCCCTGAACTGTTAGGGATGACAAGAACTGGCGCGGTAGTTAATCTGCGCTTAAGTTCCTGAAAACTCCTCTCACAAGCTTCATCCCATGAAAACTCCACACTCTTCCTCGTAAGACGTGTCAATGGAGCAGCTAATCTAGAGAAACCTTCTACAAATCTCCTGTAGTAACCAGCCAAACCCAGAAAACTTCTGATCTCTGTGACTGTCCTAGGTTGTTCCCACTGAACAACTGCCTCAATCTTGGATGGATCTACTGACACCCCATCCTTCGATATAACATGGCCTAGGAAAGAAACCTGTTCTAGCCAAAAGTCACATTTGTTAAGCTTGGCATATAACCTTTTCTCTCGGAGGGTCTGCAAAATAATCCTTAAGTGCTGCTCATGCTCTTCTCTGGACCTTGAATACACCAATATATCATCAATGAAAATAATTACGAATTGGTCCAGGTATGGCTTGAATACTTCGTTCATTGGAGCCATAAAAGCTGCCGGCGCATTGGTCAACCCAAAAGGCATCACTAAGAATTCGTAATGGCCATAGCGGGTACGAAATGCTGTCTTGGGCACATCCTCCTTCCGAATCTTCAATTGATGATACCCAGACCTCAGATCTATGTTGGAGAAGATCTGTGCTCCCCGAAGCTGATCCAATAAATCGTCAATGCGTGGCAAGGGGTACTTATTCTTGATGGTAGCCTTGTTTAACATCTGATAGTCAATGCACAACCTGAGGCTCCCATCTCTCTTCTTCACAAACAATACCGGGGCTTCCCATGGTGAGACGCTCGGTCTTATGAACCCCTTCTCTAACAACTCTTGCAGCTGTTTCCTTAATTCCTCTAACTCAACTGGAGCCATCCTATATGGTGACCTCGATATTGGTTCGGTTCCAGGCGTCAAGTCTATACCGAATTCCGTTTCTCTATCGGGTGGCAGTCCTGGTAGATCGTTTGGAAAGACATCAGGTAATTCTCTGACCACTGAGATGTCCTCCATATCCGGATGTACTTTGTTCAAATCCACCACATAAGCAACAAAACCTTCAAAACAACACTCAAGTCATTTATACCAAAGTACTTTACTTAACACAAAATTTAAGATTTCATTTCTTCTCTTAAAATCTTACAACACATTCCTCAGGTAGAGAAAACTTAATGAACTTAGAATGACAGTTTATGACAGCATGATTGGCGGCTAACCAATCCATTCCAAAGATTACATCAATGTCATACATATTCAACAAAATCAAGTTGGTTGTCATGCACTTATCTCCCACCCTCACTTTACAATCTTTATACACTTGCTCAACTAATTGGCTCACTCTCATGGGAGTACTTATTAGTAAAGTCCTACTCAAGTATGTGGGCTCTACAAAACCTTTTAACTTAGATGCACATGCAGGTGATATGAAGGAATGCGTAGCACCAGAATCAAACAAAGCTATAACCTCTAGATTGAAAATCAAGATTGTACCTTTTATCACTTCAGAAGAGGTATCAGCCGATGCCTGGTCTATCGCATACACCCTGCCTTGACCCACAACTTGTTTTCCTTTTTCTTCAGCCGAGGCTTTCTTTCTTGCAGGAGGTGCAACTGTAGGAACCCTCTCTAGCTCTTTACCCCTCTGTGGAACTGCCTCAACTATCTCCGGGCACTCTCTGGCATAATGTCCAAATTTACCACATCTGAAGCATCGGGTACCCTGAAGATGACATGGCCTACCACCATGGTATCGACCGCATAGTCTACACTGATTTGTAGTCGGTCGGGGTCCATCAATCACTATACCCCTAGCTGGTGTCTGAGTCGGAGGCATAAAAGGTCTAACAACCTTTTTCTGGAACCCATGTACCTCTCTCCGATGCTTACTCATGAATTTTCGACCAAATTTGGCACTCTTGCCATCTCCCAGCTTCCTCGGACCCTTGTCCTTACCCCAACTAAACTCAGAAGTCTGCAAGTCATAATCTTACTCACATAACTGGGCCCGTAGCACGGCCTCTCTATATGTAGCGACATCAAATGGGGCTAACTTCGCTCGGATCGAAGGCCTCAGTCCATCTACAAATCTACGGACTCTGATAGCCTCACTCCTGATCGAGTCCGGATCATATCTACCCAATGAAGTGAATCGTGACTCGTACTCATCAACTGTTCGATTCCCTTGAGTCAGATTCAGAAATTCCATCTGTAGTCTCCGTTGAGCAGTATCTGGGATGTATTGCTCTCTGAAAACGTCCAAGAACATATCCCAAGTGATAACCATTCCTTGAGCTCTTAACATCGGCCTAGTGGACTTCCACCAGTGCTCTGCTTCGCCTCTCAATACAAAGGCCGCAAGCGCTACTCTCTCCGTAGCTGAACATCTACAGATGTCGAATAACTTCTCCATTTGACTGATCCAGTCCTCAGCCACTGTCGGATCCTTTACCCCGCTAAACGAAGGAGGTTTAAAGTCCATAAAATGCCTCAATCTTTCCATATCACAATCATATCCATACCCCAAATCATCATCATGCTGATGTGGGGCTACCGGAGGAGGTACCGGTCGAATATGAGGTTCCCGTGGCCTAGCCGGTTCAGCTTGCGCAGGTGCAACATTCTCAGGTTCAGGTGCAGCTGCTGGGGGATTCAGTGCAGCCTGTCCCGCTGTACCAGGTGTACCCTCAAACCTAGCCATGATCTGACCCATCATGGTCATCATCGTACGCATGTCTTCCTCCAATCGGGTTATTCGAGGATCAGAAGCCTCTATCTGTTCCTGGGGCTCATGATTAGAGGATGATCTACTGTGCCTCTCAGTCCTGTCATTTCGCCCTTGAGCTCTCGAGCTCTCTCCCCTCTTGCGGTGTCTCTCAGGCATAACTCACTAGCCTGATAACTTTCCTGCGTTATAACAAACATTTAATTTACTACCAGCTCCGTACACACATTTGTATCTAAATATCGCACAGTAACTTGGGGATGTATGTTTTCTTAGTCCTAAATATCAACTCACATCAGACCAACCATGCTCTGATACCAAACCTGTCATACCCCGCTTTTGTGAACCATTCTATCCACACCTACTCTAATACGGTTGGGCTGTGAGAAGATACAATTACTAAAAATTCATTCATTTACAGCGAAATATTTAAAGCTTTAATTCACACTCCCAGGTGTGTGTGTAGATACACAAAATTAATTGTATAAATACCATGTGCTTACATATCATCCCCATAATACTATTTACAATTCCAAGATATAACTGTGCGATACAATATACTAGATACAAAATACTCGTATATACAAATCTTATACCTTTGCGGATTGTGGGAGCTGTTTAACACAAAAGATCTAGAGACCACCGCTCTCTTACTTCTCAGTACCTGGAGGGGGAAAATAGTGGGATGAGCAAACCACAGCTCAGTAAGGAAATGTATGCTAGCAGGTAGATATCGTACTACCTACATAGCCCATGCATGCATAAACCAAAACCATGTTTTCGTTATAAATGGAAATATCATACAAAAAATGCATTTAAACATATATTTCTCAATAGCATTTTCGTGTAAAATGAATATCAAGCTTCCATTTAAAACATGCTCATAAATAGTGCCCTCACGGCACGAATGTGAAATTAGAGATTTATCAAAAACACGAAATCTCTTTCATTTCTCAAATCATTCTTTCCGCAATTCTCTTTCTTTTCTGAGATTATCTTTGTTTCTCAAATCTCTGAGACAGGCATGGAATTTTCGGCAATCAAATATCCACGACATATGGCCATAGTCAGTGATCCCAGGCCTCACTGATCAAGTGTGTATAGGGTATCACTTCACCTGAAGGGGGATGGGTCAGTCCTACCCTCCGGCTCATCTCAATCCACCTCATCTCCTCGTATACTCACGGTGAAGATACGTCGTGTGTCATCTACGCGATACTCGTACTCACGTGCACCCAGCACGGTACATAGTATACCAACGGGTGACTACACTATTTTACGTACGACCGTGGACCCAAGTCCATACTCCAACTCCGATGGACTTTTCATCCTAAACCATGTCTCATATACCAGGCGAGCAAGCAGCGTGACACACAGTCAACGCAAAGCTCCAGCGCGGTACGATCTATCGTTAAGGCCCAGCCCGTTCAAATGGCCGTCGGCTGGTATCCCCTTGGGTCCCAGACCCCCAGGTTTACCTCAACTCAACCAAAACAGGTGCGAGCAAAGTTCTCATACTTTCTCAAAACCATCGTGCGAGTTAAACTCTAACACGGTACATCAAGGCATTAAAAACAGGTGTGAGCTAGCGCTTAACACCAAATCTCATCTCAAAACTGATAGATGGCTATTTTCTCTTTTAAAACTCAAAACACGTTTATTCATACAGCATGCCTCTTCATGCTAAAACATGTAAAATTAGCCAACCTATCATCAACATTTCTCAATCATCAATAACAATATAAAATTGAGAATATCATTGAAAACATGCATATCATGCTATTTCCTTACCCTATCCCATTTCTCAATACATATATACATCATAGTACTTTTCATACTTCCATATCATTTCACAGAATTATAATATCGTACTAGTTCTAGCAATATATCTACGAAATTGCTGAAATTACGCACGAACATCTCTATAGCTAACACACAGTCCCTTACCTCGCTTTACTTGTGTGCAACTATCCGCCTTTATGCTTCTCGCATTCTCCTCTCGACTTACTCCGGCGTATCATCCGAAACTGAAATTCATCCATCAAACACTCGAGTTAACGTTTCTAACTCTTGTTCAACTAATCACTTATCCAATGCCTTAAATACACATTTTACCCCTTGTGGTAAACCTCACAATTTTATCCCAATATTAATATGCCCAAACCATTCCCACAACATGTTCCTCCACTCAAGATATCTCATTCATCATTAACACCTCTACATTCCAATTTCTCACACTAGACTATTTCTAAGTTATATTCATTTCATGCCATTCTAGGTGGTTCTACCTACAATGTGCACAACCAAATATCTTTATAATCATTAACTAAACCAATGTACTTAGATTTGTACACTAGAACTTACCTCATTGGATTTCCTCTTGCTCCAATTAGGAATGCCCTTTATTTCTTCAATCCATCAAATGGGGAAACGCCTCTAGACTATGTTGTTCTTCTCTTTGTCGTGAACAACTTTGTCTCTAATAGACTTTCCTTAAATCTCACTGAAAATGGCTAGATTTAGGAGTGAGAAAGTTAGTTTTCTTTGAGTTGAAGTGAGAGGAAATGGTTTATCCCGAAATTCTGCAGATCCAACTGCTCCTATTTATAGTTTTGACTTAATGAGATCGATCTTCCTTGGGTGGAGATCGATCTGGTCCTCTAAAATCCCTCTTTTCTAAGACATTTTTAAAGCAAGAGATCGATCTGTCGAGACTGGAGATCGATCTGCTGTCGAACAGAAGCTTAAGGAGATCGATCTGGTCTTAGGGCAGATCGATCTGCTTCCAACCCGAGAGCTAAAGAGATCGATCTGCTTCCTTTGGAGATCGATCTGTTCCCTTCCATTACTCACATAAGAGCCTTCTGGCTCTCCCAGATCGATCTCTCATCCTATGAGATCGATCTGGCCTTCACAAATTCCAGATTTCCTGCAGTTTTTCTGCAACAACTCCCTTCAAGACTTCCTCAATTTACCTTCATAGTCCTTTCCTCATTCATCGCTCCTTGAGACTTAAAAATGTCATCCTATCCCACTTAATATATTTTAAAACTTGTGGGAAATCTTTGTATAACCAAATATACACGATATTACTCGAATGGAAATATACACTTATGTAAATCTTTCCTTCCATTTTACTATACTACTCATATTCCATTTCGATCACATTCTTCTCGTGTTCAAGTTTATTTCCTCCTACTCATTCATAATGCAACTTGTACGTATAATCACAATTCTTATTACAAGTGCGTACATAATCTTATGAACTTACATTGCATATACTTCACATTACAATGTATCATCATACTTATGATTTTATTTACATTCCCATGTTCCTATATACCTAGCTATACATATACGGGGTCTCACAACTTATATGAGGAAAGGTTCCAAATATTTATTGATCACAAGAGTCTAAGATATATATTTGATCAGAAGGAGTTAAATATGAGACAATGGAGATGGATGGAACTCCTTAAAGATTATGATTGCGAGATACTCCACCATTCGGGGAAGGCGAACGTGGTCGTTGATGCCTTAAGCAGAAAGAGTGTGATATCTGCTATAATGATCAAAGAATGGGATTTGTTGGAACAGTTCGCTGGACTCAGGATCAGAGTTGAGGAAATAGAGGTTGGATTTTTAGCCAATCTGCGGATAGAGCCCAATATTATGAATCAGATTAGAGCCGGGCAGCAAAACGATCAGAGGCTATTGGATACGGTTAGCCAAGCTGAACAGACATCACAGTCGAATTTCATGATCAATGATGTTGGGCTATTGAGGTTTAAGGGTCGGATTTGTGTTTCGAACGATGATACCCTAAAACAACAAATACTGAGAGAGTCTCATTGCTCACGATACACCATGCACCCGGGAAGTACCAAGAATTAAGAAGGGTGTATTGGTAGAGTGGTATGAAGCGAGATGTGGTAGAATATGTGGCCAGATGTTTGGTATGCCAACAAGTGAAAGCTGAGCACCAGAAGCCCGAAGGATTACTTAAACCCTTGCTTTACCTACGTGGAAATGGGAGCATATCACCATGGACTTTATCATGGGATTGTCGAGGACCCGACGAGGTCATGATGTAAGATGGGTGATAGTGGATAGATTAACGAAGAGTGCCTACTTCCTTGCCATCAAGAGCACAGATACATTGAGTACATTAGACGAGCTATATGTTAGAGAGATAGCTAAACTACATAGGGCTCCAGTGAGTGTTACTTCTGATAAAGACTCTCGATTCATCTCTAGGTTTTAGACTCATTTTTAGGAGACCATGGAATCTCGGTTGAATTTTAGTATCGCCTATCATCCTCAGACTGATGGTCAGTCCGAGCGAACTATACAGACCTCGGAGGACATGTTGAGGGTGTGTACGATGGATTTTAAGGGATCATGGGATTATCACTTGCCCCTTGTTGAGTTTGCGTACAATAATAGCTATCATGCGAGTATTGGTATGACACCTTATGAGGCTCTTTATGGTAGGAGGTGTAGATCCCCCATAGCGTGGGAAGAAGGGGGTGACAGGAAAGTAATTGCTCCTGAACTAGTTGAATTGGTGGCTCAGAATGTGAGGATCATTTGTGATAGATTGTGGGCTGCTTAGAGTCGACAGAAGAGTTAAGCAGATGTGCGTAGACGGCCATTTGAGTTTCGAGTTGGAGATTCTGTGTTCCTTAAGATATCTCCTAGTAAGGGTATCATGCACTTCGAAAAAAAGGGGAAAATGAGTCCTCGATATATAGGATCATTTGAGATTTTGGAGAGAGTGGGAGACATCGCCTACAGGTTGGCCTTACCTCCGTTGTTCTCCGGGATACACAATGTCTTTCACGTATCCATGTTGAGGAAATATAATCTGGATCCCACCCATGTCATTGAATATGAGGCATTGGATATTTAAGGGGATATGAGTTATATGGAAGAACCTATCCGAATACTTGACAAAAAGGAAAAGTACTTCAGACGAAAAGGATTCCATTGGTTAAAGTTCTCTGGAAGCAGCACTCAGTGGAGGAAGCAACTTGGGAACTAAAGAGCCTTATGAAGGAGAAGTACCATCAACTATTTAAGGGTCGAGTTGAATTTGGCAAACCAAATTCTTTTAAAATGGGGAGGATGTGAGAACTGTAAATTTTATGAGTTTTGCTAAGTGAGAATTGTAATTTGGTGAATGAAATTATGTTATGTTGATGTACACGCAAGTTTTGAATCTAATGAAGTATAAGGAGATGAAGTTTTCAAGTCATAAAGGTGGGTGGATGAGAAAATAACTATGGCAACAAATTAAAATGTTTTGTGTAAGTTACTACAGAAAACTGTAGTAAAAATCTAGAAAACATGAATGCCAGATCGATCTCAATGAAAGAAAGATCGATTTGGAATAGCAAAAAATGCTCTTATTTGAGCAATGGAATAGGGCAGATCGATCTCCAATGGGGCCAGATCGATCTGCTAAGCATTCTGTAAGTGAAGAGATCGATCATTAATGCAAGCAGATCGATTTCCTTAGCTCTCAGGTTGGAGCAGATGGTTCTCCTTCCTTAGCCAGATCAATCTCCTTAACTCTCGACCTGGAAGGGATCGATCCCCAATTCAATGCCAGATCGATCTTCTCTTAGAAGAACATATCGATCTTCACCTCAACCAGATAGATCTTGTAGTTGTTGATGGAGCAGATGGAGCAGTTGAAATGAAGCAAAGATCAATCTCCTTCAATACCAGATCGATCTCATAAGTCTTGTCTATATAAGGGTCACGAGATTTTGCTTGAAACTGAGCCTTTCTCTCTCTGCAACCCAGATCCAAACCAAGCTTTCTCTCTCTAAGATTCACCCTATTCTAGACAAAATTAGACAAAGGGGCAAGAGACAAAGTTGTTCCTCTTGGCAAGGAGAACAAGATACTAGAAAATCAAAGGTGGGCTTGAGCAAAAGGAAGAGACAAGTGTTCTACAACTTGGTCAAGAGAGGACAAGCTAGGTAAGCTCACAAGATCCTTGGTTTAAGCATTATCATTGGGTATATTTGTGAATAAATGCACATATATGTTTAGACATTTGGTTAGAGATGTTTAAAGCATGATGAAACTAACAAATGGGCTTAGTTAGAAAATTTAATGTGGATTTTTGTGATGGTTATGAGTTAACCAAAATGTTGAGTTAGAACGAGTAAGAGAAAGAGATGGAAAATGAATATGAGGTATATTGATGATTTAATGATGTGTGTGGACAACTCGAGAATCCAATGTGAGAAACGAGGCTAGTCCGAGAGCCGAGGATATTGTACCACATAAGGTGAAAGAGGTAAGGGAAATAAACCATTTGTGCTTGTGAGTTTTCTAGTGAATGAAAACGTTTTAAAAGAATGAAAAAAAAGTTTGATGAATGAGCATGTTTTATGAGATGATTTGATGTGTTGATAAATGTGTGAGTGTTTTACCGGTTTGAGCTCGATTTTTGATGTGATTTGTGTAATTGTGAACACATATGGTTTATAACCAATATGGGTATTTGTGATAACCACCAAGAGCTCTACGTGAAGCTAAAACGATTTATATATAACATTGGCATGTTTTTACTCTATGAGTGTTTTTCCAGTTTAAGCTCGATTTGATGAGTTTTGTGTACATGTGAACACAATGTGTTATAACCGAAAAAGGTTTTGTGATAACCACTAAGAGCTCTACGTGAAGGCAAAATAATTTTTACTGAGACTATGGCTTGTCATGAGATGCACATCGGGCTTTGCTTTATAGCATGTAAGGTTGGGTCGTGCTCTAGTAGCATGTAAGACCGACACCTCCATTCTCGTAACGTGAGATGACCCCGCTTCACAATAGCTATGGGTGGCTTTGCTTTGATAGCATGTAAGACCGGACTGTGCTGTGATAGCATGTAAGATCGACGGTTGTACGACTCTAATCAAGTCTACAGCAAACCATAATCATGTGTGTATTACTGTCGACGAAATCCCTCGATTGGGGATGTCCACCTAGGGGACGAGTTCAATCGTTGTGATGTGCCGTGACGTTGATTTCATATGAGTTTTATAAATGCCTAGTCTCGATTTATTTGATGATGATGTGAATTTTACTACTGTGAATTATATCACACTATGAGATTTGATATAATGTGATTGGTGATTTTTATCACATACTTTATGCTAATGCCATTATTTTACACCGTTATTTCTATAACGACTTGCATGCTCATTATTTCCATCATATTGTGTTTGTGATGATGATTTCTATAACTTCCCTTATCCTCCTTACTGAGCATTTTGAGAGCTCACCTTTTTTCCTCCTCCCTTCAGATTATTTGAAGTAAGCAAGATAGCGCTTGTCGCATACGTGATATAGGCTGGTGGAAAAGATCTCCCCATGCTATCGCTTGTAGACACTTAAGGTATAATTCAGTTCATTTTGTATCCAGACAATGATGAAATACAGACATTTGTAATAAGTATTTTGGGATGTAATTAGGTTGATATGAAAGAAATGATTTGAGATTATGGGTTGATTCTTTTTGGGATATTATGTAATTGACTTTTTTAAGTATGAGTTGTATGATCTTGGGTATAATGACTAGTGTTAAAATGTAAGTGAGCACATGACACTGTACAGGAATACACCCAGAGTTGTTAGTTTCGTTTTAAGAAAAATTTTAAATTAACCATATTTTTCGCGCTTTCAGGCTGTCACAAATTTTCTTGGTATCAGAGCAAATGGTGTCTAGTACTGTCAGTGTCGATCAATTGGAAATAGATTACATCCCAAGTGTCTGTATTGTCTGGTAATGAATTGAATTTAACGAGTAAAATTATGATCAATGCTTAATGAATATGCGCAGGCACGTAAAAGATAGATTATGAGGGAGAGAAGAGGACGTTCAGGGAGGCAGGCGCAGCCACCTCCACCACCTGAACCACAGTCAGAGAGTCCTAACTGTCAAATGAATCGCCTAGAGCACGATGTGACTCAAGGATTCGAGCAGATGGCAACGCTATTTGGTAGAACTTTGGGGCTAATGCCTTGGGCACTACACCTGTGTTGTCTCCTCCACCAACACAGGGACCACCCACACCCCCACTACAGACTGATACGGTGCCTCCTGGCACACAGCCTCCAGTGCAGACCCAACTTGATGATAGAGATAAGGGTCGCATGAGGGACTTTCTGAAGATAAACCCACCGACTTTTAGAGGGGTGAAAGATCCCGCAGAGGCTAAGGAGTGATTGATAGAGTTATGAGTCATTTTTGACTTTTTGGGATGCACCGATGTAGAGAAGGTCATTATGGGTACTTATATGCTAAAGGGACAAGCCCGAGATTAGTTGAGCACTACTAAGAGTATATTGGCGACTACCCATAAGGTGATTAGTCGGGAGATGTTTCAATCGGTGTTTAGAACCCAGTATGTGCCAAGAGCTGTCCAAAGTTGGAAGCATGCTGAATTCCTAAATTTAGCTCAGGGCAACATGTCAGTTAATGATAATGAAAGTGGATTCACCACCCTACTGAAGTATGATCTGAGACTTTTAAGGATGAAGAGCTCTGCACAGAGCGATTTGTATATGGGCTGAGACCTATCATTAGAGACCGATTGATAGGGCTCTGTATCATCGAGTTTAAGGATGCTCTGAGACAAGCACAAGAAGTGGAGAGGGGACTAGAGTTGGTACAGTCTCGGACTAAGTCTAGAATTTTAACCGGAGATAAGGGTAAGCGAACCGTGACTTCTCACACAGACCTTCAAATGGGTTCTTTTAAGGGGTGACAGTTTGAGGGACCGAGGGGAAGAGCTGACGACCTATGATTCCTCCCATTATTAAGGAGACCCCTCGAGGTGTCACACCAGAGGTTAGAGTTTGCAGAGATTTTGGTAGATCACATGAAGGAAGCTCTCCTAGAATTATACAAAGATGCTATAGATACGGGGATATGGGTCACAGAGTGAGGTATTGCTCGCAACCACAGAAGCCACATTCTCCAGATCCTCTTAGACAATAGTTAGAGAGGATGGTACCCAAAGACGGGCCTGGCTGCTGATAAGGGCAAGAAGCCAGTCACAGAGGGATGAGTGTTCGTCTTGGATAAAGAGGTCGCAGACATTTCATCCGAGACTGTACGAGGTACACTTCTTGTCTATAATCATGAGGCTCATGTGTTATTTGATTCGGATCCACGCATTCTTTTATTGATGTACATTTTGCATGTAAACTGAGTTTAAAGCATGAGTCCCTAGATTATATTTTACATGTAAACACCCCCATGCGTGAGACCCAGAGGACTGATGTGGTGTGTAGAAGATGTGAAATCAAGGTGAGAGATAGGAAAATGTTAGCAGATCTAGTCTTGTTAAATATGTGTGGATTTGATGTGATTTTAGGGATGGATTGGTTAACGTCCAATCGTGTGAGTCTAGACTGCTTTACTAAGACTGTAACTTTCTCCCTACCTGAAACGTTTATTGTATTTTTTGATGTTAAAGAATAAAGACGTATGACATATATCGTGAAATCTTAAGATATGGTTATATCGCTATAAATATTGATTGAATTATTGATGTGAAGGTTATATCGGACTCATCTCTGATATGAGTGGAGAACATCCGAGGGTAGAGGATATACCGATAGTATCTGATTTTCTAGATGTATTCCCAGATGAATTGCCTGACTTACCATCGGAGAGAGAGCTGGAGTTCACTATCGATTTAGTGTTAGATACTCAGTCGATCTCTAAACCTCCTTATAGAATGGCGCTGGTCGAATTGGAAGAGTTAAAGAAACAGTTGCAAGAACTGCTTGACCTGGGTTTTATTAGACCTAGTGTGCCACCATGGGGAGTTTCGGTGTTGTTTGTAAAGAAGAAGGATGGTAGTCTGAGACTATGTATAGATTACAGATTGCTAAACAAGGCTACGGTGAAGAACAAGTACCCCCTGCTAAGGATAGATGGTTTGTTTGACCAACTGAGAGGGGCTTCTATCTTTTCTAAGATTGATTTAAGATCGAGCTATCACCAGTTAAGAATCAGGTAAGAGGATATTTCAAAGACGGCCTTTAGAACTAGATATGGCCACTATGAGTTCTTAGTGATGCCCTTTGGATTGACAAATACCCCTACTGCTTTTATGAGTTTGATGAATGAGGTCTTTAGAGACTATCTAGATCAGTTTGTGATATTCTTCATTGATGATATCCTTGTGTACTCTCGGTCTCAAGAGGAACATGTACAACATTTGAGGATCGTGATTCAAGTACTCAAAGATAAAGCAGCTTTATGGGAAGATCAGTAAGAGTGAATTTTAGCTGGATCAAATACCTTTTCTTGGGTACATTGTATCTAAAGACAGAGTGTCAGTTGACCCGTCTAAGATAGAAGCTGTACTTAATTGGGAGAGACCGAGGACCGTTACTGAGATTCGGGGTTTCTTAAGGTTGGCAGGGTATTACAGAAGGTTTATTGAAGGATTTTTCAGTATTGCCGCTCCTTTAACTAAACTCACACGTAAGGAGATTTCTTTTGTATGGTCTGAGAAGTGTGAGCAGAGTTTCCAAGAATTAAAGAGGAGATTAACAACGACACCTATGTTGACTATTCCAAGTGGACCCGGAGGCTTTGCAGTGTTCAATGATACTTCTCAACAAGGATTGGGGTGTGTGCTCATGCAGCATGGGAGAGTAGTCGCTTATGGTTCGCGATAACTGAAAGATCATGAGCGGAACTACCCCACACATGATTTGGACTTAGCCGTAGTGGTGTTTGCGTTTAAGATTTGGAGGCATTACTTATATGGGGAAAGGTTCCAAATGTTTACTGATCACAAGAGCCTGAGATATATATTTGATCAGAAGGAGTTAAATATGAAACAAAGGAGATGGATAGAACTCCTTAAAGATTATGATTACGAGATACACAACCATTCGGGGAAGGTGAACGTGGTTGTCGATGCCTTAAGCAGAAAGAGTGTGATATCTGCTATAATGATCGAAGAATGGGATTTGATGGAACAGTTCGCTAGACTCAGGATCAGAGTTGAGGAAATAGAGGTTGGATTTTTGGTCAGTCTGTGGATAAAGCCTGATTTATGGATCAGATTAAAGCCGGGCAGTGAAATAATCAGAGGCTATTAGATACGGTTAGCCAAGCTAAACAGACATCACAGTCGAATTTCATGATCAGTGATGATGGGCTATTGAGGTTTAAGGGTCGAATTTGTGTTCCAAATGATGATACCCTGAAGCAACAAATACTGAGAGAGTTTCATTGCTCACGATACAACATGCACCTGGGAAGTACTAAGATGTACCAAGATTTAAGAAGGCTGTATTGGTGGAGTGGTATGAAGAGAGATGTGGTAGAATATGTGGCCAGATGTTTAGTATGCCAAGAAGTGAAAGTAGAGCACCGGAAGCTCGGGGATTACTTAAACCCTTGCTTGTACCTATGTGGAAATGTAAGCATATCACCATGGACTTTATCATGAGATTGTCGAGGACCCGACGAGGTCATGAAGCATTATGGGTGATAGTGGATAGATTAACGAAGAGTTCCTTGCCATCAAGAGCACAGATACATTGAGTACATTAGCCGAGCTATATGTTAGAGAGATAGCTAGACTACATAGGGCTCCAGTGAGTGTTACTTCTGATAGAGACTCTCGATTCACCTTTCGGTTTTGGACTCATTTTCAGGAGGCCATGGGATCTCGATTGAATTTTAGTACTGCCTATCATCCTCAGACTGATGGTCAGTCTGAGTGGACTAAACAAACCTTGGAGGACATGTTGAGGGCATGTACGATGGATTTTAAGGGATCATAGGATGATCACCTGCCCCTTGCTGAGTTTGCATACAACAATAGCTATCATGCGAGTATTGGTATGGCACCTTATGAGGCTCTTTATGGTAAGAGGTGTAGATCCCCCATAGCTTGGGAAGAAGTGGGTGACAGGAAAGTAATTACTCTCGAACTAGTTCAACAGGAGGGTCAGAATGTAAGGATCATTTATGATAGATTGTGGGCCACTCAGAGTCGACAGAAGAGTTACGCGATGTGCGTAGACGGCCACTTGAGTTTCGAGTTGGAGATTCTGTGTTCCTTAAGATATCTCCCAGTAAGGGTATCATGCACTTCAGGAAAAAGGGAAAATTGAGTCCTCGATATATAGGACCGTTTGAGATTTTGGAGAGAGTGGGAGACATCGCCTACAGGTTGGCCTTACCTCTGCAGTTCTTCGGGATACATAATGTTTTTCACGTATCCATGTTGAGGAAATATAATCTGGATCCCACCCATGTCATTGAATATGAGGCATTGGATATTTAAGGGGATATGAGTTATATGGAAGAACCCATCTGAATACTTGACAAAAAGAAAAAGGTACTTCAAATGAAAAGGATTCCATTGGTTAAAGTTCTCTGGAAGCACCACTTAGTGGAGGAAACAACTTGGGAACTAGAGAGCCTTATGAAGGAGAAGTACCCTCAGCTATTTAATAGGTCGAGTTGAATTTGGAGGACCAAATTCTTTTAAGGTGGGGAGCATGTGAGAACTATAAATTTTATGAGTTTTACTAAGTGAGAATTTTAATTTGGTGAATGAAATTATGTTATGCTGATGTACACATAAGTTTTGAATCTAATGAAGTATAAGGAGATGAAGTTTTCAAGTCATAAAGGTGGTTGGATGCTAAAATGACTATGGTAGCAAATTAAAGATGTTTTGTATGAGTTACTGCAGAAAAATGCTGTAAAAATCTGGAAAACATGAATGCCAGATTGATCTCATTGAAGGAATGTTCGATCTGGAAGAGCCAAAAATGCTCTTATTGAAGCAATGGAATAGGGCAGATCGATCTCCAATGGGGCCAGATCGATCTGTTAAGCATTCAGTAAGTGAAGAGATCAATCCTTAATACAAGCAGATCAATTTCCTTAGCTCTTGGGTTGGAGCAGATCGATCTCCTTCCTTAGCCAGATCGATCTCCTTAACTCTCGGCCTGGAAGGGATCGATCCCCAATTTAATGCCAGATTGATCTTCTATTAGAAGAACAGATCAATCTTCACCTCGACCTGATCGATCTTGTAGTTGTTGATGGAGCAGATGGAGCAGTTGAAATGAACTAGAGATTGATCTCCTGCAATACCAGATCAATCTCATAAGCCCTGTCTATATAAGGATCACAGGATTTTCACCTGAAATTGAGCTTTTCTCTCTCTAAGATTTACCCTATTCTAGATAAAATTAGACAAAGGGGCAAGAGACAAAGTTGTTCCTCTTGGAAAGGAGAACAACATACTAGAAAATCAAAGGTGGACTTGAGCAAAAGGAAGAGACAAGTGTTCTACAACTTGGTCAAGAGAGGACAAGCTATGTAAGCTCACAAGATCCTTGGTTTAAGCATTATCATTGGGTATATTTATGAATAAATGAACATATATGTTTAAACATTTGGTTAGAGATGTTTAAAGCATGATGAAACCAACAAATGGCCTTAGTTAGAAAATTTAATGTGGATATTTTGTGATGGTTATGAGTTAACCAAAATGTTGAGTTAGAATAAGTAAGAGAAAGAGATGGAAAATGAAAATGAGGTATATTGATGATTTAATGATATGTGTGGACAACTCGAGAATCCAACGCGGGAAACGAGGCTAGTCCGAGAGCTGAGGATATTGTACCAGGCAAGGTGCAAGAGGTAAAGCAAATAAACCATTTGTGCTTGTGAGTTTTCTAGTGAATGAAAACATTTTAAAAGCATGAAAAAATGTGAGAACTAAGAATTCTGTATACCCCAGTTATGAGAATTGTAATTTGGTATATGTAATTATGATATGTTAATGTACACAAAAGTTTTAAATATGATGAAATATAAGAAGATGAGGTTTTTAAGTCTTGAATGTGTATGGATTGAAATATGGACTATAGGGTAGATTTTTAGAAGTTTTATATTGCGTTTTCTACAAATTGATGCAGTAGCAGTACAATCTGTGAAGGCCAAATCGATCTCCAAGGATGAGAGATCGATCTCATGGCTCCAAAAAGCAGAAAATGTACAAAAACTGATATGCAGATCAATCTCATAAGTAAACAGATCGATCTCCAAATGTTTCTGTAAAGAGAAGATCGATCTCCTCAAGGAGCAGATCGATCTCATGAAGTATTCTGTAAACAGAAGATCGATCTCCTCAAAGAGTAGATCGATCTCATGAAGCAATTATGAGATCAATCTCACCCCACGATCGATCTCCTATGCATAAAATTGCCCCAAAACATTCCCAAATTTAAAGAGAGTTCGATCTCATCAAGCACCAGATCGATCTCCTACCTTCGGCCTATATAAGGACCCCTTTGTTTTTCTGAAAATCGATCTCTCTCTCCCCAAATCGCCATTTTCGCAACCTTAGCTTTCTCTCTCCTCCAAAACCCCCATTTTCGTCCAAATCTCAGGCAGAGGCAAGAAGGAAAGTTGTTCCTCATCCAAAGGAGAACAACATACTTGGAAATCGAAGGACGAATTGAACCGAGGTGTGAATAGAGCTCTCCATAAGTTTTGGGTAAATTTTTAAGCTTTAATCTTTTATATTGAGGTGATTTTGGTGATTGTGACTATAGGTGTTGTGATAAATAGCTGGGAAATGATTAAAGTTGATGGAATTGTGATTTTGTTGGAGTGATGATGATATTATATAATTTGTGGTAATTTTGGGATTTTGGCTATAAATTGGAATCGAGGCAATGAGGTGATTTTGGCATGGATATTATGCATGAAAAATGTAGGATTTGAAATGTAGTGGATGAGAATGTGGATTATGATAGTAATATGAGAAAAATGAGGTTTGTAGTATTTAATGAGAATATGAGCAAATATGTGCTGATGATGTGATTGAGATGAATCATTGATGTTTTAGTATCGTTTGGATAGCCCGGGAGTTCCAGAGAGGAATGCGAGGCTAGTCCGTCGTTTGGGGGAACGATTGCATCATACGAGGTGCAACGAGGTAAGGGAAACTTAAACTCATTTGTGTATACGATTTTGTGATGATATTGTAGCATGAAATGTGATTTGAGAAAACAAGCATGTTTTAATGAGTTGTGAATGAGTTATTACACACGGTTTTATAGCCAATTGAGGCCCAATTTTATGAGTTGTAAACTAAATGTGAAATTGTTTTACAACCGATTTGAGTTTAAAAAGTGAAAAGTGATTTAGGCTCTACGTTAAGGCGAACTGAGATTTGAGAAATGTGTGCGTGGTTTTGCCGGTTTGAGCTCAGTTTTGACATGTTTTGTGTTGAGTACAAAACGGTTTTGAGATGAGTTTTATGAGAAAAAAGCCATTATGAGCGCTACGTGAAGGCAAAACGATTTTATATGATAATGGCTATTACTGAGGCTTAGGCGTGTCATGTTGAATACACATAGGGCCTTGCTCTGATAGCATGTAAGTCCAGGCATTGCTCTGGTAGCATGTAAGGCCGGGCCTTGTTCTGGTAACTCATAAGTCCAATATACCATGTACACGACCATATTGTCGGCGTTCCCTCTTTGAGGTTGCCTAGGATGCGTACCCATAGGAGAATTATATTGATGTGCCAGGATGAATATTTTATCTGAGTTTTATTTACCTAGTCTCGTTTTACACATGAGATTATGTTTGGTGGCTGCGCCACGTGCTTTACTATTGAGGTGATTTTTATCACGATTTTACGAGAAAAGCAATTATCGCATCCTGATTTCCACATGCTTATGACTGTGATTTGTACATGAGTCATGTACTCTCATGTTTTTACATGATTTTAGAGAAGTGAGATGATAATGATGTTTTACTGTTTTCATGCTACACTTTTATTGAGTTTCAATTACGAGATAAAATGATTGTACTGTGCAGAT
Organism: Firmiana major; assembly: GCA_033439115.1. Classification (NCBI taxonomy): domain Eukaryota; kingdom Viridiplantae; phylum Streptophyta; class Magnoliopsida; order Malvales; family Malvaceae; genus Firmiana; species Firmiana major. The sequence continues at coordinate 42,035,503 of CM065905.1, forward strand.
CATTATTTTGTTAATGAATCCCTTACCCCCTTACTGAGCGATTTAGAAGCTCACCCTGTTTTATCTCCCCCCAGATTTCTTCAAGTGAAGAGAGTTTTCCTGCGACGTACGGAGTAGTGGCTAGTGGAGGACTTGAGTTCCAGGCCACATATTGTGCTTGAGGTATATTTTAATATTTCATGTACCCAGACTAAAGTTGCATTTACAGACACTTGATGAACAATGACGTATGGGATGTATTAGGAGTATTTATCTTTGAATAGGGGAAATGTAATCAGTATGATATATAAATATGAGGTGATGAGATCCGAAGGTGTAACTTTATAATTTATATATGTTGATGCATGACACTGTATATGAATGCACCTAGATATGTATATCGAGATAGAAAAATTTTAAATTTGCCCTGTTTTCTGCGCTTTCAGGGTGTCAAAGAGTTTTCTTGGTATAAGAGCTTAGGGTGTTTAGTACGTCAGTGTCGGTTAAGTGATATAGAATACATCCCAAGTGTCTGTATAAGTCTGGTCATGAACTGAAATTGATGATTGAGATTTCAATCAAATTTGATGTGTACGTACATTAAACATATTGAGATTGAGAATGAGTGGACGACCAGACCGTTCGAGGAGGCAGGCAGAGCCACCTCCGCCACCTGCCCCACAACCAGAGTGTAAGACCCGATTTTATTTAAAACACGAAATGAAAAATGCAAAAGGATTGAAATGGAATTCCTGAACACGTGCAAGGGTAAAACGGTCAAAAGATTGAAATTCGATATTTATCGTGACAAGAAAATTTAATTAAAAATATGGGATTGAGAAATCTTCATCAATAACGAAGAAATAATTAAATTTTGGGTTAAATTGATCAAGATATGAATTTATTGGAATTAATAAGAAATTTCACATTAAAAAATAATCCCGAAAATAATCGAAAAATATACCGAAAAAGCAAAATCAGACTGATAAATTCATTTTACGGATTAAATGAATTTAATATAATTTTTTTAGATATTTTGACAAAAATAATAATATAATATTGATAAAATAATAATAAAAATAAATAATAAATAAAAAAAGTGAAAATTGACATGCCCTAAGGTGGCGTTTGGTAAATTACAGGGAAAGTGATTGCAGAGAAAGTGATTGCAGGGAATGTGATTGCAGGGAAAGTAACTTTGCAGTGTTTGGTATGACAATGTAAAATTCTGTTAAAATTGCAGGGAAAGTAACTTCGCAGCGTTTGGTATCCAGTTACTTTGCTGGGAAAGTAGTGACAAATTCCAAAAATACCCCTGAGTATAAAAAAAATTTTCAATTAAAATTAATTAAAATAAAAGTTGTATTATTAATATTACTCATCATTTGTAATTTTAAATTGTCATGTATTATTATTAAATTTTATTTTATAGAGTATAATATTAATAATTCATATATTATTAATGTAATTCGAAATTTTAATGTATCAGTTGTAAATTTTCAATTATCATGACATCAACATAGTACGTATAACATCCATGACAGTTATAATACTTCATATAAATCCATGTAAATTATTTTTCATACATGATAATACTATATAAACATTCATAAAAGTCATAATAATTCATACAAGTCCTAATAAGATATTTTCATACATAATTCATAATGTCATGCCATTCAGCAAGTTATAAAATATAATATGTCCTACTAGAATATCCTTATACATAATAATTCATACCTACCCATAATCATCCATCAAAGTCATAATAATCCAACGGAGTCCCACTACCATATCCCTATGCATAATAATCCAAAATACGTTATAATAATCCAAGTTCTTTTTAATCATAAACATCAAAGTCAACCATCCAAAGTTCAAACTCCTATATCTCAGATGCAGCACGAAGTTGACGAAGATAGTTCTTCACATAAAGCATTCTCCTTTCATAAGAACATGAGAAGAAAACGTCAACCTTGGTTGGGCTACTGAGGATGATTTCTGTAATCTCAACTATATCATTTTCTGTCAGTCCTTCTACATCATTCTTCAGCTCTGAAATTAAATCCATCACCCTCATCCTTCTAGCAGCATCATCAACCATAAATTTGAAGCAATCTGCCAACTTACCAACTTGTTCACTTGCTTTCTCACATATGCTATGAAGGCCATTCATATTCTGGACTAAAGCATCTGCAACTGCCTCCATACCATGATCTCCAGATTTCCTTTTCTTGCTTATATTGTGAGTGACATTGTCAGTATTGCAAACTGAACGTCTTTGAGTACCAACGGATGGATCACTAAATGGTGTGAAGGCATCATTGTCACCAACATCAGCTTCAAGATTCATGTCCTCAAGCCCGGTTTCGGCATTTGCATTTGCAGTTTCGATATGATCAACAGCTTCTCCAGGAGTTTCTGCTGTCAAACCAGTTGCCCTATCTTTGCCAAAAATGAGAGCCAACTTCTCAAAGTGAGGGAAAGACTTGTTTCGTAGTCCCGCTACTCTGGGATGACCCTATAATTAAATTCAACATCATGCACATTCTTTAATTAAACAATATTATATCAGAAATATATATGAAGTAGAATAAGTTATAATGTATAATACCTTTAACCAACCATTCCAAACATCAAGCTCACATGTTATACACTTTTTCTCTTCATCCCACCCAAATCCAGATGCAGCATTACCTAACATATCTGCAACCTCTCTATATTGTGACTTGAGCGTTCTCATCCTAGAGTTGATGTGAGGGTTACCTTTGATTTCACAATTCGAGATTTTTTCGACCATCCATTTCTCAAGTTGCGTCAAGTATCCTACCTTGAATGTGCCATTGTCTTTACTCCAGCCACCCTGGTTGACAAGCTCAATACAATAATCAATTAAGATGGCATCTTCAGTTGATGTCCACTGGTGAGTGGACCTTCTGTTTGCAGCACGTTGGGATGAATCACCCTCCATCAACCTGTTATAAAAGGAAACTAGAGAAACAAATTGTTGGAAATAATTAAATAGTTGGAAGAAAATGTACATTAAAATAAGACATTGAAATAATACATTGAAATAAACAACTGTTACAAATGTCTAGTTTAAGTGGTTTGAATGCAAAGAAATATCAGAAACAAGTACAACCATTTATGATAAATCGCATAAATCAAACATATTTAGGTTGTTCAAATTGAAACAAACAACACAATGCGAAATAGTTTAATTCCGGTTCCTAGAAGCAAGCCATTCATTCCACATCTCTTGTGCTAAGTTGTCTCTCCAATTTGTCCATTCAGGAGAAGACTCGATGAATGCGATGGTGTCAGCATCTTGATTGGATTCAACAACTCCCTCTGTTAATTCAGCCTCAAGTGGATCAACTGACATCTCTCTCCTTATATGGTTGTGTAACAAAGCACATGCAGAAATTATTCTAACCTTTGTTTTCACTGGATACCACGACCTCTCTCGAAGGATTGCCCATCTCATCTTTAGTAACCCAAAACATCTCTCGATAACATTTCTGGCACTTGAGTGTCTAAAATTAAACAACTCTTCTTTTGATCGAGGGGTGTGATTCTGTCTCCAATCGCTTAAATGATACCTTTGACCTCGATATGGAGTTAAAAATCCTTCTCCATTAGTATACCCAGCATCACACAAGTAATAAAAACCTATGGTAAACAAAAAATTTTAAATCTTAGGTCAACCCTTCCGATAAGAAAGAAATATTAATCTGCGTATAATGATTTCATACCTTTAGGCACTTTCAACCCATCCGTTCTAGATATTGCATCTCGAAGAACCCTAGAGTCTGCGGCAGAACCTTCCCATCCAGGTAAGATATATATGAACTGCATATCTTGTGAACAGACCCCTAAGACATTTGTGGCAATTTCATTCTTTCTTGTCCTGTATCTAGGCTTATCAACCTCTAATGCGTTAACTTTAATATAAGTCCCATCTAATGCACCTAAACAGTTCTATTGTTTCCAATAGAGAATTGACACAAACATTTCGTCGATTAGTTTCATTCATACAGTTCTCTAAATGAACGTAAAAACTATTACAAATAATCCAAATTACCTTAAACCATTTCCATCTAAGGTCATTGGAATTCTCATGAACATGTTCTGGCTTCTTTAACAATATCGAATGCAGCCTGAGTACCGAATGTAATACCATAGTAAATTGCCTACTGACAGTCTCGCCACTCCTAACGAATTCTCGCTTAATAATCCTATTTTTCGCATGATGAGAAATGATATACAAGAATATAGCAACCATTTCTTCAACATTCATGTTTTTTGTTGGTGCAAGTCTACCAATAGTTTGAAGCATATTACATAGTTTATAGAAGCAATGCCTGTCCATTCTAATGTTCTCAACACATGTCAAATCAGAATCAAACACCATCCTTCTAAAATTCAACTGCCTAACGACATGTCTCTCATAACTAGTATCACTCCCCCTTTTACGTTTTCTCATATTCAATAACAAAACACCACAATCTTGAAGTGAAACATTGACCAAGTTAATAATGTTTAAAAGCTTTAGACATAAAGCTATGACAGTGGCCACCATTGCATATTGTTGTTGGGAGAATCCTTCCATTCTGTGATTAACCAAAATTTTCAAAAAAAAAAAGTGATTTAACATAACGAGTTCACATATCATTTAAATATACAACATACATATATATATTGTCTAGCACATTGTCATATTAAACCCTAAAATCCATATGAGAATTCAAATTACAAGACCATCAAAACAATTACACTAACCACTACGATAACAAATCAAAGTTAAAATAACACCAATACAGAATGCAATTACTAAATGACACCAATAAACAGTTGAAGGTTGATGTTGAATAATATGACGCTGCTGATCATTTAACTGTCTATCTTGGTGCCTAATAGCATTGACGCTTGGTATTTCAGTATTAGAATACTCATTCAATCCCCAATAATCTAGAAAAGCTTGTTCAGCTTGGGCTCTATTAGGAAATGATTGATAAGTTGCTCCTCTAAACCCATGGACTTGTCTTTGAGCTTCCGGCCAACTGTTATATATGCCCGGTCTGTAGCCAACATAGACTACGTATGTCTTTGCCATATCTAATTACCAATATTCCAAGAAATGATTAACTTTTTTTGTGTTTACTCTTTCAACCTTAATATAAGTATTGAAAATTTATAACCTATTTTGCACACAGAGAAAATTGAAACTTAGAATATAATTCCATAAAGCAGATTTGTTGGAGTTATAGTTAAAGAATTGTTATGCAAAAAAAGGCCACATGTAAACATTTCATCAAACTATCAGCTCTTAGGAATAAGAAATAGTAAAAAGTTTGCTTATGCCACATGTAAACATTTCATCAAACCATCAGCTCTTAGGTAATATTCTTCTTCTTCTCCAAATTGTCCACCTTTTTCCTGGATGAAATGCTTTTAAAGGTGTTGCAATTTTTTTTTTTTTTGTGTGTGTGTTTGGTGAACAAGACAATATTGAATGTATCTTTGTATAAATTCTATATTAAATTGAATGGATATAATTAGCTATTTATTAAAAATTCGTTACTATCTTTAGTTTTCTTATGTATGCTGAAACTGATGGAGTTTGCACACCGGCACTTGTTTGCAAGTTTGGTCTTAGTTCAGTAGAATAGATAAGCTCAAGCAGCTAAAAATTTTGGTTGAGTGCTTAGTTAAAACATAAATAGAATTAATCATTGAATTATAACCATTTTCGTTTTAAATTATGCTTAAATGCAATTTTCATTGGAGCTTGTTTTGGTATCAAGTTTTATGTCAATGTTGTGTCAATGTTGTCAACAGAAAATGAAGTAAAGGGATAAGAAATAAGGAGCTAAAATTCCAATGGACAAGCTACCAATTTGATTGCAATTTGTTCTGATCTGACCTTGTACCATCTGCAAATTGCTTTGATCTGTAGTTATGAATGAAAGCTCACTCTAATTGCTTGACGTAGTTGACTGGAATTGAATCATACCAATGTTACTTTTTAGCTACATTTTAATCATCCAGAGGTTCAAATTATGAGTAGGAATGTAGGATTGTATGTGAAATCTCTCTTAGATTTCCAAACGAAGTCTAACATGTACCTTTCCAATAATTAATCATGGAGAAATGTAACCGAAAAAATTGAGGACTCATCACAGGATAGGGTTCTTCACAACCATCGGTTTAGAATTTTATGGTTGCCTTATATTTAGCTCTTGCTCTCTCCACTAATTTCCAATTGGGATTGCATTGCTTAACAGCATGGAATCAACTTTGTGGAAGTTTGTGATTTGGGAAAAATTACACCTATTTGACTTAAACAGGCTGCTTTATTATCTAATGCTATATCTTGCAGTAGCTGGTGGCTTTAAATTTCATTTCCAAGTTGCTGGTTTTTTTTAGTTATCGTGAGAAATTCTGGCATGTTTGTAGTATTGTGCATGATGTGAGAACTTCATATATGATACTGAAGTATACTTTTTGATGGTGAAAACAATTGTCTTTCCTTACTACAATACTGAAGTTAAGGGCACTGGTCGTGGCTATAGAGGATATGGTAGTGGCAAAAGCTTTAGAGGCAGAGGGAGGTTCAGAGGAAGAGGTGTGTCTGGTTCCAAGCCACGGTGTCAACTTTGTGGCAAGATTGGACAGACGGTTCACAAATGTTTTCACAATTTGACATCTCCATTAATCTTAACCCTGGAGAATCTTTCTTTCATTCAAGAAGTGGTGGTACCGGTGTTCAACATCAAGCAAACAATATAGAAGCCATGATAGCTACACTTAGTTCCTTGACTGACTCCTCTTGATATCCAGATTCTGGTGCAACAAACCATGTCACCAATGCTTTTGAAAATCTTAATATTGGGTCTGAGTATCATGGTGGAGGTAAATTTCACATGGGAAATGGAGTTGGTCTTAACATTGTAGGTATAGGTCACTTATCTGTTTGCGATAATTCCTTCTATAAATCTTTTAAACTCAAAAATATTCTTCATGTTCCATAAATTACAAAGAATTTTCTTTCTATATCACAGTTCTGTAAAGATAATGAAGTCTTTTTTGAATTTTACTCTAACTATTGTTTTGTGAAGGATCCTATCACGAAGGAGTTTCTTCAAAAAGGGATACTTGACCAAGGATTGTACAGGTTTAATCTGTCTATAGATACATCTATAGCAGCCACTGATCAAAGTCAGAAACAACAACATGTTTCAAAGTTTTCTGTATCATCAAATTTATAACAAGAAGATTCCGAGTCACAAATAAACACTTTTAAACTTTGGCATAGAAGATTAAGACACCCTCATACTGCTGTTGTTTCAAAAGTACTATCATCTTATAATATTTCTACCAGAATTAATAAAAATTTCATTTGTTCCCACTATCAAAAGTATAATCTTTTACCTGGAAATGGAGGAGGGGAACGAAGACACAGCAGCAAACAGGAAATTGACAAAAGCAGCAACGGGGAAGGAAAACAGAGATGGGGATGGCGCTACCTTGGGCTGCGATGGTTGATCTGTGGGTGGCTACAATGGTTTTTTTTGCAGAAAAGGGAGTTGATGATGGTGAGGATGGGAGAGCAGAGAAAGAGAGGGGTGCGTGAATGGTAGGATGGGAGAGCAGAGAAAGAGAGGGGTGCGTGAATGGTAGGGCAATTTTGTGAAATTTTACTTTGCAGCCTTCGGCTGCAAAGTCATTGCAGCAGTAGTCATTTTACAGTTTACTTTCCCTAAACCAAACACTGTAAACACTTTGCGCCCAATTAAATTGCAGCGCAAAGTGTTTACTTCCCTAAAACCAAACGGGGCCTAAGGGTATTGTCTGTAAGTGCACGGGTCGTACAAGTAATAATGGGATTTGAGTCCCGAGATTATCGTCCCACAGAGGAAGTTGATTAGCATAATTAACTACCGGTTACTTTTACCCTAAGTATATTCTAGCAAATTATGAAATTAAGGTGGGTGATCTACATAGCTAGAATTAAAAATACTGAAAGCAATAAAATAATAAAACTATAAAATAAAGGAAATAAAATCGCGCAAAATTACTTACAGTTCTCCACGCAATTAAAATTAAAAACCTATAAAAATAATTAAAACAGTTAAAACTAATTAACGCAATTAAAATAAAATGCAATTATGAAAATAAAGCAATAAAATTAATTAAACTAAAATTTAAACAAACTTAAAATAAAAATGCATGTAATTAAACTAACCTAAAATCTAATAAAAATGAAAACTAAATTGAAAATGCATGAAACACATTTAATCCAAATTGCAACTAAACTAAAATAAAGTCCTAACACGTAAAATATAAAATTAACTATTAAATAAAAACTAAAACTAAAAATTAAATTAACAAACTAAAACACTAGAATTAACCTACAATTATCAAGTAACAACTAACATAATTAACAACTAATAAAAGCAATAAAAATATAAATGATAACTAGTAAATTAAAAAGGAAAGGATGTGGCCAAACATGGCCTTAATCTTAAATTAAAGGAGTGGTCCCGACAAGCTGTTGGTACTGTGCGTCTTCTTCATTTTGGGCAACATTTCCAGGAGCTGCTGCTGTCCGCTTACTACTACAGTCATCCTCTGCTCCAGTCATGCTCCAGGCTCCAGACGTTGCTGCTGCTCTCGTCTGCTGTCCGCTCCAGATAGTACCATCTACTGCAGGTGCGTCAATGCTGTAGTACCACCTCTGCTCAGCAGCATGATCTGTTGCTCCGATTCGCCTGTGCCAGAAACACAATGTTACACTATCTAGGCTGGCCGACATAGCAGAAACTGGGCACGGATGGCTTCGCAGTGGCAGATGTAGGATCAGAGGTAGAGCTCCTGTCACTGGCCTCGCATTTGCTTGCTTCCAATCCTTCGACAGCTGTATACCCCTGTTGCACAGCTCAGCACAGTAGCTCAACCCAGTAGTATTTACAGCTCATCTGACCTTCAACCAATCCAGCCTTCTTCAACCGAGGGGCAGCAGAGAATGAAAATAGTGAGGCAATCTTAACAGAGTGCAAATAAATGTAAATTAGTCATTAACAATAAACTAGAACAAAACCAACTTATGAACAGTAAATTGCACTAAAACAGAGCAGAACAGAGCAGTGTAACCGATGCTTTAAGTCACAATACTAGCAACGTTGTAGAGAAGAAGAAATGCACTGATAAAGACTTTAGGCAGTAAATGTAATCAAAATAAGCAAACTGGAATGAACCAGAAATCTAGGGCCATGGTTCCCTGCTTTCTCCTCCTCTCAACAACAGCAGCAACCGTGGCCTTCCATGAAGAGCCAAAGCTCAGCAAACCAGCCTCCTCACACAGTGTCCAACAATGTTGCGGCTTCAATTGCAATATAGTTCACCGGCCACCCATAAATTCACCAGGCACATAACACCAGTGAGCTAGGCATTCGGGTAGGACTGGGAACAGCTTCTGCTTTCGGATTGACCCTTGTGATTCTCCAACCCGTGGCATATAGTTGCTATTCACCAGCTCAACTTCCCCGAATCTATCAGAATGAACATAAAAAAAGATGGAAAACAAGTAATGAAAATGAACTAGTGGAAGAAAAGAAACATAATTTTTCATTCAAGAAATTTTGAAGTTGCCATGAACAGTAAAAATAAAAATAATGGCTGCTAATAAAACCAACGGGAAAGACTAAGGAAAAAAAATTTTCAACTTAAAAACTAAAGCTACCTTAGAATTACAACTACTCCTAAATTACTCTACACTACTCCTATCCTAAAACTACACTACTCTAGCTTACCCTACTCCTACTTCCTACTTCCTAATTCCTTACTTGATTTTTCAATTGCCATCATGTTTTATTTATACCCAAACATAGGGGTACAATGGTAAATTTTCATCCTAGATGAGTTGGCATTGTTTGGCCACTTGTCTTCATTTGATTTGCTGCAGAGTAGATATTTTCACGTTATCAGTCTTTTTGTCCAATTAGCTGTACGATGTGGCCCCGCGTGTGTCTTCTAGAGGGTTGGCACGGTGTCCTTCGATCTTATCATTTCGGAGCAAATAAAATACGGACACCTAGCATCATGCGTGTCCGGACGACTGATGACTTGGTTTGCAAATTGGAAGTGGTCCAATCTCCTTTAGCTCGTTTTCAGCCCAATTTCGTCTGAAACGACTGAGTTTCATCCGGATTTAATTTATCTGTATATTAAAGAATTTTAATTAAATAAAGAGGATTATTAATAAAATAATATGGGGACTAAATAAATAATTAAAAATTTAAGCACAAATAATTCTATAAAAAATAGAATTATCACACCCCCAAACTTGAGCTTTTGCTTGTCCTCAAGCAAAACAAAATAATTGTAGGAATGACAAGTACTAAACATAATAATTTTCCCAATATTATCCTTAAAGAAAAAGTACAGACTATGAAATTAAAGCCTCATAATTACAAGTTCAGCACTTAGAATTATTCAATCATAAGTCCTAATCCAAATTGGATCCCTCGTGTGTGTGTGTGAAAATGTCAAAGCCACTACTCAATACATTACCCGGATCAGATTATACAAACACAGTGAATGCAAAGTCAATGACATGTGATCATTCCCATAAGTTTGCTTTTCACTTCTCTCTCCACTATTGTAGTCACACTTAACCAAAGATCAGTAGGACTTCATTAAGCTTGTAATGTCAGGCTGGGGTTAAGGTATGATAAAGTCGATTTAGGTTTAATTACCCCTTAACATGCATTAGTTTCTAGGATCTTTAATGTAAGAGCTCATATTTATTTCCCCCAAACTTATTTCTTTCACTAGACATTTTATTCTATTTTTGTATTTTTTTTTAACATTCACTATCACCAGATACCCATATGTACAAAGCTCAAAATATATCCCAATGACTTTCATGCTTTCGGGGTAAGGGATAGGAACAAAGTATTTAAGCTAAGGAAAATTATAAGCAGGTGTATTTACAAAGAAATACTTATTTGGCCCAGAGGTGACTAGGGTAAAGTATGCACAGGGATGGCTAGAAAGGCTCAAACGATCCAAAGATGGCCTAAATCACCTCCCTAATTAAGTGTGATCTAATATGTCACGACCCAAATTACCTAAAAATCCCTACAAATTTTTCACTTTTTCATTTCCTTACCCGTCGTGAACAGTTACACTACTAAACAGTTGGGCTATGATTCGGTGTTAGTCACCTCTCACCTATTTACCATTCCATTTTCATATTTCATTTACATATCAATTTATTTGAACTAAATACGTCCCCAATATTACATCCATAAACAGTACTGTGCATCTATATGTTCAGATACAAAATTATACAAATGTGTATACCTGTTCTTGATAAGAAGCAGCGGATAACCGAGATGCGAGACTATTGTCGTTCTCTTCTACTGAATGTACCCTGTGGGGTGGAAAATGAAAGGGTGAGCGAAACGTGCTCAGTAAGGAAATAATGTAAGCAGGTAGATAACTATACTATCTACGTGCTGATAATGGCATGACATAAAATCATTTACATTTGGAGCATGAGGTATGACTAAAACGATGCCACATGTATGTATATATCATATAAGAAGAATCATGAAATCGACATGTGAAATAAACATGGCAAAATCATCATGTATGACATCTCATGCTCCTCACATTAAAACTTATTAATTTCATCATAAACTCTTCACTTTAAAACTTATTCGTTTAATCACAAAACTCATCACTTTAAAACTCATTTGTTTCATCATAAAACAACTTCATCAATTTCAAACCCATCTCTTGGGAATACCTTGATTCATTAAATCACATCTCTTTTAAAAACATAATTCGGGACTACCCCTCCATCGGGTTTGTCCTGGTCTATCCAGACCGTATGATATCATGTGAGGCATGTAGGTTACTGTATGAAAATCGAGGACTATGGCCATACTTTGTCCCTGTGATCCCAGGCTACACGGATCCCGGTGTGCGGGGCATCACAACTGCAACGAGAGGTGGGGTCAAGTCCTACTCGCCAGAATATCAAGTAACATCATAGAGTCATCATGACTGCACGGTACAGCGTACTCCATGTGACATACACGGTACATCGTACTCTGTGGACCCATATCATAGTCTGAGGGTGCCTGCCGTAGGTCTTATCCACCCCAATACTATGTCGATAACCAACCCATGTCTCAAAGTATACGTGTGAGCATCTCAACTCTCTGTGACACACAGTCTACAGGAGGCTTCCGCATGACTATATGCATGTCAACTCACGTCTAGTGCGAGCGAAGCTCCAGCACCACGCTATGCATATCATGATATCTAAAATCTCGTGCGAGCGAAGCTCCAACACGATTTTGTGCACACACAAATTTCTCATACGAGCAATGCTCCAGTACGGCTTTTCATGAGAATAAATCAGTAAGCCTGAGTGCGAGAAAGACTCTAGCACTCTTTTTATTCATGTAAATACGATAGGTGGCTAAATCGTGACAAAACATCTTTTAAAATCGTAACCGGTACAAACCGGTTCCCTTTCATGTAATTCTTAAAATCAATAGCCAACCTATGTGCATATTTGCTTAAATCAAAGCAATATATTCATATAAAGCATTAAAATCATGAAATCATGCAATTTATCTGCCTTACTACCCTTTTTGTAAATTTTACTCCTATGGGCAAAATCATCTTTTTCCTTTATTTATCTAAGCCCCGATTTTCGTAAAAATTATTATTTCATTTCTAGATGCTGTAAGAAATTTCTAAGCCCTGTAAAACCCTCAAAATACGTATAGGCATCTCTATGCACCTACAAAATTCCCTTACCTTATTTTTTTGTAGAGTCTGACCTTTCCTTTTCCACTGTTGTCTCGTCGCGCAGTCCGATATGCTCCCAATCAAACCTCCGGAACTGCGTATAAATATTCCTCAGGTCAGATATCATACAATTTAATTGTATTTCCAATTTTCTGGGCTTAATTTAAATCATTGGGCCCATTTATCCCTATTGGGCCCGATTGCACTTTAATGGGCCTTAATCGGCCTTAAGCCCGTTTTCCACTTAATTTTTACATTATTGAGGCCTATTGGGCTCATTGGGCCCATCAACCATTTATTGGGCCTCGTTCTAACTCTCGAATAGCTAAATTTATTATTTACGTCAATTTATCTAAATTTCCATAATTTAATTCAATTTATGCAGAATTTAAATTCATATCACGCATAACGATGTAAATTGTCGTAAATAAGGGTCACTTACCCGAGATTCCATGATAGTACAAAATTCGAGGCTGTCTCGAGCTCTCGTTTGATGCCAATCGTCGAGCTACACAATTCCATAATTTTTTCGGGTAAGTTTTCAGCCCAAAATTAATTAAATTAAATACTTCAAAATTTAAATCGGGTCAATTTCGACCACTATTGACTTACCCGTAGCTCGATTGCATCGTCGGGATTTCTCCTCAATTTTTCCTCTTTTTCTTTTTCCCTTTTTCCCTTTTTTCCTCTCTTTTTGGCTGAACCGGTTCAGTCCGGTTCGGACCGGTTCAGACCCGCCGGTTCACCCCGGTTCACTCTGGTTCGCTCCGATTCACCACCTTGCAGGTCGGTTCTCCGCCGGCTTCCACCGCCAGCAGCTCCGTTAGGTCGTCCGCAGCTCGAATCTGGCCTCGGCTTCGTCCAAGGCCGCCGGAAGGTCGCCAGTCCGGCCTGTTCTCTCTCTCGGCCGTCGGTACCGTTTCTTTTTTCGTCGTTTCTGGCGTTTTTCGGCAGTTTCGCCGGTCGTTTTCGATGTCAATCGGCTCGGCTGCACCTCGGGAAGCCTCAGCTGGGTCGATCGGGCCTGAATCAGCGTCGATCGCCGGCGATTCCTCTTCTCTCCCCGTCGGTTTCTCTCCATCGATCCGCAGGATTCCGACTGTTTCGCCGGCCAATACCGGTCTCAAAAGAATCGGCTCCTCCTCCTGAACTCGTCGGTACCCACCGTTTGTGCCCAGCTACCTTGGATCGCCGGGATCAACCCCGTTTTCCCCGCGATCTTCTCTTTCTCCGTTCGCCGAACACGGCCATCGTCGGCGCACGTCACCGGTGCCCAATGCTTCGTCGGCCTCTCCTTTTCCTCCTCGGCCCTTCGTCGGAGGGTGATGATCGCCAGTGGACGTGGGTCGGTCGACCACGCGTGGGCAGCTTCCTCGATTTCCCATTCTTCTTCTCTCTCCCCGATAACACTTTCAGATTTCTCTTTTTTTTTTTTACACTTAATTCTTTTATTTTTTTTTATTATTTAATTATTACACTATTCATTAAAATACTCTATAAAAATCCAAAATATCTACCAAAATTAATATTTTATTCCAAATAGATTAATTTAATTTAATTTATTTATTATATTTTTAATCCTTTTTCGGGTATAATTTCTCCGTATTTTCGAGATATTATCCCGGATGACTTTTCGGTATTTCTAAAAATTTCGAATCTTGATCAATTTGACTCAAAATTATATAATTTCCTCATTATTGATCAAGATATTCTAAATCCTTATTTTTAATTAAATTTTCTTATCGAATTTATCCCGGCTTTCAATCTTTTGACCATTTTGCCCTTCACGTGTTCGGGATTAATTTAACCCGACTTCCCTTCACGAATACTCACTCATTTCGTATTTTAAATCCTTATTTCCTGTCCGAATCCCATTTCATATAATTTGGGACTGTTTTCAATTCTTCATACGAAATTACAATATAATTTTCGGGTCTTACATAATCTCTCCCACTTAAAGAATTTGGTCCTCCAAATTAGAACCAAGTCATATGAGTCCATATACAACTCCGGGTACATCGATCGTATCATACTCTTAAATTCTTATATGACCTTCTCCGGAGTGTATTACTACCAAAGGACTTTAATTAGGGAGATCATCTTAAACCTCAATACTTTCTCTTTCCTGTTTAATGCCCGAATCAACTAATATACTTATATTTACACTAAGCTGAACTGTTGGATCTCATATCCTGTCACCTATGCTAGATCTGGATAGTATTTTCGAAGCATCAAAAGATGGGACACGTTGTGGGTGCCTGTTAATTCAGGTGATAGCACCAACCTACAGGTCTTATCTCCCACTTGTCTAATCTCTCAAAATATTCCATCTAGCGCAACTCAATTTACCTCTTCCAAAAGCTCACTATGTCCTTATTCTCTTAGGACAAGAAACATTTTAATCATACTAATTCACCCTCGGTGAATTCCAATACTTTTCTATTGTTCTGAGGTGTTCTTAATCTCTCATCCTTAACTAAACATCCTCAGAGACTTATTATCCAAAGTCGAAAATAATTCTATCTGTCACCCACTTTTTCTTATCCAATTTGGGGAACAACCCCTACAGCCATACACTACCTCATATCTTGTTATCCCGATACTCAAGTGACAACTGTCACTATTGGCGAATTCGATTGTAATAACTGATCATCCTAGGAGCATAAAAAATCAAGGGCACACGCTTTCATTCGGATCCTCCAGAACTTGTACAGTCCTCTCTGACTGACCATCTGTCTGAGGATGGAAAGCTGTGCTAATACTCAGTCGGGTTCCCATAGCTTCCAAAAAAAATCCTCAGAGGTGGGAAGTGAAGCGAGAATCCCTATATGATACCATGCTCACTGGAACGCTACTTAATGTTCCACAATCTTCCTTACACATAAATCCTCATATACACTCTGAGTATTTGGGGATTCCATAACCAGAAGGTGGGTAGACTTAGTCACTCTATCGACTATCATCCAAATAGTCTCGTAATTCACCTGGGTTCTCTGTAACCCATCACAACATTCATGGAGACTTGCTCCCATTTTTCGTGCCGTGTCGATATAGGTAGAGGCTGCAATAACTCTGTAGACTTTTAATACTCTACCTTATTCTGCTGACATACTAGGCACTTTCCCATAATCTCAACCATATCTCTTTTCATATCTGACCACCAATACCCTTTTCGAGATTTTGATATATTCTTTACTTTCCATATGCACCGTATATCCCAAAGAGTGAGCTTCTGACAATATTACTATCTCATCAACTATGGTCCTGGGGAGCACTCATATTGTCTCGGAATCCTCAGTAACTCATCATCACTCACTGTGAACTCTATCACTGTCTCCTTCTGAATCTGACCCACACTATCGACACCATGCCGATCATCATGCTAAGCCTGGCAAATCCGGGCACTCTCATCCGGTTCTAATCATCAGGCTAGCTGTCACACAATCACTGTCATCATCAGAAGGGATCACATCATTACTGAGGCTCACAACTGCTCTAGCAGCTCACGCTCCCTAACCATCATATGTGGTACCATCCCGACGCTTTTTATACTCAAGGCATTAGCCATCACATTAGCCTTTCCTGGGTGGTACAATTTTCACAATCAAAATCTCTCAGAAGCTCTAACCCACTATGTATTCTCATATTCACCTCTTTCTGTGAAAACAGATACTCGGGCTTTATGATCAGTGCATATCCAAAATTTCTCACCCTGTACATAATAGTACCATATCCTCGGTACAAACACTACCGTTGCCAACTTAAAATCATGAGTCAAATAGTTTATTTCGTGATCAAGGAGTTGTCTGACTCCATAATTGACTATCTTCCCATTATACATCAATACATAGCTCCTTCATAATTTCGAGGTATCCATACTCACTGTGAACCTCTTGAGCTGTTGGGTATGGTGAAATTAATCATGGTGGTCAGTTCATACTTCACTACACCGAAATTCATGTCACATCTATCATCTTATTTATCATCTCATTCAAAGACCACGTTTTCTTAGTTAAACGTGTCAACCAAGTAGACCATATTGAGAACTCGCAACAACCCATTTGTAAAAGCCATTTTCAATTATTGCTTACAATTTGCCCTAGACTTTAACTACACCCAACATATCATCAATAATGATGATTACAAATTGGTCCAATCCTTGACTTATTTACGCATAAGCGTATAAGATCCTTCAAAATCACTTACGTTTTTAGGTACTAACCTGCGTCATTTCCTTTTCTTATCTTAACGACTCTTATTAAATTTTACTATGTTAACCTTTATGATTTGTCGAATTTTAATATTCTTATTGTCTTAGTAAAGGTATCCTAATGCTAAAGGTATTTATTACGACGATCGATTTCACGTTATAAGTTATATATATATATATATATACTTTTAGACGCTGTCAAGTCTTCAGGCGGGGAGGTATTTTGAAATACCTTTATTAACCCTTAGACTTAACCATAATTACTTTACATATTAATCCTTGTGGTCACAATTCATATTCGCTACTAATTGCTTTAATCCTAATTACTTCACGTATCATAGATATTCTTACCTTGCATACGCCTCTTACTCCAGTATATCTTGTATTCATAATCAAGCATATCTTATCTTAAAGATTATCTCCTTTCGTATATCTCTCATGACAAAACTCTTTCATTATTCATTCTGTGAGTACAATCCTTTACTCCTTTAATTTCAACTGTTGCACCCCTTTTTATCACTTGTCAACACTTACAGTATACTTTTCAGTGATGTTTTCACCCCTGTTTTCAACTTAAAATCTCTATATCCATATTCTGTTAATTAATCCTCCTCTATTGGGGTACTCATTTATCAGTATTGTGCCCAATGATGTAGGCATTCATGCTTTTTACTCACTTATATGTGAATGAAGGCGGTATGAATAAATGTGTGGCACCAGGATCAATGAACATATGTACTTCATTATTCATAACAAGTGTGGTATCTTACACCACATCCATGAAACATCAATAGTGTCCTGGTCCAAGACATCCTCTCGCCTTCGTCCAACAGCCTACTTTCCTTTTTCCTTTCGGCTATGGCCTCCCTTTTCGTTGCAGCTATACCAACGAAGTTTTTCTCTGTCTCTTTACTTTTCTATGGGGCGATCTCGCCCAACTTTGTGCAATCAAAATCAATGGTCCGTCTTACCACACTTAACGGCCATTTTCATCAATACAGTGTAGGTATAGACCCTCTTTCCGTGGTATCTACCACACATCCCACACTGCTTACAGTGCTTACACTGCTACACTGCTTAGTTGCAGGTCGGGGTCCTCCAATCACAATATCCCTTAAAAGTGCTAAAATTGGATGCACTGGGCCTTACCAATCATCTTACCCCGTGATTTATCAACTCTAATCTCTTACCATCTGGTCTCTTTCCTGCTCTGACATATCTGTCATTCTCTATTCTCTTCTATCTCTATTTCGACCCTTACTACCTTTCTCAATCTCAGAGGCGTGCAACACTCGATCTTATTCACGCAACTGTATTCTGCGCACTGCCTCGACATAAGTATCAAGCCAATCGGACTCTAATCGACAATTTGAGTCATTTCATGAACTTTTGGGCTTTTCCAACTCTCACTGTCCACAATATCAGGTTCATACTTGCCCAGGGATGTAATCCGAGATTCATACTCATCAATCAACCCATGACTATGGGCAGTGTAAGAAACTTTATCAATAAATTCCTTTAAGTAGTGCCCGAAATATTCAGTCACCAGAATACATCCAGAATATTTCTCATATCAACTCTTAAGATGGGTCGAGCGGGTTTCCACCAAAGCTCCGCTGCGCCCTCATATCTCATACATAATCTGAGCAATTAGCTCCTCACAATAATCTCCACACTCCGCTCTAATCTCACGAAGCGTGTCTCAATACTATCCGATCACTCTGTCGGACTCTGAGAGGCATGCTCAACATTAACCTCTATTTCAATCTCATCCTGATTCTCACAGGTCAACTCAGCACGACTTAGCAGACTCAAGTCTACCTCTACGACCTCTACCTCGTGCACTATCTCATCTTGAGTCTCATATCATGACTCATTCGATTCTCAAGCCGATCTCTACGGCCTCGAGCATGTGCACTCGCCCCTTTACCATAGCGACTATCATTTATAAAAACTATATTCTTGCATTCGAAACTAAATTCTTAGCTCCTGTTTCACCTTGATATACACAATTGTATCTAAACAATGCACAGTACATGGGGATGTAAATTTACTTAACTACTAACACCGACTCATATCAGGCCAACTCAGCTCTGATACCATCTTTTGTCACGACCCAAATTACCTAAAAATCCCTACAAATTTTTCACTTTTTCATTTCCTTACCCGTCGTGAACAGTTACACTACTAAACAGTTGGGCTATGATTCGGTGTTAGTCACCTCTCACCTATTTACCATTCCATTTTCATATTTCATTTACATATCAATTTATTTGAACTAAATACGTCCCCAATATTACATCCATATACAGTACTGTGCATCTATATGTTCAGATACAAAATTATACAAATGTGTATACCTGTTCTTGATAAGAAGCAGCGGATAACCGAGATGCGAGACTATTGTCGTTCTCTTCTACTGAATGTACCCTGTGGGGTGGAAAATGAAAGGGTGAGCGAAACGTGCTCAGTAAGGAAATAATGTAAGCAGGTAGATAACTATACTATCTACGTGCTGATAATGGCATGACATAAAATCATTTACATTTGGAGCATGAGGTATGACTAAAACGATGCCACATGTATGTATATATCATATAAGAAGAATCATGAAATCGACATGTGAAATAAACATGGCAAAATCATCATGTATGACATCTCATGCTCCTCACATTAAAACTTATTAATTTCATCATAAACTCTTCACTTTAAAACTTATTCGTTTAATCACAAAACTCATCACTTTAAAACTCATTTGTTTCATCATAAAACGACTTCATCAAGGTCAAACCCATCTCTCGGGAATACCTTGATTCATAAAATCACATCTCTTTTAAAAACATAATTCGGGACTACCCCTCCATCGGGTTTGTCCTGGTCTATCCAGACCGTATGATATCATGTGAGGCATGTAGGTTACTGTATGAAAATCGAGGACTATGGCCATACTTTGTCCCTGTGATCCCAGGCTACACGGATCCCGGTGTGCGGGGCATCACAACTGCAACGAGAGGTGGGGTCAAGTCCTACTCGCATGAATATCAAGTAACATCATAGAGTCATCATGACTGCATGGTACAGCGTACTCCATGTGACATACACGGTACATCGTACTCCGTGGACCCATATCATAGTATGGGGGTGCCTGCCGTAGGTCTTATCCACCCCAATACTATGTCGATAACCAACCCATGTCTCAAAGTATACGTGCGAGCATCTCAACTCTCTGTGACACACAGTCTACAGGAGGCTTCCGCACGACTATATGCATGTCAACTCACGTCTAGTGCGAGCGAAGCTCCAGCACCACGCTATGCATATCATGATATCTAAAATCTCGTGCGAGCGAAGCTCCAGCACGATTTTGTGCACATACAAATTTCTCGTACGAGCAATGCTCCAGTACGGCTTTTCATGAGAATAAATCAGTAAGCCTGAGTGCGAGAAAGACTCTAGCACTCTTTTTATTCATGTAAATACGATAGGTGGCTAAATCTTGACAAAACATCTTTTAAAATCGTAACCGGTACAAGCCGGTTCCCTTTCATGTAATTCTTAAAATCAATAGCCAACCTATGTGCATATTTGCTTAAATCAAAGCAATATATTCATATAAAGCATTAAAATCATGAAATCATGCAATTTATCTGCCTTACTACCCTTTTTGTAAATTTTACTCCTATGGGCAAAATCATCTTTTTCCTTTATTTATCTAAGCCCCGATTTTCGTAAACATTATTATTTCATTTCTAGATGCTGTAAGAAATTTCTAAGCCCTGTAAAACCCTCAAAATACGTATAGGCATCTCTATGCACCTACAAAATTTCCTTACCTTATTTTTCTGTAGAATCTGACCTTTCCTTTTCCACTGTTGTCTCGTCGCGCAGTCCGATATGCTTCCAATCAAACCTCCGGAACTGCGTATAAATATTCCTCAGGTCAGATATCATACAATTTACTTGTATTTCCTATTTTCTGGGCTTAATTTAAATCATTGGGCCCATTTATCCCTATTGGGCTCGATTGCACTTTAATGGGCCTTAATCGGCCTCAAGCCCATTTTCCACTTAATTTTTACATTATCGAGGCCTATTGGGCTCATTGGGCCCATCAACCATTTATTGGGCCTCGTTCTAACTCTCGAATAGCTAAATTTATTATTTACGACAATTTATCTAAATTTCCATAATTTAATTCAATTTATGCGGAATTTAAATTCATATCACGTATAACGATGTAAATTATCGTAAATAAGGGTCACTTACCCGAGATTCCATGATAGTACGAAATTCGAGGCTGTCTCGAGCTCTCGTTTGATGCCAATCGTCGAGCTACACAATTCCACAATTTTTTCGGGTAAGTTTTCAGCCCAAAATTAATTAAATTAAATACTCCGAAATTTAAATCGGGTCAATTTCGACCACTATTGACTTACCCGTAGCTCGATTGCATCGTCGGGATTTCTCCTCAATTTTTCCTCTTTTTCTTTTTCCCTTTTTCTCCCTTTTTTTCTCTCTTTTTGGCTGAACCGGTTCAGTCCGGTTCGGACCGATTCAGACCCACCGGTTCAACCCGGTTCACTCCGGTTCGCTCCGATTCACCACCTTGCCGGCCGGTTCTCCGCCGACTTCCATCGCCAGCAGCTCTGTTGGGTCGTCCGCAGCTCGAATCTGGCCTCGGCTTCGTCCAAGGCCGCCGGAAGGTCACCGGTCCGGCCTGTTCTCTCTCTCGACCGTCGGTACCGTTTCTTTTTTCGTCGTTTCTGGCGTTTGCTGGCAATGTCGTCGGTCATTTTCGGTGTTAATCCGCTCGGCTGCACCTCGGGAAGCCTCAGCTGGGGTCGATCGGGCCTGAATCAGCGCCGATCGCCGACGATTCCTCTTCTCTCCCCGTCGATTTCTCTCCCTTGATCCGCAGGATTTCGGCGGTTTCATCGGCCAATACCGGTCTCAAAAGAACCGGCTCCTCCTCCTGAACTCGTCGGTACCCACCGTTTGTGCCCTGCTACCATGGATCGCCGGGATCAACCCCGTTTTCCCCGCGATCTTCTCTTTCTCCGTTCGCCGAACACGGCCATGTCGGCTCGAGTCACCGGTGCCCAAAGCTTCGTCGGCCTCTCCTCTTCCTCCTCGGCCCTTCGTCGGAGGGTGATGATCGCCAGTGGACGTGGGTCAGTCGACCACGCACGGGCAGCTTCCTCGGTTTCCCATTCTTCTTCTCTCTCCCCGATAACACTTTCAGATTTCTCTTTTTTTTTTTTTTTACACTTAATTCTTTTATTTTTTATTTATTATTTAATTATTACACTATTCATTAAAATACTCTATAAAAATCCAAAAAATCTACCAAAATTAATATTTTATTCCAAATAGATTAATTTAATTTAATTTAATTTATTTATTATATTTTTAATCCTTTTTCGGGTATAATTTCTCCATATTTTTGAGATATTATCCCGGATGACTTTTCGGTATTTCTAAAAATTTCGAATCTTGATCAATTTGACTCAAAATTATATAATTTCCTCATTATTGATCAAGATATTCTAAATCCTTATTTTTAATTAAATTTTCTTATCGAATTTATCCCGGCTTTCGATCTTTTGACCGTTTTGCCCTTCACGTATTCGGGATTAATTTAACCCGACTTCCCTTCATGAATACTTACTCATTTCGTATTTTAAATCCTTATTTCCTGTCCGAATCCCATTTCATATAATTTGGGACTATTTTCAATTCTTCATACGAAATTACAATATAATTTTCGGGTCTTACATAATATTTCACCTCGAGATCAGATCAAACAAATTCTAGAATATGATGCACAAAATCAACTGAACATATGCAATCCTAGGTCCACATAAGCTTTCTCTAAATAAATATACAGATTCATGACATGACATGTGCGTAAGATAAGGAAATCACAATCAGAATCAAGACAAATTCAAGAACTCAACTTCATGCTTTTCCTATAATCATGCTTCTCAGTCAATCAAAATCATACTTAATCATGGGGTCATATCATCGGAATATGGGAAAACAACATGCTAAGCACAAAATCAGCCCAAAATCAAACAGTTTAAGCTCAGATTTTAAAAAAAAAATTGAAACAAAAAAATCAATTTTGCTCAAATTTTTGAAAAATACTCAAGTGATATCCCCTCCCCCAAACTTAAACTGCACAGTGTCCTCAGTGTGCAGATAATATAAGAATTGAAGTTCATGAACAAAGTACTCCCCTTTCTGATGATGATGAACAACTGAAACTTTGATTAAAAGCGTAAAACTAGAAAATAAACCTGCAAAATAAACAAAGAAAGAAATAACAGAAAAGAAAAAGAAAAAGAACTATATACAAGGTGAAAAGAAAAAACACAACCACTTTAAATGCAACTAAAGAACACCACACTCAGCAGTAGAGCGAAGAGTAGGAGGATTAGCCAGAGTGGTGACAAAATATCAATAGTTAAATCCTCCTTAACCCTATCTACTTCCCTCCTTCTTTTAGATTTCTTATGTTCAAGCCTTATATCCTCTTCAATCTCCATTTTAAAACACTTTTGAGAGTCATCAGGGAGCTTCAAAGGTTTGAAAACATGAAATGTCACTTCCTGATCTAGGACTCTCATAATCAACTCCCTATTTGCATATCAATTATCGTCCTACCAGTAGCTAGGAAAGGTCTGCCTAAAATAATGGGGACTTCCCTGTCTTCCTCCATATCTAGTAAAATAAAATCTGCAGGGAAAATAAACTTGTCCACCTTTACTAAGACATCCTCAATGACCCCCTTTGGATATTTAATGGATCGATCTGCTAGCTGAAGGGTCACTGTAGTGGGCTTGACATCCCATATTCCTAACTTCTGATAGATAGACGAATGCATTAGATTGATACTAGCTCCTAAATCACACAGGACTCTACTAAAGAATAAATTTCCAATAGTGCATGGTAAGGTAAAACTCCTGGGATCCTTGAGCTTGGGGGGTAATTTCCTCTGGATAATGGCACTACATTCCTCAGTTAAGGTCATTGTCTCATAATTTTCTAGTCTTCTCTTCCTTGAGAGGATATCCTTTAGAAACTTCACATAACTTGGCATTTGCTCTAAGGCATCTGCGAAAGGAATGTTGATGTGAAGTTTCTTACAAACCTTAAGAAATTTGGCGAATTGTTGGTCAAGCTTTTGGTTTTGAAACCTCTAAGGAAAAGGTACTGGTGGTCTAACTAGAGGCAATGTAGTGGGAACCTGTATAGAATCAGAGGACGAGGAAGGCAATGAAGAAGAAGAAGGTATAGATGAAGAAGCACCTAGCTTTGTTTCCTTGGCAGCCCGATCTTTAAGTTCCTGCTCTTTCTGAGCTGCTTCTTTAGAACTTACGAATTCTTCAACTATGTGTTGTTCAGGTTGGGACTTAACTTGTGGCTCCTTTAGCTCTCTGCCACTCCTAAGAGTGATAGATATAACATGTTCCTTACCCTTCCTTTACTTAACATGATCAACTTCAGTATTACTAAGAAGGGTCCCTTGAGGACGTTGGCTAAGAGCACATCTATTTGTCCCACCTAAACCTCTAAGTTCTTAATTGAAGTAGGTTGATTTTGCAGGATCGTTGAGAACATCTCCTCTAATGTAGGCTTCTTCTCAGCTACTGGTGTGTGGTAATGTTGGGGCTGCATAGGTTGTGGTGGTGGTGGTAGTGATGGATGATATTGAAATTGAGGTGGGGATGGATGATGTGGTGGATGGTATGGAAATTGCGGCTGTGGTGGTACCTGAATCGGTGGAGCTTGAAAACTAGGGGGTCCTACAGATATGGAATTAGAAGTTTGCCCTTGGTTTTGGCTCCAAGAGAAGTTAGGATGGTTCCTCCACCCTGAATTATAGGTGTTTGAAAAAGGGTTGTTCTGTTGCTTAGAGGGAGCAACATACTAAACCGATTCTAAGTTGAGCGGACACCTATCTACAGAGTGGGTACCACTATACAACTCGCAGGAAAGAAAAGGACTTTGGACAGAATATAAAGGGTTAGGACTAGTGGGAAGATTATGTTGGGTACTGAGCGACTCTACCTTCTTCGTAAGATTAACGATTTGAGAGGTCAAGGTAGACAGTGTGTCGAGCTCATAAATACCCGTCGACTTCTTTGGCAATTGCCTCTCTGAGGACCATAGATAGTTGTTAGCCGCCATCTTTTCTAACAACTCGTAAGCTTCCTCATCTGTTTTACACATTAGCGCTCTACCCGCCGCAGCGTCAACAATAGTCCTATTTGGGCTTGTAAGTCAGTTATAGAAGGTCTGGACTTGCAACCACAAAGGTAGGCCATGGTGAGGGCACTTCCTAAGAAGCTCCTTATATCGGATAAGGATCATTGTTTAATTAAACAATGATCCTATAAATTAAACAATGATCCTGTAAATTTACAATGATCCTGTAAATTCGGTGTCAAAACTAAGGTAGTAATTTACAGGATCATTGTTTAATTCATGACAGCAAATTATTATTACAGTGTGCCTCTGTTCTGCTCTGTTTACATTTCATATTGCTGTTCATGTTAGTTATTGTTAATCCTATTGTTTTCTGCTGTTAAGTTGTGGTAAATTGAAGTCTAGTAAGATTGTAGGATGGAAATGCAGCTGTGATAGGTGTATGTTGAGATAACTACCTACTAGATGGGCACGATGCAGCTAAGGATAATGCTGAAATCGGGTGTTTAGCTAGCTTGTACTGGTGAAGACGTGCTGCGCTGAACGGACCTGCAGAGGAATTACAGAGAATTTGCAGCAACAGCAAGTCGAGGCAAAACCAATGGCATCAGCTGGTCGGTACAGAAAGTCAGGTGCAGCACCTGAGCAGCAGTGGGCAGTCCGTAGCACCTGGAGACAGCCACAGCAGGAGACGCGGGCAGCACTAGGAAGAAGACAGTGCAACAGTGGCATTCGGGACCACTTTGGTTCTTTTTGTTGATAAGGCCACGTTTGGCTTAGCATTTGTATTATTTAACCCATTTTACATGCATTTTTAGGTAGATTAATTTCAAATAGCTTAGTTAGATTAATTTTAATATGCAAGTAGATATAGTTATTTTGTTTAATTAGTTTAACTTAGATTTAATTAGTTCACCAAGTAATTTTTAAATCTAGCATGAGGGGATATGTTTAAAATTAATTTAGATAACTCATTTCATGCATTTTAAGTAGTGATTAAAAATTCCAAATGTTTTTCATGCATTTTTAATTAGATTTTAGATTAGTTCAATTTGCAATTTTTATTAGTTTAATTACATGCATTTTTAGTCTAGTTTAATTTTAGTTTAATTAATCTTGCTTTGTTATTTTCATAATTGCATTTTATTTTAATTGCGTTAATTAGTTTTAACAGTTTTAATTTCTTTTGCAGGTTTTCGATTTTAATTGCGTCGAGTACTGTAAGTAATTTTGCTCAATTTTATTTTCTTTAGTTATTATTATTTCATTGCTTTTAATTAGCCTTAGTAGATCACCCTCTTTGAATTCATAATTTACTAGGATATACTTAGGGTAAGATTAACCGGTAGTTAATTAGGCTAACAACTTCTCTGTGGGACGATAATTCCGGGACTCAAATCCCATTATTACTTGGACGACCCGTGCACTTGCGGATAGATACCCTTAGGGCTCGTCAAGTTTTTGGCGTCGTTGCCGGGGAAGTTTTAATTAGTCGTTAATTAATATCGATGAAATTATGCTTAGGTGTAATTCTAGATTGTAAATATTTAGGTTGTTAATATTTAGAAGTTTAATCTAGATTAGTAAATAAAAAAAATTTAAAAATTTGAAAAATTCAAAAAAAAAAACTTAAAAAAAAAAAGAAAAGAAATTTTAAGGACTTTCTGATGTTTGCATGCGTAGAGCCAAGAGTTTTGATTGCTTTCCTCTAGATCCTGAAATTGAACGTACTCTTAGAAAAATTCGAAAGGACTCTAGGAAATTTAAAGCTCCGCTGCAAAACACAATGACAGAAAATAGGGAAATTAGAACCGTTGGAGATTATGCAATGCCGATGATTGGAGGATATTATTCCGGCATTAGGCCACCAGCTGTCCCTGCAAACAATTTTGAAATTAAGCCTTCGATTCTCCAGATGATCCAAAGTTCCTTACAGTTCAGTGGGCTTCCCCATGATGACCCACATGCTCACTTAGGGCAATTTTTAGATCTGTGAAATACTTTTAAGCATAATGGACTCTCGGACGATACACTTAGGCTTAGACTATTTCCCTTTTCTCTTAGGGATAGAGCAAGACAATGGTTGACCTCCCTGCCCCCAGGATCAATCTCCACATGGGACGAGTTAGCCCACCAATTTCTAGCTAAATTCTTTCCACCCTCTAAAATGGCCCGACTCCGTAGCGATATATCCTCCTTTGCCCAGTACGACTCTGAATCTCTCTATGAGGCATGGGAGCGACACAAGGAGCTTCTTAGGAAGTGTCCTCACCACGGCCTACCTCTATGGCTGCAAGTCCAAACTTTCTACAATGGGCTTACAAGCCAAAATAGGACTATAGTGGACGCTGCTTCGGGCGGAGCATTGATGTGCAAAACAGAGGAAGAGGCTTATGAGCTGCTAGATAAGATGGCAGCTAACAATTATCAATGGTCCTCGGAAAGGCAGCTGCCAAAGAAATCGGCGGGTATATATGAGCTTGACACGCTGTCCACCTTAACTTCTCAAATAGCCAATCTTACAAAGAAGGTGGAGTCGCTCAGTACCCAACCTAATCCCTCCAACAATCCTAACACCGTGTTTTCTGTCCAAAGTCCTTTTCTATCATGTGATCTGTGCAGTGGTATCCACGCTGTGGATAGGTGTCCACTTAACCTCGAGTCGGTTCAGTACATTGCCCCTAAGCAACAGAACAACCCTTATTCGAACACCTATAATCCAGGGTGGAGGAACCATCAAAACTTTTCTTGGAGCCAAAACCAAGGGCAAGCTTCAAATTCTAGATCAGTAGGACCCCCAGGTTTTCAAGCTCCACAGGTTCAGGTACCACCACAGCATCAATTTACTCACCATCCACCACCTCTATATCCACATCATCCACCTAATCATTCCCATCCATCCCACTTCCATCAACCACCACCACCACCTCCACATATCCATCCACAGCATATATTTGCACCAGCACCAGCAGCTGAGAAGAAGCCCTCGCTTGAGGAAATGTTCACGACTATCCTGCAAAATCAAGCTACTTCAATTAAGAACTTAGAGGTTCAGGTAGGACAAATAGCTAGTGCTCTTAACCAGCGTCCACAAGGAACCCTCCTCAGTAATACTGAAGTTAATCCTGTTAGGCAAAGGGAGGGTAAAGAACATGTGAAATCCATCACCCTTAGGAGAGGCAAAGAGCTAGAGGAACCACAAGTTAAGTCCAATCCCGTTGGGCCCATAGTTGAAGAACTCATAAGTCCCAAAGAAGCAGCTCAGAAAGAGCAGGAACATCAGGATCAAGCTGCAAAGGATTCTAAGTCAGGTGCTTCTTCATCTTTACTTTCTTCTTCTTCACAACCTTCCTCTTCATCTGATGTTCCACTTGTTACCACTACACTTCCTCTAGTTAGACCCCCATTACCATTTCCTCAGAGGTTCAAAAACCCGAAGCTTGATCAGCAGTTTGCTAAATTTCTTGAGGTTTTTAAGAAGCTTCACATTAACATTCCTTTTGCGGATGCTTTAGAGCAAATGCCTAGTTATGTGAAGTTTATGAAGGATATCCTCTTGAGGAAGAGAAGATTAGAGGATTATGAGACAGTGGCCTTGAACGAGGAGTGTAGTGCCATTATTCAGAAGAAATTACCCCACAAGCTCAAAGATCCAGGTAGTTTTACCATACCTTGCACTAGGAGATCAGTTCTTTGGTAGAGCTCTTTATGATCTAGGAGCTAGTATAAACCTTATGCCTTGGTCCATATACCAGAAGCTAGGAATAGGAGATGCAAAGCCCACCACAGTGACCCTTCAATTAGCTGATAGATCCATTAAATATCCGAAGGGGATCATTGAGGACGTGCTAGTTAAAGTGGACAAGTTTATTTTCCCTGCAGATTTTATCGTGTTAGATATGGAGGAAGATAGGGAAGTCCCTATTATTCTAGGCAGACCTTTCCTAGCTACTGGTAGGACATTAATTGATGTACAAAAAGGGGAATTAACAATGAGAGTCTTAGATCAGGAGGTGACATTTAATGTTTTTCAACCTTTGAAGCTCCCTGATGACTCTCAAGAGTGTTTTAAGATAGAGGTTAAGGAAGATAAAATGTTTGAGCATAGGAAATCTGAGAGAAAGAAGAAAGTAGATAGAGCTCAGGAGGATCTAACTGTTAACATTCTGTCACCATTCTGGATAATCCTCCTACTCTTCGCACTGCTGCTGAGTGTTGTGTTCTTTAGCTGCATATGAAGTGGCTATGTTTTCCTTTTCACTTTTTAGTATATAGTTCTTTTTCTTTTTCTTTTCTGCTATTTCTTTCTTTGTTTATTTTGCAGGTTTAGTGTCTAAGTTTTATGCTTTCAATAAAAGCTTCAGTTGTTCATCAACATCAGATAAGGGAGTACTCTGTTCTTGAGCTTAATTGTTTATATTATCTGCACACTGAGGACACTGTGCACTTTAAGTTTGGGGGAGGGGATATCACTTGAGTATTTTTCAAAAATTTGAGCAAAATTGAAAATTTTTCAAAATTTTTTCGAAAATCTGAGCTTAAACTGTTTGATTTTAGGATGATTTAGTACGTAGCATGTAGTTTTCCCATATTCCGATGATATGACCCTATAACTAAGTATGATTTTGATTGACTAAGAAGCATGATTATAGGAAAAGCATGAAGTTGAGTTCTTGAATTTGTCTTGATTCTGATTGTGATTTCCTCATTTTATGCACATGTCATGTCATGAATTTGTATATTTATTTAGAGAAAGCTTATGTGGACTTAGGATTGCATTTGTTTAGTTGATTTTGTGTATTATATTCTAGAATTTGTTTGATCTAATCTCGAGGCGAAATATTAGATCACACTTAATTAGGGAGATGATTTAGGCCATCTTTGGATCGTTTGAGCCTTTCTAGCCGACCCTGTATATATTTTACCCCTAGTCACCCATCTGGGCCAAATAAGACTTTCTCTGTAAATACACCTGCTTATAATTTACCTTAACTTAAATACTTTGTTCCTATCCCCTACCCCGAAAGCATGAAAGTCATTGGGATATATTTTGAGCTTTGTACATATGGGTATCTAGTGATAGTGAATGTTCAAAAAAAATGAATGAAAATAAAAAAGAAGAGAAAAAAAAAGAAAAAAGAAAAAGAAAAAGAAGAAAGAAGAAAGAAGAAAAATACAAAGAAAAAATTTAGTGAGATAAATAAGTTTGGGGGAATAAATTTGAGCTCTTACATTAAGATCCTGAAAGTAATGCATGTTAAGGGGTAATTAAACCTAAATCGACATTATCATACCTTAGCCCCAGCCTTACATTACAAGCTTAATAAAGTCCTATTGATCTTGAGTTAAGTGTAACTACATTAGTGGAGAGAGAAGTGAAAAGCAAACTTATGGAAATGATCACATGTCATTGACTTTGCATTCACTATGTTTGCATAATCTAATCCGAATAATGTACTGTGAAGTGACTTTGACATTTTTCACACACTCACGAGGAGTCCAATTTGGGTTAGGGCTTATGATTGAATGATACTGAGTGTTGGACTTATAATTGTGATTCTTTGATTTCATAGTCTGTACTTTTTCTTTGAGGATAATATTGGGGAAATTATTGTGTTTAAGTACTTGTCATTCCTATAATTATTTTGTTTTGCTTGAGGACAAGCAAAATCTCAAGTTTGGGGCTGTGATAATTCTATATTTTTAGAATTATTTGTGCTTAATTTCTTAATTAATTATTTAAATCCCCAATTTATTTTGTTAATTATCCTTTTTATTTAATTAAAATTCTCATGTTTGCAGATAAATTAAATCCAGATGAATTTTGAATATTTTGGTAGAAAATGGACCGGAATTGGGCTAAAATCGAGATTGGACCACGCGGACAACACGAGCCTAGCACATTTAATTGGACAAAAACACAGATGACATGTAAATATTATTTTTCAAGGAGCCAATGGTGTGAAGACAAGTGGCCAAATAATGTCAATTCATTTAGGATGGAAATATTACAATTGTACCCCTAAGTGTGTGTATAAATAGAAAAAGATGTCAATTGAAAAGGGGTAGCTTTTAGTTTTTAGTTTTTTAGGTTAAACATTTTTTTAGGTTTTATTTTTCTTTAAGTTTTTTTTATGTTTTCGGCTGGTGACAGCAGCCACCATTGTCTATTTTCTTCTAAGGTTTATTCAGTTTCGATTCATTGTTATTTTACTGTTTAAGTTTTAATTTAAAGTATTATTTTTATTTTGTTCTCTCGGTTTCCTTCCTAGTTTCGGTACTGTTTTGATCCTCCCTTTTTCTGTTTCAATTTCTCCCGGTTTGCTTCCTATTTCGATTTTCTTCATTGATTTTTACTGCTTATTCATATTTCTTAATTCCTATTGGTAGCTCTCGGTTTCTTTACCATTACATGCTCTCGGGTACTTTCCAGGAAGCATTACTTCTGCTTTCTTTTCTTCATCTATTGAATCTTCACTTTTGTGGCTCTCGGGTCTGTGTGCATTCGGGTAGAACTTTGAGCAATTGGATTCAGACATCTTCACACGGTCCCCTGCTTGCTGATTCTGTTGCTGTGATGTGGGATGAGGCACAGCATTTGCCCACATCAACAGCATAGTGGAATTCGGCAGGGAAGGTAGTGAAGGGAACCACGCACCGGGAGTATCCTGTTTTCATCCCTGTTATTTAATTATTTTGGTATTATAGTCATCTGCAAGCTTTGTTTCATTGTTTTACTCTTTATTAATATCATCTTGTATTGGCATTTTTCTCCATAATCAGTGCTTGTTTGTAGTTAGAAGTTAACGTTCATGTTTTCTGCATATATTCATGTTTTCTGCATTTATTCCGGCCTCCTGTGTTTGGTTTAGTTACTGCATTCTCCTTCATTTTCATTTTAGTTTGTCACTTGCTGGATTATGATTGACTGTTCGGTGTCAAAACTAAGGTAGTAATTTACAGGATCATTGTTTAATTCATGACAGCAAATTATTATTACAGTGTGCCTCTGTTCTGCTCTGTTTACATTTCATATTGCTGTTCATGTTAGTTATTGTTAATCCTATTGTTTTCTGCTGTTAAGTTGTGGTAAATTGAAGTCTAGTAAGATTGTAGGATGGAAATGCAGCTGTGATAGGTGTATGTTGAGATAACTACCTACTAGATGGGCACGATGCAGCTAAGGATAATGCTGAAATCGGGTGTTTAGCTAGCTTGTACTGGTGAAGACGTGCTGCGCTGAACGGACCTACAGAGGAATTACAGAGAATTTGCAGCAACAGCAAGTCGAGGCAAAACCAGTGGCATCAGCTGGTCGGTACAGAAAGTCAGGTGCAGCACCTGAGCAGCAGTGGGCAGTCCGTAGCACCTGGAGACAGCCACAGCAGGAGACGCGGGCAGCACTGGGAAGAAGACAGTGCAACAGTGGCATTGGGGACCACTTTGGTTCTTTTTGTTGATAAGGCCACGTTTGGCTTAGCATTTGTATTATTTAACCCATTTTACATGCATTTTTAGGTAGATTAATTTCAAATAGCTTAGTTAGATGAATTTTAATATGCAAGTAGATATAGTTATTTTGTTTAATTAGTTTAACTTAGATTTAATTAGTTCACCAAGTAATTTTTAAATCTAGCATTAGGGGATATGTTTAAAATTAATTTAGATAACTCATTTCATGCATTTTAAGTAGTGATTAAAAATTCCAAATGTTTTTCATGCATTTTTAATTAGATTTTAGATTAGTTCAATTTGCAATTTTTATTAGTTTAATTACATGCATTTTTAGGCTAGTTTAATTTTAGTTTAATTAATCTTGCTTTG
Organism: Firmiana major; assembly: GCA_033439115.1. Lineage (NCBI taxonomy): Eukaryota > Viridiplantae > Streptophyta > Magnoliopsida > Malvales > Malvaceae > Firmiana > Firmiana major. Next base: position 42,068,561 of record CM065905.1, read on the forward strand.
TTATTTTCATAATTGCATTTTATTTTAATTGCGTTAATTAGTTTTAACAGTTTTAATTTCTTTTGCAGGTTTTCGATTTTAATTGCGTCGAGTACTGTAAGTAATTTTGCTCAATTTTATTTTCTTTAGTTATTATTATTTCATTGCTTTTAATTAGCCTTAGTAGATCACCCTCTTTGAATTCATAATTTACTAGGATATACTTAGGGTAAGATTAACTGGTAGTTAATTAGGCTAACAACTTCTCTGTGGGACGATAATTCCGGGACTCAAATCCCATTATTACTTGGACGACCCGTGCACTTGCGGATAGATACCCTTAGGGCTCGTCACCTACTCCAACTTCTTACTTCCTAATTCCTTACTTGATTTTTCAATTGCCATCATGTTTTATTTATACACAAACATAGGGGTACAATGGTAAAGTTTCATCCTAGATGAGTTTGCATTGTTTGGCCACTTGTCTTCATTTGATTTGCTGCAAAGTAGATATTTTCACGTCATCAGTCTTTTTGTCCAATTAGATGTGAGATGTGGCCCGACGTGTGTCTTCCAGAGGGTTGCCACAGTGTCCTTCGATCTTATCGTTTCGGAGCAAATAAAATACGGACACCTAGCATCACGCGTGTCCAGACGACTGATGACTCGGTCTGTAAATTGGAAGTAGTCCAATCTCCTTTAGCTCATTTTCAGCCCAATTTCATTTGAAACGACTGAGTTTCATCCGGATTTAATTTATCTGCACATTAAAGAATTTTAATTAAATAAAGGGGATTATTAATAAAATAATATGGGGATTAAATAAATAATTACGAATTTAAGCACAAATAATTCTATAAAAAAATAGAATTATAAAAAACCGCGAAAAGCGATTTTTTGGGAAAACGAAGCAGAAGGCCGAGGCTGCCTCACCCAATGCTGACCACCGACGACCAACCTAGAGGAGCGACCGATGAGGGGGAAGGCAGCCAAGCCTCTGGCAACCCGAACGGGCTGACGAACGGCGGTAATCGACGATCGAATGGGGAAGAAAGCGAACTGAGGGAGAAAAGGGAAATCGGCGGCAATCGGCGCCGATCTAGCCACAACCGACCATAGCCGAGGGTTCCCCAAGTGTAGGCGACCCAATCGGTGGTGGTCACAGGTGGTGAAACGATCGGTAATGCCTTCAACGGTGGCAAAAAGAGAAAGCTACTGACGGCGAAGAGAGAAGAGTCGAACCGACCACTTTTCAGCCACCTTGGATGAAACCGACCCCAGATCCGAGCTGCGGACAACCCCGCGGAGCTGCTGGCGGTGGAAACTGGCAGAGAACCGATCGGTAAGGCACTGAATCAGTCGAACCAGACTGAACCAGCGATCTGAATCGGGTTGAACTGGATCGAACCGGTTCAGCCAAAAAGAAAAGAAAAGAAAGAGAAAAAAGGAAAAAGAAAAAGAGGAAAAATTGGAAAAACTACCAGTGATGCTGTAAGACCCGAATGTATTTAAAAACACGAAATGAATTAGTATTTGTGAAAGGAAGTCAGGTTAAATTAATCCCGAACACGTGAAGGGCAAAACGGTCAAAAGACCGAAAGCCGGAATAAATTCGATAAGAAAATTTAATTAAAAATAATGGATTTGAGAATCTTGAACAATAACGAAGAAATAATTAAATTTCGAGTCCAATTGATCAAGATTCTAAATTTTTAGAAATATCGAAAAGTCACCCGGGATAATATCTCGAAAATACGAAGAAATTATACCCGAAAAAAGGATTAAAAATATAATAAATAAATTAAATTAAATTAAATAAATCTATTTGGAATAAAAAAATTAATTTTGTAGATATTTTAGAATATTTTTGACTAAAATAATGAATATAATAATAATAAACTAATTTATAAATAATAATAAATAAAAATAAAATAATTAAGTAAAAAAAAATTTACTCTGATTTTTAGGTAATTTGGGTCGTGACAGATGCAATCGAGATATGGTTAAATCAGTAAGTGGTTGAATTAACCAACTTAAATTTTAAAATATTTAATTTGATTAATATTCGACTGAAAGTTTACCCGAAAAAATATTTAATTGTGTAGCTCGACAATTGGCGTCAAACGAGGACTCGAGTCAGCCTCGATTTGTGTATTATCATGAAATCTTGGGTAAGTAACCCTTATTTAAGACAATTTTGCATCGTTATGCGTGTTAGAATGTAAGACCCCGTATATGTATAAGGGTAATGTGTGTACTTGGATTAAATAATATGAATGGACTTGTGATGTAAAGTATGATTGATGTAAGTCCATGGATTCAATGTATGTATGTGTAATATAAATTGTAACGTACATACAAGTTTCATTAAGTATGAATACGGAGAAATGTGTTCTAACAAGTGATAGATGTGATTGAGATCAAGATGAGTAGTGTGGTAAAATGGAATGGAGTTATGCTTCCATTTGGTTTTATGTAGCATACCTTTGAACATACAATGAATGCACACAAGTTTCAATGTGCATAAGGTATGAATGGATGCCATTTTCAAGTTATAGACGTGGATGGATGAGGAAATGGCCATGGCAATAGATTGAGGGTGTGTTGGTATGAGTTGCAGCAATGAAACTGCAGGAAATCTGGAAAACATGAGGTCCAGATCGATCTCATAGGATGAGAGATCGATCTGGAAGAGCCAGAATGCTCTTATTTGGGCGAAACAATTGAGCAGATCGATCTCCAATGGAGCCAGATCGATCTCTCAAGCATTCTGTAGTGGAAAGATCGATCCCCAAGCACCCAGATCGATCTCCTTAGCTCTCTGTTTGGGACCAGATCGATCTCATGCTTCGACAGATCGATCTCATGCCTCAACAGATCGATCTCATTGCTTCGACAGATCGATCTCAGGCTTAAAAATGCCGTGAAAAAGAGGGATTTTAAGGGACCAGATCGATCTCCTCTTGGACCAGATCGATCTCCTCAAGTCATTTCTATATAAGTAGAGCTGAAAAATCTGGAAATCTCGGAAAACACTTAACCCTACAACTTCAACCCCAAAAACCTAACTTTCCCTCTCTAAAAATCAACCATTTTCAGTGAGATTTGAAGAGAGATCATTAGAGGCAAAGTTGTTCCTATCAAAGAGGAGAACAACATAGTGAGAGGGCATTTTCCCATTTTTGGAATTGAAGGAGTTGAGGGCATTATCAATTGGAGCAAGAAGAGAAATCATATTGGTAAGATTCTAACACTCCAATCCAAATGCATTAGCTATTTAATTGATTTTGGAGTTGATTGGTATGAGTATGGATGGATAAACTACCTAAGAATGTAGTGGAAGTGGTGTGACCTAGAAATCTAAAATGGGTATAATGTGAGGATATGTGGGATTGAATGAACTTATGGTTTATGGCATGTTAAAGTTGTCATTGGGATAATGTTATGATTTAGATGGTTAGATGAAATTACATGGTGGGTTGGAAGAAATGTGGAAATGGATATGTATGTGATGAATAAATGCCATAGTGAGGGGATTCATGGAATATGAACGCTATGAGCTTTACATCGATTTGATATCGATTTTGAATGAGTTAATAGGCCTAAGAAAATCCATAGACTCGAGTTATGGATAAAGTAATGAAACAAGGCCAAATAAGCTTTAATAGAGGCTATAGATTAAATTGACTAGAGCAAGCACAAGGGTTGCAATATATGGGTCAAATATAATGCGGGATACGATTTTGTGCAGTCCCGAAGAGTTCGTTGAAGGCGAACCGAATCGTACGAGTAAGCAGCTTAAGGAAGTGGAATCACGCATCACGATTCCAGGTAAGGGAATTTTGTGAGTATATAGAGATAGCTGCTCGTATTTTGAACTGGGTGAATATTGGGTGTTGTATGAAATGCATGAATTGCTCAAATAAATGTTGATGGTATTTGTGAAAGATGATGGGTATATGCGTGGTTTTGGTTTTGAAGTGGGTGTTATGAAAAAGGGATAGTAAGGCTAATAATTGCATAAATCATGTGTTTTGAATGCTTTTACAAAACACAATGCTTTGATTTGAGCAAATAAAAGGATAGGCTGGCTAGTACTTGAAGGATGTTGTGAGATAGCCCATACGAGGCACTAAGCATATTATGCGATGTTTTGAATGCATGTAAGCCGCCTATCGCGTGTATGTGATATAATTCGCGTTAGAGCCTCGCTCGCGCGAGATTTCTATGTTTTCACTTGTGTGAAACGTGCTTGAGCTTAGCTCGCACTTTGAAATTGAATTGTGATGATGTTTATAAACCGTACTGGAGCTTCTGCTCGTACGTGGATTGTGAATGGTTATCTTATGAGTATAACCGCACTAGAGCTATGCTCGTACACGCCTCTTTATGAGAGGATGCATGATGCATGAGTCGTGCTAGAGCTTTGCTCGCACAAGCTTGTACAATGGGATTCGTATAGGGTTGTGAAAGTGGGTAAGATCCTTAAGCCGTACATCCTTAAGCTAACATCCTTAAGCCCGAGGAGGCAGGGAGGCTCTGTTAGGCGGGGAGGCTCTGTATGGTGGGGAGGCTCTCTTACGGTGGGATCCTTAAGCCAACATCCTTAAGCCCAAAGAGGCGGGGAGGCTCTGTTAGGCAGGGAGGCTCTCCTACATGGGTATGGTAAAGGTAAGATCCTTAAGCCCTACATCCTTAAGCTGACATCCTTAAGCCCGAAGAGGCAGGGAGGCTCTGTTAGGCGGGGAGGCTCTGTTCGGTGGGGAGGCTCTCTTACGGAAAGGACCCTTAAGCCCTACATCCTTAAGCTAACATCCTTAAGCCCGAGGAGGCAGGGAGGCTCTGTTAGGCGGAGAGGCTCTGTTCGGCAGGGAGGCTCTCCTTCATGGAATATGGAAAACTCTTGGTATGGGGTAGATAAGACCTAGGAATGGCACCTCCAATCATGATATGAGTTGCGGAGTACGATGTACCGTGTATATCACATGGAGTACGATGTACCGCATGATGGTTATGTGATGAGAAAGTCTGGCGAGGGATAATTCATCTTCATGTCAGCATGATACCCCGCACACCTGGATGCGTGTGGTCTGGGATGATTTATGATGTGATGATTCACATAGGCACTTCTGATATAGTGACCTAGATTTATACACATGCGTGAATTGTGGAATGTAAATGTGGTTGTGGTTTGTGAGTTGATTTGGTGGTGTTATGTTGTTGGTTCAAAAAGGAAGTTTCTAAATGAATTGCCCTTTTATGAATTTAAATGAGATTGAGCATGAGATGTTTTATACATGATGTCTCTACCATGTTTTATATGCCAATGCACATGATTTGATACATGATATATATGTATATTCACATGGCATAGTTTTATTCCTCATGCTCCTACTATAAACGATTTATGCATAACACTATTAGCATGTAGATAGAGTAGTTATCTACCATGCTTGCATTATTGCCTTACTGAGCGTGTGGTTGCTCATCCCACTCTATTTTTCCCCCTACAGAGCGTGCATAGTAGCCCAGTGAGGACTGAGGCGTATTATTTTGGACTCCGCTGCATCTCCATCGCTAAGAGGTATATACACAGTGATTTTTTTTGTATCTAAACAATGTAAAAGCACAGTATTCTTTTGAGTTGTACTTATGGGGGATGTAGATGTCAGTAAATCATGTATTCGTATAAGTACACGATTAAATGCACATGTATGACATCGTTTTAATTAATTGAGAATGAATGAGATGTGGTGTTTATTATTGACTCACAGCCCAACAGTGTGTGGTGAGCTTAGTTCACGACTGGGTAAGGTAACAGTAAAACGCGAAAAAATTTCAGTGATTTCGGTTAAAGAGAATGGAATTGGGTCGTGACATAGAATTTACTGCATAAATTATAGATTTAATTTCTGCATTAAATGAATTAAATTTTGGAATTAGAGATATATTGTCGTAAATAATTAAATAAGTTATTCGAGAGTTTAGAAAGAGGCCCAATAAATATTGATGGGCCCAATGAGCCCAATAGGCCTCGATGATATGAATAATAAGTGGAAAACGGGCTTAAGGCCGATTAAGGCCCATTATGGTGCAATCCGGCCCAATATGGGTAAACGGGCCGAATGATTTAAATTAAGCCCAAAAAATATGAAATACAATTAATTGTATTGTATTTGACCTGATGAATATTTATCCGCAGTTCTGAAGATTGGATTGGGAGCAAATCGGACTGCGTGACGAGTCATCAGTGGAAAACTTAGACTGTACAGAAAAATGAGGTAAGGGAATTGTGTGAGTAGCTAGAGGTAGCTACGCATATTTTAATAGCTTTTCTGTACACTGAATATGTATGTATACCCTGATTATGTATAAAGGTCCTAAAAATGGTTTAAAGATTTTAAGGACTCAGAATATGTAAAAGTCTATTTTACTCCTATTGAGGGAAGTTCACCTAAGGATGGTGAAAGCATGACATGCATGAAATGCATGATTTAAGGAATTTTCTTAGTTTTTAAGCAAAGCAAATCGATAGATTGGCTAGTAATTGCATAAATTTCACAAGATAACACTACGTAAGTGTTATTCATATTTAAATGAAATTTCTTTGGAAAACGGGCCAACTATCAAGTTTATATGGAAACAGATAGTGCTGGCGCATAGCTCGCAATATATCTACGTTTGTGAGTGTGCATAAAATGTGCTTGAGTGGTTGCTCACACCAATTTGTGTGACATCATATGCATGAAATGTGCTAGAGCGGTTGCTCGTACTGATTTTTATGATTTGATATGCATGAGAGATGCTGGAGCTTAGCTCGCATCCTTTTTATATTTATTTATGCATAAAGCCGTGCCGGAGTGTAACTCGCACGAGATTTGATTTATTAATACATAACACCGTGTTGGAGCTTGCTCGCATGAAGTTTTATATGGTTTTATAACTCATTTTAAAGTCGTACTGGAGTTTTTCTCGTACGAGGTTTTCACTGAGTTTTTATACATATCCGTACTAGAGCATTGCTCGTACGTGGATTTTACTTGAATTTATAATTATTTTAAGTCGTACTGGAGCGCTACTCGTACGTAGATTTCATTGATTTCTATGAAACCGTGCTAGAGCTTTGCTCGCATGAGATTTTTTGATATCATGAATATGCATGAAGCCGTGCTAGAGCTTCGCTCGCACAAGGATTTATATGACATGCATATAGCCGTGTTAGAGCCTCCTGTAGACTGTGTGTCACAGTGAGATGATATGCCCACACGTGCATACTGAGACAGAGATAGTATGGGTGGATAAGACCTATTGCAGGCACCCCTGACTGAGCTTGGATTCACGGAGTACGTTGTACCGTGTATGTCACGCGGAGTATGCTGTACCGTGGGGATTGTTGGAGTGGAGTGGCATTATCTACGAGGCAGCAAGCCTTTCCCTCGTAATCTTGATGTTATGTTGTTCTGGTGGGTAGGACCGACCCACCTCCCGTTTTAGGTGTGATACCCCGCACACTAGGTACTGTGTTGCCAGGGATCACTAGGTTATGGCCATAGTCCTTGTTGTTACTGATAGTCACCTACATGTCTCACATGATATAACTACTGGTCGATAGACCAGGGTAGACCCGAGGGAGGGGTCAGGCCCCCGATTTTATGATTTTGTACTATAATGATAGATTTTTTTGAAAATTTTATAATGAATTGTTTTATGAGATGATTGACCCGGAAGGGTTATTTTATACTGCATTTTAAATGAAAGGATTTAAATGCAATAGCATGATGTGTTTTCCCTGCTTTAATGATAAATTCATGAAAGAATTGTATCTCATGATTTGTTTTATATCGCATGAAATAATGCATGATTTTGATTTAATTCATGCTAAGTATGATTTACTGATGTCACACAAAATGCCATTGATGCATAAATAGTATGATTTATATATGCACGAACAGTTTTATAAACTAAGTCATTGATGACATACATGATTTTGTACTTGAGGTTTTAATGAAAAGAAATGGATTTTAAGGGCATGACATTATGAGCATGTAGATAGTGGAGCTATCTACTTCTTGCATAATTGCCTTACTGAGCGTGTGGTTTGCTTACCCCCCTTATTTTCCCATCTTTTCAGAGCACTCGCAATAGTTAGTGAGCGACTGAGGACTTGCATTCTTGGTATCCGCTACTTCCCATCGAGAGATAGGTATACACAATTGTATGGTTTTGTATCTGAATATGTAATGCACAGTGTTGTAAACGTATATGATGTCGGGGATGTAAGATGATGTAAATACCATTGTGTATGTATTTAGTTAAAGTCAAAAGATAGTAAACTCTGATATATGAATGTGATTATGGAAATGGAATGGTAAATAGACGAAGGATGACTAACACCGAATCATAACACAACTGTTTGTAGGATGGTCATGATGAGAGAATGGTAAGAATTAAATAATAAATGAAAAAATGAAAAATTTACTCTGATTTTTAGGTAATTTAGGTCATGACAGTTTAATAGTATCAGAGCTGAGTTGGCCTGATATGAGTCGGTGTTAGTAGTTAAGGAAGTTTACATCCCCATGTACTGTGCATTGTTTAGATACAATTGTGTATATCAAGATGGAAGTGTAGCTAAGAATTTGGTTTGAATGCAAGAATATAGACTCATTAACTGATAGCCGCTATGGTAGAAGGGCAAGTACTTGAGCTTGAGGCCGTAGAGGTAGGCTTGAGAGTCGTACTGAGTCGCCACATGAGACTCGAGATGAGATTGAAGTGGAGGCTGATGTTGAGCATGCCCCGCAGAGTCCGACAGAGAGATCGGACAGAATCTGACAGGAGATCAGACAGTATTGAGACACTCTTTGCAAGGCTGGAGCGGAGTGTGGGGAATATTTTGAGAGCTAATTGTTCAGAGTATGTATGTGATTTGAGGGCGAGTTGGAGCATTGGTGGAAGTCCGCTCGACCCATCTTAAGAATTAGACATCTAGAGTTGACATGAGAAATAATTCTAGATGTATTCCGATGACAGAATATCTCAGACACTTTAAGGAAATTACAGATAAAATTCTTTACTCTGACCCAGAGGAACTGGTTGATTAATGAGTATGAATCTTAGTTTATATTTATAGGTAGATATGACTCGGACACTATGAACAGTGAGAGTCGATATGTCTGAAAGTTCATGAAGGGGCTCAGATTGTCTATTAGAGCTCGATTGGCCGTTAGATATCACTACCTATGCCAAGGCAGTGCGCAGACTACAGTGTGTTTATAAGATCATGAGTTACATGCCTCTGAGATTGGAAAAGGTAGTAAGGGTCGAAATAGAGATAGAAAGAGAATAGAGAATGATAGAGATGTCAGAACTGGAAAAAGGTAGTTTGGTAAGAAATTAGAGCTAATAAGTCACGGGGTAAAATAATTGATAAGGCCCCAGTGTATCCAAATACAGTATTTATGAGGGGTGTTGTGATTTGAGAACCCCGACCTACTCCGTAGCAGTGTAAGTAGTGTAACAGTGTAAACAATGAGAGCAGTGTAGAAGTGTAAGCAATGAGAGCAGTGTAGGATGTGTGGTAGATACCACGGAAATAAGATGTTGGACGAAGGCGAGTGTATGCCTTGGACCAGGACACTACTGATATTTCATCAGATGTGGTGGAAGATACCACACTAGTTGTGAATAATGAAGTAATTATTTTAAGTAATCCTGGTGCCACGCATTTATTCATACCGCCTTCAGTTGCTTATAAGCGAGTGAAAGATGTGAAGCCTGTACCCTTAGGCAAGATGATGATGGTTAGCTGATTTTCACTAACTGAATATGGGTATAGGGATTATAAGTTGAAAACAGGGGGAAAAAGGATATGTCAGCCGATTTTATTCAATGGAATATGAATAATTTGGAAGTAATATTTGAGAATAGATTGATTCGGCTGCAAACTATGATGTTTAGATTGCTATCCTAAGATAGTGATGTTTTCACCCCTGAAAAGAGTATTGTAAGTTTTAACAAGTAATGAAAGAGTTTGTTAAAAGTGATATATGAAAGGAGATAAGCTTTGAGATGTGATAGATCCTGAATACAAGACATATTGGAATAAGAGGCGTATGCAAGGTAAGAATATCTTTGATGTGTGAAGTAAATTGGATTGAGCAATATGTAGTGACTATGGATTACGACTAAGTATAAAGGGTGGATATATCTACACCCAGTCCATGTGGTCAAGTCTGAGGGTTAATAAAGGTATTTCCAAATACTTCCCCTCCTGAAGATTTGACAACATCTAGAAGCGCACACATAACCTATAAATTGAAATCGACAGTCGTAATATATAATATATTTAAAATTTGGGTACCTTTACTGGTACGATAAAGAAATATAGAATTCGAGTAATCATGAAGGTTTAAAAATTAAAATTTTATAAAAGCCATTAATATAAGAAAAAGGAAATGACATTAGACGTTTATGCGTACATAGGTCAAGGATATGGGTGATTGAAATATTTAGTGGAACTCAACTACGATGAGGTAATTAAACCTTACCTGGACCGAGTGGTTGTCATCTTTAGCGATGATATTTTGATATATTCGAAGTCCAGGGAAGAGCATGAGTAGCAACAGGAAATTGTCTTATAGACGAGTTGTTGAGAGTTTCTCGAAATAGGCTACTCAGTTGACACATCTTGTTCGAAAAAGATTGTATGCCAGTAGGATGATAAGTATGAAAGCAGCTTCGGTGAGTTTTGGTATATTGAAGTAATAAACTGACCACCATAATTATTCTCACCATAACCAATAGCTCAAGAGGTTTCAGTGTGTATGGATACCTCAAAATAAGGATTGGGCTGTGTATAGATGTAAAATGGGAAGATAGTCGCTTATGGATCCAGATAGTTCAAGGACCATGAGAGAAACTATCCAACCCATGATTTAGAGTTGGCAACTATAGCGTTTACACTGAAAGTATGGCGCCACCACTTAAAGAGTAAGAAATTTCAGATATACACTGATCATAAAAAATCCCGATTATTTGCTTTCACAGAAAGAGTAGAATATGATATAACTAAGAGGGTTAGAGCTTCTAAGGATTATGATTGTGAACATTATACCACCCAAGAAAGGCTAACATAATGGCTGATGCCTTGAACAGAAAGAGCCTCGAGATGGTATCACATATGATGGTCAGGGAGCGTGAGCTGCTAGAGCAGTTGTGAGCCTCAGTAGTGATGTGGTCCCTTCTGATGATGACGGTGATTGTGTGATAGCTAGCCTGAGGTTAGAACCGGATTTGTGTGACCAGATTTGTCAGGCTTAACGTGATGATCAACATGGTGTCGATAGTGTGGGTCAGATTCAGAAGGGTATAGTGACATAGTTCACAGTGAGTGATGATGACTTACAGAGGTTCAGAGACAGTATAAGTGCTCCCTAGGACCATAGTTGCTTAAATAGCGTTATTATCAGAAGCTCACTCTTCGGGATATACAGTGCATCCAGGAAGTAATAAATATATCAGAATCTCTGAAAAAGGTATTGATGGTCAGATATGAAAAAAAAAAGACATTGTAGAATTGTAGCAAAGTGTCTCGTATGTCAGCAGAGTAAGGTAGAGTACTAGAAGTCTGCAGGATTATTGCAACCTCTACCTATATTGACACGAAAAAGGGAACAAGTTACCATGAATTTTGTGATGGGTTACAGAGGACCCGGATAAATCACGAGGCTATCTGGTGATAGTCGATAGAGTGACTAAGTCTACCCACCTTCTGACTATGGAAATCCCCAGATACTCTGAGTGTGTAGGCGAATTTATATGTGAGGAAGATTGTGATACATTATGTAGCGTTTCAGTGAGCATGATATCAGATAGGGATTCTCGCTTCACTTCCCACTTCTAGGAACGTTTTTCAGGAAGCTATGGGAACCCGATTTAGTGTTAGCACAGCTTTCGTCCTCAGACAGATGGTCAGTCAGAGAAAACTGTACAGGTTCTGAAGGATATGATGAGAGCATGTGTCATTGATTTTATAAGCTCTTGGGATGATCAGTTATTGCTAATCGAATTCGCCAATAATGACAGTTATCACTCGAGTATCGGGATGACTTTATATGAGGCATTGTACAATCGTAGGGAGTTGTTCCCCAACTTGGATAAGAAGAAGTGGGTGACAGATAGAGAATTGTTCCCAAATTGGTAAGACAAACCTCTGAGAATGTTCAGTGGATTGTGAGAGATTAAGAACACCTCAGAGCAGATAGAAAAGCTATGCCGACAATAGACAGAAACTATTAGAATTCACCGAGGGTGAATCAGTATTGAGTTTCGTTAGATTGAATCCTTTGAGATTGGACAAAAGTGGAAGGTAACACCTGTACATTGGCGTTACCACTTGAATTAGCAGGCATCCACTATGTGTCCCATCTTTTGATGCTTCAGAAATACTATCCAGATCTAGCATAGGTGATCGGATATGAGCTCCAACAGCTTAGCTCAATGAAAGTATAACGTATGAAATCGATTTGGGTATTAGATGGAAGGAGAAAGTGTTGAGGTTTAAGATGATCTCCCTAGTTAAGTCCGTTGGTAGTATTACACTCCGGAAGAAGTCACATGAGAATTAAAGAGTATGATGCGATAGACATACCCGAAGTTGTGTGTGGGCCCATTTGACTTGGTTCTAATTTGGAGGACCAAATTTCTTAAGTGGGGGAGATTGTAAGACCCGATTTTATTTAAAACACGAAATGAAAAATGAAAAGGATTGAAATGGAATTCTCAAACACATGCAAGGGTTAAACGGTCAAAAGATCAAAATTCGGTATTTATCGTGACAAGAAAATTTAATTAAAAATATGGGATTGAGAAATCTTGATCAATAACGAAGAAATAATTAAATTTCGGGTTAAATTGATCAAGATATGAATTTATTGGAATTAATCAGAAATTTCACATCGAAAAATAATCCCGAAAATAATCGAAAACTATACCGAAAAGATAAAATCAGACTGATAAATTCATTTACGGATTAAATGAATTTAATATAATTTTTTTAGATATTTTGGCAAAAATAATATTATAATATTGATTAAAATAATAATAAAAATAAATAATAAATAAAAAAAGTGAAAATTGTGAAACGGAATTTTCTGGAAAAATGAAGCAGAAGGCCGAGGCTGCCTCACCCAACGCCGACCACCAGTGACCAACCTAGAGGAGTGACCGACGAGGGGGAAGGCAGCTGAGCCACCAGTAACCTGAACGAGCTGACGAACGGCGGCAATCAACGGCCGAATGGGGAAGAAAGCGAACCGAAGGAGAAAAAGGAAATCGACGGTAATCGGCGCCGATCTAGCCCCAACCGACCATAGCCGAGGGTTCCCCAGGCATAGGCGACACGATTGGTGGTGGCCACAGCTGGTGAAACGGTCGACAACGCCCTCAACGGCGGCAAAAAGAGAAAGCTATTGTTGGCGAGGAGAGAAGAGCCGGACCGACCACTTTCCGGCCACCTTGGATGAAACCGACCCCAGATCCGAGCTGCGGACGACCCCGCAGAGCTACTGGCGACGAAAACCGACGGAGAATCGGTCGGCAAGGCACTGAACCGATCGAACCGGATTGAACCGATGGTCTGAACCGGGTTAAATCGGATCGAACCGGTTCAGCCAAAAAGAAAAGAAAAGAAAGAGAAAAAGGGAAAAAGAAAAAGAGGAAAAATTGAAAAAAATTCCAGTGATGCAATCGAGCTACGGGTAAATCGGTAAGCGGTTGAATTGATCAACTTAAATTTCAGAACATTTAATTTGATTAATATTCGACTTAAAGTTTACCCAAAAAAATATTTAATTGTGTTGTTTGACAATTGGCGTCAAACGAGGACTCGAGTCAGCCTTGATTTGTGTATTATCATGGAATCTCAGGTAAGTAGCCCTTATTTAAGACAATTTTGCATTGTTATGCATGTTAAAATTTATCGCATAAATTACGGATTTAATTTTCGCATTAAATTAATTAAATTCTGGAATTAGAGATATATTGTCGTAAATAATTAAATAAGTTATTCAAGAGTTTAGAAAGAGGCCTAATAAATACTGATGGGCCCAATAAGCCCAATAGGCCTCGATGATGTGAATAATAAGTGGAAAACGAGCTTAAGGGCGATTAAGGCCCATTATGGTGCAATCAGGCCCAATATGGGTAAACGGGCCCAATGATTTAAATTAAGCCCAGAAAATATGAAATACAATTAATTGTATTGTATTTGACCTGATGAATATTTATCTGCAGTTCCAGAGATTGGATTGGGAACAAATCAGACTGCGTGACGAGTCATCAGTGGAAAAGTTAGACTGTATAGAAAAATGAGGTGAGGGAATTGTGTGAGTAGCTAGAGGTAGCTACGCGTATTTTAATAGCTTTTCTATACACTGAATATGTATGTATACCCTGATTATGTATAAAGGTCCTAAAAATGGTTTAAAGATTTTAAGGACTCGAAATATGTAAAAGTCTATTTAACCCCTATTGAGGGAAGTTCACCTAAGGATGGTGAAAGCATGACATGCATGAAATGCATGATTTAAGGAATTTTCTGATTTAAGAAATTTTCTTGGTTTTTAAGCAAAGTAAATCGATAGATTAATTGCATAAATTTCACAAGATAACACTACGTAAGTGTTATTCATATTTAAATGGAATTTCTTTGGAAAACGGGCCAACTATCAAGTTTATATGGAAACAGATAGTGTTGGCGCATAGCTCGCACTATATCTGCATTTGTGAGTGTGCATAAAATGTGCTTGAGCGGTTGCTCACACCGATTTGTGTGACATCATATGCCTGAAATGTGCTAGAGCGGTTGCTCGCACTGAGTTTTATGATTTGATATGCATGAGAGATGCTGGAGCTTAGCTCTCATCCTTTTTTTATTTATTTATGCATAAAGTCGTGCTGGAGTGTAACTTGCTCAAGATTTGATTTATTAATGCATAACACCGTGTTGGAGCTTGCTCGCATGAAGTTTTATATGGTTTTATAACTCATATTAAAGCCGTACTAGATTTTTTCTCATACGAGGTTTTCAATGAGTTTTTATACATATCCGTACTAGAGCATTGCTTGTACGTGGATTTTACTTGAATTTATAGTTATTTTAAGTCGTACTGGACCGCTGCTCGTACGCAAATTTCATTGATTTCTATGAAACCATGCTAGAGCTTCGCTCGCACGAGATTTTCTGATATCATGAATATGCATGGAGCCATGCTAGAGCTTCACTCGTACAGGGATTTATATGACATGCATATAGCCGTGTTGGAGCCTCCTGTAGACTGTGTGTCACAGTGAGATGATATGCTCACACGTGCATACTGAGACAGAGATGATATGGGTGGATAAGACCTATTGTAGGCACCCCTAATTGAGCTTGGGTTCACGGAGTACGTTGTACCGTGTATGTCATGCGTAGTACGCTGTACCGTAGGGATTGTTGGAGTGGAGTGGCATTAGCCACAAGGCAGCAAGTCTTGCCCTTGCAATCCTGATGTTATGCTGTTCTGGCGGGTAGGGCCGACCCACCTCCCATTTCAGGTGTGATACCCCGCACACTAGGTACCATGTTGTCAGGGATCACTAGGTTATGGCATAGTCCTTGTTGTTATTGATAGTCACCTACATGTCTCACATGATATAACTATTAGTCGATAGACTATGGTAGACCCAAGGGAGGGGTCAGGCCTCCGATTTTATGATTTTGTACTATGATGATAGATTTTTCTGAAAATTTTATAACGAATTATTTTATGAGATGATTGACCCAGAAGGATTATTTTTTACTGCGTTTTAAATGAAATGATTTAAATACAGCAGCATGATGTGTTTTCCTTGCTTTAATGATAAATTCATGAAAGAATTGTATCTCATGATTTGTTTTATATTGCATGAAATAATGCATGATTTTGATTTAATTCATGCTAAGTATGATTTACTGATGTCACATAAAATGCCATTGATGCATAAGTAGTATGGTTTACATATGCACGAACAGTTTTATAAACTAAGTCATTGATGACATACATGATTTTGTACTTGAGATTTTAATGAAAAGAAATTAATTTTAAGGGCATGGCATTATGAGCATGTAGATAGTGGAGCTATCTACTTACTTGCATAATTGCCTTACTGAGCGTGTGGTTTGCTCACCCCCCTTATTTTCCCATCTTTTCAGAGCACTCGCAATAGTTAGTGAGCGACTGAGGACTTGCATTCTTGGTATCCACTGCTTCCCATCGAGAGACAGGTATACACAATTGTATGGTTTTGTATCTGAACATGTAATGCACAGTGCTGTAAACGTATATGATGTCGGGGATGTAAGGTGATGTAAATACCATTGTGTATGTATTTAGTTAAAGTCAAAAGATAGTAAACTCTGATATATGAATGTGATTATGGAAATGGAATGGTAAATAGGTGAGGGATGACTATCACCGAATCATAGCCCAACTGTTTGTAGGATGGTCACGATGAGAGAAAGGTAAGAATTAAATAATAAATGAAAAAGTAAAAAATTTACTCTGATTTTTAGGTAATTTGGGTCGTGACACAGAGATTCCTAACTCTCGATTTAACCCGATTGAGCACGATGTGCTACAAGGTTTTGCGCAAATGGCAGTGCTATTCGCGTAACATTTTGGAGTTAATGTCTCGGGTACTACTCCTACACCACCACAAGGACCTCTCGTGACCCTAGTACAAATGGACCTGGTGCCTCCCGTCACTCAGCCTGATGACAGAAGTATGGTCTGACTGAAGGACTTTTTGAAAATGAATCTACCCACATTCAAAGGGAAAAAGGATCCCACAAAGGCTGAGGAGTGGCTGACTGAGTTGAGAGTCATATTTGACTATTTGGGATGCACTGATGCTGAGAGGGTCAGTATGGGCGCTTATATGTTAAAAGGGAGAGCTCGAGATTGGTGGGGTACTACCCAGGATATTCTAATGTCCTGCCAGGATGTGATTGGTTGGGAAGAGTTTCAAACGGCATTTAGAGCCCAATATGTACCACGAGCTGTGATATGAACTAAACGTATTATCCGCAAGTGCATGGGTCGTACAAGTAATAATGGGATTTGAGTCCCGGATTATTATCCCACAAAGAAGTTGAATTGCCTAATTAAGTACCGATTAATCTCACCCTAAGTATATTCTAGCAAATTATGAATTTTCGATGGGTGTTCTACAATGCTAGAAATACTGCAAATAATAAAAACTATAAATTAGAGAAAATAAAACGGAGCGTGAAATTACTTACAGAGCTCCAAGGAATTAAAAACAACAACCTACAAAAGAAAATTAAAACAGTTAAAATTAATTAACTAAAATGCAATTAAACTATAATGCAAGTATGAAAATAAAAGACAAAATTAATTACACTAAAATTAAACCGTCCTAAAAATAAAATATGCATGTAATTAAACTAACTAATAAAACTTGCAAATTAAACTAACCTAAAATCTAATAAAATAAAACTTCAATTAACCTAAAGAAATTCTTAAATCTAACTAAGAAATTAACTACCTAAAAATTAATCCTAATTTAAATCTAACTCTATCTAATTACTAACAACAAAATAAAATCTAAATAATGCAAGAAAACTAATATTTTTGGATTTTTTCAATTTAAAATGAAAACTTAAAAATGCATAAAATAATAGTCCTCTAATTTAATCCTAAGTGCAACATCTAATTCCTAAATTCTAATATAGTCACAAATTAGCTACTAATAAAATTAAACTAAACTTTAAACTAATAAACTAAGAAAATTAAACTAATATGCAAATTAATATACACCTAGACTAACAAACAATAAAATGTAAAAGTACCATTTAACAAAACAATATAAAAGCAAAATATAATAATTGGTATTAATTCTAAAGGCCAAACGTGGCCTTGATTAGTTTCCCAGCTAACAAATCCCGACTGTACAATGGTAGTGTGCACATTTCCTTCATTTCCAGGTCTGCATGTCCAGCTCTTGCTCTCGGTTCATACTCAGCTCCCATTCTCGGTTCTGTCCTGCACATAGTACAGCCCCTACACGTCTCCAAATGCTTCAAGTTTCATTCATCAGCAAGCCAAGCTCCAACATGCCAGCCCCACGTTTGTCTTCCTGCATGTGTTGCCAGCTACTGCTCGTACATCTTCATCAGCTCCCTGGTGTTCCAGCTGCTGGCTCATGCTCCTGCCTTGCTGCTGCTCTAGGCTCCAGGTGCTACCCGCGACCTCTCCTTTTACTGCAACGCAGTATTTGGACTGCTACCATCATGCATCAGTAGTCCATGCACGGTTTGTACCAGGCACTGTACACTGCTGCTTACAACGAGCCATCTCCACAATCTGTCCTCAGCAGGTGCTGCAGCAAATAATGTCCTCTATACACTACCTGTTTCCGAGTCAGCTATCGTTCATGCACCCACCTTCATCCCTGCAACTCATGAATTCTTCCTGCACAGGCCACGAACACAGTCGCAATTTCTATCAAATGCTTCACGATCCAACTTAACACCACATCCTTCTCAACTTCTCGGTTTCTTGCTATCAATATCTGAAATCGCCGAGACTGGAATGGCAACAATATTGCATTCGTCAGCAACGCCAACAGTCAAATAAAGGACTCATACATGAAGAAATCATTAAATAGTGAGTTTAAGACAAGGAATGAAATGATAAAACATTAAAACCAATAGCTACAATAAGAATTGAAGATGAACAGTAAAGACAAGCGAAAACAAGGTAGAACAAAGCTGAGATTTCTTGCTACTGTTGCTACTGATCCTAGCAAATCAGCCCTCTCAATCTGATACTGCTACCACATTGCACCGAGAGGCAGATTCATCACCAGCCAACACTGCCACACCTCAACTCCTCGGTATCAAGCAGCCACACTAGTTGGGCATGAAGAAACCAAATAAAAAGACTGAACTAAAAGCTCGAAAATGAACGCTTAACTAGTGTAAAATAAATATTTTTTTCTTTTCTTCTAAAGAAAATGCAATTGGAACAGTTGCAATGGGATGAGCATTATGGCTTCTGTCACAAGCCCCTCACACCTCATTGCAACAGAAACCATGAAAGAAAAAAATGGTGAAATGATAAAGTGAAATAGCGAAGAAGAAGAAAAAGAAATCCAACTTTTATAAACTAAAAACTTGTAAAAATAAACATATCAATGGAAGCAGTTAACGTGACTACAAAAGAATTAAAAAAAATGAAACTTTTCATTAATAGAATAAAGAAAGTTGCTATAACAGTAAAGATTGAACTAAGAACAATGGTGGCTACAAAACTAGTCGAAAAAATAAAAGGAACTTTAAAAACTAAAACTACTCCTAAATTACTCTACATTACTCCTACCCTAGACTACTTCTATTCTACCTACACTACATTACTTGATTTGTTTTTCAATTGCCATCATGTTCTATTTATACACACACTTAGGGGTACAATGGTAATTTTCCATCCTAGGTGAGTTGACATTGCTTGGCCACTTGTCTCCCTTTGATTTGCTACAACGTAGATATTTTCACGTCACCCGTCTTTTTGTCTAATTGGCTGTGCGATGTGGACCGACGTGTGTCTTCCAAAAAGTTGGCACGGTGTCCGTCGATCTTATCGTTTCGGAGCGAATAAAATACGGACACTTGGCATCACGCGTGTCTAGACGACTGGTGACTCGGTCTACAAATTGGATGTGGTCCAGTCTATTTTAGCCTATTTTCAGCCCAATTTTGATCGAAACGACTGAGTTTCATCTGGTTTTAATTTACCTGCACATTAAAGAATTTTAATTAAATAAAGGGGATAATTAATAAAATAAATTGGGGATTTAAATAATTAATTAGGAAATTAAGCACAAATAATTCTATTAAAAATAGAATTATCACACCCCCAAACTTGAGCTTTTGCTTGTCCTCAAACAAAACAAAACAAATGTAGGAATAACAAGTACTAACATAATAATTTCTCCAATATTATCCTCAAAGATAAAGTACAAACTATGATATCAAAGAATCACAATTACAAGTCCAACATTCAGAATCATTCAATCATAAGTCCTAAACCAAATTGGACTCCTCGTGTGTGTGTGTGTGTGAAAATGTCAAAGCCACTACTCAGTACATTACGGCGGATTAGATTATGCAAACACAGTCAATATAAAGTCAATAACAAGTGATCATTCCCATAAGTTTGCTTTTCACTTCTCTCTCCACTAATGTAGTCACACTTAACCAAAGATTAATAGGACTTCATTAAGCTTGTAATGTAAGGCTGGGGCTAAGGTATGATAAAGTCGATTTAGGTTTAATTACCCCTCAACATGCATTACTTCTAGGATCTCCAATGTAAGAGCTCAAATTTATTTCCCCCAAACTTATTTATTTCACTAAACTTTTTATTCTATTTTTGTATTTTTCTTCTTTCTTCTTTTCTTATATATATATATATATATATATATATATATATATATATATATATATATATATATATATATATACTCCTTCACTATCACTTACTACCCATATGTACATATCTCACAATATATCCCAATGACTTTTCATGCTTTCGGGGTAAGGGATAGGAACAGAGTATTTAAGCTAAGGAAAAAATAAGTAGGTGTATTTACAGGGAAAAGCTTATTTAGCTCAGATGGGTGACTAGGGGTAAAATATATACAAGGATGGCTAGAAAGGCTCAAACGATCCAAAGATGGCCTAAATCATCTCCCTAATTAAGTGTGATCTAATATTTCACCTCGAGACAAGATCAAACAAATTCCAAAATATGATGTACAAAATCAATTGAACAAATGCAATCCTATGTCCATATAAGCTTTCTCTAAATAAATATACCGATTTATGACATGACATGTGCAAAAAATGAGGAAATCATAATCAGAATCAAGACAAATTCAAGAATTAAACTTCATGCTTTTCCTATAATCATGCTTCTCAGTCATTCAAAGTCAGACTAAATCATGGGGTCATATCATCAGAATATGGGAAAACTACATGCTAAGCACTAAATCATCCCAAAATCAAACAATTTAAGCTCATATTATCGAAAAAAATTTAAATTTTTTTCCAATTTTTTACAAAATTGCTCAAGTGATATCCCCTCCCCCAAACTTAAAGTGCACAATGTCCTCAGTGTGCAGATAATATAAGAATTTAAGCTCAAGAATAGAGTACTCCCCTTTCTGATGATGATGAACAACTAAAGCTTGATTAAAAGTGTAATACTAGAAAAGAAATCTGCAACATAAACAAAGAAAGAAACAACAGAAAAGAAAAAGAAAAAGAACTATATACAAAGTGAAAATAAAACACAGCCACTTTAAATGCAGCTGAAGAAAACAACACTCAGCAGCAGGGCGAAGAGTAGGAGGATCAGCTAGAGTGGTGACAAAATATTAACAGTTAAATCCTCCTAAGCTCTATCTACTTCCCTCCTTCTTTCAGATTTCTTATGCTCAAGCCTTATATCCTCCTCAATCCATCTTAAAACACTCTTGAGAGTCATCAGAGAGCTTCAAAGGTTTGAAAACATGAAATGTCACCTCCTGATCTAGGACTCTCATAGTCAACTCCCCCTTTTGTACATCAATTAATGTTCTACCAGTAGATAGGAAAGGTCTACCTAAAATAATGGGGACTTTCTGTCTTCCTCCATGTCCAATACAATAAAATCCGCAGGAAAAATAAATTTGTCCACCTTTACTAGCACGTCCTCAATGACCCCCTTCGGATATTTAATGGATCGATCAGCCAGCTGAAGGGTCATTGTGGTAGGCTTGACATCTCTTATTCCTAACTTTTGGTAGATAGACAAAGGCATTAGATTGATATTGGCTCATAAATCACATAAGGCTCTACCAAAGAATAGATTTCCAATTGTGCAGGGTATGGTAAAACTCTCAGGATCTTTGAGCTTGGGGGGGCAGTTTCCTCTGGATAATTGCACTATATTCCTCAGTTAAGGCCACCGTCTCATAATCTTCCAATCTTATTTTCCTAGAGAGGATGTCCTTCAAAAACTTCACATAACTTGGCATTTTCTCTAAAGGATCTGCGAAAGAATGTTGATGTGAAGTTTCTTAAAAACCTCAAGAAATTTGGCGAATTGTTGGTCAAGCTTTTGGTTTTGAAACCTCTGAGGAAAAGGTACTGGTGATCTAACTGGAAGGGATGTAGTGATAACATGTATAGCATCAGAGGACTTTGAAGGTTGTGAAGTAGAAGAAGGTATAGATGAAGAAGCACCTATCTTTGATTCCTTTGCAGCTTGATCTTTAGGTTCCTACTCTTCTGAGCTGCCTCTTTAGAACTTATGGGCTCTACCACTATGGGCTTAACAGGATTGGACTTAACTTGTGGTTCATCTAGCTCTCTACCACTCCTAAGGGTGATGGATTTAACATGTTCCTTACCCTCCCTTTACCTAACAAAATTAGCTTCAGTGTTACTAGGAAGGGTCCCTTGTGGACGTTGGCTAAGAGCATTAGCTATTTGTCCAACCTGAACTTCTAAATTCTTGATTGAGGCAACTTGATTTTATAGGATCGTTGTGAACATTTCCTCAAGCAAGGGCTTTTTCTCAACTGCTGATGTTGATGCAAGTAAGTGATGTGGCTGCATATGTGGTGGTTGATGAAAATGAGGTGGATGGGGATGATTAGGTGAATGGTGTGTATATGGATAATATGGTGTATGGTGTGGAAATTGATGCTGTGGTGGTACCTGAATCGATGGAGCTTGAAAACCAGGGGGTCCTATAGGTCTAAAGCTAGAAGATTGTCATTGGTTTTGGCTCCAGAAAAAGTTAGGATGGTTCATCCACCCTGGATTATAGGTGTTTGAAAAAGGGTTGTTCTTTTCCTTAGGGGGCAACGTACTGAACCGATTCTAAGTTAAACGGACACCTATCTATGGAGTGGGTACCACTACACAGATCACAAGAGAGAAAAGGACTTTAGACAGAAAACACAGGATTAAGACTGGTGGAAGGATTATGTTAAGTATTGAGCGACTCTACCTTCTTTGTAAGATTAGCGATTTAAGAGGTTAAGGTAGACAGCATGTCGAGCTCATAAATACCCGTCGACTTCTTTTGCAATTGTCTCTCTGAGGACCATTGGTAGTTGTTAGCCGCCATCTTGTCTAAGAGCTCATAAGCTTCCTCCTCTGTTTTGCACATCAGGGCTCCACCCACAGCAGCGTCCACAATGGTCCTATTTTGACTTGTAAGTCCGTTTTAGAAAGTTTGGACTTGTAGCCATAAAGGTAGGCCATGGTGAGGGAACTTCCTAATAAGCTCCTTATATCGTTCCCGTTATTTATAAAGAGATTTAGAGTCGAACTGGGTAAAGGAAGATATATCACTACAGAGTCTGGCCATTTTAGAGGGAGGGAAAAACTTAGCTAGAAATTGGTGGGCTAACTCATCCCATGTAGAAATGGATCCTGGAGGCAAGGAGGTTAACCAGTGTCGTACCCTATCCCTAAGTGAGAAGGGGAATAATCTAAGCCTAAGCACGTCATCAGTTAATCCATTGTGCTTGAAGGTGTTGCATAAGTCCAAGAATTGCCCTAGGTGAGCATTTGGGTCGTCAAGCGGAAGCCCACTAAACTGTAGTGAGGTTTGGATCATCTGAAGGATTACAGGCTTAATTTCGAAATTGTTCATAGGGACAACTGGTGGCCTAATGCCAATATAATATCCTCCAATTGTCGGTATTGCGTAATCTCCAATGGTCCTAATTTCTCTATTTTCTGCCATTGTGTTTTGCAGCGGAGCTATTAATTTCCTAGAATCCTTTCGAATTTTTCTAAGAATTCGTTCAATTCCAGGATCTAAAGGAAAGCAATCATAACTCCTGGCTCTATGCATGCAAACATCAAAAAGTCCTTAGAAAATTTTTTTAAGTTTTTTAATTTTTCAATTTTTTTTTCAATTAGATAGAGAAAATTTAACTAACCTAAACTAAGGCTCTAAATATTTACAACCTAAATATTTACAAGCTAGAATTACACCTAAACATAATTTCACGATATTAATTACTAGCTAATTAAGACTTCCCCGGCAACGGCGCTAAAAACTTGATACGAACTAAACGTATTATCCACAAGTGCACGGGTCGTATAAGTAATAATGGGATTTGAGTCCCAGATTATCATCCCACAGAGAAGTTGAATTGCCTAATTAAGTACCGGTTAATCTTACCCTAAGTATATTCTAGTAAATTATGAATTTTCGATGGGTGATCTACAAGGCTAGAAATACTGTAAATAATAAAAACTATAAATTAGAGAAAATAAAACGGAGCGTGAAATTAATTACAGAGCTCCAAGGAATTAAAAACAACAACCTACAAAAGAAAATTCAAACGGTTAAAATTAATTAACTAAAATGCAATTAAACTAGAATGCAAATATGAAAGTAAAAGACAAAATTAATTACACTAAAATTAAATCATCCTAAAAAAAAAAATAAGCAAGGAATTAAACTAACTAATAAAACATGCAAATTAAACTAACCTAAAATCTAATAAAATAAAACTTCAATCAACCTAAAGAAATTCTTAAATCTAACTAAGAAATTAACTACCTAAAAATTAATCCTAATTTAAATCTAACTCTATCTAATTACTAACAATAAAATAAAATCTAAATAATGCATGAAAATTAATATTTTCGAATTTTTTCAATTTAAAATGAAAACTTAAAAATGCATAAAATAATAGTCCTCTAATTTAATCCTAAGTACAACATCTAATTCCTAAATTCTAATATAGTCACAAATTAGCTACTAATAAAATTAAACTAAACTTTAAACTAATAAACTAAGAAAATTAAACTAATATGCAAATTAATATACACCTAGACTAACAAACAATAAAATGTAAAAGTACCATTTAACAAAACAATATAAAAGCAAAATATAATAATTGGTATTAATTCTAAGGGCCAAACGTGGCCTTGCTTAGTTTCCCAACTAACAAATCCCGACTGTGCAATGGTAGTGTGCACGTTTCCTTCATTTCCAGGTCTGCATGTCCAGCTCCTGCTCTCGGTTCATGCTCAGCTCCCATTCTCGGTTTTTTCCTGCACATAGTACAGCCCATGTACGTCTCCAACTGCTTCAAGTTTCATTCATCAACAAGCTAAGCTCCAACACGTCAGCCCCACGTTTGTCTTCCTGCATGTCCTGCCAGCTACTGCTTGTACATCTTCATCAGCTCCCTGGTGCTCCAGCTGCTAGCTCATGCTCCTGCCTTGCTGTTGCTCCAGGCTCCAAGTGCTACCCGCGACCTCTCCTTTTACTGCAACGTAGCATCTGGACAGCTACCATCATGTATTAGCAGTCCATGCTACAATCATGCATCAGCAGTCCATGGATAATTTGCATCAGGCACTGTACACTCCTGGTTACAACGAGCCATCTCCACGATCTGTCCTCAGCAGGTGCTGCAGTAAATAATGTCCTCTGTACATTGCCTGTTTTTGAGTCAGCTACCGTTCATGCACCCACCTTCATCCCTGCAGCTCACGTATTCTTCCTGCACAGGCCACGAACATAGTAGCAATTTCTATCATATGCTTCACGATCCAGCTTAACACCACATCCTCCTCAGCTCCCCGGTTTCTTGCTATTAGTATCTGAGATCGCCGAGACTAGAATGGTAACAATATTGCATTCGTCAGCAACGCCGACAATCAAATAAAGGACTCATACATGAAGAAATCATTAAACAGTGAGTTTAAGACAAGGAATGAAATGATAAAACATTAAAACCAACAGCTACAATAAGAATTAAAGATGAACAGTAAAGACAAGATAAAACAGGGTAGAACAGAGCTGAGATTGCTCGCTACTGTTGCTGCTGATCTTAGCAAATTAGCCCTCTCAATCCGATACTACTACCACACTGCACCGAGAGGCAAATTCATCACCAGCCAACACTGCCACACCTCAGCTCCTCGGTATCAAGCAGCCACACTAGTTGGGCATGAAGAAACCGAATAAAAAGGCTGAACCAGAAGCTCGAAAGTGAACGCTTAACTAGTGTAAAATAACTTTTTTTTTCCTTTTCTTCTAAAGAAAATGCAATTGGAACAGTTGCAATGGGTTGAGCCTTATGGCTTCTGTCATAAGCCCCTCACACCTCATTGCAACAGAAACGATGAAAGAAAAAAATGGTGAAATGATAAAGTGAAATAGCGAAGAAGAAAAAGAAATCCAACTTTTGTAAACTAAAAACTTGTAAAAAGAAACATATCAATGGAAGCAGTTAACGTGACTACAAAAGAACTAAAAAAAATGAAACTTTTCATTAATAGAATAAAGAAAGTTGTTGTAACAGTAAAGATTGAACTAAGAACAATGGTGGCTACAAAACTAGTCAAAAAAATAAAAGGAACTTTAAAAACTAAAACTACTCCTAAATTACTCTATACTACTCCTACCCTAGACTACTTCTATTCTACCTACACTACATTACTTGATTTTTTTCAATTGCTATCATGTTCTATTTATACACACACTTAGGGGTACAATGGTAATTTTCCATCCTAGATGAGTTGACATTGCTTGGCCACTTGTCTCCCTTTGATTTGCTGTAGAGTAGATATTTCCATGTCACCCGTCTTTTTGTCCAATTAGTTGTGCGATGTGACTCGACGTGTGTCTTCCAGAAGGTTGGCACGGTGTCAGTCGATCTTATTGTTTCAGAGTGAATAAAATACGGACACCTGGCATCACGCGTGTCTAAACGACTGGTGACTCGGTCTGTAAATTGGAAGTGCTTCAGTCTCCTTTAGCTCGTTTTCAACCCACCTGAACCTTCTCCCTACCTGAACCTTACAGTGTACGTTTGAAATATTAAGGAAATAAATATGTGGAATTTTTGTAAGAAAATTGAAATTTTGATGTTGCTTTTGAGAGTACTAAATATGATTGTTCATGTGAAGGTTATGAAACACTCATCTCAGATGATAAGCGGGAACATCCAAGGATTGAGGATATACCTGTGGTGTGTGAATTTTTAGATGTCTTCCCAGATGAGCTGCCAGGTTTACCACTAAAGAGAAAGCTGGAGTTTACCATTGATTTGGTACCAGATACTCAGCCTATCTCTAGACCTTCATATAAAATGGCACTAGTGGAACTTGAGGAATTGAAGAAGCAACTACAGGAGTTATTGGATCAAGGATTTATCAGACCTAGTGTCTCACCATGGGGAGCACCAGTTTTATTCGTGGGGAAGAAGGATGGTAGTCTCCGATTATGCATAGACTACCGACTGTTGAATAAAGCCACGGTGAAGAGTAAATTCCCATTACCCAGGATTGATGACCTACTTGATCAGCTAAGAGGGGCTTCAGTCTTCTCTAAGATTGATTTGAGATCAAGCTATCACCAATTGAAAATTAAGGAGGAAGATATTCCAAATACGGACTTCAGGATAAGGTATGGCTATTATGAATTTCTAGTGATGCCCTTTGGATTAACGAACGCCCTCGCATCCTTTATAAGGTTAATGAATGAAGTGTTCAGAGACTATCTAGATAAGTTTGTGATAGTCTTTATTGATGATATTTTAATGTACTCTCGGTCTTATGAGGAGCACGTATAGCAATTGTGGTTAGTACTTCAGATACTCTAAGATAAGCAATTATATGGAAAGCTTAATAAGTATGAGTTTTGGCTGGATCGAATAGCTTTCCTTGGTCACATAGTTTCAGAGGAAGGAGTGTCAGTTGATCCAACTAATGTGGAGGCTGTGCTTAATTAGGAAATATTGAGGAAGGTAACAGAGGTACGAAGTTTTCTTGGTTTGGCAGAGTATTACAGAAGATTTGTTGAGGGATTTTCTAAGATTGCTGTTCCTTTGACCAAGCTCACGCGTAAGGAGGCTCCGTTCATATGGACGGATCAATGTGAGCTCAATTTTAAGAATTAAAGAGGAGATTAATAGCGACACCTGTGTTGACTATCCCCGAAGGATCAGGAGGATTTTCAGTATATAGTGATGCTTCCCATCAAGGATTGGGTTGTGTGCTCATGCAGCATGGAAGAGTGGTCGCCTATGGATCGCGACAATTGAAAGTTCATGAGCGAAATTACCCCACGCATGATTTGGAGTTAGCTGATGTGGTGTTTACCTTGAAGATCTGGTGGCACTACTTATATAGGGAAAGATTTTAGATCTTCACTGACCACAAGAGTTTGAGGTATCTGTTTGATCAGAAAGAGTTAAACATAAGACAAAGGAGATGGATGGAACTCCTTAAGGATTATGACTGCGAGATCCTGTACCATCCGAGAAGAGCGAACGTAGTTGCTAATGCCTTAAGCAGGAAGAGTATGATATCTACTATGATGGTCAGAGAATGGGATTTATTAGAGCAGTTCGTTGAACTCCGGATCATAGTTAAAGAGGTAGAAACTGGATTTTTGGCTAGCCCGCGAATAGAGCCCAAGATCATGGATCGGATTAGAACTGGGCAGCGTGATGATCAGAGGTTGATCGATATGGTTAGCCAAGCTGAGTAGACTTCGCAGTCAGATATCATAATCAGTGAGGATGGGTTGTTGAGATTCAGAGGATGAATTTGTGTACCGAACGATGATACCCTGAAGAGACAGATATTGAGAGAATCTCACTGCTCGCGATACACCATGCACCTAGGGAGTATTAAAATGTACCAAGATTTGAGAAAGGTATATTGGTAGAGTGGTATGAAGCGAGACGTGGCAGATTATGTGGCCAGATATTTAGTGTGCCAGCAAGTAAAAGTTGAGCATCGAAAGCCCGGAGGATTATTGCAGCCTTTACCTGTGCCTACATGGAAATAAGAGCATGTCACCATGGATTTTATTATAGGTTTACCGAGGACCCGAATGGGTCGTGATGCGATATGGGTCATAGTGGATAGACTGACGAAAAGTACCCACTTCCTTGCCATCAAGAGCACGATATTGTGGATGTCTTAGCTGAGTTATATGTCAGCAAGATAGCTAGATTACATGGGGCTCCAGTGAGTATTACTTCTAACAAAGATTCCCGACTTCCAGATTTTGGACCCAATTTCAAGAGTCCATGGGATCTCGATTGAGTTTTAATACCGCTTATCATCCTCAGACAGATGGTCAGTCAGAGAGGACTATTCAAACCCTGGAGGATATGTTGAGGGCGTATACGATGGATTTTAAGGGATCATGGGATGATCACCTGCCCCTAGCAGAGTTTATGTACAATAATAACTATCATGTGAGTATTGGAATGGCAACTTTTTAGGCTCTATATGGTAGGAGGTGTAGATCCCCTGTAGCATGGGAAGAAGTGGGTGACAGAAAGATAAATGCTCTCAAACTTGTTGAACAAGCTGTACAGAGTGTGAAACTTATATGTGAGAGATTACGGGCTGCACATAGTAGACAGAAAAGCTACGCGGATGTGCGTAGATGGCCACTTGAGTTTGATGTTGGTGATGTAGTATTTCTGAAGATATCACCAAGTAAGGGTATCATAAGATTTGGAATAAGAGGGAAGTTGAGTCCTCGATACATCGGGCCATTCGAGATTCTTGAGAGAGTGGGGGAGGTAGCCTACAGGTTGGTATTACCCCCACAGATGTTCGAAATACACAACGTCTTTCATGTATCTATGTTGAGGAAGTACCACCCGGATCCTTCTCATGTCATAGAGTATGAAAAGATGGACATACAAGAGGACATAAGCTATACTGAAGAACTCGTCTGAATCCTCGATAAGAAAGAGAAGGTACATAGAACCAAAAGCATCCCATTAGTGAAAGTTTTGTGGAAACATCACTCAATGGAAGAGGCAACTTGGGAATTGGAAAGCCTCATGAAGGAGAAGTACCCCCATCTGTTTGATGAGTCGAGTTGAATTTGGAGGACCAAATTCTTTAAAGGTGGGGAGACTATGAGAATTGAGAATTCTGCATACCGTAGTTATGAGAATTGTAATTTGGTGTATGTAATTATGATATGTTAATGTACACACAAGTTTTAAATATGATGAAATATAAGAAGATGAGGTTTTTAAGTCTTGAATGTGTGTGGACTGAAATATGGACTATGGGGTAGATTTTGGGAAGTTTTACATTGAGTTTTCTGCAAATTGATGTAGCAGCAGGATAATCTGTGAAGGCCAGATCGATCTCCAAGGATGAGAGATCGATCTCATGGCTCCTGAATGCAGAAAATATGCAAGAACTGATAGGCAGATCGATCTCATAAGCAAACAAATCGATCTCCAAATGTTTCTATAAAGAGAAGAACGATCTCTTCAAGGAGCTGATCGATCTTATGAAGTATTCTATAAACAGAAGATCGATCTCCTCAAGGAGTAGATCGATCTCATGAAGCAATTATGAGATCGATCTCACCCTATGATAGATCGATCTCCTAGGCATAAAATTACCTCAAAACGTTCCCAAATTTAAAGAGAGTTCGATCTCATTAAGGACCATATCGATCTCCTACATTCGGCCTATATAAAGACCCCTTTGTTTTTTTGAAAATCGATCTCTCCCTCCCCAAATCGCCATTTTGACAACCCTAGCTTTCTCTCTCCTCCAAAATCCCCATTTTCGCACAAATCTCAAGCAGAGGCAAGAAGGAAAGTTGTTCCTCATCCAAAGGAGAACAACATACTTGGAAATCGAATGACGAATTAAACCAAGGTGTGAATAGAGCTCTCCATAAGTTTTGGGTAAATTTTTAAGCTTTAATCTTTGATATTGAGGTGATTTTGGTGATTGTGACTATGAGTCTTATGATAAAATAGCTGGGAAATTATTAAAGTTGATGAAATTGTGATTTTGTTGGAGTGATGATGATATTATATAATTTGTGGTAATCTTGAGATTTTGGCTATATATTGGAATCGAGGCAATGAGGTGATTTTGGCATGGATATTATGCATGAAAAATGTAGGATTTGAAATGTAGTGGATGAGAATGTGGATTATGATAGGAATATGAGAAAAATGAGGTTTGTAGCATTTAACAAGAATATGAGCAAATATGTGCTCGATGATGTGATTGAGATGAATTATTAATGTTTTAGTATCGTTTGGACAGCCTGGGAGTTCCAGAGAGGAATGCGAGGCTAGTTCGTCATTTGGGGGAACGATTACACTATACGAGGTGCAACGAGGTAAGGGAAACTTAAACTCATTTGTGTATGCGATTTGTGACGATATTGCAGCATGAAATATGATTTGAGAAAACAAGTATGTTTTTATGAGTTGTGAATGAGTTATTGCACACAGTTTTATAGCCGATTGGGGCCTAATTTTTATGAGTTGTAAACTAAATGTGAAATTGTTTTACAACTATTTTGAGTTTAAAAAGTGAAAAGTGATTTGGGCTCTACGTTAAGGCGTACTGAGATTTAAGAAATGTGTGTGTGGTTTTATCGGTTTGAGCTCGGTTTTGACATATTTTGTGTTAAGTACAAAAGGGTTTTAGATAAGTTTTATGAAAAAAACCATTATGAGCGCTACATGAAGGCAAAACGGTTTTACATGATAATGACTATTACTGAGACTTAGGCGTGTCATGTTGATTACACATCGGGTCATCGGGTCTTGCTCTGGTAGCATGTATGTCCGGGCATTGCTTTGGTAGCATGTAAGTCTAATATTCCTCTGTTTTGGTAACGAGAGATGCCTCCGTTCTGGTAACGTGAGATAACCCCCGCTCTGGTAGCATTGGGTGGCCTTGCTCTGGTAGCATGTAAGTCCGATATTTTTCCCCCGCTCTGGTAGCGCTGGAAGGCCTTGTTTTGGTAGCATGTAAGACCGATAGTGTGCATTAGGAGAGGCTTTGCTCTGGTAACATGTAAGGCTGGGCCTTGTTCTGGTAACGCGTAAGTCCAATGTACCATGTGCATGACCATATTGTCGACGTTCCCTCTTTGAGGATGCTTGGGATGCGCACCCATAGGAGAATTATATTGATGTGCCATGACGAATATTTTATCTGAGTTTTATTTGCCTAGTCTCATTTTACACATGAGATTGTGTTTGGTGGCTGCGTCATGTGTATTACTATTGAGGTGATTTTTATCACAATTTTATGAGAAAGGCCATTATCGCATCCTAATTTCCACATGTTTGTGACTGTGATATGTACATGAGTCATGTACTCTCATGTTTTTACATAATTTTAGAGAAGTGAGATGATAATGATGTTTTACTATTTTCATGCTACACTTTTATTGAGTTTCAACTACGAGATAAAATGATTGTGTTGTGTAAATCATTATTTTGTTAATGAATCCCTTACCCCCTTACTGAGCGATTTAGAAGCTCACCCTGTTTTATCTCTCCCCAGATTTCTTCAAGTGAAGAGAGTTTTCCTGCGACGTACGGAGTAGTGGCTAGTGGAGGACTTGAGTTCCAGGCCACATATTGTGCTTGAGGTATATTTTAATATTTCATGTACCCAGACTGAAGTTGCATTTACAGACACTTGATGAACAATGACATATGGGATGTATTAGGAGTATTTAACTTTGAATTGGGGAAATGTAATCAGTATGATATATAAATATGAGGTGATGAGATCATGAGGTGTAACTTTATAATTTATATATGATGATGCATGACACTGTACATGAATGCACCTAGATATGTCTATCGAGCTAGAAAAATTTTAAATTTGCCCTGTTTTTTGCGCTTCCGGGGCGTCACAAAGAAGAGTTTGATGAATGAGCATGTTTTATGAGATGATTTGATGTGTTGATAAATGTATGAGTGTTTTACCGGTTTGAGCTCGATTTTCAATGTGATTTGTGTAATTGTGAACACATATGGTTTATAACCAAAATGGGTTTTTGTGATAACCACCATGAACTCTACGTGAAGGTAAAACGATTTATATACAACAATGGCATGTTTTTACTGTGTGAGTGTTTTGTTGGTTTGAGCTCGATTTGATGAGTTTTGTGTAAATGTGAACACAATATGTTATAATCGGAAAAGGTTTTGTGATAACCACTATGAGCTCTACTTGAAAGCAAAATGATTTTTACTGAGACTATGGCTTGTCATGAGATGCACATCGGGCTTTGCTCTTGTAGCATGTAAGGTCGGGCTGTGCTCTAGTAGCATGGAAGACCGACGCCTCTATTCTAGTAATGTGAGATGACCTCGCTTTGTAGTAGCGATGGGTGGCTTTGCTTTGATAGCACGTCAGACCAGGTTGTGCTATGATAGCATGTAAGACCGACGACTGTACGACTCTGATAAAGTCTACAGCGAACCATGGCCATGTGTGTATTACTGTTAACGAAATCCCTCGATTGGGGATGTTCACCTAGGGGACGAGTTCAATCGTTGTGATGTGCCATGACGTTGATTTCATATGAGTTTATAAATGCCTAGTCTCGATTTATTTGATCATTATGTGAATTATATCACACTATGAAAGTTGATATAATGTGATTTGTGACTTTTATCACGTGCTTTAAGCCAATGCCATTGTTTTACACCGTTATTTCTATAACGACTTGCATGCTCATTATTTCCATCATATTGTGTTTGTGATGATGATTTCTATAACTTTCGTTATCCTCCTTACAGAGCATTTTGAGAGCTCCCCTTTTTTCCTCCCCCCTCCAGATTATTTGAAGTAAGCGAGATAGTGTCTGTCACATATGTGATATAGGCTGGTGGAAAAGATCTCCCTAGGCTATCGCTTGGACACGCTTAATGTATAATTCAGTTCATTTTGTATCCAGACAATGATGAAATACACACATTTGTAATAAGTATTTTGGGATGTAATTAGGTTGATATGAAAGAAATGATTTGAGACTTATAGGTTGATTCTTTTTGGGATATTATGTAATTGACTTTATTAAGTATGAGTTGTATGATCTTGGGTATAATGACTAGTATTAAAACGTAAGTGAGCACATGACACTGTACATGAATACACCCAGAGTTGTTAGTTTTGTTTTAAGAAAAATTTTAAATTAGCCTTATTTTTCGCGCTTCCGGGCTGTCACATGGACTTTTATAGAACATATGTTTACATAATGGTATACTTGAACATCTTGTTATGAGGACAAATATGGAATGAGGACATGAAGAATGGCCCATCTTGTTGGTGTGAGCGTGATGATGAAAGTAAGAAAGTAAGATTGGGATACCTTGTGGACTTTTATAAAACATATGTCTATGTAATGGTATACTTTTACATGTGTATATTTCATAGATGCAATTTTGGGATTACACAATGTCACAACCTCCCCTCCTGTGACCTACCAAAATCACTACATTTTGTTTTCGCATTTTACTTACCTCTCCTTTTGTTATCACTTAACACCAAATCGTTGGGCTGTGATTCGATATTAGTTACCTCACACACATTCATTCATAACATACATACATACATATCAATACAATTATCTATTGTATGTAAGTACTCTTTTCTTAAAAGTAAACTTCTATATTATACAAGTGCTTATACATATACATCCCCGACTGTACATTCGTTTACATAACTGTGCTTTTACATTATTCAGTACAAAATCTTTCAAATGTGTATACCTCTCGTAAGATGGATATGCAGCGGATCAAGGAATACCAATCCGCAGCCATGCTCGACTACTGTGAACGCTCTGTAGAAAGGGGAAATAAAAAAAGGGTGAGCTCACAGCTCAGTAAGGAAATCAGGCAAGCAAGTAGATAACCACACTATCTACAAAATACAATGCTCATGCCTTGAAATTATTCCCTTATCGACTCATATCTAAAGCATGCATCCTGCTTTGAAACTTTAATGCAATATATACATATAGATACAAATCGCCAATTATAAAACTGAAAACATGCTAGTTTAACAACTTCAGCAGTTTATGCAAAACATCGTATTTCTCATGTAATTTCCTATAAATCACATTTGTCATGCCATTCAATTAAATCAAAATAATATAACATATCATCATGTTTAAAAACATGAAAATCTGGACCTCACCCATCCCTCGGGTTACCCTTTTTCACACACATGTTCAGATTATAAAACCATGTGAGAGTTCATTCAAGAAAACTCAATTTGCATTGCATGAAAGGAGATAAGTGACTACATGTTTCGAGATTATGATCATAACTCATTTTTTGTGATTTCAGGCTATACAGTACTCGGTGTGCGGGGTTTCACATTTGTTGTAACGAGTGGTGCGTCAAATCTCTACCGTCAGCTTTCAACTCAACAACATCGTGTACTCACGGTACATCATACGCCATGTGACATACACGGTACAAAGTACTCCATGGACCCAATCTCAAGGTTGGGATGCTTGCCATAAATCTTAATCCTCATACCTTGGATATACCTCATACTTGGGATGCTTGCCATAAGTCTTAGTCCTCATACTATGGATAATAATTTTTGATAGCCCTCGGCCATATCTCAAAATATTGCACGTGCGAGCATATAATCGGTGCGACACTGTAAACACCACAAATTTCCTATATTTAGTTAAACAATAAAATTAAATGAGAATATGTTACAAGAAAATATGTTTGTATATATATATATATATATATATATATTTGTTAAATTGAAAAGGTAAAGAAAAAATAATAATACGAATGAATGATAAAAATAATTACAATAAATATATATACATGTATTTGTCAAAATTGAAAATGTAAAATAAAAAAAAGAGACAAACAACAATATATGTATGATAATAGATAAAATGAAATATAGATACATGGACAAAATAAAAACAAAGCATAAGACTAAAACATAAATAAAATAAATAAATAATATAAATAACTTTTATATATAATATATATATATATATATATATATATATACATGATGAGGTACGAAATTGGCTTCAAAAAGAAGCCAATTCCCGCACCTTGTGCGTTTCAAAAGAAAACAGAGGCGTCCTCTGTTGCTGAAGCGGGAAGGAAAGGAAAAAAAAGGGAAGAGAGGAGAGGCCAGCCGAGAGAAGGAAAGGGAAAAAGAAGGGAAGGAAGGAGAGGTAGGCTGTAAGACCCGAATTTAATTAAAATATGAAATAAATGAGTATTCGTGAAGGGAAGTCGGGTTAAATTAATCCCGAACACGTGTAAGGGTAAAACGGTCAAAAAGACCAAAAGTCGGAATAAATTCGATGAGAAAAATTTATTAAAAATAATGGATTGAGAAATCTTGGTCAATAAAGGTGAAATAAATTTATTTTGGATTAAATTGATCAGGATATCAATTTCTTGGAATTAATCGGGATTAATCGAAATTTTTAGTTCGAAAAAATAATCCCGAAAATAATCGAAAAATATACCGAAAGTCATTCGGGACAATATCCCGAAAATACAGAGAAATTATACCCGAAAAAGGATTAAAATATAATAAATAAATTAAATTAAATTAAATAGATTAAATTTGGAATAAAATAATATAGTTTGTAGATATTTTGGATTTTTATAGAGTATTTTAATGAATAGTGTAATAATTAAAATAAATAATAATAAAAATAATAATAATAATTAAAAAAAGAATTGAAAAAAAAAACAACAGAATTCGATCGGGGAGAGAGAAGAAAGAGAAGCAGAAAATGGAAACCCGAAGAAGACCCGAGGGAACCCGACGAGCCCGAGGACGCACCGGCGGTCCTTGACCGCCGACGACCAGCCGAGGAGGAAGAGTAGAGGCCGGCGAAGCTGTTGGCACCGGCGACGCACGCCAAGGAGGCTGGAGATCGCCGAACGGAGGAAGAGAAGCCCGCGGGGAAAACGGAGTTGGTTCCGGCGATCCACGGTAGCTGGGCTTGAACGGCGGGCACCGGCGTGATCGGGAAGAGGAGCCGGTTCTTTTGAGACCAATATCGGCCGACGAAATCGCCGAAATCCACCGGATCGAGAGGTGACAGCCGCAGGGGGAGAAGGAAAGATTCACCGGCGATGGCTGCGTTTCGACTCCAGCCGAGGCCCGATCTTGGATGCCCAGGTGTAGACGCGTCGAACGGCGGTGGTGAGGCGTCGGGAACCGGCAGGACGACGCCGAAATGACCAAATGGTGACTGAACCGATCGAACTGGACTGAACCGGTAGAACCGAACCAGACCGAACCGGCGGTCCAAACCGGTCCGAACCGGACTGAACCGGTTCAGCCAAAAAAAGGAGGAAAAAAGGAGAAAAAAAGGGAAAAAGAAAAAGAGGAAAAAATTGGGGAAAATTCCAGTGATGCAATCGAGTTTCAGGTAAGTCGATAAGCGGTCAAAATTGACCGATTTGAATTTTGGAATATTTTATTTAATTATTATTCGACTGGAAATTTACCCGAAAATTATGAAATTGTGTAGCTCGACAATTGGCATCCAACGAGAGCTCGAGACAGCCTCGATTTGTGGACTAGCATGGAATCTCGGGTAAGTGACCATTATTTACGACAATTTACATCGTTATGCGTGATATGAATTTAAATTCCGCATAAATTGAATTAAATTATGAAAAATTAGATAAATTATCGTAAATAATAAATTTAGCAATTCGAGAGCTAGAACGAGGCCCAATAAATTGTTGGAGGGCCCAATGAGCCCAATAGGCCTCGATAAAGTGAAAATTAAGTGGAAAACGGGCTTTAGGTCGATTAAGGCCCATTAAGGTGCAATCGGGCCCAATAGGGGTAAATGGGCCCAATGATTTAAATTAAGCCCAGAAAATAGGAAATACAATTAAATTGTATAATATCTGACCTGAGGAATATTATTACGCAGTTCCGGAGGTTTGATTGGAAGCATATCGGACTGCGCGACGAGACAACAGTGAAAAAAGGAAAGGTCAGACTCGACGAGAATCGAGGTAAGGGAATTTTGTAGGCGCATAGAGATTTCTATACGTATTTTGAGGGTATTTACAGGGCTTAGAAATTTCTTACAGCATCTAGAAATGAAATAATAATTTCTGTGAAAATCGGGGCTTAGGTGAATAAAGAAAAAGACGATTTTGCCCTTGAGAGTAAAATTTACAAAAAAGGGTGGTAAGGCATATAAATTACATGATTTTCATGCTTTGATATTTTATATGAATGTATTGCTTGGGTTTAAGCAAATTTACATATAGGTTGTATTGCTTGGGTTTAAGCAAATTTACATATAGGTTGGCTGTTGACTTAATGAATTATACGAAAGGGTACCGGTTTGTACCCGTTTCTATTTTAAAAGATATTTTATCAAGATTGAGCCACCTATCGTGTTTACATGAATAAAAAGAGTGCTAGAGTCTTTATCGCACTCAATTTTACTGATTTATTTCTCATGAAAAGCCGTACTGGAGCATTGCTCGTATGAGAAATTTGTGTGTGCACAAAATCGTGTTGGAGCTTCGCTCGCACGAGATTTTAGATATCATGATATGCATAGCGTGGTGCTGGAGCTTCGCTCGCACTAGACGTGAGTTGACATGCATATAGTCATGCGGAAGCCTCCTGTAGACTCTGTGTCACATAGAGTTGAGATGCTCGCACATATACTTTGAGACATGGGTTGGTTATCGACATAGTATTGGGGTGGATAAGACCTACGGCAGGCACCCCCAGACTATGATATGGGTCCACGGAGTACGATGTACCGTGTATGTCACACGGAGTACGATGTACCGTGTAGTCATGATGACTCTATGATGTTACTTGATATTCTGGCGGGTAGGACTTGACCCCACCTCCCGTTGCAGTCGTGATACCCCACACACCGGGATCCGTGTAGCCTGGGATCACAGGGACAAAGTATGGCCATAGTCCTCAATTTTCATACAGTAACCTACATGCCTCACATGATATCATACGGTCTGGATAGACCAGGACAAACCCGATGGAGGGGTAGTCCCGATTTATGTTTTTAAAAGAGATGTGATTTAATGAATCAAGGTATTCCCGAGAGATGGGTTTGACCTTGTTGAAGTTGTTTTATGATGAAACAAATGAGTTTTAAAGTGATGATTTTTGTGATTAAACGAATAAGTTTTAAAGTGAAGAGTTTATGATGAAACTAATAAGTTTTTAATGTGACGAGCATGAGATGTCATACATGATGATTTTTTCATGTGTACTTTATATGCCGATTTCATGATTTCTCTTATATGATGTATACATACATGTGGCATCGTTTTAGTCATACCTCATGCTCCAAATGTAAACGATTTTTATATCATGACATTATCAGCACGTAGATAGTATAGTTATCTACCTGCTTACATTATTGCCTTACTGAGCACATTTCGCTCACCCTTTCATTTTCCACCCCACAGGGTATATTCAGTAGAAGAGAGCGACAATAGTCTCGCATCTCGGTTATCCGCTGCTTCTTATCAAGATCAGGTATACACATTCGTATAATTTTGTATCTGAACATATAGATGCACAGTACTGTATATGGATGTAATGTTGGGGATGTATTTAGTTTAAATAAATTGATATGTAAATGAAATATGAAAATTGAATGGTAAATAGGTGAGAGGTGACTAACACCGAATCATAGCCCAACTGGTTAGTAGTGTAACTCTACACGACGGGTAAGAAAATGAAAAAGCGAAAAAGAGAAAAATTTGTAGTGATTTTAGGAAATTTGGGTCGTGACAAATTTAATGGTATCGGAGCAGAGTTGGCCTGATATGAGTCGGTGTTAGTAGTTAAGTAAAAAATTACATCTCCATGTACTGTGCATTGTTTAGATACAATTGTGTATATCAAGATGGAACAGCAGCTAAGAACTTAGTTTCGAATGCAAGAATATAATTTTTATAACTGATAGCCGCTATGATAGAGTGGCGAGTACAGATGCTCGAGGCCATAGAGATCGGCCTGAGAGTCGAATGAGTCGTCATATGAGACTCAAGATGAGAGTGAGGTGGAGGCTGATGTTGAGCATACTCCACAGGGTCCTATAAAGAGACCAAACAGTATTGAGATACACTCCGAGAGGATGGAGTAAAGTGTAGAAAATATTTCAAAGCTATTTACTCAGTCTATACAGGTAGTTGAGGATAGGCAGGATAAAGCCTAAACAGATGCCTCAGGCTATAGAGATTTTCACACCCCTCCTATATATAGCGAAGTAAAGAAACCTATAGTTGTTGAGGACTGGGTGTATGAGATAGCGAAGTTGTATGATTTTTTCAGTGTATGTCGACTAAGAAAGTGACTTTTAAATAAGTTTATGTTAGAGAGTCGAGGCGAAACATTGGTGGAAGTCCGCTCGACCCATCTGAAGAGTTAGACGTCCAGAATCAACATGAGAAATGTTTCTGGATGTATTCCGGTGACAGGATATCCTGGACATTGTTTAAAAGAAATGATAGATAAAAGTCCTTACTCTGACCTAGAGGATTTGATTTATTGATGAGTATGCTTATGAGTATGAACCCGATATTGTGGGCAGTGAGAGTTGGGAAGCCCAAAAGTTCATGAAATGACTCAAATTGTCGATTAGAGTCCGATTGGCTCATTACCTATGTAGAGGCAGTGCGTAGATTACAGTTACGTGAATAATATCATGTGTTGCACGTCTCTGAGATTGGCAAAAGTAGTGAGGGCTGAAATAGAGACAGAAAAGAGAATCGAGAAATGACAAAGATGTTAAAATGAAAACAATGGTAATTGGTAAAAGATTTAATTTGATGAGTCATGGAGTGAGATAATTGGTAAGGCCCCAGTGCATCCAATTTTGGCACTCTTGAGGGGCATTGTGATTGGAGGACCCCGACTTGCTACAAAACAGAGTAGCAGTGTGATCACTGTGGGATGTGTGGTGGATACCACGGAAGGAGGGTCTATACCTACACTGTATTGATGAAAATGGCCGTTAAGTGTGGTAAGACGGATCATTGATTTTGATTGCACAGAGTTGGGCGAGATTGCCCCACAGAAAAGTAAAGACAAAGAAACACTTCGTTGGTATAGCTGCAACGAAAAGGGAGGCCATAGCCGAAAAGAAAAAGGAAAGTAGGCTGTTGGACGAAGGCGAGAGGATGTCTTGGACCAGGACATTATTGATGTTTCATGGATGTGGTGTGAGATACCACACTTGTTATGAATAATGAAGTACATATGTTCATTGATCCTGGTGCCACACATTTATTCATACCGCCTTCATTCGCATATAAGTGAGTAAAAGGCATGAATGCCTGCATCATTGGGCACAATACTGATGAATAAGTACCCCAATAGAGGAGGATTAATTAACGAAATATGGATATAGAGATTTTAAGTTGAAAACAGGGGTGAAAATATCACTGAAAAGTATACTGTAAGTGTTGACAAGTGATAAAAAGGGGTGCAACAGTTGAAATTAAAGGAGTAAAGGATTGTACTCACGGAGTGAATAACGAAAGAGTTTTGTCAGGAGGGATATACGAAAGGAGATAATCTTTAATATAAGATAGATCCTAAATACCAGATGTATTGGAGTAAGAGACATATTCTAGGTAAGGAATACCCTTAATATGCGAAGTAATTGGGATTAAGCGATAAGTCGTGAATATAAATTATACCAAAGGATAAAGATGGATATAACCATAACCAGTCTATGTGGTTAAGTCTGAAGGTTAATAAAGGTATTTCAAAATACCTCCCCGCCTGAAGACTTGACAGCGTCTAAAAGTATGTATATATAACCTATAACGTGAAA
Source organism: Firmiana major (assembly GCA_033439115.1). NCBI lineage: Eukaryota > Viridiplantae > Streptophyta > Magnoliopsida > Malvales > Malvaceae > Firmiana > Firmiana major. Next base: position 42,110,287 of record CM065905.1, read on the forward strand.
TCGATCGTCGTAATAAATACCTTCAGCATTAGGATACATTTACTAAGACGATAAGAATATTAAAATTCGACAAATCATAAAGGTTAACATAGTAAAATTTAATAAGAGCCGTTAATATAAGAAAAGGAAATGACGCAGGTTAGTACCTGAAAACGTAAGCGATTTTGAAAGATCTAATACGCTTATGCGTAAATAAGTCAAGGATTGGACTGATTTGTAATCATCATTATCGATGATATGTTGGGTGTAGTTAAAGTCTAGGGCAAAATTGTAAGCAATAATTGAAAATGGCTTTTACAAATGGGTTGTTGCGAGTTCTCAATATGGTCTACTTGGTTGACACGTTTAACTAAGAAAACGTGGTCTTTGAATGAGATGATAAATAAGATGATAGACTTGACAGGAGTTTTGGTGTAGTGAAGTATGAACTGACCACCGTGATTAATTTCACAATACCCAACAGCTCAAGAGGTTCTCAGTGAGTATGGATACCTCAAAAATAATGAATGAGCTGTGTATTGATGTATAATGGGAAGATAGTCAATAATGGAGTCAGACAACTCCTTGATCACGAAATAAACTATCTGACCCATGATTTAAAGTTGGCAGCGATAGTACTTGTACTGAGGATATGGTACTATTATGTACATGGAAAGAAATTGTGGATATGCACTGATCATAAAAGCCCCGAGTATCTGTTTTCACAGAAAGAGTAGAACATGAGAGTACATAGTGGGTTAGAGCTTCTGAGAGATTTTGATTGTGAAAATTGTACCACCCAGAAAAGGCTAATGTGATGGCTGATGCCTTGAGTAGAAAGAGCCTCGGGATGGTACCACATATGATGGTAAGGGAGCGTGAGCTGCTAGAGCAGTTGTAAGCCTCAATATTGATATAATCCCTTCTGATGATGACAGTGATTATGTGACAGCTAGCCGGATATTAGAACCGGATGAGAGTGCCCGGATTTGACAGGCTTAGCGTGATGATCGACACGACGTCGATAGTTTGGGTCAAATTCGGAAGGGTACAGTGACAGAGTTCACGGAGTGTGTTGATAGTTTACAGAGAGGTTCAGAGACAGTATAAGTGCTCCCCAGGACCACAGTTGATGAGATAATAATATTGTCAGAAGCTTACTCTTCGGGATATACAGTGCATACGGAAAATAAAGAATATATCAAAATCTCAAAAAGGGTATTGGTGGTCAGATGTGGAAAGAGATATGGTAGAGATTGTGGAAAAGTGCCTAGTATGTCAGCAGAATAAGGTAGAGTATTAAAAGTCTGCAGAGTTATTGCAGCACCTACCTATATCGACTTGGCACAGAAAATGAGAGCAAGTCTCCATAAATTTCGTGATGGGTTACAGAGGACCCAGGTGAATTACGAGGCTACTTGGATGATAGTCGATAGAGTGACTAAGTCTACCCACCTTTTGGTTATGAAATCCCTAAATACTCAGAGTGTATATGAGGATTTATGTGTAAGGAAGATTGTGGAACATTAAGTAGCGTTCCAGTGAGCATGGTATCATATAGGGATTCCTGCTTCACTTCCCACCTCTGAGAATATTTTTAGGAAACTATGGGAACCCGGCTGAGTATTAGCACAGCTTTCCATCCTCAGACAGATGGTCAGTCAGAGAGGACTGTACAAGTTCTGGAGGATCCGATGAAAACGTGTGCCCTTGAATTTTATGCTCCTGGGATGATCAGTTATTACAAATCGAATTCACCAATAGTGACAGTTGTCACTTGAGTATCGGGATAACAAGATATGAGGCAGTGTATGGCTATAGGGGTTGTTCCCCAAATTGGATAAGAAAAAGTGGGTGACAGATAGTAATTTCTTCTGAATTAGTATAATAAGTCTCTGAGGATGTTCAGTTGAGTGAGAGATTAAGAACACCTCAGAGCAGATAGAAAAGTATTGGAATTCACCGAGGGTGAATTAGTATGGTTGAAATGTTTCTTGTCCTAAGAGAATAAGGACATGGCAAACTTTTGGAAGAAGGTAAATTGAGTTTCGCTAGATTGAATCTTTCGAGAGATTGGACAAGTGAGAGATAAGACCTGTAGGTTGGCGTTATCACCTGAATTAACAGGCACCCACAACGTGTCCCATTTTGTTGATGCTTCGGCAATACTATTCAGATCCAGCATAGGTGATAGGATATGAGATCCAACAGTTCAGCTTAATGCAAATACAAGTATATTGAAGAAGTTGATTCGGGCATTAAACAGGAAAGAGAAAGTATTGAGGTTTAAGACGATCTCCCTAATTAAAGTCCTTTGGTAGTAATACACTCCGGAGAAGGTCACATGAGAATTTAAGAGTATGATACGATCGATGTACCCGGAGTAGTCTATAGACTCATATGAATTTGTTCTAATTTGGAGGACCAAATTCCTTAAGTGGGGGAGATTTGTAAGACCCGAATTTAATTAAATACGAAATAAATGAGTATTCCTGAAGGGAAGTCGGGTTAAATTAATCCCGAACACGTGTAAGGGCAAAACGGTCAAAAAGACCGAAAGTCAGAATAAATTCGATGAGAAAAATTTATTAAAAATAATGGATTGAGAAATCTTAGTCAATAAAGGTGAAATAAATTTATTTTGGATTAAATTGATCAGGATATCAATTTATTGGAATTAATCGGGATTAATCGAAATTTTTAGTTCGAAAAAATAATCCCGAAAATAATCAAAAAATATACCGAAAAGTCATTCGGGACAATATCCCGAACATACAGAGAAATTATACCCGAAAAAGGATTAAAATATAATAAATAAATTAAATTAAATTAAATAGATTAAATTTGGAATAAAATAATATAGTTTGTAGATATTTTGGATTTTTATAGAGTATTTTAATGAATAGTGTAATAATTAAAATAAATAATAATAAAAATAATAATAATAATTAAAAAAAAGAATTGAAAAAAAAAACAACAGAATTCGATCGGGGAGAGAGAAGAAAGAGAAGCAGAAAATGGAAACCCGAAGAAGACCCGAGGGAACCCGACGAGCCCGAGGACGCACCGGCGGTCCTTGACCGCCGACGACCAGCGAGGAGGAAGAGTAGAGGCCGGCGAAGCTGTTGGCACCAGCGACGCTCGCCAAGGAGGCCGGAGATCGCCGAACGGAGGAAGAGAAGCCCGCGGGGAAAACGGAGTTGGTTCCGGCGATCCACGGCAGCTGGGCTCGAACGGCGGGCACCGACGTGATCGGGAAGAGGAGCCGGTTCTTTTGAGACCAATATCGACAGACAAAATCGTCGGAATCCACCGGATCGAGAGGTGACAGTCGCAGGGGGAGAAGTAAAGATTCGCCGGCGATGGCTGCGTTTCGACTCCAGCCGAGGCCCGATCTTGGATGCCCAGGTGCAGACGCGTCGAACGGCGGTGGTGAGGCGTCGGGAACCGGCCGGACGGCGTCGGAATGACCGAATGGTGACTGAACCAGTCGAACCGGACTGAACCAGTCAAACCGAACCAGACCGAACCGGCGGTCCGAACCGGACTGAACCGGTTCAGCCAAAAAAAGGAGGAAAAAAGGAGAAAAAAGGGAAAAAGAAAAAGAGGAAAAAATTGGGGAAAATTCCAGTGATGCAATCGAGCTTCGGGTAAGTCGATAAGCGGTCAAAATTGACCGATTTGAATTTTGAAATATTTTATTTAATTATTATTCGACTGGAAATTTACCCGAAAATTATGAAATTGTGTAGCTCGACAATTGGCATCCAACGAGAGCTCGAGACAGCCTCGATTTGAGGACTAGCATGGAATCTCGGGTAAGTGACCATTATTTACGACAATTTACATCGTTATGCGTGATATGAATTTAAATTCCGCATAAATTGAATTAAATTATGAAAAATTAGATAAATTGTCGTAAATAATAAATTTAGCAATTCGAGAGCTAGAACGAGGCCCAATAAATTGTTGGAGGGCCCAATGAGCCCAATAGGCCTCGATAAAGTGAAAATTAAGTGAAAAACGGGCTTGAGGTCGATTAAGGCCCATTAAGGTGCAATCGGGCCCAATAGGGGTAAATGAGCCCAATGATTTAAATTAAGCCCAGAAAATAGGAAATACAATTAAATTGTATAATATCTGACCTGAGGAATATTATTACGCAGTTCCGGAGGTTTGATTGGAAGCATATCGGACTGCGCGACGAGACAACAGTGAAAAAAGGAAAGGTCAGACTCGACGAGAATCGAGGTAAGGGAATTTTGTAGGCGTATAGAGATTTCTATATGTATTTTGAGGGTATTTACAGGGCTTAGAAATTTCTTACAGCATCTAGAAATGAAATAATAATTTCTGTGAAAATCGGGGCTTAGGTGAATAAAGAAAAAGACGATTTTGCCCCTGAGAGTAAAATTTACAAAAAGGGTGGTAAGGCATATAAATTACATGATTTTCGTGCTTTGATATTTTATATGAATGTATTACTTGGGTTTAAGCAAATTTACATATAGGTTGGCTGTTGACTTAATGAATTATACGAAAGGGTACCGGTTTGTACCCGTTTCTATTTTAAAAGATATTTTATCAAGATTGAGCCACCTATCGTGTTTACATGAATAAAAAGAGTGCTAGAGTCTTTCTCGCACTCAAGTTTACTGATTTATTTCTCATGAAAAGCCGTACTGGAGCATTGCTCGTACGAGAAATTTGTGTGTGCACAAAATCGTGTTGGAGCTTCGCTCGCACGAGATTTTAGATATCATGATATGCATAGCGTGGTGCTGGAGCTTCTCTCGCACTAGACGTGAGTTGACATGCATATAGTCGTGCGGAAGCCTCCTGTAGACTGTATGTCACAGAGAGTTGAGATGCTCGCACATATACTTTGAGACATGGGTTGGTTATCGACATAGTATTGGGGTGGATAAGACCTACGGCAGGCACCCCCAGACTATGATATGGGTCCACGGAGTACGACGTACTGTGTATGTCACACGGAGTACGCTGTACCGTGCAGTCATGATGACTCTATGATGTTACTTGATATTCTGGCGGGTAGGACTTGACCCCACCTCCCGTTGCAGTTGTGATACCCCGCACACCGGGATCCGTGTAGCCTGGGATCACAGGGACAAAGTATGGCCATAGTCCTCGATTTTTATACAGTAACCTACATGCCTCACATGATATCATACGGTCTGGATAGACCAGGACAAACCCGATGGAGGGGTAGTCCCGATTTATGTTTTTAAAAGAGATGTGATTTAATGAATCAAGGTATTCCCGAGAGATGGGTTTGACCTTGTTGAAGTTGTTTTATGATGAAACAAATGAGTTTTAAAGTGATGAGTTTTGTGATTAAACGAATAAGTTTTAAAGTGAAGAGTTTATGATGAAACTAATAAGTTTTTAATGTGACGAGCATGAGATGTCATACATGATGATTTTTCCATGTGTGCTTTATATGCCGATTTCATGATTTCTCTTAGATGATGTATACATACATGTGGCATCGTTTTAGTCATACCTCATGCTCCAAATGTAAACGATTTTTATATCATGACATTATCAGCACGTAGATAGTATAGTTATCTACCTGCTTACATTATTGCCTTACTGAGCACGTTTCGCTCACCCTTTCATTTTCCACCCCACAGGGTATATTCAGTAGAAGAGAGCGACAATAGTCTCGCATCTCGGTTATCCGCTGCTTTTTATCAAGATCAGGTATACACATTCGTATAATTTTGTATCTGAACATATAGATGCACAGTACTGTATATGGATGTAATGTTGGGGATGTATTTAGTTTAAATAAATTGATATGTAAATGAAATATGAAAATTGAATGGTAAATAGGTGAGAGGTGACTAACACCGAATCATAGCCCAACTGGTTAGTAGTGTAACTCTTCACGACGGGTAAGAAAATGAAAAAGCGAAAAAGAGAAAAATTTGTAGTGATTTTAGGAAATTTGGGTCGTGACATCGGCGGGAGAAGAAAAGGGAGAAAAGGAAAAGAGAGGAGTGGCTGGCCGGGAAGAAAGGGGCTGAAGCAAAACTGAGGGAGAGGAAGAGAGGGGTTAAAGCAGAATCGAGGGAGGGGAAGAAAGGTGCTAAAGCAAAGCCGAGAGGAAGAGAGGGGTTGAAGCAGAACTGAGGGAGAGGAAGAAAGGAGCTGAAGCAGAACTGAGAGTGAGGGAGAGCAGAACCGAGGGGCTGAAGGGAAGCAAACTGAGAGTGAGGGAGAGTAGACTGAGAGCTGAAGGGAAGCAAACTGATAGTGAGGAAGCAGAATCTAAGATCTGAAGTTGAAACAGCGAATCAGGGAAGTAAAAAGGGTTACCGAATGAGGATGATGATGATGATGATGGAAGCCAAGCAGAGGAAGCAATCGGTGGGGAGGTGAGGAAGTAATAACGGTAGCTGGAGAAGAAAGAAAAGAGCAGTGAGCAGTAGCCGAGAAGAAGAAAGGAAGAAGGAAAAAAAAAAGAGAAAAGAAGAAAACGAAAAAGAAATGAAAAATGAAAGAAAAGCTGGAAATTGGAAGAAAAAAAAAAGAGGAAGGTAAAAATTCATATATATATATATAATGTACATGTATATATATATATATATATATATATGTTGTGTTATAAGCATGTAAGTGTAAATTCAAATAGGTGTAAAATAAAAGAGGAGAAATGAAAAGGAGACAAAAAAATATGTAATAATGAATAATAAAAATGAATAATAAATATATATATGTGTGTATATACTTATGTGTATATATATATATATATATATATATATGTGTATATAATAAATGTGTGTGTTAGTATATGTGCATACAAAAAAATATAAACACACACATGTGTTAGCCTAGGTATGTACCATTATACGCACACATGAAGTAGTAATGAATAAGGTTACGATTTTGACGTATTGTGGACAATTCGTATGAATAGAATACTAAGTATAAAATTTCGGTGTAAGAGAATCATAGAAGGAGTTAAGAGAGACACTTGGAGGTGTCATTACTCAAACTCAGAATATCTGATAAATTGAGGTAAGGGGTACCATTTAACTTAGTTCTGATAATGAATTCTTGTTTCATTGATAAAAGATTTTATGAAGCAGCATTATATTTTTAAATGATTTATAATTGCTTTCATACTTGTGGAACTGTTTACGAAGCATGATTTAGTTTTAAGAAATATTCCCCGAGTACTTCCATGTTTATGAAATGAATTTTCCTAAAGTATGAAAATGCATGGAAGCTTTACATTGATTTATGATTCTATATTCATATTTTGAAAGAAACTTTTGATAATTTCAAAAGCATAAAAAGAAAAAAAAAAGGAAAGGGGAAAAGAAATTTTTGAGACTATAGGCTTCATGCATGGTTACTTCTTGTGGTGTTCTGGCTCCACCACTTGAGTGTCGGTACGTAGGGCCCCTGTAGCACTTGACTCTACCTGTGTGGAAGATGTCTTGCTACTGGTGATTTATGATGATGATGTTTCGGTAGTATCTCGTGCCCGCGCAACACGCATGTATGTTTCCCACACGAAGAGTGCCTTTGGTGCTCGTGCCCTTGCTAGGTGCTAGAGAAAGTAAGAAAGATAGATACTACCCATATTTTTATGAAAGTGTTGTATGACCCTGATCTAGTCTACAGCCCCCTTACCATAGCCATAGGTATGATGACTCTCTACGGAGAATGACATGTATTACATGACTTAGTTATAGCCTAGTCTCATTGATTTGATTATGAATGACGATTGTGATGATGACACTGGTGAATGATTATGTTCTTCTATGAGATTTATGACAATTGTTTACGAACAGTTATGTTTTATGAAATGTTTATGAACAACGATGATTTAAGAACTCATCCATGAATAATGAAAATTTTATGAAATAGTTAAGCATGTTATTTGATTTAAAGAAACTCATGCTTTATAATTTTTATGATGACTATGCATGAAATGAAAATTTACATATCTTCTTAAAGATTGGTTTTATGAACGATTTTACATGTTTTTACATATCAAAACTGCTTTAAACGTATTATCTTACTGGGCTTTTTCCTGAAAGCTCACCCCTCTACCTTTCAGACTATTTGCAGTGATCTGTAGGCGCTACCTGCCACGTACACGACGTAGGCTGGTGGGAAAGAGCTACCCTAAGCTACTTTTTGTACACGCATAAAAAGGTATACAATTACATTCCCTTACCAGATACATTTTGTATGCACAGACATATTTTAGAAATATTTTGTTGGGATGTAATTTGTACGAAAACAAATGCGAAGAATACTACTTTTGGGAATTTATCTTAAAGTGATTGGTCTCGATTGAAATGGATGTATTGGATTGATGATGTGGATTGGGAAAGCTTGTTTGGTAGTTGTGCATATCTAGGACTGTTAAAAATAATTTGTTTGCAAGTGGGTAGGCTTATGTATAAGCCGTTATGTTGCCGAAATTTCTATCGGTCATATAACTCAAAACGTGGAATTTAAATATAATTATGGATAAAGAAGTAGGAAAATGAATTGACACTGAACAGGAATACAACCTAAGTAAATAAGGGAATAAGTGGGAATTTAAGTTGAAAAAAAATCCCTAACTTTTCAATGGTCAAGGGTCGTTACAGTTAAAGGTGGTATCAGAGCAAAGGTTGTCTAGTACTGTCGTGTCGAAAGTAAGGATAAAATTACATCCTAAATGTTTATGCTTGTCTGGTTGTAGGCAATGTATACCTAATGAATTTAAGATTTGATCTTTGGTTTACGCGCAGGTATTAGATCAATTGCATAATGAGTGGAAGGCGAGGACGCCCTCGAAGGCAGGTTCAGCCACCTACACCCCCTTCACCACAGCCAGAGAGTCCTAATACTCGTATGGCATTGTTCGAGCAGTGTTTAGAGCAGCGCCTCGAGCGAGGCTTGGAATCGATAGCTGCCATGTTTACCAACACCTAGGGGCAAACATCTCTGATTTAGCTGGCACAGCACCAATTCCTACTCCGGTGCCAACTCCTCCACAAGCACCACATCCACCTCCTTTTCCACAAGTACCTCCAGTACCTATGGCGCCTCAGCCACCTATACAGACCCGAATGGAGAAGAGGGATATTGGTAGGATGAGGGATTTCCTGAAAATGAAGCCTCTACCATTCAAGGGAATTAAGAATCCAGTAGAGGCTGAAGAGTGGCTAGTAGACCTCGGGAAGATCTTCGATTATCTGGGGTGTTTTGATGTAGAGAAGGTTTCTATGGCCACGTACATGTTGAAGGGCCAAGCAAAGTATTGGCGGGGATCCACTAAGGTCCTTCTGACTGCCTAGCATCCGGTGATTAGTTGGGATGCATTCTCTACAACCTTTAGAGATCAGTATGTTCCACGAGCTGCCCAGTAGAAGTTGAGGATGGACTTTTTGAATTTGGTACAAGGCAGTATAACCGTGGATGAGTACAAGAGTAAGTTTACTATGCTGATGAGGTATGACCTAGAGACGTTCCAGAATGAAGAGCATCGTACTGAGAGGTTTCTAGCCGGGTTAAGGCTAGCTATCCGAGACCAACTTTAGGGGTTATGGATTACTGAGTTCAAGGATGCCCTGGGTAGAGCACAGATGATTGAGAGGGGTTTTAATGTTAAACAGACAGAGTATGGCTGTAAGGGAAAAAGTAGGGATAAGGGTAAAAGGATGGAGTTTGTGAGATAGGATTATCGGAGGGGCCAGCCCAAGAGGCAGAGGACAGATGAGTTTCAGACTAGGGTTGATAGACCCATAGTTCCTGTACCTACCCCCTAGATTGCTAGAGGTCTGCAACCGTATAGACAGTTGTGCAAAGAATGTGGGAAACTCCATGGAGGTGTGTGTCGTTTGGCCACAGGGAGCTGCTTTGGGTATGGACAGAAGGGACACATAATGAGGGATTACCCACAGAACCTGTAAGACCCGAAATTATATCGTAATTTCTTATGAAGGATTGAAAATGGTCACAAATTAAATGAAAGAGATTCGGACAGGAGATAAGGATTTAAAACACGAAATGAGTGAGTGTTCGTGAAGGGAAGTTGGATTGGATTGATCCTGAACACATGCAAGGGTAAAACGATCAAAAGATCGAAATTCGATATAAATTCGATAAGAAAATTTTAATTAAAAATAAGGATTTAGGACATCTTGATCAATAATGAGGAAATTATCAAATTTCGAGTCCAATTAATCAAGATATGAATTTATTAGAACTAATCAAAATTTTTACTCGGGACAATATCCCGAAAATACAGAGAAAATATAACGAAAAAGGGTTAAAATATAATAAATAAATTAGAATAAATTAAATAAATTAATTATTAATAAAATAAAGAATTTATAGATATTTTGGAATATTTTAGAGTATTTTAATGATTATTATAATGATAAAATAAATTATAAATAATAATAATAATAAAAAAAGAGATCAAAAATCGAAAAAAAATCGGGAAGAACCTGAAACCGAAACCGACGCTGCAACCCGACGAGACCGAAACCCACCGACGAGCCACCGGTGACCGACAACCTAAACGAAGGTCGAAGAAGAGAGAGGGCAGGCCGATTAACTTAATGGCACCGACGACGCACCATATAGACGTCGAAAACCGACGAACGGAGGAAGAGAAAAATCGAGAGGAAAACGGCCCGATTTCGGCGACCCACGGTAGCTGGGCGTGAACGGAGGGCACTGGCATGATCGGGAAGAGGAGGCGGTCCTTTTGAGACCGCTAGTGGCCGGCGAATCTGTCGGAACCACCGACGATAACAAACACCCAGAAATGGAACGTTTGGCCGAAAGGAAAAGGAAGGAAAAGGAAAGAAAAAGGGAAGGAAAAGGGAAGGAAAGGAAAAGAAAAAAAAGAAAGAAAATGGAAAAAAAGGAAAGAAAAATTATCGGGGACGACTCGAGATTCGGGTAAGTTGATCGAGGGTCGAGATTGACCTACGGGTAAATTCCAGAAATTTATTTAATATTATATTTAATGAAAAATAACCCGGATTTACCTAATTGTGCAGTTTTACAACAGAGCTCGAACGAGAGCCGATTGAGCTCCGATTTTCGTACCCCGCATAACATTTGGTAAGTACATTTTAATTACGACAATTAGAGTCCTTAATGCAGATTTAAGATTATTTTACGGATTTTACGGATTAATTCTGCATAAAAGGAATTTTATTCGGAATTTTAAAGTAATTACCGTAAACAATATATGGGCTATCCAATGAGTTTGGAACAAAGCCCGATGATTATTGGTAATCCAAATGAGCCCAGTAAACCCAAAGAAGGGATTTAATAAGTAGAAACGGTCTAGAAATGGGTCGAGGCCCATTAAGATGCAATCGGGCCTAATAAAGTAAAACGGGCCCAATGTTTTAGATTAGATCAGTATAAGTGAAATACTGAAACTGACCTAAATACGTTGTCATATGCAGCTCTGTAGACTTGGTTGGAGCAAATTTGGATTGAGAGACCTGGTATCATCGAGACGGGATAAACTTGCATGTGATTCCAGGTAAGGGAATTTTACGGACTGCTAGAGGTAATTTTACGCAATTTCGACTTCATTTATAGTATCTTAAATTATCTGAAGGGTCTAGATTTTAGATAAAAATTTTAGTGCCCCGAATGGGCAAATTACCAAAATACCCTTGTGAACGGTAAAATTTCCAAATTTAGGAAAAGTTGGGAGGAGTAAGAATAAGAGGTCCTTGCTTGTTCTTGAGGTGTTTTGACACATGCATGGGTAGACTGGCTAACTCTTAAATAAAATACACAGCATTGCATAACTTTAATCACTGTTGATTTTCTCTGAAATTGATTTGAGAAATGTAGCCACTTACGTGATTTTATAGAAATGTGATGTGCTAGAGCTCAGCTCGCACGAGTTTTTAATTTCTGTGATGCATGCATTAGTGCTGGAGTAAGAGCTCGCACTAGAGTTTTACATGCATTGGTACTGGAGTCTAACTCGTACCAGATTTTCATATGATTTTCGTGACAGGGTGCTCGAGTCTAACTCGCACTAGATTTTCACTTGAATTGTTATAACAGAGTTCTAGAGCCTAGCTCGCACTAGTTTTACATGATTTTGACAGAGTGCTGGAGCTTAGCTTGCACTATTCTTATGAGATTTTATGAAATGCGTGCTGGAGCTTGGCTCGCACGAGATTTTCCTTGATTTTATGAGAATGCTGAAGCATCACTCGCACTGGTTTTATGAGAACATGCGATGAGCCGTGCTTGGAGCGTCGGGTAGACTGTGTGTCATGTTGATTAAATAGGCTTGCAAGTGCATTTTGAGACAGGGCATGAGTATGGATATGAGATATGGGTGCACGGAGTATGTTGTACCATGCAAGTAGCATGGAGTACATTGTACCGTGCTAGGATTGATTATGTGGCATCTTCGGATGCAAGTCGCATCTTTGGATGCGAGTGATCGGGCAGGACCAACGGGATGGACTGACCCACCTCCCGGGATAGTTCCCAATAGTGGTGAGACCCCACACACTAGGATCCGTGTAGCAATGGGATCACGAGGATATATACATATATTGCCTAGTCTCGCATGTTGATGTTTTAAGAAACTCATTTTGTGGATTTTATGTGAGTCTGGATCACCCGAGAGAGGGGTTAGATCCTGACTGAGATAAGATTTTGATGAAAATTAAATTTGGTTTTAAACGAAAACTTGCATGATGTTATTTCCATGCTATTTAAACCCAGGAATGATGTAAATTGGTTTTACATGACATTCATTGTATCGCATGTCACTATTGCTTTGAAAAGCATTTGATTTCATAGTTTTGTGTTAGTCAGGAACACCCGGGGGATGGGTTAAGTCCTAGCTTTGTTGTGAAATTTTAATGAGAAATGATTTAAAAGAGTTGCATGTTGAATTTTCCATGCTCTTTGAAATCCATATGTGAATTTATTTTACATGACATCATGACATCACGAATTGTAGTATCTGTCTTGAAATGTGTGGAGAAAGGGTAGTTTCTGCATGGCACCACGCTCATGTAGGTAGTATGGTTACCTACTTGTTCGTAGCTTGATGTGCTCACCCCTTTCATTTTCTCACACAAATCATCTCCAGTAGACTTTGACGCGACTGAGTACTGCATTCCTGATATCCGCCTCTGCCTATCATTTTAAGGTATATGCACTTGTAAATATTGTATCTAAATAAAAATAGCACAGTAACATGTTTGTAAGTAACTTTCGGGGATGTATAGACACTGTAAACACTTGTAAATGAATGGGAAAGAATTAGTGAAAAACGCATGTGTTTACCTTTCATTTAATAAGAAATTAAGTTATGTGATGATTGAATGGTGGGACTGGCATTGACGCACAGCCCAATTGTTAGTGGAGTGTGGTCATGATCAGAGGGCAGGTAAGTATGAAAGAAAAATGAAAAATTTACTCTGATTTTTGGGTCGTGACAAATGGTGGTATCAGAGCGAAATTGGTCTGATGTATGTCAGTGTCAGTAATTAGGAAATTACATGCTCGTGTTACAGTGCTTGATTAGATACAATAGTGTATATCGAGATGGGTTTTAACTAAGAAATGGTTGAGAATGCAGGAATATAAGTATTATGCCTAATATTAGTAGCGGTAGAGGAGGTAGAGCACGAGGCAGAGTTCGTAGAGGTAGGCCTGAGCCTGCTAGTCATGCTGAGTCGACCTATGAGAACCAGAATGAGATTGAAATGGAGGCTAATGTTGAGTATGCCCCACAGAGTCCGACAGAGAGATCAAACAGTATTGAGACACGTTTCGCGAGGTTGGAGTGGAGTGTGGAGAATATTTTGGGAGCTAATTGCTCAGAGTATGTATGGGATATGAGGGCGAGTTGGAGCATTGGTGGAAGTCCGCTCGACCCATCTTAAGAGTTAGACATTCAGAGTTGACATGAGAAATATTCCTGGATGTATTCCGGTGATAGAATATCACGGACACTGCTTAAAGGAAATTACAGGTAAAATTTCTTACACTGACCCAGAGGCACTGATTGATTGACGAGTATGAAACTCAATTTATATCCCTGGGCAGGTATTACCCCGACACTATGGGCAATGAGAATCGGAAAGCCCAAAAGTTCATGGAAGGGCTCAAATTGTCGATTTAAGTCGGATTGACCCTATTGGATATTACTACCTATGCCGAGGCAGTGCGCAGACTACAGTTGTGTGAATAAGATCATGTGTTGCACGCCTCTGAGATTGGGAAAGGTAGTAAGGGTCAAAATAGAGACAAAAGAGAATAGAGAATGACAGAGATGTCAAAACGGGAAAAAGGTAGTTTGGTAAGAGATTAGAGTTGATGAGTCACGGGATAAGATGATTGGTAAAGCCCCAGTATATTCAATTTCAACACTTTTAAGGGGTATTGTGATTAGAGGACCCCGACCTGATCCGTAGCAGTGTAAGCAGTGTAGGATGTGTGGTAGATACCACGGAAGTAGGGCCTACACCTACACTTTACTGACTAGAATAGGCGTTAAGTGTGGTAAGACGGACCATTTAGTTAATGATTGCTCAGAGTTGGGTGAAACTGCCCCACAGAAGGGCAAAGAGACAAAGAAAACCCTGTTGATATCTTTGCATCGAAAAAAGGAGGCCACAGCCGAAGAGAAAGGGAAAAGTAGGCTGTTGGACGAGGGCGAGTGTATGCCTTGGACCAGGACACTACTGATGTTCATATGATGTGGTGAAAGATACCACACTGGTTATGAATAATAAAGAAATTATTTTAATTGATCCTGGCGCCACGCATTTTGTCTTACCGCCTTCATTTGCATATAAGTTAGTGAAAGACATGAATGCTTACATCCGTGGGCACAATGCTGATAGTTAATACCCCAATAAAGAAGGGTTAACTAACAAAAATAATTATGAAGAGATTATAAGTCAAAAACGGGAGAAGAAGTATAAGTCAGTCGATTTTATTAAATGGAATATGAATAACTTGAAGTAATATTTGAGAATAAATTGGTCGGCTGTAGACTATGTTGTTCAGATTTCTATCCTAAGATAGTGATGTTTTACCCCTGAAAAGTATACTGAACGAAAGAGTTTTGTTATAATTGAAATACGAAAGGAGATAAGTTTTGAGATGTGATAGATCCTGAATACAAGATATATTGGAATAAGAGGCGTATGTAATGTACAAATATCTCTGATATGTGAAGTAATTTGGATTAAGCTATATGTAGTGAATATGAATTGCGACGAAAGATAAGGGGTGGATATATCCATAACTAGTGTATGTGGTCAAGTCTGAGGGTTAATAAAGGTATTTCAAAATACCTCCCCACCTAAAGACTTGACAGAGTCTAGAAGTACACATCACCTATAAATTGAAATCGACAATTGTAATACATACATTTAAAATTAGGGTACCTTTACTGGTACGATAAAGAAATATAGAATTCGATTAATTAGGAAGGTTGAAAAATTAAAATTTTATAAAAAGCCGTTAATATAAGAAAAAGGAAATGATGCGAGTTAGTATCTTAAACGAAAGTGATTTCGAAATGATATAATACGTTAATGCGTACATAGGTCAAGAATATGGGTGATTGAAATATTTAGTGGAACTCAACTACGATGAGGTATTTAAACTTTACTTGGACCGATTTGTTATCATCCTTATTGATGATATTTTGGGTGTATTTAAAGCCCAGGGAAGAGCACGACCAACAACTAAAAACTATTTTACAGATGGTTTGTTGAGAGTTCTCGAAATGGACTACTTTGTTGACACGTTTAACTAAGAAAAAGTGGTATTTGAATGGGATGATAAACGTGATAGGAGTTTTGGTGCATTGAAGTATGAACTGACCACCATAATTATTTTCACCATACCCAATAGCTCAAGAGGTTTCGTAGTTTATATGGATACCTCAAAATAATGAATGGGTTGTGTATTGATGCAAAAGGGGAAGATAATCGATTATGGATCCAGACAACTCAAGGATCATGAAAGAAACAATCTGACCCATGATTTAATGTTGGCAGCGATAGTGATTGTACTGATTATGTGGCACTACTATGTACACAATGAGAAATTTTGGGTATTCACTGATCATAAAAAGCTCTGACTATTTGTTTTCACAACAAGAGTCAGATATGAGAACAAAGAGGGTTAGAGCTTCTGAGGGATTATGATCGTGAAAATTGTACCACCCAGGAAAGGCTGATGACTTGAGCAGAAAAAGCATCGGGATGGTATTACATATGATGATCAGGGAGCATGAGCTGCTAGAGCAGTTGTGAGCCTCAGTCGTGATGTGATCCCTTCTAATGATGACAGTGAATTATGTGACAGTTAGCCTGAGATTAGCACTAAATTTGAGTAACCAAATTTGACAGGCTTAGCGTGATGATCAGCATGATGTCGATAGTGTGGGTCTGATTCAGATGGGTATAGTGGCAGAGTTCACAGAGTATGATGATGGCTTACTGAGGTTCAGAGACAGTATAAGTGCTCCCTAAGACCACAGTGATGAGATAGAGTTATTGTCAAAAGCTCACTTTTGGGGATATGCAGTGTATCCGAGAAGTAATATATATATATATCGAAATCTTAGAGAAGGGTATTGGTGGTCAGATATGAAAAGAGACATTGTAGAGATTGTGGAAAAGTGTCTCGTATGTCAGCAGAGTAAGGTAGAGCAATAGAAGTTTACAGGGTTATTGCAGCCTCTACTTATATGTCGACACGGAAATAGAAGTACGTTACCATGGATATTGTGATGGGTTACAGAGGACCTGGATGAATCATGAGGCTATCTAGGTGATAGTCGATAGATTGACTAAGTCTACCCACCTTCTGGTTATGAAATCCCCAGATACTCTAAGTGTGTAGGCGGATTTATGTGTAAGAAAGATTGTGGAACATTGTGTAGCATTCCAGTGAGCATGGTATCAGATAGGGATTCCCGCTTCACTTCCCACTTCTGGGAATATTTTTCAGCAAGCTATGGGAACCCGATTGAATGTTAGCGCAACTTTCTGTCCTCAGACAGATGGTCAGTCGAAGGGGACTATACGAGTTCTTGAGGATATGATGAGAGTGTGTGCCATTGATTTTATAAGCTCCTAGGATGATCAGTTGCTACTAATCGAATTCGCCAATGATGACAGTTACTCGAGCATCGGGATGATTTTATATGAGGCATTGTATGGTCGTAGGGGTTGTTCCCCAACTTGGATAAGAAGAAATGGATGACAAATAGAGAATTGCTCCCGATTCGGTATAACAAATCTCTAAGGATGTTCAGTTGTATTGTGAGAGATTAAGAACACCTCAGAGCAGACAGAAAAGCTATGCTGACAAGAAACAGTAAAGCATTGGAATTCACCAAGGGTGAATTAGTATTATTGGAAGTTACTTGTCCTAATAACATAACGAGATTCGGGAAGAAGGTAAATTGAGTTTTGTTAGATTGAATCCTTTGAGAGATTGGAAAAAGTGGGAGATAAGGCCTGTAGGTTGGCATTACCACCTGAATTAGTAGGCATCCACGATGTGTCCCATCTTTTGATGCTTCGAAAATACTATCCAGACCCAGCATATGTGATCGGATATGAGCTCCAACAGCTCAACTCAATGAAAGTATAACATATGTTGAAAACTTGATACGGGTGTTAGACGGAAGGAGAAAGTATTGAGGTTTAAGACGATCTCCCTAGTCAAGTCCTTTGGTAGTAGTACACTCCGAAAAAGTCACACGAGAATTAAAAAATATGATGCGATAGATGTACCCGGAGTTGATTATGGACCCATTTGACTTGGTTCTAATTTGAAGGACCAAATTTTTTTAAGTGGGGGAGATTATGTAAGACCCGAAATTATATCGTAATTTCTTATGAAGGATTGAAAATGGTCACAAATTAAATGAATGAGATTCGGACTAGAGATAAGGATTTAAAACACGAAATGAGTGAGTGTTCGTGAAGGGAAGTTGGATTGGATTGATCCCGAACACGTGCAAGGGTAAAACGATCAAAAGTTCGAAATCCGGTATAAATTCGATAAGAAAATTAAAAATAACGATTTAGCACATCTTGATCAATAATACGAAAATTATCAAATTTCAAGTCCAGTTGATCAAGATATGAATTTATTGAAATTAATCAGAATTTTCACTCGGGACAATATTCCGAAAATATGGAGAAAATATATCGAAAAAGGGTTAAAATATAATAAATAAATTAGAATAAATTAAATAAATTAATTATTAATAAAATAAGGAATTTATAGATATTTTGAAATATTTTAGAGTATTTTAATGATTATTATAATGATAAAATAAATTATAAATAATAATAATAATAATAATAATAATAATAAAGAGATCGAAAATCAGAAAAAATCGGGAAGAACCTGAAACCGAAACCGACGCTGCAACCTGAGGAGATCGAAACCCACAGACGAGCCACCGGCGACCGACGACCCAAACGAAGGTCGGAGAAGAAAAAGGGCAGGCCGGTGAACTTAACAGCACCGACGACGCGTCGTATAGACGCCGAAAACCGATGAACGGAGGAAGAGAAAAACTGAGAGGAAAATAGCCCGATTCCGGTGACCCACAGCAGCTGGGCATGAGCGGAGGGCACTGACGTGATCGGAAGGAGGAGGCGGTCCTTTTGAGATCGGTAGTGGTCGATGAATCAGCTGGAACTGCCGGCGACGGCAAACACCAAAAAACGGCACCGTTTGGTTGAAAGGAAAAGGAAGGAAAAAGGGAAGGAAAGGAAAATAAAAGAAAATAAGGAAAAGGGAAAAAAAGAAAGAAAAATTACCGAGGACGACTCGAGATTCGGGTAAGTTGATCGAGGGTCGAGATTGACCTATGGGTAAATTTCAGAAATTTATTTAATATTATATTTAATGGAAAATAACCCGGATTTACCTAATTGTGCAGTTTTACAACAGAGCCAGAACGAGAGCCAATTGAGCTCTGATTTTCGTACCCCACATAACATTGGGTAAGTATATTTTAATTATGACAATTAGAGTCCTTAATGCAGAGTTAAGATTATTTTACGGGTTTTACGGATTAATTCTGCATAAAAGGAATTTTATTCAAAATTTTAAAGTAATTACCGTAAACAATATACGGGCTATCCAATGAGTTTAGAACGAAGCCCGATGATTATTGGTTATCCAAATGAGCCCAGTAAACCCAAAGAAGGGATTTAATAAGTAGAAACGGGCTGGAAATGGGTCTAGGCCCATTAAGATGCAATCGGGCCTAATAAAGTAAAACGGGCCCAGTGTTTTAGATTAGATCAATATAAGTGAAATACAGATAAGTATATTAGAACTGACCTAAATACGTGGTTATAGGCAGCTCCGTAGACTTGGTTGGAGCGAATTTGGATTGAGAGACTTGGTATCATCGAGACAGGATAAACTTGCGCGTGATTCTAAGGGAATTTTACAGACTGCTAGAGGTAACTTTATGCAATTTCGACTTCATTCACAGTATCTTAAATTGTATGAAGGGTCTAGATTTCAGATAAAAATTTTAGTGCCTCGGATGGGCAAATTACCAAAATACCCTTGTGAAGGGTAAAATTTCCAAATTTAGGAAAAGTTTGGAGGAGCAAGAACAAGAGGTTATTGCTTGTTCTTGAGGTGTTTTGACAAATGCATGGGTATGCTGGCTAACTTTTAAATAAAATTCACAACATTGCATAACTTTAATCACGGTTGATTTTCTCTTAAATTGATTTGAGAAATGTAGCCGCCTACGTGATTTTATAGAAATGTGACATGTTAGAGCTCAGCTCACACAAGTTTTTGATTTGTGTGATGCATGCATTAGTACTGCAGCAAGAGCTCGCACTAGAGTTTTATATGCATTAGTGCTGGAATCTAACTCGCACCAGATTTTCATATGATTTTCGTGACAAGGTGCTAGAGTCTAACTCGGACCAGATTTTCACTTGAATTGTTATAACAGAGTGCTGGAGCCTAGCTCACACTAGTTTTACATGATTTTGACAAAGTGCTGGAGCTTAGCTCGCACTATTCTTGTGAGATTTTATGAAACGCGTGCTGGAGCTTGACTTGCACGAGATTTTCCTTGATTTTATGAGAGTGCTGGAGCATCGCTAGCACTGGTTTTATGAGAACATGCGATGAGCCGTGCTTGGAGCGTCGGGTAGACTGTGTGTCACACCGATTAAATAGGCTTGTACATGCATTTTGAGACAGGGCATGAGTATGGATATGAGTATGGGTCCACGGAGTACGTTATAGGTGCAAGTAGCATGGAGTACGTTGCACTGTGCTAGGATTGATTATGTGGCATCTTCGGATGCGTGGCATCTTCGGATGCGAGTGATCGGGCAAGATCGACGAGATGGACTGACCCACCTCCCGGGGTGCGGTTCTCGATAGTGGTGAGACCCCGTACACTAGGATCCGTATAGCACTGGGATCACGACATATGACCATCATCCTAGTTATTTGCTCGAGATATATACATATATTGCCTAGTCTCACATGTTGATGTTTTGAGAAACTCATTTTGTGGATTTTGTGTGAGTCTGGATCACCCGAGGGAGGGGTTAGATCCTGACTGAGATAAGATTTTGATGAAAATTAAATTTGGTTTTAAACGAAAACTTGCATGATGTTATTTCCATGCTATTTAAACCTAGGAATGATGTAAATTGGTTTTGCATGACATTCATTATATCGCATGTCACCATTGCTTTGAAAAGCATTTGATTTCATGGTTTTCTGTGAGTCAGGAACACCCGAGGGATGGGTTGAGTCCTAGCTTTGTTGTGAAATTTTAATGAGAAATGATTTAAAAGAGTTACATGTTGAATTTTCCATGCTCTTTGAAATCCATATGTGAATTGCTTTTACATGACATTATGACATCACGAATTGTAGTATCAGTCTTGAAATGTGTGGAGAAAGGGTGGTTTATGCATTACACCACGTTCATGTAGGTAGTATGGTTACCTACTTGTTCGTAGGATTACCTTTGCTTACCCCTTTCATTTTCTCACACAGATCATCTTCAATAGACTTTGAGGCTACTGAGTACTACATTCTTGATATCCGATGCTGCCCATCATTTTGAGGTATATACACTTGTAAATATTGTATCTAAATAATAATAGCACAGTAACATGTTTGTAAGTAACTTTTGGGGATGTATAGACACTGTAAACACTTGTAAATGAATAGGAAATAATTAGTGAAAAATGCATGTGTTTACCTTTCATTTAATAAGAAATTAAGTTATATGATGATTGAATGGTGGGATTGGCATTGACGCACAGTCCAATTGTTAGTGGAGTGTGGTCACGATCAGAGGAGAGGTAAGTATGAAAGAAAAACAAAAAATTTACTCTGATTTTTGGGTCGTCACAAATCCACAACCCCCAGAGCAACCACGACAACCTGAGGGGCAAGCTCTCCAGAGACAAATCCCACAAAGACGGGCTACCGTAGTAGAGAAAGGCAAGAAGCCTGTCACTCATGTGAGAGTCTTTGCTTTAGACAGATAGACTGCTGATGTCTCCACTGAGACCATTCGGGGTAAGCTTTAATTTACAATTATAAGGCACATGTACTATTTGATTCAGGTTCCACACTCTCTTTCATATCACCCCATTTCGCACGTAATTTGCATATTAAGCCTGAATCTCTAGATTTTATGTTACACATTAGTACACCCATGTATAAATCTCAAAAGACTGATATGGTGTGTAGAAATTGTGATATCAAGGTAGGAGATAGGATCATGTTAGCAGATCTAATCTTGTTAAACATGTATGGCTTTGATGTAATTTTGGGTGTGGATTAGCTAGCCACCAATCGTGTAAGTATAGACTGCTACACTAAGACTATAACATTCTCCTTACCTAGTAAGTTTGATGTATGCTTTGCAGTTAAGGAATAAATTACATGATTTTGACTATTAATGAAAATTTTGATGAACGTCTTAATGTGAAGGTTATGTTGCATTCATCTCCGATACTAGTCGGAACGTCCAAGTATTCAGGACATACCAGTGGTATACGAGTTCCCTGATGTATTTCCCAATGAACTACCGGGACTACCACAGGAGAGAGAGTTGGAATTCACTATAGATTTGACACCAAAGACTCAGCCAATCTCGAAGTCTCCTTACAGGATGGCCCTTGTTGAACGTGAGGAACTAAAAAAGCAGTTGCAAGACCTGTTAGACAAGGGGTTCATTAGGCCAAGTGTATCCACGTGGGGAGCTCTGGTATTATTTGTACGGAAGAAGGATGGTAGTCTCAGGTTATGTATAGACTATAGGCTGCTGAACAAGGCCACAATCAAGAATAAGTATCCCTTGCCCAGAATAGATGATCTATTTGACCAGCTAAGAGGGGCTATGGTGTTCTCAAAAATTAACCTATGATCGGGCTATTACCAATTGAGGATTAGGGAGGAGGATGTTCTAAAAACGGCCTTCATAACGAGATATGGCCATTATGAGTTCCTCGTGATGCCCTTTGGTCTAACAATGCCCCAGCTGCATTCATGAGCCTGATGAATGAAGTGTTCCAGGAGTATCTAGATCGGTTCATCATTGTTTTCATCGACGATATTCTGATCTACTCAAAGTCCCGAGAGGAGCATGAGAAGTATTTAAGAGTAGTGCTTAAACTATCAGAGAGAAGCAGTTGTATGGGAAGTTGGATAAGTGTAACTTTTGGTTGGAGCAAATAGCATTTCTGGGCCATATTATTTCTAAGGATGGGGTGTCAGTGGATCCGTCTAAGGTTGAGGTAGTACTCAATTGGGAGAGGTCGAAAACTGTTATAGAAATTTAGAGTTTTCTGGGACTAGCTGGATACTACAGGAGGTTTGTAAAAGGGTTCTCTAAAATTATCGCTCCACTGACTAAGTTGATATGTAAGGATATTCCATTTGAGTGGACTGATCAGTGTGAGCAGAGTTTTGAAGAACTTAAGAAGAGGTTGACCACCGCCCAGTCTTAACCATTCCTAGTGGGTCTGGAGGCTATGCAGTATATAGTGATGCATCATACCAAGGCTTGGGGTGTGTACTTATGCAGCATGGGAGAGTGGTCGCATATGGTTCTGGTCAACTTAAGAACCATGAAAGGAATTACTCCACCTATGACTTAGAGTTAGCCGCGGTTGTTTTTGCTCTGAAGATATGGTGGCATTATCTGTATGGAGAAAGATTTCATATTTTTACTGACCATAAGAGCTTGAAGTACATCTTTGACCAAAAAGATCTGAATATGAGACAGAGATGTTGGATAGAGTTCCTCAAGGATTATGATTGCGAAATTTTGTATCACCCGGGCAAGGTAAACTTAGTGGCAGATGATCTGAGTAAGAAGGGGATGATTTCTTTTATGATGGTCAGAGAATGGGAGTTGTTAGAGCAGTTTAACAAACTCAGTGTTAGTGTGGAAACAACAGATGTTGGGTTCATAGCTAGTTTGTAGATTGAACCTGGTATACTAGATCAGATCAGAACTGGACAGAGGGGTGATCAGAAATTATTGGACATGGTCAGTCAGGCAAAGTAGGACGTACAGTCAGACTTTGTGGTCGGTAAGGACAGGTTGATGAGATTTAGGGGTCGTATATGTGTTCCAAACGATGATGCCCTACGACAAAAGATCTTAAAGGAGTCCCATTATTCTCGGTACACCATGCACCTAGGAAGCACTAAGATGTACCATGATTTACGGAAGGTGTATTGGTGGGTCGGTATGAAAAGAGATGTAGTTGAGTTTGTGGCTAAGTGTCTGATTTGTCAGCAGATTAAGATCGAACACCAAAGGCCAGCGGGGTTACTTAAGTCTCTTCAGGTGCCTACTTGGAAATGGGAGCACATTACTATGGACTTTATTATGGGTTTACCAAGGACCCAAAAGGGGCATGATGCAATCTGGGTGATTGTAGATAGATTGATATCTAAAACTTTTCACCATACAAGTAGTGGCGCCATACCTTCAACGCAAATACTACTGCTACTAACTCCAAATCATGGGTCGGATAGTTCTTCTCATGATCCTTCAGCTATCTGGATCCATAAGCAACTACCCTTCCATCTTATATCAAAACACAACCCAGTCCCTGATGCGAAGCATCAGTATACACTGAAAATCCTCATGAGCTGGTAGGGATAGTGAGAATCGGAGCAGTGGTCAATCGACACTTCAACTCCTGAAAACTCTTCTCATAATCTTCATCCCATATAAAAGTCACACTCTTTCTAGTGAGACGTGTCAACGGAGCAGCTAACTTGGAAAATCCCTCAATGAATCTCCAATAATATCTTGCTAAACCCAGGAAACTCTTGATCTCGGTGACTGTCCTCGGCTGTTCCCACTAAACTACAGCCTCAATCTTAGATAGATCTACTGATACACCATCCCTTGACACAACGTGTCCCAAAAATGAGATCTGTGACTACCAAAAATCACACTTGCTGAGTTTAGCATACAGCTTCTGTTCTCGTAGCGTCTGTAATATAATCCTGAGGTGTTTCTCATGCTCTTCCTCAAATTTCAAGTACACTAAGATGTCATCGATGAAGACGATAACAAATTGATCCAAATATGGCTTGAACACATCGTTCATTAAAGCCATGAAAGCTGCGGGAGCATTCGTCAATCCGAATGGCATAACCAAGAATTCATAGTGGCCATATCGGGTCCTAAATGCTGTCTTGGGCACATCTCCACTTCGAACTCTCAACTGATGATACCCATACCTCAGATCAATCTTAGAAAAAACTTGCGCTCCCTGGAGCTGATCTAACAAATCATCTATGCATGGAAGATGATACATGTTCTTGATGGTTGCCTTATTCAACAATCTGTAATCTATACACAATCGGAGGCTTCCATCCTTCTTCTTTACAAACAAAATCGGTGCTCCCCAAGGTGAAACACTCGGTCTGATGAAACCCCTATCCAACAGTTCCTGCAATTGTCTCTTAAGCTCCTCCAGCTCAACTAAGGCCATGCGATACGATGGTTTCGATATAGGTTCAATACCAGGCACCAAGTCTATGCAGAACATTATCTCTCTGTCTGGTGGTAACCCTGGCAATTCATCCGGAAAGACATCTGGTAACTCACTGACTATAGAAATATCTGCCAACTCCGGATGTACCTTAGCCGTATCAACCACTTACGCAATAAAACCTTCAATAGATTCATTCCTCAATCAGCATAGTATATTATTTATTGTAACCATAACTACTACTTTCATTTCTTTTCATCAAACTTTACAACATATTTGTCAGGTTTAGGAAACATAACTGTCTTAGCATAACAATCTAAAATAGTATGGTTTACAGATAACCAATCCATTCCTAAGATTACATCAAAATCACTCATACTTAACAATATTAGATTGGTTGTCATATCCTTTTCCCCTACTCTTAGCTTACAATAATTTAACGTATACTCAACTAACTGACTGTTATCCATAGGCGTACTAATCACCATCATCCTACTCAAAGGTGTACGCTCTACATGTTTTACTAACTTACATGCAAATGAAGGCGATACAAATGAATGCGTGGCACCAGGATCAATTAAAACATATGCTTCTAAATCCTACATCAAGATGTTACCTTAATCACGTCTGACGAAGCATCGGCTGTACCTTGGTCCAAGGCATGTACTCATCCTCGTCTAATGACCTATTCCCCCTTCTCCTCTGTCGTCGCTCTCCTCCTCAACGTAGACATATCAGCTGAAGCTCTCTTAGGCTCCTTGCGCTTCTATGGGGCAATATCAATAACCTCTGGGCAAACTCTAGCCATATGCCCTACCTTCCCACATCTGAAGCACAACCCGCTAGAAACAGGACAATGTCTACATCCATGGAATCTACCACATCTACTACACTGCTCACTGGCATTAATTGTTAAGGAGACCTAGAGTCTTCTAAGTCACGATCTGTTAAGAACAAGAGTTTATTGGATTCTCCCAAAGCAAAAATTATGGATCAGTGGGAAAGACCTAAAACTCTTAAAGATGATTCAAAGTTTGAGATATAGGGAGACCTTGGAATATGAATTACGTATTGAGTCTAAAGATTATAAATTGCTCAAGCTTATGTTTTGAATGCGAGACCTAATTGGAATAAGGAAAGAGTTCCGATATAATTGATGTACGAAATGAGACAAGTTTTGAAATGTGATAGATTTTGAATAGAAGTTACATTGGAATGAGATATGTATGCAAGTAAGAATATCTCGGTTATGTGAAGTGATTCGGAATCAAGTGATATGAATTGTGATAAACTATGGTATCCTACTTTTTATTGGGACTGAACCTTGAATCTTTACATCCATAACCAGTTTATGTGGTCAAGTCTGATGGCTAACAAAGGTATTTCAAAATACCTCCCCGCCTGAGAGACTTGACAGCGTTTAGAAGTACCCCAATCCATAACCTATAAATTGAAATTGACAGTCATCATATTCATGTTTGAAGTCAGGATACCATTACTTGTGCGGTAAAAAAAATTATGGAATTCTACTGATCATGAAAGCTTAAATATTAAATTTCACAAAAGCTGTCAAATACAAGAAAAATGGGGAATGACTTGGGTTAGTGTTTTGAGCAAAAGTGATTTCGGGATGACGCAATGTATATTGGTCAGGGACATGAGTTATTGAAATATTTAGTCAACATCAACTGGATGTGGTTCCTTTCTGATACTGACATATATTTCGTGGTAGCGAGCTTGGAGTTAAAAAAAATTGGACTTGATTAATCGAATCGAGCAAGCTCAGCGTATTGATAAGTACCGTATGATTAGATAATCAGACCCAGATGGGTGCTGCAACTAGCTTGAATATTGGTACTGATAATTTATTGAGATTTAAAAACAGAATTGTGTACCAAATGATCTATAGTTAAAGGAATTGATGTCGTCAGAGATTCATTTACGGAGACATACCCAACATTCGGAGAATAATAGGATTTATCAAATCTCCTGAAGATATATTGGTAATCAGGGATAATAAGAGATATAATTGAAAGGGTGACTAAAAGCCTCATATGACTGCAGCTTAAAGATAAGGTATAACAAGAGTTAGAAAGAAAGGAAAACTGAGTCCATGATACATTGGACCTTTCAAGATCTTAGATCAAGTGGGAGACAAAGCTGACAGGTTGGTGTTACCGCTAGAATTATCAAGTATCCACAATGTCTTCCACGTTTCGATGCTTCAGAAGTATCATCCGGATCTGACGTGTGTGATAAAGTATGAGCCACTAAAGTTGAAGGAGGATATGACCTATGTGAAAAAGATGATTCGGATCTTAAACAGAAAGGAAAAGAAATGTGATCTAAGACAATTTCTCTGGTTAAGGTTTTATGGCAATATCATACTTCGAAGGAGGCCACATGAGAGTTATAAAGTTTAATGCAAGAGAAGTACCCACATTTGTTTAAGGATTAATGTACCTTTAAATTTGGGGATCAAATTTCTTAAGGAGGGGAGACTGTAAACTCCACGAATTTTCTAATATTTGATTTTAATTATGAATATTCCTCTATGTCAGATAAGTATAAATATTAGACTAATCATACTTTGAAAATAATACATGATGTAACTATATAAAATAAATAAATAAATATAATAATAAATATAATAATAATGATAATAAAATATAACAACAATAATAATATATAATATAATATGAAAAGATGAGAAAGTGATGGAAGTGAAATGATGATAATGACAAGAGGAATGGTATGTATATATTTATAATAATTAAAAAAAAACGTGATGTTGGAGAAAGGAAATGAATGAAAAGAAAGGAAATGATGTTTGAAATGATGGAAAAAAAAAGGTGAAGTAGGTGGGAAATATCCCACCAACCATCACGTTAGGAAACAAAAATCGAAGATAAGAAGCCAAACCATCTTTGTCTACTGTACCCTCTACAAATCAAAGAAGATAATAATTTAGAAAGAAAAAATTACAACTGAAGCAGAGGCAATAACCGAGAAAATGGTAAGGGGCCTCCGGTAGCAGGGAACGTGGACTGAGGGGTGACAGAAGGCTCGGGCAGGGCTTGGAAATGGGAAGAAACAGTGGCGAACAAGGAAGGCAGACACGAGGGAAAGACTGGAAAACAAGGGTAGACTGAAAGTGTGAGAGAGACAAAGGATGAGAACAAAAAGGATGATGGTGATGGTGAAAATGATGATGGTGATGATGGAAAAAGATGAGGATGATGGTAAAGATGATGATGGTGATGAAGGTGACGGCGGTGTTGAGAGAAGAGAGGAAGCTGGAAACAGGGGCACGAGATTGTGACTGTTAGAGACTAGAACTGAAGGCTAAAACAGGAAAAGTGGGAAGAAATGGCTGGAACAGAGAGCTCCCCTTTCCTGAAAACCGAGAACAGTGACGCTTGGGAAGAGTTTTGAAAACAGGAGCAAAGGTAGAGGAGACCGAAGCTAGTAAACCAAGCTGAAGTTGGAGCAGAGATAGTAGCTGCAGGGGAAGGGCCATTCTTCTATGGATGGGTGGTTAGTGAACCGAGAGAGAGTGGAAGGAATGGAGGAAGCCAAAATCGATAGGTCGAAAGTGGGGGCGAGATCGAGGAAGCATGTATGTGTGAAACATAGGTCTTCTTCCACATCTGTTTCACTGCGAAAGTGCTGGAACCGGGGGCTCCGAGGGCTAAGCATGGTGGCAGCGACGGGAGACGAGAGAGAGGAAGGTGGTAGCAGGAAATAGAGGGCTGAAAGAAGAAAAAAATGAATGATGAATAGTGTCAAATAGAAGAGAAGAGACAGTGAACAGGGTTGCTGGGTGAGAAACGAAAGAGAAGAAGAAATGAAGAAAGCAATGAGGCGGGAAATTCAAAAAAAAAGGATGAGCAGTATTTAAAAAAAAAAAAGAAAAAAGCAAAGGAGGTTATTTTTGGATTTATATATATATATATATAAATAGGACCACATGGAAAATAGAATAAGAGGAATCGAGGAAATTGAGAAAATCCAAGGGAAAGGTGATCGAAAATATTTATTCGAAATTTTTGGTGAAAATAAGTCGAATGGGCCGAGCTCACCGACTCGCTAAGTCGAAGAAATCGAGGACTACGGACAGACATTGAGATAAAGAATTTATGCAAGTTTTAGAGATAACTATACATATTTTATGAATTCAAGTGTATTTTCCCTAGGTAAGCAAGGTTACGATTTTGTCGCATCGTAGGTAATTCGAATAAATAGGATACTAAGAATACAAATTTTGATGTAGGAGAAACGTAGAAGGATTTAAAGGAGATACTTGGAGACGTCACTACTCGAACTTGGAATTTTCGATAAATCGAGGTAAGGGGTGTAATTTAAGATGGTAATGGTATCCCTACCCTTAGACTCCGATTTTTTTATGCGTTTTCGAGCTTTCTCGTGCAACCCTTAATTGTAAAACAAAACCCAACACCTATTAAGCCCAAGTTTTATTTGGTCATGTTTTCGAAATAAAGAAATGCCATATGAAATTGAATGCATAGTTTCGAGCATGATTTCTGAATAAATGTTATGGTTTCGACTTACGTATGAATTGATTTCATGTTTTTGAAAGAAATGAAATTTAGAATGTGAACACAAGTTTAAGAAACGAAATTTTTTTTTGAAAGGTGATTGTGGGGGCCACCTCTTGAGTCCTGCGGGAACAAAGTGCCACACAATCTTTCTGTTTTATGAAAGAGTTTTCAGATTTCAAGAAATTTGACTTTATTACTCGGTATGAGTTTATGGGCTATAAAACCCAAGAAAGATTTTGAAAAATCTGTTTTGAGACGAAAAGGCAATGTATAGTGGAATTGTGGGGGCCACCTCTTGAGTCCGACGGGAGCAAAGTGCCACGTAATTTTCACAATGACATGTGAACGTGGGGGCCACCTCCTGAGTCCGATGGAAGCAAAGTGCCACGCGGTTCACAATGACATCTGATCGTGGGGGCCACCTCTTGGGTTCTGTGAAAGCAAAGTGCCACACAGTCTGTGTGAC
This sequence comes from Firmiana major, assembly GCA_033439115.1. Taxonomy (NCBI): domain Eukaryota; kingdom Viridiplantae; phylum Streptophyta; class Magnoliopsida; order Malvales; family Malvaceae; genus Firmiana; species Firmiana major. The sequence continues at coordinate 42,140,355 of CM065905.1, forward strand.
TGTGGGGGCCACCTCTTGGGTCCTACAGATGTAAAGTGCCACATGGTCAATGCATTTTTGTCATGCGCGCCTTCATGGCGTATATGAATTTCGCCTTTGGGTGTGATTGTTGTACGACCTTGATCACGTCTACAGCCTTGCTATGGCCATGTTTATGATTTCCCTCTATGGAGGATGACTATGTTATCATCGCATGACAATCCTATAAGTTAGCCTAGTCTCCATCTGATATGAATTATGTTATAAGATTTTTGATCCTTCGATACATGTTTATGCATCAGTTATGCTTTTGAAATTCTATCGGGTCTTGAAAGATTCTGAAGTTCTGTATGTTGTGAAAGATTTTGATGTAACTGAATGGATTTGTTTCCTCAAAGTTATATTTCTATTGATTATGTTTTCCATTTATGCATTTTGGAAACTATGTGATATTTGTAAAGAAATGCTATCTTTTAGTTTTTTTTCATGCATTCAGTGTGATTCAGCCACCAAGATCATTTTAAATGTATTTCTTACTGGGCTTTTTTCCGAAAGCTCACCCCTTTACCTCTCAGATGCGTTGCAGTGAAACTACAGTGATAAAAGCTATGTAGGACGACGTAGGCTGGCGAAAACGAGTTTCCTCAGACTACCTTTTGTACATGTATGAGGTATACATTTCTATCTCTTACCAGGCTATTATATGCATAGGTATCTATTGAAAGTAATGTATCGGGATGTAATCTATATAAGGATAAATGAAATATTTTTAAGGATTGATTTTTTTGGGAGTAACTAGACGTGTTTTAGAGTATGTAGAACGATTTGACAATATGATTTGGAAAACAAGTCTGATAGTTGTGGATATCTAAGATTGTTAAAAACATATGGTTTGCAGGTGGGTAGGCTTATATATAAGCCGTTATGCTGCCGAAATTTTTATCGGCCATATAAATCTAAATGTGAAACTTAATTATAATTACGGATAAAGAAGTAAGAAAATGAATTGACACTGTAAGACCCCGTATATGTAAAGTTGTAATGTGTAATGAATGTGAATGGACTTGTAATGTAAAGTATGATCGATGTAAGTTCATGGATTCAATGTACGTATGTGTAATATGATTTGTAACGTACATACAAGTTTCATTTAGTATGAATATGAAGAAATGAGTTCTTGTAAGTGATGAATGTGATTGGAGCTCAAAATGAGTAATGTGGTAAAATGGAATGAAGTTGAGCTCTCATTTAGTTTGGAATGTGATACTTTTGGATATACAATGAATGCACACAAGTTTCAATGTGCATAAGGTATGAATGGATGCCATTTTCAAGTTATAAAGGTGGATGGATGAGAAAATGGCCATGGCAACAGATTAAGGATGTGTTGGTGTGAGTTGCAGCAAGAAAACTGCAAAAAATCTGGAAAGTATGAAGGCCAGATCGATCTCATAAGATGAGAGATCGATCTGGAAGAGCCAGAATGCTTTTATTTGGGCAATGGAATAGAGCAGATCGATCTCCAATGAGGCCAGATCGATCTCCTAAGCATTCTGTAATGAAAAGATCGATCCTCAAGCACCTAGATCGATCTCCTTAGCTCTCTGTTTGGGACCAGATCGATCTCATGCTTCGACAGATCGATCTCATGCTTAAAATTTTGTGAAAATGAGAGATTTAAGGGGACCAGATCGATCTCCTCTTGGACCAGATCGATCTCCTCAAGATATTTCTATATAAGGAGGGCTGAAAATCTAAATATTTCGAAAAAAAACACCAATCTTCCATTTCTAACCCAAAAACCTAACTTTCTCTCTCTAAAATCATCCATTTTCAGCAAGAATTGAGGGGAGACCATTAGACATCAAGTTGTTCATCTTGAGGAAGAGAACAACATAGTTGGAACCCAAAATCCTATTGTGGGTATTGAAGGAGATAAGGGCATTGACATTTGGAGCAAGAAGAAAAATCATATTTGGTAAGATTCTAACACTCCAATCCGAGTACATTGTCTATTTAATTGATTTTGGAGTTGTTTGGCATGAGTATGTATGGATGGAAACACCTAGGTTGTGTTAGAAACTAATGTAACCTAGAAAATGGAATGCCTCTAGTGTGAGAAAGTATGATTTGGGGAGTTGGTGGTTTATGGGGTATGATAAGTTGTTAAATGAGTAATGTGGGTGATTTGGAATGGTTATGTGGAGTTATAATGTGGGTTTAAGTGAAATTATGAAAATGAGCATGTAAATGCTTGACAAATGCCATAGTGAGGAAATCAATGAAATATGAACACTATGAGCTTGATATCGATTTAATATCGATTTGGAATGAGTTAATAGGCCTAAAAGAATCCATAGACTCGAGTTTTGGGTAAAGTAATGAAACGAGGCCTCATAAGCGTTAATAGAGGCTATAGATTAAATTGACTATAGCAAGCACAAAGGTTGCATTATATGGATCGAATATAATGTGAAATATGATTGTGTGCAGTCTCGAAAGTTGTTGAAGATGAATCGAACCGTACGAGTAAGCAACTTAAGGAAGTGGAATCACGCATCGCGATTCCAGGTAAGGGGATTCTGTAAGTATATAGAGGTAGCAGCTCGAATTTTGTGGGTGTATAGGGCTTTGGAAATGTGCATGGATTTATAGAGATGTGTTTTGAAGATGTATGGATGTGACTATGAATAATTGTATGAGATTTGGTGGTTAAAATGGTATTGTAAAGAAATGGGATAGTAAGGCTAATAATTGCATAAATCTAATGTTTTGATGTTTTTCAAAACGGAATTGCTTGGTTTTAAGCAAGCTTGTAGATGGGTCGGATAGTGTTTTATTGATGTTGTGGAAAAGCATTTGTGAAGTGCTAAACCCGATTGTCGGGATCGTTTGATTGTGTATGAGCCGCCTATCGTATTTGCATGATATAAATCGCGCTAGCGCCTCGCTCGCGCTGGATTTCTATGTTTTCACTTGTGTGATACGTGCTTGAGCTTAGCTCGCACTTTGATTTGAATTGTGATGATGTTTTATAAACCGTACTGGAGCTTACGCTCGTACTTGGATTTGAGTGGTTTCTCTTATGGATATAACCGTAATGGAGCTATGCTCGTACGTGGTTTCTTCATATTTTATGCATAAATGCCGTACTAGAGCGTTGCTCGTACGAAGTGATTGGTTTTGATGCATGAATTCGCGCTAGAGCATAGCTCGCGCCGGTTTTCACACTGTGGTATGTATGAGGTCGTGGTGAGAGATACGGATTAACTCAGGGAACCCAACAGGCCTGACAGACCTCTTGAGTGGGGTGAGGGTGAGGGGCTAGGACATGACATAATCCATTCAGGGAACCCAACAGGCCTAACAGACCTCTTGAGTGGGGTGAGGGTGAGGGGCTATGACCTGAATCAGGGAACCCAACAGGGGCGAGCAAGGCCATGAGGGGCTAGGACCTGGTATTGAGGGTACTCCCACGCGCTCTTGAGACTATAAAGGTTACACTTGGTATGGGGTAGATAAGACCTACGACAGGCACCCCCAACCATGTTATGGGTCCGCGGAGTACGATGTACCGTGTATATCACATGGAGTACGATGTACCACGTGGTGGTTACTTGATTTGAGAAAGTCTGGCGGAGAACTAACCCACCTTCGTGTCAGTATGATACCCCGCACACAGGGATCCGTGTGGTCTGGGATGATATGTGACGATTGGCCAACGTAGTCACTTGAGATATAGTAACCTGTCTCCTTGCTTGATTTACTTACTACCATATAGTTTTAAATCTCTAAGTGTGATTTGTGATTGTTTAAGGTAGAACCGAAGGAGGGGTCGAGCCTCGTGGAATTGATTTGTGAAATGAAAATGAGGTTGTGATTGTGAATTGATGTGATGAGATTATATGTGTTTGAGAAAGAGTTTTATGACGTGGGTTTAAAAAGGAGGTTTCTTAATGAATTGCCCTTTTTATGAATTTAAATGAGATTGAGCATGAGATGATTTATACATGATGTTTTTATCATGTTTTATATGCCAATGTACATGATTTTGATACATGATATATATGTATACTCATATGGCATAGTTTTATTCCTCATGCTCCTACCATAAATGATTTAAGCATAACACTATCAGCATGTAGATAGAGTAGATATCTACCATGCTTGCATTATTGCCTTACTGAGCGTGTGGTTGCTCATCCCTCTCTATTTCCCCCCTACAGAGCGTGCATAGTAGCTCAGTGAGGACTGAGGCGTGGTATTTTGGACTCCGCTGCATCTCCATCGCTTAGAGGTATATACACAGTGATTCGTTTTATATCTAAACAATGTAAAAGCACAGTATTCTTTTGAGTTGTAATTATGGGGGATGTAGATGTCATTAAAACATGCTTTTGTATAAGTACAAGATTAAATGCAAATGTATGACATCGTTTTATTTAACTGAGAATGAATGAGATGTGGTGTTTATTACTGACTCACAGCCCAACAGTGTGTGGTGAGTTAGCTCACGACCGGGTAAGGTAACAATAAAACGCGAAAAATTTTTAGTGATTTTCGGTTAAAGAGAATGGAATTGGGTCGTGACAGAGATTGGTATCAGAGCTGTGTTGGCCTGATGTGAGTCACTAATAAAACGTAGGAAAGTACATCCCCGTAGTACTGTGCTTTTGTTTAGATATAACTGTGTATATCGTGATGGATTGAGCTTAATAAATTATTATAATACAGAAAGTTGGGCACTATGCCAGTTACACGCAAAGGTAGAGGGGCGAGAGCATGTGTTAGAGGCCGTAGAAGTAGGCCTAAGAGCCATGCGGAGCCACAGACTGAGCAGGCTCCACAGAACCCTGCTGAGAGAGCAGAGGATACTGAGGCTCGCTTCGCTAGGTTAGAGCGGAGTATTGAGAATTTAATGGAGATAGTCACGCAGGCCTTGGGCGCCGGTGACAGACGAGGTCCCGCGATACAGCCTACTACTGAACAGGCAGCTACAGAGGCAGAGAGATATCAAACTGCAGAGACTGCTACTGCTACACCACCTCCAGCCCAGGATATAGCTTCTCCTATCGCTCCACAACAGAGCGGTAGTGATTTGGGGTATGACTGCGACTTAAGTAGGTTGCGAGAGTTTCAAGCGCTAAAACCCCCAGTGTTTAGAGGGGTGAAGGACCCAGTGGTTATGGAGGATTGGGTGTATGAGATGGAGAAACTATATAGGTTTTTCCGATGCACTTCAGCTGAGAAGGTAGCCTTTGCCGTGTACATGTTGAAAGGCGAGGCAGAGCACTGGTGGAGATCCACCGAAGCTATTTTGAGGGCTAGACACTCCGAGATTTCATGGGAGATATTCTTGGAGGCCTTCAGAAGACAGTATATTCCAGCTACCGCACAGAGGAAACTGCGGATGGAATTTATAAATTTGGTTCAGGGGAACCATACTGTGGATGAGTATGAGTCCAAGTATATGTCCTTGGGGAGATATGGCCCGGACACGATGGGTAGTGAGACCCCAAAGATACAGAAGTTCATGGATGGATTGAGATTGGCCATCCGGACTAAGATAGCTCCCTTCGACATTGTGACTTATGAGGAGGCTGTACATAAGGCTCAGTTGTGTGAGCAAGACTTTGAGCGAAATGCCACCGAGCTTGGGAGAATCAGTGTTAGAAAGGACAGAGATCGAAAGAGATTCGGGAGGGATCGAGTGGCCAGGAAAGGAGGCCCAAGGTATTTTGAGAAGAGACCTAAGATCGAGGAGGTGCAGGAGAGAGCCACTAGACCTCCCGTATACCCAGCCTTGACTGCACCGAGGGGTATAACTATTGGAGGACCACGACCTACCACAGATCAGTGTAGGAGATGTGGGAGATACCATGGGACTAGGCCGTGTCAAGTGCCCCCTGTTTCGTGTTTTAGGTGTGGGAGGCCAGGACTTATATCGAGGTTCTGCACTGAGAAGATGGAGATTGCCCCACAGAAAGGCAAGGAGCCTGAGGGAGCTCCAGTTGAGACAGCAGCCCCGAGGAGGAGGGCTACAGCTAAGGAAAAAGGGAAACAGGTTGCGGGTGTGAGCAGAGGAAGAGTACATGCACTGGACCAGGACACTGCAGACACATCGACGGATGTGATTAAAGGTACCATCTGAATCTTTGATTTAGAAGCATTGGTATTATTTGATCCTGGTACCACGCATTCTTTCATATCACCTTCCTTTGCACATAAATTATTGAAGCATGTGAAACCAACATTGTTGGATAAAATGTTGATGATTTCCACACCTATGAATGATAGTCAATTGACTGAGCATGTATGTAGAGATTGTAAGTTAAAGATAGAGGGGAAGGAAATGATAGCCAATCTGATTTTATTGAATATGAATGATTTTGATGTAATTTTGGGAATGGATTGGTTGGCTACCAATCATGTTGTGATGGATTGTCATGCCAAAACATTGATGTTTTTAGGATTAGACAATCTTATTGTAAATTTTGATGAAAAGAAATGATATGAAAATAGCATGTTTGTTGTAAATAAAGGAGTATGATTTTAAATGCATATTGCTTGAGAGATAAATTATTGTTTATGATAAATGTTGAATGTGGAGTGATGGTTATGTTACTAACGATGGAGAGGATAATGTGAAGGGTTTATTGCATACGTGGTTGATATAGATGAGGCACACCAGGAATTGAGGGACATAGCCGTAATTACGGATTACCCTGATGTCTTTCCGGATGAATTACCAGGGCTACCACCTGTAAGGGAAATGGAATTTTGCATTGAGCTAGTGCCTGGTACAGAGCCGATATCGAAACCACCCTATAGAATGGCTCCGATAGAATTGGAAGAGCTGAAGAAACAGCTGCAAGAGTTGCTGGAGAAGGGGTTTATTAGACCGAGTGTCTCACCTTGGGGAGCACCGGTTCTATTTGTAAGGAAGAAGGATGGAAGCCTCCGACTGTGTATAGATTACAGGTTGTTGAATAAGGTCACCATTAAGAACAAGTACCCCTTTCCAAGAATCGATGATTTGTTGGATCGGCTCCAGGGAGCCGAAGTATTTTCTAAGATAGATCTGCGGTCAGGGTATCATCAGTTGAGGATTAGGAGTGGAGATGTACCCAAAACAGCATTTCGTACCTGTTATGGCCACTACGAGTTTTTGGTGATGCCATTCGGATTGACGAATGCTCCCGCAGCATTTATGGCATTGATGAATGATATATTCAAGCCATACCTGGACAAGTTTGTGATTGTTTTCATAGATGACATTTTGGTTTATTCTAAGTCCAGGGAAGATCATGAGGAGCATTTGAGAATAGTTCTGCAGACCCTCTGAGAGAGAGAATTGTACGCCAAACTCAGCAAGTGTAGCTTTTGGTTGGAACAGATCTCATTTCTGGGGCATGTTGTGTCAAGGGATGGGGTATCGGTGGATCCATCCAAGATAGAGGCAGTTGTACAGTGGGAACAGCCCAAGACAGTAACGGAGATCAGGAGTTTTCTGGGATTGGCAGGATATTATCGGAGATTTGTAAAGGGCTTCTCCAAACTAGCTGCTCCATTGACACGCCTCACGCGAAAAGATGTTAAGTTTGTGTGGGATGAGGCATGTGAGAGGAGTTTTGAGGAGCTTAAGCGTCGATTGACGACTGCTCCAGTTCTCACCATTCCTACCAGTTCAGGAGGATTCTCTGTGTATACGGATGCATCACACCAGGGACTGGGTTGTGTGCTTATGCAGAATGGGAAGGTAGTTGCCTATGGATCTAGACAGTTGAAAGATCATGAGAGGAACTACCCGACACATGATTTGGAGTTGGCGGCTGTAGTATTTGCTTTGAAAATATGGCGCCACTATCTCTATGGTGAGAAATTTCAGGTGTTCACAGATCATAAGAGCCTTAAGTACCTGTTCTTGCAGAAAGAGCTGAATATAAGACAGAGGAGATGGCTCAAACTCCTGAAAGACTATGATTGTGAAATCATGTACCACCCGGGTAAGGCAAATGTAGTTGCCGATGCCTTGAGTAGAAAGAACCTTGGGTTGGTGTCTTATATGATGGTACAGGAACATGAATTGTTAGAACACTTTGCGAACCTCAGTTTGGATGTAACCCCACCTGGATTTGAGAGACTTGAGATCATGGCTAGTTTGAGACTAGAGCCAGAATTGATTGGCCGTATTCGGCAAGCCCAGCAGAGCGATCGATGGTGCATCAATTGGCTGAGGCAGATACAGACAGGTGTGGGTATTGATTTTGAGCAGAGTGCTGATGGGTTATTGAGGTTCAGAGGCAGAGTATGCGTTCCCAGGGATCCTGAGATCAGGAGAACGATTTTATCAGAGGCTCACTCATCGAAGTATACGATACATCCGGGAAGTACCAAGATGTATCAAAACCTTCGGAAGGTTTATTGGTGGTCTGGAATGAAGAGAAACATTACTGAATATGTCGCTAAGTGTCTCGTTTGTCAACAAGTGAAGGTAGAGCATCAGAAGAATGCAGGATTATTACAGCCTCTACCGATACCGACATGGAAGTGGGAGCATGTCACCATGGATTTTGTGATGGGGTTGCCGAGGACCCGTAGAGGTCATGATGCCATATGGGTTATTGTGGACCGATTGACTAAGTCCGCCCATTTCTTGGCTATGAGAGCTACCAATACACTGAGTCAGTTGGCGAACCTGTATATTCGAGAGATAGTACGGCTACATGGTGTACCAGTGAGCGTTGTTTCTGATAGGGATGCCCACTTCACTTCCCATTTTTGGAACATTTTCAGGAAGCACTGGGGACCCGACTGAGTTTTAGCACCGCTTTTCATCCTCAGACAGATGGGCAGTCGAGAGGACTATACAGACCCTCGAGGATATGTTGAGAGCATGTGTGCTAGATTTTAGAGGCTTCTGGGATGACCATCTGCAGTTAGCCGAGTTCGCTTATAATAATAGCTATCATGCGAGTATCGGGATGGCACCCTATGAGGCATTGTATGGACGTAGATGCCGTTCCCCCATTGGATGGGAAGAGGTTGGTGACAGACAGATTTTTGCTCCGGACTTAGTGCAGCAGGCATCTGAGGACGTCCAATTGATATGTGAGAGATTACGGACAGCTTAGAGCCAGTAAAAGAGTTATGCTGACAAGAGACGAAGACCACTGGAGTTTGATGAGGGTGTGTCAGTGTTTCTGAGAGTATCACCATCGAAGGGTATTATGAGATTTGGTAAGAAGGGTAAGCTGAGCCCTAGATATATCGGACCCTTCAAGATTTTGGAGAGAGTGGGAGATAAGGCGTATAGGTTGGCATTGCCATCGGACTTGGCAAATGTCCACAACGTCTTCCATGTCTCGATACTTCGGAAGTATCACCCAGACCCGACACACATGATAAGATATGAGCCGTTGGAGCTCCATGAGAGTATGACGTATGTTGAGAAGCCGGTTTGGATATTGGACAGAAAAGAGAAAGTGTTGCGGAATAAGACAATTCCCTTGGTGAAAGTTCTTTGGCAACATCACACGGCGGAAGAGGCCACATGGGAATTGGAGAACTTTATACGGGAGAAGTACCCCCAACTTTTTGAAGAGTGACTTGGTTCTGATTTGGAGAACCAAATTCCTTGAAGGAGGGGAGAATGTGAGACCCCGTATATGTAAAGTTGTAATGTGAAATGAATGTGAATGGACTTGTAATGTAAAGTATGATCAATGTAAGTTTATGGATTCAATGTACGTATGTGTAATATGATTTGTAACGTACATACAAGTTTCAATTAGTATGAATATGAAGAAATGAGTTCTTGTAAGTGATGAATGTGATTGGAACTCAAAATGAGTAATGTGGTAAAATGGAATGAAGTTGAGCTCTCATTTAGTTTGGAATGTGATACTTTTGGATATACAATGAATGCACACAAGTTTCAATGTGCATAAGGTATGAATGGATGCCATTTTCAAGTTATAAAGGTGGATGGATGAGAAAATGGCCATGGCAACAGATTAAGGATGTGTTGGTGTGAGTTGCAGCAAGAAAACTGCAGAAAATCTGGAAAGTATGAAGGCCAGATCGATCTCATAAGATGAGAGATCGATCTGGAAGAGCCAGAATGCTCTTATTTGGGCAATGGAATAGAGCAGATCGATCTCCAATGGGGCCAGATCGATCTCCTAAGCATTCTGTAATGAAAAGATCGATCCTCAAGCACCCAGATTGATCTCCTTAGCTCTCTGTTTGAGACCAGATCGATCTCATGCTTCGACAGATCGATCTCATGCTTAAAATTTCATGAAAATGAGAGATTTAAGGGGACCAGATCGATCTCCTTTTGGACCAGATCGATCTCCTCAAGCTATTTCTATATAAGGAGGGCTGAAAATCTGAAAATTTTGGGAAAAACACCAATCTTCCATTTCTAACCCAAAAACCTAAATTTCTCTCTCTAAAATCAGCCATTTCCAGCAAGAATTGAGGGGAGACCATTAGACATCAAGTTGTTCATCTTGAGGAAGAGAACAACATAGTTGGAACCCAAAATCCCATTGTGGGTATTGAAGGAGATAAGGGCATTGACATTTGGAGCAAGAAGAAAAATCATATTTGGTAAGATTCTAACACTCCAATCCGAGTACATTGTCTATTTAATTGATTTTGGAGTTGTTTGGCATGAGTATGTATGGATGGAAACATCTAGGTTATGTTAGAAACTAATATAACCTAGAAAATGGAATGCCTCTAGTGTGAGAAAGTATGATTTGAGGAGTTGGTGGTTTATGGGGTATGATAAGTTGTTAAATGAGTAATGTGGGTGATTTGGAATGGTTATGTGGAGTTATAATGTGGGTTTAAGTGAAATTATGAAAATGAGCATGTAAATGCTTGACAAATGCCATAGTGAGGAAATCAATGAAATATGAACACTATGAGCTTGATATCGATTTAATATCGATTTGGAATGAGTTAATAGGCCTAAAAGAATCCATAGACTCGAGTTTTGGGTAAAGTAATGAAACGAGGCCTCATAAGCGTTAATAGAGGCTATAGATTAAATTGACTATAACAAGCACAAGGGTTGCATTATATGGATCGAATATAATGTGAAATATGATTGTGTGCAGTCTCGAAAGTTGTTGAAGATGAATCGAACCGTACGAGTAAGCAGCTTAAGGAAGTAGAATCACGCATCGCGATTCCAGGTAAGGGGATTCTGTAAGTATATAGAGGTAGCAGCTCGTATTTTGTGGGTGTATAGGGCTTTGGAAATGTGCATGGATTTATAGAGATGTGTTTTGAAGATGTATGGATGTGACTATGAATAATTGTATGAGATTTGGTGGTTGAAATGGTATTGTAAAGAAATAGGATAGTAAGGCTAATAATTGCATAAATCTAATGTTTTGATGTTTTTCAAAACGGAATTGCTTGGTTTTAAGCAAGCTTGTAGATGGGCCAGCTAGTGTTTTATTGATGTTGTGGAAAAGCATTTGTGAAGTGCTAAACCCGATTGTCGGGATTGTTTGATTGTGTGTGAGCCGCCTATCGTATTTGCATGATATAAATCGCGCTAGCGCCTCGCTCGCGCTGGATTTCTATGTTTTCACTTGTGTGATACGTGCTTGAGCTTAGCTCGCACTTTGATTTGAATTGTGATGATGTTTTATAAACCGTACTGGAGCTTACGCTCGTACTTGGATTTGAGTGGTTTCTCTTATGGATATAACCGTACTGGAGCTATGCTCGTACGTGGTTTCTTCATATTTTATGCATAAATGCCGTACTAGAGCGTTGCTCGTACGAAGTGATTGGTTTTGATGCATGAATTCGCGCTAGAGCATAGCTCGCGCCGGTTTTCACACTGTGGTATGTATGAGGTCGTGGTGAGAGATACGGATTAACTCAGGGAACCCAACAGGCCTGACAGACCTCTTGAGTGGGGTGAGGGTGAGGGGCTAGGACCTGACATAATCCATTCAGGGAACCCAACAGGCCTAACAGACCTCTTGAGTGGGGTGAGGGTGAGGGGCTATGACCTGAATCAGGGAACCCAACAGGGGCGAGCAAGGCCATGAGGGGTTAGGACCTGGTATTGAGGGTACTCCCACGCGCTCTTGAGACTATAAAGGTTACACTTGGTATGGGGTAGATAAGACCTACGACAGGCACCCCCAACCATGTTATGGGTCCGCGGAGTACGATGTACCGTGTATATCACATGGAGTACGATGTACCACATGGTGGTTCCTTGATTTGAGAAAGTCTGGCGGAGAACTAACCCACCTTCGTGCCAGTATGATACCCCGCACACAGGGATCCGTGTGGTCTGGGATGATATGTGACGATTGGCCAACGTAGTCACTTGAGATATAGTAACATGTCTCCTTGCTTGATTTACTTACTACCACATGGTTTTAAATCTCTAAGTGTGATTTGTGATTGTTTAAGGTAGAACCGAAGGAGGGGTCGAGCCTCGTGGAATTGATTTGTGAAATGAAAATGAGGTTGTGATTGTGAATTGATGTGATGAGATTATATGTGTTTGAGAAAGAGTTTTATGACGTGGGTTTAAAAAGGAGGTTTCTTAATGAATTGCCCTTTTTATGAATTTAAATGAGATTGAGCATGAGATGATTTATACATGATGTTTTTACCATGTTTTATATGCCAATGTACATGATTTTGATACATGATATATATGTATACTCATATGGCATAGTTTTATTCCTCATGCTCCTACTATAAATGATTTATGCATAACACTATTAGCATGTAGATAGAGTAGATATCTACCATGCTTGCATTATTGACTTACTGAGCGTGTGGTTGCTCATCCCTCTCTATTTCCCCCTACAGAGCGTGCATAGTAGCTCAGTGAGGACTGAGGCGTGGTATTTTGGACTCCACTGCATCTCCATCGCTTAGAGGTATATACACAGTGATTCTTTTTGTATCTAAACAATGTAAAAGCACAGTATTCTTTTGAGTTGTAATTATGGGGGATGTAGATGTCATTAAAACATGCTTTTGTATAAGTACAAGATTAAATGCAAATGTATGACATTGTTTTATTTAACTGAGAATGAATGAGATGTGGTTTTTATTATTGACTCACAGCCCAACATTGTGTGGTGAGTTAGTTCACGACCGGGTAAGGTAACAATAAAACGCGAAAAATTTTTAGTGATTTTCGGTTAAAGAGAATGGAATTAGGTCGTGACAGAGATTGGTATCAGAGCTGTATTGGCCTGATGTGAGTCACTAATAAAACGTAGGAAAGTACATCCCCGTAGTACTGTGCTTTTGTTTAGATATAACTGTGTATATCGTGATGGATTGAGCTTAATAAATTATTATAATACGGGAAGTTAGGCACTATGCCAGTTACACGCAAAGGTAGAGGGGCGAGAGCACGTGCTAGAGGCCGTAGAAGTAGGCCTGAGAGCCGTGCAGAGCCACAGACTGAGCAGGCTCCACAGAACCCTGCTGAGAGAGCAGAGGATACTGAGGCTCGCTTCGCTAGGTTAGAGCGGAGTATTGAGAATTTAGTGGAGATAGTCACGCAGGCCTTGGGCGCCGGTGACAGACGAGGTCCCGCGGTACAGCCTACTACTGAACAGGCAGCTGCAGAGGCAGAGAGATCTCAAACTGCTGAGATTGCTACTGCTACACCACCTCCAGCCCAGGATATAGCTTCTCCTATCGCTCCACAACAGAGCGGTAGTGATTTGGGGTATGACTGCGACTTAAGCAGGTTGCGAGAGTTTCAAGCGCTAAAACCCCCAGTGTTTAGAGGGGAGAAGGACCCAGTGGTTACGGAGGATTGGGTGTATGAGATGGAGAAACTATATAGGTTTTTTCGATGCACTTCAGCTGAGAAGGTAGCCTTTGCCGTGTACATGTTGAAAGGCGAGGCAGAGCACTGGTGGAGATCCACCGAAGCTATTTTGAGGGCTAGACACTCCGAGATTTCATGGGAGATATTCTTGGAGGCCTTCAGAAGACAGTATATTCCAGCTACCGCACAGAGGAAATTGAGGATGGAATTTATAAATTTAGTTCAGGGGAACCATACTGTGGACGAGTATGAGTCCAAATATATGTCCTTGGGGATATATGACCCGGACACGATGGGTAGTGAGACCCAAAAGATACAGAAGTTCATGGATGGATTAAGATTGGCGATCCGGACTAAGCTAGCTCCCTTCCACATTGTGACTTATGAGGAGGCTGTGCATAAGGCTCAGTTGTGTGAGCAAGACTTTGAGCGAAATGCCTCCGAGCTTGGGAGAATCAGTGTTAGAAAGGACAGAGATCGAAAGAGATCCGGGAGGGATCGAGTGGCCAGGAAAGGAGGCCCAAGGTATTTTAAGAAGAGACCTAAGATCGAGGAGGTGCAGGAGAGAGCTGTTAGACCTCCCGTATACCCAGCCTTGACTGCACCGAGGGGTATAACTATTGGAGGACCACGACCTACCACAGATCAGTGTAGGAGATGTGGGAGATACCATGGGACTAGGCCGTGTCAGGTGCCCCCTGTTTCGTGTTTTAGGTGTGGGAGGCTAGGACATATATCGAGGTTCTGCACTGAGAAGATGGAGATTGCCCCACAGAAGGGCAAGGAGCCTAAGGGAGCTCCAGTTGAGACAGCAGCCCCGAGGAAGAGGGCTACAGCTGAGGAAAAAGGGAAACAGGTTGCGAGTGTGAGCAGAGGAAGAGTACATGCACTGGACCAGGACACTGCAGACGCATCGACGGATGTGATTAAAGGTACCATCCGAATCTTTGATTTAGAAGCATTGGTATTATTTGATCCTGGTGCCACGCATTCTTTCATATCACCTTCCTTTGCACATAAATTATTGAAGCATGTGAAACCAACATTGTTGGATAAAATGTTGATGATTTCCACACCCATGAATGATAGTTAATTGACTGAGCATGTATGTAGAGATTGTAAGTTAAAGATATAGGGGAAGGAAATGATAGCCAATCTGATTTTATTGAATATGAATGATTTTGATGTAATTTTGGGAATGGATTTGTTGGCTACCAATCGTGTTGTGATGGATTGTCATGCCAAAACATTGATGTTTTCAGGATTAGACAATCTTATTGTAAATTTTGATGAAAAGAAATGATATGAAAATAGCATGTTTGTTGTAAATAAAAGAGTATGATTTTAAATGCATATTACTTGAGAGATAAATTATTGTTTATGATAAATGTTGAATGTGGAGTGATGGTTATGTTACTAACGATGGAGAGGATAATGTGAAGGGTTCATTGCATACGTGGTTGATATAGATGAGGCACACCTGGAATTGAGGGACATAGCCGTAATTACGGATTACCCTGATGTCTTTCCGGATGAATTACCAGGGCTACCACCTGTAAGGGAAATGGAATTTTGCATTGAGCTAGTGCCTGGTACAGAGCTGATATCGAAACCACCATATAGAATGGCTCCGATAGAATTGGAAGAGCTGAAGAAACAGCTGCAAGAGTTGCTGGAGAAGGGGTTTATTAGACCGAGTGTCACACCTTGGGGAGCACCGGTTCTATTTATAAGGAAGAAGGATGGAAGCCTCCGACTGTGTATAGATTACAGGTTGTTGAATAAGGCCACCATTAAGAACAAGTACCCCTTTCCAAGAATCGATGATTTGTTGGATCAGCTCTAGGGAGCCGAAGTATTTTCTAAGATAGATCTGCGGTCAGGGTATCATCAGTTGAGGATTAGGAGTGGAGATGTACCCAAAACAACATTTTGTACCTGTTATGGCCACTACGAGTTTTTAGTGATGCCATTCGGATTGACGAATGCTCCCGCAACATTTATGGCATTTATGAATGATATATTCAAGCCATACCTGGACAAGTTTGTGATTGTTTTCATAGATGACATTTTGGTTTATTCTAAGTCCAGGGAAGATCATGAGGAGCATTTGAGAATAGTTCTGCAGACCCTCCGAGAGAGAGAATTGTACGCCAAACTCAGCAAGTGTAGCTTTTGGTTGGAACAGATCTCATTTCTGGGGCATGTTGTGTCAAGGGATGGGGTATCGGTGGATCCATCCAAGATAGAGGCAGTTGTACAGTGGGAACAGCCTAAGACAGTAACGGAGATCAGGAGTTTTCTGGGATTGGCAGGATATTATCGGAGATTTGTAAGGGGTTTCTCCAGACTAGCTACTCCATTGACACGCCTCACGCGAAAAGATGTTAAGTTTGTGTGGGATGAGGCATGTGAGAGGAGTTTTGAGGAGCTTAAGCGTCGATTGACGACTACTCCAGTTCTCACCATTCCTACCAGCTCAGGAGGATTCTCGGTGTATACGGATGCATCACACCAGGGACTGGGTTGTGTGCTTATGTAGGATGGGAAGGTAGTTGCTTATGGATCTAGACAGTTGAAAGATCATGAGAGGAACTACTCGACACATGATTTGGAGTTGGCGGCTGTAGTATTTGCTTTGAAAATATGGCGCCACTATCTCTATGGTGAGAAATTTCAGGTGTTCACAGATCATAAGAGCCTTAAGTACCTGTTCTTGCAGAAAGAGCTGAATATGAGACAGATGAGATGGCTCGAACTCCTGGAAGACTATGATTGTGAAATCATGTACCACCCGGGTAAGGCAAATGTAGTTGTCGATGCCTTGAGTAGAAAGAACCTTGGGTTGGTGTCTTATATGATGGTACGGGAACATGAATTGTTAGAACACTTTGCGAACCTCAGTTTGGATGTAACCCCACCTAGATTTGAGAGACTTGAGATCATGGCTAGTTTGAGACTAGAGCCAGAATTGATTGGCCGTATTCGGCAAGCCCAGCAGAGCGATCGACGGTGCATCGATTGGCTGAGGCAGATACAGACAGGTGTGGGTATTGATTTTGAGCAGAGTACTGATGGGTTATTGAGGTTCAGAGGCAGAGTATGCGTTCCCAGGGATCCTGAGATCAGGAGAATGATTTTATCAGAGGCTCACTCATCGAAGTATACGATACATCCGGGAAGTACCAAGATGTATCAAAACCTTCGGAAGGTTTATTGGTGGTCTGGAATGAAGAGAAACATTGCTGAATATGTCGCTAAGTGTCTCGTTTGTCAGCAAGTGAAGGTAGAGCATCATAAGCCTGCAGGATTATTGCAGCCTCTACCGATACCGACATGGAAGTGGGAACATGTCACCATGGATTTTGTGATGGGGTTGCCGAGGACCCGTAGAGGTCATGATGCCATATGGGTTATTGTGGACCGATTGACTAAGTCCGCCCATTTCTTGGCTATGAGAGCTACCGATACACTGAGTCAGTTGGCGAACCTGTATATTCGAGACATAGTACGGCTACATGGTGTACCAGTCAGCGTTGTTTCTAATAGGGATGCCCGCTTCACTTCCCATTTTTAGGAACTTTTTCAAGAAGCGTTGGGGACCCGACTGAGTTTTAGCACCACTTTTCATCCTTAGACAGATGGGCAGTCAGAGAGGACTATACAGACCCTCGAGGATATGTTGAGAGCGTGTGTGCTGGATTTTAGAGGCTCCTGGGATGACCACCTGCAGTTAGCCGAGTTCGCTTATAATAATAGCTATCATGCGAGTATCGGGATGGCACCCTATGAGGCATTGTATGGACGTAGATGCCGTTCCCCCATTGGATGGGAAGAGGTTGGTGACAGACAGATTTTTGCTCCGGACTTAGTGCAGCAGGCATCTGAGGACGTCCAGTTGATATGTGAGAGATTACAGACAGCTCAGAGCCGGCAAAAGAGTTATGCTGACAAGAGACGAAGACCACTGGAGTTTGATGAGGGTGAGTCGGTGTTTCTGAGAGTATCACCATCGAAGGGTATTATGAGATTTGGTAAGAAAGGCAATCTGAGCCCTAGATATATCGGACCCTTCGAGATTTTGGAGCGAGTGGGAGATAAGGCGTATAGGTTGGCATTGCCACCGGACTTGGCAAATGTCCACAACGTCTTCCACGTCTCGATGCTTTGGAAGTATCTCCCAGACCCGGCACACATGATAATATATGAGCCGTTAGAGCTCCATGAGAGTATGACGTATGTTGAGAAGCCGGTTCGGATATTGGACAGAATGTTGCAGAATAAGACAATTCCCTTGGTGAAAGTTCTTTGGCAACATCGCACGGCGGAAGAGGCCACATGGGAATTGGAGAACTTGATACGGGAGAAGTACCCCTAACTTTTTGAAGAGTGACTTGGTTCTAATTTGGAGGACCAAATTCCTTGAAGGAGAAGAGAATGTGAGACCCCGTATATGTAAAGTTGTAATGTGTAATGAATGTGAATGGACTTGTAATGTAAAGTATGATCGATGTAAGTTCATGGATTCAATGTACGTATGTGTAATATGATTTGTAACGTACATACAAGTTTCATTTAGTATGAATATGAAGAAATGAGTTCTTGTAAGTGATGAATGTGATTGGAACTCAAAATGAGTAATGTGGTAAAATGGAATGAAGTTGAGCTCTCATTTAGTTTGGAATGTGATACTTTTGGATATACAATGAATGCACACAAGTTTCAATGTGCATAAGGTATGAATGGATGCCATTTTCAAGTTATAAAGGTGGATGGATGAGAAAATGACCATGGCAACAGATTAAGGATGTGCTGGTGTGAGTTGCAGCAAGAAAATTGCAGAAAATCTAGAAAGTATGAAGGCTAGATCGATCTCATAAGATGAGAGATCGATCTGGAAGAGCCAGAATGCTCTTATTTGGGCAATGAAATAGAGCATATCGATCTCTAATGGGGCCAGATCGATCTCCTAAGCATTCTGTAATGAGAAGATTGATCCTCAAGCACCCAGATCGATCTCCTTAGCTCTCTGTTTGGGACCAGATCGATCTCATACTTCGACAGATCGATCTCATGCTTAAAATTTCATGAAAATGAGAGATTTAAGGGGACCAGATCGATCTCCTCTTGGACCAGATTGATCTCCTCAAGCTATTTCTATATAAGGAGTGCTGAAAATCTGAAAATTTCGAGAAAAACACCAATCTTCCATTTCTAACCCAAAAACCTAACTTTCTCTCTCTAAAATCAGCCATTTCTAGCAAGAATTGAGGGGAGACCATTAGATATCAAGTTGTTCATCTTGAGGAAGAGAACAACATAGTTGGAACCCAAAATCCTATTGTGGGTATTGAAGGAGATAAGGGCATTGACATTTGGAGCAAGAAGAAAAATCATATTTGGTAAAATTTTAACACTCCAATCCGAGTACATTGTCTATTTAATTGATTTTGGAGTTGTTTGGCATGAGTATGTATGGATGGAAACATCTAGGTTGTGTTAGAAACTAATGTAACCTAGAAAATGGAATGCCTCTAGTGTGAGAAAGTATGATTTGGGGAGTTGGTGCTTTATGGGGTATGATAAGTTGTTAAATGAGTAATGTGGGTGATTTGGAATGGTTATGTGGAGTTATAATGTGGGTTTAAGTGAAATTATGAAAATGAGCATGTAAATGCTTGACAAATGCCATAGTGAGGAAATCAATGAAATATGAACACTATGAGCTTGATATCGATTTAATATCGATTTGGAATGAGTTAATAAGCCTAAAAGAATCCATATACTCGAGTTTTGGGTAAAGTAATGAAACGAGGCCTCATAAGTGTTAATAGAGGCTATAGATTAAATTGACTATAGCAAGCACAAGGTTTGCATTATATGGATCGAATATAATGTGAAATATGATTGTGTGCAGTCTCGAAAGTTGTTGAAGACGAATCGAACCGTACGAGTAAGCAGCTTAAGGTAGTGGAATCACGCATCGCGATTCCAGGTAAGGGGATTCTGTAAGTATATAGTGGTAGCAGCTCGTATTTTGTGGGTGTATAGGGCTTTGGAAATGTGCATGGATTTATAGAGATGTGTTTTGAAGATGTATGGATGTGACTATGAATAATTGTATGAGATTTGGTGGTTGAAATGGTATTGTAAAGAAATGGGATAGTAAGGCTAATAATTGCATAAATCTAATGTTTTGATGTTTTTCAAAACGGAATTGCTTGGTTTTAAGCAAGCTTGTAGATGGGCCGGCTAGTGTTTTATTGATGTTGTGGAAAAGCATTTGTGAAGTGCTAAACCCAATTGCCGGGATTGTTTGATTGTGTATGAGCCGCCTATCGTATTTGCATGATATAAATCGCGCTAGAGCCTCGCTCGCGCTGGATTTCTATGTTTTCACTTGTGTGATACGTGCTTGAGCTTAGCTCACACTTTGATTTGAATTGTGATGATGTTTTATAAACCGTACTGGAGCTTACGCTCGTACTTGGATTTGAGTGGTTTTTCTTATGCATATAACCGTACTGGAGCTATGCTCGTACGTGGTTTCTTCATATTTTATGCATAAATGCCGTACTAGAGCGTTGCTCATACGAAGTGATTGGTTTTGATGCATGAATTCGCACTAGAGCATAGCTCGCGCCGATTTTCACACTGTGGTATGTATGAGGCTGTGGTGAGAGATACGGATTAACTTAGGGAACCCAACAGGCCTAACAGACCTCTTGAGTGGGGTGAGGGTGAGGGGCTAGGACCTGACATAATCCATTCAGGGAACCCAACAGGCCTAACAGACCTCTTGAGTGGGGTGAGGGTGAGGGGCTAGGACCTGAATCAGGGAACCCAACAGTGGCGAGCAAGGCCATGAGGGGCTAGGACCTGGTATTGAGGGTACTCTCACGCGCTCTTGAGACTATAAAGGTTACACTTGGTATGGGGTAGATAAGACCTATGACAGGCACCCCCAACCATGTTATGGGTCCGCGGAGTACGATGTACCGTGTATATCACATGGAGTACGATGTACCGCGTGGTGGTTACTTGATTTGAGAAAGTCTGGCGGAGAACTAACCCACCTTCGTGCCAACATGATACCCCGCACACCGGGATCCGTGTGGTCTGGGATGATATGTGACGATTGGCCAACGTAGTCACTTGAGATATAGTAACCTGTCTCCTTGCTTGATTTACTTACTACCACATGGTTTTAAATCTCTAAGTGTAATTTGTGATTGTTTAAGGTAGACCCGAAGGAGGGGTTGAGCCTCGTGGAATTGATTTGTGAAATGAAAATGAGGTTGTGATTGTGAATTGATGTGATGCGATTATATGTGTTTGAGAAAGAGTTTTATGACGTGGGTTTAAAAAGGAGGTTTCTTAATGAATTGCCCTTTTATGAATTTAAATGAGATTGAGCATGAGATGATTTATACATGATGTTTTTACCATGTTTTATATGCCAATGTACATGATTTGATACATGATATATATGTATACTCATATGGCATAGTTTTATTCCTCATGCTCCTACCATAAATGATTTATGCATAACACTATCAACATGTAGATAGAGTAGATATCTACCATGCTTGCATTATTGCCTTACTGAGCGTGTGGTTGCTCATCCCTCTCTATTTCCCCCTACAGAACGTGCATAGTAGCTCAGTGAGGACTGAGGCGTGGTATTTTGGACTCCGCTGCATCTCCATCGCTTAGAGGTATATACACAGTGATTCTTTTTGTATCTAAACAATGTAAAAGCACAGTATTCTTTTGAGTTGTAATTATGGGGGATATAGATGTCATTAAAACATGCTTTTGTATAAGTACAAGATTAAATGCAAATGTATGACATCGTTTTATTTAACTGAGAATGAATGAGATGTGGTGTTTATTATTGACTCACAGCCCAACAGTGTGTGGTGAGTTAGTTCACGACCGGGTAAGGTAACAATAAAATGCGAAAAAATTTTAGTGATTTTCAGTTAAAGAGAATGGAATTGGGTCGTGACAGACACTGCACAGGAATACAACCTAAGTGAATAAAGGGACTAAGTTGCAAGCTGAAGTTTCAAAAAAAAATAAAATTTCTCTGAATTTTTATAGGTCACGGGTCGTTACAGAAATAAAAAAATGGGGTGAGCTCACAGCTCAGTAAGGAAATCAGGTAAGCAAGTAGATAACCACACTATCTACAAAATACAATGTTCATGCCTTGAAATCATTTCCTTATTGACTCATATCTAAAGTATGCATCCTGCTTTGAAACTTTTATGCAATATATACATATAGATACAAATCGTCAGTTATAAAACTGAAAACATGTTGGTTTGACAACTTCAGCAGTTTATGCAAAACATTGCATTTCTCATGTAATTTCATATAAATCACATTTGTCATGTCATTCAATTAAATCAAAATAATATGGCATATCATCATGTTTAAAAACATGAAAATCTGGACCTCACCCATCCCTCAGGTTACCCTTTTCACACACAAATTCACATGTTCAGATTCTAAAACCATGTGAGAGTTTATTCAAGAAAACTCAATTTGCATTGCATGAAAGGAGATAGCCGACTACATGTTCTGAGATTATGATCATAACTCATTTTCATGATCCCAGGCTACACAGTACTCGGTGTGCAGGGTTTCACATTTACTATAACGGGAGGTGGGTCAAATCTCTACCGTCAGCTCTCAACTCAACAACATCGTGTACTCACGGTACATCGTACTCCATGTGACATACATGGTACAAAGTACTCCATGGACCCAATCTCAAGGTCGAATGCTTGCCATAAGTCTTAGTCCTCATAACTTGGATATACCTCATAGTCGAGATGCTTGCCATAAGTCTTAGTCCTTATACTATGGATAATAATTTTTTATAGCCCTCAGCCATATCTCAAAATATTGCACGTGCGAGCATATAATTGGTGCAACACACAGTCAACACAGGCTCCCAGCATGGCTGTTTCATGCTCTTTCTTTCAAAATTGGTACATGCGAGTAAACTCCCAACACGACCATAACACAAGTGATATAAATCTAGTGCGAGCAATACTCCCAACACTATGTCATGTAAAGATCAAGTATGAGCAATGCTCCCAATACTCTATAATGCATCAATCAATGAAAACTGAGTACGACCTAAGCTCCCAGTACTCTATCATGTAAAACTGAGTATGAGTAATGCTTCTAATACTCCAAAATGCATAAATCGCATTTAAAATTAAGTACGAGAATATAATCAAGTACTACGTGATGCATATCTAAAAAATATAGTGCAAGTATTCTCTAGCACTAATGGTTTACACACAAACCTGATAGATGGCTTATTCAAATCATAATTCACCCAAGTAAATCAAATAGGCACTCAAATGTGCTGTTTTTGCATAGACATGAAAACATTACCTATTCTATCATACACAGTTAAAACACATTGAATTTAATCACCCACATGCTTCCTCAGCTTTTTAACTCGTCAGATCCTACCGAATGTTTATATACACTGAGTTTCATACAGTATATAGTTATCAAATTTCTATTCGAAATATGTGTAGCTATCTCTAGCTACTCACGAAATTCTCTTACCTCGGATCATGTCGCGTGACCTCACTTCCTCGGTGCTGCTAAACCTCGCAGTTCGATCAGCTTCCAATATCAACTTCGAAGCTGTTAATAATTATCCACATCAGTATATCTTAATATACTTATTTTCACTTGCATGACTCTAAATCAATGCATTTAACTCCTCATTTTTCTCCCATTATGGTGTTATACCATATATCTCATATACCTATCTTCATTTCTCATCTATTCCAATTTATGTATTTCATAAAATTACCTTAAAATCATTCATACATGCTCCTTTTATCATTTAATCCATATTTACTCAACTTCCTCCTTTTTTTCTCAATTTCTTACTAATAGCTAGGTCATGGATATTTTTCATGATCAAGGTGTTTTCATCAATTTATGCATATACAAATCAACTCACAAAGACACCTCTATTAACATATATGAACTTGGTGTATTTGAATCTTACCTAGCTTGATCTTTCCTCTTTTTCACCAAAATTGGCAAAATCCACCTTGCTCCTTAAATCTTTGATTTTAACTTCTTGTTTCCAATTATGTTGTTCTCCTCTTGACTAAGAACAACTTTGCTGAACTAAATCTCACTCAAAACTAGTTGAAAGATGAAGTTTTCTAAAGTAGAAAGTTAGGTTAATCTTTGGTTCTTTAAGGGTTTTGGTGTTTCTCGGGAAAATAGAGGTTACAGAGCCTTATATTTATAGAATGGCTCTAGGGGATCGATCTGCTATCGGTGAGGGATCTATCTGTCTTGCCTTTTTCTCTTCAGGAATCGACTTTTTGAGCTTAGGGGATCGATCTGCTCTTGAGCATGAGATCGATCTGTTTTACACAGAACCTTAAGGAGATTGATATGGTCTTGCTATGAGATCGATTTGTTCTACCTAAAACCTATTCAAGATCGATCTGCATTGAATGAGAGATCGATCTGCTCCTCTTCTGAAGCAGTTCTGTTGCACTTTCTTCCCAAAACTCACTGTTACATTGATATTAACTTTACTTAATTGCCCGTTTTACATTTCTTACTCATTGGCAACTTAAAAACATTCACTCCTTATGATTTATTTCAATTGCGACTTGTCCATACATCAAAAAATTATAAAGATTACATATCAATTTATGGGCTTTACATGCAATAAGATGAATTATTGTAAGGTGATTTAAATGTCGTGAAAATTATTGAGAGATAGTCAATTGATATGTGAGAAGTGAATATGGGCCATAGTGCATAAGTCACCATGGTAATGTGAACTTTGAGAATAAACCATGGTAATGTGAACTTGAGAAATAGATAAGTGACTTTATTATCTTATGGCAATTGTTGAAAATCTAGATATACAATCGATACATTGTGAATTGAAGAATTATGATAATGAAGTTAGAGATAGAAAATTTAATGGTAATGGATCATTGTCATTCTTATTGAAAATGTATATAAGTATATATTAATAAATAAATAAATTATGTGATTCCACTACCTAATGGGGGCCTAGTAGCCCATGTGGTGCATTTGACAATTTGATATAATGTGTTATGCCTTGATGAGATTTGAAATAGTTAAATGATAGTGATATTTGGCATAATGCTTTGCAATATACTTATAATTCAAATTTGAAAGTCATGATAGTGTTACATTGACAAAACGCAGAGTTTGGCTAAGCTCGGTGTACGAGCGCTAAGCTTAGGAGTTGGTAAGACATTTAAATACTTCGAAGTAAGAATTATATTGTATATGCCTTGTGTGATGGTAATGATGAATTGAGTTCATAACTCAATTGATATATATGGACTAATATGAATGTGTTATGATGATGAATTTATAAAATAACTGAGTGATGATGGTGTGGTGCTTATACGATTATGGATAGGTCTTTGGAATAGGTCTTAAATGATTACGTCGATATTCAAATGATTGGATATTATTGTTAAATACTACAAGAGTAATATATAAATATTCATGGGATACTAAGAGAACCCATATTGATGGTGGTGGTCATAGTATCGATATTAAGATGTAAAAGTGATTGAAATGGTTTAGCAATATTATTGAATGATTTTAATTTGTGGATTTGAGACCTTGAGTATCTGTGAAATAGTGGAATTGAGCATCTATGATTGTGGATTCTGTAGATTTGGTATGATTACATATGTAATGGAATATATGATTTCTGTGTGATCCTTTACGTAAGAACGACATAATAGCCCATCTGATGCATGTGATCGATAGAATAAAATCGTGATATAATGTGAAGAGCCTTGAGGCCAGTGTGATGAGATGGAATGATCAGATGATATTCGGCATCACTATTGATGACATATGAGTGTACTACATAGTAATTGCATTAACATAATGCTTAATCATTCATTATTTTTTTAAACTCATGTTATATGCATTGGCTTTAAGCATGCTTGACATGAAACATGCTTGATATGAGTATTTACTAATATGCATTGTTTTAAAATGCATAGAGTGATATTAATGATTTGAATTAAAGTTCAGCATTGAAATGAAAAAGATGTATACATAGAGTGATATTAATGATTTGAATTAAAGTTCAACATTGAAATGAAAAAGATGTAGCTATTTACATATGCACAAAAGTGGATTTACGAATGAAAACATAATTTGACTTTCATGTTTTCATAACCTTTGAACTATTGAGATTTTTGCTGAACTTGTCTTGAGACTCATGGTATTAATTTAAAGAATCAATAAAGTATGATAGAATTTGTTTAGTTAGAGTTTGCTCATTAAGCGTTGTATGCTTGTTGGACAATTGTCTTGGACAAGTTTCTATTCGCACCTGATCAATGAAACTGAGTTTATAAATATTTATAGCCATCGATAATTTCCCTCGTTCCAAGGGACCAAAAAGATTAATTAATAGCTACAGTCAAATTAAGTCTTTATTGATATGCTTTATAGATGTATACGAGGTGATATGATTATAGGCGTATACAAGATGATATTATATGATAATGCCATATCTCTACTATATGTCAGGATATTATTTGTAATTATGTCTTGATTCTAAAACGATGATTGAAAGATGTTTTATACAAATGAACCTTGAACTTCAGCATAGCCTAAGTCTTGGTGTGTGTTTTGGAAACTGTTGATAGCACCAATGATTTATGAAGTCGTTTTATACTATTTTAAGCACATGTGATAAGATTTTACAACTATCATGCTTTCACACATTCGATATGATTTATATTCATTGTATGAAAGCTTTGAATCCATTATATGTGTGCTACATGAGATTGGTATTGAAACACTTGATGGATATTGAGGATTGTTATTGAGATACTTGATAAATATTGTAGCCTAATGTCCTTTTTGACAGGTGCTGGGGACGAGGATAATGAGGTACTTCAAAGTACCTTTCCATCACTACCCCAAAACCCTGGCCCACCTAGAGTCCTTTATGGCGTAATCTCGAGTTAGTTTATGAGATGATTACGATTGCAATGGTGCTATATGATTGTATATATGCAGGTTCATACATTGCATTTAGAATAGTATAAACCTAATTCTGCACTTATATAAATGACTTACTGAACTTTCGCTCATTAAACTTTATTTAATTCTTCAATGTGTTGAGCACTGAGTTGGGGGAGTATTTCGGTTCTATCAATAATAGCAATCTTTTGAAATATCATCCTAACTCTTCGAGTAGATTCCTTTTTATTATTTTAGGTACAGTAGTATTCTTATTCTTTTCGTACGTATTGTTTATTTTAGGATATTTTGTTACAGTACTGTAGAATGAGATGTATAATGAATAACTGTGACTTTGCTTCGATACTTTTAATGTGGAACTTGGATATGTTTCCTTAGAAAAGAACTAATGAATTATGGTATGAAGCATATAGATAGGATGATAATATGGATGGATGTTATGGGAAAATTTATAATTCGATATATGATATAGGACCTATACGGGTACAAACTGGGGCCTTGAGCAAAAGCTCAAAATAAGGCACGTAGTTAACTGCTATACACTTAGCACTACACGACAATTAGATAAACATAATGAAAAAGCAAAAAACTAGCCCGTATTTTTGTGTATTTGCAAGAGTAAAGTTATCTGTTGCAGCCCTTCGGGTTGTGATATAAACAAATTGAAAATGATTAATATTAGTGTTAAACCCAAATGATCCTAGAATCATACAAAACAAAATGATCAATATCCAAATTAATTTGAATTCAAATAAACTCGATTCATGTCACGACCCTCAACTTACCAAAATACGTACAAATTTTTCGCATTTTCATGCATCAATCCTTAATCATCCTTCCTCGATCGTGAACAACCACACACTTAACAGTTGGACTGTGTGTCGACGTCTAACTCACTCCACCATACCAATTCAATTTGAAACATTATTTATGAGTAAACACTTGTATAAATGTATATATATCAGAGTTGTTACATGTGTTTACATAGTTTTACATCCCCAGTGGTTACATACGAAATGCTACTGTGCTATGTCTAGTTTAGATACAAAATAATCCAAGTGTATATACCTTTAGCGATGGGATGCAGCGGATTACCAAAAAGGGAACGCCTCCAGTCACGCTCAATCTATACTCAAATCTCTGTAGAGAGGGGGAAAATAAGGGGGGTGAGCAAACCACACGCTCAGTAAGGCAATCATGCAAACAGGTAGATACTGCACTATCTACGTGATCGTGATGCCATGCTCAAAAGCATTTAATTCATTGTTTATCTCAAAACATGAGTGTATGATTGTGTTAATGGTATGTAAAGCATTCATGCTGTTAAAATTCAGTGCACATTTCAACTCAAAGCATGGTATAACTCATCATGCATAATTCACAATAAAAGCATGGCATTAAACATCATGCATTTTCACAATAAAGCATGGCATTAAACATCATGCATCGTGCACTTTAAAAACCATTAACAAATCAATTCATCACTGGTCAGGTCTCGGCCCATCCCTCGGGCTTTCCTGACCCACAATCATTTCAAACATGGATTTAATCTCAAAGAGCAGTAGACATGTGAGATAGGCAGTTCAACAATAGGTAATAACCTCAAGGCCTATGTACATAACCTGTGATACCGGCTACACGGATCAGGTGTGCGGGATATCACCACCATCTGCTTCCACACGGGAGGTGGGTCAAATCCTACCCGCCGGTCCATAGCAGATCTCGTCCGAAGATGGCACATCACAACTCAACACGCTACAATGTACTCCATGCTACATGCACGGTACGACGTACTCCGTGGACCCAATCAACACATCATATCACGCCACATCTCAAACGCACGTGTGAGCCTATTTAATCGGTGTGACCTCTTGTCTATCTGAAGCTCTTAACACGGCTAATTAATCATGTCAAAACAATGCACGTGTGAGCCTATTTAATCGATGTGACACCCAGTATACTCGAAGCTCCAAACACGGCAACATGCAAGGTGGGCATCCAGTGCGAGACAAACTCGAGCACAATGCCAAAACAAATATGAAATCCATGTGAAAACTAGTGCCTCTTGCACTCGTGTGTAAAACACGTCAAATCTCGTGCGAGTCATACTCTTGCACGCTTTCATACTCACGAAATCATGTAGGTAGCTCAAAACTTTGCAAAGTATGGTTAACAAAAACCAAAATACACTCATTTCTTTTGCAAATCATTTCAATGTTAGCCAACCTACCAAATCATTTGCTAAAAAGTAATAAAACATGATTTTCAAAGCAATATGCTTTTGTTTTCATGCACATTTCTCAAACTCCCAACTTTTACCCTTCAATTACCCAACATCATTTCCTAATCTCATGCATTCTAGCAAAACATTTAAGCGCCCAAATTGCGCACAAATATCTCTAGGAGTCCACACAATTCCCTTACCTCGATTTACTTGGTGTGACTCCTTTCCTTTTAGCTTCTTACGCTCTTGGCCCAACTCGCCTCGGCGTATCCTCGGAAGCTGCGATTCATTCATTAAATCGATTGAGTTAATGTATTTAACCCATAATTAACCTCACTAGTCAATATTATTCACTTATGCATTTTACAAATGCCTCAATCCACATTTTACCTCTTTTAGGTAAATCTCACAATTTATCCACTAACCACATCTTAAAATCATACCACAACACTATAAATAACTTTTACATATCTCATTCATCATTAATCTCCATACATTCCACTTTCTCACACTAAACCACTTCTAGGTCAAAATCATTCCAATGCATTCTAGATAGTTTCTAACCATCCATACTCATGCCAAACAACTCCAAAATCACTTAAATAAATAATGCACCATAGTTGGAGTGTTAGAATCTTACCCAATTTGATTTCTCCTCTTGCTCCAAATGGCAATACCCTTAACTTCTTCAATATCAACAATGGGAAAATGCCTTCCAACTATGTTGTTCTTCTCTTTGATAGGAACAACTTTGCCTCTAATGGTCTCTCTTCAAACCTCACTGAAAATGGCTGATTTTAGAGAGAGAAAGTTAGGTTTTTGGGTTGAAAGTGGAAGGTTTGTGTTTTTCCCAAAATTTTCTGATTTCCAGCACTCCTTATATAGAATTAGCTTGAGGAGATCGATTTGGTCCAAGAGGAGATCGATCTGGTCCCTTAAAATCCCTCTTTTTCACGGCATTTTCAAGCCTGAGATCGATCTGTCGAGGCATGAGATCGATCTGTCGAGGCATGAGATCGATCTGCTCCCAAACAGAGAGCTAAGGAGATTGATCTGGGTGCTTGGGGATTAATCTTTTCACTACCAAATGCTTAGGAGATCGATCTGGCTCCATTGGAGATCGATCTGCTCTATTCTTTTGCCCAAATAAGAGCATTCTGGCTCTTCCAGATCGATCTCTCATCCCATGAGATCGATCTGCCCTTCAAAATTTCCAGATTTTTTGCAGTTCCTCTGCAACAACCCTTACCAAAACATCCTTAATTTGCTACCATGATCATTTCCTCATTCATTCATCTTTGAGTCTTGAAAATGGCATCCATCCTCACTTCCTACACATTAAAACTTGTGTAGAATCTTTGTATGACCAATGGTACTTAATATAAACAAAAATGGAAGTGCACATCTTATGCAATTCTACTTCCATTTTACCAAACTACTCATAATCCATTCTACACACATTCTCCACATGTTTAAGTCCATTTCTTCACATTCATACATAATGTAACTTGTGTGTACAATTACCACTCTCATTACAAGTGTGTACATTACTCATGGACTTACATCACATATACTTCACTTATGAATTCATAGTACAACTCTATTTACATTTCTATGTAGATATATACCCTTATACATATACGGGGTCTCACAATTCAAATGCCTCAAACTCTAATAACCCAATTTTCTTGAACTTATCTTGACTCGAAATCAAATAATCCAAATAAAAAATGACCTATTTTTTCATAAACCAAAACTCCATTAACCTGAAGCCAAAATGATCCGAATTCTAAATGATCTTTGTAAGACCCCGTATATGTATCAGGGTAATGTGTGTACTTGGATTAAATAATATGAATGGACTTGTGATGTAAAATATGATTGATGTAAGTCCATGGATTCAATGTATGTATGTGTAATATAAGTTGTAACGTACATACGAGTTTCATTGAGTATGAATACGGAGAAATGTGTCCTAGCAAGTGATGGATGTGATTGAGACTCAAAATGAGTAGTGTGGTAAAATGGAATGGAGTTATGCTTCCATTTGATTTTATGTAGCATACCTTTGAACATACAATGAATGCACACAAGTTTCAACGTGCATAAGGTATGAATGGATGCCATTTTCAAGTTATAAATGTGGATGGATGAGAAAATGGCCATGGCAATAGATTAAGGAGGTGTTAGTATGAGTTGCAGCAATGAAACTGCAGGAAATCTGGAAAACATGAGGTCCAGATCGATCTCCCAGGATGAGAGATCGATCTGGAAGAGCCAGAATGCTCTTATTTGGGTGAACGAATAGAGCAGATCGATCTCCAATAGAGCCAGATCGATCTGCCAAGCATTCTGTAAGTGAAAAGATCGATCCTCAAGCAGCCAGATCGATCTCCTTAGCTCTCTGTTTGGGACCAGATCGATCTCATGCTTCGACAGATCGATCTCATGCCTCAACAGATCGATCTCATTGCTTCGACAGATCGATCTCAGGCTTAAAAATGCCGTAAAAAAGAGGGATTTTAAAAGACCAGATCGATCTCCTCTTGGACCAGATCGATCTCCTCAAGTCATTTCTATATAAGGAGAGCTGAAAAATCTGGAAATCTCGAAAAACACTTAACCTTACAATTTCAACCCCAAAAACCTAATTTTCCCTCTCTAAAAATCAACCATTTTCAGTGAGATTTGAAGAGAGATCATTAGAGGCAAAGTTGTTCCTATCAAAGAGAAGAACAACATAGTGAGAGGGCATTTTTCCATCCTTGGAGTTGAAGGAGTTGAGGGCATTACCAATTGTAGCAAGGAGAGAAATCACATTGGTAAGATTCTAACCCTCCAATCCAAATGTATTAGCTATTTAATTAATTTTGGAGTTGATTGATAGGAGTATTGATGGATAAACTACTTAGGAATGTTGTGGAAGTGGTGTGACCTAGAAATCTAAAATGGGTATAATGTGGGGATATGTGGGATTGAATGAGCCTATCAATTATGGCATGCTAAAGTTGTTATTGGGGTAATGTTTATGATTTTAAATGGTTAAATGAGATTACATTGTGAGTTTGGAGGAATTGTGGAAATGGGTATGAATATACTTGATAAATGCCATAGTGAGAGAATTAATGAAGTATGAATACTATGAGCTTAATATCGATTTGATATCGATTTTGAATAAGTTAATAGGCCTCAAAAGATCCATAGACTCGAGTTATGGGTAGAGTAATGAAACGAGGCCGTATAAGCGTTAATAGAGGCTATAGGTTAAATTGACTATAGCAAGCGCAAGGGTTGCAATATATGGGTCGAATATAATGCGGGATACGATTTTGTGCAGTCCCGAAGAGTTCGTTGAAGGCGAACCGAATCGTACGAGTAAGCAGCTTAAGGAAGTGGACTCACGCATCGCAATTCCAGGTAAGGGAATTTTGTGAGTATATAGAGATAGCTGCTCGTATTTTGAACTGGGTGAATATTGGGTGTTGTATGAAATGCATGAATTGCTCAAATAGATGTTGATGGTATTTGTGAAAGATGATGGGTATATGCGTGGTTTTGGTTTTGAAGTGGATGTTATGAAAAAGGGATAGTAAGGCTAATAATTGCATAAATCATGTGTTTTGAATGCTTTTACAAAACACAATGCTTTGATTTGAGCAAATAAAAGGATAGGCTGGCTGGTACTTGAATGATGTTGTGAAACAGCCCATATGAGGCACTAAGCATATTATGTGATGTTTTGAATGCACATAAGCCGCCTATCGCGTGTATGTGATATAATTCGCGTTAGAGCCTCGCTCGCGCGAGATTTCTATGTTTTCACTTGTGTGAAACGTGCTTGAGCTTAGCTCGCACTTTGAAATTGAATTGTGATGATGTTTATAAACCGTACTGGAGCTTCTGCTCGTACGTGGATTGTGAATGGTTATCTTATGAGTATAACCGTACTAGAGCTATGCTCGTACGCGCCTCTTTATGAGAAGATGCATGATGCATGAGTCGTGCTAGAGTTTTACTCGCACAAGCTTGTACAATGGGATTCGTATAGGGTTGTGAAAGTGGGTAAGATCCTTAAGCCTTACATCCTTAAGCTAACATCCTTAAGCCCGAGGAGGCAGGGAGGCTCTGTTAGGCAGGGAGGCTCTGTTTGGTGGGGAGGCTCTCTTACGGTGGGATCCTTAAGCCAACATCCTTAAGCCCAAAGAGGCGGGGAGGCTCTGTTAGGCAGGGAGGCTCTCCTACATGGGTATGGTGAAGGTAAGATCCTTAAGCCCTACATCCTTAAGCTAACATCCTTAAGCCCGAGGAGGCAGGGAGGCTCTGTTAGGCGGGGAGGCTCTGTTCGGTGGGGAGGCTCTCTTACGGAAAGGACCCTTAAGCCCTACATCCTTAAGCTAACATCCTTAAGCCCGAGGAGGCAGGGAGGCTCTGTTAGGCGGGGAGGCTCTGTTCGGCAGGAAGGCTCTCCTTCACGGAATATGGAAAACTCTTGGTATGGGGTAGATAAGACCTAGGAATGGCACCCCCAATCATGATATGAGTTGCGGAGTACGATGTACCGTGTATATCACATGGAGTACGATGTACCGCATGATGGTTATGTGATGAGAAAGTCTGGCGAGGGATAATTCATCTTCGTGCCAGCATGATACCCCGCACACCTGGATGCGTGTGGTCTGGGATGGTTTATGATGTAATGATTCACATAGGCACTTCTGATATAGTGACCTAGATTTATACACATGCGTGAATTGTGGAATGTAAATGTGGTTGTGGTTTGTGAGTTGATTTGGTGGTGTTATGACGTTGGTTCAAAAAGGAAGTTTCTAAATGAATTGCCCTTTTATGAATTTAAATGAGATTAAGCATGAGATGTTTTATACATGATGTCTCCACCATGTTTTATATGCCAATGTACATGATTTGATACATGATATATATATGTATATTCACATGGCATAGTTTTATTCCTCATGCTCGTACTATAAACGATTTATGCATAACACTATCAGCATGTAGATAGAGTAGTTATCTACCATGCTTGCATTATTGCCTTACTGAGCGTGTGGTTGCTCATCCCACTCTATTTTCCCCCTACAGAGCGTGCATAGTAGCCCAGTGGGGACTGAGGCGTATTATTTTGGACTCCGCTGCATCTCCATCGCTAAAAGGTATATACACAGTGATTCTTTTTGTATCTAAACAATGTAAAAGCACAGTATTCTTTTGAGTTGTACTTATGGGGGATGTAGATGTCAGTAAATCATGTATTCGTATAAGTACACAATTAAATGCACATGTATGACATCGTTTTAATTAATTGAGAATGAATGAGATGTGGTGTTTATTATTGACTCACAGCCCAACAGTGTGTGGTGAGTTTAGTTCACGACTGGGTAAGGTAACAGTAAAACGCAAAAAATTTTCAGTGATTTCGGTTAAAGAGAATGGAATTGGGTCGTGACAGAGATTGGTATCAGAGCTATGTTGGCCTGATGTGAGTCATTAATAAAATGTAGGAAAGAACATCCCCATAGTACTGTGCTTTTGTTTAGATATAACTGTGTATACTGTGATGGATTGAGCTTAATGAATTATTATAATACAGGGAGTTAGGCACTATGCCAGTTACACGCAAAGGTAGAGGGGCGAGAGCACGTGCTAGAGGCCGTAGAGGTAGGCCTGAGAGTCGTGCGGAGCCACAGACTGAGCAGGCTCCACAGAACCCTGCTGAGAGAGCGGGTGATACTGAGGCTCGCTTCGCTAGATTAGAGCGGAGTATTGAGAGTCTGGTGGAGATAGTCACGCAGGCCTTGGGCGCCGGTGACAGACGAGGTCCCGCGGCACAGCCTACTACTGAACAGGCAGCTGCAGAGGCGGAGAGACCTCAGACTGCTGAGACAGTTACAGTTACACCACCTCCAGCCCAGGATACAGATTCTCCTATCGCTCCACAGCAGAGCGGTAGTGATGTGGGTTATGATTGCGACTTGAGCAGGTTACGAGAGTTTCAAGCGCTGAAACCCCCAGTGTTCAGAGGGGTGAAGGACCCAGTGATTACGGAGGATTGGGTGTATGAGATGGAGAAACTGTATAGGTTTTTCCGATGCACTTCAAGTGAGAAGGTTGCCTTTGCCGTGTTTATGCTGAAAGGCGAGGCCGAGCATTGGTAGAGGTCCACCGAGGTTATTTTGAGGGCCAGACACTCTGAGATCTCATGGGAGATATTTCTAGAGGCCTTCAGGAGACAATATGTCCCAGCTACCGCACAGAGGAGACTGCGGATGGAATTTATGAATTTGGTTCAGGGGAACCGTACTGTGGACGAGTATGAGTCCAAGTTTATGTCCTTGGGGAGATATGACCCGGACACGATGGGTAGTGAGACCCGAAAGATTCAGAAGTTCATGGATGGATTGAGATTGGCCATCCGGACTAAGCTAGCTCCCTTCGATATTGTGACTTATGAGGAGGCGGTACACAAGGCTCAGTTATGTGAACAAGACTTTGAGCGAAATGCCTCCGAGCTTGGGAGAGTCAGTGTTAAAAAGGACAAGGATCGGAAGAGATCCGGGTTTGGAAGAGTGGCCAAGAGAGATGGCCAAAGATTTTTCGAGAAGAGGCTAAAGATTGAGGAGGTGCGGGAGAGAGCTGCTAGACCTCCCGTATACCCAGCCTTGACTGCGCCGAGGGGCATAACTATTGGGGGACCACGACCTACTACTGATCAGTGTAGGAGATGTGGGAGATTCCATGGGAATAGGCCCTGTCCGATGACCCCTATGGTGTGTTTTAGATGCGAGAGACCAGGACATATGGCTAAGTATTGTCCCGAGAAGATGGAGATTGCCCCACAGAAGGGCAAGGAGCCTGAGGGAGCTCCAGTTGAGACAGCAGCCCCGAGGAGGAGGGCTACAGCTGAGGAAAAGGGGAAACAGATTGCGGGTGTGAGCAGAGGAAGAGTTCATGCACTGGATCAGGACACCGCAGATGCTTCGACGGATGTGATAAAAGGTACCATCCGAATCTTTGATTTAGAAGCATTGGTATTATTTGATCCTGGTGCCACACATTCTTTCATATCACCTTCCTTTGCACATAAATTGTTGAAATATGTGAAACCAACATTGTTGGATAAAATGTTGATGATTTCCACACCCATGAATGATAGCCAATTGACTGAGCATGTATGTAGGGATTGTAAATTAAAGATAGAGGGGAAGGAAATGATAGCCAATCTGATTTTATTAAATATGAATGATTTTGATGTAATTTTGGGAATGGATTGGTTGGCTACCAATCGTGTTGTGATGGATTGTCATGCCAAAACATTAATGTTTTCAGGACTAGACAATCTTATTGTAAATTTTGATGAAAAGAAATGATATGAAAACTTGTATACTTGTGGTAAATAAAGGAGTATGATTTTAAATGCATAATGCTTGAGAAATAAATCATTTATTTTGATAAATATTGAATGTGGTGTGGTGGTTTATTTTACTAATGATGGAGAGGATATTGTGAAGGGTTCATTGCCTATGTGGTCGATATAGATGAGACACCCCCGGAATTGAAGGACATACCCGTAATTACGGATTACCCTGATGTCTTTCCGGATGAATTACCAGGACTACCACCTGAAAGGGAAATGGAATTTTGCATTGAGTTAGTGCCTGGTACAGAGCCGATATCGAAACCACCCTATAGAATGGCTCCGATAGAGTTGGAAGAGCTAAAGAAACAACTGCAAGAGTTGTTGGAGAAGGGGTTTGTTAGACCGAGTGTCTCACCTTGGGGAGCATCGGTTCTATTTGTAAGGAAGAAGGATGGAAGCCTCCGACTGTGTATAGATTACCGGTTGTTGAATAAGGCCACCATTAAGAACAAGTACCCCCTTCCAAGAATCGATGATTTGTTGGATCAGCTCCAGGGAGCCAAAGTATTTTCTAAGATAGATCTGCGGTCAGGGTATCATCAATTGAGGATCAGGAGTGGAGATATACCCAAGACAGCATTTCGTACCCGTTATGGCCACTACGAGTTTTTGGTGATGCCATTCGGATTGACGAATGCTCCCGCAGCATTTATGGCATTGATGAATGATATATTCAAGCCATACCTGGACAAGTTTGTGATTGTTTTCATAGATGACATTTTGGTGTATTCCAAGTCCAGGGAAGATCATGAGGAGCACTTGAGGATAGTTCTGCAGACCCTCCGAGAGAGAGAATTGTATGCCAAACTCAGCAAGTGTAACTTTTGGTTGGAACAGATCTCATTTCTGGGGCATGTTGTGTCTAAGGATGGGGTATCAGTGGATCCATCCAAGATAGAGGCAGTTGTGCAGTGGGAACAGCCCAAGACAGTAACTGAGATCAGAAGTTTCCTGGGATTGGCAGGATATTATCGGAGATTTGTAGAGGGTTTCTCCAGACTAGCTGCTCCGTTGACACGCCTCACGCGTAAAGATGTTAAGTTTACATGGGATGAGGCATGTGAGAGGAGTTTTGAGGAGCTCAAGCGTCGATTGACGACTGCTCCAGTTCTCACCATTCCTACCAGCTCAGGAGGATTCTCGGTGTATACGGATGCATCACACCAGGGACTGGGCTGTGTGCTTATGCAGGATGGGAAGGTAGTTGCCTATGGATCTAGACAGTTGAAAGATCATGAGAGGAACTACCCGACACATGATTTAGAGTTGGCGGCCGTAGTATTTGCTTTGAAAATATGGCGCCACTATCTCTATGGTGAGAAATTTCAGGTGTTCACAGATCATAAGAGCCTTAAGTACCTGTTCTCGCAGAAAGAGCTGAATATGAGACAGAGGAGATGGCTCGAACTCCTGAAGGACTATGATTGTGAAATCATGTACCACCCGGGTAAGGCAAATGTAGTTGCCGATGCTTTGAGTAGAAAGAACCTTGGGTTGGTGTCTTATATGATGGTACGGGAACATGAATTGTTAGAACACTTTGCGAACCTCAGTTTGGATGTAACCCCACCTGGATCTGAGAGACTTGAGATCATGGCTAGTTTGAGACTAGAGCCAGAGTTGATTAGCCGTATTCGGCAAGCCCAGCAGAGCGATCGACGGTGTATCGATTGGCTGAGGCAGATACAGACAGGTGTGGGTAGTGATTTTGAGCAGAGTGCTGATGGCTTATTGAGGTTCAGAGGCAGAGTATGCGTTCCCAGGGATCCTGAGATCAGGAGAATGATTTTATCAGAGGCTCACTCATCGAAGTATACGATACATCCGGGAAGCACCAAGATGTATCAAAACCTTCGGAAGGTTTATTGGTGGTCTGGAATGAAAAGAGACATTGCGGAATATGTCGCTAAGTGTCTCGTTTGTCAACAAGTGAAGGTAGAGCATCAGAAGCCTGCAGGATTATTGCAGCCTCTACCGATACCGACATGGAAGTGGGAGCATGTCACCATGGATTTTGTGATGGGGTTGCCGAGGACCCGTAGAGGTCATGATGCCATATGGGTTATTGTGGACCGGTTGACTAAGTCCGCCCATTTCTTGGCTATGAGAGCTACCGATACACTGAGCCAGTTGGCGAACCTGTATATCCGAGAGATAGTACGGCTACATGGTGTACCAGTGAGCGTTGTTTCTGATAGGGATGCCCGCTTCACTTCCCATTTTTGGGAACATTTTCAGGAAGCGCTGGGGACCCGATTGAGTTTTAGCACCGCTTTTCATCCTCAGACAGATGGGCAGTCAGAGAGGACTATACAGACCCTCGAGGATATGTTGAGAGCGTGTGTGCTGGATTATAGAGGCTCCTGGGATGACCACCTGCAGTTAGCCGAGTTCGCGTATAATAATAGCTATCATGCTAGTATCGGGATGGCACCCTATGAGGCATTGTACGGGCGTAGATGCCGTTCCCCCATTGGATGGGAAGAAGTTGGTGACAGACAAATTTTTGCTCCGGACTTAGTGCAGCAGGCATCTGAGAACGTCCAGTTGATATGTGAGAGATTACGGACAGCTCAGAGCCGGCAAAAGAGTTATGCTGACAAGAGACGAAGACCACTGGAGTTTGATGAGGGTGAGTCGGTATTTCTGAGGGTATCACCATCGAAGGGTATTATGAGATTTGGCAAGAAGGGCAAGCTGAGCCCTAGGTATATCGGACCCTTCGAGATTTTAGAGAGAGTGGGAGAAAAGGCGTATAGATTGGCATTGCCACCGGACTTGGCAAATGTCCACAACGTCTTCCACGTTTCGATGCTTCGGAAGTATCACCCGGACCTGGCACACGTGATAAGATATGAGCCGTTGGAGCTCCATGAGAGTATGACGTATGTTGAGAAGCCGATTCGGATATTGGACAGAAAGGAGAAAGTGTTGCGGAATAAGACAATTCCCTTGGTGAAAGTGCTTTGGCAACACCACACGGCGGAAGAGGCCACGTGGGAATTGGAGAACTTGATACGGGAGAAGTACCCCCAACTTTTTGAAGAGTGACTTGGTTCTAATTTGGAGGACCAAATTCCTTGAAGGAGGGGAGAATGTAAGACCCCGTATATGTATCAGGGTAATGTGTGTACTTGGATTAAATAATATGAATGGACTTGTGATGTAAAATATGATTGATGTAAGTCCATGGATTCAATGTATGTATGTGTAATATAAGTTGTAACGTACATACGAGTTTCATTGAGTATGAATACGGAGAAATGTGTCCTAGCAAGTGATGGATGTGATTGAGACTCAAAATGAGTAGTGTGGTAAAATGGAATGGAGTTATGCTTCCATTTGATTTTATGTAGCATACCTTTGAACATACAATGAATGCACACAAGTTTCAACGTGCATAAGGTATGAATGGATGCCATTTTCAAGTTATAAATGTGGATGGATGAGAAAATGGCCGTGGCAATAGATTAAGGAGGTGTTAGTATGAGTTGCAGCAATGAAACTGCAGGAAATCTGGAAAACATGAGGTCCAGATCGATCTCCCAGGATGAGAGATCGATCTGGAAGAGCCAGAATGCTCTTATTTGGGTGAACGAATAGAGCAGATCGATCTCCAATGGAGCCAGATCGATCTGGCAAGCATTCTGTAAGTGAAAAGATCGATCCTCAAGCAGCCAGATCGATCTCCTTAGCTCTCTGTTTGGGACCAGATCGATCTCATGCTTCGACAGATCGATCTCATGCCTCAACAGATCGATCTCATTGCTTCGACAGATCGATCTCAGGCTTAAAAATGTCGTGAAAAAGAGGGATTTTAAAAGACCAGATCGATCTCCTCTTGGACCAGATCGATCTCCTCAAGTCATTTCTATATAAGGAGAGCTGAAAAATCTGGAAATCTCGGAAAACACTTAACCTTACAATTTCAACCCCAAAAACCTAATTTTCCCTCTCTAAAAATCAACCATTTTCAGTGAGATTTGAAGAGAGATCATTAGAGGCAAAGTTGTTCCTATCAAAGAGAAGAACAACATAGTGAGAGGGCATTTTTCCATCCTTGGAGTTGAAGGAGTTGAGGGCATTACCAATTGTAGCAAGGAGAGAAATCACATTGGTAAGATTCTAACCCTCCAATCCAAATGTATTAGCTATTTAATTGATTTTGGAGTTGATTGATAGGAGTATTGATGGATAAACTACTTAGGAATGTTGTGGAAGTGGTGTGACCTAGAAATCTAAAATGGGTATAATGTGGGGATATGTGGGATTGAATGAGCCTATCAATTATGGCATGCTAAAGTTGTTATTGGGGTAATGTTTATGATTTTAAATGGTTAAATGAGATTACATTGTGAGTTTGGAGGAATTGTGGAAATGGGTATGAATATACTTGATAAATGCCATAGTGAGAGAATTAATGAAGTATGAATACTATGAGCTTAATATCGATTTGATATCGATTTTGAATAAGTTAATAGGCCTCAAAAGATCCATAGACTCGAGTTATGGGTAGAGTAATGAAACGAGGCCGTATAAGCGTTAATAGAGGCTATAGGTTAAATTGACTATAGCAAGCGCAAGGGTTGCAATATATGGGTCGAATATAATGCGGGATACGATTTTGTGCAGTCCCGAAGAGTTCGTTGAAGGCGAACCGAATCGTACGAGTAAGCAGCTTAAGGAAGTGGACTCACGCATCGCAATTCCAGGTAAGGGAATTTTGTGAGTATATAGAGATAGCTGCTCGTATTTTGAACTGGGTGAATATTGGGTGTTGTATGAAATGCATGAATTGCTCAAATAGATGTTGATGGTATTTGTGAAAGATGATGGGTATATGCGTGGTTTTGGTTTTGAAGTGGATGTTATGAAAAAGGGATAGTAAGGCTAATAATTGCATAAATCATGTGTTTTGAATGCTTTTACAAAACACAATGCTTTGATTTGAGCAAATAAAAGGATAGGCTGGCTGGTACTTGAATGATGTTGTGAAACAGCCCATATGAGGCACTAAGCATATTATGTGATGTTTTGAATGCACATAAGCCGCCTATCGCGTGTATGTGATATAATTCGCGTTAGAGCCTCGCTCGCGCTAGATTTCTATGTTTTCACTTGTGTGAAACGTGCTTGAGCTTAGCTCGCACTTTAAAATTGAATTGTGATGATGTTTATAAACCGTACTGGAGCTTCTGCTCGTACGTGGATTGTGAATGGTTATCTTATGAGTATAACCGTACTAGAGCTATGCTCGTACGCGCCTCTTTATGAGAAGATGCATGATGCATGAGTCGTGCTAGAGTTTTACTCGCACAAGCTTGTACAATGGGATTCGTATAGGGTTGTGAAAGTGGGTAAGATCCTTAAGCCTTACATCCTTAAGCTAACATCCTTAAGCCCGAGGAGGCAGGGAGGCTCTGTTAGGCAGGGAGGCTCTGTTTGGTGGGGAGGCTCTCTTACAGTGGGATCCTTAAGCCAACATCCTTAAGCCCAAAGAGGCGGGGAGGC
This sequence comes from Firmiana major, assembly GCA_033439115.1. Taxonomy (NCBI): domain Eukaryota; kingdom Viridiplantae; phylum Streptophyta; class Magnoliopsida; order Malvales; family Malvaceae; genus Firmiana; species Firmiana major. The sequence goes on from CM065905.1 coordinate 42,182,412, forward strand.
TCTGTTAGGCAGGGAGGCTCTCCTACATGGGTATGGTGAAGGTAAGATCCTTAAGCCCTACATCCTTAAGCTAACATCCTTAAGCCCGAGGAGGCAGGGAGGCTCTGTTAGGCGGGGAGGCTCTGTTTGGTGGGGAGGCTCTCTTACGGTGGGATCCTTAAGCCAACATCCTTAAGCCCAAAGAGGCGGGGAGGCTCTGTTAGGCAGGGAGGCTCTCCTACATGGGTATGGTGAAGGTAAGATCCTTAAGCCCTACATCCTTAAGCTAACATCCTTAAGCCCGAGGAGGCAGGGAGGCTCTGTTAGGCGGGGAGGCTCTGTTCGGTGGGGAGGCTCTCTTACGGAAAGGACCCTTAAGCCCTACATCCTTAAGCTAACATCCTTAAGCCCGAGGAGGCAGGGAGGCTCTATTAGGCGGGGAGGCTCTGTTCGGCAGGAAGGCTCTCCTTCACGGAATATGGAAAACTCTTGGTATGGGGTAGATAAGACCTAGGAATGGCACCCCCAATCATGATATGAGTTGCGGAGTACGATGTACCATGTATATCACATGGAGTACGATGTACCGCATGATGGTTATGTGATGAGAAAGTCTGGCGAGGGATAATTCATCTTCGTGCCAGCATGATACCCCGCACACCTGGATGCGTGTGGTCTGGGATGGTTTATGATGTAATGATTCACATAGGCACTTCTGATATAGTGACCTAGATTTATACACATGCGTGAATTGTGGAATGTAAATGTGGTTGTGGTTTGTGAGTTGATTTGGTGGTGTTATGACGTTGGTTCAAAAAGGAAGTTTCTAAATGAATTGCCCTTTTATGAATTTAAATGAGATTAAGCATGAGATGTTTTATACATGATGTCTCCACCATGTTTTATATGCCAATGTACATGATTTGATACATGATATATATATGTATATTCACATGGCATAGTTTTATTCCTCATGCTCGTACTATAAACGATTTATGCATAACACTATCAGCATGTAGATAGAGTAGTTATCTACCATGCTTGCATTATTGCCTTACTGAGCGTGTGGTTGCTCATCCCACTCTATTTTCCCCCCTACAGAGCGTGCATAGTAGCCCAGTGGGGACTGAGGCGTATTATTTTGGACTCCGCTGCATCTCCATCGCTAAAAGGTATATACACAGTGATTCTTTTTGTATCTAAACAATGTAAAAGCACAGTATTCTTTTGAGTTGTACTTATGGGGGATGTAGATGTCAGTAAATCATGTATTCGTATAAGTACACAATTAAATGCACATGTATGACATCGTTTTAATTAATTGAGAATGAATGAGATGTGGTGTTTATTATTGACTCACAGCCCAACAGTGTGTGGTGAGTTTAGTTCACGACTGGGTAAGGTAACAGTAAAACGCGAAAAATTTTCAGTGATTTCGGTTAAAGAGAATGGAATTGGGTCGTGACAATCTTATTTTTCCTTGACCTAAACCTCACCTGATCCAAACCCTAAATGATCCTGATCTAAAATGACTCAATTTTTTCTTAACCCATACTTAACTTAATCCGAACTCGAAATGATTCGATTTTTCATTAACCCAAAATGATCCAAAATAACCCAACTCAAACTAAATCCGCCCCACCCATTATTATCCATTTAATTTTGATTTTTTTAGTTTAGATAAAATATATAATTTATACTATATCATTCTTAAATAGATTTTAACAATCTAATATAACTTTTTTAAATTTAAAAAAAAACTTAATATAATTTAAATAGATTTTTCGTAAATGAATTTTTAAAAATTTAAGTATCTCTCACTGGAGCATGATTGATTCTCGTTTCAATAAAAGACAACCTCAATTTAGCTTTTTTTTAATTAATAAGATAAAACTTATAATTTACATATATCATATATATATATATATATATATATATATATATATATATATATATATAAAACAATCTAAATATATCTCTTTTTTAAATTTAAAAATTTAAAATATGTTTAAATATATACTTTAAATGAATTTTTTTAAAATCAATTTTTAATAATCTATATATCGCTTTAACTACTTCTACATTTTGTACCTTAAGTTTATCTTCTTCTTTTTTTGTTTCAATTTCATGTTTCATTTTTTTTAATTTCATTAAAAATTTTCAAAACTCATTAAAAGATTTCAAAATATTGTACAAGTTACTGTAACATAATTCTAAATAATATTTTTTTTAGAGGCAATTAAAAGCACCACATATCAAGCCCAAAATTATTTAATAAAAAAACTAAAAACTAATTTATCATCTATATAATAGATATGATGCTAATTAGTTAAAAAAGAAAACTATCAAATAATAGTCATGTCAGCTAAAAAGTAATCTGGTTATCAATTTTTTTGTTCACGCCTATCAAAATCAATATTTATTAAACAGAAAGTGTTGTGCATGATAAAAGGAATAATAAAATAAAATAAAATAAAAAATAATAAAGTGCGTCACGTGGCGCACGAAGAATGCGCCACGTGGTGCACAAATAAAACATGTGGGAGACTGGGTCTACCGCCTTAGAAACAGTATAACGGGAGACATAAATAAGACAAAAACAGGCATTTAGTCTAAGGATACATACATAATTACTGGCAGAATAAATCTCTATAAATAGAGATCATGTATGATTCAAAAAGGTAAGTCTCTATTTTCTCTATAGAAACTCTGTCAAAATTCCTTTTTGACTTAAGCATCGGAGTGCTTACGCAGGGAGAACCCTTGCGTCCCTTTAAATATTATTTTTCTTGCAGAGTTTCTGGTAATACGTGGCATGAAAATCGAAGTGAGGACATCAGCAATACGTCATCATTCTGTTTGACAACAACAGAAAGATATAACTATAATACTGCAAAATTATGTATAAAAATTTATATTCCTTACAGATTTAAATGATAAATTTATAATAAAAAGTTATTTGATATATGATTGAAAATTAAGATTTGGGTAGATGTTTTTATGAAAAAAGGTTAAAAATATTTTTTAAATTATAATGTGATTATCATTTAAGTTTTTAACATTTTATTGTAATCAATTCAACGTTTAATTTTATATTTATAGATGAAAATTGATCGCCTAAGCAAGTGATTGTAATAGCTATGACATTTTTTCTTAGGTGTACTAATGCCAACATGGCATTCAAGGTGGTCAAAATGACATCTCTTTTGCTTTATTTCCTAATCTTAAATGGTGGCACATTGTTACATTATAGAAGACTTTTTTAAAAATTTGTTTTCCTCATCCAGCCTTCAACCATTCATTCTATATTCTCTCCCTTTAGAATTCTCTTAATAACCACCAAAAAATACTTAGCAATTTAGACCACTTGAAAACCCTAAAGCCGTCGCTCTTTTTGTTGTACTCCACCACCTGCGATCAACCGAAAACCTTCAAAACCCCTTAATTGATCTTCACCCCCTTCTAAGCCTGAATCTCAAATTAATATCCTCAAAATCCTAACCAATTGTTATAAATCTAAAATTGAATGCCAATTTTTTTCTTCCAATAAATTTTAGCCTAACGCCTACAATCAAACGCAAAATCTCTTAGCTTTCAAATCCCAAACTTGTTTAGATCCCCCCACCCCACCCCCCCCCCCCCAAAAAAAAAAAAACATAAAAGAACTTTGCTCATTATTTTTATGGTTTTTGTGTATGTATGTGTGTGTGTGTTTATCTTTGAATATGATTTTCTAAATGTTGTGAATAATTGTTAGATTTGTGTGTATTCTATGTTGCGAATTGTCTTTTTTTAAAAAAAAATTATGTAAATTGTTTTTGGTTTGATTTTGTGAAGTTGTGGTGTGTATTGTTGATATTGATTTGGTTTTTTTTTTAGGTGATTTCTGGGTTGTTGAGACTGGTTCTTTGTTGGTAACGTTGGGTTGTTTGAACTGGATTCCTTAAATAAGGATTTTGGAAGAAAAGTTCTATTTTCTTTAATTAGTTAATCAATCAGAAAATGCCACATGAACATTTATTGGTCCCGGCTCTATCCAGCACCCCAAAAGTGATCTGCCATAGTGGCTTTTCTTCCTGATCAAATGCCACATTAGCACTTTATTACACCAAGCAAAAAAGAAAAAAAAAACACATTAGAACCATTACAATTATGTGCATCATGTGACCAAACTTTGGTCTATAAAAGGATTCAATTATGTAAAAATATAAGATTAAATGCTAAACTGATTACAATAAAATGTTAGAGATTAAACGATAATCATATTATAGTTCAAACGTTTCGTTAACACATTTGCCATCTTTTATCGAATACATTTCAGAATATGATTCTATAAGTAGCTTGCATTAATAAAAGGGAAAAGATCATTAAAAATTAAAGATTAATATAACTAAATAACATGTTTTTCTTAAATAAAATTGATGAAATACATTAAAACTCTGTTTAAAAAAAATACTTTCAGAAAATGATTTCTCAAAAATGTTTATACTTTTGAAAAATAGATAGTTTCTATCACTTAAATGAGTCAACAAGAAATATTTTTTGTTTTTTTTGTGAAACCTGATATTTTTCCATATTATGATACTTATGAAAAGTAAATTATAGCTCAATGTGACGTTTTGCAGGCCCATAGACGACTAAAGCACTCGGTTCTAGCGTGGAGCCCGATGGCACACAAATCGAGGTAAGGTACTAGACCCGTAAATTTCTTGAAAATGTCATGTTCATGCATTAAATGATGTGTATAAGGGAAAACTAAGTGATTGGAAATGCAAAAGTTAGTTAAACTTGAGTTTTAAATTAAATCGAGAAAACAGACCTAATAAGGGAAATAAATCCAAATAAAATTCTAGAAATTCATGAAAATTAGTCTGAGACCATTGGAAATTAGTATAAGGTGAAATTGACATGGGAAATAAAAATCATGAAGAAATATGGAGATTTTGGGGTTCAAATGAATTTTTAAAGCTAACCGAAAGCTTATTTCCATTTTGCTCGGTATTAGCCAAATCGCGCAAAATGAGCTCGTTCATGAAATATTTCTTAAACAAGTGACCCCTAAATTTTTATGGGACATACTATAGACATATTATAACAATTTAGAAGTGGAATTTTGAAGAAATCGGATCAGGATTAATTTTGGTAAATTTTATAAAACAGAACAATCATTTCCCCTACATTTAGTAAACTGTCAGCCAATGAAAATAATCCTTTTTTATGACCTTCGAGATTTTCTTTGCCTCTGATATTTTCTATATTGCAATTCAACTGGATAAGCTTTGTATAAAGGTAAAATACACCCCAAAATGAGCTAAAACCCGAGAGATATCCCTTACCCATCCTTGCCGCAGCCGTTACCTCTGCTCCTGACTGGCGTGAATTTTTCGGTCATCCTCCGGCCAGTTTCAGGCAACGGTTCCTTCATATGAAATCTTCCCCTTCCTCCCCTCTACCACATATACAAAATTTAGACCTAACCGAAGTCATTTACCCCCTAAAAAGTTAGAGAGAAGAACAGGACAGAAAACTACCCTGTTCCGAGGTAAGCAAAAATTCAATTTTTGGATGAATTTGAAGAGTTTCTTGGATGATTCTGAACACTTCTAGGCTCTATACATGTTGTATTACAGCTGAGTGGCAATTTTGAGACCTAAAACTGAAGTCAAACTTGGTCAAAGGAGTGAAGAAGTTGAGGTATGGTGATGATGATGTGATAAATTGTTAATTTGTGAATTTTGATGAATTCTTGTTAAAAGAAAGTTGATGAATTGAATTATATGATTGAATTCAATTGCTGCCAGCATGATTTAGCTGCGGGAATGATGAAGATTGATGTAATTAAAATGAATTTACAGTTAAAATTATACTGTAAAGGTTTGGTTTAGTGTTCAACTAGGTGAATTATCGAAATAATGCAAGAATCGATACTTTAAGGTCTTCTATGAAGTGGAATGAGTTGTTGGAATGTAAGACATGATATAGAGGTATTGAAAATGAATTTAAAGGTGTCAAATATGTTAAGTAAGCTTAAATCGAGGTTTAAACCAATAAAACCGAGCAAGATAGCTAAAAAGTCAACTTTTGGTCAACATCTTTAATGTAATCACATATTTGAATGTACCAATATGAATTTGAGCTATATGTGATGAGTTGACTTGATATGTGACAGCTCGGGCTACCGACATGTATTTCGAGGCGAGCTCAAAAAACGAGGAACGTACACTACCTCCGACGCTAAGAGGTAAGGGATATAATTTAGGGTAGCATTAGTGCTCCACAATCCTTACCAATGACTTTATGTATGTTAGTTGAATGAGATTTTATGAAATAGGTCGTAATGCCTTAAAAATCGAAACTAAAGTGTTTCCCTAGTTTTTCCACATGTTTTTCACTTGCATGAGATACATTTTACTTCACATGTTTATGAAAATGTAATTTTTCAATGTGAAGAAGAAAACATGGTTTGATTTCATGAAATGACGGGGAAGAGCCCCGAGAATGCTTTACGAAAGCAATATTTTCATGACACGGGTTAAAGTCCCGAAATAGCTTTTAAACTATGTTTTTATGATTACATGGGTTAAAATCCCAAGAAATGATTTGAAACTATGGTTTTCCACAAGAAATGATTTGATAAAACGGGTAAGAGACCCGAAATGATTTGATAAAATGGGTGAGAGGCCCAAAATGATTTTGTGGGGTAAAAAGGCATGATATGATAATAGTCAGAGGATCTGGGGTCGATCTCGCATACATAGGGTAGCGTATGGAGACGATCGAGGATCTACCTAGCCGACGGCCAAGGAATAGGCAGGCTCTGACTTGATATGAGAAATGTGCGTATAGTCCACACTTGGTGATGCACGTGAGTTCGTGCGTATAGTCCCCATTTAGTGGTGCACGAGAGATAGGACAGTGTACGACCCTGATCCAGTCCTACGGCTCCCTATACTATGGCCATGAGTACCCATGATTTTGTCCTACGGGACCAGATGTATGATGTCCTACGGGACCAGATGTATGATGTCCTTCGGGATTAGTATATGAGACGATTGCCTGACCCTACACGATAATATAAGACGTTTTAGGTTTTCACACATCTATGCTACCTGTTTTGTTGCTATCGGTTTTAGCACTATGTTATATAATGATATTTAATGGTAGCTATGTTTATGTTTTGAATAAATGAGTTGTGAAAACATGATTTTACTTTTTAAAGTGATGATGGGATATGATATATTTGATTTGAGATTTTGAGATGCTCTTATGTATGTTTACACTATGAAACATGTTTTCAGCATGAGATGTTTTATGGAAACGAGATGCTTTATGACTGTTTACACTAATGATATATTTATAGCATGATACGTTTTACGAAAAGGATGCATGATGTGTAAACTAATGATTTTAAAGCATGATGTTACTACTTTTCTAAATGTAAACATCTCTACTTTCGTACATGTTTATGATAAGTTGTGAAATCACGTATTTTACTTGATTTAAGTACTAAGGTTACTTTAAATGTATCTCTTACTGAGCCTGAAAAGCTCACCCCCTTCCTTTCCATCTTCCAGATTACCTACAGTGATTCTACTGCACTCACGTGCTAGAGGTTGTGGACGAAGCAGTCCGACCTTTCGTCAGATCATTTGTAGCGACGAGGTATAGCTTTACTTTTGTTCCAGACACGATGTATAGCATAGACACTAATGTATATGACAGTCGGGATATAATAGTCGTAAAGGATTATGTTTATGTATAGAGTTTTTATTAAGCAGAATAAATATATGTTGTGGATGTTATGAGATCCTGGAATAGAAGAAAATTTGTGTTGCGGATGTGAGTTGAAAATTATAAATTGTGTTTTAAAACTCTACAGGTTGGTTAAGTCAAAATGCAGCCGTTATGCTGTCGAATTTTTATAAAATGATGAAAGTTAAGAAACTGACATAGACAAGAACATAACTCAGTTAAATAGGTTAAAAAGTTTAAATTAGCCCTATTTTCTAAACTTCCAGGGCATGACAGTTTACATGGTATCAGAGCAATAGTTGTGTGATACTATCTGTGTCTAGAAGTAAGATTAGATTACATCCCAAAGTGTCTATGTTAGTCTGGTAATAAAGTAAGCATATCTATCAAATTATGACCAAATTCTTGGATTTTGTACAAATAGTAGATCACTAATCATGAGTGGTAGACGGGGCTGTCCACGGAGACAGGCTCAACCCGCTCCCCCATCCCCAACTCAACCCGAGAGCCCTACTGAGAGAGAGAGAATAAAGAGGCTCAAGAAGACAGTACAAGGTATGAGGGAAGGACTTACAGCTCGTACCACCATGTTTACCCAACAGTTTGGGACACGTACACCTGGCGTAGATACAGCTACTCCTACGCCTGATCCTCCTCCACCACCAGTTCCTCCAGTAGCCCCAGTCCCTCAGCCAGCAGTTCCCCAGCATAGGGATGATAGAGAGACTCAGAGGGTGCGAGATTTCCTAGGCATGCATCCTTCGGAGTTCACAGGGGTTAAGGACCCGATTAAGGCTGAGGAGTGGATAGTGGATATTGAGGTAATCTTCCAGTTGTTAGGGTGTACTGATAGGGAGAGAGTGACTATGGCAAGTTATATGATGAAGGGCCAAGCTGAGTTTTGGTGGAGATCCACACAGACGATATTAGCTAAGGATCCCTCAGAAATCACATGGGATGCTTTCTTAGTCGCATTCTGATAGCAGTATGTGCCGCATGCAGCTCGAAAGAGGATGCAGATAGAGTTTTTGGAATTGAGACAGGGAAGTTCTACAGTAGATGAGTATAAGAACAGATTTACGACCCTGATGAGATACGATCTAGAGACAGTTAAGGATCCCGAGCGTCGGACAGAGATTTCTGGCAGGATTGAGATTCGGGATTAGAGATAGGCTATTGGGTCAGAACATTGTGGATTTCAGAGATGCTCTGAGGCGCGCCCAGGAGATAGAGAGGGGCTTGGATATTACTCAAGCAGAGCATGGTTTTAGGAGATCAATCAGAGATAAGGGGAAAAGAGTAGTTACTTCCCGACATGATTTAAAAGGGGGTCAGCCCAAGAGACAGAGGGTGGAAGGACCTCAGATAGGGGCTGGTAAGCCCAAGACTACAGTGGGTACTATAGATGTTATTAGAGGTTCTGAGACGAGAGTACCACGATGCAGGACATGTGGCAAGATGCACCCTGGACCTTGCCGAGCGGGTACATTTACTTGCTATAAATGTGGTGAAGCAGGGCACATAATGAGAGACTATCCACTTATGTGGTCTCAGGAACCTCGAGAGGCACCTAGACCAATTGAGAGATCAGCTCAGCCTCCACAGAGCAAGCACCACCGAAGAGAGCCACATCCGCAAACAAGGGCAAGAAGCTTGTCTCACAGGGTCGAGTCTATGCCATTGATAAGGAGACAGCTGATACATCCTCCGACACCATAAAAGGTACTCTCCTTGTCTGTAACCATAAGCACATGTATTGTTTGACCTAGGTTTCACACACTCTTTTATGTCACCACAATTTGCATGTAAGTTGAATAGGAAACCTGAGTCACTATATTACATGTTACATATAAGTACACCCATGCACGTAGTGCAAAAGACTAATATGATATGGAAGGATTGTGAAATCATGGTAGGATATAAGAAATTTCTAGAGATCTAGTTTCATTAAACATGAAGGATTTTGATGTAATATTATGCATGGATTGGTTAGCTACCAATCGTGTGAATTTAGACTGCTACACTAAGACTTTGACCTTCTCCTTACCAAAAAAGTTCAATGTATGTTTTGCGAGAAAGAAATGAAAGTGCTTGGTGATGGAAGTTTTTGTGTTATGTGTTATGTGAAGATATGATATATATATATATATGTGTGTGTGTGTGTGTGTGCAAGATTAATGTATAATATTTTTATTGTGTGAAGGATACATTGCCTTTATTTCTGATGAGAGTCGGGAACCACCAAGTATACAGGATGTTCCGGTGGTATGTGAGTTTCCTGATGTATTCCTAAAGGACTTACCGGGGTTACTACCTGAGAGAGAAGTTGAGTTTGCCATTGAGCTAGCACCTGATACTCAACCCATCTCCAAGTCACCTTATCGAATGGCACTGGTAGAATTGGAGGAATTAAAGAAGCAGTTGCAAGAACTACTCGATAAGGGGTTTATAAGACCTAGTGTGTCACCATGGGGTGCTCCGATACTGTTCGTCAGAAAGAAGGATGGTAGTCTCCGTCTTTGCATAGACTACAGGCTTTTAAATAAAGTAACAATTAAAAATAAGTATCCCCTACCAAGAATAGATGACCTGTTTGATCAGTTGAGTGGGGCTTCAGTGTTTTTAAAGATAGACTTAAGATCGGGTTACCATCAGCTAAGGATTAAGGAGGCTGATATACCGAAGACAGCTTTTAGGACCCAATATAGGCGCTACGAGTTTTTGGTGATGCCCTTTGGACTGACTAATGCCCCAGTTGCATTTATGAGTCTTATGAATGATGTCTTTCGAGAATATCTTGATAGCTTTGTGATAGTATTCATCGACGACATCTTGATCTATTCTAGATCCCAAGAAGAGCACGAGCAGCATTTGAAGATTGTGCTCCAGACTCTCCGTGAGAAGAAACTATATGGTAAATTCAATAAGTGTGCATTCTGGCTAGAACGGATTTCTTTCCTTGGACATGTGGTATCTAAGGACGGGATGTCTGTAGATTCGTCCAAGGTAGAGGCAATGCTGCAATGGGAACGACCGAGGACAGTCACGGAGGTTAGAAGCTTCTTGGGATTAGCAGGGTATTACCAACGGTTTGTTGAGGGGTTTTCACGGATAGCAGCTCCATTGACCAGACTGACCCGTAAGGAGGTACAATTTATAGAGCAGTGTGAGCAGAGCTTGCAAGAACTCAAATATCGGTTGACTACGGCACCAGTCTTGACCATTCTGAGTGGTTCTGGGGGATATGTGGTGTATAGTGATGCTTCCCACAAGGGTCTCAGCTATGTACTGATGCAGCATGGTAGAGTGGTAGCTTATGGATCCCGTCAGCTAAAGGATCATGAGCGAAATTACCCCACTCACGATTTAGAGTTAGCTGCAATAGTTTTTGCACTCAAGATATGGCAGCATTACTTGTATGGAGAGAGATTCCATATCTTCACTGACCACAAAAGTCTTAAGTACTTGTTTGATCAAAATGAGCTCAATATAAGACAGCGAAGATGGATAGAGCTCTTGAAAGACTATGACTGCGAGATCTTGTATCATCCAGGTAAGGCGAATGTGGTAGCTGATGCCCTGAGTAGGAAGGGTACGATGTCCTACATGATGATCAGAGAGTGGGATTTTTGGGACAGTTCACCAAGCTCAGGATCAGTGTAGATAAGACTGAGCATGGATACATGGCTAGCCTACGAATGGAGCCCAATATACTAGATTAGATTAGAGCTAGACAGAGGAATGATAAAAAATTACTGGATATGGTTAGCCAGACAGAGGAGAGATCGCAGTCTGAGTTTACGGTCAGTGATGATGGATTACTAAGATACAGAGGCCATATCTGTGTGCCACACGATGACACCTTAAGACAGAGCATACTGAAGGAGTCTCATTGTTCTAGATTCACCATACACCCAAGCAGTACCAAGATGTACCAGGATCTCCAGAATGTGTATTGGTGGATTGGGATGAAGAGAGATGTGGCAGACTTTGTAGTCAAATGTTTAGTTTGCCAACAGATTAAGGCTGAGCACTAGAGACCTGCAAGACTATCGAAGTCACTACCGCTTCCTACATGGAAATGGAAGCATATTACGATGGATTTCATTATGGGGTTACCAAGGACCCAGAGAGGTCATGATGCAGTCTGGGTGATTGTGGACAGACTGACTAAGAGCGCTCACTTCCTTGCCATCAAGAGCATAAATTCACTGGATAAACTAGCTGATTTATATGTCAGAGAGATAGTACGGTTGCATGGAGCACCTGTGAGCATCACATCTGATAGAGATTCTCACTTCACTTCTAGGTTCTAGACTAGATTTCAGGAAGCTATGGGGTCTCGTTTGAACATAAGCATCGTTTATCATCCTCAGACATATGGTTAGTCCGAGCGGACTATACAGACCTTAGAGGACATGTTAAGAGCATGTGCTTTGGACTTTAAGGGCTCATGGGACGACCACTTGCCTCCTGCAGAATTTGCTTATAATAACAGCTATCAAGCTAGCATTGGAATGGCTCCATACGAGGCTCATATGGCAGGAGATGCAGATCTCTGATTGCTTCGAAAGAAGTGGGTGATAGAAAGATCCTTGCTCCCGAGTTAGTTGAACATGCAAGTAGTGGTGTTCAGTTAATTTGTGACAGGTTGAGGATGGTACAAAGTAGACAGAAGAGTTATGCAGATGTACGAAGACGTCCTCTTGAGTTTCAGGTTGGGGACTCCGTATTTGTTAAGGTGTCACCGATGAAAGGTGTAGTACGTTTCGAGAAAAAAGGAAAGCTAAGTCATCGCTTCATTGGTCCATTCGAGATTTTAAGTAAAGTGGGAGATGTAGCATATCGGCTAGCACTACCTTCACAGTTGTCGGGTATACATGATGTCTTCCCTGTTTCGATGTTAAGGAAGTATCATCCGGACCCTTCTCATGTCACCGAGTATGAGCCATTAGAGATTCATGAGGACATGAGTTATGTTGAGGAGCCGATCCAAATTCTCGACAGGAAGGAAAAAGTGCTAAGATCATAGACTATCCCATTAGTGAAAGTTCTCTGGCGACATCATGAGACATAAGAAGCTACCTGGGAGCTAGAGAGCCAAATGAGGGAGAAGTATCCTCATCTATTCGATGGACCAGCTTGAATTCAGAGGACTGAATTCTTAAGAGGTGGAAAGAAATGTGAAACCCGATATTTTTTCATATTATGATGCTTATGAGAAGTAAATTATAGCTCAATGTGACGTTTTGCAGGCCCGTAGACGACTAAAGCACTCGGTTCTAGCGTGAGGCCCAATGGCACGCAAACTGAGGTAAGGTTCTAGACCCGAGAATTTCTTAAAAATGTCATGTCCATGCATGAAATGATGTGTAGAAGGGAAAACTAAGTGATTGGAAATGCAAAAGTTAGTTAAACTTGGGTTTTAAATTAAATTGAGAAAACGGACCTAATAAGGGAAATAAATCCAAATAAAATTCTAAAAATTCATGAAAATTATTCTGAGACCATTGGAAATTAGTATAAGGTGAAATTGATATGGGAAATAAAAATCATGAAGAAATATGGAGATTTTGGGGTTCAAATGAATTTTTAAAGCTAACCGAAAGCTTATTTCCATTTTGCTCGGTATTAGCCAAATCGCGCAAAATGAGCTCGTTCATGAAATATTTCTTAAACAAGTGACCCTCAAATTTTTATGAGACATACTATAGACATATTATAACAATTGAGAAGTGGAATTTTGAAGAAATCTGATCAGGATTAATTTTGGTAAATTTTATAAAACAGAACAGTCATTTCCCCTGCATTTAGTAAACTGTCAGCCAATGAAAACAATCCCTTTTTATGACCTTCTAGATTTTCTTGCCTCTGATATTTTCTAGATTGCAATTAAACTAGATAAGATTCGTAAAAAGGTAAAATACACCCCGAAATGAGCTGAAACCCGAGAGATATCCCTTACCCATCCTTGCCGCAGCCATTACCTCTGCTCCTGACTGGCGTGAATATTTCGGCCATCCTCCGGCCAGTTTCAGGCGACGATCCCTTCATTCAATTGCTACCAACATGATTTAGCTGCTGTAATGATGAAGATTGATGTAATCAAAATGAATTTACAGTTAAAATTATACTGTAAAGGTTCAGTTTAGTGTTTAACTAGGTGAATTATCAAAATAATGCAAGAATCGATACTTTAAGGTCTTCTATGAAGTGGAATGAGTTGCTGGAATGTAAGACACGATATAGAGGTATTGAAAATGAATTTAAAGGTGTCAAATATGTTAAGTAAGCTTAAATCGAGGTTTAAACTAATAAAACCGAGCAAACCGAACAAGATAGCTAAAAAGTCAACTTTTGGTCAACATCTTTAATGTAATCACATATTTGAATGTACCAATATGAATTTGAGCTATATGTGATGAGTTGACTTGATATGTGACAACTCGGGCTATCGACACGTATTTCGAGGTGAGCTCAAAAAAATGAGGAACGTGCACTACCTCCGACGCTAAGAGGTAAGAGATATAATTTAGGGTAGCATTAGTGCTCCACAATCCTTACCAATGACTTTATGTATGTTAGTTGAATGAGATTTTATGAAATAGGTCGCAATGCCTTAGAAACCGAAACTAAACTGTTTCCCGAGTTTTTTTCCACTTGCATGAGATACATTTTACTTCACATGTTTATGAAAATATGATTTTTCAATATGAAGAAGAAAACATGGTTTGATTTCATGAAATGACGGGGAAGAGCCCCAAGAATGCTTTACGAAAGCAATATTTTCATGACACGGGTTAAAGTCCCGAAATAGCTTTTAAACTATATTTTTATGATTACATGAGTTAAAATCCCAAGAAATGATTTGAAACTATGGTTTTCAACAAGAAATGATTTGATAAAACGGGTAAGAGACCCGAAATGATTTGATAAAATGGGTGAGAGGCCCAAAATGATTTTGTGGGGTAAAAAGGCATGATATGAAGATAGTCAGAGGATCTGGGGTCAATCTCGCATACATAGGGTAGCGTATGGAGACGATCGAGGATCTACCTAGCCGACGGCCAGGGAACGGGCAGGCTTTGACTTGATATGAGAAATGTGCGTATAGTTCACACTTGGTGATGCACGTGAGTTCGTGCGTATAGTCCCCATTTAGGCACGAGAGATAGGACAGCGTATGACCCTAATCCAGTCCTACGGCTCCCTGTACTATGGCCATGAGTACCCATGATTTTGTCCTATGGGACCAGATGTATGATGTCCTTCGGGACTAGTATATGAGATGATTGCCTGACCCTACATGATAATAATAAGACGTTTTAGGTTTTCACACATCTATGCTACCTGTTTTGTTACTATCGGTTTTAGCACTATGTTATATAATGATATTTAATGGTAGCTATGTTTATGTTTTGAAGAAATGAGTTGTGAAAACATGATTTCACTTTTTAAAGTGATGATGGGATATGATATATTTGATTTGAGATTTTGAGATGCTCTTATGTATGTTTACACTATGAAACATGTTTTCAGCATGAGATGTTTTATGGAAACGAGATGCTTTATGACTGTTTACATTAATGATATATTTATAGCATGATACGTTTTACGAAAAGGATGCATGATGTATAAACTAATGATTTTAAAGCATGATGCTACTGCTTTTCTAAATGTAAGCATCTCTACTTTCGTACATGTGTATGATGAGTTGTGAAATCACGTATTTTACTTGTTTTAAGTACTAAAGTTACTTTAAATGTATCTCTTACTGAGCTTGAAAAGCTCACCCCCTTCCTTTCCATGTTCCAGATTACCTACAGTGATTCTGCTGCACTCACGTGCTAGAGGTCGTGGACGAGGCAGTCCGACCTTTTGTCAGATCATTTGTAGCGACGAAGTATAGCTTTACTTTTGTTCCAGACACAATGTATAGCATAGACACTAATGTATATGACAGTCGGGATGTAATAGTTGTAATGGATTTTGTTTATGTACAGAGTTTTTATTACGCAGAATAAATATATGTTGTGGATGTTATGAGATCCTAGAATAAAAGAAAATTTGTGTTGCGGATGTAAGTTGAAAATTATAAATCGCGTTTTAAAACTCTACAAGTTGGTAAAGTCAAAATACAGCCGTTATGCTGTCGAATTTTTATAAAATGATGAAAGTTAAGAAACTGATATAGACAGGAACACAACTCAGTTAAATAGGTTAAAAAGTTTAAAATAGCCTCATTTTTTGCGCTTCTGGGGCGTGATAAGAGATATAGCTGTTATTATATACGAATTCTGCTAATGGCAAATGGTCCTTCCAGGAGCCTTTAAAATCATGAGAACATGCTTTCAATTCCATATTGGCATAGGTAAAGGTTGTAATAACCCCGTAGGGTTCTGGTGTTTTACCTAAATCTGCTAACATTTGAGGCATTTAGTCACAAGTTCAGTTATATCTCTTATTATACTTGACTACCAATATACCTTTAGGAGATTTTGATACATCTTACTATTCTCCAGATATAGAGTATATCTCGATGAAAGAGCTTCTCATAAAATTCTTCTTCTTTAATTGTGAATAATCGAGTACACATATTCTATCTCTAAACCTCAACAAACCATCAGTACCAAAGCCCAAACCTATTGTAGTACCCACTGGATCTGATTAGCTACATCAATACAGTACTTATCATTATGCTGAGCCCATTTAATTCGATTAATCAAGTCCAGTTTCAACTCTTAGGCTAGCTACCACGTAATAAATGTCAGTATCAAAGAGGACCACATCCAAGTTGTGGCTCACAAATTATTTCAATAACTCATGTTCCCAGACCAAAATATATATATATATATAACACCATCCCGAGGTCACTTTTGCTCAAGGCACTAACTCTAGTCATTTTGTTTATCTCATGTTCAATCTATTCTGTGAAAATAAATATCTAAGACTTTTATGATTAATAAGAACCTATAACTTCTCACTATACCAGTAGTGGCACCATATCTTTAATGTAAACATTATGGTTACCAATTCCAAATCATGGGTTAGGCAGTTCTTCTCATGATCTTTTAATTGCCAAGATTCATAGGCAGTTACCTTTCTATTCTCCATCAATATGCAGCCCAGTCCCTGTCTCGAGGTATCTATATACAATTTCCTCTTGGGCTATGGACCAGGATATTTTTAGACGTTGTCAAGTTTTTTTTCAGGCAGAGAGGTATTTTGGAATACCTTTATTAGCCATCAAATCTGACCACATAAACTAATTATAGCCATAGGGGTTCAAGATTTAATCCTAATTAAAAGTAGGATAACAAAGTTTATCGCAATTCTCATTTATCCTTTGGACATAATTCATTCTCAATTCATATCACTTAATCCGAATTATTTCACATACCAGAATTATTCATACATTGTGTACATCTCTCATTCCAAATATAACCTGTATTCAGAATTTATCACACTTCAAAGTCTTACATTCAAAATATAATTACATGTAAATTATGATCCTTATATTCGAAACATCTTTCATATTCCAACATCTTTCATATTCCAAACTCCTTTTGTAACCCATAAGACTTCGGATCTCCTTAACAAGTAACATCAGTACACCTCAAAGTGAATTACTCGGTCTAATAATCTCTTTATCAAATAATTCCTATAATTGCTTCTTCAACTCTTCTAATTCAATCGAAGTCATTCAGTATAGTGGTTTGAATATTAGTTCGGTACCAAGTACTAAATCAATTCAAAACTTCATCTTTCTATCTAGTGGTAACTCTGGTAGATCATCCGGATATATGTCGAAAAAAATCCCTATCTACAGGAATGTCTTTTTATTCTGGACACACTTTATCCTTATCAATCACGTAAGCAGTGAAACCTTCAAGTTTCATTTATACAATTCGTTCAGTAATTCATTCTACCAGTTACAATGACTTTACTCTTTCATTACCCATCTTTCTTTAGTAGATCCCTTTCTGTCACGCTCTTTACTTGTCCATTTTCTTAGTAATTTCATAGATATACATCTTAAAATTGCACAGTTGCACCTTACGCGCTGCCTCCTTATGGGTAGTTAAATGAAGGTAACCTAGTTCAAATTGAGAGTCTCAGTCCCTCTATAATCTTTCGGACCTTCTTCATTCCGTAACTTAACATATCCAGATTATAGCTCTCCAAAACTGTAAATTTAGTTTTATATTTATTCTCGGACTTGTTACCTTGTATATGATTCGAGTATTTCATCTATAATTGCTATTGTACTGCATCAGGGATGTGTTTCCATCTGAAGACATCTAGAAACATATCCCATGTAACCCTCTATTATCGGGCCCTCAGATTAGATTAAGGGGACTTCTATCAAGGTTTGGCTTTCCATTTTAATATCAATGCTACAAAAACTACCTTCCTAATAGTAGTACCCTTAAGAATATGTATAACATCTCTAATTCTTTAGTCCAGTTTTCCATTGTAATCGGATTCTTGACTCTAGTAAATAATAGTGGACTAATTTTCGAAATTGCCTCAGTCTCTCTCTAAGTCACAATCATGTGTTAAATTATCATTCTTACATTTACGCTGCTATAGGGCCGTTTAAGGCTCTGCTGGGGCCTGTGATACTACCAGTGATTGAATAGATGACAGTTCAAGATTAGTCTATGTAGATGAGGGTGGTGATGGCACAGTAAAAATAAAAGGTCCAGTCATGACCTGCAAACTATAAATGTGTGTCATAACCTGACTAAACAATATCATCATTGTCTCTGCTCTAATCTTGCAATGCGGACTTTAGAATTTTCAGTTAAACTATGAGGTGCACGGTCAATAAAGGATTCACTATATCTCTCGAGCCTATCTCTACGGCCTAGAGAAATGATTTCCTCTCATCTACTTGTATGGTTGCAATGCCTACCAACCATATCTATTAGTTTTCCTTCATGTAATGACAATTTCTCAGTAAAACATAGAAATATATACTCATTTGTATCTAAACAATGTACAATAATGTTGGGGATGTGAACTTTCCAAATGTTCTCTTACTCCAATCATTGACTCATATCAGACCAACCTTGCTCTGATACCAACTTCGATAACAACTTTTTTATGGTAGAATATGGTTGGCCTACGAGTCGATGCTAGATCAGAACAATACATCTTTGAATAAAGCCAAAGAAACTATTTTTCGATTAATCAAAATAATTATTCCTATGCAAAAATATTCACATTTACATCCCTAGATATACCATCGTTTACATCAATGCACATACAAAAATTTTAGATACAAAGTAATGTTTGTCCTAGGTATATCTTTAACGTAGAAGATTACTTTGCGGGAGTATAGCTGTACAAAAGAACCTTACTTACAAAAGTGATCCCGGCTACTGATGTGACTGTAGAGAAAAGTAAGGGATGAATTCAACGTGCTCAGTAAGAAAAACATATGGCAGGTAGATAAATACATTATCTATGTATTTGCATAATATGGTTATTATAAAAAAATATACCGAGCAACCCAGTAAAATCAGAGTTAGAAATCAATAACAGTTTCGATATCGATAATGTAAATATTGAACTACAAAAAATACAGGTTCTAAAACTTTATACGATAGAATAAACGATTTTCATACAATAATACAGTTCATACGATCAATTCAGTAAATCAAATAGACGAGACAAGGAAAAACATGCTATAACAATAATGAGTATGACAATTGGTCAATGTCGGTGACTTCGAGCATCACAGATCAGGTATGCTGGGATGTCAATCGTTGTGGAAATGGTCAGCTACCCAAACGGCTCATAATCAGTATGTCCGAAGACCGATAACACGGTACAAAGTACTCACATGCGTGTTGCACAGTACATCGTACTTCATGGACCACAGTAACAGTAGCAAGTCAGTAACAGTAACAGTAACAGTGCAGCATGATTAACCCTCGCCTTTGCCTCAAAATCAGTGCGAGTCAGGCTGTGCGACACACAGTCAGCACGCGCTAAAGCACATTTTATCAGTACTAATTTAACAGTGGTTCATTTTCATTAAACCATTTTTAAAATTCAGTTTGATACATAAAACAATTCAAAAGAGGTTGGCTCATCTTTTTTTGGTCAAAATCCTCAGTGTACAGTCTATAGCAGTTAAGACTAGGCATATTTCAATTAAAATTAATAATTAAAACCACATTGATATTTATATAAATAAACTAAATAAATTTATATCGGTAAAGATAGGCCGTTAACGAGGCTAAAGTTTTTCAGTAGTTTCGATAACTATAAAATCGATCTAGAGTTTTCTATAATTTCGATAACTATAAAATCGGTCTAGGGTTCTATATCTATAATTCTACGAAAAATACGTGTAAATATCACTAACAGCTCACAACAATTTTTCTTACCGTAAAATTTTCCTAGAATTTATATCTACGGTCCAACAAAAAATATGTGTAGATATTACTAACAACTCACAACAATTTTGCCTTACCTCGGTGTCTATCAGTAGTCCTCAATGCCTTAGTGACATGAGTCAATGGGTCTATCCCAATCGGTTTATTTATCTGGAGCTTAAATTTCTATTTATATAATAATTCCCATGTTGTTCTCCCTTCGTGTTTCCCTAATTTTAGTGCACCCTTCTCTATCTTCATTATTTCTATTCACTAATATTTCTATATATATATATATATATATATATATATATATATATTCTCCTTTTTATTAATTCTCTGTTTCATGCCATCTACTTCTTCTTCCTTCTTCTTCACTGCCCAGTTCTTCGTCCTCATTTGCGCTCAGCACTGCCACCTCCTCCATCATTTCTTCCCGGTTCCGCCACCCCTTCTTCATCCACGGTTCTGCCTTGTTCATTCATTCATCATTTTTTTTCTCTTCTAGTTTGCTTCAACTGTCGTGCTTCAGCCTTCTTCCGCTTTTAAGGCAGCAGCCGAGAGCCATGATCATCCCCTGCTCTTGCTCTCTTTTTGGGTCGCCCATATCCAGGCTCTCGATCCCTCAAGCATAGCCCTCTGCTTTAGCATCATTTTTGGCCCTCACGTCTCCCTCTCGGTCTCGTTTTCAGCTTCTATTTCTCAAGTTCATTCTCGTCTTCTTCATTCCTTCCTAATTCCTTCCCCGAGTGTCATCACCACCAACCAATCTTCATTCAGTTCCTGTTGTAGTCACTGGCTTCACCTCTCTCCCTCGGCTTCTCTGCTTTTCTTTCTTATCTTTCTTTCTTTCCTTACGCTCTTTCCTTTCCTTCGTTCTTTGTTCCATGCAACAAGCAACTAAAATGGCCTGCACATTAGAGAATTCCCAAAATAAAACAGGTCTCGATTTTCAACTCCAGCAACTCTGTTTCCTTTTAACGTGTTTCCCTCTTCTTCTACTGCTCCATCATCGTGCATCACCTCTGTTTGTTTTCCAGCAAGCCTCAAATCTCCCATCTTCTGTTTCCTTCCTCACGTATCCTGCATTCTATCGTTTCACTTCCTTATTTCTATTCACTGCTGCAGCTTCAATATATACATATATACAATCTTATCTATAATTGTTTCATTGTGTCTACAGGCCGAACCTTCCTCTCCAGCAACCTCATCCATACTACAACAATATATCAATCTTCTGTTTCCCAGTAATTTTGGTTCAGGTTTTTTGTCCTCCCTTCTTCGCTTCAGCTCCCTACCACCTCTACCTATTCGTCTTCTGTCTCGTTTTTACTGCTTCATTTTCTACCTAAATAGTACGGATGTAACAACCATCATGCGCCTCCATCCTGCTTGTTTTCTGCCTTACGTTTCCTGCTCCTTCACTGCTGCAACAACAGTCTCATACTTGCTTCAGTTTCTTCTATCCTATTTTTCATGTTTTCAATCTCCCCCACGTTTTCTTTTGTTCTCTTCGCTGTACATCTCAGTCCACCATTACCTGTCTTCACGTCCTTGCTTCAGACTTCTACACTTCAGTTTCTTGTTTTCCTTAATCATCTTCCTTTCCTTCTCTATCTCGTTTCCCATGTTCTACCGACCCCCTTTTCAGTCTCCCATCCATTTCATTCCTATCCTTGTCCTGGCTTTTCCTCTTTTCCGAGCACTTCCCTTTTTCCTTTAAAAATCGGGTTGTGGCAGTGCATGATGGGACAATATGTTTCATATCTTCCCTTCACTGCATATTGATATATTACTAATGGGAGCTCTCGGGATTTGCTTCATTTGGAAGCCAACCCACGGCCTCCCATACAAATAAATAAATAAATAAATAAATATATATATATATATATATATATATGTACTTCATTAATTTTACTTGTAATGTGCAAAACAAATTTAGTCTAATATTGTATTTGTATACCATAGGGAAATGTTCTTAGCTCTTTAAAATTTATTCTTATCCCTTCTAATTATTTGTTTTATTAACTCTAGTACTTTGGATTAATTAAAATTCTCCCAGTTCCTCTTATTCAAAATATAACTCAACTTAATCGTATACCAGGAAATGCGTTTTTTTTTTCCAATCTCAATGGTTTAATTCGTTATTCCATAATAAAACCGAATACAAGAAAATTTATGGTGTTTACAGATATGACTTCAAATCCCAATTCATTAAAATCACCAGCTTCCTGATGTAGCAGATTAAGAAACCAAGACCAAGTTTCACTATTTTCTTGTTTAACTACTACATAATAAAGAGGGAAAAAGTTCTCATTCCCATCTCTAGCAACAACACTCAATAATAGTCCTCCCAAATGACCTTTCAAGTGACAGTCATCCAATCCTATTAGCCTTCTACATCCATTGAGGAATCCTTTCTTTTGTGCATCAAACATTATGAAAATTCTTTCAAACCTAGGAATAAGGTTTCTAGGCACAATACTTTCAACATCAACAAATTGAGATTCTAACTTCATCAACGCAGAGCTACCAAGATTTATCTCATGAATCATGTCACAGTAATCCCATAATTTTGAATACTACAACTTAACATCCTCTTCAATCATTTCTCTAGCTTTTCTCTTAGCTCTATACACTTGAGACATACTAACATCAACCTTAACTCTCTGGACATCTTCTTTATAATCTTATCAATTTTTCAATTAGGGTTATCTTTTAAGTCATAAAAAAAATTCTCAACAAAATAAGGTGTTGTCACTTAGGTTATCTTGAATTCCCTAGGACAACTATGCTCTGGATAAAAGGTTCTGATTTGAAATGTTCGATCCTATTTCATCCTAGAAGAACAGATTGTCTATCCATAATCCTTTACATATGTAGCAGTAATCTTATCTCCATCATTCTTTTTGAACTTATAATCAAAACCTCTACTCACACAATATCTCTTTAATGCTCTTTTATAAATAGTGTCATTGATAAACTTCATTCCAACCTTTAACTATGGATTCTTCATGTCAGTCTCTTCATTAAACACTGAAAAATGATCTCCTTCATCATCATATCAATGAACACTCTGTAGATTAGTATCTTCAATCACATTATCCCTAAACTCCTTCAAATCAGGGTTTCCAACCACTGGTTCAATCCTATTTTGACCATTTTCTCTTTGTTTAGTACCAACAACATCCACTTCATCCTCAAATATATCATTAGCTTCTGAAAATCCTTCATTAAATCTACTAGGATCACTATTAGAATAACCATCACTATCTTCTTATAATCACCATCATCTTCATCCTTGTTGTTTTCATCACTATCTTCCTCATATGTATCTCCACCAGCCTCATCTACAACATTCTCTACAACATCCTCACTGTGACCCTCAACCTCATCACTATGTTCCTCATCCCCATCTCCATTGTCTCCATTAGCCTCATCATTACCTACAAGATCCTCACAGTGAACCCCAAACTCATTATTCTATCCCCAATCCCTATCTCCATTGTCTACACCAATCTCCTCTTCCTCATACATACCGCCATCTTCAACCACATTTCTATTGCTATATGTAATAACAATTTCAAACCCTAAACAAACATTTCCATTAGGTTGGCCTTTTTCTACCTCTTTCTCATTGACATTAGCACTTGGTCTACATGGATGAATAACAGAAATACGAGGATCACTAGCTACAACATACATTTGGATTACTTTTTTTGTTTTTATAACAGTGGAGCATATGCTCAACATCTCTATCTTTATGAATTACATTTAATCCATCATCAAACGACATATCAAGAACATAATAAAATACATCACTACTCGACTTATATCTCAGTTTTATAATAAAATCTTGTAGTTCAAAACATGACATCTTCTCCATGGGAAAATCATCAACCCATGAAACATCCCCTCCTGCCCAAACCTTGTTAGGATTACGCACAAATTGTCCACCATGAAAAAATTCAAGTTTTTTAGTCCCATCTCACATCTATCAGAAAATTTAAAAAAAAAAAAATCAGTTTAGACTTTCATTCCATTAAACCCCTAAACCATTATCTTTGATTCTGCTATTTAGTTAAAAAAATCCTAATTTCTTACTCTGTCAATGCAAAAACCTTCATTTTGGAAACTTCTAAATCACATATTCGATTTATCAACACTCTAAACCCAAATGAAGTAACGGTAACAAGTAATTTGTATGGTTGCGTTAATCCCACAAAATAATGCTTCTTCCTCAGCAAGATTGCACCCAAACTTGTTGTCACACAATGATTTTCAAACAAAATTTGCCAAATCTTTGTCGAAGAATGCTCAAAAAGCCTTCAGATTTTTTTCTTTCTTTTTTTTTTTTTTTTGTTGTGGAAAAACGATTAGATGTTTTTTAAAAATTCAATGGATTTTGTGGTTCAATGCATTTCTTTGGCCCTTGATGTACCAACGGTTTATTTTAGTCATTTTCATGTTAACGACGTTCAATAAATGGTAACGACAAACATTCTCAAGGTAATTAAGTGTCAATTTTTAAATATTAGAGGCCACATTTGATCCGTTCCTAACCACATGGTATTTTTTTATAATTTACCCTTATTTTAAAAAAAAAAAATTGCTATAGGGTAATTTTTTTTAATTGTAGTTAATACAATAGTTGACATTTAATTTAATGATTTTTCTATGCATTATTATAAAAAATGTTATTACAATTTGGTTTGCAAAAAACAAGTCGGGCTCCAAGGCTTGGTCCATGTTTTAATTGGATCTCATTTGCTAAAATAAGTCCTTTTTATAGATTTAATATTTTTATTCATATCCACCTAAAAGTCGGATAGACCTTCAGACTATACTTGCTCATGGGCCGAGGAGGACCAAGTTTGAGCTGAGCCCGACCATATAATAGTGGCTTAATACTAAGCCCCAAGCCTGGCTCAGTCTGCAACAATGGGCTTAACCTTTGGTCCAAGCCCATTTTTAATTTTATAATATAAGCCAAAACCCGACCCGACTTGAAGTTTTATTTTTTTATTTTTGTTTATTTGTTTTCTATTCTTTTAATCCTTTCGAAGTTTAATTTAATTTATCAACATTTGTATATCAATTTTCATATTAAATATATAATCATATTTATTAATCAGTAATGTTTTATATAAATATAATTAAATTATAATTAATATAAGATATTAAAAAAATTAATTATAATTATAATTTTGAGTCGAGCCAAGCCCGAATTTTAATTGAGCCTAAAAATTTTGTCCAAACTCGTTAATTGCATTCAAAATTTTTGTCCAAACCCTACAAAATATCGGGTGAACCTTTGGGCTTGAGCGGATAGTTCAACCCTTGAGTAAGTCTAATTCGAACTTCAGCGGATAGCCCGACTCTTGAATAGCTCTGATCTCGATCCCCACTTGGGCATTTCCAATGCTTGTTTCAATTCCTCTCCCCACTTCCCATCCTCTACTCACTCCACTTTCCTCAGCTCAGCTGCCAATGCCATGACAGCCACGGTCATGGTCTGTCCTATTCACTCGGTTGCAACACTTTTATTTTGATACTAGAAAGGCCCTTAGGAATAAGCACAGGATATTTTGAGGTTTTA
The DNA here is from genome assembly GCA_033439115.1 of Firmiana major. NCBI lineage: Eukaryota > Viridiplantae > Streptophyta > Magnoliopsida > Malvales > Malvaceae > Firmiana > Firmiana major. The sequence continues at coordinate 42,208,131 of CM065905.1, forward strand.
AGAATGATATAGGTGATTCATATAACTTTATGTTATACATAAATATTCCAACTACAGCATAATCATAATCATATACAAAATTCTCACCTGTTATACATAAATGTTAATCATTGCCACAATTTTCTGCTTTTTAATTTCACCATCATCATGTTATAATAAGCTTCATAAGCACTATTTTGCAGTTGAGCTTCACTAAAACAGATGGGATGCAGACACTGTCCAAAATGAGCTGAAGAATGCAGTACACAAAGACTACCTTTTGTTCTGGTACCTAAGACAAACAAGAGGCAGAAGATAGCCTTAAATTATCTCACTTCACACTTCAAGTGGCACTTCCTGCTTAAAGTTTGAGGCCTGAGATATGCTGGTCCCAACAAGATCCTTCACAAAGGTCCTTAGGCACCCATTGATTACTCGTGGTGCTGCCCCGTCACAAAACCGCTTTGCAAGATCAACAGCCTTCACAAAATGCACAATGCGTGATCTAAGTCTAAAGCTAATGCCAGTGGTTGGAAATATGCTAAAAGAAAGTAACATTCATGATAGATACCTCATTAATGACAATTTGGTGCCGTGTTCCAAGAACAGTTATCTCTGACATTGCCAAGTGAAGAATACAAAGCTCCAAAATCCTACCAGCTGGCTCATTCTGTGAGGAATCAATATGTACAGATGTAAGGTATCTACAGGCAATAAACAAATATAGTGAATAATCTTGTAAATAAAGTAAAAAGGCTGAATATTAATGTAACAGACAAAAAAGAAATTTAAAGGGTGATGGGAGAGATGGACATTTTAATTGACATAAAATTTACATGCCCAAAGCCTACAGAGCACAAAATGTACACAAATATCTACAGAACAGATTAAGTTAAATTAAGGCTCAAATCCAGCAAAATGGAAAAATTCCCTTCATTATCAACCCTTTACATAATCAGACCTTCCAGTTTGATGGCGCAACTTTATCAATAACCAGAACATGAGTGTCCCATTTGTCTACAACTGCTACCAAAAGTTTCCTTGTGAAACTACAAGAAGGCACAAGAAGTCAGTGAGAGGAACACAGCTCTCAAACTTGTCACATGAACACAGTACAACAACCAGTCAACCACCAATGATTTATTATTTTATCAAGTATAACTTTGGAAGAAGGGGGATTTGAACCCAACTCTTTGAACAGAGGAATACATGCTAACTTCTCAAGTACAATAACCAACAATGGTAGTTATATAATGATGCACTATATAATTAGAGGTTTACCGCAAAAGTAGCTTGCTGTACACCAACTTTGGAGGAGCTGAAAGAACTTCTGCCTCTGAGATATGATTGAAAAGGTATGTAAGTTAACTGAATGGTTAGCCCTCTCAACATTAATAGTGTGAGGGCTTAATTAGATGCAATTAGAGGTGTAAACGATACACTTGTGCTCGTAAGCTACTCGAGCTTAGCTCGAATAAAACTTGATACCAGCTCGGTCATTGTCAAACTAAGCTCGAGTAGCTTGACTTATCGGGTGAGCTGAATTTGAGCATCTTAATGCTCCACTTGAGTGCTGATGAGCCTTATTATGCGTGTTTGTGCTTGTTTTTGACGATGGATTAATGTAATTTCTAGGCTTCTAGCCTTTATGGGTTTGTTCTGATCCTGTCATCGGATTATGGTTTACTAGGCTTCTAGGCTATTGTTTTTTAGGGTGTTTGATTCTGGCTGTCATTTGGATTGGAATTTTGTGGCCACTAGGTTTCATGGCTTTCTTCTTGTGTTATTAAATTTTTTTTTTACCTTCTAGAGTTTCTCAGTTTTTTTATCGTTTTTTTTCATTAGATTGTGATTTTGTAGCTTGTCGCTTTGTGGGTTTATGCTTGTTTTTTAATGTTGTTTTATTATTTTTCTTGTAATTAATTAAAAATTTGTTGCCTCCCAATTGTTTTTATTTCATGTAGGCTTGTTCTATAGGGTAGACATATAGGCAGATATTCCATGCTGTACAAGTTTATGAATTTACTTTGCTAAGTAATGTTGTATTTGGATTTGATTGAGACTTCTAATTTTTTCTTATTTAGAAATTTTTAGATTTGAATTTGGATTTAATTTGCTAAGTATTGTTGTACTGAACAAACCTACAAGGCTACATCTCAATGAGTTTTGTTATCTAGTGTATGGAATTTTTTTTTTTTTTATTATGATTCGAGCTTAATTGAGTTATCTCAAGCTTTTCCTTGAGTGAGGCTCAAGCGAGAAAATAGAAATCAGTCGAGTTCAAGTTGAGCTTTGACATTCAATTCTAGAGTCGAGCTTGAGCTCAAGCATCATTGTATATAATTTCTACTCTATTACACGATAACTACAATAAAAGAGTAGGGGACTTAAGTGATAATGAGGGCTCATCTTGTTTATATGCATAAAGAAAAACATAAAGCGTTAATAGAAGCATAGATGTAAAGTAATTTTGTGATTAATTACCAATGGCAGAATCCTGCTCCTCACTGCGCAAAAGCTCATCTGCTTCTTCAATGGACTGTGTAGTGACAGGAGGTCCTCCGAAGCTCATGTGATTGTATTGCAATAACGAGGCCTTGTCAAAATCATAACCAGGTTCTTTGAATAAAAACAAAGACAGAAAGAAAGATTATTCAGTATTCTTAAATCTTAAGCGTTAAAACGCTAAAACAAAGTTATGCTAAAACAAACTGGTAGTATTATACCCACCTCTGGTTGCATTAAGTCGTTTCTCAAATAGTCGAATAGGGTCTGAGCCTTGTAAACACGCCGCATAAACTATTAATCTGCGGAAAAACCCAATCTTGATTCGGTGAAATTGGAAAAAGAAGCAAGAAGAAGAGAAGGAGGGCATACAAAGCAAGCTCGCGGGCGGCTCTGGGACTGCAAAAGCGGCCACTTTTGTCAATCTTCGGGAGCATTTCTTTGGATTTGTGGAAAGATTGTTGGTCCTGGAGGGCCAAGGTAGGGAGAGAACTTCGAATTCTGGGGTTTGCGGTGTATCCACGCTTGGGCTGCAGCGGCAGCGGCAAGCTCAGAAATGGATACTGTTGATGTAATCTGGAATGAGTTTGAGAAGAAAAATAACAGCTTGAAACACAGCTTAACCGGATTCCCTCCATTTCCCTTTTGCCGGCCGAAACCTGAAAGTTGATTTAGATAACAGATATTTTTCTTCTCTTTGTCTTTGTGTTTAGTTGTGCATATATGCATACATAGTCTATTAGCATGTTTCCTTATTTACTCCATTACTCACTGTAACTAATACTCCAGGCACTCTAAGTAAATAAAAGTATCTTGTATCCTTGTTAAACGACGTCGTTTTTAACTGAACATCTTTTGATTTTAAGCCCCGAAGCGGCTGCCTTTGGCGTCTCTCCCAAATAGACCCAGTTGTAGTTAGTAGACGACTGGTGGCCTTCTCTGGCTGGCTCTCTTCTCTCAGAGATTTGGGTATGTTTTGACTGGATTAAAGAAGATGAGAGCATTTTCCGTATTCATTCTCTTTGTGTTATGCGTAGCTTCGTTTGTAAGATCAGCTTCTTCTGCTCCCAAACACCCTTTTCTTGGAATTTCTCCTCAAGGTCTTTTCATCTTTCTCTAATAATCTTCCAATGAATTACAGTAAAATTCTTTTTTTTTTTTTTTTTTAAAAAATTATGCTGACAATGGTTGATATGAATGATACCCAGATGAGAAGTACTACAAATCATCATCAGATAACATCAATTGCAAAGACGGATCCAAGAAATTCTCCAAATCCCAGCTCAATGATGACTTCTGCGATTGCCCCGACGGCACCGATGAGCCTGGTCTCCGCTCCCCTTCTATTTTCTTTTTGTTTTAATGGGTACACAGGATATGGGTATCTTCTTATTAACCCTCATTTGCCCTCGTAGGTACATCGGCTTGCCCAACCGCTAAGTTCTACTGCCAAAATGCTGGACACGTTCCGCAATTCTTATTTTCTTCTAGAGTCAATGATGGTATCTGTGGTAAGTGCGCTGCATTCATGGAAATGGCTGATATTTTTGCAACAATAGTCTTCTCGATCTTCTCATACTCTCTGTTTATTTGCCCCCTTTGAGCTGCTTTTCACTGCCTTCCTTTCTCCAGATTGTTGTGATGGGAGTGATGAGTACGATGGTAAAGTGAAGTGCCTCAATACGTGCTGGGAGGCTGGCAAAGTAGCTAGAGATAGGCTGATGAAAAAAATCACTACTTATGAGGAGGGGGCTACACTGCGAAAGCTGGAAATTGAACAGGCTATAATAGGGATAGCCAAAGATGAAGCAGAACTAACAAAGCTTAAAAACGAGGAGAAAATATTGAAGGGCCTTGTTCAAGAGCTTAAAGGTAACACTTTCTTCTGAAGGTTCCTTAATATTCATCCTATTAACATTGTGATTGTTATAATTTTGCGCTTTTGCATGTGTATGTTGAAGTGTTCTATTTATTTCTCTTGAGGTTGTTGGTAATGTGAGTATTGTCATCATTGGTGATGGAAAAATGTTATACACCGAAGGTAAATGCTTTCACATACATCTGCTTACCTGAAACTCGATTTTGTTCCTAAAGCTCTAATTGGTGATGTCATTGTTTTTACCATTTGTCCTATAAGCTAAAATTCTCAAGAATGCATGTATAGCAGATGCCATCATAATTGTATATCCTAACTCTTATTATATGCCCTTAATATGAGTGGATATGGGTTTGTAATGTGTGTTTATAGCATATGTTCAATTCAACTCAGCCTCAATTCGTCCCGTCCTTTCTCTTATTAGTTATTCTGTCTTTTACCAAACATTTGACACCTTTTTGTCCTGATTGATGTCAATATTTCATGGAACTTTTGGCATAAATTTGCGCACAATGCGTATTGATGTTGTTTAGCTTTCCATGTGTAATTCGGGCATCTTCAAGGTTAATTATACCATTGCCCCACTCTCTGCACCATAAGGCAGTTTATGCTTCTAGTAATCCATGATATTTATCTTCATTTTGGCTTTATGATGGGAAGGAGGAATAATTGAAAAGTATTTAAACCAATACTTATACCATAAAATACAGTTAGTATAGAAAGTTTTCCAAGGTTTCTCCCTTCAGTCTGCTGCCTACTTATCAAACAAAGCCTTAATCTTCATCTGGTCACCTTATTCTTTTATGATTATAGTCATTGTATTGTCTATGATAGGAACGAGTGGAGGAGGAGAATTTATGCTGACAACTTAGCGTGAATTTGTATATAGATTCATATAGCTTACCCCAGTATTGGTATAAAGGCTCTGATGATGATGATGAGTCATTGTATTGTTCATGCGTTTATTACTTTTTGCCTTTGTCTAAGCAAACATTTGTATTCTGTACTTCGTTGTAGTGTACCTCTGATTAGTTTACCTATCATCTTCCTTCTTAGTTAGGACTGCCTATATCTGAGATGTCTAACGTTTGGTCCACTAGGCAAGACTTTGGCTTGTTTATTCTCAATATTAAAAGAAAATTTTCCTAAACTTGATAGTTATTTTAAGGATGCAAAGAACTTGTCATGACGTTTTAATCTAATCTAGTGATACTGACATCCTATAGGAATATTTGAGATCTTTTATTTCAATCTAGTCATCAATCATGGGTTTGTAAAAATGTGGAAAAAAGGCTACCGCATTTTATTAGTAAGCCTAACAATGAAATAAAAAATATATATAGCAAAGTACTTGTCCACCTTTTTGTTGTGGCAAACTTCTTTGTCACTTGAGTAGGTGTTCAAAATACATGAGTCTGTTGTTTATGTATGATTTTTTTCATCTTTGTTATTTATAGATCTAAATAAGCCGCCATTATAATGCATTTAAAAAATAAAATTTCGAAGATTTACCTTCTTCATTGTGATTGATTATTCATTAAGGGTACTATCTGACTGAATATTTTAGGTTAAAAGGTACTAAAAATTTGAAGTAGCTAGATGCAGTAAAAAATGTTTCAAAATTTTTTTATTGTCTGACAATATTATATTTATTGTACTATCAAAAATTTCTTCTATGCTTTCTTCTTTGAACCATTGCAAATACGATCTATATAGAAATGGTGTCAGAACTTAGTTGTAGGCTGTATATGAAACTATATTACGATACAAATTCTGCATTAAAGTTTTTTGGTTTTTCAAGTAACGCCTTAATTGTGTGTCTATCGAGGGTTCAGATAATTTAATTTTCGTACATGTGCTGTTCAGAATTGACCCAAGGGTCCACAAACTGTGCCTACATTTTTCTTGACCTTATACCTGTTAACATTGAGCTTATTTGCTTACCTCGTGTAGAACGTAAAGAACAGATAGAGAAGGCAGAGGAGAAAGCCAGGTTGCAGAAAGAGAAGGAAGAGAACGAAAAAAGAGAAGCAGAGGAAGCTTTAAGAGAAAATGGGAAAGCTGAGGAGAAAGGGAAGGTAGAAAATGAAAATGTTGAGGAGGCTAGCAGTGAAGACAAACCCACAGAAAGTACTCATGATGATACAATTGGTAACCTGGAGTATTCTTCTTTAAATGAGGTTGGACTGGTCATCTTTTAATTTTCTCTTGAAGTGGCTTTACATGAGTGCACATCTTATTTCTCCCGTTTGTTTTTTCGTTGTCTTTGTCATCATCATCCTTTTTGGCAGCACGTCGAAGTAGATGATAGTGATGCTGATCCAGTAGCAAAAGTTGAAAATAGTGATCCTTCCAAAACTGAAGGAGTTCCTCTTGATAGGGTAGAGGAGGTATGTTAAGACATTATAATGGTCCAAGTCTTTCACATAGAACCTCCAAATGCTTGTACTCAGTGGTTTAATCTGAGACAATGACATATTCTTGCTTTGTTATACAGCATGTATTAGAAAATAAGCATGAGTCTGCTTCGCCAAGACACAAGGATGATTCTTCTGTTTCAACTGAAGTTGATCATGATTCTGGAAGCAAAGTAGCACCTGATGAAAACAAGAAAGCGGTAATTTTCTCTACTCCACAGGTTTCCTTGTTCGTCTCAAGCTTATATTATAATATGCTATAGTTCGATAAAGAACTTGCTATCAAATTGGAACTGGGGGATAAGCACCCTTAAGTTGCTTTTTGGAAATAAGAAATTGAAGCATGTTGTTGGAAAAGTTTCATTGGATAGCTGATCTAACCCAAGGATCATGGTTACACTGATTAAAATAAATCAACAAAAATTGTATTTGGAGCAAGAGACAAGGGTCTCGGAAACAGCTCAAAAAAAAAGATGAAATCATTAAATGAGGTTACAAAAAAAGGCGTATAGAAACAGATTAAGCTGGCGTTTTTGGTTTCAATTATCAAGATTTTATCTTGCATCGGTGTAAAACTTGATTCTTTTACTGGTCTCTATGGTAGGCTTGAAGTAGAGGCTTGTTAATTTTTGATCCATTTGATGAGCTAATTTGTTTGGTTGTGTTCTAGACTAGGGGTGTAATCGAGCCGAGCCAATATAGTGAGGTGCTCGAGCTCGAGCTCGAGCTCGAGCTCGACTCGACTCGACTAAAATCGAACTGAATTCGAGTTTTGCTCGAGTCGAGTCCAAGTAGCTTGCGAGCACCACTGTATCGCTCACACCCCTATTCTAGACTTTGTTTCCCTTTATGGTAACTTCATTAATTTTCTGTTGTGCGGTATGAGGAAGGGTCTGAGTGTGTAGTGTACGGAAGAAAGGAACCCTGGGTAGGGTTCTATTTTTGGTTTTCAATGTGTGTGAACTCCCGGTTTTTTTGAGGGCTTTTACTTGAGTACATTTTACTCCAGGGTATATTTTTCAGAATAAGAAATACCTGAAGAAGTTTCTCATAAATTTCTGCATGCATAACTCTCTCTTTCTTTATCTACATAATTGTTCTCTGTTGTCTGCAGGAGAGTGATGCATCTGAAAATGCAGAGGGATTGTCGAGGGAAGAGTTAGGTCGCCTTGTTGCTTCCCGTTGGACTGGAGAAAGTACTGAGAATGAAGGTGGAACAAAAGACAATGCTGATGACAGCCATGAAGAGATGCCTAAAGATATACATGACGAGCAATATGATGGCTACGCTTCTGATACTGATGATGACACTGGAAAGTATGATGAGGATGGAAAATATGAGGAGGATGATGATATAGATGAACCAGATGAAGGTTATGAAGAGGAGAATCATGATGATACGACTTCGTACAAATCTGACTTAGATGATGAACCCGACTTGTCAGGTGTGTAATTCTTTTCTGGTCAATGTTTCATTTTAAGCTGGGCTAATGCAATCACTAAGTTTATTGTTAAATATTTTGTTAGATACAACTTCCTCAAATAATCCATCTTGGTTGGAGAAGATACAACGAACAGTTAGGAATATTCTAGAGGCTGTTAACTTATTCCAAACTCCAGTAAACATATCAGGTATATACTGAACTCCTCCTGTTGTTTACTAATAATTTAAAGTGAGCGAATGGAAATGGGTAACTCATTGTTTTGACTTCTTCAGAGGCTGCTCATGTACGCAAGGAATATGATGAATCCAGTGCCAAGTTATCTAAAATACAATCAAGGATATCAAGTTTGACTCAAAAGCTAAAACATGATTTTGGTATGTTGTGAACTGTTTCAGTGTCTGAGTGGCCAAAAAGAATGGTATTTCTTTGGCTTCTGTAAACTGAACTTGGGTTTAATTTACAGGACCAGAGAAGGAGTTCTATGCATTCTATGACCGTTGTTTTGAGAACAAGCAGAACAAGTTACGAACTTCTTCTTATAGTATTTTTTTTTTCAGTTATCAAATACTCTATTATATATATTGTCCAACAAAATTGTTGCTATAATAATTTCCATTTATTTCACCTTTTATGACCAAGACTTTTGGTTTCAGGTATGTTTACAAAGTGTGCCCTTACAAACAAGCTTCTCAGGAGGAGGGCCACACAACTACTCGTTTGGGGTATAGGTGTACCACGTTTATTTTGTTCTTTCATTAATAGAAGGAAAATTATCTAATCATTTGACAATGGAGATTTTAGACTCCACCCATAGGGTTAAACGGTTCACAAGTGTCCTAGTAGGGTATATTTATGAATATTAAAAAAATAATTTATGAATAGTAAAATATTAATTTATTAATTAATAAACACATGTCAATTCTTTAATCTTGCTTGTGGAATTTAAAAGTTTTACTGCCAATGTATTGAAAACATACTCTTGATGGAATCCTTGTCCTTTCTATGTAGTGAAAAATTGAGGTGTCATTCGGTGATGAAAAGGAATAGAATATACTATGTGAAATCTATTTGCTCCTGAATTGTGAGATCAACAATTTTCCTATTCTCATCAATGGGAAATCAATGCTAGAGTTGAATCTCTTAGGATAAATTAAGGCCTCCTTTTGGATGTGTAGTTTTCCAGATTTTAGCTAAAATGGTGGCATCTAATTCATGCATGTTTGTTATATATGCCTTGCATTTCCCTCGCACAACACACATCCGGAAACATGGGTATTGAGGTCCAACCTATATGAAAGAACTTAGAAAAAGCACTTCTGTCAGGCAAACTCGTATTCAACACTTACCCTAGTATGATTTGCATAGGACTATACGCAATCATGTAATTATGCTTGTCCCTGTTTGCATTTTGTCCCTGTTTGCATGGATGAATGCATGTAGGTTTTTTTAGCCTTTTATCTTATTTTTCATATTCACTTATTTACTTCTGTGATTTTTTTTTTTTTTTTTGGAGGGGGGGGGTGGTTATACTAGGCGCTGGGACAAATTTGAGGACTCATACAGGATGATGGTATTTTCTAATGGAGATAGGTGCTGGAATGGCCCAGATCGAAGTATGAAGGTACTGTCGCTTTACGTGGTTTTCATGTCTGGTTTGTTGTTACTAGAACTCATGTCTGCAAATATTTCCTTCAAAAGAATGGGCTGTTTAAAAATGGTTTTGTTTTTTCCAATTTTATCGTAGACTATTGCATGAGCGAGATGTAGGTAAACAAGAATGAGTTGTAAAGTTGATTAACAAATTGATTTAGTTGTTCTAGAACTTATAGACATTCTTCCTTTCAGGTGAAACTAAGATGTGGTTTGAAAAACGAGATAACTGATGTTGATGAACCAAGCCGTTGCGAGTAAGAATTCCTCCTTTTCTGTGTGTGTTGTATGTGTGTGCCTGCATGCACGTGTCTTGCTCTAAACCGTTAATCTTTTGTGGCAGATATGTTGCTTTATTGTCCACCCCAGCTCTTTGCCAGGAAGATAAGCTAAAGGTAATTGACAGCTACTGTAACAAATTCAGTGATGAAATACTCTTTTCTGCTGTTTTGAAATATCTAAACAATCTTAACTGTGATAGGAGCTGCAACATAAACTAGATTTGATGAATAAAGAACAACCTCGGGAGCATGATGAACTTTGAGGAACCTGGATAGAAGTTTCAGACCTGGTAGAGGCTGTTGACTTGTTAACCAATCTATCATTGCGACACCTATCAGTTGGATCCTAGTAATGAAGAGATGTAGAATGTCGCCTTTTTAAGCTGGTAGAGAAGGATTTCAAGCAATATCTGAGGTGGCCTCCTGAAACTTTTTTTTTTTCATAGGGGAGTATTCTTGATATTGCAATTAAATGGATGGATTGAGGTGCAATTATAGTTGTCCGGCTAAACTAAACTGATTTTGGTAAACATTAATTGGTCCTGTCATACTTGTTTGAATTTCTACATAGAATAATTATAAAAAATACTAATAGTAAGATGGTATTAGTTTCAGTGACCTGTGGTTTCCCTTGACAATCTGCTGACTGTCAAATTTTCATTGTTGCCAAATGATTCATGTTTTCACCCATATGGGTTTCACTTCATTAAATAGAAGTATATGTAGGATTAGATTTCTTGAGTAGACTGGAGAATCTGCTTATTACCACTTGTTTTGGTTGCTATATGGATGAACCCGGGAATATTAATCAGTAAAATTTCAATAAAAAAAAATGGATTTTTGAGAATTGTGTTTCATTGCAAATTCTTTTCATTTTGAGCTGTTTTTTTTTTTTTTTCCAGAGGAAACAATTAGAACCATGAGTTATGGCTTTTTAAAAGAAATCCAAGGGAACTTTTTGCAGGCACTGTTTGTTTTTTCAAAGATGCCGCAAATTGATGGGATTGATCATTGGGCGTGATGTATTTTAGCCAACATGAATCTATTCTATGGGCACAGCACAGGTTTTATTTTCCTTCGAGTTTTTAGTTAGACCGTTGTATTTGTCAATCAAGTGGTTTGACTTTCCTTCACGTCCCCACTTCAACATCACGATTCACGCAAAGTGTGAGGAAGAAACGGAAAAGGGTGAGTGGTTCAAAAGTGAGAAATGGTGTCATGCTGTTAGCGTGAAAAAGTAGGCGTTGCTACTTTCAACGAGGCGCGCAGGTTACATGACAACTGACAAGTCAAAGGCAAGCCACGGTTGGATTGATGAGTCGGTTGCCAGAATGTGAGAGAATTAGAAAGGCTAAAAGAAGGAAAACCAGTCAAAATGGGCAAACCAAAACCATGCCCTTGCCCTCCCACATACTCTACATTGTAAAAGGTGAAAGGTGGCAGGGAGTGCAGCGATTGCAATGCATTAAATGGGTAGGAATTTTTTTTTTTTTTTTGGGAGAATCGAATTCTGCATAATATGACTGACCCAATGGCTAATACTTAACCCTCGTAGACGGGAACCTAAAAATAATATAAATAAAAAATAAATAATTATTTTATTTATTATTAATATAATTTTTTTACTTCACAAATAAAATTAAAATGATTATATATATTATTTATAAATATTAAAAAATAAATAAATAAAATAAAGGATATGTAATCAATTAAATTTTGTTGACTGGAGTCAAAAATTTTTTATGATTATATATAATACAATTATTCATAAAATATAAAAATAAGATAAATTAAATTTACGAAAAAATTATATATAAATATAATAAAAAATTTTAAAAAAATTATATATTTTATATCAATATAAATTTTAATATAAATTTTTTATTTTTTTATAATATTGATGGTGGTCGTGTCACCAGAAATCACGTGTGCAACTATCCGCCTGCCACGTGTCAAACCAAGACCGAGCCACGTGGCGGATTTGGCGACAGTGTGGCGTGGCAGACCTCCATCGCCCATATCGCGGCATTGGTCTTCCGCACAGTTTGCGGTAGAGGTCTCCCGCACATTCCGCGATAGAAGTCCCCCGCTCAGCCTGCGGCATAGTCTCCCGCACAGACTGCGATGGAGGTCTCCCGCACAGTCTGCGGTAGAGGGTTCCCGCACAGCCCGCGATAGAAGTCCCCCGCTCAGTCCGCGGCACAGTCTCCCGCACAACTTGCGACATAGCCTCCCGCACAGTCTGCGGTAGAGGGCTCCCGCACAACCCGCGATAGAAGTCCCCCGCTCAGTCTGCGGCATAGTCTCCCGCACAGCTTGCGACATAGCCTCCCGCACAGTCTGCGGTAGAGGGCTCCCGCACAGCTTGCGGCATAGCCTCCCACACAGACTGCGGTGGAGGTCTCCCGCACAGTCTGCGGTAGAGGGCTCCTGCACAGCCCGCGATAGAAGTCCCCCGCTCAGTCCGGGGCACAGTCTCCCGCACAGCTTGCGACATAGCCTCCCGCACCTTCGATGTACAAGCGCCTTCTATTCTTCCGTTGAGACGGAATGATATTGCATTCCGCGCGCTCCTCGGAGCGTGATCGCCCGGATGACCCGGAAGCCCCCCGTGAAGATGAGGCAACTCTCCCCCTATCCCGAGAGAGATCTCTCTGCTCTGAAGGAGGGGGAGGCATCGCCTGCCTAGAAACAGGAGGGGTCCGAGCACGAGGTGGATGAGAGGGGACCGGTGCCTCACTTGGGACATCGTCAGCCAAACGATGCCTCTTCCTGGCAGGAGCGCTGGAAGGACCAGCCTCAGAAACCTGGCGACCTAACGATTGCCGAAAATGACTCATATCTGCAAAAAAGAAAAAAAAGACAAATCAGTGGTCAAAAACTGATCAAAAATAGCAAGCCGTAAAGAGAATTAAAAGTTACCGTCAGGAGAATCGAGATGCTCCTGAAGGGACTCTATATTTATGGTGTCGTCATCAGGGAGCACCATGAAAGTAGAGCCGAACCCTTCCCAACCAGTCAGATCGGCTAAGGGTTCGCTGCCAGAACTTAATTCTACGTTGGTGCTCCCTATATCCTCTTGTGGCCTAGGTGCTTCAGGATTTAACTCGGGGAAAACCGAAGGCAGAGGATCTGACGAAGGAATAGAGGGTCCGGCAACAGGGACCGGACCCACACCCCAGCCTGCTAATATCAAATTTTCATTTGATATAAGGGTGTCGAGGCTAAGGGGATGAGGGACTAGCAGTTTGTTGACGTCAAAAGACAACTGCTCCCTAAGTGTGGCAACCCGGGGACCCTTGGGAATCTCACGCCTATTCTCCCAACGAGTGGGAAAATCCAGGCCCTCGGGCACTTCCACAACCAGCCATTCCGTTTCGAAACCATGAAGCTTGTTAGCCGGTTTCTCGAATAATCGGTTCTCAAAACCGGGCTGGTACACCCGCTGAAGCGAGTAAGGCACCAAGCCGGGGCTCCCTCGAAGCCTAAAGAATACTTCTAAAAGAGGAAGGGACGGAGGGACGCCCCTTAAATGGCAGTGCACGGTAAATGCTACCAATTGCATCCATGCATGAGGATGCAGTTGTCCCGAGGATACCCTGTGCGTTCTAAGGAAGGAAGCCCCGAAGTCGGACAAGGGGAAGCGGAGTCCTAACTCCAAAGCTGCCCTAAAAACGATAGCCCCGTCGGACACACGACGTATGTCGCTCTCCTGAGGAGTTGGGAGCTTATAAGAGTATCCCTCAGGTAAAGGAAATCGAGATTCTAGGTCTTGGACGTCGGCTTCCTTTAAAGTCGACTTAACGCCTAGATCAATTTGTTTTCCTATACCATGGCCAGCCATTTTAGGAGTCTGTAAATCAAAAGAGTGGGACTACGGACTATGAAATTACCTAAAATGAAGAAAAGGAGGGACTGGCGACAGAGTATGAAGAAGCTGCGGCAGAGTTGCGACACAGTGATATGTACGCGACAGAGTTGCGGCAGAGTACAATAGAGTTGCGGCAGAGTTGCGAGAGAGTGTCCAGAGAAAATCGCGGCTGACTGTCTTTTTGCGGGAGAACTCAATAGCGACAAGGACAGCAGGGGCCCAGTATATATAGCGGCTCGCCTGCATCGACACACGCGCGGAGATCCGACCCGACCCGAGAAAATCCAGACCCAGATACTCTTTCGCAGGAAAAATTCCTACCAAAGAGTGGGGAGCAATTGATGGTGGTGGTGTCACCAGAAACCACGTGTGCAACTATCCGCCTGTCACGTGTCAAACCAAGACCGAGCCACGTGGCGGATTTGGCGACAGTGTGGCGCGACAGACCTCCATCGCCCATATCGCGGCATTGGTCTTCCGCACAGTCTGCGGTAGAGGTCTCCCACACATCCCGCGATAGAAGTCCCCCGCTCAGCCTGCAGCATAGTCTCCCGCACAGACTGCGGTGGAGGTCTCCCGCACAGTCTGCGGTAGAGGGCTCCTGCACAGCCCGCGATAGAAGTCCCCCGCTCAGTCCGGGGCACAGTCTCCCGCACAGCTTGCGACATAGCCTCCCGCACAGTCTGCGGTAGAGGGCTCCCGCACAACCCGCGATAGAAGTCCCCCGCTCAGTCTGCGGCATAGTCTCCCGCACAGCTTGCGACATAACCTCCCGCACAGTTGCGGTAGAGGGCTCCCGCACAGCTTGCGGCATAGCCTCCCACACAGACTGCGGTGGAGGTCTTCCGCACAGTCTGCGGTAGAGGGCTCCCGCATAGCCCGCGATAGAAGTCCCCCGCACAGCTTGCGACATAGCCTCCCGCACAGACTGCGGTAGAGGTCTCCAGCACAGTCTGCGGTAGAGGTCCCTCGCTAGCTGCTTGAATTCGAGGCGCGACAGAGTGCTCTATGACTCTGTCGCGGCCCAGACACGCGCCTGGGCCTCAGCTCGAACCGACTTGCAGAAACCTATAAATACCAGGTGAGCTCTCTGAATCAAGGGATCCAAAACGAAAAAACCAAAAAGAAGGGAAAAGCTTTAAACTCTCTGATTTAAGCAATATATTCTCTTCTTCATACATTCACAACTCCGATTACTGACTTAATCATCGGAGTGCGCGTGCAGGGACAAATCCCTGCCCCCTCTGATTCCTGTTGTTTTTGCAGGATATACGAAGAACACGTGGAACAAATTGCATCGACATCACCCTTTTGTCTTTAGTGCAATTAGATTACGTGGAAAGCATTTTCTTGTTGCTGTCAGGTAGGCAACATCAAATATAAACGTAAATTATAAATACAAATACCTAGTTCAAGATACCAAACCTTCCTGCAAATTTTTTTATGTCTTGATTGAAAAATAAAAAAAAATGCCACTAATTTAATGGCCACAAGCAGTAGCAATCAAAGTTTAGGACTGTAGGTCGCACCAAACAAAGGCATCACATATGAAATGGCCTTTGACAGATCAGATGATTAAAAAAAAAAAAAACTGACATAATATAAAATATAAATTGAAACCCGAACAATTTTAATCTCATACTTAATTATTAAAAAATAAAAACGAAAAAAAAAGTGGGATTTCAGTTATTGTTTTTATTTTATTTTAATTTTTATGTTGGTCAATAACCTCCAACTTCAAATCCCGAAAACGGCGTCCAAGTATATTGCGCCGAGTCAAAGTAAAACCTGTGCATTTAAAGGAACAAACCCCCATCATATTCTTTGCAGTCTGCAGGGATTCTCAGCTTGTTTCTCAAGCAAAACCAAACACACCCTGTTTTTCTATTTATTTTTAATTTTTTAGTGTAAATAAACTTCTTCTCTCATTCAAACTTTCATTCTTTTCTTCCGCATCTTTACCCACAAATCTCATCTTCTACTACACCTGGGAGGAGGGACTGCCTGTCTCGTTTTGTCTTCCATTCATCTTACAGATATTTGCTTAATAACTAATCAAAGAAAGAGGAGGAAAATGGAGATGAGTAATAATCATCAACTTAAAGGAGGAGCGCAATCGGAGAAGAAGCCCAAGACGAAGATCGTATGCACTCTGGGACCTGCATCCAGGTCAGTCCCTATGGTCGAGAAGCTATTGAGGGCCGGCATGAACGTCGCTCGTTTCAACTTCTCTCATGGATCTCACGCCTACCATCAGGAAACCCTAGACAATCTCAGAGCCGCCATGCTCAATACCGGCATTCTCTGCTCTGTCATGCTCGATACCAAGGTAATTCCGAAATATCTTTTCATTTTTAATTAATCTTGTCTCCTTGTTTGCTTCGATCGGATTGCTTCTTTCGAACATCAATATAATCAGATATAAATCACAGCATTTTCCAGTTATTAATGATTCTGAACAGTCAAAGTTTTCAGTAATATGTTCCAGCTATTCAGTTTCACCTGATCAGCTTCTTTTTGCTACTTTTTTTATTCCGCGCAATGGAAGAATATTAGCCTTATACTTATGTAGAATCAAATGGCTTTGTTAATATATTTTTGTCAGTTCTTATACGTCGAAGAAGAAAATAAGCTGTGATTGGTTATATGAAGCTTAAATATAATTGGCTTTAGAGTGGAAATAATTGTGATTGCTTCTTTTGTGTTTCTTGATTTGGTTCAGAAGATCATGTCAGACTTTTTAGACTATTTGATGCTTACCAAAAAACTACTAGCATGGTTCCCATATCCAAGTTCATTTTTACTTGGCTAATTAGCCAATCATGGGCTAAGCAAATAGTATCTCTACGATCAACGCTTGTTTTTAACTACACTAAATAGCCAATTATGAGGAGCATAGAAGTTAATGTGATGGTTATGAGTATTAGAACCAGCAATGGCTGTAGCGAAAAAATCTTCTTAATTTGTAATATAAGACTTGATTTGATGCTATTTATTTAAAGTCATTGTTAATATTCTTCATAAAACCTCTCAAAAATTTCTTGCTTCTTTTGTTTAAACCCATATAGTGTCCAAACAGCTCTGTTTGATCACACAACCAATGTCCAGAAGCTTTATTTATTTATTTTGGTCTTAACTGTAACATGGTAAAGCTGATGAATCCCAACTGTTTATTCATATGTAAACTTCCAGGGTCCGGAGATTCGTACTGGTTTTCTGAAGGATGGAAAAGTTCAGCTGAAACAGTGTCAGGAAATCACCATAACAACTGACTATAATGTTAAGGGTGATGAGAAACTGATAAGTATGAGTTACAAAAAGTTGGCTGAAGATGTCAAACCAGGGATGGTCATACTTTGTGCTGATGGGACAATTTCATTTACAGTTTTATCTTGTAACAAAGAAAAGGGTTTAGTTCACTGTCGCTGTGAGAACTCAGCAGTTCTTGGTGAGAGGAAGAATGTTAATCTTCCAGGGGTCATTGTTGACCTCCCAACCTTGACTGAAAAAGACAAGGAAGATATCTTGGAATGGGGAATTCCCAACCAAATTGACATGATTGCTCTTTCTTTCGTTCGAAAAGGTTCGGATTTGGTGGAGGTTCGTAAGCTGCTTGGAAAGCATGCTAAGAATATTCTTCTCATGTCCAAGGTATGTTTGAAGAATTTCAGATGTGATTTATACATTGTTTTACATGCACTAAGGAACCAGAACCAGTAATTTCATTTGCATTTGCCTCACTTTGTTAGAAATTTATAAGTGGGAACATTTTGCTAACATGAAGTTTTGAAGGAGAAAAATCTTATAATAGTGAAATTCAAAGATGGCAAGTTGTTACGGACTAATAATGCATGTTAGATAGGGGGAAGAAATATATCTGATGTATGTATCCATGTACACAAGTAATATTTTATTATGCCATTTTGATTTCTTGTGATAGTTGTTTTTTCCTTGAAAAATATGTGATAGGTTGAAAATCAAGAAGGGGTGGCAAATTTCGATGACATCCTTGCAAATTCAGATGCATTTATGGTGGCACGAGGTGACCTTGGAATGGAGATTCCAATTGAAAAGATATTTCTAGCACAAAAAGTCATGGTTTACAAGTGTAACATCCAAGGAAAACCTGTTGTCACCGCAACACAGATGTTGGAATCCATGATAAAGTCTCCCCGGCCAACCAGGGCTGAAGCCACTGATGTTGCCAATGCAGTTCTTGATGGCACAGACTGTGTCATGTTAAGTGGTGAGACTGCTGCTGGAGCTTACCCCGAACTTGCAGTTCGGACCATGGCCAAAATATGTGTAGAAGCAGAAAGCACACTTGATTATGGAGATGTTTTCAAAAGGATTATGGAACACTCACCAGTGCCAATGAGTCCATTAGAAAGCCTGGCTTCGTCAGCTGTTAGAACAGCAAATTCTGCAAAAGCAGCTCTAATATTGGTCTTAACCAGAGGAGGAAGTACTGCAAAGCTGATGGCTAAGTACAGGCCTAGCATGCCCATTTTATCCGTGGTTGTCCCTGAGATCAAGACTGATTCGTTCGATTGGTCATGCAGTGATGAATCTCCAGCAAGGCACAGCTTAATCTTCCGTGGTTTGATCCCAGTTTTGTATGCCGGGTCAGCCAGAGCTTCTCATGAAGAGACAACAGAGGAAGCATTGGAGTTTGCTATTCAGCATGCCAAGGAAAAGGGCCTCTGCCAGAATGGGGATTCCGTTGTTGCTCTGCATCGGATTGGAACCGCATCCGTAATCAAGATCTTGACTGTGAAGTGAGTTCCCTTCGGTGATTTTTGCTTCACTTTTTGAATTTGACATTTTCTGGAGGTTCCCTGTTACAAGGGACAAAACACTGCCTTTTATGTCAGTTGTCAGCAGCTTTTTAGTGTTTCAATTTTGGATACAACAAACGTGATTGAGATCACTAGTAAAATCTCCTGATGATTTCCAATACTAAATGCTGGAACTATGATTTTGTTGACAGCTGATTTCGTTTTGATTCCTTATTATATACACAATACACTGCCTTTGGTATGCAAGCTTTGAGGGCGTCCAGACTAGAGTGTTAATACTGCCTTGGATCTCCATTTTATTTCCTTTGGAATCGCTTGTATTCATTGTTCCTCTGTTCGTACATCACGTTTGATGCGAGTACTGTTTTGATGAGAGTGGGCTGGGTCTTTTTTTTTTTTTTTTTGGATTAGTTTTTGGTCGATGCTGCCTGCCAATGCTCTCGGCTTGACCAAATCAACGTAAGCTATCGTTTACATCATGTTTAATTAATATGATTAAAAGTCAAGAATAAATTGTTTAAAATTAATTAAGAAAATGCCTGTTAATTTTCAGGATAGTTGTAGAAAAATACGTCAAACGATTTATGGTATGATAAAAGTATACCTTGCGTCATACAAGTAAACAATACGATTAAGATTAGTCTTGTATTTAACGTTCGTCTTATTGTATTCGTGTTATGTGATGAGGAACAAAAATATGAAATTGAAGGTGCAATTCTATCTAGGCTTCTATTCAAAGTCTTTGAATCTGAGTTTAATGATTTTCTCTTGACTAGAAGAACGTTAAATGTAGAAGAAGGTGGTCAGGTTTTTTTTTTCTTTTTACCGCTTCTTCAATGAGACTTCGAGAAACAACTTTTCTTGAAGAAATAAAATTATAATACAGCAGAATTCTTATAAATTAAAATTTTTAAGACTCAACTGAGTATAAATATAGAGGGATTAATAATTGAAAGCTTTTACCTTACAAATTGTTATTGCCTTAACGTTTTTATTTAATTTTTACTTTATTTAAACTCCTTAAATTTTCTTATAAAAATTTCATTTCTATTGATAAATTTCTTAAAAATCTTCTTACAAATATATCTCGTTTAATATATTTTGTACTTTATTTTAATTCTAGAAATTAAAAATCTAAAATATAGTAGCTTTTTACAAATTAGTATCTTGATGTGTAGAACTGGTAAAAATTAGCTCGAAAACCCACCCGAGATCGAATCGGGGACCGACTCGAAAAAATCAAACTCGAAAAAGATCGAACCAGAAAAAAATCAAACTTGATACAACCTGAACCTGACATAACCCGAGCTCGATATGACCCAAACCCGAGCCCCAAAAAAATCGAATTTATAACCCAAAAAACCAAAATTATAATTATATGATTATTTAATTAAAAAGTAAAATAAAATAAATAAATAATGATACACTTTTTTTAATTAAATTTTATAAAATTTTAAAAATAATCATTATTTATCACACAATTGTATCAATAATATATTATCAACAAAATAAATATTGAATCTTCAAATTAAATTATTAAATAAAATTATTTTAAAACACGATATATATATATATATATATATATATATATATATATATATATATATATATATGAATAACAAATAATTTTTTGATATATATTTATTGTATTTATAATAATAAATAATGAATAATAAATATATTGTTAAATATAACATTTTATTCTATTATAAAAACAATTATTATACTATTTTATTATATTTATTTTCATATTAAAATTTTAATTTTAATATAATAATAAATAAAATATATTTGAATCATTATATAATTGTATCATTTGTTTGAATTTGATATTTTGTGCAAAAAAAATTGAGAATATTATTAATAAAATTAAATTTAAATTATATTTTCTTAGAGTTTCAAATATATAAAAATATTAAATTTACTTGAAAATAAAAAATATAATTTTAAAATTAAAATATATTGTTTTTAAATTTAAAAGAAAAGTTAAATAACTAAATCAAACAATACAATTATACAAGCACAATGTTCAAAATAAATAAAATAAAATAAAATAAAATATTCTCCAATTCATAAAATTAAATGAAAAAAGTTTCTTAATTCCAAAAAACTACATCTACACGTACATGTGCTTATTTTTTTACAAATAAGTAATATTCAATGTAAGCTAAGTTAGACAAAATTGTTATATATATATATATATATACATCGCACATACATGTGTGTCAGTGTGTGTAAGTTGTGAATGTGTAAGAATTGTATTTTAAGTTTTATTTAATTGTTTCATAACTTATTAATTATTATGAAATTTTTATTAATTTAATTTTAGTGTTTTATGTTCAAAATTGAAAAACATATTATCTAAAGCATAATTAACTAATTTAATTTTATAATTATTTTATTATTATGTTTAATTAATTTTTTTAAGTCAACAATGTTTTATTAAAATTGAATATTACAAATTTAAGTACAATTTGTATCATATTTATATTTTATATATACATATATATATATATATATATATACATACATATATATATATATATACATACATATATATATATATATATATATATATATACATATACATATATATATACATACATATATATATATATATATACATATATATACATACATATATTATAGCATCATATATGTAAACGGTCAATGAGTAAAAATTGCATCTTAACTAATTATAAAACTTTTATTAATTTAATTCAGTACCTTATGTTTAAAATTTAAAAACATATAATCTTAAGTATAAGTAACTAATTTAATTTCATAATTATTTTATTATTATGTTTTTCATTTATATTTTTGGCTCAATAATATTTTATTAAAATTGATAATTACAATTTGAAGAACAATTTGCATCATAAGAATTGCATCTTAACTAATTATGAAACTTTTATTAATTGGACATGAGATCAATTGGTATATATAACTTTTTTATTCAACATTCTAATTTTTTAATGAGACATTTGATTAATTAGTGTATACGATTATATTTAATGCAATAATGTTAATATTATGATTTATATACAAACAAAAAACAAATTAAAAATAAAATTGAGCTAATTAGTTTACCAAGTATTCATATTAAATATTTGTTTTAAAAAAATAATTATTACTTTTTTTCATAATATCTAATTTGCAATTGATGAATATAATTATATATACTATTTTATAGCAAATTTTGTAGAAAATTAAAAGTAAATAATTTTTGTCAAATATTAAATATTAAACTTTAGAAATTTATATTTATATACATATTTATTAAAATTTAAAATTATATAAAAATTAAAGTAATTATTACATTTAAAATTAAAAAATATTCATCTTATAAAATTTCAAAATAATTTGAAGTTGACTTGTTAGACCCGTTCGACTTGAACCGAAATCGAATCCAAAATCGTAAAAGTTCAAACCCGATAAAACCCGAACTCAAAAAAATCGAACCCAAAAAAACTTAAATCCAAAAAATATCATTTGCTAAAACTAATTTGAATAATTTTTAATTATTTATAAAGTTTACAAATATTAAATATATATTATAAATTTTACTTTATACAAATTTAAATTTAATATCTTTAATATATTCTTTTATTTCATTTCACTTCATTGTCACTGCTTCATTTGTATTTGTTGTGTATGATAAAAAGAATAATAAAAATAAAAAATAAAAGTGTTTCACGTGGCGCACGAAGAATGCGTCACATGGCGTACGAAGAAAATAGGTGGGAGATCGGGTCTACTGCCTTGGAAATAGTATTATGGGAGACATAAATTATGTAGTTTGGACAATTTTGTTTTTAAATATTTTTGATTCTATAGGACCCGAAAAACAATAAAAAATACTCAATTAGTGGATAACTACGTAATTGAATGGGGAATTAATTCCTATAAATAGGAGTCAGGTATGATTCATGAAACTAAGTCTATTTTTTCTACAGAAACTCTGCCAAAATTTCCTTCTGACTTAAGTATTGAAATGCTTACGTAGGGAATAACCCTTGCATCCCTCTGATCATTCTTTTTCTTGCAGAGTCTCTGGTAACACGTGGTACGAAGATCGAAGCGAGGACGTCAGCAAGACGTCATCATTCTGTTTGGCAACAACAATTGGCACCGTTTGTGAGAAACAGATAAAAAGTTTTTAGCTCTACAATAATGGTACAAACATGTTCAGCAATGATGAGAATGAGGATACGATGAGCTCTCCAATTGGTGACTTGAGCAATGGAGTCTAGGGAGAGTGAGAGATGAACATGATGACAATACCTGTGACAAAATTTGAAGCCATGAAAAAGTAGGGGGAAGAGACTGTTCAAGCCTTACGGAATATGGTGGATCTGTTCAGGGATGCCTTTCCGCGAGTGATTCTGCCACCAACCGTCCAAAACTTGGTGGGAGAAAGGTGTACTGCGCGAGACCCTAACGGCCTGGCTGCGCGAGACCCTCACGACGTGTTTACGCGAGACCATACGACGTGGGCTCGAGAGACCCTCACGGCATGCAGGACCTTGGCGGTGTGGCGCGAAACCCTCACGGCATACAATACCCTCACGGCGTGGCGCGAGACCCTCACGACATGCAAGACCCTCACGACATGACGCGAGACCCTGGCGGCATGTAAGACCCTGGCGGCATGGCTCAAGACCCTTACGACATGCAGGATCCTGTGGCATGGTATGGAACCCTCACGGCATGCAAGATCCTCACGACATGGCGCGAGACCCTCACGACATGAAGACCCTCACAGCATGGCGCAAGACCCTCATGACATGCAAGACCTTGGTGGCATGGCTCGAGACCCTCACGGCATGTGGGACCCTGGCAGCATGACGCGAGACCCTCAAGGCATGCAAGACCCTAGCGTCATGGCTCGAGACCCTCACGGCATGTGGGACCTTGACAGCATGGCGCGACACCCTCACGACATGCGAGACCCTGGCGGCATGGCGCGACACCTTCACGACATGTAAGACCCTCGCGACATGGCTCGAGACCCTTACGACATGCGAGACCTTAGTGGCATGGCTCGAGACCCTCACGGCATGCGGGACCCTAGCGGCATGGCGCGAGACCCTCACGGCATGCAAGACCCTTGCAGCATGGCACGAGACCCTCACGACATGTAAGACCCTAGCGGCATGGCGTAAGACCCTCACGGCATGCGGTACCCTCGTGGCATGGCTTGAGACCCTCACGGAATGCGGGACCCTGACAGCATGGGGCTAGACCCTCACGACATGCAAGACCCTGGCGGTATGACGCAAGACCCTGGCGGTATGACGCAAGACCCTGGCGGCTTGGCACGAGACCCTCACGACTTGGCAACAAGAGACCCTCACGGCCTGAAGGTGAGAGACCCTCACGGTATGGTGGCGCGAGAACCACAGAGTCATGGCATAAGGAATTCAACACGGGATATTGTTGGTGGTCGAAGACGCCAAAGTATTGGAAACCTTGAAAGTTCGGCTATGGTAGGTTTTGGATATTTGGATGCGGAAGAGCCTGGGCTCCAGAACACAAATGGCCCGCCAAATAATGGAATTGGAGGTCTTGGAATGACAGGGTCCCATACTTGGAGGAGAAACTCAAAAATGAATCTGACTCGAAACCCTGAAGTAGAAATGGAAAACTTACCACCTCGAACTAATTAGAAGCGAACTCATAACCTACGAGGTAAGAGAAAAGATGTTGACTGTGATCAGACTGATTTAAGTAACATCGAAAGGGTGCAGAATCGACCTACACCCATGGCACAAGATGCTGCAGATATGAAGAAAATGGTGGAAAAAATCTTGGAGGAAAAAAAGTTAGTTTCGACTGAAGAAAACCAGAGGAGAAGAGTCTCATTCAATACAGCGATCATGGAAAAATTGTTGCCCCCAAAATTCAAGATGCCGCAGATAACGACATATACTGGGAAGACTGACCCTTATGACCACATTCAGAATTATGAATTGTTAATGCTACTGCATGAATGGGAAGACGAGATCATGTGTAGGGCATTCTCCCTAACCTTGACAGGTCATGCGTTGAAGTGGTTCAACAGTTTACTAGAAGGGTCCATTTCATCTTTTGATCAATTGAAGAGCAAATTTCTAAAGGCCTCTATGGTAAATAGTCAAAAAAGGAAAGAGGTCACTTATCTGCGTACCCTAAGACAAGGAAATAATGAATCACTGAAAAGCTATGTAGATCGGTTTCGTAATGCTACTCTTGAAGTGCAGAATCTACAAGTCGGAATAGCTGTGACAGCAATGCTATAAGGGACAAGGTCTGAAAAATTACAAGAATCATTATCTTTGGATCAGCCAACGACGATTTCGGACTTATTCTCTAGAACAAATAAGTATGTCGATCAAGAAGAGATGATGAAGATGATACCAACACGCGACTTTAAGGAAGGAAGGAAGCGAGAAAGAGAGTTTGATGATAAAAACACAGAAAGATCAGATAAAGCCCTAAAATTGAAGTATATTAATTACATGCAGTTCGTACAGCAATAGAAAGAACTGGGATGCTTGTAAGACCTGTAATTTACTATGTACTCTTTATGATTTTATGATGTACGGACAAGTCACAATTAATATAAATAATAAGGAATGAAGGTTCTTAAGTTGCAAATGAGTACAAAATGCAAAATGGGTAGTTAAGCAAATCGAATATGAATGTTATAGTGAATTTTGGATAAAATTACAGCAGAAACTGCAGTAGAAGAGGAGCAAATCGATCTCATTAGCAAGGAAGATCGATCTCATGGCTTGAAAATGAAATGTTACAGCATCTGCAAGAGGCAGATCGATCCCTCAATAAGAGAAGATCGATCCCTCAGTAATGTAGATCGATCTTTGTCAAGTTCTGGCTGAAGCAGATCGATTTCCAAAGGGTTCTGGATGGAATAGATCGATCTCATAGCAAGGCCAGATCGTTCTCCTTAAGGTTCTATGTAAAGCAGATCAATCTCATCCTGAGAGCAGATCGATCTCCAAAGCTTAAAAAGTCATTTTCTAAAGAGAAAAGTGCAGGGCACATCGATCTAATGTAGTTAGGAGATCGATCTCTAAGAGCAAATTCTATAAATACACGACTCTGCACTTCAGTTTTCTCGAGAGAACCAATTTCCATTGAAAACCAAAGTGTAACCTAACCTTTCTACTCCAGAAATCTTCATCTTTCAAGCAGTTTTGAGTGAGATTCATTTCAGCAAAGTCGTTCTTAGTAAAGAGTAGAGCAACATAGTTGGAAACTAGAAGTTGGAATCAAGGATTAAAGGAACAAAGTGGATTTTACCAAATTTGGAAAAAAGAGGAAAAGTTCAAGCTATGTAAGATTCAATACACCAAATTCATATATGTTAATATAGGCATCTTGGTGAGTTGATTGGTGTATGTTTGGTTTGCTGAAAACAATTTGATCATGTTA
Organism: Firmiana major; assembly: GCA_033439115.1. NCBI lineage: Eukaryota > Viridiplantae > Streptophyta > Magnoliopsida > Malvales > Malvaceae > Firmiana > Firmiana major. Next base: position 42,234,391 of record CM065905.1, read on the forward strand.
AATATCTATGACCTAGATATTGGCATGAAATTGAGAAAATGATGAGAAAGTTGAGTAAACATGGAATTAAGGATGAAACAAGTATGTATGGAAGATTGTAAAATAGTTTTATGAAATACATAAATTGGAATAGATGAGAAATGAAAATAAGATTATGAGAATTATGGTGAAATGCCATAATGGGAACAAATGATGAGCTTAAGGTATTGAGAGGAGTTAAATGCATTGATTTAGAGTCATACAAGTTAAAACAAGTATATAAAGGTATAATGATGTGAATGATTATTAACAGCTTCGAAGTTGATATTGGAAGCTGCTCAGACTACAAAAATGAGCAGCATCGAAGAAGTGAGGTCACGCGACGTGATCCGAGGTAAGAGAATTTCGTGAGTAGCTAGAGGTAGTTACACGTTTTTTGAATAAAATTTCGATCATTATACTATACATGAAATTTCGTGTATAGAAATGTCATGATAGGAACCGATAAGGTAAATCATGGTTTTATCCAAATTTAGGGTAAAAAGCCTTAGAAGCATGTTTGTGACTAAAGTTAATAGTTGCATTGATAGAATGACTAATGTTTTCATGTATATGCGAAAACAACACATTTGAGTGCCTATTTGATTTAATTGAGTGAAATTCAATTTGAATAAGCCATCTATCAGGTTTGTGTGAAAACCATTGCTGCTAGAGAATACTCACACTTGATTTTATAAGATATGCATCACATAGTACTTGAGTATATTCTCCTACTTGATTTTAATGTGATTTATGCATGATAGAGTACTGAGAGCATTGCTCGTACTCAGTTTTATTGATTGATGCATTATAGAGTATTGGAGCATCGCTCATACTCAATTTTACATGACATAGTGCTGGGAGCATTCCTCGCACTAGATTTATATAACTTATGTATGAGGTCGTGCTGGGAGTTTACTCGCACGTACCGAATTTTAAAAGAGAAAGCATGAAACAACCGTGTTGGGAGCCTGTGCTGACTATGTGTCGCATCGATTATATGCTCACATGTGTAATATTTTGAGATATGGTCGAGGGCTATCGAAAATATTATCCATAGTATGAGGGCTAAGACTTATAGTAAGCACCCCGACTATGAGGTATATCCAATGTATGAGGGCTAAGACTTATGGCAAGCACCTTGACTTTGAGATTGGGTCCATGGAGTACTTTGTATCGTGTATGTCACATTGAGTATGATGTACCATGAGTACACGATGTGATTGAGTTGTGAGCTGATGGTAGAGATTTGACCCACCTCTCGTTACAGAAAATATGAGACCCCGTACATCGAGTACTGTGTAGCTTGAGATCACGAAAATTGAGTTATATCATAATCTCGGAACATGTAGTCGCTTATCTCGTTTCATTCACTTGAGATTTCTTAAATGAATTATCACATGTTTTATAATCTGAACATGTGAGTGTGTGTGAAAAGGGTAACCCGAGGTATGAGTGAGGCCCAGATTTTCATGTTTTTAACATGATGAAATGCCATATTGTTTTCATTTAATAGAAATGGCATGACAAAATGTGATTTACATTAATTACATGAGAAATGTCATGTTTTGCATAAACTGTTGAGATTTATGAGACCAACATGTTTTCAGTTACATAACTGATGATTTATATCTATATGTATATATTGCATAAATGTTCAAATAACGACACATGCTTTAGATATGAGTCGAGAAGGAAATGATTTAATGGCATAAGCATTATATTTTGTAGATACTGTGGTTATCTACTTGCTTGCCTTATTTTCTTACTGAGCTGTGAGCTCACCCCCTGTTTATTTCCCCTCTCTACAGAGCGTTCACAGTAGTTGGACACGGCTGAGGACTGGTATTCGTAGATCCGCTGCACACCCATTATACTAGAGGTATACACATTCGAACGTTTTATACTGAACAATATAAAAGCACAGTTATGTAAACGAATGTACGGTTGGGGATGTATATGTACAAGTAATTATATTAATGTATATGTGTCACGACCCAAAACTACCCAAAAATCAGAGTAAATGTTTCGTTTTTCTTTCATACTTACCTGTCCTTTGATCGTGACCACACTCCACTAACAATTGGGCTATGCATTAATGTCAGTCCCACCATTCATTTACAAGTGTTTACAGTGTCTATATATCCCCAAAAGTTACTTACAAACATGTTACTGTGGTATTCTTATTTAGAAACAATATGTACAAGTGTATATACCTCAAAATGATGGGCAGTAGCGGGTATCAAGAATGCATTACTCAGTCGTCGCAATGTCTACTAGAGGAAATCTGTGTAGGAAAATGAAAGGGGGTGAGCACATCAAGCTCAGTAAGGCAATCCTACGAACAAGTAGGTAACCATACTACCTACATGAACGTGGTGCCATGCATAAACCACCCTTTCTTCACACATTTCAAAACAGATACTATAATTCATGTAAAACAAGTTCGCATGTGGATTTCAAAGAGCATGAAAAATTCAACATGCAACTCTTTTAAATCATTTCATTCTCATTAAAATTTCACAATAAAGCCAGGACTCAGCCCATCCCTCGGGTGTTCCTGACTCACACAACACCATGAAATCAAATGCTTTTCACAATAATAGAAATATGCGATACAATGAATGTCATGTAAAACCAATTTACATCACTCATGGGTTTAAATAGCATAGAAATAACATCATGTAAGTTCAGTTTAAAACCCAATTTCATTCTCATCAAACTCACATCTCAGTCAGGACTCAACCCCTCCCTCGGGTGATCCAGACTCACACAAAAATTCACAAAACGTGTTTCTCAAAAACATCAACATGCGAGACTAGGCAATAGATATATTTATCTCGGGCAAATAACTAGGACGATGGCCATATGTCCTCGTGATCCCACTGCTACACGGATCCTAGTGTGCTGGGTCTCACCACGATCGGGGACCGCCCCAGGAGGTGGGTCAGTCCATCCCGTCGGCCCTGTCCGATCACTCGCATCCAAAGATGTCACTCGCATCTGAAGATGCCACGCATTCAAAGATGCCACATAATCAATCCCAGCATGGTACAACGTACTCCATGCTACTTGCAAAGTACAACGTACTCCGTGGACCCATATCTCATATCCATACTCATGCCTTGTCTCAAAATGCACGTGTGAGCCTATTTAATTGGTGTGACACATAGTCTACCCGACGCTCCAAGCACGGCTCATCGCATGTTCTCATAAAAGTAGTGCGAGCGATGCTCCAGCACTTTCATAAAATCAAGTAAAACTAGTGCGAGCTAAGTTCTAGCACTCTGTTACACAAATCATGTGAAAATCTGGTGCGAGTTAGACTCCAGCACCCTGTCACAAAAATCATGTAAAAATTTGGTGCGAGCTAGGCTCCAGCACCCTGTCACGAATATCATGTGAAAATCTGGTGCGAGCTAAGCTCCAGCACCCTGTCACAAAAATCATGTGAAAATCTGGTGTGAGCTAGGCTTTAGCACCAATGCATGTAAGACTCTAGTGCGAGCCCTTGCTCCAACACTAATGCATGCATCACACAAATCAAAAACTCGTGCGAGCTGAGCTCTAGCACGTCACATTTTTATAAAATCACGTAGGCGGCTACATTTCTCAAATCAATTTCAGAGAAAATCAACATTGATTAAAGTTATGCAATGTTGTGCATTTTATTTAAAAGTTAGCCAGCCTACCCATGCATGTGTCAAATCACCTCAAAAACAAGCAAGAAACCTTCGTTCTTACTTCTCGTACCTTTTCCTAATTTTGGAAATTTCACCCTTCACAGGGGTATTTTGGTCATTTGTCCATCCGGACACTAAAATTCTTAACTTAAATCTAGACCCTTCAGACAATTTAAGAGACTGTAAGTGAAGTTGAAATTGCATAAAGCTACCTCTAGCAGTTCGTAAAATTCTCTTACCTCATTTTTCTGTACAGTCTGACTTTTCCCAACGCTACCGATCACCCGATCCGTTTAGCTCCCAATATGTTCTCCAGAGCTGCAGATAATCATTTATCGGGTTAAATCCAAACATATTAATTCATATTTCACTTTTACTGGGCTTACTTTAAATCATTGGATCCGTTTACCCCTATTGGGCTCGTTTGCACCTTAATGGGCCTTAATCGGCCTTAAGCCCGTTTTCCACTTACTATTCACATTATCAAGGCCTATTGGGCTCATTGGGCCCATCAGTATTTATTGGGCCTCGTTCTAAACTCTCAGATAGCTCGTATACTATTTACGATAATTACTTTAAAATTTCGAATATAATGCATTTTATGCAGAATTAATCCGTAAACTCCGTAAAATAATCTTAACTCTACATTAAGGACTCAAATTATCGTATTTAGAGTGTACTTACCCAATATTATGCGGGGTACAAAAATTGGAGCTCAATCGACTCTCGTTCGGGCTCTGTCATAGAACTGCATAATTAGGTTAATCCGGGTTATTTTCGATTAAATATAATATTAAATAAATTTTCAGAATTTACCCATAGGTCAGTCTTGATCCTCGGTCAACTTACCCGAATCTCAAGTCGTCCCTAGTAATTTTTCTTTCCTTTTTTTCCTTTTCTTTTCTTTTCTTTTCTTTTCCTTTCCTTCTCTTTTTCCTTCCTTTTCCTCTCGGCCAAACGGTGCCGTTTCGGGTTCCTTGCCGTCACCGGCGGTTTCGACCGTTTAGTCGGCCACTATCGGTCTCAAAATGACCAGCTCTTCCTCTCGAACACGCCGGTGCCCACCACTCACGCCCAGCTGTTGTGAATCGTCGGAATCGGGCCCGTTTTCCTCTCGGTTTTCTCCTCCTCCATTCGTCGGACTCAGCCGTCGTCGGCGCGTGTCACCGGTGCCAAAGTGTTCCCCAGCCTGTCCTCTTTCTCCTCCGATCTTCGTCTGGAATCCTCGGTCGCTGGTGGTCGTGGGTGGCTTGGGTTTTCGGCTCTCGCTTCTGTCGGTTTCCAATTTCGGGTTTTTTCCCGATTTTTGATTTTCAGTTCTTTTATTATTATTATTATTATTTATAATTTATTTTATTAATATTATAATCATTAAAATACTCAAAAAATTCCTAAATATCTAATAAATTCTTTATTTTATTAATAATTAATTTATTTAATTTATTTATTGTATTTTAACCCTTTTTTCGGTATATTTTCTCCGTATTTTCGGGATATTGTCCCGAGTGAAAATTTTGATTAATTCCAATAAATTCATATCTTGATCAATTGGACTCAAAATTTAATTATTGCATCGTTATTGATCAAGATTTCTCAAATCTATATTTTTAATGAAATTTTCTTATGGAATTTATACCAGATTTTGATCTTTTGATCGTTTTACCCTTCTACACGTTCGGGACCAATTTAGGTCGACTTTCCTTCTTGGACCCACTATAATTTCTTAGTTAAATTCGTATCTCTGTCCAGACAATTCAAATCTCATAAATTAAATTTGAAATTCCTTAATGGTCCGTTTTCAAATTTAACGTACGTTCGACTACTTCATTCATATTTATATGATCATGATTCCATTAACATTTAACCATATCCATAAAATGTGTGAATCAAAAGGAAATACGATAACATTCGGGTCTTACAATATGAGTCTACATTTTAAGAAAAGAGTACTTACATACAATAGATAATTGTATTGATATGTATGTATGTTATGGAATGAATGTGGTTGAGGTGACTAATATCGAATCACAACCCAACTGTTTGGTGTTGTGTTAAGACAGAAGAAGAGGTAAAGTAAAATACAAAAAATTTGTGGTGGTTTTGGTAGGTTACATGCGAGTGGAGGGCGTGACAGAATGGTATCAGAGCAGAGTTGGTCTGATATGAGTCAGTATTAGTAATTAGAAAAATGTACATCTTCATATTACTGTGTTTTGTTCAGTTACAATTGTGTATACGATATGAGAATCAGACTAATTAATGGTTATAAATGTAGGGATTAAGCCATTATGGCTAATACCAGCCGTGGTAAAGGGGCTAGAGGTAGGGCTCGAGGCCGTAGAGGTAGGCCAGAGACCCGAGATGAGACGACAGGTCCCACCGAGGTAACAGAGAGTATCGAGGTACACTTCGTAAGATTAAAGTGTCGCCTTTAGACTATAGTGGAGTTACTGGCACAGACTTTGCCAGGAGGACAGGAGCAGGATGCAGGGACTACGCCTGGAGAGGCAGCTGCACCTGGTACACCTGTACGACCAGCTCATACGCCACAACCTACAGATACACCTACACCCCCACCAGTTCAGGATACGTCGTCTCATGTTACTCCACGACAGGGTGGTATTGCTTTGTGGTATGGTTGTGAGTTTGATAGACTGCGATAATTTCATAAGCTTAGACCACTATTATTTAGAGGGGTGAAGGACCCCGTAGTCGCAGAGGAATGGCTGGGAGAGATGGAGAAGCTTTATGGATTCTTTGAGTGTACGACTATAGAGATGGTCGCGTTTGCTGCGTTCCTACTGAAGGGATCAGTAGAGCATTAGTGGAAGTCCACCAGGGTTATATTGAGAGAAAAACACTCAGAGATTACTTGGGATATCTTTTTGGATGCCTTTAGAAGGCAGTATGTCCCAGACACAGCGCAGAGAAAACTGCAGATGAAATTCTTGGGGTTGAGCTAGGGGAGTCAGTTTGTGGATGAGTATGAGACAAGATTTATATCCCTGGGTAAATATGACCCCGATACCATGAGTAACGAGACTAGGAAGGCTCGCAGATTCATTGATGGACGGAGACCAGTATTACGGTCTAGACTAGTTCCGTTTGATATCTCTATTTATGATGAGGTAGTGCGTAGGGCGCCACTCTGTGAGCAAGACTATGAGAGGAATGTCTCTGAGTTTAGGACAGTTGTCAAGGGTAGAGACCGAGACAGGAAGAGGCCGGTGAGTGACAGTGCCAGAGGTTTCAGATATCCAGGAGGGAAGAGACTCTTCGGTAAGAGACCAAAGATCGAGGAAGTACATGAGAAGACTGTTAGATCTCCTGCGTACCTGTCCCTAGCTCCAGCTAGAGGTGTTGTGATTAGAGGACCGAGGACTACCACTGAGTAGTGGAGTAGATGTGGTAGATTTCATGGATGTAGATCTTGTACTATTTCTAGTGGATTGTGCTTCAGATGTGGGAAGTCAGGGCATATAGTGAGAGTTTGCCCAAAGATTATTGATATTGTCCCACAAAAGGGTAAGGAGCCGGAAAGAGCTCCAGCTGATATGTCTACGTCGAGGAGGAGAGAGATGACAGAAGAGAAAGGGAAGCAGGTTATTGGACAAGGGCGAGTACATGCCTTGGACCAAGTCATGGCTGATGCTTCGTCGGATGTGATTAGAGGTAACATCTTGATGTATGATTTAGAAGCATATGTTTTAATTTATCCTGGTGCTACACATTCATTTGTATCGTCTTCATTTGCATGTAAGTTAGCAAAGCATGTAGAGCGTACACCTTTAAGTAGGATAATGTTAATTAGTACGCCTATGGATAACAGTCAGCTAGTTGAGTATGTACTAAACGATTACAAGTTAAGAGTAGGGAAAAAGGATATAACAGCCAATCTAATATTATTAAGTATTAGTGATTTTGATGTAATCTTAGGAATGGATTGGTTATCTGCAAACCATGCTGTTTTAGATTGTTATGCTAATACAGTTATGTTTCCTAACCCTGAAAAATATGTTGTAAAGTTTGATGAAAAGAAATGAAAGTAGTAGTTATGATTACAATAAATAATGTACTATGTTGACTTAGAAATGAAAATATTGAAGGTTTTATTGCGTATGTGGTTGATATGGATAAGGTACATCCAGAGTTGGCAGATATTCTTATGGTTAGTGAATTCCCAGATGTTTTTCTGGATGAATTGCCAGGGTTACCACTGGACAGAGAGATGGAGTTCTGTATAGACTTGATGCCTGATACTGAACCTATATCAAAACCACCATATCGCATGACCTTAGTTGAACTGGAGGAGCTCAAGAGACAGTTACAAGAGTTTTTGGATAGGGGTTTATCAGACCGAGTGTTTCGCCTTGGGGAGCACCGGTTTTGTTTGTGAAGAAAAATGATGGAAGCCTCCGATTATGTATAGATTATAGATTGTTGAATAAGGCTACCATCAAGAATAGGTATTCCCTTCCACGTATTGATGACTTATTGGATCAGCTTCGAGGAGCACAGGTGTCACAACCCTCAACTTACCAAAATACGTACAAATATTTCGCATTTTCATGCATTATTTAATATTTCATTCTTACCTTATCTCGATCGTGAACAGCTACTCTCCTCAACAGTTGGGCTGTGTGTCAATGTCTATCTCATTCCACCATACCAATTTAGTTTGCATTTTAAATTAAGGTAAACACATGTATAAATAATTCAGAGTGCTGTTTACATGTGTTTACATTGCTTTACATTCCCAATAGTTACATACAAAAATTCTACTGTGCTATAGAGAGTTTATATACAAAATCTCATCAGTGTGTATACCTTATGAGATGGGATGCAGCGGATACCAAAAGGGAACACCTCCAGTTGCTCTCGTCTAAACTCAAATCTCTGTAGAGAGGGGAAAATAAGGGGGTGAGCAAACCACACGCTCAATAAGGCAATCATGCGAACAAGTAGATACTGCACTATCTATGTGATCATGATGCCATGATCAAAACCATACATTTCATCATTTCATCTCAAATCATGAGTTCATACTAGTGTTAATGGCATGTAAAGCAAATCATGCTATTTATTAGTTCATAAATCAAATTCAATGCATGACATAATTCATCATGCGTTTTTCACAAGTAAAGCATGGCATAAATTATCATGCGTCAGTGCATTTTAAAACCATTAACATGCTTTGTCATCTCATAAAACCAACGATTGTCAGGACTCATCCCCTTCCCTCGGACTATCCTAACCCACAAGGCATTTTTAAAACATAATCATCATTCATCAGGACTCATCCCCTTCTATCGGACTGTCCTGACCAACAAAACATTTTAAACATGGATTTATACTTAAAACAAGACATGTGAGATAGGCAATATAATAAGGGAAATCTCCTCAAGGACTATGGCCATATCCTGTGATCCCAGGCAACACGGATCAGGTGTGCGGGGTATCACCACTATCTGCTTCTACACGGGAGGTGGGTCAAGTCAAACCCGTCGGTCCATATCAGATCTCGTCCGAAGATGACATAACACAATCTCAACATGGTACAACGTACTCCATGCTACCTGCACAGTACAATATACTCCGTGAACCCATATTAACATATCATATCACGCCACATCTCAAAAGTGCAGTGTGAGCCTCTTTAATCGGTACAACGTCCTGTCTACCCGAAGCTCCTAACACGGCTATCAACATGTCAAAATCTCAAAAATGCACGTGCGAGCCTATTTAACCGATGCGACACCCAGTCTGCCCAAAGCTCCTAGCATAGCATCAAGTATGATGGGCATCTAATGCGAGCTATGCTCTAGCACCATGCTAAAACCAGTATAAAGGCTGTGCAAGCTCCACTCAAGCACAACATCATAAAAATCAATGTAAAACTAGTGCGAGCTAAGCTCGAGCACTCATGCGTATAAAACACATCAAATCTCGTGCGAGTCATACTCTAGCAGGCTTTCATTCTCACAAAAATCACGTAGGTGGCCCAATCTTTGCAAAACATGGTTATCAACCAAATCACATCATTTCTTTTGCAAATCATTTCAAATATTAGCCAACCTACCAATCACTTGCTAAAAAGCATCAAAACAAGGTTTTCAAAACATCATGCGTTTGTTTTCATGCACACTTCTCAAAACCCAACTCTTTGCCCTTCAATCACCCAAATATCATTTCCTAGTATCACATGCATTCTAGAAAAACATTTAAGTGCCCAAATTGCACATAGATATCTCTAAGAGTCCACACAATTCCCTTACTTCAATTTACTTGAGTGCGATTCTCTCTTCCTCTTAGCTTCTTGCGCTCTTGGCTCACCCTGCTTCGGTGTACCCTCGGGAGCTGCAATTCATTCATCCAAATCACTTGAGTTAATGTTATTAAGTCACATTTTGACCTCACTAGTCAATATAATTCATTTATGCATTTTACCAATGCCTTAATCCACATTTTACCCCTTTTAGGTAAATCTCACAATTTATTCACTAACAACATCTTAAAATCATATTCATAACACTATTATCACCTCAAGATATCCCATTAATCATTAATCTCAATACATTTCACTTTTTCACACTAGACCATTTCTAGGTTATGGTGGATTCATTCTACTCTAGGTAGTTTCTACCATTTCTATGCATACCAATCATTTCCCTCATCAATATCTAAAAAATGTACTTGAGTATTTGCATTAGAAACTCACCTAGCTTGATTTCCTCTTTGCTCTAATGGAAATGCACCTTGTTCCTTAAATCCAACTAATGAGAAAAATGCCTTCAAGCTAAGTTGTTCTTCTCTTCGATGTGAACAACTTTGTCTCTAATAGCTTTCCCTCAAATCCTACTGAAAATGGACGGATTTAGGAGTGAGAAAGCTAGGTTTTGGATTGAAGATGGTAGAGTGAGAGTGTTTTTCTGAAATCTGCAGATCCAACTGCTCCTATTTATAGATTTAGCTTGGTGAGATCGATCTGCCCCGGGTGGAGATCGATCTGGTCCTCTTAAAATTCTTCTTTTTCTCGGCATTTGAAGGCATGAGATCGATCTGTTGAAGGCTGGAGATCGATCTGGTTTGGGATGAGATCGGTCTTCTCAAACCCGAGAGCTTAAGGAAATCGATCTGTTTGCCTTAAGAATCGATCCTCATTTTACAGAATGTTTAGAAGATCGATCTGGCTCTATTGGAGATCGATCTACACTATTCCTATTGCTCGAATAAGAGCAATTTGGCTCTTCCAAATCGATCTCTCATCCTATGAGATCGATTTGGCCTTCATATTTCTAGATTTTACTGCAGTTTTCTACAGGTACTTATACCAAAACAACTTTAATTTGCTACCATAGTCATTTTCTTATTCAATCATCTTTGAGACTTGAAAATGGCATCCATTCATACTTTATACCTATTAAAACTTGTGTGAAATCTTTGTATATCCAAGGGTACATGATATAGACCAAATGGAAGTGCATAACTTATAAAATCTTCCTTCCATTTTACCACACTACTCATTTTCAATCCTACTCTCATTCTTCACATATTTAAGTCCATTTCTGAATTCATACATAATGCAACTTGTACGTACAATCACAACTCTTATTACATGTGTGTACATTAAACTTATGGACTTACATTACATATACTTCACATTACAAGTATATCACCATACTTATGAATTCATTTACATATATATACAAGATTAAACATATACGGGGTCTCACAGCATGTCATTTCTAAGATTGATCTGAGGTCTAGGTATCATCAATTGAGATTTCGGAGTGGAGATGTACCCAAGACAGCATTTAGGACCCGATATGGCCACTATGAATTTTTAGTTATGCCATTCGGATTGATGAATACTCCCACAGCTTTCATGGCTTTGATGAACGATGTGTTCAAGCCATATTTGGATCAGTTTGTTATCGTTTTTATCGATGGCATATTGGTATACTCAAAATCCAAGAAAGAGCATGAGAAACACCTCAGGATTGTATTGCATACCCTATGAGAGCAGAAGTTGTATGCTAAACTCAGTAAGTGTGACTTTTGGTTGGCACAGATCCCATTTTTGGGACATGTTGTGTCGAGTGATGGAGTATCAGTAGATCCATCTAAGATTGAGGCTATAATTTAGAGGGAACAGCCGAAGACAGTCACTGAGATCAGGAGTTTCCTGGGTTTAGCAGGGTATTATTAGAGATTCATGGAGGGATTTTTGAAATTAGCTGATCCGTTGACACGTCTCACTGGAAAGGGCATAATATATGTGCAGAACGAGGATTGTGAGAAGAGTTTTCAGGAGTTGAAGCGTCGATTGACCACCGCTCCGATTCTCACTATCCCTACCTGCTCAGGAGGATTTTCAGTGTATACCGATGCTTCGCATTAGGGACTGGGCTGTGTATTGATGTAGGATGAGAGGGTAGTTGTTTATGGATTCAGACAGCTGAAGGACCATGAGAAGAACTATTCGACCCACGATTTGGAGTTAGCAGTGGTAGTGTTTACGTTGAAGGTATGGCGCCACTACTTGTATGGTGAGAAGTTTCAGATTTTTACCGACCACAAGAGCCTTAAGTATTTGTTCTCGCAGAAAGAGCTGAATATGAGATAGAGAAGATGGCTAGAGCTTCTGAAGGACTATGATTGTGAGATACTTTATCATCCGGGTAAGGCTAATGTTGTAGCTGATGCTTTGAGCAGAAAGGGCCTTGGGATGGTATTGGATATGATAATCAGGGAACATGAGTTGCTAGAGTAATTTGCTAGCCTCAGTTTGGGAGTTGTGCCTTCTGACATGGATACAGACTGTATGATTGCTAGTCTACGCTTAGAGTTGGATCTGTTGGATAGGATCAGCAGACTGATCCGTATTGCAGTGATGTGACTGGTCAGATACAGAGTGGCACATTGACTAATTTTGAGGTGAGTTCTGATAGACTCTGAGGTTCAGAGGCAGATTGTGTGTTCCTGAGGACCTAGAGCTCAGGAAACTGATTTTTTCGGAAGCTCATTCTTCGAAGTACACATTGTATCTGAGGAGTAACAAGATGTATCAGAACCTCCGAAAGGTATACTGGTTGTCAAGTATGAAGAAGGATATGACAGATTTTATGGCAAGATGTCTCGTATGTCAGCAGGTGAAGGTAGAGCATCAGAAACCTGCAGGGTTATTGCAGCCTTTACATATACCAACATGGAAATGATAGCATATGGCCATAGATTTCATGATGGGTTTACTAAAGACCCGTAGGAATCACAATGCTATATGGGTGATCGTTGATAGACTGATAAAGTCAGTCCACTTCTTAGCTATGAGAGCTATCGATACTTTGAGTTCATTGGCAGAATTGTATGTACGTGAGGTAGTGAGGTTACATGGTGTTCTAGTGAGCATCGTCTCGGATAGGGATTCCCGCTTCACTTCTCACTTTTGGAAACATTTTTAGGAAGCCATGGAAGCTAAGTTGAGTTAGAGCACCACTTTCCATCCTCAGACAGATGGTCAATCATAGAGGATTATACAAACTTTGGAAGATATGTTGAGAATGTGTGTACTGGATTTTAGAGGCTCCTAGGATGATCATTTACCACTAGCCAAATTTGCCTACAACAACAGTTATCATGCGAGTATCGGGATGGCACTGTATGAAGCTTTATATGGCTGTAGATATCATTCCTCGATTGGTTGGGAAGAAGTGGGTGACAGAAAGATTTTTGCTCCTGACTTGGTTACACAGGCCTCTGAGGATGTCCGGTTGATTGTAGAGAGATTGAGGACAGCTCAGAGTAGACAGAAAAGCTACGCTGACAAAAGACGAAGACCACTTGAGTTCGCAGTTGGTGAGTCAGTATTTCGGAAGGTTTCTCCTTCCCAGGGTATAACGAGATTTAGGAAGAGAGGTAAGTTGAGTCCTCACTACATTGGACCCTTTGAGATACTTGATCGAGTGGGAGATAAGGCATATAGGTTGACTTTACCACCAGATTTATCAGGAGTACATAATGTCTTTCACATTTTGATGCTTCGAAAGTATCATCCAGATCCAAATCATGTGATTCGGTATAAGCCATTGGAGCTCAAGGATGGCTTGACATATATAGAGAAACCGATCCAGATACTGGATAGAAAGGAGAAAATCTTGAGAAATAAGACTATCGGATTAGTGAAGATTCTCTGGCAACATCACACTTTAGAGGAAGCTACTTGGGAGCTAGAGAGTTTGATGCGAGAGAGATACCCCTAGTTGTTTGAAGAGTAACTTGGTTCTAATTTGGAGGACCAAATTTCTTTAAGGTGGGTAGGATTGTAAGACCCGTAATTTAATATGTACTCTTTATGATTTTGTGATGTACAGACAAGTCATAATTAATATAAATCATAAGGAATGAAGGTTGTTAAGTTGCAAATGAGTACGAAATGCAAAATGGGTAGTTAAGCAGATCGAATATGAATGTAACAGTGAATTTTGGGAAAAATTACAGTAGAAACTGCAGTAGAGGAGGAGCAGATCGATCTCATGGCTTGAAAATGCAATGTTACAGCATCTGCAAGAGGCAGATCGATCCCTCAATAAGAGCAAATCGATCTCTCAGTAATGCAGATCGATCTTTAGCAAGTTCTGGCTGAAGCAGATCAATTTTCAAAGGGTTCTGGATGGAATAGATCGATTTCATAGCAAGGCCATTTTGATCTCCTTCAGGTTCTGTGTAAAGTAGATCGATCTCATGCTGAGAGTAGATCGATCCCCTAAGTTTAAAAATTCATTTTCTGAAGAGAAAAGTCAGGGCAAATCGATCTAGTGTAGTTAGGAGATCGATCTCTAAGAGCAAATTCTATAAATACACAACTCTGCACTTCAGTTTTCCTGAGAGAACCAATTTCCATTGAGAACAAAGTGTAACCTAACCTTTCTACTCCAGAAATCTTCATCTTTCAAGCAGTTTTGAGTGAGATTCATTTCAGCAAAGTCGTTCTTAGTAAAGAGTAGAGCAACATAGTTGGAAACTAGAAGTTGGAATCAAAGATTGAAGGAACAAGGTGGATTTTACCAAATTTGGCAAAGAGAGGAAAAGTTCAAGCTAGGTAAGATTCAATACACCAACTTCATATATGTTAATATAGGTATCTTGGTGATTTGATTTGTGTATGTTTGGTTTGCTGAAAACAATTTGATCATGTTAAATATCCATGACCTAGATATTGGCATGAAATTAAGAAAATGATGAGGAAGTTGAGTAAACATGGAATTAAGGATGAAATAAGTATGTATGAAAGATTGTAAAATGGTTTTATGAAATACATAAATTGGAATAGATGAGAAATGAAAATAGATATATGAGAATTATGGTGAAATGTCATAATGGGAACAAATGATGAGATTGAGGCATTGAGAGGAGTTAAATGCATTGATTTAGAGTCATGCAAGTGAAAACAAGTATATTAAGGTATACTGATGTGAATGATTTTAACAACTTCGAAGTTGATATTGGAAGCTGATCGGACTGCGAAAGTGAGCAGTACTGAGAAAGTGAGGTCACGCGACGTGATCTGAGGTAAGGGAATTTCGTGAGTAGCTAGAGATAGCTACACGTATTTTGAATAGAATTTCGATCATTATACTATACATGAAATTTCGTGTATAGAAATGTCGTGATAGGAGCCGATAAGCTAAATCATGGTTTTATCCAAATTCAGGGTAAAAAGCCTTAGAAGCATGTTTGTGACTAAAGTTAATAGTTGCATTGATAGAATGGCTAATGTTTTCATGTATATACGAAAATAGCACATTTGAGTGCCTATTTGATTTAATTGAGTGGAATTCAATTTGAATAAGTCATCTATCGGGTTTGTGTGAAAACCATTGGTGCTAGAGAATACTCACACTTGATTTTATAAGATATGCATCACATAGTACTTGAGTATATTCTCGTACTTGATTTTAATGCGATTTATGCATGATAGAGTACTGAGAGCATTGCTCGTACTCAGTTTTATTGATTGATGCATTATAAAGTATTGGAGCATCGCTCATACTCAGTTTTACATGACATGGTGCTGGGAGCATTCCTCGCACTAGATTTATATAACTTGTGTATGAGGTCGTGTTGGGATTTTACTCACACGTACCGAATTTTAAAAGAGAAAGCATGAAAAAGTCGTGTTGGGAGCCTATGCTGGCTGTGTGTCGCACCGATTATATGCTCACACGTGCAATATTTTAAGATATGGCCAAGGGCTATCGAAAATATTATCCATAGTATGAGGGCTAAGACTTATGGCAAGTACCCTGACTATGAGGTATATCCAAGGTATGAGGGCTAAGACTTATGGCAAGCACCCTGACTTTGAGATTGGGTCCATGGAGTACTTTGTACCGTATATGTCACATGGAGTACGATGTACCATGAGTACACGATGTGATTGAGTTGTGAGCTGACGGTAGAGATTTGACCCACCTCTCTTTATAGCAAATGTGAGACCTCGCACACCGAGTACTGTGTAGCCTGGGATCACGAAAAATGAGTTATGATCATAATCTTGGAATATGTAGTCGCCTATCTCGTTTCATTCACTTGAGATTTCTTGAATGAATTATCACATGATTTTATAATCTAAACATGTGACTTTGTGTGTAAAAAGGGTAACCCGAGGGATGGGTGAAGCCTAGATTTCCATGTTTTTAACATGATGAAATGCCATATTGTTTTCATTTAATTGAAATGGCATGACAAAATGTGATTTACATTAATTACATGAGAAATGCCATGTTTTGCATAAACTGCTGAGATTTATGAGACCAATATGTTTTCAGTTACACAACTGATGATTTATATCTATATGTATATATTGCATAAATGTTCAAATAAAGACACATGCTTTAGATATGATTCGAGAAGGAAATGAATTAATGACATAAGCATTATATTTTGTAGATAGTGTGGTTATCTACTTGCTTGCCTTATTTCCTTACTGAGCTGTGAGCTCACCCCATTTTTATTTCCCTTTTCTACAAAGCATTCACAGTAGTTGGACACGACTGAGGACTGGTATTGCTAGATCCACTGCACACCCATTATACGAGAGGTATACACATTCAAATGTTTTGTACTGAACAATATAAAAACATAGTTATGTAAACGAATGTATAGTCGAGGATGCATATGTACAAGTAATTATATTAATATATATGAATCTACATTTTAAGAAAAGAGTACTTACATACAATAGATAATTGTATTGATATATATGTATGTTATGGAATGAATGTGGTTGAGGGGACTAATATCAAATCACAGCCCAACTGTTTGGTTTTGAGTTATGACAGAAGGAGAGATAAGTAAAATGCGAAAAAATTGTAGTGGTTTTGGTAGGTCACGAGAGGGGAGGTCATGACAATGCTTCAATTCCCCAAGAGAGGTGAAGGGAATTTAGGACGAGATCTTGGGTCCTACTGTAGTTTTCATTCTACCTTTGGCCATACAACTAAGAAATGCCGGGAACTAATGAACCAACTTGAGAAATTGGTTAGAGAAGGGAAGTTAGACCGTTATGTGTGGAGGAATGAAAGGATTCGATACCCAGCTCATGGCCGATGAGACAATAGACTGCGTGATAAATGCGTCAATGACAGAGAAAATATGAGGATAAACGAAGAAAGAAGAAATGAGGCTAGAAGGGAAGAACATATGAACAACAGATAGATAATGAACCTACAGGAGCTGCTATTAATGTCATTTTCGGTTGAGAAGACATAGCTGGTAGCTCACCAAGGCCTTGAAAGAAGATGAGAAGTTCATGGAAAAGCAGGAATAACCCTACAGAGTCAGGAGGATGATCGGACCTGACACCTGTATCTTGAAAAGCTTACAAGGCAAGAAGATAGCAAAGACGTGGAATACCAAACACTTAAAACCTTACTGGCAGTGAGACTTTAATTCATTTAATGTTATTTCTTGTTATTAAACTATAAATTGAAATTTTATTTGTTGAACTGTGATTTATGCCATATTACTTGTTGAGGTTTTCAAATAATTGATAGTTGATTGATCGTAAAAGGGCTTGAAGTGAAAAGTGCGCGATGTAAACCATGAAGAAAAAGTGCAAGAGCTTGAAGCGAAAGGTGCGCGAGGTAAGCTAAGCACTCAAACAAGGGTTTGAAGTGAAAAATGCATGAAGTAAGCCATGAAGAAAATGTGCAAGGGCTTGAAGAGAAAAATACGCGAGGTTAGCCACGTACCCATATAAAGGGCTTGAAGCGAAAAATGCGTGATGTAAGCCATGAAGAAAAAGTGCAAGAACTTGAAGTGAAAAGTGCGCGAGGTAAGCTAAGCACTCAAACAAGGGCTTGAAGCGAAAAATACGCGAGGTAAGCCATGAAGAAAATGTACAAGGACTTGAAGAGAAAAATGCGTGAGGTAAGCCACGCACCCATATAAAGAGCTTGAAGCAAAAAGTGCGTGATGTAAGCCATGAAGAAAAACTGCAAGAGCTTGAAGCGAAAAGTACGCGAGGTAAGCTAAGCACTCAAACAAGGGCTTGAAGTGAAAAATGCGCGAGGTAAGTCACGAAGAAAATGTGCAAGGGCTTGAAGAGAAAAGTACGTGAGGTAAGCCACGCACCCAAACAAAGGGCTTGAAGCGAAAAGTGAGCAATGTAAGCCATGAAGAAAAAGTGCAAGAGCTTGACGTGAAAAATACGTGAGGTAAGCTAAGCACTCAAACAAGGGCTTGAAGTGAAAAATGCGTGATGTAAGCCACGAAAAAAATGTGCAAGGGATTGAAGCAAAAAATGTGCGAGGTAAGCCACGTACCCATATAAAGGGCTTGAAGCGAAAAGTGCGCGATGTAAGCCATGAAGAAAAACTGCAAGAGCTTGAAGCGAAAAGTGTGCGAGGTAAGCTAAGCACTCAAACAAGGGCTTGAAGTGAAAAATGCACAAGGGAAGCCACGAAGAAAATGTGTAAAGGCTTGAAGCGAAAAGTATGCGAGGTAAGCCACACACCCAAACAAAGGGCTTGAAGCAAAAAGTGTGCGATGTAAGTCATCAAGAAAAAGTGTAAGAGCTTGAAGCAGAAAAGTGTACGAGGTAAGCCACGAAGAAACTGTGCAAGGGCTTGAAGCGAAAAATGCATGAGGTAAGCCACGAAGAAACTGTTCAAAGGCTTGAAGCGAAAAATGCGCGAGGTAAGCTACGAAGAAACTGTGCAAGGGCTTGAAGATAAAAATGCGTGAGGTAAGCTACGAAGAAACTGTGCAAAGGCTTGAAGTGAAAAATGCGCGAGGTAAGCCACGAAGAAACTGTGCAAGGGCTTGAAGCGAAAAATGCGCGAGGTAAGCCACGAAGAAACTGTGCAAGGGCTTGAAGCGAAAAATGTGCGAGGTAAGCCACACATCCATATAAAGGGCTTGAAACGAAAAGTGTGCGATGTAAGCCATGAAGAAAAAGTGCAGGAGCTTGAAGCGAAAAAGTGCGCGGGGTAAGCTAAGCACTCAAACAAGGACTTGAAGCGAAAAGTGAGCGAGGTAAGCCACGAAGAAAATGTGCAAGGGCTAGAAGTGAAAAGTGCGCGAGGTAAGCCACGTACCCAAACAAAGGGCTTGAAGTAAAAAGTGCGCGATGTAAACCATGAAGAAAAAGTGCAAGAGCTTGAAGCAGAAAAGTGCACGAGGTAAGCCACGAAGAAACTATGCAAGACCTTGAAGCGAAAAATACGCGAGGTAAGCCACAAAGAAGAAACTGTGCAAATGCTTGAAGTGAAAAATGCGCGAGGTAAGCCACGAAGAAACTGTGCAAGGGCTTGAAGCGAAAAATGCGCGAGGTAAGCCACATACCCATATTGTCACGACCCAAATTACCTAAAAATCAGAGTAAATTTTTCTTTTTCGCTTTTTCATTTTCTTACTCGTCGTGAACAGTTACACTACTAAACAGTTGGGCTATGATTCAGTGTTAGTCACCTCTCACCTATTTCCCATTCCATTTTCATATTTCATTTACATATCAATTTATTTTAAATAAATATATCCCCAATATTACATCCATGTACAGTATTGTGCCTCTATATGTTCAGATACAAAAATTATACAAATGTGTATACCTGGTCTTAATAAGAAGCAGCAGATATGACTACTGTCGTTCTCTTCTACTGAATATACCCTGTGGGGTGGAAAATGAAAGGGTGAGCATAAACAGCTCAGTAAGGCAATAATGTAAGCAGGTAGATAACTATACTATCTACGTGTTGATAATGTCATGAATTAAAATCATTTACAATTGGAGCGTGAGGTATGACTAAAACGATGCCACATGTATGTATATATCATATAAGATAAATCATGAAATCGACATATAAAACAAACATGGAAAAATCATCATGTATGTCATCTCATGCTCGTCACATTTAAAACTTATTTGTTTCCTCATAAACTCATCATGTTAAAACTCATTTGTTTCATCATAAAACTACCTCATCAAGGTCAAACCCATCTCTCGGGAATACCTTGATTCATTAAATCACATCTCTTTTGAAAACATTAATCGGGACATTACCCCTCCCTCGGGTTCATCCTGGTCTATTCAGACCGTTTGATATCATGTGAGGTATGTAGGTTACTGTATGAAAAATCGAGGATTATGGCCATACTTTGTCCCTGTGATCCCAGGCTACACGGATCTCGGTGTGCGGGGTATCACAACTGCAACGGGAGGTGGGGTCAATTCCTACCCGCCAAAATAACAAGTAACATCATAGAGTCATCATGACTGCACGGTACAATGTACTTCGTGTGACATACACGGTACATCGTACTCTGTGGACCCATATCATAGTCTAGGGGTGCCTGCCGTAGGTCTTATCCACCCCAATACTATGTCGATAACCAACCCATGTCTCACATTTTACGTGCGAGCATCTCAACTCTCTGTGACACACAGTCTACAGGAGGCTTCCGCACGACTATATGCATGTCAACTCACGTCTAGTGCGAGCGAAGCTCCAGCACCACATTATGCATATCATGATATCTGAAATCTTGTGCGAGCGAAGCTCCAACACGGTTTTGTACATACACAAATTTCTCGTACGAGCAATGCTCCAGTACGGCTTTTTATGAGTAATAAATCAGGAAATATTCAGTGTGAGTATGACTCTAGCACTCTTTTTACTCGTATAAATATGATAGGTGGCTCAATCTTGATAAAACATCTCTTAAAATCGTAACCGGTACAAACCGGTACCTTTTCGTATAATTTATAAAATCAACAGCCAACCTATGTGTAAATTTGCTTAAACCAAAGTAAGATATTCATATAAAATATCAAAACATGAAAATCATGTAATTTATTTGCCTTACTACCCCTTTTGTAAATTTTACTCCCAGGGGTAAAATCGTCTTTTTTCTTTATTCACTTATGCCCCGATTTTCGTAAAAATCATTATTTCGTTTCTATATAATTTATGAAATTCTAAACCCTGTAAACCCCCTCAAAATACGTATAAGTATCTCTATGCACCTACAAAATTTCCTTACCTGGAATCATGCGCAACCTTATCTCGTCTCGATAATACTCGATCTCTTAATCCAATTGCGCGTCAACCAAGTCTACGGAACTGCATATAACCACATAATTGGGGTCAATTTAATTATCTTTATCAGTATATTACATTTACTGATCGAATCTAACATACTGGGCCCGTTTTACTTTATTGGGCCCGATTGCGCTTTAATGGGCCTCGAGCCCGTTTTCAGCCCATTTATACTTATTAAATCCCTTCTTTGGGTTTACTGGGCTCATTCAGCTTACCAATAATCATCGGGTTTCGTTCCAAACTTATTGGATAGCCCGTATACTATTTACGGTAATTACGTTGTAATTTCGATTAATATCCCTTTTTATACAAAATTATCCATAATTTCGTAAAAATCTAAACTATGTATTAAAGAACTCATATTGCCGAAATTAAAATGTACTTACCCGATATGATGCGGGGTACAAAAAATCAGAGCTCAATCGGCTCTCGTTCGGTCTCTATCGTAAAGCTGCACAATTAGGTAAATCCGGGTTACTTTCCATTAAAATAATATTAAATAATTTTCCAGAATTTACCCGTAGGTCAATCTCGACCCTCGATCAACTTACTCGAATCTCGAGTCGTCCCCGGTAAATTTTCTTTCCTTTTCCCTTTTTCCTTTCTTTTCTTTTCTTTTCCTCTTTCCTTCCTTTTCCCTCATTTTCCTTCCCTTTCCTTTCGGCCAAACGGTGCCATTTCTGTCACTTTGTCGTCGCCGACGTTTTCGGGGTCTTGCCGGCCAATACCGATCTCAAAAGAACCGGCTCCTCCCCCTGAACGCGTCGGTGGCTTCCGTTCAAGCCCAGTCACGGTGGTTCACCGGGAATCGACCCGTTTCTCTTTCGGTTTTCCTTCACTTCGATCGGCTTCCTCCGATCACCTGACTGCGTGTTTTCGGTGTCCACGTGATCGTCGGCCTCTCCTCTTCCTCCTCGTGGCCTAGTCGGAGGTCGTCGGTCGCCGGTGTGCTGGGATCGTCTTCGACTATCACGGGTCGACAGTCGATTTCTGTTTTCTGTTTTCGAGTTCTCCCGATTTCAGATTTCTCTCTTTGTTTTTTATTATTATTATTATTATTATTATTATTATTATTATTATTTAACAATTTGTTTTATTATTACAATATTCATTAAAAGTGTCTAAAAAATTTGAAAATATCTACAATTCTATTATTTTATTCCAAATAAATAAATAAATTTAGTTTAATTTAATTTGTTTATTATATTTTTAATCATTTTTTTTGGTATAAATTCTCTGTATTTTCGGGATATTGTTCCGAGCGAAAATTTTGATTAATTCCACTAAATTCATATCTTGATCAATTTAATCCGAAAGTTAATTATTTCTTCGTTATTGATCAAGATTCTCAAATCCATTATTTTTTTAATTAAATTTTCTTATCGAATTTATTCCAGCTTTCGATCTTTTGACCATTTTGCCCTCGCACGTGTTTAGGATAAATTTAACCCGACTTCCCTTTATGAATACTCATTCATTTTGTGTTTTTAATTAAATTCGAGTCTTACAAAATCTCCCCCACTTAAGAAATTTGGTCCTCCAAATTAGAACAAGTTAGTCTGTAAATCACTCTGGATATTTCACACATATCATACTCTTTAATTCCCTTGTGAATTTTTCGGAGTGTATTACTACCAAAAGACTTTAATTAGGGAGATCATCTTAAACCTCAACACTTTCTCCTTCCATCTAATACCCGAATTGATTTTCCAATCATATGTTAAACTTTCATTGAGCTTCAATAGCTCATATCCTTTCACATATATCGGGTCCGGATAATATTTTTGAAACATCATAAGATGGGACACATTGTGGATGCCTGCTAATTTAGGTGGTAACGCCAACCTACAGGTCTTATCTCCCACTTTGTCCAATCTCTCAAAGGATTCAATATTTCAAAATTCAATTTGCTTTTTTTTTTTCCAAAACTCGTTATGTCCTTAGGACCAATAACTTCCTACAATAGTAATTCACCCTCGGTGAATTCCAATGGTTTCTATCTCTTGTTAGCATCGCTTTTCTGTCTGCTCTGAGGTGTTCTTAATCCTTCACAATTAACTGAACATCCTCAGAGGTTTGTCTTACTAATTCGGGAACAATTTTCTATCTGTCACCCACTTCTTCTTATCCAAATCGGGGAAACAACCCTTACGGCCATACAATGCCTCATCTGAAGTCATCGCGATACTCAAGAGACAATTGTCATTATTGGCGAATCCAATTAGTAACAACTAATCATCCCAGGAGCTTATCAAATAAATGAAACACGCTCTCATCATATCCTTCAGAACCTGTACAGTCCTCTCTGACTGACCATCTGTCTGAGGATGAAAAGCTGTGCTAATACTCAGTCGGGTTTCCATAGCTTTCTGAAAAATATTCTCAGAAGTGAGAAGTGAAGCGAGAATCCCTATATGATACAATGGTCACTGGAAAAATACTTGGTGTTCCACACTTTTCCATACACATAAATCCGCCTACACACTCAGAGTATTTGGGGATTTTCTAACCAGAAGGTGGGTAGACTTAGTCAATCTATCGACTATCACTCAGATAGCCTCGTGATTCATTCAGGTCCTCTGTAACCCATCACGAAATTCATGATAACTTGTTCCCATTTTCGTGTCAATATAGGCAGAAATTGTAATAACCCTGCAACTTCTTTTTCTCTATCTTACTCTGCTGACATACGAGACACTTTTTCACGATCTCTACCATGTCTCTTTTCATATTTGACCACCAATACCCTTTTCTAAGATTTCGGTATATTTATTACTTCTCGGATGCACTGTATCTCCCAAAGAGTGAGCTTTTGGCAATAACTCTACGTCATCAACTATGGTCCTGGGGAGCACTTACACTGTCTCTGAACCTCAGTAAGCCATTATCACTCTCGGTGAACTCTGTCACTGTACCCATCTGAATCTGACCCATACTATCGACACCCTGCCGATCATCACGCTAAGCCTGTCAAATCCGGTCACTCAAATCCGGTCTAATCTCAGGCTAGCTGTCATACAATCACTGTCATCATCAGAGGGAATCACATCACTACTGAGGCTCGTAACTGCTCGAGTAGCTCACGTTCCCTGACCATCATATGTGGTACCATCCCGAGGCTGTTTCTATTCAAGGCATTAGCCATTACATTAGGCTTTCCTGGGTGATACAATTTTCACAATCATAACCCTCTTTGTTCTCATATCCGACTCTTTCTGTGAAAACAGATACTCGGGGCTTTTATGATCAGTGCATACCTGAAATTTCTCACCGTATACATAGTAGCGTGATATACTCAATACAACCACTATCGCTGTCAACTTTAAATCATGGGCCGGATAGTCCTTTCATGATCCTTGAGTTGTCTGATTTCATAATCGACTAGCTTCCCCTTTTTTGCATTAATACACAGCCCATTCATTATTTTGAGGTATCCATAGACTCATGAGAAACCTTTAAATCTGTTGGATATGGTGAGAATAAATGCGGTGGTCAGTTTCTTACTTCAGTACACCAAAACTCCTGTTACGTCTATCATCCCATTCAAATACAACTTTTTCTAAGTTAAACGTGTCAATAAAGTAGTCCATTTCGAGAACTCTCAACAAATCATTTGTATAAACAATTTCCAATTGTTGCTTATGATTTTCCCTGAACTGTAAATATACCTAAAATATCATCAATACGGATGATAACAAATCGGTCCAGGTAAAATTTAAATAACTTGTCGTGGTTGTGTTCCACTAAATATTTCAACCACCCATATCCTTGACCTATGTGCGCATAACGTATAATGTCCTTTCAAAATCGCTTCCGTTCAAGGTACTAACCCGCGTCATTTCCTTTTTCTTATATTAACAGCTTTTATAAAATTTTAAGTTTTTTTTTTTAAACTTTCCTGATTAATCGAATTCTATATTTCTTATTATACCAGTAAAGGTACCCTAATTTTAAATGTATATATTACGACTGTCGATTTCAATTTATAGGTTATGTGTATATTTTTAAACGCTGTTAAGTCTTCGGGCGAGGAGGTATTTTGAAATACCTTTATTAACCCTCAGACTTGACCACAATTACTTTACATATTAGTCCATGTGGTCACAATTCATATTCGCTACTAATTGCTTTGATCCAAATTACTTTGCGTGTCATAGATATTCTTACCTTGCATACGTCTCTTATTCCAATCTATCTCGTATTCAGGATTTATCATAATCTCAAAGCTTATCTCCTTTCGTATTCACTTATAACAAAAACTCTATCATTACTCATTCCATGAGTACAATCATTTGCTCCTTTAATTTCAATCGCTACTCCCCTTTTAGTACTTATCAAAACTTACAGTATACTTTTCAGGAGTAACCATATCACTATCTTAGGATAGAACGCTGAACATCATAATTTACAGCCGACCAATTTTATTCTCAAATATTACTTCAAATTATTCATAGTTTACTGAATAAAATCGACTGACTTATCCTTCTTCCCCCCGTTTTCAACATATAATTTCTTCATAATTATTTCGTTAGTTAACCCTCATTCGTTGGGGTACTAACTATCAGCATTGTGCCCATAGGTGTAGGCATTCATGTCTTTTACTAACTTATATACAAATGAAGGCGGTATGACTAAATACGTGGCACCAGGATTAATTAAAATAATTACTTCACTATTCATAACTAGTGTGGTATCTTTCACCACATCATATGAAACATCAGTAGTGTCCTGGTCCAAGACACACACACTTGCCCTCATCCAATAGCCTACTTTCCCTTTTTCTTCGGTTGTGGCCTCCCTTTTCGATGCAGAGATACCAACAGGGTTTTCTCTGTCTCTTTGCTCTTCTGTAGGGTAGTCTCACCCAACTCTGAGCAATCATTAAATAATTGACCCATCTTACCACACTTAACTCCTATTTTAGTCAATAAAGTGTAAGTGTAGGCCTTACTTCCGTGGTATCTACCACATATCCTACACTGCTTACTCTGCTTACACTGCTACACTGCTACACTGCTTCGTAGCAGGTCGAGGTTCTCCAATCACAATACCCCTCATAAGTGTTAAATTGGATATATTGGGGCCTTACCAATTATTTAACCCCATAACTCATCAACTCTAATCTCTTATCAACTGGTTTCTTTCCCGCTCTGACATCTCTGTTATTCTCTATTCTCTTTTGTCTCTATTTTGGCCCTTACTACCTTTTCCAATCTCAGAGGCGTGCAACACATGATCTTCTTCACACAACTGTATTTTGTGCACAGCCTCGACATAAGTAGTGAGCCAATCAGACTCTAATCGACAATTTGAGACCTTCAATGAACTTTTGGGCTTTCGACTCTCACTGCCCATGGTATCAGGTTCACACCTGCCCAGAGATATAAATTGATTTTCATACTCATCAATCAACTAGTGTCTCTAGGTCAATGTAAGAAATTTAAATTGTAATTTCCCTTAAGTAGTGTCCAAAATATTCTGTCATCAGAATACATCCAGAAATATTTCACATGTCGACTTTGGAAGTCTAACTCTTCAGATGGGTCGAGCGGACTTTCACCAATGTTTCGCCTCGCCCTTTAACATAAACGTATTTAAAAGTCACTTTGTCAATCGACATACACCGAAAGAATCCATAACACTTCGCTATCTCATTCCCCTAGTCCTTAGCAACTATTGGTTTCTTTACTTCGCTAAATACCGGAGGGGTGTGAAAATCTCTATAGTCTGAGGCATCTGTTTAGGCTTTACCCGGCCTATCCTCAACTACTTGCATCGACTGAGTAAACAACTCCAAAATATTTTTTACACTCCACTCCATCCTCTCGGAGTATGTCTCAATACTGTTTGGTCTCTTTATAGAACCCTGTGGAGTATGCTCAACATCAGCCTCCACTTCAATCTCATCTTGAGTCTCATGTGACGACTCATTCGATTCTCAGACCGATCTCTACGGCCTCGAGCATGTGTACTCGCCCCTCTACCATAGCGGCTATCATTTATAAAAACTATATTCTTGCATTTGAAACTAAATTCTTAGTTGTTGTTCCACCTTGATATACACAATTGTATCTAAACAATGCACAGTACATGGGGATGTAAATTTACTTAACCACTAACACCGACTCATATCAGGCCAACTCTGCTCTGATACCATCTTTTTTGTCACGACCCAAATTACCTAAAAATCAGAGTAAATTTTTCTTTTTCACTTTTTCATTTCCTTACTCGTCGTGAACAGTTACACTACTAAACAGTTGGGCTATGATTCGGTGTTAGTCACCTCTCACCTATTTCCCATTCCATTTTCCTATTTCATTTACATATCAATTTATTTTAAATAAATACATCCCCAATATTACATCCATGTACAGTACTGTGCCTCTATATGTTCAGATACAAAAATTATATAAATGTGTATACCTGGTCTTGATAAGAAGCAGCGGATATGACTGCTGTCGTTCTCTTCTACTGAATATACCCTGTGGGGTGAAAAATGAAAGGGTGAGCATAAACAGCTCAGTAAGGCAATAATGTAAGCAGGTAGATAACTATACTATCTACGTGCTGATAATGTCATGATATAAAATCGTTTACAATTGGGGCATGAGGTATGACTAAAACGATGCCACATGTATGTATATATCATATAAGATAAATCATGAAATCGACATATAAAACAAACATGAAAAAATCATCATGTATGTCATCTCATGCTCGTCACATTTAAAACTTATTTGTTTCCTCATAAACTCATCACGTTAAAACTCATTTGTTTCATCATAAAACAACCTCATCAAGGTCAAACCCATCTCTCGGGAATACCTTGATTCATTAAATTACATCTCTTTTGAAAACATTAATCGAGACATTACCCCTCCCTTGGGTTCGTCCTGGTCTATTCAGACTGTATGATATCATGTGAGACATGTAGGTTACTGTATGAAAAATCGAGGACTATGGCCATACTTTGTCCCTGTGATCCCAGGCTACACGGATCCCGGTGTGCGGGGTATCACAACTGCAACGGGAGGTGGGGTCAATTCCTACCCGCCAGAATAGCAAGTAACATCATAGAGTCATCATGACTGCACAATACAGCATACTCCGTGTGACATACACGGTACATCGTACTCCGTGGACCCATATCATAGTCTGGGGGTGCCTGCCGTAGGTCTTATCCACCCCAATACTATGTCGATAACCAACCCATGTCTCAAAGTATACGTGCGAGCATCTCAACTCTCTGTGACACACAGTCTACAGGAGGCTTTCGCACGACTATATGCATGTCAACTCACGTCTAGTGCGAGCGAAGCTCCAGCACCACGCTATGCATATCATGATATCTGAAATCTCGTGCGAGCGAAGCTCCAACACGGTTTTGTACATACACAAATTTCTTGTACGAGCAATGCTCTAGTACGACTTTTTATAAGTAATAAATCAAGAAATATTTAGTGCGAGTATGACTCTAGCACTCTTTTTACTCGTATAAATATGATAGGTGGCTCAATCTTGATAAAACATCTCTTAAAATCGTAACCGGTACCTTTTCGTATAATTTATAAAATCAACAGCCAACCTATGTGTAAATTTGCTTAAACCAAAGCAAGATATTCATATAAAATATCAAAACATGAAAATCATGTAATTTATCTGCCTTACTACCCCTTTTATAAATTTTACTCCCAGGGGTAAAATCATCTTTTTCCTTTATTCACTTATGCCCCGGTTTTCGCAAAAATCATTATTTCGTTTCTATATAATTTATGAAATTCTAAATCCTGTAAACCCCCTCAAAATACGTATAAGTATCTCTATGCACCTACAAAATTCTCTTACCTGGAATCACGCGCAACCTTATCTCGTCTCGATAATACTCGATCTCTCAATCCAACTGCGCGTCAACCAAGTCTACGGAACTGCATATAACTACATAATTGGGGTCAATTTAATTATCTTTATCAGTATATTACATTTACTGATCAAATCTAACGTACTGGGCCCGTTTTACTTTATTGGGCCTGATTGCACTTTAATGGGCCTCGAGCCCGTTTTCAGCCCGTTTATACTTATTAAATCCCTTCTTCGGGTTTACTGGGCTCATTCAGCTTACCAATAATCATCGGGCTTCGTTCCAAACTTATTGGATAGCCCGTATACTATTTACGGTAATTACGTTGTAATTTCGATTAATATCCCTTTTTATACGAAATTAATCCATAATTTCGTAAAAATCTAAACTCTGTATTAAAGAACTCGTATTGTCGAAATTAAAATGTACTTACCCGATATGATGCGGGGTACAAAAAATCAGAGCTCAATCGGCTCTCGTTCGGTCTCTATCGTAAAGCTGCACAATTAGGTAAATCCGGGTTACTTTCCATTAAAATAATATTAAATAATTTTCCAGAATTTACCCGTAGGTCAATCTCGACCCTCGATCAACTTACTCGAATCTCGAGTCGTCCCCGGTAAATTTTCTTTCCTTTTCCCTTTTTCCTTTCTTTTCTTTTCTTTTCCTCTTTCCTTCCTTTTCCCTCATTTTCCTTCCCTTTCCTTTCGGCCAAACGGTGCCGTTTCTATCACTTTGCCGTCGTCGGCATTTTCGGCGGTCTTGCTAGCCAATACCGATCTCAAAAGAATCGGCTCCTCCCCCTGAACGCGTCCGTGGCTTCCGTTCAAGCCCAATCATGGTGGTTCACCGGGAATCGGCCCGTTTCTCCCTCGGTTTTCCTTCGCTTATATCGGCATCCTCCGGTCACCTGACGACGCGTTTTCGGTGTCCACGTGATCGTCGGCCTCTCCTCTTCCTCCTCTTGGCCTCGTCGGAGGTCGTCAGTCGCCGGTATGCTGGGATCATCTTCAGCTATCACGGGTCGGCAGTCGGTTTCTGTTTTCGGGTTCTCCCGATTTCATATTTCTCTCTCTTTTTTTATTATTATTATTATTTAACAATTTGTTTTATTATTAAAATATTCATTAAAATAGTCTAAAAAATCTGAAAAAATCTACAATTCTATTATTTTATTCCAAAAAATAAATTTAGTTTAATTTAATTTGTTTATTATATTTTTAATCATTTTTTCGGTATAATTTCTCCGTATTTTCGGGATATTGTTCCGAGCGAAAATTTTGATTAATTCCAGTAAATTCATATCTTGATCAATTTAATCCGCAATTTAATTATTTCTTCATTATTGATCAAGATTCTCAAATCCATTATTTTTTTAATTAAATTTTCTTATCGAATTTATTCCGACTTTCGATCTTTTGACTGTTTTGCCCTTGCACGTGTTCGGGATAAATTTAACCCGACTTCCCTTCACGAATACTCATTCATTTTGTGTTTTTAATTAAATTCAGGTCTTACACATATAAAGGGCTTGAAGCGAAAAATGCGCGAAGTAAGCCACAAAGAAATTGTGCAAGGGCTTGAAGCGAAAAATGTGCGTGGTAAGCCACGTACCCAAATAAAGGGCTTGAAGCAAAAAATGCGCGAGGTAAGTCACGAAGAAACTGTGTAAGGGTTTGAAGCGAAAAATGCGTGAGGTAAACCACGCACCCAAATAAAGGGCTTGAAGCAAAAAAATGCACGAGGTAAGCCACGAAGAAACTATGCAAGGGCTTGAAGCGAAAAATGCATGAGGTAAACCACGCACCCAAATAAAGGGCTTGAAGTGAAAAATGCGCGAGGTAAGCCACGAAGAAACTGTGCAAGGGTTTGAAACGAAAAATGCGCGAGGTAAGCCACACACCCATATAAAGGGCTCGAAATAAGTCATACTTACGAAAGAAAGAGAAATCTATATGAGGTTTGATTTACAAAGACACGGCTACTAAAGCATGTTTAGCACTTTGCTGGGAGTGTGAGACCCCGTATAGGTTTAACCTTGAACATATGTAAATGAATTCATAAGTATAATGATGTAATAGTAATGTGATGCATATGTGATATAAAGTCCATAAGATTAATGTACACACTTGTAATAAGAGTTGTGATGTACGTATAAGTTTCATTAAATATGAATATGAAGAAATGGACTTTGATATATAATAAATGTGAGTGGAATGGAATATAAGTATTGGAGTAAAATGGAATGAAATTGCATAAGTTATGCACTTTGATTTAGTTATATATTGTATATATTTGGTTATACAAAGATTTTCCACAAGTTTTAATATGTACTAAGTGTGATTCGATGCCATTTTTAAATCTCAAGGAGGGATGAATGAGGAAATGTCTATGGCAGCAAATTAAGGAGGTTTTGAATGAAGTTGTTGCAGAAAACTATAGTAAAATCTAGAAATATGAATGACAGATCGATCTCATGGGATGAGAGATCGATCTGGAAGAGCCAAAATGATCTTATTTTGAGCTATGGGGTGAGACAGATCGATCTCCAATGGAGCCAGATCGATCTGCTAGACATTATGTAATGAGAAGATTGATTTTAAGGCAAGAAGATCTATCTCCTTAACTCTCTGTTTGAGAACAGATTGATCTCAAGACTTGACAGATCGATCTCCTTAAGTGTTCTGTAAGGAGCAAATAGATCTTCAAAAAATTACCTTCGACAGATCGATCTCATCATGGAAGAAGATCAATCTTGTAATGGTTGTGTTTGGTAAAAAGGACTACCAAACCTTGCAGAGATCGATCTCCACAAGGGCTAGATCCATCTCATGTCTCTGCATCTATAAAAAGAGCACGGGATTGAGATGAAAACTCAGAAATCTTCTCCCACCAAACCTCGCCTACCATTTTCTCTCAAAAACCCAAGCTTTCTCACTCTAAAAATCACTACCTTGCAGTCAAAATCTGAAGGAGCTGAAGAATGAAAAGTTGTTCTTTGAAGCAAGGAGAACAACATACCCAAAAATCTCATATTGGTGTGATCAAGAGAAGGAGTTGTGGCTACCACAATTTTGACTAAGTAAAAAGCTCGAAAGAACATCGAACACAGCTAACCCGGATCGCAAACGGAGCATACGTGAAAAAAGGAATACACGGACGATTCGAGGTAAGGGACTGTGTGTTAGCTATAGAGATGTTCATGCGTATTTTTTGGCAATTTCGTAGATATAATGCTAAAATTAGTACGATACTACGATTCTATGAAATGATATGGAAGCATTAAATGTACTATGATATATATATATATATATGTATTGAGAAATGGGATAGGGTAAGGAAATAGCATGATATGCATGTTTTTAATGTTTTTCTCAATTTTATATTGATATTGGTGATTGAGAAATGATGATGATAGGTTGGCTAATTTTACATGTTTTAGCGTGGAGAGACATGCTGAATAAATAAACATGTTTTGAGTTTTTAAAAAGAGAAAATAGCCACCTATCGGATTTGAGATGAGATTTGGTGTTGGAGCTCTAGCTCACACTCGTTTTAATGACTTTGACTATGTGCTGGAGTGTTGGCTCGCACATGTTTCTATGCTTTTGATGTGTCATGCTGGAGTTTAACTCGCACGGTGGTTTTGAGAAAAGTGCTGGAGCTTTGCTCGCACTTGTTTTTACTGAGTTGAGGTAAACCTGGGAGTCTGGGACCCAAAGGGATGTCAGCCAATGGCCTAGGAACGGGCTAGGCCTTAATGATAAATCGTACCGCGTTGGAGCCTTGTGATGACTGTGTGTCACGCTGCATGCTCGCCTGGTATATGAGACATGATTCAGGATGAAAACTCCATCAGAGTTGGAGTATGAACTTGGGTCCACGGTAGTACGTAGTACTGTGTAGTTGTCCGTTGGTATACTATGTACCGTGCTGGGTGCACGTGAGTACGAGTATCACGTAGATGACACATGGCATACCTTATACCGTGAGTATATGAAGAGATGAGCTTGATTGAGATGAGCCGGAGGGTAGGACTGACCCATCCCCCTTCAGGCGAAGTGATGCCCTGTGTACACCAGATCAGTGAGGCTTGAGATCACTGACTATGACCATATATCATGGATATTAGATTACTGAAAATTTCATGCCTGTCTTAGAGATTTGAGAAACAGAGATAACTCAGAAAAGAAAGAGATTTGAGGAAAAGAAATGATTGAGAAAGTAAAGAGATTTTGGTGTTTTGATAAATCTCTGATTTAAATACTTGTGCCGTGAGGGCATTATTTTATGAATCATGTTTCAAAATGGAAGCATGACATATATGATTTACATGAAAGTGCAAATGAGAAATGTATGTTTAAATGCATTTTCGTATAATATTTCCATTCATATTAAAAACATGGTTTTTGGTTTATACATGCATGGGCTATGTAGGTAATATGATATGTACCTGCTAGCATTCATTTCCTTACTGAGCTGTGGTTTGCTCATCCCACTATTTTCTCCCTCTAGATACTGAGAAGTAGGAGAGCGATGGTCCCTGGGTCTCTTTTTGAGTTGGACAGCTCTCGCCAGTTGTAAAGGTATAAGAATTGTATACACACGTGTATTTTGTATCTATCTTGATGATCGCACAGTTATACCTAAGAAATGTAACAGTTTTATGGGGATGATATGTAAAGATATTATTATACAATTAATTTCGTATATTTACACACACCTGGCAGTGTGAATTAAATTTTAAATATTTTCGCTGTAAATTTAAGGAACTTTAGTAATCACATCGCCTCACAGCCCAACCGTAAGTAGTAATTTTACGGATGAAGAACACCTAGAATTGGGGTGTGACAGATTTGGTATCAGAGCTTGGTTGGTCTGATGTGAGTCGATGTTTAGGACTAAGAAAACATACATCCCCAAGTTACTGTGCGATATTTAGATACAAATGTGTATACGGAGCTGGTAGTGAATTAAACGTTTATTATAAATGCAGGAAAGTTATCAGGCTTGCGAGATATGCCTGAGAGACACCGCAAGAGGGGAGAGAGCTCGAGAGCTCAAGGGCGGAATGACAGGACTGAGAGGCACAGTAGATCGTCCTCTAGTCATGAGCCCTAGGAACAGATAGAGGCCTCCAATCCTCGGATAACCCAATTAGAGGAAGACATACGCACGATGATGACCATGATGAGTCAGATTATGGCTAGGTTTGAGGGTACACCTGGTACAACGGGACAGGTTGCACCGAATCCCCCAGCAGCTGCACCTAAACCTAAGAATGTTGCACCTGCACAACCTGAACCGGTTAGGCCACGAGAACCTTATATTCGACCAGTACCTCCTCCAGTAGCCCCACAGCAGTATGATGATGATGATGATTTGGGGTATGGATATGACTGCGATATGGAGAGGTTGAGGCATTTCATGGATTTCAAGCCTCCTTCCTTTAATGGGGTAAAGGTTTCGACAGTGGCTGAGGACTGGATCAGTCAGATAGAGAAGTTATTCGACTTCTGTAGGTGTTCAGCTACGGAGAGAGTAGCGCTTGCGACCTTTGTATTGAGAGGCGAAGCAGAGCACTGATGGAAGTCCACCAGGCCTATGTTGAGAGCTCAAGGTATGGCTATCACGTGGGATATGTTTTTTGGCGCTTTCAGAGAGCAATACATCCCAAATACCGCTCGACGTAGGTTGCAGATGGAATTTCTGAATCTGACTCAAGGGAATCGAATAGTTGATGAGTACAAGTCACGATTCACTTCACTAGGCAGATATGATTCGGACTCGATCAGGAGTGAGGCTATAAGGGTCCGTAGATTTGTAGATGGATTGAGGCCTTCAATTCGAGTGAAGTTGGTCCCGTTTGATGTCGCTACATATAGAGAGGTTGTGCGACGGGCCCAATTTTGTGAGCAGGATTATAACCTGCAGATTTCTAAGTTTAGTTAGGGTAAGGACAAGGGTCCGAGGAAGCTGAGAGATGGCAAGAGTGCCAAATTTGGTCAAAAATTCATGAATAAGTATCGAAGAAAGGCAGATGAGTTCCAAAAGAAGGCTGCTAGACCTTTTATGCCTCTGACTCAGACACCAGTTAGGGGCATAGTGATCGGTGGACCCCGATCGACTACTGGTCAGTGCAGAATATGCAGCTGATATCATGGTGGTAGGCCTTATCATCTTCAGAGTATACGATGCTTTAGATGTAGTAAGTTTGGACATTATGCAAAGAAATGTCCAGAGACAGTTGAGGTAATTCCACAGAGGGGTAAAGAGCTAGAGAGAGTTTCTACAGTTACACCTCCTGCAAGGAAGAGAGCCACGGTTGAAGAAAAAGGGAAACAAGTTATGGGTCAAGGCAGGGTGTATGCGATACACCAGGCATCAACTGATACCTCATCTGAGGTAATAAAAGGTTTTATTGCTTATGTGGTGGATTTGGACAAAACACATCCGAATATGGATGACATTCCAGTGGTCAAAGAATTCCCTGATGTCTTTCTAGACGACCTACCGAGATTACCATCGGATAGAGAAATGGAGTTTGGTATCGACTTGACGCCTGGAACTGAGCCAATATCCAAGTCACCATATAGGATGGCTCCAGTTGAGCTAGAGAAATTAAGGAAGCAGTTACAAGATATGCTAGATAAGGGGTTTGTAAGACCGAGCGTCTCACCATAGGGAGCTCCGGTATTGTTTGTGAAGAAGAGAGATGGGAGCCTTAGGTTGTGTATTGACTATAGGATGTTGAACAAGGCTACCATTAAGAATAAATACCCCTTGCTGCACATCGATGACCTATTGCATTAGCTCCAGGGAGCGCAGATATTTTCCAAGATGGATCTGAGGTCTGGGTATCATCAACTGAAGATTTGGAAGGAGGATGTGCCCAAGACAGCTTTCTGCACCCGCTATGGTCATTACGAATTCCTAGTGATGCCTTTCGGGTTGACAAATGCGCCAGCAGCTTTTATGGCTCTAATGAATGAGATATTCAAGCCACACCTGGACCAGTTCGTGATTATTTTCATTGATGATATATTGGTGTATTCAAGGTCCAGAGAAGAGCATGAGCATCACTTGAGGATTGTTTTGCAGACCCTCCGAGAGAGAAAGTTATATGCCAAGCTTAGTAAATGTGACTTTTGGCTAGAGCAGGTTTCCTTTTTAGGCCATGTTGTATCGAAGGATGGGGTGTCAGTAGATCCATCCAAGATTGAGGCCATTATTCTGTGAGAACAGCTCAGGACAGTCACAGAGATTAGGAGTTTTCTGGGTTTGGCTGGTTACTACAAGAGATTTGTAGAGGGTTTCTCTAGATTGGTTGCTCCGTTGACATGACTTACGAGGAAAGATATGGAGTTTATATGGGATGAAGCATGTGAGAGGAGTTTTTAGGAACTTAAGCGTAGATTAACCACCGCGCCAGTTCTTATCATCCCTAACAATTCAAGAAACTACTCTATGTATACAGATGCTTCACATCAAGGACTAGGCTGTGTTCTGATGCAGAATGGAAGGGTAGTTGCATATGGATCTAGACAGCTGAAAAATCATGAAAAGAACTACCCCACTCACGATTTAGAGTTAGCGGCTGTAGTATTCGCATTGAAGATATGACCCCACTACTTGTATGGTGAGAGATTTCAGATCTTTACGGATCACAAGAGTTTGAAGTATCTATTCTCACAGAAAGAGTTAAATATGAGACAGAGAAGGTGGTTAGAACTCCTCAAGGATTATGATTGTGAGATTTTGTACCACCCGGGGAAGGCAAATGTGGTTGTCGATGCATTGAGTAGGAAGAGTCTCGGGTTTGTATCACATATGATGGTTAGAAAACACGAGTTATTGGAGCAATTCACGAACCTTAGTTTGGATATGACCCTACTTGAGATTGGCAACTATGGGATTATTGCTAGTTTGAGGTTATAATCGGAGTTGATTGAGAGAATCCGACAAGCTCAGTAAAATGATCAGTGGTGTATTGATGTGATTAGCCAAATCCAGAAGGGTAAGGACACGGAATTTGAAATGAGTTCAGATGGAATACTAAGGTTTGGAAATAGAATGTGTGTTTCTAAGGACTTGGAGTTGAGGAAGTTGATCTTGTCAGAGGCTCACTTATTGAGATATACAGTACACTCGAGGACTGGTAAAATGTATCAGAATCTCTGAAAAGTCTATTGGTGGTCGAGAATGAAAAGAGACATAGCTGAGTATGTTGCTAGATGTGTCATCTGTTAGCAAGTAAAGGTTGAGCATAAAAAATCAGGATGATTATTGCAACCTCTACCGATACAACATGGAAGTGGGAGCACGTCACCATGGACTTTGTGATGGGGTTACCGACAACCCGTAAGAACCATGATGCCATATGGGTGATAGTAGATCGGTTAACGAAATCGGTACACTTTTTAGCCATGAGATCTACAGATACATTGAGTGTATTGGCGAACCTGTATGTGCGGGAAATAGTGAGATTGCATGGAGTCCCAGTGAGTGTTGTTTCTGATCGGGATGTCCACTTCATTTCCCACTTTTGGGGATATTTTCAGGAAACGA
This sequence comes from Firmiana major, assembly GCA_033439115.1. Lineage (NCBI taxonomy): Eukaryota > Viridiplantae > Streptophyta > Magnoliopsida > Malvales > Malvaceae > Firmiana > Firmiana major. The sequence goes on from CM065905.1 coordinate 42,272,121, forward strand.
TGGGGACCCAGTTGAGCTTTAGCACCGCTTTTCATCCTCAGACAGATGGTCAGTCAGAGAGGACTATACAAACCCTGGAGGATATGTTGAGAGCGTGTGTACTGGATTTTAGAGGCTCATGGGACGATCACTTTCCATTGATTGAGTTCGCCTACAATAACAGTTATCACTCAAGTATTGGTATGGCCCCTTATGAGGCATTATATGGTCGTAGATGCCGATCGCCCATTGATTGGGAAGAAGTTGGTGACAGACAGTTGCTCGCTCCTGATTTGGTTAAACAAGCCTCTGAGGATGTTCAGATAATATGCGAGAGGCTGCGAACAGCTCAAAATCGACAAAAGAGCTACGTTGACAAGAGACGGAGACCACTTGAGTTTGATGTGGGTGAGTCCATATTTTTTAGAGTATCTCCTTCTAAGGAAATAATGAGGTTCGAGAAGAAAGGAAAACTAAGTCCTCGTTACATTGGTCCTTTCGAGATCTTGGATAGAGTAGGAGATGGAGCATATGGGCTAACCTTACCACCTGAGCTAGCAGAAGTCCATAATGTCTTCCATGTTTCTATGCTTCAAAAGTACTACCCAGATCCAACATATGTAATTAACTATGAGCCATTAGAGTTCGAAGAGGACATGTCGTATGTGGAGGAACCGATTCGGATATTGGACAGAAAAGAGAAGGTGTTGCGGAACAAGACGATTTCATTGGTTAAGGTTTTGTGGCAACATCATACATCGGAGGAAGCCACATAAGAATTGAAGAGTTCGATACAAGAGAAGTATCCTGAGTTATTAACAAAATGATTGGTTCCAATTTGGAGGACCAAATTTTTTAAGTGAGGGAGAATGTGAGACCCCGTATAGGTTTAACCTTGAACATATGTAAATGAATTCATAAGTATGACGATGTAATAGTAATGTGAAGCATATGTGATATAAAGTCCATAAGATTAATGTACACACTTGTAATAAGAGTTTTGATGTACGTACAAGTTTCATTAAATATGAACATGAAGAAATGGACTTTGATATATAATGAATGTGAGTGGAATGAAATATGAGTATTGGAGTAAAATAGAATGAAATTGCATAAGTTATTCACTTTCATTTAGTTATATATTATATATATTTGGTTATACAAAGATTTTCCACAAGTTTTAATATGTACTAAGTGTGATTGGATGCCATTTTCAAGTCTCAATAAAGGATGAATGAGAAAATAACTATAGCAGCAAATTAAGGAGGTTTTGAATGAAGTTGCTGCAGAAAACTACAGTAAAATCTAGAAATATGAATGACAGATCGATCTCATAGGATGAGAGATCGATCTGAAAGAGCCAAAATGACCTTATTTTGAGCTATGGGGTGAGACAGATCGATCTCCAATGGAGCCAGATATATCTGCTAGACATCCTGTAATAAGAAGATCAATTTTAAGGCAAGAAGATCGATCTCCTTAACTCTCTGTTTGAGAGCAGATCGATCTCAAGACTCGACAGATCGATCTCGTTAAGGGTTCTATAAGGAGCAGATCGATCTCCTATAAAGGGAAGATCGATCTCCAAGAGGAAAATTGCCTTCGACAGATCGATCTCATCATGGAAGAAGATTGATCCTGTAGTGGTTGTGTTTGGTAAAAAGGACTATCAAACCTTGCAGAGATCGATCTCCACAAGGGCTAGATCAATCTCATGTCTCTGCATCTATAAAAAGAGCACGGGATTGAGATGAAAACTCAGAACTCTTCTCCCACCAAACCTCACCTGCCATTTTCTCTCAAAAATCCAAGCTTTCTCACTCTAAAATCACTACCATGCAGTCAGAATCTGAAGGAGCTGAAGAAGGAAAAGTTGTTTCTTGAAGCAAAGAGAACAACATACCCAAAAATCTCACATTGGTGTGACCAAGAGAAGAAGTTATGGCTACCACAAGTTTGACTAAGTAAAAGGCTCGGAAGAACATGGAACACGGCTAACCCGGATCGCGAACGGAGCATACGTGACAAAGGGAATACACATACGATTTGAGGTAAAGGACTGTGTGTTAGCTATAGAGATGTTCGTGCGTATTTTTCGACAATTTCGTAGATATAATGCTAGAATTAGTACGATACTACGATTCTATGAAATGATATGGAAGCATTAAATGTACTATGATATATATATATAAATATATATATGTATTGAGAAATGGGATAGGGTAAGGAAATAGCATGATATGCATGTTTTCAATGTTTTTCTCAATTTTGTATTGATATTGGTGATTGAGAAATGATGATAATAGATTAGCTAATTTTATATGTTTTAGCGTGGAGAGACATGCTGCATAAATAAACATGATTGGAGTTTTTAAAAAGAGAAAATAGTCACCTATCGGATTTGAGATGAGATTTGGTGTTGGAGCTCTAGCTCACACCCGTTTTAATGACTTTGACTATGTACTGGAGTGTTGGCCCGCACATGTTTCTATGCTTTTGATGTGTCGTGCTGGAGTGTTGGCTCGCACATGTTTCTATGCTTTTGATGTGTCGTGTTGGAGTTTAACTCGCACAGTGGTTTTGAGAAAAGTGTTGGAGCTTTGCTCGCACCTGTTTTTACTGAGTTGAGGTAAACCTTGGGGTTTGGGACCCAAGGGGATGCCAGCCGACGACCTAGGAACGGGCTGGGCCTTAACGATAAATCGTACCGTGTTAGAGCCTTGCGATGATTGTGTATGACGCTGCATGCTCGCCTGGTATATGAGACATGGTTCAGGATGAAAAGTCTATCGGAGTTAGAGTATAGACTTGGGTCCACGATAGTACGTAGTACTGTGCTAGGTGCACGTGAGTACGAGTATCGCGTATATGATACATGACGTACCTTATACCGTGAGTATATGAGGAGATGAGGTTGATTGAGATGAGTCGGAGGGTAGAACTAACCCATCCCCCTTCAGGCGAAGTGATGCCCTATGCACACCTGATCAGTGAGGCTTGGGATCACTGACTATGGCCATACGTCGTGGATATTAGATTGTCAAAAATTCCATGCCTGTCTCAGAGATTCGAGAAACAGAGATAACTCAGAAAAGAAAGAGATTTGAGGAAAAGAAATGATTGAGAAAGTAAAGAGATTTTGGTGTTTTAATAAATCTCTGATTTAAACACTTATGTCCTGAGGGTATTGTTTTATGAATCATGTTTTAAAATAGAAGCATGACATATATGATTTACATGAAAGTGCAAATGAGAAATGTATCTTTAAATGCATTTTTGTATAATATTTCCATTCATATCGAAAACATGATTTTTTGTTTATACATGCATAGGCTATGTAGGTAGTACGATATCTACCTGCTAGCATTCATTTCCTTACTGAGCTGTGGCTTTCTCACCCCACTATTTTCCCCCTCCAGATACTGAGAAGTAGGAGAGCAGTGGTCTCTGGATCTCTTTTTGAGTTGGACAGCTCCCGCCAGTTGTAAAGGTATAAGAATTGTATACACACGTATATTTTGTATCTATCTTGATGTATCGCACAGTTATACCTAAGAAATGTAAAAGTTTTATAAGGATAATATGTAAAGATATTATTATACAATTAATTTCGTATATTTACACACACCTGGGAGTGTGAATTAAATTTTAAATTTTTCCGCTATAAATTCAAGGAACTTTAGTAATCGCATCGCCTCACAATCCAACCGTAAGTAGTAATTGTACGGATGAAGAACACCTAGAATTGGGGTGTGATAGGGAGCCTAAAAGAGGAAAAATGTTACAAATTGACCGAATGTCAGATTCTCTAAGCCTAGAATAGGAACCTAAATTTATTGTCCCGTTACCTTGTCTGATCATTGGGGAGCAAGTAATAAAATCGGCAATTAGAAAATATAAAAAACCAAGCAGATATCCTCAGTCGGAGAACTTGAGAATTTAATGTCAGTTTGATTTGAAAATTTGAACACAAGACTTGGCCTAAGAATTTAATTTCAAAGTTTTACTTGAGGATGTGACGTGAGACAACGACGAGAATATATGTACTCTTCCTCAAAGTTATACCTAGCGAAAGAGTGGAGAACAATTGCTGTGTATGATAAACAGAATAATAATAAATAAATAAATAAATAAATAAATAAAAGTATGTCACGTGACGCACGAAGAATGCGCCACATGGCGTACGAAGAAAACAGGTGGGAGACTGGGTCTACCGTCTTGGAAACAATATTGCGGGAGACATAAATTATGCAGTTTGGATAATTTTGTCATTAAATATTTTTGATTCTACAGGACTCGAAAAACAGTAAAAAAATACTCAATTAGTGGATAATTACGTAATTGAATGTGAAATTAATCTCTATAAATATGGGTCAGGTATGATTCATAAAACTAAGTCTATATTTTCTCTACGAAAACTCTCTCAAAATTCTCTTCTGACTTCAGTATCGGAATGCTTACGCATGCAACAACCGCTGCGTCCCTCTGATAATTTTTTTCTTGCAGAGTCCCTAGTAACATATGGCACGAAGATCGAAACGAAAGCGTCATCATTCTATTTGACAACAACAGTATTCATATAAATTTTTTTTATGTAGTTCGAAAATTCTCTACAATAAGAACTATACAAAAATTGGGGCTTCTGTGACTGGCTGAGATGGCGGGGCTCCCTCTACTGTGCGCTGTTAAGCAGTGGTTAGCATAACGTTAGCTTTGTTTTAGAAGGGGGTGTGGCTAAAATCACGAGACCTGGATGCTTCAGTAGGGATAATGATGAATGCAGCGGTGCTGATGATTCATCTCGATCTGGTCATATGTGGTTATATGTTGTTACAGCTTTCATTGCTGCAAGATATGCCTTCACGTTATGATCATATCCCCATAGTATATGAGCCAATGATTACCATTTTCACGTTTCCCAAGTTTTATGTGCAAAATTTCAAATGGAATGAACCTACTTGGAATGTATATGTTGTTTATAAAAAGAAAAAAAAAATTGAAGCCAGGACGTGGAAAAGGAAACATTGAAGCCACAGTTGCTGCTCGAAAGAGGTCCATATGGGAATGTGTAAGTTTTGTTTCTCTCGACTAATTTTCACTTCCTGCTCAAAGTGGAGTCATATTTTTTTTATAACTACAAATATTTTCATTCATTTTTTTTAACCACAAATATTTTCATTCATTTTACGATATGAGATTAATTATATTTAAGTTAAATGTGATATTCAAATAAAACTCTCTTAATAATAATAATTTCATGATTGAATTTTATTCAAATATTTAGAGAAAAAATCTAGTTTTATTTTTTTTCAATTAATCATCGATAAATGAAATCATACTTTAAAATTATATCGAAGCAATATGTTTAGGTTGCCAAAAAAGAAATAGAATAAATGCTCATGCAAATGGAGAAAGCTGAATTATATCAAAGGAAGCAAAATGGTGCATGCAAGCGACAATTTCAAGGAGAATCCCAATTTTATGGGTAACTACTAAGATATTTCTTTTATCTGGATAACCATGAAGAAATATTTGATGACTTTTTATAAATGATGACTTTCCATGCACAATTCAATTTAATGTGATCTTTGAGTTTCACTTCATTAGCTTGAGGGTAGATGTGACTTTGTCCTAATGATACTGCAACTTTCGAGCTGATCTCAGCTGTGCCTCTTGAAGCATGAACTTTCATTGTCTCTAAAAAAATTGAGCAATAACAAGCTTTTGAATTTAGACAAAGCAAATATGTTGTTTCTTCTTCAATAGTTGAAGAATGTAAATAATTTGCATGTTTATTACGTATTGCAGTCATAGTCATTTTTATATTTTTTTAGGAATTTATATGTTTATGATGTAGCCAAGTTGAACAGCAACAGGAATTTACCTTCCACGTATTCTGATTGCACTAACGACAAAAATGTGATGTCCGTGCGATTTGTTCCACGTGTTCTTCGTATAATCTGCAAAAACAACAGGAATCAGAGGGGGCAGGGATTTGTCCCTGCACGCGCACTCCGATGATTAAGTAAGTAATCGGGAGTTGTGTAAGTAAGGGGAAGAGAATGTGTTTCTTAATTCAAAGAGTTGAAGTATTTTTCCCTGATTTTTGTTCTTTGGTTTCGTCCCCTTTTTCTGAGAGCTCCTCGGCATATTTATAGGTTTCTTCAAGTCGGTTCGAGCTGAGGCCCAGGCACGTGTCTGGGCCGCGACAGAGTCATAGAGCACTCTGTCGCGCTTCGGGTCAAGCAGCTTGCGGGGGAGTCGGCAGGCGGCAGAGTACTCATGGACCTCTGCCCCAGACTGTGCGGGAGACCTATCCCGCAGGCTGTGCGGGAGACCTCTACCGCGGGCTGTGCAGGAGACCTATGCCGCAGGCTGTACGGGAGACCTCTACCGCAGTCTGTGCGGGAGACTATGCCGCAGGCTGTGCGGGAGACCTCTACCACGGGCTGTGCGGGAAACCTTTGCCGCGAGAGCAATGCAGGAGACCTATGTCGCAATAGAGGCGATGGAGTCTGTCGCGCCTACTGTGCGGCACACATCCCAGGCGACAGAGTGCCTATCGCCCCGAACACTCTGTCGTTCAACAAGCAACTGTGTCGCGTAGCAACTCTGTCACGAAATCAGCCACGTGGCTTGTCTTCGTGCTGACATGTGGCAGTCAATGGTTGGCGGATAGTTATACACGTGGATTCTGGTGACACGACCACCATCAATTGCTCCCCACTCTTTCGTAGGAATTTTTCCTGCGAAAGAGGATCTGGGTCTAGATTTTTCTCGGGTCGGGTCGAATTTCTGCGCGTGTAGCGACGCAGGCGAGCCGCTATATATACTGGCCCCTGCTGTCCTTGTCGTTATTCAGTTCTCTCGCAAAAATACTCTACCGTATTTTCCTCTGCAGACTCTGTCGCTACTCTCTCGCCACTCTACCGCAACTCAATCGCAACTCTGCCGCGCACACAACACTGTGTCGCAGGTCTGTCGCGCCTTCTTGAGACTCTGTCGCGAGTTCTTCTCTCCTTCATTTTAGGTAATTTTATAGTACGTGGTTCCACTTTTTGGCTTTCGAACCCCTAAAAATGGCTGGCCATGGTGTAGGAAAACAAATAGACCTAGGAGTAAAGTCGACTTTGAAGGAAGCCGACATCCGAGATCTAGTATCTAGGTTTCCCTTACCCGAGGGATACGTCTATAGACTTCCAACCCCCCAGGAGAGTGACATACGTCGTGTGTCCAACGGGGTAGTCGTTTTTAGGGCAGCATTAGAGTTGGGACTCCGCTTCCCATTGTCCGACTTCGGGGCTTCCTTCCTTAGGACGCACGGAGTATCTCCGGGACAGTTACATCCTCATGCATGGATGCAATTAGTAGCGTTCACCGTGCACTGTCATTCAAGGGGCGTCCCTCCATCCCTTCCTCTCTTAGATGTATTTTTCAGGTTTCGAGGGAGCCCCGGCTTAGTGCCTTACTCGCTTCAGCGGGTGTATCAGCCCGGTTTTGAGAACAGGTTGTTCGAGAAACCTGCTAACAAGCTTCATGGTTTTGAGACGGAGTGGCTTGTTGTAGAAGTGCCCGAGGGCCTGGATTTCCCCACCCGTTGGGAGAATAGGCGAGAAATCCCCAAGGGCCCCAGGATCTCCACACTTAGGGAGCAGTTATCTTCGGATGTCAACAAACTGCTAGTCCGTCATCCCATTAGCCCTGACAGCCTTTTATCAAATGAAAATTTGATATCAGCTGGCTGGGGTGTGGGTCCGGTCCCTGTTGCCGGACCCTCTGTTCCTTCATCCGATCCTCCGCCTTCGACTTCCCCCGAGTTGAACCCTGAACCTGTAAGGCCACAGGAGGATATAGGGAGTACCAACGTGGAGTCTAGTTCTGACAGCGAACCTTTAGCCGACCTGACTGGCTGGAAAGGGTTCGGCTCCACTTTCATGGTGCTCCCTGATGACGACGCAATAAATATAGAGTCCCTTCAGGAGCATCTCGATTCTCCTGACGGTAACTTTTAATTCTTTTTACTGCTTGCTGTTTTTGATCAGTTTTTGACCACTGATTTGTCTTCTTTTCCTTTTTTGCAGAAATGAGTCACTTTCGGCAATCGTTAGGTCGTCAGGTCTCGGAGGCTGGTCCTTCCAGTGCTCCTACTAGGAAGAGGCGTCGTTTAACCGACGATGTCCCCAGCGAGGCACCGATCCCCTCTCAGCTACCTCGTGCTCGGACCCCTCCTGTTTCTAGGCAGGCGATGCCTCCCCCTCCTTCGAAGCAGAGGGATCTCTCTCGGGATAGGGGGAGAGTTGCCTCATCTTCGCGGGGGGCTTCCAGGTCATTCGGGCGATCCCGCTCCGAGGAACGTGCGGAATGCAATATCATTCCGTCGCAGCGGAAGAATCGAAAGCGCTTATACATCGAGGGTTCGATGGGAAGCAGGCCAATACTACCGAGGATAGGCCCTGCTGACGAGAGGTCCTACCCCGTGGACGGGGGGTTTATTATGAGAGGGGTCGAATTCTGAGTTTACCCCGGGATCCGTGACAACGATATTTTGGACACTCCCGAGGTAGCTTCCCGGATTAGTTGGTCTTCCATCCTTCCTCGGGACGAGGCGAGGATATTCCTGAATTACCCGGAGGGGGAGGACTTAGCCGACATGGAGGCATTGAGGGTAAGTTTCATACTCCTCTTCGTTTGACTCCTTTTTGCTACATTCTTTGAATCTAACTTTTTGCATTTCTTTGCAGCTGGCTCAGAGAACCGTGGCCAACAATGCCCAGCATAGGGCCTATCGGGAGCGGGCCGATAAAGAAATCTGGGAGCTGAAGGACAAGGTTATGGAGTTATCCAACACTGTTAATAACTTGTCCAAACTTCCGGATTTAATGCGGAGCCTGGAAGAACAGCTCGCCAAGGTTCACCAGGACCTGAACCAGGCAAAAGGGGATCTCACCGTCGAGGCGGCCCGATCTGGGAAATTCCACGAGGATCTTCAGGAGGCCCATGTCGAGCTGGATCGTATACAGTCCAGCTACGGGTCCTTACTCACTCGGAATCAGGAGCTTGAGCAACGCGTTGCCGATTTAGAAAGTCAAGCTCCTACTTTGACCTGAGTAGAGATCGATAGCATTTGGACGGAAGCCGTAAAGGAGTACCGCCTTTCCAAAGACTGCTTGAGGCGGAAGGAGGATTTCTCGAATCCCTATGTAAAGTACGGGTTCTATCTTGCCCGATCATGGTTAGAGAAGCATAGGGATGGCGAGGAATTTCCTGAGCTTCAATATACGAACGAGGCAATGCTATTCGAGGCCCCCGACTGGACCAAGTATGAACCTGGGGCTGAACCCGCGGATGAACTATTTGAGAGGACCGCTCAAGATGACCTCGCCAACCCCACCGGTCCTTGGGAGCCCGCGGATTTGGGCGGTGCTCCCGAGCCTATTAACGCTCTTCTTGATTTGGATGGCGAGGAGGGTCAGCAGCAATCCCTGGGTAGTGAAGGTCCGTCTGTAGCTGATCCAGCTGATCCCCAGCTTTCTCCCGAAGATTAGATAGCTATTCTTGTTTTTTGTTTTTCTTTTCAAGTACTTTGTTGTCTTTTTGTAAAGATCTACTAAAGATCTATTTGTAATGACTTTTGAATGAAATGAAATCGAGATTTTTGTTCATGCTTCGTATCGCATTACTTCTCTATTTATCATTTATCATTCTTTGTCTGTTTGTTTATTTTGCTTGTATATATTCGCTTTGAATGTATTCGTGTATTCTTTTCAATTCTTGATAGAAAGGTATACTTTCAGAAAGAATTTTTTGCGTAAACGTATAACTGTTTAAGGCTTGATTACTATGACATGGATGCGTCTTTAGTTTGTATAGCCTTGATGTTTTTATTGCCTGGCCACAGTGACGCATAGTGCCTCAGGCTCTTATGGCTCGTCAGAGTGTACGCCTGGCCACAGTGACGCATAGCGCCTCAGGCTCTTATGGCTTGGCAGAGTGTACGCCTGGCCACAGTGACGCATAGCGCCTCAGGCTCTTATGGCTCGGGAGTATGTACGCCTGGCCACAGTGACGCATAGCGCCTCAGGCTCTTACGGCTCTTCTGAATATACGCCTGGCCACAGTGACGCATAGCTCCTCAGGCTCTTACGGCTCGTCTGAATATACGCCTGGCCACAGTGACGCATAGCGCCTCAGGCTCTTACGGCTCTTCTGAATATACGCCTGGCCACAGTGACGCGTAGCGCCTCATGCTCTTACGGCTCGGCAGTATGTACGCCTGGCCACAGTGACGCATAGCGCCTCAGGCTCTTACGGCTCGTCTGAATATATGCCTGGCCACAGTGACGCATAGCGCCTCAGGCTCTTACGGCTCTTCTGAATATGCGCCTGGCCACAGTGACGCATAGCGCCTCAGGCTCTTACGGCTCTTCTGAATATACACCTGGCCACAGTGACGCGTAGCGCCTCAGGCTCTTACGGCTCGACAGTATGTATGCCTGGCCACAGTGACACATAGCGCCTCAGGCTCTTACGGCTCTTCTGTATGCACGCCTGGCCACAGTGACGCATAGCACCTCAGGCTCTTACGGCTCTTCTGAATATACGCCTGGCCACAGTGACGCATAGCGCCTCAGGCTCTTACGGCTCTTCTGAATATACGCCTGGCCACAGTGACGCATAGCGCCTCAGGCTCTTACGGCTCGTCTGAATACCTGTCACAAGATTTAGATGCATAGAAGTTGCAGATGTATAATAAAATGACATTCTGCGTGATGATTTGATAACAATATCTTGTGATGGTATAAACGAATGATAATACTGTTTGGGAAAGAAAATATAGCGATTAATTCAAATACAGCTTTAGGTGATTTGAATTCCATGTTTTCCCTATCTTCTTCCCTTGTAGAGTTTCCAGAACACAGGTGTTAGGTCCAATCTTGTATCTGATTCTGTATGGACCTTCCCAATTGGCTCTGAATTTCCCATCCTCCTTCAGGGCATTCGTGATCTGCGACTTTCTGAGCACTAGATCTCCCTCAAACATTGGCCTATCTCTCACCCGGCTATTATAGTAGTTGGCCACCCTCTGATGATAGGATGCCAATCGAATAGCCGCGGCTTCTCTATGTTCATCGAGTAGGTCCAAGTCTTCCCTTAGAGCTTGTGAGTTTTCTTCCTCTACTAAGGGTACCACTCTTGGCGATAACGCTCCAATTTCCACGGGGATCAGTGCTTCTGCGCCGTATACGAGGCTGAATGGCGTTTCTCTGGTTGACACACGACTGGTGGTACGATATGCCCATAGAACACTAGGCAATTCGTCCACCCATGCCCCTTTTACTTTGTCTAGCCTGGTCTTCAGCCCATGAAGAATAGTCCGATTACTGACCTCTGCCTGTCCATTGGCTTGAGGATATGACACTGAAGAGATTCTTAGCTGAATGTTGAGGTTTTTACAGAATTCGCGGAAAGCATTACAATCGAATTGCTTTCCATGGTCGACATTTAAGATGCGTGGGATTCCGAATCGACAAATGATGTCTTTCCATACCATCACCTCGACCTTCTTTTCTGTGATCGTAGCTAAGGGCTCTGCTTCGATCCATTTTGTAAAGTAATTGGTAGCCACTAGTAGGAACTTTCTTTGGCCCGTGGCTAAGGGGAAAGGTCCAAGGATGTCCAATCCCCACTGTGCAAAAGGAATTGGTTGTACTGTGCCTTGAGAGGGAGTCACTGGGGCTGTCGTGATAGGCGCAAACCTCTGACATTTGTCACATCTGCGGGTTTGGTCCATCGCATCTTTCTTCAACATTGGCCAGTAAAATCCTGATCGCAGTACTTTAGCAGCAAGGGCTCTTGCTCCTAAGTGTTCGCCACAGATTCCTTCATGTACTTCTGCTAGGGCATAGCTTGCTTGTTTCGGTCCCAGACATTTCAATAATGGTGACGAATATCCCCTTTTGTACAGTTCTCCGTTGATGAGTGTGAACTTCGCCCCTTGTACTTTCAAGCGACGAGCCTCGTCCTTATCTTGGGGGAGTGTTCCTTCGGTGAGATACTGTTTGTATGGGGATCTCTAATCGTCTCCCACTTGAATGTCACACACTTCGACCTCTTCAATACTAGGTCGTTCGAGCCTCTCCACCTTCACTGTCCTTCCTCGTGTTTCGGTGGAAGAGGCTAACTTAGACAATGAATCAGCATGTGTGTTTTCGGACCGGTTGATTTGTATCAATTGAAAGCTTTTGAAAGTCTGGGCCAGAAGTTGGACTTTCTTCAAGTAAGGGACCAGCATCGGTTCCCGTACCTCATATTTTTCGCTGAATTGGTTCACCACCAATTGAGAATCACTGTGTGCTACCAAGTGGTGAACCTGCAGCTTTTCTGCCAATATCATCCCTGCTATCAGAGCTTCATACTCCGCTATGTTGTTCGAACTGGGGAATCCGAACCGTAGGGAGTACTCCAGGGACTTCCCTTCAGGTGATACCAGGACTATACCTGCTCCACTTCCGTTGGCACTTGATGCCCCGTCGACATGCAGTAACCATGGGTGAGCCTCCCCCTCACTGCTGTCGCTCGGGATAGTGCATTCTACTATAAAGTCCGCCAGAGCTTGACCCTTGATGGCCTGCCGAGGTTGAAATGTGATATCGTATCCCCCAAGCTCCACTGCCCATTTCAATAACCTTCCTGAGTGTTCAGGTTTCTGAAGGATTTGTCTCAACGGTTGATCTGTTAAGACGGTGATAGGGTGTGCTTGGAAATAAGGGCGCAACTTTCGCGAGGCCATCACAAGGGCTAATGCTAGCTTTTCGGCTAGGGGGTAGCGGGTCTCTAGATCTAATAACACTTTACTCACGTAGTAGATGGGACGGTGCACCATTTCATCTTTCTTCAGTTGCACCGCACTGACGGCAAAATCACCGACTCCCAAATACATATAGAGTTGCTCTCCTTCTAGGGGCCTTGTTAATAAAGGCAACTGTTTCAAGTATTCCTTGAGGTCCTCGAAGGCCTTTTGACAGTCTCCCGTCCACTCGAAGTTCTTTCCCCCCGTAGAGTTTTGAAGAACGGCAAGCTCCTTTCTGCTGATTTTGACAAGAAGCGATTCAGAGCTGCTATTCTGCCTGTCAATCTCTGGACCTCTCTTACGGTAGTTGGGGGTTTCATGTCAATGACCGCCTGCACCTTTTCAAGATTTGCCTCAATGCCCCTGTTAGTGATCATGAAGCCTAAAAACTTCCCTGATCTTACCCCGAATGAGCACTTTTCGGGGTTTAGCTTCATGTTGAATCTCCTCAATACTTCGAATACCCTGGACATTTGATCAGCGTGAGACTCTCCTACGCGGCTCTTGATGATCATATCGTCCACGTAGGCTTCCATGGTATTTCCCAGAAGATCTTTGAACACTTTGCTCACCATTCGTTGATAGGTGGCTCCCGCATTCTTTAAACCGAATGGCATTACCCGGTAGCAATAGGTTCCGTTGTCGGTTATAAAGGAAGTATTTTCTTCGTCTTCTGGGTGAAGCATGATTTGGTGATAACCGGAGAAAGCATCCAAGAAACTGAGGAATTCGTAACCGGATGTTTCGTCTACCAGTCTGTCTATCCGAGGTAGGGGGTATGAATCTTTAGGGCAAGCTTTGTTCAGATCAGTGAAATCCACACACATTCGCCACTTCCCCCTAGATTTCTTTACCATCACTACGTTGGCCAACCACTCAGGGTAGTATACCTCTCGGATGAATCCGGCGCCCAAGAGTTTACTCACTTCTTCAGTGATTGCTTTTTGTCGTTCCGGGGCGAAACTCCTCTTCTTCTGTTTGACGGGTCTGTGCCCGGGTATGACATTAAGCTCATGGCAGATCACTTCGGGACTGATTTCGGGCATGTCCGCCGGACTCCAGGCGAAGACATCCAAGTTTCTTCTCAGGCACTCGACTATCTCATTCTTTAGTTGTTCGCCCAGTTGAGTCCCTATGAATGCCTTTTTTCCCTCATCCCCTTCTGTTAGCTCAATGGCCTCGATTTCCTCTACAGGCTGAGGCTTGGGCGGATCGTCTATACATAAGATTTCTTTCCTCTGTGCTATCTTGTTGGCGGTGGAAGCGAGATAACAAGTACGGGCACTCCTTTGGTTTCCTCGTACTTGCCCGACTCCGTTGGGAGTGGGGAACTTCATTAATAGATAGCAAGAGGATATCACCGCCCTCATATCATTCAGCACAGGTCTTCCCAAGATCATGTTGTAGGCAGCGGAGGTTGACCTGACTACCATGAACAATACTTGCCGGGTCACGTCCTTCGGGTGCTCTCCGAGAGTCACATGCAACTCTATGGACCCTACCACCTTCACTCGCTCGCCCGTGAATCCGTATAGTGGCGTCATAACGGGTTTCAGCCTATCTTCAGATATGCTCATCTTTTCGAAGCAGTTCCAATAGATTAGGTTCACTGAACTCCCGTTATCGACCAGGACTCTGCTCACCGGGTGTTTGGCCACTACCGTGGATATCACCATGGGGTCGTCATGAGGCGTGACAATATCACCTTTGTCAGCCGGAGTGAACATGATGGGTTCTTCATCCGCTTGTTCTTCCATCACAACGTTAACCTGATACGCTTGCCTTGCATAGCTTTTGCGGGAAGTAGAGGAGCTTCCCGCCATTGATCCCCGCCTGCAATAACATTTATTGCGGGGGCTGTAGGTTCGTTGTTGGGCGGATTGACTCGAGGGATGGGCCTGATTGCTTCATTCCTGGGCCTATTCCTTCGGTTATCATCATTCGGCCCGGTCCGCGGACGGTCATTCCTTTGGTCACGCGGAGGGTAACGGGGTCTCTCGCTCCTCCACAGGAAGCGGTTGATCTTCCCGTCTCTGGCCAGTCTTTCCAACTGATCCATTAAATCTCTGCACCTCTCTGTTGGGTGACCGTGAGCGTAATGGAATTCACAGTAGGCTTCAGAGTTTCGTCCTACGTCTCCAATTTTCTTCTTGGGGAATTCTAACAGTCCCGCCCCTTCGATTGCTGCCAATATCGCAGTGCGAGGCTCGTTCAACTTGGTATAACCTTTATACCTGAGCCTAGGGGCTTTGTCTACTCTCACGGGTCTTGGAGAGCTTCTCTCGGGCGCGTCTCTCTCTCTCTTCTTCCCTTCTTTTGCCTCCCTGGGCTGTATCATCTTTATCACCTCTTCTTGGGCCACATACTTATTGGCCCTAGCAAAGAGATCGGAGATTGTCATCGGTTGATCAAGAGAGAGGGATTCTTGCAGCTTTTCAGAGCTTGTCCCTTGTAGCATTGCAGCCATAGCTACCCCTACCGGCAGATCTTCCACTTCCAAGGTTGCATCTCGGAAGCGGTCTACAAAGCTCTTCAAGGATTCTCTATTCCCTGGCTTAAGCGTGAGTAGGTAAGTAGCGTCTTTCTTTCTCTGGCTGTGGATCATGAAGACTTTGAGGAATTCATTCCTCAATTGATCGAAAGAAGAGATAGAACCTTCGTTCAACCCGTTGAACCACTTCAGAGCATGCCCAGACAATGTGAGAGAAAAAGCTCTACACATAATTTCGTCCTCCCATCTATGCAGCAGCATGAGGGATTCATAACTCTGTATGTGATCATAGGGGTCTGCTTTGCCGGTGTAAGTAGCCATAGAAGGCATTTTAGACTTCTTCGGCAAAGGTTTGTTCATGATCTCCAGACTGAATGGAATCCTCCTCCTTTGGCCATCATCAGGAGACACCAGTTTTTTCTTCTCAAGGATCCGTTGGATGATCTTCTCCACGTTCTCCGACCCTCGAATTGAGTGTGGCCATGTCCCTTCGGGTCTGGAAGAGTCCGACTGATAAGCACCCCTTCCAGCACCTCCCATTCCGGGACTTGAAATTTCGAGACCTTCTCGTGGGTCTTGGCCTCTCTGTCTCCGTCGCTCCCCAGCCCTACATTCTCTTAAACCATGTTCCAACTCCACGGGAGATGAGCTGCGGCATGTGGGGGAACTCTGCCGCCTATCGGTTAGAGGAGAAGTCTGCCGCCTGTCGGGCAGAGGAGAACTCTGCCGCCTATCAGCGGCGGGGGAGCACCGTCGCATATGTGTTGCGGGATAGCTCTGCCGCATGTAGTCCCTGGGAGGGCTTTGTCGCACGGGTTCCGCAAGAGAACACTGTCGCCTGAAGTTTGCAGGTGAGTTCTGCTGCCGATGTGCCGCGGGTGAGCTCTGCCGCACATTTGGCGAACTCTGCCGCCTATCGGTCAGAGGGGAACACTGCCGCCGTTGAGCCGCGGGTGAGCTCCGTGGTCTATCTTCTGGGTGAGACCTCTGCCGCGAGAGGTCTACAGGTGAGCTCTGCCGCACAGGTGCTGTGGGAGAACTCAGTCTCGCTGGATCTGCAGTGGCATTATTTTGTGTTCCTGCCTCTTGTCCAGCATTTACCAGGGTGGAGGGCTGACCTCTCTCTTAGGTCTGCCTAGGCGTGCTTTCCCCCACTAACTGCTGCACTTCATGGGGCAAGCTGAATTGGGGGAGAGCCTCTCTGAAGAAGCTCACCATAGCTTTTAATGCTGTCGTAGTCTCTTCATTCTTGCGTTTCAGGGTCTCAAATTCTTCTAGAGAAACCAAGGCTTCTCTGTCACCCCTTTCACTACGTCTTCGTCTCTGCTCTGGTCTGACAGGGGGACTCACAGAATTTTGCCCTCCTGTCAATTCTGCTGTAGAGCGTGTTCTCACCATTTTGATAGAGAACCTGGCTTTTTGTCAGATTTCCCACAGACGGCGCCAATTGATGTAGCCAAGTTGAACAGCAACAGGAATTTACCTTCCACGTATTCTGATTGCACTAACGACAAAAATGTGACGTCCGTGCGATTTGTTCCACGTGTTCTTCGTATAATCTGCAAAAACAACAGGAATCAGAGGGGGCAGGGATTTGTCCCTGCACGCGCACTCCGATGATTAAGTAAGTAATCGGGAGTTGTGTAAGTAAGGGGAAGAGAATGTGTTTCTTAATTCAAAGAGTTGAAGTATTTTTCCCTGATTTTTGTTCTTTGGTTTCGTCCCCTTTTTCTGAGAGCTCCTCGGCATATTTATAGGTTTCTTCAAGTCGGTTCGAGCTGAGACCCAGACGCGTCTCTGGGCCGTGACAGAGTCATAGAGCACTCTGTCGCGCTTCGGGTCAAGCAGCTTGCGGGGGAGTCGGCAGGCAGCAGAGTACTCATGGACCTCTGCCGCAGACTGTGCGGGAGACCTATCCCGCAGGCTGTGCGGGAGACCTCTACCGCGGGCTGTGCAGGAGACCTATGCCGCAGGCTGTGCGGGAGACCTCTACCGCGGGCTATGCAGGAGACCTATGCCGCAGGCTGTGCGGGAGACCTCTACCGCAGTCTTTGCGGGAGACTATGCCGCAGGCTGTGTGGGAGACCTCTACCGCGGGCTGTGCGGGAGACCTTTGCCGCGAGGGCAATGCGGGAGACCTATGTCGCAATAGAGGCGATGGAGTCTGTCGCCCCTACTGTGCGGCACACATCCCAGGCGACAGAGTGCCTATCGCCCCGAACACTCTGTCGTTCAACAAGCAACTGTGTCGCGTAGCAACTCTGTCACGAAATCAGCCACGTGGCTTGTCTTCGTGCTGACACGTGGCAGTCAATGGTTGGCATATAGTTATACACGTGGATTCTGGTGACACGACCACCATCAGTTTATATACTTGACATACAAAATTTTATGTCATCCCGTAGTACCGTCCGGGTGGCATTATAGTTTTAATAAGGTTATAATTGCATTAGATTCTACTCACACTTAATTTATTAAAAAAATTTCTTAATTTTCAAAAAAAAATTATGCTTCTATGTGTGAGTAATTATTTTTATCTACTTTGATTTTTTGAAATTGATTTTGGAAAAGAAAAAAAGAGGAATTATTTTGAGAAAGAATATAATTTAAGTTTAACAAAGCAAAACAAAATTTTTTTGACTCAATTGAAGAAAGAAAACATTGATATAGGATGAAATACTAATATGAAGTACTAGGTTAAAATATTAGAAGTATTCTTCTTTGAAAAATAAATATTAAAAGAACCTTGGTCCATACGGACCTAATGAAATATAGTGCGATTTCTCATCACACTTCGTTTATAAAAATTTTTCTTATTTTTTTATTTTTTTTAATTTTAATATAATATTTTTATTAATTATTTATTTTTTATTTTACTATTATTGTAACGAATAAATCTAAATATATTATTATTTAACATCAATTTTATTATTATTATTATTTTTAATTTTATCAAAATCAATTACAATTATTTATACTGTGCATCCAAACTAAAACAAACTCCTGTAATCACAGCGTTTTACTATTCATTTTGTATTAATTAATCCACTTAAAGCTTAAGCCAGAGTCACGATGCATACCCATAAAACAATGAAAAAAAATTGCACCCCCAGAAAAAGAATAAAACCTCATTGGTTAAGGTTACTTCTAAAATTAAATTATATTAATATTAATTAATACATTAAATGCACATTTGAGCAGTCTTAGCCCTTAAATTCTCATCCATTTTAATAAAATAATATAAAATTAACAATAAAATTAAGATAATTGTTGTTGTTCTAAACAATAATGATGGAATGATACTGATGTGGTTTTCTCTGTTGTCTTCTCCACGTGTCTTAAAAATTTTGCAAGAATAGGAAATGTCAGAAAGGTGCAGAGATCTGTCTCTGCACGCGTACTCCAATATTTAAATCAGGAAACTCTTTTAGTAGAATCTTAATTAGCAAAAAATAGAGCTTAGGGTTTTTTTAATCATACATGAGGTATTTATAGATATTTTTGGAATTAGATCGGGCTTTGTATTTGCTCAGGGCTTATGAATATCCTGGGCCCAAACTGTATGGTTTTGGGCAGTACGCATCTGAGGCCCAGGCACGCGTCTGGACAGGCGACAGAGTTACTAGATACTTTGTCACGGAACTCAGAGTCTGCAGCAGTGCGGATGAGTACAAACATGCGACAGAGGTTCGAAGACCTTTGCCGCAGACTTGGTGCTGAGTTCTGCCGCGGCTCACTTTGCCGCATGTAACTCTACCGCTACACTAAGGACACAGAGTCTGTCGCACATACACTCTACCGCGAGGTCTCCCGCTCTCTACCGCTAGACTTAGGGCACTGAGGTCTATCGTGGGACATACTCTGCCGCAAGACACTCTGCCCCAGGCTTACTCTGTCGCGAGATATTTCCTCTGTCGCAAGTCTACTTGCCACGTGGATTATGACTTTTCATTGATTGCCACATGGCCTACGACCTGACGCATGGCTATCCTTTATTGGTCGATGTTTGCCTATGTGGACTTGCAGAATCTGACCTCTATCAATTGCTCCCCACTCTTTGGTAGGAAAGTTTCCAGCGAAAGAGTATGACATTTGGATTTTTTTTTTACACGCATTTGGATTACTATTCATGAGGGATGTTCGATCACTTCAGCCGCGAATGTGTATATATATGCTTGGTTACTGTACACATGCGACTACAGCCGCGCCTATATATAAGGAGTCAGGTATCGCCGTATTTGCTGAGAAGTTCTCTCGCATAACCGGCCACTCTGTCGCTCACTCTCCGCGCACTCTATCGCTACTCTATCGCGTACATCATTACTGTTTCGCATATCTGTCGCTACTCTATAGCGTACATCATTACCGTTTCGCATCTCTATCGCAATTGTATCGCGTGCATCGCTACTCTGTCGCGTCATTCTCGCACTGTTTACCGCAACTCTGTCGCAAACACTCTAA
Source organism: Firmiana major (assembly GCA_033439115.1). Taxonomy (NCBI): domain Eukaryota; kingdom Viridiplantae; phylum Streptophyta; class Magnoliopsida; order Malvales; family Malvaceae; genus Firmiana; species Firmiana major. Next base: position 42,291,902 of record CM065905.1, read on the forward strand.
CGCTGTTATTCTGTGTTTGCCTTCATTCCTGGTGCTTTGTAGGTGTACCTTTGGTCGTTAGGTAAAAACTCTGTCGCCGATCACTTTTTCTTTGTAGTTTTTCTTAAGTCCAAAATGGCTAGTCATGGAGTGGGGAAGTGTATAGAATTAGGAGTTAGATCGACTTTGAAAGAAGCTGACATCCAGGATCTTACTTCTAGATTTCCATTACCCGATGGGTACTCCTATAGACATCCAAACCCTCAGGAGAATGACATACGTAGTGTTTCTGATGGGGTAGTTATTTTCAGAGCATTCTTAAAGCTAGGATTCCGTTTTCCAATTTTCAATTTCGGAGCTTCTTTTCTTAGGGCGCATAGGATTGCCCCCGGACAACTGCATCCTCACGCCTGGATGCAATTAATTGGCTTTACCGTGCATTTTCGATTAAAGGGTGTTTCTCCGTCTCTTCCCTTACTTTATACTTTTTTTAGGTTCCGAGGTAGCTTTGGTTTAGTTCCTTATTCCCTTCAACGGGTGTATAAGCCTGGATTTGAGAATAGGTTATTTGAAAAATCTGCAAATAAGCTTCATGGATTTGAATCAGAGTGGCTTATTATGGAGACACCTGGGGGCCTGGATTTCCCTACTCATTGGAAAACTAGACGTGAAATCCTTAAGGGTTCCTGAATTTCTGCACTCAGGAGACATTTGTCTTCAGATATTAATAAACTATTAGTTGATAACCCTATTAATCTTGATATTCTTTTATCAAATGAAAATTTGGTGTCCCCCGGTTGGGTGTGGGTTCTGTTCCTGTTGTCGGCCCCTCTGTTCCTCCCTCAAATCTTCCATCATCTATTCCTTCCGAGTTGAACCCTGAACTTTTAAGGTCGCAATAGGATATAGGGAGCACAAATAGACAGTTTAGCTCTGAAAGTGAACCCCTAGCCGATCTGAGTGACTGGGAAGGGTTTGGTTCAACTTTTATGGTCCTTCCAAATGATGACATGTTAAACATAGAGTCCCTTCAGGAGCATCCTGATTCTCCTGATGGTAACTTTTCATGCTTTTCAATTTATCATTGTTAGTTCTGACCACGTTTTTGACAATTTATTTGTTTTTTCCTTTTTTGTAGAAATGAGCCACTTTAGACGTTTTTTGGCGCGTCAAGGGGTGGAGGAAGGTTCGTCTAGTGATCCTGCTAGAAAGAGACCTCGCCTGACAGATGTTGTTCCCAGTCAAGCACCAGTCCCACCTCCATTGCCCCGGGCTCGGACCCCGCCTCCTTCCAGATAAGAGACGCCCCCTCCTTCTGAACATAGGGATCCTTCTCGGGATAGAGGGAAGGCTCCTTCCTCTTCAAGGAAAGCTTCCGGTTCCTCAGGACGGTCTCGGTCCGAAGAGTGTTCTGAGTGTAATATAATCTCGTCTCAGCGAAAGAATCGGAGGCGTTTGTACATTGAACCGATAATGGGGAAGATGCCAATTCTTCCTAGGATGGGTCTTGCCGACAAGAGGTCCTATCATGTAGACGTCAGCTTCATAATGAGGGGGTCGGAGTTCTGAGTGTATCCGAGAGTACATGACAATGATACCTTAGATACTCCCGGGGTGGCTTCTCGGTTGAATTGGGCCACTATTCTTTCAAGGGAAAGAACACCGATTATTCAAAAATTTTCTAGAAGGGGAAGACTTGGCTGACGTGGAAGCGTTGAGGGTAATCTTCAGATTCTTTTTCATTTTATTTCTTTTTGCTTTACTTTGAGTTTGACTTTCTATGTTTCTTTTCAACTTGCTCAAAGGACTGTAGCCAATAATGCTCAACACCGAGCCTATCGGAAGCAAACTGATAAAGAACTTCAGGAGTTAAGGGACAGAGTTATGGAGTTGTCAAACACTGTCAACAACTTATCTGGGCTACCCGGCGTGGTACAGAATTTAGAGGATCAGCTCTAAAAAGCGCTTCAAGATTTGAATCATGTCAAAGGGGATCTTACTGTCGAAACGACTAGGTCTAACAAACTTAATGAAGACCTTCAACAAGCACAAGCCGAGCTGGATAGTATGCAGTCTAAGTATGAATCCTTAATATATCGCAATCAGGAGCTGGAACAATACATCACAGAACTATAGAGTCGGGCTACTCCTTCTCTTAATCAAGTTGAGATTGATAGTATCAGGGCGGAAGCCGTGAAGGAGTACCATCTTTATAAAGATTGCTTGAGGCGAGAAGAGGATTTTTCGGTGCCATATGTGAAATATAATTTTACCTCGCTAGATCCTGGTTGGAGAAGCATAGGGAAGGAGAAGAGTTCCCTGAGCTTCAATATACGCATAAAGTAATGTTATTTGAAGCTCCTGATTGGACTAAATATGAACCAGAGGCTGAGCCCCCTAATGAACTTTTCAAGAAGATTGCACGAGATGATCTTGTGAACCTAACCGGTCCTTGGGAACCTGTAAGCCCGGATAATATTCCCGAACCCATTGGTGCTTTTGATGACCTGGAGGGAGAAGATCTATTACTTCCTAGTCACCAGCCCCTAGAACGCGAGGGTCCGACGGCACCTGATCCCCAGCCACCAAATCGTGCAGATTGATTTATTTTTCTTTTTGAATATTTTGTCGTTGAACTTATTATTTTGTCGTTGAACTTATTCATACTCCATATCTCGCTTGTAAAGATTTTCTTGAATTTATAACTAAAGTTTATCTGTTAATGCTCCATATTGCTTATGAAATGTTGTTTATTTAACTTTTGCTATTATCACTAATCTGTATATTTGTTTTACTCGTATGTTTATTTATCCGTGTATGCTCCCAAATTCTTGATAGAAAGACATACTTTTAGAAAGAATTACATATATAAACATACATTTTTTCTGATACCTGACCATCGTGAAGCAAGTGCGTCTTCGGTTCTTACGGCTAATACGTTTCCATTGCCTGGCCACAGTGACGCTATTGCGCCCCAGGCTCTTACAGCTCGATCTTTTTACGCCTGGCCACAGTGATGCTATTACGCCTCAGACTCTTACGACTTGTCTGTCTTTTTACGCCTAGCCACAGTGACACTATTGCGCCTCAGGCTCTTACGGTTCGTCTGTCTTTTTACGCCTGGCCACAGTGACGCTATTGCGCCTCAGGCTCTTACGGCTCGTCTGTCTTTTTACGCCTGGCTACAGTGACGCTATTGCGCCTCAGGCTCTTATAGCTCGTCTGTCTTTTTACGCTTGACCACAGTGATGCTATTACGCCTCAGGCTCTTACGGTTCGTCTGTCTTTTTATGCCTCGCCACAGTGACGTTATTACGCCTCAGGCTCTTACGGCTCGTCTGTCTTATTACGCCTGGTCACAGTGGCGCTATTGCACCTCAGACTCTTATGGCTTACCTGTTTTCTGTCACAAGATCTATATTCATAAAAAGTCGAAGAAAAATAAAGAAATAATTTGCGTAATGATCAGATAATAATATCTTGTGACAACGCAAACAAATAATAATGCGAGAATGTAAAAATTAAGAAAGAAGGGATAATGGTTAATTCCAATACAATTTCAAATGATCTGAGTTTCATGTCTTTCCTATTTTCTTCCCTTGCAGAGTTTCTAGGATGCAGGTATTGGGCCCAATCCTTCGTCTGATTCGATATAGACCTTCCCTATTGGCTCTGAACTTTCCGTCTTCCCTCAAGACATTGGTGATGTGTGACTCCCTCAGCACCAAATCTCCCTCGGACATCGGTCTATCTTTTACCTGACTGTTGTAGTAGTTGGCCACCCTTTGCTGGTAGGATGCCAGTCAGATAGCTGCAGCCTCTCTATGCTCATCAATCAGATTCAGGTTTTCTCTTAGCCCTCGTGAATTCTTTTCTTCCACTAAAGGTACTACCTGGATGACAGTGCTCCAATTTCCACAGGGATCAATGCTTCAGTGCCGTATACAAGGCTAAACGGCGTTTCTCCGGTTGATACTCGACTAGTAGTACGATATGCCCATAAGACACTAGGCAACTCGTCCACCCATGCTCCCTTAGCTTTATCCAGTCTGGTCTTCAACCCATGAAGGATGGTCTGATTGCTGACTTTGGCCTGCCCGTTAGCTTGAGGATATGATATAGAAGAAATCCTTAGCTGAATGTCAAGGCGCTTACAGAACTCACGAAAGGTGTCACAATCGAACTGTTTTCTGTGGTCAGCATTTAAGATGCGTGGGATCCCAAACCGACAGATAATATCTTTCCACACCATTGCTTCAACTTTCATCTCTGTGATTGTAGCTAAAGGTTTTGCCTCAATCCACTTTGTAAAGTAATCGGTAGCTACCAATAGAAACTTTTTTTGACCCGTAGCTAATGGGAAGGGCCCTAGAATGTCTAACCCCCATTGTACAAAAGGAGTTGGTTGTACCGTAGTCTGGAATGGAGCCAGTAGAGCCGTTGTTATTGGTGCAAACCTTTGGCACTTGTCACACCTGCAGGCTTTATCCATCGCATCTTTTTTCAACGTCAGCTAATAGAATCCCGATCGCAATATCTTAGAGGCAAGGGCTCTAGCTCCCAAGTGCTCACCAAAAATACCTTCATGTACCTCAGCTAGGACATAGTTTGCTTGCTCTGGCCCTAGGCACTTTAACAAAGGCGATGAATACCCATTTTTGTATAGTTCCCCATTTATCAGTGTGAACTTTGCCCCTTGTATCTTTAAACGGTGAGCCTCATCCTTATCCTGCGGGAGCTTACCTTCAGTGAGATACTGTTTGAATGGGGTTTTCCAATCGTCCCCCACTTCTATGTCACATACTTCGACTTCTTCAATGCTAGGCCGTTCAAGTCTCTCCACCTTCACCATTCTTCCTTCGGTCTCATTAAAGGAAACTAATTTAGACAATGAATCTACATGTGTGTTTTCAGACCGATTAATTTGTATCAACTGAAAGTTTTCGAAAGTTTGAGCGAGAGATTGGACTTTCTTTAGATAAAGGACCAGCATTGGCTCTCGGATCTGATATTGTCCATTGAACTGGTTTACCACCAATTTAGAATCACTATGCACCCCTAGGTGGTAAACTTGCAACTTCTCTGCCAGCTTTATTCCAGCAACCAAAGCCTCATACTCTGCTATATTGTTTGAACTAGGGAACCCAAACTGCAAAGATTATTCTAAGGATCTCCCTTCTAGTGATATCAAGACTATACCGGCCCCACTACTATTTGCACTTGATGCTCCGTCCACATACAGTAACCACGGTCGAGTTTCTTCTTCAATGTTGCCCCTTGGGCTAGTACATTCTACTATAAAATCTGCTAAAGCTTGGCCTTTGATAGCCTGCCTGGGCTGAAACGTGATATTATACTCTCCAAGTTCCACTGCCCATTTCACCAATCTCCCTGAATGTTCAGGCTTCTGAAGGATTTGCCTTAATGGCTGATCCGTCAGGACGAAAATGGAGTGTGCTTGAAAATAAGGACGTAATTTATGAGAGGCCATCATAAGGGCCAGTGCTAGCTTTTCGGCTAGTGGATAACGGGTCTCTGAGTCTAGCAGTACCTTACTCACATAGTATATGAGACGGTCTACTGTTTCATCTTTCTTCAGTAGTACTGCACTGACGGTGAATTCACCGACTCCCAAGTACATATACAACTGTTCTCCTTCCAAATTCCTTATTAACAACGGTAACTGCTTCAAATATTCTTTCAAGTCTTCAAAAGCTCTTTGACAATCATTTGTCCACTAGAAATTCCTTTCGCCTCGTAGAGTTTTGAAGAACGGCAAGCTCCTCTCTGCAGATTTTGACAAAAAACGGTTCAGAGCTGCTATTCTGCCTGCCAATCTTTAGACTTCTCTCACTGTGGTTGGTGGCTCGCCTGTACCTTTTCAGGGTTTACCTCAATACCCCTGTTGGTGATCATGAACCCCAAGAACTTTCCCGATCTAACTCCGAATGAGCATGAACCCCAAGAACTTCCCCGATCTAACTCCGAATGAGCATTTGTTGGGATTTAGCTTCATATTGAATTCCCTCAGCACATTAAACACCTTGGACATCTGATGAGCGTGAGACTCTCCTGCTCTGCTCTTGATAATCATATCATCCACATAAGCTTCCATAGTATTTCCCAGAAGATCTTTGAATACTTTGTTCACCATTCGCTGATATGTAGCTCCAGCATTCTTTAAACCGAATGGCATTACCCGATAACAGTATGTTCCATCGTCGGTTATAAAAGAAGTCTTCTTTTCATCTTCTGGATGGAGCATAATTTGATGATACCCAAAGAAAGCATCTAAAAAACTGAGGAGTTCATACCCGGACGTTTCATCCACAAACCTATCAATTCGGGGCAAAGGGTACGAATCTTTAGGGTAAACTTTATTCAAATCAGTGAAATCCATACATATTCGTCATTTCCGATTGGATTTCTTCACCATTACCACATTGGCCAACCACTCAGGGTAGTAGACCTCTCTAATAAACCCGACTTCTAAAAGTTTATTAACTTCTTCAGTGATCGTCTTTTGTCTTTCCGAGGTAAAATTTCTCTTCTTTTGTTTAACAGGCTTATGTCCGGGTGAAACATTAAGCCTATGGCAAATCACTTCTGGATTAATCACGGGCATATCAGTCGGGGTCCAAGCAAAAACATCTAAGTTTCTATGCAGGCATTCTGCTGTCTCCCTTCTTGTTTGTTCATCCAGTTGAGTCCTTATGAACACCCTCTTCTCTTCATCCCCCTTAACTAGCTCAATGACTTCTGTTTCCTCAACAAGCTGAGGTTTAGGAGGGTCATCTATATATAATGTCTTCTTTCTCTGTACTCCTTTACAGGCAGTAGAGGCAATATAACATGTGCGATCCCTTTTTTGATTTCCTCGTACTTGCCCGACTCCGTTAGGAGTAGGGAACTTCATTAGTAAGTAGCAAGAAGATATCACCGCCCTCATATCATTTAATACAGGCCTTCCCAAGATCATATTGTAAGCAGCTGAGGTCGATCTTACAACCATAAACAATACCTGTCGAGTCACATCCTTTGGGCTTTCCCCTAGAGTCACAGGCAACTCTATAAAGCCGACGACCTTCACCTTCTCGCCCGTAAATCCATACAATGGCGTCATAACGGGTCTTAATCTATCCTTGGATACATTCATTTTCTCAAAGCAATTTCAATAGATTAAGTTTACCGAACTTCCATTATCGACTAGGATTCTTCTTACTGGATTTTTGCCACCACCGTTGATATCACCATCGGGTCATCACGAGGTATGCCGATATCACCCTTGTCCGTCGTAGTGAACACAATGGGCTCTTCATCTGCCTTTTCCTCCATTACAGCATGAATTTGATACGCTTGTCTCGCGTAACTTTTACGGGAAGCAGAGGAACTTCCTGCTATCAATTCTCCCCCTGCAATAACATTGATAGCTAGGCCGGTAGGTTCATTATCCAGCCGGTTATCTCGGGGGTCAGGCTTAGCTACTTCATTTCTTGGCCTATTTCTCTCGTTATCATTATTTTGTATATTCCGCGGACGATCATTCCTTCGATCTCGCGGAGGATAACGGGGTCTTTCACTTCTCCAGAGGAAGCGGTTAATTTTCCCATCTCTTGCCAACCTCTCTAACTGATCCATCAGATCTCTGTATCTTTCAGTAGGGTGACCATGAGCAGCATGAAATTCATAATAAGCATCAAGATTTAGACCCATATCTCTAATCTTCTTTTTAGGGAATTCCAATAGTCCAGTCCTCTCAATAGCGAAAAGTATTGCTGTGTGGGGCCCATTTAGTCTGGTATAGTTTTCATACCTGAGTCTAGGAGCCTTGTCTAATTCGACGGGTCTCGAAGAGCTTCTTTCAGGTACATCTCTCTCTCTCTCTCTCTCTCTTTTTCCTCCTTCCCTTGCCTCTCGAGACTGTACCATCTTCATTACTTCTTCCAGAGCCACGTATTTATTTGCTCTAGTAAACAAATCAGAAAGTGTCGCTGGCTGATCAAGGGAGAGGGATTCTTGCAGCTTCTCGAATTTCGTCCCTTGCAGCATTGCAGCCATGGCTACTCCCACAGGTAGATCTTTCACCTCTAAGGTTGCATCTCGGAAATGATCTACATAGTTCTTCAATGATTCTTTGTTCCATTGTTTAAGGGTGAGCAGATAAGTAGCATTCTTCTTCCGTTGGCTATTGATCATGAAGGCTCTCAAAAATTCACTTCGTAATTGGTCGAAGGAAGAGATAGAACCCTCGTTTAACCCATTAAACCATTTTAATGCATGCCCCGACAGTGTGAGCGAGAAGGCTCTACATATGATTTCATCTTCCCATCCATGGAGTAATATGAGGGACTCGTAACTCTGTCTATGGTCGTATGGGTCTGCTTTGCAGGCATAAGCAGCCATAGAAGGCATCTTGAATTTTTTCGACAAAGGTTTGTCCATAATCTCGGGACTGAAAGGAATTCTCCTTCTCTGACTGTCGTCGGGAGACATTAACTTCTTCCTTTCTAGGATTCTCTCAATAACTTTCTCAACATTTTTGGACCCTCGAGTTGAGTGTGCTCCCCTCTCTTCGGCACTAGAAGAATCTGAGTAGTAAGCACCCCTTCTTCCTCTGTTCTGGAGATTTTGCACACGGTCCGCTCCCCGACTAAAGATCTCCTCCTCGTTCACTGTTTCCCTTCCTCTAGAGGACTGCGCTGTATCCTTTCTTCCTGCTCCTCCCATTCCGAAATTCGACCTTGTACCTTCGAAATAGTCTTGGGGGTCATGACTATTCTGTCTCTGCTGCTCCCCAGATCTGCGATCTCCGAAGTCATGCTCCAAGTCTGTAGCAGAAGTCCTGATCTCCGAGGCAGAGGTTTGCCGCCTGTACTCTGCGGCAGAGTTCTGCCTCCTTAACTCCGCGCTAGGGGTATTGCTCCTGAATCTGTGTGGCAGGGTTGGACTCTGTCAGACCTGTGGCAGTATTCATTCGTCTCAGACCTGCGGCAGGGTTCACCTCTCGCAGTCCCACAGCAGGGTGCCTCCTCAGAGCCGCGGCAGAGGTGTCCTCCAGACCTGCGACAGGGTTCACTCTCAGAGCTGCGGCAGTGTTGTCCTCCAGACCTGCGGCAGAGTTCATCCTCAGAAATGCGACAAGGTTCACCCGTAAACCTGTGACAGGGTTGTATTCCAGACCTGCAACAGAGCTCATCCTCAGAGTTGCGACAGGGTTTACCCTCAGACCTGCGGCAAGGTTGTCTTCCAAACTTGCGGCAGGCAAACTTGCGGCAGGATTATATTCCAGACCTACGGCAGAGTTCATCCTGAGAGCTGCGGCAGGGTTTAACCTTAGACCTGTGGCAGGGTTGTCTTCTAGACCTGCGGCAGAGTTTTGCACCAGGCCAGCGGCAATATCCTGTCCCCAATCTCCTTGTCCGGTATTCACCATTGTAGAGGGTTGACCTCTTTCGTAAGTCTGCCTCGGGACGTTCTCTCCTACCATTTGCTGCACTTCTGGAGGCCAGCTAAATTGCGGCAGAGCATTTTTGAAGAAATTCACCATAGCCCTCAACGCTGTAGTGGTCTGCTCATTCTGACGCTTCAAAGCCTTAAATTCATCAAGGGAAACAGTGGCAACTCTGCAGCCTTCTTCATTCTGCTCTTGTCCTCTCTCCGGTCTGGCAGGAGGACTCACAGAATTCTATTCTCCCAAATTTGTTGCTGCTGTCGAACGTGTTCTTACCATTTTGATAAAGAATCTGACTTTTTGTTCTGATTCCCACAGACGGCGCCAATTGTTGTTGTTCTAAACAACAATGATGGAATGATGCTGATGTGGTCTTCTCTGTTGTCTTCTCCACGTGTTTTGAAGATTCTGCAAGAACAAGAAAGCTCAGAGAGGTGCAGTGATCTGTCCCTGCACGCGCACTCCGATGCTTAAGTCAGGAAACTCTTTTAGCAGAATCTTAATTAACAAAAAATAGAGCTTAGGGTTTTTTTAATCATACCTAGGGTATTTATAGATATTTTTGGAGTTAGGTCGGGCTTTGTATTTACTCAGGGCTTATGAATATCCTGGGCCCAAAACTGTATGGTTTTGGGCAGTACGCATCTGAGGCCCAGGCGCGAGTCTGGGCAGGCGACAGAGTTACTAGATACTCTGTCGCGGAACTCAGAATCTATTGCAGTGCGGATGAGTACAGTCGTGCGACAGAGGTTCGAAGACCTCTACCGCAGACTTGGTGCAGAGTTCTGCCGCGGCTCACTCTGCCGCATGTAACTCTACTGCTACACTAAGGACGCAGAGTCTATCGCAGATACACTCTACCGCGAGGTCTCCCGCTCTCTGCCGCTAAACTTAGGGCACTGAGGTCTATCGTGGGACATACTCTGCCGCAAGACACTCTGCCGCAGGCTTACTCTGTCGTGAGATATTTCCTCTGTCGCCAGTCTACTTGCCACGTGGATTATGACTTTTCATTGATTGCCATGTGGCCTACAACCTGACGCGTGGCTGTCCTTTATTAGTCGATGTTTGCCTATGTGGACTTGTAGAATCTGACCTCTATCAATAATAAATTTATTTTATTTTTTATTTTATCTTCTATTCCATTTGATCATCAATTACATTATTATCACAATCAATTCACGTGCCAAACAGAAACTTAATTTTGAACTCATTACGGTTCTAGTTGGAGACAATGACGATTCTCATCATCTTACAATTCTCATCATCTTACAATTTTAATTTTACTCTCAATTTTTTTATTTTAATATAATATTTTTAACGATAATTTTATTATTTATTTTATCACTATTATTATTATTAAATTCAAATATATCACCGTTTGATATCAATCTCACCGTCAATACAAACTATATATACTCTTAATCCATAGCCATAACATCATCACATGAAAAAAATCTTTCCCATCCGAGCAAGCACCATTCACAACGCAGTTCAATCTATAAGCCACAAACAGGCCAAGGTGGCATATGAAAGAAGAAAATACCACTCGAATGGAAGCAAATTACATATATCAGAATTCATGACTAGGTAAAATAGCAGCAGCAGAAATCCTTCCAAGGGACAAGAATATACACGAATACAGAAATTGAAAAAAAAAAAACAAAAAATACACAATCATTTTGCCAAATTCGAATTCAGTAAAACAACTATGTACACAAGCAAGGCAGAATACTCGAGCAACATTGCGAACAGGAGGATGCTAATACAACCGATTTATAGAAATATGCTCAGTTCTCATCTGATGGAGCACTTCCGGACTGAGAGCCCGAAGTAGTAGAAGATGAATTGCCTCCGCCAGACTGAGATCCTGACGAGAACAAACCATTGAACGGCCATGGGAATGAGAACCTTCTGCCACTCCCACTTCTCCCATCTCCTTCACTTTCTTGTCCACTACCAAGAACACTGTTTTCACTTTCTCTTTGGTTGGGATTATTCCTTGGCCTCTCAGAATCGACCTTTGATTCATCAGCAGGCATTTGATATCTACAAACTGGACAAGAACTATGAAGCTCCAACCATGGCAATATGCACCCACTATGAAATTTATGCTTACATGGCATTTCTTTGGCTTCACTGCCGGTTTCAAAATCATCCAAACACACTGAACATTGCAAATTCTCCTCAATTTTAACAGTAGGCATAGCTTCAATGGCTTCCTTTTGTGCTGGTGGAGTCCCATATCTGTTCGGGTCATTTTCTGCCAAATGCTGCAACAATAAGTCTAAACCAGGACCCATGAAATAATCGCTTAAAGACCCTATATGGTCGGAGTTTTGGTTTAGACCACCCTGATTGGAATCATAAGAACCCTGGACGATAATAGCCTGATTGAAAGGATTGATCAAAATTACACGCTCTCTTTCCCTATCTCTATCCCTGCCTGTACCATTCTCAGAATTCTCAGTTTCAGCAGCCATTCCATCTCTAATACCTTGAAGCAACTGTACAATCGTTTCAGTTCTTCTTCTCCTCCTCATAATGGATTCAAGTTCTTGGTCCAAATCGGTATCTCCTCCATGGCGAGCTTCACCATCATCATTGTCATCATCCTCTTCTTCAAAGTCAATACGCCTTAGTCTTCTGCGGCGACGAGGATTACCCATCATACCTAACAAGATGGGTGCCCACAGAGAGAGTGCTCGATCAGATCCAATATCGGAATCTATTTCTGGATTGTCTCTGGTACCACTGCTCCTTTCTTCAATAAATCCACTTAGACATAATGGGCATTTAATCTCCACTTCCATGATGGGAGTCACCATTTGAAGGCATTGGTAACACCAGTACCTTGCTGCCACTGCTTCCTCCATTCTTTTTTAGCCCTTTCTCCTCCTTCCTCAGCACAAATTTCTTCTCTCTTTTCCTGTTTCTTTAGGGGTTCTGTCACAAGAAAGAGCAAATAGAATCAAGAAAAACAATTAGAGTCAACTAATTGGAAAGCAATCTGCCAAAAAGATTATCCGTTTTGAAAGATAAGCAGATCTAAATAACAAAATCTCCTACAAACAACAAAACTTTTCCGACCTGTGATTGATACTGGAAAAAAAACCCAATTGTACACATGTAAATAGATCCAACCCCTAACCCCTTCAAAAGAAAAGAAAACGAAAATCCATCAAAAATTGAAATCACAGATTCATAACAACCCCAAAATACAAAAGTAAAAGCAGAATAGCAGAAGGCGGAGCTTGAAATGAGCTCCCAAATAACACAAGATTAAACAGAAAAACCAAAGGACCCAGAATCTCTAAACTGCTAAATAACAACCCCAACTCCAAGAAAACCAAGCCAACTGCTAACCTTATGAGTCATGAGACAGAAATGAATATGTTAGGTTTAGTAAAATTAACAGCGTAGAAGGATCTGGAAGCATCCCAGTGGAGTTCTCAAATCCATGACACTTTGACAACCAATAACCAAAATCACTGGACTAATCAGAATTATCAACAAACAAAAAGATTTCAGACACAAACACATATCCCAGATGTTATGTTTCTCTTACCTTTTTATTCTTTCGATTTTTGGGTGGCTGTGAATTTGAGCAAGAACGAACCAAAAGAGGAGAAGAAGAAGCAGACTCTTGGGTAAGAGAAAGAAATGGCTACAGTTTTACATTCTTCTCATTATAGGACAATCCAATCCAGTCCAACCCCCTTCTCTCTCTCTTCTAAATTTTCCATTTGCTAATTTTCTAAATTATATTATTATTATTATTAAGTAATAATAATTATATTTATCTTAAAAAATAAAAGTAAAAATAAAAATAAAAACTGATATCTTTTGCAAGAAAGAACAGAAAAGCGCGTGGTGAGGTGGCAGTGTTGGTTAGATGTTTGAAACATTTCAATAACCAATCCGATCAATCCATACTTTACCCATTCGCTTTTGCCTCGCATTGCATTATTATTGTATTCTTCTTCTTCTTCTTCTTCTTCTTCCTGTTTCTCATTGTTATTTGGGGCGTCTGATCCAGCCACTGGACTGTCACCAAACTACTTTCACGGTGATGATGCTGCCACACAAGCTGTCAAACCACAGACATGATTATTTTCAATATAGTTATTTTATACTAGAAAATTACTCGCTCTTCAATTTGAATGTTGAGTTAAACCTCAAGATAATTTCTGACAGAGAGAGGTGAAAAAAAAAATCACTAAAATTTCTCCATATCGGAAGAAATGAAGAAAAATAAAATTGTAGTTAAATAACTTATCCAAATTAAAATATGTCCGAACGCATTCATAAGTCTGAATTTAAGATTGTGCAAGATAGATTGTCACTTCAAAAATAGTATTTGAATCTTCAAGCATTGATTATACGTCCTGATTCGAGTACCGATCACAATTTCTTTTCACCAACCAAAGAAAGATTTGTTATACACGTAGCGAACCGGCCAGGAGATTCCTGGACTGGTAGGATGAAGGCGACCTTTATTTAGTGGGGATTTAATTCAAATGTATTAAATTATAAAAATATAACCATTAGAATAATGATAATACTAAAAATAAAAAATTAAATCATATTTAATTATAATTATTAAAAAATTATAATTATACTTGATGCTGTATTGAAAATACTGCATAATAGTTTTGTTATAATATTTTTGAACACATTTTTTTTAACATACAAAAATAATCTATCATTCAACCATTAATCTCTCGTTTGATTATTTAAACAATTTTCATGATTTTTATTATTGAAAAGATTCTCTTCATTTTAGCATTGACAATCTGTAAAATCATATTAACAATAAATAAATTAATCGATACATATTATTTTTTTAGTCTCAATTATTTTTATTACATTAGCAAAATCACTAACCATAAAAACTCAATCTTACATTATATATCTATAATATAATATTGAAACTAACTTTCAAGTGTCAAAAGTTTCACTAAAAAATTTGATAAAAATTTAGTAGAATTTAAAACTTTTTATTTATATAAATTTTTTTTTTTAAGCCAATGGAGGGTTAAGCCCAGTGGCTCTCAAAGGGCCCCGCCTTGACCTTAATGGAGCATTTTGACAAACAATTTTTGCAGAAATCTTTTGGAACATGCTATAGTTGGAAAAAAAAAACAATCAAGTAAATAGAAGCTAAAGCTTCTGAAATTTAAAAGTATTACCAGTATGTAAGATGTCTCAATGTTTGTTCTAATAAGCCTCTATATCATGTCATGGCTTGTACATAAAGTGTTCGATGGAATGACTCTTTGGGCATGCTCTAGGTTTCTCACGCACATTTAAGGAAAGGGACTACATGGACTACCCACTCAAAATATTGAAGCATAAGGAGTATGGTGTACGGGACCAATAGTTTGGATAGGCAGGCAGGACAACAACTTGGCTGCTGATGGAGAACCTGAACCGAGTCAAAGTCCTTACAACCAAGACTTTAGAGTCCTTAGGATTAGAGAGTCCTTAGGGATTTAAACTCCTGTAGATATAGTTGTAATGTATTTGAATTCCTTGTAGATAGGGTTGGAAGAGTTCAGCTATGTAAGGGGGACTTCATTATAAATTGAGGGCTTCCTGCATTCATATTTGATTATCTCAGAGTTTTTCAATAACATAGAGTTTATGAGTTTTCTCTGTGTTGAGGGTGTGAACAATGCGACTCATGTATAATGGCCACTAGGATTTATGTGGTTTGGCAAAAATGCCTACATTCATGGAGGGTAGCTGAGGATGCTAATTTATGAATATTATGAACCAGGTTATTCACAAGTTATAAGACTCTTGCTAAAACAAGTAAGGTGTCTGTTCGTGACGAAAGTACGAATGAGCTAGAAAGAGAAAGGTGTAAACTAATAGAAGTAGAGCTTATGCAGTAAATACAAACTAAATGATTCATTTGCTTTAGAATGAAGGCATATATAGGCTTGTGCTATGTCACGCCCTACTCTCACACGTGACCTCCAAGATCACCATAATTTTTTTTAACATTTTACTTACCTTTCCTTCAGTCATCTCTCTACACCATTTAGTTGGGCTGTGATTCGATATTAGTCACCTATTCACACTTATTCACAACATACATAGAATTTAATATTCTTTTCTATAATATAAACTCTTATACATAAAAACAATCAGTTGTACATATACATCCTGACCGTACATTAGTTTACATAGCTGTGCTTATACATTGTTTAGCACAAAATGTTCGAGTGTGTATACCTCTCGTAAGATGGATATGCATCGGATCAGGGAAATATCAGTCCTCAGTCGTGTCCACCTACTGTGGATGCTCTGAAAAGAGGGAAATAATAAGGGGGTGAGCTCACAACTCAGTAAGAAAATCAGACAAGCAAGTAGATAACCACACTATCTACAAAATACCATGCTTATGCCTCGAAATCATTCCTTACCCTATCTATATCTAACGTATGCATCTTTCTCAAAGCTTTTATGCAATATATATATATATATATATAAAAAAATATATACACACAAAACATCAGTTATAAAACTGGTAATATGCTGGTTTAACAATCTCAGCATTTTCTGCTTAACATTGCATTTCTCATGTAATTTCACACAAATCACATTTATCATGCCATTTATTTAAATCAAAATCATATGACATTCATCATGTTTCAAAACATGGAAATCTGATCCTCACCCATCCCTCGGTTTACCCTTTTTACAACTCACAAATTCACATGTTCATATCATAAAACCATGTGATAATTCAATCAAGAAATATTGATTCATATTGCATGAAAAGAAAACTGAGATAGGCGACTACATGTTCCGAGTGTATGATCATAACTCATTTTTCGTGATCCCAAGCTACACAGTACTCGGTATGCGGGATCTCACAATTGCTATAGCGGGAGGTGGGTCGAATCTCTACCGTCAGCTCTCAATCTGAGGACCTGATCCCGGAGCACACCAGATCCCACTAGATCCCGCTCCCACCGCTAACCAGTCCTATCATAGTATATCAAGTACTCATGGTACAACGTACTCCATGTGACATACACGGTACACAGTACTCCATGAACCCTATCTCAAGGTGGGATGCTCGCCATGTGTCATGCCCCGTTTTCGGGAACCCTTCTATCCATACATTCTCTACTACGGTTGGGCTGTGAGAAGATGCAATTACTAAAAATTTATTTATTTACAGCGGAATATTTAAAACTTTAATTCACACTCCCAGGTGTGTGTGTAAATACACAAAATTAATTGTATAAATACCAAGTGTTTACATATCATCCCCATAATACTGATTACAATTCCAAGATATAACTGTGCGATACGATATATTAGATACAAAATACTCGTGTATATAAATCTTATACCTTTGCGGATTGTGGGAGCTGTTCAACACAAAAGACTTAGAGACCACCGCTCTCTTACTTCTCAGTACCTGGAGGGGGAAAATAGTGGGATGAGCAAACCACGGCTCAGTAAGGAAATGTATACTAGCAGGTAGATATCGTACTACCTACATAGCCCATGCATGCATAAACCAAAACCATGTTTTCGTTATAAATGGAAATATCATACGAAAAATGCATTTAAACATATATTTCTCAATAGCATTTTCGTGTAAATCAAATGTCAAACTTCCATTTAAAACATGCTCATAAATAGTGCCCTCATGGCACAAATGTGAAATCAGAGATTTATCAAAAACACGAAATCTCTTTCACTTCTCAAACCATTCTTTCTCGCAAATCTCTTTCTTTTCTGAGATTGTCTCTGTTTCTTGATTCTCTGAGACAGGCATGGAAGTTTCGGCAATCAAATATCCACGACTTATGGCCACAGTCAGTGATCCCAGGCCTCACTGATCGGGTGTGCATAGGGTATCACTTCGCCTGAAGGGGGATGGGTCAGTCCTACCCTCCGGCTCATTTCAATCCACCTCATCTCCTCGTATACTCACGGTGAAGATACGTCGTGTGTCATCTACGCGATACTCGTACTCACGTGCACCCAGCACGGTACATAGTATACCAACGGGTGACTACACTATTCTACGTACAACCGTGGACCCAAGTCCATACTCCAACTCCGATGGACTTTTTTATCCTTAAACCATGTCTCATATACCAGGCGAGCAAGCAGCGCGACACACAGTCAACGCAAAGCTCCAGCGCGGTACGATCTATCGTTAAGGCCCAGCCCGTTCAATTGGCCGTCGGCTGGTATCCCCTTGGGTCCCAGACCCCAAGGTTTACCTTAACTCAACAAAACAGGTGCGAGCAAAGTTCCCGCACTTTCTCAAAACCCCCGTGCGAGTTAAAACTCCCGCACGGTACATCAAGGCATTAAAACCGGTGTGAGCTAGCGCTTCAACACCAAATCTCATCTCAAAACTGATAGATGGCTATTTTCTCTTTTAAAACTCAAAACACGTTTATTCATACAGCATGCCTCTTCATGCTAAAACATGTAAAATTAGCCAACCTATCATCAACGTTTCTCAATCATAAATAACAATGTAAAATTGAGAACATCATTGAAAACATGCATATCATGCTATTTCCTTACCCTATCCCATTCCTCAATACATATATATACATCATAGTACTTTTTATACTTCCACATCATTTCATAAACTTATAATATCGTACTAGTCCTAGCAATATATCTACGAAATTGCTGTAATTACGTACGAACATCTCTATAGCTAACACACAGTCCCTTACCTCGTTTTACTTGTGTGCAACTATCCGCCTTTATGCTTCTCGCGTTCTCATCTCGACTTGCTCCGGCGTATCATCCGAAACTGAAATTCATCCACCAACATTTGAGTTAATGTTTCTAACTCTTATTCAACTAAGCATTTATCCAATGCCTTAATTACACATTTTTTTTTTACCCTTTGTGGTAAATCTCCCAATTTATCCTAATATCAACATTTCCAAACCATTTCCACAACATACTCATCCACTCAAGATATCCCATTCATCAAAAATACTCCCACATTCCACTTTCTCACACTTGACTATTTCCAAGCTATATGCATTTCATACCATCCTAGGTAGTTCTATCATGTCTATGCATACTAACCATTTCCCATATCAATATCCAAACCAATGTACTTGGATTTGTGCATTAGAACTTACCTCATTGGATTTTCTCTTGCTACAATTAGGATTGCCCTCTATTTCTTCAATCCTTCAAATGGGAAAATGCCTCTAGACTATTTTGTTCTTCTCTTTGATGTGAACAACTTTATCTCTAATAGCCTCTCCTTAAATCTCACTGAAAATGGCTGGATTTAGGAGTGAGAAACTAGATTTCTTTGAGTTGAAGTGAAATGGAAATGTTTTCCCGAAATTTTGATGATCCAACTGCTCCCATTTATAGTTTTGACTTGATGAGATCGATCTTCCTTGGGTGGAGATCGATCTGTTCCTCAAAAATCCTTCTTTTCTGAGACGTTTTAAAGGTAGGAGATCGATCTGTCGAGACTAGAGATCGATCTGCTGTCAAACAGAAGCTTAAGGAGATCGATCTGGTCTTAGGGGAGATCGATCTGCTTCCAACCCGAGAGCTAAGGAGATCGATCTGCTTCCTTTGGAGATCGATCTGTTCCCTTCCATTTCTCACATAAGGGCATTCTGGCTCTCCCAGATCGATCTCTCATCCTATGAGATCGATCTAGCCTTCACAAATTCCAGATTTTCCTGCAGTTTTTCTGCAATAACCCTTACCAAACACCCTTAATTTGCTACCATGATCATTTCCTCATTCATTCATCTTTGAGACTTGAAAATGGGATCCATCCTCACTACATACACATTAAAACTTGTGTAGAATCTTTGTATGACCACACATATATACGATATTACTCAAATGGAAATATACACTTATGTACATCTTTCCTTCCATTTTACTATACTACTCATATTCCATTCCGATCACATTCTTCTCGTATTCAAGTTCATTTCTTCCTACTCATTCGTAATGCAACTTATACGTATAATCACAATTCTTACTACAAGTGCGTACATAATCTTATGAACTTACATTGCATACACTTCACATTACAATACATCATCTTACTTATGATTTTATTTACATTCCCATGTTCCTATATACATAGCTATACATATACGGGGTCTCACATTCTCCCCCACTTAAAGAATTTGGTCCTCCAAATTAGAACCAATTCAATCTGTGAATAACTCGGGATACTTTTCCTACATCAAACTTTCCAGTTCCCATGTGGCCTCTTCCACAGTGTGATGTTGCCACAAAACCTTAACCAATGAAATCGTCTTGTTCCGCAACACCTTCTCTTTCCTGTCCAACACCCTGATCGGTCTCTCGACATACGACATATCTTTCTTGAGCTCCAACGGCTCATAACTAATTACATGTGTCGGATCCGGATAGTACTTCCAAAGTATAGAAACGTGGAAGACATTGTGGACTTCTTCTAACTCAGGTGGTAAGGCTAGCCTATATGCTCCTTCTCCCACTCTATCCAAAATCTCGAAGGGACCAATGTAACGAGGACTTAATTTTCATTTCTTCCCAAACCTCATTATTCCCTTAGAAGGAGATACTTTCAAAAATACAGACTCGCCAACATCAAACTCAAGTGGTCTCCGTCTCCTGTCAGCGTAGTTCTTTTGTCGACCTTGAGCTGTTCGCAGCCTCTCGCATATTATCTGAAAATCCTCGGAGGCTTGCTTAACCAAATAGGGGGCGAGCAATTGTCTGTCACCAACTTCTTCCCAACCAATGGGCGATCGGCATCTACGACCGTATAGTGCCTCATAAGGGGCCATACCAATACTTGAGTGATGACTGTTATTGTAGGCGAACTCAATCAATGGCAAGTGATCGTCCCATGAGCCTCTAAAATCCAGCACACACGCTCTCAACATATCCTCCAGGGTCTGTATAGTCCTCTCCGACTGACCATCTGTCTGAGGATGAAAAGCGGTGCTAAAACTCAACTGGGTCCCCATCGCTTCCTGGAAATGTCCCCAGAAGTGCGAAGTGAAGCGGGCATCCCTATCCGAAACAACACTCACTGGGACTCCATGCAATCTCACTATTTCTCGCACATACAGATTCGTCAGTGCACTCAATGTATCTGTAGATCTCATGGCTAAGAAATGTGCCGATTTCGTTAACCGATCTACTATCACCCATATCGCATCATGGTTCTTACGGGTTCTCGGTAACCCCATCACAAAATCCATGGTGACATGCTCCCACTTCCATGTTGGTATCGATAGAGGTTGTAATAATCCTCCTGGTTTCTGATGTTCGACTTTTACTTGCTGACAAATGAGACATCTAGCGACATACTCAGCTATGTCTCTCTTCATTCCAGACCACCAATATGCTTTTCGGAGATTTTGATACATCTTACTACTCCCCGGGTGTATCGTGTATCTCGACGAGTGTGCCTCTGATAAGATCAGCTTTCTCAGCTCTATATCCTTAGGAACACATATTCTATCTCTAAACCTTAGTATTCCATCTGGACTCAATATAAAATCAGCACCCTTCCCTTTCTGGATTTGGCTAATCATGACAATACACCATTGATCGATTTGCTGAGCTTGTCGGATTCTCTCAATCAACTCCGGTTCTAACCTCAAGCTAGCAATAATCCCATAGCTGCCAATCTCAGGTAGGGTCATATCCAGACTAAGGTTCGTGAATTGTTCCAACAACTCGTGTTCTCTAACCATCATGTGAGACACCAACCCGAGACTCTTTCGACTTAATGCATCGGCGACCACATTTGCCTTCCCCGGGTGGTACAAGATCTCACAATCATAGTCCTTGAGGAGTTCCAACCACCTCCTCTGTCTCATGTTTAACTCCTTTTGTGAGAATAGATATTTCAGACTCTTATGATCCGTAAAGATCTGAAATCTCTCACCATATAAGTAGTGGCGCCATATCTTCAACGCAAACACTACGGCCGCTAACTCCAAATCGTGAGTGGGGTAGCTCTTCTCATGATCTTTCAACTGTCTAGATCCATAAGCTACTACCCTTCCATCTTGCATCAAAACACAGCCTAGTCCTTGATGCGAAGCATCTGCATACACCGACTAATTTCCTGAACTGTTAGGGATGATAAGAACTGGCGTGGTAGTTAATCTGCGCTTAAGTTCCTGAAAACTCCTCTCACAAGCTTCATCCCATGAAAACTCCACACTCTTCCTCGTAAGATGTGTCAATGGAGCAGCTAATCTAGAGAAACCCTCTACAAATCTTCTGTAGTAACCAGCCAATCCCAAAAAACTTTTGATCTCTGTGACTGTCCTAGGTTGTTCCTATTGAACGACTGCCTCAATCTTGGATGGATCTACTGACACCCCATCCTTCGATATAACATGGCCTAGAAAAGAAATCTGTTCTAGCCAAAAGTCACATTTGTTAAGCTTGGCATATAATCTTTTCTCTCGGAGGGTTTGCAAAATAATCCTTAAGTGCTGCTCATGCTCTTCTCTGGACCTTGAATACACCAATATGTCATCAATGAAAATAATTACGAATTGGTCCAGGTATGGCTTGAATACTTCATTCATTAGAGCCATAAAAGCTGTCGGCGCATTGGTCAACCCAAAAGGCATCACTAAAAATTCGTAATGGCCATAGCGGGTACGAAATGCTGTCTTGGGCACATCCTCCTTTCGAATCTTCAATTGATGATACCCAGACCTCAGATCTATCTTGGAGAAGATCTGTGCTCCCCGAAGCTGATCCAATAAATCGTCAATGCGTGGCAAGGGGTACTTATTCTTGATGGTAGCCTTGTTTAACATCCGATACTCAATGCACAATCTGAGGCTCCCATCTCTCTTCTTCATAAACAATACCGGGGCTCCCCATGGTGAGACACTCGGTCTTATGAACCCCTTCTCTAACAACTCTTGCAGCTGTTTCCTTAATTCCTCTAACTCAACTGGGGCCATCCTATATGGTGACTTCGATATTGGTTCGGTTCCAGGCGTCAAGTCTATACCGAATTCCGTTTCTCTATCAGGTGGCAATCCTGGTAGATCGTCTGGAAAGACATCAGGGAATTCTCTGACCACTGAGATGTCCTCCATATCCGGATATACTTTGTTCAAATCCACCACATAAGCAACAAAACCTTCAAAACAACACTCAAGCCATTTATACCAAAGTACTTTACTTAATACAAAATTTAAGATTTCATTTCTTCTCTTAAAATCTTACAACACATTCTTCAGGTAGAGAAAACTTAATGGACTTAGAACGACAATCTATGACAGCATGATTGGCGGCTAACCAATCCAT
Organism: Firmiana major; assembly: GCA_033439115.1. Classification (NCBI taxonomy): domain Eukaryota; kingdom Viridiplantae; phylum Streptophyta; class Magnoliopsida; order Malvales; family Malvaceae; genus Firmiana; species Firmiana major. The sequence goes on from CM065905.1 coordinate 42,314,658, forward strand.
TCCAAAAATTACATCAATGTCATACATATTCAACAAAATCAAGTTGGCTGTCATGCACTTATCTCCTACCCTCACTTTACAATCTTTATACACTTGTTCAACTAATTGGCTAACTCTCATGGGAGTACTTATCAGTAAGGTCCTACTCAAGTATGTGGGTTCTACAAAACCTTTTAACTTAGATGCACATGCAGGTGATATGAAGGAATGCGTAGCACCAGAATCAAACAAAGCTATAACCTCTAGATTGAAAATCAAGATTGTACCTTTTATCACTTCAGAAGAGGTATCAGCCGATGCCTGGTCTATCGCATACACCCTGCCTTGACCCACAACTTGTTTTCCTTTCTCTTCAGCCGAGGCTTTCTTTCTTGCAGGAGGTGCAACTGTAGGAACCCTCTCTGGCTCTTTACCCCTCTGTGGAACTGCCTCAACTATCTCCGGGCACTCTCTGGCATAATGTCCAAATTTACCACATCTGAAGCATCGGGTACCCTGAAGATGACATGGCCTACCACCATGGTATCGACCGCATAACCTACACTGATCTGTAGTCGGTCGGGGTCCACCAATCACTATTCCCCTGGCTGGTGTCTGAGTCGGAGGCATAAAAGGTCTAACAACCTTCTTCTGGAACTCATCTACCTCTCTCCGACGTTTACTCATGAATTTTTGACCAAATTTGGCACTCTTGCCATCTCGCAGCTTCCTCGGACCCTTGTCCTTACCCCAACTAGATTTCTTTGAGTTGAAGTGAAATGGAAATGTTTTCCCGAAATTCTGATGATCCAACTGCTCCCATTTATAGTTTTGACTTGATGAGATCGATCTTCCTTGGGTGGAGATCGATCTGTTCCTCAAAAATCCCTCTTTTCTGAGACGTTTTAAAGGTAGGAGATCGATCTGTCGAGACTAGAGATCGATTTGCTGTCAAACAGAAGCTTAAGGAGATCGATCTGGTCTTAGGGGAGATCGATCTGCTTCCAACCCGAGAGCTAAGGAGATCGATCTGCTTCCTTTGGAGATCGATCTGTTCCCTTCCATTTCTCACATAAGGGCATTCTGGCTCTCCCAGATCGATCTCTCATCCTATGAGATCGATCTGGCCTTCACAAATTCCAGATTTTCCTGCAGTTTTTCTGCAGTAACCCTTACCAAACACCCTTAATTTGCTACCATGATCATTTCCTCATTCATTCATCTTTGAGACTTGAAAATGGGATCCATCCTCACTACATACACATTAAAACTTGTGTAGAATCTTTGTATGACCACACATATATACGATATTACTCAAATGGAAATATACACTTATGTACATCTTTCCTTCCATTTTACTATACTACTCATATTCCATTCCGATCACATTCTTCTCGTATTCAAGTTCATTTCTTCCTACTCATTCGTAATGCAACTTATACGTATAATCACAATTCTTACTACAAGTGCGTACATAATCTTATGAACTTACATTGCATACACTTCACATTACAATACATCATCTTACTTATGATTTTATTTACATTCCCATGTTCCTATATACATAGCTATACATATACGGGGTCTCACACCATGAGTCTTAGTCCTTATACCTTGGATATACCTTATAGTCGAGATACTCTTCATGAGTCTTAGTCCTCATACCATGGGTTATTTCGATAGCCCTTGGCCTTATCTCAAAATATTACACGTGTGAGCATATATATATATATATATAGGTGCGACACACAGTCAGCACAGGCTCCCAACACGACTGTTTCATGCTCTTTTCAAAACTGGTACGTGTGAGTAAACTCATAACATAGCTGTTTCATACTCTTTTCAAAATTGGTACGTGCGAGTAAACTCCCAACACGACCATATCACAATGATATAACTTTAATGCGAGCAATGCTCCCAGCACCATGTCATGTAAAAACACGAGTATGAGTAAAGCTCCTAATACTCTATAATGTGTGTTATATGAAAACTGAGTACAAGCTAAGCTTTTAGTACTCTATCATGTAAAACTGAGTATGAGCATTGCTCATAATACTCTATAATGCATCAATCATAATCTGAGTACGAATAATGCTCCCAGTACTCTAATATGCATAAATCGCATTAAAAACTTAGTACAAGAATACTCTCAAGTACTTTGTGATGCATATCTCAAAATATAGTGCGAGAAATCTCTAGCACTTATGGTTTTCACACAAAACCTGATAGATGGCTATTCAAATCAAAATTCACCCAATTCAAATCAAATAAACACTCAAATGTGCATGTTTTGGCATATACATGAAAACATCTGTCATTCTATCATGCAAAATCATGAATCTCAGTCACATTATGCTTCTAAGGTATTTTCACCCTATTTGTGGATAAAACACACTTATCCTCTTTGATTTCTATCACAACATCATGCCTATTCATGAGAATTCATATAGTATATAATATCAAAAATGTTATTCAAAATACGTGTAGTTACCTCTAGCTACTCACGAAATTCCCTTACCTTGGATCACGTTAAATGACCTCTCTTCCTCGGTGCTACTCACTCTCGCAGTCCGATCAATTCCCAATGTGATTTTTCGAAGCTGTTATATGTATTTACATTAGTATATCGTATTATACTCGTTTTACTTACATAATCTCAACTCAATACATCAACTCATCACTTTCTTACATTATGGTATTATACCATATTTCCCATATAGCTATATTCATTTCACCTTATTTCTAATTTATGCATTTCATAGGATTAACTTAAAATCCCCCTTACATGCATAATCCATCATTTAATTCATGTTAACACCATTTCCTCATCATTTTCTCATTTCCATGCCAATAGCTAGGTCATGCTCATTTTTCATCATCCTCTCATTTCCAACAACTCATACATATACCAATTAACTCCCTAATACACCTAGTTTACCATATATCAACTTGGTGCATTAAATCTTACCTAGCTGAGATTTTCCTCTTTTTTCACAAAAATTGGCAAAAATCCTTCTTGCTTTTCAACCCTTTGATTCCAATCTCTTGTTTCCAAGTATGTTGCTCTCCTCTTTACCAAGAACAACTTTGCTCAACTATATCCCACTCAAAACTGGTTGCAAACTGAAGTTTCCTAGGGTTGAAATGTTAGGTTTTGCTTTGGTTCTTGAATGGAATAGGATTTCTCGTGATACAGAGGTTGCAGAAGTCCAGTATTTATAGAATTATCTCTATGAGATCGATCTACTAATCATATGAGATTGATCTCCCCTGCATTTTTCTCTTTGAAACCGACCTTTCAGGCCTAATGAGATCGATCTACCCTTAAACATGAGATCGATCTTCACAACTCAGAAACTTAAGGAGATCGATCTGGCCTTGCAATGAGATCGATCTGTTGCAACCTGAGACTTAAGAAAATCGATCTGCTCCATTCCTGAAGCAGTTCTGCTGCACTTTTCCATCTAAATTCACTGTTACATTGGTTTTTAATTTACTTAACCATCCGTTTTACATTTCATCCACATTTACAACTTTAAAACATTCATTCCTCATAATTTATATCATTTGTGACATGTCTATACATTCCAAAATCATAAAGGTTACATGTTAAGTTACGGGTTTTACAATCCTCCCCACCTTTAGAAATTCGGTCCTCCAAATTAGAACCAAGTTACTCTATAAACAATTGGAGATGTTTCTCTCGCATCAAACTCTCTAGCTCCCAAGTAGCTTCCTCTGAAGTGTGATGTTGCCAAAGAATCTTCACTAACCTAATGATCTTATTCCTCAAGACTTTCTCCTTTCTGTCCAGTATCCGTATCGATTTCTCTACATATGTCAAATCATCTTTGAGCTCCAATGGCTCATACCGAATCACATGATTTGGATATAGATGATATTTCCTCAACATCGAAACGTGGAAGACATTGTGCACTCTTGATAAATCCGGTGGAAAAGCTAATCTATATGCCTTATCTCTCACTTTATCCAGTATCTCAAAGGGTCCAATGTAGCGAGAACTCAACTTACCTCTCTTCCCAAATCTCGTCATACCTTGGAAGGAGAAGCCTTCAGAAATACTGAATCACCAACTGTGAACTCAAGTGGTCTCTGTCTCTTGTCAGCATAGCTCTTTAGTCTACTCTGAGCTGTCCTCAATCTCTCAACTATCATCCGGACATCCTCAAAGGCTTGTGTAACCAAGTCAGGAGCAAAAATCTTTCTGTCACCCACTTCTTCCCAACTGATAGGGGAACGACATCTACGACCATACAAAGCCTCATATGGTGCCATCTCGATACTCGCATGATAACTGTTATTGTAGGAGAATTTTGCTAGTGGTAAATGATCATCCCAGGAGCCTCTAAAATCTAGCTCACACTCTCTCAACATATCCTCCAGAGTCTGTATAGTCCTCTCTGACTGACCATCTGTCTGAGGATGAAAAACGGTGCTTAAACTCAACTGGGTTCCCATGGCTTCCTGAAAATGTTCTCAAAAGTGGGAAGTGAAGCGAGAATCCCTATCCAGAACAATGCTCACTGGAATACCATGCAACCTCACTACCTCGCGTAAATACAGTTCTGCCAATGCACTCAGAGTATTGGGAGCTCTTATCGCTAGAAAGTGGGCTGACTTCGTCAGTCTATCGACAATCACCCATATCACATCGTGATTCCTCTGGGTCCTTGGTAAACCCATCACGAAATCCATGGTGATATGCTCCCATTTCCACGTCGGTATAGGTAGAGGCTGCAATAACCCTGCAGGTTTCTGATGCTCTACCTTCACTTGCTGATATACGAGACATCTCGCCATAAAATTTGCCACATCTCTCTTCATACCTGACCACGGGTACACCTTCTGGAGATTTTGATACATCTTTTTACTCCCCAAATGTAGCGTGTACCTTGATGAATGAGCTTCCATCAATATCAATCTCTTGAGCTCTGGGTCCTCGGGAACATAAAATCTGCCTCTAAACCTCAAAAGCCCATTAAAACTCAACTCAAATTTCGTCTCTGTGCCCTTCTGTATCTGACTAGTCACCTCAGTGCAATACGGATTAGTCTGCTGAGCCTATCTGATCCTATCCAATAGATCTGGCTCCAAGCGTAGACTAGCAATCACACAGTTCGTATCCACGTTAGAAGGTACAACTCCCAAACTGAGGCTAGTAAACTGCTCTAGCAACTCATGTTCCCTGACCATCATATACAATACCATCCATAGGTTCTTTCTTCTCAAAGCATCCGCTACAACATTAGCCTTACCTGGATGATAAAGTATCTCATAATCATAGTCCTTTAGAAGCTCTAACCATCTTATCTATCTCATATTCAATTCTTTATGTGAGAACAGATACTTGAGGCTCTTGTGGTTGGTAAATATTTAAATTTTCTCTCCATACAAGTAGTGATGCCATACCTTCAACGCAAACACTATTGCTGCTAACTCCAAATTGTGAGTCGGATAGTTCTTCTCATGATCCTTTAACTGTCTGGATCCATAAGCAATTACCCTCCCATCCTGCATCAATACACAGCCCAATCCTTGATGCGATCATCAGTATACACTGAAAATCCTCTTGAGTTGGTAGGGATAGTGAGAATTGAAGCAGTAGTCAATCGACTCTTCAACTCCTGAAAACTCTTCTCACAATCCTCATTCCATACAAAAGCTATAGCCTTCCGAGTGAGAGGTGTCAACGGAGCAGCTAACTTCGAGAATCATTCTACAAATCTCCGATAATATCTTGCTAAACTCAAGAAACTTCTGATCTCGGTGACTGTCCTTGGCTGTTCCCACTGAACTACAGCCTCAATCTTGGATGGATTCACTGATACACCATCTTTCGACACAACGTGTCCCAAAAATGAGATCTATGACAACCAAAAATCACACTTATTGAGTTTAGCATACAGTTTCTGCTCTCGTAAAGTCTGTGATACAATCCTGAGGTGCTTCTCATGCTCTTCCTCAGATTTAGAATATACCAAGATATCATCTATGAAGACGATAACAAATTGATCCAAATATGGCTTGAACACATCGTTCATCAAAGTCATGAAAGCTGCGGGAGCATTTGTAAATCCGAATGGCATAACCAAAAACTCATAATGGCCATATCGGGTCCTAAATGCTGTCTTGGGTATATCTCCACTCCGAACTCTCAACTGATAATACCCAAACCTCAGATTAATCTTAGAAAAGACTTGCGCTCCCCGGAGCTGATCCAACAAATCGTCAATACATGGAAGTGGGTACCTATCCTTGATGGTTGTCTTATTCGACAATCTGTAATCTATACATAATCAGAGGCTTCCATCATTCTTCCTTACAAACAAAATCGGTGCTCCCCAATACGAAACACTTGGTTTGATGAAACCCCTATCCAACAACTCTTGTAATTGTTTCTTAAGCTCCTCCAACTCAACTAAGGCAATACGATACAGTGGTTTTGATATAGGTTCAGTACCAGACACCAAGTCTATACAGAACTCCATCTCTCTGTCTAGTGGCAAGACATCTGGAAATTCACTAACCATAGGAATATCTGCTAACTTCGGATGTACCTTATCCGTATAAACCATGTACGCAATAAAACCTTCAACATGTTCATTTCTCAGTCAGCATAGTATATTACCAATCACAATCATAACTACTATTTTTATTTCTTTTCAGTAAACTTTACAACATATTTTTCAGGGTTAGGAAACATAAATGTCTTAGCGTAACAATCTAAAACAGCATGGTTTGATGATAACCAATCCATTCCTAAGATTACATCAAAATCACTCATGCTTAACAGTATTAGATTGGCTGTCATATCCTTTCCCCCTACTCTTAGCTTACAATCATTTAACACATACTCCACTAGCTGACTATTGTCCACAGGCATACTAATCAACATCATCCTACTCAAAGGTGTACACTCTACATGCTTTTCTATCTTACATGCAAATGAAGGCGATATAAATGAATGTGTGGCACCAGGATCAATCAGTACATGTGCTTTTAAATCATATATCAAGATGTTACCTCTAATCACATCCGACGAAACATCAGTTGTCCCCTGGTCTAAGGCATGTACTCACCCTCGTCCAATGACTTGCTTCCCCTTCTCTTCTGTTGTCGCTCTCCTCCTCGGAGCAGAACTATTAGTTGAAGCTCTCTCAGGCTCCTTACCATTCTGTGGGGCCATCTCTATAACCTCTTGGCAAACTCTGGCCATATGTCCTAGCTTCCCATATCTGTAGCACAAACCACTAGAAACAGGAAAAATTCTACCTCCATGGAATCTACTACATTGACTACACTGCTCAATGATAGGCCTCTGTCCTCCAATCACTACTCCTCTAGCTGGAGCTATAGCCGGGTATGCAGGAGATCTAATAGTCTTCTCCTGTACTTCTTCAGTTCTTTGGTCTCTTACCGAAGAGTCTCCCCCCTCCTCGATATCTAAAACCTCGAGCACTGTCACTCATCAACCTCATTCGATCTCTGTCTTTACCTTTTCCAACTGTTCTAAACTCTGAGACATTCCTCTCATAATCTTGCTCACAGAGTTGTGCCCTGCGCACTGCCTCATCGTAGGTAGAAATGTCGAATGGAACTAGTTTAGACCGTAATACTGGTCTTAGTCCATTGATAAATTTGTGGACCTTCCTAGTCTCGCTACTCATGGTGTTCGGGTCATACCTTACCAAGGCTAAAAATTTAGTCTCATACTCATCTACGAAATGACTCTCTTGGTTTAACCCCAAAAATTTGACTTGCAGTCTCCGCAGAGCCGTATTTGGAACAAACTGCCTCCTGAAAGCATCCAAAAATATCTCCCAACTAATTTCTGTATGTCGGGCTCTCAATATGGGTCGGGTGGACTTCCACCAATGCTTTGCTGTCCCCTTTAGTAAGAACGCAACAAATGCGACCATCTCTGAAGTCATACACTCAAAGAATTCGTACAATTCTCCATTTCTCCTATCCACTCCTCCGCCAAAACTGGGTCCTTAATCCCTCGAAAAGTTAGAGGTCCAAGTTTCTGGAATCGTCGAAGTCTGTCCAAATCACAACCATACTCCAAAACATTACCGCCCTGTCGTGGAGCAATATGAGATGACGTATCCTGAACTGGCGGGGGTATAGGTGTATTAGGTGCAGCTGCCTCTCCCGGTGCAGTCTCTGCATCCTGTCCCTGTCCTCTTGGCATAATTTGTACCAGTATCTCCACTATGGTCTCTAGGAGATGTTTTAGTCTCTTGAAACGTGCCTCGATACTCTCTAGTACCTCAGTAGGACCAATAGTCTCATCTTGGGTCTCTGACCTACCTCTACGGCCTCGAGCCCTATCTCTTGCCCCTCTACTACAGCGACTATTAACCATAATGGCTAAATCCCTGCATTTATAACCGTTTATTAGTTTGAATTCCATCTCGTATACACAATTGTAACTGAACAAAGCACAGTACTATGGGGATGTATATTTTTCTAATTACTAATATCGATTCACATTAGACCAACACTGCTCTGATACCATTCTGTCACTCCTTACTCTCACACGTGACCTACCAAAATCACCATAAATGTTTTTCACATTTTACTTAGCTTTCCTTCAGTCATCTCTCTACACCATTTAGTTGGGTTGTGATTCGATATTAGCCACCCATTCACACTCATTCACAACATACATAGAATTTAATATTCTTTTCTATAATATAAACTCTTATACATAAAAACAATCAGTTGTACATATACATCCCGATCGTACATTAGTTTACATAGCTGTGCTTATACATTGTTCAGTACAAAATGTTCGAGTGTGTATACCTCTCGTAAGATGGATATGCAACGGATCAGGGAAATATCAGTCCTCAACTGTGTCCACCTACTGTGGATGCTCTGAAAAAAGGGAAACAATAAGGGGGTTAGCTCACAGCTCAGTAAGAAAATCAGGCAAGCAAGTAGATAACCACACTATCTACAAAATACCATGCTTATGCCTCGAAATCATTCCTTACCGTATCTGTATCTAATGTATGCATCTCTCTCAAAGCTTTTATGCAATATATATATAGATACAAAACATCAGTTATAAAACTTGTAATATGCTGGTTTAACAATCTCAGCTTTTTCTACATAACACTGTATTTCTCATGTAATTTCACACAAATCACATTTATCATGCCATTCATTTAAATCAAAATCATATGGCATTCATCATGCTTCAAAACATGGAAATCTGGGCCTCAACCATCCCTCGGGTTACCCCTTTTACAACTCACAAATTCACATGTTCATATCATAAAACCATGTGATAATTCAATTAAGAAATATTGATTCACATTGCATGAAAAGAAAATCGAGATAGGCGACTACATGTTCCGAGTGTTTGATCATAACTCATTTTTCGTGATCCCAGGCTACACAGTACTCGATGTATGGGGTCTCACAATTGCTGTAACGGGAGGTGGGTCAAATCTCTATCGTCAGCTCTCAATCTGAGGACCTGATCCCAGAGCACACCATATCCCACTGGATCCCGCTCCCACTGCTAACCAGTCCTATCATAGTACATCAAGTACTCATGATACAACGTACTCCATGTGACATACACGATACACAGTACTCCATGAACCCTATCTCAAGGTGAGATGCTGGCCATGAGTCTTAGTCCTCATACCTTGGATATACCTCATAGTCGGGATGCTGGCCATGAGTCTTAGTCCTCATACCATGGGTTATTTCGATAGCCCTTGGTCTTATCTCAAAATATTTCACGTGTGAGCATATATATATATATATCGGTGCAACCACAGTCAGCACAGGCTCCCAACACAGTTGTTTCATGGTCTTTTCAAAACTGGTACATGCGAGTAAACTCGCAACACGACTGTTCATGCTCTTTTCAAAACTGGTACGTGCGAGTAAACTCCCAACACGACCATATCACAACGATATAACTCTAGTGCGAGCAATGCTCCCAGCACTATGTCATGTAAAAACACGAGTATGAGCAAAGCTCCTAATAATCTATAATGTGTGTTATATGAAAACTGAGTACGAGCTAAGCTTCTAGTACTCTATCATGTAAAACAGAGTATGAGCATAGCTCCTAATACTCTATAATTCATCAATCACAATTGAGTACGAGCAATGCTCCCAGTACTCTAATATGCCTAAATCACATTAAAAACTTAGTACAAGAATACTCTCAAGTACTCTGTGATGCATATCTCAAAATATAGTGTGAGAAATCTCTAGCACTTATGGTTTTCATACAAAACCTGATAGATGACTATTCAAATCACAATTCACCTAATTCAAATCAAATAAGCACTCAAATGTGCATGTTTTCATATATACATGAAAACATTAGCCATTTTATCATGCAAAATCATGAATCTCAGTCACATCATGCTTGTAAGGTATTTTCACCCTATTTGTGGATAAAACACACTTATCCTCTTTGATTTCTATCACAACATCATGCCTATTCATGGGAATTCATATAGCATATAATATAAAAAATGCTATTCAAAACACGTGTAGCTACCTCTAGCTACTCATGAAATTCCCTTACCTCGGATCACATCAAGTGACCACTCTTGCTCGGTGCCGCTCACTCTCGCAGTCCGATCAGCTCCTAATGTGATTTTTTGAAGTTGTTATACGTATTTACGTTAGTATATTGTATTATACTCGTTTTACTTGCATAATCTCAACTCAATACATCAACTCATCACTTTCTTGCCTTATGGTATTATACCATATTTCCCATATAGCTATATTCATTTCACCTTATTTCTAATTTATGCATTTCATAAGATTAACTTAAAATCTCCCTTACATGCATAATCCATCATTTAATTCATGTTAACATCATTTCCTCATTATTTTCTCATTTCCATGCCAATAGCTAGGTCATGCTCATTTTTCATGATCCTCTCATTTCCAACAACTCATACATATACCAATTAACTCCCTAATACACTTAGTTTAACATATATCAACTTGGTGCATTAAATCTTACCTAGCTGAGATTTTCCTCTTTTTTCCATCAAAATTGGCAAAAATCCTTCTTGCTCTTCAACCCTTTGATTCTAATCTCTTGTTTCCAAGTATGTTGCTCTCCTCTTTACCAAGAACAACTTTGCTAAACTATATCCCACTCAAAACTGGTTGCAAACTGAATTTTCCTAGGGTTGAAATGTTAGGTTTTACTTTGGTTCTTGAATGGAATAGGATTTCTTGTGATATAGAGGTTGCAAAAGTCCAGTATTTATAGAATTGTCTCTATGAGATCGATATGTTAATCATATGAGATCGATCTCCCCTGTAATTTTCTCTTTGAAATCGACCTTTCAGGCCTAATGAGATCGATCTGCCCTTAAAGATGAGATCGATCTTCACAACTCAGAACCTTAAGGAGATCGATCTTGCCTTGCAATGAGATCTATCTGTTGCAAACTGAATTTTCCTAGGGTTGAAATGTTAGGTTTTACTTTGGTTCTTGAATGGAATAGGATTTCTTGTGATACAGAGGTTGTAAAAGTCCAGTATTCATAGAATTTTCTCTATGAGATCGATATGCTAATCATATGAGATCGATCTCCCTTATAATTTTCTCTTTGAAACTGACCTTTCAAGCCTAATGAGATCGATCTGCCCTTAAAGATGAGATCGATCTTCACAACTCAGAACCTTAAGGAGATCGATCTGGCCTTGCAATGAGATCTATCTGTTGCAACCTGAGACTTGAGGAAATTGATCTGTATTGCTAAGGAGATCGATCTTCTCCCTTCTTGAAGCAGTTCTGCTGCACTTTTCCATCCAAATTCACTATTATATTGGTTTTTAATTTACTTAACCATCCATTTTACATTTCATCCACATTTACAACTTCAAAACATTCATTCCTCATAATTTATATCATTTGTGACTTATCTATACATTCCAAAATCATAAAGGTTACATGTTAAGTTATGGGTCTTACATGCCATGTGTCACTGTCTTGTAGAGTTTGTATATCTGTCTGAGTGAAATCAATTCATCTTTAAAACACGAGACTGATAAAATAAAGAGACTGAACACGGCCAAGGTTGTGCTTGTTAGGTTAGGCTTGGTGAGTCTATCTCCTAGCTAAATCCATGGATAACTCAAAGTCCTTAAATCGAAATTGAGCTTTAGTTTTAGTCCTAAGTTGTCGAATGGCTTAAATGAAACTTCATCGTATTGTTATGATCACCTGTCTCCAGTGAGCACATTTCCATGCTTATTGTGCTTGCTCTTTTATTGGGAAAGAAAGCTTTTTGCAGTTGTTTTTCTTGGACTTACCTTCTAATGCTTGAATTTGTGAAGATTTGAGCAAGTTTCGCCATCTATGGAGTGTTACTTTAATATTTAGGCTTTGATGTGGTGGCATTTTTTTTCTAGACTTTTATTGTTCTCTCTTTATTATGAATTCTAGCTTGGCTAGCTTTTGCTTCATTATTTCCTTACTTTGTACTAGCTTTGACGATTACTCTGATTTCCATTTAATCACATTCAAGCTTTGAGCTTTGACCTTCACTTATGTTATTGTGTAATTTTGATTCTTTTATAGCCTCGAGCTTTAGCTTAATAGCTTTCGCTCATATGAGGATTTAGATTCCTTCGCGTGCTTTAAGCTCTGGTATAATAGCTTCTATTCTTAAGAGGACTTTGATTCTTTCATGTATCTCAAGCTCTAGCATAATAGCTTCTGCTTTTAAGAGGACTTTGATTCTTTCACTTGCCTTGAGCCCTATCTTAATAACTTCTGCTCTTATAAGGACTTAGGTTTTCATCATGCCTTGAGCTTTAGCTTAGTAACTTCTGCTTTCGAGTGGACTTTAGTCGATATTGGTCAATGAGATATACTTCTTTGCCATCCATACACTTAAGCTTGATGTTTTGAACTTGACATACTTTAGATTGGCCAAAGGAATGTTACCTTTTAGCCTTTTGTACACTTGCATTTGATATGCTCAAGATCGACCAAGTGAATGTTACCTTCTTACCTTCCACAAACTTACATTTGATATGATTAAGATCAACCAAGGGAATGTTAGCTCCTTACCTTTCAAAAATTTCCATTTGATGTTTAAGATTAGCTAAGGGAATGTTACTTCTTTGCTTTCTACAAACATGCATTTGATTTGTTTAAAATCAACTAAGGAAATGTTACCTCCTTGCCTTTCGAAAACCTGAGCTATTATGTTGAAAATTATGGCTAAGGGAGTGTTACAACATTCCATCTGTAAACTTGAGCCTCATATACTTACTTATGGCCTAGTGAATGTTGCATCATTGTCATCCTCAAACTTAAACTTCACATGTTCACTTGTGACCAAGGGGATGTACTTCCATTCCATTCACAAACTTGAGATTAATATGCTCAATTATGACCGAGGGAATGTGACATCCTTGGATGTCGCGACTTTGAGCTTTGATTCTTTAACTTAGTCTTGGTGGAATGCCCATTCTTGCTTTTTGCGACTTTTAAGCTTTGATTGCTTGTCCTTAGTTAAGGGAATTTTCCTCATTGCCTCTTGCAACCTTGAGTTTTATAGGTTATTTTAGATTTGAATGAATGCTTATTCTAGTCTTCCACAATCTTAAGCTTTGATAATTTATCCATAGCCAAAAGAATGCTATCTTTACTTGTCGCAATCTTGAGCTTATTAGCTTATCTTAAACTTGAAGGAATGCTCGTTCTTTCTATTCGCAACCTTGAGCTTCTTATGTTTTTTCATGGCTAAAGGGATGTTAATCCATGCGCTTCGTAACTCGAGCTTCTCATATGCTCATCTCAGCTTAGAGGAATGTTCATTCATTGCCATCTGCAATCTTGAGCTACTATGTTAAATTATGGCTAAGGGAATGATCATCCTTACTATTGAGACCTCTAGTCTCATATACTCGTCTTGAAATTATAGGAATGCTCATTTTTTTTTTACAACTTTAAGCTTCGGTAATCTATTTTAGGCAAAGGAAATGTTCATCCTTGCCTATTTGTGACCTTTACCCTAAAGATTTGGCTCATTGTGGTTAGTGCATCATGTTTCCATTTTTGAAACTTTACTTGCGTTAGTTTGTTCTTTCCTTTCCTTCTTTCTGAGTAATGAGAACAAATGAATGACTTGTTGAGTTCATGATCGCCTTTTGTGTCATTGTTTGAGCAATTCTCGCTTTAGCATTCCTTGCATTTCTCACCTTATCATTTCATTTTGGCACCTCCCTATGCCTTTTTGTACGTATCATAAACATTTTACCTTAGAATCATGTTTGTGTATTGATTCTATTCATGCTTTTACTTAAGTATCATGGTTCATATGCTCTTTGCATATTCATCATTGCTTTTGGTTAAGCTTTTTTTGTGTACCTGAGTATCATGGTTCATATGATCTTTGTATATTCATCATTGCTATTGGTTGAGCTTTATTTATGTACCTGAGTACCTCTTTTTGTTCTTTGCATGTTTGTCTTTGTTCTTACATACCTATGTACTTTACTTCCATAAATACCATATCACATTTTCACGTGCTTTTCTTTGGGTGCTTCATTCACATCTTGGTTTGAGTAACATTTTTACATGCTCATTCGCATTTCTTGGTTAAGCCTTTTACTTGATTGAGCCCTTTATTGCTTACTTTGTTGGGTAATGTTTTTCACACTTGTGTGTTTTTCTTGGTTGGACTCTTTGCTGCATAGTCGTGTGCTTTGCTTGATCCAATTTATTTGTCGTGCTTTCATGTGCTATAATTAATTGAGCTATTCTTTCATATCTTTGAGCTTAGTTTGGCTTAGGTGGTAGTACACATATTAATGAGTTTTGCTTGATTGAGCTCCTCCTAGCATTTTTGTGCTTTGTTTGATTGAACTCTATTTTGCATGTTTATGTGCTTTTCTTTTTCATACTTAGCTCAACTAATTATTTTGTTCCTCCCTTGATAAGGTGATACCATCCATACTTGGATGCTTCATCCTTGTAGCTCAACTATTTGTTTTTCTTTCTCTTTGATTGGTGGGGGTACAATCTGAGCTTTGATGCTTTCTTTATGGTTTAGTATGAATGAGCTTATTTTCTTACAGATCATAACTTTCATTATTTACCATTAGAGTTTTCTCCTTTAGCAAGGAGAATTATCTTTTATTGTCATGCTCATCCCTTGAGTTAGTAACTTGTCTTGATATGTTTCTCGTTTGGATGACTTGGTGTATCACTTGCTTTGGCTTGTACAGTTTTGGTGTATATTTGTTAAACGAGCTTTGTGTTTGCTTGTTTGAGCACAAGGGACTTCTCTTTCATTTGAGCATAGCACAAACTAGCTTGTGTTCAATAATAGGTGCAATGCCATTTTTTCGAGCATGGTTTTCTTTCTTAGTTGTGTAAGGCTTCTCGTTCAAAAAAATTATTCATTTTTAGGCTGTATAAAGCCCATTCTTTAGGTAAAGCTTTTTTTTTTTTGGTGGTATAGGCACCTTTGATTGGGTAAAGTTTCTTTCTTGGTAGCACAAGACCCTTTGTTTAGGCAAAGTTTCTTTTTCGGTGGTACAAAGCCCTTAGTTCAAGCAAAGCTCCTTTCTTGGTGGAATAAGGCTTGTAGTTCAGTGAAGAATCGTTCTCTTGATGGTACAAGGCCTTTAGTTTGGGTAAGGCTTTTTCTTTGGTGGAACAAAGATCTTAGTTCAGGCAAGGCTCCTATTTTGGTGGAATAAGGCGTTTAGATAGGGCAAGGCTCCTTCTCTTGATGGTACAAAACCTTCAATTCGTGCAAGCTTCTTCTTTGGTGGAACAAAGCTCTTAGTTCAGGCAAAAATCCTTCCATGGTGGAATAAAGCTCTTAGTTCGGGCAAAACTCTTTCTCTTGATGGTACAAGGCCCTTAGCTCAAAAAGCTCGCACCTTCGATTGTACAAAGTTGTTTGATCAGGTAAGGCTTTTCTTCTTCATGGTGCAAGTCTTTTGGTTTGGGCAATCATTTTTCTTATGCTGTGTAAGGCCCAAGGTCGTGCAAGAGCCTTTCGCTTCTCTAAGCTTTGCTTAATCGAATAACTTTCTTCCTAAGGCCCTACAAGGGCCTTTGTCCGAATAAGGCTTGCCTTTGCCTTGACAAATCATGACAATTTTATTCATTTGGTAAAGTGTTTACCTTATCTTTGGTTAAGCATAAATTATCAATTTATTTGTGCTTGTCCTTCCATACTTAGCGATATTTCTCTTGTGATTCAAATGTGTAATCCATGCTAGATCTTTTTTATACTTTGCCACATAGATGTGTCATGTCTTCACAAATTGTTACGTCTATGATTATGGCATCATCTGCATCTCGACAATTAATGGCCTTGCCTTGATAGTTTACGAATTTTTTATGACCAAGAGGGGTTTTTTTTACCGAAGTATTTTCCACACTTTGATTAATCTTATGTGGTCGAGTATCCTTTCCTTCTTTACTCCATGGTCGGCCATTTGTGTAGGCTTTTCTCTTATCTTTGACTTTCTTTTGACTTTGGGATAAATGTAAAGACATGTGATTCTATTTTTTTCTTTTTTCTCTTTTCGATTTATGTCATGCTTCCCTTTTTGTTTTTAGCCTTTTTTTTCGTTGGCAAACTTTGAATATTTCACTTTCCTTCATTTTTTCAAACGTTGCATTTTTTGACCATTTCTCTCCTTGTCATTTTCATCTTGATTGGTTGTTGGCAATTTCTTCCTCTTCATTTATCCCTTGGTCGAATTGTATAAGGATTCCTTGCCAAATATTTCTTCCATCTTGCTAAGTTATTAAACACTTCCTTCAGGTGTTCTATTTGTTGCGGCTTCAAGTTTGTGCTCTTGTCTTCATAGACTTTTTTATCTCATGCTCTTGAGGTAGCTTACTTATTCTTCCCTTGTTCCTCAATTTTCTTTACCATGTTTTGCTAGGTGTAGGAGTCACAAAATTCACTTTACTTTGACAAGTAATATTGCCAATCTCATGGATGCATATCTTTTGCCAAATTCCACTGATGATACTTGCTCATGCTTTCTAATTTTTTTCTTAATGCTTACTTATGCTTTTTTTTTTTTTGCTTAGCTAAAAGATGGTAGAGTTAAACATGTTCTAAGCTATGTATGATGAGTCAGTCATAGTCTTGTTATAGTTATGTTTTATAGCCATTGCATCTTGTATCTTATGTCATGCCACGTGCTTTAAATAGAAGTAGGCTGGGTGCTTTAATCCTACATCGGATATGAAAGAGAAGGTCACTAAGGATATAAGTGGTGGCACTACACACCTCAATAAGTCAGTTTGTAAGGGATACAAGTAGTGTGTCCCACTCATGCCAAGCGCTCATCATTGCTAATACCACATCAAGTACCCCAGGAAAGAGGTAGGCATAACGGACCTGGAGGGGGCCCAATTGAGGTGATGATAGGCTAAGGAGGCATGATGAGTTGTGTGATCACTTCATATCTCTACTAAGCCAGTTTTGTGGGGAGAGGGTACTGGCCATTTAACAAGTGGTATTAAAGCCAATCCTTAACCATTCGATTCCACACCAAGCGCCCTAGCAGGGGTAAAGTGTGGTGGACTAGTTCTATACCGAGCACCTTAAAGCGGTAGATAGGATGGGCTTTATACAGGGTTACCCATGACGAGGATGTCATGAGCCATGCCACGTGCTTCAAAGGAGAGTAGGCTAGGTGCTTTAATCACACATCATATACGAAAGGAAAGGTCACAATAGATATAAGAGGTGGCACTGCATAAACTTAACAAGCCGGATTCTTAAGGGATACAAGTGGTATGTCCCCCTCATGCCAAGCTCCCATCGCTGCTAATAACACATCAACCTCTCTAAAAAGGTGGTAGACGAGTAGACCCCAGAGGGAGAGGGGCCCAAGTAAGGTGACAACAGGCCGAGTGGGCAAGATGAGTTGTGAGATTGCTGCGTAACTTCTATAAGACGATTTTACAGGAGAGGGTAAGGACTCTCTGATACCACTTGTCACGTGGCCATTACCTTCTCCCCACAAGATGTTGCATATAAACCTATATAACAAGTGCACGAGTCACGACAAGTCATACAGTGATAGAGTAGAATATCGCTCCCACGAGGTTTAATTAAAATTGTTCTTGCTAAGTACTAAAATTGTCTCATCTAAAATTTATTTAAACAATAGAAAATTTCTTAAGTTAAATTAAATACTAGAATAATAAAAATAAGTATAAAAATAAAAATTGCAAAATAAACTCAAAGAGCATAAAATCTAAAATGCAAAATATATTTAAAATGCATACAAATATAAAAACAAAAACATGCTAATCAAAATTAAAAATCTAAATTCCTAAAGACACGAAAATTAAGTATAATGTTAATTCTATTACTAAACTACTTAAATTAATAATAAACTACTAAACTACTTAACAAGTTTTTAAACTAAGGTAAAATAATAATAAATATAAACTCTTATATTATTATTTAAACTAAAACTTAAAGAAAAAACATTATTGATGCCTCCTATACATTGCCTTAACTTCCATGTATGTGCTTTCCTACCATGGTTCATCATTTTCTCAGCAAACCAGTAGCCATGCACCGGCTTTACAGCTTACTCTAGCCACACCTCTTTAACTCTATCGGCCATATCTTGCTTCTACAAACTCGTCAAACTACCTTGTTATAACACTGCATCTATTTGCTTTGCACCGTTTCACCACCTACTTCCAACAACGTGCAGCACAAATTCTGTCTCCAATCTTCCTCTTATGCGACAACAACAATACGAAACCAGTAGAATAACCTTCAACTGCCTGCAACAGCATAATTGAAAAAGCAGTATAGGAAACTAAGGAAGAACCAACAAAGAAAAATGTAAAGCAGTAAAATAGTAAAACAATAAAGCAGAACAAAATAATTTATCAAAACAGAATATAACACTTTGGTGTAGAATCAAAAAACTATTTGAACAGAGAAGAAAAAAACAATGCTGTGAAGAAGAATTAACTCGGAACATAAATCCTAAACAAGAACCTGAAGGAAACTAAAGCAAGAAACGAAAAAATGATAAACTGTAAATAAAAATCAAAACAGAGTATGAAACATAAAAATAAAATTAAACTTTTATTGAATTTAAATTTATAGAAAGCTTGAGTATTTCTATGGAAACTTTGAATGTGTTGGTTCAATTGAGAGGGGGTAAATCAATTTTTGACTAAATTTATTAAGTTAAGAATTTTCGAATCAAGATACACAATTCCAAACATTTCAAATATGAAAAATTAATCATAATAATGAAAAGAAAATATAGATAAGAGAAGCAAACACAAAGAGTTATAGAGGTTTAATTAATCTCGTGCCTACGTCCTCTCTTATTGACCTTCTTACCAAGAAGCCGATTCCACTACTATGCGAATCTCTTACACTTCCTTTTTAAAGCTTAGGAAGATTCCTCTTACAATTCCTTTTACAAGGCTAGGAAGAAACTGTCTTAAACTGCTTACTAATGGCTACCTCAAACTCATACAAGTTTGCCTCATAAGAGTTACACTCCTTTTGATTAAAGAAATAGGAATTGAATGTTTGAGTTGGTGTAAACAAAGAAACCTCACAAGGTAAGTGTTTACAATAAATAAATTTCACGAAGAGAATGATAGGTGAGTACAAGGAATTGGAGCTTAAGTAAGATTTTTGATAATTCTATATTTTTAGAATTATTTGTGCTTAATTTCCTAATTAATTATTTAAATCCCCAATTTATTTTGTTAATTATCCCCTTTATTTAATTAAAATTCTCATGTTTGCAGATAAATTAAATCCGGATGAATTTTGAATATTTCGGTAGAAAATAGATCGGAATTGGGCTAAAATCGAGATTGAGCCACGCGGACAACACGAGTCATGCCACCTAGCACATCCAATTGGACAAGAAGACCGATGACATGGAAATATCTTTTTAAGGAGCCAATGGTGTGAAGACAAGTGGCCAAAAAAATGCCAACTCATCAAGGATGTAGAAATTACAATTTTACCCCTAGTGTGTTTATAAATAGGAAAGGATGACAATTGAAAGAGGCTGTAATTTTAGGAATAGAAGTAAATGTAATTTTAGGAGTAGGAGTAGTGTAATGTAATGTAATTTAGGAGTAGTTGTAATTCTAAGGTAGCTTTAGTTTTTAAGTTTTTTTATTATTTCCAAGCATTTTTCCGTTAGCCATTTTAATTTTTAGTGTTCATGTAATTTCCATTACCTTTATGAAAAGCTTGGATTTTAGCTTCAATGTTCTTCTCGGTTACACGTCTCATGCTAGTTTCTTATTTTTTTTTACAATTTCATTCTATTTTAATCTATTCTGTTGTTGCTAGTGTAAATAGTGCATCTGCAATTGCAGCTTTTGCTTCAGTATTAGCTTACTGAGTTGATAAGTGTAGGTCGAGAACAAAGCTACTGCAACAGTATTACTAAAGGCTGGAAGTTGGAGCTGAAGCTGGCACTAACGGTTGCTGCAATCGCAACTCGACTGCATGCTGGATAATGCTGCCTAATGGTGAAAGGAAACTGAGTTTGCTGCCGAGAAGAAGAGTCAGCAGGGGACGCTGCACTGAGGTGTGATTGCTACCGTAATTACTGGATAGTGGTTCATGCTCAAAGCACAACAGTTCCACGCGATTATCTATTGAACAATGGAGGCATAACACTGTCACAATCATGCTCTGCTCTCCTCTGTTTTACAACTCTGTCCACTGTTCATGCTATTTCTGTCCTTAGCTCATGGTTTAGACACTTTGCATTATTTATTATTCCTTATTGTTGGGTCATTTCTTTGTTTAAAGCTTAAAATAAGTTTTACTTATTTTCATGTTTGCATTGTTAAAATTTTGCTGCTGATAGTGTTATTATTTCGTTTAACTTATTTTACCTTGAGTGAGTGGGAGTCAGACGCATTGTATGAGGCAGGATGTTGTTGCTTCTGCTGATAGATGCTCTCGGGTGCATCCCGTTCTGCTGCAATCACCACCAGCTTGAAGATAACAGCCATGGAGCAGAGTCCAGAACAAAAGCAAAACCGAGGGCAACCTGTGAGCATCTGGAACCGAGACACACCATGGCAGCAGCAGGCTGGAATAGCTGAAGCAGACCAAGGACAAACAATTGGACAGAAGCTCGCGGACAAGCCTGGGAAAAGAAACGTGCAGCAGGCTTAAGCAGTAGTACAAAACAACAGAAGCAGAATGCAGCAGGACAACGATTGATGCAGAGGTTGCAGGCCGATTGGAGAGCACGAATAGCAACTTGGAGCAGAACGAATGCAGACCTAGAGTAGATTGGAGCAAGTTGCAGTCTCAGTATTGCATGACATACATAGAATGGAGGCCGAACAGCAGGCAAAAGCCTGGACCAGAGGACAAACAGCAGCACGCCTTGCCAAAACCGTGAAAGCCTGGACTGAAAATGTTTTAGAAGACAGGTGAATAGTGTTTGGAGGGATAATTTGTTGATTTAAATTGGTTAAGGCTTGTTTGGCTAGTGCATTGTAGCAATTAATCCATTTTCATGCATTTGTTAGTTGTTAGTTAGTTAGTTTAGTCAATTATAATGATAGGTTAGTTTTATTATTTTTGCATGTTAATTTGTAGTGTTAATTTTTAGTTAGTAGTTAATTTTATATTAAATGTTTTAGGATTTTATTTTAGTTTAGATGCATTTAGAATTAATGTAGATTAAAGGTTTTTCATGCATTTTTAATTTAGTCTTTATTTTCATTAAGTTTTAGTTTAGTTTAAATTGCATTTTGATTGAGTAGTTTAAATTACATTTTATGTTAGTTTAATTGTAGTTTAATTTTATTGCTTTATTTTCATAATTGCATTTTATTTTAATTGCGTTAATTAGTTTTAACTGTTTTAATTTCTTTTGTAGGTTTTTTATTTTAATTGCGTGGAGTACTGTAAGTAATTTTGCTCGATTTTAATTTTCTTTAGTTTATAGCTTTTATTATTTTATTGCTTTCAGTATTTTTAATTCGAGCTATGTAGATCACCCACCTTAATTTTATAATTTGCTAGAATATACTTAGGGTAAGATTAACCGGTAGTTAATTAGGCTAACCAACTTCTTTGTGGGACGATAACTCGGGATTCAAATCCCATTATTACTCGACCCATGCACTTGCGGACATTACCTTTAGGGCGTGTCAATAATACCCTTTGGGCGTGTCAATTTTTAGCTTCTATGATAATATGTTTTTCTTGGCTCCAATGTCTTCAATGCAGGTATTTATAAGCTTAAAGAGGTTAGTGAAGCATTAAATGCATTTTCTTCCGTTGAAACCCTCAAAATATATTTCTTGGGGGCTTCTTGGGCACTCGGGGATCGATACTTTAAGCTTGGGGATTGTTCTTTCTCTTACACAACTTGGAAAGGAAAGCCAAAAGAACTAGGGGGATTGATGCCTCATCATAGGGGATTGATCCCTTTGTGGTAATGTAAGTAGCGAAGGCACTCTGCCAAAAAGAGATTGATCATTAAAAGAGAGGGGATTGATCCTTTGCTCTTTAGATGTATCTTTCGGGCATTTTAATATATAAATTTCTATTTAAATCATTTTTTAATTTCATTTAAATCGTCAGTATGAACTGAAAACATGCTGGTTTAATAATCTCAACAGTTTATGCAAAACATTGCATTTCTCATGTAATTAATATTAATCACATTTTATCATGCCATTTCAATTAAATCAAAACAATGATGGCACATCGTCATGTTAAAAACATGGAAATCCAGACCTCACCTATCCCTCGGGTTACCCTTTCACACACAAGGTCACATGTCGAGGCTCAACCCATCGCTCGGGTCTACCCAATTTATAAAAACTCATGTGACAATTCAAATAAGAAATAGTAGTAAGGTGAGATAAGCGACTACTTGTTCCGAGATTATGATCATAACTCATTTTTCGTGATCTCAGGCTACACAGTACTCGGTGTACGTGGTCTCACATTTGCTGTAACGGGAGGTGGGTCAAATCCTCAACCGTCAGCTCACAACTCTATATTATCGTGTACTCACGGTACATCGTACTTCATGTGATATACATGGTACAAAGTACTCCATGGACCCAAGCCTCATAGTTAGGGTGCCTCTATAGGTCTTAGCCCTTATATCATGGATAATTGTTTTGATAACCCTCGGCCATATCTCAAAATTGGCACGTGCGAGCATATAATCGATGCTACACACAGTCAGCACAGGCTCCCAACACGGCTGTTTCATGTTATCTCTTTAAAACTGGAACGTGCGAGTAAACTCTCAACACGAACTCATGCATAAGGTCATACAAAACTAGTGCGAGCAATGCTCCCAGCACTATTTTATGTAAAATCGAGTATGAGCAATGCTCCAATACTCTATCATGCATTAATCAATAAAACTGAGTACGAGCAATGCTCCAGTACTCTCTCATGCATAAATCGCATTAAAATCAAGTACAAAAAATACTCAAGTACTATGTGATGCATATCTCATAAAATCTAGTGTGAGTATTACTCTAGCACCAATGGTTTTCACATAAACCCGATAGATGGCTTATTTCAATTGAATCTCACTCAATTAAATCAAATTAACACTATAACATATTATTTTTGCATATAACATGAAAACATTAGCCAGTCTATCTACGCAACTGTCAAAACTAGTCACAAACATGCTTCCTAAGCTTCTTACCCTTATTTGGGGTAAAACCACAATTTTACCTTATCGGTTCCTACCAAACTTTTCTATACTCGAAATTTCATAATAAAAAATATAATTAATCGAAATTCTATTCAAAATACGTGTAGCTACCTCTAGCTACTCACAAAATTCCCTTACCTCTGATCACGTTGTGTGACCTCACTTCCTTAGTGCTGCTAAACCTCGCAGTCCGATTAGTTTCTAATATAATTTTCGAAGCTGAAGATAATGATTCATATCAGTATATTTCAATATACTAAATTTTCACTTGCATGAACCTCAAATCTGTCACGACCCTCAACTTACCAAAATTCGCAAAAAATTTTCGTATTTTCATGCATTATTTATTATTCGTCCTTCCTCGATCGTGAACAGCTACTCTCCTCAACAGTTGGGTTGTGTGTCAATGTCTATCTCATTCCACCATACCAATTTAATTGCATTTTTAAAATAAGGTAAACACTTGTATAATTAAATCAGAGTGCTATTTACATGTGTTTACATTGCTTTACATCCCCAATAGTTACGTACAAAATGCTACTGTGCTATAGAAAGTTTAGATACAAAATCTCATCAGTGTGTATACCTTACGCGACGGGATGTAGCGGATACCAAAAGGGAATGTAGTCGCTCTCAATCTATACTCAAATCTCTAAAGAGAAGGGGAAAATAAGGGGGGTGAGCAAACCACATGCTCAGTAAGGCAATCATGCGAACAGGTAGATACTGCACTATCTACGTGATCGTGATACCATGCTTAAAACCACACAATTCTCATTCACATCTCAAAAGCATTATTTCGTTCTTGTGTTAATGGCATGTAAAGCAAATCATGCTGTTTAGTTCAGTGCACAAATCAAATTTAAAGCATGGCATAAGTCATCATGCATATTTCACAAATAAAGCATGGCATTAATCATCATGCATATTTCACAATAAAGCATGGCATTAATCATCATGTATCAATGCACTATAAAACCATTAACATACTTTCTCATCTCAATAAAATTACCATTGGCCAGGATTCATCCCCTTCCCCTCGAACTGTCCTGACCCACAAAGCATTTCAAAAACATGAATATATTCATAAAACAAGACTTGTGAGATAGGCAATATAATAAGGGAAATCTCCTTTAGGACTATGGCCATATCCTGTGATCCCAGGCTACACGGATCAGGTGTGCGGGGTATCACCACTATCT
This sequence comes from Firmiana major, assembly GCA_033439115.1. Lineage (NCBI taxonomy): Eukaryota > Viridiplantae > Streptophyta > Magnoliopsida > Malvales > Malvaceae > Firmiana > Firmiana major. The sequence goes on from CM065905.1 coordinate 42,339,581, forward strand.
GCTTCCACACGGGAGGTGGGTCAAGTCCAACATGTTGATCCATAGCAGATCTCGTTCGAAGACGGCATAACACAATCTCAACACGGTACAACGTACTCCATGATACATGCACGGTACAACATACTCCATGGACCCATATCAACACATCATATCACTCCACATCTATAAAACGCACGTGTGAGCCTATTTAATTGGCACGACTTCTTGTCTTTCAGAAGCTCCTAACACGGCTATCAACATGTCAAAATCTCAAAAATGCACGTGCGAGCCTATTTAATCGGTGCGACACCCAGTCTACCCGAAACTCCCAGCACGACATCAAGTATGGTGGGCATCTAATGCGAGCTATGCTCTAGCACCATGCCAAAACTGGTATAAAGCTTGTGCAAGTTCCACTCTCGCACAATATCATAAAAATCCATGCACTCATGCGTATAAAACACGTCAAATCTCGTGTGAGTCATGCTCTAACACGCTTTCATTCTCACGAAGTCCATATAGGTGGCTCAATTCTTTGCAAAACATGGTTATGAACCAAATCAAATCATTTCTTTTGCAAATCATTTCAAATGTTAGCCAACCTACTAATCATTTGCTAAAAAGCAACAAAACAAGGTTTTCAAAGCATCATGCTTTTGTTTTCATGCACTTTTCTCAAACACCCAACTTTTGCCCTTCAATCACCCAATTTCATTTTCTAATATCTCATGTATTCTAGCAAAGCATTTAAGCGCCCAAATTGCGCACAAATATCTCTAAGAGTCCACACAATTCCCTTACCTCGATTTTCTCGGGGTGCGACTCTCCCCCTCTTACCTTCTAAAGTCTTAAGCTCCACTTGTTCCGACGTATCCTCGGAAGCTGCAATTTATTTATCCAAACACTTGAGTTAACGTTCTTAACTCTCATTCAACTATACCTTTTTACCCAATGCCTTAAATACTCATTTTACTCTTTCTGGGTAAGCCTCTTTATTCATTCCATAACACTATCTTAAACTCATACCCACAACACTATTTTTACCTTAAGATATCCCATTCATCATCTAATCCTTTACATTTCACTTTCTTATACTACCCCATTTCTAGATTAAAATTATTCTATTGCATTTGTTATAGTTCCTAACATTACTAAGCACCCCAATCAACCCCAAACATCAATAGCTTGACAATGTACTTGAGTTAGTGCTTTAGAAACTCACCTCTTTGGATTTCCTCATTGCTCCAAATGGAAATGCCCCTTGTTCCTTAAATCCAACAAATGGGGAAAATGCCTCCAAGCTAAGTTGTTCTTCTCTTCGATGTGAACAACTTTATGTCTAATAGCCTTCCCTCAAATCTTCTTGAAAATGGTCAGATTTAGAGGGTAAAATCTAGGTTTTTGGATTGGAAGATGAAAGAAGTTGATTGTTCCCAAAATCTGCAGATCCAACTGCTCTTATTTATAGATTCAGCTTGATGAGATCGATCTTCCTTGGGTGGAGATCGATCTGGTCCTCATAAAATCCCTCTTTTTTCACGGCATTTGAAGGCAGGAGATCGATCTGTCTCAAGCAGTAGCTCCAGGAGATCGATCTGGCTTGGGAGGAGATCGATCTTGCTTTAACCCGAGAGCTAAGGAAATCGATATGTTTGCCTTAAGAATCGATCCTCATTTTACAGAATGTTTAGAAGATCGATTCGGCTCCATTGGAGATCGATCTGCCTTATTCCATTGCTCGAATAAGAGCATTTTTGGCTCTTTTGGATCGATCTCTCATCTTATGAGATCGATCTGACCTTCATATTTTCCAGATTTTTTGCAGTTTTTATGCAGCAACTCATACCAAAACATCCTTAATTTGCTTCCATGATCATTTTCTTATTCAATCATCTTTGAGACTTGAAAATGGCATCCATTCATACTTTATACCTATTAAAACTTGTGTGAAATCTATGTATAACCAAAGGTACATGATATAAACTAAATGGAAGTGCATAACTTATGGAATCTTCCTTCCATTTTACCATACTACTCATATTCTATTCCACTCACATTCTTCACATGTTTAAGTCCATTTCTTCATATTCATATATAATGTAACTTATACGTACAATCACAACTCTTATTACAAGTGTGTACATTAAACTTATGGACTTACATCACATATACTTCACATTACAAGGATATCATCATACTTATGATTTCATTTACATATATATACAAGGTTTAACCTATACGGGGTCTCACATTCTCCCCCACTTAGAAAATTTGGTCCTCCAAATTGGAACCAATCATTCTATGAACAACTTGGGATACTTCTTCCATATCAATCTCTCCAATTCCCATATGGCCTCTTCCATTGTGTGATGTTGCCAAAGAACCTTCACCAAGAGAATTGTCTTTGTCCTCAACACTTTCTCTTTTCTTTCCAATATCCGAACTGGCCTCTCAACGTACGTCACGCCTTCATTGAGCTCCAAAGGTTCATACCTTATTACATTCGTCGGGTCCGGATGATACTTCCTTAACATGGATACGTGGAAGACGTTATGTACGCTCGCTAGCTCAGGTGGTAATGCCAGCCGGTATGCCTTATCTCCCACCTTATCAAGTATCTCAAATGGCCCTATATATTGAGGGCTCAACTTTCCCTTCTTCCCGAATCTCATAATCCCCTTCGAAGGAGAGACCTTCAAAAACACTGACTCACCCACATCAAACTCTAGTGGTCTCTGTCTCCTGTCAGCATAACTCTTTTGTCTGCTCTGAGCTTTTCGTAACCTCTCACAAATCAACTAGACATCCTCTTGTCTAACCAAGTCTGGAGCAAAGATCTATCTGTCACCAACCTCTTCCCATCCAATAGGGGAATGACATCTACGCCCACACAATGCCTCATATGGTGCCATCCCGATACTCGCATGAAAACTGTTATTATAAGCGAACTCTGTGAGTGGCAAATGGTCATCCCAAGAGCCTCTAAAATTCAATGCACATGCTCTCAACATATCCTTCAGGGTCTGTATAGTCCTCTCTGACTGACCATCTGTCTGAGGATGAAACGCGGTGCTAGAACTCAATTGGGTCCACATGGCTTCCTAAAAGTGTTCCCAAAAATGGAAAGTGAAATGGGCATCCCTATCAGAAACAACGCTCACTGGAATTCCATGTAGCCTTACTATCTCACGCACATACAAGTTCATTAACTGGCTCAGAGTATCGGTAGTTCTCATAGCTAGAAAATGGGCTGATTTTATCAATCGATCCACAATCACCCATATGGCATCATGACCTCTGTGGGTCCTCGGCAATCCCATCACAAAATCCATGGTGACATGCTCCCACTTCCAAGTCGGTATCGGTAGAGGCTACAATAACCCTGCAGGATTCTTATGCTCTACCTTCACCTGTTGACAAACGAGACACTTAGCGACATATACAATAAATGTCTTTCTTCATCCCAGACCACCAATAAAGTTTTCACAGGTTTTGATACATCTTTGTACTAGCCGGATGTATCGTATACCTCGATGAGTAAGCCTCTGTCAAGATTAACTTCCTGACCTCTGGATCATTGGGAACACATATCCTACCTTGGAACCTTAACAAGCCATCTGAACACAATTCAAAGTCTGTCTTTGTACCCCTCTGTATCTGCCTGACAATATCACTGCACTGTTGATCAATCCGGTGAGCCTGCCGGATTCGTTCTACTAGATCCAGTTCCAACTGCAGGCTAGCTATCATAAATCCACTATCAGCGTCAGGCAGGGTCATATCCAAACTGAGGTTCGTGAACTATTCCAACAGTTCGTGCTCCCTTACCATCATGAATGACACCAACCCGAGATGCTTTCTACTCAATGCATCAGCAACCACATTCGCTTTACCCGAGTGGTATAAGATCTCACAATCATAATCCTTTAAAAGCTCAAGCCATCTCTTCTGTCTCATGTTTAACTCTTTCTGCGAGAACAGGTACTTAAGGCTCTTATGATTTGTGTAAACCTAAAATCTCTCACCATAAAGATAGTGGCGCCATATTTTTAATGCAAATACTATGGTCGCCAACTCTAAATCGTAGGTTGGGTAGTTTCTCTCATGATCCTTCAACTGCTTTGATCCATAGGCCACTACCTTCCCATCCTGCATCAATACACAGCCCAGTCCTTGGTGTGAAGCATCCGTATATACCGAGAAACCTCCTGAGCTGGTAGGAATGGTAAGTATTAGAGCTGTAGTTAACCCCCTATTCAACTCCTCAAAACTTTCCTCACACTTATCGTCCCACACAAATTCAACATCCTTTCTCGTGAGATGTGTCAAAGGAATAGCTAATCTCGAGAATCCTTCCACAAACCTTCAATAATATCTAGCTAAACCTAGGAAACTTCTGATCTCTGTCACTGTCTGGGGTCTCTACCACTGAGCTACGGCCTCAATCTTAGATGGATCCACTGACACTCCATCTTTTGATACTATATGACCAAAAAAAGAGATCTGTTCCAACCAAAAGTCGCACTTACTAAGTTTAGCATACAGCTTCTTCTCTCGGATGGTCTATAGCACTATCCTTAGGTTCCGTTCATACTTCTCTCTAGACCTTGAGTACACCAGTATATCATCAATAAACACAATTACAAATCGATCCAAATATTGGTGGAATACCTCATTCATCAACGATATAAAAGCTGCGAGAGTATTTGTTAACATGAATGGCATAACCATTAATTCATAATGTCCATACCGGGTGCGAAAAGCTGTCTTGGGTACATCTCCACTATGTATCTTCAACTGATGGTACCCAGATCTCAGATCTATCTTGGAAAAGACCTGTGCTCCCCTAAGCTGATCCAACAAGTCATCGATGTGTGGAAGGGGATACTTATTCTTGATGGTGGCCTTATTCAACAACCGGTAATCTATACACAGTCAGAGGCTTCCATCATTCTTCCTTACAAACAGAACCGGTGCTCCCCAAGGTGAGACGCTCGGCCTGATGAACCCCTTCTCCAGCAACTCTTGCAACTGCTTCCTTAATTCTTCCAACTCAACTTGAGCCATTCTGTACGGTGGCTTGGATATCGGCTCTATACCAGGTGTCAAATCTATACCAAATTCCATCTCCCTATCTGGAGGTAACCCTGGTAATTCTTCTGGAAAGACATCTGGATATTCCCTAACCATTGAGATGTCTATCAATTTTGGACGTGCCTTATCCATCTCAACCACATAAGCAATGTATCCTTCACATTATCCTTTCTATCGTTAGTAACACAAATCCTCACATACACATATATAATTGATAAACAAGTTCATCTCTTGAATATCATGTATTTAAATCATACTTTTCTCATTTATAAAGATCATGTCATTTCATTTCTTTCATCAAAATTTACGATAAGATTGTCTAATCTTGAAAACATCAAGGTTCTAGCACGACAATCCATAACAACATGATTTGCAGCCAGCCAATCCATACCTAGGATTATATCAAAATCACTCATGTTTAATAAAATTAAATCGGCTGCCATTTCTTTACCTCCTATCCTCATCTTACAACTTCTATATTCATGCTCAGTCAATTGACTATCATTCATATGGGTAGATATCATCAACATCTTATCAGCAGTGTGGGTTTTACATGCTTCAACAATTTATGTTCAAAGGGTGGTGATATAAAAGAGTGCGTGGCACCAGGATCAAACAATACAAATGCTTCTAAATTAAAGATTTGGATGGTACCTTTAACCACATCCGAATACTGATCCGTAGTGTCCTGGTCCAATGCGTGCACTCGTCCTCTGCTCACACCTGCTGCCTACTTCCCATTTTCTTCAGTTGTAGCCCTCCTCATCGGAACAGCTGTCCCAACTGGAGCTCTCTCTGGCTCCCTGCCCTTCTGTGGAGCTCTCTCTATTATCTCTAGGCAATATCGGATTATGTGCCCTGGTTTCCCACATCTAAAGCATACTACAGGAGATACATAACATGGTCAAATACGGTGGTACCTGCGACACTTGCTGCACTGGTCAGTAGTAGGCCGTGGCCCTCCAATCATAATTCCCTTAGCAGGAGCTATGGCTGGATACAAGGGAGGATTAACTGTCCTCTCTCGGATCTCCTCGATCCTCGGCCTCTTCCCAGCAAACCTCTTTCTTCCCTTATAGTTGAAGCTTCTATCTATCATTAGTCTCTTTTTATCTTTATCCCTCACTTTACTAACTTTTTCGAACTCTGAGGCGATTCTATCAATGTCTTATTCGCATAATTGCGCCCTGCGCACAGCCTCCTTGTAGGTCGGTATATCCAAGGGAACCAATCTGGACTTGATGGTCGATCTCAATCCATCCATAAACTTCTAGATCTTTTAGACCCCATTATTCAACGTGCTGGGATCATATCTGTCTAGAGATATAAAGATCGTCACATACTCATCCACCGTCCTACTCCCTTGGGTCAGTCCAAAAAATTCCATCTTCATCTTTCTTTGTGCAGTATCCGGAACATACTGTCTCCAAAAAGCCTCCAAAAACACATCCCAGCTAATCTCTGTATGCCGGGCTCTCAAAATAGGCCTGGTAGATTTTCACCAATGTTCTGTTGATCCCTTCAGCATGAATGTGGCAAAAGCTAACATCTCGGTAGTAATGCACTCGAAGAACCCATATAACTTCTCGATTTCATTTATTCAATCCTCAGCAGCTACTGGATCTTTAACTCCACTGAAAGACGGCTGTCCAAACTTCTGAAACTTCGCAGTCTATCCAAGTCACAACCGTAACCCCAACCTCTACTGGCCTGTGGTGTAGCAACAGGCGTAGGCATATCATGTGCAGGTGGGGGTGTAGGTGTATCTATCGTCTGAGGTCTCTAGGCCGACCGTGCCCGTGCCTCAGGAGATGTCGCCTGCTCGGCATCACCCTCTATAGCGGGACTCTGTCTGCCCCCCAACTCCAGGTAATGACTGAGTGACCAACTCCAAGATCATCTCAATGCTCCGCTTAAACCTCGCAAAGCGTGCCTCAATACTCTCAGGTCTCTCCTCTAGACCCTATGGTGCATGCTTAATATCAACCTCCACCTCAACCTCTTCCTGAGCATCGTGTGTTTTCGGCTCAACACGACCCCCAGGCCTACCTCTATGGCTTCTAACTTGCACTCTCGCCTCTCTACCACGACTGGTATTAGGCATAATTGCTCAATTCCCTTACATTCAGAACAATTTCTTAGTTAACCCATCGACACACACACAATTGTATCTAAACAAGCACAGTAACATGGGGATGTAATTTTCCAACTTATTAAGTATTTTAGACACGACACACGTCAGACCAACTCGGCTCTGATGCCAACTTCTGTCACGACCCTCAACTTACCAAAATACGTAATTTTTTTTTACATTTTCATGCATTATATATTATTTGTCCTTCCTCGATCGTGAACAACTACTCTCCTCAACAGTTGGGCTGTGTGTCAATGTCTATCTCATTCTACCATACCAATTTAATTGCATTTTTAAAATAAGGTAAACACTTGTATAATTAAATCAGAGTGTTGTTTACATGTGTTTACATTGCTTTACATCCCTAATAGTTACATACAAAATGCAACTGTGCTATAGAAAGTTTAGATACAAAATCTTATCAGTGTGTATACCTTATGCGACGGGATGTAGCAGATACTAAAAGGAAACGCCTCCAGTCGCTCTCAATCTATACTCAAATCTCTGTAGAGAGGGGGAAAATAAGGGGGTGAGCAAACCACACACTCAGCAAGGCAATCATGCGAACATGTAGATACTGCACTATCTACGTGATCGTGATGGCATGCTCAAAACCACACAATTCTCATTCACATCTCAAAAGCATTATTTCGTGCTTGTGTTAATGGCATGTAACGCAAATCATGCTGTTTAGTTCAGTGCACAAATCAAATTTAAAGCATGGAATAAGTCATCATGCATATTTCACAAATAAAGCATGGCATTAATCATCATGCATCAGTGCACTATAAAACCATTAACATACTTTCTCATCTCAATAAAATTACCACTGGCCAAGATTCATCCCCTTCCCCTCGGTTTGTCCTGACCCACAAAGCATTTTAAAAACATGAATATATTCATAAAACAAGACATGTGAGATAGGCAATATAATAAAGGAAATCTTCTCTAGGACTATGGCCATATCTTGTGATCCCAGGCTACACGGATCAGGTGTGCGGGGTATCACCACTATCTGCTTCCACACGGGAGGTGGGTCAAGTCCAACCCATCGGTTCATAGTAGATCTCGTCCGAAGATGGCATAACACATCTCAACATGGTACAACGTACTCCATACTACATGCACGGTACAACGTACTCCATGGACCCATATCAACACATCATATCACGCCGCATCTCTAAAATGCACGTGTGAGCCTATTTAATTGGCACAACGTCTTGTCTACCCGAAGCTCCTAACACGGCTATCAACATGTCAAAATCTAAAAAATGCACGTGCGAGCCTATTTAATCGGTGCGACACCCAGTCTACCCGAAGCTCCGAGCACGGCATCAAGTATGGTGGGCATCTAATGCGAGCTATGCTCTAGCACCATGCCAAAATTGATATAAAGCTTGTGCAAGTTCCACTCTCGCACAACATCATAAAAATCCATGCACTCATGCCTATAAAACACGTCAAATCTCCTGCGAGTTATGCTCTAACACGCTTTCATTCTCACGAAGTCCACATAGGTGGCTTAATTCTTTGCAGAACATGGTTATGAACCAAATCAAATCATTTCTTTTGCAAGTTCCACCCTACCAATCATTTGCTAAAAAGCAACAAAATAAGGTTTTCAAAGCATCATGCTTTTGTTTTCATGCACTTTTCTCAAACACCCAACTTTTGCCCTTCAATCACCCAATTTCATTTCCTAATATCTCATGTATTCTAGCAAAGCATTTAAGCACCCAAATTGCGCACAGGTATCTCTAAGAGTCCACACAATTCCCTTACCTCGATTTTCTTGGGGTGCGACTCTCCCCCTCTTACCTTCTCAAGTCTTAAGCTCCACTTGTTCCGGCGTATCCTCGAAAGCTGCAATTCATTTATCCAAACACTTGAGTTAACGTTCTTAACTCTCATTCAACTATACCTTTTTACCCAATGCCTTAAATACTCATTTTACTCTTTCTGGGTACGCCTCTTTATTCATTCCATAACACTATCTTAAACTCATACCCAGAACATTATTTTTTCCTTAAGATATCCCATTCATCATCTAATCCTTTACATTTCACTTTCTCACACTACCCATTTCTAGATTAAAATAATTCCATTGCATTTTTTATAGTTCCTAACATTACTAAGCACCCCAATCAACCCCAAACATCAATAACTTGACAATGTACTTGAGTTGGTGCTTTAGAAACTCACCTCTTTGGATTTCCTCCTTGCTCCAAATGGAAATGTCCCTTGTTCCTTAAATCCAACAAATGGGAAAAATGCCTCCAAGCTAAGTTGTTCTTCTCTTCGATGTAAACAACTTTGTGTCTAATAACCTTCCCTCAAATCTTCTTGAAAATGGTCAGATTTAGAGGGTAAAATCTAGGTTTTTGGATTGGAAGATGAAAAAAGTTGATTGTTCCTGAAATCTATAGATCCAACTGCTCATATTTATAGATTCAGCTTGATGAGATCGATCTGGTCCTCATAAAATCTCTCTTTTTTCATGGCATTTGAAAGCAGGAGATCGATCTGTCAAAGACTAGAGATCGATCTGTCTCAAGCAATAGCTCCAGGAGATCGATTTGGCTTGGGAGGAGATCGATCTTGCTTCAACCCGAGAGCTAAGAAAATCGATCTGTTTGCCTTAAGAATCGATCCTCATTTTACATAATGTTTAGGAGATCGTTCCGGCTCCATTTGAGATCGATCTGCCTTATTCCATTGCTCGAATAAGAGCATTTTTGGCTCTTCTTGATCGATCTCTCATCCTATGAGATTGATCTGACCTTCATATTTTCTAGATTTTTTTGTAGTTTTTTTGCAGCGTCTCATACCAAAACATCCTTAATTTGCTGCCATGGTCATTTTCTTATTCAATAATCTTTGAGACTTGAAAATGGCATCCATTCATACTTTATACCTATTAAAACTTGTGTGAAATCTATGTATAACCAAAGGTACATGATATAAACCAAATGGAAGTGCATAACTTATGCAATCTTCCTTCCATTTTACCATACTACTCATATTCCATTTCACTCACATTCTTCACATGTTTAAGGCCATTTCTTCATATTCATATATAATGTAACTTGTACGTACAATCACAACTCTTATTACAAGTGTGTACATTAAACTTATGGACTTACATCACATATGCTTCACATTACAAGGATATCATCATACTTATGATTTCATTTACATATATATACAAGGTTTAACCCATACGGGATCTCACAAAATTAATGCATTTAGCCCTTTTTTACACTCATTTAGTCTTATTACAACTCATTGGACTTTGCTCTTTCCTAAGTCTATTTCCAATTCATGTATTTCACCAAACTATCTTACAATCATATATACATGCTTAATAACTTCACTACATGCTTCAATCATCATTGAATCCATGCCTATACCATTTTCTCTCATTTTCTCACATTCAAGCCAAAAATCTAGGTCATGAAGATTTTACATGTTCAAGATGTTTTCAGTAACTCAAACATACACCAATCAACTCACCAAGATATCTATATCAACATATTTGAAGTTAGTGTATTGAATCTTACCTAGCTTGAATTTTTTCTCTTTTTGCCAAATTGGGGAAATTCACCTTGTTCCTTCAATCCAAGGTTTCAACTTCTATTTTTCAACTATGTTATTCTCCTCTTCACAAGGAAAAACTTTGCTGAAACAAATCTCACTTAAAACTGATTGAAAGATGAAGATTTTTGGATTACAAAGGTTAGGTTTTACTTTGGTTCAATGAAGGATTGGTTGTTCTCGGGGAAATGAAGGTGCAACAATCTAGTATATATAGAATTACCCTTGGAGATCGATCTGCTAACCATGAGAGATCGATCTGCCCTGTGTTTATCTCTTCAAAATTTAACTTTTTAAGCTAGGGGATCGATCGGCTCTTTAACATGAGATCGATCTACTTCAAACAGAATCGTATAGAGATCGATCTGGCCATTGAGATGGGATCGATCTGTGCTATCCAAAACACTTTGAAGATCGATCTGCTTCAACCAGAACCTATCCAAGATCGATCTGCTTTGAATGAGAGATCGATCTGCTCTTGTTGAGGGATAGATCTGTCTCCTACAGAATGCTTGGCCTTGTATTTTCAAGCCATGAGGTCGATCTTCCTTACTTATGAGATCGATCTGCTCCTCATCTGCGGCATTCTTTCTACAGTTTTCCCAAAAAAATCACTGTTATATGCATATCCAATTTTCTTCACTACCCGTTTTGCATTTCATACACATTTGGAACTTAAAAACATTCATTTCTTATGATTTATATCAAATGTGACTTATTCGTACATCACAAAATCATAAAGAGTATATACTATTTTACGGACCTTACAATCCTCCCTCCCTTAAAGAAATTTGGTCCTCCAAATTAGAACTAAATTAATCATCAAACAACTGGGGTGTCTCTCTCGCATCAGACTCTCTAGCTCCCAAGTAGCCTCCTCTGAAATGTGATGCTGCCAGAGAACCTTAACTAACCTGATAGTCTTCGATCTCAAAACTTTCTCCTTCCTATCCACTATCCGAAGCGGTTTCTCTACATATGTCAGATCATCCTTGAGCTCTAATGGCTCATACAGAATAACATGGGTTGGATTTGGATGATACTTCCAAATCATCGAAATGTGGAAGACTTTATGCACGCCTAATAAGTTCGATGGCAAAACCAACCTATAGGCGTTATCTCTCACTCGATTGAGTATCTTAAAGGGTCCAATGTAGCGAGGACTTAGCTTACCTCTCTTCTCGAATCTCGCAATACCCTTGGAAGGAGAAACCTTCAGAAATACTGATTCACAAACTACGAACTCAAGTGGTTTTCATCTTCTATCAGTATAGCTCTTCTGTCTACTCTGAGCTGTCCTCAATTTCTTAATAATTAGTGAGACATCCTCAGAGGCCTGTATAACCAAGTCAGGAGCAAAAATCTTTCGATCACCCACTTCTTTCTAATCGATAGGGGAACGACATCTATAACCATACAAAGCCTAATACGGTTCCATCCCGATACTCGCATGATAACTGTTGTTGTAGGCGAATTCAGCTAGTGGTAAATGATCATCTCAGGACCCTCTAAAATCTAGCACATACGCTCTCAACATATCCTCCAAAGTCTGTATAGTTCTCTCTGACTCACCATCTGTTTGAGGATGGAAAGTGATGCTCAAACTCAATTGGGTTCCCATGGCTTCCTGAAAATGTTCCTAAAAGTGAGAAGTGAAGCGAGAATCCCTATCCGAGATAATGCTCACTTGAACAACATGTAACCTCACTACCTCGCGTACATACAATTCTACCAATCAACTCAGAGTATCGGTAGCTCTCATAGCTAAGAAGTGGGCTAACTTCGTCAGTCATCGGTAAACCCATCACAAAATTCATGGTGATATGCTCCCATTTCCATGTCGATATAGGTAGAGGCTGCAATAACCCTGCAGGTTTTTGATACTCTACCTTCACCTGTTGACATACGAGACTTATTGTCGTGAAATGTGCCACATCTCTCTTCATACCCGACCACCAATACACCTTTCAGAGATTCTGATACATCTTATTACTCCCCGGATGCAACGTGTACCTCGACGAATGAGATTCTGACAATATCAATCTCCTGAGCTCTGGGTTATTAGGAACATACACTCTACTTTTGAGCCTCAGTAATCCATCTGAACTTATCTCAAAATCAGTCACTGTGCCCTTTTATATCTGACTACTCACATCAATGCAATACAGATCAGTCTGCTAAGCCTGTCTGATCCTATCTAACAGATCTAGCTCCAAGCGTAGACTAGCAATTACACAGCCCGTATCCGTGTCAGAAGGCACAATTCCTAAACTGAGGCTAGCAAACTGCTCTAGCAACTCATGTTCCCTGACCATCATATACAATACCATCCCAAGGCTCTTCTTGCTTAAAGAATCAGCTACAACGTTAGCCTTACCTGGATGATAAAGTATCTCACAATCATAGTCCTTCAGAATCTCTATCCATCTTCTCTGTCTCATGTTCAACTTCTTTTACGAGTACAGATATTTGAGGCTCTTGAAGGAGGGGAGGAATGTAAGGCCCGTAAATTTATATGTATTCTTTATGACTTCGTGATGTACAGATAAGTTACGTTATATACAAATCATAAGAAATGAATGTTTTAAGTTCTAAGTGTAAATGAAATGCAAAATAAGTAGTGAAGCAAACGAATATGAATTTACCTTTGAATTTCTAGGAAAATTACAGTTGGAATGCTACAAATGAAGGGCAGATCGATCTCGTTGCAAGGGGAGATCGATTTCATCGCCTTGAAATACAATGCCAAGCATTTTGTAAAGGGGAGATCGATCCCTCATTCAAAGCAGATTGATCTCGGATGAATTCTGATTGAGACAGATCGATCTCTAAAGGATTCTGGATAGCACAGATTGATCTATTCTTAAGGCCAGATCGATCTCTAAGTGATTCTGATTGGCCAATATCGATCTCATACCAAGAGGCAGATCGAACTTACCTTCTAAATGTCAAATTTTGAAGAGTTAAGACACAGGGTAGATCGATCTCTCACTTCTAGGAGATAGATCTGATAAGGTAATTCTATATAAACTCGACTGCTGCATTTTCTTTTCCCGAAAACATCCAATTCCTCCATTGAAACAAAGTGAAAACCTAACTTTCTTACTCCAAAAATCATCACCTTTCAATCAGTTTTGAGAGAGATTTATTTCAGCAAAGTTGTTCTTTGTGAAGAGGAGAACAACATAGTTGAAAACTAGAAGCTGGAATCAAGGATTGGATGAGCAAAGTGATTTTCCCCAAATTGGCAAAAAGAGGAAAAATCAAGCTAGGTAAGATTTCAATACACCAACTTCAAGTATGTTAAAATAGGTATCTTGGTGAGTTGATTGGTATATGTTTTATTGGCTGAAAACACCCATGAACATGTTAATCCTCCATGACCTAAAATTTAGCTTAGTGTGAGAAAATGAGAGAAAATTGATTAGGCATGGATTTAATGATGATTTAAGCATGTAGTGATGTTATTAAGCATGTATATATGATTGTAAGATAGTTTTGTGAAATACATGTGTTGGAATAGATGATGAATGAAAATAGGTATATGAGATGTATGGTGAAATACCATAGTGGTAGAAAATAATGAACTTGAGGCATTAGAAGATTTATGTCGGTTCAATTCGAATCAGTAGACTTGATGAGTCTAATAGGTCCTTGAGAAATGAATGGTAAAATCGAAATGGACTTAAGAGAGAGTAAGATCCAATAAGATGTAATAAGGCCAAATGGGTGTAAAAGGCCTAATGCATTGATTTGAAATTCATGCGAGTGAAAATTTAGTATATTAAGGTATACTAATGTGAATGGTTATTTACAGCTCCGGAGTTTATATTAGGAACTGATCAGACTGCGAGGTTTAGCAGCATTGAGGAAGTGAGGTCACGTGACGTGATCAGAGGTAAGGGAATTTTGTGAGTAGCTAGAGGTAGCTATATGTGTTTCGGATAGATTTTCGAGTATTTAAATTGTATATGGATTTTCGAATATGGAAATTTTTTGGTAAGGACCCGACATGGTAAAATTGTGATTTTACCCCAATTAAGGGTAAAAAAAAGCTTAGGAAGCATGTTTTTGACTAGTTTGATAGTTGCATAGATAGACTGACTAATGTTTTCATGTTATATGTGAAAACAGCACGTTATAATGCCGATTTGATTTAATTAAGTGAATTTCAATTGAAATAAGCCATCTATCGACTTGTGTGAAAATTAACCGTACTAGAGCACAACTCGCACTAAATTTTACAAGATATGCATCACATAGTTCTTGAGTATTTCTCGTACTTTATTTTAATGTGATTTGTGCATGATAGAGTACTGGAACGTTGCTCGTACTCAGTTTTATTGATTGATGCATGATAGAGTATTGGAGCATTGCTCATACTTAGTTTTACATGACATAGTGCTGGGAGCATTGCTCGCACTAGATTTATATGACTTATGCATGAGTACGTGCTGGAGTTTATTCGCATGTACCTGTTTTGAAAGAGATAGCATGAAACAACCGTGCTAGGAGCCTGTGTAGAATGTGTGTCATACCGATTATATGCTCGCACATGCATTTTGAGATATGGCCAAGGGCTATCGAAACTATTATATATGGTATGAGGGTTAAGACCTATGGCAGGCACCCCAACCTTGATATTGGGTCCATGGAGTACTTTGTACCGTGTATGTCACATGGACTACGATGTACCGTGAGTACATAATGATATAGAGTTGTTGGCTAACGGTTGAGGATTTGACCTACCTTTCGTTATAGCAAATGTGAGGCCCCGCACACTGAGTACTGTGTAGCCTGGGATCACGAAAAAATGAGATATGATCATAATCTTTAAACATGTAGTCGCCTATCTCATCTCACTTCATTTCACTGGATATTTCTTGGTTGAATTATCACATGATTTTATAAATTAGACGTGTGACTTTGTGAATTATGAAAGGGTAACCTGAGGGAGGGGTGTGGCCCAGATTTCCATGTTTTTACATGATGCTATGCCATCTTTGTTTTGATTTAATTGATATGGCATAATGAAATGTGATTTACAGTACAATGTAATGTTTTGCATATATTGCGGAGGTTATTAAACCAACATGTTTTCAATTCATACTGATGATTTGTATCTATATATATATTGCATAAATGTTTCAAAGAAAGATACAGGCTTTAGATGTGAATCAAAAAAGAAATGATTTCAAGGCATGAGCATAATATTTTGTGGATAGTGTGGTTATCTACTTGCTTGCTTTATTTCCTTACTGAGCTGTGAGCTCACCCCTTTTTTTTTCTCCTCTCTACAAAGCGTTCATAGTAGTTGAGCACGGCTAAGGACTGGTATTCCTTTATCCGCTGTATACCCATCATACGAAAGGTATACACATTTGAAACATTTTGTACTGAACAATGTAAAAGCACAGTTATGTAACAAATGTACTGTCGGGGATGTATATGTACATGTAATTGTATTAATGTATATGAGTTTATTTTTAAGAAAAGAGTACTTACAGTCAATAGATAATTGTATTGACATGTATGCATGTTATGAAATGAATGTGGTTAAAGTAACTAATATCGAATCACAGCCCAACGGTTTGGTGATTGAATTATGACATAAGGAAAGGTAAGTAAAATGTGAAAATATTTAAAGTGGGTTTTGGTAAGTCACGGGCGGTCATGACAGAATGGTATCAGAGCGAAGTTGATCTGATGTGAGTCGGTATTAGTATTTAGGAAAGTGTATATCCTCATATTACTGTGCTTTGTTTAGTTACAATTGTGTATACGAGATGAGAGTCAGACTAATTAATGGTTATGAATGCAAGAATTGAGCCATTATAGCTAATACCAGCCATGGTAGAGGGGCTAGAGGTAGGGCTCGAGGCCGTAGAGGTAGGTCTAAGACCTAAGATGAGTCGACAGGTCTCACTGAGGTACCAGAGAGTATCGAGGCACGTTTCACAAGATTAAAGCGTCGCCTTGAGACTATAGTGGAGTTACTGGCACAAACTTCGCCAGGTGGACAGGGGCAGGATGCAGGGACTGGGCCTAGAGAGGTAACTGCAGTTGGTACTCCTGCACAACCAGCTCAGACACCATAGCCTACAGATACTCCTACACCACCACCAGCTCAGGATATGCCTTCTCCTATTGCTCCACGACAGAGCGGTAGTGCTTTGGGGTATGGTTGTGAGCTTGATAGATTCTAATAATTCCATAAGTTTGGACCTCTGTCGTTTAGTGGGGAGAAGGAACTCGTGGTTGCAGAGGATTAGCTAGGAGAGATGGAGAAGCTATATGGATTCTTTAAGTGTACGACGATCGAGATGGTCGCATTTGCTGCGCTCCTGCTGAAGGGATCAGCAGAGCATTGGTAGATATCACAACCCTCTCTCTTTCTTTTATGTGACTTTTACCTTACTTTCAATAGTTGGGCTGTGAGTCAACATCTAATCCATATCTCATCCATTTATAATTTAATAAATTCATTTAAATGAAGTAGAATAGAAACTGGACTTTATACTTATGCACGGAAGCATTTACATCAGTTTCTATTATATACAATACATCCTCCAAAATACAAAAGACAACTTTACTGTGCATTAGTTTACAAGATACAAAAATTTTCATCTCAAGTGTATACCTCTATACTGCTAGATGACTGAAGCAACACGATAGCAGGAACGACTGCAGTGTACTCACTACTGCATAGAATCTATGGAGGAGAAATAAGGGGGTGAGCTAACACGCTAAATAAGGAAAATACGAAAGCAGGTAGATGACTACACTATCTACATGCTAAAAATATATATTCATTTTCCTTATAAAACATATGCATTCTTTAAAATAGCTTCCATCGATGTGAAATCATTAATTCGCTAGATGGGTATAGCATATTCACACAACACTCTTTTCACACAGCTCATCTTTAAAATCACACATTTAGAAATCACTTTGCACTCTGCAAATCAATATACATGAGACATAATTATGGGTTATCATATCCCCAGACACACAATAAGGGAAATATATGTCACCACACACAGTAGTGACAATGTCATATCACTCAGATAAATATAGGACTTATGGCCATAATCGAATTCCAGGCGACACTGATTAGGTGTGCGGGAACCCTATGCTTGGGGAGGCAGATCAACCATCCCTTCAGCTTATACTGAAATCACGACATATCATACTCCATGGCTAACACTCACGGTACATCGTGCTCCTGTGGATCCTTATCACCCATTTCCATTGTCTCAAAATCTCGTGCGAGCAGGCCTGTGCAAAGACACACAACAGTACACGACGGCTCCAGCACAATTTTGTACTTATTACATCACATCCATAAACTACGTGCGAGTAGGTCAATGCAAGACACACAGTAATACACGACGGCTCAAGCACGGTTTTACTCAACACACAACATAATCATAAAAACCTCGTGTGAGCAACTCAACGTAAGAGCACACAGCATACCTGAGGCATCGAGCACGGTTTTACTAGGAAATTACATGCGAGCATGGTCAGAGCAAGACACACAACAATACTCGAAGGCTTCAGCACGATTCCCAAAAATCTAGTGCGAGCTCTCGAGTGGAACACACAACATCACCCGAGGCATCGAGCACCCTTTTACTTTTCTTAGAAATCCTTTTAAAAATGATGTGCGAGCATAACTGGTATATCTACCATTGTCATATTGGCTCTAGCACAAGTCACGCATAAAAATCAATAGCTGGCTCTACACAAAAATTTGAGTGAGAGGGCAATCTCTCTTCAATCACTCGTTAAATACTTTTCACTCAAAAATACATGCATTTTATATGCAATAGTCAAACCGGGAGCCAGTTTATGATTATACACACTCAAAACATTTACACACATCTTTTCACACCAAGACATGGTAGGCATATAATTCATGCAAAGGAGCTTCTACTTATGCTCGATTTTCACGTAGATAATTCAATATCTATCTACTTATTGATATTATTCATTCACATACAGGGATTTATCAAAATACGTCTAGCTATCTCTATAGCTTTACATAAATCCCTTACCTCAAATCATGCTCGAATCAATTTCCTTCGTTTTTCACTACTCGTGATCCGGTCTTATCGACTCTAATTATATCTTCAGGAACTGAAATTGTGTACTACTCACATCAGTACACTTCCATGTACTTCATTTCACTTGCATGATATTCAAATCAATGCATTGGCCATTTACATCTTATTATACATGATTCTCTCTTACGTCCATTTCGATTATACAATACTTTACTAATTCACATTAAATCGACATTAATTTTACAATACCTTAAGTTCATTATATTCCTTATATGCTCATTTTCAACCATAATTGTTTCTAGCATATGGATTTCACCAACTATCTTACAATCATATAAACATACTCACTAACATCAATTCATGCCTAATTTATCATCAATTCCATGCCTAAGCTAATTTCTCACACTAAGCCATTTGTAGGTCATGGAAGATTAAGTATGTTCATGGATGTTTCAAACATCAATATATATACTAAATCAAACTCATCAAAACATCTAGATTAATATACTAGAAGTTGGTGTATTGAAATCTTACATATCTCAACTTTTCTCCTCTTTGGCAACTTTGGGGGAAAACTCCTTTCTCCTTCAATTGGCCAACTCAACCTCTAGTTTTCAACTGTGTTGTTCTCTTCCTCTCTAGGAACAACTTTACTGAAATGAACTTTTCTCCAATCTCAATGGAAGGTGTTGATAATTTAGAAAGATGAAGTTTGATTTCTTTGAGTAAAAATGGATGGTTTTGAAGTTTCTTGAGGAAGAAGCTCAATGTCGCACTCCTTTATATAGAATTCACCTTGTGAGATCGATCTCCTAGGGTAGAGATCGATCTCCTCTTGCTCCAATTACACGATTTACAGCCTTGGAGATCAATATGCTCTAAGGGATAGGATCGATCTTGGCCAGGCAGAGAGCTTCAGAGATCGATCTACCAGAAGGATGAGATCAATCTGCTTCTGGTCGAGACAAAATGAGATCGATCTGTTTGAGGATGAGATCGATCCTTACTTGGCAAAAGCATACCGAGATCGATCTGGCTTGAAGGAGGGATCGATCTCCCCTTGTTCTACAACATTCTTAGCTGAAGTTCATCCCAGATTTTCAAAGTTATCCTCATATCAATTTGCTTCACTACTCATTTTGCATTCAATCCACATTTATCACTTAAAAAGGTCCATTTCTTATAATTCATACATAATGAAACTTGTGTGTACATCACGAACTCACATAACAAGTGTGTACATCAAATTTACAGACCTTACAACTCTTATGATTCATATTACATGAACAAGTGTATACTTAGGGAATCATAGGGATACATATGAAAATACAGGCCTTACATTCCTCTCCTCCTTTAAGAAATTTGATCCTCCAAATTAGAACCAAGTTACTCCTCAAAAGGTCGGGGTACTTCTCCAGTATGAGGTTCTCCAACTCCCACATAGCTTCCTCTGAAGTATGGTGCTGCCAGAGAACCTTAATAAACAGAATCATCTTGTTATGTAGCGCCTTTTTCCTTCCTATCCAATATCCAGATTGGTCTCTCTACATATGATAAATCATTCTTAAGCTCCAATGGCTCATACCGAATCACATGGGTTTGATCTGGATGGTACTTCCAAAGCATAGACACATGGAAAACATTATGTATGCCTGCTAGCTCTGGTGGCAATGCTAGCCTGTAGGCCTTATCTCCCACTCGCTCCAATATCTCAAATGGCCCGATATAGCGAGGGCTTAACTTACCTTTCTTACCGAACCTCAAAATCCCTTTCGAGGGAGAAACCTTCAAGAAAACTGAGTCACCCACAGTGAACTTTAGTGGTCTCTGTCTCATGTCAGCGTAACTTTTTTGCCTACTCTGAGCTGTTCTCAATCTCTCACATATCAACTGAATAACCTCAGAGACTTGCTGTACCAAATTAGGAGTAAAAATTTTTCTTTCACCCACTTTTTCTCAACCATTAGGGGAACAACACCTTCTACCATACAATGCCTCATATGGTGCCTTCTCGATACCTGAGTGATAACTATTGTTGTATGTAAAATTGGTTAACGGTAGGTGATTATCCTAGGAGCCCTTAAAATCCATAACACTCGCTCTCAGCATATCCTCTAACGTTTGTATGGTTCTCTCTGACTGACCATCAGTCTGAGGATGAAAAGCAATACTGAAACTCAATCGGGTTCCCATAGCTTCCTAAAATTGTTCCCAAAAGCAAGAAGTGAAGTGAAAATCCCTATTCAATACGATGCCCACTAGAACACCATGTAGCCTTACTATCTCCCGTACATACAACTCTGCCAAACTACTCAAAGTATCTGTAGATTTCATAGTTAAAAAGTGGGCAAATTTCGTCAATCTATTAACCACTACCCAGATAGCATCATGGTTCCTCTTAGTCCTCGGTAATCCCATGATGAAATCCATGGTGACATGCTCTCATTTCCAAGTTGGAATAGGTAGAGGCTACAATAACCCTACAGGCTTCTGATGCTCTACCTTCACTTGTTGATAAACGAGACATCTTGCCACAAACTCTACGATATCTATTTTCATTCCTGACCACCAATACACTCTCTAGATATTCTGATACATCTCGTTACTCCCTGGATGCAATGTATATCTAGATGAATGAGCTTCTGTCAAAATCAACTTCTTTAACTCTAAGTCATCGGGAACACAAATCCTGCCTCTAAACCTCAGTAGGCCATTATCACTTACTAATAAATCGACCACATCACCCCTCTGAATATGACTCACATGATCCTCACACAGTAGATCGGCAGGTTGAGCCTGTCGTATTCGGTCAATCAAATCTGGTTCTACTCGCAGGCTAGCTATCACACAGTCTTTATCAACATCAAGAGGGTCTATATCTAACCTGAGGTGAGCAAACTGCTTGAGCAATTCATGTTCCCTAACAATCATGTGCGATACCATTCTGAGGCTCTTTCTACTCAGGGCATCAACCATAACATTAGTCTTCCTTGGATGGTATAATATCTCGTACTCATAATCCTTTAGAAGCTATATCCATCATCTCTGCCTCATATTCAACTCTTTCTATGAAAACAATTATCTAAGGCTCTTATGATCTGTATACACCTGAAATTTCTCACCGTACAAGTAGTGGCGCCATATTTTCAATGTAAATACCATGGCTGCCAACTCTAAATCATGGGTCAGATAGTTCCTCTCATGGTCCTTAAGGTGTCTGGATCCATATGCTACTACCTTCACGTCTTGCATCAACACACAGCCCAGTCCTTGTCCCGAGGCGTCTGTATACACTGAGTAACCTCCTGAGCTGGTGGGTATGGTGAGAATAGGTGCGGTGTTCAGTCTATTCTTTAATTCGTAGAAACTTCTTTCACATTTATCATCCCACTTAATTGTTACATTTTTTCGAGTGAGACGTGTCAACAGAGTAGCCAGCTTAGAGAATTCCTCGACAAACCATCGGTAATAGCCTACTAAACCTAGGAAACTGCGGATCTCTGTAACCGTCTTAGGTCTTTCTCACTGTATCACAACCTCTATCTTGGATGGATCCATTGATACTCCGTCTTTCAAGACTACGTGACCCAAAAACGATATCTCACTCAGCTAGAAATCACACTTGTTAAGTTTAGCATACAACTCCTAACCTCGGAGGGTATGTAACACTATTCTCAAAGATGTTAAGTTTGTGTGGAATGAGGCATGTGAGAGGAGTTTTCAGGAGCTTAAGTGTCGGTTGACCACTGCTCCGGTTCTCACCATTCCTACCAGCTCAGGATTCTCTGTGTATACGAATGCATCATACCAGGGACTGGGCTGTGTACTTATGTAGGATAGGAAGGTAGTTGCCTATGGATCCAGACAGTTGAAGGATCACGAGAGGAACTACCCAACACATGATTTAGAGTTAGTGGCCGTAGTGTTTGCGTTGAAAATATAGTGCCACTATCTCTATGGTGAGAAATATTTAGTTTATACGGATCACAAAAGCCTTAAGTACATGTTCTCATAGAAAGAGTTAAACATGAGACAGAGGAGATGGCTCAAACTCCTACAAGATTATGATTGTGAGATCATGTACCACCCGGGTAAGGCGAATATAGTTGTCGATGCTTTGAGTAGGAAGAACCTCGGGTTGGTGTCTTATATAATGGTTCAGGAACACGAGTTGTTAGAGCAATTTACGAACCTCAATTTAGATGTAACCCCACCTGATTCAGAGTGATTGGATATTATGGCTAGTTTGAGATTGGAGCCAGAGTTGATTTGTCGTATTCGACAGGCTCAGCAGAGCGATCGACAGTGCATCAATTGGCTAAGTCAGATAGAGGCAAGTGCGGGCACTGATTTTGAGCTGAGTACAGATGGACTATTGAGGTTCAGGGGCAGAGTATGTGTGCCCGAGGATTCAGAGATCAGGAAGTTAATTTTAGCAAAGGCTCACTCATCGAAGTACACGATACATCCGAGGAGTACTAAGATGTATCAAAACCTTTAGAAAGTTTATTGGTGGCCTAGAATGAAAAGAGACATTGCTGAATATGTCGCTAGATGTCTCATCTGTCAGCAGGTTAAGGTAGAGCATCAGAAGTCTGCAGGGTTATTGCAACCTCTATCGATACCGACATGGAAATAGGAACACGTCACCATGAATTTTATGATGGGATTACCAAGGACCCGTAGAGGTCATGATGCCATTTGGGTTATTGAGGATTGGTTGACGAAGTCAGCCCATTTCTTAGCCATGAGGTCTCCCGGATGCAGTGTATACTTCATCGAGTGAGCTTCTGTCAAGGTCAACCTCCTGATCTCTGGATCATCGAGAACACATATCCTACTCCTGAACCTCAGCAAACCATGTGAACTCAACTCAAAATTAGTCTCTGTACCCCTCTGTATTTACCCGATAATATCACTACATTGCCGATCAATCTGTTGTGCCTGCCGAATAAGATCTACCACATCAGGTTCCAACCGCAGGCTAGCTACCATAAAGCCACTATCAGCATCAGGCGGGGTCACATCCAAACTGAGGCTCGCGAATTGTTCCAACAGCTCGTGTTCCCTTATCATCATGTATGATACCAACCCGAGATGCTTTCGACTCAATGCATCGGCCACTACATTCGCCTTGCCTGGGTGGTACAGAATCTCGTAATCATAATCCTTTAGAAGCTCGAGCCATCTTCTCTGCCTCATGTTTAACTCTTTCTGTGAGAACATATACTTAAGGCTCTTGTGGTCTGTAAATACTTGGAATTTCTCACCATAAAGATAATGGTGCCATATTTTCAAAGCAAATACCACGACCGCCATCGTGGGTCGGGTAGTTCCTTTCATGATCCTTCGGCTTTCTCAATCCATAGGCCACTATCCTCCCATCTTGCATCGGTACACAGCCCAGTCCTCGGTATGAAGTATCTGTATATACGGAAAAACCTCCTGAGTTTGTAAGAATGGTGAGAATCGAAACTGTAGCCAATCTCCTCTTCAACTCCTGAAAACTTTCCTCACATTTATCATCCTACATAAATTCAACATTCTCCCTCGTGAGACGTGTCAATGGAGCAGCTAATCTTGAGAATCCCTCTACAAATCGTCGGTAATATCCAGCTAAACCCAGGAAACTCTTGATCTCTGTGACTGTCTAGGGTCTCTGCCGCTGAACCACTGCTTCAATCTTGGATAGGTTTACTAACACACCATCCTTTGATACAATATGACCCAGAAAAGATATCTGCTCTAGCCAAAAATCACACTTATTGAGTTTAGCGTATAACTTCTTCTCTTAGAGGGTCTGTAGCACTATCCTTAGGTGTTGTTCATGCTCCTCTCTAGATCCCGAATACACCATAATGTCATCAATGAACACAATAACAAATCTATCCAAATACTGGTGAAACACTTCATTCATCAACTACATAAAAGCTGCAGGAGCATTCGTCAACCCGAATGGCATAACCATAAACTCAAAGTGACCATACTAAGTGCAAAAAGCTGTCTTGGGTATATCTCCTTCCTAAATTCTCAATTGATGGTACCCAGATCTCATATCTATCTTAGAAAAGACAGGCGCTCCTCGAAGTTAATACAACATGTCATCGATGCGTGGAAGGGGGTACTTATTCTTAATGGTCGACTTATTCAACAACCTGTAGTCAATACACAGTCGAAGGCTTCCATCCTTCTTCTTTACAAACAGAACCGATACTCCCCAAGGCGATACACTCAGTCTGATGAACCCCTTATCCAATAACTCTTGTAACTGCTTCTTCAGTTCCTCTAATTCAATTGGAGTCATTCTGTACGGTGGTTTGGATATCGACTCTGTATCAGGTACCAATTCTATACAAAATTTCATCTCTCTATCTAGCGGTAACTCTGGTAATTCATCCGGAAAGACATCTGAAAATTCCTTAACCACTGGAATGTCTCACAATTTTGGGCATGCCTTATCCTCCTTAACCACGTACGCAATATAACCTTTCAAAATATCAATATCAAATCAGTATAGAAATTCATATGTTTCACTCACAACCACAACTGCTTTCATTACTTTTTCAAAGGGATTTTACATTACATTTCTCGGGGAAACTTACAATAACGCTATCTACCCCTGGAAATGTTACCGTCTTAGAAAAATAATCTACTACAAAATGGTTTGCAGCCAACCAATCCATTCCTAGGATTACATCAAAGTCTCTTACATACATTAAAATGAGGTCGACTGTCATTTCCTTTTCTCCTACTTTCAACTTACAATCTCTAAATACATACTCCACTAGCTGACTATTGTTCATGGGAGTGCTTATCAGCATCCTCCTACTTAACAGGGCAAGCTTTACATACTTAAACAATTTACATGCAAATACAGGTGATACAAATGAATGTGTGGCACCAGGATCTATCAAAACCTATGCTTCAAGATCAAAGATTACGATGGTACCTTTCACTACATCTAACGACTGATCTGCAGTATCTTGGTCCAAGGTGTGTACTTGCCCTCTACCAACCACCTGCTTTCCCTTCTCTTCAGCTGTCGCCCTCCATCTCGGAGCAGGACTATCAGTAGGAGCTCTCTCCAGCTCCTTGCCTTTCTGTGGGGGTACTCTCAGTCATCTCTGGGCAATTTCGGATCACATGCCCTAGCTTCCCACATCGAAAACATACTGCAGGAGATCCATAACATGATCGAGTCTCATGGTACCTACCGTACTTATTGCACTGTTCTATAGTAGGTCGTGACCCTCCAATCACTATACCTTTTGCTGGAGCTATGGCTGGATACACGGGAGTCTTAACTGTCCTCTCACGGATCTCCTCAATCCTTAGCCTTTTCCTAGAAAATCTCTTGCTTCCTCTATAACTGAAGCCTCTATCCACTGTCTATCTTTTCTTGTCTCTGTCCCTCACTCTACCAACCTTTCCATACTCTGAGGTAACTCATTCGATGTCTTATTCACATAACAGTGCCCTATGCACTGCCTCCTCATAGGTCTGTATATAAAAAGGGACCAATCGAGACCTGATGGATGGTCTCAATCCATCCACAAATTTTTGGACCTTCCTGACCTCACTGCCCATCGTAACAGGATCGTATCTGCCCAACGAGATAAATTTAGTCTCATACTCATCCACCAATCTGCTCCCCTCGGTCAAATCTAAGAATTTCATCTGCAGTCTCTGTTACGCAGTATCCGAAACATATTACCTCCGGAAGGCCTCCAAATATACATCTCAGCTGATCTCTGCATGTCGGTCTCTCAAAACGGGTCTGGTGGATTTCCACCAATGCTCTGTCGATCCTTTCAGCATGAATGCAGCAAACGCTACCATCTCGATAGTAGTGCACTCGAAAAACCCATATAGTTTCTCTATCTCATTCACTCAGTCCTCCGCAGCTACTGGGTCCTTAACTCCACTGAAAGATGGTGGGTTAAATTTCTAAAACTGCCGCAACCGATCCAGGTTACACCCATAACCCCAATCTCTACTTCTCTGTGGTGGAGCAACAGTAGAAGGCATTTCCTGTACTGGTGAAGGTGTAGGATTATCTGTAGTCTGAGGTTCTTAGGCTATCTTTGCAGGTATCTCAAGAGCAACAGCCAGTTCATCATCATCACCCTGTGCAGCTGGCTCCTGTCCGCCCCTAGCTCCAGGCAACGATTGGGCAATCAACTCCATAATCTCCTCTAAGCTCCACTTTATCCTCGCGAAGCGTGCCTCAGTACTCTCGGGTCTCTCTGTTGAACCCTGTGGAGCATGCTCAACATCAGCCTCTACCTTTACCTCATCGTGAGTCTCATATGGCAATGACTCAGCACAGCCCCTAGGCTTACCCCTCTGGCCTCTAGCTCATGCTCTCGCCCTTCTACCGTGATTGGTGTTAGGCATTATACCAAGATTCCTACATTCACAATCATTTCTTAGTCAAATCCATCTCGATATACACAATTGTATATAGACTAGCATAGTAACATGGGGATGTAATTTTCCTAAATTTTGACACAGACACACATCAGACCAACTCAGCTCTGATACCACCTCTGTCACGACCCTCAATCCACTACAATTTTTTTTCATTGTTTTGTTTATTATTTAATCCATTTCTCATTTCGTGTTATTTACCTTTACTTTATTTGATCGTAAATAACTACACCTCCAACAGTTGGGCTGTGTATCAGTGTCAATCTCATCCTATCAAATCATTTCAATTTACAATTCATTTAAACGTAAACACTTGTATTTATAAATTAGAGTTGTTGTTTACATGTGTTTACAATCATTTACATCCCCAAAAATTACATTTAAAGATATTACTGTGCTTTGACATGTCTAGATACAAAAACTATAAAAATGTGTATACCTCATGTGATGGGATGCAGTGGACACCAAAAATCCAATCCTCAGTCATCCACTATCTATTGTAAGTGCTCTGTAGAGGGGGAAAATAAGGGGGTGAGCAAACTACGCGCTCAGTAAGGTAATCATGCGAGCAGGTAGATAACTGTACTATCTACGTGGTCGTGATGCCATGCTTAAATCACACATTTATTTGTCATACTCCAAAACGTATGTTCATGCTTGTGTTCATGACATGTAAAGCAATTCATATTATTTAATTCAGTGCACAGTTCTTAAAACATAGCATAGAAAATCATAATGCGTAAAACGAAATTAAGGCATGGTAAATCATCATGCAAAGTGCACTTATAAAGTATTTCAAATCTCAACACAAACTGATACAAAATCATCACTCGTCAGAACTCAGCCCCTCCCATGGACTATCCTGACCCATAAACACATTTTAAAACATGGATTTCTCATTCAACAATAGACATGTGAGATAGGCATACAATATCAATAAGGGTAATAACTAGGACTATGGTCATATCCTCTGTGATCCCAGGCTACACGGATCCTAGTGTGTGGGGTATCACCTCTATCTGCTTTCGCACGGGAGGTAGGTCACGTCCAACCCACCGGTCCATAGCAGAGTATCCATCGTCTGAAGATGGCATAAATATAATATCACACACGGTACAACGTACTCCATGCTACTTGCACGGTATAACGTACTCTGTGGACCCATATCATCACATCATACACTGCCACATCTCAATACGTACGTGTGAGCCTATTTAATTGGTGTGGCACACAGCCTACCCGAAACTCCCAGCATGGCTCCCAACATGTCATAAAACCACATGCGAGTAATCTCTAGCACGACAATAGGTATAATGGACATATAGTGCGAGCTATACTCCAGCACCATGTCAAAACTCGTATGAAAACTAGTGCGATCTAGGCTCTAGCACAATGTCATAAAATCCATGTAAAACTCTAGTGCGAGCATCGCTCCAGCACTCGCACTAATGCATGTATAAAACATGTCAAATCTCTTGCGAGCAATGCTCTAGCACGTTTTGTTCCCACAAAACTCATATAGGTGGCTCATTCTTTGTAAAGCATGGTTATAAAACCAAATCAAACCATTTTTGTGCAAATCATTTCAAATGGTAGCCAACCTACCAATCACATGCTAAAAAGCAATAAAAAGATTTAAAAGCATCTTTCAAAAGCATCGTGCTCTTGCTTTCATGCACATTTCTCAAAAACACAATTCTTTACCCTTCAAACATCCATTTCATCTTAAGACCCTTAGATATGTTAAAAATTGCCCATGCACCCGAAAGGCGTACAGATATCCCTAGGGCTAACATAATTCCCTTACCTCGATTCTTCTGGAAGCAACTCTTCCTTCCCTTCCCATTTTTTACGATTTGACTCAACTTGCTCCAGATGTATCATTGGGAGCTGCACACATTCATAAATCATATGAGTCAATATCGATAACTCATATTCAGACTTTAACTAATCGATATATCTCATCGAGCCTATTTCATTAAGTTTGACCCATTATCACATTTGGCCATCATTATGCCATTTCTAGTCAATTTAACTAACAACACACTTGGTTACTTATCAAACACTTGGCATAAATGTTTATCCATAACCTTCCATCATTTATGCTTTCTCTACAACATCATTTATGTACATTTTTATCACATGACTAATCTCACAATGTGGCTTCATCCAATCACCTCAAAATCATGCATATCACCTCACTAACAACTTAATATAATCCCTTTTATCATCTAATCAACCACATTCTATTTTCTCACACTAAACTCATTTTAGTTTATGCTTGTTCCATTACATTCTAGGTAGCTTCAATCATCAATACATACACCAATCTACTCACAACAACAACTAGATAAATATACTTAGAGTTGGTGTATTGGAAACTCACCTAGCTTGACTTTCTTCTTTTCCAAGTTTGAAGACTCCTTTGCTCCTTCAATCCAACAAATGAAATGTTGACTCCAAGCTATGTTGTTCTTCAGAATAACTTTGCTCTAATAGCTTTTCCTCAATTCTTTTTAGAAGTGGGTGTATTCTAGAGAGAGAAAGCTTGGTATTTTGGGTAAAAATGGGAGAGGTGTGTTGGTTTGTTGAAAAAAGAGGTTTTGTCGTGGGGTTTTTATAGATTGAAAGTGATAAGATCGATCTACTAGGGTGAAGAGATCGATCTTCCTTTGGTTTTAGCCATCGAATTCTCAGGTTTGAAATGGGAGAGATCGATCTGCTCATTAGGGAGAGATCGATCTTGGCTTGGTAGAAGCTTGAAGAGATCGATCTGCTCTTAACAGAATTAAATGGAGATCGATTTGCACTTAAGAGGGGATCAATCTGAGCTTGGCAGAGGTAAATGCAGATCGATCTGCTTATTGGAGAGATCGATCTGCTTAATGGGAAGATCGATCTGGCCTTGGCAAATTCACTTGGAATTGTTCTGTTTGCACAAGGGATCGATCTGCCTTGGATACGAGATCGATCTGGCCTTCATCTGGGGCATTTCCTACTGCATTTTTCCAGATTTTTCAAGGGTAAATTCTATTTTATTACTCCAATACTCATTTTTTATTTTAATCCCACTTAGAGCATTGAAAGACTGATTTCCTATGATTAACATACAATATGAATTGTGTGTATTTCTTGCATTCATAAAGAATACTTAGAATTCAAGGTCCATGCATTATTAACTCATGTCTTCATTCCTTATCTTCAATTCGATTTACTTAAAGTTCTATTCATTTAGTTTGTGGCCACTTCAGCCCTTATTTATCCTTTACGTGCATCATGACATTCATCCATCCCATTTGCAATTCATTCACATTTACATGATCTAAAATCATCTGTCCTATAATTCCATTAACATATGATAAAGTTATGCATACATGGGGTCTCACATCAAGTCCTCTTCCCTGCTCTCGGCTTAAAATTTCTCCTCCCTTTCTTCTTGTTTTCTGCCCTCTTGTTTCCTTTACATAGTCTCTTCTGTTTCCAGTTTCCTTCTTCTCTCGTTTCTATTATATTTTTTAAAATTATCTTTCCTTTTCCCGTCAACCTTACTTTTTCTTTCTTCTTCTTCCTCGCGCTGGCTATTCATAGCATCTTCTCTACTCTATCTCTTCGTTCTTCCCTCAACCGTCACCATCATCATCATCATTTTCCAGCCACCTTCCTCACGACGTCAGCCAGCTTCGGCATCCTCCTTCTGTCACTGATTCAAGTACCCTATTCACCTTTGTTTCAGCTCCGGTTCGTGCCTATCCTTCTCTGTTCTATCACAGCCTAAGGTTGCCCGACTCTAGCTCTCGTCTTCTTCCACTCCTTCCTGATTCCTTCCTCGGCTACTACTTCACTTGTCTTCCTCTGTTTCGTTCCTTTGTATCTCTCGGTTTCCTCCAGCAAACACCTCAAAATTTCCAACCTTCTTCCAGCCCAACCGAACAGTAATAAGGTACAACATTCAGTCCTCTTCTTGTTATTCTTCCCTTCTCCTTTCCAAACCTCTTTTCCTTCCTCTTTTTTTCTTTATTCCTTGATTCTTTGCAGTAGCTTCAGTTTACAAATATATATTTATTCTACCTAACGGTGTAGACTACAGCGACACACACTTCTCATTCTTTATTATTTCCTCGTTTTCTTTCTTTCCTTTCACAACCAAATCTGCCAATTTCAGACCTCACCCTCTCATTTTTTTTTACTGTCATCGTCTCAGTTGTTCATTGCTTCTTATTTCTACCAACTCCCTTCTGTTTTCCTTTCTTTTCGGACAGCTTCAGTACTCCTCTCTTCTTTCATTTTCTATTTCCCATCAATTTAGTCCAGGTTTCTGCCCTCCAACATGCTTTGTTTTCTACCTTCCCACTTCATTTCATCATCTGTTTTATTTAGTCCCCTTACTATTTCATT
The DNA here is from genome assembly GCA_033439115.1 of Firmiana major. NCBI lineage: Eukaryota > Viridiplantae > Streptophyta > Magnoliopsida > Malvales > Malvaceae > Firmiana > Firmiana major. Next base: position 42,371,273 of record CM065905.1, read on the forward strand.
TTCAATTCTCACAACCGACCATACTCTCATCCTACTACCGTTTCCAATCCTTTCATTTTTAGTCCTTGTCCTGACTTTCCCCATTACTGAGCATTTTCTCTTTCCTTTAAAAATCTAGTTATGGTAGTATGATTGGACAATACGTTTCATCTCTTCCCTTCAATGTATATTCGTATATTACTAATAAGAGCTCTTGAGATGAAAAAGCATATGTATATTTATATATATATATACATACATTGATATATATCTAAACAGATACACACACACACACACACACACATATATATATGCATATACTCCTATTTATTTATTCTTAGGGCTAATGCATTTTATTTAATTAACTCTTCAAAGTCCCATAATGAAAAATACAATTTAATTTAAATCCTTGATTATGGAACTGCATCTTTAATTCCAATTGCTACATTATTATTCATGGATAAGTCCAAGTATATGAAATTTATGGTGTTTACAGGTATAATGCTTGTCGCCAAAGTATGGGTTCATTGTGGAATGAAAACGTTGGTAAGTGGACCATACTTGTTATAATATATGTAGCATACGAGTTGAGTTAATCATACATGACATGGTATGTATATTATATGAGGTTAATTAATTAAGTAAGATGCAAGCTAACATCATTACAACGTAAGTTTAAATGTTAAAGGAATGATTGATTGATCTATGCTACTTAGTAATTAAATAATGCCATATGATATATGTGTAAGTATATGTAACTGATTGTGGATAAGAATTGTGTATAAGTACATGTGACTGACAGTGGATAAGATTTGTGCATAAGTGTATCTGACCAATTGAGGATAAGAATTGTGTGATGAATTATGCGTAAGAATACAGGAATTAGGAATTTTATATGATCTTCGTTGCAATGCTGGGTAGTGAGCGTGTATAAACCAGTTATGTTGTAGGAATTTCCTTATTTCTGTAAGTTATAAGAATAGAAAAACATGTCGTACATTCCTCGTATTTTCTTACAGTTTTATATGTTATATGAATCATGCTTTGAGTTTATATTGCATAATTGTGCAAACATTGTGTTTCTAAGATTTAAAAGCTACATCGGTTTATATCTACATACTAAAAAATTTTAAAATCTTACCTTTGTCATGTTTTGAAAGTTTATGAAACATAGAACTTATTTAGCCAATGTTAATTGATTTTGGGTATAAGCTTATTCTGCTTTCATCCACACTGTGATATGATTTCAAAACTTGTAAACAGACTTTATATGTTTTAGAGATTATGACACTCCATACCATTTAATAGATCAAAAATGCATCTTGGACAAAGGTTTCACCTGATGACCTCATGAGTTATATTGTACATGGTCCTTACGTTCTGGCATAGCCATGGACCTAATAGTTCTTTACGATTCGGCTACCATGAACCCATTAATCTCATACAATCTAGCTTAGTCTTGACTTATTTTCGACTTTCGAAACATATATGGCCTTATAAGAATTACTATCGTCCTAAGTACTATTGGCTCGCTGATTTATCAGTGGGATATTAGGGACAAAAGGCATCTCATGGTGACCTCACATGATATACTGTACTAGTTCAGCACAGCCATAAACCTTATTCCCACATGGGAATCACATGGCCATACTATCATACCAGTGTCTGTGGTATTACCAGCTCGCTGATTCATCAATGGGATAAGTCTTTATTGATCGCTATCAAGGAGTTTTGCCTAATCTCTCTACCAAACAATGTTTAACAAATGAACATTGATTTATCGAACATTGTTTACATGAAATAATATTGTTTACCTAACAAATATCTATTTACCAATCATTATTTATAGAAAAGAACATGGTTGATATGAAATATGATTTCTTCTTGTGTTACCGAACTGTAAGATCTTACATGTTATTGGTTATAAGAAATAATTGCGCATATGAATGTGCATTGTTTTATCAGACTGAATATTCATAACATGAATTGTATACATCATGTTAGAATATACCATTATAAGAATTATATGTCTTCTAGACTAGTTTGTTTATGGTCAATTAAGAATGAAAATCGAGGTACTTCAAAGTATCTTTTCCCCTTGATGACTTTAACAACGTCACTAGTTTTAGTAATATAGAGTATCAGAATGTTATACGAATATTGAAAAATAAGAAATGTCACGTGAATAACGAATCTGGATTCTATTGTTATACGACTCAAATTATTGTGGCATGCATTAGAATACAGTATCTTGTATGTTATTACCTCTGCACTTGTGTGGTTTACTTACGAGGCTCTTTAGCTCACTCCCCCACAGTTCCATCACAGGTTAAGCAAGAGGTGCATTTTCATCAATCGCAGTATCCAACTTCGAAGTTTCTTACTTCAGAGATTTCACAGTTCACATTCAGTATCTATTCTGATTGTGTATATGATTTTATTTTAAATCAATTTTATACGAGTACCTGAGTCAAGATTTGTATTATGTCAAAGTATGATTACGTACATAAATTACTGTGTCTAGGGATGCAAATGAATAATAGATTATTTATAAGTATATATTTTGTAATTGAATAATAAATTATGTAAATCAAACCGATAAAAAAAATAGATTATTCTTAAGTATATATTTTGGAACACCAAACGGTCTCTGAAAATTATGAAATCTGAACATAAGGTAAATGTTGAAGTGATAAAGTGAATGGACTATTGGATTTTGATTTGAAGTCATATGACCCTGGATTAGACTACAGTCTAAAATAGGTCAAAACCGAGAAATTTCCATTTTATGCGGGATTGATAAATAAATTGTTTATAAATGATTTGGATATGAATTGGAACCTTGGGTTCAACACCTTAAACCGAGTTAGGCTAAGGGTTACCGAACAAGTACTGTATAGGACTGTTCACATGACAAACCACTATAAAAGAAAAATGAAAAATTTAGCCTAGAATTCTGTATTTTCGTAGTAAGTTATCAATCTGTTGCGTCCTTAAGGTTGTGACATTTCTTAGAAACGTTATATTAGTTTATATTTATTTTCTCTCATTTTTCATTGCATTTTTTGAAGTTAAATCAATAACATTTATATCTTTAACCATCATCTATTTTTATTTAAATAGACATTTCTTTATAGTATAGTGCAGACTATGATTCAACATTAACTGTAGTCTTTAGTATAAAGAAATGTCTATTCAAATAGTGTTTTTTTATTCAAATAGACATTTATAACCATTGCACCATTGTCCAGACTGGTTCTGGTCAGGAACCAAACCCGGACTTTAATGGCTCGAGCTCATACTGGGTCTGATTCAAAAAATTATAACCTAGACCAATTCGGTGAAGCGTTTCTGATTATGGGTCTAGCTAGATCAATCGAATTTTGGACCGATCATAGGTTAGCTTGACTCGTTAATCATGTATGTTTAGAGGTAAGCAAAGAGATACTTGTTGTGCTCAATGGAACACTACTGCAAGTGCACAGGTCAGTTTTCGAGTATAGAGTAAATATAAGTATCGTCCCACAGGGAACTGTGTCTACCGCAAATCACTGTAATCAACAACCTTAAACTTTATTTAGAAAATTAATGAATACTGATTAAAATCCTATTTATTATTCTAGCTATTAATTACGGAACAAATTTAATTAACACAATCACAATTATTAAGAATGAAAATATCAATAGCAAAATATTCCTAGAACTCGATTTCACCTAACTAGGGTTCATACAATTCCTTTGATCAATTGTTGCTTTGATTTCAATTTGTTTATAGCTGAAACTATTTCCTGTTTATCTCTCCCGAGTTTTAAATAGTAATACCCAAATTACCTAATCCTAACCTCCCGATTCATAATTAAATAATAGAGTTCATTAAGCGATGGTAATCCGTTTCTCTATGGCTCATAAGAATTATCAACCTCCTTATTCAACAATGTCATATGATAAGCTACCCTCGTGCATATAAATAATCCCCTCTCCCGAGTGTCAGATTCCTATACTAATTCATCCAATTGGTGGCCAATCAACTAGAGCATTAAGAACAAGTAGATTAAATAAACATAATTGAAATCATCCAAACAATCTTCACAAAGTAATTGCAATCTGCCCAAAGTTGGCTACATCGACTTTGGGAAAAAGGAGTTTAGTTCCTAGAAATCATAATAAACATCCACTAATTCCAAATTATCATCCCTAGAATAAAAATTGATCGAAAAAGATGTAAAAGATGGAGTTTTTATGAAGCTAAATGAATCTTGAAGCTTTCTGTCGCAGCCTCCTCCGAAATTCTGATAAAAAGACTATTTATAAGGTTTCCAAGCACTAAAACGCGGAAGGCCACGTGGAAAAACAGTATTGCCCTAATCAGACTGCTATGCTGCGACAATGGTATTGATTCCCTAAATCTGCTCTGTACTATCCAGTTTCTTCTATTGTTGCAGCATAAGTCACGATCAGCATCCTGCAACTTCACTTCTTCACAAAATCATCAGAATCAGCTCCAAAAGCTTTAACTTCTCCAAATTGTTCTTTTTTCTGCAAAAATGCACAAAACACATAAAACATACCAAAATATTGCAAAGATCAAATCAACTAACTAAGTAAAAAGGGTTATAAACATATATAAAATTCAGTGCTAACAATACTTAAAAATTCTATTAAAATATAATTATTTGTGCTTAATTTCTTAATTAATTATTTTATTCCTCATATTATATTATTAATTACCCCCTTAATTTAATTAAAATTCATTAATGTGCAGGTAAATTAAATCTGAATGAAACTCAGTCGTTTCAGTCAATAATGGGCTGAAAACGGGCTAACAGGAGACTGGACCACTTCCAATTTGCAGACCGAGTCACCAGTCCTCTGGACACGTGTGATGCCAGGTGTCTGTATTTTATTCTCGAAAAGATAAGATCGACGGACACCGTGCCTACCTTCTAGAAGACACACGCCGGACCACATCGCACCTCTAAGTGGACAAAATGACAAGTGACATGGAAATATCTACTCTGCAGCGAATGGAATGAAGACAAGTGGTCAAACAATGCCAACTCATCTAGGATGAAAAATTACCATTGTACCCCCAAGTTTGTGTATAAATAGAACATGATGAGCAATTGAAAAATCAAGTAGGTAGGGTAGAATAGAAGTAGGTAGAGTAGAAGTAGTTTTTAGGAGTAGAAGTAATTTTAGGGTAGAAGTAGTGTAGGTAAGGTAGAATAGAGGTAGCCTAGGGTAAAGTAGTTTAGTTTTTTAGGTTAAAAGTTTTTAGGGGTTATTTTCTTACTAGTACTTTCCAAGCTTTTCCGATTAGTTTTTTTAGCCACCATTTTTATTCTATTCTACTTAGCTACTGTTCATGTCAACTTTTATTGGTTATATTTTATGAAAAGATTCATTGTTCCAATCTTTTTAGTATTTCACAAAACTTTCATCTACTCTGTTTTTCATTCTCGGTTTCACAAGTTCTTTCTTGTTTTTAAGTTTTAATTAAATTTATTTTTTTATGCAAAGTTTCCTTTCAGTGAGCAGTTTATGTTCCTTATTTATCTTTAGTTCTCGGTTTGCACATATTATTTCCTTGTTTTGTTTGCTAATTGTCGAACCAGAGAGCTACGAGTGAGGGAGGCTTTCATATTCTGCTTTAGCTATTTCCATTTAGTGTACTGTGTGGTGTCGAGAGGGCCTTTAGTGGAGGTGAGACAGGCTGGACAAGGTTATTGGCTCCTGGTCTAAACAGCAGCAAACCGTGGCTTTGCAAAAGTTGGTGGAACAGCTATCGATTGATGAAGGACAGAGAAACATGGCCCTAGCTCTCGGTTTCATTCAAAGTTGTGGATTATGCTTTTGTTTGCTGCTCTAAGCTTTTATTCGCTGCATTTCTTCTGGTCTATAACATTGTTGATATTGTGTTTTAAAGAACCAGAAATCTCCTCTGTTCGGCTCTGCTTTAGTTTAGTTTTACTATTCATATTAGCTATCTTGTTATCATGCAATGTTGCCGATTCCAAATGGTGAACTAGTAGTTTACTTAGTTGTTGTTCAGTTCTTTTTTATTTATGTTTTAAGTGCAGTAGGTCCAAGAGCAGTTTTTCTTTCTTTTCTCTTTTGTTTCTTTTCGTTTTATGTCTTAGCATGAGTTTAATCATCTTTATTATTTTCTTGCACTTTTAAGTTCTGTTAATTTCTTGTTGTTTGTTGCAGTTAGGTGTGTTTGCTGAGCGTGGCATCAGTGGGAGGAAAACGTTGTTTGCTGGTTTGTGGCTGAATACAAGGCAGAATAGGATCGACTTCCTTCGTTGCTCTGTCTCGAGCTCAAGCTACTGTTCACCTTATTTTTTCTGAATATTTTAGTCCATTGCACTGAAGCTTTGGTTGCTGCGTGTGTGCCATTTAATTTGTTTACCATCTTTTTGTTTCCAGGTAGTTCTTGATTTACAGGACATAGTTGGTGCTGCTATATTGCGTACTGGAGGCACAGCAGACAGGAAGCAACTGAGTGAGGAATGCGGTGTGCAGCTAATGCAGGGACGGGTGATGCTGTGCACGTTCATTTTCAGAGAATGAAGCAGGAAATGCTGCTGGCTTTTCCTGGTGTAAGGACAACCGACATTAGCCATGCAGGAGCCCGTACAGCAACAGTGCAAAACCACTCGGCATCTCATAGCAGCAAGTTACGGACGGTACCAGGATGCAGGAGTAGGACAGCAGCCTGGATGCAGAGCCAAAAAGAAGGAACTTGAAAAGTACAGTGCACGGGTTCATCAGGCTGGCTGGAAAATTATCCAAGGCCATGTTTGGCATTTCATTTCGTTACATAATCCATTTTTCATGCATTTTTTATATTTTATTGTCAATATTATTTGTTAGCTTAAAAATTAGAGTTTTAGATTAATTTGCATGTTAGTTATACTTTCTTTGCTTGTTAGTTCAAAACTTAGATTTAATTATGTTAATAGTTAATTTTTATTTTAGTGTTAGGTGTTCCATTTAAAATTAAATTAGTGCTAAAATCATTTTATGCATTTTTAAGTTTTTATTTTAAATTGAGAAATCCAAAAATATTTATGTCTCATGCATTATTAGGATCATTTTATAGGTAATTAGTTTTTTAGTTAGATTTAAGAATTTCTTTAGGTTAATAGAATTTTATTTTATTAGACTTTGGGTTAGATAAATTTACATTTTTATTTTCAAATAAATTAGATTAAGTATATGCATATTTTATTTTAGGATTGTTGAATTTTAGTCTAATTAATTTTATTTCTTTATTTTTTTATTTGCATTCTAGTTTATTTACATTAATTAATTTTAACTGTGTAGGTTATTGCTTTTAATTGCTCGGAGCCCTGTAAGTAATTTTAGTTCTGTTTTATTTTCTTTATTTTATAATTTTTATTGTTTTTAGTACTTTTTAATGTTAGCCTTGTAGATCACCCACTAAATTTTTATAATTTACTAAGATATACTTAGGGTAAGATTAACTGGTACTTAATTAGGCTAATTAGATTCTCTGTGGGACGATAATCTGGGACTCAAATCCCATTATTACTTGTACAACTTGTGCACTTGTGATTAACAAGTCTAGGTCACTTGGAGTTAGGGGTGTAAAACGGGCTCAAGCCCGCGGGTTGGTCCGTAAAAACCGCGGGCTTTTAACGATCCGGTCTATTAATATATGATCCGTTTAAAAACGGGCTTATACGGGTCAAGCCCGTCGGGTAAATAATTTATACGGGCCAACCCGTACGAATACGGGCTAACCCGCGGGCTATTTTACCAACACATCAATCAAACCTAAGTCCTAAATCATTATCATTCTACCTATTCTAATTTCTAAAGTTTAAACAAACAAAACTACAAAAATAAAAAATTGAAAATTTACCAAAATAATGTTATTGTATTTTTATTTAATAATTGAAAATTTTATTTTATAGGTTGGAAAGATGATGAGGAAAACAAAGATAAATTGGTGGAAGAATCAAATGATTCAAATCATTTGAATAATGAGATTAACTCACAAGTTTAATGTTGTTTGATATGGAGTTTAATGCATGCTTGTAGATTTTATGACTTTCAAACTTATTTACTATTCTTTATTTAATTATTTAGACCATAATATTATGTTATGTGTAATTTGTATTTGTAATGCGAGTTTGTTTAATGGATATTATGTTTGTGGATTTTATTTTTATTGAGATTAATATAATAATATTTGTAGAACTATTTTCACAATTTTATGACTTGCTTGCTTATGATATAATATATTGCTTATGCTGAAATATATATATATATATATATATATTACAAACTCATAATTTGCTTTTGTACATAATATATTGTTTTATGTGACTAACTTACAATTTGAAATTAAATGGAGAACTCCAAATCATTTTGGTTTTTACTTTGAACTTGTTATATTTGATCATGAATGAACTAAAATTCCTCTTGTTAAAAAAATTACAAATTAAACTTTGTATTTTAGTCTCAAATCTATGTGATTTGATTTTATAACAATTTTGGTTAATTCCCAAAGCCCAATAATCATTTAACAAATTAAAATTAGACTTAATTAAGTGTTTAGACTCAATTCGTTATTTTTTAAAGTCCAATTCTTTATTTCCAAAAAAAAAGTTAAGTTAGCCCGCGGGTCAATCCGGCCCGCATTAGAATCGGATCGGTCTCCACAAATTTAATCCGTTTAAATGCGGGCCTAAACGAGCTCAACCCGCTTAAACCCGTATCCGTATTAATCCGCACCGGTCCGCACCGTTCGACCCGTTTTACACCCCTACTTGGAGTGGGTGTAGTCGTCACCAAGCTTTTGGCACAGTTGTCGAGGATCGAGGTGTCAAGTTTTTGGCGCCATTGTCGAGGAACCTTAATTAGCCATTAATTGATATCGGTGAAATTATGCTTAGGTATAATTCTAGTTTTGTAAATACTTAGGTTGTAAATATTTAGAGCCTTAATTTAGTTTAGTTAATTTTTCTCTCTCTAATATTAAAAAAAAATAAAATTAAAAATCTAAAAAATTTTAAAAAAAATTTTTGAGGACTTTTTTATGTTTGCATGCGTAGAGCCAAGAGCTATGATTGCTTTCCTTTAGACCCTGAAATTGAACGAACTCTTAGAAAAATCAGAAAGGATTCTAAGAAATTAGTAGCTCCTCTGCAAAACACTATGGCAGAAAACAGAGAAATTAGGACCGTAGGAGATTATGCGGTACTGACTATTAGAGGGTATTATACCGACATTAGGCCACCAGCTGTCCCTGCAAACAATTTCAAAATTAAGCCTTCAATCCTCCAGATGATCTAAACTTCTTTACAGTTCAGTGGGCTTCCGCATGACGACCCACATGCTCACCTAGGGCAATTTCTGGATTAGTGCAACACCTTCAAGTATAATGGATTATCGGATGATGCACTGAAGCTTAGGTTATTTCCTTTCTCGCTTAGGGATAGGGTGCGACACTGGTTAACCTCCTTACCTCCAGGATCCATTTCTACGTGGGATGAGTTAGCCCATCAATTTTTAACTAAGTTTTTTCCTCCCTTTAAAATTACCAAACTCCGTAGTGACATATCTTCCTTTGCCCAATTTGATTCTAAATCTCTTTACGAAGCATGGGAACGATATAAGGACCTTCTTAGGAAGTGCCATCATCATGGCCGACCTTTATGGCTGCAAGTCCAAACCTTCTACAACGAACTTATAAGCCAAAATAGGACCATCGTTGACGCTGCTGCGGGAGGAGCTCTAATGTGCAAAACGAAAGAGGAAGCTTACGGTCTGTTAGACAAGATGGCTGCTAACAACTATCAATGGTCTTCGGAGAGGGAACTGCCTAAGAAGTCGACGGGTATTTATGAGTTAGACACACTGTCTACCTTGACATCTCAAATAGCCAACCTTACGAAAAAGGTAGAGTCGCTCAGTACCCAGCATAATCCTTCCACCAGTCCTAACCTTGCTCTAACTATCTAAAGTAATTTTTCTTTCTTGCAATCTGTGTGGTGGTACACACTCTATAGATAGGTGTCCGCTTAATTTAGAATCGGTTCAGTACGTTGCCCCATCTCAGAAGCAACAGAACAACCCATTTTCAAACACCTACAATCCTGGGTGGAAGAACCATCCTAACTTTTCCTGAAGCCAAAACCAAGGGCAATCGTCTAATTCTAGACCTGTAAGACCCCCTGGTTTTCAAGCTCCACCAGTTCATGTACCACCACAGTAGCAATTTCCACATCAACCACCTAATCATTCCCATCCACCACCTCAATTTCAGCATCATCTACCTCGCTTTCATCAACCACCACCACCACATATGAAGCCCCAATATTTACAAGCACCAGCAGCTGCAGCTGAGAAGAAGCCCTCGCTTGAGGATATGTTCACGACTATTTTACAAAATCAAGCTGCCTCAATTAAGAATTTGAAAATTTAGGTTAGACAAATAGCTAGTGCTCTTAGCCAGCGTCCACAAGGGACCCTTCCCAATAAACTGAAGCTAACCCAGTTAGGCAGAGCGAGGGTAAGGAACATGTGAAAGCCATAACCCTTAGGAGCGGCAGAGAGCTAGAGGATCCACAAGTTAAGTTCAGTCATGTAAAGCCCACATTGGTATAGCCTATAGGTTCTAAAGAGGCAGTTCAAAAAGAGCAGGAACCAGATAATCAAACTGCAAAGGAATCAAAGATAGGCAATTCTTCATCTTTACCTTCTTCTTCTTCTTCACAATCTTCCTCGTCATCTGATGCTACACATGTTACCACTACATCCCCTCCAGTTAGACCACCAGTACCTTTTCCTCGGAGGTTTCAAAATCAAAAGCTGGATCAACAATTTGCTAAATTCCTTGAGGTTTTTAAGAAACTTCACATCAACATTCCTTTCGCAGATGCTTTAGAGCAAATGCCAAGTTATGTGAAGTTTATGAAGGATATCCTCTCTAGGAAAAGAATATTGAAAGATTATGAGATGGTGGCCTTAACTGAGGAATGTAGTGCAATTATTTAGAGGAAATTACCCCCAAGCTCAAAGATCCCGGGAGTTTTACCATACCCTGCATGATAGGAAATCTATTCTTTGGTAGAGCTCTGTGTGATTTAGGAGCCAGTATAAATCTAATGTCTTGGTCAATTTACCAAAAGTTAGGAATAAGGGATGCCAAGACTACCACAGTGACCCTTCAGCTAGCTAATTAATCCATTAAATATCCGAAGGGGGTCATTGAGGATGTGTTGTAAAGGTGGACAAATTTATTTTTCCTATGGATTTTATTATATTAGACATGGAGGAAGACAGGGAAGTTCCCATTACACTAGGCAGACCTTTCCTAGCGACTGGTAGAACATTAATTGATGTACAGAAGGGGGAATTAACTATGAGAGTCCTAAATCAGGAGGTGACATTTCATGTTTTTAAACCTTTGAAGTTCCCTGATGACTGTCACAAGTGTTTTAAGATGAAGGTTAAGGAGGATATAAGGCTTGAGCTTAAGAAATCTGAGAGAATGATGAAGTAGATAGAGATAAGGAGGATTTGATTGTCAGTATTTTGTCACCACATTGGCTAACCCTCTTACTCCTCGCCCTACTGCTGAGTGTCATTTTCTTCAACTGCATTTGAAGTGGCTTAATTTTTCTTTTCACTTTTTGTATAGTTCTTTTTCTTTTTCCATTGTTTCTGTCTTTGTTTATTTTGCAGATTGCTTTTCTAGAATTACCTTTCCAATCAAGTTTCGGTTGTTCTTCATCATCATCAGATAGGGGAGTACTCTGTTCTTGAGCTTAAATTCTTATATTATCTGTAGATTGAGGACACTGTGCACTTTAAGTTTGGGGGTGAGGATATCACTTGAGTACTTTTGAAAATTTTAGGCAAAATTGAAAAAAATTTCAAATTTTTTCGAAAATATGAGCTTATATTGTTTGATTTTAGGATGATTTAGTACTTAGCATGCAGTTTTCCCATATTCTGATGATATAGCTCCATGATTTAGTCTGACTTTGATTGACTAAGAAGCATGATTATAGAAAAAGCATGAAGTTAAATTCTTGAATTTGTCTTGATTCTGATTGTGATTTCCTCATTTCATGCACATGTCATGTCATGAACCTGTATATTTATTTAGAGAAAGCTTATGTGGACATAGGAGTTTAGTTGATTTTGTGCATCATATTCTAGAATTTGTTTGATCTGATCTCGAGGTGAAATATTAGATCACACTTAATGTCACGACCCTCAACTTACCAAAATACGTACAAATTTTTCGCATTTCCATGCATCAATCCTTAATCATCCTTCCTCGATCGTGAACAACCACACGCTTAACAGTTGGGCTGTGTGTCGACGTCTAACTCACTCCACCATACCAATTCAATTTGAAACATTATTTATGAGTAAACACTTGTATAAATGTATATATATCAGAGTTGTTACATGTGTTTACATTGTTTTACATCCCCAGTAGTTACATACCAAAATGCTACTGTGCTATGTCTAGTTTAGATACAAAATAATCAAGGTGTGTATACCTTTAGCGATGGGATGCAGCGAAATTACCAAAAAGGGACGCCTCCAGTCACGCTCAATCTATACTCAAATCTCTGTAGAGAGGGGAAAATAAGGGGGGTGAGCAAACCACACGCTCAGTAAGGCAATCATGCGAACAGGTAGATACTGTACTATCTACGTGATCGTGATGCCATGCTCAAAAGCATTTAATTCATTGTTTATCTCAAAACATGAGTGTATGATTGTGTTAATGGTATGTAAAGCATTCATGCTATTAAAATTCAGTGCACATTTCAACTCAAAGCATGGTATAAATCATCATGCATAATTCACAACAAAAGCATGGCATTAAACATCATGCATCCGTGCACTTTAAAAACCATTAACAAATCAATCCAACGTCAGGCCCTAGCCCATCCCTCGGGCTTTCCTGACCACAATCACTTCAAACATGGATTTATTCTCAAATAGCATTAGACAAGTGAGATAGGCAGTTCAACAATAGGTAATAACCTCAAGGCCTATGTACATAACCTGTGATACCGGCTACACGGATCAGGTGTGCGGGATATCACCACCATCTGCTTCCACACGGGAGGTGGGTCAAATCCTACCCGCCGGTCCATAGCAGATCTCGTCCGAAGACGGCACATCACATCACAACACGGTACAATGTACTCCATGCTACATGCACGGTACAACGTACTCCGTGGACCCCCAGCCTTATCCCTCGTTCGGGCTCATCAGCTGTTCCTCCAACCCTTATCCCTCGTTCGGGCTCATCAGGTGGATCTCCAACCCTTATCCCTCGTTCGGGCTCATCAGGTTGTTTTAACATGCCATGTCTCAAAACAATGCACGTGTGAGCCTATTTAATCGATGTGACACCAAGTCTACTCGAAGCTCCAAACACGGCAACATGCAAGGTGGGCATCCAGTGCGAGACAAACTCAAAGCACAATGCCAAAACAATATGAAATCCATGTGAAAACTAGTGCCTCATGCACTCTTTCATACTCACGAAATCATGTAGGTGGCTCAAAACTTGCAAAATATGGTTAACAAAACCAAAACATACTCATTTCTTTTGCAAATCATTTCAATGTTAGCCAACCTACCAATCATTTGCTAAAAAGCAATAAAACATGATTTCCAAAGAAATATGCTTTTGTTTTCATGCACATTTCTCAAACTCCCAACTTTTACCCTTCAATCACCCAACAACAACATTTCCTAATCTCATGCATTCTAGCAAAACATTTATGCGCCCAAATTGCGCACAATATCTCTAAGAGTCCACACAATTCCCTTACCTCGATTTACTTGGTGTGACTCTTTTCCTTTTAGCTTCTCACGCTCTTGGCTCAACTCGCCTCGGCATATCCTCGGAAGCTGCGATTCATTCATTAAATCGATTGAGTTAACGTATTTAACCCATAATTGACCTCACTAGTCAACAATATTTACTTATGCATTTTACAAATGCCTTAACCCTCATTTTACCTCTTTTAGGTAAACCTCACAATTTATCCACTAACCACATCTTAAAATCATACCACAATCACTATTAATGATTTCTACATATCTCAATCATCATTAATCTCCATCAATTTCACTTTCTCACACTAAACCATTTCTAGGTCAAAATCATTCCAATGCATTCTAGATAGTTTCTAACCATCCATACTCATGCCAAACAACTCCAAAATCAATTAAATAAACAATGTACCATAGTTGGAGTGTTAGAATCTTACCAAATTTGATTTCTCTTCTTGCTCCAATGGCAATGCCCTTAACTCCTCCAATAGCAACAATGGGAAAATGCTTCCCAACTATGTTGTTCTTCTCTTTGATAGGAACAACTTTGTCTCTAATGGTCTCTCTTCAAACCTCACTGAAAATGGCTGATTTTTGAGAGAGAATGTTAGGTTTTTGGGTTGAAAGTGGAAAGTTTGTGTTTTTCCCGAAATTTTCTGATTTCCAGCACTCCTTATATAGAAATAGCTTGAGGAGATCGATCTGGTCCAAGAGGAGATCGATCTGGTCCCTTAAAATCCCTCTTTTTCACGGCATTTTTAAGCCTGAGATCGATCTGTCGAAGCATGAGATCGATCTGTCAAGGCATGAGATCGATCTGTCGAAGCATGAGATCGATCTGCTCCCAAACAGAGAGCTAAGGAGATCGATCTGGTCCATTGGAGATCGATCTGTTCTATTCTCTCGCCCAAATAAGAGCATTCTGGCTCTTCCAGATCGATCTCTCATCCCATGAGATCGATCTGCCCTTCAAAATTTCCAGATTTCCTCTGCAACAACACTTACCAAACATCCTAGATTTGCTACCATGATCATTTCCTCATTCATTCATCTTTGAGACTTGAAGATGGCATCCATCCTCACTTCATACACATTAAAACTTGTGTAGGATCTTTGTATGACCAATGGTACTTAATATAAACTAAAATGGAAGTACACATCACATATACTTCACTCATGAATTCATAGTACAACTCTATTTACACTTCTATATACATATATACCCTTATACATATACGGGGTCTCACATTCTCCCCCACTTAGAAAATTTGGTCCTCCAAATTGGAACCAATTATTCTGTGAACAACTCGGGATACCTCTCCCGCATCAAACTCTCCAATTCCCATGTGGCTTCTTCCACAGTGTGATGTTGCCAAAGTATCTTCACCAAGGGAATTGTCTTTGTCCTCAGCACTTTCTCTTTTCTGTCCAATACCCGAACTGGCTTCTCAACATAGGTCATACCCTCATTGAGCTCCAAAGGCTCATATCTTATCACATGTGTTGGGTCCGGGTGATACTTCCTCAACATGGATACGTGGAAGACGTTATGCACACTTGCCAACTCTGGTGGCAATGCCAACCTATACGCCTTGTCTCCCACCTTATCAAGTATCTCAAATGGCCCTATATATCGAGGGCTCAACTTTCCCTTTTTCCCAAATCTCATAATTCCCTTCGAAGGGGAAACTTTCAGAAACACTGACTCACCCACCTCAAACTCTAGTGGTCTCCGTCTCTTGTCAGCGTAACTCTTTTGCCTGCTCTGAGCTGTCCGTAACCTCTCACATATCAATTGGACGTCCTCAGAGGCTTGTCTAACCAAGTCGGGAGCAAAGATCTGTCTGTCACCAACTTCTTCCCATCCAATAGGGGAACGGCATCTACGCCCATACAATGCCTCATATGGTGCCATCCCGATACTAGCATGAAAACTGTTATTATACGCGAACTCTGCGAGTGGCAAATGGTCATCCCAGGAGCCTCCAAAATCTAATGCACACGCTCTCAACATGTCCTCCAGGGTCTGTATAGTCCTCTCTGACTGACCATCTGTCTGAGGATGAAACGCGGTACTAAAATTCAACTGGGTCCCCATCGCTTCCTGAAAATGTTCCCAAAAGTGGGAAGTGAAGCGGGCATCCCTATCAGAAACAACGCTCACTGGAATTCCATGCAGCCTCACTATCTCGCGCACATATAGGTTCGCTAACTGGCTCAGAGTATCGGTAGCTCTCATAGCTAGAAAATGGGCTGATTTCGTCAACCGATCCACAATCACCCATATGGCATCATGACCTCTCCGGGTCCTCGGCAATCCCATCACAAAATCCATGGTGACATGCTCCCACTTCCATGTCGGTATCGGTAGAGGCTGCAATAACCCTGCAGGCTTCTGATGCTCTACCTTCACCTGCTGACAAACGAGACACTTAGCAACATATTCAGCAATGTGCTTTTTCATTCCCGACCACCAATAAACCTTTCGAAGGTTTTGATACATTTTGGTACCCCCTGGATGTATCGTATACTTCGATGAGTGAGCCTCTGTCAGGATCAACCTTCTGATCTCTGCGTCATCAGGAACACATATCCTACCTCTGAACCTCAACAATCCATCCGAACTCAACCCAAAGTCCGTCTCTATACCCCTCTGTATCTGCCCGACAATATCACTACACTGCTGATCAACTCGCTGAGCCTGTCGGATTCGATCTACCAGATCCGGTTCCAACTGCAGGCTAGCTATCATAAATCCACTATCAGCGTCAGGCGGGGTCATATCCAAACTGAGGTTCATGAACTGTTCCAACAGCTCGTGTTCCCTGATCATCATGAATGATACCATCCCTAGATGCTTCCTACTCAATGCATCAGCAACCACATTTGCTTTACCCGGGTGGTATAGGATTTCACAATCATAATCCTTTAACAACTCGAGCCATCTCCTCTGTCTCATGTTCAACTCTTTCTGTGAGAACAGGTACTTAAGGCTCTTATGATCTGTATAAATCTGGAATCTCTCACCATAGAGGTAGTGGCGCCATATCTTCAGCGCAAACACCACCGCTGCCAACTCCAAGTCATGGGTCGGGTAGTTCCTCTCATGATCCTTTAACTGTCTTGATCCATAGGCTACTACCTTCCCATCCTGCATCAATACACAGCCCAGTCCTAGGTGTGAAGCATCCGCATACACCGAGAAACCTCCTGAGCTGGTAGGAATGGTGAGTATTGGAGCTGTAGTTAATCTCTTTTTCAACTCCTCAAAACTGTCTTCACACTTTTTGTCCAACACAAACTCTACATTTTTCCTTGTGAGACGTGTCAATGGAGCAGCCAACCTCGAAAATCCCTCTACAAACCTTCGATAATACCCAGCTAAACCCAGGAAAATTCTGATCTCTGTCACTGTCTGGGGTCTCTGCCACTGAACTACGGCCTCAATCTTAGATGGATCCACTGATACTCCATCCTTTGATACTATGTGACCCAGAAAAGAGATCTGTTCCAAACAAAAGTCGCACTTACTGAGTTTAGCGTACAACTTCTTCTCGCGAAGGGTTTGTAGCACTATCCTTAAATGCCTTTCATGCTCCTCTCTAGACCTTGAATACACCAGTATATCATCAATAAACACAATAACAAATCGATCCAAGTACTGGTGGAATACCTCATTCATCAAAGACATAAAAGCTGCGGGAGCATTCGTCAACCCGAATGGCATAACCATAAACTCATAATGTCCATATCGGGTGCGAAAAGCTGTCTTGGGTACATCTCCATCTCGTATCTTCAACTGATGGTACCCTGATCTCAGATCTATCTTGGAAAAGACCTGCGCTCCCTTAAGCTGATCCAACAAATCATCGATACGTGGGAGGGGATACTTATTCTTGATGGTGAATCTTATTCAACAACCGGTAGTCTATACACAGTCGGAGGCTTCCATCCTTCTTCCTTACAAACAGAACCGGTGCTCCCCAAGGTGAGACACTCGGCCTGATGAACCCCTTCTCCAGCAACTCTTGTAATAGTTTCCTTAACTCCTCTAACTCAACTTGAGCCATTCTGTATGGTGGCTTGGACATCGGCTCTGTACCAGGTGCCAAGTCTATACCAAACTCCATCTCCCTATCTGGAGGTAACCCTGGTAACTCATCCGGAAAGACATCTGGAAATTCCCTAACCACTGGTATGTCTTCCAATTCCGGACGTGCCTTATCCATCTCAATCACAAAAGCGATGAATCCTTCACATTATTCTTTCCACCATTAGTATCATAAATCATCACATCACATAAATGAAATCAAATTTATCTTTCATACATCATGTATCAAGATTATACTCATCACACTTATAAAAATCATGTTCTTTAATTTCATTTCACAAAATTAACTACAAGATTGTCTATCTTTGGAAACATCAAGGTTTTAGCATGACAATCCATAACAACATGATTGGCAGCCAACCAATCCATTCCTAGGATCACATCAAAATCACTCATGTTTAATAAAATTAAATCGGCTGCCATCTCTTTACCTCCTATCTTCATTTTACAATCCCTATATATATGCTCAGTCAACTGACTATCATTCATAGGGGTAGATATCAACAACATCTTATCAAGCAGCGTGGGTTTTACATGCTTCAACAATTTACATGCAAAGGATGGCGAAATAAAGGAATGCGTGGCACCAGGATCAAACAGTACATAAGCTTCTAAATCAAAGATTTGGATGGTACCTTTTACCACATCTGATGACTGATCTGCAGTATCCTGATCCAGTGCGTGCACTCGTCCTCTGCTTACACCCACTACTTGCTTCCCCTTTTCCTCAGCTGTAGCCCTCCTCCTCGGAGCAGCAGTACCAACTGGAGCTCTCTCTGGTTCCTTGCCCTTCTGTGGGGCTCTCTCTATCATCTCTGGGCAATCTCTGATTACGTGCCCTGGCTTCCCACATCTGAAGCATACAACCTGAGATCCGTAACATGGTCGAGTACCATGGTACCTACCACACTTGCCACATTGGTCTGTAGTAGGCCGTGGTCCTCCAATCACGATTCCCTTAGCTGGAGCAATGGCAGGATACATGGGAGTATCAACTGTCCTCTCCCGGATCTCATCAATTCTCGGCCTCTTTCCAGAGAACCTCTTGCTCCCTTTATAGCTGAAGCCTCTATCCATCATAGGTCTCTTCTTATCTCTGTCCCTCATCTTACCAACCTTTCCAAACTCCGAGGCGATTCTATCAACATCTTGTTCACATAATTGCGCCCTCCGCACTGCCTCCTCATAGATCGGTATATCCAGGGGAACCAATCTAGACCTGACGGTTGGTCTCAATCCATCCACAAACTTCTGGATCTTCTCGACCTCATTACTCATCGTGTTGGGATCATATCTGCCTAGGGATATAAAAGCAGTCTCATACTTATCCACAGTCCTGCTCCCTTGGGTCAGTCCCAAAAATGCCATCTTTAGCTTTCGCTGGGCGGTATCCGGGACATACTGTCTCCGGAAGGCCTCTAAAAACACATCCCAGCTGATCTCAGTATGCCGGGCTCTCAAAATAGGCCTGGTGGATTTCCACCAATGTTCTGCTGATCCCTTCAGCATAAAAGCGGCAAATGCTACCATCTCGGTAGTAGTGCACTCAAAGAACCCATATAATTTCTCGATCTCATTGATCCAATCCTCAGCCGCTACTGGGTCCTTTACTCCACTGAAAGACGGCAGTCCAAACTTCTGGAACTGTCGCAGTCTATCCAAATCACATCCATATCCCCAACCTCTACTGCCTGGCATGGCAACCGGCGTAGGCACATCCTGTGTGGGCGGGGTATCTGTCGTCTGAGGTCCTTGGGCTTGCCTCGCCCGTGCCTCAGGAGCTGCTGCCTGTTCGGCATCACCCTGTGTAGCGGGACTCTGTCTACCGCCAACTCCAGGTAAAGATTGAGTGACCAATTCCAAAATCATCTCAATGCTCCGCTCAATCCTCGCGAAGCGAGCCTCAGTATTCTCGGGCCTCTCCTCTGGACCCTGTGGAGCGTGCTCAACGTCGACCTCCACCTCAACATCCTCCTGAGCCTCGTGTGTTTCCGGCTCAACACGACCCCCAGGCCTACCTCTACGGCCTCGAGCTTGTGCTCTCATCCCTCTACCGCGACTGGTATTAGGCATACTTACTCAGTTCCCTACATTCACAACCAATTACTTAGTCAACCCATCGACATACACTATTTGTATCAAACAAGCACAGTAACTTGGGGATGTAATTTTTCAACTTATTAAGTATTTTAGACACGACACACGTCAAACCAACTCGAGCTCTGATACCAACTTCTGTCACGACCCTCAACTTACCAAAATACGTACAAATTTTTCGCATTTCCATGCATCAATCCTTAATCATCCTTCCTCGATCGTGAACAACCATACGCTTAACAGTTGGGCTGTGTGTCGACGTCTAACTCACTCCACCATACCAATTCAATTTGAAACATTATTTATGAGTAAACACTTGTATAAATGTATATATATCAGAGTTGTTACATGTGCTTACATTGTTTTACATCCCCAGTAGTTACATACCAAAATGCTACTGTGCTATGTCTAGTTTAGATACAAAATAATCAAGGTGTGTATACCTTTAGCGATGGGATGCAGCGGAATTACCAAAAAGGGACGCCTCCAGTCACGCTCAATCTATACTCAAATCTCTGTAGAGAGGGGAAAATAAGGGGGGTGAGCAAACCACACGCTCAGTAAGGCAATCATGCGAACAGGTAGATACTGTACTATCTACGTGATCGTGATGCCATGCTCAAAAGCATTTAATTCATTGTTTATCTCAAAACATGAGTGTATGATTGTGTTAATGGTATGTAAAGCATTCATGCTATTAAAATTCAGTGCACATTTCAACTCAAAGCATGGTATAAATCATCATGCATAATTCACAACAAAAGCATGGCATTAAACATCATGCATTTTCACAATAAGGCATGGCATTAAACATCATGCATCCGTGCACTTTAAAAACCATTAACAAATCAATCCAACATCAGGTCCCAGCCCATCCCTCGGGCTTTCCTGACCACAATCACTTCAAACATGGATTTATTCTCAAATAGCATTAGACAAGTGAGATAGGCAGTTCAACAATAGGTAATAACCTCAAGGCCTATGTACATAACCTGTGATACCGGCTACACGGATCAGGTGTGCGGGATATCACCACCATCTGCTTCCACATAGGAGGTGGGTCAAATCCTACCCGCCGGTCCATAGCAGATCTCGTCCGAAGACGGCACATCACATCACAACACGGTACAATGTACTCCATGCTACATGCACGGTACAACGTACTCCGTGGACCCCCAGCCTTATCCCTCGTTCGGGCTCATCAGCTGTTCCTCCAACCCTTATCCCTCGTTCGGGCTCATCAGGTGGATCTCCAACCCTTATCCCTCGTTCGGGCTCATCAGGTTGTTTTAACATGCCATGTCTCAAAACAATGCACGTGTGAGCCTATTTAATCGATGTGACACCAAGTCTACTCGAAGCTCCAAACACGGCAACATGCAAGGTGGGCATCCAGTGCGAGACAAACTCAAAGCACAATGCCAAAACAATATGAAATCCATGTGAAAACTAGTGCCTCATGCACTCTTTCATACTCACGAAATCATGTAGGTGGCTCAAAACTTGCAAAATATGGTTAACAAAACCAAAACATACTCATTTCTTTTACAAATCATTTCAATGTTAGCCAACCTACCAATCATTTGCTAAAAAGCAATAAAACATGATTTCCAAAGAAATATGCTTTTGTTTTCATGCACATTTCTCAAACTCCCAACTTTTACCCTTCAATCACCCAACAACAACATTTCCTAATCTCATGCATTCTAGCAAAACATTTATGCGCCCAAATTGCGCACAATATCTCTAAGAGTCCACACAATTCCCTTACCTCGATTTACTTGGTGTGACTCCTTTCCTTTTAGCTTCTCACGCTCTTGGCTCAACTCGCCTCGGCGTATCCTCGGAAGCTGCGATTCATTCATTAAATTGATTGAGTTAACGTATTTAACCCATAATTGACCTCACTAGTCAACAATATTTACTTATGCATTTTACAAATGCCTTAACCCTCATTTTACCTCTTTTAGGTAAACCTCACAATTTATCCACTAACCACATCTTAAAATCATACCACAATCACTATTAATGATTTCTACATATCTCATTCATCATTAATCTCCATCAATTTCACTTTCTCACACTAAACCATTTCTAGGTCAAAATCATTCCAATGCATTCTAGATAGTTTCTAACCATCCATACTCATGCCAAACAACTCCAAAATCAATTAAATAAACAATGTACCATAGTTGGAGTGTTAGAATCTTACCAAATTTGATTTCTCTTCTTGCTCCAATGGCAATGCCCTTAACTCCTCCAATAGCAACAATGGGAAAATGCTTCCCAACTATGTTGTTCTTCTCTTTGATAGGAACAACTTTGTCTCTAATGGTCTCTCTTCAAACCTCACTGAAAATGGCTGATTTTTGAGAGAGAATGTTGGTTTTTGGGTTGAAAGTGGAAAGTTTGTGTTTTTCCCGAAATTTTCTGATTTCCAGCACTCCTTATATAGAAATAGCTTGAGGAGATCGATCTGGTCCAAGAGGAGATCGATCTGGTCCCTTAAAATCCCTCTTTTTCACGGCATTTTTAAGCCTGAGATCGATCTGTCGAAGCATGAGATCGATCTGTCAAGGCATGAGATCGATCTGTCGAAGCATGAGATCGATCTGCTCCCAAACAGAGAGCTAAGGAGATCGATCTGGTCCATTGGAGATCGATCTTTTCTATTCTCTCGCCCAAATAAGAGCATTCTGGCTCTTCCAGATCGATCTCTCATCCCATGAGATCGATCTGCCCTTCAAAATTTCCAGATTTCCTCTGCAACAACACTTACCAAACATCCTAGATTTGCTACCATGATCATTTCCTCATTCATTCATCTTTGAGACTTGAAGATGGCATCCATCCTCACTTCATACACATTAAAACTTGTGTAGGATCTTTGTATGACCAATGGTACTTAATATAAACTAAAATGGAAGTGCACATCACATATACTTCACTCATGAATTCATAGTACAACTCTATTTACACTTCTATGTACATATATACCCTTATACATATAAGGGGTCTCACACTTAATTAGGGAGATGATTTAGGCCATCTTTGGATCGTTTGAGCCTTTCTAGCCAACCCTATACATATTTTTCCCCTAGTCACCCATTTGGGCCAAATAAGCTTTTCTCTGTAAATACACCTGCGTAATTTTTCTTAGCTTAAATACTATGTTCCTATCCCTTAGCCCGAAAGCATGAAAAGTTATTAGGATATATTGTGAGCTTTGTACATATGGGGATTAGGTGATAGTGAAAGTTTTAAAAAAAATGATAAAAATGAAAGAAGAAAAAGAAGAAGAAGAAAAAAACAAAAATAGAATAAAATGTTTAGCAAAATAAGTTTGGGGGAAATAACTATGAACTCTTACATTAAAGATCCTAGAAGTAATGCATGTTGAGGGGTAATTAAACCTAAATCGACTTTATCATACCTTAACCCCAGCCTTACATTACAAGCTTAATGAAGTCCTATTGATCTTTGGTTAAGTGTGACTACATTAGTGGAGAGAGAAGTGAAAAGCAAACTTATGAGAATGATCACTTGTCATTGACTTTGCATTCACTGTGTTTACATAATCTGATCTGGGTAATGTACTGTGAAGGGGCTTTGACATTTTCACACACACACGAGGAGTCCAATTTGGGTTAGGACTTATGATTGAATGATTCTTAGTGTTGGACTTATAATTGTGAATCTTTGAGATCATAGTTTGTACTTTTTCTTTGAGGATAATATTGGGGAAATTATTATGTTCGTACTTGTCATTCCTGCATGAATTTTGTTTTGCTTGAGGACAAGCAAAAGCTCAAGTTTGGGGGTGTGATAATTCTATTAAAATAGAATTATTTGTGATTAATTTCTTAATTAATTATTCTAATCCTCATATTATTTTATTAATTACCCCCTTAATTTAATTAAAATTCTTTAATGTGCAGGTAAATTAAATCTGGATGAAACTCAGTCGTTTCAGTCAATAATGGGCTGAAAACGGGCTAAAAGGAGACTGGACCACTTCCAATTTGTAGACTGAGTCACCAGTCGTTTGGACACGTGTGATGCTATATGTTCGTATTTTATTCGCTTCAAAAAGATAAGATCGACGGACACCGTGCCTACTTTCTAAAAAACACACGTCGGGCCACATCGCACCTCCAAGTGGACAAAATGACAAGTGACATGAAAATATCTACTCTGCAGCGAATGGAATGAAGACAAGTGGTTAAACAATGCCAACTCATCTAGGATGAAAAATTACCATTGTACCCCCAAATTTGTGTATAAATAGAACATGATAAGCTATTGAAAAATCAAGTAGGTAGGGTAGAATAGAAGTAGGTAGGGTAGAAGTAGTTTTTAGGAGTAGAAGTAATTTTAGGGTAGAAGTAGTGTAGATAAGGTAGAATAGAGGTAGCCTAGGGTAAAGTAGTTTAGTTTTTTAGGTTAAGTTTTTATGGGTTATTTTCTTTCTAGTATTTTCCAAGCTTTTCCGATTAGTTTTTTTAGCCACCATTTTTATTCTATTCTACTTAGCTACTGTTCATGTCAACTTTTATTGATTATATTTTATGAAAAGCTTCATTGTTCCAATCTTTTTAGTATTTTACAGAACTTTCATCTACTCTGTTTTTCATTCTCGGTTTCACAAGTTCTTTCTTGTTTTTAAGTTTTTATTAAATTTATTTTTTTATGCAAAGTTTCCTTTTAGTGAGTAGTTTATGTTCCTTATTTATCTTTAGTTCTCGGTTTGCACATTTTATTTCCTTATTCTATTTGCTGATTGCCGAACCAAGGAGCTACGAGTGAGGGAGGCTTTCATATTCTGGTTTAACTGTTTCCATTTAATGTACTGTGTGGTGTCGAGAGGGCCTTTAGTGGAGGCGAGACAGGCTAGACAAGGTTGCTAGCTGCTGGTCTAGACAGCAGCAAACCGTGGCTTTGCAGAAGTTGGTGGAACAGCTACCGATTGATGAAGAACAGAGAACCATGGCCTTAGCTCTCAGTTTCATTCAAAGTTGTCGATTATGCTTTTGTTTGCTGCTCTAACCTTTTATTAGTTGCATTTCTTTTGG
The DNA here is from genome assembly GCA_033439115.1 of Firmiana major. Classification (NCBI taxonomy): domain Eukaryota; kingdom Viridiplantae; phylum Streptophyta; class Magnoliopsida; order Malvales; family Malvaceae; genus Firmiana; species Firmiana major. The sequence goes on from CM065905.1 coordinate 42,396,380, forward strand.
TCTATAACATTGTTGATATTGTGTTTTAAAGAACTAGAAATCTCCTCTGATCGACTTTGCTTTAGTTTACTTTTACTGTTCATATTAGCTATCTTGTTATCCTGCATTGTTGCCGATTCCAAATGGTGAACTAATAGTTTACTTAGCTACTGTTCAGTTCTTTTTTATTTCTATTTTAAGTGCAGTAGGTCCAAGAGCAGTTTTTCTTTCTTTTCTCTTTTGTTTCTTTTCATTTTATGTCTTAGCAGGAGTTTAATCATCTTTATTATTTTCTTGCACTTTTAAGTTCTATTAATTCCTTGTTGTTTGTTGCAGTTAGGTGTGTTTGCTGAGCGTGGCATCAGTGGGAGGAAAACGTTGTTTGCTGGTTTGTGGCTGAATACAAGGTAGAATAGGACCGACTTCCTTCCTTGCTCTGTCCCGAGCTCAAGCTACTGTTCACCTTAGTTTTTCTGAATATTTTACTCCATTGCATTGAAGCTTTGATTGCTGCGTGTGTGCCATTTAATTTGCTTAGCATCTTTTTGTTTCCAGGTAGTTCTTGATTTACAGGACATAATTGGTGCTGCTATATTGTGTATTGGAGGCATAGCAGACAGGAAGCAACTGAGTGAGGAATGCGGTGTGCAGCTAATGCAGGGATGGTTGATGCTGTGCACGTTCATTTTCAGAGAATAAAGCAAGAAATGTTGCTGGCTTTTTCTGGTGTAAGGACAGTCGGCATTAGCAACGCAGGAGCCCGTACAGCAGCAATGCAGGACCACTCGGCATCTCATAGCAGCAAGTTGTGGATGGCACCAAGATGCAGAAGCAAGACAGCAGCCTGGATGCAGAGCCAAAAAGATTGAACGTGCACAATTTAGTGCACGAGTTCATCAGGCTGGCTGGAAAATTATCCAAGGCCATGTTTGGCATTTCATTTCGGTTACATAATCCATTTTTCATGCATTTTTTATATTTTATTGTCAATATTATTTGTTAGCTTAAAAATTAGAGTTTTAGATTAATTTGCATGTTAGTTATATTTTCTTTGCTTGTTAGTTCAAAACTTAGATTTAATTATGTTAACAGTTAATTTTTATTTTAGTGTTAGGTGTTGCATTTAAAATTAAATTAGGGATAAAATCATTTTATGCAGTTTTAAGTTTTTATTTTAAATTGAAAAATCCAAAAATATTTATGTCTCATGCATTATTAGGATCATTTTATAGGTAATTAGTTTTTTAGTTAGATTTAAGAATTTCTTTAGGTTAATAGAATTTTATTTTATTAGACTTTAGGTTAGATAAATTTACATTTTTATTTTCAAATTAATTAGATTAAGTATATGCATATTTTATTTTAGGATTGTTGAATTTTAGTCTAATTAATTTAATTCTTTATTTTCTTATTTGCATTCTAGTTTATTTACATTAATTAATTTTAACTGTGTAGGTTATTGCTTTTAATTGCTTGGAGCCATGTAAGTAATTTTAGCTCTGTTTTATTTTCTTTATTTTATAGTTTTTATTGTTTTGAGTACTTTTTAATGTTAGCCTTGTAGATCACCTGTAAGACCCTCAAATTCATAAGTATATACATGCACATGCTATATGAAACATAAATGATGTAAAGTCCATAGAATTAATGTACACACTTGTATTATGAGTTGTGATGTACGTACAAGTTTCGTTATGCATGAATAATAAGAAATGGACTTTTGTAGATGAATGTGAGTGGAATGGAAAATGAGTGGTGTCGTAAAATGGAATGAAGTATGCATAAGTTGCATAAATGGTTATTCTCCATTTGGTTATAAATTGTATACCTTTGGTTATACAATGAATGCACACAAGTTTCAAAGTATATAAAGTAGGAATGGATGTCATTTTCAAGCCTTAAAGGTAATTAGATGAGAAAATGATTATGGCAGCAAAATAAATGAAGTTTGGTGTGTGTTTACTGCAGAAACTGCAGTAAAATCTGGAAAATATGAATGAGAGATCGATATCATGGGATGAGAGATCAATTAGGAAGAGCCAAAATGCTCTTGTTCGAGCAATGGAACAAGGGCAGATCGATATCCAATAGGGCTAGATCGATCTTCTAAGCATTCTGTGAAGAAGGAATCGATCCCTAGAGGGCCAGATCGATTTCCTTGAGCTACTGACTTGCAACAGATTAATCTCATGTAAGAGCAAATCGATATCCTTAAGGTTCTATGTTGTGCAGATCGATCTCATGCTTAGAAGCAGATCGATCTCATTAAGTCAGAAAGGTCAGTTTCGAGAGGAAAAAGTGCAGGGTAGATCGATCTCATTAGAGAGCAGATCGATCTCATAGAGAAAATTCTATAAATACTAAACTTCTGCACTTCAGTTTGCACAAGAGAAACTATTCCATTCAAGAGCAAAAGTGTATCTTAACATCCCTACACCAAAAAACTTTAGTTTGCATTCAGTTTTGAGTGAGGTGTAAGTGAGCAAAGTTGTTCTTGGCAAAGAGGATAACAACATACTTGGAAATAAGAGATTGAGATCAAAGGTTTCAAGAGCAAGGAGGATTATACCATTTTGGTGACAAAGGAAGGAAATCTCAGCTAGGTAAGATTTAATGCACCAAGTTGATATATGTTAAACTAGGTGTATTGATGAGTTAAATGGTATATGTATGACTTGTTGGAAATGAAAGGATCATGAAAAATAAGCATGACCTAGTTATTGGTGTGAATACGAGAACATGATGAAGAATTGGTGTGAACATTGATTTAATGATAGAATATGCATGTATGAAAGATTATGAGTTAATCTTATGAAATGCATATATGGGAAATAAGGAGAAATAAATATAGTTATATGGAAAATGTGGTATAATACCATATTGGGGAGAAAATCATTAAATGATGTGCTATATTGAGATTTGGCAAATGAAATGAGTATATAGCGATATACTAATGCCAATGATTATAACAGCTTCGAAAATGTTCTTGGAAGCTTATCGGACTGCAAGAGTGAGCAGAAACGAGGAAGAGAGGTCACTTGACGTGATCCGAGGTAAGGGAATTGCGTGAGTAGCCAGAGATGGCTACACATATTTCGAATAGAATTTCGATATTATATTCTATATAAATTCCCTTAAAAAGATATGTTGTTGTGATAGAGACAAATAAGAATAAGTGTATTTTATCCGAAAATAGGGTGAAAATACCTAAGAAGCATGTTGTGACCCAAAATGCATGAGTTGCATGATAGAATGGCTAATGTTTTCCTACTTATACAAAAATAGCACATTTGAGTGCTTATTTGATTGATTGTGTGAAATGTGATTTGAATAGCCATCTATTTGGTTTTGTGTGAAAACCATAAGTGCTAGAGAATACTCGCACTATAATTTGAGAGATGCATCATAAAGTACTTGAGTATATACTCGTACTTGATTTTAAATGCAATTTATGCATGTGAGAGTGCTAGGAGCATAGCTCATACTCAGTTTTACATGATAGAGTACTGGGAGCGTTGCTCATACTCGATTCTTCATGATTTATGCATGACACGATACTTGAGCGATAGCTCGTACGTGATTTGAAAAGAGAATTATGCATTAACCTGTGCTAGAGGTTACTCGCACTAGTATTTGATATTTTGAGATGCATACACAGTGTTTAAGAGTTGGAGTGTTGATTGTGTCACGCCCTCCTCCCACACGCGACTTTACCAAAAACCACAACAAATTTTTCACTTTTTACTTACCTTTATTTCCTCAACAGTTGGGCTGTGAATAGGCATTAGTCTCCTCATCCATACATACCTTACCGTTCTTTTTCGTATCATACATACATGACATTCATATCATAAGTAAATACATATACTTAATATAATTACATCATTACATTTACATCCCCAACATTAAAACCGTGTACATCATTGTGTTTATGCATTGTTCAGATACAAAAGAGTACGCATGTGTATACCTTTCGCTAGATGGGGAGTGGCAGCGGATCAAAGGAATGCAATACCCTGGCCGACTCGATCTACTGATGAGAATCTGTAGAGATGGGGGGAAAATGAATGGGATGAGCTATCAACGTGCTCAGTAAGGAAATCAGGCAAGCAAGTAGACATCCATACTATCTACTTGAACATTGTGCTTTGTCTTTCCTTCTCTCAATTCAAAAGCATGTTTAAAATATATATAATATAGTACAGATTTAAAATCCCATGTACTAAACACATGCTAGTTTATCAATCAGAGGCATTCATGCAAAACAGTGCATATTTAATCATTTAAAAATGCCTTTATATAAAATATGCCATTTACATTCAAAACACAGTAAATATGGCATTTCTCATCACAACACAAATAAATCGAGTTTCGACCCATCCCTTAGGTCTACCCGTATCATAAAACACATGTGATATATCATGCGAGACTCAGTGGCTAAATGCAATCTCTCTAGACTATGTAAGAGAGCCTCCCCGCCCACTCCATATCCTCAACTGATAGTGTTTTCAAAGATAGTGTTTACGCTGAAGATATGGTGACACTATCTCTATGGTGAGAAATTTCAAGTATTTACAGACCATAAGAGCCTTAAGTATATGTTCTCGCAAAAAGAACTGAATATGAGACAGAGAAGATGGCTCGAGCTCCTAAAGGATTACGATTGTAAAATCATGTACCACCCGAGTAAGGCGAATGTAGTTGTCGATGCCTTGAGCAGGAAGAATCTCGGGTTGGTATCTTATATGATGGTTCGGGAACACGAGTTGTTGGAGCAGTTCGCGAACCTTAGTTTAGATGTAGCCCCACCTGATACAGAAAGATTTTATGTTATGGCTAGTTTGAGATTGGAGCCAGAGTTGATTAGTCGTAATCGACAAGCTCAGCAGAGTGATCGACGGTATATCGATTGGTTGAATCAGGTACAGACAAGTATGGGTATTGATTTTGAACTGAGTAAAGATGGACTATGGAGGTTCAGGGGTAGAGTATGTGTTTCCGAGGATCTAGAGATCAGGAAATTAATTTTATCAGAGGCTCACTCATCAAGGTATACGATACATCCGGGGAGTACCAAGATGTATCAGAACCTTCAAAAGATTTATTGGTGGTCTGGAATGAAGAGGGATATTACTGAGTATGTCACTAGATGTCTCGTCTATCAGCAAGTAAAGGTAGAGCATCAGAAGCATGTAGGGTTATTGCAGCCTCTATCGATATCGACATGGAAGTGGGAGCATGTCACCATGGATTTTGTGATGGGTTTACCGAGGACCTGTAGAGGTCATGATTCCATCTGGGTAATTGTGGATCGATTGACGAAGTCAGCCCATTTCTTAGCTATGAGAGCTACCGATACTTTGAGTCAGTTGGCGAACTTGTATGTTCGAGAGATAGTTTGATTAAATGGTGTTCTAGTGAGCATTGTTTCTAATCGGGATGCCCGCTTCACTTCCCACTTTGGGAACACTTTTAGAAAGCGACGGGGACCTAGTTGAGTTTTAACATCGCTTTCCATCCTCAAACAGATGGTCAGTCAGAGAGGACTATACAGACTTTGGAGGATATGTTGAGAGTGTGTGTGCTGGATTTTAAAGGCTCCTGGGACGATCACTTACCACTAGTCGAGTTCGCCTATAATAGCAGTTATTATGCGAGTATCGAGATGGCACCATATGAGGCATTATATTGCCGTAGATGTCGTTCCCCTATTGGATGGGAAGATGTTGGTGACACACAGATTTTTGCTCTCTATTTAGTGCAGCAAACCTCTGAGGACGTCTAGTTGATTTGTGAAAGGTTACAGACAGCTTAGAGCAAACAAAAGAGTTATGCTGACAGAAAACGGAGACCACTGGATTTTACTATGGGAGAGTCGGTATTCTTGAGAGTTTCTTTCTCGAAAGGGATTATGAGGTTCAGTAAGAAGGGTAAGTTGAGCCCTCGATATATCGGGTCATTTGAGATACTTGATAGAGTGGGAGATAAGGCCTACAGGCTAGCATTGCCACCCGAGTTAGCAGGCATTCATAGCGTCTTCCACAATTCTATGTTACGGAAGTACCACCCGGATCCGGCTCATGTGATTAGATATGCGTCATTGGAGCTCAATGAGAGCATTTCGTATGTTGAGAAGCCGGTTCAGATATTGGATAGAAAAGAGAAGGTGTTGAGGTCGAAGATAATCCCCTTAGTGAAAGTTCTTTGGCAATATCACACTCCGGAGGAAGCTACATGGGAATTAGAGAGTACGATGCAAGAGAAGTACCCAGAGTTGTTCTCAGACTAATTTGGTTCTAATTTAGAGGACCAAATTTCTTTAGATAGGGAGATTTGTGAGACCTCATGTATGTATGACATTATTATATGTTAATGAAACCATAAGACAAGTGATTTTGATCATATAAATGTGAATGAGATTGCAAAGAGAATGCATGAATACATATAATGGCTAAGTAAGGGCTGAAGTGGCCACAGATTAAATGAATGGAATTTAAACCTTTCAGACTAATATAAGAACTCAAACACGAATTGATAATACAAGGCTAGTGAGTTCTATGTACCTTTTATGATTCCATCATATACACACAAGTTACATAATATGTGAATCATAAGAAATAGATCGTTTCATGCTCTAAGTGGGAATAGAATGCAAAATGACTAGTGAAGCAATCAAAGACAAGTTATCCTTTGAAATTCTAGAAAAATTTACAGCAAGAATGCTCCAAATGAAGGCCAGATCGATCTCTTATTCAAGCAGATCGATCCCCATTTGATTCTGTCAAGAACAGAATGATCTCTTCCCTAACATAGATCGATCTCCAATAGTTACTGGCTAGAAAGGATCGATCCCTTCCTAAAGAGCAAATCGATCCCCTTCTCAAAACAGATCGATCTCCACTTGATTTTGCCTAGAAAGGATCGATCCCTACCCAAGAGCAGATCGATCATTTCACTAGAGCAGATCGATCTCATGGCCTACTTATTGAAAAACATTGTGTAATTCAACACAAGAAAGATCGATCTCTTACCCTAGGAGATCGATCTCATAAGGCCAATTCTATAAAAAGGGCCTGACAATCAAGTCTTTTTCCTTGAAACTTCAAACATCCCTCCATTTTCACAAAGTAACCTAATTTTCTTACTCTAAAATATCATCACCTTCTTACCAGATTTGAAGAAAGTTGTTTGAGGCAAAGTTGTTCATTATGATGCGGAGAACAACATAGTTTGGAATCGACATTTAAGTTGCTGAATTGAAGGAGCAAAGTCTTCCATTAAGATTTGGCCAAAAGAGAAAGGTTAAGTTAGGTGAGTTTTCAATACACCAACTTCAAGTATGTTTATCTAGACATTGTTATGGGTTATTTGGTGTATGTATTGATGGATAAAACTACCTAGAGTATGATGAATCATCCATGACCTAATATAGGTTTAGTGTGAGAAAGTGACCTATGGTTGATTAAATGATGAAGTGGTTATACTATGGTGTTGGTGATGTTATATGGATGATTTTAAGATAGTTTTGTGAAATCAATATGTTGGAATAGATGATGAATTAAGGTAGGCATATGAGGTGTATGATGAAATGCCTTAGTGAAGGAAAGTGTTAAACTTAAGGCATTATAAGCTTAATGTCAGCCTAATATGAATCATTAGACTTAATAAGTCTAATAGATTCTCGAGAAAGGAATAGTACAATCGAAATGGACTTAAGAGAAAGTAAGACTCAAATAGAGTATATGGGCACAAAAAGTTAAATCGATTTTAGTGAAAGTGAAATACATATAAATAGACTGTATTTAATATGATAAACAATTTTATGCAGCTCCGGAGATTACATTGGAAGTGAATCGGACTGCGCGATCGAGCAGCTCTGAGGAAGTGGAATCACTCGATGTGATTCCAGGTACGAGAATTTTATGAGTATTTAGAGGTATATGCACGTATTTTGAGGGTACCTATGGGGTATTGGATTTGCTTGATTACCTAGAAAAAATAATAATTTTGAGAAAGATTCGAGTATAGGTGAAAAGGATGATTTTACCCCTAAGAGCAAATTTTACAAAAAGGGTAGTAAGGCTAATAAAATTGCATAAATATCTTGTTATGATACTTTTATGAAATATATTGCTTTTATTTAAGCAAATTTACGGATAAGCTGGGTATTGATTTCATAATTTCATGCAATAGCACGAGTCGGGTGCTAACTTGGATTTTGAGTGTATTTTGTTGAAAATGAGCCACCTATCAGATTTATATGAGTTTAATCGTGCTGGAGTTTTGCTCGCATTGGATTTTGATATCTTAACATGCTTGAAATGTGCTGGAGCCTAACTCGCACCATATTTTAAGTTGAGATACATGCAAGCCGTATTAGAGCTTTTGCTCATACGTGGGTTTCATTTCTTTCTTATGCATATAACTGTACTGGAGCTATGCTCGTACATGATTTCACCATTATTTATTTTGCTTAAAGTCGTACTGGAGCATTGCTCGTACGAGGATTTATATCGATTGTGCATGAAATCGTGCTAGAGCTTTGCTAGCACTGTTCACATTGTGATATGTAATGAGTCGTGCTGGATGCCTCATGTAGACTGTGTGTCACACAAATGAGATGCTCGCACGAGCCGTGCTGGATGCCTCATGTAGACTATTAGTCATACAGATGAGATGCTAGCACGTGCACTTGAGACTGAGTCGGTCATACATGGTATGAGGTTAAGGCAGGCACCCCCGATCATGATATGGGTCTATGGAGTACGTTGTACCGTGTATATCACATGGAGTACGTTGTACCGTGTGGTGATAATGTTGATTTAAAGTCTGGCGGGTAGGATTAACCCACCTCCCGTTACAGTATGATGCCTCGCGCACCGGGATCCATGCGATCTGGAATGATAGTGACATAGTTGGCCAACAGAATCCTCAATTATATACAGTGGCCACCTGTCTCACATGATATCACATGGTTTTATATTCACTAATCACGTTTTGTGTTATCCAGGGTAGACCCGAGGGAGGGGTCGAACCTTGTGGGTTGTTATGTTGTTTGTGATGAGTTTTACTAAGTTTTGATAAGTGTTAAACTCTAAGGGATGGTTTTATGATGAGTTTTCTTTAATATAATGAGCATGAGATGTTAACATGATGATTTTCCATGTTTACATGCCTATTTTCATGTTTTCAGTACGTGATATATGTATATACATGTGGCATAGTTTTAATATTACCTCATGCTCTGGATATAAATGATTTGTATGCCATGACATTATAAGCATGTAGATAGTGTAGTTATCTACCTGCTTGCATTATTGCCTTATTGAGCGTGTGGTTGCTCATCCCCCTTTATTCCCCTTCTACAAAGCGCACACAGTAGTTAGTGAGTGGCTGAGAAGTGCATCATGATATCCGTTACTTCTCATCACCGAGAGGTATACACATTGGTATATTTTTGTATCTAAACATGTAATAGTACAGTAATCATTTTGGAATGCATTATGGGGAATGTAAATATTAATAGACACGTACAAGTATCGAATTTCAGTTATAAAGTATACATGTTTTGCTTTGGAATAAATTATATGATAGATGACATAGTAAATGGTAAAGAGTGACTAATGCTGACTAATAACCCAATTGTTATTAGTGAGAATGTTCACGACAAGGAAAGGAAATGAAAAAGGGAAAAATTTGTAGTGATTTTTGGTAAAAATGGGTCGTGACAATAGATTAATCTTAGGTATTTGAATACCTAAATAAAGTATTCGAATACTTATATGTGTACATTTTAGGAGAATTATATGTACATCATAATATAAACACATGTACGTGTGTTGTACATTTGTTTCAGGAGAGAAACTAGTCCTAGGTATTCGAATACCTATAATAAGGTATTTAAATACCTCTTTTTCGGAACAAAGGTATGACGCCCCAGAAGTGCAAAAATAGGGGCTAACTTTTTCCTTTAATTCTTATTTTCTTACTTAGGTTGCATTCCTGTACAATGTAGGTTACTTAATTTCTTCTTTTACTTATTCTTTTATCGTTTAGAGTTTGTCTCAATTTCAGCAGTATACCATTTTATATCTTAACCTATCTCCCTGCAATAAACATGATCACAACTACATTTTATATCTGCAACCAGTTGATTTTATTTCTTAAACGTATTATTTTCCAACTCCACATACTTTACAACTACATCATCAACATTTGTTTACTTCTAGAACCATTTATATACCAATTCGTAAAACATATTACATCCCAAAAGTATTTACAACGCAGTATCTGTATATTACCAATGTCTGAAAATAAACATCAGGGGATATACCTGAGCATGTACTAAAAGTAATATGAGAGGCCTTAAATTCACTAGCCTACTTGAGTACCCCGCAAGCAGCTGAACATTTCTATTGTAGGTAATCTGAAATGAGAAAAAGAGAGGTAAGCTTTTGATAAAGCTTAGTAAGGAAGACATTTAAAATAACATTGACAACCCTAAAAATATGTAAAATTTCAGGATTAACATGCTTTTCAAAACTTACATACTTACATAAATCAAAATACATAATCTTACTTACTTTGGAAAAAAAAAACATACATACATACATACATACTTAATCAAATTTACATACTTATTTACTTTGCAATAAAACATATTTACTTACATACTTATGTAGTCAAATTTCTCATACTTATTTCCTTTAATAAAACTTACTTTCTTTCATATCTTAAAGCATTCTTACATTAAAACGTGGAGACTAGGCTAAGTTCGTATACCTATCATGCAAACATAAATCATCCTCCGTAGAGGGAATAAGGTACCGATGGTCATGGTAGGGGCTGTAGACTGGATCAGGGTCGTACAACAATACAGACATAGTATCTGAATAAACTAAGGCACAGACACTAGTGACACTCACCGTGCGGGTAACATACATACTTGCGTGCTGTGCGAGCACGAGATACTATGAAACAAGCACCACATGTAAAAAAGACAAACACCACAAAGGTGAAGACAAGCACTACACGAGTGGAATAGAACAGTCATTACAGATGGCGGAGTCGGACACCACAAGTAGCGGGCATGACTTGCACAAAGCAAACACTATCAAGTAGCCTCTAGTCTCAGAAAAATCTTACTTCCTTACTTAATTCCATACTTACTTAAAATCATATTGAACTTAAATCACAAAATTGTATACTTTCGAATATGAAATATTAATATATCAAAACTTATATATTATGGATAAAAAAGCTCGATTTCAAGATTAAATTAGGGTTATTGTTTTTGGAAATTCCTATTAGAATGGCTTGGGTTTTCCCTCGAAGGTTCTTCATACATTTATTAAATCATTTCATACGCTGTAAACAGGTACATGAAGTTATCACTACTTTAAATTGCATCCTTTACCTAAACGGGTTTGGGCAGCACTAAATCATCGGGTTTCAGGTTTGCCTCTTTTTGGGTGTCGATACCTCAAGCTGCCAGAAACAACTCAATTAGTATCTCAATCACCTTTATTTTATATCTTTATACATTATAACTTAAACGGGGTCAATCAGACCATTTTTCGGCCATTTTCTCTATTTTCTTGGTTTTACTGATTAAAGTGCCAGTTAAAGCTAATTTCGATAATTTTGTTCTTTTAACTTCAAATTCATAAACTCAACAACCTAAACACTTATTAAAGTCTTCAATTCACACATGTCAACATGTTAAACTTACCAATTCTTACACTTTTCCGTTTTCCACTGAACTGGGTTATAAACCTGACTTTTCGGTATTAATCTAATATTCTACAACATTCAACACAACCAACTTTCATCTTCTCCCTACAAATCCAAGGCTGACCGAAGCTACCCTACACACTAAGTTTTTTTTTACTTAAGCAAAAATCATTCAAATTCAACCAATAATAACATATCTCAACATCATCATCTTCCAACAATTTCTCACATTGGTTGACCAACTTTGACCACTCATTCTTACTCCAACAATGATTCTCAGCTATAGATCAATATGTATACAACTTAAAATCATAAAAAACAACCTCAAAAACCAACAAAAAACTTTCAAATTTAACTCTCTCTTACCTGAAATAGGGTAGATTTTGCCCATGTTCTTCTCACTAACTTTTCACCTAGCAAATGAGCTCCTTTAAGGCTAAATTTTTTTATGTGTTATAGAAAACTTAAAATTGAAGATTTTATCCTTCTTGACGTAAGTCTAAAAGTGGCCGGAAGGTGGCCGAACAATTCTCACAAGAAGACCCTACAGAGGATGCCTACGACAACTTTGTGGTAGTGGTTCTCTTTGAGCTTAAGTCGGTTTGGGGCATATTTTGGCTTTTTCCGAAAAGTGTATTGAGTCTACTTTTATTTTGGAAAATATCAAAGTCAAAGCCCTTCTGGAAGGTCTCCAAATATGGCAAAATCTGATGGGTCGACATATTTCCGGAACAGGGCAGCCCATTTCCCTGTTTTGTAAAATCTATGAAAAATATTTCCAGCCTATTTTCTTCCAAATTTCCACTTCTCATGTGTTTTACTATGTCTCTAGTATATCCCGTAAAAATTTTGGACCCACTTGTTTAAGAAAAGTTTCTCGTTTGAGCCTATTTTGCCCAATTGGTCATTACTGATTGAAATTCCTTAAGGTTTTCGGTTTATTTCAGAAATTAATTCGACCACCGAGACCTCCGTACTTCCACTAAATTTTCATTCCCCAAGTCAATTATACCTTATACTAATTTCCTATGGCCTTAAAATAATTTTGACAAATTTCTAGAATTTATTCCGAATTTATTTCTATTTCTAGACTCAATTACTCGGTTTAACGCTAACTCAAGTTTTACTAACTTTTTCACTTTTAATAACTTAGTTTCACTTTTTAACCACTAAAACATACTCTTAAACGTACTTTCTTGAAGAATACTTAAATTTAACTCTTATCTCGAAGTTCATGCCTCAGGTTTTGTATCACTATTTCGGGTATCTCGGTTACTTCGAACCCTACATGAACATTTAGGTAAATTGTTAAATTTCTCATATTAACTTTTAAATTAACATTAATATAAAGAATTGAGTTCCACAAAAAGTACATATATTTATATCATAATGTATATATAATTAACATAAATATATGTACTTGTTAAAAAACTTTGTATCTATAAATATTCGAATATTTATATTAAAATTCCTAATAATTATTTTTATTTTTTTCTTGATAATTTAAAAAGATCCTTTTCCGTCGAGAAATACAGTTTTAAACCTTTTTAAATAAATATTATTAAACTATGACATGTCCTGAAAATTTTCTTTTATTGAAATAGGGCAGACATTCGCTTTAACTAAAATTAAAAAATTAGAAAAAAAAAAACCGAAAGCGTTGGAAAATAATTGGTTGGAAGGAAAAATGGATTTGGCCTCTTAAATATCTTAAATATCAGGTCGCAGCTGTTGTTATATGTGCATCTGTCTGTGCTGCGCGTAGAACTGTCAATCACTTTCATTTCAGATTTAAGCAACCATGACGGTAAGCTCCTCTACCAGACGCTCCGGTTTCCTATATATTCTAAATAAAAAAATATCGTACTTTTCTTTTTCTTAAAGGACTCTTCGGGGACGACGCTCATGGATCTGATAACGGCAGATCCTGCGCCGGTTCCGGCGTCATCATCCTCATCATCTTCTTCTACTACATCATCGACGACAGCGGCAGCATCCCCTTCTCATGTGTCGACGAAGACCACATTGGGGGAGAAGAAGTCCAAGAGAGCGGCTTTGATGCAGATCCAAAATGATACCATTTCTGTGGCGAAGGCTGCACTCAACCCCGTTCGTACTAACATTATTCCTCACCAGAAGCAAAAGCAGAAGAAAGTAAGGCATTCTCTCTCTTAATTAGGGTTTTGATTTTTTTTTTTAAATTTTAAATTCGGAACGAATATGTTAGTCTTAAAGCCAAGTTTTATTGTTAATGTTAATTTTCTGGTATTTATAGTTCAATGCAATTTCTGTGTGATTTTGCAGCCTGTATCATATGCCCAACTTGCGAGGAGTATTCATGAACTAGCAGCTACGTCTGATCAAGTAAACATTAGCTGCTTTTTCTTTCATTGATTTTTCTTGTATCGGTTTATGTTTGAGATTCTGTCGTTAATATATTTGGTTTTCCTCTCATAATTTTGAGAATAGAAAAGTTCTCAGAAGCAGCTGGTACATCATGTGTTTCCCAAACTTGCTGTGTACAATTCTGTTGACCCTTCTTTGGCACCATCTCTTCTCATGGTAGGTGTTTATCTTCCATTCTCTAGTGTCTGTCCATCCTCTTCGACATTTTAATAGAACAATCATGGAATCTATTGATAGAATGAAGCTGTGTTTCTTGATGTCGTTTCTTCTTCATCATACAGCTTGATCAACAGTGTGAGGACAGGACTATCCTGCGATATGTCTATTATTACTTGGCCCGAATTTTAGCAGATACTGGTTCCCAGGGTCTAAATCCAGGTGGTGGGATCCCCACACCGAACTGGGATGCTTTGGCTGACATTGATGCTGTTGGAGGGGTAACCAGGGCCGATGTTGTTCCACGAATAGTTAATCAGTTGACAACAGAGGCCACAAATACCGATGTTGAATGTAAAGATTCTCCGTCCCTTGATTGATTCATTCTGTGCATCGGCTATTCTGCATGTTTTTGATTGTTTAAATCCTTGATGCTCCCTTTTGTCTGTCCATAACGAAATGCTTAATAAACGTTTTCCTTCAAAGCAAGTCCAAAGAATGAATGATCTTGTTCTTGTTTGTGTTATTGACCATTTTTTATTGTTTGTTTAAACTTACTTTTCTACTAATTAATCAGTTGCTTTCCCACTGAAATTAGAAGCACTATTTTTTTTTAAACCTTCCTTATGTCTGACCTTTATTATCTATCATTTTGAAGTTCATGCAAGAAGACTACAATCTCTGAAGGCTCTTACTTATGCTCCTTCAAGCAACACTGAGATTTTGTCCAGATTGTATGAAATTGTGTTTGGTATTCTTGATAAGGTGCGCCCATTGATTTCTTCTTGAATAATACATCTGCATGGTTCTGCACTGCTTCTTTTTGTTATATGTGAGACACGGATATGCGGATTCCCTAAAAAAATTCAACTTTCTGTTGATGGTTAAAAGGGTAGAGGGAGTAGTTGTAGTGTTGTTGACCTGCAGTGATTTGACCACATTGATGCTTTAAGAAATGTGCTACATGAAAAGGGAATCATGTTGTGCATTGGTTAGCCCTATGATATACTTCTTGACCGGAGTTTTGAGGATTTGGGGTGGGGGGGGGGGGGGGGGATGGTGGTAACAACTTGATAAGTAGGAGTGACTATCCAACAGCTTGGCTTTTGGAGACACAAGTTTGTTTTGGTTGGGTTTCAAATGCCATGGTTATGAGTTCAAGAGAGCTGTTCTTATTGTGATTCAGTTACTGATTTATTTTATTCTAAAGATATTCATATATGTTGCTATTGTGTCTTATTTTCTTTGCTATGACCGTGATGTCTGTCTTCTTTAGATAATTGAATAAAAAGATACTATTCAACTGATCAACGAGTGGTGTTCTCCTATCCATCTGAAATTGAATGTGATGGTCACTTTATTCTTTCTCTTTTCTTAAAATAAACATTTGGAAAGGTTTTTCCTTGAGCCATCTTTGATCCCAAAGAATGTGATATAGGACAGTTTCTACACAATGATAAATATGGGTTTGTTATTTTCTTCTGCTCCATCCGTACCATCTACGATAGTTATTCCTTTTTACTTTTGGCCAATCACGATCATAGTTCATTTCTTTCAACCAAGGTGAATGAATGCCGTTGTCATAAAGAATTTTTTTTCATAAGTTTTGAAATTGAGCGGTTTATGCGGCTTGTTAGATTGAAAATGATTTTCATGTTGTGATTATCTTTAACTTTCTCATTTTTCTTGAAAACAGTTACAACTTTTTTTTTTTTTGAAAGAAAAATTACTCTCATTCTCATTTTAAAGAAGACATTTTCTCTTCATAACCACTAAGCACTTTCTCTATCATTTTTTGTTTTGTGTGAAATGAAAATTTTGTATTTTTTTGTAAAAGAAACTCATGTGAACTTACTTGTAACAAGGTAAGCTGCTTTTAACTTACACTATGTTTGGATAGATATTAGCAAAGGAAACGAAAAGAAAGGAAAGAAATGTAAAACAAAGGAAAGAAAGGGAAAGGGAAGGATACATGCACCCCTTGTTTGGATAGTTAAAATTAATAAAGGAAAGGAAAGGAAAGGAAAGTAATCTTAAAAATCCTTGGTTGGTTAAGCAGTGGAAAGTAAAGGAAGTTATTCATTATAAAGTTTTTTTTTTTCAATTATAATCTTTTTTTGGTTAAATGTTATAATACAATAAGGTTAAATTTGATATTTTATCTGTTAAATTTTTTTATTTAGGTTTCCTTTCCTTCCTATTTAACCCTAAATTGGGGTATTAAAAAACTGAGTAAGTTAAGGAAAAGTAAGGGGTGCTCACTCCCCCTCTTTCCTTTCCTTAGCTAAAAATTTTTTCCAAACAAAGGAAAGGTTTTCAACATTCCCTTGCTTTATTTAGCTTTCTTTTCCTTTCCTTTCCCTACCCCTAATCCAAACATAGGGTTAGGATAGAATGAAGGAAGAGTGATTGAGATTTGGTTGACTTATGGATGCCCCAGTGTGTAAGAGTAATTTGATCCATATAGGAGAATGAAACTTGGAGTTGGATCACCGATTACATGGTTGAAACCATAAAAAAAATGATTTGTCTTCTTGGATACTTTTGAGGACATGCCCTTAGTTGGTGAAATTAACGAATTAGATTCTCGTGACCAACCCCTACTAGATTGGAATAATGTCTTAATTGAGTGGGATAACAACTTTAGGGCATCAAGAAACAAGAATCTGTTAGTGTGATGGATAAGCAAATATGAACGAGAAAACTATGACAGCATAAATAAGTGTATTCAAGAAACTTGAGGACTGTGCCCAATTTTATATAGAATCTAGGAGCATCAATTAGTTCATATGGCTTCTCAATGTCGATATAAGGATTTATAAATGACGGCAATCTGTAGAAAGGTTGATGAAGTCCTGAAAGATGCTTGACGATATTGGTTGTCAAAAGCATTTGGTGCACTCAAATTGCTGGGGAGCGTGCATCTCTTGAGACAGAAGGTGCACTTGCCTGATTGAAACAAGATTCTATTCTGCAAAAAAAAGAAAAGAAAAGATATATAATATATATATGCACGCACACATGAGTAGATATGTACATACATATATACATACATACATATTAGATGTTGTCACATATGTGGATGAAAGAGAAAAAGAATAGTGATTAAAAAAAAATTGTGTTTTGGTAGAAAAGGAAGTTACATGATAAGAGTGGGTAGATATTTTTTTCAAATTTATGTGAAACAAATAAAACATGTTCCATCAAAAAAGTGGACAGATATAAATGCCCCTAACTTTATATTGTCATTGTTACTTTATTTTGACTTTTACATAAATTTCACTCATTGAGTTGGTGTCTCCAAACTTACCCAGTGAATTTTTATATGTAATATGGAAAAAGTCTATACATTCATTTTCTAAAAAACTTAAAAACAGTCTATTTTATTTTACACCTTTTCTTTAATCTCCTTTTGAATTAGCATCCCCTTTTCAAATTTCTTTTTAGAAGTTGAAATAAATAATCTTAATTTTCTTTGTAACCTTGTAGGTCTGCCTCCTTTTTTAAAATCTAGAGTTAAACTTGATTAATAAATAGGGTTGGGATAAATGGTGAAATATACCTGCAAAACTTTAACCTATTATTCTATAAGCCTTCATAGTTTTAATTTGGACCCAACCTTTCATTTTATGTCAATTGAGTCAAATTTAACAGTTTGAAGTGTACATACTGCATACATTGTTGCTTGAAGCTTACAGACAAATATGGATTAACTTAAAAATTCGATGCTGTTGCAGCTACCTTGGTTAGATTAAAGATACGTTGAATCCTAAATCAAACATTATTCTATTATAATCTAGTTTAAACAAAGAGGCAATGTAAACAAAAGAAAATGTCAGGGAAGAAAAATATGGTCTATTCATTGGTCAGTCTCCTACTCTCTCAAGAGTACTCCATTCCATTGTAGCATCACTGCATCAACTTGTCACTTGTGAGTTGTGAGGCGATGACGAAATATTATGGATATAAAACAAAATCAATTAAGTCTTTTCATTTCTACGGCATTTATAGACATACATTCTACCATTTATGTTCACATGTGCTGTTGAAAACATGTTTCTTGATATATTTTTTGATAATAAATTTGTATATATAAATGCTAATGTTTCTTAAATAAGTGAAGTATAAATAATAAAAACTCTATAATTTGAATTTGTTTATCAACTATAGCAACTAACATAGGACAACTTGGAAGGCGAGGTTATATGATAATAAAAATATGAAATTCTTAGGGAAATAGGAAAGTTGAATAGAGAAAAGAGAAACAGAAAATAGAAGATAACCTAAGCTTCACACGTAGGATTCCTTGATTGCATCACACAAACAAGAAAGAAAGAAAACTTAAGCATCATGCCCTGGGTTCCTTAGGTTTCACACCCTAAGAATGATTGCATCACCAAGTAATGCTGAAAAATCACTTATCATTATAATTTGTCTTCAAAAGAAAGAGTACATTGATATTTATATAGGCTACTATCAACCCTAATCCGAAAGATTATATACACACACATACATATGCACTCACACACATTCCATTTTGGATTAATCTTCTGTTGATTACTACTTTTTTTTCCCTCTAATCTTAGTGAAAACAAGTTGCTCTTTTTATTTTCTTCTATTTTTCCTTTTCTTTTTTTCCAAGTTAAAGATTTAATCATCTTCGTATTTAACTATATCCAATTTCTTTTATATCTTGTATTCTTCTCTCTACCATACATAAGATAATAACTTTTCTTTGCATAATTGGGAACAAATAAGATTTAGTTAGGGTTTTCCAAATTTAAATGTGGTAATTTTAATGATAAAGCAACACTGCATTAGTAGTGCTTGGTTGGTGGCACTAGTGGCTAAGTTTGTTGTTTTATTTTAGGCTTAATAGTCAATTATACCTTCAATCTTCTACACAAAATGGATATAAGCCCTAACCTTTAATTTTATTGTAAAAATTCCTAATTTTTTTTTTAAATAAGCCATCAATTTTTCAAAATAATGCAATTAAGTAAAATAAAACAATAGGTTTTATTTTATTGTAAAAATTTATAACTGGTTTAGACTTAATTGCATTTTTTAAAAAACGTTAGGGGTTTATACAGTAAAATAAAAGGTTGAGAGCTTATTTTTATTTTCTACAAAAGGTTGAGGGCATATTTGGCTATTAAGCCTTTATTTTATAAATTATGTTTGCAACTTTTTATTAAATTGAATTATTATTAATTTTTTTTAGTTAGTTTACTTGAGATTGAACTTAAGATGTTTTAGTTACTTTTTATAAGATGTTAGTGACACATCTCTGATATGACCAGTTATATTAATAATTGGACTCAGTTAACCTAAAACTTAAGTCTGAAGGTTTAATGAACACTATAAGACAAGACGTGTTTATTGCACAATGGTTAAAGTTAATGACTTGTTTTACATTTTTTTATGTAACATGATACCTTTATCTAAAAGAAGAGATTTATATGGCATTGCTACTGTTGTTGTTCTTGTAAAACGAAATGTTAAAATGTATTTTCTTTTTTCTTTGTCAACATAAACTCTAATATCTTTTATGCATCTCTTGCTTTTTGAAAAGATGTGGTTTAGGTTCCAAAGGCAAGTAACTCATTGAGGCACTTCCCTTAGAGTTGGTCGCTAGGTGTTTGTACTATTTTTTTAGGATATGAAGCCAAGGCAGGCCTAGGTGCATGGAGATTTAACAAAACTTGAAACTTAACAGACTAGAAATTTTGTGTGAACTTGAATCATGATCTTGTTATTTATCTGTAATTGTCGGGAAATAAAACTTTATTGGGAGGCATGGTATGGGTTATAATGAAAATATCTGGTGGTTTTTAAGGCCCAGGATGTGATATTGTGTGATTAAACATTAATGCCCAAGATTAGGTGCTATTCTTTTAAAGGAATGTCCGTGATAATTGTTTTCCTTTCTGTGCAATCTCCCTCATGTTTCTTGTTGGAATATCATACATATTGGGGAATTAAATGTCAATAAATGCTTATTTTTCTGGTTTGCTTAATATAAGGTTTTTGAATTAAGCTTGCAATGCGTTCTTCAAGTTGACAGCGGTTTATTTTGTTCACTCTTTAAAGAAGATGCAGTTTGTTGTTTTTGGCATGTGAAATTTTTTAATTTTGCACGATAAATTAGTTACTTTTTGAATGTTTCTACAAGCTTTTATGTTCTTTATTAGGTTGCTGATGTCCCGCACAAACGTAAGAAAGGCATTTTTGGTGCGAAAGGTGGCGATAAGGAGGTAAGATTGTCTTCTTGTGGTTGTGATTAGTGCTAGAATTCTCAATGGCTGTTAATGGTATGCTTTGTTTATTCTATACCAAGTGATGGTCTTGCATGCTAGCTTGCCTTTGGCCATATGCTTTGTTGGTACCTATCTGTCTTGGTTTCTCTTACCCTTTGATTGGATAGAGGAGAGTTGTCTCTACATTTTACATTTTTTTGAAATATAGTTTAATGGAATTGGAGTGAATTGGAGATGCCCATGTACCCTTCCACAAAGCCCTCCAATTTGGGAAGATTTGGAGGGTAATAATTCTACATTACAATTTTTTGTACATGGGAGTCATAAAAGAATATGCCATCATTCCTTCTTGTTTCACTCCTTAACTAAACCAGTTTTGTAGCATTTTTATAATTGAGTTTTGGTGTCTAGGAGTATTTTAGCAATTTCCTATTTGCTAGAAAGGCCCTTAGTTGTTGTCTATTGTCTCTTATTGTAGTTTAGTTATTGGAGTTGTACAATAGTCTTTACTTTATATTTACTTTAGCTTTTGTACTAATTCTAATGGTTTTAGAAATCCTAGTCTAAGGAGTGTTAGTGAGTTTTACCTATTTATATATCTTTGTATTGATGTAATGAGTTTATTTTTATTCTTTTTAAAAAGCATTGAATTTTAGAGAATTCGTGAGAATTTCTGATTGAATTATTTGAGTTTTCCCTCCCTTTCTATCTTGGTTTAGTGTTCTCTGGCTGCTAGTCAGAGCTTTAAAACAGCTGCCATAATTCAGCTCTATTCTATTTCTACTGCTGCCTGAAAAGTCCAGCAACATTTCCCTGGTTTTCTCACTCTTTTTTAGACCAAAATCTCTGCTAAAACATAGCCTAGTTTCTCAGAGCCTAACCATATTTAATGCTATAGCCGCAAGCGCTAAATAACCAAAATTTCCAACCTTAGGTTAGCTTAAAACACAGCTAGGTAGACTTTCCACATCTGTTGTAAACATGTCATTTTTTTAGAGAACCAATTGGAGCTTTTGGTTTCTGGCTTCATCCCTTCTTTTTTGAAAAGTGGTTGCACTGTCTTGATTTAGGGATAGATATCTTTTTTTTTTTTTTGCTGCATAATAAAATATTTAAAAATGTGTTTGTCACTTTTATTAACAGGTTAATCGGTTGCTAAATTGGTTTATTTGCAGTTGTTAGGTTCCTTCTCTTTGCATGCATTTTTGTAATGATTATACTCATGTAACTTGTTTATTGCATTGAGCCAAAACTGTATGCTCAATAAGATTTTTCCTGGCAGTTGTTATTTATTTATTTATTTATTTATTTATTCTGTGACATTAACTTTTCAGTCTATCATCCGAAGTAATCTACAATATGCTGCTCTAAGTGCTTTGAGAAGACTTCCTCTGGATCCAGGGAATCCAGCATTTTTACATCGTGCTGTGCAGGGGTGATTTTCTGTTCATTTGAGTCTCAAGTTTTTTGCTAATGTCTGTAAATTGCATTATTGTGTTAGTTATTCGTACCATTAAACTGCCAGCTGTAGCATGTGAGTACTTAAATATTCGAGGGATATGGGTTTTGACCTTCAATGATCAGAAGCTGGTTTCATTGCTGAAATGAGATCTTGGGTTTATCTTATAATTTCCTTCGAGTTTCAGAAACATAAAATGTTTTTTCCTCTACATATACCTCTGTTCTTGTTGAATTTGGGGTGATACTAATACATTATTCGACATTGACATTTTTCTTATTTCTTGTTTCCTTGGCTTTTTATTCAATTATTCTACTTAAAATTTGTGATCTTTTGTTTTTTTGAGCTAGTATAGTTACTATAGTTGTTCAATTGCGTTCTGTTGGTGTTTGATTTTGAATTTCGTGTTTTTTCGGTGATCAAAGCTTCTCTTCCCGTTTGATCAACTTATTTATTTATTTTTTTAAAATTTTTTAAGAGTTATCAGTTTGGTCTCAAAACCTGTTGAAAGTATTTTGCTTGTGTAAGATGTTGGTTTTAATTTGTGGGAGTCTTGAGCTTGCAAAATTTTTAATGCAATGCCTGTTACATTTAGTACATTATATTTCTCCAGTACATGGAGTACATTAGCTCTGGTGTGCTATGTTTGCAATTTTTCTTAAATTTCTCTGATGCAAAATCATTTAAATGCATTGCAAAATTCTGTTTCTTATTTTCACTACTGTATGATTATCTAAAATATTTTATTGGTGAAGATTTTTAACTAATATCTTCTTATTATTGTCTAATTCTTCTCCGATTTTCAGTTGTCTTCATGTTATGTGAATACAATATATATCTTTAAATATGTTGTAGTTATGGATCATTTGATGTTGGAATATCTTAATTGTTCACTGCAGGATTTCATTTGCTGATCCTGTTGCTGTGAGGCACTCTTTGGAAATCATCTCTGAGTTGGCCTTAAGAGACCCTTATGCAGTTGCAATGGCTTTAGGTACGGTCTTTAAATTCTTAAACTTGTCTTTTGCTGTTACTATTATGGACATTATGTACGAAAAAGAAACTGATGGAAGAATTATAAATAATTTAGTACTGTTATTTTATTATGTTTTATGGGCATTATTGCTATTTCTAATTGTAGGGTACTTTAGGGTTATATTTGGTATATGCAGATATCTTAGGGTTTAAGGTTTAGGTTGTGAGTACCAATATAATTTCAGTTTCAAGTAGCTTTTTGATGATTGGGATATTGAGTTTTGTGATTCTGACAGTTGAAATTTTAGATTTTTCTGAAGTGATGACTTTGGGATTGTTTGTGCTACCTCAGTAAATTGTTGGTCTACATGATCTTGTATACAGTTTGTTGACTTTCTAAGTGCCTAACACCTGTTTCATATTTATCCAGGAAAGCTTGTTGCTCCAGGAGGTAATTTGTTCCAATCATTCTTCTCTATATTTCCATTATTTTCTTCTTTCCTTTCTACGCTGAGTGTTTTATCTTATACTATTTTTAAAATTTTGATGTTTATGGATTTTGATTTTATTCAAATAAATTGAAAGGACAATATTGGTTAAACTATTGGCCTGGAATACTTAGAAAAACTTAAGTTTTTCAGGAGATAAGAAATAGTAATGGATAATAGATTAAAATGGGAATTCAAAGTTATTGGTAGAGATATTTATGTCATATAAGTTTACCATGATCAAGTTATTTTAATAAGTTTTGGTGTTTAATTTAATTGGTATTTTGGCTATACCTTGGCAAAATTTCCACCTTTTTTTTTTTATGTTGTTATAAATAAAGGCATTTTTAGTTATTTGTTTGTATTTTGTTCATCTATGGAATGTTTTTTTCTTACCTCAAGTATTTGAGGTTTTTTCTTGAAATGACCTTTGTTAATTTACCCAGATTATTTGAAGTTTTTTTTTCTTGAAATGACCGTTGTTAATTTGTGAATTAAGGATGAATGAAGAGAATATGTGCCACTATTTACATGTATGATGTATTGACTCACCCATGCTAGTTGACTATCTTTGGGACACTTATTGTTTGTTTATTAATGCTATGACTTAGTTTTAAACTCTTTGCTATTGAAATTCGGTGGCATTTGGTGCGTTACATGTAAAGTGATTCCAGTGTAAAGTGATTGTTGGGAATTAAATTTCAGGGAAAGTAACATTGCAGTGTTTGGTATGCATTGTAAAGTGTTGTTTAAATCATAGGGAAAGTAACATTGTAGTGTTTGGTAAACTAACACTTTGCTGGTAATGTAGTGGCAAATTTAAAAAATACCCTTAAGTAAAATACAAATTTGATACATTATTAATATTTAAAATATAATTATTATATTAAAATGTAAATAATATAAAGTTATAATTGTTAATATGTTAGTCAATTGTAAAATACATTATTAAATGAAATAAGGGTTTGATTTTTGAAGAGAGGAAGGTGTTGGTTTGGAAATGTATTTTGGATGAATTATTTTACTTTGCTGCCGCAAAGTAACTTTGTAGCTAAAATTGGCTGCAATCACTTTGCAGCCAGATGTAGAGTGATTGTAATGGTAAAGTGACTTTACGGTGTTTTTGTCCTAACCATATGTTGCAATCACTTTGCACCTAATTAAATTGTAGCACAAAGTGCCAACGTTTCGGATACCAAACATAATATTTGTGCAAAGTTTACTCTAGATTTTTTTGGATTTGTGCATGGCTAAGTTTACTCTAGATTTGTTTGGCTAACTTATTTTATATATCCAAAGAATTTTAAAATAATGGAACTTGAAAAGCATCCTTGGAATTTTAAAATTTCTTGAATTTATTCTTTCTATTATTGCTCCCTGATGAATAGAATTTTCCCTCTTCTCATTTTTTTTTTAAATTCTCTTCCATGGAAAATATTCCATTACATGGTTGATGCTAGTGACAACCGTCATTTTCGACTCAGATTTGCAATGTTACTGGATATAATCTTGGCTATTTTAGAGATGGTATAAATATGAGGGTGGCTGATGGTTGCTTGTGTAGATGTGTAAATAATCTAGTGTTTGGCAAGTGTTATTCGTTGTGGGGTGCAATAGGGAAATAATTTGTAGAGGAATTTTAGAGATTATACCTATTTAGGTGGAATATAAAAAGTTTATGAATGTGGTAGATTGCTATGTATTTGATATTAACAATAAAAGTAGATAATTGATGTATCTTTTCATTAAATCCTTAACAATGCCCATCAAACTAGAACGCATATAGTACCATATATATGCCCAGCTTATTACAAATATTTGTTAGTCTAGATATAGGTAAAGGTTTAGTTAAAGAATTTATGAGGTAATTTATAGAACTAATTTGTTAGCAATATCTTGCTAATGTTTGCATCTGTAGTGACTTAGTTATTGTTAAGTAAAATAGTTGTTAGTATCTGCTTATTTTGTTTCTGCATTTCTTTAATGGATTTTGCTAACGGGTGTCCTTAGGACTCTCTTTAAGGTTAGTTAAATGACTATTTATAATAATTCTCTTATATTAAATTCGATTGTTGATAGCTAATTTGATAAATTCAATCGCATTGGGAGAAGATATGTATTTTTTTTTGAATGAGAATAATTCATCTTATTCAAATAATGAGTATGTGTTGAGATTAAATAGAGGTTTTAGAATATCCTTTATTTTTAGGAAACTAATAACAAAGACTCCCATATAATAGGGAGACTAACAAATTGGAAACAAAACAGAAAAAAATAACTCTACTTGAATTGGGTAACTAAATCCTTAATCTAAGGAAACAAATAAGAAAACATAACAATTCTAAATCTTTGAATATTTTAACACTCCCCCTCGAGCTAGGCTAAAGATAACAACCATGCCATGCTTGGATTTTAATGAATCGAAGTCCCTTCTCGGAAGGCTTTGGTGAGAATATCAATAACTTGGAGACTTGTAGGTGTGTACTGCACTTCTATGATTCTTGCTACAATCCTCTTTGATGAAGTGTCGATCAATTTCAACATGTTTCGTCTTGTTGTGATGCACGTGATTCTTTGCAATACTTATGGTAGATTGGTTATCACGGTATATCTTCATAGGTTCTTCACTAGCGATGTGAAGTTCACTAAGAAGCCTTTTTAACCATATCCCTTCACAAATACAGTACGTCATTGCTCAGAACTAGGCCTCTGTGTTGCTTTTGCATACTACACTTTGCTTCTTGCTTCTTCAAGTAATTAGGTTGCCCCAAACAGAAGTAAAATACCCGAAAGTAGATCTTCGGTCACTGACAGAGCCTGCCGTATCTGCATCACAAAATGTTTCAACTTCTCTCAATGGGACCTTTAAAAGAATAGTCCCTTGCCTAGAGAGAATTTGAGGTATTTAAGGATTCAATACATTGCCTCCATGTGTTCCTCATTTGGATTCAATGGACTAAGCATCCTTTGGGACCTACACATTATCGAGATTGGAAATAAAGGCACGGAAGGTAAGGGACAATTCCTTGTAAGTGATGAAATTGTACAAGGGATGTTTAGTGCATGATCTCACACCATGTGTTCCTCATTTGGATTCAATGCACTAAGCATCTTTTGGGACCTGCACATTATCGAGATTGGAAATAAAGGCACGGAAGGTAAGGGACAATCCCTTGTAAGAGATGAAATTATACAAGGGATCTTTAGTGCATGATCCCACACTCTTCCTCTAGGCTATAGGCTGATCAAAATCATCATTAAGAACATTAGGATCTAGAGATTCAATTTCAGTGTTTAGTGTTACCTTCACTAGGCATTGAACTCGAGTTGGATTCTTGGGTTTGTTGCAAAGGTGCCCTTGTCTCTATCTTTCCATGGCCATCTTTTCTACTTGACTAGAAATGAAGTTCCATTTTGTCGGATCTCGGATTGTGGTAGAACTTTTGGGTTAGGATTCTCGGATTATGGCAGATTTTGACTCTCGAACTGTGACGCAATTTTTGGGTTTGAATTTGGACTCTCGGATATTTGTAGGATCTTTGGATCGAATTGGATTATTATCAAGAGATAAATTTAGTGTGGTCCTTGTGTTTTCAATATTCCAAAGATGACATTCCCTCACAAATTCACTCTCCCCTTGAATGGTAGATTTGGGATAGAATGGTTTTTATTCAAGGAAGTTGACATCTATGGAAAAGTAAAATTTTTGGGTGACTGGACAATATACTAGGAAGATGCATTTGATGGCTCTGCTGGGGTCTAATTTGCCTCGAGAATGCAGATGCTCATGGACAAGAGATGTACAAGCAAACACTTTAAGAGGAAGAGAAGATGTTACACGTCTGTGAGGATATTTTTGGAGGACATTTCACAGTGTCTGGAATTTAAGGGTTCTTGAGGGCATTCTATTAATGAGTTACGCAGCCATGAGTATTGTTTTCCCCTGGAAGTGTTATGGAACATTTGAGTTGAACATGAGTGACTAAGCAACATCAAGGTGTTTGTTTTTCCTCTCTGCTATGCCTTTCTGTTGGGGTGCGTCAATAAAAGAACTTTGATGAATTAGCCTTTTATTTGATAAGAAATTATCTAGAATGGAATTGAAATACTCTTTTGCATTGTCAGTCCTTAAGATTTGGATTTTGGTTTGGAATTGGGTTTGGACCATGTTGTTGAAGTTTTTGAAAATTTGACAAGCTTCGTATTTTCCTTTCGTTAGGAACACCCAAGTGAGTTTGGTATGGTCATCAATAAATGTTATGGACCAACACAAACCATGATATTTTTTGTTCTAGAAGGACCTCAAATGTCACATACCATAGGGAATGGATGAGAAATTTTGTATGATTGGTTGGGGTATGAATTTCGAACATGCTTTGAAAACAGGCAAACTTCAAATTGAAACATACTCGAACTTTTATTAATAAATGCAGTAGGAAATAGTTTCTGAAGATACATGAATTTGGGGTGTCTTAGTCTATAATGACATAATTAATTGCACTTTCGTTATTAATAGAAGAAGAAAAAGAAGAATATGGAATAGATTGACTTGAAATAGTGAAACAATCAGCTTTGTGAACTTGTCTCTTGGGATAATTGTCTGGACGAATGAGATAGAGGCCTAAACACATTCTAGCATAGCCAATCTTCTTCATGAATCCAAGTCATGAAACACAGATTTGTTAAATTTGGAATGATACTTCAAATCTCAGGTCAGTTTGCTAACTAATAATAAATCACAATCGAGATTAGGAACTAATAAAATTGATTGAATAGTCTAGTCCTTTGATCGCCATAGAACCGGTTCCAGCCACCTTTGAAACAAATCCATTTGCAATCTTAACTGTCTAGTTCTCACGGCAAATTTTAAATGTAGTGAAAAGTGTGGGATTACTTGTCATATGGTCTGAAGCTCTTGAGTCAACAATCCATGGACTTGATTTCTATTTCTTGGCGTTGAAACCACTTAAGAAATTACCTTTGTGTGCCAAGGATGTAGTTCCAGCCATGGTTTGAAATAGCGGCCGCTGTCTCGGATAGCGGCCGCTATATAGCGGTAGCGGCCACTCCCGCTACCGCTATGTGTAAAATAGTGGGTGTCACACCCGCAATGACCTAATTGATCCGTTATTACTGATATCGAGGATTGTTATTACCATTATCGAGGGTCGTTATTGTTGCTATCGTCCGTTAAAAAAGTTATGCGATATTAAAAAAAATTCACGACCGCGATGACTGTTATAACAGCAATAATCTCCGTTATGTCCGAAACCGCAATAAATGCAACGCAGCGAAAATGTGACCGCAACCGCAATTTAAATCCCTGATTCCAGCAACTGGATTTGTGAGGGCTGATTGGGGCTGACCGAATAATTTTTGTAGTAATCCAATTCTTCCTTGCGGAACATAGATGTTTCGTCAAAGAAAACTTGTGCTGGTTTTTCATCTATTGAAACCATAATTTCTTTGCCTTCTCATTCCCTTGTTGGCTTCCAATTTATGGGTTTCTCGTTAATCAACCAGCAGTTCTCTCGTGTGACCCTTTTTACAACAATGATAACTCTAAGGGCGCTATATCTTCTGCCCATTTTTTGAATGTTGTGGTCCACAAGCAGCTATCGCAGAATTCTCTAAATTTGAAGTAGTTGGTTGAGTCCCCATCATAAATTTCTTCCAACTTTCCTCTCTACAAACTTCGAAGAAAGTCTCTCGGATAGAGGGCAGTGGTTTCATTCCCAAAATTCTCCCTTGAACTTCATTGAGTTTTTTATGGAGACCAATTAAGAATTTGTAGATCGGTTTCTTTTCTACTATTTTCTTGTACTTAGTTGCGTCTACCGAGCTTTCCCACTTGAGTTCTTTGAATTTATCCAACTACAACCAATAGCGATTAAGGGAATTAAAATATTGGGTTAACGATTGGTCTCCTTGTTGTAGATCATGAAGAAGACTTTCGATCCCAAACAACTCTGATGTATTTTTGACACTTGAGTATGCTTCTCGAGTAGCCTCCTAGATCTCTTTCACAGTTTTGTACGAAAGAAATTTCTCACCCTATGTCGTTGGTCATTTAATTAATTAGCCAATACATAATCATATTGTTTTCGGATATCCACCGCCGGTATTTTGGATCCTCTGTGTTTGGTTGAACAGTTGCATCGGTCATTTACTCTTCTTTGCCTCTTCCATTGATTGGGATCATTATAATTCTGTCCGTTCAGCTTGTGCCTTGTGATGGAGATGATGTTGCATTAAGAAGTATCGCTGGTTGCTGTAGACATGACTCCTGGGTAGGGACAAAGTCAGGTGAAGGAAAAGAGGAGGAAGTGGTGGTGGAGATCTGTTTTCTGGTATCCATTTCGATTAGACTTTAAGTTGAGTTTTTGATTTTGGGCTCTGATATCATGTAATTTTTTGAATGAGAATGGTTCATCTTATTCGAATAATGATCATCTATAAATAGAGGTTTAGATCCTTATTTGTAGGAAACTAATAACAAAGAATCCCATATAATAGGGAGAGTAACAAATCGAAAACAAAACAGAAAAAAATAACACTCTACCCGAATTGGGTAACTGAATCCCTAATCTAAGGAAACAAATATGGAAACATAACAATTCTAAATCTTCAAATATTTCAATAAGATATTACCTAATATGGTAACTATAAATAGCGCTCTTAGGTTGACTAGTTAGCAAAACCCTTCTTGAATATCAACAAAAATAGTTGAAGATTATTTAATTCATCGGAAATGTACTTCAACTCGGTACAATATTCAGTAATAGATCTGTCACTTCTTTTTAGCTAAACGAATTTAAGGGATAGATCATGCATACGAGTCAGATGACTAGTACAGAGCAACTTAAGATACTCGCATACCAATGTACCTGTATGAAGCTGTGTACACATGTTTCCCACTCTTGGTTCTATAGAAATCCTCAGGGAATAATGAACTTGAGCATGTGCTTGTGCAAATTATTCTTCTCATCAGAATCTTTAGAGGACAAGCAAGACTGAAATACTTTCCTAGGTCTGTCATTACACTGTAATTGCCTTTTGAGTCTGGTTATATGTGTATATTTTCAGTTACCACAAATTTGATTCATCAACACAACCACTACAGATATATAACATGGTATAGGTTGCACATGATAGAAAAAATGCATAACAGAGAGGGATTTGATCGTCATCAAAGACTAGATAGTATGTTTTTAAGATATGATTTGGGTATGAAAATACTGGTAGGAAGTGAGCAGTAATAGGGATGAAATTGACCTATAAAGAGCTTGGCTTGCTTTCCTTGGTTTGATGAAGAACTTTTAGTTCAGCACATCAGCTGCTTAACGTTGAATGCTGAAATAATATAGAAATTGGAGCAGATTTGTTTTGACCCTTGAACCTTGATTTTTATTTCAAAAAATTGACCTCAAACACCCACGAATTCTTGAACTGATTGAATGATTTTGATCAATAAGGGGATACGCTTATACTGATAGTGTCATTGGACCCTACCAGGAAGTTCATGTCATGATTCATTTTCTTCTGAAGGGAAAGAAGTTTCATTTCAAAAAGCAGGGTTAAGGCAGTAGCAAGGGTGCTTGCTCTGGTACCTTGTTAACATTGAGAATATAGTGGTGAGAAGTAGATAGTCTGCCAAAGTGGTGCCTTCCTATGTGTTTATATATAGATAATATAGAACGGAGAACTATTTTTTACTTTTAAGTTCTTTGCAAAAGGTATTTGGATTCTCAAATCTCTGCTGAGTGACCAATGAATTGTGAAAAATATTTTCTTAAATTGTATCAGAAAATAGTTGTTATTGGAATTTTAAATCCCTCCTTATAAGGAAATCCTTTCTAAAACTATCTCATTCGAACATTCTCTTGTCTTCTTTTATGATACACGTCATAAACAACTTTAAGCATTAATATTGTATTTTGTCCTGTGAAGAAATTTGTCATGGCAGTTTAAGATTTTATTGAAATTCTTCTATCCGCTTAGGGCTCACTGTTTTATCACATTTTCTTTGTACTGCTGTTAAGGTTTTTGGTTATTACATGAATCAGGGGCATTGCAGGATGTTCTCCATTTGCATGATGTGCTTGCTAGAGTTTCACTTGCCAGGTTGTGCCATACAATATCGAGAGCTCGATCCTTAGATGGTAAGTGCATTTGACAAAGCCTGCTTGCATTTTTTGAATGCATTAGATGACCGGTTTCACAATTGTGTTTTGGGTAGAGAGGCCTGACATTAAATCTCAGTTCAACTCTGTGCTTTATCAACTCCTGCTGGATCCTAGTGAAAGAGTCTGTTTTGAGGCGATTTTATGCATATTGGGTAAACATGATAGCGCTGAAAAGTATGCTCTTTATCTTATTTTTCTTCTTGATCTATCTTTGTTCCACTGTTATCATTCTTTTAGATGGCTGTAGTTAGTTAAATGCATTATTGTGACAAGGTCCTGATTTTTTTTATTTATATAATATAGGACAGAAGAGCGGGCTGGAGGATGGTACCGTTTAACCAGGGAGATTCTAAAGTTACCAGAAGCACCATCAAATTCCAAAGACAAATCTCAAAATACAAGGCGCCCACAACCCCTTATTAAACTTGTAATGAGAAGGTTTATAAAGCTCCTTCCCCTTTTCCCCTATTTCTGTGGTGGAATTTAATATCTTTATGTTGTTCGATTGTTTTAAAAGATTTTTCTGTTAGAAAAATGGCATAAGAGTTTGTTACTGCCCCCAATTGTTACCCACCTCATGGTTTTCACATTCCACCTTATGCAGGTTGGAGAGTTCTTTTCGTAGTTTCTCTAGGCCAGTACTCCATGCTGCTGCTAGAGTGGTTCAGGAGATGGGAAAAAGCAGAGCTGCAGCATATGCTCTAGGCTTACAAAATCTTGATGAAGGAGCTTATGTGAATACATTTGGTGACACTGCTGATTCACTTGATTCAGATATGAATGACAACTCACATCCTGACGGTAATGTTATTTATTCATTCATTTATAATCTATTTCTTTACTTTTTATTGGTTCACATCTATCATGGGGTCTTCTTATGTGATATTTAAGGTACCTTAGTGATCAGTTTTGGTTTTGTTCATTGTCTGTGTTAGTGAATTGAAGTTTATTCTTAGATTACTATGAAAAAAGCAGAAATTTTTATTTTGAGGTTGCATAATTAGCTGTTTTCAAATCTGATTATTCTTGAACTCTTTTTGGTTTGTTTGAACAATTCAGTTTATGGTTTATTTGGTACCCTGAAATTGGATTGGGTGAATTTGAATTTGGGTTTTCGAATTCAAATCTATATTTTAGATTATTAAACCACATTGCTTTGAAATTGGTTTAAATCGACAAAGTTTGATGAACCAAATCTGTGTACTTTAAACACCCTCTGAACCTATATTCTTACAAGCATTGTTGGTCCTTGATTACTTGGTCATTTCTCTTTTCCTTGTCTGGACTGCCCCTGCTGTTTTTCATACATAGCAGCTCCGATGAGTGCGTTAAAAATTCTGGCATCACCAGTGTTTGAGAAATTTCCCCTACAGAGATCCGATTATGAGGAGTCATATTTGTCCCTTTGATTCCATTCTCTCTTGAGTTTTGTTTCTTCCCTGTAGGATTTTCAACTGTTTTTCTGGAAAATTAATGCTATGTGGAAAGTGGGAGAAAATGATTGGGAAATCTGGGCATCGTATTTGGTAAGGGAAAAAAAAAGAATATTCTTGGTTATTTCCATTCCTTGAGGGGAAACTTGGTGCAACAGTAAGGGTTGCTCTTTTGTGACTTGGAGGTCACAGGTTCAAACAGAAACAGCCTTTCTGTTAATGTAAAGGGAAGGCTGCGTATAATGACCCTCCCCAAACTCTACAATGGGAGTCTTGTGCATTGGGTTACCCTTTTCTTTTCCATGATATTCCCTGATGCTGCAGTTCAAAGAAATATTTCAGTCATTGATAGATAAGGGGTCTACAAGGTTATCCAAAACAAAATGCCCATAAGTTCTTGTTGCATTAATCCTTGATTTAATATAATTGGAGTTGATCAATAACCAGGCATGCTTTTATTTTAAACTTCGACTAGTGTTTTCTTGAAAAACAATTAATAATCCCTCTTTTCCTCTCATTTCTCAAATTATTTTGTTTCGTTCTTTTAAGTGTATTTTAGTGTTGATCAAAATTCAAGTAATGACCTCAACCTACAGAAATGCGCTATTATTTTTGAATTATAAAAATTTTTCAACCATGAAAATTCAAGATTCACATCCTCAATCTGTGTATTTTATCCAAAAAATGAATTTTTGACTATGTATTTTAAATTTATACATTTCAAATACATTAATTTTGAATGCATATTCCAAATTCAAATTTGAGTTCCCAAATGCTACCTTGGTATTTTATATGTCATGGTGGTTGAATTTAGTTTAACATTTTCCTTTCTATGTCAGAAAATCATTTGGTACATTTTTCTTATAATATGGATTTCAAGTAACCTGTAATAGATTACTTTTTGGGTATTTCTTGGATTTATTCTCCTTGCAAGTGTAGGTATTATTGGTCATGATGCCATAAGAATCTCATATATCATTTTTTTTTTCACACCTTTTACATATGAGCACTTGTTTCTTGTTTTTCCTGCATGTAAATGCTAGATGACATATCATGGTGGATCCATAACTTATTATTGTAGCTGGTTAAATTTGGTGGTTGATGAATTTGGTGGCCAACTTGATGATAGTTTCTGTTAAAGTTTATACTATTCTTTCATTCTATTCTCTTTTAATGTAGGCATCCGAAGAACCACCTTTGTATCTAATGCAGCTGGTGGCAAGGATACAATTGCAGGTATGCTAGCTTCGCTGATGGAAGTAGTTAGAACAACTGTGGCATGCGAGTGTGTTTATGTTCGGGCAATGGTAATCAAGGCATTGATTTGGATGCAAAGTCCACATGAATCATTTGATGAACTAAAATCTATTATTGCATCGGAGCTCTCTGACCCGGCTTGGCCAGCAACGCTTTTGAACGATGTTTTGTTGACTTTGCATGCCCGTTTTAAGGTACAAAATGGACAAAATTTATAATCTGCTTTTGTAGCATGAAATTTTTTTGCTAAAGACATGATTTTTATCAGTTATCTTCTTTTGGTGGTTGCTGTCTTCACAACTTTATTTCTTGTTTGCAAATTACGCGTGACTATAGTAATTAATGGCTTTTTGGTGTTGAACTTGTGAGGGAATTTTTACTCTTCTTTTATGAATTCCATATTCCTGTTCTGCAGCTGCATATTATGCTAATAATCAAGGACTCTTTACTGATGAACTTGTGAAAGAATTTATTATTAATAAGAGAATTTAATAACAAATTACTGATATTAATAGCATATGGAAACTGTAAAATACGTATCCTGAAATTCTGAAATTTGAATGTTGAAGAAATTGTGCACTGAACAAAAATCATCATTTCTCTTTATCTCACCTTGCTCCTTGAATTTTATTATTTCATTTTGCCAGTATTGGTTACTGTATGAAATTAATTGGTCTTTTAGGCTCGGAAAGATATTAAAGCAAAATGAGAATATGTGACTATTATCATTTTTATTATAATCATAATTATCCTTAGACATCTAAATGTAAATTTGTTTGCACCCACCCCCCAATGCCTCAAATCTGTCAAATAACTTTGTATAAAGGATTCAAGATAAAACATTGTGCAGAAGTGGAACGTAGAATGCAGGCATGAATGGATGCAAATGTTTAGGAACTATTAGGTGCTGACTTTTACATATTTTGTCTTCTGGTTGACTAGAATGCAGCTAGCCTTAAAGTGTTTGTGATTATTAACTGTCAACATATATCTTTCAACCATAAGTTTCTTCTTTTCTTGTTTTCTTGATGGTAGTATCAAATATGCTGAAGTTTAAAGGGGAACATTTTTCTGGCTTACTTTAAATTCTTTCTTGGTCTACTGACAAGACAGGAAAGGGCCATGGGAAAAATTGTAGGGAAAAAAATGATTTCTTGGTTTTGGAGTTGTAAAAGAAATGGCTTTACAATTGGGAATTTTAATTGCTTTGGCAAATATTTAGGATTGGCAGCCAAAAGTTGGAACTTCAAATATGGATCACATTGTTGGAATGACTTGCAAGTTGCAAGTAGAGGCATAGGGTTTCATGTTAATTTCTTGAAAGTTCTTTTTGTGGAAAGAGGATAGAAAACACATGAAGTTCTTAGGTTAAAATTCCAGGGAAAAGGTGCTTCATTACTGAACAGCATTTTCTGGCTGTTTTGCAAAGAGGGGATTATGACTTTATGTATAGTGAGTTGAAATATGATGTGGATGTAGAAGGGCTGGTCGATTATTTCAAAATGCTAGTTTCAAAACCTGCATTAGTTGAAAGGCTACCTAGAGTTTAGTTCTTAAAGGAACCTGAAAAATATTGGATTGATCTATTGACTATCAAAATTTGAGTTTATTTTGATTGTGTAATAACTACTGTTTAAAGAAGAGTGAATTCTGAAAGACTATGAACATCTGATGTATACTTACTCTTATTGAAGCAAGTAAACTTTAGTTAAAATGATTAAAAGAAAATGAAATATTTATTTTTTATTATTTAGCTTCTGCATAAATTATAGTTGTATTGAACTAGTGGAAGTTCATTTTCAAGCAATGGGATTGCTGAACGTCATCTCAAGTCTCTTATCTCTAGCAAATTGGCATATGCTATACCTAGCTTGTGATTAACTTTACATTCTTAGGAATCCCTGTTAGACTTGTTTGTTTATATATTGACTGCATAAGAAATTGATACTCATATCTGTATAATATGTTAATGCTATGCAATCTTCAGAAAAGGTCAATGGTAGTGCTTCTTTTTTGAGAAAGCACCTTCCACATACAAGAATTCTTGTTACTAAAGAGGTTAGAGGATTTGGATTTCATGCAACACTGGCATAAAAGAAAACTTGATCCATATCCTTCCTCTATACTTCAAAATCATGTACTACATCATAATTACTTCATCTACATCATTACCATCATGGTCATTATTGTGGATTTAGAAATAATAGTAGAAATTCTTTTGAGTCCATAAAAATGATAGTAGAAACTTTTCTGTCTGATTCAGACTTTGCAAATTACTTTGGTGTAAAGGAATGTCTTTCTTTGAAATTACTTGTAGTAGAGAGTGAGAGGAGCAATGGCATGCTTTTTCGAAATTAAAGTTCTTAAAATGAAATTTAAAAAATCCCTCTTAGGCACAAAATGGAGCAAATTCTAATATTGGTTTAGGTGGGGAATTTTAAGAATTTGAAGATTTTTTAAAAAAAGGCATTTTAAAATGCATCAATCAACAAATCCAACATTTATAATTATATTAAAAAAATTGTCTATTGGAATGTGATGAGATAAAATAATTATAAAGAAGAATAATGATAATAGAGATAAGAAAAAAATATCTATAAAAATGCAATATCGATATCATTAGATATGTAAAAATGTTTAGATTTTATTAATAATATGAAAAAAATTAAATATATATTATAGTTAAATAAAATGATATTTTGCTTTTCGAGTTTTGTATCTTATGTTGAGCCATGTGCAATAAATGAAGGAAGATTTGGAGGAATTTTGAAAAACCTCCTCTTTATATGGATTTTCAAGAGGCAATTGAGCATCCATCTCAATTTCTCTTTATTCTCTTCTTAAAATTTGAAATTCTCTTTTTTTTTTTTTTTTTGCTAAACAAAGAAGTTGGATTTTGAACTTTTAAATATTCTAACTGAAACGAATTTGCTTCTTGAAATGCTTTATTCAAGTGGAGCCTGAAAGAATTTGAAGATAGAATCTAAACTGATACTTTATACGTAGAATCAAAGAGATAGAAGTAAAGGAGGCACTAAAGAGGGAAAGTTGTTAGGCATGATGATATTCCTATTGAAGTTTGGAAATGTCTTAGAGAGGTAGGAGTTGGGTTGTTAATAAATCCTTTTAATAAGATTTGGCGCACTAACAAGGTGCCTAAGGAATGGAGGAAGGGTGCTTTGGTACCTCTATAAGAAGAATGGAGATATTCTGAGTTGCTCCAAATATTGAGGCATAAAATTAACGAGTCACACAATGAAGTTATAGGAAAGAGTGATAGAACAAAGATTAAGGAAGAATATAGAGATATTGGAGAATCAATTTGGTTTTATGCCTGTTCAATCAACTATGGAGGCAATACACTTGTTTAGACATCTTGTGGGGCATTCTTGAGTATATGGTAAAGAGCTTTATATTATCTTTATAGACTTGGAGAAAAATATATGATAAAGTGCAAGGAGGTGTTATTGTGGTCTTTAATGAAGAAAAGAGTCCCCATGAAATATATTGAAACAATTAAGGACATGCATGGAGATAAAAGGATACTTTTGAGAACATGTGGAGGAAAACAAACAAATTTTTTATCACAGTAGGACTACATCAAGATTCGGCGTTTATCCCATTCCTGTTTGTTACAGTAATGGACGAATCAACAAAATCTATTTAGGATAATGTGCCTTGGTATATGATGCTTGTAGATGATATTGTTCTGTGTTGAAATTGGAGCAGAGGTTAATGAGAAGTTCGAACTGTGGAGACAGATGGTAGACTCAAGAGGGTTCAGACTAAGCAAAGTGAATATTGAATACATGGAATGTTAATGAGAAGTTCGAACTGTGGAGACAGATGGTAGAATCAAGAGGGTTCAGACTAAGCAAAGTGAATATTGAATACATGGAATGTAAATTCAGTTAAAACAAAAAGGAAGATCAGAACATAGTGATGCTAAATGGGATGATGATCCCCAAGCGGGATCATTTCAAATATTTGTAGTTGATCATATAGTTGGATAGAGAAATTGATGGGAATGTAACTCATAAGATCCAGGACGGCTGGGGAAAGTGAAGAAGGGCTACAGGTGCGTTGTGCTATAAAGGAATTCTTATATAGTTGAAATGCAAGTTTTTTTGGATAGTTGTTCGACCAACATTGCTCTATGGTAGTGAATGTTAGGCAACTAAAAGACTGCATGCACAGAAGATTAGCGTGGCAGAAATGCGAATGCTGCGATGGTTTTGCGGATATTTGAGAAAGGACAGAATGAGAAATAAGGATATTAGCAAGAAAGTTGAAGTAGTACCTATCGAAGATAAGATGATTGAAAATCGTTTACTTTGGTTTGGACACATATGAATTAGACCTGTGGATGCTTTAGTTAGGAGAATGGCAGTTATGAGTAATGAAAAGGATTCAGAAGGAAGTTATCCAGAAAGATATGGCGAAAAGAGGGTTGGAAGAACAAATTGCCTTAGATAAAAATGAGTGGAGGACAAGAATTCATACTGACGACTTAACGTGAATTTATATATTCGTTCATGTAGCCTACCCTAGTATTGGGATAAAAGCCTCGATGATGATGATGATGATGATGAATCGAGTAACTAAATAACTAAGCTTAGATATCTAGTTCTTCAATTTTCCTGAAAATTAGAGAACTTTTTTAAATAGTTTTTGATTAGTTTAACTATGTTTGGAAACTATTGTTTTCCAGTTTTGGAAAACTGAAATACTTACCTTATGTTATTGATAATATTTAGAGCAAAATTGGAGATAGGGAATGAATAATATTTTTATAAAACTAAATGGGGCCCTAGTATGTCAAAAGTAACCTCAAGATATCTCTTCTTTCAATTGTATGTTATGGTGAATAACAAAAGGGGGTAACTCAGTGCAAAAGGCTCTCACATTGTGGGGTCTTGGGAGGGTCATATGTATGGAGCTTTCCCTCTGCATTAACAAAGAGGCTTTTTCCTATTGAACTCGTGATCTCTAGGTCACAAAGAAGCAACCTTTACCGTTGCACCAAGGTTCCTCGTTTAATTGATTTAGTTAATTGAATTGTATGTTAGGGTGAATAAAGTTTAATTAAATTGAAAAAAAAAATGTGAAATTACTAACATGGTGAATATTTCTGCGCCATTGGGATCAAAATCAACATTTAATAGAAATCCATGGACTTAATTTATTGAACAAAAAGAAAAGGGATCAAAATTCATAAATTTGTAAACTAGGAGGATGAAATCTGTACTGGAACAGCTTAATTAAAATGATAAAAAATAATTTTTTTTGTGCCATTGGGAAATATCATTCTTTGTTGTGGACCGAAATTTAGAGAACGTTGTGTCAGGGTAGTCTTCCATCAAAAATATTTTAAGTCAGATTTGAGTCTAGGCATTGGATTGAGTTGGATGAAGGGCCAGGCCAGTAGAGGGTTACAATCTGTTACGTAATCTGAAAATTGGTTTAGAAATTAAAATGCAATTCATTCTTTTGGTGCTTATGTAGTGCTGTGCCCTAAAACTTTGAGCTCATTTAGGTTTGGTACTAATGCAGAAACAGAGAATGATTATACTTTCAGACATTTAATGTTTTAATTAACTGTTTCACCAGGCAACGCCAGATATGGCTGTCACTCTTCTTGAACTTGCAAGGATCTTTGCTACTAAAGTTCCAGGGAAGATTGATGCTGATGTTTTACAACTTCTGTGGAAAGTAAGTTTCCTTTTAATCCTCTTCGATAATAGTTTTTAACCTGTTGCTTTATATGCCTTTACTCTTTATAAACTGAATTGCTCGCATTGTCCGTAGAGCCAAATATCATATTCACCCTAACAACTTACAATGCTTCATTTTCATTAATCTTACAGTTGAATAAGCTGTTAACACACCGATTGGTAACACTTGTTGCTTAACAGTAATTTCTAGTTGGCATGAAAGACTTAGTGACTAGGTTGATAGGAGTTCTTTTTTTTATACAAATTCCAAGTTTGAGGACGTAAATGTGATGTTTGAAATTGTTGGGACAAAATTATATTTGAGCTGAACTTTGCAAACGATACAATAAAATTTACTCTTTGTGGGTTAAGCATATACTTGGACATATTATTTGGATGCCTGCTTTTAGTTGTCTCGTATTCACTTTACGTTTAAGTTTATTATCTTCCATTTATTTGTTTGTGTACTTTTAGTCTTGTAGGTTTTTTTGTTAAATAGATGCTACGATCATATGCATTGATTTACTATCCAACCACTTTACCTATTTATGGTCAAAATATTATAAAGGAGGGGAAATGAAACATTTTTAGGGATGGCAACAGAGCAAGGAGTGTGTTGTGAATCACCTCATCCTCCATCTCCCCGAGCCCTGCCTCCATGGATTTTTTCTAACAACCATATCCTCCCCACCCCGCTGATAATACTTTTATTTTTCTTTTCTTTTTTTTTGTTAATTATGTAATATATTTTCATCTTAAAGTGAATAACTATAATTTTCTTTTGCATATCCTAGATGTTAGTTTACACAATAATGTGTAACTGCCATAATTTTATATTGGAAGAGAACCATCTAATACAAATTTGATATTCGAAATTTAGTTCTAGTTTTGGAAGATATACATACCACCCCATTTTGTCTGACCCGTGTTCTGCCATCCCTAATTGTTATTGATTAAATCATTGTTGTGTGATTAGACTTGTCTTGTTGGAGCGGGTCCTGATGGGAAACACACAGCGCTGGAAGCAGTCACTATTGTCCTTGACCTCCCCCCTCCACAGCCTGGATCAATGTCTGGATTTACATCAGTCGACAGGGTATCTGCATCCGATCCAAAGTCAGCTCTGGCATTACAGAGATTAGTCCAAGCAGCTGTAAGGACCTTTCTTATTCAATTGAATTATGCTTGCATTTTGAGTCAGTGCTATGCTAAAGTGAGAACCTGTCAGGTGTGGTTCCTTGGGGAAAACGCTAATTACGCTGCCTCGGAATATGCTTGGGAATCTGCAACGCCACCTGGTACCGCATTAATGATGTTAGATGCAGATAAAATGGTTGCTGCGGCCAGCTCCCGAAATCCCACTCTAGCTGGTGCATTGACTCGACTCCAGAGGTGTGCTTTCAGTGGTAGCTGGGAGGTATGAGTGTCAACTAACGTGTTTCTTTTGTGGTTAAATCTTTGTTGCCTGTTTGTTAGGATTGCTATGGGAGTGAGATAAACATATTATGCGCTGTGCTCAGTTATAATCAAAATTATCTAAGAATTGTAATTGGCTTTAAATGGTGTCATGGTTTTTGAAGCATATGCTTGTATGACCTCATATGTGAAAATGTGCAAGATAAATTATAATTCCTCTGTCCCTGTTAAATTGTCACAATTGACTTTTTTGTGATAAAAATTTTCTAACTTCGACTTTTATTATTTAAATATTTTAATTAATTAAATTTTATAAAATATATATTTAAATACTATTATATCAAAGTATCTAAATTGTATTTCTTTTTATATTTTTCTCAACAATAAATATAAAAGAAAATGTCAAAGTTGAAAAATTTTTGATCGTCAAAAGTTATAAAATGTGACAAGTCTTTTTGCAGTGGAGGGAGTATTATTCTGGTGTATAGTTGACATGCATGCTTTTGTAAGGATTCTCCCTATATTTTCCTATGGTTAGGTTAATTTTTCTGTAATAAGGATTATGTCCATTTTTTCCTGTAGTTCTTCTCCATCCACTCTTCTATTTTCAATTTCTTAGGTTTGCTTGGTAAGAAGACCAAAAAAAAAAATGAAAGAACAGGAAAATAAAGAAATAAAATGATAAGAATTTATTTGTCTTTTAACTGTGTTGCTTGTCTTGGTGTGGAAGATGGAAAGAAAAAAGAAGTAAAAAACAACTATTTCTTCCCTTTTCTTGGTCAATTAGAAGAATGCGAGGAAGAGAATTGTAGTTGATTTACTTTCCATCATAATTGAAGCTAGAAAAGAAATGTTTAGGGAAAAGCAAAAGTTAAGTAAATTTCTATGTTGACTTATACCCTTCATATTCTCTGTCCTAATCATTATAATTTGGAAAACTTTTTCTGGTCTCTCACTGTTCTTTCCTACCAAACATGGGTAAAACTCATCTCTCCTTTTTTCTTGCACACCGTTCCATATCATAACAATTATAGCCTTAGCTTATGCGGGAAGAAAAGGGTATAAATGGAAATGGAAGGAGAGGAAAAGAGTGGGAAGACAGAAGATAAGGTTTCTCTTGTTTGGATTACTAAAACAGAAAGAGGGAAAGGAAACGGATGCTTATCCTACTGTTCTCTTCATGTTAAAGAGTTTGAAGGGAAAAAAGTGATAACTTACTATGTCCCGTCAACAATTTTATTTCTAAAATAAAGTATTAAAATAAGGAAAATTTTGTCCTATAAATTAAAATATTCTTAATGAAGTTAGGTATAAAGAATAGAAAAGAAAATTTGGAGGGTTCTGGAGCGGTATATGTATTCCCTCCTTTTCTCTTAAAATATTTTCTAGACAAGGAAATGGATACTGCTTCTTCTCCTTTTCCTTCCCTTTCCCTGTTTCTCTATCCAAACAAAGCTTATGGTTTTCTGTATCCTTGCACATCATACCACAACTCCTGGTTAGTTGTTTCTAATACATGCTTATGGTTTACTATTGATCCAAACAATATTTATGCTTTTCTCAGCATCCCTAATCCTAAAACAAATAGACTCCTATTTGCATTAGGATTTCAACAAATATTTGGTCTGAAATCAAAAAGTTGTAGCAAAACCTTATAGGACAAGGGAACCCAAACTAAGATCTTAAAACCTAATATAGATTTAAAATACCAAATGTAACACTAAACCTATAAACTTTACAATTAAACCCAAACAAAATAAAATTTAAAGCAAATTAATCCCTCAATTAGCTTCTTTGTATCATCAAGGACAAAAGCTTGTGTGACGTCAACCG
Source organism: Firmiana major (assembly GCA_033439115.1). Lineage (NCBI taxonomy): Eukaryota > Viridiplantae > Streptophyta > Magnoliopsida > Malvales > Malvaceae > Firmiana > Firmiana major. The sequence continues at coordinate 42,439,675 of CM065905.1, forward strand.
AACCACTCTTCTTGGGCTTTTAGATGTATAAGCAAATCATCTTTTTTTTTTTCTTAATTTTTTACCATCCTATGGGCTGATTTCATCAAAAACAAAATTTTCTTTTATGCTAGATGGATTACAATGCACAATAAAAACAGATCATACAAACTTTTACCATTTTTCTTCTTGTTTTTGTTATTATTTTACAAAGCATTAGAGTGGGTAAGCACTGGAGTTTTACTTCCTCTTGTGCTTAAATTTAGAGTACTATAATTTTATGAGTTGTATACCTGTGCTAGTATGGTATATGTTACTTTTTAAAATTCAGTATGTTTGTTAAACTTGTATACTTGAATCAGATACCTTGCTTGCTTGTTTCTGCCTCAATCTTCAATGATAATGGAGTCGTGCCGACTTATGGAAAGTTGATGAAAATAGAATGCAAATGCAAAGCCTTTTTAGCATCTCATCTTACATTCACAAAACCCATGATTTTGCTTTCTTTGAGATTTTATATTCTTTTTTGGCATAAATGTTTGCTAGGATATGGTTTTTGTTGTTGCTGTTTGCCTTAAGCGTAGTCAGGTAATAACTGTTGGAAAAGTAGGTTGGTAAAAAATTGTATTAACCTGATTATGTTATCCCATGACTGTTGAAATGGTTATAGTGGTCCCCATTTTCTCTTGAAATGCTGTAACTTTGAGCTTATTGATGTTTAGAAGTGAGCTGCTGTAGAGCCTATGAAACAATCTTTTTCATTTTATGCTTGGGGTGTTGCTGCAGAAAATAAAAGTTCTATGGCACGTGGCAGTAAAACTATTTGTGGTTAAGTCCTTGTTCTGTTCAATATTTGAAACTAATGGTATATTCTTGAAGTGCAAAAGTACATGCACATATATTCATTGTGAATAATTATTTCCAGAATCTTGAAACTTTGCTGTTGTTTATTGATTGACATAAGCATTCAATTTTTTGATTGATGTGATTCTCGGCAATAGCCTCTGTCTGCTATCTTATCAGCAAAAATTATTTTATCATCTAATGCACTCGTTTCTTTGCTCTAATTTCCAAGTTTTTTTACTGTTTCATTTATATGGACATCTTAGGTTCGTATTATTGCTGCGCAAGCTCTTACAACTGTAGCAATCAGGTCTGGTGAACCTTTTAGGCTACAGATCTATGAATTTTTACATGCCTTAGCACAGGGTGGTGTGCAGTCTCAGTTATCAGAAATGCATCTCAGTAATGGAGAAGATCAAGGAGCCAGTGGTACAGGGCTTGGAGTTCTAATTACTCCTATGATCAAAGTTCTTGATGAGATGTATAGTGCACAAGATGACCTAATCAAGTATGAGCGTAAAACTTTCCTACTTAATTGTAACTTTCCTTTCCTTTCATAAAGACAAATGGTTTCCTGTTGTCCATAATCAGGGAAATACGCAACCATGATAATGCAAATAAGGAATGGAAAGATGAAGAGCTTAAGAAATTATATGAAACCCATGAGAGGTTGCTGGATCTTGTTTCACTTTTTTGTTATGTGCCACGGGCGAAGTATCTCCCTTTGGGGCCAATAAGGTAAAGCTTGTTACATTTTTTTGTAGTGGGAAAGGCATAAAAGAATCTATCTTGTTTGGACGACATGAAATTCATTCCATGTGCTTTGGGTTCCATTTTTCTGGTATTTCATTCTATTTTAAAGTCAAAAATTTTTCTCATGGTCTCTTTCTCTTAAATCTTATGAAGTGCAAAACTTATCGACATATATCGCACACGGCATAATATTAGTGCATCAACTGGTTTGAGTGATCCAGCTGTTGCCACCGGAATTTCTGATCTTGTTTATGAATCTAAACCGGCCGCTGCTGAATCGGATACACTCGATGATGATCTAGTAAATGCTTGGGCGGTCAACCTTGGTGATGTCCCTGCAATGAACAGAGTAAGAAATTATGTTTTACTTGATTTTGATTCTGGCAATGCTTCTGTTTAAGAATTATGATTCTGGTTCAAACACCTAGCTTGTGTGTTTGTTGTTGTTGTTGGGGCTGTGGGGGGTAGGGGGATGTACGGTAGTGAGGCAGATCCATGGGAATAAAAACAAATTAGAAGTCAATAATTTATGTTAGAGTAGAGGTGTTAGACTGATCAACTGGAAGACTTTCCGAGGATGGAAATTATATCTAATATGATTGTTCGCCGTCGTACAATATGATGACTAGCATCTTGAGGAATTTTCTTTGCAGTAACAAACGCTGAAATACTGCTTTACATTATTTTCATCTAAACGAGCTTTGAAGGCTATTTTTTCTCCTTGAAAAGTTCATGGTGTCTCATATTGACTCTGTACAAGAACTGAGAATTGAAGATGGTATGAGCTCATGTAATCCAGTATTATGAACAGCAAAGAATAAGGAGAGCATGTTTGGTTCTAGTTGAGCTTGAAAAACTTGATACACAGATGAGCTCTTAGTTGCATCCTTGAAAGGATACATTCATTCATTTTATGGTGGAACTTGAGAAGTTATAGAGTAATAAAGTGTTTTACTGATGCTGCTAACCGATCAAAACAAAGCTGCTTTGGTTGGTTGGGCTATAATAGTTAAACAGTAAACAATCCAAATGTTCCTCGGTGGTATGTGCACAATCCTTGCTGCAATGATCCTTTTAAGCACCCAATAATCATCTCCTTCGATATGTGCGGTGAGTCATAAATTAGGTAAGTATTGTTTCCCTGTCCATGCATTACAAACTTGCTTGGTTGCAAGTTCCAACCTATCAGAAAATTGGGTACCAGTATTATGCTGGGAGGAACTTCTTTGAAGGCACTTGATGTAGTTTGGAAATAGAAGAGGTGAATAAAATATAACTGTGGCTGAAATTGATGTATAATTGAAGTTGATGGAAGGAATACTACTGTTGTAGAACTAGTGATTGGTAATAACAAAATAAGATGGCTACTTTAATTGAGCCTAAATGACTGTATATTCTAGGGCTACAGCAGCTCATTAGTTTTAACCCTTGATTACAAACAATCCTCATCTAACCTTACTGATCCGAAAGCATTGAGAGTTTACACATTATTCATCAAACCACTTAATTAAAAGGGTAAATTACATGTATATCCCTTCTTGTTTGAAGTTTCCGACATAACACCTTGTCTTTTTTTTTTTTCGTTTTTTTTTCGCCTGAATTTTTCGCAGTTAAGGCCTTGTGATTTTTCCCTCCACATTGGCATCCTGTAGTCCTTTTCATTGGGAGGGTTATGTTAATTTCACCCAAAAGAGTTATAAAACTTCCCTTCTTAATGAACCAAAAATATAGATCTTGACCATCACGGAAACAACCTCTTTGTTAATGCGGAGTGAAAGTTACGTACATATGACTCTCTCGAGACCCCACAATGTGGGAGCTTTGTGCACTAGACCAATGCACAAGGCTTCCACATTGTGGGGTCTTGTGCAATGTGTTTGCCTATTGAGGGTTTAAGTGTATGTAATTTACCCCAGTTAAAGTCTACAACATAACTACTTACTTTAGGCTTTAAAATAACAGAGATAAATGTTAGATGCTTGTGCATCACTATTCTAATTGATCTTTTTGCAGAGGGCATAGTTTGTGTTGTACATTAACTGCTTTTTATGCTTGGGAGCTGTAATAAGTTGGAAAGACATTTCTTAATGGTTATAGAATGACTATCTTATTTATAGAGATGCCTTATTTCCCAAACATGATTGGAGGCTATTAGCTTTTATGGAGCAGCCTCCAAGCTCTATCATACTTTAAATGGCCACACGTGATTCTTGTTGTTTTTGACATTACCATTAGACCTTGCACACGTTTTTCTTTCTAAATTTTTATCTAATTTTACCAATAAAAGGTATGGTATATTTAGCCTTATTTATTTATTATTTTATTTTTATTTTATATTTTTTTTAAATAAAGCACGCTCTAAACTGTCTCACACGTTCTGAGGATGACCTCCAATTACAGAAGGTTTTTTCCTTATCATAATTTTTGCTTTGAGAGAAGTTCCGATGACTTCCAAGAGTAATTTGAAACCCTAAGATGAGGCTTAATTTGATGGTTACAAGAGTACTCTTATGTGACTTTACCTTTTCCATTTTTAAGCTGTGACTACTAATGTTGCAAGTGAGGTTCATGTTGTCTCTACTTCATGCTAGGTCAATGAATTTCTTGCTGGTGCTGGAACTGATGCTCCAGATGTTGATGAGGAGAACATTGTGTCTAGACCTTCTATTAGTTATGATGATATGTGGGCCAAGACACTTTTGGAGAGTACAGAAATGGAGGTATGAATTCTCCTCTCAAGTTGGTTGGTATAGATTGATAGTGGCAAAATCTCACTGGACTCAAAAACCTGCTCGAAACCAAAGCCGGTCCTACTTGGATTCAATGAAAAAAGTCAGACCTGCAAACCAGAAAAATCTAATCAAGAGATGACTCAAACCTGAAACACGCTGTATGAACACAACTTGAACTTGCAATGACCCAAAACTCATGTTCAAAGCAACCTTAAACCAATAAAACTTGAATTCTTCATTAATCGTTAGTGACCAAATTGTCAAATGTTAACACCAATCAACGATATATTAATAAATTTAAATATAATGATTATTGATTTCTTATTATTGCAAACTTTTAGTAATGTATGCAAATTAATTGATAAATTTTTGTTAGGCTTTTCTTCAACCCGAGACATTTTTATTCTTCTGTAATGCCAAATCGTCAACATGATAAAATTTAAAATTAAAACAATATTATTATTATTATTATTATTATTATTATTATTTTTTCTAACAATCATGGTTCTGCCAAAAAATTTACCCATTGAATGGTAGCTTCTTAATTTATTATATTCCTTTTGGTAGCTTATAATTTATGTCAAAAGGAAAAAGATATAAGAAATTCTTGAAAAATTGAATACTATTAAAAATTTATGAATAAAAGATAAAAAAAAAATATTAATAATGAGTGTACAGAGAAAACTTGAGTATCATTTATATTTATACAAATATTTATCTTTTTTTGTCTTAAATTTATTAAATGGTCGATACATATTTGACATTGATTACGAAAAAACTGATTATTAATTGAATTTGAATTTATAGAAATGGCTACAGCTTAATAGCTTTTATATGAATCTCAAACTCAAAGCCTGCTCGAATCTACCCAACTTTGACAGCTTGAACCCAAAATGGTCCTAATATGAGACACAGCCTAAACTTGTAAAAATCCAAATCACAAAGTAAAATGAAATGGATCTTAACTCGAATTGATTGGACCCTAGATGACCTGAACATGAATTAAACCTGAATGCACCCAATTGCCACCTCCACATTTTTAATTGGAGTTTGAGCTGTTCTTATTTTGTAGCTATTTGAGATATTGACTCTTTCACTGGTATTTCTTGAATTGCAGGAAGATGATGTTAGGTCATCAGGGTCATCTTCTCCTGAGTCAACGGGATCAGTTGAAACTTCCATATCATCCCACTTTGGTGGAATGAGCTATCCTTCATTGTTCAGTTCAAGACCAACTACTTATGGGGCTTCGCAATCCTCGGTATGGACAATGCAATCATTATTCTATTTTAGTAATATGTCTCTTTAATTTAGGTGAATGGCTTTCTTTTATATGATTCAGTGATTCAACATATTTAGGTAAGAAATATTCAATCATTATCATACCGGTTTCTAAAAGAGGGATGAGTACGTACTAATTTTAAGTAGCATACTGTTTGTTTTATTTTTGTATTCACGGATTGATTAGGAAGTAATGGTCATGAGTATGTCGATTTTCGTTGTACTATCCTTTGATTTATTAAGGTGATGCTTCCCTCTGCTATAGACCATGCCCTTAGTTTGCTCTTAAGATAATTGTTTGAAATAAATAAAATAAAAAAAAAGCAGCTTTTGCCCAATTCAATATAAATGGGCCAAAATTAAAGATAAATTGTGTATTTTTGTTATTATGTTTTGACTTTCAATGAAATCTTTTCCTTTTCCAACTATATAATTATTTTTAGACTAGGTTACAAGTGTGATTTTTGTTGTCTTAATATAAATGTTACATAATTAAATTGCTACGGATACAATGTAAATTCCGTGCAGGGTTAAATGCATATTTTTGCTTTTAATTAGTCATTAATATGTTATAGTATAGCTGGTAGCATTATGCACACTTGAAATTTCTAAGCTCGTTTAAATGTCGAGGGCTCTATTCCCTGTGAAAGATCCTATGCTTATGATAGTAATGGACTACTTAATTGTAATGAATGGCTGCTTGATATAGGGTGAACTGTTAATAAGTAAAAGATTTGTTAAGTAGCGTAGAACAAGGCACATTTTGTTAGCAGGAACTGTGCTTGTTATTTGTTAGCGAAGTGAAAAGAAATGTACTACTGTAATTGTGGTTATTCTTTTCTTTTCTTTTTTTCTGACCTCTATCAACTTTTTCAAACAGGAGAGGTCAGGGGGAAGCAGATTCAATAATTCTTCTTCTATGTATGAGGGTCTTGGTTCTCCGGTAAGTGTTCCTTGCCCCTAAGCAATCTATTCTGTTGTCTATAGATTTATGTTTTGGTTCTAATTCATTGGACATTATCAGATTAGAGAAGAGCCTCCTCCATACACATCACCTGGCAGAGAACGGTACGAGTCATTTGAAAACCCTTTGGCTGGGCGTGGGTCCCAGAGTTTTGAATCTCAGGATGATGATCGTGTGTCTTCTGGAAATCCACAATTTGGGACTGCACTGTATGATTTCAGTGCAGGTGGAGATGATGAGGTAAGTTGACCCCTTGCTAGCTGGGATTGTCCTTTAAATTTAGAATTTACAGTTGATTGTTTACACGGTTTTGCTCGCCTTTGTTTCAACGTGAACCACTTTTGCATCTCATAAGAAAGTTGTGTGTTAAGATTTCTTTTTTCTTTGATAGTGTAGATGTTTTAGTCAATTAAGTTTCTTCCATAGGACTTAATTGATTATTAATCTTGCTGCTATAAGCCAATTCTCTCAATTGGTGAGTGCCTATGCGCAGATGATTAATCATGGTTTCCTTGGTTGCAGTTGAGTCTAACGACCGGAGAAGAGGTTGAGATTGAGTATGAAGTTGATGGATGGTTTTATGTAAGTACTAAAAGAGAAGGTTGCAATTGTGATCATGATTAAAATTATTAGATATCGTATATCTATTATTAGTTCGCCATGGGATAGAACTGCACTTTTATTTTCCATTCATATTTCTTCCCAATCCAAGAGACTGTTTTATGTTCGCTATAACTAGCCACCTCTGAAGCAGACCATAATGCTGAGAAGTGTGTAGTACTGACATCCCATACTTGTTGCAGGTGAAGAAGAAACGGCCTGGAAGGGATGGTAAAATGGCTGGGTTGGTCCCCGTTCTTTATGTCAGTCAAACTTAAGTTGGATATGTCATCATGGAAGCTTATTCTTATGGCTCAGATGATTTTACTTGATACACGTTAGGATAACCAGGGCTCCACCCATGAAAATTTATGTTTTATAAAATTTTCCTGGCATACGATTCTCAATCTTCCACTGTTTTCAAGCGTGGAAGTTGACAGAAAAAATGGTCTGTGTATTGATCTTTCATTGTTTATAACCACCCTGTGTGATTTTTGGTTTCATGGACTATGAGTGAATTTAGTTATGTTTTTTCTCGTCTTTGTGTATAAAAACAGGAGAAACATGATTGCAAATTTTATTTTTTGGAAGGAGGAAGTTGAATTTCAATTTTTGTTTAATTGTGACTTTCATCGTTGTTTTGAAATACAGTGGATTTGTCACATTTTTACTCGAAAAATTTTATTTACAACCATCAATTTAAATTTAATCAATACAATCATTTTATTGTGCATTAATGGTGTATTGATTAATCATTAAATTTCACGTTATTAATATGAAGATGAAAAAATATGTAGTTCTTCAATTTTTTTTTAAATCTTTTTAATTTAGTTTTAAGAGTTTATATAGTTTTCAATTTTGCTACATGTTGCTGGTGAATGACTGTGTATAGCATTTATGTAAGGTGAATGTATCAAATATAAATTTATTTTATTAAATACAATCATAAAATAAAAAGTCAAAATCTAAAATTGTTAAATACAATTGTTGTGGTAAAAATTATTTTTCTCTTTTTTTTTTCCTTTTTCACCTAGAACGGCCTTTCTTATCTAGCTTTTCATTGACAATAATTTTTTCAGGTTTTACAATTTAATTTTTATTTGTTTTGACAAAGTTCTCGTTAAAAATATAAACGAGTCAAATTAACCTTAGAGTTACTAAAGTTAGATTTCGATAATTTTTTTAATCTGATTCGTTTATTTTCAAGTTGAGTTTTAATTCGAGTTATTTGAATAATGAGTGGAGTCAAGTCGAGTTAAATTTTTTTAATACTTGGCTTATAAACCTAAAGGAGCTTTTTAAATATTTTTTTAATATTTTATTATTAATTTCTTATTTTAATTTTATAATATATAGTGAAAAATTACAAATCGAGACTAATGAGTTGAGTTCGAGTCGAGTTTGAGCTACTCGAGTATTTTGTCAAATTAAACTTGAGCTTCAAAAGCTAAGTTCGATCGAGCTCGAGTATTTTGTCGAGCCAAGCTCGAGCTTTAAGATTAAGTTAAATCAAACTCGAGTTGAGTTCCAAGTCTTGAATTTTTGAGTCGAATTGAGCTCGAGTCTAATATTGGACTATTTCAACTCGGTTCGATTATACCCCTAATTCTCACAAAATTTAGAATGAAAATTATGAAAAAAAAAAAAAAGAAAACTTGATTCTTTAGGACATTTGTGATCGATGGAAATAGATTTAGAAAATTCATTTTTCTTGGGGAAAAAGCTTCTTATATGCCATGTTTGACTTACGAAAATAGGTTTATATAAGTTAAGTTTTGACAAATTTTGTACAAAACAAAAAGAAAATCGTGAAAAAGTGATTTTGATTTTTGTAGATAATTTTTTTACCTACAGAATGGTCATGAATGGCCTAAAGAAATGAATTTTTGTAGGCCACAAAGAAACTACTGACAGGGGTTTTCAAAGACTAAGTAAAGCAAAAAATTCATTGCAAATTTGGTTCTTTTCAACATAAAAAAGTTGATAATGGGGCGTTTGTTACTAAATCTCTCGGGCCAATCTCTACGACCTCGAGAAACAGTTCATTTTCATCAACTAATATGGTTGTAATACCAACTAGTCATAACTATCAGTTTTCCTATATTCAATGACTCAATTTCTCAATTAAACACAGCCAGGTATACTCGTTTGTATCTAAGTAATGTACAGTAATGCTGAGAATGTGAACTTTTCAAATTTTCTCATACTCCAATAATCGACTCGTATCAAGCCAAATCTACTCTGATACCACTTCTATAACAATACATTTTACTCACATTTTTACTAGTTGGCTACGAGTCGATAACGAATCGAAAATAGTAAATACGAGTACTCGATTTCATTTTTAGGGGACAAATTTAAACAAAATTCCAATAGAGGTACTTTTCAATTAATCATCATAATTGTTCATTCATGTTCACATTTCTCCAAACACATTTCTCTATACATTACTGTACTTGAAAAATATAGATACAATATAATAATGTTTATGTCGGGTATACCTGTAATGCTGAAGAGTCCTTAGTTGACGTATGATTGTGAAAATTTATTTGACTTACAGACACTCCCAGCTATTGATGAGGCTCTATGGAGTAAAGTAAGAGGTGAACTCAACATGCTCAGTAAGAAAAATCAAGCGGCAGGTAGATAAATACACTATCTACAAAATACGAGCTTAAAGTAATATCATACAATTCAGTGTAGTATGTGAAAATTTTCATTTTCTCACAGTATCGGTATCACAAAAAACATTACTGCAAAATATCAATTTAATCAAATGTAGTAAAATAACTCATTTCATATCAGAAATTCAATTCATCAAACTCAGTTCAAATAAATCAAATAAGTGAGGTATGACGAAATATTCATCATTAATCAATCAATAGGACAATTGGCAAATGTCAATAACTCCGGGGCAATCATTGATCAGGTGTGCCGGAATATCAAGTGTCGTGGGAGTAGTCAGCTACTCAATCGGCTTACTCATTTTACTATTTCTCAAGAACATGGTACAACGTACTCACGTGCACACAGACGGTACATCATACTCCATGGACCTCGGCATCATGCACATTTCCTTATAATTTCATCATTCACATTTCCATGTAATTCATCATCGCCCTCTTTGCCTCAAATCACGTGCGAGCAGATACGTGCAAGATCATACAAAAATATACGTTTGTCAAACACGGTTTTATCAAATCACTTAAAATCACGTGCGAGCGGGTCCGTGCAAGATCACATAGCAATACACGATCGGCTAGCACGATTTTATCAAGTCACTTAAAATCATGTGCGAGCGGGTCCGTGCAAGATCACACAGCAATACACGACCAGTTGACACAGTTTTATCAAATCGCTTAAAATCACGTGTGAGTGGTGTAACGACCTGAATTTCACACATTTTGGTTGGGCTACAAGTCGATATTAGATCAAAACAATATTCAGTCTGATTAATTTTTTTCTTTCTTAGTAACAATTTTAAATAAAATATGTTTACATTCCCCACACATATATCGTATGCATTACTGTAGTTATAAATAGTTTAGATACAAAAGAATTTCTTACAATTGGGTATACCTTTAACGCAGAAGGATAATTCGCGGTACCATAGCTGTGCGACATGCCTTATTAATGGAAGCGTCCAAGTTACTGATGGGACTCTGTGGAGGAAAGTAAGAAGTAAGCTTAACGCGCTCAGTAAGAAACTTATGTAAGCAGTAGACAACCATACTATCTACATGCTTATGATGTATGCCATGATCAGTTATAAAACACTGTAAAACACTTGAATATAATTCAATTCATTAATACTGAAAACGATTCACAATTGATGCACTACACTTGAATATAATTCAATTCATTAATACTGAAAACGATTCACAATTGATGCACTTTCTTTGAAAAACACTTTCAATCACACTCCATTACCGGTAATATACTTTACCATATGTAAAACATATGCATTCAATATAGTCCATACGATAAAACCATTTATTGTTCAATCAATGCAGTAAAACACTTGAATTCGTTTCTTTAGAACAATTCATTCAATCAGTAAACAGTTCAATTCACTTTTCTTTCAATAAACAATTCAGTTCACTGAGACTAGGCTGAGATTCAATCAATAACAGTACAGTCGACATATGGCCATAGTTAGTGACCTTGCGCCTCACGGGCCAGATGTGTGTGAGTGTCATACGCCTTAGGGGGATGAGTCAATCCAGCCCATCGGCCAATCAATACAGTACAGTACAATTCAGTTCAGTTCAGTAGTCCGAAGACTCAATACACGGTACAACGTACTCCATGTGCGTCTACACGGTACAACGTGCTCCGTGGACCCCAATACAGGACAATATGACTGAGGGTACCGAGTAGTCTCAAGGATTTACCCCTTAGCATCAATATCAACCATCACCTTAGTCTCAAAATTCAGTGCGAGCATGTCAGTGCAAGATCACACAGCAATACACGACAACTTCAGCACGGTTTTTCTCATAAATCATATAAGAATCTAGTGCGAGCAATTCAGTGTGACACACAGTCTACACGAGGGCTCTAGCACTGTTTCGTATCGAAAATTGGATAGGTGGTTCAATTCTTTCAAAAATGATATAAAAATCAATATTCAGTACAAAAATAGTGCATAAACGATATGTGAGTGGAGACTTCCCGGGAGGTCACCCATCATGAGGTTTCTCTCACTCAAGCACACTTAACTTCATAAAACGTATTATTTTATGCAGACAGTAAAAATAATAGCCAACCTATCCATATACTATTGGAAACATTATTTCAACGATGAAAACACTGAAACATGCAATTTATGCAATTATGAATATTTCAACACTTTTCAATCCAATTCAATCTACATGTAAGGGTAATATCGGGTTTTCCATCTCTACAGTATCTATTTAGCTACTTAAAATCATAAAATACGTACAGTTATCTCTAAAATTTGCATAAATTCCTTACTTCGGTGTCTGTCCATAGTCCTTGATTGTCTCAACGTATTGAGTCGACGGATCTGATCCACTCGGGTTATTTCCTCGAAATTTCATACCAATATTTTCGACCATATTTTCCCCTGATTTTTCCCAAATTCTTTGCGTCTTTTTTCTTTATTCCATATATATATAATTATATATATGTATAAAATTTCCTCTCTTTTTTTCCGGTTAGTGTTCACCTCTTTTTTTTGAATTACTTTTCTTCTCCTGCCATTTTTTTTCTTCTTTCTCTTTTCTTTGGTTTCGGCTCCGGTCACTGTTCACCTTCTTCTCCAATGGCTCGGGACTGCCATCCTCCATTGTGGATTGCTCCTTCCGACGCTTGTGGTCTCTCCTTTCATCTTCGTTCAGCCATTACCGATATCCTCTGCTCTCGGGTTCTCTCTCCGACGCTCTTGCTTCGGTCCTTTAAACAGTCAGCCTCTCTCGTTTCTCTGATCTCCTACCTCGTCTTTCTGCACATTCGGTTGTCGACGTTAACAACTATCTCAGTTCACCTTCAGGCTTCCTTCCCTTGATAATGACTGAACCTTTCTCTTCAGCCCCTTTCACACCGCCACTCTCTTCCTCTCATTTTTTCTCAAAGTGAAGCAAATTACAGAGGCTATGCCTCTGTTTCCTTTCCCTTCGATCTCACTGGACTCCTTGAGTTCCTCCTTACTGCTACATGTTCGAATGGGCGATAATGGCGTCGGTTTCCTGTTTGGTGGCTCTGCCTTCACGCACCCTGTCTCTCCACTTCCTCTTCTTATCACTGCTCAATTTTTTTTCCAATTTCTAGAGGGGAAACTCCTCTGTTCCACCTCCTCTTCTCGATTTTCCAGTCCGTTGCCATGTCCTGCGACAGATTCTTCTCTTAAACAATTGGATTGTCATCACCTACTGCATTCAATCCTTTACCAAACCGGCCATCCCTTGCCAGTTTCAAACTTCTTCCCTTGGCAACACCACTTCAACCGCTGCATTCACGCTATTTCCAGCTCACCAAACTCCAGCCACTTACAGACTGCTCCCAACGTGCATCGCGTCTGCTTGTTGCCAGCAAGCATGACTTCTCCTAGCTTCTGTTTCTAACATGTATTCTAGTAAGTCCCGATCCGCTACAGTTTCCTTTACATGGTTTCCTGCCAGTGCCAGTCTTCTCTGCATTATATCCTATTCATCCGTTTATAAACAATTCATTCTCTTGACTCCTAAAGGCCCGTGCACAGTCCACTATCTGACCTACTCTCATGCCCTTTCACTGCTGCTACCAGCAGTCATGAGTCTACTTCTTGCTTTTCCTCCCTTGCAGCAGTCCACTTCCACCCTTTCTACTCACTCTGCCTCACTGTTTCTAGCTAACAATTTTCCTGCTTCATTTGTCATTTCCTTCTGTAACATCGGCTAGTTGTTTCCACCAACTCAACAGGGTGCCACATCTTTTACCGATGGGTATTATCTCTCAACACAACCTTGTGCTCTTCGGTTATTCCCCAGCATGTATTCATTTTCAGACCCTTCAATCTCGTGCTTCAGATTTCCTTTCCTATTGCTGCTAGCAACATATATATATATGGACTCTCGGCCATGTTGCTGCACATGTGCATTTATGTATCTATATATATGTTGTTGACACATTGATATACATATATATATTTATGTATATAGATATACGAAATATAAATATAAATATATATATATATATATATATATATATGCATACACCCATAGTTATTTATTTTTAGGGCTAATATATTTTAATTAAATTACTTCTTCCAAGTCTCAAAATTGGAAAAAAATAAAATTTAAATTTAAATTATTGACTAATAAAACGTATCTTTAATTCCAATGACTAAATTGCTATTTGTGGATAAAATCAATTTCATAAAATTTTATGGTGTTGACAAGCAGGTCCGTGTAAGATCACACAGCAATACACGTTTGACTGTCACGTGTTTTATTCTTAAAATACTTAAATTTCGTTTTAGCATGTAATACAGATTAAAAAGGGCTAGTATTGCCTCTTTCAGTTAAAAATCCATAAAACATAATCTCGAGTGCAAAATCTGAAATTTTAGGTTTTTCCTCGATAATTTTAAAAATACTCTAATATTTTTTTAAATATATTAAATAGGGTTATTTCGAAAAAATCGGGGCAATTTCGAGGTTTCTTAAAACTTCTTTCTAAATTTCGAGCAGTAAAATTTACCTAAAGATTTTCTACATTCAAGCGTATCAAAATTTTGTCCTAAAGTTCACAGTCTCTAAATACACAGCAAATATACGCAGTATAATTTTGACAGTTCACAAATAATTTTCTACAGCATAAATAAATATATTTTCTAAAGTTCATATCTACAAAACACCAACAGAAAATACGTGTAATTTATCTCTATAGTACACTATAATTTTCCTTACAGTAATATATTTCTTAAATTCATATCTACAAAAATCATCAAAAAATATGTGCATTCATCTCTAATAGCACAATTCGATTTTTCTTACCTCGGTGTCTGCACGTAAATAAGGGTGTCTCTCATCCGAATATTGGTAAGTCGGATTCGCTCGGTAAATCTTCCCTCCTTGTGCCTTTTTCACTATTTCCATATATATATATATATATATATATATATATATATATATATATATATAAAAATATTTCCCCCCTATTTTTTTCCCACCGCGGATTCAAATTCTCCTACGGGTCTCTTCTTCCTCTTTTCCCTTCTTCTCTTCTTCCTCCTTTTTCTCCTTTCCCCTTCTCAGTTTCTCCTTCCTGAACGGCTCACCTCTTCCTCCCTTACCTTTCGGTCACCACCATCTTCACCTTCGAGCTAGTTTCGACCATCACCTTCACCACCATCACCATCTTCTCCATTGCCCGAATGCCTCCCCAGTTTTCTTCCCCTTCTCTGTTCACCTCTGTTTCCTTTTCTCCTTCACTGTTTCTCTCTTCCACCCGAAACTGCTCACCACCTCCTTCCTTCCCTTGGCGCAGCCACCATCCTCGCCAGTTTGGTTATAGCTCCGGCCACCATCATCATCATCATCATCTTCACCATCCTCAATAGCCTCTGTCTCCCTCTATTTTCACCTCTCCCTACTATTCACTCTTAGCCCAACCTTTCCTCTCTCAGTTTTCTCTCCCTTTTATAGCCATCAGTGGCAGGACGTGGTGGTGTGGGGCTGGGCGTGCAGGGGTGCAGGACTGGACGCGCGCAGTGTCCTGTCGGGGCAAAGTCCTAGGCGCGCAGGGCTTGGTGCTGGCGTCTGGGGTGTGCAGGTTTGGCGTGGAGTGAGCTGGGCGTAGGGCCTAGTGCCTGCAGGGGTACAGAAGAGTGTTGAGCATGCTGGGCGTGCAGTGCATGTCTTGGCGCGACTTGGTGCAGGTCTAGGTTGGTGCAGGTGCAGGCTTGGTGCAGCTGGTGGGGTGAGGAGGGGTGTAGGCTAGCTTCTGGGTGCTGGCTGATGTACAGGCCTGAAACAGAGTGAGCTGAGGCTGTGCAGTCAGGCGTGGAGCAGGGACGCAAGGTACAAGGTGCCGGGTCGCGCATTGCGCTCGTAGGGGCTTCCTGGAAAACTCAAAAATTCGGTATCATTTCTTTTAGAAATTGATATTATAAATATGAATTCATATAATTTTAATTAATAAAGAAGAAATAATTAAATTTTAAGTCCAATTAATCAAGATAATAATTTATTGTGATAGAACCAAAAATTTTTCATCTCGAGAATTATTGTGAAAATATGAAAAAATATTTTCGAGAAAATAAAATAAAAATAAATAAATAAGATATTTTGTATCATAATATATTATATTATATTATATTAAAATAAAATAATATAATATATAAAAAAACTGAAAAAAAAAAAAAAATGAAAAACAAAGAAACTGAAACGAAAATCGTGAAACAGGGAAGGAGGAATTGGGAAAACCTGATCCTCCCTGTTCTTGTCGCTGGAGGCCGTAACAGAGGGAGACAGTGATGGAGGGTGACCGAAAATGGAGGACCGGCACCGAGGGATCGTCCGAGCGCTACCATGTGCCCTACGCCGACGGCGGCGAGGAGATCGGAGAAAGAGAAGGTCGAAAGGAAAAAAGGAAGTTCACCGGCGTTGGCGCCGAATTGCCCTGCACCACCGCCAACTGAACACTCCCCAGGCCAAGGTGAGCCGATTAGTGGTCGAGGCTGCCGGAGAACCGGCCAAAAACGCCGGCAACAACGAAATAGACCCTTAACCGATTCAGACCGGTTCAGTGTGAAATAGGGTTGAATTGGTCCGAACTGGTTCAGCATGAGAGAGAAAGAGGAGAGAGAAAAAAATTTAGAAAAAAATTCAATCATGTCTCGGGTTTACAGATAAACCGGTAAACGGTCGAAATTGACCAATCTAACTTTCAAAAAATTTATTTGAAATTGTATTTGACCGAAATTGATCCGGGTTAAATATATCAACGTGTAGCGCGACAATAGGCAACAAACGTAAGTTCGATCGAGCCTCGAATGGCGAGCCATCACGGAATCTCAAGTAAGTGATTCTCCCTTACTATAACTTGTATAGTTATACGAGTTAGGAATTAATCGCATAAGTTACGGATTAACTCTGTATAAAATGCTTTATGTTAGAAAAGGTTTAAGATGGCGTGATGGTTGTGTTAATGGGCCCTACGGATCATCCAATAATTTTTAATGAGCCTAAGGAGCCCAATGGACCGTGACAGAATAAATAGTAAAGTCGAAATGAGTTTAAAATAAAGTTGTGCCTAATAAGAGGCAACGAGACCCAATAAAAGCAATTGAGCCCATTTGATGAAATAGATTACATAGAAAATGATAAATGAGTTATCCGACTTAATTAATGTGATTGATAACTATCTGCAGCTCCTGGATATATATTCAGAGCCGAATAGACTGATTACGGAAAGTAAAAAAGGTGAAAAAGTGCATTCGACTGAATTTCAGGTAAGTGATCTATGTTAGCTCTTAGAGATAGCTGTACGTATTTTCATCGTCGTTTACATTCACTTAAATTCTGTATAGAGTATGGATATGAAATTTCTGGATAGTACCAAAATATGAGAAAACTACGAAAATACCCTTAGACCCAAGAATTTTGAAAATACATAAAGTGCATGAAATCCATGTTTTCTCTATGAAAAAGAGATTTTGTGAAGCTGAAATGATAGACTGGCTCATGATTTGATTGTATGCATTAAATTGCATGTTTTTCTAAAATGTGATTTGATTAACGATTGATTTGATGAGATGTTAGCCTCTCACTCTGTTTTGTACCGTTTTGCATATCGCACTCGGTTTTGAATAGCACTGTGGTGGGAAATAGAGCCAGCTGTCTATTTTTTATGTGTGAAATCGTGCTAGAGCTATGATAAGATCTGTGGATTTATCCAGATCCGCTCGCACTTGATTTTGGTATTGCATACGAACAGACCGTGCTGGAGCACTGCTCGCACCTATTCTGTTGTGATTTGTGATTAAGATCGTGCTGGAGCCCTCATGTTGGACTGTGTGTCACACTGACTAGCTCGCACTAGATCTGAGACGACAAGCTATGGTTGATAATTTATTTGGTTGGGGTGGTGAGCTTATGACTCAAACACCTACAACTGTGTGGTAATTGTACTGTAATTCACGGAGTACGTTGTACCGTGTAGACAACATGGAGTACACTGTACTGTGTAACTATAGGATGTGAGGATTGCGTCTTTGGACTCGGGCACGCTGTGTCATTGCTCTGATCTGTGATAGTCCTTAGATAGGAGCCGATGGATAGACTAATCCCCTCCTTGGACTCAGAGACACCTTGGCACACCTGATCCGTGATAGCTAGTGGGTCTCGGACTTTGGCCAATTGTCCCTTGGATTTGTGTGGATCCCTGCCTAGTCTCATCTATTTTATTGGTTTCGGTGACGAAACTATCTGTGATTTGATTTATGTGATGAAATCGTTTGAAATGAGAATATGATTTAAATATGAGTTTCAATACTGAACACAGAAATATTTTAGTCTGAATGAGTTTTGATATTCGATTTTTGGCAGTAAATTGCTGTGTTTTACTATAATGGTGTTGTGAATGTGATGTGCCCTAAAGGTATATCCGCAAATGCACAGGTCGTACAAGTAATAATGAGATTTGAGTCCCGAGTTATCGTCCCACATAGAAGTTGACTAGCCTAATTAAGTACCGGTTAATCTTACCCTAAGTATATCCTAGCAAATTATGAAATTAAGGTGGGTGATCAACTAAGCTAGAATTGAAAATACCGAAAGCAATAAAATAATAGAACTATAAAATAAAGAGAATAAAACCGAGCAAAATTACTTACAGTGCTCAACACAATTAAAATAAAAAACCTATAAAAGAAATTAAAACAGTTAAAACTAATTAACGCAATTAAAATAAAATGCAATGATGAAAATAACAAAGCAAGATAAATTAAACTAAATTTAACAAACCTAAAATGCAATTAAACTACTTAATCAAAATGCAATTTAAACTAACCTAAGATTTAATGAAATAAAATTTACCTCTAATCTAATTCTAAATGAACACTTAATTAACTATCATTCTATTTAAAACTAAGTTTTATACTACTATGCAAGAATACTAACATGCAATTTAATTAACAACTCTAAACTAAGCTAACAAATTAAATTGGAATTAAACTAAACTAACCTTTCAAGAAAAATGAATTAATTACTAAAGTGAAATGCCAAACAAGCCTTAACAATTTTTAAATCCTTCCCTCCCTTTACTATTCATTTATCATTTTTGCATTTCCATTTCCAGGTCACGGCTCGGGTTGGTAAGGTGCTGCTGTTGCATGTCCGTTGTGTCCTGCTGCCAGGTCTGTCCTAGTCTGCTGTCCACCAACTCTGCCTCGGTTTCATCTTGCTGCCAGGCGTGTTCAGCTCCAATTGTTGGTTCTATCCTGCACGCAATACGTTTCTACCTGCTTTTGCTGCCCAGGCGTGTCCAGTGATGCTGCTCTGCTGCACGGTCCTGCATTCTTCCACATTTCCAGCTGCTGTCCAGGTCTCGCTTCCCTCAGCTTTACTCCAGGTCTCGGGTGCTGCACACTTCCTTATGCAATCAGCATCAACATCCACCATACCAGCAGAGTAGAGCACAATCAATCCGGCCTCCTGTATTTGCACTCAGCGTGAACAGAGGAGCTATTGGAGTCTGTCCTCCTTGGAGCCTGTCCTCATTGCCTCATGCAACTGGATTCTGCTTAGTTTTCCACCCAGCATCCATTCTACACAACCCTTACCTTACAAAATGCAGCATCAAACAACAGATCATAAGACCCAGCAATGAACAGTACATAAATTATGAAACAGAGAAGAACAGGGAGGCAACGTGATGTCCTGCCCTTGCACTCGTGAAGCTCTAATGCCTCGAATGGCAACTGCTCAACAACAAGCAAAAGAAAAGAAGGAAATGAACATACAAAGATAAGCAAATACAAACAAACCGAAAAGAGTGAAATGCAGTAGATGAACTATATGCAGAAACATGAACAAATGCAGAAAACAGGGAACTCCTGATCATCATCCTCGGGTAGCTTCACTTCCTTCTCCAGCCAAGACTCCACTTTGCTCATGATGTGTGTAAATGCTTTGCATCCTCCCACATCAAGGCAACAGAATCAAAAGGGCTGAAGATTGAATGATAATGTTACCCAAATGCACCTCTTGAAATCTAACCGAGAACTACCTAAGAAATGGTTTAACAAATGAAGAAAAGAAAGCCTAAGTAACGCTTCCTGGAAAATAACCGAGAGCATGTAATAGAAAAGAAACCGAGAGCATGTAATGGAAAATAACCGAGAGCATGAAAAAGATGATTGAATTTCTATTGAAAATGAAATTTAAAGAACATGAAAATGCAAAGTAAAACAAACGGGAAACTAAAAAAAAATACTAGGAAGGAAAATAATTCTAAAAACGACTCTACCTACACTACTCCTACTCCTAAAATTACATTAACTTCTACTCCTCAAATTACATAACATCTTCAATTGTCATCCTTTCCTATTTATAAGCACACTAGGGGTAAAATGGTCATTTCCACATCCGTGATGAATTGGCATTTTTTTTGCCACTTGTCTTCACAATATTGGCTCCTTGAAAAGATATTTTCATGTCATCGGTCTTCTTGTCCAATTGGATGTGCTAGGTGGCATGACCCGTGTTGTCCACATGGCTCAATCTTGATTTTAGCCCAATTCCGGTTCATTTTCTACCGAAATATTCAAAATTCATCCGGATTTGATTTATATGCAAACATGAGAATTTTAATTAAATAAAGGGGATAATTAATAAAATAAATTGGGGATTTAAATAATTAATTAGGAAATTAAGCACAAATAATTCTAAAAATATAGAATTATCAGAATGTCATGCGTTTTTCGGCATAAACCATGCATTATGAGCATCGTGGATAGTATGATTATCTACTTGCTTTCATATATTAATGCAAGTGTTTTGAAAAGTAAATGCATTTGTTTTACAAGATGATAAAACATGCATTATGAGTATCGTAGATAGTGTGGTTATCTACCTGCTTTCATATATTTCTTACTGAGCATGTTATGCTCATCCTTTTATTTTTCCCTCTACAAAGCATTTCAGTAGAGTGTATAAGCTGCGTCTGTCCTGCGATATTTTATACACAGCTATCCAGCAGCATCGAGGTATACACACATGTACTTTTTGTATCCGAATAATAGTGTACAGTGATGTAGTCACGTTATATGGGGATGTGTATGTAAGACAATGTAAACGAGTTTCTAATTATGAAATAGTAACTTTATGAGATTTCGCGATGTTAGTGCCTGGGACGAAAGCATTGCCTGATATGTATATATATAATATATGAAACTGAGTGATGAATATTGACTCATAACCCAACAAGTGAAGTGTGGTAAGTTCGCGAAAGATTTGTAGTGATTTTTTAGAAATTGGGTCGCGACAAGAAGTGGTATCAGAGCAGTGTTGGTCCGATGTAAGTCAGTGTCAGTAGTTAGAAAGTATACATCCACATGTCACTGTACATTATTAGATACAATTGTGTGTACCGAGCTGTGGTTAAACTGAGAAATTGGAGGTGTATGCGGGATGATCGGGATGTCTAATAGATATCGCAGCAGAGGGGAGAGTTCGTGTTCTCAGAGCCATAGTGAGAGGTCCGAGAGACGCAGTGATAGGTCCGAGATGCCTTGTGAATCATCATTTGATTATGTCCCATCAGGTCCAGTTGAGACTACCGATGCTCGCATTACGAGATTAGAGCGGAGTTGGAACATATTTATAGAGTTGTTCAATCAGGCTAACTTGGCTATAGCTAGGTTAGAGAGTAGGCAAGGTCCGGCTGCTCAGACGACTCATACTGAGCTGGCAGTTGCTCTTGAGACACCTGCGCCTACATAGCTTGCACCTATGCTACGTGTTGCTGAGACCCTTGTACTACCACCTATAGTTCCACGACAGACTGGTGAGGATTTAGGGTATGATTGTGAGTTTGATCGATTGAGGCAATTTCAGAAGCTGAAGCCTCCATCGTTCAGTGGGGTCAAGAATCTCGTAGTAGCAGAGGATTGGACCAACAGGTTGGAGAAGTTATATGGTTTTTTTCGATGTTCGACTACTTAGAGAGTGGCCTTTGCTACATTCAGGTTAGAGGGCGAGGCAGAACATTGGTGGAAATTCGCCTGACCCATCCTGAGAACTATAAATTAGGTAACTGATAGGGAAATCTTTTTGAATGCCTTTAAAAGGTAGTTAATCCCAGCCACTGCTCAACGGAGATTACAAATGGAATTTCTTACTCTGATCCAGGGGAACATATCGATAGACAAGTATGAATCTCGATTCATAACCCTAGGAAGGTATGACCCGGATACCATGAGCAGTGAGATGCGGAAGGTCCGCAAGTTTATGGAGGGATTGAGACCTTCCATCAGAGTAAGATTTATCCCATTTGACATCACGACTTACGAGGAGGCCATGCGTAGAGCTCAGTTGTGTGAGCAAGACTATGAGATGTGCATCCCCGATTTGGTAAGGTCGTGAAGGGCAGGAATAGAGATCAGAAGAGATCAGCAGAGGACTGTAGTGTCCGAGTGGGGAAGAGACTGTTTGTTAGACGACTGAAGGTTGATGAGTCACGGGGTAGAATGATTAAACCCCCGGTGTATCAAGTCTCGACTTCAGCTAGGGGTATAGTGATTTGAGGACCCCGGCCGACTACATATCAATGTAGAGCATGTGGTAGATACCACAGTAGTAGGCCATGTCATGTATTGACTGGAGTATGTTTTAGATGTGGCAAGACAGAGCATATGATAAGGGATTGCCTAGAGTTGGCCGAGATAACCCATAGAAGGGCAAAAGTCAGAGAAAGATATAGCCGGTACTTCTGCCCGAAGATGAGGGCTACAACTGAAGAGAAGGGGAAGCAAGTTGTAAGATGCGGTCGAGTGTTTGCCTTGGATCAGGCGACCGCAGATGCTTAAGTAGATGTGATTAAAGGGTATGTTGCATATGTGGCTGATACGGATAAGGCACACCCGAAATTGACAGATATTCCAGTAGTCCGGGAGTTTCCTGATGTCTTTTCGGATGATCTACCAAGGTTATCACCAGATAGGAAGGTGAAATTTTGTATTGATTTAGTGCCTGGTGCTGAGCCAATATCCAAACCACCATATCGTATGGCTCCAGTTGAATTAGAGGAGCTAAAGAAATAATTGCAAAAATTACTGGATAAGGGATTCATTAGATCGAGTGTTTCACCTTGGGGAGCACCGGTTTTGTTCGTTAAGAAGAAAGATGGAAGCCTCCGACTGTGCATAGATTATCGGTTGTTAAATAAGGCTACCAATAAGAACAAGTACCCTATTCCACGTATTGATGATCTGTTGGATCAGCTTAGAAGAGCACAGATCTTTTTCAAGATCGATTTGAGGTATGGGTACCATCAGTTGAGAATCCAGAGTGGAGATGTACCCAAGACAGCCTTTCATACCCGATATGGACATTATGAGTTTTTAGTTATGCCTTTTGGGTTAACGAATCCTCCTGCAGCTTTTATGGTATTGATGAATGGAGTGTTCAAGCCATACCTAGATCGGTTTGTCATAGTGTTCATAGATGACATTCTGGTGTATTTGAAGTCTAAGAAAGAGAATGAGCAGCATCTGAGCATTGTGCTATAGACCCTCAGAGAGGAAGCTATATGCAAAGCTCAGTAAGTGTGATTTTTTGTTGGAACAGATATCATTTTTGGGTCATGTGGTATCGAAGGACGGAGTGTCAGTCGATCCGTCCAAGATTGAAGCAGTAGTTCAGTGGGATAGGCCCAAGATTATTACAGAGATTCACAGTTTTTGGGTTTAGCTGGATATTACTGCCGATTTGTAGAGAGTTTCTTGAAATTGGCTGCTCTATTGACATGTCTCACTCAGAAGAATGTTGCATTTGAGTGGGATAGTGCTTGTAAGAAGAGTTTTCAGGAACTAAAGCAATGACTGAGCACCGCACCTATTCTCACCATTCCGACCAGCTCAGGAGGTTTTTCTATATATACAGACACCTCGGGACAGGGACTGGGGCTGTGTATTGATGCAGAATGAGAAGATAGTTACTTATGGATCCAGACAACTTAAGGACCATGAGAAGAACTATCCGACCCATGATTTAGAGTTGACAGTTGCAGTGTTTGTACTGAAGATATGGCGTCACTATTTGTACGGTGAGAAATTTCAGGTATTCACTGATCATAAGAGCCTTAAGTATCTATTTTCACAGAAAAAATTGAATATGAGGTAGAGATGATGAGTAGAGCTTCTGAAAGACTATGATTGTGAGATACTTTATGTGAGACCCCGTATATGTATAGCTGTATATAGGAACATAGAAATGTAAATGAAATCATGAGTATGATAATACATTCGTAATACAAACTATATGCAATGTAAGTTCATAAGATTATGTACGCACTTGTAATAAGAGTCGTGATTGTACGTACAAGTTACGTTATGAATGAGTATGAAGAAATGAACTTAAATACGAGAAGAATGTGATTGAAATGGAATAAGAGTAGTGTGGTAAAATGGAAGGAAAGATTTACATAAGCGTATATTTTCATTCAGGTAATATCGTGTATATTTGGTTGTACAAAGATTTTCCTACAAGTTTTAATATGTACTAAGTGTGATTGGATGACATTTTTAAGTCTCAAGGAGGGATGAATGAGGAAAGGACTATGAGGTAAATTGAGGAAGTTTTGAATGAAGTTGTTATAGAAAAACTGCAGAAAATCTGGAAATATGGAGGCCAGATCGATCTCATAGGATGAGAGATCGATCTGGAAGAGCCAGAATGCTGTTATGTGAGTAATGGAATGGAGCAGATCGATTTCCAAGGGAATCAGATCGATCTCCTTAGCTCTCGGGTTGGAAGCAGATCGATCTCCCCTAAGACCAGATCGATCTCCTTAAGCTTCTATTTGACAGCAGATCGATCTCAAGCCTCGACAGATCGATCTCCTGCCTTTAAAATGTCCTAGAAAAGAGGGATTTTTAGAGGACCAGATCGATCTCCACCCAAGGAAGATCGATCTCAACAAGTTAAAACTATAAATAGGAGCAGTTGGATCTGCAGATATTCGGGATAAACCATTTCTTTCCACTTCAACTCAAAAACCTAGCTTTTTCACTCCTAAATCCAGCCATTTTCAGTAAGATTTGAGGAAAAGCTATTAGAGACAAAGTCGTTCACGTCTAAGAGAAGAACAACATAGTCTAGAGGCATTTCCCCATTTGTCGGATTGAAGGAATAAAGGGCATTTCGAATTGGAGCAAAGAGGAAATCCAATGAGGTAAGTTCTAGTGCACAAATCCAAGTACATTGATCTAGTTAATGATTATGAAGTTAATTGGGTGTGCACCTTGTGGGTAGAACTACCTAGGATGGCATGAAATGAATATAACTTAGAAATGGTCTAGTGTGAGAAAGTGGAATGTAGAAGTGTTAATGATGAATGAGATATCTTGAGAGGATGATTATGTTGTGGGCATGGTTTGGGCATGTTGATATTGGGATAAAATTGTGAAATTTACCACAAGGGGTAAAATGTGTATTTAAGGCATTGGATAAATGCTTAGTTGAATAAGAGTTAGAAACGTTAACTCAAGTGTTTGATGGATGAATTTCAATTTCGGATGATACGCCGGAGCAAGTCGAGATGAGAATGTGAGAAGCGTAGAGGAGGATAGTTGCACACAAATAAAGTGAGGTAAGGGACTGTGTGTTAGCTATAGAGATGTTCGTGCATATTTTACAGCAATTTCATAGATATATTACTAGAACTAGTACGATATTATAATTCTATGAAATGATATGGAAGCATGAAAAGTACTATGATGTATATATGTATTGAGAAATGGGATAGGGTAAGGAAATAGCATGATATGCATGTTTTCAATGTTTTTCTCTAATTTACATTGATCTTGATGATTGAGAAATGTTGATGATAGGTTGGCTAATTTTACATGTTTTAGCATGAAGAGGCATGCTGTATGAATAAACATGTTTTGAGTTTTAAAAAGAGAAAATAGCCATCCATCAGTTTTGAGATGAGATTTGGTGTTGAAGCGCTAGCTCACACCCGTTTTAATGCCTTTGATGTACCGTGCTGGAGTTTTAACTCGCACGAGGGTTTTGAGAAAGTGCGGGAACTTTGCTCGCACCTATTTTATTGAGTTGAGGTAAACCTGGGGGTCTGGGACCTAAGGGGATACCAGTCGACGGCCATTTGAACGGGCTGGGCCTTAACGATAGATAGTACCGAGCTGGAGCCTTGCGATGACTGTGTGTCACGCTGCTTGCTTGCCTGGTATATGAGACATGGCTTAGGATGAAAAGTCCATCGGAGTTGGAGTATGGACTTGGGTCCACGGTCGTACGTAGAACAGTGTAGTTATCCATTGGTATACTATGTACCGTGCTGGGTGCACGTGAGTACGAGTATTGCGTAGATGACACACGGCGTATTCTTACCGTGAGTATATGAGGAGATGTGGTTGATTGAGATGAGCCGGAGGGCAGGACTGACCCATTCCCCTTCAGGCGAAGTGATGCCCTGTGCACACCTGATCAGTGAGGCTCGGGATCACTGACTATGGCCATATGTCGTGGATATTTGATTGCCGAAAATTCCATGCCTGTCTCAGAGATTCGAGAAACAGAGATAATCTCATAAAAGAAAGAGATTTTGTGTTTTTGATAAATCTCTGATTTCACATTTGTGCCGTGAGGGCACCATTTATGAGCATGTTTTAAATGGAAGCTTGATATTTGATTTACACGAAAATGCTATTGAGAAATATATGTCTAAATGCATTTTTCGTACGGTATTTCCATTTGTACTGAAAACATGGTTTTGGTTTATACATGCATGGGCTATGTAGGTAGTACGATATCTACCTGCTAGCATACATTTCCTTACTGTGCTGTGGTTTGCTCATCCCACTATTTTTCCCCTTCAGGTACTGAGAAGTAAGAGAGCTGTGGTCTCTAGGTCTTTTGTGTTGAACAGCTCCCACAATTCCGTAAAGGTATAAGATTTGTATACACGAGTATTTTGTATCTAATTTATCGTATTGCACAGTTATATCTTGGAATTGTAAACAGTATTATGGGGATGATATGTAAGCACATGGTATTTATACAATTGATTTTGTATATCTACACACATACCTGGGAGTGTGAATTAAAGATTTAAATCTTTCGCTGTAAATGAATGAATTTTAGTAATTGCATCTTCTCACAGCCCAACCGTAATAGAGAATGTATGGATAGAAGGGTTTCCAGAAGTGGGGTGTGACGGATTTGGTATCAGAGCATGGTTGGTGAGTTGATGTTTAGGACTAAGAAAACATACATCTCCAAGTTACTGTGCGATATTTAGATACAAATGTGTGTACGAAGCTGGTAGTGAATTAAATGTTTGTTATAACGCAAGAAAGTTATCAGGCTAGTGAGTTATGCCTGAGAGACACCGTAAGAGGGGAGAGAGCTCGAGAGCTCTAGGGCGAAATGACCAGACTGAGAGGCACAGTAGATCATCCTCTAGTCATGAGCCCCAGGAACAGATAGAGGCTTCTGATCCTCGAATAACTCGATTGGAGGAAGACATGCGCACGATGATGACCATGATAGGTCAGATCATTGCTAGGTTTGAGGGTACACCTGGTACAGCGAGACAGGCTACACCGAATCCCCCAGCAGCTGTACCTGAACCTGAGAATGTTGCACCTGCGCAAGCTGAACCGGTTAGGCCACGGGAACCTCATATTCGACCCGTACCTCCTCCAGTAGCCCCACAGCAGTATGATGATGATTTGGGGTATGGATATGACTGTGATATGGAGAGATTGAGGCATTTTATGGACTTTAAGCCTCCTTCGTTTAGCGGGGTAAAGGATCCGACAGTGGCTGAGGACTGGATCAGTCAAATGGAGAAGTTATTCGACTTCTGTAGATGTTCAGCTACGGAGAGAGTAGCGCTTGTGGCCTTTGTATTGAGAGGCAAAGCAGAGCACTGGTGGAGGTCCACCAGGCCAATGTTGAGAGCTCAAGGTATGACTATCACTTAGGATATGTTCTTGGGTGTTTTCAGAGAGCAATACATCCCAGATACTGCTCGACGTAGGCTACAGATGGAATTTCTGAATCTGACTCAAGGGAATTGAACAGTTGATGAGTACGAGTCACGATTCACTTCACTGGGTCGATATGATCCGGACTCGATCAGGAGTGAAGCTATCAGAGTCCGTAGATTTGTAGATGGACTGAGGCCTTCAATCCGAGCGAAGTTGGCCCCATTTGATGTCGCTACATATAGAGAGGCTGTGCGACGGGCCCAGTTATGTGAGCAAGATTATGACTTGCAGACTTCTGAGTTTAGTTGGGGTAAAGACAAGGGTCCGAGGAAGCTGGGAGATGGCAAGAGTGCCAAATTTGATCAAAAATTCATGAGTAAGCGTCGGAGAGAGGTAGATGAGTTCCAGAAAAAGGTTGCTAGACCTTTTATGCCTCCGACTCAGACACCAGCCAGGGGTATAGTGATTGGTGGACCCCGACCGACTACAGATCAATGTAGACTATGCGGTCGATACCATGGTGGTAGGCCATGTCATCTTTAGGGTACCCGATGCTTCAGATGTGGTAAATTTGGACATTATGCCAGAGAGTGCCTGGAGATAGTTGAGGCAATTCCACAGAGGGGTAAGGAGCCAGAGGGGGTTCCTACAGTTGCACCTCCTACAAGAAAGAAAGCCTCGGTTGAAGAAAAAGGAAAACAAGTTGTGGGTCAAGGCAGGGTGTATGCGATAGACCAGGCATCGGCTGATACCTCTTTTGAAGTGATAAAAGGTACAATCTTGATTTTCAATCTGGAGGTTATAGCTTTGTTTGATTCTGGTGCTACGCATTCCTTCATATCACCTGCATGTGCATCTAAGTTAAAAGGTTTTGTAGAACCCACATACTTGAGTAGGACTTTACTAATAAGTACTCCAATGAGAGTTAGCCAATTAGTTGAGTAAGTGTATAAAGATTGTAAAGTGAGGGTGGGAGATAAGTGCATGATAGCCAACTTGATTTTGTTGAATATGTATGACATTGATGTAATTTTGAGAATAGATTTGTTAGCCACCAATCATGCTGTCATAGACTGTCGTTCTAAGTCCATTAAGTTTTCTCTACCTAAAGAATGTGTTATAAGATTTTAAGAGAAGAAATGAAATCTTAAATTTTGTGTTAAGTAAAGTACTTTGGTATAAATGACTGGAGTGTTGTTTTGAAGGTTTTGTTGCTTATGTGATGGATTTGAACAAAGTACATCCGGATATGGAGGACATCCCAGTGGTCAGAGAATTCCCTGATGTCTTTCCAGACGATCTACCAGGATTGCCACCTGATAGAGAAACGAAATTCGGTATAGACTTGACGCCTGGAACCGAACCAATATCCAAGTCACCATATAGGATGGCTCCAGTTGAGTTAGAGGAATTAAGGAAACAGTTGCAAGAGTTGTTAGAGAAGGGGTTCATAAGACCGAGCGTCTCACCATGGGGAGCCCCGATATTATTTGTGAAGAAGAGAGATGGGAGCCTCAGGTTGTGCATCGACTATCGGATGTTGAACAAGGCTACCATCAAGAATAAGTACCCCTTGCCACGCATTGACGATTTATTGGATCAGCTTCAAGGAGCACAGATCTTTTCTAAAATAGATTTGAGGTCTGGGTATCATCAATTGAAGATTCGAAAGGAGGATGTGCCCAAGACAGCATTTCGTACCCGCTATGGCCATTACGAATTCTTAGTGATGCCTTTTGGGTTGACCAATGAGCCGGCAGCTTTTATGGCTCTAATGAACGAAGTATTCAAGCCATACCTGGACCAGTTCGTAATTGTTTTCATTGATGATATATTGGTGTATTCAAGGTTCAGAGAAGAGCATGAGCAGCACTTAAGGATTATTTTGCAGACCCTCCGAGAGAGAAGGTTATATGCCAAGCTTAATAAATGTGACTTTTGGCTAGAACAGATTTCTTTTCTAGGCCATGTTATATCGAAGGATGGGGTGTCAGTAGATCCGTCCAAGATTGAAGCCGTTGTTCAGTGGGAACAACCTCGAACAGTCACAGAGATCAGAAGCTTTCTGGGTTTGGTTGGTTACTACAGGAGATTTGTAGAGGGTTTCTCTAGATTAGCTGCTCCATTGACATGTCTTACGAGGAAGAGTGTGGAGTTTTCATGGGATGAAGCTTGTGAGAGAAGTTTTCAGGAACTTAAGCGCAGATTAACCACCGCGCCAGTTCTTATCATCCCTAACAGTTCAGGGAATTACTCGGTGTCTACAGATGCTTCGCATC
The DNA here is from genome assembly GCA_033439115.1 of Firmiana major. NCBI lineage: Eukaryota > Viridiplantae > Streptophyta > Magnoliopsida > Malvales > Malvaceae > Firmiana > Firmiana major. Next base: position 42,469,792 of record CM065905.1, read on the forward strand.
AAGGACTAGGCTGTGTTTTGATGCAAGATGGAAGGGTGGTAGCTTATGGATCTAGACAGCTGAAAGATCATGAGAGGAACTACCCCACTCATGATTTGGAGTTAGCAGTCGTAGTGTTTGCGTTGAAGATATGGCACCACTACTTATATGGTGAGAGATTTCAGATATTTACGGATCATAAGAGTCTGAAATATCTATTCTCACAGAAGGAGTTAAACATGAGACAAAGGAGGTGGTTGGAACTCCTCAAGGACTATGATTGTGAGATCTTATACCACCCGGGGAAGGCAAATGTGGTTACCGATGCATTGAGTCGGAAGAGTCTCGGGTTGGTATCACATATGATGGTTAGAGAGCACGAGTTGTTGGAACAATTCACGAACCTTAGTTTGGATATGACCCTACCTGAGATTGACAACTATGGGATTATTGCTAGCTTGAGATTAGAACCGGAGTTGATTGAGAAAATTCGACAAGCTCAGCAAATTGATCAATGGTGTATTGACATGATTAGCCAAATCTGGAAAGGGAAGGGTGCCGATTTTATATTGAGTTCAGATGGAATACTAAGATTTGAAGATAGAATATGTGTTCCTAAGGATTTAGAGCTGAGGAAGCTGGTCTTATCAGAGGCTCACTCGTCAAGATATACGATACACCCGGGGAGTAGTAAGATGTATCAAAATCTCCGAAAGGCATATTGGTGGTCTGGAATGAAGAGAGACATAGCTGAGTATGTCGCTAGATGTCTCATTTGTCAGCAAGTAAAAGTCGAACATCAGAAACCAGGAGGATTATTACAACCTCTACCGATACTAAAATGGAAGTGGGAGCATGTCACCATGAATTTTGTGATGGGGTTACCGAGAACCCGTAAGAACCATGATGCGATATGGGTGATAGTAGATCGGTTAACGAAATCGGCACATTTCTTAGCCATGAGATCTACAGATACATTGAGTGCATTGGCGAACCTGTATGTACGAGAAATAGTGAGATTGCATGGAGTCCCAGTGAGTGTTGTTTTTTATCGGGATGCCCACTTCACTTCCCACTTTTGGAGACATTTTCAGGAAGCGATGGGGACCCAGTTGAGTTTTAGCACCGCTTTTCATCCTCAAACAGATGGTCAGTCAGAGAGGACTATACAGACCTTGGAGGATATGTTGAGAGCGTGTGTACTGGACTTTAGAGGCTCATGGGACGATCACTTGCCATTGATTGAGTTCGCCTACAATAACAGTCATCACTCAAGTATTGGTATGGCCCCTTATGAGGCACTATACGGTCGTAGATGCCGATCGCCTATTGGTTGGGAAGAAGTTGGTGGCAGACAGTTGCTCGCTCCCGATTTGGTTAAGTAAGCCTCCGAGGATGTTCAGATAATATGCGAGAGGCTACGAACAGCTCAAAGTCGACAAAAGAGCTACGCTGACAGGAGACGGAGACCACTTGAGTTTGATGTTGGCGAGTCTGTATTTTTGAAAGTATCTCCTTCTAAGGGAATAACGAGGTTTGAGAAGAAAGGAAAATTAAGTCCTCGTTACATTGGTCCCTTCGAGATTTTGGATAGAGTGGGAGATGGAGCATATAGGCTAGCCTTGCCACCTGAGCTAGCAGAAGTCCACAATGTCTTCCACGTTTCTATGCTTGGAAAGTACTACCCGGATCCGACACATGTAATTAGCTATGAGCCGTTGGAGCTCAAGGAGGATATGTCGTATGTCGAGAGACCGATCCGGATATTGGATAGAAAAGAGAAGGTGTTGCGGAACAAGACGATTTCATTAGTTAAGGTTTTGTGGCAACATCACACTGTGGAAGAGGCCACATGGGAACTGAAAAGTTTGATGCGGGAAAAGTATCCCGAGTTATTCACAGATTAAATTGGTTCAAATTTGGAGGACCAAATTTTCTAAGTGGGGGAGAATGTGAGACCCCGTATATGTATAGCTGTATATAGGAACATAGAAATGTAAATGAAATCATGAGTATGATAATACATTCGTAATACAAAGTATATGCAATGTAAGTTCATAAGATTATGTACGCACTTGTAATAAGAGTCGTGATTGTACGTACAAGTTGCGTTATAAATGAGTATGAAGAAATGAACTTAAATACGAGAAGAATGTGATTGAAATGGAATAAGAGTAGTGTGGTAAAATGGAAGGAAAGATTTACATAAGCGTATATTTCCATTCAGGTAATATCGTGTATATTTGGTTATACAAAGATTTTACCACAAGTTTTAATATGTACTAAGTGTGATTGGATGACATTTTTAAGTCTTAAGGAGGGATGAATGAGGAAAGGACTATGGAGGTAAATTGAGGAAGTTTTGAATGAAGTTGTTATAGAAAAACTGCAAAAACTCTGAAAATATGGAGGCCAGATCGATCTCATAGGATGAGAGATCGATCTGGAAGAGCCAGAATGCTCTAATGTGAGTAATGGAATGGAGCAGATCGATCTCCAAAGGAATCAGATCGATCTCTTTAGCTCTCGGGTTGGAAGCAGATCGATCTCCCCTAAGACCAGATCGATCTCCTTAAGCTTCTGTTTGACAGCAGATCGATCTCAAGTCTCGACAGATCGATCTCCTGCCTTTAAAATGTCTTAGAAAATAGGGATTTTTAGAGGACCAGATCGATCTCCACCGAAGGAAGATCGATCTCATCAAGTTAAAACTATAAATAGGAGCAGTTGGATCTGCAGATTTTCGGGATAAACCATTTCTTTCCACTTCAACTCAAAAACCTAGCTTTCTCACTCCTAAATCCAGTCATTTTCAGTAAGATTTGAGGAAAAGCTATTAGAGACAAAGTCGTTCACGTCTAAGAGAAGAACAACATAGTCTAGAGGCATTTCCCCATTTATTGGATTGAAGGAATAAAGGGCATTTCTAATTGGAGCAAAGAGGAAATCCAATGAGGTAAGTTCTAGTGCACAAATCCAAGTACATTGGTCTAGTTAATGATTATGAAGTTAATTGGGTGTGCACCTTGTGGGTAGAACTACCTAGGATGGCATGAAATGAATATAACTTAGAAATGGTCTAGTGTGAGAAAGTGGAATGTAGAAGTGTTAATGATGAATGAGATATCTTGAGAAGATGATTATGTTGTGGGCATGGTTTGGGCATGTTGATATTGGGATAAAATTGTGAGATTTACCACAAGGGGTAAAATGTGTATTTAAGGTATTGGATAAATGCTTAGTTGAATAAGAGTTAGAAACGTTAACTCAAGTGTTTGATGGATGAATTTCAGTTTCGGATGATACGCCGGAGCAAGTCGAGATGAGAATGCGAGAAGCGTAGAGGAGGATAGTTGCACACAAATAAAGTGAGGTAAGGGACTGTGTGTTAGCTATACAGATGTTCGTGCGTATTTTACAGCAATTTCGTAGATATATTGCTAGAACTAGTACGATATTATAATTCTATGAAATGATATGGAAACATGAAAAGTACTATGATGTATATATGTATTGAGAAATGGGATAGGGTAAGGAAATAGCATGATATGCATGTTTTCAATGTTTTTCTCTAATTTACATTGATCTTGATGATTGAGAAATGTTGATGATAGGTTGGCTAATTTTACATGTTTTAGTATGAAGAGGCATGCTGTATGAATAAACATGTTTTGAGTTTTAAAAAGAGAAAATAGCCATCCATCAGTTTTGAGATGAGATTTGGTGTTGAAGCGCTAGCTCACACCCGTTTTAATGCCTTTGATGTACCATGCTGGAGTTTTAACTCGCGCGAGGGTTTTGAGAAAGTGCGGGAACTTTGCTCGCACCTGTTTTATTGAGTTGAGGTAAACCTGGGGGTCTGGGACCCAAGGGGATACCAGCCGACGGCCATTTGAACGGGCTGGGCCTTAACGATAGATCGTACCGCGCTAGAGCCTTGCAATGACTGTGTGTCACGCTGCTTGCTTGCCTGGTATATGAGACATGGTTTAGGATGAAAAGTCCATCGGAGTTGGAGTATGGACTTCGGTCCACGGTCGTACGTAGAACAGTGTAGTTATCCATTGGTATACTATGTACCGTGCTGGGTGCACGTGAGTACGAGTATCGCGTAGATGACACACGACGTATTCTTACCGTGAGTATATGAGGAGATGTGGTTGATTGAGATGAGCCGGAGGGCAGGACTGACCCATTCCCCTTCAGGCGAAGTGATGCCCTGTGCACACCTGATCAGTGAGGCTCGGGATCACTGACTATGGCCATATGTCGTGGATATTTGATTGCCGAAAATTCCATGCCTGTCTTAGAGATTCGAGAAACAGAGATAATCTCAAAAAAGGAAGAGATTTTATGTTTTTGATAAATCTCTGATTTCACATTTGTGCCGTGAGGGCACCATTTATGAGCATGTTTTAAATGGAAGCTTGATATTTGATTTACACGAAAATGCTAATGAGAAATATATGTCTAAATCCATTTTTCGTACGGTATTTCCATTTGTACTGAAAACATGGTTTTGGTTTATACATGCATGGGCTATGTAGGTAGTACGATATCTACCTGCTAGCATACATTTCCTTACTGAGCTGTGGTTTGCTCATCCCACTATTTTCCCCCTTCAGGTACTGAGAAGTAAGAGAGCGGTGGTCTTTAGGTCTTTTGTGTTGAACAGCTCCCACAATTCCGTAAAGGTATAAGATTTGTATACACGAGTATTTTGTATCTAATTTATCGTATCGCACAGTTATATCTTGGAATTGTAAACAGTATTATGGGGATGATATGTAAGCACATGGTATTTATACAATTGATTTTGTATATCTACACACATACCTGGGAGTGTGAATTAAAGATTTAAATCTTTCGCTGTAAATGAATGAATTTTAGTAATTGCATCTTCTCACAGCCCAACCGTAGTAGAGAATGTATGGATAGAAGGGTTCCCAGAAGTGGGGTGTGACACTTTATCATCCGGGTAAAGCGAATGTAGTCGCTGATGCCTTGAGCAGGAAGAGTCTCAGGATGGTATCGTACATTATGGTCAGGGAACATGAGCTGCTAGAGCAGTTTATTAGCCTCAGTCTGGATATGGACCCTTCTGACACTGACGCATATTGTGTGATAGCTAGGCTGAGATTGAAAATGGGATTTGATAGACCTGACTAGACAAGCTCAGCATATTAATCGCTTTTGTGTTGATATGCATAGTCAGATACAGATAGGTAGAGTGACTGAGTGCACAGTTATTGATGATGGCCTGCTGAGATTCAGAGGTTGAAATTGCGTTCCCGATGACTCACAGCTAAAGAGATTGATTTTGTCTGAAACTCATTCATCGAGGCATACAGTGCATCCAGGGAGTAATAAGATGTATCAAAATTTTCGGAGAGTGTATTGGTGGTCAGGGATGAAGAGAGATGTGGCGGAGTATGTGGCCAAGTGTTTGGTGTGTCAGCAGATTAAGGTAGAGCATCAAAAAGCTGTTGGTTTAATTGCAGCCTCTACCTATACCGACATGAAAAATGAGAACACATCACCATGGATTTCATCATGGGTTTACCAAGACCCAACAGAACCATGATACCATTTGGATACTTTGAGTGTGTTGGCGAATTTGTGTCTACGAAAAATTGTGAAGCTACATGGTGTTCCAGTGAGTATTATGTCTGACAGGGATTCTCGCTTCACTTCCCACTTTTGGGGAACATTTTCACGAAGTTATGGAAACCCAATTGAGTTTCAGTACAGCTTTCCACCCTCAGTCCGATGGTCAGTCAGAGAGAACCATCCAGAGTTTGGAGGATATGTTGAGAGCTTGTGTGATGGATTTTAGAGGCTCCTGGGATGACTATTTGCCATTAGCCGAATTTACCTACAACAACAGTTATCACTCGAGTATTAGGATGACACCGTATAAGGCGTCATATGGTCGTAGGTGTCGATCTCCTATTGGATGGAAATAAGTGGGTGACCAAAAGATGTTTGCTCTGATTTAGTGAAGCAAGCCTCTAAGGATGTTCAATTGATATGTGAAAAATTGAGGACAGCTCAGAGCAGACAGAAAAGCTACGCTGAGATGAGACATAAACCTTTGGAATTCACTGATGGTGAATCAATATTCTTGAAAGTTTTTCCCTCGAAAGGGATAATGAGATACTGGAGCGAGTGGGAGATAAGGCCTGTAGGCTAGCCTTGACACTTGAGCTAGCAGGCATTCATAACGTCTTCCACATATTGATGCTTCTGAAGTATCATCTAGATCAGGCATAGGTGATTCAAGATGAGCCCTTAGAGCTCAAGGATGATATGTCGTATGTAGAGACGTCAATTCGGATACTGGATAGGAAAGAGAAAGTGTTACGATCTAAGATGATCTCTTTGGTTAAGGTTCTTAGACAGTACCACACTTCGAAGGAAGTTATGTGGGAATTAGAGAACCTAATGCGAGGAAAATATACGTACTCATTCGAGAATTGACTTGGTCTAATTTGGAGGACAAAATTTCTTAAGGTGGGGAGGAATGTAAGACCCAAAAATTCGGTGTCATTTCTTTTAGAAATTGATATTATAAATATGAATTCATGTAATCTTGATCAATAAAGAAGAAATAATTAAATTTTAAGTCCAATTGATCAAGATACCAATTTATTGTGATAGAACCGAAAATTTTTCATCTCGGGAATTATTGTGAAAATATGGAAAAATATTTTCAGAAAAATAAAATAAAAATAAATAAGAGATATTTTATTTTTATATTATTATTATAATAATATAAAAATAATAAATAAGATATTTTGTATCATAATATATTATATAATATATTATATTAAAATAATATAATATAATATATAAAAAAACTGAAAAAAAAAACGAAATGAAAAAAAAAAGAAACTGAAACGAAAATCGTGAAAGAGGGAAGGAGGAATCGGGAAAACCCGATCTTCCCTGTTCTCGTCGCCGGAAGTCGCAACAGAGGGAGACAGCGATGGAGGGTGACCGAAAATGGAGGACCGGCACCGACGGATCGTCCGAGCGCTACCACGCGCCCTACGTCGCCGGCGTCGAGGAGATTGGAGAAAGAGAAGGCTGAAAGGAAAAAAGGAAGTTCACCGGCGTTGGCGCCGAATTGCCCTGCACCACCGCCAACTGAACACTCCCCAAGCCAAGGCCAGTCGATTGGTGGCCGAGGCTGCCGGAGAACCGGTCGAAAACACCGACAACGACGAAATCGACCTTGAACCGATTCAGTGTGAAAAGGGGCTGAACCAGTCCGAACCGGTTCAGTAGGAGAGAGAAAAAGGAGAGAGAAAAAAAATTGGAAAAAAATTCGATGATGTCTCGGGTTTATGGATAAGCCAGTAAGCGGTCGAAATTGACCGATCAAACTTTTGAAAAATTTATTTGAAATTTTATTTGACTGAAATTGGTCGGGTTAAATATATCAACGTGTAGCGCGACAATAGGCAACAAATGTGAGTTCGATCGAGCATCGAATGGCGAGCCATCACGAAATCTCAAGTAAGTGATTCTCCCTTAGTATAACTTGTATAGTTATATGAGTTAGGAATTAATCGCATAAGTTGTGGATTAACTCTGTATAAAATGTTTTATGTTGGAAAAAGGCTTAAGATGGCGTGATGATAGTGTTAATGAGCCCCACGGATGACCCAATAATTTTTAATGAGCCTAAGGAGCCCAATGGGCCGTGATAGAATAAATAGTAAAGTCGAAATGGGTTTAAAATAAAGTTGTACCCAATAAGAGGCAACGAGGCCCAATAAGAGCAATTAAGCCCATTTGATGAAATAGGCTGCATAGAAAATGCTAAATGAGTTATCTGACTTAATTAATGTGATTGATAACTATCTGCAGCTCTAGGAGATATATTCGGAGCCGGATAGACTAATTACGGAAAGTGAAAAAAGGTGAAAAAATGCATTCGACTAGATTCCAGGTAAGGGATCTATGTTAGCTCTTAGATACTGTTGTACGTATTTTCATCGTTGTTTACATTCACTTAAATTCTGTATAGAGTATGAATATGAAATTTCTAGATAGTACACAAATATGAGAAAATTACGAAAATACCCTTTGACCCAAGAATTTTGGAAATGCATAAAGTGCATGAAATCCATGTTTTCTCTGTGAAAAAGAGATTTTGTGAAGCTGAAATGATAGACTGGCTCATGATTTGATTGTATGCATTAAATTGTACATTTTTCTAAAGTGTGATTTGATTGACGAGTGATTTGATGAGATGTTAGCTCTCACTCTGTTTTGTATCGTTTTACATATCGCACTCGGTTTTGAGTACTACCGTGGTGGGAAATAGAGCCAACTGTCTATTTTGTGTGCGTGAAATGGTGCTAGAGCTATGATAAGATCTGTGGATTTATCCAGATCCGCTCACACTTGATTTTGGTAATGCATACGAACAGACCGTGCTAGAGCACTGCTCGCACCTATTTTGTTGTGATTTGTGATTGAGATTGTGCTGGAGCCCTCGTGATGGACTATGTGTCACACTGAATTGCTCGCACTAGATCTGAGACGACAGGCTATGGTTGATAATTTATTTGGTTGGGGTGGTGAGCTTATGATTCAGGCACCTACAACTGTGTGGTAATTGTACTGTGATTCACGGAGTACGTTGTACCGTATAGACAACATGGAGTACACTGTACCGTGCAACTATGGGATGTGAGGATTGCGTCTTTGGACTCGGACATGCTGTGTCATTGCTCTAATCTGTGATAGTCCTTAGATAGGAGCCGATGGATAGACTAATCCCCTCTTCGGACTCAGAGACACCCTGGCACACCTGATCAGTGATAGCTGGTGGGTCTCGGACTTTGGTCAATTATCCCTTGGATTTGTGTGGATCCCTGCCTAGTCTCATCTATTTTATTGGTTTCGGTGACGAAACTATCTGTGATTTGATTTATGTAATGAAACCATTTGAAATGAGAATATGATTTAAATGTGATATTCAATATTGAACACAGAAATATTTTAGTCCGAATGAGTTTTGATATTCGGTTTTTGGCAGTAAATTGCTATGTGTTTTACTATGATGGTGTTGTGAATGCCATAGGTTTTTCGGCATAAATCCTGCATTATGAGCATCGTGGATAGTATGATTATCTACCTGCTTTCATATATTAATTCAAGTGTTTTGAAAAGTAAATGCATTTGTCTTACGAGATGATAAAACATGCATTATGAACATCGTAGATAATGTGGTTATCTACCTGCTTTCATATATTTCTTACTGAGCGTGTTATGTTCATCCCTTTATTTTTCCCCTATACAGAGCATTTCAATAGAGTGTATAAGTTGCATCTGTCCTGCGATCTTTTATACACAGCTATCCAGCAACATCGAGGTATACACACATGTACTTTTTGTATCTGAATAATAGTGTACAGTGATGTAGTCACGTTATATGGGGGATGTATATATAAGGCAATGTAAACGAGTTTCTAATTATGAAAAGTGGCTTTATGAGCTTTCGCGATGTTAGTGCCTGAGACAAAAGTATTGCCTGATATGTATATATATATAATATATGAAACTGAGTGATGGATATTGACTCACACCCCAACAAGTGAAGTGTGGTAAGTTCGCGAAAAATTTGTAGTGATTTTTTAGAAATTGGGTTGCGACACTTCCTGCGTGCCTCCCCTCTCCAAAACGCACCGTTTCACTTTTGCCCCCTCTTTTTTTTAATTTAAATTTTTATTTTTAATTAATTTTAATTAAATGTATATATATATATATACGCATTGTTTGATTATTTAATTTATTTATTATTGATTTTATTTTATCTAAATTAAAGTTTTTATTATTATTAGTTTAATTTCATAAACTGGACTTTTATATAGAAATACCGGTCTAACATAATCTCGTCTTTCTCAACATGATTAATTGAATTATTCGGACGGAAAATGAATTAAATTTAAATAGGATAGCGCTTGAGCTGAATTCTAGAAAAATTCGGGAGTTTACACATACATAGTCTTCAAAAGCCTAGTTGTAATCTTCATGGCGTCTTTGCAATCTCCATCTTCATCTTTGAGTTAAGTATAATTTAATTCTAACTAATTCTATTTACATTTATAATCTAATTATATCAATTGTAAAGAAACCTCGAGATACATTCGAGGGGATTTAGATCATAAAAGAATTTAAAAACCTTGGGATAAAATAAGGGATTTTAACAAGGCAGCGCATGCTTTCCTGATTTCAATAAAAAAACCACAAATATAACCATTCATATCTTAAGTCTATAATCTCCTTCATTCATCCATAATTCAAGACTATTGGTATCATTGAGTTTCAAGTAGCCATGCATGGTATTTTAGTTTTATTTTATTTCTTGACAAACATCTATTTTAATCAAATTAAAATAAATTCAAATCCTATTAGGATTGTCAAGTTAATTAATTTTAATTATATAATTAATTGAATTTTTTTGTAATATGTCAGCCTATGACAAAAAGATTGATTTTAGAAATAATTCCTTTCATAGTAAGCTATCTTACTAATTTAGGAACTTAACCTGAATTAGGCCCACCTCTGATTGTTTCAAGTTATAACCCACACCGTATAAAAAGAGTAGCAGTACAAGGTCAAAATTGGATAAGGCCTTTATTAAGTTGTCGAAATTGCCTATAGGGTTTTTATTGGGTTTTCGCTTTTAGGTGATCCCTTAATTATTTCGAGCTACCTCTTTACAACTTATATAGGAATGCAATACAAGGTCAAAACTATCTAAGCACCAAAATCAAAGCATTAAAGAGGCTAAAAATGCTTGTCGAATTTTTAAGCTTTAGGTTTCACTGGGTTTTTGATTTTGAAGTCTTTCCATGGTTATCTCGAGCCACCATTTTCACCACATGTAAGGAATAGTAGTGCGAGCTCAATAATACCAAGAAGTCCAAAAACCGACATCCACAGTAAACCTTAAGCCTGTTGACTTCTCTACTCATCAGATTTCTCTGGGTTTCATTTTCATGGTTTTTATGAACAATTCACTAGCCAACCATTCTAGAATCTTTCCAGCATATACTTAAACTTATTTTGCATACTTTTAAGGTTTAAGATTCATCAAATTACAGTAAATAATCTATATCAAAATTGAAATCAAGCATCAAAATAAGGAGACATGCATGTTCATAATTTCGTAAACTATCACCAAAACTAGCATATCATCTTTCTTTATGTTTAAATCACTATCTAAACATGTTTGTCATCCAATTAAATAAAATTATAGAATTGAAATCATTATTAAAACATATTTTAGAACATTTGAAGCCAAACACCTAGCATGCATCTACATACATCACGACAACAAAGTAAAACTCAATTATTGATTTCTATCATATTAAACTAGGCTTTGATACCACATGAAGTTTATCACCTCGCCATACTTCGGCTCATGCTCAAATAATCATATTAAATAGCATTATATAGCAGCGAAAATAAGCAAAGAAACACAAAAGCATACATAGGAACTTTTAGATATTAAACATTGAAAACCGATTTTGGATGTTATCAAACACATATGGAATTCCAAACTTTTATATTTATTATTGAATCTTGTAATTCAAGAATTGATCTCCAAGTTAATTCCACACATGTTGCCTCGCTTGCAGCAAATCAAAGTCGTTCAAGTACCTAACTTCAAGCAGTGGTCCACACGAGTAGCACAAGAACCTTGAGGATGGTTGAATCATATTATGGCAGCAACTACGCTCTTGGTGATGAGTTTCTAGAAACTTACTGCCAAGATTTGGTAAGAACAATTCTTGAAAGACACAAAAGAGTGGATAAAATGGTATTATCATAAGGTAAAAAGGAATTTTGCAAGATGCTCCACAAGGCTAGCCACAAATTATAGTGAATCGTACAAGGTTTGTTGTTTGCAGAGTGCTTTCCTTTTCCCCTTTTGCTACACACTACAAGGAATTCTCGAGGTTTCTTATTGAACTGTAGTGTGTTTCTATTCCTTTGTGCTGCCACAAATCTTAAGGAATTCTTTTTATTTGGGTGGCAGGCTATAATGTGGATTATATAGGCCAAGGTTATTCTATTTCCACTAGCTTTAAGACTTAATTAAAATTATAATCTTAAGACATAAGTTTTCATTAAGCCTTTTAATGAATTGTGATCCATGATCTAATTACACTCCTTTTAATGGGTTATCCCAATGCTTATTCTTTTAATTAAAAGGTGGTCACATGGTTTAATTAAACTATTTATTTAAATTCTCTTGACCAAACTTATTTTAGTCAAATCTATTAATCTTTTTAATTTAAAATTGGGGTTATGGATTTAAATAAACCCTCTAAATTAATTCCATTAATAAATTATGATCAAATGTGGGCTTTTATGATTTAATTAAACTATTAAATCAACTTAATTAAACATATGTAATTAAATCCAATTGTTTATAATTTCTTCTGATATAAGTCTAAATGGAAAATTCTAAATTTTCATCCTCAATTCATTTTAGTCTATATACTACTCTTCATGTGTGACCCATTAAGTTTCCAACAAGTTGGTAATGAATTTAAATTTTCATTTAAATTCATAGATCATGAGTGACATTTAGTAACGCATCATGACTGCCCAAATGTTAAAAATATCAATATTATTTGACCAACCTTTAAGTGTGCAATATATCAGTATAATCAATCATTTTATTACAATATATCGAAAAATGACTAAAACTTGGTACAACGTTACTTTTTGTACATTTTCATATTTGCTTTTGAGCTTCCAATGTTAACTCTTTTTAATAAATGCTATGATCAAAAACTTTTTAGTTAATATGAGATAGGATACATGAGATATCATTGCTTTTATTCACTCGGGGTAATGAATCCTCATCTTGACTACTCATCCAGTTTCATATGCTTCAAGACACATCCAAGAAAACCTTGATTAGGCATTTGGCAACCCAAACCTGTAGAGGTGAAATCAAAATGTGACATTCCACATATAAGATGACCTAGCTTATTAAGTCAAAGGATCACCTACACTACTAACACATGAGAATATATTCCATGAACACTTAAGTAATACTACCAAATAGAGCTTCCACGTCAAGTCATGTTCAATGAACTTATTCTCTAATAAATACCCACATGTTATCATCAAATATAGCCATATTTCAATCTATATGATCAATTTATTAATTAATAACTAAGGAGGCTCAGCCTGTATCAATCTTTAAGCATTGTCAATGCTCTATCTTGACAATACGATGACCAGGAATGATTTTTAGGAACTAAGCTTTGATGTATAGTGATTCTTATAATTTGAACCATATTAAAAATCCCTTACAAGGCTTATATTGTTCTAAAGGCTTCACCTCATCTTGCCATCAATAATTCTTATTATTGTCGACATAGATGGTGAAGGGAAACCTTTTGTGTCCTTTCCTAAATGAGCATGCTTTGCTATGGCGCTATGCCTCTCCCCAATTGAGTTGGCTCTAATGCATGCATTAACAAATTTATGCTCTTGGCTTGAATTCTTTATTATTTTAAGTTTGTTTTCACTTTTTATAAATCTTTAATTTTATGCAAAAGTGTTATTCAATACCCTTTAACACAATATAGTAAAGACCGACAACCAAAAGTTTAGGAATTATTCTTGTTAAGTTAGTTTAAGATAACATTACCCACTTATAATGCTGAAGAAAAATAAACAAATGACTTCCTTTTCCTTAATTATGAAGGATAAAATTTTTTAAATTCTTAGTTTGGTCAAAATAAAATTCTTTAAACTTACAAATTAAAATTGTTTCCAAGCCATGAAAAATATTTTTTTCCTCCAACTTTGAGCAATCCTTCAATTGCATCAAAAACTCTAGTTCTCCTGGGATGTAATGGGTACCCTAGATTACCTGACTCGATTAAGTAGGGTTAGAGAATTTAATAATCGGGTTCGAGTATAGTTTGGGTAGTAATCTCAGGGTATCCTACTACCCGAACTTGATTATAAATAATAATTTTTAAATATTATTATAAACATTAATGTTTATAAATTATATAATTTTAATATAATATTTAATTTAAGTAATTGATTAAGTATTTTAATTATGATTTTTAGGAATAATTTATTTTTATACGTTAATTTAAATTTATAAATTTAATTTTTTTAGTAATATGCATTAAAATTTATTTTAAATTTAAATTTAGAAGTCAAATTTTGACTTCATAAACAGGTATTTATCGGGTTCGAATAGTTACGAGTATTTCATATATTATATAAATAGTGTTTAAGTAATTAAAATCAAAATATTCAAATTGTTAATTAAGTTCAGGTATTATAAAATATAATCGAGTTCAAATATCTCAAAATTAATGGGAACCCACATCATTGACATCCCTAGTTGACAACCCTAAACCAACAGCTAAGCAATCAAATCAAATAGTCAAAATCTAAAAGCGTTGGGCCTCGTTTTTATTTTCTATTTTTGTTTTCAGTTATCTTGAATAAAAAACAAAAAAAAACCATGTTTGGCAATATATTTCTATTTTCAAAAAATGAAAATAAAAACAAAAAATTGGAAACAAAAATTTCTTGTTTCAATTGTTTTTAGAAACATGTTTTCATTTTTATTACTATTCATCAATAAGTGAACGCTATCTATAAATTAATATAATATTACATACTCATAAAGAATAGTATAAAATGAAATTAATTTAAAAAATAAAATAATAATATTTAATTGAAAGTAAATAATTAAAATTAATTAATTTATTTGAATATGGGAAGTATGAAAAGTATAAAAAATAATTAAATAAAAAATATATTTTAGTATTATAATAATTTTAAAATGTATAATATCGTTGAATATATTAGATTTAATTTTTATAATATAATCTTATATAATTTTAATATTTTAATAGTTAATATTATTATGTATTATTCTTTAATATAATTACTTATTATTTTAGTAAGCAATAGTATTTAATATTATATTAGCTTTCAATTAAATTTGAAATACATCACTTCTACTATTAAATAATTTAATATTATTAAATGACTAAATTTTTAATATTAAATATTATTATTTTTATAATTAAATAATTTACTATAAATTAATTATTTGAATATGTTATTTAATATTTTAATATTATTACAAGCAAATCACGTAACATTATTGAATTTAATTTATAATTTATCAATTAATATTATTATTTAACATATACTTTAGAGTTTTATTAATTTCTATTATTATCTAATAATAATTACATTATTTTATATTATATTTGTTATTTCTCTAAACAACAATGAAATGATACTAATGTGATCTTCTCCACGTGTCTTGAATATTCTGCAAAAACAGTGAAAGTCAGAGAGGCACAGGAATCTGTCCCTGCACGCGCACTCCGATACTTAAGTCAGAAGACTGTTTAAGCAAAGTTTTTGTAAGTAAAATAGAGATTAGGATTTTTTTTATCATACCTGGTGTATTTATAGACATTTTTTAGAATTAAGTCGGGCTTTATATTTTTTCAGGGCTTGCGAATATTTTGGGCCCAAAAGTATAGGATTCGGATCTGAGCCCAGGCACGTGTCTGGGCTGCGACAGAGTTATTAGTACTCTGTCGCGGACTCAGAGTCTGCCTATGTGCGGATGAGTTCAACATGCAACAGAGGTTCGAAAACCTCTGCCGCAGTCCTTGCGACAGGGTTCTACCGCGACTCACTCTGTCGCAGTGACTCTGTCGCCACACTGTCTGTCGCATTTATATTCTACCGTAGAGGTCTATCGCCTCTTACTACTGGACTCAAAGCGCAAAGGTCTGTCGCGTGTATACTTTGCCGCATGGCTCTGTCGCCAAAAGACTCTATCTCATAGTGACTCTATCGCCAGGGACTCAGCCGCATAGTAACTCTATCGCGGAGGACTCTGCCCCATAGTAACTATGTCGCATATTGGGCTCTATCGCCACCATTCGGTATTTTCCACGTGGCTTATGCCTCTTGGTGGTTGTATTTGACACGTGGCTGTCCTCTGTTGGTTAATGTTTATATACGTGGATTTTAATAGGTATGACCATTATCAATTGCTCCCCACTCTTTGGTAGGAAAATTTCCTGTGAAAGAGTATAATTCGTCTTCTTTTTTCTTTTTCATTTTTTGAACATTTGGTTTACTGTTCCTGAGCTGTGCCTGTTTACTTCAACTGCGTGTGAGGATTACTGTGCACGTGCGAATACAGCCGCGCTTATATATAAGCTCTCAAGCATCGCGGCATCTGCTGAGTTCTCTCGCATAGGATCACTCTGTCGCTTACTCTCTCTCGCACTCTGTCGCAACACTGTCGCAACTCTACCACAACTGTGTCACAACTCTGCCGCAAAACCATTACTGTTTCGCGACTCTGTCGAGTGAACCAATACTCTGTCGCGCCGTTCCTGTACTGTTTGCCACACCTCTGTCGCAAACACTCTGACGCTGTAATCCAGTATCTACCTTCGCCTTTGCAAGTGCATCTTTGGTCGTTAGGTAAAACTCTGTCGCCGATAGTTTTTTCTTTGTGATTTTTCTTAAGTTCCAAAATGGTCGGTCATGGTGTAGGGAAGCATATAGAGCCAGGAGTTAGATCGACTTTGAAGGCAGTTGACATTCAGGATCTTACGTCGAGATTTCCATTGCCCGATGGGTACTCCTATAAACTTCCAAACCCTCAAGAAAACGATATACGTAGTGTGTCCGATGGGGTAGTTATTTTCAGGGCATCTTTACAGCTAGGACACCGTTTTCCAATTTTTGACTTTGGAGCTTCTTTTCTTATGACACATAGGATTGGCCCTGGACAACTGCATCCTCACGCATGGATGCAATTAATTGTCTTTACCGTGCATTGTCGATTAAGGGGTGTTTCTCCGTCTCTTCCCTTACTTGATACTTTTTTTAGGTTCCAAGGTAGCTACGGTTTAGTTTCCTATTCTCTTCAACGGGTGTATAAGCTCGGATTTGAAAATAGGTTATTCAAAAAACCTGCAAATAAACTTCATGGATTTGAATCGGAGTGGCTTATTGTGGAGACGCCTGGGGGCCTGGATTTCCCTACTCGTTGGGAAACTAGACGTGAAATCCCTAAGGGCCCCCAGATTTCTACACTCAAGGAACAGTTGTCTTTAGATATTAATAGATTATTAGTTGATAATCCCATTAATCTTGATACTCTTCTATCAAATGAAAATTTAACGTCTGCTGGTTGGGGTGTGGGTCCCATTCCTATTGTCGGCCCCTCTGTTCCTCCCTCGAATCTTCCATCATCGATTCTTTCTGAGTTGAACCCTGAACTTCTAAGGTCGCAAGAGGATATAGGGAGCACAAATAGAGAGTCTAGCTCTGAGAGTGATCCCCTAGCTGATCTGAGCGACTGGGAGGGGTTTGGTTCAACTTTTATGATTCTTCCGGATGATGATATGCTAAATATAGATTCCCTTCAAGAGCATTTTGATTCTCCTGATGGTAACTTTTCACGCTATTTGATTTATTGTTTGTTGGTTTTGACTACGTTTCTGACAATTTACTCTGTTTTTTGGTAGAGATGAACCATATTAAACGTTCTTTGGCACGTCAAGGGGTGGAGGGAGGTTCGTCTAGCGATCCTACTAGAAAGAGGCCTCGCTTGACTGATGATGTTCCCAGTAAGGCACCCGTTCCACCTCCATTGCTCCGGGCTCGAACCCCGCCTCCTTCTAGACAAGAGATGCCTTCTCCTACAGAACAAAGGGATCCTTCTCGGGATAGAGGGAAGGCTCTTTCCTCTTCAAGGAGGGTTTCCAATTCTTCTGGACAGTCTCGATCTGAAGAGCGTGCTGAGTGTAATATAATTCCGTCTCAGCGAAAGAATCGGAGGCATTTGTACATTGAGCCGTCAATGGGGACAAGGCCAATTCTCCCTATGATAGGTTCTGTTGACGAGAGATCCTATCCCGTAGACGGTGGTTTCATAATGAGGGGGTCAGAGTTTCGAGTATACCCGGGAGTACGTGACAACGATACCTTGGATTCTCCCGGAGTGGCGTCTCAACTGAGTTGGGCCACTATTCTCCCGAGGGACGAAGCTCGAATATTCAGGAATTATCCAGAGGGGGAAGACTTAGCTGATGTGGAAGTGCTGAGGGTAATCTTCATATTCTTTTTTCATTTAATTTCTTTTTGCTCTACTTTGAATTTGACTTTTTGTGTTTCTTTTCAACTTGCTTAGAGGACCGTGGCCAACAATGCTCAACACCGAGCCTATCGGGAGCGAGCTGACAAAGAGATCCGGGAGTTGAAGGACAAAGTCATGGAGTTGTTGAATACTATCAACAACTTATCCGGGCTCCCAGATGTGGTACGAAGCTTCGAAGATCAGCTCTCGAAAGCGCTCCAGGATTTGAATCATGCCAAGGGGGATCTTATTGTCGAGACGGCTAGGTCTAACAAACTCAATGAAGATCTTCAACAGGCCTAAGCCGAACTGGACAGTATGCAGTCTGAATATGGGTCCTTGATGGATCACAATCAGGAGCTGAAACAATACGTCACCGAACTAGAAAGTCAGGCCACTCCTTCTCTTAACCAAGTTGAGATTGATAGTATCAGGGCGGAGGCCGTGAAGGAGTACCGTCTTTCTAGAGATTACCTAAGGCGAAAAGAGAACTTTTCAGTGCCATATGTAAAATATGATTTTTACCTTACTAGGTCTTGGTTGGAGAATCATAGGGAAGGGGAAGAATTCCCTGAGCTTCAATATACGAGCGATGTAATGTTATTTGACGCTCCCAATTGGACAAAGTATGAACCAGAGGCTGAATCCCCTGATGAGCTATTTAAGAAGGTTGTGCAGGATGATCTCGCAAACCTGACTGATCCTTGGGAGCCTGTGAGCCTGGATGATGCTCCCGAACCTATTGGTGCCCTCGATGACCTGGATGGAGAAGATGGTCAGTAGTCCTTAGAATGCGAGGGTCCGTCGGCGCTTGATCCTCAGCCTCAATCTCGTGCAGACTGAATTATTTTTCATTTTTATTTTTGAACATTTTGTTGTTCTTTTTTTTTGTTCTTTTTGAACATTTTGTTGTTCTTTTTTTTATTGGACTTATTCATGCTTGTAAAGATTTTCTTGAATGAATAAAGTTAAAGTTTATTTGTTCATGCTTCATATTGCTTTGTTAGTTAACCTTTCGCTATTTATCGCTTATCTTTTTATTTGTTTTACTTACTCGTATATTTATTTATTCGTATATGCTCCCTAATTCTTGATAGAAAGATATACTTTCAGAAAGAATTACATATGTAAACATACCTTTTTCTGAGGCCTGACTACCATGACGAGAGTGCGTCTTCAGTTCTTACAGCCAATACGTTTCCATTGCCTAGCCACAGTGACACAATTGCGCCTCAGGTTCTTACGGCTTCTTTGTCTGTAACGCCTGGCCACAATGATGCTATTGCGCATCAGGCTCTTACGGCTCGTCTGATTTTTTACGCTGGCCACAGTGACGCTATTGCGCCTTAGGCTCTTACGGCTCGTCTGATTTTTTACGTCTGGCCACATTGACGCTATTGCACCTCAGGCTCTTACGACTCGTATGATTTTTTACGCTTGGCCACAGTGACGCTATTGCCTCTCAGGCTCTTACGGCTCGTCTGATTTTTTACGCCTGGCCACAATGACGCTATTGCGCCTCAAGCTCTTATGGCTCGTCTGTCTTCTGTCACAAGATTTAGATTTATAAAAGTTGAAAATATAATAGAAGAACAATCTGCATAATGATCAGATAATGGTATCTTGTGACAGTGTAAACAAATAACAATAATACGAGAATATAAGGATTGAGAAAGAAAACATAATGATTAATTCAAATACAATTTCAAATGATTTGAGTTCCATATTTTTCCTATTTTCTTTCCTTGCAGAGTTTCCAGGATGCAGGTGCTGGGCCCAATCCTTCGTCTGATTCGGTATGGTCCTTCCCAATTGGCTCTGAATTTTTTGTCTTCCCTCAAGGTATTCGTGATATGTGACTTTCTAAGCATCAAATCTCCCTCGAACATCGGTCTATCTTTCACCCGACTGTTGTAGTAGTTGACCACCCTCTGATGATAGGATGCCAGCCGGATAGCTGTGGCCTCTCTATGCTCATCAAGCAAATCTAGGTTTCCCTTAGTCCCTGTGAATTCTTTTCTTCCACTAAAGGCACTACCATGGATGACACTGCTTCAATTTCCATGAGAATCAATGCTTCAGTGTCGTATACAAGGCTAAACGACGTTTTCCCAGTCGATACCCGACTAGTGGTATGATATGCCCATAAGACACTAGGCAACTCGTCCACCCATGCTCCCTTAGCTTTGTCCAGTCTGGTCTTTAACCCATGAAGGATAGTTTGATTACTGACTTCGGCCTGTCCATTAGCTTGAGGATATGATACAAAAGAAATCCTTAGCTGAATGTCAAGGCGCTTATAGAATTCATGGAAGGCGTCACAATCAAACTACTTTTCGTGATCAACATTTAAGATACGTGGGATCCCGAACCGGCAGATAATATCTTTCCATACCATCGCTTCCACTTTCTTCTCCGTGATTGTAGCTAAAGGCTCTGCCTCAATCCACTTTGTAAAGTAATCGGTGGCAACCAATAGAAACTTTTTTTAACCTGTAGCTAATGGGAAGGGCCCTAGAATGTCCAATCCCCATTGTGCAAAAGGATTTGGTTGTACTGTACTCTGGAAGGGAGTCACTGGGGCCGTTGTTATTGGAGCAAACCTTTGACACTTGTCACACCTGCGGGTTTTATCCGTCGCATCTTTTTTCAATGTCGGCCAATAGAATCCCGATCGCAATATCTTAGCAGCAAGGGCTCTAGCTCCCAAGTGCTCACCACAAATTCCTTTGTGTACCTCAGGTAGGACATAGTTTGCTTGCTCTGGCCCCAGGCACTTTAACAAAGACGATGAATACCCCCTTTTGTATAGTTCCCCGTTTATCAGTGTGAACTTTGCCCCTTGTATCCTTAAGCGACGAGCCTCGTCCTTATCTTGTGGGAGTGTACCTTCAGTGAGATACTGTTTGAATGGGGATCTCCAATCATCCCCCACTTCAATGTCACACACTTCGACTTCTTCAATGCTAGGCCGCTCGAGTCTCTCCACCTTCACTATTCTTCCTCCGGTCTCATTGGTGGAGGCTAATTTGGACAATGAATCTGCATGTGTGTTTTCAGACGGATTAATTTATATTAGCTGGAAGTTTTTGAAAGTCCGAGCCAGAGATTGGACTTTCTTTAGATAAGGGACCAGTATCGGCTCTCGAATCTCATACTGCCCACTGAACTAGTTTACCACCAATTGAGAATCACTATGCGCCACCAGGTGGTGAACTTGCAACCTCTCTGCCAGCTTCATTCCAGCAACCAGAGCCTCATACTCTGCTATATTGTTTAAACTAGGGAACCTAAACTGCAAAGAGTATTCTAAGGATTTCCCTTCCGGCGACACTAAGACTACACCTGCCCCACTTCCATTCGCACTTGATGCTCCGTCAACATACAGTAGCCACGGTTGAGTTTCCTTTCCACTATTGTCGCTCGGGCTAGTACATTCTATTATAAAGTCTGCTAAAGCTTGGCCTTTGATAGCCTACCTGGGTTGGAATGTGATATCATACTCTCCAAGTTTCACTACCCATTTAACTAGTCTCCCTAAATGTTCAAGCTTCTGGAGGATTTGCCTTAACGGTTGATCTGTCAAGACAGTGATGGAGTGTGCCGAAAAATAAGGGCGCAACTTACGAGAGGCCATCACAAGGGCCAATGCTAGCTCTCGGCCAGCGGATAACGGGTCTCCGGGTCCAGTAGTACCTTACTCACATAGTAGATGGGACGGTACACTATTTCATCTTTCTTCAGTAGTACCACACTGACGGCGAATTCACCGACTCTCAAGTACATATACAACTGTTCCCCTTTCAAAGGTCTTGTCAGCAAAGGTAACTGCTTCAAGTATTCCTTTAAGCCTTCAAAAGCTTTTTGACAATCATTTGTTCATTCAAAATTCCTTCGCCTTGTAGAGTTTTGAAGAATGGCAAGCTCTTTTTTGCAGACTTTGATAAAAAGCGGTTCAGAGCTGCTATTCTGCCTGTCAATCTTTGGATATCTCTCACTGTGATTGGTGGCTTCATGTCTATAATTGCCTGTACCTTTTTAGGATTTACCTCAATACCCCTGTTAGTGATCATGAATCCTAAGAACTTCCCCGATCTAACTCCGAATGAGCATTTGCTGGGATTTAGCTTCATACTGAATTCCCTCAGCACATCGAACACCTTGGATATCTGATGAGCGTGAGACTCTCCTGCTCTGCTCTTGATAATCATATCGTCCACATAGGCTTCCAAAGTATTTCTCAGAAGATCTTTGAACACTTTGTTCACCATTCGCTGATATGTGGCTCCGGCGTTCTTTAAATCGAATGGCATTACCCGATAACAGTATGTTCCATCGTCGGTTATAAAAGAAGTCTTCTCTTCATCTTCTGGGTGGAGCATAATTTGATGATATCCGGAGAAAGCATTTAAAAAATTGAGGAGTTCGTATCCGGATGTTTCATCCACAAGCCTATCAATTCGGGGCAAAGGGTACGAATCTCTAGGGCAAACTTTATTCAAATCAGTGAAATCCACACACATTCTCATTTTCCATTGGATTTCTTCACCATTACTACATTGGCTAGCCACTCAGGGTAGTAGACCTCTCTAATAAACCCGGCTTCTAAAAGTTTATTGATTTCTTCAGTGATTGCTTTCTGTCTTTTCGGGGCAAAATTCCTCTTCTTCTGCTTGACAGGCCTATGCCCAGGTGAGACATTAAGCTCATGACAAATCACTTCAGGATTAATCCCGGGCATATCAGTTGGGGTCCAAGCGAAAACATCTGAGTTTCTCTGTAGGCATTCAGCTATCTCCCTTCTTGTTTGTTCATTCTGCTGAGTTCCTATGAATGCCTTCTTCTCTTCATCCCCTTTGACTAGCTCAATGGCTTTCATTTTCTCCACAGGTTGAGCCTTAGGAGGATTATCTATGCACAAAGTCTCCTTTCTTTGTACTCCTTTGTTGGCGGTAGAAGCGATATAACAAGTACGAGCCCTCTTTTGATCTCCTCGCACTTGCCCAACTCCGTTGGGAGTAGGAAACTTCATTAATAAGTAACAAGAGGATATCACCGCCCTCATATCATTTAATACAGGCCTCCCTAGGATCATGTTGTAAGCAGCTGAGGTTGACCTCACAACCATGAACAATACCTGTCGTGTCACATCCTTTGGACACAACTCTATAGACCTGGCTACCTTCACCTTCTCACCCGTAAATTCGTACAATGGTGTCATAACAGGTCTTAATCTATCTTCGGATATATTCATTTTCTCGAAGCAATTCCAATAGATTAAGTTCACCGAACTTCCATTATCGACTAGGATTCTGCTCACCGGATGTTTTGCCACCACTGCGGATATCACCATGGGATCATCATGAGTTACGCCAATATCACCCTTGTCTGCCGGAGTGAACACAATGGGTTCTTCATCTGCCTTCTCCTCCATCACAGCATGAACCTGATATGCTTCTCTTACGTAACTTTTACGGGAAGCAAAGGAGTTTCCTGCCATCGATTCTCCTCCTGCGATAACATTTATTGTCGGGCCGATAGGTTCGTTATCCGACTGATTACCTCGAGGGATAGGCCTAGCTACTTCATTCCTTAGCCTATTTCTTCCGTTATCATTATTTTGTATATTCTGCGAGCGATCATTCATTCGATCTCGTAGAGGATAACGGGGCCTTTCACTTCTCCACAGGAAGCGGTTAATTTTCCCCTCTCTAGCTAACCTCTCTAGCTGATCCATCAGATCTCTGCATCTTTCAGTGGGGTGACCATGAGCGGCATGAAATTCACAATTGGTATCAGGATTTCGCCCTATATCTCCAATCTTCTTTTTAGGGAATTCCAACAGTCCCGTTCCCTCAATAGCTGCAAGTATTGCGGCGCGAGGCTCATTCAATCTGATATAGCCTTCGTACCTGAGTCTAGGGTCCTTGTCTAATCCGACAGGTCTTGGCGAGCTTCTTTCAGGTACATCTCTCTGTCTTTTTCTTCCTTCCCTTGCCTCTCTGGATTGTACCATCTTCATTACTTTCTCTTGAGCCACGTATTTATTTGCTCTAGCAAATAAATCAGAAAGGGTCGCTCACTGATTAAGAGAGAGAGATTCTTGTAGCTTCTCGGATTTCGTCCCCTGTAGCATTGCAGCCATGGCTACTCCTACTGGTAGATCTTTCACCTCTAAGGTTGCATCTCAGAAACGATCTACATAGTTCTTCAATGGCTCTTTATTCCCTTGTTTAAGGGTCAGCAAATAAGTAGCGTCCTTCTTCCTTTAGCTATTGATCATGAAGGCTCTCAAAAATTCACTTCGTAACTGATCGAAGGATGAGATAGAACCCTCACTTAACCCGTTAAACTATTTTAGCGCATGCCCCGATAGTGTAAGCGAGAAGGCTCTGCACATGATTTCATCTTCCCATCCATGGAGCAGCATGAGAGACTTATAACTTTGTATATGGTCGTATGGGTCTGTTTTGCCAGCGTAAGTAGCCATAGGAGGCATCTTGAACTTCTTTGGCAAAGGTTTGTCCATAATCTCTACACTGAAAGGAACTCTCCTTCTCGGACTGTCATCAGGAGACATTAACTTCTTCCTTTCTAAAATCCTCTCGACAACCTTCTCAACATTTTTCGACCCTCGAGTCGAGCGTGCCCTTCTCTCTTTGGGACTAGAAGAGTCTGAGTGGTAAGCACTCCTTCTTCCCCTGTTCCGAAGATTTTGCACATGCTCCGCTCCCCGGCTCAATATCTCTTCCTCGTTTAAGGTTTTCCTGCTTCTAGGGGCCTGCCCTATATCTTTTCTTCCAGCACCTCTCATTCCGTGATTCGACCTGGTACCTTCAAAATAGTCTCGGGGGTCATGACTATTCTGTCTCCATCGCTCCCCAGACCTGTGATCTTCAAAGTTATACTCCAATTCTGCTGTAGAAGTCCTGTGCTCTACGGGAGAGTTCTGCCACCTGTACTCTACGGGGGGCTCTACCGCCTGTACTATGCGGGAGAGTTCTGTCGCCTGTACTCTGTGGAGGAGCTCTGCCGCTTGTGATCTGCAGGAGAGCTCTGCCACCTGTACTTTGCGGGAGAGTTCTGCTAACTGTACTCTGCGGGGGAGCTCTGCCTCCTGTGATCTGCGGGAGAGCTCTGTCGCCTGTGATCTGCGAGAGAGTTCTGCTCAGTTGGATTCATGGCAGTGTTCATTCGCCTCAGACCTGCGGCAGGGTTCACCTCCCGCAACCCTACCGTAGGGCGCCTCCTCGAACTTGTGGTAGAGTTTACCCTCAAGGTTGCGACAGGGTTATCCTCCAAACCTGCGGCAGAGTTCGGAATCAGGCCAACGGTAGTATTCTGTCCCCAATCTCCTTATCTAGCATTCACCATGGTAGAGGGTTGACCTTTCTCGTGAGTCTACCTCGGGATGTTCTCCCCTACCATCTGTTGCACTTTTGGAGGTAAGCTAAATTGCGGTAGAGCAGCTTTGAAGAAATTCACCATAGCCCTCAACGCTGTCGTGGTCTCCTCGTTCTGACGCTTCAAAGCCTTAAATTCATCAAGAGAAATAGAGGCAACTCTGCTGCCCTCTTCATTCTGCTCTTGTCCTCACTCTGGTCTGACAGGAGGACTCACAGAATTCTCTTCTCTCAAATTTGCTGCTGCTGTCGAGCGTGTTCTCACTATTTTGATAGGGAATCTGACTTTTCGTTCTGGTTCCCACAGACGACGCCAATTGTTGTTGCTCTAAACAACAATGAAATGATGCTGATGTGATCTTCTCCACGTGTCTTGAATATTCTGCAAAAACAATGAAAGTCAGAGAGGCGCAGGGATCTGTCCCTGCACGCGCACTCCGATGCTTAAGTCAGAAGACTGTTTAAGCAGAGTTTTTGTAAGTAAAATAGAGATTATGGTTTTTTTTATCATACCTGGTGTATTTATAGACATTTTTAAAAATTAAGTCGGGCTTCATATTTTTCCAAGGCTTGCGAATATTTTGGGCCCAAAAGTATAGGATTAGGATATGAGGCCCAGGCGCTTGTCTAGGCTGCGACAGAGTTATTAGATACTCTGTTACGGACTCAGAGTCTGCCTCTGTGCGGATGAGTTCAACATGATACAGAGGTTCGAAGACCTCTGTCGCAGTCCTTGCGGCAGAGTTCTGCCGCGACTCACTTTGTCGCAGTGACTCTGTCGCCACACTGTCTGTCGCATTCATATTCTACCGCATAGGTCTATTGCCTCTTGTTGTTGGACTCAAAGCGCAGAGGTCTGTCGCGTGTATACTCAGCCGTATGACTCTGTCGCCAAAAGACTCTATCTCATAGTAACTCTATCGCCAGGAACTCTGCCGCATAGTAACTCTATCGCGGAGGACTCTGCCGCATAGTAACGCTGTAGCATATTGGGTTCTATCGCCATCATTCGGTATCTGCCACGTGGCTTATGTCTCTTGGTGGTTGTATTTGACACGTGACTATCCTCTGTTGGTCAATATTTGTATACGTGGACTTTAATGGGTATGACCATTATCAATATTTAATTATGATATTTTATATTAAATTCTAATATGATTAAATGATGATATTTAATATTACTATTGAATAGTTCAAAATAATATTATTTAATATTAATGTTAAAAATATTATCTAATATAAATTTCTTTATTAAATACATAGTAATTTTTAATTTTTTCTTATAATTTTTATTTTATAAATTGAATTAATATATCTGAAACACATTTAATATTTGATGTTGCACTAAACAACAATGAGGTGATGCTGATACGATTCTTTCCACGTGTCTTGAATATTCTACAAAAACAATGAAAGTCAGAGAGGTGCAGGGATCTGTCCCTGCACGCGCACTCCGATGCTTAAGTTAGAAAATTATTTAAGCAGAGTTTCTGTATCCAAAAAAGAGATTAGGGTCCCCTTTTGTACATACCTGGTGTATTTATAGACTTTTTCTAGAATCAAGTCGGGCTTCATGTTCTTTCAGGGTTAAGGATATTTTAGGCCCATAACTATAGGATTCGGGTCTGAGGCCCAGACGCGTGTCTGGGCTGCGACAGAGTTATTAGATACTCTATCGCGACTTGGAGTTGGACGGCTTGTATGAGTTCAACATGCGACAGAGTTACGTGAACCTCTGCCGCAGTCGCTGCGGTAGAGTTCTATCGCAGTCCATGCGGTAGAGTTTCGTTGCGGTTCGTGCGGTAGAGGTCTATCGCGGCTTACTCTGTCGCGTTCATACCCTACCGCAGAGTCTCTATCGCCTAGAGACTCTATCGCCCCACTCAGCGACTGCGTCACCTAGAGACTCTATCGTCGGGGACTCTTTCGCATAGACTCTATCGCCTACTCCAGTGACTGTGTCGCCACCTCTCTTTACCTGCCACGTGGCTTATGTCTCTTCTGTTTGTGTTTGACACGTGGCTGTCTCTTGTTGGTCGATGTTTGTACACGTGGACTTTGATGATATAACCATTATCAATTGCTCCCCACTCTTTGGTAGGAATATTTCTTGCGAAAGAGTATTCTTGATTCACTGTTCCAAAGCAAGTGCAGATTCCCGTGCACGTGTAGATGCAGCCGCGCCTATATATATAAGCTCCCAGTTATCGCAGTATCTACTGAGTTCTCTCGCTTAAGAGCACTCTGTCGCACATTTTCCAAATACTCTGTCGCAACTCTGCCGCTAGTCGACCGTATCTCTGTCGTGACTCTACCGCTACTCTATTGCGGGTTGCTGATACTCTTCCGCATCTCTATCGCATAAGTCCATCACTGTGTCCCGAGTCTGTTGCGTGGACAAAAACTCTGTCGCCCCGTGTTGTTTGCCACACTTCTGTCGCAAACGCTCTAACACTATAGTTCACTGTCTTCCTGCATCTCTGTTAGGTAAACTCTGTCGCCAGTAGTTTTTTCTTCGTGATTTTCCTTGAGCTTCAAAAATGGCTGGTCATGGTGTAGGGAAGCACATAGAGCTAGGAGTTAAATCGACTTTGAAGGCAGTTGACATCCAAGACCTTATGTCTAGGTTTCCTTTGCCCGATGGATACTCCTATAGGCTTCCAAACCCTCAAGAAAACGACATACGTAGTGTGTCTGATTTTAGGGCATCCTTAGAGTTAGGACTCCGTTTTCCATTATCCGACTTTGGGGCTTCTTTCCTTAGGACGCACAGGATTGCCCCTGGACAACTGCATCCTCACGCATTGATGCAATTAATAGGATTTACCGTGCATTGCCGACTAAGGGGCGTTTCTCCGTCTCTTCCCCTTCTTGATGCCTTTTTTAGGTTTCGAGGCAGCCCCGGTTTAGTTCCTTATTCACTCCAGCGGGTGTATAAGCCTGGATTTGAAAATAGATTATTTGAAAAACCTGCAAATAAGCTTCATGGTTTTGAATCGGAGTGGCTTATTGTGGAGACGCTTGGGGGCCTGGATTTCCCTACTCGTTGGGAAACTAGGCGTGAAATCCCCAAGGGCCCCCAGATTTCTACACTTAGAGAACAGTTGTCCTTAGATGTCAATAGGTTATTGGTTGATAGTCCCATTAGTCTTGACAGTCTTTTATCAAATGAAAATTTGATATCTGCTGGCCGGGGTGTGGGTCCCATCCCTATTGTCGGCCTTTCTGTTCCTCCTTCGAATCCTTCATCCTCGATTCCCTCTGAGTTGAACCCTGAACTTTTAAGGTCGCAAGAAGATATAGGGAGCACAAATATAGAATCTAGTTCTGACAGTGAACCTTTAGCTGATCTGAATGACTGGGAAGGATTTGGTTCAACTTTCATGGTTCTTCCTGACGATGATATGATAAACATAGAGTCCCTTCAGGAGCATTTTGATTCTCCTGATGGTAACTTTTCATGCTTTTTTATTATTTGTTGGTTCTGACCACGTTTTTGACCACTTATTTGTTCTTTTTCTTTTTTGTAGAAATGAGCCATTTTCGACGATCTTTAGCGCGTCAAGGTTCGGAGGGCGGTCCGTCTAGTGGCCCTACTAGAAAGAGGCCTCGCTTAGCTGATGATGTTCCCAATGAGGCACCAGTTCCGCCTCAATTGCCTCGGGCTCGGACCCCACCTCTTCCTAGACAAGTGATGCCTCCTCCCCCGGAACAAAGGGATCCTTCTCGAGATAGAGGGAGGGCTCATTCCTCTTCACGGAGGGCTTCTAATTCGTCTGGACGGTCTCGATCTGAAGAGCGTGCCGAGTGCAATATAATTCCGTCTCAACGAAAGAATCGGAGGCATTTGTATATCGAGCCGTCAATGGGGACTAGGCCAATTCTCCCAAGGATAGGTCCTGTTGATGAGAGATCCTACCCCGTGACGGTGGTTATATCATGAGGGGGTCTGAGTTCCGGGTTTACCCGAGAGTTCGTGACAACGATACGTTGGATTCTCCCGGGGTGGCATCTCGACTGAGTTGGGCCACTATTCTCCCGAGGGACGAAGCTCGAATATTCAGGAATTATCCAGAGGGAGAAGACTTAGCTGATGTGGAAGCGCTGAGGGTAATCTTCACGTTCTTTTTTCGTTTAATTTCTTTTTGCTACACTTTTGAGTTTGACTTTTTGTATTTCTTTTCAGCTTGCTCAGAGGACTGTGGCCAACAACGCTCAACATCGAGCCTATCGGGAGCGAGCTGACAAGGAGATCCGGGAGTTGAAGGACAAAGTCATGGAGTTGTCAAATACTGTTAACAACTTATCTGGGCTTCCAAACGTGGTACGAAACTTAGAAGATCAGCTCTTGAAGGCGCGCCAAGATTTGAATCAGGCCAAGGGGGATCTTACTGTCGAGGCGGCTAGGTCTAACAAATTTCATGAAGATCTTCAACAGGCCCAAGCCGAACTGGACCGCATGCAGTCTAAATATGGGGTATCATCTTTGTCAGAACAAAGGCTTTAAGGTATTGGGTTCGAACCCCTGAGGACATGATAAAACCGTGAGGGCGGAGCCTGAGGGCAGAGTCCAAAGCGGATAATACGGTTGAGTGGATCTCCTACCGGCTGAGCTAGATGCCACAACAATATTTATTTTCATTATGTGATTACATTAATCAAACATTTTTGGTATTTTAAAAATTTTGAAAATAAACAAAACATTAAAAAAAAAAATTTTCAAATCAGAAAACAATCCCGAATGATAAATTACCGTAAAATAAGATAGGAAAATAAATGAGAAAAGGAAGACATCTCCAAATGTCAAAACGTAAGGACCCCGTCAAATCTTGGCCGTCAATCTCTAATCCTAAGGATCAAAACCATCCAGAGACTATTTTCTTCCCTATAAATTCAACCATTGGCTTCCACCCTCCGTCAGAAAATAGGCGGTTCTAGATCCAGGAAATCCGATAAAGAAAATAGGGGAAAAGGATTTGAGAGCAATTTAATCTAATTTTTGGGTTTTAGATTGGAAAACAAAAAGAAGCAAAAGAAATTAACGGATCTATAATTCGTTTGAATCTGGACAAATTTCAATTCTAAAACTGAAAAGTCAGGGTTTCTTGTTTCTTTTTAGATTTCTTTGATTTCGTTTCTTTTGTTTTTAATATGAATGATCAGTCTCTGATGATGAATCAGCCACTGCAAATGATGATGAACCCGGTTCAAGTACAAGTTGCCGTTCAGCCGCGGATGATGAATCAATCTCAGCAGTTGATGGCGGCGGCTCACTCTCAGGCGATGAACCAATTAGCTGCGGCTCAGTCGCAGCCGATGAGCTCCTGTCCTCAGATGATGTTGAATCGAAGCTACAAGCCTTGGCAAGCTCAGGACGCAAATCCTAACCCTAGTTCTAACTCGAACAAGAAATTCTCTTCTTTCAATCGTAATAACAATTGGAAGGGCAAAAAAGTTTCTGCCGGTAAAGATTCTAGAAAGTTCGATAATAAGGCTTTATCCATGGGTTCTGTTTCTGGTATTTCTTCAGTTTCTGCTGCTTCCGGTGGTAGTACTCAAGGGTACAAACCTCCAACTCTTAACGAGCTCCAATATCAGAATCGGCTAAAAGCCAGGAAGATCTACGGCAACAAGAAGAAATTCAATAACAACAACAACCGCTTTGCTCCTTACGCGCCGCGAAATACAACTTCATTTATTATCCGAGCTAAAAAGTCTGGTGGGATAGCATCCTTGGTGTCACCATGTCCAGTGACGCCTGCGGTGCTTCCTACGCCAATATTTTCACCGTCGAGGGAGGTTTTGGGTGATATGGCCAAGGAAGAATGGGGCGTGGATGGTTATGGGTCGATGAAAGGGTTGATACGGCTTCGATCACCAGAAGTTGGTCATTATGATGAGGATGATGAGGACGGAGGAAATGGTGGGGGATCGAGTGAGAGCGATGTGGAAGAACACGTGGAAGTGGAGAGGAGATTGGACCATGATCTGAGTAGGTTTGAGATGATATATCCTAGTTATGGTGGTGATTATAACAATATTTTGGAGAATAGAGTGGATGATCAAGATACCCATATAGCTCAATTGGAAGAAGAGAACTTGACATTAAAGGAAAGGCTGTTCTTAATGGAGAGGGAATTGGGGGATTTGAGGAGGAGGTTACAGTTTTTAGAGAGGCAATGTCAGGTGCTGGAAGATGTTAATGAGGAGGTTGTGGAGAATGGTTCAGATAATGAAAGTGAGGGTGGTGGTTCTGATGTTAGGGTGGTAACTGATGCTGCTGACCATAATAATGTGGAAATGGTTGAGTTTGCTGCTGGAAGTAGTAGAAATGTTGATGTTATGGAGGAGGATAAGAATGGTGGAATGCCACAGAATGGAGGTCTAAGGGATGTTTGTATGGATGAGATTGCAGTTGCAAGAGAAGATGATCTAAAGAGTAAAGGAAGTGGGGATGATGAATTAAACGGTCAAATTTTGAGGGACGAAATAGTTCGAGATAAGGAAAATGAGGCCCCGAGTGACAAAGCAGGAGGCAGTCTGTTTGTGGGGGGGAAGATTGTTGAAGAAGAGAAAGATGAATCTGAGATCTGAAGAAGCTAGGAATGTGGCTGCTGAAAACAATGAAAGTAAGAAGTGCACTTGTGAAGAACAATGGCAATGGTGACTAGTAGTTAGACTGTCCCCCATTATTGTAAGTCTTTTCTCTGAACAATGGTGCTTGGGAATCCTTCTATGTTAATTGAAACAAACAACTTCTGGATATTTGCGGCCTAAGTAGATTAAATTTGGTATAGTTCTTAATGTTTTTTTTTTTTTTTGACTTTTGTTAGTTTGACGGGGAAAAAAGAGGATGAATCGGCTTTGTTCTCCTTTCTCTGCCGTCATATGATTTAGAAAGTAGGCATCCTTTCCAGCTGTCAATTTCTTTTGTCTTTTTATTTGGAAAAGGATAAGAAAGGGAAGAAGGGGTTTGTAATTTGTTTAACTTGTAGACGGGTTATCAATGCAGGTTCTTTTTGTTGAAGACATAAATTTGTATTGATTTCAACTTCTTTTAAGGTTTGGAAATATTTGCCGCTGATTTACTTGCATTATTTTGCTTAATGTCATAAAACTTCTAAATATATTTATCTGCATACGATCCTATTTACTTCTATCTTTCAAAATATTATTTGGTTTGATTCATTTTGGCCATCCCCTTTTCCTATTTCTAAACTAATGAACATATTGTGTAATTAATTTGCCTTCTTAGAGGATTCATATGTGGTATTCTGGTTATAATTTTAAATTGACAAACTTGACATCCTATTTGGCTTTTCTTTTGTTATTACTATGAGATTTTTTTTTTCCCTAAATTCAGATAATGATCTTTCCCCTTGATTGCATTTAGAACTTCAACAGTCCCGATATGAGTAAGTTGTAACATGTTATCTATGCATGTATATATGTGAAAACAGAGAATATATTTGTTCCATTTTGATTGTTAATTTGATATAAGCTGAACTCAGGTAAAGAGATTTATGGCTGTGGATGGTGTGCTTCCCTGCTAAGTGGTTAATTTGTTTTGATATGGAGTAATTGTTATACAACTTTTTGCTTATCTTTTTACACATCTTTTAGCGTATGCTTCTGCGCATTTGTCTTGTAGATGGTGCCTTCCAAGAATCATAATGGAAGAAAAGGTCTCTTCTATGCCTACTTTCCTTTAGACCTTACAGCAAGTGCCCAAATTGGGGTCTAACTGTGGCCATTCTTTTTATCTCTGAACTGATGAAAAGTAGTTGTCATTGGGTTTTATAGGGGAGGCTGATAATGGTTGATTATGTACACAATAGTATTCGTTGGATCCCCTCATGTTAATTTTATGCATGCATGGGCTTACTCTTACCAGGACTCATTAACCACGTTCAACTTTCACCTGCCCCTTCCTAAGGGTGTTCCCAGATGGAAGAGGTGAGATAAAAACTGGAAAACCTTTTGCTTTCCTTGTCCAATTTAGATGGCCTTACCTTTCCTTTGATTGAACATATACAGTTGTGTGGTTGTACAAGCTAGTTAATATTTTTTTTGGGAATGCGCAATGGCTGATGATTAGGATGGAGAATCTTTGGATTTGCAGGTATAGGAACTGAAATGGTTAAAACCTATACCTTGGCCAGTGCAGCAGCTTCATCTATTGCATCAGCTGCGAACCTTGGAGGTTTAGTTTCTTTTTGCTATTGAAGTTCTACCCAGATATAAAAAGCGACTTCTGTGCTCCTTGTGGTAGTAATCTGGTTTTAGTATTCATGACTGTCTTAAAAACTGACATGTTTTATGCAGTGTATCCATCATCATTCAGAGAAGGATCATATGAGGTTGCCATATACACTTGTCTGGTCATCCTGTTTGTTGTTTCAAGTAGTGTAAGTATGTTTGAGCATTTGAAAATGAGCTTGTTTTGGGTGAATGTTCAACTGTTCAAAGTTAGTTTGAATGGGTAGTGTGGTTGGTTTCGATGAAATTAAAAATAAAAGTGATGTGAAATTGGTACGGTGATGTGTTTGAATATAATCGTAACGGGAGCAGGAAGATGAATGATTATTAAAAATTAAAAAGAATGAGGGTAAAATTGAAACTGTGATGCGATGATAATTTTCATAATCATGCCGCACCGGAGCTTGCATTACAGCCTGTTGGTTCCAAACCCAACTTAAGTGTGTCATGAATAAATTGGCAGGAGTCAACTGCATCTTCATGGAGGTTTGTATGAATTGATTAAGACGGTTTCAAATCAAGACGAATAGTTTATGACTGCTCCATTTTCTTTTCGGCCAACTGCTTGGCACTGGCAATACATCAAGATTACCTAACAAAATAAGAGTTTTAGGAGTAATAATAATAATAATAATAATAATAATAATAATAATAATAATAATTTTGGGACCTCCAGAAAAGAGAGAGAAAGAAAATGTCTCATTTTGGGGTATAAAAAAACGATGGACAAAAGAAATTGGACACGGTTTCGGAACTGGAAATTCCTATATATTTTATAAAATATAAATCTGTCTTTTTCTAGGGTCCATTTCGAGAACATTTTATTTTGATGTGCTAGTCAATTTTGTTATTGTAATAAGGCTTAATTTCTGAATATCTCAAATTTTAGTGTAAAATAGATTAAATTTTTTTCATCTTTTATTTCAAGAAAATTACTCAATCATATATTATTTTTTAGTAAACATGATCTTAAATCATTAAAATCAAAGAAAAAAAGTTTAATTACTTTTAACCGCTGTTATCTGATACAATTGGAACTTATGTTTGATGATGACATGAAAAATTACGTACAAATAATAAAAAAAAAAAAATTGGCACATTTAGTGGGATAATCTCTGCCTCTCATTTCTTTTTTTTCCAAATTCAAGTTTGCAAAGATTGAATGGCTTTCAATAAGAATTCTCCTAATATGCCAAATCTCAATCCTACTCGAGTGAATCTTGCAATCTACTCTAGTTCATCATCTTCTACCAATCGTTATGATATTAGAAGAAAGACAAAAGTTTTTGAAGGGATTTATGCTCAAACTCTTTCGGTGCTCAACAAAAACCCATCCTTTGAGACTTCTTCCCCAAATGAAGAAGAATAATTTTCTACTAGGCAACTTGCTAATTCTGATGAATTAAGTACAAACTACTACTAGTACCAATCAGTAGCTTTGTTCAATCATCTCCTTCAAAGTCAGATTTTAGAGCAATGGTTGTCATGACAATTAGACAAGTTGCTCTAACGGAAAACAATGTAAAGTTCCTTACATTAAGCATGAAGGAAAGGTTTGATTGGTATATCTATCTTTAGCTTGTCACAATCAATAATTGGTAACAACTTGAACAATAAACCTAGTCTATTTAAAATAAACTTTTTATTGAAATGTAAATTTATAAAGATCCAAGAAGTGATCTTTGTTTATAAAAATTATGTTTTTTATAAATTACATTTTTTTTATTAAGTTTGTTTTTTGTGATATTTAAAATCTTGAAATATTATACAATTTAAAAAATCGTAGTTAAAGATATTAAACTGTGCATATTTTCAATAAATGTAGTTAATATTTTTATGTAATCATAGTTTATCCACTTTTTTCTAATAATGTATGATCATCCATGGTATGGGCTTGGCCCATCTTGTTGGGTTAATTTCTGTATGACAGTTGTGTAAGTTTTAAAACTCTATAAGCATTTGATAAAAAGATTATTAAGGTTTTAGTAAATGATATGTGTGTGTTTATATATGGTTGAATTCCTTCTTTACTTTTCATAATATTAGTATCTATCCATTAAAAGTTACCTGAAAGAAAATAAGAATAAGAAGATTAGATTTTTATAATAGTCAACAACCTCTTAACTGAATGGTTAAAAAAAATTTGTATAATGTTATCAGCGGCGTAGCTACATGGTGTTGAGTGGGATCAATTGACCCCACTTAACTTTTGAAAAATACATAAATTGATACATATATATTTAGCTAAAAAATGTAGCGTTTTTTTTTTATTTAAATTGACACCACTAAAATTAGTTTAAAAAAGGGGTTGAAACAAAATTTACATATTCACTTCTATATATTTTTTAATTTAAAAAATTTAACACTTTTCTTTCATTACGAGTACAACTTTAATTTGTGAGATTTAAAAATTCTTTAGCAATTAACATTTACTTCTATTGATTTTTTTTACCAACATATTTTTAGTTTTATTTTAATTTTGATTTATTACTTGTTTCTTTTTTAAATTTTCTCTTCATTTTGTTATGATCACTTTTTTCGACTATAGATTTTCTTCTTAATTACTTCTAGAATACATATTATATATGAATTTTATTCAATTTATAAATGATTAGTTTGTTGTCTTGATTAGAAATGGAAAAAATCAACCCAATTTGAAAAACCAATTCGATTGACCCAAATCTAAACCTAATCGATCTGATTTGACTAAAAAAGCCAACAGTCCAAATCGAACTCGATTCAAATCTGAATTGATTCGAACCCAAATTGATCTAAATTCATATTGGTCCGAACTCGACCTAATCCAAACTTGAATTGATTCGAATCCAAATTCAACCGAATTCAAATTAACCCAAACTCAACCTAATTCGAACCTGAATTGATCCAAATCCAAATTGACCTGAACTTGAATTGATTCAAATCCAAATTAACACAATCTTAAAAAATTTCAAACTTAAATTAAGACTAACATTAAATTTTTAAATGTCAAATTAATGATTAAAATATTATATTATGGTAAAAATATTTTTTTTAATAATACGAGTGTTATATTTTTTAAATCTAGTTAAATTTAAAAGATCACTTTTATATTGCATTCATTTAACCTAACAATGAAAAAATTCTACAAGAGTTGGCGTAAAATTATCTAATGGTTAATCTATCATATA
Organism: Firmiana major; assembly: GCA_033439115.1. Classification (NCBI taxonomy): domain Eukaryota; kingdom Viridiplantae; phylum Streptophyta; class Magnoliopsida; order Malvales; family Malvaceae; genus Firmiana; species Firmiana major. The sequence goes on from CM065905.1 coordinate 42,506,796, forward strand.
GTACAGAACCTATATTATTTACACTCAATGCCTTCAATTATTCTATAAAAAAAAATCAAGAGAAATTAAAGGGATGTATAATAGCCTATTATAGTATCTATTAGGGATTTTTAAATCACTTTAGATGCCTAGAGTTAACAATTATTATAGATAATAAAAATAAAATTAAAAATGCGTAATTAATTTTTAAATATTGATAAATATATTACATAAAAAACTATCACACTAATTGTTGAATATTTTGAATATTTCAATCCTAATTTTATTATAGGTTATGCAACAAGAAAATTTATTTTCATGAGTTATGTGATTCCTAGAAATATGATTTCAATTCATTTTCATATGAGAAACATCACATTGAAAATGACAAAAGGCCTAATTCGAAAAACCCATCCAACCCGACCAACTCGATTTGACTAAGAAAGTCAACAACCCGAACTTGACCGAATCTGAACCCAAGTTGATCCTAATTGAAATTGACCTGAAGTTAAATTGACTTAAACCCGAGTTGATTTGAATCCAAAATGGATCGATTTTTCCTTGACTCAAATCCGACCTGTCCCGAACCCGAAATGATCCAATCCAAAATAACTCAACCCGAACTCGATCCGGCCTGCACATTTGCCACCTCTGCTCTTGATGCAATAATTATTTTATATGTAATTAGTTATTCAATAGTACAAATATAATATCAGTACAAAAGAAAAAAAATATTAAATTATTTACTTATTTGTATTATTTTATAATATTTTTGTTGACATGAGAGAAAAATGAGAAAAATATACAGCGCTGCTAAAGTACAAATTTAGACAAATTATGAATAAATTGAAAGAAAATTCATTTTTTAAAAATTATTTTATATTATGAGATATGTTTTACTATATCTAATTTTGTCAATGTTGTATTAAGTAATAATATTTTAAATAAAAATAATATTACATCACTAACCTAGTGGTGTTCATGGGCCAATCCAATTCAAACCGGACTTAGGTAAAATATTAAGAAATTGATAGTTTCCTAAATCCAATGCACGTGCGAGTATCTCATTCGTGTGAGACACAGTCTACTCGAGGCAATCAGCACGGGTCTATGCATGTCAACAGAGTCCAATACGAGCAAAGCTCCCAACACTACTCCATGCATATCATACTATTAAAATCTTGTGCAAGTTACACTCCAGCCTGATTTTACGTATAATAAATCAAAACATCATGCAAGCAACGCTCCAGCGTGACTTTATGTATCATATAAAATCCTCGTGCGAGCAACGCTCCAGCACAATGTTATGCATATCAAATCAATTTAAATCACGTACGAGCAAGGCTTTAGTACGACTTTTATGCAATGTCATATGAAAATCTTGTGCGAGTTAAGCTCCAACATGCTTTCAGGCATATTAAATCAGATTAAATCAGAACATGGTGCGAGCAAGGCTCCAGCACATTTCATGTAAATGACAATAATAAAATTTGTGCGAGCAACCGCTCCAGCACATTTCATGTACAACCACGAACTTCAGACTCGATGTGAGTAATGCTCCAGCACCGCCTGTTTTCACATAAATTCGATGAGCGACTCATTTTTCAGAGAGTTTTCTTTTAAATCAAAATAAACACCTACAGAGTGCTGTTTATACAATTTATGGAAACACTGACCAACCTATCAATTTGCTTTGTTAAAAAGCAGGAAAAAATCATTCAAAATAGCCATTTCATGCATGTCATGCCTTCACCATACTTTGGTGAAATTTTCCTCAATAGGGGTAAAATAGTAATTTACCCTTAATATGGGTAAAATAGTCATTTGCCCATCCCGGTGCGCTAAAATTTTTATTTCGTTTTTAGAATCCCTAAACTATTTGAGTGTATGTAAAACCTGACGAAATTACGTGTAACTATCTCTAGCTGCTCATAAAATTCCCTTACCTCAATTTTCTGTACAGTCTAACTTTTCCAGCGCTGAGAATTTCGCTCAGTTCGATTTGCTCCCAGTCAACTCTCTAGAGCTGCGTATAACCATATATCAGGTTAATTACAATACATTCATCATTATTTCACCTTTATTGGGCTTAATTTAAAGCATTGAGTCTGTTTACTCTTATTGGGTCCGATTGCGCCTTAATGAGCCTTAACTAATTTTAAGCTCATTTTCACTTATTATTCATTCCTTTAAAGCCCATTGGGCACATTAAGCCCATTAATACTTATTGGGCCGTCTTAAGCCCTTTTATTTTTTTTATCTCCTTGAACAACTTACCTAATCATTTACGAGAGTCAATTATAAATTTCAAACATTAAACATTTTTATATGAAATTAATCCGTAACTTATGCGATAAATTGCTAACTCGTATAATTATACAAATTATAGTAAGTGAGGTTCACTTACCTGAGATTCTGTGATAGCACGCAAATCGATGTTGACTCGAACTCTTGTTTATCACCAATTGTCGCGCTATACATTTATATAATTAAATTGGGTCAATTCCAGTCAAATATAAATTCAAATAATTTTCTAAAAATTTAAAACGATAAATTTCGGTCACTTACTAGCTTGTCCTTAGACCCGATGCGTCATCGAATTTTTCTCAGTTTTTCCTCTTTTTTTTTGGCTGAACCGGTTCGGTCCGGTTCAGCACCTATTCACTTCACTGAATCGGTCCGTACCGGTTCAGTCTTCCCCTCGTCATTCGAGCCTCTGCCCGTCGATTCTTCTCCAGCTTCCACTTTCAGCTGGTCCATCTGGCCATGCAAAGCATGGATCGGGTGGTGGCCTCTCCTGGTTCAGCGGCGATGAGGCCGGTTCGACCTTTTCTCTTTCGGCATCGCTACCCATTTCTTCCCTTCGCCATTTTGTCCGTTTTCTCTTCGGCCGGTAACCTCGCCACTTGTAAGACCCAAATTTTTATCATATTTCCTTATGATTCACGTGATGTAAACATGATTATATGTAAATTGAATCATAAGAAGAGTTTTACGTGAGTGAAAAATGCAAATGGAATCAATAAAATTTTCGAATGCATTTAAAGATCAAATGAAGATTTAAATGGCCACATATTAAACGAATGAGATTCGGACCATTCGGATTGCAGATAAAAATTTAAAACACGAAATGAGAAAGGGTTCATGAAAGGAAGTTGTGTTGATTTGGTCTCGAACACGTTGAAAGGTAAAACGGTCAAAAGACTCAAAAATTCGATGTCAATTCGGTAAGAAATTGACACTGTAAACATGGATTTAGGGAATCTTGATCAATAAAGGAGAAATAATTAAATTTCAGGTTAAATTGATCAAGATATGAATTTATTGGAATAAACTGAAATTTTCACCTTAGAGAATTGTTCCAAAAATATGGGAAAAATACCCCGAGAAAAAAATAAGATAAATATATATTTAATTGATTTAAATATATATATATATATATATATATATTTGGGATATTTTGGGTATATATTATATTATATTATATTATATTATATTATATTATATTATATTTTATTTATATTTGGGATATTTTGGGTATATAATATATTATATTATATTATATTTTAATAAAATAAAATATAATATTAAAAAAATTAAAATAAAAAATAAAAAAGGAAACAGAATCGTGAAATCGCGGTTCTAGAAAACAAAGGAAACAGAAGACAAGCGTGGGAAGCCGAGCCTTCCCTCTGCCTCACCGAACGGAGGCCACCGGCGATGGACCCAGACGAGATGGCTGAAGGGAGAGGCAGCCGAGCCATCGTCGGCGCTGATAGAGGGAGGAGACGTGACTGACGAGAGAAAGGGAATAAAGAGAGAAATCGAGAGAGAAAACGGAATTCAACGGTCACCGGCCCCGATTAGCCCCAACCACCACCAGTCGAACGTTCCCCAGGCGAAGATCGACCGATCGGTGGTTGAATCGACCAGTGAAACAGTCGGCAGCGTCGTTAACGGCGAAGGAGAGAAACCAGTAGCGAGGTCGAAGGGAAAAGAGGCCGGACCGGCCACTTTTCGGGCAGTCCTGGTGAAATCGACACCAGATCTATGCACCGGACGACCTCGCGGACAAGCTGGAAAAGGAAGTCGGTGAAGAACTGGCCGACGAAGCTCCGAACGGCGAAGGAGAAAATCAAATCGGACTGAACCGGGCTGAACCAGACCGGACCAGTTCAGCTAGGGAAGAAAGAAAAAAAAAGAAAAGAGGAAAAATTTGAAAAAAAATCTGGCAATGCAGTCGAGCTACGGGTAAGCTGGTAAGTGGTCAAATGGATCAATTTAATTTTTATAATAATTATTTAAATATATATTTGATTGAATTTAACCCGAAAAATATATATAAATGTGTAGCTCGATAATTGGCGATAAACGAGAGCTCGAGTCAGCCTTGATTTACGTACTATCATGAAATCTCGAGTAATTAATCCTTATTTACGACAAATTGCATCGTTATACGTGTTAAAAATTTACCGCATAAATTACGATTTAATTCCGCATAAAATGAATTATATTCTGGAATTGGAGATAAATTGTCGTAAATAATTATTTGAGCTATCCAAGAATTTAGAACGAGGTCCAATAAGTGTTGATGGGCCCAATGAGCCCAATAGGCCTTGATGAAGTGAATAGTAAGTGAAAATGAAATTAAGACTGAGTAAAGCCCATTAAGGGGTAATTGGGCCCAATAGTTTAGATTAAGCCCAATAAAATTGAAATACGAGTAAATGTATTGTAGTTAACCCGATAAATGATTATCTACAGCTCCAGAGAATATATTGAAAGCTAAACGGATCGGGTGATCGGTAGCGATGGAAAATGTAGAGTGATCAGAATGAATTGAGGTAAGGGAATTGTGTTAGCCCTAGAGATATCTGTACGCCTTTCGGGCGCATGGGCAATTTCTAACATATCTAAGGGTCTTAGGATGAAATGGATGTTTGAAGGGCAAAGAATTGGGTTTTTGAGAAAAGTACATTAAAAGCAAGAGCATGATGCTTTGAAATCTTTTTATTGGTTTTTAACATGTGATTAGGAGGTTGGCTAGCATTTGAAATGATTTGCACAAAAATGGCTTGATTTGGTTTTATAACCATGCTTTGCAAAGAATGAGCCACCTACATGAGATTTGTGGAAACGAAACGTGTTAGAGCGTTACTCGCATGAGATTTGATGTGTTTTATACATGCATTAGTGCTGGAGCGATGCTCGCACTAGAGTTTTACATGCATGAGTGCTGGAGCCTAGCTCGCACTAGTTTTCACATGGATTTTTTTATGATATTGTGCTGGAGCCTAGCTTGCACTAATTTTCATACTGGTTTTGACATTGTAATGGAGCGTTACTCGCACTAGATGTCCACTATAATTGTTACCGTGCTTGAGACTACTCGCACGAGATTTTATGACATGTTGAGTGTCGTGCTGGGAGCATTGTGTAGACTGTGTGTCACACTAATTTAATATGCTCGCACGTGCATATTGGGACATGACATTGGATATTGAGATGACATTAGCATGGGGTGAACGGTGTACCGTGCTTATAGTATGGAGTACATTGTACTGTGCCGTGATATATGATGTGTAGTCTTCGGACTAGGGATCTGATTGGCTGGCGGAAAGGTTTGGTACCCACCTCCTGGGGCAGCCTCAGATGTGATGTGATACCCCGCACACTAGGATCCGTGTAGCCTGGGATCACAGAGGATATGACCATAGTTCTGGTTATTACCCTTATTGATATTATATGCCTATCTCACATGTCTATTGTTTATGATAAATCCATGTTTTGAAATGTGTTTGTGGGTCAGGATAGTCCATGGGAAGGGCTGAGTCCCGACGAGTGATAATTTTGTATCGATTTGTGTTGAGATTTGAAATGTTTTATAAGTGCACTTTGCATGATAATTTACCATGCCTTGATTTTGATTTACGCATGATGATTTTTCATGCTATGTTTTGAGAACTGTGCACTGATTTAAATAGCATGAACTGCTTTTCATGTCATGAACACAAGCATGAGCATACGTTTTGGAGTATGACAAATAAATGTGTGATTTAAGCATGGCATCACGATCACGTAGATAGTGCAGTTATCTACCTGCTCGCATGATTGCCTTACTGAGCGCGTGGTTTGCTCACCCCCTTATTTTCCCTTCTTTTCAAAGCACTCGCAGTAGTTAGTGAGCGGTTGAGAACTTGCATCTTGGTATCTGCTGCTTCCCATCATCGAAAGGTATACACCTTGTTATCATTTTGCATCTAAACATGTAATAGCACAGTAATCATTTTGGAATGTAATATGGGGGATGTAAATATTAGTAAACACGTACAAGTATAGAACCTCAATTATAAAGTATATGTGTTTGCTTTTGAATAAATTAAAAGATAGATGACATGGTAGATGGTAAATTGTGACTAATACTGACTCATTGCCCAACCATTTGGTGGTGAGAATGTTCACGATCGGGAAAGGAAAGGAAAAAACAAAAAAATTGTAGCGATTTTTGGTAAAAAGGGGTTATGACAAAGATGGTATCAGAGCTGAGTTGGTCAAATATGAGTCGATATTAGTAAGTAAGAAAGTTACATCCCCATATTATTGTGCTTTGTTTAGATATAACTGTGTATACCAAGATGGGATTAGACTAATGAATGATTATAAATGCAAGAATATAGTCATTATAACTGATAGCTGCTATGGTAGAGGGGTGAGTACATGTACTCGAGGTCGTAGAGCTAGGCCTAAGAGTCATATTGAGTCATCACATGAGACTAAGGATGAGATTGAGGTGGAGGCAGATGTTGAGCATGCCCCACAGGGTCCCATAGTGAGACCGAAAGATATTGAGACACACTTCACAAGGTTGAAGCGGAGTGTGGAGAATATTTTAGAGTTATTACTCAGTCTATTTAGGGAGCTGAGGGCTGACCAGACCCAGCTGCACAGCCTGCACAGATGCCTCAGACTATAGAGATTCCAACACCTCACCGGTTTAGGATCCGTCTTCGCCTGCAGCTCTACAGCAGAGTGGTAATGATTCGGAATATTATTATGAGCTGGACAAGTTAAGATAATTTTAAAAGTTTAGATCACCGGTAATTAGTGAGGTAAATAACCCAGTAGCTATTGAGGACTAAATGAATGAGATAGTGAAGTTGTACGGGTTCTATCGGTGTATGTCGACCGAGAAAGTGACTTTTGATGCGTTTATGTTGGAGGGCGAGACAGAGTATGGATGGAAGTCTGCTTGACCCATCTTAAGAGTTAGACATCCAGAGCTAACATGAGAGATAATTCTGGAAGCATTCCCTAGATAGTATATTTCGGACACTGTTCAGAGGAATTTACGGATAAAGTTCCTTACTCTAACCCAGAGGAACAGATCGATTGACGAGGATGAATCTCAGTTTTTATCCCTGGGCAGGTGTAATCACGACACTATGAACAATGAGAATCGGAAGGTCCAAAAGTCATGTAAAGACTCAGACCGTCTATCAGAGTCTGATTGGCCCCATTAGATATCATTACCTATGAAAAGGCAGTGCGCAAATCACAAGGTGTGAATAAAGTTATGAGTTGCACGCCTCTGAGTTTGGGAAAGGTAATAAGGGCCGAAATAGAGACAGAAAGAGAATAGTGGATGACAAAGGTGTCAGAGTGGGAATGAGGCTATTTGGTAAGAGATTTAGAGCTGATGAGTCACGTGGTAAGATGATTAGTAAGCCCCTAGTGTATTCAGTTTCAGCGCCTACAAGAGATATTGTGATTGGAGGACCCCGACCTGCTACTGAGCAATGTAGGATGTGTGGTAGATACCATGGAAACAGCCCCCGCATCTTATTAACTAATACATTCGTTAAGAATGGTAATACGGGCCATCTATTTAAGGATTGCCCAGAGCTGGGTGAGATTGCTCCACAGAAACGCAAAGAGCCTGAGAAAGCTCTGCTGATACCTCTGCCCCGAAAGAGAAGGCCATAGCCGAGGAGAATGGGGAACTAGGCTCTTGGTAGAGGGCGAGTGTATGCCTTGGACCAGGGCACTATTGATGCTTCATCTGATGTGGTGGAAGGTACCATTTTGATTGTTAATATTGAAACAATTGTTTTAATTGATCCTGGTGCCACACATTTATTCAAATCGTCTTCGTCAGCATATAAGTTAGTGAAAGAGGTGAAGCCTATACCTTTAGAAAAAATACTGACAGTTAGTACCCCAATAAATAATAATCAGCTAACTGAATGTGTATGTAGAGATTGTAAGTTGAAAGTGAGGGAAAAGGATACGTCAACCGATATTATTTAATTGAATGCGAATGATTATGATGTAATATGAGGAATGGACTGGTCAGTTGCAAACTATGCGGTTGATATTGTTATTCTAAGATAGTGATATTTCCACCCTGAAAAGTGTATAGTATGTTTTGACAAGTGATGAGAAGATTTCGTCGCTTATGTGATTGATATGGATAAGGCATATTCGAAGTTGACAGATATCCCGGTAGTTAAGAAGTTGCTTGATGTCTTCCCAGATGATCTACCAGGGTTGCCACTAGTTAGAGGAATGAATTTTTGTATTGATTTGGTAATTGGTGCTGAGCCGATAACCAAACCACCGTATAAAATGGCTTTAGTGGAACTGAAGAGACTAAAGAAGTAAGTACAGGAGTTATTAGATAAGGGTTCGTCAGACCGAGTGTTCGACTGAAGAGCACTGATTCTGTTTGTGAAAAAAAAAGATAGAAGCCTTCGACAAGGAATTTATTATTGGTTGTTGAATGAGGCTACTATCAAGAATAAGTATTCCCTTCCACACATTGATGAGCTATTGGATTAGCTTTGGAGAGCACAAATCTTTTTGAGATTGATCTGAAGTTTGGGTATCATTTGTTGAGGATTTGGTATGTGGATGTGCTTAAGACAACTTTCTGTACCCATTATGACATTAATGAACAAGGTATTTAAACTTTACCTGGACCGATTTGTTATCATCTTTATCGATGATATGTTGGTACATTCGAAGTCCAGGGAAGATTATGAGCAGCAATTGAAAACTGTTTTACAGATGATTTGTTGAGGATTTCTCGAAATGGGCTGCTCCATTAACACGTTTCATTCAGAAGAAAGTTGTATTTGAGTGGGATGATAAGTGTGAAAGTAGCTTTTGTGAGAGTTGGTAAATTGAAGCATAAACTGACCACCGCACCATTCTCACCATACCGAACAACTCAAGAGGTTTCTCAATATATATGGATGCCTCAAAACAAGGATCAGACTGTGTATTGATGCAAAACGGGAAGATAGTCGCTTATGGATCCAGACAGTTTAAGGACCATGAAAGAAACTATCCGACCCATGGTTTAAAGTTGGTAGCCGTAGTGATTGCACTGAGGGTATGGCGCCACTACTTATACGGTGAAAAATATCATATATGCACTGATCATAAACGCCCTAAGTATTTGTTGCACAGAAAGAGTTGAATATGAGATAACAAAGAGGGTTATAGCTTCTGAAGGACTATGATTGTGAGATATTGTACCACCCGGGTAAGGCTAATGTAGTGATTGATGCCTTGAACAGAAAGAGCCTCGAGATGGTATCACATATGATGGTCAGGGAGCGTGAGCTATTAAAGCAGTTGTGAGCCTTAGTAGTGATGTAATCCCTTTTGATGCTGACAGTGATTATGTGACAGCTAGCCTGAGATTAGAACCGGATTGGATTGATCGGATTTGACAGGCTCAGGGTGATGATCGGCAGGGTATCGATAGTGTGAGTCAGATTCAAATAGGTACAGTGACAGAGTTCACAGTGAGCGATGATGGCTTACTGAGGTTTAGAGGTAAAATAAGTGCTCCCAAGGACCCACAGTTGATGAGATTTTTATTATCAGAAGCTCACTCTTCAAGATATACAGTGCATCAGGGGAGTAATAAAATGTATCAGAATCTCTACAAGGGTATTGGTGGTCAAGCATGAAAAGAGAAATCGTAGAGTTGTAGCAAAGTATCTCGTATGTCAGCAGAGTAAGGTAGAGCACCAGAAGTCTGCAGGGTTATTGCAGCCTCTACCTATATCGACATAGAGATGGGAGCATGTTACCATGAATGTCGTGATGGGTTACAGAAGACCCACAAGAATCACGAGGCTATTTAGGTGATAGTCAATAGATTGACTAAGTCTGCCACTTCCTAACTATGAAAGCTACTGATACTCTGAGTGCATGGACGGATTTATGTGTAAGGGAGATTGTGGAACACCATGTAACTTTCCAGCTAGCATTATATCATATAGAGATTCCCGCTTTATTTCTCACTTCTGGAAACATTTTTCAGGAAGCCATGAGAACCCAGTTGAGTGTTAGCACATCTACTATCCTCAAACAGATGGTCAGTCCGAGAGGACTGTACAAGTTCGGAGGATATGTAGAGAGCGTGTGCAATTAACGTTAGAAGCTCCTGAAATGATCACTTGTCATTTGCTAAATTGCCTACAACGATAGTTATCACTCGAGTATCGGGATGACATTATATGAGGCATTATTTGGCAGTAGGGGTTATTCCCCGATTGGATCGGAAGAAGTGGGTGACTGATGGATAATTGCTCCTGATTTGGTAAGACAATCCTCTGAGGATGTTCAGTTGATGTGTGAGAGATTAAGAACACCTCAGACCAGACAGAAAAGCCATGCTGACAAGAGACGGAGACCGTTGAAGCTCAAAGGGAGTAGGTCGTATGTTGAAAAGTCGATTCGGGTATTAGACGGAAGGAGAAAGTGTTGAGGTCTAAGATGATCTCCCTAGTCAAAGTCCTTTGGAAGTATTACACTCCGAAAAAAAGGCACACGAGAATTAAAGAGTATGATGCGATAGACGTACCTGGAGTTGTTTATGGACCCATTTGACTTGATTTTAATTTAGAGGATAAAATTTCTTAAGTGGGGGAGATATGTAATACTCGAATTTTTATCATATTTCTTTATGATTCACGTGATATAAACATGGTTATATGTAAATTGAATCATAAAAAGAGTTTTACGTGAATGAAAAATGCAAATTGAATGAATAAAATTTTTAAATGCATTTAAAGATCAAATGGAGATTTAAATGGCCATATATTAAACGAATGGGATTCGGACCATTCAGATTGGAGATAAAAATTTAAAACACGAAATGAGAAAGGGTTCGTGAAGGGAAGTTGTGTTGATTTGGTCCCGAACAGGTTGAAGGGTAAAACAGTCAAAAGACTTGAAATTCGATGTCAATTTGGTAAGAAATTGACACTGTAAACATGGATTTAAGGAATCTTGATCAATAAAGGAGAAATAATTAAATTTTAGGTTAAATTGATCAAGATATGAATTTATTGGAATAAACCGAAATTTTCACCTCAGGGAATTATCCCGAAAATATGAGAAAAATACCCCGAAAAAAATAAGATAAATATATATATTTAATTGACTTAAATATATATATTTGCGACATTTTGGGTATATATTATATTATATTATATTATATTTTAATAAAATATAATATAATATTAAAAAAATTAAAATTAAAATTAAAAAAGGAAATAGAATCACGAAATCGCGATTCTGGAAAACAAAGGAAACAAAAGATAAGCGAGGGAAGCCGAACCTTCCCTCTGCCTCACCGAACGGAGGCCACCGGCGACGGACCAGGAGAGATGGCTGAAGGGAGAGGCAGCCGAGCCATCGTCGGCACTGGTAGAGGGAGGAGGAGACGCGACCGGCGAGAGAAAGGGAAGAAAGAGAGAAATCGAGAGAGAAAATGAAATTCGGCCGCCATCGGCGCCGATTAGCCCCGACCACCACCAACTAAACGTTCCCCAGGCGAAGACCGACCGATCGGTGGTTGAATCAGCTAGTGAAACGACCGGCAGCATCTTCAATGGCGGAGGAGAGAAAACGGTAGCGAGGCCGAAGGGAAAAGAGGCCGAACCGGCCACTTTTCGGCCAGTCCTGGTGAAACCGACACCAGATCCGTGCATCGGACGACCTCGTGGACAAGTTGGAAAAGGAAGCCTGCGAAGAACTGGCTGACAAAGCTTCGAACGGTGAAGGAGAAAACCGAATCGGGTTGAACCGGACCTGGCTGGTTCAGCCAGGGAAGAAAGAAAAAAAAGAGGAAAAATTTTGAGAAAAATCCGATGATGCAATCGAGTTACGGGTAAGCCGGCAAGTGGTCAAATGGATCAATTTAATTTTTAGAATAATTATTTAAATATATATTTGACCGAATTTAACCCGAAAAATATATATAAATGTGTAACTTGATAATTGGTGACAAACGAGAGCTCGAGTCAGCCTCGTTTGCGTACTATCACGAAATCTCAGGTAATTAACCCTTAATTACGATAAATTACATCGTTATGTGTGTTAGAAATTTACCGCATAAATTGCTGATTTAATTCCGCATAAAATGAATTATATTATGGAATTGGAGATAAATTGTCGTAAATAATCATTTGAGCTATCCAAGAGTTTAGAACGAGGCCCAATAAGTGTTGATAGGCCCAATGAGCCCAATAGACCTTGATGAAGTGAATAGTAAGTAAAAATGAAATTAAGACTGAGTAAGGCCCATTAAGGGGTAATTAGACCCAATATGAGTAAATGAGCCCAATAGTTTAAATTAAGCCCAATAAAATTAAAATACGAGTAAAATGTATTGTATTTAACCAGATAAATGATTATCTGTAGCTCCAAAGAATATACTGGAAGCTAAACGGATTGGGTGATCGGTAGCGATGGAAAATGTAGAGTGATCAGAATGAACTGAGGTAAGGGAATTGTTTTAACCCTAGAGATATCTGTACGCCTTTCGGGCGCAGGGTCAATTTCTAACATATCTAAGGGTCTTAGGATGAAATGGATGTTTGAAGGGTAAATAATTGAGTTTTTGAGAAAAGTACATTAAAAGTAAGAGCATGATGCTTTGAAATCTTTTTATTGCTTTTTAACACTTGATTGGTAGGTTGGCTAGCATTTGAAATAATTTGCACAAAAATGGCTTGATTTGGTTTTATAACCATGCTTTACAAAGAATGAGCCACCTACATGAGATTTGTGGAAATGAAACGTGCTAGAGCGTTACTCGCATGAGATTTGACGTGTTTTATACATGCATTAGTGTTGGAGCGATGCTCGCACTAGAGTTTTACATGCATGAGTGCTGGAGTCTAGCTCGCACTAGTTTTCACATGGATTTTTTATGATATTGTGCTGGAGCCTAGGTTGCACTGATTTTCATACTGGTTTTGACATTGTGTTGGAGCGTTGCTCGCACTAGATGTCCACTATATTTGTTACCGTGCTTGAGACGTCTCGCACGAGGTCTTATGACATGTTGAGTGCCGTGCGTATTATATGTCTATCTCACATATCTATTGTTTATGATAAATCCATGTTTTGAAATGTGTTTGTGGGTCAGGATAGTCCATGGGAAAGGCTGAGTCCTGACGAGTGATAATTTTGTATCGATTTGTGTTGAGATTTGAAATGTTTTATATGTGCACTTTGCATGATGATTTACCATGCCTTGATTTTGATTTACGTATGATGATTTTCCATGCTATGTTTTGAGAACTATGCACTGATTTAAATAGCATGAATTGCTTTACATGTCATGAACAAAAGCATGAGCATACGTTTTGGAGTATGACAAATAAATGTGTGATTTAAGCATGGCATCACGATCACGTACCTACTCACATGATTGCCTTACTGAGCGCGTGGTTTGCTCACCCCCTTATTTTTTTCTCTTTTTAGAACACTCGCAGTAGTTAGTGAGCGGTTGAGAACTTGCATCTTGATATCCACTGCTTCCCATCATCGAAAGGTATACACCTTGTTATCATTTTGTATCTAAACATGTAATAGCACAGTAATCATTTTGAAATGTAATATGGGGGATGTAAAAATTAGTAAACACGTACAAGTATAGAACTTCAATTATAAAGTATATGTGTTTGCTTATGAATAAATTAAAAGATAGATGACATGGTAGATGGTAAAGGGTAACTAATACTGACTCATAGCCCAACTGTTTGATGGTGAGAATGTTCACGACCGGGAAAGAAAAGGAAAAAGCAAAAAAATTGTAGCGATTTTTTGTAAAAAGGGGTCGTGACACTGCTGGCTTCTCCTGGCCGACGACGTCGCACCTGGTTCTTCCCTACGTCGACACTTCCCCTCTCTTCCTCTCTCGGTCTCGTCGTTCGTCGATCTCTTTCTCTGCGTTTTCGTTTCTCCTCTTTCGTTTTCAGTTCCATTTTTTTTGTTACTTTGCTTCTTTTTTCTTTATATATATATATACATAAAATATAATATATTATATTCTAATAAAATATTTTATAGATGTACTACTAAAAAAATCTAATAATATAATATTATTATAGAACAAAATATCTTATACGAATTACACACATATATATATTTAATCAATTAAATATATATATTTTATTTTATTATAATTTATTATAATTTATTATAATTTATTTATATTTATATTTATATTTTATCTTTATTTTATTTTATTTTATTTAACCGAAATTATTTCTTCATATTTTTTAGATAAATTCTCGAGGTGGGGTAAATTTTTGAGTTATCATTATGATTTTGCATCTTGATCAATTGGACTTGGAATTCAATTATTTCTTCTTTATTGATCAAGATTTCATGAATCCATGTTTATCATGATAATTTCTTAAGGAAATACACCGAAATTCGGGTCTTTTTGGCGTTTTCATCACTTCAACATTATCGGGACCAAACCAAACTGACTTTCCTTCTTGAACCCTCTATATTTTAATGTTTTAAATTCTTATTTTCAGTCAGAATGGTCTGAATCCCTTCGGTTTAGTTTGAGCTTGCTATAGCTCATACTTGGCATTTTTGTGCTTTCATGAGCACTTTGCATTTTAATTGCACTTGTAATTTAATAATCACTTCTCTTATGATTCCAATAACATATTTCCAATGTTCACAATACTGAATCGTAAGGATTATATTGTAGATTTTTAGGTCTTACATTCCTCCCCTCCTTAAGAAATTTGGTCCTCCAAATTAGAATCAAGTCAATCCGTAAAAAACTTCGGGTACTTCTCCTGTATTATGTTCTTCAATTCCATGTAGCTTCTTCCGGAATGTGGTACTGCCAAAAGACCTTAACTAAAGGGATCGTCTTAGACTTCAACACTTTCTCCTTACCTGTCTAATATCTGAATCTCGTTATACCCTTGGAAGGAAAAACCTTCCAGAACACAGACTCACCCACGATGAACTCTAATGGTCTCCGTCTCTTGTCAGCATAGCTTTTCTGTCTGCTCTGAGTTGTTCTCAATCTCTCACAAATCAACTGAACATCCTCAGAGGCTTGTCTTACCAGATCAGGAGCAAATATCTGTTGGTCACCCACTTCTTCTCATCCAATTAGAAAACCACATCCTTGTCCATATAATGCTTCATACGGTGCCATCCCGATACTCGAGTGATAACTGTTATTATAGGCGAATTCGGCTAGTGGTAAATGATCATCCCAAGAGCCTCTAAAATCAAGTGCACACGCTCTCAACACATCCTCTAGAATCTGTATTGTCCTCTTTGACTGACCATCTGTCTGAGGATGGAACGCTGTGCTAAATCTCAACTGGGTTCCCATGGCTTCCTGGAAATGTTCCCAGAAGTGGAAAGTGAAGCGGGAATCCCTATCCGAAACAACGCTCACTGGAACACCATGTAGCCTCACTATCTCGCATACATATAAATCCGCCAATGTACTCAGAGTATCTGTGGCTTTCATAGCTAGGAAGTGGGCAGACTCATTCAACCTATCCATAATCACGAAATCCATGGTGATATGCTCCCGTTTTCATGTCGAAATCGGTAAAAACTGCAACAACCCTGCAAGCTTCTGATACTCTACCTTAACCTGCTGACAGACGAGACACCTTGCAACATACTCTGCTATATCCTTCTTCATCCATGACCACTAGTACACTTTTTAGAGATTCTGATACGTCTTATAACTCCCCGGATGTACCTTATATCTTGATAAATAAGCTTCTGTCAAAATCAATCTTCTTGATCTCTGGATCATTGGGAACACATACTCTGCCCCGAACCTCAGTAACTCATTAGTGCTCAACTCAAAATCAGCACTCTCACTCATCTTAATTGGACTCATCACCTCTACACATTATCGGTCACTAAGCTGAGCCTGTCGGATTCTCTCAATCCGATTCGGTTCCAATCTCAGGCTAGCTATAACATCATAGCTATCAGTATCTGATAATGTCACATCCAACCTGAGGCTCGCAAACTGCTGTAACAACTCGTGTTCTCGAACCATCATATATGATATCAACTCGAGACCCTTTCTGCTTAAAGCATTCACGACGACATTCGTCTTACCCGGGTGATACAATATCTCACAATCGTAGTCCTTCAAAAGCTCTAGTCATCTTCTCTGTATCATGTTCAGCTCCTTCTGCGAGAACAGATACTTAAGGCTCTTGTGGTCAGTAAAAATTCTGAAATTTCTCACTATAAAGATAGTGATGCCATATCTTCAGTGCAAACACTATGACCACCAACTCTTAATCATGGGTCAGATAGTTCTTCTCATGATCCTTCAATTGTCTAGATTCATAAGCAACTACCCTTCCATTCTGTATCAATACACAGCCCAGTCCTTGATGCGTAGCATCTATATATACTGAAAAATCTTCTGAGCTGGTAGGAATGGTGTGAATCGGGGCAATGGCCAGTTGACGCTTCAATTCACTGAAACTCTTTTCACAATCATCATCCCACTTAAATGCAACATTCTTCTGAGTGAGACGAGTCTGTTGAGTTAATGTATTTTGAAATGACAAAACAAGTGAATTCAATAATGTAAAGATGATATAAAACCATGTTTAGAGGTTATCAGTACCAGAACTTAAAGTTCTGTTGATGAGAGATTGATCTGGGTTATGAGAGATCGATCTCCTGGGTTTGTCTTGGATGAGAGATCGATCTCAGGAAGACATGAGATCGATCTGCCAAGCCTTGAACCTATACAAAGGTATTGAGGAAGAGTGAGATCGATCTATAAGGGTTATGAGATCGATCTACCTATTACTGGAGTTGAGGAGATCGATCTGATCTAGGAATAGATCGATCTCCCTTAAAGAAAAGAAAGTAGATCGATCTTCAAGATCGATCTACACTCAAACAGAGAGCTTATGAGATCGATCTGGTAAGGAAGAGATCGATCTTCTCAAAGTCAGAGAGCTAAGGAGATCGATCTGGGTTATTGAGAGATCGATCTCCCCACTACGAGATTGCATCGAAGATCGATCTTACCTCAAACAGAGAGATTGGAAGATCGATCTGCCTATTTGACAGATCGATCTCCTCTAACATTTTCAAATAAGAGATCGATCTACTCTATATGAGATCGATCTCCTTGTGTTATTTTGCTTTGATCTTGCAGGACTTATAACTAAGAGATCGATCTGGCCAAGATGGCAGATCGATCTGGCACTCTACTGGAGGTACCCAACGGCTAGTTCTGCAAAAATCTCAATGGGAAAAACAGCATTTAATGCTCCAACTACCAATCCTTCAGTATTTAACCAAGCATTGAAGACAATGAGAACCGAGACACCATTGCTGCACATTTCTTACATTCTCAAGAGTTTAATACTTTCATTCCTTGTGTCTTCATTCCTCATTTATTGAGTTTGTTGTATAAGCTTAAGTGCAAAAGCTGTAATTGTCCTACCCACATTAAAAGCTTGATTCTGTATTCATCCTTACCTTAAGAGAGAAGAGGATTGTTCCTCAGTGAGATAAAAATTGTAAAAGGGTGAATGCATCTTTGTATTGCAAAGGGTAGAGAGGTTATTCCTTAACCTGAAAAAGGAACATTGTAACTTCAGTTGAAGAAGAGAAAGAAAGCACTTGACAAGAAGGTCAAGGAGAGAGGACGTAGGCAAGAGTTTGGTCGAACCTCTATAAACGATTGTGTTTGTTTCTCTCTTCCCTATCTTGCAATATCTTGTTTAATTTCATTATTGCTCACTTTCATTTGCTGATTAAATTAAGATTAATTTAAAATTTCCCATTAATGCTAGAAAATCGATTCACCCCCCTCTCGGTAGAGACAACAATTGGTATCAGAGCTAGGACTCTTTAATCGCATAGGAACAACTTCCTAAGAGTTAGAAACGATCAAATGGCTCACAACAATGTAGCAACTAGTTTGGTAGGAGAGGGGCACTCTACGGTTAGACCTCCTATGTTCAATGGAGAACATTATGCCTATTGGAAGACTAGGATGATGTTATTCATTCAAGCAAATGATTATGAGGTGTGGAGGATTATAATTAAAGGACCTCAAATCCCTACAAAGAGAATAGAGGGAAGAGATATCCCTAAAGAGGAAGATGAATGGGATTCAAATGACATTAAATGTGCTCAGCTAAATGCTAAGGCTATGCACACATTATTTTGTGCCTTAGGTCCAAATGAATACAATAGGGTCTTCGGATGTGACAATGCCAAACAAATTTGGGATAAATTGGCAATAACTCATGAGGGTAAACCCAAGTAAAGGAGACCAAGGTAGGAATGCTCACACATGACTATGAGCTTTTTAGGATGAAGGAAGGAGAATCAATTAGTGATATGTTCACTAGATTCACGGATGTAATTAATGGATTAAAGTCCTTAGGAAAAATTTACTCTAATATTGAAATGGTCAAGAAAATATTAAATAGCTTACCTAAATCATGGGAAGCTAAAGTGACTGCAATTGAGGAATCTAACGATCCTCACACATTGTCTTTGATGAATTAATAGGATGACTACTCACTTATGAGATGAAATTAAGACGAAATGAAGAACCACCCAAGAAAGTGGGAGTTGCTCTAAAATCCACTGCTTAAGAGGAGATTAAGAATGAGAGTGGTCGTGAAGAGGACCTTAAAATGGAAATGTTTGCCAAAAGATTTAACAAGTTCATGAGAATGAGAGCTAGTGGTAGTAATAGGAGAAACAATAAGAGAGATCAAGAAGAAGTAGGTAGAAAAGATTCAATTGTGTGTTATGAATGTAAAAAACCAGGACACATAAAATTTAACTGTCCTCTTCTTAAAAGGTCCAATGATAGGTTCCACAAAAAGAAGGCAATGGTGGCAACATGGAGCGATAGTGACTGCTCCGATGATGACTCATATGAGGACATTGCCAACTTGTGCTTCATGGCTATTGAGGATGAAAAGGTAACTTCAAACCTTAATGAATATTCGTTTGATGAATTGTAAGATGCCTTTGATGATCTTGCATTAGAGTATGAATGCATGAGTATGAAATATAAAAAGATAATATCCAAATTGAGAAAAGAAAATGAGTTGATGCTAAGGGACAAATTAGAATGTGAAAAGAAACTAGAAATTTCAAATCTTGAAATTTGTGATCTTAAAGAGAAAAATGGCAACCTACATAATTCCTTTAATAGGTTCCACATGGGTCAACAAAAGTTAGATAGCATGCTAGAGACCCAAAGGGCATTCTTTGACAAAAATGGGTTAGGATATAATGCAAAAAGTATAGAGACTCATCTTAAAAGCTTTATTACTAGAAATAGTATAAATAAACTCTCAATTTCTTGTTCATATTGTAATAGAAAGGGACATGCATCACATAATTGCAACATAAATATGAGCTCTCTTAAAGGAAAAATAGTAAAAAGGATATGTATTCCAAAAGAAGTAATTCACTCAAAGGATGTTAATGCATTAGCAAAATGGATCCCAAAGGGATCAAGAATTGCATTCACTAACCTCAAAGCACCCAAGAGAATTTGGGTACCTAAGACTTGAGTTTGGATCTTTTTGTAGGTAATTGAGCATGGCCACAAAGCTAAAACAAAGGAAGCATGGTACTTGGATAGTGGATGCTCAAGGCACATGATGGGAGATAGAAGCCACTTCAACTCTTTTAAATCAAAAGTTGGTGGAGAAGTCACATTTGGGGACAACTCCAAAGGCCAAGTTGAAGGAAGTGGCTCAATAGGTAATGACTACTTTTCATTAGAAAAGGTATTACTTGTTAGGGGTCTAAAGCATAACTTACTAAGCATAAGTCAACTTTGTGACAAAGGTTACAAAGTAATTTTTGATTGCATGAAATGTCATGTTGTAGATCTTAAGTCAAACAAAGTTTTTTTTCTAGGTCATAGGCAAGGTAATATATATATTGTCTATCTTAATGAACTCAAAAATGAAAATATATGTCTAATGGTAGACAATAAAAAGGAATCTTGGTTATGGCATAGAAGACTAGATCATGCTAGCATGCATGTGCTATCTAAGTTAGCTAGAAAGGATCTAGTCATAGGCTTACCCAAGCTATCATTTGATCATGAAGAAATATGTGAAGCTTGTGTTAAAGGAAAGCATAAAAGGACAACATTTAAGCCTAAGAATATTGTATCCACCACTAGGCCTCTTCAATTACTTCACTTAGATTTATTTGGACCAACTAGAACAACTAGCCTAGGTGGAAAACACTATGGATTTGTAATAGTTGATGATTACACTAGGTTCACTTGGGTGTTCTTTTTAAGAGTAAAAAATGAAGCCTTAGAAAAATTCATAGCCTATACAAAAATTACTCAAAATGAAAAAGGGTATACAATAACTAGCATTAGAAGTGATCATGGCAAGGAATTCGAAAACATAGGATTTGATGAGTATTGCAATGATCAAGGAATTAGTCATAATTTTTCAGCCCCTAGGACACCACAACAAAATGGAGTAGTTGAGAGAAGAAATAGAACCCTAGAAGAAATGGCTAGAACCATGTTGTGTGAGAATAATTTACCAAAGTATTTTTGGGCTAAAGCTATAAACACATCTTGCTATATAATTAATAGAGCTATGATTAGACCCATGCTAAAGAAAACTCCTTATGAGCTTTACAAGGGTAAGAAGCCAAATATTAGTTACTTCCATCCTTTTGGCTGTAAATGTTTTGTCTTAAATAATGGTAAAGATAATCTAGGTAAATTTGATGCCAAGAGTGATGAGGGAATCTTTCTAGGGTACTCATTGAATTCAAAGGCTTATAGAGTATATAACAAAAGAACATTAATGGTTGAAGAATCTATTCATGTTATATTTGATGAGTCAAATGATGTATCTAAAGATTCAACTAATGATGAGGATGTGGGAATATTTGATGAAAACTTGGAGGAAATTCCAAACTTAGAAGATGATTTATTAGAAAAACTTGACTTGAATAAAGAAGATGAAGAAGAAATAGAGATATTAGAGAGAGAGTCTAGAGCACCAAGAGAGTTAGGATATGTAAAAGATTGTGAAATAGTAGGAGATCCAACTCTTGGAGTTAGAACTAGATCATCTCTAAGAAATATGTGTCAATATATAGCCTTTGTATCTCAAATAGAGCCTAGGAATGTCAATGAAGCCTTAGATGACAATAATTGGTTCCTAGCAATGCAAGAAGAATTAAATCAATTTGAGAGAAGCAAAGTATGGAAACTAGTTCCTAGGCCTAGTGATCACTCTATAATTGGAACTAAATGGATATTCAAGAACAAGATGGATGAAAATAGTGTGATCATAAGGAACAAGGCTAGGTTAGTTGCACAAGGCTATAGACAAGAGGAAGGTATAGACTATGATGAAACCTATGCACCGGTAGCTAGACTAGAGGAAATAAGAATGTTACTTGCCTTTGCATGTTATAAGAACTTCAAATTATATCAAATGGATGTAAAGAGTGCATTCTTAAATGGTTTCATTAATGAAGAAGTCTATGTTGAACAACCTCCCGGCTTTGAAAATTATTAATTTCCTGAACATGTTTTCAAATTATCTAAGGCACTCTATGGGTTGAAACAAGCTCCTAGAGCTTGGTATGAAAGGTTGTCAAAATTCTTAATAGAAAAGGGATTTTCAAGAGGAAAAGTGGATACCACCTTATTCATCAAAAATAAAAATAAAGATTTACTAGTTGTACAAGTGTATGTGGATGATATTATTTTTGGTTCAACTAATGAGTCTTTATGTCAAGAGTTTGCTAAGATCATGCAAGGAGAATTTGAAATGAGCATGATGGGAGAACTCACCTTCTTCTTAGGACTTCAAGTAAAGCAAACAAAAGATGGAACCTTCATCAATCAAGCAAAGTATACTAAGGATTTGCTCAAGCGATTTGGAATGGACAATTGCAAACCTCAAGCAACTCCAATGGGCACCAACATCAAGCTTGATAAAGATGAAAGTGGTAAGTGTGTAGACACTAAACTCTATAGGTCTATGATTGGTTCATTGCTCTATTTAACTGCAAGTAGACCAGATAATTTGTTTAGTGTATGCCTTTGTGCTAGATTTCAATCCTCTCCTAGGGAATCACACTTATTAGCAACTAAAAGGATCTTTAGATACCTTAAGGACACTCCCTCTCTAGGACTTTGGTACCCCAAGGACTCTACCTTTACACTTCATGCATTTTCAGATGCAGATTTTGGGGGATGCAAAATAGATAGGAAAAGTACTTCAGGTACCTGCCAATTCTTAGGAAATAGATTAATTTCTTGGTTCTCTAAGAAACAAAACAATGTGGCTCAGTCCACAACTGAAGCTGAATACATAGCAGCAGGTAGTTGTAGTGCTCAAGTGTTGTGGATTAAACAACAAATGAAAGATTATGGTATTGACATGAAACAAGTTTCTATTAAATGTGACAATACCAGTGCTATCAACCTATCTAAAAATCCTATTCAACACTCTAAAACTAAGCACATTGAGATTAGGCATCATTTCCTTAGAGACCATGTGCAAAAGGGGGATATAATTCTAGAGTATATTGACACTTTATATCAAATAGCTGATATATTCACCAAACCCCTTGATAGAGATAGGTTTTGTATCCTTAGAGGTGAATTAGGACTCATGAATATCCCTTAAGATATTTATGCTTCAAAATCTTGGTTTTAAGTTGGTTTTAAAAGAGTTTTACAAAGATTTTTCTGGGTAACAAGTATGAGAGATCGATCTCCTATCAATATAGATCGATCTCCATACTTCCAACAAGCCTAAAGCATTAAGGTTAAGCTAAGCAGATCGATCTTCTATCCATAAGATCGATCTCCTTAAGCCTCTGTTTAACAGCAGATCGATCTGTGCATACGACAGATCAATCTCTTCAAGCCTCTGTATTCTGAAGATCGATCTATGCATTCGGTAGATCGATCTCCCTAAGCCTCTGTCAAACAGCAGATCGATCTGTGCATACGACAGATCGATCTCCTTAAGCTTCTGTGTTCTGCAGATCGATCTTATGGAACCACAGATCGATCTCTTTGGGCTTCTGGAAATGACAGATCGATCTGTCGTCTCGACAGATCGATCTCCTGTGCCCTGGACTATAAAAACTGGCGAAAAATCCCCAAATTTCAAACCCTCAAACTTCGAAATCCCTAACTTCCTTCGCATCTCCTCTCTTGATTCCTCCTCAGATCGATCTCGGTACGGTCTTCATCGCTTCTCTCCTTCGTTTACTGGTAAAGTAACCCACATTCTTCATTGTTTTCTCAAAAATTTCTTAAGATTTGTGTTAAATTTCACTCTAGGGCAAATCTGGTCACTGTTTCATTGATTTTTTGTTGTGAACCTGTCTTAGAGTAATTCCCGTGTCTAGAATCATGCCCAGACTTAAGAGAGTAGGCAAAAAACCTCCTCGACCTAGTGTCGATCAAGGGTCTTCTTCCCAAACCAATCCACCCCCTTCAGTCACTACCTTTAACAGGTGTTTTAAAACACCTGCGAAAAGGAAGCGATATGAAGAATATTTTTCTACCATGCCGATTAAACATTGGCGAACAATCGATTTCTCCTTCCTAAACCGCATCGATTTTCCCTATCTATCCAAATTTGAAGAATTTGGTTGGATGTCGTTCCTAAAAATCAATACTCCTGTACCTCCAAACATCGTTCGAGCATTCTTTTCCAATGCCGAACTCACCTATGATCCTAACGACACCTGTAATATTCTCGGGTTTACAACGTATGTCATGGGAAAATCCATTGCCGTAGACACTGAAATCCTAGCCAACGCTTTCAACATACGCGATGAAGGGTTGACAAACGAAGATGAGGAAGTCCCTTTGGAGTTTGATATTCCCGGGGATAAGACGAGTGACCTCCCAATGCACCCTCGGTTACTCCACCTCATCATATCGTGGAACCTTCGTCCATTCGGTACCCGTCACTCCACCGTTAGGCGGTTAGATAGGTTCTGGATTCACCACATTCACTCCACCAGTCAAAAACCCAACCTCATCCACTTTATCTATCAAGACTGGTTGAAGATCGTACGCGGCCAAGCCACAATGATAGTGTTTTCACAACCATTGGCGTACTTTCTCCAACGACTCGAAGTGGACAGCAGCTGCGAGAAATGTGAAATGCCCTCTACAAAGAGCGTCCTCAACATCAGGTCACTCCACCACATGGGCTACTACAAGGACTTCCGGAGCGACTGGAAGAAGAAGAGGGAACAGCAGTCTGCTGCAGCTATGGGGGAAGATCCCTCCGATGAGCCTATGGATCCACCTGCTGCACCGACTGCGGGTCCATCGTCCTCGATTCCTCAGCCCACTGCACCTACTACCTCAACTGCTGAAATGGAGTCCATTGTGACAATGTTGAGTGCACTGAACAGGAAGATCGATGAAGGCTTTGCAAACCTTCATGCGACCCAGCAGCAGATGTTCGAGGAGCTGAACCGCAAAGTGGATGAAGGCTTTGTAAATCTTCATGAGGCTCAGGAGGCGATGTTTGATGAGATTCAAGACACTCGCACTCACGTTGAGGATCTCATGGATCGATTTCCTCCTCTACCATAGGACTTATTTGCTAGATCTAGTTATGTTATATGTTTTCATTACTCGTTGTATGAACTAAATTTGCTTGAATGAGCTGCCCTCTGTGTTATTGAATGAGTTTTTAAAGAAATGTTAATTTGAAATAACAGGAGTACTGTTTAGATTTCTTTCTTGCCATTGATATGACAAAAAGGGGGAGAAGAAATAATGCTAAGAACACATGAGTGTGTTAAAACATGTTTAAATGACTTTAAGAATCATATCTAATGGTTTAAAAGGAATGATCAAAATGAGGGGGAGTTAAGAGAGTTTAGAGATCAAAAGACAAAAGTAAGGGGGAGTTTACAAAAAGGGGGAGTTTGTGCAAAATGAAAATAGGGAACTAAACATGTTGATTGAATAGGTTTTGTCATATCAAAAAGGGGGAGATTGTTGAGTTAATGTATTTTGAAATGACAAAACAAGTGAATTCAATAATGCAAAGATGATATAAAACCATGTTTAGAGGTTATCGTACCAGAACTTAAAGTTCTGTTGATGAGAGATCGATCTGGGTAATGAGAGATCGATCTCCTGGGTTTGTCTTGGATGAGAGATCGATCTCAGGAAGACATGAGATCGATCTGCCAAGCCTTGAACCTATACAAAGGTATTGAGGAAGAGTGAGATCGATCTATAAGGGTTATGAGATCGATCTACCTATTACTGGAGTTGAGGAGATCGATCTGATCTAGGAAGAGATCGATCTCCCTTAAAGCAAAGAAAGTAGATCGATCTTCAAGATCGATCTACACTCAAACAGAGAGCTTATGAGATCGATCTGGTAAGGAAGAGATCGATCTTCTTAAAGTCAGAGAGCTAAGGAGATCGATCTGGGTTATTGAGAGATCGATCTCCCCACTACGAGATTGCATCGCAGATCGATCTGTAGATCGATCTTGCCTCAAACAGAGAGATTGGAAGATCGATCTGCCTATTCGACAGATCGATCTCCTCTAACATTTTCAAATAAGAGATCGATCTACTCATATATGAAATCGATCTCCTTGTGTTATTTTGCTTTGATCTTGCAGGACTTATAACTAAGAGATCGATCTGGCCAAGATGGCAGATCGATCTGACACTCTACTGGAGGTATCCAACGGCTAGTTCTGCAAAAATCTCAACGGGAAAAATAGCATTTAATGCTCCAACTACCAATCCTTCAGTATTTAACCAAGCATTGAAGACAATGAGAACCGAGACACCATTGCTGCACATTTCTTACATTCTCAAGAGTTTAATACTTTCATTCCTTGTGTCTTCATTCCTCATTTATTGAGTTTGTTGTATAAGCTTAAGTGCAAAAGCTGTAATTGTCCTACCCACATTAAAAGCTTGATTCTGTATTCATCCTTACCTTAAGAGAGAAGAGGATTGTTCCTCAGTGAGATAAAAATTGTAAAAGGGTGAATACATCTTTGTATTGCAAAGGGTAGAGAGTTTATTCCTTAACCTGAAAAAGGAACATTGTAACTTCAGTTGAAGAAGAGAAAGAAAGCACTTGACAAAAAGGTCAAGGAGAGAGGACGTAGGCAAGAGTTTGGCCGAACCTCTATAAACGATTGTGTTTGTTTCTCTCTTCCCTATCTTGCATTATCTTGTTTAATTTCATTATTGCTCACTTTCATTTGCTGATTAAATTAGGATTAATTTAAAATTTCCCATTAACGCTAGAAAACCGATTCACCCCCCCTCTCGGTAGAGCCAACAGAGTCAACGAAGCAGCCAATTTTTTTGAAAAAACCTTCAACAAATCTTCGATAATATCCTGTCAGACCTAAAAATTCCTAATCTCTGTGACTGTCCTGGGCTGTTTCCACTAATCTCTGTGACTGTCCTGGGCTGTTCCCACTGAACTACAGCTTCAATCTTAGAAGGATCCACTGACATCCCGTCTTTCGATACAACATGACCCAGAAATGAAATCTGCTCCAATCCAGATGTCACATTTACTGAGTTTAGCATACAACTCCTATATTGTTATTTCAGACCTTCTATGTATGCATGAACATATATAATTGTTTACTTTGGGATGTATTAGCTAATCTTTATAGAGGTGGAAATATTGAGAAAAAGGGAGTTTAGATTCTTTCTATTCAAAATATGAAAATGATGTGGTTAACTCTCGGTTTTCATGTAGAAGCTTGGTATCTCATTTTCTTAGTAATATACCCATTTAAATAGCCTAATATGAATCCAAGTTCAAATTAAATTTTGATGAATGATTTATGACGAGGTATGTTAATGTTGCGTTGTGGATAAATAGAGTAGATGATGAGATTTAAATTATGTGGTTGATGATTGCGGATATAAATTATGTATAGAGTTTGTTTGTGGGATGGTTTAGCTCAGTTTGCAGCCGTTATGCTGCCGAATTTTATATGAAATTCTAGACTTAGATAAAATAATAACCATAACGGTTACTGAAGGCTGTCTTGTGTACATCTTCGTCCCGAACTCTCAACTGATGGTACCTAGACCTCATATCTATCTTGGAAAAGATTTGTGCTCCTTGAAGCTGATCCAACAACTCCTCTAATTTCTTCTTTAGCTCCTCTAACTCAACCGAAGCCATTTTGTACAATGGTTTAGTTATCGTCTCAGTGCCAGATGCCAAATCAATGCAAAATTCCATCTCTCTGTCTAGTGGTAACCTTGACAGATCATCCGAAAAGACATCAGGAAAATCCTTTACCACTGGAATGTCTCTTAATTCTGAACTTGCCTTATCCAAATCAACTACGTACGTAATAAATCCTTTAAAAATATTCATTATTTCTTAGTCAGCATAAAAATCTTATTCCTTTTTTTTCCACAGCGTCTAATTCTTTTACTTCTTCTCAGAAAACTTTACCTAACGGTTTAAACTTCACATTCTTCAACAACCTTTAATCACATTCATGGAAGCATCAGCAGTACCCTGGTTTAAGGCCTGTACTCGCCCTCTGCCACAACCTGCTTACCCTTCTCTTAAGTTGTGGCTCTCCTCTTAGGTGCAGATGTCTCAGCAGGTTCTTTCCCTTGCTCCTTGCCCTTTTGTGGCGGCACTTTCAATCAACTTCAGGCAGTTCTTCATCAATGCCCTCCTACCACATCTATAACAGGCTCCAGTAGCCACACAACAAGGCCTATTACCATAATACCTACCACACTTACTATACTACTTGGTCGTAGGCCGTGGTCCTCCAATAACAATACTCTTTGCTGGAGCAATGGCCGGATACACAAGAGGCTTAACAGTCATCTCTCGTATCTCCTCAATTTTTGGTCTCTTACCAAACAGTCTTCGACCTCCTCTAAAACCAAAACCACTATCAACCATTGGTCTCTTCCTGTCTTCACCTCTATCTCTACCCACCTTACTAAACTCAGAGGCATTCTAATCAAAATCCTGCTCACATAATTGCGCCATGCGCACTGTTTCCTTATAAGTAGACATGTCTAATGGTACCAGTCTGGATCTGATAGCCGATCGTAATCCGTCGGTAAACTTTTTGACTTTCTTAACCTCACTACTCTTAACATCTGAATCATATCTTCCCAGGGATGTAAATCTCGATTCGTACTCATCCACTAATCGATTCCCCTAGACTAAACCCATAAATTCCATATGTAGTTTCCTCTGAGCAAGTCCAAAATATACTACCTTCGGAAGGCATCTAAGAATATCTCCCATGAGATCTCTGGGTGTTGGATTCTCAAGATCGGTCTGGTGGACTTCCACCAATGCTCTGCCTTGCCTTTCAACATGAATACGAAAAAGGCTACTCTCTCAGTCGTGTTACACCAAAAGAACCCCTATAACTTTTCTATCTTGTTCACCCAGTCCTCAGCAACTACTGGGTCTTTCACCCCACTAAATGATAGCAGTTTAAACTTTTGAAACTGCCTCAACCTGTCCAGCTCACAATTCTAACCAAATCATCAACATTCTATTGTGGAGCAACAAAAGAAGGCGTATCCTAAACTGATGGGGGTATAGGGGTTTTTGTAGTTTGAGCAAGTAATTCCATAATGTTCTCTATATTTCGCTCTATCCTAGCGAAGCGTGCCTCAGTACTCTCTGTCCTCTCTGCGGGACCTTGTGGAGCATGCTCAACATTAGCTTTCTCCTCAATCTCATCCTGAGTCTCATGTGACGACTCAGTATGGCTCGCAGACCTACCTCTACGGCCTCTAGCTCGTGCTCTCACCCCTTTTCCTCTGCTGCTATTAGCCATTATAACTAAATTCCTGCATTCAAAATCAGTTTCCTAGCTGCGATTCCATCGCGATATACACAATTGTATTTGAAATAGCACAGTAACAAGGGGATGTAAACTTTCCCAACCTCTAACACTGACTCACATCTGACCAACACTGTTTTGATACCAATAAATCTGTCATGGCCTGTCTTACCTAAAATCACTACAAATTTTTTTTCATTTCCTTTCCCTATCGTGACCATCCTACTAAACTGTTGGCTGTGAGTCAATATTAGTCCCTTACTATTACTTGTCTTTTCTTAACATCCATTACAATTTACTTTCCTATACCAGAGTTAACTGTATTTACATACCTTTTACATCTCCAAAAGTTACATCCATTTATAGTATTGTGCTATTACATTATTCAGATACAAAATATTTACATGTATACCTTTTCGAGTGATGGAAGACAGCGGATCCCAAAATATAAGGCTTTAGCAGCTATCAATCTACTGGAAATGCTATGTAGAGAGGGGGAAAGTGAAAGAGTGAGCAAAACAAGCTCATTAAGGCAATTATGCAAGCAATTAAATAACTACATTATCTACATGATCATAATGCCATGCCCTTAAATCCACTCTTTTCCTTTAAAACTTAAATCTATTCTTTTCCTTTAAAACTTAAATTCATTCTTTTCTATTTAAAAATCTTAAACACGGAAACATGCATAATCTATGCAGTAAAAAATCATTTAATCCTTGAACTTATGGAAATCATACAACTCATGCTCAAATTGCATTTAAAGTCATGCTTTTCACCAAAAGCATTAGAATCATAAAATCATGTTTTTTTACCAAAAGTATTAAAATCATAAAATCATGATTTTCACCAAAAGCATTAAAATCATACATCAGGACTCAACCCATCCATCGGGTTATCCTGATATTTTAAAACAATTAAAACCCTTATCAGGACTCAACTCATCCATCGGGTTATCATGATCTACAAAATCATGTAAAACATGCAATTATATAAACCATAGAAATATGCTTTCAATCAACATTTATATAATGTGAGACTAGGTAGGTATCGGGTAACATACTAGACTATGGCCATATCCTAAATTTATGATCCCAAGCTACACGGATCCTAGTGTGCGAGGCATCACTGCTGCAATGGGAGGTGGGTCAAATTCTCATCTGCCAGTCTATATAAATATCGTCTAAGGACTGGGTGGTCAGACTCCGAGGTCCGTCCCTTACTCACACGAATTGTTCGAAGACTACAACGTACAACGTATTCCGTGCTACGTGCACGGTACAAGGTACTCTACGGACCCCATATCATATCAATCCCTCATCCACGTCTCAAAATGCACGTGCGAGCATCTCATCCGTGTAACATACAGTCTACACGAGGAAATCAACACGACTCTATGCATGTCAACGAAATCTAGTGAGAGCAAAGCTCTCAGCACTACTCCATGCATATCATGATATTAAAATCTCGTGCGAGTTACACTCCAACACGATTTTACGTATAATAAATCAAAACTTCGTGCAAGCAACGCTCCAGCACCACTTTATGTATCATATAAAATCCTCGTGTGAGCAACGTTCCAACACAGTGTTATGCATATCAAATCAATTTAAATCACGTATGAGCAAGGCTCCAGTACGGCTTTTATGCAATGTTGTGTAAAACCTGTAATGTGATATGTATTCTTTATGGAATTGTGATGTATGGATAAGTCACATTTGATATAAATCATAAGGAATGAAGGTATTTAAGTTGTAAATGTGTATGAAATGTAAAATGGATGGTTAAGTAAATCAAATACCAATGTAATAGTGAATTTGACAGAAAAGTGCAGCAGAATTGCTTCTGAAGAGGAGAAGATCGGTCCCTCATTCAATGCAGATCGATCTCCATAAGGCTCGGGTTGCAACAGATCAATCTTATTGCAAGGTCAGATCGATCTCCTTAAGGTTCTAAGTAATACAGATTGATCTCATGCTTAGGAGCAGATCGATCTCACTAGGCCTGAAATGTCAGTTCTGAGGAGAAAAGTGCAGGGAAGATCGATCTCATGTAGTAGCAAATCGATCTCTATGAGCCAATTCTATAAATACAGGGCTCTACACTTCAGTTTTTCCCCAAGAGAAACTATTCCATTCAAGAAACCAAGCTAAACCTAACCAAGATACTCCAGAAAACTTCATCTTGCAAGTAGTTTTGAGTGAGATTCAATTAAGTAAAGTTGTTCTTAGTGAAGAAGAGAACAACATACTTGGAAACAAGAAGTTGGAATCAAAGATTGAAAGAACAAGGTGGATTTTGCCAACTTTGGTGAAAAGAGGAAAAGTTCAAGCTAGATAAGATTCAATACACCACTATGATATATGTTAATCTAGGTGTATTGGTGAGTTAATTGGTATATGTATAAATTGTTGAAAACAAAAGGATCATGAAAAATGTATATGACCTAGCTATTGGAAGGAAAGTGAGAAAATGATGAGAAAGTTATGTTAGCATGAATTAAATGATGGAATATGCATGTATGGAAGGTTGTAAGGTGGTTTTATGAAATGC
Source organism: Firmiana major (assembly GCA_033439115.1). Taxonomy (NCBI): domain Eukaryota; kingdom Viridiplantae; phylum Streptophyta; class Magnoliopsida; order Malvales; family Malvaceae; genus Firmiana; species Firmiana major. Next base: position 42,538,521 of record CM065905.1, read on the forward strand.
ATAAATTGGAAATGAGGAGAAATGAAGATAGATATATGAAAAATATGGTATAATACCATAATGGAAGAAAGTGATGAGATTGATGTATTGAATTAAATTTTGCAAATGAAACAAGTATATTACGATATACTAACGTAGATAATTATAACAGCTTCGAAAATCACAGTGGAAGCTGATCGGACTGCGAGAGTGAGCAGCACTGAGGAAGAGAGGTCACGCGACATGATCCGAGGTAAGGAAATTTTGTGAGTAGCTAGAGATAGCTACACGTATTTCGAATAGAATTTTGATACTATATTCTATATGAATTCCCGTGAATTGACATGTTGTGATAGGGATTGATGAGATAAAGTGTGATTTTATCCAAAAATAGGGTGAAAAGGCCTTAGAAACATGTTGTGACAAAAATTCATAGTTGCATGATAGAATGACTAATGTCTTCATGTATATGCGAAAATAACACATTTGAGTGCCTATTTGATTTACTTAGGTGAATTATGATTTGAACAACTATCTATCAGGGTTTGTGTGAAAACCAAGAGTGCTAGAGAATACTCGCACTTGATTTTGAGATATGCATCACATAGTACTTGAGTGTATTCTCGTACTACATTTTAAATGTGAATTGTGCATGTTAGAGTACCGGGAGCATTGCTCGTACTCAATTTTATTGATTGATGCATTATAGAGTATTAGGAGCTTTGTTCATACTCAGTTTTACATGATAGAGTACTGGGAGCTTAGCTCGTACTCAGTTTTCATTGAATTATGCATTATAGAGTATTGAGAGCTTTGCTTATACTCGTGTTTTTACATGACATAGTGCTGGGAGCATTTCTCACACTAGAGTTATGTCATTGTGATATGGTTGTGTTGGGAGTTTACTCGCACGTACCAAATTTTAAAAGAAAGCATGAAACAGTCGTGTTGGGAGCTTGTCCTGACTGTGTGTCGTACCGATTATATGCTTACACGTGCAATATTTTGAGATATGGCTGAGGGCTATTGAAAATAGAACCCATAGTATGAGGACTAAGACTTATGGCAAGCATCCTGACTATGAGGTATATCCAAGGTATGAGGACTAAGACTCATGGCGAGCATCCCGACCTTGACATAGGGTCCATGGAGTACTGTGTACCATGTATGTTACATGGAGTACGTTGTACCGTGAGTACACGATGAGAGTGAGTTATGAGCTGACGGTAAGGATTTGACCCACCTCCTATTACAGCAATTGTGAGACCCCGCACAACGAGTACTGTGTAGCCTGGGATAATGGAAAATGAGTTATGATCTTAATCTCAGAACATGTAGTCGCCTATCTTGTTTTCTTTTCATGCAATGTAAATTGAGATTTCTTGAATGAACTATCACATGGTTTTATAATGGGAACATGTGAATTTGTGAATTGTGAATGTCACAACCTCCTTTTTCCTAAAAACCCCTACAAATTTTTCACTTTTTCATTTCCTTACCCGTCGTGAACAGTTTCACTACTAACAGTTGGGCTATGAGTCGATGTTAGTCCCTCCTATCATGTTACTTACCTTAACATCTTTTTTCCATAATTCATTTACATATCAATTTATTTTAACTAAATACATCCCCAATATTACATCTGTGTACAGTACTGTGCCTCTATATGTTCAAAGATAAAATTATACGAATGTGTATACCTGGTCTTGATAGGAAGCAGCGGATAAACGAAATGCAAGACTACTATCGCTCTCTTCTACTGAATGTACCCTGTAGGGTGGAAAATGAAAGGGTGATCTCACTAGCTCAGTAAGGTAATAATGCAAGCAGGTAGATAACTACACTATCTACATGCTAGTAAAGGCATGACATGCAAAACATTTATATCTCGAGCATGAGGAAATTAAAACCATGCCATGTATGAGTATATCATATATCGTAAAACATGAATCGGCATGAAAAATATGAAAAACATCTCATGTAAAACCTTTCATGCTCGGTACAGTAAAACTCATCAAAAAAATCCCAGAGGGATTCAACACATCTTTAAAATCATTAATATCGTCATAAAACCTATCAATTTCTCATTAAATACCACATTTCATGAAATCATCACAAATCGGGGCTCGACCCCTCCCTCGGGTCTACCCTGGTCTAACAAGACCAATCAAATATATATCATGTGAGACATGCAGGTTACTGTATGGAAATAATCGAGGACTATGTCCCTGTGATCCCAAGCTACACGGATCCCGGTGTGCGGGGTATCACAACTGTAATGAGAGGTGGGTCACCCTACCCACCAGAAAATCACTTCACATGAATACAATAGTCATGACTACATGGTACAGCGTACTCCGTGTGACATACACGGTACAACGTACTCCATGAACCCAATATCACAGTTTGGGGGTGCCTGCCATAGGTCTTATCCAACTCCAAACCATGTCGATAACCAACCCATGTCTCAATCTACCCGTGAGAGCATATCTTCTCACTATGACACACAGTCTATAGGAGGCTCCAACACGATCATATGCATGTCATAAAATTCCTGTGCGAGTGAAGCTCCAGTACGACTCTATGCATATTCATGATATCAGAAAAACCCTCGTGCGAGCGAAGCTCCAGCACGGTTTCATAAGAATCAATAAAATCTACGTACGAGCAGTGCTCCAATACGACTTAAAATAATTATAAATCCAATTTAAATTCACGTACTAGCAATGCTCTAGTACGGATGCATAAAACCAAGTAAAATCCATGTACGAGCACAGCTCCAGTACTGATATGTATATAAAATGGTATAGACCTCATACGAACAAAAGCTCCAGTACGATAGTCATGTAAAGCAATTTTGTAAAACTTAGTGCGAGCAAGGCTCTAGCACTCTGTATATGAGTTAAAATATAAAATCCAGTGCGAGCAGTACTCCAGCACGATTTAAAACTCATTAAAACATGATAGACTGCACAATTTCACTAAAACAAATCAAAAATCACAACTGGCACCTAACTCGTGCCCTTTCACGTAAAAACATGAAATAAACAACCAGCCTATCTATAATTTACTTAAATTAAAGCAACATAATCATAGGAGTATCAAAAACATGAAAATCATGCAATTTCATAGCCTTAGTACCCTTTTTGAAATTTTCCTAACTAGGGGCAAAATCGTAATTTTCACATATACCTCGATTTTCGTAAAAATTATTATTCTATTTCTAGATACCTTATGAAATTCTACGTAATGTAAATAACCCCAAAAATACGCGCAGGTATCTCTAAGCGCTTACAAAATTCCTTTACCTCGATTCTCTATACAGTTTGACTTTTTCAATGTAGAGAATTTCGCTCAATTCGATTTGCTCCCAATTAAATCTTCGGAACTGTATATAACCATTATCGGGTTAAATACAATACACTTATCCATATTTAACTTTTATTGAGCTTAAATTTAAAATGTTGGGCTCGTTTACTCTTATTAGGCCCGATTACACCGTAATGGGCCTTACTCCGATTTTACGCTCATTTCCACTTACTATTCACATCATCGAGGCCTATTGGGCTCATTGGGCCCTCAACGCTTATTGGGCCTCGTTCTAGGATCTTTGGATAGCTTATACAGTTATTTACAACAATTAATTTCCAATTTCAAACATTACGAAATTATACGAAAATTAAATCGCAACGTACGCGATTAATTCCTAACTCGTATAACTATCTAATTTATAGAAATCGAGCTTCACTTACCCGAGATTCCGTGTTGATACGTAAATCAAGGCTAACTCGAGCTCTCGTTTGTCGTCAATTATCGAGCTACACATTTATACATTTATCAGGTCAATTTCGATCAAATATAATTTAAATAATTATCCTTCTACACGTTCGGGACCAATTTAGACCGACTTTCCTTCTTAGACCCACTATAATTTCTCATTTAAAATTTGTACCTCTGTCCAAAAAATTCAAATCTCATAAATTTAATTTGAAATTCCTTAACTGTCTGTTTTTGAATTTTACGTACGTTCGGCTACTTTATTCATATTTATATGATCAAAATCATTCGTCTTATGATTCCATTAACATATAACAATATCCATACAATTTGTGAATCATAAGGAAATACGATAAAATTCGGGTCTTACATAATCTCCCCCACTTAAGAAATATGGTCCTCTAAATTAGAACCGAGTTAGTCTGTAAACCACTCCAGATACTTCACACATATCATACTCTTACTCTTTAGCTCCTATTTAAATTTCTCCGAAGTGTAATAATGTCGAAAGACTTTAATTAGGGAGATCATCTTAAACCTCAACACCTTCTCCTTCCTGTTTAATACATGAATCTCATTATACCTTTAGAAAGAGAAACTTCCAAACACACTGATTCACACTCGAGAATCCTCACGATCCCCATCTCTTATCAGCATAGCTTTTCTTTCTGTTCTGAGGTGTTCTCATTCTCTCACAATCACTGAACACCCTCAAAGGCTTATTATACTAGATCGGGAGCAATTTTCTATCTGGCACTCACTTCTTTCTATCCACTCGGAAAAGCAACCCTTATGGCCAAACAATGCTTCACACAATGCCATATCGATACTCGAGTGATAACTATCGCTGTGGGCAATTTAGCTAATAACAAATGATCATTCCAAAAGCTTCTAACATCAATTGCACACGTTCTCATCATATCCTCCAGAACTCGTACAGTCCTCTCTGACTCACCATCTGTCTGAGGATGGAATACTGTGCTCACACTCAACTGGGTTCTCATGGCTTCCTGAAACATGTTCCCAGAAGTGAGAAGTGAAGCGAGAATCTCTATCTGATACAATACTCTCTGGAATGCTACCTATTGTTCCATAATATTCTTACTTATATAAATCCGCTCACACACTCAGAGTATCTATGGCTTTCATAACCAGAAAGTGGGTAGACTCAATCAATCTATCGACCATCACTCAAATAGCCTCGTGATTCCTACGGTCCTCTGTAACCTGTCATAAAATCCATGGTAACTTGCTCCCACTTCCATGTCAGAATTGGTAGAGGCTACAATAATCCTGCAGACTTCTAGTACTCTACCTTAATCTGCTGACATACGAGACACTTCGCCACAACTCTCCGATATCTCTCTTATGCCTGACCACCAATACCTTTTTTCAAAAATTCTGATATATTTTATTGCTCAGCGAATGCACTGTATATCCTAAATAGTGAGCTTCTGTCATTAACAATCTCAACAGCTGTGGTCCTTGGGAGCCATTATTCTACCTCCAAACCTCAGTAAGTCATCATCACTCACTGTGAACTCTGTCACTGTACCCATCTGAATCTGACTAACACTATCGATACCCTGCCGATCATCACGCTAAGCCTGTCAAATTCGGTCAACCAAATCCGATTCTAACATCAGGCTAGCTGTCACATAATCACTGTCATCATCAGAAGGGATCACATCACTACTGAGGCTCACAAACTGCTTTACAGCTCACGCTCCCTGACCATTACCATCCCGAGGCTCTTTCTGCTCAAAGCATCAGCCACTATATTAGCCATTTTCTAGGTGGTACAATATCTCACAATCATAATCCTTCAGAATCTCAAACCCTCTTTGTTATTTCATATTCATTTCTTTTTATGAAAATAGATACTTGGGACTTTTATGATCAGTGCATACTTCAAATTTCTCACCGTAAAAGCAGTGGCGCCATACCTTCAGTGCATTACTACGGCTACCAACTTTAAATCATGGGTCGGATAGTTCTTTCATGGTCTTTGAACTGTTTAGATCTATACGTAACTATCATCTCATTTTGCTTCAACACACAGCCCAATCTTGGTTTCAAGACATCCATATACCCTGAGAAACCTCTTAATCTATTGGGTATGGTGAGACTAAATGTGGTAGTCAGTTCATACTTCAATACACCAAAACTCTTGTCACATCTATCATCCCATTCAAATACAACTTTTTCTAAGTTAAACGTGTCAACAAAGTAGTCCATTTCAAGAACTCTCAACAAATCATCTGTAAAAATAATTTCCAATTGTTGCTTATGATTTTCCCTGGACTTTAAATACACCCAAAATATCATCAATAAGGATGATAACAAATCGGTCCAGGTAAAGTTTAAATACCTCATTCATCAATGCCCTAACGATTACAAAAAATTATTTTGGGCACATCCACATTCCAAATTCTCAACGGATAAAACCTAGACTTCCAATTGATCTAAAAAAATTTACGCTCTTCGTAGCTAACCCAATAGATCATCAATAGTAGAACGGAATACTTATTCTTTTGTTAATCCTGTTCGATTCAATAAATCAAGTCTAGTTTTCAACTCTTAGGCTCACTACCACAGAACAAATGTCAGTATGAGAAAAGAACCTCATCGTAGTTGAGTTCCACTAAATATTTCAATCACCCATATCCTTGACCTATGTACGCATAAACGTATAATGTCATTTCAAAATCACTTCTGTTCAAGATACTAACCCGCGTCATTTCCTTTTTCTTATATTAACGGCTTTTATAAAATTTTAATTTTTAAACCTTCATGATTAATCGAATTCTATATTTCTTTATCGTACAAGTAAAGGTATCCTAATTTTAAACGTATATATTACAACTGTCGATTTCAATTTATAGGTTATGTGTACTTCTAGACGCTGTCAAGTCTTCAGGCGGGGAGGTATTTTGAAATACCTTTATTAACCCTCAGACTTGACCACATGGACTGGTTGTGGATATATCCCCCATTTATCTTTGGTCGCAATTCATATTCACTACATATCGCTTAATCCAAATTATTTCTCATATCAAAGATATTCTTACCTTGCATACGCCTCTTAATCTAATATATCTTGTAATAAGGATCTATCATATCTCAAAGCTTATCTCATTTCGTATATCAACTTTAACAAAACTCTTTCATTACTTGTTAAAACTTACTGTATACTTTTCTAGGATGAAACATCGCTATCGTAGAATAGCAATTTCAACAACATAGTTTGCAGCCAATCAATTTATTCCCCATATTACATCAAAACACTCATATTTCATAGAATGAGATTGGTTCGCATGATCCTTTCCCCCACTTTCAACTTACAATCTCTATCGACATATTCAATTAGTAGACTATCCTTCATTAGGGTGCTAACTATCAACATTTTGCCTAATGATATAGGCTTCACATATTTCACTAACTTATATGCAAATGACGACGATATGAATAAATGTGTAGTACCAGGATCAATTAAAATAATTACTTCCATATTAACAATCAAGGTGGTACCTTACACCACATCAAATGAAGCATCAATAGTGTCTTGGTCCAAGGCATACATTCGCCCTCATTCAACTGCCTATTTATGTGGTAACTACCACACATCCAACACTGCCCATTAGCAGGTCGGGGTCCTCCAATCACAGTATCCGTGTAAGCACTGAAACTGGATACACTGGGGCTTATCAATCATCTTACCCCATAACTCACTAACTCTAAATTTCCTACCAAACCGCCTCTTTCCCGCTTTGACATCTCTGTTATCCACTATTTCCTTTTTGTCTCTATTTTGGCCCTTATTGCCTTTCTCAAACTCAGAGGCATGCGATTCCTAATCTTATTCACGCACTGTAATCTGCGCACTGCCTCATCGTAAATAGTGATATCTAACGGGCCAATCAACTTTAATAGACGATCTGAGCCTTCCATGATCTTTTGAACCTTTCGACTCTCACTGTCCACAATATCGGGTTCATACCTACCCAGGGATGTAATCTGAGATTCATACTCATCAATAGATTTGGTTTCTCTGAACTAAACTCATAAATTCATCTGTAACGTCCTTGGAGCAGTATTCGGGTTATACTTTACCCGAAATGCATCCAGAATTATCTCCCATATCAGTCCTGGATGTCTAACTCTTAAAATGGGTCGAGCGGATTTCTACCAATGCTCCACCTCGCCTTCCAGCATAAACGTATTTAAAAGTCACTTTCTCGGTCGACATATTTTGAAAGAATCCATACAACTTCGCTATCTCATTCACCCAATCTTCCGTAACTATTGGTTTCTTTATTTCGCTAAATAACGGAGGGGTGCGGGAATCTCTATAGTCTGAGGCTTCTATTCAGGCTTTACCCTGCCTATCCTCAACTACCTACATAGATTGAGTAAACAACTCCAAAATATTTTCTACACTCCACTTTATCCTCGTGAAGCGTGTCTCAATACTGTCTGGTCTCTTTATAGGACCCTATGGAGTATGCTCACATCAGCCTCCACCTCAATCTCATCTTGAGTCTCATGTGACAACTCATTCGACTCTCAGGCCTATCTCTACAGCCTCGAGCATGTGTACTCGCCCCTCTACCATAGCGGCTATTAGTTATAAAAACTATTTCTTGCATTCGAAACTAAATTCTTAGCTGCACTTCCATCTTGATATACACAATTGTATCTAAACAATGCACAATACATGGGGATGTAAATTTACTTAACCACTAACACCGACTCATATCAGGCAAACTCAGCTCTGATACCACCTCTGTCACGACCTCTTTTTTCCTAAAAATCCCTACAAATTTTTTGTTTTTTCATTTCCTTACATGTCGTGAACAGTTTCACTACTAATAGTTGGGCTATGAGTCGATGTTAGTCCCTCCTATCATGTTACATACCTTAACATCTATTTTCATATTTCATTTACATATCAATTTATTTTAAATAATACATCTTCAATATTACATTCGTGTAAATTACTGTGCCTCTATATGTTCAGATACAAAAATTATACGAATGTGTATACCTGGTCTTGATAGAAAGCAGCGGATAACTGAAATGCCAAACTACTATCGCTCTCTTCTACTGAATGTGCCCTTTAGGGTGGAAAATGAAAGGGTGAGCTCACTAGCTTAGTAAGGCAATAATGCAAGCAGGTAGATAACTACACTATCTACATAATGGTAAAGGCATGACATGCAAAACATTTATATCTCGAGCATGAGGCAATTAAAACCATGCCATGTATGAGTATATCATATATCGTAAAACATGAAACGACATGTAAAACATAAAAAACATCTCATGCTCGGTACAATAAAACTTATCAAAACAATCCCTTAGGGATTGAACAAATCTTTAAAATCATTAATATCCTCATAAAACCCATCAATTTCTCATTTAATACCATATTTCATGAAATCATCACAAATCGGGGCTCGACCCCTCCCTCGGGTCAACCCTGGTCTAACAAGAGCAATCAAATATATATCATGTGAGATATGCAGGTTACTATATGGAAACAATCGAGAACTATGTCCCTGTGATCCCAGGCTACACGGATCCCGGTGTGCGGGGTATCACAACTATAACGGGAGGTGGGTCACCCTACCCACCAGAAAATCACATCACGTGAATACAATAGTCATGACTACATGGTATAGCGTACTCCGTGTGACACACGGTACAACGTACTTCATGAACCCAATATCACAGTCTAGGGGTGCCTTCCATTGGTCTTATCTCACTCCAAACCATGTCGATAACCAACCCATGTCTCATTCTACACGTGCGAGCATATTTTCTCACTATGACACACAGTCTATAGGAGGCTCCAGCACAGTCATATGCATGTCATAAAATTCCTGTGTGAGCGAAGCTCCAGCACGACTCCATGCATATTCATGATATCAGAAAAACCCCCGTACGAGCGAAGTTACAGCACGGTTTTATAAAAATCAATGAAATCTGCGTACGAGCAGTGCTCCAATACGACTCAAAATAATTATAAATCCAATTTAAATTCACGTACGAGCAATGCTCTAGTACGGATGCATAAAACCAAGTAAAATCCATGAACAAGCACAACTCCAGTACGAATATGTATATAAAATGGTATAGACCTCATACGAGCAAAAGCTCCAGTACAGTAGTCATGTAAAACAAGTTTGTAAAACTCAGTGCGAACAAGGCTCCAACACTCTGTATATGAGTTAAAATATAAAATCCAGCATGAGCAGTGCTCCAGTACAATTTAAAACTCATAAAAACATGAAAGGCTGTTCAATTTCACTAAAACAAATCAAAAATCACAACTGGCACCTAACTCGTGCCCTTTCATGTAAAAACATGAAATAAACAGCCAACTTTCCATAATTTGCTTAAATTAAAGCAACATAATCATAGGAATATCAAAAACATGAAAATCATGTAATTTCATAGCCTTACTACCATTTTTGAAATTTTCCTAACTAGGGGCAAAATCGTAATTTTCACATATATCCTGATTTTCGTAAAATTATTATTCTATTTCTAGATACCTTATGAAATTCTAATTAATGTAAATAACACCAAAAATGCACGCAGGTATCTCTAAGCGCTTACAAAATTCCCTTACCTCGATTCTCTATACAGTCTGACTTTTCCAATGCAGAGAGTTTCGCTCAGTCCAATTTACTCCCAATTAAATCTCCGGAGCTGCATATAACCACTATTGGGTTAAATACAATACACTTATCCATATTTAACCTTTATTGAACTTAAATTTAAAATGCTGGGCATGTTTACTCTTATTGGGCCCGATTACACCTTAATGGGCCTTACTCCGATTTTACACCCATTTTCACTTACTATTCACATCATCGAGGCCTATTGGGCTTATTGGGCCCTCAACACTTATTGGGCTTCATTCTAGGCTCTTTGGATAGCTTATACAGTTATTTACGATAATTAATTTCCAATTCCAAACATTACGAAATTATACGAAAATTAAATCGCAACGTACACGATTAATTCCTAACTCGTATAACTATCCAATTTATAGAAATTGAGCTTCACTTACCCGAGATTTTGTGTTGATACGCAAATCGAGGCTGACTCGAGCTCTCGTTTGTCATCAATTATCGAGCTACACATTTATACATTTATTGGGTCAATTTCGATCAAATATAATTTAAATAATTATCTCGAGAATTAAATCAGTCAATTTCGATAGCTTACCAGCTTACCCGTAACTCGATTATATCACCGAAATTTTTTTCCCAATTTTTCCTCTTTTTTCCTTTTTCTTTTCCTTTTTCTTTTCTTTTCTTTTTTTTTTTCCTTCTCCTCAGTTCGATGTCGTTTCGCCCTCACCACCGTCGTCGGTGATTTCGGCCATTTCTCGGTGCGTTGCTGCCTCCGTTCGGCTCGTCTCGAGCAAAGGAAGCTTCAACTAGCCTTGGATCGGGCTGATCGACGGTGGAACAGTCGGAATCTTCCTCTTCTCCCCTCGGCAAGTTCCTTTGCCGATCTCCCTTTTCCGGCGCCGTCCGTGCCCGTCGCGACTCCTGGAGGCTCCCACGATGATCGTCGCCCCTCGCCGATCGTTCTCTGGCCGTCCAAGTCGTCGGTGGTCTTCCGGTGCAAAGGGGCTCTCGGGCTTCTGCTTTGTTTTCCTTCGTTTTCTTCAGAATCGCAAATTTCGCGATTCTGAGTTTTTTTTAATTAATTAATTAATTATTTATTTATTTATTATTTTATTGAATAAAAAATGATTTTTTTTACAAAATATCTACACTATTCCTTAAATTAATATATTTAATTAATTAAATATATTTTTCTTCTTTAATTATTTTTTCGGTATAATTTTCACCGTGTTTTCGAAATAGTGTCCCGAAACAAAATTCCGTTTAATCGTACTAAATTCGTATCTTGATCAATTGGACTAAGAATTCAATAATTTCTCTAGTATTGATCATGATTTCCTAAATTTATATTTTTAATAATAATTTCTTATTGAATTTATTCCGAGTTTTAGGTCTTTTGACCATTTTACCCTTCTACACGTTCGGAACCAATTTAGATCGACTTTCCTTCTTAGACCCACTATAATTTCTCATTTAAAATTTGTATCTCTGTCTGGACAATTCAAATCTCATAAATTTAATTTGAAATTCCTTAACTATCCGTTTTCGAATTTTATGTACGTTTGACTACTTCATTCATATTTATATGATCAAAATTATCCATCTTATGATTCCATTAACATATAACAATATCCATAAAATGTGTGAATCATAAGGAAATACAATAAAAATCGAGTATTACAGTGAAAGGGTAACCCGAGGGATGGGAGAGGCCCAATTTTGCATATTTTTAAACATGATGATATGCTATATTTTTTTTATTTAATTGAATGGCATGACAAAATGTGATTTGTGTGAAATTACATGAGAAATGCAATGTTTTGCATAAACTGCTGCATTATTAAACCAGCATGATTTCAGTTTTATAACTGATGATTTGTATCTATATATATATAAATATATTGCATAAAAGCTTTAAGCAAGATGCATGCTTTAGATATGAATAGATAAGGAAATGATTTCAAGGCATGAGCATAGTATTTTGTAGATAGTGTGGTTATCTACTAGCTTGCCTGATTTTCTTACTGAGCTGTGAGCTCACCCCCTTTTTATTTCCCCTCTTTACAGAGCATCCACAATAGGTGGACATGGCTGAGGATTGGTAGACTTTGATCCGCTACATATCCATCTTACGAGAGATATACACATTTGAAACATTTTGTACTGAACATTGTAAAAGCACAGTTATGTAAACGATTATACGGTCGGGATGTATCTTTACCAGTATTTATATTAATGTATAAAAGTTTACATTATAGAAAAGAATGTTGACTTGTATGCATATTATGAATGAGTATGGTTGAGGTGAGTAATATTGAATCACAACCCAATGTTGATGTGAGTGATGACAGAAGGAGAGGTAAGTAAAATGCAAAAAAATTTGTGGTGATTTGATTAGTCACGGGAAGGGAAGTTGTGACATGTTATATGAAATCTTGTGCGAGCTAAGCTCCAGCACGCTTTCAGGCATATTAAATCAGATTAAATCAAAACATGGTGCGAGCAAGGTTCCAACACGTTTCATGTAAATGACAACAATAAAATTTGTGCGAGCAATCGCTCTCGCACATTTCATGCACAACCACAAACTTCAGACTCGAGGTGAGCAACGCTCCAGCACCATCTGTTTTCACATAAATCCAATAGGCAGCTCATTTTTCAGAGAGTTTTCTTTTAAATCAAAATTAGCACTTACGGAGTGTTGTTTATGCAATTTATGGAAACACTGGCCAACCTATCAATTTGCTTTGTTAAAAAACAGTAAAAAATCATTCAAAATACCCATTTCATGCATGTCATGCCTTCACCATACTTTGGTGAAATTTTTCTCAATACGGGTAAAATAGTAATTTATCCTTAATATGAGTAAAATAGTAATTTACCCTTAATATGGGTAAAATAGTCATTTGCCCATCCTGTGGCGCTAAAATTTTTATTTCGTTTTTAGAATCTCTAGACTATTTGAGTGTATGTAAAACTTGACGAAATTACATGTAGCTATCTCTAGCTACTCACAAAATTCCCTTACCTCAATTCTCTGTACAGTCTGACTTTTCCAACGCTGAGAATTCTCTTCAGTTCGATTTGTAACTAGTCAACTCTCCGGAGCTGCGTATAACCATATATCAGGTTAATTACAATACATTCATCATTATTTCAACTTTATTGAGTTTAATTTAAAGCATTGAGCCCGTTTACTCTTAGTGGGCCTGATTACGCCTTAATGAGCCTTAACTAATTTTAAGTTCATTTTCACTTACGATTCATTCCTTTAAAGTCCATTGGGCTCATTAAGCCCATTAATACTTATTGGGCCGTCTTAAGCCCCCTTTTTTTTATCTTCTTGAACAACTTACCCAATCATTTACGACAGTCGATTCTAAATTTCAAACATTAAGCATTTTTATACGGAATCAATCTGTAACTTATGCGATAAATTGCTAACTCGTATAATTATACAAATTATAGTAAGTGAGGTTCACTTACCTGAGATTCCGTGATAGCACGCAAATTGAGGATGACTCGAACTCTCGTTTGTCGTCAATTGTCACGTTATACATTTATATAATTAAATCGGGTCAATTCTAGTCAAATATAAATTCAAATAATTTTTCAAAAATTTAAAATGATGAATTACGGTCAATTACCAGCTTGTCCTTAGACCTGATGCATTATCGAATTTTTCTCAATTTTTCCTTTCTTTTTTTTTCTTTTTTCTTTTTTTTTTGGCTGAACCGGTTCGATCCGGTTCAACACATATTCACTTCACTAAACCGGTCCATATCTGTTCAGTCTTCCCATCCCTGTTCGAGCCTCTGTCGGTCGGTTCTTCGCCGACTTTCACTTCTAGCAGGTCCGTCTGGCCACGCGAAGCATTGATCGGGTGGTGGCCTCGCCTGGTTCGGCAGCGATGAGGTCGGTTTGACCGTTTCTCTTTCGGTGTCGCTACCTATTTCTTCCTTTCGTCGTTTTCTCCGTTTCCTCTTCGGTCGGTGACCTCGCCGCTGGCTTCTCTTGGCCGGCGACATTGCGCCTGGTTCTTCCCTACGCTGGCGCTTCCCCTCTATTGGTCTCGCCGTGTGTCAGTCTCTTTCTCTGCGTTTTCGTTTCTCCTCTTTCGTTTTCAGTTCCCTTTTTTTTTATTACTTTGCTTTTTTTCTTTATATATATAAAATATAATATATTATATTCTAATAAAATATATTATAGATGTACTACTAAAAAAATCAAATAATTTAATATTATTATATAACAAAATATCTTATACAAATAACACACACATATATATTTAATCAATTAAATATATTTATTTATTTTATTTTATTTTATTTTTTTATTTTCATTTATTTTTATTTTATTTTATTTTACCGAAATTATTTCTCTATATTTTCAAGATAAATTCTCGAGGTAGGGTAAATTTTGGGGTCATTATTATAATTTCGCATCTTGATCAATAGGACTTGGAATTCTATTATTTCTTCTTTATTAATCAAGATTTCATGAATCCATGTTTATCATGACAATTTCTTAAGGAAATGACACCGAAATTCGGGTCTTTTTGGCGTTTTCATCACATCAACATTATCAGGACCAAACCAAACCGACTTTCCTTCTTGAACCCCCTATATTTTGATGTTTTAAATTCTTATCTTCAGTCAGAATAGTCTGAATCTCTTCGATTTAGGTTGAGTTCGCTATAGCTCATACTTGACATTTTTGTGCATTCATAAGCACTTTGCATTTCAATTACACTTGTAATTTAATAATCACTTCTCTTATGATTCCAATAACATATTTCCAATGTTCACAATACTGAATCATAAGGATTATATTGTAGATTTTCAGGTCTTACATATTATTTTGTAAATTTTTTAAGATTAAAGTGAGCTTGTAAAATTTTTTACTAAATATATGTTATTAAAATTAGAACTTTTTAAAAAAAATTTGGCTTATAGTTTTTTTTTTTTTACAAAAACTTAAATATGCTTGCCGTATAAATTAAAAGTTTTAATATTTTAAAAGTTAAACACTTCATTTCTATTTTTACGGCAAATAATCTTTTTTATAAGTTGAGCTACATGCACTAAGACTGCAACCACTTTTTCCATTTACGTTAACAAATTAACTCAACAAAATCATCTGATTTTGTATCAAAGAAACCCTTAACATTTAGAATCAGAGACTTTAGTATGAAAATTTTGTGCCGGATTTAATCTAAATTTTATATACAAAGACATTCATTTATATCAATGCAAAATTATTTAGCTTAGATCCTTTTATATTTTTTATACGATTTATATTGTGCGAATTTGATCATTTAATTTTAAGTTTTATTTATGTGATTATGCATGTCAAATTTTAAATTAATAAAAAATATTTAATTATTTAGTTGATAATACTAAATTTTCAGCTCTTAATATATGTTGAAATCAATATTATTTTCTATCGAAATAATAGAGATATCCCACTCTGTGTATCATAGGCTTTTCTTCTTTTTTCCACGTCCTGCTTCTTTCTCGTTGAAGATTGGGGACTTTTGGGCTCGCAATAAAGCTAGGTCCTGATCGAGCAACTAGTAGTCCTATCTATCCACCTCTCCCAAACACAATATCTTGAGTACCTATGATGGTGACCGTCTCTTCGGTAGACCGAGTTGCTTTCTCCAAGTGAGTTTAGTAGCGGAACTCAAAATTTTATATGTATGACTGATACAAATAGCTTATTAAATTTAATGATCGATTCATAAAAAACTTAATGGGGGTTGAGCTTTGGGAAAGCTCAGGAAGCCACTAACACAAGTGTGGAATTAACCAAAACAGAAATACTGATTTAAGTGAAATGCATGTTGTACAAATCACATTTCGAAATCAGTTATCATGTCAAAAGTTCATGTCATAAATCAAAGTCTTTCAATAAATTACATCTTGTTGGGTTTTCAAACAGAATCCTATCTAGATGCTATCAAGTCTTTCAAGCAAAGAGGTCTTTTGGAATATCTCGACTAGCCATCAGACCTAACTACCCTGATGAAATACGATGGACATGAGTTCGAATTACAATAACATAGCCAAATGTGGAAAACCAAGGTTTAATGCAAGTTCCAAAATCACAAGTTCTTATGCTTTAAATTTCTTAAACCGAATACTCATATCAAAACGCATTTTAATACACATTTCTCATACTCTTTCATGAGGTTCAATAAACCATATCAAAGTCATATAGTTCGATAAAATTCATACCATGTTCATATATTAAAAAACAATTTTGAAACCATATAGTTCGATATATCAATCACAATGTTCGATAATCGGATCATACGAATACTAGCATAATCAATAAGTATGTCCTAATAAAGACTTTCTCACTGTAGCTATTAGTGAGCCGAAACTACCCATAAAACTAAGGTGTTACCTATGGTCATAGACACGATCTCTCCAGTCTTAGTGATCACTAGAACCGGCACCAATCACAACGGTGTCGGACAAGCCAATTTGCCTGTAATAGAGTAATAAACTCAGAGGGTTGTCTCCATATTCTCTATCAGGAATAAAGGAAATAGAACACCCATAAACGATAAAACATTCGAAAACATGTTTTAAAAGTCATATAACAATCGATACGGAAAACAATTAATTCATAAATCCGAAAACACTAAGCATAAGCAAAATAAGTTATATGCTTCACTCAATTCAAAACATATTTAAATGAGATTTTAAAACTATACATACATGCAGATAAAATCTATGCAAGCTTTTAAATCTCCCAAAACAATGTCATGCAATGATTTTAATGTATGAAAATTAAAGCAATGATCAAAACATATCAAAACGATTTGAAATCACATTTTCGATAACACAAGGGTCTTAGTTCGAAACATATAGAAAATTTATGAAATTTCTGTAATAAGATCGAGTAGCAATTACTCACTACCCAACCTGCAAGATAGAAAGCAATTTATATTCCTAAATTTAGTTGATTCAATATATTTCACATTTCAAAACGATCCAAAAGGTTTACATACTTATTCTAAAGGTTCAAACAAAGTATCACAACATTCAAAGGTTCAATTTCAAACATAAAGCAAATGGTACGGGGTTATCTCGCAACTTATGCAATTGAACTTACCGAAGCTTCACTAAAACTCCACTTATCATAGCTTGTCAAATAACTCCCATTCACCACAGTTTACTTCAAAATCCTACAGTATAACACAATTAGCTTAGCAGGCTGTTTGAAATGCCCTAAAGCTAGTTAAAGGACATATTTTGACTCAATTTAGCTTAGGTCATATAATAGTATAAAGTGACAAAAGCTATTAAATTGCATTTTTTGATCATTCTAACTTCACATACTGCTTATACTTATGTTTAATACTGACCTAAGACCAAAATTACATCGTAAAGGTAAAATTACCAAAATACCCCTGATTTGGCCAAAACTACATAATGGTCCTATAATCATTTTTAAGCCACATTATGGTTCATTTCATATTCCATTATATGAATCACATTCCCATTTAAGAAATTTCCTTGAAATTTCATAGAAATTCCACTTTCTCTTTCCAAGAGTCTTCAGGTTTACACTACAACTATATCATACATGCTTTCTTTCATAAACCTAACTTCATATATTAGCTACCCATATCATATAGACTAACATATCATGGAACCAAGCATTGAAACTTCCATTACCTATGGAAACCCCAAATGACCTAAACTCTCAGATAACTCCCACTCACCACAGATTACTTCAAAATCCTACAGTATAGCACAATTAGCTTAGCAGGCTATTCGAAATGCCCTAAAGCTAGTTAAAGGACATATTTTGACTCAATTTAGCTTAGGTCACATAATAGTACAATGTGACAAAAGCTATTAAATTGCATTTTCTTATCATTCTAACTTCACATACTGCTTATACTTATGTTTAATATTGACCTAGGACCAAAATTACATCATAAAGGTAAAATTACCAAAATACCCCTGATTTGGCCAAAACTACATAATGGTCCTATGATCATTTTTAAGCCACATTATGGTTCATTTCATATTCAATTACATGAATCACATTCCCATTTAAGAAATCTCCTTGCAATTTCATAGAAATTCCATTTTCTCTCTCCAAGAGTCTTTAGGTTTACACTACAACTATATCATACATGCTTTCTTTCATCAACCTAAATTCATATATTAGCTACCCATATCATATAGACTAACATATCATGGAACTAAGCATTGAAACTTCCATTACCTATGGAAACCCCAAATGACCTAAACTCCCTCCAAGCGCAAGGGCTGATTTTTCTTCAATTTAAACACATACATATACTTCTCATTAGTCCAGAAACAACATAGTTTAAGCTTGTAAAAGAAAGCAATTGAAAACCCCTTGAAAATGGTCAAAATCGAAACTTAAGGAAAGTTAAGAAACTTGTTTTGATATGTTAAACCACACAGAATTAACTTACCAATTTTGACTATGTTGTAAAGTAAATGATGATGAGCAATTTTGTAGAGAAATGAAAGTCTAAAAATGGCTAGAAATGGGAGCAAAGTTGGTGGCAAAAGCTTAAGGTAAGAGAAAATGGTGTTTTTTTTTTTCATTTTCTATGTATTTTTCATATGACTTTTGGAGATTTTAATCGTGTAGCCGACCCCTTCTTCTAGAAACCTTAATTTTGGTAAGTAGAATAATTAAAACCAAAGTCACAAAAAGGTTATGCCTTAAGTTTAGTAAAAATAACCAATTTACCATTAATTTCCACTGAATTTTCATACTATTTGTCCACTTGTAATTCTCATATAATTTTCATTATTCACAGGTATGTTGTATATAAATAATGTATTATAGGTGAATTTAACTAAAAGAAATAGATCGTTTAACATTTTCGAATGAATTTTACCAAGTTTCACCTATTTCGGTCTTTTTTTATTTTTTCATTTGACATCTCAGAAAAAGGTTTGACATAATGAATTAAGGGCTTGATCAACTTATTTCATACCCCTAAACCATTTCACAGTGTCCATTGAGTCACAGTTAAAAATTTGACATATGGACAAAATCGTTATTTTGACAATTGTTGCACACTTACAGAGATAAATTGAAAAATAAATTTCTAAGGATTCATAAGTATATTTGAGGCCATATATCATTATATTAAGATAATTCAGATATGTCTGTGTAGGTGCGCACTCTTGTGGGGCCACGAACCTCTCCGTATGCAAGTAACCCTATTTGCACCAAAATAGATATAAAAAGGGTTTTTTAGTAATTTATGCTATTCTAAAACAGTACAGTGGCAGAGTAAATAGTAATTTTGCAGTTATTATAGTTTACTCCATATCGAAAAATATTTTTTCGATTAAATGTTTACTCCAAATGTAGAGAAATATTAACATCAAACCTAAGTAAATTTTAGAAGACATACTTGTTACACATGCATAATCATATGCGAACAAGTTTTGAGCTTATAGAATAATAACAATTTTATCCAATTACAAATTTACATATGTCCAGAGAATTTTTTTAATTAAATTATTGAAAATTTTGAAATGATAAGTCATTTATTACCATGTGAATTGATGACATCATTATAAAATTAATTACTAAAATGATTAATTATATGATTAAATTGAAGAAAATTACAAATTAGTTTGGCAAATTAAAATTTGAAAGCTCATGTTTTGACCAATTAAAGTTCATCTATAGATTATTCAATTTATCTCTGAATTAAATTAAATAATTTAGAAATAAATTAATCCAAATTTGATTAATCAAAATTCATCTATGAGTCATCTTATTTAACTATTAATTAAATTAAATTAATTAAAAGATAAGTCCAAATTATGACCAATTATATTTTAAAAATTTTTGATAATCCAATTAAATCTCACGTATGATTCATTAGTTTTTTCTCTATCAGGTTAAAATTATTTAGAGATAAAATGAAAGAAATTAAATTTTTTTAAATTCATCTTTTGCCTAGAACGCTAGCACTATAAATACGATGCCCTTTTATGTCATTTAACTTAATTTTTCACAGTTTTAAGAGCGAAAATATATTCCATAGATTGAAAACCTATCCAAAGTCTCAAGAATCCAGGTTAGAAGAATTTAAAGGAAAAAATGAAAAACTCGAAAACATAAAATTGTATTCCAAGAAATTTCTAGAAGTTGCATGCTTTTTAATATTCTTGCCTTAAGGGAACAACGTTTAATTACATTTGCTCAAGATCGAGTCTTCAAGAATCTTGAAGCAAAATTTTCATGAAGAAAGAAGTACAATTATTCTTTATTTTGAGAATTTTCAAAGATTGCAACTTACACATTTGAGCAATAAAAATTATTATTTGTCTTCAAAGTTGTTGGTCTTGCTTTGCCTTGTATTTCTTAAATCATTTCTTCATACTTCTAGCAGAGGTTTGGGCTTAAAAGAAATATGATTTTCTCATCTGACCAATTAAATTACCAAAAACCAAATATTACCTTACTTGAAAGTAAATGGAGTCTTATAGGCTTTGGTCTCCTGCAACTTTCGAAAGCCATCAAACCATTAGGGTGTGTTTGGTTAGGGGTTGTCACGACCCATTTTTCCTAAAAACCCCTACAAATTTTTTGCTTTTTCATTTCCTTACCCGTCGTGAATGATTTCACTACTAACAGTTGGGCTATAAGTTGATGCTGTCCCTCCTGTCATGTTACATACCTTAACATCTATTTTCCATATTTCATTTACATATCAATTTATTTTAACTAAATACATCCCCAATATTACATCCGTGTACAATACTGTATCTCTATATGTTCAGATACAAAAATTATATGAATGTGTATACCTGGTCTTGATAGGAAGAAGCGGATAACCGAAATACAAGACTAGGTCACTCTCTTCTACTGAATGTACCCTGTAGGGTGAAAAATGAAAGGGTGAGCGCAACTTGCTCAGTAAGGCAATAATGCAAGCAGGTAGATAACTACACTATCTACAAGCTGGTAAAGGCATGACATGTAAAACATTTATATCTCAAGCATGAGGAAATTAAAAACATGCCATGTATGAGTATATCATATATCGTAAAACAAGAATCGGCATGTAAAACATGCAAAACATCTCATGTAAAACCTCTCATGCTCGGTACAGTAAAACTCTCCAAAACAATCCCAGAGGGATTCAACACATCTTTAAAATCATTAATATCCTCATAAAAACCCATCAATTTCTCATTTAATACCACATTTCATGAAAATCGCCACAAATCGGGGCTCGACCCCTCCCTCAGGTCTACCTTGGTCTAACAAGACCAATCAAATATATATCATGTGAGACATGCAAGTTACTGTATGGAAACAATCGAGGACTATGTCCTTGTGATCCCTGGCTACACAGATCCCGGTGTGTGGGGTATCACAACTGTAACGGGAGGTGAGTCACCCTAACCGCCAGAATATCACATCACGTGAATACAATAGTCATGACTACATGGTACAGTATACTCCGTGTGATATACACGGTACAACGTACTCCATAAACCAATATCACAGTCTGGGGATGCCTGCCATAGGTCTTATCCCACTCCAAACAATGTCGATAACCAACCAATCCATTCCTAAGATTACATCAAAATCACTCATGATTAACAATATCAGATTGGCTATCATATCATTTTCCCCTACTCTTAGCTTACAATCATTTAACACATACTCCACTAGCTAACTGTTATCCATAGACGTACTAATCAACATCATCCTACTGAAAGGTGTACGCTCTACATGCTTTGCTAATTTACATGCAAATAAAAGAGATACAAATGAATGCGTGGCACCAGGATCAATTAAAACATATGCTTCTAAATCATATATCAGGATGTTACCTCTGATCAAATCCGACGAAGCATCGGCTGTACCCTGGTCCAAGACATGTACTCACCCTCGTCCAATGACATGCTTCCCTTTCTCTTCTATTGTCGCTCTCTTCCTCGGAGCAGACATGTTAGCTGGAGCTCTCTCCGGCTCCTTACCCTTCTGTGGGGCAATATCAACAACCTCTGAGCAAACTTTAGCCATATGCCCTGGCTTCCCATACTTGAAGCACAATCCGCTAGAAACAGGACAAGGTCTACCTCCATGGAATCTACCACATCTACTACACTGCTCAGTGGTAGGCCTCGGTCCTCCAATCACAACCCCTCTAGCTGGAGCTATAGCCGGGTATGCAGGAGATCTTACAGTCTTCTCCTGTACTTCCTCAATCCTAGGTCTCTTACCAAAGAGTCTCCTCCCTCCTCGATATTCGAACCTCGTACACTGTCACTCACCGGCCTCTTCCTATCTCAATCTCTACCATTGCCAACTGTCATGAACTCAGAGACATTCCTCTCATAGTCTTGCTCACAGAGTTGCATCCTGCGCACTGCCTCATCATAGGTAGAGATGTCGAATGAAACCAATTTAGACCGTAATACTAGTCTCAATCCATCGATAAACCTGCAGACCTTTCTGGTCTCGCTAATCATGTTGTTAGGGTCATACCTCCCTAGGGATAGAAATCTGATCTCATACTCATCTACTGAATGACTCTCATGGCTCAACCTCAAAAACTTGGCCTGCAGCCTTCGCTGGGTCGTATCTGGAATAAACTGCCTCCTGAAGGCATCCAAAAATATCTCTCAACTGATCTTTGTATGTCAGGCTCTCAATATGAGTCAGGTTCCACCAATACTCTATCGTCCCCTTCAGTAGGAACGCAGCAAATGCGACCATCTCTAAAGTCATACACTCAAAGAATCCGTACAACTTCTATATCTCTCTTATCCACTCCTCGGCCAAAACCGGATCCTTGACCCCACGAAAAGATGGAGATCCAAGCTTCTGGAATTGTCGCAGTCTATCAATATCACAACCATACCCCTAAAACATTACCGCCCTGTCGTGGAGTAACATGAGAAGGTGTATCCTGAACTGGTAGGGGTATAGGTGTATCTGTAGGCTGTGGCACATGAGCTGGCTGTACAGGTGTACCAGGTGTAGCTGCCTCTCCAGGCGTAGTCCCTACATCTTATCCCTGTCCTCCTAGCATAGTTTGTGCCAGTAACTCCACTATGGTCTCAAGGCGACGCTCAAATCTCACGAAGCGTGCCTCGGTACTCTCGGGTACCTCAATGGGACCTGTAGTCTTATCACGGGTTTCTGGCCTACCTCTACGGCCTCGAGCCCTACCTCTAGCCCCTCTACCACAGCTGGTATTAGCCATAATAGCTAAATTCCTGCATTTATAACCATAACTAGTCTAATTTTCATCTCGTATACACAATTGTAACTGAACAAAGCACAGTACTAAGGGGATGTACACTTTCTTAATTACTAATATCGACTCACATCAGACTAACATGGCTCGATACCATTCTGTCATGACCTCCCCTCCTGTGACGTACCAAAATCACCATAAAAATTTCGCATTTTACTCACCTCTCCTTCTGTCATCACTCAACACCAAACCGTTGGGCTGTGATTCGATATTAGTCACCTCACCCACGTTCGATCCATAACATACATACATATTAAAACAATTATCTATTGTATGTAAGTACTCTTTCTTAAAAGTAACTCATATATTTAATACAACACTTGTACATATACATCTCTGAGCGTACATTCGTTTACATAACTGTGCTTTTACAATGTTTAGTACAAAATGTTCGAGTTTGTGTATACCTCTCGTAAGATGGATATGCAGTGGATCAAGGAATATCAGTCCTCAGTCGTGCCAGACTACTGTGAACGCTCTATAGAGAGGGGAAATAAAAAAGGGGTGAGCTCACAACTCAATAAGGAAATCAGGCAAGTAAGTAGATAACCACACTATCTACAAAGATAACGTTCATGCCTTGAAATCATTTCCTTATCGATTCATATCTAAAGCATGCATCTTACTTGAAACTTTTATGCAATATATATACATAAATATAAATCGTCAGTTATAAAACTGAAATCAGGCTGGTTTAATAATCACAGAAGTTTATGCAAAACATTGCATCTCTCTTGTAATTTCACATAAGTAACATTTTATCATGCCATTCAATTAAATCAAAATAATATGGCATTCATCATGTTCAAAAACATGGAAATCTGGGCCTCACCCATCCCTCGGGTTACCCTTTATCTCACACATAAATTCATATGTTCAGATTATAAAACCATGTGATAATTCATTCAAGAAATCTCAATTTACATTGCATGAAAGGAAAATGAGATAGGCGACTACATGTTTCGAGATTATGATCATAACTCATTTTTCGTGATCCCAGACTACACAGTACTCGGTGTGCGGGGTCTCACATCTGCTTTAACGGGAGGTGGGTCAAATCCTCTACCGTCAGCTCACAACTCACTCACATCGGTACTCACGGTACAACGTACTCCATGTGACATACACGGTACATAGTACTCCATGGATCC
Organism: Firmiana major; assembly: GCA_033439115.1. NCBI lineage: Eukaryota > Viridiplantae > Streptophyta > Magnoliopsida > Malvales > Malvaceae > Firmiana > Firmiana major. Next base: position 42,563,378 of record CM065905.1, read on the forward strand.
AATATCAAGGTCAGGATACTCGCCATGAGTCTTAGTCCTCATACCTTGGATATACCTCATAGTAGGGATGTTTGCCATAAGTCTTAGTCCTCATACTATAGGTTTTATTTTCGATAGCCCTCAGTCAGATCTCAAAATAATGCACGTGCGAGCATAAAATTGGTGTGACACACAGTCAGCACAGGCTCCCAACACAGCTGTTTCATGCTTTCTCTTTTAAAATTTGATACGTGCGAGTAAACTCCCAGCACGACCATAACACAAGTGACATAAATCTAGTGCAAGCAATGCTCCTAGCACTATGTCATGTAAAATCCGAGTATAAGCAATGCTCCCAATACTCTATAATGTATCAAAATGAAAACTGAGTATGAGTTATGCTCCCAGTACTCTATCATGTAAAACTCGAGTATGAGCAATGCTCCCAATACTCTAAAATGTATCATCAATGAAAATTGAGTACGAGCTATGCTCCTAGTACTCTCTCATGCATAAATCGCATTTAAAATTTAATACGAGAATACACTCAAGTATTATATGATGCATATCTCATAAATTATAGTGCGAGTATTCTCGAACACTAATGGTTCACACACAAACCTGATAGATGACTTATTTCAAATCACATTTCACCTAAGTAAATCAAATCGGCACTCACATTGTGTTGTTTTCGCATATACATGAAAACATTAGTCATTCTATCCATACACATTCAAAACATGTTAAATTTTATTACCCACATGCTTCCTAAGCATTTTAAACCTATCGGATCCTACCGACGTCTCTATATATGGAATTTCATATAGAATATAGTTATTGAAATTTTATTCGAAATACGTGTAGCTATCTCTAGCTACTCACGAAATTCCCTTACCTCGGATCACGTCACGTGACCTCACTTCCTCGGTGCTGCTCACTCTTGCAATCTGAATCAGCTTCCAATATCAACTTCGAAGCTGTTAATAATTTTTCACATCAGTATACTTTAATATACTTATTTTCACTTTACTTATTTTCACTTGCATGAATCTAATTCAATGCATTAATCTTCTCTCAATGCCTCAATCTCATCACTTTCTCTCATTTTCTCATTTTCATACCTATAGCTAGGTCATGGATATTTTTCATGATCCATTTGTTTTCAACAATTTAAACTTATACCAATTCACTCACCAATACACCTAGATTAACATATATGAAATTGGTGTATTGAATCTTACCTAGCTTGAACTTTCCTCTTTTTCACCAAAGTTGGCAAAATTCACCTTGCTTCTTCAATCTTTGATTCCAACTTCTTGTTTCCAAGTATGTTGTTCTCCTCTTTACTAAGAACAATTTTGCTGAACTGAATCTCACTCAAAACTACTTGCAAGATGAAGTTTTCTAATGTAAAAAGGTTAGGTTTAACTTTGCTTTTGAAAAGGTTTGATGTTTCTCGAAAAAACAGAGGTTGCAGAGCCTTATATTTATAGAATTGCTCTTAGAGATCGATCTGCCAACGGTGGGGGATCGATCTGTCCAACCTTTTTCCCTTCAGAACCGACCTTTCAAGCTTAAGGAGATCGATCTACCCATAAACATCATATCGATCTGCTTTACACAGAGCCTTAAGGAGATCGATCTGGTCCTTACATGAGATCGATCTGTTCTACCCAGAACCTCTTCAAGATCGATCTGTATTGAATGAGAGATCGATCTGCTCCTCTGTAGAAGCAGTTCTGTTGCAAATTTCTTCCTAAATTTCACTTTTACATTCATTTCGATTTACTTAGCTACCCATTTTGCATTTCATACACACTTGCAACTTAAAAACATTCATTCCTTATAATTTATATCAATTGTGACTTGTCCATACATCACAAAATCATAAAGAATATATGTTAAATTGCGGGTCTTACACTATTACAATGTAAATAATTAATTAATACCTCGATTGATAAAAATAATAAAGACAATGTAAATAATCAAATACTAGATTTTAAAATCATAATAATTCATCTACCTTCTAATAAAATATGTCTCATACATAATAATTATCTAAATAGATTTCATTGGAAGGGTATTTTTGAAACAGATTACTTTATATAATTGGCTGCAATCACTTTATAATATAAAACACAATATCTAACGATGTAATCACTTTTCGCTTAGTTAAAGTGGAACGCAAAGTATTTACCTTCACCATACCAAATGCAACCTTATTTCTTTCATTGCCTTTTTTTTTCGTTTCTCTTTTTATGCCTCAAATTTCACAATAACTAACAACAGATTTGATTTGACATTTTTTTTTAGTTCTTTTTTTCCTACCCCATCTCTTTCCCTTTTTTTTTTGACTCTTTTTTTCTCCTGATCCATATTTTGTTTTATTTTAAATCAAATTATAAAACACTTAACTTTTTAAGCTTGACCAAATAAAAAAAGAAAGAAAATAGGAAAGCAACGTGGACATTTTTAGGATACAAGAAATCTTTCAAAATTTTACACAGATGTAATCAACAGAACCTTGATCATAATAATTTGTTTTGGAAAAAATAAGAAATAAAAATTCAAAAAAGCCTAAGAAAAGCAAGAAAACCACATGCAATGTGACACAACCAATGAGTATGAATTAAATTAAGATAATTGTGCTTTAAAATAAAATGCTTTGTAAAAAAATCCTAAAAAAGTAAAAAAAAAAAAAAAAAGGTTCAGAAAAAAAGCAAAAAAAGTCTCGCGTCACATGGCACTACTAAAAAACTTTTTCTCGCAAATTTGTTGTATGAATTGATGGATAAAAAAATAAATCTGATTTAAATATTTTTTAAAAATAAAATTGACTTGGAATAAAAAATAAAACTTATCTTAATTTTGTAGGAAAAAATCAACGGCACGAGTAGAATATCCAAAATAAATTATTTTAAAAAAAATAACAACCTAAGAAAAAAAGAAAAAGAACAATAAAAAAAGAAAGTTAAAGTAGGTGTCATGTGATACCCAATTTAATTTCATTTTTCGCAAATTTTATCTAGAAAAAAAAATAAAAGAAAAATGAAAAGAAGTCAAAACTAGCTGCAACTTTACCAATTAATTAAGCTTCTTTTCTAACCAAATTTATTTTTAATAAAAACAAAAGAAAATAAGAAAAAATACCAAAGACGAGTGAACACTCCCTAATGAATTTAAAAATAAAAATAAAAATAAAAATTGTATAAAAATGAAAAGTAAAAACTCATAAAAAAAAGATAAAAATTGTATTAAAAAAGAGAGAAGGATGGAATGGGGGTGCCGAGAGGACACCCCCAAAATCTTAAAATACTTATTAAAATAAAAAATAATAATCCAAAAAAAACAAAGAAGAGGTAACGCCCCACAATCATCCTTTTCTTGTAAAATTAATATTATGAGGAGTGTTAGCCTTAATCGAAAGTTTTATTTTATTTTTTCCATATTTTGTTAATATTATGGTTTGAAAACAGAAAACATGTTTGGTGAGTTAATATTGGTATATAATTCTAAAAATTAAAAATAAAAAATATGTTTGACATCAAATAAAAATTTTGAAACATAATTTTTTTTATTTCATAATTTATTAATACTAAACATTAAATATTTTTATTAAAATTATATAATTTAATTTATAATTAATAATATGCTATTTTATTCTTAATTTTGATACATTACAAAAATTATTTCATTTATTATTATATAAATTTTTTTCTTAAGATTATGATTTCAAAAATTATATGAGGTTTATTTCCTACTTTTTGTATCTATACACAATTAATAATATAATTAAATTTTAATACTATATCCGTAAAATTATATGAACAAATTAAAAAAATAAAATTAATTATACAAAATATATAAAAAAAAGAGTTTAAGTCTTGATATAAATTCAACAATCAATTACTTTGATATGCATTCCATAATTCAATAACAATTTCATAATGAACTATATGAATATATCGTAATTGACTTTGTGAGATTTATTTCATACTCTATGTATCTATACACAATTAATGTTTAAATTTAATACAACTAAGTTTTAATATGATATTTGTAAAATTATATAAATACAATTAAAAATAAAAAAAGTAAAATTTATTATATAAAGTAAAAAATGGAGAGTTTAAGAGATCAAGACTTGAAGGGGAAAACCAAATGCAATGAAAAGTGACGATGAGTATTGAACAACATGGGCTGGAAAGGATTGAGAATGAGAAAAAAGATTATGCGGAGAGGTATTTTAATATTATAGATAAAAATAAGGTAATTTGCTATTGATGAGATTTGAAATGAAAATTTCATAAAAAATTAGTGTTCATCAATGTTTTTAAATAAAACATGTTTTCAAAATATTTTGAAAATGGTAGGAAACACAAAATTTATGTTTTCTATAATTTTGAAAATTTTGTTGTCAAATTTTTAAATTGTAAAATAAAACAAATCAACCAAACACAATTTACGTTTTATATTGCAAGATTTTAAAAACAAAAATATAAAATATAAAATAAAATTGATCCAAAACAACCCTTTAGTTTATAGGTTGTTGCCATTTCTTTCAACGTTTCTTGTTTTCCTGGCAAGTGCTACATCATCTCCCGGCATCTGCTGATTTAAATAGAGTTGCGAATGAAACAACAAAGTGAAATATGAAATACCAACCAATGAAACAAAAAAAAAAAAGAAAGTAAAATATGATATTTCAACTGTAAAGCTAGAAAACTAGGTCAGGCTGAACCTGAAAGCTAGAGACTAGAGTTAACTATAGCACTATAAGAGTTAGGCTAAACAGCAGAAGAACTTTTGACTTTTATTACGCAAATGAATCGCAGTTGGCTCATCGAATATTAATCCATGACGCTAATAACATGATAATAAAATTCCATATTTGATGTAGATTGATTGTTGATTCTAACGTAGAGAAATAGCAAATGCTAAAATAAAATAAAATGCCTCTATTACTAGAAAAAAAATTTAGTGATAAAATATCAAATTTAATTGATAAAAATTAATTGAATTGATAAAAATTATCTAATTCATTTATAAAATTTAAATTTAACTCTTGTTATCAATAACAATATGTAAATTCTCATTGAAACCAATAACATGATCTAACATTAAATTGAAAAATTTTCTCGTCATCAAAACTTTTTTTCATCAATAAAAAGGAAAAAATCAAACTTAAATATTTTTCTAAAAGTAGGAATTGAATAAAAAATCTTAAGCATCGGTAATCAATATTAGACCCTTAAAACTATATCGAAACTTCCACATGTCATGAAAAGCTATATATCCAACTTCTTTTTGGTCTGTAAGAAAAGCCATTTTTTAAATAGAGCATCTCATAATCAAACATTTAGATGAATGAATGAATGCGAAAATGTCCTCTTTCCAATATTTAGTTGCAACCCTTATCTTTGCCTTTCTGCCTCCACCGCAATCCTTTGCCTGCGAATTGAATCCACCATTTTATGATGAAACATGCCCTGAGGTATTCAGCATTATTCGGGGAATCATCGAAGATGCTTTGCTTTTTGATCCTCGGATTGGCACCAGCCTTCTTAGGCTTCACTTCCATGACTGCTTCGTTAATGTAATCATTTTTTTTTTTTCTTTTTCTTCCTTTTTATTTATCTCATGCATGATAGAAAAGATTGTAGCCTATATAGCTAGTTCTTATGATCCAATTAATTAATCCATATTTACCTACAGTCGTATATTAATTCATTAAATGATACGAACATAGAGTCCTTTTTCTTTTTTCTTTTTTTTTTGAAATTTTCTGATAGAAAAAGTCTATTTTCTTTCTTTCCGTTACTCTGTTTGCATTCCTATTAATTACTAATAAATAGAAGCTAGCAAACAAATGAATTTCTCCGTTTCATTTTTACTGCCTATTGTTTCATATCAAAAATCAAACTACTGATTTGGAAAATAAAAAGTTGATCATCATTAATTGAGAAATAATTTGCTTGAATTAAACATGTGCGTATAACATTACATGCACCTTCCAAACAACTTTCCATGCAATAGTTTGATAACCTATCCCTTCAATTTATAGCTCTTTTCTAATTACCAAAAATCTACAGGCTTAAAAGTAACAATGCCTGAAAATAAAGAAAATAGATTAAGTGCCGACTATTAATTTGGTTATTTTCAAAAAGCAAGGATTAACACAAATACTTATCTAATTTACTTTTAGAACATGATAATTGATTTTTGATCAGTTTTTCCTTTTGAAGTAGTCTTCAACTTTTTGCTTTTGGGAAGCATAAAATGACACCCTAACAACAGTGAATTTAATTTGAGGAAAAAATTTTGGTCGAACTATTTTTTCAGGGTTGTGATGCATTGATTTTATTGGAAAACAGTGCTACCATAGAAAGCGAGAAAGAAGCTGCTCCGAATAATAACTCCGCCAGGGGATTTAAGATTGTCGACGCCATGAAGATTGCACTTGAATTTGAGTGCCCAGGCATTGCTTCCTACGCTGATATTTTGGCTATTGCAGCTCAAGAGTCTGTCACTCTAGTAATTATCCTCTTAACCGCACAATTTTATTTTATTTTTTTAATTTTACAATAATAAGAGAAAAATAGGTAGACTACAAATTCTTACGTGTTGTATAATATAACTGCAGGCAGGAGGTCCTTCATGGCTAGTTCTACTAGGAAGAAGGGATAGCACAACAGCAAATCGAACACTCGCTGATAAGAATGGGAAATATCAGTCCATTAACAGGTACGGAAGGAGAGATCAGATTGAGTTGCAGAATGGCTAACGAGGACTATCTCACAAGATCAAACAAATGGAGGCCTAAGGTATATCTCTGTCGAGCTGATTGACCAGAGGAAAAACTACAATAATCTATGCATTGTGGCAATAAGTGAATGGCTATTCTAGGCCACATGAATAGCGAAGGCAAACACTCCCGTTATATGGGGTTATAGTTTCACTGTAAATCAATGAAGTACTTACTCTCAGCTGTCATCACTTAAAATATCAGTTTTCATCTATGTAAAAAACTTTCGGATTCCCTGCAGGTTTTCTGGCTGAAAGCTCAAGTCAGAATATACTATGTTCTTAATATTAATATGGTTATTTATAGTTGGCTTAAAGTCACGTTTGCTCCCTAAACTATAGGCGTTTATGCAATATGGTACTTCTAAAAAATCTTCAATGTGGTACTTGAAAATATTATTTTATTCTTTTTTTATAAAGGTACAAAAACATTGAATCTAATCCTTGTAAAAAGGAGTAACCGATGTGGTACTTCATACTAACTTTATCATGTTGGGTGTGTTCATGTGGACATTTAATCAATCAAGAAATAACATTTGGATTAAAGTAACACGAATCATGTGTCATGCTAAAAAATAAAAATAAAATTTATTTTTTTCTTTCTTATTTCTTCTTTACCGTCGCCATTTTCGTCCCCTCTCCATCTCCTTCCCCTCTCTCTTGATTCCCATGCCCCTTCTAGCATTTATGGCCAAGACCCAACCATGTCTGATCAAATCTAGCTAGATGGTCGGCTCCAGCATCAACTTGGCCGGCCTCTAAGGGCTAGATCCTGGCCTCTTTAGGCCATTTTTGGCCTTCTTATAGGATGACCGGCCAAGACGACACTGAATCTGGCCTTAGCTGGGTAGATCTAGTCGAACATGGTCAGATCTAGCCAAAATGGTGGAGGGGTGGGGTTGGAGAAGGAGGGAGGGGAAGGCGAGGAAAGAAAGAAAAAAGGAAAAAATATATATAATTTTAATTTTTAAAAATATATTAACAATATAATTGAATCACTATTAAAGTTAAACTCATGATAATTGAAAAAAAAAATCTACATTCCAAATCTTATATTTGATGTTCCAAGATCAGATCACATGAGAATAAATCGACATTTCAAATCTCGAATTTAGTGCCAAAGTTTGCAAGGTGCTTTCGCCTAAGACATCGGGTTATTATCAATTGGATTCCCTGTTTCACATGAGAAATATCCTAGATTTCTCTTTCTTGGCTATTTCTTATGCTCTTAAAAATTTTTCAAACATTAAAAAATAATAATAATCATAAGGCAAAATTATTACATTAGAAAGAAAAATGAATGAACCCACATCAGCATTTTTTCAGTCATTAGAAAGTTTCAGCAAGTATCCATTCTTTGATTGATAGTCCATTTAACCAGGTAAGCGAAAATGAAAAAGAAGCATTATTTTGACCATGATGACTTGGTATGGTTATTGTATCGTAACATTAGAACCCTATATCTGTCCTTCACAATTTTCTCTAACTTAAATAACAAATAAAGAACAAAACCAACATGGCAGCCATCACATTCATAGAGGAAAGAAAATGAAACCAAAGATCATGAACATATCCCATAATTCTTTCATTTAAGTATCAGAATTGCTTACACAGACTTTTGGACTGGAAAAGATTTAGACTACATCACCAAGATTTGGACCACTTTTAAAGTGTTCTATATGAACCCCACAAAGACCCTGAAGTATAATTTCCGGTGAAATACAACCAAAACCTTTTTCGGAAATTTTCACCGATGGTAAATTTGTTAAAGAGAAAAAATGATTTTGTATGTGAACATTTTACCAGTGTCTCTATATACCCACATACCTAAACATTGGTATATGAAATTAAAACCATCAGAGCGTTTCAAAATTCACACCGGTTGGACGAAGATATCTAAAAAAAGAAGTCCTTTTAGGTTATTAGCATTTGAAAAAGAACTTTGAATGGTTTTAAACAATATTCGGCATTAGTATGGTAATGAAAATGTACTAACATTTTATCATATAAAATTGCCAAAGTCATTTTGCTTTGTGTTTTATCTAGATACTACAAATTTAAAAAATAAAAATTGATATTTATGATAAAATTCACTTGTTCATGCTAACGAGGAGACTACATGGTATCAACACCAAGACATTAAGCTATTTTGTTTACTATTTCACGATTACATCAAACCAGACAATATTCAAAATCAAATTCACCAATAATCCACCATCAAACAGTTTGTTTAATTTACTTCCTTAAAAACTAAATGTCTAACTAAGTAATCAAAATTAAATTAGTCTAAGCTAAACATAATGAACTCTCTTTTGAGATATTTGTTCGCTTATTCCGTACAAAGTAAGCTTTTTAGAGGTAGGGAAGGGAAGAAAAATAAGCTCAGTCATACGTGTCCAATGTCCCAAAAATAAAAAGTTACTCTAATTCCACTAATTGTATTTAGGGAAGTAAAAGTCGATCCCACAAAAACTGTTGAAATTGAAAAGCCAATTAAAGTTCAAAAAAAGAAAGAAATATAAAAGAAAGGAGGTTTCTAAAAAAGCTATAGATTTCATATTCAATAATTACTAAAAATAGTATATTACAATATAAAAATTGGCAACTGAAAAATCCAAAGAAATCGGTCTTGACAATTTTATAAAAAGTTTTACTCAGCATGCATCTTGATTATCTTGGATTTTTATGTTGATCATTGAATTTTACAAATTTAATTAAATTAAGCATTCAATCGTAGGTGTTAATATCATATTTCTTTACTTCTTAGTTAAAGATAATAAGTTCTGTAATTCATCCATAATTACTTAAACTACCCAAAAAAACTCTCTAGATATATTCATATAGCAGCGTTAGAATTTTTTAAAGATATTGATCGAAATTAAATAACAAAAGTAAGAACTTGAATTGTTTAACTTAAATATAGATTTTCCTCCATCTCTATGTGAATTAGAACATTAAAAACTCAAGTTTTAAATCTAGTTGTAGATCATTATAATTAATTAAATAGTTTGCAACCTATTAAATTAAACTAACAATCTTAAAAGGCATTACGGAAAATCTTATATGTTTAACCAATGATATATTATAATTTCATACTTTTCACAACAAATAATCATCCAAGATTAATCAAATATACATATTAATCTAATTAAAAGACTACTCACTGGACATTATTGAAGAAAATGACAATATCATGCAAAATATAGAGAAATCATGATTTTAATGGAAATAAAAAGAAATCGAAAATTTATAATATAGAGAAAGGAAATTTTGATAACTATATAAAAGTAAAAAAAAATTCAGCCAGGTATGAAATATAAAGAAGAAGAAAATTGGCAATTGAAATATTAAAGACTTAAGAAATCGAAAATATTAAAAGAAAATAAAAGCAATCCGCCAATAAGATTTTTAATATAAAAAAGGACTTTCTAAACAAGTTTTTACAACTTTATAAAACCCAAACTAGACCAGTAGATGATTTTATTAGCCTCCTAAGGTCTTTTTTTATAATAAGGAAATGATAGAAATCCTACTCAGACTTGAACTCTAATTACAATTTCTAATTTTTATCTAAAAATAATCTTCAATTTATCTTGAACTATTAGATAGCTTTTCCAACTCTTCGAGGATGTTTCCCTCCTTATATTTATTTCCTCCAAAATGCTTTAATTTAATTGCATCAATTATCCTTGTACTAATCTCACTTCTGCTTGGATTAGGATTTTTTTAGTTTTTAGTATTGATTTTTTAAGGATTTTTGACCTGTCAAACGAATTTCGATTTGGATTATCTTATACATTGTGAAAAGCTTGACAAATCCTCTACAATTTTGTTAAGATCATTTTTTTCTTAAAAATTTGGACAAAGGTGAAATTATCAAAATACATCTATTGGTTAAAATTGTAAAAAGTTTCATTTAAGCTCATTTTTCTTCCATAAGCTTATTTTTATCGCTTAGAATATCAAATAAATATTAAAAAGTTCATTTAGGCATAAAATATTAGTAGAAGAATAATATTAGACAATATAAATTTAACATTTTAAGTATTTATCATTAAGTAAAGCAAAGAAAGGTTGAAAACCTTTTCCTGATTGAAAAAAGTTTTAGCTAAGGAAAAAGAGGGGGGGGGGGGGGGATTGCTACTTTAGTTTTTTTAATATCTCAATTTGGGGTAGAGGGGAAGGAAAGAAAACTTGAAAAAAAATTTAATCAGTAAAATATCAAATTTAACCTTATTTTATTATAAAATTTAAAACAAAAACAAGCCATAATTGGAAAAAATCATAATGAATCTTTTTTTTTACTTTCTACTGCTTAAGCAAACAAGAGTTGTTAGGATTATTTTCTTTTCCTTTATTAATTTTAGTTATCCAAACAAGTGGTATATGTACCATTTCCTCTCCTCCCCTCTTTTTTACTTTACATTCTTTTCCTTTCTTTTTTTTTTTATTAATGTCTATCCAAATATGGTAAGAGAAAAAAATAACATTAAAGGAAAAACTAGTCTAAGAAAAAGTAGAGAAATAAAGGAAAAAGAAATAATGAAATGGATGCAACTTGTTCTCTTATGTAATTGCAGCCAAATTTCATGATACATAGGCAAATCAAATATTTTAATTTTATCCAAAACGATAACAAAAGTAGCATTATAGTTTTTAAGGGGCTAGATCTGTTATAGATTTAAAATATCTCAAAATTGAAATAATGCTCATGGTAAGATTTTACACAATTATTTATTATGAAAAAAATAATACACCAAATCATTTTTCGCACAATGATGAAAAAACAATTAAAGAAATGAAGTCTGTCATGTAATAATATACAATTTGTCATAAACTAAAAAAGTAAACCTTTAATCTACCAAAACCTTTATAAGTACCTTTTTTTTTTTTTTTTTCTGGTTGAAGGAGCAGACCTTATAACTACTTCTTTTTCTAGTTTAAGAGGCAAACCCTTAATCTACTCAAACCTTACTTATAAGTTTAGAACTTAAGGGAACTCTCCTCATTATAAATATTGGAGTGGGTTTATAACTAGTTTTCATTTACCTATACAAAGACTAATTGACTCTCTTTAGTTCTTTGAAGGAATCCTTTTAACAAAAACTATCGCAGTTGGAACCAAGATAAAGCCAACAAAGATTAAGGATGATTATCAACAACTCCAAGCATTGCAAATCAGGAGCAAGGGTGAGTAGACTTAGCTCACTTAGCTACAAATGGTTGTATTTAAAATGGAGTTAAGTTGGTTAGTATTTCAGTAACAAATATAACAAGATTAGTTAGTTAGTTGTTAAGTAACAGTTAGTTAGTTAAGCATTAGTTATCACTATAACTTATATATAAGTAAAACATGATTGTACAAACTTGAATAATCATCTTAATACAATGAGTTTTTTTTTCTCTCGGATTTTAATATGGTATTAGAGCATGTGTGATTTTCTTGCTTTTTTCTCGTTTTTTCTTGGCAACAAAAAAATTTCTTGTTTCTCTCTTCAGCTGTAATGGCAAACCAACAATTCAAGTCGATTCATCAAGTCCATATTTCTTGCATCTAAATGAGAATCCAACTCTTGTTCTTATATCTCCAGTTCTTAATGGCTCCCCGATTTTCTTGCTTCTTTCTCATTTTTTCTTGGCAACAAAAAATTTTTTTGTTTCTCTCCTCAGCTGTAATGGCAAACCAACAATTCAAGTCAATTTATCAAGTCCATATTTCTTGCATCTAAATGAGAATCCAACTCTTGTTCTTATATCTCCAGTTCTTAATGGCTCCATTATCATTCTTGGTATATAACTATGAAAATGGCACTTTTATCCAAAAACATTGAAATTTGTTGACGGCAATATTAATACTCTAGTCAAGGTAGATCCTTTATACTCTTTCCTAGAAGAGATGTAACACAATGGTGTTATCATGGTTGATCAATTCTCTTTTACCTTCTATGGCTCAAAGCATCATATGGATCGATAATGCTAGAGATGTGTGGAGTGACTTGCAAGATCGTTTTGCCCAAGGAGATTCTTTTAGAATCTCATATCTGTAAAAAGAAATTTACTCTTTGTAGCAAAAGTCCATGTTTGTCACAGATTACTTTACTCATCTCAAGTTCCTTTAGGATGAGTTGATGAGTTTAAGGCTTATTATCTCCTATACCTATTAACCTTAGTGTTATTGCAAGGCTAAAACACTGCTAGAAAATATCAACAGAATGATCAAGTGATTAGGTTCTTGAAGGGTTTGAATGATAGTTTTGCAGTAATACAATCTCAAAATCATATTAATTGATCATCTTCCTTTAGTTAACAAAGTTTTTACATTAGTTTTCTAACAAAAAAGACAAAACAATACAGTTCTTTCCATACCACAGACATTTGATTTTAGTGTTTTCAACACAAAGATTGTTGCATCAAGGGGAGATTGTTGGCTCTACCGAGAGGGGGGGGGTGAATCGGTTTTCTAACAATTATGGCAGATTTTAAATTAATCACAATTTAAACACAAATGATAATGAATAAAACAGTGTAATATAACAATTTAATGCAGAGAGAAGGGAAGAGAAACAAACACAGTCACTTATAGAGGTTCGGCCAACTCTTGCCTACGTCCTCTCTCCTTGACCTTCTTGTCAAGTGCTTTCTTTCTCTCTTTCAATAGAGCTTACAAATTTCCTTTTACAGGTTAAGGAATAACCTCACTACCTTTGGCAATACAGAAAAAGTATTCAGCCTCTTACAATATACTCTCACTGAGGAACAATCCTCTTCTCTTTTAAGATAGGACTGAATACAATTTAATGCTTTAAAGTGGTAGGACAAGTGTAGCTATTTTGCACTTAAGCTTTTACAATGATTCTCAATCAATAATCAATAGGGACACAAAGAATGAAAGAATTAAAGCTTGAGAATGTTTGGAATATGCAGCAATAGTCTCTCAATCTGCTTTATCTTCAATGCTTGGTTATATACTGAAGGTTGGGTAGTTGGAGCATTAAATGCAGTTTTTCCCGTTGAGATTTGAAGAAAATAGCCGTTGGGAACCTCTAGTGGTCAGACAGATCGATCTCCTATCTTGGCCAGATCGATCTCCTAGTTTTAAATCCTGCAATGACAAAGAACAAATACACAGGGAGATCGATCTCATACATTACCAGATCGATCTGTTAGTTTGAATAGGCAGAGGCAGATCGATCTGTCGAATAGGCAGATCGATCTCCTATCCTCTCTGTTTGAGGCAAGATCGATCTCTCAATACACCAGATCGATCTCTTAAGCTCACTGACTTTGAGCAGATCGATCTCTCCTTACCAGATCGATCTCCTAAGTTCTCTGACTTAGAGGAGATCGATCTCTTAACCCTGGCAGATCGATCTCTTTTTACCTTAAACCCTTTACACCGTTTTAAGGCTCGCCAGATCGATCTCTTCCATCATGAGATCGATCTCTCATCAAGTATAAACCCAGGAGATCGATCTCTCATACCCCAGATCGATCTCTCATCAGCAGAACTCTAAGTTCTGATCCTGATATCTTCTAAACATGTTTGTATACCATCTTAACATTATTGTATTAACTTGTTTTGTCATTTCAAAATACATTAACTCAACAATCTCCCCCTTTTTGATATGACAAAACTCATCCAATAAACATGTTTAGTAAATTTGCAAAATTCCCCCTTTTTGTGAGCTTTTGACTTTGTTAAAGATTTAACTCATCCTTAGTTAAATCTTAACTCCCCCTTAGTTAGCTCTAGCTCTTAACTCCCCCTCAATTAAATCATCCTATAACTCCCCTTTTAAACATTTAACACATGTTTCTTCTCCCCCTTTTTGTCATATCAGTCACAAAAGATCGAAGACTCATGGCATTTCAAAATCAATATTTGCATTAACACATGAATGACATTTCATTAACACAAGTCAATCAACATTTCATTCAAGCAAATTTTTCACAGATAACATCAAGTAGCTTAACAATGTTGTAACTACACTAAATCTAAGCACCTAATGCCTAATGTGAGGGAGGATCACGATCCAAAAGATCCTCAACATGCGTGCGGGTTACTTGAAGTTCATCGAACATCGCCTCTTGAGTTTCTTGAAATTTATCGAACATCGCCTTTTGAGTGTCTTGAATCCTATCCACTCGTTGAGTTAAGTCCTCGATCATACGCCGCTGAGTGGTATGTCCTTCATCGATCCTCTGACTGAGGTCGCTTATCATCTTCACGAGCAGCTCCAAGTCAGCAGGAGACGATGTTTGTGCAGTTGGCGCAGCCGTGGAGGACGACGGTTCTGGAGCGGGTGCTGCAGGTGGGTGTGCTGGTTCAGCAGTGGGGTCCTCCTCAGCCTCAGCAGGTTACTGTTCTTGCTTTTTCATCCACTCTCCCCGAAAATCTTTGTAGTATCCCATATGATGTAGGGTCCCAATGTTAAGCACGCTTTTTGGAGATGGGAGTTCGCCAGTTTCGCTGCTGCAATTGATACCAAGGCGGTGGAGAAGATAAGCCACTGGTTGTGAAAAAACTATTGTGGCAGCTTGGCCACGCACAATCTTCAGCCAATCCTCGTATATAAAGTGAGGGAGGTTAGGTTTTTGGCTTGTGGTGTGAATGTGATGGAGCCAAAAACGATCTAGACGCCTAACGGTAGAATGACGAGTACCGAAAGGGCGGAGGTTCCACGAGATTATGAGGTGGAGTAACCGAAGGTGCATTGGAAGGTTACTCGCCTTGTCCCCGGGGAGTTCAAACGCAAAGGGGACTTCCTCATCCTCATTTGTTAAACCTTCATCGCGTATATCAAATACTTTGGCTAGAACTTCAGAATCAATTAGAATTGATTGACCCATGACGAAGGTTCTGAAGGCAAGGATTTTGCAGGTGTCATCGGGGTCATAAACGAGTTCGGCATTGGAAAAGAATGCGCGAACGAGATTTGGAGGGACAGGTGTGTTGATTTTTAAGAAATTCAGCCAACCGAACTCCTCAAATTTCGATAAATAGGGAAAGTCTATGCGGTTGAGGAAGGAAAAATCGATAGGACGCCAATGCTTGATTGGCATAGTTGAGAAAAATTCCTCATACCGCTTTCTTTTGGCTGGTGTTCTAAAACACCGATTGAAAGAAGCGAGTGGAGGTGGAGTGGGTTGGGAGGAAGAACCTGCCTCTACATTGGGTCTAGGTGGTTTGGTTCCTGCTCTCTTAAGCCTAGGCATTATTCTAGACCTTAAAGATTTGATAACTAAATTCAACAAAAAGAAAGGCAATGAAACAGTACCTAGGTTTGCCCTAGACGCAAAACAAACACAAATCGAAGAAGGATTTTGAGAAAATCAGTGAGAAATGTAGGTTACTATACCGGAATTTGACACCGAGACGCAAGAAAGACCGTACGAGGATCGATCTGAGGAGGAATTGAAGAAGAGGATGCGAGGGAATTGGAGAATTTGAATTTTAGGTTTTGGGAGATTTGGGGATTTTTCGCGGGTATTTATACTCCAAGGCATAGGAGATCGATCTGTCGAGGCGACAGATCGATCTGGTACTCCCAGAAGCGAAGAAAGATCGATCTGTCGTAGGGACAGATCGATCTGGTCGCAAACAGAGGCTTAAGGAGATCGATCTGGTACATGCATAGATCGATCTGTAGAATGCGGAAGCTTGATGAGATCGATCTGTCGTGTGGACAGATCGATCTGCCTCTAAACAGAGACGTAAGGAGATCGATCTTATGGTTAGAAGATCGATCTGCTTAGCTTAACCTTGATAATTTAGGCTTGTTTAAGGGATAGAGATCGATCTATATCTCAAGGAGATCGATCTCTCATCCTTTTTGCCAGAAAATTTTTGCAAAAACTCTTTAAAAATCAACTTGAAATCAAGATTTTTACAACATGAAAGTCCTAAGGCATATTCATGAGTCCTAATTCACCTCTAAGGATACAGAACCTATCTCTATCAAGGGGTTTGGTGAATATATCAGCTATTTGATGTGTAGTATCAATATACTCTAAGATTATATCCCCTTTTTGTACATGATCTCTAAGAAAGTGATGTCTAATTTCTATGTGCTTGGTTCTGGAGTGTTGTATAGGATTCTTAGACAGATTAATGGCACTGGTATTATCACATTTAATAGACACTTGTTTCATGTCAATACCATAATCTCTCATTTGTTGTTTAATCCACAACACTTGAGCACTACAACTACCAGCTGCTATATATTCAGCTTCAGTTGTGGACTGAGCTACACTGTTTTGTTTCTTGGAGAACCAAGAAATTAACCTATTTCCTAAGAATTGGCAAGTACCTGAAGTACTTTTCCTATCTATTTTGCATCCTCCAAAATCAGCATCTGAAAATGCATGAAGGGCAAAAGTGGAGTCTTTGGGATACCAAAGTCCTAGTGAGGGAGTATCTTTGAGGTATCTAAAAATTCTCTTAGTTGCCAATAGATGTGATTCCCTAGGAGAGGATTGAAATCTAGCACAAAGGCATACACTAAATAATATATCTGGTCTACTTGCAGTTAAATAAAGCAATGATCCAATCATAGACCTATAGAGTTTAGTGTCTACACACTTACCACCTTCATCTTTGTCAAGCTTGATGTTGGTGCCCATTGGAGTGGCTTGAGGTTTGCAACTCTCCATTCCAAAACGCTTGAGCAAGTCCTTGGTGTACTTTGCTTGATTGATGAAAGTTCCATCCTTTGTTTGCTTCACTTGAAGTCCCAAGAAGAATGTGAGTTCTCCCATCATGCTCATCTCAAATTCCCCTTGCATGATCTTAGCAAATTCTTGGCATAAAGACTCATTAGTTGAACCAAAAATAATATCATCTACATATACTTGTACAACTAGTAAGTCCTTATTTTTATTTTTGATGAATAATGTGGTGTCTACCTTTCCTCTTGAGAATCCTTTTTCTATTAAGAACTTTGACAACCTTTCATACCAAGCTCTAGGAGCTTGTTTTAACCCATAAAGTGCCTTAGACAATTTGAAAACATGTTCAGGAAATTCATGATTTTCAAATCCGGGAGGTTGCTCTACATAGACTTCTTCATTAATGAAACCATTCAAGAATGCACTCTTTACATCCATTTGATATAACTTGAAATCTTTATAACATGCAAAGGCAAGTAACATTCTTATTGCCTCTAATCTAGCTACCGGTGCATATGTTTCATCATAGTCTATGCCTTCCTCTTGTCTATAGCCTTGAGCAACTAGCCTAGCCTTATTCCTTATGATCACACTATTTTCATCCATTTTGTTCTTGAATATCCATTTAGTTCCAATTATAGAGTGATCACTAGGCCTTGGAACTAGTTTCCATACTTTGCTTCTCTCAAATTGATTTAACTCTTCTTGCATTGCTAGGAACCAATTATTATCCTCTAAGGCTTCATTGACATTCCTAGGCTCTATTTGAGATACAAAGGCTATATATTGGCACATATTCCTTAAGGATGACCTAGTTCTAACTCCAAGAGTTGGATCTCCTACTATTTCACAATCTTTTACATATCCTAACTCTCTTGGTGCTCTAGGCTCTCTTTCTAAAACCTCTATTTCTTCTTCATCTTCTTTATTTAAGTCAAGCTTTTCTAGAAAGTCATCTTCTAAGCCTTCATCAAATATTCCAACATTTTCATCATTGGTTGATTCTTTAGATACATTATTTGATTCATCAAATATAACATGAATAGATTCTTCAACCATTAATGTTCTTTTGTTATAAACTCTATAAGCCTTTGAATTCAATGAATATCCTAGAAATATTCCCTCATCACTTTTGGCATCAAATTTTCCTAAATTATCTTTTCCATTATTTAGAACAAAGCATTTGCAGCCAAAAGGATGGAAGTAACTAATATTAGGCTTCTTACCTTTGTAGAGCTCATAAGGAGTTTTCTTTAGCATGGGTCTTATCATAGCTCTATTAATTATATAACATGATGTGTTTATAGCTTCAGCCCAAAAGTACTTTGGCAAGTTATTTTCACATAACATGGTCCTAGCCATCTCTTCCAAAGTTCTATTTCTTCTCTCAACTACACCATTTTGTTGTGGTGTCCTAGGGGCTGAAAAATTATGGCTAATTCCTTGATCATTGCAATACTCATCAAATCCTATATTTTCAAATTCTTTGCCATGATCACTTCTAATGCTTGTTATTGTATATCCTTTTTCATTTTGAGTCACCTTTGAGTAAGTTATGAATTTCTCTAAGGCTTCATTTTTTACTCTCAAAAAGAACACCCAAGTGTACCTAGTGTAATCATCAACTATTACAAAACCATAGTGTTTCCCACCTAGGCTAGTGGTTCTAGTTGATCCAAATAAGTCTAAATGCAGTAATTGAAGAGGCCTAGTGGTGGATACACTATTCTTAGGCGTAAAAGTTGTTCTCTTGTGTTTTCCTTTAACACAAGCTTCACATATTTCTTCATGATCAAAGGATATTTTGGGTAAGCCTATAACTAGATCCTTTCTAGCTAATTTGGATAGCACACTCATGCTTGCATGGCCTAGTCTTCTATGCCATAACCAAGATTCCTTTTTGTTGTCTACCATTAAGCATATGTTTTCATTTTTGAGTTCATTAAGATAGACAATATATATGTTACCTTGCCTATGACCTAGAAGAAGAATTTTATTTGACTTAGGATCTATAACATTACATTTCATGTAATCAAAAATTACTTTGTAACCTTTGTCACAAAGTTGACTAATGCTTAGCAAGTTATGCTTTAGACCCCTAACAAGTAATACTTTTTCTAAAGAGAAATGATCGTTACCTATTGAGCCACTCCCTTCCACTTGGCCTTTGGAGTTGTCCCCAAAAGTGACTTCTCCACCAATTTTCGATTTGAAGGAATTGAAATGGCTTTTATCACCCGTCATGTGCCTTGAGCATCCACTATCTAAGTACCAAGCTTCTTTTGTTTTAGCTTTGTGGCTATGCTCAATCACCTACAACAAAAAAATAAACCCACTCAAGTCTTAGGTACCCAAATTCTCTTGGGTCCTTGGAGGTTAGTAAATGAAATTCTTGATCCCATTGGGATCCATTTTGCTAATGCATTGCAGTCCTTGGAATGAATTACCTCTTTTGGAATCCATATCCTTTTTACAATTTTTCTTTTAAGATTCCTCATCTTTATATTGCAATAATGTGACTTATGTCCCTTCTTATTACAATATGAACAAGTAATTTCAGGTTTATTCATGCTCTTCCTAGCAATAAAACTCTTAAGATGGGTCTCCCTACTTTGTGCATTATACCCTAAGCCATTTTTGTCAAAAAATGCCCTTTGGGTTTCTAACATGCTATCTAGCTTTTGTTGCCCCATGTGAAATCTATTAAAGGAGTTATGTAAATTGCTATTTTTCTCCTTAAGATCACCAATTTCTAGATTTGCAATCTCTAGTTTCTCCTCACATTCCAATTTATCTTTTAACATTATCTCATTTTCCCTTTTTAATTTCGATATTAACTTTTTATACTTCATGCTCATAGATTCATACTCTAATGCTAAATCATCAAATGCATCTTGTAGTTCATCAAAAGAGTATTCATTGATATTAGAAGTTACCTTTTCATCATCATCAATAGCCATAAAGCATAGGTTGGCAATGTCCTCATTTGATTCATCATCGGAGCAGTCACTGTCACTCCATGTTGCTACCATTGCCTTCTTTTTATGAAACCTATCATTAGATCTTTTGAGAAGAGGGCAGTTAAACTTTATGTGTCCAGGTTTTTTACATTCATAACACACAATAGAGTCTTTTCTACCTACTTCCTCTTGTTCTCTCCTATTGTTTCTCGTATTATTACTACTAGCTTTCATTCTCATGAATTTGTTGAATCTTTTGGCAAACATTGCCATCTCAATATCCTCCTCACTCCCACTCTCATTTTTAATCTCCTCTTGAGCAGTGGATTTTAGAGCAACACCCACTTTCTTGGGTGGCTCTTCATTTCTTTTAAGCTTCATCTCATAAGTTAGCAAGGAACCTATTAATTCATCTAAGGACAGTGTGTGTGGATCCTTAGATTCCTCTATTGCTGTCACTTTAGCTTCCCATGACTTAGGTAAGCTATTTAAAATCTTTTTTACCATTTCAATATTAGAATATATTTTTCCTAAAGATTTTAATCCATTAATTATATCTGTAAACCTAGTGAACATATCACTAATGGATTCTCCTTCCTTCATCCTAAAAAGCTCATAATCATGTGTGAGCATACCTACTTTTGTCTCCTTCACTTGGGTTGTACCCTCATGAGTTATTGTCAATTTATCCCATATTTGCTTGGCATTATCACACCCGGATACTCTATTATATTCATTAGGACCTAAAGCACAAAATAATGTGTGCATAGCTTTAGCATTTAGTTGTGCACATTTAATGTCATTAGAATCCCATTCATCTTCTTCTTTGGGAATATCTCTTCCCTCTATTTTCTTTGTAGGGATTTGAGGTCCCTTAACTATAATTCTCCATACTTCATAGTCATTTGCTTGAATGAATAGCATCATCCTAGTCCTCCAATATGAATAATGTTCACCATTGAACATGGGAGGTCTAACCGTGGAGTGCCCCTCTCCTATCAAACTAGTTGCTACATTGTTAAGAGCCATTTGATCGTTTCTACTCTTAGGAAGTTGTTCCTACGTGATTAAAGAGTCCTAGCTCTGATACCAATTGTTGGCTCTACCGAGAGGGGGGGTGAATCGGTTTTCTAACAATTATGGCAGATTTTAAATTAATCACAATTTAAACACAAATGATAATGAATAAAACAGTGTAATATAACAATTTAATGCAGAGAGAAGGGAAGAGAAACAAACACAGTCACTTATAGAGGTTCGGCCAACTCTTGCCTACGTCCTCTCTCCTTGACCTTCTTGTCAAGTGCTTTCTTTCTCTCTTTCAATAGAGCTTACAAATTTCCTTTTACAGGTTAAGGAATAACCTCACTACCTTTGGCAATACAGAAAAAGTATTCAGCCTCTTACAATATACTCTCACTGAGGAACAATCCTCTTCTCTTTTAAGATAGGACTGAATACAATTTAATGCTTTAAAGTGGTAGGACAAGTGTAGCTATTTTGCACTTAAGCTTTTACAATGATTCTCAATCAATAATCAATAGGGACACAAAGAATGAAAGAATTAAAGCTTGAGAATGTTTGGAATATGCAGCAATAGTCTCTCAATCTGCTTTATCTTCAATGCTTGGTTATATACTGAAGGTTGGGTAGTTGGAGCATTAAATGCAGTTTTTCCCGTTGAGATTTGAAGAAAATAGCCGTTGGGAACCTCCAGTGGTCAGACAGATCGATCTCCTATCTTGGCCAGATCGATCTCCTAGTTTTAAATCCTGCAATGACAAAGCACAAATACACAGGGAGATCGATCTCATACATTACCAGATCGATCTGTTAGTTTGAATAGGCAGAGGCAGATCGATCTGTCGAATAGGCAGATTGATCTCCTATCCTCTCTGTTTGAGGCAAGATCGATCTCTCAATACACCAGATCGATCTCTTAAGCTCACTGACTTTGAGCAGATCGATCTCTCCTTACCAGATCGATCTCCTAAGTTCTCTGACTTAGAGGAGATCGATCTCTTAACCCTGGCAGATCGATCTCTTTTTACCTTAAACCCTTTACACCGTTTTAAGGCTCGCCAGATCGATCTCTTCCATCATGAGATCGATCTCTCATCAAGTATAAACCCAGGAGATCGATCTCTCATACCCCAGATCGATCTCTCATCAGCAGAACTCTAAGTTCTGATCCTGATATCTTCTAAACATGTTTGTATACCATCTTAACATTATTGTATTAACTTGTTTTGTCATTTCATAATACATTAACTCAACAGAGATCAACCTTATTTTGGTTATAAAAGGTAGTCATATTCAACAAATAAGAGACCGGTATGTAGCTACTGTTGTGACGCCCCAAAAACGCGAAAAAACGGGCTAATTTTTTTTATATCCTTTACTTAAGTTATATTCTTATCAATGTCGATTTCTTAATCTTTCGTTAATTTACAAAACACAGTTTATAATTGCAATCAGTGGATTTTAATTTCTTTCCTCTACTTATCAGTACATCTATTCTCATTCTCACACTTTACATATCCAGAATATACAGTATGGTTTAAAACCGCGTTACTACAACTTTAGTTACATTCATATTTCTTATTTTACATCCTAAAACGTTATTACAACATTATCTATACTTTACAGGAAGTCTGGTAGATAAAGTAAAAATATACCTTACTAGTGCTGAAGATAGCATAGAGAGGGACTGAGTACACCCGTCCACGACTATTGTACGACAGGTAGGGTGATAATTCACTTGAGACAATCTGTGAGGTGAAAATAAAGGGGTGAGCTCTTCAAGCTCAGTAAGACATACATTTAAATCAGTCTTAGCAATAAAACATGTAAAAACAAATTATTGTGATTCAAGCTTTATAAAATATCATGCACGTGAATATAAAAACTGAAACATATTTAGTTTCGAAAGTTAAGTCAAAGCACTTGTGATATTATGATTAGTAGCATGTAATTTGTAAACCATGCAACTTATAAATCTCGTAGCATATAAAATCACGTAACTTATTTGTTTTCAAATATATTATAATTCACGTAGCATGTAAATAGCGTAGCATGTAAATCACATAATAAATATCCCATAGGATTTCATTTCACATAGTATATATCACGTAGCTAATTCAAAGAGCAAATCAAGTCAGAGTACATAATATTTAAATCATGAAACTTAAAACTCTTTATTTCAAATCATATTGAGTCATTTCATAGAGACTATGCAGATTTACCTAGCGATAAAAGTCATATTCACGTATGCATTTCATATAGGAAATTAGCATAGATAAATCACTTAAACAGAGTACCGATGGCCATGGTAAGAGACTGTAGGCTGGATCAGGGTCTTACAAAACCCCTCGTCACTAAACATATATATCCCGTAACGGAGAGTGGCGGAAACAACGCACCGAGTGGTATAAATATCCGACGCAGTTCAACATGCACCACAAGGGACTAAACGTAAACTAGGTGGTATGAGACAT
Organism: Firmiana major; assembly: GCA_033439115.1. Taxonomy (NCBI): domain Eukaryota; kingdom Viridiplantae; phylum Streptophyta; class Magnoliopsida; order Malvales; family Malvaceae; genus Firmiana; species Firmiana major. The sequence goes on from CM065905.1 coordinate 42,587,286, forward strand.
GTTCCACGACGGTCCAGATCCCACATGGGCAATTCATGATAGATCACATAGATTACATATAGCCTCAGTCTCGAAACAGTTCTTAAATCATTTCTCGGGTCCATTAACCCGTAAACTCGTAGAAATAATACTTTTCATTTTCACATAGCAAATTTCATTTAAAAAAATTTCACAGATATCAAAAGTACATTTTGAAGAGCTCGAAAAATAGGGCTTTTCTTTCGGGTTTCTCGATTTTTGAGTGAATAGTACTTTTCAGGTTCAGAAATACTTTTCATAAAAACGAGTATACTCAACACATTTATAGGCTGAAGTAAGGTATTAGAATACCAATGCTACTTTAAATGACATCCCTTACCTCGTAGATCATGGGGTAGCGTAAAATTGTCGGGTCTCGAGATTATCTCGATTTGTGTGCCGAATTCTCAAGCTGCCCAAAACGATACCAAATCATCAAATATTACTCAATTTCATTTTAACATACTCAATTTTGACTTTAATCTCATAGAGGTTGACCAATTTTGACTTTTCGATCAACTTTCATATTTTCTCGATTTTACCGATTTAAGTGTCGGCTTAAGCTATTTTAGCCAATTTTATTATTCTAATTTCACATTCACCCTCTCAATAGCCTAAATAATCATTCATGACCTCCATTCATACTTGTCATATTCCAATTTCATCAATTCTTGCATTTTTTCAGTTTTTCACTTCGCTAAGCAATAAATTGAACTTTTTCGGTATAAATTTAATAGCTAATAACACCAAATTCATCCAAATTCCACCAAGATCAGTCAATCCCTATGCTGACCGAACACATACAACCTCATAGAAATCAAATCTTCCAATTCCACTTAGCTAAAAATTCTTAAAGAACATCAAACATGAACATATCTCATGATCATCATCATTCCTCAAGTTTTTCTCACCTTTGACCAAGGTTGACCAAGTTTTTGATTCTCCCAATTGATCTTAAACTGTAATTTAACATGTATAGAGCTTAGAATCATAAAAAACTACAAGAAAATCCAACCAAAGAATAAAAAATTCTAAGTTCTTCACTTACCAAAAACATAACAAAGTTGACCTCTGTTTTTCTTTCGAGTTTTTCACCTAGGAAATGAACGTCTTTGTGGCTGAATTTTTTATATGTTATAGAGGACTTGAAGGAGAAGACTTTATCCTTTTGACTGTCATCTGAAAATGGCCGGAAGGCCGTCAAAAAATTCTTACAAGGAAGGCTTGGGAGGGACGTCATCGGCAAGAAGGGGAGGATGTTTCTCTCGGCCTGAAAGTCATTTGGGGTTGATTTTGGTGCCTTCAGAAAGATTGTTATGTTGAATATATATTTAGAAAATTTAGGAGTCAAAAAAATTCGAGAAGGTCTTCAAATTTAAATATTTTTACTGGTTGGTCAGTTTCCTGAAGCAGAACAATTTTCTGTTCTGTTTTGGAAAATGTAGGAAAATTAGTTTTAGTCCAATTTTTTCCAAATTATCACTTTCCAAGTGTTATAATATGTCTCTAGTGTTGTCAATAAAAATTTAGGGGTCACTTGTTTAAGAACAATTCCCTGATTGAGCCCATTTTGCACGATTTGGTCAATACCAAACAAAATGGCTTAATGTTTTCGGTTGACTTTAAAATTTAATTCAATTCCCGAAACTCCCTATTTCCACTTGATTTTCATTTCCCAAGTCAATTTCACTTTACATTAATTTTCTATGGTCTCGGAATAATTTTCAAGAATTTCTAAAATTTATTCCGAATTTATTTCCTTTTCTAGTCCCCTTTTTCTCGGTTTATCATAAACCCTTGTTTTACTAACTTTTTCACTTCCAATACCCTATTTTTCCACTTCTACACATCATTTCATACTCAAACATGTAATTATTAAGTAATTCTTAGGCTTAAAGCTTTACCTCGATTTGCGTGCCACAAGGCCCCACGCCACTAACCAGAGTGCTTCGGTGGTTTCGGGCCTGCACAACATTATTCTGAGTTCTGAATTACATTTTAGTTTTCCAAATAAAAAATAAACTGGAAAAAATTTGGGTTTCACAACTGTGGATATCAAGGTCATATTGTTAATAAGAGCTAGAAAAAGTATGGCTATCTTCTTTGTTACAAACCAAGTGCTGCAAATCAAGCTGAAGGTGTAGTGCAAAACAGAGCAAGTTTGTTAAAATATGCTCCTAATGAAGTTTAATATTTAAACTTTCTTAATGAGAATTCTCAAGGTGTTGTTTCTTTCACTCAAGAACAGTACAATCAAATTCTGGAAATGCTTAACTTAACCAAATTGGCATCTTCTTCAGTAAATCATGTTAAAACAATAAAATGCTACCTTTACCTCTATACCTAAGGCACAAGGTAATCATATATCAACTTGCAGAATTTATACATTCTTATACTTATAGACCTGTTAATAATATACTTGTAAAACTCCCAAATGGAAACCTTGTCCCAATAAGTCATATCAGTACAATCAAGTTTTCATTCCTTCAAACTTACAAATGTCTTGTTTGTTCTTTCTATTATCTTCAATCTTATATTAGTAAGTTAGCTAACCAAAAAGCTTAATTGTTTTATACTTTTTCAATCTGAATTTTGTATTGTGCAGGACATAATATGCTGGAGGATGAGACAAGTGAATGGATTATATCAATTAGTCAAGCAAGTATCAAAAGTTAATAATTGCACTGTTCATGTTCCTAGTTCTTTACATGTATGGCATTATTGTTTAGGCCATGTTTCACATCCAAGAATAAAATTTCTTCAAGCTTTAAATTTAACCATTTTTAGCAAGGCAGATGTAGCATGTGACATTTATCATTATGCAAAACAAAGAAAAAATCATTTCCTATTAGTTCTTCTATTACTCTTGCTCTCTTTGATATTATTCATATGAACATATGGGGTCCTTATCATCTTGCTTCTGTGTATGGTCATATATTTTTCTTAACAATTATGGATGATTAAAGTAGAGTAACACGAACATATCTTATGAAAACTAAGTTAGAAACAAGGTTTCCTATAGAACAGTTATATAATCTCATTGAAACTCAATTTTCAACCAAAATCAAATGTATCAGATTTGATAATGGATAAGAATTCGACATGACTTCTTTCTTTACTTCAGAAGGTATTTTACATCTAACTTCTTGCATACAAATTCTAGAACAGAATAGTGTTGTTGAAAGAAAACATCAACACATTTTAAATATAGCAAGATTTTTGAGGTTTCAATTTTGTATTCGTGAAAAAATTTGGTTTGACAGCATACTTCATGCAGTTCATATTATAAACAGAATTCCCTCTCCTGTTGTACAAAATAAAAGCTCTTTTGAAATGTTTTATAAAAGAAAACAAACGTATTCTCATTTAAAAGTTTTTGGTTGCCTTTGTTTTGCATTAACATTAACTTATTCTAGAACAAAGTTTAAATCTAGAGTAAGGAAGTGTCTTTTTAGGTTTCTCAACTAGTCAAAGGGGATACAAATTATATGACTTGCATTTAAAACATATTTTTGATACTTTAGATTTTCACACTACTGATAACATAACACAATGTCTTGATCATTCTTTTTTTAGTCTTGCTTCTATAAACACTAAATCTCTTCCTTCTATTCCCAATGAAAGATTATCAAACAGATTTTAAATCTTCCTCAATATTTGCAAGATTATCACTGTAATATGGCCTTACATGTTAATCATGTCAATCTTCATCCAACAAATTGTTCTTTAGCAAAAATTATAGGAACACCTTATTCTCTTTCACATGTCTTGTCCTATGAGAAATTATCTTCTAATCATAAAGCTTTTTCTGTCACAACATTACTGCCTTGTCTGAACCTAAAACATATAATAAAAAAATCAAACATGAGTGTCAAAAAGATGCTATGTAGGCCGAGAATGATGTACTACAGAAGAATGATACCTCGAACTTAGTAGATTTACCAACTTTAAAACATGCCATAGGCGGGTGTACAATATTAAGCATAGGGCAGATGATTCAATTGAAAGGTTTAAGACTAGGTTGGTTTTCAAGGGGTACATACAACAACCTGCTTTAGATTATCTTAATACATTCTCCCTAGTGGCAAAAATGACAACAATCTGAACCTTATTAGCCATTGCAGTTGTAATGCCTATAGTTTTACACGTATTTCTTATGAAGTTATGATGTGTGTGCACATTGTTACATGTGTATAAATAATAAAGGATGTAGGGATTATGAAATTTAATGTACTATCCATGATTTTAAGTTGTGTGCACAAGTTTTACAGCCTATGAATTTTATGGAATGAGTACTATTATACGTTGGTTGTGTACGGAATGTAAAATGAGGTATTAGACAAATAAGGATGAGTTAGACATTGGAAATATGCAGAAAACTGCAATAATAAGGATGCAGGGGAAGAGCAGATCGATCTCCCATGAAGGAGAGATCGATCCCCTGTCACGAAATGTCAAGTATCAGTTCAATTGGAATAGGGCAGATCAATCTCATAACAAGGTAGATCGATCTCCTTAAACCTCGGTCTGGAAGAAATCGATCTCTCACAAGGAACAGATCGATCTCCAAATGTCTCGGGTTGAAACAAATCGATCTCCTTCTTACTAACAGATCGATCTCCCCTTTACTAACAGATCAATCTTGTAGTAGGTAATCTGAGTGGTTGGAGAAGTTGAACCACGAGCAGATCGATCTCCACTAAGCACCAGATCGATCTCCTAGGCTTTGTCTATATAAGAAACACGACTTTTGGAACTGGAACATGTTTCCTTCCTTCCTAAACACTCCAACACTCACCATTTTCACACAAACCAAGTTTTCTCACTCTAGAGAACACTACATTCCCAGCAGATTTGGAGGAAACTTAAAGAGGCAAAATTATTCTTTGAAGTGAGGAGAATAATATATCCAAAAATCTAAAGTATGGATTGTTCAAGGAAAAGAGTTAAGCATCCCACAAGTTTGGTATAGAGAAAGGGATAAGCTTGGTAAGTCTTCAAAACCTTCAACTCCAAACATGATGTTTTAAGTGATTTTAGGAGTTGATGGATGCATATTGTGTTAGTAAAATATGGCTAAGATGCATAGAACTCACTTAATCTAAAATGTACATAGAAAAGAGATAGATTGAGTTTGCTATTGTGATGATCTTGGAGTACTATGATATTAGTGGTGTTGAGTGAATGATTTTAGATGAATTTACAAAGAAATATCAAGGTGAAATATGATAAAAGGCTTGGGGAATATGAATAGATAAGTAAATGACAATGTGAATGTTTAGGAAAAGAAAAGGAAAATAACTTAATGATTTACACGTGTAGATTGGAATACATTGGAACACGATTAACCCGGATCACGAACGGAGCAAACGAGACAAAGGTGTTTAGCTATTGAGCCATGAAGCGATGTGAAAGTATGAAATGTATTATGGTATAAATTGTGAAAATGAGATGTGAGAAGGAAAACATCATGACATGCATGTTTTAATGTTTTTACAATTATATGTTGTTATTGTGACTGAGGGATGATGAAGAATAGGTTGGCTAGTTTTACATGTTTTGCATGGATCGACATGCTATGTCAATAAACATGATTTGAGTTTTCTTTTTGAGAAAATAGCGATCTATCCGATTTGAAATATAAAAAGGTGTTGGAGCCTTAGCTGTAAGACCCGATTTTTATTGTATTTTCTTATAATTCACACATTGTATGGATATTATTATATGTTAATGGAATTATAAGACGGATGATTTTGATGATATAAATATGAATAAAGTAGTCGAACGTACGTAAAATCCGAAAACGGACAGTTAAGTAATTTTAAATTAAATTTATGAGATTTGAATTGTTCGGATAGAGATACGAATTTTAAATGAGAAATTATAATGGGTTCAAGAAGGAAAGTCGGCCTAAATTGGTCTCAAACGTGTAGAAGGGTAAAACAATCAAAAGACCAAAATTCGGTATGAATTCGATAAGAAAACTTCATTAAAAATATGGAATTGAGAAATCTTGATCAATAACAAGGAAATTATCAAATTTCGAGTCCAATTGATCAAAATCCAAAATTATTAAGATCTACCGAAAATTCACTCGGGACAATATCTCGAAAATACGGAGAAAATATACCAGAAAAAGGGTTAAAAAATAAATAAATAAAATAAATTGAATAAATTAATTATATAATAAAATATATAGTTTATTAGATATTTTGGTAAAAATATAATATTTTATTGATTAAAATAATAATAATAAATAAATAAATAATAAATAAATTATAATAATAATAAAAAAAGAAATCGAAATATGAAATTTCATGAATTGCAAAAGGAAGAAGAAACAGAGAAAACGAAGCAAGCCGAGAGCCCCTCTACACCGACGACCACCGGTGAACTGGACGGCCAGAGAATGACCGGCGAGAGGTGACGATCATCGCGGGAGCCTCCAGGAGTCGTGACGGACACGGACGATGCCAAAAAAGGGAGATCGGCTAAGGAACCTGCTGAGGGGAGAAGAGAAAGATTCTGGCCGTTCCACCACCGATCAGCCCGATCCAAGGCCAGTCGAAGCTTCCTCTGCCCAAGACAAGCCGAACGACGGCAGCAACTCGTCGAAAAATGGTCGGAATCGTCGGCGACGATGGTGAGGGCAAAACGGCGTCAGATCGAGGAGAGAAGAGGCCGAACCGACCACTTTCTGGCCAGCCAAGGCCAAGCCGACACCAGATCCTTGCACCGCGAGGTCCCGCGGACCTGCCAGAGGTGGAAGCCGACAAAGAACCGACCGGCAGAACTCCGAACGGCGAAGGAGAAAACAGAACAGGGTTGAACCGGACCAAACCGGTTCAACCAAGAAAAAGAGGAAAAATGGAGAAAAAGAAAGAAAAAGAGAAAAAGATAAAAGGAGAAGATTTTTTGGGATACACCGGACTTCGGGTAAGTCGGTAAGAGGTCAAAAGTGACCGAATTGATTTTCGAGAATTTAATTTAAAATTATATTTGATCAAAAATTTACCTGGAATTAAATATAAAATTGTGTAGTTCGACGAGAAATCGCGTACGTGAGCCCGATAGAACTTCGATTTATGCACCATCGCATAATCTCGGGTAAGTATAACTCATTTACGACAATTTATGTAATTATCATGTATTAAAGATTTATTTTACGAATTACGGATTAAATTTCGCATTTAGTGGATTTTATTGGGATTTTTAATTAAATTGTCGTAAATGATATACGAGTTATTCAAAAAGTCTAGAAAAAGGTCCAATAAGTACTGATGAGCCTAGTGAGCCCAATAGGCCTTGATGAAAGAATTAATAAGTGGAAACGGGCTTAATACGGACTAAGACTCATTAAAGTGCAATCGGGCCCAATAAAGTAAAACGGGCTCAATGTTTTAGATTCGATCAGTAAGAGTGAAATACTGATAAGTATATTAGAATTGACCCAAAGATGTGGTCATATGTAGCTCCGTAGACTTGGTTTGGAGCGAATTGGACTTAGAGACCTGGTATTGGCGAGACGGGATAAGCTTGCGCGTGATTCCAGGTAAGGGAATTTTACGAACTGCTAGAGGTAAGTTTACGCAATTTCGATCGCATTTACATTCCCTAAAATTGTCTGAAGGGTCTAGATTTAAAATAAAAATTTTGCTGCTCGGATTGGCAAATGACCAAAATACCCCATGTGAAGGGTAAAACTTCCAAAATTAGCAAAAGTTGAGAGAAACAAGAACAAGAGGTTCCTGCTTGTTTTTGAGGTGTTTTGACACGTGCATGGGTAGGCTAGCTAACTTTTAAATAAAAATGCACAACATTGCATATTTTCAACAATGTGATTTCTCTTGAAAATTGTTTTGAGATAACAAAGCCGCCTACGTGATTTTATGAAAATGAGACGTGCTAGAGCTTAGCTCGCACGAGTTTTTATTTGTGTGATGCATTCATTAGTGTTGGAACAAAGGCTCGCACTAGAGTTTTACATGCATAGGTGCTGGAGTCTAACTCGCACCAGATTTTCATATGATTTTCGTGACAGGGTGTTGGAGTCTAACTCGCACCAGGTTTTCACTTGTTTTTTTATGACACAGTGTTGGAGCCTAGCTTCGCACTAATTTTACATGATTTTGACAGAGTGCTGGAGCTTAGAGATTTTATAATACGCGTGCTGGAGTTTTGCTCGCACGAGATTTTCCTTAATTTTATGAGAGTGCTGGAGCATCGCTCGCACTGATTTTATGAGACATGCGATAAGTTGTGCTTGGAGCGTCGGGTAGACTGTGTCATGCTGATTAAATATGCTCGCACGTGCGTTTTGAGACAGGCACGATTGTGGATATGAGATATGGGTCCATGGAGTACGTTATACCGTACAAGTAGCATGGAGTACGTTGTACCATGTTGGGATTGATTATGTGGCATCTTCGGATACGAGTGACATCTTCGGATGCGAGATATCAAACAGGACCGACGGGATGGACTGACCAACCTCTCGGGGCGGTTTTCGATAGTGGTGAGACCCCGCACACAGGATCTGTGTAGCAGTAGGATCATGAGTATATGGCCAATACTCCTGGTTATTTTCTTGAGATATATATATATATAGTGTCAAGTCTCGCATGTTGTTACTTGATGTTTTGAAAATCATGTTTGTGAACTTTTGTGTGAGTCTGGATCACCCGAGGGAGGGGTTGAATCCTGACTGTGATGTGATTTTGATAAGAATGAAACTGAGATTTAAACTGAAATTTGCATGATGTTATTTTCATGCTATTTAAACCCAGACGTGATGTAAACTGGTTTTACATGACATTCATTGTGTCGCATGTTATTATTGCTTTGAAAAACATCTGATTTCATGATTTTGTGTGAGTCAGGAACACCCGAGGGATGGGTGGAGTCCTGACTGTGTTGTGAAATTTTAATGAGAATGAAATGATTTAAATGGATTTGCATGTTGAGTTTTTCCTTGCTCTTTGAAATCCATATGTGAACTTGTTTTACATGACATTATGAATTATAGAATCTATTTTAAAATGTGTGGAGAAATGGTGGTTTATGCATGGCACCACGTTCATGTAGGTAGTATAGTTACTTACTTGTTCGTAGGATTGCCTAACTGAGCTTGATGTGCTCACCCCTTTCATTTTCCTACACAGATTTCTTTTAGTAGACTTTGAGACGACTGAGTACTGCATTCTTGATATCCGTTGCTGCCCATCATTTTGAGGTATATATACTTGTACATATTGTATCTAAATAAGCATAACACCGTAACATGTTTGTAAGTAACTTTCGGGGATGTATAGACATTGTAAACACTTGTAAATGAATGAGAAAGAATTAGTTAAAAACTCATGTGCTTACCTCTCTTTTAATAAGGAATTAAGTTATATGGTGAATGAATGGTGGGACTGGCATTGACGCACAGCCCAACTGTTAGTAGAGTGTGGTCACGATCGGAGGACGGGTAAGTATAAATAAAAAAATAAAAAATTTACTCTGATTTTTGGGTTGTGACATTAGCTCACACCTGCTTTACTTTTAATGATTTTGACTATGTTGGAGATTTTACTCGCATATGTTTTCATGACTTGATAAACCGTGCTGGAGCGTAGCTCGCACGTGGTTTTATGATGATGATAATGTGCTGGAGCCTAGCTCGCACAATAATTTTGAGATGATACAGTGCTAGAAGCAGTTACTCGCACTGAGAGATACCACATTGGAGCGTTGTGGAGACTGTGTGTCACGCTGTTTCTGCTCGCCTGGTGTATGAGACATGGGTTAGGATGATGAGTCCGTCGTTGTAGGGTGGATGGACTGGATCCACGGGTGTACGCTGTACCATGTAGTTGTCCGGGGAATACTATGTACAGTGCTGTGTGCACGTAAGTACGAGTATCGCGTAGATGACACATGGAGTACATTGTACCGTGAGTATATGTGATATGATGAGGAAGATAATGATGATGATTGAGATGAACTGAAGTGTAGGACTGACCCATCCCCCTTCAGGCGAGTGATGCCCTGTGCACACCTGATCAATGAGGTCTGAGATCACTGACTATGACCATATGTCGTGGATATTTTTTTGCCTAAAGTTCCCTACCTGTCTCAGAGACAAGAGAAAATTGATGAAAAGAAGTGGTTTGTGAAAGATGATTTTGTTAATCATGCATGAGCTACGTAGATAGTACAATATCTACCTGTTAGCATCATTTTTCTTACTGAGCTGTGGTTTTCTCATCCCACTATTTTGCCCCCTCCAGATTCTGAGAAGTAGAACAGTGCGATGGTCTCCAGATGTATTCTGTGTTGGTCAGCTCCTACCAGTTGCTAAGGTATAAGAATTGTATATACAAAAGCATTTTGTATCTATCGTATTGTATCACACAGTCATACATTAAAAATGAGAAAAATTCGTATGAGGATGTTATGTAAAGATATTTTTTTTATACAATAGATTTTATATATCTACACACATGCTTGGGAGTGTGTGATTTAAAGTTTCAAATATTTTCACTATAAATGTATGAAATTAGTAGTTACATAGGCTCACAGCCCAACCGTAAGTGGTATATGTATGAACGAAGGGCACCAGGAGTCGGTGTGTGAAAACAGTTGCAAAGAATTGGCATCTTCATCAGTTATATATTAATAATGCTTTTCTTAATGGAGATTTGAATGAGGAGGTCTACATGGTTCTTCCTTTTGGTTTTTCAAGTGATGTACCAAACAAAGTATGCAAATTGAAGAAATCTTTGTATGGTTTAAAACACGCCATTAGGTAATGGTATGCCAAACAAACAGAGGCATTGACATGCTGATGTTGATCCATCTTTATTTTTAGGAAGGATGTGACTTTTTTTGTTGCTTTAATCATCTATTATTTTTGTAAGTAAAACCTTGCATTCAATTTCTGCTATGAAAACATATATACATGAAGCTTCCAGTATCAAGGGTTTAGGCACTTTAAAGTTCTTATCATGACTTGAGGTAGCTCGATCACACAAAAGAATCAATTTGTCTTAGAGAAAATATGCACTAGACATCCTACATGACACTAATTTTCTTAAATGTAAGTCTGTTTCATCTTTAATGGTCTTGAATCGGAAAGAAGGTACTATCTATTTCCTTCTATCAAATACTTCCTAGAATAGAAAACTTATTGGCAAATTGTTGTATCTCACTTCCCACCAAACCAAATCTTTCTTTTGATGTTCAACATCTTTCTCAGTACCTTGATTAGCCTACTGACCAGCATCTCATTGCAGTTCACCGAATTCTCAGAAATGTTAAAGTTTATCTAAGAAAAGATTATTTTTTTCTACTAATGCAAATCTACAGTTGAATGCTTTTTCTCTGATTCAGATTGGGCTACTTGTCCTACTTCACGCAGATCTATTACTAGCTATTGTATTTTTCTTGGACATTCATTGATTTCTTGGAAGTGAAAGAAATAAACAACAAAGTCAAAGTCTTCATCTGAAATATAATACAAGCTATAGTTGTTGGAACTAAGATCAAGGCTGATCATCAGCAACTTCATGCATTGCAAATCAAAAGCAAGAATGAGAAGACTTAGCTCACTTAGCTACAAATGGTTGTAATTAACAAGTAGTTAAGTTAGTTAGTATTTTAGTATCAAATATAACAAGATTAGTTAGTTAGTTGTCAAGTAGTAGTTAGTTAGTTAAGCATTAGTTATCACTATAACTTGTATACAAGCAATATCATTCCATAGACTTGAATAATCATCTAAATACAATGAGTTTTTTAATCTCTCTCTCGAATTTCAATACCTTTTGAAACATATAGATAGTAGAAGGAATTCTTTGTCTCTTTTATTTTTTTTTTTGAATGAAGTTTTGGATATGAGTATAGCTCTTGATTTGAAATTTTAGCTTTATGTTGTTCAACTCTAACCTTTTTCCTTATATAGGTTCTTCAAGTCTCTAATTGTTGAGGTTGCATTCCTAAGGTTCTTCCCAGTGGCAGACACAAAATTTGATCGGGACTGGCTAGACTTGATTCATATTGATACTTCCTTATGTGTATCGATAACCTAAAGAGAAATCCTGCATGATAAAAAATATTAGTATCGATACTTATTTTAACCATATTGGTACAAGAACAAAACATGGAGCTTTTGTTTCATGGTCAAGATAGGGTATCGATATATTATTAATCTTGTTAATATTTAAAACGGTCTGTATCGATACATATTCAAATCATATTGATATTGCTGTAAGTTAAACAAATGATATTGGTATAAATTGTAAGATTATGTTTTATTTAAGTATGCAAACATAAATTTTAATTTTGAGATAATATTTGACTTATCATATATTAAGCATAAATTTATAAGATTCAAATAATTAATTTTTTCATGCTTATTAAAAATATATTCCTCATAAGTTGTTCATGAAATTATATCAAAATCTTAAAGTATTTAAAAGTCAACAATATCTAAACACATATTATATGTTTAATTTTAATTTCACTGCTACCATATTCAATTTCATCTTTACCGCAACTAATTTTAATTAATCACTAATTTGAATCTGATCAAAACCTATTTTATCTCTAATCCAAATTAATCCTTCGTGTACGATGAACACTTTCCTAAAAATGCTGACATGGCGGGGGAATTTGACGCAAATGGTTCACGTTTGGCCCCACGGCAACCCAAAACCTGAACTCAACTCGCTCTATAGTTTAAACTTTCGGTGTAGCCGGGTGCCCCCTTGTTTGTTTTTTCCCCCAATTACATCTACTTTTGTTCTTTTCTTTATTCATTTCTGATGTCTCTCCAAAATTTCCTTTTCCTCTCCAAACCCTAACCTTAACCCTCCAGTCGCTTTAAAAATTTCCCCCTTACGTTTGAATCCTCTCAATAATTAAACCAAAGCCCCCTCAAAATTTGATTGGTAGATTCAATTTCTTTTTTCTTCAGGAAACAGGATATAGAATTCCTCAATTATTTTTTTAAAAATCATCCATGGCTGGCGTTGTAGAAGAAAGTATACAATAATCGAATTATTGGGGTTTCGTTTCAGTTGCATGGGGTTTACAAGATGCCAGAGCTTCGCAAAGGAGTCTGTAGAGGCCGCGCCACGTTAGCGCAGCAGCAGCAACCACAAAAAGAGGAAAAGCAAACGAGGCAGCAGAATCAAGGCCGGAAACGTGCGGCTGCAGAGGGAGATAGTCCGAGGGCGAGATTGCCCGCGAAAAGACTGAAGGTCTGGTGGTAATACCTGCGACCGCAAGAGAAGATCCTAACCATAATCATTAGGTGATTGTGATATCAGAGAAAGATAGCGATAGTGAGAGGAAGGAGTTAGTAAAAGTTGATAGAGAAAAAGGTGCTGTGATGGGGGACAATAGCGGTGGGTTGAGTGCTAACAAGGCTGCTGGACAGGAAGAGGAGGGAAGTACTGCACCTTTTCCTGAGAGGGTATGCTTATGGTTTTGCCACGTTCTTTTTTTTTTGTTATGTTTTCTGAACTGCGTTTGTTTTATTATTGAAAGTATTGTTGTTCTTTGGCACTTGCTGTAGTTGTTTTTGTTATGGTCTATAGCGTTTATATTTTCACTGATTGCAGTCTTTTTCCTTTTTAGTCTAATTAAACAATTTTCTTTTTTGTGTATGTGCTGTATGGTGAAAGTGATGAGAGCTAATTACTTTCAGGTTTATTGTATAGCTAACACTGTGTTTGTTAGGAAGGAAATGGAGTGAATGGAAAAAGGAAATGAAATTCCTTTTCACTTTAGTTTGATACAATTAATGGAAAATGGAAAGATGGAAAAGCATTGAGTAAAATTGTAAATCAAGTGAGTGATTTTAGATGAATGAATGTTATCCTCCCACTTGTGGAAGGGTTGAATTTTGAGTGAATGGAAAGGTGAAAATCTACAGATTTTCCTCCCTTCTCCTAATTTCCTACAGTCAAGCAAGTGAAAAGTTAGAAAGAAAAAGTGAAAAAACCTTTTTCATTCCACCTCTTTCTTTCTGGTAATCTTTGTTTTTTAATGTTGTAAATTAGTTTGGTTAATTGGATATATTTTCCTTTTAACTTTGCAAGGTTCAAGTTGGGGGATCTCCTATGTACAAGATAGAGCGAAAGCTTGGTAAGGGTGGATTTGGTCAGGTGTTTGTTGGACGACGTGTTAGTGGTGGAAATGAACGTGCAACTGGTTCTGCTGCCATGGAGGTAAATCATCTTCAACTATCTTAAGCCGTAGGAAGTTTCATACTGTCATAATTCTTGATATTAATATTAGTTCTGTTACTATTTTGCGTTCTTTTAGGTAGCTCTGAAATTTGAGCATAAAAACAGCAAAGGCTGTAATTATGGTCCACCATATGAGTGGCAAGTTTACAAGTAGGTGGCTCTATTTCCTTTCTATTGAACATATCTAAATTACGGCTGTATCTGACACAGTTTTGTTGAGTTTTTGGTGAACAGTGCTCTTGGTGGTAGCCATGGAGTTCCCAAAGTACACTACAAAGGAAAGCAAGGAGACTATTACGTGATGGTATGATCTGCAGCTTGTCTTCTATTCGTTTATCTATCCTAAATCCATGGCTTAATTTGTACTTTTGTATCTTCAGGTTATGGACATGTTAGGACCCAGCTTATGGGATGTTTGGAATTCTTCTGGGCAAGCGTGAGGGACCTTTCTTCTCTACCTTGTTCACACTTACCCCGCATATCCCCCTTTTTTTGGTTTCCTTATTCAGAAATGAGAGATAACATTAGCTGAAGCACTTCATTAAGTCAAAAACCACTTCATTCTTTTTTGATAGAATAACAATTGTTTTTAGTTTTGCCCATAGTCACTGCTTGAAGAAACAAAAATACTCCCATACCATTTACCATTTTATTTTTCCACTAGAAACATTTTGAGGCTATATGTTCATGCTTGGGCTTTATAAGTTATTTAGTGATTAGGGAGCTATGTTTACTCTCTCCAGGATTTTTTTTGGATTGTTCTAATAAAAAGAAAACAAAAAACCCTATAAAGAACCCCAAATCCAATCCTAAAGTGCTACATGCACTCAAACAACTCTAAAAAACTCTAAACCTTAGAATCAATATGTGTTAGATTAGATGTTAAATTATCTTTCAGACCCTCTTTTTCTTTACCGTTCATCATATAAAAAATAGTAAAAAAAAAAAAAAAAAAAAACCAATTGAAGAACGTACATTCACTCTTATTGTTGGTTCCTTGGTAAGAGTAGAATTGAACATATCTAAGCTTCTGGTTTTCCTCGGTTTTTTGGAGTTGGGTAGGACTGAAGTTCTGCTTGTTCCCCATGGACAAATGCTGGAGTTGTCTTCTTAAACCTTCTCAGCACAAGAAATGCTAGTTTCTCTTCCAATTGTATCTCTTTCTATTGAATATTTGCCAGCTACTTGGATATAAATTTTTGTTCTGAATTTCTCATGCAGGATGTCTGTAGAAATGGTAGCTTGTATAGCTGTTGAGTCCCTGTCAATCCTAGAGAAGATGCACTCCAAAGGGTTTGTGATTTTAATTATTTTTAGATAGCATGAATGCCAGTTTTCATAAAAGCTCTAAAATTTATTACGTTAGTATCTTTCTTAAATGTTAAATCTATTTCGTTTTCAACTCTTTGCTTTTATTTTTAATAACTTTTGCTTTGAACATTGACCCTGTCTGATGCCAGCTATGTGCATGGGGATGTTAAGCCTGAGAACTTTTTACTTGGTCAACCATCTACACCACAAGAGAAGAAGTTATTTCTTGTTGATCTTGGATTAGGCGAGTAAATTCATTTTATCCTTACGGTGTCTCTTTTATGTTTTCATTTAGATTCTAAAGTTTTGTCTACACCATGGCATTGCAGCAACAAAGTGGAAAGATAGCGGCAGTGGGCTGCATGTTGATTATGATCAACGCCCTGATATGTTTAGGTGTGTCTAATATTTGCCTATTTGGAGACTTATTTATGATCAACTATTTTGCTTATAAATTTTGTTCTTTAATATTTATATTCACCAGAGGAACTGTACGATATGCAAGTGTTCATGCTCATTTGGGAAGAACTGCCAGTAGAAGAGATGATCTTGAGTCTCTTGCATATACGCTCATATTCTTACATCGAGGTCGATTACCATGGCAGGGCTATCAGGTACAGCTGATATAATTATCTGTGAGTTGCTTATCTGATACTTGTTTTAGCATGCATCTTCTACATTGTTTTATTGCTCTGTCTTTTTCTTCTCAAATCCAGGGGGACAACAAATCATTCTTAGTCTGCAAAAAGAAAATGGCTACCTCACTTGAAATGCTTTGCTGCTTCTGCCCTCAACCTTTAAAACAGTTTCTTGAGATTGTGGTGAACATGAAATTTGATGAGGAGCCCAACTACTCCAAATTAATATCTTTATTTGAGGGTTTGATGGGACCAAATCCAGCTATAAGACCAATAAACACTGATGGTGCTCAAAAGGTATTTATGTGTACTAGTATTTGTTGTCATGTGTGTTGCATGTGATACCTACCTTCTTTTTTTTTTTTTTTCCTTAAAATCTGTAAAAATTCAATACCACTAGGATTAAGAAAACTATTTTAATGAAGTCACTAGATGTAATTAGAATTCTTATTTACAAATTGGATGAATATTATTAATTTTTATAATAAAAATATTTTTTAAAGATAGTGATTTGATACAATCGGAATTTTTATTTGCAAATTGTAGAAGTTTTATTGATATTTATACTATAAGATATTTGAAATGACAATTTAGTAATATAAGTAAATTTTTTCATTTTCATTAATATATATTAACAATATTTAAATATATTAAGATTCTTAGTTAAGGATCTTAATGTTTGATTTTGGGGTGGGGGGCTGTCAAAATTATACTTTTTATTTTCATTTGAGGTATTCCAACAATTTTACTTATATAAAATATATATGCAAATAATATACTAATCATCATCATTTGAGCCTTTATTCCTATAAATTGGGGAAATAATGTACTAATAAAAAAGTAAAAATCTCATAATATTATAAATTTTTAAAGATTCATAAATTTATAAATCTATTACTTGTTTGATTTTCATAATAAACTCTCAACAAGTGAAAGTGTCAAGTTTTGTAAAAGAAGAATTTTTTATAAGCGGTTAAGACTAGTTAATTTACATAGAACTGTAATAGAAATTAAGGAGGAACTATCATGAATTTTTGAAAAAGGAATAAATGTTTAAATTACCCATATGAAGATAAAAAGGTGGCTGGCTAGTGGTAAATCAGATGATTAATCGAAACACATTGAAAACAGTCACAAAAATATAGAGTAGAATTGAAATATTTGAGAAGAGAAGTTTAGTTGTGCAAGCTAGAATGTCAGTTTGGTTTTCTTAAGTTTACCTGTTGTGACTTAATATTTTTGACAAACTTATTCATCTTAAGGGCTTGTAAATGATGATTGGTGTGTTCAATAAATAACTCTTAAATTACAATACATAAAATTAAGATACAAATAAAAATATATAAAATTAAAATTAAAAAAATAATAATTGTAATTTTGAGGGGCAATTTAAATGTATTTAATATTAATATTTTTATATTCATACTAGGGTGTGACAAATTTTTTGGGGCCAAGGTTCCCACTGGCTCTCACCACCATCTGCCATTGAAGATTTTCTTTCAGAAAATCTATTAACTGATTAATAAAAATCATGAATATTTGGTAGATTATTTATCAAGTTGGCCAAAAGCGAGGTAGGTTGAACATTGATGAAGAAGATGGTCAACCTAAGAAGAAGGTTCGTCTTGGAGTTCCTGCTACGCAGTGGATTTCAGTCTATAATGCCAGACTTCCAATGAAGCAGAGGTATTTTGGATTAGTTTTAATCCTGATAGTTCATTTTCATTGCATGTTTTATTATTTTAATTGAAGGAAGTAGAAAGACAACTATATATATATGGCCATTTTCCTTATACTACTTTTGTTCCTGAATAGCTCTTGCATTGTTTTTTATATATTCAATTGGGCATTACATAGGAAATGATTGGTCTTCAAATAGCTTTGGAAGTTCATGCTTCTGTCTTTGGAGGGTTGTGACAATCAGAATTGATTATTTTTTAAGATCGTAAATGTATACATACTGAAGCCCATTGATGGATAAAGTTTTTATTTTGCTAATCAGAGAGCATTTTTGTCCTTATTTACAATGTCTGTAATTAAAGGATTTTACTAATTTTCAATTAAAGCTTTGTGAAAAAGGACAAAAGAAAGTGGGTGAAAGGCTTTAAAAAAAAAAATGAAAACTGATGCTTACTGTAATTTTATTTAAGATGCTGGGTCATTTATCCTGAAAGACTCATACCATTATGTTTTTGATTCTCGATTTCTCGTCTTCTAAAATGCACCTTGATCCCTTTTAGACGTGGTTTTTACTTTGGTTTCATGCTTTTTGCTTCCGAAAGTAAAAAGCTAACGTTGTTGGATACAAAAGCAAATTATTTTCTGGATTGATTAAAATTTTAGATTTTGTGATTTGCAAAATGCATGGTTTACTTTCAAAAGGAATGCTAATGTTTAAGTGTGTTTGCTTTTATATATTAGCTCATTTCTCATTTTAGCAACATTTGAAGAGGCAAAAAGCCAAAATAGAAAATGCAACATCCGATAGAATCTTAAGTAAATATATTTGAATTAGTTTGGACTCTCCATTTACGCTATGGATTTATCTTGTGATACGAACCTTTTACCATGTGAAAAGCTATGTGCTGCATATTTTTTGGTGGTCCTCTAGATGAAACACCTATTCGGTTCATTTCTTGCTCCTTTTTTCTTTGCTTTGGCTGGAGTATGATCAGCTTGTAGACCATAAGATGAAAAAAGTTCTTCATATATACTAGCTTTCTTTGTTTGATGTTTCAATTTAACTGTTTGGTTATCATGCAATTAGGTACCATTACAATGTGGCTGATGCAAGGTTGGCACAACATGTGGAGAAAGGGATGGCAGATGGTCTGCTAATAAGCTGTGTGGCATCTTGTACAAATCTTTGGGCATTAATTATGGATGCTGGGACTGGTTTCACAAGCCAAGTCTATGAGCTATCACCTTCCTTCTTACACAAGGTAACCTTCTCTTGCTAATTGTTATAATTGCTATTTTCGCTTCCTATCACAACTAAAGTATTTATGTTAAAGAATAACTTATTCTTCCAAATATACAGGAGTGGATTATGGATCAGTGGGAGAAGAACTATTACATTAGTTCTATTGCTGGTTCTAACAGTGGAAGCTCCCTTGTTGTTATGTCCAAAGGTCAGTTTCATATTTTGGTTTGTGTAAATTGTGTGGTGAAATTTTGTGCTTTTAATGGAATAAATAAATAAAAACTAAAACCTAAAGCTCTTCAGATGGGTAGCGGCAAAGAGAAGAGTATATTGAGGATTTAGTTGATGATGAAGTCTTTTCTTCGGCATAGATACTCCCTCCTGTTTGTTATTACATTTTTTCCTTCAGCACCTTAATCAATCTATGCGCAAAATACTTGGCACATCTAGATGACTATATCCCTAATCCTGATAAACTTTGCTGCCAAATTATGACATCTTCCTCCATACCTCTGAAAGATTCTTGCATTGAATATTAAGAATTTTTTGGTTACAGGGATTGGGGATTAGTTTATGTTACCCCAGACCCCATAATGTGGGAGGCTTGTGCACTGGGTTGTCCTTTTTAGGGGTTAGCTTATGTTAAATATATGAGCTTCTATTCAAGGTATGGATGACTATGACTTTCACTGTTCATTGGACATGCTTGCAGGAACCAACTCTCTCAATTTTAGTTTGGTTTCTTCTGTTCACTTTTATTGTAGCAATTAAATCCTATAGGTTTAGGAGTTACCCGGTAACTGTGGAAATCAACTTGATGAGAACTGAGTTTATATATATGGTTCCTATTCTTTTGGCACTGTTGTAAATTGAAGCAACTCTTAGTAGAATAGAAAGATGCATCTTGTTACAAAACCTTTTCACTAAGTGGTGCATTCTACAACTCAAAATCCTTTTACAGACAACCTGAATAGCACTTCACTCGAGTATGCAGATGAAGACGTCATTTTTTATCAAAATTTGTACCAAGTATTAATAAGATCTGAGCAAACAACTGGCATTTTAATTCACTTTTATGGCTCAAGATTTCTGATTCATGATAATCTTTTTAGGCACCCAATACACTCAACAATCTTATAAAGTAAGTGACTCTTTCCCCTTTAAGTGGATAAACAAAAAATGGAGAGAGGGATTTTATGTCACCTCGATGGCAACTGCTGGGAGCCGATGGGGTGTTGTAATGTCTCGTAATGCAGGCTTCAGCGATCAGGTTTGAACTCAGTTGCAATACAATTGTTTAGATTCTCTATGCCAATGTGGAGTCTATTGATCTATGGTTTTCTTTGTTTGTTTGGATTCATATCAAATTGGAAGTCAATAATAGTCTTACATTTGTTTCAGGAGCAATCTTGTCTTCTTCCTCCTCTCTCTCTTCTTCTTCTTCTTTTTTTTTTTTTTAAGGTCATAACTTATATCATCTCTTGTTGAAATTATTTTAATTGGTCTACAACATCTTTCATCATCATTATTAGAGCCTTTATCCCAATAGATTGAGGTAGACTACATGAATCAATATATAAATTCACATTAAGTTGTCAACATAAATTCTCTTATCCAAGGCAACTCTAGTGCCGTCGAATCTTTCGGAATAACTTCCAAGTCTTTTTTGGTCTTTCTCGGTCTTTTTCCAACCTTGATTCTTTTTTCAGCATTAATAGCTTCCACTTTCCTAATTAGTCTATAACATCTTTAATATGAAAAAAAGTAATGTAAAATTCAAATGATATTTGTATGACCTTTGGAAACCATGGTAGAAGATAGTGATAAATATAAGAAAACTTTAGGTGGCAAATAAAAAGTAAAAAAATAGGAAAAAAATGTCATTTTTACCTCCCATTTTGTATTATAAATTTGCCAGTATCAAACAAAAAGATAAGTTTTAGAACACTTAACTCAATTGGCAACACACCTAATTAATAGTTGCCATGACCATTATTAGTGATAATAGATAATGTTAAAACATTTTTTTGCTGCTTAACACCTCAAACTGAGGTAGGTCTCAAAAAATATAGTTAAAAGAGTTTATTATTATATAGATGATTTTCTATGTAATAAATTGGGATTGATAAGTTGATATAAAATGCAATGGTTAGGGTTGACCACAAGTCTACCAGAAAGTTATTCAAGTAGAACATAACTCTATCATAAATAATTATTAAAAATGATAATTTTATTTGAGTCTTCATGGGTTTCACATCACTAAAGCCCTGAATTTTCTAGTCCATCCTTTCTCTTATGAAGTATTGTTGACTGGTTCTGTAGGTTGTGGAACTTGATTTTCTGTATCCAAGTGAGGGTATCCACCGACGTTGGGATAGTGGTTACAGAATCACATCAACAGCTGCAACTGCTGATCAAGCTGCTCTAATCTTAAGCATCCCTAAGCGCAAACCTAGCGATGAAACTCAAGAAACTCTACGCACATCTCAATTTCCCAGCACACATGTTAAGGTAATTATTCTGTTGCTTGTATAATAATACTTAATGTATATAAAACTTGTTATGCTCTGTAAGTTTGAGAAGTTAATATGTGTTTTTGGCCAATGATAATATTTATAACTAACAAACATTAGATTTAGTATCCATCTCTTGCAATTGTAGCCCCATAAACCGAAAACATTTGTTTGTAGTGCCATATAAGTTAGTTTTACAGTCTCATTATACATATTTATCCTTGGGGGAATTATTTCTGATAGTTGATGAGTTGCTATCTACATGGAACGTATTAAGTCTTATTATGTTTAAATCTATATGATGCTTTATAAATACGTGTATATGTATGTATATATATATTCATGTGAGTTTGGTTTGTGTAGGAAAAATGGGCAAAAAATCTCTATCTTGCCTGTCTCTGCTATGGAAGGACTGTATCCTGAAATTAGTATCAGTGGAGGCAATTTTTGTGAGGAAAAATGACTCTTGTTTTCCTTGCCTTGCTTATTATATCTATCTGTTTTCTTTGGATGTTCGATGTTATATGTAAAGAGTGGTTAGGAATTTCAGCTACAGTATGGCAGGTGCAAGGGAATTATGTATTCTGTAATGTGTCACACATGTTTCTTAATGAATTTGTATTGGCTTATAATTAGAATGTTTGCTCGTAAGGTTATATGTTCTGGTAGCCTTCTGTTAATAGGGTAGAATTTCTCATCAAAAAAAAAAAAAAAAAAAAAAAGAAAAAAGAAAAAAAAAATCAGGTAAGCGGCGGAGCTTGTCAACCTGCAACAACGCCTAACTGCAATGGTTTGAGCTGCTACAATCGGTATCTGCGGGAGTAGACGCCAGCCTCGAGCTAGCGTTACTCGATCACAATTAAACTTACATCCCAAGTTTGGAGTGCCAATTGTCCTACCGAAGGGTTCCTGGAAATTGCTCCAACGAGTCCCAACATCCTGTTCAACAATGATGGTTGACAAGATTAAGTTTTGTAATTTGCATTTCCCACGCTGTCACAGTCCCAAAATAGAGCAGTAAATCTCAAACAGCGGTTGTGTTTATGTTAAAAAGCTTTCTGTAAATCGGCGCGGATCGTAATATTTGGTATCAAAATTAGATCTAGATTTACACTGCTATATTTTTAATCTTCGAGGCCTTTGTCGCCGATCGTGCTGTACCCTTGCATCCTTAAAAGTATCACAAAAATTTCCAAGATTTCTTTAAGAATAACTAACGACAGCCAATAAGATTCATGGGGAACGTAAACGTCTCTAAATGGACATGGTATCAGAATTATTTTTACTTTTCAAATTATGGGAGTGATTAGGTCCATGTCTCATGATAAAGATTTCTTTTAGGACCCTTGAGATACCCTTTAGACATTAATTTTTGTCGTTCGAAAAATGTTTAAAAGGCCATTCCGGCCTCCATTTTTAAAAAATCATTTTGGTATTTTATCTTTTATTTTAAATCAATATAATCATATTTTAATCGTTAAGTTACTGAAATTGTCAAGTCTATCACGTCAATAGTCATGTCATTTAAAAATCTATGTGGCAATTAACATAGCTCAAAAATATGTAAAAATTTTAATTGAACATGTTTATTAAATAAAAATAAAAAAGAGTTCTCAAGTTCCTACAGTATTTCCTCAACAGTTTGTGGTTACAGTGCGTAAGATGGTGACGTAGTTATTGTTGTCTTTGTGGTTTTTCTCCTGTTTTTTCTCTCTGTAAGTGTTATTGTTAGCAATGGCAGAGAAGTTAGAGTTGCTATATCGTAATCTGAAACTAATGGAGGATGAAAAGGATGATATTCTTATTGGAGATATGCATTAGTCAACTGGCAGAGGAGAGGGACAAAGTTGGATGATGGCCAAGTTGTGGACTACACATTTTTTCAACAAACACGCTTAACCATACGGGTTGTTTGGAGGTTATTGTTGGAGTTTATTAGTGTAATCGAGTCGAGTCGAGTCGATACAGTGATGTGTTCGAGTTCGAACTCGATTTAAAAATTTGATACTCGAAACTCGACTCGAGTTCGAACTTTATTTTTTTAAATTCGAGATTGGCTTGAGATCGGGTTCGAGTTACTCGAACTCGTTCGATTATATAAGTTTAATTTTTTGTTCGAATTTGAGCTCGAGTCTAAGACTCGACTCGAGCTCGAGCTCGCTCTTACACTCATTATAAATATTATTATATAATAATATATATTATTAAAATATATAAAAACTTGAGATTTGATTAAGCTCGCGAGCTACTTGAATCGGGTATTTAAATACTCGGATTCGACTCGCTCGAACTTGACTCGATTAAAATCAAACCGAATTCAAATTTTACTCAAGTTAAATCCAAATAACTTGCGAACATCACTGTATCCTTACACCCATACTCTGGATGCTATAGTTTTTATTTTGAATGATAACTTGTTCCTTTTCAAGTTTGCTACTTTTCTAGACAAGGTGCGGGTTCTCGAGGGAGCGCCATGGTCCTTTGATCGACGAGTGATTCTGTTCCAATACTATAACGGAGCTCTCAAACCGGAGGACTATGTCTTTTGAGGATGCCTTTTTTAGGGTATGGGTGTATGGGTTACCTTTGAGAATGTTGGGTTACCTTCGAGAATGTTACTGAATGAGACGGTGGCAGAGAAAATAGCACGCAAGTTAGGACGTTATGTGGCCACAGCGGGCTCTGGAACATAGTAAGGGAATGGTAGATTCATGAGGAATAGAGTACTTCTCAATGTAACTAAACCTTTTTGACGTTTCATTTTTTTGAATGATGATGTAAGGGGTTCTCCTTGGTTGGTCATCTTGCCTATGAACGATTGCCCATTTTTTTGCTATGCGTGTGGAGTCTTGGGTCACATAGATTAAGAGTGTTAGAACCAAGCGAGTGGTTTAGTGGATGGATCCCCTATTCAGCAGTATGGTGAATGGAAGTGGGCTTCTCCTTTTACTAAACATGGATTTCAGACGTATGTGGTGTCTGATCAGCTGTATGTTCAACATTGGCAGTCAAGCGATGCACCATCGATGAAATTTTTGGCCAAATTTACAATTACTGAGGTAGTTCGAGTCGTCAGTTGTTTCCAATGGTAGTTACTGGTTCCCATTGCAGTTATGAAAGGAGTTATCAGTCCGCGATTTTGGAGGGGGTAACTTCCAAACTGGTTCATGCATAACCTTTGTATGATCCACGCGGAAAAGCAAAAGCAACTGACATCGAATTTGACTCAGCTACGATGCACTTTACTGCTGGGGTGCAATATTTCCCTCAAGAAGCAGGTCCTAGCAAGGTGCAGAAAACGTGGAAAAAAAAGAGCACGATTCTTGAATCCTCCACTGGATAGTGCATCCAAGAGACTCTGCAGCCTAGAGAATATGCAGCTTTGTGGTTTAGACAATTCCCTATTTTGCCACTAGATCTTCCATCCAATGTTGCACTATTGAACACGGCGGAAACTGGTTTCCAGTCTCGTCGTTCAACATGAGGATACTGGCTTGGAACTGCCATGGACTTGGGAACCAATGTGCAGCTCGTGCTCTGCTTGAGCACATCAATCTTCAAGTACCCCATATAGTTTTTTTATCGGAGACAAAACTACATGCTTAGAAGCTGGACACAATAAAACACGAGTGGTTCGGCTAATTGCGTTGCCATGGATGTAGACGGATCTAACGGTGGTTTAGCATTATTATGGGGCTCTGCAATTACTATAACATTCAAAGTTTGTCACCCAATCATGAGGATGTGGTAGTCGCGGAAGGGGGCAATCATTCCCATTGACTGGTTTTTATGGCACCCCGTTTTAGGAACATAAGTCTGAATGTTGGCAGTTGCTTAAAAGACTGGCAGCGGTATCACCATTACCTTAATTGTGCTTAGGTGACTATAATGAAATTTTGTGGAACACTAAAAAGCAAGGGGGCATGTTACGACATGAAGGAGATATGCAGGAGTTCAGAGATGCAATTGATGATTGTGGGTTAGAGGACCTGGGAAAGAGTTGATGACTAGAGTAATAGTATTTGGGAAATATTGGATTGCTGTCTTGCAGCAATCACTTGGATGGATATGTTCCTCAATTTTGGTGAACATCACTTACTCCCACTTACATCGGACCACTGTCCACTACTGGCAGACATGGGAAATATAAGGGTAGTTGGTACACATGGGAAAGAGGTAATGACCAGAGTAATAGTATTTGGGAAATATTGGATTGCTGTCTTGCAACATTCACTTGGATGGATATGTTCGTCAATTTTGGTGTTCATCACTTACTCCCACTTACATTGGATCACTGTCCACTGCTGGTGCTTACCACAGAACTCGGTGATCATAAAGTGGTTCAAAAGGTCCACGGAGTTCATTTTGAAGCTATATGGAATGAGGAGGAGGAATGTGAGCATCTGGTGCAGAGAGCGTGGTCAAAGGAAGGTGATCACTCAGTCTACCAGAAAATTATCAACATTGGAGTGGCATTACAAAGTGGGGATGGCATAAATTCCATGGCAATTTAATTGAACTTCAGTATCTTTACAGTGATATGGTTGCAGTGAGGAGTTTGCTTAACTCCACGTCTAACTTACAACGGGCAAAATGGTTGACTAAGGAGGTTGATTCATTGCTGGCTAAAGAAGAAATGTATTGGAGACAGGTCTCGAGTGAGTCAACTTCAGCAAAGAGACAAAATACAGCCTTTTTCATCGTCAGGCTATTATACAGAGGCGGACTAACACCATGAGTAGCTTAGAGAATGAAAATAAGGTTCGCTACTTTTCTCACTTTGGAGGAGATCTCTCATATTGCTATTTCCCATTTTCCCAAACTCTTCCAATCTAATCCGCATCTGCATTACTCCAACATATTGGAGGTTGTTATATGTAAAGTTACTCTAGCCATGAACCATGTGTTGCTCCAGGAGTTCACGGCTGTAGAGGTCAGAACTTACCATCTTGTATTAGCCAAGAGCAAAGTGCATTTGTTCCATATCGCCTAATTACAGACAATGTTGTTGTTGCTTATGAGATCCTGGATACTCTTCGCAAGAAACAAACAAGAAGTGCTGGTTTTTTCTCTCTGAAGCTTCACATGGCAAAGGCATATGATAGAGTTTAGTGGCATTTCTTTAAGCATATGTTGACGAGGCTGGGGTTTGATGTTTGATGGGTTAAAATAATGACGCACTATGTTACTACTTTCATATCTTCCTTATTAGTGAATGGGAAGCCAACTAAGACGATATATCGACAATGAGGATTGAGACAAGGGGATCCATTGTCACCCTATCTCTTCCTTCCCTATTCAGAGGGGTTGTTTGCATTGTTACATAATCACCAGGTACTTGGAAGACTTAAGGTTGTCCAAGCTAGCCGTGGGGGACCCAGGCTCACCCATTTTTTCTTTGCAGATGATAGTCTCCTTTTGCAAGCCCTCTTGAAACAGGAAGCTTCTGAGAAGCTTTTCACCAATATGAACTTTGCTCTGGGCAATAGATTGACAATTCGAAATCGTCCATATTTTTCAGCTCCAATGTGAAGGTAGACCAAAGACATTATTTGCAATAGTTGTTTGGTGTTTTCAGTTCCCATTCATCGGAGAAATATATTGCTTTGCCTAGTGTAGTGGGTAGGAACTGGTTCCAAGTATTCAGGTATCTAAAGGATAGTGTGGAAGCCAAGCTCAGAGGGTAGATTACAAAATGCTTTCCTATGCGGACAAGGAAGTGTTCATTAAATTAGTGATTCAAGCGACTCCATCTTATGCCATGAGTTGCGTCCTCCTTTCTAAGACTTTATCCCAGGAACTCAACCGTTTGGTTAGTCGATACTGGTGGCAGACAAAACAGAATCATCGAGGAATGGTTTGGATGAACTAGGGAACCTTGTGTCGACCAAAGGTAGAGGGAGGTTTGGGTTTTCGGTGCATGTAGAAATTCAACCAAGCTTTGTCGGCTAAGCAGGTTTGGTGATTAGTGCAAAATCTTGGGACTCTTCTCCATCAGTTTTAAAAGCAAAGTATTTTCCACGTGTCTTTTCTGAAGGCACCATTAGAGTCATCCTCGAGTTATTTATGGCGAAACTGGCATAGTGGAAAGATGGTTTTGCAACAGGGACTTTGGTGGAGAGTCAGGAATGAGGAATCAATGAGGTTTGGCAAGAACCATGGCTAGCTCACATGGAGAATGGCAGACCGCATACACTTCGAGGGGCATGGGATGCGAGGTTTAGAGTGGCTGACCTTTTTATTGCCAACCAGTCTGAGTGGAATGTTCCATTAGTAAATGCTATGTTTGAAAGGGTGGATATTTTAGCCTTGCCCCTAAGTCGACTATATACACAAATTTTCACGTCTGTACAATTAAAACACAAATTAGTGATAAAATTCAATTTTTGTATTTATGTGTGAGTACAATTCTCTGTTTTGAATTCTTTACAAAAAAGAATGATCCTCTGATTCGGTCTCCTGAAATGCATTTGTCGAGGGCGTGACGCTTGATCCCGACGGAATGAAAAGAGTGATTGTTGAGAGAAACGGCCAAGGGGCTTGTTGTTCCTCTTAAACTTGTAGCGGCGTGGCTGATCGTTGAGAGAACGGTCTGTGACTTGTTGTCCTCTTGTAGATTTGCTGACGGCTTTGTTGAAGAAAAGACTTGACTGAAGAGAATGCTTGATCGGAGAACGGCCGGGATTCTGCAGGCTTTCAATTCTGAGGAGGCTGAGACTTCTCTTCTTCAGTGCTTTCTGTCTGCTTCTTCTGTCTGTTTTCTGAGTGTGGAAGAGCTCTCTATTTATAATGCTTAATGGTAGAGAGTTCTAAAGGGACTCGATCACTCCAGGGTTTATCTCTAATTAATTTAATTTAATTAGAGATAATACAATTGGTTGATAATTTTTATTTATCACCAATTTATTAGAAATTATTAATTAATTATTATTTTTTTAATACCTACAAATGCCCCCACTTCAAGATACGGGCGTGCGTATGCTAGGCACGAAGTACGTATGGAACTTGAAGTCCATCAATGTCAAAAGCATGTGTGCTATGACAAAATTCCTTGAATTTTTTTTTGAATAGCACAATATTTTTTTTTTGTGCTTTATATATATATATATATATATATATATATATATATTGAATTTTGTGTTTATTTTCAACACAAATTGAACTAAAGAAATAAATTACAATTACATCTCTTCAGTTAGAATTCAACTTAAATTCTTCTGTTAAACTATATATATTGACTGATAATCATTAACTCCTCTTCATAAACTTCAAGCAGTTTAGATCTTCTTTCATTAATTCTGCGGATCATTAGGTAAGACTTTTTTTTTTTTTTTTCTGTGAATGTATACTCGTACACCCCCATGATAAACCATCTGTATGTTTGAATTTTGTTTGAATTATTGTTATTTGGCCATCTGTACTGCTATTTTGCATGCTTGAATTTTGTTATTGTACTGTGCCATCGCTGCGACCATTATCTTCCCCGAGCCCATGCAGTGCCTCACTTCATCGTGCTTCTCTGCTAGCTGCTGCCCACGCCTCTGCTTTGTTTCCAAGGTCATATTTTCTGTTCTGGAAAGTTCATTAAAATTTAGCTTGTCTTTACTAGCTTCTGTTGGAGCATATCAGTGTTTATTACACCACCATTGGAGGAACATCATATCTTGGTCTTCCCTGTCACTAGCATTAGTAATTATATCTGTGTTTTCCCTTTTGCGGAGCCTTGCTGCTGCCGTAGAGTCACTGCTGTCCTCAACGATTGCTCATCATCTTCTCCGTTTGTTGTTGCGTTTCTGCCACCGTGATCATCTTCATCACAGCAATCTTATACAGTGAATCAAGCTGCTGTCACAGAGTCACTGCTCGACTGTTTCACATAGGCTTAGCTATCATCTATACGTTTCTATGCTGATCAGCAAGACATCTGGTGGGTAGCGTGGCACCTCCTTCCAGCAGCCTCTACAGACTTCCATCACAGCAGTCTCTACAGCTTTCGTTTTGTCATCTTCATCGCGGCGGCTAGCTCCCCAACACAGCAGCTAGCTCCCTGTCACAACAGCTCTCTGTGAGTCATCGCCGCTAGCTCTCCAACACAGTAGCTAGCTCATCAAAGGCAGCCTGTTCACTGATATAGCCAGGCCTGAGCCTTGGGCTCGTAGCCCCAATGGAAATATTTCAGATGAATAAACCCATGTGATGGAACCGAGTCCAATCGAGAAGAAAGAAACATCGGCAGAGACAGCCACGGTGCACACAATAATAGGCCACAAAGGTTTGGTTTTTGAGTGTTCGAGAAATTTAGAACCCATGCCCAATACAGCTAAGGACACGGCCATACCAATTGACCCTAGCAACAAAAGAGGCCGTCTCCCAATCCTGTCCAAATAAAGAGCAGAAATCAACACAGAAGCAACCTTGGCCGCTCCCATTATGACATTAACACCGAAGAGCTGTCTCTTATGTCGAATGCCAGCATCCTTTAATGCTTCAATAGTATATTACAGCATCATTGTCAAAAGCTTGCATACAAAGTTAATTCCGATGGCTGCAACAAGAATTTGACGAACAGGTTTTGATGGGCTTAATAGAAGTTCTCTCCAAACCCCTCGTCCACGCCAATTTCTATTGCTTGAGGTAGCTGCCTGGCCTAAATCCCTAGCAGCAACTTTGGTTATTTCACATAGTCTAAATTCAGCTTCGAGAACTATGCGAGACTTTGACCCAAAACCCATTTTGCTTCATCTGTTCTACCTTTCATGACAAGCCAAAGAGGAGATTCTGGCATTGCTATAATAACGCCTAATTCAATTGCAACAGCCTGCTGATGACGTGAATGAGGAAAAGGGCATAAAGTTTCCACTTTCGCCAGACACTAGTAAATCACCGGCAAGAAGCACAACCCACTTGACTCGTCGTTCAGATATCAATCTCTCCCAGGAGATTTTACATGCCAATAGTGTCATTCAGACCCTGAATTCTTCCACAGTCCTGAATGTTGGGAACCTGTCAGCTATAATGATAAAGTGGAGATCAAACTGTTCGCATAAGTCAAACAATTGATCTGTCTCTTCCTTAGTCCAGGCGGGATCAGTTAAAATACTTCTCATACTCCTCATCTGTGTATTTGATAACATCGACAAACTTGTTATACTTTGCAAAGGAATAATCACCTGTTGGTGGGACACCATTTACAACTCTCACCCAGTGGTAAAATTACAAATTATCCTTCCGGGTAGAGCTCGTGAAAGGAAGCCACTGCCATGTAATCTTCTCGTCGGATTATGCGCTACATCGGGTTCATTTCTTATTGCTCTCTGGCGCTTAAATTTGTTTCAGAAACATAGTTTAAATCTGCAACATGCGGTGGGAAAGGCGAGAAGTCATGCTGTGCATAGAGGAAAGTTAAGCTCATGCTCGTGTACATATATGGTATCACCATTCTTTCAGGAATGTCCCAAGCCCAGTATGGCAAAGCAAACGTATCGTCGCCGATGAGACTGCCGATGATGCGTTCATGGAAGTAGATTGTCATGCGGTGCCAGGGGAAAAATAACCATGTTCTGTGAATGCTGAGAGGAGCTTTGGAGTTGTGTTGGTCGTAGGCTCCAGTGCAGAATTATTTCTTCAGAGTTGCAGGTGGGAAATCGATTTAAAGAATCCGTTCTTTGACTGACATGCTAGCAGTATCCTCATTCACGTTTATTCAAGGATACCAAAAGAAATGTGAAGCCTCCACGAAACAGGGAGTTCGTCTCGGACTTGTAAGCCGTTATGGGTTCTCAGTGTTTAACGTGCAACAAATGATGACATTTGTCAGTTCAGGAAACTGACTGTTTGAAGTTGATGCAGAAGCCAGCATCAGGAGTGGGAGCATTACTTGTACCCAGGGGCATATCCAGAGTCTTTCTGGCAACTGGCCGAAATGCACTAGTGGTCTTACCATATTTTTGGTTTTCTTTGTGGAGTCGGGTATAGTTCTGTCGGTACCTTTACAAGAGCGAGAAGCTAAATCTGCCATGTTCAAGGAATCTTGACAGAAGGATGAATTTAGGCAAGTGACCATTGAAATCTTGTTTATCCCTCCTAGGGAGTCGCGCAACATTCAAGTTAGCTTACTTTCGCGATAGGGAACATGACTTTCATTGGCATTTAACAACATTTGTAAGGCATATATGGACTTATTAATTTTACTATTCTCCAGGAGATTAACACTATCAGTGCTTTTCTTTCTGCCACCCTCATAACCTGCCAAGTCAACAAAGTTCATCTTTCTAAGAGGAAGAGCATCCGATTCATTGCCATGAAATACATGGATGATTAAGCTTTTGCTTCGAGAATTCTGTGGATGGAGGCAAGCTGTCAGGAACTTCGAGAGGTTCTAAAACAGAAAAGTTCTGTTGAATTGGTAGAGTGGTCCATGTATTCTGCATTGCTGAAATCTCACCCTGCTTTGACATGCCTAACAGATACACTTCTTCCTCATCAACCCTTTACCAAAAGTAAGAAGTTGACTTCCAGATTAGGAAAAGAAAATTATGCTACCGGATATTTCAAGTACCAGAATTGTCGCTTTAGATGACAAGGGAAGGTTTTTTTTTTTTGGTCAAGTGATAGGTTGGATTTCAACGCTTCTGACTCGGGTTTTGGGATCATGAGGAGGCTGACAATTGATTTCGATGGTAACCTTAGGCTCTACAGCCTGAATAATGGTTCAAGATTATGGACCATCACATGGGAAGCTCTTACACAACTTTGTCTAGTGGATGGGCTTTGTGGTTGGAACGGGGTCTGTGTTTATACACTGGAACAAAAGTGCTCATGCCCTCCTGGATATGAGATGCCTAACTGAGTTTTAAACGGGGTTGCTGTGATAGCTGCGTTCCCCTATGATTTTTTTTTGTTTGTTTGTTATCTCTGTGCTTGTTGCCTCGCTCGATCCGTTGATCAGCACATGAAGCCCCCCCTTTTTTTATATGCATTACGCAATATTATCTTTGAAATTATTTGATCTTTTTTACTTCTCCCTTTTTTTTGGTGTAGTCATGGACGAATTTCCCTCGTATCATCTTCCAAGACCATCTATTGTCAAGCATTGCCAAGATGAAATTAAGGGTAAACCTTTTTTCTCAAAGACTCAAGAGGAGTATAAAGGTCGTCTACGTGATTTTCTACTTATCCGAGACAAGTCCAATGAGGATATAAGGAAATCTACTAAGTGTTTAATTCACACTCCAGCTATTGGTAGTAATGCAAATAATTGAGATTCCAATGTGGCAACTCTTTACCATTTGGATGTTTGGACTTCTGAAGAGGTTGATGAGGTATTTTCTTGCAATTCTCGCACTGCTCAAAAGTGTGCCTTTAAGACGGTGCTGAAGTTGCAAGATAGTCACCATGAAGAGAGCGTCAAATCCACTGCCCTTACCACTTTGGGCCATCGTATTTATAGACGCGAAGTTTCTTGGCATGACTTTCAACCACGCGGAGAATTTGTTCCTCCTCCTGGATATTGGGAATGGTCAGAGCTTATTTTGAGTCAACACAAACAGATTTTAGAGCAAGCGGGCGTCTATGAATCGATCTTCGCTTCGCTGTTTGTTTATGACCAAGGTCGAAATATGATTCATGCCTTGTGCGAAGCTTGGTGTCCAGCCACCAATACATTTTTATCTTCTCGTGGGGAGATTTTCATTTCACTGTGGGATTTGAAGATTTTAGGAGGCCTTCCTATTGTTGGAGAGTTTTACGACGAGGTTACCCCCAGCTTAGAAGAAATAATCAGTTTTGATGAATCTTCGTGTCCCATTCTTTCGGTCAGTTGTCGATACCTTTTTCTTGCATATCACCTTATCAGGCTGCAGGAGGATCATGGGGCTTCGAAAGGCAATGGAGTTTCTGCTTTTGCTTGGGTGAGATTTTGGTTTCGAGGTAAAAGCAAATACAATGATCGTTATGATTCGATCATGATCAAAGGCAAGAAAAATTCTCTATATACTCCCGATGGTCGTTTCAAACACCGCCTTCGTACTAGAAAGGAAAATGAAGTTTTTATTGATCTAGGTGTCCTTGACATTGATAGAGATGAGGTGTTCTTAGCCGCATTCTTATCAGTCTGGTTATGCTCTTTTATTCTTCTGAGTACCCGTGGTGATGTCATTCGGCCTGAGACTTTCAAAGTGGCTTCTTTCATAGCAAAAGGTGCACGATTTAGTCTTGCTATTCCTATCTTGATGAGCATATATAATGGACTGAATCAAATTGCTACTTGCGTTGATGATCCTGGTCAATGCAATGTTGCTATTCCTTGGCATTTTGTGCATGTGTGGATGGCGTCTTACTTTGGGACTCATCCTGGATCAAATAAAGTACCAAGAAGACCTAAAATGTGCAAGTACAGGGGATCCTTTGGTCACAAATCTTACGGTGAGGTCAAAAGTTGAGAAATCATTTAACAATTGCTTGGCATAGATTGGCAAGCCACTAGCATATTTGACACTTGTAAGACTAAACTCTTGGACACTCTTAGGAACCGACTTAAGCTTGACGATTTTGAATACTTGGTCAGCCTTCGATCTTCATTTTTGACTTTACGAAGAGGCAATTTTCACTTGGTAGAATCATATAGTCCTCATCGCTTTGCAAGGCAATTTGGATACTGTCAAGATGTTCCGGGATCTTTGACAACTGCTATTAGAACTGCCAGTTTGAGAGGGTTGTTGCGCTATTGGCGATGTAGCGTGTTGAGAGGTCTAAGCTGTGAAGTGACTATCCCTAAATGGAGTAGCACCAATGAACACTTGTTTGTAACAAGAAAATTCTTTGTATGGTGGCAAGGTCAAATAGGAGATTACTATCGTACTAGTATACCCATCTTGAAAGATAGCACAAGTACTAATTTCAGACTTGCTTCTTCTAGCTCTTGTAAAGAAAGATTATCGAAGCAAGTGCAGCCTTTGATCGAGACTACTGACCTTGAGGCTGAAGATATTGATGATGTTACCATGACGCAACGCCTTGACATGGGGCAATTTGAACAAAGCAAAGGTTCTTTAACCCCTGCCATGGATGGGAGAGAGGCTCTCGTTGTCGGAGATGAACAACCTCGTCAGTGTGATGATTGTAGTGATAGACCTGTGGAACCTATCAGTGATCATGATAGTGACAGATGCAATCCCAGAAGGCTTAGGAGAGGTGTGAAATCTTCTTTGAAAAGAAAAGTGATGGTCTCCGAGCAACCAAAGATTTCAAGTCAAGTAACAAGGGTTGATTCCCCTAAGAAATCTTGTCATGGTAGGCTTCGTATTTCCTTAAAGAGGAGATGTCCTGAAACTGATCGTGGGGAGTCTGAGAAGAGGACTCCGATTGCACAGGAAGAAGTTGCTGATTCGACCGATGATGATGCGATTCCTCTTACAGAGATGTTAAAGAAAAACACCGTTGACCAGGTTAAAAATATCATGCCCAATGATAAGCCTTCAAAAAGTGAGGAATCTGTAAGTGATGCTGGTAAAGTTCGAAACCAAGTGAAACAGTTGTCTGCTAAAATAGGCTCCACATCTTCAACCAAGGGTAGCTCTAAGTCTGTTTCAATCAATTCATCGATTAAGAGAGCTCGAGGTGACGACACAATTAGGAATAAACTTCCTAATCAGGATCCGCCCCAGTTGCCAATCAATTGCTCTCTTGAACGAGATACTATCTCTGTTTCGACTTATCATCCTGGCAAGTATTCTTCCAAGATTTTTGAAAAAGCCATTAAAGGGATCGGACATGATTTCTTACTTCGACTTAGAGATGCCTCTTTTTCTCAAGTTAGCAAGCTTTACGAAGATGCTTCCACTGTTTATTTAGGCATTGAAAGTTTGCATGGTGATTCAACTTCCTTAAAAAAGATTGTTGACTCCTATGTTGGAGGTGAAGGCATTGTTGTGCCTTAAGAAAGAACTTGATGGTCGACTTTCTCAAAAAACTTTAGAAAGGAAGAAGGTTGAAGTAACAGAACAGCTGGAATGCGCTAAGTCTTCATTGACGTCGAAGCAACAACATTATGAAGCACAAGCCACAAAGCTTCAAGCTTTGCAAGATGAACGTGCTGCACTAGAAGAGAAGTTGCATTTAATTCTAAAGGAGGAATTGAAGGCGAAGACTGATTTGGATGCTCGAGTTGTTGAAGTAAGCAAGGCCAATGATGAAATTGCTTCCTTTGAAAAGCTGATGATTGAATTAAAGGCCACAGTTTCCATTGCTGATGAAGACATGGAGAACATTGAAGAGCTTAGGAGAGCATTGTAGACCCATCGAGACTCTTTGGTCGACAGTTGGAGCAGCAAGTCCTAGATATTACTTGAGTATTTTATTTTATTTCATTTGTAATAGACATATTCAGCATTTCATCTATGTCATATAGGACTTTAATCATTACAATGATGATTTTTTTTTTTTGGTGTGACTGAACTTAGGATGGAGGCATTTCCTAAGCTGCCTACGTACCTTCTAAGAGAAGGATCAAGTCATTACGTAGTTCATTTATTTATTTATTTATTTGTTATTTTGCCTTAATTTTTGCCTAGACCGCCCCAATGGGGTTTTCAATCTAGCAGGCTCTTTTTTTTTTATTTACCTTAATTTTTGCCTAGACCGCCCCGATGGGGTTTTCAATCCAGCAGGTTTTGCCTTAATTTTTGCCTAGACCGCCCCAATGGGGTTTTCAATCTAGCAGGCTTTGCCTTAACTTTTACCTAGATCGCCCCAATGGGGTTTTCAATCTAGCAGGCTTTATTTTTTTATTTGATGTTGTGCATAGAAATTGGAGCTTTCACGCATAATAGCGTTTCAAAAATTTCCCATTGATAGGGCCGACTCGCAATCCTTCACTGTCGACTATCTTGTAAGTATTGTTTGTATAAACTTCTTGCACAACATAAGGTCCATCCCACTTAGAAGTAAACTTATCACCAGGATGATGATGGAAGTTAATTGGCTTGCGCATGACGAGCACTAAATCTCCTACTTGAAAGGAACGTGGGCGGACTTTCTTGTTAAAAGCTTTAGAGAGGCGTGCTTGATAACATTCAAGATGTTGTTGTGCTTGCAGACGTCTTTCATCTAACGTTTCAAGCTCTTGAAGGCGTAATTGGGCATTGCTCTATTGTGTTAAGCCTTCTTGGATGGCAATTCTTAAAGTAGGAATTTGATATTCTAATGGAAGAATGGCTTCGACACCATAAACAAGGGCATATGGAGTAGCTTGAGTGGGTGTTCGATATGTAGTGCGATACGCCCAGAGTGCTTCTCCGATTCTTTCATGCCAATCTCTTTTACTCTTCGCAACAACTTTCTTCAACAAATTACAAAGTGTCTTGTTGAATGCTTCTGCAAGGCCATTTGCTGGGGCATTATACATGGAAGAATTGTATTATTTGAAATTAAATTTCTCACACAACTTATCCATGAGGCTATTGTAGAATTGTTTGCCATTATCAGTGATGATGTACCGAGGAACTCCATAGCGATAGATGATTTGCACGCGAATGAATTCTACCACTTGTTCTTTCTTGACCTCTCTGAAAGGTAACGCTTCTGCCCACTTGGAGAAATAATCTGTTGCAGCCAGAATGTATAAGTGTCCTCTTGAAGACTTAGGGCAATGGTCCTACAAGATCAAGACCCCATCCATCGAAAGGCCACGATGCAACTGTGGGATGAAGAGGCTCTGGTGGCTGATGTATGTAATTGGCATGGAATTGGCATGGTTGACTTTTCTTTGCAAAGTCTATAGCATCTTGCGCCATTGTAGGCCAATAATACCCCATTCTCTTGATCTTGTAATGCATTTTCGGCCCAGATTGATGTGCGCCACAAATTCCAGAATGAACCTCTTCTAACACTTGTTTGGCTTCCTCACTTCCTAAGCAACGTAAGAATTGCCCATCAAATGACCTGCGATACAAGGTATCTTTATAATAGATGAACCTTGTTGCTCTGCGCCGCACTTCAGACTTGTGACGTAAATCATTCGAAAGTTTGCCATGCTGAAGATAATCAATAATAGGTTGTCGCCAATCTTTAACTTCAATTGTGCATACCGATATTGCACTGACTTCTTCATGAACTATGCCTTATAGAGGTACTATCCGTCTGCAACATATTGGAACACTCAACTTTCATCCTCATTGATGGCCAAAGTTGTTGCCAAGTTAGCCAAAGCATCTACCTGCCGATTTTCACCTCTTGGGATATGCTTCAACGTTATGTAATCAAACTTATCCATCAATCGTTTAGCATATTTGAAATATGAAATCAAATATTCTTTCTTGACTTCATATTCTGCCAAGAGTTGATGTATTATCAGCTTAGAGTCTCCATACACTTCGATGTCTTTAATCCCCATTTCAAATGCCATTTCTAAGCCTAAAATAAGTGCTTGATATTCAGCAACATTATTAGAGCATAATTCGCTCAAGATAAAAGAATATGGCAAGACTTGATTGTAAGGGCTAACGAGAATTGCCCCCGCTCCTGCTCCACTTTGTCTTGAAGCACCGTCAAAGAATAACCTCCAGCTTGGCTTTAAGTCGACAAAAAGGACTTCATCATCGGGTAAATCATCTGACAATTTCCAATCAGACGGGATAGGATGATCTGCTAGAAAATCTGCCAAGGCCTGCCCCTTCACCGCCTTTTGGGAAACATAAACAATGTCATATTGTTGAAGGATTATCGCCCACTTTGCCAATCTCCCAGAAAGAACTGGTCTGGATAAAATATATTTCACAGGATCTGCTCATGCTATTAAATGGACGGTGTATGCTTGCATGTAGTGTCTTAGTTTATCAACGGCGAAGAACAAAGCAAGACACATTTTCTCAATAGGGGAGTAGTTTAATTCTGCCCCTACAAGTGTTCGACTTAAATAGTATAAAGCCCTTTGTTTCCTTTGCTCATCTTCTTGTGCGAGTAATGCCCCCAAGGACTTGTCCTGTGCAGCAATATAAAGGACTAATGGCTTTCCATGAATTGGTGCTCCCAAAACTGGAGGATTAAGCAAGTATCTCTTAATCGCATTAAAAGCATTGCTACAGGATTCATCCCACTCGAATGGTACGTCCTTCTTCATTAGTCAACTGAATGGTTGGCATCTTCCAGCTAGGTTTGAAATAAACCTTCGAATGTATGCCAATTTACCTTGAAGACTTCGGAGCTCTTTTAAGTTCTTAGGCTCTGGCATATTCTGGATAGCGTCTATCTTGGATTGATCTATTTCAATGCCTCGGTGTCTTACGATAAAACCAAGGAACTTCCCAGATGTCACTCCAAAGGCACATTTCAGCGGGTTCATCTTCAGTTGGTGCTTCCTCAGCCTATCAAACACTGAACGAAGGTTTTCTAAATGGTCGTTTCTTCTCTTTTACTTGACCACAAGATCATTAACATAACATTCTACTGTTTTATGCAGTAAATCATCAAAAATTCTCTGCATAGCACATTGATAAGTTGCACCAGCATTTTTCAAACCAAAGGGCATTACTTTATAGCAATAAATCCCCTTAGGTGTTCGAAATGCGGTTAGCTCTTCATCTTTTGGCGCCATTCGAATTTGATTATAACCAGATGATCCATCCATGAATGACAAAGCCTCATGCCCTGTAGTAGCGTCAACCATTATTTCAGTGATGGGTAGTGGAAAATCATCTTTTGGACATGTATTGTTTAGATCACGAAAGTCGACACAGATGCGAAGTTGTCTATTCTTCTTTTTGACTGGCACTATATTAGCTATCCAAGATGGATATTTCACTTCACGTATGAATCTCGCATTGATTAACTTGTTGACTTCAGCTTCTATGAGCGGGATAAGGTCAGGTCTATAGCGTATTTGGGGCTGTTTAATTGGCTTTACTCCCTTTCGAACAACCAAGTTATGAACTGTAACTTTCAGATCAAGTCCGGGCATCTCTTTATATGTCCAGGCGAAAACGTCTTTGTATTCTAACAATAGTGCGACATACTTTTCTTTTTCTTCTGGGCTAAGAAGTGCACTCAAAAATATTGGGCGTCGTGCATCCAAGGTGCCAAGATTTGCCTCTTCCAGCCTATCGACAGTTGCTTGCCCCCCGTCTTCTAAAGCAGCGGGAGATTCTTCTTCTTCAATTTCAAATGGCTCTTCAGACTCATCTTCTGATGATTCATCATCTGTACTTTCTTGGATGGTTACATGATATGTTGAAAAAACCTTTGTCTCATCTTCTTTGAGATGTACTGATGAACTGGTGTCCACAACAATATGACGTCGCACTTTCAATGGCCATTCTGCAAAGATTTCAAGCTCTAAACACCTCTTCATGCGAGATGGAATCGAGCTTCGGATTTCTTTATCATCCTTCAATTCAGTGCAGTTTTGTCTTTCTTCTTGCTGCACTTCATTGCTTGAAGCATTCAATCTATCAAAAATTGAATTGCATCTTCTGGATGCTTGACGTAACTCAGGGTGAGGGACATTGAGCCTTTCAAACACTGAAATACGAGTTGCTGACATTCCCAAACGATCGAATACTGACACACGAGTAGTGTTTTGAGGAGGATGAGTTGGAGAAGCTTTTAGCTCATCACATTCTTCAGTAACCTCCACCGAGATGTGTTGAGTACTGACTGATTTATTCTTCCTGCCAACACGAATTCGTACCGGGTTTTGGGATTCACATCCTAATCCATCTTTTGGAAAAGGTTTCCCATCTGACTTGTTTATCAGCTTTTTATGAGTTTCAATGATCCCTTGCAACTTTGCAGTCGTCTTCCCATCATGCAACTCATTCATAGACGATGACTTGGAAAAGTCAAACCCAGCCTTAGCGATCAGTTCATAAGCCTTTGGATCGTAATTTTTAGCAGTACGACCTTGAGGCAAAGTCCCATGTTCTATTGCGCCTTCGGACGGTCGAACGAACCCTTTCAACGGCTTCTTGGCTTGACTATGAACCATGTTAGTTAGAGGCAATGTGCAAGCATCCTTCAACAATTTTATGTCTTCTTTTATCTTGTCAGGAGAACACTCTGCTTGATTAAATTCTGAGCATTCCAAGAATGGCGATTGACCCTCCTTGCGACGAGCCTTTGGAATATAGCGAAGAACTAGAGTTTCTTTTGCCTCGCTGGGTGAAGATTTAACTGGGTTGTCCTTTACAACATCTTCCAATGTAAGCTTGGGAACACCTTCAAGGGATGTATCTAAAGGCTCTTTCATCACATTAGGATCTATTTTCTTTTTTCCCTTAATTTCAATTTTTTCGGTGCTTGGCATTTGAGTGGGTAAAACTTCTTTTATATCACAATTCTCTGAGTAGAACTTCGCATCAGCATAGTGAGACTCGACCTCATTGAATGGTTTTAAATTA
Source organism: Firmiana major (assembly GCA_033439115.1). Taxonomy (NCBI): domain Eukaryota; kingdom Viridiplantae; phylum Streptophyta; class Magnoliopsida; order Malvales; family Malvaceae; genus Firmiana; species Firmiana major. The sequence continues at coordinate 42,628,320 of CM065905.1, forward strand.
GCATCAACCTTTCTTGGTCCGTCTCGAGAAAACTTTAAGCATTGATGCAGTGTAGAAGGTACAACGCCATTTGCATGAATTCAAGGTCACCCGAGCAACAACTTATATGTAGTTCTAGCGTCGATGACATGGAAGATTGTACTCGACATTAATTCACTGATCGCGACATCCACTTGTATTATTCCAAAGCACGTTGCTCCATTTGATTGAAACCTTGGATCAAAAGTCGGCTTTTTGACAATTCATTAATTGTTATGCCAAGTTCCTCCATTGTTGCCTTGGACATGATATTAACTGCAGACCCATTATCGACCAACATGCGATTCACCCTTTGTTCTCGGATGTATCCATAAACATAAAGTGGCCGATTGTGGGGTTTTGATCCTAACAACAGATCCTCATCTGTGAATGCAAGAGTTGTCAAGCAGTAATCACAAAAACCATCATCTGAAGCAGGTTTCGTGGGAGATGAAAGATGTGCAGCGTAAATTTCTGAGTTTTCCAAAGCATGCGCAATCGCGTCACGTGTTGCCTTTGGATACTGCAACAACTCGTAGATGGTAAGATGAGAAGAGATCCCTTTCAAGATCTTAAGGCATTCTTCCCGGACTGTTTTCGTCTGGCTATCTCCTCGAGCCTTAATAGCTTGTGAGCTTTCTCCCTCTGACTCCTCTTTATACGAAACCATATGAACACCAACACTCATTTGTTCTTCCCTAAGAAAACCTTTAGGGAAGAATTCTTCTAGTGTTATTTGTTTTCGAGGCTTTTGTCTCAAAAAATTTTGGAATTGGGGATGCTTCATAGTTTTCTTCTGTCCCCAACGTGAATGTGAGTTATTTATCTGCTGAATTCCCTTTTGAAAAGGAAGGTTTGCGGATCGGACATATTGCTTTCGCAATTTTCGTCGCGTTACCAATGTCCATTGTTCTTCATCATCCGCAGCAGATTCAACATCTTTAAAAGAGCTAGTAATTGAGCTTGTTACCGCAACTGGCAGGGCAACAGGTTCCAAGCAGCCAAATTGAATCAGTTGATACGTTATGTCTTTTGTAAGCAAATAAGTGAAAGTAGCATGATTTGACTCTACTATGTCGTCCATATCAAGTTCAATCTTGCGCTCATTCACTAGCTTCATTATCAAATCTTTTAGGTCAAAACATTTTTCAGTGGGATGACCAATGATGCCATGATACTTGCAATACTTTGGATCGGTAACTTTTCCCTTTTCTCCTAGCCTTTTGGACTCTGGAAGTTCAATCAGCTTTTGGTTCAGGAGTTGATCCAGCATGTCAGGCACATCTGAATCAGGGAAATGATATTTCTTTGCTTCTCTTTCTTCGAAGCTCAGGCGTTGTTTACTTCTCAGTTGAGGCCGCCTGATATTTTCCTCAGCCTTCTTAGTGCCTTTGGAGGAAAATTTTAAAGGTTTAGTCTCAACGAACAAAGACTCCTTAGCAGTGCTCTTTAAAGGCCTCTCAACCTTCTTGAAATCCTTCTTGTCTCTCATAGGATCAAGAATCGAAGAACTTTTGTTACCAGGATGAGCAATACTCAACTCCATGTCATGAGCACGGGTGGCCAATTCTTCGAAAGTATGCGGCTTTATCCCTTAGAGAATGTAAAGAAGTTCCCAATGCATACCTTGGATGCACATCTCAACAGCAAAAATTTCAGAGAGCTTATCTTTGCAATCAAGACTTAACGCTCTCCATCTATTGATGTAATCGACGACTGGTTCGTCTTTCCTTTGTTTGGTATTAGTTAAGTCTGTCATACTCACTGTGCGGCGAGTACTAAAGAAACGATTGAGAAACTCCCTCTCAAGTTGTTCTCAGCTATCAATAGACTCAGATTCCAAGTCGGTATACCATTCAAAGGCATTTCCTTTCAGCGAGCTTACAAACTGTTTAACCAGAAGATCTCCGTATGTTCCTGCATTGTTACACGTCTCTACAAAATGGGCCACATGTTGACGTGGTTTTCCCTTTCCATCAAACTGCTGAAACTTAGGAGGTTGATAATTTGTCGGCATCCTTAAATCATCAATTCTCCTTGTGTACGATTTAATGTATGCATAGTAGGACTTAGATGACGATCCACCATACTGAGCCTTGATGGTATTCGCAATCATCTCTTGTAGTTGTTGAGCCGACAAAGACCCAACTGATATTGACGATGATCCGTTTACTTTGGGGTTTTCAGCATCATGAACTGCTTTAAGTTTTCTAGTGGCTTCAGCAGTTGGTTTGTTTGGTGCTGGGTTATCATTGGATTCTTTGTCGTGTTGAGCTTCCAGTTGACTCTTTAACATCGCAATTTCAATATCCTTTTCTTCTACTATCTTGTGCAGAGTTGACATCATCCTCTCCATTTCAGAGATCCTTTCCTCTAGAGTAGTCGCATTAGTAACCATCCCAGACATGGTTTGGAGAGTAGACGCTGATTGTTCCGTTGGTACTTGTGAAGCATATTTTCTTCCTGCCAAAAGATCCATCAAGATGACAGGTTGATGAGCAGCTTTGTTGGTTGGCCCCATTAAATCTTGACCTTGTGTTGCAAGATATCGTACTCTAGCACGAGTCGTCGGTCCAGTGTAACCAGGTTGCACGGTCGCAGTAGGATTGAATTTGTGACTTGGTACAGCAGTCTTTGGAGCCATAGATCTGAGAAATTGGTCGATCTTGATTGATAATGGAGAGCGAGATGAGAGGCAGAGATGTCCCACTGGGTGTGCCAAAAATTTATATACACAAATTTTCGTGTAAAAAAGAATGATCCTCTGATTCGGTCTCCTGAAATGCACTTGTCGAGGGCGTGACGCTTGTTCCCGACGGAGTGAAAAGAGTGATTGTTGAGAGAAACGGCCAAGGGGCTTGTTGTTCCTCTTGAACTTGCAGCGGCGTGGCTGATCGTTGAGAGAACGGTCTGTGGTTCCTCATGGATTTGTAGCGACGCGGCTGATTGTTGAGAGAACGGTCTGTGACTTGTTGTCCTCTTGTAGATTTGCTGACGGCTTTGTTGAAGAAAAGACTTGACTGAAGTGAATGCTTGATCGGAGAACGGCCGAAATTCTGCAGGCTTTCAATTCTGAGGAGGCTGAGACTTCTCTTCTTCAGTGCTCTCTGTCTGCTTCTTCTGTCTGTTTTCTGAGTGTGGAAGAGCTCTCTATTTATAATGCTTAATGGTAGAGAGTTCTAAAGGGACTCGATCACTCCAGGGTTTATCTCTAATTAATTTAATTTAATTAGAGATAATACAATTGGTTGATAATTTTTATTTATCACCAATTTATTAGAAATTATTAATTAATTAAATATTTAATTTAATTAACTAATAATACTAATTAATTATTATTTTTTTAATGCCTACATCGACATCAACAACAAGACACAATAATGTAGTGGTAAACAACGGCTGGTGTACTCTGTTGAAAGGGTGGATATTTTAGCCTTGCCCCTAAGTCGACATCAACAACAAGACACAATAATGTAGTGGTAAACAACGGATGGTGTACTCCGTTGACAGTCGAGGATGGTGTAGGACCTGTCCCTATTCAAACTTCCTCATTTGGAGGTGCGATATTCCATCTAAGATTTAGGTTTTTGTTTGGAGGCTTTGCCATGGGATTTTTTCCAGTGCGGCAAGTGTTGTTGCAGAGAGATATACAGGTGATCAAGAGTTGTTTTCAGTGTAATGGAGAAGATGAAACTTTGCTCCATGCACTGCTGAATTGCCCAAGGTCAAAGAGATTGTGGGACAAGGTATTTCCAGATCTTACGCTCTCGCCAAATGGGGATGGGAATTGGTTTCAGCAAGTGGTCTTGCTGTGTTCTAAGGAACAATTCCAGATGGTGACAATCATGTTATGGGGCCTCTAGACAAATAGGAATGCTTATTTGCATGTTTAGGGATTCATACAGATGAGAACTTGCTGCAGTTTGTTTGAAGTTATAGAGCAGAGTATGATGCTCCAGTAGCTAGACCGAGTTTGGCATCGAAGAGCTCATCCCATGCAACTTGGAAGTGTCCCCCACAAGGGATCTATAAAGTCAACTATGATGCAGCAGTGGATAAGGGCTGCTGATTTGGGAGGACTTGGCATTATAGTTCAGGACTTATGCATATACGGGTGCTGTATTCTGGCAGACAGATCCTCAAATGCTGGAAGCCTTGGCTGATTGCAAGTCTATCCACGTTGCTTCAGAGTTGGGGTTAAGGGACATCTTGGTAGAAGGATATGCACTTTCTGTTTGTCAAAAGCTTCAGTGGACTACTAAAGACTTCTTTTTCATTGGCAAGATTATCACGGAGTCCAAATTATTCTCTCAAGATTTTCGTTCTTGCTAGTTTCATCATGTTCGCAGATTTGGCAATAAAGTAGCTAACTACTTGCCAACTATGCTTTAGGTTGTACTAAGGCAAGGTACTGGGTAGATGAACACCTAAATATATTAAATAAGCTATTGCTCTCTATGAATGAATAAAATATTGTGGGTTTTATCTAAAAAAAACTAAAAAAGGAAAAATAAGATAAAAAAGTTTCTTCAAGAAATAAAAAAACTAGAGCTCTCAAAAACCAACCTCACAATTTCTCCCCATAGATCTCCTTGTCAATCGTCTTACTCTTACAAAAAAAAACCTCCTCTTTCAATAGTTCACCTCTCCAAACCCAATTCTTTATGTCACATAAAAGAATTTCTAATTTCTTACCTGTTTGAACTCAAAGCAGATTCCTTTCGATATATAGAAATTGAACCATTTTAATTTCACACAAGACCTCTCCGCCTTTCAATGTACGCCTATCTTTCACTTTCGTGGAGCCCCCTTTTTATTCTCTTTCAAAAAAAATCAAAATCACTAAACCCTCATTTCTTTTTTGTTTCTTGATTTTTTTTTTCTTTTCATATATGTTTTTGTGTTGCTTCCTCCTTGGTGAGGATTTTCTTTATTTTTTTTGGTGCTTCTCTTATATTTTTGCAATCTTCTTAATTTTTTTCTAAAAAAAATTTATGTTTTTTGGATGTGAATTCTCTTTATAGTTTTACTATTTTGTTTTTCTTTTTTCTATGAGAAAGAGATTTCTTCCCTTGATTTTATGGGTTTTTTCTCATTTTTATTCAAAAAATCATCTTTTTTCCTTGATTTTTTTTTTTGGCTTATGTAGGGAATTTGTCTTTTATGAATATTTCCAAATTTTCCTAACATTTTCCCTTTTTCTTTGATTTTTGTTTTGACCTTTTTTGGTTTTTCATATCTTTTCTTTCACTTTTTTTTTCTTTTTAATTTTATTTGACTTCCCGATTTTTCATATTATTCACTTCCATTTAAATTTTTTCCATATATATATATATATATTTTTTTTTCTGTTAGATAATTGTTGTAATGCCCCAACAACATAGAAATTGCGACTAATTTTTTCTTTATTTTTTTTGTTAGATAGTTGTTGTAACGCCCCAGCAATATAGAAATTTCGACTAACTTTTTTTTATATTTAATTTCTTACTTAGGTTACGTTGTACAGTGTTGATTACTTCGTTTATTTCTTTACTTAATCTTTTAATCGTTTAAAGTTCATTTTAAATTCGACAGTATAACTTTTTATACTTTAACTTACTTCCTTGCAAATAGACAAGATCACAGCTTATAACCTCAAATAGTTGTTTTTATTTTTCTTAAACTTATTATCTCTCTATTTACCATACTTCTCAACTAACCAAGTTGTTCCCATACTTAATATTATCAAAATATTTTATTTGCTTCCAAAACTATTTATATACAAATCTATGACAATATATTACATCTAAAAAATGTTTACAAACTAGTATCTGTACAATACAAAGTCTGAAAATAAACATCGGATGATACACCTTAGCGTGTACTAAAGGTAGAATGGGGAGACTCAAAATCCACCAGTCTAACTCCAGTACTGTCACGACCCAATTCCATTCTCTTTAACCGAAAATCACTGAAAATTTTTCGCGTTTTACTGTTACCTTACCCGGTCGTGAACTAAACTGTGAGATCTGAGAATTTCAGACATATTTTATTGATGTAATAATAATTTGAGTATAATTTATTGAGCTAAGTGAATTGTGGGAATTATAATTGGAGATTTATGTGTTAAGTGTGTAAAATAAGCATGATCCATGAGGACAGATCGATCTGGGAGAAGGAGAGATCGATCTGGTGAGTTAAAAATGACGAGGAAGGGGAAATTTGAGGAGCAGATCGATCTCTAATGGAAGAGATCGATCTCCTTATGAATCTGTTTGAGAAGGGATCGATCTCATGAGGAAGAGATCGATCTCCAAATGCTTCTGTTTGGGGAGAAGATCGATCTCCTTAGGAGCAGATCGATCTCATAAAGCCATAAAGAGATCGATCTCACCCCTCGACAGATCGATCTCCTAGGCATAAAATTGCCCAGATCGTCCCCAAATTTCAAACACAGATCGATCTCATCAAGAGGCAGATCGATCTCCTACCTCCAGTCTATATAAGGAACTTGTGTTTTCTCCTGAAATTTCACTTTCTCTCTCTTCCAAACCTCCATTTTTCCGAAAACCTAGTTTCTCACTCCTCCAAATCCCCCATTTTCGACCGAATCAGCTATTGTGGTAAGAAGGAAAGTTGTTCCTCATCAAAGGGAGAACAACATACTTGGAAATCGAAGGACGAATCAGATCGAGGCGTGAGTTGTGCGTCTCACAAGCTTTGGGTAATTTCTAAACCTCGATCTTGATATTTGAGCTGATTTTGATGTTATTGGTGGTTGTAATTGTGTTGAAATAGTTGAGGAATGATTAGGGATTGATGAGATTGTAATGTAGTTGGATTAATGTTGATATTTGGAAATTGTGGCAATTTTGAGGATTGTGCTATAAACGAAAATATGGACAAGGTGGTAAATTAGCGTAGATAATTGGTATTAGAGATATCGAACATTGGGATATTGTGAATAGGGTTGTAGTTTAAGGTTGAGTTACGAGAATCGAGAGGTTTGAGGAGTTATGAGCAATTATGCTCGATTTTGAGAATTGAGGTTTGTGTGATGTTGAGTATTGATGTTTTAACATCGTTTGGACAGCTCGGGAGTTCCAGAGTGGAATCCGAGGCTAGTCCGTGATACGGGGGAACGATTGCACTATACGAGGTGCAAAGAGGTAAGGGAAATCGAAACCATTTGTGTATGTGATTTGTAAACTGTTATAGCATGATTTATGATTTATAAACAAGCATGTTGAGAGTTTTGTGTTGAGATTTAAACTGCACACGATTTTATAGCCGGTTGGAGCCCAATGTTTTATGAGTTTATAACTAGGCTCTACGTTAAGGCAATATTGTGATTTGAGAAATGTGTGCGTGTGCTTTGCCGGTTGGAACTCGATTTTACTACGTTTTGTGTTGAATACAAAACGATTTCAAATGAGTTTTATGAGAGAAAACCATTACGAGTTCTACGTGAAGGCAAACCTGTCTTATGTGATAAGACTTGGGTGTGTAGTTGTGAGTACACACCGGGCATTGCTCTGGTAGCATGTAAGCCCGATTTCTTCTCCGTTCTGGTAACGTGAGAATAACCTATTCTGTGGCTGTGCCACGTTGAGATACCCCCTTGGTGGCTGTGCCACGTTATACCCATTGGTGGCTGTGCCACGTTGAGAAAACCCCATTGGTGGCTGTGCCACGTTATACCCCATTGGTGGCTGTGCCGCGTTGAGAAAACCCCATTGGTGGCTGTGCCACGTTATACCCCATTGGTGGCAGTGCCACGTTGAGAAACCCTATTCTGTGGCTATGCCACGTGAGAAAATAATTCAGTGGCTTTGCCACGTGTGTTTTATGGCTATGCCACGTGAGAAAATAATTCAGTGGCTTTGCCACGTGTGTTTTGTGGCTATGCCACGTGAGAAAATAATTCGGTGGCTTTGCCACGTGTGTATTGTGGCTATGCCACGTGTGATTTTAAATCAGTGGCTATGCCACGTTGTTTGAGAAAGCGTTTAACGCGTTATTTTCACATGCTTTGTTAATGCTCTAGAGTGAGCCTTTTTACTTCATGTTTTCACATGACTTGACACATGAGAGTGTCGTTTTGAGTATTTTCATGCTATGGTTTTCAAATGAGTTTCACATACAAATAAATGCTTTGTGATGTGCATTTTGGTTTATGAAATGAGTCCCCTACCCCCCTTACTGAGCGATTTAGAAGCTCACCCTGTTTTTCTTTTCCCCCCAGAGTTCTTCAAGTGAATAAGGACTTCCCTGCGACGTACGGAGTAGTGGCTAGTGGAGGATCCGAGCTCCAGGCTATATATTTTGTACTTTGAGGTATATTTATCTTTTCATGTACCCAGACTATTATTGTAATTACAGACACTTGATGTATGACATTATATGGGATGTATTAGGATTAATTGACTTGTAATCGAGTAATGGGTATAATACAATATTTATTATATCATGATGAGATCCTGAGACATGATAATTATGATGATGTATGACACTGCACAGGAATGCACTCTTTATTTGTGAATTAACGAGTAAAAAGTTTTAAATTAGCCCTATTTTCCGTATTTTCGGGGGGTGACAGAGTTTTCTTGGTATCAGAGCTTAGGGTGTCTAGTACTGTCAGTGTCGATTAAGTGAAATAGAATACATCCCAAGTGTCTGTAATAGTCTGGTCATGAACTGAAATTGAGGATTGAGATTTCAATCAATTGTGATATGTACGCGCAGGAGACGAGTTGAGATTGAGAATGAGTAAACGACGAGGTCGTTCGAGGAGGCAGGCAGAGTCCCCTACACCACCTGTCCCACAACCAGAGAGTCCTAACTCTCGATTTAATCGGATTGAGACCGATGTGAGGCAAGGTTTTGAGCAGATGGCGGTGCTATTCGCGCAACACTTTGGAGTTAATGCCTCGGATACTACCCCTACACCACCACCAGGACCTCCCATACCCCCAGTGCCTCCCGTCACTCAGCCTGAGGACAGAAGTAAGGTCCGACTAAAGGAATTTCTGAAGATGAATCCACCCGCATTTAAGAGAAAGAAGGATCCTACAGAGGCTGAGGAGTGGTTGACGGAGTTGAGAGTTATATTTGATTTACTGGGGTGCACCGATGCTGAGAGAGTCAGTATGAGTGCCTATATGCTGAAGGGGAGAGCTCGAGATTGGTGGAGTACTACCCAGGGTATCTTGATGTCCCACCAGGATGTGATTGGTTGGGAAGAGTTCCAGACAGCTTTTAGAACCCAATATGTACCACGAGCCGCCCAGAGAAGGAAACAGGCTGAGTTTTTTAGTTTGGTACAGGGTGACATGTCGGTGGATGACTATGAGAGCCAGTTCACCGCACTACTGAGATATGACCCAGAGACCTTGAAGAGTGAAGAACTCCGCACAGAGAAGTTTGTGTATGGGTTGAAGCCCGTTATTAGAGATAGACTGATGGGGCTATGTATTACCGAGTTTGGAGATGCTCTGAGACGAGCACAAGAGGTTGAAAGAGGGATTGAGATGGTACAATCCCAGAATGAGCTCAGAGCGGTGAATAGAGATAAGGGCAAGAGGCCAGCACTTTTCCAGTCAGAGGCTCGGAGAGGTTCCTTCAGAAGAGGAAGGATTGAGGTGCAGAAGGACAGATTGGAGAGACCCAGAACCTATCCTATTATCAAGGAGGCCCCTCGATATGTCAGGCCGGAGATGAGGATTTGTAGAGATTGTGGCCGATCGCATGAGGGAAGTTGTACTGGGTCGATCCATGGATGTTTTAGATGTGGTGACATGGGTCACAGAGTGAAGGACTGTCCCCAACCTCAGATACCACATGCTCCGGAGCCCACTAGACAACAACCTCAGAGAGTGGATCCCCGGAGATGGGCCACTGCGGCAGAGAAAGGGAAGAAACCTGTGGCACAGGGACGTGTGTTTGCCCTGGATAAGGAGACCGCAGACACTTCGGCAGAAACTATAAGAGGTACACTCTCTGTCTGTAATTATGAGGCTCATGTGTTGATTGATTCAGGATCCACGCATTCGTTTATTTCTGAGCATTTTGCATGTAGATTAAACTTGAAGTTTGAACCTCTAGAATATATACTACATGTAAATACCCCTATGCGTGAATCCCAGAGAACTGAGTTAATCTGTAGAGGATGTGAAATAAAGGTGGGAGATAGAGTGATGTTAGCAGATCTAATCATGTTGAATGTACATGGGTTTGATGTAATTCTGGGGATGGATTGGTTGGCGACCAATCGAGTGAGTTTAGACTGCTACACTAAGATTGTAACTTTCTCCCTACCTGAACCTTACAGTGTACAATTGAGATATTGAGGAAATGATTATGTGGATTTCTAGTGAGTAATTTGAGAATCTTAACATTATTTTGGAGAATATTAAATGTGATTATTCATGTGAAGGTTATGAGACACTCATCTCAGATGATGAGCGTGAACACCCGAGGATTGAGGATATACCTGTGGTTTGTGAATTTCTGGATGTTTTCCCAGATGAATTGCCAGGTTTACCACCAGAGAGAGAGCTGGAGTTTACCATTGATTTGGTACCGGATACTCAGCCGATCTCTAAACCTCCCTACAGGATGGCATTAGTGGAACTTGAGGAATTGAAGAAACAACTACAGGAGTTATTGGATCAAGGGTTTATTAGACCCAGTGTTTCGCCGTGGGGAGCGCCAGTACTGTTTGTTAAGAAGAAGGATGGTAGTCTCAGATTATGTGTGGACTACCGGCTATTGAATAAAGCCACGGTGAAGAATAAATACCCACTGCCCAGGATTGACGATCTACTTGATCAGCTAAGAGGGGCATCAGTCTTTTCTAAGATTGATTTGAGATCGGGCTATCACCAATTGAGGATCAAGGAAGAAGATATTCCAAAGATGGCCTTCAGGACAAGGTATGGCCATTACGAATTTCTGGTGATGTCCTTTGGATTGACGAACGCCCCTGCAGCATTTATGAGATTGATGAACGAGGTGTTCAGAGACTATCTGGATAAGTTTGTGATAGTCTTTATCGATGATATCCTGGTGTACTCTCGATCGTATGAGGAGCATGCACAGCATTTGTGGTTAGTACTTCAAATACTCCGAGATAAGCAATTATACGGAAAGCTTAGTAAGTGTGAGTTTTGGCTGAACCGGATAGCTTTCCTTGGGCATGTAGTCTCAGAGGAAGGAGTATCGGTGGATCCGAGTAAAATAGCAGCTGTGCTTAATTGGGAAAGACCGAGGATAGTGACTGAGATACGAAGCTTCCTTGGTTTGGCAGGGTATTACAGGAGATTTGTGGAAGGATTCTCGAGGATTGCCGCTCCTTTGACTAAGGTCACGCGTAAGGAGACTCCGTTCATATGGAATGATCAATGTGAGCTCAGTTTTCAAGAGTTAAAGAGGAGATTGACAGCGGCACCTGTGTTAACTATTCCCGAGGGATCAGGAGGATTCTCGGTGTATAGTGATGCATCTCACCAAGGATTGGGGTGTGTGCTGATGCAGCACGGAAGAGTGGTCGCATATGGATCGCGACAGCTGAAAGACCATGAGCGGAATTATCCCACACATGATTTGGAGTTAGCCGCTGTGGTATTTGCTTTGAAGATCTGGCGACATTACTTATATGGGGAAAGATTCCAGATCTTCACTGATCACAAGAGTTTGAGATACCTCTTTGATCAGAAAGAGTTAAACATGAGACAAAGGAGATGGATGGAACTCCTTAAGGATTATGACTGCGAGATTCTTTATCATCCGGGTAAGGCGAATGTGGTTGCTGATGCCCTGAGCAGGAAGAGTATGATATCTGCTATGATGATCAGGGAATGGGATTTGTTAGAGCAGTTCGCCGAACTTCGGATCAGAGTTAAAGAGGTAGAGATTGGATTTTTGGCTAGCCTGCGGATAGAGCCCAGGATCATGGATCAGATTAGAACTGGGCAGCGCGGTGATCAGAGATTGATAGATATGGTTAGCCAAGCTGAGCAGAGTTCGCAGTCGGATCTCACCATCAGTGAGGATGGATTGTTGAGATTCAGAGGACGGATTTGTGTACCGGACGATGATACCCTGAAGAGACAGATACTGAGAGAATCCCACTGCTCGTGATACACCATGCACCCAGGAAGTACTAAGATGTACCGAGACTTGAGAAAGGTGTATTGGTGGAGTGGTATGAAGCGAGATGTGGCAGAGTATGTGGCCAGGTGTTTAGTATGCCAGCAAGTGAAAGCTGAGCATCGGAAGCCCGGAGGACTACTACAGCCCTTACCTGTACCTACATGGAAATGGGAGCATGTCACTATGGACTTTATTATGGGTTTACCGAGGACTCGAAGAGGTCGTGACGCGATATGGGTCATTATGGATAGATTGACCAAGAGTGCCCACTTCCTTGCCATCAAGAGCACAGATACTGTGGATGCCTTAGCTGAGCTATATGTCAGCGAGATAGCTAGATTACATGGGGCTCCAGTGAGTATTACTTCTGATAGAGATTCCCGATTTACTTCCAGATTCTGGACCCAGTTTCAGGAGTCCATGGGATCTCGATTGAGTTTTAGTACCGCCTATCATCCTCAGACAGATGGTCAGTCAGAGAGGACTATTCAGACCCTGGAGGATATGTTGAGGGCGTGTACGATGGATTTTAAGGGATCATGGGATGATCACCTGCCCCTAGCAGAGTTTGCGTACAATAACAGCTATCATGCGAGTATTGGAATGGCACCTTTTGAGGCTCTATATGGTAGGAGGTGTAGATCCCCTGTAGCTTGGGAAGAAGTAGGTGACAGAAAGATAAATGCTCCCGAGCTTGTTGAGCAAGCCGTACAGAGTGTGAAACTCATATGTGAGAGGTTACGGGCTGCACAGAGTAGACAGAAAAGCTACGCGGATGTGCGTAGACGGCCACTCGAGTTTGATGTTGGTGATGTAGTATTTCTGAGGGTATCACCGAGTAAGGGTATCATGCGATTTGGGAAGAAAGGGAAATTGAGTCCTCGATACATAGGACCATTCGAAATTCTTGAGAGAGTGGGAGAGGTAGCCTACAGATTGGCATTACCCCCACAGATGTCCGGAATACACAATGTTTTTCATGTGTCTATGTTGAGGAAGTACCACCCGGACCCTTCTCATGTTATAGAGTATGATGAAATGGACATATAGGAGGACATGAGCTACACTGAGGAACCCGTCCGGATTCTCGATAGAAAGGAGAAGGTTCTGAGAACCAAGAGCATCCCATTAGTGAAAGTTTTATGGAAGCATCACTCAAGGGAAGAGGCAACATGGGAACTAGAGAGCCTCATGAAGGAGAAATACCCCCATCTATTTTGATTAGTTGAGTTGAATTTGGAGGACCAAATTCTTTTAAGGTGGGGAGGATGTGAGATCTGAGAATTTCAGACATATTTTATTGATGTAATAATAATTTGAGTATAATTTATTGAGCTAAGTGAATTGTGGGAATTATAATTGGAGATTTATGTGTTAAGTGTGTAAAATAAGCATGATCCATGAGGACAGATCGATCTGGGAGAAGGAGAGATCGATCTGGTGAGTTAAAAATGACGAGGAAGGGGAAATTTGAGGAGCAGATCGATCTCCAATGGAAGAGATCGATCTCCTTATGAATCTGTTTGAGAAGGGATCGATCTCATGAGGAAGAGATCGATCTCCAAATGCTTCTGTTTGGGGAGAAGATCGATCTCCTTAGGAGCAGATCGATCTCATAAAGCCATAAAGAGATCGATCTCACCCCTCGACAGATCGATCTCCTAGGCATAAAATTGCCCAGATCGTCCCCAAATTTCAAACACAGATCGATCTCATCAAGAGGCAGATCGATCTCCTACCTCCAGTCTATATAAGGAACCTGTGTTTTCTCCTGAAATTTCACTTTCTCTCTTCCAAACCTCCATTTTTCCGAAAACCTAGTTTCTCACTCCTCCAAATCCCCCATTTTCGGCCGAATCAGCTATTGTGGTAAGAAGAAAAGTTATTCCTCATCAAAGGGAGAACAACATACTTGGAAATCGAAGGACGAATCGGATCGAGGCGTGAGTTGTGCGTCTCACAAGCTTTGGGTAATTTCTAAACCTCGATCTTGATATTTGAGTTGATTTTGATGTTATTGGTGGTTGTAATTGTGTTGAAATAGTTGAGGAATGATTAGGGATTGATGAGATTGTAATGTAGTTGGATTAATGTTGATATTTGGAAATTGTGGCAATTTTGAGGATTGTGCTATAAACGGAAATATGGACAAGGTGGTAAATTAGCGTAGATAATTGGTATTAGAGATATCGAACATTGGGATATTGTGAATAGGGTTGTAGTTTAAGATTGAGTTACGAGAATCGAGAGGTTTGAGGAGTTATGAGCAATTATGCTCGATTTTGAGAATTGAGGTTTGTGTGATGTTGAGTATTGATGTTTTAACATCGTTTGGACAGCTCGGGAGTTCCAGAGTGGAATGCGAGGCTAGTCCGTGATACGGGGGAACGATTGCACTATACGAGGTGCAAAGAGGTAAGGGAAATCTAAACCATTTGTGTATGTGATTTGTAAACTGTTATAGCATGATTTATGATTTATAAACAAGCATGTTGAGAGTTTTGTGTTGAGATTTAAACTGCACACGATTTTATAGCCGGTTGGAGCCCAATGTTTTATGAGTTTATAACTAGGCTCTACGTTAAGGCAATATTGTGATTTGAGAAATGTGTGCGTGTGCTTTGCCGGTTGGAACTCGGTTTTACTACGTTTTGTGTTGAGTACAAAACGATTTCAAATGAGTTTTATGAGAGAAAACCATTACGAGTTCTACGTGAAGGCAAACCTGTCTTATGTGATAAGACTTGGGTGTGTAGTTGTGAGTACACACCGGGCATTGCTCTGGTAGCATGTAAGCCCGATTTCTTCTCCGTTCTGGTAACGTGAGAATAACCTATTCTGTGGCTGTGCCACGTTGAGATACCCCCTTGGTGGCTGTGCCACGTTATACCCATTGGTGGCTGTGCCACGTTGAGAAAACCCCATTGGTGGCTGTGCCACGTTATACCCCATTGGTGGCTGTGCCGCGTTGAGAAAACCCCATTGGTGGCTGTGCCACGTTATACCCCATTGGTGGCAGTGCCACGTTGAGAAACCCTATTCTGTGGCTATGCCACGTGAGAAAATAATTCAGTGGCTTTGCCACGTGTGTTTTGTGGCTATGCCACGTGAGAAAATAATTCAGTGGCTTTGCCACGTGTGTTTTGTGGCTATGCCACGTGAGAAAATAATTCGGTGGCTTTGCCACGTGTGTATTGTGGCTATGCCACGTGTGATTTTAAATCAGTGGCTATGCCACGTTGTTTGAGAAAGCGTTTAACGCGTTATTTTCACATGCTTTGTTAATGCTCTAGAGTGAGCCTTTTTACTTCATGTTTTCACATGACTTGACACATGAGAGTGTCTTTTTGAGTATTTTCATGCTATGGTTTTCAAATGAGTTTCACATACAAATAAATGCTTTGTGATGTGCATTTTGGTTTATGAAATGAGTCCCCTACCCCCCTTACTGAGCGATTTAGAAGCTCACCCTGTTTTTCTTTTCCCCCCAGAGTTCTTCAAGTGAATAAGGACTTCCCTGCGACGTACGGAGTAGTGGCTAGTGGAGGATCCGAGCTCCAGGCTATATATTTTGTACTTTGAGGTATATTTATCTTTTCATGTACCCAGACTATTATTGTAATTACAGACACTTGATGTATGACATTATATGGGATGTATTAGGATTAATTGACTTGTAATCGAGTAATGGGTATAATACAATATTTATTATATCATGATGAGATCCTGAGACATGATAATTATGATGATGTATGACACTGCACAGGAATGCACTCTTTATTTGTGAATTAACGAGTAAAAAGTTTTAAATTAGCCCTATTTTCCGCATTTTCGGGGCGTGACATAAACTCACCACACACTGTTGGGATGTGAGTCAATAATAAACACCACATCTCATTCATTCTCAATTAATTAAAACGATGTCATACATGTGCATTTAATCGTGTACTTATACGAATACAGGTTTTACTGACATCTACATCCCCCATAAGTACAACTCAAAAGAATACTGTACTTTTACATTGTTTAGATACAAAAAGAATCACTGTGTATATACCTCTTAGCGATGGAGATGCAGCGGAGTCCAAAATAATACGCCTCAGTCCTCACTGGGCTACTATGCACGCTCTGTAGGGGGGGAAATAGAGTGGGATGAGCAACCACACGCTCAGTAAGGCAATAATGCAAGCATGGTAGATAACTACTCTATCTACATGCTGATAGTGTTATGCATAAATCATTTATAGTAGGAGCATGAGGAATAAAACTATGCCATGTGAATATACATATATATCATGTATCAAAATCATGTGCATTGACATATAAAACATGGTAGAAGCATCATGTATAAATCATCTCATGCTCAATCTCATTTAAATTCATAAAAGGGCAATTCATTAAGAAACCTCCTTTTTAAACCAACACCATAAACACCACCAAATCAACTCACAATCACAACCACATTTTCATTCCACAATTCACGCATGTGTATAAATCTAGGTCACTATATCAAAAGTGCCTATGTGGACCATTACATCATAAATCATCCCAGACCACACGCATCCAGGTGTGCGGGGTATCATGCTGGCACGAAGATGGATTATCCCTCGCCAGACTTTCTCATCACATAACCATCATGCGGTACATCGTACTCCATGTGATATACACAGTACAGCGTACTTCGCAAACTCATATCGTGATTGGGGGTGCCATTCCTAGGTCTTAACTACCTCATACCAAGAGTTTTCCATATTCCGTGAAGGAGAGCCTCCCTGCCGAACAGAGCCTCCCCACCTAACAGAGCCTCCCCGCCTCTTGGGCTTAAGGATGTTGGCTTAAGGATGTAGGGCTTAAGGATCCTTTCCGTAAGAGAGCCTCCCCACCGAACAGAGCCTCCCCACCTAACAGAGCCTCCCCGCCTCTTTGGGCTTAAGGATGTCGGCTTAAGGATGTAGGGCTTAAGGATCTTACCGTACCCATGTAGGAGAGCCTCCCTGCCTAACAGAGCCTCCCCGCCCCTCCAGGGCTTAAGGATGTTGGCTTAAGGATCCCACCGTAAGAGAGCCTCCCCACCGAACAGAGCCTCCCCGCATAACAGAGCCTCCCCGCCTCTTTGGGCTTAAGGATGTTAGCTTAAGGATGTAAGGCTTAAGGATGTAAGGCTTAAGGATCTTACCAACTTTCACAACCTTATGCTTATCAAAATGTGCAAACTTGTGCGAGCAAATCTCTAGCACGACTCATGCATCCTCTCATAAAAAGACGCGTACGAGCATAGCTCTAGTACGGTTATACTCATAAGTCAACCACTCAAAAGCCACGTACGAGCAAAAGCTCCAGTACGGTTTATAAACATCATCATAGTTTCCAAATCAAGGTGCGAGCTAAGCTCCAGCACGTTTCATACAAATGAAAACATAGAAATCCAGCGCGAGCGAGGCTCTAGCGCGATTTATGTCATACAAATACGATAGGCGGCTCATACACAATCAAACGATCCCGGCAATCGGGTTTAGCACTCACAAATGCTTTTCCACAACAACAATACAATACTAGCCGACCCATCTACAAGCTTGCTTAAAACCAAGCAATTTCGTTTTGAAAAGCATCAAAACATTAGATTTATGCAATTATTAGCCTTACTATCACATTTCATAAAATCCACTTCAAATCCAAAACCACGCATATACTCCTCATCATTCACGAATACCATCAATCATTTATTTGAGCAACTATGCATTTCATAAAACACCCAATATTCACCCACAAGTTCAAAGTACGAGCAGCTACCTCTATATACTCACAAAATTCCCTTACCTGGAATCGCGATGCGTGATTCCACTTCCTTAAGCTGCTTACTCGTACGGTTCGATTCGTCTTCAACGAACTCTTCGGGACTGCACAAAATCGTATCCCGCATTATATTCGATCCATATATTGCAACCCTTGTGCTTGCTATATCCAATTTAATCTATAGCCTCTATTAAAGCTTATTTGGCCTCGTTTCATTACTTTACCCATATCTCGAGTCTATGGATCTTCTTAGGCCTATTATCTTATTTAAAATCGATATCAAATCGATATTAAGCTCATAGTGTTCATATTTCATGAATCCCCTCACTATGGCATTTATCAATCATATACATACCCATTTTCACAATTCCTCCAACTCACCATGTAATTCCATCTAACCATCTAAAATCATAAACATTACCCCAATAACAACTTTAGCATGCCATAAATCATAAGCTCATTCAATCCCACATATTCTCACATTATACCCATTTTAGATTTCTAGGTCACACCAATTCCACTACATTCCTAGGTAGTTTATCCATCAATACTCATACCAATCAACTCCAAAATCAATTAAATAGCTAATGCATTTGGATTGGAGTGTTAGAATCTTACCAATATGATTTCTCTTCTTGCTCCAAATGGTAATGCCCTTAACTCCTTCAATTCCAAGAATGGGAAAATGCCCTCTCACTATGTTGTTCTTCTCTTTGATAGGAACAACTTTGCCTCTAATGATCTCTCTCCAAATCTCACTGAAAGTGGCTGATTTTAGAGAGGGAAAATTAGGTTTTTGGGGTTGAGATTGTAAAGTTAAGTGTTTTTCCAAGATTTCCCGATTTTCAGCTCTCCTTATATAGAAATGACTTGAGGAGATCGATCTGGTCCAAGAGGAGATCGATCTGGTCCCTTAAAATCCCTCTTTTTCACGGCATTTTTAAGCCTGAGATCGATCTGTCGAAGCATCAGATCGATCTGTTGAAGCATGAGATCGATCTGTCTAAGCATGAGATCGATCTGGTCCCAAACAGAGAGCTAAGGAGATCGGTCTGGCTCCATTGGAGATCGATCTGCTCTATTCTTTTGCCCAAATAAGAGCATTCTGGCTCTTCCAGATCGATCTCTCATCCTATGAGATCGATCTGGCCCTAATGTTTTCCAGATTTCCTGCAGTTTCCTTGCTGCAACTCATACCAACACATCCTTAATCTATTGCCATGGCCATTTTCTCATCCATCCACCTTTATAACTTGAAAATGGCATCCATTCATACCTTATGCACATTGAAACTTGTGTGCATTCATTGTATGTTCAAAGGTATGCTACATGAAACCAAATGGAAGCATAACTCCATTCCATTTTACCACACTACTCATCTTGAGTTTCAATCACATCCATCACTTGCCAGAACTCATTTCTTCATATTCATACTCAATGAAACTTGTATGTACTTTACAATTCATATTACACATACGTACATTGAATCCGTGGACTTACATTAATCACACTTTACATTACAAGTCCAATCATATTCATTACACATTACAACATTACATATACGGGGTCTCACAAGTTCTTTGCGAATAGTTTAAATGATATCACTGCAGGTAATCTGAAATGAAGAAAGAGGGGGATGAGCTTCTGAAAAAGCCCAGCAAAAAAAATATTTAAAATAATCCCGACAACCCCAAAACATATTGAAAATCATTATTATCATTGCGTTCAAAAGTTTTTATACTTACTTTATCCAAATCATATATGCTTACTCACTTACTTTGGTAAAATCAATACTTGTTTACTTTGAAATAAAACATACATACTTACTTACTTTAACAAAGTATATATACTTACTTATTTACTCACTTTAACAAAGCTTTCTTGCTTACTTATTTTTCATAATTCAAAACATTCATACATGAAAAACATGGAGACTGAGCTGGGTCCATATAGCTATCATGTAAAACGGAGATATCATCATCCGTACAGGGAATAAAATACCGATGGCCATGGTAGAGGCTGCAGACTGGATCAGGGTCGTACAACAAAACAAATATAATATCTGAATAAACTAGCACACAGCTAGGGCATGGGCACCAGTGGCACTCACTGTGCGGGTTAAATCAAGGTTTCATTTCTTTCGAAGACTTATGTTGAAAGGTTCGGGTTTCATGTAAATTCTTCATGCATACATCAAATCATTTCAAGAAATATAAATAGGTAAAGGAAGCCATTATTACTATAAATTGCATCTCTTACCTATCGAATCTCAGGGCAACACAAAATTGTCGGATATCGGGCTTATCTCGATTTGCGTGCCAACACCTTGCATTGCCCAAGATATTTCTAAAACCATCAAATAATACTCAAATTCATCTTATTATATTTAAACATACACCAACCTACATAAACTTCATCAAACTTAGCCATTTTTACCAACTTTGTTATTTACTCGGTTTTACTGATAAACGTGTCATTTAGCCATTTCGATAATTTTTCATTTCTTAAACTTACACTTATCAAAATAACACTCCATTCAGTCATTTCAGCTCATAACTTATGTTTTACATGTAAATACCCGAATTTACAGACATTTTGGTTGGGCTACAAATTGATATTATGTTAGAATCAATAAATTAGCCTGATTAATTTTATTTCTTAGTGACAATTTAAACAAAATATGTTCACATTCTCCCAAGCACATCTCATCTACATTAATGTACTTAAAAAATTTTAGATACAAAAAATTTTTCCTAAAACTGGGTATACCTTCGACGCAGAATTATACTTCGCGAAATCACAGATGTGTGAAATGCCCTATTAACGGAAGCGGTCCAAGTTACCGATGGGCTCTGTGGAGGAAAGTAAGGGGGTGAGCTCAACATGCTCAGTAAGAAAAATTTCATAGCAGGTAGATAAATATACTACCTAATATATATATATATATGTACTTGCCAAATTTCGGAATATTTTCACGAAGTATACAAGTAGTTCGACAAATTCACCGATACCAAAAATGGATTTCTAGATATCACAGTTCACGCAGGCAGTTCAGAAAATATTTCAAATATTCACAGAGGCACTGTCAGTTCCGAAAAATCAAAGTCGGAAAGATCCGTGGCAATTTCAGTATAAAAATGGAACTGAAATCAATACCATTTCTAAAACTTTAAACAACTTTTAAAAGCGACGACAGTGTGACACTTTGGTCCTGCAGGATTCAAGAGGTGGCCCCCACGATCTTTTATGCATTAAAATATTCAGTTCCATACGAAATAAAATCACACGATCAATTCAGAAGTTCAAATAGACGAGACAAGACAAACATTCTATATCAGATATCAGAAATGATAATTGGCCAATGTCGGTGACTCCGGGCAAATCACAGGCCAGGTGTGTCGGGATGTCAACAGTCGTAGGAGTGGTCAGCTACCCAAATGGCTCACAGGTCAGAATGTCCGGAGACCAGAATCAGAATCAAAAACACGGAACATCGTACTCGTGGACCACAGATACAAAAACAGATCATCGCTGATGTAACAGACCAGCCCAACCGGCCATGGCCACCCATGTAGGCCCATAAACAACGACTGCTGTGACATCGTTACACGGTAACATTAACAGTGTAGCATAATCTCACCAACGCCTTTATCCCAAAATCAGTGTGAGTCGGACTGTCCGACACACAGTCAGCACACGCTCAAGCACATCACATAAATATTTCTTTATAAACTGTTCATTTTTCCTTAAATCACATGTAAATTCAGTTTGTTTCACAAAACAATTCAAAACAGGCTGACTAGCCTCTTTTCGGATAAAATCCCATAAAACAGTCTATGGAAATTTTAAAAATTCATGATTTTCGATTTTAAACAGAATTCATGCAATATCAGAATCCATGCAAACCACTTAAATTTGATCAGTAAAATTAGGCTGATCAACCAGGCTAAAACCTCTAATTTTCAGAGTCATAAAATTCACCATAAATTTTTATGTAATTTCGGTACTGTAAAATTCAGCCTAAAATTTTATATCTACAAATATACGAAAATTAAGCATATTTATCTCTAGTAGCAGCGAGAATTTTCCTTACCTCGGTGTCTGCCCGTGGTCCTCAATGCCTCAACGTTGTGAGTCGACTGGTCCGGTCCACTGGGTTTATTTCCCTGAAATTTTGTACTAGTATTTCCAAATTTTCGAATAGATATTTTTGACCATCTTTTTCTCGGATTTCTTAAATTCTTTGTGTACTCTAATCTAACTTTAATTTTTTATTATATATATATATATATATACACCATAATATATATATATATATATATATATATATAAATAACATTTTTCCTTTTTTTTGGAATTTCTTTTTTTTTTTGAATTTCCTTTTTGGTTTCCCGCCATTTCTCTCATTCTTTTCTTCTTCGTTTCTCATGAGCTTCTATTCATCATGTCTTCGCCAGCTCACGGTGTCGCCATCTCCATCATCCTCATGCTTCCGCGTTGACGTCGGTGCTCCTCTCTCTCTCTCTGCTTCCAGGCCACCGTCTACCAGCATCTCATTTTACTCTGCCTTGCTTGGCCCGCCTACTTCAGCTCTCTATTTCACTCTTTTTCTCGTCGAACGTCTTCCTCTTGAAGACTCCAAAACTCGAGACCAAGCTTGCTATTTCCAGTTGTTGTGTTCACTTACTTCTTTAGCCGAGCATGAGCCTCCACCATTTCCACCTTCGGCTTTCTCAGTTCAGCCCAAAATGCTCTATTTAATTGATGCTTGTTGCCTCCCTTAATCTTTTGGTTTCACCTTCATATTTCATAGCTAAATTGTGACCATTTCAGGTTGCCTATCACCTTGTTTCACAATACCCTCTCCCTATTCAGCGACTTGCTCTGAACATGAGGGAATAACCCCTTAACTAAGCCACAACAGCCTTAAGCTCTCGGCTTTTACTCCCTTGTGTGACTTGCTTCCATCTATTTCCCTTCCCCTCATAGTTTCGTTGCTTTCCCCACTATTCCTTTAGCTTTTTCCATTCATACGAAAACCCCAAAAATGCTGAGAGCCCTCTGTTCTTTAACGTGAAGGTAGCCTCGTATGGCTATGTACACCTCCATTGATGTTGCCTTGCTCTCACAATCCCTTGATCAACTAACGAAACAACTAAAAATCCCTCTTTCTCCCGCCTTTTTCTGCTTTAGCAAATACTAGGTTCACAGATCTCTCTTCCCCTTCATGCAGTCTATCTCAGTTTCCTTTGTTCATTCTTTGTTCACTCTTGCTCGCCAAACTCTCTTATTCTCTTTAGTTTTCTGTTTTTACCTTACTGATCCCTTTTCTTTCTCTCTCACACGGTTCTTCTACCGACCCCCTGCTATTGGATTTACTTTTTCTTCACCTTGGTGGAGGTAGTTGGTCTCGTTACCTTTCCTTCATTTATTTTTTGCCATACCTCATTTTCCCATATTTGCTTCAATTTCCTTTCTTCCTTTCTTTCTCTGCTACCCTTTACAGGCCTATACCCTTTCGATTTCAGTCTCCCATTTGTACAGCCGTCCTCTGCCTTTAATCCTTACTCATAGTTCCTAATCCTATGCCTTGTGACACCCTTTTTCCTGAGATTGAACTACTCCCACTATCTCCTCTTTGCTCACTGACCTGGTAAGGTATTTTCAGACTTACAGGTAATAAGCATCCTGCCATCTCATTTCCTTAACTGTCGTGCCTAGCTATCATGGAGCCTCTAGTTTTTTTCGCCTTCTTTCCTTCTACTGTTTCGCCTCCTGCCTTAAACCATGCATTGTTGCTGCTGTTGCTTTCAGTATATATTTCCAGCAGCCACACCCACGTCCTGTTGATTCAGTAGAACTTCCACCTAACCCTCCAAAGTTCTCGTGCCTCACAATTTCCTTTGTTTTCTCTCCATGTCCTGTAACTATATATGTTTATATATTTATATTTTTTTTCTTTCTTTGCTTTCTAGCCTTCCTCTCACTTTCGGTCTGTTTCCCACTCCTTCATATTGTCCTTTCTGTACTGCTATAGCAGTCACCAGCCTGCAATTCTTCTCCACTGAAAAGCTATCTGATCCCATATCACTTCATTCCTTTATTTATCTCCTTAAGCACATGCTATCTTTGGGATTGGCTTCATTCTAGAAGCCAATCCATAGTTTGTATACTTATATATATATATTTCTAGATGATAATGTATGTTTTATATCCTTAGTTATAATTATAATATATATATTTATCTTTATTTTCTATATTTGTATTTGTACTTAGATTTAATTCACTCATAATCACATATTTAATCTTAATAGCCTAAAGTATTTTTTTTATAGCCAACACCGCATATATTGGAAATTTACGGTATTTACATTCTCCCCACCTTAGAAAATTTGGTCCCAAATTTGAAAGTACATCAATTCTTAAATAGTTGTGGGTACTTCTTACGCATTAAACTTTCCCAATTCGCACGTAGCCTCTTCTGAGGAGTGGTACCGCCTTAGAATCTTGATTAAAGGAATCGTTTTAGACCGTAATGCCTTTTCCTTTTTGTCTAAGATCCGAATCGATTTCTCCACATGCGTCATATCCTCTTTCAATTTCAGTGGTTCATACTTAATCATTTGTGTCGGATTTAGATGATACTTGCGTAGCAATGAAACATGGAAGATGTTATGAATATTTGATAACTTCGACGAAATCGCCAATCTGTAAGCTTTGTCTCCCACTCGGTCTAAGATCTCGAAAGGTCCAATGTATCGGGAACTCGATTTTCCTTTCCTTCCAAATCTTGTTATACCCTATCTTAAACCTGTTGACATATGAGGCTTTTAGTCACAATTTCAATTATATCTTTTATTGTCCTTGATTACTAATATATCTTCAGGAGATTTGATAAATCCTATTATCCTCTGAATGTGGGGTATATCTCTATGAATGAGCCTCTGGCGACATCAATTCCTTTAACGATAGATCGTTTGGTACACAATTATGTTTTTAAATCTCAATAAATTGTCAATACCAATACCCAAGCTAGTTGCAACACCCATCTGGGTCTGACCTGTGAGACCCCGTATATGTATAAGGGTATATATGTACATAGAAGTGTGAATAGAGTTGTACTATGAATTCATGAGTGAAGTATATGTGATGTAAGTTCATAAGTAATGTACACACTTGTAATGAGAGTGGTAATTGTACACACAAGTTACATTATGTATGAATGTGAAGAAATGGACTTAAACATGTGGAGAATGTGTGTAGAATAGATTATGAATAGTTTGGTAAAATGGAAGTAGAATTGCATAAGATGTGCACTTCCATTTTTGTTTATATTAAGTACCATTGGTCATACAAAGATTCTACACAAGTTTTAATGTGTATGAAGTGAGGATGAATGCCATCTTCAAGTCTCAAAGATGAATGAATGAGGAAATGATCATGGTAGCAAATTAGGATGTTTGGTAAGTGTTGTTGCAGAGGAACTGCAGGAAATCTGGAAATTTTGAAGGGCAGATCGATCTCATGGGATGAGAGATCGATCTGGAAGAGCCAGAATGGTCTTATTTGGGCAAAAGAATAGAGCAGATCGATCTCCAATGGAGCCAGATCGATCTCCTAAGCATTTGGTAGTGAAAAGATCGATCCCCAAGCACCCAGATCGATCTTCTTAGCTCTCTGTTTGGGAGCAGATCGATCTCATGCTTCGACAGATCGATCTCATGCCTTGACAGATCGATCTCATGCTTCAACAGATCGATCTCAGGCTTAAAAATGCCGTGAAAAAGAGGGATTTTAAGGGACCAGATCGATCTCCTCTTGGACCAGATCGATCTCCTCAAGCTATTTCTATATAAGGAGTGCTGAAAATCAGAAAATTTCGGGAAAAACACAAACCTTCCACTTTCAACCCAAAAACCTAACTTTCTCTCTCTAAAATCAGCCATTTTCAGTGAGGTTTGAAGGGAGACCATTAGAGGCAAAGTTGTTCCTATCAAAGAGAAGAACAACATAGTTGGAAGGCATTTTCCCATTGTTGATATTGAAGAAGTTAAGGGCATTTCCATTTGGAGCAAGAGGAGAAATCAAATTGGGTAAGATTCTAACACTCCAACTATGGTGCATTATTTATTTAAGTGATTTTGGAGTTGTTTGGCATGAGTATGGATGGTTAGAAACTATCTAGAATGCATTGGAATGATTTTGACCTAGAAATGGTCTAGAGTGAGAAAGTGGAATTGTATGGAGATTAATGATGAATGAGATATGTAGAAATCATTGATAGTGTTGTGGTATGATTTTAAGATGTGGTTAGTGGATAAATTGTGAGGTTTACTTAAAAGAGGTAAAATGAGGGATAAGGCATTTGTAAAATGCATAAGTGAATAATGTTGACTAGTGAGGTCAATTATGGGTTAAATACATTAACTTAATCGATTTAATGAATGAATCGCAGCTTCCGAGGATACGCCGAGGCGAGTTGAGCCAAGAGCGTGAGAAGCTAAAAGGAAAGGAGTCACACCAAGTAAATCGAGGTAAGGGAATTGTGTGGACTCTTAGAGATATTGTGCGCAATTTGGGCGCATAAATGTTTTGCTAGAATGCATGAGATTAGGAAATGTTGTTGTTGGGTGATTGAAGGGTAAAAGTTGGGAGTTTGAGAAAAGTACATGAAAACAAAAGCATATTTCTTTGGAAATCATGTTTTATTGCTTTTTAGCAAATGATTGGTAGGTTGGCTAACATCGAAATGATTTGCAAAAGAAATGAGTATGTTTTGGTTTTGTTAACCATATTTTGCAAGTTTTGAGCCACCTACATGATTTCGTGAGTATGAAAGAGTGCAAGAGGCACTAGTTTTCACATGGATTTCATATTGTTTTGGCATTGTGCTTTGAGTTTGTCTCGCACTGGATGCCCACCTTGCATGTTGCCGTGTTTGGAGCTTCGAGTAGACTTGGTGTCACATCGATTAAATAGGCTCACACGTGTATTGTTTTGAGACATGGCATGTTAAAACAACCTGATGAGCCCGAACGAGGGATAAGGGTTGGAGATCCACCTGATGAGCCCGAACGAGGGATAAGGGTTGGAGGAACAGCTGATGAGCCCGAACGAGGGATAAGGCTGGGGGTCCACGGAGTACGTTGTACCGTGCATGTAGCATGGAGTACATTGTACCGTGTTGTGATGTGATGTGACATCTTCGGACGAGATCTGCTATGGACCGGCGGGTAGGATTTGACCCACCTCCCGTGTGGAAGCAGATGGTGGTGATATCCCGCACACCTGATCCGTGTAGCCGGTATCACAGGTTATGTACATAGGCCTTGAGGTTATTACCTATTGTTGAAACTGCCTATCCCACATGTCTAATGCTATTTGAGAATAAATCCATGTTTGAAATGATTTGTGGATCAGGAAAGTCCGAGGGATGGGCTGAGACCTGACCAGTGTTGAATTGATTTGTTAATGGTTTTAAAGTGCACGGATGCATGATGTTTAATGCCATGCTTTATTGTGAAAATGCATGATGGTTAATGCCATGCTATTTGAGAAAAATGCATGATGTTTAATGCCATGCTTTTATTGTGAATTATGCATGATGATATATACCATGCTTTGAGTTGAAATGTGCACTGAATTTTAATAGCATGAATGCTTTACATACCATTAACACAATCATACACTCATGTTTTGAGATAAACAATGAATTTAATGCTTTTGAGCATGGCATCACGATCACGTAGATAGTACAGTATCTACCTGTTCGCATGATTGCCTTACTGAGCGTGTGGTTTGCTCACCCCCTTATTTTCCCCCTCTCTACAGAGATTTGAGTATAGATTGAGCGTGACTGGAGGCGTTCCCTTTTTGGTAATCCGCTGCATCCCATCGCTAAAGGTATACACACTTGGATTATTTTGTATCTAAACTAGACATAGCACAGTAGCATTTTGTATGTAACTACTGGGGATGTAAAACAATGTAAACACATGTAACAACTCTGATATATATACATTTATACAAGTGTTTACTCATGAATAATGTTTCAAATTGAATTGGTATGGTGGAGTGAGTTAGACGTCGACACACAGCCCAACTGTTAAGTGTGTGGTTGTTCACGATCGAGGAAAGATGATTAAGGATTGATGCATGAAAATGCGAAAAATTTGTACGTATTTTGGTAAGTTGAGGGTCGTGACATGACCAGCCACATCAATGCAGTATTTATCATTTCGCTGTGCCTGTTCGATTCGATCAATCAAGTCCAGTTTTAACTCTCAAGCTAGCTACCATGTAGTAAATGTCAGTATCAGAAAGGAACCACATCCAGTTGAAGTTCACTAAATATTTCAATAATTCATCTCCTTGACCTATGTATATATAAACATATAATGTCATTCCGAAATCACTTTTGCTCAAAGTACCAACCCTAGTCATTTCCTTTTTCTTATATTAAACTGCCTTTGTGAAATTAAAGATTTAAACCTTCTTGATCAGTAGAATTCCATAATTCTTTGTCGCACAAGTAATGGTATCCTGATTTCCAACATGAATATTACAACTGTCAACTCCAGTTTATGGGTTAAGGATCAGGGTATTTCTAGACACTGTTAAGTCTCTCAGGCGGGGAGGTATTTTGAAATACCTTTATTAGCCATCAGACTTGACCACATAAACTGGTTATGGATATAAGAGTTCAATGTTAGTCCCAATAAGAAGTAGGATACCAAAACTTATCGTAATTTCACATTTATCCTTTAGTCACAACTCATTCCTTGTTCACTTCACTTGATTTGAATCATTTCACATACCAAAAAATATTCATACATTGTGTACATCTCTCATTCCAATATAACTTGTATTCAAAATTTATCACACTTCTAAACTTGTCTCATTTCTTACATCAATTATAACGAAATCATTTCCTTACTCAAATTGAGTATTGTATCCAAAACATTAGCACACACAAATTTCAATTCTTAGATTTGAAACGTATTTCATATTCCAAAGTCTCTTTATATTCTTACAATTCTGAATCCTCTAAACAACTTACGTCTTTCCCGCTGGTCTATAACCTCTGTTTTGGGGATTCTAATTGACACCCATTCTTAATATAACGTGACCCAGAAGACTCTGGATCTCCTTAAAAATTAACGCTAGTATACTCCAAAGTGGATCACTCGGTCCGATAATCCCCTCTCCAATAGTCATTGTAATTGCTTTTTTCAGCATTTCTAATTCAATCAAAGCCATTCAGTACAGTGGTTTGGATAATTAATTTGATATCAGGTACTAGATCACCTCAAAGTTCATCCTTTAGTCTAGTGATAACTTTGACAGATCATCCAAATATGTGTTAGAAAATTCTATGTCTACATGGGTGTCTCTTTACTGCGAACACACCCTATCTTTATATATCATATAAATAGTGTGACCTTTATTTATACTTTTAGTTCTGCAATTCATCCTTTCAGTTACAGTGACTTTACTCTATCACTCTCACTGCTTCCTTAGTACATCTCTTTTCTGTCACTATTGTTACCTTTTCATTTTCTTAGTAACCTCGAAGTATACATTTCATATCATTACAGTTGCGCATTGCGCACTGCTTCCTCAAAACAACATCCAATGAGGCTATTTAGCTCAATTGAGGATCTTAGTACCTCCTACGAGTTTCCTGGACTTCCTCCATTTCACATCTCTACTTATCTGGATTATACTCCTTCCAAATCTATTTAGATTCATATTCATTCTCAAACTTGTTTCCTTATGTCCGATTCACTTTTTTCATCTATAATTGCCACTTTATTTCATCCGAAAAATTCTGTCGTCTAAGGGCCTTCAGAAATATATCCCATGAAATTTTTTGATGTCGACGCTCAGATTAAATCGAGGAACTTTCCTCCGAGTTTGACTTTCCATTTCAATACTGATGCTACAAAGGCTACCTTTTTTTTTTTTTTATAGTAGTGCACTCTAAAAATCTGTGTAAATTCTCCAATTCTCTACCACAAAAGTTACAAAAACAACTTTCTCGATAGAGTTACTATAAAATTCCATAGGGTTTTTCCATCTCATTTATCCAGTCTTTCGAAATCACTAAATTCTTAACCTCATCGAAAAAACGGAGGCTTAAACTTCTGAAGTTGCCTCTATTAGGTTTACAGCCATACCCTACGAATCCATATAATTTTCTCCAATTCATTTATTCTAGATTTCAATCACATTTGGATTCTTGACTCTAGTATATAATATTTTAATATTTTCTGAAATTGTCTCAGTCTTTCTCTCAGTCACACCTCAATCATTATCATTATCACGGGGCCACTATCACTTGACCCGATAACGTCATCATTATTTTCATGTCCCGTTTAAATTTTACGAAGCGGACTCCAAAATTTTCTAGCTAAACTATGATGTGTACACTCAGACGAGGGTTCACTACACCTCTCGGGCTTATCTCTACGGCCTCGAGGAACGATTCATTTCCATCTGCCAATATGGCTGTAATACCTCTCAGCCTCATCTACTAGTTTTCATTCGCTCAATAATACAATTTCTCAATAAAACACAACCAAGTATGCCCGTTTGTATCTAAACAATGTACAGTAATGCTGAGGATGTGAACTTTCCAAATTTTCTTTTACTCCAAATATTGACTCTTATCAGGCTAACCTTGCTTTGATACCACTTTTGTAAAGACCCGAATTTACGGATATTTCAGTTGGGCTACAAGTCGATATTATGTCAAAATCAATAAATAAGTCTGATTAATTTTATTTCTTAGTGGCAATTTAAACAAAATATGTTCACATTCCCCCAAGCACATCTCATCTACATTATTGTACTTACAAACCTTTTAGATTCAAAAAAAATTTCTTAAAACTGGGTATACCTTTGACGCAGAAATATACTCAGCAGAATCACAGCTGTGCGAAATGCCCTATTAACGGAAGCTGTCCAAGTTACCGATGTGCTTTGTAGAGGAAAGTAAGAGGGTGAGCTCAACATGCTCAATAAGAAAAATCCCATAGCAGGTAGATAACTATACTACATAATATATATATATATATATATATGTACTTGCCAAATTCCAGAATATTTTCACAAAGTATACAAGTAGTTCGACAAATTCACAGATACCAAAAATGAATTTTCAGATATCACAGTTCACGCAGACAGTTCAAAAAATATTTCAAATAATCATAGAGACACTTCTAGCTTTGAAAAATCAAAGTCGGAAAGATCTGTGGCAATTTCAGTATAAAAATGGAACTGAAATCAATATCGTTTCTAAAACCTTAAACAACTCTTAAAAGTGACAACGGTGTGACACTTTGGTCCCGCAGGATTCAAGAGGTGGCCCCCACGATCTTTTATACATTAAAATATTCAGTTCCATATGAAATAAAATCACACGGTCAATTCAGAAGTTCAAATAGACGAGACAAGATAGACATGTTATATTAGATATCAGAAATGACAGTTGGCCAATGTCGGTGACTCCGGGTAAATCACGGGCCAGGTGTGTCGGTGTGTCAATCGCTGTGGGAGTGGTCAGCTACCCAAACGACGCACATATCAAAATGTCCGAAGAGCAGAATCAGAATCAGAAACACAGTACATCGTACTCGTGGACCACAGATACAGAAACAGATCATTGCTGATGTAACGGACTAGCTCAGCTGGCCATGGCCACCCTTGTGGGCTGACAAACAACGATTGTTGTGACATCGTTACATGGTAACATTAATAGTGTAGCATAATCTCACCAATGCCTTTGTCTCAAAATCAGTGCGAGTCGGACCGTGCGACACACAGTCAGCACACGTTCAACCACATCACATCAGTATTTCTTTATAAACTATTCATTTTTCCTTAAATCATATGTAAATTCAGTTTGTTTCACAAAACAATTCAAAACAGGTTGACTAGCTCCTTTTCGGACAAAATCTCAGAAAACAGTCTATGGAAATTTTAAAAATTCAAGATTTTTGGTTTTGAACAGAATTCATGCCATATCAAAATCCATGCAAACCACTCAAATTCGATCAGTAAAATTAGGTTGATCAACCAGGCTAAAACCTCTAATTTTCAGAGTCATCAAATTTACCCTAGATTTTTATGTAATTTCGGTACTACGAAATTCAGCCTAAAATTTTATATTTATAAATATACGAAAATTACTCATATTTATCTCTAGCAGCAACGAGAATTTTCCTTACCTCAGTGTCTACCCGTGATCCTCAATGCCTCAACGTTGTGAGTCGACGGGTTCGGTCCACTCGGTTTATTTCCCTAAAATTTTGTACCAGTATTTTTGAAATTTCGAACCGATATTTTCGACCATCTTTTTCTCGGATTTTCTAGCTTCTTTGTGTACTCTAATCTAACTTAAATCTTTTATTATTTATTTATATATAAATAAATAACATTTTTCTTTTTTTTTTGAATTTCTTTTTTTTTTGAATTTCCTTTTTGGTTCCTCGCCATTTCTCTCCTACTTCTCTTCTTCGTTTCTCACAAGCTACTGTTCATCATGTCTTCGCCAACTCACGGTGCTGCTATCTCCATCTACCTCATGCTTTCGCGTCGGTGCCGGTGTTCCTCTCTCTCTCTCTCTCTCTCCACTTCCAGCCCACCGTCTACCAATCTCTCCTTTTGCTCTGCCTTGCTCGGTCCCCTTGCTTCAGCCTTCTATTTCACTCTTTTTCTCACCGAACGACTTCCTCTTGAAGACTCCAAAACTTGAGACCAAGCTTGCTATTTCCAGTTGCTGAGTTCACTTACTTCTTTAGCCAACCATGAGCCTCCACCATCTCCACCTTCTACTTTCTCAGTTCAGCCCAAAATGCTTAATTTAATCGATGCTTGTTAGCTCCCTTAATCTTTTGGTTTCACCATCATATTTCAGAGCTAAATCGTGACCATTTCTGCTTACCTATCACCTTATTTCACAATACCCTCTCCCTATTTGGCGACTTGCTCTGAACAAGAGGGTACAAGCCCTTAACTAAGCCAGAACAGCCTTCAGTTTTCGGCTCTTACTCCCTTGTGTGGCTTGTTTCCATCTATGTCCCTTCCCCTCATAGTTTCGTTGCTCTCTCTACTGCTTGCTTCAGTGACACGCCCTAAAGGTAATGTCCGCAAGTGCACGGGTCGTACAAGTAATAATGGGATTTGAGTCCGGAGTTATCGTCCCACAGAGAAGTTGACTAGCCTAATTAATTACCGGTTAATCTTACCCTAAGTATATTCTAGCAAATTATAAAATTAAGGTGGGTGATCTACATAGCTAGAATTAAAATTACTGCAAGCAATAAAATAGTAAAAGCTATAAAATAAAGAAATTAAAACCAAGCAAAATTACTTACAGTGCTCCATGCAATTAAAATCAAAAACCTACAAAAGAAATTAAAACAGTTAAAGTTAATTAACGCAATAAAATGCAAATATGACAATAACAAAGCAAGATTAATTAAACAACAATTAAACTAACCTAAAATGTAATTTAAACTACTCAATCAAAATGCAATTTAAACTAAACTAAAACTTAATGAAAATAAAGACTAAATTAAAAATGCATGAAAAACCTTTAATCTAAATTAATTCTAAATGCATCTAAACTAAAATAAAATCCTAAAACATTTAATCTAAAATTAACTACTAACTAAAAATTAACACTACAAATTAAATTAACATGCAAAGCAATAAAGCTAACCTACCATTATAATTAACTAAACTAACTAACTAACTAACAACTAACAAATGAATGAAAATGGATTAATTGCTACAATGCATAGCCAAACAAGCCTTAACCAATTTAAATCAACCAAATATCCCTCTAAACACTGTTCACGTGTCTTTCTTTGTTTATTTCCAAACTTTCACATTTTTGGCTACTGTCCCTACTGCACTCTGCATCTAGGCTGCTGTCCGTGCTGCATCCAGGCTGCTGTTCTCTGCCTCGGTTTTTGGCTGCCAACTGCCCTGCTCGGTTTCGTGCTTAGCTTCCGTCTCTGCACAATCCAGCACATCACGTTTCCTTCTCCAGGCAAACCAAGCTTCACACGCCAGCCCCGTTTGTCTTCCTGCATACTCTGCCAGCTACTGCTCTTGGAACCTAATTCCAGGTGCTCATGGTTTCGTGCCAACCTATGTCCTGCTTCTGCTGTTTGCTCCCAGCTCTGTCCTTCTCCTCCATGTGCTGTCCAGGTCTAATCCAGGTAAGGTTCTCGATCTGCTCTGTATTGCCACACCTTGCTGCACGTCCTCGGCTCTCGATCTGGCCACGCAACTACTCTCCAGTCCAGACCTCTATTGTTGTACCAGCAACAATATCCTGATCATGCTCGGTTACCTCGTTCTGCTGTTCCATTTAGTCCAGAGTATGCAGCAACACTCAGCAGCTCATATCCAACACTCTCGGCACTGGAAATGAGACAGGACACAATGACAGAAGCTGAATCCTTTCCATATCCGAGTTCATCGGGACTGGAGTGGCACAATCCATCATTCTTAAAAACCAACAACTATCAAACAATCTAATATCAAATTACAGCAACCTAACAACAGGTAGTAATTAGATTAGTGCATAATAAAAGACAACTAAGATGAACAGTAAAAAAAATATAAAAGTAGAGCTGAACAGGGGATGAGAATTCTGCTACTATCGGCACCAAACATCAACCTCCAACAACTTCTTTTAATTGGCATACAAATGCACTTGCAGCAACCTTCAATGCCAACTTCAGCAGTCACCGGACAGCAAGAGCATGCACAGAAAATCAACAGCAGAAACAGACACAGCCGACGGTTCTAGGCTGCTGGAAACGGTAGACTTATGAACCCAGAAGTTAGAGACTGTAAAAATAAATAAGAACAATGCTATGATAGCCACATGAACAGGACGTTTGAGTAGAATGAAACCAAGAACACAAAGACAAGGGAAAGAGAAGAAACACAGTAAGAGATAATATTAGTAACTAGGATTAAACTTTTTCATTCTAAAGAAATAAAATAAAGCTTGTAAATTGTAACAATGGTGGCTAACTAAGAACTAACAGGAAATGCTTAAAAAAATAAAATAAAATTCAACAATAAAGCTCTTAAAATAAAACTTTAAACTATTCTAAAAAACTATTCCTAAATTACACTACACTACTCCTACTCCTAAAATTACATTCTCTTTTAATTGTCATCCTTTCCTATTTATAAACACACTAGGGGTAAAATTGTAATTTCTACATCCTTGATGAGTTGGCATTTTTTTGGCTACTTGTCTTCACACCATTGGCTCCTTGAAAAGATATTTCCATGTCATCGGTCTTCTTGTCCAATTGGATGTGCTAGGTGGCATGACTCGTGTTGTCCGCGTGGCTCAATCTCGATTTTAGCCCAATTTTGGTCCATTTTCTACCGAAATATTCAAAATTCATCAGGATTTAATTTATCTGCAAACATGAGAATTTTAATTAAATAAAGGGCATAATTAACAAAATAAATTGAGGATTTAAATAATTAATTGGAAAATTAAGCACAAATAATTCTAAAAATATAGAATTATCATTCAGCTTTTGCCATTCATGCGAAAACCCCAAAAATGTCGAGAGCCCTCTGTTCTTTAATGTGAAGGTAGCCTCGTACGCTTGTGTACAGCTCCATTGATGTTGCCTTGCTCTCACAATCCCCTGATCAACTAATGAAACAACTAAAAATCCCTGTTTCTCACGTCTTTTTCTGCTTTAGCAAACACTAGGTTACAAATCTCTCTTCCCCTTCATGCGGTCTGTTTTGGCTAAACTATGAGGTGTACACTCAGACGAGGGTTCACTACACCTCTCGGGCCTATCTCTACGGCCTCGAGGAACGGTTCATTTCCATCTGCCAATATGGCTGTAATACCTCTCAGCCTCATCTACTAGTTTTCCTTCGCTCAATAACACAATTTCTCAATAAAACACAGTCATGTATACCCGTTTGTATCTAAACAATGTACAGTAATGCTGAGGATGTGAACTTTCCAAATTTTCTCTTACTCCTAATATCGACTCTTATTAGGCCAACCTTGCTCTGATACCACTTTTGTAAAGACCTAAATTTACGGACATTTCAGTTGGGCTACAAGTCGATATTAGGTCAGAATCAATAAACCAGTCTGATTAATTTTATTTCTTAGTGGCAATTTAAACAAAATATGTTCACATTCCCTTAAGCACATCTCATCTACATTACTGTACTTACAAAACTTTTAGATACAAAATTTTTTTCTTAAAACTGGGTATACC
This sequence comes from Firmiana major, assembly GCA_033439115.1. NCBI lineage: Eukaryota > Viridiplantae > Streptophyta > Magnoliopsida > Malvales > Malvaceae > Firmiana > Firmiana major. The sequence continues at coordinate 42,664,556 of CM065905.1, forward strand.
TTTGACACAGAAATATGCTTCGCAAAATCATAGCTGTACGAAATGCCCTATTAACGGAAGTGGTCCAAGTTACCGATGGCTTCTGTGGAGAAAAGTAAAAGGCTGAGCTCAATATGCTCAGTAAGAAAAATCCCATAGCAGGTAGATAACTATACTACATAATATATATATATATATATATATATATATGTACTGGCCAAATTTTAAAATATTTTCACAAAGTATACAAGTAGTTCGACAAATTCACAGATACCTAAAACGAATTTTCAGATATCACAGTTCACGCAGGCAGTTCAGAAAATATTTCAAATATTCACAGAGACACTGCCAGTTCTGAAAAATCAAAGTCGGAAAGATTTGTAACAATTTCAGTATAAAAATGGAACTGAAATCAATACCGTTTCTAAAACTTTAAACAACTTTTAAAAGCGATGACGGTGTGACACTTTGGTCCCGCAGGATTCAAGAGGTGGTCCCCACGGTCTTTTATGCATTAAAATATTCAGTTCCATATGAAATAAAATCACACGATCAATTCAGAAGTTCAAATAGACGAGACAAGATGGATATGCTATATCAGATATCGAAAATGATAGTTGGCCAATGTCGGTGATTCCGGGCAAACCACAGGCCATGTGTGCCGGTCTATTAATCGCTGTGGGAGTAGCCAGCTACTCAAACGGCTCACATATCAGAATGTTCGAATAGCAGAATCAGAATCAGAAACACAGTACATCGTACTCGTGGACCAAAGATACAGAAATAGATCATTGCTGATGTAACAGACCAGCTCAGCTGGCCATAGCCACCCTTGTGGGCCGACAAACAACGATTGTTGTGACATCGTTACATGGTAACATTAACAGTGTAGCATAATCTCACAAATGCCTTTGTTTCAAAATCAGTGCGAGTCGGACCGTGCGACACACAGTCAGCATGCGCTCAAGCACATCACATCGGTATTTCTTTATAAACTGTTCATTTTTCCTTAAATCACATGTAAATTCAGTTTGTTTCACTAAACAATTCAAAACAGGCTGACTAGCCCCTTTTCGGATAAAATCTCAGAAAATAGTCTATGCAAATTTAAAAAATTCAAGATTTTCGATTTAAAAAAAAATTCATGCCATATTACAATCCATGCAAACCACTTAAATTCAATCGTAAAATTAGGTTGATCAACCAGGCTAAAACCTATAATTTTCAGAGCCATAAAATTCTCCATAGATTTTTATGTAATTTTGGTACTGCGAAATTTAGCTTAAAATTTTATATCTACAAATATACGAAAATTACTCATATTTATCTCTAGCAGTAAGGAGAATTTTCCTTACCTCGGTGTCTGCCCGTGGTCCTCAATGCCTCAACGTTGTGAGTCGACAGGTTCGGTCCACTCGGTTTATTTCCCTAAAATTTTGTACCAATATTTTTAAAATTTCGAACCGATATTTTCGACCGTCTTTTTCTCGAATTTTCCAGATTCTTTGTGTACTCTAATCTAACTTAAATTTTTTATTATTTATTTATATATATACACCATAATATATATAAATAAATAACATTTTTCTTTTTTTTGAATTTCCTTTTTTTTAAATTTCCTTTTTGGTTTCTCGCCATTTCTCTCCTACTTTTCTTCTTCGTTTCTCACAAGATACTGTTCATCATGTCTTCGCCAACTCACGGTACTGCTATCTCCATCTACCTCATGCTTCCGCATCGGTGCTGGTGTTCCTCTCTCTCTCTCTCTCTCTCCACTTCTAGCCCACCGTCTACCAACCTATCCTTTTACTCTGCCTTGCTCGGCCCCATTGCTTCAACCTTCTGTTTCACTCTTTTTCTCACCGAACGACTTCCTCTTGAAGACTCCAAAACTCGAGACCAAGCTTGCTGTTTCCAGTTGCTGGGTTCACTTACTTCTTTAGCCGAGCATGAGCCTCCACCATCTCCACCTTCAGCTTTCTCAGTTCAACACAAAATGCTCTATTTAATCGATGCTTGTTGGCTCCCTTAATCTTTTGGTTTCACCGTCATATTTCAGAGCTAAATCTTGACCATTTCAGCTTACCTATCACCTTGTTTCACAATACCCTCTCCCTATTCAGCGACTTGCTCTGATCAGGAGGGAACAACCCCTTAATTAAGCCACAACAGCCTTTAGCTTTTAACTTTTACTCCCTTGTGTGGCTTGTTTCCATCTATTTCCCTTCCCCTCATAGTTTCGTTGCTCTCTCTACTGCTCGCTTCAGCTTTTTCCATTCATACAAAAACCCTAAAAATGTCGAGAGCCCTTTGTTCTTCAACGTGAAGGTAGCCTCGTACGGCTGTGTACAGCTCCATTGATGTTGTCTTGCTCTCACAATCCCTGATCAACTACCGAAACAACTAAAAATCCCTCTTTCTCATGTCTTTTTATGCTTTAGCAAACACTAGGTTACAAATCTCTCTTCCCCTTCATGTGGTCTGTTTCAGTTTCCTTTGTTCCTTCTCTGTTCACTCACTCTCGCCAAACTCTCTCATTCTCTTTAGTTTTCTGTTTTTACCTTACTAATCCCTTTTCTTTCTCTGTGACACGGTTCTTTTACCGACCCCCTGCTATTGGATTTGCTTTTTCTTCACCTTAGCAGAGGTAGTTGGTCTCGCTACCTTTCCTTCATTTATTTTCTTCCATACCATATTTTCCTATATTTACTTCGATTTCCTTTCTTTCCTTCTTTCTTTGCTGCCCTTGGCAGGCCTATACCCTTTCGGTTTTAGTCTCCCATTTGTACAACAGTCCTCTGCCTTCAATCCTTTCTCATAGTTCCTAATCCTATGCCTTGTGACACCCTTTTTCCCAAGATCGAACTACTCCCACTATCTCCTCCTTGCTCACTGACCTGGTAAGGTATTTTCAGACTTGTAGGCACTAAGCATTCTGCCATCTCATTTCTTTAACTGTCGTGCCTAGCTATCATCGAGCCTCCAGTTTTTTCTGCCTTTCTTCCTTCTACTGTTTCGCCTTCTGCCTTAAACTAGGCATTGTTGCTGCTGCTTTCAGTACATATTTCCGGCAGCCACATCCACGTCCTGTTGATTCAGTAAAACTTCCACCTAACCCTCTAGAGTTCTCGTGCCTCACGATTTCCTCCGTTTTCTCTCCATGTCCTGTAACTATATATGTTTATATATTTTTATTATTTTTTCTTTCTTTACTTTTCAGCCTTCCTCCTACTTTTGGTCTGCTTCCCACTCCTTCATTTTGTCCTTTCTCTGCTGCTACAGCAGTCACCAGCCTGCCATCCTTCCCCATCGAAAAGCTATCCCTTCCCATATCACTTCATTCCTTTCTTTATCTCCTTAAGCACATTATGTCATTGGGATTGGCTTCATTTTGGAAGCCAATCCATAGTTTGTATACTTATATTTATATATATATATATATATTTCTAGATGTATTATAATGTACGTTTTATATCCTTAGCTATAGTTATCATATATATATATATCATTGTTTTCTATATTTATATTTGTACTTAGATTTAATTCACTCATGATCACATATTTAATCTTAATAGCCCAAAAGTATTTTTTTATAGCCAACACCGCATATATTGAAAATTTACGGTATTTACATTACAACTTACTTATATGTCACTTTTCCTCATTTCATATTATTTAGTTAAACAGAGGCATGTACCAAGCCTTTTTGGTTTAGCTCATTCACTTCAATTTAAACACACTTAATTCTTATAGAGGTTAAAAAACATTTATTTTAAGCCTTTTCATAACAATCCGTTACATGCCAAAGTATCATTTTCATCATTTTTATCGCTTTCAACTTAATCGAGCTTAAACCGATCTTTGTCGATATTAAACTAACACCATACAAACATCAAATTCAACCAAATTTTAACTTTTCCATGCCAACCCTAGGCTAGTTACAGCATAGCATTATCTTAGAAAACTTAATTCAAAATTTCACTTTAGCCAAAATCACGCAGATCGAACATACATAAACTTGTATCAACTTCATCTTCTTTCAACAATTTTACCTTAGGGTTGACCAACTTTGACTCGAGATTCATCTACCAACAATCTTTCTTACTTGTATAACCACAAGTATACAACCTAGAAACACCATAAACAAACTTAAAAATCCATCAAAGATGGAAGAAAATCACTTTCTTTCACCTTGGTGAATATGACAATTCTTCCCAGAATTCTTCTCAGTAACTTTTCACTAGGCAAATGACCTTGGTTTTGGCTGACATTTTAATATGTTGTAGGGGACTTGCAAGGGTAAAATTGGTCCTTCTTGGATAAACTCTGATTCTGTTTGGAAGATGGCCGAAAAATTCTCACAAGGTGAAACAGGGGAAGGACGCTTTGGGAGGTTCCAGAAGCTATATCTCTACTTCCTTGATTAAAAGGTAGGTCCAAAGCTTATCTCTAACCCATCCAAATTGGGCCATTTCTTCAGCCCAACAGAAACTGTGCAGGCTGCCCTGCATTCAAAAAATTCCTAAAAATTATTTTCAGCTTATTTGTTAAATTTTCGACTTCTCCAATGTTCGACTATGTCTCTAGTTATTGTCCAAGAAATTTCGGGGCCACTTGTTTTGGAAAATTTTTGGTTTGCTTTAAAACTTTATTTCAGGGTTTTAACCTCACTTTTTCCACTTTAATTTAATTCTCCAACTTAAATATACACCATACTATTTCCTATGGGTTCGAAATAATTTTCTCAAATTTATAGAATTTATTTTGAATTTATTTCGGGTTCTTGGGAAATTTTTTGGTTTAATGGTAACCTGATTTTTCACTAATTTTCTCACATCCAAAGCCTGAGTTCTACTTTTTAACCATCAAATCGTAGTTATATACATATAACTCTCAAGAATTACTTAAATTTAGAATCTCAGCTCGGGTTTCGTGCCCAGGCTTCGTGCCACTAATCCTACCCTTCGGTTGCTTCTGGCCCTGTACCAACATCAAAACGAGTCTCTTAGTTTCTTTCTGGTTTTTTTAAATAATAATAATAATAGTGATATTTTGAGTTTCACATTCTCTTCAACTTTTGGGAATTCAGTCATCCAAATTCAAGTTGGTCCACTGAATAGATGCGAGTACTTCTCTCTCATTATGCTCTCCAGCTCCCAGGTGGCCTCCTTAACGAGTGATGCTACCAGAGAACCTTCACTAGTGGAATTGTCTTAGATCGTAGTACTCAATCTTTCTTGTCGAGGATCCAGATAGGTTGTTAGATGTAACTTATGTCTCCCTGGATATCTAATAGCTCGTACTCAATTATATAAGAGGGGTCTGGATTATACTTCCTTCACATGGAGATGTGGAAAACATCGTGTCCCTTAGACAATGGTGGAGGTAAGGTAAGTCTGTATGCAACATCTCCCACCTTCTCTAATATTTAAAATGAACTAATGATGAGAAGACTGAGCTTTCCTTTCTTCCCAAATCTCATGACACCCTTCATTGGTGATGCCTTTATGAATACTGAGTCCCCAATCTGAAATTTCAGTGGCCACCTACGCACATCGACGTAGCTTTTTTGTCTACTTTTGTCACGCCCCAAAAATGCGGAAAATAGGGCTAATTTAAAACTTTTTACTCGTTAATTCACAATTAAAGGTGCATTCCTGTGCAGTGTCATACATCATCATAATTATCGTTCCCCAGGATCTCCTCATGATATAATAAATATTGTATTATACCCATTACTCGATTACAAGTTAATTAATCCTAATACATCCCATACAATGATATACATCAAGTGTCTGCAATTACAATAATAGTCTGGGTACATGAAAAGATAAGATATACCTCAAGATACAATATATATGGCCTGGAGCTCGAATCCTCCACTAGCCACTACTCCGTACGTCGCAAGGAAGTCCTTATTCACTTGAAGAACTCTGGGGGGGAAAGAAAAACAGGGTGAGCTTCTAAATCGCTCAGTAAAGGGGGTAAGGAACTCATTTCATAAACCAAAATGCACATCACAAAAGGTTTATTTGTATGTGAAACTCATTTGAAAATCATAGCATGAAAGTTCTCAAAACAATATTCTCATATCTCAAATCATGTGAAAACATGAAGTAAAAAGGCTCACTCTAGAGCATTAACAAAGCATGTGAAAATAACGCGTTAAACGCTTTCTCAAATACGTGATAAAATCACAGTAAAAATAATGCACGTGGCACAGCCACTAAACACACGTGGCAAAGCCACTGATTTAAATTCTCACGTGGCATAGCCACAAAACACACGTGGCAAAGCCACTGATTTAATTTCTCGCATGGCATAGCCACAGAATAGGGTTCCTCAACGTGGCACTGCCACCAATGGGGTATAACGTGGCACAGCCACCAATGGGGTTTCTCAACGTGGCACAGCCACCAATGGGGTATAACGTGGCACAACCACCAATGGGGTTTTCTCAACGTGGCACAGCCACCAATGGGGTATAACGTGGCACAGCCACCAATGGGGTTTCTCAACGTGGCACAGCCACCAATGGGGTATAACGTGGCACAGCCACCAATGGGGTTTCTCAACGTGGCACAGCCACCAATTTTACGTGGCATAGCCACAGAATAGGTTATTCTCACGTTACCAGAACGGAGAAGAATTCGGGCTTACATGCTACCAGAGCAATGCCCGGTGTGTACTCACAACTACACACCTAAGTCTTATCACATAAGACTGATTTGCCTTCACGTAGAACTCATAATGGTTTTCTCTCATAAAACTCATTTGAAATCGTTTTGTACTCAACACAAAACGTAATAAAACCGAGTTCCAACCGGCAAAGCACACGCACACATTTCTCAAATCTCAATATTGCCTTAACGTAGAACCCAGTTATAAACTCATAAAAACATTGGGTTCCAACCGGCTATAAAAATCGTGTGCAATTATATCTCAACACAAAACACTCAACATGCTTATTTTATAAACCATAATTCATGCTAAAATAGTTTACAATTCACATACACAAATGGTTTAGATATCCCTTACCTCTTTGCACCTCGTATAGTGCAATCGTTTCCCCCGTATCATGGACTAGCCTCGCATTCCACTCTGGAACTCCCGAGCTGTCCAAACGATGTTAAAACATCAATACTCAATTATCTCATAACCCTCAATTCTCAAAATCGAGCATAATTGCTCATAACACCTCAAATCTCTTGATTTCTCGTAACTCAACCCTAAACTACAACCTCATTCACAATATCTCAATGTCCTACATTCCTCATGCCAATTATCTAGGCTAATTCTCCACATTGTCTATATTTTCATTTATAGCACAAATTCTCAAAATTACCAAAATTATCAAATATCTACATTACTCCAACTACATTGCAATTTCATCAATCCCTAATCCTTTCTCAACTATTTCAACGCAATGACAACCACCAATAGCATCAAAATCAGCTCAAATATCAAGATCGAGGTTTAGAAATTACCCAAAGCTTGTGAGACGCACAACTCACGCCTCGATCCGATTCGTCCTTCGATTTCCAAGTATGTTGTTCTCCCTTTGATGAGGAACAACTTTCCTTCTTACCACAACAGCTGATTCGGCCGAAAATGGGGGATTTGGATGAGTGAGAAAGTTAGGTTTTCAAAAAAATGGGGGTTGGAAGAGAGAGAAAGTGAAATTGCAGGAGAAAACACGAGTTCCTTATATAGGCTGGAGGTAGGAGATCGATCTGCCTCTTGATGAGATCGATCTGCGTTTGAAATTTGGGGACGATCTGGGCAATTTTATGCCTAGGAGATCGATCTGTCGAGGGGTGAGATCGATCTCTTTATGGCTTTATGAGATCGATCTGCTCCTAAGGAGATCGATCTTCTCCCCAAACAGAATCATTTGGAGATCGATCTCTTCCTCATGAGATCGATCCTTTCTCAAACAGATTCATAAGGAGATCGATCTCTTCCATTGGAGATCGATCTGCTCCTCAAATTTCCCCTTCCTCGTCATTTTTAACTCACCAGATCGATCTCTCCTTCTCCCAGATCGATCTGTCCTCATACTTCATGCTCATTTTACACACTTAACACACAAATCTCCAATTATAATTCCCACAATTTACTTAGCTCAATAAATTACACTTCAAATTCTTATCACATCAATAAAATATGTCTGAAATTCTCAGATCTCACATCCTCCCCACCTTAAAAAGAATTTGGTCCTCCAAATTCAACTCAACTAGTCAAAATAGATGGGGGTATTTCTCCTTCATGAGACTCTCTAGTTCCCAGGTTGCCTCTTCCCTTGAGTGATGTTTCCACAAAACTTTCACTAATGGGATGCTCTTGGTCCTCAGTACCTTCTCCTTTCTATCGAGAATCCGGATGGGTTCCTCAGTGTAGCTCATGTCCTCCTGTATGTCCATCTCATCATACTCTATAACATGAGAAGGGTCAGGGTGGTACTTCCTCAACATAGACACATGAAAAACGTTGTGTATTCCGGACATCTGTGGGGGTAATGCCAATCTGTAGGCTACCTCTCCCACTCTCTCAAGAATCTCGAATGGTCCTATGTATCGAGGACTCAATTTTCCTTTCTTCCCAAATCGCATGATACCCTTGCTCGGTGATACTCTCAGAAATACTGCATCACCAACATCAAACTCAAGTGGCCGTCTACGCGCATCCGCGTAGCTTTTCTGTCTACTCTGTGCAGCCCGTAACCTCTCACATATGCGTTTCACACTCTGTACGGCTTGCTCAACAAGCTCGGGAGCATTTATCTTTCTGTCACCGACCTCTTCCCAAGCTACAGGGGATCTACACCTCCTACCATATAGAGCCTCAAAAGGTGCCATTCCAATACTCGCATGATAGCTGTTATTGTACGCAAACTCTGCTAGGGGCAGGTGATCATCCCATGATCCCTTAAAATCCATCGTACACGCCCTCAACATATCCTCCAGGGTCTGAATAGTCCTCTCTGACTGACCATCTGTCTGAGGATGATAGGCGGTACTAAAACTCAATCGAGATCCCATGGACTCCTGAAACTGGGTCCAAAATCTGGAAGTAAATCGGGAATCTCTATCAGAAGTAATACTCACTGGAGCCCCATGTAATCTAGCTATCTCGCTGACATACAGTTCAGCTAAGGCATCCACAGTATCTGTGCTCTTGATGGCAAGGAAGTGGGCACTCTTGGTCAATCTATCCACAATGACCCATATCGCGTCATGACCTCTTCGGGTCCTCGGTAAACCCATAATAAAGTCCATAGTGACATGCTCCCATTTCCATGTAGGTACAGGTAAGGGCTGTAGTAGTCCTCCGGGCTTCCGATGCTCAGCTTTCACTTGCTGGCATACTAAACACCTGGCCACATACTCTGCCACATCTCGCTTCATACCACTCCACCAATACACCTTTCTCAAGTCTCGGTACATCTTAGTACTCCCTGGGTGCATGGTGTATCGCGAGCAGTGGGATTCTCTCAATATCTGTCTCTTTAGGGTATCATCGTCCAGTACACAAATCCGTCCTCTGAATCTCAACAATCCATCCTCACTGACGGTGAGATCCGACTGCGAACTCTGCTCAGCTTGGCTAACCATATCTATCAATCTCTGATCACTGCGCTGCCCAGTTCTAATCTGATCTATGATCCTGGGCTCTATCCGCAGGCTAGCCAAAAATCCAGTCTCTACCTCTTTAACTCTGATCCGAAGTTCGGCGAACTGCTCTAACAAATCCCATTCCCTGATCATTATAGCAGATATCATACTCTTCCTGCTCAGGGCATCAGCAACCACATTCGCCTTACCCGGATGATATAGAATCTCGCAGTCATAATCCTTAAGGAGTTCCATCCATCTCCTTTGTCTCATGTTTAACTCTTTCTGATCAAAGAGATATCTCAAACTCTTGTGATCAGTGAAGATCTGGAATCTTTCCCCATATAAGTAATGTCGCCAGATCTTCAAAGCAAATACCACAGCGGCTAACTCCAAATCATGCGTGGGGTAATTCCGCTCATGGTCTTTCAGCTGTCGCGATCCATATGCGACCACTCTTCCGTGCTACATAAGCACACACCCCAATCCTTGATGAGATGTATCACTATACACCGAAAATCCTCCTGATCCCTCAGGAATAGTTAACACAGGTGCCGCTATCAATCTCCTCTTTAATTCCTGAAAACTGAGCTCACATTGGTCAGTCCATATAAATGGAGTCTCTTTGCGCGTGAGCTTAGTTAAAGGAGCGGCAATCCTTGAAAATCCTTCCACAAATCTTCTGTAATACCCTGCCAAACCAAGGAAGCTTCGTACCTCAGTAACTGTCCTCGGTCTCTCCCAATTAAGCACAGCCTCCACCTTACTTGGGTCCACTGATACTCCTTCCTCTGAGACTATATGACCAAGGAAAGCTATCCGGTTCAGCCAAAACTCACACTTACTAAGCTTTCCGTACAATTGCTTATCTCGGAGTATCTAAAGTACTAACCACAAATGCTGTGCATGCTCCTCATACGACCGAGAGTACACCAGGATATCATCAATAAAGACTATCACAAACTTATCCAGATAGTCTCTGAACACCTCGTTCATCAATCTCATAAATGCTGCTAGGGCGTTCGTCAATCCAAAGGACATCACCAGAAATTCGTAATGGCCATACCTTGTCCTGAAGGCCGTCTTTGGAATATCTTCTTCCTTGATCCTCAATTGGTGATAGCCCGATCTCAAATCAATCTTAGAAAAGACTGATGCCCCTCTCAGCTGATCAAGTAGATCATCAATCCTGGGCAGTGGGTATTTATTCTTCACCGTGGCTTTATTCAACAACCGGTAGTCTACACATAATCTGAGACTACCGTCCTTCTTCTTAACAAATAGTACTGGCGCTCCCCACGGCGAAACACTGGGTCTAATAAACCCTTGATCCAATAACTCCTGTAGTTGTCTCTTCAATTCCTCAAGTTCCACTAATGCCATCCTGTAAGGAGGTTTAGAGATCGGCTGAGTATCTGGTACCAAATCAATGGTAAACTCCAGCTCTCTCTCTGGTGGTAAACCTGGCAATTCATCTGGAAAAACATCCAGAAATTCATAAACCACAGGTATATCCTCAATCCTCGGATGTTCCCGCTCATCGTCTGAGATGAGTGTCTCATAACCTTCACATGAATAATCATATTTAATAGTCTCCAAAATAATGTTAAAATTCTCAAATTACTTACTAGAAATCCACATAATCATTCCCTCAATATCTCAATCGTACACTGTAAGGTTCAGGTAGGGAGAAAGTTACGATCTTAGTGTAGCAGTCTAAACTCACTCGATTGGTCGCCAACCAATCCATTCCCAGAATTACATCAAACCCATGTATATTCAACATGATTAGATCTGCTAACATCACTCTATCTCCCACCTTTATTTCACATCCTCTACAGATTAACTCAGTTTTCTGGGATTCACGCATAGGGGTATTTACATGTAGTATATATTCTAGAGGTTCAAACTTCAAGTTTAATCTACATGCAAAATGCTCAGAAATAAATGAATGCGTGGATCCTGAATCAATCAACACATGAGCCTCATAATTACAGACAGAGAGTGTACCTCTTATAGTTTCTGCCGAAGTGTCTGCGGTCTCCTTATCCAGGGCGAACACACGTCCCTGTGCCACAGGTTTCTTCCCTTTCTCTGCCGCAGTGGCCCGTCTCCGAGGATCCACTCTCTGAGGCTGTTGTCTAGTGGGCTTCGGAGCATGTGGTATCTGAGGTTGGGGACAGTCCTTCACTCTGTGACCCATGTCACCACATCTAAAACATCCGTGGATCGACCCAGTACAACTTCCCTCATGCGATCGGCCACAGTCCCTACAAACCCTTATCTCCGGCCTGACATATCGAGGGGCCTCCTTGATAATAGGATAGGCTCTGGGTCTCTCCAATCTGTCCTTCTGTACCTCAATCCTTCCTCTTCTGAAGGAACCTCTCCGAGCCTCTGTTTGGAAAAGTGCTGGCCTCTTGCCCTTATCTCTATTCACAGCTCTGAGCTCATTCTGGGATTGTACCATCTCAATCCCTCTTTCAATCTCTTGTGCTCGTCTCAGAGCATCTCCAAACTCAGTAATGCATAGCCCTATCAATCTATCTCTGATGACGGGCTTCAACCCATACACAAACTTCTCTGTGCGGAGCTCTTCACTCTTGAAGGTCTCTGGGTCATATCTCAATAGCGCTGTGAATTGGCTCTCATAGTCATCCACAGACATGTCACCCTGTACCAAACTCAAAAACTCGGCCTGTTTCTTTCTCTGAGCGGCCCGTGGTACATATTGGGTCCTAAAAGCTGTCTGAAACTCTTCCCAACCAATCACACCATGGTGGGACATCAAAATACCCTGGGTAGTACCCCACCAATCTCGAGCTCTCCCCTTCAGCATATAGGCACTCATACTGACCCTCTCAGCATCGGTGCACCCCAGGATATCAAATATAATCCTTAACTCCGTCAACCACTCCTCAGCCTCCGTAGGATCCTTCTTTCCCTTAAATGCGGGTGGATTCATCTTTAGAAAATCCCTTAGTCGGACCATGCTTCTATCCTCAGGCTGAGTGACAGGAGGCACTGGGGGTATGGGGGGTCCTTGCGGTGGTGTAGGGGTAGTATCCGAGGCATTAACTCCAAAGTGTTGCGCGAATAACGCTGCCATCTGCTCAAAACCTTGCCTCACATCGGTCTCAATCCGATTAAACCGAGAGTTAGGACTCTCTGGTTGTGGGACAGGTGGCGGAGGGGACTCTGCCTGCCTCCTCGAACGACCTCGTCGTTTACTCATTCTCTATCTCAACTCGTCTCCTGCGCGTACATATCAAAATTGATTGAAATCTCAATCCTCAATTTCAGTTCATGACCAGACTATTACAGACACTTGGGATGTATTCTATTTCACTTAACCGACACTGACAGTACTAGACACCCTAAGCTCTGATACCAAGAAAACTCTGTCACGCCCCGAAAATGCGGAAAATAGGGCTAATTTAAAACTTTTTACTCGTTAATTCACAATTAAAGGTGCATTCCTATGCAGTGTCATACATCATCATAATTATCGTTCCCCAGGATCTCCTCATGATATAATAAATATTGTATTATACCCATTACTCGATTACAAGTTAATTAATCCTAATACATCCCATACAATGATATACATCAAGTGTCTGCAATTACAATAATAGTCTGGGTACATGAAAAGATAAGATATACCTCAAGATACAATATATATGGCCTGGAGCTCGAATCCTCCACTAGCCACTACTCCGTACGTCGCAGAGAAGTCCTTATTCACTTGAAGAACTCTGGGGGGGGGGGGGAAAGAAAAACAGGGTGAGCTTCTAAATCGCTCAGTAAAGGGGGTAAGGAACTCATTTCATAAACCAAAATGCACATCACAAAAGGTTTATTTGTATGTGAAACTCATTTGAAAACCATAGCATGAAAGTTCTCAAAACAATATTCTCATATCTCAAATCATGTGAAAACATGAAGTAAAAAGGCTCACTCTAGAGCATTAACAAAGCATGTGAAAATAACGCGTTAAACGCTTTCTCAAATACGTGATAAAATCACAGTAAAAATAATGCACGTGGCACAGCCACTAAAAACACGTGGCAAAGCCACTGATTTAAATTCTCACGTGGCATAGCCACAAAACACACGTGGCAAAGCCACTGATTTAATTTCTCGCGTGGCATAGCCACAGAATAGGGTTCCTCAACGTGGCACTGCCACCAATGGGGTATAACGTGGCACAGCCACCAATGGGGTTTCTCAACGTGGCACAGCCACCAATGGGGTATAACGTGGCACAGCCACCAATGGGGTTTTCTCAACGTGGCACAGCCACCAATGGGGTATAACGTGGCACAGCCACCAATGGGGTTTCTCAACTTGGCACAGCCACCAATGGGGTATAACGTGGCACAGCCACCAATGGGGTTTCTCAACGTGGCACAGCCACCAATTTTACGTGGCATAGCCACAGAATAGGTTATTCTCACGTTACCAGAACGGAGAAGAATTCGGGCTTACATGCTACCAGAGCAATGCCCGGTGTGTACTCACAACTACACACCTAAGTCTTATCACATAAGACTGATTTGCCTTCACGTAGAACTCATAATGGTTTTCTCTCATAAAACTCATTTGAAATCGTTTTGTACTCAACACAAAACGTAATAAAACCGAGTTCCAACCGGCAAAGCACACGCACACATTTCTCAAATCTCAATATTGCCTTAACGTAGAACCCAGTTATAAACTCATAAAAACATTGGGTTCCAACCGGCTATAAAAATCGTGTGCAATTATATCTCAACACAAAACACTCAACATGCTTGTTTTATAAACCACAATTCATGCTAAAATAGTTTACAATTCACATACACAAATGGTTTAGATTTCCCTTACCTCTTTGCACCTCGTATAGTGCAATCGTTTCCCCCGTATCATGGACTAGCCTCGCATTCCACTCTGGAACTCCCGAGCTGTCCAAACGATGTTAAAACATCAATACTCAATTATCTCATAACCCTCAATTCTCAAAATCGAGCATAATTGCTCATAACACCTCAAATCTCTTGATTTCTCGTAACTCAACCCTAAACTACAACCTCATTCACAATATCTCAATGTCCTACATTCCTCATGCCAATTATCTAGGCTAATTCTCCACATTGTCTATATTTTTATTTATAGCACAAATTCTCAAAATTACCAAAATTATCAAATATCTACATTACTCCAACTACATTGCAATTTCATCAATCCCTAATCCTTTCTCAACTATTTCAACGCAATGACAACCACCAATAGCATCAAAATCAGCTCAAATATCAAGATCGAGGTTTAGAAATTACCCAAAGCTTGTGAGACGCATAACTCACGCCTCGATCCGATTCGTCCTTCGATTTCCAAGTATGTTGTTCTCCCTTTGATGAGGAACAACTTTCCTTCTTACCACAACAACTGATTCGGCCGAAAATGGGGGATTTGGATGAGTGAGAAAGTTAGGTTTTCAAAAAAATAGGGGTTGGAAGAGAGAGAAAGTAAAATTGCAGGAGAAAACACGAGTTCCTTATATAGGCTGGAGGTAGGACATCGATCTGCGTTTGAAATTTGGGGACGATCTAGGTAATTTTATGCCTAGGAGATCGATCTGTCGAGGGGTGAGATCGATCTCTTTATGGCTTTATGAGATCGATCTGCTCCTAAGGAGATCGATCTTCTCCCCAAACAGAATCATTTGGAGATCGATCTCTTCCTCATGAGATCGATCCTTTCTCAAACAGATTCATAAGGAGATCAATCTCTTCCATTGGAGATCGATCTGCTCCTCAAATTTCCCCTTCCTCGTCATTTTTAACTCACCAGATCGATCTCTCCTTCTCCCAGATCGATCTGTCCTCATACTTCATGCTCATTTTACACACTTAACACACAAATCTCCAATTATAATTCCCACAATTTACTTAACTCAATAAATTACACTTCAAATTCTTATCACATCAATAAAATATGTCTGAAATTCTCAGATCTCACAACTTTGGGTGGCCCTTAATCTATAACATATAGTACATACGCCCTGAGCCACATGCTTTACAAGATCAGGAGTTAAGATTTTTCGATCACCCACTTCTTCCTAAGCAACTAAGGACCTATATCTCCTGCTATACAGAGCCTCATAAGGAGCCATCCAATACTGGCATGATAGCTATTATTATAGGCAAATTCTGCTAGGGGCAAATTATCATCCCATGAACCTTTAAAGTCCAATGAACATGCCCTCTACATATCCTCTAAGGTCTATATCGTCCGCTTGGATTGACTATCTATTTGAGGATGGTAGGCAATGCTCAAAGTAAGCTGAGATTCCATAGCTTCCTGAAAATGTGTCCAGAACCTGAAAGTGAGCCGAGAATCTTTATCAGAAGTAATGCTCATGGGAGCACCATGCAACTGTGACACCTTTTTGACATACAAGTCTACC
This sequence comes from Firmiana major, assembly GCA_033439115.1. Lineage (NCBI taxonomy): Eukaryota > Viridiplantae > Streptophyta > Magnoliopsida > Malvales > Malvaceae > Firmiana > Firmiana major. The sequence continues at coordinate 42,680,594 of CM065905.1, forward strand.
AATTTATCTAGCGAATCGGTGCTCTTGATGGTAAGAAAATGGGCACTCTTAGTCAATCTGTCTACTATAACCCAAATTGCATCATGGCCTTTTTGAGTCCTTGGTAAGTAGATAATAAAATCCATCGTAATAAACTCTCATTTTCATGTAGGCACCAGTAATGACTTAAGGAATCTGGTTGGCTTCTGATACTCAATCTTAATCTGCTAACAAATCAAACATCGGGCTACAAAATTGGCTACATCTCTCTTCATACCAATTCACCAATACTCCTTACGTAAGTCATGATACATCTTAGTGATGTCGGGGTTCACAGTGTAGCGAGAACAATGAGACTCTCTCAGAATTCTTTATCTTAGGCTGTCATCATTCGACACACAGATAGGATCCTTAAACCTCAACAACCTATTATCACTGACTGTAAAATCTGACTACAATCTCTGATTTGAAAGGCTAACCATATCCCATAACTTTTGGTCATTCTTTTGCTCTGCCCTGATCTGATCTAAAATACTAGGCTCAATTTGTATACTAGCCATAAATCCATCATCAACCCTATCAACACTGATACTAAGCTCGACAAACTGTCGTAGCAAGTGTCACTATCTGACCATCATATAAGACACCATACCCTTCCTGCTGAGAGCATCTGCAACTACGTTCGCCTTACCCAGATGATACTAGATCTCGCAGTCAAAATCTTTGAGGAGCTCTATCCACCACCTCTACCTTATATTATGTTCCCTCTAGTCAAATATGTACTTCAAACTTTTATGGTCAGTGAAGATTTAAAATTTCTCACCATACAAATAGTGCCGCCAAATCTTCAAATCAAAAACCACTGCGGCAACTCCAGATCATGGGTAGGATAATTCTGTTCATGATCCTTAAGCTATTTGGAACTATGAGCGATCACTTGGTCGTTCTACATAAGCATACATCCCAGACCCTGATGGGAGGCATCACTATACACCGTAAATCCCCCTGATCCACTCAGAATAGTCAGGACGGGTGCTGTAGTCAATATCTATTTGAGCTCTTGAAAACTCTACTCACATTGAACTAACCATATAAACGGAACCCCTTTACATGTAAGCTTAGTCAACGGAGTTGCGATTTTGGAGAAATCCTCTATAAATCTCTGATAGTATCCTGCCAATCCCATGAAACTTCGAATCTATCACAGTCCTTGACCTCTCCCACCTGAGTACTGCCTCAACTTTGGACGGATCAACTGACACTCCATCTTTGGATATAATATGACCAAGGAAGGTTATCTGCTCTAGACAAAACTCACTCTTACTAAATTTCCCAAAGAATTGTTTCTCTCAGAGAATCTGAAGTACGGTCCTCAAATGCTGCTCGTGCTCCTCCCGAGACTTAGAGTAAATCAGAATATCATCAATAAAAACTATCACAAATCAATCCAGATAATCTCAGAATACCTCATTCATCAGACTCATAAAAGCAGCAGGGGTATTGGTCAAGCCAAATGGCATAACCAAGACTCAAAATGGCCATATCTAGTATTGAGGCCGTCTTCAGAACATTCTCCTTTCTAATCCTCAACTAATGATAGCTAGATCTTAAATCAATCTTAGAAAATACTGTAGCCTCTTTCAACAGGTCAAACAAATCATCAATTCTTAGCAGAGGACTTTTATTTTTCACCGTAGCCTTATAAGCAGTCGATAATCAATGCATAACCTGAGACTTCCATCATTCTTTCTTACAAACAGTATAAGAGCTCCCTATGGAGACACACTTAATCTGATAAAACACTTATCCAACAAGTCTTGTAGTTGCTTTTTCAGTTCTTCCAGTTCAATTAGTACCATCCTGTATGGATGTTTAAAGATTGACTGGGTATCCGGAACTAAATCAATAATAAACTCTAGCTCTCTCTCTCTAGGGGTAATCCCAGTAACTTATCAAGAAACACATCTGGGAACTCACAAACAATCGGTATATCCTGAATGCTTGGGTGTTCCCAGCTCACACTAGAAAGAAAAATGATGTAACCTTTACGATAATAGAAACATCTGAAAGTTTACGCAATTCACACTTTAAAACATAATATATTTTATTTCTTAACTGCAAAACGTATACCAAATTTATCAAGTAAGGAGTATGTTACAGTCTTGGTATAACAGTCTAAACTTACGTGATTAGTGGCTAGCCAATCTATACCCAAAATTACATCAAAATCGTACTTGTTTAACAAGATTAGATATGCTATCATTACCTTATCTCCTACCTTAATCTCACAATTTCTACACACCCTATTAGTCATTTGTGACTCATGCATGGGAGTACTGATATGCAACATATGATCTAGGGGCTCAGGTTCTAGATGCAAATGCTATGTAAAATGAGGTGAAATAAATGAGTGTGTGGAGCCAAGGTTAAACAAAACGTAAGCTTCGTGGTTACAAACAAGAAGATTCCCTCTGATAGTCTCTGAAGAGGTGTTGGAGTCTCATTGTCCAAAGCAAAGACGTTCCCTTGAGTGACAAGCCTTTTACCTTTCTCTGCTACTGTAGCCTGTCTTTGAGGGGTTTATCTCTGAGGAGCGCGTGTCTGTCTCTCGTGCTATGGTTGTGGTTGATCCTGAGACTGTGGAGTCTTAAGTTGTGGAGAATATTTAATTAAATGTCCTCTGTCTCCACACTTAAAACAGACACCTGTACGTTAATGACAGGGTCCACTGTGCAACCTACCATACTCTTTACAACTTCTCATAGACTGCTAATGGCTCCTAGTGATCACAGTAGTAGTAGTAGGAGTCGTGGGCCTGTAACCCTCGCTGGAGACTCACTAGTCCTCTGTCTCTTGGGTTGACTTCTTCTTGGCTCTAATTTGAAGGTATCCACTCTCTTACCCTTATCTTCTGACTTCCCTCGGGAACCATACTAAGCCTGGGTAACATCATGTAAACACCGTAAATTTTCTGTATTTAAGTTAAAAAAATGAAATGAAGGATAAAAACAATTACAATAAATATATATACATGTAATTGTCCAAGAATGAAAATATAATTAAAAATATATAAATATATATATATATAAATATAAAAAAAATATATATAGAAATATAAATAAATATAAATAGATATATATATATATAAATATAGATAAATATAAATAGATATATATATATATAATAAAAATAAATAAAAAAATAAACGAAAAAGAAAAAAAAATTTTAGGATCGCTCGAAAAAAAGAAAAAACCCATTCCTCCCCCCCCCCGTTCCCTTCCTCTGCGATCGCCGACCAAAGCCCTTCTCCTCCTGTTCGTTTCGCCTACCGATCATTGTCGAGTTTGTTGGCCGATCGAGACCCCAAAATCGACAACCTGAACGCAGGCCCCGGCTCCCCCTTTTCTCTTCTTTCCTTTGCTGTTTGCCAAAACCCGAGCCCCTTCCTCTCTCCCTTTCTTTCGTCGGTCCGGCGACCGAACCCAGGAGGACTGACGACCGAGCCTTCCCCCTCTGACCACCGGCAACCCGTTCCCTTTCTTCTCCCTCTCCCCTCGCTTGAAAAATAAAAACGAAACAGAGGAGTTTTCCTCTGTTTCACGGACTGCAGCAACCCGGAGGAGACCCGACGTTGGCCACCACCGAACCCGAACCCTGACAACCTCCCTTGCCTATCCTTCCCCGTCCGGCCACCCCTATTTTCGACGCTATAGTGTAAAAAAAAAATAATACAGATAAATTTTCCAATTTTTGTTTCCCCATCTTTGTACCAGTGGATCCTTAGGTAAAAACCCAAGCTTTCTTTAGTTTAATGTATGTATAAATTGTATTATAGAAGCATGAATGTTGTATGAATTAATTAAAATTTGATTGTGAAGAAATTAGGGACTAGGGATTAATTTGACAGATTTGGGGATTTTAAAAATTAGGCAAGAAATTAGACATTAGAAGTTAAATTATCAAGAATTGAAATGAAGATTGAAGATGATAAAATTGTATTCGGTTATTTTGTGGATGATATATTTGGGTCATTCTGATGATGAAGAGGAAAGTAGAGAAAAGAAATTCTTATGGGTAGCTTAAAACAAATATTGAATCGATAAAACCCGAGAATAAATGAGAAGTAGACAAAAATAATAATCATAATGATAAAAATAAAATTAATGATAGTAAAGAAATAAAGAAATAAAGTGATAAATAAATAAATAAATAATAAACAAATAAATAATAAATAAATAATATATATATATATACTTATATATATGTGTACATATATAGTAAACGTGCGTGTTAGTATAAGTGCGTGTTGATAATAATATGAACACACAAGAAGGAGCAGGTAGGAAACGTATAAGATGATAAAAGAAAAAGGACAATTTAATTAGGAATGTAGGTAAAGACTTTGTAGTAGGATTAAATTTCCGAATGTATGATGGAACTGGAAGAAAAGAGGAAATTGATGAGCTCCAAAGGTTGAATATGTATAGTTTAATACGAACTTAAGGAGTTAGAATTTAAATTCCGAAATTATTTTCCTTAGGCTAATAAGATTTCAATTTTGAAGCATTGTAAGCTATTCGATTTAAATAAGGATACTAAGAATACCAAATTCGGTGTAGGAAAATCGTAGAAGGAAAAGAGGGAGACACTTGGAGGGGTCACTACTCGAACCTTGAGCTCCCGATAAATCGAGGTAAGGGGTGTAATTTAAAATGGTAATGGTATCCCCCTTTCCCTCAAACTTGGATTTATGAAAATATTTGAGTTACGCAATATTTTAGTAAATGATTAGAATTTATACCAAGCGTTCGTTCTTTAGTCCAAGTTAACATTTAAACAAAACCAAGCCCAACTTTTATTGAGCCCCAGCTTTATCTTAGCATGTTTATGAAATTGTAAGAAAGGTTTATGAATTTAAATACACGAGTTTTGAGCATGTCTTTAAATTTGTGAGCATGTTTTCTGATTTTGTTTCTTGAGCGAAATGATATGATTTTGACTTATGCATGAATTTGTTACATATGTTACGAGAAATGAAATCTGTTATACGAGTATAGTTTCTCTGTTTTTATGAAAGAGTTTTCAACCGCAAAAGAGGGTTTATTTGAAACTCAGTTTATGAATTTTAAATATGTGAGTGAGGCTCACTTGGGATGAGGCTAGCCAGAAAGACTTCTTGAGTGGGGTGAGGTAGCCTAAAGGCCCAGGTGTATATGATTACCACCTGAGAAGAGGCTAGGCAAAAAGACCTCTTAAGTGAGGTGAGGTAGCCGAAAGGGCCAGCTAACCAGAAAGACCTCTTAAGTGGGGTAAGGTAGTGAAAAGGCTCAGCTAACCAGAAAGACCTCTTAAGTGGGGTGAGGTAGCAAAAAGGCTTAGCTAACCAGAAAGACCTCTTAAGTGGGGTGAGGTAGCAAAAAGGCTCAGCTAACCAGAAAGACCTCTTAAGTGGGGTGAGGTAGTCAAAAGACACAGCTAACCAGAAAGACCTCTTAAGTGGGGTGAGGTAGCGAAAATGGTCATGTTCATGATTTTTCCTCTACGGAGGATGAATATGTTATTTTCGCATGACAATTACATGAGCTAGCCTAGTCTCCATGCAAAACAAATTCTATTTTAAGATTTGATTATTTGATATGTGATTTACTCAACAATGCTTTTGAAGTTCTGTATGATTTGAAAAGTTCTGATTTCCATCTGACGTGATCTTTGTTTTAAGATGTTGATGTTTTGAAATATGTTTTATACTCAACAATGCTTTTGAAGTTTTTTATATCATGAAAGATTCTGATTGGTCTGCTAAGGTTCTCTTATTTTCGAAACCATGTTTCTGTTAAATGTGTTTTTCCGTGATGTGTTTGAAAGGGATGTAATATTTGTAAAGAAATGCCTCCTTTTCGTATTATTATGTACTATGTATGTTTTAAACGCTATGATCATTTTAAATGCGTTTCTTACTGGGCTTTTTCCTCGAAAGCTCACCCCTCTACCTTTCAGATTGTTTGCAGTGATCTACAGATGCTACCTATCGCGTACGCGACGTAGGCTAGTGAAAAGAGCTACCATAGGCTGCTTTTTGTACACACAGAGGTATACAAATGCATTCCTTTACCAGACACATTTTGTAAGTACAGACATATAGTGGAAATATTTTATTGGGATGTAATTTGTAAGAAAACAAATGTAAAGAATATCTCTTTTGAGAATTAATCGTAGAGTACTAATCTTAGTTGGAACAGATACATGTTGGCTTGATGATACGAATTTGGGGAGCATGTTTGATAGTTGTGGATATCTAGGATTGTTAAAGCTTTTGATTTGCAGGTGGGTAGGCTTACATATAAGCCGTTATGCTGCCGAAATTTTTATTGGCCATTTAGATGTTAATTTAAGTATAATTATCGGTGAATAGGTAAGATAAAAGAAATGACACTGAACAGGAATGCAGTCTAAGCGAATGAAGGAATAAGTCGGAATTTAAAACTTCAAAAAAAAAAAATTTTCTCCAAATTTTCAAGGTCAAGGATCGTTACACATCAAGACCCCTCTCTATGTCCTGTACGAGCCCGATAGCATCCTCAAACTCTGTAATACAGAAACATAGTAATCTTAGCTGAATTGCAAGTCTCAACCCAGATAGAAATCTCTCGGTGCAACGCTTCTCATCTCTGACAGTCTCGGGGTCATACCACATCAGAGTGGAACACCTATTCTCGTACGCATCTACTGTCATGATGCCCTGTACTAAATCCAAAAAATCAGCCTGTATTTTCTTCTGAAAAGCTGGTGAGACATACTGAGTTCTAAAAGCAGATAAGAAAACCTCCTAACTGATCTCTGAGTGTCGGGCAATCAATAATGTTTTGGTAGCTCTCCACCATACACTTGTCTGTCCTGTGAGCATGTAGGTAGCCATGATGACTCGCACCGAATCAGTACACCTCAAATACTCAAAGATCTTCTCCAAATCAACTAACCACTCCTTAGCTTCACTGGGTCCTTCACTTCCTTAAATTTTGGAGGGTGCATCTTAAAGAAATCCTTCATCTTACTTATATCTCTATCATTTGTCCCAATCTGTACTAAAGGCTGAGTGGCAGGAGGTGCTGGAGGAGCCTGTGGAGGAAGTGGAGGTGGAGTCGGTGTAGGCGTTGTACCCGATGTATTTGCCTCAAAATACTAGGCTAATATCTCTATTATACTCTCAAATCCCTCCCTCAAACTCTGCTCGATACGATTCATACGAGAGTTAGGACTCTCTAGTTGTGGGGGAGGTGGTGGAGGTGGCTGAGTTTGCCTCCGGGGATGACCTCGTCTCCCACTCATAGTAAATGATAAATTACCTGCGCGAACACCAAGAGTTTTTGTTGCAACTTTAACACGTATACACAATTTATAACTAGATAAGTACAGATACTTGTGATGTAATGAAACTTGAACTGCCCGACATTAACAGTACTAGACAACATTCACTTTGATAGCACATAAACTGTAATGCTCTGAAAACGTAAAAATATGGGCTAACTTTTTCTTTTAATACTTAATTTCTTACTTAGGTTGCGTTCCTGTACAGTGTTGGCTACTTCATTTCTTTCTTTTCTTAATCTTTTAATTGTTTCAAGTTCGTTTTAAATTCGGCAGCATAACCTCTTATACTTTAACCTACCTCTTTGGAAATAGACAAGTTCACAAGTTATAACCTCAAGCTGTTGTTTTTATTTTTCTTAAACGTATTATCTCCCGATTTACCATACTTCTCAACTAACCAAGCTGTTCCCATACTTAATATTATCAAAATATTTCATTGCTTCCAAAACCATTTATATACAAATCCATGACAATAGATTACATCCCAAAAGTGTTTACAAACCAGTATCGGTACAATACAAAGTCTGAAAATAAACATTGGACGATACACCTTAGCGTGTACCAAAGGTAGCCTAAGGAGGCTCAAAATCCAACAGTCTAACTCGAGTACTTCGTGAATAGCTGAAACGATATCACTGTAGGTAATCTGGAATGAAGAAATAGGGGGATGAGCTTCAAAAAAAGACCAGTAAAGAAAGCATTTAAAATAATCCTGACATTCCCAAAACATATTGAAAATCATGATTATCATGCGTTCAAAAGTTTTCATACTTACTTTATCCAAATCATATATATGCTTACTCACATACTTTAGCAAAATTAATTCTTATGTACTTTGAAATGAAACATACATACTTACTTACTTTAACAAAGTATACATACATACTTACTTACTCATTTTAACAAAGCTTACTTACTTACTTATTTTTCATAATTCAAAACATTCATACTTGAAAAACATGGAGACTTGGCTGGGTCCTTATAGCTATCATGCAAAATAGAGATATCATCTTCCGTAGAGGAAATAAAATACCGATGGCCATGGTAGGGACTGTAGACTGGATCAAAGTCGTATGAGAAAACAAGCATAGTATCTGAATAAATTAGCACACAGCTAGGGCACGAGCACCAATGGCACTCACTGTGTAGGTAACATAACATATGTCAGACCCAGATTTTTTGTAGCATGTTCCTTATGATTCCTATGTGTATGAACACTTTATTACATAGTTGAATCATAAGAAGAGTATTTACTAACATGCAATCAACAATTTGAGAAATTTAAAAATGCATGTAAGCTATATAACAGCGAGATAAGGGTTAAGTTGATTCCCGAACAAGTGCAGGGGTAAAACGGTCAAATGACTGAAATTCAGTATAATTTCGATAAGACAATTTCATTAAAAATATGAAATTGAGGAATCTTGATCAAAATCGAGAAAAATATTTAATTTTGAGCCCAATTGATCAAGATATAAATTTATTAGAATTTATCGAAATTTTTACCTCGAAAAATGAGCCCAAAAATAGTGGAAAAATATACCGAAAAGGTAAAATCGGACTGATAAATTCATTTACGGATTAAATGAATTTAATATGATTTTTTGAGATATTTTTAGATATTTATGGGATATTTATGGGATATTTATTATTATTTTATAATAAAATAATAATAAAAATATATTATAAAAAAAAAGAAAAGGAAAAACGAAATCTGAAGAGAAATCGGGGAGAGAGAATAGAGGAAACGGAAGCAAGCCAACTCGAGGGAGAAGACCACCGGACGGCGAGCACCGGCCACCCCACGGGCAGACAAGCGGCCAGAAAAGGAAGAGCATGTCCATGCGCACCCATCGGCACCGGTCACGCCATCCACCGACGCCGGACGCCGACGAATCGAAGAGGTGAAGCCGCAGAGGAAAAGAAGGAATCCGGCGGCCATCGGCGGTGCTTGGTCCCGATCAAGCCCAGCCGAGTGTTGCCCAGGCTTAGGCGTGTCGAACGGTAGTGGTTATGCTTCTGGAACCGATCGGAATACATCGGCATGACCAAAGGATGCCTGAACCGGTCGGCGGTTCAGGGGAGAAGGTTCTGTGCTGAACCGAACCGGACCGGTTCAGCCAAGGAGAAAAAGGGAAAAAGAGGAAAAAAAGAAAGAAAAAGGAAAAGAAAAATTTTTGGAATTTCACCGGACTTCGGGTAAGTCGATACGAGGTCAAAAGTGACCGATTTGATTTCGGTGAATTTATTTAAATTATATTTAATCGAAAATTGACCTGGAGTTAAATATAATAAATTGTGCAGTTCGACGATAAATTCCGAACGGAAGCCCGATCGAACTTCGATTTGCGTACCATCGCATATTCTCGGGTAAGTAAAGTTCATTTACGATAAATTATGTGATTATTGCGTATTTAAGATTTATTTTACGCATTTCGGATTAAATTCCGTATTTAGTGAATTATATTCGAAATTTTGAATTAAATGTCGTAAATGATATACGGGCTATCCAAAGAGCTTGGAATAAAGCCCAATGGGTATTGATAGGCCCAATGAGTTGATAGACCCTGATGAAGGGAAATAATAAGTGAAAAACGGGCTTAATACGGATTAAGGCCCATTAAGGATTTTCAAGGCCCATTAAGGGAAAATAGACTGTATTAATGTGTAATACAGTAGGAAAATTATGATTAACCTGAGGAATAGTTAATTACAGCTCCAGAGTTTACATTGAGAGCTGATCAGACTGCGGGATTTAGCAGCACCGAGGAAGTGAGGTCACGTGACGTGATCCGAGGTAAGGGACTTTTACGAGTAGTTAGAGATAACTGCACGTATTTTCATCTGCTTTTACATTCACTTAAAAACTCTGAGGGTCAGAGAAAGTGAATAATAATTATTGCGACCCGATAGTGGCAAATTACGATTTTACCCCTAGTTAGTCAAAAAGTTAACTTTTGTGAAAAGTTGCGAAAAGCATGGAAACAATTATTGTGAGTGTTTAACTGCTGTTTAGCATGAAAATAAATAGATGGGCTAATGATTTTAAGGTTGATGTGACTTAAGCACACTTTATAGTGCTGATTTTGATGTTTTATAAACAATCCCTTTTAAATAGCCATCTATCATATTATGTGAGAATGAATCGTGCTAGAGCACAGCTCGCACTGAGATTCATATGTTTTCCACATACATTAGTGCTGAATTTTTATACGCACTAGATTTCCATGACATGCATGATAGAGTACTGGAGTTTTACTCGTACTCAGTTTTATATGATATATGCATGACACAGAGTGCTGGAGCGATTAGCTCGTACTCGAGTTTTTACATGAGATACATGACAGAGTATTGGAGCGTTGCTCGTACTCGATTCTTCATGGTTTATACATGACATAGTACTGGAGCTATTGCTCGTACTTGATTTGATATATGCATAGCATAGTACTGGGAGCTATTGCTCGTACTTGATTTAATACATGAACTATGCATTGACCTAGTTGCTGGAGATTGCTCGCACTAGAGTTGAGTTTGTGATGTGAAACAGTGTTCGAGCGCAGTGTCGATTGTGTGTCGCACTCAAGGGCGCACACTGTATGTGATATTATATACATGGTACCTATTCATGCTGCATTCTTGTGTGACTGAGTGTCACATTTTGAGAGGATGGCCAGCATAAGGGTATTTGTGAATGTGGTATAAATATTTCCATAGTTACGAGGGCTAAGTCCTATGGGAGGCACCCTGGCTGTGAGGGTCCACGGGTGTACTTTGTACCGTGTCTGAGTGGCACGAGGTGTACACTGTACCGTGTGTTACGTATAGCTGACGGCTGTAGTGGACTGACCATCCTCCCGTTGCAGCAGTGATGCCTCGCACACCGAGATCTGTGTTGCTTGGGATCACATTTCGGATATGATCATAGTCCATGATACTATTTGCATTAAACCACAGAGTCTTACATGATATATCACATTGATTGAATGATTTAAACTGCGGACAGACCTGAGGGATGGGTCGGACTCCGATTTTATGTTGTGAATCATTTGATGCCATATTTATTGTGATTTAAATATACATGGCATGATTTACATAAAGGCATGATTTATATACGATGCATTATTTTGCACTACATGCCTACATTTGAGAAAGAAAGAATGATTTTCTGTACATGGGATTTATTCTGTACAAGTATATATATTATATTTCAAGACATGCTTTTTAAAGCGAGTAAAGGAAATAATGTTTTCAAGGCATAGCATTATTTTGAGTAGATAGTGTTGATATCTACTTGCTTGCCTGATTTCCTTACTGAGCGCGTTGTATGGTCACCCCCCTTTCTTTACATCTCTCTACAGAGCGTCAGTAGAGCGAGAGCTATCGAGGGATAGTGTCCCAGAGTCCACTGCTAGTTCCTATCGATAGCCAGGTATACTTATTATGTACAGTTGTGTATCTAAGCATAGAAACAGCACAGTGATGTATACGTTATATATTATGGGGAATGTATTGGTATTAGATTTTATATAATCTTACATGTATAAGAAAAGCAGTTACAGTCAGTAATAATATATTGACATGTATGTATGAAATGGATGATGTGGTAAGTGAGGACTCTGACATCGAATCACAGCCCAACCAGTGAAGAGAGGAAAGGTAAGTTAAAATGCGAAAATTTTTGAGTGATTTTGGTTAAAGTCATGGATTGAGAAAGGGTCCTGACAACATACATGCATGCTATGCGAGCACGACATACTATGAAACAAGCACCACGTGTAACAGAGACAGACACCATAAAGGCAGAGACGAGCACAACACGGGTGAAACAACCACTATAACTGGCGGAGACGGGCACCATAAAGGTGAAGATAGGCACTACAGGTAGCGGACATGACATGCACACATCATACACTATCGGGATAAACTATAGTCTTAAAAAAACAATTTACTTTCTTACTTGCTTACATACTTAAAAATAATATGGAAAACTTTAATCATTAAATCATTTATTTCAATTATAAAATATTAATATTTCAAAGACTTATGCATCATAGTAAAAATATGAGTTTCGGTAAAGTTTAGGTTTGGGGTTAAATTGATGTTTCATTTCTTTCAGAGACTTATGTTGAAAGGTTCGGGTTTCATGTAAATTCTTCATGCATACATCAAATCATTTCAAGAAATATAAGTAGGTAAAGGAAGCCATTATTACTTTAAATTGCATCCCTTACATATCGAATCTCAAGGCAGTACAAAATTGTCGGTTATTAGGCTTGCCTCAATTTACGTGCCAATGTCTCGCGTTGCCCAAGATAATTCCAAAACCATCAAATAATAGTCAAATTCACCTTAATATATTTGAACTTGCACCAACCTATATAAACTTTATTAAACTTGGTCCCTTTTACCAACTTTGTTATTTACTCGATTTTACCGATAAATGTGTCATTTAGCCATTACGATAATTTTTCATTTCTTAAACTTGGACTTATCAAAATAACACTCCATTCATTCATTTCATCCCATAACTTATGTTTTATAACTTACTTATATGTCAGTTTTCCTCATTTCATATTATTTAGTTAAACCGATGCATATACCAAGCCTTTTTAGTTTAGTTCATTCACTTCAATTTAAACTTACTCAATTCTTATGCATTTTAAACAACATTTATTTTAAGCCCTTATATAACAATCTATAACGTGCTAAAGTATCATTTTCATCATTTTTATAGTTTTCAACTTAACCGAGCTTAAATTGAGCTTTTTCGATATTAAACTAACACCATACAAACATCAAATTCAACCAAATTTTAACTTCTCCATGCAAACCCTAGGCTAATTACAAAATAGCATTATCTTTGAAAGTTTAATTCAAAATTCCACTTTAGCCAAAATCACACAAATCCAACATACATAAGCATATATCAAATTCATCGTCTTCCAATAACTTTACCTTAGGGTTGACCAACTTTGACCCGAGATTCATCTACCAAAAATCTTTCTCAGCTGTATAACCAAAAGTATACAACTTAGAAACACCATAAACAAACTTAAAAAATCCGTCAAAGAAAGAAGAAAAATCACTTTCTCTCACCTTAGTCAACAAGGCAGTTCTACCTAGATTTCTTCTCACTAACTTTTCACTAGGTAAATGGCCTTGGTTTTGGTTGAAATTTTAATAGGTTGTAGAGTACTTCCAAAAAATCAGTCCTTCTTGGACAAACTCTGATTCTATTTGGAAGATGGTCAAAAAATATCACAAGGTGAAACAGGGGAAGGACGCTTTGGAAGGTTCCAAAAGCAATATCTCTCTGGTTTCTTCGAATTTCAGGGCATATGATACCTTTTTAAATACTGAAATGGGTCGAATTCCATGGGCTGAAAGACCAGGTACAAAGCTTATCTCTAACCCATCCAAATTGGGTCATTTCTTCAGCCCAGTAGAAACTGTGCAAGCTGCCCTGCATTCAAAAAATTTCTAAAAATGATTTTTCAGCTTATTTGTTAAATTTTTCACTTCTCCAATGTTATACTATGTCTCTAGTTATTGTCTAAGAAATTTGGGGTCCACTTGTTTTGAAAAACCTTTTCGTTTTACGTGATTTAACCTTTCCCGATGCTAAACGTTAAAATTTTTTGTTTGTTTTAAAACTTTAGTTAAGGGTTTTAACCTCACTTTTTCCACTTCATTTTAATTCTCCAACTTAAATATACACCATACTGATTTCCTATGGGTTCAAAATAATTTTCTCAAATTTAATGAATTTATTTTGAATTTATTTCGGGTTCTTGGGAAATTTCTCGGTTTAATGGTAACCCGAGTTTTCACTAATTTTCTCACTTTCAAAGCTTGAGTTCTACTTTCTAGCTATCGTATCGTACTTATATACATAAAACTCTCAAGAATTACTTAAATTTAGAATCTCACCTCGAGTTTCATGTCCCAAGCTTCGTGCCACTAATCTGGCACTTCGGTTGCTCCGGGCCCTGTACCACCATCAAAATGAGTCTCTTAATTTCTTTCTGGTTTTCCAAATAAATAATAATAATGATATTTTAGGTTTCACATTGTGGGGATGTTTGTGTAAAGGCTAGTTTTATGTTTCCTTATATATATGATTCTTGAATGGATTTTTAGGATAAGATTTAGAAAAATTGATAAAAGTGAAAAACGATTTTTCGGAATTTATTTTTTTACTTGACGTTGGCTGTCGATAGCTGGAGCATGGTAGGATTCTCATTTTAGAATCTAAAGTGGAAGGTGTGGGTTAATGGAAGAAGAAAAAGAAAAACTTTATGCCAACCCAACTCGTTCGACTATTCGACGGACTCGTTTAATAAATAATTTTCAATAAAAAATAACTCAAGTCTGCCATGTCAGCAGCCATGTGAGTTAATGATGTGGGATGAAAAATCTCACTGAAGGTATCAAATCTTGAGTAAAAGGGCAAAAAAACAAAAACAAAAATGGAATAGTGGTATAATAAGGAAAAAAATTGTTATGGGATGAAAAACTTCATCTTTGAGGATCTAGTTACGGTTAGGGCCATTAGGGCTTTAACCATGTCAGACTAGGTGATCCAAATAAAGTCCAATTGTAGTTGGGATATCTAGTCGTACAGCATGGTACTTCACAAAAAAAGCAGCTCAATGTACGATTCAAGAAAATTGGCCACTCATCGAGTAATAAAATAGAGGTGGGAAAATCTAATCAAATCTGAAAATCAATTGACTCGAATATTTCCAATATGCTAGTCTGGCCATAATAAGTCTTTATATAGAAAGGGTATGTATGTTTCAACTTTTGGTATAATTATAGTTTAACCCATAAACTTATTAAAATTATAATTAGATCTGTGAGACCCAAAATTTTTCTTGTTATTGTTCATTTTAAGATAAATCGAGAAGTTTAAGACTCATGTAAATGTTTATGTAGGGCCCAGAAGGATCGAGAGGCCTGTGATAGTGGCACGAAGCCCCGAGGCATGCATTTCAAGGTAAAATCTCAAATTGAAGTACTTTTCAAGAAAGTGTGATTTTAAGTATGTTATGATGATTAGAAAGTGAAACTAAGACATTAGAAGCAGAAAAGCTAGTAAAATTCAGGTTTACACTAAACCGAGCAAATGAGCCCAAAAATAGAAATAAATTCAGAATAAATTCTAGAAATTCACTAAAATTATTCTGAGGCTATAGAAAAATAGTATAAGGCGTTATTTAAATGATGAATCAAACTTGAGTGGAAATATGAAGGTTTCAGTGATTGAATGAATTTTTAAAGTAAACAGAAAACCTTAAACCATTTTGCTCGGTAATGACCAAATCACGTAAAATGGGCCCAATCGGGAAACGTTTTGTAAGACTCAATTTTTTATCAAAATTCCTTATGATTCATATGATGTAAACATGGTTATATGTAAATTGAATCATAAGAAGAGTTTCACGTGAATGAAAAATGCAAATGAAATGAATAAAAATTCCCTAACGCATAAAAAAATCAAATGAAGGATTGAAATGGTCACAAATTAAATGAATGAGATTCGAACCATTCAAATTGGAGATAAGGATTTAAAACATGAAATGAGAAAGGGTTCGTGAAGTGAAGTTGGATTGGTTTGGTCCCAAACATATTGAAGGATAAAACAGTCAAAAGACCCGAAATTCAGTGTCAATTCGGTAAGAAATTTACACTGTAAACATGTATTCAGAAAATCTGGATCAATAAAGGAGAAATAATTAAATTTCAGGTTAAATTGATCAAGATATAAATTTATTGTAATAAACTAAAATTTTCACATCGGAAAATTATCCCGAAGATATTAGAAAAATACCTCGAGAAAATAAAAATAAGATAAATATATATTTAATTAATTTAAATATATATATTTAAATATTTTGGGTATATAATATATTATATTATATTTTAATAAAATATAATATAATATTAAAAAAAACAACACAGAAGGAAGACAAGCCGAGACCTAGCCCACTTCTGCCTCCACCGAACGGAGCAACCGACGAGGAGACTGTCACGACCCAATTCCATTCTCTTTAACCGAAAATCATTAAAAAATTTTCGCGTTTTATTGTTACCTTACCCGGTCGTGAACAAACTCACCACATACTGTTGGGCAGTGAGTCAATAATAAACTCCACATCTCATTCATTCTCAGTTAAATAAAATGATGTCATACATTTGCATTTAATCTTGTACTAATACAAAAGCATGTTTTACTGACATCTACATCCTCCATAATTACAACTCAAAGAATACTGTGCTTTTACATTGTTTAGATACAAAAAGAATCACTGTGTATATACCTCTAAGCGATGGAGATGCAGCGGAGTCCAAATTACCACACCTCAGTCCTCACTGGACTACTATGCACGCTCTGTAGGGGGGAAAATAGAGAGGGATGAGCAACCACACGCTCAGTAAGGCAATAATGCAAGCATGGTAGATAACTACTCTATCTACATGCTGATAGTGTTATGCATAAATCATTTATGGTAGGAGCATGAGGAATAAAACTATGCCATATGAGTATACATATATATCATGTGTCAAAATCATGTACATTGGCATATCAAACATGGTAAAAAGAACATCATGTATAAATCATCTCATGCTCAATCTCATTTAAATTCATAAAAAGGGCAATTCATTAAGAAACCTCCTTTTTAAACCAACATCATAAACCTCTTTCTCAACACATAAATACCACCAAATCAATTCACAATCACAACCACATTTTCATTTCACAATTCACACTAGGTCACTATATCAAAAGTGCCTATGTGGACCAACTACATCATAAATCATCCCAGACCACACGCATCCAGGTGTGCGAGGTATCATGCTGGTACGAAGATGGATTATCCCTCGCCAGACTTTCTCATCACATAACCATCACGCGGTACATCGTACTCCATGTGATATACACGGTACAGCGTACTCCGCAGACTCATATCGTGATTGGGGGTGCCATTCCTAGGTCTTACCTACCCCTTACCAAGAGTTTTCCATATCCGTGAACGAGAGCCTCCCTGCCGTACGAGCCTCCCCGCCTAACAGAGCCTCCCTGCCTCCTCGGGCTTAAGGATGTTAGCTTAAGGATGTAGGGCTTAAGGATCCTTCCGTAAGAGAGCCTCCCCATCGAACAGAGCCTCCCCGCCTAACAGAGCCTCCCGGCCTCCTCGGGCTTAAGGATGTTGGCTTAAGGATGTAGGGTTAAGGATCTTACCGTACCCATGTAGGAGAGCCTCCCTGCCTAACAGAGCCTCCCCGCCCCTCCAGGCTTAAGGATGTTGGCTTAAGGATCCCACCGTAAGAGAGCCACCCCACCGAACAGAGCCTCCCCGCCTAACAGAGCCTCCCCGCCTCTTTGGGCTTAAGGATGTTACCAACTTTCACAACCTTATACGTATCACAATATGCAAACTTGTGCGAGCAAAGCTCTAGCACGACTCATGCATCCTCTCATAAAGAGACGCGTACGAGCATAGCTCAAGTACGGTTATACTCATAAGACAAACCACTCAAAAGCCACGTACGAGCAGAAGCTCCAGTACGGTTTATAAACATCATCATAGTTTCCAAATCAAGGTGCGAGCTAAGCTCCAGCACGTTTCATACAAATGAAAACATCAATACCCGGTGCGAGCTAGGCTCTAGCACGATTTAATTCACATAAACATGATAGGCGGCTCATAAGCTTTTCAAACTATCTCAAAACATATTTGGCACTTCACATGTGCTACAAACATCAAACCACAATAGCCAAGCTATTTATCAATTCATTTAAAACCAAACACATGTTTTGTGAAAGCGTTCAAAACACTTGATTTATGCAATTATTAGCCTTACTATCCCTTTTTATACATCCATGTAAACCAAATCATCTAATATTCACAACTATTTTCGCATACCAAACAACCAATTTCTCAAATGTTCATGCATTTCATAAACACCCTATAATCCCACAAATTACGAGCAGCTACCTCTATAAACTTACAGAATTCCCTTACCTGGAATCGCGATGCGTGATTCCACTTTCTTAAGCTGCTTACTCGTACGATTTGATTCATCTCCAACGGACTCTTCGAGACTGCACACAATCATATTTCACATTATATTCAATCCATATAATGCAACCCTTGTGCTTGCTATAGTCAATTTAATCTATAGCCTCTATTAACGCTTATATGGCCTCGTTTCATTACTTTACCCATAACTCGAGTCTATGGATCTTCTTAGGCCTATTAACTTATTCCGAATCGATATTAAATCGACATTAAGCTCATAGTGTTCATATTTCATGAATTCCCTCACTATGGCATTTTATCAAGCATATACATGCTCATTTTCATAAGTTCACTTAAACCCATATTATAACTCCACATAACCATTCCAAATCATCCACATTACTCATTTAACTACTTTAGCATGCCTATAAACCACCAACTCCCCAAATGACACTCTCACACTAGAGGCATTCCATTTTCTAGGTCACATTAGTTTCTAACACAACCTAGGTGTTTCCATCCATACATACTCATGCCAAACAACTCCAAAATCAATTAAATAGACAATATACTTGGATTGGAGTGTTAGAATCTTACCAAATATGATTTTTCTTCTTGCTCTAAATGTCAATGCCCTTATCTCCTTCAATACCCACAATGGGATTTTGGGTTCCAACTATGTTGTTCTCTTCCTCAAGATGAACAACTTAATGTCTAATGGTCTCCCCTCAATTCTTGCTGGAAATGGCTGATTTTAGAGAGAGAAAGTTAGGTTTTTGAGTTAGAAATGGAAGATTGGTGTTTTTCTCGAAATTTTCAGATTTTCAGCCCTCCTTATATAGAAATAGCTTGAGGAGATCGATCTGGTCCCCTTAAATCTCTCATTTTCATGAAATTTTAAGCATGAGATCGATCTGGTCCCAAACAGAGAGTTAAGGAGATCGATCTGGGTGCTTGAGGATCGATCTTTTCATCACAGAATGCTTAGGAGATCGATTTGGCCCCATTGGAGATCGATCTGCTCTATTCCATTGCCCAAATAAGAGCATTCTGGCTCTTCCAGATCGATCTCTCATCCTATGAGATCGATCTGGCCTTCATACTTTCCAGATTTCCTGCAGTTTCCTTGCTGGAACTCACACCAACACATCCTTAATCTGCTGCCATGGCCATTTTCTCATCTATCCACCTTTATAACTTGAAAATGGCATCCATTAATACCTTATGCACATTGAAACTTGTGTGTATTCATTGTATGTCCAAAGGTATATTATATATAACCAAATGGAAGCATTTATATTCATGCAGCTTCCATCCATTTACCACACTACCCATTTTGAGTTTCAATCACATCCATCACTTATAGGAACTCATTTCTTCATATTCATACTCAATGGAACTTGTATGTACGTTACAAATCATATTACACATACGTACATTGAATCCATGGACTTACATCGATCATACTTTACATTACAAGTCCATTCACATTCATTACACATTACAACTTTACATATACGGGGTCTCACAGAGACCCAGGGGACCGGCTAAAGGGAGAGGTAGCCGAGCCATCGCTGAGGCTGGTAGAGGGTGAAGGAAGCGGCGATCGATGGTCGGGAGAGAAAAAGAGAGAAATCGAGAGAGGAAAAGGAGATTCGGCGGTCACTGGCGCCGATTAGTCCCGACCACCACCAGCCGAACGTCCCTCAGGCAAAGACCGACCGATCGATGGCTGAATCTGAGAGTGAAACGGCTGGCAGCACCGTCAATGGTGGGAGAAGAAAAATGACACCGATGCCGAAGGGAGAAGAGGCTGGATCGGCCACTTTTTGGCCACTCCTGGTGAAACCGACACCAGATCCGTGCACCCGACAACCTCGTGGATTTGCTGGAGATGGAAGCTAGTGAAGAACCGGTCGACGAAGCTTCGAAAGACGAAGAAGAAAACCAAATCGGACTGAACCAGGCTGAACCGAACCGGTTCAGCCAGAAAAGAAGAAAAAGAAAGAAAAAGAAAAAGAAAAAGGGAAATGAAAAAAATAAAAATGGGAGAAAAATTCTAGTGAAGCAATCGAGCTACGGGTAAACCGGTAAGCGGTCGAAATTGACCAAGTTAAATTTTGAAATATTTAAGTTGATTAATATTCGACTGAAAATTGACCGAAAAAATATGTAATTGTGTAGCTCGACAATTGACGTCAAATGAAAGCTCGAGTCAGCCTCGATTTGTGTATTATCATGGAATCTCGAGTAAGTAACCCTTAGTTACGACAATTTACATAGTTATGCGTGTTAGAAATTTACCGCATAAATTACGGATTAATTCCGTATAAAATGAATTAAATTCTGGAATTTAAGATAAATTGTCGTAAATAATTAATTGAGCTATCCAAGAGTTTAGAACGAGGTCCAATAAATACTGATGGGCCCAATGAGCCCAATAGATCTCGATAATATGAATAGTAAGTGGAAAATGGGCTTAAGGCCGATTAAGGCCCATTAAGGTGCAATCAGGCCCAAAATTGTAAACTGGCCCAATACTTTGAATTAAGCTCAAAAATTATGAAATACAATTAATTGAATGATTTTTGACCCGAAAAATAATTATACCCAGCTCTGGAGATTTGATTGGGGGCAAATCGGACTGCGTGATGAGATATCAGTGAAAAGGTCAGACTGTACAGAAAAATGAGGTAAGGGAATTTTACGAGTAGCTAGAGGTAGCTACGCGTATTTTTAATAGCTTTTGTATACACTAAAAATGTATAAAGGTCCTAGAAATGGATTAAAAATTTTAAGGACTCGGGATAGGTAAAAGACTAGTTTACCCCTATTGAGGGAAATTCACCTAAGGATGGTGAAAGCATGACATGCATGAAATACATGATTTGAGGAATTTTCATGACTTTTTAGCAAAGAAAATTGGTAGATTGGCCAGTATTTGCATAAATTTCACAAGATAACACTACTAAGTGTTATTTAGATTTAAATGAAATTTCTTTGGAAAAAGGGCCAACTATCAAGTTTATATGGAAACAGATGGTGTTGGAGTCTTGCTCGCACTATATCTGAGTTTGTGAGTGTGCATAATGGTGCTGGAGCGGTTGCTCGCATCGATTTGTGTGACATGATTTGCATAAAAAGGTGCTGGAGCGATTGCTCGCACTAATTTTAATGATTTGACATGCATGAGAGGTGCTAGAGCATAGCTCGCACGAGTTTTAAATTGTGTAACGCATGCATTAGTGTCGGAGCAGGGGCTCGCATTAGAGTTTTACATGCATGGGTTCTGGAGCCTAACTCGCACTAGATTTTCATATGATTTTCATGACAGGGTGCTGGAGCCTAGCTCGCACCAGATGTTCACATGACTTTCATGACAGGGTGCTGGAGTCTAACTCGCACCAGATTTTCACTTGATTTTTATGACAAAGTGCTGGAGCCTAGCTCGCACTAGTTTTACATGATTTTGACAGAGTGCTGGAGTTTAGCTCGCACTAGATCTTATAAGATTTTATGAAACGTGTGCTGGAGCTTGGCTTGTATGAGATTTTCCTTGATTTTATGATAGTGTTGGAGCATCGCTCGTACTAGTTTTATGAGAACATGCTATGAGCCGTGCTTGGAGCATCAGGTAGACTGTATGTTACACCGATTAAATAGGCTCGCACGTGCGTTTTGAGATAGGGCACGAGTATGGATATGAGAAATGGGTCTACAGAGTACGTTGTACCATGTATATTGCATGGAGTACATTGTACCATGCTATATTATATTTATGTGGCATCTTCGGATGCGAGTGACATCTTCAGATGCGAGTGATCGGGCAAGACCGACGGGATGGATTGACCCACCTCCTGGGACGGTTCTGATAGTGGTGAGACCCCGCACACAGGATCCGTGTAGCAGAGGGATCACGAGGATATAGCCATAGTCCTGGTTATTTGTCTGAGATATATATATGTATATATATATATATTGCCTAGTCTCGCATGTTACTATCTGATGTTTTGAAAGTTTGAGAATACATGGATTTTGTGTGAGTTTAGACCACCCGAGGGAGGGGTTGGATCCTGACTAATGATATTGGTTTTGTTGCGAATAAATGAAATTTTCAATGTTTTCAGAAATGCTTGGAAACAAATGATTTTATGTGGATCAGGATCACCCTGGGGAGGGGTTGAGTCCTGATAAGTGTGACTAAGATGTGATTTGATGAGAATGAAATTGGGATTTAAATTGAAACATGCATGACGTTATTTCCATGCTATTTAAGCCCATGCGTGAGGTAAACTGGTTTTACATGACATTCATGGTGTGGCATACGGGTAAGCATGAAGGTTTTGTGGAAACTCAGCATGATGTATTTTTCATAATTGTTTATAATTCATGCAATGAAAGGTTTTAGCATGAGGAGGTTATCCATGCTGTAATTGCAAATGCATGATTTTGATTTAATTCATGCGTTTTATGATTTTACATGAGATGCCATTGAGGCATGAGTTGCATGATTTCCATAAGCACGAACAACTTTTATAAACTATGGCATTGATGTGTGCATGATTTTGTGCATGAGCTTTAAACGAAAAGAAATGGATTTAAGGGCATGACATTATGAGCATGTAGATAGTGGAGCTATCTACTTACTTGCATAATTGCCTTACTGAGCGTGTGGTTGCTCACTCCCATTATTTACCCCTATTTTCAGAGCACTTGCAGTAGATAGTGAGCGGTTGATGATTTGCATTCTTGGTATCCGCTGCTTCCTATCATCGAGAAAAGGCATACACATTTGTATGGTTTTTGTATCTAAATATGTAAGTGCACAGTACTGTAAACGTATATGACGTCGGGGATGTAAAGTTTTGTAAATGCAATTTTGAACGTATTAGTTAAAGTCAAATGATAGAAAAATCATAATGTGTAAATGTAACATGAAAATGGAATGATAAGTAGTGTGAGGGGACTAACACCGAATCATAGCCCAACTGTTGGTAGGATGGTCATGATGAGAGGAAGGTAAGAATTAAATATGAAAGAAAAATGAAAAATTTACTCTGATTTTTGGGTCGTGACAATTGGTGGTATCAGAGCTGAGTTGGCCTGATATGAGTCGGTGTTAGCGGCTAAGGAAGTTTACATCCCCATGTACTATGCTTTGGTTAGATACAATTGTGTATATCGAGATGGAATTGTAGTAAAGAATTTGGTTTTAAATGCAAGAATCTAATTATTATAACTGATAGCTGCTATGGTAGAGGGGCGAGAGTACACGTGCTCAAGACTCAGGATGAGATTGAAGTGGAGGCTGGTATTGAGTATGCCACACAGAGTCCGACAGAGAGATCAGACAATATTGAGACACGCTTCCGAGGTTAGAGCGGAGTGTGGAGAATATTTTGGGACCTACTTGCTCAGAGTATGCATGGGATTTGTAGGCGAGTCGGAGCATTAGTGGAAGTCTGCTCGACCCATCTTAAGAGTTAGACATCCAGAGCTGACATGAGAGATAATTCTGGTTGTATTCCGGTGACAGCATATCTCGAACACTGCTTAAAGGAAATTATAGGTAAAATTCTTTACTTTGACCTTGAAGAAACTGATTGACTGACGAGTATGAATCTTAGTTTATATCCCTGGGCAGGTATGACCCCGACACTATGAACAATGAGAGTTGGAATGTCTGAAAGTTCATGGAAGGGCTCAGACCGTTAATTAGAGTCCGATTGGCCCCGTTAGATATCACTACCTAGGCCGAGGCAGTGCGCAGACTACAATTGTGTGAATAAGATTTTGAGTTGCACGCCTCTAAGATTGGGAAAGGTAGTAAGGGCCGAAATAGAGACAGAAAGAGAATAGTGGATGATAAAGATGTCAGAGCGGGAAAGAGACCATTTGGTAAGAGAATTAGAGCTGTCGAGTCATGGGGTAAGATGATTGGTAACCCCTAGTGTATTCAGTTTTAACACTTACGAGGGGCATTGTGATTGGATGATCCCAACCTGCTACTAAGCAGGGTTGGATATGTGGTAGTTACCATGAAAATAAGATATTGGATGAGGGCGAGTGTAAGCCTTGGACTAGGACCCTATGTTTCATTTAATGTGGTGGAGGGTACCACCTTGATTGTGAATAATGAAGCAACTATCTTTATTGATCCTGGTGCCATGCATTTTTTCATACTGCCTTTATTTGCATATAAGTTAGTGAAAGACGAGAATGCCTACACCCTTGGGCATAATGCTGATAGTTAGCACCCCAATGAAGGAGGGTTAACAAACGGAATAATTATGAAGAGATTATAAGTCGAAAATGGGGGAAGAAGTATAAGTCAGTCAATTTTATTAAATGGAATATGAATAATTTTGAAGTAATATTTGAGAATAAATTGGTCGGCTGCAAACTATGCTGTTCAGATTTCTATCCTAAGATAGTGATATGGTTAACCTTGAAATGTATGCTGTAAGTTTTGACAAGTAATGAAAAGGGGTGTAGCGATTGAAATTAAAGGAGTAAATGATTGTACTCACAGAATGAGTAATGATGGCAATGTTTTCTCGTTTGTGTGGTTGGTATGGATAAGGCACATCCGGAGTTAACATATATCCTTATGGTCAGTGAGTTTCCTGATATCTTCTCGGATAATCTACCAGGGTTGGCACCCGTTAAAGGAATGGAGTTTTATATTGATATGGTACCTGGTACGGAGCGATATCCTAACCACGGTATAAAATTGTATTAGTGGAATTGGAAAGACTAAAGATGCAATTATAGGAGTGATTGGATAAAAGTTCATCAGCTCTTTTTAGAGATCGATTTGAAGTCTGGGTAACATCCGTTAAGAATTTGGAGTGTGAATGTGCCCAAAATGATTTTCGTAACCGTTAGGGCATTGATGAACAAGGTATTTAAACTTTAGCTAGACTAATTTATGGTCACCCTTAGCGATGATATTTTGATGTATTCGAAGTCTAGGAAAGAGCATGAGCTGCAACTGAAACCATTTTACAGATGAATTGTTGAGAGTTGTTGAGAGTTTCTTGAAATGGGCTGCTCAGTTAACATATCTCGTTCGAAAAAAGATTGCATACGAGTGGGATGATAAGTATGAAGGTAGCTTCGGTGAGTTTTGGTGTATTGAAGTATGAACTGACCACCGTAATTATTTTCACCATACCCAATAGCTCAAGAGGTTTTGCAGTGTATATGGATATCTCAAAATAATGAATGGACTGTGTATTAATGCAAAATGGGAAGATAGTAGATTATGGATCCAAACAACTCAAGGATCATGAAAGAAACTATCCGACCCATGATTTAAAGTTGGCAGCGGTAGTGTTTGTACTGAGTTTATGGCCCTACTATGTACACGATGAGAAATTTTGGGTATGCACTGATCATAAAAGCCCTGATATCTGTTTTCACAGAAAGAGTAGAATAAGAGATAATATAGAGGGTTAGAGCTTTTGAAGGATTATGATTGTGGAAATTGTACCACCCAGGAAAGGCTAATGTAATGGTTGATGCTTTGAGCAAAAAGAGCCTTGGGATGGTATCACAGATGATGGTTAGGGAGCGTGAGCTGCTAGAGCAGTTGTGAGCCTCAATAGTGATGTGATCCCTTCTGATGATGACAGTGATTGTGTGACAGCTAGACTGAGATTAGAATCGGATTTAAGTGACCGGATTTGACAGGCTTAGCATGATGATCAGCAGGGTGTCGATAGTGTGGGTCAGATTCAGATGGGTACAATGACAGAGTTCACAGTGAATAATGATGGCTTACTGAGGTTCAGAGGCAGTATAAGTGCTCCCCAGGACCATAGTTGATGAGATAGTGTTATTGTCAGAAGCTCACTCTTCGAGATATATAGTGCATCCGAGAAGTAATAAATATATCGGAATCTCTGAAAAGGGTATTGGTGGTCAGATATGAAAAGAGACATTGTAGAGATTGTGGAGAAGTGTCTCGTATGTTGATAATTCTATTAAAATAGAATTATTTGTGCTTAATTTCTCAATTAATTATTTAAATCCCCAATTTATTTTATTAATTATCCCCTTTATTTAATTAAAATTCTTTAATGTGCAGGTAAATTAAATCCAGATGAAACTCTGTCGTTTCAGTAAAAAATGGACTGAAAATGAGCTAAAGGAGATTGGACCACTTCTAATTTGCAGACCGAGTCACCAGTCGTCTGGACACTTGGGATGCCGGGTGTTAGTATTTTATTCGCTCCGAAATGATAAGATCGATGGATACCGTGCCAACCCTCTGCAAGACACCCGTCGAGCCACATCGTACAACTAAGTGTACTAGAAGACGGATGATGTGGAAATATCTACTCAGCAGCAAATAAAATAAAGACAAGTGGCCAAACAATGCCAACTCATCTAGGATGAAAAATTACCAGTGTACCCCTAAGTGTGTGTATAATAGAACATGATAGCAATTGAAGAGAGGAGAAAGGGTAGAATAGTTTTAGTTTTATTTTTTTCCTTGTTTTTAGAAGCTTTCCCGAATAGTTTTTTAGCCACCATTTTAGCTACTGTTTATGTCACGACCCAAATTACCTAAAAATCAGAGTAAATTTTTTTCTTTTTCATTTATTATTTAATTCTTACCTTTCTCTCATCGTGACCATCCTACAACACAGTTGGGCTATGATTCGGTGTTAGTCACCTCACACTATTTACCATTCCATTTTCATATTCACATTCATATATAAGAGTTTACTATTCTTTGACTTTAAACAAATACATACCCAATGGTATTAATAACTCTACATCCCCGACATCATATCCGTTTACAGTACTGTGCATTACATATTTAGATACAAAACTATATAAATGTGTATACCTGTCTCTCGATAGGAAGCAGCGAATACCAAGCATGCAAGTCCTCAGCCGCTCATTATCTATTGCGAATGCTCTGAAAAGATGGGAAAATAAGGGGGGTGAGCAAACCACACGCTCAGTAAGGCAATTATGCAAGTAAGTAGATAGCTCCACTATCTAAATGCTCATAATGCCATGCCCTTAAATCCATTTCTTTTCATTTAAAATTTCACGCATAAAATCATGCATATTCAATGCCATAGTTTATCCAAAACTATTTGTGCATATATAAATCATGTATCAATAACATTTTATGTGACATCAGTAAATCATACTTAGCATGAATTTAATCAAAATCATGCCTTCTTTCATGTCATGTAAGACAAATCATGCATTTGAAATGAAAGCATGGAAAACAGCATCATGCTACTGCATTCAAATCATTTCATTAAAACTGCAGTATAAACTAACCCTTCCGGGTCAATAATCTCAGGAAACAATTCATTAAAATTCATTATAAAACTCGATTATAAAACCACCCTTCTTTCAGGGTCACAAATCATAAAATCATGAAATCGGGGGCCTGACCCCTCTCTCAGGTCTACCCTGGTCTATCGACCAATAATTATATCATGTGAGACAAGTAGGTAATTATCAGTAACATCGAGGACTATGGCCATATCCTAGTGATCCCTGGCAACACGGTACCTAGTGTGTGGGTTATCACACCTGAAACGGGAGGTGGGTCGTCCTACTCGCCAGAACAGCATAACACCAGGATTGCGAGGGCAAGGCTTGCTGCCTCGTGGCTCATGCCACTCCACTCCAACAATTCCCACGGTACAGCGTACTTCGTGTGATATACATGGTACAACGTACTCCGTGAACACAAGCTCAATCAGGGGTGCCTGTAATAGGTCTTATCCTCCCATATCTCTGTCTCAGAATGCACGTGTGAGTATATCATCTCACTGTGACACACAGTCTACAGGAGGCTCCAACACGGCTATATGCATGTAATACAATTCCCTGTGCGAGCGAAGCTCAAGTACGGCTCCATGCATATTCATGATATCAGAAAACCTCGTGCGAGCGAAGCTCTAGCACGGTGTCATAGAAATCAATGAAATCTGCGTACGAGCAGCGCTCTAGTACAACTTAAACTGATTATAAATTCAAGTAAAATCCACGTACGAGCAATGCTCTAGTACGAATATGTATAAAAACTCAATGAAAACCTCGTACAAGAAAAACTCCAGTACGACATTCAAATGAATTATGAAAACCATATAAAACTTTGTGCGAGCAACGCTCCAACACAAATGAATGCTCAAGTGAATCAAATCTCCTGCGAGTTACACTCCAGCACGGATTTATGCATAATTAAATCAAATCTCGTGCGAGTTACACTCCAGCACGGCTTCATGCATAATTAAATCAAAACAGGATGCGAGCTAAGCTCCAGCATCTCTCATGCATGTCAAATCATTAAAACTAGTGCGAGCAATCGCTCCAGCACCATTTTATGCATACCACGTCAAAACAAATCAAAACATGTTAAAACATGTCAAAACAGAGTGCGAGCTAGGCTCCAGCAGCTCTTATTTCACAATAATAAAAATCAGTGTGAGCACCATGCTCTAGCACATTTCATGCATATGATGTCATACAAGTCGGTGCGAGCAACAGCTCCAGCACATTTATGCACATTCACAAACACAGATATAGTGCAAACTACGTGTCGGCACTATCTATTTCCATATAAACTTGATAGTTGGCCTATTTCCAAAGAAATTCCATTTAAATACAAATAACACTTACGTAGTGTTATCATGTGAAATTCATGCAATTACTGACCAATCTATCGATTTGCTTTGATTAAAACCAATAAAATCCTTAAACCATAAATTTCCTTAAATCATGCATTTCATACATGTCATGCTTTCACCATCCTTAGGTGAACTTCCCTCAATAGGGGTAAAATAGACATTTCACCTATTTTGATCCTTAAAAATCATTTAAACCACTTTTAGGATCATTATACATAGTCAAGGTATACATGCATATTCAGTGTATAGAAAAACTATTAAAATACGCGTAGCTACCTCTAGCTACTCACACAATTCCCTTACCTCATTTTTCTGTACAGTCTGACCTTTTCTCTGATGTCTCGTCACGCAGTCCGATTTGCCTCCAATCCAAATCAAATCTTCGAAACTGCGGATACACATTCATTAGGTCAAATACAATACAATTTAGTTGTATTTCATATGTTCTGGGCTTAATTTAAATCATTGGGCCCGTTTACCCATATTGGGCCCGATTGCACCATAATGGGCCTTAATCGGCCTTAAGCCCGTTTACCACACTTTATCGAGGCGTATTGGGCTCATTAGGCCCATCAGTATTTATTTAGCCTCGTTCTAAACTCTCAGACAGCTTATGAATTATTTACGACAATTTATCTCAATTTTCCAGAATTTAATTCATTTATGCGGAATTAAATCCGAAATTCATCAACACGCATAACGATGTAAATTGTCATAAATAAGGGTTTCTTACCCGTGATTCCATGATAGTACTCAAATTGAGGCTGTCTCGAGCTCTCGGTTGATGCCAATCGTCGAGCTACACAATTAAATATATTTTGGGGTAAACTTTCGGTCGATTATTTATCAAATTAAATATTTCAAAAATTAAATCGGTCAATTCGACCGCTTACCGACTTACCCGAAGCTCGATTGCATCATTGAAATTTTTCCCAATTTTACTCTTTTTCTTCCTTTTTTTCCCTCTCTTTTTGGCTGAACCGGTCCGGTCTGGTCCGGTTCAACCCGGTTCGATTCGGTTCGGTTCGACCGGTTCAGTCCAGTTCGACCGGTTCAGTCACCATTTGGTCATTCCGGTGCCGTCCGGCCGATTCCTGGCGTGATTCCACTGCCAATCGGGGCGCCACGGCCTGGGCTTCCCAAATCGGGCCTCGACTGGGGTCAAAACGGTGCCATCGCTGGCGAATCAAGGCTTCTCTCCCGTGGCTTCCTCCTCCGTTTTCAGCGTTTTTCAGCCACCTCACCGTGCGTCGCAGCCGCCTGTGGGTTCGCCTGGTGTAGGGCTACCTTCGCCGGCCGTCGCCGGCCCCTCAGCCCCGCCGGTGTCTCGCCAGTGAGAGGGAAATCGTTCCTTTGGTTTCTTGCTTTGTTTCACCCTTTTGCTTTCTGTTTTCCTCTTTTAAATCGTGTTTTCAGATTTCCTTTTCTTTTATTTCGTTTATTTTATTATTTTATTTATTATTTATTTTTAATATTATTTTATGTTTAATAATATTTTAATCAATTAAAATATTATTAAAAATCCAAAAATATCTAAAAAAAATATTATTTTATTCATTTAATTTGTAAATGAATTTCTCAGTCTTATTTCGACTTTTCGGTATATTTTTCGATTATTTTCGGGATTATTTTTCGAGGCGAAAATTCTGATTTATTCCAATAAATTCATATCTTGATCAATTTAATCCGAAATTTAATTATTTCTTCGTTATTGATCAAGATTTCTCAATCTCATATTTTTAATTAAATTTTCTTGTCCCGATTAATACCGAATTTTAGTCTTTTGACCGTTTTGCCTTTGCACATTTTTAAGAATACCATTTCCATCCTTTCGCATTTTTAAATGCACTCAAAAATTTCTATTTATTCATTTTTTTGCCCTTACGATAAAACCGGGTCTTACAGTTTATTCAATCTTCATTTTATGAAAAGCTTCTTCATTTTCTTGTCTTTGGTAATCTCATTTATGGCAATCAATTTCATTTCCTTCTTCTCAGTTTTGTTAAGGTTCCATTTCTTTATTTTTATGTTTGGGTTATTCTGAAAAGCATGTATTTATATTTGGTTGTTGCTCTCGGTTTAGCAAGTTTAGTTCTTTGATTTTTTTTAGAACCAGAGTTTTCAATTTTTTTAGCTCTCGGTTTTGATTTCTTGTTTGGTTTCATCTCTTTATCTCTCCATTGTTCATTCGAGTTTTCTGTTTTCCATAGTTTTATCGATTTTTATTTTATTTCTTTTCTAATATTCATGCTTGGGGTATATTAAGATAGCTACTGTTATTTACAATTTTTGCACTTAGCCAGTCACGATGATTGAATGAGAATGCATGGTTGTTGCTTATGCTCAATGAGGTGTGAATATTCCATAATGTTGGAGAACCGAGACTTAAAGCATAACCAACTTTTCTCATTTAACCAAGACTCTAGTTTAGAAACTTAAAGTTTTGTGTCTATAATTACTATTTCATTTTCGTAGTCATTTCTATTATAGTTTATAATTTAATCTCAGCATTATAGGTTATCTCATTGCAATGTTCCAGTTGATTTGCTGAATGTACAAGCTGAGTTTTCTGGATTCATAGTTACCGTCACCATCAACCGAGAACTTTCGATTGTCTCTGTTCTTTTTATTGGTTTTCGGTGCAAGTTTTTACTGTTTGGGAGCTGCTGATTGGTTGCTGCTAGTATAGGAGGAAGGTGGTAGCATGATGGACATTCGAAAATAGGAAGATGCATCAAGCTGTTGATGCGGTTGCAGTAGCGTGGTGCCTTGCTGCTCCAAACTGAAAATCGAGACTGGGCAGTTGTCTCACTCTGTTATGCTCTGTTTTAAGAACTTGGTATTGTTCATTTTTTTTTTTCATGATTTCAGTCTACATTAATCTAGTTGTGGTAGTTGCAGGTTTGCATGGATGGGTGCTGTCAATATGACCAAGCTGCTGTAGCTAGCAGAATCTACTATGGAGTGCGGCTCGGGTTAAAGATGTGGAGGTCGTGGATGTTGCTGTGTCCAGTGTGCAGAAACTGAGCTTGCGGTAAAACTGGGCTGCTGTGAAGGATATGTGCTGCTGGTATAATTGAACTAAGGTTGCTGGTGCTTAGGGAAGGCTGCGAAAGGTGCGACATGTACAGCAGCTTAGGTGCAGAACGACACTGCAACACGCGAGGCAACAACGGACATCACCTGAGCTGGGCAAGACGAGGATGTGCAGCAGACATCAGAAGCAGGACGTGGCAAGTTGATAGCTGGGTAAGCCGAGGACGCAAACTACTGAGTAATAAGGTGGCAGTATGGGTGCTGTTGTTGCAGGGAATTGAGCAGGAGCAGGAACCGAGAGCAGGAGCTGGACATTACTTGGGATAGTACTTGGATGCAGAACCAAAACAAAGCAAACGTGCACACTACCATTGTATAGTCGGGATTTGTTAGCTGGCAATATTGTTAAGGCCACGTTTGGCATTTAACTTTTGCACAATTCCATTTTTCATGCATACCTACTATCATATTTTTATTAGTATTTCTTTTAATGTTATTTGTTAGCTTAGATCATAGGCTGAGTTTAATTTACAAATTATTGTTCCTAGCTTATTAGTATAAACTAAGTTCAATTTAGGAATTTAGAATTAAATTTAGTATTTAGGTAGTACATAATTAAAATTAGTAGTAGAATTATTTTATGTAATTTTAAGTAAGTTTGCACTTTAAATTCATAAATCCAAAAATATTAGTTCTCATGCATTATTTAGATTTTGTTTTAGTGATTAGTTAGGGTTAGATTTAATTTAGGATCATTTTGTAGGTAATTAATTTCTTAGTTAGATTCAATCATTTCTTTAGGTTAATAGAAGTTTTATTTTATTAGACTTTAGGTTAGCTTAATTTGCATTTGCATTAATTAGTTTAATTACATGTATATTTTATTTTAGGCTTGTTTAATTTTAGTTTAATTAATTTGTTTCTTTATTTCTTATTTGCAATTTAGTTTATTTGCATTAATTAATTTTTAACTGTTTTAATTATCTTTTGTAGGTATTTGCTTTTAATTGCTTGAAGCACTATAAGTAATTTTAGCCATGTTTGATTTTCTTTATTTTATAGTTTTTATTATTGTCAGTACTGTTAGCCTTGTAGATCACCCGTGAAAAACTCATAATTTGCTAGGATATACTTAGGGTAAGATTAACCGGTAGTTAATTTGGCTAATCAACTTCTCTGTGGGACGATAATCCAAGACTCAAATCTCAGTATTACTTGTACGACCCGTGTACTTGCGAATACACGTCTAGGTCACTTAGAGTGGGGGTAGTCTCGTACAGCAGATTAAGGTAGAGCGATAGAAGTTTGCAGGGTTATTGTAGCCTCTACCTATATCGACACGAAATTGAGAGCAAGTTACCATGGATATCGTGAGGGGTTATAGAGGACCGCAGGAATCAGGAGGCTATCTGGGTGATAATCGATAGATTGACTAAGTCTACCCACCTTCTGGTTATGAAATCCCTAGATACTCTGAGTGTGTAGGCGAATTTATGTGTACGAAAAATGGTGAAACATTATATAGCATCCCAGGGAGCATGATAGCAAATAGGGATTTTCGCTTCGCTTCACTTCTCACTTCTGGGAATGGTTTTCAGGAAGCTATGGGAACCCGATTGAGTGTTAGAGCAACTTTTCGTCCTCAGACAGATGGTCAGTCAAAGAGGACTGTATAGGTTTTGGAGGATATGGTGAGAGCGTGTGCCCTTGATTTTATAAGCTACTGGGATGATCAGTTGTTACTAATTTAATTCGCCAATAGCGACAATTATCACTTGAGTATCGGGATAACAGTATATGAGGTATTGTATGGCCGTATGAGTTATTCCCCGATTCGATGGGAAGAAGTGGGTGACAGATGGAGAATTGCTCCCAAATTGGTATAATAAGTCTCTGAAGGTGTTCAGTTGATTGTGAGTGATGAAGAATACCTCAGAGTAGACAGAAAAGCTATGCTGATAAGAGACGGAGATCGTTGAAGCTTAAAGAGAGTAGGTCCTATGTTGAAAAATTGATTTGGGCATTAAATAGGAAGGAGAAAGTGTCGAGGTTTAAGAAGATCTCCCTTGTCAAGTCCTTTGGTAGTATTACACTCCGAAAAAAGTCACATGAGAATTAAAGAGTATGATGCGATAGACGTACCTGGATTTGTTTATGAACCCATTTGACTTGGTTCTAATTTGGAGTACCAAATTTATTAAGTGGGGGAGATTATATAAGACCCAATTTTTTATCGAAATTCCTTATGATTCATATGATGTAAACATGGTTATATGTAAATTGAATCATAAGAAGAGTTTCACGTGAATGAAAAATGTAAATGAAATGAATAAAAATTTTCGAATGCATAAAAAAATCAAATGAAGGATTGAAATGACCACAGATTAAATGAATGAGATTCGGACCATTCAGATTGGAGATAAGGATTTAAAACATGAAATGAGAAAGGGTTTGTGAAGGGAAGTTAGATTGGTTTGGTCCCGAACATGTTGAAGGGTAAAATAGTCAAAAGACTCGAAATTAGGTGTCAATTCGGTAAAAAATTTACACTGTAAACATGGATTCAAAAAATATTGATTAATGAAGGAGAAATAATTAAATTTTAGGTTAAATTGATCAAGATATCAATTTATTGGAATAAATCGAAATTTTCATCTTGAGAAATTATCTCGAAGATATTAGAAAAATACCTCGAGAAAATAAAAATAAGATAAATATATATTTAATTGATTTATATATATATATTTAAATATTTTGGGTATATAATATATTATATTACATTTTAATAAAATATAATATAATACTAAAAAAAAAACAACACAGAATCACAAAATCGTGATTCTGTGAAAAATGAAAGAAACAAAAGGAAGACAAGCTGAGACCCAGCCCCCTTCTGCCTCCACCGAACGGAGCCACCGGCGAGGAGACCCAGGCAAGTGACTGAAGGGAGAGGCAGCCGAGCCATCTTCGACGCTGGTAGAGGGCGAAGGAAGCGGCGATCGACGGTCGAGAGAGAGAAAGAGAGAAACCGAGAGAGGAAAAGGAGATTCGGCGGTGACCAACGGCGATTCGCCCAGATCGCCACCAGTCGAACGTAAGTAAGTAAGTAAGAAAGTATGTATGTATGTAAGTAACTATGTATGTAAGTAAGTATGTATATAAGTAAGTAAGTATGTATGTATGTAAGTAAGTAAGTATGTAAGTAAGTAAGTAAGTAAGTATGTATGTATGTATGTATGTATGTATGTATGTATGTATGTATGTATGTATGTATGTATGTATGTCAGTATGTATGTAAGTAAGTAAGTAAGTAAGTATGTATGCATATATGTATATACGTACGAACGTATATATGTATGTATGTATGTATATACGTACGTACGTATGTATGTATGTATGTATATATGTAAGTAAGTAAGTAAGTATGTATGTATGTGCGTATGTATGTATGTATGTATGTATGTATGTATGTATGTATGTATGTATGTATGTATGTATGTATGTATGTATGTATGCATGTATGTATGTATGTATGTATGTGTAAGACCCGATTTTATTTAAAACACGAAATGAGAAAAGATCAAATGAAGGATTGAAATGGGATTCTCGAACACTTGCAAGGGTAAAGCGGTCAAAAGATCAAAAGTTGGTATAAATTTGACAAGAAAATTTAGTTAAAAATATGGATTTGAGAAATCTTGATCAATAACAAAGAAATAATTAAATTTCGGGTTAAATTGATCAAGATATGAATTTATAGGAATTAATCAAAATTTTTACATCGGGAAATTATCCTGAAAATAATCGAAAAATATACCGAAAAGATGAAATAATACCGATAAATTCATTTAAAGATTAAATGAATAAAATATAATTTTTTAGATATTTTTGGATTTTAAATAATATTTTAATGAATAAAATATTATTAAAATAAATTATAAATAAAGAAAAAAAGAAAAGAAATTTTTTTGCGAAAATGTGAACTGGAAAACGAAAACAAAGCAGCTGAAATCGAGGGAACTAAATCCTTCCTAAGGGGCCGACGAGGGCCGGCGAAGGCAGGCCAACATCGGGCGAACCACCATCGGCCGCAACGTGCTGTGGAGATGCCAGAATCGGGAGATCGACAGAGGAGCTTGCCGCGGGAGAGAAGGCTTGATCGGCGGCCATCGACGCCGATTCGACTAGCCCCGAGGCCCGATAATGGAAGCCCAGGCCGTGGCGTGCCGATTGGTGTCGAAATCGCACCGAGAACCGGCCGGACGGCGTCAGAACGGCAAAATGATGCTTGAACCGGTACGGCCGGTTCAACGTAGTGAGAGTATGCTGAACCGGACCAGACCAGTTCAGCCAAAAAGAAAAGGAAAAGAAGAAAAAAGGGAACAAGAAAAAGTGAAAAAATTAGAGAAAATTACAGTAATGCAATCGAGCTACAGGTAAGTCGGTAAGCGGTCGAATTGACCGATTTAAATTTTGAAATATTTAATTTGATTAATATTCAACTGGAAATTTACCCGAAAAAATATATAATTGTGTAGATCGAAAATTATTGTCAAACGAGAGCTCGAGACAACCTCAATTTGCGTATTATCATGAAATCTCGGGTAAGTAACCCTTATTTACGACAATTTGCATCGTTATGCGTGTTAAAAATTACCGCATCAATTACGGATTTAAATTTCGCGTTAAATGAATTAGATTCTGGAAATTGGGATAAATTGTCGTAAATAATTCATAAGCTATCCGAGAATTTAGAACAAGGATCAATATATATTGATGGGCCCAATGAGCCCAATAGACCTCGATGATGTGAATAGTAAGTGAAAAAAGGGCTTAAGGCCGATTAAGGCCCATTATAGTGCAATTAGGCCCAATATGGGTAAACGGGCCCAATGATTTAAATTAAGCCTAGAAAATTATGAAATACAATTAATTGTATTGTATTTGACCTGATGTAAAATTATCCGCAGTTTCGAAGATTGGATTGGGAGCAAATCGGACTGCGTGACGAGTCATCAGTGGAAAGGTCAGACTGTACAGAAAAAATGAGGTAAGGAAATTGTGTGAGTAGCTAGAGGTAGCTACACGTATTTTAATAGCTTTTGTATACACTGAATATGTATGTATACACTGATTATGTATAAAGGTCCTAGAAAATGGTTTAAAGATTTTAAGGACTCGAAATAGGAAAAGACTATTTTACCCCTATTGAGGGAAGTTCACCTAAGGATGGTGAAATCATGACATGCATGAAATGCATGATTTAAGTAATTTCTGAGTAAATCGATAGATTGGCCAGTAATTGCATAAATTTCACAAGTAACACTACGTAAGTGTTATTTATATTTAAATGAAATTTCTTTGGAAAATGAGCCGACTATCAAGTTTATATGGAAATAGATAGTGCTGGCGTATAGCTCGCACTACATCTGAGTTTGTGAGTGTGTATAAAATGTGTTTGAGCGGTTGCTCGCACCGATTTGTGTGACATCATATGCATGAAATGTGCTAGAGCGGTTGCTCGCACTGATTTTTATTCTTGTGAAATGCATGAGAGGTGTTGAAGCCTAGCTCGCACCTTGTTTCGATTGTTTTGACTGTTTTGATGGTTTTGACTATTTTGACGTGATATGCATAAAAAGGTGCTGGAGCGATTGCTCGCACTAGTTTTAATGATTTAACATGCATGAGAGGTGCTGGAGCCTAGCTCGCATCTAATTTTGATTTGATAATCGCATAAAAGCCGTGCTAGAGTGTAACTCGCACGAGATTTGATGTATTTATGCATAAAGCTGTACTGGAGCGTTGCTCGTACGAAGTTTTGATTTACTTGAGCATTCATTCGTGCTGGAGCATTGCTCGCACGTGATTTTATATGGATTTATAACTCATTCATTTTTAAGTCGTACTGGAGTGCTACTCGTACGCAGATTTTATTGATTTTATGAAACCATGCTAGAGCTTCGTTCGCACGAGATTTTCTGATATCATGAATATGCATGGAGCCATGCTAGAGCTTCGCTTGCACAGGGATTTATATGACATGCATATAGTCGTGTTGGAGCCTCCTGTAGACTGTGTGTCACAGTGAGATGATATGCTCACACGTGCATACTGAGACAGAGATGGTATTGGTGGATAAGACCTATTGCAGGCACCCCTGACTGAGCTTGGGTTCACGGAGTACGTTGTACCATGTATGTCACGTGGAGTACGCTGTACCATGGGGATTGTTAGAGTGGAGTGGCATTAGCCACGAGGTAGCAAGCCTTGCCCTCACAATCCTGATGTTATGTTGTTCGGCGGGTAGGATCGACCCACCTCCTGTTTCAGGTGTGATGCCCCACACACTAGGTACCATGTTGCCAGGGATCACTAGGTTATGGCCATAGTCCTTGTTGTTACTGATAGTCATCTACATGTCTCACATGATATAACTATTGGTCAATAGACGAGGGTAGACCCGAGGGAGGGGTCAAGCCCCCTATTTTATGATTTTATGATATGTGACCCTGAAAGAAGGGTGGTTTTATAACTGAAGTTTTATAATGAATTTTAATGAATTGTTTTATGAGTTTGGAATTGAATTATGAGATGCTTAACCCTTTTGGGTTATTTTATATTGCGTTTTAAATGAAATGATTTAAATGCAGTAGCATGATGATTTTTCCATGCTTTAATGATAAATTCATGAAATGATTGTATCTCATGATTTGTTTTATATCGCATGAAATAATGCATGATTTTGATTTACCTCATGCTAAGTATGATTTAATGATGTCACATAAAATGCCATTGATGCATAAGTAGTATGATTTATATATGCACGAACAGTTTTAAAAACTAAGTCATTGATGACATACATGATTTGTGCTTGAGATTTTAATGAAAAGAAATGAATTTTAAGGGCATGGCATTATGGGCATGTAAATAGTGGAGCTATCTACTTACTTGCATAATTGCCTTACTGAGTGTGTGGTTTGCTCACCCCCCTTATTTTCCCATCTTTTTAGAGCACTCGCAATAGTTAGTGAGTGGCAGAGGACTTGCAATCTTGGTATCCGCTGCTTCCCATCGAGAGATAGGTATACACATTTGTATAGTTTTGTATCTAAATATGTAATGCACAGTACTGTAAATGTATATGATGTTGAGGATGTTAGGTTATGTAAATACCATTGTGTATGTATTTAGTTAAAGTCAAAAGATAGTAAACTCTGATATGTGAATGTGATTATGGAAATGGAATGGTAAATAGGTGAGAGGTGACTAACACCGAATCATAGCCCAACTATTTGTAGGATGGTCACGATGAGAGAAAGGTAAGAATTAAATAATAAATGAAAAAACGAAAAATTTACTCTGATTTTTAGGTAATTTGGGTCGTGATAGTATGTATGTATGTATGTATGTATGTATGTATGTAAGTAAGTAAGTAAGTAAGTATGTATGTAAGTATGTATGTATGTAAGTAAGTAAGTAAGTATGTAAGTAAGTATGTAAGTATGTAAGTAAGTAAGTAAGTAAGTAAGTAAGTAAGTATGTATGTATGTATGTATGTATGTATGTATGTATGTATGTATGTATGTATGTATGTATGTAGCAAGACTACGTAGTTTGATGAGAGTAAATATGTAAGTTTTGAAAAATATGGCCTCCAGTTTTGGGTTTAAAAACTGTTAGAATTATTTTAAATGCATACATTCTGAGCTTTTCCCAGAAACTCACCCCTTTTCTTCCATTTCAGAGTACCTGCAGTAAGAATTACTCAGCTATCTACGAAGTACTCGAGTAGCTGGTGGATTCAGTGATTTCCAGACTACTTACAATACTCGCTCAGGTATATTGTCAAATGTTTATTTCCAAACATGTATATTGTACAAATACTTGATTCTATATAAATACTTTTGGGATGTAATCAGTTGTTTTATGGATTAGTATGTAAATGATTTGGGAAGTGAATGAAATGCTGGTGATACTGAGTATAGATATGGATGTTGTAGTTGTAAAAATGCAGAGTTGAAAAATAATAAATTTACGAAAATAAAATCAACTGCATTGCAAGTATAAACTATGTTGCTCAGATATAAGATGTCACGACCTCTTTTTACCCAAAAGCATTACAAAATTTTCGCTTTTTCTTTACCTTTTTCCTTTCATGACCATCTTATTAACAGTTGGGCTATAATTCGGCATTAGTCATATCATCTTACCTATCTCATCATACATTCACATATCAAGATCCTCTATCATACAATTGTAAATACTTATATTTAGTAACGTGTATTTACACGACCTTACACATTGTACAAACATTTATATCCTTGATATTACATCCATATTTATCATTGTGCTATTATATGTTTAGGTACAAAACTATACGAATGTGTATACCTTTCGATCGATGGGAAGTAGCGGATACCAGAATACGAGTCCTCAACCGCTATCTAGCTACTGAAAATGCTCTGTAGAGAGAGGGAAAATGAAAGGGTGAGCTCACTAGCTCAGTAAGGCAATTATGCAAGCAAGTAGATACCTACACTATCTACATGATCATAATGCTATACTTTAAATCATTCTTTTTACATGTCATGTTTTGAAGCACGTTTTTCATGTATAAACATATGTAACATACACAACCATTTTCGTGCATATGGAAATCATAAATCTCATGCACAAAAGGGTGTTCCATGCCATTCAGTTATGGACATGTATTTTTCACATTTAACACGTTTAAAACAAGTATCAGGACTCAACCTTTCCCTCAGGCTATCCCGATCCATATAAAATCATATAAAACATGCATTCATTCAACATATATCAAGGCTCCTCTCGTCCCTCAGGATACCTTGATCAACATAAAACCATATGAAATCATGTATTTATATATATATATATATATCATGTAACATACGAGATTAGGCAAGTATTGTGGTAAACATATAAGAACTATGGCCATATCGTAATCTATGATCCCATGCTACACGGTACCTAGTGTGCGGGGCATCATTGCTGCAATGAGAGGTGAGTCAAATCCTACCCGCCAGCATATAATATAATATAGTCCAAAGACTGCACGGTATAATGTACTTCGTGCTACGTACACAGTACAACGTACTCTATGGACCCTATATGATATCAATCACCCATGCCATGCCGCATATCGTACGTGCGAGCATATCATATCAGT
This sequence comes from Firmiana major, assembly GCA_033439115.1. NCBI lineage: Eukaryota > Viridiplantae > Streptophyta > Magnoliopsida > Malvales > Malvaceae > Firmiana > Firmiana major. The sequence goes on from CM065905.1 coordinate 42,721,861, forward strand.
GTGACCCACAGTCTACACTAGGCTTCAGCATGACCTTATGCATGTCATATCAGATCTCGTGTGAGTAAAGCTCTAACACGATTTTATGCATATCATATCAAAATACAGTGCGAGCAATGCTCCAGCACATTTTCACCCATATCATATCAAAATACAATGCAAGCAGATCTCCAGCACGGTTTGTTTCCATACAAACTCGATAGATGACTCAGTTTCAAAAAGATAGTTTTCGTAATCATGATCAACACCAAAATGTTCTCTTTTATGTAAATCATGTAATCACTCGCCAATCTATCCATGAACTTGCTAAAAGCAGTAAAAATAATCGAAAACATGCATTTCATGACTTTTCCCAATTTTTAAAATTTTACCCTTAATGGTGATAAAATCGTAATTTACCAATATCGAGTCTCTATAAATTGTATTATATTTATAGAACCCTTAGACTTTTTAAGTCCCTATAAATGTCATAAAAATACATGTAGCTACGTCTAACTACTCATAAAATTCCCTTACCTCAAATCACGTCGAGCGTGCTCACTTTTCCAACGCTGCCGATCACTTAGTCTGTTCTGTAAGACCCGTAAATTTCTATGTAATGTATATGATTAATTGAGGTACAGACATGTTACATTACATATAAATTATAAGAAATAAACGTTTTTAAGTTCTAAGTGTGAATGGATTGATAAATGAGTGTTGAAGTCCTTGAATATGAGTTTAACTGTGAAAATTGCAGCAAAAATAATGCAGGATGAAGGCCAGATCGATCCCATGCAAGGAGAGATCGATCTCATGGCCTGAAGAACACAATGCCAAGCATTCTATAAGAGGGAGATCGACCCCTCACTCAAGCAGATCGATCTCCAATGGTATCTGGATATGCCAGATGGATCTCCTTTTAAGGCCAGATCGATCTCCTAAGCCTTCTTCCTGGAACAGATCGATCTCATGCAATAAACAGATCGATCCCCTGCCTGCAAATTTATCAAAATTTTAAAGGATTCAAGCAAGGCCAGATCGATCTCCACCCTATGCAGATTGATCTCCTAATGCCATTTCCATAAAAACAAAGTAGTTGGATCTGCAATTCACGAGAAACATGTTCATTTTTCCATTTTTAAACCTTAACCAAGCTTTCTCACTCTAAAACCATCACATTTCCATAAAGATTTGAGAAAAAGCTATTAGAGCAAAGTTGTTCATTATAATGAGAAGAACAACATAGCTTGGAATCAATACTTCATTGGTTGGATTGAAGGAGCAAATGCGTGTTCTTATTTAGAGCAAGAAGAAAATCAAACTAGGTGAGTTTCTAATACACCAACTCAAAGTATATTTATCTAGTTGTTGTCGTGAGTAGATTGGTGTAGGTATTGATGATTGAAACTACCTAGAATGTAATGGAACAAGTATGACCTAGAATGAGTCTAGTGTGAGAAAATGTAATATGGTTGAGTTGATGATGACTGGCTTAAACTAAAGTGTTAGTGAGGTGATATGTATGACTTTGAGATGATAGAATGAAGCTACATTGTGAGATTAGTCAAGTTAAGAAAATAAGTATATGAGGTGTTTGATAAATTGCCATAGTGAAGTAAATGATGGACTAGAGGCACTATAAGCTTAATATCGATTTAGTGTGAATCAATAGGCCTAAAAGAGTTCAATAGACTCTCGAGAAATTAATAACGCGATCTAAACAAACTTAAGAGGAAGTGAGGCTTTATAATTGTTAATGAAAACTATAGGTCGAATCGACTATAGTGAACGCAAGAATTGTGTTATATTGGATTGAATTGATGTGATATATGATTTCGTACAGTCCTGGAGATTTCGTTGGAGGTGAATCGAACTGCACAAACGAGCAGCTCTGAGGAAGTGGAATCACTCGACGCGATTTCAGGTAAGGGAATTTTATGAGTATATAGAGATAACTGCACGTATTTTAATGGTGTTTATAGGGCTTTGTGAATGCTTGATTATCTAGAAAAGAAATGATGATTGCGTGACAAACTTTGGATATAAATGATTTTGGCTTGGAAACGAATCTTACAAAAAGGGGATAGTAAGGCTAATAATTGCATAAACCACATGTTTTGATATTTTTACTAAATACATTGCTTTGGTTTAAGCAAAATTAATGGATAGGTTGGCTAGTGATTTCATGATTTGTGAAATAGCACAAGTGAGGTGCTAACTTTGGTTTTGAGAGTGTTTTGTTGAAATAGAGCCACCTATTGTACTTATATGAGCTAAATCGTGCTGAGCCTTGCTCACACTGTATTTTTGATGTTTTCAATATGTATGAAACGTCCTGGAGCCTAGCTCGCACTATATTTGAGTCAATGATGTTTTATAAGCCGTACTGGAGCTGATAGCTAGTACGTGGGTTTTCCTTGACTTACTTATGCATATAATTGTACTGGAGCTATGCTTGTACATGATTTCTTCATTATTTGTTATGCATAAAGCCGTACTAGAATTTTGCTCGTACAAGGGTATTTGCTGATGATGCATGAGATCATGCTAGAGCTTTGCTCGCACTGAGTTTTCACACTGTGATATGTAATAAGTCGTGCTGGATGCCTCATGTAGACTTTGTGTCACATGGATGAGATGCTCACACGAGCCATGCTGGATGCCTCGTGTAGACTGCTAGTCACACAGATGAGATGCTCGCACGTGCACTTGAGACTTAGTAGGTTATGCATGGCATGGGATAGATAAGACCTATGGCAGGCACCCACAACCATGATATGGGTCCGCGGAGTACGTTGTACTGTGTAGATCACATGGAGTACACTATACCACGTGGTTACGATGTTGATTTAAAAGTCTGGCGTAGGACTAACCCACAACAGAGTCCTTAGTTTACCGTAACCGCCTGTCTCAAATGATATCACATGGATTTAGATACCGATGATGATTTATGTTGTCTAGGGTAGACCAGAGGGAGGGGTCAAGCCTTGTGGTATGTTTTAAAGGAATGATACATTGTTTTGATGGGTTTTGCTAATGTTTTGACAAGGTGTTACGCTTTGAGGGAATGATTTATGATGAACCTTGTGATTTGAGATGAAATTGATAAATATTTATTATATTGAGCATGAGAGGTTTTCACATGATGATTTTTCATGTTTACATGCCTATTTCCATGTTTTTCAGTATATGATATATGTATATACATGTGGCATAGTTTTATTATTTCCTCATGCTCTGAATATAAATGATTTATGCCATGAAATTATAAGCATGTAGATAGTGTAGTTATCTACCATGCTTGCATTATTGCCTCATTGAGCGTGTGGTTGCTCATCCCTTCATTTTCCCCATTTCTACAGAGAGGGCACAGTAGCCTAGTGAAGGATTGAGGCGTTATATTTGGATATCCATTGCTCTCTATCGCCTAGAGGTATACACATAGGAATTCCTTTTGTATCTAAACATGTAATAGCACAGTAATCATTTTGAAATGTAATACGGGGGATGTAAGTGCTATCAAACAAGTCATGTATGTGTATGCTTTTGATTAAGTGAAAGATGTATGAAAATGATGATTATTACTGACTCATAGCCCAACTGTTATTGGTGAGGGTTGTACACGACCAGCTAAGTTAACGAATTAAGCATAAATATATGGTAATTTTTGGATGGAATGGATGAAAATGGGTCGTGACATGTTTAGCTCCCAGTATAATCTCTGGAGTTGCACATAATTATTTATCACATTAATTACACTTTTTTAGCCGTATTTCACTTTTACTATAATCAATTTAACTTATTGAGCCCGTTTACTCTTATTGGGCCTTATTACACCTTAATGGGCCTAACTCTGTCTTAAGCCTATTTTTCACTTTACTAATCATTTCATCTAGGCCTATTGGACTTATTTGGTCTATTAACACTTATTGGGCTTTGTTCGAGGCCTATTGCCTTATTTGGGCCAAAAACACATCGGCTTGGCCCATTATGCCTCTCGGCCATGGCATGGTGGTCGAGCACCATCTAGCCATCCTTGGCCGTGAGCTAGCCATCACTACTCCAATCTTGCCATCTTTCACTTAGGCATTTCATCAAACACTTGGATGGCATGTCTTACGCTATTTCGATAGTTCATGTTGGCATTTTATTGAACACCTTACATGCCAACATCATACAGCCATCCAATTCAATAAATTGATCAAAATTAATCATACCATCGTCATCCATGCATCTTAACTAATCCATATATGCATTTAAACAACATGGGTATTCATCAAAACTCAAATACCCATTTTCGGCCAACATGTATTCATGGTGTTTTTGGTTGTTTTGTTATACAATTCATACACCAATCAACTTAGAATAATCCATAACATACTTGAATTTGTATGCTTGAAAACTCACCTAGCTTAGTGTTCCCTACTTGGTCAAAACTTCAAGGGATTTTGGGATACTCAATTTAGCTCTTTGAGTGCTGATTCCAAGATATGTTAATCCTCTCTCAATTCGGAACAACTTCCATGAAGATCACTTGTTCCAAATATGTTATTAGGCTAGTGATTTCTAGTGTGAGAAAGCTTGGTATCTTAAGCAAAAATGGTGGCCTAGTCTCGGTTTGGTGAAGATGAAGATGATTGCTGAATTTCCTTAGCCTTTAAGACTTAAATCATGTTTAATTGTCTTAAAAATTTCAGCCCATGAAGTGGTCTTAATGGTTTTGTCCTTGAATCATTAGTTTTGGGCTTGACATTTCCTAATAGGCTTGATTTTGAGCTTTTAATTTGGGCTTTCAGTTTTGGGCTTTTCTTCAATGTTATTGGGTTGGATTTTCATAGGTAATTGGGCCTACATTTTGCTTTGTTTTAGGCCCATTAAATGGCCCAACAATTTGGCCCAATAGCTTGTACAATTTTAGCCCATGCTCGATTAACCTTAATGGGCTTCGAAAATTCCTTTAGTTGGCCCATCGATTTCTGCCCATTTAATTTAATCTGAAATTTGATTAAATTAATTTTCCATGATTAAGAAGTTGAAGATTGAGTGTTTTAGCTAAAAATAATTCTTCCCTACTTTTTAACATTGGTTGGGTTAAATTTTAACCATGGTTATTTCTTTTGGTCAAAATCAACATTTCCAAACTAACTTTGACTTTCCATGACCATTGACCACGTTTGACTTTTGTTTAAAAATCCAAAAGTGTAGTTTCTCATGGTTAACACTCCAATCTCTACATGTTGGTCATTTTCGGGAAGTGAAATAGCTAAAAACACCTCGAACGGTCCATTTTAAGCTCGTTTAGCCCTTTTTTGGCATTTCCTCTACTTTAACGTATTCGAGACCAAACCAAACCAACTTTCCTTCTTGAACTACCCTTATTTTGATGTTTTAAGTTCTTATCTTTAGTCAGAATGGTTGGCATCCATTCGGTTTAGCCTGTGGCCATTATAACCCTTATTTGGCATTTTTCGTGACTTATGTGCATTTGTTTGCTTCGTTTACACTTTCATTTCAGTAAGCGCTATTTTTATGATTCAACTAACATAATTAAATGTTTACACATGGGAATCATAAGGAATATAATACAAAAATGTGGGTCTTACATAAGAGTTTTTGCTGCCAAAATTTTTGGCAAAACTAAATGATTAAAAGAATAAGTAAAGGAAGAGAATAAGTATCCTACACTATACAAGAATGCAACCTAAGAAGGAAAATAAGATTTAAATGAAAAAGTTAGCCCCTATTTCCAAGCTTCCGGGGCGTTACAAGATCGCAAAACTTTATTAAACCCTTTAGTTAATCCTATACTAATTATACTGTTTAATTAAGTCCTTATAGGAAATTTCAAATTTCCTAAAGATAATTCAATCTTTTTTAATTCCAAATACTACCTTCATTCGTGTGATCCATTAAGTTCTCAACACATTGGCAATGAATTGGAATCTAATTCAAATTCATAGATCAAGATTGGTATCTAACCATACATCATATGAACTAAATGTTAGGAAAGTCAATACAGTTTAACCTATTGAATGTGAAGAATGTCAATGCAATTTAATCATTTTCATCAGAATATCTTAGAAAGCTATAAAGCATGGTACAATGTATGCTTTATATCTTTCCATGTTAGTCCTAAAGCTACTACTATTAACTTAATAAATAATTCATGCCTTGGCTAAGGACTTAAAAGAACTTTGTATCCTTTATAACTAAATTGTTAAATTGATTTAACAAGTAATACATTTTCAATAAAGGTTGAATTGTTACCTATGGTACCAATGCCCTTAGTTTGATCTTTTGAGTTGTCCTCAAAGGTAACATTTCCTCTATTTTTAGTGTTTGAATCTTTGAAGTAATGTCGACCCTAAAGGTATTTACACGCAAGTGCTCGTGGCCAAGCAAGTAAATACAAATGTAGGCTCGGAATATCGTCCCATAAGGATTGATGATATTAGCCTTGCTAGATAATGTACTAAGTCATCATAGGTATATTCAAACAATCGTAATCACATGTAGTAGCTATTAAAACATATAATTAAAAACAAGAAATTAAATGATAATAAAGTAAAAACATGAACTAAATGTACGGAAAATAAACACACAAAAGCTGCAAAATTAAAGAGGTAAAATGTAAATACAAAAAGTTAAAGGGGAAAGCATAAATAACTAAAATATGAATAAAACAAAGAGAAAAATGACAAAAAAGTAAATAAGGGGCTAAAATGCAATTCATAAAACTACATGATAACTAATGAACTTAAATAAAATTTGAAAGATGTAAAACCATAGCATTAAAGTTTAAAGACTAAATGTGTAAATTGAAATAAACTAAATAATAAAATGCTACTTAAACCTTAACCCTATATGCTTAACCCTCCCCTAGACATAAATCTAAACTAAACTTAAATTATTCTTGATTTAACAAAAAAATAAAATCAATTTGAAATATTTTAAATACTTCTAAAACTTTAAAATTACTAAACTAACTAAATCCTAAATCAAGTATTTAAACTATCTTTATGCTATATACTTACTATATCTAACCCCGAAAACTCACATGGTTAACTAATTAATCAAAACCTAAACATGAAAACTCAAATGCATGTGAGAAGGAAAATATAATTACAAAATGACACTTCCAAATGTAAATATTAATATAGAACAAGATTAAAACTTAAAACAACATTTAAACTCATTTATATTTGATAGAGGTAATTTACATTAAGTTCGCCTAGGCAACGTTAACAAATAAATGATAGCCACGTGGCACGTGGTAATGGGCCACGTGGCAATGGCAGAAGGGCCATGATTGACCTTTGTCGCAAGTGGCAGGGTTGTGCACCCCTGCGGCAGAGGTCCTCAGAGTGCTGCAATGAGCGACAGGGTCCTGCACCCCTTGAGGCAAGTTTTAACCTCTGCCACAGGCGAAAGAGTTGTGCACCCTGCAACAAAGATCCTCAGAGTTCTGCACCCCTGAAACTGAACCCAGTTGCGTTCCTAGGCCTCAGAACACGGAAGACCCAAAACGATAAAATTTTAGACCTAAATGTCTATAAACTCTGGGCTTATTGAAGCTACACGAGGGTCATCTATAAATACCCTACAGGTATGATTAAAAAATCCTAAGCTCTATTTTGTTAACTAAGACTATGCTTAAACACCTTTTTTTGACTTAAGCATCGGAGTACGCGTGCAGGGATAAATCCCTGCGCCTCTCTGACTGTGACTATTTTTGTAGAATCTTCAGTACACATGGAGAAGACGACAAGGAAGATTACATCAGCATTAGCTCATTGTTGTTGAGAGCAATAATAATTGGCGCCGTCTGTGGGAATCAAACATAAAAGCCAAATTTTTTAGGGAAATGGTGAGAACACGTTCGACAGCAGTAGTGAACTTGGGGGAGGAAAATTCTATAAGTCCTCCCAATAGACCTGTAAGAAGATAGGAGTAGATTGGAGAAGGAGAGGGGGCTACCACAGTTTCTCTAGAGGAGTTTGAGGCTTTGAGATGCTAGAATGAGGAGGTTACTCAGGTACTCCGACGTCGAAATGAGCAGACAACTACAACCTTAAAGGCCATGGTGGATTTCTTGAAAAATACACTGCCACAGTTTAGTTTACCCCCAGAAGTGCAGCACCTGGTGAGAAAGAATATCCCACGGTAAACCTATGAGGGAGGTTAGCCCTCTACAGCGGTAAATTTGGGATAACTAGAATGGGGGTTGACGGGCAGCACACTGCGTATCACTCAGCATTGACAGGACCCTGCCGCAGGGTTTCAAGAGTCGTACCCTGCTGCTGGGTTTTGTGAGCAGAATCATACCCCAAGGTTTCAGGAGCAATACCCTGCAGCAGGGGTGAGGGAGCCAAACCCTGCCACAGGGGTCAGGAGTTAAGACACTGCCGCAGGTCTGAGGGAGTTGAACCCTGCCACACGATTTTAGGACCAGTACCCTGGTGCAGGGTTCAGGAGGTAGACCTTTGCTGCAGAGTTCAAGAGGCAGACCTCCGTCGCAGAGTTTGGGTGACATAATTTTGAAGTTCGTCGATCTGGGGAGCCTTGGAGACAGAACTCTCCCTTAGCGGACAGGACGCGACAGGCTTATGGGCAGGATAGTCTTGGGTCCCTAGACTATTTCAAAGGCTCAAGGCTGAATCATGAAATGAGAGGTGTTAGAAGGAAGCATCCGGTGCAAGGACCCAAGGAAAAGGGGATTACAGACAATATGGAGGTTCCTAGCAGGGAAATGAACCATATACGAGATCCAGAAAGGGAGAGTATAATGAACCCTCGAGACATGATGCAGAGGGTGCCATTGAACAAGCCACGAAACAAGGGAAGAAGGGGCTTTCACTTAAATTACTCAAACTCTTCTAGTATTGAGAAAATGGGAGCACATTCGACTCGAGAATCGAAGAACATGGAAAAAGTCATAGAGAGGGTTTTGGAAAAGAAGAAATTGGTGTCTACTGAAGATAGCCAGAGAAGGAGAATCCCTTTCAGCTCCGAGATTATAGAGAAACCCCTACTGAAGAAATTTAAGATGCCTTCTATGGCTACTTATGCTGGCAAAAATGACCCATATGACCTTATGCAAATTTATAAGTCTCTCATGTTACTACATGGATGGGAAGATGAAATAATGTGTAGAACCTTCTCGCTCACACTACTAGGACATGCTATGAAATGGTTTAATGGACTGAAGGAAGGTTCCATCTCATCTTTTGATCTGTTACAAAGTGAGTTTTTAAAAGCATTCATGATCAATAGCCAGGGAAAAAAAGACGCCACCTACCTGCTTACACTTAAGCAAAGGAACAAGGAGTCTTTGAAAAGTTATGTGGATCGCTTCTGGGATGTGACTTTAAAGGTGAAAGATCTACAAGTAGGAATAGCTATAGCAGTGATGTTGCAAGGAACAAAATCTAAGTAGTTACAAGAGTCTTTGTCTCTAGATCAGCCTACAACTATCTCAAATTTATTTTCTTGAGTGAATAAGTCTATTGCCCAAGAGGAAGTGATGAGAAATGTGCAGTCTTGAGAGGCGAAGGAGGGAAGAAAAAGAGAAAGAGACATGACAAAAAAGTTCTTCTAGACCCGACAGATCAGACAAGGCTCCTAGGCTTAGGTACGAAAACTATACCAAGCTAAACGAGCCTTGTGCTGCTATTCTTGCTGCTATTGAAGGGACTGGACTGTTGGAGTTCCCGAAGAAAAAAAGAAAACTTAAGGCAAAATGTAGATGCCTACTGTAGTTTTTATTCCACTCATGGACATCCTACAGAAAGGTGCAGAGAATTGATGGATCAGTTGAAAAAGTTAACTCGGGAAAGGAAGATTAATCATTTCCTTTAGAGAAGTGAAAGGGCTCATTACCCCTTGTGAGATCGAAGGGATAACCGTCCGCAAAATAGACAGACTAATGATGGCAGAAATAGGGGAAGAAGGCCGAGAGATGAGGAAGAAGATAGACCAGATCCCAAGGGTAGCCAATAAGATAATAAACTAATTGGTCCAGCTATAAGTGTTATCGCAGGTGGAGATTCAATGGTAGGGAACTCCTCTACCTCTCGCAAAACTTACGCGAGGCAAGCATATCAAATTCATGCTGTTATGGAGGAGAAGGTGGATGAAAAGCCTATTGTGTTTACTCCAGTAGACAGGGGAGATATTGTCATCCCCTATGATGATCTCTTGGTAGTCTCAGTGGTGGTGGTGAAATACCAGTTGGCAGAATCCTGGTTGATAACGGAAGCTCGGTGAATTTAATCTATTAGAATTATTTTGAGAAGATGAAAGTATCGAAAGATAGATTAAAACCAGTTACGACACCACTGTATGGATTTGTAGGGAAGAAGGTGAAGGTAGCTGGATCCATTTAATTACCTATAACTCTTGGGGAAAGTCTAAAGGATGTGACTCGATAGGTATTATTCATGGTCATGAAGTCAACTTCGGTTGCTTTTAACATGATTTTTGGAAGACCTCTGTTGAATGACATGAGGGCTGTAATCTCTTCTTGCTACATGTTAATGGAGTTTCCTACTCCCAATGGAGTTGGATAAGTACGAGGAGATCAAAAGAAGGCTTGCAAAGGAATACAGAGGAAGGATACACTAACTATAGTCGACCTCTCTAAGCTTTAACCTGTTGAAGAGATGGAAGCTATTGAGCTGAGAGAAGGAGATAGAGAAAAGAAAGCCTTCATGGGAACTCAACTTGATGAATAAGGAGAGAGATAATGGAATGCCTAAGGAAAAACTCTGATGTTTTTTCTTGGATGCCAGTTGATATGCCCAGGATTAATCTGGAAGTAATCTGCCATAGACTTAATGTTCTACCTGGGCATAAGCCTTTCAAACAAAAGAAGAGAAATTTTACCTCAGAAAGACAAAAAGTGATCACTGAAAAGGTTAATAAGCTTTTAGAGGCTGGATTTATTAGAGAAGTTAACTATCTAGAGTGGCTGCCCAACGTTGTAATGGTAAAGAAGTCCAATGGGAAATGGAGGATGTGTGTGGACTTTAACTTGAATAAAGCTTGTCCCAAAGATTCTTATCCTTTTCCCTGAATTGATAAGCTTATTGATGAAACAATGGGATATGAGCTTCTTAGTTTTCTAGATGCTTTTTTTGGATACCACCAGATTATGCTTCATCCAGAAGATGAGGAGAAGGCTTCCTTTATAACAAATAATGGAATATACTGTTATCATGTGATGCCATTCGGTTTAAGGAATGTTGGAGCCACATATTAGCGGATGGTAAACAAAGTCTTCAAAGATCTCATGGGAAACTCCATGGAAGCTTATGTGGATGACATGATCATTAAAAGCAAAACAGATGAGTCTCATGCTCAGTAGATGTCTAAGGTGTTCAAAGTGTTGAGGGAGTTTAATATGAAGCTAAACCCCAACAAGTGTTCCTTCGGAGTCAAATCTGGAAAGTTCTTGGGATTCATGATCAGCAATAGGGGCATTGAGGCAAACCCCGAGAAGGTACAAGTGATCAAAGATATGAAGCCACCAACTACAATGAGAGAAGTCCAAAGATTGAAGGGTAGGATAGCAGCTCTGATCCGTTTTCTGTCAAAATCTGCAGAGAGGAGCCTGTCATTCTTTAAAACTCTAAGAGGTGGAAGGAATTTCAAATGGGCAAATGAGTGCCAAGCAACTTTCAAAGACTTAAAGGAGTATTTGAAGGAGTTACCTTTATTAACAAGGCCTCAAGTAGGAGAACATTTGTTTATGTACCTAGGGGTTGGTGAGTACGCCATAGTATTGTTGAGAAAAGATGAAATGGTGGATCACCCTATTTATTATGTAAGTAAGGTGTTGCTAGACCCTGAGACACGCTCTCCAGTAGCTAAAAAGTTTGCATTAACCCTCGTGATGGCCTCTCAAAAATTACATCCTTATTTTCAGGCTCACCCTATCACAAATCTAACGGATCAACCGTTACGGCAAATTCTTCAAAAGCCTGAACACTCAAGGAGATTGGTGAAATGGGCAGTAGAACTCGGAGAGTATGATATCACATTTCAGCCCCGACAAGCCATTAAAGGCCAAGCTCTAGCGGACTTCATAGTCGAATGCACTAGCCCAAGGGGCAACAATGAAGAAGAAACTTGGCCATGGTTACTATACATTGATAGAGTGTCAAGTGCAAATGGTAGTGGGGATGGCATGATCCTCGTATCACCTAAAGGGAAATCTTTGGAATATTCTTTGCGCTTTGGATTTCCCAGTTTAAATAACATAGCAGAATATGAGGCCTTGGTCACTGGAATGAAGTTAGCAGAGAGATTACAAGCTCACAACCTAGTGGCACATAGTGACTCCCAATTAGTGGTGAACCAATTCAACGGACAGTACGAGACTCGAGAGTCGATGTTAATCCCATACCTAAAGAAAGTCCAATCACTGGCTCAAACTTTCGAGAACTTTCAGTTGGTACAAATCAACCGATCTGAAAACACCCATGCAGACTCACTGCCTAAATTGGCCTCTTCTAATGAGATCGAAGGAAGAGTAGTGAAGGTGGAAAGGCTAGAAAGGCCTAGTATTGAAGAAGTGGAAGTGTATGATATTGAGGTGGTAGAGGATTGGAGGACACCATTTAAACAGTACCTACCTGATGGCACACTTCCACATGACAAGGAAGTATCCTGACGCTTAAAGATGGAAGGGCAAAGTTCACGTTAATAAATGGGGAGCTGTATAAGAGGGGGTATACATCACCTCTGTTAAAGTGTTTAAGGCCAAAAAAGGGTAACTATGTCCTAGTAGAAGTACACGAAGGAATTTGTGGCGAACATTTGGGAGCTAGAGCCCTTACCTCCAAAATATTATGGTCAGGATTCTATTGGCCAACATTGAGGAATGACACGATGGATAAAGTCTGCAAATGTGACAAGTGCCAAAGGTTTGCACCGATAACAACGACATAATTACTCCGTTTCAGGGCACGGTGCAACCAACACCCTTTGCACAATGGGGTATAGACATTTTGGGACCCTTTCCATTAGCTATGGGACAAAGAAAGTTTTTACTGGTAGCTACCGATTACTTTACAAAATGGATTGAGGCAGAACCATTAGCTACTATTATGTCTTCTTTTCAAATTTTCGTGTTTCCATGCAATGAATAAATCAAGTGATCTCTTTATTCATATTTATCTTTCTAACGTTTATGAATATGAATCTTGTGACAGAAGAGATTGTGCCATAGTGCCAGAGGCGCGAATGTGCCACGGTGGCCAGGCATTAGAAAATGCACCACAGCGGCCAGGCATTAGAAAGAAGACATGCCACATTGCCAGAGGCACAAATGCATCACGGCGGTCAGGCATTAGAAAGAAGACATGCCACAGTGCTAGAGGCACGAATGCGTCAGTCGGTCAGACATTAGAAAGAAGACATGCCAGAGTGCCAGAGGTGCGAATGCATCACGGTGGCCCGGCATTAGAAAGTAGACATGCCACAGTGCCAGAGGAGCGAATGCGTCACGACGGCCATGTATTAGAAAAAAGACATGCCACAGTGATAGAGGCGCGAATGCGTCACGATGGCCAGGCATTAGAAAACAGACATGCCATAGTGCCAGAGGCGTGAATGCCTCACGAAGGCCAGGCATTAGAAAAAAGACATGCCATAGTGCCAGAGGCACGAATGCATCACGGCGGCCAGGCATTAGCAAAAAGACACATCATAATAACTGAGGCGCGAATGCGTCATGGAGGTCCGGCACCAGAAAAAGAAAAGGTATGTTTAAATGCACAATTCTTTCTAAAAATTTACACCTTTTATTAAGAATTTGGGAAGCATATATATATATATATAGATATATGGCGTATACAAATAGAAGATGATAGCAAGAGTCAAGTGAGTACATCCATTAATAAAAAGAAAAAAGAGGAATGAACAATTTTTATTATTAAAATTTAAAAAAATTGTAACAATAGAATGATTCATTATAATAAAACCTAATTAAAAAATAAAAAGAAATCAATCTCCATGATTAGACTTCTGGCATTAGTGGCTCTTCACCGTCTAATTCATCAAGGGCACTAATTGGCTCAGGAGCATTTGGGCTCAGAGGCTACCAAGGTCTAGTCAGGTTAGCCAGGTCATCATGAACAGCTTTCTTCAAAAACTCATCTGCTGGCTCAGCATCGTGCTCATATTTAGTCTAATCAGGAGCCTCGAAAAACATGGCTTCTGGAGTATATAATAGCTTTGGGCACTCTTCGTCCTCCTTGTGCTTCTCCAGCCAAGATCGGGCGAGATAGAAACTGTATTTCACAAACCCCGTGGAGTAGTCCTCTTTCCGCCTAAAGCAATCTTTAGAGAGTTGATACTCCCTCACGACTTCTACCCTGATATGGTCAATCTCTGAAACACAGGGTCGACTCTCCAAATCTGTAATATGTTGTTCTAACTCCTGATTGTGATCAGCTAACCTGTTAAAACTGGTAAACAGAGAATCATATTTGGACTGCAAGTTGTCTAGCTCAGTCTGGGTTTGTTGAAGGTCATCATTAAGTTTGCTAAACCTAGTAGTCTCAACAGTAAGATCCCCTTTGGCGAGCGTTAAGTCTTGAAGAGCCTTTGAAAGCTGTTCTTCCAAATCTTGTACCACCCCTGGTAGCCTAGATAGTTGATTGTTAGCATTCGCCAACTTCATATTCCTATCCCTTAATGCCTTGTGCTCTTTTTCAGTCTAATCACGGTAAGCTCGATGTTAAGCATTATTGACAATGGTCCTTTGAGTAGCCTGAAAAGGAAGGTGAAAAGTTAAAACTCAAAATAAGATGAAGAGAAATAGAATGAACGAGAATCGAAAGATTACCATCATTAGCTCCAAATCAGCTAAGTCCTCTCCTTTCAAAAAATTCCTAAACAATCGATGCTCATCTCTAGGAAGGATGGTGGCCCAACCTAATCGAGAAGCTACCTCGGGCGTTTCCAAAGTGTCATTGTCAAGCACTCCGGGGTATACTCAAAATTTTGATCCCTTCATCGTATAGCCACCATCCATTGGTATGACCCCTTATCTATAAGACCTATCTTGGGAAGAATATGCTTGTTTGCCATAGAAGACTCAACATATAAATGCCTCCGATTCTTTCGATGAGGCAAGGTTACGTTGTATTCAGCATGATCCTCAGACTGAGACCGATTCGAGGAGCTTGAAGTTCTCTAAGAATGCGAGGAAGCCTTACCTTTACCTCAAAAAAGGTTTCTAGATCCTCCCTCATGAAGTTGAGTCAGAGCTGGAGGAGGGGTTGCTTGTCTGGAAAGAGGAGTTCGAACTCGAGACATCGAAGGTGAAATTGACATATCTCCAGAAGCAGTAGCTATGGAGCGGGGTCTCTTCTCAGTAGGTTCACTAGATAAACCTTCTTGTGCCCTCTGACGAATCAAAGCACGTCTGACACTGCTTATTTTTGTAAAAAATAAGAACCTACAAAATTGTTAAGATCGTCACATAAACAAGTAATAATAAATTATAAAGCATAAAGGGTTACCTTCAGGAGAGTTAAGATACTCCTGAAGGGACTCTATGTTTAACGTTTCGTCGTCTGGGAGGACCATAAAAGTTGAACCAAACCCTTCCCAGCCGTTCACATCATCTAGAGGATCACTTTCAGGGTTGGATTCCCTATTTATAGGATTTGGTTCAAAAGGAACGAATGACAGAGGATTGGAGGGAGAAACAGAAGGATTGGCGACATGAACACTTCCCATACCCCAACCAGCAGATGTCAAATTTTTCAGGTGACAGGAAGTTATAAAGGTTGATTGGCCTATCGACTAATAGCTCGTTGATAGTTGAAGATAATTGTCTCCTAAGTGTTGCATTACGAGGACCTTTTGGGATACTACGCTTGGCTTCCCATCGAGTAGGGAAGTTAAGACCTTCAGGTATCTCTACAACGAGCCATTCTAACTCGAACCCATGGAATTTGTTGGGAATTTTTTCGAATAACCTATTTTTGAACCTAAGTTTGGATACTCTTTGAATAGAATATGAAATTAAATCGAAACTACCTCGAAACCTGAAAAAGTATAGAATAAAGGGAAAGAAGGAGGAATACCCCTCATTCGGCAATAGACGGTAAAACCAATTAATTGCATCCAACCATGAGGGTGTAACTGGTCAGGAGCGATCCCTCGTTCCCTAAGAAAAGAAACTCCAAAATTAGATATTGGGAAACGAAAACCTAACTCTAAAGATATCCTAAAAATAACCACTCCGCTCGATACGTTAAGTACACTTATTTCTTTAGGACTTGGAAGCCTATAAATATACCCTTCGGGTAATGTGATCATATGCCTAATATCTTGGAGGTCAACTTCTGTCAAAATTGATTTAAGCCTTAACTCTAAACGCTTCCCTACACCATGACTCGCAATCTTAGACCTAAAAAGAGAGAAAAGTTAAAACTTAGAGGTTTAGCTATACGGCATGCAGTGTGTGCGGCAGGGTATGCGGCAGAGTATTATTCTATGAGGTAGAGTCACACGATAGACTTACTATGTTAGAGTGTTGCAACAGAGTAAACAACGGTATGGGGTAGAGTATAGTATGTGTGACAGAGGGTATGTAAAATGATAGGCGGTAGAGTATATGTATGGGCGACAGGGGTAAGTAAAAATTCGATGACAGAGTAGAGGAGCAGGCGACAGGGGTAAATCAATTCAGGCGACAGAGTATAAGGGTATACGATGGGTATACGACAGGGAGAATTTCTTGAACTGTTCGACAACATTCTTACCTTTATATAGTAGCGGTTGAGATAACTGAAGCGTCGCGTTCCTACAGGAGCTCAAATGTCTCTGGCGAGTAAAACATTGTGTCCTTAATAGCCACCCCAGAAAGAGATAATCCTCTTATTATACTCTCGCATAGGGAATTTCCCTATGCAAGAGTGGGGAGTAATTGATAGAGGTAATTTAGATTAAGTCCGCCTAGGCAACGTTAACAAATAAATGACAGCCCTGTGGCACATGGCACATGGCAATGGCAAAAGGGCCATGATTGACCTCTGTCGCAGGCGACAGGGTTGTGCACCCCTACAGCAGAGGTCCTCAAAGTGTTGCAATGAGCGGCAAGGTCGTGCACCCCCTGAGGTAGGTTTTGACCTCTACCGCAGGCGACAGAGTTGTGCACCCTACGACAGAGGTCCTCAGAGTTCTACACCCCTGAAACTGAACCCAATCAAAATGCGAAAGGCCCAAAACGATAAAATTTTGGACCTAAATGTCTATAAACTCTGGGCTTATTGAAGCTACATGAGAGACATATATAAATAGCCTACAAGTATGATTAAAAAACCCTAAGCTCTATTTTGTTGATTAAGACTCTGCTTTAAACACCTTTTTTTGACTTAAGCATCGGGGTGCGCGCGCAGGGACAAATCCTTGCGCCTCTCTGATCTTGACTGTTTTTGCAAAATCTTCAGTACACGTGGAGAAGACGACAAGGAAGATTACATCAGCATTAGTTCATTGTTGTTAAGACCACCAATAATATTTATTAGAATAGCCAAGAATTGTAGAACAATAGCTAAATTGCTACTAAAATAGTAGCTAAAAAGGGGCAATGGATGTAGGAATTTATTTGAACCAATACCTTTTAAATGAAAGAAAATGAGCATTAAATCAAATTATTATAGAATTTTGAAAAGAAATTTAAATAAGCGAAGTAGGGAAATGAAAACCAAAGGTAAAAGAAATCATTTTAACTACTTTTAACTTGTAAAATAGTAAGCAAAAACCGATTTTATAATCAGAAACAAAAACAGTAAAAGAAAGTGTAAAAAAGGAATTATGAGGTTTAAATAAAAAAGACATAAGTGAAGACTGGAAAACAACTTTAAAGCAGCAGATCACACTTAAAACGTAAAGAAATCAACCTAAAACAACAGTTAAATGTCAAGAAATTATACACCAAAAAACGGGACCTAAAACAGTAAGTGAAAGATGCAAAACTAAAATAGTTAGATAAAAATTTGTGGATTTTGAAGCTACAAGCAATAAAGGGTGACTCAAACACGAAAACAAACATAAGGGAAGAAAAATAACATGTAAAAGTAGTAAATAAGAGAGAAAAAAAATAAAAACTGCCTTAAAACCTCAATAATAGAACATCACATGAAATGTAAATTGTTTTGAACTATCCTCAATCACAAGAACTATTGAAGGTGTATTTTAAACCTTCCATTTTCCATAACAATAGAGTTTTGTTCTTAACAAGAAAGATGAAGAAAGAGTAGAAAAAACTTTGAATATATTGCTAAAAATTAAAATTAAAAGTGTTGATTACAAGAAACTAAAGGAAATTTAAAGGAATTTGCAAAAAAAAATTGAAGGAAAGTAAGGTTAATAACAAGAAAATGTAAAGGAACAATCAAGGTAAATTGGTGGCTGCCTAAATTGAACCTAAATGCATGGGAATAAACTTGTTCTAAGCCCTAGTAGCCCTCTCTTGGAAAGATCCAAAAAAGATGGCTTATTGTGGCCGAATGGAGAGGTTGGTTTTTACTTTTGAGCTAGGCTTGGTCCTTGGTTTATGCCATCCAATCCTATGTGTCCTCCATTGATTCCTCATATTTTCTTGTCATTTTCCAAGCATTATCCAATGAGACCCCATGTATACATGACATACCTTATGGTTCACTCGTTGTATGACATTATTATATGTTAATGGAATCATAAGACGGATGCTTTTGGATCATGAAAATGAGAATGAGATAGTTACATGCATGTAAAATTGCATAATGGGTAAATAGGGGCTAAAGCGACCAAATGTTGAACTAAAGATGATTAAGTCATTCTGACTGAAGAGAAGAACTTAAAATAAGAAAATATAGAGGGTTTAAGAAGGGAAGTCGATTTGATTTGGTCCTGAACTCATTGGTGTAGTGTAAAGTGCCAAAAGGGCTCAAATGAGCCTTATTTTAGTGGTTAAGCGAATGTAGTACTTTTGGGGTTAGCAAGTGTACCAAAATCCTAGAGATAAGTGATTCAATAATGAGAACTCATATAAATGAGTAAGATATGAAAAATGGACAAAAATAAGAAGGCAAGTTCAAGGAAAAGTAAAGATAGGAAAAAAATTACCTTGAAAGTTAAGCATTAAATCAGGTAAAGTGAATAAGTGATGGATTGAGCTTTGGAAAATGACCAATTGGGACATTGGTACCTGGGGTTTTGATCAAGATATGTCTAAGGAACTAATACAAATTATTTGGTAGGATTTACAAGGCTGAAATCATGGAGAAAAACCATAATAGGCCAAGAGATGAATTTAAAGCCCATTTTGGGTAAGTTGAATTAGGCCGAATTGTGTAAGCCCATTTGGCTAAATGAGTGGGCTATTTTATGATCCCAATCTGAATTAAACTTGATACCCTAAGTGTACTAAAAATTACAGCCCCAGAAGCCTAAGGGAAGGCCCAAACCAAGAGCCCACAAGACAAACCCATTTCAAGTGATCCCTTAAGCCCAGTAACGAAAACCAAGCCAAAAACCCATGGATCATGACCCAAACCCATTAACACATTTAATTGGCTAAACATTTAATGTGTAATTAGTCAACCATAAGCCTTATAGACTAAGGAAAAATTGGCTGAACACTATCATTCTCACCAAACCAAGAGTGACTCCATTAAAGACCAAATTGTGCAAGCTTTCTCTCTCTAGAAAAATCACTACCCTAGAGGCAAAATTAGAACAAGTGATCTTCAGTAAAGTTACTCCAAATTGAATGAGAAATAACATATACAAAACTCAACAGTTGATAAGCTGATTTGGACCTCCTGAAATTAGGACAAAGTCATGGTTTTGGCAAGGTAAGCAAGCTAGGCATATTTACAAGCTTCCAACTTCTAGTATATGTATCTAGGGATTTTTATAAGATGATTGGTATATAAATTAAGGGCTGAAATAATTGATTTCATGATGAATTGATCATGGCTGAAAATGGGTATTTGATGATTCATGCATTTGTGTCACGACCCAAATTTCCTAAAAATCCCTACAAATTTTTCGCTTTTCATTTCCTTACCCGTCGTGAACAGATATACTACTAAACAGTTGGGCTATGATTCGGTGTTAGTCACCTCTCCCCTATTTACCATTCAATTTCCATATTTCATTTACATATCAATTTATTTAAAACTAAATACATCCCCAATATTACATCCATATACAGTACTGTGCATCTATATGTTCAGATACGAAATTATACAAATGTGTATACCTGATCTTGCTAAGAAGCAACGGATAACCGAGATGCGAGACTATTGTTGCTCTCTTCTACTGAATATACCCTGTGGGGTGGAAAATGAAAGGGTGAGCGAAACGTGCTCAGTAAGGCAATAATGTAAGCAGGTAGATAACTATACTATCTACGTGCTGATAATGTCATGATGTAAAAATCGTTTACTTTCGGAGCATGAGGTAAGATTAAAACAATGCCACATGTATGTATATATCATATACAAGAAATCATGAAATCGACATATAAAGCACACATGGAAAATCATCATGTATGACATCTCATGCTCGTCACATTAAAACTTATTTATTTCATCATAAACTCTTCACTTTAAAACTCATTTGTTTAATCACAAAACTCATCACTTTGAAACTTATATGTTTCATCATAAATTCATCACATTTAAAACTCATTTATTTCATCATAAACTCTCACTTTAAAACTCATTTGTTTCATCATAAAACAACTTCATCGAGGTCAAACCCATCTCTCGGGAATACCTTGATTCATCAAATCACATCTCTTTTAAAAACATAAATCGGGACTACCCCTCCATCGGGTTTATCCTGGTCTATCCAGACCGTATGATATCATGTGAGGCATGTAGGTTACTGTATGAAAAATCGAGGACTATGGCCATACTATGTCCCTGTGATCCCAGTCTACACGGATCCCGGTGTGCGGGGTATCACAACTGCAACGGGAGGTGGGGTCAAATCCTACCCGCCAGAATATCAAGTAACATCATAGAGTCATCATGACTGCACGGTACAGCGTACTCCGTGTGACATACACGGTACATCGTACTCTGTGGACCCATATCATAGTCTGGGGGTGCCTGCCGTAGGTCTTATCCAGCCCAATACTATGTCGATAACCAACCCATGTCTCAAAGTATACGTGCGAGCATCTCAACTCTCTGTGACACACAGTCTACAAGAGACTTTCACACGACTATATGCATGTCAACTCGCGTCTAGTGCGAGCAAAGCTCCAGCACCACGCTATGCATATCATGATATCTAAAATCTCGTGCGAGCGAAGCTCCAACACGGTTTTGTGCACACACAAATTTCTCGTATGAGCAATGCTCCAGTACGGCTTTTCATGAGAAATAAATTAGTAAACTTGAGTGCGAGAAAGACTCTAGCACTCTTTTTATTCATGTAAATACGATAGGTGGCTCAATCTTGATAAAATATCTTTTAAAATCATAACCGGTACAAGCCGGTACCCTTTCGTAAAATTCATGAAATCAACAGCCAACCTATGTGCATATTTGCTTAAATCGAAGCAATATATTCATATAACACATTAAAAACACGAAATCATGCAATTTACCTGCCTTACTACCCGTAAATTTTACTCCTAGGGGCAAAATCGTCTTTTTCCTTTACTCACCTATGCCCCGATTTTCGTAAAATTATTATTATTTCATTACTAGATGCTTTAAGGAATTCTGAACCCTGTAAATACCCTCAAAATACGTATAGGCATCTCTATGTACTTACAAAATTCCCTTACCTTATTTTTCTGTAGAGTCTGACCTTTCCTTTTTCACTGTTGTCTTGTCGCGCAGTCCGATATGCTCCCAATCAAATGCCCGGAACTGCGTAATAATATTCCTCAGGTCAGATATTATACAATTTAATTGTATTTAATATTTTCTGGGCTTAATTTAAATCATTGGGCCCGGTTACCCCTATTGGGCCCGATTGCAGCTTAATGGGCCTTAATCGGCCTTAAGCCCGTTTTCCACTTAATTTTCACTTTATCGAGGCCTATTGGGCTCATTGGGTCCTCCAACAATTTATTGGGCCTCGTTCTAACTCTCGAATAGCTAAATTTAATATTTACAACAATTTATCTAAATTTTCATAATTTAATTCAATTTATGCGGAATTTAAATTCATATCCCGCATAACGATGTAAATTGTCGTAAATAAGGGTCACTTACCCGAGATTCCATGCTAGTACGTAAATCAAGGCTATCTCGAGCTCTCGATGGATACCAATCGTCGAGCTACACAATTCCACAATTTTTCGGGTAAGTTTTCAGTCCAAAATTAATTAAATTAAATACTTCGAAATTTAAATCGGGTCAATTTCGACCACTACTGACTTACCTGTAGCTCAATTGCATCGTCGGGATTTTTTCCCAATTTTTCCTCTTTTTCTTTTCCCCCTTTTTTTCCTTTTTTTTCCTCTTCTTTCTTGGCTGAACCGGTTCAGTCCGGTTCAGACCAGTTCAGACCACCGATTCAGCTCGGTCCGGTTCGATTCAGTTTGGCCGGTTCAGTCCGGTTCGGCCGGTTCAATCCCCATTTGCTCATTCCGGCGTCGTCCGGCCGGTTCCCGGTGCCTCACCACCGCCGTTCGACGCGTCTGCACCTGGGCATCCAAGATCGGGCCTCGGCTGGAGTCGAAACGCAGCCATCGCCGGCGAATTTTTCCTTCTCCCCCGCGGCTGCCACCTCTCGATCCGACGGATTTCGGCGGTTTCGCCGGCCAATACCGGTCTCAAAAGAACCGGCTCCTCTTCCCGATCACGCCGGTGCCCGCCGTTCGTCCCCAGCTGCCGTGGATCGCCGGGATCATCTCCGTTTTCCTCGCGGTCTTCTCTTCCTCCATTCGCCGGACACGGCCATTGTCGGCGTGCGTCACTGGTGCCAATGGCTTCGCCGGCCGCTCCTCTTCCTGTTCGGTCCTTCGTCGGAGGGTGATGGTCGCCGGTGGTGGCTCGTCGGTCGGCCACGCACAGGTCTCCTCGGTTTTTCATTCAATCTTCTCTCTCCCCGATAGTTTTTTCAGATTTCCTTTTTTTTGATTTAATTTATTTTTTTATTTATTATTATTATTATTTATAAATTAGTTTATTATTATTTTATTCATTAAAATAGTCAAAAATATTCAAAAATATCTACAAAATTAATATTTTATTTCAAATAGATTTATTTAATTTAATTTAATTTATTTATTATATTTTTACCCTTTTTCGGGTATAATTTCTTCGTATTTTTGGGATATTGTCCCGAGTGAAAATTTCGATTAATTTTCGTAAATTCATATCTTGATCAATTTAATCCGAAATTTAATTATTTCTTTGTTATTGATCAAGATTCTCAATTCCATTATTTTTAATTAAATTTTGTTATCGAATTTATTCCGACTTTTGGTCTTTTGACCTTTTTACCCTTGCACGTGTTCGGGATAAATTTAACTCGGCTTCCCTTCACGAATACTCATTCGTTTCGCAGTTCTAATTCTTATTTCCAATCCGAATTCCATTCCTTTAAATTTGTGAACATTTTTCTACCTCATAAAATTTACGATTTAATTTCGGGTCATACAATTTGTGATTAAATTAGGTGCATGGATAGGTTAGGTAACATGTGTACATGATGTTAACATGGTTTATTTCAATAAAATTGGTGAATTGGTGGATGAATTGAGTTAAGGTAGCAAGGTGTTTCATGAAATGTGTGAGTGAAGGATAAAACTAAGCTAAATTGAGTATGCCAAGTGTTTGATAAAATGCTTGAGAGAAGGTTGGCTAGTAAACTAGGCATGTTGGCATGAATTGCCATGGCATTCGGCCATGGTTGGCTTGGATGGCATTCGGCCACTATCGAAGATTCGTAGAAGGATTTTTGAAGTTTGCTGCTCTATTGACAAGTCTCACTCGGAAGAGTGTAGCTTTTGTACGGGATGAAGATTGTGAGAAGAGTTTTCAAGAGTTGAAGATTCGATTGACCACCGCTCCGATTCTCACTATCCCTACAAGTTCAGGAGGATTTTCAGTGTATACCGATGCTTCGCATCAGGGACTGGGCCATGTTTTGATGCAAGATGGGAGGGTAGTTGCTTATGGATCCAGACAGCTGAGGGACCATGAAAAGAACTGTCCGACCCATGATTTGGAGTTAGCAGCATTAGTGTTTATGTTGAAGGTATGGCGCCACTACTTGTATGGTGAAAAGTTTCAGATTTTTATCGACCACAAGAGCCTTAAGTATCTGTTCTCGTAGAAAGAATTGAACATAAGACAAATAAGATGGCTAAAGCTTCTGAAGGACTATGATTATGAGATACTTTATCATTCGGGTAAGGTTAACGTTGTAGCTAATGTTTTGAGCAGGAAGAGCCTTGGGATAGTATCGTATATGATGGTCAGGGAACATGAGTTGCTAGAGCAGTTTGCTAGCCTCAGTTTGAGAGTTGTGCCTTCTGACATGGATACGGACTGTATGATTCCTAGTCTACGCTTGGAGCAGGATCTATTGGACAGGATCAGACAGGCTCAGTAGACTGATCCGTATTGCATTGACATGATTGGTCAAATACACAAGGGCACAAAGACCGATTTTAAGATAAGTTCAGATGGACTTCTGAGGTTCAGAAGCATATTGTGTGTTCTTGAGAACCCAGAACTTAGGAGATTGATATTTTTGGAATCTCATTCATCGAGGTACACATTACATCCGGGGAGTAATAAGATGTATCAAAACCTCTGGAAGATGTACTGGTGATCAGGTATGAAGAGAGATGTGGCAAATTTCGTGGCAAGATGTCTCATATGTCAGCAAGTGAAGGTAGAGCATCAGAAGCCTGTTGGGTTATTGCAGCCTCTACCTATACCGACATGGAAATGGGAGCATATCACCATGGATTTCGTGATGAGTTTATCGAAGACTTGGAGGAATCACGATGAGATATGGGTGATAGTTAATAGACTGACGAAGTCAGTCCACTTTGTAGCTATGAGAACTACCGATACTCTGAGTTCATTGGCAAAGTTATATGTATGCGAGGTAGTGAGGTTACATGGTGTTCCAGTGAGCATCGTCTCGGATAGGGATTCCCGCTTCACTTCCCACTTTTGGGAACATTTTTAGGAAGCCATGGGAACCTAGTAGAGTTTGAACACCGTTTTTCATCCTCAGACAGATGGTCAGTCAGAGAGGACTATACAGACTCTGGAGGATATGTTGAGAGTGTGTGTGCTGGATTATAGAGCCTCCTGGGATGATCATTTTCCATTAGTCGAATTCGCCTACAACAATAGTTATCATGCAAGTATCGGGATGGCACCGTATGAGGCTTTGTATGGCCGTAGATGTCATTTCCCTATCAGTTGGGAAGAAGTGGGTGACAAAAAAAATATTTGCTCCTGTTGAGAGATTGAGGACAGCTCAGAGTAGACAAAAAAGCTGCGTTGACAAGAGACGAAGACCACTTGAATTCGCAGTTGGTGAGTTAGTATTTCTGAAGGTTTCTCCTTCCAAGGGTATAGCGAGATTTGGGAAAAAGGTAAGTTGAGTCCTCACTACATTGGACCCTTTGAGATACTTGGTCAAGTGGGAGATAAGGCATATAGGTTGGCTTTGCCATCGGATTTATCGGGAGTGCATAATGTCTTCCACATTTTGATGCTGAGAAAGTATCATCCAGATCCAAATCATGTGATTCGATATGAGCTATTGGAGCTCAAGGAAGACTTGACTTATGTAGAGAAACCGATTTAGATACTGGATAGAAAGGAGAAAGTCTTAAGAAATAAGACTATCAGGTTAGTGAAGATTCTCTGACAGCATTACACATCAGAAGAGGCTACTTGGGAGCTAGAGAGTATGATGCGAGAGAGATACCCCCAGTTGTTTAGAGAATGAATTGGTTCTAATTTAGAGGACCAAATTTCTTAAGGTGGGGAGGATTGTAAGACCCATAAATTAATATGTATTCTTTATGATTTTGTGATGTATGGACAAGTCACATTTGATATAAATCATAAGGAATATATTTAAGTCCCCAATGTCTGTGAAATGCAAAATAGGTAGTTAAGTAAATCTTAAATGAATGTAACAGTGAATTTTGGAAGAAGTTGCAGCAGAACTGCTTCAGAGGGGGAGCAGATTGATCTCTCATTCAATGCAGATCAATCTGATAGGTTATGGGTAGAATAGATCGATCTCATGAAAGGGGCAGATCGATCTCTTTAAGGCTCGGTGTAAAACAGATCGATCTCATGCATAAGAGCAGTTCGATCCCCTAAGTTCAAAAGGTCGGTTCCTAAAGGGAAATATGCAGGATAGATCGATCTCACTTAGTTAGCATATCAATCCTTAAGTACAATTATATAAATACACGATTCTGCAAACCTCTGTTTCCCGAGAAACATCAAAGCTTTCAAGAAGCAAAGTTAAACCTAATCTTTATACTCAAGAAAACTTCATCTTTCAATCAGTTTTGAGTGAGAGTTAGTTCAACAAGGTTGTTCTTAGTAAAGAGAAGGAAAACATACTTAGAAACAAGAAGTTGGAATCAAAGACTGAAGGAACAAAGTGGATTTTGCCAATTTTGGTGAAAAGAGGAAAGTTCAAGCTAGGTATGATTCAATACACCAAATTCATATATGTTAATCTAGGTGTCTTAGTGAGTTGATGGGTGTAGGTTTAAATTGCTGAAAGTAAATGGATAATGAAAAATATCCATGACCTAGCTATTGGTATAAAATTGAGAAAATGATGAGGAAGTTGAGTAAACAAGGATTAAATGATGAAATAAGTAGGTATGAAAGATTGTAAGGTAGTTTTATGAAATACGTAAATGGGAGTAGATGAGAAATGAAGATAGATGTATGAAAATTATGGTATAACACCATAATGGGAGAAAGTAATGAGATTGATGTAATGAGAGGAGTTAAAAGAATTGATTTAGAGTCATGCAAGTGAAAACAAGTATATTAAAGTATACTGATATGGATATTTATTAACAGTTTCAAAGTTGATATTGGAAGCTGACTGGACTACGAGAGTGAGCAGCATCGAGGAAGTGAGGTCACGCGACGAGATCCAAGGTAAGGGAATTTTGTGAGTAGCTAGAGATAGCTACACGTATTTTGAATAGAATTTCAATAATTATATGATATATGAAATCCCGCGTATAGAAACGTCGTGATAAGAATCGATGAGATAAAGTGTGGTTTTATCCAATTATAGGGTAAAAAGCCTTAGAAGCATGTTTGTGACTAATCTTCATAGTTGCATGATAGAATGGCCAATGTTTTCATTTATATGCGAAAATAATACATTTGAGTGCCTATATGATTTACTTAGGTGAATTATGATTTGAACAACCATCTATTGGGTTTGTGTGTAAACCATTAGTGCTAGAGAATACTTGCACTAAATTTTATGAGATATGCATCACATAGTACTTGAGTGCATTCTTGTACTAAAATTTAAATGCGATTTAAGCATGATAGAGTACTGGGAGCTTTGCTTGTACTCAGTTTTATCGATTGATGCATTATAGAGTATTGGGAGCTTTGCTTATACTCAATTTTACATGATAGAGTACTAGGAGCATTGCTCGTACTCAGTTTTATTGAATTATACAATATAGAGTACTAGGTTCATTGCTCATACTCAAGTTCGTACATGACATAGTGTTGGGACCATTGCTCGCACTAGATTTATATGACTTGTGCATGTGGTCGTGTTAGGAGTTTACTCACACTGTTACGACCGCTCGTGACTTACTAAAAAACCACTACAAATTTTTCGCTTTTTAGTTACCTTTTTCCTTACCAACATTTGGGCTGTGATTCGGTATCAGTATCATCTCCCTTACTTACCATATCATTTATACATGTCAATATAAACTATCATTGACTGTAAATACTTTTGTCTCAAAGTGAGCTCACATATAATAAATACAATTACAAATACATCCCCCATAATTTACATTGTTTACATCACTGTGCTGTTTATATGTTCAGATCCAAAATCGTACGTGTGTATGTATACCTTTCACTCGATGGGAGTGCAGTGGACACAAGGAATACCAGACCTCAGCCGTGCTCAACTACTACAGATGCTCTGTAGAGAGGGGGAAATAAAAAGGGGTGAGCTCACAGATCAATAAGGAAATCAGGCAAGCAAGTAGACATCCACACTATCTACTGAAAATAATGCTCTGCCTTGAAAATATTATTTCCTTAACTCACTTCAAAAGCATGAATTTTAAAATATATATAATTGTACAGATCCTCAATAGTGTGACACTCAGTCTACATGGAGGAAATCGTCATGGTTTTTCTAACATATCTTCTATATCACAGTAAAACTACAGTGGGCGCCTTTGAGTGCGACTCACAGTCAACACCCCGCTCAAACACTGTTTCTGCATCTCAAATATCAAACACTAGTGCGAGTAACCTCCAGCACTAGGTCATGCGTAGTTCTCATTTCAAAATAAGTACGAGCAATCGCACCAGTACCATGCTATGCATAAAACTCATCAAATCAAGTACGAGCAATTGCTCAAGTACTATGTCATTTAATTATCATGAAGAATGGAGTACGAGCAACGCTCTATCACTCTGTTATGCGTCTCATGTAAAATTCGAGTATGAGTAACGCTTTAGAACTCTGTCATACATATCATATAAAACTGAGTACGAGCAATGCTCCAGTACTCTGTCATGCATGTCTTAGAAATCTAGTGTGAATCATACTTCAGACTAATATATGTGGAAAACATATGAAATCAAGTGCGAGCTGTGCACGAGGATGATTTATTTTCACATAATTCGATAAATGGCTCTTTGAAAGTGATGATTTTCAAAACATAAAAATCAGCATTATAAATTATGCTATTTCTCATCAACCATGAAAACATTAGCCCATCTATCTACTCTTCTGCTAAACAGTAGTAAAAACACTCATAAACAGGTTTTCCATGCTTTTTACAACTTTTCTCAAACGTTGACTTTTTACCTAGCTAGGGGTAAAATCATAATTTGCCACTATCGGGTCGCTATAATTATTATTTACTTTCTCTGACTCTCATAGTTTTTAAGTGAATGTAAAAGCAGATGAAAATACATGCAGGTATCTCTAACTACTAGCAAAAGTCCCTTACCTCGGATTACGTCACGTGACCTCACTTCCTCGGTGCTGCTTAATCTCTCAGTCCGATTAGCTCCCAATATAAACCCTGGAGCTGTATATAACCATTCGTCAGGTTAATTACACTTTTCCTACTGTATTAAGCATTTAATACAGTCCATTTCACTTAATGGGCCAATTTACTCTTGTTGGGCTTTAACAACTCTTAATGGGCCTAACACCATCTTAAGTCCATTTCACTTTACTATTCATTTACGTTAGGCCTATTGGGCTTATGGGGCCCACCAACTCTTATTGGGCTTGTCCAAGGCTCATAACATCTCATTGGGTCGAGACCACGTCGGCTTGGCCCATTTGCCTTCTCATCCATGGCATGTGGTTGAGAGCCATCATGCCATCGGTCATGCAACACCACGCCACTCATGGCCATTTACTAGCCAATTCAGTTAGACATTTTATCAAACACTTAGTTGGCATGTCTTAAGCCTTTCCTATAGTTCATGTTGGCACTTTATCAAACACCTTATATGCCAACATCATACAACTATCCATATGAACAATTTGATTATAACTAGCCATGCCATAGTCATGTATACATACATATCAACCTATACATGACTTAAAATCACATGGGTATTTATCAAAACTCATATACCAACTTTTGGCCATCACATGTTCATAGTGTTTTCATGCATTTCAATCCATAAAACATATACCAATCAACTCCATATAACTCATAGATCAACATACATGAAGTTGGAAGCTTGAAGACTCACCTAGCTTATACTTCCCACTGTGGTCGAAACTTCCTTAATTTTTGTCTCTCTCAATATGGCTCCTTGATAGCTGATTCCCACATATGTTATTCCTCTCTCAATATGGAACAACTTTTATGAAGATCACTTATTCCAAATATGTCTCTAAACTAGTGATTTCTAGTGAGAGAAAGCTTGAAAACTATTTGGTTATGGTTTCTTCACTTTGTCGAAAATGAAAGGATGAAGATGATTATGTGTTGGATGGTATTTATAAGCTAAAGACTTAGCCATTAAGTCACCAATTTCAGCCACGTTAATTGACTTTTAATGGGTTAAGGTTAAGGTTATCAAATTGGATTTTGCTACCTTTGTTTAAGTGATGGTTACCAAATTGAATTTTGCTACCTTTTATTAATGACTTTTAACTTATACTAATGGGCTTTCGGTTAGGGCTTTTCTTTTGGGTTGACAATGTTTCTACCAATTGGGCCTTCAATTGTCTTCATATTGGGCCCACCAAATGGCCCAACAATTCGGCCTTTTGGGCTTTCCAAATTCGGCCCACACTTGTTTATACCTTAATGGGCTTTAAAATTCCAACTTTGGCCCATTGCGTTTTTACCTGTTAATTTAATCCGGAATTCATCCAAATAATTTTTCCTTACTTCAGGGGATGAATAACTTGTATTTTAACTAAAAATATTTTTCCCCAATATTTTCTCCATACTTAGGTTGATTTCTAACCATGGTTAGTCAACTATGGTCAAAGTCAACTTTTCTTAACCATTGACCACATTTGACTTTTTCTCAAAAATCCAAAAGTGTCACTTTCCATGTTTCACACTCCAATCAAATACCCCTCAAACGGACCATTTCAGACTCGTTTAGCCCCATTTTGCATTTCCTCTACTTAAGTGTGTTCGGGACCAAATCAAACTGACTGTCCTTCATGAACTCTCTATATTTTCACATCATAAGTTCTTCTCTTTAGTCAAAATGATTCAGATTCTCTCGATTTAGCATGTGGCTCTTATAGCCCTTAATCGGCCTTTACGCAGCTTAGATGTGTTTTACCACTTTACTTACAATTTCTTTGTAGTAAATACTTTTCTTATGATTCAATCAACATAATAAATCTTCATACATATATGAATCATAAGGGATAAGCTACATCAAGATTCGAGTCTTACAATCCTCCCCAACTTAAGAATTTGGTCCTGCAAATTAGAACTAAGTCAATCCTCAAATAACTGGTGATACTTCTCATGCATCAGGCTCTCTAACTCCCAAGTAGCCTCTTCCAAGATGTTGTGCTACCAGAGAACCTTAACCAGAACGATCGTCTTTGACTGCAATACCTTCTCATTGCTATCCAATATTCGAATCGACTTCTCAACATATGACACGCCCTCTTTGAGCTCAAATGGCTCATAACTAATCACATGTACTAGATTCGGGTGATAATTTTGAAGCATCGAAATGTGGAAGATGTTATGGAGACCTGATAAGTTCGGTGGCAATGCTAACCTATAGGACTTATCTTCCACTCGATCAAGTATCTCAAAGGGTCTAATATAGCGAGGACTAAGCTTATCTCTCTTCCTGAATCTCGCTATACCTTTGGAAAGAGAAACCTTCAGAAACACTAACTCACCAACTGTAACTCTAGTGGCCTCCGTCTCTTGTCAGCATAACTTTTCTATATGCTCTGAGTGGTTCGTAATCTATCGCATATCGATCGAACATCCTCAGAGGCTTTCATGACTAAATTAGGAGCAAAAATCTTTCGGCCACCCACTTCTTCCCAAGCAATAGGGGAATGACATCTACGACCATATAAAGCCTCGTACGGTGCCATCCCGTTACTCAAATGATATCCGTTGTTGTAGTCAAATTCGGCTAGTGGCAAACGATCATCCTAGGAGCCTCTAAAATTCAGTACACATGCTCTCAACACATCCTCCAGAGTCTGTACAGTCCTCTTTGACTGACCATCTATCTGAGGATTAAAAGAGGTGCTCAAACTCAACTGGGTTCCCATGGCTTCCTGAAAATGTTCCCAAAAGTGGGAAGTGAAGCAAAAATCCCTATCAGAAACAATGCTCACTGGAACACCATGTAACCTCACTACCTTGCGTACATACAACTCCACCAATGCGTTCAGAGTATCTGTAGCTCTCATAGCTAAGAAGTGGGCCGACTTCGTTAGTCTATCAACAATCACCCATATCACATCGTGATTCCTGCGGGTCTTGGGTAAACCCATCATGAAATCCATAGTGATATGCTCATATTTCCATGTCGGTATAGGTAGAGGCTACAATAACCCTGCAAGCTTCTAATGCTCTACCTTCACCTGCTGACATACGAGACATCTCACTACAACCTCTATAACATTCTTATTCATACCCGACAACTAATACACCTTTCAGAGATTCTTATACATCTTATTGCTCCTCAGATATAATGTGTACCTTGAAGAATGAGCTTTCGAAAAAATCAGTCTCCTGAGCTCTGGATCATCGGGAACACACAATCTACCTCTGAACCTCAGTAGTCCATCATAACTCAACTCAAAATCAGTCACTGTGCCACTTTGTATCTGACTAATCACATCACTATAATATGGATCAGTCTGCTGAGCCTGTCGGATCCTATCCAACAGATCTGGCTCCAAGCGTAGACTAGTAATCATACAGTCCGTATCCATGTCAGAAGGCACAACTCCCAAACTGAGGCTAGCAAACTGCTCTAGCAACTCGTGTTCCTAGACCATCATATACGATACCATCCCAAGGCTCTTCCTACTAAACGCATCCATTATAACATTAGCCTTACCGGATGATAAAGTATCTCACAATCATCATCCCACATGAGTTCAACATTCTTTCTAGTGAGACGGGTTACCGGAGCAGCTAACTTCTAAAATCCCTCAACGAATATCCGATAGTAACCAGCTAAACCTAAAAAACTTCTGACCTCGGTGACTGTCCTTGGTTGTTCCCATTAAACTACAACCTCTATTTTTGGATAGGTCTACTGACACATCATCCCTCGACACAACGTGTCTCAAAAATGAAATCTTAGTCAACCAGAAGTCACACTTACTGAGTTTAGCATGCAACTCCTTTCAGAGAGTCTGTAATACAATCTTCAAGTGCTGCTCATGCTCCTTTTAAGACTTTGAATAAACCACTATGTCATTGATAAAGATGATAACAAACTGATCCTAGTATGGCTTGAATAATCTATTCATCAAAGCCATAAAAGCTGTGAGAGCATTCGTCAATCCGAATGGCATAACCAAGAACTCATAATGGCCATATCGGGTCTGAAATGCTGTCTTGGGTACATCTTCACTTCGAATTCTCAACTAATGGTACCCAGACCTTAGATCAATCTTAAAAAAGACTTGTGTTCCCTGAAGCTGATCCAACAAATCATCGATGCGCGGAAGGGGATACCTATTCTTGATGGTAGCCTTATTCAACAATCTGTAATCAATAAATAATCGGAGGCTCCCATCCTTCTTCCTCACAAACAAAATTGGTGCTTCCCAAGGTGAAACACTCGGTTTGATAAACCCCCTATCCAACAGTTCCTAGAACTATCTCTCGAGTTCCTCCAACTTAATTAAGGCCATGCGATATGATGGTTTTCGAAATAGGCTCGGTACTAGGTATGAAATCTATACAGAATCTCTATCTCTTTGTTTGGTGGTAACCCTAGCAATTCATCCGAAAAAACATCTGGGAACTCCCTAACCACAGGGATATCTTCCAACTCGGGATGCACCTTATCTATATCAATCACGTACGCAATGAAACCTTCAACATTTTGATTCTTAGTCAGTATAGTAAATCATTTTACTAAATACTGCAACTACTTCTTTCATTTCTTTTCAATAAACTTTATAATATCTTTCACAAGGGTAGGAAACATAGTCGTCTTAGTATAACGATCTAAAACAACATGGTTTGCAGCTAACCAATCCATTCCTAGGATTACATCAAAGTAGCTCATACTTAGCAATATTAGATTAGCTATCATATCCTTTTCCCCTACTATTTAATTGTTGCTCTCGTTCTTAGAGCAGAAGTATCAACTAGAGCTCTCTCTGGCTCATTTTCCTTCTGTGGGGTAGTCTTAATCATCTCTGGGAAAGCCCTAGCAATTGTCCTAGATTTCCACATCAGAAACATATAATAGGAGTCATCGAAAAAGGTATATCGCCATGATATTGGCCACATCAACTGCACTACTCAGTAATAGGCCTTTGTCCTCTAATCTCAACTCCCTTTACTAGAGCTATGGTCGAAGAAGCAGGAGGTCTAACAGGTCTCTCTTGTACCTCCTCAATCGGTGGTCTCTTATCGAAGAGTCTCCTCCCTCCTCGATAACTGAAACCTCTTTCTCTAATCGGCTTCTTCCTATCTCTATCTCTACTCCGGGTAACCGTCCTGGACTTAGAGTGTGAGATCTGAGAATTTTATATATATCTAAATTATGTAATAAGAACATGAAGTGTAATTGATTGAGCTAAATGTGATGTACTCATATATTGAGGTGGTATGGAATGAAATTTCTTAAGTGATAAATGATTAAAGAATGAGAAATAATCAATGTAGTGAATTATGGAAGTTATATGTGGTGATTTTATGCTAAGTGTTTAACCAAAGTGTGAAACTATGAGGCCAGATCGATCTAGGAGAAGAGAGGATCTATCTGGTAGGCCAAAGTGATAAGGAATGAGGAATTCAAGCGAGTAGATCGATCTTCAATGGAAGAGGATCGATCTCCTTATGATTCTGTAATGAAGAGATTGATCTCATGAGGAAGAAATCAATCTCATGAAGCATTCTGTAAGGAGAAGATCGATCTCCTAAAAGAGCAGATCGATCTCATGAAGCATTTTGTAAATAGAAGATCGATCTTCTCAAGGAGCAGATCGATCTCATAAAGCCATTAAGAGATCGATCTCACCCCACGACAGATCGATCTCCTAGGCATAAAATTACCCCAAAACGTTCTCAAATTCAAAGAGAGATCAATCTCATTAAGGACCAGATCGATCTCTTACCCTCCGTCTATAAAAGGACCCCTGTGTTTTTCCTGCATCTCAGATTTTCTCTCTCCAAAAACCCCATTTCAATTGAAACCCTAACTTTCTCTCTCCTCTAAATCATCCATTTTCATTTGAATCAGTGGTTGTAGCAAGAAGGAAAGTTGTTCCTCATCCAAAGGAGAACAACATACTTGAAAATCAAATGACGCATTGAATCGAGGTGTGAATAGAGCTCTCCATAAGTTTTGGGTAAATTTCTAAGCTTAAATCTTTGATATTTAGGTGATTTTGGTGATTGTGACTATGAGTATTGAGATAAAATAGCTAGGAAATGATTAGAGTTGATGAAATTGTGATTTTGTTCGAGTAATGATGATATTAAGCAATTTGTGTTAATTTTGGGGATTTTGGCTAGAAATTGGAATTGAGGCAATGAGGTGATTTTGGCATAGTGCATGAAATATGTAGAATATGAAATGTAGTGGATGAGAATGTGAATTAGGATAGGAATGTGAGAAAAAAGAGAGAATATGAGCAATTATGTGCTCGGTGAAGTGATTGAGATAAATTATTGATGTTTTAACATCGTTTGGACAACCTAGGAGTTCTAGAGAGGAATGCGAGGCTAGTCCATCGTTTGGGGGAACGATTGCACTATATGAGGTGCAACGGGGTAAGGGAAAACTCAAAACCCATTTGTGTATGTGTTTTGTTATAATATTACAGCATGAAATGTGATTTGAGAAAAAAAACATGTTTTTGTGAGTTGTGAATGAGTTGTTGCACACGATTTTGTAGCCGGTTGGGGCCCAATTTTTATGAGTTGTAAACTAAACGTGAAACTGTTTTACAACCGTTTTGAGTTTAAAAGAGAAAATGTGATTTGGGCTCTACGTTAAGGCGTATTGAGATTCGAGAAATGTGTGCACTATTTTATCGATTTGAGCTCGGTTTAACATGTTTTATGTTGAGTACAAAACGATTTTGAGATGAGTTTTATGAGAAAACCACTATGAGCGCTACGTGAAGGCAAAACAGTTTTATATGATAATGGTTATTACTGAGACTTAGGCGTGTCATGTTGAATACACATCGGGCCTTGCTTTGGTAGCATGTAAGTCTGATTTTTCTCCGTTCTGGTAACATGAGATGACCCCCACTCTGTGATAGTGTTGGGTGGAATTTCTTTGGTAGCATGTAAGACCGGGTCATGCTTTATAGCATGTAAGATCGACTGCTGTACGACTCTGATCAAGTCTACATCGAACCATGATCATGGGTGTTCTATTATCGACGAAATCCCTCGATTGGGAATGTCTGCCTAGGGGACGAGTTCAATCGTTTTGATGTGCCATGACGAGTTTTTATATGAGTTTTATTGCCTAGTCTCCTTTTTATACACATGCGCCACGCGCATTACTAATGCAGTGGTTTTCATCACGTTTTATAAGAAAAGCCATTATCGCATCATGTTTTATACATGCTTGTTCCACATGCTTGTAACTATTTGTAATCATGGTTGAACCATCTATTACCATGTTTTTACATGAGTTTTGTGAATGAATTGAGATGATGTTTTAAGCATTCATGATACATTTCCACTGAGTTTAACCTGTAAAATAAAATGATTATGCTGTGCAAATCATTTTCTTAGTAATGAGTCCCTTACCCCCTTACTGAGCGATTTAGAAGCTCACCCTGTTTTATCTCCTCCCAGATTTCTTCAAGTGAAGAGAGTTTCCCTGTGACGTACGAAGTAGTGGCTAGTGAAGGACTTGAGCTCTAGGCCATGTATATATATATATATATATTGTATTGAGGTATATTTTATCACTTCATGTACCTAGACTAAAGTTATACTTACAGACACTTGATGTACCATGATGGATGGGATGTATTAGGATTAATTAACCTTGAGTTGAGTAATGCATATGGTATGATGTATAATTATGAGATGATGAGATCTTGAGGTATGATATGTATCATGATGTATGACACTGCACAAGAATGCACCCTTAATTATGAATGGATGTGAAAAAGTTTTAAAATTTACCCTGTTTTTCGCCCTTTCGGGGCGTCACAGAGTTTTCTTGGTATCAGAGCTTAGGGTGTTTAGTACTGTTAGTGTCGATTAAGTGAATTAGAATACATCCCAAGTGTTTGTATAATTCTGGTCATGAACTAAAACTGAGGATTGAGATTTCAATCGAATTTAATGTGTACGCGCGTGGGAAATGAGTTGAGATTGAGAATGAGTGGACGACGAGGTCATTTGAGGAGGCAGGCAGAGCCACCTTCGCCACCTGCACCACAACCAGAGAGTCCTAACTCTCGATTTAACCGAATTGAGCAAGATGTGAGGCAAGGTTTTGAGCAAATGGCTGTGCTATTCGCGCAACATTTTGAAGTTAATGCTTCAGGTACTACTCCTACACCACCACAAGGACCTCCCGTGCCCCTAGTACAAACGGACCCAGTGCTTCCCATCATTCAGCCTGATGACAAAAGTATGGTTCGACTGAAAGACTCTTAGAAAATGAATCCGCCCGCATTTAAAGGGAAAAAGGATCCCGCAGAGGCTAAGGAGTGGCTGATTGAGCTGAGAGTCTTATTTGACTATTTGGGATGCACTGATGCTGAGAGGGTCAGTATGGGCGCTTATATGTTGAAAGGGAGAGCTCGAGATTGGTGGGGTACTACCCAGGGTATTTTGATGTCCAGCAAGGATGTGATTAGCTGAGAAGAGTTTCAGACGACATTTAGAGCCTAATATGTACCACGAGCTGCTCAAAGAAGGAAGGAGGCAGAGTTTTTGAATCTGGTATAGGGTGAGATGTATGTGGATGATTATGAGAGCCAATTTACCGTTCTATTGAGGTATGATCCCGAAACCTTCAAAAATGAAGAGCTTCGCACTGAGAGATTTGTGTATGTATTGAAGCCCATCATTAGAGATCGATTGATAGGGCTGTGTATTACTGAGTTTGGAGATGCTCTGAGATGAGCACAAGAGATTGAGAGGGGAATCGAAATTGTATAATCCCAGAATGAGTTCAGCGCAGTACTCAGGATAAGGGCAAAAGGCCAACAATTTCCCAGGCAGATGTTTTCCTTCAAAAGAGGAAGGATTGAGGTACAGAAGGGCAGATTTGAGAGGCCTAGAGCTTATCCCATCATTAGGGAGACCTTCGAGATATTAGGCCTAAGATTAGAGTTTGCAAAAATTGTGGCTGACCGCATGAGGGAAGTTGTATTGGGTTGATCCATGGATGTTTTAGATGTGGAGACATGGGTCACAGAGTAAAAGACTGCCCTCAACCTCAGAGACCACATGCTCCAGAGCTTATAGACAGCAGCCTCAGAGAGTGAATCCCCCGAGACAGGCTACTGCTGCAGAGAAAGGAAAGAAACCTGTTACAGTGGGACGTGTGTTTGCTATGGACAAGCGGGAACATCCGAGGATTGAGGATATACTTGTGGTGTGTGAATTTTCTGATGTCTTCCCAAATGAGTTGCCCGGTTTACCACCAGAGAGAGAGCTAGAGTTTGCCATTGATTTGGTACCGGATACTCAACCTATCTCTAGACCTCCGTATAGGATGGCATTAGTGGAACTTGAGGAATTGAAGAAGTAACCACAATAGTTATTGAATCAAGGATTTATTAGACCCAGTGTCTCACCGTGGCGAGCACTAGTGTTATTTGTGAGGAAGAAAGATGGTAGTCTCATATTATGCGTAGAGTACCCACTATTGAATAAAGCCACAATGAAGAATAAATATTCGTTACTGAGGATTGATGATCTACTTGATCAGTTGAGAGGGACCTCAGTCTTCTCTAAAATTGATTTAAGATCAGGCTATCACCAGTTGAGGATTAAGGAAGAAGATATTCCAAAGACGAACTTCAGGACGAGGTATGGGCATTATGAATTTTTAGTGATGCCCATTGGATTAACGAATGCGCCTGCAGCTTTTATGAGATTAATGAATGAGGTGTTCAGAGACTATCTAGACAATTTTGTGATAATCTTTATTGATGATATCTTGGTGTACTCTCGGTCTTCTGAGGAGCATGCACAGTAATTGTGGTTAGTACTTCAGATACTCCACGATAAGCAATTATATGGAAAGCTTAATAAGTGTGAGTTTTGGCAGGATCAGATAGCTTTCCTAAGACATATAGTTTCAGAGGAAGGAGTATCGATTGATCCAAGTAAAATAGAAGCTGTGCTTAATTGGGAAAGACCGAGGACAGTTACAGAGGTACGAAGCTTCCTTGGTTTGGCAGGGTATTACAGAAGATTTGTGGAAGGATTTTCCAGGATTGCCGCTCTTTTGACCAAGCTCACACGTAAGGAGACTCTGTTCATATAGACTGACCAATGTGAGCTTAATTTTCAGGAGTTAAAGAGGAGATTAACTGCGGCACCTGTGTTGACTATCCCTGAGGGATCATGAGGGTTTTCAGTGTACAGTGATACTTCCCATCAAGGAATGGGATGTGTGCTCATGTAACATGGAAGAGTGGTCACTTATGGATCGCGACAATTGAAAGATCATGAGTGGAATTACCCCCACGCATGATTTGGAGTTAGCTGCTGTGGTGTTTACCTTAAAGATCTGGTGGCAGTACTTATATGGGGAAAGATTCCAGATCTTTAATTATCACAAGAGTTTGAGATATCTGTTTGATACGAAAGAGTTAAATATGAGACAAAGGAGATGAATGGAACTCCTTAAGGATTATGACTGTGAGATTCTATACCATTCGGGTAAGGCGAACATAGTTGCTGATGCCCTGAGCAGGAAGAGTATGATATCTGTTATGATGATCAGGGAATGGGATTTACTGGAGTAGTTCGTCGAACTCCGGATCAGAGTTAAAGAGGTAGAAACTGGATTTTTGGCTAGCTTGTGAATAGAGCCCAAGATCATGGATCAGATTAGAATTAGGTAGCACAATGATCAGAGGTTGATCGATATGGTTAGCCACGCTGAGCAGACTTCGCAGTCGAGTCTCACAATCAATGAGGATGGATTGTGGAGATTCAGAGGACGGATTTATGTACCGGACGATGATACCCTGAGGAGACAGATACTGAGAGAGTCCTACTGCTCGCGATACACCATGTACCTAAGGAGTACTAAGATGTACCGAGATTTGAGAAGGGTGTACTGGTGGAATGGTATAAATCGAGACGTGGTAGATTATGTGGCCAGATGCTTAGTATGCCAGCAAGTGAAAGTTGAGCATTGGAAGCCCGAAAGATTACTACAGCCTTTACCTGTACCTACATGAAAATGGGAACATGTCACCATGGATTTTATTATGGGTTTACCGAGGACCCGGAGAGGTCGTGACGCTATATGGGTTATAGTGGATAGAATGACAAAGAGTGCCAACTTCATTGCCATCAAGATCACAGATACGGTGGATGCCTTAGCTGGGTTATATGTCAGCGAGATAGCTAGATTACATGGGGCTCCAGTGAGTATTTCTTCTAACAGAGATTCTCGATTTACTTCTAGATTTTGGACCCAATTTCAGGAGTCCATGGGATCTCGATTGAGTTTTAGTACCGCCTATCATCCTCAGATAGATGGTAAGTCAGAGAGGACTATTTAGACCCTGGAGGATATGTTGAGGGCATGTATGATGGATTTTAAGGGATCATGGGATGATCACCTGCCCTTAGCAGAGTTTGCATACAATAATAGCTATCATGCGAGTATTAGAATGGCACATTTTGAGGCTCTATATGATAGGAGGTGTAGATCCCCTGTAGCTTGGGAAGAAGTGGGTGACAGAAAGATAAATGCTCCCGAGCTTGTTGAGCAAGCTGTACAGAGTGTGAAACTCGTATGTGAGAGATTATGGGCTGCACAGAGTAGACAGAAGAGCTATGTGGATGTGCGAAGGCAACCACTAGAGTTTGATATTGGTGATGCAGTATGTCTGAAGATATCACCGAGTAAGGGTATCATGAGGTTTGGAAAGAAAGGAAAATTGAGTCTTCGATACATTGGACCATTTGAGATTCTTGAGAGAGTGGAAGAGGTAGCTACAGGTTGGCATTACCCCCACAGATGTCCGAAATACACGTCTTTCATGTATCTATGTTGAGGAAGTACCACTCAGACCCTTCTCATGTCATAGAGTATGAAGAGATGGACATATAAGAGGACATGAGATACACTAAAGAACCTGTCTGAATTCTCGAAAGAAAAGAGAAGGTACTTAGAACCAAGAGCATCCCCTTAGTGAAAGTTTTATGGAAACATCACTCAATGGAAAAGACGACTTGGGAATTGGAAAGCCTCATGAAGGAGAAGTACCCCCATCTGTTTGATGAGTCGAGTTGAATTTGGAGGACCAAATTCTTTTTAAGGTGGGGAGGATGTGAGATCTAAGAATTTTATATATATCTAAATTATGTAATGAGAACATGAAGTGTAATTGATTGAGCTAAATGTGATGTACTCATATATTGAGGTGGTATGGAATGAAATTTCTTAAGTGATGAATGAGTAATGAATGAGAAATAATCAATGTAGTGAATTATGGAAGTTATATGTAGATATTTTATGTTAAGTGTTTAACCAAAGTGTGAAACTATGAGGCCAGATCGATCTAGGAGAAGAGAGGATCGATCTAGTAGGCCAAAGTGACAAGGAATGAGGAATTCAAGCGAGCATATCGATCTCCAATGGAAGAGGATCGATCTCCTTATGATTCTACAATGAAGCGATCGATCCCATGAGGAAGAAATCGATCTCATGAAGCATTCTGTAAGGAGAAGATTGATCTCCTCAAGGAGCAGCTTGATCTCATGAAGCATTCTGTAAATAGAAGATCGATCTTCTCAAGGAGCAGATCGATCTCATAAAGCCATTAAGAGATCGATCTCACCCCACGACAGATCGATCCCCTAGGCATAAAATTACCCCAAAATATTCCCAAATTCAAAGAGAGATCGATCTTATCAAGGACCAGATCGATCTCCTACCCTCCGTCTATAAAAGGACCCTTGTGTTTTTCCTGCATCTCAGATTTTCTCTCTCCAAAAACCCCATTTCAACCGAAACCCTAATTTTCTCTCTCCTTTAAATCGCCCATTTCCATTCGAATCAGTGGTTATAGCAAGAAAGAAAGTTTTTCCTCATCCAAAGGAGAACAACATACTTGGAAATCAAAGGACGCATTGAATCGAGGTGTGAATAGAGCTCTCTATAAGTTTTGGGTAAATTTTTAATCTTAAATCTTTGATATTGAGGTGATTTTGGTGATTGTAACTATGGGTATTGTGATAAAATAGCTAGGAACTGATTAGAGTTGATGAAATTGTGATTTTGTTCGAGTAATGATGATTTAAGCAATTTATGGTAATTTTAGGGATTTTGGCTAGATATTGGAATTGAGGCAATGAGGTGATTTTGGCATAGTGCATGAAATATGTAGAATACGAAATGTAGTGGATGAGAATGTGAATTAGGATAGGAATGTGAGAAAAAAATGAGAATACGAGCAATTATGTGCTCGGTGAAGTGATTGAGATAAATTATTGATGTTTTAACATCGTTTGGACAGCCTGGGAGTTCCAGAGAGGAATGCGAGGCTAGTCTGTCGTTTGGGGGAACGATTGCACTATATGAGGTGCAACGAGGTAAGGGAAAACTCAAAACCCATTTGTGTATGTG
Source organism: Firmiana major (assembly GCA_033439115.1). NCBI lineage: Eukaryota > Viridiplantae > Streptophyta > Magnoliopsida > Malvales > Malvaceae > Firmiana > Firmiana major. The sequence continues at coordinate 42,764,565 of CM065905.1, forward strand.
TTTTGTTATAATATTACAGCATGAAATGTGATTTGAGAAAACAAGCCTGTTTTTGTGAGTTGTAAATGAGTTGTTGCACACAATTTTATAGTCGGTTGGAGCCCAATTTTTATGAGTTATAAACGAAACGTGAAACTGTTTTACAACCATTTTGAGTTTTAAAGAGAAAATGTGATTTGGGCTCTATGTTAAGGCGTATTGTGATTTGAGAAATGTGTGCGTTGTTTTACCGGTTTGAGCTCGATTTAACTGAGTACAAAATGGTTTTGAGATGAGTTTTATGAGAAAACCAATATGAGCGCTACGTGAAGGCAAAATCATTTTATATAATAATGGCTATTACTGAGACTTAGGCGTGTCATGTTGAATACACATCAGGCTTTGCTCTAGTAGCATGTAAGTTCGAGCCTTGCTCTGGTAGCATGTAAGTCTGATTTTCCTCCGTTCTGGTAACGTGAGATGACCCCCTCTACGCGGTAGCGTTGGGTGGCATTGCTTTGGTAGCATATAAGACCGGGTCGTGCTTGATAGCATGTAAGGCTAACTATTGTACGACTCTGATCAAGTCTACAGCGAACCATGATCATGGGTGTTCTATTGTCTACGAAATCCCTCGATTGGAGATGTCCACCTAGGGGACGAGTTCAATCGTTTTGATATGCCATGACGAGTTTTTATATGAGTTTTATTGCCTAATCTCCTTTTTATACACATGAGATTGTGTTTTGTGGCTGCGCCACGTGCATTACTAATGCAGTGATTTTTATCACATTTTATGAGAAAAGCCATTATCGCATCATGTTTTATACATGCATGTTCCACATGCTTGTAACTATTTGTAGTCATGGTTGAACCATCTATTACCATGTTTCGACATGAGTTTTGTGAATGAGCTGAGATGATGTTTTAAGTATTTATGCTACATTTTCCACCGAGTTTAACCTGTAAAATAAAATGATTGTGTTGTGTAAATCATTTTCTTATTAATGAGTCCCTTACCCCCTTACTGAGCGATTTAGAAGCTCACCCTGTTTTATCTCCCCCCAGATTTCTTCAAGTGAAGAGAGTTTCCCTGCGATGTACGGAGTAGTGGCTAGTGGAGGACTTGAGCTCCAGGCTATGTATATATATTGTATTGAGGTATATTTTATCATTTCATGTACCCAGACTAAAGTTGTACTTATAGACACTTGAAGTACCATGATGGATGGGATGTATTAGGATTAATTAACCTTGAATTGAGTAATGCATATGGTATGATGTATAATTATGAGATGATGAGATCCTGAGGTATGATATGTATCATGATGTATGACACTACATAAGAATGTACCCTTAATTGTGAATGGATGTGAAAAAGTTTTAAAATTTACCCTGTTTTCCACGCTTTTGGGGTGTCACACAGAGGCCCTACGCACTACCTCCTCATCTGTAGAGATACCAAGTGGTACCAATCTTGACCGTAGTATCGGTCTTAGTCCATCAATATATCTATGGACCTTGATGGTCTCACTATACATAGTGTCGAGGTTATACCTTTCCGGGGATCTAAATCTTATCTCATACTCATCTACTAACAGACTCCCTTGGCTCAACCCTAAGAAATCCTCTGCAGCTTCTGTTGTGTTGTATTTGGAACAAACTGCCTACTGAAGGTATCCAGAAATATCTCCCAACTAATCTCAGTGTGTCGGGCTCTTAATATTGGCCTGGTGAACTTCCACCAATTCTCTGCCCTTCCCTTCAGTAGGAACGCAGCAAATATGACCATCTCTAAAGTCGTACACTCACAGAATCCGTACAACTTCTCCATCTCTCCAATCCACTCCTCAAAAATAATTGGGTCCTTGACGCCACTAAACGACGGAGGTCCAAACTTCTGGAACTACCGTAATCTATCAAGCTCTCCACTGCTGCCCTGCACTGGAGTAATAGGAGTATCTATAGGCTGTGGCGTCTGAACTGGCTGTGCAGGCGTATCAGGTGCAGCAGCCTTTCCAATCCTAGTCCCTACATCCTGTCCCTATCTACCTGGTATAGTCTGTGCCAGTAACTCCACTATAGTCTCTAGGCTACACTCTAATCTCGTAAATGCCTCAATACTCTTTAATACCTTAGTGGGACCTGGAGTCTCATGGTTAGACAAAGACTCGTCTTGGCTCTCAGGCCTACCTCTACAGCCTCGAGCCCTACCTCTAGCCTCTCTACCATGGCTGGTATTAGCCATAATGGCTCGATTCCTGCATTCATAACCATTAATTATACAATTCCCATCTCGGTAAACACACTTGTAACTGAACACAACTCAAAAATATGGGGATGTAAACTTTTCTAATTACTAATACTGACTCATATCAGACCAAAACTCTGCTCTGATATCATTTTGTCATGACCATCTGTGACTTATCAAAAAAGCACTATAAATTTTTTGCTTTTTACTTTCCCATTACCAACGTTTGAGCTGTGATTCGGTATCAGTATCATCTCCCTTACTTACCATATCATTTATACATGTCAATATAAACTATCTATTGAGTGTAAATACTTTTTTCTCATAGTGAGCTCACATATAATAAATACAATTACAAACACATCCCCCATAATTTACATTGTTTACATCACTTTGCTGGTTATATGTTCAGATCCAAAATCGTACGTGTGCATGTATACCTTTCGCTCGATGGGAGTGCAGCAGACACAAGGAATACCAGACCTCAACCGCGCTCAACTACTACAGATGCTCTATAGAGAGGGGGAAATAAAAAGGGGTGAGCTCATAGCTCAGTAATGAAATAAGGCAAGCAAGTGGACATCCACACTATCTACTGAAAATAATGCTCTGCCTTGAAATTATTATTTCCTTAACTCACTTCAAAAGCATGAATTTAAATATATATATATATATAATTGTACAGATTAAATCCCATGTACAAAATCATTCTGAGCTCTCAACACATAGGCATTTCGTGTAAAACAATGGATCTTTATAATTTCATAATGCCTTTATATAAATCATGCCATTTATATTCAAATCACAGTAAAAATGGCATTTCAATCACTCACAACACAACAACCCGGGTTTCGACCCATCCCTCAAGTCTACCTCTATCATAAAATCAAGTGATATATCATGCGAGACTCAGTGGCTATTTGCAATAATATCCTGGACTATGGCCATATCCTATAATGGTGATCCCAGGCTACACAGATCTCTGTGTGTGGGGCAATCACTGCTGTAACGGGAGAGGGGTCAGTCCATCACAACCACCAGCTATCAACTCCTCAACTCCACAACTCCACAACAACACACGGTACAACGGACTCCTAGCCACATGCACGGTACAACGTATACCCGTGGACCCTATCTCACGGTTGGGGTGACTGCCTTAGGTCTTAGCCCTCTTACCATGGAAAATCAATGGCACGTCTCTAAATCCACGTGCGAACATCTCAATAGTGTGACACTCAGTCTACAAGGAGGAAATCGTCACTATTTTTCTAGCATGTCTTATATATCATAGTAAACTACAATGCGTGCCTTTGAGTGCGACTCACAATCAACACCCCTCTCAAACGCTGTTTATGCATCTCAAATATCAAACACTAGTGCGAGTAACCTCCAGCACTAGGTCATGCATAGTTCTCATTTTAAAACAAGTACGAGCAATCGCTCCAGTACCATACTATGCATAAAACTCATCAAATCAAGTACGAGCAATCACTCAAGTACTATGTCATGTATAAATCATGAAGAATCGAGTACAAGGAATGCTCTAGCACTCTGTCATGCATCTCATGTAAAATTTGAGTACGAGCAATTCGCTTCAGCACTCTGTCATGCATATCATATAAAACTGAGTATGAGCAATGCTCTAGTACTCTATCATGCATGCCATGGAAATCTAGTACGAATCATACTTCAACACTAATATTTATGGAAAACATATGAAATCAAGTGTGAGCTTTGCTCCAGCATGATTTATTTTCACATAATTCGATAGATTGTTCTTTGAAAGGGATGATTTTCAAAACATGAAAATCAGCACTATAAATTGTGCTATTTCTCATCAACCATGAAAACATTAGTCAATCTATCTACTCTTCTGCTAAACAGTAGTAAAAACACTCATAAACAGGTTTTCCATGCATATTACAACTTTTCCTAAAAGTTAACTTTTTGCCTAACTAGAGGTAAAATCGTAATTTGCCACTATAGGGTTGCTATATTTATTATTCACTTTCTCTGACCCTCAGAGTTTTTAACTGATTGTAAAAGTAGACAAAAATGCGTACAGGTATCTCTAACTACTTGCAAAAGTCCCTTACCTCAGATCACGTCACGTGACCTCACTTTCTTGGTGCTGCTCAATCTCGTAGTCCGATCAGCTCCTAATATAAACTCCGGACTACATATAACCATTCATCGGGTTAATTACACTTTTCCTACTGTATTACACATTTAATAAAGTCCATTTCACTTAATGGGCTCGTTTACTCTTGTTGGGCTTTAACAACTCTTAATGGGCCTAACACCATCTTAAGCCCATTACACTTTACTATTCATTTACGTTACCAACTCTTATTGGGCTTGTCCGAGGCTCATAATACCTCATTAGGTCGAAACCACGTCGGCTTGGCCCATTGGCCTTCTCGACCATTCCATATGACTGAGAGCCATCATGCCATCAATCATGCAACACCATGCCACTCATGGCCATTTACTAGCCAATTCACTTAGACATTTTATCAAACACTTAGTTGCCATGTCTTAAGCCTTTCTTATAGTTTATGTTGGCATTTTATCAAACACCTTATTTGCCAACATCATACAACTATCCATATGAACAATTTGATTATAACTAACCATGCCATAATCATGTATACATGCATATCAACCTATACATGCCTTAAAATCACATGGGTCTTTATCAAAACTCATATACCAACTTTCGGCCATCACATGTTCATAGTGTTTTCATGTGTTTCAATCCATAAAACATATACCAATAACCTCCATATAACTCATAGATCAACATATATGAAGTTGGAAGCTTGAAAACTCACCTAGCTTATACTTTTCACTTTGGCCGAAACTTCCTTAATTTTTATCTCTCTCAATATGGATCCTTGATAGCTAATTCCCACATATGTTATTCCTCTCTCAATATGGAATAACTTTCATGAAGATCACTTGTTCCAAATATGTCTCTAACCTAGTGATTTCTAGTGAGAGAAAGCTTGAAAACTATTTGGTTATGGTTTCTTCACTTTGCCGAAAATGAAAGGATGAAGATGATTATGTGTTGGATGGTATTTATAAGCCAAAGACTTAGCCATTAAGTTACCAATTTTAGCCACCTTAATTGAATTTTAATGGGTTAAGGTTAAGGTTATCAAATTGGATTTTGCTACCTTTATTTAAGTGATGGTTACCAAATTGAATTTTGCTACCTTTTATTAATGGTTTTTAACTTATACTAATGGGCTTTCGGTTTGGGCTTTTCTTTTGGGCTAAAATTTTCTACCAATTGGGCCTTCAATTGTCTTCATATTGAGCCCACCAAATGGCCCCACAATTCGGCCCATTGGGCTTTCTAAATTCGGCCCACACTTGTTTATACCTTAATAGGATTTAAATTCAACTTTGGCCCATTGCATTTTTACTCGTTAAATTTAATCCAGAGTTCATCCAAATAAATTTTTCTTACTTCAGGGGATGAATATCTTGTATTCTAACTAAAAATAATTTTCCCCAATATTTTCTCCATAGGTTAATTTCTAACCATGGTTAGTCAACTTTGGTCAAAGTCCACTTTTCTTAACCATTGACAACGTTTGACTTTTTATCAAAAATCCAAAAGTGTCACTTTCCATGTTTCACACTCCCATCTTTATGTTTTGACTGTTTTTGGGAGGCGAATATATTTAATACCCCTCAAACGGACCATTTCGGACTCGTTTAGCCCCGTTTTGGCATTTCCTCTACTTAAGTGTGTTCGGGACCAAATCAAACTGACTATCCTTCATGAACTCTCTATATTTTCACACCATAAGTTCTTCTCTTCAGTCAAAATGATTCAGATCCTCTCGGTTTAGCCTGTGGCTCTTATAGCCCTTAATCAGCCTTTACATAGCTTATATGTGTTTTACCACTTTACTTACGATTTCCTTGTAGTAAATACTCTTCTTATGATTCAACCAACATAATAAATGTTCATAAATATATGAATCATAAGGGATAAGCTACATCAAAATATGGGTTTTACACACACGTATCGAGTTTTGAAAGAAAGCATGAAATAGTCGTGTTGGGAGCCTGTGCTGACTGTGTGTCGCACCCATTATATGCTCCCACGTGCAATATTTTGAGATATGACCGAGGGCTATCGAAATTATAACCCATAGTATGAGGACTAAGACTTATGGAAAGCATCCTGACTATGAGGTATATCCAAAGTATGTGGACTAAGACTTATGGCAAGCATCCCACCTTGTGCTTGGGTCCATGGAGTATTTTGTACCGTGTATGTCTCATGGAGTATGATGTATCGTGAGTACACAATATGAGTGAGTTATGAGCTGACGGTTGAGGATTTGACCCACCTACCATTACAACAATTATGAGAGCCCGCACATCGAGTATTGTGTAGCCTGAGATCACGAAAAATGAGTTATGATCATAATCTCGGAACATGTAGTCGCCTATCTCCTTTCATGCAAATTGAGTTTCTCGAATGAACTATCTCATGGTTTTATAATGTGGACATGTGAATTTATGTGTGATAAAAGGCTAACTCGAGGGATGGGTGAGGCCCAGATTTTTATGTTTTTAAACATGATGATATGCCTTATTATTTTGATTTAATTGAATGGCATGACAAAATGTGATTTATGTGAAATTACATGAGAAATGTAATGTTTTTCATAAACTGCTGAGGTTGTCAAACTAGCATGTTTTCAGTTTTTATAACCGACGATTTGTATCTATATGTATATGGTGCATAAAAGTTTCAAGCAAGATGCATGCTTTAGATGTGAGTCGATAAGGAAATGATTTCAAGGCATGAGCATTGTATTTTGTAGATAGTGTGGTTATCTACTTACTTGCCTGATTTCCTTACTGAGTTGTGAGCGCACCCCCTTTTCATTTCCTATCTCTACAGAGTGTTCACAGTAGTCGAGCACGACTATATCTATCTTACGAGAGGTATACACATTTAAACATTTTGCATTGAACAATGTAACAGCATAGTTATGTAAATGAATGTACGGTCGGGGATGTATATGTACATGTATTTGTGTTACTGTATAAGAGTTTACATTATAGAAAAGAATATTGATTGTATGCATGTTATAAATGAATATGGTTGAGGTGACTAATATTGAATCACAGCTCAACATTTTGGTGCTGAGTGATGACAAAAGGAGAGGTGAGAAAAATGTGAAAATTTTGTGGTGATTTTGGTAGGTCAAGGGAGGGAGGTCGTAACATGCAGGGACTGCGTCTGGAGAGGCAGTTGCACCTAGTATGCCTTTACAACCAGCTCAGATGCCACAGCCTATAGATACTCCTACACCCCACCAATTTAGGATACACCTTCTCATGTTACTTCACGATAGGGCGATAGTACTTTGCGATATGGTTGTGAGCTTGATAGATTGCGATAGTTCCAGAAGCTTGGACCATCGTCGTTTAGAGGGGTGAAGGACCTCGTGGTTGCAGCAGATTGGCTGGGTGAGATGGAGAAGATTTATGGATTCTTTGAGTGTACGACTATTAAGATGGTCGCGTTTGCTATGTTCCTACTGAAGGGATCGACAAAGCATTGGTGGAAGTCCACCAGGGTTATATTGAGAGCACGACACTCAGAGATCACTTGGGATATCTTTTTGGATGCCTTTAGGAGGCAGTATGTCTTGGACACAGCGCAACAGAAGCTGCAGATGGAATTCTTGGGGTTAAGCCAGGGGATTCAGTCTCTGGATGAGTACGAGACAAGATTTATATCCCTATGTAGGTATGACCCTGATACCTTGAGTAGTGAGACCAAGAAGGTTCACAGATTTATAGATGGACTGAGACCAGTATTATAGTCTAAACTGGTTCCATTTGATATCTCTACCTATGATGATGCAGTGCACAGGGCATAACTTTGTGAGCAAGATTACAAGAGGAATATATCTGAGTTCAGAACAGTTGGTAAGGGTAGAGACCGAGATAGGAAGAGCCTGTGAGTGATAGTGCTAGAGGTTTCGAATATCGAGGATGGAGGAGACTCTTCGATAAGAGACCAAGGATCGAGGAAGTACAAGAGAAGACTGTTAGATCTCCTGCATATCCGACCATAGCTCCAATTAGAGGTGTTGTGATTGGAGGATCGAGGCCTACCACTGAGCAATGTAGTAGATTTCGTAGATTCAATGGAGGTAGACCTTGTCTTGTGTCTAGTGGATTGTGCTTCAGATGTTGGAAGCCAGGGCATATGGTGAGAGTTTACCTAGAGATTATTGATGTTGCCCCACAGAAGGGCAATGAGCCGGAGAGAGCTCTAGTCGATACGTCTGTCCTGAGGGAAGGGCGACAGTATAGGAGAAAGGGATGTAGGTCTTTAGACGAGGGCGAGTACATGCCTTGGACGAGGTCACTGTTGATGTTTCGTCGGATTTGATTAGAGGTAACATCCTGATGTATGATTTAGAAGCATATGTTTTAATTGATCCTAGTGCCACGTATTCATTTGTATCACCTTCATTTGCATGTAAGTTAGCAAAACACGTAGAGCGTACGCCTTTAGGTAGGATGATGTTGATTAGTACGCCTATGGATAACAGTCAGCTAGTTGAATATGTGTTAAATGACTGCAAGTTAAGAGTAGGGGAAAAGGATATGACAACCAATCTAATATTGTTAAGTATGAGTGATTTTAATGTAATCTAATGGATTAGTTATCGTCAAACCATGCTGTGTTAGATTGTTATGCTAAGACAATTATATTTCCTAAACCTGAAAAATATGTTGTAAAGTTTGATGAAAGAAATGAAAGTAGTAGTTATGGTTACAATAAATATTGTACTATGCTGACTGAGAAATGAATATATTGAAGGTTTTATTACGTATGTGGTTGATACGGATAAGGCACATTCGGAGTTGGCGGATATTCTGTGGTTAGTGAATTCCTTATTGTCTTTTCGAATCAATTGCCAGGGTTACCATGAGACAAAGAGATGGAGTTCTGAATAGATTTGGTGCTTGGTACTGAACCTATATCGAAACCACCGTATCGCATGGCCTTAGTTGAGCTGGAGGAGCTTAAGAGACAGTTAGAAGAGTTGTTGGATAAGGGGTTCATTAGACCGAGTGTTTCGCCATGGGGAGCACCGATTTTATTTGTAAAGAAGAAGGATGGAAGCCTCCGATTGTGTATAGATTACAGATTGTTGAATAAGGCTACCATCAAGAATAGGTATCCCCTTCCACGCATTGACGATTTGTTGGATCAGCTCTGGGGAGCACAGGTCTTTTCTAAGATTGATATGAGGTCTAGGTATCATCAGTTGAAAGTTTAGAGTGGAGATGTACCCAAGACAACATTTAGGACCTGATATGACCACTATAAATTTTTGGTTATGCCATTCAGATTAATGAATGCTCCCGCAACATTCATGGCTTTGATGAACGATGAGTTCAAGCTATATTTGGATCAGTTTGTTATTATCTTCATCAATGACATATTGTTATACTCGAAATTCGAGGAAGAGCATGAGAAGCACCTCAAGATTGTATTGCATACCCTACAAGAGCAAAAGTTGTATGCTAAACTCAGTATGTGTGACTTTTGGTTGGCACAGATCTCGTTTTTGGGACACGTTGTGTCTAGGGATGGTGTATCACTAGATCCATCCAAGATTGCGGCTGTAGTTTAGTGGGAACAGCTGAAGACAGTCACCGAGATCCGAAGTTTCATGGGTTTAGCAGAGTATTATCGGAGATTCGTTGAGGGATTTTCTAAGTTGGCTGCTTCGTTGACACGTTTCACTTGGAAGGGTGTAGCATTCGTGTGGGACGATGATTGTGAGAGGAGTTTTGTGACGCCCTAGAAGCGTAAAAAACATGGCAAATTTAAAATTTATTTACATCATTTCACAATTCTAGGTGCATTCCTGTGCAGTGTCATGCATCTTCATATATATATATTATAAAACTTTAACATCAGGATCTCATCATCTAATTTACATGTCACATCATATACATTCCTCAGTTCCGAATTAATAAATCCGAATACATCCCATACATTATTGTTCATCAAGTGTCTGTAAATACAACTTTAGTCTGGGTACATGAAATATTAAAATATACCTCAAGCACAATATGTGGCCTGGAGCTCAAGTCCTCTACTAGCCACTACTTCCTATATTGCAGGAAATTCTCTTCACTTGAATAAATCTGGGGGGAGATAAAACAGGATGAGCTTCTAAATCGCTCAGTAAGGGGGTAAGGGATTCCTTAACAAAATAATGATTTGCACAACACAGTCGTTTTATCTTGTGGGTGAAAACCCAATAAACTCAGTAGAAAAGTGTAGCATGAATAATTAAAACACCATCTCAACTCATTTCTCAAGGCTCATGCAGAAACATGATAATAAATGGCTCAGTACAAAATCATAGTTACAAGCATGTAGAAAATAGGATGCGATACTGGCTTTTCTCATAAAACGTGATGAAAATCATCACAATAGTAATGCACGTGGCGCAGCTACCAAGCACAATCTCATGTGTAAAACGAGACTAGGTAAATAAAACACATATAAAAATTCGTCATGACATATCGAAACGATTGAACTCGTCCCCTAGGCGGACATCCCCAATCGAGGGATTTTGTTGACAATAATACACCCATGGCCATGGTTTGCCACAGACTTGATTAAAGTCATATAGCCGTCGGTCTTACATTCTATCAAAGCACAGCTCGACCTTACATGCTATCAAAGCAATGCCACCTATCGCTACTGCGGAGCGGGGTCATCTCGCATTACTAGAACGAAGGCGTCGGTCTTACGTGCTACTAGAGCACGGCACTGCCTTACATGCTACAAGAGCAAAGCCCGATGTGTATTCAACATGACACGCCTAAGTCTCAATAATAGCCATTATCTCAAAACCATTTTGTACTCAACACAAAACATGTCAAAATCGAGCTCCAACCGACAAAACCACGCACACATTTCTCAAATGTCAGTACGCCTTAACGTAGAGCCCAAATCACTTTTCACTTTTTAAACTCAAAACGGTTGTAAAACAATTTCACATTTAGTTTACAACTCATAAAAATTGGGCCCCAACCGGCTATAAAACCATGTGCAACAACTCATTCACAACTCATAAAATCATGCTTGTTTTCTCAAATCACATTTCATGCTACAATATCATCACAAAATCGCATACACAAATGAGTTTAAGTTTTCCCTTACCTCGTTGCACCTCGTATAGTGCAATTGTTCCCCCAAACAACGGACTAGCCTCACATTCCTCTTTGAAACTCTCGGGCTGTCCAAACAATGCTAATACATCAATAATTCATCTCAATCACATCATCTTGCACATATTTGCTCTTATTAAATATTATAAAACTTGTTTTTCTCATATTCCTATCTTAATCCACATTCTTATCCACTACATTTCAAATCCTACATTTTTCATGCATAATATCCATGCCAAAAATCACCTCAATATCAAAGATTAAAGCTTAGAAATTTACCCAAAACTTATGGAAAGCTCTATTCACACCTCGATTCACTTCGTCCTTCTATTTCCAAGTATGTTGTTCTCCTTTGGATGAGGAATAACTTTCCTTCTTGCCTCTGCTTGAGATTTGGATAGAAATGGGGGTTTTGGAGGAGAGAGAAAGCTAGGGTTGTGAAAATGGTGATTTAGGGAGAGAGAGAGATCGATTTCCAAAAAAATAAGGGGTCCTTATATAGGTAGAAGGTAGGAGATCGATCTGGTCCTTGATGAGATTGATCTCTCTTTAAATTTGAGAACATTTTGAGGTAATTTTATGCCTAGGAGATCGATCTATCGTGGGGTGAGATCGATCTCTTAATTGCTTCATGTGATCGATCTGCTCCTTGAGGTGATCAATCTTCTGTTTACAGAATGGTTTATGAGATCGATCTGCTCCTTGAGGAGATCGATCTTCTGTTTACAGAAACATTTTGAGATCAATCCTTTTACCTAGGAGATCGATCTGCCTATCACTTCTTATACATTTCCTGCATTCCGGAGCCATAAGATCAATCTCTCATCCTTGGAGATCCATCTGACCTTCACAGATTGTACTGCTACTACATCAATTTGCAGAAAACTCAATGTAAAACTTCCCAAAATCTACCCCATAGTCCATAATTCAATCTATACACATTCAAGACTTAAAAACCTCTTCTTCTTATTCTTCATCATATTTAAAACTTGTGTGTACATTAATATATCATAATTACATACACCAAATTACAATTCTCATAACTGGGTATATAAAATTCTTAGTTCTCACATCCTCCCCACCTTTAAAGAATTTGGTCCTCCAAATTCAACTCGACTCATCAAACAGATGGGGGTACTTCTCCTTTATGAGGCTTTCCAATTCCTAAGTTGCCTCTTCCATTGAGTGATGTTTTCATAAAACTTTCACTAATGGGATGCTTTTGGTTCTAAGTACCTTATCTTTTCTATTGAGAATTCGGATGGGTTCTTCAGTGTAGTTCATGTCCTTTTGTATGTCCATCTCTTCACACTCTATGACATGAGAAGGGTCCAGGTGGTACTTCCTCAACATAGATACATGAAAGACATTATGTATTCTGGACATCTGTGGGGGTAATGCCAACCTATAGGCTACCTCTCCCACTCTCTCAAGAATCTTGAATCGTCTGATGTATCGAGGACTCAACTTCCCCTTCTTTCTAAATCTCATGATACCCTTACTCGGTGATATCTTTAGGAATATTGCATCACCAACATCAAACTCGAGTGGCTGTCTTCGCACATCCGCATAGCTTTTTTGTCGACTTTGTGCAGCCCGTAATCTCTCACATATGAGTTTCACACTCTGTACAGCCTATTCAACAAGTTTGGGATCATTTATATTTTTATCACCCACTTCTTCCCACGCTATAGGGGATCTACACCTCCTACCATATAGAGCCTCAAAAGGTGCCATTCCAATACTAGCATGATAGCTATTATTATACGCAAACTCTGCTAGGGGCAGGTGATCATCCCATGATCCCTTAAAATCCATCGTACATACCCTCAACATATCCTCCAGGGTCTAAATAGTCCTCTCTGAGTGACCATCTGCCTGAGGATGATAGGCGGTACTAAAATTCAATCGAGATCCCATGGACTCCTGAAACTGGGTCCAAAATCTGGAAGTAAATCGAGAATCTCTGTTAGAAGTAATACTCACTTGAGCCCCATGTAATCTAGCTACTCACTGACATATAACTCAGCTAAGGCATCCACAATATCGGTGCTCTTGATGGTAAGGAAGTGGACACTTTTCGTCAGTCTATCCACTATGACATATATCACATCACGACCCCTTCGGGTCCTCGATAAACCCATAATAAAGTCCATGGTGACATGCTCTCATTTCCATGTAGGCATAGGTAAAGGCTGTCATAATCCTCCGGGCTTCCGATGCTCAACTTTCACTTGCTAGCACACTAAACATCTAGCCACAAATTCTGCCAGTCTCGCTTCATACCACTCCACTAATATACCTTTCTCAAATCTTGGTACATTTTAGTACTCCCTGTGTGCATGGTATATCACGAGTAGTGGGATTCTCTCAATATTTGTCTCTTCAGGGTATCATAGTTTGGTACACAAATTCATCCTCTAAATCTCAATAACCTATCCTCATTGACTATGAGATTTGACTGCAAAGTTTGCTCAACTTGGCCAACCATGTTAATCAACCTCTGATCATCACGATGCCCAGTTCTAATCCGATCCATGATCCTAAGCTCTATTCGTAGGCTATCCAAAAATTCGATCTCTACCTCTTTAACTCTGATCCGGAGTTCGACGAATTGCTCCAATAAATCCCTTTCCCTGATCATTATAGTAGATATCATACTCTTCCTGCTCAGGGCATCAACAACCACATTCATCTTTCCCGGATTGTATAGAATCTCGCAGTCATAATCCTTAAGGAGTTCCATCGATCTCCTTTGTCTCATATTTAACTCTTTCTGATTAAATAGATACCTCAAACTCTTGTGGTCAGTGTAGATCTGGAATCTTTCCCCATATAACTTTTGCAGCCAGATCTTCAAGGTAAACACCACAGCGGCTAACTCCAAATCATGGGTGGGGTAATTTTGCGCAATCAAGCAGCTTTAAGGAAGTGGAATCATGCGACGAGATTCCAAGTAAGGGAATTCTGTGAGTATATAGAGATTGCTGCTCGTATTTTCTAGGTAAATATAGGGCTTTGGAAAAATGCATGATTATCTAGAAAAGTGATTAACGGTGTATGTGAATAACTACCAGTGTATATGTATATGATTTGGTTTTGAGGTGATTCTTATAAAAAGGGATAGTAAGGCTAATAATTGCATAAATCACATGTTTGATGTTTTATGAAAACACATCGCTTTGGTTTAAGAAAATTGATGGATAGGCTGGCTATTTGATTTTCGTAACTTTATGAAATAACACGAGGCATCTGCTGATTTTAATTTGAAATATGTGTGTTGAAATAGAGCCGTCTATCGTATTTACGTGAGTTGAATCGTGCTAGAGCCTCGCTTACACTTGATTTTGATGTTTTCACATGTACAAAACGTGAGCACCTTGATTTGAACTGTGATGATGTTTTATAAACCGTACTGGAGCTTCTACTCGAACGTGGATTTCGATTGACTTTCTTATGCATATAACCATACTTGAGCTGTGCTCGTACGTGATTTGTTCAGGTTCTTATGCATAAAGTCGTACTAGAGCGTTGCTCATACGAGGAGATTTATTAATGATGCATGAATTATGCTAGAGCTTAGCTTGCATAGGTTTTCACAGTGGTATGTATGATGCCGTGGAGATGGTAAGATCCTCAAGCCTGACATCCTTAAGCCCGACGGGGTGGGGAGGCTCTCTTACAGTAGGATCCTTAAGCTAACATCCTTAAGCCCGTTGGGGTGGGGAGGCTCTCTTACATGGAAACGAGAAGCTCCATGTGCACTTGAGACTCCATAGGTTACACATGGCATGGGGTAGATATGACCTACGGCTGGCACCCCCAACCATGATATGGGTCCGCGGAGTACATTGTACGTGTATATCACATGGAGTACGCTGTACCGCGTGGTTGTTATGATGATTTAAAAAGTCTAGCGAAGAACTAACCCACCTTTGTTCCAACATGATACCCCGCACACCGGGATCCGTGTGGTCTGGGATGATTATGACATAGTTAGCCAACATAGTCCTTGAGATATTGTGATCGCCTATCTCACATAATATTGTATAGTACCACATGGTTTTATATACTGAGTGTGATTATGTTTGTCCAGGGTAGATCCGAGGGAGGGGTCGAGCCTTGTGGGATTTGTTAAAGAAATGATGTTCTTTTGTGATGAGGTTGATGTGTTTTGAGAATGTGATAAATCTTAAAGGATGTTTCTTATTGAATTTCCCTTTTTATGATGAGTTATAATAACGATGAGCATGAGAGGTTTTACATGATGATTTTACCATGTTTTACATGCCTAATTCCATGTTTTCAGTATATGATATATGTATATACATGCGGCATATTTTTATTTCCTCATGCTCCGACTATAAATGATTTATGCCATGACATTATCAGCATGTAGACAGTGTAGTTATCTACCATGCTTGCATTATTGCCTTACTGAGCGTGTGGTTGCTCATCCCTCTATTTTGCCCCTGTACGGAGTACACATAGTAGCCCAATGAGGACAGAGGCGTTGTATTGGGACATCCGCTGCACTCTATTGCCAAGAGGTATACACACAGGGCTTCTTTTTGTATCTAAACATGTAAAGGCACAGTAACCATTTTGAATTGTGATATAGGGGATGTAAATGTTAGAAATAGGTTATGTATAAACATACGACTTAACTTTCAAATGTATGTCATTACTTTTAATTAAATTGGAAAATGGATGGTAAATGATGATTAGTATTAACTCACAGCCCAACTGTGTAGTGGTAAGGATGTTCGCGACTGGGTAAGGGAAAAGAAAAATGTAAAAAAATTTGTAGTGATTTTTAGACGAATTGGATAAAAAGGGTTGTGACAAGATTGACCTCGCCTCCCGTTGAAGTTGCGATGCCCCACACGTCGAGATTCGCGAAGCCTGGGATCATAGGGATTTATATATGGTCATAGTTCCTAAATTATTTTCATACAATTACCTACATGCCTCACGTGGTATCATACTATATTGATAGATCAGGGTAGACCCGGAGGAGGGGTTACACCCATACTTATATTTTAAAAGAGATATGGTTTTATACATAAGGGTATTCCTGAAGGATAGATTTAGCCTTGATTTAGTTTGTTTTGTGATGAAAATTATAAGTTTTGATATGATGAGCATGAGTGTTTTACATGATGGTTTTCCATGTATTATCATGCCTAATGTTATGAATTTTTCATATATTATATACATATTCATGTGGCATAGTTTTATTTTACCTCATGCTCCTGATGTAAATGATTTTTATATCATGACATTATAAGCATGTAGATAGTGTAGCTATCTACCTGCTTACAATCTTTCCTTACTGAGCAAGTTGTGTTCACCCTTTCACTTTCCATCTCGACAGAGCATCTATAGCGGTTAAGAGCGAGTGGAGACTTGCACTCCCGATGTCCGCTGCTACCCATCGCTGAGAGGTATACACATTAGTATCTCTTGTATCTAAACAGGTACAACACCGTAATACTTTTAGAATGTAATTTTGGGGATGTAAATATTTGTAGACATGTACGAAGTAATAAAATTACAGTTTAAGTAGCTTATATGTTTACAACTATTCCAAATAAATATTGAATGATGTGGTATATGGTAAGAGGTAAATAACACCGGGCCATAGCTCAGCTAGTTGGTGTTGGAAACTGTTCATGACAAGGAAAGTTTAAGGAATAAAGCGAAAAATTTGTAGTGATTTTTCTTAGAAAGGGGGTCATGACACATCTGATCCTCATACTCGTAAGCTATGGACAACCTTTTCATTTTGTACAGTTGGTAGCCCATGCAGTAACGAAGTGTGTCATCCATGTGATTGGCATGTGCTCGGCCTCTAAAAAACTTACAAAATGTTGACATGTGGAGTCAAATGTGGATGAAGTGGATGCCTTGCATTATAGGACGAAGCCACCTTGAGTTATTTTGCGATGGAAATTTCCTCGTTGCCAATTTAGTCATTTTTTATCAAATTTTCCTATCAAAATTCATCAAAAATAACTCCACAAGCATTCTAAAATTAATTAAATGCCTAATTGAGGAAATTAAACATATATAGGTGATGAACTAACAATTTTGAATAAGGATTAAGCAAAAATTAATAAAATAAAGCACATAAATAACTCTACTTTATAGAGTTATCAGTTAACTTCAATCCCGTATCATATGTCTTGAGTGTCCATTATCCAGATACCAATGTTCCATTACATTCCTTAGAGGTTATGCTCTTACACCTACATTCCCAAAATTCAAAACATGACTTTAGGCACCCAAATTTTCTTTAGTCCTTTTATGTTATCATAAACAATTTTAGTGCTAGGAGCTATCCACTTTATTGATTCATCATGTTACCTAAGAGAGTGCTTAGTTATCCGTACTTTTCTCATAACTTTTTTCCTATAGGAAAATCTTCCATAAATACAGGCAAAAGATAAATGTTTTTCTTATGAAAGATACTAGATGTGCATGATAGGTTATCCAAATCACTTCTTTTTACAAGAAATTCCCTAAATGAGTTTCTTTTTCAAATTTCTTATATCCTAAACCACTTTTATCAAAATATGCTCTTTGTGTATGTTGTATATGGTGTAGTTTCGATTCTTTCATATAGAAGTTTAAAAAGGTGCTTTTAGATTCTCATTTTTCTTGACCAATTCTTTTATTTTTGTGTTAAAACTATTCACTTTCACTTTCAATTGTAATTCTATCTTGAAACTCATTAGAGGAATATCCTACTGACGTTTAAAAATTATTTTCAATATCATATTCATCACGTGCCATCAAACATGAAGTTTCACACTTCTTACTATTTCTATTATGAATTAGTGAAATGTTTTTCTACATGTTTTTAGCATTTTTACACAAGCTACTTGTTCAAATTCTATTTCCCTTAAAGTACATGCTAACATGTACATAGCCTTAACAATAAGTTGTGTAGTCCTCATCTCCTTTCCCTTTTTCCCTTTTTAGTCGATCTTCAATAATTTTCCATTCCTCTTAATCACATGTTTAAATAAACAATTCTATCCTTATAAATTGGAAAATTCTCATTATCGAACATCAAGGGTTTTTAATGGAGTATCCTTCTATTCCAAAAGAGGTTCCTAAAGATAAATGAGTCATCTTAAGGATCGTTTTAAGCTCTAAGGTTATTAAGCCTTTAAATAAGAGCCCTTGCTCTGATATTAATTATTGGCTCACAAGCAAACTGAAAGGTGGTGAATCAGTTGCTATCGAGACTTTAAAATTTTAATTCAATCCTTTAATGTGGCAAATAACCTGCTAACAATTATAAATGCAAAATGAATATTGGACAAGCATATAAATAGATAGAAGAGTAAGAAAAAGTTACGCACAAGATTTAGAGAAATTCGACACCTTTTGCCTACATCTTCTTCTTTTGAGCTCACCTCAAAAGTATTCACGAAATTCACTACTTGTAATTCAAACTTGTACCCCATGCATTTTTTAATGGCTCAAGAGTAACCTTTTACAAACTCCTTTTTACTTAGCAAATTTCCTTGATTGATTACACAATATGAAACTCATCCATAAGAAAGATGAAGAGGATTATGTCTTTGATCAACCTATCATTGTTAAGCTCTATTATGATACTATGATAAGGGAGGCTTATTGGTGCATATGGAAGACCCAAAGTAAGCAACATATTGATGTTGGCTAACATGGTACCCAACCTTTATTAAAAGTATCATGAAACGATGATTGCTTCTAACATCATTTTCAACCTTTATGAATCGTTCATATGGAAGACACATTGAGTGGTTCCTCATCTTTAAGAAATTGTTCCAACGAGAACCAAATTTTTATAAATTGGACCTGTATAAGACTCAATTAGGAAGTTATGAGACTAAGTAAATTGAAAGAAATCATGAAATAATGATTTTTCGGTTTCTAGGTGAAAGGGTTAGATAATGTACGGAAAGGTTCCTGGGCCTTATGGGAGTGCGCACCCACTCAGAAATATGTGAATCACCATGAAATGATGATATTTGACCTGGGGTGAACCATTCAGATCCATAAGATTACTATTACGATTTATCTCGAAAAATATGCAACAATTGTAAAAATAACGATTTTATCCATAGGTTGAATTTTCATATTGACCGAATGGACACTATGGATTGATTTAAGGGTATTAAAGGAAACATGTCAAGCCCTTAAATTTATATATTCGCTTTCGTATCGAAAAATAGTACATTAGAATTGAAAAAAGGCCGAAATAGGCAAAAACGGGTGAAATTAGGAGGTATATTATAAAGCTTATAACATATGCTTAAGAAATTAATTCTTAAAGCTTAAAATGCACCAATTTCGCTTATGTGAGCCTATTATGTATTTCATAAAACTATCTTACAATCATACATACATGCTTATTTCATCCTTAAATCCATGCCTACTCAACTTTCTCATCATTTCCTCAAATTCATGCCAATTTTTAGGTCATGGATATTTAACCTGATCAAGGTGTTTTATGCAAATCAAATATACACAAATCAACTCACCAAGATACCTATATCAACATATATGAAGTTTACCGTGTTTTACGTGTCTACACCTCGAGCTGCTACAAACAACCATTCAATTTATCCTTATTTCATATTCTGTCAGACCCTTGTTTTCGATTTACGTATGTAGCTTGTACCTTATGATTCCTATATGTACGAACACTTTATTTCATAGTTGAATCATAGGAAGAGTATTTACTATCATGCAATCGACAATTTAAGAAATTAAAAATGCATGTAAGCTACATAACAGCGAGATAAGCGTTAAGTTGATTCCCGAACGAGTGCAAGGGTAAAACGGTCAAATGACTAAAATCTAGTATAATTTTGATAACACAATTTCATTAAAAATATGAACTTAAGGAATCTTGATCAAAATCGAGGAAAATATTTAATTTCGAGTCCAATTGATCAAGATATAAATTTATTAGAATTTATCAAAATTTTTACCTCAAAAAATGAGCCCAAAAATAGGAGAAAAATATACCAAAAAGGCAAAATCAAAATAAATTCATTTACGGACTAAATGAATTTAATATGATTTTTTTATATTTTGGGAATTTTAATATTTTTTTAATAAAAATCAGAAATTGGAATTGAAATCGGGGAGAGAGAAAAGAAGGAAAACGGAAGGGAACCGATGCAGACCCGAGGAGAAGAAGGAGAGACCGGACGACCACCATCCGGCAACTAGCGGCCAGGCCAGCGGCCGAAAAAGGGAGAGGAAGTCGACGCGAACCATCAGCGGCAAGGACTCGCTCCACAGACGTCGGACGCCGGCGAATCGAAGAGGGGAAGGTCGCGAAGGAAAAGAAGGAATCTGACGGCCACCGGCGATGATTGGTCCCGATCGAGGCCAGTCGAGAGGTCCCCAGGCTGAGCCGCGCCGAACGACGGCAGTGGCATGCTGGGAATCGGCCGGACGATGTCGGCACGACCAAGGGAAGCCTGAACCGGTCGGCAGTTCAGTGAAGAACCTTCTACGCTGAACCGCACCGGACCGGTTTAGCCAAAGAGAAAAGGAGAAAAAGTGGAAAAAAAAAGAAAGAAAAAGGAAAAAAGAAAATTTTTGGGACTTCACCGGACTTCGGTTCGACGATAAATTCTGAACGGGAGCCCGATTGAGCTCTGATTTACGTACCATCACATAATCTCGGGTAAGTAAAGTACATTTACGACAATTTATATGATTATCGCATATTTTAGATTTATTTTATGAGTTACGGATTAAATTCCGCATTTAGTGAATTATATTCAAATTTTCAAATTAACTGTCGTAAATGATATACGGGCTATCCAAAGAGCTTAGAATAAAGCCCAATGGGTATTGATAGGCCCAATGAATCAATAAACCCTGATGAACGGGCTTAATACGGATTAAGGCCTGATTAAAGTGGTTAAGGCCCATTAAGAGTCAATGGGCCCAATTAAGTGAAATGAACTGTATTAAATGCGTAATATAGTAGGGAAAAGTAAAATTAACCCAGTGAATAATTAAATACAGCTCTGGAGTCGTATTGAGAGTGGACCGAACTGCGAGATTTGGACAGCACAGAGGAAGATAGGTCACACTACATGATCCGAGGTAAGGGAGTTTTGCAAGTAGTTAGAGATATATGTGCGTATTTTCGTCTGCTTTTGCATTCACTAAAATTGTTTGAGTGTCAGAGAGAATCAATAATATTATAGGGATCGATATGGGTAAATTATAATTTTACCCCTAGCTAGGCAAAAAGACCAATTTTGGGAAGAGTGGTAAAAAGTATGAAAACAGTATTTTGAGTGGTTTTTACTGCTGTGTAGCAGAAGAGTATGTGGATGGGCTAAGGTTTTGAGGTCGATGTAAACTAAGTACACTTTATAGTGCGGATTTTAGTGATTTTTAACATTCCTATTTTTAAATAGCCATCTACCGAACTATGTGGAAACAATCGTGCTGGAGCATAGCTCGCACTTGATTTCAGATGTTTTTCACATACATTAGTGCTGGAGGTTTACTCGGACTACATTTACTTGACATGCATGATAGAGTACTGGAGCATTGCTCGTACTCAGTTTTATGTGATTTGTGCATGGTAAAGTGTTAGAGCTATAGCTCGTACTCGAGTTTTACATGGGATGCATGACAGAGTACTGGAGCGTTGCTCGTACTCGATTCTTCATGATTTGTACATGACATAGTACTTGAGTGATTTGCTCGTACTTGATTTGAAATGAGAACTATGCATGACCTGGTGCTGGAGGTTTACTCGCACTAGTGTTGATATTTTGACATGCATATACAGTGTTTTGAGGCGGAGCGTTGACTGTGAGTCACACTCAAGACTCGCACTGTAGTTTCATGTGGTATATAGACATGTTAGAAAAACCATGACGATTTCCTCATGTAGACTGAGTGTCATAGTGGAGAGGTTCTCACGTGGATTTAGAGACGTGGCATTGATTATTCCATGGTATGAGAGGCTAAAACCTATGGCAGGCACCCCGACCATTATGTAGGGTTGACAAGTGTACGTTGTACCGTGCATTTGGCATGGAGTACACTGTACCGTGTTTTGTGTTGTGGAGTTATGGAGGAAAGTGTTGATAACTTGCGGTTGTGATGGACTGACCCCCTCCCGTTACAGCAGTGATAACCTGCACACCGAGTACTGTGTTGCCTGGGATTTCACCATGTTAGGATATGGCCATAGTCCGAAGTTACTGCATTTAGCCACTGAGTCTCGCATGATATATTACATGTGTTTTTATGATACGGGTAGACCTAAGGGATGGGTCGAAACTCGATTGATTTGTTTGTGTTGTGATGAGAAATGCCATATTTACTGTGTTTTGAATGTAAATGGCATATTTTATATAACGGCATTCTTAAATGATTAAATATGCACTGTTTTGCATGAATGCCTCTGATTGATAAACCAGCATGTGTTTAGTTCATGGGATTTTAAATTTGTACTATTATTATATATATTTTAAACATGCTTTTGAATTGAGAGAAGGAAAGGCAAAGCACTATTTTCAATAGATAGTATAGATGTCTACTTGCTTGCCTGATTTCCTTACTGAGCGCGTTGATAGCTCATCCCATTCATTTTCCCCCATCTCTACAGATTCTCGTTAGTAGATTGAGTCGGCCAGGGTATTGCATTCCTTTGATCTGCTGCCACTCTGTATCCAGCGAAAGGTGTACACATGCGCACTCTTTTGTATCTGAACGATGTATAAACACAGTGATGTACATGTTTTTAATATGGGGTATGTAATGATGTAATTATATTAAGTATATGGATTTACTTAAAAGAAAAGTGTACGTACAGTCAATAAATATTTAGAATGTCATGTATAAATGGTAAGGTATGTATGGATGAGGGGACTAATGCCTAATCACAGCCCAACTGTCGAGGTGAGAAAGGTAAGTAAAAAGTGAAAAATTTATTGTGGTTTTTGATAAGTCGCGTGTGGGAGGAGGGCGTGACAGAATGGTATTAGAGCGTAGTCTGATGTGACTAGGTATTATTAATTAGGAAAGTGTACATCCCCATATCATTGTGTTTGGTTCAGTTACAATTGTGTATACAAGATGGGAAGTTGACAAAATTAATGTTTGTGAATGCAGGAATCTAGCCGTTATGGAAATTACCCGCCGTGGTAGAGGGGCGAGAGATAGGGCTGGAGGTCGTAGAGGTAGGCCGGCTAGCCAGGGTGAGTCTTCGACTGCCCATACACCCCAGGTACTACTGAAGTACCAGATACTACTGAGGCATGCTTCACGAGGATAGAGTGTAGCCTGGAGGAGATAGTAGGGTTGTTGGCACAGACTTTTCTAGGTAGATAGAGACAGGATGCAGAGACTACAACTGGGGAGGCAGTTGCACCTGATACACCAACACAGCCTGTATAGAGGCCACAGACTACTGATACTCCTACACCCGCACCAGTTCAGGGTAGTAGAGGATTGGGATATGGGTGTCATTTGGATTGACTGTGACAGTTCCAGAAGCTTGGACCTCCATATTTTCGAGGGGTTAAGGACCTAGCCAGTGCTGAGGAGTGGATTAGCGAGATGGAGAAGTTGTACAATTTCTTTGAGTGTACGACTTCAAAGAGAGTCGCATTTGCTGCGTTCCTACTAAAGGGAACGACAGATGAAAGTCCACCAGATCGATATTGAGAGCCCGACATGCTGAGATCAGTTGGGAGATGTTTTTGGATGCCTTCAGGAGACAGTTTGTTCCTGATACGGCACAACGTAGACTGCAGGCTGAGTTTTTGTGGTTGACCCAGGCGAGTCTCACAGTGGACGAGTACGAGACTAGATTTTTGGCCCTAGGGAGGTATGATCTATATACCATGCACAGCGAGACCAAGAAGGTCCACAATTTGTCGATGGATTGAGACTAGTGTTACGGTCTAGGTTAGTACCATTTGATTTTGGTACGTATGATGAGGTAGTGCGTATGGCACAACTTTGTAAGCAGGACTACGAGAGGAATGCCTCTGAGTTTGGGAAGTTTAGTCGGAGCCGAGACAGAGAGAGGAAGAGGTCGACTAAAGATAGAAGTTTCAGTTATCGAGGAGGGAGAAGACTCTTTAGTAAGGGACCATGGATTGAGGAGGTGCGAGAGCGACTAGTTAGACCTCCTACATACCTGGCCATAGCTCCAGCGAAGGGCATTGTGATTGGAGGACAAAGGCCTACTACTGATCAGTGCAGTAGATGTGGTAGAGATCATGGCGATAGACCTTATCTGTTGAGCCATGTTGTGTGTTTTCGATGTGGGAAACAGAGGCACATTGCTAGAGCTTGCCCAGAGACATTTGAGACTGCCCCACAGAAGGGCACAGAGCCTAATAGAGCTCCAACAGGTACGTCTTCTCAGAGAGGTAGAGCGACAGCAGAGGAGAAGGTGAAACAGGTGATGGGTCGAGGGCGAGTACATACCTTGGATCAGGACACAGCTGATGCTTCAGCGAATGTGATTCGAGGTTTCATTGCGTATGTGGTGGATACGGATAAGGTACATCCGGAGTTGATAGATATTCTTGTGGTGAGTGAGTACCCAGATATTTTCCCGAATGAGTTACCAGGGTTACCACCAGACAGAGAGATGGAGTTCTGTATAGATTTGGTGCCTGGTACTAAGCCTATTTCGAGACCACCGTATCGCATGGCCTTAGTTGAGCTAGAAGAGCTCAAGAGACAGTTATAGGAGTTGTTGGATAGGGGTTTCATCAGATCGAGTGTTTCACTGTAGGGAGAATCGGTTTTGTTTGTGAGGAAGAAGGATGTGATCCTCTGATTGTGTATAGACTACAGATTGTTGAATAAGGCTACCATCAAGAATAGATATCCCCTTCCACGTATTGACGACTTATTGGATTAGCTTTGGGGAGCGTAGGTCTTTTCTAAGATTAATCTAAGGTCAGGGTATCATTAGTTGAGAGTCTGGAGTGGAGATGTACCCAATACGGCATTTAGGACCCGATATGGCCACTATGAGTTCCTTATTATGCCATTCAGACTAACGAATGCTCCCGCAGCTTTCATGGCTTTGATGAATGATGTGTTCAAGCCATATCTAGACCAGTTTGTTATCGTCTTCATCGATGACATATTAGTGTATTCAAGATCCGAGAAAGAGCATGAGCAGCACTTCAGGATAATATTGCAGACTCTACGAGGGCAGCAGTTGTATGCTAAACTCAATTAGTGCAATTTTTGATTGACAGAGATCTCATTTTTGGGATATGTAGTGTCGAGGGATGGTGTATCAGTAGATCCATCCAAGATTGAGGCTGTAGTTCAGTGGGAACAACCGAGGACAGTTATTGAGATCAGGAGTTTTTTAGGTTTAGCAGGGTACTATCAGAGATTTGTTAAGGGATTTTTGAAGTTGGTTGCTTCGTTGACACGTCTCACTCGGAAAAGTGTTGCATTTGTGTGGGACGAGGATTGTGAGAGGAGTTTTTAAGACCTGAAGAGTCGATTGACCACCACTTTTATTCTCACTATTCCTATCACCTCAGGAGGATTTTCAGTATATACCGATACTTCGTATCAGGGACTGGGCTGTGTGTTGATGTAGGATGTGAGGGTAGTTGCTTATGGATCCAAACAACTGAAAGACCATGAAAAGAAATATCCGACCCATGATCTAGAGTTGGCAGCAGTAGTGTTTGCGTTGAAGGTATGGCACCACTACTTGTATGGTGAGAAGTTTCAGATATTTACCGACCACAAGAGCCTCAAGTACCTGTTCTCACAAAAGGAGCTGAACATGAGACAGAGAAAATAGCTAGAGCTTTTGAAGGATTATGATTGTGAGATACTTTATCAGCTGGGTAAGGCTAACGTTGTAGCAGATGCTTTGAGTATGAAGAGCCTTGGGATGGTATCGTATATGATGGTCAGGGAGCATGAGCTGCTAGTGCAGTTTGCTAGCCTCAGTTTGGGAGTTATGCCTTCGGACATAAATGCAGATTGTATGATTACGAGTCTACGCTTAGAGCCAGATCTATTGGACAGGATCAGACAAGCTCAGCAGACTGATCCGTATTGCTTTGATGTGATTGGTCAGCTGCAGAGAGGCACAGTGATAGATTTTGAGTTGAGTTCTGATGGACTACTAAGGTTCAGAGGTAGACTATGTGTTCCCGAAGACCCAGAGCTCAGGAGATTGATATTGTCAGAAGCTCATTCATCGAGGTACACATTGCATCCGGGGTGTGGCAAGATGTATCAGAACCTTCGGAAGGGGTACTGGTGGTCAGGTATGAAGAGAGATGTGGCGGATTTTGTGGCGAGATGTCTTATATGTCAGCAGGTGAAGGTAGAGCATCAGAAACCTACAGGATTATTACAGCCTCTACCTATATCGACATGGAAATGGAAGCACATTACCATGGATTTCGTGATGGGTTTACCGAGGACCCGGAGGAATCACGATGCTATATGGGTGATCGTTGGTAGACTGACGAAGTCAACCCACTTCCTAGCTATGAGAGCTACCGATACTCTGAGTAGGTTAGCAAGATAGTATGTACGTGAGGTAGTGAGGTTGCATGGTGTTCCAGTGAACATAGTCTCAGATAGGGATTCCCGCTACACTTTCCACTTTCGGAAACATTTTCAGGAAGCCATGGGAACCCAGTTAAGTTTGAACACAGCTTTCCATCCTCAGACAGATGGTCAGTCATAGAGGACGATACAGACTCTAGAGGACATGTTGAGAGCATGTGTGCTAGACTTTAGAGGCACCTGGGATGATTAGTTACCACTAGCCGAGTTTGCCTACAACAACAGTTATCATTCGAGTATCGGGATGGCACCGTATGAGGCCTTGTATGGTCAGAGATGTCGTTCCCCTATTGGATGGGAAGAAGTGGGCCACCGAAAGCTTTTTGCTCCTGATATGGTTACACAGGCTTCTGAGGATGTTTGGTTGATAGTTGAGAGATTGAGGACAGTTCAGAGTTGACAGAAGAGTTATGCTGACAGTAGACGTAGGCCACTTGAGTTCGTAGTCGGTGAGTCCGTGTTTCTGAAGGTTTCTCCTTCCAAGGGTATAGTGAGGTTTGGGAAGAGGGGTAAGCTGAGTCCTCGCTACATTTGACCCTTTGGGATACTTGATCGAGTGGGAGATAAGGCCTATAGGTTGGCATTGCCACCAGATTTGTCAGGCGTGCCTAATGTCTTCCACATTTCGATGCTTCAAAAGTTATCACCTAGATCCGGCGCATGTGATTAGGTATGAGCCATTGGAGCTCAGTGAGGACATGTCATATGTTGAGAGGCCGATTCGGATACTGGATAGGAAGGAGAAGGTTTTGAGATCGGAGACTATCGGGTTAGTAAAGGTTTTATGGTAGCATCACACTTCCGAGGAGGCTACTTGGGAGTTAGAAAACTTGATACGAGAGAAGCCCCCCCAGTTGTTTGAGGATTGATTTGGTTCTAATTTGGAGGGCCAAATTGGAGTAGTATACCGTAAATCCCTCCGATCCACTTGGAGTAGTTAGGACGGGTGCGGTGTTATCCTCCATTTGATCTCCTGAAAACTCTGCTCATAGGCTTCTGACCATACAAAAGGAATTTCCTTACGTGTGAGCTTTATCAGTGGAGTTGCTACAAACCTATGATAGTACCCTACTAGCCTAAGGAAACTCCGAATCTCAGTTCAGTCCTCAGCCTCTCCCACTTGAGTATTGCCTCAATCTTGGACGGATCAACTAACACCCCGACCTTGGATATAATCTGACCGAGGAAGGCTATCTATCCTAGCCAAAATTCACATTTAGTCAGTTTCTCATACAGTTGTTTCTCTTAAAGAGTCTGAAGTATAGTCTTCAAATGATGCTCGTACTCCTCCCGAGACTTAGAGTAAACTAGGATATCATTAATAAAATCAATTGCGAACCGATCTAAATAATCTCGGAATACTTCATTCATCAGACTCATGAAAGCAGCAAAGGCATTGATCAGGCCAAAAGGCATCACCAAGAACTCATAGTGGCCATATCTCATCCTGAATGTTGTCTTAGGCACATCTTCCTTCATGATCTTTAACTGGTGATAGCCGAACCTCAGATTAATTTTAGAAAATACAGATGCCTCTCTCAACTAGTTAAGTAAGTCATCTATTCTGGGCAGGGGGTACTTGTTCTTTACTATGGCCTTATTCAATAATCTATAGTCTATGTATAACCGGAGGCTACTGTCTTTTTTTTCTGACAAATAAAATCGAAGCTCCCCAAGGTGACAACTGGGCCTTACAAAACCGTTGTCAAACAGCTCTTGCAACTGCTTCTTCAGTTGCTCTAATTCAACTGGTGCCTTTCTATAGGGAGGTTTAGAGATTGGCTCGGTATCTGGCACTAAAGCAATAGTGAACTCCAGCTCTCTCTCTCTGGTGGTAACCTCGATAATTCATCGAGAAACACATCTAGGAATTCACATACAATAGGTATATCTTTAATACTCGAATGTTCCCGACTCATGTCACTAACAAAACTTCAAGAGTTACACAAATTTCACACTTTAAAACATCGTATATTTCATTTCTTAAATGTAAAACATACTTCGAATTTATCAGGTAAGGAAAAGGTTACAGTCTTGGTATAGCTGTCTAAACTTATACTATTGACGGCTAACCAATCCATACCCAAAATTAAACCAAAACCCTACATGTCTAGTAAGATTAGATCTACTATCATTACCCTATCTCCTACCTTAATTTCACAATTCCTACACACTTTATCAGTTATTTGTGTCTCATGCATGAAAGTACTAATATGACATACATAATTAAGGAATTCTAATTCTAAATGCAGACACTTTGCAAACTGAGGTGAAATGAACAAGTGTGTGGACCCGGGGTCAAATAAAACATTAGCTTTATGATTACAGACAAAAAGATTACCTCTGATGACATCGCATGAGGCATCTGCTGTGTCTTGATCAATAGCAAAGACACGCCCTCGAGTGACAAGCTTCTTACTCTTTTCTACTACTGTAGCCCATCTCTGAGGGGTCTTGTCATGACCCCTTCTTATCCATTTCACTTAAAAATCACCATAAATTTTTCACTTTACTCGTTATTTACCTAGTCGTGTACAACCCTCACAGATAACAGTTGGGCTGTGAGTCAGTAATAATCATCATTTACTATCCATTTTTTTTCAGTTAATCAAAAACAATTTCATACATTTGCAAGTTTAAGACATGTACTTATACATGACATGTTTGTTAACATTTACATCCCCCATATTACAATTCAAAATGATTACTGTGCTAATACATGTTTAGATACAAAAAGAATTCTTGTGTGTATACCTCTAGGCGATGGAGAGCAGCAGATATCAAAATATAACGCCTGAGTCCTTCACTAGGCTAATGTATGCGCTCTGTAGAAGGGCAAAATGAAGGGGTGAGCAACCACGTGCTTAGTAAGGAAATAATGTAAGCATGGTAGATAACTACTCTATCTACATGTTGATAATGTCTTGGCATAAATCATTTATATTCAGAGCATGAGGAAATAATAAAACCATGTCATATGTATATACATATCATGTACTGAAAAACATGGAAATAGGTATGTAACATGGAAAATCATTATGTGAAAACCTCTCATGCTCAATATAATAAACATTCATCGATTTCATCTCAAATCACAAAGTTCATCATAAATCATTCCCTCAAAGCGTAACACCTTGTCCAAACATTAGCAAAACCCATCAAAACAATGCATCATTCCTTTAAAACATACTACAAGGTTCGACCCCTCCCTCGGGCTTACCCTGGATAATACAATCATCGGTATCTAAGACCATGTGATATCATGTGAGACAGGCGGTCACGGTAAACCAAGGACTATGTTAGCCAACTATGTCATAATCATCCTATATCATACGGATCCGAGTGTGTGGGGCATCATACTGGAACGAAGGTGGGTTAGTCCTACACCAGATTTTTAAATCAACATCACAACCACGTGGTACAACTTACTCCATGTGATCTGCATAATACAATGTACTTTGTGGACCCATATCATGGTTGGGGGTGCCTATCGTAGGTCTTATCAACCACATACCACGCATAACCTACTCAGTCTCAAGTGCACGTGCGAGCATCTCATCTGTGTGACTAGTAGTCCACACGAGGAATCCAACACAACTCGTGTGAGCATCTCATCCGTGTGACACAAAGTCTACATGAGGCATCCAGCACGACTCATTACATATCAGAGTGTGAAAACTCAGTGCGAGCAACGCTCTAGTACGATTTCATGCATCATCAGCAAATATCCTCGTACGAGCAACACTCTAGTATGGCTTTATGCTTAACAAATAATGAAGAAATCACGTACGAGCATAGCTCCAGTACGGTTATATGCATAAGTAAGTCAAGGAAAACCCACGTATGAGCTATCAGCTCCAGTATGACTTATAAAACATCACAAATCAAAATATGGTGTGAGATAAGCTCCAGCATGATTAACTCATATAAGTATGATAAGCGGCTCTATTTCAACAAAACACTCTCACAAAACAAATTTAGCACCTCACTTGTGCCATTTCACAAAATCATGAAATCACTAGCCAGCCTATCCGTCAATTTTGCTTAAACCAAAGCAATGTATTTTCTAAAAATATCAAAACATGTGATTTATGCAATTATTAGCCTTACTATCCCCTTTGTAAGATTCACTTCAAAAACCAAATCATATATATATAAATATATATATACTCATAGTCATTCACATATACTATCAATCACTTTTCTAGATAACCATGCATTTACAAAGCCCTATGTTCACCCACAAAATACGAGCAGTTATCTCTAAGTACTTACAGAATTCTCTTCCCTGGAATCGCGTAGAATGATTCCACTTCCTCAGTGCTGCTCGTTTATGCAGTTCGATTCACCTCCAATGAAATCTCCAAGACTGCACGAAATCATATATCATATCAATTCGGCCCAATATAACACAATTCTTGCATTTACTATAGTCGATTCGACCTATAGTTTTCATTAACACTTATAAGGCCTCACTTCCTCTGAAGTCCGTTTTGATCGCTTTATTACTTTCTCGAGAGTTTATTAAACTCTTTTAGGCCTATTGATTCATAGTAAATTGATATTAAGCTCATAGTGTCCCTAGTCCATCATTTACTTCACTATGGCAGTTTATCAAACACCTCATATGCTTATTTTCATAACTTGACTAATCTCACAATGTAGCTTCATTCAATCATCTCAAAATCTTGTATATTACTTCACTAACACCTTAGCATAATCCATTTATCATCAACTCACCCATATCACATTTTCTCACACTAGACTCATTCTAGGTTATACTTGTTCCTTTACATTCAAGGTAGTTTCTATCATCAATACATACACCCATCTACTCACAACAATAACTAGATAAATATACTTAGAGTTGGTGTATTAGAAACTCACCTAGCTTGACTTTCTCCTTGCTCCAAATAAGAACACTCATTTGCTCCTTCAATCTAACCAATGAAGTGTTGATTCCAAACTATGTTGTTTTTCTCTTTCCAATGAATAACTTTGCTCTAATAGCTTTTTCTCAATTCTTTATGGAAATGATGGTCCTAAAGTGAGAAAGCTAGGTTTAAGGTTGAAAATGGAAGAAATGGATTTGTTCCCATGAAAATCTAGATCCAATTGCCCCGTTTTTATAGAAAATGCCTTAGAAGATCGATCTGCATAGGGTGGAGATCGATCTTGTCAGGACCCCAGTTTCAATCCTTGACTTTAACTAAAAATCACAATAAATTTTTCGCATTTTAACATACCTTTCTCCTCTTCAATGGTTGGGCTGTGATTCGATGTCAGAGTCTTCACTTACCATAATATCCATTCTCATACATACATGTCAATATATTAATTCTGACTGTAGCTTCCTTTTATTATACATGTAAGATTTTATAAAATCTAATACAATTACATTCCCCATCATATATAACGTATACATCACTGTGTTGTTTCTATGTTTAGATACACAACTGTGCATAATAAGTATACCTGATGAATCGATAGGAACTAGCAGTGGACTCTGGGACACTCTCCCACGATAATTCTCGCTCTACTGACGCTCTGTAGAGAGATGTAAAGAAAAGGAGGGTGAGCATAACGCGCTCAGTAAGGAAATCAGGCAAGCAAGTAGATATCCACACTATCTACTCAAAATAGTGCTATGCCTTGAAAACATTTATTTCCTTAACTCACTTTAAAAGCATGTCTTGAAATATAATATATATACTTGTATAGAATAAATCCCATGTACAGAAATCATGCTTTATTTCTCAAATGTAGGCATGTAGTGCAAAACAATGCATCGTATATAAATCATGCCTTTATGTAAATCATGCCATGTATATTTAAATCACAATAAATATGGCATCAAATGATTCACAACACAAATCGGAGTCCGACCCATCCCTCAGGTCTGTCCGCAGTTTAAATCAGTCAATCAATGTGATATATCATGTGGACTCTGTGGTAAATACAAATAGTATCCTGGATTATGATCATATCCGAAAAGTGATCCCATGCGACACAGTACTCGGTGTGCGGCAATCACTGCTGTAACGGGAGGATGGTCAGCCCAATGTCAACCGCCAGCTACGTAACACACGGTACAGCGTACACCTCGTGCCACTCAGACACGGTATAAAGTACACCCGTGGACCCTCACAGCCAGGGTCTTTAGCCCTCGAAACCATGGAAATCCTCACAGCCAGGGTCTTTAGCCCTCGAAACCATGGAATTAAGTATACCACGTCTATATCAACCTCATGCGGATATCCTCTCTAGCTATGACACACAGTCACACAAGGACTCAGGCATGGGTTTCAACATGTATTACATATCACATACAGTGTGCGTCTTGAGTGCGACTCACAGTCGTTACTCCGCTCAAACACTGTTTCACATCATAAAACTTAACTCTAGTGCGAGCAATCTCTAGCAACTAGGTCAATGCATAGTTTATGTATTAAATCAAGTACGAGAATAGCTCCCAGTACTATGCTATGCACAATATCAAAATCAAGTACGAGCAATAGCTCCCAGTACTATGTCATGTATAAACCATGAAGAATCGAGTACGAGCCAATCGCTCCAGCACTCTGTCATGCATATATCATTCAAAGCTGAGTACGAGTAAAACTCCAGTACTCTATCATGCATGTCATGAAAATCTAGTGCGTATCAAAATCCAGCACTAATGTTATGCAGAAAACATATGAATCCCAGTGCGAGCTGTGCTCTAGCACGATTCATTCTTACATAATATGATAGATGGCTATTTAAAAGGGATTGTTTACAAAATAGTAAAATCAGCACTAAAAGTGTGCTTAAGTCATATCAACCTTAAAATCATTAGCCCATCTATTTATTTTCATGCTAATAGCATTTAAACACTTACAATAGTATTTTCCATGCTTTTTGCAACTTCTCACAAAAGTTGTCTTTTTGACTAACTAGGGGCAAAATCGTAATTTGCCACTATCGGGTCGCAATAATTATTACTCACTTTCTCTGACCCTCAGAGTTTTTAAGTGAATGCAGAAGCAGTTGAAAATACGTGCAGGTATCTCTAACTACTCGCAAAAGTCCCTTACCTCGGATCACGTCTCGTGACCTCACTTCCTCGGTGCTGCTAATTCCCGCAGTCCGATCAGCTCTCAATGTAAACTCCGGAGCTGTAAATAACCATTCCTCAGGTTAATTATAATTTTCCTACTGTATTTCACATTAATACAGTTTAATTTCCCTTAATGGGCCTTAAAAATCCTTAATGGGCCTAACTAGGCCTTAAGTCCATTTTCATTTTACTATTCACTTTTGTTGGGCCTATTGGGCTTATGGGGCCCACCAACTCTTATTGGGCTTGTCTTAGGCCCATCACACCCTATTGGGCCTAAAAATATTGGGCTTGGCCCATTGGGCCTCTCGGCCACATGCCATGGCCGAGAGCTAGCCATTCTCGGTTTCCACCATGGCATGCCATACATGCCTATTTTCTAGCCATTTCTACTTAGGCATTTTCACAAACACTTGGTAGGCAACATTACCAATCATCATATTGTTCATTTAGGCATTTTATCAAACACCTTGGTTGCCAACAATTTACATGTATTAATTAATCAATTTGATTAATTCTAATTATACCATTAACATTAATACATGTGTACTAATCCATTTATGTCTTAAAATCAAATTGACATATTTCAATATCCCATTGATCACTCTCGGCCTAACCCTCTTCATGGTGATTTAATATGTTTCAATGCTTAAAACATATATCAACATACTTAAAATCATTCATACATTAACATATATGAAATTGGAAATTAGAAAATATACCAATTGTTGTGTTCTCCCTTTGGCCGAATCTTTGGAGGCTCTCGGTTTGCACTCTATGGCTCCTTGATAGCCAATTCCAACATATGTTAATCTCCTTTCAATTTGGAACAACTTCCATGAAGGATGTAAGTTCCAAATATGACTAATTCCTAGTGATTTCTAGTGAGAGAAAGCTTGGATGGTTATGTTTCAATGGTGTTCTTCTCTAGCCGGAATTGTGTGATGAAGATGACCAAGGTGTGGCTGCATTTATAAGCCACTTACTTAGCCATTAAGCCTTACTTTTCAGCCACTATGCTTGACTTTCCAAATCTGAACCATGAGTCACCTTATGAGTCACCTTATGAGTCATAGTTAACTTTAACTATAGTTAGATATTTATCTCATGGGCTTTTCCAATTGGGCTTCTCGGTTTGGGCTTTCCTAATGGGCTTTCGGGCTGAAATTTTTACTATACCTCGGGCCTTTTATTGTCTCAAAATTTGGCCGATCAATTGGTCCAACAATTCGGTCTAAAGGACCTAAGAATTTCGATATACTTTTAGTATACCTTAATGGGCTTTAAAATTTTCACCTTAGGCCCATTACGTTTTTAACCATTAAATTTATTTCGGAATCCTTCCGAATAAATTTTCCTTACTTCCGGGGATGATTATCTTGTATTCTGGCCAAGAATATTTTTTCCCAAATTTTTCTCCACACTTAGGTTAATTTCTAACCTTGATTAGTCAACTATGGTAAAAGTCCACTTTCTTAACTATAGTTGACTTTTTCTTAAATTTTCGAAAGTGTTATATATCATGTCTTACACTCTCGTCTTTATATTCCAACCGC
Source organism: Firmiana major (assembly GCA_033439115.1). Lineage (NCBI taxonomy): Eukaryota > Viridiplantae > Streptophyta > Magnoliopsida > Malvales > Malvaceae > Firmiana > Firmiana major. The sequence goes on from CM065905.1 coordinate 42,800,320, forward strand.
TCCCGGTGGATAATTTCACCCGAAACTCCTTTTCTCGTCGAAAAGGTTCATTTTACCCTTTTTAGCTTTTATTCTAGTTTTGTATGTTCGGGTCTAAATCAAGCTGACTTTCCTTCATGAGCTCTCTACGCTCTCTTATTTTAAGTTCTTATTTTCAGTTAGAATGATTTAGAATGACTCGGCTTAGCCTGTGATACTCATCATCCACATTAGGCATTTTATGTAGCTTTTGCGTGTTAATTCATTTCATTAACACTTTAAATCTAGTAAATACTCTTCTTATGATTCAACCATAATTACATAGTGTTCATACACATAGGAATCATAAGGAAATAAGCTGCAAAAAATCCGGGTCTGACAATCCTCCCCCACTCAGAAAATTTGGTCCTCCAAATTAGAACCAAGTCAGTCCTCAAATAGGTGAGGGTACTTCTCTCGCATCAGACTCTCTAGCTCCCAAGTAGCTTCCTCTGAAGTATGATGCTGCCAGAGAATCTTCACTAATCCGATGGTCTTCGATCTCAATACCTTCTCCTTCCTATCCAATATCCGAATCGGTCTCTCTATATATGACAAGTCCTCTCGGAGCTCCAAAGGCTCATAACTAATCACATGTGACGGATCCGAGTGATACTTCTGAAGCATCGATATGTGGAAGACGTTGTGGACACCTGATAAGTCTGGTGGCAATGCCAACCTATACGCCTTATCTCCCACTCGATCAAGTATCTCAAAGGGTCCAATGTAGCGAGGATTTAGTTTCCCTCTCTTCCCAAATCTCGCTATGCCCTTGGAAGGAGAAACTCTCAAAAACACGGATTCACCAACTGCAAACTCTAGTGGCCTACGTCTCCTGTCAGCGTAACTCTTCTGTCTGCTCTGAGCTGTCCTCAGTCTCTCTACTATCAATCGAACGTCCTCAGATGCTTGTGTAACCAAGTCAGGAGCAAAAATCTTACGGTCACCCACTTCTTCCCATCCAATAGGGGAACGACATCTACGGCCATACAAAGCCTCATACGGTGCCATCCCGATACTCGAATGATGACTGTTGTTGTAGGCGAACTCGGCTAGTGGCAGGTGGTCATCCCAGGAGCCTCGATAGTCTAGCACACATGCTCTCAACATGTCCTCCAGAGTCTGTATAGTCCTCTCTGACTGACCATCTGTCTGAGGATGGAAAGCGGTGCTCAAACTCAACTGGGTTCCCATGGCTTCCTGAAAATGTCCCAAAAAGTGGGATGTGAAGCGGGAATCCCTATCAGAGACTATGCTCACTGGTACACCGTGTAACCTCACTACCTCGCGTACATACAGTTCTGCTAATGAACTCAGAGTATCGGTAGCTCTCATAGCTAGGAAGTGGGCTGACTTCGTCAGTCTATCAACGATCACCCATATAGCATCGTGATTCCTGCGGGTCCTCGGTAAACCCATCACGAAATCCATGGTGATATGCTCCCATTTCCATGTCGGTATAGGTAGAGGCTGCAACAATCCTGCAGGTTTCTGATGCTCTACCTTCACCTGCTGACATACAAGACACTTTGCCACAAAGTCTGCTACATCTCTCTTCATACCCGACCACCAATATACCTTTCGGAGGTTCTGATACATCTTGTTACTCCCCGGATGTAAAGTATACCTCGACGAATGAGCTTCCGCCAATATCAATCTCCTGAGTCCTGGATCCTCGGGAACACACAATCTGCCTCTGAACCTCAGTAGTCCATCAGAACTCAACTCAAAATCAGTCACGGTGCCCTTCTGCATTTGACTACTCACATCCATACAAAATGGATCAGTCTGCTGAGCCACTCTGATCCTGTCCAACAGATCCGGCTCCAAGCGTAGACTAGCTATCACATAGCCTATATCCATGTCAGAAGGCACGACTCCCAAACTGAGGCTGGCAAACTGCTCTAGCAAATCATGCTCCCTAACCATCATATTCGATACCATCCCCAGACTTTTCCTGCTCAAGGCATCGGCTACAACGTTAGCCTTACCCGGATGATAAAGTATCTCACAATCGTAGTCCTTCAGAAGCTCTAGCCATCTTCTCTGTCTCATGTTCAGCTCCTTCTGCGAGAACAGATACTTGAGGCTCTTGTGGTCGGTAAATATCTGAAACTTCTCGCCATATAAGTAGTGGCGCCATACCTTCAACGCAAACACTACTGCAGCTAGCTCCAAATCATGGGTCGGATAGTTCTTCTCATGATCCTTCAGCTGTCTGGATCCATAAGCAACTACCTTCCCATCCTGCATCAATACGCAGCCCAGTCCCTGATGCGAAGCATCGGTATACACTGCAAATCCTCCTGAGCTGGTAGGGATAGTGAGAATCGGAGCGGTGGTCAATCGACGCTTCAACTCCTCAAAGCTCTTCTCACAATCCTCGTTCCATATGAACGGTTTACTCTTTCGAGTAAGACGTGTCAACGGAGCAGCCAACTTCGAAAATCCCTCAACGAATCTCCGATAGTATCCAGCTAAACCCAAAAAACTCCTGATCTCGGTGACCGTCCTCGGTTGTTCCCACTGAACTACCGCCTCTATCTTAGATGGATCAACTGATACACCATCTCTCGATATGACATGTCCCAAAAACGAGATCTGTGACAACCAAAAGTCACACTTGCTGAGCTTAGCATATAACTCATGCTCCCGTAACGTCTGCAACACGATCCTGAGGTGCTCCTCATGCTCCTCCTTGGATCTCGAATACACCAATATGTCATCGATGAAGACGATAACAAACTGGTCCAAGTATGGCTTGAACACATCGTTCATCAAAGCCATGAAAGCAGCTGGAGCATTCGTCAATCCGAATGGCATGACCAAGAACTCATAGTGGCCATATCGGGTACGAAATGCTGTCTTGGGTACATCTCCACTCCGAACCTTCAGCTGATGATACCCAGACCTTAGGTCAATCTTGGAAAAGACCTGTGCTCCCTGTAGCTGATCTAGCAAGTCGTCAATGCGTGGAAGGGGGTATCTATTATTGATGGTGGCCTTATTCAACAATCAGTAGTCTATACACAATCGGAGGCTCCCATCCTTCTTCCTCACAAACAAAACCGGTGCTCCCCAAGGTGAAACACTCGGTCGTACAAAGCCCCTATCCAACAGCTCCTGTAACTGTCTCTTGAGCTCTTCCAGCTCAACTAAGGCCATGCGATATGGTGGTCTCGAAATAGGCTCCGTACCAGGTACCAGATCTATACAGAACTCCATCTCTCTGTCTGGTGGTAACCCTAGCAATTCATCCGGAAAAACATCTGGGTACTCACTGACCACAGTGATATCTGCCAACTCTGGATGTGCCTTATCCATATCTACCACGTACGCAATGAAACCTTGATATGTTGAAGGTTTTTCTAAATCAGAAATCATGTAATAATTATAACCACCCCTTTCATTTATTTTTATTAAACTTTACAACATATCTAGTAGGGTTAGGAAACATAACTGTCTTAGCGTAACAGTCTAAAACAGCATGGTTTGCAGATAGCCAATCCATTCCTAATATTATATCAAAGTCACTCATACTTAGTAATATTAGATTGGCTGTCATCTCCTTATCCCCTACTCTCAACTTGCAGTCATTATATACATATTCTACAACTTGACTACTATTCATAGGCGTACTGATTAACATCATCATACATAAACGTGTACGCTCTACATGTCTTGCTAATTTACATGCAAATGAAGGCGATACAAAAGAATGCGTGGCACCAGGATCAATTAAAACATATGCTTCAATATCATAAATCAGGATGTTACCTCGAATCACATCCGATGAAGCATCAGCTGTTCCTTGGCCCAAAGCATGTACTCGCCCTTGACCCATCACTTGTTTCCCTTTCTCCTCTGCCGTCGCTCTACCTCTCTGAGCAGACGTACCAGCTGGAGCTCTATCAAACTCCCTGTCCCTTTGTGGTGCAGTCACAAATGGCGCTGAGCACTCTCTAGCCAGATGCCCCTGTTTCCCACATCGGAAACATACCATAGCACCATGTGAACACGGTCTATCTCCATGTGATCTACCGCATCTTCTGCACTGATCTGCAGCAGGTCTCTGTCCTCCTATGACAATGCCCTTTGCTGGGGCTACAGTCGAATAAGCAGGAGGTCTAGCATATCTATCTCGTGTCCCCTCTATCCATGATCTCTTACCGAAAGATCTCTTTCCCCCTCGATAACTAAAATCTCTAGCCGGCCTCTTCTTCTGCAAGTCTTGGCTACGGCTAAACTTCCCAAACTCGGAAGCATTCCTCTCATAGTCCTGCTCTCATAGTTGCGCCCTGCGCACTGCCTCCTCATAAGTCACTATGTCTAATGGGACCAACTTGGACCGTAGCACTGGTCTCAACCCGTCGATAAATCTGTGGACCTTCCTGGTCTCACTGTACATGGTATCCGGGTCGTATCTCCCTAGGGATAGGAATCGAGTCTCATACTCGTCCACCGATAAACTCCCCTGGTTGAGTCTCAAAAACTCTGCCTGTAACTTCCGCTGTGCGGTGTCAGGAATAAACTGCCTCCTAAAGGCCTCCCGAAATATATCCCAAGTGATATCTGTGTGTCGGGATCTCAATATAGGTCGGGTGGACTTTCACCAATGCTCTGCGGCTCCCTTCAGTAGGAACGCAGCAAACGCGACCATCTCCGAGGTCGTGCACTCGAAGAATCCATAGAGCTTCTCTAGCTCTGCCAACCACTCCTCCGCAGCTACGGGGTTCTTGACCCCACTAAATGATGGAGGTCTAAACTTCTGGAACTCCCTCAACCGATGCAAGTCACATCCATATCCTAATCCACTGCCACCCGAAACCGGTGGGGGTGTAGGAGTATCTACTGTCCTCTGTGCATCAGCTGTCTGCGTATGTGTATCAGGGGCAACTGCCTCTCCTGTAGCAGCTCCTGCCTCCTGTCTCTGCCTACCTGGCATCGTCTGTGCCAGTATCTCTATAATAGTCTCGAGACCACGCTCTAATCTCGTGAAACGCGTCTCTGCACAATCGGGTGCCTCAGTAGCACCTGCAGTCTCATGCGTAGGTAATGGCCTGGCAGCGGCTCGTCCCTCGGGTCTCTCTCCCCGGCCTCGAGCCCTACCTCTCATACCTCTACCACTACGCGTATTTGCCATATAGGCAAGGTTCCTGCATTCATAATAGTGAATTAGTCCATTTCCTATCTGGTATACACAGTTATATCTAAACACAGCACAGTACTATGGGGATGTACACTTTTCTATTTTCTAACACCGACTCACATCAGACCAACCTCTGCTCTGATACCATCCTGTCAGGACCCCAGTTTCAATCCTTGACTTTAACCAAAAATCACAATAAATTTTTCGCATTTTAACATACCTTTCTCCTCTTCAATGGTTGGGCTGTGATTCGATGTCAGAGTCTTCACTTACCATAATATCCATTCTCATACATACATGTCAATATATTAATTCTGACTGTAGCTGTCTTTTATTATACATGTAAGATTTTATAAAATCTAATACAATTACATTCCCCATCATATATAACGTATACATCACTGTGCTGTTTCTATGTTTAGATACACAACTGTACATAATAAGTATACCTGATGAATCGATAGGAACTAGCAGTGGACCCTGGGACACTCTCCCACGATAATTCTCGCTCTACTGACGCTCTGTAGAGAGATGTAAAGAAAAGGGGGGTGAGCATAACGCGCTCAGTAAGGAAATCAGGCAAGCAAGTAGATATCCACACTATCTACTCAAAATAGTGCTATGCCTTGAAAACATTCATTTCCTTAACTCACTTTAAAAGCATGTCTTGAAATATAATATATATACTTGTACAGAATAAATCCCATGTACAGAAATCATGCTTTATTTCTCAAATGTAGGCATGTAGTGCAAAACAATGCATCGTATATAAATCATGCCTTTATGTAAATCATGCCATGTATATTTAAATCACAATAAATATGGCATCAAATGATTCCCAACACAAATCGGAGTCCGACCCATCCCTCAGGTCTGTCCGCAGTTTAAATCAGTCAATCAATGTGATATATCATGTGAGACTCTGTGGTAAATACAAATAGTATCCTGGATTATGATCATATCCGAAAAGTGATCCCATGCGACACAGTACTCGGTGTGCGGCAATCACTGCTGTAATGGGAGGATGGTCAGCCCAATGTCAACCGCCAGCTACGTAACACACGGTACAGCGTACACCTCGTGCCACTCAGACACGGTACAAAGTACACCCGTGAACCCTCACAGCCAGGGTCTTTAGCCCTCGAAACCATGGAAATCCTCACAGCCAGGGTCTTTAGCCCTCGAAACCATGGAATTAAGTATACCACGTCTATATCAACCTCATGCGGATATCCTCTCTAGCTATGACACACAGTCACACAAGGACTCAGGCATGGGTTTCAACATGTATTACATATCACATACAGTGTGCGTCTTGAGTGCGACTCACAGTCGTTACTCCGCTCAAACACTGTTTCACATCATAAAACTTAACTCTAGTGCGAGCAATCTCTAGCAACTAGGTCAATGCATAGTTTATGTATTAAATCAAGTACGAGAATAGCTCCCAGTACTATGCTATGCACAATATCAAAATCAAGTACGAGCAATAGCTCCCAGTACTATGTCATGTATAAACCATGAAGAATCGAGTACGAGCCAATCGCTCCAGTACTCTGTCATGCATATATCATTCAAAGCTGAGTACGAGTAAAACTCCAGTACTCTATCATGCATGTCATGAAAATCTAGTGCGTATCAAAATCCAGCACTAATGTTATGTAGAAAACATATGAATCCCAGTGCGAGCTGTGCTCTAGCACGATTCATTCTCACATAATATGATAGATGGCTATTTAAAAGGGATTGTTTACAAAATAGTAAAATCAGCACTAAAAGTGTGCTTAAGTCATATCAACCTTAAAATCATTAGCCCATCTATTTATTTTCATGCTAATAGCATTTAAACACTCACAATAGTATTTTCCATGCTTTTTGCAACTTCTCACAAAAGTTGTCTTTTTGACTAACTAGGGGCAAAATCGTAATTTGCCACTATCGGGTCGCAATAATTATTATTCACTTTCTCTGACCCTCAGAGTTTTTAAGTGAATGCAGAAGCAGTTGAAAATACGTGCAGGTATCTCTAACTACTCGTAAAAGTCCCTTACCTCGGATCACGTCTCGTGACCTCACTTCCTCGGTGCTGCTAATTCCCGCAGTCCGATCAGCTCTCAATGTAAACTCTGGAGCTGTAAATAACCATTCCTCAGGTTAATTATAATTTTCCTACTGTATTTCACATTAATACAGTTTAATTTCCCTTAATGGGCCTTAAAAATCCTTAATGGGCCTAACTAGGCCTTAAGTCCATTTTCATTTTACTATTCACTTTTGTTGGGACTATTGGGCTTGTGGGACCCACCAACTCTTATTGGGCTTGTCTTAGGCCCATCACACCCTATTGGGCCTAAAAATATTGGGCTTGGCCCATTGGGCCTCTCGGCCACATGCCATGGCCGAGAGCTAGCCATTCTCGGTTTCCACCATGGCATGCCATACATGCCTATTTTCTAGCCATTTCTACTTAGGCATTTTCACAAACACTTGGTAGGCAACATTACCAATCATCATATTGTTCATTTAGGCATTTTATCAAACACCTTGGTTGCCAACAATTTACATGTATTAATTAATCAATTTGATTAATTCTAATTATACCATTAACATTAATACATGTGTACTAATCCATTTATGTCTTAAAATCAAATTGACATATTTCAATATCCCATTGATCACTCTCGGCCTAACCCTCTTCATGGTGATTTAATATGTTTCAATGCTTAAAACATATATCAACATACTTAAAATCATTCATACATTAACATATATGAAATTGGAAATTAGAAAATATACCAATTGTTGTGTTCTCCCTTTGGCCGAATCTTTGGAGGCTCTCGGTTTGCACTCTATGGCTCCTTGATAGCCAATTCCAACATATGTTAATCTCCTTTCAATTTGGAACAACTTCCATGAAGGATGTAAGTTTCAAATATGACTAATTCCTAGTGATTTCTAGTGAGAGAAAGCTTGGATGGTTATGTTTCAATGGTGTTCTTCTCTAGCCGGAATTGTGTGATGAAGATGACCAAGGTGTGGCTGCATTTATAAGCCACTTACTTAGCCATTAAACCTTACTTTTCAGCCACTATGCTTGACTTTCCAAATCTGAACCATGAGTCACCTTATGAGTCACCTTATGAGTCATAGTTAACTTTAACTATAGTTAGATATTTATCTCATGGGCTTTTCCAATTGGGCTTCTCGGTTTGGGCTTTCCTAATGGGCTTTCGGGCTGAAATTTTTACTATACCTCGGGCCTTTTATTATCTCAAAATTTTGCCGATCAATTGGTCCAACAATTCGGTCTAAAGGACCTAAGAATTTCGATATACTTTTAGTATACCTTAATGGGCTTTAAAATTTTCACCTTAGGCCCATTACGTTTTTAACCATTAAATTTATTCCGGAATCCTTCCGAATAAATTTTCCTTACTTTCGGGGATGATTATCTTGTATTCTGGCCAAGAATATTTTTCCCCAAATTTTTCTCCACACTTAGGTTAATTTCTAACCTTGATTAGTCAACTATGGTAAAAGTCCACTTTCTTAACTATAATTGACTTTTTCCTTAACCATTGACTAAGTTGACTTTTTCTTAAATTTTCGAAAGTGTTATATATCATGTCTTACACTCTCGTCTTTATATTCCAACCGCTCCCGGTGGATAATTTCACCCGAAACTCCTTTTCTCGTCGAAAAGGTCCATTTTACCCTTTTTAGCTTTTATTCTAGTTTTATATGTTCGGGTCTAAATCAAGCTAACTTTCCTTCATGAGCTCTCTACGCTCTCTTATTTTAAGTTCTTATTTTCAGTCAGAATGATTTAGAATAACTCGGCTTAGCCTGTGATACTCATCATCCACATTAGGCATTTTATGTAGCTTTTGCGTGTTAATTCATTTCATTAACACTTTAAATCTAGTAAATACTCTTCTTATGATTCAACCATAATTACATAATGTTCATACACATAGGAATCATAAGGAAATAAGCTGCAAAAAATCTGGGTCTGACAGATCTAGCCTTACTTGAATCCTTCAATTTCTTAACATTTTGCAGGCAGGGGATCAGTCTATTGAATGTATGAGATCGATTGCCATGTTGTATGAGACCGATCTGCTCAATGGGATAGGATCGATTTGTTTCAGGCAAAAGGTTTAGGAGATCGATCAGCCTTAAGAGGAGATCGCTCTTATCCAGCCCAAGAAAAATTGAGATCGATCTGCTTGAGTGAGTGATCGATCTTCCTCTTACAAAATGCTTGGCATTGTGTTTTTCAGGCCATGAGATCGATCTCTCCTTCTATGGGATTGATCTGGCCTTCATCTTGCATCATTTTTGCTACAAATTTTTCCCAATCAAACTTATACTCAATTACTTTAATACTCATTTATCAATTCATTCACACTTGGAACTCAAAAACATTTATTTCTTGTAATTCATATGTAATGTAACTTGTCTATACATCAAATAATCATATACATTACATAGAAATTTACGGGTCTTATAGGTCTGCCTTTGAGGAATCTGTGTCTCTCAGTCAGATGGTGGCTGTGGCAGATCGCTGGGCTGTGGAGTCTACAATAGCGAACAATCTTTCATCAAGTGTCCCATCTCTAAACACACACCCGATCGCCACAGGAAAAGACCATTGTGCATCTTGCCACACTCCTAACAACTCTTCCTAATCGTTGGGTGGCTCCGAGTGATCATAAAGGTGGTAGCAGGAGTCTTGGGCCTATCAACCCTTGCTAGAGACTCTCCAAGCTTTAGTCACTTTGGCTGACTCATTATCGGTTTTGTCCTAGAGGACTCCACTCTCTTGCCCTTAAGCTTCACACGGGATCCATAATGGGCCTATGTAATGTCGAGACCTCTCTCTACATTTTGCATGTGCTCTAGAGCATCACTAAACTTTATAATGCAGAGCCCGAGTGGTATATCTCGGATGACGGGTCTCAACCTGGACAAAAACCTCTATACAGAGTGTCACTCATCTTTGACTATTTCGGGGTCATACCGCACAAGGGTAGAAAATCTGTTCTCATACTTATCTACAATCATACTATCTTGTGTCAAATTCAGAAACTCTGCCTGCAACAGGTGCTACATACTGACCCCTAAAACCATATAGAAAAATCCCCCAGGTAATCTCTGGATGCCAAAAAATTGGATGCATTCTGGTGGCTCTCCACCATACACTGACCTACCCAGTCAACATATATATAGCCATTCTGACTCTCTCTGAATCTGTGCACTCCAAATACTCAAATATCCTCTCTAGATCTATCAGCCATTCTTCAGCCTGTATTAGGTCCTTCCCCTTCTTGAACTTTGGAGGGTGCATCTTAAGAAAGTCCTTCATTCTGCTCTTACCTCTGTGATCTGCCCCAGTCTATAACGGCAGCTGAGCAACAGGAGGTCCGGAGGGATTTGTGGAGGAGGATGTGTGGGCGCAGTAGCACTGGTATTTGAAGCATTTGCCCCGAACTACTGGGCAAACATAGTTGTGAAGGCATTGAGCCCCTCTCTCATTCTTTGCATACCATGCTCAAGCCTCATCATCCGGGATCAGGGCTCTGTGGTTGAAGGGGAGGTGGTGTAGGGGGTTGATTTTGCCTCCGTGGGTGACCATGCCTACCACTCATGGTAACTGATATATATTACTTGCGCCGATACCAAGAGATTTCAATTACAACTATAATAGGTATATACAATTTATAACCAGACAAGTACTGATACTTGAGATGTAATCACACTTTAACTACCCAACACTGACAGTACTAGATAAACTTTGCCCTGATACCACATTAACTGTGACGCCATGGAAGCGCGAAAATAGGGGCTAACATTTTCATTAAATTCTTATTTTCTTACTTAGGTTGTATTCCTGTACAATGTAGGTTACTTAATTTCTTCATTTACATAATCATTTAACCGTATAAGATTTGTTAAAAATTTCAGCAGCATAACCTCTCATATTTTTAATCTACCTCCCTGCAATAAACAACAATTTCTAATCGCAATGCAGTTGCTTTTATTTTCTTAAACTTAACCATCTCCCAATTCAAAACACATTACCACTACATCAACTATATTCATACTTAACATCATTAACATTTCATTTGTTTTCCAATCCATTTATCTACAACTCCGTAGTGTTAGATTACATCCCAAAAGTATACATATACAATCCAATATATGTACATTACCACTGTCAGGAAATACATCTCAAAGGATGTACCTGAGCATATACTAAAAGTAGTTTGGGAGGCTACTTGACTACTCTGCAAATAGCTGAGCAGTTCTATTTCAGGTAATCTGAAATGGAGGAAAAAATGGGATGAGCTTCTGATAAAGCTCAGTAAGGAAGGCATTTAATGAAATTTTGACAATCCCAAAAACATGTGGAAAATCAGTGTTAACATGCTTTCATACTTAAATCCATTTGCATAAACTTGCTTACTTTGAAATAAAACAATCGTAAATACATACTTATGGAATTCGATTTACATACATACTTATTTACTTTGAAATGAAACATACATCTTACTATCTTTCATACTTAAAACATTCATACATTAAAACATGGAGACTAGGCTATGTTCGGATAGCTATCATGCAAACATACATCATCATCCGTATAGGGAATAAAGTACCGATTGCCAAGGTAGGGCTGGTGGCGGAGCCGAAACACCATAAGTAGTGGGCATGATGTGCAGACAGCATAAGCTAATGGGGTAGCCCTCTAATATCAGAAATACCTTACTTTTTTACTTTCTTTCATACGTACTTAAAATCATTTGAAGTTGAAATTTTAAAATCGTAAAGTTTCTAATATAAAATATTAGTGTATTAAAAATCATACTTGATATACCAAAAACGATGGGGTTCAGGAATTAAACTGGGTCTGTATTCCTTTCGGGAATTCCTAACTAAAAGGCTCCGTTTTCCTCGAAAACTCTTCATACATCTATTAAATCATTTCATGCGATATAAATAGGTACAGGATGTCGTTACTACTTTAAATTGCATTTCTTACCTCAAAGGGGCTAGGGCAGCACTAACTCATCGAGTTTTATGTTTGCCTCGTTTTGCATGTAGGTACCTTGAGTTGCCAGAAAATAACCTAATTAGTATTCAATTTATCCTTATTTAAAATTCTTATTCATCTATAATTTAAACGGGGTCAATTGGACCCCTTTTTGACTATTTTTCTACTTTTTCGATTTTACCGATTGAAGTGCCGATTTAAACTAATTTTGATCATTTTTGTTCTTTTAACTTCAATTTCATAACTTAACAACCTAATTACTTATTCAAGCCTCCAATTCACACTTTTCAGTTTTTCACTGAATTGAGTTATAAACCGAACTTTTTTTGTATTTATTTAACTATCTACAGCATCAAACTCAACCAAATTTCACCATTTCCCTATTAACCCTAGGCTGGTCGAACCTACATAAGTCCCTAGAAAATTTTTCATTAAGTTCTACTTAACCAAAAATTATCCAAAATCATCAAATATCAACATACATCAAGTTCATCATCTTCCACCAACTTCTCACCTTAGTTGACCAACTTTGACCAATCATTTTTGCTTCAAGAAAGACTCTCAGTTGTTAATCAACATGTATACAACTTAGAATCATCAAAAATAACATTAAAAACAAACAAAAAACTTTCAAATTTATGTTGCTCTCTCACCTCGAAACAAGGCAGATTCTGCCCTTGTTCTTCTCTCTAGTTTTTCATCTAGCAGACGAGCTTATTTTTGGCTGGATTTTTTATATGTTATAGCGGGATTAGGATGGAAAATTTTATCCTACTTGAAAAAAGTCTAAAAGTTGCCAAAAGGTCGCCGAAAAAATCACACAAGTAGATTCTACAGAGGACGCCAATGACAAATTATTGGGGGTGGTTCTCTCTGGTTTCAAGTCGGTTTGGGGTGATCTTATGCTTTCAAGAAAGGGCTTTATGTTATATTTCATCAAAAGAGAAAAGTAGCTTAAAAGGCCTTCGGGAACCCCTTGAAATTAGGATTTCTTGTTGGGCCTGAAGATTTTCTGGGCTAAGGCAGCCCACTGCCATGTTTTCATAAATCCATGAAAAATATTTCTAGCCCATTTCTTTCCAAATTTCCACTTCTCAGGTGTTCTATAAGGTCTCTAGTATGTCTCATTAAAATTTGGGGCCCACTTGTTTAAGAAAAGTTACCCGATTGAGCTCATTTTGCGGGATTTGGTCATTACCGATTGAAATGGCTTAAGGTTTTCGGTTTACTTTAAAAATTCATTTGATCACCAAAACCTCTTTATTTCCACTAAATCTTCATTCCCCAAGTCAATTACACCTTATAATAATTTCCTACAGTCTCAGAATAATTTTGTGAATTTCTAGAATTTTGTTTGAATTTACTTGGCTCATTAAGCCCATTTGCTCGGTTTAGTGTAAACCCGAGTTTTGCTAGATTTTTCACTTCTAATACTTTAGTTTCACTTTCTAACCATCAAAACGCACTTATAAACATACTTTCTTAAAGGATACTTAAACTTGGGTGCTTACCTCGAAGTTCGTGCCTCAGGCCTCACGCCACTATTTTGGGCATTTCAGCTACTCCAGGCCCTACATGAACATCTAGATAAGTCTTAGGCATTGTCGACTTAGCTTTTAAATAAACATTACTACAAAAAAATTGGGTTTCACAGAAACTGTATTTTGATGAATAATATAAAATAGTAACTAAATTGCTAAAAGAAAACTATGTGGATCAAGCTCGAACACAAAGAACTTTGGAGGTAATTTTTCAACCTCCTAAGCTCCCATATCCATTGAACTCAATCAATAAAAAAAAAAGAATAATAGAAATGGAGTAGAAGAAGAGATTAAAAGCTGAAAATCAAGGAACATAATTAAAATTGCAAGATTAAAGTAAAAAGTTAAGCTTGAAATGTAAAGAAAATAAGTAAATTGATAAAAAAAATGTAAAAGATACTTGTAAAGTAAATTGGTGGCTACATTGCACTTAGGAAAACATTGAAGGAAACAAAAGAATAAACCTAAAAATCATAAGTAGCTGACCTTTTCCTAATTCTCATCATTTTGTTTATATACATAGGGAATTAAGGGTAAAGAGGTAAAATGACAAGTATGGTGAGTTGGCCATTAATGCCACTTATCCTAATTCTTTTGGGTCTACATGGAAGATATTTTCACATCATCAAAGCTCCATAACTACCTTTTGTCTTCTTGTCAAAGTGTCATCCTAGGTAGCCAACCCATGTGAAGTCCACGGGAAAACTTGTCATCATCTTTCAAGAGTGAATGAAATAAAGCCATTTGGTATGCAAGGTGGCAATAAATAAGTTGTACTAAAAGACAAATTTTGCAGTTATTTTGTCTTTAATTGGCATGAAATTCGTCTTCTAGTACACTTAATCTCATTTTACATGGGTAAGCTCAAATGTCATAAAATTAACCCAGTTTATTCTAAAATTTATTTATTTGAACAATTAGAGAAAATTATTCAAATTAGTGGGAATTTAACATTTTTTCAAGAGAATTAAGTAATAATGAAGGAAAATAAGTAAATAAATAAATTTAAAAAATAAAGTCATCTCACCCCCAAACATGAACTATTGCTTATCCTTAATCAAAACAAGAACAATCAAAATCATAGTGGAAGTGATAAAATACCCAACATGCTTATTCTCCCAACATATCAACAAAAGCAAAATACAAATCCCAAAATTTGAAAATTATAATTATTATTCAAGCATTAGGTGTAAACCAATCATAAGTCTAACCCCATATTGAAGCTTTTATCTGTGTGTAAGAATATTAAAGCCACTTTAGAGTACACCTTCCAGATCAGATTAAGCAAACAAAAAGATACAAAGTCAATGACAAGTGATTACTTCTATAAGTCAACTTTTCATTTCTCTCTCCACTGGTGTAGTCACACTTAATTAAAGATTAATAGAACTTTATTAAGCCTGTAATGTAAGGCTAGGGCTAAGGTATGATAAAGTCAATTTAGGCTCAAAACCTTTAGAAATGCATTGCCTACTAGGATCAAATGATGTTAGAGCTCTTAATTATTCCCCCAAACTTATTTATTTTGCTATACACTTTATTTTATTTTTGTATTTTTCTCTTTTTCATTTTTTTTTTCATTTTTATTTATTTAATTTTTGTTTCTTTTTCTTTTTTTCTTTTTTTCTTTTTTCACTACATATCTTTGAATATATCCTAGTGAAATCACATGCTTTCGGGGTAAGGGATAGAAAAAAGTATTTAGGCTAAGGAAAATCATGTAGGTATATATAGAGAGAACAACTTATTTAGCCCAAAGGGGTGACCAAGGATAATATATATATATATATATATATATATATATATATATATATATATATATATATATATATATATATATATATATATATATATATATATACAAGATTAGTTGAAAAGGCTCAAGCAATCCAAGAATAGCCTAAATCACTTCCCTAATCGAGTGTGATCTAATATTTCATCTCGAGAGATGATTAAACAAATTCTAGAATATGATGCATAAGATCAAATGATTAAATGTGATCCTATGTCCACATAAGCTGTCTCTAAATAAGCATACAAATCCATGACATGACATGTACATAAAATGAGGAACTCATAATCAGAGCAAAGACAAATTCAGGGAATTAACTTCATACTTTCACAATAATCATGCCTCTTATCGAGCAGAATCATACAAAATCAATAGGATCATGAGAAAACAAAACTTGATAAGCAAAAAATCACATCAAATCAAAACATTTAAATTGAAATTTATAAAAATTTTGAAAAATATTTTCAATTTAGCACATTTTTTTTTTTTGAAAATTGCTCAAGTTAATCCCTTCCTCAAATTTAAAATGCACACTATCCTCAATTTATAGATAAATATAAAAAAATGAAGCTTAGAATAAAAAACTGCCCTATCATCCTAATAAAATACCATGAAGCTCAACACTAGGTGTGGTTACAAAAGGCACCTACAAAAGAAAAGAAAATAAAAGAAATATCAAACTAGAAAAAAATGTCAAAAAGAAATATAAGAAAAGAAAAGAAAACCAAAAGAATGAAGCTAGGTTGAGTGTGTAGTCTTGTAATTTAACACCAATAATTTTCATCTACTTGGTTATATTAATAAATAACGATTAAACGATAGAGATTTAAAGGTACTTATTTGGATGAATTATATGATTTAAATATGGTATGAGAGATCTTAATAAAATTCTAGTGAATAAATATTCAATTATGAAATATACGTGAATACGAACTATGCACATTTCCAAGTGAAATATAATGTAAGATCACATTTCAAAAATGTTCAAATTATATAGTATCATAGATTATTAAGCTAATTAATTAACTTAAGGAAAATGGGGAAATGACTTTGTTGAAGCCAATCCCGAGCACTTTGCTTGCTGCTGTTTGCAGTAGTAATAGGGAGGGAGAAAATTTAAAACACGAGGTTTGGTAGCATGAAACACGGTGAAAGGATGGTGAAGGTGATGGTTTTGATCAGTAGGGGCAGCTTGAAGATAGAAGCGGGGATGAATACTCTCGGCTTGAGCAAGGGAGATGAAGCTGTAGCATAAGGTTTGGTTTCCAATGAAACCTAAACCGAGAAAGGAAACGTAAAGAAGCAAAGATGATTGTTGATGTCGACTACCTAGGAAATAATTTTAAACAATTATAGGATAAAAAAAAAAACCTGAACATGGCAGGCATGATTTATTGAGGGAAAGGGAAAGAAGGAGTTGGACACAAACGTGAAACAGAGGACTTATCAGAGGACATAAGTCCTCTGCAAACCGAAGGCAAATTGTGTCTGCTGCAGCTTTGTTTTACTGCAGCAGAAGAAAATGGGAAAGGAAACGTGTGAGAATGTTATAACAGAGTGAAATCAAAGGAAAATATATAAATATAATATACCTTTCACATAAGCACATGGAACTGCAGCAAAGGAGCTGCACGCCAAACCCAAGAACAGTTGCTGCAGTAGAACTGCAGAAGGAAGGATGGTGATGGGGGGTGGTTGATAGAGAAATAAAATAGATTAAGGAAGATTGACAAGGCCTAACAGCTTCGGGTAAGGAGAAGTTAGAAAATAAATTTAAGAAGGGCAGGAATTGACTGTAGATTAATAGATATAACTACTGGAAATGAGACTAACCGAGAGAGGAAAGCAGGAAATAGAAGCAATAAGAAAATTGGAAACTTAACCAAGAAGCGGAGAAGCAAAACCACGTGAACTATAGCAAAAAGAAATGAAACCAGAGCAGCAATAGGGATAGAAAGAGCAGATGCATGCAGTTGCTGGAACACGGGGGAGATGGATTGAATGAAAAAAAAATAATGCAAGCAGTAGAGGCTGGAAGGAAGTGACGATGGCGATGATAGAATGAAGAAAAGAAATCGAACTGAAGAATGCGTGATAGGGATTTATCTCCTTTGGGTCCCTTGAAGCTGAGAGTTGTGAATAGAAGTCATGGGCTGAGTTTTGGTTTCATTTGGAAAACAGAACGCAGCAGGGAGCTCTCGGGCATTGCTGGAGTCTTTGATTATTGGAGATGGAAAGAAGGCGATGTTGGAGTAGACCGAGAAGGAAGGGGACGTGGGAACAAGCCACACCACGGAGCAGTCCCTGCTTCAGAAAATACTACAGCTGAATCTTGGTGAGGAGGATTGGTGAAGGTAGCATAGGGCAGGCCAAGAAAATAGGAGGAGGGAGAGAGTGGAGAAGCTGAAGTCGCGGGACTGCTACCAAATCGGGAAGGAACCCGAGCAGTGATATAGGCCAGAAAACAGAGGCAGAACAAGAGCTGAATCGTGGCAGCATGAGAAGCACAATGGAGGAAGAGAGGAAGCCAGAGTTGGCAAGCTGAAAATAGAAGGAGGAAGGTAGAAACAGAGGGTTGAAGCGAGGGGGACCGAGCAAGGTAGAGCAAAAGGAGAGGCTGGAAACAGAACAGAGAACGAGGCTTTTGGCTTGGAGCAACGGCCAACTGCCGAAGTTTGAGACGAGAGATCGGAAAGGGGAGTGAATGGAAGGGCCACCGAAGCTGGACGAAAACGTGAGAAGGAGGGAGGTGATGCCACGTCGGGAAGGAAGGAAGAAAAACGGTGAAGAAGATAAACAGTGCAAACCGAAACAAAGAAGAAAGAAAAGCAAAGTTGGCGGGAAATAGAAAACAAATTCAAACAAAAATGAATGAACAGTAACAAAAGGGTGAACAGTAAAAAAAGTAAGTAATAAATATATATTTATACTTATATAAGTATATATATTATAGAAATAAAGGAAAATCAAGGAAAAGAGACAAGTGTACTAAAATTTGAAAAATCCGGGGAAAAAGGCTCCGACAGAATTAACTCGAGTGGACCGGACCCGTTGACTCGCTAAGTCGAAGTAATCAAGGAGTACGGACAGACACCGAGGTAATAAATTTATACAAGTTTTAGAGATAATTGTACGTATTTTATAATTTCGAGTGTATTTTCCCTAGGTAAGTAAGGTTACGATTTTAACGCATTGTAGTTAATTCGATAAATGGGATACTAAGAATTACAAATTCGGTGTAGGAGAATCGTAGAAGGATTTAAGAGAGATACTAGGAGGCGTCACCACTCGAATTCGGGATATTCGATAAATCGAGGTAAGGGGTATTATTTAACTTAGTTATGATAATGCATATTTGTTTCACCGATAAATGATCTTATGAAAGAGCATATGATTTGAAATGATTTATCAATGCTGTCATACTTGCGAAGCATGTTTTAAATTGTCGAAATGTTCCCCGAGTATTTTCCATGTTGTGAAATGAATTTCCTAAGGTATGAAGTGTATGGATGTTTTACATTTATTTATGTTTTTATATCCATATTGTTAAAGAAACTGTCGACAATTTCAAAAGTATTTAAGAAAAGAAATTTGTTTTCGAAAGGGGATTATGGGGCCACCTCTTGAGTCCTACGGGAACAAAGTGTCACATAGTTTTTCGATTTTATGAAAGAGTTTTCAGATTTCAAGGAATTCGATGTTATTACTCGATATGAGTTTATGGGTTATAAAACCCAAGAAAGATTTTGAAAACTCTGTTTTGAGACTATAAGCTTCATGCATGGTTACTTCTTGTGGTGTTCCGACTACACCACTTGGGGTGCCGGTACGTTGGCCCGTTTAGCACTTGACTCAGCCTGTGTGGAAGATGTCATGCTACTGGTGGTTTACGATGATGTTTTGGTAGTATCTCGTGCTCGCACAGCACGGATGAATGTTCCCCGCACGGTGAGTGCCACAGGTGCCTGTGCCCTAGCTATGTGCTAGTATATGATAAGAAATAAGAAGATACTACCCATGTTTATAATTATTATTGCTGTACGAACCTGATCCAGTCTACAGCCCCCCTTACCATGGCCATAGGTATGATGACTCTCCACGGAGAATGACACGTATCGCATGACTTAGTTATAGCCTAGTCTCCTCGATTTGATTATGAAAAAAAAATCGATTATGATGAATGAATATGTGTTTTCATGATTATGAATTATTCATGAAAAGTTTACGAAATGATTATAAAATATTCATGAAATGTTTACGAAATGATTATGAATTACTCATGAAAATTTACGAAATGATTATGAAATATTCATGAAATGTTTACGAAATGATTTATGAAATGTTCATGAAAGGTTTATGAAAAGTTGTAAAATGGTTAAGCATGTGATTTGTTTTAAAGACACGCATGCTTTATGACGATTATGCATAAAATGGAAATTTATGTATTGCATTAAGTTTCGTTCTATGAACAACTTCAAATGTTTTTATATATCAGAACTACTTTAAGAGCATTACCTTACTGGGCTTTTCCCCAAAAGCTCACCTCTCTACCTCTTAGAATTTTTGCAGTGAATTACAGCTAATAAATGCTGCGTAGACGACGTAGGTTGGCGGATATGAGCCTTCCCAGACTACCTTTTGTATATGCATGAGGTATACATTCTTATCTCTTTACCAGACTATTTGTATGCACAGACATCTATTGAAAATAATGTGTCGGGATGAAATCTGTATAAGGATAAATTAAATGAAATATTTTTATGGATCGACACTGAACTGGAATACAGCCTAAGTAAATAAAGGATTAAGTTGTAAGCCGAAGTTTCAAAAAAACAAAAATCTTTCAATTTTCAAGGGTCAAGGGTCGTTACAAGTCTTTAGCAAACTATCTTGAAACTGTTAGCAAAAAATCAATCAGGCTTAAGTGGTATGTGATTGGCACAATCCTTCTTCAGTAAAGCATTCCTCACAGTGGATGGTGCCCTAGAAATCAGTATTCATAAGGTGAATTGGCTATCTTAGAGTAGTCTTTATAAAACCTTCCATTCACATCCTTCTCTGATGCCACATCTAGGATAACCCCACTAACCTCTCCATCAATATTTATAACCCCATCATCTCATCCTCGAAAACTTGAGGTGTAGTGGTCATTCTATAAAGCTTAACATTTTTATCCATAAAAAATGTCACGTATTGATTTTCTTAAAATTTTTGTACAAATGTTTTCCTTTTCTCTTACTTAGCTTTATATACATCCAGTGTAGATTCTTACTTAGCTGATTATTCATCGAATTCGCTGTTAGTTAGGTCCCAGTAATAGTGTGTGATGTGATCTCATAATATCTTTTCATAATTTTTCAATTTACTTTCAACTTAAACTTAAACTTTAATTTATAGAATAAATATATACCATGGAATCATGAACCCCAAAATAATATCTATATCGCATCACTCCTTAATGAGACTATAACTGGCATGTAATACAGTTAAACTTACTGCATTAGATATCCATTATAGCCTATAATACATACAAAAATTTAACAGTGTTTACATCCCAACATAACCACATAAAACTGAGCATTACAAACATTTGAAGATAATAAACTAAACTGAACAAGAGGATAAATATACCTTTATGCAAAAACAGTAGTGGTAGGGGAAGATACACCCTCTGATATCCTACTCTAAAAGATGCCCGAAATATACTGCAGATACTCTGAAGGGAAAGAAGAAAAGGGGGTGAGTTTATGCCTAGTAATGTGAAACCCAAATTTTTCCCACTTTATTTCTTATTTGAAAAACTAAGAAGTAATTGAGAACTCAGAATAATGTTATGCGGCCCAAAAACCATTGAGGCACTCGGGTTAGTAGAGTGGGGCTAAGCGGCCTGAAAAACAAGGTAAGGCTTTAAGCCCAAAAATTACTTAAGAATTACATGTATAAGCATGAAATGATGTTTAGAAGTGAAAAATAAGGTATTGGAAGTGAAAAAGTTAGTAAAACTCGAGTTTACGATAAATCGAGAAAAAGGCCTAGTAAAGGAAATAAATTTAGAATAAATTCTAGAAATTTCGAAAATTATTCCGAGACCATAGGAAATTAGTATAAGGCATATTTAACATGTAGAATGAAAATCAAGTGTAAATATGGAGGTTTTGGGATCGAATTAATTTTTAAAGTGAACCAAAAACCTTAAGCCATTTTGATCGGTATTGACCAAATCGCACGAAATGAGATCAATCAAGGAACTTTTCTTAAACAAGTGACCCCCAAATTTTTATGAGACATACTAGGGATTTAGTGTAACACTTGGGAAGTGAACATTTGGAGGAAGTTAGACTAGAAATAATATTTATGAAATTTTCAAAACAGAAAATGAATTTTCCTTGTTTCAGAAAACTGACCAACCAGTAGAAACCTTTAAATTTGAAGACCTTCCAAAATCCTTTTGAATCCCTAATTTTCTAGATTAAAATTAAACATAATAATATTTTTGAATAAGCAAAATTCATCCCCAACTGACCTACAGCCCGAAAATACCAACCTCCCAAAGTTACCGCTGACGTCACCTTCAACCCAGACTTGTGTGATTTTTCCCGTGGCCTTCCGGCCACTTTCTATAACCACCCTAAATTTCTACGTACTTGGTTTTATCAATAAATGTCAATTAAACTAATGGTAAAGAGTCAAGTTGAATCATATTTTAAATATATGGAACTTAGGGGAATTCTAATTAATCCGAAAGTAAATAAGTAAAAATAAAATTTTAGCAACCTAGATTATGGTGTGAATATCCCTTGTGATAAACAGATATGAATATTAGATTAAATTTAAATTCTAATTTCGTAAGGAAGATTAATTTAATATATAGATATATATGTATATATATATATATATATATATATTTATATGGTGTGAATTTTTATTCATCAGTTAAAGACTATGGGTATATACGAATGTGTACAGGTATATGTAGGTATACATATGCAAACCCTGTAAGACCCGTAAATTTCTATGTAATGTTTATGATTCTGGAATGTACAGACAAGTTAAATTATATATGAATCACAAGAAATGGATGTTTTTAAGTTCTAAGTGTGGATGAAATGCAAATTGAGTGTTGAAGTAATTGAGTATTAGTTTGATTTTGAAAATCTGGGAAAGATTGCAACTGAAATGCTGCAGCGACAGGGCAGATCGATCTCATTGCAAGGGGAGATCGATCTCATGGCCCGAAAAACACAATGCTAAACATTCTGCAAGAGGGAGATTGATCTCAAGTTACCTCGGCTTGGACCAGATCGATCTCCTCCCATAAGGCATATCAATCTCTAGTTTCCTCGGGATAGGCCAGATCGATCTCCTCTTAAGGCCAGATCGATCCCATTCCATGGTTAGCAAAAAGACAGATCGATCTCATGCAAATAGGCAGATCGATCTCATTTCCTTTTAGCAGATCAATCTCATGCAAATAGGCAGATCGATCTCCTACCTGCATTGTCGAATCTAGAAGGAATCCAAGCAAGGGTAGATCAATCTCCCACCCATAGAGATCGATCTCATAAGGCGTTTCCTATAAAAACTGGGCAGCTGAATCTGCATTTCACAAAATAAACTCTTTTCCTCCATTTTTGACAATAACCTAGCTTTCTCACTCTAAAAATCACCACTTTTCAATCAGTTTTAAGAGAAGTTCCTTTGAGCAAAGTTGTTCCTAGTGAGGAAGAGAATAACATAATCAAAGATTGGAAGCTCAAACCTTGGATTGAAGGAGAAAAGAGGTTTTCCCCAATTTGGAAAAAAGAGGAAAAAGTCAAGCTAAGTAAGATTTTAATACACCATCTTCTAGTATGTTAATCTAGATATTTTGATGAGTGATTTAGTTTATATAATGTTGGCTTAAATATTCATGTACATGCTTAAACAACCAAGACCTATAATAGGCTTAGTGAGAGAAAGTTGAAATGGCATGGAGTTAATGATGATTTAAACATGTAGAGGTGTTATTAAGCATGTATAGATGATTTTAAGATAGTTTTGTGCAATACATATGTTGGAAAAGATGATGATTGAAAATGGGCTTAAAAGGTGTTTGATAATATGTCATAGAGAAGGTATATGATGAACTCAAGGCATTATAAGATTAATGTCAGTTCAATATAAACCAATAGACACGAGGAGTCTAATAGATTCTTGAGAAACGAATAGAACGAATCGAAATGGACTAAAGAGAGAGTAAAGTCCAATAAGACGTAACGAGGCCAAATTGGTGTAAAATGACCCAATGCATTGAATTAAACTTCATGCAAGTGAAAATGTAGCATATTGAAGTATACTGATGAGAATTGTAAATCATTGTAGCTCTTGGAGACATAATTGGAGCCGATAAGACCGGATTACGGGCATTGGAAACCAAGGAAAGTGATTCGAGTGTGATTTGAGGTAAGGGTTTTATGCGAGCTATTGGAGATAGCTATATATATGTTTCTTACCTGATGTGTGCAAATAAATGCTATGAAGTATACAGATAGTGATAAGAAGAGGTTTATTTGCATGAATTACATGACTTCAATGTCTTGTTGTGAAAAGATGTTTTACAAGTGTTTTGAGAAAGAGTAATAATAGATTGGCTCCCAATTTAGTATTTTGTATGAAAGGCTTTTAACGAGTGATTGAAGGGAGATTGGCTTCTCACCCATACTCAGTGAATGGAGCCATCTATTTCTTTTCTGTGTGAACTTGTGCTAGAGTTGAAGTGGCAATGGTAGATTTACCAGCCTTGATCGCACAACATTTTAAATAGGATTTTTGGGAAAAAAACAAAAGGTGATAGAGCTGAGTGAAGCTGTGTGATCCACTCAAGAGCTCACACTAGATTTTTGGAACCATGCTAGAGCCATCGAGTACTGCTATGTGATCTTGCTCTGACTATGCTCGCATGTGACCCCCTCGATTTAAAGTGATTTTAAGCAACACCGTGCTCGATGCCTCAGGTATGCTGTGTGTTCTTACGCTGCATTGCTCGCATGAGATTTTATGAGCTCTACTGTGTGATAAAACAAAATTGTGCTCGATGCCTCGGGTATTATTGTGTGATCTTACGTTGAGTTGCTCGCATGAGAGTGTATGAGCTTGCTGTGTGATGAGTAAAATCGTACTGGAGCATCGTGTATTGCTTAGTGATCTTGCACAGACCTGCTCGCACGTGATTTTGAGATAATGGAAATGAGTGATAAGGATCCACGGGAGCACGATGTACCATGAGCATTAGCCATGGAGTATGATGTGCCGTGATATCTTAGTGATTCTGTGTGGGTTAAAGGGATGGTTGATCCCTTCCCCAAGCATAAGATTCTCGGACACCTGATCAGTGTTGCCTGGCATCCGGACTATGGCCATAAGTCTAATATCTTTGTGATATGACATTTTTTCACTACTGTGTGAGGTGACATGTGTCCCCCCTGCTGTGTGATACAGGGTGATATGATATCCCATTATATGTCTCATGTAAATTGATTTCTAAGTGATTTTCTAAATATAAAGCAATTTCTCAATGTGTGCTATGTGGATTAAAGAGTATGTTGTGTGATTTGAGAATGAAATATGCATATACCCATGTAGCGAATTAATGATTTTACAATTGATGGAAGCTATTTTCAAAGAATGCATATGTCTTATAAGGAAAATAAATGTTTATATTTTTAGCATGTAGATAGTGTAGTTATCTACCTGCTTTCATATTTTCCTTACTGAGCGTGTTAGTTCACCCCCTTATTTCCTCCTCCACAGATACTACGCAGTAGTGAGTTACTACAATTGTCCCTGCTACGGTGTTCTCCAGTTCTCCAGCAATATAGAGGTATACATTTATGAGAGAAAAATTTTGTATCCTATAAATTAATGCACAGTATAGTTATCTTTTGTATGAAAGGGATATATATGACAGAAACTGATGTAAACGTTTTCGCATATTTATAAAAGATCAGTTTCTATTTCATTAAATGAATTATGAGTTATGAATGGATGAGATGTGGATATGGATGTTGACTCACAACCCAACTATTTGTAGTAAGTTAAGTCACGGGAAGAGGGTCGTGGCAGAGTTTGGTATCAGAGCCTGAGTTAGTTCGATGTGAGTCAATATCCACAGTTAGGAAAATAAACATCTCTAAAGTACTGTGCATTATTTGGATACAATTATGGATACCTAGTTGGAAATGTAACTGAGACACTTGTTATTGAGTATGCAGGATGTCAGATAGATGACGTACTCGTAAAGGAGAGAGTTCGCGCTCTCAAGGGCATAAAGATGAGCCCGAGAGGCGTAGTGGGTCTAGTTCTAGTAGAGATCCACCTGGTCTTAGTGAGGCCATTGAGGGACGTATTGCGTAATTACAGTGCAGTGTAGATAGAGTTGTGAAGATGTTTACACATGCGATAGCCAAATTTGAGGGTAGACAAGAGAACCCTGTTGGTCAGGCTGTTGTACCTGAGAGACATGAGCCTCCACAGCCTACACTGAGACCTCAGGCTGCAGAGGCAAAAATTCCTGCACCCTTTCCAGTTCAGGATATTCCTCCACCAGTTCAAGATCCTACAGCTCCACAACAGGTTGGTGGTGAAGGAGTTTATGATTGTGACCTGGGCAGATTAAGACAGTTCAGGAAGTTTGGACCACCTTCGTTCAGTGGGGTGAATAACCCGGTGTTAGCGGAGCATTAGATTTGTAGTATAGAGAAACTTTACAGATTTTTCCATTGCTCTGCCATAGAGAAGGTCACCTTTGTGACCTTTATATTAGAGGGTGAGACCGAGCATTGGTGGATGGCCACCCAGTCGATTCTAAGTGCATGTCACTCGGTGGTGACTTGGGATATATTTATGGATACCTTCAGGAGGTAGTACATTTTAACCACTGCTCAAAGGAAGATGCAGATTGAATTTATGACCAAGACTTAGGGGAACCGTACAATGGATGAGTATGAGTCTGGATTCACATCCTTAAGCAGATATGACACAATGACCATGAGCTGCCTGGACAGAAAGGTCCAAATATTTATGGAGGGATTGGGACGTTCGATCAAAGCACAATTAGCCCCATTTGACATTACGACCTACTACGAGGCAGTACGCAGAGCTCAGCTATGTAAGCAGGACTATGAGTTGCATGCCTTAGAGTTAAGCAAGAGTGGTAAGAGTAGAGATAAAGATCGAAAGAGGTCAGTTGATGATAGAGGGTTCAGAAAGGGCCAAAGATTATTTGGTAAAGGGCTAACGATTGAGGAGGTATGAAAGAGGCCTGTGAAGCCTCCAGCTTATCCAGCTTTATCTCCAGCTTCAAGAGGCATAGTTATTGGCAGACCTCGACCTACCACCGAGCAGTGCAGAACGTGTGGTAGATATCATGGGAGTAGACCATGCCCTTTTATGAGATCTTGTTATAGATGTCGCAAACCAGGGCACATAGCTTGTGAATGCCTAGAGTTGATTGATACAGCCTTACAGAAGGGCAAAGAGCCAGAGAAGGCTACAGTTGAGACACCTACACCTAAGAGGAAGGACACAGCTTAAGAGAAAGGGAAACAAGCTGTTGGTCGAGGGCGAGTGTTTGCCTTGGGCCAGACATCTGCAAAAGCTTCTATGAATGTGATTAAAGGTACCATCCTAGTCTTTGATTTTAAAGCATTAGCATTAATTGATCCTGGTGCCACACATTTATTTATATCGCCTTCATTTGCATGTAAATTGTTTGAACATTAAAACTTGTACCTCTAAGGAGGATATTTCTTATAAGTACCGCAGTGAGAGATAATGTAGTAACTGAGTATGTATGTAAATATTACAAGTTAAAAGTAGGGGAAATGGATATGTTGGCCAATCTTATTCTGTTAAACATGAAAGACTTTGATGTAATACTGGGAATGGATTGGTTGGCTGCAAACCATCCTATTTTAGACTGTTATGCTAAGACAGTAATGTTTTCCACCCCTGAAAAGTATGTTGTAAAATTTGTTAAGTAATGAAATAAGTAGTAAATTATCTCTAAGAATGGATGATGTTACTAACAAATGTGATCATAATATGTTGAAGGTTTTGTAACATATGTGGTTGACTTTGATAAGGCATACCCAGAATTAGTTGACATCCCAGTGGTTAGAGAGTTCTGCGATGTCTTTTTGAAAGAATTACCAGGATTGCCACCAAAAAGAGAGATGGAATTCTGTATTGATTTGGTGCCTGGAATGAAACCAATATCCAAACCACTGTATAGAATGACTCGTGAAATTAGAAGAGCTAAAGAAATAGTTGTAAGAGTTGTTGGACAAGGGTTTATCAGACCAAATGTATCACCTTGGGGAGCACCGATTCTGTTTATAAAGAAGAAGGATGGGAGTCTCTGACTTTATTTAGATTATCGGTTGTTGAATAAGGCTACCATCAAGAATAAGTATCCCCTTCCATGGATTGATGATCTATTGGATCAGTTGCAGGAAGTATAGATCTTTTCAAAGATTGATCTGAGGTATGGGTATCATCAGTTGAGGATTCGGAGTGGAGATGTGCCCAAGAGAGTGTTTCAGACCCATTATGGCCATTATGAGTTTTTGGTTATGCCATTTGGGTTAACGAATGCACCTGCAGCGTTTATGGCATTGATGAATGATGTGTTTAAGCTATACTTGGATAGCTTCGTGATTGTCTTTATAGATGACATTTTGGTATACTTAAAATCCAGGGAAGCGTATGAGCAGCATTTGAGAACAGTGTTACAGACCCTCTAAGATCAGGAATTGTATTCTAAACTTAACAAATGTGATTTCTAGCTGAGTGAGATATCATTTTTGGGTCATGTAGTATCGAGAGACTGGGTATCAGTAGATCCATCTAAGATAGAGGCTGTGATACAGTAGGAAAGACCCAAGACAGTTATAGAGATCTGTAGTTTCCTAGGTTTAGTAGGTTAGTACCGACAGTTTGTTAAGGGATTCTCTAAGTTGGCTACTTCGTTAGCACGTCTCACTTGGAAAAATGTGGCATTTGAGTGGGATGATAAGTGTGAAAGTAGTTTCTATGAGCTAAAGCACAGACTGACCACCGCACCTATTCTCACCATACCCACCAGCTCAGGAGGTTACTCAGTGTATACAGATGCCTTAGGACAGGGATTGGGCTGTGTGTTTATGCAGGACAGGAAGGTAGTATCCTATGGATCCAGATAGCTTAAGAACCATGAGAAGAACTACCCAACCCATGATTTAGAGTTAGCAGCTGTGATATTTGCATTAAAGATTTGGCGCCACTACTTGTACGGTGAGAAATTCCAAGTGTTCACAAAATCATAAGAGCCTTAGAAATCTGTTTTCACAGAAAAAGTTAAATATGAGGTAGAGAAGATGGATAGAGCTTCTGAAGGATTATGGTTGTAAGATATTGTACCATCCATGAAAGGCTAATGTTGTGGCAGATGCCCCAAGTAAAAAAAGCCTCGGAATGGTATCGTACATTATGGTCAGGGAACATGAGTTGCTCGAGCAGTTTGCTCACCTCAGGTTGGATATATACCCTCTTGATGTTAACACTGACTGTGTGATAGCTAGCTTGTGAGTGGAACCAGATTTGATTGACCGGATACGACGGGCTCAGCATGTCGATCCACTGTGTGAGGATCGTGCGAGTCTAATTCAGAAGGGTGATGTGGTCGATTTCTTAGTGAGTGATGGTGGCCTAGTGAGGTTTAGAGGCAGGATTTACGTTCTCGATGACCCATAACTAAAGAGATTGATTTTGACAGAAGCTCATTCGTCGAGATATACATTGCATCCGGGGAGTAACAAGATGTATGAGAACCTTCGAAAAGTGTATTGGTGGTTAGGGATGAAAAGAGATATCGCAGAGTTTGTGGCAAGATGTCCAGTATGTCAGCAAGTGAAGGTAGAGCATCAGAAGCCTGCATGGTTATTGTAGCCTCTACCTATACCAACTTGGAAATGAGAGCATGTCACCATGGATTTCATCATGGAATTGCCAAGGACTAAGAGGAACCATGATGCTATCTGGGTAGTGGTAGACAGATTGACGAAATCCGCCAACTTTCTAGTTATGAAATCTACAGATACTTTGAGTAATTTGGCAGAGTTGTATGCACGGGAGATAGTGAGGCTACATGGTATTCCATTGAGCATCCTATCAGATAGGGATTCTTGCTTCACTTCCCAGTTCTGGGAACATTTTCAAGAAGCTGTGGGAACCCAGTTAAGTTTCAGTACTGCTTTCCACCCTCAAACCGATGGTCAATTAGAGAGGACCATCCAAACGTTAGAGGATATGCTGAGAGTGAGTGTCATGGATTTTAAGGGCTCTTGGGATGATCACCTCCCATTAACCGAATTTGTATACAACAATAGTTATCACTCGAGTATCGGGATGGCTCTGATAATTCTATTTTTAATAGAATTATTTATGCTTAATTCCTTAATTAATTATTTAAATCTCCATATTATTTTATTAATTATCCTCTGAATTTAATTAAAATTCTGTAATGTATAGATAAAATAAATCTAGATGAAACTTAGTCGTTTCAGTCAAAAATGGGTTGAAAACGGGCTAAAGGAGAATGAACCACTTCAAAATTTCAGATCGAGTCACCAGTCGTCTGGACACGCGTGATGCCAGCTGTCTATATTTTATTCACTTTGAAACGATAAGATCGACGGACACCGTGCCAACCTTCGGGAAGCCACA
Source organism: Firmiana major (assembly GCA_033439115.1). Classification (NCBI taxonomy): domain Eukaryota; kingdom Viridiplantae; phylum Streptophyta; class Magnoliopsida; order Malvales; family Malvaceae; genus Firmiana; species Firmiana major. The sequence continues at coordinate 42,830,619 of CM065905.1, forward strand.
CGTCGGGCCACATCGCACAGTGAAGTGGACAAATAGACAAGTGACGTGGAAATATCTACTCTGCAGCAAATCAAATAAAGACAAGTGGCCAAACAATGCCAACTCATCTAGGATTAAAAATTACATTTGTATCCCCAATTTTGTGTATAAATAGAATATGATGAGCAATTGAAAACCATGTAGTTTAGGGTAAGAGTAGTGCAAGGGTAATTTTTAGAATAGTTTTTAGGTTAAAAGTTTTCTTTCCTTTAGTTTTCTTCAAGCTTTCTCATAGTCCTTGTCAAACCACCATTGATTTTATTTTGCTTAGCTATTATTCATGGCACCTTTAATTTTTGGTTTTATGAAAAGTTTCATTCTCTTTAGTTCCCTCTAAGCTTTTCACGTTGGTGGCAGCCACCGTTGTTTTATCAAGCCTTAAAAAAACTTTTACTTTGTCATTTTCAATTCTTGAATGAAGGAATTTCTTCTTGTTTACTAAGTTTTCTTCTACTGTTCATATAGCTACATTTTTATTTTTCTCTTCTTGCTCTCACGGTGCAACTTATTTGATTCGAGACTGATTTTGAGCAGCTTGTAGGCTTGATGATTTCATTCTCTCCTTACAGTTGCATCGGGTTGTTGAAGGGGCTGGTGACAGCAGTGCATCCTTCCAATCTTCCAATGCTCTTCTTTACATATTTCCTTTAGTTTTGATTTTAGTTGGCTTAAAATTTCAACCTTAGCATAATCCAGTTTACTTAGCTCCATTTGTTATTTTGTTTTTCGATTATATATGTTTTTTATGCACTGAATCGTGTACTGCTTGAGGCGTGATGAAGTTGGGAGTCTGGGCTGAATATATTGTTGCCTGTTGCCGTGCTAGTAGAGAAGACATGGGTTGCTTGAACTGGCAGGTGGCTTAGCTGTGTTGAAGCTGGCGGGTTGTTTCCATTCGGTGCAGTACAGAAGCTTCTTCACGGTGCAGTGTGGTAGCAGTATCGAATGAGGATGCTGACTTACTAGGCTTGGCAGCAACAGTAGCTAGACAATCACACTCTGCTTTGCTATGTTTCTTAGTCATTTCACTGTTCAAAACTTCTTCAGTTAATTTCACACAACTGGTTTTAATGTTCTTGTTTTTTTCAGGTGGTACATTTTGTAAGGAGGATAAGAGGCATAGCAGATCAGTCTTCAAGCTTGCAACAATTTCTTTACAGCTCTTAACTCTCTTTCTTTTCATTTGCAGTCTCGATTAAAGTGTTGTTCTAAATTTCTTTTCATCCTTTCTATTGATTCTGTCTCGGTTTTCTTATTCAATCTACTGCCATTTTTATTTTAACCATGTCTCTAAGTTTACTGTCGTATTTTATTTACTGGAGTTAAGGTTTATTATTCAGGACTGGTGATTTATAGTGTTGCTGGTAGGAGTGCTCTGTTCCATCATCAGCTATCTCCTATTCAACTATAGCAGTTGCTGGGCACGAGGAGGCTGAGGATGATGCTGGAAGCAGGTTCAATATTTGTTACTACCCAATATTACCAAAATCAGTACAAATTTTTCGCTTTTGGAAAATCCTTCTTACCTCATCGTGACAAATACCTCTAAACAGGTCAGGCTGTGAATTAATATCGATATACCATTCTAACTATTAATAAATATCACACGTAAACATACATATTGATATCATTTATCATATAATAGAGTGGTCGGTATGTTTTATACATCACATGATTTTATATTTACATCCCCAAATATTCCTTCATATACAATACTGTGCTGTAAGCATACTGTTGAATTAATATATTTTGAAATGACAAAACAAGTAAATTCAATAATATAAAGATGATATAAAAACATGTTTAGAAGTTATCAGTACCAGAACTTAAGTTTCTGTAGATGAGAGATCGATCTAGTATATGAGAGATTGATCTCTTGGGTTTTCTAGGATGAGAGATCGATCTCATAAAGACATGAGATCGATCTGCTAAGGTTTGAACCCGTACAAAGGTATTGAGGAAGTGAAGATCGATCTATAAGGGTTAAGAGATCGATTTGCCTAATACAGGATGTTGAGGAGATCGATCTGGTCTAGGAAGAGATCGATCTCCCCTAAAACAAAGGTAAAGGCAGTAGATCTATCTATAAGATCGATCTATACTCAAACAGAGAGTGTGAGACCCCGTATATGTATAATGGTATATATGTACATAGAAATGTAAATAGAGTTGTACTACGAATTCATAAGTGAAGTATATGTGATGTAAGTCCATAAGTAATGTACACACTTGTAATGAGAGTGGTAATTGTACATACAAGTTACATTAAGTATGAATGTGAAGAAATGGACTTAAACATGTGGAGAATGTGTGTAGAATGGATTATGAGTAGTTTGGTAAAATGGAAGTAGAATTGCATAAGATGTGCACTTCCATTTTTGTTTATATTAAGTACCATTGGTCATACAAAGATTCTACACAAGTTTTAATGTGTATGAAGTGAGGATGGATGCCATTTTCAAGTCTCAAAGATGAATGGATGAGAAAAGGATCATGGTAGCAAATTAAGGATGTTTGGTAAGTGTTGCTGCAGAAGAACTGCAGAAAATCTGGAAATTGTGAAGGGCAGATCGATCTCATGGGATGAGAGATCGATCTGGAAGAGCCAGAATGCTCTTATTTGGGCAAAGGAATAGAGCAGATCAATCTCCAATGGAGCCAAATCGATCTCCTAAGCATTCTGTAGTGAAAAGATCGATCCCCAAGCACCCAGATCGATCTCCTTAGCTCTCTGTTTGGGAGCAGATCGATCTCATGCTTCGACAGATCGATCTCATGCTTAAAATGCCATGAAAAAATAGGGATTTAAGGGGACCAGATCGATCTCCTCTTAGACCAGATCGATCTCCTCAAGCTATTTCTATATAAGGAGTGCTGAAAATCAGAAAATTTTAGGAAAAACACTAACCTTCCACTTTCAACCCAAAAACCTAACTTTCTCTCTCTAAAATCAGCCATTTTTCAGTGAGGTTTGAAGAGAGACCATTAGAGGCAAAGTTGTTCCTATCAAAGAGAAGAACAACATAGTTGGAAAGCATTTTCCCATTGCTGGTATTGAAGGAGTTAAGGGCATTGCCATTTGGAGCAAGAAGAGAAATCAAATTGGGTAAGATTCTAACACTCCAACTATGGTACATTGTTTATATAATTGATTTTGGAGTTGTTTGGCATGAGTATGGATGGTTAGAAACTATCTAAATACATTGGAATGATTATGACCTAGAAATGGTCTAGAGTGAGGAAGTTGAATGTATGGAGATTAATGATGAATGAGATATGTAGAAGTTATTAATAGTGTTGTGGTATGATTTTAAGATGTGGTTAGTGGATAAATTGTGAGATTTACCTAAAAGAGGTAAAATGTGGATTAAGGCATTTGTAAAATGCATAAGTGAATAATATTGACTAGTGAGGTCAATTACGGGTTAAATACATTAACTCAATTGATTTAATGAATGAATCACAGCTTCTGAGGATACGTCGAGGCGAGTTAAACCGAGAGCGTGAGAAGCTAAAAGGAAAGGAGTCACACCAAGTAAATCGAGGTAAGGGAATTGTGTGGACTCATAGAGATATCTGTGCGCAATTTGGGTGCTTAAATGTTTTGCTAGAATGCATGAGATTAGGAAATGTTGTTGGGTGATTGAAGGGTAAAAGTTGGGAGTTTGAGAAATGTGCTTGAAAACAAAAGCATATTGCTTTGAAAAGCATGTTTTATTGCTTTTTAGCAAATGATTGGTAGGTTGGCTAACATTGAAATGATTTGCAAAAGAAATGAGTGTGTTTTGATTTTGTCAACCATACTTTGCAAAGTTTTGAGCCACCTACATGATTTCGTGAGTATGAAAGCGTGCTAGAGTATGACTAGCATGAGATTTGACGTGTTTTACACACATGAGTGCAAGAGGCACTAGTTTTCACATGGATTTCATATTTGTTTTGGCATTGTGCTACGAGTTTGTCTCGCACTGGATGCCCACCTTGCATGTTGCCGTGTTTGGAGCTTCGAGTAGACTGGGTGTCACATCGATTAAATAGGCTCACACGTGCATTGTTTTGACATGATTAATTAGCCGTGTTAGGAGCTTCAGGTAGACAAGAGGTCGTACCGATTAAATAGGCTCACACGTGCGTTTGAGATGTGGCGTGATATGATGTGTTGATTGGGTCCACGGAATACGTTGTACCGTGCATGTAGCATGGAGTACACTGTACCGTGTTGAGTTATGATGTGCCGTCTTTGGACGAGATCTGCTATGGACCGGCGGGTAGGATTTGACCCACCTCTCGTGTGGAAGCAGATAGTGGTGATATCCCGCACACCTGATCCGTGTAGCCGGTATTACAGGTTATGTACGTAGGCCTTGAGGTTATTACCTGTTGTTGAACTGCCTATCTCACATGTCTAATGCTATTTGAGAATAAATCCATGTTTGAAATGATTTGTAGGTCAGGAAAGCCCGAGGGATGGGCCGAGACCTGACCAATGTTGAAATTGATTTGTTAATGGTTTTTAAAGTGCATGGATGCATGATGTTTAATGCCATGCTTTATTGTGAAATTGCATGATGGGTAATGCCATGCTTTTATTGTGAATTATGCATGATGATTTATACCATGCTTTGAGTTGAAATGTGCACTTGATTTTAATAGCATGAATGCTTTACATACCATTAACACAATCATACACTCATGTTTTGAGATAAATAATGAATAAAATGCTTTTGAGCATGGCATTACGATCATGTAGATAGTGCAGTATCTACCTGTTCGCATGATTGCCTTACTGAGCGTGTGGTTTGCTCACCCCCCTTATTTTCCCCCTCTCTACAGAGATTTGAGTATAGATTGAGCGTGACTGGAGGCGTTCCCTTTTGGTAATCCGTTGCATCCCATCGCTAAAGGTATACACACTTGAATTATTTTGTATCTAAACTAGACATAGCACAGTAGCATTTTGTATGTAACTACTGGGGATGTAAAACAATGTAAATACATGTAACAACTCTGATATATATACAATTATACAAGTGTTTACTCATAAATAATGTTTCAAATTGAATTGGTATGGTGGAGTGAGTTAGACGTCGACACACAGCCCAACTATTGAGAGTGTGGTTGTTCACGATCAAGGAAGGATGATTAATAATTGATGTATGAAAATACGAAAAATTTACACGTATTTTGGTAAGTTGAGGGTCATGACAGAAGTTGGTATCAGAGCTCGAGTTGGTTTGATGTGCGTCGTGTCTAAAATACTTAATAAGTTGAAAAAATTTCATCCCCAAGTTACTGCTTGTTTAGATACAAATTGTGTGTGTCGATGGGTTGACTAAGTAATTGGTTGTGAATGTAGGGAATTGAGTAAGTATGCCTAATACCAGTCGCGGTAGAGGGATGAGAGCATAGGCTCGAGGCCATAGAGGTAGGCCTGGGGGTCGTGTTGAGCCGAAAAAACACAAGGCTCAGGATGATGTTGAGGTGGAGGCTGATGTTGAGCACGCTCCACAGGGTCCAGAGGAGAGGCCCGAGAGTACTGAGGCTTGCTTCGCGAGGATTGAGCGGAGCATTGAGATGATTGTGGAGTTAGTTACCCAATCTTTATCTGGAGTTGGCGGTAGACAGAGTCCCGCTACACAGGGTGATGCCGAGCAAGCGGCAGCTCCTGAGGCACGGGCAAGGGAAGCCCAGAGGCCACAGATGACAGATACCCCACCCACACAGGATGTGCCTACGCCGGTTGCTATGCCAGGCATTAGAGGTTGGGGATATGGATGTGATTTGGATAGACTGCAGTAGTTCCAGAAGTTTGGACCGCCGTCTTTCAGTGGAATAAAGGACCCAGTAGTGGCTGAGGATTGGATCAATGAGATCGAGAAATTATATGGGCTCTATGAGTGCACTACTACCGAGATGGTAGCATTTGCCACTTTTATGCTGAAGGGATCAGCAGAACATTGGTGGAAGTCCACCAGGCCTATTTTGAGAGCCCGGCATACTGAGATCAGCTGGGATGTGTTTCTAGAGGCCTTTCGGAGACAATATGTCCCGGATACCGCATAGCGGAAGCTAAAGATTACATTTTTAGGACTGACCCAAGGGAGCAGGACTGTGGATGAGTATGAGATTGCTTTTATATCCCTGGGCAGATATGATCCCAATACGATGAGTAATGAGGTCGAGAAAATCCAAAAGTTTGTGGATGGATTGAGACCAACCATCAGGTCGAGATTGGTTCCTCTGGATATACTGACCTATGAGGAGGCAGTGCGCAGGACACAATTATGTGAACAAGATGTTGATAGAATTGCCTTAGAGTTTGGAAAGGTTGGTAAGATGAGGGACAGAGATAAGAAGAGACCTATGATGGATAGAGGCTTCAGCTATAAAGGAAGCAAGAGATTCTCTGGAAAGAGGCCGAGAATTGATGAGATCCAGGAGAGGACAGTTGATACTCCCATGTATCCGGCCATTGCTCCAGCTAAGGGAATCGTGATTGGAGGACCACGGCCTACTACGGAACAGTGTGGCAAGTGTGGTAGGTACCATGGTACTCGACCATGCTATGGATCTCCTGTAGTATGCTTCAGATGTGGGAAGCCAGGGCACATAATCAGAGATTGCCCAGAGATGATAGAGAGAGCCCCACAGAAGGGCAAGGAGCCAGAGAGAGCTCCAGTTGGTACAGCTGCTCTGAGGAGGAGGGCTACAGCTGAGGAAAAGGGGAAGCAAGCAGTAGGTGCAAGCAGAGGACGAGTGCACGCACTGGATCAGGATACTGCAGATCAGTCATCAGATGTGGTAAAAGGTACCATCCAAATCTTTGATTTAGAAGCTTATGTACTGTTTGATCCTGGTGCCACGTATTCCTTTATTTCGCCATCCTTTGCATGTAAATTGTTGAAGCATGTAAAACCCACGTTGCTTGATAAGATGATGTTGATATCTACCCCTATGAATGATAGTCAGTTGACTGAGCATATATATAGGGATTGTAAAATGAAGATAGGAGGTAAAGAGATGGCAGCCGATTTAATTTTATTAAATATGAGTGATTTTGATGTGATCCTAGGAATGGATTGGTTGGCTGCCAATCATGTTGTTATGGATTGTCATGTTAAAACTTTGATGTTTCTAAAGATAGACAATCTTGTAGTAAATTTTGTGAAATGAAATTAAAGAACATGATTATTATAAGTGTGATGAGTACAATCTTGATACATGATGTATGAAAGATAAATTTGATTTCATTTATGTATGTGATGTGATGATTTATGATACTAATGGTGGAAAGAATAATGTGAAGGATTCATCGCTTTTGTGATTGAGACGGATAAGGCATGTCCGAAATTGGAAGACATACCAGGGTTACCTCCAGATAGGGAGATGGAGTTTGGTATAGATTTGGCACCTGGTACAGAGCCGATGTCCAAGCCACCATATAGAATGGCTCAAGTTGAGTTAGAGGAGTTAAGGAAACAATTACAAGAGTTGCTGGAGAAGGGGTTCATCAGGCCGAGCGTCTCACCTTGGGGAGTACCGGTTTTGTTTGTAAGGAAGAAGGATGGAAGCCTCCGACTGTGTATAGATTACCGGTTGTTGAATAAGGCTACCATCAAGAATAAGTATCCCCTCCCACGCATCGATGATTTGTTGGATCAGCTTAAGGGAGCGCAGGTCTTTTCTAAGATAGATCTGAGATCAGGGTACCATCAGTTGAAGATACGAGATGGAGATGTACCCAAGACAGCTTTTCGCACCCGGTATAGACATTATGAGTTTATGGTTATGCCATTCGGGTTGACGAATGCTCCCACAGCTTTTATGTCTTTGATGAATGAGGTATTCCACCAGTATTTGGATCGATTTGTGATCGTTTTTATTGATGTCTAGTGAGGAGCATGAAAGGCACCTAAGGATAGTGCTACAGACCCTCCGAGAGAAGAAGTTGTACGCTAAACTCAGTAAGTGTGACTTTTGGTTGGAACAGATCTCTTTTCTGGGTCATATAGTATCAAAGTATGGAGTATCAGTGGATCCATCTAAGATTGAGGCCGTATTTCAGTGGCAGAGACCCCAGACAGTGACAGAGATCAGAAGTTTCCTGGGTTTAGCTGGGTATTACCGAAGGTTTGTAGAGGGATTTTCGAGGTTAGCTGCTCCTTTGACACGCCTCACAAGAAAGAATGTGGAGTTTGTGTGGGATGATAAGTGTGAAGAAAGTTTTAAGGAGCTAAAAAGGGGATTAACCACGGCTCCAATCCTCACCATTCCTACCAGCTCAGGAGGTTTCTCGGTGTATGCGGATGCTTCACATCTGGGACTGGGCTGTGTATTGATGCAGGATGGGAAGGTAGTAGCTTATGGATCAAGACAGTTAAAGGATCATGAGAGGAACTACCCGACCCATGACTTGGAGTTGGCAGCGGTAGTATTTGCGCTGAAGATATGGCGCCACTACCTCTATGGTGAGAGATTTCAGATTTATACAGATTATAAGAGCCTTAAGTACCTATTCTCACAGAAAGAGTTGAACATGAGACAGAGGAGATGGCTCGAGCTGTTAAAGGATTATGATTATGAAATCCTATACCACCCGGGTAAAGCAAATGTGGTTGCTGATGCTTTGAGTAGGAAGTATCTCGGGATGGTATCATTTATGATGGTCAGGGAACACGAGCTGTTGGAACAGTTCACGAACCTCAGTTTGGATATGACCCCGCTTGACGCTGATAGTGGATTTATGATAGCTAGCCTGCAGTTGGAACCGGATCTGGTAGATCGAATCCGACAGGCTCAGCGAGTTGATCAGCAGTGTAGTGATATTGTCGGGCAGATACAGAGGGGTATGGAGACGGACTTTGGGTTGAGTTCGGATGGATTGTTGAGGTTCAGAGGTAGGATATGTGTTCCTGATGACGCAGAGATCAGAAGGTTGATCCTGATAGAGGCTCACTCATCGAAGTATACGATACATCTAGGGGGTACTAAGATGTATCAAAACCTTCGAAAAGTTTATTGGTGGCCTGGAATGAAAAAGCACATTGCTGAATATGTTGCTAAGTGTCTCGTTTGTCAGTAGGTGAAGGTAGAGCATCAGAAGCCTGCAAGGTTATTGCAGCCTCTACCGATACCGACATGGAAGTGGGAGCATGTCACCATGGATTTTGTGATGGGATTGCCAAGGACCCGTAGAGGTCATGATGCCATATGGGTGATTGTGGATCGGTTGACGAAATCAGCCCATTTTCTAGCTATGAGAGCTACCGATACTCTGAGCCAGTTAGCGAACCTATATGTGAGCGAGATAGTGAGGCTACAGGGAATTCCAGTGAGCGTTGTTTCTGATAGGGATGCCCACTTCATTTCCCACTTCTGGGAACGTTTTCAGGAAGCGATGGGGACCCAGTTGAGTTTTAGCACCATGTTTCATCCTCAGACAGATGGTCAGTCAGAGAGGACTATACAGACCCTGGAGGATATGTTGAGAGCGTGTGCATTGGATTTTGAAGGCTCCTGGGATGACCATTTGCCACTCGTAGAGTTCGCATATAATAACAGTTTTCATGCGAGTATCGGGATGGCACCATATGAGGCATTGTATGGGCGTAGATGTCGTTCCCCTATTGGATGGGAAGAGGTTGGTGACAGACAGATTTTTGCGCCCGACTTGGTTAGACAAGCCTCTGAGGACATCCAATTGATATGTGAGAGGTTACAGACAGCTCAGAGCAGGCAAAAGAGTTATGCTGACAAGAGGCGGAGACCACTAGAGTTTGATGTGGGTGAGTCAGTGTTTTTGAAAGTTTCCCCTTCGAAGGGTATTATGAGGTTTGGTAAGAAGGGCAAGCTGAGCCCTAGATACATCGGACCCTTCGAGATTTTGGAGAGAGTGGGAGACAAGGCTTATCGGTTGGCATTGCCACCAGAGTTGGCAAGTGTGAACAATGTCTTCCACGTATCCATGTTGAGGAAGTATCACCCGGACCCGGCACATGTGATAAGATATGAGCCTTTGGAGCTCAATGAAGGTATGACCTATGATGAGAAGCCAGTTCGGGTATTGGACAGAAAAGAGAAAGTGCTGAGGACAAAGACAATTCCCTTGGTAAAAATACTTTGGCAACATCACACTGTGGAAGAAGCCACATGGGAATTGGAGAGTTTGATGCGGGAGAAGTATCCCGAGTTGTTCACAGAATAATTGGTTCTAATTTGGAGGACCAAATTTTCTAAGTGGGGGAGAATGTGAGACCCCGTATATGTATAATGGTATATATGTACATAGAAATGTAAATAGAGTTGTACTACGAATTCATAAGTGAAGTATATGTGATGTAAGTCCATAAGTAATGTACACACTTGTAATGAGAGTGGTAATTGTACATACAAGTTACATTAAGTATGAATGTGAAGAAATGGACTTAAACATGTGGAGAATGTGTGTAGAATGGATTATGAGTAGTTTGGTAAAATGGAAGTAGAATTGCATAAGATATGCACTTCCATTTTTGTTTATATTAAGTACCATTGGTCATACAAAGATTCTACACAAGTTTTAATGTGTACGAAGTGAGGATGGATGCCATTTTCAAGTCTCAAAGATGAATGGATGAGAAAAGGATCATGGTAGCAAATTAAGGATGTTTGGTAAGTGTTGCTGCAGAAGAACTGCAGAAAATCTGGAAATTGTGAAGGGCAGATCGATCTCATGGGATGAGAGATCGATCTGGAAGAGCCAGAATACTCTTATTTGGGCAAAGGAATAGAGCAGATCGATCTCCAATGGAGCCAAATCGATCTCCTAAGCATTCTGTAGTGAAAAGATCGATCCCCAAGCACCCAGATCGATCTCCTTAGCTCTCTGTTTGGGAGCAGATCGATCTCATGCTTCGATAGATCGATCTCATGCTTAAAATGCCGTGAAAAAAAAAGGGATTTAAGGGGACTGATCGATCTCCTCTTGGACCAGATTGATCTCCTCAAGCTATTTCTATATAAGGAGTGCTAAAAATCAGAAAATTTCAGGAAAAACACTAACCTTCCACTTTCAACCCAAAAACTTAACTTTCTCTCTCTAAAATCAGCCATTTTCAGTGAGGTTTGAAGAGAGACCATTAGAGGCAAAGTTGTTCCTATCAAAGAGAAGAACAACATAGTTGGAAAGCATTTTCCCATTGTTGGTATTGAAGGAGTTAAGGGCATTGCCATTTGGAGCAAGAAGAGAAATCAAATTGGGTAAGATTCTAACACTCCAACTATGGTACATTGTTTATATAATTGATTTTGGAGTTGTTTGGCATGAGTATGGATGGTTAGAAACTATCTAAATACATTGGAATGATTATGACCTAGAAATGGTCTAGAGTGAGGAAGTTGAATGTATGGAGATTAATGATGAATGAGATATGTAGAAGTTATTAATAGTGTTGTGGTATGATTTTAAGATGTGGTTAGTGGATAAATTGTGAGATTTACCTAAAAGAGGTAAAATGTGGATTAAGGCATTTGTAAAATGCATAAGTGAATGATATTGACTAGTGAGGTCAATTACGGGTTAAATACATTAACTCAATTGATTTAATGAATGAATCGCAGCTTCTGAGGATACGCCGAGGCGAGTTGAGCCGAGAGCGTGAGAAGCTAAAAGGAAAGGAGTCACACCAAGTAAATCGAGGTAAGGGAATTGTGTGGACTCTTAGAGACATCTGTGCACAATTTGGGCGCTTAAATGTTTTGCTAGAATGCATGAGATTAGGAAATGTTGTTGGGTGATTGAAGGGTAAAAGTTGGGAGTTTGAGAAATGTGCATGAAAACAAAAGCATATTGCTTTGAAAATCATGTTTTATTGCTTTTTAGCAAATGATTGGTAGGTTGGCTAACATTGAAATGATTTGCAAAGAAATGAGTGTGTTTTGGTTTTGTCATCCATACTTTGCAAGGTTTTGAGCCACCTACATGATTTCGTGAGTATGAAAGCGTGCTAGAGTATGACTAGCATGAGATTTGACGTGTTTACACACATGAGTGCAAGAGGCACTAGTTTTCACATGGATTTCATATTTGTTTTGGCATTGTGCTGCGAGTTTGTCTCGCACTGGATGCCCACCTTGCATGTTGCCGTGTTTGGAGCTTCGAGTAGACTGGGTGTCACATCGATTAAATAGGCTCACACGTGCATTGTTTTGACATGATTAATTAGCCATGTTAGGAGCTTCGGGTAGACAAGAGGTCGTACCGATTAAATAGGCTCACACGTGCGTTTGAGATGTGGCGTGATATGATGTGTTGATTGGGTCCACGGAATACATTGTACCGTGCATGTAGCATGGAGTACACTGTACTGTGTTGAGTTGTGATGTGCCGTCTTCAGACGAGATCTGCTATGGACCGGTGGGTAGGATTTGACCCACCTCCCGTGTGGAAGCAGTTACTGGTGATATCCCGCACACCTGATCTGTGTAGCCGGTATCACAGGTTATGTACATAGGCCTTGAGGTTATTACCTGTTGTTGAACTGCCTATCTCACATGTCTAATGCTATTTGAGAATAAATCCATGTTTGAAATGATTTGTGGGTCAGGAAAGCCCGAGGGATGGGTCGAGACCTGACCAATGTTGAAATTGATTTGTTAATGGTTTTTAAAGTGCACGGATGCATGATGTTTAATGCCATGCTTTATTGTGAAATTGCATGATGTGTAATGCCATGCTTTTATTGTGACACACAGTCTATAGGAGAAACTCCAACACGGCTCCATACATAAACATGATATCTAAAAACCTCGTGAGAGCGAAGCTCCTGCATGGTTTCGTAGAAATCAATGAAATCTGCGTACAAACAGCGCTCCAGTACGACTTAAACTGATTATAAATTCAATTCAAATCCACGTACGAGCATTGCTCCAGTACGAATAGGTATTAAAACTCAGTGAAAACCTCGTATGAGAAAAACTCCAGTACGGTAGTCATGTGAAATAAATCTGTAAAATAGTGCGAGCAAGGCTCCAGCACTCTGTGTATGAGTTAAAATATAAAGTCCAGTGCGAGCAGTGCTCAAGCACGATTTCAACTCATATAACACTGATAAGTGGCTCAATTTTATCAAAACATGTTAAATAAATATCTATTAGTACCAACCTGTGCCTTTCAACTTAAAACATGAAAATAATAGCCAACCTATCCATAAATTGCTTAAATTAAAGCAATATCATCATGAAAACATTAAAATCATGAATTTCATGCAATTTCATAGCCTTACTACCCTTTTTGAAATTTTCCTAACTGGGGGCAAATTTCCATATTTTTTTCTTAAAAATTATTATTCTGTTTTCGGGTAGCCTAATGAATTTAACGTAATGTAAATCCCCTCGAAACTACGTGCAGCTACCTCTAAGTGCTCATAAAATTCCTTTACCTGGAATCACGCGCGAGCTTATCCCGACTCGACGTACCAGGCCTCTCAGTCCAATTCACTCGTCTACGGAGCTGCATTTAACCACATATGGGTTCAGTTCAAATATACTGATCAGTATTTCACTCTTACTGATCAAATCTAAAGCTCTGGGCCCATTTTACTCTATTGGGCCCGATTGCACTTTAATGGGCCTCGACCCCTTTTTCAGCCCGTTTCCACTTTTAAAATCCCTTCTTCGGGTTTACTGGGCTCATTTGGTTTATCAATAATCATCGGGATTCATTCCAAACTCATTGGATAGCCCGGATACTATTTACGATAATTACTTTGAAATTTCGAATAAAATTCCTTTTATACAGAAGAAATCTGTAAATCCGAAAAATAATCTAAACTCTGTATTAAAGGATTCATATTATCGTAATTAAAATTTACTTACCCAATATGATGCAGGGTACAAAAATCGAAGCTAAATCGGCTCTCGTTAGGGCTCTATCATAGCACTGCACAATTATGCAAATTCAGGTCATTTTTCATCAATAAAATATTAAATTGAATTCTTGGGATTTATCCGCAGGTCAATCCCGACCCTTGGTCACTTACTCGAATTTCGAGTTGTCCCCGGGTAATTTTTCTTTCCTTTTTTCCATTTTCTTTCCTTTTTTTCCTTTTCTTTTTCTTTTTCTTTTTCTTCCTTCTCGGCTACGGTGCCGTTTTGGCCAGTTTGTCGTCGCCGGTGATCCCGACCGTCTCGTCAGCTGCCACTGGGCTCAAAAGGATCACCTTGACCAGGGGAATGCTCGGCTGGGTTGAATCGGCACTTGGGCACCGTCGTTCATCTGGACCGACGCATTTCTTCCTCAGATTTTTCGTCCGTCGATTCGCCGAAAATCGATACTGTTGGCGTGCGTTACCGGTACCAATGGACTCGCAGGACTGTGCTCTATCTTCTCCAACCTTTGGCTTGGCTCGTCAGACGTCGATGACTCGTCGGGGGTCACGGGTTGGCTGTCGGGTTTTTGGGTTCAATTTTTGGGTTTTCGTTGGTCTTTCTCTCTCCCCAATTCCAGAGTTTCGATTTCTTTTCTTTTTTTAATTTATTAATTTATTTATTATTATTTTAATCAATTAAATATATTAAAAATATCCAAATATCTCTAAAAATTACTAAAAAAATATTATTTTATCCATTTAATCAATTAATGGATTTCTCAGTTTATTTTTATCTTTTCGGTATATTTTTCGATTATTTTCGGGATAATTTTTTAAATTAAAAATCCTGATTAATTTCGAATTAATTTCGATTAATTCCCAAAAAATAATATCTAGATCACTCGGACTCAAATTTTAATATTTTCCTCGGTATTGATCCATATTTAGTAAATTCCATATTTTAATGAAAATTACTTATTGAATTTATACCGAATTTTAGTCTTTTGACCGTTTTACCCTTGCATGTGTTCGGGATCAAATTGAATCGACTTTCTTTCATAAATCCACAATCTTTTCCCTATTTTAAATTCCTTATTTTCAGTCAACTCGATTAAATTCCTTATTCGATTTTACGTACGTTATTTCTTTTCATTTACATTTATCAAATTCGAATCAACCATCTTATGAATCCATTAACATATAATAATGTCATACAATATGGAAGTCATAAGGAATATCATACAAAGATGTGGATCTCGTAATCTCCCCCACTAAAAGAATTTGGTCCTCCAAATTAGAACCAAATCAATCGGTAAACAACTCTGGGTACTTCTCTTGTATCATGCTCTCTATCTCCCAGGTAACTTCCTCCAAAGTGTGATACTGCCACTGAACCTTCACCAGGGAGATTGTCTTGGATCGTAATACGTTCTCCTTCCGATCCAAAATCCAAACCGGTTTCTCAACATAGGTCATACTGTCACTAAGCTCTAACGGCTCGTAGTGAATAACATGTGACGGATCCGGATGATACTTCCGAAGCATAGAAACATGGAAGACATGTGTACACCTGCCAACTTTGGTGGCAATGCCAATCTGTAGGCCTTATCTCCCACTCGCTCCATAATCTCAAAGGGTCCAATAAAACGAGGGCTCAGTTTACCTTCTTACCGAACCTCATGATACCCTTGGAAGGAGAAACTTTCAAAACCACCGACTCACCCTCTGCAAACTCTAGTGGTCTGTGTATCCTATCAGCGTAACTCTTCTGTCGAGTTTGAGCTGTTCGTAATCTATCACATATCAATCTGACATCCTCAGTAGCCTGCTAAACCAAGTCAGGAGCAAATAACAGTCTGTCACCAATCTCTTCCCATCCAATAGGGGAACGACATCTGCGACCATACAGTGCCTCATACAGTGCCATCCCGATACTCGAGTGATAATTGTTCTTGTAGGCAAACTCAGCTAATGGTAAATGATCATCCCAGGAGCTTCTAAAATCCAGTACACACGCTCTCAACATATCCTCCAGAGTCTATATAGTCCTCTCTGACTGACCATTTGTCTGAGGATGGAAAGCAGTGCTAAATCTCAACTGGGTCCCCAACGCTTCCTGAAAGTGTTCCCAAAAATGGGAAGTGAAGCGGGCATCCCTATCAAAAACAATACTCACTAGAACGCCATGTAGCCTAACAATCTCTCGAACATATAAGTTCGCCGATGTACTTAAAGCATTTGTAGCTCTCATAGCTAAGAAATGGGCAAACTTTGTCAGTCTATCCACAATCACCCAGATGGCATCGTGACCTCTGCGGGTCCTCGGTAATCCTATCACAAAATCCATGGTGACATGCTCCGACTTCCATGTCGGTGTCAGTATCGGTAGAGGCTGCAATAGTCCTGCAGGCTTCTAATGCTCTACCTTTACCTGCTGACAGACGAGACATCTAGCGACATACTCTACTATGTCTCTCTTCATTCCAAACCACCAATAAACTCTCTGGAGATTCTGATACATCTTCGTACTCCCCGGATGTACTGTATACCTCGCTGAGTGAGCCTCTGATAAAATCATCCTCCTGATCTTAGGATCCTCGGGAACACATATCCTACCGCGAAACCTCAGTAAACCATCAGTACTCAATGCAAAATCGGTATCTGCACCTGCTTGTACCTAAGTCATCAACTGTATATATCCCTGATGACTCTGCTGAGCCTACCGGATACGATCAATCAACTTCGGCTCCAACCTCAAGCTCGCAATAATCTCAACTCTGTCAATCTTAGGGGGTGCTATGTCTAAACTGAGGCTCGTGAACTGCTCTAGCAGGTCATATTTCTGAACCATCATAAATAATACCAACCCTAGGCTCTTCCTGCTCAAAGCTTCAACAACTAAATTAGCCTTACCCAAGTGGTATAATATCTCGTAATCATAATCCTTCAGGAGCTCGAGCCATCTTCTCTGTCTCATGTTCAGCTCATTATGCGAGAATAAATACTTCAGACTCTTATAGTCTGTAAAAATCTGAAACTTCTCACCATATAGGTAATGGCGCCATAACTTCAGTGCAAACACTATGGCCGCCAACTTCAAATCGTGGGTCGAATAGTTCCTCTCGTGATCTTTCAGCTGTCTAGATCCATAGGCAACTACCCTCCCATCCTGCATCAATACACATCCCAGTCCCTGATGCGATGCATCTGTATATACTAAGAAACCTCCTGAGCTGGTAGGTATGGTGAGAACTGGAGCAGTGGTCAATCGACGCTTCAGCTCTTGAAAACTCCTCTCACAGGCATCTTTCCACCCAAACTCAACATCCTTCCGTGTGAGATGTGTCAACGGAGCAGCTAATCTGGAGAAACCCTTAATAAATCTCCTGTAGTATCCTGCCAAACCTAGAAAACACTGAATCTCTGTGACTGTCTTGGGCCGCTCCCACTGAACAACTGCTTCTATCTTGGATGGGTTCACTGACACCCCATCCCTCGATACCACATGGCCCAGAAAAGAAATCTGTTCCAACCAGAAGTCACACTTACTGAGTTTGGCATACAACTGTCTCTCTTTGAGGGTTTGTCAAACTATCCTCAAGGGCTGCTCGTGGTCCTCCCTAGATCTGGAGTATACCAAAATATCATCGATAAACACAATCACAAACCGATCCAAGTATTGCTTGAACACATCGTTTATCAAAGCCATGAATGCTGCGGGGGCATTAGTCAACCCAAATGGTATAACCAAAAACTCATAATGACCATAACGGGTCCTAAATGTTGTCTTGGGCACATCCTCCCTCCGTATCCTCAGCTGATGATACCCAGACCTCAGATTAATCTTAGAAAAGACCAGTGGTCCCCGAAGCTGATCCAACAGATCATCAATGCGTGGAAGGAGATATTTATTCTTAATGGTAGCCTTATTCAACAATTTGAAATCCATACACAATCGGAGGCTGCCATCTTTCTTTCTCACAAACAAGACCGGAGCTCTCTAAGGTGATACGCTCGGTCTCACAAACCCTTTCTCAAGTAAATCCTGTAACTGCTTCCTCAGCTCCTCCATCTCAATCGGAGCCATTCTATATGGTGATCTTAAAATCGGTTTTGTACAAGGTACTAAATCTATCTCGAACTCCATCTCTCTAGTTGGTGGTAATCCTGATAAATCGTTTGGAAAGATATCAGGAAACTCCCTAACCACTAGAATATCTCTCAAATTCGATCGTACCTGGTCTGTATCAACCACATATGCGATGAATCCTTCAAAATATAAATCATAAAATTAGCAAAAATTCATTGCTCCTTTTAGAACAACCACTGATTGTATTACTTTTCAGGAAAATTTTACAACACATCTTTTGGGGATATTGAACGTTAGCGTCTTAGAAAAGCAATCTAACACAACACGATTAGCAGCCAACCAATCCATTCCTAGTATGACATCGAAGTCCCTCATATACATCAAAATAGATCGGCTGACATTTCTTTTTCCCCGACTTTCAATTTACAGTCCTTAACTACATACTCTACTAGCTGACTAGTGTTTATGGGGGTAAGTATTAACAATTTACTACTTAGAGGGGTAAGCGTTACATACTTAGACAATTTATATGCAAATGAAGGTGATACGAATGAATACGTGGCACCAGGATCAATCAAAACATATGCTTCTAAATCAAAGATCAGGATGGTACCTTTCACCACATCAGACGACTGATCTGCCGTATTCTGGTCCAAAGCATGAACTTGCCCTGTACACATCACTTGCTTCCCTTTCTCTTCGACAGTTGCTGTCCTCCTCTAAGCAGGAACTTGCACTGGAGCTCTCTCCGGCTCTTTACCCTTCTGTGGGGCAGTGTCCGGTCTCTCTGGGTAATCTCTAACCACATGCCCTGGCCTCCCACAACGATAACATACTACTATAGTAGCTATAGGCACTGGATAAGGTCTGGTACCATGATATCTGCCACATCGCCTACATCGATCAGTAGTTGGGCGTAGTCCTCCAATGACAATACCTCTAGCTGGTGGTAAAACTGGATGAACAAGGGGTCTATCTGTCCTCTCCTGAACCTCCTCAATCTTTGGCCTCTTATCAGAGAGCCGTACCCCTCTCTTGACAAATCTATCTCTCCCGATCTCTTTCGATCTCTGTCTCGACTCCTATAAAATTTTCTTGAATCGAAGACATTTCGCTCATAATCCTGCTCACACAGCTGAGCTCTATATACTGCCTCCTCATAAGTCGAAACATTAAAGGGAGACAACCGAGATCTGATGGATGGTCTCAGTCCATCTATAAACTTTTGGACCTTTCGATCCTCACTACTCTTCGTCTCTAAATCATATCTCCCCAAAGATATGAATCGAGTCTCATACTCATCAATAGACTGGTTCCCCTGAACTAAACTCATAAACTCCATCCTCAACTTCCACTGTGTAGTAACGGGAACATACTGCCTCCTAAAGGCATAAAAAATATCTCCCATGTGACCTCAGCATGTCGAGCTCTCAAAATCGGCTCGGTAGATCTCCACCAATGCTCTGCCGCTCCCTGAAATACAAATACGGTAAAAGCAACCCTCTCAGTAGTAGTGCACCTGAAAAACCTATAGAGCTTCTCCATCTGATACACCCAATCCTCAGCTACTACTAGGTCCTTCCTCCTATGGAAGACTGGAGGTCTAAACTTCTGAAAATGTCTAAATCTATCAAGGTCACACTCATATCCAGCATCCTAAGCTGGCTGGGGTCCACTGCCTCTACAGCCTGAGCCTGAACCTTGGGTAATTCTGTGGCCTGTGTCGGCATCTCGGGATCAGCTGCTACCTGTCCCACCATATCTCACCTATCTCTAGCCCCGAACGCTGCCTGCTACGCTACAATCTCAGCCAGGCTCTCAATACTCCGTTCAAGTCTAGTGAAGTGTGCCTCAGTCTCATCTGGTCTCACAGCAGCACCCTCGGTACCTTACCAGTCTGTATACCATCACCACAGCCTCTAGGCCTGCCCCTACAGCCTCTAGCACGTGTACTAGCCCCTCTACCACTGCGGGTGATCGGCATAATGTAAATCCTGTAATCCAAGATCATTTGTTAATTTAATTCCCATATAGTATAGACTTTTACATCTCATACAACATAGTACTAAGGGGGATGTAATTTTTCCTTAACGATCACAATCGACTCTTATCCGACCAACTCTAACTCTTAATTGCTTACTTATCGATACGAATTCACGTCCGACCGACCACCGCTCTGATACCACTTTTACTATCATGACCTAATATTACGAAAATCAGTACAAAATTTTCACTTTTGGAAAATCCTTCTTATCTCCTCGTGACAAATACCTCTAAACAGGTCGGGCTGTGAATCAATATCGATATACCATTCTAACCATTAATAAATATCACACGTAAACATACATATTGATATAATTTATCATATAATTTATCCTTCTTATCTCCTCGTGACAAATACCATTCTAACCATTAATAAATATCACACGTAAACATAAATATTGATATAATTTATCATATAATTTATCATATAATAGGTTATGTCATGCAAATAGGCAGATCGATCTCATTTCCTTTGAGCAGATGAATCTCATGTAAATAGGCAGATCGATCTCCTTCCTGCATTGTCGAATCAAGAAGGAATCCAAGTAAGGCAAATCGATCTCCCACCCATGGAGATCTATCTCCCACCCATGGAGATCGGTCTCATAAGGTATTTCCTATAAAAACTAGGCAGTTGAATCTGCATTTCACGAAAACAAACCTTTTCCCTCCATTTTTGACAATAACCTAGCTTTCTCACTCTAAAAATCACCGCTTTCCAATTAGTTTTAAGAGAAGTTCCTTTGGGTAAAGTTGTTCCTAGTGAGGAAGAGAACAACATAGTCAAAGATTGGAAGCTCAAACCTTGGATTGAAGGAGAAAAGAGGTTTTCCCCAAATTTGGCAAAAAGAGGAAAAAGTCAAGCTAGGTAAGATTTCAATACACCATCTTCTAGTATGTTGATCTAGATATTTTGATGAGTGATTAAAGAGTATGTTGTGTGATTTAAGAATGAAATATGCATATACCTATCTAACGAATTAATGATTTTACAATTGATGGAAGCTATTTTCAAAGAATGAATATGTTTTATAAGGAAAATAAATGTTTATATTTTAAGCATGTAGATAGTGTAGTTATCTACCTGCTTTCATAGTTTCCTTACTGAGCGTGTTAGCTCACCCCCTTATTTCCTCCTCCACAGATACTACGCAGTATTGAGTTACTGTAGTTGTCCTTGCTACGGTGTTCTCCAGTTCTCCAGCAATATAGAGGTATACATTTATGAGAGAAAAAATTTGTATCCTGTAAATTAATGCACAATATAGTTATCTTTTGTACAAAAGGGATGTATATGACAGAAACTGATGTAAATGTTTTCACATATTTATAAAAGAACAGTTTCTATTTCATTAAATGAATTATGAATTATAAATGGATGAGATGTGGATATGGATGTTCACTCACAACCCAACTGTTTGTAGTAAGTTAAGTCACGGGAAGAGGGTCGTGACAAACCCAATCTCGAGAGTAGTACCAAGACAAATTTCAAAAGGATACATATATATATGTATGTACATTGAGTGCTTGCAATGGGAAGGTTTTATTGACAAAGGAAAATCAGGAAAAGGAAAAAAAATAATAAATGAATGATGATGGGATGAAAAGATGGCCTTGGTAAAGAAGAAAATATAAAATAAAATAAAATAAAATAAAATATATAGAAAAGAGAGGTGGAGTGGAAGATGATTGAGATAATAGTATTATGCCTATTGAAACTGCAGCGGTTTGGGGAAGAAAAATTACATGGAGCAGTTAAAGATAGCTTGAAAACTGAGCAAGACAGAACTGAAATAATTAAGGGTGAGAAAGAAAATATAGCCTACTAAAAATGGATGAGATGGATGAATATGTAATGTATAGCTATAATAGAAGAACTGAACGAAAAGAATTAGAACTGGAGCTTCCGTGCTGGTCTGTATAAGGGTGAAATAAAATCAAGAATGAGCATGAAGACAGGACACCAACCTGAGCCTGACTGTGAGACCCCATATATATGTATGACCTTACTATTTGTTAATGGAATAATAAGATAGATGATTTGTGGATTATATAATGTGAATGAATTGCAAATGAGAATGAATGAGTATCATGAATGCACGTAAAGGTTAAATAAGGGCTGAAGTGGCCACAAACTAAACGACTAGAACTTAAAGCATCCAGACTGGAGATAAGGACTTAAAACACGGAATACTAAAGCATAGATTGTGAAATTTTGTATCCATTCTGGTTTCCAAGCAATATACACACAAGTTCCATAACACGAGAATCATAGGAAATAAGTCTTTGCATGCTCGAAGTGGGATTAAAATGCAAAATGAGCATTGGAGCAATGGAATAGGAATTCACCCTTGGAAAATCTGGAAAAAAATGCAGCAAAAGGGCTACAAATGGAGGCCAGATCGATCTCCTATTCAAGCCAGATCGATCCCTTGTGCAAAATAGAACAATCTCAAGTGAATCTGCCAAGGCAGATTAATCTCCCTAGCAAGCAGATCGATCTCCCCAATGACCAGATCGATCTGCATTTGCCTCTACCAAGCCCAGATCGATCTTCCCTTAAGTACAGATCAATCTCCAAAGTATTCTATAAAGAGCAGATCTATCTCTCCCTATGAGAAGATCGATCTGTATTTACCTCTGCCAAGCCCAGATCGATCTTCCCTTAAGTACAGATCAATCTCCAAAGTATTCTGTAAAGAGCAGATCGATCTCTCCCTATGAGAAGATCGATCTCCTTAAGCTTCTGCCAAGCAAAGATCGATCTCTCCCCAATGAGCAGATCGATCTCTCCCATTTCAAACCTGAGAATTCGATGGCTAAAACCAAAGGAAGATCGATCTCCTTACCCTAGCAGATCGATCTCATCCCTCTTAATCTATAAATACTCCATGGTAAAACCCTCTTCTTCAACAAACCAATACACCTCTTCCATTTTTAACCAAAATACCAAGTTTTCTCTCTCTAGAACACATCCTCTTTAAAAAAGAATTGGGAAAAAGCTATTATAGCCGAAGTTGTTCATTTTGAGGGAAAGGGTAACATAGCTTGGAGACAACATTCAACTCATTGGATTGAAGGATCTAAAGAGTCTTCCAAACTTGAAAAAGAAGAAAGTCAAGCTAGGTGAGTTTCCAATACACTAACTCTAAGTTTATTCATCTTGTTGTTGTTGTAAAAAGATGGGTGCATGCATTGATGATTGAAACTACCTAAAATATAATGATACAAGCCTAACCTAGAATAAGTTTAGTGTGAGAAAGTAAAATGTGGTTGATTTGATGATAAAAATGATTATATCAAGTTGTTGGTGAGACAATGTGCATGATTTTGAGATGAATGGATGTAGCCACATTATGAGATTTCTCTACTGATAAAAATATGCATAATGAAGTTGTAGAGAATGCATAATGATGGAAGTTTATAGGTAAACATTTATACAAAGATTTTTTATAAGTAACCAAGTGTGGCTAGTTGAATTAACTAGAATGGCATAATGAGGGCCAAATGTGATAATATGCCAATATTGATGAAACAGGCTTGATGAGATTTATCGATTAGTTGAAGTCAGAATATGAGTTATCGAATTTACTCATATGACTTAGGAAATGTGTGTAGCTCCCGAGGATACATCCAAAGCAAGTTGAGCCAAATCGTAAAAAAAAGGGAAAAGAAGAAAGAGTTGCTTCCAAAAGAATCGAGGTAAGGGAATTATGTGGACTCTTAGAGATGTCTGCGCATTTTGGGTGCATTATGGTTTTCTAGAATATATGTGGTAATAAGAATGAAATTGGTGTTTGAAGGGCAAAGAATTGGGTTTTTGAGAAATGTGCATGAAAACTAGAGCAGTATGCTTTGAAATCCTTTTTATTACTTTTTACCATGTGATTGGTAGGTTGGCTAGCATTTGAAATAAATTGCACGAGAAATAACTTGATTTGGTTTTATAACCATGTTTTGCAAAGAATGAGCCAGCTACATGATTTTGTGGAAATTAGACGTGCTAGAGCATTGCTCGCACGAGA
Source organism: Firmiana major (assembly GCA_033439115.1). Lineage (NCBI taxonomy): Eukaryota > Viridiplantae > Streptophyta > Magnoliopsida > Malvales > Malvaceae > Firmiana > Firmiana major. The sequence continues at coordinate 42,854,663 of CM065905.1, forward strand.
TTTGACATGTTTATACATGCATTAGTGCTGGAGTGATGCCCGTACTAGAGTTTTACATGGATTTTATGACATTGTGATAAAGCCTAGCTCGTATAAATTTTTATACTGGTTTTGACATGGTGCTGGAGCATAGCTCACACTAGATGTCCATCATACTTGTTTCTGTGCTTGAGACCACTCGCACGTGGTTTTGTGACATGTTGGGAGTTATACTGGGAGCTTCGGGTAGGCTGTGTGCCATACTGATTAAATAGGCTCGCACGTGCGTATTGAGATGTGGTAGTGTATGATGTGATGATATGGGTCCACGGAGTAAGTTGTACCATGCAAGTAGCATGGAGTACGCTATACCGTGTGTGCTATATATGTCGTCTTTGGGCGATGGATTCTGCTATGCACCGGCGTGTTAGATGTGACCCACCTCCCTTGCGGAAGCAAATAGAGGTGATACCCGACACACTAGGATTCGTGTAGCCTGGGATCAGAGAGGATATGGCCATAGTCCTAGTTATTACCCTTATTATATTATATGCCTATCTTACATGTCTATTGATGAATGAGAAATCCATGTTTTTGAAATGTGTTTTGTAGGTCAGGATAGTCCATGGGAGAGGTTGAGTCTTGACGAGCGAATGATTTTGTATTAATTTGTGTTAAGTATGTGATATGCTTTTAAGTGCACATGGCATGATGATTTTTTTCATGCTTTGATTTTGACTTCGCATGATGATTTTTCCATGCTATGCTTTAACGAATATGCACTGATTTATATAGCATGACTTGCTTTACATGGCATAGACACAAGCATGAGCATACGTTTTGGAGTATGACAAATAAATATGTGGTTTAAGCATGGCATCACGATCACGTAGATAGTACAGTTATCTACCAGCTCGCATGATTGCCTTATTGAGCGTGTGGTTTGCTCACCCCCTGTAAGGCCCGATTTTATCATAAGAGCAAAAGGGAATGAATAGAAATTTTCGAGTGCATTTAAAAATGCAAAAGGATTGAAATGGTATTCCCGAAGACGTGCAAGGGTAAAACGATCAAAAGACCAAAATTTGGTATTAATCGGGACAAGAAAATTTAATTAAAAATATGAGATTGAGAAATCTTGATCAATAACGAAGAAATAATTAAATTTCGGGTTAAATTGATCAAGATACGAATTTATAGGAATTAATCAGAATTTTCGCCTCGAAAAAACGATCCCGAAAATAATCAAAAAATATACTGAAAAGGTAAAATCGGACAAAGAAATTTATTTATAGATTAAATGAATAAAATATAATTTTTTAAGATATTTGTGGATTTTAATATTATTTTAATGAATAAAATAATATTAAAAATAAATTATAAATAAATAAATAAAATGTAAAAAAAAAGGAAAAGTCTGAAAACGCGAAAAACAGGAGAAGAAATGAAACAGGCGAAAGCGAAGGCCGAACCCGAGGAAAGAGGATTCATCACCGGTGAGCCACAGGCGAGGCTTAGGGGCTGGCGAGGGCCAGCGAAGGTAGCTCCACACCATGCGAACCACCAGCGGCCAAGACACGTCGTGGAGACCGCCGGAGCACGCCGAAAATGGAGGACGAAGCCGCGGGGGAGAAGCCCCGATTGGCGGCCACCGGCGTCGTTTTGACTCCAGCTAAGGCTCGATTTTGGATGCCCAGTTAAGCCGAGTCGAACAACATCGGGATCGCACCGGGAACCGGCCGGATGGCATCGGTAGGAACAGATGTTGCCCGAATCGATCGAACTAGACTGAACCGGCCAAACCGAACTAGACCGAACTGGCGGTTCGAACGGGGTTGAATCGGATCGGACTGATTCAGCCAAAAAGAGAAGGAAAAAAGGAAGAAAAAGGGAAAAAGAAAGAGAAAAATTGGGGAAATTCCAGTAATGCAATCGAGCTTCGGGTAAGTCGGTAAGCAGTCGAATTGGCCGATTTAAATTTCAGAATATTTAAATTGATTAATATCCGACTGAAAGTTTACTCGAAAAAATATTTAAATTGTGTAGCTCGACGATTGGCATCCAACGAGAGCTCGAGACAGCCTCGATTTGTATACTATCGTGGAATCACCGATAAGTAACCCTTATTTACGATAATTTTACATCGTTATTCGTGATTGATATTGATCGCATAAATTACGGATTTAATTTCCTCATGAATGAATTAAATTCTGAAAATTGGGATAAATTGTCGTAAATAATTAATTAAGCTCTCCGAGAATTTAGAACGAGGCTAAATAAATACTAATGGGCCCAATGAGCCCAATAGACCTCGATAAAGTGTGGTAAATGGGCTTAAGAGTGATTAAGGCCCATTATGGTGCAATCGGGCCCAATATGGGTAAACGGGCCCAATGATTTAAATTAAGCCCAAAAAATTTTGAAACACAATTAAATCGTATTGTAATTGACCTGATGAATATGTATCCGCAGTTCTGGAGATTGGATTTGGAGCAAATCAGACTGCGTGACGAGTCATCAGTGGAAAGGTGAGAGTGTACAGAAAATGAGGTAAGGGAATTGTGTGAGTAGCTAGAGGTAGCTACGCGTATTTTAATAGCTTTTCTGTACACTGAATATGTATGTATACATTGATATTGTATAATGATCCTAAAAATGGTTTAAATTATTTTAAGGATCGAAATAGGTGAAAAGTCTATTTTACCCCTATTAAGGGAAGTTCACCTAAGGATGGTGAAAGCATGACATGCATGAAATGCATGATTTAAGGAAATTTATGGTTTAAGATTTTATTGATTTTAATCAAAGCAAATCGATAGATTGGCTAGTAATTGCATGCATTTCACATGATAACACTACGTAAGTGTTATTTATATTTAAATGGAATTTCATTGGAAAATAGGCCAACTATCAAGTTTATATGAAAACAGATAGTGCCGACACGTAGTTCGCACTATATCTGCGTTTGTGAATGTGCATAACATGTGCTTGAGCAGTTGGTCGCACTAATTTGTGTGACATCATATGCATGAAATGTGCTAGAGCGTTTGCTCGCACTGATTTTATTATTGAGAAATGCATGAGAAGTGCTGGAGCCTAGCTCGCACTCTGTTTTGAAATGTTTTGACATGTTTTGATGGTTTTGAACTGTTTTGACTTGATATGCATAAAAAGGTGCTGGAGCGAATGCTCGCACTAGTTTTTATGATTTGACATGCATGAGCGATGCTGGAGCTTAGCTCGCATCCAGTTTTGACATGATAATTGCATAAAAGTCGTGCTGAAGTGTAACTCGCACGAGATTTGATTTAATTATGCATAAAGCCATGCTGGAGTGTAACTCGCACGAGATTTAATTTACTTGAGTATTCATTTGTGTTGGAGCGTTGCTCGCACAAAGTTTTATATGGTTTTATAACTCATATTAAAGTCGTACTGTAGTTTTTCTCGTACGAGATTTTCACTGAGTTTTTATACATATCCGTACTAGAGCATTGCTCGTACGTGGAATTTACTTGAAATTATAATCAGTTTAAGTCGTATTGGAGCGCTGCTCGTACGCAGATTTTACTGATTTTTATGAAACCGTGCTATAGCTTCGCTCGCACGAGGTTTTCTGGTATCATGAATATGCATGGAGCTGTGCTAGAGCTTCGCTCACACAGGGATTTATATTACATGCATATAGCCATGTTGGAGCCTCATGTAGACTGTGTGTCACAGTGATATGATATGCCTCACACGTGCATTCTGAGACAGAGATGATATGGGTGGATAAGACCGATTACAGGCACCCCTGATTGAGCTTGGGTTCACGGAGTACGTTGTACCGTGTATGTCACGTGGAGTACGCTGTACCGTGGGGATTGTTGGAGTGGAGTGGCATTAGCCACAAGGCAGCAAGCCTTGCCCTCGCAATCCTGGTGTTATGCTGTTCTGGCGGGTAAGACGACCCACCTCTCGTTTCAGTTGTGATACCCCGTACACTAGGTACATTGTTGCCAGGGATCACTAGGGATATGGCCATAGTCCTCGATGTTACTGATAAAATCAATTACATGTCTCACATGATATAACTATTGGTCGATAGACCAGGGTAGACCCGAAGGAGGGGTTAGGCCCCTTATTTTATGATTTTATACTGTGATTGCTAGATTTCAGATGATTTTATGATATGTGACCCTGAAAGAAGGGTGGTTTTATAACCGAATTTTATAATGAATTTTAACGAATTGTTTTATGAGTTTGAAATGGAATTATGAGATTGTTTTATGAGTTAATTGACCCGGAAGGGTTAGTTTTTACTACAGTTTTAATGAATTGATTTAAATGCAGTAGCATGTGAAGTTTTCCATGCTTTCATTTGAAATCCATGATTTGTCTTACATGACATGAAAGACTGCATGATCTTGATTAAATACATGCTTATTATGATTTAATGATGTCACATAAAATGCTTTGATGCATAAGTAGTATGATTTATATATGCACGAATAGTTTTATAAACTAAGTCATCGATGTTTGCATGACTTTGTGCGTGAAATTTTAAATGAAAAGAAATGGATTTAAGGGCATGGCATTATGAGCATGTAGATAGTGGAGCTATCTACGTACTTGCATAATTGCCTTACTGAGCATGTGGTTTGCTCACCCCCTTATTTTCCCATCTTTTCAGAGCACTCGTAATAGTTATTAAGCGGCTGAGGACTTGCATGCTTGATATCCACTGCTTCCCATCGAGAGATAGGTATACACATTTGTATGGTTTTGTATCTAAATATGCAATGCACAGTACTGTATACGGATATGATGTCGGGGATGTAGGGTTATAAATACCATTGTGTATGTATTAGTTAAAGTCAAAGAATTGTAAACTCTGATATATGAAGGTGAATATGGAAATGGAATGGTAAATAGTGTGAGGTTACTAACACCGAATCATAGCCCAACTGTGTTGTATGATGGTCACGATGAGAGAAAGGTAAGAATTAAATAATAAATGAAAAAGGAAAAAATTTACTCTGATTTTTAGGTAATTTGGGTCGTGACAAGTTTTTGGTATCAGAGCTTGAGTTGGCCTGATATGAGTCAGTGTTAGTGGTTAAGGAAGTTTACATCCCCATGTACTGTGCATTGTTTAGATACAATTGTGTATATCGAGATGGAAGTGCAGCTAAGAATTTGGTTTTAAATGCAAGAATAGACTCATTAACTGATAGCCGCTATGGTTGAGAGGCGAGTATACGAGCTCGAGGCCATAGAGGTAGGCCCGAGAGTCGTACTGAGTCGCTACATGAGACTCGAGATGAGATTGAAGTAGAGGCTAGTATTGAGCATGCCCCACAGAGTCCGACACAGAGATCAGACAGAGTCTGACAGAGAGATCAAACAGTATTGAGATACGCTTCGCGAGGTTGGTGCGGAGTGTGGAGAATATTTTACGAGCTAATTACTCAGGGTATATATGATATTTAAGGGCGAGTCGGAGCATTAGTGGAAGTCCGCTTGACCCATTTTAAGAGTTAGACATCCAGAATGGACATGGAAAATAATTCTATAAGTATTTCGGTGACAGAATATCTCAGACACTTAAAGAAAATTACAGATGAAATTCTTTACTCTGACCCAGAGGAATTGGTTAATTAACGAGTATGAATCTCAGTTATATTCTTGGGCAGATATGACTCCAACATTATGGACAGTGTGAGTCAAGATGTCTGAAAGTTCATGAAGGGCTCAGATTGTCAATTAGAGTCCGATTAGCCCATTAGATATCACTACCTATGCCAAGGCAGTGCGCAGACTACTGTTGTGTGAATAAGATTATGAGTTGCACGCCTCTGAGATTGAGAAAGGTAGTAAAGGTCGAAATAAAGACAAAAGAGAATAAAGAATGACAAGGATGTCAGAACGGGAAAAATGTAGTTTTGTAAGAAATTAGAGTTGATGACTCACGGGGTAAGATGATTGGTAACCCCAGTATATTTAATTTCAATACTTTTGAGGGGTATTGTGATTTGAGGACCCCAACTTGCTACGGAACAGTGTAGCAGTGTAAGCAGAGTAGCAAGTATAAACAGTGTAAGATGTGTGGCAGATACCACAGAAATAAGATGTTGGAGGAGGGCGAGTGTATGCCTTGGACCAGGACACTATTGATGTTTCATCGGATGTGGTGGAAGATACCACACTGGTTGTGAATAATGAAGTAATTATTGTAATTGATCCTGGTGCCACACATTTATTCATACCACCTTCAGTTGCTTATAAGCGAGTGAAAGATGTGAATCTTGTACCCTTAGACAAGATGATAATGGTTAGATGATTATCACTAATTGAATATGGGTATAGAGATTGTAAGTTGAAAATAGGGGTGAAAACATCCCCGAAAAGCGTATTGTAAGTTTTAACAAGTAATGAAAGAGTTTATTATAAGTGATTAATGAAAGAAGATAAGCTTTGAGATGTGATAGATCCTGCATACGAGATATATTGGAATAAGAGGTGTATGCAAGCTAAGGATATCCTTGATATGCAAAGTAAGGATTAAGCGATATGTAGTGACTATGAATTGTGACCACATGGACTGATATGTAAAGTAATTATGGTCAAGTCTGAGGGTTAATAAAGGTATTTCAAAATACTTCCCTACCTGAAGACTTGACAGCGCCGATAAGCGCTCACATAACCAAAAATTGAAACCGACAATCGTAAAATATACATTTAAAATTTGGGTACCTTTACTGGTACGATAAAGAAATATAAAATTCGATTAATCATGAAGGTTTTAAAAATTAAAATTTTATAAAAGCCGTTAATATAAGAAAAAGGAAATAACGTGGGTTAATATCTTGAACAGAAGAGACTTCGAAATGACGTTGTACATTTAGGGGTACATAGGTCAAGGATATGGGTGATTGAAATATTTAGTGGAACTCAACTACGATGAGGTATTTAAAGCTTACCTGGACCGATTGGTTGTCATCTTTAGCGATGATATTATTAATGTATTCGAAGTCCAGGGAAGAATATGAATAGCAACAGGAAACTATTTTACAGATGAATTGTTGAGAGTTTCTCGAAATGGACTGCTCAGTCGACACATCTCATTTGGGAAAAGATTGTATACGAGTGGGATGATAAGTATGAAAAATGGTTTCCGTGAGTTTTGGTATATTGAAGTAATAAACTGACCACCGTAAGTAATCTCACTATAACCAACAGCTCAAGAGGTTTCAGTGTGTATGGATACCTCAAAATAAGGATTGGGCTGTGTATTGATGTAAAATGGGAAGATAGTCATTTATGGATCCAGACAATTCAAGGATCATGAGAGAAACTATCCAACCCATGATTTAGATTTGGCAGCCGTAACGTTTACACTAAAAGTATGGCACCACCACTTAAATGGTAAGAAATTTCGGATATGCACTGATCGTAAAAGCCTCGAGTATCTATTTTCACAGAAAGAGTCGGATATGAGATAACCAAGAGAGTTAGAGCTTTTAAGGATTATGATTGTGAAAATTGTACCACCTAGGAAAAGCTAATGTAAGGCTGATGCCTTGAACAAAAAGAGCCTCGGGATGGTATCACATATAATGGTTAGGGAACGAGAGCTGTTAGAGCAGTTGTGAGCCTCAGTAGTGATGTGATCCCTTCTGATGATGACGGTGATTTTGTGATAGCTAGCCAGAGGTTAGAACCGAATTTGAGTGACCGAATTTGTCAGGCTTAGCGTGATGATCGGCATGGTGTCGATGATGTGGGTCAGATTCAGAAGGGTATAGTGATAGAGTTCACAGTGAGTGATGATGACTTACAGAGGTTCAGAAATAGTATAAGTGCTCCCTAGGACCACAGTTGATGAGATAGTACTATTGTCAGAAGCTCACTCTTCGGGATATACAGTGTATCCGAGAAATAATAAATATATCGAAATCTTTGAATAGGGTATTGGTGGTCAGATATGAAAAGAAACATTGTAGAGTTGTGGACAAGTGTCTCGTATGTCAGCAGATTAAGGTAGAGCAAAAGAAGTTGCAGGGTTATTGCAGCCTCTACCTATATTGACACGGAAATGGGAACAAGTTACCATGGATATCGTGATGGGTTACAGAGAACCCGATTGAATCACGAGACTATTTGGGTGATAGTCGATAAATTGATTAAGTCTACCCACCTTCTGGATTATGAAATCCCCAGGTACTCTGAGTGTGTAGGCGAATTTATGTGTATGGAAAATTGTGGAACATTATGTAGCGTTCCAGTGAGCATGGTATCAGATAGGGATTCCCGCTTCACTTTTCACTTCTGGGAACGTTTTTCAGGAAGCTATGGGACCCTGATTGAGTGTTAGCACAACTTTTGTCCTCAGACAGATGGTCAGTCAGAGAGGACTGTACAGGTTCTGGAGGATGTGATGAGAGCGTGTGCCATTGATTTGATAAGCTCCTAGGATGATCAGTTGTTACTAATCAAATTCGCCAATGAGGATAGTTGTCACTTGAGTATCAGGATGAGATTATATGAGGCATTGTATGGCCGTAGGGAGTTATTCCCCGACTTGGATAAGAAGAAGTGGGTAACAGATAGAGAATTGTTCCCGAATTGGTAAGACAAACCTCTGAGGATGTTCAGTCGATTTGTGAAAGATTAAGAACACCTCAGAGCAGATAGAAAAGCTATGCTGACAAGAGACAGAAAACTATTGGAATTCACCGAGAGGGTGAATCATTATTATTGGCAGTTATTTGTCATGAGGACGTAACGAGATTCGGATAGAGATATTGGACAAGTGGGAGATAAGACCTGTAGGTTGGCGTTACCACTTGAATAAACATGCATCCACAATATGTCCTATCTTTTGATGCTTCAGAAATACTATCCGAACCCAACATATGTGATTGGATATGAGCTCCAACATTTTAGCTCAATGAAAGTATAACATATGATTGAAAAAAATCGATGTGGGTATTAAACAGGAAGGAGAAAGTGTTGAGGTGTAAGATGATCTCCTTAGTTAAGTATGATGGTAGTATTACACTCCGGAGAAAGTCACTTGAGGATGACAGTATATGATACGATAGATGTACCCGGAGTTATTTATGGGCTCATTTGACTTGGTTCTAATTTAGAGGACCAAATTTCTTAAGTGGGGGAGATTGTAAGGCCCGGTTTTATCATAAGAGCAAAAGGGAATGAATAGAAATTTTCGAGTGCATTTAAAAATGTAAAAGGATTGAAATGGTATTCCCGAACACGTGCAAGGGCAAAACGATCAAAAGACCAAAATTCGGTATTAATCGGGACAAGAAAATTTAATTAAAAATATGAGATTGAGAAATCTTGATCAATAACGAAGAAATAATTAAATTTTGGGTTAAATTGATCAAGATATGAATTTATAGGAATTAATTAGAATTTTCGCCTCGAAAAAACGATCCCGAAAATAATCAAAAAATATATCAGAAAGGTAAAATCGGACTGAGAAATTTATTTACAGATTAAATGAATAAAATATAATTTTTTAAGATATTTCAGGATTTTAATATTATTTTAATGAATAAAATAATATTAAAAATAAATTATAAATAAATAAATAAAATGTAAAAAAAAAAAAAGGAAAAGTTTGAAAACGCGAAAAACAGGAGAAGAAATGAAACAGGCGAAAGCAAAGGCCGAACCCGAGGAAAGAGGATTCGTCACCGGCGAGGCTTAGGGGCCAGCGAAGGTAGCTCCACACCAGGCAAACCACCAGCGGCGAAGACGCGCCGGAGCACGCCGGAAATGGAGGAGGACGCCGCGGGGGAGAAGCCCCAATTGGCGGCCATCGGCACCGTTTTGACTCCAGCTAAGGTCCGATTTTGGTGCCCAATTGCAGCCGAGTCGAACAGCACCAAAATTGCACCGAGAACCGGCCGGATGGCGTCGGTAGGAACAGATGTTGCCTGAACCGGTCGAACCGGACTGAACCGACTGAACCGAACCAGACCAAATCGGCGGTCCAAACCGGGTTGAACCGGATCGGACCGGTTCAGCCAAAAAGAGAAGGAAAAAAGGAAGAAAAAGGGAAAAAGAAAAAGAGAAAAAAATTAGGGAAATTCCAGTGATGCAATCGAGCTTCGGGTAAGTCGGTAAGCGGTCGAATTGGCCGATTTAAATTTCGAAATATTTAAATTGATTAATATCCGACTGAAAGTTTACCCGAAAAAATATTTAAATTGTGTAGCTCGACAATTGGCATCCAACGAGAGCTCGAGACAGCCTCGATTTGCATACTATCGTGGAATCACGGGTAAGTAACCCTTATTTACGACAATTTTGCATCGTTATGCGTGATTGATATTTATCGCATAAATTACGAATTTAATTTCCTCATGAATGAATTAAATTCTGAAAATTGGGATAAATTGTCGTAAATAATTAATTGAGCTCTCCGAGAATTTAGAACGAGGCTAAATAAATACTGATGGGCCCAATGAGCCCAATAGGCCTCGATAAAGTGTGGTAAACGGGCTTAAGGCCGATTAAGGCCCATTATGGTGCAATCAGGCCCAATAAGGGTAAACGGGCCCAATGATTTAAATTAAGCCCAGAAAATTTTGAAACACAATTAAATCGTATTGTAATTGACCTGATAAATATGTATCCGCAGTTCTGGAGATTGGATTTGGAGCAAATTGGACTGCGTGACGAGTCATCAGTGGAAAGGTCAGACTGTACAGAAAATGAGGTAAGGGAATTGTGTGAGTAGCTAGAGGTAGCTACGCGTATTTTAATAACTTTTCTGTACACTGAATATGTATGTATACATTGATATTGTATAATGATCCTAAAAATGGTTTAAATTATTTTAAGGATCGAAATAGGTGAAAAGTCTATTTTACCCCTATTAAGGGAAGTTCACCTAAGGATGGTGAAAGCATGAAATGCATGGAATGCATGATTTAAGGAAATTTATGGTTTAAGGATTTTATTGATTTTAATCAAAGCAAATCGATAGATTGGCCAGTAATTGTATGAATTTCACATGATAACACTACATAAGTGTTATTTATATTTAAATGGAATTTATTTGGAAAATAGGCCAACTATCAAGTTTATATGGAAACAGATAGTGCCGACAAGTTGTTCGCACTATATCTGCGTTTGTGAATTGCATAAAATGTGCTTGAGCGGTTGCTCGCACTGATTTGTGTGACATCATATGCATGAAATGTGCTAGAGCGTTTGCTCGCACTGATTTTATTATTGAGAAATGCATGAGAAGTGCTGGAGCCTAGCTCGCACTCTGTTTTGACATGTTTTGACATGTTTTGAGGGTTTTGAATTGTTTTGACTTGATATGCATAAAAAGGTGCTGGAGCGATTGCTCGCACTAGTTTTTATGATTTGACATGCATGAGCGATGCTGGAGCTTAGCTCACATCCAGTTTTGATATGATAATTGCATAAAAGCCGTGCTGGAGTGTAACTCACACAAGATTTGATGTAATTATGCATAAAGTCGTGCTGGAGTGTAACTCACACAAGATTTAATTTACTTGAGCATTCATTTGTGCTGGAGCGTTGCTCGCACAAAGTTTTATATGGTTTTATAACTCATATTAAAGTTGTACTGGTGTTTTTCTCGTACGAGATTTTAACTGAGTTTTTATACATATCCGTACTAGAGCATTGCTGACAAGGCCCTAAGGGTATCTTTTCCGCAAGTGCACGGGTCGTCCAAGTAATAATGGGATTTGAGTCCCGAGTTATCGTCCCACAGAGAAGTTGTTAGCCTAATTAAGTACCAGTTAATCTTACCTTAAGTATATCCTAGCAAATTATGAAATTAAGGTGGGTGATCTACATAGCTAGAATTAAAAATACCGAAAGCAATAAAATACTAAAACTATAAAATAAAGAAATTAAAACCGAGTTGAAAATTACTTACCGAGCTCCACACAATTAAAAGTAAATACCTACGAAAATAATTAAAACAGTTAAAACTTATTAACGCAATTAAAATAAAATGCAATTATGAAAATAAAACAATAAAATTAAACTACAGTTAAACTAATCTAAAATGCAATTAAACTACTTAATTAACATGCTATTGAAACTAAACTAAAGCTTAATGAAAATAAAATCCTAGGAAATTAAGAAAATAACTATAAAACTACATGTCTAAAATATTAACTCTAAACTAATCCTAACTAATTAAATTGAAATTACACTAAGTTAACAATGCATGTAAATGGATTAAACCACCATAATAGACTAGCCAAACGTGGCCTTATCAACTAAATAACAAAGTGGTCCCGATTTGTCCTGTTCACTTTCTTCTCCATTGTGATGCTCTGCCTCCAGGCGTACTACATTTCGATTTGCTGCCTTCATCAACTGCTCCTGCCGTGCGGCTGCTCCCAGCTGCTGTCCTGATCATCTAGCAGCCACATCCAGCGTACTATTCTGCTTCACAAATCCTCTGCTCAGCTACTGTCGTTTTGCACCTCAACTGTGCACGGCTCCAACATTCGTTCTGCACTCCTGGTTTTCTGCTGAAGCCGCACGGTACTTATGCACATCACCTGCCTAGCTTATACTACCGCACACCAGCCTCTGTCACTGACTATGCACCGTCTTGCATGTTGCACAGGTTCTGCGCTCTCATCATCCTAGACATCACACTTACCATGAAAACTTAGCACTGTAAAAAAAATATTGCAGAATCGAAACACAATTTATAATGACTGTTAACCCGAGAATCACGAAGTCCTAAATTGCTTTGAGTGCTACCACCTACTATCAATTATCAGTCACTAATCAGCATTAAATAGAACACTAACCACTACCTAAATGCTATCATGCTGCCATGTCGTTAACTATGCTCCTATGATTAGCTTCATCAATCTTTATGCCGAACAATCAACAACAAGCTTTTCCTAATCCAACAAATAACAACTACCATGACTATGAAGTAAAATGCAGTAGATAACTAAATGCAGAGACATAACTAAATGCAGAGAACAATCATAACATATTCTAACTATGAGCAAGCCCCGAATAAGGGAAAGACATGCAAATGCAAGATAAAATAAAGAAAGAATAAAACAAAGAAAAAAAGCAGCAACTAATTATAAACTGAAAGAATTTAATAGCAGTTCCATTTCCTTCTTTGTTCGAGAACTTCAACAATGTAAACAGAACACTCCCGAGCCGTGCTTTCTTCACTGCCTTTCCTACCAATTCTCACTATGCAGTTGATGTGGGCAAGATGCTGTGCATCATCCCACATCAAAGCAACAGAATCAACAAGCAGGAGACAAAATGAAGATGCTTGACCCCGAACGTAACCTCCTGAATTGATAAAATGAGTTGCTGGAAATACCAAAGTAAAACTCTTGAAGGAAACCAAGAGGATAAAAAAAAGGAAACCGAGAGCTTGGAAAATGAGGAACCAAAAGCTTAGTAAAAAAATGGAAGACAAACCAAGAGTAAATGATAAAGAAGAACCCAAGAGCTTGTAACAAAGAGATTTAATTTCTATTGAAAATAAAAACTTAACAATTTGTAATGAAGAACATGAAATGAATAGTAAAAAACTTGTAAAAGAAAAACTATGCGAAAATTAAAAAAAACTTTGAAAATTAATCTAAGGCTATTCTACCCTAATCTACCCTACTCCTACTCCTACTCCTACTCTACTTACCTTACTCCTACTTGATTTTGCAATTGCCATCATGCTCTATTTATACACAAACATAGAGGTACAATGGTAATTTTTCATCCTAGATGAGTTGGCATTATTTGGCCACTTGTCTTTATTTGATTTGCTGCAGAGTAGATATTTTCACGTCATCATCAGTCTTTTTGTCCAATTAGCTGTGCGATGTGGCTCGATGTGTGTCTTCCAGAGGGTTGGCATGGTGTCCTCCGATCTTATCATTTCGGAACAAATAAAATACGGACACCTGGCATCACGTGTGTCTAGATGACTAATGATTCGATCTGCAAATTGGAAGTGGTCCAGTCTCCTTTAGCTCGTTTTCAGCCCAATTTTGACTGAAACGACTGAGTTTCATCTGGATTTAATTTATCTGCACATTAAATAATTTTAATTAAATAAAGGGGATTATTAATAAAATAATATGGGGATTAAATAGATAATTAGGAATTTAAGCACAAATAATTCTATAAAAAATAGAATTATCAATTGCTCGTACGTGGATTTTACTTGAAATTATAATCAGTTTAAGTCGTATTGGAGCGCTGCTCGTACGCAGATTTTACTGATTTTTATGAAACCGTGCTAGAGCTTCGCTCGCACGAGGTTTTCTGATATCATGAATATGCATGGAGCCGTGCTAGAGCTTCGCTCACATAGGGATATATATTACATGCATATAGCCGTGTTGGAGCCTCCTATAGACTGTGTGTCATAGTGAGATGATATGCTCACACGTGCATTCTGAGACAGAGATGATATGGGTGGATAAGACCTATTACAGACACCCTTGATTGAGCTTGGGTTCACGAAGTATGTTGTACCGTGTATGTCACGCGGTGTACGATGTACCGTGAGGATTGTTGGAGTGGAGTGGCATTAGCCACGAGGCAGCAAGCCTTGCCCTCATAATCCTGGTGTTATGCTGTTCTGGCGGGTAGGACGACCCACCTCCCGTTTCAGTTGTGATACCCCGCACACTAGGTACCGTGTTGCTAGGGATCACTAGGATATGGCCATAGTCCTCGATGTTACTGATAAAATCAATTACATGTCTCACATGATATAACTATTGGTCGATAGACCAGGGTAGACCCGAAGGAGGGGTCAAGCCCCCAATTTTATGATTTTATACTGTGATTGCTAGATTTCAGATGATTTTATGATATGTGACCCTAAAAGAAGGGTGGTTTTATAACCGAAGTTTTATAATGAATTTAAACGAATTGTTTTATGAGTTTGAAATGGAATTATGAGATTGTTTTATGAGTTAATTGACCTGAAAGGGTTAGTTTTTACTGCAGTTTTAATGAATTGATTTAAATGCAGTAGCATGTGAAGTTTTCCATGCTTTCATTTGAAATCCATGATTTGTCTTACATGACATGAAAGACTGCATGGTCTTGATTAAATACATGCTTATTATGATTTAATGATGTCACATAAAATGCTTTGATGCATAAGTAGTATGATTTATATATGCACGAACAGTTTTATAAACTAAGTCATCGATGTTTGCATGACTTTGTGCGTGGAATTTTAAATGAAAAGAAATGGATTTAAGGGCATAGCATTATGAGCATGTAGATAGTGGAGCTATCTACGTACTTGCATAATTACCTTACTGAGCGTGTGGTTTGCTCACCCCCTTATTTTCCCATCTTTTCAGAGCACTCGTAATAGTTATTAAGCGGCTGAGGACTTGCATGCTTGATATCCATTGCTTCCCATCGAGAGATAGGTATACACATTTGTATGGTTTTGTATGTAAATATGCAATGCACAGTACTGTATACGAATATGATGTCGGGGATGTAGGGTTATAAATACCATTGTGTATGTATTAGTTAAAGTCAAAGAATTGTAAACCCTGATATATGAAGGTGAATATGGAAATGGAATGGTAAATAGTGTGAGGTTACTAACACCGAATCATAGCCCAACTGTGTTGTATGATGGTCACGATGAGAGAAAGGTAAGAATTAAATAATAAATGAAAAAGCAAAAAATTTACTCTGATTTGTAGGTAATTTGGGTCGTGACACCCCCCTCATTTCCCCCATCTACAGAGCATTTACAATAGATAGAGAGAGCGACTGAGGACTAGATTTTGGTATCCGCTGCATCCAATCACACTAGGTATACACATTTGCATAGTTTTTGTATCTAGATATATTTTTAAATGTAATTTTGGTGATATAGAGAGTTGTAAACACTTGTAAATGACAACTCTAATTAAGAAATACAAGTGTTTACATTTAAATGAATTGAAATTTCAAATGATTTGGTTGGATGAGATTAACATCGATACACAGCCCAATTGTTGGTGGTGTAGCTGTTCACGATCAGGTAAAGATCAATCAATAAATAACGGGTCAAACATTAAATTTAAAAATGGCCAAAATTTGTAGTGAATTTTTTATGGTTTGAGGGTCTTGACAAAGATTAGTATCAGAGCTGAGTTGGTCTGATGTGTGTCGGTGTCAAAATTAGTAAAATTACATCCCCATGTTATTGTGCTTGTCTAGATACAACTGTGTTTATCTTGATGGGTTTGACTAAAAAATGATTGTGAATGTAGGAATCTTGGCATAATGCCTAATACTAGTCGCAGTAGAGGGGCAAGAGCACGAGCTGGAGGCCAGAGGGGTAGGCCTGGGGGACATGTTGAGCCATTTCCACATGAGACTCATGAGGAGGTAGAGGTGGAGGCTGATGTTGAGCATGCTCCATAGGGTTCGACAGAGAGACCCGAGAGTACTGAGACACATTTTGCGAGGATAGAACGAAGCTTAGAGATGATATTGGGATTGGTTGCCCAGTCGATACCTAGAGTTGGGGGTGGGCAAGAGCCAACTGCACATAGTAATAATGATAAACCGGCTTTTGCTTTGGAGATGCCTGCACAGCCAGCCTAAGAACATCAAGCTACAGATATTCCCATACCCCCACCTGTACAGGAAACACCATCTACTGTTGCTCCACTACAAAGAAGTAGAGATTGGAGTTATGGATGTGACTTGGAACTAGGTGAATGAGATTGAGAAACTATATGGGTTCTTTGAGTGTACTACTACTGAGATGGTGGCGTTTGTCGCGTTCATGCTGAAGGGATCAGTAGAACACTGGTGGAAGTCCACCCGACCCATTTTGAGAGCCAGACAGACGGAGATCAACTGAGATGTATTTTTGGAGGCCTTCCGGAGGTAATATGTTTCGGATATTGTGTAATGGAGATTGCAAATGGAATTTCTGGATTTGATGCAGGGGAACAGATCAGTGGATAAGTATGAGACTAAATTTATCTCCTTGGGTAGGTATGATCCTAATATAATGGATAGTGAGGTCAAGAAGTTTTGAAAGTTTATGGATGGACTGAGACTCGTTATCAGATCTTGATTGGTCCCGTTTGACATACTGACCTACAAGGGGGCAGTGCACAGGGCACAGTTGTGCGAACAAGATATTGAGCAGGTTTGTGTCTGAGTATAGAAAGGTTGGTAGAGTAAGGGACAAAGATAGAAAGAGGCCCACAGTGGATAGAGGCATCAGTTATAAGGGAAACAAGAGATTTTCTAATTAGAGGCTGAGGATTGAGGAAATCCGAAAGAGGATAGTTAAACCTCCCATGTATCCGGCCATAGCTCTAGCAAAGGGTATAGTAATTATAAGGCCACGACCTATTACAAAAGAGTGCAACAAGTTCAGCAGGTACCATGGGACTCGGCCATGTTATGGATCTCCTACAGTATGTTTTATATGTGGGAAACCAGGCCATGTGATCAGAAATTACCCAGAGATGACTGAGGGTGCCCCACAGAAAGGCAAGGAGCCAGAGAGAGCTCCTATTGATACTCCCATTCCGAGAAGGAGGGCGACAGCTGAAGAGAAAGGAAAGCAGGTGGTTGACAGAGGGTGAGTACACGTCTTAGACCAAGATACTGCAGATTAGTCGTTAGATGTGGTGAAAGGTACCGTCTTAATATTTGATCTTGAAGCTTATGTTTTGATAGATCTTGGTGCCACACATTCATTTGTATCAGCTGCATTTGCATATAAATTGTTTAAGTATGTGAAGCATGCCCCGTTGAGTATGAGGATGCTGATAAGTACCCCAGTGAATAATAGTCAGCTAGTGGAGTATGTATTTAAACATTGTAAGTTGAAAGTAGGGGAAAAGGAAATGTCAGTTGACCTCATTTTAATGTATATGAGAGACTTTGATGTAATCCTAGGAATGGATTGGTTGGCTGCCAATCGGGCTGTAGTAGATTGTGTTTCTCAAACGGTAACATTTTCAGGGGTAGATAACGTTATCGTAAGTTTCCTGAGAAATGTAATGTAAATCCCCTTGAAAAGTAATGAAAGCAGTTGTGGTTGTTAGTGAGATATATGAAATTTTGCACTGATTTAATAATTGATATTTTGAAAGGTTATATTGCGTACGTGGTTAAGATGGATAAGGCAGGCCTGGAATTGCAAGACATCCCAGTGATCAGGGAATTTTTTGATGTCTTTCTGGATGATTTACTAAGGTTACCGCTAGATAGAGAGATGGAATTTTGTATAGATTTAGAGCATGGTACAGAGCCGATATCCAAGCCATCGTACAGAATGGCTCCAATTGAATTGAAGGAACTAAAGAAATAGTTACGGGAGTTATTGGATAAGGGGTTCATCAGACTGAGTGTATCGCCTTGGGGAGCACCGGTTCTGTTTGTAAAGAAGAAAAATGAAAGCCTCCGACTGTGTATTGACTACGGGTTGTTGAATAAGGTGACCATTAAGAATAAGTACCCCCTTCCTCGCATCGATAACTTGTTGGATCAGCTTCGGGGAGCGTAGGTCTTTTCTAAGATAGATCTAAGATCTAGGTGCCATCAGTTGAGAATTCGAGATGGAGATGTGCCCAAGACAGCATTTTGCACCCGATATGGTCATTTTGAGTTTATGGTTATGCCATTGGGGTTGACGAATGCTCCCGTAGCTTTTATGTCGTTAATGAATGAGGTGTTTCACCAGTATTTGGATCGGTTCGTTATCGTATTCATCGATGACATCTTGGTGTATTCGAGATTTAGAGAGGAGCAACAGCAGCACCTAAGGATAGTGCTACAGACCCTCCGAGAGAAGAAGTTGTATGTTAAACTCAGTAAGTGTGACTTTTGGCTAAAGCAGATCTCTTTTTTAGGTCATATAGTATCGAAAGATGATGTGTCTATGAACACATCCAAGATTGAAGCAGTGGTTCAGTAGCAGAGAACCCTGATAGTTACAGAGATCAGAAGTTTTCTGGGTTTAGGTAGATATTATAGACGATTTGTGAAGGGATTCTCGAGATTAGCTGCTCCTTTGACACGACTCACGAGAAAGAATGTTGAATTTTTATGGGACGATAAGTGCGAAGTGAGTTTTTAGGAGTTGAAGAGAAGATTAACCACAACTTCGATTCTCACCATTCCCACTAGCTCAGGAGGTTTTTCTGTATATATAGATGCTTCATACCAAGGGCTAGGTTGTATGCTGATGCAAGATGACAAGGTAGTAGCCTATGGATCGAGACAGCTGAAGAACCATGAGAGGAACTACTTGACCCACGATCTGGAATTGGGGGTCGTGGTTTTTGCTTTGAACTATGGCGCCATTATCCTTATGGTGAGAAGTTCCAAGTGTTTACAAACCACAAGAGTCTTAAGTATCTGGTCTCACAGAAGGAGTTGAACACTGATAGAAGAGGTGTCTTGAGCTTCAAAAGGACTACGATTGTGAGATCCTGTACCACCAGGGTAAAGCGAATGTGGTAGCTGATGCATTGAGTAGAAAGCATCTCAAGTTGGTATCGTATATGATGATCAGGGAACACGAGCTGTTGGAACAGTTCACGAACCTCAGTTTGGATATGACCTCGCTTGATGTTGATAGTGGTTTTATGGTAGCTAGCCTGCGATTGGAACTCGATATGATAGAACGTATCTGGTAGGCTCAGCAGATTAATCAGCAGTGCAGTGATATTATCAGACAGATACAGAGGGGTACAGATCCTGATTTTGAGTTGAGTTCAAATGGTTTACTTAGGTTCAGGGGTAGCATATGTGTTCTCGATGATCCAGAGATCAGGAGGTTGATCTTGATAGAAGCTCACTCGACGAAGTATACACTGCATTTGGGAAGTAACAAGATGTATCAAAATCTCCAGAGAGTTTATTGGTGGTCAGGGATGAAAAGAGATGTCGCTGAATTTGTGGCAAAGTGTCTCATCTGTCAGCAAGTGAAGGTAGAGCATTAGAAACCTGCACGGCTATTGCAACCTCTACCTATACCGACTTGGAAATAGGAGCACGTCACTATGGACTTCGTGATGGGTTTACCTAGGACCTACAGGAATCACGATGAGATTTGGGTGATAGTGGACAGACTAACTAAATCAGCACAGTTTCTAGCTATGAGAGTCACTGAGACTCTGAGTACATTGGCGGAACTATATGTGCGCGAGATAGTGAGGTTGCATGGGGTTCCAGTGAGCATTGTTTCTTATCGGGATGCCCGCTTCACTTTCCACTTCTGAGAACATTTTCAGAAGTGATGGGGACCCAATTGAGTTTTAGCATCGCGTTTCATCCTCAAACAGATGGTCAATTAGAGAGGACTATACAGACCCTTGAGGATACGTTGAGAGCGTGTGCATTGGATTTTGGAGGCTCTTGAGATGACCATTTGCCACTCTAGAGTTTGCCTATAATAACAGTTTTCATTCGAGTATTGGGATGGCACCATATGAGGCTTTGTATGGCCATAGATGTTGTTCCCCCTATCGGATGGGAAGAGGTTAGTGATCGACTGATATTTGCTCCCGATTTAGTGAGACAAGCCTCTAAGGACGTCCAATTGGTTTGTGAGAGGTTAAGAACAGCTCAGAGTAGAGAAAAGAGTTATATTGATAAGAGATGAAGACCATTGGAATTCACTGTGGGTGAATCAGTGTTGCGAGTTTCTCCTTCAAAGGGTATAATGAGGTTTAAAAAGAAAGGGAAGCTAAGTCCTCGTTACATTGGACCCTTTGAGATATTGGATAGAGTGGGAGATAAGGCTTATAGGCTAGCGCTGCCACCTGAGCTAGCAGGCATTCATAACATCTTCCACATCTCTATGTTACGAAAATACCACCCGGATTCGGTACATGTGATAACATATGAGCCATTGGGGCTATTTGAGAACATGACATATGTTGAGAAGCCGATTTGGATATTGGATAGGAGGGAGAAGGTGTTGAGATCAAATACGAAGTGAAAGTCCTTTGGCAGCACCACACTGCGAAAGAAGCTACAAAAGAGTTGGAGAATTTAATTCGGGAGAAGTATCTCGAGTTGTTCCCAGACTGATTTGGTTCCAATTTGGAAGACCAAATTTCCTAAGTGGGGGTGAATGTGAGACCCCATATATATGTATGACCTTACTATTTGTTAATGGAATAGTAAGATAGATGATTTGTGGATTATATAATGTGAATAAATTGCAAATGAGAATGAATGAGTATCATGGATGCACGTATAGGTTAAATAAAGGCTAAAGTGGCCACAAACTAAACGACTAGAACTTAAAGCATTCAGACTGGAGATAAGGACCTAGAACAGGGAATGATAAAGCATGGATTATGAAATTTTGTATCCATTTTTATTTCCAAGGAATATACACACAAGTTCCATAACACGAGAATCATAGAAAATAAGTCTTTCCATGCTCGAAGTGAGATTAAAATGCAAAATGAGTATTGGAGCAATGGAATAGGAATTCACCATTGGAAAATCTGGAAACAAATGCAGCAAAAGGGCTATAGATGAAGGCCAGATCTGTAATGCCTGTAATTTTACATACACTTCTTATGAAGCTATGATGTATAAGCACATTGTTACATGTATGTAGATAACAAAGGATGTAGGGATTATGAAAAATTTAATGTACAATCCATGATTTCAAGTTGTGTGCACAAGTTTTATTGCCTATAAATTATATGGAATGGATACTATTATACATTAGTTGTTTACGGTATGTAAAATGACGTATTAGGCAATTAAGGATGAATTGCACATTGGAAATCTGCAGAAAACTATAGTAATGAGGATGCAGGGGAGGAGCATATCGATCTCCCATGAAGGAGAGATCGATCCCCTCTCACAAAATGTCAAGTATCAGACAATTGGAACAAGGCATATCGATCTCACAACAAGGAAAATCGATCTCCTTAAGCTTCTGTCTGGAAGAAATCGATCTCTCACAAGGAACAGATCGATCTCCAAATGTCTTGGCTTGTAACAGACTGATCCCCCTTCATTAACAGATCGATCCTCCAAAGAATTTTACTTGTAACATATCGATCTCATCATGAAGAGCAAATTGATCTGGTAATTGTTAGGTTAGGAAAAAGGACTACTAAACCATGCAGAGATCGATCTCCACAAGGGACCAGATCGATCTCATGTCTCTGCATCTATAAAAGAGCATGGGATTGGAGTGAAAATCAGACTTTCTTTCCTACCAAACCCCCACCTATCCTTTTCTATCAAAGAATCAAATTTTCTCACTCTAAATATCACTACATTCCAGCCAGATTTGGAAGAAGCTCAAGAAAGGGAAGTTGTTCCTTGAAGTAAGGAGAATAACATACCGAAATATCCCATATTGGTTTGATCAAAAGGAGGAGAATAGACTACCACAAGTTTGAGTAAGGAAAATGCTAAGTTGGGTAAGTCTTTAAAACTCTCAACTCCAAGCATGATGTTTTAGGTGAATTTGTGAGTTGATGAATGCATATTGTGTTAGTAGAAAATGGCTAAGATGCATAGAACTCACTTAATCTAAACTGTACCTAGAAAAGAGATAGACTGAGTTTGCCATTGTAATGATCTTGGAGTACTATGGTATTAGTGGTGTTGAGTGAATGATCTTAGATGAATTTATAAAGAAATATGACAAAAGGTTTGTGAAAGCATGAGTAAGTAAGAAATGACTATGTAGATGTTTATAAGAAGAAGAGGAAAGTGACTTAATGATTTATGTATGTAGACTGGAATGCGTTGCGACTCGATTGACCATGATTGCGAACGGAGCAAACGAGATAAAAGAAATACAAGTACGATTCGAGGTAAGGGATTGTATGTTAGCGATAGAGATATTCGTACGTATTTTACAATGATTTTAGTAGTTATAACACTAGAGATACTATGTTTAGCTAATGGGCCATGAAGTGATATAAAATTGTGAAATGTATTATTGTATATATTGTAAAAATGGGACGTGGAAAGGAAAAACAGCATGACATGCATGTTTCAATGTTTTTATAACTATACGTTGTTTTGTGACTGATAAATGATGATGGATTGGCTGGCTAGTTTTATAAGTTTAGCATGGAACGACATGCTACGTTAATATACATGATTTAAGTCTTTAAAGGAGAAAAAATAGCCTCCTATAAGATTTGAGATGTGTATTGGTGTTAGAGCCTTAGCTCAAACCTATTTTAATGATTTGACTATGCTGAAGTTTTACTCGCATGTGTTTTCCTTGATTTAACAAACCATGCTGAAGCGTAGCTCGCATGTGATTTTATGATATTGATAATATGCTGGAGCCTAGCTCGCACAATGATTTGAGATGATATAGTGATGGAAGAAGTTGCTCATACTGAGAGATACCACGTTGGAGCCATGCAGAGACTATGTGTCATGCTGATTCTGCTCGCCTGGTACATGAGACAAGGTATAGGATGATGAGTCCATTGGAGTAGGGACTGGGTCCACGGGCGTACGCTGTACTGTGTAGTTGTCCAGGGAATACTATGTACAGTGCTATGTGCATATGAGTACGAGTATCACGTAGATGACACATGGAGTACGTTGTACCATGAGTATATGTGATATGATGAGGAAGATGATGATGATGATTTAGATGAGCCGAAGGGTAGGACTGACCCATCCCCCTTCAAGCAAGTGATGCCCTGTGCACACCTGATCAGTGAGGCCTGAGATCACTGACTATGACCATATTACTCGTGGATATTTGTTTGCCTAAAGTTCCCTACTTATCTCAGAGCTAAGAGAAATTTGATAAAGAAATGATTTGTGAAAAGAAAAAGATATTATGATTTGATAAATATCTTGATTTGAATGCTTGTGCTGTGATAGCACTGTTTTATGACATGATTTTAAATAGAAAAATTGAGCATTGGTTTTTATGAAAGTTCTTATGAGAATGTTTAAATGCATTTTCCATTGACAGTTTCATTCATAATGAAATATGATTTTGTTGATCATGCATGGGCTACGTAGATAGTACAATATCTACATGTTAGCATCCTTTTCCTTACTGAGTTCTGGTTTGCTCATCCCACTATTTTTTGCCCTCTAGATACTAAGAAGTAGAATATTGTGGTGGTCTCCAGATCTTTTTGTGTTGGTCAGCTCCTACCAGTTGCTAAGGTATAAGAATTGTATACACAAAAGCATTTTGTATCTATCATATTGTATCGCTCAGTCATACATTGAAAATGAGAAAATTATATGGGGATGTTATGTAAAGATATTTCATTTATATAAAAGATTTTGTATATCTACACACATGCTTGGGAGTGTGAGTTTTAAAGTTTCAAATATTTCCACTATAAATGTATGGAATTAATAATTGCATCGACTCACAACCCAACCGTGAGTGGTATATGTATGGATGAAGGGCACCAAGAGTTGGGGTGTGATAGATTTGGTATCAGAGCCTAGTTGGTCTAATGTGAGTCGATGTTTAGGACTAAGAAAATGTACATCCCTAAGTTACTATGCAATATTTAGATACAAATGTATATATGGAGCTGGTAGTGATGAAAGAGTTTGTTATAAATGCAGGAAGTCAACAAGCTTGTGAGTTATGCTCGAGAGACACCGCAAGAAGGGAGAGAGCTCACGAGCTTAGGGGTGGAATGATAGGACTGAGAGGCGTAGTAGATCGTCCTTTAGTCATGTACCCCACAATTAGATAGAGACTTCTGATCCTCGGGTAGCTAGATTAGAGGAAGACATGCGTACGATGATGACCATGATGGGTCAGATCATGTTTAGATTGGAGGGTATACTCGGTACAGCAGGACAGGTTGCATCGAATCACCTAGTAGCTGCACCTAAACCTGAAAATGACGCACCTTCACAATCGAAACCTGAAAGACCACGAGGTCCCCCTATTCAGCTAGTACCTCCTCCAGTGGTCCCATAATAGTATGATAATGATGATTTGGGGCATGGTTATGACTGTGATATGGAAAGGTTGAGGCTTTTTATGAACTTTAAGCCTCCTTCTTTTAATGGGGTAAATGATCCAGTAGTGGCTGAGGATTGGATAAGTCAGATGGAGAAGCTGTTCGATTTTTGTAGATGTTCGCCTACGAAAAGAGTAGCGCTTGTGGCCTTTGTATTGAGGGGCGAAGCAGAGCATTGGTGGAAGTTTACTAGACCTATGTTGAGAACCCAGGGTACAGTGACCACATGGGATATGTTTTTGGGTGCTTTTAAAGAGCATTATATCCTAGATACTGCTCGACGTAAACTACAAATGGAATTTTTAAATCTTACTCAAAGGAACTGAAAAGTGGATGAGTATGAGTCATAATTCACCTTATTGGGCCGATATGATCCAGACTCTATCAGGAGTGAAGCAATTAGGGTCCGTAGATTTGTTGATAGACTCAGGCCTTCCATTAGAGCTAAATATACCCCATTTGATGTTGCTACATATAGAGAAGCTGTACGGTGACCCCAGTTGTGTGAGCAGGATTATGACCTGTATATTTCAGAGTTTAGTTGGGGTAAGGATAAGGGTCCGAGAAAAATGGGAGATGGCAAGGGTACCAGATTCGTTCGGAGGTATCCTGGTAAGCGTCGGGGAGAGGCAAATGAGTCACAGAAGAAGGTTGCTAGACCTCTTATGCATCTGACTCCAACCCCATTCAGGGGTATAGTGATTGGTGGACCTCGACCGACTACTGATCAGTGCAAAATTTGTGGCTGATACCATGGTAGTAGGCCCTATCATTTTCAGGATACACGATGCTTCAAATGTGGTAGGTTTGGGCACTATGCAAGGGATTGTCCAAAAGCAGTTGAGGTAGTCCGCCAGAAGGGCAAGGAGACAGAGAAAGTTCCTATAGTTACACCTCTTGTAAGGAAGCGAGCCACAGCTAAAGAAAACGGGAAGCAAGTTGTGGGTTAAGGTAGGGTATATGCAATAGACCAGGCATTAGCAGATACCTCTTATGAGGTGATAAAAGGTACAATTCTAATTTTCAATTTGGAAGCTATAGCTTTATTTGATTCTGGTGCCACGCATTCCTTTATATTGCCTCCATGTGTATCAAAGTTAACAGGTTTTGTAAAACCCACGTACTTAAATGGGACTTTATTAATAAGTACTCCAATGAGAGTCAGTGAATTAGCTGAACAAGTATACAAAGATTGTAAAGTGAGAGTAGGAGATAAGTACACGACAGCTAATTTGATTTTGTTGAATATGTATGATCTTGATGTAATCTTGGGAATGCATTTGTTAGCTACCAACCATGTTGTCTTAGACTGCCACTCTAAGTCTGTAACATTTTCCTTATCTGAGAAATTGGTTGTAAAATTTTATGAGAAGTAATAAATTCCTGATTTTGTAGCAAGTAAAGTGTATTGGTACATAATTGACATGAATGTTGTTTTGAAGGTTTTATTACTTATGTGGTGGACTTGAACAAAACACATCCGGATATAAATGACATTCCTGTGGTTAGAGGATTCCCTGATGTCTTTCCAGACGACCTACCGAGATTGCTATCGGATAGAGAAATGGAATTTGGTATTGATTTGACACCTGGAACAGAGCCAATATCCAAACCACCATATAGGATGGCTCCAGTTGAATTAGAGGAATTAAGGAAGCAGTTGCAAGATATGCTAGATAAAGGGTTTATAAGACCAAGCGTCTCACTATGGGGAGCCCCGGTATTGGTTGTGAAGAAAAGAGATGGGAGCCTTAGGTTGTGTATTGATTATCGGATATTAAATAAGGCTAACATTAAGAATAAATACCCATTGCGGTGCATCGACGATTTATTTGATCAGCTCCGGGGAGCATATATCTTTTCTAAGATAGATTTGAGGTCTGGGTACTATCAACTAAAGATTCAGAAGGAAGATGTGCCCAAGATAGCTTTCTGTACCCGCTATGGTCATTACGAATTCCTGGTGATGCCTTTCGGGTTGACAAATACGCCAGTAGCTTTAATGGCTCTAATAAAAGAGGTATTCAAGCCATACCTGGATCAATTTGTGATAGTATTCATAGATGATATATTGGTTTATTCCAGATCCAGGAAAGATCCCGAGCAGCACTTGAGGATTGTTTTGCAAACCCTCCGAGGGAGGAAGTTGTATGCCAAGCTTAATAAATGTGACTTTTGGCTAGAGCAAATTTCTTTTCTGGGCCATGTTGTATCGAAGGATAGGGTGTCAATAAATCTATCCAAGATTAAGACTATTGTTCAATGGGAACAGCCCAGGATAGTCATAGAGATTAGAAGCTTTCTGGGTTTGGCTAGTTACTATAGTAGAGTTGTAGAGGGTTTCTCTAGATTGGTTGCTCCGTTGACACGTCTTATGAGAAAGAATGTGGAGTTTATGTGGGATGGAGCAGGTGAGCGGAGTTTTCAGGAACTTAAGCACAGATTAACCAACGTGCCAGTTCTCGCCATTCCTAACAGCTCAGGAAACTATTCTATTTACACAAATGCTTCACACCAAGGACTGGGTTGTGTTTTGATGCAGAATGGAAATGTAGTCACTTATGGTTCCTGACAGTTGAAAGATCATGAGAAGAACTATCCTACTCATGATTTAGAGTTGGAAGCCGTAGTATTTGCATTGAAGATATGGTGCCACTACTTGTATGGTAAGAGATTTCAGATCTTTACGGATCACAGGAGTCTTAAGTATCTATTCTCACATGAGTTAAATATGAGACAAAAAAGGTGGTTAGAACTCCTCAAAGACTATGATTATGAGATTTTGTACCACTCGAGGAAGGCACAGGTGGTTACTGATGCATTGAGTAGAAAGAGTCTCAGGTTGGTATCATACAAGATGATTAGGGAGCACGAGTTGTTAGAACAATTCACAAACCTGAGCTTAGACATGACCCCACTTGAGATTGGCAGTCATGGATTTTAACCAGCTTGAGGTTAGAGCCAGAGTTTATTGAGAGAATCTGACAAGCTCAGCAGAATGATCAATAGTGTATTGATGTATTTAGCCAAATTCAGAGAGGTGAGGGCACTGATTTTGTATTAAGTTCAGATGGAATACTAAGGTTCAAAAATAAAATATGTGTTCCTAAGGATTTAGAGCTTATGAAGTTGATTTTATCAGAGGTTCACTCATCGAAATACACAGTACATCCAAGGAGTAGTAAAATGTATCAAAATCTCTGGAAAGTATATTGGTGGTCTGGAATGAAAAGAGATATAGCTGAGTATGTTGCTAGATGTCTCATCTATCAACAGGTTAAGGTAGAGCATCAGAAACCTGAAGAATTATTACGACCCCTACCGATACCGACATGGAAGTGGGAGCACGTCACCATGGATTTTGTTATGGGATTACTGAGAACCCGTAAGAACCATGATGCTATTTGGGTTATAGTAGATCGATTAACGAAATCAACACACTTTTTAGCTATAAGATCTACAGATACTTTGAGTGCATTGGTGAACTTGTATGTACGAGAAATAGTGAGACTGTATGGAGTCCCAGTAAGCGTTATTTCTGATAGGGATGCCCGCTTCACTTCCTACTTTTAGGGACATTTTCAAGAAGCGATGGGGACCCAATTGAACTTTAGCACCACTTTCCATCCCTTGACAGATGGTCAGTCAGAGAGGACTATACAGACCCTGGAGGATATGTTGAGACCGTGTGTCCTAAATTTTAGAGGCTCATGGGATGATCACTTGCCACTGATTGAGTTCCCCTAAAACAACAGTTATCACTCAAGTATTGGTATGGCCCCTTATAAGGCACTATATGGTCGTAGATGCCGATCACATATTAGTTGGGAAGGGGTTGGTGACGGACAGTTGCTCGCTCCCGATTTGGTTAGACAAGCCTCAAAAGATGTTCAGATAATATGTGTGAGGTTGCGAACGGCTTAGAGTCGACAAAAAGCTATGCTGACAGGAGACGGAGGCCACTTGAGTTTGCTGTGGGTGAGTCTATATTTTTGAAAGTATCTCTTTCTAAGGGAATAACTGTCAGACCCGAGTTTTCAATTTACGTATGTAGCTTGTACCTTATGATTCCTATGTGTACGAACGTTATATTTCATAGTTGAATCATAAGAAGAGCATTTACTATCATGCAATCGATTTATTGAGAATTAAAAATGCATGTAAGCTACATAACAGTAAGATAAGGGTTAAAGTGATTTCGAGCAAGTATAAGGGTAAAATGGTCAATTGACCAAAATTTGGTATAAATCTGGTGAGAAAATTTCATTAAAAATATGAAATTGAGAAATCTCAATCAATAACGGGGCAAATATTGAATTTCGAGTCCAATTGATCGAGATATGAATTTATTTAATATTTTTGAAATTTTTACCTCGAAAAACGAGCTTGAAAAGAGTGAAAAAATATACCGAAAAGATAAAATCGAACTGACAAATTCATTTATGGATTAAATGAATTTAATATGATTTTTTGGGATATTTTGGGATTTTTATTATTATTTTAATGATTAAAATAATAATAATAATCTATTATAAAAAAGGAAATTGAAAAAAAATAAAAAATCAGAAAATTGAAAAACAGAAAACGAATTGAAATTTTCGGGGAGAGATGGAAACCACGAGCCCAAACCGACGAATGGGAGAACTCGCCGGACGGCCACTAATTCGGTGACCCCACAGCCAGCGAACAACCGAAAAAGGAAGAGCGGAACCTTGCGATCATCCAGCCACTGAGAACACCCCCCACCGACGCCAGACGCCGACGAATCGAAGAGGGGAAGGTCGCGGAAGAAAAGGAGGACTCCGACGGCCACCGACAGTGCTAGGGTCCGATCAAGCCCAGCCGAACGATCCCCAGGCTGTGGTGCACCGAACAACTGCAGCGGCACTCGGAGAACCAGCCGAAAGACGTCGGCACGGCCAAAACATCCCTGAACCGATCGGCGGTTCAGGGGAGAACCTTCTAAACTGAATCGAACCGGACAAGTTCAGATAAGGAAGAGAGAGAAAAAGAGAAAAAAAAAGAAAAAGGAAAAGAAAATTTTTGAGAATTCACCGGACTTCGGTTCGACCATAAATTCCGAACGAAAGCCCGATCGAACTTCGATTCGTGCACCATCGCACAATCTCGGGTAAGTAAAGCTCATTTACGACAAATTACGTGATTAATGCGTATTTAAGATTTAATTTACGCATTTCGGATTAAATTTCGTATTTAGTGAATTATATTCAAAATTTTGAATTAAATGTCGTAAATGATATACGAGCTATCCAAAGATCTTGGAATAAAGCCCAATGGGTATTGATAGGCCCAATGAGTCGATAGACCTTGATGAACGGGCTTAATACGGATTAGGGCCCAATTAAAGTGTTAAGGGCCGATAACTGTAAATGGGCCCATTTAAGTGAAATGAACTGTATTAAATGTGTAATACAGTAGAAAATGTGAAATTAATCCAGTGAATGGTTAAATGCAGCTCCAAAGTCATATTGAGAGTTGATCGGACTGTGAGATTTGGACAGCACAAAGGAAATGAGGTCACACTACGTGATCCGAGGTAGGAGACTCTTGCAAGTAGTTAGAGATATCTGTGCATATTTTCGTATGCTTTTGCATTCACTGAAATTGTTTGAGGGTCAGAGAAAATCAATAATATTATAGGGACACGATATGGGTAAATTACGATTTTGCCCCTAGTTGGGTAAAAAAGTCAAATTTTGGGAAAAGTTGTAAAAAGCATTGAAATGATGTTTTGAGTGGTTTTTATTGCTGTGTAGCAGAAGAGTAGGTGGATGGGCTAATGTTTTGAGGTCGATGTAAACTAAGCACACTTTATAGAGCGGATTTTAGTGATTTTAAACATCACTGTTTTTAAAGAGCCATCTACCGAATTATGTGGAAACAATCGTGCTGGAGCATAGCTCGCACTTGATTTAAGATGTTTTTCACATACATTAGTGCTGGAGGTTTTCTCGCACTACATTTACTTGACATGCATGATAGAGTACTGGAGTATTGCTCGTACTCAGTTTTATGTGATTTGTGCATGATAGAGTGTCGGAGCGATTAGCTTGTATTCAAGTTTTACATGCGATGCATGACAGAGTGCAGGAGCGTTGCTTGTACTCGATTCTTCATGATTGCTACATGACATAGTACTTGAGCGATTTGCTCATACTTGATTTGAATGAGAACTATGCATGACCTAGTGCTGGAGGTTTACTCGCACTAGTGTTGATATTTTGACATGCATATACAGTGTTTTAAGGCGGAGCGTTGACTGTGAGTCACACTCAAGATGCGCACTATATTTTATGTGATATATAGACATGTTAGAAAAATCATGACGATTTCCTTCGTGTAGACTGAGTGTCACACTGTTGAGATGTTCTCACGTGGATTTAGAGACGTGGCATTTATTCCATAGTATGAGGGCTAAGACCTATGGCAAGCACCCCACTATGATGTATTTCCATAGTATAAGAGGGTAAGACCTATGGCAAGCACCCCGACCATGATGTAGGGTCCACGGGTGTACATTGTACCGTGCATGTGGCATGGAGTACACTGTACCGTGTTTTGTGTTATGGAGTTGTGGAGGAGAGTTGTTGATAGCTGGCGGTTGTGATGGACTGACCCCCCTCCCGTTACAACAGTGATAACCCGCACACCAAGTACTGTGTTGCCTCGGATTTCACCACATGTTAGGATATAGCCATAGTCCAGAGATATTGCATTTAGCCACTGAGTCTCGCATGATATATCACATATGTTTTTATGATACGGGTAGACCTGAGGGATGGGTCGGAACCCGATTTGTTTGTGTGGTGATGAGAAATGCCATATTTACTGTGTTTTGAATGTAAATGGCATATTTTATATAAAGGTATTCTTAAATGATTAAATATGCACTGTTTTGCATGAATGCCTCTGATTGATAAACCAGCATGTGTTTATTACATGGGATTTTAAATCTGTACGATTATTATATATATTTGAAACATGCTTTTGAATTGAGAGAAGGAAAGGCAAAGCACTATTTTCAGTAGATAGTATGGATGTCTACTTGCTTGCCTGATTTCCTTACTGAGCGCGTTGATAGCTCATCCAATTCATTTTCCCCCATCTCTACAGATTCTCGTAAATAGATCGAGTCGGCCAGGGTATTGCATTCCTTTGATCCGCTGCCACTCCCCATCTAGCGAAAGGTATATACAAGCGCACTCTTTTGTATCTGAACAATGCATAAACACAGTGATGTACACGGTTTTAATGTTGGGGATGTAAATGTAATGATGTAATTATTAAGTATATGAATTTACTTATGATATGAATATCAAGTATGTATGATACGTGAAAGAATGGTAAGATATGTGTGGATGAGAGGACTGATGCCTATTCACAGCCCAACTGTTGAGGAGATAAAGGTAAGTAAAAAGCAAAAAATTTATTGTGATTTTTGGTAAGGTCATGTGTGGGAGAAGGGCGTGACAATAACGAGGTTCGATAAGAAGGGAAAACTAAGTCCTCGTTGCATCGGTCCCTTTGAGATTTTGGATAGAGTGAGAGATAAAGCATATAGGCTAGCCTTACAACCTGAGCTAGGAGAGGTCCACAATGTCTTCCATGTTTCTATGCTCCTGAAGTACCATTCGGATCCTGCACATGTAATTAGCTATGAGCCATTGGAGCTCAAGGAGGATATGTCATATATAGAGAAATCGATCGGGATACTGGATAGAAAAGAGTAGGTGTTGCAGAACAAGTTGATTTCATTGGTTAAGGTCCTGTGGCAACATCATACATCAGAGGAAGCCACCTGGGAGTTAAAGGACCTGATGGAGGAGAAATATCCCCAACTTTTTGAGGAACGAACTTGATTCAATTTGGAGGACCAAATTTTCTAAGGAGGGGAGAAATGTAATGCCTGTAGTTTTACATACACTTCTTATGAAGCTATGATGTATGAGCACATTGTTACATGTGTATAGACAATAAAGGATGTAGGGATTATGAAAATTTTAATTTACAATCCATGATTTCAAGTTGTGTGCACAAGTTTTATTGCCTATAAATTATATGGAATAGATACTATTATACGTTGGTTGTTTACGGTATGTAAAATGAGGTATTAGGCAATTAAGGATGAATTACACATTGGAAATCTGTAGAAAACTATAGTAATAAGGATGCAGGGGAGGAGCAGATCGATCTCCTATGAAGGAGAGATCGATCCCCTCTCACGAAATGTCAAGTATCAGACAATTGGAACAAGGCAGATTGATCTCATAACAAGGCAAATCGATCTCCTTAAGCTTCTATCTGGAAGAAATCGATCTCTCACAGGGAACAGATCGATCTCTAAACGTCTTAGCTTACAACAGACCGATCCCCCTTCCTTATCAGATCGATCCTCCAAAGAATTTTGCTTGTAACATATCGATCTCATCATGAAGAGCAGAACGATCTGGTAGTTGTTATGTTAGGAAAAAAGACTACCAAACCATGCAAAGATCTATCTCCACGAGGGACTAGATCGATATCATGTCTCTGCATCTATAAAAGAGCATGGGATTGGAGTGAAAATCAGACTTTCTTTCCTACCAAACTCGCACCTATCATTTTCTCTCAAAGAATCAAATTTTCTCACTCTAAATATCACTACATTCCAGCCAGATTTGGAAGAAGCTCAAGAAGTGGAAGTTGTTCCTTGAAACTAGGAGAACAACATACCCAAAAATCACATATTGGTTTGATCAAGAGGAGGAGAATAGACTACCACAAGTTTGACCAAGGAAAAAGCTAAGTTGGGTAAGTCTTCAAAACTCTTAACTCCAAGCATGATGTTTTAGGTGATTTTGGGAGTTGATGAATGCATATTGTGTTAGTAGTAAATGGCTAAGATGCATAGAACTCACTTAATCTAAAATGTACCTAGAAAAGAGATAGATTGAGTTTGCCATTGTAATGATCTTAGAGTACTATGGTATTGGTGGTGTTGAGTGAATGATCTTAGATGAATTTATAAAGAAATATGATAAAAAGTTTGTGAAAGCATGAGTAAGTAAGTAAATAACAATATAGATGTTTAGAAGAAGAAGAGGAAAATGACTTAATGATTTATGCATGTAGACTGGAATACGTTGAGACTCGATTGACCCGGATTGCGAACAAAGCAAATGAGACGAAGGAAACACAAATGCAATTCGAGGTAAGGGATTGTATGTTAGCGATAGAGATATTCGTATGTATTTTATACTGATTTCAGTAGTTATGATGCTCGAGATACTATGTTTAGCTATTGGGCCATGAAGTGATATAAATTTGTGAAATGTATTATGGTATATATTGTGAAAATGGGATGTGGGAAGGAAAAACAACATGACATGCATGTTTTAATATTTTTATAACTATACGCTATTTTATGACTGAGAAATGATGATGGATAGGTTGGCTAGTTTTATGAGTTTAGCATGGAACGACATGCTACGTTCATAAACATGATTTGAGTCTTTAAACGAGAAAAAAATAGCCTTCTATCAGATTTGAGATGTATTGGTGTTAGAGCCTTAGCTCACACATGTTTTGATGATTTGACTATGCTAGAGTTTTACTCGCATGTGTTTTCCTTGATTTAACAAACTGTGCTGGAGCGTAGCTCGCACTTGATTTTATGATATTGATAATGTGCTGCAGCCTAGCTCACATAATGATTTGAGATGATATAGTGCTGGAAGCAGTTGCTCGTACTGAGAGATACCACGCTGGAGCCATGCGGAGACTGTGTGTCACACTGATTCTGCTCGCCTGGTACATGAGATATGGTTTAGGATGATGAGTCCATCGGAGTAGGGTGGATGGACTGGGTCCACGGGCGTACGATGTACCGTGTAGTTGTCCGGGGAGTACTATGTACCGTGTTGTGTGCACGCGAGTACAAGTATCGGGTAGATGACACATAGAGTATGTTGTACCGTGAGTATATGTGATATGATGGGGAAGATGATAATGATGATGATGATTGAGATGAGTCGAAGGGTAGGACTGATCCATCCCCCTTTAGGCAAGTGATGTGATAATTCTATTAAAATAGAATTATTTGTGCTTAATTTCTTACTTAATTATTTTAATCCCCATATTATTTTATTAAATATCCCCTTAATTTAATTAAAATTCTCTTATGTGCAGATAAATTAAATCCATATGAAACTCAGTCGTTTTAGTAGAAAATGGGCGGAAAACGAGCTAAAGGAGACTAGACCACTACCATTTCGTAGTCAGACTCACCATTCATCTGGACATGTGTGATGTCGAGTGTTCGTATTTTATTCACCTCAGAAAGATAAGATCAATGGACATCGTACCCACCTCATGGAAGATACACACCGGGCCACATTGCACAACCAAGTAGACTAGAAGATGAATGACATGGAAATATCTACTCTAGAGCGAATGGAATGAAGACAAGTGGCCAAACAATGCCCACTCATCTAGGATTGAAAATTACCATTGTTCCCCCAAGTTTTTGTGTATAAATAGAACATGATGAGCAATTGAGAAACTAAGTAGTATAGGTAGGGTAAAGTAGTTTAGGAGTAGAATTTTAGGGTAGAGTAGAGGTAGCCTATGGTAAGAGTAGTGCTAGGGTAATTTTTAGAATCGTTTTTTAGGTTAAAGTTTTCTTTCTCTTATTTTCTTTAAAAGCTTTCACGTTAGTTTTAGTTTTATGAATAGTGATTATTTCATTTTTCTTCTCGGTTTTGCAAGTTCATTTCTTTGTTTGTTGATTCAGCACACTAGAGTTTGAATGAAAAGCTTTCATTTTTCTTTTCCTTAGCTCTCGGTTTGCATCTTTAACTTTTCTATTCCCTTGTTCTGCTTACCGATTGTTAGACCTGAGGAAGTGAGAAATTTTGGCTGGTGACAGTGGCCTTAGTCTTCCTTCATGTTTCAGCACCTTCTTTTTCTGTTTTAAGTTTAGCTAATTTCAACCATGTTACTTCCTTTTTTCAAGTTGTTTTAAGATAGTTCCAAGTTACATTCAAAATAGAAAATTTTCTTTACTGTTGCCCTTGTTGCATTTTCATTTCCTGCATTTTTTTCTACATTTTCCAGCTCGTTTTATTTCATCATTCTACTGTGGTGGCTTTGTTGATTCGAGATGGCAAAAAAGGCTGAGTAACATAGCCTTGCCTTCATCATTTCATCCTTTGCTTCTGCGCTATGCTTGCGGGAATATGCTCAATTTCAATTCAGCTTCTTCTTTGTTGCTTGCTGGAATGTAGTACAGGACACGTTGTGAAGAGTTAAAGCAGTTGCCTATTGAGAGTGTTACGGACTGCTGCTATGAGGGTGAAGAGGTCGTAGCTGCTAAAGCTGGAGGGACAGCTGGCGTCAGTGCAAGACCAAGCTGGAATGCGCGGTTGCAGTGGACAGGGATCACATACCCTTCTCTATTCTCCACTATTCTAGGAGTCACCTACTGTTCATCATCTCTTTTTGATTAACTTTTGTTTTCATCATATTTTACATTTTCTGTTTGTCTATACTGCTTTAAGCCTTCATGTAACAACTTATGTTTTTGTCTGATTTAATTCTCGTCTGTATTGATCATTTATAATGTTACGGTAATATGCTGCTTTTCCCTTACTGTTGTGTGCAGGAATGATGGCATGGAGAGGCAGTTTTAGTGCAGAAAGTCGGATGTTGCAGTACAAAGTATAACAGTGTAGAACCGGGCAGGGAATTAAGCTGGTGCATGCCATGGATACAAACTGTTGTGCAGTAAGGTGGCGAGGCAGAAGATTGCAGGAAGAAAAGCAAGAGGGTGGCAGTACGTGGGAGTTGTTGGTACTGAAGCAGTAGCTAGCGCAGCTAGTAGCAGTTTGCGGACAGCACCTGGAGGCAGAAACAGCTGGACAGTGCTGGAGCAATAAAGGAATGAGCTTGTACAATACCAGTACACGGGACCGACTGGCTGGGAATTTGGCTCAGGCCATGTTTGGCAGCCTTTAAATTTCACAATCTGATTATCATGTTTTATATTATTTGCTAAGTATTTTTATCCTTTTTATTGTTGTTTGTTAGCTTAGGTAAAAATGGTTTTAAATTAATTTGCATGTTCATTAATTGTTTCTTGCCTATTAGTTTGAAATTTTAGATTAGAGTTTATGTATTGCATTTAGGATTAAATTTAGGGGTAGAATTATTCTATGCATTTTTAATTTAGTTTTTATTTTAAATTTAAAAATCCAAAAATATTTATTTCTAATGCATTATTTAGATTTTATTGTTAAGTTAGTAATTAGCTATAGTAAGGGTTAATTTAGAATCATTATTTTAGGCATTCAGATTTATAATTATATTTAGAAATTTTATTTTTAGAATTTTATTTCATTAGATTTAAGTTAGTTTAAGTTGCATTTTGATAATTAAAATAATTGCATGCACATTTTATTTGTAGTTTGATTTGAGTTAATTTTGTTTCTTTAGTTTCATATTTGTATTCTAGTTTATTTGCATTAATTAATTTTAACTGTGTTAATCATCTTTTGTAGGTTATTGCTTTTAATTGCTTTGAGCTCTATAAGTAATTTTAGCTCTGTTCTTTTTTCTTTATTTTATAATTTTTATTGTTTTTAGTACTTTTTAATTTTAGCCTTGTAGATCACCCCCTAAATATTCATAATTTGCTAGGCTATACTTAGGGTAAAATTAACCGGTACTTAATTAGGCTAATTAGATTCTTTGTGGGACGACAATCCAAGACTCAAATCCCATTATTACTTGTATGACCCGTGCACTTGTGGATAACACGTCTAGGTCACTTAGAGTGGGCGTAGTCAGTACCAAGTTTTTGGCTCCGTTGTCGGGAATCACAATTAGTCATTAATTAATATCGGTGAAATTATGCTTAGATATAATTCTAGTTTGTACATTCTTAGGTTATAAATATTTAGAGCTTTAATTTAGGTTAGTTAAATTTCTCTCTAAGAAAAAAAATAAAAAAATTAAAAAAATTTCTTGAGGACTCTTAGATGTTTGCATGCGTAGAGCCAAGAGCTTTGATTGCTTTCCTTTAGATCCTGAAATTGAACGAACACTTAGAAAAATTAGAAAGGATTTTAGGAAATTAGTAGCTTCACTGAAAAAGACCATGGCAGAGAATAGAGAAATTAGGATCGTAGGAGATTATGCCGTACCGACTATTGGAGGGTATTCTACTGGCATTAGGCCACCAGCTGTCCCTACAAATAATTTTGAAATTAAGCCTTCAATCCTTCAGATGATCCAAACTTCGCTACAGTTCAATGGACTTCCCCACGATGACCTACATGCTCACTTAGGTCAATTCTTGGATCTGTGCAACACCTTTAAGCATAATGGATTATCGGATGATGGGCTTAGGCTTAGACTATTCCCCTTCTCAGTTAGGGATAGAGCGCGACACTGGTTAACTTCTTTACCTCCAAGATCCACTTTCACTTAGGATGAGTTAGCCCATCAATTTTTAGCTAAGTTCTTTCCTCCCTCCAAAAATGGCTAAACTCCGTAGTGACATATCTTCCTTTACTCAATTCGATTTTGAATCTCTTTATGAAGCTTGGGAACGATATAAAGACTTTCTTAGAAAGTGTTCTCATCATGGCCTACCCTTATGGCTGTAAGTCCAGACCTTCTACAACGGACTCACTAGCGAAAATAGGATCATCGTTGATGTTGCTGCGGAAGGAACTTTAATGTGCAAGATGGAGGAGGAAGCTTATGGTCTTTTAGATAAGATGGCAGCTAACAACTACCAATGGTCTTCGGAAAGGCAGCTACCTAAGAAGTCGGCAGGTATCTATGAGTTAGACACACTGTCTACCTTGACTTCTCAAATAGCTAACCTTACAAAAAAGGTAGAGTCACTCGGTACCCAGCATAATTCTGCCACTAGTCTTAACCCTGTTCTTGCTATCCAAAGTCCTTTCAATTCTTGCAATCTGTGTGGTGGTACACACTCTATAGATAGGTGCCTGCTTAACTTAGAGTATGTTCAGTATGTTTCTCTATCTCAAAAGCAACAGAACAACCCCTTTTCGAACACCTACAATCCAGGGTGGAGGAATCATCCTAATTTTTCCTGGAGCCAAAATCAAGGGCAATCTTCTAATTTTAGACCTGTGGGACCCCTTGGATTTCAAGCTCCACCAGTTCATGTACCACCATATCGCAGCTTCCATATCATCCACCTCATCATTATCATCACCCATACCCACCTCAACAATTTCAACATCATCTATCACCACCACCACCTATTCAGCCATAACACTTACTTGCACCAGCAGCTGCAGCTGAGAAGAAGCCCTCGTTTGAGGAGGCATTCACGACTATCCTGCAAAATCAAGCAGCCTCTATCAAGAATTTAGAAGTTCAGGTTGGACAAATAGCTAGTGCTCTTAGCCAGCGTCCACAAGGGACCCTCCCCACTAATACCGAAGTTAACCCTGTTAGGCAGAGGGAGGGTAAGGAGCATGTTAAGGCCATAACCCTTAAGAGCGGCAGAGAGCTAGATGAACCACATGTTAAGTCTAATCCTGTTAAGCCCATAGTTAAAGAATCCCTAGGTTTTAAAGAGGCGATTCAGAAAAAAGAAGGAATATCAGGATTAGGCTGTAAAGGAATCTAAGTTAGGCGCTTCTTCATCTTTACCTTCTTCTTCACAGCCTTCCTCTTCATCTGATACTACCCATGTTACCACTACACTTCCTCTAGTTAGACCACCAGTGCCATTTCCTCAGAGGTTCCAAAACCATAAGCTCGATCAACAATTTGCTAAATTTCTTGAGGTTTTTAAGAAGCTTCACATCAACATTCCTTTCGCAGATGCTTTAGAGAAAATGTCGAGTTATGTGAAGTTCATGAAGGATATCCTCTCGAGGAAGAGAAGATTGGAAGATTATGAGACAGTGGTCTTGACTGAGAAGTGTAGTGCCATTATTTAGAAAACATTACCCCATAAGTTCAAAGATCCAAGGAGTTTTACCATACCATGCACCATAGGCAATCAATTTTTTGGTAGAGCTATGTAAGATCCAATTTTTTATCATATTTTCTTATGATTCACACATTTTATGAATAGTATTTTGTGTTAATGGAATCATAAGACAGATGATTTTGATCATGTAAAAATGAATGAAGTAGTCGAACATACGTAAAATTTGAAAACGGACAGTTAAGGAATTTCAAATTAAATTTATGAGATTTGAATTGTTTGGACAGAGATACAAATTTTAAATGAGAAATTATAGTGGGTTCAAGAAGGAAAGTCGGCATAAATTGGTCCCGAACGTGTAAAAGGGTAAAACGGTCAAAAGACCAAAATTCGGTATAAATTCGATAAGAAAATTTCATTAAAAATATGGTTTTAAGAAATCTTGATCAATAAAGGAGAAAATATTAAATTTCGAGTCCAATTGATCAAGATATGAATTTATTGGAATTAATCGAAATTTTCACATCGAAAAATTATTCGAAAAATATTGGAAAAATACACCGAAAAGATGAAATAAGACAAATAAATTCATTTATGGATTAAATGAATAAAATATAAGTTTTTAAGGATATTTTGGGATTTTTAGAATATTTTAATGATTAAAATAATAATAAAATAAATTATAAAAAAATAAAAAAACAAAAACGAATCTTAAAACGCGAAAGGAAGAAAAAAAGGAAAACAAAGCGAAGAAGGCGAACCCGAGGAGATCACCGGACGAGCCACCACCGACGGTCCAGCGACAAGGCGAAGGGTGGAAAAAGGAATAGGACGACCGAGTGACCCTCCTGCCACCGAGACGCGCTCCACCGACGTCGAAATCCGGTGGATTGAGGGAGAGAAGCTGGGGAGAGGGGAAGCGAATCCGGTGGCCACCTGTGAGATTTAGCCCCTATCGAGGCCAGACAAACATTGCCCGGCCAGAGACGCGCTGAATGGCGGTAGCGGCACATCGGGAACTGGTTGGACGACATCGAAACGAAAAAAAAAGGGACTGAACCAGTCTACGGTTCAGTGAGAAATCCACTGTGCTGAACCGAACCGGACCGGTTCAGCCAAGAAAGAGATGAAAAAGGGAGAAAAAGGAAAGAAAAAGAGAAAAAGGAAAAAAGGGGAAGATATTCGGGGATACACCGGACTTCAGGTAAGTCGGTAAGAGGTTAAAAGTGACCGAATTGATTTTCAGAAATTTAACTTAAAATTATATTTGATCAAAAATTTACCCGAAATTAAATATAAAATTGTGCAATTCGACGAGAAATTACGTACGTGAGCCCGATAGAACTTTGATTTGCGCACCATCTCATAATTTCGGGTAAGTAAAGCTCATTTACGACAACAATATGATTATTACGCAATTGGAATTTATTTTACAGATTTCAGATTAATTTCTGCATAAAAATAAATTATATTCGTATTTTTGAATTAATTGTTATAAATGATATACGAGCTATCCAAAGAGTTTTGAACGAAACCCAATGGGTTTTGAGAGCCCAAAAGACCCGAAGAAGGGATTTAATAAGTGGAAATGGGCTGAAAATGAGTCGAGGCCCATTAAGGTGTAATCGGGCCCAATAAAGTCAAATAAGCCCAGTGTTTTAGATTCGATCAATAAGAGTGAAATACTGATAAGTATATTAGAATTGACCCAAAGATGTGGTTATATACAGCTCCGTAGACTTAGTTTGGAGCAAATTGGACTAAGAGACCTGGTACGGTCGAGACAGGATAAGCTCGCACGTGATTCCAGGTAAGGGAATTTTACGGACTGCTAGAGGTAACTTTACGCAATTTCGACATCATTTACATTCCCTAAATTTGTCTGAAGGGTCTAGATTTAAGATAAGAATTTTAGTGCCCCGGATGGAAAAATGACTAAAAAACCCTTGTGAAGGGTAAAATTTCAAAATTTAGGAAAAGTTGGGAGAAACAAGAACAAGAGGTTCCTGCTTGCTTTTGAGGTGTTTTCACATGTGCATGAGTAGGCTGGCTAACTTTTAAATAAAAATGCACAGCATTGCATATTTTCAACAATGTAATTTCTTGTGAAAATTGTTTTGAGATAACAGAGCCGCCTATGAGATTTTATGAAAGTGTGACGTGTTAGAGCTCAGCTAGCACGAGTTTTGATTTGTGTGATGCATTCATTAGTGCTGGAGCAAAGGCTCGCACTAGAGTTTTACATGCATAGGTGCTGGAGTTTAACTCGCACCAGATTTTCATATGATTTTCGTGACAGGGTGCTGGAGCCTATCTCAGACCAGATTTTCACCTGATTTTGTGACACACTGCTAGAACCTAGCTCGCACTAGTTTTACATGATTTTGACAAAGTGCTGGAGCTTAGCTCGCACCAGATCT
Source organism: Firmiana major (assembly GCA_033439115.1). NCBI lineage: Eukaryota > Viridiplantae > Streptophyta > Magnoliopsida > Malvales > Malvaceae > Firmiana > Firmiana major. Next base: position 42,897,046 of record CM065905.1, read on the forward strand.
TATGAGATTTTATGAAACGCGTACTGGAGCTTTGGTCGTACGAGATTTTCCTTGATTTTATGAGAGTGCTGGAGCATCGCTCACATTGATTTTATGAGACATGCGATGAGCCGTACTTGGAGCATCGGGTAGACTGTGTGTCACACCGATTAAATATGCGCGCACGTGCGTTTTGAGACAGGCACGATTGTGGATATCAGATATGGATCCACGAAGTACGTTATACCGTGCAAGTAGCATGGAGTACGTTGTACTGTGCTGGGATTGATTATGTGACATCTTCAGATGCGAGTGGCATCTTCGGATGCGAGATATCGGACATGACTAATGGGATGGACTGACCCACCTCCTGGGGTGGTTCCCGAAAGTGGTGAGACCCCGCATACAAGATCCGTGTAGCACTGGGATCACGAGTATATGGCCAATACTCCTGGTTATTTACCTAAGATATATATATATTGCCTAGTCTCGCATGTTGTTACTTGATGTTTTGAAAATCATGTTTGTGAACTTTTGTGTGAGTCTGGATCACCCGAGTGAGGGGTTGAATCCTGACTGAGATGTGATTTTGATAAGAATGAAACTGGGATTTAAACTGAAATTTGCATGACGTTATTTCCATGCTATTTAAATCCAGACATGATGTAAACTTGTTTTACATTACATTCATTTTGTCGCATGTTATTATTGCTTTGAAAAGCATCTGATTTCATGGTTTTGTGTGAGTCAGGAACACCCGAGGGATGGATGGAGTCCTGGCTGTGTTGTGAAATTTTAACGAGAATGAAATGATTTAAATGGATTTGCATGTTGAGTTTTTTCATTCTCTTTGAAATCCATATGTGAACTTGTTTTACATGACAATCATGAATTGTAGCAGCTATTTTAAAATGTATGGAGAAAGGGTGGTTTATGCACGACACCACGTTCATGTAGGTATTATGGTTACCAACTTATTCGTAGGATTGTCGTAGTGAGCTTGATGTGCTCACCCCTTTCATTTTCCTACAATTTATTTCAGTAGACTTTGAGGCAACTGAGTACTGCATTTCTGATATCCGTTGCTGCCCATCATTTTGAGGTATATACACTTGTACATATTGTATCTAAATATGAATAGCACAATAACATGTTTGTAAGTAACTTTCGGGGATGTATAGACACTGTAAACACTAGTAAATGAATGAGAAAGAATTAGTTAAAAACTCATGTCTTTACCTCTCTTTTAATAAGGAATTATGTTATATGGTGAATGAATGGTGGGACTGGTATTGACGCACAGCCCAATTGTTAGTGGAGTGTGGTCACGATCAGATGACAGGTAACTATAAAAGAAAAACGAAAAATTTACTTTGATTTTTGGGTCGTGACATTAGTGGTATCAGAGCGAGATTGGTCTGATGTGTGTCAGTGTCAATAATTAGGGAATTATATCCCCGTGTTGCTGTGCTTGGTTAGATACAATTGTGTATATTGAGATGGGTTTTAACTAAGAAATGGTTGTGAATGCAAGAATATAGGCATTATGTCGAATACCAGTCGCGGTAGATGAGGTAGAACACGAGGCAGAGGCCTTAGAGGTAAGCCTGAGCCTGCTAGTCATGCTGAGTCAACCCATGAGACCCATGAGGAGCTTGAGGTGGAGACTGATGTTGAGTATACTCCACAGGGTCCTATAAAGAGACCAAACAGTATTGAGCGACACTTCACGAGGATAGAGTGGAGTGTAGAAAATATTTTGGAGTTGTTTACTCAGTCTATGCATGTAGTTGAGGATAGGTAGGGTAAAGCCTGAACAGATGCCTCCGACTATAGAGATTTTCACACCCCTCTGATATTTAGCTAAGTAAAAAAACTAATAGTTACTGAGTACTGGGTGAATGAGATAGCAAAGTTTTATAGATTCTTTCAGTGTATGTCGACCGAAAAGTGACTTTTAAATACGTTTATGTTGGAATGTGAGGCGGAGCATGGGTTAAAGTCCGCTCGACCTATTTTAAGTGTTAGACATCTAAGACTGATATGAGAGATAATTCTGGATGTACAGAGACAGTATATTTTGAACATTGTTCAAAGGAATTTACGGATATAGTTCCTTACTTTGACCCAGAGGAACAGGTCAATCGACCAGTATGAATCTCAATTTACATCCCTGGGCATGTATAATCTGACATTATGAACAGTGAGAATCGAAAGGTCCGAAAGACATGGAAAGACTCAGACCGTCTATCAGAGTCTGATTGGCCCTGTTAGATATACGACGAGGTAGTACGCAGATCACAGTGCATGAATAAGATTAGGAATTGCATGCCTCTGAGTTTAAGAAAGGTAAAAAAGGGCTGAAATAGAGACAAAAAGAGAATAGAGGATGACAGAGATGTCAGAATGGGAAAAAGGTAGTTTGGTAAAATATTAGAGTTGATGAGTCACGGGGTAAGATGATTGGTAAGCCCAGTGTATCCAGTTTCAACGTTTACACAGATATTGAGATTAGAGGACCCCGACCTGCTAATGGGCAGTGTTGGATGTGTGGTAGTTACCACGAAAATAGGCGGTTGAATGAGGGCGAGTATATGCCTTAGACCAGGACATTATTGATGCTTCATTTGATGTGGTGCGAGGTACCATTTTGATTGTTAATATTGAAGCAATTATTTTAATTGATCTTGGTACTACACATTTATTCATATCGTCGTCATTTGCATATAAGTTAATGAAATATGTAAAGCCTATATCATTAGGTGAAATGCTGATAGTTAGCACCCCAATGAAGGATAGTCTACTAATTGAATATGTCAGAAGAGATTGTAATTTGAAAGTGGGGGAAAGGAACAAGCGGACCAATCTCATTCTATGAAATATGAGTGTTTTGATGTAATATGGGGAATAAATTGATTGGCTGCAAATAATGTTGTTGAAATTGCTATTATAAGATAGCGATGTTTCACCCCAGAAAAGTGTATGGCAAGTTTTAAGAAGTAATGAAAGAGTTTTGTTATAGTTGATATACGAAATGAGATAAGCTTTGAGAAGTGATAGATCCTGAATACAAGATATATTGGAATAAGAGGCGTATGCAAGGTACGAATATCTCTGATATGTTAAGTAATTTGGATTAAGCGATATGTAGTAGATATGAATTGCGACCAAGGATAAGGGGTGGATATATCCATAACCAGTCTATGTTGTCAAGTCTGAGGGTTAATAAAGGTATTTCAAAATACCTCCCTGCCTGAAGACTTGACAGCGTCTAGAAGTACACATAACCTATAAATTAAAATCGACTGTTGTAATATATAAGTTCAAAATTAGAGTACCTTTACTTGTACGATAAAGAAATATAGAATTCGATTAATCATGAAGGTTTAAAAATTAAAATTTTATAAAAATCGTTAATATAAGAAAAAGGAAATGACGCGGGTTAGTATCTTGAACATAAGCGATTTTGAAATGATATTATACGTTTATGCGTACATAGGTTAAGGATATGGGTAATTGAAATATTTAGTGGAATGTGGATGTACCTATGACAATTCATTGTACTCGTTATGGCATTGAAGAATGAGGTATTTAAACTTTACATGGACCAATTTGTTATCATACTTATTGATGATATTTTGGGTGTATTTAAAGTCCAGGGAAAATCATAAGCAACAATTGGAAATTATTTTTACAGATGATTTGTTTCAAGTTCTCGAAATGGACTACTTTGTTGACATGTTTAAGTTAGGAAAAAGTTGTATTTAAATGAGATGATAGACGAGACATGAGTTTTGGAGTATTGAGGTATGAACTGACCACTGTATTATTTTCACCATACCCAATAGCTCAAGAGGTTTCTTAGTGTATATGGATACCTCAAAATAATGAGTGGGCTGTGTATTGATGAAAAATGGGAAGATAGTTGATTATGGATCCAGACAACTCAAGGATCATGAAAGAAACTATCTGATCCATGATTTAAAGTTGACAGCGATAGTGTTTGTACTGAGTATATGACACTACTATGTACACAGTGAGTAATTTCGATTATGCACTAATCATAAAAGACCCGAGTATCTATTTTCACAGAAAGAGTAGAATAAAAGAATAACATAGAGGGTTAGAGCTTCTGAAGGATTATGATTGTGGAAATTGTACCACCCAGGAAAGGCCAATGTAATGGCTGATGCCTTGAGCAGAAAGAGCCTCGGGATGGTATAACATTTTAAGGTCAGGAAGCGTGAGCTGCTAGAGCAGTTGTGAGCCTCAGCAGTGATGTGATCCCTTCTGATGATGACAGTGACTGTGTGACAGCTAGCTTGAGATTAGAATCGGATTTGAGTGATCGAATTTGATAGGCTTAGCGTGATGATCGACATGGTGTCGATAGTGTGGGTCAAATTCAGATGGGTACAGTGACAGAGTTCACAGAGAGTAATGATGGCTTACTGAGGTTCAGACACAGTATAAGTGCTCCCCAAGACCACAGTTGATGAGATAATATTATTTTCAAAAGCTCACTCTTTGGGATATACAGTGCATTCGGGAAGTAATAAATATATCGAAATCTCTAAAAAGGGTATTGGTGGTCAGATATGAAAAGAAACATTGTAGAGATTGTGGAGAGGTGTTTCGTATGTCAGCATATTAGGGTAGAGCAATAGAAGTTTGCAGGGTTATAGTAGCCTCTACCTCTATTGACACGAAAATGGGAGCAAGTTACCATGGATATCGTGATGGGTTATAGAGGACCGTAAGAATCATGAGGCTATTTGAGTGATTGTCGATAGATTGATTGAATCTACCCACTTTCTAGTTATGAAAGCCATAGATACTCTGAGTGTGTGAGCAAATTTATATAAGTAAGAAGATTATGGAACAATAGGTAGTATTCCAAGGAGTATTGTATCATATAGGGATTCTCGCTTCACTTGCCACTTCGGGAACATGTTTCAAGAAGCCATGGGAACCCAGTTGAGTGTGAGCACAACATTTCGTCCTTAGACAGATGGTCAGTCAGAGAGGACTGTACGGGTTCTAGAGGATATGATGAGAACTTGTGCAATTGATGTTAGAAGCTCTAGGAATGATCATTTGTTATTATAGCTAAATTGCCCACAGCGATAGTTATCACTCGAGTATCGATATAGCATTGTGTGAAGCATTGTTTGGCCATAAGGGTTGCTTTTTCGACTGGATAGAAAGAAGTGGGTGACAGATAGAAAATTTCTCTCAATCTAGTATAATAAGCCTTTGAGGGTGTTCAGCTGATTGTGAGAGAATGAGAACACCTTAGAATAGATAGAAAAGTTATGCTAATAAGAGATGGGGATAGGATTCATCGAGTGTGAATCAGTGTGTTTGGAAATTTCTCTTTCTAAAGGTATAATGAGATTCTGGTATTAAACAGGAAGGAGAAGGTGTTGAGGTTTAAGATGATCTCCCTAATAAAAGTCCTTCGGTAGTATTACACTTCGGAGGAATTTAAATAGGAGCTGGAGAGTATGAGTATGATATATGTGATGTATCCGGAGTGGTTTACAGACTAACTTGGTTCTAATTTGGAGGACCAAATTTCTTAAGTAAGGGAGATTATGTAAGACCCGATTTTTATCATATTTTCTTATGATTCACACATTTTATGAATAGTGTTTTATGTTAATGGAATTATAACACAGATGATTTTGATCATGTAAATATGAATGAAGTAGTTGAACGTACGTAAAATCCGAAAACAGACAGTTAAGGAATTTCAAATTAAATTTATGAGATTCGAATTGTCCGAACAGAGATACAAATTTTAAATGAGAAATTATAGTGGGTCCAAGAAGGAAAGTCAGTCTAAAATGGTCCCAAACATGTAGAAGGGTAAAACGGTCAAAAGACCAAAATTCGGTATAAATTCGATAGGAAAATTTCATTAAAAATATGGATTTAAGAAATCTTGATCAATAAAGGAGAAAATATTAAATTTCGAGTCCAATTGATCAAGATATGAATTTATTGGAATTAATCGGAATTTTCATATAGAAAAATTATCCCAAAAATATTGGAAAAATAGACCGAAAAGATGAAATAAGACAGATAAATTCATTTATGGATTAAATAAATAAAATATAATTTTTAAGGATATTTTGGGATTTTTAGAATATTTTAATGATTAAAATAATAATAAAATAAATTATAAAAAAAAGAAAACAAAATAACGAAAACGAATCTGAAAACGCGAAAGGAAGGAAAAAAAGGAAAACGAAGCGAAGAAGGCGAACCCGATGAGATCACCAGACGAGCCACCACCAGCTACCCAGGGGCCAGGCGAAGGGTCGAAAAAGGAAGAGGACTGCCCTCTTGCCACCGAGACGCGTGACGAATCGAGGCAGAGAAGCCGCGGAGAGGAGAAGCGAATCCGACGGCCACCGGTGAGATTTGGCCTTGATCGAGGCCATCTAAACGTTGCTCGGATAGAGATGTGCCGAACGATGGTAGTGGCACACCGAGAACCGGTCGAACGACGCCGAAAGGACAAAAAGGGATTGAACCGGTCGGCAGTTCAGTGAGAAAGCCACGGTGCTAAACCGGACCAGACCGGTTCAGCCAAGACAGAGAGGAAAATGGGAGAAAAAGAAAGAAAAAGAGAAAAAGGAAAAAAAGGGGAAGATTTTTGGGGATACACCAGACTTCGGGTAAGTCGGTAAGAGGTCAAAAGTGACCGAATTTATTTTTGGGAATTTAATTTAAAATTATATTTGATTGAAAATTTACCCGAAATTAAATATAAAATTGTATAGTTCGACGAGAAATCGCGTACGTGAGCCTGATAGAACTTCGATTTGTGCACCATCGCATAATTTCGGGTAAGTAAAGCTCATTTACGACAACAGTATGATTATTACGCAATTAAAATTTATTTTGCAGATTTCAGATTAATTTTTGCATAAAAAAATTATATTCGTATTTTTGAATTAATTGTCATAAATGATATACGGGCTATCGAAAGAGTTTGGAACAAAGCCCAATGGGTATTGAGAGCCCAATAGACCCGAAGAAATGATTTAATAAGTGGAAACAGGCTGAAAATGGGTCGAAGCCCATTAAGGTGCAATCGGGCCCAATAAAGTCAAATAGGCCCAGTGTTTTAGATTCGATCAATAAGAGTGAAATACTGATAAGTATATTAGAATTGACCTAAAGATGTGGTTATATGCAGCTCCGTAGACTTGGTTTGGAGCGAATTGGATTGAAAGACCTGATACGGTAGAGAAGGGATAAGCTCACGCGTGATTCTAGGTAAGGAAATTTTACGAACTGCTAGAGGTAACTTTACGCAATTTCGACATCATTTACATTCCCTAAAATTGTCTAAAGGGTCTAGATTTAAGATAAGAATTTTAGTGCCCTGGATGGGCAAATGACCAAAATACCCTTGTGAAGGGTAAAATTTCCAAATTTTAGAAAAGTTGGGAGAAACAAGAACAAGAGGATCCTGCTTGTTTTTGAGGTGTTTTGACACGTGCATGAGTAGGCTGGTTAACTTGTAAATAAAAATGCACAGCATTGCATATTTTCAACAATGTGATTTCTTGTGAAAATTGTTTTGAGATAACAGAGCCGCCTACGTGATTTTATGAAAGTGTGACGTGCTAGAGCTCAGCTCGTACGAGTTTTGATTTGTGTGATGCATGCATTAGTGCTGGAGCAAAGGCTCGCACTAGAGTTTTACATGCATAGGTGCTGAGTCTAACTCGCACCAGATTTTCATATGATTTTCGTGACAGGGTGCTGGAGTCTAACTCGCACCAGATTTTCACTTGATTATTTATGACACAGTGGTAGAGCCTAGCTCGCATTAGTTTTACATGATTTTGACAAAGTACTGGAGCTTAGCTCGCACTAGATCTTATGAGATTTTATGAAAGCTTTGCTCACACGAGATTTTCCTTGATTTTATGAGAGTGCTAGAGCATTGCTCGCACTGATTTTATGAGACATGCGATGAGCCGTGCTTGGAGCTTCGAGTAGATTGTGTGTCACGCCCATTAAATATGCTCGCATGTGCATTTTGAGACAGGCACAATTATGGATATGAGATATAGGTCCATGGAGTACGTTGTACCGTGCAAGTAGCATGGAGTACGCTGTATCGTGCTGGGATTGATTATGTGGCATCTTCGGATGTGAGTGCTATCTTTGGATGCGAGTGGCATCTTTGAATGCGAGATATCGGACAGGACCGAAGGGATGGACTGACCCACCTCCTGGGGCGGTTCTCGATAGTGGTGAGACCCCGCACACAGGATCCGTGTAGCAGTGGGATCACGAGTATATGGCCAATACTCCTGGTTATTTTCCTGAGATATATATATATATATATTACCTAGTCTCGCATGTTGTTACTTCATGTTTTGAAAATCATGTTTATGAACTTTTGTTTGAGTCTGGATCACTTGAGGGAGGGGTTGAATCCTGACTAAGATGTCATTTTGATAAGAATGAAACTAGGATTTAAACTGAAACTTCCATGACGTTATTTCCATGCTATTTAAACCTAGACGTGATGTAAACTGGTTTTACATGACATTCATTGTGTCACATGTTATTATTGCTTTGAAAAGCATCTGATTTCATGATTTTATGTGAGTTAGGAACACCTGAGGGATGGGTGGAGTCCTAGCTATGTTGTGAAATTTTAACAAGAATGAAATGATTTAAATGGATTTGCATGTTGAGTTTTTCCATGCTCTTTGAAATCCATATGTGAACTTGTTTTACATGAGATCATGAATTGTAGCATCTATTTTAAAATGTGTGGAGAGAGGGTGGTTTATGAATGGCACCACGTTCATGTAGGTAGTATGGTTACCAACTTGTTCGTAGGATTGCCTTATTGAGCTTGATGTGCTCACCCCTTTCATTTTCCTACACAGATTTCTTTCAGTAGACTTTGAGGTAACTGAGTACTGCATTCTTGATATCCGTTACTGCCCATCATTTTGAGGTATATACACTTGTACATATTGTATCTAAATAGGAATAGCACAATAACATGTTTGTAAGTAACTTTTGAGGATGTATGACACTGTAAACACTTGTAAATGAATGAGAAAGAATTAGTTAAAAACTCATGTGTTTACCTCTCTTTTAATAAGGAATTAAATTATACGGTGAATGAATGTTAGGACTGGCATTGATGCATAGCCCAATTGTTAGTGGAGTGTGGTCACGATCAGAGGACAGGTAAGTATAAAAGAAAAACAAAACATTTATTCTGATTTTTGGGTCGTGACATTGGTGGTATAAGAGCGAGATTGGTCTGATGTGTGTCAGTGTCAGTAATTAGGAAATTATATCCCCATGTTACTATGCTTAGTTAGATACAATTGTGTATATTGAGATGGGTTTTAACTAAGAAATGGTTGTGAATGCAAGAATAAAGTCATTATGCCGAATACCAGTCGCGGTAGATGAGGTAGAGCACGAGGCAGAGGCCGTAGAGGTAGGCTTGAGCCTGCTAGTCATGCTGAGTCAACCCATGAGACCCATGAGGAGCTTAAGGTGGAGAGTGATGTTGAGTATACTCCACAGGGTCTTATAAAGAGACCAGACAGTATTAAGACATGCTTCACGAGGATGAAGTGGAGTGTAGAAACTATTTTGGAGTTTTTTACTCAGTCTATGCAGGTAGTTAAGGATAGGCAGGGTAAAGCCTAAACAGATGCCTCCGACTATAGAGATTCTCACACCCCTCCGGTATTTAGGGAAGTAAAGAAACCAATAGTTACTGAGTACTGGGTGAATGAGATAGCGAAGTTGTATGGATTCTTTCGCTGTATGTCGATCGAGAAAGTGACTTTTAAATACGTTTATGTTGGAAGGCGAGGCGGAGCATGGGTGAAAGTCTGCTCGACCTATTTTAAGAGTTAGACATCCAGGACTGATATGAGAGATAATTCTGGATGCACAGAGACAGTATATTTCGAACATTGTTCAGAGGAATTTACGGATAGAGTTCCTTACTTTGACCCAGAGGAACAGGTCAATCGACCAGTATGAATCTCAATTTACATCCTTGGGCAGGTATAATCCGACATTATGAACAGTGAGAATAGGAAGGTCCGAAAGACATGGAAAGACTCAGACCATCTATCAGAGTCTGATTGGCCTCGTTAGATATCACTATATACGACGAGGCAGTGCGCAGATCACAGTGCATGAATAAGATTAGGAATTGCATGCCTCTGAGTTTGAGAAAGGCAAAAAGGGTAGAAATAGAGACAAAAAGTGAATAGAGGATGACAGAGATGTCAGAATGGGAAAAAGGTAGTTTGGTAAAAGATTATAGTTGATGAGTCACGGGGTAAGATAATTGGGAAGCCCAAGTAATGGCTCGTTTGTCCTCTGGTTCGCTGCTTCCTGCTGTTTGCTGCTCCAGTTTTGCAATTGACTGCTGGTTCTGCCCTGGTGTGCCTCAGTTCCAGCTACCTAGTCTGTTCTCGATTCTGCTTCCTGTTGCACCATTTCTGCTTCTTGGTTCTGCAATGTCCTTGGGTTGTATCCTCTGCTCCAAGTTCAGACTACACACTGCATCCAGGCTTCTGTTCTCTACCTCGGTTTTTGGTTGCTAACTGCCTTGCTCGGTTCTGCAATCTACCATGCTTTCTCTCGGTTCCAGGTGCTGTCCGCTGCTTCTACTCTAGGAAAGATGCCGAGTGGTCCTGCAATTTCCTCTTGCACGGCTTGTCCTCGTACTACAAGCTCAATCTCTGCACGTCACTACCGAGCTGTATCTCGGATAGCACCCATGAGCTGATGACTGCAATAGGACACACATACAGCAGTAGGTCCTTCCTAGCCAACGCTGGTGTGGTGCAGTGCTGGGACAGGAACTAGATGCAACATCCACGTCTGCTTGCCTCACTTGCATTTCTAGCAGCAAACCCGACAAGCATTAGCAATTACCAGCTCTCCCGGTTCAGCCATCATAGCTTCTCTATACCAGCCCATGCCACACAGTTGCAATAGCAGACAACAAGTTTACTAGGAAATAAAAACCAAAGCAAAGATGAACAGTGAATGTAATCAAAAATAGGGTAGAACAGAATAAGCCAAAGATCCCTATCTATTGCAATGGTACATTATTGTTAGGCTAGCATCGAATAGCAACTAACACACCATCTTCACCACCAAGCAACAATCAAAATGGGACAGACAAAGACAAATAGAATATACCGAAATGAGCAATCACAAAACAAGTTAAAACTAAACTATAGGCTGATATGTAGAAACTGAAAATATAAATTTTATTAAATGCAGAAAAGAAAGGTCCTAATATACTACAGCAAATGGAAATAATTCATGCAAAAGAAATAACCATGCAGTAGTATGTAATAAACTTAAAGCAGAAAAGAATTATGTAAAACCAATCACTGAAGATTAACTTGAAAATAGAGGAAGCCGTGATTCATAGAAAATGGGAAGTTCCAATGGCCACGTCTTCATTCCGAGCGCTATGGTGGCTGTTGATACCATCCAGCCTACAGCTTTCCTTTGGTCCAACACTAAACACGCCGGAACAAGGAAAATGAAAAGGGAAAGATGCCAAACCGAGATCAAAGGAAATGCAAGCTTTTCATAAAGAAAAAAATGGAAATTACATGAACAGTAGCTAGAACAAACTTTAAAAATGCTAACGGAAAAAATGCATGGAAAATTAAACTAACAACAAACTTAAAAACTAAAGCTACCCTAGGATTACAGCTACTCCTAATTTACTTCTAAAAACTACCCCTAAATTACATCTAATTCTACTCCTAAAATTACATAACATTTTCAATTGTCATCCTTTCCTATTTATAAACACACTAGGGGTAAAATGGTAATTTCCACATCCTTGATGAGTTGGCATTTTTTTGGCCACTTGTCTTCACACCATTGGCTCCTTGAAAAGATATTTCCATGTCATCGGCCTTCTTGTCCAATTGGATGTGCTAGGTGGCATGACTCGTGTTGTTCGCGTGGCTCAATCTCGATTTTAGCCTAATTTCGATCCATTTTCTACCAAAATATTCAAAATTCATCCGGATTTAATTTATCTGCAAACATGAGAATTTTAATTAAATAAAGGGGATAATTAACAAAATAAATTGGGGATTTAAATAATTAATTAGGAAATTAAGCACAAATAATTCTAAAAATATAGAATTATCAATTAAAGAATGAGGTATTTAAACTTTACATGGACTGATTTGTTATCATCCTTATTGATGATATTTTGGGTGTATTTAAAGTCCAGGGAAAATCATAAGCAACAATTGGAAATTGTTTTTAGAGATGGTTTGTTGAGAGTTCTCGAAATAGACTACTTTGTTGACACGTTTAACTTAGGAAAAAGTTGTATTTGAATGAGATGATAGATGTGACAGGAGTTTTGGTGTATTGAGTTATGAACTGACCACCGTAATTATTTTCACCATACCCAATAGCTCAAGAGGTTTCTTAGTGTCTATGGATTCCACAAAATAATGAGTGGGCTGTGTATTGATGCAAAATGGGAAGATAGTCGATTATGGATTAAGACAACTCAAGGATCATGAAAGAAACTATCCGACCCATGATTTAAAGTTGACATTGATAGTGTTTGTACTGAGTATATTACACTACTATGTACACAGTGAGAAATTTCAGTTACACACTGATCATAAAAGCCCCGAGTATTTGTTTTCATAGAAAGAGTAGAATAAAAGAATAACATAGAGGGTTAGAGCTTCTGAAGGATTATGATTATGGAAATTATACCACAGAGGAAAGGTTAATGTAATGGCTGATGCCTTGAGCAGAAAGAGCCTCGGGATGGTATTACATATGATGGTCAGGGAGCGTGAGCTGCTAGAGCAATTGTGAGCTTCAGTAGTGATGTGATCCTTTCTGATGATGACAGTGATTATGTGACAGCTAGCTTGAGATTAAAATCGGATTTGAGTGACCAGATTTGACAGGCTTAGCGTGATGATCAACATGGTGTCAATAGTGTGGGTCAGATTCAGATGGGTATAGTGACAGAGTTCACAAAGAGTAATAATGGCTTACTGAGGTTCAGAGATAGTATAAGTGCTCCCCAGGACCACAGTTGATGAGATAATTTTATTGTCGGAAGCTCACTCTTCGGGATATACAGTGCATCCGAGAAGTAATAAATATATCGGAATCTCTGAAAAGGGTATTGGTGGTCAGATATGAAAAGAGACATTGAAGAGATTGTGGAGAGGTGTTTCGTATGTCAGCATATTAAAGTAGAGCAATAGAAGTTTGCAGGGTTATAGTAGCCTCTACCTCTATCTACACGGAAATGGGAGTAAGTTCCCATGGATATCGTGATGGGTTATAGAGGACCACAAGAATCACGAGGCTATTTGAGTGATGGTCGATAGATTGATTGAATCTACCCACATTCTGGTTATGAAAGCCATAGATACTCTGAGTGCGTGAGCAGATTTATATAAGTAAGAAGATTGTGGAACAATAGGTATCATTCCAAGGAGTATTGTATCAGATAGGGATTCCCGCTTCACTTCCCACTTCTGGGAACATGTTTTAGGAAGCCGTGGGAACCCAGTTGAGTGTGAGCACAGCATTTCGTCCTCAGACAAATTGTCAGTCAGAGAGGACTGTACGAGTTCTGGAAGATATGATGAGAACGTATGCAATTGATGTTAGAATCTCCAAGAATGATCATTTGTTATTATAGCTAAATTGCCCACAGCGATAGTTATCACTCAAGTATCGATATGGCATTGTGTGAAGCATTGTTTGGCCGTAAGGGTTGCTTTTTCGACTAGATAGAAAGAAGTGGGTGACAAATAGAAAATTGCTCTCGATCTAGTATAATAAGCCTCTGAGGGTGTTCAGCTGATTGTGAGAGAATGAGAACACCTCAAAAAAGATTATGTAAGGTTCATCACCTCAAGAAAAACTATGCTAATACGATATGGGGATCGTAAGGATTCATCAGGTGTGAATCAGTGTGTTTGGAAATTTCTCTTTCTAAAGGTATAATGAGATTCAGGTATTAAACAAGAAGGAGAAGGTGTTGAGGTTTAAGATGATCTCCCTAATAAAAGTCCTTCGATAGTATTACACTTCGGAGGAATTTAAATAGGAGCTGGAGAGTAAGAGTATGATATCTGTGAAGTATCTGGAGTGGTTTACAAACTAACTTGGTTCTAATTTGGAGGACCAAATTTCTTAAGTAGGGGAGATTATGTAAGACCCAATTTTTATCATATTTTCTTATGATTCACACATTTTATGAATAGTGTTTTATGTTAATGGAATCATAAGACGGATGATTTTGATCATGTAAATATGAATGAAGTAGTCGAACGTACATAAAATCTGAAAACAAACAGTTAAAGAATTTCAAATTAAATTTATGAGACTTGAATTGTCTGAACAGAGATACAAATTTTAAATGAGAAATTATAGTGGGTCCAAGAAGGAAAGTCGGCCTAAATTGGTCTCGAACGTATAGAAGGGTAAAACAGTCAAAAGACCAAAATTCGGTATAAATTCGATAAGAAAATTTCATTAAAAATATGGATTTAAGAAATCTTGATCAATAAATGAGAAAATATTAAATTTCGAGTCCAATTGATCAAGATATGAATTTATTGGAATTAATCGAAATTTTCACATCGAAAAATTATCCCAAAAATATTGGAAAAATACACCGAAAATATGAAATAAGACAGATAAATTCATTTATGGATTAAATAAATAAAATATTATTTTAAGGATATTTTTGGATTTTTAGAATATTTTAATGATTAAAATAATAATAAAATAAATTATAAAATAAAGAAAAAAATGAAAACGAATCTGAAAACGCGAAAGGAAGAAAAAAAGGAAAACGAAGCGAAGAAGGCGAACCCGAGGAGATCATCGGACGAGCCACCACTAGCTACCCAGCGGCTAGGTGAAGGGTTGAAAAAGGAAGAGGACGACCATGCGACCCTCCTGCCACCGAGACGTGCTCCACCGACGACGAAATCTAGCAGATCGAGGGAGAGAAGCCACGGAGAGGAGAAGCGAATCTGACGGCCACCGACGAGATTTGGCCTCGATCGAGGCCAATCGAACGTTGTTTGGCTAGAGACACGCCGAACGGCGGTATCAGTACACCGGGAACCGGTTGGACGATGCCTGAACGACAAAAAGGGATTGAATCGGTTGGGCATTCAGTGCGAAAGCCACTGTGCTGAATCGGACCGGACCGGTTCAGCCAAGAAAGAGAGGAAAAAGGGAGAAAAAGAAACAAAAAGAGAAAAAGGAAAAAAGGGAAGATTTTCAGGGATACATCAGACTTCGGGTAAGTAGGTAAGAGGTCAAAAGTGACCGAATTGATTTTCAGAAATTTAATTTAAAATTATATTTGATCAAAAATTTACCCGAAATTAAATATAAAATTATGCAGTTCACGAGAAATCGCGTACGTGAGCCCGATAGAACTTTGATTTACACACCATCACATAATTTCAGGTTAGTAAAGCTCATTTACGACAACAATTTGATTATTACCCAATTGGAATTTATTTTGTAGATTTCAGATTAATTTCTGCATAAAAATAAATTATATTCGTATTTTTGAATTAATTGTTCTAAATGATATACAGGCTATCCAAAGAGCTTGGAACGAAGCTCAATGGGTATTGAGAGCCCAATAGACCCGAAGAAGGGATTTAATAAGTGAATACGGGCTGAAAATGGGTCGAGGCCCATTAAGGTGCAATCGGGCCCAATAAAGTAAAACAGGCCCAGTGTTTTAGATTCGATCAATAAGAGTGAAATACTGATAAGTATATTAGAATTTACCCAAAGATGTGGTTATATGCAGTTCCGTAGACTTGGTTTGAAGCGAATTGAACTGAGAGACCTGGTACGGTCGAGACAGGATAAGTACGAACTGCTAGAGGTAACATTACCCAATTTTGACATCATTTACATTCCCTAAAATTGTCTAAAGGGTCTAGATTTAAGATAAGAATTTTAGTGCCCTGGATGGGCAAATGACCAAAATGCCTTTGTGAATGGTAAAATTTCCAAATTTAGGAAAAGTTTGGAGAAACAAGAACAAGAGGTTTCTGCTTGTTTTTGAGGTGTTTTGACACGTGCATGAGTAGGCTGGCTAACTTTTAAATGAAAACACACAGCATTGCATATTTTCAACAATGTGATTTCTTGTGAAAATTGTTTTGAGATAATAGAGCCTCCTACGTGATTTTATGAAAGTTTGACGTGCTAGAGCTTAGTTCGCACGAGTTTTGATTTGTGTGATTCATGCATTAGTGCTGGAGCAAAGGCTCGCACTAGAGTTTTACATGTATAGGTGCTGGAGTCTAACTCGCACCAGATTTTCATATGATTTTCGTGCTAGGGTGCTGGAGTCTAACTCGTACAAGATTTTCACTTGATTATTTATCACACAGTTCTAGAGCCTAGCTCACACTAGTTTTACATGATTTTGACAAAGTGTTGGAGCTTAGCTTGCACCAGATCTTATTACACTTTATGTAACGCGTGTTGGAGCTTTTCTCGCACGAGATTTTCCTTGATTTTAGGAGAGTGCTGGAGCATCACTCGCACTGATTTTATGAGACATGCAATGAGCCGTGCTTGGAGAGTCGGGTAGACTGTGTGACACGTCGATTAAATATGCTCACACGTGTGTTTTGAGACAGGCACTATTGTGGATATGAGATATAGGTCCATGAAGTACATTGTACCGTGCAAGTAGCATGGAGTACGTTGTACCGTACTGGGATTGATTATGTGGCATCTTCGGATGCGAGTGGCATCTTCGGATGTGAGATACCGGATAGAACCGATGGGATGGACTGACCCACCTCCCGGAGTGGTTCTCGATAGTGGTGAGACCTCACACACAGGATCTGTGTAGCAGTGGGATCACGAGTATATGGCCAATACTCCTGGTTATTTGCCTGAGATATATATGTTGCCTAGTCTCGCATGTTGTTACTTGATGTTTTGAAAATCATGTTTATGAACTTTTGTGTGAGTCTGGATCACCCGAGGGAGTGGTTGAATCCTGACTGAGATGTGATTTTGATAAGAATGATACTGGGATTTAAACTGAAATTTGCATGACGTTATTTCCATGTTATTTAAACATAGACGTGATATAAACTGGTTTTGCATGACATTCATCATGTCGCATGTTATTATTACTTTGAAAAGCATCTGATTTCATGATTTTGTGTGAGTTAGGAACACCCGAGGGATGGGTGGAGTCCTGGCTGTGTTATGAAATTTTAACGAGAATGAAATGATTTAAATGGATTTGCATGTTGAGTTTTTCCATGCTCTTTGAAATCCATATGTGAACTTGTTTTACATGACATCATGAATTGTAGCATCGATTTTAAAATGTTTGGAGAAAGGGTGGTTTATGCACGGTATCACGTTCATGTAGGTAGTGTAGTTACCTACTTGTTCGTAGGATTGCCTTACTGAGCTTGATGTGCTCACCCCTTTCATTTTCCTACACAGATTTCTTTCAGTAGAGTTTGAGGCGACTGAGTATTGCATTCCTGATATCTGTCGCCATCGTTTTGAGGTATATACACTTGTACATATTGTATCTAAATAAGAATAGCACAATAACATGTTTGTAAGTAACTTTCGGGGATGTATTGACACTGTAAACACTTGTAAATGAATGAGAAAGAATTAGTTAAAAACTCATGTGTTTACCTCTCTTTTAATAATTAATTAAGTTATATAGCGAATGAATGGTGGGACTAGCATTGACGCACAGGCTAATTGTTAGTGGAGTGTGGTCACGATCAGAGGACATGTAAGTATAAAAGAAAAGCGAAAAATTTACTATGATTTTTGGGTCATGACAAATCTAGGAGCTAGTATTACTCTCATGCCTTAGCCTATTTACCAAAAGTTAGGAATAGGGGATTCCAAGCCTACCATAGTGACCCTTCAGCTAGCTGATAGATCCATTAAGTATCTGAAGGGGATCATTGAGGATGTGCTAGTTAAGGTGGACAAGTTTATTTTCCCTGCTGATTTTATTATTTTTGATATGGAGGAAGACAGGGAAGTCCCCATTATTCTAGGCAGACCTTTCCTAGCTACTGGTAGGACAGTAATTGATGTGCTAAGGGGGGAATTAACCATGAGAGTACTGAATTGGAAGGTGACATTTATTGTTTTCAAACCTTTGAAGTTCCTTGATGACTCTCAAGATTGTTTTAGGATGGAGGTTAAGGAAGATAGAATGCTTGAGCATAAGAATCTTAGAGAAGGAGGGGAGTAGATAGAGCTTAGGAAATTTGACTGTCAGCATTCTGTCACCACTTTGGCTGACCCTTCTACTTCTAGCCCTGCTGCTGAGTGTCATTTTCTTCAGCTGCATTTGAAGTGGCTTAATTTTTCTTTTCACTTTTTGTATAGTTCTTTTTGTTTTTCTTTTCCGTTGTTTCTTTGTTTGTTTGTTTTGCAGATTGCTTTTCTAGTATGTTCCAATCAAGCTTCAATTGTTCTTTATCATCAGATAGGGGAGTATTCTATTCTTGAGCTTAAATTCTTATATTATCTGCACACTGAGGACACTGTGCACTTTGGGGGAGGGGATATCACTTGAGCATTTTTGAAAATTGTTTTGAAAATATGAGCTTATATTATTTAATTTTGGGATGATTTAGTGCTTAGCATGTAGTTTTCCCATATTCCGATGATATAACTCCATGATTTAGTCTGACTTTGATTGAATAAGAAGCATGATTATAGGAAAAGCATGAAGTTGAATTCTTGAATTTGTCTTGATTCTAATTGTGATTTCCTCATTTTATGCACATGTCATGTCATGAATCTATATCATTATTTAGAGAAAGCTTATGTGGACATATGATTGCATTTGTTCAGTTGATTTTGTGTATCATATTCTAGAATTTGTTTGATCTGATCTCGAGGCGAAATATTAGATCACACTTAATTAGGAAAATGATTTATGCCATCTTTCGATCGTTTGAGCCTTTCAGCCATCCCTACATATTTTACCCCTAGTCACCCATCTGAGCCAAATAAGCTTTTCTCTGTAAATACAACTGCACATTTTTCCTTAGCTTAAACACTCTTTTCCTATCCCTTATCCCGAAAGCTGTAAATTCACTAGGATATATCTTGAGCTATGTACATATGGGTTATAGGTGATAGTGAAATTCAAAAAAAAAAATAAAAGAAAGAAGAAAAATACAAAAATAGAAAAAAAAAGTTTAGTAAAATAAATAAGTTTGGGGGAACAATTATGAGCTCTTACATTAAAGATCCTAGAAGTAATGCATGTTGAGGGGTAATTAAATCGAAATCGACTTTATCATACATTAACCCCAGCCTTACATTACAAACTTAATGAAGTCCTATTGATCTTTGGTTAAGTGTGACTACATTAGTGGAGAGAGAAGTGCAAAGTAAACTTATGGGAATGATCACTTGTCATTGACTTTGCATTCACTGTGTTTGCATAATCTGATCCGGGTAATGTATGTGAAGTAGCTTTGACATTTTCACACATACACACGAGGAGTCCAATTTGGGCTATGACTTATGATTGAATGATTCTGAGTGTTGGACTTATAATTGTGAATCTTTGAGATCATAGTTTGTACTTTTTCTTTGAGGATAATATTGTGGAAATTATTATGTTGGGTACTTGTCATTCCTATATTTGTTTAATTTTGCTTAAGGACAAGCAAAAGCTCAAGTTTGGGGGTGTGATAATTCTATTAAAATAGAATTATTTGTGCTTAATTTCTGAATTAATTATTTTAATCCCCATATTATTTTATTAATTATCCCCTTAATTTAATTAAAATTCTATTATGTACAGATAAATTAAATCAAGATGAAACTCAGTCGTTTTAGCAGAAAATGGGCAGAAAACGAGCTAAAGGAGACTGGACCACTACCATTTCGTAGTCAGAGTCACCATTCGTCTGGACACGTGTGATGCCAGGTGTACGTATTTTATTTGCCTCGGAAAGATAAGATCAACGGATACCATTCCCACCTCATGGAAGATACACGCCGAGCCACATTGCACAGCAAAGTGGACTAGAAGACGAATGACGTGGAAATATCTACTTTGCAACGAATGGAATGAAGACAAGTGGCCAAACAATACCCACTCATCTAGGATTGAAAATTACCATTGTACCCCCAAGTTTGTGTATAAATAGAAGATGATGAGCAATTGAAAAACCAAGTAGTACAGGTAGGGTAAAGTAGTTTAGGAGTAGAATTTTAGGGTAGAGTAGAGGTAGCCTATGGTAAGAGTAGTGATAGGGTAATTTTTAGAATAGTTTTTTAGGTTAAAGTTTTCTTTCTCTTGTTTTCTTTAAAAGCTTTCACGTTAGTTTTAGTTTTATGAATAGTAATTATTCCATTTTTCTTCTCGGTTTTGCAAGTTATTTCTTTGTTTGTTGATTCGGCATACTAGAGTTTGAATGAAAAGCTTTCATTTTTTTTCCTTAGCTCTCGGGTTGCATCTTTAACTTTTCTATTCCCTTGTTCCTGCTTACCGATTGCTGGACCAGAGGAAGTGTGAAATTTTGGCTGGTAATAGTGGCCATAGTCTTCCTTCATGTTTCAGCACCTTCTTTTTCTGTTTTAATTTTAGCTAATTTCAATTATGTTACTTACTATTTTCAAGTTGTTTTAAGATAGTTAACAAGTTACATTCAAAATAGAAAATTTTCTTTACTGTTGCCTTTGTTGCATTTTCGTTTCCTGCATTTTTTTTTTTACATTTTCCAGTTCGTTTTATTTCATCATTTTGCCGTGGTGGCTTTGTTGATTCGGGATGGTGGAAAGGGCCGAATGTCAGACCCGTGTTTTCGATTTATGTATGTAGCTTGTTCCTTATGATTCCAATGTGTATGAACACTTTATTTTCATGGTTGAATCATAAGAAGAGTATTTACTATCATGCAATTGACAATTAAAGAATAAAATTGCATGTAAGCTACATCAAAGCCAAATAAGGGCCGAGATGGCCATAGGCCAAGCTAAAATGGGATCGAAATCAAGTTGATTGAAAATAAGAAGTTAAAATAAGAAAAGATAGTGGGTTTATGAAGGAAAGTCAGGTTAAATTGGTTCCGAACAAGTGCAAGGGTAAAACGATAAAAAGATCAAAATCCGTTATAAATTCGATAAGAAAATTTCATTTAAAAATATAGATTTGAGAAATCTTAATCAATAACGAGAAAAATATTGAAATTCGAGTCCAATTGATCAAGATATGAATTTATTGGAATTAATCAAAATTTTCACCTCGAAAAACTATCCCGAAAATATTAGAAAAAATATATTGAAAAGGCAAAATAAGACAGATAAATTCATTTATTGATTAAATGAATAAATTATGAATTTTTTGAGATATTTTGAGATTTTTATTATATTTTATTTGATTTAAATAAAATATAATAAATTTATAAAAAAAATCAGAAACTAAAATTTGGTTCGAAGAGAGAGAAACTGAAAACGAAAATCAAAAAACCCGAGGAAGACTCGAACAACTGTCAACCACCGACGACCGACGAGGCCAGACGAGGGCCGGAGAAGGAAGAGGACGACCGCGCGAACCCATTGGTATTGACGACGAGCCGTATCGACGTCGGATTTCGACGAACCAAGGGAGAGAAAATTGAGAGGAAATCGATGTCGATTCCGGCGATCCACGACAATTGGGTGTGATCGGGAGGACGAGCCGATTTTATTGGTACCGGTAGTGGCCACAGAAATGACCGGGAACGCCGGCGACGGTGAGGGCCCCGAAATGGCACCGTAGCCGGAAGGGAAAGGAAAAAGGAAAAAGAAAAGAAAAGAAAAGAAAAAAATGGAAAAAGGAAAAAAAGGAGAGGAAATCCCTGGGAATACCTCAGATTACAGGTAAGTCGACACTCGATCAAATTGACCGGAATGATTTCTGAAAAGTTAATTTAAATCGTATTTGATCAAAAATTTACCCGGTATTTAATATGCAAATTATGCAGTTCGACGATAAATTTCGAACGTGAGTTGATCGAACTCTGATTTACCCACCATCACAAAATTTCGGGTAAGTAAAGCTCATTTACGACAATAGTATGATTATTGCGCAATTTGAATTTAGTTTGCGGATTTCATATTTATTTTGGCATAAAATAAATTATATCTGAATTTTTGAATTAATTGTCGTAAATGATATACGGGCTATCCAAAGAGTTTGGAACAAAGCCCAATGGGTATTGATAGGGCTAATGAGCCAATAGACCCTGATAAAGGGAATTAATAAGTGAATAACAAGTTTAAGAGAGAGTTAGGCCCAATTAAAGTGTTTAAGACCCAATAAGAGTAAACGGGCCCATTTAAGTAAAATATACTGTATTAAATGTGTAATACAGTAGGAAGAGTATAATTAACCTAGTGAATGGTTAAATGCAGCTCCGTAGTTATATTGAGAGTTGACCGGACTGCTAAATTTGAGCAGCACAGAGGAAGTGAGGTCAAGCGACATGATCCGAGGTAAGGGAGTTTTGCAAGTACTTAGAGATATCTGTGCATATTTTCGTCTTCTTTTACATTCACTGAAGTTGTCTGAGGGTTAGAGCAAATCAAAAATATTTATAGGGACCTGCTATGGGTAAATTACGATTTTACCCCTAGTTAGGCAAAAAGTCAACTTTTGGGAAAAGTTGTAAAAAGCATGGAAACATTGTTTTTGAGTGTTTTTACTACTGTGTAGCAGAAGAGTACGTAGATGAGCTAATGTTTTAGGGTTGATGTAGACTAAGCACACTTTATAGTGCTGATTTTCATGTTTTGAAACATCGCTATTTTTAAAGAGCAATTTATCGAACTACGTGACAACAATCGTGCTGGAGCACATCTCGCACTTGATTTCATGTGTTTTTCACATACATTAGTGCTAGAGTGAGACTCGCACTACATTTATTTGACATGCATGATAGAGTACTAGAGCATTGCACGTACTCAGTTTTATGTGATTTGTGCATGATAGAGTGCTAAAGCGATTAGCTCGTACTCGAGTTTTACATGAGATGCATGACAGAGTGCTGGAACGTTGCTTGTACTCAAATTTTCATGATTTATACATGACATAGTACTTGAGCGATTTGCTCGTACTTGATTTAAATGAGAACTATGCATGACCTAGTGCTGGAGGTTTACTCGCACTAGTGTTTAATGTTTTGACATGCATATACAGTGTTTAGAGGCAGAGTGTTGACTGTGAGTCATACTCAAGATGAGCACTATAGTTTTTACGTGATATATAGACATGTTAGAAAAACCATGACGATTTTCTCGTGTAGACTGCGTGTCACACTGGAGATGTTCGCACGTGGATTTAGAGACGTGGCATTGATTATTCCGTGGTATGAGGGCTAAGACCTATGGCAGGCATCCCGACCATGAGGTAGGGTCCATGGGTGTACGTTGTACTGTGTGTTGTTATGGAGTTGTGGAGGAGTGTTGTTGATAGCTGGCGATTGTGATGGACTAACCCCCTCCCGTTACAGCAGTGATAACCCACACATCGAGTACTATTTTACCTGGGATTTTACATGTTAGGATATAGCCATAGTCTAGGAGTTATTGGATTTAGCCACTGAGTCTCGTATAATATATCACATGTATTTATGATACGGGTAGACCTGAGGGATGGGTCGGAACCCAGTTGTTGTGTTGTGTTGTGAAATGCCATAATTACTATGCTTTGAATGTAAATGGTATATTTTATATAAAGGCATTTCGAAATGATAAATATACACTGTTTCGCATGAATGCCTATGATTTATAACTCAGCATATGTTTAGTACATGGGATTTTAAATCTGTACTATTATTATATATACGTCAGTAGATTTTAAATCTCCCCCTTCTTTACAGATCATCGTCAGTAGATTGAGTCGGCTGAGGTATAGCATTCCTTTCGACCGCTGACATTCCCCATTTAGCGAAAGGTATACACGACACGTACTGTTTTGTATCTGAACAATGTATAAACACAGTGATGTACACGTTTTTAATATTGGGGATGTAATTATAGTGAAATATATGAATTTACTTATAAGAAAAGTGTACGTACAGTCAATAAATATTTAGAATGACATGCATGTATGATACGAAAAAGAATGGTAAGGTATGTATGGATGAGGAGACGAATGCCTAATCACAGCCTAACTGTCGAGGAGAGAAAGCTAAGTAAAAAGGGAAAAACTTATTATGGTAGGGAGGAGACTCTTCGGTAAGGGACCACGGATAGAGGAGGTGCTAGATAGACCATTTCGACCTCCTACATACCTGGCCATAGCACCGACGAAGGGCATTATGATTGGAGGACAGAGGCCTACTACAAATCACTGCAGTAGATGTGGTAGACATCATAGCGATAGACCTTGTCCGTTGAGCCCTATTGTGTGTTTTCGATGTGGGAAACAATGGCACATTGCTAGAGCTTGCCCAGAGACATTTGAGACTGCCCCATAAAAGGGCAGGGAGCTCGATAGAGCTCCAGCTTGTACGTCTGCTGTGAGATTTGAGAATTTTTGACATATTTTAATTATGTAATATGAACTTGAAGTGTAATTTATTGAGCTGAATGAAATGTATAAGTAATGAAAGAGAAATAATCAAGGTAGTAAATTGTGGAAATTATATTTAGAGATTTATATGTTAAGTGTTTAACAAAAGTGTGAAACTATGAGGTCAGATCGATCTTACAGAAGAGAGGATTGATCTGCTAGGCTAAAAAAATGACAAGGAAGGAGGAACTTAAGCGAGCAGATCGATCTCCTTATGATTCTGTAATGAAGAGATCGATCTCATGAGGAAGGAATCGATCTCAAAATGTTTTTGTTAAGGAGAAGATCGATCTCCTCAAGGAGCAGATCGATCTCATGAAGCATTCTATAAACTATGGATCGATCTCATAATTGGAGCAGATCAATCTCATAAAGCCATGAAGAGATTGATCTTACCCCACAACAGATCAATCTCATAGGTATAAAATTGTCTCAAATCGTCCCCAAATTCAAATGCAGATCGATCTCATCAAGAGCTAAATCGATCTCTTACCCTCCGTCTATAAAAGAACCCTATGTTTTCCTTCATTTCAACTTTTCTCTCTCTTTGAAACCTCTATTTTAGTTGAGCCATAGATTTCTCTCTCTTCTAAAGCCCTCATTTCCGTCCGAATCAAAGGTTATAGCAGGAAGGAAAGTTGGTCCTCATCCAAAGGAGAACAACATACTTGAAAATCGAAAGACGAATCAAATCGAGGTGTGAGTTGAGCACTCCACAAGTTTGGGTAATCTCTAAACTTCAATCATTGATTTTGAAGTAATCTTTAGTGATTGTGGACATGGGTATTGTAATGAAATTATTGGAAAATGATTAGAAATAGATGAAATTATGATTTAGTTGCAGTAGAGATGTTATTATGCAATTTGTGGTAAATCGAGATTTTGTCTATAAATTGGAAATTTAGGCAATGAGGTGATTTTGGCATGGGTATTATGCATGAGAAATGTAGAAGGTTGAGATGTAGTGGACGAGATTATGAATGGTGATAGAATTATGAGGATTGAGTTGATTGAGATATTAATGAGAATATGAGCAAATGTATGCTCGATAATGCGATTGAGTTGGGTTGTTGATGTTTTTAACTTCGTTTGGACAGCTCGGGAGTTCCAGAGTGGGATGCGAGGCTAGTTCGTGATACGGAGGAACGATTACACTGTACGAGGTGCAAAGAGGTAAGGGAAAACTATACCATTTGTGTATGTGTTTTGATGAACTGTTTGTAGCATGAACCATGATTTGAGAATACAAGCATGTTTAGTGTTGTGTCATGATAAGATTGCACACGATTTTTATAGTCGGTTGGAGCCCGATGTTTTATGAGTTTATAAGCTAAGTGTAAAATCGCTTTATACATTGTTGCATTTGCATGAAATGTAACTTGGGCTCTACGTTAAGGCAATATTGAGATTTGAGAAATGTGTGCGTGTTTTACTGGTTGGAACTCAGTTTTAATATGTTCTGAGTTATGTACATGAATGTTTTAAATGAGTTTTATGAGAGAAAAACCATTGTGAGTTCTATATGAAGGAAAAACAAATTTTCTTTATGATAATGGCTAATGATTGAGACTTAGGCGTGTCAAGTTGAATACATATTAGGCCTTGCTTTGGTAGCATGTAAGTCTGGGCCTTGTTCTGGCAACATGTAAGTCGATCATTCCTCTGCTTTGGTAGCATTGGGAGGCCTTGCTTTGGTAGCATGAAAGATCGATAGAGTGGGCCGCCTGGGAATCGAGCCAGGGACCACGTGATAGAGTGGGCCGCCTGGGAATCGATCCAGGGACCATGTGATAGAGTGGGCCACCTGGGAACCGACCGAGGGACCACGTGATAGTGTGCATAAGGCGAGGCATTGCTCTGGTAGCATGTAAGGTCGGGCCTTGTTCTGGTAAGATATAAGTCCAATATACCATGCACACAACCATATTGTCGACATTTCCTCTTACGAGGATGCCTGGGATGCGCACCCAGAGGAATTATATATTTGATGTGCCATGACGAGTTTTATATGAGTTTATTGCCTAGTCTCGTTTTACACATGAGTTGTGTTTTGTGACTTTGTCATGTGCTATTTACTGAGGTGATATTTATCACATATTTCGAGAAAAGCCATTATCGCATATATTTACACATGCTTGTGAATGCTATATATTGAGCTTTTTATCTCCATGTTTTCACATGATTTATGAGTTATGAGTTGATGATGTTTTGAGAACTTTCATGCTACAATTTCAAATCAGTATATTGAGTTTCATACACAAATACATATTTGTGATGTGTGATATGGTTTATATAACTGAGTTCCCTTACCCCCCCTTACTGAGCGATTTAGAAGCTCACCCTGTTTTATCTCCCCCACCAGATTTCTTCAAGTGAAGTGAGTTCCCTGCGACCTACGGATTAGAGGCTAGTGGAGGACTTAAGCTCCAGGCTGTATTTTGTGTATTGAGGTATATATTTAATATTCATGTATCCAAACTAGAGATATATTTATAGACACTTGACGTACGATGATGTATGCGATGTATTATGATTAATTAAATTTGGAATTGAGTAAAGTATACGATATGATATATACTATTTAATGATGAGACCCTGAGGCATGATAAGTAGGATGATGTATGACACTGCACAGGAATGCACCCTTAATTGTGATTTAATGAGTAAAAAGTTTTAAATTTGCCCTGTTATCTGATAATTCTATATTTTTAGAATTATTTGTGCTTAATTTCCTAATTAGTTATTCAAATCCCCAATTTATTTTGTTAATTATCCCTTTTATTTAATTAAAATTCTCATGCTTGCAGATAAATTAAATCCGGATGAATTTTGAATATTTCGGTAGAAAATGGACCGAAATTGGGCTAAAATCTAGATTGGACCACGCGGACAACACGAGCCTAGCACATCCAATTGGACAAAAAGACAGATGACATGGAAATATTATTTTTCAATGAGCCAATGGTGTGAAGACAAGTGGCCAAATAATGCCAACTCATCTAGGATGGAAAAATTACAATTGTACCCCTAAGTGTGTGTATAAATAGAAAAAAGATGGCAATTGAAAAAGAGGTAGCCTAGGTTAGAATAGAAGTAATTTAGGAGTAGATGTAAAATTAGGGTAGAATAGTTTTTAGGTAAATTTTAAAAGCTTTCTTTAAAAATTTCCGAATAGTTTTTTACAAGTTTTACTGTTCATTCCATTTTCTTTATGTTTTTCAATTGTCTTGGACAATTTTATTTCAATGAAAAAAATAATTTCATTCATGTTCTCGGTTTGATAAAGACTAGTTCTTTTATTATTAAGTTCTATTTTGCATAGTTGATTTACTAGTTTATTTAGTTGCTCTCGGTTGTGCTCTCTTGATGCATTCGGGTTCATAAGTTTTCATCCACTGTTCTCCCTTTTGATTCTGTTGTCTTAATATGGGTTGATGCTAGGCATTATCCCACATCAAGAATATTGTGGAATCCCGATTGGAGAAGAGAATGAAGCAAACCGAGAATGATACGTTCCCTGTTTACGTGTTGAAGCTCACGAATGAAGTTTGCAATTGTGTTTTTTTATCCCTTTCAGGTTTAAAATTAGATGCTGCTATGCTTTATTGTTCTTCCTTTCTCTTATTTCATTGTTATTATTCTGCATTTTGTGCATCGGGTTGATGTGTTTATTGCATTTCACGTTGGTTTGCATTGTTTTACTGCATAATGTTAAGGCTTATTGTTGAAAGCAATTGCTTCATTTCATGTTAGAAAGTCTTCATTTATCCCACTAGATTTGTGAGCTAATTCATGTTTGATAAAAGTTGATTTTGTTAGGTCCATTTAGAGGCATTGCTGTTGTTGCTTTGTTTGGCTCTGTTAAGTTGGTAGTGTACTATTTAGTTGGTTATTTTACTGGAATGCTTATGCAATGAAAGTGGGATTCTGAGAAGAACAAGACAGGTGCAAGAGGAGTAGTTGGATTAACCTCAGCAGCTGCAAACCTTGAGGAATATCCTGCTCAGGTATAGGTCGCTGCTGCTGTTGAAGCAATCCCTGGGTACTTGGCTGTTGTACACGATTTGAGCTGGTGCAGAACCTGAACAGGACGTAGCAAGGAGCCAACCCGTGTACATGGCATTATGCTGCTGTTCAGGGAATGTGGCCTGTGCAACAGACCAGCATCATTAGACAGCCGAGAGCAGCAGCATGACAGAAGCAGAAATGGACAATGCAGTAGCAGCACCTGGACTGTGTTGGAGTTGAGGGAGCAGGACAACACCGACAGCAATATCTATAGCAGAGGGCAACTCGTGAGCATAGCCTGGAGCAAGTTGCAGTGTGTATTTGACTCAGTAGTGCATGACAAACCGAGAATGGAAGCTAAACAGAAGGCAACAGCCTGGACCAGAGGAAAAACTGAGGCGACACCTGGAAATGAAAAATAAAATGAAGCATGAACAGTGAATGAAGGGATTTGGATGATTTAAAATTGGTTAACGCTTGTTTGGCTCGTGCATAATAGTTTAATTAATTCATTTTCATACATTGTTAGTTTAGTTTAATTCCAATTTAATTTGTTAGCTTAGTTTAGAGTCCTTAATTAAATTGCATGATTAGTATTCTTGCTTAATGGTTTAGAACTTAGTATTAATTAGGATGATAGTTATTTAAGTGTTCATTTGGAATTAGATTAGGGGTAAATTTATTTCATTAAATCTTAACTTAGTTTAAATTGCATTTTGATTAAGTAGTTTAATGGCATTTTAGGGTAGTTTAATTTTACTTTAATTAATATTGCTTTGTTATTTTCATAATTGCATTTTATTTTAATTGCATTAATTAGTTTTAACTGTTTTAATTATTTTTGTAGGTTTTTTATTTTAATTGCGTGGAGCACTGTAAGTAATTTTGCTCGGCTTTATTTTTTATTTTATTTAGTTCTTATTATTTTATTACTTTCCAGTAATTTTAATTAGCCTAGTAGATCACCCCTTGCAACCTCATAATTTGCTAGGATATACTTAGGGTAAGATTAACTGGTACTTAATTAGGCTAGTCAACTTTTCTATGGGTCGATAATTCCGGGACTTAAATCCCATTATTAATTGTACGACCCCTGCACTTGCTGTAATACGTTTAGGGCGTGTCATTTTCCACACTTCCGGGGCGTCACAGAGTTTTCTTGGTATCAGAGCTGAGGGTGTTCAGTACTATCAGTGTCGATTAAGTGAATTAGAATACATCCCAAGTGTCTGTAATTGTCTGGTCATGAATTGAAATTGAAGATTGAGATTTCAATCTATTTTGATATGTACGCGCAGGAGATGAGTTGAGATAGAGAATGACTAAGCGACGAGGTGATTCGAGGATGCAGGCAGAGTCCCCTCCACCACCTGCCCCACAGCCAGAGAGTCTTAACTCTCGATTTAATCGGATTGAGACCGATGTGAAGCAAGGATTTGAGCAAATGGTTGCGCTATTCGCGTAACACTTTAGAATTAATGCCTCGGGTGCTACTCCTATACCACCACAAGGACCTCCCATACCCCCAGTACTGATGGACCCAGTGCCTCCCGTCACTTAGCCTGATGACAGAAGTATGGTTCGACTGAAGGACTTTTTGAAAATGAATCCACCAGCATTTAGGGGAAAGAAGGATCCTACAGAGATTGAGGAGTGGCTGATGAAGTTGAGAGTTATATTTGACTATTTGGGGTGCACAGATGCTGAGAGGGTCAGTATGAGTGCATATATGTTGAAAGGGAGAGCTCGAGATTGGTGGGGTACTACCCAGGGTGTTCTGATGTCCCACCAGGATGTGATTGGTTGGGAAGAGTTTCAGACAGCCTTCAGAGCCCAATACGTACCACGAGCTGCCCAGAGAAGGAGGCAAGCAGAGTTTTTAAGTTTGGTACAGGGCGACATGTCTGTGGATGATTATGAGAGCCGATTTACCACTCTGCTGAGATATGACCCAGAGACCTTCAAGAATGAAGAGTTCCGTACTGAGAGATTTGTGTATGGATTGAAGCCCATCATCAGAGATCGATTGATTGGGTTGTGTATTACTGAGTTTGGAGATGCTCTAAGACGAGCACAAGAGATTGAGAGGGGAATTGAAATTGTACAATCCAAAATGAGTTCGGAGCAATGGCTAGGGATAAGGGCAAGAGGCCAGCGATGTCCCAGGCAGATGTTCGAAGAGGTTCCTTCAGGAGAGGAAGGATTGAGGTACAGAAGGGCAGATTTGAGATACCCAGAGCTTATCCCATCATCAGGGAGACCCTTCGATATGTTAAGCCCGAGATAAAGGTTTGCAGAGACTGTGGCCGATCGCATGAGGGGAGTTATACTAGGTTGATCCGTGGGTGTTTTAGATGTGGCGACATGGGTCACAGAGTGAAGGACTGTCCTCAACCTCAGATACCACATGCTCCGGGAGACTACTAGACAGCAGCCTTAGAGAGTAAATCCCCAGAGATGGGCCACTGCTGCAGAGAAAAGGAAGAAGCCTATTACACAGGGACGTGTGTTTGCTTTGGACAAGGAAACAACAGACACTTCAGTAGAAACTATAAAAGGTACACTCTTTGTCTGTAAACATAAGGCTCATGTGTTGATTGATTCAGGGTCCACACATTCGTTTATTTCAGAGCATTTTGCATATAGTTTAAATTTGAAGTTTGAACCTCTAGAGTATACACTACATGTAAATACCCCTATGCGTGAATCCTAGAGAACTAATTTAATTTGTAGAGGATGTGAAATAAAGTGGGAGATAGAGTAATGTTAGCAGATCTAATAATGTTAAATATGCATGGATTTGATGTAATTTTGGGAATGGATTGGCTGGCAATCAATCGAGTGAGTTTAGACTGCTACACTAAGATTGTAACTTTCTCCTTACCTAAACTTTACAGTGTACGGTTGAGATATTGAGGAAATGAATATGTGGAATTCTAGTAAGTAATTTGAAATTTTAATGTTATTTTCGAGAGTATTAAATATGATTGTTCATGTGAAGGTTATGAAACACTCATCTATGATGATGATCGGGAACATCCGGGGATTGAAGATATACCTGTGGTGTGTGAATTTCTAAATGTTTTCCCAGATGAGTTACCAAGTTTACCACCAGAGAGAGAGAGCTGGAGTTTACCATTGATTTTGTACCAGATACGCAGTCAACCTCTAGACCTCTATACAGGATGGCATTAGTGGAACTTGTGGAATTGAAGAAACAGCTACGGGAGTTATTGGATCAAGGGTTTATTAGACCATTGTCTCACCGTGGGGAGCACTAGTGTTATTCGTGAGAAAGAAGGATGGTAGTCTCAGATTATGCGTAGACTACCAACTGTTGAATAAAACCACAGTGAAGAATAAATACCCATTGCCCAGGATTGATGATCTACTTGATCAGCGGAGAGGGGCCTTAGTCTTTTCTAAGATTGATTTGAGATCGGGCTATCACCAATTGAGGATTAAGGAAGAAGATATTCCGAAGATGGCCTTTAGGACAAGGTATGGCAATTATGAATTTCTAGTGATGTCCTTTAGATTGATGAATGCCCCTGCAGCCTTTATGAGATTTATGAACGAGGTGTTCAGAGACTAGCTAGATAAATTTGTGATAGTCTTTATTGATGATATCCTAGTATACTCTCGGTCATTTAAGGAGTATGCACAACATTTGTGGTTAGTACTTCAGATACTCCAAGATAAACAATTATATGGAAAGCTTAGTAAGTGTGAGTTTTAGCTGGATCTAATAGTGTCAGACCCGGATTTTTATGTAGCTTGTTCCTTATGATTCCTATGTGTATGAACACTTTATTACATAGTTGAATCATAAGAAGAGTATTTACTAACATGCAATCGACAATTTGAGAAATTAAAAATGCATGTAAGCTACATAACAGCGAGATAAGGGTTAAGTTGATTCCCGAACAAGTATAGGGGTAAAACGGTCAAATGACTGAAATTCACTATAATTTCGATAAGACAATTTCATTAAAAATATTAAATTGAGGAATCTTAATCAAAATCGAGGAAAATATTTAATTTTGAGCCCAATTGATCAAGATATAAATTTATTAGAATTTATCGAAATTTTTACCTCGAAAAATGAGCCCAAAAATAGTGGAAAAATATACTGAAAAGGTAAAATCGGACTGATAAATTCGTTTACGGATAAAATGAATTTAATATGATTTTTTGGAGATATTTTTAGATATTTTGGGATATTTTTGCTATTTTTATTATTATTTTATAATAAAATAATAATAAAAATATATTATAAATAAAAGAAAAAAATGGAAATCTGAAAGTTAGAAATCGGGGAGAGAGAATAGAGGAAATGGAAGAAAACCGACAGAAGAAGAAGACCACCGGACGGCGAGCACCGGCCACCCCACGGCCAGGAAAGAGGCCGAAAAGGAAGAGCAGGACCGTGCGCACCCATCGACACCGGTCACGCCCTCCACTGACGCCGGATGCCGACGAATCTAAGAGGAGAAGGCCGCGGAGGAAAAGACGAATCCGGCGGCCATCGGCGGTGCTTAGTCCCGATCAAGCCCAGCCGAGTGTTACCTAGGCTGAGGCGCGCCGAACTGCGGTGGTGATGCGTCGGGAACCGGCCGGAAGACATCGGCACGGCCAAAGGATGCTTGAACCGGTCGGCGGTTCAGGGGAGAAGGTTCTGTGCTAAACCGGACCAGACCGGTTCAGCCAAGGAGAAAAGGGGAAAAAGAGAAAAAAAGAAAGAAAAAGGAAAAGGAAAATTTTTGGGATTTCACCGGACTTCGGGTAAGTCGATACGAGGTCAAAAGTGACCGATTTGATTTTCGATGAATTTATTTAAATTATATTTAATTAGAAATTGACCCGGAGTTAAATATAATAAATTGTGTAGTTCGACATAAATTTCGAACGAAAGCCCGATCGAACTTCGATTTGCGTACCATCTCATATTCTCGGGTAAGTAAAGCTCATTTACGACAATTTATGTGATTATTGCGTATTTAAGATTTATTTTACGCATTTCGGATTAAATTCCGTATTTAGTGAATTATATTCGAAATTTTGAATTAAATGTCGTAAATGATATACGGGCTATCCAAAGAGCTTGGAATAAAGCCCAATGGGTATTGATAGGCCCAATGAGTCGATAGACCCTGATGAAGGGAAATAATAAGTGGAAAACGGGCTTAATACGGATTAAGACCCATTAAGGATTATTAAGGCCCATTAAGGAAAAATGGACTGTATTAATGTGTAATATAGTAGGAAAATGATAATTAACCTGAGGAATGGTTATTTACAGCTCCGGAGTTTACATTGAGAGCTGATCGGACTGCGAGATTGAGCAGCATCGAGGAAGTGAGGTCACTTGACGTGATCCGAGGTAAGGGACTTTTGCGAGTAGTTAGAGATACCTACACGTATTTTCGTCTGCTTTTACATTCACTTAAAACTCTGAGGGTCAGAGAAAGTGAATAATAATTATTGAGACCCGATAGTGGCAAATTACGATTTTACCCCTAGTTAGTCAAAAAGTCAACTTTTGTGAAAAGTTGTAAAAAGTATGGAAACAATTATTGTGAGTGTTTAACTGCTGTTTAGCATGAAAATAAATAGATGGGCTAATGATTTTAAGGTTGATGTGACTTAAGCACACTTTATAGTGCTGATTTTAATATTTTGTAAACAATCCCTTTTTAAATAGTCATATATCATATTATGTGAGAATGAATCGTGCTAGAGCACAGCTCGCATTGGATTTCATATGTTTTCCACATACATTAGTGCTGGATTTTGATACGCACTAGATTTCCATGACATGCATGATAGAGTACTAGAGTTTTACTCGTACTCAGCTTTAAATGATATATGCATGACAGAGTGCTGGAGCGATTAGCTCGTACTCAAGTTTTACATGAGATACATGACAGAGTACTGGAGCGTTGCTCGTACTCGATTCTTCATGGTTTATACATGACATAGTACTGGAGCTATTGCTCGTACTTGATTTGATATTGTGCATAGCATGGTACTGGAGCTATTGCTCGTACTTGATTTGATATTGTGCATAGCATGGTACTAGAGCTATTGCTCGTACTTGATTTAATACATGAACTATGCATTGACCTAGTTGCTGGAGGTTTACTCGCACTAGAGTTGAGTTTGTGATGTGAAACAGTGTTTGAGCGGAGTGTCGACTGTGGGTCGCACTCAAGACTAACACTGTATGTGATATATAATACATGTTAAAACCCATTCCCGAGTCCTTGTGTGACTGTGTGTCACATCTTGTGAGAGGATATCCGCATGAGGTTAATATAGACGTGGTATGATATTCCACAGGTGCGAGGGCTAAGACATATGGCAGGCACCCTGACTATGATGTAGGGTCCACGGGTGTACTTTATACCGTGCCTGGGGGAGCGAGGAGTACGCTGTACCGTGCGTTACGTATAGCTGACGGCTGTAGTGGACTGACCATCCTCCCGTTGCAGCAGTGATGCCCCGCACACCGAGTACTGTGTTGCTTGGGATCACATTTCGGATAGATCATAGTCTAGGATACTATTTGCATTTAACCACAGAGTCTCACATTATATATCACATTGATTGACTGATTTAAATTGCGGACAGACCTGAGGGATGGGTCGGACTCCGATTTTATGTTGTGAATTATTTAATGCCATATTTATTTTGATTTAAATATACATGGCATGATTTACATAAAGGCATGATTTATATAAAGATGCATTGTTTTGCACTACATGCCTACATTTGAGAAAGAAAGCATGATTTCTGTACATGGGATTTAATCTGTACAAGTATATATATATATATATTATATTTCAAGACATGCTTTTGAAATGAGTTAAGGAAATAATGTTTTCAAGGCATAGCATTATTTTGAGTAGATATTGTAGATATCTACTTGCTTGCCTGCTTTCCTTACTGAGCGTGTTGTATGCTCACCCCCTTTCTTTACATCTCTCTACAGAGCGCCAGTAGAGCGAGAGCTATCGAGGGATAGTATTCCTGAGTCCACAGCTAGTTCCTATCGACCGCTAGGTATACAGATTTTGTACAGTTGTGTATCTAAACATAGAAACAGCACAGTGATGTATACGATATATATTATGGGGAATGTATTTGTATTAGATTTTATATAATCTTACATGTATGATAAAAGCAAGTACAGTCAGTTATAGTATGTTGACATGTATGTATGATATTGGATGATGTGGTAAGTAAGGACTCTAACATCGAATCACAGCCCAACCATTGAAGAGAAGAAAGGTAAGTCAAAATGCGAAAAATTTGTAGTGGTTTTTAGTTAAAGTCATGGATTGAGAAGGGGTCCTGACAGATAGCTTTCCTTGAACATATAGTCTCAAAGGAAGGAGTATCAGTAGATCCAAGTAAAGTAAAGGCTGTGCTTAATTGGGAAAGACCGAGGATAGTTATAAAAGTACGAAGCTTCCTTGGTTTAGCAGGGTATTATAGAAGATTTATGGAAGGATTTTCCAGGATTGCCGCTCCTTTAACTAAGCTCATGCGCAAGGAGACTCCATTTATATGGACTAATCAATGTGAGCTCAATTTTCAGGAGTTAAAAAGGAGATTAACAGCGGCACCTGTGTTAACTATCCCTGAGGCATCAGGAGCATATTCGGTGTATAGTGATGCTTCTCATCAAGGATTTGGGTGTGTGCTCATGTAGCATGGAAGAGTGCTTGCTTATGGATCGGGACAATTGAAAGATCAGGAGCGGAATTACCCCACGCATGATTTGGAGTTAGCCGCTGTTGTATTTGCCTTGAAGATCTGGCGACATGTTAGCACCAAATTTTATATATGTTTAGGACCCTTTATACTTAGTTATTTGATTTGTTCTTTACAATATTAGGTATGTTTTATGTGTTTTGTGCACTTATGCAGGAAAAAGAACAATTTGGAGAAGTTAAAGCTTTTGGAGGTGGTTCTCATGATTCAATGAAGAATTAAAGTTACAAGATGCTGATCGTGACTTATGCTGCAGGAATAGAAGAAACTGGACAGTGCAGAGCATATTTGAGGAATTAATACCATTGCCGCAACATAGCAGTCTGATTAGGGCAACACTATTTTTCCACGTGGCCTTCCGCGTTTTAAGTATTTGAAAACCTTATAAATAATCTTTTTATCAGAATTACAGAGGAGGCGGCGGCAGAAGACTTCAAGATTAATTTAGCTCCATAGAAACTCTATCTTTTTCATCTTTTTTCACCAATTTTGTTCTTAGGATGTTAAATTGGATTTCTTGGATGTTATTTATGATGTCTAGGAACTAAACTCCATTTTCCTAGAATCGATGTAACCAACTTTGGGCAGATTACAATTACTTTGTGATGTTGTTTGGATGATTTCAATTATGTTTATTTAATCTACCTGTTCTTAATGCTCTAGTTGATTGGCCACCAATTGGATGAATTAGTATAAGAATCCGGCACTCAGGAGAGGGGATTATTTATATGCACAAGGGTAGATTAACATATGACATTGTTGAATCGAGAGGTTGACAATTCTTATGAGTCATAGAGAAACGGATTATTATTGCTTAATGAACTCTATTATTTAATTCTGAATCGGGAGGTTAGGATTAGGTAAATTGGGTATGATTGTTTAAAACTCGGGAGAGATAAACAGGAAATAGTTTCGGCTATAAACAAATTGAAATCAAAAGAACAATTGATTAAAGGAATTGCATGAACCCTAGTTAGGTGAAATCGGTTTCTAGGAATATTTTGCTATTGATATTTTAATTCGTAATTATTGTGATTTGCTTTAATTGTTCCATAGTTAACAATTGGACTAGTAAATAGGATTTTAACCAACATTTATTACTTTTCTAAATAAAGCTCAAGGTTGTTGATTACAATGATTAGCGGTAGACACAATTCCCTATGGGACGATACTCATATTTACTCTATGCTCGAAAACTGACTTGTGCACTTGCAGTAGTGTTCCATTCAAGGATAACAAGTTTTCTGGCGCCATTGGCAGGGAACTGTTGTTTAGTTTTTCGTTGACATTGTTCCCCAATAGCCTTTACTTTAATTCAGATTTAGATATTTATTTTTGTTTTAATTTATTATCTACGAATAATTTTTTTAGGTGAATGGTAAAAACTCGCAGTAGAGGAAATATAGATATAAATGAAGAGTTAGATCCAGATCTTGAGAGAACAATCAGACAAATTCAATAGAATAGATTTGAAGACAAAGACCAAAATTTAATCATGGCAGATGATAATCAGTAGCAGCGAGCTATACGCGATTATTTCACCCAAGTTGTGAATCAGAATTTCGCTGCTATAAGAGAGATTCCTGTGAACCGTAACAACTTTGAATTGAAGCCGGCATTGATCAACATGGTTATGCAAAACCAATTTGGAAGTGCAGCCTTGGAGGATCCTAATACACATTTGACAAGTTTTCTACATATTTGTAGCACCATTAAGATTAATGGAGCCTTTGACGACGCTATTCGGCTAAGATTATTTCCTTTTTCTATTCAGGATAAAACATTGAGTTGGTATCAAAACCTACCAGTAGGAAGCATTCCGACATGGGCAGTGATGGCATAGAAATTCTTGACAAAGTATTTCCCACCAGGAAAGACAATGCCGATGACATTAGAGATTGCCCAGTTCACACAGTTAGACCAATAGCCATTACATGAGGCATGAGAGCGATTTAAAGAGTTATTACGTAGATGCCCTCAGCATAGATATGATGAAGGAAACCAGATACAGGTTTTCTATAGAGGCATGACTCCGCAAACAAGAGCTACTGTGGATGCCTCAGCAGGAGGTTCACTATAGTCTAAGACACCTGATCAGGCTATGCAGTTACTTGAGGAGATGGCTATAAACAGCAGCCAATGGCCAGGTGAAAGAGCTAATGTCAGAAGAGTAGCAAGTATGCATGAGTTAGATACGTAGATAGCCATTCTAGCAAGACTTGAGCAGATTTCAACACAAATTTCTTCAATGGGTATACAAAGGCCATAAGCTATGATTCATCCTGACAACACAAATCCTAACTTGATGGGGATAAATTTGGAGCAGGTGAATTATGTTAATAATCGTAACTTTGGTTTTCAGGGAAATCGGGTTCCAAACTATTACCAACCAGGATTCAAAAACTATGAGAATCTGTCTTATGGTAATTCTAAGAATGTTCTAAACCCACCAGCAGCAAGTAACAGCAATACAGGATTTAATAACCAAGGGAATTTCCAAGGTTATGGTGGAGTTAGAAGGAACGAATTTGAGGAGTTCATGGTTGAAACTAGAACACGATTTAGCAAAACTGATGCGCGGTTAGACAACATGGAAGCTAAAATGTCAGAGATGAATACCAATCTTGGTGCGCAGATGAAATCTGTTGAGACTACTTTGGGACAGTTAGCTGCAGTTGTCAGTTCTTTGAATGAAAGAGGTAAGTTTCCTAGTGATACAATGCTAAATCCGAAAGAACACTGCAATGCTATATCTTTAAGAAGTGGGAACACCTATGAGCCACCAAAGGTAGCAGAGAAAGAAGAAACCACACCAATCACTGAGGTGCAGAAGAAGTAATCCAAACCAGTTGTGTCAAAGGATGCAGAATCAGAAACAGTTAAACAGGGAGTTGATTCTAAACCTTTTAGTAAACTTTTTCCTGATAATCCTTCTTTGTTAAAACCATCTATTCCTTATCCTCAAGCTTTGTATAAAAGGAAGATTAATTCTGAGTTTAAGAAATTTCTAGATATATTTAAAAAATTACACATTAACATTCCGTTTGTTGATACCCTGCAGATGTCACATTATGCAAAGTTCATGAAAGATATGTTGTCAAAGAAACGAAGACTTAAGGATTATGAAACTGTAAATTTGACAGAGGAATACAGTGCGATTCTGTAGCAGAAGTTACCTTAAAAATTGAAAGACTCTGGAAGCTTTACTATTCCATGCGAGATTGGAGAATTGAAAGTGGGTAAGGCATTGTGTGATTTAGGTGCTAGCATAAATTTAATGCCTTTATCTATTTCCAGGAGCCTAGGTCTTGGAGAAGTAAAGCTGACTACTATAACGCTGTAACTAGCGGATAGATCGATTACTTATCCCAGAGGTATAAAAGAAGATGTACTTATTAAAGTTGATAAGCTAATTTTTCCTGTCGATTTTGTAGTTTTAGATTATGAAGAGGACAGGGAGATTCCACTTATACTTGTGAGATCATTTCTTACCACTGGGAGAGCACTAATCGATGTTCAAAGAGGGCAATTAACCTTGAGGATGAATGATGAATCAGTTATGTTCAACATCTATACGGCGATGAAATTCACTGATGAGCCAGAGTCCTATAAGTTGATTGAAGTGGCGCAGAGTTGTGTACGAGAAATTGAAACAAAGGAAGCACAAACCGATCCTATGGCTTAATGTCTAGCAAATTCAGTTTCTAATTTAGATGATAAATCATTAACTGATGAAATTAAAAGTTATGTTGTTACTTTGGAAGCCAATCCATTAGAAAGTGCAACTACAACAACTAAGGAAAAGATTGACAAGTCGCAGGTAAGTGAAAAAAAAGAAGGCAAAACTGAATTGAAAGAATTACCAAGCCATTTGAGGTATGCTTTCTTAGGAGATGACAGTACTTTTCCTGTGATTATTACATCATTTTTATCCGCTGCAGAGGAGGACAAGTTGCTTAGAATTTTAAGAGAGCACAAATCGACAATTAGATGGTCCATTGCCGACATTCAAAGGAATTAGTCCCTCCGTTGTAATGCATAAAATTCGGTTAGAAGAAAATCATTAACCCTCTATTGAACCACAGAGAAGACTAAATCCAGCAATGAAAGAAGTTGTTAGAGCTGAGATTTTAAAATTATTAAATGCTGGTATTATATATGCTATATCTGATAGTTCTTGGGTGAGTCCTGTGCAGGTTGTGCCTAAAAAGGGTGGAATGACAGTAGTTCGCGACACTAACGATGAAATCATATCCACCAGAACAGTAACAGGTTGGAGAGTCTGCATCGATTATATGAAGCTGAATAAAGCTACTAGGAAAGACCACTTTTCGCTTCCGTTCATTGACCAAATGTTAGACAGACTAGGTGGGCATAGTTATTATTGCTTTTTAGATGGCTACTCGGGCTATAACAAGATTGCAATAACCCAGAAGATCAAGAGAAAACAAGCTTGACTTGCCCATATGGAACCTTTGCATATAGGAGGATACCTTTCGGTTTGTGTAATGCCCCAGAAACCTTCCAGAGATGCATGATGTCGATCTTCGCTGACATGGTTGAAGAGATAATGGAAGTCTTCATGGATAACTTCTCGGTATTCTGGTAAGACTTTTGACTAATGTTTATCTAATTTAGCACTTGTTTTACAGAGATGTGAAGAGACGAATCTCGTCTTAAATTGGGAGAAGTGTCATTTTATGGTGCAAGAAGGAATCGTCCTTGGACATAAAATTTCAACTCACAGCATTGAGGTGGATAGAGCTAAAGTCGCTGCTATTGAAAAGCTTCCCCCTCTAAAATCAGTTGAAGCCGTGAGGAGCTTTTTGGGACATGCAGGCTTATATCACAGATTTATCAGGGACTTTTCAAAAATCTCAAAATCTTTATGTAATTTATTGGAAAAAGATGCTGATTTTATCTTTGATGATTTTTGCTTTCAGGCGTTCGAAAAGATCAAGAAGGAGCTTACTTCTGTACCTATTATGATCGCACCTGATTGGATAGAACCGTTTGAATTGATGTACGGTGCGAGTGATTTTACAATTAGAGCAATCCTTGGGTAGAAAAGATACAAGATTTTTCGGGCTATCTATTACTTAAGTAGGACTTTAGATGAAACTCAAAAAAATTACAAAACAATGGAGAAGGAGATGCTGGCAGTTGTAGGTGCAAGGTCATTATCTATACAGACCATGCAGCCATTCGGTATCTATTTGCGAAGTAGGACACCAAACCCAGACTTATTAGATGGATCTTGCTATTGCAAGAATTTGATTTTGAGATCAGAGACAAAAAGGGATCCGATAATGTTACAGCTGATCATTTATCTAGGTTGGACCAATCTGAAATTAAGCAAGGAGAGCCTATTCAAGAGGAGTTTCCAGATGAGACAATAATGAAGATTGATGCAAATCTGCCCTAGTTCGCAGACATAGTGAATTACTTAGCAGGAGGATTAATGCCAAGTGGTTTAACTTATCAACAGAGGAAGAAATTCTTCCATGATGTCAACTCATATTTTTGGGATGACCCTCTGCTGTTTAAGAAGTGTCCAGACCAGATTATAAGACGATGTGTGCCGAAAGATGAAGTTCAGGAAATTCTGTGCCACTGTCATGCTACATCATATAAAGGCCATTTTGGTGCAGAATGTACAGCAGCAAAGGTGCTGCAATCAGGCTTTTATTGGCCTAGTGTGTTTAAAGATAGCTACATGTTTGTAAAAGCATGTGACGATGTCAAAGTGTTGGAAACATTTTAAGAAGGCATGAATTACCTTTGACAAATATTCTAGAAGTGGAAATCTTTGATGTATAGGTTATCGATTTTATGAGACCGTTTCCTCCATCTTTTGGGAAGTTATATATTCTCCTTACTGTTGATTATGTCTCTAAGTGGGTGAGGCAATAGCAACACCAACAAATGATGCAAAAGTGGTGATTCGATTTTTACACAAGAATATATTGATAAGATTCGATACTCCAAAAGCCATCTTGAGTGATGAAGGCACTCATTTTTATAACAAAGTCTTCAATGGTTTGATGTCAAAATATGGAATTCGACATAAAGTAGCTCTCGGTTATCATCCGCAGATAAATGGTCAAGCTAAAATTTCAAACTGAGAAGTGAAGTTGATATTGGAGAAAACTGTAAATCTGAATAGAAAAGATTGGGCTAACAAGTTAGATGATGCGCTTTGGGCATACAGAACAGCCTATAAATTGGGATGTCTCCTTACAGATTGGTATTTGGTAAAACATGTCATCTACCTGTAGAGCTTGAGCATCGAGCTTACTGGGCCATTAAGAAGCTCAATTTTGACTATAATAAGGCTGGAGCAAATCGGTTACTCTAATTGAATGAGCTTGATGAACTGAGGAATAAGTCCTATAACAATACAAGAATTTATAAGGATAGGACTAAGAGATGGCATGACAAGATGATAATGAGACAAGAATTCAGTCCTAGACAGTAAGTTCTATTGTATAATTCACGACTCAAATTATTTCCTGGCAAGTTGAAGTCAAGGTGGTCAGGACCGTTTGTGATACACCAAGTCTTCCCATATGGAGCAATTGAGTTAAAGAAATCGGATGAGAGCTTATTCAAGGTCAATGGGCAGCGTATAAAGCATTATTATGGAGAAGGGGTGCATAAATTAGACAGCATTCCCCTTGGTGAACCGAATTACGGAGATTGGAAGCAGTCTGGCTAAAGACTTAAAATTTAGCGCTTTTGAGAGCCAACCCAATTTATATTTATAGGATTTTTTGTTTTTAATCTCGTTCTATTTTTATTTGATTTCAGTAGTGTGTTTTTATTTTTATTTTTCATTTATTTGATTAGTTTGTGTTTCATTTTGCAGGTATATGCATAAGAAGAGCACAATTTGGAAGCTTAATTGTCATGATCCTTTAAGAAAGAATGCATGGGTGCTTGGCTACCGAAAAGAAAAGAAAAATTTTTGCCAGGGCTTAGTAGCTTCAGAGTAGACAATCAGAACAGAAAAGAAACGAAAATGGTTTTTCATGAACGAAAGTGAAGAAATACATGAATAGTAACTAAGCTGGAAGACTAAATTCTTCAATTGAAGAAGAGAGGGCATAATAATGTCAGTAACGATAAGAAAAAGAAAGAAAGTCAGAAAGAGCATGAGAAGAAATTATGTCAAAGAAGGAAACAAATGTCTGCAATTTTCAAAGATGGGTGAATGGCATACACATGTCAATGCTTTATTGGAAGACTGATTCCCTTATCTTGTCAATCCCACTTACTATTTGGTTAAGGAAATAACCCTACCCATCCAATTAGAAAGGGGCGACCGAACCTTTTACATACTCAGACTCTCTCTTTTTCTGGTTACTGCATCTTTCTTTGTTCTTTTGGAAGTACACCAACAAACCCCACTACCATTATTTTTCTCTCTTCCGATCTTGTTGTTTTCTGCTGATTTAGTAGTTTCACCAACAAA
This sequence comes from Firmiana major, assembly GCA_033439115.1. NCBI lineage: Eukaryota > Viridiplantae > Streptophyta > Magnoliopsida > Malvales > Malvaceae > Firmiana > Firmiana major. The sequence goes on from CM065905.1 coordinate 42,940,959, forward strand.
TTTTCGTGGGTTAGATCTCTTGGTGGTCCCGAAACCCTTGGGGGAAGAAGAAAATGTTTTCTTGTCGGATTGTGATAAAGACGTAAAGTGGTCCAACTCAATCTTACGTGATTTCAGTTTCGGGTATTTTCCTTCTTTCTTCAATCGTTTTCGATCTTCCAGCGGCTATCCTTTTGGTTTTTATAACTTGGATTTTTGAAACCCTTCTCGGCTTGATAAATTTTTATTGGAGAAATTCTAGTTGTGAAGCGATTGTTAGGTCTATTTTGTGTACTCGTCCGATCGGCTTAAGCTGAAAATTATTCTTGTTAATTTGTGATTCCATTGGTGGATAATGGCACCCAAAGTCCGAGCCAGACGAAACCTGGAAAGTTCAAGTCAAGCTATTGATAGCTCAGCCCCATCTCCACAGAGGGAATAGCCAGTCATCATCGATTATGATCCCTCTAGATTTGTGAATAGCCAAGCAACAGAAAATTTCAAGAAAATCATGGGTAAAAACATGATTATCAAGAGGAGTTTTCGGCCTGACATTAGTAGCTGGGATATGTATTTTGAGTTTTTGAGGGACTTCCGGTTGTTGAAATTAGCAGGGCAACCTGAAGATGCCATCCTTGATGTGGTCCGAGAATTTTATGCCAATGCCATGGCGAGCACTCATTCGACTTCAGAAGTTAGGGGTGTTCTTGTTCCTTACAACGCCAACACCATTAATCTATATCTGGATCTTCCGCAAGGGGTGCAAGATGAGTATACCAGCTATGTCACAGCCCTACACATTGATTATGATGAGTTGGAATCATGCCTACCATTATTTGTTCTAGAATCATGCCTACCACCTACAAAAGTAGTGTCGATGTGGACAGAGTTGCTCTCCTTTACTGTATTCTGACTGGAAAGATTGTTGATTTTAGAGTCATTATTTTTCATTCCATGCAAGAGTTCATACGTAAGGAAAATAGAAGGGGTGTACCTCACCTTTCATTGGTTTGTGGACTCTGTAAGAAATATGGAGTATATTGGATTGAGCTTGAACCAAGATTGGCAAGGAAATCTGCAATCACTGTCAAAAATCCTCAAGTACCTCTGACTTAGAGAGAAGCCGCTACTCCTACTGCACCACCACCACCTTCTGTTGGTACTTCTGCTGGCTCATCCGCTGCACCTTCCACCACTTCCGGCTCCATTTAAATTGTGCTTAATGAGATTAAAGAGTTGCGGATGGAGGTGCGCAATAATAACTGAGACTATCGAACTTTTTGTGCGTATGTTGCCTATTACAATCAGTCATTGATACAGTACCTAAATATGAGGGGTCTTGAAGGAGAGGTGGAATTTCCCTTGCCACCTAAATGGTGTATGCCACAGCACGGAGAGGCAGCTGATGATGATAATGACATGAAAGAAGATGCCCCAGAAGACGCTGATAATGAGGTTGACTCAGAGGAGGATGAGGATAGCAAGACTACCCCAGGGAAGTCCTCTTTAACACTTTTTTCCTATTCATTGAGGACACTGAAAATCTTAAGTTTGGGGGAGTTATTGGATATGATTGGGTTTTATCTGCCTTATGCTTTGTATGCCTATTTCAATATTTTTAGCAGTTTTTATTTATTTCAAATTTATATGTTTGTGTGACAATTATACTCAGTTTTACAGATTAGTTTTCTGGATTGTGGCCGAAGATAGATTTTGTAAGAACTGATCAACTTTTGTTTAAATGGATGATTTTATTGTTTGAGTATTAGTATGTGGATAGAAAGCTTCACTTGAATCTTTTCACTTAAACTTATGCACCAATCATATTCAGTTTATGTACTTACTGTGTTGATTTGTGAAACCAAAAATACTCTAGAACTTGATTAGTTATTACTTGAGGCGAAATTGATAGACCATAATTATGAAAATGATCTAGGCCATTTTTGTTTTGAGATTGAGCCTTTCAAGCCTACCCAATTAATTCATCCTTTGAAAAAAGCCTGATTTTTCAATATTTTTATTGTTATCTAACCATATTACAAGCCATGACCCAATTGTTTGATTATCTTTTTCTTTTAGTCCCTTACTTGAAGTACTATTAATCAAAATTTTTGGATTGGGGGATGAGCTGAAAAGGAAACAAGGGTGGTTTGTAAATTGTTGGTTTGAGAACTTGATTATGACAAACATGGGTTGTTCTCGAGTCTTGATAAAAATTTAGTGTCATATGCAGTTACAAGTAGTGAAAAAATCTTAAGCTCAGGAGTATGACACTGATTTCAAAAAAAAAAAGAGAGAAATGAAACTCGAGAATGAATAAAGTTGGGTAGTGATTCATGAGCTCAAAACAAATTAAATCCAAAGGGTGATTATAGTACTTTAGGTGGATTAACTTCATATTATATCCTTTATCCCACCTAAACCGGAGCCTTAGGTTACAGGCCTTGAAAAGTCCTTTTGATTCTTGGTTATGCATGAGTCTTTATTAGTGGAGACTAGTAGTTAATTCAAGCATATGAAGTCTTGTGTTTAATTCTTATTTAGGTTTTGTATTAACACTTGAGTGCATGAATTTAAGTAAATGATTGTACACACATACACAAGTGGAAAGTGAAGAGTGAAGGGGGATTGGTTTGTTTTGGTTGGCTTGAACAATATAAATTTGAAATTGTCTTAAGTTGAAAACCTTGTGAATTCTTGAGGAAAATTCCAAGTTAGTGTAACAAGTATGTGAGCTGAGTATGGTTGAGAGTCTTTAATTGTTCTATTTTTAGTATGTCTTTGCTTGAGGACAAGCAAATTTCTAAGTTTGGGGGTATTTGTTAGCACCGAATTTTATATATGTTTAGGACCCTTTATACTTAGTTATTTGATTTGTTCTTTGAAATATTAGGTATGTTTTATGTGTTTTGTGCAATTGTGCAGGAAAAAGAACAATTTAGAGAAGTTAAAGCTTTTGGAGGTGGTTCTGATGATTCCATGAAGAATTGAAGCTATAGGATGCTGATCGTGGCTTATGCTACAGCAATAGAAGAAACTGGACAGTGTAGAGCAGATTTGAGGAATTAATACCATTGCCGCAGCATAGCAGTCTGATTAGGGCAACACTGTTTTTCCACGTGGCCTTCTGCGTTTTAAGTATTTGAAAACCTTATAAATAGTCTTTTTATCAGAATTATAGAGGAGGCGGCGACATAAGACTTCAAGATTAATTTAGCTCCATAGAAACTCTATCTTTTTCATCTTTTTCACCAATTTTGTTCTTGGGATGTTAAATTGGATTTCTTGGATGTTATTTATGATGTCTAGGAACTAAACTCCATTTTCCTAGAATCGATGTAACCAACTTTGGGCAGATTGCAATTACTTTGTGATGTTGTTTGGATGATTTCAATTACGTTTATTTAATCTACTTGTTCTTAATGCTTTAGTTGATTGGCCACCAGTTGGATGAATTAGTATAGGAATCTGGCACTCGGGAGAGGGGATTATTTATTTGCACAAGGGTAGATTAACATATGACATTGTTGAATTGAGAGGTTGACAATTCTTATGAGTTATAGAGAAACGAATTATTATTGCTTAATGAACTCTATTATTTAATTCTGACTCGGGAGGTTAGGATTAGGTAAATTGGGTATGACTGTTTAAAACTCGGGAGGGATAAACAGGAAATAGTTTCAGCTATAAACAAATTGAAATCAAAAGAACAATTGATCAAAGGAATTGCATGAACCCTAGTTAGGTGAAATCGGTTTCTAGGAATATTTTGCTATTGATATTTTCATTCGTAATTATTGTGATTTGCTTTAATTGTTCCGTAGTTAACAGTTAGACTAGTAAATAGGATTTTAACCAACATTTATTAATTTTCTAAATAAAGCTCAAGGTTGTTGATTACAGTGATTAGCGGTAGACACAGTTCCCTGTTAGACGATACTCATATTTACTCTATACTCGAAAACTGACTTGTGCACTTACAGTAGTGTTCCATTCAAGGACAACACGACACTACTTATATGAGGAAAGATTTTAGATCTTCACTGATACAAGAGTTTGAGATATCTCTTTGATTAGAAAGAGTTAAATATGAGATAAAGGAGATGGATGGAACTCCTTAAGGATTATGACTGCGAGATTCTATACCATCCGGGTAAAGAGGACATAGTTACTGATACCCTGAGCAAGAAGAGTATGATATTTGCTATGATGATCAGGGAATGGGATTTACTGGAGCAGTTCGTCGAACTCCAGATCAGAGTTAAAGAGGTAGAGACTGGATTTTTAGCTAACCTGCGAATATAGCCCAAGATCATGGATCAGATTAGAACTGGGCAGCACAATGATTAGAGGTTGATACATATGGTTAGCCAAGCTGAGCAGACTTCATAGTCGAATCTCACAATCAGTGAGGATGGATTGTTGAGATTCAGAGAACGGATTTGTGTACCGGACGATGATACCCTAAAGAGACAGATACTGAGAGAATCCCACTGCTTACGATACACCATGCACCCAGGGAGTACTAAGATGTATCGTGATTTGAGAAAGGTGTACTGGTAGAGTGGTATGAAGTGAGACGTGGCAGAGTATATGGCCAGATGTTTAGTATGCCAGCAAGTGAAAGCTGAGCATCGAAAGTTCAGAGGACTACTATAGCCTTTACCTATACCTACGTGGAAATGAGAGCATGTCACCATGGACTTTATTATGGGTTTACCGAGGACCCGGAGAGGTCGTGACGCTATACAGGTTATAGTGGATAGACTGATGAAAAGTGCCTACTTCCTTGCCATCAAGAGCACAGATACTGTGGATGCCTTAGCAGAGTTAGATGTCAGCGAGATAGCTAGATTACATGGGGCTTCAGTGAGTATTACTTCTAACAGAGATTCTCAATTTACTTCCAGATTTTGACCCAGTTTTAGGAGTCCATGGGATCTCGATTGAGTTTCAATACCGCCTATCATCCTCAGACAGATGGTCAATCAGAGAGGACTATCTAGACCCTGGAGGATATGTTGAGGGCATGTACGATGGATTTTAAGGGATCATGGGATGATCACCTGCCTCTAGCAGAGTTTGTGTACAATAACAGCTATCATGCGAGCATTGGAATGACACCTTTTGAGGCTCTATATGGTAGGAGGTGTAGATCCCCTGTAGCTTAGGAAGAAGTCGATGACAGAAAGATAAATGCTTCTGAGCATGTTGAGCAAGCTGTACAGAGTGTGAAACTCATATGTGAGAGGTTATGGGCTATACAAAGTAGACAGAAAAGCTACGCGGATATGCATAGATGGCCACTCGAGTTTGACGTTGGTGATGCAGTATTTTTGAAGATATCACCGAGTAAGGGTATCATGCGATTTGGGAAGAAAGGGAAATTGAGTTGTCGATACATAGGACCATTCGAGATTCTTGAGAGAGTGGGAGAGGTAGCCTACAGATTGGCATTACCCCCACAGATGTCCGGAATACACAACGTTTTCCATGTGTTTATGTTGAGGAAGTACCACTTGGACCCTTCTCATGTCATAGAGTATGAAGAGATGGACATACAAGAGGACATGAGCTACACTGAAGAACTCGTCCGTATTCTTGATAGGAAAGAGAAGGTACTTCGAACCAAAAGCATCCCATTAGTGAAAGTTTTATGGAAACATCACTCAATGGAAGAGGCAACGTGGGAATTAGAGTCTCATGAAGGAGAAGTACCCCCATCTGTTTTGATGAGTTGAGATGAATTTGGAGGACCAAATTCTTTTTTAAGGTAGGGAGAATGTGAGATCTGAGAATTTTAGACATATTTTAATTATGTAATATGAACTTGAAGTGTAATTTATTGAGCTGAATGAAATGAACAAGTAATGAATGAGAAATAATCAAGGTAGTAAATTGTGGAAATTATATTTGGAGATTTATATGTTAAGTGTTTAACCAAAGTGTGAAACTATGAGGTCAGATTGATCATGGAGAAGAGAGGATCGATCTGGTGGGCTAAAAAAAGACGAGGAAGGAGGAACTTAAGCGAGCAGATCGATCTCCAATGGAAGAGGATCGATCTCTTTATGATTCTATAATGAAGAGATCGATCTCATGAGGAAGGAATTGATCTCATAAGGAAGGAATCGATCTCAAAATGTTTCTGTTAAGGAGACGATCGATCTCCCCAAGGAGCAGATCGATCTCATGAAGCATTCTGTAAACTATGGATCGATCTCATAATTGGAGCAGATCGATCTCATAAAGCCATTAAGAGATCAATCTTACCCCACGACAGATCGATCTCCTAGGTATAAAATTGTCTCAAATTGTCCCCAAATTCAAATGCAGATCGATCTCATCAAGAGCTAGATCGATCTCCTACCCTCCGTCTATAAAAGAACCCCTGTGTTTTCCTTCATTTCATCTTTTCTCTCTCTTTCAAACCTCAATTTTAGCCGAGCCCTAACTTTCTCTCCCTTCCAAAGCCCCCATTTCCATCCGAATCAAAGGTTGTAGTAGGAAGGAAAGTTGTTCCTCATCCAAAGGAGAACAACATACTTAAAAATCGAAAGACGAATCGAATCGAGGTGTGAGTTGAGCACTCCACAAGTTTGGGTAATCTTTAAACTTCAATCCTTGATTTTGAAGTAATCTTTAGTGATTGTGGACATGGGCATTGTGATGAAATTGTTGAAAAATTATTAGAAATAGATGAAATTGTGATTTGGTTGGAGTAGAGATGTTATTATGCAATTTGTCGTAAATCGAGATTTTGTCTATAAATTGGAAATTTAGGCAATGAGGTGATTTTGGTATGGTTATTATGCATGAGAAATGTAGAAGGTTGAGATGTAGTGGACGAGATTATGAATGGTGATAGAATTCTGAGGATTGAGTTGATTGAGATATTAATGAGAATATGAGCAAATGTGTGCTCTATAATGCGATTGAGTTGGGTTGTTGATGTTTTTAACATCGTTTGGACAGCTCGAGAGTTTCAGAGTGGGATGCGAGGCTAGTCCGTGATACGGGGGAACGATTGCACTAAATGAGGTGCAAAGAGGTAAGGGAAAACTAAACCATTTGTGTATGTGTTTTGATGAACTGTTTATAGCATGAACCATGATTTGAGAATATAAGCATGTTTACTGTTGTGTCATGATAAGATTGCACACGAGTTTTATAGCCGGTTGGACCACAATGTTTTATGAGTTTATAAGCTAAGTGTAAAATCGCTTTATAAACCGTTGAGTTTGCGCGAAAAGTAACTTGGGCTCTACGTTAAGGGAATATTGAGATTTGAGAAATATGTGCGTGTTTTGTCGGTTGGAACTCGGTTTTAATATGTTTTGTGTTGTGTACATAAATGTTTTAAATGCGTTTTATGAGAGAAAAACCATTGTGAGTTCTACGTTAAGGTAAAATGATTTTTCTTTATGGTAATGGCTAATGATTGAGACTTAGGCGTGTCATGTTAAATACACATCGGGCCTTACTTTGGTAGCATGTAAGTCTGGGCCTTATTCTGGTAACATATAAGTCTGATCATTCTTCTGCTATGGTAGCGTTGGGAGGCCTTGCTTTGGTAGCATGTAAGACCGATAGAGTGGGCTGCCTGGGAACCGACCCAGGGACCATGTGATAGAGTGGGTTGCCTGGGAACCGACCTAGGGACCACGTGATATAGTGGGCCGCCTGGGAATCGACCCAAGGACCACGTGATAGTGTACATGAGGCGAGGCATTGGTCTGGTAGCATGTAAGGTCGGGCCTTGTTCTGGTAACATATAAGTCCACTATACCATGCACACGACCATATTGTCGATGTTCCCTCTTACGAGGATGCCTGGGGTGCACACCCAGTGGAGATTATATATTTGATGTGCCATGACGAGTTTTATATGAGTTTATTGCCTACTCTCGTTTTACACATAAGTTGTGTTTTGTGACTTTGTCACGTGCTATTTACTGAGGTGATATTTATCACATATTTCGAGAAAAGCCATTATCGCATATATTTACACATGCTTGTGAATGCTCTATATTGAGCTTTTTATCTCCATGTTTTCACATGATTTATGAGCTATAAGTTGATGATGTTTTGAGAACTTTCATGCTACAATTTCAAACGAGTATACTGAGTTTCATATACAAATACATATTTGTGATGTGTGATATAGTTTATATAACGGAGTTCCCTTACCCCTCCTTACTGAGCGATTTAGAAGCTCACCCTGTTTTATCTCTCCTACCAAATTTCTTCAAGTGAAGTGAGTTCCCTGTGACGTACGAATTAAAGGCTAGTGGAGGACTTGAGCTCCAGGTGACACGCCCTAAAGGTAATGTTCGCAAGTGCACGGGTCGTACAAGTAATAATGGGATTTGAGTCCCGGAATTATCGTCCCACAGAGAAGTTAACTAGCCTAATTAAGTACCGGTTAATCTTACCCTAAGTATATTCTAGCAAATTATGAGATTAAGGTGGGTGATCTACTAATCTAGAATTGAAAATACCGAAAGCAATAAAATAATAAAACTATAAAATAAAGAAAATAAAACCGAGCAAAATTGCTTACAGTGCTCAACGCAATTAAAATAAAAGACCTACAAAAGAAATTAAAACAGTTAAAACTAATTAACGCAATTAAAATAAAATGCAATTATGAAAATAACAAAGCAAGATAAATTAAACTAAATTTAACAAACCTAAAATGCAATTAAACTACTTAATCAAAATGCAATTTAAACTAACCTAAGATTTAATGAAATAAATTTACCCCTAATCTAATTCTAAATGAACACTTAATTAACTATCATCCTAATTAAAACTAAGTTTTATACTACTATGCAAGAATACTAACATGCAATTTAATTAAAGACTTTAAACTAAGCTTAACAAATTAAATTGAAATTAAACTAAACTAACAATGTATGAAAATGAATTAATTACTAGAGTTGAATGCCAAACAAGCCTTAAGCATTTTAAACCATTCCCTCCAAACAGTATTCACATGTCTTCTAAAACATTTTCAGTCCAGGCTTTCACAGTTTTGGCAAGGCGTGCTGCTGTTTGTCTTCTGGTCCAGGCTTTTGCCTGCTGTTTATGCTTTTAGTTCTAACTACACAATGCATCCAGGCTGTTGTTCTCTGCCTCAGTTTCAGGTTGCCAACTGCCTTGCTCAGTTTCGTGCTTAGCTTCCGTCTCTGCACAATCCAGCACAGCACGTTTCCTTCTCCAAGCAAACCAAGCTTCACACGCCAGCCCCGTTTGTCTTCCTGCATACTCTGCTTGCTCTTGGGTCTGACCAGAAACTGCTCCAGGCAAGGTCCGCTTCTGCTCCCTATTGCACCAGGCTTTCTCAGTCTGCTATGTCAAATCAGCATGCTACACTCTGCTTTCGGTTTTGCAATCTGCCATGCTTTCTCTCGGTTCCAGGTGCTGGTGTGCTGGTTCTGTCCAGCTGCTATCCTAGCATCAGTGCATGATCTGCTTCTGCTATGTCCAAATGCTGCCTGCTATAGCTCTTGGTCACGGTCCATTGCTGCTGTACATACCACCATGTTCACGCAGTATCTGTACCTTTCAGACTTCAGCTACATCCTGCCGATTTATGTCCATCGTTCTTCACTGTAACTCGGTACTGGGGACAGCACTCATCAATGAAGACCTGCAGCTACCGATTACTGGGTTAGTGGAGAATGACAGCAAGCAAAAATAATGAACAGTATAAGGCTCATGAAACAGAGGAGAACAGAGGAGAGCCCTCGGTTTCCAGACGTGCTATTGTCCTCTCGGATTGCTTGCTGTCGTTACTCTCTCGGGTTTGCATGAACAAGGTGTGAATAGCTAAGACACTAAACTCACCACAACTTTGAGTAACGATGACAACTAACGAAAAGAAAGAAAACAAGAAAACTACATGGGAAGCAAACCGAGAATCAAAAAACAAAACAAAAACAAAACTTGAAAATGAAGGAAAAACCGAGAGCTACCACTATAAAGAATTATGCATATTAAAACTTGAAAACTAAGGAGTTGAATATAACCAAATCGAGAAGAGCAAATGGAAATGATGCTGATTGCTATCAAATAGAGATTATCCAAGTCTAGAAAAATGAATAACATAAAAACGGAATGAAAAGGAAGCTAACGGAAAACAGGAAAATAAATCTTCAAAATGTAATCTAAAAACTAAACCACTCTAAACTACATTACATTATACTACTCCTACTCCTAAAATTACATTTACTTCTACTCCTAAAATTACATACTCTTTCAATTGCCATCATTTCCTATTTATAAACACACTAGGGGTAAAATGGTAGTTTTCACATCCTTGATGAGTTGACATTTTTTTTGCCACTTGTCTTCACACCATTGGCTCCTTAAAAAGATATATCCATGTCATCAGTCTTCTTGTCCAATTGGATGTGCAAGGTGGCATGACTCGTGTTGTCCGCGCGGCTCAATCTCGATTTTAGCCCAATTTCGATCCATTTTCTACCGAAATATTCAAAATTCATCTGGATTTAATTTATCTGTAAACATGAGAATTTTAATTAAATAAAGGGGATAATTAACAAAATAAATTGAGGATTTAAATAATTAATTAGGAAATTAAGCACAAATAATTCTAAAAATATAGAATTATCACACCCCCAAACTTGAGCTTTTGCTTGTCCTCAAGCAAAACAAAATGATTATAGGAATGATAAGTACAAAACACAATAATTTCCCCAATATCATCCTCAAAGAAAAAGTACAGACTATGAAATCAAAGACTCACAATTACAAGTTCAGCACTTAGAATTATTTAATCATAAGTCCTAACCCAAAATGGACTCCTCGTGAGTGTGTGAAAAATGTTAAAGTCACTTCTCAGTACATTATCTGGATCAAATTATGCAAACACAGTGAATGCAAAGTCAATGACATGTGATCATTCCCATAAGTTTGTTTTTCACTTCTCTCTCCACTAATGTAGTCACACTTAACCAAAGATTAATAGGACTTCATTAAGCTTGTAATGTAAGGTTGGGGCTAAGGTATGATAAAGTCGATTTACGTTGAATTACCCCTTAACATGCATTACTTCTAGGATCTATAATGTAAGAGCTCTAATTATGTCACGACCCAATTCCATTCTCTTTAACCGAAAATCACTGAAAATTTTTCGCGTTTTACTGTTACCTTACCCGGTCGTGAACTAAACTCACCACACACTGTTGGGCTGTGAGTCAATAATAAACACCAAATCTCATTCATTCTCAATTAATTAAAATGATGTCATACATTTGCATTTAATCGTGTACTTATACGAATACATGTTTTACTGACATCTACATCCCCCATAATTACAACTCAAAAGAATACTGTGCTTTTACATTGTTTAGATACAAAAAGAATCACTGTGTATATACCTCTTAGCAATGGAGATGCAGCGGAGTCCAAAATACCACGCCTCAGTCCTTACTAGGCTACTATGCAGGCTCTGTAGGGGGGAAAATAGAGTGGGATGAGCAACCACACGCTCAGTAAGGCAATAATGCAAGCATGGTAGATAACTACTCTATCTACATGCTGATAGTGTTATGCATAAATCATTTATGGTAGGAGCATGAGGAATAAAACTATGCCATGTGAATATACATATATATCATGTATCAAAATCATGTGCATTGGCATATCAAACATGGTAGAAACATCATGTATAAATCATCTCATGCTCAATCTCGTTTAAATTCATAAAAAGGGCAATTCATTAAGAAACCTCCTTTTTAAACCAACATCATAAACCTCTTTCTCAACACATAATTACCACCAAATCAATTCACAATCACAACCACATTTTCATTTCACAATTCACGCATGTGTATAAAACTAGGTCACTATATCAAAAGTGCCTATGTGGACCATTACATCATAAGTCATCCCAGACCACACGCATCCAGGTGTGCGGGGGATCACGCTGGCACGAAGATGGATTATCCTTCGCCAGACTTTCTCACCACATAACCATCATGCGGTACATCGTACTCCATGTGATATACACGGTACAGCATACTCCGCAGACTCATATCGTGATTGGGGGTGCCATTCCTAGGTCTTACCTACCCCATACCAAGAGTTTCCCATATCCGTGAAGGAGAGCCTCCCCGCCGAACAGAGCCTCCCGCCTAACAGAGCCTCCCCGCCTCTTTGGGCTTAAGGATGTCGGCTTAAGGATGTAGGGCTTAAGGATCCTTCCGTAAGAGAGCCTCCCCACCGAACAGAGCCTCCCCGCCTAACAGAGCCTCCCCGCCTTTTTGGGCTTAAGGATGTTGGCTTAAGGATGTAGGGCTTAAGGATCTTACCGTACCTATGTAGGAGAGCCTCCCTGCCTAACAGAGCCTCCCCGCCCCTCCAGGGCTTAAGGATGTTGGCTTAAGGATCCCACCGTAAGAGAGCCTCCCCACCGAACAGAGCCTCCCCGCCTAACAGAGCCTCCCCGCCTCTTTGGGCTTAAGGATGTTGGCTTAAGGATGTAAGGCTTAAGGATCTCCAATTTTCACCACCTTATACGTATCTCAATGTGCAAACTTGTGCGAGCAAAGCTCTAGCACGACTCATGCATCTTCTCATAAAGAGATGCATACGAGCATAGCTCTAGTACAGTTATACTCATAAGACAACCACTCAAAATCCACGTACGAGCAGAAGCTCCAGTACGGTTTATAAATATCATCATAGTTTCCAAATCAAAGTGCGAGCTAAGCTCCAGCACGTTTCATACAAATGAAAACATAGAAATCCAGCGCGAGCGAGGCTCTAGCGCGATTTATGTTATACAAATACGATAGGCGGCTCATACACAATCAATAGTCCCGACGATCGGGTTTAGCACTCACAAATGCTTTTCCACAACAACCATACAATACTAGCCGACTCATCTACAAGCTTGCTTAAAACCAAGCAATTTCGTTTTGAAAAGCATCAAAACATTAGATTTATGCAATTATTAGCCTTACTATCCCATTTCATAAAATCCACTTCAAATCCAAAACCACGCATATACTCCTCATCATTCACGAATACCATCAATCATTTATTTAAGCATCCATGCATTTCATAAAACACCCAATATTCACCCACAAGTTCAAAGTACGAGCAGCTACCTCTATATACTCACAAAATTCCCTTACCTGGAATCGCGATGCGTGATTCCACTTCCTTAAGCTGCTTACTCGTACGGTTCTATTCGTCTTCAACGAACTCTTCGAGACTGCACAAAATCGTATCCCGCATTATATTCGATCCATATAATGCAACCCTTGTGCTTGCTATAGTCAATTTAATCTATAGCCTCTATTAACGCTTATATGGCCTCGTTTCATTACTTTACCCATAACTCGAGTTTATGGATTCTTTTTAGGCCTATTACTTATTCCGAATCGATAATAAATCGATATTAAGCTCATAGTGTTCATACTTCATGAATTCCCTCACTATGGCATTTATCAAGCATATTCATACTCATTTCCACAATTCCTCCAAACTCACAATGTAATCTCATTTAACCATCTAAAATCATAAGCATCATCTCACTAACAACTTTAGCATGCCCATAAATCATAAACTCATTCAACCCATATATTCTCACATCATACCCATTCTAGGTTACACCAATTCCACCACATCCCTAGATATTTTATCCATCAATAGTCATGCCAAACAACTCCAAAATCAATTAAATAGACAATGTATTTGGATTGGAGTGTTAGAATCTTACCAAATATGATTTTTTTTCCTCTTGCTCCAAATGGCAATGCCCTTAACTCCTTCAATACCAACAATGGAAAAATGCCTTCACACTATGTTGTTCTTCTCTTTAATAGGAACAACTTTGCCTCTAATGGTCTCTCTTTAATTCTTGCTGGAAATGGCTGATTTTAGAGAGGGAAAGTTAGGTTTTTGGGTTAGAATTGGAAGATAAGTGTTTTTCCCGAGATTTCTTGATTTCCAGCACTCCTTATATAGAAATAGCTTGAGGAGATCGATCTGGTCCAAGAGGAGATCGATCTGGTCCCTTAAAATCCCTCTTTTTCACGGCATTTTTAAGCCTGAGATCGATCTGTCGAAGCATGAGATCGATCTGTCTAGGCATGAGATCGATCTGCTCCCAAATAGAGAGCTAAGGAGATCGATCTGGGTGCTTGGGGATCGATCTTTTCACTATAGAATGCTTGGGAGATCGATCTGGCTCCATTGGAGATCGATCTGCTCTATTCTTTTGCCCAAATAAGAGCATTCTGGCTCTTCCAGATCGATCTTTCATCCTATGAGATCGATCTGGCCCTCATGTTTTCCAGATTTCCTGCAGTTTCCTTGCTGCAACTCATACCAACACATCCTTAATCTATTGCCATGGCCATTTTCTCATCCATCCACCCTTATAACTTGAAAATGGCATCCATTCATACCTTATGCACATTGAAACTTGTGTGCATTCATTGTATGTCCAAAGGTATGCTACATGAAACCAAATGGAAGCATAACTCCATTCCATTTTACCACACTACTCAACTTGAGTTTCAATCACATCCATCTCTTGCCAGAACTCATTTCTTCATATTCATACTCAATGAAACTTGTATGTACGTTACAATTCATATTACACATACATACATTGAATCCATGGACTTACATCAATCATACTTTACATTACAAGTCCATTCATATTATTTGATCCAATTATACACATTACCATTATACATATACGGGGTCTTACAAATTATTTCCCCCAAACTTATTTCTTTTGCTAAACTTTTTTTTTGAATTTTTCTTCTTTCTTCTTTTCTTTTTTTTCTTCTTTCTTCTTCATCATTTTTTTTATATATATACTCTTTCACTATCACTTAATACCCATATAGCTCACAATATATCCCAATGACTTTTCATGCTTTCGGGGTAAGGGATAGGAAAAAGTATTTAAGCTAAGGAAAATAACGCAGGTATATTTACAGAGAAAAGCTTATTTGGCCAAGATGGGTGACTAGGGGTAGAATATGTACAAGAAAGGCTAGAAAGGCTCAAACGATCCAAAGATGGCCTACATCATCTCCCTAATCAAGTGTGATCTAATATTTCACCTCAAGATTAGATCAAACAAATTCTAGAATATGATGCACAGAATCAACTGAACAAATGCAATCCTATGTACACATAAGCTTTCTCTAAATAAATATACTGATTCATGACATGACATGTGCATAAGATGAGGCAATCGCAATCAGAATCAAGACAAATTCAAGAATTCAACTTCATGCTTTTCCTATAATCATGCATCTCAGTCAATCAAAGTCAGACTAAATCATGGGGTCATATCATCGAAATATGAGAAAACTACATGCTAAGCACTCAATCATCCCAAAATCAAGCAATTTAAGCTCATTTTATTGAAAAACTTTTGAAAATTCTTTCTCAGATTTTTGAAAAAATTTTGAAAATTTTTTCAATTTTTCTAAAATAGCTCAAGTGATATCCCTTCCCCCAAACTTAAAGTGCACATTGTCCTCAGTGTGCAGATAATATAAGAATTTAAGCTCGAGAACAGAGTACTCCCCTTTCTGATGATGATGAACAACTGAAGCTTGATTGAAAGCATAAAACTAGAAAATAAACCTGTAACGCACACAAAGAAAGAAATAACAGAAAAGAAAAAGAGAAAAAACTATATACAGAGTGAAAAGAAAAACACAACCACTTCAAATGTAGCTGAAGAAGACAACACTCAGCAGCAGGGCAAAGAGTAAGAGGATTAGCCAAAATGGTGATAGAATGTTAACAGTTAAATCCTCTTGAGCTCTATCTACTTCCCTCCTTCTTTCAGATTTTATATGGTCAAGCCTTATGTTCTCCTCAATCTCCATCTTAAAACACTCTTGAGAGTCATCAGGGAGCTTCAAAGGTTTGAAAACATTAAACATTACTTCCTGATCTTAGACTCTCATCATTAACTCTCGCTTTTGTACATCAATTACTGTTCTACCAGTAGCTAGGAAAGGTCTACCTAGTATAATGGGGACTGCCATGTCTTCCTACATGTCCAAAATAATAAAATATGCAGGGAAAATAAACTTGTCCACCTTTACTAAGACATCCTCAATGACCCCCTTCGAATATTTAATTGATCGATCAGCTAACTGGAGGGTCACTGTGGTGGGCTTGGCATCCTCTATTCCTAACTTATGATAGATAGATGATGGCATCAAATTTATACTAGCTCCTAAATCGCACAGGGCTCTACCAAAGAATAAATTTCCAATAGTGCATGGTATGGTAAAACTCCTGGGATCCTTGAGCTTGGGGGGTAATTTCCTCTGGATAATGGTACTACATTCCTCAGTTAAGGCCATCGTCTCATAATCTTCTAGTCTTCTCTTCCTCGAGAGGATATCCTTTAGAAACTTCACATAACTTGGCATTTGCTCTAAAGTATCTGCGAAAGGAATATTGATGTGAAGTTTCTTAAAAACTTCAAGAAATTTAGCAAATTGTTGTTCAAGATTTTGGTTTCGAAATCTCAGAGGAAAAGGTACTGGTGGTCTAACTAGAGGCAATGTAGTGGGAACTTGTGTAGAATCAGAGGACGAGGAAGGCAATGAAGAAGAAGAAGGTATAGATGAAGAAGTGCCTAGCTTGGATTCTTTTGTAGCCTGATCCTAAAGTTCCTGCTCTTTCTGAGCTGCTTCGTTAGAACTTATGGGTTTTTCAACTATTGGCTCAACAGGATTGTACCTACTTTGTGGCTCATCTAGCTCTTTGCCGCTCCTAAGGATGATGGATTTGACATATTCCTTACCCTCTCTTTGCTTAACAGGATTAGCTTCAGTGTTACTAGGAAGGGTCCCTTGAGGATGTTGGCTAAGAGCATTTGCTATTTATCCTACCTGAACCTCTAAGTTCTAAATTGAAGTAGCTTGATTTTGCAGGATAGTCGTGAACATTTCCTCAAGTGAGGGCTTCTTCTCAGCTGCTGGTGCAGGGTAAAGTAGTGGCTGTGTAGATTGTGGTGGTGGTAGTGGTGGTGATTGATGGAAGTGAGGTGGATGATGTTGAAATTAAGGTAAGGATGGTTGATAAGGTGGATGATATGGATATTGCGGCTGTGGTGGTACATGAACTAGTGGAGCTTGAAAACTAAGGGGTTCTACAGGTCTAGAACTAAAATATTACCCTTGGTTTTGGCTCTAGGAGAAGTTAGGATGGTTCATCCACCCTGGGTTGTAGATGTTTGACAAGGGGTTGTTCTGTTGCTTAGGAGGGGCAATGTACTGAATCGATTCTAAGTTAATTGGACACCTATCTACAGAGTGGGTACCACTACACAGCTAGCAGGAAAGGAAAGGACTTTGGACAGAATACACAGGGTTAGGACTAGTGGGAGGATCATGTTGGGTACTGAGCGACTCTACCTTCATCGTAAGATTAGCAATTTGAGAGATCAAGGTAGACAGTGTGTCAAGCTCATAAATACCCACTGGCTTCTTTGGCATTTGCCTCTCCGAGGACCATAAATAGTTGTTAGCCGCCATCTTGTCTAAAAGCTCGTAAGCTTCCTCCTCTGTTTTACACATCAGGGCTCCACCCGCAGCAGCGTCAACAGTGGTCCTATTTTGGCTTGTAAGTCCATTGTAGAAGGTCTGGACTTGCAGCCATAATGGTAGGTTATGGTGAGGGCACTTCCTAAGAAGCTCCTTATATCTTTTCCATGCTTCGTAAAGAGATTCAGAGTTGTACTGGGCAAAGGAAGATATGTTACTACGAAGTTGGGCCATTTTAGAGGGAGGGAAAAACTTAGATAGAAATTGATGGGCTAACTCGTCCCATGTAGAAATGGATCTTGGAGGCAGGGAGGTTAACCAGTGTCTCGCCCTATCCCTAACTGAGAAGGGGAATAATCTAAGCCTAAGTGCATCATCAGATAATCCATTATGTTTAAAGGTGTTGCACAAGTCCAGAAATTACAAAAGGTGAGCATGTGGGTCATCGTGTGGAAGCCCACTGAACTGTAAAGAAGTCTGGATCATCTGGAGGATGGAAGGCTTAATTTCAAAATTGTTTGCATGGATAACAGGTGTCCTAATGCCGGAATAATAACCTCCAATAGTCGGCATTGTATAATCTCCAACGGTCTTAATTTCCCTATTTTCTGTCATGATGCTTTGCAGCGGAGTTATAAATTTCCTAGAATCCTTTCAAATTTTTCTAATAGTGCGTTCGATTTTAGGATCTAGAGGAAAGCAATCAAAACTTCTGGCTCTACGCATGCAATAATCGAAAAGTCCTTAGAAATTTTTTTTAAGTTTTTTAAGTTTTTCAATTTTTCAATTTTTTTTAATTTTAATTAAGAGAAAATTTAACTAACCTAAGCTAAGGCTCTAAATATTTACAACCTAAATATTTACATCTAGAATTACACCTAAGCATAATTTCACCGATATTAACTAATGGCTAATTAAGACCTCCCCGGCAACGGTGCCAAAAACTTGACACGCCCTAAAAGTAATGTCCGCAAGTGCACGGGTCGTACAAGTAATAATGGGATTTGAGTTCCGGAATTATCGTCCCACAGAGAAGATGACTAGCCTAATTAAGTACCGGTTAATCTTACCCTAAGTATATTCTAGCAAATTATGAGATTAAGGTGGGTGATCTACTAATCTAGAATTGAAAATACCGAAAGCAATAAAATAATAAAACTATAAAATAAAGAAAATAAAACCGAGCAAAATTACTTACAGTGCTCAACGCAATTAAAATAAAAAACCTACAAAAGAAATTAAAACAGTTAAAACTAATTAACGTAATTAAAATAAAATGCAATTATGAAAATAACAAAGCAAGATAAATTAAACTAAATTTAACAAACCTAAAATGCAATTAAACTACTTAATCAAAATGCAATTTAAACTAACCTAAGATTTAATGAAATAAATTTACCCCTAATCTATTTCTAAATGAACACTTAATTAACTATCATCCTAATTAAAACTAAGTTTTATACTACTATGCAAGAATTGTCACGACCCAATTCCATTCTCTTTAACCGAAATCACTGAAAATTTTTCGCGTTTTACTGTTACCTTACCCAGTCGTGAACTAAGCTCTCCACACACTGTTGGGCTGTGAGTCAATAATAAACACCACATCTCATTCATTCTCAATTAATTAAAACGATGTCATACATGTGCATTTAATCGTGTACTTATACGAATACATGTTTTACTGACATCTACATCCCCCATAAGTACAACTCAAAAGAATACTGTGCTTTTACATTGTTTAGATACAAAAAGAATCACTGTGTATATACCTCTTAGCGATGGAGATGCAGCGGAGTCCAAAATAATACGCCTCAGTCCTCACTGGGCTACTATGCACGCTCTGTAGGGGGGAAAAATAGAGTGGGATGAGCAACCACACGCTCAGTAAGGCAATAATGCAAGCATGGTAGATAACTACTCTATCTACATGCTGATAGTGTTATGCATAAATCGTTTATAGTAGGAGCATGAGGAATAAAACTATGCCATGTGAATATACATATATATCATGTATCAAATCATTTGCATTGGCATATAAAACATGGTAGAGACATCATGTATAAAACATCTCATGCTCAATCTCATTTAAATTCATAAAAGGGCAATTCATTTAGAAACTTCCTTTTTGAACCAACAACATAACACCACCAAATCCACTCACAAACCACAACCACATTTACATTCCACAATTCACGCATGTGTATAAATCTAGGTCACTATATCAAAAGTGCCTATGTGAATCATTACATCATAAATCATCCCAGACCACACGCATCCAGGTGTGCGGGGTATCATGCTGGCACGAAGATGAATTATCCCTCGCCAGACTTTCTCATCACATAACCATCATGCGGTACATCGTACTCCATGTGATATACACGGTACATCGTACTCCGCAACTCATATCATGATTGGGGGTGCCATTCCTAGGTCTTATCTACCCCATACCAAGAGTTTTCCATATTCCGTGAAGGAGAGCCTTCCTGCTGAACAGAGCCTCCCCGCCTAACAGAGCCTCCCTGCCTCCTCGGGCTTAAGGATGTTAGCTTAAGGATGTAGGGCTTAAGGGTCCTTTTCGTAAGAGAGCCTCCCCACCGAACAGAGCCTCCCCGCCTAACAGAGCCTCCCTGCCTCTTCGGGCTTAAGGATGTTAGCTTAAGGATGTAGGGCTTAAGGATCTTACCTTTACCATACCCATGTAGGAGAGCCTCCCTGCCTAACAGAGCCTCCCCGCCTCTTTGGGCTTAAGGATGTTGGCTTAAGGATCCCACCTTTACCATACCCATGTAGGAGAGCCTCCCTGCCTAACAGAGCCTCCCCGCCTCTTTGGGCTTAAGGATGTTGGCTTAAGGATCCCACCGTAAGAGAGCCTCCCCACCAAACAGAGCCTCCCCGCCTAACAGAGCCTCCCTGCCTCCTCGGGCTTAAGGATGTTAGCTTAAGGATGTAAGGCTTAAGGATCTTACCCACTTTCACAACCCTATACGTATCCCATTGTACAAGCTTGTGCGAGCAAAGCTCTAGCACGACTCACGCATCATGCATCCTCTCATAAAGAGGCGTGTACGAGCATAGCTCTAGTGCGGTTATACTCATAAGATAACCATTCACAATCCACGTACGAGCAGAAGCTCCAGTACGGTTTATAAACATCATCACAATTCAATTTCAAAGTGCGAGCTAAGCTCAAGCACGTTTCACACAAGTGAAAACATAGAAATCTCGCGCGAGCGAGGCTCTAACGCGAATTATATCACATACACGCGATAGGTGGCTTACATGCATTCAAAACATCTCATAATATGCTTAGTGCCTCGTATGGGCTATTTCACAACATCATTCAAGTACTAGCCAGCCTATCCTTTTATTTGCTCAAATCAAAGCATTGTGTTTTGTAAAAGCATTCAAAACACATGATTTATGCAATTATTAGCCTTACTATCCCTTTTTCATAACATCCACTTCAAATCCAAAACCACGCATATACCCATCATCTTTCACGAATACCATCAACATTTATTTGAGCAATCATGCATTTCATAAAAACACCCGATATTCACCCACAAGTTCAAAGTACGAGCAGCTACCTCTATATACTCACAAAATTCCCTTACCTGGAATTGCGATGCGTGATTCCACTTCCTTAAGCTGCTTGCTCGTACGATTCGGTTCGCCTTCAACGAACTCTTCGGGACTGCACAAAATCGTATCCCGCATTATATTCGATCCATACAATTGCAACCCTTGTGCTTGTTATAGTCAATTTAACCTATAGCCTCTATTAAAGCTTATTGGCCTCGTTTCATTACTTTACCCATAACTCGAGTCTATGGATTTTCTTAGGCCTATTAACTCATTCAAAGTCGATATCAAATCGACATAAAGCTCATAGCGTTCATATTTCATGAATCCCCTCACTATGGCATTTATCAAGCATATTCATACCCATTTCCACAATTCCTCCAAACTCACAATGTAATCTCATTTAACCATCTAAAATCATAAACAATACCCCAATAACAACTTTAGCGTGCCACAAATCATAAACTCATTCAATCCCACATATCCTCACATTATACCCATTTTAGATTTCTAGGTCACACCACTTCCACTACATTCTTAGGTAGTTTATCCATCAATACTCATACCAATCAACTCCAAAATCAATTAAATAGCTAATGCATTTAGATTGGAGTGTTAGAATCTTACCAATATGATTTCTCTTCTTGCTCCAATTGGTAATGCCCTCAACTCCTTCAATTCCAAAAATGGGAAAATGCCCTCTCACTATGTTGTTCTCCTCTTTGATAGGAACAACTTTGCCTCTAATGATCTCCCTTCAAATCTCACTGAAAATGGTTAATTTTTAGAGAGGGAAAGTTAGGTTTTTGGGGTTGAAATTGTTAGGTTAAGTGTTTTCCGAGATTTCCAAATTTTTCAGCTCTCTTTATATAGAAATGACTTGGGGAGATCGATCTGGTCCAAGAGGAGATCGATCTGGTCCCTTAAAATCCCTCTTTTTCACGGCATTTTTAAGCCTGAGATCGATCTGTCGAAGCAATGAGATCGATCTGTTGAGGCATGAGATCGATCTGTCGAAGCAATCAGATCGATCTGGTCCCAAACAGAGAGCTAAGGAGATCGATCTGGGTGTTTGGGGATCGATCTTTCCACTACAGAATGCTTGAGAGATCGATCTGGCTCCATTGGAGATCGATCTGCTCAATTCTTTCACCCAATTAAGAGCATTCTGGCTCTCTTCCAGATCGATCTCTCATCCTATGAGATCGATCTGGACCTCATGTTTTCCAGATTTCCCGCAGTTTCATTGCTGCAACTCATACCAACACACCCTCAATCTATTGCCATGGCCATTTCCTCATCCATCCACCTTTATAACTTGAAAATGGCATCCATTCATACCTTATGCACATTGAAACTTGTGTGCATTCATTGTATATTCAAAGGTATGCAACATAAAACCAAATGGAAGCATAACTCCATTCCATTTTACCACACTACTCATTTTGAGTCTCAATCACATCCATCACTTGCCATATCTCATTTCTTCGTATTTATACTCAATGAAACTTGTATGTACGTTACAATTTATATTACACATACATACATTGAATCCATGGACTTACATCAATCATATTTTACATCACAAGTCCATTCATATTATTTGATCCAAGTACACACATTACCCTTACACATATACGGGGTCTTACATTCTCCCCTCCTTCAAGGAATTTGGTCCTCCAAATTAGAACCAAGTTACTCTTCAAAAAGTTGGGGGTACTTTTCCCGTATCAAGTTCTCCAATTCCCACGTGGCCTCTTCCACCGTGTGATGTTGCCAAAGCACTTTCACCAAGGGAATTGTCTTACTCCGCAACACTTTCTCTTTCCTGTCCAATATCCGAACCGGCTTCTCAACATACGTCATACTCTCATGGAGCTCCAACGGCTCATATCTTATCACGTGTGCCGGGTCCGGGTGATACTTCCGAAGCATCGAGACGTGGAAGACGTTGTGGACATTCGCCAAGTCCGGTGGCAATGCCAACCTATACGCCTTATCTCCCACTCTCTCCAAAATCTCGAAGGGTCCGATATATCTAGGGCTCAGCTTGCCCTTCTTACCAAATCTCATAATACCCTTCGATGGTGATACCCTCAGAAACACCGACTCACCCTCATCAAACTCCAGTGGTCTTCGTCTCTTGTCAGCATAACTCTTTTACCGGAGCTGTCCGTAATCTCTCACATATCAACTGGACGTCCTCAGATGCCTGCTGCACTAAGTCCAGAGCGAAAATCTGTCTGTCACCAACCTCTTCCCATCCAATGGGGGAACGACATCTACGCCCGTATAATGCCTCATAGGGTGCCATCCCGATACTAGCATGATAGCTATTATTATAAGCGAACTCGGCTAACTGCAGGTGGTCATCCCAGGAGCCTCTATAATCCAACACACACGCTCTCAACATATCCTCGAGGGTCTGTATAGTCCTCTCTGACTGCCCATCTGTCTGAGGATGAAAAGCGGTGCTAAAACTCAGTTGAGTCCCCAGTGCTTCCTGAAAATGTTCCCAGAAATGGGAAGTGAAGCGGGCATCCCTATCAGAAACAACGCTCACTGGTACACCATGTAGCCGTACTATCTCTCGGATATACAGGTTCGCCAACTGACTCAGTGTATCGGTAGCTCTCATAGCCAAGAAATGGGCGGACTTAGTCAACCGGTCCACAATAACCCATATGGCATCATGACCTCTACGGGTCCTCGGCAACCCCATCACAAAATCCATGGTGACATGCTCCCACTTCCATGTCGGTATCGGTAGAGGCTGCAATAATCCTGCAGGCTTCTGATGCTCTACCTTCACTTGCTGACAAACGAGACACTTAGCGACATATTCCGCAATGTCTCTTTTCATTCCAGACCACCAATAAACCTTCCGAAGGTTTTGATACATCTTGGTACTTCCCGGATGTATCGTATATTTCGATGAGTGAGCCTCTGATAAAATCGTTCTCCTGATCTCAAGATCCCTGGGAACGCATACTCTGCCTCTGAACCTCAATAAGCCATCAGCACTCTGCTCAAAATCAATACCCACACCTATCTGTATCTGCCTCAGCCAATCGATACACCGTCGATCGCTCTGCTGGGCTTGCCGAATACGGCCAATCAACTCTGGCTCTAGTCTCAAACTAGCCATGATCTCAAGTCTCTCAGATCCAGGTGGGGTTACATCCAAACTGAGGTTCGCAAAGTGTTCTAACAATTCATGTTCCCGTACCATCATATAAGACACCAACCCAAGGTTCTTTCTACTCAAAGCATCGGCAACTACATTTGCCTTACCCGGGTGGTACATGATTTCACAATCATAGTCTTTCAGGAGTTCGAGCCATCTCCTCTGTCTCATATTCAGCTCTTTCTGCGAGAACAGGTACTTAAGGCTCTTATGATCTGTGAACACCTGAAATTTCTCACCATAAAGATAGTGGCGCCATATTTTCAAAGCAAATACTACGGCCGCCAACTCCAAATCATGTGTCGGGTAGTTCCTCTCATGATCTTTCAACTGTCTAGATCCATAGGCAACTACCTTCCCATCCTGCATAAGCACACAGCCCAGTCCCTGGTGTGATGCATCCGTATACACCGAGAATCCTCCTGAGCTGGTAGGAATGGTGAGAACTGGAGCAGTCATCAATCGACGCTTAAGCTCCTCAAAACTCCTCTCACATGCCTCATCCCATGTAAACTTAACATCTTTACGCGTGAGGCGTGTCAACGGAGCAGCTAGTCTCGAGAAACCCTCTACAAATCTCCGATAATATCCTGCCAATCCCAGGAAACTTCTGATCTCAGTTACTGTCTTGGGCTGTTCCCACTGCACAACTGCCTCTATCTTGGATGGATCCACTGATACCCCATCCTTAGACACAACATGCCCCAGAAATGAGATCTGTTCCAACCAAAAGTTACACTTGCTGAGTTTGGCATACAATTCTCTCTCTCGGAGGGTCTGCAGAACTATCCTCAAGTGCTCCTCATGATCTTCCCTGGACTTGGAATACACCAAAATGTCATCTATGAAAACAATCACAAACTTGTCCAGGTATGGCTTGAATATATCATTCATCAATGCCATAAATGCTGCGGGAGCATTCGTCAATCCGAATGGCATCACCAAAAACTCGTAGTGGCCATAACGGGTACGAAATGCTGTCTTGGGTACATCTCCACTCCTGATCCTCAACTGATGGTACCCTGACCGCAGATCTATCTTAGAAAATACTTCGGCTCCCTGGAGCTGATCCAATAAATCATCGATTCTTGGAAGGGGGTACTTGTTCTTAGTGGTGGCCTTATTCAACAACTGGTAATCTATACACAGTCGGAGGCTTCCATCCTTCTTCCTTACAAATAGAACCGGTGCTCCCCAAGGTGAGACACTCGGTCTAATAAACCCCTTCTCCAACAACTCTTGCAGCTGTTTCTTCAGCTCTTCCAATTCTATCGGAGCCATTCTATAGGGTGGCTTCGATATCGGCTCTGTACCAGGCACTAACTCAATGCAAAATTCCATTTCCCTTTCAGGGGGTAGTCCTGGCAATTCATCCGGAAAGACATCAGGGTAGTCCGTAATTACGGGTATGTCCTTCAATTCCGGGTGTGCCTCATCTATATCGACCACATAGGCAATGAACCCTTCACATTATCCTCTCCATCGTTAGTAACATAAACCATCACTCCACATTCATCATTTATCAAAACAATAAATTTATCTCTCAAGCAATATGAATTTAAAATCATACTCCTTTTATTTACAACAACCATGCTAGTTCCATATCATTTCTTTTCATCAAAATTTACAATAAGATTGTCTAGTCCTGAAAACATTAATGTTTTGGCATGACAATCCATCACAACACGATTGGTAGCCAACCAATCCATTCCCAAAATTACATCAAAATCATTCATATTTAATAAAATCAGATTGGCTATCAATTCCTTCCCCTCTATCTTTAATTTACAATCCCTACATACATGCTCGGTTAATTGACTATCATTCATGGGTGTGGAAATCATCAACATTTTATCCAACAATGTTGGTTTCACATATTTCAACAATTTATGTGCAAAGGAAGGTGATATGAAAGAATGTGTGGCACCAGGATCAAATAATACCAATGCTTCTAAATCAAAGATTCGGATGGTACCTTTTATCACATCCGTCGAAGCATCTGCGGTGTCCTGATCCAGTGCATGTACTCTTCCTCTGCTCACACCCGCAGCCTGTTTCCCTTTTTCCTCAGCTGTAGCCCTCCTCCTCGGGGCTGCTATCTCAACTGGAGCTCCCTCAGGCTCCTTGCCCTTCTGTGGGGCAATCTCCATCTTCTCGGGACAATACTTAGCCATATGTCCTGGTCTCTCGCATCTAAAACACACCATAGGGGTCATCGGATAGGGCCTATTCCCATGGAATCTCCCACATCTCCTACACTGATCAGTAGTAGGTCGT
This sequence comes from Firmiana major, assembly GCA_033439115.1. NCBI lineage: Eukaryota > Viridiplantae > Streptophyta > Magnoliopsida > Malvales > Malvaceae > Firmiana > Firmiana major. The sequence continues at coordinate 42,967,557 of CM065905.1, forward strand.
GGTCCACCAATATTCATGCCCCTCGGCGCAGTCAAGGCTGGGTATACGAGAGGTCTTGCAGCTCTCTCCCGCACCTCCTCAATCTTTGGCCTCTTCTCGAAAAATCTTTGGCCATCTCTCTTGGCCACTCTTCCAAACCCGGATCTCTTTCGATCCTTGTCCTTTTTAACACTGACTCTCCCAAACTCGGAGGCATTTCGCTCAAAGTCTTGTTCACATAACTGAGCCTTATGTACCGCCTCCTCATAAGTCACAATATCGAAGGGAGCTAGCTTAGTCCGGATGGCAAATCTCAATCCATCCATGAACTTCTGAATCTTTCGGGTCTCACTACCCATCGTGTCCGGGTCATATCTCCCCAAGGACATAAACTTGGACTCATATTCGTCCACAGTACCGTTCCCCTGAACCAAATTCATAAATTCCATCCGCAGTCTCCTCTGTGCGGTAGATGGAATATACTGTCTCCTGAAGGCCTCTAGAAATATCTCCCACGAGATCTCAGAGTGTCTGGCCCTCAAAATAACCTCGGTGGACCTCCACCAATGCTCGGCCTCGCCTTTCAACATAAATACGGCAAAGGCTACCTTTTCACTTGAAGTGCATCGGAAAAACCTATACAGTTTCTCTATCTCATACACCCAATCCTCCGTAATCACTGGGTCCTTCACCCCTCTGAACACTGGGGGTTTTAGCGCTTGAAACTCTCGCAGCCTGCTCAAGTCGCAGTCATAACCCACATCACTACCGCTCTGCTGTGGAGCGATAGGAGAATCTGTATCCTGGGCTGGAGGTGGTGTAACTGTAACTGTCTCAGCAGTCTGAGGTCTCTCCGCCTCTGCAGCTGCCTGTTCAGTAGTAGGCTGTGCCGCGGGACCTCGTCTGTCACCGGCGCTCAAGGCCTGCGTGACTATCTCTACCAGACTCTCAATACTCCGCTCTAACCTAGCAAAGCGAGCCTCAGTATCACCTGCTCTCTCAGCAGGGTTCTGTGGAGCCTGCTCAGTCTGTGGCTCCGCACGGCTCTCAGGCCTACCTCTACGGCCTCTAGCACGTGCTTTCACCCCTCTACCTTGGCGTGTAACTGGCATAGTGCCTAACTCCCTGTATTATAATAATTCATTAAGCTCAATCCATCACGGTATACACAGTTATATCTAAACAAAAGCACAGTACTATGGGGATGTACTTTCCTACATTTTATTAATGACTCACATCAGGCCAACACAGCTCTGATACCAATCTCTGTCACGACCCAATTCCATTCTCTTTAACTGAAATCACTGAAAATTTTTTGCGTTTTACTGTTACCTTACCCAGTCGTGAACTAAGCTCACCACACACTGTTGGGCTGTGAGTCAATAATAAACACCACATCTCATTCATTCTCAATTAATTAAAACGATGTCATACATGTGCATTTAATCGTGTACTTATACGAATACATGTTTTACTGACATCTACATCCCCCATAAGTACAACTCAAAAGAATACTGTGCTTTTACATTGTTTAGATACAAAAAGAATCACTGTGTATATACCTCTTAGCGATGGAGATGCAGCGGAGTCCAAAATAATACACCTCAGTCCTCACTGGGCTACTATGCACGCTCTGTAGGGGGGAAAAATAGAGTGGGATGAGGAACCACACGCTCAGTAAGGCAATAATGCAAGCATGGTAGATAACTACTCTATCTACATGCTGATAGTGTTATGCATAAATCGTTTATAGTAGGAGCATGAGGAATAAAACTATGCCATGTGAATATACATATATATCATGTATCAAATCATTTGCATTGGCATATAAAACATGGTAGAGACATCATGTATAAAACATCTCATGCTCAATCTCATTTAAATTCATAAAAGGGCAATTCATTTAGAAACTTCCTTTTTGAACCAACAACATAACACCACCAAATCCACTCACAAACCACAACCACATTTACATTCCACAATTCACGCATGTGTATAAATCTAGGTCACTATATCAAAAGTGCCTATGTGAATCATTACATCATAAATCATCCCAGACCACACGCATCCAGGTGTGCGGGGTATCATGCTGGCACGAAGATGAATTATCCCTCGCCAGACTTTCTCATCACATAACCATCATGCGGTACATCGTACTCCATGTGATATACACGGTACATCGTACTCCGCAACTCATATCATGATTGGGGGTGCCATTCCTAGGTCTTATCTACCCCATACCAAGAGTTTTCCATATTCCGTGAAGGAGAGCCTTCCTGCTGAACAGAGCCTCCCCGCCTAACAGAGCCTCCCTGCCTCCTCGGGCTTAAGGATGTTAGCTTAAGGATGTAGGGCTTAAGGGTCCTTTCCGTAAGAGAGCCTCCCCACCGAACAGAGCCTCCCCGCCTAACAGAGCCTCCCTGCCTCTTCGGGCTTAAGGATGTTAGCTTAAGGATGTAGGGCTTAAGGATCTTACCTTTACCATACCCATGTAGGAGAGCCTCCCTGCCTAACAGAGCCTCCCCGCCTCTTTGGGCTTAAGGATGTTGGCTTAAGGATCCCACCTTTACCATACCCATGTAGGAGAGCCTCCCTGCCTAACAGAGCCTCCCCGCCTCTTTGGGCTTAAGGATGTTGGCTTAAGGATCCCACCGTAAGAGAGCCTCCCCACCAAACAGAGCCTCCCCGCCTAACAGAGCCTCCCTGCCTCCTCGGGCTTAAGGATGTTAGCTTAAGGATGTAAGGCTTAAGGATCTTACCCACTTTCACAACCCTATACGTATCCCATTGTACAAGCTTGTGCGAGCAAAGCTCTAGCACGACTCACGCATCATGCATCCTCTCATAAAGAGGCGTGTACGAGCATAGCTCTAGTGCGGTTATACTCATAAGATAACCATTCACAATCCACGTACGAGCAGAAGCTCCAATACGGTTTATAAACATCATCACAATTCAATTTCAAAGTGCGAGCTAAGCTCAAGCACGTTTCACACAAGTGAAAACATAGAAATCTCGCGCGAGCGAGGCTCTAACGCGAATTATATCACATACACGCGATAGGCGGCTTACATGCATTCAAAACATCTCATAATATGCTTAGTGCCTCGTATGGGCTATTTCACAACATCATTCAAGTACTAGCCAGCCTATCCTTTTATTTGCTCAAATCAAAGCATTGTGTTTTGTAAAAGCATTCAAAACACATGATTTATGCAATTATTAGCCTTACTATCCCTTTTTCATAACATCCACTTCAAATCCAAAACCACGCATATACCCATCATCTTTCACGAATACCATCAACATTTATTTGAGCAATCATGCATTTCATAAAAACACCCGATATTCACCCACAAGTTCAAAGTACGAGCAGCTACCTCTATATACTCACAAAATTCCCTTACCTGGAATTGCGATGCGTGATTCCACTTCCTTAAGCTGCTTGCTCGTACGATTCGGTTCGCCTTCAACGAACTCTTCGGGACTGCACAAAATCGTATCCCGCATTATATTCGATCCATACAATTGCAACCCTTGTGCTTGCTATAGTCAATTTAACCTATAGCCTCTATTAAAGCTTATTGGCCTCGTTTCATTACTTTACCCATAACTCGAGTCTATGGATTTTCTTAGGCCTATTAACTCATTCAAAGTCGATATCAAATCGACATAAAGCTCATAGCGTTCATATTTCATGAATCCCCTCACTATGGCATTTATCAAGCATATTCATACCCATTTCCACAATTCCTCCAAACTCACAATGTAATCTCATTTAACCATCTAAAATCATAAACAATACCCCAATAACAACTTTAGCGTGCCACAAATCATAAACTCATTCAATCCCACATATCCTCACATTATACCCATTTTAGATTTCTAGGTCACACCACTTCCAGTACATTCTTAGGTAGTTTATCCATCAATACTCATACCAATCAACTCCAAAATCAATTAAATAGCTAATGTATTTAGATTGGAGTGTTAGAATCTTACCAATATGATTTCTCTTCTTGCTCCAATTGGTAATGCCCTCAACTCCTTCAATTCCAAAAATGGGAAAATGCCCTCTCACTATGTTGTTCTCCTCTTTGATAGGAACAACTTTGCCTCTAATGATCTCCCTTCAAATCTCACTGAAAATGGTTGATTTTTAGAGAGGGAAAGTTAGGTTTTTGGGGTTGAAATTGTTAGGTTAAGTGTTTTCCGAGATTTCCAGATTTTTCAGCTCTCTTTATATAGAAATGACTTGGGGAGATCGATCTGGTCCAAGAGGAGATCGATCTGGTCCCTTAAAATCCCTCTTTTTCACGGCATTTTTAAGCCTGAGATCGATCTGTCGAAGCAATGAGATCGATCTGTTGAGGCATGAGATCGATCTGTCGAAGCAATCAGATCGATCTGGTCCCAAACAGAGAGCTAAGGAGATCGATCTGGGTGTTTGGGGATCGATCTTTCCACTACAGAATGCTTGAGAGATCGATCTGGCTCCATTGGAGATCGATCTGCTCAATTCTTTCACCCAATTAAGAGCATTCTGGCTCTCTTCCAGATCGATCTCTCATCCTATGAGATCAATCTGGACCTCATGTTTTCCAGATTTCCCGCAGTTTCATTGCTGCAACTCATACCAACACACCCTCAATCTATTGCCATGGCCATTTCCTCATCCATCCACCTTTATAACTTGAAAATGGCATCCATTCATACCTTATGCACATTGAAACTTGTGTGCATTCATTGTATATTCAAAGGTATGCAACATAAAACCAAATGGAAGCATAACTCCATTCCATTTTACCACACTACTCATTTTGAGTCTCAATCACATCCATCACTTGCCATATCTCATTTCTTCGTATTTATACTCAATGAAACTTGTACGTTACAATTTATATTACACATACATACATTGAATCCATGGACTTACATCAATCATATTTTACATCACAAGTCCATTCATATTATTTGATCCAAGTACACACATTACCCTTACACATATACGGGGTCTTACAAGAATACTAACATGCAATTTAATTAAAGACTTTAAACTAAGCTTAACAAATTAAATTGAAATTAAACTAAACTAACAATGCATGAAAATGAATTAATTGCTAGAGTTGAATGCCAAACAAGCCTTAAGCATTTTAAACCATTCCCTCCAAACACTATTCACATGTCTTCTAAAACATTTTCAGTCCAGGCTATTACGGTTTTGGCAAGGTGTGCTGCTATTTGTCCTCTGGTCCATGCTTTAGCCTGCTGTTTCTGCTTTTGGTTCTGACTACACACTGCATCCAGGCTACTGTCCTCTGCCTCGGTTTCTGGTTGCCAACTGCCTTGCTCGGTTTCGTGCTTAGCTTCTGCCTCTATATAATCCAGCATAGCATGTTTCCTTCTCCAGGCAAACCAAGCTTCACATGTCAGCCCCGTTTGTCTTCCTGCATACTTTGCTTGCTCTCGGGTCTGACCAGAAACTGCTCCAGGCAAGGTCCGCTTCTGCTCCCTGCTGCACCAGGCTTTCTCAGTCTACTGTGTAAAATCGGCATGCTACACTCTGCTTCTCAGTTCTACAATCTGCCATGCTTTCTCTCGGTTCCAGGTGCTGGTGTGCTGGTTCTGTCCAGCTACTGTCCTGGCATCAGTGTATGATCTGCTTCTACTATGTCTAACTGCTGCCTGCTGCAGCTCTTGGTCACGGTCCACTGCTGCTGTACATGACACCATGTTCACGCAGCATCTGCACCCTTCAGACTTCAGCTACATCCTACCGATCTATGTCCATCGTTCTTCACAGCAACTCGGTATTGGGGACAGCACTCATCAATGAAGACCTGCAGCTACCGATTACTGGGTTAGTGGAGAATGACAGCAAGCAAAAATAATGAACAGTACAAGGCTCATGAAACAGAGGAGAACAGAGGAGAGCTCTCGATTTCCAGGCGTACTGTTGTCCTCTCGAATTGTTTGCTATCGTTACTCTCTCGGATTTGCATGAAAAAGGTGTGAATAGCAAAGACACTAAACTCACCACAACTTTGAGTAACGATGACAACTAACGAAAAGAAAAAAAAACAAGAAAACTACATGAGAAGTAAACCGAGAATCAAAAAATAAAATAAAAACAAAACTTGAAAATAAAGGAAAAATCGAGAGCTACCACTATGAAGAATTATGCATATTAAAACTTGAAAACTAAGGAGTTGAATATAACCAAACCGAGTAGAGCAAATGGAAATGATGTTGATTGCTATCAAATAGAGATTATCCAAGTCTAGAAAAATGAATAACATAAAAACGGAATGAAAAGGAAGCTAACGGAAAACAAGAAAATAAATCTTCAAAATGTAATCTAAAAACTAAACTACTCTAAACTACATTACATTATACTACTCCTACTCCTAAAATTACATTTACTTCTACTCCTAAAATTACATACTCTTTCAATTGCCATCATTTCCTTTTTATAAACACACTAGGGGTAAAATGGTAATTTCCACATCCTTGATGAGTTGGCCTTTTTTTGGCCACTTGTCTTCACACCATTGGCTCCTTGAAAAGATATATTGATGTCATCGGTCTTCTTGTGCAATTGGATGTGCTAGGTGGCATGACTCGTGTTGTCCGCGTGGCTCAATCTCGATTTTAGCCCAATTTCGATCGATTTTCTACCAAAATATTTAAAATTCATCCGGATTTAATTTATCTGCAAACATGAGAATTTTAATTAAATAAAGGGGATAATTAGCAAAATAAATTGGGGATTTAAATAATAAATTAGGAAATTAAGCACAAATAATTCTAAAAATATAGAATTATAACTAGGCCGTATTTTATGTATTGAGGTATATATTTAATATTCATGTATCCATACTAGATATATATTTACAGACACTTGATGTACAATGATGTATGAGATGTATTAGGATTAATTAAATTTAGAATTGAGTAATGTACATGATATGATATATACTATGTAATGATGAGACCTTGAGGCATGATAACTAAGATGTTGTATGACACTGCACAAGAATACACCCTTAATTGTGATTTAATGAGTAAAATAGTTTTAAATTTACCCTGTTTTTCTCGCTTCCAGGGCATCACATCTGCTCAGAGGGGGAGAAAAATAGCAGAGGAGAAGGGGAAGTAGGTGATGGGTTGAGGGCGAGTACATGCCTTGGACTGGGACACAGCTGATGCTTCTACGGATGTGATTAGAGGTAACATCTTGATTTATGATTTAAAAGCATATGTTTTAATTGATCTTGGTGCCACACATTCATTTGTATCGCCTTTATTTGCATGTAAGTTAGCAAAGCATGTAGAACATACTCTTTTAAAGATGATGATGTTGATTAGTACGCCTATGGATTCTAATCAGCTAGTTGAATATATGTATAATGATTTCATGTTAAGTGTAGGGGAAAAGGTTATGATAGCCAATCTAATCTTGTTAAGTATGAGCGACTTTGATGTAATTTTAGGAATGGATTGGTTATCTGCAAACCATGCTATTTTAGATTGTTATGCTAAGACAGTTATGTTTCCTAACCCTATGAACTATGTTGTAAAGTTTGATGGGAAGAAATAAAAGAAATAGATATTTTGTTAATAAAGAAAATATTATGCTGATTGAGAAATCAATATCTTGAAGGTTTCATTGTGTACGTGGTGGATACATATAAGGTACATCCGGAGTTGGTAGATATTCCTATGGTCAGTGAGTACCCAGATGTTTTCTCGGATGAGTTGCCAAGGCTACCACCAGACAGAGAGATGGAGTTCTGTATAGATTTGGCGCCTGGTACTGAGCCTATTTCGAGACCACCGTATTGCATGGCTTAGTTGAGCCGGAGGAGCTCAAGAGATAGTTGCAGGAGCTGTTGGATAGGGGGTTCATCAGACTGAGTGTTTCACTGTGGGGAGCATCGATTTTGTTCACGAGGAAGAAGGATGGAAGCCTCCAATTGTGTATAGATTACAAATTATTGAATAAGGCTATCATCAAGAATAGGTATCCCATTCCACGCATTGACGACTTACTGGATCAGTTTTGAGGAGCGTAGGTCTTTTTTAAGATTGATCTGAGGTCTGGGTATCATCAGTTGAGAGTTCAAAGTGGAGACGTAACCAAGATGACATTTAAGACCCGATATGGCCAATATGAGTTCTTAGTTATGCCATTCGGATTGATGAATGCTCCCGTAACTTTCATGGCTTTGATGAACGATATGTTCAAGCCATATTTGGATCAGTTTGTTGTCGTCTTTATCGATGACATATTAGTATATTCAAGATCCGAGGAGGAGCATGAGTAGCACCTCAAGATTATATTCCAGACTCTATGAGGGCAGTAGTTGTATGCTAAACTCAGTAAGTGTGACTTTTGGTTGACAGAGATCTCATTTTTGGGACACGTAGTGTCGAAGGATGGTGTATCAGTAGATCCATCCAAGATCGAGGCTGTAGTTCAGTGGGAACATATAAGGACAGTTTTCGAGATCAAGAGCTTTTTGGGTTTAGCAGGGTACTATCGAAGATTCGTTGATGGATTTTTTAAGTTGGTTGCTCCGTTGACACGTCTAACTCGGAAGAGTGTAGTTTTTGTGTGGAACGAGGATTGTGAGAAGAGTTTTCAGGAGTTGAAGAGTCGAGTAACAACGCTCCGATTCTCACTATCCCTACCAGCTCAAGAGGATTTTCAGTATATACTGATGCTTCGTATCAAGGACTGGGCTGTGTGTTGATGCAGGATGGGAGGGTAGTTGGTTATGGGTCTAGACAGCTGAAGGACCATGAGAAGAACTATCCGACCCATGATTTGGAGTTGGCAGCAATAGTGTTTACTTTGAAGGTTTGGTGCCACTACTTGTATGGTGAGAAGTTTCAGATATTTACCAACCACAAGAGCCTCAAGTACCTGTTCTCACAGAAGGAGCTGAACATGAGACAAAGAAGATGGCTAGAGCTTCTGAAGGACTATGATTGTGAGATACTTTATCATCTGGGTAAGGCTAATGTTGTAGCAGATGCTTTGAGTAGGAAGAGCCTGGGGATGGTATCGTATATGATGGTCAGGGAGAATGAGTTGCTAGAGCAGTTTGCTAGCCTCAGTTTAGGAGTTGTGCCTTCGAACATAGATGTAGATTATATGATTGCGAGTCTATGCTTAGTGCCGAATCTATTGGACAGGATCAGACAGGCTCAGCAGACTGATCCGTATTGCATCGATGTGATGGGTCAGATGCAGAGGGGCACAGTGACTGATTTTGAGTTAAGTTTTGATGGACTACTGAGGTTCAGAGGTAGACTGTGTGTTCTCGAGGACCCAGAGCTCTGGAGATTGATATTGTCGGAAGCTCATTCATTGAGGTACACGTTGCATCCGGGGAGTGACAAGATGTATCAGAACCTTCGAAAAGTGTACTGGTGGTCGGGTATGAAGAAAGATGTGGCAAATTTTATGGCTAAATATCTTATATGTCAGTAGGTGAAGGTTATTCATCAAAGACCTGCAGGGTTATTACAGCCTCTACCTATACCGACATGGAAATGGGAACATATTACCATGGATTTCATGATGGGTTTACTGAGGACCTGGAGGAATCACGATACTATATGGGTGATCATTGATAGACTGATGAAGTCAGCCCACTTCCTAGCTATGAGAGCTACCGATACTCTGAGTATGTTGGCAGGGTTGTATGTACGCGAGGTAGTGAGGTTACACAGTGTACCAGTGAGCATAGTCTCTGATAGGGATTCCCGTTTCACTTTCTATTTTTGAGAACATTTTTAGGAAACCATGGGAACCCAGTTGAGTTTGAGCACAACTTTCCATCCTCAGATAGATGGTTAGTCAGAGAGGACTATACAGACTCTAGAGGATATGTTGAGAGCATGTGTGCTAGACTTTCGAGGCTACTGGGATGATCACTTGCCACTAGCCAAGTTTTCTTACAGTAACAATTATCATTGAAGTATCGGGATGGCACCATATGAGGCCTTGTATGGTTATAGATGTCGTTCCCCTATTAGGTGGGAAGAAGTGGGTGATCGAAAATGTTTTGCTCTAGATTTGGTTACACAGGCTACTAAGGATGTCCGGTTGATAGTTGAGAGATTGAGGACAACTTAGAGTTGACAGAAGAGCTATGTTGACAGGAGACTTAGACCACTTGAGTTCGTAGTCAGTGAGTCTGTGTTTCTGAAGGTTTCTCCTTCTAAGGGTATAACGAGGTTTGGGAAAAAGGGGTAAGCTGAGTCTTCGCTACATTGGACCCTTTGAGATACTTGATCAAGTGGGAGATAAGGCCTATAAGTTGGCATTGCCACCGATTGGTCAGGCGTACATAACGTCTTCCAGATTTCGATGCTTCAGAAGTATCACCCGAATCCGGCACATGTGATTAGTTATGAGCCGTTGGAGCTCAGTGAGGATATGTCATATGTTGAGAGGTCGATTCGAATACTGGATAGGAATAAGAAGGTTTTAAGGTCGAAGACTATCGGGTTAGTGAAGGTTCTATGGTAGCATCACACTTCTGAGGAGGCTACTTAGGAGTTAGAGAGCTTGATGCGAGAGAAGAACCCCCAGTTGTTTGATGATTGATTTGGTTCTAATTTGGAGGACCAAATTCTTTTAGTTGGGGAGGATTGTTAGACCCGTGTTTTCGATTTAGGTATGTAGCTTGTTCCGTATGATTCCTATGTGTATGAACACTTTATTTTCATGGTTGAATCATAAGAAGAGTATTTACTATCATGCAATTGACAATTAAAGAATAAAAATGCATGTAAGCTACATCAAAGCCAAATAAGGGCCGAGATGGCCTTAGACTAAGCTAAAAAGGGATCGAAATAAAGTTGACTGAAAATAAAAAGTTAAAATAAGAAAAAATAGTGGGTTTATAAAGGAAAGTCAGGTTAAATTGGTTCCGAACAAGTGCAGGGGTAAAACGGTCAAAGGACTAAAATTCAGTATAAATTCGATAAGAAAATGTCATTTAAAAATATGGATTTGAGAAATCTTGATTGATAACGAGGAAAATATTGGAATTCGAGTCCAATTGATCAAGATATGAAGTTATTGGAATTAATCAAAATTTTCACCTTGAAAAACTATCCTGAAAATATTAGAAAAAATACACTGGAAAGACAAAATAAGATAAATAAATTCATTTATTGATTAAATGAATAAAATATGAATTTTTGGAGATATTTTGAGATTTTTATTATATTTTATTTGATTAAAATAAAATATAATAAATTTATAAAAAAATCAGAAACTGAAATTTGGTTCGAAGAGAGAGAAATTGAAAATGAAAATCGAAAAACCCGAGGAAGACCCGAACAGCCGACGACCACCGACGACCGACGAGGGTCGAAGAAGGAAGAGGACGACCGCGCGAACCCATCGGCACCGACGACGCGCCGTATCGATGCCGGATTCCGACGAACTGAGGGAGAGAAAATCGATAGGAAATCGGGCTCGATTCCGACGATCCACGGTAGCTGGGTGTGATCGGAGGGCACCGGTGTGAAAGAAGAACGAGCTGGTTCTGTTGGTACCGATAGTGGCCAACGAAATAGTCGGGAACGCCGACGACGGTGAGGGCCCGAAACGGCACCGTAGCCGGAAGGGGAAGGAAAAAGGAAAAAGAAAAGAAAAAAATAAAAAGGAAAAAAAGGAGAGGAAATCCTTGGGAATACCTCAAATTACAGGTAAGTCGACACGCGGTCAAATTGACCGAAATGATTTCTAAAAAAGTTAATTTAAATTGTATTTGATCGAAAATTTACCCAAAATTTAATATACAAATTGTGCAGTTCGATGATATATTTCGAACGTGAGCCGATCGAACTTTGATTTATGCACCATCGCATAATTTCGGGTAAGTAAAGCTCATTTACGATAATAGGATGATTATTACACAATTTGAATTTAGTTTGCGGATTTCAGATTAATTTTTGCATAACATAAATTATATCTGAATTTTTGAATTAACTGTCGTAAATGATATACGGGCTGTCCAAAGAGTTTGGAACAAAGCCCAATGGGTATTGATAGGCCCAATGAGCTAATAGATCCTGATGAAGCAAATTAATAAGTGGAAAACGGGCTTAAGATAGAGTTAGGCCCAATTAAAGTATTTAAGGCCCAATAAGAGTAAACGGGCCCATTTAAGTGAAATAGACTGTATTAAATGTGTAATACAGTAGGAAAAGTATAATTAACCAAGTGAACGGTTAAATGCAGCTCCGAAGTCATATTAAGAGTTGACCGAACTGCGAGAGTTGAGCAGCACAGAGGAAGTGAGGTCACGCGACGTGATCCGAGGTAAGGGACTTTTGCAAGTAGTTAGAGATATCTATGCGTATTTTCGTCTGCTTTTACATTAACTGAAATTGTCTGAGGGTCAGAGAAAATCAATAATATTTATAGAGACCCTCTATGGATAAATTACGATTTTACCCCTAGTTAGGTAAAAGGTCAACTTTTGGGAAAAAGTTGTAAAAAGCATGGAAACAATGTTTTTGAGTGTTTTTACTGCTGTGTAGCAGAAAAGTACGTAGATGAGCTAATGTTTTAAGGTTGATGTAGACTAAACAAACTTTATAGTGTTGATTTTCATGTTTTGAAACATCCCTATTTTTAAAGAGCCATCTACCGAACTATGTGAAAACAATCGTGCTGGAGTACAGCTCGCACTTGATTTCAGATGTTTTTCACATACATTAGTGCTAGAGTGAGACTCGCACTACATTTATTTGACATGCATGATAAATACTGGAGCATTGCTCGTACTCAGTTTTATGTGATTTATGCATGATAGAGTGTTGGAGCGATTAGCTCGTACTCGAGTTTTACATGAGATGCATGACAGAGTGCTGAAGCGTTGCTCGTACTCGATTTTTTATGATTTATACATGACATAATACTTGAGAGATTTGCTCGTACTTGATTTAAATGAGAACAATGCATGACCTAGTGCTGGAGGTTTACTCACACTAGTGTTTGATGTTTTGACTTGCATATAGAGTGTTTAGAGGCGGAGCGTTGACTGTGAGTCACACTCAAGATGCGCCACTGTAGTTTTTACGTGATATATAGACATGTTAGAAAAACTGTGACGATTTCCTCGTGTAGACTGAGTGTCACACTGGAGATGTTCGCACGTGGATTTAAAGATGTGGTATTGATTATTCCGTGGTATGAGGGCTAAGACCTATGGCAGGCACCCCAACCATGAGGCAGGGTCCATGGGTGTACGTTGTACCGTGCGTGTGACATGGAGTACTCTGTACCGTGTGTTGTTATGGAGTTGTGGAGGAGAGTTGTTGATAGCTGGCAGTTGTGATGGACTAACCCTCTTCCTGTTACAGCAGTGATAACCCACACACTGAGTAATATGTTGCCTGGGATTTCACACGTTAGGATATGGCCATAGTCCTGGAGATATTGCATTTAGCCACTGAGTCTTGCATGATATATCACATGTATTTATGATACGGGTAGACCTGAGGGATGAGTCGGAACCCGGTTGTTGTGTTATGTAGTGAAATGCCATATTTTCTGTGTTTTGAATGTAAATGGCATATTTTATATAAAGGCATTCTGAAATGATAAATATGCATTGTTTTGCATGAATGCCTATAATTTATAACTCAGCATGTGTTTAGTACATGGGATTTTAAATCTGTACTATTATGATATATATTTTGAAACATGCTTTTCAATTGAGAGAAGGAAAGGCAAAGCAATATTTTCAGTAGATAGTATGGATGTCTACTTGCCTGCCCGATTTCCTTATGGAGCCAGATAGCTCACCCCTTTCATTTTCCCCTCGCTCTATAGATCATCGTCAGTAGATTGAGTTGGCTGAGGTATAGCATTCCATTCGACCGCTGCCATTCCCCATCTAGCGAAAGGTATACACGACGCGTACTCTTTTGTATCTGAACATGTATAAACATAATGATTTACACGTTTTTAATATTGGGGATGTAATTATAGTGAAGTATATGAATTTACTTATAAGAAAAGTGTACGTACAATCAATTAATATTTAGAATGATATGCATGTATGATACGAAAAAGAATGATAAGGTATGTATAGATTAGGAGACTAAGGCTTAATCACTGCCCAACTGTCTAGGAGAGAAAGGTAAGTAAAAAGCGAAAAATTTATTGTGGTTTTTGGTAAGTCACGAAAGGAGGTCGTAATACTTCATCATTTCATCCTTTGCTTCTGTGCTATGCTTACGGGAATCTGCTCAAATTCAGTTCAGCTTATTCTTTGTTGCTTGCTGGAACATAGTACAAGACACGTTATGAAGAGCTAAAGCAGTTTCCTGTTGAGAGTGTTGTGGACTACTGCTGCACGTGTGAAGAGGCCGTGGCTGTTGAAGCTGGCGGGACAGCTGGCGTCGGTGCAAGACCAAGCTGGAATGCGCGGTTGCAGTGGACAGGGATCACATACCTTTCTCTGTTCTCCCCTGTTCTAGGAGTCACCTACTATTCATCATCATCTTTTTCATTAACTTTTGTTTTCATCATATTTTACATTTTCTGTTTGTCTTTACTGCTTTAAGCCTTCATGTAACAACTTATGTTTTTGTCTGATGTAATTCTTGTCTGTATTGATCATTTATAATGCTGCTGTAATATGCTGTTTTGCCCTTACTATTGCATGCAGGAATGATGGCATGGAAAGGTGATTTTAGTACAGAAAGTCGGATGCTGCAGCACCAAGTATAGCAGTCTAGAACCGGGCAGGGAATTAAGCTGGTGGATACCGATGCAGTAAGGTGGTGAGGCAGAAGATTATAGGAAGACGAGGATGAGGGTGGAAGTACGTGGGAGCTGTTAGTACTGAAGCAGCAGCTAGCGCAGCCAGTAGCAGTTTGCAGACAACACCTGGATGTAGAAGCAGCTGGACAGTGCTGGAGCAGTGAAGGAATGAGCGTGTATAGTACCACTACACGGGACTAGCTGGCTGGGAATTTGGCTAAGGCCATGTTTGGTAGCCTTTAAATTTCACAATCTGATTATCATGTTTTATATTATTTACTAAGTATTTTTATGCCTCTTATTGTTGTTTGTTAGCGTAAGTAAAAATGGTTTTAAATTAATTTGTATGTTCATTAATTGTTTCTTGCCTATTAGTTTGAAATTTTAGATTAGAGTTTATGTATTGCATTTAGGATTAAAATTAGGGGTAGAATTATTCTATGCATTTTTAAGTTAGTTTTTATTTTAAATTTAAAAATCCAAAAATATTTATTTCTCATGCATTATTTAGATTTTATTGTTAAGTTAGTAATTAGCTATAGTTAGGATTAATTTAGAATCACTGTTTTAGGCATTTAGATTTATAATTATATTTAGAAATTTTATTTTTTAGAATTTTATTTCATTAGATTTAAGTTAGTTTAAGTTGCATTTTGATAATTAAAATAATTGCATGCACATTTTATCTGTAGTTTGATTTGAGTTAATTTTGTTTCTTTAGTTTCATATTTGCATTCTAGTTTATTTGCATTAATTAATTTTAACTGCGTTAATCATCTTTTGTAGGTTATTGCTTTTAATTTCTTGCAGCTTTGTAAGTAATTTTAGCTATGTTCTATTTTCTTTATTTTATAATTTTTATTGTTTTCAGTACTTTTTAATTTTAGCCTTGTAGATCACCCCCTAAATATTCATAATTTGCTAGGATATACTTAGGGTAAAATTAATAGGTACTTAATTAGGCTAATTAGATTCTCTGTGGGACGATAATCCGGGACTCAAATCCCATTATTACTTGTACGACCCGTGCACTTATGGATAACACGTCTAGGTCACTTAGAGTGGGCGTAGTCGTTATCATGATGCCCTGTGCACACCTGATCAGTGAGGCCTAGGATCACTGACTATGGCCATATGTCATGGATATTTGTTTGACTAAAGTTGCCTACCTATCTCAGAGCTAAGAGAATTTTGATAAAAAGAAATGATTTGTGAAAAGAAAAAAGATGCTATGATTTGATAAATATCTTGATTTGAATGCTTATGCTATGATAGCACTGTTTTATGACATGATTTAAATAGAAAAAGTTGAGCATTGGTTTTTATGAAAATGCCTATGAGAGAAGAATGTTTAAATGCATTTTCCATTGATATTTTCATTCATGATGAAATATGATTTTGTTGATCATGCATGGGCTATGTAGATAGTACAGTATCTACCTGTTAGCATCCTTTTCCTTACTGAGCTGTGGTTTGCTCATCCCATTATTTTCCCCCTCCAGATACTGAGATGTAGAATATTACGGTGGTTTCCAAATCTTTTTGTTTTGGTCAGCTCCTACAAGTTGCTAAGGTATAAAATTGTATACACAAAAGCATTTTATATCTATCATATTGTATCGTACAGTCATACATTGAAAATGAGAAAATTGTATGGGGATGTTATGTAAAGTTATTTTATTTATATAAAAGATTTTGTATATCTACACACATTCCCAGGAGTGTGTGTTTTAAAGTTTCAAATATTTTCACTATAAATGTATGGAATTAATAATTTCATCGACTCACAGCCCAACCGTGAGTGGTATATGTATGGATGAAAGACACCTGGAGTTAGGGTGTGACAAGATCTATCTCCCATTCAAGGCAGATCGATCCCTTGTGCAAAATAGAGCAATCTCAAGTGAATCTGCCAAGGCAGATTGATCTCCCTAGCAAGTATTTCGATCTCCCCAATGACCAGATCGATCTGCATTTGCCTCTGCCAAGCCCAGATTGATCCTCCCTTAAGTGCAGATCGATCTCCAAGGTATTCTGTAAAGAGCAAATCGATCTCTCTCAATGAGAAGATCGATCTCCTTAAGCTTCTGCCATGCAAAGATGGATCTCTCCCCAATGAGCAGATCGGTCTCTCCCATTTCAAACCTGAGAATTCGATGGCTAAAACCAAAGGATGATCGATCTCCTTACCCTAGCAGATCGATCTCATCCCTCTCAATCTATAAATACTCAACGACAAAACCCTCTTCTTCAACAAACCAATACACCTCTTCCATTTTCAACCAAAATATCTAGCGTTCTCTCTCGAGAACACATCTTCTTTGAAAAAGAATTGGGAAAAAGCTAGTAGAGCCAAAGTTGTTCATCTTGAAGGAAAGAGCAACATACCTTAGAGCCAACATTCAACTCATTGGACTGAAGGATCTAAGGAGTCTTCAAAACTTGAAAAAGAATAAAGTCAAGCTAGGTGAGTTTTCAATACACCAACTCTAAGTTTATTCATCTAGTTGTTGTTGTAAATAGATAGGTGTATGCATTGATGATTGAAACTACCTAGAATGTAATGATACAAGCTTAACCTAGAATAAGTTTAGTGTGAGAAAGTAAAATGTGGTTGATCTAATGGTAAAAATGATTATATGAAGTTGTTGGTAAGACAATATGCATGATTTTGAGATGAATGGATGAAGCCACATTATGAGATTTGTCTAGTGATAAAAATGTACATAATGGAGTTGTAGAGAATGCATAATGATGGAAGGTTATGGATAAACATTTATGCCAAGATTTTTTTATAAGTAACCAAGTGTGGCTAGTTGAATTAACTAGAATGGCATAATGAGGGACAAATGTGATAATGGGCCAAAATTGATGAAATAGGCTCGATGAGATTTATCGATTAGTTAAAGTTGAAATATGAGTTATCGACATTCACTCATATGATTTATGAAATGTGTGCAGCTCTCAAGGATACATCCAGAGCAAGTTGAGCCAAATCACGAAAAAAAAAGGGAAAGGAAGAAAGAGTTGCTTCCAAGAGAATCGAGGTAAGGGAATTTTGTGAACTCTTAGAGATGTCTGTGCGCATTTTGGGTGCTTTATGGTTCTAGAATATATGTGGTAATAGGAATGAAATGGGTGTTTGAAGGGAAAAGAATTGGGTTTTTGAGAAATGTACATAAAAACAAGAGCATGATGCTTTGAAATCTTTTTTATTGCTTTTTAGCATGCGATTGGTAGGTTGGCTAGTATTTGAAATAAATTGCACGAGAAATAACTTGATTTGGTTTTATAACCATGTTTTTCAACGAATGATAAACCTACATGAGTTTGTGGAAATTAGACATGTTAGAGCGTTGCTCACATGAGATTTGACATGTTTATACATGAGTTACTACTGGAGTGATACTCGCACTAGAGTTTTACATGGATTTTATGACATTGTGCTGGAGCCTAGTGTGAGACCCCGTATATGTATAGCTATATATAGGAACATGGGAATGTAAATAGAATCATAAGTAAGATGATGTATTGTAATGTGAAGTATATGCGATGTAAGTTTATAAGATTATGTACGCACTTGTAATAAGAATTGTGATTATACGTACAAGTTGCATTATGAGTGAGTAGGAAGAAATGAACTTAAAACGAGAAGAATGTGATCGAAATGGAATATGAGAAGTATAGTAAAATGGAAGGAAAGATTTACATAAGTGTATATTTCCATTCGAGTAATATCGTATATATTTGGTCATACAAAGATCCTACACAAGTTTTAATGTGTATGTAGTGAGGAAGAATCCCATTTTCAAGTCTCTAAGATGAATGAATGAGGAAATGATCATGGTAGTAAATTAAGGGTGTTTGGTAAGAGTTGTTGCAGAAAAACTGCAAGGAATCTGGAATTTGTGAAGGCCAGATCGATCTCATAGGATGAGAGATCGATCTGGGAGAGCCAGAATGCTCCTATATGAGAAATGGAAGGGGACAGATCGATCTCCAAAGGAACCAGATCGATCTCTCTAGGTCTCGGGTTGGAAGCAGATCGATCTCCCATAAGACCAGATCGATCTCCTTAAGCTTCTGTTTGACAGCAGATCGATCTCTAGTCTCGACAGATCGATCTCCTACCTTTAAAACGTCTCAGAAAAGAGGGATTTTTGAGGAACAGATCGATCTCCACCCAAGGAAGATCGATCTCATCAAGTCAAAACTATAAATGGGAGCAGTTGGATCATCAGAATTTCGGGAAAACATTTCCATTTCACTTCAACTCAAAGAAATCTAGTTTCTCACTCCTAAATCCAGCCATTTTCAGTGAGATTTAAGGAGAGGCTATTAGAGACAAAGTTGTTCACATCAAAGAGAAGAACAACATAGTCTAGAGGCATTTTCCCATTTGAAGGATTGAAGAAATAGAGGGCAATCCTAATTGGAGCAAGAGGAAATCCAATGAGGTAAGTTCTAATGCAAATACCCAAGTACATTGGTTTGGATATTGATATGGGAAATGGTTAGTATGCATAGACATGATAGAACTACCTAGGATGGTATGAAATGCATATAGCTTAGAAATAGTCAAGTGTGAGAAAGTGGAATGTGGGAGTATTTTTGATGAATGGGATATCTTGAGTGGAAGAGTATGTTGTGGAAATGGTTTGGAAATGTTGATATTAGGATAAATTGGGAGATTTACCACAAAGGGGTAAAAATGTGTAATTAAGGCATTGGATAAATGCTTAGTTGAATAAGAGTTAGAAACATTAACTCAAATGTTGATGGATGAATTTCAGTTTCGGATGATACGCCGGAGCAAGTCGATATGAGAACGCGAGAAGCATAAAGGCGGATAGTTGCACACAAGTAAAACGAGGTAAGGGACTGTGTGTTAGCTATAGAGATGTTCGTACGTAATTACAGCAATTTCGTAGATATATTGCTAGGACTAGTACGATATTATAAGTTTATGAAATGATGTGGAAGTATAAAAAGTACTATGATGTATATATATGTATTGAGAAATGGGATAGGGTAAGGAAATAGCATGATATGCATGTTTTCAATGATTTTCTCAATTTTATATTGTTATTATTGATTGAGAAATGTTGATGATAGTTTGGCTAATTTTACATGTTTTGGCATGAAGAGGCATGCTGTATGAGTAAACGTGTTTTGAGTTTTAAAAAGAGAAAATAGCCATCTATCAGTTTTGAGATGAGATTTGGTGTTGAAGCGTTAGCTCACACCCGGTTTAAAGCCTTGATGTACCGTGCGGGAGTTTAACTCGCACGGAGGTTTTGAGAAAGTGCGAGAACTATGCTCGTACCTGTTTTGTTGAGTTAAGGTAAACCTGGGGGTCTGGGACCCAAGGGGATACCAGCCGACGGCCAATTGAACGGGCTGGGCCTTAACGATAGATCGTACCGCGCTGGAGTTTTGCGTTGACTGTGTGTCACGCTGCTTGCTCGCCTGGTATATGAGACATGGTTTAAGGATAAAAAGTCCATCGGAGTTGGAGTATGGACTTGGGTCCACGGTTGTACGTAGAATAGTGTAGTCACCCGTTGGTATACTATGTACTGTGCTGGGTGCACGTGAGTACGAGTATCGCGTAGATGACACACGACGTATCTTCACCGTGAGTATACGAGGAGATGAGGTGGATTGAGATGAGCCGGAGGGTAGGACTGACCCATCCCCCTTCAGGCGAAGTGATACCCTGTGCACACCCGATCAGTGAGGCCTGGGATCACTGACTGTGGCCATAAGTCGTGGATATTTGATTGCCGAAAATTCCATGCCTGTCTCAGAGAATCGAGAAACAGAGACAATCTCAGAAAAGAAAGAGATTTGCGAGAAAGAATGATTTGAGAAGTGAAAGAGATTTTGTGTTTTAATAAATCTCTGATTTCACATTCGTGCCATGAGGGCACTATTTATGAGCATGTTTTAAATGGAAGTTCGACATTTGATTTACACGAAAATGCTCTTGAGAAATATGTATTTAAATGCATTGTTCGTATGATATTTCCAGTTATAACGAAAACATGGTTTTGGTTTATGCATGCATGGGCTATGTAGGTAGTACGATATCTACCCGCTAGCATACATTTCCTTACTGAGCCGTGGTTTGCTCATCCCACTATTTTTCCCCCTCCAGGTACTGAGAAGTAAGAGAGCGGTGATCTCTAAGTCTTTTGTGTTGAACAGCTCCCACAATCCGCAAAGGTATAGGATTTGTATACACGAGTATTTTATATCTAATATATTGTATCGCACAGTTATATCTTGGAATTGTAATTCAGTATCATGGGGATGATATGTAAACACTTGGTATTTATACAATTAATTTTGTGTATTTACACACACACCTGGGAGTGTGAATTAAAGTTTTAAATATTCCGCTGTAAATAAATAAATTTTTAGTAATTGCATCTTCTCACAGCCCAACCGTAGTAGAGATTGTATGGATAGAAGGGTTCCCGAAAGCGGGGCATGACACCTAGCTCGTACAGATTTTTATACTGGTTTTGACATGGTGTTGGAGCATAGCTTGTACTAGATGTCCATCATACTTGTTTCCGTGCTTGAGACCACTTGCACGTTGTTTTGTGACATTATGGAGCTATGCTGGGAGCTTTAGGTAGGCTATGTGCCATACCGATTAAATAGAGTAACACATTCATATTGAGATGTGGCAGTGTATCATGTGATGATATGGGTCTACGGAGTACGTTGTACCGTGCAAGTAGCAAGGAATGCGCTTGTGAGACCCTATATATGTATAGTTGTAATGTGTGTAATTGGATCAAATAAATGTGAATGGACTTGTAATGTAAAGTATGATTGATGTAAGTCCATGGATTCAATGTACATATGTGTGATATGATTTGTAATGTACATACAAGTTTCATTGTGTATGAATACGAAGAAATGAGTTCTTATAAGTGAAGAATGTGATTGGAACTCAAAATGAGTAGTGTGGTAAATGGAAGGAAGTTGTATGAATATAAATGCTTCCATTTAGTTTTATATAGTATACCTTTGGATATACAAGGAATGCACACAAGTTTCAATGTGAATAAGGTATGAATGGATGCCATTTTCAAGTCATAAAGGTGGATGGATGAGAAAATGACTATGATAGTAGATTAAGGATGTTTTAGTATAAGTTGCAGCAGGAAAACTGTAGAAAATATGGAAAATATGAAGGCCAGATCGATCTCATAGGATGAGAGATCGATCTGGAAGAGCCAAAATGCTCTTATTTGGGCAATGGAATAGAGCAGATCGATCTCCAATGGGGCCAGATCGATCTCTTAACCATTTTGTAATGAAAAGATCGATCCTCAAGCATACAGATCGATCTCCTTAGCTCTCTATTTGGGAGCAGATCGATCTCAAGCTTCGACAAATCGATATCATGCTTAAAATGCCTTGAAAAATAGGGATTTAAGGGGACCAGATCGATCTCCTCTTAGTGCAGATCTATCTCCTCAAGCTATTTCTATAAAAGGAGCGTTAAAAATCTGAAGATTTCGGGAAAAACATCACCCTTTCCATTTCCAACCCAAAACCTAGATTTTTCTCTAAAAAATCCACCTATTCCAATAAGAATTGAGGGAAGGCTATTAGACATTAATTTGTTCATCTTGACGAAGAGAACAACATAGTTGAAACCCAAAATCCCATTATTGGTATTGAAGGACCTAAGGACATTGTTATTTAGAGAAAGAAGAGAAATCTGATTTGGTAAGTTTTTAAGACTCCAATCCAAGTACATTGTCTATTTTATTGATTTTAGAGTTGATTAGCATGTAAATGGATGATTGAAACCATTTAGGTAGTATTGGAACTAATGTAACCTAGAAAATGGAATGCCTCTAGTGTGAGAAAGTGTGATTTGGGGAGTTGGTGGTTTATGGGTTATGATAAGTTGTTATTTGTGTAATGTGGATGTTTAGAAATGGGTAAATGAAGCTACATTGTGGGTTTTGTGAATTGATGAGAATGAGACCATGTAGTGTTTGATAATATGCCATAGTGAAGGAAATTTATGAAAAATGAACATTATGAGCTTAACATCGATTTAATATCGATTTGGAATGAGTTAATAGGCCTAAAAGAATCCATAGACTTGAGTTATGGGTAAAGTAATGAAACGAGGCCTCATAAGCGTTAATGGAGACTATAGGTCCAGTCGACTATAGTAAATGCAAGAGTTGGATTATAATGGACTATAATGGTGCGAAATGCGTTTATGTGCAACTCCAAAGAGTTCGTTAGAGATGAATTGGGCTGCACAAGTAAGCAGCTCTAAGGAAGTGGAATCATGCATCGCGATTCTAGGTAAGGGAATTTTGTAAGTATATAGAGGTAGCTGCTCGTATTTTATGGGTACGTAGGGCTTTGGAAGAGTGCATGATTTTATAGAAACGTGTTTAATGATGTATGGAAATAACTACGAGTATTTGTATGAGATTTGGTTGTTTGAAATGGTATTGTGAAGAAATGGGATAGTAAGGCTAATAATTACATAAATCAAGTGTTTTGAATGCTTTCACAAAACATGTGTTTTGTTTTGAACGAATTGATAGATAGGTTGGCTATTGTGGTTTGATGTTCTGTGATAGCATATGTGAAGTGCCAAATATGTTTTGAGATTGGTTTTGAATGTTCTTGAGCCGCCTATCGTGTTTATGTGAATTAAACCATGCTGGAGCCTAGCTCGCACCTGGTATTGATGCTTTTATATGTTTGAAACGTGCTGGAGCTTAGCTCGCACTTTGGTTTGAAACTATGACGATGCTTTATAAACCGTACTGGAGCTTTTTCTCATACGTGGATTTTGAGTGGTTTTCTTATGTATATAACCGTACTGGAGCGATGCTCGTACCTGGTTTCTTCATATTTTATGCATAAATGTCGTACTAGAGCGTTGCTCGTACGAGGTGATTTATTATGATGCATGAATTCGCTTTAGAGCATAGCTCGCACTGGTTTTCACACTGTGGTATGTATGAGGCTGTGGTGAGAGTGATACAGATTAGTGTTCAGGGAACCCAATAGGCTTTACAGACCTTTTAAGTGGGTTGAGGGTGAGGGGCTAGGACCTGACATAATCCATTCAGGGAACCCAATAGGCCTAACAGACCTCTTGAGTGGGGTGAGGGTGAGGGGCT
This sequence comes from Firmiana major, assembly GCA_033439115.1. Lineage (NCBI taxonomy): Eukaryota > Viridiplantae > Streptophyta > Magnoliopsida > Malvales > Malvaceae > Firmiana > Firmiana major. The sequence goes on from CM065905.1 coordinate 42,991,521, forward strand.
AGGATCTGAATTAGGGAACCCAATAGGGGCGAGCAAGGCCATGAAGGGCTAGGACCTGGTATTAAGAGTACTCCCACGTGCACTTGAGACTAGAGGTTTCACTCGGTATGGGGTAGATAAGACCTAATGTAGGCACCTCCAACCATGTTATGGGTCCGCGGAGTACGATGTACCGTGTCTATTACATGGAGTACGATATACCGTGTGGTGGTTTACTTGATTTGCGAAAGTCCGACGGAGAACTAACCCACCTTCGTACCAGCATGATACCCTGCATACCGGGATCCGTGTGGTCTGGGATGATTTGTGACATACTTGGCCAACATAGTCAGTCGAGATATAGTGACCCGTCTCCTTGCTTGATTTACTTACTATCACATGATTTTATTCTATAGGTGTGATTGTTACTGTCTAGGGTAAACTCGAGGGAGGGGGAAAGGTCGAGCCTTGTGGACTTGATTTGTGAAACAATGATGATGTTTGTGATTGGGAATTGATTTTTATGGGATTTTGATGTATTTAAGAAAGGGATGAGTTTTTAAAAAGGATGTTTCAAGTGAATTTCCCTTTTTTATTATGTGATCTGACAATTGAGCATGAGATGGTTTGTACATGATGATTTACCTTGTTTTATTATGCCATTTTACATGATTTTAATACATGATATATATATATATATATATATGCATATGACATAGTTTTGTTTTCCTCATGCTCCGAACTATAAATGATTTATGCATACATTATCAACATGTAGATAGAGTAGTTATCTACCATGCTTGCATTATTGCCTTACTCAGCGTGTGGTTGCACATCCCTCTCTATTTTCCCCTTTCTACAGAGTGTGCATAATAGCCTAGTGAGGATTGTGGCATTGTGTTTTTTGGCATCCGCTGCTTCCATCGTCGAAAGGTATATACACAGGATTCTTTTTGTATCTAAACAATGTAATGGCACAGTAATGATTGAGTTGTAATTATGGGGATGTAGATGTCAGTAAACAAGTTCTGTATGACTAAATGATTTAATTTCGAATATATGACATTGTTTTTATTAATTGTGGATGAATGGTAAGTGGTGATTATTATTGACTCACAGCCTAACTGTATGTGGTGAGTTTGTTCACGACCGGGTAAGGTAACAGTAAAACGTGAAAACTTTATAGTGATTTTCGATTAAAGGGAATGAAAATGGGTCATGACAGAGATTGGTATCAGAGCTGAGTTGGCCTGATGTGAGTCAGTAATAAAACGAAGGAAAAGTATATCCTCATATTACTGTGCTTTTGTTTAGATATAACTGTGTATACCGTGATGGATTGAGCTTAATAAATGATCTTCATACAGGAAGTAAGGCACTATGCCTGTTACACGCCAAGGTAGAGGGGCGAGGGCACGTGCTAGAAGCCGTAGAGGTAGGCCCGAGAGCCGTTCGTGGCCACAGACTGATCAGGCTCCACAGAACCCTGCTGAGAGAGCAGAAGATACAGAGGCACGCTTCGCTAGGATAGAGCGGAGTATTGAGAATTTGGTGGAGATAGTCACGCAGGCATTGGGTGCCGACGATAGATGAGGTCCCACAGCACAGCCTATGACTGGACATGCAACTGTAGAGGCCGAGAGACGTCAGGCTACTGAGACGATGACACCTCTAGTACAGGATACAGATTCCCATATCGCTCCATAGCAGAGTGGTAGTGATTTGGGTTATGACTGCGACTTGAGCAGACTGTGAGAGTTCCAAGCATTGAAACCCCTAGTGTTCAGAGGGGTGAAGGACCCAGTTATCACGGAGGACTGGGTATATGAGATGAAGAAACTGTATAAGCCTTTTCGATGCACTTCAGCTGAGAAGGTTGCCTTTGTCGTGTTTATGCTGAAAGGCGAGGCAGAGCACTGGTGGAGATCCACTGAAGCTATTTTGAGGGCCAGACATTCTGAGATCTCATGGGAGATATTTTTGGAGGCCTTCAGGAGACATTACATCCCAACCACCGCACAGAGGAAATTACGGATGGAATTCATGAATGTGGTTTAGGGGAACCGTACTGTGGACAAGTATGAGTCCAAGTTTATGTCCTTGGGGAGATATGACCCGAACACGATGGGTAGTGAGACCAGGAAGATACAGAAGTTCATGGATGGATTGAGATTGGCCATCCGGACTAAGCTAGGTCCCTTCGACATTTTGATTTATGAGTAGGCTATACATAAGGCTAAGTTATGCGAGCAAGATTTTGAGCTGAATGCCTTCGAGGTTGGGAGAATTAATGTCAGGAAGGATAGAGATCGAAAAAGATCCGGGAGGGATAGAGTGGCCAGGAAAGGAGGCCCAAGGTATTTTGAGAAGAGACCTAAGATCGAGGAGGTGCAGGTGAAAGCTGATAGACTTCTTGTGTACCCGACTTTGACTGCACCGAAGGGTATGACTATTGGAGGACAACGACCTACCACTGATCATTGTAGGAGATGTGGCAGATGCCATAGGACTAAACCATGTCAGGTGCCCCCTGTTTCGTGTTTTAGGTATAGGAAGCCTGGACATATTTCGAGACATTGTACCGAGATGTTTGAGATTGCCCCACAAAAGGGCAAGGAGCCTGAAGGAGCTCCAATTGAGACAGCGGCCCCAAGGAGGAGGGCTACAACTGAGGAAAAAGGGAAACAAGCTGTGGGTGTGAGCAGAGGAAGGGTGCACGCACTGGACCAGGACAGTGCAGACGCATCGATGGATGTGATTAAAGGTACCATCCGAATCTTAGATTTAGAAGCATTGATATTATTTGATCCTGGTGCCACGCATTCTTTCATATCACCTTCCTTTGTACATAAATTGTTGAAGTATGTGAAACCTACATTGATGGATAGAATGTCGATGATTTCCACACCCATGAATGATAGTCAATTGACCGAGCATGTGTGTAGGGATTGTAAATTGATGTTAGAGGGAAAGGAAATGACAGCCAATTTAATTTTATTGAATGTAAATGATTTCGATGTAATATTGGGAATGGATTGGTTGGCTACCAATCATGTTGTTATGGATTGCCATGCTAAGTCATTGATATTTTCAGGATTAGACAATCTTATTGTAAACTTTGATGAAAAGAAATGAATATAACCATGATAAATGAAAAGAGTATGAATTTTTTTTTTAATTTGTGTAAGAGATGAATTCATTTGTTTATGTTGACTATTGATGTAATGACTTGCGATACTAGTGGTGGAAAGAATGATGTGAAGAGTCATTGCCTACGTGGTCGATATAGATGAGGCACACCCAGAATTGAGGGACATATTCATAATTACGGATTACCCTGATGTCTTTTGAACGAATTACCAGGACTACCACCTCAAAGGGAAATGGAATTTTGTATAGAGTTAGTGCCTGGTATCGAGTCGATATTAAAACCACCGTATTGAATGGCAACGATTGAGTTAGAAGAGCTGAAGAAACAGTTGCAAGAGTTGCTAGAGAAGGGGTTTATTAGACCGAGTATCTCACCTTGGGGAGCACCGGTTCTATTTGTAAGGAAGAAGGATGGAAGCCTTCGACTGTGTATAGATTACCGGTTGTTGAATAAGGCCACCATTAAGAACAAGTACCCCCTTCCATGCATAGATGATCTACTGGATCAGGTCCTAGGAGCTCAGGTGTTTTCAAAGATAGATCTGCAGTACCATCAGTTGAGGATCAGGAGTGAAGATGTACCCAAGATAACATTTCATAACCGTTATGGCCACTACGAGTTTTTGGTGATGCCATTCGGATTTATGAATGCTCTCACAGCATTTATGGCATTGATGAATGATGTGTTTAAGCCATACCTTGATAAGTTTGTAATTGTGTTCATTGATGACATATTGGTTTATTCCAAGTCCAGGGAAGAACATGAGGAGCACTTAATGGTAGTTCTGCAGACCCTCCAAGAGAAAGCGTTGTATGCCAAACTCAACAAGTGTAACTTTTGGTTAGAGCAGATCTCATTTTTGCCATGTTATGTCGAAGGATGAGGTATCGGTGGAAACATCCAAAATAGAGACAGTTGTGCAGTGGGAACAGCCCAAGACAGTTACTGAGATCAGAAGTTTTTTGGGATTGACAGGATATTATCAGAGATTTGTAGAGGGTTTTTCCAGACTAGCTGCTCCATTGACACACCTCACGCGTAAGGATGTTAAGTTTGTATGGGATGAGGCATGTGAGAGGAGTTTTGAGGAGCTTAAGCGTCGATTGACCACTGCTCCGGTTCTCACCATTCCTACCAACTCATGAGGATTTTCAGTGTATACGGATGCATCACACCAGGGACTGGGTTGTGTGCTTATGCAGGATGGGAAGGTAGTTGCCTATGGATCTAGACAGTTGAAAGATCATGAGAGGAACTACCCAACACATGATTTGGAGTTGGCGACCGTGGTGCTTGCTTTGAAAATATGATGCCACTATCTCTATGGTGAGAAATTTCAGGTGTTCACAGATCATAAGAGTCTTAAGTACCTGTTCTCACAGAAAGAACTGAATATGAGATAGAGGAGATGGCTCAAACTTTTAAAGGACTATGATTGTGAAATCATGTACCACCCGGGTAAGGCAAATGTAGTTGACGATGCTTTGAGTAGGAAGAACCTTGGGTTGGTGTCTTATATGATGGTATGAGAGTATGAATTGTTAGAACACTTTGCGAACCTCATTTTGGATGTAACCCCACCTGGATCAGAGAGATTGGATATCATGGCTAGTATGAGATTAGAGCAAGAGTTGATTGGCCGTATTCGGCAGGCCCAGCAGAGTGATCAACGGTGCATCGATTGGCTGAGGCAAATACAGATAGGTGTGAGTAGTGATTTTGAGCTGAGTACAGATGGCTTATTGAGGTTTAGGGGTAGAGTATGTGTTCCCGAGGATCTTAAGATCAGGAAGTTAATATTATCAGATGCTCACTCATCGAAGTACACAATACATCCGGGGAGTACAAAGATGTATCAAAACCTTCAGAAGGTTTATTGGTGGTCTGGTATGAAAAGAGACATTGTTGAATATGTCACTAAGTGTCTCATTTATTTGCAGGTGAAGGTAGAGCATCAGAAGCTTGCAGGATTATTGCAGCCTCTACCGATACCGAGTTGGAAGTAGGAGCATGTCACCATAGATTTTGTGATGGGGTTACCGAGGACCTGTAGAGGTCAAGATGCCATATGGGTTATTGTGGACCGGTTGACTAAGTCTGCCCATTTCTTGGCTATAAGAGCTACTGATACACTGAGTCAGTTGGTAAACTTGTATATTCGAGAGATAGTATGGCTACATGGTGTTCCAGTGAGCGTTGTTTCTACTAGGGATGCCCGCTTCACTTCCCATTTCTGGGAACATTTTCAGGAAGCGCTGGGGACCCGACTTAGTTTTAGTACCACTTTTCATCCTCAGACAGATGGGCAGTCAGAGAGGACTATACAGACCCTCGAGGATATGTTGAGAGCTTGTGTGCTGATTTTGGAGGCTCCTGTGATGATCACCTATAATTAGCCGAGTTTGCCTATAATAATAGCTATCATGCGAGTATCGGGATGGCACCCTATGAGGCACTATATGGACGCAGGTGTCGATCCCCCATTGGATGGGAAGAGGTTGGTGACAGACAGATTTTTGCTCCGGACTTAGTACAGCAGGCATCTAAGGATGTCCAGTTGATATGTGAGAGATTATGGACAATTCAGAGCTAGCAAAAGAGTTATGCTGACAAGAGATGAAGACCACTAGAGTTTGATGTGGGTGAGTCGCTATTTCTAAGAGTTTCACCATCGAAAGGTATTATGAGATTTGGTGAGAAGGGCAAGTTGAGCCCTAGATATATCAGACCCTTCGAGAGTTTGGAGAGAGTGGGAGATAAGGCGTATCGATTGGCGTTGCCATCAAACTTGGCAAATGTCCACAACGTCTTCCATGTCTCTATGCTTCGGAAGTATCACCCAGACCCGGCACACGAATAAGATATGAGACGTTGGAGCTCAATGAGAGTATGACATATTTAAAGAAGTCGATTCGGATATTGGACAGAAAGGAAAAGGTGTTGAGGACAAAGATAATTCCCTTGGTGAAAGTTCTTTGGTAACATCACACGATGGGAGAGGCCATATGGAAATTGGAGAACTTGATAGGGGAGAAGTACCCCCAACTTTTTGAAGAGTGATTTGGTTCTAATTTGGAGGACCAAATTCCTTGAAGGGGGGAGAATGTGAGACCCCGTATATGTATAGTTGTAATGTGTGTAATTGGATCAAATAAATGTGAATGGACTTGTAATGTAAAGTATGATTGATGTAAATCCATGGATTCAATGTACATATGTGTAATATGATTTCAAATGTACATACAAGTTTCATTGTGTATGAATTTGAAGAAATGAGTTCTTATAAGTGATGAATGTGATTGGAACTTAAAATGAGTAGTGTGTTAAATAGAAGGAAGTTGCATGAATATAAATGCTTCCATTTAGTTTTATATAGTATACCTTTGGATATACAAGGAATGCACACAAGTTTCAATGTGAATAAGGTATGAATGGATGCCATTTTCAAGTCATAAAGGTGGATGGATGAGAAAATGACTATGGCAGCAGATTAAGAATATTTTGGTATACGTTGCAGCAGAAAAACTGTAGAAAATCTGGAAAATATGAAGGCCAGATCGATCTCATATGATGAGAGATCGATTTGGAAGAGCTAAAATGCTCTTATTTAGGCAATGGAATAGAGCAGATCGATCTCCAATGGGGCCATATCGATCTCTTAACCATTCTATAATGAAAAGATCGATCCTCAAGCATATAGATTAATCACCTTAGCTCTCTGTTTAGGAGTAGATCGATCTCAAGCTTCGACAGATCGATTTCATGCTTAAAATGTCGTTAAAAAGATGGATTTAAGGGACCAGATCGATCTCCTTCTAGTGCAGATCGATCTCCTCAAGCTATTTCTATAAAAGGAGTGTTGAAAATCTGCAGATTTTGGGAAAAACATCACCCTTTCCATTTCCAACCCAAAACCCATATTTTTCTCTCTAAAATCCACCCATTCCAATAAGAATTGAGGGGAGGCTATTAGACATTAATTTGTTCATCTTGAGGAAGAGAACAACATAGTTGAAACCCAAAATCCCATTATTGGTATTGAAGGAGCTAAGGACATTGTCATTTTGAGCAAGAAGAGAAATCTGGTTTAGTAAGTTTCTAAGACTCCAATCCAAGTACATTGTCTATTTTATTGATTTTGGAGTTGATTGGCATGTAAATGGATGATTGAAACCATTTAGGTAGTATTGGAACTAATGTAACCTAGAAAATGGAATGCCTCTAGTGTGAGAAAGTGTGATTTGGGGAGTTGGTGGTTTATGGGTTATGATAAGTTGTTATTTGTGTAATGTGGATGATTAGAAATGGGTAAATGAAGCTACATTGTGGTTTTTGTGAATTGATGAGAATGAGCACATGTAGTGTTTGATAATATGCCATAGTGAAGGAAATTTATGAAAAATGAACATTATGAGCTTAACATCGATTTAATATTGATTTGGAATGAGTTAATAGGCCTAAAAGAATCCATAGACTTGAGTTATGGGTAAAGTAATGAAACGAGGCCTCATAAACGTTAATGGAGACTATAGGTCTAATCGACTATAGTAAATGCAAGAGTTGGATTATAATGGACTATAATGGTGCGAAATACGTTTGTGTATAGCTCCGAAGAGTTCATTAGAGATTAATTGGGCCGCACGAGTAAGCAGCTCTAAGGAAGTGGAATCACGCATTGCGATTCCAGGTAAGGGAATTTTATAAGTATATAGAGGTAGTTGGTCATATTTTGTGGGTACGTAAGGCTTTGGAAGAGTGCATGATTTTATAGAAACGTGTTTGACGATGTATGGAAATAACAAGGAGTATTTGTATGAGATTTGGTTGTTTGAAATGGTATTGTGAAGAAATGGGATAGTAAGGCTAATAATTGCATAAATTAAGTATTTTGAATGCTTTCACAAAACATGTCTTTTGTTTTGAACGAATTGATAGATAGCTGGCTATTGTGGTTTGATGTTCTGTGATAGCACATGTGAATTGCCGAATATGTTTTGAGATTGGTTTTGAATGTCCATGAGCCGCATATCGTGTTTATGTGAATTAAACTGTGCTGAACCTTAGCTCGCACCGGGTATTGGTGTTTTTATATGTTTGAAACGTGCTAGAGCTTAGCTCGCACTTTGGTTTGAAACTATGACGATGCTTTATAAACTGTACTGGAGCTTTTGCTCGTACGTGGATTTTGAGTGCTTTTCTTATGCATATAACCATACTGGAGCGATGCTCGTACGTGGTTTCTTCATATTTTTATGCATAAATGTCGTACTAGAGTCTTGCTCATATGAGGTGATTTATTATGATGCATGAATTAGCGCTAGAGCGTAGCTTGCGTTGGTTTCCACACTGTGGTATGTATGAGGCCGTGGTGAGAGTGATACAGATTGGTGTTCAAGGAACCCAATAGGCCTAATAGACCTCTTGAGTGGGGTGAGGGTGAGGGGCTAGGACCTGACATAATCCATTCAGGGAACCCAACAGGCCTAACAGACCTCTTGAGTGGGGTGAGGGTGAGGGGCTAGGACCTGAATCAGGGAACCTAATAGGGGCGAGCAAGGCCATGAGGGGCAAGGACCTGGTATTAAGAGTACTCCCACGTGCACTTGAGACTAGAGGTTTCACTCGGTATGGGGGTAGATAAGACCTAATGCAGGCACCCCCAACTATGTTATGGGTCTGTGGAGTACGATGTACCGTGTATATCACGTGGAGTACGATGTACCACGTGGTGGTTACTTGGTTTGCGAAAGTCTGGCGGAGAACTAACCCACCTTCGTACCCGCATGATACCCCGCACATCGGGATCCATGTGGTCTGGGATGATATGTGACATAGTTGGCTAACATAGTCAGTCGAGATATAGTGACCTGTCTCTTTGCTTGATTTACTTACTACCACATGATTTTAATCTATAAGTGTGATTGTGACTGTCCAAGGTAGACCCGAGGGAGGGGTCGAGTCTTGTGAACTTGATTTGTGAAACGATAATGATATTTGTGATTGAGAATAGTTTTTTTATGGGATTTTGATATATTTGAGAAAGTGATGAGTTTTAAAAAGGATGTTTCAAGTGAATTTCCCTTTTTATTATGTGATCTGACAATTGAGCATGAGATGGTTTGTACATGATGATTTACCATGTTTTATTATGTCATTTTACATGATTTTAATACATGATATATGTATACGCATATGGCATAGTTTTGTTTTCCTCATGCTCCGAACTATAAATGATTTATGCTTACACTATCAGCATGTAGATAGAGTAGTTATCTATTATGCTTGCATTATTGCCTTACTGAGCATGTGGTTGCTCATCCCTCTCTATTTTTCCCCTCCTACAGAGTGTGCATAATAGCCTAGTGAGGACTGAGGCATTGTGTTTTTGGACATCTGCTGCTTCCATCATCGAAAGGTATGTACACAGGATTCTTTTTGTATCTAAACAATGTAATGGCACAGTAATGATTGAGTTGCAATTATGGGGGATGTCGATGTCAATAAACATGTTTTGTATGAGTAAATGATTTAATTTCGAATATATGACATCGTTTTTATTAATTGTGGATGAATGGTAAGTGGTGATTATTATTGACTCACAGCCCAACTGTATATGGTGAGTTTGTTCACGACCGGGTAAAGTAACAGTAAAACGCGAAAAATTTATAGTGATTTTTGGTTAAAGGGAATGAAAATGGGTCGTGACAACGCTGTACCGTGTGTTATATATATGCCATCTTCCGACAATGGATTCTGCTATGGACTGGTGGGTTGGGCGTGACCCACCTCCCGTGCGAAAGTAGATAGAGGTGACACCACGCACCCTAGGATCCGTGTAGCCTGGGATCACTGGGGATATGGCCATAGTCCTAGTTATTACCCTTATTATATTATATGCCTATCTCACATGTCTATTGATGGATGAGAAATCCATGTTTTTGAAATGTGTTTTGTGGTTTAGGATAGTCCATGGGAGAGGGGAGTCCTGACGAGTGAATGGTTTCGTATTAATTTGTATTAACTATGTGATATGCTTTTAAGTGCAGTTTGCATGATGATTTTTTTCATGCTTTGATTTTCACTTTGCACGATGAATTTTCCATGCTATGCTTTAACGAATGTGGACTGATTTATATAGCATGACTTGCTTTACATGGCATAGACACAAGCATGAGCATACGTTTTGGAGTATGACAAATAAATATGTGGTTTAAGCATGGCATCACGATCACGTAGATAGTACAATTATCTACCTGCTCGCATGATTGCCTTACTGAGCATGTGGTTTGCTCACCTCCCTCATTTTCCCCATCTACACAGCATTTACAGTAGATAAAGAGAGCGATTGAGGATTGGATTTTGGTGTCCGCTGCATTCCATCACACGAGGTATACATATTTGCATAGTTTTTGTATCTAGATATGTAAAAGCACAGTAATATATTTAATGTAATTTTGGGGATGTAGAGAGTTGTAAACACCTGTAAATGATAACTCTGATTAAGAAATACAAGTGTTTACATTTAAATGAATTGAAATTTCAAATGATTTGGTTGGATGAGATTGACATTGATACACAGTCCAACTGTTGGTGGTGTAGTTGTTCACGATCAGGTAAAGATCAATCAATAAATAACGGGTCAAACATCAAATTTAAAAATGGCCAAAATTTGTAGTGAATTTTTGGTGGCTTGAGGGTCGTGACACTAACACAGTAAAGAAACATTATAAGAAATATATATGCAATAGATAGAAGCAGAGAAACAGACGGAGAAAGGATAAGATAGGAAACTAATATATATAATTGTACCTATCCCTAAAAAGAACACAAGCAACGGGCAGCAGAAAATGAAACTGAAAAGGGAGAGGAGAGAAGGCTGAAAACGAAAACAAAGAAAATGAGAGACAATGAAGTAGATTCTTGGCTGGAAAAATTATGGAAAATCGATACTTAGGGGCTATCGTTGGAGTACAACACTGAACTGAGAAGCAGCTGAAGACAGTGGCACTCTATTTAACTGAGAAAATAGTGAAGGGTACTAAAATCGTGAGTATTTGGGGCTGTTGCAAGCGCTGTTGGTGTTGTTCTCTTTCTCTGTTTACTTTTCAAGCTAGTTCGAGGTTGCCTTGAGAGTATTTTCTGTGCCCATAGGTGCTGGAATTAAGTGAAAAAACAAGGTAAAAATGCTAGTGTTAAAGGTCTGGACAGGATTTGGAATAGACGAGGTAACAATAGAGAAGGACCCGAAACAGGGGAGACTAAAACTAAAAGAAACCGAGATGAAACAGGACTTAGCAGAAGCATCATGGATGACAAAAGCAGTGGCTGCACTTCTCGATGGATTCAGGGATCATTCCTCACTACAGAAACAGAGCTGCTTGAAACAGTAGTATACTGATGAGTGATTTACTGAGGGAAGACATCAAGAGAGAAATAGTAGTTATGGTGGGGAAACAGGGAAGTGAATGTGATCAAGGAGAGACCGAAACATGATACATGAAGGAGAAAGTGCGAAAGTGGAACGGAGAGATCCTAACCAAACAGCAGCCCTGGACTGTGACAGAACAGAGAAGGAGAGGCACGAACCAGAGCTGGAATAGAGGTGAACGAGGGGGCTGGAAATGGAGGCAAGAGGGATAGAACCGGGAGAAGGGTGGTGATGATGGTGACAAAGTAAGGTAACGGCGCCAGTAAGGAAGAAGGCGACAGCGACCGTGAGCAGAGGCTTCAGCTACCTGCGAGAAAAGAAAGAAAGAATGAATGAATGAAAGAAAGAAAAGAAAAGAATGGCGAGAAAGGAAAAAATAATTCAAAAAAAAGAAAAGAAAAGTAATATAAATATATATTATAGAAAATAGAGGAGAATTGAGGAAAGAAAACATGTGTACTAAAATTTAGAAACCCAGGGGAAAAGGCTCCGACAGAAATAACTCGAGTGGACTGGACCCCCTGACTCGCTACGTCGAGGCAATCGAGGACTACGGACAGACATTGAGGTAAGGGATTTATGCAAGCTAATAGAGATAACTGTAGTATTTTTATGATTTCGAGTAGCTAAATAGATACCGTAGAGATAGAAATTTCCTATACTACCCCTACCTATAGATCGTATCGTACCGTACAGTGTTGAAAAAATCATAATTGTATAAATTGCATGTTTCCAGTGTTTTCATCGTTAAATACTATTTCCATCATTATATGGATAGGTTGGCTATTGTTTTTACTGTCTAAATAAAATAGCATGTTTTACGAAGTTAAGTGTGCTTGAGTGGGAGAAATTCCATGATGGTTGACCTCCCGGGAAGTCTACACTCACATATCGTTTATGCAATAGTTTTGTATTAAACATTGATTTGTATATCCATTTTAAAAGAATTAAACTAGCTATCCGATTTTCAATACAAAACAGTGCTAGAGCCCTCATGTAGACTGTGTGTCACACTGAATTTGCTCACACTGGATTTTTATATGATTTATGAGAAAAGTCGTGCTGAAGCCATCGTGTATTGATGTGTGATCTTGCACTGACCGGCTCGCACTGGCTTTTGAGACTAAAGTGATGGTTGATTCTGATGTTGGGGGTAAATCCTTGAGACTACTCGATACCCTTAATCATATTGTACTGTATCGGGGTCAACAGAGTACGTTGTACCGTGTGGATGCACATGGAGTATGTTACACTGTCTATTGAGTCTTCGGACTATGAACTAAATTGTATTGTATTGATTGGCCGATGGTCTGAACTGACCCATCCCCCCCCGAGGTGTATGACACTAGCGTACACCTGGACCGTGAGGTGCGGGGTCACTGACTATGGCTATATGTCGACTGTACTATTATTGATTGAATACTACTATTATTGATTGAATCCTAGCCTAGTCTCAGCAAACTGAATTGTTTATTGATAGAAAGAAAAGTGAATTGAATTGTTTTACTGATTGAATGAATCGTTTTAAAGAAACGAATTCAAGTGTTTTACTGCATTGATTGAACAGTAAATGGTTTCATCGTACTGACTATATTGAATGCATATGTTTTACATATGGTAAAGTATATTATCGAAAATGGAGTGTGATTGAAAGTCTTTTTCAAAGAAAGTGCATCGATTGTGAATCGTTTTCAGTATTAATGAATGGAATTGTATTCAAGTGTTTTACAGTGTTTTTATAACTGATCATGGCATACATTATAAGCGTGTAGGTAGTATGGTTGTCTACTGCTTACATAAGTTTCTTACTGAGCGCGTTAAGCTCACTCCCTACTTTCCTCCATAGAGTCCCATCAGTAACTTGGACGCTTCCATTAGTAAGGCATGTCGCGTAGCTATGGTTCCGCGGAGTATCTTTCTGCATTGAGGGTATACCCAGTTGTAAGAAATTCTTTTGTATCTAAAATATTTATAAGTACAGTAATGCATACGAGATGTGTATGGGGAATGTGAACATATTTTGTTTAAATTTGTTACTAAGAAAAAAAAATTAATCAGACTGAGTATTATTTTGACCTAATATCAACTTGTAGCCCAACCGAAATGTCTGTAAATTTGGGTTGTTACACTTTTAGACGATAGTCAAGGAGGATAAACTCTTCCCCTTCAAGTCCACTACAACATATTGAAAATCCAGCAACAAAGGAGTCCATTTGCTAGGTGAAAAACTAGAAAGAAGAATAGGAGCAAAATCTACCTTATTCCGAGGTGAAAGAAAGTTCCATTTTTGAAAGTTTTTGGATGGATTTTTGGGTACTTTTTTATGATTCTAAGCTATGTATATGTTGAATTACAGTTGAGGATCAATTTTTGGAGGATCAAACATGTGGTCAACCTTGGTAAAAGTTGAGGTAAACTTGATGAATGATGATGAACATGAGATATGTTCTTGTTTGATGTTTCTGAATGATTCTTAGTTAAGTGGAATTGAAAGAATTAATTTCTATGTGATTGTATAAGTTCACCCAGCCTAGGTTTAGTGTGTTTGTGATGGAATTCGGATGAATTCAAGGTTGTTAACAGTTAAAATTATACCGAAAAGTCCAGTTTATAGCTTAGTTTAGTGAAAAACCAAAAAGTGTGAAAATTGGTAGATGAAAAGTATGAATTATGGATGTGAATGAGTATTTAGGTCATTAAGATGGTGAATGTGAAGTTAGAATAATAAAATTGGCTAAAATAGCTTAAATCGACACTTAAATTGATAAAACCAAGAAAATAAGAAAAGTTGACAAAAAAGTCAAAATTGGTCAATATTTATGAAAGTAACATATGTTTGAATATGTTGAGATGCTATTAAGCATTATGTGATGATTTGGTATCGTTTTGGGCAGCTCAAGAATTCAACACGTAAATTGAGGAAATCCCGAGAACCGACAATTTTGCAATGCCCCAAAGTCTAAGAGGTAAGGGATGTGTTTTAAAGTAGATTGGTACTTCAAATGCCATGTTTGATATATGAAATCATTAAGTATGCTCGGATTTATAGAATATGTATTCCCAAACTTGAAAAGTTACTATTTATATTAAATCGGGAAAACCAAAGAACAAGCCCTATTTTTTGAGCTCTCTAACCGTACTTTTAGTACCTATGACATATTTTGAAATACGGTTTGCTACACGAAAATGAAATTCTATAAATGATGCATATGTTTATGAAATGAAACAAAAATGTAGTTTCTATGAGTTTACAGGTTAATAGACTTGAAATATGCTTTAAAAGTACTATTTTAAGACTAAGACCACATGTAGTCTACGCGATTTGTCATGTGTGGCCCTTGTGAACTTTGGACCTCCGTTGTAGATGCCATATGTCACTTGGTGTACGTTCAGACCCTTGTGGCGTATACACAATTGTGTTGGGTATTTGTGCCACTCGGATCCTTATTTTGTACCACATGGATGGGCTAAGACCTTCTATTAAAGCTCGACTAGCCCCATTAGATATCACGACCTACGAGGAGGCAGTGCGCAGAGCTCAGCTATGAGAGCATGACTATGAGCTACACGTCTCTAAGTTTGGGAAGAGTGTGAAGGGCAGAGAAAAAGATCGAAAGAGAATACTCGAGGATCGAGGTGTCCGATAGGGGAAGAAGCCATTTGGTAGACGAACGAGGGTCAATGAGTCATGAGGTAAGATGAGTAAGTTCCCAGTGTATCCGGCCTCAACTTCAGCTAGGGGTATCGTGATTGGCAGACCCCGACCTACCACAGAATAATGTAGAACCTGCGAAAGATACCATGGAGGTAAGCCACGCTATCTATTGACTAGAGCATGTTTTAAGTGTGGCAAGACAATGCATATGGTAAAAGATTGCATTTGTGGATGGAACCTTCACAATACCGTCAGGGATTTTCATTGCATATGTGGTTGACACCGATAAGGCACACCCAAAATTGACAGACATTTCAGTGGTTAGGGAGTTCCCTGATATCTTTTCGGATGATCTACTAGGGTTGTCACCTGATATGAAAATGAAATTTTGTATCGATTTGGTGCCTGGTACTCAGACGATATCCAAACGACCATATTGAATTACTCTAGTTGAATTAGAAGAGCTAAAGAAGCAATTGGAGGAATTACTGGATAAGGGGTTCATTAGACCGAGTGTTTCAGCTTGGGGAGCACCAGTTTTGTTCGTTAAGAAGAATGATAGAAGCCTCCGACTATGTGTCATGACCCTTCACAACTTAACCAAAACCACTACAAATTTTTCGCATTTTTAACTTACATCTCCTCTCTTCAATGGTTAGGCTGTGATTCGATGTTAGCTTCCTTGCATACCATATCATCCATTATCATACATACATGTCAATATACTGTTACTGATTGTACTTCTTTTATAATACATGTGAGATCATATAAAATCTAATACAAATACATTCCCCATAATATATATCGTATACATCACTGTGCTATTTCTATGTTTAGATACATAACTGTACAAAATATGTATACCTATCAATCGATAGGAAATAGCAGCAGACAACAGGAATACTATCTCTCAAATGCTCTCACTCTACTGCTAATGCTCTATAGAGAGATGTAAAAGAAAAGGGGTGAGCATACAACACGCTCAATAAGGAAATCAGCCAAGCAAGTAGAAATCTACACTATCTACTAAAAATAATGCTATGCCTCGAAAATATCATTTCCTTAACTTACTTTAAAAGCATGTCTTTAAATATATATATATATATATACTTGTACAGATTAAATCCCATGTCTGTAGCACGATTTATCACATTCCAGCACTAATATATGTGGAAAATATATGAAATCAAGTGCGAGCTATGCTTTAGCACGATTTATTCTCACATAATTCGATAGATGGCTTTTAAAAAAGGATGATTTTCAAAACATCAAAATCAACACTATAAAGTGTGCTTAATTCATATCAACCTTAAAATCATTAGCCCATCTATCTATTCTTCTGCTAAAAAGTAGTAAAACACTCAAAATGATGGTTTCCATGCTTTTTACAACTTTTCACAAAAGTTGACTTTTTTTCCTAACTAAAGGTAAAATCGTATTTTGCCACTATCGAGTCACAATAATTATTATTCACTTTCTTTGACCCTCAGAGTTTTTAAGTGAATGTAAAAGCAGACGAAAATACGTGCAGGTATCTCTAACTACTCACAAAAGTGCCGTTCCTGTAATCACTCAAGAAATTTTACTTTCTCAACACTGCTCGATCCAACAGTCCGATTTATCCTCCAATAATCTCTGGAGCTGCATATAACCATTTATCAGGTTAATTATATTTTTCCTACTATATTTCACATTAAATACAATCTATTTCCCTTAATGGGCTTTAATAAACCTTAATGGGCCTAACTATGCCTTAAGCCCATTTCCATTTTACTATTCATTTTCGTTGGGCCTATTGGGCTTGTACAGCCCACCAACTCTTATTGGGCTTGTCCTAGACCCATTACATCACCTTGGGCCTAAAATAATTGGGCGTGGCCCATTGGACCTCTCGATCACATGCCATGGCCGAGAGCACTCCATGCCGTCGGTCACACCATGGCATGCCATCCATGTCCATTTCCTTAGCCAATCACTTAGGTATTTTCACAAACACTTGGTTGGCAATGTTCTTAAGCATCACATAGTTCATTTAGACATTTTATCAAACACCTTGATTGCCAACTTAATACATGTATTAATTAATCAAATTGATTAATTCTAACTATACCATAATCATTAACACATGTACATTAACTCATTTATGCCTTAATATCATATGGGCATTCATCAATATTTCACTACTCACTCTCGGCCTAACCATGATCATAGTGATTTCATATGTTTCAATGCTTAAAACATATACCAATATACTTAAAATCATTCATACATTAACATTTATGAATTTGAAAGCTTGAAAATATACCTAGTATTTGTGTTCACACTTGGCCGAAACTTTGGAGCCTCACGGTTTGTACACTATGGCTTCTTGATAGCCAATTACAACATATGTTACTATCCTCTCAATTTGGAACAACTTTCATGAAGAATGTAAGTTCCAAATATGCCTAAATCCTAGTGATTTCTAGTGAGAGAAAGCTTGGATAAATGTATTTCAATAGTTTCCTTGTGTAGCCGAGAATGGTATGGTGAAGATGACAATGGTGTGGCTGATTTTATAAGCCATTTACTTAGCCATTAAGCCTTACTTTTCAGCTATTAAAATTGACTTCCTAAGGTTTAGTTATGAGTCACCTAATGAGTCATCTAATGAGTCATGGTTAGCTTTAACTATGGTTAGATATTTACCTAATAGGCTTTACAATTGGTCCTCTCGGTTTGGGCTTTCTTAATGGGCTTTCGGGCTGAAACTTTTACTATACCTCAGGCCTTTTATTGTCTCAATATTTGGCCTATCGATAGGTCCAACAATTCGGTCTAAGCGACCTAAGAATTTCAATCTACGTTTAGTATACCTTAATAGGCTTTAAAATCTTCACTTTGGGCCCATTACGTTTTTAACAATTAAATTAAATCTGAAATCCTTCCGAATAAATTTTCCTTAATTCCGAGGATGATTATCTTGTATTCTAATGAAGAATATTTTTCTCCAAATTTTTCTCCATACTTGGGTTGATTCCTAACCATGGTTAGTCAACTATGATAAAATTCCACTTTTCTTAACTATAGTTGACTTTTTCCTTAATCATTGACCAAATTGACTTTTTCTCAAAATTTTGAAAGTGTCATATCTTATGTTTTACACTCTCGTCTTTATGTTTTGACCGTTTTCGGTAGATAAATACACCCGAAACACCTTAAATACTTTAACTCGCTAAAAAGGTCCATTTTACCCTTTTTAGCTTTTACTCTCGTTCTTTTTGTTCGGAACTAAATCAAACTAACTTTCCTTCATAAGCTCTCTATATTTTCTCATTTTAAGTTCTTATTTTCAGTCAGAATGATTCAGACCCACTCGGTTTAGCTTGTGACTCTTATAGCTCACATTAGGCTTTTATGTAGCTTATGCATGTTAAATCATTTCACATACTCTTTAAATCTAGTAAATACTCTTCTTATGATTCAACTATAATAATAGAGTGTTCATACACATAGGAATCATAAGGAACAGGCTACATAAAATACAGGTCTGATAATCCTCCCCTGCTCAAAAAATTTGGTCCTCCAAATTAGAACCAAATCAGTTATCAAATAGCTGGGGGTGCTTATCTCGCATCAGACTCTCCAGCTCCCATGTAGCCTCCTCTGAAGTATGATGCTGCCAGAGAACCTTCACTAATCTGATAGTCTTTGATCTCAATACCTTCTCCTTCCTATCCAATATCTGAATCGATCGCTCAACATATGACATGTCCTCTCGGAGCTCCAAAGGCTCATAACTAATCACATGTGCCAGATTCGGGTGATACTTTCGAAGTATCGATATGTGGAAGACGTTATGGACACCTGATAAGTTCGGTGGCAATGCCAACCTATAGGTCTTATCTCCCACTTGATCAAGTATCTCAAAGGGTCCAATATAGCGAGGACTCAGCTTTCCTCTCTTCCTAAATCTCGCTATGCCCTTGGAAGGAGAAACTTTCAGAAACATGGATTCACCAAATGCAAACTCTAGTGGCCTTCGTCTCCTGTCAACGTAACTCTTCTGTCTACTCTGAGCTGTCCTCAGTCTGTCTACAATTAAGTGGATGCTCTCAGATGCTTGTGTAACCATATTAGGAGCGAAAATCTTACAGTCACCCACTTCTTCCCATCTAATAGGGGAACGACATCTTTGGCCATATAAAGTCTCATACGGTGCCATCCCGATACTCAAATGATAACTGTTATTGTAGGCAAACTCGGTTAGTGCCAAGTGGTCATCCCAGGAGCCTCTAAAATCTAGCACACATGCTCTCATCATATCCTCCAGAGTCTGTATAGTCCTCTCTGACTGACCATCTGTCTGAGGATGGAAAGCGGTGCTCAAACTCAACTGGGTTCCCATGGCTTCCTAAAAATGTTCCCAAAAGTGGGAAGTGATGTTGGAATCCCTATCAGAGACTATGCTCACTGGTACACAATGTAACCTCACTACCTCGCGTACGTACAGCTCTACCAATGAACTCAGAGTATCGGTCGCTCTCATAGCTAGGAAGTGGGCTGACTTCGTCAGTCTGTCGACAATCACCCATATAGCATCGTGATTCCTACGGGTCCTCGGTAAACCCATCACAAAATTCATGATGATATGCTCTCATTTCCATGTCGGTATAGGTAGAGGCTATAATAACCCTACAGGTTTTTGATGCTCTACCTTCACCTGCTGACATATGAGACACTTTACCACAAAATCTGCTACATCTCTCTTCATACTCGACCACCAGTATACCTTTCGGAGGTTCTGATACATCTTGTTACTCCCCGGATGTAACGTATACCTCGATGAATGAACTTCCGTCAATATCAATCTCTTGAGTCTTGGATCCTCAGGAACACACAATCTGCCTCTAAACCTCAATAGTCCATCAGAACTCAACTCAAAATTAGTCATTGTGCCCTTCTGCATCTGACCACTCACATCTATACAAAATGGATCAGTTTGCTGAGGTACTCTAATCCTGTCCAACAGATCCGGCTCCGAGCGTAGACTAGCTATCACATAGCCTATATCCATGTCAGAAGGCACAACTCCCAAACTGAGGCTAGCAAACTGCTCTAGCAACTCATGTTCCCTAACCATCATATACGATATCATCCCTAGGCTCTTCTTACTCAAAGCATCAGCTACAACGTTAGCCTTACCCGGATGATAAAGTATCTCACAATCGTAGTCCTTCAAAAGCTCTAGCCATCTTCTCTGTCTCATGTTCAATTCTTTCTGTAAGAACAGATACTTGAGGCTCTTGTGGTCGGTAAATATCTGAAACTTCTCACCATACAAGTAGTGGCGCCATACCTTTAACGTAAACACTACTGCTGCTAACTCCAAATCATGGGTCGGATAGTTCTTCTCATGATCCTTCAACTGTCTGGATCCATAAGCACCTACCCTTCCATCCTACATCAATACACAGCCCAGTCCCTGATGCGAAGCATCGACATACACTGTAAATCCTCCTAAGTTGGTAGGGATAGTGAGAATCGAAGCGGTGGTCAATCGACGCTTCAACTCCTGAAAACTCTTCTCACAATCCTCGTTCCATATGAACTGTACACTCTTTCGAGTAAGACGTGTCAACGGAGCAGCCAACTTTGAAAATCCCTCAACGAATCTCTGATAATATCCAGCTAAACCCAAAAAACTCCTGATCTCGATGACTGTCCTCGGCTGTTCCCACTGAACTACAGCCTCTATCTTGGATGGATCGATCGATACACCATCCCTTGATACAACATGTCCCAAAAATGAGATCTGAGAAAACTAAAAGTCACACTTACTGAGCTTAGCATATAACTTCTGCACTCGAAGAGTCTGCAATACGATCCTGAAGTGCTCCTCATGCTCCTCCTTGGATCTCGAATACACTAATATGTTATCGATAAAGACGATAACAAAATGGTCCAAATATGGCTTGAACATATCGTTCATCAAAGCCATGAAAAGCAGCTGGAGCATTCGTCAATCCGAATGGCATGACTAAGAACTCATAATGGCCATATCGGGTACGAAATGCTGTCTTGGGTACATCTCCACTCCGAACTCTCAGCTAATGATACCCAAACCTCAGATCAATCTTGGAAAAGACATGTGCTCCTTGAAGCTGATCTAACAAGTCATCAATGTGTGGAAGGGGATATCTATTCTTGATGGTGGCTTTATTCAACAATCGGTAATCTATACACAATCGGAGCCTCCCATTCTTCTTTCTCACGAATAAAATCGGTGCACCCCAAGGTGAAACACTCGGTCGAACAAAAACCCTATCTGATAATTCTATATTTTTAGAATTATTTGTGCTTAATTTCCTAATTAATTATTTAAATCCCCAATTTATTTTGTTAATTATCCCCTTTATTTAATTAAAATTCTCATGTTTGCAGATAAATTAAATCCGGATGAATTTTGAATATTTCGGTAGAAAATGGACCTAAATTAGGCTAAAATCGAGATTGGACCATGCGGACAACACAAGCCTAGCACATCCAATTGGACAAAAAGATAGATGACATGGAAATATCTTTTCAAGGACCCAATGGTGTGAAGACAAGTGACCAAAAAAATGCCAACTTATCTAAGATGTAGAAATTACAATTATACCCCTTTTATGTGTATAAATAAGACATGGATGACAATTGAAAAAAGATATGTAATTTTAGGAGTAGGAGTAGGAGTAAGTTAGGAGTAGTGTAGAATAGTTTTATTTATTTTTCCTTGTTTTCAAGCTTTACTTTTCCGTTTAGCTCCCATTTATTTTTATTGTTCACAAACAATTTCCATTGTTATTTTTACAAGCTTTTCAATGTAGTTTTTCAATCTCTTGGCAGCCACAATGGTGCATTTAGCTCTCGGTTTTGCAATTTTCTTTGTTTTATTGTTGATTCAATGCACTCAAAGTAAAAAAAAAAAAAAAGTTTCATCCCTTCACGTTTTTAGCATTTTCATATTACTAGATAGTCATTTTTTTTAGTTCTTCTCGATTCAGAAGCTCTCTTTTATGTTATTTATTTATTGTTCATTTCATGCAATGTTCTTTTAGATTAACTAGTTTCAGGCTCTCATTTCATTTTAACTCCCGGTTGCAAAATGATCTTTATGATTTCTTTGTTTTGCTTGTGATTCAATTCATTACTGTATTTTTACCGTGGTTGTTTTCTATCTTAAAGACACAGTTTGAAATTATAACCGAAAGTTTCCTATGTCTTTTGCATTCTTGGATTGGGAATGATCTTGCCATTTTCTGCTAGTTTAATTCGGTGTCAATGTTGCTCACTGCCGAGCACTACATAGCATTGTTGAGCAACTGCAGTTTTGCAGAAAACGGTGGGATGACTGCCATGGTTGCAAAACCAAGTTTGGATGCTTGTTAGGAAGCAGCTCGGGATTATTTTCTTCTCTGTTCTCCCCTTTTCTAATTTTTCTTTCTACTGGTCATCTTCATTTACCATTGTAGCTTCTGGTTTTTAATGTTTTAAAAGTTTGTTCCTTGTCTTTTCTTCACCATTTAGTTATTTTTGCATGTGTAAGTTGCTGTATTTCGTGATAGGTTGTTGCTGCTGTTGAAGCATTCCCTGGACCAAGGGCAAACTTTTAGTTCTAAACCTGTAGAACCCCCTGTTTTTCAAGCTCCACCAGTTCATGTACCACCACAGCCGCAATTTCCATTTCATCCGCCTCATCAACCATCCCCACCTCAATTTCAACATCATCCACCCCACTTCCACCAACCACCACCACCACCACCACAGACTCAACCACAACTTTACCATGCACCAGCAGCTGAGAAGAAGCCCTCGCTTGAGGAAATGTTCATGACTATCCTACAAAATCAAGCTGCTTCAATTAAGAACTTAGAGGTTCAGGTAGGACAAATAGCAAATGCTCTTAGCCAACGTCCTCAAGGGACCCTTTCTAGTAACACTGAAGCTAATCCTATTAGGCAAAGTGAGGGTAAAGAACATGTAAAATCCATCATCCTTAGGAGCGACAAAGAGCTAGAGGAGCCACAAGTTAAGTCCCAACCTGAACAACCCATAGTTGCAGAATCCGTAAGTTCTAAATGACACGCCCTGAAGGTATTGTCCGCAAGTGCACGGGTCGTACAAGTAATAATGAGATTTGAGTCTCGAGTTATCGTCCCACAGAGAAGCTGACTAGCCTAATTAAGTACCGGTTAATCTTACCCTAAGTATATTCTAGTAAATTATGAAGTTCTGATGGGTGGTCTACATGGCTAAAATTAAAGTACTGAAAATAAAAACAACTATAAAATAAAAAAATAAACCGAGCTAAAATCACTTACAAAGCTCCAAGCAATAAAAAGCAAGAACCTACAAAAGAAAATTAAAACAGTTAAAATGAATTAACACGACTAAAATAAAATGCAAATATGAAAATAAAGCAATAAAATTAATTAAACTAAAATTTAAACAAACCTAAAATAAAAATGCATGTAATTAAACTAATAAAAATTACAAATTAAACTAAACTAAAATTTAATGAAAATAAAGACTAAATTAAAAACGCATGAAACTTATTTAATCTAAATTAACTCTAAATGCAACTAAACTAAAATAAAGTCCTAAAACATGAAATATAAAATTAACTACTAACTAAAAAATTAACACTACAAATTAAATTAACATGCAAAAATATGAAAACTAATATACCATTTTAATTGACTAAACTAACTAACTAACAATTAACAAATGCATGAAAATATTAAAAATGCAATAAACTATAGCAACATGATTAAAATAACATGGCCAAACATGACCTTAACAAATTGCAAACCCACCAAAGTGGTCCCAACACTATACACGTTTCCTTTTCTTCTTAGCTGCTCCAAGTGTTCCCTGCTATTCTCGATTCTGTGCCTTTTCTCCTGCCATGCTCCACACTTGCTGTTTGCAAACTTCTGCTCCAGGTCAGTGCACGCCTGCTGTCTGCTTCTATCCGACTGCTGCCTCCAGGTGCTTCACACGTCTTCTTCAGCAAAATTTGTCTTTAGGCAGTGCTGTCCTGGTGTTCTCGGTTCTGTGCCAGCTGCTGTCCATTTCTAATTCCAGGTGCTGTCGGTCCTGTTGTTCTTGGTTCAGTGCTGTTCATCCTCGGTCTGCTTCTGCTGCGCTCTGGTTCTGTCTAGTTCACTAAATCCTAGCACCATTCCTCGGTTAGACTACCCAGCTCTCAACAACACAGCGCCCACGTACTGCCAACGTTGCAGTTTGCTCGGCCTGAGATCAATTTCGGTCCCAGCTGCCACCATCCTGCTCACATCTATCTCCAGTACATGCAGCTGCCAATTGCTTCACCAGTCCAGATTTCTAGCGTCTACCACAAATTTCGTACACCATCAATATAAAACCAGTAGCACCAGTCACCAGCAATCTCAACAGCAAACTTAGTTTCCTTTCACCAGAGGCAGCATCATCCAACCTCATTGCGCATCACACAATATCTAATATAGAACTAGAAATAAGGGAGCAGTGAAATAGAGATCAAAACCTCAAGCTCAACACGATTAAGTGCATAAAAAAAATTGAAAAACAGAATAACAAATGGAGCTAATTAATCAGGATTATGCTAAGTGTTAAAATTTAAGCAAACTAAAATCAAAACTAAAGGACATAAATAAAGAAGAGCATGGGAAGAATTGAAGGATGCACTGCTGTCACCAGCACCTTCATAACCCGATCAGCAGTAAATATGAAGTAAAAAGGAACAGAATGATAAAGCACTTAAGCTAGAAAATGTAAAAGCGAAAGAATAAAGCAGGCAATAAACATGAAACAGGGGGCAACGGGATGAAGAAATGGATATTGTTCACCAGCTCAAGCTCCCCTGAATCTAGTCGATTGCACCGTGAGATCAAGAAAAGAAAAATACAGCTAGATGAACAGTAAAAGAAAACATAGTAACCGAAAAAAAAACTTGCTTCATAAAAAAAATTGAAAATGACAAAGTAAAAGTGTTTAAATCTAGCTAAAACAAGTGCTTAAAATAAACTAATGAAAATTCTAAAAGGAAACAAGAAATTAAAACATAGTAATGAAAAGTTTAATCTAGAATAAAACTAAATTAAAACTACTCCTAAATTACTCTACACTACTCCTAACCTAGGCTACTTCCTAATTTCCTACCATACTCCTACTTCCTACTTTCTACTTGATTTTTCAATTGCCATCATGTTCTATTTATACATAAACATAGGGGTACAATGGAAAATTTTCATCCTAGATGAGTTGGAATTGTTTAGCCATTTGTCTTCATTTGATTTGCAGAGTAGATATTTTCACGTCATCAGTCTTTTTGTCCAATTAACTGTGCGATGTGGCCCGACGTGTGTCTTCCAGAGGGTTGGCACAGTGTCCTTCGATCTTATCGTTTCGGAGCAAATAAAATACAGACACCTAACATCACGCATGTCCAGACGACTGATGACTTGGTCTGCAAATTAGAAGTGGTCTAGTCTCCTTTAGCTCGTTTTCAGCCCAATTTCGTCTGAAACGACTGAGTTTCATTCAGAGTTAATTTATATGCAAATTAAAGAATTTTAATTAAATAAAGGGGATTATTAATAAAATAATATGGGGATTAAATAAATAATTAGGAATTTAAGCACAAATAATTCTATAAAAAAGTAGAATTATTACACCCCCAAACT
Organism: Firmiana major; assembly: GCA_033439115.1. NCBI lineage: Eukaryota > Viridiplantae > Streptophyta > Magnoliopsida > Malvales > Malvaceae > Firmiana > Firmiana major. The sequence continues at coordinate 43,017,440 of CM065905.1, forward strand.
TGAGCTTTTGCTTGTCCTCAAGCAAAACAAAATAATTGTAGGAATGATAAGTACAAAACATAATAATTTCCCCAACATTATCCTCAAAGAAAACGTACAGACTATGAAATCAAAGAATCACAATTATAAGTCCAACACTCAGAATCATTCAATCATAAGTCCTACCCCAAATTGGATCCCTCGTGCGTGTGTGAAAATGTCAAAGTCACTTCACAGTACATTATCTGGATCAGATTATGCAAAGATAGTTAATGCAAATTCAACGACAAGTGATCATTCCCATAAGTTTGCTTTTTACTTCTCTCTCCACTAATGTTGTCACACTTAACCAAAGATCAGTAGGACTTCATTAAGCTTGTAATGTCAGACTGGGGTTAAGGTATGATAAAGTCGATTTAGGTTTAATTACCCCTTAACATGCATTACTTTCTAGGATCTTTAATGTAAGAGCTCATATTTATTTCCCCCAAACTTATTTATTTCACTAAACTTTTTATTCTATTTTTGTATTTTTCTTCTTTTTTTTTTCTTCTTCTTTTTTTTTAACTTTCACTATCACCAGATACCCATATGTACAAAGCTCAAAATATATCCAATGACTTTCCATACTTTCGGGGTAAGGGATATGAAAAGAGTTTAAGTTAAGGAAATTATGCAGGTGTATTTACAGAGAAAAGCTTATTTGGCTCAGATAGGTGACTAGGGTAAAGTATGCATAGGGATGGCTAGAAAGGCTTAAACGATCCAAAGATGGCCTAAATCATCTCCCTAATTAAGTGTGATCTAATATTTCACCTCGAGATCAGATCAAACAAATTCTAGAATATGATGCACAAAATCAACTAAACAAATGCAATCCTAGGTCCACATAAGCTTTCTCTAAATAAATATACAGATTCATGACATGACATGTGCATAAGATGAAGAAATCACAATCAGAATCAAGACAAATTCAAGAACTCAACTTCATGCTTTTCCTATAATCATGCTTCTCAGTCAATCAAAATCATACTTAATCATGGGGTCATATCATCGGAATATGAGAAAACTACATTCTAAGCACTAAATCATCCCAAAATCAAACAGTTTAAGCTCAGATTTTCGAAAAAATTTTAAAAAAATTTTCAATTTTGCTCAAATTTTTGAAAAATGCTCAAGTGATATCCCCTCCCCCAAACATAAAGTGCACAGTGTCCTTAGTGTGCAGATAATATAAGAATTGAAGTTCAGGAACAAAGTACTCCCCTTTTCTGATGATGATGAACAACTAAAGCTTTGATTGAAAGCGTAAAACTAGAAAATAAACCTGCAAAATAAACAAAGAAAGAAATAACAGAAAAGAAAAAGAAAAAAGAACTATATACAAAGTGAAAAGAAAAACACAACCACTTTAAATGCAGCTGAAGAAAACAACACTCAGCAGCAGGGCGAAGAGTAGGAGGATCAGCCATAGTGGTGACAAAATGTTAACAGTTAAATCCTCCTGATCTCTATCTACTTCCCTCCTTCTTTCAGATCTCTTGTGCTCAAGCCTTATATCCTCCATCTTAAAACAGTTTTGATAGTCATCAGGGAATTTTAAAGGTTTGAAAGCATTAAACTTTACTTCCTGATCTTGGACTCTCATCGTTAACTCCCCCTTTTGTATATCAATTACTGTTCTACCAGTAGCTAGGAAAGGTCTGCCTAGTATAATGGGGACTTCCTTGTCTTCCTCCAAGTCCAAAATGATAAAATCCGCAGGGAAAATAAACTTGTCCACCTTTACTAACACATCCTCAATGACCACATTCGGATATTTAATTGATCGATCAGCTAACTGGAGGGTCATTGTGGTGGGCTTGGAATCCCCTATTCCTAACTTATGATAGATAGACAATGGCATCAAATTAATACTAGCTCCTAAATCGCACAGGGCTCTACCAAAGAATAAATTTCCAATAGTGCATGGTATGGTAAAACTCCCGGGATCCTTGAGCTTGAGGGGTAATTTTCTCTGGATAATGGCACTACATTCCTCAGTTAAGGCCACCGTCTTATAGTCTTCCAATATCCTTTTCCTATGGATGATATCCTACAGAAACTTCACATAACTTGGCATTTGCTCTAAAGCATCTGCGAAAGGAATGTTGATGTGGAGTTTCTTAAAAACCTCAAGAAATTTGACGAATTGTTGATTCGGTTTTTAATTTTAGAACCTCTGAGGAAAAGGTACTAATGGTCTAACCGGAGAGGATGTAGTGGAAACATATATAACATCAGAGGGTGAGGAAGGCTGTAAAATAGAAGAAGGTATAGATGAAGAAGTGCCTAGCTTGGATTCTTTTGCAGCCTAATCCTGATGTTCCTGCTCTTTTTGAGCTGCTTCGTTAGAACTTATGGGTTTTTCAACTATGGGCTCAACAGGATTGGACTTACTTTGTGGCTCATCTAGCTCTTTGCCACTCCTAAGGGTGATGGATCTTACATGCTCTTTACCCTCCCTTTGCCTAACAGGATTAGCTTCAGTGTTACTAGGAAGGGTCCCTTGAGGACATTGGCTAAGAGCACTAGCTATTTGTCCAACCTGAACTTCCAAGTTCTTAATTGAGGCAGCTTGATTTTGTAGGATAGTCGTGAACATTTCCTCAAGCGAGGGCTTCTTCTCGGCTGTTGGTGCTGGTGCAAGTATATGTTGTAGAAGTGGTGGTGGTGGTGGTTGATGGAAGTGAGGTGGATACTGTTGAAATTGAGGTGGGGATGGATGATGAGGCGGATGATATGGAATTTACGGTTGTGGTGGTACCTGAATCGGTAGAGCTTAAAAACTAGGGGGTCCTACAGATATGGAATTAGAATCGGTTCAGTCGCTTAGGGGGAGAAACATACTGAACCGATTCTAAGTTGAGCGGACACCTATCTACAGAGTGGGTACCACTACACAGCTCACAGGAAAGAAAAGGACTTTGGACAGAATACACAGGGTTAGGACTAGTGGGAGGATTATGTTGGGTACTGAGCGACTCTACCTTCCTCGTAAGATTAGCAATTTGAGAGGTCAAGGTAGACAGCGCGTGTCATGCCCCGCTTTCGGGAACCCTTCTATCCATACATTCTCTACTACGGTTGGGCTGTGAGAAGATGCAATTACTAAAAATTTATTTATTTACAGCGGAATATTTAAATCTTTAATTCACACTCCCAGGTGTGTGTGTAAATACACAAAATTAATTGTATAGATACCATGTGCTTACATATCATCCCCATAATACTGATTACAATTCTAAGATATAACTGTGCGATACAATATATTAGATACAAAATACTCGTGTATACAAATCTTATACCTTTGCGGATTGCGGGAGCTGTTCAACACAAAAGACTTAGAGATCACCGCTCTCTTACTTCTCAGTACCTGGAGGGGGAAAAATAGTGGGATGAGCAAACCACGGCTCAGTAAGGAAATGTATGCTAGCAGGTAGATATCGTACTACCTACATAGCCCATGCATGCATAAACCAAAACCATGTTTTCGTTATAAATGGAAATATCATACGAACAATGCATTTAAATACATATTTATCAAGAGCATTTTCGTGTAAATCAAATGTCAAACTTCCATTTAAAACATGCTCATAAATAGTGCCCTCATGGCACGAATGTGAAATCGGAGATTTATTAAAACACGAAATCTCTTTCACTTCTCAAATCATTCTTTCTCGCAAATCTCTTTCTTTTCTGAGATTGTCTCTGTTTCTCGATTCTCTGAGACATGCATGGAATTTTAGGCAATCAAATATCCTCGACTTATGGCCACAGTCAGTGATCCCAGGCCTCACTGATCGGGTGTGCACAGGGTATCACTTCGCCTGAAGGGGGATGGGCCCTCCGGCTCATCTCAATCCACCTCATCTCCTCGTATACTCACGGTGAAGATACGTCGTGTGTCATCTACGCGATACTCGTACTCACGTGCACCCAGCACGGTACATAGTATACCAACGGGTGACTACACTATTCTACGTACAACCGTGGACCCAAGTCCATACTCCAACTCCGATGGACTTTTTATCCTTAAACCATGTCTCATATACCAGGCAAGCAAGCAGCGCGACACACAGTCAACGCAAAGCTCCAGCGCGGTACGATCTATCGTTAAGGCCCAGCCCGTTCAATTGGCCGTCGGCTGGTATCCCCTTGGGTCCCAGACCCCCAGGTTTACCTTAACTCAACAAAACAGGTACGAGCATAGTTCTCGCACTTTCTCAAAACCTCCGTGCGAGTTAAAACTCCCGCACGGTACATCAAGGCTTTAAACCGGGTGTGAGCTAACGCTTCAACACCAAATCTCATCTCAAAACTGATAGATGGCTATTTTCTCTTTTTAAAACTCAAAACACGTTTATTCATACAGCATGCAACTTCATGCTAAAACATGTAAAATTAGCCAACCTATCATCAACATTTCTCAATCATCAATAACAATGTAAAATTGAGAATTTCATTGAAAACATGCATATCATGCTATTTCCTTACCCTATCCCATTTCTCAATACATATATATACATCATAGTACTTTTCATACTTCCACATCATTTCATAAACTTATAATATCGTACTAGTCCTAGCAATATATCTACGAAATTGCTGTAATTACGTACGAACATCTCTATAGCTAACACACAGTCCCTTACCTCGTTTTACTTGTGTGCAACTATCCGCCTTTACGCTTCTTGCGTTCTCATCTCGACTTGCTCCGGCGTATCATCCGAAACTGAAATTCATCCATCAACATTTGAGTTAATGTTTCTAACTCTTATTCAACTAAGCATTTATCCAATGCCTTAATTACCCATTTTTACCCTTTGTGGTAAATCTCCCAATTTATCCTAATATCAACATTTCCAAACCATTTCCACAACATACTCATCCACTCAAGATATCCCATTCATCAAAAATACTCCCACATTCCACTTTCTCACACTTGACTCTTTCTAAGCTATATGCATTCATACCATCCTAGGTAGTTCTATCCACAATATGCACACCCAAATATCTTTATAATCATTAACTAAACCAATGTACTTGGATTTGTGCATTAGAACTTACCTCATTGGATTTCCTCTTGCTCCAATTAGGATTGCCCTCTATTTCTTCAATCCTTCAAATGGGAAAATGCCTCTAGAATATGTTGTTCTTCTCTTTGATGTGAACAACTTTGTCTCTAATAGCCTCTCCTTAAATCTCACTGAAAATAGCTGGATTTAGGAGTGAGAAACTAGATTTCTTTGAGTTGAAGTGAAACGGAAATGTTTGTCCCGAAATTCTGATGATCCAACTGCTCCCATTTATAGGTTTGACTTGATGAGATCGATCTTCCTTGGGTGGAGATCGATCTGTTCCTCAAAAATCCCTCTTTTCTGAGACGTTTTAAAGGTAGGAGATCGATCTGTCGAGGCTGGAGATCGATCTGCTGTCAAACAAAAGCTTAAGGAGATCGATCTGGTCTTATGGGAGATCGATCTGTTTTCCAACCCGAGAGCTAAGGAGATCGATCTGCTTCCTTTGGAGATCGATCTGTCCCCTTCCATTTCTCACCTAAGGGCATTCTGGCTTTCCCAGATCGATCTCTCATCCTATGAGATCGATCTGGCCTTCACAAATTCCAGATTTCCTGCAGTTTTTCTGCAACAACTCTTACCAAGCACCCTTAATTTGCTTCCATGATCATTTTCTCATTCATTCATCTTTGAGACTTGAAAATGGGATCCATCCTCTCTACATACACATTAAAACTTGTGTAGAATCTTTGTATGACCAAATATATACGATATTACTCGAATGGAATTATACACTTATGTAAATCTTTCCTTCCATTTTACTATACTACTCATATCCCATTTTGATCACATTCTTCTCGTTTCAAGTTTATTTCTTCCTACTCACTCATAATGCAACTTGTACGTATAATCACAATTCTTATTACACGTGCGTACATAATCTTATGAACTTACATTGCATACACTTCACATTACAATACGTCATCTTACTTATGATTCTATTTACATTCCCATGTTCCTATATACATAGCTATACATGTACGGGGTCTCACATTCTCCCCCACTTAAAGAATTTGGTCCTCCAAATTAGAACCAATTCAATCTGTGAATAACTCGGGATACTTTTCCCGCATCAAACTTTCCAGTTCCCATGTGGCCTCTTCCACAGTGTGATGTTGCCACAAAATCTTAACCAATGAAATCGTTTTGTTCCGCAACACCTTCTCTTTCCTGTCCAACACCCTGATCGGTCTCTCGACATACGACATATCTTTCTTGAGCTCCAACGGCTCGTAGCTAATTACATGTGTCGGATCCGGGTAGTACTTCCGAAGCTTAGAAACGTGGAAGACATTGTGGACTTCTGCTAGCTCAGGTGGTAAGGCTAGCCTATATGCTCCTTCTCCCACTCTATCCAAAATCTCGAAGGGACCAATGTAACGAGGACTTAATTTTCCTTTCTTTCCAAACCTCATTATTCCCTTAGAAGGAGATACTTTCAAAAATACAGACTCGCCAACATCAAACTCAAGTGGTCTCCGTCTCCTGTCAGCATAGCTCTTTTGTCGACTTTGAGCTGTTCGCAGCCTCTCGCATATTATTTGAACATCCTCGGAGGCTTGCTTAACCAAATCGGGGGCGAGCAATTGTCTGTCACCAACTTCTTCCCAACCAATGGGCGATCGGCATCTACGACCGTATAGTGCCTCATAAGGGGCCATACCAATACTTGAGTGATGACTGTTATTGTAGGCGAACTCAATCAATGGCAAGTGATCGTCCCATGAGCCTCTAAAATCCAGCACACACGCTCTCAACATATCCTCCAGGGTCTGTATAGTCCTCTCCGACTGACCATCTGTCTGAGGATGAAAAGCGGTGCTAAAACTCAACTGGGTCCCCATCGCTTCCTGGAAATGTCCCCAAAAGTGGGAAGTGAAGCGGGCATCCCTATCCGAAACAACACTCACTGGGACTCCATGCAATCTCACTATTTCTCGCACATACAGATTCGCCAGTGCACTCAATGTATCTGTAGATCTCATGGCTAAGAAATGTGCCGATTTCGTTAACCGATCTACTATCACCCATATCGCATCATGGTTCTTACGGGTTCTCGGTAACCCCATCACAAAATCCATGGTGACATGCTCCCACTTCCATGTTGGTATCGATAGAGGTTGTAATAGTCCTCCTGGTTTCTGATGTTCGACTTTTACTTGCTGACAAATGAGACATCTAGCGACATACTCAGCTATGTCTCTCTTCATTCCAGACCACCAATATACTTTTCGGAGGTTTTGATACATCTTAGCACTCCCTGGGTGTATCGTGTATCTCGACGAGTGTGCCTCTGATAAGATCAGCTTTCTCAGCTCTACATCCTTAGGAACACATATTATATCTCTAAACCTTAGTATTCCATCTGGACTCAATATAAAATCAGCACCCTTCCCTTTCTGGATTTGGCTAATCATGACAATACACCATTGATCAATTTGCTGAGCTTGTCGGATTCTCTCAATCAACTCCGGTTCTAATCTCAAACTAGCAATGATCCCATAGCTGCCAATCTCAGGTAGGGTCATATCCAGACTAAGGTTCGTGAATTGTTCCAACAACTCGTGCTCTCTAACCATTATATGTGATACCAACCCGAGACTCTTCCGACTCAATGCATCGGCAACCACATTTGCCTTCCCCGGGTGGTACAAGATCTCACAATCGTAGTCCTTGAGGAGTTCCAACCACCTCCTCTGTCTCATGTTTAAGTCCTTTTGCGAGAATAGATATTTCAGACTCTTATGATCCGTAAAGATCTGAAATCTCTCACCATATAAGTAGTGGCGCCATATCTTCAACGCAAACACTACGGCCGCTAATTCCAAATCGTGAGTTGGGTAGTTCTTCTCATGATCCTTCAGCTATCTAGATCCATAAGCTACTACCCTTCCATCTTGCATCAAAACACAGCCTAGTCCTTGATGCGAAGCATCAGTATACACCGAGTAATTCCCCGAACTGTTAGGGATGACAAGAACTGGCGCGGTAGTTAATCTGCGCTTAAGCTCCTGAAAACTCCTCTCACAAGCTTCATCCCATGAAAACTCCACACTCTTTCTCGTAAGACGTGTCAATGGAGCAGCTAATCTAGAGAAACCTTCTACAAATCTCCTGTAGTAACCAGCCAAACCCAGAAAACTTCTGATCTCTGTGACTGTCCTAGGTTGTTCCCACTGAACAACTGCCTCAATCTTGGATGGATCTACTGACACCCCATCCTTCGATATAACATGGCCTAGAAAAGAAATCTGTTCTAGCCAAAAGTCACATTTGTTAAGCTTGGCTTATAACCTTTTCTCTCGAAGGGTTTGCAAAATAATCCTTAAGTGCTGCTCATGCTCTTCTCTGGACCTTGAATACACCAATATGTCATCAATGAAAATAATCACGAATTGGTCCAGGTATGGCTTGAATACTTCATTCATTAGAGCCATAAAAGCTGCCGGCGCATTGGTCAACCCAAAAGGCATCACTAAAAATTCGTAATGGCCATAACGGGTACGAAATGCTGTCTTGGGCACATCCTCCTTCCGAATCTTCAATTGATGATACCCAGACCTCAGATCTATCTTGGAGAAGATCTGTGCTCCCCTAAGCTGATCCAATAAATCGTCAATGCGTGGCAAGGGGTACTTATTCTTGATGGTAGCCTTGTTTAACATCGATAGTCAATGCACAACCTGAGGCTCCCATCTCTCTTCTTCACAAATAATACCGGAGCTCCCCATGGCGAGACGCTCGGTCTTATGAACCCCTTCTCTAACAACTCTTGCAGCTGTTTCCTTAATTCCTCTAACTCAACTGGGGCCATCCTATATGGTGACTTAGATATTGGTTCGGTTCCAGGCGTCAAGTCTATACCGAATTCCGTTTCTCTATCAGGTGGCAATCCTGGTAGATCGTCTGGAAAGACATCAGGGAATTCTCTGACCACTGAGATGTCCTCCATATCCGGATGTACTTTGTTCAAATCCACCACATAAGCAACAAAACCTTCAAAACAACACTCAAGCCATTTATACCAAAGTACTTTACTAATCACAAAATTTAAGATTTCCTTTCTTCTCTTAAAATCTTACAACACATTCTTCAGGTAGAGAAAACTTAATAGACTTAGAACGACAGTCTATGACAGCATGATTGGCGGCTAACCAATCCATTCCCAAAATTACATCAATGTCATACATATTCAACAAAATCAAGTTGGCTGTCATGCACTTATCTCCCACCCTCACTTTACAATCTTTATACACTTGCTCAACTAATTGGCTAACTCTCATTGGAGTACTTATTAGTAAGGTCCTACTCAAGTATGTGGGTTCTACAAAACCTTTTAACTTAGATGCACATGCAGGTGATATGAAGGAATGCGTAGCACCAGAATCAAACAAAGCTATAACCTCTAGATTGAAAATCAAGATTGTACCTTTTATCACTTCAGAAGAGGTATCAGCCGATGCCTGGTCTATCGCATACACCCTGCCTTGACCCACAACTTGTTTTCCTTTCTCTTCAGCCGAGGCTTTCTTTCTTGCAGGAGGTGCAACTGTAGGAACCCTCTCTGGCTCTTTACCCCTTTGTGGAACTGCCTCAACTATCTCCGGGCACTCTCTGGCATAATGTCCAAATTTACCACATCTGAAGCATCGGGTACCCTGAAGATGACATGGCCTACCACCATGGTATCGACCGCATAGCCTACACTGATCTGTAGTCGGTCGGGGTCCACCAATCACTATACCCCTGGCTGGTGTCTGAGTCGGAGGCATAAAAGGTCTAGCAACCTTTTTCTGGAACTCATCTACCTCTCTCCGACGTTTACTCATGAATTTTCGACCAAATTTGGCACTCTTGCCATCTTCCAGCTTCCTCGGACCCTTGTCCTTACCCCAACTAAATTCAGAAATCTGCAAGTCATGATCTTGCTCGCATAACTGGGCCCGTCGCACAGCCTCTCTATATGTAGCGACATCAAATGGGGCCAACTTCGCTCGGATCGAAGGCCTCAGTCCATCTACAAATCTACGGACTCTGACAGCTTCACTCCTGATCGAGTCCGGATCGTATCGACCCAGTGAAGTGAATCGTGACTCGTACTCATCAACTGTTCGATTCCCTTGAGTCAGATTCAGAAATTCCATCTGTAGTCTCCGTCGAGCAGTATCTGGGATGTATTGCTCTCTGAAAACGTCCAAGAACATATCCCACGTGATAACCATTCCTTGAGCTCTTAACATCGGCCTGACGGACTTCCACCAGTGCTCTGCTTCGCCTCTCAATACAAAGGCCGCAAGTGCTACTCTCTCCGTAGCTGAACATCTACAAAAGTCGAATAACTTCTCCATTTGACTGATCCAGTCCTCAGCCACCGTCGGATCCTTTACCCCGCTAAACGAAGGAGGCTTAAAGTCCATAAAGTGCCTCAATCTCTCCATATCACAGTCGTATCCATACCTCAAATCATCATCATACTGCTGTGGGGCTACTGGAGGAGGTACCGGTCGAATATGAGGTTCCCGTGGCCTAGCCGGTTCAGCTTGCGCAGGTGCAACATTCTCAGGTTCAGGTGCAGCTGCTGGGGGATTCGGTGCAGCCTGTCCCGCTGTACCAGGTGTACCCTCAAACCTAGATCATGGTCATCATCGTGCGCATGTCTTCCTCCAATCGAGTGATTCGAGGATCAGAAGCCTCTATCTGTTCCTGGGGCTCATGACTAGAGGATGATCTACTGTGCCTCTTAGTCCTGTCATTTTGCCCTCGAGCCCTCGAGCACTCTCCCCTCTTGCGGTGTCTCTCAGGCATAACTCACTAGCCTGATAACTTTCCTGCGTTATAACAAACATTTAATTCACTACCAGCTCCGTATACACATTTGTATCTAAATATCGCACAGTAACTTGGGGATGTATGTTTTCTTAGTCCTAAGCATCAACTCACATCAGACCAACCAAGCTCTGATACCAAGCCTGTCATGCCCCGCTTTCGGGAACCCTTCTATCCATACATTCTCTACTACGGTTGGGCTGTGAGAAGATGCAATTACTAAAAATTTATTTATTTACAGCGGAATATTTAAATCTTTAATTCACCTCCCAGGTGTGTGTGTAAATACACAAAATTAATTGTATAAATACCATGTGCTTACATATCATCCCCATAATACTGATTACAATTCTAAGATATAACTGTGCGATACAATATATTAGATACAAAATACTCGTGTATACAAATCTTATACCTTTGCGGATTGCGGGAGCTGTTCAACACAAAAGACTTAGAGATCACCGCTCTCTTACTTCTCAGTACCTGGAGGGGGAAAAATAGTGGGATGAGCAAACCACGGCTCAGTAAGGAAATGTATGCTAGCAGGTAGATATCGTACTACCTACATAGCCCATGCATGCATAAACCAAAACCATGTTTTCGTTATAAATGGAAATATCATACGAACAATGCATTTAAATACATATTTATCAAGAGCATTTTCGTGTAAATCAAATGTCAAACTTCCATTTAAAACATGCTCATAAATAGTGCCCTCATGGCACGAATGTGAAATCGGAGATTTATTAAAACACGAAATCTCTTTCACTTCTCAAATCATTCTTTCTCGCAAATCTCTTTCTTTTCTGAGATTGTCTCTGTTTCTCGATTCTCTGAGACAGGCATGGAATTTTAGGCAATCAAATATCCACGACTTATGGCCACAGTCAGTGATCCCAGGCCTCACTGATCGGGTGTGCACAGGGTATCACTTCGCCTGAAGGGGGATGGGTCAGTCCTACCCTCCGGCTCATCTCAATCCACCTCATCTCCTCGTATACTCACGGTGAAGATACGTCGTGTGTCATCTACGCGATACTCGTACTCACGTGCACCCAGCACGGTACATAGTATACCAACGGGTGACTACACTATTCTACGTACAACCGTGGACCCAAGTCCATACTCCAACTCCGATGGACTTTTTATCCTTAAACCATGTCTCATATACCTGGCGAGCAAACAGCGCGACACACAGTCAACGCAAAGCTCCAGCGCGGTACGATCTATCGTTAAGGCCCAGCCCGTTCAATTGGCCGTCGGCTGGTATCCCCTTGGGTCCCAGACCCCCAGGTTTACCTTAACTCAACAAAACAGGTACGAGCATAGTTCTCGCACTTTCTCAAAACCTCCGTGCGAGTTAAAACTCCCGCACGGTACATCAAGGCTTTAAACCGGGTGTGAGCTAACGCTTCAACACCAAATCTCATCTCAAAACTGATAGATGGCTATTTTCTCTTTTTAAAACTCAAAACACGTTTATTCATACAGCATGCAACTTCATGCTAAAACATGTAAAATTAGCCAACCTATCATCAACATTTCTCAATCATCAATAACAATGTAAAATTGAGAATTTCATTGAAAACATGCATATCATGCTATTTCCTTACCCTATCCCATTTCTCAATACATATATATACATCATAGTACTTTTCATACTTCCACATCATTTCATAAACTTATAATATCGTACTAGTCCTAGCAATATATCTACGAAATTGTTGTAATTACGTACGAACATCTCTATAGCTAACACACAGTCCCTTACCTCGTTTTACTTGTGTGCAACTATCCGCCTTTACGCTTCTTGCGTTCTCATCTCGACTTGCTCCGGCGTATCATCCGAAACTGAAATTCATCCATCAACATTTGAGTTAATGTTTCTAACTCTTATTCAACTAAGCATTTATCCAATGCCTTAATTACCCATTTTTACCCTTTGTGGTAAATCTCCCAATTTATCCTAATATCAACATTTCCAAACCATTTCCACAACATACTCATCCACTCAAGATATCCCATTCATCAAAAATACTCCCACATTCCACTTTCTCACACTTGACTCTTTCTAAGCTATATGCATTTCATACCATCCTAGGTAGTTCTATCCACAATATGCACACCCAAATATCTTTATAATCATTAACTAAACCAATGTACTTGGATTTGTGCATTAGAACTTACCTCATTGGATTTCCTCTTGCTCCAATTAGGATTGCCCTCTATTTCTTCAATCCTTCAAATGGGAAAATGCCTCTAGACTATGTTGTTCTTCTCTTTGATGTGAACAACTTTGTCTCTAATAGCCTCTCCTTAAATCTCACTGAAAATGGCTGGATTTAGGAGTGAGAAACTAGATTTCTTTGAGTTGAAGTGAAATGGAAATGTTTGTTCCGAAATTCTGATGATCCAACTGCTCCCATTTATAGGTTTGACTTGATGAGATCGATCTTCCTTGGGTGGAGATCGATCTGTTCCTCAAAAATCCCTCTTTTCTGAGATGTTTTAAAGGTAGGAGATCGATCTGTCGAGGCTGGAGATCGATCTGCTGTCAAACAGAAGCTTAAGGAGATCGATCTGGTCTTATGGGAGATCGATCTGTTTTCCAACCCGAGAGCTAAGGAGATCGATCTGCTTCCTTTGGAGATCGATCTGTCCCCTTCCATTTCTCACCTAAGGGCATTCTGGCTTTCCCAGATCGATCTCTCATCCTATGAGATCGATCTGGCCTTCACAAATTCCAGATTTCCTGCAGTTTTTCTGCAACAACTCTTACCAAGCACCCTTAATTTGCTTCCATAATCATTTTCTCATTCATTCATCTTTGAGACTTGAAAATGGGATCCATCCTCTCTACATACACATTAAAACTTGTGTAGAATCTTTGTATGACCAAATATATACGATATTACTCGAATGGAATTATACACTTATGTAAATCTTTCCTTCCATTTTACTATACTACTCATATCCCATTTTGATCACATTCTTCTCGTTTCAAGTTTATTTCTTCCTACTCACTCATAATGCAACTTGTATGTATAATCACAATTCTTATTACACGTGCGTACATAATCTTATGAACTTACATTGCATACACTTCACATTACAATACGTCATCTTACTTATGATTCTATTTACATTCCCATGTTCCTATATACATAGCTATACATGTACGGGGTCTCACAGCGCGTCGAGATCATAAATACCCGTCGACTTCTTTGGCAATTGCTTCTTCGAGGACCATAGATAGTTGTTAGCCGCCATATTTTCTAACAACTCGTAAACTTCCTCCTCTATTTTACACATTAGCGCTCCACCCGCCGTAGCGTCAACAATGGTCCTATTTGGGCTTGTAAGTCCATTGTAGAAGGTCTGGACTTACAACCACAAAGGTAGGCCATGGTGAGGGCACTTCCTAAGAAGCTCCTTGTATCGTTCCCATGCTTTGTAAAGAGACTGAGAGTCGTACTAGGCAAAGGAAGATATATTACTACGGAGTTGGGCCATTTTAGAGGGAGGAAAAAACTTAGATAGAAATTGATGGGCTAACTCGTCCCATGTAGAAATGGATCTTAGAGGCAGGGAGGTTAACCAGTGTCTCGCCCTATCCCTAAGTGAGAAGGGGAATAATCTAAGCCTAAGCGCATCATCAGATAATCCATTATGTTTGAACGTGTTGCACAAGTACAGGAATTGCACAAGGTGAGCATGTGGGTCATCATGCGGAAGCCCACTGAACTGCAATGAAGTTTGGATCATCTGGAGGATGGAAGGCTTAATTTAAAAATTGTTTGCATGGACAACTGGTGGCCTAATACCGGAATAATGTCCTCCAATCGTCGGCATTGCATAATCTCCAAAGGTTCTAAATTCCCTATTTTCTGCCATGATGTTTTGCAGCGGAGCTAATAATTTCCTAGAATCCTTTCGAATTTTTCTAAGTGTTCAATTTCAAGATTTAAAAGAAAGCAATCATAACTCCTAGCTCTACACATGCAATCATCAAAAAAAACCTTAAAATTTTTTTAAGTTTTTTTATTTTTTTTAATTTTTTTTATGAGAAAATTAACTAAACTAAACTAAGAATCTAAATATTCACAACCTAAATATTTACAAGCTAGAATTACACCTAAGCATAATTTCACCGATATTAACTAATGGTTAATTAAGACTTCCCCCGCAACGGCGCCAAAAACTTGACAGCCCTGAAGGTATTGTTCGCAAGTGCACGGGTCGTACAAGTAATAATGGGATTTGAGTCCCGAGTTATCGTCCGACGGAGAAGTTGACTAGCCTAATTAAGTACCGGTTAATCTTACCCTAAGTATATTCTAGCAAATTATGAAGTTCTGATGGGTGGTCTACAAGGCTAAAATTAAAGTACTGAAAATAATAACAACTATAAAATAAAGAAAATAAAACCGAGCTAAAATTACTTACAAAGCTCCAAGCAATAAAAAGTAAGAACCTACAAAAGAAAATTAAAACAGTTAAAATGAATTAACGTAACTAAAATAAAATGCAAATATGAAAATAAAGCAATAAAATTAATTAAACTAAAATTTAAACAAACCTAAAATAAAAATGCATGTAATTAAACTAATAAAAATTGCAAATTAAACTAAACTAAAATTTAATGAAAATAAAGACTAAATTAAAAACACATGAAACATATTTAATCTAAATTAACTCTAAATGCAACTAAACTAAAATAAAGTCCTAAAACATGAAATATACAATACACTACTAACTAAAAAATTAACACTACAAATTAAATTAACATGCAAAAATATGAAAACTAATCTACCATTTTAATTGACTAAACTAACTAACTAACAATTAACAAATGCATGGAAATATTAAAAATGCATTAAACTATAGCAACATGATTAAAATGACATGGCCAAACATGGCCTTAACAAATTGGAAAACCACCAAAGTGGTCCCGACACTGTGCACGTTTCCTTTTCTTCTTAGCTGCTCCAGGTGTTCCCTGTTATTCTCGGTTCTGTGCCTCTGCTCCTGCCGTGCTCCACACCTGCTGTCTGCACGCTTCTGCTCCAGGTCAGTGCATGCCTGCTGTCTGCTTCTGTCCGACTGCTACCTCCAGGTGCTTCACACGTCTTCTTCAGCAAAATCTGTCTTTAGGTAGTGCTGTCCTAGTGTTCTCGGTTCTGTGCCAGCTGCTGTCCGTTTCTAATTCCAGGTGTTGTCGGTTCTGTTGTTCTTGGTTCATTTCTGTTCATCCTCGGTTTGCTTCTGCTGTGCTCTGGTTTTGTTCTGTTCACTGAATCCTAACACCATTCCTCGGTTAGACTGCCCAGCTCTCAACAACACAGCGCCCACGTACTGCCAACGTTGCAGTTTTCTCGGCCTGGGATCAGTTTCGATCTCAGCTGCCACCATCTTGCTCACGTCTGTCTCCAGTACGTGCAGCTGCCAATTGCTTCACCAGTCCAGATTTCTAGGGTCTACCACAAATTCCGTACACCATCAATACAAAACCAGTAGCAAACTTAGTTTCCTTTCACTAGAGGCAGCATCATCCAGCCTCATTGCGCATCACACAGTATCTAATATAGAACTAGAAATAAGAGAGCAGTGAAATAGAGATCAAAACCTCAAGCTCAACAAGATTAAGTGTATAAAAAAATTGAAAAACAAAATAACAAATGGAGCTAATTAATCAGGATTATGCTAAGTGTTCAAATTTAAGCAAACTAAAATCAAAACTAAAGGACATAAATAAAGAAAAGCATGGGAAGAATTGAAGGATGCACTGGTGTCACCAGCACCTTTACAACCTGATCAGCAGTAAATATGAAGTAAAAAGGAACAGAATGATAAAGCACTTAAGCTAGAAAATGTAAAAGAGAAAGAATAAAGCAGGCAATAAACATGAAATAGGGGGCAACGGGATGAAGAAATGGATATTGTTCAGCAGCTCAAGCTCCCCTGAATCTAGCCGATTGCACCGTAAGATCAAGAAAAGAAAAATACAGCTAGATGAACAGTAAAAGAAAACATAGTAACTGAAAAAAAAACTTGCTTCATAAAAAAATTGAAAATGACAAAGTAAAAGTGTTTAAATCTAGCTAAAACAAGTGCTTAAAATAAACTAACGAAAATTCTAAAAGGAAACAAGAAATTAAAACATAGTAATGAAAAATTTAATCTAGAATAAAACTAAATTAAAACTACTCCTAAATTACTCTACACAACTCCTAACCTAGGCTACTTCCTAATTTCTTACCCTACTCCTACTTTCTACTTTCTACTTGATTTTTCAATTGCCATCATGTTCTATTTATACACAAACAAAGGGGTAAAATGGTAAATTTTCATCCTAGATGAGTTGGCATTGTTTGACCACTTGTCTTCATTTGATTTGCTGCATAGTAGATATTTTCACGTCATCAGTCTTTTTGTCCAATTAGCTGTGCGATATGGCCTGACGTTTATCTTCCATAGGGTTGGCACGGTGTCCTTCGATCTTATCGTTTCGGAGCAAATAAAATATGAACACCTGGCATCACGCATGTCCAGACGGCTGATGACCTGGTCTGTAAATTGGAAGTGGTCCAGTCTCCTTTAGCTCGTTTTCAGCCCAATTTCATCTGAAACGACTGAGTTTCATCCGGATTTAATTTATCTGCACATTAAAGAATTTTAATTAAATAAAGGGGATTATTAATAAAATAATATGGGGATTAAATAAATAATTAGGAATTTAAGCACAAATAATTCTATAAAAAATAGAATTATCACTAAAGAAACAACTCAGAAAGAGCAGGAACATCAGGATCAAGCTGCAAAAGAATCCAAGCTAGGCACTTCTTCATCTATACCTTCTTTTATTTCATAGCCTTCCTCGCCCTCTGATGCTATACATGTTTCCACTACCTCCATTCCGGTTAGACCACCAGTACCTTTTCCTCAGAGGTTCCAAAATCAAAAACCGCATCAACAATTCGCCAAATTTCTTGAGGTTTTTAAGAAACTTCACATCAACATTCCTTTCGCAGATGCCTTAGAGCAAATGCCAAGTTATGTGAAGTTTCTAAAGAATATCCTCTCGAGGAAGAGAAGACTGGAAGATTATGGATGGTGACCTTAACTGAGGAATGTAGTGCCATTATCCAGAGGAAATTACCCCCCAAGCTTAAGGATCCCGGGAGTTTTACCATACCATGCACTATTGGAAATTTATTCTTTGGTAGAGCCCTGTGTGATTTAGGAGCTAGTATCAATCTAATGTCTTTGTCTATCTATCAGAAGTTAGGAATAAGGGGATGTCAAGCCCACTACAGTGACCCTTCACCTAGCAGATCGATCCATTAAATGTCCAAAGGGGGTCATTGAGGATGTGTTAGTAAAGGAGGACAAATTTTTTCCCTGTGAATTTTATCGTTTTAGACATGGAGGAAGACAAAGAAGTCCCTATTATACTAGGCAGACCTTTCCTAGCTACGGGTAGAACTTTAATTGATGTACAAAAGGGGGAGTTAACTATGAGAGTTATAGATCAGGAAGTGAAGTTTAATGTTTTCAAACCTTTGAAGCTCCCTGATGACTGTCAAGAATGTTTTAAGATGGAGATTGAGGAGAATATAAGGCTTAAGGATAGGAAATCTGAGAGAAAGAAGGACGTAGATAGAGCCCAGGAGGATTTAACTGTTAACATTCTATCACCATTCTGGCTAATCCTCCTACTCTTTGCCCTGCTACTGAGTGTTGTTTTCTTCAGCTGCATTTGAAGTGGCTATGTTTTTCTTTTCACCTTGTATATAGTTCTTTTTCTTTTTTGTTGTTTCTTTCTTTGTTTATTTTGAAAGTTTATTTTCTAGTTTTACGCTTTCAATCAAAGCTTCAGTTGTTCATCATCATCAGAAAGGGGAGTACTTTGTTCCTGAACTTCAATTCTTATATTATCTGCACACTGAGGACACTGTGCACTTTAAGTTTGGGGGAGGGGATATCACTTGAGCATTTTTCAAGAATTTGGGCAAAATTGAAAATTTTTTTGAAATTTTGTTCGAAAATATGAGCTTAGATTGTTTGATTTTGGGATGATTTAGTGCTTAGCATGTAGTTTTCCCATATTCCGATGATATGACCCCATGATTTAGTCTGACTTTGATTAACTGAGAAGCATGATTATAGGAAAAGCATGAAGTTGAATTCTCAAATTTATCTTGATTCTGATTGTGATTTTCTCATCTTATACATATGTCATGTCATGAATCAGTATATTTATTTAGAGAAAGCTTATATGGACATAGGATTGCATTTGTTCAGTTGATTTTGTGCATCATATTCTAGAATTTGCTTGATCTAATCTCGAGGTGAAATATTAGATCACACTTAATTAGGGAGATGATTTAGGCCATCTTTGGATCGTTTGAGCCTTTCTAGCATTCCTTGTACATATTCTACCCCTAGTCACCCATCTGGGCCAAATAAGCTTTTCTCTGTAAATATACCTGCGTTATTTTCCTTAGCTTAAATACTTTGTTCCTATCCCTTACCCCAAAAGCATGAAAAGTCATTGGGATATATTATGAGCTATATGGGTATTAAGTGATAGTGAAAGAGTATGTATATAAAAAAAATGATGAAAAAGAAAGAAAAAAAGAAAAAGAAAAGAAGAAAGAAGAAAAATTCAAAAAAAAAATGTTAAGCAAAAGAAATAAATTTGAGCTCTTACATTAAGATCCTAGAAGTAATGCATGTTAAGGGGTAGTTAAACCTAAATCGACTTTATCATACCTTAGCCCCAGCCTTACATTACAAGCTTAATGAAGTCATATTGATCTTTGATTGAGTATGACTACATTAGTGGAGAGAGAAGTGAAAAGCAAACTTATGGGAATGATCACATGTCTCTGACTTTGCATTCACTATGTTTGCATAATCTGATCCGGATAATGTACTGTGAAGTGACTCTGACATTTTCACACACGCACGAGGGGTCCAATTTGGGTTAGGACTTATGATTGAATGATTCTGAATGTTTGACTTGTAATTGTGAATCTTTAAGATCATATTCTATACTTTATTTTTTAGGATAATATTGGGGAAATTATTATGTTTTGTACTTGTCATTCCTACATCTATTTTGTTTTGCTTGAGGACAAGCAAAAACTCAAGTTTGGGGGTGTTGTGCTTAATTTCCTAATTAATTATTTAAATCCCCAATTTATTTTGTTAATTATCCCCTTTATTTAATTAAAATTCTCATGTTTACAGATAAATTAAATCCGGATGAATTTTGAATATTTACGTAGAAAATGGACCGAAATTGGGCTAAAATCAAGATTGGACCACGCGGACAACATGAGCCTAGCACACCCAATTGGACAAAAAGACAGATGACATGGAAATATCTTTTCAAGGAGCCAATGGTGTGAAGAAAAGTGGCCAAAAAAATGCCAACTCATCTAGGATGTAGAAATTACAATTATACCCCTTTTGTTTGTATAAATAAGACATGGATGACAATTGAAAAAAGATATGTAATTTTAGGAGTAGGAGTAGGAGTAAGTTAGGAGTAGTGTAGAATAGTTTTATTTATTTTTCCTTGTTTTCAAGCTTTACTTTTCTGTTTAGCTCCCATTTATTTTTACTGTTCACAAACAATTTCCATTGTTATTTTTACAAGCTTTTCAATGTAGTTTTTCATTCTCTTGGCAGCCACCATGGTGCATTTAGCTCTCAGTTTTGCATTTTTCTTTGTTTTATTGTTGATTCAATGCACTCAAATTAAAAAAAAAAAAAGTTTCATCCCTTCACGTTTTTAGCATTTTCATATTACTGGGTAGTCATTTTTTTTTTAGTTCTTCTTGGTTCAAAAGCTCTCTTTTATGTTATTTATTTACTGTTCATTTAATGCAATGTTCTTTTAGATTAGCTAGTTTCAAGCTCTCATATCATTTTAACTCTCGGTTGCAAAATGATCTTTATGATTTCTTTGTTTTGCTTGTGATTCATTTCATTACTGTATTTTTACCATGGTTGTGTTCTATCTTAAAGACACAGTTTGAAATTATAACCGAAAGTTTCCTATGTCTTTTGCATTCTTGGATTGGGAATGATCTTGCCATTTTCTGCTGGTTTAATTCGATGTCAAAGTTGCTCACTGCCGAGCACTACATAGCATTGTTGAGCAACTGCAGTTTTGCACAAAACGGTGGGACGACTACCATGGTTGCAGAACCAAGTCTGGAGCTTGTTAGGAAGCAGCTCGGGATTATTTTCTTCTCTGTTCTCCCCTTTTCTAATTTTTCTTTCTACTGGTCATCTTCATTTACCATTGTAGCTTCTGGTTTTTAATGTTTTATCAGTTTGTTCCTTGTCTTTTCTTCACCATTTAGTTATTTCTGCATGTGTAAGTTGCTGTATTTCGTGATAGGTTGCTGCTGCTGTTGAAGCATTCCCTGGATGCCCGACTGTTGTACACGATTTGAGCAGATTGCAGAACCGAGAAGTAGACAGCAGCGAGCTGGTAGCGGGAACCGAGAATGGCTGGATGCAGAGCAACAACAGATTGCAGAAACAGCAGAAACAAAGTGCAGCATAGCGCCTGGAACCAAGAATGCCTGGAACCGAGAATGCCTGGAGCACCTAACAGTATTTGCAGCAGATTTGAACACAACACAGCAAGAACTGAGAAGCAGAGTGCAGCAGAATAGAGCTGAAAGCAGGACACAGTAGACCGAGAAAGCCTGGATGCAGCACAGACAGTGTCTTGCCCAGTGTATAGTCAGAACCAAAAGCAGAATGCAGCAGGGACAGTAGCAGCCAAGACAGACCTGGAGCAGAGGGCAACCCGTGACCACACCTGGAAATGAAAAATGAAATGAAGCATGAACAGTGAATGGAGGGATTTGGATGATTTAAAATTGGTTAAGGCTTGTTTGGCTATTGCATAATAGTTAATTAATTCATTTTCATGCATTATTAGTTTAGTTTAATTTCAATTTAATTTGTTAGCTTAGATTAGAGTCTTTAATTAAATTGCATGATTAGTATTCTTGCTTAGTGGTATAAAACTTAGTTTTAATTAGGTTGATAGTTAATTAAGTGTCCATTTAGAATTAGATTAGGAGTAAATTTATTTCATTAAATCTTAACTTAGTTTAAATTGCATTTTGATTAAGTAGTTTAATTGCATTTTAGGTTAGTTTAATTTTAGTTTAATTAATCTTTCTTTGTTATTTTCATAATTACATTTTATTTTAATTGCGTTAATTAATTTTAACTGTTTTAATTATTTTCGTAGGTATTTGCTTTTAATTGCGTGGGGCTTGGTAAGTAAATCTTAGCTCGGTTTTATTTAGTTCTTTTTATTTTATTGCTTTCCAGTATTTTTAACTTTAGACTTAGTAGATCACCAACCTTAATCTCATAATTTGTTAGAATATACTTAGGGTAAAATTAACCGGTAGTTAATTAGGCTAGTCAACTTCTCTGTGGGACGATAACTCGGGACTCAAATCCCATTATTACTTGTATGACCCGTACACTTGCAGTAATACGTTTAGGGCGTGTCACTATCCAACAGCTCCTGCAACTGCCTCTTAAGCTCCTCCAGCTCAACTAAGGCCCTGTGATATGGTGGTCTCGAAATAGGCTCCGTACCAGGCACCAAATCTATGCAGAACTCCATCTCTCTGTTTGGTGGTAACCTTGCTAACTCATCCGAAAAAACATCTGGGTACTCACTGACCACAGTAATATCTAACAACTCCGAATGTGCCTTATCCATATCTACCACGTATACAATGAAACCTTGATATGTTGAAGGTTTTCTAAGTCAGTAAATCAAATAATAATCATAACTACTCCTTTCGTTTATTTTTATTAAACTTTACAACGTATCGAGTAGGGTCAGGAAACATAACTGTCTTAGCATAACAATCTAAAACAACATGGTTTGCAGATAACCAATCCATTCCTAAGATTATATCAAAGTCACTCATACTTAGTAATGTTAGATTGGTTGTCATCTCCTTGTTCCCTACTATCAACTTGCAGTCATTAAATACATACTCTACAACTTAACTACTATTCATAGGCGTACAAATCAACATCATCATACATAACGGTGTACGCTTTACATGTCTTGCTAATTTACATGCAAATGAAGGCGATACAAAAGAATGTGTGGCACCAGGATCAATTTAAACATATGCTTCAATATCATAAATCAGGATGTTATCTCGTATCACATCTGATGAAGCATCAGCTGTCCTCTGGTCCAAAGCATGTACGCGCCCTCTACCAATCACTTGCTTCCCCTGTTCTTCTACTGTCGCTCTCCTCCTCAAAGTAGAAGGATCAACTGGAGCTCTCTCTGGCTCCCTGCCCTTCAGTGGAATAGTATCAACCATCTTTGGCAAGCTCTAGCAATATGCCCATGTTTCCCGCATTAGAAACACACTATAGGAGTTAGCGGACATGGTCTATCTCCATTTTCTGCACTGATTGGTAGTAGGTCTCTGTCCTCCTATGACAATACCCTTTGCTGGAGCTATGGTCGGATAAGTAAGAGATCTAGCAGGTCTCTCTCGTGCCTCCTCAACCCGCGGTCTCTTATCGAAGAGTTTCCTCCCTCCTCGATAATTGAAACTCTATCTCTTACTGATCTCTTCCTCTGTATATCTCAGCTCCGGCTAAACTTCCCAAACTCAGAAGCATTCCTCTCATAATCTTGCTCGTACAGTTGCGCCTGCGCACTGCTTCCTCATAGGTTGTTATATCTAATGGGACCAACCTGGACCGGAGAATCGGTCTCAATCCATCGATGAACTTGTGGACCTTTCTGGCCTCACTATACATGTTATCTGGGTCATATCTCCCCAGGGATAGAAATCGAGTCTCATACTCGTCCACTGATAAACTCCCCTAGTTCAGTCCCAAAAACTCAGCCTGTAATTTTCGCTGTGCGGTATCGGGGACAAACGACCTCCTAAAGGCATCTCGAAATATCTCCCAACTAATATCTATATGTCGTGCTCTCAATATGGGTCTGGTGGACTTCCACCAATGCTCTACAGCTCCCTTCAGTAGGAACGCAGCAAATGCGACCATCTCCAATGTCGTACACTCGAAGAATCCATAAAGCTTCTCCATCTCAGCAACCCACTCCTCAGCAGCTACAGGGTCCTTGACCCCACTAAAAGATGGAGGTCTAAACTTCTGGAACTCTCGCAACCGATGTAGATCACATCCGTACCCTAATCCACTACTACCCGAAACTGGTGGGGGTGTAGGAGTATCTACAGTCCTCAGTGCATGAGCTGGTTGTGTAGGTGTATCAGGGGCAACTGCCTCTCTTGTCGCAGTTCCTGCCTCCTGTCCCTACCTACCTGGCATTGCTTGTGCAATATCTCAACTATAGTCTCTAGACTACGCTATAATCTCGTAAAGCGCATCTTAGCACACTCTGGTGCCTCAGTAGCACCTTGAGTCTCATGGGTAGGTAATGGTTCGGCAGCAGCTCGTCTCTCAGGCCTCTCTCCACGGCCTCGAGCCCTACCTCTCGTCCCTCTACCACTATGAGTATTTGCCATATAGATAAAGTTCTTGTATTCATAATCATAAATTAGTTTGTCTCCTAGGTGGTATACACAGTTGTATCTAAACACAACACAGTATATGGGGATGTACACTTTCCTATTTTCTAACATCGACTCATATCAGACCAACCTCTGCTCTGATACCATTCTGTCATGATCCTCCATGACTTTACGAAAATCTCTACAAAATTTTTGCATTTTTAACTTACCTTTCCTCTCTTCAATGGTTGGGCTGTGATTCGATGTTAGCTTCCTCGCATACCATATCATCCATTATCATACATACATGTCAATACACTGTTACTGACTGTACTTCTTTTATAATACATGTGAGATCATATAAAATCTAATACAAATACATTCTCCATAATATATATCGTATACATCACTGCGCTGTTTCTATGTTTAGATACACAACCGTACAAAATATGTATACCTGTTGATCGATAGGAAATAGTAGCGGACAACAGGAATACTATCCCTCAAATGCTCTCACTCTACTGCTGATGCTCTGTAGAGTGACACACCCTAAGGGTATTATCCGCAAGTGCACGGGTCGTACAAGTAATAATGAGATTTGAGTCCCGAGTTATCGTCCCACAGAGAAGTTGATTAGCCTAATTAACTACCGGTTAATCTTACCCTAAGTATATCCTAGCAAATTATGAAATTTAAGTTGATGATCTACTAAGGCTAATTAAACGTACTGAAAACAATAATCATTAAAAAATAAAGAAAATAAAACTGAACTAAGATTTGCTTACCGAACTCCGAGCAATTAAAGAAAATACCTACAAAAGAAAATTAAAACAATTAAAATTAATTAACGCAAATAAAATGAAAATATGAAAGCAATAAAACTAATTAAACTAAAATTAAACAAGCTTAAAATAAAATGTGCATGTAATTAAACTAACTAAGAAAATGCAATTTAAACTAACTTAAAGTCTAATGAAAATAAAGACTAAATTAAAAATGCATGAAAAACATGTAATCTAAATTAATTCTAATTGGAAAACCTATAAAAAATTAAAATTAACTAATGACATAATTAAATCTAAATTCTAGAATAACCAATCAATTGAACTATAGTTAATCATGCAAATAAAATTAAAATCATAACTTCTTATGCTAACAAATTAAATTGGATTTAACTAATCTAAAAAAATGCATGTAAATAGATAAAAGCTACAATGGAATATGCCAAACATGGCCGTAGGCAGTTACTAAACCACCAAAGTGGTCCCGAAATGCTGCACTGTTCATTGCCTTTCCAGCAGAATTTTGTCCTGCTCTCAGTTCCAAGCGTGCCTTCTTTCTCCAGGAGGATCCAACTGTTTTCGGGTGTCCAGGTCTATCCAGCATTCGTCTGTGGCTTCTGCTCCAAGTGCTGTTGCTGCCTCTGCTACACTGTCCTCGACATGCCCAGCTGCTGTCCCGATTCTACTTTCAATTTTTCCTTTTCCTCTATTGCAGCACATTCCTCTCGGCTGTCCACTGATGCTGCTCTGCTGCACGTGCTGCTTCAGGCTACTATTCGACCCCTTCAATACCGTGCCAGCTGCTTCTCCTGGAACTTGTTATGCCCCCGTCTGCCTCAACTGTCATTCCCTGCATTGCCTCTGCACGTCCCAACAAAGCAGTAAACGTTCATGCAGAATCACACTTCATTGTTTTGCTTGGCCATTTTTCTCACACATGTACTGCCTCCAGTACTGCCTTGCTATGTACAACCTAGGATTATGCTGCAGACTTCAGCACTTGTCCACTATTCGGTACCACCTGGACATCAGTATCATCTTACACGATTATGCACTGCAATACTGCAACACACTTTCAATTCTTGTAGCAGTAGAGGGTCACCAGGGGAGCATCATCACGCAGCAGTACAGACGAATCCAGCACCACCTCCTACACTAAAACCGACCCGCCATGCCACCACTCATGCTCATTACAGCAGTTTAGACAACATGTCCAGCATTAATGCAGATGAGACATATAGGAAAACTAAATCTTTGTATGTAAAAATAGTAACTATTGTAATTCAGCTGTGAAGTAGAAGAAATGCTACATCAAAATAAATCTGCAGGGCAGTATAAAAATAGTGAGATTGAAGGAGGGACTTAGCTAGGTGGAAAAAGATAAAATAACAAACTGAAGAAGAACCAGTAAATAGGAACCGATTCAGAAATCAAACTGATTAACAACAGAAAAATTAAACATTAAATAAATTAATCTAACACTAACTAAAAATATTAGAGGAATCTGAAAACTAAAAAACTAAAATGAAGAACGTATCAATGAAAACCTGTAGCCAGCAAAAAGAGATTAGTGCAGACTAAAGAGAAACACAATGAGAATGAACAGTACAATATACTTGAAACAGGGTAGAACAGAGCATTGTTATGACAGTGTTATGCCTCTATGTAGCTCTGCCTCGGTTGTAGCCAACACACTTGCCAGGTAAGCACGCAACAGTCCGGTACACCACCTCCTGCTTGCTTCACTGAACCACTAGCTTCAAGCTGCATCATCGTTGCCACTTGCTTGCTTCTTTCTTGGTTCAACCGTCCCCGCTCTACTATGCCAGCAACTTAGGAACAACCACCATCACTAGACTAGAACCGCATGCTTAGCCAAGAGAGCCTCACACAGAACAGTAAATTTTTTTTATCTTAAATGAAATTTGCAAGATAAACCGAATATAATAAAGGTGCAGGAAAATGACAATGAAACAGTGGTAATCGGGTTGTTCATTATGAAAACTGTTAATTAGTAAAGAGGTGGAACCGAGATTAGAAAAACTACTTGAAAATTGCTTCAATAAAATAATCATAAGGATGCCATGAACAGTATTAAACAAGACAATGGTAACTACCAACAACGGGAAAAGCCTGAAAAACTAGGAAAAATAAAATCTCATGAAAACTTAAGACTATTTTAAAAACTACCTTAAAAATTACTCTAAAAACTACTCCTAAATTACTCTACCCTACTCCTAACCTAGCTACCTACTTACTCTACTTTCTAATTCTACTTCCTAATTCCCTACTTTCTACTCCTACTGCCCAATCTCTACTTGATTTTTCAATTTCCATCATGTTCTATTTATAGACAAACATAGGGGTACCATGGTAAATTTTCATCCTAGATGAGTTGGCATTGTTTGGCCGCTTGTCTTCATTTGATTTCCTGCAGAGTAGATATTTCCACGTCATCAGTCTTTTTGTCCAATTAGCTGTGCGATGTGGCCCGACGTGTGTCTTCCAGAGGGTTGGCACGGTGTCCTTTGATCTTATCGTTTCGGAGCAAATAAAATACGGACACCTAGCATCACGCGTGTCCAGACGACTGATGACTCGGTCTGCAAATTGGATGTGGTCCAGTCTCCTTTAGCTCATTTTCAGCCCAATTTCGTCTAAAATGACTGAGTTTCATCCAGATTTGATTTATCTGCACATTAAAGAATTTTAATTAAATAAAGGCGATTATTAATAAATAATATGGGGATTAAATAAATAATTAGGAATTTAAGCACAAATAATTCTCTAAAAAAATAGAATTTTCACACCCCCAAACTTGAGCTTTTGTTTGTCCTCAAGCAAAACAAAATAAATGTAGGAATGACAAGTACTAAACACTAAAATTTCCCCAACATTATCCTCAAAGAAAAAGTACAGACTATGAAATCAAAGACTCACAATTACAAGTCTAACACTTAGAATTATTCCATCATAAGTCCTAACCTAAATTGGACTCCTCGTGCGTGTGTGAAAAATGTCAAAGTCACTTCAAAGTACATTATCCGGATCAGATTATGCAAACACAGTGAATGCAAAGTCAATGACATGTGATCATTCCCATAAGTTTGCTTTTCACTTCTCTCTCCACTAATGTAGTCACACTTAACTAAAAATCAATAGGGCTTCATTAAGCTTGTAATGTCAGGCTGAGGTTAAGGTATGATAAAGTCGATTTAGGTTTAATTACCCTTTAACATGCATTACTTTCTAGGATCTTTATGTAAGAGCTCCAATTTATTTCCCCCAAACTTATTTATTTCACTAAACATTTTACTCTATTTTTGTATTTTTCTTCTTTCTTCTTTCTTCTTCTTTTTCTTTTTCTCTCTTTTTTCTTTTATAACTTTCACTATCACCAGATACCCATATGTACAAAGCTCAAAATATATCCAATGACTTTCCATGCTTTCGGGGTAAGGGATAGGAAAAGAGTTTAAGCTAAGAAAATTATGCAAGTGTATTTATAGAGAAAAGCTTATTTGGCTCAAATAGGTGACTAGGGTAAAGTATGCACAAGGATGGCTAGAAAGGCTCAAATGATCCAAAGATGGCCTAAATCATCTCCCTAATTAAGTGTGATCTAATATTTCACCTCGAGATTAGATCAAACAAATTCTAGAATATGATACATAAAATCAACTGAACAAATGCAATCCTAGGTCCACATAAGCTTTCTCTAAATAAATATACAGATTCATGACATGACATGTGCATAAAATGAGGAAATCGCAATCAAAATCAAGACAAATTCAAGAACTCAACTTCATGCTTTTTCTATAATCATGCTTCTCAGTCAATCAAAGTCATACTTAATCATGGGGTCATATCATCGGAATATGGGAAAACTACATGCGAAGCACTAAATCATCCCAAAATCAAATAGTTTAAGCTTAGATTTTCAAAAAAAAAAATTAAATATTTTTTCAATTTTGCTCAAATTTTAAAAAAATACTCAAGTGATATCCCCTCCCCCAAACTTAAAGTGCACAGTGTCCTCAGTGTGCAGATAATATAAGAATTGAAGTTCAGGAACAAAGTACTCCCCTTTCTGATGATGATGAAAAATTGAAACTTTGATTAAAAGCGTAAAACTAGAAAATAAACCTGCAAAATAAACAAAGAAAGAAACAACAGAAAAGAAAAAGAAAAAGAACTATATACAAGGTGAAAAGAAAAATAGAACCACTTCAAATGTAGCTGAAGAAAACAACACTCAGCAGCAGGGCGAAGAGTAGGAGGGTCATCCAGAATGGTGACAGAATGTTGACAATTAACTCCTCCTTAGCTCTATCTACTTCCCTCATTCTTTCAGAGTTCCTATGCTTAAGCCTTATGTTCTCCTCAATCTCCATATTAAAACATTCTTGAGAGTCATCAGGGAGCTTCAAAGGTTTGAAAACATTAAACTTCACTTCCTGATCTTTCACTTTCATAGTCAACTCCCCCTTTTGCATATCAATTATCGTCCTACCAGTAGCTAGGAAAGGTCTACCTAAAATAATAGGGACTTCCCTGTCTTCCTCCATATCTAGTACAATAAAATCTGCAGTAAAAATAAACTTGTCCACCTTTACTAAGACATCCTCAATAACCCCCTTTGGATATTTAATGGATCAATCTGCTAGCTGAATGGTCACTGTAGTGGGCTTGACATCCCCTATTCCTAACTTCTGATAGATAGACAAAGACATTAGATTGATACTAGCTCCTAAATCACACAGGGCTCTACCAAAGAATAAATTTCCAATAGTGCATGGTATGGTAAAACTCCCGGGATCCTTGAGCTTGGGGGGTAATTTCCTATGGATAATGACACTACATTCCTCAGTTAAGGCCACCATCTCATAATCTTATAGTCTTCTCTTCCTCGAGAGGATATCCTTTAGAAACTTCACATAACTTGGCATTTGCTCTAAGGCATCTGCGAAAGGAATGTTGATATGAACTTTCTTAAAAACCTCAAGAAATTTGGTGAATTGTTGGTCAAGCTTTTGGTTTTGAAACCTCTGAGGAAAAGGTACTGGTGGTCTAACTAGAGGTATTGTAGTGGGAACCTGTGTATAATCGGAGGGCGAGGAAGGCAATGAAGAAGAAGAAGGTATAGATGAAGAAGTGCCTAGCTTGGATTCTTTTGCAGCTTGATCTTGATGTTCCTGCTCTTTCTGAGCTGCTTCTTTAGAATTTACGGATTCTTCAACTATGTGTTGTTCAGCATAGGACTTAACTTGAGGCTCATCTAGCTCTTTACTGCTCCTAAGGGTGATGGATCTTACATGCTCTTTACCCTCCCTTTACCTAACAGGATTAGCTTCAGTGTTACTAGGAAGGTTCCCTTGCGGACGTTGGCTAAGAGCATTTGCTATTTGTCCCACCTGAACCTCTAAGTTCTTAATTTTTGCAGGATAGTCATGAACATCTCCTCTAGCGAGGACTTCTTCTCAGCTACTGATGCATGGTAAAGTTGTGGCTGCATAGGTTGTGGTGGTGGTGGTGGTTGATGTGGGTATGGGTGATAAGAAGGCGGATGAAATGGAAATTGCGATTGTGGTGGTACATGAACCGGTGGAGCTTGAAAATCAGGGAGTCCTACAAGTCTAGAGCTAGAAGTTTGCCCTTGGTTTTGGCTCCAGGAGGAGTTAGGATGGTTCCTCCACCCTGGATTGTAGGTGTTTGAAAAAGGGTTGTTCTGTTGTGTTTGAGAAGGGGCAACATACTGAACATATTTTAAGTTGAGCGGACACCTATCTACAGAGTGGGTACCACTACACAGCTCGTAGGAGAGAAAAAGAATTTGGACAGAATATACAGGGTTATGACTAGTGGGAGGATTATGTTGGGTACTGAGCGACTCTACCTTCTTCGTAAGATTAGCGATTTGAGAGGTCAAGGTAGACAGTGTGTCGAGCTCATAAATACCTGCCGACTTCTTTAGCAATTGCCTCTCCGAGGACCATAGATAGTTGTTAGCCGCCATCTTTTCTAACAACTCGTAAGCTTCCTCCTCTGTTTTACACATTAGCGCTCCACCCGCCGCAGCCTCAACAATGGTCCTATTTGGGCTTGTAAGTCCGTTGTAGAAGGTTTGGACTTGCAACCACAAAGGTAGGCCATGGTGAGGGCACTTCCTAAGAAGCTCCTTATATCGTTCCCATGCTTTGTAAAGAGATTCAGAGTCATACTGAGCAAAGGAAGATATATTACTACGGAGTTGGGCCATTTTAGAGGGAGGGAAACACTTAGATAGAAATTGATGGGCTAACTCGTCCCATATAGAAATGGATCCTGGAGGCAGGGAGGTTAACCAGTGTCTCGCCCTATCCCTAAGTGAGAAGGGGAATAATCTAAGCCTAAGCGCATCATCAGATAATCCATTATGTTTGAAGGTGTTGCACAAGTCCAAGAATTGCACAAGGTGAGCATGTGGGTCATCGTGAGGGAGCCCACTGAACTACAATGAAGTCTGGATCATCTGGAGGATGGACGGCTTATTTTCAAAATTATTAGCAGGGACTGCTGGTGGCCTAATGCCAGTATAATATCCTCCAATCGTTGACACCGCTTAATCCCCAACGGTCATGATTTCCCTATTTTCTACCATCGTGTGTTGCAGCGAAGCTATAAATTTCCTAGAGTCCTTTCGAATTTTCCTAAAAGTTCATTTGATTTCAGGATCGAGAAGAAAGCAATCAAAACTCCTTGCTCTACGCATACAAACATCAGAAAGTCTTTAGAAATTTTTTTAAGTTTTTTATTTTTTCAATTTTTTTGATTTTAATTAATTATGAGAAAATTAACTAATCTAAATATTTACAACCTAAATATTTAAAGGCTAGAATTACACCTAAGTATAATTTAACTGATATTAATTAACGACTAATTAAAACTTCTCCAGTAACGGCACCAAAAACTTGACATGCCCTAAGGTTATTATCCGCAAGTGCATGGGTCGTACAAATAATAATGGGATTTGAGTCCCGAGTTATCGTCCCACAGAGAAGTTGATTAGCCTAATTAACTACCGGTTAATCTTACCATAAGTATATCCTAGCAAATTATGAAATTTAAGTTGGTGATCTACTAAGGCTAATTAAACGTACTGAAAACAATAATCATTAAAAAATAAAGAAAATAAAACTAAACTAAGATTTGCTTACCGAACTCCGAGCAATTAAAGAAAATACCTACAAAAGAAAATTAAAACAATTAAAATTAATTAACGCAAATAAAATGTAAATATGAAAGCAATAAAACTAATTAAACTAAAATTAAACAAGCTTAAAATAAAATGTGCATGTAATTAAACTAACTAAGAAAATGCAATTTAAACTAACTTAAAGTCTAATGAAAATAAAGACTAAATTAAAAATGCATGAAAAACATGTAATCTAAATTAATTCTAATTGGAAAACCTATAAAAAAATTAAAAATTAACTAATGACATAATTAAATCTAAATTCTAGAATAACCAATCAATTGAACTATAGCTAATCATGCAAATAAAATTAAAATCATAACTTCTTATGCTAACAAATTAAATTGGATTTAACTAATCTAAAAACAATGCATGTAAATAGATTAAAGCTACAATGGAATATGCAAACATGGCCTTAGGCAATTACAAAACCACCAAAGTGGTCCCAAAAGGCTGCACTGTTCATTGTCTTTCCAGCAGAATTTTGTCCTGCTCTCGGTTCCAGGCGTGCCTTCTTTCTCCAGCACGATCCAACTGTTCTCGGGTGTCCAGGTCTATCCAGCATTCGTCTGTGGCTTCTGCTCCAGGTGCTGCTGCTGCCTCTGCTACACTGTCCTCGACATGCCCAGCTGCTGTCCCGATTCTGCTTTCGGTTTGTCCTTTTCCTCTGTTGCAGCACATTCCTCTCGGCTGTCCACTGATGCGGCTCTGCTGCACGTGCTGCTTCAGGCTGTTGTTCGACCCCTTCAATATCGTGCCAACTGCTTCTCCTGGAACCATGGTTTTAAATAGCGGCCGCTATCCGAGATAGCGGCCGCTATATAGCGGTAGCGGTAGTGGCCATTACCGCTATGCGTGAAATAACGGGTGTCACACCCGCAATAACCTAATTGATCCGTTATTACCGTTATCGAGGACCGTTATTACCGTTATCGACTGTTATTATCGCTATCGAGGGTCGTTATTACCGCAATCGACCGTTATTGTCACTATCGTCCGTTAAAAAAATATGCGATATTAAAAAAAATTCACGACCGTGATGACCGTTATGACCGCAATAATCTCCGTTATATCCGAAACCGCAATAAACGCAACGTAACCGAAAACGTGACCGCAACCGCAATTTAAATCCCTGCCTGGAACCTGTTATGCCCCCGTCTGCCTTAGCTGTCATTCCCTGCATTGCCTCTGCACGTCCCAACAAAGCAGTAAACGTTCATGCAGAATCACACTTCATTGTTTTTCTTGGCCATTTTTCTCACACATGTACTGCGTCCAGTACTGCGTTACTGTGTACAACCTGGGATTATGCTGCAGACTTCAGCACTTATCCACTACTCGGTACCACTTGGACAGCAGTATCATCTTACACGATTATGCACTGCAATACTGCAACACACTTTCAATTCTCGTAGTAGTAGAGGGTCACCAGGGGAGCATCATCACGTAGCAGTACAGACGAATCCAGCACCACCTCCAACACTAAAACCGACCAGCCATGCCACCACTCATGCTCATTACAGCAGTTTAGACAACATGTCCAGCATCAATGCAGATGAGACATATAGGAAAACTAAACCTTTGCATGTAAAAATAGTAACTAACTACTGTAATTCAGCTGTGAAGTAGAAGAAATGTTACATCAAAATAAATTTGCAGGGCAGTATAAAAATGGTGAGATTGAAGGAGGGACTTAGCTAGGCAGAAAAAGATAAAATAACAAACTGAAGAAGAACCAGTAAATAGGAACCGATTCAGAAATCAAACTGATTAACAACAGAAAAATTAAACATTAAATAAATTAATCTAACACTAACTAAAAATATTAAAGGAATCTGAAAACTGAAAAACTAAAATGAAGAACGCATCAATGAAAACCTGTAGCCAGCAAAAAGAGATTAGAGTAGACTAAAGAGATACACAATGAGAATGAACAGTACAATATACTTGAAACAGGGTAGAACAGAGCATTGTTATGACAGTGTTATGCCTCCATGTAGCTCTGCCTCGGCTGTAGCCAACACACTTCCCAGGTAAGCACGCAACAGTCCGGCACACCACTTCCTGCTTGCTTCACTGAACCACCAGCTTCAAGTTGCATCATCGTTGCCACTTGCTTGCTTCTTTCTCGATTCTGCCTTCCCCGCTCTACTATGCCAGCAACTTAGGAACAACCACCATTACTAGACTAGAACCGCATGCTTAGCCAAGAGAGCCTCACACAGAACAGTAAATTTTTTTATCTTAAATGAAATTTGCAAGATAAACCGAATATAATAAAGGTGCAGGAAAATGACAATGAAACAGTGGTAATCGGGTTATTCATTATGAAAACTGTTAATTAGTAAAGAGGTGGAACCGAGATTTGAAAAACTACATGAAAATTGCTTCAATAAAAATAATCATAAGGATGCCATGAACAGTATTAAACAAGACAATGGTAACTACCAACAACGAGAAAAGCATAAAAAACTAGGAAAAATAAAATCTCATGAAAACTTAAGACTATTTTAAAAACTACCTTAAACATTACTCTAAAAACTACTCCTAAATTACTCTACCCTACTCCTAACCTAGCTACCTACTTACTCAACTTTCTAATTCTACTTCCTAATTCCCTACATTCTACTCCTACTTCCTAATCTCTACTTGATTTTTCAATTGCCATCATGTTCTATTTATACACAAACATAGGGTTACAATGGTAAATTTTCATCCTAGATGAGTTGGCATTGTTTGGCCACTTATCTTCATTTGATTTGCTGTAGAGTAGATATTTCCACATCATCAGTCTTTTTATCTAATTAGCTGTGTGAATGTGGCCTGGCGTGTGTCTTCCAGAGGGTTGGCACGGTGTCCTTCGATCTTATCGTTTCGGAGCAAATAAAATACGGACACTTGGCATCACGCGTGTCCAAACGACTGATGACTCGGTCTGCAAATTGGAAGTGGTCCAGTCTCCTTTAGCTCGTTTTCAGCCCAATTTCGTCTGAAACGAGTGAGTTTCATCCGGATTTAATTTATCTGCACATTAAAGAATTTTAATTAAATAAAGGGGATTATTAATAAAATAATATGGGGATTAAATAAATAATTAGGAATTTAAGCACAAATAATTCTATAAAAAAAATAGAATTATCATTGAGAGATGTAAATGAAAGGGGGGTGAGCATACAACGCGCTCAGTAAGGAAATCAGGCAAGCAAGTAGACATCTACACTATCTACTCAAAATAATGCTATACCTCAAAAA
The DNA here is from genome assembly GCA_033439115.1 of Firmiana major. NCBI lineage: Eukaryota > Viridiplantae > Streptophyta > Magnoliopsida > Malvales > Malvaceae > Firmiana > Firmiana major. Next base: position 43,053,198 of record CM065905.1, read on the forward strand.
TATCATTTCCTTAACTTACTTTAAAAGCATGTCTTTAAATATATATATACATATATATACTTGTACAGATTAAATCCCATGTACAGAAATCATGCTTGCTTTCTCGAATGTAGGCATGTAGAGTAAAATAATGCATTTTTATAATATCACAATGCCTTTAGATAAATAATGTCATGTATATTTAAATCACATTAAATATGGCATTTAAATTATTCACATCACAACAATCGGATTTTTGACCTATCCCTCAAGTCATCCGTAAATAAATCAGTCAATCAGGTGATATATCGTGTGAGACTCTGTGGTGAAATGCAATAATATCCTGGACTATGGCCATATCCTATAATGGTGATCCTAGGCTACATGGAATCCTAGTGTGCGGGGCATCACTGCTGCAACGGTAGGGGGTCAGTCCATCACAACCGCCAGCTATATCCTCTTCAACTCCACAACACCACACGGTACAGTGTACCCCATGCCACTCACACGGTACAACGTACTCTGTGGATCCTACATCACAGTCGGGGTTCCTGCCATAGGTCTTTGCCCTCAAACCATGGAATATCATACCACGTCTCTAAATCCACATGCGAACCTCTCATAGTGTGACACTCAGTCTACACGAGGAAATCAAGCATGATTTTCAACATGTATTTTATATCACATAAATTACATTGCCCGCCTTTGAGTGTGAGTCATAGTCGACACTCCGCTCAAACACTGTTTCACATCACAAACTCAACTCTAGTGCGAGTAAACCTCCAGCAACTAGGTCAATGCATAGTTCATGTTTCAAATCAAGTACGAGCAATAGCTCCAGTACCATGATATGCACAAAACTCATCAAATCAAGTATGGGTAATAGCTCAAGTACTATGTCATGTATCTCATGTAAAATTTGAGTACGAGCTAATCGCTCCAGCACTCTATCTTGCATAAATCACATAAAACTGAGTATGAGTAATAACTCTAGTACTCTATCATGCATGTCATGGAAATCTAGTGCGAATCACAATCCAACACTAATATATGTGGAAAATATATGAAATCAAGTGCGAGTTGTGCTCTAGCACAATTTATTCTTACATAATTCGATAGATGACTCTTTAAAAAGGGATAATTTTCAAAACATCAATATCAGCACTATAATGTGTGCTTAATTCATATCAACCTTAAAATCATTAGCCCATCTATTTATTCTTGTGCTAAATAGCAGTAAAACACTCAAAATGATGGTTTCCATGCTTTTTACAACTTTTCACAAACGTTGATTTTTTTTCCTAAATAAGGGCAAAATCATAATTTACCACTATCGGGTTACAATAATTATAATTCACTTTCTTTGACCCTCAGAGCTTTTAAGTGAATGTAAAAGCAGATGAAAATACGTGCAGGTATCTCTAACTACTCACAAAAGTCCCTTACCTGCAATCACTCGTGAAATTTTACTTTCTCAACGCTGCTCGATCCAGCAGTCCGATTTGCTCCTCAAATAATCTCTGGAGCTGCATATAACTATTTATCAGGTTAATTATATTTTCCCTACTGTATTTCACATTAAATACAATCTATTTCCCTTAATGGGCTTTAATAAACCTTAATGGGCCTAACTATGCCTTAAGCCCATTTCCATTTTACTATTTATTTTCGTTGGGCCTATTGGGCATGTGGGGCCAACCAACTCTTATTGGGCTTGTCCTAGACCCATTACATCACCTTGGGCCTAAAATAATTGGACGTGGCCCATTGGACCTCTCGGCCACATGCCATGGCCGAGAGCACTCCATGTCGTCGGTCACACCATGGTATGTCGTCCATGTCCATTTCCTTAGCCAATTCACTTAGGCATTTTCACAAACACTTGGTTGGCAGTGTTCTTAAGCATCACATAGTTCATTTAGGAATTTTATCAAACACCTTGATTTCCAACTTAATACATGTATTAATTAATCAAATTGATTAATTCTAACTATACCATAATCATTAACACATGTATATTAACTCATTTATGCCTTAATATCATATGGGCATTCATTAATATTTCACTACTCACTCTCGGCCTAACCATGATCATAGTGATTTTATATGTTTCAAAGCTTAAAGCATATACCAATATACTTAAAATCATTCATACATTAACATATATGAATTTGAAAGCTTGAAAATATACCTAGTATTTGTGTTCACATTTGGCCAAAACTTTGGAGCCTCACGGTTTGCACACTATGGCTTCTTGATAGCCAATTCCAACATATGTTACTCTCCTCTCAATTTGGAACAACTTTCATGAAGAATGCAAGTTCCAATTATGCCTAAATCCTAGTGATTTCTAGTGAGAGAAAGCTTGGATAAATGTATTTCAATGGTTTCCTTATGTAGTCGAGAATGGTATGGTGAAGATGGCAATGGTGTGGCTGATTTTATAAGCCATTTACTTAGCCATTAAGCCTTAATTTTCAGCCATTAAAATTGACTTCCTAAGGTTTAGTTATGAGTCACTTAATGAGTCATCTAATGAGTCATAGTTAGCTTTAACTATGGTTAGATATTTACCTAATGGGCTTTACAATTGGGCCTCTCGGTTTGGGCTTTCAGGCTAAAATTTTTACTATACCTCGGGCCTTTATTGTCTCAATATTTAGCCTATCAATTGGTCCAACAATTCGGTCTAAGGGACCTAAGAATTTCGATCTACGTTTAGTATACCTTAATGAGCTTTAAAATCTTCACTTTAAGCCCATTACGTTTTTAAGAATTAAATTAAATCCAAATCCTTCCGAATAAATTTTTCTTACTTCCGGGGATGATTATCTTGTATTCTAACCAAGAATATTTTTTCTCAAATTTTTCTCCATACTTGGGTTAATTCCTAACTATGGTTAGTCAACTATGGTAAATGTCCACTTTTCTTAACTATAGTTGACTTTTTCCTTAATCATTGACCAAGTGGACTTTTTCTCAAAATTTTGAAAGTGTCATATCTTATGTTTACACTCTCGTCTTGACGTTTTGACCATTTTCGGTAGATAAATACACCTGAAACACCTTAAATACTTTAACTCGTTAAAAAGGTCCATTTTACCATTTTTAGCTTTTACTCTCAATCTTTATGTTCGGAACTAAATCAAACTGACTTTCCCTCATAAGCTCTCTATATTTTCTCATTTTAAGTTCTTATTTTAATTCAGAATGATTCAGGTCCACTCGGTTTAGCTTGTGACTCTTATAGCTCACATTAGGCTTTTTGGTAGCTTATACGTGTTAAATCATTTCACATACTCTTTAAATCTAGTAAATACTCTTCTTATAATTCAAATATAATAATAGATTGTTCATACACATAGGAATCATAAGGAACATGCTACATAAAATATGGGTCTGACACTATGTATTGACTATCAGTTGTTGAATAAGGTTACCATCAAGAACAAGTACCCCCTTCCACGTATAGATGATCTATTGGATCAACTTCGGGGAGCGCGTATCTTTTCCAAGATAGATCCAAGATCTAGGTATCATCAGTTGAGGATCTGAAGTGAAGATGTACGCAAGACAACTTTTCATACCCGATATGGACAATTATGAATTATTGGTTATGCCTTTCGAGTTAACGAATACTCCTGTAGCTTTCATGGCTTTGATGAATGGAGTGTTCAAGCCATACCTAGAACAATTTGTCATAATGTTCATTGATGACATCCTGGTGTATTCGAAGTCCAGAGAAGAACATGATCAACATCTGATAATTGTGGTACAAACCCTTAATGAGAGGAAGTTGTATGCGAAACTCAGTAAGTGTGACTTCTAGTTGGACCAGATATCATTTTTTAGCCACGTTCTATCGAAGGACAGGGTGTCAGTTGATCTGTCCAAGATTGAAGTAGTAGTTCAGTAGGACATGCCCAAAACTGTTAGAGATTCAAAGCTTTCTGGATTTGGCTGGATGTTACCACCGATTTGTAGAAGGTTTCTCTAAATTAGCTGCTCCATTAAATCATCTCACTCGAAAGAATGTTGCATTTGAGTTTTCAGGAATTAAAGCAGCGACTGACCACCGTACCTATTCTCACCACACCAAATAGCTCAAAGGGTTTCTCTGTATATACAAATGCCTCGAGAAAGGGACTGGGCTATGTATTGATGCAAAATGGGAAGGTAGTTACTTACGGATCCAGACAACTCAAGGACCATGAGAAGAACTATCTAACTCATGATTTAGAGTTGGCATCCATGGCGTTTGCATTAAAGATATGGTGCCACTACCTATATGGTGAGAAATTTCAGGTATATACTGATCATAAATGCCTCAAATATTTATTCTCACAGAAAGAATAGAATATGAGGCATATAAGATGGTTAGAGCTTCTGAAAGATTATGATTGTGAGATACTTTATCACCCGGGTAAGGCAAATGTGGTAGCTGATGCCTTGAGTAGGAAGAGTCTAGGGATTGTATCGTATATGATGGTCAGGGAACATGAACCGTTGGAACACTTTACGAGCCTCAGTTTGGATATAGCCCCTTCTAATACTGATAGTGATTGTACAGTGGCTAGCTTGAGAGTGGAACCAGATATGATTGATCGAATACGACAGGCTCAGCATATTAACGGACAGTGTATTGATCGGGTAAGTTAGATTCAGATGGGTAGTGTGACTGATTGTACAGTTAGTGATGATGGCCTACTGAGGTTCAGAGATAAAATTTGTGTTCCCAATGATTCATAGTCAAAGAGATTGATTTTAATAGAAGCCCATTCATAGAGGTACATAGTGCATCCGAGGAGTAATAAGATGTATCGAAACCTCCGAAAAGTGTATTAGTGGTCTGGCATAAAGAAGGATATTGCAGAGTTTATGGGTAAGTGTCTCATATGTCAACAGATTAAGGTAGAGCATCAGAAACTTGTAGGATTGTTGCAGCCTCTAGCTATACCAACATGGAAATGTAAGCATGTCACCATGGATTTCATCACGGGTTTACCGAGGACCCAAAGGAAGCATGATGCCATCTGTGTGATCGTGGATAGATTGACTAAGTCAGCTCACTTTCTAGCTAAGAAATCCATGGATACTCTAAGTGCTTTGACGAATTTATATGTATAAGAGATTGTGAGACTACATGGTGTTCCAGTGAGCATTGTGTTTAACAGGGATTCTCGCTTCACTTCCCACTTCTGGGAACATTATCAGGAAGCTATGGGAACCCAATTGAGTTTTAGCACAACTTTTTATCCTCAAACCGATGGTCAGTCAGAGAAGACCATCCAGACATTGGAGGATATGCTGAGAACTTGTGTATTTGACTTTAAAGGCTCTTGAGATGATCATTTTCCATTAGCCAAATTCACCTATAACAATAGTTATCACTCGAGTATTAGAATGGCACCATATGAAGCATTGTATGGTTGTACGTGTCGTTTTCTGATTGGATGGGAAGAAGTAAGTGATCGTAAGATGTTTGCTCCTGATTTGGTCAAGCAAACCTCTGAGGAAGTTCAGTTGATATGTGAGAGATTAAGAACAGCTCAGAGCAGATAAAAGGGCTATGATGACATAAGACGAAGGCCATTGGAATTCATAATGAGTGAATCAGTGTTTTTGAAGGTTTCTTCTTCCAATGGCATAATGAGATTCGAAAAGAAAGATAAGTTGAGTCCTCGTTATATTGGACTCTTTGAGATTCTAGACTGAGTGAGAGATAAGGCCGATAGGTTAGCTTTGACACCTGAGCTAGCAAGCATTCATAATGTCTTCCCTGTTTCGATGCTTCGAAAGTATCATCCAGATACAGCACATGTGATTGAGTATGAGCCATTGAAGCTCAAAGAGGATATGTCTTATGTGGAGAATTCGATTCGGATATTGGACTGAAAGGAGAAAGTGTTACGGTCTAAGATGATTCCTCTGGTTAAGGTTCTCTGGCAGTACCACACATCAGAGGAAACCACGTGGGAATTGAAGAGCCTAATGCGAGAGAAATACCCAGAGTTGTTTGAGGATTGACTTGGTTCTAATTTTGAGGACCAAATTTCTTAAGGGAGAGGAATGTAAGACTTGAAAATTTCTATTGTATTTCTTACAATTCATCATTATAAACATTCAAATACGCTATTGGAATCATAAGAAGTTATAATTCAATAACAACCCCAATTGCCTTAAAGTGCAAAATATGAGCTATGGTGAGCTCAGGGTGAACCGAATGGAATCGACCAATATAACAGAAGATAATGACTTAAAACACCAAAATAAGGATAGATCAAGAGGAAAGTTGGTTTGGTTTGGTCCCGATAATGTTGAAGTGGTGAAAATGCAAAACAGAGCCTAAACGAGCTCAAAATCGATCGTTTGAGGTGTTTTTAGCATTTTCAGCTATCAAGGGTAGCCAAAACATCAAGATGGACTAACCAAGCATTGAAATGCATATATTTAGGTTTTTTCAACTTTAGTCAAATGTCGTCAATGGTCAAAGCTAAGAGAAAAGTTGGAATTGAAGAATAAGCTTTGACTAATTAACCAAAACATGGTTAACTTAACCCAAACCATGGTTATTGCATAGGAAAATTTTAATTAGGCTAAGAACACATAGAATTTGGCCAAGACACTTAGAAGAATAAATAAAATGCAATTGGGTTTAATAAAAAATGGGCTGAATTTAGATAAGTCCTATTGGTCTAGATGATTGAATTTTTGGCCCAACATGCATGGCTACTAATGGGCCGTATGGTATAAGCTAATTGGGCCGAACTTTAGGCCAATTAATGGGTTGAAAATTAAGCTAAATAATAGGCCTAATTGACATGAAAATCCAGCCTAATAAATCTGATTTGGAAAGCCCAAACCGAAATCTCATTAAGGAATTAAGATCAAGCCCAATTTCCAAGCCCAAAAGCATTTCAAGCCCAACTTGTGGGCTGAATTTTTAAGACATATTGGCTTATTATTAAACCTTAAAAACAAGAAAATACAAAAGAAAATCAATCATCTTCTCTTGATGAAATTCGGCCACCATTGATTCCATAAAACACCAATCTTTCTCTCACTAAATTTCACCCATTTACAAGCATAATTGGAACAAGTGTTCTTCATGAAAGTTGTTCCATATTGTGTGGATATTTATGTCACAACCCAAAACTACCCAAAATCAGAGTAAATTTTTTGTTTTTCTTTCATACTTACATGTCTCTGATCTTGACCACACTCTACTAACAATTGGGCTGTGCGTCAATGCTAGTCCCACCATTCATCCACCATATAACTTAATTCCTTATTACAGAAAAAGGAAAACACATGAGTTTTTCATTTATTCTTTTCCATTCATTTACAAGTGTTTACATTACCTATACATCCCCGACAGTTACTTACAAACATGTTACTGTACTATTCTTATTTAGATACAATATGTACAAGTGTATATACCTCGAAATGATGGGCAGAGCGGATATCAGGAATGCAGTACTCGTCACCTCAAAGTCTACTGGAAATGATCTGTGTCAGAAAATGAAAGGGGTGAGCACATCAAGCTCAGCAAGGCAATCCTACGAACAAGTAGGTAACCATACTACCTACATGAACGTGGTGCCATGCATAAACCACATTTTCTCCACACATTTCAAAATAGATGCTATATTTCATGATGTCATGTAAAACAAGTTCACATATGGATTTCAAAGAGCATGGAAAACTCAACATGCAAATCCAATTAAAGCATTTAATTCTCGTTAAAATTTCACAACACAACCAGGACTCAACCCCTCCCTCGGGTGTTCCTGACTCACATAAAACCATGAAATCAAATGCTTTTCAAAGCAATAGTAACATATGATACAATGAATGTCATGTAAAACTAGTTTACACCATTCATGGGTTTAAATAGCATGGAAATAACATCATGCAAATTCAGTTTAAAACCCAGTTTCATTCTCATCAAAATCATATCACAGTCAGGATCCAACCCTTCCCTCGGGTGATCCAGACTCACACAAAAATCCACAAAAACGTGTTTCTTAAAAACATCAACATACAAGACTAGGCAATAGATATATATTATATCTCGGGCAAATAACTAGGACTATGGCCATATGTCCTTGTGATCCCACTGCTACATGGATCCTAGTGTGTGGGGTCTCACCACGATCGAGGACTGCCTCGGGAGGTGGGTCAATCCATCTCGTCGGCCCTGTCCGATCATTCGCATCCGAAGATGTCACGCATCTGAAGATGTCACTCGCATCCGAAGATGCCACATAATCAATCCCAGCACGGTACAACGTACTCCATGCTACTTGCACGGTACAACGTACTCCGTGGACCCATATCTCATATCAACAATCGTACCTGTCTCAAAACGCACGTACAAGCATGTTTAATCGACGTCACACATAGTCTACTCGACTCTCTAAGCACGGCTTATCGCATGTCTCATAAAATCAGTGCGAACGATGCTCCAACACTCTCATAAAATCAAGAAAAATCTCGTGCAAGCCAAGCTCCAGCACGCGTTTCATAAAATCTCATAAGAATAGTGCGAGCTAAACTCCAGCACTCTGTCAAAATCATGTAAAAATAGTGCGAGCTAGGCTCCAGGACTCTGTTATAACAATTCAAGTGAAAATCTGGTGCGAGTTAGACTCTAGCACCCTGTCACAAAAATCATATGAAAATTTGGTGCGAGTTAGGCTCAAGCACCAATGCATGTAAAACTCTAGTGCGAGCTCTTGCTCCAACACTAATGCATGCATCACACAAATTAATACTCGTGCGAGCTGAGCTCTAGCACGTCACATTTTCATAAAATCACGTAGGCGACTACATTTCTCAAATCAATTTTAGAGAAAATAAACATTGATTAAAGTTATCCAATGATGTGCATTTTATTTAAAAGTTAGCTAGCCTACCCATGCATGTTCCAAACCACCTAAAAAAACAAGCAAGAACCTCTTGTTCTTGCTCCTCCCAACTTTTCCTAATTTTCAAAATTTTTTCCTTCACAAGGGTATTTTGGTCATTTGTCCATCTGAGCACTAAAAATTTTATCTAAGATCTAGACCCTTTAGACACTTTAAGAGACTACAAATGAAGTTGAAATTGAGTAAAGTTACCTCTAGCAGTCCGTAAAATTCCCTTACCTGGAATCACGCGCGAGCTTATCCTGTCACAACCGTACCAGGTCTCTCAGTCCAATTCGCTCCAAACCAAGTATACGGAGCTGTATATAACCATGTATTTGAGTCAGTTCTAATATACTTATCAGTATTTCACTTATACTGATCGAATCTAAAACACTGGGCCCGTTTTACTTTATTGGGCCCGAATGTATCTTAATGGGCCTCGATCCATTTTTAGCCTGTTTCCACTTATTAAATCCCTTCTTCGGGTTTATTGGGCTCATTTGGCTCACCACTACTCATCGGGCTTCGTTCTAAACTCTTTGGATAGCCCATATATCGTTTACAATAATTAATTCAAAAATCCTAATATAATTCACTAAATGCGAAATTTAATCTGTAATTCGTAAAATAGATCTTTAATATGCAAATAATTACATAAATTGTCATAAATGAGCTTTACTTACCCGCGATTATGCGATGGTACGCAAATCGAAGTTCGATCGGGCTCACGTACACGATTTATCATCGAACTGCATAATTTTATATTTAATTCCAAGTTAATTTCCAATCAAATATAATTTAAATAAAATTCTCGAAAATCATATCGGTCACTTTTGACCTCTTACCGACTTACCCGAATTCTTGTGTATTCCCAAAAATTCTTCCCCTTTTTCCTTTTCTCTTTTTCTTCCTTTTTCTCCCTTATTCTCCCTTTTTCCTCTCTTTCTTGGTTGAACCGGTTCGGTCCGGTTCAACCCGGTTCAGATCGGTCGGTTCAACCCGATTCTTTTCTTGCTAAACCGGTCTGTTCCAGTTCAGGCTTCCCCGTCGCCATTCATGACATTTTCGACCAGTTCCTGGCTCGTTTCTGGTGTCAATCGGTGCGCCTGCACTGGGGAAGTGTTTCGCTAGGGTCGAGGTTGCCCGAATCACGTTGGCGGCCGTCGGATTTCTCTTCTCTTCTTTGCGGCTATTCCTTCGCCGATTTGCTTTTTCTGGCTCCAGTGGGGCGCCTCCCGGTGGTTGGATGATCGCATGATGGTCTGCGCTCTTTGTCGGCCCTTCGCGTGGCTGCTAGGTCACTGATACTCATCCGACGACGATTTCTTCCTCGGTCGCCTTCGTTTCCTTCTTTGCACGTATCTGCAATTTCGTTTCTTTTTTTATTTATTTATAATTTATTTTCTTATAATTTTATTCATTATTATAGTCTAAAAATCAAAAAAATATCTAAAAAAATTTATATTTTATTCTTTTAATCAATAATTGAATTTATTTGTCTTATTTCGTCTTTTCGGTATATTTTTTCAATATTTTCAGGATATTTTTCACGGTGACAATTTCGATGTACTCCAATAAATTTATATCTTGATCAATTTAACCTGAATTTAATTATTTCTTCGTTAGTGATCAAGATTTCTCAATCTCATATTTTTAATAAAATTTTCTTGTCACGATTAATACCGAATTTTCATCTTTTGACCGTTTTACCCTTCTACACGTTCACATTTTGTATTGAACATTGTATAAGCACAACTATGTAAACTAATGTACGGTCGGGATGTATATGTACAAATAATGATATGATGTATAAGAGTTTATATTATAGAAAATAATATTAATTTTTTATGTATGTTGTGAATGAGTATGAATGGGTGACTAATATTGAATCATAGCCCAATGTTTGATGTGAGAGATGACAAAAGAAGAGGTAAGTGAATTGCGAAAAATTTGTGGTGATTTCGGTAGGTCATGTGTGGGAGAAGGGCGTGACAAAATGTGAACTGTAAAAACATAAAGAAAAGGAAAACTGATTAGGCTCCATAAATCCTTTAGCCATTGATGTGAAGTGAGAACCAGGAGTTCTAGGAATAACACGAACATTATTCCTCACGATAGAAAGAGCACATTGAACAAGTCCAGCTAATGAAATATAACCTACAGATAAATCTAAAGATGATGAGAATGTACAATAAGCAATGATAATCTAATGAAGAAGCATAAGAATAACAAAAGAAGAAGAAACAAGAAGAAGATGTAGAAGCTTAGCAAACAAGAGAGGTAATTACTTGTATTCAATCTTGAAAACTTCAGTTGTGGTTTGTATTGCATTGTTCTATTCTTTATACTAATCTTGAATTATGAAACTAACATATAGAATATAAGCTGAGGATTCTAGCTTATAGTTATGTTAGTTACAATTGTAAACTAATTTCACTGTTAGGTAGGTAATACAGTTATCATTCCCTTGCAAATTGAACCTCCTCTCTCAATTCAGACTCTTTAGATCCAAGCTTTTGTAAGCTCTTATTATTCCCTCGTATACTGAACCTCTTGTTTGAAGGCAAATCACCTTCCAGAGCTTTAACTGTGAGCTTAGATATTAGTCTTGCGAAATTAGACATAGATTGTGGTTTAGTCAATATATCAGCAACCTGATCATAAGCTGGTGTGTGACCTACTGTAAGAAGCCTATTTAACACCTTCCTTTTCACAAAAAATGTATCAAGTTCAAAGTGCTTTCTCTTAGCATGCTGAACTGGATTAGCTCACAAAGCTACTGTAGCTAGATTGGTAAACCAAACATGAGGCCTAATAGAAAGTGTAACCCTAATTTCAGTCAACAAAGATTGAATCTAAGTAATCTCTGCAGTATGATTAGCCAAACTTCTCAACTTTTCCTTTACATTAGATCAAGAAACAATGTTTTTGTTTCTTTGAACTCCAAGTAATCATATTAAACCCTAGGAAAACACAGAATCTGAAAATAGACCTCCTATCATTTGGATTTGTTGCCCAATCAACATTCTTGAAACTAGTGAGGCTAAGGACTGATGAGGCTTACAGTAGAATACTAAGAGTCAATATGCCACACAAATGCCTGAAGATTCTTTTAACAGCCTTCCAATAGGTATTAAGTGGTTGATGCATAAGCTGGGAGACCTTACCAACACAGTAAGCTATCTCAAGCCTTGTAATAGTGACATAGTGCAAGGCTCCCACAACACTCTTGTATTGCTAAACATCATCCATAGTTGAGTCATCTCTTGTTGAAAGCTTTAAAGAATTGACCATGAGAGTAGACAAAGGCTTTACATCTAGCATATTAAACTTCTTCAACAAGTCCTTAATATATTTAGTCTGTGTGAGTAAAATTCCATTAGGATGTTTAGTAACCTCAATGCCTAGAAAGAAGCTTAAATCACCAAGATCCTTAAGTGAGAAAGCTGCATTCAAACTTTGAACTAGCTCGTTAACCTCACTATTTAAGTTGCCTGTAATTATGATATCATCAACATATACAAGGATACACCGATTAGTAGTGGCTATCTTCTTGATAAAAAGAGACTGATCTGACTTGGTGTAAGACTGCTAGCTCTTGTACCCTAACATGTAGTTAAATACTATATTACTTGAATGTTAATGCATAAATTAGCTTATATAGTTGAGTTGGGTATAGGAGCTTAATTTAAAAGGGTAACGCCTTAAAATTCAAAGCTAGTTAAATCTTGGTGTAGCTATATTACTAAGGTCCAATTAGTATAACTTGGACAAAATTAATATACTAATAAGAATATTTTTAGAAAATAAATTAGATTTATGTAGCAGTTAATGCTAATGTACTTAAATTTAATTTTTATATATTAGGTAAATATGATACCTTGCCTATTACATAGGGTATAACAATTTAATTAAATTGATAGACAAAATATAATTGAAAGATGAAATATAATTAAACAAGGAATATTATATAATTTAATAATAAAGTTATACAAGAAATAAAACTTAGTTAAAATATGAATTTTCTAAATAGAAATAAAATTTGAAATATATATATTTGTTAATTAAAAAAATGTATGTAAGAAGAGATTAAAATTAGAAATATATATATAAATATATATATAAATTTGAGATCGCGCGACCCAACCTTTCTTCCCCCCTTATTCTGGTTCTGCTTTCTCATCCAACCGAACCCCTACTCCCTCTGTTTTCGCTCCCTCTGCCGACCAGCCTCTCCACCACCGGCGACCAAGACCTCACCGAAGACCCCCATCGACCAACAGCCTTTCCCTTTCCTCCCCTCCCTTCTCTTGAAAACCCAAAACCCAACAAGACCCGAACCCCTTCCTCTGTTCGCTTACCAGTACTGGAAAAGATGCCAGCCACCCCCAGACCACGAGCCCAAGTGACCACTATTTCCCGTCTGACGCCAACAGTAGCCAAAACAACAAAATACTCATTTTTCCAGTTTCTCCATTGTTGTACCAGTAAGCTTCTGGGTAAAAACAAAATGTTAAATTAGTTAAATTTGTATACAAAATGTGTTATAGAAATATTATTGTTGTAGAAATAAATTTAAAATTGTGTTTTGACTGAACTAAGAAAAAGTTAGGGTTGAAATTGGGGATTTTGAACATTTAGATTTGAAACAAAATTTTGGATAAAATTTATTAATATATTTTGGATTAATTTATTGTTTTTCAAGCTAGATTTAATTTATTGTTGAAAGAAAATATGAAAAGAGGTATAACGAATAGTTTGGGCCACTTAGGAATAGTAAGGGAAAAATTGTTTATTTGGAATTTGAGTTGGCTAAATTGTAAATCTAAATGTGAATGGAGTAATTCGGTGGTTAGCTTCAGCCATGACAAAAATAATTGAGAATTTAAAATATAAACTCATAATAGAAATAGTACATAAATTGGCTTGTATGAAGTATGGTGGATGAAGAGTTGGGATTAGATGTTGAAGAAGTTGATTTCGGTCTTATGAGGGAAGAGTAACACATTTTTCTTTAAGTTAATTTTGTTTTACTAAGAAGAAAACTAATAGTTATATATAACAGAAAATGAGTTTAGGATTACCTATTATTACCTGTAAAACATGATTTAAATGGATAATAAGAGATGGCAACTGGGTTATAGGAATTCGACCAACTAATGGACGATGTAGAGTTGAAGTCAAATGGCTCAAATGCATGATTTAATCCTATTAGATTGATTATGGTAGATTGGTTGAATCTAAATACATGCGTAGAATTGGTTTTAAACGTGAAATCTTGAGAAATAAGTACGGAGACTGATCATCAAATGTTTTACTTGTGGAATTGCAGTTAGCATACCACTAGATACTGAGGAAGCTTAGGCACATATATAGGTGCCTAAGGTGATAAGAGTAAATAATACAAGTCCCTTTTGAGGTAAGGGATTTATATAGCTCGTAGCTAGTAGGATACCTCAAGTTAAGCTAAAATCTTACTAGGAACCACAGGCTACTAGTTTAGTTAGGATTTTTTTAAGTTAATTATCTACTGATAGAGGTGATTTACCTTGAGCCCAGTTGCGCGCCTGGGTCTTAAAATACGAAAGGCCCAAAAAAATAAAATTTTGGGGCATAAACAAACATGAATCCTGAGCTTATTAAAGCCACACAGGGACATCTATAAATACCCCCAGGTATGATAAAAAAACCCTAAGCTCTATTTGGTTAACTGAGACTCTGCTTAAACAACTTTCTGACTTAAGCATCAGAGTGCACACGCAGGGATAAATCCCTGCACCTCTCTGATCTTGATTGTTTTTGCAGAATCTTCAATACACGTGGAGAAGACAGCATAAAAGATCACATCAACATCATTTCATTGTTATTGAGAGCAACAACAATTGGCGCCGTCTATGGGAAAAGGATAAAAAGTTAGATTATTCGTTAAAATGGTGAGAACGCGTTCGACTGCAGCAGCAAATTTGGGAGAAGAGAATTCTGTGAGTCCTCTTGTCAGACCTGAGAGAGGACAAGAGCAGAATGGAGAAGGAGACAGGGTTGCCACAGTTTCCCTTGACGAATTTAAAGGCTTTGAAGCGTCAAAATGAGCAGACTATTACAGCGTTGAGGGCAATGGTGGATTTCTTCAAAATTGCACTACCCCAGTTCTGTCTACCCCCAAAAGTGTAGCAGATGGTAGGAGAAAATGTTTTGAGGCAAACTTATGAGAGAGGCTAACCCTCTGCGGTGGTGAATGCAGTACAAGAAGAATGGGGGCAGAATAATGTTGTTGGTCTTATGCAAGACCCTGTCGCAGGTCTGAAGTACAACTCTGCCACATCTTTGAGGGAGTATCTTACCGCAAAGATGCGGGAGATGAACCCTGCCGCAGGTTTGAGGATGGACCCTGCCGCACCTCTGAGGATGAACTCTACTGCAGGTGTGAAGAACAACATTGTCGCAGGTCTGAGTATGAACCTTGCCGCAGGTCAGAGGTTGAATCCTGCCTCAGGTCAGAGGTTTAAACTAGCCGCAAGTCTGGAGGACAACACTGCTGTAGGTCTGCGTGTGAACCCTACCGCAGGTCTGAGGTTATACCCTGCCACAGGTCTGGATGACAACACTGTCGCATGTTTGAGTGTGAACACTATCGCAGGTTTGGAGGATAACCCTATCGTAGGTCTGAGGGTGAACCTTGCAGCATGTGCGAGGGTGAACCCTACTGCAAGTCTGAGGGTGAACCCTGCTGCAGCTCTGGAGGACAACCCTGCTGCAGCATTGAGGAAGCACCCTGCCGTAGGGATGCGAGAAGTGAACCCTGCCGTAGGTCTAAGGTGGATGAACACTGTCGCAGGGGTTAGGAGTCAAGATTCTACCGTAGGTCTGAGAGAGTTCAACCCTGCCGCATGGTTTCAAGAGCAGTACCCTAGCGTAGGGTTAAGGAAGCAGAACTCTACCGCAGAATACAGGAGGCAGACCTCTACCACAGAGTTTAAGACTTCTGCCATAGAATTGGAACATGACTTTGAAGTTCACGGATCCTTGGAGCGACAGAGACAGAATATTGGACAGAATAGTCATGTCTCCTAAGGCTATTTCGAAGATACAAGGCCGAATTATGGAATGGGAGGTGTAAGAAGAAGGGATACAGAGCAGGCTCCTAGAGGGAGGGAAACTGTGAACGATGAGGAGATAAGGGAAGCTTACTACTCAGACTCTTATAATGCCAAAGAGAGGGGAGCACACTCGACCCGAGGGTTGAAAAATGTTGAGAAAGTTATTGAAAGGATTCTGGAAAGGAAGAAGTTAGTATCTCCCGAAGATAGTCAGAGAAGGAGAGTTCCTTTCAGTCCTGAGATTATGGATAAACCACTGTCGAAAAAGTTCAAGATGCCTTCTATGGCTACTTATGCCAGCAAAACTGACCCATACGACCATATATAGAGTTATGAGTCCCTTATGTAGCTCCATGGATGGAAAGATGAAATTATGTGTCGAGCCTTCTCGCTTACATTTTCGGGGCATGCTTTAAAATAGTTTAATGGGTTAAACAAGGGTTCTATCTCATCCTTCGACCAATTACGAAGTGAATTTCTTAAAACCTTTATGATCAACAGCTAGCGGAAGAAGGATGCCACTTATCTACTCACCCTTAAACAAGGGAACAAAGAATCGCTAAAGAATTATGTTAATTGTTGCCGAGATGCAACCTTATAGGTGAAATATCTACCAATAAGAGTAGCCATGGCAACAATGCTACAGGGGATGAAATCAGAGAAGCTACAAGAATCCTTGTCCATTGATCAGCTAGTTACTCTTTTCGATCTATTTACTAGAGTGAATAAATACGTGACTCAAGAGGAAGTGATGAGGATGGTATAGTCCCAAGAGGCAAGGGAAGGAAGAAAAAGAGAAAAAGATGTACCTGAAAGAAGTTCCTCAAGACCTGACAGATTAGACATGACTCCTAGACTCAGGTATGGAAATTATACTAGGCTAAATGAGCCTCGTGCCGCTATACTAGTCGCTATTGAAGGAACTGGACTGTTGGAGTTTCCTAAAAAGAAGATTGGAGCTATAGGCCGAAAGCTTTATGCTTATTGTGACTTTCATACCGCTCATGGGCATCCTACTGAAAGATACAGAGATCTGACGGATCAGTTAGAGACGCTGGCTAAAGATGGGAAAATTAGCCGCTTCCTATGGAGAAATGAAAGGCCCCGTCACCCTCCGCGAGATTGAAGGAATGATCGCCCGTAGAATAGACAAAATAATGATAGCGGAAGAAACAGGCCAAGAAATAAATAAGCTAGGCCTGACCCTCGAGACAACTGGCTGGGCTCGACTATAAATGTTATTGTAGGGGGAGAATCGATGGTAGGAAGTTCCTCTGCTTCTCGCAAAAGTTACGCGAGACAAGCATATCAAATTCATGCTGTGATGAGGGAGAAGGTGGGTGAAGAACCCATTGTGTTCACTTCGACAGACAGGGGTTATATCATCATGCCTCATGATGACCCCATGGTGATATCAGCGGTGGTGGCAAAACATCCAGTGAGAAGAATCCTGATAGGCAATGGAAGTTCGATGAACTTAATCTATTGGAATTGCTTTGAGAAAATGAATGTATCCAAAGATAGATTAAGACTCGTTATGATGCCACTGTATGGATTTACGGGTGAGACAGTGAAGGTCGTCGGGTCTATAGAGTTACCGATGACTTTAGGGGAAAGCCCAAAGGATGTGACTCGACAGGTATTGTTCATGGTTGTAAGGTCAACCTCAACTGCTTACAACATGATCTTGGGAAGGCTTGTATTAAATGATATGAAGGCGGTGATATCTTCTTGCTACTTATTAATGAAATTCCCCACTCCCAACGGAGTCGGGCAAGTATGAGGAGATTAAAAGAGGGCTTGCACATGTTATATTGCCTCTACCTCCATCAAAAGAGTACAAAAAGGAGACATTGTACATAGATGACCCTCCTAAGCCTCAACCTGTTAAGGAAACAAAAGCCATTGAGCTAATTAAGGGGGATGAAGAGAAGAAGACGTTAATAGGCACTCAACCGGATGAACAAACCAGGAGAGAGATAGAAGAATGTTTACAGAGAAACTCTGATGTCTTTGCTAGGGCCCTAGTTGATATGCCCTAGATTAATCCAAAAGTGATTTGCCATAGGCTTAATGTTTCAGCCGAGCATAAGCCTGTCAAACAAAAGAAGATAAATTTTACCCCGAAAAGACAAAAGGCAATTCTTAAGGAAGTTAATAAACTTATAGAAGCCGGGTTTATTAGAGAGGTTTACTACCGATAGTGGTTGGCCACTGTAGTAATGGTGAAGAAATCTAATAGGAAATGGCAAATGTGTGTGGATTTCATAGATTTGACTAAAGCTTACTCTAAAGATTCGTATCCTCTGCCCCGAATTGATAGGCTTGTGGATGAAACATCAGGGTACGAACTCCTCAATTTTCTAGATGCTTTCTTCGGGTATCATCAAATTATGCTTCATACAAAAGATTAAGAGAAGACTTCCTTTATACCTGACGATGGAACATACTGTTATCGGGTAATGCTATTCGATTTAAAGAACGCTGGAGCCACATATCAGCGAATGGTGAACAAAGTCTTCAAAGATCTCCTGGGAAACACTATGGAAGCTTATGTGGACGATATGATTATCAAAAGCAGAGCAGAAGAGTCTCACGCTTATTAGATGTCCAAGGTGTTTGATGTGTTGAGGGAATTCGATATGAAGTTAAATCTCAACAAATTCTCATTCAAAGTTAGGTCTGGGAAGTTTTTGGGGTTCATGATCACCAATAAGGGGATTGAGGCAAACCTTGAAAAGGTGTAAGCAATTATAGATATGAAGCCACCAACCACAGTGAGAAAAGTTCAAAGATTGACAGGCAGACTAGCAACTCTGAACCTTTTTTTTGGTCAAAATCTACAGAAAGGAGCTTGTCGTTCTTCAAAACTCTACGAGGTGGAAGGGATTTCAAGTGGACAGATGACTGCCAAAGAGCATTCGAAGACTTGAAGGAATATTTGAAGCAGTTACCCTTATTAACAAGACCTTTGGAAGGAGAGCATTTGTATATGTACCTAGGAGTCGGTGAATTCGTTGTCAGTGTGGTACGGCTAAAGAAGGATGAAATAGCGGACCGTCCCATCTATTATGTGAGTAAGGTACTACTGGACCCGGAGACCCGTTATCCATTAGCCAAAAAGTTAGCACTGGCCCTTGTGATGGCCTCTTGCAAATTATGTCCTTATTTTCAGGCACATCTCATTTCTGTCCTAACTGAAGGTAAATTCTTCAGAAGCCTAAACACTCAGGGAGATTTGTTAAATGGACAGTAGAACTCGAAGAGTATGATATTACTTTTCAACCTAAGCAAGCCATTAAGGGTCAAGCTTTAGCAGATTTCGTAGTAAAATGTACTAGCTCGAGTGGCAACATCGAAAAGGAGACTCGATCGTGGCTACTGTATGTTGACGAAGCGTCGAGTGCAAATGGTAGGGGGCCGGTATAGTTTTGCTATCACCAGAAGGGAGATCATAGAATATTCTTTGCTGTTTGGGTTCCCTAGTTAAATAATATAGCAGAGTACGAGGCTCTTGTTGCTAGAATAAAGCTGGCAGAGAGGTTGTAAGTTCACCACCTTGTGGTGCATAGTGATTCTCAATTGGTGGTAAACCAGTTCCATGGACAGTATGAAATTCGAGGGCCAATGTTGGTTCCTTATCTAAAGAAAGTCCAATCACTAGCCTAAAGTTTCGAAAACTTTCAGTTGATACAAATTACCACTCTAGAAACACACATGCAGATTCATTATCTAAGTTAGCTTCTTCTAATGAGACCCAAGGAAGAATGGTGAAGGTGGAAAGACTTGAGCGGCCTAGCATTGAAGAAGTTGAAGTGTGTAGCATTGAGGTGGGGGACGACTGGAGAACCCTATTCAAACAGTATCTCACTGACAGTACGCTCCCACAAGACAAGGAAGAAGCTCGTCGCTTAAAGATACAAGGGGCAAAATT
Organism: Firmiana major; assembly: GCA_033439115.1. Classification (NCBI taxonomy): domain Eukaryota; kingdom Viridiplantae; phylum Streptophyta; class Magnoliopsida; order Malvales; family Malvaceae; genus Firmiana; species Firmiana major. The sequence goes on from CM065905.1 coordinate 43,073,120, forward strand.
CACACTGATAAATGGGGAACTGTACAAGAGGAGGTATTCATCACACTTGTTAAAATGCCTGAGGCCAAAACAAGCAAACTATGTCTTAGCTGAGGTGCATGAAGGAATTTATGGTGAACATTTGGGAGCTAGAGCCCTTACCTCTAAGATATTACGGTCAGGATTTTATTGGCCGATGTTAAAGAAAGACGCGATGGATAATGCTCGTAGATGTGACAAGTGCCAAAGGTTTGCACCAGTAACAAAGGCCCCAATGGCCCTGCTCCAGAGTACGGTACAACCAACTCCTTTTGCACAATAGGGGTTAGACATTCTAGGACCCTTTCCATTAGCTACGGGTCAAAGAAAGTTTCTGTTGGTAGCTACCGATTACTTTACAAAATAGATTGAGGCAGAACCTTTAGCTACAATCACAGATAAGAAAGTCGAAGTAATAGTATGGAAAGATATTATCTGCCAGTTCAGAATCCCACGCGTCTTAAATGCTAACCACAGAAAGCAGTTTGATTGTGATGCCTTTCATGAGTTCTGCAGACGCCTTCATATTTAGCTAAGGATTTCCTCTGTTTCATATCCTCAAGCTAACGGACAAGCCAAAATTAGCAACTGAACCATCCTTCATAGGTTAAAAACCAGACTAGATAAAGCTAAAGGAGCATGGGTGGATGAGATGCCTAGTGTCTTATGGGCATATCGCACCACTAGTCTAGTATCAACTGGAGAAACGCCGTTTAGTTTGGTATATGGCATTGACGCATTGATTCCTGTGAAATTGGAGCACTTTCATCCATGGTAGTAACTTTAGTGGCAGAAGAGAATTCGCAAGGGCTAAGGGAAAACCTAGATCTGCTTGATGAGCATAGAGAGGCTGCAGCTATCTAACTGGCATCCTACCATCAAAGGGTAGCCAACTACTACAATAGTCTGGTCAAAGATAGACCGATGTTCGAGGAAGATTTGGTGCTTAAGAAGTCGCACATCACCAATGCCTTGAAGGAAGATGAAAAGTTCAGAGCCAACTGGGAAGGCCCATATCGAATTAGACAGAGGATTGGGCCCAACACTTACATCCTGGAAACTCTCCACGGGAAGAAAATAGGGAAGACACGGAACTCAAATCATTTGAATTTGTATTGGAATTAATTATTATGTATTCTTTCCAAATTTTTATTTTCGCATTATTATCTGTTTATTTTAAATGCATTATCACAAGATACTATTCTATGATCATTATGCAAGCTACTTCTCTATTTTTCTATTATATCTTTAACGTTTATGAATATGAATCTTGTGACAAAAAACAGATAAGCTGTAAGAGCCTGAGGCGCAATAGTGTCACTGTGGCCAGGCGTTGAAAACAGACTAGCCGTAAGAGCCTTAGGCGTAATAGTGTCACTGTGGCCAGGCGTTGAAAACAGACGAGCTGTAAGAGCCTGAGGTGTAATAGCGTCACTGTGGCCAGGCATTGAAAACAAACAAGCCATAAGAGCCTGAGGCGTCAGAGTATCACTATGGCCTGGCGTTGAAAGCAGACGAGCTGTAAGAGCCTGAGGCGCAATAGCGTCACTGTGGCCAGACGTTGAAAATAGACGACCCGTAAGAGCCTGAGGCGCAATAGCGTCACTGTGGCCTGGCATTGAAAGCAAACAAGCCGTAAGAGCCTGAGGCACAATAGCGTCACTATGGCCAGGCGTTGAAAACAGACGAACTGTAAGAGCCTGAGGCGCAATAGCGTTACTGTGGCCATGTGTTGTAGACAGATGAGCCGTAAGAGCTTGAGGCGCAATAGTGTCACTGTGGCCAAGCGCTGAAACCAGATAAGCCGTAAGAGCCTGAGGCGCAATAGTGTCACTGTGGCCATGCACTAAAGACAGATAAGTCGTAAGAGCATGAGGCACGATAGCGTCACTTTGGCCAGACGTTCAAAACATATAAGTCGTAAGAGCATGAGGCACGATAGCGTCACTTTGGCCAGACGTTCAAAACATATAAGCTGTAAGAGCCTAAGGCTCAATAGCGTCACTGTGGCCAGGAGTTGAAGATAACTAAGTCGTAAGAGCCTGAGGCGCGATAGCGTCACTGTGGCCAGGCGATGGAAACATATCAGCTGTAAGAACAAAAGACACCCCCCCGTCACAATAGCCAGACATTAGAAAAAGGTATGTTTACATGTGTAATTCTTTCTAAAAGTTTACACATTTTATTAAGAATTTGGGGAGCATATATGTATACGACGTATATAGATAGATGATGATAGTAATAGTCAAATGAATACATGGATTAAGAAAAAAGAGGAATAAACAACATTTATTATTAAAAAGAATAAACAAGTTCTATTAAGATCTAAAGATTCGTAACAATAGAATGATTTGTTAGAAAAAAAATTAAAAAGAAAAAGAAATCAATCTCCATGATCAGACTTCCGGCACCAGTGAATCTTCACCATCTAATCCATCAAGGGCACCAATTGACTCAGGAGCATTATCTGGGCTCAAAGGCTATCATGGTCCAGTCAGGTTAGCCAAGTCATCCTGAGCAGCCTTCTTCAAAAAATCATCTGCTGGCTCAGCATCAAGCTCGTACTTGGTCCAATCAGGAGCCTCAAACAACATAGCTTCAAGCGTATATACGAGCTCGGGGAACTCTTCGCCCGCCCTATGCTTCTCCAACCAAGATCGGGCGAGATAGAAACCATATTTAACAAACCCCACAGAATAGTCTTCCTTTCGCCTAAAGCAATCCTTAGAGAGTCGATACGCCCTCATGGCTTCTAACTTGACATGATCAATCTCTGTTTGGCCAAAAGAAGCAGAAGGTCGACTCTCCAAATCCGTGATACGTTGCTCTAACTCCTGATTGCGCTCAGTTAACCCATTAAATTTGGAGAAAAGGGAATCATTTTTAGACTACAAATTATCTAGCTCAGTTTTCTTCTATTGAAGATCGTCATTAAGTTTACTAGACCTAGTAGTCTCAATAGTAAGATCTCCTTTTGCAAGAGTCAAGTCTTGAAGAGCCTTCGAAAACTGCTCCTCCAGATCTCGCACCACCCTTGGCAGCCCAGATAATTTATTATTGGCATTCGCCAACTCCATATTTCTATCCCTTAGTGCCTGAATCTCTTTGTCAGTCTGATCACGGTATGCTTGATGAGCATTATTAATGATGGTCCTCTGAGCAAGCTAAAAAGAAACACAAAAATTCAGACTGAAAGTAAAACAAGGAGAAATAAAACGAAGGAGAGTCTGAAAATTACCCTAACAGCTTCCACGTCGGCAAAGTCCTCCCCCTTCGAAAAATTTTGAAACAATTGATGCTCGTCCCTAGGAAGAACGGTGGCCCAACCTAACCGAGAAGCTACTCTTGGAGTCTCCAAAGTGTCATTGTGCAACACTCCCGGGTAGACTCAAAATTTTACTCCCTTCATCATATAGCCACCATCCACCTGGTATGACCTCATATCAACAGGACCTATCTTTGGAAGAATAGGCCTGTTCGCCATAGTAGACTCAACATATAAGTGCCTTCAATTCTTTCGATGAGGCGAGGTCACATTGCATTCAGCTCGATCCTCCGATTGAGATCGATCCGAGAAGCTTGAAGTTCTCCTAGAATGCAAGGAAGCCTTCCCTTTACCGCGAGCAAGGTCTCTTGATCCTCCCTCATGAAGTTGAGTCAGAGCTAGAGGAGGGGTTTCTTGTCTAGGAGGAGGAGTCTGAGTCCAAGACGTTGGAGGTGAAATGGACATATCTCCAGAAGTAGCAGTTGTAGAGCGAGGTCTCTTCTCAGTAGGTTCACTAGATGAACCTTCTTGTCTCCTTTGACGGGTCAAAGCACGCCTACCACTGCTCATTTTTGCAAAACAAGAACCCACAAAATTGTTAAGATCATTACATAAACATGCAATAACAAATTATAAAGCATAAAAGGTTACCTTCAGGAGAGTTAAGAAACTCCTAAGGGGACTCTATGTTTGATGTTTCATCATCTGACAGGACCATAAAAGTAGAACCAAACCCTTCCCAACTGCCCACATCATCAAGGGGTCACTTTCAGGGCTAAATTCCCTATTTCTAGGATTTGGTTCCAAAGCAACGAATGACGAAGAAACAGACGGATTTGTAGCATGAACACTTCCCATGCCCCAACCAGCAGATGACAAATTCTCAGGTGACATGAGGTTATATAGGTCAATTGGCCTATCAACTAATAGCTGGTCAATAGTTGAAGACTGTTGTGTCCTAAGAGTAACAATACGGGGACCTTTAAGGACACTATGCTTGGCTTCCCATCAAATAGGGAAGTTAAGACCCTTAGTTACCTCTACAACAAGCCATTCTAACTCGAACCCATGGAGTTTGTTGGGAAGTTTTTTGAATAATTTGTTTTCAAACCCAGGTTCGAACGCCCTCTGAATAGAATATGAGATTAGGCTAGAACTACCTCGAAACCTAAAAAAAGTATAGAACAAAGGGAGAGAACGAGCTACACCCCTCAATTGGCAATGCACTGTAAAGCCAACTAATTGCATCCAACTATGAGGGTGTAGCTCGCTAGGGGAAATCCCTCGTTCCCGCAAAAAAGAAATCTCGAAATCAGAAATTGGGAAACAAAAACCTAACTCTAAAGATGTCCTAAAAAAAACCACTCTGCTTGACACGCTACGTACACTCCTTTCTTCCGAACTTGGGAGCCTATAAAGATACCCTTCGGGCAATGGGAACCTATGCCTAATATCTTGAAGATCAATCTCAGTCAAGGTCGATTTAGGTTCTAACTCCAAATGTTTTCCTACACAATGACCTGCCATTCTAGACCTAGAAAAGAGAGAGAAACAATCTTAAATGTGACGGGCTAAAAGTCAAAGGTTTAGCGGCAGAGTTCAGGGAACACAAAAGGGTTAAGATCTAGACCTATGACAGAGTATGCTATGGCTGTGTGCGAGATAGTGTACGAGCGATAGAGGTGTTTGGCGACAGAGTATGGAATACGACAGAGTGGAATGGTGACATAGGTGTTTGGTGATAGAGTAAGTATGCGACAGAGTGGAATGCACAAAAGTGTATGTGATAAAGGTCACCGCGTGATAGAGTAGAATGGCGACAGAGGTAACTGCACTAGAGGGTTACGACGGCAGAGTATATGTGCAACAGTGAGATAGGCAACAGAGTATAAGAGCAACAGTTGAGAGTGGCGACAGAGTTTTGTGAGACAAAGTTTGGGAGTGCGACAGAGGTGTACTACAACGGAGGAGAAAATGGCGACAGATTTTTGTAATAGAGGAGCGACAAAGGTTTTTGAGAGATAATCAATGTTGCGAGAGACTTGCGGCAGAGTTTCGAGTGAATTGCGACAAAGTTCTCGAGAGAGTTTTGCAACAGTGTTGTAGTAGTTTCCTAAGCTACGCGGCACCTTACCTTTATATAGTCGCGACTGAGATGGCTGAAACGTCACATTCATAGAGGAACTTAAATGTCTCTCACGTTGCGTCCTTAATAAACACCCCAAAAGAAGATAATCCTCTTATTATACTCTTCCATAAGGAATTTCCCTATGAAAGAGTGGGGAGTAATTGATAGAGGTGATTTACCTCGAGCCCAGTCGCGCACTTGGGTCTTAAAACACGAAATGACCAAAACAATAAAATTTTGGGGCTCAAACAAACATGAATCCTGAGCTTATTGAAGCCACACAGGGACATCTATAAATACCCCCAGGTATGATAAAAAAACCCTAAGCTCTATTTGGTTAACTGAGACTCTGCTTAAACATCTTTCTGACTTAAGCATTAGAGTGCACACGTAGGGACAAATCTTTGTACCTCTCTGATCTTGATTTTTTTTTTTTGCAGAATCTTCAATACACATGGAGAAGATAGCAGAGAAGATCGCATTAGCATTATTTCATTGTTGTTGAGAGCAACAACACCTACCTTACCCTATTTTCAGATTATTATAACATTTGTCCGTAGTTGCAAGCTTTACTCAAAATGATGTTATATATAAGTAAACTGATTTTTAATGTCAAACAAAAATAGATAAACCCAAATGTGTACAAACGTTTTATTACCTAATTTTATCATTTTTTGTGTATCTATGCATGATATTTATAACTTGGTTGCATGGGCTATTTTTTACTATGATTTGGGTAAGTGAAATAATGTTAAAAGTGATGTTTGTCTATTTTGAAATTAATATTGCACGTTTTAACAGTCAATGGATTACTTTTTTGGACTTTTTGTTTTGAATTCAAGTGATTGCATACTTATACTGTACACCCGTCGTGGTGGTTTATTTTTTAGAATGCTGGAAATCTCGGAGAAATGCCTTTGTGGCAATCATGTCCTATTAGAGCCATCTCTAGCAGTAGTAGGAGGTTCTGTGTGATTTCCCTATGGTGCCAAGTGCTTCACAGGGGTGCCTGGGTGGCATCGAGTTTATGATACGTGAGAGCTATCTCTAGCACTGGTAGGAGGTTCTGTGTGATTGCCTTACAGTGCCAAGTGCTTCACGGAGATGCCTTTGTGGCATTGAGATTTTCTAAGTAGCACCGGTAGAAGGTTCTACATGATTTCCCTGCGGTGTCAGCTACCTACTACTGAAGACCTTGATCCTGTCTTTAGTACCCTAGTCCAAACCTAATCAGTCTATGATTGGGCGGTAGTCATTATGGCCATAGGTGTGTTTACATTATGTAAGTGGTTCCATGATAAGTTAAAGGTTATGCCACTTCTCTTCTATGCAAGTTATATGTTTGATTTGGGCCTATGCATGATTCAGACAGACTGTAGGTTTTTAAATGGGTGTCGGGTTACCAAATGTTAAGTTTTCTTTCGATATCTTGAATTTGCACCTTGGTTTATAAGCTAAATGTTATGTAACATATTTTATAGAGTGACTTGATTTCAAAAAGGATTGATTTACATGACTTGTTTTCGATATTTCGTTCTATGAAATCTTTACTTTTTGGACCTAAAATCGAGGTTTATGCATAGTTTTAAAATTGCATGATGTAATTGCATAATAACTTTGATTTACCCTAGCTTGGTATTTTATTAGTTTTGGTTATATATCTTCCTTACTGAGCATGTGGTTGCTCACCCCCTTCCTTTAAAACATTTTAGATTAACTAGTGGGTGAAGCGCTCGAAAAACTGCTAATTCCTCGTGCTAAGTGCACGACTTTGGTGCTAAGGCATACGCAATAGTGTAAAGTTTTTGTTTCAGACTTGTGTGTATGCATGAATGTATGTAAATAATAGTTTTGGAATGTATTAGCTGTTTTGTCCTAAGTAGGATTATTAAGGAAGTCAATATTACCTTTTCGTGACAATACTCCTATAAAATTAGCTTATTATGAAACTAGGTTGAATCTTAAACTTAATGAATGGGTATGAAGTTATAATTCATGATTGTTAGTTACTTGAGATTATGTCATGGGTTGTTGATGTGATTGTGATTAAATGATTTTTAGTTGTGGATAGCTAGGATTGCTAATATATATTTGGTTGCGGGAACTGATCATGTGGCTGTGGATTGTGGTTTTTGGTTGCTATATTGTCTTGTTTGCAGGTTGGGTAGAGTCAAATTGCAGCCGGTATGTTGCCAAAATTTATAGAAAATCTAAGACTTTAATAAAATCCTTCACATATTAATCTAAAAGATTTAAACCTATATCAGATACGGAACTACAAGAAAAGATCCGAAAGTTATAATGATAAATACTAGCCAAGGTTAGTTCATTTTAAAAAGTTTCTACATTAATTTAGGTGCTTAGGGATAGAAATAGAGGTCACGGGTCATGACATTTGGAGGAAGTGAAACATTCTTGAATGAGAAAAGATTGAAGTTTATCATACCAGGCTGGATGAGCCTATTTTAACCTATAAAGTGCCATATGCAGCATGCATACCAACTTCTGATCACCATTGTGACCCTCAAAACTAGGTGGTTGATGCATATATACCTCTTCTTATAGGTTGCCATTCAAAAAGGCATTATTAACGTCTACTTGCCACAAACACCATTCTCTAGATAAGGTAAGAGTAAGCATAACCCTGATTGTAGTAGGCTTTACCACAGGGCTAGAAGTCTTTCCAATATCAATCTCTGCTTGCTGAAGATACCCTTTAGCCACAAATCTAGCTTTATACCAAGCAAGAGAACCCTTTGAGTTGTTCTTGTCACGACCCGTTCTACCAAAAATCACTACAATTTTTTTGCTTTTTCTATACATCTCACCTCCTCGTGACAATTCCATTTTAGCCGAGTTGGGCTATGAGCCAGTAATAATCCCAATAATGCATATTACATTTAATCATATTATTATTATTATGGTAATGATACCAGAGTCTCATGCATAATAATAATAACTACATATGTTATAAAACTGTATGTACATAGGTTTACATATATTTACATCCCTCATAATTACATTTGTTTACAAAATTATGCTATTATATGGTTAGATACAAAATTGTACAATGTGTATACCTGATTCGTGATGGAAAGCAACAGATAACAACGAATGCAGTCTCTACCCACTCTCAACTACTGTGGATGCTCGTGGAAAGTGAAATGGTGAGCACAACTTGCTCAGTAAGAAAATAATGTAAGCAGGTAGATAACTACACTATCTACATACTTATAATGTCATGATATAAAAATCATTTATATCCAGAGCATGAGGTATAATTAAAACTATGCCACATGTATATAAATATATCACGTATTGAAAATGTGAGACCCCATGTATGTATAACTTTATTATATGTTAATGGAATTATAAGATAGATGATTTTTGGATCATATAAATGTGAATGGATTGCAAATGAGAACGAATGAGTGTCATGGATGCATGTAAAGGCTAAATAAGGGCTGAAGTGGCCACTCATCAAACAAATGGAATTAAAACTCGTTAGGCTGAAGATAAGGATTTAAAACACAAAATGATAATGCATGGACTGTGAATTATGTGTATCCTTTCTGATTCCAAGTAGTATACACAAGTTCCATACCAGAAAACTAATAAGAAATGAACCTTTCCATGCTCTAAGTGGGATTAGAATACCAAATGAGTATTGGAGTAAGGAAATAGGAGTTTACCTTTGAAAAATCTAGGAAAATGCAGCAGGAATGCTCCGGATGAAGGCTAGATCGATCTCCTATTCAAGGTAGATCGATCCCTTGTACAAGAAGAACAATTTCAAGTGAATCTGCCAAGGCCAGATCGATCCCCCCTATGAGCAGATCGATCTCCCTCATGAGCAGATCAATCTGCATTTGCTTCTGCTTGACAGAGATCAATCCCTTACTAATTGCAAATTGATCTCCTTTTAATTCTGTCAAGAGAAAATCGATCTCTCCCCATGAGCAGATCGATCTCCTCAAGCTTCTGCCAAGAAAGGAAGGTCTCTTCCCCCCAAAAAGCAGCTCGATCCCACCTTTCATGCCTCAAGATCTCGGTAGTTTAAAAACTAAAGACAGATCGATCTCTTCGCTCTTATCCTATAAAAACCCAATGGCCAATCCTCATTCTTCAGCAAATCAAACCATCCCCCTCTATTTTTACCCAAAAAATAGGCTTTCTTACTCTAGAATAGACCTCCTTCCAAAAAGATTTGAGAAAAGCTATTTGAGCAAAGTTGTTCATTGTGAGGAGGAGAACAACATAACTTGGAGCCAACATTCAACTTGTTGGATTGAGGGAGCTAAGGAGTCTTCCAAATTTGGACAAGAGGAAAGTCAAGCTAAGTGAGTTTCTAATGCACAACTCTAAGTATATTTATCTACATGTTGTTGTGAGTAGATTGTTGTATGTATTGATGGTTGAAACTACCTAGAATATAATGAATCATGCATGACTTAGAATGGGTTTAGTGTGAGAAAATAGAATATGGTTGATTAGATGATAAATGGATTATAACAAGGTGTTAATGAAGTTATATGCAAGATTTTGAGATGGTTTTGTGAGATGAGTTTATGAAATAGGATGAGATTATATGATGTGCATATAAGGTGTTTGTGAAAATGCATGAATGAATGGGAAATTATGGACAAACATCTATGTCAAGTGTTTGATAAGTAACTAAGTGAGTTGCTAGCTAAATTGACTAGAAATGGCATAATGATGGCCAAATGTGATAATGGGCCGAACATGATGAAATAGGCTCGATAAGTTATACTGACTAGTTGAAGTCAGAACATGAGTTATTGGTATTGACTCATAAGATTAACGAATGTTTGCAGCTACTGAGGATATATCCGGAGCAAATTGAGCCCAATCGCGAGAAACGAAAAAGGAAGAAAGAGTTACTTCCAAGTGAATTGAGGTAAGGGAATTTTGTTGGCTCTTAGAGATATCTGTACATGTGTTGTGGTGCATAAAGGTTTTCTAGAATGTCTATGAGTCATAGGAAAGGAATTAAATGTTTGAAGGGCAAAGAAGATTGGGATTTGGGAAAAGTTCATGAAAAACAAGAATCATGATGTTTTAAACCTTTTTACTAATCTTTTTAGCAAGTGGATTGGTAGGTTGACTAGCATTTAAATGCTTTGTAAGAAAATAGTTTGATTTAGTTTTAATAACCATGCTTTCAAATATATTAGCCACCTACATGAGTTTATGGAAATTAAGCATGCTAGAACACTGCTCACATGAGATTTGATATGTTTTTACATGCATGAGTGCTGGAGCTTAGCTCGCACTAGTTTTCACATGGGTTTTGACATTGTGCTGGAGCATTGCTTACACTGGATGTCCACTTTGTACTTGTTGCCATGCTAGAGATTACTCGCACGTGATTTTTATGACATGTTGCGAGCCGTGCTAAGAGCTTCTGGTATGCTGTGTGCCATGCCGATAAATAGGCTTGCACGTGTGTATTGAGATGTGGCGTGATATGATGTGATGATATGGGTCCACAGAGTACATTATACAGTGCAAATAGCATGGAGTACGCTGTACCATATATGGATATGATATATATACCTTCTTCGGACGATGAATATTCTGCTATAGACCGACGGGTTGGACGTGACCCACCTCTCGTGCGGAAGCAGATAGAGGTGATACCCCGCACACTAAGATCTGTGTAGCCTGGGATCACAGTGGATATGGCCATAGTCCTAGTTATTACCCTTATTAATATTTAATGCCTATCTCACATGTCTTGTTTTATGATAAATCTATTGTTGAGTTAATGTATTTTGAAATGACAAAACAAGTAAATTCAATAATATAAAGATGACATAAAGACATGTTTAGAAGTTATAAGTACCAGAACTTGAGTTTCTGTAGATGAGAGATCGATCTGGGTTATGAGAGATCGATCTCCTGGGTTTTCTACAGATGAGAGATCGATCTGGGTTATGAGAGATCGATCTCCTGGGTTTTCTATAGATGAGAGATCGATCTGAGTTATGAGAGATCGATCTCCTGGGTTTTTCTTAGATGAGAGATCGATCTCAGGAAGACATGAGATCGATCTGCCAAGCTTTGAACCTATACAAAGGTATTGAGGAAAAGAGAGATCGATCTATAAGGGTTATGAGATCGATCTGCCAAATACTGGAATTGTGGAGATCGATCTGAACTTGGAAGAGATCGATCTCCCTTAAAGCAAAGACTGTAGATCGATCCACACTCAAACAGAGAGCTTGTGAGATCGATCTGGTAAGAAAGAGATCGATCTCCTCAAAGTCAGAGAGCTAAGGAGATAGATCTAGGTTATTGAGAGATCGATCTCCCCTCTACGAGATTACATGGCAGATCGATCTGTAGATCGATCTTGCCTTAAAAAGAGAGATTGGAAGATCGATCTGCCTATTCGACAGATCGATCTCCCCTATCATTTTCAAATTAAGAGATCGATCTGCTAACGTATGAGATCGATCTCTTTGTGTTATTGTGCTTTGATCTTGCAGGATTTATAACTAAGAGATCGATCTGGCCAAGATGGCAGATCGATCTGGCACTCTACTGGAGGTACCCAACGGCTAGTTCTATAAAAATCTCAACGGGAAGAACAGCATTTAATGCTCCAACCACCAATCCTTCAGTATTTAACCAAGCATTAAAGACAATGAGAAGTTAGACACTATTGCTGCACATTTCTTACATTCTCAAGAGTTTAATACTTTCATTCCTTGTGTCTTCATTCCTCATTTATTGAGTTTGTTGTATAAGCTTAAGTGCAAAAGCTGTAATTATCCTACCCACATTAAAAGCTTGATTCTGTATTCATCCTTACCTTAAAAGAGAAGAGGATTGTTCCTCAGTGAGATAAAATTGTAAAAGGGTGAATACATCTTTGTATTGCAAAGGGTAGAGAGGTTATTCCTTAACCTGAAAAAAGAAGATTGTAACTTCTGTTGAAGGAGAGAAAGAAAGCACTTGACAAGAGGGTCAAGGAGAGAGGACGTAGGCAAGAGTTTGGTCGAACCTCTATAAGCGATTGTGTTTGTTTCTCTCTTCCCTATCTTGCATTAAATTGTTTAATTTTATTATATTTCTCACTATCATTTGCTAATTAAATTAGGATTAATTTAAAATTTGCCATAAACATTAGAAAATCGATTCACCCCCCCTCTCGGTAGAGCCAACAATTGGTATCAGAGCTAGGACTCTTTAATCACATAGGAACAACTTCCTAAGAGTTAGAAACGATTAAATGGCTCACAATAATGTAGCAACTAGTTTTGTAGGAGAGGGGCACTCTACGGTTAGACCTCCTATGTTCAATGGAGAGCATTATGCTTACTGGAGACTAGGATGATGTTGTTCATTCAAGCAAATGACTATGAGGTGTGGAGGATCATAATTAAAGGACCTCAAATCCCTACAAAGAGAATAGAGGGAAGAGATATCCCTAAAGAAGAAGATGAATGGGATTCAAATGATATTAAATGTGCTCAGCTAAATGCTAAAGCTATGCACACATTATTTTGTGCCTTAGGTCCAAATGAATACAATAGAGTCTCCGGGTGTGATAACGCCAAACAAATTTGGGACAAATTGGCAATAACTCATGAGGGTACTACCCAAGTAAAGGAGACTAAGGTAGGGATGCTCACACATGATTATGAGCTTTTTAGGATGAAGGAAGGAGAATCAATTAGTGATATGTTCACTAGATTCACGGATGTTATTAATGGATTAAAGTCCTTAGGAAAGATATACTCTAATATTGAAATGGTCAAGAAAATATTAAATAGCTTACCTAAATCATGGGAAGCTAAAGTAACTGCAATTGAGGAATCTAAGGATCCTCACACATTGTCTTTAGATGAATTAATAGGATCACTACTCACTTATGAGATGAAATTAAGAAGAAATGAAGAGCCACCCAAGAAAGTGGGAGTTGCTCTAAAATCCACTGCTCAAGAGGAGATTAAGAATGAGAGTGGTAGTGAAGAGGACCTTGAGATGGCAATGTTTGCCAAAAGATTTAACAAGTTCATGAGGATGAGAGCTAGTGGCAGTAATAGGAGAAACAATAAGAGAGATCAAGAAGAAGTAGGTAGAAAAGATTCAATTGTGTGTTATGAATGTAAAAAACCAGGACACATAAAATTTAACTGCCCTCTTCTTAAAAGGTCCAATGATAGGTTCCACAAAAAGAAGGCAATGGTAGCAACATGGAGCGACAATGACTGCTCCGATGATGACTCAAATGAGGACATTGCCAACTTGTGCTTCATGGCTATTGAGGATGAAAAGGTAACTTCAAACCTCAATGAATATTCCTTTGATGAATTGCAAGATGCCTTTGATGATCTTGCATTAGAGTATGAATGCATGAGCATGAAATATAAAAAGATAATATCCAAATTAAGAAAAGAAAATGAGTTGATGCTAAGGGACAAATTAGAATGCGAAAAGAAATTAGAAATTTCAAATCGTGAAATTTGTGATCTTAAAGAGAAAAATGGCAACCTACATAATTCCTTTAATAGGTTCCACATGGGTCAACAAAAGTTGGATAGCATGCTAGAGACCCAAAGGGCATTCTTTGACAAAATTGGGTTAGGATATAATGCAAAAAGTAGAGAGACTCATCTTACAAGCTTTGCTGCTAGAAATAGTATAAATAAACTATCAACTTCTTGTTCATTTTGCAATAGGAAGGGACATGCATCACATAATTGCAATATAAAAATGAGATCTCTTAAAGGAAAAATAGTAAAAAGGATATGGATTCCAAAAGAAGTAATTCACTCCAAGAATGTCTCCAAGAATGTTAATGCATTAGCTAAATGGATCCCAAAGGGATCAAGAATTGCATTCACTAACCTCAAAGGACCCAAGAGAATTTGGGTACCTAAGACTTGAGTTGGAATCTTTTTGTAGGTAATTGAGCATGGCCACAAAGCTAAAACAAAGGAAGCATGGTACTTGGATAGTGGATGCTCAAGGCACATGACGGGAGATAGAAGCCACTTCAACTCTTTTAAATCAAAGGTTGGTGGAGAGGTCACATTTGGGGACAACTCCAAAGGCCAAGTTGAAGGAAGTGGCTTAATAGGTAATGACTATTTTTCATTAGAAAATGTATTACTTGTTAGGGGTCTAAAGCATAACTTACTAAGCATAAGTCAACTTTGTGACAAAGGTTACAAAGTAATTTTTGATTGCATGAAATGTCATGTTGTAGATTCTAAGTCAAACAAAGTACTTTTTCTAGGTCATAGGCAAGGTAATATATATATTGTCTATCTTAATGAACTCAAAAATGAAAATATATGCCTAATGGTAGACAATAAAAAGGAATCTTGGTTATGGCATAGAAGACTAGGTCATGCTAGCATGCATGTGCTATCTAAGTTAGCTAGAAAGGATCTAGTCATAGGTTTACCCAAGCTATCCTTTGATTATGAAGAAATATATGAAGCTTGTGTTAAAGGAAAACACAAAAGGACAACATTTAAGCCTAAGAATATTATATCCACCACTAGGCCTCTTCAATTACTTCACTTAGATTTATTTGGACCAACTAGAATAACTAGCCTAGGTGGGAAACACTATGGATTTGTAATAGTTGATGATTACACTAGGTTCACTTGGGTGTTCTTTTTAAGAGTAAAAAAATGAAGCCTTAGAAAAATTCATAGCCTATACAAAAATTACTCAAAATGAAAAAGGGTATACAATAACTAGCATTAGAAGTGATCATGGTAAGGAATTCGAAAACATAGGATTTGACGAGTGTTGCAATGATCAAGGAATTAGTCATAATTTTTCAGCCCCTAGGACACCTCAACAAAAATGGAGTATTTGAGAGAAGAAGTAGAACCTTGGAAGAAATGGCTAGAACTATGTTGTGTGAGAATAATTTACCAAAGTATTTTTGGGCTGAAGCTATAAACACATCTTGCTATATAATTAATAGAGCTATGATTAGACCCATGCTAAAGAAAACTCCTTATGAGCTTTACAAGGGTAAGAAGCCTAATATTAGTTACTTTCATCCTTTTGGTTGCAAATATTTTGTCTTAAATAATGGTAAAGATAATTTAGGAAAATTTGATGCCAAAAATGATGAAGGAATCTTTCTAGGGTACTCATTGAATTCAAAGGCTTATAGAGTATATAACAAAAGAACATTAATGGTTGAAGAATCTATTCATGTTATATTTGATGAGTCAAATGATGTATCTAAAGATTCAAACAATGATGAGGATGTTGGAATATTTGATGAAAACTTGGAGGAAATTCCAAACTTAGAAGATGATTTATTAGAAAAACTTAACTTGAATAAAGAAGATGAAGAAGAAATAGAGATATTAGAGAGAGAGTCTAGAGCACCAAGAGAGTTAGGATATGTAAAAGATTGTGAAATAGTAGGAGATCCAACTCTTGGAGTTAGAACTAGATCATCTCTAAGAAATATGTGTCAGTATATAGCCTTTGTATCTCAAATAGAACCTAGGAATGTCAATGAAGCTTTAGATGACAATAATTGGTTCTTAGCAATGCAAGAACAATTAAATCAATTTGAGAGAAGTAAAGTATGGAAACTAGTTCCTAGGCCTGGTGATCACTCTATAATTGGAACTAAATGGATATTCAAGAACAAGATGGATGAAAATAGTGTGATCATAAGGAACAAGGCTAGGTTAGTTGCACAAGGATATAGACAAGAGGAAGGTATAGATTATGATGAAACCTATGCACCGGTAACTAGATTAGAGGCAATAAGAATGTTACTTGCCTTTGCATGCTATAAAAACTTCAAGTTATATCAAATGGATGTAAAAAGTGCATTCTTAAATGGTTTCATTAATGAAGAAGTCTATGTTGAACAACCTCCTGGCTTTGAAAATCATGAATTTCCTGAACATGTTTTTAAATTATCTAAGGCACTCTATGGCTTGAAACAAGCTCCTAGAGCTTGGTATGAAAGGTTGTCAAAATTCTTAATAGAAAAGGGATTTTCAAGAGGAAAAGTGGATACCACTTTATTCATCAAAAATAAAAATAAAGATTTACTAGTTGTACAAGTGTATGTGGATGATATTATTTTTGGTTCAACTAATGAGTCTTTATGTCAAGAGTTTGCTAAGATCATGCAAGGAGAATTTGAAATGAGCATGATGGGAGAACTCACATTCTTCTTGGGACTTCAAGTAAAGCAAACAAAAGATGGAACCTTCATCAATCAAGCAAAGTATACTAAGGATTTGCTCAAGCGATTTGGAATGGACAATTGCAAACCTCAAGCAACTCCAATGGGCACCAACATCAAGCTTGATAAGGATGAAAGTGGTAAGTGTGTAGACACTAAACTCTATAGGTCTATGATTGGCTCATTGCTTTATTTAACTGCAAGTAGACCAGATATTTTGTTTAGTGTATGCCTTTGTGCTAGATTTCAATCCTCTCCTAGGGAATCACATTTATTAGCCACTAAAAGGATCTTTAGATACCTTAAGGACACTCCCTATCTAGGACTTTGGTACCCCAAGGACTCTACCTTTGCACTTCATGCATTTTCAGATATAGATTTTGGGGGATGCAAAATAGATAGGAAAAGTACTTCAGGTACTTGCCAATTCTTAGGAAATAGACTAATCTCTTGGTTCTCCAAGAAACAAAACAGTGTGGCTCAGTCCACAACTGAAGCTGAATACATAGCAGCAGGTAGTTGTAGTGCTCAAGTGTTGTGGATTAAACAACAAATGAAAGATTATGGTATTGACATGAAACAAGTCTCTATTAAATGTGATAATACCAGTGCCATTAATCTATCTAAAAATCCTATTCAACACTCTAGAACCAAGCACATAGAGATTAGGCATCACTTCCTTAGAGACCATGTGCAAAAGGGGGATATAATTCTAGAGTACATTGACACTTTACATCAAATAGTTGATATATTCACCAAACCCCTTGATAGAGATAGGTTTTGTATCCTTAGAGGTGAATTAGGACTCATGAATATCCCTTAAGATATTTATGCTTCAAAATCTTGGTTTTAAGTTGATTTTAAAAGAGTTTTACAAAGATTTTTCTGGGCAACAAGGATGAGAGATCGATCTCCCATCAATATAGATCGATCTCCATACTTCCAACAAGCCTAAAACATTAAGGTTAAGCTAAGCAGATCGATCTTCTATCCATAAGATCGATCTCCTTACACCTCTATTAAACAGAAGATCGATCTGTGCATACGACAGATCGATCTCTTCAAGCCTCTGTATTCTGAAGATCGATCTATGCATTTAACAGATCGATCTCTCTAAGCCTCTGTCAAACAGCAGATCAATCTGTGCATGCGACAGATCGATCTCCTTAAGCCTCTGCTAGCCAATAGATCGATCTGTGCATACGACAGATCGATCTCTTTGGGCTTCTAAAAATGACAGATCGATCTGTCGTCTCGACAGATCGATCTCCTATGCCCTGGACTATAAAATCTGGCGAAAAATCCCCAAATTTCAAAACTCCAATTCTCAAATCCCTAAAGCTCCTGTCGTACATCCTCTCTCAATTCTCCCTCCAGATCGATCTTCGGTAAGAATCTTGCCTAAATCTCTCGTCAATCAGGGTCAAGTAACCTACATTGGTAAATTTTTCTTTAAAATTTGTCCAGTTTTTTGTGTAATCTTAGTTAGGGCAATTTTTACACTATTTCATTGAATAGGTGTCTAGAGAACTAGCCTTAAGATTCAAACTAGTATCTAGAACCATGCCTCGACTTAAGAAAGTAGGCCAAAAACCTCCCCGATCTAATGTAGAACCCGGGTCATCCTCTCAATCCATTCCTCCCTCTTCCGTTGCTACCTTCAACAGGTGTTTTAAAACACCTGCGAAAAGGAAGCGGTTTGAAGAATATTTTTCTACCATGCCAATTAAACATTGGCGCACAATCGATTTCTCCTTCCTAAACCGCATTGATTTTTCGTATCTATCTAAATTTGAAGATTTTGGTTGAATGTCTTTTCTAAAAATCAATACTCCCGTACCTCCAAATATTGTTCGAGCATTCTTTTTCAATGCCGAACTTAACTATGATCCTAACAACACTTGTAACATTCTCGGATTTACTACGTATGTCATGGGTAAATCCATTGTCGTAGACCCTGAAGTCCTTGCCAAAGCGTTTGACATACGCGATGAAGGCTTGACAAATGAAGATGAGGAAGTCCCTTTGGAGTTTGATATTTCTGGGGATAAGGCGAGTGACCTCCCAATGCACCCCCGGCTACTCCACCTCATCATATCGTGGAACCTTCATCCATTCGGTACCCGTCACTCAACCGTTAGGCGGTTAGATAGGTTCTGGATTCATCACCTTCACTCCACCCGTCAAAAACCTAACCTCGTCCACTTTATATATCAAGACTGGTTGAAGATTGTTCGCAGCCAAGCCACAACGATCGTGTTTTCGCAAATATTGGCGTACTTTCTCCAACGACTCGGAGTGGACAGTAGTTGCGAAACCTGTGAACTGGCTTCTCCAAAGAGTGTCCTCAACATCGGGACACTCCATCACATGGGCTACTACAAGGACTTTCGAGGCGACTGGAAGAAGAAGAGGGAACAGCAGTCTGCTGCGGCTATGGAGGAAGATCCCTTCGAAGAACCTGTAGATCCACCGGCTGCACCGACTGAGGGTCCATCATCCTCGACTCCTCAGCCCACTGCACCTGCTACCTCAAACACTGATATGGAGTCCATTGTGACAATGTTGAGTGCACTAAATCGAAAGATCGATGAAGGCTTTGCAAACCTTCATGCAACTCAGCAGCGGATGTTCGAGGAACTGAACCGCAAAGTGGATGCAGGCTTTGTAAATCTTCACGAGACTCAGGAGGCGATGTTTGATGAGCTTCAAGTCACTCGCACTCACGTTGAGGATCTCATGGATCGATTTCCTCCTCCGCCATAGGACTTAGTTGCTAGATCTAGTTTTGTTATATGTTTTCATTCCTCTTTGTTGTTTAAACTCAATTTGCTTGAATGAACTGCCCTTTGTGTTATTGAATGAAATGTTAATTTGAAATGACAGAGCATTGTTTAGATTTCCTTTTTACCATTGATATGACAAAAAGGGGGAGAAGAAATAATGTTAAGAACACATGCGTGTGTTAAAACATGTTTAAATCATTTTAAGAATCATATCTAATGGCTTAAAAGGAATGATTAAAATGAGGGGGAGTTAAGAAAGTTTAGAGATCAAAAGCCAAAAGTAAGGGGGAGTTTATAAAAAGGGGGAGTTTGTGCAAAATGAAAATAGGCAACTAAACATGTTGATTGAATAGGTTTTGTCATATCAAAAAGGGGGAGATTGTTGAGTTAATGTATTTTGAAATGACAAAACAAGTAAATTCAATAATATAAAGATGACATAAAAACATGTTTAGAAGTTATAAGTACCAGAACTTGAGTTTCTGTAGATGAGAGATCGATCTGGGTTATGAGAGATCGATCTCCTGGGTTTTCTACAGATGAGAGATCGATCTGGGTTATGAGAGATCGATCTCCTGGGTTTTCTATAGATGAGAGATCGATATGGGTTATGAGAGATCGATCTCCTGGGTTTTTCTTAGATGAAAGATCGATCTCAGGAAGACATGAGATCGATCTGCCAAGCTTTGAACCTATACAAAGGTATTGAGGAAAAGAGAGATCGATCTATAAGGGTTATGAGATCGATCTGCCTAATACTGGAATTGTGGAGATCGATCTGAACTTGGAAGAGATCGATCTCCCTTAAAGCAAAGACTGTAGATCGATCTGAAAGATCGATCCACACTCAAACAGAGAGCTTGTGAGATCGATCTGGTAAGAAAGAGATCGATTTCCTCAAAGTCAGAGAGCTAAGGAGATCGATCTGGGTTATTGAGAGATCGATCTCCCCTCTACGAGATTACATGGCAGATCGATCTGTAGATCGATCTTGCCTTAAACAGAGAGATTGGAAGATCGATCTGCCTATTCGACAAATCGATCTCCCCTATCATTTTCAAATTAAGAGATCGATCTGCTAACCTATGAGATCGATCTCCTTGTGTTATTGTGCTTTGATCTTGCAGGATTTATAACTAAGAGATCGATCTGGCCAAGATGGCAGATCGATCTGGCACTCTACTGGAGGTACCCAACGGCTAGTTTTACAAAAATCTCAATGGGAAGAACAGCATTTAATGCTCCAACCACCAATCCTTCAGTATTTAACCAAGCATTGAAGACAATGAGAAGTGAGACACTATTGCTGCACATTTCTTACATTCTCAAGAGTTTAATAGTTTCATTCCTTGTGTCTTCATTCCTCATTTATTGAGTTTGTTGTATAAGCTTAAGTGCAAAAGCTGTAATTGTCCTACCCACATTAAAAGCTTGATTCTGTATTCATCCTTACCTTAAAAGAGAAGAGGATTGTTCCTCAGTGAGATAAAATTGTAAAAGGGTGAATACATCTTTGTATTGCGAAGGGTAGAGAGGTTATTCCTTAACCTGAAAAAGGAAGATTGTAACTTCTGTTGAAGGAGAGAAAGAAAGCACTTGACAAGAGGGTCAAGGAGAGAGGACGTAGGCAAGAGTTTGGCCGAACCTCTATAAGCGATTGTGTTTGTTTCTCTCTTCCCTATCTTGCATTAAATTGTTTAATTTTATTATATTGCTCACTATCATTTGCTAATTAAATTAGGATTAATTTAAAATTTGCCATAAACATTAGAAAACCGATTCACCCCCCTCTCGGTAGAGCCAACATCTATATTTTGAAATGTGTTGTGGGTCAGGACAATCCATGGGAGGGGTCGAGTATGACAAATGGTGATTTTGTATCGATTTGTGTTGAGTTATGAAATGCTTTTTAAGCGCACTTTACATGATGATTTACCATGCCTTAATTACAACTTGTGCATGATGATTTTCCATGCTTTGATAAGATTTGTGCACCAATTTTGAATAGCATGAACTGCTTTACATATCATGAACACAAGCATGAACTGATATATTTTGGGTATGGCAAGTAACTGTGTGGTTTAAGCATGGAATTCACGATCACGTAGATAGTAAAGTTATCTACCTGCTCGCATGATTGTCTTACTGAGCGCATGGTTTGCTCACCCCCTTATTTCCCCCATCTACAGAGCACTTTTAGTAGATAGAGAGCGACTGAGGATTGGATTTTGTTGTCCGCTGCATCCCATCACACGAGGTATACATTTTGTATAATTTTGTATCTAGACATGCCAAAGCACAGTAATATTTTGGATGTAACTTTTGGGGATGTAAAGGATTGTAAACAACAACTCTGATTTAGAAATACAAGCATTTACGTTTTAATGAATTGTAAATTGAAATGATTTGATTAGATGAGATTGACACCGATACACAGCCCAACTGTTGGTGGTGTAGCTATTCATGATCAAGTAAAGTAAAGGTAAAGAACAAACAATAAGAAATGGATTAAATAATAAATGAAAAATTTGTAGTGTATTTTCAGTGGATTGAGGGTCGTGACAGAAAACATGAAAATAGACATGTAAACATAGAAAATCATCATGTCAAGGTCTCATGCTCAACACATTGAAAACTCATCATAAAACAACCCCTCAAGGTTAAACACATTATCAAAACTTAGTAAAACTCATCAACACATCATTAAAACCACATTTCATTTTAAAATCACAAATCAAGGCGTAACCCCTGCTTCGGGTCTGCCCTGGTCCATCTATACTGTATTATATCACGTGAGGCATGTAGGTTAATGTATAGGAAAAATCGAGGACTATGTCCATGTGATCCCAGGCTACACGGATCCCAGTATGTGGCGTATCACAGCTGCAACGGGAGGTGGGTCAGTCCTACTCGCCAGTATTTCAAATCACCAATCTAATAGTCATGACTAAACGGTACAACATACTTCGTGTGACATATACGGTACAACATACTCCATGAACCCATATCACAATCTGGGGGTGCCTGCCATAGGTCTTATCCACCCCATAGCATGTCGATAACCAACCCATGTCTTAACATACACATGCGAGCATATCATCTCACAGTGACACACAGTCTACGATAGGCTCCAGCACGGCTCTATGCATGCCACATCACGTCTAGTGCGAGCGAAACTCCAGCACGATGCTATGCATATCATGATATCTAAAATCTCGTGCGAACGAAGCTCCAACACGATTTTATGCACATATAAACATCCTCGTACGAGCAACGCTCCAGTAAGACTTTCATCCGTAATAAATCAGTGTAAATCACGTACGAGCAATGCTCCAGTACGGTTTTATACACAATAAATCAATGTAAAATTACGTACGAGCAAGGCTCCAGTACGATTTTCATGCATATAAATCAGTAAAACTCAGTGCGAGCAAGGCTCCAACACTCTGTATATGAGTTAAAACATTAAAATCCAATGCGAGTAAGGCTCTAGCACGATTTATACTCATATAAATCTGATAGGCTGCTTTATTTCGATAAAACACTTTCAAAATCCTAATTGGCACCTCACACGTGTCCCTTTCATGTAAATCATGAAAATCAATAGTCAGCCTATCGATAAATTGCTTAAATCAAGCAATATATTTCATAAAATTATCAAAAACAAGTTATTCATGCAATTTATTAGCCTTACTACTTTTTTTGTAAAATTCCTAACTAGGGCAAAACAGTCTTTTTCCATTGATACCTCGATTTTCGCATAAATTATTATTTCATTTCTAGATAGCTTAAAAACTTTTAGGCCTTATAAATCACCTAAAAAATATGCATAGATATCTCTAAGCACTTACAAAATTCCCTTACCTCAAATCACTATGTACTGTTTGACTTTTCGATGCTGAGAAATCGCTCAGTCAAATTTGCTCCCAATTAAATCTCCGAAGCTACATGTAACCAGTTATCGGGTTAAATACAATATATTTACCCATGTTTTACTTTTACAGGGCTTAATTTAAAGCATTTGGGCTCGTTTACTCTTATTGGGCCTAATTGCACCCTAATGCGCCATAATCGATCTTACGCCCATTTTCACTTACTATTCCCTTTATCAAGGGCTATTGGGCTCATAGGGCCCATCAACACTTATTGGGCCTCGTTCTAGGCTCTTTGGATAGCTCATACAATTATTTACAAGAATTGATTTCCAATTCCAAAACATAATTCATTTTATACAGAATTAATCTGTAACTTATACGATGAATTTTTAATGCGCATAATTATACAAATTGTCGTAAATGAGATTTACTTACCTGAGACTCTGTGATGGTATGCGAATCGAGGCTGACTCAAGCTCTCGTTTGTTTCCAATTTTCAAGCTACACATTTATATACTTATCGGTTCAATTTCGGTCAAATATAATTTTGATTAAATATTTAAAAAATTAAATCGGTCAATTTTGACAGCTCACCGGCTTACCCGTATCTCGATTGGATCACCGAATTTTTTCTCCCTTTTTTTTCATTTTTTGTTTCCTCTTTTTCTTTTATTTTTTTACTTTCTTTCTTGGCTGAACCAGTCCGATCCGGTTCAGTACAGTTCCTTTTTCACTGAACCGACCGTACTGGTTTAATCCTCACTTCACCGTTCACGACATTTTTTGACCGTTTCCTGGCTCCTCTCTGCCACCATTCAACTCGTCTTTGGATAAGGAACGTTCGACTAGCCTTAGATCAGACCGATCGGTGCTAGTGCTGTCGGATTTCTCCCTTCTCTCCTCGGCAATCTCCCACGCTGATCTCCTCTTTCCGGTGTTGTCGGTGTGCGTGCTGGCGCCTGGTGGCTCTCACGTGGTCGGGCTTCCTTGGCCAGCCCTCGCCTGCCTTTCTCTCCGATCGGTGGCTCGTCGGTGCAAGGAAACCATTTCCCTCAGTTTCGTTCATCTTCGGGCTTTCTTTTCCTTCTATCCTTTTTCGCGATTTCACGATTCTGTCTTTTTTTTAATATATATAATACATTATATTATTATATTATTATTTTATAAAATAAAATAATAATTTCTACGCAAATATCTTCTACACCAATATATTTATATATTTAATTAATTAAATATATATTTATCTTATTGTATTATTTTTTCGGAGTATTATTCCCACATTTTTGAGATAATTTTCCCGAGTGAAAATTTTGGGTTATCGTAATAAATTCGTATCTTGACCAATTGGACTTAGAATTCAATGATTTCTTCTTCATTGATCAAGATTTCCTAAACCTATGTTTAAAATGACAATTTCTTATCCAATTGATACCAAATTTCGGATCTTTTTGACCTAATTACCTTATTTTGCATTTTACGTACATGTTTATCTACTTCATTCACATTTATATGATCAAAATCATCTGTCTTAGGATTCCATTACATATAATAATTTCATATAACGTGTGAATCATAAGGAATGTCATACAAAATACGGGTCTCACAAATCTCCCCCTTTAAAGAAATTTGGTCCTCCAAATTAGAACCAAATCAGTCTGTAAATAACTCCAGGTACTTCTCCCACATCAGACTCTCCAACTCCCAAGTAGCTTCCTCCAGAGTGTGATACTGCCAAAGAACCTTCACGAGAGAGATCATCTTGGACCGCAATACCTTCTCCTTCCTATCTAATATCTAAATCGGTCTCTCGACATATTACATGCTCTCACTGAGCTCCAACGGCTTGTAGCTAATCACATGTGTCAGATCCGAATGGTACTTCTGAAGCATAGAGACGTGGAAAGACGTTATGAACACCTACTAACTCTAGCGGCAATGCTAACCTATAAGCCTTATCTCCCACTCTATGACGCCCCGAAAATGCGAAAAATAGGGTAATTTTAAAACTTTTTACTCATCAAATCACAAATAAGGTTGCATTCCTATGCAGTGTCATACATCATCATACTTATCATGCCTCAGGATCTCATCATAAAATAGTATACATCATATCATACACATTACTCAATTTCGAGTTAATTAATCATAATACATCCCATATATCATTGAACAACAAGTGTCTGTAATTACAACTTTAGTCTTGGTACATGAATAGATAAATTATACCTCAATACAATATATGGTCTGGAGCTCAAGTCCACCATTATCACTACTCCGTACGTCAAAGGGAAAACTCTCTTCACTTGAAGAAATCTAGGGGGAAGAGAAAACAGGGTGAGCTTCTAAATCGCTCAGTAAGGGGGTAAGGGACTCATCAATAAAACAATGATTTTCACAACACAATCATTTTAACTCATAGTCGAAAACTTGTTAGAAAATGTAGCATGACTTAATAAAACATCATTCTCATCTCATTCTCTAAAATTATGTGAAAACATGAGAGTACATAATTCAGTATAAACCACAGTTACAAGCATGTGAAAATCATGATGCGATAATGGCTTTTCTCATTAAAACGTGATAAAAATCACCGCAATAAAATGCACGTGGCACAACCACAAAACACAACTCATGTGTATAAAAAGGAGACTAGGCAATAAAACTCATATAAAACTTGTTATGGCACATTAATAATATATCTCCTCTGGGTGCGCATCCCAGGCATCATGTCGACATATGGTCGTGTACATGGTATATTGGACTTACGCGTTACCAGAACAAAGCCCGGCCTTACATGCTACCAGAGCAATGCCTCTCCTCATACACACTATCATGTGGTCCCTGGGTCGATTCCCAGGTGGCCCACTCTATCGGAGTTACATTCTACCAAAGTAAGGCCCGGACTTACATGCTACCAAAGCAAAGCCACCCAGCGTTACCAGAACGGGGGTCATCTCATGTTACCAAAATGGAGGCATCTCTCGTTACCAAAACAGAGGAATATCGGACTTACATGCTACTAGAGCAAGGCCCGGACTTACATGCTACTAGAGCAAGGCTCGGACTTACATGCTACCAGAGCAAGGCCCGATGTGTATTCAACATGACACACCTAAATCTCAATCATTAGCCATTATCATATAAAACATTTTGTCTTCACGTAGAACTCATAATGGTTTTCTTTCATAAATCGCATTTAAAACATTTGTGTACTCAACACAAAACATGTTAAAATCGAGTTCCAACCGGTAAAA
The DNA here is from genome assembly GCA_033439115.1 of Firmiana major. NCBI lineage: Eukaryota > Viridiplantae > Streptophyta > Magnoliopsida > Malvales > Malvaceae > Firmiana > Firmiana major. Next base: position 43,099,658 of record CM065905.1, read on the forward strand.
CCATGCACACATTTCTCAATCTCAGTATGCCTTAACATAGAGCCCAAATCTCTTTTTCACGTTTTAAACACAAAAAGGTTGTAAAACATTTTCACACATAGTTTAAAACTCATAAAAATTGGGCCCCAACCGGCTATAAAATCGTGTGCAATCTCTCATTCACAATACATAAAACATGCTTGTTTTCTAAATCACCATTCATGCTACAACATTTCACAATTCACATACACAAACGAGTTTAGGTTTCCCTTACCTCTTTGCACCTCGTATAGTGCAATCGTTCCTCCATATCACGGACTAGTCTCGTATTCCTTTTTGGAACTTTCGAGCTATCCAAACGATGTAAAAACATCAAAACTCATTAGCACATAACCTCCAAATCTCTACATCAAGCATATTGCCCATATTCTCATTAAATACCTCAATTATCCCATTTCTCATAACTCTATCAAATTCATAATCTCATCCACTACATTTCTCATGCATAATACCCATGCCAAAATCACTTCATTGCCTAAATTTCCAATTTATAGATAAAAATCCCAATTTAGCACAATTTACATAATATCATCATCACTCCAATAAAATCATAACTTTTGTCAACTCTAATCCTTTTCTAACTATTTCACCACAATGCCCATATTCACAATCACCAAAAATCACTTTAAAATCCAAGATTGAAGTTTAGAGATTACCCAAACTTGTAGAGTGCTCAAATTCGTTTCGTCTTTCGATTTCCAAGTATGTTGTTCTTTTTGGATGAGGAACAACTTTCCTTCTTGCCACAACCCCTGATTTAGACGAAAATGGGAACTTTGGAAGAGAGAGAAAGCTAGGGTTCGATTAAAATAAAGGTTTGGGAGAGAGAGAGATCCATTTCTAGGAAAAACAAAGGGGTCTTTATATAGACTGAGGGTAGGAGATCGATCTGGCTCTTGCTGAGATCGATTTGCATTTGAATTTGGCGACGATTTGGGGTAATTTTATGCCTAGGAGATCGATCTGTCGTGGGGTAAGATCGATCTCTTAGTGGCTTTATGAGATCGATCTGCTCCAATTATGAAGTCGATCTCTAGTTTACAGAAAGTTTCATCAGATCGATCTGCTCCTTGGGGAGATCGATCTTCTCCTTAACAGAAACATTTTGAGATCGATTCCTTCCTCATGAGATCAATGTCTTTATTACAGAATCATAAAGAGATCGATCCTCTTCCATTGGAGATCGATCCTCATTTAAATTCCTCTTTCCTTGTCATTTTTTACCTACCAGATCGATCCTCTCTTCTCCAAGATTGATCTGGCCCATAGTTTGACACTTTAACATAAAATCTCATTTATAACTCATTCATCACTTAAAATTTCATTCCATACCACCTCAATATATGAGTACATCATATTTAGTTTAATCAATTACACTTCATGTTCTTATTACATAATTTGATGTGTAAAATTCTTAGATCTCACATCCTCCCCACCTTAAAAAGAATTTGGTCCTCCAAATTCAACTCAACTCGTCAAATAGATAGGGGTATTTCTCCTTCATGAGATTCTCCGGTTTCCACGTTGCCTCTTCCATTGAGTGATGTTTCCATAAAACTTTCACTAATGGGATCCTTTTGGTTCGAAGTACCTTCTCTTTCCTATCAAGAATCTAGATGGGTTCTTCAGTGTAGCTCAGTCCTCTTGTATGTCCATCTCTTCATACTCTATGACATAAGAAGGGTATGGGTGATACTTCCTCAACATAGACACATGAAAGACATTGTGTATTCCGGACATCTGTAGGGGTAATACCAATCTGTAGGTTACCTCTCCCACTCTCTCAAGAATCTCGAATGGTCCTATGTATCTAGGACTCAATTTCCCTTTCTTCCTAAATTGCATGATACCCTTACTCAGTGATATCTTCAGAAATATTGCAACACCAACATCAAACTCGAGTGACCATCTAGGCATATCCGCGTAGCTTTTCAGTCTACTCTGTGCAGCCTGTAACCTCTCACATATGAGTTTCACACTCTGTACAGCTTGCTCAACAAGCTCGGGAGCATTTATCTTTCTGTCACCGATTTCTTACCAAGCTATAGGGGATCTACACCTCCTACCATATAGAGCCTCAAAAGGTGCCATTCTAATACTCGCATGATAGCTGTTATTGTACGCAAACTCTGCTAGGGGCAGGTGATCATCCCATGATCCCTTAAAATCCATCGTACACGCCCTCAACATATCCTCTAGGGTCTGAATAGTCCTCTCTGACTGACCATCTGTCTAAGGATGATAGGAGGTACTAAAACTCAATCGAGATCCCATGGCCTCCTAAAACTGGGTCCAAAATTTGGAAGTAAATCGAGAATCTCTATTAGAAGTAATACTCACTGGAGCCCCATGTAATCTAGCTATCTCGTTGACATACAACTCAGCTAAGGCATCCACAGTATCTATGCTCTTGATAGTAAGGAAGTAGGCACTCTTGGTCAGTCTATCCACTATGACCTATATTGCATCACAACCCCTTCGGGTCCTCGGTAAACCCATAATAAAGTCCATGGTGACATGCTACCATTTCCATGTAGGTACAAGTAAAGGCTGTAGTAGTCCTCTGGGCTTTCAATGCTCAGCTTTCACTTGCTGGCATACTAAACATCTAGCTACATACTCTGCCACGTCTCTCTTCATATAACTCCACCAGTACACCTTTCTCAAATCTCGGTACATCTTAGTACTCCCTAGGTGCATGCTGTATCGCAAGCAGTGGGATTCTCTCAGTATCTGTCTCTTCAGGGTATCATCGTCCAGTACACAGATTCGTCCTCTGAACCTCAATAGTCAATCCTCACTAATTGTGAGATCCGACAGCGAAGTTTGCTCAGCTTGGCTAACCATATCTATCAACCTCTGATTATTACGCTGCCAAGTTCTAACCTGATCCATGATCTTGGGCACTATTCGCAGGCTAGCCAAAAATCCAGTCTCTATTTCTTTAATTCTGATCCGGAGTTTAGCGAACTATTCCAACAAATCCCATTCCCTGATCATCATAGCAGATATCATTCTCTTCCTGCTCAGGGCATCAGCGACTACATTCGCCTTAACCGAATGGTATAGAATCTTGCAGTCATAATCCTTAAGGAGTTCCATCCATCTCCTTTGTCTCATGTTTAACTCCTTTTGATCAAAGAGATACCTCAAACTCTTATGATTAGTGAAGATTTGGAATCTTTCCCCATATAAGTAGTGTCGCCAGATCTTCAAGGCAAATACCACAACGACTAACTCCAAATCATGTGTGGGGTAATTAGCTCATGATCTTTCAATTGTCGCGATCCATAAAAAACCAGTCTTCCATGTTGCATGAGCACACACCCCAATCCTTGATGAGAAGCATCACTGTACACCGAAAATCCTCTTGATCCCTAAGGGATAGTCAACACAGGTGCCGCTGTTAATCTCCTCTTTTACTCCTGAAAATTGAGCTCACATTGATCAGTCTATATAAATTGAGTCTCCTTGCGCGTGAGCTTAGTCAAAGGAGCGGCAATCCTGGAAAATCCTTCCACAAATCTTTTTTAATACCTTGCCAAACCAAGGAAGCTTCGTACTTCTGTAACTATCCAATTAAGCACAGCCTCTACTTTACTTGGATCCACTGATACTCCTTCCTCTGAGACTATATGACCAAGGAAAGCTATCTGATCCAGCTAAAACTCACACTTACTAAGCTTTCTTTATAATTGCTTATCTCGGAGTATCTGAAGTACTAACCACAAATGCTGTGCATGCTCCTCATATGACCGAGAGTATACCAGGATATCATCAATAAAGACTATCACAAATTTATCTAGATAGTCTTTGAACACCTCGTTCATTAATCTCATCATAGTTGCAGGGGCGTTCGTCAATCCAAAGGACATCACTTGAAATTCATAATGGCCATACCTTGTCCTGAAGGCCGTCTTCAGAATATCTTCTTCTTTAATCCTCAATTGGTGATAGCCCAATCTCAAATCAATCTTAGAAAAGACTGAGGCCCCTCTCAGCTGATCAAGTAGATCATCAATCCTGGGCAAAGGGTATTTATTCTTCACCGTGGCTTTATTCAACAATCTGTAGTCTACACATAATCTGAGACTACCATCCTTCTTTCTCACGAATAACACTGGTGCTCCCCACGGTGAGACACTAGGTCTAATACACCCTTGATCCAATAACTCTTGTAGTTGTTTCTTCAATTCTTCAAGTTCCACTAATGCCATCCTGTATGGAGGTCTAGAGATCGGCTGAGTATCTAGTACCAAATCAATGGTAAACTCCAGCTCTCTCTTTGCTGGTAAACTTGGTAACTCATCTGGGAAAACATTCAGAAACTCACACACCATAGGTATATCCTCAATCCTCAGATGTTCCTGATCATCATCTGAGATGAGTGTTTCATAACCTTCGCATAAACAATCATATTTAGTACTCTCAAAAGCAACATCACAATTTCAATCTGCTTACAAAATTCCATGCGTCTGTTTACTCAATATTTCAAACGTACACTGTAAGGTTTAGGTAGAGAGAAAGTTACAACCTTAGTGTAGTAGTCTAAACTCACTCGATTGGTTGCCAGCCAATCCATTCCCAAAATTACATCAAACCCATGTATATTTAACATTATAAGATCTGCTAACATTACTCTATCTTCCACCTTTATTTCACATCCTCTACAGATCAAATCAGTTCTCTAGGATTCACGCATAGGGGTATTTACATGTAGTACATACTCTAGAGGTTCAAACTTCAAATTTAATCTACATGTAAAATGCTTAGAAACAAACGAAAGCGTGGATCCTGGATCAATCAACACATGAGCCTTATGATTACAGACAGAGAGTGTACCTCTTATAGTTTTCGCTGAAGTGTCTATTGTTTACTTGTCCAAAGTAAACACACGTCCCTGTGTGACGGGTCTCTTTCCTTTCCCTGCAGCATTAGCCCGTCTCTGGGGATTCACTCTCTGAGGCTACTGTCTAGTAGGCTCTAAAGCATGTAGTATCTGAGGTTGAGGACAGTCCTTCATTCTGTGACCCATGTCACCGCATCTAAAACATCCACGGATCAACCTAGTACAACTCCCCTCATGCAGTCAGCCACAATCTCTGCAATCCCTAGTCTCAAGCCTAACATATCGAGGGGTCTCCTTGATAATAGGATAAGCTCTGGGTCTCTCCAATCTGCCCTTCTGTACCTCAATCCTTCCTCTCCTGAAGGAACCTCTCCGAACATCTGCCTGAGACATCGCTGGCCTCTTGCCCTTGACCCTAGTCACTGCTCCGAACTTGGGGATTGTACAATTTCAATACCCCTCTCAATCTCTTATGCTCGTCTCAGAGTATCTCCAAACTCGGTAATACATAGCCCTATCAATCGATCTCTGATGATGGGCTTCAATCCATATACAAATCTCTTAGTACGGAGCTCTTCATTCTTGAAGGTCTCTGGGTCATATCTTAGCAGAGCGGTAAATCGGCTATCGTAATCATCCACAAACATGCCGCCTTGTATCAAACTCAAAAACTCTGCTTGCCTCATTCTCTAGGTAGCTCGTGGTACGTATTGGGCTTTGAAAGCTGTCTGAAACTCTTCCCAACCAATCACATCCTAGTGGGACATTAGAATACCCTAGGTAGTACCCCACTAATCTCGAGCTCTCCCTTTCAACATATAGGCACTCATACTTACCCTCTCAACATCTGTGCACACCAAATATTCAAAAATAACTCTCAACTCCGTCAGCCACTCCTCAGCTTCTGTAGGATGCTTCTTTCCCCTAAATGCGGGTGGATTCATTTTCAAAAAGTCCTTTAGTTGAATCATACTTTTGTCATTAGGTTGAGTGACGGAAGGCACTGGGTCCATCTGTACTGGGGGAATGGGAGGTCCCTGTGGTGGTGTATGAGTAGTACCCAAGGCATTAACTTCAAAGTGTTACGCGAATAGCACTACCATCTGCTTAAATCCCTGCCTCACATCGGTCTCGATCCGATTAAATCGAGAGTTAAGACTCTTAGGTTATGGGGCAAGTGGCGGAGGGGGCTTTGCTTACCTCCTCGAACGACCTCGTCGTCCACTTATTCTCAATCTCAACTCGTTTCCTGCGCGTACATAACAAAATTGATTGAAATCTCAATCCTTAATTTCAGTTCATGACCAGACTTATACAGACACTTGGGATATATTCTAATTCACTTAATCGACACTGACAGTACTAAACACCCTAAGCTCTGATACCAAAAAAACTATGTGACGCCCCGAAAATGTGAAAAATAAGGCAATTTTAAAACTTTTTACTCATCAAATCACAATTAAGGGTGCATTCCTATGCAGTGTCATACATCATCATACTTATCATGCCTCAGGATCTCATCATAAAATAGTATATATCATATCATATACAGTACTCAATTCTGAGTTAATTAATCCCAATACATCCCATACATCATTGTACAACAAGTGTCTCTAATTATAACTTTAGTCTGGGTACATGAAAAGATAAATTATACCTCAATACAATATATGGCCTGGAGCTCAAGTCCTCCACTAGCCACTACTTCGTAAATCGCAGGGAAAACTCTCTTCACTTAAAGAAATCTGGGGGAAGAGAAAACAGGGTGAGCTTTTAAATCACTCAGTAAGGGGGTAAGGGACTCATCAATAAAACAATGATTTGCACAGCACAATCATTTTAACTCATAGTTGAAAACTCATTAGAAAATGTAGCATGCTGACACGCCCAAAGGGTATTATCCACAAGTGCACGGGTCATACAAGGAATAATGGGATTTGAGTCCCGAATTATCGTCCCACAGAGAAGTTGACTAGCCTAATTAACTACCGGTTAATCTTACCCTAAGTATATCCTAGCAAATTATGAAGTTTTGATTATGGGTGGTCTACTAAGTTTGAAAACTAAAGAAAATAAAATCGAGCTAAGATTTACTTACCGAGCTCCACGTAATTAAAAGCAAATACCAATGAAAATAATTAAACAGTTAAGATTAATTAAAGCAATTAAAATAAAAAGCAAAAATGAAAATAAAGAAATAAGATTAGTTAAACTAAAATTAAACAAGCCTAAAATAAAAAGTGCATGTAAGTAAACTAATAAAAATTGCAAATTAAACTAACCTCAAATCTAATAAAAATGAAAACTAAATTAAAAATGCATGAAAAACATTTAATCTAGATTAATTCTAAATGCCACTCATAAAACACTAAACTAAAATAAAATCCTAAAACATTTAATATAAAATTAACTACTAACTAAAAATTAACACTACAAATTAAATTAACATGCAAAGCAATAAAGCTAACCTACCATTAATTAGTTAAATTACCTAAATAACAACTAATAAGTATTAATCAATTTAATTCATTAAAGTAAAAGCATGAAATAACATATTAATTGGCCAAACAAGGCCTTAAGCGAATTTGGAAACCAAAAAGTGTCCCGATACTGCACTGTTCATTGTCTTTCCAAATCCATGTTTCTTTCCAAGCTTTCACGGTTTCGGCTACTGGCACGCTGCACTCTGCTTCTCGGTTCTAACCAGACACTTCTCCAGGCAAGGTCCATTTTTGTTGTTTCTGCCCTGTGTACACTGTCCTGCTTTCAGCTCTATTCTGTTGCACTGGTTTTTGCTTCTTTTTGGTTTGTCGAGGTGTGTCTCGGTTCCAGGTGCTCACTGGTTCAGCTAATGGCATGATGCACTCTGCTTCTCGGTTCTACAATCTGCTATTGCTCCAGGCATTCTCGGTTCCAGGCGCTATGCTGGTCTCAGTTTTTGCCCAGCTCACTGCTGTCTGCTCAGGTTCTACACCAGCTTAAATCGTGTACAACAGCTGGGCACCCAGGGATTGCTTCAATAGCAGCAGCAACCTATACCGGAGCAGGATATTCCTCAAGCTTTACAGCTACTGAGGTTAATCCAACTACTCCTCTTGCACCTGTCTTGCTCTTCTCAGAATCCCACTATCACTGCATAAGCATTCCAGCAAAATAACCAACTAAACAGTATACTACCAACTTAACAGAGCCAAACAGAGCAACAATAACAATGCCTCTAAATGCACCTATTAAAATAAACTTTTATCAAACATGAATTAGCTGACAAATCTACTGGGATAAATGAAGACTTTCTAATTGAAATGCAGCAATTGCTTCAGACAATAAACCTTAACATCATGCAGTAAAATAATGCAAACCAACGTGAAATGCAATAAACAAATCAACCTGATGCATGAAATGCAGAATAATAACAATGAAATAAGAGAAGGGAAGAACAATAAAGCATAGCAGCATCAGATTTTAAACCCGAAAGGTATTAAAAAAGAAACAACACAATTGCAAACTTCATCCGTGAGCTTCAACACGTAAACAAGGAACTTATCATTCTCGATTTACTTCATTCTCTTCTCCAATCGAGATTCCACATTGTTCTTGATGTGGGATAATGCTTAGCATTAACCCACATTAAGACAACAGAATCAAAAGAGAGAAAAATAGATGAAAACTTATGAACCCGAATGCATAAAAAGGGCACAACCGAGAGAAACTAAATAAACTAGTATTTCAAATAAAGAAAAGAAAACATAAGTAAGGCTTTTAGGGAAAACCAAGACATACACTAGAAAAAATAGGCTATGGAAATAAAACTTGGCAATTAGAAAACTCATGGTTACCAAACCAAGATCATGAAATTGAAAGTGATTTTCCATTGAAATGAAATTTTACAAACACTAATTAAGAACATGAAATGAATAGTAAAACAACTTGCTAAAAACTATGCGAAAATTTTAAAGAAAGCTTTTTAAAATTAACCTAAAAGCTATTCTACCCTAAAAATTACATTACTCCTAAATTACTCTACATTACTCCTACTCCTAAATTACATAGTTTTTCAATTGCCATCCATGTCTTATTTATACACACAAAAGGGGTATAATTGTAATTTCTACATCCTAGATGAGTTGGCATTGTTTGGCCACTTGTCTTCACACCATTGGCTCCTTGAAAAGATATTTCCATGTCATCTGTCTTCTTGTCCAATTAGATGTGCTAGGTGGCATGGCTCGTGTTGTCCGTGTGGTCCAATCTCGATTTTAGCCAAATTTCGATCCATTTTCTACCAAAATATTCAAAATTCATCTGGATTTAATTTATCTGCAAACATGAGAATTTTAATTAAATAAAGGGGATAATTAATAAAATAATTTGGGGATTAAATAATTAATTAGGAAATTAAGCACAAATCATTCTAAAAAATATAGAATTATCACACCCCCAAACTTGAGCTTTTGCTTGTCCTCAAGCAAAACAAAATGATTGTAGGAATGACAAGTACAAAACACAATAATTTCTCCAATATCATACTCAAAGAAAAAGTACAGACTATGAAATCAAAGACTCACAATTACAAGTCCAACACTTAGAATTATTCAATCATAAGTCCTAACCCAAATTGGATTCCTCATAAGTGTGTGAAAAATGTCATAGTCACTTCTCAGTACATTATCCGGATCAGATTATGCAAACACATTGAATGCAAATTCAATGACATGTGATCATTCCCATAAGTTTGCTTTTCACTTCTCTCTCCACTAATGTAGTCACACTTAACCAAAGATCAATAGGACTTCATTAAGCTTGTAATGTAAGGCTGGGGCTAAGGAATGATAAAGTCAATTTAGGTTTAATTACCCCTTAACATGCATTACTTCTAGGATCTTAATGTAAGAGCTCAAATCATTTCCCCCAAACTTAACATTTTATTCTATTTTTGTATTTTTCTTCTTTCTTCTTTTCTTTTTCTTTTTCTTTCATTTTCATCATTTTTTTTATACATACTCTTTCACTATCACTTAATACCCATATAACTCACAATATATCCTAATGACTTTTCATGCTTTTGGGGTAAGGGATAGGAACAAAGTATTTAAGCTAAGGAAAATAACGCAGGTATATTGACAGAGAAAAGCTTATTTGGCCCAGATGAGTGACTAGGGGTAGAATATGTACAAGGAAGGCTAGAAAGGCTTAAACGATCCAAAGATGGCCTAAATCATCTCTCTAATTAAGTGTGATCTAATATTTCTCCTCGAGATTAGATCAAACAAATTCTAGAACATGATACACAAAATCAACTAAACAAATGCAATCCTAAGTCCACATAAGCTTTCTCTAAAAAAATATATAGATTCATGACATGACATGTGCGTAAGATGAGCAAATCACAATCAGAATCAAGACAAATTCAGGAATTCAACTTCATGCTTTCCTATAATCATGCTTCTTAGTCAATTAAAATCAGACTTAATCATGGGGTCATATCATCGGAATATGGGAAAACTACATGCTAAGTACTAAATTATCCCGAAATCAAACAATTTAAGCTCAGATTTTCGAAAAATTTTGAAATTTTTTTCAATTTTGCCCAAATTTTCGAAAAGTGCTCAAGTGATATTCCCTCTCCCAAACTTAAAGTGCACAATGTCCTCAGTGTGTAGATAATATAAGAATTTAAGCTCAAGAACAGACTACTCCCCTTTATGATGATGATGAACAATTGAAGCTTGATTGAAAGTGTAATGCTAGAAAAGAAACTTGCAACACAAACAAAGAAAGATACAACAGAAAAGAAAAAGAGAAAGGAACTATATACAAAGTGAAAAGAAAAACACAGCCACTTCAAATGCAGCTGAAGAAAACAACACTCAGTAGCAGGGCGAAAAGTAGGAGGATCATCCAGAATGGTGACAGAATGTTAACAGTTAAATCCTCTTGAGCTCTATCTACTTCCTTCTTTCTCTCAGATATTATATGGTCATGGCTTTTATCCTTATCGATCTCCATCTTAAAACACTCTTGAGAGTCATCAGGGAGCTTCAAAGGTTTGAAAACATTAAACTTTACTTTCTGATCTTGAACTCTCATTGTTAACTCCCCCTGTTGTACATCAATTACTGTTCTACCAATAGCTAGGAAAGGTCTGCCTAGTATAATGGGGACTTCCCTGTCTTCCTCCATGTCTAAAATAATAAAATCCGCAGGGAAAATAAATTTATCCACCTTTACTAACACATCCTCAATGACACCCTTCAGATATTTAATGGATCGATCAGCTAGCTCGAGGGTCACTGTGGTGGGCTTGGCATCCCCTATTCCTAACTTATGATAGATAGACAATGGTATTAAATTTATACTAGCTCCTAAATCACATAGGGCTCTACCAAAGAATAAATTTCCAATAGTGCAGGGTATGGTAAAACTCCCGGGATCCTTGAGCTTGGGGGGTAATTTTCTCTGGATAATGGCACTACATTCCTTAGTTAAGGCCACCGTCTCATATTCTTCCAATCTCCTTTTCCTAGAGAGGATATCCTTTAGACACTTCACATAACTTGGCATTTTCTCTAAGGTATCTGCGAAAGGAATGTTGATGTGAAGTTTCTTAAAAACCTCAAGAAATTTGACAAATTATCGTTCCAACTTTTGATCTTGGAGCCTCTAAGGAAAAGGTACTGGTGGTCTAACCGGAGGGGATGTAGTGGTAACATGTATAGCATCAGAGGACTTTGAAGGCTGTGAAGTAAAAGAAGGTATAGATGAAGAAGCGCTAGCTTTGATTCTTTTGCAGCTTGATCCTGATATTCTTGTTCTTTCGGAGCTACTTCGTTAGAACTTAAGGATTCTTCAACTATGTGCTGTTCAGGTTGGGACTTAACTTGTGGATCATCATCAAGCTCTTTGCCGCTCCTAAGGGTAATGGCTTGCACATGTTCATTACCCTCCCTTTGCCTAATAGGATTGGCTCCGGTGTTACTAGGAAGGGTTCCTTGAGATCGCTAACTAAGAGCATTTGCTATTTATCCTACCTGAACCTCTAAGTTCTTAATTGAAGTTGCTTGATTTTGCAGGATCGTTGTAAACATTTCCTCAAGCGAGGGCTTCTTTTCAGCTGCTAGTAAGTGCTGAGGTTGTGGTGGTGGTGGTGGTTAGTGGAAGTGAGGTGGATGATACTAAAATTGAGGTGAGGATGGTTGATGAGGTGGATGAAATGGAAATTGCAGCTGTGGTGGTACATGAACTGGAGGAGCTTGAAAAACATGGGGTTCTACAGGTCTAGAACTAAAAGTTTGCCCTTAGTTTTGGCTTCAGGAGATGTTAGGATGGTTCCTCCACCTTGGATTATAGGTGTTTGAAAAAGGGTTATTCTATTGCTTTGGGGGGCAACATACTGAACCGATTCTAAGTTGAGCGAACACCTATCTACAGAATGGGTACCACTACACAGCTCGTAGGAAAGAAAAGGACTTTGGACAGAATAAATCGGATTAGGACTGGGAGAAGGATTATGCTAGGTACTGAGCTACTCTACCTTCTCCGTAAGATTAGCGATTTGAGAGGTCAAGGTAGACAGCATGTCAAGCTCATAAATACCCATCGACTTCTTTGGCAATTGCCTCTCCAAAGACCATATATAGTTGTTAGCCACCATCTTGTCTAAAAGCTCGTAAGCTTCCTCCTCTGTTTTGCACATCAGGGCTCCACCCGCAGCTGCGTCAACAATGGTCCTATTTTGGCTTGTAAGTCCATTGTAGAAGGTCTGGACTTGCAGCCACAAAGGTAGACCATGATGAGGGCACTTCCTAAGAAGCTGCTTATATCATTCTCATGCTTCGTAAAGAGATTCCGCATCAAATTGGGCAAAGGAAGATATGTTATTACGGAGTTGGGCCATTTTAGAGGGAGGGAAAAACTTAGCTAGAAATTGATGGGCTAACTCGTCCCATGTAGAAATGGATTCTGGAGGCAAGGAGGTTAACCAGTGTCGCGCCCTATCCCTAAGTGAGAAGGGGAATAATCTAAGCCTAAACGCATTATCAAATAATCCATTATGTTTGAACGAGTTGCACAAGTCCAGGAATTGCCCAAGGTGAGCATGTGGGTCATCGTGTGGAAGCCCATTGAACTGTAAAGAGGTCTGGATCATCTGGAGGATGGAAGGCTTAATTTTGAAATTCTTAACAGGGACAGCTGGTGGCCTAATGCCGGTATAATATCCTCCAATCGTCGACATTGCATAATCTCCAACAGTTCTAATTTCCCTATCTTCTGCCATGATATTTTGCAGTGGAGCTATTAATTTCCTAGAATCCTTTTGAATTTTTCTAAGTGTTCGTTCAATTTCAAGATTTAAAGGAAAGAACTCATAACTACTGGCTCTACGCATGCAATCATCAAAAAGTCCTTAGAAATTTTTTTAAAGTTTTTTGAATTTTTCGTTTTTTTTTTTATTTTCAATTCACTAATCTAGATTAAACTTCTAAGTATTTACAACCTAAATATTTACAAGCTAGAATTACACCTAAGCATAATTTCACCGATATTAACTAATGGCTAATTAAGACCTCCTCGACAACGTCGCCAAAAACTTGACACGCCCAAAGGGTAATATCCGCACGTGCACGGGTCGTACAAGTAATAATGGGATTTGAGTCCTGAATTATCGTCCCACCGAGAAGTTGACTAGCCTAATTAACTAAGTATAATCTAATTATATCCTAGCAAATTATGAAGTTTTGATTATAGGTAGTCTACTAAGTTTGAAATTAAAAATACTGAAAATAATAAAAGCTATAAACTAAAGAAAATAAAATCGAGCTAAGATTTACTTACCGAGCTCCACGTAATTAAAAGCAAATACCTACAGAAATAATTAAACAGTTAATATTAATTAACGCAATTAAAATAAAAAGAAAAAATGAAAATAAAGAAACAAGATTAGTTAAACTAAAATTAAACAAGCCTAAAATAAAAAGTGCATGCAGTTAAACTAATAAAAATTGCAAATTAAACTAACCTCAAATCTAATAAAAATGAGAACTAAATTAAAAATGCATGAAAAACATTTAATCTAGATTAATTCTAAATGCCACTCATAAAACACTAAACTAAAATAAAATCCTAAAACATTTAATATAAAATTAACTACTAACTAAAAATTAACACTACAAATTAAATTAACATGCAAAGCAATAAAGCTAACCTACCATTAATTAGTTAAATTACCTAAATAACAACTAACAAGTATTAATCAATTTAATTCATTAAAGTAAAAGCATGAAACAACATATTATTGGCCAAACAGGGCCTTAACCAAATTTGGAAACCAAAAAGTGTCCCGATACTGCACTGTTCATTGTCTTTCCAAATCCATTTTTCTTTCCAAGCTTTCACGGTTTCGGCTATTGGCACGCTGCACTCTACTTCTCAGTTTTACCCAGACACTTTTCCAGGTAAGGTCGGCTTTTGCTGTTTTTGCCATGTGTACACTGTCCTGCTTTCAGCTCTATTCTACTGCATTGGCTCCTGCTTCTTTTGGTTTGTCCAGGTGTGTCTCGATTCCAGTGCTCACGGGTTCAGCTACTGGCATGCTGCACTCTGCTTCTCGGCTCTGCAATCTGCTGTTGCTCCAGGCATTCTCAATTCCAGGTGCTATGCTTGTCTCAGTTTTTGCCCAGCTCGCTGCTGTCTGCTCAGGTTCTGCACCAGCTCAAATCATGTACAACAGCCGGGCACCCAAGGATTGCTTCAACAGCAGCAGCAACCTATACCCGACCAGGATATTCCTCAAGGTTTGTAGCTACTGAGGTTAATCCAACTACTCCTCTTGCACCTGTCTTGCTCTTCTCAGAATCCCACTATCACGGCATAAGCATTCCAGCAAAATAACCAACTAAACAGTACACTACAACTTAATAGAGCCGAACAGAGCAATAACAACAATGCCTCTAAATGCACCTATTAAAATCAACTTTTATCAAACATGAATTAGCTGACAAATCTAGTGGGATAAATGAAGACTTTCTAACATGAAAAACAACAATTGCTTCCAACAATAAACCTTAACATCATGCAGTAAAACAATGCAAACCAACGTGAAATGCAATAAATAAATCAACCTGATGCATGAAATGCAGAATAATAACAATGAAATAGGAGAAGGGAAGAACAATAAAGCATATCAACATCTGATTTTAAAAGCGAAAGGAATTAAAAAAGAAACAACATAATTGCAAACTTCATCCGTGAGCTTCAACATGTAAACAAGGAACTTATCATTCTCAATTTACTTCATTCTCTTCTCCAACCGGGATTCCGCATTGTTCTTGATGTGGGATAATTCTTAGCATCAACCCATATTAAGAGAACAGAATCAAAAGGGAGAAAAATGGAGGAAAACTTATGAACCCGAATGCATCAAAAGGGCACAACCGAGAGCAACTAAATAAACTAGTATTTCAAATAAAGAAAAGAAAACATAAGTAAGGCTTCTAGGGAAAACCGACACATACACTAGAAAGATAGGCTATGGAAATAAAACTTGGCAATTAGAAAACTCATGGTTACCAAACCGAGATCATGAAATTGAAAGTGATTTTCCATTGAAATGAAATTTTACAAAGACTAATGAAGAACATGAAATGAATACTAAAACAACTTGCTAAAAACTATGCAAAAATTTTAAAGAAAGCTTTTAAAATTAACCTAAAAGCTATTCTACTCTAAAAATTACATTACTCCTAAATTACTCTACACTACTCCTACTCCTAAATTACATAGTTTTTCAATTGCCATCCATGTCTTATTTATACACACAAAAGGGGTATAATTATAATTTCTACATCCTAGATGAGTTGGCATTGTTTGGCCACTTGTCTTCACACCATTGGCTCCTTGAAAAGATATTTCCATGTCATCTGTCTTCCTGTCCAATTAGATGTGCTATGTGGCATGACTCGTGTTGTCCGCGTGGTCCAATCTCGATTTTAGCCAAATTTCGATCCATTTTCTACCGAAATATTCAAAATTCATCTGGATTTAATTTATCTATAAACATGAGAATTTTAATTAAATAAAGGGGATAATTAACAAAATAAATTAGGGATTAAATAATTAATTAGGAAATTAAGCACAAATCATTCTAAAAAATATAGAATTATCGATGACTTATTAAAACATCATTCTCATCTCATTCTCTAAAATCATGTGAAAACATGAGAGTACAAAACTCAGTATAAACCACAGTTACAAGCATGTGAAAATCATGATGCGATAATGGTTTTTCTCATTAAAACATGATAAAAATCACAGCAATAAAATGCACGTGGCATAGCCACAAAACACAACTCATGTGTATAAAAAGGAGACTAGGCAACAAAACTCAAATAAAACTTGTCATGGCACATTAAAAATATATCTCCTCTGGGTGCGCATCCCATGCATCCTCATAAGAGGGAACGTCGGCATATGGTTGTATACATGATATATTAGACTTACGCGTTACCAAAACAAGGCACAGCCTTACATGCTACCAGAGCAATGCCTCTCCTTATGCACACTATCATGTGGTCCCTGGGTCGGTTCCCAGGCGGCCCACTCTATCGGACTTACATGCTACCAAAGCAAGGCCTGGACTTACATGCTACCAAAGCAAAGCCACCCAGCGTTACTAGAATGGGGGTCATCTCATGTTACCAAAACGGAGGCATCTCTTGTTACCAAAACTGAGGAATATCGGACTTGCATGCTACCAGAGCAAGGCCCGATGTGTATTCAACATGACATGCCTAAGTCTCAATCATTAGCCATTATCATAGAAAACATTTTGCCTTCACGTAGAACTCATAATGGTTTTCTTTCATAAATCTCATTTAAAACATTTGTGTACTCAACAAAAAACATGTTAAAACCGAGTTCCAACTGGCAAAACCACGCACACATATCTCAATCTCAGTATGCCCTAACGTAGAGCCCAAATCTCTTTTTCACGTTTTAAACACAAAATGATTGTAAAACATTTGCACACATAGTTTACAACTCATAAAAATTGGGCCCCAACCGGCTATAAAATCATGTGCAATCTCTCATTCGGAATACATAAAACATGCCTATTTTCTCAATCACCATTCATGCTACAACATTTCAAAATTCACATACACAAACGAGTTTAAGTTTCCCTTATCTCTTTGCACCTCATATAGTGCAATCGCTCCCCCGTATCACAGACTAGTTTCGTATTCCTCTCTGGAACTCCCGAGCTGTCCAAACGATGTATAAACATCAAAACTCATTATCATATAACCTTCAAATATCTATATTGAGCATATTGCCCATATTCTCATTAAATACCTCAATTATTCCATTTCTCATGACTCTATCAAATTCATAATCTCATCCACTACATTTCAACCTTCTACATTTCTCATGCATAATTCCCATGCCAAAATCACTTCATTGCCTAAATTTCCAATTTATGGACAAAAATCCCAATTTACCACAATTTACTTAATATCATCATCACTCCAATAAAATCACAATTTTTGTCAACTCTAATCCTTTCCTAACTATTTCACCACAATGACCATATTCACAATCTCCAAAAATCACTTCAAAATTCAAGATTGAAGTTTAGAGATTACCCAAACTTATGGAGTGCTCAACTCACACCTCGATTCAATTCCTCTTTCGATTTCCAAGTATGTTGTTCTCCTTTGGATAAGGAACAACTTTCCTTCTTGCCACAACCCTTGATTTGGACGAAAATGGGGACTTTGGAAGAGAGAGAAAGTTAGGGTTTTGCTGAAATGGAGGTTTCGGAGAGAGAGAGATCCATTTCCAGGAAAACCAAAGGGGTCTTTATATAGAATGAAGGTAGGAGATCGATCTGGCTCTTGATGAGATCGATCTGCATTTGAATTTTGGGACGATTTGGGGCAATTTTATGCCTAGAAGATTGATCTGTCATAGGGTAAGATCGATCTCTTAATGGCTTTATGAGATCGATCTGCTCCAATTATGAGATCGATCTCTAGTTTACAGAATGCTTCATGAGATCGATCTTCTCCTTGGGGAGATCGATCTTCTCCTTAACAGAAACATTTTGGGATCGATTCTTTCCTCATGGGATCGATCTCTTCATTACAAAATCATAAAGAAATCGATCTTCTTCCATTAGAGATCGATCTGTTCACTTAAATTCCTCATTCCTTGTCATTTTTGACCTACCAGATCGATCATCTCTTCTCCAAGATCGATCTGGCCCCATAGTTTCACACTTTAACATAAAATCTCATTTATAACTCATTCATCACTTAAAATTTCATTCCATACCACTTAATATATGAGTACATCATATTTAGTTCAATCAATTACACTTCATGTTCTCATTACATAATTTGATATGTGTAAAATTCTCAGATTTCACACACTCGCTCCAGAATCTCAAAGGATCCAATATAATGATGACTCAGTTTACCTTTCTTCCCGAACCTCATAATAACATCGAAAGGAGAAATCTTCAAAAATACTGACTCACGCATGGTAAACTCTAGTGGTCTCCGTCTCCTGTCAGCATAACTCTTCTGTTGACTCTGAGCTATCTGTAACCTCTCACATATCACCTGAACATCCTCAAAGGACTATCTAACTAAGTCAGGAGCAAAAATATGTCTATCACCAACCTCCTCTCATCTAATAGGGGTGCCACGGCCCCTTTTCTACCAAAATTTACTACAAAATTTTCGCTTATTCATTAACCTTCCCAGTCGTGAACAGTTTCCATCACTAAACAGTTGAGCTATGATCTGAAGTTAGTTACCTCTTAACATAAACCATATCACTTAACATTTATATATAATAACTCTAGACACTTAAATTGCTTACATTGAACATTTATTATTTCGTACGTGTCTTCAAATATTTACATCCCCCATATGTACATTCCAAAAGTATTATTGTGCTATACTTGTTTAGATACAAAATAATATTAATGTGTATACCTCTCAGCGATGGGCAACAGCGGACACTACGAGTGCAAGTCTCTATTCGCTCTCAACCACTATGGATGCTCTATGGAGATAGAAAGTGAAAGGGTGAGCAACCACGCGCTCAGTAAGGAAATAATGTAAGCAGGTAGATAGCTATACTATCTACGTGCATATAATGGTATGATATCAAAATCATTTACATATTGAGCATGAGGTAGATCAAAACCATGCCACATGAATATGTATATAATGTATGAAAACTCATAAGAATTGGCATGATAACACATAGAAAATCATCATGTAAAACATCTCATGCTCATCAAATCAAAACTCATCACAATTCATTTAAATCAAATATGATCCCGCTCTTCGGGAATACCTTGTGCGTAAAATCACATTTCCTTTTTAAAATAAAGCCACAAGGGTCACCCATCTTTCGGGTCTACCTATCACGACCTCACTCTCTGTCTGTGACCTTTACCTTACTTTCAATCAGTTGGGCTATGAGTCAACATCCAATCCATATCTCATCCATTTATAGTTTAAATAAATTCATTTAAATGAAGTAGAATAGAAACTGGACTTTTATACATATGTGCGGAAGCGTTTACATCAGCATCTATTATATACATCCCTCAAAATACAAAATACAAACTTTACTGTGCATTAGTTTATAGGATACAAATTTTTCATCTCAAGTGTATACCTCTCTATACTGCTGGATGACCGAAGAAACAGATAGCAGGAATGATCGCAGTGTACTCACTACTGTGTATGATTTGTGGAGGAGAAATAAGGGGGTGAGCTAACACGCTCACTAAGGAAAATATGAAAGCAGGTAGATAACTACACTATCTGAATGCTAAAATATATATTCATTTCCCTTATAAAACATATGCATTCTTTAAAATAGCTTTCATCAATACGAAATCATTAAGTCGCGGGATGGGTATATGCATATTCACACAGCACATTCTTTTCACACAACTCATCTTTAAAATCATAGAGTACACATTTAGAAATCACTTTGCACTCAGCAAATCAGTGTATATGAGACATAATTATGGGTTATCATATCCCCAGACACACAGCAAGGGAAACATGTATCACCACACACAGTAGTGATAATGTCATATCATTCAGATAAATAAAGGAATCATGAGGACTTATGGCCATAGTCGGATTCCAGGCAACACTGATCAGGTGTGTGGGAACCCTACGCTTGGAGAGGTGTATCAACCATCCCTTCAGCTCATACTGAAATCATGACACATCGTAGTCCATGGCTAACACTCCCGGTACATCGTGCTCTCATGGATCCTTATCACCCATTTACATTGTCTCAAAATCTCATGCGAGCAGGTTAATGCAAGACACACAACAATACATGACGGCTCTAGCATAGTTTTGTACTCATTACATCACATTCATAAACAATGTGTGAGCAGGTCAATGCAAGACACACAGTAATACATGACGACTCTAACATGATTTTACTCAACACACAGCATAATCATGAAAACCTCATGCGAGCAACTCAGCGTAAGACACACAGCTTACATGAGGCATTGAGCATGGTATTACTAGGAAATTACAAGCGAGCATAGTCAGAGCAAGACACACATCAATACTCGAAGGCTCCAACATGATTCCTAAAAATCTAGTGCGAGCTCTCGAGTGGAACACACAGCATCACCTGAGGCATCGATCAACCTTTTGCTTTTCTCAAAATCCCTTTTTGAAAATGATGTGCAAGCAGGGCTGGTAAATCAACCGTTGCCATTTAGGCTACAACACGATTTCACACAGAAAAGAAATAGAAGGCTCCCATTACTGAGTAGAAGTGAGAGGGCAATCTCCCTTTAACCACTTGTTACAAGTATTTCATGCAATTTAGTAAACCGGGAGCCCATCTATTATTCTTTTTTTCTCAAAACACTTATAAAAACCTCTTTTCACAACAAGCTATAGAAGTTATGCAATTCATGCATATAATCACTTCTCATACGAATTTTTCACCTAGATATATCAATATCTATATACTTATCACATATATTCGCACAAAGCAGGTAGGAAAACATACGTATAGCTATCTCTAAAAGCTTGCATGAGTCCCTTACCTCGAATCACGCTTGAATCACTTTCCTTCGATTTCCACGCTTGTGACCCGGTCTTATCGACTCTAATGATATCTTATAAAGCTATCTCTGCTTTTCTCCTTTTTTCACCAAAATTGGGGAAAGCTCTTTTCCTCTTTCAATCCAAAGATTCGACCTCCCATTTTCAACTATGTTGTTCTCCTCCTCTATAGGAACAACTTTGCTGAAATTAAATTCTTTTAATCTCTAAGGAAAGTGTTGAGAGTTTAGAGAGAAAAAATAGGTTACATTGCTTCAAAAATGGAAGGTTTTGAGTTACTTTTGTGAAATGTAGCTCAACTGCCTAGTTTTTATAGAAATGGCTTAACGAGATCGATCTTCATATGTGAGGGATCGATCTTCTCCTGCTTTAAGTCTCTTGTCATTCAGTTTTTCAAGCATTAGGGATCGATCTGTTCTGAAGGGTAAGATCGATCTTGTCCAGGCAGAGAGCTTTAGAGATCGATTTGCTAGAGTATGAGATCGATCTACTTTTGGTCGAGACATAATGAGATCGGTCTGCTTGAGGATGAGATCGATCCTTGCTTGGCTGAAGCTTATCGAGATCGATCTGGATTGAAGGAGGGATCGATCTCCCCTTGTTCTGCAGCATACTTAGCCTAATTTCATCCCAAATTTCAAAGTTAACTTCATATTGATTTACTTCACTACTCATTTTGCATTCAATCCACATTTATCACTTAAAAAAGTCCATTTCTTATAATTCATACTCAATGAAACTTGTGTGTACATTATGAACTCACATAACAAGTGTGTACATGAAATCTACGGACCTTACATCACTTTTGATTCATATTACATAAACAAGTGTATACTTAGGGAATCATAGGGATTACATATGAAAATGCGGGTCTTACATTCCTCCCCTCCTTTAAGAAATTTAGTCCTCCAAATTAGAACCAAGTTACTCCTCAAACAGTCAAGGCTACTTTTCCCGTATAGAGTTTTTCAATTCCCATGTAGCTTTCTCTGAAGTAAGGTGCTGCCAAAGAACCTTAATAAATGGAATCGTCTTGTTCCGTACACCTTTTCCTTCCTATCTAGTATCCAGATCGATTTCTCTATATATGACAAATCATTGTTAAGCTCCAATGGCTCATACCGAATCACATGGGTTGGATCTGGACGGTATTTCTGAAGCATAGACACATGGAAGACATTATGTATGCCTACAACCTCTGGTGGTAATGCTAGCCTATAGACCTTATCTCTCACATGCTCCAGTATCTCAAATGGTCTGATATAACGAGGGCTCAACTTACCCTTCTTACCGAACCTCATAATCTTTTTCGAGGGAGAAACTTACATGAAAACTGAGTCATCTACAGTGAACTCTAGTGGCCTCCATCTCATGTCAGCGTAACTTTTCTGCCTACTCTGAGCTGTTCTCAATCTCTCACATATCAACTGAACAACCTCATAGGCTTGCTGTACCAAATCAGGAGCAAAAATTTTCCTTTCACCCACTTCTTCCTAACCAATTGGGGAACGACATCTTCTACTATACAAGGCCTCATACGGTGCCATCCCGATATTCGAGTGATAATTATTGTTTTATGCAAATTCAGCTAGCGAGAGATGATCATCCCAAGAGCCTTTAAAATCTATAACACTTGCTCTCAACATGTCCTCTAACTTCTGGATGGTTTTCTCTGATTGACTATAGATTTGAGGGTGGAAAGCAGTACTGAAACTTAATCGGGTTCCCATAGCTTCCTGATATTATTCCCAAAAGCGAGAAGTGAAGCGAGAATCCCTATCTGATACGATGCTCACTAGAACACCAAGTAGCCTCACTATTTCTCGTACATACAACTTTGCCAAACTACTCAAAGTATTTATAGATTTCATAGCCAAAAAGTGTGCAGATTTTGTAAATCTGTCTACCACTACCCAAATAGCATCATGGTTCCTCCTAGTCATCGACAATCCCATGATGAAATCCATAGTGACATGCTCCCATTTTCAAGTTAGTATAGGTAGAGGCTGCAATAACCCTACAGGCTTCTGATGCTCTACCTTCACTTGCTGATATACAAGACATCTTACCACAAATTCTGCGATATCTTTTTTCATCCTTGGCCACCAATACACCTTTCAGAGATTCTAATACAACTTGTTACTCCCCAGATGCAATGTATATCTCGATGAGCTTTTGTCAAAATCAATCTCTTTAACTTTGGGTCGTTGGGAACGTAAATCCTGCTTCTAAACCTCAGTAGGCCATCGTCACTCACTAAGAAATCGATCACCTCACCCCTCTGAATCAGACTCGCACGATCCTCACACAGTAGATCGACATGCTGCACCTGTCGTATCCGATAAATC
Organism: Firmiana major; assembly: GCA_033439115.1. Taxonomy (NCBI): domain Eukaryota; kingdom Viridiplantae; phylum Streptophyta; class Magnoliopsida; order Malvales; family Malvaceae; genus Firmiana; species Firmiana major. The sequence goes on from CM065905.1 coordinate 43,123,018, forward strand.
AAATCCAGTTCTACTTGCAGGGGCTAGCTATTACACAGCCACTGCCAGCATCAAAAGGGTCTATATCTAACCTGAGGTGAGAAAATTGCTCAAGCAGCTCATATTCCCTGACAATCATGTGCGATACCATTCTGATGCTCTTTCTACTCAGGGCATCTGCCACAATATTAGCCTTCCCTAGATGGTACAATATCTCACAATCATAATCCTTCAGAATCTCTATCCATCATCTCTGCCTCATATTCAACTCTTTCTGTGAAAACAAATATCTAAGGCTCTTATGATCTGTATACACCTGAAATTTCTCACCGTACAAGTAATGGCACAATTTTTTTAATGCAAATACCATGGCTGCCAACTCTAAATCATGGGTCGGGTAGTTCCTCTCATGGTCCTTAAGCTGTCTGGATCCATAGGCTACTACCTTCCCGTCCTGCATCAATACATAGCCCAGTCCCTATCCCGAGGTATCTATATACATTATGTAACCCCTGAGCTGGTGGGTATGGTGAGAATAGGTGCGGTAGTCAGTCTGTGTTTTAGCTCACTGAAACTACTTTCACATTTATCGTTTCACTCAAATATCATATTCTTTTGAGTGAGACATGTCAACGGAGTAGCCAGCTTAGAGAATCCCTCCATAAATCGTCGGTAATAACCTGCTAAACTGAGGAAACTGCGGATCTTTGTAACCGTCTTGGGTTTTTCCTACTGTATCATGACCTCTATCTTGGATGGATCCACTGATACCCTATCTCTCGAGACTACATGACCCAAAAACGATATCTCTCTTAGCCAAAAAATCACACTTGTTGAGTTTAACATACAACTCCTGATCTTAGAGGGTCTGTAACTCTGTTCTCAAATGTTGCTCATGCTCCTCCCTGGACTTCGAGTACACCAATTTGTCATCTATAAACACAATCGCGAATCTGTCCAGGTATGGCTTAAACACATAATTCATTAGAGTCATAAACGGTACAGGAGCATTCGTCAACCCAAATGGCATAACCAAAAACTCATAATGGCCATAACGGGTCTGAAACGTTGTCTTGGGTACATCTCCACTCTGAATCCTTAACTGATGGTACCCAGACCTCAGATCAATCTTTGAAAAGACCTATGCTCCCTGCAATTGATCCAATAGATCGTCTATCCGTAGAAGGGGGTATTTATTCTTGATGGTAGCCTTATTCAACAACCAATAATCTCTACACAGTCAGAGGCTCCCATCTTTCTTCTTTACAAATAGAATCGGTGCTCCCCAAGGTGATAAACTCGGTCTGGTGAACCCCTTGTCCAATAACTCTTGCAATTGCTTCTTTAGCTCCTCTAATTCAATCAGAGCCATTCTATATGGTGGCTTGGATATCGGTTCAGTTCTAGGTACCAAATCAATACAGAATTGCATTTCTCTATCCTGTGGCAACCTTGGTAATTCTTCCAGATAGACATCGAGGAATTCTCTAACCGTTGGGATGTCAGCCATATCTGGGTACACCTTATCCAAGTCAACCACATAGGCGATAAAACCTTCAAATCATTATTATTACATTTGTTAGCAAAATCATCAATCTTTAAAATAATTTACTACTTCTTCTATTACTTTTCAAATCTTACAACATACTTTTTAGGGATGGGAAACATTACTGTCTTAGCATAACAGTCTAAAACAACATGGTTTATAGCCAACCAATCCATTCCTAGTATTACATCGAAGTCCTTCATAGCTAATAGGATGAGATCGACCAACATGTTCCTTTCCCTTACTTTTAACTTACAACTCTTACATACACACTCCGTCATTACATTGTCTTTCATTAGAGTACTTATAAGTAAAACTCTACCTAAGGGTACAGGTTTCATATGTTCACACAGTTTACATGCAAATGAAGTCGATATGGATGAATGCGTGGCACTAGGATCAACTAATGCTAATGTTTTAAAATCAAAAATAAGGATGGTACCTTTAATCACATCCGAGGAAGGCTCTGCAGATGCCTGGTCCAATGCAAATAGTCACCCTCAACCAACAGCTTGCTTCCCTTTCTCTTCAGCTGTGGCCTTCCTCTTAGGTGTATATGTCTCAACTGTAGCCTTCTCTAGCTTTTTACCCTTCTGTGGGGCTGTATCAATCAAATTTGGGCATTCACGAGCTATGTGCCCTGGTTTACCACACCTATAACATGATCTCATCGATAATGGGCATGGTCTACCCCCATGATATCTACCACATAACTTGCATTGCTTTGTTGTAGGTCGAGGCCCACCAATAACTATGCCTCTCGAAGCTGGAGATAAAGTTGGATGAACTGGAGGCTTTGTAAGCCTTTCTCGTATCTCCTCAATCTTAGGCCCCATACCAAATAACCTTTGGCCCTTTCTGAATCCTCTATCATTAACTGACCTCTTTCGATTACTCCTGTTTAATTTTGAAACATGCAACTCATAATCCTGCTCACATAGCTGAGCTCTACGCTCTGCCTCGTCATAAGTGGTAACGTCTAATAGAGCTAATCGAACTCTGATGGAAGGTCTCAATCCCTCAAGAAATTTTTAAACCTTTCTGTCCTCAAGGCTCATAGTGACTGTATTATATCTACCTAGAGATGTGAATCCAGACTCATACTCATCCACTATTTGTTTCCCCTGAGTTAATGTCATAAATTCCATCTGCATCTTTCTCTGAGCAGTAGCTGAGATGTACTGCCTCTTGAAGGCATCCAAGAATATATCCCATGTCACAACCAGGTGTCCTACACTCAACATCGACTGTGTGGCCATCCACCAATGCTCAGCCTCATCCTCTAATACAAAAGCTGCAAAGGTGACATTCTCGGTGGTGGAGCAATGAAAATATTTTTAGAGCTTCTCCATACTACATATCCAATGCTCAGCTAACACTAGGTTCTTCACCCCACTAAATAAAGGTGGTCTGAACTTTTAGAACTCTCTCAGTCTACCTAGATCACAATCGTACACTCTTTCACAACCAACCTGTTGTGGAGCTACAAGATCCTAAACTTGTGGGGGAATGTCCTGAACTGGAGAGGGTGCTGGAATCTTCGCCTTTATAGCCCGAGGTCTCGGTGCAGGTTGTGCTGGCTCTTGTCTCTCAGGTGCAGCAGCCTGACTACCAGGGTTCTCCTATCTAGCCTCAAATTTGTCCATCGCCTGTGTAAACATCTCCATGACTGTGTCTACACTGCGCTGTTACTGTACTATACTCTCGTCAGTAGCCTTACTAAGATCAGGTGGATCTCTACTAGAACTAGACCCACTGCGTCTCTCGGGCTCATCTCTACTCCCTTAAGAGCATGAACTCTCTGCTCTACGAGTACGTCGTCTATCAGATATCCTGCAAACTAAATATAAGTCTCTCACTCACATTTTCCAGCTCGATATACATAATTGTATCCTAATAATGCACAGTACTTTGGGGATGTATATTTTTCCTAGGCATGGATACAGACTCACATCGGTCCAACTCAAGCTCTGATACCATTAATTCTGTCACCACCCTCACTCTGTGTCCGTGACCTTTACCTTACTTTCAATAAATTGGGATGTGAGTCAACATCCAATCCATATCTCATCCATTTATAGTTTAAATAAATTCTTTTAAATGAAGTAGAATAGAAACTAGACTTTTATATATATGTGCAGAAGCGTTTACATCAGCTTCTAATATATACATCCCCCAAAATAAAAAATAAAAAATTTAATGTGTATTAGTTTATAGGATATAAAATTTTTCATCTCAGGTGTATACCTTTCTATACTGCTGGATGACCGAAGAAACATGATAGCAGGAACGATTGCAGTGTACTCACTACTGTGTAGGATCTGTGGAGGAGAAATAAGGGGTGAGCTAAGATGCTCACTAAGGAAAATATGAAAGCAGATAGATAACTACACTATCTACATGCTAAAATATATATTCATTTCCCTTATAAAACATATGTATTCTTTAAAATAGCTTCCATCGATGCAAAATCATTAATTCACGGGATGGGTATATGCATATTCACACAGCACATTCTTTTTCACACAACTCATCTTTAAAATCATAGAGTACACAATTAGAAATCACTTTGCACTTAGCAAATCACTGTACATGAGACATAATTATAGGTTATCATATCCCCAAACACACAGCAAGGGAAACATATATCACCACACACAGTAGTGACAATGTCATATCACTCAGATAAATAAAGGACTCATGAGGACTTATGGCCATAGTCGGATTCCAGGCAACACTGATCAGGTGTGCAGGAACCCTACGCTTGGGGAGGCAGATCAACCATCCCTTTACCTCATACTGAAATCACAACACATCATACTCCATGGCTAATGCTCACGGTACATCGTGCTCCTGTGGATCCTTATCACCCATTTCCATTGTCTCAAAATCTCGTGCGAGCAGGTCAATGCAAGACACACAACAGTACATGACGGCTCTAGACGATTTTGTACTCATTACATCACATTCATAAACCACGTGTGAGCAGGTCAATACAAGACACACAATAATACATGATAGATCTAACACAGTTTTACTCAATACACAACATAATCATAAAAACCTCGTACGAGTAACTCAGCATAAGACACACAGCTTACCTGAGGCATCGAGCACAGTATTACTAGGAAATTACATGCTAGCATAGTCAGAGCAAGACACACAACAATACTCGAAGGCTTCAGCATGATTCCCAAAAATTTAGTGCGAGCTCTCGAGTGGAACACACAGTATCACCCGAGGCATCGAGAAGCCTTTTGCTTTTCTCAAAATCTCTTTTTGAAAATGATGTGCGAGCAGGGCTGGTAAATCTACCGTTGCCATTTAGGATCTAGCACGATTTCACTTAGAAAATAAATGGAAGGCTCCCATCACTGAGTAGGAGTAAGAGGGAAATCTCCCTTCAACCACTTGTTACAAGCTTTTCATACAATTTACTAAACTGAGAGCCCATCTATTGTTACTTTTTCTCAAAACTCTTATAAAAACCTCTTTTCACAACAAGGCATATAAGTCATGCAATCAATGCATATAATCACTTTTCATACAAAGTTTTCACCTAGATATATCAATATCTATGCACTTATCGCATATATTCGCACACAGCAGGTAGGAAAACATACGTATAGCTATCTCTAATAGCTCGCATAAGTCCCTTACCTCGAATTACGCTTGAATCACTTTCTTTTGATTTCCATGCTCGTGACCCGGTCTTATCGACTCCAATGATATCTTCTGGAGCCATCTCTGCTTTCCTCCTTTTTTCACAAATTTGGGGAAAGCTCTTTTCCTCTTTCAATCCAATGATTCGACCTCTTGTTTTCAACTATGTTGTTCTCCTCCTCTCTAGGAACAACTTTACTGAAATGAACTTCTCTCAAATTGTAAGACCCAAATTTTTATCATATTTCCTTATGATTCACGTGCTGTAAACATGATTATATGTAAATTGAATCAGAAGAAGAGTTTTACATGAATGAAAAATGCAAATGGAATGAATAAAAATTCTCGAATGCATTTAAGGAACAAATGGAGATTGAAATGGCCACGTATTAAACGAATGGGATTCAGACCATTTAGATTGGAGATAAGAATTTAAAACACGAAATGAGAAAGGGTTCCTGAAGGGAAGTTGTGTTGATTTTGGCCCGAACACGTTGAAGGGTAAAACGGTCAAAGGACCCAAAATTCGGTGTCAATTCGGTAAGAAATTGACACTGTAAACATGGATTCGGGAAATCTTGATCAATAAAGGAGAAACAATTAAATTTTAGGTTAAATTGATCAAGATATGAATTTATTAGAATAAACTGAAATTTTCACCTCGAAAAATTATCCTGAAAATATTAGAAAAATACACCGAAAAGATAAAATCAGACAGATAAATACATTATTTGATTAAATGAATAAAATATAATATTTTTGGGATATTGATTAAATGAATAAAATATAATATTTTTGGGATATTTTGGCAAAAATATTATATTTTATTCAATTAAAAAAATAAAAACAAAAAAATAAAAATAAAAAAATAAAAAAAATGAAAAAGAAAAGAATAACGAAATCGCGATTCTAAAATACAAAAGGAAATAGAAGACAACCGAGGAACCCAACCTCACCCCTTGTCTCCCCGAACGGAGGCCACTGGTGACGAACCTAGGCAAGATAGCCTAAGAAGGAGGCAACTGAGCCATCGCCGGGTAGAGGACGAAGGAAGCGACGATCGACGATTGAGAGAGAGAAAGAGAGAAATCGAGAGAAAAAAGGGGATTTGGCTGTCATCGGCGTCGATTAGCCCCGACCACCACCATCCGAACGTTCCTTAGGTGAAGACCGACCGATCGGTGGTTGAATAGGCCAGTGAAATGGCCGGCAACGCCGTCAACGACGGAAGAGGAAAAACGGCAACGACGTCGAAGAGAAAAGAGGCTGGACCGGCCACTTTTCGACCAATCCTGGTGAAACCGACACCAAATCCGTGCAACTTACAACCGCACGAACCTACTGGAAGCCGATGAAGAACTGACCGACAAAGCTCCGAACGGTGAAGGTGAGAACCGAACAGGACCAAACCAGACTGAACTCGCTGAACCGGTCAGGCCTGTTCAGCCAGGGAAGAAAGAAAAAAAAGAAAAAAGAAAAGGAAAGGAAAAATGGGGAAAAATTTGGCGATGCAGTCGAGCTACGGGTAAGCCGATAAGTGGTCAAATAGACCGATTTAATTTTTGAAATAATTATTTGAAAATATATTTGACTAAATTTGACCCGAAAAATATATAAATGTGTAGCTCGATAATTGGGGATAAACGAGAGCTTGAGTCAGACTTGATTTGTGTATTATCTGGAATCTCGGGTAAGTAACCCTTATTTATGATAATTTACATCGTTATACGTGTTAAATATTTGCCTATAAATTACAGATTTAATTCCACATAAAATGAATTATATTTTGGAATTGGAGATAAATTATCGTAAATAATTATTTGAGCTATCCAAGAGTTTAGAACGAGGCCCAATAAATTGTTGGTGGGTTCAATGAGCCTAATGGGCCTCGATGATGTTAATAGTAAGTGAAAAATGTGCTTAAAGCCAATTAAGGTGCAATCGGGCCAACAATTGTACACGGGCCCAATAATTTGAATTAAGCTCAGAAATTATGAAATACAGTTAATTGTATGATTTTTGACATGATAAATAATTATACGCAGCTTTGGAGACTTGATTGGGAGCAGATCAGACTGCATGATGTGACATTTTTGGAAAAAAAAAGTCATACTGTATAGAATAAAGTGAGGTAAGGGATATAATTTAGAGTAGCATTAGTACTTTTCCACCTTACCAAATGTTTATGTGGATAATAAATTGAGTTTCTACGGACAAGGGCTTTCTTGAAATGTGAAATGAGCACCATTCACTCAAAACCCGAGATAAACTTATCCAAACTTTTCAAAATAATTTTCATTGCGTGAGATACATTTTAGTATCCATGGTTATGGTATATAAAAGTGATTTTCATGTATGGAATGAAACCATAGTATGTTTTCTATGTGTTACGGGTTAAAGTGCTGGGAATGTTTTACGAAACTATGTTTTCATTAAATGGGATATATATATATATACTCTCGATATATGTGTTTATGAAAAACATGTTTAATGTTTTGAGACTATGGCACGAAATATTGATGTTATAAGGCCAGAGTGATCTGAGGTCCATCTTGAATACTGAGAAAAGGGTACAAGAACGATCAAGGATCTTCTTAGCCGATGGCCAGGGAACGGGCAGGGCTCTGTCGAGATGAGATGACTTATGGTACCATGTAACCATTTAAAGTTCATGTGTTGAGACTGCTTAGAGGCTGTGAGTGCTTTACAGGCACGTAATGACTCACCCCACTATAGCCCCGTACCATACAGTCCAATAGGGCACTATACGACCCTGATCTAGTCTTACAGTTCCCTATACTATGGCCATATGTACCAGTTATGTTGACGATGTCATTCGAGACTAGTTATGGTGAAGCCATGTCTCTAGGAGAAAGAAATATGTTTTAGCGCATTCCATGCTACCTTATATGTTATTCGCTAGTTAGCACATGTTTTTCTATAATGTGATTTTTAAGGTAGCCCATGAGTTAGATTTTTATGAAATGTGCATATGAAAGTTATGTTTTCACTTTTAAAGTGAACAATATGATATACTTGATTTAAGATCTATGAGATGCTTTATGACTATTTACACTAATGATATGTTTATAGCATGATACGTTTTACGAAAAGGATGCATGATGTGTAAACTAATAATTTTAAAGCATGTTTTTACTGCTTTTCTAAATGTAAGCATCTCTACTTTCATACATCTTTATACTAAGTTGTGAAATCGCGTGTTTTACTTGTTTTGAGTACTAAGCTTACTTTAAATGTATCTCTTGCTGAGCCTGAAAAGCTCACCCCTCTTTATTTTCCTTCTCTACAGAGTACTTTTAGTAGTTTGAGTACGATTGAGGACTTGCATCTTTGGTATCCACTGCGTCCCATCGAGAGTCAGGTATACACATTTGTATAGTTTTGTATTTGAACATTTAAATGCATAGTACTGTAAACAGATATGATGTCGGGGATGTAGAGTTATGTAAATACCATTGTCTACGTATTTAGTTAAAGTCAAAGGATAATAAATCCTTATATGTGAATGTGATTATGGAAATGGACTGGTAAATAGTGTGAGGGAACTAACATCGAATCATAGCCCAACTGTTGGTAGGATGGTCACGATGAGAGAAAGGTAAGAATTAAAGAATAATCGAAAAATAAAGGAAAACACAAAAAATTTGTAGCGATTTTTGGCAAAAATGGGTCATGACAAAGGTGGTATCAGAGCTTAGTTGGCCTGATATGAGTCAGTGTTAGTGGTTAAGGAAGTTTACATCCCCATGTACCGTGCATTGTTTAGATACAATTGTGTATATCAAGATAGAATTGCAGCTAAGAATTTGGTTTTGAATGCAAGAATCTAATTATTATAACTGGTATCCACTATGGTAGAGGGGCAAGAGTACATGTTCTCGAGGCCGTAGAGGTAGGCCTGAGAGTCGTACTGAGTTGCCATATGAGAATCAAGATAAGATTGAGGTGGAGGCTAATGTTGAGCATGCCCCACAAAGTCTGACAATGAGACCGAATGATATTAATACACGTTTCACGAGGTTGAAACAAAGTGTGGAGAATATTTTGGAGTTGGTTACTCAGTCTTTGCAGGGTGTTGAGGGCTAACAAGACCCAACTACACAGCTTGCACAGATGCCTCAGACTATAGAGATTTCAAAACCTCACTGGTTTGGGATATGTCTTCGCCTACAGCTGTACAGTAGAGTGGTAATGATTTGGAATATGATTATGAGCTTGACAGGTTAAGGCAATTTTAAAAGTTCAGATCACCGGTAATTAGTGAGGTAAAAAACCCAGTAGCTATTGAGGACTAAATGAATGAGATAGTGAAGTTGTATGGGTTCTATCGGTGTATGTCGATCGAGAAAGTCACTTTTGATGTGTTTATGTTGGAGGGCGAGACGGAGCATGGTGGAAGTCCGCTCGACCCATTTTAAGAGTTAGACATCCAAAGCTAACATGAGAGATAATTCTGGATGTATAGAGATAGTATATTTCGAACACTATTAAGAGAAATTTACCGATAGAGTTCCTTACTCTGACCCAGAGGAACAGATCGATTGACGAGGATGAATCTCAGTTTATATCCCTGGGCAGGTATGACCCGACATTATGAACAGTAAGAATCGAGAAGTCTGAAAGTCATGGAAAGACTCAGACCGTCTATCAGAGTCTGATTGCCCTGTTAGATATCACTACATACGACGAGGCAGTGCGCAGACCACAGTGGTGCAAATAAAATTATAAGTTGTACGCCTCCGAGATTGGGAAAGGAAGTACGTACCGTAATAGAGACAGAAAGAGAATAGTGGATGACAAAGGTGTTTGAGTGGGAAGGAGGCCATTTGGCAAGAGATTTAGAGCTGATGAGTCATGGGGTAAGACGATTAATAAGCCCCTAGTGTATCCCGTTTCAGCGCTTACGAGGAGTATTTTGATTTGGGGACTTCGACCTACTACTGAGCAATGTAAAATGTGTGGTAGATTCCATAGAAATAGGCCCCGCATCTTATTAACTAAAACATGCGTTAAAAATGGTAGTACGAGCTATCTATTTAAGGATTGCCCAAAGCTGGTTGAGATTTCTCCGCACAAAAGGTAAAGAACCTGAAAAAGCCCTGCTGATACCTCTGCCCCGAAAGAGAAGGCCACAGCAGAAGAATGGGGAAATAGGCTGTTGGTCGAGGGCGAGTGTATGCCTTGGACCAGGACACTAATGATGCTTCATCTGATATGGTGGAAAGTACCACCCTAATTGTGAATATTGAAGCAATTGTTTTAACTGATCTTGGTGCAGCGCATTTAGTCAAATCGCCTAGCATATAAGTTAGTGAAATATGAGAAGCGTATACCTTTAGGCAATATGCTAATAGTTAGCACCCCAATGAATGAGAGTTAGCTAACTAAATATGTATGTAGAGATTGAAGTGAAAGTGAGGGAAAAGGATATGTCAGTCGATCTCATTTAATTGAATGTGAATGATTTTGATGTAATATGGAGAATGGACTGGTGATCTGCAAACTATGCGGTTGATATTACTATTCTAAGATAATGATGTTTCTACCCCTGAAAAGTGTATAACATGTATTCACAAGTGAAGAAAGAATGTAATGGTGGTAATTAAAGGAGTAAATGATTGCACTAACAGAATGAATAATGATGAGAAGATTTCATCGCATATGTGATTGATATGGATAAGGCATATCCGAAGTTGATAGATATCCAGTGGTCAGGAAGTTGCCTGATGTCTTTTCAGATGATCTACCAGGGTTGCCACCAGTTAGAGGAATTGAGTTTTGTATTGATTTGGTACCTGGTACTGAGTCGATATCCAAACCACCGTATAAAATGGCTTCAGTTGAATTGAATAGACTAAAGAAGTAATTATAGGAGTTATTGGATAAGGGTTCGTAAGACCGAGTGTTTCGCCTTGAAGAGCACCGGTTCTATTTGTGAAAAAGAAAGATGGAAGCCTCTGACGATATCGTGATTTTGATCGGTAAATAAGGCTACCATCAAGAATAAGTATTCTCTTCCACACATTGATGAGCTATTGGATTAGCTTTAGAGAGCACAAATCTTTTTGAGATCAATCTGAAGTCTGGGTATCATTCATTAAGGATTTGGTATGTGGATGTGCTCAAGACAACTTTTTGTACCCATTATAACATTAATGAACGAGGTATTTAAACTTTACCTGGATCGATTTGTTATCATCTTTATCGATGATATGTTGGTACATTCAAAGTCCAGGGAAGATTATGAGCAGCAATTGAAAATTATTTTACAGATGATTTGTTGAGGATTTCTCAAAATGGGCTACTCCGTTGACACGTCTCATTCGGAAGAAAGTTGTATTGGAGTGGGAAGATAAGTGTGAAAGTAGCTTCTGTGAGAGTTGGTAAATTGAAGCATAAACTGACCACTGCACCATTCTCACCATACCGAGCAGCTCAAGAGGTTTCTCAGTATATATGGATGCCTCAAAACAAGGATCAGGCTATGTATTAATGCAAAATAGGAAGATAGTCGCTTATAGATCCAGACAGTTCAAGGACCATGAGAAGAACTACCTGACCCATGATTTTGAGTTGGTAGCCATAGTGGTTGCACTGAAGGTATGGCGCCACTACTTATACGGTGAGAAATTTCATGTATGCACTGATCATAAACACCTAAGTATTTGCTTGCACAAAAAGAGTTGAATATGAGATAACAAAGAGGGTTAGAGCTTCTCAAGGACTATGATTGTGAGATATTGTACCACCCGAGTAAGGCTAATGTAGTGGTTGATGCCTTGAGCAGAAAGAGCCTCGGGATGGTATCACATATGATGGTCAGGGAGCGTGAGCTGTTAGAGCAGTTGTGAGCCTCAGTAGTGATGTAATCCCTTCTGATACTGATAGTGATTATGTGATAGCTAGCTTGAGATTAGAACCGGATTGGATTGATCGGATTCGATAAGCTTATTGTGATGATCAGCAGGGTATCGACAGTGTGAGTCAGATTCAGATGGGTACAGTGACAGAGTTCACGGTGAGTGATAATAGCTTACTGAGATTCAGAGATAAGATAAGTGCTCCCAATGACCCACAGTTGATGAGATTTTTATTGTCAAAAGCTCACTCTTCAAGATATACAGTGTATCAGGGGAGTAATAAAATTTATCAGAATCTCAAAAAGGGTATTGGTGGTCAGGCATGAAAAGAGACATCGTAGAGTTGTAGCAAAGTATCTCGTATGTCGGCAGAGTAAGGTAGAGCACCAGAAGTCTGTAGGGTTATTGCAACCACTACCTATATCGACATAGAGATGGGAGCATGTTACCATGAATTTCAAGATGGGTTACAGAGGACCCGCAGGAATCACGAGGCTATTTGGGTGATAGTCAATAGATTGACTAAGTCTGCCATTTCCTAGCTATGAAAGCTACTGATACTCTGAATGCGTGGGCGGATTTATGTGTAAGGGAGATTGTGGAACACCATGTAATTTCCAGTGAGCATTGTATCAGATAGGGATTCTCGCTTCATTTCCCACTTCTGGGAACATTTTTCAAGAAGCCATAGGAACCCAGTTGAGTGTTAGCACAGTTACTATCCTCAGAAAGATGGTCAGTCAAAGAGGATTGTACAGGTTCTGGAGGATATGTAGAGAGCGTGTGCAATTGATGTTAGAAACTCCTAGAATGATCACTTGTCATTTGCTAAATTGCCTACAACGATAGTTATCACTCGTGTATCGGGATAACATTATATGAGGCATTGTATGGTCGTAGGGGTTATTCCCCAATTGGATGGGAATAAGTGGGTGATTGACAGATAATTGCTCCTGATTTGGTAAGACAATCCTCTGAGGATGTTCAGTTATTGTGTGAGAGATTAAGAACACGTCAGAGCAGACAGAAAAGTTATACTGACAAGAGACGGAGACTGTAGAAGCTCAAAAGAGTAGGTCGTATGTTGAAAAGTCGATTCGGATATTATACGGAATGAGAAAGTGTTGAGGTCAAAGATGATCTCCCTGGTCAAAGTCCTTTGGAAGTATTACACTCCGGAAAAAGGCACATGGGAATTAAAGAGTATGATGTGATAAACATACCCGGAGTTGTTTATGGACCCATTTGACTTGGTTTTAATTTGGAGTACAAAATTTCTTAAGTGGGGGAGATTATGTAAGACCCGAATTTTTATCATATTTCCTTATGATTCACGTGATGTAAAAATGATTATATGTAAATTGAATCATACAAAGAGTTTTACGTGAATGAAAAATGCAAATGGAATGAATAAAAATTCCCGAATGCATTTAAAGAACAAATGGAGATGGAAATGGCCACGTATTAAACGAAAGGGATTTAGACCATTCGAATTGGAGATAAGAATGTAAAACACGAAATGAGAAAGGGTTCGTGAAGGGAAGTTGTGTTAATTTGGGCCCAAACACGTTGAAGGGTAAAACGGTCAAATGACCCGAAATTCGATGTCAATTCGGTAAGAAATTGACACTATAAACTTGGATTCAGGAAATCTTTATCAATAAAGGAGAAATAATTAAATTTCAGGTTAATTGATCAAGATATGAATTTATTAGAATAAACCGAAATTTTCACCTCAGGAAATTATCCTGAAAATATTGGAAAAATACACCAGAAAGATAAAATAAAAAAAATAAATACATTAATTGATTAAATGAATAAAATATAATATTTTGGGATATTTTGGCGAAAATATTATAATTTATTCAATTCAAAGAAATAAAAATAAAATAAAAAAAGAATTTCAAAATCGCGATTCTAAAATACAGAAGGAAACAGAAAACAACCGAGGAACCCAACCTCGCCCACTACCTCACCGAATGGATGCCACCGGTGACGGACCCAGGCGAGATGGCCGAAGGAGGAGGCAGCTAAGCCATTGTCGACGCTAGTAGAGGGTGTAGGAAGCAGCGATCGACGACAGAGAGAGAGAATGAGAGAAACCGAGAGAGAAAGGGGATTCGGCAGTCACCGACGCTGATTAGCCCTGACCACCACCAGCCGAACGTTCCCCAGGCAAAGACGACCGATCGGTGGTTGAATCAGCCAGTGAAATGGTCAGAAACGCTGTCAACGGCGGAAGAGGAAAAACGATAGTGACGCCGAAGAGAAAAGAGGCCTGACCGGCCACTTTTCGACCAGTCCTAGTGAGACCGACACCAGATCCGTGCACCAGACAACCGAACGGACCTGCTAGAGACAGAAGCCGATGAAGAACTGACCGATGAAGCTCTGAAAAGCGAAGGAGAGAACTGAACCAGACTGAACCGGGCTGAACCGAGCTGAACCGGACTGAGCCGGTTAAGCCAGGGAAGAAAGAAAAAAAGAAAAAAGAAAAGAAAAGGAAAAATGGGAAAAAATTCGACGATGCAGTTGAGCTAAAGGTAAACCTGTAAGTGGTCAAATGGATCGATTTAATTTTGGAAATAATTATTTAAACATATATTTGACAGAATTTGACCCGAAAAATATATCAATGTGAGCTCGATAATTGGCGACAAACGAGAGCTCGAGTCAGCCTCGATTTGTGTACTATCACGAAATCTCGAGTAAGTAACCCGTATTTACGATAATTTGTATCGTTATGCGTGTTAGAAATTTACCGCATAAATTACGAATTTAATTATGCATAAAATGAATTATATTTTGCAATTTGAGATAAATTATCGTAAGCAATTATTTGAGCTATCAAAGAGTTTAGAACAAGGCCCAATATATTGTTGGTGGGCCCAATGAGCCCAATATTCCTTAATGATGTGAATGGTAAGTGGTAAATGGGCTTAAGGCCCATTAAGGTGTAATCAGGCCCAAAATTGTAAACGGGCCCAATACTTTGAATTAAGCTCAGAAATTATGCAATACTGTTAATTGTATGATTTTTGACACGATAAATAATTATACGCAGCTCCGGAGATTTGATTGGGAGCAGATCGGACTGCGTGACATGACATTTTTGGAAAAAAGTCAGACTGTACAGAGTAAAGTGAGGTAAGGGATATAATTTAGAGTAGCATTAGTACTTTTCCACCTTATCAAATGTTTATGTGGATAATAAATTGAGTTTCTACGTACAAGGGCTTTCTTGAAATGTGAAATGAGCACCATTCACTCAAAACTCGAGATAAACTTATCCAAACTTTTCAAGATAGTTTTCATTGCATGAGATACATTTTAGTATCCATGTTTATGGTATATACCAGTGATTTTCATGTATGGAATGAAACCATATTATGTTTTCTATGTGTTATGGGTTAAAATCCCGAGAATGTTTTACAAAACTATGTTTTCATTATATGGGATATATATATATGTACTCGAGATATATGTGTTTATGAAAAGCATGCTTAATGTTTTGAGACTATGGAACGGAGTATTGATGTTATGAGGTCAGAGCGATCTGGGGTCGATCTTGTATACTGAGAAAAGGGTACAAGAACGATCAAGGGTCTTCTTAGCCGACGGCCAGGGAACGGGAAGGGCTCTGACGAGATGTGATGACTTGTGGTACCATGTAACCATTTAAAATCCGTGCGTTGAGATTGCTTAGAGACCGTGAGTCCTTTACAGGCAGGTAATGAGTCACCCCACTATAGCCCCATACCACACAGTCCAGTAGGGCACTGTACGACCCTGATCCTGTCTTACAGTTCCATGTACTATGGCCATATGTACCAGTTATGTTGACGATGTCCTTTGGGACCAGTTATGATGAAGCTATGTCTCTAGGAGAAAGAAATATGTTTTAGCACATTTCATGCTACCTTATATGTTATTTGCTAGTTAGCACATGTTTTTCTATAATGTGATTTTTAAGGTAGCCCATGAGTTAGATTTTTATGAAATTTGCATATGAAAGTTATGTTTTCACTTTTAAAGTGAACAGTATGATATACTTGATTTGAGACCTATGAGATGCTTTATGACTGTTTACACTAATGATATGTTTATAGCATGATACGTTTTACGAAAAGGACGCATGATGTGAAACTAATGATTTTAAAGCATGTTTTTGCAGCTTTTCTAAATGTAAGCATCTCTACTCTCGTACATGTTTATACTGAGTTGTGAAATCACGTGTTTTACTTGTTTTGAGTACTAAGATTACTTTAAATGTATCTCTTACTGAGCCTGAAAAGCTGACCCCCCTTATTTTCCCTCTCTCCAAAGTACTTTCAGTAGTTTGAGTACGGCTAAGGACTTGCATATTTGGTATCCGTTGCATCCCATCGAGAGTCAGGTATACACATTTGTATAATTTTGTATCTGAACATGTAAATGTACAGTACTGTAAACGGATATGATGTCGGGGATGTAGAGTTATGTAAATACCATTGTATATGTATTTAGTTAAAGTCAAAGGATAGTAAATCCTGATATGTGAATGTGATTATGGAAATGGAATGGTAAATAGTGTGAGGGAACTAACACCGAATCATAGCCCAACTATTGGTAGGATGGTCACGATGAGAGAAAGGTAAGAATTAAAGAATAATCGAAAAAGAAAGGAAAATGCAAAAAATTTGTAGCGATATTTGGTAAAAAGGGGTCGTGACACAAATCTATAAGGAAAGTGTTGAGAGTTTAGAGAGAAAAACTAGGTTACTTTGCTTCAAAAATGGAAGGTTTTGAGTTGCTTTCATGAAATACAGCTCAGCTGCCCAATTTTTATAGAAATGGCTTGACGAGATCGATCTCCATAAGTGAGGGATCGATCTGCTCTTGCTTTAAGTCTCTCGACATTCAGTTTTTCAAGCATGAGGGTTCGATCTATTCTAAAGGATAAAATCGATCTTGGCCAGGTAGAGAGCTTCAGAGATCGATCTGCTAGAGGTATGAGATCAATCTGCTTCTGTCCAAGACATAATGAGATCAGTCTGCTTGAGGATGAGATCGATCCTTGCTTAGCAGAAGCTTATCAAGATCGATCTGGCTTGAAGGAGGGATCGATCTCCCCTTGTTCTGCAGCATACTTAGCCGAATTTCTTCACAAATTTCAAATTTAACTTCTTATCGATTTACTTCACTACTCATTTTGCATTCAATCCACATTTATCACTTAAAAATGTCCATTTCTTATAATTCATACTCAATGAAACATGTGTGTACATCATGATAACAAGTGTGTACATCAAATCTACGGACCTTACATCATTTATGATTCATAGTACATAAACAAGTGTATACTTAGGGAATCATAAGGATTACATATGAAAATATGGGTCTTACACTACCTAAATCTATCATTCAATCATAATATCAAGTGAGGCATGTAGGTTACATTTCGAAAACAAATTTTGCTATAATGGCCATATATAAATCCCTGTGATCCCAAGCTACGAGGATCCCGGCGTGTGGGGCATCACAAATTTCAAAGTTAACTTCGTATCAATTTACTTCACTACTCATTTTGCATTCAATCCACATTTATCACTTAAGAAGGTCCATTTCTTATAATTCATACTTAATGAAACTTGTGTGTACATCAAATCTACGGACCTTACATCACTTATGATTCATATTACATAAACAAGTGTATACTTATGGAATCATAAGGATTACATATGAAAATATGGGTCTTACACTACCCAAATTTATCATTCAAACATAATATCAAGTAAGGCATGTAGGTTACATTTCGAAAACAAATTTGGCTATAATGGCCATATACAAATCCCTGTGATTCCAGGCTTCGAGCTGCAACAAGAGGTAAGGTCAGCCCTACTCGTACAATAACTCAACCAACTAGTCATAAAGACTACACAGTACAGCGTACTTCATGTGACATACACAGTACAATGTACTCCATGGACCCACACGGTCTGAGAGTGCTTGCCATAGGTCTTAGCCCACATCATCGACAGGGGTGCCTATCATAGGACTTAGCCACATGACTATTTTTAGGGTGCCTGCCATAAGACTTAGCCCATATCATGGTTCGGGGGTGCATGCCATAGGTCTTAGTCGCCCTTACCTTACCTGCAACCATTTCATGTCTCAAAACACGCATGCGATGTATCATCTCATCGTGACACACAGTCTACAGAAGGCATCAGCACAATTTTCTATAAAACATGACAAATCTTTGTACAAGCAACACTCTAGTACGCTTTTCAAGCATAGTAAATCAATAAAACCTAGTACGAGCAGGGCTCCAGCACTATCAGTATAAATC
The DNA here is from genome assembly GCA_033439115.1 of Firmiana major. Lineage (NCBI taxonomy): Eukaryota > Viridiplantae > Streptophyta > Magnoliopsida > Malvales > Malvaceae > Firmiana > Firmiana major. Next base: position 43,141,418 of record CM065905.1, read on the forward strand.
AAAAGTGTCAAAATCTAGTGCGAACTAAGCTCCAACACTATTTGCACTCACACAAATATGATAGGTGGCTTCAGTTAAAATATCAAGTATTTTCAAAGATAACATTTAGCACCTGATCCGTGCTTTTTCATGCAAACACACAAAGCAATAGCCAACCTATCCTCATTTCATTCATATCAAAGCATTTCATCATAAAAACTTCAAAGTCATGAAAATACATGCATTTTTGGATCCTTACTACCCCTTTCATAAAATTTCTACCAAGGTAAACTTATATTCTCTGTCCTTATTTTTGGAACCTTTCACAAAAATTCTTAATGCATTATTAGATAGCTAGAGAAATTTGCGCCCTATAATTCCCCTCAAAATACGTACAGTTACCTCTAGGCACTTACAAAACCCCCTTACCTCAAATCACGTCAAACGTAGTACAAGTTCCATCGCTGGAAGCTCGTTCGATCCAACTTGCTCCTAATCCAGTCTCTGAAGCTGCAAACATTCATCAATCACTTCATCATAATTGATACATCTTATCGAACCTTATAGTATTAAGCTTGGTCCACTTTCACATTCTGCCAACATTATGCCGTTCCTAATAAATTTGGCTAGTAAGTCACCTAGTTATCAAATCAGACACTTGATTTGCATGCTTAAACATTAGTTTATCCATTCATTCATGCATTTAAAAATTACCATTTATGCACATTTCATCACTTTGTCCAATCCCATAAATTTGATTCCACATAACCATCTCAATGCCATGTATACAACATTATTAACACCTTGGTATAACCTAATTATCATCAACTCAACTATATCTATTTTCTCACACTAAACACATTCTAGGTTACACTTGTTCCATTACATTTGAGGTAGCTTTAATCATCAATACATACACCAACCTACTCACAACAACAATTAGATAAATATACTTAGAGTTGGTGTATTGGAAACTCACCAGCTTGACTTTCTTCTTTTCCAAGTTTGAAGACTCCTTTACTCCTTCAATCTAACAAATGAAATATTGACTCCAAGCTATGTTGTTCTTCTTCTCATAATAAACAACTTTGCTTTAATAGCTTTTCCTCAATTCTTTTTGGAAGAGGGTGTATTCTAGAGAGAGAAAGATTGGTATTTTGGGTAAAAATGGAAGAGGTGTGTTGGTTTGTTGAAGAAAGAGGTTTTGTCGTGGGGTTTTTATATATTAAGAGTGATGAGATCGATCTGCTAGGGTGAAGAGATCGATCTTCCTTTTATTTTAGCCATCGAATTCTCAGGTTTGAAATGGGAGAGATCGATCTGCTCATTGGAGAGAGATGGATCTTGGCTTGGCAGAAGCTTGAGGAGATCGATTTGCTCATGGGGAGAGATCGATCTGCTCTTGACAGAATAAAATGGAGATCGATCGGCACTTAAGAAGGGATCTATCTAGGCTTGGTAGAGACAGATGTAGATCGATATGCTCATTGGGGAGATCGATCTGCTAATTAGGGAGATCGATCTGGCCTTGGTAGATTCACTTGGAATTGTTCTGCTTGCACAATGGATCGATCTGCCTTGGATCGGAGAATGATCTGGCCTTCATTTATGGCATTTCCTAGTGCATTTTTCCAGATATTTCAAGGGTAAATTCCTATTTCATTACTCCAATACTCATTTTTCATTTTAATCCCACTTAGAGCATGGAAAGATTCATTTCCTATGATTCACATATAATATGAATTGTGTGTATTGCTTGCATTCATTAAGAATACTTAGAATTCACGGTCCATGCATTATTAATTCGTGTTTTCATTCCTTATCTTCAATTCGACTTGCTTAAAGTTCTATTCGTTTAGTTTATGGTCCTTCAGCCCTTATTTATCCTTTACGTGCATCATGACATTCATCCATCCCATTTGCAATTCATTCACATTTACATGATATAAAATCATCTGTCTTATAATTCCATTAACATATGACAAAGTTATGCATACATAAGGTCTCACAATCTCCCCCACTAAGAAAATTTGGTCCTCCAAATTTGGAACCAATTCAGTCCGTGAACATCTCGGGGTACTTCTCCCGCATCAAACTCTCCAACTCCCATGTAGCTTCTTCTGCAGTGTGGTGCTGCCAAAGGACTTTCACTAAGGGGATCATCTTCGATCTCAACACCTTTTCCTTCCTATCCAATATTTGAGCTGGCTTCTCAACAAACATCATGCTCTCGTTGAGCTCCAATGGCTCATATCTAATTACATGTGCCAGATCCGGGTGGTACTTCCTTAACATAGAGATGTGGAAGCTGTTGTGAACGCCCACTAGCTCAGGTGGCAACGCTAGCCAGTAGGCCTTATCTCTTACTCTATCAAGTATTTCAAAGGGTCCAATGTAACGAGGAATTAACTTACCTTTCTTTCCAAACCTCGTTATACCCTTGGAAAGAGAAACTCGCAAAAACCCTGATTCACCCATTGTGAATTCCAATGGTCTCTGTCTCCTGTGAGCATAACTCTTTTGTTTGCTCTGAGCTGTCCATAACCTCTCACAAATCAATTGGACGTCCTCAGAGGCTTGTCTCACTAAGTCGAGAGCAAATATTAGTCGGTCACCAACCTCTTCCCATCGTATTGGGAAACGACATCTGCGGGCATACAAGGCTTCATACGGTGCCATCCCGATACTCGAATTGTAACTGTTATTATAGGCGAATTTTGCGAGTGGTGAATGGTCGTCCTAGGAGCCTCCAAAATCCAATGCATACACTCTCAACATATCCTCAAGAGTCTGTATAGTCCTCTCCGACTGACCATCTGTCTGAGGATGGAACGCTGCGCTAAAACTCAGTTAGGTCCTCATCGCTTCCTGAAAATGTTCCCAAAAGTGAGAAGTGAAACAGACATCCTTATCAGAAACAACGTTCACTGGAACACCATGTAACCTCACTATCTCATGCACATATAGTTTCGCCAGTGTACTCAGAGTATCGGTGGCTCTTATAGCTAGAAAGTGTGCCGACTTCGTCAATCTGTCTACTATCACCCAAATCGCATCGGGTTTCCAGCGGGTCCTAGGTAAACCCATCACGAAGTCTATAGTGACATGCTCCCGTTTCCAAGTTGGTATAGGTAGAGGTTACAATAGCCCTACAGGCTTCTGATGCACTACCTTCACCTGCTGATACAGATGAGACACTTAACCACATATTCAGCCACCACTCTCTTCATCCCTGACCACCAATACACTCTTCGGAGTTTCTGATACATCTTGTTACTTCCTGGATGCAGTGTATACTTCGCCAAATGAGCCTCTGACAAAATTATCCTCTTGATCTCTAGATCATTGGGAACACATATCCTGCCCCTGAACCTCAGTAAACCATATGATCTAAGCTCAAAATCAGTCTCTGTACCCTTCTGTATCTGTCTGATAATATCACTGCATTGCTGATCAATCTGCTGAGCCTAGCGAATATGCTCCACCAGATCCGATTCCAGCTGCAAGACAGTTATCATATAACCACTATCAACATCAGGTGGGGTCATATCCAAACTGAGGCTCATAAATTGTTCCAACAGCTCGTGTTCCCTGATCATCATATATGACACTAACCCAAGGTTCTTCCTGCTCAAGGCATCAGCAACTACATTCGCATTACCCAAGTGGTACATGATTTCATAATCAAAATCATTCAGAAGCTCGAGCCATTTTCTCTGTCTCATATGCATCTCCTTCTACGAAAACAGAAACTTGAGGCTTTTGTGGTCCGTTAATATCAAAAATTTCTCACCATAAAGATAGTGGCGCCATATTTTCAAAGTGAACACCACGGCTTCCAACTCCAAATCATGGGTCGGGTAGTTCCTCTCATGATCCTTCAACTGTCTAGATCCATAGGTGACTACCTTTCCATCTTACATCAGTACACAACCCAGTCCTTGGTGTGATGCATCTATAGATACAGAGAACTTTCCTGAGCTTGTAAGAATGGTGAGAATCAGAGTTGTGGTCAATCGACGCTTAAGCTCTTAAAAACTCCTCTTATATGCCTTGTCCCACACAAACTCAACAGCCTTCCACTTGAGACGTGTCAACAGAGTAGCTAGTCTAGAGAAACCCTCAACGAATCTTCGATAACAACCTGCTAATCCCAGAAAACGTCTGATCTCAGTAACTGTCCTGGTTTGTCCCCACTGAATAACTGCCTCAATCTTGGATGGATCTACTGATACCCCATCCTTCAATACAACATGGCCCAAAAATGAGATTTGCTCCAACCAAAAGTTACAATTGCTGAGCTTGTCATATAACTCCTTTTCTCGGAAGGTCTGCAGAACTATCCTCAAATGCTGCTCATGATCTTCCCTGGACTTGGAATAAACCAATATATTATTAATGAACACTCATCGTTCATCAACGCCATAAATGTTGCGGGGGGCATTCGTTAATTTGAATGGCATAACCAAGAACTCGTAGTGGCCATAACGGGTATGAAATGTCGTCTTGGGTACATCTCCACTCCGTATCCTAAACTGATGGTATCTAGACCATAGATCTATCTTAGAAAAGACTTAGTCTCCTCAGACCTGATCCAAAAAATCATCAATGCTTGGAAGGCGACACTTGTTCTTAATGGTAGCCTTCTTCAACAACCGGTAATCTATACACAATCGGAGGCTTCCATCCTTCTTCTTTACAAACAAAACTGGAGCTCCCCAAGGTGAGACACTTGGTCTAATAAACCCCTTCTTTAGCAACTCCTGGAACTAGTTTTTCAGCTCCTCCAACTCAATCAGGGCCATCCTATACGGTGGTTGAGATATTGGCTTAATACTAGGTACCAACTCTATTTAAAACTCCATTTCACGATCCGGTGGTAGTCCTACTAGATCATCCGAAAAGACATCAAGAAATTCTGCAACTACTGGAATGTCTCTCAATTCTGGACGGACCTTATCTATATTAACCACGCATGCAATGAACCCTTCACATTGTTATTTCCATCGTTAGTAACATGACTCATCCTTAAAATTAGACTTATCAATTCCAACATACAAATTTATCCATTTTGCTTACAATAAAATACTACTTCCATTACTTTTCAAGGGAATTGTTTTTCCAATACATTTTTTGGGAAACTTACGGTAACATTATCTATCCCTGAAAACGTTATCGTCTTAGGAAAACAATCTAAAACAACCTGATTTGTAGCCAACCAATCCATTCCTTAAATTACATCAAAATCATTCATACTCAACAGAATAAGATTGGCTGCCATCTCTTTCCTCCTATCTTCAGCCTACAATCCCTATACACATACTCCATCAACTGACTGTCATTCATGGGCGTAGAGATTAATAACATTCTATCTAATGATGTAGGCTTAACATAATTTGACAACTTACAGGCGAATGAGGGTGATATGAAATAATGCGTGGCACCAGGATCAAATAACACAAATGCTTCTAAGTCAAAAATTAAGATAGTACCTTAATCACATCTGCTAATAAATATGCTGTGTACTAATCTAGTGTATGCACTCGCCTTCTGCCAATAACCTGCTTCCCCTTCTCTGCGGCTGTGGCTCTCCTCTTCGGATTAGAAGTCTCAGCAAGAGCTATCTCTGACTCCTTACTCTTTTGTGGGGCAGTCTCCATCATCAAGGGGCAATCCCGTACAATATGCACTGGCTTCCCACAACGATAGCACACTACTAAAGACATCGGACAAAGCTTGTTACCATGATATCAACCGTATCTCCTACACTGCTCGATAGTCGATCGGGCCTCTCCAATAACTACACCTCTCGATGGTGCTATAGCTGAATATACCGGAGGCTTTACTATCCTCTTCTGGACCTCCTCAATTCGAGTTCTCTTATTAGTTAGTCTCTGACCTCCTCTCCTGATCAGCTTATCAATTTCGGATCTCTTTTGGTCTCTGTCTCTACCTCTACTGATCTTTCCAAGCTGGGAGGCATTACGCACAATGTCTTGCTCACATAGCTGCGCCTTGTGCACAGCCTCCTTATATGTAGGGATACCAAATAGGACTAATCTAGATCGGATGACTGGCCTCAATCAATCAATGAACTTCCTGACCTTCCTCGGCTCACTACTCATCGTATTTGGGTCATACCTCCCTAGGCATTTAAACCTCATCTCATACTCATCTACAGATCTGTTCCTCTGAGTCAACCCAATAAACTTCATTTGTAACTTCCTCTAAGTAGTGGTCGAAACATACTGCCTTCAGAAGGCCTCTAAAAATACCTCTCATGTGATCTTAAAGTGACGGGCTCTCAAAATCGGCCTGGTGGACTTCCACCAATGCTTTACTGCTCCTTTCGACATGAATGCGGTAAAAGCGACCATCTCTATAGCGGTGCACTCAAAGAACCCATATAACTTCTCAATCTCGTTCACCCAATCCTCAGCAACCACTGGATACTTCACCCCACTAAATGATGGCAATCTAAATTTCTAAAATTACCATAATCTCTCCAAATCACAACCATAACCCCATACTCTGCTGCTCTGCAGTGGAGCAACATGAGATGTTGTATCCTGAACTGATGGGGGTGTATCTGCCGCTTGTGGCATCTGTGCTAGTTGTGTAGGTGTATCAAAAGCAATTGCGGGTCTAGCATCAGTAGCTTGGGTAGCTGGGCCTTGTCTCTCCCCAGCTCCCTGCATCGACTGAGTGACTAGCTCCATAATAGTCTCCAAACTCTGCTCCAACCTAGCGAAGCGTGCCTCAATATCGATTGGCCTCTCAATAGGCTCCTGCGTGACCTGCTCAGTCTGTGGTTCTGCATGGCTTTCAGGCCTCCCTCTATGGCCCTTAGCACATGCCCTCGCCCCTCTACCACTGCGTGTGACAGGCATGATGCCTAAATCCTACATCTATAGTTATTCATTAGTCTAACCCATCAGATATACACATTTATATCTAAACAAAGTATAGCAATATGGGGATGTAAATTTTTCTTATTACTAACTTCGACTCATATCAGATCAACTCCGCTCTGATACCAATCTCTATCACGACCCCTCTTCTACAAAAATTTACCATAAATTTTTCGCTTATTCGTTAACCTTCCCTGTCGTGAACGATTTCCAACACCAAACAGTTGAGCTATGATCTAGAGTTAGTTACATCTTACCATAAACCATATCACTTAACATTTATATACAATAACTATAGACACTTAAATTGCTTACATTGAACATTTATTATTTCGTACGTGTCTACAAATATTTACATTCTAAAAGTATTACTGTGTTGTACTTGTTTAGATACAATATGATATTAATGTGTATACCTCTCTCTCTCAACCACTATGGATGCTCTGTGGAGATAGAAAGTGAAAGGGTGAGCAACCACACGCTTAGTAAGGAAATAGTGTAAGCAGGTAGATAGCTACACTATCTACGCACATATAATGACATCATATCAAAATCATTTACATCTTGAGCATGAGGTAGATCAAAACCATGCCACATGAATATGTATATAATATATGAAAACTCATAAAAATAGGCATGATATCACATGGAAAATCATCATGTAAAACATCTCATGCTCATCATCTCAAAACTCATCACAATTCATTTAAATCAAATCTGATCCCGCTCTTCGGGAATATTATGTGCATAAAATCACATTTCTTTCTTAAAACAAAGCCACGGGTGTCACCCCTCTTTCGGGTCAACCCAAATCTATCATTAAAACATATTATCAATTGAGGCATGTAGGTTACATTTCGAAAACAAATTTATGAATAATGGCCATATATAAATCCCTGTGATCCCAAGCTACGAGGATCCTAGCATGTGGAGCATCACAACTGCAACGAGAGTTGAGGTCAGCCCTACTCATGCAATAACTCAACCAACTAGTCATCAAGACTACACGGTACAACGTGCTTCATGTGACATACATGGTATAACGTACTCTGTGGACCCCCACGGTCTAAGGGTGCCTGCAATAGGTCTTAGCACACATCATTGTCAGGGGTGTTTGCCATAGGACTTAGCCCACATGGCTATTTTTAGCGTGCCTGCCATAGGAGTTAGCCCATATCAAGGTTCGGGGGTGCCTTCCATAGGTCTTTGCCGCCCTATACCATGTCGGTAACCATTTCATGTCTCAAAACACGCGTGCGATGTATCATCTCACCGTGACACATAGTCTACAAGAGGCATTTGGCACGATTTTCTATAAAACATGTCAAATCTTCGTATGAACAACGCTCTAGTACGGCTTTCATGCATAGTAAATCAGTAAAACTTAGTGCGAACAGGGCTCTAGCACTATCAGTGTGAATCAAAGTATCAAAATCTAGTGCGAGCTAAGCTCTAACACTATTTGCACTCACACAAATATGATAGGTGGCTCCAGTTAAAATATCAAGTATTTTCAAAGATAAAACTTAGCACATGATCTGTGCTTCTTGCAAACACACAAAGCAATAGCCAACCTATCCTTATTTCATTCATATCAAAGCATTTCATCATGAAAACATCTAAGTCATGAAAATACATGCATTTTTGGATCCTTACTACCCCTTTCATAAAATGTCTACCAAAGTAAACTTATATTCTCTTTCCTTATTTTTGGAACCTTTCACAAAAATTCTTAATGCATTATTAGATAGTTAGAGAAATTTGCGCCCTATAATTCCCCTCAAAATATGTATAACTACCTCTAGGCACTTACAAAACACCCTTAGCTCAAATCACACCGAGGGTAGTACAAGTTCCACAGCTAGAAGCTCGTTCAATCCAACTTGCTCATAATCCGATCTCTAGAGCTGCAAAAATTCATTAATCACTTTATTACAATTGATACATCTTATCGGACCTTATAGTATTAAGCTTGGTTGACTTTCACATTCGGCCAACATTGTACCGTTCCTAATAAATTTGGCTAGTAACTCACCTAGTTATCAAATCAAACACTTGATTTGCATGCTTAAACCTTAGTTCCTCCATTCATTCATGCATTTAAAAATCACCATTTATGCGCATTTCATCACTTTGTCTAATCCCATAAATTTGATTCTACATAACCATCTCAATGCCATGTATACAACATTATTAACACCTTGGTATAACCCATTTATCATGAACTCAACTATATCTATTTTCTTACACTAAACTCATTATAGGTTACGCTTCAATAATCAATACATACACCAACCTACTCACAACAACAACTAGATAAATATACTGAGAGTTGGTGTATTAGAAACTCACCTAGCTAGACTTTCTTCTTTTCCAAGTTTGAAGACTCCTTTACTCCTTCAATCTAACAAATGAAATACTGACTCCAAGCTATGTTGTTCTTCTTCTCACAATGAACAACTTTGCTCTAATTTCTTTTCCTCAATTCTTTTTGGAAGAGGGTGTATTCTAGAGAGAGAAAGCTTAGAATTTTAGGTAAAAATGGAAGAGGTGTGTTGGTTTGTTGAAGAAAGAGGTTTTGTCATGAGGTTTTTATTGATTGAGAGTGATGAGATCGATCTTCTAGGGTGAAGAGATCGATCTTCCATTTGTTTTAGCCATCAAATTCTCAGGTTTGAAATGGGAGAGATTGATCTTCTCCTTGGGGAGAGATCGATCTTGGCTTGGCAGAAGGTTGAGGAAATCGATTAGCTTATGGGGAGAGATCGATCTGCTCTTGACATAATCAAATGGAGATCGATCTGCACTTAAGAAGGGATCGATCTGAGCTTGGAAGAAGCAAATGTAGATCAATCTGCTCATTGGGGAGATCAATTTGCTCGATGGGGAGATCGATCTGGCCTTGGCAGATTCACTTGGAATTGTTCTGCTTGCACAAGGGATCGATCTGCCTTTGATAGAAGATCGATCTGGCCTTCATCTAGGGCATTTCCTGCTACATTATTCCAGATTTTTCAAGGGTAAATTCCTATTTCATTACTCCAATACTCATTTTTCATTTTAATCCCACTTAGAGCATGGAAGGACTCATTTCCTATGATTCACATACAATATGAATTGTGTGTATTGCTTGCATTCATAAAGAATACTTAGAATTCACGGTCCATACGTTATTAATTTGTGTCTTCATTCTTTATCTTCAATTCTGTTTGCTTAAAGTTCTATTCATTTAGTTTGTGGGCACTTCAGCCCTTATTTATCCTTTACATGCATCATGACATTTATCCATCCTATTTGCAATTCAATCACATTTACATGATCTAAAATCATCTGTCTTATAATTCCATTAACATATGACAAAGTTATACATACATGGTGTCTCACAAGGGGATCGACATCTGCTTCCATACATTGCCTCATATGGTGTCATTCCGATACTCGAGTGATAACTGTTGTTATAGGCGAACTCGGTTAGTGACAAGTGGTCATCCTAGGAGCCTCTTAAATCCACCACACACGCTCCCAACATATCCTCAAGGGTCTCTATAGTTCTCTCTATCTGACCATCTGTCTGAGGATGGAAAGCGGTGCTAAAACTCAGCTCGGTCCCCATCATTTCCTGAAAATGTTCCCAAAAGTGGGAAGTAAAGCGGGCATCCCGATCAGAAATAATACTCACTGGAAAACCATGCAGCCGTACTATCTCTCGGACATACAGGTTCACCAACGAACTCAGAGTATCAATAGCTCTCATAGCTAAAAAATGGGCTGACTTCGTCAACCTATCCACATCACCTAGATTGCATCATAACCTCTGCGGGTCCTTAGTAAACCCATCACAAAATCCACGGTGATGTGATCTCACTTCCATGTCGGTATCGGTAGAGGTTGCAACAGTCCTGCAGGCTTTTGTTGCTCTACCTTTACTTGCTGATAGATGAGACATCTAGCAACATACTCTGTAATGTCTCTTTTCATCCCAAACCACCAATAAAACTCCCAAGAGATTCCAATACATCTTCGTGCTCCCCGGACGTACCTTATACTGTGTCGAATGAGCCTCTGATAAAATTAATCTCTTGATCTCTGCATGTCTTCCTTTTCCAAGTTGTGTTCTTCCTCCAGGAGTACCCAGCTAACTGCTCCTGTCTGCGTACTGCTGCTTCTGGCCATGTCATGTTCAGCTAGTGGTGGTGCTGCTGTACATGCTCCATGTTCTGCTTCGACTACTGCAACTGCTCTCGGTTTCACTCTGCTGTTCCTGTCGGGTCCTGCTTCTGCTGTTGCTAACCCAGCTCCCGGTCTTGTCCTGTATTGCTACCAGTGTTGTTGATCTATTTCTCTTTACTGTTGTCTTCAGATGCACCTTACGCACTCTCGGTACCGTGAGTGTTGTATATCACAGCATTCGGCATCAACAATTCTGTAATTCTTAGCAATGCAATTCTATAAATAGATAGAACACAAACATTGAATTGTAGTATGTAAGTTCAAGGCAGTGAATAAACTATGGCAACCTTAATATGACTGAATTGAACAGCTAGAATAGGAAAAGGAAATAACAGTAAATCACACATAAAACAGAGGAGAACAGAGAGGAAACACACAACCTTTCACTGCACTATTCACGGTAAGAGATGCCAATACTAACATGAAGCAAAGCTAAATTAATGGTAACATAACTAGAAGCAAGGTTACTAATAAGTGAAGAAACTAAAAGAATTAAACTAATGGAACAATTGATCTGAACTGAAGAACTAAATAATAATAAAAAGAAAAAGATGTTAACTGTAAGAATTGATGAAAAAGAGCATGAATATTTTTATTAATCAAACAGTGGATCATGAAGAGTAGATATTGAGGTATTTCTTCATTCACAAACATTGGATCACGGTGAAGAAGATTAATCAAACATCAGCTGGTTTCTTCCAGTACCCACGGTTTCTGTCAATAGTCACGGTTTCATTCATTCCTCCACCAAACCATTTTTGTTCCACCCTTCCAATATTATCACCAATCGATGCACAGAATCATCCCAACATTTTAGATCGGCAATAATGAATCAAAAATCATGACCGGCATTGATGACTCAAGATTTGCAAATGCTTTAGACTATAACCGAAAGGGGATTAAAACATATAGCAAAAACAAGATGATGACAATTGAAACAAACTGAAATGATAAACAACTATTTCTAAGCACTGATACTGATAAACTGAAAACATGAATTTTTCATAATAAAACAGTAGATATTGAGAAAAGAAAATGGAAGCTAGAAGAAAAATGCTATGCGGCAGAATCCTCCAAAAACAAGGAAAAAAAAACTTTTTAAGTTAACCTAAAAAATAAAACTATTCTACCCTAATTTACCTTTATTCTAACCTAGGCTCCCCCTTTTTCAATTGACATCTTTTTCTATTTATACACACACTTAGGGGTACAATTGTAATATTTCCATCCTAGATGAGTTGACATTGTTTGGCCACTTGTCTTCACACCATTGCCTCCTTGAAAAAATAATATTTCCATGTCATCTGTCTTTTTGTCCAATTGGATGTGCTAGGCTCGTGTTGTTCGCGTGGTCCAATCTCAATTTTAGCCCAATTCCGGTCCATTTTCTACCAAAATATTCAAAATTCATCCGAATTCAATTTATCTGCAAACATGAGAATTTTAATTAAATAAAGGGGATAAATAACAAAATAAATTGGGGATTTAAATAATTAATTAGGAAATTAAGCACAAATAATTCTAAAAATATAGAATTATCACACCCCCAAACTTGAGCTTTTGCTTGTCCTCAAGCAAAACAAAATAATTGTAAGAATGACAAGTACTAAACACATTAATTTTCCCAATATTATCCTCAAAGAAAAAGTACAGACTATGATCTTAAAGATTCACAATTACAAGTCCAACATTCAAAATTATTCAATCATAAGTCCTAACCCAAATTGGATCCCTCGTGTGTGTGAAAATGTCAAAGTCACTTCACAGTACATTATTCGGATCAGATTATGCAAACATAGTGAATGCAAAGTCAATGACATGTAATCATTCCCATAAGTTTGCTTTTCACTTGTCCCTCCACTAATGTAGTCACACTTAACTAAAGATCAATAGGATTTCATTAAGCTTGTAATGTAAGGCTGGGGCTAAGGTATGATAAAGTCGATTTAGGTTTAATTACCCCTTAACATGCATTACTTCCGAATCTTAATGTAAGAGCTCAAATTTATTTCCCCCAGACTTATTTCTTTTGCTAAACATTTATATATATATATATATATTTTTTTTTTTCTTCTTTCTTCTTTTCTTTTTTTCTTTTTCTTTTTCTTTCATTTTTTTTTTCATTTTTTTTGAACATTCACTATCACCAGATACCCATATGTATAAAGCTCAAAATATATCCCAATGACTTTCATGCTTTCAGGGTAGGGGATAGGAACAAAGTATTTAAGCTAAGGAAAATTAATAGCAGGTGTATTTACAGAGAAAGTCTTATTTGGCCCAAATGGGTGACTAGGGGTAAAATATGTACAGGGTCGGCTAGAAAGGCTCAAACGATCCAAAGATAGCCTAAATCATCTCCCAAATTAAATGTGATCTAATATTTCACCTCGAGATCAGATCAAACAAATTCTAGAATATGATGCACAAAATCAACTGAACAAATGCAATCCTATGTCCACATAAGCTTTCTCTAAATAAATATATAGATTCATGACATGACATGTGCGTAAGATGAGGAAGTCACAATCAGAATCAAGACAAATTCAAGAACTCAACTTCATGCTTTTCATATAATCATGCTTCTTAGTCAATCGAAATCATACTTAATCATGGGGTCATATCATCGGAATATGAGAAAACTACATGCTAAGTACTAAATCATCCCAAAAGCAAACAGTTTAAGCTCAGATTTTCCAAAAAAATTTGAAAATTTTTTCAATTTTGCTTAAAGTTTTGAAAAATATTCAAGTGATATCCCCTTGGTTCACCCTCAAACTTGAGCTTTTGCTTGTCCTCAAGCAAAACAAAATAATTGTAAGAATGACAAGTACTAAACACAATAATTTTCCTAATATTATCCTTAAAGAAAAAGTACAGACTATGATATTAAAGTTTCACAATTATAAGTCCAACATTCAAAATTATTCAATCATAAGTCCTAACCCAAATTGGATCCCTCGTGTGTGTGTGAAAATGTCAAAGTCAGTTCACAGTACATTATTCGGATCAGATTATGCAAACACAGTGAATGCAAAGTCAATGACATGTGATCATTCCTATAAGTTTGCTTTTCACTTCTCCCTCCACTAATGTAGTCACACTTAACTAAAGATCAATAGGACTTCATTAAGCTTGTAATGTAAGGCTGGGGTGTCACGACCCAAAACTACCTAAAAATCAGAGTAAATTTTTTATGTTTTGTTATTTTCTTTCATGCTTACCTGTCCTCTGATCGTGACCACACTCCACTAACAAATTGGGTTGTGCGCCAATGCCAGTCCCACCATTCATTTACCATTTAACTTAATTCTTTCTCAGTCATTTATAAGTGTTTACAATATTTATACATCCCCTAAAGTCACTTACAAACATGTTACTGTGCTATACTTATTTAGATACAACATATACAAGTGTATATACCTTAAATGATGGGCAGCAGCGGATATCCGGAATGCAGTACTCAGTCGCCTCAACATCTACTGGAGATTATCTGTGTGAGAAAATGAAAGGGGTGAGCACATCAAGCTCAGTAAGGCAATCCTACGAACAAGTAGGTAACCATACTACCTACATGAACGTGGTGCCATGTATAAACCACCTTTTCTCCACACATTTTAAAACTGATGCTATGATTCATGATGATATGTAAAACACGTTTGCATGAAAAATTCAACATGCAACTATTTCAAATCATTTATTACTCATTTAACATTTCACCACAAATCCAGGACTCAACCTATCCCTCGGGTGGTCCTGACTCACACAAAACCATGAAAATCAGTTTACATCACACATGGGTTTAAAAAGCATGGAAATAACATCATGTAAATCTAATTTAAAACCCAGTTTTGATCTCATCAAAATCGTCAACATGCGAGACTAGGCAACATCTGTATATCGGTAATAACCAAGACTATGGCCATGTGTCCTCGGGAGTTCCTCTGCTACACGGATCCTAGTGTGCGGGTTCTCACCATGATCGAGAACCGTCCGGGAGGTGGGTCAATCCATCTCGTCGGTCTTATCCGATCCCACGCATCCGAAGATGCCACACGTATCCGAAGATACCACGCATCCGAAGATGCCACACGGTACATCGTACTCCATGCTACTTGTACGGTACATCGTACTCCATGGACCCATATCATATCTCTATACTCATGCCATGTCTCAAAATGCACGTACGAGTCTATTTAATCGGTGACACACAGTCTACCTGATGCTCCAAGCACGGCTCATCGCATGTTCTCATAAAAATCAGTGGGGGGTGCGAGCGATGCTCCAGCACTCTCGTCAATTCAAGTAAAACTAGTGCGAGATAAGCTCTAGCACTCTCATCAAATCATGTGAAAAATCTAGTGCGAGTTAGACTCTAGCACCCTATCACGAAAATCATATATATATATAAAAATCTGATGCGAGTTGGACTCTAGCACCAATGCATGTAAAACTCTAGTGCGAGCTCTCGCTCCAGCACTAATTCATGCATCACACAAATCAACACATCATGTGAGCTGAGCTCTAGCACGTCACATGTCAATAAAAACACGTAGGCGGCTTTGTTTCCTTAAAACAGTTTTCAAAACAATTTCATCATTGAAAATATGCAATGCTGTGTATTTTTCTTTCAAGGTTAGCCAGCCTACTCATGCATGCGTCAAAACATCTCCAGAACGAGCAGGAACCTCTTGTTCTTGCTCCTCCCAATTTTTCCTAAAATTGAAAATTTTACCCTTAACAAGGGTATTTTGGTAATTTGCCCATTCGGGGCACTAAAATTATTAACTTACTTCTAGACCCTTCAGATAATTTAAAAGACTGCATATGAAATTTGAAATTTCGTAAAGTTGCCTCTAGCAGTCCGTAGAATTCCCTTACCTTATTTTTCTGTAGAGTCTGACCTTTCCTTTTCCACTGCTGTCTCGTCACGCAGTACGATTTACTCCCAATCCAATGTCCAAAACTGTGTATAATTATTCCTCAGGTCAGATATCATAAAATTTAATTGTATTTCTTATTTTCTGGGCTTAATTTAAATCATTGGGCCCTTTTTCCTTATTGGGCCCGATTGCACCTTAATAGGCCTTAATCGGCCTTAAGCCCGTTTTTCACTTAATTTTCACATTATTGAGGCCTATTGGGCTCATTGGGCCCACCAACAATTTCTTGGGATTTATTATTTACGATAATTTATCTAAATTTCCATAATTTAATTTATTTTATGCGATAATTAAATTCGAAGCACGCATAACGATGGAAATTATCGTAAATAAGGGTTACTTACCCGAGATTCCATGTTAGTATGCAAATCGAGGCTATCTCGAGCTCTCGTTGGATGCCAATTGTCGAGCTTCACAATTTCATAAATTTTCGAGTAAATTTCCAGTTGAATAATCATTAAATAAAATATTCTTCCAGTTGAATAATCATTAAATAAAATATTCCAAAATTCAAATCGGTCAATTTCGATCGCTACTGACTTACCCGTAGCTCGATTACATCGCCGAGATTTTTCTCTAATTTTTCCTCTTTTTCTTTTTCCCTTTTTCTCCTTTTTTCCTTTCTTTCTTGGCTGAACCAGTTCGGTCCGGTTCAGACCTGGTTCGGATCGCCGGTTCACCCCAGTTTGGCCGGTTTAGGGCCTTGTCGATCGGTTCTTCACCGGCTTCCGCCACTAGTGGCTCCGCTGGGTTGTCCGCAGTACGAATCTGCCCTCGGTTTTGTCCAAAGCCGTCGAAAAGTCACCGGTCTGGCCTGTTCTCTCCACCGTCGGTACCCATTTCCTCTTTCCGCCGTTTTCGACGTTTGCCTGCAGTTTCGACGGTTGTTTCCGGTACCAACAGCTCACCGTCGCCTGGGCTTCCAGAATCGAGCCTTGGTGGGGCTCGAATCGGCGCCGTTGGCCGCCAATCGGAGCATTCCTTCCCGCGACTTCTCCTTCCGTTTTCGGCCTTCTCCGGTGTTGTCGGCGCACGTGCCGGCGCCTGGTGGTTCCCACGAGGCTCATCGCCCTTCGCCGACCCTTGTTGGCCCCTCAGTCCCGCCGGTGGTGGCTCGTCGGTCTTCATCGGTTTCGGCTTTCGTTTTCGCTTCCTTTCGCTTCCTTTCATTTTTTTTCCAGTTTCCTCTTTTTTTTAACTAATTAATTAATTTTTTATTTTTTATTTTTATTTATTTATTTATTTTTATTATATTTTAATTATTAAAATATTCACAAATATTCTACAAATATCTACAAATTTCTTACTTTATTCTAAATTCATTTATTTAATTTTATTTAATTTATTTTAACCTTTTTCGGTATATTTTTCGATTATTTTCGGGATTATTTTTTGAAGTAAAAATCCCGATTAATTTCGATAAATTGATATCTTGATCAATTTAACCCAGAATAAATTTATTTCACCTTTATTGACCAAGATTTCTCAATCCATTATTTTTAATAAATTTTTTCTTATCGAATTTAGACCGACTTTCGATCTTTTGACTATTTTGCCCTTCAACGTGTTCGGGAATTTCATTTCAGTCCTTTTGCATTTTTAAATGCACTAGTAAATTTCTATTCATTCCCTTTTACTCTTACAATAAAATCGGGTCTTACAATCTCCCCCACTTAAGAAATTTGGTCCTCCAAATTAGAACCAAGTTAGTATGTAAATCACTCCGGTTACTTCACACATATCATACTCTTAACTCTTAAGTGACTTTTTTGGAGCGTACTACTACCAAAGGACTTTAATTAGGGAGATCGTCTTAAACCTCAATACTTTCTCTTTCCTGTTTAATGCCCGAATCAACTTTTTCAATATACTTATATTTGCACTGAGCTGAACTGTTGGAGTTCATATCTGATCACCTATGCTGGATCTGGATAGTATTGCCGAAGTATCAAAAGATGGGACACATTGTGGATGCCTGTTTATTCAGGTGATAACGCCAACCTACAGGTCTTATCTCTCACTTGTCCTATCTCTCAAAAACTCTATTCAGCAAAACTCAATTTGCCTTCTTCTCGAGTCTCGTTATGTCCTTATTCTGTTAGGACAAATAACTTCAACAATACAGACTCACCCTCGGTGAATTATTTGTCTGCTTTGAGGTGTTTCTTAATCTCTCACTCAACTGAACATCCTCAGAGACTTATTATACTAATTCGGAAGAAATTTCTATCTGTCACCCACTTTTTCTTGTCTGAGTCGGGAAAACAACCCCTACGGCCATACTATGCCGCATATCTTGTTATCCCGATACTCAAGTGACAACTGTCGTTATTGACAGATCCAATTTGTAATAACTGATCATCCCAGGAGCTTATAAAATCAATGGCACACGCTTTCATCGTATCCTCTAGAACCTGTACAGTCCTCTCTAACTGACCATCTATCTAAGGATGGAAAGCTGTGCAAATACTAAATCGGGTTCCCGTAGCTTCCTGAAAAATATTCTCAGAGGTGGGAAGTGAAGCGGGAATCCCTATATGATACCATGCTCACTGGAACGCTACATAATGTTCCACAATCTTCCTTATACCTGAATCCTCATACACACTTTGAGTATCTGGGGATTTCATAACCAGAAGGTGGGTAGACTTAGTCAACTTAGCGACTATCATCTAAATAGCCTCGTGACTCATCTGAGTCCTCTATAACCCATCACGAAATTCATGGAGACTTGCTCTCATTTTCGTGTCGTGTCGATATAGGTAGAGGTTGTAATAACTCTGCGGACTTTTAATACTCTACCTTATTCTGCTGACATGCTAAGCACTTTTCCACAATCTCTATCATATCTCTTTTCACATCTGACCACCAATACCCTTTTCAGAGATTTCATATATTTTTATTACTTTTCGTATGCACTGTATATCTCGAAGAGTAAGCTTCTGACAATATTACTGTCTCATCAACTGTGGTCCTGGGAAGCACTTATACTGTCTCTGAACCTCTCTGTAAATCATCGACACTCTCTGTGAACTCTGTCACTGTACCCTTCTGAATCTAGCCCAAACTATCGACACCATGTCGATCATCACGATAAGCCAGTCAAATTCGGGCACTTTCATCCGGTTCTAGTCTCAGGCTAGCTGTCACACAATCACTGTCATCATCAGAAGGGATCACATCACTACTGAGGCTCACAACTGCTCTAGCAGCTCACGCTCCCTGATCATCATATGTAATACCATCCCGAGGCTCTTTCTGCTCAAGGCATCAGCCATCACATTAGCCTTTCTTGGGTGGTACAATTTTCCACAATCAAAATCTCTCAGAAGCTCTAACCCACTATGTATTCTAATATTCGCCTCTTTCTGTGAAAATGGATACTTGGTGCTTTATGATCAGTGCATACACAAAATTTCTCACCATGTACATAATAGAACCATATCCTCAGTACAAGTACTATCGCTGCCAACTTTAAATCATGGGTCAGATAGTTTATTTTATGATCCTTGAGTTGTCTGGATCCACAATCGACTATCTTCCCTTTTTGCATCAATACCTAGCTCATTCATGATTTTGAGGTATCCATACACATTGAGAAACCTCTTAAGCTGTTGGGTATGGTGAAAATAATCACGGTGGTCAGTTCATACTTCACTACACCGAAATTTATGTCACATCTATCATCTCACTTTAAATACCACGCCTCTTAGTTAAACGTGTCAACAAAGTATACCCTTTTTAGAACTCGCAACAACCATCTGTAAAAGCAAATTTCCAATTGTTGCTTATAATTTTTCCTGGACTTTAACTACACCCAACATATCATCAATAAGGATGATGACAAATCGGTCCAGGTAAAGTTTAAATAACTCATTGTAGTTGAGCTCCACTACATATTTCAATCGCCCATATCCTTGACCTATGTACGCATAAATGTATAATATCACTTCAAAATTGCTCCCGTTCAAGGTACTAACCTGCTTCATTTCCTTTTTCTTATATTAACGGCTTTTATTAAATTTTAATATTTTAACCTTCATGATTAATCGAATTTTATAGTTCTCTATCGTACTAGTAAAAGAATCCAAATTTTAAATTTATATCTTACCACGGTCGATTTCAAGTTATAGATTATATATATATTTCTAGACGCTGTCAAGTCTTCAGGCGGGGAGGTATTTTGAAATACCTTTATTAACCCTTAGACTTAACCACAATTACTTTACATATTAGTCCCTGTGGTCACAATTCATATTCGCTACTATTCGCTTTAATCCAAATTACTTCATATTTTAAGGGCATTCTTACCTTGCATACGCCTCTTACTCCAGTACATCTTGTATTTAGGATCAAACATATCTTAAAGAGTATCTCCTTCATATATCAATTGTAACGAAACTCTGTCATTATTCATTTCGTGAGTACCATCATTTGCTCCTTTAATTTTAACCATTGCACCCTTTTTTAGTACTTATCAAAACTTACAGTATACTTTTCAGGGGTAAAACAGCACTATCTTAGGATAGAAATCCGAACATCATAATATGCAGCCGACCACTTTATTCTCAAATATTACTTTAAATTATTCATAGTCCACTGAATAAAATCGGTTGACTTATACTTCTTCTCCCGTTTTCAACTTAAAAATTTCTTCACAATTATTTCGTTAGTTAACCTTCCTCTATTGGGGTACTCATTTATCAGCATCGTGCCCAAGAGTGTAGGCATTTATGTCTTTTACTCACTTACATGCAAATGAAGGCAGTATGAAGAAATACGTGGTACCAGGATCAATTAACACAATTTCTTCTTTATTCATAAGCAGTGTGGCATCTTGGTCCAAGACATACACTCGCCTTCGTCCAACAGCCTACTTTCCTTTTCTCTTTGGTTGTGGCCTCCCTTTTCGATGCAGCTATCTTAACAGGGTTTTCTTTATCTCTTTACCTTTCTGTGGGGCAATCTCGCCCAACTTTGAGCAATCATTAATAAATGGTCCGTCTTACCACACTTAACGGCCATTTTCATCAATAATATGTAGGTGTAGGTCCCACTTTCGTGGTATTTACCACACATTCTACAGTGATCCGTAGCAGATTGGGGTTCTCCAATCACAATACCCCTTAAAAGTGCTACAATCGGATAACTGTGGCCTTACCAATCATCTTAGCCCATAACTCATCAAATCAAATCTTTTACCAATTACCTTTTTCTTGTTCTGACATTTCTGTCATTCTCAATTCTCTTTCTGTCTCTATTTTAACCCTAACTACCTTTCCCAATCTCAGAGGCGTGCAACACTCGATCTTATTCACACAACTGTATTCTGTGTACTGCCTCGGTATAGGTAGTGATACCTAACGGGGCCAATCGGACTCTAATGACAATTTGAGCCCTTCCATAAACTTTTAGACATCTCGACTGTCACTGTTCATAGTGTCGAGGTAATATCTGCCCAAGAATATAATTGAGTTTCATACTCATAATTCATACTTATCAATAAATCAATTCCTTTTAAACAGTGTCCAGGATATTCTATCACCGGAATACATCAAAAAATATTTCTCTTGTCAACTCTGGATGTCTAACTCTTAAGATGGGTCGAGCGAACATCCATCAATGCTCCGTCTCGCCCTCAAATCTTATGCATACACAGAGCAATTTGCTCCCAAAATATTCTTCACACTCCGCTCCAACCTCGCGAAGCGTGTCTCAATACTGTCCGATCTGTCTGTCGGACTCTATGAGGCATGCTCAATATAAACCTCTATTTCAATCGCATCCTGATTCTCACAGGTCAACTTAGCATGATTAGCAGGCTCAGGTCTACCTCTACGACCTCTGCCTCGTGCTCTACCTTCTTTATCGCGACTAATATTAGGTATTCCTGCATTCTCAACCATTTCTTAGTTAAAATCCATCTCGATATACACTATTGTATCTAACCAAGCACAATAACACGGGGATGTAATTTCCTAATTACTGACACTGACACACATCAGACCAATTTCTGCTCTGATACCACTTTTGTATGTTATGACCCAAAACTACCCAAAAATCAGAGTAAATTTTTTACGTTTTGTTATTTTCTTTCATGCTTACCTGTCCTCTTATCGTGACCACACTCCACTAACAAATTGGGCTGTGCGCCAATGCCAGTCCCACCATTCATTTACCATTTAACTTAATTCTTTCTCAGTCATTTATAAGTGTTTACAATATTTATACATCCCCTAAAGTCACTTACAAACATGTTACTATGCTATGCTTATTTAGATACAACATATACAAGTGTATATACCTTAAATGATGGGTAGCAGCGGATATCCAGAATGCAGTACTCAGTCGCCTCAACATCTACTGGAGATTATCTGTGTAACACCCCGTATATGTATAAGGGTAATGTGTGTACTTGGATTAAATAATATGAATGGACTTGTAATGTAAAGTATGATTGATGTAAGTCCATTGATTCAATGTATGTATGTGTAATATAAATTGTAACGTACATACAAGTTTCATTGAGCATGTATACGAAGAAATGAATTCTAGCAAGCGATGGATGTGATTGAAACTCAAAATGAGTAGTGTGGTAAAATGGAATGGAGTTATGCTTCCATTTGGTTTTATGTTGCATACCTTTGAATATACAATGAATGCACACAAGTTTCAATGTGCATAAGGTATGAATGGATGCCATTTTCAAGTTATAGAGGTGGATGGATGAGGAAATGGCCATGGCAATAGATTGAGGGTGTGTTGGTATGAGTTGCAGCAATGAAACTGCAGGAAATCTGGAAAACATGAGGTCCAGATCGATCTCCTAGGATGAGAGATCGATCTGGAAGAGCCAGAATGCTCTTATTTGGGCGAAAGAATAGAGCAGATCGATCTCCAATGGAGACAGATCGATCTGCCAAGCATTCTATAAGTGAAAAGATCGATCCTCAAGCACCCAGATCGATCTCCTTAGCTCTTTGTTTGGGACCAGATCGATCTTATGCCTTGACAGATCGATCTCATGCTTCAACAGATCGATCTCATTGCTTCGACAGATCGATCTCAAGCTTAAAAATGCCGTGAAAAAGAGGAATTTTAAGGGACCAGATCGATCTCCTCTTGGACCAGATCGATCTCCTCAAGTCATTTCTATATAAGGAGAGCTGAAAATCTGGAAATCTCGGAACCTCCCATTTTTCAACCCAAAAACCCAACTTTCCCTCTCTAAAAATCAGCCATTTTCAGTGAGATTTAGAGAGAGATCATTAGAGGCAAGGTTGTTCCTATCAAAGAGGAGAACAACATAGTGAGAGGGCATTTTTCCATTTTTGGAATTGAAGGAGTTGAGGGCATTACCAATTGGAGCAAGAAGAGAAATCATATTGGTAAGATTCTAACACTCCAATCCAAATGCATTAGCTATTTAATTGATTTTGGGGTTGATTGGTATGAGTATTGATGGATAAACTACCTAGGAATGTAGTGGAAGTGGTGTGACCTAGAAAGCTAAAATGGGTATAATGTGAGGATATGTGGGATTGAATGAGCTTATGATTTATGGCATGCTAAAGTTGTTATTGGGGTAATGTTAATGATTGTAGATGTTAAATGGAATTACTTGGTGAGTTGGAGAAATTGTGAAAATGGGTATGTTTATGATTGATAAAATGCCATAGTGAGGGAATTCATGGAATATGAACACTATGAGCTTAATGTCGATTTAACATCGATTTTGAATAAGTTAATAGGCCTCAGAAGATCCATAGACTCGAGTTATGGGTAAAGTAATGAAACGAGGCCCAATAAGCTTTAATAGAGGCTATAGGTTAAATTGACTATAGCAAGCACAAGGGTTGCATTGTATGGATCGAATATAATGCGGGATACGATTTTGTGCAGTCCCGAAGAGTTCGTTGAAGGTGAACCGAATCGTACGAGTAAGCAGCTTAAGGAAGTGGAATCACGCATCGCAATTCCAGGTAAGGGAATTTTGTGAGTATATAGAGATAGCTGCTCGTATTTTGAACTGGGTGAATATTGGGTGTTGTATGAAATGCATGAATTGCCCAAATAAATGATGGATGGTATTCGTGAATGATGACGAGTATATGCGTGGTTTTGGATTTGAAGTGGATTTTATGAAATGGGATAGTAAGGCTAATAATTGCATAAATCTAATGTTTTGATGTTTTTCCAAAACTAATTGCTTCGTTTTAAGCAAGCTCGTAGATAGGACGGCTAGTATTGTATGGTTGTTGTGGAAAAGCATTTGTGAGTGCTAAACCCGAATTACCGGGATTGATGAATTGTATATGAGCCGCCTATCACACTTGTATGACGTAAATCGCGCTAGAGCCTCTCTCGCGCTGGATTGCTATGTTTTCATTTGTATGAAACGTGGTGGAGCCTAGCTCGCACCTTGATTTGGAAACTATAATGATATTTATAAACCGTACTGGAGCTTCTGCTCGTACGTGGATTGTGAATGGTTGTCTTATGAGTATAACCGTACTAGAGCTATGCTCGTACGCGCCTCTTTATGAGAAGATGCATGATGCATGAGTCGTGCTAGAGCTTTGCTCGCAGAAGTTTGCACGAGGGGATACGTATAAGGTTGTGAAAGTGGGTAAGATCCTTAAGCCTTACATCCTTAAGCTAACATCCTTAAGCCAACATCCTTAAGCCCAAGAGGCAGGAAGGCTCTGTTAGGCGGGGAGGCTCTGTTAGGCGGGGAGGCTCTGTTTGGTGGGGAGGCTCTCTTACGGTGGGATCCTTAAGCCAACATCCTTAAACCCAAAGAGGCGGGGAGGCTCTGTTAGGCAGGGAGGCTCTCCTACATGGGTATGGTAAAGGTAAGATCCTTAAGCCCTACATCCTTAAGCTAACATCCTTAAGCCCGAAGAGGCAGGGAGGCTCTGTTAGGCGGGGAGGCTCTGTTCGGTGGGGAGGCTCTCTTACGGAAAGGACCCTTAAGCCCTACATCCTTAAGCTAACATCCTTAAGCCCGAGGAGGCAGGGAGGCTCTGTTAGGCGGGGAGGCTCTGTTCGGCAGGGAGGCTCTCCTTCACGGAATATGGAAAACTCTTGGTATGGGGTAGATAAGACCTAGGAGTGGCACCCCCGATCATGATATGAGTTACGGAGTACGCTGTACCGTGTATATCACATGGAGTACGATGTACTGCATGATGGTTATGTGATGAGAAAGTCTGGCGAAGGATAACCCATCTTCGTGCCAGCATGATACCCCGCACACCTGGATGCGTGTGGTCTGGGATGATTTATGATGTAATGGTTCACATAGGCACTTTTGATATAGTGACCTAGATTTATACACATGCGTGAATTGTGGAATGTAAATGTGGTTGTGATTGTGAGTTGATTTGGTGGTGTTATGTTGTTGGTTCAAAAAGGAGGTTTCTAAATGAATTGCCCTTTTACCAATTTAAATGAGATTGAGCATGAGATGTTTTATACATGATGTCTCTACCATGTTTTATATGCCAATGCACATGATTTGATACATGATATATATGTATATTCACATGGCATAGTTTTATTCCTCATGCTCCTACTATAAATGATTTATGCATAACACTATCAGCATGTAGATAGAGTAGTTATCTACCATGCTTGCATTATTGCCTTACTGAGCGTGTGGTTGCTCATCCCACTCTATTTTCCCCCCTACAGAGCGTGCATAGTAGCCCAGTGAGGACTGAGGCGTATTATTTTGAACTCCGCTGCATCTCCATTGCTGAAAGGTATATACACAGTGATTCTTTTTGTATCTAAACAATGTAAAAGCACAGTACTCTTTTGAGTTGTAATTACGGGGATGTAGATGTCAGTAAAACATGTATTCGTATAAGTACACGATTAAATGCACATGTATGACATCGTTTTAATTAATTGAGAATGAATGAGATATGGTATTTATTATTGGCTCACAGCCCAACAGTGTGTGGTGAGTTTAGTTCACGACCGGGTAAGGTAACAGTAAAACGCGAAAAATTTTCAGTGATTTTCGGTTAAGGAGAATGGAATTGGGTCGTGACAGAGATTGGTATCAGAGCTGTGTTGACCTGATGTGAGTCATTAATAAAATGTAGGAAAGTACATCCCCATAGTACTGTGCTTTTATTTAGATATAACTGTGTATACTGTGATGGATTGAGCTTAATAAATTATTATAATACAGGGAGTTAGGCACTATGCCAGTTACACGCAAAGGTAGAGGGGCGAGAGCACGTGCTAGAGGCCGTAGAGGTAGGCCTGAGAGCCGTGCGGAGCCACAGACTGAGCAGGCTCCACAGAACCCTGCTGAGAGAGCAGGTGATACTGAGGCTCGCTTCGCTAGATTAGAGCGGAGTATTGAGAGTCTGGTGGAGATAGTCACGCAGGCCTTGGGCACCAGTGACAGACGAGGTCCCGCGGCACAGCCTACTACTGAACAGGCAGCTGCAGAGGCGGAGAGACCTCAGACTGCTGAGACAGCTACAGTTACACCACCTCCAGCTCAGGATATAGCTTCTCCTATCGCTCCACAGCAGAGCGGTAGTGATTTGGGTTATGACTGCGACTTGAGCAGGCTGCGAGAGTTTCAAGCGCTAAAACCCCCAGTGTTCAGAGGGGTGAAGGACCCAGTGATTACGGAGGATTGGGTGTATGAGATGGAGAAACTGTATAGGTTTTTCCGATGCACTTCAAGTGAGAAGGTTGCCTTCGCCGTGTTTATGCTGAAAGGCGAGGCCGAGCATTGGTGGAGGTCCACCGAGGTTATTTTGAGGGCCAGACACTCTGAGATCTCGTGGGAGATATTTCTAGAGGCCTTCAGGAGACAGTATATTCCAGCTACCGCACAGAGGAAATTGCGGATGGAATTTATGAATTTGGTTCAGGGGAACCGGACTGTGGACGAGTATGAGTCCAAGTTTATGTCATTGGGAAGATATGACCCTGACACGATGGGTAGTGAGACCCGGAAGATTCAGAAGTTCATGGATGGATTGAGATTGGCCATCCGGACTAAGCTAGCTCCCTTCGATATTGTGACTTATGAGGAGGCGGTGCATAAGGCTCAGTTATGTGAACAAGACTTTGAGCGAAATGCCTCCGAGCTTGGGAGAGTCAGTGTTAAAAAGGATAAGGATCGAAAGAGATCCGGGTTTGGAAGAGTGGCCAAGAGAGATGGCCAAAGATTTTTCGAGAAGAGGCCAAAGATTGGGGAGGTGCGGGAGAGAGCTGCTAGACCTCCCGTATACCCAGCCTTGACTGCGCCGAGGGGCATGACTATTGGGGGACCACGACCTACTACTGATCAGTGTAGGAGATGTGGGAGATTTCATGGGAATAGGCCCTGTCCGATGACCCCTATGGTGTGTTTTAGATGTGAGAGACCAAGACATATGGCTAAGTATTGTCCCGAGAAGATGGAGATTGCCCCACAGAAGGGCAAGGAGCCTGAGGGAGCTCCAGTTGAGACAGCAGCCCCGAGGAGGAGGGCTACAGCTGAGGAAAAAGGGAAACAGGCTGCGGGTGTGAGCAGAGGAAGAGTACATGCACTGGATCAGGACACCGCAGATGCTTCGACGGATGTGATAAAAGGTACCATCCGAATCTTTGATTTAGAAGCATTGGTATTATTTGATCCTGGTGCCACGCATTCTTTCATATCACCTTCCTTTGCACATAAATTGTTGAAATATGTGAAACCAACATTGTTGGATAAAATGTTGATGATTTCCACACCCATGAATTATAGTCAATTGACTGAGCATGTATGTAGGGATTGTAAATTAAAGATAGAGGGGAAGGAAATGATAGCCAATCTGATTTTATTAAATATGAATGATTTTGATGTAATTTTGGGAATGGATTGGTTGGCTACCAATCGTGTTGTGATGGATTGTCATGCCAAAACATTGATGTTTTCAGGATTAGACAATCTTATTATAAACTTTGATGAAAAGAAATGATATGGAATTAGCATGGTTGTTGTAAATAAAAGGAGTATGATTTTAAATTCATATTGCTTGAGAGATAAATTTATTGTTTTTGATAAATGATGAATGTGGAGTGATGGTTTATGTTACTAACGACGGAGAGGATAATGTGAAGGGTTCATTGCATACGTGGTCGATATAGATGAGGCACACCCGGAATTGAAAGACATACCCGTAATTACGGATTACACTGATGTCTTTCCGGATGAATTACCAGGACTACCACCTGAAAGGGAAATGGAATTTTACATTGAGTTAGTGCCTGGTACAGAGCCGATATCGAAGCCACCCTATAGAATGGCTCCGATAGAATTGGAAGAGCTGAAGAAACAGCTGCAAGAGTTGTTGGAGAAGGGGTTTATTAGACCGAGTGTCTCACCTTGGGGAGCACCGGTTCTATTTGTAAGGAAGAAGGATGGAAGCCTCCGACTGTGTATAGATTACCGGTTGTTGAATAAGGCCACCATTAAGAACAAGTACCCCCTTCCAAGAATCGATGATTTGTTGGATCAGCTCCAGGGAGCCGAAGTATTTTCTAAGATAGATCTGCGGTCAGGGTACCATCAGTTGAGGATCAGGAGTGGAGATGTACCCAAGACAGCATTTCGTACCCGTTATGGCCACTACGAGTTTTTGGTGATGCCATTCGGATTGACGAATGCTCCCGCAGCATTTATGGCATTGATGAATGATATATTCAAGCCATACCTGGACAAATTTGTGATTGTTTTCATAGATGACATTTTGGTGTATTCCAAGTCCAGGGAAGATCATGAGGAGCACTTGAGGATAGTTCTGCAGACCCTCCGAGAGAGAGAATTGTATGCCAAACTCAGCAAGTGTAACTTTTGGTTGGAACAGATCTCATTTCTGGGGCATGTTGTGTCTAAGGATGGGGTATCAGTGGATCCATCCAAGATAGAGGCAGTTGTGCAGTGGGAACAGCCCAAGACAGTAACTGAGATCAGAAGTTTCCTGGGATTGGCAGGATATTATCGGAGATTTGTAGAGGGTTTCTCCAGACTAGCTGCTCCGTTGACACGCCTCACGCGTAAAGATGTTAAGTTTACATGGGATGAGGCATGTGAGAGGAGTTTTGAGGAGCTCAAGCGTCGATTGACGACTGCTCCAGTTCTCACCATTCCTACCAGCTCAGGAGGATTCTCGGTGTATACGGATGCATCACACCAGGGACTGGGCTGTGTGCTTATGCAGGATGGGAAGGTGGTTGCCTATGGATCTAGACAGTTGAAAGATCATGAGAGGAACTACCCGACACATGATTTAGAGTTGGCGGCCGTAGTATTTGCTTTGAAAATATGACGCCACTATCTCTATGGTGAGAAATTTCAAGTGTTCACAGATCATAAGAGCCTTAAGTACCTGTTCTCGCAGAAAGAGCTGAATATGAGATAGAGGAGATAGCTCGAACTCCTGAAAGACTATGATTGTGAAATCAAGTACCACCCGGGTAAGGCAAATGTAGTTGTCGATGCTTTGAGTAGAAAGAACCTTGGGTTGGTGTCTTATATGATGGTACGGGAACATGAATTGTTAGAACACTTTGCGAACCTCAGTTTGGATGTAACCCCACCTGGATCTGAGAGACTTGAGATCATGGCTAGTTTGAGACTAGAGCCAGAGTTGATTGGCCGTATTCGGCAAGCCCAGCAGAGCGATCGACGGTGTATCGATTGGCTGAGGCAGATACAGACAGGTGTGGGTAGTGATTTTGAGCAGAGTGCTGATGGCTTATTGAGGTTCAGAGGCAGAGTATGCGTTCCCAGGGATCCTGAGATCAGGAGAACGATTTTATCAGAGGCTCACTCATCGAAGTATACGATACATCCGGGAAGTACCAAGATGTATCAAAACCTTCGGAAGGTTTATTGGTGGTCTGGAATGAAAAGAGACATTGCGGAATATGTCGCTAAGTGTCTCGTTTGTCAGCAAGTGAAGGTAGAGCATCAGAAGCCTGCAGGATTATTGCAGCCTCTACCGATATCGACTTGGAAATGGGAGCATGTCACCATGGATTTTGTGATGGGGTTGCCGAGGACCCGTAGAGGTCATGATGCCATATGGGTTATTGTGGACCGGTTGACTAAGTCCGCCCATTTCTTGGCTATGAGAGCTACCGATACACTGAGTCAGTTGGCGAACCTGTATATTCGAGAGATAGTACGGCTACATGGTGTACCAGTGAGCGTTGTTTCTGATAGGGATGCCCGCTTCGCTTCCCATTTCTGGGAACACTTTCAGGAAGCGCTGGGGACCCGATTGAGTTTTAGCACCGCTTTTCATCCTCAGACAGATGGGCAGTCAGAGAGGACTATACAGACCCTCGAGGATATGTTGAGAGCGTGTGTGCTGGATTATAGAGGCTCCTGGGATGACCACCTGCAGTTAGCCGAGTTCGCTTATAATAATAGCTATCATGCTAGTATCGGGATGGCACCCTATGAGGCATTATACGGGCGTAGATGCCGTTCCCCCATTGGATGGGAAGAGGTGGGTGACAGACAGATTTTTGCTCCGGACTTAGTGCGGCAGGCATCTGAGGACGTCCAGTTGATATGTGAGAGATTACGGACAGCTCAGAGCCGACAAAAGAGTTATGCTGACAAGAGACGAAGACCACTGGAGTTTGATGAGGGTGAGTCGGTATTCCTGAGAATTTCACCATCGAAGGGTGTTATGAGATTCGGTAAGAAGGGCAAGCTGAGCCCTAGATATATCGGACCCTTCGAGATTTTGGAGAGAGTGGGAGATAAGGCGTATGGATTGGCATTGCCACCAGACTTGGCAAATGTCCACAACGTCTTCCACGTCTCGATGCTTCGGAAGTATCACCCGGACCCGGAACACGTGATAAGATATAAGCCGTTGGAGCTCCATGAGAGTATGACGTATGTTGAGAAGCCGGTTCGGATATTGGACAGAAAAGAGAAAGTGTTGCGGAATAAGACAATTCCCTCGGTGAAAGTGCTTTGGCAACACCACACGGCGGAAGAGGCCACGTGGGAATTGGAGAACTTGATATGGGAGAAGTACCCCCAACTTTTTGAAGAGTGACTTGGTTCTAATTTGGAGGACCAAATTCCTTGAAGGAGGGGAGAATGTAAGACCCCGTATATGTATAAGGGTAATGTGTGTACTTGGATTAAATAATATGAATGGACTTGTAATGTAAAGTATGATTGATGTAAGTCCATGGATTCAATGTATGTATGTGTAATATAAATTGTAACGTACATACAAGTTTCATTGAGCATGAATACGAAGAAATGAATTCTAGCAAGCGATGGATGTGATTGAAACTCAAAATGAGTAGTGTGGTAAAATGGAATGGAGTTATGCTTCCATTTGGTTTTATGTTGCATACCTTTGAATATACAATGAATGCACACAAGTTTCAATGTGCATAAGGTATGAATGGATGCCATTTTCAAGTTATAGAGGTGGATGGATGAGGAAATGGCCATGGCAATAGATTGAGGGTGTGTTGGTATGAGTTGCAGCAATGAAACTGCAGGAAATCTGGAAAACATGAGGTCCAGATCGATCTCCTAGGATGAGAGATCTATCTGGAAGAGCCAGAATGCTCTTATTTGGGCGAAAGAATAGAGCAGATTGATCTCCAATGGAGACAGATCGATCTGCCAAGCATTCTGTAAGTGAAAAGATCGATCCTCAAGCACCCAGATCGATCTCCTTAGCTCTCTGTTTGGGACCAGATCGATCTTATGCCTTGACAGATCGATCTCATGCTTCAACAGATCAATCTCATTGCTTCGACAGATCGATCTCAAGCTTAAAAATGCCGTGAAAAAGAGGGATTTTAAGGGACCAGATCGATCTCCTCAAGTCATTTCTATATAAGGAGAGCTGAAAATCTGGAAATCTCGGAACCTCCCATTTTTCAACCCAAAAACCCAACTTTCCCTCTCTAAAAATCAGCCATTTTCAGTGAGATTTAGAGAGAGATCATTAGAGGCAAGGTTGTTCCTATCAAAGAGGAGAACAACATAGTGAGAGGGCATTTTTCCATTTTTGGAATTGAAGGAGTTGAGGGCATTACCAATTGGAACAAGAAGAGAAATCATATTGGTAAGATTCTAACACTCCAATCCAAATGCATTAGCTATTTAATTGATTTTGGAGTTGATTGGTATGAGTATTGATGGATAAACTACCTAGGAATGTAGTGGAAGTGGTGTGACCTAGAAAGCTAAAATGGGTATAATGTGAGGATATGTGGGATTGAATGAGCTTATGATTTATGGCATGCTAAAGTTGTTATTGGGGTAATGTTTATGATTGTAGATGTTAAATGGAATTACTTGGTGAGTTGGAGAAATTGTGAAAATGGGTATGTTTATGATTGATAAAATGCCATAGTGAGGGAATTCATGGAATATGAACACTATGGGCTTAATGTCGATTTAACATCGATTTTGAATAAGTTAATAGGCCTCAGAAGATCCATAGACTCGATTTATGGGTAAAGTAATGAAACGAGGCCCAATAAGCTTTAATAGAGGCTATAGGTTAAATTGACTATAGCAAGCACAAGGGTTGCATTGTATGGATCGAATATAATGCGGGATACGATTTTGTGCAGTCCCGAAGAGTTCGTTGAAGGCGAACCGAATCGTACGAGTAAGCAACTTAAGGAAGTGGAATCACGCATCGCAATTCCAGGTAAGGGAATTTTGTGAGTATATAGAGATAGCTGCTCGTATTTTGAACTGGGTGAATATTGGGTGTTGTATGAAATGCATGAATTGCCCAAATAAATGATGGATGGTATTCGTGAATGATGACGAGTATATGCGTGGTTTTGGATTTGAAGTGGATTTTATGAAATGGGATAGTAAGGCTAATAATTGCATAAATCTAATGTTTTGATGTTTTTCCAAAACTAATTGCTTGGTTTTAAGCAAGCTCGTAGATAGGACGGCTAGTATTGTATGGTTGTTGTGGAAAAGCATTTGTGAGTGCTAAACCCGAATTACTGGGATTGATGAATTGTATATGAGACGCCTATCACACTTGTATGACGTAAATCGCGCTAGAGCCTCGCTCGCGCTGGATTGCTATGTTTTTATTTGTATGAAACGTGCTGGAGCCTAGCTCGCACCTTGATTTGAAAACTATAATGATATTTATAAACCGTACTGGAGCTTCTGCTCGTACGTGGATTGTGAATGGTTGTCTTATGAGTATAACCGTACTAGAGCTATGCTCGTACGCGCCTCTTTATGAGAAGATGCATGATGCATGAGTCGTGCTAGAGCTTTGCTCGCACAAGTTTGCACGAGGGGATACGTATAAGGTTGTGAAAGTGGGTAAGATCCTTAAGCCTTACATCCTTAAGCTAACATCCTTAAGCCAACATCCTTAAGCCCAAGAGGCAGGGAGGCTCTGTTAGGCGGGGAGGCTCTGTTTGGTGGGGAGGCTCTCTTACGGTGGGATCCTTAAGCCAACATCCTTAAACCCAAAGAGGCGGGGAGGCTCTGTTAGGCAGGGAGGCTCTCCTACATGGGTATGGTAAAGGTAAGATCCTTAAGCCCTACATCCTTAAGCTAACATCCTTAAGCCCGAAGAGGCAGGGAGGCTCTGTTAGGCGGGGAGGCTCTGTTCGGTGGGGAGGCTCTCTTACGGAAAGGACCCTTAAGCCCTACATCCTTAAGCCCGAGGAGGCAAGGAGGCTCTGTTAGGCGGGGAGGCTCTGTTCGGCAGGGAGGCTCTCCTTCACGGAATATGGAAAACTCTTGGTATGGGGTAGATAAGACCTAGGAATGGCACCCCCGATCATGATATGAGTTGCGGAGTACGCTGTACCGTGTATATCACATGGAGTACGATGTACCGCATGATGGTTATGTGATGAGAAAGTCTGGCGAAGGATAACCCATCTTCGTGCCAGCATGATACCCCGCACACCTGGATGCGTGTGGTCTGGGATGATTTATGATGTAATGGTTCACATAGGCACTTTTGATATAGTGACCTAGATTTATACACATGCGTGAATTGTGGAATGTAAATGTGGTTGTGATTGTGAGTTGATTTGGTGGTGTTATGTTGTTGGTTCAAAAAGGAGGTTTCTAAATGAATTGCCCTTTTACCAATTTAAATGAGATTGAGCATGAGATGTTTTATACATGATGTCTCTACCATGTTTTATATGCCAATGCACATGATTTGATACATGATATATATGTATATTCACATGGCATAGTTTTATTCCTCATGCTCCTACTATAAATGATTTATGCATAACACTATCAGCATGTAGATAGAGTAGTTATCTACCATGCTTGCATTATTGCCTTACTGAGCGTGTGGTTGCTCATCCCACTCTATTTTCCCCCTACAGAGCGTGCATAGTAGCCCAGTGAGGACTGAGGCGTATTATTTTGAACTCCGCTGCATCTCCATTGCTGAAAGGTATATACACAGTGATTCTTTTTGTATCTAAACAATGTAAAAGCACAGTACTCTTTTGAGTTGTAATTACGGGGATGTAGATGTCAGTAAAACATGTATTCGTATAAGTACACGATTAAATGCACATGTATGACATCGTTTTAATTAATTGAGAATGAATGAGATATGGTATTTATTATTGGCTCACAGCCCAACAGTGTGTGGTGAGTTTAGTTCACGACCGGGTAAGGTAACAGTAAAACGCGAAAAATTTTCAGTGATTTTCGGTTAAGGAGAATGGAATTGGGTCGTGACAATTTGTGTGAGAAAATGAAAGGGGTGAGCACATCAAGCTCAGTAAGGCAATCCTACGAATAAGTAGGTAACCATACTACCTACATGAACGTGGTGCCATGTATAAACCACCCTTTCTCCACACATTTTAAAACTGATGCTATGATTCATGATGTTATGTAAAACACGTTTGCATGAAAAATTCAACATGCAACTATTTCAAATCATTTATTACACATTTAACATTTCACCACAAATCCAGGACTCAACCCATCCCTCGGGTGGTCCTGACTCACACAAAACCATGAAAAGCAATTTACATCACACATGGGTTTAAAAAGCATGGAAATAACATCATGCAAATCTGATTTAAAACCCAGTTTTGATCTCATCAAAATCGTCAACATGCGAGACTAGGCAACATATGTATATCGGTAATAACCAGGACTATGGCCATGTGTCCTCGGGAGTTCCTCTGCTACACGGATCCTAGTGTGCGGGTTCTCACCATGATCGAGAACCACCCGGGAGGTGGGTCAATCCATCTCGTCGATCTTATCCGATCCCACGCATCCGAAGATGCCACACGTATCCGAAGATACCACGCATCCGGAGATGCCACATGGTACATCGTACTCCATGCTACTTGCACGGTACATCGTACTCCGTGGACCCATATCATATCTCTATACTCATGCCATGTCTCATAACGCACGTGCGAGCCTATTTAATCAGTGACACACAGTCTACCGATGCTTTAAGCACTGCTCATCGCATGTTCTCATAAAAATCAGCGGGGGGTGCGAGCGATGCTCCAGCACTCTCGTCAATTCAAGTAAAACTAGTGCGAGCTAAGCTCTAGCACTCTCATTAAATCATGTGAAAAATCTGGTGCGAGTTAGACTCTAGCACCCTGTCACGAAAATCATATATATATATAAATCTGGTGCGAGTTGGACTCCAACACCAATGCATGTAAAACTTTAGTGCAAGCTCTCGCTCCAGCACTAATGCATACATCACACAAATCAACACATCATGCGAGCTGAGATCTAGCACGTCACATGTCAATAAAAACACGTATGCGGCTCTGTTTCCTTAAAACAGTTTTCAAAACAATTTCATCATTGAAAATATGCAATGCTGTGCATTTTTCTTTCAAGGTTAGCCAGCCTACTCATGCATGCATCAAAACAGCTCCAGAACGAGCAGGAATCTCTTGTTCTTGCTCCTCCCAATTTTTTTTAAAATTGAAAATTTTACCCTTAACAAGGGTATTTTGGTAATTTCCCATTCGGGGCACTAAAATTATTAACTTACTTCTAGACCATTCAGATAATTTAAAAGATTGCATATGAACTTTGAAATTTTGTAAAGTTACCTCTAGCAGTCCGTAGAATTCCAATACCTTATTTTTCTATAGAGTCTGACCTTTCCTTTTCCACTGCTGTCTCGTCACGCAATCCGATTTACTCCCAATCCAATGTCCGAAACTGCGTATAATTATTCCTCAGGTCAGATATCATAAAATTTAATTGTATTTCCTATTTTCTGGGCTTAATTTAAATCATTGGGCCCTTTTTCCCCTATTGGGCCCGATTGCACCTTAATGGGCCTTAATCGGCCTTAAGCCCGTTTTTCACTTAAGTTTCACATTATCGAGGCCTCTTGGGCTCATTGGGCCCACCAACAATTTCTTGGGCCTCGTTCTAACTCTCGAATAGCTCAATTTATTATTTACGACAATTTATCTAAATTTTCATAATTTAATTTATTTTATGCGATAATTAAATTCAAAGCATGCATAACGATGTAAATTGTCGTAAATAAGGGTTACTTACCCGAGATTCCATGCTAGTATGCAAATCGAGGCTATCTCGAGCTCTCGTTGGATGCCAATTGTCGAGCTACACAATTTCATAAATTTTTTGTAAATTTCCAGTCGAATAATCATTAAATAAAATATTCCAAAATTCAAATCGGTCAATTTCGACCGTTACTGACTTACCCGTAGCTCGATTACATCGCTAAAATTTTTTCCCAATTTTTCCTCTTTTTCTTTTTCCCTTTTTCTCCTTTTTTCCTTTCTTTCTTGGCTGAACTGGTTCGATCTGGTTCGGACTCGGTTCGGACCGTCGGTTCACCCCGGTTCGACCGGTTCAGGGCCTTGCCGACCGGTTCTCCGTTGGCTTTCGCCGCCAGTGGCTCCGCTGGGTCGTCCGCAGTATGAATCTGCTCTCGGTTTCGTCGAAGGCCGTCGAAAAGTTACCGATCCGGCCTGTTCTCTCCACCGTCAGTACCCATTTCCTCTTTTCGCCATTTCTGACGTTTGTCGGCAGTTTCGACGGTTGTTTCCGGTACCAATCGGCTCACCGTCTCTTGGGCTTCCAGAATCGAGGCTTGGTGGGGCTCGAATCGGCGCCGTTGGCCGCTAATCGGAGCATTCCTTCCCGCGGCTTCTCCTTCCGTTTTTGGCCTTCTTTCCCTTTTGCTCTTACAATAAAATCGGGTCTTACATGGGGCTAAGGTGATAAAGTCGATTTAGGTTTAATTACCCCTTAACATGCATTACTTCTGGATCTTAATGTAGGAGCTCAAATTTATTTCCCCCAAACTTATTTCTTTTGCTAAACATTTATATATATATATATTTTTCTTCTTTCTTCTTTTCTTTTTTTTCTTTTTCTTTTTCTTTCATTTTTTTTGAACATTCACTATCACCAGATACCCATATGTACAAAGCTCAAAATATATCCCAATGACTTTCATGCTTTCGGGGTAGGGGATAGGAACAAAGTTTTTAAGCTAAGGAAAATTAATAGCAGGTGTATTTACAGAGAAAGTCTTATTTGGCCCAGATGAGTGACTAGGGGTAAAATATGTACAGGGTCAGCTAGAAAGGCTCAAACGATCCAAAGATGGCCTAAATCATCTCCCAAATTAAATGTGATCTAATATTTCGCCTCGAAATCGGATCAAACAAATTCTAGAATATGATGCACAAAATCAACGGAAAAAATGCAATCCTATGTCCACATAAGCTTTCTCTAAATAAATATATAGATTCATGACATGACATGTGCGTAAGATGACGAAATCACAATCAGAATCAAGACAAATTCAAGAACTCAACTTCATGCTTTTCCTATAATCATGCTTCTTAGTCAATCAAAATCATACTTAATCATGGGGTCATGTCATCGGAATATGAGAAAACTACATGCTAAGCACTAAATCATCCCAAAATCAAATAGTTTAAGTTCAGAATTTCCAAAAAATTTTGAAAAAATTTTCAATTTTGCTCAAAATTTTGAAAAATACTCAAAATTTTGAAAAATCCCCTCCCCGAAACTTAAAGTGCACAGTGTCCTCAGTGTGCAGATAATATAAGAATTGAAATTCAGGAACAAAGTACTCCCCTTCTGATGATGATGAACAACTGAAGCTTTTATTGAAAGCGTAAAATTAGAAAATAAACCTACAAAATAAACAAAGAAAGAAACAACAAAAAAGAAAAAAAGAAAAAGAACTATATACAAGGTGAAAAGAAAAACACAACCACTTCAAATGCAGCTGAAGAACACAACACCCAACAGCAGTGCGATGAGTAGGAGGATTAGCCAGAATGGTGATAGAATGTTAACAGTTAAATCCTCCTTAGCTCTATCTACTTCCCTCCTTCTTTCAGATTTCATGCGCTTAAGCCTTATATCCTCATTAATCTCTATCTTAAAACACTCTTGAGAGTCATCAGGGAGCTTCAAAGGTTTGAAAACATTAAACTTCACTTCCTGATCTTGCACTCTTATAGTCAACTCCCCCTTTTACACATCAATTATCGTCCTACCAGTAGCTAGGAAAGGTCTGCCTAAAATAATGGGGACTTCCCTGTCTTCCTCCATATCTAGTACAATAAAATCTGTAGGGAAAATAAGCTTGTCCACCTTCACTAAGACATCCTCAATGACCCCCTTTGGATATTTAATGGATCGATCTGCTAGCTGAAGGGTCACTGTAGTGGGCTTGACATCCCCTATTCCTAACTTCTGATAGATAGACAAAGGAATTAGATTAATACTAGCTCCTAAATCACACAGGGCTCTACCAAAGAATAGATTTCCAATAGTGCAGGGTATGGTAAAACTCCCGGGATCCTTGAGCTTGGGGGGTAATTTCCTCTGGATAATTGCATTACATTCCCCAGTTAAGGCCACCGTCTCATAATCTTCCAATCTTCTCTTCCTCGATAGGATATCCTTTAAAAAGTTCACATAACTTGGCATTTGCTCTAAGGCATCTGCAAAAGGAATGTTGATGTGAAGCTTCTTAAAAACCTCAAGAAATTTAGCAAATTGTTGTTCTAGTTTTTGATTTTGGAACCTCTGAGGTAAAGGTACTGGTGGTTTAACTAGAGGTAATGTAGTGGGAACCTGTGTAGAATTAGAGGACAAGGAAGGCAATGACGAAGAAGAAGGTATAGATGAAGAAGCGCCTAACTTTGTTTCCTTTGCAGCCCGATCTTGATGTTCCTGCTCCTTCTGAGCTGCCTCTTTAGAACTTAAGGGTTTATCAACTATGGGCTGTTCAGGTGCAGACTTAACTTGTAGCTCATCTAGTTCTCTGCCACTCCTAAGAGTGATGGATCTAACATGTTCCTTACCCTCCCTTTGCTTAATAGGATTAACTTCAGTGTTACTAGGAAGGGTCCCTTGAGGACGTTGGCTAAGAGCACTAGCTATTTGTCCAACCTGAACTTCTAAGTTCTTAATTGAGGCAGCTTGATTTTGCAGGATAGTCGTGAACATTTCCTCAAGCGAGGGCTTCTTCTCAACTGCTGGTGCATGGCAATGTTGGGGCTGCACGGGTTGTGGTGGTGGTGGTGGTGGTGGTGGTGGTGATGGATGATATTGAAATTGAGGTGGGGATGGATGATGTGGTGGATGGTATGGAAGTTGCGGCTGTGATGGTACCTGAACCCGGTGAAGCTTGAAAACCAGGGAGTCCTACAGGTCTAGAGCTAGAAGTTTGCCCCTTGGTTTTAGCTCTAGGAGAAGTTAGGATGGTTCCTCCACCCTGGATTATAGGTGTTTGAAAAAGGGTTGTTCTGTTGCGTTTGAGAAGGGGTAACATACTGAACCGATTCTAAGTTGAGCGGACACCTATCTACAAAGTGGGTACCACTACACAGCTCGCAGGAAAGAAAAGGACTTTGGACAGAATAAATCGGATTAGGACTGGTGGAAGGATTATGTTGGGTACTGAGTGACTCTACCTTCTTCGTAAGATTAACAATTTGAGAGGTCAAGGTAGACAATGTGTCGAGCTCATAAATACCCATCGAATTCTTTGGCATTTGCCTCTCCGAGGACCATAGATAGTTATTAGCCGCCATCTTTTCTAACAGCTCGTAAGCTTCCTCCTCTGTTTTACACATTAGTGCTCCTCCTGCAACAGCATCAACAATGGTCCTATTTGGGCTTGTAAGTCTGTTGTAGAAGGTCTGGACTTGCAACCACAAAGGTAGGCCATGGTGAAGGCACTTCCTAAGAAGCTCCTTATATCATTCCCATGCTTCATAAAGAGATTCAGAGTCGTACTGGGCAAAGGAAGATATATTACTACGGAGTTGGGCCATTTCAGAGGAAGGGAAAAACCTAGATAGAAATTGATGGGCTAACTCATCCCATGTAGAAATGGATCTTGGAGGCAGGGAGGTCAACCAGTGTCTCGCCCTATCCCTAAGTGAGGAGGGGAATAATCTAAGCCTAAGTGCATCATCAGATAATCCATTATGTTTGAACGTGTTGCACAAGTCCAGGAATTGCCCAAGGTGAGCATGTCGGTCATCGTGTGAAAGCCCACTGAACTGTAAAGAAGTCTGAATCATCTGGAGGATTGCGGGCTTAATTTCAAAGTTATTTGTAGGGACAGCTGGTGGCCTAATGCCGGAATAATATCCTCCAATCGTCGGCATTGCATAATCTCCAACGGTTCTAATTTTCGTATTTTCTGTCATTGTGTTTTGCAGCGGAGCTATAAATTTTCTAGAGTCCTTTCGAATTTTTCTAAGAGTACGTTCAATTTCAGGATCTAGAGGAAAGCAATTAAAACTCTTGGCTCTACGCATGCAAACATCAAAAAGTCTTTAGAAATTTTTTTTAAATTTTTGAATTTTTTTTTTTGATTTTTTTAATTAACTAATCTAGATTAAACTTCTAAATATTAACAACCTAAATATTTACAAGCTAGAATTACACCTAAGCATAATTTCACCGATATTAATTAACAACTAATTAAAACTTCCCCGGTAATGGCGGCAAAAACTTGACACACCCTAAAGGTATATTCTGCAAGTGCACGGGTCGTACAAGTAATAATGGGATTTGAGTCCCGAGTTATCGTCCCTCAGAGAAGTTGGTTAGCCTAATTAACTACCGGTTAATCTTACCCTAAGTATATCCCAGCAAATTATGAGATTAAGGTGGTGATTTACTAAAGCTAATTAAACATACTGAAAACAATAAACATTAAGAATAAAGAAAATAAAAATGAACTAAGATTTGCTTACTGAACTCCGAGTAATTAAAGTAACTACCTACAAAAGAAATTAAAACAGTTAAAATGAATTAACGCAATTAAAATAAAATGCAAATATGAAATTAAAGCAATAAAACTAATTAAACTAAAATTAAAAAAGTTTAAAATAATATGTGCATGTAATTAAACTAACTAAGAAAATGCAATTTAAACTAACTTAAAGTCTAATGAAAATAAATTTACCCCTAATTTAATTCTACATGAACACTTAATTAACTATCAACCTAATTAAAACTAAGTTCTAAACTATTAAACAAGAATACTAATCATGCAATTTAATCAAAGACTCTAAACTAAGCTAACAAATTAAATAGGAATTAAACTAAACTAACAATGCATGAAAATGAGTTAATTAACTATTATGCACTAGCCAAACAACCCTTAACAATTTAAACCATTCCCTCCAAACACTATTCATGTTCTTCACCAAAACATTTCCAGCTGGTTCTGTTCTCGGCTTGCTCGCTGCTCTCGGTTCCAGGCGTGTCTTCCTTTTCCAAGTTGTGTTCTTCCTCCAGGAGTTCATGGACTACCCAGCTAACTGCTCCTATCCACGTACTGCTGTTGCTAGCCCTGTCGTGTTCAGCTAGTGGTGGTGTTGCTGTACATGCTCTATGTTCTGCTTTGGCTGCTGCAACTGCTCTCGGTTTCACTCTGTTGTTCCTGTCGGGTCCTACTTCTGCTGTTGCTAACCCAGCTTCCGGTCTTCTCTTGTATTGCTACCAGTGTTGCTGATCTATTTCTCTTAACTGCTATTTTCAGATGTACCCTACACACTCTCGGTACTGTGAGTGTTGTATATCACAGCATTCGGCATCAACAATTCTGCAATTCTCAGCAATGCAATTCTGTAAATAGATAAAACACAAACATTGAATTGTAGTATGTAAGTTCAAGGCAGTGAATAAACTATGGCAACCTTAATATGACTGAATTGAACAGCTAGAATAGGAAAAGGAAATAACAGTAAATCACACATAAAAAAAAGGAGAACAGAGAGGAAACACACAACCTTTCACTACACTATTCACGGTAAGAGATGTCAATACTAACATGAAGCAAAGCTAAATTAATGGTAACATAACTTAGAAGCAAGGTTACTAATAAGTGAAGAAACCAAAAGAATTAAACTAATGGAACAATTGATCCGAACTGAAGAACTAAATAATAATAAAAAGAAAAAGACGATAACTGTAAGAATTGATGAAAAAGAGCATGAATTTTTTTAATTAATCAAACAGTGGATCATGAAGAGTAGATATTGAGGTATTTCTTCATTCACAAACTGTCACGACCCAAACTACCCAAAAATCAGAGTTAATTTTTCGCATTTTATTATTTTCTTACTTAAATTCTTACCTGTCCTCGAATCGTGACCAACACTCCACTAATAATTGGGTTGTGCGTCAATGCCAGTCCCACCATTCAATTATCATCTAACTTATTTCTTCTCCAGTCATTTATAATTGTTTACAATATTTATACATCCCCTAAAGTTGCTTACAAACATGTTACTGTGCTATGCTTATGTAGATACAATATGTACAAGTGTATATACCTTATGTTGATGGGCAGCAGCGGATATCCGAAATGCAGTACTGAGTCGTCGCAACTTCAACTGGAGATTATCTGTGGGAGAAAATGAAAGGGGTGAGCACATCAAGCTCAGTAAGGCAATCCTACGAACAAGTAGGTAACCATACTACCTACATGAACGTGGTGCCATGCATAAACCACCCTTTCTCCACACATTTTAAAACAATGATATGCGTTATGATGTTATGTAAAACACATTTGCACGAAAAATCAACATGCAATTATTACAAATCATTTCTTTCTCAATTAAAATTTTCACAATAAAGTCAGGACTCGACCCCTCCTGCGGGTGATCCTGACTCACACAAAACCATGAAAACGGTTTACATCACACGTGGGTTTGAAAAGCATGGAAATACCATCATGCAAATTTAGTTTAAAAACCCAGTTTAAATCATCGAAATCGTCGACATGCGAGACGAGGCAATATCTGTATAACGGCAATAACCAGGACTATGGCCATATCTGTCCTCGGGAGTTCCTCAGCTACACGGATCCTAGTGTGCGGGTTCTCACCATGATCGGGAACCGCCCAGGAGGTGGGTCAATCCATCCCGTCAGTCTTATCCGATCCCAGGAATCCGAAGATGCTGCATCCGGAGATGCCGTATCCGAAGATACCACACGGTACATCGTACTCCATGCTACTTGCACGGTACATCGTACTCCGTGAACCCATATCACTCTAGGTACTCCAGCCCAAATGGCCTGCTTCCCACAGAGGTTTTGTTTCATTCGGGGTCATCCTTGCTTAAGGGCCTTTTCCCCTGATGCCATGTCTCAAGGCGCACGTGCGAGCCTATTTAATCGGTGACACATAGTCTACCCGATGCTCCAAGCACGGCTCATCGCATGTTCTCATAAAATCAGTGCGAGCGATGCTCAGCACTCTCATCAACTCAAATAAAACTGGCAGAGCCCGCTTTACATCCCCACAAGGCCGCCAACCTCATCCCTCACTCTCACCCCACCTAAGAGGTCTCTTGAGCCTGTTGGGCCTTTTGGCTGACTCCAAGGGCAGACAGCGCTACTCCACAAATCCGGTAAAACTAGTGAGAGCTAAGCTCAGCACTCTGTATATAAATCACATGAAAATCTTATAAAATCTGGTGCGAGTTAAACTC
The DNA here is from genome assembly GCA_033439115.1 of Firmiana major. NCBI lineage: Eukaryota > Viridiplantae > Streptophyta > Magnoliopsida > Malvales > Malvaceae > Firmiana > Firmiana major. The sequence goes on from CM065905.1 coordinate 43,185,535, forward strand.
TAGCACCCTGTCTCGAAAAAGCATATGAAATCTGGCGCTAGTTGTACTCTAGCACCTATGCATGTAAAACTCTAGTGCGAGCTCTCGCTCTAGCACTAATGCGTGCATCACACAAATCGACAACATCGTGTGAGCTGAGCTCTAGCACGTCACATGTCAATAAAACACGTAGGCGGCTCTGTTTCCTCAAAACAGTTTTCAAAACAATATCACGTTGAAAGTATGCAATGCTGTGCATTTTCTTTCAAGGTGAGCCAGCCTACTCATGCATGCATCAAAACACCTCCAGAATGAGCAGAAACCTTTTGTTCTTGCTCCTCCCAATTTTTTCTAACTTTGTAAATTTTACCCTTAACAAGGGTATTTTGGTAATTTGCCCAACCGGGGCCCTAAAATTATTAGTTGACCTCTAGACCCTTCAGGTAATTTTTAAAGACTGCAAATGAAATTAAAATTGCGTAAAGTTACCTCTAGCAGTCCGTAGAATTCCCTTACCTTATTTTCCTGTCGAGTCTGACCTTTTCCAATGATGTCACGTCGCGCAGTCCGATATGCTCCCAATCAAATGCCCGGAACTGCGTATCAATATTTCTCAGGTCAGATAACATATAATTTAATTGTATTTAATCTTTTCTGGGCTTAATTTAAATCATTGGGCCCGTTTACCCTTATTGGGCCCGATTGCACCTTAATGGGCCTTAATCGGCCTTAAGCCCGTTTTTCACTTAATTTTCAATTTATCGAGGCCTATTGGGCTCATTGGGCCCACCAATAATTTATTGGGCCTCGTTCTAATTCTCGAATAGCTAAATCGATTATGCAGAAATTAAATCAATATCACGTATAACGAGGTAATTGTCGTAAATAAGCGTCACTTACCCGAGATTCCTTGCTAGTCCATAAATCGAGGCTATCTCGAGCTCTCGGTGGATGCCAATCGTCGAGCTACACAATTAATTATATTTTCGGGTAAACTTTTCGGTCGAAATTAAATTAAATAAAATATTCCAAATTTAAATCGGGTCAATTTGACCGCTTATCGACTTACCCGAAGCTCGATTGCATCACAGGAATTTTCCCCAATTTTTTCCTCTTTTTCTTTTTCCCTTTTTTCTCCTTTTTTCCCCTCTTTTTGGCTGAACCGGTTCAGTCCGGTTCGGACCGGTTCAGACCGCCGGTTCACCCCGGTTCGGTCGGTTCACCACCGGTTCACTGCCTTGCCGGCCGGTTCTCTGCCGGTTTCCACCGCCAGCAGCTCCGCAAGGTCGTCCGCATCTCGAATCTGCCCTCGGTTTGGGTTAAGCTCGCCGGAATGCCGTCGGTCCGGCTGTTCTCCTCTTCGCCGTCGGTACCCATTTCTTCTTCCGCCGTTTTCGACGCCGTCCGCCGGTTTCGGTGGCTACCACCACCACCAAACGCATCCTCTGGGCCTGGGGAAGCTTCGGCTGGGGTCGAGGTCGGCCAGATCGGCGCCGTTCGCCGTCGATCGGAACTCTTTCTCCCGCGGCTTCTCTCCCCCGATTCGCCGATCTCCGGCGTCGGTAGGCTGCACCGCCGGTACCATCGTGCTCGCCGGACGTCGCTCTACGTTTTTCGACCTTCGCTTGGGCTCAACGATCGCCGGTGGCTCGCCGGTCTTCAGCCTCCGTTTTCGGCTTCCATTTTCTTCTTTTCCATTTCTGTTTCTGTTTCTTTCTTTCTCTCTCCCCGACCCTTTTTTTTTTTTCATTTCATTAGTTTATTATTTTTTTATTATTATTATTTATTTTAATCATTAAAATACATTAAAATACCCAAAATATCCACCAAAAATTATTATTTTATTTCAAATTAACTAATTTAATTTAATTTAATTTATTTATTATATTTTAACCCTTTTTTCGGGTATAATTTCTCTGTATTTTCGGGGTATTGTCCCGAATGACCTTTCAGTATATTTTTTGATTATTTTTGGGATTATTTTTCCAAACTAAAAATCCCGATTAATTCCCATAAATTAATATCTTGATCAATTTAACCCAAAATAAATTTATTTCATCTTTATTGACCAAGATTTCTCAAATCCATATTTTAATTAAATTTTTCTTATCGAAATTATACCGACCTTTGGTCTTTTGACCATTTTGGCCTTACACGTGTTCGGGATTAATTTAACCCGACTTCCTTCATACTTTCCCCATCTTTTCTTATTTAATTTCCGTATTTTAATTAAATCCGGGTCTTACAACTCTCCCCCACTTAAAGAATTTGGTCCTCCAAATTAGAACCAAGCATATGAGTCCATATACAACTCCGGGTACATCAATCGTATCATACTTCTTAAATTCTTATGTGATCTTTTCCGGAGTGTATTACTACCAAAGGACTTTAATTAGGGAGATCATCTTAAACCTCAATACTTTCTCTTTCCTGTTTAATGCCCGAATCAACTTATCAATATACTTATATTTTCATTAAACTGAACTTTTAGATTTCATATCCCATCACCTATGCTGGATCTGGATAGTATTTTCGAAGCATCAAAAGCTGAGACACATTGTGGGTGCCTGTTAATTCAAGTGATAACACCAACCTACAGGTCTTATCTCCCACTTGTCCAATCTCTTAAAATATTCCATCCAGCACAACTCAATTTACTTTCTTCCAAAAGTCTGGTATGTCCTTATTCTCTTAGGACAAGAAATATTTCAACCATACTAATTCACCAAAGGTGAATTTCAATATTTGTCTATCTGCTCTGAGGTGTTCTTAATCTCTCATCCTTAACTAAAACATCCTCAGAGACTTATTATCCAAGGTCGAAAATAATTCTGTCTGTCACCCACTTTTTCTTATCCAATTTGAGGAATAACCCCTACAACCATACACTGTCTCCTATCTTGTTATCCCAATACTCAAGTGACAACTGTCACTATTGACGAATTCAATTTGAAATTAACTGATCATTCCATGAGCTTATAAAATCAATGGCACACGCTTTCATCCTCTCCTCCAAACGTGTACAGTCCTCTCTGACTGACCATCTGTTTGAGGATGGAAAGCTGTGCTAATACTCAGTCGGGTTCCCATAGCTTCCTTAAATATCCACAGGGGTAGGAAGTGGAGCGGGAATCCCTATATGATACCATGCTCACTGGAACGCTACTAAATGCTCCACAATCTTCCTTACACACAAATCCTCATACACACTCTGAGTATCTGGGGAGTTCATAACCAGAAAGTAGGTAGACTTAATCACTCTATCGACTATCATCCACATAGCCTCGTAATTCACCTGGGTCCTCTGTAACCCATCATAAAATTCATGGAGACTTGCTCTCATTTTCGTGTCGTGTCGATATAGGTAGAGGCTGCAATAACTCTGCAGACTCTTAATACTCTACCTTATCCTGCTGACATACTAGGCACTTTTCCACAATCTCTATCATATCTCTTTCCTCATCTGACCACCAATACCCTTTTTAAGATTTCAATATATCTTTATTACTTTTCGTATGCACTGTATATCCCGAAAAGTGAGCTTCTGACAATATTACTATCTCATCAACTGTAGTCCTGGGGAGCACTCATATTGTCTCTGAACCTCTCTGTAAATTATCAACACTCGCTGTGAACTCTGTCACTGTCTCCTTCTGAATCTGACCCACACTATCGACATCATGCCGATCATCATGCTAAGCCTGTCAAATCCGGGCACTCTCATCCGATTCTAGTCTCAGGCTAGCTGTCACACAATCACTGTCATCATCAGAAGGGACCACATCAATACTGAGGCTCATAACTGCTTTAGCAGCTCACGCTCCCTGACCATCATATGTGGTACCATCCCGAGGTTCTTTCTACTCAAGACATCAGTCATCACATTAGCCTTTCCTGGGTGGTACAATTTTCACAAATCAACTCTCTCAGAAGCTCTAACCCACTATGTATTCTCATATTCACCTCTTTTTGTGAAAACAGATACTCGGGCTTTATGATCAGTGCATATCCAAAATTTCTCACCCTGTACATAATAGTACCATATCCTTGGTACAAATACTGTTGCCAACTTTAAATCATGGGTCAGATAGTTTATTTCACAATCAAGGAGTTGTCTGACTCCAAAATTGACTATCTTCCCATTATACATCAATACACAGCTCCATCATAACTTTGAGGTATCCATGCTCACTGAAAACCTCTTGAGCTGTTGGGTATAGTGAAATTAATCACGGTGGTCAGTTCATACTTCACTACACCAAAATTTATGTCACATCTATCATCTTATTCAAGACCACGTTTTTCTTAGTTAAACATGTCGACCAAGTAGCCATATTGAGAACTCGCAACAACCTATCTGTAAAAGCCATTTCCCAATTGTTGCGTATAAATCGCCCTAGACTTTAACTACATCCAACATATCATCGATACTGATGATTACGAATCGGTCCAATCATTGGCTTATCTATGCGTAAGCATATAAGATCCTTCAAAATCGCTTACGTCTTCAGGTAGTAACCTGCGTCATTTCCTTTTCTTATCTTAACCGCTCTTATTAAATTTTTACTATGTTAACCTTTATGATTTGTCGAATTTTAATATTGTTTTCGTCTTAGTAGAGGTATCCTAATGCTAAAGGTATTTATTACATCGATCGATTTCACGTTATAGGTTATATATACATACTTTTAGACGCTGTCAAGTCTTCAGGCGGGGAGGTATTTTGAAATACCTTTATTAACCTTTAGACTTAACCACAACTACGTTATATCTCAGTCTATGTGGTTACAATTTATATTCGTTACTAATTGCTTTAATCCTAATGACTCCATATCGTAAGGATGTTCTTACCTAGCATATATCTCTTACTCCAATACATCTTGTATTTGGGATCAAAACACATCTCCTTCGTATACCAATCATGGCAAAACTCTTGTCATTATTCATTCCGTGAGTACAATCCTTTACTCCTTTAATTTCAACTGTTACACCCCTTTTTATTAACTTAAAATCTCTATATCCATATTCCGTTAATTAATCCTCCTCTATTGGGTACTCATTTATTAGTATGTGCCCAATGATGTAGGCATTCATGCCTTTTTACTCACTTATATGCGAATGAATGCGGTATGAATAAATGTGTGGCACCAGGATCAATGAACATATGTACATCATTATTCATAACAAGTGTGGTATCTTACACCACATCCATGAAACATCAATAGTGTCCTGGTCCAAGACATCCTCTCGCCTTCGTCCAACAGCCTACTTCCTTTTTTTTCCTTTCGGCTATGGTCCCCCTTTTCGTTGCAGCTATACCAACGAAGTTTTTCTCTGTCTCTTTACTTTTTTGTGGGGCGATCTCGCCCAACTCTGTTCAAATCAAATCAATGGTCCGTCTTTACCACACTTAACGGCCATTGTCATCAATACCGTGTAGGTATAAACCCTCCTTCCGTGGTATCCACCACACATCTCACACTGCTTACAGTGCTTACACTGCTACACTGCTTCGTAGCAGGTTGGGGTCCTCCAATCACAATGCCCACAAGAGTGCCAAAATTAGATGCACTGGGGCCTTACCAATTATCTTACTCCATAACTCGTCAAATCAGATCTTTTACCAATTACCATTTCCCATTTTAACATCTCTGCCATTTCTCGATTCTCTTTTCTGTCTCTATTTCAGCCTTTACTACCTTTCCCAATCTCATAGGCGTGCAATTCATATCCTTATTTACCCAACTGTAAATCTGTGCACTGCCTCGGTGTAGGCAATATCTCACGGGCAAATCGGACTCTCATTGACAATCTGAGCCCTTCCATAAACTTTTAGACATCTCGACTGTCACTTGTTCATAATGTCGAGGTAATATCTGCCCAAAAAATACAACCGAGTTTCCATACTCGTCAATAAATCAAATCCACTGGGTCAGAGTAAGGACTTTTATCCATAATTTCCTTTAAATCATGTCCGGGATATCCTGTCACCGGAATACATCCAATAAGATTTCTCATCTTAGCTATGGATGTTTAACACTTAAGATGGGTCGAGCGGGTTTCCACCAATGTTTCGCTGCGCCCTCTGATCTTATTCTTAATCTGAGCAATTAGCTCCTCAAAATAATCTCCACACTTCGATCCAACTTTGCGAAGCGTGTCTCAATACTGTCCGATCTCTCTGTCGGACTCTGTGAGGCCTTCTCAACATTAGCCTCTATTTCAATCTCATCCCGATTCTCATAAGTCAACTCAGCACGACTTAGCAGACTCAGGTCTACCTCTACGACCTCTGCCTCGTGCACTATCTCATCTAACGCGACTCATATTAGGCATTCCTGTATTCTCAACCATTTCTTAGTCAAACCCATCTCGATATACACTATTGTATCTAACTAAGCACAGTAACACGGGGATGTAATTTCTTAATTACTGACACTGACACACATCAGACCAATTGTGCTCTGATACCATAATAATTGTCACGACCCAAACTACCCAAAAATCAGAGTTAATTTTTCGCATTTTATTATTTTCTTACTTAAATTCTTACCTGTCCTCGAATCGTGACCAACACTCCACTAATAATTGGGCTGTGCGTCAATGCCAGTCCCACCATTCAATTATCATCTAAGTTATTTCTTCTCCAGTCATTTATAATTGTTTACAATATTTATACATCCCTTAAAGTTGCTTACAAACATGTTACTGTGCTATGCTTATGTAGATACAATATGTACAAGTGTATATACCTTATGTTGATGGGCAGCAGCGGATATCCGGAATGCAGTACTGAGTCGACGCAACTTCAACTGGAGATTATCTGTGGGAGAAAATGAAAGGGGTGAGCACATCAAGCTCAGTAAGGCAATCCTACGAACAAGTAGGTAACCATACTACCTACATGAACGTGGTGCCATGCATAAACCACCCTTTCTCCACACATTTTAAAACAATGATATGCGTTATGATGTTATGTAAAACACATTTGCACGGAAAATCAACATGCAATTATTACAAATCATTTCTTTCTCAATTAAAATTTTCACAATAAAGTCAGGACTCGACCCCTCCTGCGGGTGATCCTGACTCACACAAAACCATGAAAACGGTTTACATCACACGTGGGTTTGAAAAGCATGGAAATACCATCATGCAAATTTAGTTTAAAAGCCCAGTTTAAATCATCGAAATCGTCGACATGCGAGACGAGGCAATAACTGTATACGGCAATAACCAGGACTATGGCCATATCTGTCCTCGGGAGTTCCTCAACTACACGGATCCTAGTGTGCGGGTTCTCACCATGATCGGGAACCGCCCAAGAGGTGGGTCAATCCATCCCGTCAGTCTTATCCGATCCCAGGAATCCGAAGATGCTGCATCCGGAGATGCCGTATCCGAAGATACCACACGGTACATCGTACTCCATGCTACTTGCACGGTATATCGTACTCCGTGAACCCATATCACTCTAGGTACTCCAGCCCAAATGGCCTGCTTCCCACAGAGGTTTTGTTTCATTTGGGGTCATCCTTGCTTAAGGGCCTTTTCCCCTGATGCCATGTCTCAAGGCGCACGTGCGAGCCTATTTAATCGGTGACACACAGTCTACCCGATGCTCCAAGCACGGCTCATCGCATGTTCTCATAAAATCAGTGCGAACGATGCTCAGCACTCTCATCAACTCAAATAAAACTGGCAGAGCCCGCTTTACATCCCTACAAGGCCGCCAACCTCATCCCTTACTCTCACCCCACCTAAGAGGTCTCTTGAGCCTGTTGGGCCTTTTGGCTGACTCCAAGGGCAGACAGCGCTACTCCACAAATCCGGTAAAACTAGTGCGAGCTAAGCTCAGCACTCTGTATATAAATCACATGAAAATCTTATAAAATCTAGTGCGAGTTAAACTCTAGCACCCTGTCTCGAAAAAGCATATGAAATCTAGCGCGAGTTGTACTCTAGCACCTATGCATGTAAAACTCTAGTGCGAGCTCTCACTCTAGCACTAATGCGTGCATCACACAAATCGACAACATCGTGCGAGCTGAGCTCTAGCACGTCACATGTCAATAAAACACGTAGGCGGCTCTGTTTCCTCAAAACAGTTTTCAAAACAATATCACGTTGAAAGTATGCAATGCTGTGCATTTTCTTTCAAGGTGAGCCATCCTACTCATGCATGCATCAAAACACCTCCAGAATGAGCAGAAACCTTTTGTTCTTGCTCCTCCCAATTTTTTCTAACTTTGTAAATTTTACCCCTAACAAGGGTATTTTGGTAATTTGCCCATCCGGGGCCCTAAAATTATTAGTTGACCTCTAGACCCTTCAGGTAATTTTTAAAGACTGCAAATGAACTTAAAATTGCGTAAAGTTACCTCTAGCAGTCCGTAGAATTCCCTTACCTTATTTTCCTGTCGAGTCTGACCTTTTCCAATGATGTCACGTCGCGCAGTCCGATATGCTCCCAATCAAATGCCCGGAACTGCGTATCAATATTTCTCAGGTCAGATAACATATAATTTAATTGTATTTAATCTTTTCTGGGCTTAATTTAAATCATTGGGCCCGTTTACCCTTATTGGGCCCGATTGCACCTTAATGGGCCTTAATCGGCCTTAAGCCCGTTTTTCACTTTATCAAGGCCTATTGGGCTCATTGGGCCCACCAATAATTTATTGGGCCTCGTTCTAATTCTCGAATAGCTAAATCGATTATTTACGACAATTTATCTAAATTTCCATAATTTAATTCAATTTATGCGGAAATTAAATCAATATCACGCATAACGAGGTAATTGTCGTAAATAAGGGTCACTTACCCGAGATTCCATGCTAGTTCGTAAATCGAGGATATCTCGAGCTCTCGGTGGATGCCAATCGTCGAGCTACACAATTAATTATATTTTCGGGTAAACTTTTCGGTCGAAATTAAATTAAATAAAATATTCCAAATTTAAATCGGGTCAATTTGACCGCTTATCGACTTACCCGAAGCTCGATTGCATTACAAGAATTTTCCCCAATTTTTTCCTCTTTTTCTTTTTCCCTTTTTTCTCCTTTTTTCCCCTCTTTTTGGCTGAACCGGTTCAGTCCGGTTAGGACCGATTCAGACCACCGGTTCACCGCCGGTTCACTGCCTTGCCGGCCGGTTCTCTACCGGCTTCCACCTCCAGCAGCTCCGCAAGGTCGTCCGCATCTCGAATCTGCCCTCGGTTTGGGTCAACCTCGCCGGAATGCCGCCGGTCCGGCTGTTCTCCTCTTCGCCGTCGGTACCCATTTCTTGTTCCGCCGTTTCCGACGCCGTCCGCCGGTTTCGGTGGCTACCACCACCACCAGACGCATCGTCTGGGCCTGGGGAAGCTTCGGCTGGGGTCGAGGTCGGCCAGATCGGCGCCGTTCGCCTCCGATCGGAACTCTTTCTCCCGCGGCTTCTCTCCCCCGATTCGCCGATCTCCGGCGTCGGTAGGCTGCACCGCCGGTACCATCGTGCTCGCCGGACGTCGCTCTACGTTTTTCGACCTTCGCTTGGGCTCAACGGTCGTCGGTGGCTCGCCGGTCTTCAGCCTCCGTTTTCGGCTTCCGTTTTCTTCTTTTCCATTTCTGTTTCTGTTTCTTTCTTTCTCTCTCCCCGACCCTTTTTTTTTTCATTTCATTAGTTTATTTTTTTATTATTATTTATTTTAATCATTAAAATACATTAAAATACCCAAAATATCCACCAAAAATTATTATTTTATTTCAAATTAACTAATTTAATTTTATTTAATTTATTTATTATATTTTAACCCTTTTTCGGGTATAATTTCTCTGTATTTTCGGGGTATTGTCCCGAATGACCTTTCAGTATATTTTTCGATTATTTTTGGGATTATTTTTCCAAACTAAAAATCCCGATTAATTCCCATAAATTAATATCTTGATCAATTTAACCCAAAATAAATTTATTTCATCTTTATTGACCAAGATTTCTCAAATCCATATTTTAATTAAATTTTTCTTATCGAAATTATACCGACCTTTGGTCTTTTGACCTTTTTGCCCTTACACGTGTTCGGGATTAATTTAACCCGACTTCCTTCATACTTTCCCCATCTTTTCTTATTTAATTTCCGTATTTTAATTAAATTCGGGTCTTACACAAACATTGGATCACGGTGAAGAAGATTAATCAAACATCAACTGGTTTCTTCCAGTAGCCACGGTTTCTTTCAATAGTCACGGTTTCATTCATTCCTCCACCAAACCATTTTTGTTCCACCCTTCCAATATTATCACCAATCGATGCACAAAATCATCCCAACATTTTAGATCGGTAATAATGAATCAAAAATCATGATCGACATTGATGATTCAAGATTTGCAAATACTTTAGACTATAACCGAAAGGGAATTAAAACATATAGCAAAACCAAGATGATGACAATTGAAACAAACTGAAATGATAAACAACTATTTCTAAGCAATGATACTGATAAACTAAAAACAAGAATTTTTCATAATAACTTCAGTTGAATAAAACAGTAGCTATTGAGAAAAGAAAATGGAAGCTAGAAGAAAAATGTTATACGGTAGAATCCTCCAAAAACAAGGAAAAAAAAACTTTTTAAGTTAACCTAAAAAATAAAACTATTCTACCCTAATTTACCTCTATTCTAACCTAGGCTCCCCCTTTTTCAATTGACATCTTTTTCTATTTATACACACACTTAGGGGTACAATTGTAATCTTTCCATCCTAGATGAGTTGACATTGTTTGGCCACTTGTCCTCACACCATTGGCTCCTTAAAAAAAATAATATTTCCATGTCATCTGTCTTTTTGTCCAATTGGATGTGCTAGGCTCATGTTGTCCGCGTGGTCCAATCTCGATTTTAGCCTAATTTCGGTCCATTTTCTACCGAAATATTCAAAATTCATTCGGATTCAATTTATCGGCAAACATGAGAATTTTAATTAAATAAAGGGGATAATTAACAAAATAAATTGGGGATTTAAATAATTAATTAGGAAATTAAGCACAAATAATTCTAAAAATATAGACTTATCACTACCTTTACCTGCTGACAGATGAGACATCTAGCAACATAATCTGCAATGTCTCTTTTCATCCCAAACCACCAATAAAACTCCCAGGAGATTCCAATACATTTTCGTGCTCCCCGGACGTACCTTATACTGTGTCGAATGAGCCTCTGATAAAATCAATCTCCTGATCTCTGGATCCTCAGGAATAGATACTCTATCCCTGAACCTCAGTAATCCATCTGTACTCAGCTCAAGATCAATAGCCACACCTGCCTGTACCTGACTCTACCAGTCGATACACTATCAATCACTCTGTTGAGCCTATTGGATATGACATATCAACTCTGGCTCCAATCTCAGGCTAGCCATAACATCAAACCTATCAATATCAGGTGGGGCTACATCTAAACTGAGGTTCGCAAATTGCTCCAACAACTCATGTTCTCGAACCATCATAAATGATGCCAACCCAAGACTCTTCATGTTCAAGGCATCAACAACTACATTTGCCTTACCCGGGTGGTACAAGATCTCGCAATCGTAGTCTTTCAGGAGCTCGAGCCATCTTTTTTGCCTCATATTCAGCTCCTTCTGTGAGAATAGATACTTGAGGCTCTTGTGGTCTGTAATACCTGAAATTTCTCACCATAGAGATTGTGGCGCCATAGCTTAAAAGCAAACACCATGGCCGCCAACTCTAAATCGTGGGTCGGGTAGTTTCTCTCATGATCCTTCAGCTGTCTAGATCCATAGGCAACTACCCTCCTATCCTGCATAAGTACACAGCCCTGTCCTTGGTGTGCCGCATCCGTATACGCAGAAAAATCTCCTGAGCTAGTAGGGCTGGTGAGAATCAGAGCAGTGGTTAACTGGCGCTTAAGCTCCTGAAAACTCCTCATGCAAGCATCATCCCACACAAACTCAACATCCTTCTGCGTGAGACGTGTCAATGGAGCAGCTAGTCTAGAGAAACCCTAAACAAATCTTCGGTAATAACCTGTCAACCCTAAAAAACTCCTAATCTCAGTGACTGTCCTGGGCCGTTCCCACTGAATGATTGCCTCTATCTTGGATGGATCTACTGACACCCCATTCCTCGATACTACATGGCCCAGAAATGATATCTGCTCTAACCAAAAGTCACACTTACTGAGCTTAGCATATAACTGTCTCTCTCGGAGGATCTGTAGAACTATCCTCAAATGTTGCTCATGATCTTCCCTGGACTTGGAATAAACCAATATATCATCAATGAACACTATCACAAACTGGTCCAGGTATGGCTTAAACACATCGTTCATCAAAGCCATAAATGTTACGGAGGCATTTGTCAATCTGAATGGTATAACCAAGAACTCGTACTGACCATATCGGGTACGAAATACTGTCTTGGGTACATCTCCACTCCGTATCCTCAACTGATGGTACCCAGACCTCAAAACTATCTTAGAAAAGACTTGTGCTCCCTGAAACTGATCCAATAGATCATCAATTCATTGAAGGGGTATTTATTCTTGATAGTAGCCTTATTCAACAATCTGTAGTCTAAGCACAGTCGGAGGCTCCCATCCTTCTTCCTCACAAACAAGATCGGAGCTCCCCAAGGTGAAACGCTCGATCTAATAAACCCATTCTCAAGCAACTCCTGCAACTGCTTCTTCAGCTCCTCCAACTCAACCGGAGCCATCCTATATGGTGCTTTAGATATCAAATCTGTACCAGGTACCAAATCAATACAGAACTCCATTTCCTTATTCGGTGGTAACCTTGGTAGATTATCCAGAAAGACATCAGGAAACTCTGCAACCACTGGAATGTCTCTCAATTCTGGACGTGCCTTATCTATGTCAACCACATATGCAGTGAACCCTTCAAAATACCATTTACACTATTAGTAACATAATTCATCATATAAGTATCCATTATAAATAAATAAATAAATTCACCTCATAGATATGATGAATTATAACTATGATTTTCCTAGTTGCAAACATCATATTCCTTTATTTCTTTTCAGCAAAACTTATAATACACTTTTCAGGGATAAATAACATTACTGTTTTAGCGTAATAGTCTAAAACAGCATGATTTACAGTCAACCAATTCATTCCTAAAATCACATCAAAATCCCTCAAACTCAGCAATACAAGATCGATTGACACATCCCTTTCTCCTATTTTCAGCTTACAGTCTTTATATACATATTTTGCCAACTGGCTGTCATTCATAGGTGTAGAGATCAATAACATTCTATCTAATGATGTGGGATTTACATACTTTAACAACTTACGTGCAAATTAAGACGATATAAAGGAATGCGTGGCACCGAGATCAAATAACACAAAGGCTTCTAAATCAAAAATTAGGATAGTACATTTAATCACATCCGTTGAAGCGTCTGCGGTGTCCTGGTCTAATGCATGTACTCGCCCTCTGCCCATAACCTGTTTCCCCTTCTCCTCAGCTATAGCTCACCTCCTTAGAGCAGCAATCTCAATACGAGCTCTCTCTGGCTCTTTGCCCTTTTGTGGGGTAGTCTCAATCATCTCGGGGCAGTTCCTCATGACATGTCCTAGCTTCTCACAATGAAAACATATTTTAGTAATCATCAGAAAAAGCCTGGTACCATAAAATCTACCACATCTCCTACAATGCTCAGTAGTAGGTCGTGGTCCTCCAATGACTATACCCCTCGGTGGAGCTAAAGTCAGGTACACAAGAGGTCTAGCAGCTCTCTCCCGTATCTCCTCCATCTTCGACCTCTTCTCAAAGAGCCGTCCTCCTCTCCAGACCACTCTATCACCTACAGATCTCTTCCGATCTATGTCTCTAGCTCTGCTGACCTTCCCCAACTCTACAGCATTTCGCTCAAAATCCTGTTCACACAATTGTGCCTTGTGCACCTCCCCATAAGTAAGGATGTCAAACGGAGCTAATCTAGATCTGATGGCTGGTCTCAATCCATCCATGAACTTCTAGATCTTTCGAGTCTCACTGCTCAACATATCTGGGTCATAACTCCCCAAGGATATGAACCTCGACTCATACTCATTAACGGAGCGGTTCCCCTGAACCAAACTCATAAACTCCATCCGCAGTTTTCGCTATGTAGTGGTCAGAATATGCTACCTCCTAAAGGCCTCCAAAAATATCTCTCATGCAATCTTAGGGTTTGGGCTCTTAGGATAGATATTGTGAATCTCCTCCAGTGCACTGCCTTGCCCTTCAATATAAATACGGGAAAGGTAACCCTATCAATCGATGTATACCTTAAGAACCCATGCAACTTCTCTATCTCATATATCCAATCCTCTGCAACAACCAGGTCCTTCACTCCTCTAAAGACTGGAGGTCTAAACTTCTAGAACTGTTGTTATCTATCCAACTCACAGTCATAACCTAGATCACTACCACTCGGCTATGGAGCGATAGGAGAAACTGTATCTTGAACTACTGGTGATGTAACGGTCTATATAGTTTGAGGTCTCTCTATAGCTGTCTGTCGAGTAGCAGTAGGCTGTCCGGCTAGACCTCGTCTATCACCAGCCCCTAATGTCTGCGTGACTATCTTAACAAGGCTCTCAATACTCCGCTCTATCCTAGCGAAGCGTGCCTCAATATCCTCTGGTCTCTCAATAGGGTCCTGTGGAGCCTGATTAGTCTGTGGCTCAGCACAGCTCTCAAGCCTACCCCTACGGCCTCTAGCACGTGAACTCGTCTCTCTACCACAGTAGGTGACAGGAATAATGCCTAAATTCCTACATCCATAGCCATCTATTAGTCTAATCTCATCTTGATATACACAATTATATCTAAACAAAGCACAATAATATGGGGATGTAATTTCTTAACTATTATTATCAACTCATATCAGACCAACCCTAGCTCTGGTACCACTTTTTGTCATGACCCGTTTTACCAAAAATCACTACATTTTTTTTGTTTTTTTATACATCTCACCTCTTTGTGACAATTCCATTTTGGGTGAATTGGGCTATGAGCCAGTAATAATCCCAATGCCTATTCCATTTAATCATATTATTATTAGTATGGTAATGATACCAGAGTCTTATGCAGCGTAATAATAACTACATATGTTATAAAACTGTATGTACATACGTTTACATATATTTACATCCCCCATAATTACATTCGTTTACTGTAACGACTCTTGACCCTTGAAATTTGGGGAAATTTTTTTTTAAACTTAATTTACCCACTTATTCCCTTATTCACTTAGGTTGCATTCTTGCGCAGTGTCGAAACACTTTTCTTAATTTTTTATCTGTAATTATATTTAATTTCCATACTTTGACCTATATGGTCGATAGAAATTTCGACAACATAACGACTTATATATGAGCCTACCCATCTGTAATTCAGTTGTTTTGACAACCCTAGATATCCACAACTACCAAGCATGCTTTCCAACAATCCTAGATATCCACAACTACCAAGCATACTTTCCAAATCCACATTTACAACTCAATACATCCATATCGATTTAATACCAATCATCTTAAAACCTAATCCCAAGAATCGTATTCTTTTCATCGTTTCCTTACAAATTAAATCCCAACGAAATATTTTCAATATATGTCTATGCATACTAGTATGTCTGGTAAAGGAATGTAATCGTATACCTTTGCTGCGTGTACAAAAAGTAGCCTAGGGTAGCTCTTTCCCACAGCCTACGTCGTGTACGCGGCAGGTAGTACCCACGGATCACTGCAAATGGTCTGAGAGGTAGAGGGGTGAGCTTTTGGGGAAAAGCCCAGTAAGATAATACTCTTAAAGTAGTTCTGATATATAAAAGCATGTGTAATTGTTCATAAATGAGTTCTTAAAACTATCGAGTTCATAAACGTTACGTAAACATTTCATAAACCTTTCGTAAACATAATCATCAGAAAAAGTCATAAAGCATGCGTGTCTTTAAAACAAATAACATGCTTAACCAATTTACAACATTTCATAAACCTTTCATGAACATTTCATAATCATTTCGTAAACATTTCATGAATATTTCATAATCATTTCGTAAACATTTCATGAATATTTCATAATCATTACGTAAACATTTCATGAATATTTCATAATCATTTCGTAAACATTTCATGAAGCATATCGGTTGTAACCAAATATCGTATATATCATGAAAACACATAATCATTCATCATAGTCGATTTTCATAATCAAATCGAGGAGACTAGGCTATAACTAAGTCATGCGATACGTGTCATTCTCCGTAGAGAGTCATCATAGCTATGGAAATGGTAAGGGGGTTGTAGACTGGATCAGGGTCGTACAACAATAATAACTATAAACATGGATAGTATCTTCTTATTTCTTATCATATACTAGCACATAGCTAGGGCACGGGCACCTGTGGCACTCACTGTGTGGGGAACATTCATGCGTGCTGCGCAGGCACGAGATACTACCAAAACATCATCATAAACCACCAGTAGCACGACATCTTCCACACAGGTTCAGTCAAGTGCTAAAGGGGCCTACGTACCGTCACCCAAGTGGTGGAGCCGGAACACCATAAGAAGTAACCATGCATGAAGCCTATAGTGTTAAAATAGAGTTTTCAAAATCTTTCTTGGGTTTTATAACCCATAAACTCATATCGAATAATAAAATCGAATTCCTTGAAATCTGAAATCTCTTTCATAAAACATAAAGACTGTAAGGCACTTTGTTCCTGTAGGACTCAAGAGGTGGCCCCCACAATCCCCTTTCGAAAACAAATTTCTTTTCTTAAATACTTTTGAAATTGTCAAAAGTTTCTTTAACGATATGGATATAAAAACATAAATAAATGTAAAACATCAATACGCTTCATACCTTAGGAAATTCACTTCACAACATGGAAGGTACTCGAGGAATACTTCGACAAATTAAAACATGATTCGTAAACAGTTTCACAAGTATGAAAGCATTGATAAATCATTTCAAATCATATGCTCTTTCATAAAATCATTTATCGGTGAAACAATAATGCATTATCAGAACTAAGTTAAATAGTACCCCTTACCTCGATTTATCGAAAAATCTCAAATTCAAGTAATGACGCCTCTCAGTACCTCCTTTAATTCCTTCTATGCTTTACCTACACCAAAATCGTTTACTTAGCTTCCTATTCATACGAATTATCTAAATTGCGTTAAAATCGTAACCTATTCGTTACTACTGCGCGTGTACGTATTATTGTACATACTTAGACTATTTACATACGTTTATATATTTTCCTTACTATATATTATTTTTGTACGTACAATTATTGACATACATATTATTATATACATCTACATGTATATACCCATGAATATATATATATATATACTCCTATATATATATATATATTATTATTTGTTTTCATTTTTCCTTATCACATGTATATATCCTTGGATGTACATATACTAACATATCCATTCATTATATACACCTATATGTATATACCCAAAAATATATATATATATATTCACATAAATACATATATATATATATATAAATTATTACTTGATTCCAATATTCATCATCACATAAATATATATACATATATATATATTTGTCTATTATTCATCTCTCTCATTTTTATTTTTATTTCACATCTAATTTAAAATCTACACAATCATGCTTATAGCCCATCATGCATATATTTACATGTATATCAAATGTACATATATAAATTTACCTCTGCTTTTCCAATTTCCAGCTTTTCTTTTTCTTCTCCTATTTTTTTTCCTTTTTCCTTTTCTCCTCTCTCGGTTTTCTCCTTTCTTCATCTCTCGGTTCCAGCCTTTCTTCAGCTCTCCGTTCCAGTTACTATTTTCTGCCTTTGTTTTCTTCTTCGGTTGCTTCTCGATTTTAGCTGCTGTTTTTTGCCTTTGTTTTCTTCTTCGGTTGCTTCTCGGTTTCAGTTGCTATTTTCTGCCTTCAATTTCCAGCCTTCCATCATCATCATTCTCCTTCACCCACTCTCCTCTTCAGCCCCTTTTCCTACTTTCGTTTCTTCTCCCCTACCTCTCGGTTTGCTCTTCCTCTTCAGTCTCGGTTTCCAGATTTAATCTTTGGTCTCCTTTTCCCTCGGTCTCCCTTTTCTTTTCTTCTTCTTTCTTTCCTTCTTCCTCTCCTCTCCCGACCAACTCTTCCTTTCTCCTCTTTTCTTTCCTCCATTTCTTTCCTTTCTTTATTTCTTTCTTCTAGCCGACCCAGCCTACTCTCCTTTCTCTTCTTTTTCTCTTCACTCCAGCCGATCAGCTCTTTCCCTTCTCTCGGTCGGCTTCAAATCCTTCTCCCCTGCAGCCTCTCAGTTTCTTCTCCCCATTTCCTCCTCTTTCTTCCTTTCTTCTCTTTCTTCTTTCTTCTCATCTCTTTCTCCTGGCCAGCAACTTCCCTCTTTTCTTTTCTTTCTTTTCTCTCCCTTTCTCCCTCCAGCCGACCAGCCCCTTTCTCCTCTTCTCTTCTTGTCTGGTTTTTTTCCCGCCCAGCTCTCTCTGTTTCGAATTGCTCTTTCTGATTTCTTTCCATTCCCAGGTGTGCGGGATTGGCTTCTTTTTTAAGCCAATCCCATATACCTTATATGTATATATAATAATATTATACTATATATATTATATTTTATATTAACATATATACATTATATTAATATATGTTTATACATTATACCAATATATATATTTGTTGTTTGTTTATTTGTGTTTTTATTTCCATTGCCTTTTATTTCATTTAATCATTTTTTTTATTTGTCTCATGCTTTATTTATTTATTAATACTTATATATTATATACTATACATTTCATAGTATATATATATATATATATATTTGTTATATATATATATAATTATCCATCTATTTAAATGTCATGTATATTTATATATACATATACACCTATGTATATATATATATATATCTATATATAGACATTTTCTTGTAAGATTATCCAAGGACATAATATCCATGCCTTCCATGAAATTCTCATTATTTCAAAAATGAAATATTATCGGGATTCCATCACTCCTCATGAATTCTCGATACAAGTTTTTACATCAACAATTTTTAACTAATAATGTAAAATTTTCCAATCCCTCCGTACTTGCATTTGCTTCATCACTTCTTGTATTTTGGGTTCCTGGTCGTTTATGGGCTTCTCAGTTCCTATAGTCCTCGAGCCCTACAACGAATATTCACACTTCCATTAAAGCATACTATTTCCATTTTTATATAATCTAATTAAATGTAGGAAATTTACGGGGTTTACATTTACAAAACTGTGCTATTATATGTTTAGATACAAAGCTGGACAATGTGTATACCTGATTCGTGATGGGAAGCAGCGGATAACAAGGAATGCAATCGCTACCCGCTCTCAATTATGGTAGATGTTCTGTAGGCGTGGAAAGTGAAAGGGTGAGCACAACTTGCTCAGTAAGGCAATAATGTAAGCAGGTAGATAACTGCACTATCTGCATGCTTATAATGCCATGATATAAAAATCATTTATATCCAGAGAATGAGATATAATTAAAACTATGCCACATGTATATAAATATCGTACGTACTGAAAACGTGAAAATGGGCATGTAAACAAGGAAAATCATCATGTCAACGTCTCTTGCTCAACACATTGAAAACTTATCATAAAATAACCCCTCAAGGTTTAACACATTATCAAAACTTAGTAAAACTCATCAACACATCATTAAAACAACATTTCATTTTAAAATCACAAATTGAGGCGTAACCCATCCTTCGGGTCTGCCCTAGTCCATCTAGATCGTATGATATCACGTGAGGCGTGTAGGTTACTGTATAGGAAAAATTGAGGACTATGTCCATGTGATCCCAGGCTACACGGATCCCGATGTGCGGGGCTTCACCACTGCAATGGGAGGTGGGTCAGTCCTACTCATCAGAATATCAAATCACCAATCTCACGGTCATGACTACACGGTACAGCGTACTCCGTGTGACATACACGATACAACGTACTCCATGAACCCATATCACTGTCTAGGGGTGCCTGCCATAGGTCTTATCCACCCCATACCGTGTCGATAACCAACCCATGTCTCAACATACACGTGCGAGCATATCATCTCACTATGACACATAGTCTACAAGAGGCTCCAGCATAGCTCTATGCATGTCACATCATGTCTATTGTGAGTGACGCTCCAGCAGACACCATGCATATCATGATATCTAAAATCTCGTGCGAGTGAAGCTCCAGCATGATTTTATGCACATACAAAAATCCTCGTACGAGCAACGCTCCAGTATGACTTTCACGCGTAATAAATCAGGGTAAATCACGTACAAGCAAAGCTCCAGTATGGTTTTATACACAATAGATTAATGTAAAATTACGTACGGGCAAGGCTCCAATACAATTTTCATGCATATAAATCAGTAAAACTCAGTGCGAGCGAGGCTCCAGCACTTTGTATATGAGTTAAAACATTAAAATCTAGTACGGGCAAGGCTCTAGCATGATTTATACTCATATAAATCTGATAGGCTGCTTTATTTCGATAAAAACACTTTCAAAATCATAATTGGCACCTCACACATGCCCCTTTCATGCAAATCATGAAAATCAATAGTCAGCCTATCCATAAATTGCTTAAATCAAGCAATATTTTTCATAAAAATATCAAAAACATGTTATTCATGCAATTTATTAGCCTTACTATCCTTTTGTAAAATTCCTAACTAGAGGCAAAACGATCTTTTTCCATCGATACTCCGATTTTCGTAAAAATTATTATTTCATTTCTAGATACTTTAAGAAATTTTAGGCCCTGTAAATCCCCTTAAAAATACACATAGATATCTCTAAGCACTTATAAAATTCCCTTACCTCAAATCAATCTGTACTGTTTGACCTTACAATGCTGAGAAATCGCTCAGTCCAATTTACTCCCAATTAAATCTCTGGAGCTGTATATAACCATTTATCGGGTTAAATACAATATATTTACCCATGTTTCACTTTTACAGGGCTTAATTTAAAGCATTTGGGCTCGTTTACTCTTATTGGGCCCAATTGCACCCTAATGGGCCATAATCGGTCTTACGCCTATTTTCACTTACTATTCCCTTCATCAAGCCCTACTGGGCTCATGAGGCCCATCAACACTTACTGGGCCTCGTTCTAGGCTCTTTGGATAGCTCATACAATTATTTACGACAATTATTTTCCAATTCCAAAACATAATTCATTTTATACGTAATTAATTCGTAACTTATACGATGAATTTCTAATGCGCATAACTATACAAATTGTTGTAAATGAGATTTACTTACCCGAGATTCTGTGATGGTACGTAAATCGAGGTTGACTCAAGCTCTCGTTTGTTACCAATCGTCAAGCTACACATTTATATATTTATCGGGACAATTTCGATCAAATATAATTTCAATTTAATATTCTGAAAATTAAATCGATCAATTTTGATCGCTTATCGGCTTACTCGTATTTCGATTGGATTATTGAATTTTTTCTCCCTTTCTTTTTCCTTTTCTTTTTTCCTATTTTTCTTCTCTTTTTTTTCCTTTCTTTCTTGGCTGAATCGGTCCGGTCCGATTCAACACAGTTCTCTTTTCACTGAACTAGCCATACCGATTTTGTCCTCACTTCATCGTTCACAGCGTTTTCAACAATTTCTCAGCTCCCCTCTGCCACTGTTTGACTCAGCTTTGGCTGGGGAATGTTCGGCTGGCCTTGGATCAGACCAATCGCCACTGGTGCTATCGGATTTCTCCCTTCTCTCCTCAGTAATCTCCCTCGCCGATCTCCTCTTTCTAGCGTCGTCGGCGCGCGTACTGGCGCCTGGTGGCTCTCACGTGGTCAGGCTTCCTTCGTCGGCCCTCGCCTACCTTTCTCTCCGGTCGATGGCTCATTGGTGCAGGGAAACCATTTCCCTCGATTTCGTTTGTCTTCATGCTTTCGTTTCCTTCTTTCATTTTTCGCAATTTTGCGATTCTGTCGTTTTTTTCATTTTTTTTATATATAATACATTATATTATTATGTTATTATTTTATAGAATAAAATACATTATTTCTACAAAAATATCTTCTACACCAATATATTTATATATTTAATTAATTAAATACATATTTATCTTATTTTATTATTTTTTCGAAGTATTATTCCCACATTTTCTAGATAATTTCCTAGGGAGAAAATTTCGGGTTATCGTAATAAATTCATATCTTGATCAATTGGACTTGGAAATCAATGGTGTTTTCTTTATTGGTCAAGATTTCCTAAATCTATGTTTAAAATGACAATTTCTTACCGAATTGATACCAAATTTCGAGTCTTTTTGACCTATTTACCCTTTCCGCATTTTACGTACATGTCTAACTACTTCATTCACATTTATATGATCAAAATCATTTGTCTTATGATTCCATTACATATAATAATATCATATAACATGTGAATCATAAGGAATGTCATACAAAATATGGGTCTCACACTTCTTGACCTTAAACACCCACTTGCAACCTACAATTGACCTATCTGAAGGGCATAGAACTACAGACCATGTATGATTCTTCCTCAATGCAGTATACTCAGCTTGTACAACCTCTACCCATTTATTGTGTTGGTGTGCTTGTGTAATAATTAGAGCTTATTGTTTATTAAAATCAACTAGATAGGTTTTTGGCTTGACAAAACCAGTTTTAGACCTTGTTTGCATAGAATGCTAATTGTTCCTGAGTTTAGGCAGTGTCCCAATACAGAGGTTGACTTCTATTCTGTTCTGGAGGGAGAGAAGTAGGAATAGAAAGAAAACTTTCAGGTGAAGAAGACATAGATGAAGTATTTAGTGATTGATTTGTTGAAGATAGAGTTCAAAAAAAAGAAGGAGGTGAGGAATGAGAAACAGTCACAGGAAGTGGTAATAAGGAAGTAGAAATAGAATTAAAATTGATCGAAGCTAAGTTAGGGAAAAGATCAAGATAAGGAAACTTGGATTCATCAAATATAACATGCCTAGATATAAACATATGATTATTTGCATTTAAGCATTTACAACCTTTATGAGATGAACTATATCCTAGAAATAGACATGAAGAAGACCTAAAATCTAGTTTGTGATTATGAAAAAGTCTTAGGTATGGAAAGCATAAGCAACCAAATGTCTTAAGAAAAGTATAATATGGTTTTATCTTGTGAAGAACTTCAAAAGGTGACTTTGAGTGAAGATTTGTACAAGGTAATCTATTAATTAGAAGCATTACAGAAGAGAATGTGAAAGTAAGGCAAAACCTATCTCAACGATATACTTATGTTTTCATTCAATGATACCATTTTGTTGAGATGTATGAGGACAAAAATGTCTAAATATAATGCCTTCATAATTAAAAAAGGAATTAAAATTTCTAAACTCTTATCCCCAGTCAATTTGTAAGATCTTAATGGAAGTTGAATACTGTTTCTTGACCATTTTCTTAAAATGAATGAAAGATTTTAATTCTTTACTTTTAAATTGTAGAGAATACAACTATGTGTACCTAAATAAGACATCAATAAACAAAATGTAATATCTTAATCCTTTACCAGATAGACAAGGTGTAGAACCCCAAAGATTAGCTTCTATGAGTGTAAGAGGTGAAGTATAAGTAGTAGTTAAAGTAGAAAAAAGGTAATAAATGTGATGGTCAGTCACACAGACACCGGTCCGCTACCTTTTTCCTTACCACTTACCACTTACAGTTGGGCTATGAGTCAACATCCAATCCACATTACATATACATTCATTTAATTGAAATAGAATAGAAACTGAACTTTTATAATTATGCGGAAGCGTTTACATCAGTTTCTATTAACTATAAATCCCTTTTGTACAAAACATCACTAGACTGTGCATTAATTTATAGAATACAAAATAGTTTCTTTTCATCACAAGGTGTATACCTCTCGATACTGCTGAATAACTAGAGAACACCTTAGTAGGGACGACTGCAGTACTCACTACTGTGTAGTTTCTATGAAGGAGGAAATAAGAGGGGTGAGCATAACATGCTCAGTAAGGAAAATGTGTAAGCTGGTAGATAACTACACTATCTACATGCTAAAATACATATATGTTCATTTTCCTTATAAAATAATATGCGTGCTCCTTTTAAACAACTTCCATCAATACGAAATCATTAATTCGCTAGATGGGTATATGCATATTCACACAGTTCATCATCTAAAACCACTAGGGTCTAACTTCACACAGTCACACTTGAAATTACTTTTCACATAGTAACACATAGCTTCACATAACAACATCTATTCACACAGTTCATGTACAGAAAATGTTTTACTTAAAACCTCACATGTTCATTTCGAAATCACTTCACACACAGCAATTCAAGTTCATATGAGACATAATCATGGGTTATCATATTCCCCACACACATAGTAAGGAAGATATTTGTCACCTCACACGGTAGTGACAATATCATATCACACAAATATACAAGACTTATGGCTATAGTCGATTCTAGGCTACACTGATCAGGTGGGTGGGAACCTTACGCTTGGGGAGGCGGATCAACCATCCCTTGAGCATCACACAGATATCACACAGATAGTCACGTCATATGGTTCCTTATGGCTAATGCTCACAGTACATCGTGCTCCCATGAATCCTTATCACCCATTTCTATTGTCTCAAAATCACGTACGAGCTCTCAAGTGGAACACACAGTATCGTCGAGGCATCAAGCACTCTTTGGTTTTCTTAAAATCCTATTGAAAATAATATGCGAGCGGGGCTAGTCAATTTACCGTTGCCTCTCATGCTCTAATCACCATTTCACATAGAGAAGAAATAGAACTGCTGCTTTCACTAAGTATGAGTGAGAGGGTAAACTCCCTTCAATCACTCTTTATACACATTTCATATAATTGGTTAAAATTAGAGCTTGTCTATTATCATTCTTTATCACAACGGTTGTAAAACCTCTTTTCACAATAATCATAGAAATCATGCAACACATACCATCAACTTATTTTCATACATAGTTTTCTTCTAGATATATCGATATCTATATACTATCGCATACATTTGCACACAACAGATAAGAAAACATACGTATAGCTATCTCTATAGCATACATAAGTCCCTTACCTTGATCTTGCAGTGTATCTCCTTATCTTACATTGCTTCATGTGTCACTATTCACACCTACAGCTCTGTCTATCTCTCCGGATGCTACAGATTCACATCAAACATATCATTCATCATTTCTAAAATCTCGAATCATCAACACACCATCTTTATTCCCTTATTTCCTCTTTGACCTAACATAGATCCTTAGTGACTTTACATGTTATAGTCACTTTTAGCTATCTTCCCATATATCAATAGGTTCATAGCAGTAGCTAGGTTAACATACTAGAATTTGGTAGCCTAAATGCTTACCTAGCTTGCTTTCCTTGCCACTTAGTCCAAAATCTCTTAATATTGATCAACACCTTCGATCTATCGTATCGAGGTCTCGTTTCCAACTATGTTACTCTCCTCTGGCTAACGACCAAATTCTAGAAGGAAACGTCTCTTAATTCTGGCTAGAAAGGTTGGTTTGTCTGGGAATGTGGTTGAACACTTAAGCAAAATGGAGAGGTTTTTGGTCAGAGTGCCTTTCAGCCTCAATTCCCGTTTCTTATATGGAAATTCCACTAGGAGATCGATCTGTAGGGTGAGAGGATCGATCTCTCCTTCTTCACCGCCTTGCTTTTCAATGCATTGGATTCCATGAGATCAATCTTCCCAAAGTGATGAGATCGATCTTCTTTATACAGAGAGCTGAATAGATCGATCTAGCACAAGGATGAGATCGATCTGCTATTGGCTGAGAGCTAAGGAAATCAGTTCCTCCTACACAAAATGTTCAGCAGATCGATCTGACCCCATTGGAGATCGATCTGCCTTGTTCCATTGCTCAAATAAGAACATTTTTACTCTTCCAGGTTGATCTGGCATTCATAGTTTTCAGATTTTACTGCAGTTTTCAACAGTAACTCATACAAAACATCTTTAATTTTAGTGTCATAGTCATTTTCTCATCCAATCCCCTTTAAGACTTGAAAATGACATCTATTCATACTTTATCCATATAAAAACTTGTGTGCATTCATTGTATAACCAAAGGTATACAATACAACACTAAAATAGAAGTATACAACTTATGCAACTTCATTCCATCTCACCCCACTACTCATTTTCCATTCTACTTACATTCATTACATACAAAAGTCCATTTTTTTCATATTCATACTTAATGAAACTTGTACGTACATCACAACTCATATTAAAAGTGTGTATATTAAATTTATGGACTTTACATCACTTATGCTTCACATAGCATGTACATGTATATACTTATGAATTCATAAGGTTACATCAAAAAATATGGGTCTTACATTCCTCCCCTCCTTAAAAGAATTTGGTCCTCTAAATTAGAACCAAGTTACTCTTCAAAAAGTCAGGGGTACTTTTCCCGTATCAAGTTCTCTAACTCCCAAGTCATTTCTTTCGAATTATGGTATTGCCAGAGAACTTCAACAAGCGAAATCATCTTATTCCATAACATTTTCTCTTTCCTATCTAGTATCCGGATTTGTTTCTCTACAAAAGGTAAATCATCTTTGAGCTCTAATGGCTCATATCGAATCACATGACTTGGATCTGGATGGTACTTTCGAAGCATCGATATGTGGAAGACGTTATGAATGCTTGCCAACTCCGGTAGCAACACAAATCTATAAGCCTTATCTCTCACTCACTACAGTCTCAAATGGTCTGATATATCGAGGGCTCAATTTACCTTTCTTATCGAACCTTATAATCCCTTTCGAGGGAGAAACTTTTAAGAAAACAGAGTCACCCACAGTGAACTCTAGTGGCCTTCATCTTATGTCAGTGAAACTTTTCTACATGCTCTAAGCTATTCTCAATCTCTCACATAGCAGCTGAACAACTTTAGAGGCTTGCTGTGCCAAATCAAGAGCAAACATTTTCCTTTCACGCACTTCTTCCCAACCAATTGGGGATCGACACCTTTTACCATACAAGGCTTCATATGGTGCCATCCTGATACTCGAGTGGTAACTATTATTGTATGCAAATTCAGCTAACGATAGATGATCATCCTAGGAGTCTTTAAAATCCATAACACTTGCTCTCAACATGTCCTCTAACGTTTGGATGGTCCTCTCTGATTGGCTATCAGTTTGAGGGTGGAAAGCAGTACTAAAACTTAATCGAGTTCCCATAGCTTCTTAGAATTGTTCCCAAAAGTGAGAAGTGAAGCGAGAATCCCTATCTGATACGACGCTCACTGGAACACCATGTAGCCTCACTATCTCCCGTATATACAACTCTGCTAGGTGACTCAAGGTATCTATAGCTTTCATAGCTAGAAAGTGGATGGATTTCGTTAATCTGTCACCACCTCCCAGATAGCATCATGGTTCGTTTTAGTTCTCTACAATCCCATGATGAAATCCATGGTGACATACTCCCATTTTCAAGTCGGTATTGGTAGAGGCTGCAATAACCCTACAGGTTTTTGATGCTCTACCTTCACTTGCTGACATACAAGACATCTTGCCATAAACTGCGATATCTTGCTTCATCCCTGACCACCAATACACTTTCTGGAGATTCTGGTACATTTTGTTACCTCCGAGATGCAATGTATATCTTAATGAATGAGCTTCTGTTAAAATCAATCTCTTTAGTTCTGGGTCATCGGGAACGCAAATCTTGCCTTTAAACCTTAGTAGCCATCATATTCACTAAGAAGTCGGCCACATCACCCCTCTGTATCTCACTCGCATGATCCTCACACAGTAGATCGACGTGCTGAGCCAGGCGTATTTGGTCAATCAAATACGATTTCATTCATAGGCTAGCTATCATACAGTCTCTGTCAACATCAAGAGGGTCTATATCCAGCCTGAGATAACCAAACTACTCAAGCAGCTCATATTCCCTGACTATCATGTGCGATACCATTCCGAGGCTCTTTCTACTCAGTACATCAGCCTTAACATTAGTCTTTCCTAGATGGTACAATATCTCGTACTCGTAATCTTTCAGATGTTCTATCTATCGTCTCTGCCTCAAATTCAACTCTTTCTGTGAAAACAGATATTTGAGGCTTTTATGATCTGTATACACCAAAAATTTCTCACCGTATAAGTAGTAGCGCTATATTTTCAATGCAAATACCACAGTCGCCAACTCTAGATCATGGGTCGGGTAGTTCCTCGCATGGTCCTTAAGCTGTCTGGATCCATAGGCTACTACCTTCCCATCCTGCATATACACACAGCCCAGTCCCTATCCCGAGGCATCCGTATACGTTGAGTAACCTCCTGAACTGGTGGGTATAGTGAGAATAGGTGCGGTGGTCAGTCTGTTCTTTAGCTCAGAGAAATTTTTCTCACATTTATCATCCCACTCAAATGCCACATTCTTTCCGATGAGACATGTCAATGAAGGAGCCCGCTTAGAGAATCCCTCGACAAATCGTCGGTAATAACCTGTTAAACCCAAGAAAATCCAAATTTTTGTAACCGTTTTGGGTCTATCCCACTATACCACAGCCTCTATCTTAGATGGATCCACTGATACACAGTTTCTCAAGACTACATGACCCAAAAATGATATTTCACTCAGCCAAAAATCACACTTGTTCAGTTTAGCATACAACTCCTGATCTCAGAGGGTCTGCAATAATGTTCTCAAATGTTGTGCATGCTCTTCCCTTGACTTCGAGTACACCAGTATGTCATCTATAAAGACAATCATGAATCTGTCCAGGTATGGCTTGAATACATCATTCATTAGAGCTATAAAAGCTGCAAGAGCATTCGTCAACCCAACTGGCATAACCAGAAATTCATAATGGCCATAACGGGTCCTGAACGCTGTCTTGGGTACATCCCCACTCTGAATCCTCAACTGATGATACCTTGACCTCAGATCAATCTTTAAAAAGACCTGTGCTCCTTACAACTGATCCAATAGATCATTAATCCATGGAAGGGGATATTTGTTCTTGATGGTAGCCTTGTACAACAACTGGTAATCTATACACAGTTGGAGGCTCCCAACTTTCTTCCTTACAAACAAAACCGGTGCTCCCCGCGGTGATACACTCGAGCTGATGAACCATTTGTCCAACAGCTCTTGTAATTGTTTCTTTAGCTCCGCTAATTCCACTGGAGCCATTTGATACGATGGTTTGGATATCGGTTCTGTTCCAGGAACTAAATCAATACATAATTTCATTTCTCTATCTGGTGGCAACCCTGGTAATTCTTCCGAAAAGACATTAGGGAATTCTCTCACCACTGGGATGTCAATAATATCTGGATACACCTTATCCAAATCAACCATATAGGCTATAAAACCTTCAACATATCACAATCATATTTGATTAGTAAAATTATCCGTCCTTAGACAAAATTTACTACTTTTTTCATTACTTTGCAAAACTTAGAACATACTTTTCGGGGGTAGGAAACATTACTGTCTTAGCATAACAGTCTAAGACAACTTGGTTTACAGCTAACCAATCCATCCTTAATATTACATCAAAGTCTTTCATGTTTAATAGAATGAGATTGGCTAACATCTCCTTTTCCCCTACTTTTAACTTACAACCATTACAGACATACTTTGTCATTACATTCTCTCTAAGTGGAGTACTTATAAGTAAAGTCCTACCTAGATGTACAGGTATTACATGTTCAATCAATTTACATGCAAAAATATGCGATATAAATGAATGCGTGGCACCAGGATCAATCAATGCTAATGCTTCAAAATTATAGACTAGGATGGTACCTTTAATCACATATGTAGAAGTCTCTGCAGAAGCCTGGTCCAAAACAAACACTTATCCATGACCAACAACTTGATTCCCTTTCTCTTCAGCTGTGGCTTTCCGCTTAGGTGTAGGTGTTTCAACCTTAGTCTTCTCTGGCTCTTTGCCCTTCTGTGGGGCTGTATCAACCAACTCTGGGCATTCACGAACTATGTGCCCTACTTTACGGCATCTAAAGCATACTCTCGTTATAAGGCATGGTCTACCCCCATGATATCTACCACACATCCAACATTGCTCTGTGGTAGGTCTAGGTCCACCAATAACAATGCACGTGCTCCTCGATGGTCGAGAATAAGTTGGATGCTCTGGAGGCTTCGCAGGCCCCTCTTGGATCTCTTTAACCTTAGGCCCTTTACCGAATAACCTTCGGCCCTTTCAAAACCCTCTGTCATCAGCTAAATTGTTACGGTCTCTATCTCTACCATTACCACTCTTACTCAACTCTGAGGCATGCAACTCATAATCTTACTCACACAGGTGAGCTCTGCGTACTACCTCGTCATAAGTGGTAATGTCCAGTAGAGCTAGTCGAGCTCTAATGAAAGGTCTCAGTCCTTCAAGAAATTTTTGAACCTTCCTGTCCTTAAGGCTCATCGTGACTGTATCATATATGCCCAAGGATGTGAATCCAGATTCATACTCATCCACTGTCTGGTTCCCTTGAGTTAATGTCATGAATTCCAACAGCATCTTTCTCTAAGCAGTAGCTGGAATGTATTACCTCCTAAGGCATCCAGGAATATATCCCACGTCACAACCGGTTGACGTGCACTTAACATCGGTTGTGTAGCCACCACTAATGGTCAGCCTCATCCTCCAACACAAAAGTCGCAAAGGTGACCTTCTCTGTGTCAGAGCAGTGGAAGAATCAGTAAAGCTTCTCCATACGATGTATCCAATGCTCAATAGACACTAGGTTCTTCCCCCCATTAAACAAAGGTGGTCCGAACTTACAAAACTCTCTCAGTCTACCCAGATCACAATCATAAATTCCCTCTCCACCAACCTATTGTGGGATTACAGGATCCTCAACTGGTGGGGGAATGTCTTGAACTGGGGGAGGTACAGGCATCTCAACCTCTGCAGCCCGAGGTCTCGGTACAAGCTGTGCTGGCTCATCTTTCTCGGCTGCAGCAGCCTGACCAATAGGGTTTTCCTGTCTACCCTCCATTCTAGTCATTGCTTGTGTAAACATCTCCATCACTGTTCTACACTACGCTGTAACTGTGCTATAAGGGCCTCAGCGGCCCCACTAAGCTCTGGTGGATCTCTACGAGAACTAGACCCACTACGCCTCTCAGGCTTATTTTTATGCCCCTAAGAGTGCGAACTCTCTCCTCTACGAGTACGTCGTCTATCAGACATCTTGCATACTCAAAATAAGGGTCTCAGTTATATTTTCCAGCTTGGTATACACATTTGTATCCTAATAATGCACAGTACTCTAGGGATGTATAATTTCCTAATTGTGAATATGACTCACATCAGACCAACTCTGCTTTGATACCATTCTGTCATGGTCAGTCACACAGATATCGGTCCGCTACCTTTTTCCATACCACTTACCACTTACAGTTGGGCTGTGAGTTAACATCCAATCCATATTACATATACATTTATTTAATTCAAATATAATAGAAACTGGACTTTTATAATTATGCGAAAGCATTTACATCAATTTCTATTAACTATACATCCCTTTCGTACAAAACATCACTTGACTGTGCATTAATTTATAGGATACAAAATAGTTTCTTTTCATCACAAGGTGTATACCTCTCGATACTGCTAAATAACTGGAGAACACCTTAGCAGGGATGACTGCAGTACTCACTACTGTGTAGTATCTGTAGAGGAGGAAATAAGGGGGTGAGCATAACACGCTCAGTAAGGAAAATGTGCAAGTTGGTAGATAACTACACTATCTACATACTAAAATACATATATGTTCATTTTCCTTATAAGACAATATGCATGCTCTTTTTTAACAACTTTCATCAATGCGAAATCATTAATTCGCTAGATGGGTATATGCATATTCACACAGTTCATCATCTAAAACCACTGGGGTCTAACTTCACACAGTCACACTTGAAATTACTTTTCACACAGTAACACATAGCTTCACATATCAACATCTATTCACGCAGTTCATATACAGAAAATGTTTTGCTTAAAACCTCACAGGTTCATTTCAAAATCACTTCACACACAGCAAGTCAAGTTCATATGAGACATAATCATGGGTTATCATATTCCCCAGACACACAATAGGGAAGATATATGTCTCCTCACATAGTAGTGACAACATCATATCACACAAATATACAAGACTTATGGCCATAGTCGGATTCCAGGCTACACTGATCAGGTGCGCGGGAACCCTACGCTTCGGGAGGCGAATCAACCATCCCTTCAGCATCACACAGATATCACACAGATAGTCACGACACATCGTACTACATGGCTAACACTCACGATACATCATTCTCCTGTGAATCCTTATCACCCATTTCTATTATCTCAAAATCACGTACGAGCTCTCGAGTGAAACACACCGTATCGTTGAGGCATCAAGCATCTTTGGTTTTCTTAAAATCCTATTAAAAATAATGTGCGAGTGGGGCTGGTCAATTTACTGTTGCCTCTCATGCTCTAATCACCATTTCACATAGAGAAGAAATAGAATAGCTCCTCTCACTAAGTATGAGTGAGAGGGTAAACTCCCTTCAATCACTCTTTATACACATTTCATACAATTGGTTAAAACTGGAGCCTGTCTATTATCATTCTTTCTCACAACGGTTGTAAAACCTCTTTTCACAACAATCATAGAAATCATGCAACACATACCATCAACTTATTTTAATACGTAGCTTTCTTCTAGAGATATCGATATCTATATGCTATCGCATACATTTGCACACAGCAGATAAGAAAACATACGTATAGCTATCTCTATAGCTTATATAAGTCCCTTACCTTGATCTTGCAGTGTATCTCCTTGTCTTACACTGCTTCACGTGTCACTATTCATGCCTATAGCTCTGTCTATCTCTCCAGATGCTGTAGATCCACATCAAACATATCATTCATCATTTATAAAATCTTGAATCATCTACACACCATCTTTATTCTCTTATTTCCTCTTTGACCTAACATAGATCCTTAGTG
This sequence comes from Firmiana major, assembly GCA_033439115.1. NCBI lineage: Eukaryota > Viridiplantae > Streptophyta > Magnoliopsida > Malvales > Malvaceae > Firmiana > Firmiana major. The sequence goes on from CM065905.1 coordinate 43,218,641, forward strand.
ACTTTACATGTTATAATCACTTCTAGCTATCTTCCCATATATCAATAGGTTCATAGCAGTAGCTAGGTTAACATACTAGAATTTGGTAGCCTAAAAGCTTACCTAGCTTGCTTTCTTTGCCATTTAGTCTAAAATCTCTTGATATCGATCAACACCTTCGATCTATCGTATCGAGATCTTGTTTCCAACTATGTTGCTCTCCTCTGGCTAACGAACAACTTCTAGAAGGAAACATCTCTTAATTCTAGTTAGAAAGGTTGGTTTGTCTAGGAATGCGGTTGAACACTTAAGCAAAATGGAGAGGTTTTAGGTCACTATGCCTTTCAGCCTCAATTCTCGTTTCCTCTATAGAAATTCCACTAGGAGATCGATCTGCAGGGTGAGAGGATCGATCTCTCATTCTTCATCGCCTTACTTTTCAGTGCATTAGATTCCATGAGATCTATCTGCCCTAAGTGATGAGATCGATCTTCCCCAAGCAGAGAGCTAAACAGATCAATCTAGCACAAGGATGAGATCGATCTGCTATTGGCCGAGAGCTAATGATAATTCTTTATTTTTAGAATTATTTGTGCTTAATTTCCTAATTAATTATTTAAATCCCCAATTTATTTTGTTAATTATCCCTTTTATTTAATTAAAATTCTCATGTTTGTAGATAAATTAAATTCGGATGCATTTTGAATATTTTCGGTAGAAAATGGACCGAAATTGAGCTAAAATCGAGATTAGACCACGCGGACAACATGAGCCTAGCACATCCAATTGGACAAAAAGACAGATGACATGGAAATATTATTTTTCAAGGAGCCAATGGTGTGAAGACAAGTGGCCAAACAATGCAAACTCATGTAGGATGGAAAAATTACAATTGTACCCCTAAGTGTGTATATAAATAGAAAAAGATGGCAATTGAAAAAGACAGGTAGCCTAGGTTAGAATAGAAGTAATTTAGGAGTAGTTTTAATTTAGGGTAGAATAGTTTTAGGGTATATTTTAGGATTCATTGTTTTTAAGTTTTTCTTTTTTCGATAGCCACCATTGTTAGATTACTATTCATGTCAACTTTTATAAGCTTTCATTTTATTTTTATTTGATTGAAATGCAAATTTTTCATTCCAGTAGTTAGTATTCTATCTTATCACATTGTTTTTCATTTTTCCTTTTATTTCTACTCGGGTAGGTGAAATAGCTAGTGACAGTAGCTATTTTGCCTGACCTTCCTTTGCATTTCCTTTATATTAGTTTATATTCGATTCTTTTCGTTTATATTCGATTCTTTTCTTTCATGAAGGGCGAAACCGGTTGTGTTGATGATTTACCCAACTATGTCTCGATCATTTTACCCTATTGTGTGCAGTGATATACATCATGGACAATATGTCGAGGATCACTATTTGATATTTCTTGTTTTCAACTAAAAACTTCTTTCGATCATTCAAGATTGACGTAGATGTTATTGTATTTTGATTTAGCTATTTCTGTTTGGTTTATATTTGCTCTTTCATTCTTCTAGGTTATTTAACATCATTCGTTTCATCATTTACATTAATTTTTCTATATCCCGATTGGTATTGTATTCCTGCATTTTCTCTTGGTTCTGGTTGCAAGGCTGGTATTATATTTTGTATCTAATGAAAGGATTTAAGTATTTGTTAGCTTCTGTGTGTGTGGTTCATGAGCTGTGTGGTTGATTGCTGCAGTGGGAGCAGTGACCTCGATGAATATCAGATGAGGAAGCCAGTTTATGGTTTCTAGTGTGTTGATCCTTACGGCTAGAGTAAGACGTAGAGGAAGAAGCAGGACAGCAGCTGGTTTGCACCTGCAGCACCTGGAAGCACAGCAGACAGCAGCTGGAATGAAACTGGACATACCGAGAGCATCTAGACTGATCGAGCATGCATGACCATTTCGTGGAGAATGACATTTCCTGCTAGCTGGGCAGGTTGAGCGTAGCAGCACTGCACCGTGATCACCAGGAGGCAAAAACAGATAATGCAGGAGTAGGAGCTGGAAATTACAGGAGTTGAGGGTGCAAGATAGCACCGACAGCAGTACTGGAGCAAAGGGCAACCCGTGAGCACAGCCTGGAGCAAGTTGCAGTGTGCATCTGACTAAGTAGTGCATGACAGACCGAGAATGGAAGCTGAACAGTAGACAATAGCCTGGACCAGAGGACAAACCGAGAGCATCTGGAAAATGCAAATTGAAGATATGAACAGTGAACGGAGGGATTTGGATGATTTAAAATTTGTTAAGGCTTTGTTTGGCTAGTTCATTAAAATTAATTAATTTATTTTCATGCATTTTTAGTATAGTTTAATTTCAATTTAATTTGTTAAGCTTAGTTTAGAGTCTTTAATTAAATTGCATGTTAGTAATCTTGCATAGTAGTATAAAACTTAGTTTTAATCAGGATGATAGTTAATTAAGTGTTCATTTAGAATTAGATTAGGGGTAAATTTATTTCATTAAATCTTAACTTAGTTTAAATTACATTTTGATTAAGCAGTTTAATTGCATTTTAGGTTAGTTTAATTAATCTTGCTTTGTTATTTTCATATTTGCATTTTATTTGTATTAATTAGTTTTAACTGTTTTAATTTCTTTTGTAGGTTTTTTATTTTAATTGCATGGAGTACTGTAAGTAATCTTAGCTTGGTTTTATTTTCTTTATAGTTTTATTATTTTTAGTATTTTTTAATTTCAAACTTAGTAGATCACCGATAATCAAAAATTCATAATTTGCTGGGATATACTTAGGGTATGATTAACCGGTAGTTAATCAGACTAGTCAACTTCTCTAAGGGACGATAACTCGAGACTCAAATCCCATTATTACTTGTACAACTCGTGCACTTGCGGACAATACCCTTAGGGCGTGTCAAGTTTTTGGTGCCGTTGTCGGGGAAGTTTTAATTAGTCATTAATTAATATCAGTGAAATTATGCTTAGGTGTAATTCTAGCTTGTAAATATTAAGGTTGTAAATATTTAGAAGTTTAATCTAGATTAGTTAATTGAAAAATTAAAATAAAAAAATTGAAAATTTAAAAATTTAAAAATTTAAAAATTTTTAAAAAAAAATTCTAAGGACTTTTTGATGATTGCATGCGTAGAGCTAGAAGTTTTGATTGCTTTCCTCTAGATCCTGAAATTGAACGCACTCTTAGAAAAATTCGAAAGGATTCTAGAAAATTTATAGCTCCGCTGCAAAACATCATGGCAGAAAATAGGGAAATTAGAACCGTTAGAGATTATGCAATGCCGACTATCGGAGGGTATTATTTTGGCATTAGGCCACCTGCTGTCCCTGCTAACAATTTTGAAATTAAGCCTGCAATCCTCCAGATGATCCAGACTTCATTGCAGTTCAGTGGGCTTCCGTACGATGACCCACATGCTCACGTTGGGCAATTCCTGGACTTGTGCAACACGCTCAAGCACAATGGATTATCTGATGATGTGCTTAGGCTTAGACTATTCCCCTTCTCACTTAGGGATAGGGCGCGACACTGGTTAACCTCCTTGCCTCCAGGATCCATTTCTACATGGGACAAGTTAGCCCATCAATTTCTATCTAAGTTTTTCCCTCCCTCTAAAATGGCCAAACTCCGTAGTAACATATCTTCCTTTGCCCAATTTGATTAGGAAACTCTTTACGAAGCATGGGAACGATATAAGGAGCTTCTTAGGAAGTGCCCTCACCATCGCCTACCTTTGTGGTTGCAAGTCCAAACCTTCTACAACGAACTTACAAGCCAAAATAGGACCATTATTGATGCTGCTGCGGGTGGAGCCCTGATGTGCAAAATAGAGGAGGAAGCTTATGAGTTGTTAGAAAAGATGGCTGCTAAAAACTATCTATGGTCCTCGGAGAGACAATTACCTAAGAAGTCGGTGGGTATTTATGAACTTGACACGCTGTCTACCTTGACCTCTCAAATCGCCAATCTTACGAAGAAGGTAAAGTCGCTCAGTACCCAGCATAATCCTTCTACTAGTCCTAATCCGATTTATTCTGTCCAGAGTCCTTTTCTTTCCTGCGAGCTGTGTAGTGGTACCAACTTTGTAGATAGGTGTCCGCTCAACTTAGAATCGGTTCAGTATGTTGCCCCTTCTCAAATGCAACAGAATAACTCTTTTTCAAACACCTACAATCCAGGGTGGAAGAACCATTCTAACTTTTCCTGGAGCCAAAACCTAGGGCAATCTTCTAATTCTAGACCTGTAGGACCCCTTAGTTTTCAAGCTCCACCGGTTCATGTACCACCACAGCTGCAACTTCCATATCATCCACCTTATCACTCTCATCACCCATTCCCATTTCAACAATTTCAGCATCATTCATTCCCACCACCACCACCTATCCAGCCATAGCATATACTTGCACTAGCACCAGCAGCTGAGAAGAAGCCCTCGCTTGAGGAAATGTTCACGACTATCCTGCAAAATCAAGCTGCTTCAATTAAGAACTTAGAGGTTCAGGTAGGACAAATAGCAAACACACTTAGTCAACGTCCTCAAGGGACCCTCCCAGTAACATTGAAGCTAATCCTGTTAGGCAAAGGGAAGGTAAAGAACATGTAAAATCCATCATCCTTAGGAGTGGCAAAGAGCTAGGGGAGCCACAAGTTAAGTCCCATCCTGAACAACACATTGTTGAAGAATCCGTAAGGCAGGAACATCAGGATCAAGCTGCAAAAGAATCCAAGCTAGGCACTTCTTCATCTATACCTTCTTCTTCTTCATTGCCTTCCTCGTCCTCTGATTCTACAGAGGTTCCCACTACATTGCCTCTAGTTAGACCACCAGTACCTTTTCCTCAGAGATTCCAAGATCAAAAGCTGGAACGATAATTTGCTAAATTTCTTGAGATTTTTAAGAAACTTCACATCAACATTCCTTTCGCAGATGCCTTAGAGCAAATGCCAAGTTATGTGAAGTTTCTAAAGGATATCCTCTCAAGGAAGAGAAGACTGGAAGATTATGAGATGGTGGCCTTAACTGAGGAATATAGTGCCATTATCCAGAGAAAATTATCCCCCAAGCTCAAGGATCCCGGGAGTTTTACCATACCCTACACTATTGGAAATTTATTCTTTGATAGAGCCCTATGTGATTTAGGAGCTAGTATAAATTTAATGCCATTGTCTATCTATCATAAGTTAGGAATAGGGGATGCCAAGCCCACCACAGTGACCTTTCAGTTGGTTGATCGATCAATTAAGTACCCGAAGGGGGTCATTGAGGATGTGTTAGTAAAGGTGGATAAATTTGTTTTCCCTGCGGATTTTATTGTTTTAGACATGAAGGAAGATAGGGAAGTCCCCGTTATACTAGGCAGACCTTTCCTAGCGACGGGTAGAACTTTAATTGATGTACCAAAGGGGGAATTAACTATGAGAGTCCTAGATCAGGAAGTCAAGTTTAATGTTTTCAAACCTTTGAAGCTCCCTGATGACTCTCAAGAATGTTTTAAGATGGAGATTGAGGAGAATATAAGGCTTAAGCATAGGAAATCTGAAAGAAAGAGGGAAGTAGATTGTCAGACCCGAGTTTTCGATTTACGTATGTAGCTTGTACCTTATGATTAATATGTGTACGAACGTTATATTTCATAGTTGAATCATAAGAAGAGTATTTACTATCATGCAATCGATTTATTGAGAATTAAAAATGCATGTAAGCTACATAACAGTAAGATAAGGGTTAAATTAATTTTCGAGCAAGTACAGGGGTAAAACGGTCAATTGATCGAAATCCGATATAAATACGATGAGACAATTTCATTAAAAATATGAAATCAATAAATCTTGATCAATAACGAGAAAAATATTGAATTTCGAGTCCAATTGATCGAGATATGAATTTAATTAATAATTTTAGAATTTTTGTCTCAAAAAATGAGCTCGAAAATAGTGAAAAAAATATATCGAAAATGTAAAATCGGACTGATAAATTCATGTACTGACTAAATGAATTTAATACGAATTTTTGGGATATTTTGGGATATTTTAAGATTTTTATTATTATTTTAAGAATAAAATAATAATAAAAATCTATTATAAAAAAAATATGAAAACAGAAAACGAAGTGAAACACGGGGAGAGAGAGAGAAAACGCGAGCCAACCGACGCAAGGGAGAAACCACCGGACCAACCACCACTGGCGACCCCACGGCCGAGCTAGATACCGAAAAAGGGAGAGGACCTCGGTGCGCACCCATCGGCACCAGTCACACCCTCCACCGACTCCTGACGCCAGCGAATCGAGGGAAAAACTACTGCTAAGAAAAAGTGAAATCCGACGGCCACCGACGGAGCTAGACTCCGATCGATCCCAGCCGAACGTTCCCCAGGTTGTGGCGCACTGAACGGCGGCAGCGACACTTGGTGAACCGACCGGACGACGCCGACATGGCCAAAACATCCCTGAACCGGTCGGCGGTTCAGAGGAGAACCTTCTAAACTGAACCGGACCGAACCGGTTTAGCCAAGGAGAAAAGGAGAAAAGGGGAAAAAGAGGAAAAGAAAGAAAAAGAAAAAGGAAAATTTTTTAGATTTCACCAGACTTCGGGTAAGTCAATACGAGGTCAAAAGTGATCGATTTGGTTTTCGATAAATTTATTTAAATTATATTTGATCGAAAATTTACCCGAAGTTAAATATACAAAATTGTGCAGTTCGATAATAAATTCTGAACGAAAGCCCGATCGAACTTCGATTTGCATACCATCGCATAAACTCGGGTAAGTAAAGCTCATTTACGACAATTTATGTGATTATTGCGTATTTAAGATTTATTTTACGCATTTCGGATTAAATTTTGTATTTAGTGAATTATATTCGAAATTTTGAATTAACTGTCGTAAATGATATACGGGCTATCCAAAGAGCTTGGAATAAAGCCCAATGGGTATTGATAGGCCTAATGAGTCGGTAGACCCTGATGAAGGGAAATAATACGTGGAAAACGAGCTTAATACGGACTAAGGCCCAATTAAAGTATTTAGGCCCATTTAGAGTAAATGGGCACAATTAAGTGAAATGAACTATATTAAATGTGTAATACAGTAGGAAAATTATAATTAACCTAGTGAATGGTTAATGCAGCTCCAGAGTCATATTGCGAGTTGACCGGACTGCGAGATTTGAGCAGCACAGAGGAAGAGAGGTCACTAGACGTGATCCGAGGTAAGGGACTCTTGCAAGTAGCTAGAGATATCTGTGCATATTTTCGTTGGATTTTACATTCACTGAAATTGTTTGAGGGTCAGAGAAAATGTATAATAATTATAGGGACCCGATATGGGTAAATTACGATTTTTCCCCTAGTGAGGTAAAAAGTGAAATTTTGGAAAAAGTTCCAAAAAGCATGGAAATGATGTTTTGAGTGGTTTTTCCTGCTGTGTGGCAGAAGAGTACGTAGATGGACTAATGTTTTGAGGTCGATGTAAACTAAGCACACTTTATAGTGCTGATTTTAGTGATTTTAAACATCCATGTTTTTAAAAAGCCATCTACCGAATTATGTGGAAACAATCGTGCTGGGGCACAGCTCGCACTTGATTTCAGATGCTTTTCACATACATTAGTGCTGGAGGTTGACTCGTACTACATTTATTTGACATTCATGATAGAGTACTGGAGCATTGCTCGTACTCAGTTTTTATGTGATTTGTGCATGATAGAGTGCTGGAGCGATTAGCTCGTACTCGAGTTTTACATGAGATGCATGACAGAGTGCTGGAGCGTTGCTTGTACTCGATTCTTCATGATTTCTACATGACATAGTACTTAAGCGATTTGCTCGTACTTGATTTGAATGAGAACTATGCATTACTTTGTGCTGGAGGTTTACTCGCACTAGTGTTCATATTTTGACATGCATATATAGTGTTTTGAGGCGGAGCGTTGACTGTGAGTCACACTCAAGATGCGCACTGTATTTTACGTGATATATAGACATGTTAGAAAAACTGTGACGATTTCCTCCATGTAGACTGAGTGTCACACTGTTGAGATGTTCTCACGTGGATTTAGAGACGTGGCATTTATTCCATAGTATAAGGGCTAAGACCTATGGTAGGCACTCCAACTATGATGCATTTCCATGGTATGAGAGGCTAAGACTTATGGCAGGCACCCCGACCATGATGTAGGGTCCACGGGTGTACGTTGTCCCGTGCATGTGGCATGGAGTACACTGTATCATGTTTTGTGTTATGGAGTTATGGAGGAGAGTGTTGATAGCTAGCGGTTATGATGGACTAACCCCCCTCCTGTTACAGCAGTGATAACCCGCACACCGTGTACTATGTTGCCTAGGATTTCACCATGTTAGGATATGGCCATAGTCTAGAGATATTGCATTTAGCCACTGAGTCTCGCATGATATATCAGATGTGTTTTATGATACAGGTAGACCTGATGGGTCGGAACCCGATTGATTTGTTTGTGTTGTGATGAGAAATGCCATATTTACTGTGTTTTGAATGTAAATGACATATTTTATATAAAGGCATTCTTAAATGATTAAATATGCATTGTTTTGCATGAATGCCTCTGATTGATAAACCAGCATGTGTTTAGTACATGGGATTTTAAATCTGTACTATATTATATATATTTTGAAACATGCTTTTAAACTGAGAGAAGGAAAGGCAAAGCACTATTTTCAGTAGATAGTATGGATGTCTACTTGCTTGCCTGATTTACTTACTGAGCGCGTTGATAGCTCATCCCATTATTTTCCCCCATCTTTACAGATTCTCGTCAGTAGATCCAGTCGGTCGGGGTATTGCATTCCTTTGATCCGCTGCCACTCCCCATTTAGCGAAAGGTATATACATGCACACTCTTTTTTATCTGAACAATGCATAAACACAGTGATGTACACGGTTTTAATGTTGGGGATGTAAATGTAATGATGTAATTATAATTAAGTATATGAATTTACTTATGATATGAATGTCATGTATGCATGATATGAAAAAGAATGGTAAGACATGTCTGGATGAGGAGACTAATGCCTATTCATAGCCCAACTGTTTAGGAGATAAAGGTAAGTAAAAAGTGAAAAATTTGTTGTGGTTTCCGATAAGGTCATGTGTGGGAGAAGGGCGTGACAGAGTGGTATCAGAGCATGATTGGTCTGATGTGAATAGGTATTAGTAATTAGGAAAATGTACATCCCCATATCGCTGTGTTTTGTTCAGTTACAATTGTGTATACAAGATGGGAGTTAGACAAATTAATGTTTGTAAATGCAGGAATCTAGCCTTTATGGCAATTACCCGCCGTGATAGAGGGGCGAGAGGTAGGGCTAGAGGCCCTAGAGGTAGGCTTGAGAGCTGAGATGAGTCCTCATTTGACTTGGTGATGTAGAGTCCCATTGAGGCACCAGAGAGTATTGAGTCACGCTTCACGAGGATAGAGTGTAACCTGGAAGGGATAATAGGGCTGTTGGCACAGACTCTCCTAAGTAGACAGAGACAGGATGCAGAGACTATGATGAGAAAGGCAATTGCACCTGATACACCTGCACAGCCTACACAGATGCCACAGACTACTGATACTCCTACACCCCCACCAGTTCAGGGTAGTAGTGGATTTAGATATGGGTGTGATTTGGATCGATTGCGACAGTTCCAGAAGCTTAGACCTCCATCTTTTCGAGGGGTCAAGGACCCAACCAATGCTGAGGAGTGGATTGGCGAGATGGAGAAGTTGTACAACTTCTTTGACTGTATGACTTCAGAGAGAGTCGCATTTGCAGCGTTCCTACTGAAGGGAACGACAGAGCATTGGTGGAAGTCCACCAGGCCGATATTGAGAGCCCGACATGCTGAGATTAGTTGGGAGCTGTTTCTGAATGCCTTCAGGTGGCTGTTTGTTCCTGATATGGCGCAGCATGACTGCAGGTTGAGTTTTTGGGATTGAGCCAGGGGAGTCTCACAGTGGATGAGTACGAGACTAGATTTTTGGCCCTGGAGAGGTATGATCTCGATACCATGTACAGCGAGACCAAGAAGGTTCGCAGATCTGTTAACGGATTGAGATCGGTGTTATGGTTTAGGTTAGTACCATTTGATATTGGTACATATGATGAGGTAGTGCGCAGACCATAGCTTTGTGAGCAGGACTACAAGAGGAATTCCTCTGAGTTTGGAAAGTTTAGTCGAAGCTGAGATAGAGAGAGGAAGAGGTCGGCTAGAGATAGATGTTTCAGTTATCGATGAGGGATGAGACTCTTCGGTAAGGGACCATAGATAGAGGAGGTACAAGAGCGACCAGTTAGACCTCCTACATACCCGGCCATAGCTCTGACGGAGGGCATTATGATTGGGGGATCGAGGCCTACTACTGATCAGTGCAGCCGATGTGGTAGACATCATGGTGGTAGACCTTGTCCATTGAGCCTTGTTGTATGTTTTTGATATGGAAAACAAGGGCATATTACTAGAGAGTGCCCAGAGTCATATGTAACTACCCTATAGAATGGCAGAGAGCATGATAGAGCTTCAGCTGGTACATTTGCTCAGAGAGGTAGAGCGACGACAGAGGAGAAGGGGAAGCATGTGATGGGTCGAGGCCGAGTACATGCTTTGGACCAGGACACAGCTGATGCTTCTGCGGATGTGATTCGAGGTAACATCCTAATTTATGATTTAGAAGCATATGTTTTAATTGATCCTGGTGCCACGCATTCTTTTGTATCGCCATCATTTGCATGTAAGTTAAAAAAGCATGTAGAGCATACTCCTTTACGAATGATGATGTTGATTAGTACGCCTATGGATTCTAGTCAGCTAGTTGAGCATGTGTATAATGATTGCAAGTTAAGAGTAGGTAAAAAGGATATGACAGCCAATCTAATATTACTAAGTATGAGTGATTTTGATATAATCTTAGGTATGGATTGGTTATCTGCAAACCATGTTGTTTTAGATTGTTATGCTAAGACAGTTATGTTTCCTAACCCTATGAACGTTTTTGTAAAGTTTGATCGGAAGAAATGAAAGTAATAGTTATGTTGTTAATAAATAAAATATTTTGCTGACGAAGAGATTAATTTCTGAAAGGTTTCATTGTGTACGTGGTGGATACGGATAAGGTACATCCGGAGTTGATAGATATTCCTGTAGTCATTGAGTACCCAGATGTGTTCCCGGATGAGTTGCCAGGGTTACCACCAGACAGAGAGGTGGAGTTCTGTATAGATTTGGTGCTTGGTACTGAGCCTATTTCGAGACCACCGTATCGCATGGCCTTAGTTGAGCTGGAGGAGCTCAAGAGACAGTTGCAGGAGCTCTTGGATAGGGGTTTTATCAGATCGAGTGTTTCACCGTAGGGAGCGCCGATTTTGTTTGTGAGGAAGAAAGATGGAAGCCTCTGATTCTGTATAGATTACATATTGTTGAATAAGGCTACCATCAAGAATAGATATCCCCTTCCACACATTGAAGACTTACTGGATCAGCTTCAGGGAGCACAAGTCTTTTTTAAGATTGATCTGAGGTCTGGGTATCATTAGTTGAGAGTCCGGAGTGGAGATGTACCCAAGACGGCATTGAGGACCTGATATGGCGACTATGAGTTCCTAGCTATGCCATTCGGACTGACGAATGCTCTTACAGCTTTCATGGCTATGATGAACGATGTGTTCAAGCTATATCTAGATCAGTTTGTTATCGTATTCATTGATGACATATTGGTGTATTCTAGATCCGAGGAGGAGCATGAGTAGTACCTCAGGATAGTATTGCAGACTCTACGAGGGTAGCAGTTGTATACTAAACTTAATAAGTGTGATTTTTTGTTGACAGAGATCTCGTTTTTGGGACATGTAGTGTCGCAGGATGGTGTGTCAGTAGACCCATCCAAGATTGAGGCTGTAGTTCAGTGGGAACAGCCGAGGACAGTTACCGAGATGAGGAGTTTTTTGGGTTTAGCAGGGTACTATCGGAGATTCGTTGAGGGATTTTCGAAGTTGGCTACGCTGTTGACACGTCTCACTTGAAAGAGTGTTGTATTCGTGTGGGACGAAGATTGTGAGAGTTATCAGGAGCTGAAGAGTCGATTGACCACCGCTTCGATTCTCACTATTCCTACCAGCTAACGAGGATTTCAGTATATACCGAAACTTCGCATCATGGACTAGGCTGTGTGTTGATGCAGTATAGGAGGGTAGTTGCTTATGGATCCAGACAATTGAAGGACGATGAGAAGAACTATCTGACCCATGATTTAGAGTTGGCAGCAGTAGTGTTTGTATTGAAGGTATGGCGCCACTACTTGTGTGGTGAGAAGTTTCAGATTTTTACCGACCACAAGAGCCTCAAGTACCTATTCTCACAAAAGGAGCTGAAAATGAGACAGAGAAGATGGCTACAGCTTCTGCAGGATTATGATTGTGAGATACTTTATCATCCGGGTAAGGCTAATATTGTAGCAGATGCTTTGAGTAGGAAAAGCCTTGGGATGGTATCGTATATGATGGTCAGGGAGCACGAGTTGCTATAGCAGTTTGCTAGTCTCAGTTTGGGAGTTGTGCCTTCGGACAGAGATGCGGATTGTATGATTGCGAGTCTACGCTTAGAGCCAGATCTGTTGGACAGGATCAGACACGCTCAGCAGACTGATCCGTATTGCATCAATGTGATTGGTCAGATGCAAAGGGGCACAGTGATTGATTTTGAGTTGAGTTCTGATGGACTACTGAGGTTCAGAGGTAGATTGTGTGTTCCCGAGGACCTAGAGCTCTGGAGATTGATATTGGCTGAAGCTCATTCGTCGAGGTATACGTTACATCCGGGGAGTAACAAAATGTATCAGAACCTCCGTAAGGTATACTGGTGGTCAGGTATGAAGAGAGATGTAGCTGAACTTGTGGCAAAGTGTCTCATATGTCAGCAGGTGAAGGTAGAGCATCAGAAACCTACAGGGTTATTGCAGCCTTTACCTATACCGACATGGAAATGGGAGCATATCACCATGGATTTCGTGATGGGTTTACTGAGAACCCGCAGGAATCACGATGATATATGGGTGATCGTCGACAGACTGATGAAGTCAGCCCACTTCCTAGCTATGAAAGTGATCGATACTCTGAGTTCATTAGTAGAGCTATATGTACGCGAGGTAGTGAGGTTACACGGTGTACCAGTGAGCATTGTTTCGGATAGGGATTCCCGCTTCACTTTCCACTTTTGGAAACATTTTCAGGAAGCCATGGGACCTAGTTGAGTTTGAGCATAGCTTTTCATCCTCAGACAGATGGTCAGTCAGAGAGGACGATACAGACTCTGGAGGAAATGTTGAGAGCATGTGTACTAGACTTTAGAGGCTCCTGGGATGATCATTTGCCACTAGTCGAGTTCGCCTACAACAACAGTTATCATTCGAGTATCGGGATGGCACCGTATGAGGCCTTGTATGGCCGTAGATGTCGTTCCCCTATTGGGTGGAAAGAAGTGGGTGACCGTAAGATTTTTGCACTTGATTTGGTTACACGGGCCTCTGAGGATGTCCGGTTGATAGTTGAGAGATTGAGGACAGCTCAGAGTCGACAGAAGAGTTATGCTGACAAGAGACGTAGGCCACTTGAGTTCGCAGTAGGTGAGTCAATGTTTTTGAAGGTTTCTCCTTCCAAAGGTATAGCGAGGTTTGGGAAGAGGGGTAAGCTGAGTCATCACTACATTGGACCCTTTGAGATACACGATCGAGTGGGAGATAAGGCTTATAGGTTGGCATTGCCACCAGATTTGTCAGGCGTGCATAACGTCTTCCACATCTCGATGCTTCGGAAGTATCACCCGGATTCGGCACATGTGATTAGTTATGAGCCTTTGGAGCTCAGAGAGGACATGTCATATGTTGAGAGGCCGATTCAGATACTAGATAGGAAGGAGAAGGTTTTGAGATCGAAGACTATCGGGTTAGTGAAGGTATTATGGCAGCATCACACTTCCGAGGAGGCTACTTGGGAGTTAGAGAGCTTGATGCGAGATAAGTACCCCCAGTTGTTTGAGGATTGATTTTGTTCTAATTTGGAGGACCAAATTCTTTTAGTTGGGGAGGATTGTCAGACCCGAGTTTTCGATTTACATATGTAGCTTGTACGTTATGATTCCTATGTGTACTAACGTTATATTTCATAGTTCAATCATAAGAAGAGTATTTACTATCATGCAATCGATTTATTGAGAATTAAAAATGCATGTAAGCTACATAACAGTAAGATAAGGGTTAAATTAATTTTTGAGCAAGTACAGGGGTAAAACGGTCAATTGATCGAAATTCGATATAAATACGATTAGACAATTTCATTAAAAATATGAAATCAAGAAATCTTGATCAATAACGAGTAAAATATTGAATTTCGAGTCCAATTGATCAAGATATGAATTTAATTAATATTTTTAGAATTTTATCTCGAAAAATGAGCCCAAAAATAATGAAAAAAATATACCGAAAATGTAAAATCGAACTGATAAATTCATTTACTGACTAAATGAATTTAATAAGAATTTTTGGGATATTTTGGGATATTTTAAGATTTTTATTATTATTTTAAAAATAAAATAATAATAATAATCTATTATATAAAAAAAATCTGAAAACAGAAAATGAAGTGAAACGCGGGGAGAGAGAGAGAGAGAAAACGCGAGCCAACCGACGCAAGGGAGAAACCACTGGACCAGCCACCATCGGCGACCCCATGACCGAGCCAGATACCGAAAAAGGGAGAGGACCTCGACGCGCACCATTCAGCACCGGTCACACCTTCCACCGACGCCTGACGTCGACGAATCGAGGGGAAAACTACCGTGGAGAAAAAGTGAAATCTGGCAGCCACTGGCGGTGCTAGACTCCGATACATCCCATTCGAACGTTCCCCAGGTTGTGGCGCACTGAACGGCGGCAGCGGCACCCGATGAACCAGCCGGATGACGTCGGCACGGCCAAAACATCCCTGAATCGGTCGACGGTTCAGGGGAGAACCTTCTAAACTGAACCGGATCGGACCGGTTCAGCCAAGGAGAAAAGGGGAAAAAGAGCAAAAAGAAAGAAAAAGAAAATGGAAAATTTTTGGGATTTCACCAGACTTCGGGTAAGTCGATACAAGGTCAAAAGTGAACGATTTGGTTTTCGATAAATTTATTTAAATTATATTTGATCGAAAATTTACCCAGAGTTAAATATACAAAATTGTGCAGTTCGACGATAAATTCCGAACGAAAGCCCGATCGAACTTCGATTTGAGTACCATTGCATAATCTCGGGTAAGTAAAGCTCATTTACGACAATTTATGTGATTATTGCGTATTTTAGACAATTTCATTAAAAATATGAAATCAAGAAATCTTGATCAATAACGAGGAAAATATTGAATTTCGAGTCCAATTGATCAAGATATGAATTTAATTAATATTTTTGAAATTTTATCTCGAAAAATGAGCCCAAAAATAATGAAACAAATATACCGAAAATGTAAAATCGAACTGATAAATTCATTTACTGACTAAATGAATTTAATAAGAATTTTTGGGATATTTTAAGATTTTTATTATTATTTTAAGAATAAAATAATAATAATAATCTATTATATAAAAAAAAAATCTGAAAACAGAAAATGAAGTGAAACGCGGGAAGAGAGAGAGAGAGAAAACGCGAGCCAACCGACGCAAGGGAGAAACCACTGGACCAGCCACCATCGGCGACCCCATGACCGAGCCAGATACTGAAAAAGGGAGAGGACCTCGGCGCGCACCATTCAGCACCGGTCACACCTTCCACCGACGCCTGACGTCGACGAATCGAGGGGAAAACTACCGTGGAGAAAAAGTGAAATCTGGCAGCCACTGGCGGTGCTAGACTCCGATACATCCCATTCGAACGTTCCCCAGGCTGTGGCGCACTGAACGGCGGCAGCGGCACCCGATGAACCGGCCGGATGACGTCGGCACGGCCAAAACATCCCTGAACCGGTCGACGGTTCAGGGGAGAACCTTCTAAACTGAACCGGACCGGACCGGTTCAGCCAAGGAGAAAAGGGGAAAAAGAGCAAAAAGAAAGAAAAAGAAAATGGAAAATTTTTGGGATTTCACCAGACTTCGGGTAAGTCGATACAAGGTCAAAAGTGAACGATTTGGTTTTCGATAAATTTATTTAAATTATATTTGATCGAAAATTTACCCAGAGTTAAATATACAAAATTATGCAGTTCGACGATAAATTCCGAACGAAAGCCCGATCGAACTTCGATTTGCGTACCATCGCATAATCTCGGGTAAGTAAAGCTCATTTACGACAATTTATGTGATTATTGCGTATTTAAGATTTATTTTATGCATTTTAGATTAAATTTCGCATTTAGTGAATTATATTCAAAATTTTGAATTAACTGTCGTAAATGATATACAGGCTATCGAAAGAGCTTAGAATAAAGCCCAATGGGTATTGATAGGCCCCATGAGTCGATAGACCCTGATGAAGGGAAATAATACGTGGAAAACAGGCTTAATACGGATTAAGGCCCAATTAAAGTAATTAAGCCCATTTAGAGTAAACGGACACAATTAAGTGAAATGAACTGTATTAAATGTGTAATACAGTAAGAAAATTATAATTAACCCAGTGAATGGTTAAATCCAGCTCCAGAGTCATATTGAGAGTTGATCGGACTGCGAGATTTGAGCAGCACAGAGGAAGAGAGGTCACTTGACGTGATCCGAGGTAGGGGACTCTTGCAAGTAGCTAGAGATATCTGTTCATATTTTCGTTGGATTTTACATTCACTGAAATTGTTTGAGGGTCAGAGAAAATCTATAATAATTTTAGGGACCCGATATGGGTAAATTACGATTTTGCCCCTAGTGAGGTAAAAAGTGAAATTTTGGAAAAAGTTCCAAAAAGCATGGAAATGAAGTTTTGTGTGGTTTTTCCTGCTGTGTGGCAGAAGAGTACGTAGATGGACTAATGTTTTGAGGTCGATGTAAACATCCCTATTTTTAAAGAGCCATCTACCGAATTATGTGGAAACAATCGTGCTGGGGCACAGCTCGCATTCGATTTCAGATGTTTTTCACATACATTAGTGCTGGAGGTTGACTCGCACTACATTTATTTGACATGCATGATAGAGTATTGGAGCGTTGCTCGTACTTAAATTTTATGTGATTTGTGCATGATAGAGTGCTGGAGCGATTAGCTCGTACTCGAGCTTTACATGAGATTCATGACAGAGTGCTGGAGCGATTAGCTCGTACTCGAGTATTACATGAGATGCATGACAAAGTGCTGGAGCGTTGCTTGTACTCGATTCTTCAAGATTTCTACATGACATAGTACTTGAGCGATTTGCTCGTACTTGATTTGAATGAGAACTATGCATGACCTTGTGCTGGAGGTTTACTCGCACTAGTGTTGATATTTTGACATGCATATACAGTGTTTTGAGGTGGAGCATTGACTGTGAGTCACACTCAAGACGCGCACTGTATTTTACGTGATATATAGAGATGTTAGAAAAATCGTGACGATTTCCTCCGTGTAGACTGATTGTCACACTGTTGAGATGTTCTCACGTGGATTTAGAGATGTGGCATTTATTCCATAGTATGAGGGCTAAGACCTATGGCAGGCACCTCAACTATGATGTTTTTCCATGGTATGAGAGGCTATGACCTATGGCAGGCACCCCGACCATGATGTAGGGTCCACGGGTGTACGTTGTACCGTGCATGTGGCATGGAGTACACTGTACCATGTTTTGTGTTGTGGAGTTATGGAGGAGAGTGTTGATAGTTGGCGGTTGTGATGGACTGACCCTCCTCCCGTTACAGCAGTGATAACCCGCACACCGAGTATTATGTTGCCTGGGATTTCACCATGTTAGGATATGGCCATAGTCCGGAGATATTGCATTTAGCCACTGAGTCTCACATGATATATCACATGTGTTTTATGATATGGGTAGACCTGGGGGATGGGTCGGAACCCGATTGATTTGTTTGTGTTATGATGAGAAATGCCATATTTACTGTGTTTTGAATGTAAATGGCATATTTTATATAAAGGTATTCTTAAATCATTAAATATGCATTGTTTTGCATGAATGCCTCTGATTGATCAACCAGCATGTGTTTATTACATGGGATTTTAAATCTGTACTATATTATATATATTTTGAAACATGCTTTTAAATTGAGAGAATGAAAGGCAAAGCACTATTTTCAGTAGATAGTATGAATGTCTACTTGCTTGCTTGATTTCCTTACTGAGCGCGTTGATAGCTCATCCCATTCATTTTCCCCCATCTCTACAGATTCTCGTCAGTAGATCGAGTCGATCGGGGTATTGCATTCCTTTGATCCGCTGCCACTCCCCATCTAGGGAAAGGTATATACATGCAAACTCTTTTTTATCTGAACAATGCATAAACACAGTGATGTACACCATTTTAATGTTGGGGATGTAAAAGTAATGATGTAATTATAATTAAGTATATGAATTTTCTTATGATATGAATGTCATGTATGTATGATACGAAAAGAATAGTAAGACTGGATGAGGAGACTAATGCCTATTCACAACCCAACTGTTGAGGAGATAAAGGTAAGTAACAAGTGAAAAATTTGTTGTGGTTTTTGGTAAGGTCATGTGTGCGAGAAGGGCGTGACATAGATAGAGCTAAGGAGGAGTTAATTGTCAACATTTTGTCACCACTCTGGATGACCCTCCTACTTTTCGCACTGTTGCTGAGTGTTGTTTTCTTCAGCTGCATTTGAAGTGGCTGTGTTTTCATTTTCACCTTGTATATAGTTCTTTTTCTTTTTCTTTTCTGTTGTTTCTTTCTTTGTTTATTTTGCAGGTTTATTTTCTAGTTTTACGCTTTCAATCAAAGCTTCAGTTGTTCATCATCATTAGAAAGGGGAGTACTTTGTTCCTAAACTTTAATTCTTATATTATCTGCACACTGAGGACACTGTGCAGTTTAAGTTTGGGGGAGGGGATATTACTTGAGCATTTTTCAAAAATTTGGGCAAAATTGAAAAAAAAAATTGAATTTTTTTTTTAAATATGAGAATTTTGGGATGATTTAGTGCTTAGCATATAGTTTTCCCATATTTTGATATATGACCCCATGATTTAGTCTGACTTTGATTGAATGAGAAGCATGATTATAGGAAAAGCATGAAGTTGAATTCTTGAATTTGTCTTGATTCTGATTGTGATTTCCTCATCTTACGCACATGTCATGTCATGAATCTGTATATTTATTTAGAGAAAGCTTATGTGGACCTAAGATTGCATTTGTTCAGTTGATTTTGTGTATCATATTCTAGAATTTGCTTAATCTAATCTCGAGGTGAAATATTAGATCACACTTAATTAGGGAGATGCTTTAGGCCATCTTTGGATCGTTTGAGCCTTTCTAGCTATCCTAGTACATATTTTACCCCTAGTCACCCATCCGGGCTAAATAAGCTTTTCTCTGTAAATATACCTGCATTATTTTCCTTAGCTTAAATACTTTGTTCCTATCCCTTACCCCAAAAGCATGAAAAGTCATTGGGATATATTATGAGCTATATGGGTATTAAGTGATAGTGAAAGAGTATGTATGAAAAAAAATATTGATGAAAAAGAAAGAAAAAGAAAAAGAAAAGAAGAAAGAAGAAAAAATACAAAAAAAAATGTTTAGCAAAAGAAATAAGTTTGGGGGAAATGATTTGAGCTCTTACATTAAGATCCTAGAAGTAATGCATGTTAAGGGGTAATTAAACCTAAATCGACTTTATCATCCCTTAACCCCAGCCTTACATTACAAGCTTAATGAAGTCCTATTGATCTTTGATTGAGTGTGACTACATTAGTGGAGAGAGAAGTTAAAAGCAAACTTATGGGAATGATCACATGTCTCTGACTTTGCATTCACTATGTTTGCATAATCTGATCTGGATAATGTAATGTGAAGTGACTCTGACATTTTCACACACGCACGAGGGGTCCAATTTGGGTTAGGACTTATGATTGAATGATTCTAAGTGTTTGACTTGTAATTGTGAATCTTTAAGATCATAGTCTGTACTTTTTCTTTGAGGATAATGTTGGGGAAATTATTGTGTTTAGTACGTGTCATTCCTACAATTATTTTGTTTTGCTTGAGGACAAGCAAAAGCTCAAGTTTGGAGGTGTGATAATTCTATATTTTTAGAATTATTTGTGCTTAATTTCCTAATTAATTATTTAAATCCCAATTTATTTTGTTAATTATCCCCTTTATTTAATTAAAATTCTCATGTTTGCAGATAAATTAAATCTGGATGAATTTTGAATATTTCGATAGAAAATGGATCGAAATTGAGCTAAAATCAAGATTGGACCACACAGACAACGCGAGCCTAGCACATCCAATTGGACAAAAAGACAGATGACATGGAAATATTATTTTTCAAGGAGCCAATGGTGTGAAGACAAGTGGCCAAACAATGCCAACTCATCTAGGATGGAAAAATTACAATTGTACCCCTAACTGTGTATATAAATAGAAAAAGATGGCAATTGAAAAAGACGGGTAGCTTAGGTTAGAATAGAAGAAATTTAGGAGTAGTTTTAATTTATGGTAGAATAGTTTTAGGGTATATTTTAGGATTCATTGTTTTTAAGTTTTTCTTTTTCCGATAGCCACCATTGTTAGATTACTATTCATGTTAACTTTTAGAAGTTTTCATTTTATTTTTATTCGATTGAAATGCAAATTTTTCATTCCAGTAGTTAGTATTCTATCTTATCACATTGTTTTTCATTTTTCCTTTTATTTCTACTCGAGTAGGTGAAATAGCTAGTGACAGTAGCTATTTTGCCTGACCTTCCTTTGCATTTCCTTTATATTAGTTTATATTCGATTCTTTTCTTTCATGAAGGGCGAAACAAGTTGTGTTGATGATTTACCCAGCTATGTCCCGATCATTTTACCCTCTTGTGTGTAGTGATATGCATCATGGACAATGTGCCGAGGATTACTATTTGATTTTTCTTGTTTTGATCTAAAAACTTCTTTCAATCTTTCAAGTTTGACTAGATGTTGCTGTATTTTGATTTAGCCATTTCTGTTTGGTTTAAATCTGCTCTTTCATTCTTCTAGGTTATTTAACAGCATTCGTTTCATCCTTTACATTAATTTTTCTATATCCCGATTGGTATTGTATTCCTGCATTTTCTCTCGGTTCCAGTTGCAAGGCTGGTATCATATTTTGTATCTGATGAAAGGATTCGAGTATTTGTTAGCTTTTGTGTGTGTGATTCATGAGCTGTGTGGTTGATTGCTACAGTGGGAGCAGTGACCTCGATGAATATCAGATGAGGAAGCCAGTTTTTGGTTTCTAGTGTGTTGATCCTTTCGGCTGGAGTAAGACGCAGAGGAAAAAGCAGGACAGCAGCTGGTTTGCACCTGCAGCACCTGGAAACATAGCAAACAACAACTGGAATGAAGCTAGACATACCGAGAGCATCTAGACTGACCGAGCGTGCAGGACCATTTCATGGAGAATGACGTTTCCTACTAGCTGGGCAGGTTGAGCGTAGCAGCACTGCACCGTGATCACTAGGAGGCAGAAACGGACAATGCAGGAGCATGAGCTGGAAATTCCAGGAGTTGAGGGAGCAGGACAGCACCGACAGCAGTATCTGGAGCAGAGGGCAACCCATGAGCACAGCCTGGAGCAAGTTGCAGTGTGCATTTGACTAAGTAGTGTATGACAGACCGAGAGTGGAAGCTGAACAAAAGACAATAGCCTTGACCAGAGAACAAATCGAGAACATCTGGAAAATGCAAATTGAAGATATGAACAGTGAACGGAGGGATTTGGATGATTTAAAATGTGTTAAGGCTTTGTTTGGCTAGTTCATTAAAGTTAATTAATTTATTTTCATGCTTTTTTAGTATAGTTTAATTTCAATTTAATTTGTTAAGCTTAGTTTAGAGTCTTTAATTAAATTGCATGTTAGTATTCTTGCATAGTAGTATAAAACTTAGTTTTAATTAGGATGATAGTTAATTAAGTGTTCATTTAGAATTAGATTATGGGTAAATTTATTTCATTAAATCTTAACTTAATTTAAATTGCATTTTGATTAAGTAGTTTGATTGCATTTTAGGTTAGTTTAATTTTAGGTTAATTAATCTTGCTTTATTATTTTCATATTTGCATTTTATTTGCGTTAATTAGTTTTAACTGTTTTAATTTCTTTTGTAGGTTTTTTATTTTAATTGCGGGGAGCACTGTATGTAATCTTAGCTCGGTTTTAGTTTCTTTATAGTTTTATTATTTTTAGTATTTTTTAATTTCAAACTTAGTAGATAACCGATAATCAAAAATTCATAATTTGCTAGGATATACTTAGGGTAAGATTAACCGGTAGTTAATCAGGCTAGTCAACTTCTCTGAGGGACGATAACTCGGGACTCAAATCCCATTATTACTTGTATGACCCGTGCACTTACGGACAATACCCTTAGGGCGGGAAATCAATTCCTCCTACACAAAATGTTCAGCAGATTGATCTGGCCCCATTGGAGATCGATCTGCCCTGATCCATTGCTCAAATAAGAGCATTTTTGGCTCTTTCAGATCAATCTTTCCTTCAATGAGATCGATCTGGCATTCATATTTTCTAGATTTTACTGCAGTTTTCTACCGTAACTCACACAAAACATCTTTAATTTTGCTGCCATAGTCATTTTCTCATCCAATCCCCTTTAAGACTTGAAAATGCCATCCATTCATATTTTATCCATATCAAAACTTGTATGCATTCATTGTATAACCAAAGGTATACAATACAACACTAAAATGGAAGTATAAAGCTTATGCAACTTCATTCCATCTTACCGCACTACTCATTTTCCATTCTACTTACATTCATTACATACAAAAGTCCATTTCATCATATTCATACTTAATGAAACTTATACGTACATCACAACTCATATTTCAAGTGTGTACATTAAATTTATGGACTTTACATCACTTATGCTTCACATAGCATGTACATGTATATACTTATGAATTCATAAGGTTATATCGAAAAATACGGGTCTTACAATATATGACTTTTAGCTTGCTAAAAATGAGAGCACATATATGTTTTATTGATTTTGTCTAAGATATTACACTTTGACATGACTTTGGAAACAACTAAGGAATTAGGATGCCCGAGTCTCCTATGCCATAGAACCAAGGGATTTAATGATGAACTAGAATCTACTATTGAATGTGTAGAAGAAAGTTGAGACATTAAAACTAACTTCTGAGTTTAAGGAGCTATAGTAGACTTATTTAAGGCTAGATCAAACTTCTACAAACCTTATTCAGGAGTCTCCTTTAGAAAAACTTCCCTGAAAGAAAAATCCTTCATAAGACATAAGTTAGAATAAAACTCAAATAAAACTTTATTATCTTTGCAAAACTAACAGAAAGCAAATTTTTAGTATTTTGGGTGTGACGCCCCAGAAGCTCTAAAAACATGGCAAATTTAAAATTTATTTACATCATTTCACAATTCTAGGTGCATTCATGTGCAGTGTCATGCATCATCATATATACATATGTTATAAAACTTTAACCTCAGGATCTCATCATCCAATTTACATGTCACACCATATACATTCCTTAGTTCCAAATTAATAAATCCTAATACATCCCATACATTACTGTTCATCAAGTGTCTGTAAATACATTATTAGTCTGGGTACATGAAATGATAAATTATACCTTACAGTACAATATATGGCCTGGAGCTCAAGTCCTCCACTAGCCACTACTTCGTATGTCGTAGGAAAACTATCTTCACTTGAAGAAATCTAGGGGGATATAAAAACAGGGTGAGCTTTTAAATCGCTCAGCAAGGTGGTAAGGGACTCGTTAATAAAATAATGATTTGCATAACACAATCATATTTGTCTTGTGGGTGAAAACCCAATAAACTCAGTAGAAAAGTGTAGCATGAATAATTAAAACACCATCTCAACTCATTTCTCAAAGCTCATGCAGAAACATGATAATAAATGGCTCAATACAAAACCATAGTTACAAGCATGTAGAAAGCAGGATGCGATAATGGCTTTTCTCATAAAACATGATAAAAATCACTGTAATAGTAATGCACGTGGTGTAGCCACCAAACATAATATCATGTGTAAAATGAGACTAGACAAATAAAACTTAGATAAAATATTCGTCATGGCATATCAATATAATTCTCCTCTGGGTACGCATCCCAAACATCCTCAAAAGAAGGAACGTCGACAATATGGTCATGTACATGGTATATTAGACTTACACGTTACCAGAATAAGGCTCGGCCTTACATGCTACTAGAGTAAAGCCTCTCTTCATGCACACTATCAGTCTTACATGCTACCAAAGCAAGGCCCGAACTTACATGCTACTAAAGCAAGGCCTCCCAGCACTACCAGAGCCGGGGAAAATATTGGACTTACATGCTACCAGAGCAATACCCGGACTTAGATGCTACCAGAGCAATACCCGGACTTAGATGCTACCAGAGCAAGGTCACCCAGCGCTACCAGAGTGGGGGTCATCTCACGTTACCAAAACAGAGGAATATCTGACTTACATGCTACCAGAGCAATGCTCAGACTTACATGCTACCAGAGCAAGGCCCGATATGTATTCAACATGACACGCCTAAGTCTCAGTAATAGCCATTATCATATAAAACCATTTTTCCTTCATATAGTGCTCATAATGGTTTTTCTCATAAAACTCATCTTAAAACCATTTTGTACTCAACACAAAACATGTCAAAACCGAGCTCAAACCGGCAAAACCATGCACACATTTCTCAAATCTCAGTACCCCTTAACGTAGAGCCCAAATCACTTTTCACTTTTTAAACTCAAAACAGTTGTAAAACAATTTCACATTTAGTTTACAGCTCATAATACTTGGGCCCCAACCGGCTATAAAACCGTGTGCAATAATTCGTTCACAACTCATAAAAACATGCTTGTTTTCTCAAATCACATTCCATGCTACAATATCATCACAAAATCGCATACACAAATGAGTTTAAGTTTCCTTTACCTCGTTGCACCTCGTATAGTACAATCGTTTCTCTAAACGACGGACTAGCCTCGCATTTCTCTCTGAAACTCTCGGGCTGTCCAAACGATGCTAAAACATCAATAATTCATCTCAATCACATCATCGAGCACATATTTGTTCATATTCTCGTTAAATACTACAAACCTCATTTTTCTCATATTCCTATCATAATCCACATTATCATCCACTACATTTCAAATCCTACATTTTTCATGCATAATATCCATGCCAAAATCACCTCATTGCCTCAATTCCAATTTATAGCCAAAATCCCAAAATTACCATAAATTGTATAATATCATCATCACTCCAACAAAATCACAATTTCATCAACTCTAATCATTTCCTAGCTATTTTAGCACAACACCCATAGTCACAATGACCAAAATCACCTCAATATGAAAGATTAGAGCTTAGAAATTTACCCAAAACTTATGAAGAGCTCTATTCACACCTCGATTCAATTCTTCGTTTGGTTTCTAAGTATGCTGTTCTCCTTTGGATGAGGAATAACTTTCCTTCTTACCTCTTTATGAGATTTGGACAAAAATGGGGATTTTGGAGGAGAGAGAAAGTTAAGGTTGCGAAAATAGCGATTTAGGGAGAGAGAGAGATCAATTTCCAGAAAAATAAAAGGGTCCTTATATAGGCCAAAGGTAGGAGATCGATCTGGTCCTTGATGAGATCGATCTCTCTTTGAATTTAGGAACGTTTTAGGATAATTTTATGCCTAGGAGATCGATCTATCATGGGGTGAGATCGATCACATAATTGTTTCATGGGATCGATCTAATTGTTTCATGAGATCAATCTGGTTCTTGATAAGTTCCATCTTCTGTTTACAGAATACTTCATGAGATCGATCTGCTCCTTGAGGAGATCGATCTTCTCTTTATAGAAACATTTGGAGATCATTCTGCTTGCATATGAGATCTATCTGCCTATCAGTTCTTGCACATTTTCTGCATTCTGTAGCCATGAGATCGATCTCTCATCCTTGGAGATCGATCTGGCCTTCACAGATTTTACTGCTGCTATATCAATTTACCAAAAACTCAATGTAAAACATTCTAAAATCTACCCCATAGTCCATAATTCAATCCATACACATTCAAGACTCAAAAACCTCATCTTCTTATACTTCATCATATTTAAAACTTATGTGTACATTAACATATCATAATTACAGACACCAAATTATAATTATCATAACTGGGGTATACAGAATTCTCAGTTCTCACATCCTCCCCACCTTTAAAGAATTTGGTCCTCCAAATTCAACTCGGCTTATCAAACAAATGGTGGTACTTCTCCTTCATGAGGCTTTCCAATTCCCAAGTTGCCTCTTCCATTGAGTGATGTTTCCACAAAACTTTCACTAATGGGATGCTTTTGGTCTAAAGTACCTTCTCTTTCTATCAAGAATCCAGACGGGTTCCTCAGTGTAGCTCATGTCCTCTTGTATGTCCATCTCTTCATACTCTATGACATGAGAACAGTCCGGGTGGTACTTCCTCAACATAGACACATGGAAGACGTGTATTCCAGACATTTGTGGGGGTAATGCCAACATGTAGGCTACCTTTCCCACTCTCTCAAGAATATCGAACGGTCTTATGTATCGAGGACTCAATTTCCCATTCTTTCCAAACCTTATGATACCCTTACTCGGTGATATCTTTAGGAATACTGCATCACCAACCTCAAACTTGAGAGGCTATCTACGCAAATTCACGTAGCTTTTCTATTTACTTTGTATTACCGTAATCTCTCACATATGAGTTTCACGCTCTGTACAGCAAGTTCAACAAGCTCAGGAGCATCTATCTGTCTATCACCCACTTCTTCCCACGGTATAGGGGATCTACACCTCCTACCATATAGAGCCTCAAAATGTGCCATTCCAATACTCGCATGATAGCTATTATTGTACGTAAACTCTGCTAGGGGTAGGTGATCATCCCATGATCCCTTAAAATCCATCGTACACACCCTCAACATATCCTCCTAGGTCTGAATAGTTCTCTTTGACTGACCATCTGTCTGAGGATGATAGGCGATACTAAAACTCAATCGAGATCCCATGGACTCCTGAAACTGGATCCAAAATTCAGAAGTAAATCGAGAATCTCTGTCAGAAGTAATACTCACTGGAGCCCCATGTAATGTAGCTATCTCGCTGACATATAACTCAGCTACGGCATCCACAGTATCAGTGCTCTTGATGGCAAGGAAGTGGGCACTTTTCGTCAGTCTATTCACTATGACCCATATCGCATCATAACCACTTTGGATCCTCCGTAAACCCATAATAAAGTCTATGGTGACATGCTCCCATTTCCATGTAGGCATAGGTAAATGCTGCAATAATCCTCCGGGCTTTCGATGCTCAGCTTTCACTTGCTGGCACACTAAACATCAGGCCATAAATTCTGCCACGTCTCACTTCATACCTGTGAGACCCCGTATATGTATAAGGGTATATATGTACATAGAAGTGTAAATAGAGTTGTACTATGAATTCATGAGTGAAGTATATGTGATGTAAGTCCACAAGTAATGTACACACTTGTAATGAGAGTGATAATCATACATACAAGTTTCATTATGTATGAATGTGTAGAAATGGACTTAAACATGTGGAGAATGAGTGTAGAATGGATTTTGAATAGCTTGGTAAAATGGAAGTATAATTGCATAAGATGTGCACTTCCATTTTAGTTTATATTAAGTACCATTGGTCATACAAAGATCCTACACAAGTTTTAATGTGTATGAAGTGAGGATGGATGCCATCTTCAAGTCTCAAAGATGAATGAATGAGGAAATGATCATGGTAGCAAATTTAGGATGTTTGGTAAGTGTTGTTGCAGAGGAAATCTGGAAATTTTGAAGGGCAGATCGATCTCATGGGATGAGAGATCGATCTGGAAGAGCCAGAATGCTCTTATTTGGGCGAGAGAATAGAACAGATCGATCTCCAATGGACCAGATCGATCTCCTTAGCTCTCTGTTTGGGAGCAGATCGATCTCATGCTTCGACAGATCGATCTCATGCCTTGACAGATCGATCTCATGCTTCGACAGATCGATCTCAGGCTTAAAAATGCCGTGAAAAAGAGGGATTTTAAGGGACCAGATCGATCTCCTCTTGGACCAGATCGATCTCCTCAAGCTATTTCTATATAAGGAGTGCTGGAAATCAGAAAATTTCGAGAAAAACACAAACTTTCCACTTTCAACCCAAAAACCTAACATTCTCTCTCAAAAATCAGCCATTTTCAGTGAGGTTTGAAGAGAGACCATTAGAGACAAAGTTGTTCCTATCAAAGAGAAGAGCAACATAGTTGGAAAGCATTTTCCCATTGTTGGTATTGGAGGAGTTAAGGGCATTGCCATTGGAGCAAGAAGAGAAATCAAATTTGGTAAGATTCTAACACTCCAACTATGGTACATTGTTTATTTAATTGATTTTGGAGTTGTTTGGCATGAGTATGGATGGTTAGAAACTATCTAGAATGCATTGGAATGATTTTGACCTAGAAATGGTTTAGTGTGAGAAAGTGAAATTGATGGAGATTAATGATGAATGAGATATGTAGAAATCATTAATAGTGATTGTGGTATGATTTTAAGATGTGGTTAGTGGATAAATTGTGAGGTTTACCTAAAAGAGGTAAAATGAGGGTTAAGGCATTTGTAAAATGCATAAGTAAATAATGTTGACTAGTGAGGTCAATTATGGGTTAAATACGTTAACTCAATCGATTTAATGAATGAATCGCAGCTTCCGAGGATATGCCGAGGCGAGTTGAGCCAAGAGCATGAGAAGCTAAAAGGAAAGGAGTCACACCAAGTAAATCGAGGTAAGGGAATTGTGTGGACTCTTAGAGATATTGTGCGCAATTTGGGCGCATAAATGTTTTGCTAGAATGCATGAGATTAGGAAATGTTGTTGTTGGGTGATTGAAGGGTAAAAGTTGGGAGTTTGAGAAATGTGCATGAAAACAAAAGCATATTTCTTTGGAAATCATGATTTATTGCTTTTTAGCAAATGATTGGTAGGTTGGCTAACATTGAAATGATTTGCAAAAGAAATGAGTATGTTTTGGTTTTGTTAACCATATTTTGCAAGTTTTGAGCCACCTACATGATTTCATGAGTATGAAAGAGTGCATGAGGCACTAGTTTTCACATGGATTTCATATTGTTTTGGCATTGTGCTTTGAGTTTGTCTCGCACTGGATGCCCACCTTGCATGTTGCCGTGTTTGGAGCTTCGAGTAGACTTGGTGTCACATCGATTAAATAGGCTCACACGTGCATTGTTTTGAGACATGGCATGTTAAAACAACCTGATGAGCCCGAACGAGGGATAAGGGTTGGAGATCCACCTGATGAGCCCGAACGAGGGATAAGGGTTGGAGGAACAGCTGATGAGCCCGAACGAGGGATAAGGCTGGGGGGTCCACGGAGTACGTTGTACCGTGCATGTAGCATGGAGTACATTGTACCGTGTTGTGATGTGATGTGCCGTCTTCGGACGAGATCTGCTATGGACCGGCGGGTAGGATTTGACCCACCTCCCGTGTGGAAGCAGATGGTGGTGATATCCCGCACACCTGATCCGTGTAGCCGGTATCACAGGTTATGTACATAGGCCTTGAGGTTATTACCTATTGTTGAACTGCCTATCTCACATGTCTAATGCTATTTGAGAATAAATCCATGTTTGAAGTGATTGTGGTCAGGAAAGCCCGAGGGATGGGTTGGGACCTGACGTTGAATTGATTTGTTAATGGTTTTTAAAGTGCACGGATGCATGATGTTTAATGCCATGCCTTATTGTGAAAATGCATGATGTTTAATGCCATGCTTTTATTGTGAATTATGCATGATGATTTATACCATGCTTTGAGTTGAAATGTGCACTGAATTTTAATAGCATGAATGCTTTACATACCATTAACACAATCATACACTCATGTTTTGAGATAAACAATGAATTAAATGCTTTTGAGCATGGCATCACGATCACATAGATAGTACAGTATCTACCTGTTCGCATGATTGCCTTACTGAGCGTGTGGTTTGCTCACCCCCCTTATTTTCCCCCTCTCTACAGAGATTTGAGTATAGAGTAAGCGTGACTGGAGGCGTTTCCCTTTTGGTAATCCGCTGCACCCCATCGCTAAAGGTATACACACTTGGATTATTTTGTATCTAAACTAGACATAGCACAGTAGCATTTTGTATGTAACTACTGGGGATGTAAAACAACGTAAACACATGTAACAACTCTGATATATATACATTTATACAAGTGTTTACTCATAAATAATGTTTCAAATTGAATTGGTATGGTGGAGTGAGTTAGACGTCGACACACAGCCCAACTGTTAAGTGTGTGGTTGTTCACGATCGAGGAAGGATGATTAAGGATTGATGCATGAAAATGCGAAAAATTTTTACGTATTTTGGTAAGTTGAGGGCCGTGACAATACCACTTCACCAGTACACCTTTCTCAAATCTCGATAGATCTTAGTACTCCCTAGGTGCATGGTGTATCGCGAGCAGTGGGATTCTCTCAGTATCTGTCTCTTCAGGGCATCATTATTTGGTACACAAATTCATCCTCTGAATCTCAACATCCCATCCTCACTGACTATGAGATCCGACTGCGAAGTTTGCTCAGCTTGGCTAACCATATCGATCAACCTCTGATCATCACGCTGCCCAGTTCTAATCCAATCCATGATCTTAGGCTCTATTCGCAGGCTAGCCAAATATTCAGTCTCTACCTCTTTAACTCTAATCCAGAGTTCGGTGAACTGCTCCAATAAATCCCACTCCCTGATCATATAGCAGATATCATACTCTTCTTGCTCAGGGCATCAACAACCATGTTCGCCTTCCTCAGATGGTATAGAATCTCGCAGTTGTAAACCTTAAGGAGTTCCATCCATCTCCTTTGTCTCATATTTAACTTTTTCTGATCAAATAGATACCTCAAACTCTTATGGTCAATGAAGCTCTGGAATCTTTCCCCATATAAGTTGTGCCGCCAGATCTTCAAGGCAAACACCACAATAGCTAACTCCAAATCATGCGTCGGGTAATTTTTCTCATGATCTTTCAACTGTCACGACCCATAGGTGACCACTCTTCCGTGCTGCATGAGCACACTTTCGAATCCTTGATGAGAGGCATTACTATACACTGAAAATCCTCATGATCCCTCAGGGATAGTCAACACAAGTGCCGCTGTTAATCTCCTCTTTAATTCCTGAAAATTGAGCTCACATTGATCAGTCCATATGAACAGAGTCTCCTTGCGCGTGAGCTTGGTCAAAGGAGCGACAATCTTGGAAAATCCATCTGCAAATCTTCTGTAATATCTTGCCAATCCAAGGAAACTTCGTACCTCTGTAATAGTCCTCGATCTTTCCCAATTAAGCACAGCCTCCACTTTAATTGGATCAACTGATACTCCCTCCGCTGAAACTATATGACCAAGGAAAGCTATTTGATCCAGCCAAAACTCACACTTATTAAGCTTTCCATATAATTGCTTATCTCGAAGTATTTGAAATACTAACCACAAGTGTTATGCGTGCTCCTCATAAGTCTAAGAGTACACTAAGATATCATCAATAAAGACTATCACAAACTTATCTAGATAGTCTTTGAACACTTCATTTATTAACCTCATAAAGGTTGCGGGGGTGTTCGTTAATCCAAAGGGCATCACTAGAAATTCATAATGGCCATACCTTGTCTTAAATGTCGTCTTTAGAATATCTTCCTCCTTAATCCTCAATTGGTGATAGCTCGATCTCAAATCAATCTTAGAGAAGACTGAAGCTCCTCTCAGTTGATCAAATAGGTCATCAATCCTGGGCAATGGGTATTTATTCTTCATCGTGGCTTTATTCAACAGTTGGTAGTCTATGCATAATCTGAGACTACCATCCTTCTTCCTCATAAATAACACTGATGCTCCCCACGGTTAGACACTGGGTCTAATAAATCCTTGATCCAATAACTCGTGTAGTTGTTTCTTCAATTCCTCAAGTTCCACTAGTCCCATCCTATATGGAGGTCTAAAGATAGGCTGAGTATCTGGTACCAAATCAATGGCAAACTCAAGCTCTCTCTCTGGTGGTAAACCTGGCAACTCATCTGGGAAGACATCCGAAAATTCACACACCACAGGTATATCCTCATTCCTCGGATGTTCCCGTTTATCATCTGAGATGAGTGTTTCATAACCTTTACATGAACAATCATATTTAGTACTCTCAAAACCAGCATCAAAATTTTAATTTGCTTACAAAAATTCCACACATTTATTTCCTCAATATTTCAAGCGTACAATGTAAGGTTCAGGTAGGGAGAAAGTTACTATCTTAGTGTAGCAGTCTAAACTTACTCGATTGGTTGCCAGCCAATCCATTCTCAAAATTACATCAAATCCATGTATATTTAGCATCATTAGATCTGCTAACATCACTCTATCTCCCAGCTTTATTTCACATCCTCTACAGATTAAATCAGTTCTCTGGGACTCACGTATAGGGGTATTTACATGTAGTACATACTCTAGAGGTTCAAACTTCAAATTTAATCTGTGCTCAGAAATAAACGAATGCGTGGACCCTGGATCAATCAACAAATGAGCCATATGATCACAGACAGAGATTGTACCTCTTATAGTTTCTGCTGAAGTGTCTGCTGCTTCCTTGTCTAGAGCAAACACACGTCCCACTACAACGGGCTTCTTTCCTTTCTCTACAGTAGTGGCCCGTCTCGGGGGATTCACTCTCTGAGGCTGCTATCTAGTAGGCTCCGAAGCATGTGGTCTCTGAGGTTAAGGGCACTCCTTGACTCTATGACCCATGTCTCCACGTCTAAAACATCCATGGATCAACCCCGTAAACTTCCTTTATGCGATCGACCACAATTTCTGCAAACTCTTATCTCAGGCCTGAAATTTTGAGGGGTCTCCCTAATGATAGCATAAGCTCTGGGTCTCTCCAATCTGCCCTTTTGTACTTCAATCCTTCCTCTTCTGAAGGAACCTCTCCGGACATCTGCCTAGGAAATTGCTAGCCTCTTGCCCTTATCCCGAGTCACTGCACTGAACTCATTCTGAGATTGTACAATTTTGATTCCCCTCTCAATCTCTTGTGCTCGTCTCAGAGTATCGCCAAACTCAGTAATACACCACCCTATCAATCGATCTCTGATGATGGGCTTCAATCCATACACAAATCTCTCTGTGCGAAGCTATTCATTTTTTAAGGTCTTTGGATCATATCTTAATAAAGTCGTAAATCAGCTCTCATAATCATCCAGAGACATATTGCCTTGTACCAGATTCAAAAACTCTGTCAACTTCCTTCTCTGAGCAGCACGTGGTACATATTGGACTCTAAATGTCGTCTGAAACTCTTCCCAACTAATCACATCCTGGCTGGACATCAGAATACCCTAGGTAGTACCCCACCAATCTCGAGCTCTCCCTTTCAACATATAAGTGCCCATACTAACCCTCTCAGCATCTGTGCATCCCAAATAGTCAAATATGATTCTCAACTCAGTCAGCCACTCTTCAGCCCTTTGAATGCGGGCGAATTCATTTTCAAAAAGTCCTTCAGTCGGACCAAACTTCTATTATCAGGTTGAGTGACGGGAGGCATTGGGTCTATCTGTACTAAAGACATGGGAGGTCCTTGTGGTGGTGTAGGAGTAGTACCCGAGGCATTAACTCCAAAATGTTGCGTGAAAAGCGCTGCCATTTGCTCAAAACCTTACCGTATATCAGGCTCAATCTGGTTAAATCTAGAGTTACGACTCTCCGATAGTGGGGCAGGTGGTGGAGGCGGCCCTGCCTACCTCCTCAAACGACCTAGTCGTCCACTCATTCTCAATCTCAATACGTTTCCTGTTCATACACATCAAATTCAATTGAAATCTCAATCCTCAATTTTAGTTCATGACCAGACTTATACAGACAATTGGGATGTATTCTATTTCACTTGACCAACACTAACAGTACTAAGCACCCTAAACTCTGATACCAAGAAAACTCTATGACGCCTCGGAAGCGCGAAAAACAGGAAAAATTTAAAATTTGTTTACATCATTTCACAATTCTAGGTGCATTCCTGTGTAGTGTCATGCATCATCATATATACATATGTTATAAAACTTTAACCTCAGGATCTCATTATCCAACTTACATGTCACACCATATACATTCCTCAGTTCTGAATTAATAAATCCTAATGCATCCCATATATTATTGTTCATCAAGTGTCTGTAAATACATTATTAGTCTGGGTATATGAAATGATAAATTATACCTTAAAGTACAATATATGGCCTGGAGCTCAAGTCCTCCACTAGCCAATACTCCGTACGTCGCAGGGAAACTCTCTTCACTTAAAGAAATCTAGGGGGATATAAAAATAGGGTGAGCTTCTAAATCGCTCAGTAAGGCGGTAAGGGACTCATTAATAAAATAATGATTTGCACTGCACAACCATTTTCTCTTGTGGGTGAAAACCCAATAAACTCAGTAGAAAAGTGTAGCATGAATAATTAAAACACCATCTCAACTCATTTCTCAAAGCTCATGTAGAAACATGATAATAAATAGCTCAATACAAAACCATAGTTACAAGCATGTAGAAAGTAGGATGCGATAATGGCTTTTCTCATAAAACGGGATAAAAATCATCGCAATAGTAATGCACGTGGCACAGCCACCAAATACAATTTCATGTGTAAAACGAGAATAGGCAAATAAAACTTAGATAAAATATTTGTCATGGCACATCAATATAATTCTCCTCTGGGTGCGCATCCCAGGCATCCTCAAAAGAGGGAACGTCGACAATATGGTTGTGTATATGGTATTTGGACTTACACGTTACCAGAACAAGGCCTGACCTTACATGCTACCAGAGCAAAGCCTCTCCTCATGCACACTATCGGACTTACATGCTACCAAAGTAAGGTCTGGGCTTACATGCTACCAAAGCAAGGCCTCCCAACGCTACCAGAGAGGGGGAAATATTGGACTTACATTTTACCAGAGTAATGCCCGGACTTACATGCTACCAGAGCAAGCCCACCCAGCGCTACCAGAGCGGGGGTCAGCTAACGTTACCAGAATGGAGGAATATCGAACTTACATGCTACCAGAGGAAGGCCCGATGTGTATTCAACATGACACAGCTAAGTCTCAATAATAGCCATTATCATATAAAATCGTTTTGCCTTCACGTAGCGCTCATAATGGTTTTTCTCATAAAACTCATCTCAAAATCATTTTGTACTCAACACAAAACATGTCAAAATCAAGCTCAAACTGGCAAAACCACGCACACATTTCTCAAATCTTAGTACGCCTTAACGTAGAGCCTAAATCACTTTTCACTTTTTAAACTCAAAACGGTTGTAAAACAATTTCACATTTAGTTTACAACATATAAAACTTGGGCCCCAACCAGCTATAAAATTGTGTGCAATAATTCATTCACAACTCATAAAAACATGTTTTTTTCTCAAATCATATTTCATGCTACAATATCATCACAAAATCGCATACACAAATGAGTTTAAGTTTTCCTTACCTCGTTGCACCTCGTATAGTGCAATCGTTCCCTCAAACGATGGACTAGCCTCGTATTCCTCTCTAGAACTCCGGGGCTGTCCAAACGATGCTAAAACATCAATAATTCATCTAAATCACATCATCGAGCACATATTTGCTCATATTCTCGTTAAATACTACAAACCTCATTTTTTTCATATTCCTATCATAATCCACAATATCATCCACTACATTTCAAATCCTACATTTTTCATGCATAATATCCATGCCAAAATCACCTCATTGCCTCGATTCCAATTTATAGCCAAAATCCCAAAATTACCATAAATTGTATAATATCATCATCACTCCAACAAAATCACAATTTCATCAACTCTAATCATTTCCTAGCTATTTTATCACAACACCCATAGTCACAATGACCAAAATTACCTCAATATCAAAGATTAAAGCTTAGAACTTTACCCAAAAACTTATGGAGAGCTCTATTTACACCTTGATTCAATTCGTCCTTTGATTTCCAAGTATGTTGTTCTCCTTTGGATGAGGAACAACTTTCCTTCTTGCCTCTACCTGAGATTTGGACGAAAATAGAGGTTTTTAAGGAGAGAGAAAGGGTTACAAAAATGGCGATTTGAGGGGAGAGAGAGATTGTTTTCTAGAAAAACAAAGGGGTCCTTATATAGGCCGAATGTAGGAGATCGATCTGGTCCTTGATGAGATCGATTTCTCTTTGAATTTGGGAACGTTTTAGGGTAATTTTATACCTAGGAGATCGATCTGTCGTAGGGTGAGATCGATCTCATAATTGCTTCATGAGATCGATTTGTCGTAGGGTGAGATCGATCTCATAATTGCTTCATGAGATCAATCTAGTCCTTGATGAGATCGATCTTCAGTTTACAGAATACTTCATGAGATCGATCTTCTCCTTGAGAAGATTGATCTTCTCTTTACAGAAACTTTTGGAGATCGATCTGCCTATCAATTCTTGCACATTTTCTGCATTCTAGAGCCATGAGATCAATCTCTCATCCTTGGAGATCGATCTGGCCTTCACAAATTGTTTTGCTGCTACATCAATTTGTAGAAAACTCAATGTAAAACTTCCTAAAATCTACCCCATAGTCCATAATTTAATCCATACACATTTAAGACTCAAAAACCTCATCTTCTTATACTTCATCATATTTAAAACTTGTGTGTACATTAACATATTATAATTACATACACCAAATTACGATTCTCATAATTAGGGTATACAGAATTCTCAGTTCTCACATTGGGGTACATGAAGATACTATTTAGATGCAGAGGTTTTGAATTTTTTGAATGAAAAAACAACCTATACCTGTTATGTTAATACCAACGCCATTCCCCAAATAACGCTTACCAGTCCCATGATAATCAAATCTAATGTTGAGGTTCTCTAGTGAATTTGTGATATGGTTGGTGGCTTCAGAATCTGAATGCCAAGAAGTATCTGTAATAAAGTTTGGTGTGGTAATCATTGCCTCTGCAATATAAGCTTGCCCCTGACTAACATTGTTGTGTTGCATGGCAATTCTTTAGGTATAAGATGATTCTCCAAGGTCAGGATTAAAAGGTATCAAATCAATAATAACATTGATGAACTGTGAGACCCCATATATGTATAACCTTGTAATGTATCTAAATGTAATTGTAGGACAAATGATTTTAAATCATGCAAACATGAATGAATTTCAAATGAGAATGAATGAGTGTCATGGATACATGTAAAGGTTAAATAGGGCTGAAGTGGTCACAAACAAAACGAATAAGAACTTAAGGCATCCGAAAATGGAGGTGAGGACTTAAAACACGAAATGGTAACGTATGAATTGTGGAATTTGGTATCCATTCAAATTTTCAAGCAATACACACAAGTTCCATAGCATGGAAATCCTAAGAAATAAGTCTTTCCATGCTCGAAGTAGGATTAAAATGCAAAATGAGTAATTGGAGCAATGGAACAAGAACTTAACATTGAAAAATCTAGAAAATTGCAGCAAAAGGGTTGCAGATGAAGGCCAGATCGATCTCCCATTCAAGGTAGATCGATCTCTTGTGCCCAACACAGCCACTTCAAGTGAAATTACTAAGGTATATCAATCTCCCTATGTCACGACCCTCAACTTACCAAAATACGTACAAATTTTTTTTCGCATTTTCATGCATCAATCCTTAATCATCCTTCCTCGATCGTGAACAACCACACGCTTAACAGTTGGGCTGTGTGTCGACGTCTAACTCACTCCATCATACCAATTCAATTTGAAACATTATTTATGAGTAAACACTTGTATAAATGTATATATATCAGAGTTGTTACATGTGTTTACATTGTTTTACATCCCCAGTAGTTACATACAAAATGCTACTGTGCTATGTCTAGTTTAGATACAAAATAATCCAAGTGTGTATACCTTTAGCGATGGGATGCAGCGGATTACCAAAAAGGAAACGCCTCCAGTCACGTCCAATCTATACTCAAATCTCTGTAGAGAGGGGAAAATAAGGGGGGTGAGCAAACCACACGCTCAGTAAGGCAATCATGCGAACAGGTAGATACTGTACTATCTACGTGATCGTGATGCCATGCTCAAAAGCATTTAATTCATTGTTTATCTCAAAACATGAGTGTATGATTGTGTTAATGGTATGTAAAGCATTCAAGCTATTAAAATTCAGTGCACATTTCAACTCAAAGCATGGTATAAATCATCATGCAAAATTCACAATAAAAGCATGGCATTAAACATCATGCATTTTCACAATAAGGCATGGCATTAAACATCATGCATCCGTGCACTTTAAAAACCATTAACAATCAATTCAACGTCAGGTCCAGCCCATCCCTCGGGCTTTCCTGACCACAATCACTTCAAACATGGATTTATTCTCAAATAGCATTAGACGTGTGAGATAGGCAGTTTCAACAATAGGTAATAACCTCAAGGTCTATGTACATAACCTGTGATACCGGCTACACGGATCAGGTGTGCGGGATATCACCACCATCTGCTTCCACACGGGAGGTGGGTCAAATCCTACCCGCCGGTCCATAGCAGATCTCGTCCGAAGACGGCACATCACATCACAACACGGTACAATGTACTCCATGCTAAATGCACGGTACAACGTACTCCGTGGACCCCCAGCCTTATCCCTCGTTCGGGCTCATCAGCTGTTCCTCCAACCCTTATCCCTCGTTCGGGCTCATCAGGCGGATCTCCAACCCTTATCCCTCGTTCGGGCTCATCAGGTTGTTTTAACATGCCATGTCTCAAAACAATGCACGTGTGAGCCTATTTAATCGATGTGACACCAAGTCTACTTGAAGCTCCAAACACGGCAACATGCAAGGTGGGCATCCAGTGCGAGACAAACTCAAAGCACAATACCAAAACAATATGAAATCCATGTGAAAACTAGTGCCCCTTGCACTCTTTCATACTCACGAAATCATGTAGGTGGCTCAAAACTTGCAAAATGTGGTTATCAAAACCAAAACATACTCATTTCTTTTGCAAATCATTTCAATGTTAGCCAACCTACCAATCATTTGCTAAAAAGCAATAAAACATGATTTTCAAGCAATATGCTTTTGTTTTCATGCACATTTCTCAAACTCCCAACTTTTACCCTTCAATCACCCAACACCAACATTTCCTAATCTCATGCATTCTAGCAAATCATTTATGCGCCCAAATTGCGCACAATATCTCTAAGAGTCCACAAAATTCCCTTACCTCGATTTACTTGGTGTGACTCCTTTTCTCTTAGCTCCTCACGCTCTTGGGTCAACTCGCCTCGGCGTATCCTCGGAAGCTGCGATTCATTCATTAAATCGATTGAGTTAACGTATTTAACCCATAATTGACCTCACTAGTCAACATTATTTACTTATGCATTTTACAAATGCCTAAACCCTCATTTTACCTCTTTTAGGTAAATCTCCCAATTTATCCACTAACCACATCTTAAAATCATACCACAACACTATAAATAACTTTTACATATCTCATTCATCACTAATCTCCATACATTCCACTTTCTCACTCTAGACCATTTCTAGGTCAAAATCATTCCAATGTATTTAGATAGTTTCTAACCATCCATACTCATGCCAAACAACTCCAAAATCAATTAAATAAACAATGTACCATAGTTGGAGTGTTAGAATCTTACCAAATTTGATTTCTCTTCTTGCTCCAATGGCAATGCCCTTAAATCCTTCAATATCAACAATGGGAAATTGCTTTCAAACTATGTTGTTCTTCTCTTTGATAGGAACAACTTTGTCTCTAATGGTCTCTCTTCAAACCTCACTGAAAATGGCTGATTTTTTAGAGAGAATGTTAGGTTTTTGGGTTGAAAGTGAAAAGTTTATGTTTTTCCCGAAATTTTCTGATTTCCAGCACTCCTTATATAGAAATAGCTTGAGGAGATCGATCTGGTCCAAGAGGAGATCGATCTGGTCCCTTAAAATCCCTCTTTTTTCATGGCATTTTTAAGCCTGAGATCGATCTGTCGAAGCATGAGATCGATCTGCTCCCAAACAGAGAGCTAAGGAGATCGATCTGGTCCATTGGAGATCGATCTGTTCTATTCTTTCGCCCAAATAAGAGCATTCTGGCTCTTCCAGATCGATCTCTCATCCCATGAGATCGATCTGCCCTTCAAAATTTCCAGATTTCCTCTGCAACAACACTTACCAAATATCCTTAATTTGCTACCATGATCATTTCCTCATTCATTCATCTTTGAGACTTGAAGATGGCATCCATCCTCACTTTATACACATTAAAACTTGTGTAGGATCTTTGTATGACCAATGGTACTTAACATAAACAAGAATGGAAGTGCACATCTTATGCAATTCTACTTCCATTTTACCAAACTACTCATAATCCATTCTACACACATTCTCCACATGTTTAAGTCCATTTCTACACATTCATACATAATGAAACTTGTATGTATGATTATCACTCTCATTACAAGTGTGTACATTACTTGTGGACTTACATCACATATACTTCACTCATGAATTCATAGTACAACTCTATTTACACTTCTATGTACATATATACCCTTATACATATACGGGGTCTCACATTCTCCCCCACTTAGAAAATTTGGTCCTCCAAATTGGAACCAATTATTCTGTGAACAACTCGGGATACCTCTCCCGCATCAAACTCTCCAATTCCCATGTGGCTTCTTCCACAGTGTGATGTTGCCAAAGTATCTTCACCAAGGGAATTGTCTTTGTCCTCAGCACTTTCTCTTTTCTGTCCAATACTCGAACTGGCTTCTCAACATAGGTCATACCCTCATTGAGCTCCAAAGGCTCATATCTTATCACATGTGTCGGGTCCGGGTGATACTTCCTCAACATGGATACGTGGAAGACGTTATGCACACTTGCCAACTCTGGTGGCAATGCCAATCTATACGCCTTGTCTCCCACCTTATCAAGTATCTCAAATGGCCCGATATATCGAGGGCTCAACTTTCCCTTCTTCCCAAATCTCATAATTCCCTTCGAAGGGGAAACTTTCAGAAACACTGACTCACCCACCTCAAACTCTAGTGGTCTCCGTCTCTTGTCAGCATAACTCTTTTGCCTGCTCTGAGCTGTCCGTAACCTCTCACATATCAATTGGACGTCCTCAGAGGCTTGTCTAACCAAGTCGGGAGCAAAGATCTGTCTGTCACCAACCTCTTCCCATCCAATAGGGGAACGGCATCTACGCCCATACAATGCCTCATATGGTGCCATCCCGATACTCGCATGAAAACTGTTATTATACGCGAACTCTGCGAGTGGCAAATGGTCATCCCAGGAGCCTCCAAAATCCAATGCACACGCTCTCAACATGTCCTCCAGGGTCTGTATAGTCCTCTCTGACTGACCATCTGTCTGAGGATGAAACGCGGTGCTAAAATTCAACTGGGTCCCCATCGCTTCCTGAAAATGTTCCCAAAAGTGGGAAGTGAAGCGGGCATCCCTATCAGAAACAACGCTCACTGGAACTCCATGTAGCCTCACTATCTCGCGCACATATAGGTTCGCTAACTGGCTCAGAGTATCGGTAGCTCTCATAGCTAGAAAATGGGCTGATTTCGTCAACCGATCCACAATCACCCATATGGCATCATGACCTCTCCGGGTCCTCGGCAATCCCATCACAAAATCCATGGTGACATGCTCCCACTTCCATGTCGGTATCGGTAGAGGCTGCAATAACCCTGCAGGCTTCTGATGCTCTACCTTCACCTGCTGACAAACGAGACACTTAGCAACATATTCAGCAATGTGCTTTTTCATTCTCGACCACCAATAAACCTTTCGAAGGTTTTGATACATTTTGGTACCCCCTGGATGTATCGTATACTTCGATGAGTGAGCCTCTGTCAGGATCAACCTTCTGATCTCTGCGTCATCAGGAACACATATCCTACCTCTGAACCTCAACAATCCATCCGAACTCAACCCAAAGTCCGTCTCTATACCCCTCTGTATCTGCCCGACAATATCACTACACTACTGATCAACTCGCTGAGCCTGTCGGATTCGATCTACCAGATCCGGTTCCAACTGCAGGCTAGCTATCATAAATCCACTATCAGCGTCAGGCGGGGTCATATCCAAACTGAGGTTCATGAACTGTTCCAACAGCTCGTGTTCCCTGATCATCATGAATGATACCATCCCGAGGTGCTTCCTACTCAATGCATCAGCAACCACATTTGCTTTACCCGGGTGGTATAGGATTTCACAATCATAATCCTTTAACAGCTCGAGCCATCTCCTCTGTCTCATGTTCAACTCTTTCTGTGAGAACAGGTACTTAAGGCTCTTATGATCTGTATAAATCTGAAATCTCTCACCATAGAGGTAGTGGCGCCATATCTTCAGCGCAAACACCACCGCTGCCAACTCCAAGTCATGGGTCGGGTAGCTCCTCTCATGATCCTTTAACTGTCTTGATCCATAGGCTACTAGCTTCCCATCCTGCATCAATACACAGCCCAGTCCTAGGTGTGAAGCATCTGCATACACCGAGAAACCTCCTGAGCTGGTGGGAATTGTGAGTATTGGAGCTGTAGTTAATCTCCTTTTCAACTCCTCAAAATTGTCTTCACACTTTTTGTCCCACACAAACTCTACATTTTTCCTTGTGAGACGTGTCAAAGGAGCAGCTAACCTCAAAAATCCCTCTACAAACCTTCGGTAATACCCAGCTAAACCCAGGAAACTTCTGATCTCTGTCACTGTTTGGGGTCTCTGCCACTGAACTACGGCCTCAATCTTAGATGGATCCACTGATACTCCATCCTTTGATACTATGTGACCTAGAAAAGAGATCTGTTCCAACCAAAAGTCGCACTTACTGAGTTTAGCGTACAACTTCTTCTCTCGAAGGGTCTGTAGCACTATCCTTAGATGCCTCTCATGCTCCTCTCTAGACCTTGAATACACCAGTATATCATCTATAAACACGATCACAAATCGATCCAGATACTGATGAAATACCTCATTCATCAACGACATAAAAGCTGCGGGAGCATTTGTCAACCCGAATGGCATAACCATAAACTCATAATGCCCATACCGGGTGTGAAAAGCTGTCTTGGGTACATCTCCATCTCGTATCTTCAACTGATGGTACCCTGACCTCAGATCTATCTTGGAAAAGACCTGCGCTCCCTTAAGCTGATCCAGCAAATCATCGATGCGTGGGAGGGGATACTTATTCTTGATGGTGGCCTTATTCAACGACCGGTAGTCTATACACAGTCGGAGGCTTCCATCCTTCTTCCTTACAAACAAAACCGGTGCTCCCCAAGGTGAGACGCTCGGCCTGATGAACCCCTTCTCCAGCAACTCTTGTAATTGTTTCCTTAACTCCTCTAACTCAACTTGAGCCATTCTGTATGGTGGCTTGGACATCGGCTCTGTACCAGGTGCCAAATCTATCCCAAACTCCATCTCCCTATCTGGAGGTAACCCTGGTAACTCATCCGGAAAGACATCTGGAAATTCCCTAACCACTGGTATGTCTTCCAATTCCGGATGTGCCTTATCCGTCTCAATCACAAAAGCGATGAATCCTTCACATTATTCCTTCCACCATTAGTATCATAAATCATCACATCACATACATAAATGAAATCAAATTTATCTTTCATACATCATGTATCAAGATTGTACTCATCACACTTATAATAATCATGTTCTTTAATTTTATTTCACAAAATTAACTACAAGGTTGTCTATCTTTGGAAACATCAAAGTTTTCGCATGACAATCCATAACAACATGATTGGCAGCCAACCAATCCATTCCTAGGATCACATCAAAATCACTCATATTTAGTAAAATTAAATCGGCTACCATCTCCTTATCTCCTATCTTCATTTTACAATCCCTATATATATGCTCAGTCAACTGACTATCATTCATAGGGGTAGATATCAATAACATCTTATCAAGCAGCGTGGGTTTTACATGCTTCAACAATTTACATGCAAAGGATGGCGAAATAAAGGAGTGTGTGGCACCAGGATCAAACAGTACATACGCTTCTAAATCAAAGATTTGGATGGTACCTTTTACCACATTTGAAGACTGATCTGCAGTATCCTGATCCAGTGCGTGCACTCGTCCTCTGCTTACACCCACTGCTTGTTTCCCCTTTTCTTCAGCTGTAGCCTTCCTCCTCGGAGCAGCTGTACCAACTAGAGCTCTCTCTGGCTCCTTGCCCTTCTGTGGGGCTCTCTCTATCATCTCTGGGCAATCTCTGATCACGTGCCCTGGCTTCCCACATCTGAAGCATACAACCTGAGGTCCATAACATGGTCGAGTACCATGGTACCTACCACACCTGCCACACTGTTCTGTAGTAGGCCGTGGTCCTCCAATCACGATTCCCTTAGCTGGAGCAATGGCCGGATACATGGGAGTATCAACTGTCCTCTCCCGGAT
The DNA here is from genome assembly GCA_033439115.1 of Firmiana major. NCBI lineage: Eukaryota > Viridiplantae > Streptophyta > Magnoliopsida > Malvales > Malvaceae > Firmiana > Firmiana major. The sequence continues at coordinate 43,263,424 of CM065905.1, forward strand.
TTCATCAATTCTCGGCCTCCTTCCAGAGAATCTCTTGCTTCCTTTATAGCTGAAGCCTCTATCCATCATAGGTCTCTTCTTATCTCTGTCCCTCATCTTACCAACCTTTCCAAATTCCGAGGCGATTCTATCAACATCTTGTTCACATAATTGCGCCCTGCGCACTGCCCCTTCATAGGTCGGTATATCCAAGGGAACCAATTTAGACCTGATGGTTGGTCTCAATCCATCCACAAACTTCTGGATCTTCTCGACCTCATTACTCATCGTGTTGGGATCATATCTGCCCAGGGATATAAAAGCAGTCTCATACTCATCCACAGTCCTGCTCCCTTGGGTCAGTCCCAAAAATGCCATCTTCAGCTTCCGCTGGGCGGTATCCGGGACATACTGTCTCCGGAAGGCCTCTAGAAACACATCCCAGCTGATCTCAGTATGCCGGGCTCTCAAAATAGGCCTGGTGGATTTCCACCAATGTTCTGCTGATCCCTTCAGCATGAAAGCGGCAAATGCTACCATCTCGGTAGTAGTGCACTCGAAGAACCCATATAATTTCTCGATCTCATTGATCCAATCCTCAGCCGCTACTGGGTCCTTTACTCCACTGAAAGATGGCGGTCCAAACTTCTGGAATTGCCGCAGTCTATCCAAATCACATCCATATCCCCAACCTCTACTGCCTGGCGTAGCAACCGGCGTAGGCACATCCTGTGGGGGTGGGGTATCTGTCGTCTGAGGTCCTTGGGCTTGCCTCGCCCGTGCCTCGGGAGCAGCTTCCTGCTCGGCATCACCCTGTGTAGCGGGACTCTGTCTACCGCCAACTCCAGGTAAAGATTGAGTGACCAATTCCAAAATCATCTCAATGCTCCGCTCAATCCTCGCGAAGCGAGCCTCAGTACTCTCGGGCCTCTCCTCTGGACCCTGTGGAGCGTGCTCAACGTCGACCTCCACCTCAACATCCTCCTGAGCCTCGTGTGTTTTCGGCTCAACACGACCCCCAGGCCTACCTCTACGGCCTCGAGCTTGTGCTCTTATCCCTCTACCGCGACTGGTATTAGGCATACTTACTCAGTTCCCTACATTCACAACCAATTACTTAGTCAACCCATCGACATACACTATTTGTATCTAAACAAGCACAGTAACTTGGGGATGTAATTTTTCACTTATTAAGTATTTTAGACACGACACACGTCAGACCAACTCGGGCTCTGATACCAACTTCTGTCACGACCCTCAACTTACCAAAATACGTACAAATTTTTTTTCGCATTTTCATGCATCAATCCTTAATCATCCTTCCTCGATCGTGAACAACCACACGCTTAACAGTTGGGCTGTGTGTCGACGTCTAACTCACTCCATCATACCAATTCAATTTGAAACATTATTTATGAGTAAACACTTGTATAAATGTATATATATCAGAGTTGTTACATGTGTTTACATTGTTTTACATCCCCAGTAGTTACATACAAAATGCTACTGTGCTATGTCTAGTTTAGATACAAAATAATCCAAGTGTGTATACCTTTAGCGATGGGATGCAGCGGATTACCAAAAAGGAAACGCCTCCAGTCACGTCCAATCTATACTCAAATCTCTGTAGAGAGGGGAAAATAAGGGGGGTGAGCAAACCACACGCTCAGTAAGGCAATCATGCGAACAGGTAGATACTGTACTATCTACGTGATCGTGATGCCATGCTCAAAAGCATTTAATTCATTGTTTATCTCAAAACATGAGTGTATGATTGTGTTAATGGTATGTAAAGCATTCATGCTATTAAAATTCAGTGCACATTTCAACTCAAAGCATGGTATAAATCATCATGCAAAATTCACAATAAAAGCATGGCATTAAACATCATGCATTTTCACAATAAGGCATGGCATTAAACATCATGCATCCGTGCACTTTAAAAACCATTAACAATCAATTCAACGTCAGGTCCAGCCCATCCCTCGGGCTTTCCTGACCACAATCACTTCAAACATGGATTTATTCTCAAATAGCATTAGACGTGTGAGATAGGCAGTTTCAACAATAGGTAATAACCTCAAGGTCTATGTACATAACCTGTGATACCGGCTACACGGATCAGGTGTGCGGGATATCACCACCATCTGCTTCCACACGGGAGGTGGGTCAAATCCTACCCGTCGGTCCATAGCAGATCTCGTCCGAAGACGGCACATCACATCACAACACGGTACAATGTACTCCATGCTAAATGCACGGTACAACGTACTCCGTGGACCCCCAGCCTTATCCCTCGTTCGGGCTCATCAGCTGTTCCTCCAACCCTTATCCCTCGTTCGGGCTCATCAGGCGGATCTTCAACCCTTATCCCTCGTTCGGGCTCATCAGGTTGTTTTAACATGCCATGTCTCAAAACAATGCACGTGTGAGCCTATTTAATCGATGTGACACCAAGTCTACTCGAAGCTCCAAACACGGCAACATGCAAGGTGGGCATCCAGTGCGAGACAAACTCAAAGCACAATGCCAAAACAATATGAAATCCATGTGAAAACTAGTGCCCCTTGCACTCTTTCATACTCACGAAATCATGTAGGTGGCTCAAAACTTGCAAAATGTGGTTATCAAAACCAAAACATACTCATTTCTTTTGCAAATCATTTCAATGTTAGCCAACCTACCAATCATTTGCTAAAAAGCAATAAAACATGATTTTCAAGCAATATGCTTTTGTTTCCATGCACATTTCTCAAACTCCCAACTTTTACCCTTCAATCACCCAACAACAACATTTCCTAATCTCATGCATTCTAGCAAAACATTTATTCGCCCAAATTGCGCACAATATCTCTAAGAGTCCACAAAATTCCCTTACCTCGATTTACTTGGTGTGACTCCTTTTCTCTTAGCTCCTCACGCTCTTGGGTCAACTCGCCTCGGCGTATCCTCGGAAGCTGCGATTCATTCATTAAATCGATTGAGTTAATGTATTTAACCCATAATTGACCTCACTAGTCAACATTATTTACTTATGCATTTTACAAATGCCTAAACCCTCATTTTACCTCTTTTAGGTAAATCTCCCAATTTATCCACTAACCACATCTTAAAATCATACCACAACACTATAAATAACTTTTACATATCTCATTCATCATTAATCTCCATACATTCCACTTTCTCACTCTAGACCATTTCTAGGTCAAAATCATTCCAATGTATTTAGATAGTTTCTAACCATCCATACTCATGCCAAACAACTTCAAAATCAATTAAATAAACAATGTACCATAGTTGGAGTGTTAGAATCTTACCAAATTTGATTTCTCTTCTTGCTCCAATGGCAATGCCCTTAAATCCTTCAATATCAACAATGGGAAATTGCTTTCAAACTATGTTGTTCTTCTCTTTGATAGGAACAACTTTGTCTCTAATGGTCTCTCTTCAAACCTCACTGAAAATGGCTGATTTTTGAGAGAGAATGTTAGGTTTTTGGGTTGAAAGTGAAAAGTTTGTGTTTTTCCCGAAATTTTCTGATTTCCAGCACTCCTTATATAGAAATAGCTTGAGGAGATCGATCTGGTCCAAGAGGAGATCGATCTGGTCCCTTAAAATCTCTCTTTTTTCACGGTATTTTTAAGCCTGAGATCGATCTGTCGAAGCATGAGATCGATCTGTCGAGGCATGAGATCGATCTGTCGAAGCATGAGATCGATCTGCTCCCAAACAGAGAGCTAAGGAGATCGATCTGGTCCATTGGAGATCGATCTGTTCTATTCTTTCGCCCAAATAAGAGCATTCTGGCTCTTCCAGATCGATCTCTCATCCCATGAGATCGATCTGCCCTTCAAAATTTCCAGATTTCCTCTGCAACAACACTTACCAAATATCCTTAATTTGCTACCATGATCATTTCCTCATTCATTCATCTTTGAGACTTGAAGATGGCATCCATCCTCACTTTATACACATTAAAACTTGTGTAGGATCTTTGTATGACCAATGGTACTTAACATAAACAAGAATGGAAGTGCACATCTTATGCAATTCTACTTCCATTTTACCAAACTACTCATAATCCATTCTACACACATTCTCCACATGTTTAAGTCCATTTCTACACATTCATACATAATGAAACTTGTATGTATGATTATCACTCTCATTACAAGTGTGTACATTACTTGTGGACTTACATCACATATACTTCACTCATGAATTCATAGTACAACTCTATTTACACTTCTATGTACATATATACCCTTATACATATACGGGGTCTCACACCCTATCAAGCAAATCGATCTCCTCAATGAGCAGATCGATCTCCTCAATGACCAGATCGATCTGCATTAGCTTCTGTCAAACTCAAATTGATCCTCCCTTAAGTGCAGATCGATCTCCTTAAGCTTATGCCAAAGAGAGATCGATCTCTTCCCCATTAGCATATCGATCTCACTATGTAATGCCTGAACATTTCAAGCATGAAAACCAAAAGCAAATCAATCTCCTACCTAACCAGATCAATCTCCTCACCCTTTTCCTATATAAACCCGATGGAAAAAGCTTAAATCTTCAGGAAATTTGATCTCCCTCAATTTTCACCCAAATACTAAGATTTCTCTCTCTAGAATACCTACCTTTTACCATAAAGATTTGAGAAAATGACATTAGAGAAAAGTTGTTCACCTTGAGGAGGAGAACAACATATCTCAAAAATCAACATCCAACTCATTAGATTGAAGGATCTAGGGAGTCTTCCAAACTTGAAAGAGAAGAAGGTCAAGCTAGGTAAGTTTCCAATGCACCAATTTCAAATGTGTTTACCTAAATGATGTTATAGGTAGATGGGTGTACCTTTCAATGGTTGAAAACTACCTAGAATAGAATGAACCAACAATGACCTAGAAATAGGTTAGTGTGAGAAAATGATATGTGCTGGAATTAATGATGAATGAGCTATCTTAAGGTAATAGTGGTATTGCGAGTATGATTTTAAGATGGTGGTATGGAATGAATTGTGAAATAGACTAAAATGGTAAAGTGTACATCTATGGCATGGGTGAAAATGCATGAATGAATAAAAGAACAAGAGTAGATCATGCACACCCAAGTGCCTAATAAGTTACTAAGGGAGTTACTAGACAATTGCCTAGAAATAGCATAATAATGGCTAAGCGCGATTATAGGGCCGAACTCGATAAAATAGGCTCAATAAGATATATCGAATTTGTTAAAATTGGAATATGAGTTATTGGTATTGACGCATGTAACGACTGTGTGGCACTTTGCTCCAGTAGGATTCAAGAGGTGGCCCCCACAGTCTTACTTATCTGTACTGTCCGCTTTGGAAGCCTCACAGACCCCTCACGACTTTATCGAGGTAAATACCCCAATTCGCGTCCTCAGAGGTTCGAACCCAAGACCTTAAAGTCTTTGTTCTTTCACAAATGATACCAATTGTTCCAGTAGAACAATTGGTATCATTTGTGTAAGAACAAAGATTTTAAGGTCTTGGGTTCGAACCTCTGAGGACGCGAATTGGGGTATTTACCTCGATAAAGCCATGATGGGCCTATTGGGCTTCCAAAGCGGACAGTACGGATGAGTAAGACTGTGGGGGCCACCTCTTGAATCCTGCGGGAGCAAAGTGCTATACAGTCGTTACAAAAAAACACGCGTTTTCTTGTAACGACTGTATGGTACTTTGCTCCCGCAGAATTCAAGAGGTGGCCCCCATAGTCTTACTCATCCGTACTCTCCGCTTAGGAAGCCCCACAGGCCCCTCACGGCTTTATCGAGGTAAATACCTTAATTCGCGTCCTCAGAGGTTCGAACCCAAGACCTTAAAATCTTTATTCTTACACAAATGATACCAAAGTTTTTTTGTAATGACTGTGTGGCACTTTACCCCTGGAGGATTTAAGATGTGGCCCCTACAGTCTTACTCATACGTACTATCCGCTTTGGAAGCCCCACAGGCCCTTCACAGCTTTATCGAGGTAAATACCCCAATTCACGTCCGCAAAGGTTCGAACCCAAGACTTTAAGGTCTTGGGTTCGAACCTCTGAGGATGTGAATTGGGGTATTTACCTCGATAAAGCCTTGAGAGGCCTGTGGGGCTTCCAATGCAGATAGTACGTATGAGTAAGACTGTAGGGGCCACCTCTTGAATCCTACAGGAGCAAAGTGTCACACAGTCATTACAACTCATATGATCCATGAATGTGTGTGTAGCTCCTGAAGATAAAATCGGAGCAAGTTAAGCCAGATCAAGGAAACGACAAATGAAGGAAGAAATTTACTTCTCAAAAAAATAAGGTAAGGGAATTGCGTGGAATCTTAGAGATATCTGTGCGCATTTTGGGCGCATTATGGTTTCCTAGAATATTTGTGGTAGTAGGAATGAAATGAGTGTTTGAAGGGCAAAGAAAAGGGAATTTGAGAAATGTACATGAAAACATAAGCATGATGTTTTGAAAATCCTCTTTAATTTCTTGTTAGCATGTGATTGGTAGGTTGGCTAGGATTTGAAATAAATTGCACAAGAAATGACTCGATTTGGTTTTATAACCATATTTCGCAACGAATGAGCCACCTACATGAATTTGTGGAAATGTAACGTGTTAGAGCATTGCTCGCACTAGAGTTTTGCATGGATTTTATGACATTGTACTGGAGCCTAGCTCGCACAGATTTGTTTATGTTGGTTTTGACATGGTACTGGAGCATAGCTCACACTAGATGTCCACTATACTTGTTTCCGTGCTTGAGACTACTCGCATATGGTTTTGTGACATGTTGGGAGCCGTGCTGGGAGCTTCAGATAGGCTGTGTGTCACACCGATTAAATAGGCTTGCACGTGCGTATTGAGATGTGGCAGTGTATGATGTGATGATATGGGTCCACGGAGTACGTTGTACCGTGCAAGTAGCATGGAGTACGTTGTACCGTGTGTGATACTTGTATGTCATCTTCGGATGATAGATCAGGCTATGGACCAATGGGTTGGACGTGACCCACCTCCCATGCGAAAAAGATAGAGGTGATACCCCACACACTAGGATCTGTGTAGCCTGAGATCACAGAGAATATGGCCATAATCCTAGAAGATATTTCCCTTATTATATTGTATGCCTATCTCACATGTCTATTGATGAATGATAAATCCATGTTTTGAAAAGTGATTTGTGGGTCAGGATAGTCCATGGGAGGGGCTGAGTCTTGACGAGTGAATGAATTTTGTAGTGGCTTGTGTTATGAATTGGAAATATTTTTAAGTACACGTTGCATGATGATTTTCCATGCTCTGACTTTGATTTCGCATGATGATTTTTCCATGTTATACCTGAATAACTGTGTACTGATTTATATGGCATGATTCACTTTACATGGCATAAACACAAGCATGAGCACACGTTTTTAAGTATGACATTAAATATGTGGTTTAAGCATGACATCACGGTCACATAGATAGTGCAGTTATCTACCTGTTCGCATGATTGCCTTACTAAGTGCATGGTTTGTTCACCCCCCTTATTTTCCCCCTCTACAGAGCATTTACAGTAAATAGAGAGAGTGACTGAGCATTGGATCTTGGAGTCCGCTACATCCCATCATACGAGGTATACACATTTGTATGGGTTTTTATATCTAGATATGTATAAACACAGTAATATCTTTCAATGTAATTTTTAGGGATGTAGAGAGTTTGTAAACACCTATAAATGACAACTGTAATTAAGAAATACAAGTGTTTACTTTTAAATGAATTTAAATTTCAATGATTTGGTTAGATGAGTTTGACATCGATACACAGCCCAACTGTTGATAGTGTAGCCGTTCACGATCAGGTAAAGATTAATTAAAAAATAATGGGTCAAATATTAAATTTAAAAATGGCTAAAATTTGTAGAGGATTTCGGTGGTTTTGAGGGTCGTGACATGAACATTATGTCCAAGTTTGCCACACAGCTGACATTATGGTTTTGAACCTCTAAAACCCTTCCTTTGAACCTTTCTCTGCCTCTAAAACCTCTTCTTTTCATTGGAGCTCGAAAATTATCAAACTGTTTTTGTTGTACAGCCACATTAGCAGAGGTTATCACTGCTTTTGCAAAAGATGAGTTTTAGAGATTTCTTGACTCAATTGCAAATAATAGTGCAGAGGTTGTCTTTCAGTTAGGTAGATCTTTCTATGTAGTGATAGTGGCCACGATCGCATCATACTCTTAGCCTAACAAGGTCGTATGAACCAACTCAACATCAGTCATCTTGCAACCACAAGATTGCAATGTATCCCATAGAGTCTTGATCTTAACATGATAATTCTTCATGCTTAAAGAACCCTTCTTGACATTTTGTAGCTGCCTTTTATACTACATGATTGTTGCAATGGTTTGAGATGTAAAATACTCTTTTATTACATCCTAAAGTTCTTTAGCATTATCTTAGTCAACAAAGTTTGGCAAAATTTTATTGCTTATAGAAGAAAAAATCTAAGAAACCAAGAGTTGATCTTACCTATCAAACAACTCAAATTTTGAAGTGTTTCTGGTAAGAGCACTTTTACTGCCATCAATGAAACTCTTCAAACAAAAGCCTCTAAGGGTTGCCATGATCTACTGCTTCCACAACAAAAAATTGTTCTTTTCTAGTTTGACTGTAATACATTGAGACCCTAGATTAATCATAGAAATTGAAGCCATCGTTGCCTCCTTTGATATCATGAAGAGATTGTACAATGAGCAATGATAATCTGAAGGAGAAGTAGAAGAAGAACAGAAGAAGAAACAAAAAGAAGAAAGAGAAACTTAGCAAATGAGAGAGGTAATTACTTGTATTCAATCTTGAAAACTTCAATTGTAGTTTGTATTACATTGTTCTATTATTTATAGTAATCTTGAATCATGAAAACTAACTAACAAAATATAAGTTAGGAATTCTAGCTTATAGTTATGTTAGTTACAGTTGTGAACTAACAAAACTACTAGGTAGGTAATACTGCTATAAAGAGAGAACCCCAGAGTTGATGAAAGACCAACTTGTGAGTGGACACCATCTTGTGCCAAAAGCATTTTTATATTGGAATATAGTTTTCGGGCTCTTTGTCGCAAGTTTCATTTATAGAAAATTTTCAAGCTTTCGACTTTCACAAGCTTAGGACTTAAGCATGTCCTTATTGTTTTTTCATCTTGACAAAAAAACTTGCTTCTCTTTGTCTTACGCATTTTTTCTCTCGGTTTTCGATCTTTCTCCCTCATTTTATTGAAGTAGATTGGTTGTAAGATTAGGAATCAAACTTGTTTTAGAAAGTCTTAAGTTCTAATCCATATCTTAATTTCTCTTTTAATTTGAAATATGATTATGATTTTCAAATTAACTCCTTGATCCTATTTTGATTTTGTTTTGCTTTCAAAAGCAATATGATTTTCTTTCCATTTTTTTTCTCTGATTTAGTTTCCATCTTCCAATTTTGATTTTCCTTTTTCAAAATATTTCAACAATCACACAATTTTGAAAATTTTCTTTCCAAAACTAATTCCAATTCAAAAGATTTCAACAGTTACTTAATTTTTAAACTTTTCTTTCCAAAACTAATTTCAATTTGAATCCCTAACTTTTTGTATTTTATTATTGTTTTTCATTTTTTTTGTATTTTTTGATTTTTTAAATATAAAATAAGTTAAAATTAAAAAGAAAAAATTCATTGTTTTATTATCACACCCAAGCTCAAATACAATCCTAAGTTCAAAAATCCTAAGTTCAAAACTATCGGTTCATATCCAAAATCAGATTAAAATCCAAATCAAAGGTAAATTCAAATTGAGAATCTACTTGGATAATTGAGATGAATTTCGAAACAAATTTCAATATTTCATTATTAAAAGCAATGGACTCCCATGAAAATTAAGTTAGACTTTGATTAAAAATAATCCAATTGGCTAATAATACTAAAGATCTGGGACAAAATGAGATGTCTACGAGTCCATTAGTATAAAAATAGACACTTTCCCTAAATTTTTCTATTTCGTTGGATAATTAAGTCCTTATATTAGTCAACAGTTGAATAAATTGTTAAAAGCTTAAATTTAATATCATTTTGCCTCTAAACTATTTGGAATATTTTAAATACTCAAAATCAAACAAAAAATGAATAAGGAAATGTTGAAAAGCTACTAGGCTTTGAGTGGTTTGCTTTCTTTTTTACTTCTAATCTATTTTCAGCTTATTTATTTTATTTATTATTTATTATATGAAGATTTTTTTGTAAAGAATACCGTGTTAATACTTATCTGTCACATGAAATTTATGAGAATTATGAGATATTTTGTTTTATTTATTGGGTTCAATTGAAAAATAAAAAGAAAATTTTATATATGATTGAAGAATTGTTTAAATTGAAATGTTTAAAATTTAGTAATTTTATAACTAGACACATTTCATTAATGGTGTTATGTTACTATGGGCGGAGCATCTTTTTTTATACTACTGAACTAAATTAAATTTAACCCAGATCTAAAAAATGTAGGTGAAATTTACCATTACCCTTTTGGTATACAAACCCAAACCAAAAAGTCTCCCAAGTTGCCCCAATAAAAGTAGAGGTTGTAATAAATAAAATATAATAATAAATCCAACTTTTGCAATTAAAGTAGTTAGGCTCTTTTTTCCCGCCTCTTTAAATATAGATTTATGGTCAGACCTACCATGTATTGGATATGAATGTATGATGTAGAGAAATCGGAAATTAGGAACAAGATGGGCATAGGTTTATCTAATGGAGGCAATGGTCCATGCCCTAAGGTCCTAGCTACGCTAGCTTTTGACTGAAATTTCACAGTACCAGCCCTAAACAGTTCACTCTTAATTAACATGAGAAAATTTCCGTAATTAATAAATCATGCGGTTTTACCTAGAAAACAAAGTCGATTAGTCAGGGCTATATTTAAGTTAATAGGCAATCCATTAAGAAAAGCTAGAAAAACTACTTCACAGAAAACAAATTTAGTTATATGGAATGTTCCAAGGCAGCATAAAAGAAAATCAGATTAAATTTATGGGAATCCTGAGCTGTAATGCAACCGTAATTATGTAAATTCTTCCAATCATTGAAAATCTTACATACCAAATTATTAATTAATCATTTCCTTCCAACTGAGAGTAAATCATTCTTCTCTTATTTGGAGATGGAATCTGGAACTGAATGAACTAGCAGGCCCCAAAAATAGCCAAACACTAACCAACCTGACACCAGAAAATGGCCCTTGTTACAAGAAAATTTCTCAAATTCCTTCCTCCAACATCAATGGCGCATGGAGATGTCCTCTTCATCATTATTCATTCACATGAAAAGATGCAGCAAAAAGTGAAAAGCTTGAATAGAGTTCAATATACAAAACATTTAATTTATTTACAAAGTAAAGGTTAGAGAAAGTCGTCGATTTATTTCTATCCTAACTTCATTTCCATAAAAGATTATTAGTAACAAGACTTGCGACAGTCTAAGCAGAACTTTCTTAATAGATCTACATACAGGAGTACATATATGTCTAAAAGATAAGATCATGGAAGGAAGGCTGGTAACATATGAGAAAGAAAAGAAGCAGCAGCACAGAGGCAACACCCCACGGTGAGCCGCCAGCTCGGTGGATGTCACCTGGCTCTGACCCTGGCACAGGGAAGCTAAGGTTACTGCCTGTAGACATCCAGTGAACTACAACAACCAGAAGCAAAGGCGAGATTACCAACAAACGATGCAGCAGCTCTGATGCTGTTGCCATTATTGCATCATAAACGATATATCCCAAGAACCCACAAACCAGAATAGTAGCTGTCAATAGGAGCCATTGCTCCGAGGGAGTGAAAGTTGAACTTCTCGATCTGGGTACTGCAGCCATAGAGGAGATGAAGATTTCTGCCTTCTGTATATAGTAGAGTACTGATTCAGGGTTTCTTGAGGAGTACTAGATGATGCATGGTTGGATTCATATAATGTTATAGTGGTAATAATTATTCGGTGAGGTATGTCTTTGTATCATCCGTCATGTAGTCCAATTTTGTAAGAGGGAATATTCCACCTTCAGTCTGATCAGTTGAAAATTGAAATCTAACCCTCCCATATGATGTAAAGGCAATGGTGAGAGATGAGTGTGCCCTCAATTAACCAATCATCTTGTGTTGTCTATGGGGTGAGGCCGGTTTAGTAATGCAATTAATGAACAAAATTGAAGACAAAATTTTGTGTTGGCAAGGCACCTTCATGAATATATTTTAAGAGCAATAATTTTCTCACACTTGTTCAATGATTTTGGAAATATTGTTTTTAAGATACAATAGCTACTGTTAAAAGAATCCAATTGTATTTTGAATTCTTTTTACGAATTCACTTAAACCAAAACTAGAAAAGAGTGCAAGAAAAAAAGTAGAAAATTTCAAAATTTTAAGCGAAATTGTATGTAAGATTGTCTAATAATTAATGTTAATGGAAATATTTATAAGCTACAATCAATGTTAAAAATGCCCTTCCATGACTACACATGTTTTGGATGAAGAACAATGATATTTTGAATAAAGAATCATGTCCAATGACACTATTTTTTAAGTTTTACAAAATGAGCACTCAATCTAAAGTATTGCAGTCGATTGCCGAAGGTAAATTTCAAAGTAGATTGAAAATTATCACCACTAGAATAAAACACAAAGATTACGGCTACATAAAGAAAAAATTAATTATGGTTACTGAAAGTACGTGCAGTATAATATCCTTAACTACGATTTTTTAATCTTAATCGCATTTTCAGTTTTCAGATATCATAGATCTAATTATAGTTTAAATGTAAACACAATGTTAATTTATATTTATTTCCCTTGTTTTTTCATCGCACTTTCTGAACTAGATTAATTGTATATAAACTATATTTATATCTTTAACTGTCATCTACTTTTATTTAATAGACATTTCTTTATACTAAAGAGTACGTTCAATGTTAAACCGTAGTCTATACTTTATATGGTTAATGAAAATGCGCGAGGACTAATATTATTGACTATTGTTTTAATTTTTTTTTTTTTTTTACTTTTCATATTTCAAGCACCAATGGTGAATGTTTCATCTTCTAATATTCAAGTATAAATAGACTATGATTTTTTGTTTCAAACGCTGTCTTTTATGGCCTCATTCTCAATATTGTTTTGTTTTCCAAGATTCATGTACATTGAAAAATAATTCACTTTTAGGGAAGAGAGCTTCTAAGTCGTTTAAAAAAGATATTTTGTTGTTTAAATAAAATTACAATTTTTATTTCTTAATAGACTACGATTACTGTGTTTTAACATAGTCTTCTGTAGCTCAATGTTTCTTCTTCCAAGATTCATACACATTGGAAATGATTTTAAACATTTATTGTCACGACCCAAATTACCTAAAAATCAGAGTGAAATTTTTTACTCTTTCATTTCCTTACCCGTCGTGAACAGTTATACTACTAAACAGTTGGACTATGATTCGGTGTTAGTCACTTCTCACCTATTTACCATTCCATTTTCATATTTCATTTACATATCAATTTATTAAACTAAATACATCCCCAATATTACATCCACATACAGTACTGTGCATCTATATGTTCAGATACAAAATTGTACAAATGTGTATACCTGATCTTGATAAGAAGCAGCGGATAACCGAATTGCGAAGCTATTATCGCTCTCTTCTACTGAATATACCCTGTGGGGTAGAAAATGAAAGGGTGAGCGAAACGTGCTCAGTAAGGCAATAATGTAAGCAGGTAGATAACTATACTATCTACGTGCTGATAATGTCATGATATAAAATCGTTTACATTTGGAGCATGAGGTATGACTAAAACGATGCCACATGTATGTATATATTATATAAGAGAAATCATGAAATCGACATATAAATCAAACATGGAAAATCATCATGTATGACATCTCATGCTCGTCACATTAAAACTTATTTGTTTAATCATAAACTCATCACTTTAAAACTCATTTGTTTCATCATAAAACAACTTCATCAAGCTCAAACCCATCTCTCGGGAATACCTTGATTCATTAATTCACATCTCTTTTAAAAACATAAATCGGGACTACCCCTCCATCGGGTTTGTCCTGGTCTATCCAGATCGTATGATATCATGTGAGCCATGTAGGTTACTGTATGAAAATCGAGGACTATGGCCATACTTTGTCCCTGTGATCCCAGGCTACACGGATCCCAGTGTGCGGGGTATCATAACTGCAACGGGAGGTGGGGTCAAGTCCTACCCGCCAGAATATCAAGTAACATCATAGAGTCATCATGACTGCACAGTACAGCGTACTCCGTGTGACATACACGGTACATCGTACTCCGTGGACCCATATCATAGTCTGGGGGTGCCTGCCGTAGGTTTTATCCACCCCAATACTATGTCGATAACCAACCCATGTCTCAAAGTATATGTGCGAGCATCTCAACTCTCTGCGACACACAGTCTACAGGAGGCTTCCGCACGACTATATGCATGTCAACTCACGTCTAGTGCGAGCGAAGCTCCAGCACCACGCTATGCATATCATGATATCTAAAATCTCGTGCGAGCGAAGCTCCAGCACGGTTTTGTGCACACACAAATTTCTCGTACGAGCAATGCTCCAGTACGGCTTTTCATGAGAAATAAATCAGTAAACTTGAGTGCGAAAAAGACTCTAGCACTCTTTTTACTCATGTAAATATGATAGGTGGCTCAATCTTTATAAAACATCTTTTAAAATAGTAACTGGTCCAAACCGGTACCCTTTCGTATAATTCACGAAATCAACAGCCAACCTATGTGCATATTTGCTTAAATCAAAGTAACGCATTCATATAAAGCATTAAAAACATGAAATCATGTAATTTATCTGCCTTACTACCCTTTTTGTAAATTTTACTCTCAGGGGTAAAATCATCTTTTTCTTTATTCACCTAAGCCCCGATTTTCGTAAAAATATCATTTCGTTTTCTAAAAACTTTAAGTAATTCTAAACCCTGTAATTCCCCTCAAAATTACGTATAGATATCTCTATGCACCTACAAAATTCCCTTACCTGGAATCGCGCGCAGACTTAACCTGCCTCGATGATACCGAATCTCTCAGCCCAAATGCGCGCCAACCAAAGGTACGTAACTGCATATAACCATACAGTTGAGGTCAATTCAATTATCTTGATCAGTATATCGCATTTTACTGACCAACTTTAAGGTATTGGGCCCTATCTACCCCATTGGGTCTCGGCCCATTTCAGCCCTTTTATATTTATTAATTCCATTCTTCGGGTATACCGGGTTTATGCAGCTTACCAATAATTATCGGGCTTCGTTCCAAATTCATTGGATAGCCCGTATACCATTTACGGCAATTATATTATAACTCCGAATAATATTCCTTTCTATGCGAAATTAATCCATAATTTCGTAAAATAATTAAAACTCTGTATTTAAAGGACTCTTATTGCCGAAATTAAACTGTACTTACCCGATACAATGCGGGGTACGAAAATCAGAGCTCAATCGGCTCTCGTTCGGTCTCTGTCGTAAAGCTGCACAATTAGGTAAATCAGAATTATTTTCCATTAAAATAATATTAAATTAAATTTCTGAAATTTACCCGTAGGTCAATTTCGACCCCCGGTCAACTTACCCGAATCTCGAGTCGTCCTCGGTAAATTTTCTTTCCTTTTCCCCTTTTTCCTTTCTTTTCTTTCCTTTTCCTTTCTTTTCTTTTCCCCTTTCCTTCCTTTTCCCTCCTTTTCCTTCCCTTTCCTTTAGGCCAAACGGTGCCGTTTCCTGCCACTTGCCGTCGTCGGCATTTCCGGCGGTCTCGCCGGCCAAGACCGGTCTCAAAAGAACCGACTTCTCCCCCTGCATGTGTCGGTGGCCTCCGTTCCAGCCCAGTCGCGGTGGTTCGCCGAAAATCAGCCCGTTTCTCCCTTCGTCTTCCTTTGCTCCGATCGGCTTCCTCTGGTCACCTGACGGCGTGATTCCGGTGCCCACGTGCTCGCCAGTCTCTCCTCTTCCTCCTCGTGGCCTCGTCGGAGCCTGTCGGTCGCCGGTGTGCTGGGATCGTCGGTGGGGGTTCGCGGGTCGTCTTTTGGTTCTATTTTTCGGGTTCTCCCGAGCTTTTCTCTCTCCTCTTTTTTTTTTGTTTTCAGATTCTTTTTTTTTATTATTACTATTATTATTTATTTAATTATTACACTATTCATTAAAATACTCCATAAAAATCCAAAATATCTACAACTTATATTATTTTTATTCCAATTTAATTTATTTTATTTAATTTAATTTATTAAATACATTTTCCTCCAAATTTTCGATATTATTCCTTCGTACTTTTCGAGATATTGTTCCGGTAATTTTTTGGTATTTTTAAAATTTCCGAATCTTGACCAATTGACCCAAAATTGTATAATTCCCCATTATCGATCAAGATATCTTACATCGTTATTTTTAATTAAAATTTTCTTATCGCCCTAATACCGAATTTCGATATTTTTACCATTTTACCCCTGCTCTTGTTTCGGAATCAATTTAACCTGACTTCCCTTCATGAATACTCATTCATTTCGCATTTTAAATCCTCATTTCCTGTCCGAATCCCGTTTCATTTAATTTGGGACTATTTTAATCATTCCTTTCACGAACATACTCATTTCGTATTTTTAACTAAATTCGGGTCTTACATAATCTCCCCCACTTAAGGAAATTTGGTCCTCCAAATTAGAACCAAGTTAAATGGATTCATAAACAACTCCGGGCATGCCTATCGTATCATACTCTGTCATTCTCAAGTGACTTTTTGGAGTGTACTACTACCAAAGGACTTTAATTAGGGAGATCGTCTTAAACCTCAATATTTTCTCTTTCCTGTTTAATGCCCAAATCAACTTCTTCAATATACTTATATTTGTATTAAGCTGAACTGTTGGATCTCATATCCTATCACTTATGCTGGATCTGGATAGTATTTTCGAAGCATCAAAAGATGGGACACATTGTGGGTGCCTGCTTATTCAAGTGGAAATGCCACCTACAGATCTTATCTTTCACTTGTCCAATCTCTCAAAAGATTCAATCCAGCGAAACTCAATTTACCTTCTTCCAAAAGTTCGCTATGTCCTTATTCTCTTAGGACAAGAAACATTTCAACCATACTAATTCACCTTCGGTGAATTCCAATACTTTTCTATCTGCTCTGAGGTGTTCTTAATCTCTCATCCTTAACTAAACATTCTCAGAGACTTATTATCCAAAGTCGAAAATAATTCTATCTGTCACCCACTTTTTCTTATCCAATTTGGGGAACAACCCCTACAGCCATACACTGCCTCATATCTTGTTATCCCTATACTCAAGTGGCAACTGTCACTATTGGTGAATTTGATTTGTAATAACTGATCATCCTAGGAGCATAAAAAATCAAGGGCACACGCCTTCATCGGATCCTCCAGAACCTGTACATTCCTCTCTGACTGACCATCTGTCTGAGGATGGAAAGCTGTGCTAATACTCAGTCGGGTTCCCATAGCTTCCTGAAAAATATTCCTAGAAGTGAAAAGTGAAGCTGGAATCCCTATATGATATAATGCTCACTGGAAAATACTTGGTATTCCACAATCTTTCATATACATAAATCCGTCTACACACTCAGAGTATCTGGGGATTTCCTAACCAGAAGGTGCGTAAACTTAGTCAATTTATCGGCTATCACCCAGATAGTCTCGTGATTCATTTGGGTCATCTATAACCCATCACGAAATTCATGATAACTTGTTCCCATTTTCGTGTCAATATAGGTAGAAGCTGCAATAACCCTGCAACTTCTTTTGCTCTACCTTACTCTGCTGACATACGAGACACTTTTCCACAATCTCTACCATGTCTCTTTTCATATCTGACTACCAATAACCTTTCTAAGATTTCGATATATTTATTACTTCTCGGATGCACTGAATATCCTGAAGAGTGAGCTTCTGACAATATCACTATCTCATCACTCTGGTCTTGGGGAGCACTTATACTGTCTCTGAACTTCAGTAAGCCATTATCACTCTGTGAACTCTATCACTGTACCCTTCTGAATCTGACCCATACTATCGACACCATGTCGATCATCACGCTAAGCCTGTCAAATCCGAGCACTCTCATCCGGTTCTAGTCTCAGGCTAGCTGTCACACAATCACTGTCATCATTAGAAGGGATCACATCACAATTGAAGCTCACAACTGCTCAAGTAGCTCACGCTCCCTGACGATCATATGTGGTACCATCCCGAGGCTCTTTCTACTCAAGGCATCAGCCATCACATTAGCCTTTCCTGGGTGGTACAATTTCTACAATCAGAATCCCTCAGAAGCTCTAATCCTCTTTATTCTCATATCCGACTCTTTCTGTGAAAACAGATACTCGGGGCTTTTATGATCAGTGCATATCTGAAATTTCTCACCGTATACATAATAGTGTCATATACCCAATACAACCACTATCGTTGTTAACTTTAAATCATGGGTTGGATAGTCCTTTCATGATTCTTGATTTATCTGGATTCATAATCGACTATCTTCCCCTTTTCCATCAATACACAGCTCATTCATTATTTTGAGGTATCCATACTCACTGAGAACCTCTTGAGCTGTTGGGTATGGTGAAATTAATCACGGTGGTCAGTTCATACTTCACTACACCGAAATTCATGTCACATCTATCATCTTATTTATCATCTCATTCAAAGACCACATTTTCTTAGTTAAACGTGCCATCAAAGTATACCCTTTTTAGAACTCGCAGTAACCATCTGTAAAAGCAATTTTCCAATTGTTGCTTATAATTTGCCCTAGACTTTAACTATACCCAACATATCATCGATAATGATGATTACAAATCGGTCCAATCCTTGACTTATTTACGCATAAGCGTATTAGATCCTTCAAAATCGCTTACGTTTTCAGGTACTAACCTGCATCATTTCCTTTTCTTATCTTAACGGCTCTTATTAAATTTTACTATGTTAACCTTTATGATTTGTCGAATCTTTAATATTCTTATCGTCTTAGTAAAGGTATCCTAATGCTAAAGGTATTTGTTACGACGATCGATTTCACGTTATAGGTTATATATATACTTTTAGACGCTGTCAAGCCTTCAGGCGGGGAGGTATTTTGAAATACCTTTATTAACCCTTAGACTTAACCACAATTACTTTACATATTAGTACCTGTGGTCACAATTTATATTCGCTACTAATTGCTTCAATCATAATTACTTCATATCATAAAGATGTTCTTACCTTGCATACGCCTCTTACTCCAATACATCTTGTATTCAGAATCAAGCATATCTCAAAGATTATCTCCTTAGTATATCAATCATGATAAAACTCTTTCATTATTCATTCCGTGAGTACAATCCTTTACTCCTTTAATTTCAACTATTGCACTTTTTATCACTTGTCAACACTTACAGTATACTTTTCAAGGGTAACCATATCACTATCTTAGAATAGAATTCTGAACATCATAATTTGCAGCCGACCAATTGAGATTTATTCTCAATATTACTTCAAATTATTCATAGTCTATTGAATAAAATTGGCTGACTTATACTTCTTCCCCCGTTTTCATCTTATAATCTCTTAATAATTACTTCATTAGTTAACCCTCCTCTATTGGGGTACTAACTATCAGCATTGTGCCCATGCGTGTAGGCATTCATGCCTTTTTCTCACTTATATGCGAATGAAGGCGGTATGAATAAATGTGTGGCACCAGGATCAATAAACATATGTACTTCATTATTCATAACAAGTGTGGTATCTTACACCACATCCATGAAACATCAATAGTGTCCTGGTCCAAGACATCCTCTCGCCTTCATCGAACAACCTACTTTCCTTTTTCTTTCGGCCATGGCCTCCCTTTTCGTTGCAGCTATACCAACGAAGTTTTTCTCTGTCTCTTTACTTTTTTGTGGGGCGATCTCGCCCAACTCTGTGCAATCAAAATCAATGGTCCGTCTTACCACACTTAACGGCCATTTTCATCAATACAGTGTAGGTATAGACCCTCCTTCCGTGGTACCACACATCCCACACTACTTACAGTGCTTACACTGCTACACTGCTTCGTAGCAGGTCGGGGTCCTCCAATCACAATGCCCCTCAAGAGTGCCAAAATTGGATGCACTGGGGCCTTACCAATTATCTTACTCCATGACTCATCAAATTAAATCTTTTACCAATTAACATACATCTTTGTCATTTCTCGATTCTCTTTTCTGTCTCTATTTCAGCCCTCACTACCTTTCCCAATCTCAGAGATGTACAACACCTGATATTATTCACACAACTATATTCTGCGCACTGCCTCGACATAGGTAATGAGCCAATCGGACTCTAATCAACAATTTGAGTCATTTCATGAACTTTTGGACTTTTTCGACTCTTACTGTCCATAATATCGGGTTCATACTTGCCCAGGGACGTAATCTGAGATTCATACTCATCAATCAACCAATGACTATGGGCAGTGTAAGAAATTTTATCTATAAATTCCTTTAAGTAATGTCCGAGATATTCTGTCACCGGAATACAACCAGAAACATTTCTCATGTCGGTTCTAGACGTCTAACTCTTCAGATGGGTCGAGTGGACTTCCACCAATGTTTCACCTCGACTCTCTAACATAAATGTATTTTAAAAGTCACTTTCTTAGTCGACATACACCGAAAAATTCATACAACTTCGGTATCTCATACACCCAGTCCTCAGTAACTATTGGTTTCTTTACTTTGCTATATATCGGAGTGGTGTGAAAATCTCTATAGTCTGAGGCATCTGTTTAGGCTTTACCCTGCCTATCCTCAACTACTTGCATAGACTGAGTAAACAACTCCAAAATATTTTCTACACTTCACTCCATCCTCTCGGAGCGTATCTCAATACTATTTGGTCTCTTTATAGGACTCTGTGGAGTATGCTCATCATCAGCCTCCACCTCACTCTCATTTTGAGTCTCATGTGATGACTCATTCGACTCTCAGGCCGATCTCTATGGCCTCGAGCATGTGTACTCGCCCCTCTACTATAGCGGCTATCAATTATAAAACTAGATTCTTGCATTCGAAACTAAATTCTTAGCTGCTGTTCCATCTTGATATACACAATTGTATCTAAGCAATGCACAGTACATGAGGATGTAAATTTACTTAACCACTAACAACGACTCATATCAGGCCAACTCAGCTCTGATACCATTCTCTGTCACGACCCAAATTACCTAAAAATCAGAGTGAAATTTTTTACTTTTTCATTTCCTTACCCGTCGTGAACAGTTATACTACTAAACAGTTGGGCTATGATTCGGTGTTAGTCACCTCTCACCTATTTACCATTCCATTTTCATATTTCATTTACATATCAATTTATTGAACTAAATACATCCCCAATATTACATCCACATACAGTATTGTGCATCTATATGTTCAGATACAAAATTGTACAAATGTGTATACCTGATCTTGATAAGAAGCAGTGGATAACCGAATTGCGAAGCTATTGTCGCTCTCTTCTACTGAATATACCCTGTGGGGTCGAAAATGAAAGGGTGAGCGAAACGTGCTCAGTAAGGCAATAATGTGAGCAGGTAGATAACTATACTATCTACGTGCTGATAATGTCATGATATAAAATCGTTTACATTTGGAGCATGAGGTATGACTAAAACGATGCCACATGTATGTATATATTAGATAAGAGAAATCATGAAATCGACATATAAATCAAACATGGAAAATCATCATGTATGACATCTCATGCTCGTCACATTAAAACTTATTTGTTTAATCATAAACTCATCACTTTAAAACTCATTTGTTTCATCATAAAACAACTTCATCAAGCTCAAACCCATCTCTCGGGAATACCTTGATTCATTAATTCACATCTCTTTTAAAAACATAAATCGGGACTACCCCTCCATCGGGTTTCTCCTGGTCTATCCAGACCGTATGATATCATGAGTCATGTAGGTTACTGTATGAAAATCGAGGACTATGGCCATACTTTGTCCCTGTGATCCCAGGCTACACGGATCCTGGTGTGCGGGGTATCACAACTGCAACGGGAGGTGGGGTCAAGTCCTACCCGCCAGAATATCAAGTAACATCATAAAGTCATCATGACTGCACGGTACAACGTACTCCGTGTGACATACACGGTACATCGTACTCCGTGGACCCATATCATAGTCTGGGGGTGCCTGCCGTAGGTCTTATCCACCCCAATACTATGTCGATAACCAACCCATGTCTCAAAGTATATGTGCGAGTATCTCAACTCTCTGCGACACACAGTCTACAGGAGGCTTCCGCACGACTATATGCATGTCAACTCACATCTAGTGCGAGCGAAGCTCCAGCACCACGCTATGCATATCATGATATCTAAAATCTCGTGCGAGCGAAGCTCCAGCACGGTTTTGTGCACACACAAATTTCTCGTACGAGCAATACTCCAGTACGGCTTTTCATGAGAAATAAATCAGTAAACTTGATTGCGAGAAAGACTCTAGCACTCTTTTTACTCATGTAAATATGATAGGTGGCTTAATCTTTATAAAACATCTTTTAAAATAGTAACCGGTCCAAACCGGTACCCTTTCGTATAATTCACGAAATCAACAGCCAACCTATGTGCATATTTGCTTAAATCAAAGCAACACATTCACATAAAGCATTAAAAACATGAAATCCTGTAATTTATCTGCCTTACTACCCTTTTTGTAAATTTTACTCTCAGGGGCAAAATCGTCTTTTTCTTTATTCACCTAAGCCCCGGTTTTCATAAAATTATCATTTCATTTTCTAAATACTTTAAGTAATTCTAAACCCTGTAATTCCCCTTAAAATTACGTATAGGTATCTCTATGCACCTACAAAATTTCCTTACCTGGAATCGCGCGCAGACTTAACCTGCCTCGATGATACCGAATCTCTCAGCCCAAATGCGCGCCAACCAAAGGTACGTAACTGCATATAACCATACAGTTGAGGTCAATTCAATTATCTTGATCAGTATATCGCATTTTACTGACCAACTTTAAGGTATTGGGCCCTATCTACCCCATTGGGTCTCGGCCCATTTCAGCCCTTTTATATTTATTAATTCCCTTCTTCGGGTATACCGGGTTTATGCAGCTTACCAATAATTATCGGGCTTCGTTCCAAATTCATTGGATAGCCCGTATACCATTTACGACAATTATATTATAACTCCGAATAATATTCCTTTCTATGCGAAATTAATCCATAATTTCGTAAAATAATTAAAACTCTGTATTTAAAGGACTCTTATTGCCAAAATTAAACTGTACTTACCCGATACGATGCGGGGTACAAAAATCAGAGCTCAATCGGCTCTCGTTCGGTCTCTGTCGTAATGCTACACAATTAGGTAAATCCAAATTATTTTTCATTAAAATAATATTAAATTAAATTTTCGAAATTTACCCGTAGGTCAATTTTGACCCCCGGTCAACTTACGTGAATCTCGAGTCGTCCTCGGTAAATTTTCTTTCCTTTTCCCCTTTTTCCTTTCTTTTCTTTCCTTTTCCTTTCTTTTCTTTTCCCCTTTCCTTCCTTTTCCCTCCTTTTCCTTCCTTTTCCTTTCGGCCAAACGGTGCCGTTTCCTACCACTTGCCGTTGCCGGCGTTTTCGACGGTCTTGCCGGCCAAGACCGGTCTCAAAAGAACCGACTTCTCCCCCTGAATGCGTCGGTGGCCTCCGTTCCAGCCCAGTCGCGGTGGTTCACCGGAAATCAGCCCGTTTCTCCCTCGGTCTTCCTTCGCTCCGATCGGCTTCCTCCGGTCACCTGACGGCGTGATTCCGGTGCCCACGTGCTCGCCGATCTCTCCTCTTCCTCCTCGTGGCCTCGTCAGAGCCTGTCGATCGCCGGTGTACTGGGATCGTCGGTGGGGGTTCGCAAGTCGTCTTTCGGTTCTATTTTTTGGGTTCTCCCGAGCTTTTCTCTCTCCTCTTTTTTTTTGTTTTCAGATTCTTTTTATTATTATTATTATTATTATTTATTTAATTATTACACTATTCATTAAAATACTCCATAAAAATCCAAAATATCTACAACTTATATTATTTTTATTCCAATTTAATTTATTTTATTTAATTTAATTTATTAAATACATTTTCCTCCAAATTTTCGATATTATTCCTTCGTACTTTTCGAGATATTGTTCGGGTAATTTTTCGGTATTTTTAAAATTTTTGAATCTTGATCAATTGTCCCAAAATTGTATAATTTCCCCATTATCGATCAAGATATCTTACATCCTTATTTTTAATTAAAATTTTCTTATCGCCCTAATACCGAATTTCGATATTTTTACCATTTTACCCCTACTCTTGTTTCGGAATCAATTTAACCTGACTTCCCTTCATGAATACTCATTCATTTCGCATTTTAAATCCTTATTTCCTGTCCGAATCCCGTTTCATTTAATTTGGGACTATTTTAATCATTCCTTTCACGAACATACTCATTTCGTATTTTTAACTATATTCGGGTCTTACATTTATGATACAGATACTGTTTGAATAAATTTAACTACGGTTTATAGTTTGAAATGTAGTCTTTTGTGTCTAGAGTTTTGTCTTTAAAAAATTCAAATACAATAATCAAATACTACAAATTTTATCTTAAACGTAGTCTAATTTCTAAATAGACAACATATTAACCCTAATAATTTTATGTATTTTCAAATTAAATTGCAATTGTTAAAGATTATGGTTCTAAATTGTAACAGTAGTCTTTTATTTTTATATATAGTTTATAAGCCTACTTAGGGTTTAAATCCTTCCCTAATTTTGAAGACTTCTATTTTCTTTTTCTTTATTTGGCTTCTTTCTTTCTGTTCGGCTTTGCCCTACAAAAAACCATTTTTCAGCTTAACCTCAATTTCAACTAAAAACCATTTTCATCAATTGATAACCTACTCCAAGTGTTTTTTACTCTACAAACCCTTTTTAACATAAACTCATTTGAGCAAAAAAATCGTAGAAAACAATTTACATTCCCAGATAGACTTTCCCAATAAATGAATGTAAGACCCGTATTTTTGTATGTAAACCTTATGAATTCATAAGTATATACATGTACATGCTATGTGAAGCATAAGTGATGTAAAGTCCATAAATTTAATGTACACACTTGTAATATGAGTTGTGATGTACGTACATGTTTCATTAAGTATGAATATGAAGAAATGAACTTTTATATGTAATGAATGTAAGTAGAATGAAAACTGAGTAGTGGGTAAAATGGAATGAAGTTGCATAGGCTCTATACTTCCATTTTAGTGTTGTATTGTATACCTTTGGTTATACAATGAATGCACACAAGTTTTGATGTGAATAAAGTATTAATAGATGTCATTTTCAAGTCTTAAAGGGGATTGGATGAGAAAATGACTATGGCAACAAAATTAAAGATGTTTTGTGTGAGTTACTACAGAAAACTGTACTAAACTCTGAAAAATATGAATGCCAGATTGATCTCATTAAAGGAAAGATATATCTGGAAGAGCAAAAAATGCTCTTATTTGAGCAATGGAACATGATAGATCGATTTCCAATAGGGCCAGATCGATCTGGTAAACATTCTGTGTAAGAGGAATTGATTTCCTTAGCTCTCAGCCAAGAGCAGATCGATCTCCCCCTTGGAGAAGATTGATCTCCTTAAGCTCTTTGCCTGGAGAAGATTGATCCCATCACTAGGGCAGATCGATCTCATGAAATACAATGCACTGAAAAGTAAGCGGTGAAGGAGGAGAGATCGATTCTCTTACCCTGCAGATCGATCTCCTAGTGAAATTTCTATATAAGAAATGGGGATTGAGGCTGAAAGGCATAGTGACCTAAAACCTCTCAATTTTTGCTTAAGCGTTCAACCACATTCCTAGACAAACCAACCTTTCTAGCCAGAATTAAGAGACGTTTCCTTCTACGAAGTTGTTTGCTAGCCAGAATAGAGCAACATAGTTGGAAATGAGACCTCAATACGATAGATCGAAGGTGTTGATCGATATCAAGAGACTTTGGACTAAGTGGCAAGGAAAGTAAGCTAGGTAAGGCTTTCAGGCTACCAAATTCTAGTATGTTAACCTAGCTACTGCTATGAACCTAATGATATATGGGAAGATAGTTAGAAGTGATTATAACATGTAAAATCACTAAGGACCTATGTTAGGTCAAAGAGGAAATAAATGAATAAATGGTGTTTTGATGATTCGAGATTATAGAAGTGATGAATGATGCGTTTGATATGTATCTGTAGCGTCTGGAGAGATAAACGGAGCTATAGATGTGAATAGTGATAGGTAAAGCAGTGTGATACAATGAGATACACTGCAAGATCAAGGTAAAAGACTTACGTAAGCTCTAGAGATAGCTATACGTATGTTTTCTTATCTGCTGTGTGTAAATGTATGTGATAGTATATAAATCTCGATATATCTAGAAGAAAACTACGTATGAAAATAAGTCGATGGTCTGAGTTGCATGACTTCGATGATTATTGTGAAAAGAGGTTTTTTGAACGTTTTGAGAAAGAATGATAATAGATAAGCTCCGGTTTTAACCAATGGTATGAAATGTGTATAAAGAGTGATTGAAGGGAGTTTACCCTCTCACTCATACTCAGTGAAAGGAGCAGTTCTATTTCTTTTCTCTGTGAAATTGTGTTAGAGCATGAGAGGCAATGGTAAATTGACCAGCCCTGCTCGCACATTATTTTCAATGTGATTTTAAGGAAACAAAAGAGTGCTTGATGCCTCGATGATACTGTGTGTTCCACTCGAGAGCTCACATGTGATTTGAGACAAAGTAAATGGGTGATAAGAATCCACGGGTGCACGATGTACCATAAGCATTAGCAATGGGGTACGATGTGCCGTGACTATCTGTGTGATATCTGTGTGAGCTGAAGGGATGGTTGATCCGCCTCCCTAAACGTGAGATTCCCGCACACCTGATCAGTGTAGCTTGGAATCCGACTATAGCCATAAGTCTTTATATATCTATGTGATATGATATTGTCACTACTGTGTGAGGTGACAGATATCCTCCTTTGCTGTGTGTCTAGGATAGGATGACCCATGATGATATATCATATGAACATTGCCTTGCTGTGTGCAAAGAGATTTATAAATGAAATTGTGTGGTTTAAAATAAACATTATATATATGAGCCGTGTGAATAGACTTCGTTATGTGAAACTATGTGCTACTGTGTGAAAAGTGATTTCAAGTGTGAAAAGTGTGAAGTTAAACCCCAGTGGTTTTGGATGATGAACTGTGTGAATATGCATATACCCATCTAGCGAATTTATGATTTCGCATTGATAGAAGTTGTTTAAAAAGAGCATGCATATTTTTTTTTTGAGGAAAATGAACATATATGTAATTAGCATGTAGATAGTGTAGTTATCTACCTGCGTGCACATTTTCCTTATTAAGTGTGTTATGCTCACTCCCTTATTTCCTCCTCCACAGATAATACGCAGTAGTGAGTACTGCAGTCATCCCTGCTAAGGTATTCTCCAGTTCTCCAGCAGTACAGAGAGGTATACACTTGTGATGGAAAGAATAATTTTTGTATCTTGTAAATTAATGCACGGTCTAGTGATATTTTGTACGAAAGGGATGTATTAGTAAATAGAAACTGATGTAAACGCTTCCGCATAATTATAAAAGTACAGTTTCTATTCTATTTCAATTAAATGAATGTATATGAGATGTGGATTGGATGTTGACTCACAGCCCAACTGTAAGTTCTAAGTGGTAAGTAGTATGGTAAAGGTCATGGATCGGTATCTGTGTGAGTGATCATGACAGAATTATATCAGAGATGAGTTGGTCTGATATGAGTCATATCTACAATTAGGAAATTATACATCCCTAAAGTACTGTGCATTATTAGGATACAAATATATATACCAAGATGAAAAATGTAACTGAGACACTTATTTTAAGTATGCAGGATGTCTGATAGACGACATACTCGTAGAGGAGAGAGTTCGCACTCTCAGAGGCATAGAAATGGGCTCGAGAGGCGTAGTGGGTCTAGTTCTCGTAGAGATCCACCAGAGCTTAGTGAGGTCGCTGAGGCCCGTCTAGCGCAGTTACAGCGCACTGAAAAGTAAGCGGTGAAGAAGGAGAGATCGATCCTCTCACCCTACAGATCGATCTCGTAGTGAAATTTCTATATAAGAAATGGGGATTGAGGCTGAAAGGCACAGTGACCTAAAACCTCTCAATTTTTGCTTAAGCGTTCAACCACATTCCTAGACAAACCAACCTTTCTAGCCAGAATTAAGAGACGTTTCCTTCTACGAAGTTGTTTGCTAGCCAGAATAGAGCAACATAGTTGGAAACGAGACCTCGATACGATAGATCGAAGGTGTTGATCGATATCAAGAGACTTTGGACTAAGTGACAAGGAAAGTAAGCTAGGTAAGGCTTTCAGGCTACCAAATTCTAGTATGTTAACCTAGCTACTGCTATGAACCTAATGATATATGGGAAGATAGTTAGAAGTGATTATAACATGTAAAATCACTAAGGACCTATGTTAGGTCAAAGAGGAAATAAATGAATAAATGGTGTTTTGATGATTCGAGATTATAGAAGTGATGAATGATGCGTTTGATATGTATCTGCAGCGTCTGGAGAGATAAACGAAGCTAAAGACATGAATAGTGATAGGTAAAGCAGTGTGATACAATGAGATACACTGCAAGATCAAGGTAAAAGACTTACGTAAGCTCTAGAGATAGCTATACGTATGTTTTCTTATCTGTTGTGTGTAAATGTATGTGATAGTATATAGATATCGATATATCTAGAAGAAAACTACGTATGAAAATAAGTCGATGGTATGAGTTGCATGACTTCGATGATTATTGTGAAAAGAGGTTTTTTGAACGTTTTGAGAAAGAATGATAATAGACAGGCTCCGGTTTTAACCAATGGTATGAAATGTGTATAAAGAGTGATTGAAGGGAGTTTACCCTCCCACTCATACTCAGTGAAAGGAGCAGTTCTATTTCTTTTCTCTGTGAAATTGTGTTAGAGCATGAGAGGCAATAATAAATTGACCAGCCCTGCTCGTACATTATTTTCAATACGATTTTAAGGAAACAAAAT
Source organism: Firmiana major (assembly GCA_033439115.1). NCBI lineage: Eukaryota > Viridiplantae > Streptophyta > Magnoliopsida > Malvales > Malvaceae > Firmiana > Firmiana major. The sequence continues at coordinate 43,292,665 of CM065905.1, forward strand.
AGTGCTTGATGCCTCGATGATACTGTGTGTTCCACTCGAGAGCTCACATGTGATTTGAGACAACGTAAATGGGTGATAAGAATCCACGGGTGCACGATGTACCATGAGCATTAGCAATGGGGTACGATGTGCCGTGACTATCTGTGTGATATCTGTGTGAGCTGAAGGGATGGTTAATCCGCCTCCCTAAACGTGAGATTCCCACACACCTGATCAGTGTAGCTTGGAATCTGACTATGGCCATAAGTCTTTATATATCTATGTGATATGATATTGTCACTACTGTGTGAGGTGACAGATATCCTCCTTTGGTGTGTGTCTGGGATAGGATGACCCATGATGATATATCATATGAACATTGCCTTGCTGTGTGCAAAGAGATTTATAAATGAAATTGTGTGGTTTAAAATAAACATTATATATATGAGCCGTGTGAATAGACTTCGTTATGTGAAACTATGTGCTACTGTGTGAAAAGTGATTTCATGTGTGAAAAGTGTGAAGTTAAACTCCAGTGGTTTTGGATGATGAACTGTGTGAATATGCATATACCCATCTAGCGAATTTATGATTTCGCATTGATAGAAGTTGTTTAAAAAGAGCATGCATATTGTTTTTTGAGGAAAATGAACATATATGTATTTTAGCATGTAGATAGTGTAGTTATCTACCTGCGTGCACATTTTCCTTATTGAGTGTGTTATACTTACCCCCTTATTTCCTCCTCCACAGATAATACGCAGTAGTGAGTACTGCAGTCGTCCCTGCTAAGGTGTTCTCCAGTTCTCCAGCAGTACAGAGAGGTATACTCTTGTGATGGAAAGAATAATTTTTGTATCTTGTAAATTAATGCACGGTCTAGTGATATTTTGTACGAAAGGGATGTATAGTAAATAGAAATTGATGTAAACGCTTCCGCATAATTATAAAAGTACAGTTTCTATTCTATTTCAATTAAATGAATGTATATGAGATGTGGATTGGATGTTGACTCACAGCCCAACTGTAAGTTCTAAGTGGTAAGTGGTATGGTAAAGGTCATGGATCGGTATCTGTGTGAGTGATCATGACAGAATTATATCAGAGATGAGTTGGTCTGATATGAGTCATATCTACAATTAGGAAATTATACATCCCTAAAGTACTGTGCATTATTAGGATACAAATATGTATACCAAGATGGAAAATGTAACTGAGACACTTATTTTAAGTATGCAGGATGTCTGATAGACGACATACTCGTAGAGGAGAGAGTTTGCACTCTCAGAGGCATAGAAATGGGCTCGAGAGGCATAGTGGGTCTAGTTCTCGTAGAGATCCACCAGAGCTTAGTGAGGTCGTTGATGCCCGTCTAGCGCAGTTACAGCGCAGTGTAGACACAGTGATGGAAATGTTTACACAAGCAATGGCCAGAATGGAGGGTAGACGGGAAAACCCTATTGGTCAGGCTGCTGCAGCTGAGAGAGATAAGCCAGCACAGCCTGCACCGAGACCTCAGGCTGCAGAGGTAGAAATACCTGCATCTCCCCGAGTTTAGGACATTCCCCCACCAGTTGAGGATCTTATAGTCCCAAAACAGGTTGGTGGACAAAGAATTTGTGATTGTGATCTGGGTAGACTGAGAGAGTTTCGTAAGTTCAGACCACCTTCGTTTAATAGGGTGAAGAACCCAGTGTCTGCTGAGCATTGGATACGTAGTATGCAGAAGCTCTATCGATTCTTCCATTGCTTTGATATAGAGAAGGTTACCTTTGCAGCTTTTGTGTTAGAAGATGAGGCCGAGCATTGGTGGATGGCTACACAACTGATGTTGAGTGTACGGCACCCGGTTGTGTCATGGGATATATTCCTAGATGCCTTCAGGAGGCATTAAATTCCAGCTACTGCTCAGAGAAAGATGAAGTTGGAATTCATGACATTGACTCAGGGGAACCGAGCAGTGGATGAGCATGAGTCTGGATTCACATCCTTAGGTAGGTATGATACAGTGACCATGAGCCTTGAGGATAAAAAGGTTCAAAAATTCCTCGAGGGATTGAGACCTTCCATTAGAGCTCGACTAGCTCCGTTGGACATTACCACCTATGACGACGCAGTACGCAGAGCTCAGCTTTGTGAGTAAGATTATGAGTTGCATGCCTCCGAATTGAGTAGGAGTGGTAAGGGTAGAGATAGAGACCGTAAGAGGCCAGCTGATGACAAAGGGTTTCAAAAGGGCCAAAGATTATTCGATAAGGGGCCTAAGGTTGAGGAGATGCAAAAGGGGCCTGCAAAACCTCCACTGCATCCAACTTATTCTCCAGCATCGAGGGGCATGGGTATTGTTATTAGTGGACTCAGACCTACCACCTAGCAATGTTGGATGTGTGGTAGATATCATGGGGTAGACCATGCGCTATGACGAGAGTATGCTATAGATGCCGTAAAGTAGGGCACATAGCTCGTGAATGCCCAGAGTTGGTTATTACAGCCCCACAGAAGGGAAAAGAGCTAGAGAAGGCTAAGGTTGAAACATCTACACCTAAGAGGAAAGCCACATCTGAAGAGAAAAAGAAACAAGTTGTTGGTCGTCGGCGAGTGTTTCTTTTAACCAGGCTTCTGCAGAGACTTTTATGGATGTGATTAAAGGTTTTATAGCCTATGTGGTTGATTTAGATAAGGTGTATCCGGATATGGTTGACATCCCAGTGGTGAGAGAATTCCCTTATGTCTTTTCGGAAGAATTACTAGGGTTGCCACTAGATAGAGAAATGAAATTCTATATTGATTTGGTGCCTGAAAATGAACCGATATCCAAACCACCATATCAAATGGCTCTAGTGAATTGGAGGAGCTAAAGAAACAGTTGCAAGAGCTGTTAGATAAGGGGTTTATCAGACCGAGTGTATCACCATGGGGAGCATCGGTTCTGTTTGTAAGGAAGAAAGATGAGTCTCCAACTGTGTATAAACTATCGGTTGTTGAACAAGGCTACCATCAAGAATAAATATCCCCTTCCACGAATTGATGATCTATTAGATCAGTTACAAGGAGCATAGGTCTTTTCAAAGATTGATCTGAGGTCTAGGAATCATCAGTTGAGGATTTGGAGTGAAGATGTACCCAATATAGCGTTTCGGACCCGTTATGGCCATTATGAATTTTTGGTTATGCCATTTGGGTTGACGAATGCTCCTACAGCGTTTATGGCTTTAATGAGTGATGTATTTAAGCCATACCTAGATAGATTCATGATTGTCTTTATAGATGACATATTGGTGTACTCGAAGTCTAGGGAAGAGAATGCACAACATTTGAGAATAGTATTACAGACCCTCCGAGTCAGGAATTGTATGCTAAACTCAACAAGTGTGATTTTTGGCTGAGTGAGATATCGTTTTTGGGTTATGTAGTGAGAGACGGTGTATTAGTGGATCCGTCTAAGATAGAGGCTATGGTACAGTGGGATAGACCCAAGACGGTTACAAAAGTCCGAAGTTTCCTGGGTTTAGCAGGTTATTACCGATGATTTGTCGAGGGATTCTCTAAGCTGGCTACTCCATTGACACGTCTCACCTGAAAGAATGTGGCATTCGAGTGGGATGATAAATTTGAGAAAAGTTTTTGTGAACTAAAGAATAGACTGACCACCGCACCTATTCTCACCATAACCACCAGTTCAGGAGGTTACTCAGTGTACACAGATGCCTCAAGACAGGGACTGGGCTATGTGTTGATGCAGGGCGGGAAGGTAGTACCTATGGATCCAAACAGCTTAAAGACCATGAGAGGAACTACCCGACCCATGATTTAGAGTTAACTGCCATGGTATTTGCATTGAAAATATGGCGCCACTGCTTATACGGTGAGAAATTTCAGGTGTGTACAGATCATAAGAGCCTCAAATATCTGTTTTTACAAAAAGAGTTGAATAGGAGACAGAGAAGATGGATAGAGCTTCTAAAAGATTATGAGTGGGAGATATTGTACCATCCGAGAAAGGCTAATGTTATGGCTGACGCCCTGAGTAGAAAGAGCCTCGGAATGGTATCGAACATGATGGTTAGGGAATATGAGCTGCTCGAGCAGTTTGCTCACCTCAGGTTAGATATAGACCCTCTTGATGTTGACAGAGACTGTGTGATAGCTAGCCTGAGAGTGGAACCAGATTTGCTTGACCGGATATGCCAAGCTCAGCATGCCGACCTACTGTGCGAGGATCTGCAAGTCAGATACAGAGGGGTGATATGGCCGATTTCTTTGTGGGTGATGATGGCCTACTGAGGTTTAGAGTTAGGACTTGCATTCTCGATCACCTAGAGTTAAAAAGATTGATTTTGACAGAAGCTCATACATCGAGATATACATTGCATCAGAAAGGTAACAAAATGTACCAGAACCTCCAGAAAGTGGTGGTCAGGAATGAAAAGAGATATCACAGAGTTTGTGGCAAGATGTCTGATTTGTCAGCAAGTGAAGGTAGAGGATCAGAAACCTGTAGGGTTATTGCAGCCTCTACTAGTACCGACCTAGAAATGGGAGCATGTCACCATGGATTTCATCATGGGATTGCCGAGAACTAAGAGGAACCATGATGCTATCTGGGTAGTGGTTGACAGATTGACAAAGTCTGCCCACTTTCTAGCTATGAAAGCTACATATACTTTGAGTAGCTTAGCAGAGTTGTATGTACGGGAGATAGTAAGACTACATGGTGTTCCATTGAGCATTGTATCGGAGAGGGATTCCTCTTCACTTCTCACTTTTGGAAACAATTCCAAGAAACTATGGGAACCTGATTAAGTTTTAATACTGCTTTCCACCCTCAAACTGATGGTCAATTAGAGAGAACCATCCAAACGTTAGAGGACATGTTGAGAGCAAGTGTTATGGATTTTAAAGGCTCCTGGGTTGATCTCCTATCTTTAACTGAATTTGAATACAACAATAATTACAACTTGAGTATAGGGATGGCACCATATGAGGCCTTGTACGGTAGAAGGTGTTGATCCCCAATTGGTTAGGAAGAAGTGGGTGAAAGGAAAATGTTTACTCCTGACTTAGTACAGCAAGCCTCTGAGGTTGTTCAGTTGCTATGTGAGAGATTGAAAACAGCTCAGAGCAGGCAGAAAAGTTAAGCTGACATAATACGCATGCCACTACTAGAGTTCACTGTAGGCGACTCTGTTTTCTTGAAAATTTCTCTCTCGAAAGGGATTATGAGGTTCGATAAGAAGGGTAAGTTGAGCTCTCGGTATATCAGACCATTTGAGATATTAGAGCAAGTAGGAGATAAGGCCTACAGAATTGCGTTGCCACTTGAGTTGGCAAGCATTCATAATTTCTTCCACATATCGATGCTTCGGAAGTACCATCCAGATCTGACCCATGTGATTCGGTATGAGCCATTGGAGCCCAAAGATGATTTGACATATGTAGAGAAATCGATTCGGATACTGGATAGGAAAGACAAAGTGTTACGGAATAAGACAATTTCGCTTGTTAAGTTTCTTTGGCAGCACCATAATTCGGAAGAAGCGACATGGGAATTAGAGAACTTGATACGGGAGAAGTACCCCCAACTTTTTGAAGAGTAACTTGGTTCTAATTTAGATGATCAAATTCTTTTAAGGAGGGGAGGAATGTAAGACCTGTATTTTTGTATGAACCTTATGAATTCATAAGTATATACATGTACATGCTATGTGAAGCATAAATGATGTAAAGTCCATAAATTTAATGTACACACTTGTAATATGATTTGTGGTGTACATACAAGTTTCATTAAGTATGAATATGAAGAAATGGACATTTGTATTTAATGAATGTAAGTAGAATGGAAAATGAGGAGTGGGGTAAAATGGAATGAAGTTGCATAAGCTCTATACTTCCATTTTAGTGTTGTATTGTATACCTTTGGTTATACAATGAATGCACACAAGTTTTGATGTGGATAAAGTATGAATGGATGTCATTTTCAAGTCTTAAAGGGGATTGGATGAGAAAATGACTATGGAAGCAAAATTAAAGATGTTTTGTGTGATTTACTGCAGAAAACTACAGTAAAATCTGGAAAATATGAATGCCAGATCGATCTCATTGAAGGAAAGATCGATCTAGAATAGCAAAAAATGCTCTTATTTGAGTAATGGAACAGGACAGATCAATCTCCAATGGGGCCAGATCGATCTGCTAAACATTCTGTGTAAGAGGAATTGATTTCCTAAGCTCTCGGCCAAGAGTAGATCAATCTCACCCTTGGAGCAGATCGATCTCCTTAAGCTCTCTACTTGGAGAAGATCGATCCCATCATTAGGGCAGATCGATCCTTTCACCCTGCAGATCGATCTACTAGTGAAATTTCTATATAAGAAATGGGGATTGAGGCTGAAAGGCATAGTGAAATAAAACCTCTCAATTTTTGCTTTAGTGTTCAACCACATTCCTAGACAAACCAACCTTTCTAGCCAGAATTAAGAGACGTTTCCTTCTACGAAGTTGTTTTTAAAAACTTGGTATGATATAAACGTATTGTCTAGAAGTGCAGGGGTCATACAAGTAATAATGGGATTTGAGTCCCGAGTTATCGTCCCACAGAGAAGTTGATCAGCCTAATTAACTACCAGTTAATCTTACCCTCAGTGTATTTTAGCAAATTATGAATTGATGATAGGTGATCTACTAAGTCTAAAATTAAACAAGTATTGAGAAGAATAAAACTATAAAATAAAGAAAATTAAACAGAGCTAAAATTACTTACAAAGCTCCAAGAAATTAAAAGCAAATAACCTACAAAAGAAAATTAAAACAGTTAAAATGAAGTAACGCAACTAAAATAAAATGCAAATAAGAAAAGAAATAAAATTAATTAAACTAAAATTTAAACAAACTTAAAAATAAAAAATGCATGTAATTAAACTACTAAATAAAAATGCAAATTAAGCTAACCTAAAATCTAATAAAAATGAAGACTAAATTAAAAATGCATGAAACACATTTAATCTAAATTAATTCTAAATGCAACTCATAAAATACTAAACTAAAATAGAGTCCTAAAACATATAATATAAAATTAACTATTAACTAAAAATTAAAACTAAAGATTAAATTAATAAACTAAAACATTAGATTTAACCTACAATTATCAATTAACAACTATCCTAAATTAACAACTAATGACAACAATTAAAATAATAACAATGCAATAAACATTAAATTAAACAAAGGCAATGTGGCCAAACAAGGCCTTAGCTAATTATCAAAACAAGTGGTCCTGACTGTGCACTGGTACTGTGCACTCATCTTGTACAGGTGCTGCCCGACTATCTGCTGTAGCTTCAGGCGTTGTGCGGCTGCTTCTGCATCGCACGACCTCCTCTGCTAACAGCAGAATGCTCCAGCCTTACTGCAAACTCCTGCCACTGTCTTCAGCTAGTACCCACAGAAACAGACAATTAGACTCCAGCAACACACGTCCTGTAGCTGCTTCGTTATATCGTTCTGCAATTCAGTTTCATTCTCTGTTGTTCTGCAACAATGCACTTCCTTGCCCGGTTACAAGCTGCATCAGCTGCGCACCAAAGTCCTCACCCAGCTGCTTCCTATCTACTGTGCTAGTTCTGCTTGGCCATCATCTGCTTCACGCACCACTTCAGTCTGGTAGCAACCAACAACTAACCTTGTAATAGCAACCCGACAGACGCAACAAGAAACTCCCGGTAGAATCAGTAAATAACAAGCATAAATGCAGCACAAAAACTGGAAAAGCTAAGCAAATCTAATACAAATTAAGATAACTATAAAATTAATGACGCATAAAATCGAACTCGAATGTGTAAATAAATAAATAGAAAATAAGGCAACTACGAAAACAAGGGTTGGAGCCGAACTGTGTCACACAACTTCTGCACCCATAACTACTCCAACTTCAACCTGCCATTGTGTGCACAATGTCCTTCACAACAGCTCGGTGATGGTGAAAAATGACAGCAATGAACATTTTCAGTTATCAAATACTTGGTTAGTGCAGAATGAAAGTGTAGACAGAACATGAACAGTGCAAATAAATGAAAATAGAGCTGAACAGAGTGGAAGTTACTCCCTGTCTACTGCCATGGAACAGAGTACAAAATGTTTAGCACTACACGGCAGCAGTCCCAATCTCTCGGCATCAGTCATCCACAGCAGCAAGCAAATAATTTCAGCCTTTCACACCTCCTCACTCGTAGCCCTCTAATTCAACAATCAGCAAGTGGAATAGAGAATAGAAAAGAGAAATATGCAAACCAAGACACAATAAGAAATAAGGGATATAAAACTAATCAATGAAAGAAAACTTTGCATAAATAAATGAAAACTTAAACATAGAAAAGAAAAAGCTTGTAAGAAAACAAATTGATGAAACAAAAATATATGAAAAACACACGAACTGGAAACTGTAAAGGGAACAAAATATGAAAATATGCAGGAAACGAAAATGAATAGCGGCAATCAGGTTGAGCATTATGGCTGCTGTCACCATCCTCACACCCGAATGAAAAGTAAGAACCATGGAAATCAAACAGCTAAAATGAACAGGAAAAGAAAAAGAAATAAAGCTTTTCATAAAAATGGAAATTAACATGAATAGTAGCTTAACAAAAATGAAAAATGCTAACGGGAAAGCTTTTAAAGAAACAAAGACAAACTATTCTAAAACTATTCTAACACTACTCCTACTCCTAAATTACTTTACCCTACTCCTACTTCCTACACTACTTCTACTTACCCTACTCCTACTTCCTACTTGATTTTTCAATTGCCATCATATTCTATTTATACACACATTTATGGGTACAATGATAATTTTTCCATCCTAGATGAGTTGGCATTGTTTGGGCACTTGTCTTCCTTTGATTTGCTGCAGACTAGATATTTCCATGTCACTCATCTTTTTGTCTAATTGGATGTGCGATGTGGCTTGGCATGTGTCTTCCAGAAGGTTGGCACGGTGTCCGTCGATCTTATCATTTCGGGGTGAATAAAATACGGACACCTGGTATCACGTGTGTCCAGACGATTGGTGACTCGATCTGCAATTTTGAGGTGGTCCAATCTCCTATAGCCCGATTTCAGTCCATTTTTTACTAAAACGACTGAGTTTCATCCGGATTTAATTTACCTGCACATTAAAGAATTTTAATTAAATGAGGGGATAATTAATAAAATAATATGGGGATTTAAATAATTAATTAAGAAATTAAGCACAAATAATTCTATTAAAATTAGAATTATCACACTCCCAAACTTGAGCTTTTGTTTGTCCTCAAACAAAACAAAATAATTGTAGGGATGACAAGTACTAGACACAATAATTTCCCCAATATTATCCTCAAAGAAAAAGTACAGACTATGATCTCAAAGATTCACAATTACAAGTCCAATATTCAGAATCATTCAATTAGAAGTCCTAACCCAAATTGGACTCATCGTGTGTGTGTGAAAATGTCAAAATCACTTCAAAGTACATTATCCGAATCAGATTATGCAAACAAAGAGAATGCAAAGTCAATGACAAGTGATCATTCCGATAAGTTTGCTTTTCACTTATATCTCCACTAATGTAGTCACACTTAACCAAAGATTAGTAGGACTTCATTACGCTTGTAATGTAAAGCTTGGGTTAAGCTATGATAAAGTCGATTTAGGTTTAATTACCCCTTAATATGCATTACTTCTAGGATCTTAATGTAAGAGCTCCAATTTATTTCCCCCAAACTTATTTCTTTTGCTAAACATTTTATTCTATTTTTGTATTTTTCATCTTTCTTCTTTCTTCTTCTTTTTCTTTTTCTTTTTTTTTTCATTTTTTTTCATTTTTTTCTTTTTTTTTCATTTTTTTGAATTTTCACTATCACCAGATACCCATATGTACAAAGCTCGTAATATATCCCAATGACTTTTCATGCTTTTGGGGTAAGGGATAGGAACAGAGTAGTTAAGCTAAGGACAATATGTAGGTGTATTTATAGAGAAAAGCTTATTTGGCTCAGATGGGTGACTAGGGGTAAAGTATGTATAGGGATGGCTCGAAAGGCTCAAACGATCCAAAGATGGCCTAAATCATCTCTCTAAGTAAGTGTGATCTAATATTTCACCTCGAGACAAGATCAAGCAAATTCTAGAATATAATACACAAAATCAACTGAGCAAATGCAATCATAGGTCCACATAAGCTTTCTCTAAATAAATATACAGATTCATGACATGACATGTGCATAAAATAAGGAAATCACAATCAGAATCAAGACAAATTCAAGAATTCAACATCATGCTTTTCCTATAATCATGCTTCTCATTCAATCAAAATTAGACTTAATCATGGGGTCATATCATCGGAATATGGGAAAACTACACGCTAAGCACTAAATCATCCCAAAAATTGAACAATTTAAGCTCATATTTTTGAAAAATTTTGAAATTTTTTTCAATTTTGCCCAAATTTTCAAAAAATGCTCAAGTGATATCCCCTCCCCCAAACTTAAAGTGCACAGTGTCCTCAGTGTGCAGATAATATAAACATTTGAGCTCAAGAACAGAGTACTCCCTTTCTGATGATGATGACGAACAATCGAAGCTTCATTGATAACGTAAAACTAAAAAAGAAATCTACCAAATAAAGAAAGAAAGAAATAACGAAAATGAAAAAAAAACTATATACAAAGTGAAAAGAAAAATTAGGGCCCTTCTTGCAGCTAAAGAAAATATCACTCAGTATCAGGGCGAAGAGTAGGAGGATGAGCCAGAGTGGTGATAGAATGTTGACAGTTAACTCCTCCTTAGCTCTATCTACTTCCCTCATTCTCTCAGATTTCTTGTCCTTAAGCCTTATATCCTCATTAACCTCCATCTTAAAACACTCTTGAGAGTCATCAGGGAGATTCAAAGGTTTGAAAACATGAAATGTCACCTCATGATCTAGGACTCTCATAGTCAACTCCCCCTTTTGTACATCAATTAATGTTCTACCAATAGCTAGGAAAGGTATACCTAGTATAATGGGAACTTCCCTGTCTTCCTCCATGTCTAATGCAATAAAATCCGCAGAGATAATAAACTTGTCCACCTTTACTAACACATCCTCAATGACCCCCTTCGGATATTTAATGGATCGATCAGCTAGCTAAATGGTCACTGTGGTAGGCTTGACACCCCTATTCCTAACTTTTTGTAGATAGACAAAGGCATTAGATTTATATTGGCTCCTAAATCACACAGGGCTCTACCAAAGAATAGATTTCCAATTGTGCAAGGTATGGTGAAACTCTCGGGATCTTTGAGCTTGGGGGTAATTTCCTCTGAATAATCGCACTACATTCCTTAGTTAAAGCCACTGTCTCATAATCTTCCAGTCTTCTCTTCCTCAAGAGGATATCCTTTAAAAACTTTACATAACTTGGCATTTGCTCTGAGGCATCTGCGAAAGGAATGTTGATGTGAAGTTTCTTAAAAACCTCAAGGAATTTGACGAATTGTTGATCGAGTTTTTGATTCTGGAATCTCTGAGGAAAAGGTACTTGTGGTCTAACTAGAGAGGATGTAGTGGAAACATGTATAGCATCAGAGGACGAGGAAGGCTGTGAAGTAGAAGAAGAAGGTAAAGATGAAGAAGCGCCTATCTCTGATTCCTTTACAGCCTGATCATTAGGTTCCTGCTCTTTTCGAGCCACCTCTTTAGAACTTAAGGATTCTTCAACTATGGGCTGTTTAGGTCTGGACTTAAACTTGTGGATCATCTAGCTCTCTACCGCTCCTAGGGGAGAAGGATTTAACATGTTCCTTACCCTCCCTTTGCTTAACAGGATTAACTTCAGTGTTACTAGGAAGGGTTCCTTGTGGACGTTGGCTAAGAGCATTGGCTATCTGTCCAACTTGAACTTCTAAATTCTTGATTGAGGCAGCTTGATTTTGCAGGATCGTTGTGAACATTTCCTCAAGTGAGGGCTTCTTCTCAGCTGCTGGTGCATGGTAATGTTGGGGCTGCATAGGTTGTGGTGGTGGTGGTGCTTAATGGAAGTGAGGCAGACGATGCTGAAATTGAGGTGGGGATGGATGGTATGAAACTGCTGATGTGGTGGTACATGAACCGATGAAGCTTGAAAACCAGGGGGTCTTACAGATATGGAGTTAAAAGATTGCCCTTAATTTTGGCTCCAGGAAAAATTAGGATGGTTCCTCCACCCTGGGTTGTAGGTGTTTGAAAAAGGGTTGTTCTGTTGCTTCTGATAAGGGGCAACGTATTAAACCGATTCTAAGTTAAGCGGACACCTATCTATAGAGTGTGTACCACCACACAGATCACACAAAAGAAAATGACTTTGGACAGAATAAACAGGATTAGGACTGATGGAAGGATTATGCTGGGTACTAAGCGACTCTACCTTCTTCGTAAGGTTAGCGATTTAAGAGGTCAAGGTAGACAGTGTGTCAAGCTCATAGATACCCACCGACTTCTTAGGTAATTGCCTCTCCGAGGACCATAGATAGTTGTTAGCAGCCATCTTGTCTAACAATTCGTAAGCTTCCTCCTCTGTTTTACACATTAACGCTCCACCCGCAGCAGCGTCAACAATGGTCCTATTCTGACTTGTAAGTCCGTTGTAGAGGGTCTGGACTTGCAGCCACAAAAGTAGGCTATGATGAGAGCACTTCCTAAGAAGCTCCTTATATCGTTCCCATGCTTCATAAAGAGATTCCGAATCAAATTGGGCAAAGGAAGATATGTCACTACGGAGTTTGGCCATTTTAGAGGGAGGGAAAAACTTAGCTAAAAATTAATGGTCTAACTCGTCCCATGTAGAAATGGATCCTGGAGGCAAGGAGGTTAACCAGTTTCGTGCCCTATCCCTAAGCGAGAAGGGGAATAATCTGAGCCTAAGCGCATCATCAGATAATCCATTGTGTTTGAATGTGTTGCACAGGTCCAGGAATTGCCCGAGGTCAGCATGTAGGTCATTGTGCGGAAGCCCACTTAACTGTAAAGAGGTCTGGATCATCTAGAGGATGGAAGGATTAAATTCAAAATTGTTAGCAGGGATAGCTGGTGGCCTAATGTCGGTATAATATCCTCCAATAGTCGGCATTGCATAATCTCCAATGGTCCTAATTTCTCTATTTTCTGCCATAGTGTATTGTAGCGGAGCTAATAATTTCCTAGAATCCATTCGAATTTTCCTAAGGGTTCTCTCAATTTCAGGATCTAAAGGAAAGCAATCATAACTCCTGGCTCTACGCATGCAAACATCACGAAGTCCTTAATTTTTTTTATTTTTTTTATTTTTCAATTTTTTAATGAATTATGAGAAAATTTAACTAACCTAAGTAAGGCACTAAATATTAACAACCTAAATATTTACAAGCTAGAATTACACCTAAGCATAATTTCACCGATATTAACTAATGACTAATTAAAACTTCCCCGGCAATGGCGCCAAAAACTTGGTACGATCTAAACGTATTGTCCGCAAGTGCACGAGTCGTACAAGTAATAATGGGATTTGAGTCTCGAGTTATCGTCCCACAGAGAAGTTGATCAGCCTAATTAACTATCGGTTAATCTTACCCTAAGTATATTCTAGCAAATTATGAATTGATGATAGGTGATCTACTAAGTCTAAAATTAAACAAGTATTGAGAATAATAAAACTATAAAATAAAGAAAATTAAACAGAGCTAAAATTACTTACAAAGCTCCAAGCAATTAAAAGCAAATAACCTACAAAAGAAAATAAAAACAGTTAAAATGAATTAACGCAACTAAAATAAAATGCAAATAAGAAAAGAAATAAAATTAATTAAACTAAAATTTAAACGAACTTAAAAATAAAAAAATGCATGTAATTAAACTACTTAATAAAAATGCAAATTAAGCTAACCTAAAATCTAATAAAAATTAATACTAAATTAAAAATGCATGAAACACATTTAATCTAAATTAATTCTAAATGCAACTCATAAAATACTAAACTAAAATAAAGTCCTAAAACATATAATATAAAATTAACTATTAACTAAAAGTTAAAACTAAAGATTAAATTAACAAACTAAAACATTAGATTTAACCTACAATTATCAATTAACAACTATCCTAAATTAACAACTAATGACAACAATCAAAATAATAACAATGCAATAAACATTAAATTAAACAAAGGCAATGTGGCCAAACAAGGCCTTAGCTAATTATCAAAACAAGTGGTCCCGACTGTGCATTGGTACTGTGCACTCATCATGTCCAAGTGGTGCCCGACTATCTGCTGCAGCTTCAGGTGTTGTTCGGTTGCTTCTGCATCGCACGACCTCCTTTGCTAATAGCAGAATGCTCCAGCCTTGCTGCAAACTCCTACCACTATCTTCAGTTAGTACCCACAGAAACAGACAATTAGACTCCAGCAGCACACGTCCTGCAGCTGCTTCATTATATCGTTCTGCAATTCAGTTTCATTCTTTATTGTTCTGCAACAATGCACTTCCTTGCCCAGTTATAAGCTGCATCAGCTGCGCACCAAAGTTGTCACCCAGCTGCTTCCTATCTAATGTGCTGGTTCTGCTTGGCCATCATCTGCTTCACGCACCACTTCAGTCTGGTAGCAACCAGCAACTAACCTTGTAATAGCAACCCAACAGACGCAACGAGAAACTTCCGATGGAATCAGTAAATAATAAGCAAAGATGCAGCACAAAAACTGGAAAAGCTAAGCAAATCTAATACAAACTTAAGATAACTATAAAATTAATAACGCATAAAATCGAACTTGAATGTGTAAATAAATAACTAGAAAATAAGGTAACTACGGAAACAAGGGTTGGAGTCGAACTGTGTCACACAACTTCTGCACCCATAACTACTCCAGCTGCAACCTGCCATTGTGTGCACAATGTCCTTCACAGTAGCTCGGTGATGGTGAAAAATGACAGCAATGAACATCTGCAGTTATCAAATACTTGGTTAGTGCAGAATGAAAGTGTAGACTGAACATGAACAGTGCAAATAAATGAAAACAGAGCTGAACAGAGTGGAAGTCACTCCCTGTCTACTGCCATGGAACAGAGTACAGAATGTTTAGAACCACACGGCAGCAGTCCCAGCCTCTCGGCATCAGTCATCCACAGCAGCAAGCAAATAATTTTAGCCTTTCACATTTACTCACTCGTAGCCCTCTGGTTCGGCAATCAGCAAATGGAACAGAGAAATAGAAAAGAGAAATTTGCAAACCAAGACATAACAAGAAATAAGGGATATAAAACTAATCAATGAAAGAAAACTTTGCATAAATAAATGAAAACTTAAACATAGAAAAGAAAAAGCTTGTAAAAAAACAAATTGATGAAACAAAATATATGAAAAACACACGAACTGGACACTGTAAAGGGAACAAATTCTAAAAATATGCAGGAAACGAAAATGAATAGCAGCAATCGGGTTGAGCATTATGGCTGCTGTCCCAGCTCCTCACACCCGAATGAAAAGTAAGAACCATGGAAATCAAACAGCTAAAATGAACAGGAAAAGAAAAAGAAATAAAGCTTTTCATAAAAATGGAAATGAACATGAATAGTAACTTAACAAAAATGAAAAATGCTAATAGGAAAGCTTTTAAAGAAACAAAGACAAACTATTCTAAAACTATTCTAACACTACTACTCCTAAATTACATTACCCTACTCCTACTTCCTATACTACTTCTACTTACCCTACTCCTACTTCCTTCTTGATTTTTCAGTTACCATCATATTCTATTTATACACATACTTAGGGGTACAATGGTAATTTTTCATCCTAGATGAGTTGACATTGTTTGGCCACTTGTCTTCCTTTGATTTGCTGCAGAGTAGATATTTTCATGTCAGTAATCTTTTTATCCAATTGGATGTGCGATGTGGCTCGGCGTGTGTCTTTCAGAAGGTTGGCACCGTGTCCGTCGATCTTATCGTTCCGGAGTGAATAAAATATGGACACCTGGCATCACGTGTGTCCAGACAAGTGGTGACTCGGTCTGCAATTTTGACATGGTCCAATCTCCTTTAGCTCGATTTCAGTCCATTTTTTACTGAAACGATTGAGTTTCATTCGAATTTAATTTACCTGTACATTAAAGAATTTTAATTAAATAAGGGGATAATTAATAAAATAATATGGGGATTTAAATAATTAATTAAGAAATTAAGCACAAATAATTCTATTAAAAATAGAATTATCAGTTAGCTAGAAGAGAGCAACATAGTTGGAAACGAGACCTCGATATGATAGATCGAAGGTGTTGATCGATATCAAGAGACTTTAGACTAAATGGCAAGGAAATCAAGCTAGGTAAGCTTTCAGGCTACCAAATTTTAGTATGTTAACCTAGCTACCGCTATGAACCTATTGATATATGGGAAGATAGTTAGAAGTGACTATAACATGTAAAGTCACTAAGGACCTATGTCAGGTCAAAGAGGAAATAAGAGACTAAATGGTGTTTTGATGATTCGAGATTATAGAAGTGATAAATGATGCATTTGATATGTATCTGCAGCGTCCAGAGAGATAGACAAAGCTGTAGACGTGAATAGTGATAGGTGAAGTAATGTGATACAAAGCGATACACTGCAAGATCAAGGTAAGGGACTTATGAAAGCTCTAGAGATAGCTATACATATGTTTTCTTATCTGCTGTGTGTAAATGTATGTGATAGTATTTAGATATCTATATATCTAGAAGAAAACTATGTATGAAAATAAGTCGATGGTCTGAGTTGAATGACTTCGATGATTATTGTGAAAAGAGGTTTTCTAGACGTTTTGAGAAAGAATGATAATAGACAGGTTCCGGTTTTAACCAATGGTATGAAATGTGTATAAATAGTGATTGAAGGGAGTTTACCCTCTCACTCATACTCACTGAAAGGAGCAGTTCTATTTCTTTTCTGTGTGAAATTATGCTAGAGCATGAGAGGCAATGGTAAATTGACTAGCCCCGCTCGCACATTATTTTCAATGGGATTTTAAGGAAACAAAAGAGTGCTTGATGCCTCGATGATACTGTGTGTTCTACTCGAGAGCTCGCACCTGATTTGAGACAACGCAAATAGGTGATAAGGATCCATGGGAGCACGATGTACCATGAACATTAGCCATGGGGTATGACGTGCCGTGACTATTTGTGTGATATCTGTGTGAGCTGAAGGGATGGTTGATCCGCCTCCTTAAGCGTGGGGTTCCCGCACACTTGAGCAGTGTAGCTTGGAATCCGACTATGGCCATAAGTCTTTATATATATCTATGTGATATGATATTGTCACTACTGTGTGAGGTGACAGATATCCTCATTTGCTGTGTGTACAAAGAGATTTATAATTGAAACTATAAGGTTTAAAATAAACATTATATATATATGAGCCATGTGAATAGATTTCGTTATGTGAAACTATGTGCTACTGTGTGAAAAGGGATTTCAAGTGTGAACAGTGTGAAGTCAAACCCCAGTGGTTTTGGATGATGAACTGTGTGAATATGCATATACCCATCTAGCGAATTTATGATTTTGCATTGATGGAAGTTGTTTAAAAAGAGCATGCATATTGTTTTATGAGGAAAATGAACATATATGTATTTTAGCATGTAGATAGTATAGTTATCTACCTCCTTGCACATTTTCCTTACTGAGTGTGTTATGCTCACCCCCTTATTTCCTCATCCACAGATAATACGCAGTAGTGAGTACTGCAGTCATCCCTGCTAAGGTATTCTCCAGTTCTCCAGCAGTACAGAGAGGTAAACACTTGTGATGGAAAGAATAACTTTTGTATCTTTTAAATTAATGCACAGTCTAGTGATATTTTGTACGAAAGGGATGTATAGTAAATAGAAACTGATGTAAACGCTTCTGCATAATTATAAAAGTCCAGTTTCTATTCTGTTTCAATTAAATGAATGTATATGAGATGTGGATTGGATGTTGACTCACAGCCCAAGGTAAAGGTCACGAACCGGTATCTGTCTGAGTGATCGTGACAATGAAGCCCCACGAAATAGCTAGACTAGAAAAGATTAACCATTTTCATTTATTTGTAGTGATATCCTTTTTTCTAATGTTCATTGTTTGTTTTCTGTTATTTTTAATTTTAGTATTTTAATTCACGGTAATTTTTTTCATTTGTTTTTATGTATTTGAAAGACATTTTTTTCTCTCGTTGATTTCGTTCCAACACAAAAAAGGTTCACTTTCTAAAATCCTTCATTTTTTATTTCTAATGCTTAATTTATGTTAACTTTTACTTTTAGGGTTTTCTTTCTTTTCACTTTGTTTAGTTTGACATCGTTTTTTTAGTAGATTTGAAGGTTATTTTTATTTGCATGTCATTTGGTTGGACGCTCTTTTGTTCCTTTATTGTTGCACATTGACTTTCTGAACAAAAGTTAATGTTTAAACTATTGCAGAATGATTTCAAGAAACATTATTGTAGCAAATATTTCATCAAAACATTATTGTAGCAAATATTTCATCAATTTTTGTGAAGTTAAGGTTCTTTCTCATTATTTTCTTTGATTTAGTTGTTTATACGAGTGACCTTTTTAAGTGAAAATTTTTACTATAATGTACTTTAATTAACACAATTCTTTGAATTTATCATGCCTTTGTAGAAAAGAGTTAGACCTCATCTTGAATAAGGAGTGGATGATTGAAAAAGCTTATACGAAACAGTGCTCTACCATTTTACTCAAAAAATAAGTTGCCGAATTAATTTACTAATTTCTCATTAGCTATAGAAGTATTATACTACCAAGTTATTCATCATATGACATTGTTTATATACATCTAATTCTCTTCCTAATGAAGCTTTGTTGTTTAATGATTTTTTATCTTGTCAATTTTATAGAATTTAAGAATTATGAGTAGATTTGCTCATGGATGGGTTGGGTCGGCCTCAGGTCGAGCCCAGATTGCATAACAGTAAGTTATATAAAAACCCAAGCCAAGCCCGACCTAAAAATTTGGGCATAGTTTTTTATCCAGGCCAGTTTTTGTTCTGTACTACAGGGCTTGGGCTTGGCCCGTATATATTTTCTTTTCTATATTTTAATTTTTTCTTTATTTTTTATTATTTTAGTCCATTTTAAATTTAATTTGATTTCTCAAAATTTGCATGGCAATTTTTATATTAAATATATATAATCATGTTTATTAATTAATCACATTTTATATCATATAATTACATTATACTTAATAAATAAATTAAAAAAGTTTTAAATATAATTATGTTCAGGCCGTGCTAGCCCGAGCTCGAGTTTCGAAGGGTCAAGCCCGAGCTTGTGCTCGATTTTTAATCGAGTCTAAAAGTTTTGCTCAAGCCCGTTTATTGCATCTGATATTTTGTCCAAGCCCAACGAAATTTGAGCGAGCCTTTGGGTTTGGGCGGGTAGCCCGGTCCTTAGGTAGATCTAATTATGAGTTAAAGTGATGCAAGCTAGAAAGTTAACAGATCTTAACCTTTCTTATTTGTAGGAATTCTAACGGAGAAGAAATTTATACTGCCTTTAAGAAAGTTTTGAATTTGATTATGATGAACTTCAATATATTCTTGAAGTCATTCAAAATTTTTTGAGCATTAGAACTCTCACAATTAATGAAGCTCAGATATGTTAACATCCTAACTCGTATCACTTTAACTTAATAATTCATAATTTTTACAAACCGACCAGATAAAAAAAAGATAAACAACAATGTTTCAAAAAACAAATTGATCGCATATAAACAATGTCATATGATAAATAATTTGCCTAATATAATGCATCCATCGTCGCTGAGAACTTGGTCCATTAATTTGACAACACATCCCTTTAAGTAAAACATAGATGACGATGATGCAAGCTAGGTTGTTAACAGATAAAGAAAGTAGCAAAGGAGCGAGCTTTAGCATTATGCTCACTGTGAGACCCCGTATATGTATAAGGGTATATATGTACATAGAAGTGTAAATAGAGTTGTACTATGAATTAATGAGTGAAGTATATGTAATGTAAGTCCACAAGTAATGTACACACTTGTAATGAGAGTGATAATCATACATACAAGTTTCATTATGTATGAATGTGTAGAAATGGACTTAAACATGTGGAGAATGTGTGTAGAATGGATTATGAGTAGTTTGGTAAAATGGAAGTAGAATTGCATAAGATGTGCACTTCCATTCTTGTTTATGTTAAGTACCATTGGTCATATAAAGATCCTACACAAGTTTTAATGTGTATAAAGTGAGGATGGATGCCATCTTCAAGTCTCAAAGAAGAATGAATGAGGAAATGATCATGGTAGCAAATTAAGGATATTTGGTAAGTGTTGTTGCAGAGGAAATCTGGAAATTTTGAAGGGCAGATCGATCTCAGGGGATGAGAGATCGATCTGGAAGAGCCAGAATGCTCTTATTTGGGCGAAAGAATAGGACAGATCGATCTCCAATGGACCAGATCGATCTCCTTAGCTCTCTGTTTGGGAGCAGATCGATCTCATGCTTCGACAGATCGATCTCATGCCTCAACAGATCGATCTCATGCTTCGACAGATCGATCTCAGGCTTAAAAATGCCGTGAAAAAGAGGGATTTTAAGGGACCAGATCGATCTCCTCAAGCTATTTCTATATAAGGAGTGCTGGAAATCAGAAAATTTCGAGAAAAACACAAACCTTTCACTTTCAACCCAAAAACCTAACATTCTCTCTCTAAAATCAGCCATTTTCAGTGAGGTTTGAAGAGAGACCATTAGAGACAAAGTTGTTCCTATCAAAGAGAAGAACAACATAGTTGAAGAGCATTTTCCTATTGTGGATATTGAAGGATTTAAGGGCATTGCCATTTGGAGCAAGAGGAGAAATCAAAATTGGGTAAGATTCTAACACTCCAACTATGGTACATTGTCTATTTAGTGATTTTGGAGTTGTTGGCATGAGTATAGATGGTTAGAAACTATCTAAATGCATTGGTATGATTTTGACCTAGAAATGGTCTAGAGTGAGAAAGTGAAATTGATTGAGATTTATGAGAAATGGGATGTCTAGAGGTAACAATAGTGTTATGGGTATGATTTTAAGATGTTGTTGGTGGATAAATTGTGAGGTTTACCTAAAAGAGGTAAAATGAGGGTTAAGGCATTTGTAAAATGCATAAGTGAATAATGTTGACTAGAGAGGTCAATTATGGGTTAAATACGTTAACTTAATCGATTTAATGAATGAATCGCAGCTTCCGAGGATACGCCGAGGCGAGTTGACCCAAGAGCGTGAGGAGCTAAGAGAAAAGGAGTCACACCAAGTAAATCGAGGTAAGGGAATTGTGTGGACTCTTAGAGATATTGTGCGCAATTTGGGCGCATAAATGTTTTGCTAGAATGCATGAGATTAGGAAATGTTGTTGTTGGGTGATTGAAGGGTAAAAGTTGGGAGTTTGAGAAATGTGCATGAAAACAAAAGCATATTGCTTTGAAAATCATGTTTTTATTGCTTTTTGGCAAATGATTGGTAGGTTGGCTAACATTGAAATGATTTGCAAAAGAAATGAGTATGTTTTGGTTTTGAGAACCACATTTTGCAAGTTTTGAGCCACCTACATGATTTCGTGAGTATGGAAGAGTGCAAGAGGCACTAGTTTTCACATGGATTTCATATTGTTTTGGCATTGTGCTTTGAGTTTGTCTCGCACTGGATGCCCATCTTGCATGTTGCCGTGTTTGGAGCTTCGAGTAGACTTGGTGTCACATCGATTAAATAGGCTCACACGTGCATTGTTTTGAGACATGGCATGTTAAAACAACCTGATGAGCCCGAACGAGGGATAAGGGTTGGAGATCCACCTGATGAGCCCGAACGAGGGATAAGGGTTGGAGGAACAGCTGATGAGCCCGAACGAGGGATAAGGCTGGGGGTCCACGGAGTACGTTGTACCGTGCATGTAGCATGGAGTACATTGTACCGTGTTGTGATGTGAAGTGCCGTCTTCGGACGAGATCTGCTATGGACCGGCGGGTAGGATTTGACCCACCTCCCGTGTGGAAGCAGATGGTGGTGATATCCCGCACACCTGATCCTTGTAGCCGGTATCACAGGTTATGTACATAGACCTTGAGGTTATTACCTATTGTTGAAACTGCCTATCTCACATGTATAATGCTATTTGAGAATAAATCCATGTTTGAAGTGATTGTGGTCAGGAAAGCCCGAGGGATGGGCTGGGACCTGACGTTGAATTGATTTGTTAATGGTTTTTAAAGTGCACGAATGCATGATGTTTAATGCCATGCCTTATTGTGAAAATGCATGATGTTTAATGCCATGCTTTTATTGTGAATTATGCATGATGATTTATACCATGCTTTGAGTTGAAATGTGCACTGAATTTTAATAGCATGAATGCTTTACATACCATTAACACAATCATACACTCATGTTTTGAGATAAACAATGAATAAAATGCTTTTGAGCATGGCATCACGATCACGTAGATAGTACAGTATCTACCTGTTCGCATGATTGCCTTACTGAGCGTGTGGTTTGCTCACCCCCCTTATTTTCCCCTCTCTACAGAGATTTGAGTATAGATTGGACGTGACTGGAGGCATTCCCTTTTTGGTAATCCGCTGCATCCCATCGCTAAAGGTATACACACTTGGATTATTTTGTATCTAAACTAGACATAGCACAGTAGCATTTTGTATGTAACTACTGGGGATGTAAAACAATGTAAACACATGTAACAACTCTGATATATATACATTTATACAAGTGTTTACTCATAAATAATGTTTCAAATTGAATTAGTATGGTGGAGTGAGTTAGACGTCGACACACAGCCCAACTGTTAAGCGTGTGGTTGTTCACGATCGAGGAAGGATGATTAAGGATTGATGCATGAAAATGCGAAAAATTTGTACGTATTTTGGTAAGTTGAGGGTCGTGACAGAAGTTGGTATCAGAGCTCGAGTTGGTTTGACGTGTGTCGTGTCTAAAATACTTAATAAGTTGAAAAATTACATCCCCAAGTTACTGTGCTTGTTTAGATACAAATTGTGTATGTCGATGGGTTGACTAAGTAATTGGTTGTGAATGTAGGGAATTGAGTAAGTATGCCTAATACCAGTCGCGGTAGAGGGATGAGAGCACAGGCTCGAGGCCGTAGAGGTAGGCCTAGGGGTCGTGTTGAGCCGAAAACACACGAGGCTCAGGAGGATGTTGAGGTGGAGGTCGACGTTGAGCACGCTCCACAGGGTCCAGAGGAGAGGCCCGAGAGTACTGAGGCTCGCTTCGCGAGGATTGAGCGGAGCATTGAGATGATTTTGGAATTGGTCACTCAATCTTTACCTGGAGTTGGCGGTAGACAGAGTCCCGCTACACAGGGTGATGCTGAGCAAGCAGCTGCTCCCGAGGCACGGGCGAGGCAAGCCCAAGGACCTCAGACGACAGATACCCCACCCCCACAGGATGTGCCTACGCCGGTTGCTACGCCAGGCAGTAGAGGTTGGGGATATGGATGTGATTTGGATAGACTGCGGCAATTCCAGAAGTTTGGACCGCCGTCTTTCAGTGGAGTAAAGGACCCAGTAGCGGCTGAGGATTGGATCAATGAGATCGAGAAATTATATGGGTTCTTCGAGTGCACTACTATCGAGATGGTAGCATTTGCCGCTTTCATGCTAAAGGGATCAGCAGAACATTGGTGGAAATCCACCAGGCCTATTTTGAGAGCCCGGCATACTGAGATCAGCTGGGATGTGTTTCTAGAGGCCTTCCGGAGACAGTATGTCCTTGATACCGCCCAGCGAAAGCTAAAGATGGCATTTTTGGGACTGACCCAAGGGAGCAGGACTGTGGATGAGTATGAGACTGCTTTTATATCCCTGGGCAGATATGATCCCAATACGATGAGTAATGAGGTCGAGAAGATCCAGAAGTTTGTGGATGGATTGAGACCAACCATCAGGTCTAAATTGGTTCCCCTGGATATACCGACCTATGAAGAGGCAGTGCGCAGGGCGCAATTATGTGAACAAGATGTTGATAGAATCGCCTCGGAGTTTGGAAAGGTTGGTAAGATGAGGGACAGAGATAAGAAGAGACCTATGATGGATAGAGGCTTCAGCTATAAAGGGAGCAAGAGGTTCTCTGGAAAGAGGCCGAGAATTGATGAAATCCGGGAGAGGACAGTTGATACTCCCATGTATCCGGCCATTGCTCCAGCTAAGGGAATCGTGATTGGAGGACCACGGCCTACTACAGAACAGTGTGGCAGGTGTGGTAGGTACCATGGTACTCGACCATGTTACGGACCTCAGGTTGTATGCTTCAGATGTGGGAAGCCAGGGCACGTAATCAGAGATTGCCCAGAGATGATAGAGAGAGCCCCACAGAAGGGCAAGGGAGCTCCAGTTGGTACTGCTGCTCCGAGGAGGAGGGCTACAGCTGAGGAAAAAGGGAAGCAAGCAGTGGGTGTAAGCAGAGGACGAGTGCACGCACTGGATCAGGATACTGCAGATCAGTCTTCAGATGTGGTAAAAGGTACCATCCAAATCTTTGATTTAGAAGCTTATGTACTGTTTGATCCTGGTGCCACACACTCCTTTATTTCGCCATCCTTTGCATGTAAATTGTTGAAGCATGTAAAACCCACGCTGCTTGATAAGATGTTATTGATATCTACCCCTATGAATGATAGTCAGTTGACTGAGCATATATATAGGGATTGTAAAATGAAGATAGGAGGTAAAGAGATGGCAGCCGATTTAATTTTATTAAACATGAGTGATTTTGATGTGATCCTAGGAATGGATTGGTTGGCTGCCAATCATGTTGTCACGGATTGTCATGCTAAAACCTTGATGTTTCCAAAGATAGACAATCTTGTAGTTAATTTTGTGAAATGAAATTAAAGAACATGATTTTTATAAGTGTGATGAGTATAATCTTGATGCATGATGTATGAAAGATAAATTTGAGTTCATTTATGTATGTGATGAGATGATTTATGATACTAATGGTGGAAAGAATAATGTGAAGGATTCATCGCTTTTGTGATTGAGACGGATAAGGCACATCCGGAATTGGAAGACATACCAGTGGTTAGGGAATTTCCAGATGTCTTTCCGGATGAGTTACCAGGGTTACCTCCAGATAGGGAGATGGAGTTTGGTATAGATTTGGCACCTGGTACAGAGCCGATGTCCAAGCCACCATACAGAATGGCTCAAGTTGAGTTAGAGGAGTTAAGGAAACAATTACAAGAGTTGCTGGAGAAGGGGTTCATCAGGCCGAGCGTCTCACCTTGGGGAGCACCGGTCCTGTTTGTAAGGAAGAAGGATGGAAGCCTCCGACTGTGTATAGACTACCGGTTGTTGAATAAGGCCACCATCAAGAATAAGTATCCCCTCCCACGCATCGATGATTTGTTGGATCAGCTTAAGGGAGCGCAAGTCTTTTCCAAGATAGATCTGAGATCAGGGTACCATCAGTTGAAGATACGAGATGGAGATGTACCCAAGACAGCTTTTCGCACCCGGTATGGACATTACGAGTTTATGGTTATGCCATTCGGGTTGACGAATGCTCCCGCAGCTTTTATGTCTTTGATGAATGAGGTATTCCACCAGTACCTGGATCGATTTGTTATTGTGTTCATTGATGATATACTGGTGTATTCAAGGTCTAGAGAGGAGCATGAAAGGCATTTAAGGATAGTACTACAAACCCTTCGAGAGAAGAAGTTGTACGCTAAACTCAGTAAGTGCGACTTTTGGTTGGAACAGATCTCTTTTCTGGGTCACATAGTATCAAAGGATGGAGTATCAGTGGATCCATCTAAGATTGAGGCCGTAGTTCAGTGGCAGAGACCCCAAACAGTGACAGAGATCAGAAGTTTCCTGGGTTTAGCTGGGTATTATCGAAGGTTTGTAGAGGGATTTTCGAGGTTAGCTGCTCCTTTGACACGTCTCATAAGGAAAAATGTAGAGTTTGTGTGGGACAAAAAGTGTGAAGACAGTTTTGAGGAGTTGAAAAGGAGATTAACTACAGCTCCAATACTCACCATTCCTACCAGCTCAGGAGGTTTCTCGGTGTATGCAGATGCTTCACACCTAGGACTGGGCTGTGTATTGATGCAGGATGGGAAGGTAGTAGCCTATGGATCAAGACAGTTAAAGGATCATGAGAGGAACTACCCGACCCACGACTTGGAGTTGGCAGCGGTGGTGTTTACGCTGAAGATATGGCGCCACTACCTCTATGGTGAGAGATTTCAGATTTATACAGACCATAAGAGCCTTAAGTACCTGTTCTCACAGAAAGAGTTGAACATGAGACAGAGGAGATGGCTCGAGTTGTTAAAGGATTATGATTGTGAAATCCTATACCACCCGGGTAAAGCAAATGTGGTTGCTGATGCATTGAGTAGGAAGCATCTCGGGATGGTATCATTCATGATGATCAGGGAACACGAGCTGTTGGAACAGTTCATGAACCTCAGTTTGGATATGACCCCGCCTGACGCTGATAGTGGATTTATGATAGCTAGCCTGCAGTTGGAACCGGATCTGGTAGATCGAATCCGACAGGCTCAGCGAGTTGATCAGCAGTGTAGTGATATTGTCGGGCAGATACAGAGGGGTATAGAGACGGACTTTGGGTTGAGTTCGGATGGATTGTTGAGGTTCAGAGGTAGGATATGTGTTCCTGATGACGCAGAGATCAGAAGGTTGATCCTGACAGAGGCTCACTCATCGAAGTATACGATACATCCAGGGGGTACCAAAATGTATCAAAACCTTCGAAAGGTTTATTGGTGGTCGGGAATGAAAAAGCACATTGCTGAATATGTTGCTAAGTGTCTCGTTTGTCAGCAGGTGAAGGTAGAGCATCAGAAGCCTGCAGGGTTATTGCAGCCTCTACCGATACCGACATGGAAGTGGGAGCATGTCACCATGGATTTTGTGATGGGATTGCCGAGGACCCGGAGAGGTCATGATGCCATATGGGTGATTGTGGATCGGTTGACGAAATCAGCCCATTTTCTAGCTATGAGAGCTACCGATACTCTGAGCCAGTTAGCGAACCTATATGTGCGCGAGATAGTGAGGCTACATGGAATTCCAGTGAGCGTTGTTTCTGATAGGGATGCCCGCTTCACTTCCCACTTTTGGGAACATTTTCAGGAAGCGATGGGGACCCAGTTGAATTTTAGCACCGCGTTTCATCCTCAGACAGATGGTCAGTCAGAGAGGACTATACAGACCCTGGAGGACATGTTGAGAGCGTGTGCATTGGATTTTGGAGGCTCCTGGGATGACCATTTGCCACTCGCAGAGTTCGCGTATAATAACAGTTTTCATGCAAGTATCGGGATGGCACCATATGAGGCATTGTATGGGCGTAGATGCCGTTCCCCTATTGGATGGGAAGAGGTTGGTGACAGACAGATCTTTGCTCCCGACTTGGTTAGACAAGCCTCTGAGGATGTCCAATTGATATGTGAGAGGTTACGGACAGCTCAGAGCAGGCAAAAGAGTTATGCTGATAAGAGACGGAGACCACTAGAGTTTGAGGTGGGTGAGTCAGTGTTTTTGAAAGTTTCCCCTTCGAAGGGAATTATGAGATTTGGGAAGAAGGGAAAGTTGAGCCCTCGATATATCGGGCCATTTGAGATACTTGATAAGGTAGGAGACAAGGCGTATAGACTGGCATTGCCACCAGAGTTGGCAAGTGTGCATAACGTCTTCCACGTATCCATGTTGAGGAAGTATCACCCGGACCCGACACATGTGATAAGATATGAGCCTTTGGAGCTCAATGAGGGTATGACCTATGTTGAGAAGCCAGTTCGGGTATTGGACAGAAAAGAGAAAGTGCTGAGGACAAAGACAATTCCCTTGGTGAAGATACTTTGGCAACATCACACTGTGGAAGAAGCCACATGGGAATTGGAGAGTTTGATGCGGGAGAGGTATCCCGAGTTGTTCACAGCATAATTGGTTCCAATTTGGAGGACCAAATTTTCTAAGTGGGGGAGAATGTGAGACCCCGTATATGTATAAGGGTATATATGTACATAGAAGTGTAAATAGAGTTGTACTATGAATTAATGAGTGAAGTATATGTAATGTAAGTCCACAAGTAATGTACACACTTGTAATGAGAGTGATAATCATACATACAAGTTTCATTATGTATGAATGTGTAGAAATGGACTTAAACATGTGGAGAATGTGTGTAGAATGGATTATGAGTAGTTTGGTAAAATGGAAGTAGAATTGCATAAGATGTGCACTTCCATTCTTGTTTATGTTAAGTACCATTGGTCATATAAAGATCCTACACAAGTTTTAATGTGTATAAAGTGAGGATGGATGCCATCTTCAAGTCTCAAAGAAGAATGAATGAGGAAATGATCATGGTAGCAAATTAAGGATATTTGGTAAGTGTTGTTGCAGAGGAAATCTGGAAATTTTGAAGGGCAGATCGATCTCAGGGGATGAGAGATCGATCTGGAAGAGCCAGAATGCTCTTATTTGGGCGAAAGAATAGGACAGATCGATCTCCAATGGACCAGATCGATCTCCTTAGCTCTCTGTTTGGGAGCAGATCGATCTCATGCTTCGACAGATCGATCTCATGCCTCAACAGATCGATCTCATGCTTCGACAGATCGATCTCAGGCTTAAAAATGCCGTGAAAAAGAGGGATTTTAAGGGACCAGATCGATCTCCTCTTGGACCAGATCGATCTCCTCAAGCTATTTCTATATAAGGAGTGCTGGAAATCAGAAAATTTCGGGAAAAACACAAACCTTTCACTTTCAACCCAAAAACCTAACATTCTCTCTCTAAAATCAGCCATTTTCAGTGAGGTTTGAAGAGAGACCATTAGAGACAAAGTTGTTCCTATCAAAGAGAAGAACAACATAGTTGAAGAGCATTTTCCCATTGTGGATATTGAAGGATTTAAGGGCATTGCCATTTGGAGCAAGAGGAGAAATCAAAATTGGGTAAGATTCTAACACTCCAACTATGGTACATTGTCTATTTAGTGATTTTGGAGTTGTTGGCATGAGTATAGATGGTTAGAAACTATCTAAATGCATTGGTATGATTTTGACCTAGAAATGGTCTAGAGTGAGAAAGTGAAATTGATTGAGATTTATGAGAAATGGGATGTCTAGAGGTAACAATAGTGTTATGGGTATGATTTTAAGATGTTGTTGGTGGATAAATTGTGAGGTTTACCTAAAAGAGGTAAAATGAGGGTTAAGGCATTTGTAAAATGCATAAGTGAATAATGTTGACTAGAGAGGTCAATTATGGGTTAAATACGTTAACTCAATCGATTTAATGAATGAATCGCAGCTTCCGAGGATACGCCGAGGCGAGTTGACCCAAGAGCGTGAGGAGCTAAGAGAAAAGGAGTCACACCAAGTAAATCGAGGTAAGGGAATTGTGTGGACTCTTAGAGATATTGTGAGCAATTTGGGCGCATAAATGTTTTGCTAGAATGCATGAGATTAGGAAATGTTGTTGTTGGGTGATTGAAGGGTAAAAGTTGGGAGTTTGAGAAATGTGCATGAAAACAAAAGCATATTGCTTTGAAAATCATGTTTTTATTGCTTTTTGGCAAATGATTGGTAGGTTGGCTAACATTGAAATGATTTGCAAAAGAAATGAGTATGTTTTGGTTTTGAGAACCACATTTTGCAAGTTTTGAGCCACCTACATGATTTCGTGAGTATGGAAGAGTGCAAGAGGCACTAGTTTTCACATGGATTTCATATTGTTTTGGCATTGTGCTTTGAGTTTGTCTCGCACTGGATGCCCATCTTGCATGTTGCCGTGTTTGGAGCTTCGAGTAGACTTGGTGTCACATCGATTAAATAGGCTCACACGTGCATTGTTTTGAGACATGGCATGTTAAAACAACCTGATGAGCCCGAACGAGGGATAAGGGTTGGAGATCCGCCTGATGAGCCCGAACGAGGGATAAGGGTTGGAGGAACAGCTGATGAGCCCGAACGAGGGATAAGGCTGGGGGTCCACGGAGTACGTTGTACCGTGCATGTAGCATGGAGTACATTGTACCGTGTTGTGATGTGAAGTGCCGTCTTCGGACGAGATCTGCTATGGACCGGCGGGTAGGATTTGACCCACCTCCCGTGTGGAAGCAGATGGTGGTGATATCCCGCACACCTGATCCGTGTAGCCGGTATCACAGGTTATGTACATAGACCTTGAGGTTATTACCTATTGTTGAAACTGCCTATCTCACATGTATAATGCTATTTGAGAATAAATCCATGTTTGAAGTGATTGTGGTCAGGAAAGCCCGAGGGATGGGCTGGGACCTGACGTTGAATTGATTTGTTAATGGTTTTTAAAGTGCACGAATGCATGATGTTTAATGCCATGCCTTATTGTGAAAATGCATGATGTTTAATGCCATGCTTTTATTGTGAATTATGCATGATGATTTATACCATGCTTTGAGTTGAAATGTGCACTGAATTTTAATAGCATGAATGCTTTACATACCATTAACACAATCATACACTCATGTTTTGAGATAAACAATGAATAAAATGCTTTTGAGCATGGCATCACGATCACGTAGATAGTACAGTATCTACCTGTTCGCATGATTGCCTTACTGAGCGTGTGGTTTGCTCACCCCCTTATTTTCCCCTCTCTACAGAGATTTGAGTATAGATTGGACGTGACTGGAGGCATTCCCTTTTTGGTAATCCGCTGCATCCCATCGCTAAAGGTATACACACTTGGATTATTTTGTATCTAAACTAGACATAGCACAGTAGCATTTTGTATGTAACTACTGGGGATGTAAAACAATGTAAACACATGTAACAACTCTGATATATATACATTTATACAAGTGTTTACTCATAAATAATGTTTCAAATTGAATTAGTATGGTGGAGTGAGTTAGACGTCGACACACAGCCCAACTGTTAAGCGTGTGGTTGTTCACGATCGAGGAAGGATGATTAAGGATTGATGCATGAAAATGCGAAAAATTTGTACGTATTTTGGTAAGTTGAGGGTCGTGACACTCACTATGGGAACAAAATCATCCGTCATATATATATTTTGCACTAAATTCTTGAAGATAATTCATTTTTTAAGAAGTCTTGAAAAAAGTTCCTATACATAAAAATATAATGTAATAATATTTTGTAGCATTTACGTTGTAATATTTTGATTTATAAAATAAAATAGCACGATTTATTCAATATGTGTAGTCTATTGATTTTAATTTCAAATAATTTGAAATTTATAAATAATGTAATCATGTATTTTATACAAAAAAGTTGACAACATTTAAAAATAATGTATTCTATTTTCTACAAGTTCAACTATGATTTCTTTCTAAAATGTGGTCTATAAAAACTGTAATCTATATTACGTGAGAAAAGATTACGCCAAAATAGGATACGATTAAAAAAACATATTATTTTCTTTTAAACTAGCCTCTGTAAACGTAGTCCATGAGTTCTTTTAGTAGAGTATCTTGGGGATGTTGACTTCCCTATGCTATTTTCTTAACAGATGCCATTTTTTATATAAAAAAGTTAACTCCTCAGTTTGATAGTTTACAATTTTGAACTAGAACCTATTACTTCATTCCAAATACCTTGCTATTTGGTAGATTTACAACAACCCCCACTTATTACCGTAGAATATCAATGTATGCTATTATTAAATCTTAAGAAAATGTAGTTTCGTTGTTCTATAAGGCGTATGTCTAAAGGTGATAAAAGCTTGAACCTTTAAATTGAATATGAGGTACAAGGAAAAATATTAACCCTTTACATTAGTTTGTGAGTTCTTCCAAAAGATAGTGCATTTTGTTTTTCATAGGACTTCGTTTTATCTTGTGTTAGCAAGTATTGTAGGATTAATCAAAATCTATAAAAAAAACATCCTCTTGCTTCTCTACTTACATAGAAAAGCTTATCAATAATGCATCACAACTTTCCTTTTTAAAAACACTCTAGTCAAAAGAGTTATAAGTCAATTATAGACTTTAATCTAACTATATGTTGGGATTTAACAGTGCATCTAAATATGGTACCTTATAAGAAATAGTCTTTAAACTTAATTATCCCTATTATTTCAAGAATTGTTGCAATAGGAATTTTAATATCTCATATATATATATATATATATATATATATATATATATATATATATCTTGAGCAACTCATGATTGAGAGCCTTCTAAACTTTTACACAAAGATCGTCAGAAGAGATATTATCCTTTGAAATTAAAGGATTAATTTCCTAAGTGACATTAATGGAAAAAAGTTGGAATCGTTCAAGATCATCAGTAATTACCAGTAATAGTCTCATACCTCTTGCTCGGTAGGGAGGTACTCTAAAGTTAGTTTACCTTTCTTTACAACATTTCACACATGATTGTACCTCATAGTAATATGTTTCTTATTATTTAACAATTGGTCATCCTTAGTGTTGTAAATTGGAACTTTATTGTTGCAATACAAAGCAATTGGTCTTTTAGTTCTTTCAATAAAAGGTATTCCCCTTTAAAAACCTTTTAAAACAAAGCAAACTCGTGGCTCATGTATTGTTAGATTCAAACATAAACATCCGAGTATAAAATAGAAAAAATTTAAAAACATTATGCTTGAAATCAAAATCCAGTGGATCTCTTTTATCAATATTCATAGTTATCATGCAATAAATTAATCAAGATTCATGCAAAGGTGTTAGAAAACACACATAACCCTTAAATATAGTAATTGTTAGCTCAAGTGTTGATAAAATATCAAAAATGGGGTGAATTAGATTTAGTCCAAAATTGATTTTAAATAAATATGTGGAAAAATGTAAGACCCGATTGTTATCGTATTTCTTTATGATTCACACATTTTACGGATATGGTTATATGTTAATGGAATCATAAGACGGATGATTTGATCATATAAATATGAATGAAGTAGTCGAAAGTACGTTAAATCTGAAAATGGACAATTAAGGAATTTCAAATTAAATTTATGAGATTTGAATTGTTCGAACAGAGAAAAAAATTTTAAAAGAGAGATTATAGTGGGTCCAAGAAGGAAAGTCAGGCCAAATTGGTCCTGAACGTGTAGAAAGGTAAAACGGTCAAAAAACTAAAATTCGGTATAAATTCGATAAGAAAATTTTAATTAAAAATAAGGACTTAGGATATATTGATCAATAATGAGGAAATTATCAAATTTCGAGTCCAATTGATCAAGATCCGAAATTATTAAGGTTTACTAAAAATTCACTCGGGATAATATCCAAAAAATACGGAGAAAATATAGCGAAAAATTGGTTAAAATACAATAAATAAATAAAATTAATTAATTTAAATAAAATATGATTTTAGTAGATATTTTTGGAAATTTTAAGAATATTTTAATGAATATAATAATAATAATAAATAAATTATAAATAATAATAATAAAAATAATAAAAAAAGGAAAGAAACTGAAATTTTCGCGAAGAGTGAGAAAGAACAAAATGAAATGAAGAAGCCCAAACTGAGGGGATGACTGGACGACCACCGGCGACCCAACGGCTAGGCGAAGGGCCGAAAAAGGAAGAGGACATCAGCGCGACCTCCTGGTACCAACGACGCGGCCCACCGACGTCGGAATCCAGCGGATCGAGGGAGAGATGCCGTGGAGAGGAGAAGCAGAATCGGCGGCCACCAGCGCCGATTCGGCCCTAGCCGTCACCAACCGAAGCTCCCCCATGCGGTGCAGAGCTGATTGGTGGCGAAAACGGCCCAGGAAACGGTAGTCAGCGCCGGCAACGACGAGAAAAGAATATTGGTACCGTCGTCGAAAGGGAGAAGAGCCGGACCGACCACTTTTCGGCCACCATTGGTGAAACCGAGCCAGATTCGTGAATCAGACTACCCCGGAGAGCTGCTAGAGGCAGAAACCAATGAAGAATCGGCTGGCAGAGCTCTGAAAGGGCGAAGAAGAAAACCGAACCGGACTGAACCGGCTGATGATAATTCTATATTTTTAGAATTATTTGTGCTTAATTTCCTAATTAATTATTTAAATCCCCAATTTATTTTGTTAATTATCCCCTTTATTTAATTAAAATTCTCATGTTTGCAGATAAATTAAATCTGGATGAATTTTGAATATTTCGGTAGAAAATGGACCGAAATTGAGCTAAAATCGAGATTGGACCACGCGGACAACACGAGACTAGCACATCCAATTGGACAAAAAGACAGATGACATGGAAATATTATTTTTCAAGGCGCCAATAGTGTGAAGACAAGTGGCCAAACAATGCCAACTCATCTAGGATGAAAAAAATTACAATTGTACCCCTAAGTGTGTATATAAATAGAAAAAGATGGCAATTGAAAAAGATGTAGCCTAGGTTAGAATAGAAGTAATTTAGGAGTAGATGTAAAATTAGGGTAGAATAGCTTTTAGGTTAATTTTACAAGCTTTCTTTAAAATTCCCGAATAGTTTTTTCTTTAGAAGTTGATTTACTGTTCATTCCATTTTTCTTTATGTTTTTCAATTGTCTTGGATGTGAAACCCAGATTTTTCCTACTATGTTCATTAATTGGAATCATAAGATGGATGATTTAGAACATATGAATGTGAATATTGTAGTGGAGGTATGAAAATATGAAACAGGATAAATGAGGAGCAATAATTTAGATTAAACGGATTTAAATCGTTGGACGAAAGATACGAAATTTAAATGAGAAAAGATAGTGAGTCCGAGAAGGAAAATCAGTCTAAATTGGTCCCAAACGTGTAGAAAGGTAAAATGGTCAAAAGATCCTAATTTCGGTGTAAATTCGATAAGAAAATTTCATTAAAAATATGGATTTAGGAAATCTTGATCGATAAATAAGAAATTATTGAATTCCGAGTCCAACTGGTAAAGATACAAAAATATTACGAATTTTCGTAATTTTCGCCTGGGACATTATTCGGAAAATATACGAAAAATACACCGAAAAAGTTAAAATAAATTAAATTAGTTAAATTAATTAATTAATAAAATAAAATATGATTTTTGAGATATTTTGGGTATTTTATTATATTTTATTTGATTAAAATAAAATATAATAAAATATAACATAATAAAATATAATAAAATAATAATAAAGTATATTATAAAAACAAAAAAAAAAAGATTGAAATTGAAAAACTCAAATCCAGATTTGGAAATTGAGAAGGAAATAGGAAGTAAAATGTGAAAGGAAACGAAGCAGAGGAATCGAGGGACCGAGGCCGGCAAGCCACCACCGGTGACCGAGGAGCCCTGACAACCAACGGAAACGAAGCTCGACCACCGCCCGACCCTCCTACCACTGGCGATGCGCACCGAAAACACCAGAATCCGACGGATCGAGGGAGGAAGCCGCGGGGGAAGAGAAGAAGAGTCCGGCAGTTCCACCGGCGATTGACCCCAGCCGACCCCAGCCGAACATTGCCCTGCTCCAGCGCACAGAACCACGCCAGAAATGGCTTGAGAACCGGTCGAAAAAGTGGTGAACGACGATGGGAAAGCCTGAACCGGTACGGACCGGTTCAACAAGAAGAGAACCGGGCTAAACCGGGCCGATCTGAACCGGTCTGGACCGGACCGAACCGGTTCAGCCAATAAAGAGGGGAAAAAAGGATAAAAAGGAAAGAAAAAGAGAAAAAGGGAAAAGGGAAAAATTTCCGGGGATACATCGGACTTCGAGTAAGTCGGTAAGAGGTCAAAAGTGATCGATTTAATTTTTGAGAAATTTATTTAAATTATGTTTGATCAAAAATTTACCCGAAATTAAATATAAAATTGTGCAATTCGACGATAAATCGCGTACGTGAGCCCGATTGAACTTCGATTTGTGGACCATCATATAATCTCGGGAAGGTAAAGCTCATTTACGACAATTTATGTAATTATCGCGTATTAAAGATTTATTTTACGAGTTACATATTAAATTCTGCATTTAGTGGATTAAAGTGAGATTTTTAATTAAATTGTCGTAAATGATATACGGGCTATTCAAATAGTTTAGAAAAAGGCCCAATAAGTACTGATGGGCCCAGTGAGCCCAATAAGCCTTGATGAAAGAATTAATAAGTGGAAACAGGCTTAAAACGGATTAAGGCCCATTAAGGTGCAATCGGACCCAATAAGAGAGAAATTGGCCCAATTAGCTAAATCAACTGTAGTAAATATGACAAAAATATTTATTGAGTTGAATACGATTAAAACGAGGTTTATACCGATAAAACCGAGTAAAAAGAGTAAAATCGATGAAAAGTCAACTTTTGGTCAAAGCTTCGATATAATCACATATTTGGATATGTTGAAATGAATTTAAGTCATATGTGATAACTTGAACTTGTTTTGTAGTAGCTCGGTCTATCGACACATTTTACTAGGTAAACCCGAGCATCGAGGAAAATGCTCTACATCAGTCTTTAAGAGGTAAGGGATATAATTTAGAGTAGCGTTAGTACTCCTTCATCCTTACCAACTGTTTATGTATGAGAATTGAATTAGATTTTACGAAATGGATTTTCAACTGTATTCAAACCGAAGCCAAAAACCATTTCTCGAGTTTTCAGCATGTTTTATATATATGAGATACATTTTTACAGCATACATGTTTATAAAAGTGATTTTTCTCTTCTGAAACGAAAGCATAGCATTTTCATGTGAGATTACGGGTTAAAGTCCCGATATGTTTTATGAAACCATGTTTTTATGATACGGGTTAAAGCCCAAAAAATAGCTTTTAAGCTATATTTTCATAGTACGGGTATGAGTCCCAAGAAATAACTATTATAACTATGCTTTCCATATTTACACGGGCTAGAGTCCTGCAATGAGTTATGAAAATTATGTTTTCTATGAGAAACGGGCTAGAGTCCCATAATGATTTATGAAAACTATGTTTTCTATGAAAAACGGGTTAGAGTCCCGTAACAATTTTGAGAATCGGGTTAGAGTCCCGTAATGATTTTTAATACACGGGTATGAGGCCCGAAATGATTTTGATAAAATGGGTAAGAGGCCCAAAATGAATTTTTGTGGGGTAAAAAGGCATGATATGATGATAGTCAGAGGATCTGGGGTCGATCTCGTATGGAGATGATCGAGGATCTACCCAGCCGACGACCAGAGAACGGGCAGGCTTTGACTTGATATGAGAAACGTGTGCATAGTCCACACTTGGTGATGCAGGTGAGTTCGTGCGTATAGTCCCCATTTAGTGGTGCACGAGAGATAGGGCAGCGTACGACCCTGATCCAGTCCTACGGCTCTACTGTACAAAGGCCATATGTACCTATGATGAACGTCCTACAGGACCAGATGTATGATGTCCTTCGGGACTAGTATATGAGACGATTGCCTGACCCTACACGATAAATTGATGGAATGATATATATATATATATATATGTTTTTGCACATTTCATGCTACCTGTTTTATGATTTTATTGAGCACAGATTTTCTATGATGAGATTTTAAAGTTAGCCATGAGTATGCTTTACGAAATGTGCATATGACAATACGATTTCATTTCCAAAGTGATGAGCATGTTATGATATGCATGATTAAGTTTTGAGATGCTTTTTACTTGTTTACACGACGTGATATGCATACTATATATGAGTTTTACCATAAAGATGCATGATGTGTAAACTTATGATTTAAGCATGTTTTTACTGCTTTTACGAAATGTAAGCATCTCTACTCCAGTACATGTTTATGATGATTTGTAAAACCAAGAGTTTTATCATGTTTTGAGTATTAAAGCTATTTTAAATGTATCTCTTACTGAGTCTGAAAAACTCACCCCTTCCTCTCCATCTCCCAGATTATCTATAGCGAGTCTACTGCACATACGAGACTGTGGTCGTAGATGGAGAAGTCTGACCCTCCCACAGTACATTTTGTAGCTAAGAGGTATTGTCTTACTTTGTATTCCAGACATGATGTAATGCATGGACACTATTGTATATAACTTTTGGGATGTAATAGATGTAAATGATTGTATACAGAGTCTTAGTTATGCAGTATAAATGAATGAATATATTTAGTTGTTATATGATTCTAAGATATGAATGAAAAGTATTGAGGATGTGGGTTGAATAATATAAACTACATTTCAAACTCTGCAAGTTGTGTTAAGTCATAACGTAGCCGTTATGCTGCCGAAATTTTTAAAATAAAAGAGGTTTTAAATCTAGACATGGGATAGGAAAACAACTTAGTTAAGGGATAAAAAGTTTAAATTAGCCCTATTTTTTCACGCTTCCGGGGCGTGACATTGGATAATTTTATTTCAATAAAAAAAAAAGCAATTTCATTCATATTCTCGGTTTGCATATGAACTTGCCTAATTTTTATTTTATCTCTTTGGATTCACCGACTGTTGAACATGAGGAAGTAAGAAGCTTGGCTGGTGACAGTGGCCAAGTCTTCTTCCCTGTTCAACAATTTATTTTTCTGTTTCATTAGATAAATTCAAGCATGGGATTTGGTTTTGTTACCAACTTTTATTCAAAGAAGAAATTTTCATTTATTGTTTTCTCGTAGCATTTTCATTTCCTGCAATTCTTATTTTATATTTTCTAGATTGTTTCTTTTCATATCTTTGCTGTGGTAGCTCTTTGGATTTGAAATAGTGAATGGAAGTGCTGTTGTTGCCGTTATGTTTCCTACATTTCCGTTTTATGCTTATCTGTTTTCTTCTCCATTTTCATTGTTTATAACTTGTTTTTAAATTCTAGTTTCTGTTATTTCGAGTGATTTTTTCCACTGGCCAGAGAGTGTTTGTGCTGTTGAGTGGAGTTGTTGGAAAGCTGGAATGCAGATGGAGGCAGCAACTAGTCGGGACAGAACCATGGCATCATAGCCAAAACCGAGGACCACATCTTTCCTCCTCTGTTCCCCCCTGTTCCACATTTCATTAACTGTTCATTTGCTTAGAGTAGTTCATTTTGTTTAATTCCAGTCTTCACTAATTGTCTGCTGTCATTGTTATGGGTTAGTTGCTGCGTAAAAGATGAAGGAAGGCTGCTGCTGGTGCTACTCAGTTCTGCAGCTGAATGAATAGCATGCAGTGTTGGCATTGGCTCGGTTCTGTAGCCGAGAAAGGGTGTTGCGATTGCATCTGTTGAATACTGAATTGAAGCAGATCGAAAACGTGCAGCAGGCTGGAGCAGAGGACAAAGCCGTGAGCACTACCTAGAGCAAAACAGAACCGAGAGAGAGGACATACCTGGACAAACCGACAGCATTTGGAGCAGAAGACAGGATCATGAGCACCTGAAGAAAGCAGTGGGGATGTGCATTGTACTGGGCAGGACAGACCAAGGAACAGCAGCTGAAGCAAAGGTTGCAGGCTGACTGGAAAACAGCAAACCTCGCCAGGACAGCAACTGATGAAGATAGCAGGCCTGGAACCGAGAATGCCTGGAGCTGGAATTTGCAAAGAAGACAGTGAACAGTACTGCATGTCGGCACCACTTGGCTTTGCAATTTGTTATGCCTTGTTTGGCCAGCTTTCCTTGGTTTAAATTAATGTTGATTGCATTTTGATTGTTTTCATTAGTGTTAGTTAGGATAGTGGTTAATTGATAGTTAAATTTTAATGTTTTAAGTTGTTAATTTAATCTTTAGTTTTAAGTCTTAGTTAATAGTTAATTTTATATTATATGTTTTAGGACTTTAATTTAGTTTAGTTACATTTAGAATTTGATTCAAGCATTTTTAATTTAGTCTTTATTTTCATTAAATTTTAGTTTAGTTTAATTTGCATTTTAATTAGTTTACTTACATGCATTTTTATTTTTTTTTAAGTTGGTTTAAATTTTAGTTTAGTTTAATTTTATTTCTTCATTTTCATATTTGCATTTTATTTTAATTGCGTTAATTAATTTTAATTGTTTTAATTTTCTTTGTAGGTTTTTTATTTTAATTGCTCGGAGTACTGGAAGTAAATTTTGCTCGGTTTTATTTTCTATAGTTCTTATTATTTTATTACTTTCCAGTATTTTTAATTAGTTTTATTAGATCACCCACTTTAATTTCATAATTTGCTAGGATATACTTAGGGTAAGATTAATCGGTAGTTAATTAGGCTGATCAACTTCTCTGTGGAACGATAACTCGGGACTCAAATCTCATTATTACTTGTACGACCTGTGCACTTGCTG
The DNA here is from genome assembly GCA_033439115.1 of Firmiana major. Taxonomy (NCBI): domain Eukaryota; kingdom Viridiplantae; phylum Streptophyta; class Magnoliopsida; order Malvales; family Malvaceae; genus Firmiana; species Firmiana major. The sequence continues at coordinate 43,332,907 of CM065905.1, forward strand.
ACAATACCTTTTGGGCGTGTCAGCTGAACCGGACCGGTCTGAACTGGGTTGAACCGAACCGAACCGGTTTAACCAAGAAAGAGAGGAAAAAGGGAGAAAAAGGAAGAAAAAGAGAAAAAGGAAAAAGGGGAAGAATTTTTGGGGATACACCGGACTTCGGGGTAAGTCGGTAAGAGGTCAAAAGTGATCAATTTGATTTTCGAGAAATTCATTTAAGTTATATTTGATCAGAAATTAACCCGAAATTAAATATAAAATTGTGCAGTTCGACGATAAATCGTGTACGTGAGCCCGATCGAACTTCGATTTGCACACCATCAGATAATCTCAGAGTAAGTAAAGCTCATTTACGATAATTTATGTAATTATCGCATATTAAAGATTTATTTTACGAATTACGGATTAAATTTTGTATTTAGTGAATTATATTGGGATTTTTAAATTAATTGTCGTAAATGATATAAGGGCTATCCAAAGAGTTGGAACGAAGCTCGATGAGTAGTGGTGAGCCCAATAGACCCAAAGAAGGGATTTAATAAGTGGAAACGGGCTTAAGGCCCATTAAGGTGCAACCGGGCCCAATAGGGATAAACGGGCCCAATTATTTAAATTAAGCCTAGTAAAAGTGAAATATGGATTAATATGTTTGGATTTAACTTGATAAATGATTATATGCAGCTCTAGAGAACATATTGAGAGCTAAATGGATCGGGTGATCGGTAGCGTTGGGAAAGGTCAGATTGTACAGAAAAATGAGGTAAGGGAATTTTACGGACTGCTAGAGGTAGCTTTACGCAATTTCAACTTCATTTGCAGTCTCTTAAAGTGTCTAAAGGGTCTACATTTAAGATAAAAATTTTAGTGCCCCGGATGAGCAAATTACTAAAATACCTTTGTGAAGGGTAAAATTTCTAAATTTAGGAAAAGTTGAGAGGAGTAAGAACAAGAGGTCCTTGCTTGTTCTTGAGGTGTTTTGACACATGCATGGGTAGGCTAGCTAACTTTTAAATAAAATGCACAACATTGCATAACTTTAATCAATGTTGATTTCCTCTAAAATTGATTTGAGAAATGTAGCCGCCTACGTGATTTTATAGAAATGTGACATGCTAGAGCTCAGCTCGCACGAGTTTTTAATTTGTGTGATGCATGCATTGGTGCTGGAGCAAGAGCTCGCACTAGAGTTTTACATGCATTGGTGCTGGAGTCTAACTCACACCAGATTTTCACTTGAATTGTTATAACAGAGTACTGGAGCCTAGCTCGCACTAGTTCTACATGATTTTGACAGAGTGCTAGAGCTTAGCTCGCACTATTCTTATGAGATTTTATGAAACACGTGCTGGAGCTTGGCTCGCATGGGATTTTCCTTGATTTTATGAGAGTGTTGGAGCGTCGCTCGCATTGATTTTATGAGACATGCAATGAGCCATGCTTGGAGCGTTGGGTAGACTGTGTGTCACGCCGATTAAAAATGCTCACACGTGCGTTTTGAGATAGGTACGATTGTGGAAATGAGATATAGGTCCACGGAGTACGTTGTACCGTGTAAGTAGCATGGAGTACGCTGTTCCATGCTAGGATTGATTATGTGGCATCTTCAGATGTGTGGCATCTATGGTAGCGAGTGGCAACTTCGGATGCGAGTGATCGGGCCGGATCGACGGGATGGACTAACCTACCTCCCGGGGCGGTTCTCGATAGTGGTGAGACCCTGCACACTAGGATCTGTATAGCAGTGGGATCACGAGGACATATGGCCATAGTCCTAGTTATTTGCCTGAGATATACATATATTGCCTAGTCTCGCATGTTGGTGTTTTGAGAAACTCGTTTTGTGGATTTTTGTGTGAGTCTGGATCACCCGAGGGAGGGGTTAGATCTTGACTGAGATAAGATTTTGATGAGAATGAAACTGGGTTTTAAACTAAATTTGAATGATGTTATTTTCCATGCTATTTAAACCCATGAATGATGTAAACTGGTTTTACATGACACTCATTGTATCACATGTCACTATTGCTTTGAAAAGCATTTGATTTCATGGTTTTGTGTGAGTCAGGAACACCCAAGGGAGGGGTTGAGTCCTGGCATTGTTGTGAAATTTTATCGAGAATGAAATAATTTAAATGGATTTGCATGTTGAGTTTTCCATGCTCTTTGAAATCCATATTTGAACTTGTTTTACATGACATCATGAATTGTCGCATCTGTTTTGAAATGTGTGGAGAAAGGGTGGTTATGCATGGCACCACGTTCATGTAGGTAGTATCGTTACCTACCTGTTCGTAGGATTGCCTTACTGAGCTTGATGTGCTCACCCCTTTCATTTTCTCACACAGATCATCTCCAGTAGACTTTGAGGCGATTGAGTACTGTATTCTTGATATCCGCTGTTGGCCATCATTTTGAGGTATATACACTTGTACATATTGTATCTAAATGAAAATAGCACAGTAACATGTTTGTAAGTAACTGTCGGGGATGTATAGATAATGTAAACACTTGTAAATGAATGGAAAATAATAAATGAAAAACTCATGTGTTTACCTTTTTTGTAGTAAGGAATTAAGTTCTATGGTGGATGAATGGTGGGATTGACATTGACGCAGAGCCCAATTGTTAGTGGAGTGTGGTCACGATTAGAGGACAAGTATGAAGGAAAAATGAAAAAAAATTTACTTTGATTTTGGGTAGTTTTGGGTCGTGACAAATGGTGGTATCAGAGCGAAATTGGTCTGATGTGTGTCAGTGTCTGTAATTAGGAAATGACATCCCCGTGTTACTTGCTTGGTTAGATACAATAGTGTATATCGAGATGAGCTTTAATTAAGAAATGGTTGAGAATGTAGGAATATAGGCATTATGCCTAATATAGTCGCGGTAGAGGAGGTAGAGCACGAGGCAGAGGTCGTAGAGGTAGGCCTGAGCTTACTAGTCGTGCTGAGTCAACCTATGAGAACCAGGATGAGATTGAAATGGAGGCTAATGTTGAGCCTACCCCATAAAGTCTGACAGAGAGATCAGACAGTATTAAGACATGTTTCGCGAGGTTGGAGCAGAGTGTTGAGAATATTTTGGGAGCTAATTGCTCAGAGTATGCATGGGATTTAAGGGCGAGTCGGAGCATTGGTGGAAGTCCGCTCGACCCATCTAAGGAGTTAGACATCCAAAACTACCATGAGAAATATTTCTGGATGTATTCCCATGACAGAATATCTTGGACACTGCTTAAAGGAAATTACAGATAAAATTCCTTACTCTGACTCAGAGGAACTGGTTGATTGACGAGTATGAAACTCAGTTTATATTTCGGAGCAGATATTACCCCGACACTATGGGCAGAGAGAGTTGAAAAGCCCAAAAGTTCATGGAAGGGCTCAGATTGTCAACTAGTGTCCGATTGGCCCCGTTAGACATCACTACCTATGCCGATGCAGTGCGCAGACTACAGTTGTGTGAATAAGATCATGTGTTGCATGCCTCTGAGATTAGGAAAGGTAGTAAGGGCCGAAATAGAAACAAAAGAAAATAGAGAATGACAGAGATGTCAGAACGGGAAAGAGACCAGTTGGTAAGAGATTAGAGTTGTTGAGTCACGAGTATTGTGATTGGAGGACCCCAACGTACTTCAGAGCAGTGTAAGATGTGTGGTAGATACCACGGAAGTAGGGCCTACTGTCAGACCCGGATTTTTTGTAGCTTATTTCCTTATGATTCCTATGTGTATGAACACTATGTAATTATGGTTGAATCATAAGAAGAGTATTTATTAGACTTAAAGTGTTATTGAAATGAATTAACACGCTAAAGCTACATAAAATGCCTAATGTGAGCAATGAGTATCACAGGCTAAACCGAGTCATTCTAAATCATTCTGACTGAAAATAAGAACTTAAAATAAGAGAGCGTAGAGAGCTCATGAAGGAAAGTTAGCTTGATTTAGACCCGAACATACAAAACGAGAATAAAAGCTAAAAAGGGTAAAATGGACCTTTTCGGTGAGAAAAGGAGTTTCGGGTGAAATTATCCACCGAGAGCGGTTGGAATATAAAGAAGAGAGTGTAAGACATGATATAAAACACTTTTGAAAATTAAAGAAAAAGTCAACTTAGTCAATGGTTAAGGAAAAAGTCAACTATAGTTAAAAAAGTGGACTTTTACCATAGTTGACTAATCAAGGTTTGAAATTAACCTAAGTGTGGAGAAAAATTTGGGGAAAAATATTCTTGGCCAGAATACAAGATAATCATCCCCGGAAGTAAGGAAAATTTATTCGGAAGGATTCCGGAATAAATTTAATGGTTAAAAACGTAATGGGCCTAAGGTGAAAATTTTAAAGCCCATTAAGGTATACTAAATGTATATCGAAAATGTTAGGTCCTTTAGACGGAATTGTTGGACCAATTGATCGGCCAAATTTTGAGACAACAAAAGGCCCGAGGTATAGTAAAATTTCAGCCCGAAAGCCCATTAGGAAAGCCCAAACCGAGAAGCCCAATTGGAAAAGCCCATGAGATAAATATCTAACTATAGTTAAAGTTAACTATGACTCATAAGGTGACTCATAAGGTGACTCATGGTTCAGAATTGGAAAGTCAAGCATAGTGGCTGAAAAGTAAGGCTTAATGGCTAAGTAAGTGGCTTATAAATGCAGCCACACCATTGTCTTCTTCATCACACATTTCCGGCTAGAGAAGAACACCATTGAAACATAACCATTCAAGCTTTCTCTCACTAGAAATCACTAGGAATTAGTCATATTTGGAACTTGCATTCTTCATGGAAGTTGTTCCAAATTGAAAGGAGATTAACATATGTTGGAATTGGCTATCAAGGAGCCATAGAGTGCAAACCGGGAGCCTCCAAAGATTCGGCCAAAAGGAGAACACTACAATTGGTATATTTTCTAATTTCCAATTTCATATATGTTAATGTATGAATGATTTCAAGTATGTTGATATATGTTTTAAGCATTGAAACATATTAAATCACCATGAAGAGGGTTAGGCCGAGAGTGATCAATGGGATATTGAAATATGTCAATTTGATTTTAAGACATAAATGGATTAGTACACATGTATTAATGTTAATGGTATAATTAGAATTAATCAAATTGATTAATTAATACATGTAAATTATTGGCAACCAAGGTGTTTGATAAAATGCCTAAATGAACAATAGGATAATTGGTAATATTGCCTACCAAGTGTTTGTGAAAATGCCTAAGTGGAAATGGCTAGAAAATAGGCATGTATGGCATGCCATGGTGGAAACCGAGAATGGCTAAGCTCTCGGCCAAGGCATGTGGCCGAGAGGCCCAATGGGCCAAGCCCAATATTTTTAGGCCCAATAGGGTGTAATGGGCCTAAGACAAGCCCAATAAGAGTTGGTGGGCCCCACAAGCCCAATAGGCCCAACAAAAGTGAATAGTAAAATGAAAATGGACTTAAGGCCTAGTTAAGCCCATTAAGGATTTTAAGGCCCATTAAGGGAAAATTAAACTGTATTAATGTGTAATACAGTAGGAAAATGATAATTAACCTGAGGAATGGTTATTTACAGCTCCAGAGTTTACATCGAGAACTGATCGGACTGCGGGATTGAGCAGCACCGAGGAAGTGAGGTCACTTGACGTGATCCGAGGTAAGGGACTTTTGCGAGTAGTTAGAGATACCTGCACGTATTTTCAACTGCTTCTGCATTCACTTAAAAACTCTGAGGGTCAGAGAAAGTGAATAATAATTATTGCGACCCGATAGTGGCAAATTACGATTTTGCCCCTAGTTAGTCAAAAAGTCAACTTTTGTGAGAAGTTGCAAAAAGCATGGAAAATGCTATTGTGAGTGTTTAATTGTTATTAGCATGAAAATAAATAGATGGGCTAATGATTTTAAGGTTGATATGACTTAAGCACACTTTGAGTGCTGATTTTGATGTTTTATAAACAATCCCTTTTTAAATAGCCATCTATCATATTATGTGAGAATGAATCGTGCTAGAGCACAGCTCGCACTGGGATTCATGTGTTTTTCCACATAATATTAGTGCTGGATTTGATACGCACTAGATTTTCATGACATGCATGATAGAGTACTGGAGTTTTACTCGTACTCAGCTTTGAATAATATATGCATGACAGAGTGCTAGAGCGTGGCTCGTACTCGATTCTTCATGGTTTATACATGACATAGTACTGGGACCTATTGCTCGTACTTGATTTTGATATTGTGCATAGCATAGTACTGGGAGCTATTGCTCGTACTTGATTTAATACATAAACTATGCATTGACCTAGTTGCTAGAGAGTGCTCGCACTAGAGTCGAATTTTATGATGTGAAACAGTGTTGAGCGGAGTGACGACTGTGAGTCGCACTCAAGACGCACACTGTATGTGATATGTAATACATGTTGAAACCCATGCTTGAGACCTTGCGTGACTGTGTGTCATAGCTAGAGAGGATATCCGCATGAGGTTGGTATAGACGTGGTATGATATTTCCACAGGCACGAGGGCTAAGACCTATGTTAGGTACCCTGACTGTGATGTTGATGATTTCCACGGGAGTGAGAGCTAAGTCCTATGGTAGGCACTCTGGCCGTTAGAACGGGTCCACGGGGGTACTTTGTATCGTGTCTGAGTGGCACGAGGTACGCTGTACCGTGTGTTACGTAGCTGGCGGTTGACATTGGACTGACCATCCTCCCGTTACAGCAGTGAGGCCCCGCACATCTAGATCTATGTGGCTTGGCACTTTCTTTTCGGATATGATCATAATCCAGGATACTATTTGCATAAACCACAGAGTCTCACATGTTATATCACATTGATTAACTTCTTTAAACTGCGGACAGACCTGAGGGATGGGTCGGACTCCGATTTGTGTTGTGAATCATTTGATGCCATATTTATATGTGATTTAAATATACATGGCATGATTTACATAAAGGCATGATTTATATATAAATGCATTGTGTTGCACTACATGCCTACTTTTGAGAAATAAAGCATGATTTCTGTACATGGGATTTATTCTGTACAAGTACATATATATTATATTTCAAGACATGCTTTTAAAGTGAGTTAAGGAAATAATGTTTTCAAGGCATAGCACTATTTTGAGTAGATAGTGTGGATATCTACTTGCTTGCCTGATTTCCTTACTGAGCGCGTTATGCTCACCCCTTTTTCTTTACATCTCTCTACAGAGCGTCAGTAGAACGAGAGTTATCGTGGGAGAGTGTCCCAGAGTCCACTGCTAGTTCCTATCGATTCATCAGGTATACTTATTATGTACAGTTGTGTATCTAAACATAGAAACAACACAGTGATGTATACGTTATATATTATGGGGAATGTAATCGTATTAGATTTTATAAAATCTTACATGTATAATAAAAGCAACTACAGTTAGAATTAATATATTGACATGTATGTATGAGAATGGATATTATGGTAAGTGAAGACTCTGACATCGAATCACAGCCCAACCAATGAAGAGAGGAAAGGTAAGTTAAAAATGCGAAAAATTTATTGTGGTTTTTGGTTAAAGTCAAGGATTGAAACTGGGGTCCTGACACCTACACCTATACTTTACTGACTAAAATAGGCACTAAGTGTGGTAAGACGAGCCATTTATATAATGATTGCTCAGAGTTAGATGAGACTGCCCCACAGAAGGGTAAAGAGACAGAGAAAACCTTGTTGATATCTCTGCACCGAAAAAGGTAGGCCATAGCCGAAGAGAAAGGGGAAAGTAGGTTGTTGGACGAGGGCGAGTGTATGCCTTGGACTAGAACACTACTAATGTTCATATGATGTGGTGAAAGATACCACACTGGTTATGAATAATGAAGTAATTATTTTAATTGATCCGTATGCCACACATTTATTCATACCACCTTCATTTGTAGATAAGTTAGTGAAAGACAAGAATGCCTACATCCGTGGGCACAATCCTGATAGTTAGTACCCTAATGAAGGAGGGTTAACTAATGGAATAATTATGAAGAGATTATAAGTCAAAAACGGGGGAAGAAGTATAAGTCAGCCGATTTTATTCAATGGAATATGAATAATTTGAAGTAATATTTGAGAATAAAGTGGTCGGCTGCAAACTATGCTGTTCAGATTTCTATCCTAAGATAGTGATATAATTACCCATTAAAAGTATACTGTAAGTTTTGACAAGTAATAAAATGGGTGTAGCGATTGAAATTAAAGGAGTAAATGATTGTACTCACGGAATGAGTAATGACATAGTTTGTTATAAGTGATTACGAAAGGAGATAAGCTTTGAGATGTGATAGATCCTGAATATAAGATATATTGGAATAAAAGGTGTATGCAAGGTAAGAATATCTCTGATATGTGAAGTAATTTGGATTAAGCGATATGTAGTGAATATGAATTGTGACTAAGGATAAGGGGGGAAATATCCACAACCATTCCATGTGGTCAAGTCTGAGGGTTAATAAAGGATTTTTAAAATATCCACAACCAGTCCATGTGGTCAAGTCTGATGGTTAATAAAGGTATTTTAAAATACCTCCCCGCCTGAAGACTCGACAGCGTCTAGAAGTACACATCACCTATAAATTAAAGTCGATAGTTGTAATATATACATTTAAAATTAGGGTACCTTTACTGGTACGATAAAGAAATATAGAATTCGATTAATCATGAAGGTTTGAAAAAAATTAAAATTTCATAAAAGCCATTAATATAAGAAAAAGGAAATAACGCGAGTTAGTATCTTGAACGGAAGCAATTTTGAAATGACATTATACGTTTATGCGTACATAGGTCAAGGATATGGGTGATTGAAATATTTAGTGGAACTCAACTATGATGAGGTATTTAAACTTTAATTGGACCAATTTGTTATCATCCTTAATGACGATATTTTGGGTGTATTTAATGTCCAGGGCAAATCATAAGCAACAATTGAATTATTATAACAAAGTGTTAGAGCCTAGCTCGCACTAGTTTTACATGATTTTAACAGAGTGTTGGAGCTTAGCTCGCACTATTCTTATGAGATTTTATGAAACGCGTGCTGGAGCTTGGCTTGCACGAGATTTTCCTTGATTTTATGGGAGTGCTGGAGCGTCTCTCGCACTGATTTTATGAGACATACGATGAACCGTGCTTGGAGCGTCGGGTAGACTATGTGTAATGCCGATTAAATATGCTCGCACATACGTTTTGAGACATGCACGATTGTGGATATGAGATATGGGTCCACGGAGTACGTTGTACCGTGCAAGTAGCATGGAGTACACTGTACCATGCTGGGATTGATTATGTGGCATCTTCGGATGCGAGTGGCAACTTTGGATGCGTGGCATCTTCGGATGCGAGTTGCATCTACAGATGTGAGTGATCGGGCAGGACCGACGTGATGGACTGACCCACCTCTCGAGGTGGTTCCAGATAGTGGTGTGACCCCGCACACCAGGATCCGTGTAGCAGTGGGATCACGAGGACATATGGCCATAGTCCTAGTTATTTACCTGAGATATACATATATTGCCTAGTCTCACATGTTCATGTTTTGAGAAACTCGTTTTGTGGATTTTTGTGTGAGTCTGGATCACCCAAGGGAGGGGTTAGATCCTGACTGAGATAAGATTTTGATCAGAATGAAACTAGGTTTTAAACTAAATTTGCATGATGTTATTTTTCATTCTATTTAAACCCATGAATGATGTAAACTGGTTTTACATGACATTCATTGTATCACATATCACTATTGCTTTGAAAAGCATTTGATTTCATGGTTTTGTATGAGTCAGGAACACCCGAGGGAGGGGTTGAGTCCTGGATTTGTTGTGAAATTTTAACGAGAATGAAATGATTTAAATGGGTTTGCATGTTGAGTTTTCCATGCTCTTTGAAATCCATATTTGAACTTGTTTTACATGACATCATGAATTGTCGCATCTGTTTTGAAATGTGTGGAGAAAGGATGGTTATGCATGGCACCACATTCATGTAGGTATTATGGTTACCTACTTGTTTGTAGGATTACCTTACTGAGCTTGATGTGCTCACCCCTTTCATTTTCTCACATAGATCATCTCCATTAGACTTTGAGGCGACTGAGTACTGTATTCCTGATATCCGCTGCTGCCCAACATTTTGAGCTATATACACTTGTACATATTGTATCTAAATAAAAATAACACAGTAACATGTTTGTAAGTAACTGTCGGGGATGTATAAATAATGTGAACACTTGTAAATGAATGGAAAAGAATAATTGAAAAACTCATGTGCTTACATTTTTCTGTAATAAGGAATTAAGTTATATGGTGGATGAATGGTGGGACTGGCATTTATGCACAGCCCAATTGTTAGTGGAGTGTGGTCACGATCTTTCATGACCCAAAAATCAGAGTAAATTTTTTGTTTTTTCTTTTAAACTTACCTGTCCTCTGATCGTGACCACACTCCACTAACAATTGGGTTGTACGTCAATGCCAGTCCCACCATTCAATCACCATATAACTTAATTCCTTATTAAATGAAAGGTAAACACATGTGTTTTTCACAAATTCTTTTCCATTCATTTACAAGTATTTACAGTGTCTATACATCCCCGAAAGTTACTTACAAACATGTTACTGTGCTATTCTTATTTAGATACAATATGTACAAGTGTATATACCTTAAATGATGGGCAGCAACGGATATCAGGAGTGTAGTACTCAGTCGCCTCAAAGTCTATTAGAGGAAATCTGTGTAGGAAAATGAAAGGGGTGAGCACATCAACCTCAGTAAGGCAATCCTACGAACAAGTAGGTAACCATACTACCTACATGAACGTGGTGCCATGCATAAAACATCCTTTCTCCACACATTTCAAAACAAATGCTATAATTTATGATGTCATGTAAAACAAGTTCGCATGTGGATTTCAAAGAGCATGGAAAATTCAACATGCAACTCTTTTAAATCATTTCATTCTCATTAAAATTTCACAACAAAGTAAGGACTCAACCCATCCCTTGGGTGTTCTTGACTCACACAATACCATGAAATCAAATGCTTTTAAAAGCAATAGTAATATGCGATACAATGAATGTCATGTAAAACCAGTTTACATCATTCATTGGTTTAAATAGCATGGAAATAACATCCTGTGAATTTAGGTTAAAAACCCAGTTTCATTATCATCAAAAATCATATCTCAGTCAGGATCCAACCCCTCCCTCGGGTTATCCAGACTCACACAAAAGTCCACAAAATATGTTTCTCAAAAACATCAACATGCGAGACTAGGCAGTATAGATATATATATCTCGGGCAAATAACTAGGACGATGGCCATATGTACTTGTGATCCCACTGCTACATGGATCCAAGTGTGCGGGGTCTCACGACGATCGGGAACCACCCCGGGAGGTTGGTCAGTCCATCCCGTCGATCCTGCCTGATCACTCGCATCCGAAGATGCCACTCGCATCCGAAGATGCCACATAATCAATCCCAGCATGGTACAGTGCATTCCATGCTACTTGCACGGTACAACGTACTTCGTGGACCCATATCTCATATCTATACTCATGCCCTGTCTCAAAACGAACGTGCGAGCCCACTTTAATCGGCGTGACACATAGTCTACCCGACGCTCCAAGCACTGCTCCTCACATGTTCTCATCAAACCTGTGTGAGCGATGCTCTAGCACTCTCATAAAATCAAGGAAAATCTCATGCGAGCAAAGCTCTAGCATGCGTATCATAAAATCTCATAAATCTAGTGCGAGCTAAGCTCCAACACTTTGTCAAAATCATGTAAAAATTTGGTGCGAGCTAGACTCCAGCACTCTGTCATAACAATTCAAGTGAAAAATCTTATGCGAGTTAGACTCTAGCACCCTGTCACGAAAATCATATGAAAATCTGGTGAGAGTTAGACTCCAACACCAATGCATGTAAAACTCTAGTGCGAGTTCTTGCTCCAGCACTAATGCATGAATCACACAAATCAAAACTTGTGCGAGCTGAGCTCTAGCACGTCACATTTCTCAAATCAATTTCAGAGAAAATCAACATTGATTAAAGTTATGCAATGCTGTACATTTTATTTAAAAGTTAGCCAGCCTACCCATGCGTGTGTCAAAACATTTCAAGAACAAGTAAGAACCTCTTGTTCTTACTCCTCCCAATTTTTCCTAAATTTAGAAATTTTACCCTTAAGAAGGGTATTTTGGTAATTTACCCATCCGGGACACTAAAATTTTTATCTTAAATCTAGACCCTTCAGACAATTTAAGAGACTGTAAATGAAATTGAAATTGCGTAAAGTTACCTCTAGCAGTCTGTAAAATTCCCTTACTTGGAATCACGCGCAAGTTTATCCCGTCTCGATGATACCAGGTCTCTCTATCCAAATTCGCTCCAACCAAGTCTACGGAGCTACATATAACCACATATTTGGGTCAATTCTAATATATTTATCAGTATTCCACTCTTATTGATCGAATCTAAAGTACTGGGCCCATTTTACTTTCTTGGGCCTGATTGCACCTTAATGGGCCTCGACCCATTTTCAGCATGTTTTTACTTATTAAATCCTTTATTCGGGTCTATTGGGTTCTTAATACCCATTGGGCTTCGTTCCAAACTCTTTGGATAGCCCGTATATCATTTACAACAATTAATTCAAAAATCCCAATATAATTCACTAAATGTAGAAGTAAATCCGAAATTCATAAAATAAATATTTAATACACGAATAATTACATAAATTGTCGTAAATGAGCTTTACTTACCCGAGATTATGTGATGGTGCATAAATCGAAGCTCGATCGGGCTCACGTACACGATTTATCGTCGAGCTACACAATTTTATATTTAATTCTGGGTTAATTTTTGATCAAATATAATTTAAATAAATTTCTCAGAAATCAAATCAGTCACTTTTGACCTCTTACCGACTTACCCGAAGTCTGGTGTATCCCTGAAAATTCTTCCCCTTTTTCCTTTTTATCTTTTTCTTCCTTTTTCTCCCATTTTCCTCTCTTTCTTGGCTGAACCAGTTCGATCCGATTCAACCCGGTTCAGACCAGTCGATTTAGCCTTATTCTCTTCTTGCTGAACCGATCTGTACCGGTTCAGGCTTCCCCGTCGTCCTTCACGGCGTTTTCGACCGGTTCCCAGCTCGTTTCTGGAGCCAATCGGTGCGCCTGCACTGGGGGAGTGTTTGGCTGGGGGCGGGGTCGACCGAATCACGCCGGTGGCCGTCGAATTTCTCTTCTCTTCTCCGCGGCTATTCCTTCTCCGATCTGCTCTTTTTGACGCCGGTAGGGCGCGTTCCGATGGTAGGAGGGTCGCCCGGTTGTCTGCACTCTTCGTTGGCCCTTCGCCTGGCCGTTGGGTCGCCGGATGCTCATCGGTGCAGAGGTCAATCCCGTCGGTCCTCTCTTCTTTCCTTTTCGCGTTTTGGGTTTTCTCTCTCCCCGATTTCAATTTCTGATTTCTCTTTTATATATATATATATTTATTTATATTTATAATTTATTTTAATATTATTTTAATCATTAAAATATTCTAAAAATCTCAAAATATCCTTAAAAAATTATATTTGTTTTCAAATTAATTAATTTAATTTATTTATTGTATTTTAACCCTTTTTTCGGTATATTTTCTTTGTATTTTCACGATATTTTTCGAGGTGAAAATTTCGATTAATTCCAATAAATTCATATCTTGATCAATTGGACTTGAAATTTAATTATTTCATCATTATTGATCAAGATTTCTCAAATCCATATTTTTAATGAAATTTTCTTATGGAATTTATATAGGATTTTAGTCTTTTGACCGTTTTACCTTTCTACACGTTCGAGACCAATTTAACCCGACTTTCCTTCTTGGACCCACTATAATTTCTCATTTAAAATTCGTATATCTGTCTGTACAATTCAAATCTCATAAATTTAATTTAAAATTCCTTAACTGTCTGTTTTCAAATTTTACGTACATTCGACTACTTCATTCATATTTATATGATCAAAATCATTCGTCTTATGATTCCATTTGCATATAACAATATCCATACAATGTGTGAATCATAAGAAAATACGATAAAATCAGGTCTTACACAATCAGAGGACAGGTAAGTATGAAAGAAAAACGAAAAAAAAAATTTACTCTGTTTTTGGGTAGTTTTGGGTCGTGACAAAAAATAACAATTCAATAAATGTATAAGAACATAATGCATAATTCATTTGTAAATGATAAAGCATAGAGAAATCAAACTAATCAATATATAACGGTTATGTCTTTCTTCAAAGCTAAAACTTTTACCTTAAAAAACTGTTCCCATGATCCCAATGAATCTCTTTATTCAAAAAATATTTAAATCATGCAAATTAAACTTCAAGAATCATAAAAAGGGGTTTCAAAAAACGTGTCAAAGCTTTCGATTTCATAATCTAAGGCTTTCTCTTGTTGATGATGATTGATCTTCTTGTCTTGAATCACAAAACCACCATATGTGTGATGGTCTCTAACAAAAGTCCATACAAGCAGCAATAGAACCTTCAAGAAGATAGAGGAAAAAAGGTGGGCTATAAAAACTTTACAAGTTCTTACCATCAACAATCATTAAATCCTTCTTTGCTCTCTAGAAGTGTGGTCGACCATTATGTTTTATTTATTAGATAGGGTAAATGTGTTTTATTAATTCGTACATTTGCCTTTTAGCCCTTGAACATATTTTAATTGCAATTGGGTCCACCTCTTTGTTAAACTATTTAATTTGAGGCAATGCCAAAATAATAATTAAGGATAATAGACCTCAACTTAATTAAACTCTTTTAATTAAGTCTAAAAATCCATTTTAATTATAATTTGGCTTAATATATTAAATTAAAACTCTTTTAATTAAGTTTAGTTAATTAAACCTAAGTATAATTCTATCAAATAAGTGTAAATGTAAATTTCTAAATGTAAGACCCGAAATTCGGTATCTTCTCCTTAAGAACATGTTAGTGTGAACCTTTGTACATAATAAAGTAATCAATAAAGAGATTTCGTTTGGATTTTTAAGTCTGAATTATTAAATTAGACATCCGAATGCACTAAAGTGCAAAATAAGAGTTTGGGTAAATTAGAAATAAACCGAATGAAATTAGGTTAAATCAATTTAAAACATAGTCTCAGAACGCGAAAGTACAGGGAGTCCAAAAAGGAAGTTGGTTCGATATTGATAAATCGAAAATTACCCTATTTTAGGCAATTTATCCCGGAAATATAGAAAAATATATTTTCGGAGGAATAAATAAATACAATAAAATAAAATATGATACCCATGTATTGTTGTAAAAATAAATTAAATAAAATACATGTACAAAAGTGTATAAATATTAATGTATAAAATACATTCTGGAAATAAAATATAATTATAATAATATTAATAATTGTTTTATTATTATAATTATTAATAAAATAATAGTGTAAAATTTTAAAAAAAATTATTAATTATATTAAAATTTTTAGATAATTTGTATTATATTATATATTATATTATATTAAAATATAATAATAATAATAATAATAATAATAATGATAATAATAATAATGAAAAAAAAATTAAATTAGACCCCAACAAACAGAGAAGGCTTTTGCCTTCTCCTCCGACGAACGGAGGACTGTCGGAGAAAGAGAGATCCCAAACGAGAAGCAACGAAACAGCCGAGCCACCACCGGCACCAACGACCTAGGCGAGAAACGTCGGTCAATGGAGGGAGAGAAATGGCGAGACCGAGATAAAGAGATGGAAAAAGAGAGAAAAGAGAGGAAAGAGATGCGAATGGAGGCCGGAGGAAGGGAGAGGACCTCACCACCGCCCAGGGAAGGGCCGAATCACCACCGTGGGCGACGTAGAGGCGCCCAACGATGAAGGGAAGAAAAGGGTAGCGACGCCGAAGAGAGAAGAGGCCGAACCGGCCTCATCATCACCGATCCGAGCGTGGCCGTCACCAGATCCATGCGTCGCATAGCCTAGCGGACTCGCTGGAGGCAAAAATCGACGAAGAGCTGGCCGTCGGAGTCGAAAACTGAAGGGGTGAAGCTGAACCTATTCGGACCGATTCAGCTGAAATGAAACTGTGCTGAACCATACTGAACCGGTTCAGCCAAAAAAAAAGAAGAAAAAAAAGAAAAACAGAGAAAAAAATTCGGAGATGCAATCGAGGTACGGGTAAGCCGGTAAGCAGTCAAAATTAATCGATTTAAGTTTTGGAATATTAAATTGAAATTATATTTGATCAAAATTGACCCAGTAAATATATAAACGTGTAGTACAACAATTGGCGACAAGCGAGAGTTCAAGTCAATCTGGATTTACGTGCTATCACAAAATCTCGAGTAAGTGAATCTCTATTTCTATAAATCGGATAGTTATACGAGTTAGAAATTAATCGCGTAAGTTACGATTTATTCCGTATAAATTTTTGTAATGCTTGGAATTGAAAATAAACTGTTGTAAATGATTTTAAACGGTCGAAAGAGACTAGAAATTGGATAAGATAACATAACAGTGATGTTAGGCCAAGAATTCGGCTAAATGTTCGTAATGGGCTAAGCTTGAGTAGCAATCGGTCCAATTTAGATTTTGGGCCCAACAAAAAGCCCAATAAAAGTAAATGAGCCCAATAAGTTAAATTGATTGTAGTGAACGAAGGAAATATATTTATTGGGATAAATTGATATGATAAATAATTTTCTGCAGCTCCAAAAATTGGATTAGCAGTAGATCGGACTGGATAAGCTTCCAAAACTGAAAATTTATCACACTCGACTTGATATGAGGTAAGGGAATTTTGTGAGTATTTAAAGGTAGCTACACGTATTTTGAGGGTATTTACAGAGCATTAAATTTGCATGACTACCTAGAAAAGAAATAATATTTTTTGCGAAAAAATTTGGATATAGGTGAAAAAGATGATTTTGCCCCTAGTTAGGAATTTTACAAAAATGGTAGTAAGGCTAAAAAGACGATTTTTGATATTTTATGAAATATATTGCTTCGATTTAAGCAAATTTATGGATAGGTTGGCTATTGATTTCATAATTTCATGAAATAGCACGAGTCAGGTGCTAACTTTGATTTTAAGCGTGTTTTGTTGAAATAGAGCCGTCTATCACATTTATATGAGTTTAATCGTGCTAGAGCTTTGCTCGCACTAGATTTTAATTTTTTAACTCATATACAGAGTGCTAGAGACTCGCTCGTACTGAGTTTTACTAATTTATATGCATGAAAATCGTACTGGAGCCTTGCTCGTACGTAATTTTACATTGATTTATTGTGTATAAAATCGTACTGGAACTTTGCTCGTACATGATTTACACTAATTTATTAAGCATGAAAGCCGTACTAGAGTGTTGTTCATACAAGGATTTTTGTATGTACATAAAACTGTGCTAGAGCTTCGCTCGCATGAGATTTTAGATATCATGATATGCATGGCGTAGTGCTGGAGCTTCACTCGCACTAAACATGATGTGACATGCATAGAGCCGTGCTGAAGCCTTCTGTAGACTCTGTGTCACAGTAAGATGATATGCTCGCACATGTATGTTCAGACATGGGTTGGTTATCGACATGGTATGGGGTGGATAAGACCTATGGCAGGCACCCCCAGATTGTGATATGGGTTTATGGAGTACGCTGTACCATGTATGTCATACAAAGTACGCTATACCGTGTAGTCATGACTATCAGATTGTTATTTGATATTCTGGCGAGTAGGACTGACCCACCTCCCATTGTAGCCGTGATGCCCGCACACCGAGATCCGTGTAGCTTGGGATCACAGGGACATAATCATCGATTTTTCCTATACAGTAATCTACATGACTCACGTGATATCATATGGTCTAGATAAACTAGGGAAGACCCGAAGGAGGGGTTACACCTTAATTTGTGATTTTAAAACGAAGTATGGTTTTAATAATGTGTTGATGAGTTTTATTGAGTTTTAATAAGGTGTTAAACCTTGAGGGGTTGTTTTATGATGTGTTTTTCAATGTGTTGAGCATGAGATGTTGACATGATGATTTTCTATGTTTACATGCCTATTTTCATGTTTTCAGTACGTGATATATTTATATACATGTGGCATAGTTTTAATTTTACCTTATGCTCTGGATATAAATGATTTTTATACCATGACATTATAAGCATGTAGATATTGTGGTTATCTACCTGCTTACATTATTGCCTTACAAAGCAAGTTGTGCTAACCTTTTCACTTTCCCCCTACAGAGTTCTTTCACTAGAAGAGAGCAACAGTGGTCTTGCATTCCTGTTGTCCGCTGCTTCCCATCAAGTTAAGGTATACACACTTGTATAGTTTTTGTATCTGAACATGTAAAAGCACAGTACTATACATGGATGGAATATCAGGGATGTAAACCTATGTAAATACAGTTATGAATGTAATTAGTTAAAGTCAAAGGATAGTAGATCATAATATGTAAATGTGATATGGAAATAGATGTTAAGGTAAGTAACATGATAGGAGGGACTAATGTCGACTCATAGCCCAACTATTAATAGTGAAACTATTCACGATGGGTAAGATAATGAAAAAGCAAAAAAATTGAAGTAATTTTTAGGAAAAATAGGTTGTGACAGAGGTGGTATCAGAGATTAGTTGGCCTAATATGAGTCAGTGTTAGTAGTTAAAGAAGTTTACATCCCCATGTAGTGCATTGTTTAGATACAATTGTGTATTCTAAGATGGGATTAGACGGAGAAAGGGTTATGAATGCAGGAATATAGTTACCCTAATTGGTAGTCGCCATGTTAGAGGGACAAATACACGCGCTCCAGGTCGTAAGGGTAGGCTTGAGAACCGAGACAAGTCTTTATCTGATCATACCCCATAGGATCCCACAGAGAGACTATAGAGTGCTGAGGCACACTTCGTAAGATTTGAACGGAGCTTAGAGAATATTATGCAGCTATTTGCTCAGACAATGTATGGGATTTGAGGTCGAGGTGTAGTATTGGTGGAAGTTCGCCTGACTCATCCTGAGAATTAGACATCTTGAACTGACATGGGAAATAGTTTTGGATGCATTCTAGAGACAGTATGTCCCAGACACTGCTCAGAGAAAGTTACAAATGGAATTTATAAGTTTGGTTCCCCTGAACCGATCTATTAATGAGTATGAATTGAGGTTCGTATCCCTGGGCAAGTATGGCCCCAATACTATGAGCAGTTAGAGTTAGAAGGCCCGAAAGTTCATGGAAGGGCTAAGACTGTCTATCAGAGCCCGATTGGCCCGTGAGATATCACTACCTATGACGAGGCCGTGCAGGAACCATAGTTGTGCGAATAAGATTATGAGTTGCACGCCTCTGAGTTTGAGAAAGGTAATAGGCCTTGTCATGTGGCTATTGGAGAATGTTACAGATGTGGTAAGACAGGGCATTCAGTGAAGAATTGCCCAGAGCTAGGTGAAACTGCCCCACAGAAGGGCAAAGTGCCAGAGAAGGCCCCTGCTGATACCTATGCTTTGAAAAGAAGGCCACAGTCGAAGAGAAGAGGAAATAGGCTATTTGTCGAGGGTGAGTATGTGCCTTGGACCAGGACACTACTGACACTTCATCCGTTGTGGTGGAAGGTACCATATTGATTTTGATCTTGAAGCATTTGATTTAATTGATCGTGGTGCCATGCATTTATTTATATCGCCTTCATTTGCATCTAAATTGCTAAAGTATGTACAACCTACACCGTTAGGTAAAATGTTACTGATTTGCACTCCAATGAATGATAGATATTATTTTATTAATATTGATAATTCTATTTTTTTAGAATTATTTGTGCTTAAATTCCTAATTATCTATTTAATCCCCATATTATTTTATTAATAATCCCCTTTATTTAATTAAAATTTTTTAATGTGCAGATAAATTAAATCCGGATGAAACTCAGTTATTTCAGATGAAATTGGGCTGAAAACGAGCTAAAGGAGACTGGACCATTTCCAATTTGCAGACCGAGTCATCAGTCGTCTGGACACGCGTGATGCCAGGTGTCCGTATTTTATTTGCTCCGAAACGATAAGATCGAAGGACACCGTGCCAACCCTCTGGAAGACACACGCTGGGCCACATCGCACAGCTAATTAGACAAAAAGACTGATGACGTGGAAATATCTACTCTACAGCAAATCAAATAAAGACAAGTGGCCAAACAATGCCAACTCATCTAGGATGAAAATTTACCATTGTACCCCTATGTTTGTGTATAAATAGAACATGATGGCAATTGAAAAATCAAGTAGGAGTAGGGTAAGTAGAAGTAGTTTAGGGGTACGAACTGAACTTTTGCTGGATGAGATGCTTGGCAGCATTATTTGCAGTAGTTCTTTCTCTGTTTGGTTCTTTTTGTGTAGTATAGTTATCTTTCGATGCACTTGCATTACAGGAGTAGATTCATGCTTATTCTGAAGCCACAACAAGCATTCGATGCATGCTTTACTATGACAAGGGTAGGAAAAATAAAATTTCTCTATGTTCTTCTCTGTTTTAGTGCAATTTACTGTTCATAAGTTGGTTTTGTTCTAGTTTATTGTTAATGACTAATTTACATTTATTTGCACTCTGTTAAGATTGCCTCACTATTTTCATTCTCTGCTGCCCCTCAGTTGAAGAAGGCTGAATTGGTTGAAGGTCAGATGAGCTGTAAATACTACTGGGTTGAGCTACTGTGCAGCAGGGCTATACAACTGTCGAAGGATTGGAAGCAAGCAAATGCGAGGCTAGTGACAGGAGCTCTACCTTTGATCTTGCATCTGCCACTGCGAAGCCATTCGTGCCCAGTTTCTGCTATGTTGGCCAGCCTAGATAGTGTAACATTGTGTTTCTGGCATAGGCGAATCGGAGCAGCAGATCATGCTGCTGAGCAGAGGTGGTATTGCAGCATTGACGCACCTACAGCAGATTGTACTGTCTAGAGCAGACAACAGACGAGAGCAGTAGCAACGTCTGGAGCCTGGAGCACGTCTGGAGCAGAGGATGATTGCAGTAGTAAGCGGACAGCAGCAGCTCCTAGAAATGTTGGACAAAATGAAGAAGACGCACAGTACCAGCAGCTTGTCGGGACCACTCCTTTAATTTAAGATTAAGGCCATGTTTGGCCACATCCTTTCCTTTTTAATTTACTAGTTATTGCATTTATATTTTTATTGCTTTTATTAGTTGTTAATTATGTTAGTTGTTACTTGATAATTGAAGGTTAATTCTAGTGTTTTAGTTTGTTAATTTAATTTTTAGTTTTAGTTTTTATTTAATAGTTAATTTTATATTTTATGTTTTGGGACTTTATTTTAGTTTAGTTGCATTTAGAGTTAATTTAGGTTAATTATGTTTCATGCATTTTAGGTTAATTTAATTTGCAATAGTTTAAATTCATGCATTTTTATTTTAAGTTTGTTTAAAGTTTAGTTTTATTAAATTTTATTGTTTTATTTTCATATTTGCATTTTATTTTAGTTGCGTTAATTCATTTTAACTGTTTTAATTTTCTTTTGTAGGTTCTTGCTTTTTATTACTTGGAGCTTTGTAAGTAATTTTAGCTTGGTTTAATTTTCTTTATTTTATAGTTTTAATATTTTCAGTATTTTTATTTAGCCTTAGTAGACCACTCATCATTAATTCATAATTTGCTAGGATATACTTAGGGTAAAATTAACCGGCAGTTAATTAGGCTGATCAACTTCTTTGTGGGACAATAACTCAGGACTCAAATCCCATTATTACTTGTACGACCCGTGCACTTGCGGATAATACCCTTAGGGCGTGTCAGTAAAATGTTGCTGATTTGCACCCCAATGAATGATAGTCAGCCAACTGAATATATGTATAGAGCTTATAAGTTCAAAGTGGGGGTAAAAGGATAGGCCAGCCAATCTCATTCAATTGAATACGAATGATTTTGAAGTAATATTGGGATGGATTAGTTGACTGCAAACCATGTTGTTTTAAACGGCTACCTAAGACAAGGTTGAAAACATCAAAAAGTGTACTGTGAGTTTTGACAAGCGATGGAAAAGTGTAGTGGCTATAATTAAAAGAGTAAATGATTGTACTAACAGAATGAATAATGATGAGAAGATTTCATCGCCTATGTGGTTGATATGGATAAGGCATATCCGAAGTTGACATTTATCCCAGTGGTTAGGAAGTTGACATATATCCCAGTGGTCAGGAAGTTGCCTAATGTCTTTTCGGATGATCTACTAGGGTTGCCACCAGTTAGAGGAATAGAGTTTTCTATTGCTTTAGTACCTGGTACTGAGCTGATATCCAAAACACTGTATAAAATAGCTTCAGTGGAACTGAAGGGACTAAAGAAGTAATTACAAGAGCTATTGGATAAGGGTTTGTCAAATCGAGTGTTTTACCTTGAAGAGCACCGGTTCTATTTATGAAAAAGAAAGATGGAAGCGTCCGACTATGTAGTGATTTTTGGTTGGTGAATAAGGCTACCATCAAGAATAAGTATTCTCTTCCATACATTGATGAGCTATTGGATTAACTTTGGAGAGCACAAATCTTTTTTCGAAATTGATCTGACGTCTGGGTATCATCACTGAAGGGTTCGCAATGTGGATGTGCCTAAGATAGCTTTCTGTAACCGTTATGTTGTTAATGAATGAGGTATTTAAACTGTCACGACCCAATTCCATTCTCTTTAACCGAAAATCACTGAAAATTTTTCGCGTTTTACTGTTACCTTACCCGGTCGTGAACTAAGCTCACCACACACTGTTGGGCTGTGAGTCAATAATAAACACCACATCTCATTCATTCTCAATTAATTAAAACGATGTCATACATGTGCATTTAATCGTGTACTTATACGAATACATGTTTTACTGACATCTACATCCCCCATAAGTACAACTCAAAAGAATACTGTGCTTCTACATTGTTTAGATACAAAAAGAATCACTGTGTATATACCTCTTAGCGATGGAGATGCAGCGGAGTCCAAAATAATACGCCTCAGTCCTCACTGGGCTACTATGCACGCTCTGTAGGGGGAAAAATAGAGTGGGATGAGCAACCACACGCTCAGTAAGGCAATAATGCAAGCATGGTAGATAACTACTCTATCTACATGCTGATAGTGTTATGCATAAATCATTTATAGTAGGAGCATGAGGAATAAAACTATGCCATATGAGTATACATATATATCATGTATCAAAGTCATGTAAAATTGGCATATAAAACATGGTAAAACATCATGTATAAATCATCTCATGCTCGATCTCGTTTAAATTCATAAAAAGGGCAATTCTTTGAGAAACTTCCTTTTTAAACCAACACCATAACACCATCAAATCAACTCACAATCACAACCACATTTACATTCCACAATTAACACATGTGTATAAATCTAGGTCACTATATCAAAAGTGCCTATGTGAACCATTACATCATAAATCATCCCAGACCACACGCATCCAGGTGTGCGGGGTATCATGCTGGCACGAAGATGGATTATCCCTCGCCAGACTTTCTCATCACATAACCATCATGCGGTACATCGTACTCCATGTGATATACACGGTACAGCGTACTCCGCAACTCATATCGTGATCGGGGATGCCATTCCTAGGTCTTATCTACCCCATACCAAGAGTATTCCATATTTCGTGAAGGAGAGCCTCCCCGCCGAACAGAGCCTCCCCGCCTAACAGAGCCTCCCTGCCTCCTCGGGCTTAAGGATGTTAGCTTAAGGATGTAGGGCTTAAGGATCCTTTCCGTAAGAGAGCCTCCCCACCGAACAGAGCCTCCCCGCCTAACAGAGCCTCCCTGCCTCCTCGGGCTTAAGGATGTTAGCTTAAGGATGTTGGGCTTAAGGATCTTACCGTACCCATGTAGGAGAGCCTCCCTGCCTAACAGAGCCTCCCCGCCTCTTTGGGCTTAAGGATGTTGGCTTAAGGATCCCACCGTAAGAGACCCTCCCCACCAAACAGAGCCTCCCCGCCTAACAGAGCCTCCCCGCCTCTTTGGGCTTAAGGATGTTAGCTTAAGGATGTAAGGCTTAAGGATCTTACCCACTTCCACAACCTTATACGTATCCCATTGTGCAAACTTGTGCGAGCAAAGCTCTAGCACGACTCATGGATCATGCATCTTCTCATAAAGAGGCGCGTACAAGCATAGCTCTAGTACGGTTATACTCATAAGACAACCACTCAAAATCCACGTACGAGCAGAAGCTCCAGTACGGTTTGTAAATATCATTATAGTTTCCAAATCAAGGTGCGAGCTAGGCTCCAGCACGTTTCATACAAAGGAAAATATAGAAATCCAGCGCGAGCGAGGCTCTAGCGCGATTTATGTCATACAAGTGTGATAGGCGGCTCATATACAATTCATCAATCCCGGCAATTCGGGTTTAGCACTCACAAATGCTTTTCCACAACAACCATACAATACTAGCCGTTCTATCTACGAGCTTGCTTAAAACCAAGCAATTCGTTTTGGAAAAACATTAAAACATTGGATTTATGCAATTATTAGCCTTACTATCCCATTTCATAAAATCCACTTCAAATCCAAAACCACGCATATACTCATCATCATTCACGAATGCCATCAACATTTATTTGAGCAATCATGCATTTCATAAAAACACCCGATATTCACCCACAAGTTCAAAGTACGAGCAGCTACCTCTATATACTCACAAAATTCCCTTACCTGGAATCGCGATGCGTGATTCCACTTCCTTAAGCTGCTTACTCATACGGTTCGGTTCGCCTTCAACGAACTCTTCGGGGACTGCACAAAATCGTATCCCGCATTATATTCGATCCATACAATGCAACCCTTGCGCTTGCTATAGTCAATTTAACCTATAGCCTCTATTAACGCTTATATGGCCTCGTTTCATTACTTTACCCATAACTCGAGTCTATGGATCTTCTTAGACCTATTAACTTATTCAAAATCGATGTGAAATCGACATTAAGCTCATAGTGTTCATATTCCATGAATTCCCTCACTATGGCATTTTATCAATCATAAACTTACCCATTTTCAAAATTTCTCCAACTCACCAAGTAATTCCATTTAACCATCTACAATCATAAACATTACCCCAATAACAACTTTAGCATGCCATAAATCATAAGCTCATTCAATCCCACATATCCTCACATTATACCCATTTTAGATTTCTAGGTCACACCACTTCCACTACATTCCTAGGTAGTTTATCCATTAATACTCATACCAATCAACTCCAAAATCAATTAAATAGCTAATGCATTTGGATTGGAGTGTTAGAATCTTACCAATATGATTTCTCTTCTTGCTCCAATTGGTAATGCCCTCAACTCCTTCAATTCCAAAAATGGGAAAATGCCCTCTCACTATGTTGTTCTCCTCTTTGATAGGAACAACTTTGCCTCTAATGATCTCTCTCCAAATCTCACTGAAAATGGCTGATTTTAGAGAGGGAAAGTTGGGTTTTTTGGGGTTGAAATTGTAAAGTTTGGTGTTTTTCCGAGATTTCCAGATTTTCAGCTCTTCTTATATAGAAATGACCTGAGGAGATCGATCTGGTCCAAGAGGAGATCGATCTGGTCCCTTAAAATCCCTCTTTTCCCCGACATTTTTAAGCCTGAGATCGATCTGTCGAAGCAATGAGATCGATCTGTTGAAGCATGAGATCGATCTGTCGAAGCATGAGATCGATCTGCTCCTAAACAGAGAGCTAAGGAGATCGATCTGGGTCCTTGGGGATCGATCTTTCCACTACAGAATGCTTGGCAGATCGATCTGGCTCCATTGGAGATCGATCTGCTCTATTCTTTCGCCCAAATAAGAGCATTCTGGCTCTTCCAGATCGATCTCTCATCCTAGGAGATCGATCTGGACCTCATGTTTTCCAGATTTCCTGCAGTTTCATTGCTGCAACTCATACCAACACACCCTCAATCTATTGCCATGGCCATTTCCTCATCCATCCACCTTTATAACTTGAAAATGGCATCCATTCATACCTTATGCACATTGAAACTTGTGTGCATTCATTGTATATTCAAAGGTATGCAACATAAAACCAAATGGAAGCATAACTCCATTCCATTTTACCACACTACTCATTTTGAGTTTCAATCACATCCATCACTTGCTAGAACTCATTTCTTCGTATTCATACTCAATGAAACTTGTATGTACATTACAATTTATATTACACATACATACATTAAATCCATGGACTTACATCAATCATACTTTACATTACAAGTCCATTCATATTATTTGATCCAATTATTCACATTACCATTATACATATACGGGGTCTTACATAAACCTTACCTGGACCGATTTGTTAGTGTCTTGATTGATGATACTTGGGTGTATTCAAAGTCCAGGGAAGAACATGAGCAACACTTAAGAATTATTTTGTAAACCCTCTGAAAGAAATAGTTATATGCCAAACTAAGTAAGTGTGACTTCTGGTTAGAATAGATATCATTTTTGGGTCATATGATATTGAAAGACGGGGTGTCTATGGATCTATCCTAGATAGAAGTAGTGGTTCAGCGAGAACGGCCCAGAACAGTCACAAAGATTGAAAGTTTTCTGAGTTTGGCTAGATATTACATACGGTTGTTAAGGGTTTCTTGAAATTAGCTGCTCCGTTGACACGTCTCATTTGAAAGAAGGTTACGTTTGAGAGGGGTAACAAAACGTGAAAGGAGTTTTGGTGAATTGAAGCATAGACTGACCACCGCACTTATTCTCACCATACCGAATAGCTCAGGAGGTTTCTCAGTATATACAGATGCCTCGAAATAAGGACTGGGTTTTGTTGATGTAAATGGGAAGATAATCACTTATGGATCCAAATAACTCAAGGACCATGAGAGGAACTATCCGACCCAAGATTTAGAGTTGGCAGCTGTAGTAGTTGCACTAAAGATATGGCACCATTACTTATACGGTGAGAAATTTCAGGTATGCACTAATCATAAAAGCCCTAGTAATTGTTTTCACAGAAAAAGTTAAATATGAGATAACAAAAAGGGTTAGAGCTTCTAAAGGACTATGATTGTGAGATATTGTACCACCCGAGTAAGGCTAATGTAGTGGCTGATACCTTGAGCAGAAAGAGCCTCGGGATGGTATCACATATGATGGTCAGGGAGCGTGAGCTGTTGGAGCAGTTGTGAGCCTCAGTAGTGATATGATCCCTTTTGATGCTGACAGTGATTATGTGATAGCTAGCTTGAGAGATCAAAATCAAATTTGGTTGACCGGATTTGACAGGCTCAGCTTGAAGATCGACAGGGTCTCGATAGTGTGAGTCAGCTTTAGATGGGTACAGTGATAGAGTTCATAGTGAGTGATGATGACTTACCGAGGTTCTGAGGCAGAATATGTGTTCCCAAGGACCACAGTTGATGAGATTGTTATTATCAGAAGCTCACTCTTCGAAATATGCATTTCATCTTAGGAGCGATAAATGCATTAGAATCTCTAAAAAGGGTATTGGTGGTCAGGCATGAAAAGAGATATCGTGGAGTTAGTAGCGAAAGGTCTTATATGTCAGCAGAGTAAGGTAGAGCATCAAAAACCTGAAGGGTTATTGTAGCCTCTACCAATATTGATATAGAAATGAGAGCACGTTACCATGGATTTCGTCATGGGTTACAGAGGACCCGCAAGAATCACGAGGCTATTTGGGTGATAGTCGATAGATTGACGAAGTTAACCCACTTCCTAGTTATGAAATCCACAAATGCTCTAAGTGCGTTGGTGAAGTTATATGTATGGAGACTTGTGGAACACTATGTAGCATTCCAGTGGAATGAGCATTGTGTCAGATAGGGATTCCCGTTTCATTTATTAGTTTTGGAAACATTTTTAGGAAGCTATGGGAACCTGAGTGAGTTATAACAGAGCTCTTCATCCTCACATCGATGGGCAATTAGAGAGAACCATCCAGACATATGAGGATATGTTGAGAGCGTGTGTAATGAATTTGAAAGACTCTTGGGATGATCATTCATCATTAATCAAATTCATCTACAATAGCAGTTATCACTCGAGTATCAGAATAGCACCATATGAGGCATGGTATAATAGTAGGTGTCATTCTCCGATTGGATGGGGAAAAGTGGGTGACTGACAGATATTTGCTTTCGATTTTGTGAAATAAGCCTCAGAGGATGTTTAGTTGATGTGTAAGAGATTGAGAATAGCTCAGAGCAGACAGTAAAACTATGCTAACACGAGACAGAGACTATTAGAATTTATGGTTGGCAAATCAGTATTCTTGAAGGTACATCCGTCAAAAGATATTATGAGATTTGGTAAGAAGGGTAAACTAAGTACTCGATATATTAGACAGGAAGGATGAAGTATTACGGTCTAAGACCATCCCGTTGGTTAAGGGTCTCTGGCAACTCCACACTTCAGAGGAAATTACGTGAGAGTTAGAGGGTATGATACGAGAAAAGCATACCCATTTATTTGAGAACTAAGACTGATTCAATTTGAAGGACCAAATTTCTTAAAGAGGGGAGGAATGTAAGACCTGAAATTCGGTGTCTTCTCCTTAAGAACATGTTAGTGTGAACCTTTGTACGTAATAGATTAATCAATAAAGAAATTTTGTGTGGATTTTTAAGTCTGAATTATTAAGTTAGACGTCCGAATGTACTGAAGTGCAAAATAAGAGTTTGGGTAAATTCAGAATAAATCGAGTGAAATTAGGTTAAATCGATTTAAAATATAGACTCAGAACGGGATAGTATAAGGAGTCCAAAAAGGAAGTTGGTTCAATAATGATAAATCAAAAATTACCCTATTTTAGGCAATTTATCTCGGAAATATAAAAAAAATATTTTCAGAGAAATAAATAAATACAATAAAATAAAATATGATGCCCATGTATTATTGTAAAAATAAATTAAATAAAATACATGTACAAAAGTGTATAAATATTAATGTAGAAAATACATTGTTGAAATAAAATATAATTATAATAATATTAATAATTGTTTTTTTATTATTATTAATAAAATAATAGTGTAAAATTTTAAGATATTTTTATTAATTATATTAAAATTTTTAGATAATTTTTATTATATTATATATTATATTATGTTAAAATATAATATAATATAATATATAAATAATAATAATAATAATAATAATAAGAAAACGAAAAAAATATTGAATTAGGATCGCGCGACATTGAATTCGACCCCAATAAACAGATAAGGCTTTTGCCTTCTCCTCCGACGAACGAAGGACTGCCGGAGAAAGAGAGAGCCCAAACGAGAGGTGATGAGGCTGCCAAGCCACCACTGACACTAACGACCCAAGCGAGAAACATCGGTGGAAGGAGAGAGAGAAATGGCAAGACCGAGAGAAAGAGAGAAAAGAGAGGCGAACGGAGGCCGGAGGAAAGGAGAGGACCTCACCACCGCCTAGGGGAAGGGCCGAATTACCATCGTCGGTGACGTAGAGGAGCCGAACGGGGAAGGGAAGAAATGGGTAACGACGCCGAAGAGAGAAGAGTCCGAACCGGCCTCATCGTCGCCGATCCGAGCATGGTCGTCACCAGATCCATGCATCACACAGCCTGGCAGACTCGCTGGGGGCAAAAACCAATGAAGAATCGGCTGTGGGAGCCAGAAATCAATAGGGTGAAGCTGAACCGATTCGAACTGATTCAGCTATTTGAATGAAACTGTGCTGAACCGGACCGGACCGGTTCAGTCAAAAAAAAGAAGAAAAAAAAGAAAATGGGAAAAACATCTAGGGATGCAATCAAGCTACAGGTAAGCCGGTAAGTGGTCGAAATTGATCGATTTAATTTTTAGAATATTTAATTGAAATTATATTTGACTGAAATTGATTCGGTAAATATATAAACGTGTAGCGCGACAATTGGCGATAAGCGAGAGTTCGAGTCAGCCTTCATTTACGTGCTATCATAGAATCTTGGGTAAGTGAATCTCGACTTTTATAAATTGGATAGTTATACGAGTTAGAAATTAATCGCGTAAGTTGCGATTTATTCCGTATAAATTTTCGTAATGCTTGGAATTGAAAATAAACTGTCGTAAATGATTTTAAATGGTCGAAAGAGACTAGAAATTGGATAGGATAACATAACAGTGATGTTAGGCCAAGAATTTGGCTAAATGTTCGTAATGGGCCAAGCTTGATAGCAATCGGTCCAATTTAGATTATGGGCCCCACAGAAAGCCCAATAAAATTAAATGAGCCCCATAAGTTAAATATACTGTAGTAAATGACATAAATATATTTATTGGGTTAAATTGATATGATAAATAATTTTCTGCAGCTCCAGAGATTGGATTAGGAGTAGATCGGACTGGACAAGCTTCCAGCATTGAAAATTTACCACACTCAACTTGATACGAGGTAAGGGAATTTTGTGAGTATTTAGAGGTAGCTGCACGTATTTTGAGGGTATTTACAGGGCATTAAATTTGCATGGCTACCTAGAAAAAAATATTTTTTACTGAAAAATTCGGATATAGGTGAAAAAGATGATTTTGCCCCTAGTTAGGAATTTTACAAAAAGGGTAGTAAAGCTAATAAAATGCATGAATATCATGTTTTTGATATTTTTATGAAATATATTGCTCCGATTTAAGCAAATTTATGGATAGGCTGGTTATTGATTTCATAATTTCATGAAATAGCACAAGTCAGGTGCTAACTTTGATTTTAAGCGTGTTTTGTTGAAATAGAGCCACCTATCAAATTTATATGAGTTTAATCATGCTAGAGCTTTGCTCGCACTAGATTTTAATGTTTTAACTCATATACAGAGTGCTGGAGACTCACTCGTACTAAGTTTTACTAATTTATATGCATGAAAATCGTCCTGGAGCCTTGCTCGTACGTAATTTTACATTTATTTATTATGTATAAAATCGTACTGAAACTTTGCTCGTATGTGATTTACGCTGATTTATTACTTATGAAAGTCGTACTGGAGCGTTGTTCATACAAGGATTTTTGTATGTACATAAAACCGTGCTGGAACTTCGCTCGCATGAGATTTTATATATCATGATATGCATGGCGTCATGCTGGAGCTTCACTCGCACTAGACATGATGTGACATGCATAGAGCCATGCTGGAGCCTCTTGTAGATTGTATGTCGCAGTGAGATGATATGTTCGCACGTGTATGTTGAGACATGGGTGGGTTATCGACATGGTATGGGGTGGATATGACCCATGGCAGGCACCCCCAGATTGTGATATGGGTTCATGGAGTACGCTGTACCATGTATGTTACACGGAGTACACTGTACCGTGTAATCATGACTATGAGATTGTGATTTCATATTTTGGCGGGTAGGACTGACTCACCTCTCGTTACAGTCATGATGCCTCGCACATCGGGATCCGTGTAGCCTTGGATCACAGGGACATAGTCCTCGATTTTTCCTATACAATAACCTACATGCCTCACGTGATATGATACGGTCTAGATAGACCAGAGCAGACCCGAATGAGGGGTTACGCCTCAATTTGTGATTTTAAAACTAAATATGGTTTTAATAATGTGTTGATGAGTTTTACTGAGTTTTAATAAGGTGTTAAACCTTGAGGGGTTGTTTTATGATGAGTTTTTCAATGTGTTGAGCATGAGACGTTGACATGATGATTTTCCATGTTTACAAGCCTATTTTCATTTTTTCAGTACGTGATATATTTATATACATGTGGCATAGTTTTAATTTTACCTCATGCTCTGGATATAAATGATTTTTATATCATGACATTATAAGCATGTAGATAGTGTAGTTATATACCTGTTTATATTATTGCCTTACTGAGCAAGTTGTGCTTACCCTTTCACTTTCCCCCTACAAAGTACTTTCAGTAGAAGAAAGTGACAGTGGTCTTGCATTCCTATTGTCTACTGCTTCCCATTGAGTTAAGGTACACACACTTGTATAGTTTTTGTATCTGAACATGTAAAAGCACAATACTGTACATGGATGGAATATCGAGGATGTAAACCTATGTAAATACAGTTATGAATGTAATTAGTTAAAGTTAAAGGATAGTAGATCCTATTATGTAAATGTGATACGAAAATGGATGTTAAGGTAAGTAACATGACATGAGGGACTAATGTCGACTCATAGCCTAACTGTTAGTAGTGAAACTGTTCACGACGGGTAAGACAATGAAAAAGCAAAAAGTTTGTAGTAATTTTTAGGTAAAAGAGGTCGTGACACTAAATTTCTCTGGATCAATCCATTAGCTACTTTTTTATGTGTGACCTATTAGCATCCAAACATCAAAGTAATGAACTTGAATAAGAATTCAAATTCATAGATCAAATTGGGCATCTAGTAAGACCATATGACTACCCAAATGTTAAAGAATTTAAGACTAATTCTTAGCTCAAACCTTTTAGAGATAGCCTTTTAGTGTAATTAATATCCTTCTATGAATTATACCTTAAGGAATAAATAAGTATGGTGCAATGTCTACTTATATAATTCCTCATTTTAGTTCTTCCAACTTTAGGATTTGACTTTTATGAATATAAGTAAAATCATTATTCAATTGAATTTATTGTACCATGTCTATGGATTTAATCAAGTCAATTCTAAGTCAAAAACACCCAAGATATACCCCTTAAATTCATTTTAGGTGATAGATCCTTTTTAAACCACTCATTAACCTTTATACAATTTAGGATATACCCAAAAGCACCCTTTTTAGGGATTTGGTTGACCAAACCCATAGAGATGAAATCAAAGTGTGACATTCCACATATAAGATGACTTACGTGGCTATCAAATGAGAATGTCTCCATAAACACTTGAGTGAAACTACCAAACTCAATTCCTATCTCGAGTTTTGTTTAATGAACTTGTTCCCTAACATGCACCCACATATTATCCTCAAGTATCTCGTATCAATTACATACTTTAAAAGTAAAAGCCTTAACATATTGAGTCTCTAATGATTGCCAATGCCTATTCTTGACAATGATTTGTTATGAATGGCTTTTAGGAACAAGGCTTTGATGCATACAAATCTCATAATTATAACTCTTTATAATTCCTTTTTAAGGATAATTTTTTTCTCCATGGGCTTCATAATATATATTGACAAATAATCCCTATTATTATCAATCTTAATAGTAAAAGGAAACATTTATGTCATTTATCATAAGTGATCATGTTTTGCTATGGTACTATGCCTTTTACCAAGTGAGTTAGCTTTAAAGCATGCACTAACAATCTTCCACTTTCACTAGTACCAATCACTAATGTATACAATACTGAACTCTTTCGCTTTGATACTATGTCTCTAATAGAACTACACTAGGCCTCAGTTGTAACAGCCTAGACCACCAGTGATATAGTCTGCTTTGGCCTATTGCACCTCACAATTTTAAAAAGCCTTAATAGGGTGTGAAGCATGTTAACCTATATACCTAGCATCTCTCATATGCTTTATTGATATAAGATTTGCCTAAGGGTGTCACATACACCTTCTTTCGGGACTCAGTATCCTCATTAAGGTTTGCCTCACCATCGTTCTAGAGGTCATGTGGAGCCGCTCTGATACCATATGTAACAATCCAACCTACTAATGATATTGTCCTATA
The DNA here is from genome assembly GCA_033439115.1 of Firmiana major. NCBI lineage: Eukaryota > Viridiplantae > Streptophyta > Magnoliopsida > Malvales > Malvaceae > Firmiana > Firmiana major. Next base: position 43,366,600 of record CM065905.1, read on the forward strand.
AGACCCACTTTTGGTGATGTAGTCCTTATGATTCATGTGATGTAACACATTTCTATATGTTAATTAAATCATAAGAAGAGCTTTTGACTTGAATGAAATTGCAAAGGGAATGACTGAGTATTCATGAATTTATGTAATGGTTAAATAGGGGCTGAAGTGGTCACAGACTAAACGAGTGGAACTCAAAACCTTCATACTGAATATAAGGGCTTAAACGTGAATTCTAAGTATCTTTTATGATTCCAAGAAGTACACACAAGTTCCTTAACACATAATCATATGAAGTGAACCTTTCCATACTCTAAGTGAGAATAGAATGCAAAATGATAGTGAAGCAATCAAAGGCAAGTTTTCCTTTGAAATTTTGGAAAAATTTACAACAGGAATGCTCCAAATGAAGGCCAAATCGATCCTATATTCAAAGCAGATTGATCTCTTATTCAAGCAGATCGATCTCAGTTTAGTTTATCATGAAAGGATCGATCCTTTCCCAAGTGCAGATCGATCTCCCTTTGATTCTGCCAAGAGCAGATCGAACTCTCCCCATGAGCAGATCGATCTCCATTTGCTTCTGCCTAACAAGGATCGATTCCTTCCCAAAAGCAGATCGATCCCTACCTTAAAATAGATCGATCTCCACTTGATTCTGCCAAGAAAGGATCGATCTCTACCGAATGAGCAGATCAATCCAACACTTACATACCTGAATATTTCGATAGCTCAAACTAAGGGAAGATCGATCTCTTACCCTAGGAAATCAATCTCACCACGCTTATTCTATAAAAACTTGACGGCAAGGCCTTCTTTCTCAGAAAAACAAAACACTTACTCCATTTTACCCAAAAAGAACAAGCTTTCTCACTCTAGGATACCACCCTTCCAAAAATATTTGAGAAAATTTGCTTTAAGAGCAAAGTTGTTCATTGTGAGAAGAAGAACAACATAGTTAGAAATCGCCTCAAGGAGCACCGGTTCTGTTTGTAAAGAAGAAGGATGGAAGCCTTCGACTGTGTATTGACTACAGGTTGTTGAATAAGGCGACCATTAAGAATAAGTATCCCCTCTCATGCATTGATGACTTGTTAGATCAGCTCGAGGAGCGCATGTCACTCCCCTCTTCTCGTGACTTAACTTACTACTAATAGTTGGACAGCGAATTAACATCCATATCCACATCTCATCCATTCATAATTTAAATTCATTTAACGAAATAGAAACTGTTCTTTTATAAAAATGTGCAGAAACGTATACATAAGTTTCTATTATATACATCCCTTTCGTACAAAAGATCACTAGACTGTACATTAAATTATAGGACACAAAATTTTTCTCTTATTAATGTATACCTCTATATTGCTGGAGAACTAGAGCACACCGTAGCAGGGCAACTGGAGTAATCACATACTCAGTAAGGAAAATATGAAAGCATGTAGACAACTATACTATCTACATGCTAAAATATAATCATTTATTTCCCTTATAAAACATATGCATTCCTTAAAAATATCTTTCATTGATGCGAAACCGTTAATTCGCTAGATGGGTAGATGTATATACATCATCAATTCACACGGTTCAATCTTTGAAAACCACATAGCTTTGTTTATCAGTTCACACATAACTCACTTACAAATCTCTTTGTAAATCAATGAACATGAGACATATAATGGGATTTTATACCACCCTGTATCACACAATAGCAACACAATGTCGTATCACATAGATAACAGAAGACTTATGGCCATAGTTCGGATTCCAGACAACACTGATAAGGTGTACGAGAACCCTATGATTAACCATCCCTTTAGCTCACACAGAATCGCTAAGATATCACGGTATATCATACTCCATGGCTAACACTCACGGTACATCGTGCTCCCGTGGATCCTTATCACCCACTTTCATTGTCTTAAAATCACGTGTGAGCAGGTCTGTGCAAGATCAATAAGCAATACACGATGGCTCCAGCACGATTTTACTCATCACACAACAATCTCATAAACTCTCATGTGAGCTCTTGAGTGGAATACACAGCATCACCCGAGGCATCGAGCACGATTTTGCTTATCACACAATAAAGCTCAAGAGACGACGTGCGAGCAACTCAGAGTAAGATCACATAGCAAACTTGAGGCATCGAGCACGACTTTGTCCCATCACTTTAAATCGAAGGGGTCACATGCGAGTATAATCAGAGCAAGATCACTAAGCAGTACTCTTTGGCTCGAACATGATTCCCAAAATCTAGTGCGAGCTCTCAAGTGGAACACATAGCATCACCCGAGGCATCGAGTACCCTTTTTGCTTTTCTCAAAAATCCCTTTTAAAAATGAGGTGGGAGCAGGGCTGGTAAACCTACCGTTACCACTTAGGCTCTAGCATAATTTCAAACAAAAAAGAAATAGAAGGCTCCATTCACTGAGTATGAGTGAGAAGGCAATCTCCCTTCAAACACTCGTTAAAAGCTTATCATGCAATTTACTAAACCGAGAGCCCATTATTATTACTCTTTCTCAAAACGATTGCAAAACCTCTTTTCACAACAATAACATAGAAGTCATGCAACTCATACTTATTGACTTATTCTCATACGTAGTTTTCACCTAGATATAGCAATGTCTACATACTTATCGCATACATTCGTGCACAGCAGGTAGGAAAACATACGTATAGCTATCTCTAATGGCTCGCATAAGTCCCTTACCTCGAATGACCCTTGAATCGCCTTCCTAGATTGCCAATGCTCGTGATCTGATCTTAGCAGCTTCAACTTGATGTTCCAGAGATACAATAAATTACAATTCACATCAATATACTCTAATATGTATCATTTTCACTTGAAAGAAGTTTAATTCAATGCATTGGGCATTTTACACCAATTTGGCCTCTTTTCGTCTTATCGGACTTCACTCCCTCTTAAGTCCATTTCGACTATTCTATTCATTACTCGAGAATCTGTTAGACTCCTTGAGTCTATTGATTCGCATTAAACCAGCATTAAACTTACAATGCCTCAAGTTCATCATTTTTCTTTCTCTATGGCATTTCATCAAACACCTATTATGCCCATTATCAATCCTCATCTAATCCAACTTATGGATTTCATAATGTCATCTTAGAATCATCTATACATGCTCATTAACATCTTTACATGCTCAAATCATTATTAGCTATATGCCATTTAAATTTTCTCTCACTAAACCCATTTTAGGTTATAGTTGTTTAAGCATGTAAATGAGCATTTATTCCAACATTATACACACCAAATCACTCATCAGGAAGTCTAGATTTACATACTAGAAAATGGCATATAGAAACCTTACCTAGCATGACCATTTTTCTTCTTTTGCCAATTTGGGGGAAAACTCGTTTTCTCCTTCAATCCAACGATTCGACCTCTCGTTTTAAACTATGTTATTCTCCTCCTATCTAGGAACAACTTTGCTGAAATGAACTTCTCTCAACTCTATTTGGGAGGTAATGAGAATTTAGAGAGAGAAACTAGGTTACTTTGTTTCAAAAATGGAAGTTTTTCACGTTTCGGGGGATGAAGGCTCGAAATGTCGGGCATTATATAGAATTTACCTTGATGTTATCGATCTCCTTGGGTGAGGATCGATCTTACCTGCTAGAAATCTCCCTCTAAATTTCAGTTTGCAAGCAGCAGATCTATCTGTCACTTCGAAATGGGGTCGATCTTAGCCAAGCAGAGAGCTTTTGAGATCGATCTGGCCATTAAGAAGGGATCAATTTGCTCTAACCCGAGGCAATGAGAGATCGATCTGGCTTGAACTGAGGATCGATCTCCTCTTACAAAATGCATCAAAGATCGATCTTGCTTGCATTTGAGATCGATCTCGCCTTGCTCTGCAGCATTCCAACTCTAATTTTCCCAAATATTCAAAGGGGAACTTTACATTAAATCACTTCTATACTCAATTTGCATTTCATTCACATTTTGAACTTGAAATTATCCAATTCTTATAATTCATTGATTTCAAAACTTGTGTGTACATTATTGGAATCATAATGGATACATATAACTTTACGAGTCTTACATTCCTCCCCTCCTTCAAGAAATTTGGTCCTCCAAATTAGAACTAAGTCATTCATTGAAAGGTTAGGGGTACTTTTCCCGTATCAGGTTCTCTAACAACCAAGTAGCTTCCTCTGAATTGTGGTGCTGCCAGAGAACCTTAACAAGTTGAATTATCTTATTCCTTAACACCTTTTCTTTCCTATCCTGTATCCGGATCGGTCTCTCTATATATGTCAGGTCATCCTTGAGCTCCAATGGCTTATACCGAATCACATGAGTCGGATCTGGATGGTATTTTTGAAGCATCAATACGTGGAAGACATTATGAATGCCTGCTAGCTCTGGTGCCAATGCTAGCCTATAGGCCTTATCTCTCACACGCTTCAGTACCTCAAACGGTCCAATATACAGAGGGCTCAACTTACCATTCTTATCGAACCTCATGATCCCTTTCGAGGGAGAAAATTTAAAAAATACTGAGTCAGCCACGGTGAACTCTAGTGGCCTCCGTCTCATGTCAGCGTAACTTTTCTGCCTGCTTTGAGCTGTTCTTAATCTCTCACATAACAGTTGAACAACCTCAGAGGCTTGCTATACCAAATCAGGAGCAAAAGTCTTCTTATCACCTGCTCCTTCCCAACCAATAGGGGAACGACACCTTCTACCATACAACTCTTCATATGGTGCCATCCCGATACTCGAGTGATAACTGTTATTGTACATAAATTTGACCAATGGTAAGTGATCATCCCAGGAGCCTTTAAAATCCATAACACTCGCTCTCAGCATATCCTTTAACATTTGGATGGTTCTCTCTTACTCGCCATCGATTTGAGGGTAGAAAGCAGTACTGAAACTTAACTGGGTTTCCATAGCTTCCTGAAAGTGTTCCCAAAAGTGAGGAGTGAAGCAGGAATCCAGATCCGATACGATACTCACTGGAACACCATGTAGCCTCACAATCTCCCGTACATACAACTCTGCCAGACTATTCAAGTATCTGTCGACTTCATAGATAGAAAGTGGGCGGATTTCGTTAGTCTGTCTACCACTACCCAGATAGCATCATGGTTCCTCTTAGTTCTCGGCAATCCCATGATGAAATCCATGGTGACATGCTCTCATTTCCAAGTTGGTATAAGTAGAGGCTGAAATAACCCTGCAGGCTTCTGATGCTCTACCTTCGGAGGTTCAGATACATTTTGTTACTCTCTGGATGCAATGTATATCTAGATGAATGAGTTTTTGTCAAAATCAATCTCTTTAGCTCTGGGTCATCGAGAACCCAAATCCTACCTCTAAACCTCAGTAGGCCATCATCACTCACTATGAAATCGGCCATGTCACCCCTCTGAATCAGACTCGCACGATCCTCATACAGTAGATCGGCATGCTGTGCCTGTCGTATCCGGTCAATCAAATTCGGTTCCACTCGCAGGGCTACCGAACAGAGCCTCCCCGCCCTCTCTTGGCTTGAGGATGTTGTCCTTGAAGGTCTTACCGTAAGAGAGCCTCCCCACCGAACAGAGCCTCCCCGCCCTATCTGTGTCATAACCCAAAACTACCCAAAATCAGAGTAAGTGTTTCATTTTTCTTTCATACTTATCTGTCCTCTGATCATGACCACACTCCACTAACAATCGGGCTGTGCGTTAATGCCAGTCCAACCATTCATTCATCATATAACTTAATTCCTTATTAAAGGAAAGGTAAACACGTGAGTTTTTCATTAATTCTATCCCATTCATTTACAAGTGTTTACAGTATCTATATATCCCTGAAAGTTACTTACAAACATGTTACTGTGTTATTCTTATTTAGATACAATATGTACAAGTGTATATACCTCAAAATGATGGGGCAGCAGCAGATATCAGGAATGCAGTACTCCGTCGCCTCAAAATCTACTGGAATGATCTGTGTGAGAAAATGAAAGGGGTGAGCACATCAAGCTCAGTAAGGCAACCTACGAACAAGTAGGTAACCATACTACCGACATGAACGTGGTTCCATGTATAAACCACCCTTTCTCCACACATTTCAAAACAGATGCTACAATTCATGATGTCATGTAAAACAAGTTCAAATATGAATTTCAAAGAGCATGGAAAACTCAACATGCAAATCCATTTAAAGCTTTTCATTCTTGTTAAAATTTCACAACATAGCCAGGACTCAACCCCTCCCTCGGGTGTTCCTGACTCACACAAAACCATGAAATAAAATGCATTTCAAAACAATAGTAATGCGATATAATGAATGTCATGTAAAACCAGTTTACATCATTCATGAGCTTAAATAGCATGGAAATAACATCATGCAAATTTAGTTTAAAACCCAATTTCATCTCATCAATATCACCTCTTAGTCAGGATCCAACCCCTCCCTCGGGTGATCCAGACTCACTCACAAAAAAATCCACAAAACGTGTTTCTTAAAAACATCAACATATGAGACTAGGCAATAGATATATATATATATCTTGGGCAAATAACTAGGTGTGAGACCCCGTATATGTATAGCTATGTATATAGGAACATGGGAATGTAAATAAAATCATAAGTAAGATGATGTATTGTAATGTGAAGTATATGCAATGTAAGTTCATAAGATTATGTACGCACTTGTAGTAAGAATTGTGATTATACGTACAAGTTGCATTACGAATGAGTAGGAAGAAATGAACTTGAATACGAGAAGAATGTGATCGAAATGGAATATGAGTAGTATAGTAAAATGGAAGGAAAGATTTACATAAGTGTATATTTCCATTCGAGTAATATCGTATATATGTGTGGTCATACAAAGATTCTACACAAGTTTTAATGTGTATGTAGTGAGGATGAATCCCATTTTCAAGTCTCAAAGATGAATGAATGAGGAAATGATCATGGTAGCAAATTAAGGGTGTTTGGTAAGGGTTGTTGCAGAAAAACTACAGGAAATCTGGACTTTGTGAAGGCCAGATCGATCTCATAGGATGAGAGATCGATCTGGGAGAGCCAGAATGCCCTTATGTGAGAAATGGAAGGGAACAGATCGATCTCCAAAGGAAGCAGATCGATCTCCTTAGCTCTCGGGTTGGAAGCAGATCGATCTCCCCTAAGACCAGATCGATCTCCTTAAGCTTCTGTTTGGCAGTAGATCGATCTCCAGTCTCGACAGATCGATCTCCTACCTTTAAAACGTCTTAGAAAAGAGGGATTTTAGAGGAATAGATCGATCTCCACCCAAGGAAGATCGATCTCCTCAAGTCAAAACTATAAATGGGAGCAGTTGGATCATCAGAATTTCGGGATAAAACATTTCCTTCTCACTTCAACTCAAAGAAATCTAGTTTCTCACTCCTAAATCCAGCCATTTTCAGTAAGATTTGAGGAAAGGCTATTAGAGACAAAGTTGTTCACATCAAAGAGAAGAACAACATAGTCTAGAGGCATTTCCCCATTTGATGGATTGAAGAAATAAAGGGCAATCCTAATTGGAGCAAGAGGAAATCCAACGAGGTAAGTTCTAATGCACAAATCCAAGTACATTGGTTTAGTTAATGATTATAAAGATATTTGGGTGTGCATATTGTGGATAGAACTACCTAGAATGGTATGAAATGAATATAACTTAGAAATGGTCAAGTGTGAGAAAGTGGAGTGTGGGAGTGTTTATGATGAATGAAATATCTTGAGGGGAGGAACATGTTGTGAGAATGATTTGGACATGTTGATATTGGGATAAAATTGTGAGATTTGCCACAACGGGTAAAAATGTGTATTTAAGGCATTGGATAAATGCTTAGTTGAATAAGAGTTAGAAACATTAACTCAAATGTTGATGGATGAATTTCAGTTTCGGATGATACGCCGGAGCAAGTCGAGATGAGAACGCAAGAAGCATAAAGGCGGATAGTTACACACAAGTAAAACGAGGTAAGGGACTGTGTGTTAGCTATAGAGATGTTCGTACGTAATTACAGCAATTTCGTAGATATATTGCTAGGACTAGTACGATATTATAAGTTTATGAAATGATGTGGAAGTATGAAAAGTACTATGATGTATATATATGTATTGAGAAATGGGATAGGGTAAGGAAATAGCATGATATGCATGTTTTCAATGATGTTCTCAATTTTATATTGTTATTGATGATTGAGAAATGTTGATGATAGGTTGGCTAATTTTACATGTTTTAGCATGAAGAGTCATGCTGTATGAATAAACGTGTTTTGAGTTTTAAAATAGAAAATAGCCATCTATCAGTTTTGAGATGAGATTTGGTGTTGAAGCGCTAGCTCACACCCGTTTTAATGCCTTGATGTTCCGTGCGGGAGTTTTAACTCGCACGAGGGTTTTGAGAAAGTGCGGGAACTTTGCTCGCACCTGTTTTGTTGAGTTAAGGTAAACCTGGGGGTCTGGGACCCAAGGGGATACCAGCCGACGGCCAATTGAACGGGCTGGGCCTTAACGATAGATCGTACCGCGCTGGAGCTTTGCGTTGACTGTGTGTCACGCTGCTTGCTCGCCTGGTATATGAGACATGGTTTAAGGATAAAAAGTCCATCGGAGTTGGAGTATGGACTTGGGTCCACGGTTGTACGTAGAATAGTGTAGTCACCCGTTGGTATACTATGTACCGTGCTGGGTGCACGTGAGTACGAGTATCGCGTAGATGACACACGACGTATCTTCACCGTGAGTATACGAGGGGATGAGGTGGATTGAAATGAGCCGGAGGGTAGGACTGACCCATCCCCCTTCAGGCGAAGTGATACCCTGTGCACACCCGATCAGTGAGGCCTGGGATCACTGACTGTGGCCATAAGTCGTGGATATTTGATTGCCTAAAATTCCATGCCTGTCTCAGAGATTCGAGAAACAGAGACAATCGCAGAAAAGAAAGAGATTTGCGAGAAAGAATGATTTGAGAAGTGAAAGAGATTTCGTGTTTTAATAAATCTCTGATTTCACATTCGTGCCATGAGGGCACTATTTATGAACATGTTTTAAATGGAAGTTTGACATTTGATTTACACGAAAATGCTATTGAGAAATATATGTTTAAATGCATTGTTCGTATGATATTTCCATTTATAACGAAAACATGGTTTTGGTTTATGCATGCATGGGCTATGTAGGTAGTACGATATCTACCTGCTTGCATACATTTCCTTACTGAGCCGTGGTTTGCTCATCCCACTATTTTCCCCCTCCAGGTACTAAGAAGTAAGAGAGCGGTGATCTCTAGATCTTTTGTGCTAAACAGCTCCCACAATCTGTAAAGGTATAAGATTTGTATACACGAGTATTTTGTATCAATATATTGTATCGCACAGTTATATCTTGGAATTGTAAACAGTATTATGGGGATGATATGTAAGCACATGGTATTTATACAATTAATTTTGTGTATTTACACACACACCTGGGAGTGTGAATTAAAGTTTTAAATATTCCGCTGTAAATGAATAAATTTTTAGTAATTGCATCTTCTCACAGCCCAACCGTAGTAGAGAATGTATGGATAGAAGGGTTCCCGAAAGCGGGGCATGACAGGCTTGGTATCAGAGCATGGTTGGTCTGATGTGAGTTGATGCTTAGGACTAAGAAAACATACATCCCCAAGTTACTGTGCGATATTTAGATACAAAGGTGTGTACGGAGCTGGTAGTAAATTAAATGTTTGTTATAACGCAGGAAAGTTATCAGGCTAGTGAGTTATGCCTGAGAGACACCGCAAGAGGGGAGAGAGCTCGAGGGCTCGAGGGCAAAATGACAGGACTGAGAGGCACAGTAGATCATCCTCTACTCATGAGCCCCAGGAACAGATAGAGGCTTCTGATCCTCGAATAACTCGATTGGAGGAAGACATGCGCACGATGATGACCATGATGGGTCAGATCATGGCTAGGTTTGAGGGTACACCTGGTACAGCGGGACAGGCTGCACCGAATCCCCCAGCAGCTGAACCTGAGAATGTTGCACCTGCGCAAGCTGAACCAGCTAGGCCACGGGAACCTCATATTCGACCGGTACCTCCTCCGGTAGCCCCACATCAGCATGATGATGACTTGGGGTATGGATATGATTGTGATATGGAAAGATTGAGGCACTTTAGGGACTTTAAGCCTCCTTCGTTTAGCGGAGTAAAGGATCCGACAGTGGCTGAGGACTGGATCAGTCAAATGGAGAAGTTATTCGACTTCTGTAGATGTTCAGCTACTGAGAGAGTAGCGCTTGCGGCCTTTGTATTGAGAGGCGAAGCAGAGCACTAGTGGAAGTCCACTAGGCCGATGTTAAGAGCTCAAGGAATGGTTATCACTTGGGATATGTTCTTGGACGTTTTCAGAGAGCAATACATCCCAGATACTGCTCGACGGAGACTACAGATGGAATTTCTAAATCTGACTCAAGGGAATCGAACAGTTGATGAGTACGAGTCACGATTCACTTCACTGGGTAGATATGATCCGGACTCGATCAGGAGTGAGGCTATCAGAGTCCGTAGATTTGTAGATGGACTGAGGCCTTCGATCCGAGCGAAGTTGGCCCCATTTGATGTCGCTACATATAGAGAGGCTGTGCGACGGGCCCAGTTATGCGAGCAGGATCATGACTTGCAGATTTCTGAGTTAGTTGGGGTAAGGACAAGGGTCCGAGGAAGCTGGGAGATGGCAAGAGTGCCAAATTTGGTCGAAAATTCATGAGTAAACGTCGGAGAGAAGTAGATGAGTTCCAAAAAAAGGTTGCTAGACCTTTTATGCCTCCGACTCAGACACCAGCCAGGGGTATAGTGATTGGTGGACCCCGACCGACTACAGATCAGTGTAGGCTATGCGGTCGATACCATGGTGGTAGGCCATGTCATCTTCAGGGTACCCGATGCTTCAGATGTGGTAAATTTGGACATTATGCCAGAGAGTGCCCGGAGATAGTTGAGGCAATTCCACAGAGGGGTAAAGAGCCAGAGAGGGTTCCTACAGTTGCACCTCCTGCAAGAAAGAAAGCCTCGGCTGAAGAAAAAGGAAAACAAGTTGTGGGTCAAGGCAGGGTGTATGCGATAGACCGGGCATCGGCTGATACCTCTTCGGAAGTGATAAAAGGTACAATCTTGATTTTCAATCTAGAGGTTATAGCTTTGTTTGATTCTGGTGCTACGCATTCCTTCATATCACCTGCATGTGCATCTAAGTTAAAAGGTTTTGTAGAGCCCACATACTTGAGTAGGACGTTACTAATAAGTACTCCAATGAGAGTTAGCCAATTAGTTGAACAAGTGTATAAAGATTGTAAAGTGAGGGTAGGAGATAAGTGCATGACAGCCAACTTGATTTTGTTGAATATGTATGACATTGATCTAATTTTGGGAATGGATTGGTTAGCCGCCAATCATGCTGTCATAGACTGTCGTTCTAAGTCCATTAAGTTTTCTCTACCTGAAGAATGTGTTGTAAGGTTTTAAGAGAAGAAATGAAATCTTAAATTTTGTGTTAAGTAAAGTACTTTGGTATAAATGGCTTGAGTGTTGTTTTGAAGGTTTTGTTGCTTATGTGGTGGATTTGAACAAAGTACATCCGGATATGGAGGACATCTCAGTGGTCAGAGAATTCCCTGATGTTTTTCCAGACGATCTACTAGGATTACCACCTGATAGAGAAACAGAATTCGGTATAGACTTGACGCCTAGAACCGAACCAATATCGAAGTCACCATATAGGATGGCTCCAGTTGAGTTAGAGGAATTAAGGAAACAGCTGCAAGAGTTGTTAGAGAAGGGGTTCATAAGACCGAGCGTCTCACCATGGGGAGCCCCGGTGTTGTTTGTGAAGAAGAGAGATGGGAGCCTCAGGTTGTGCATTGACTATCGGATGTTAAACAAGGCTACCCTCAAGAATAAGTACCCCTTGCCACGCATTGACGATTTATTGGATCAGCTTCGGGGAGCACAGATCTTCTCCAAGATAGATCTGAGGTCTGGGTATCATCAATTGAAGATTCGGAAGGAGGATGTGCCCAAGACAGCATTTCGTACCAGCTATGGCCATTACGAATTCTTAGTGATGCCTTTTGGGTTGACCAATGCGCCGGCAGCTTTTATGGCTCTAATGAACGAAGTATTCAAGCCATACCTGGACCAGTTCATAATCATTTTCATTGATGATATATTGGTGTATTCAAGGTCCAGAGAAGAGCATGAGCAGCACTTAAGGATTATTTTGCAAACCCTCCGAGAGAAAAGGTTATATGCCAAGCTTAACAAATGTGACTTTTGGCTAGAACAGATTTCTTTTCTAGGCCATGTTATATCGAAGGATGGGGTGTCAATAGATCCATCCAAGATTGAGGCTGTTGTTCAGTGGGAACAACCTAGGACAGTCACAGAGATCAGAAGTTTTCTAGGTTTGGCTGGTTACTACAGGAGATTTGTAGAAGGATTCTCTAGATTAGCTGCTCTATTGACACGTCTTACGAGGAAGAGTGTGGAGTTTTCATGGGACGAAGCTTGTGAGAGGAGTTTTCAGGAACTTAAGTGCAGATTAACTACCGCACCGGTTCTTGTCACCCCTAACAGTTCAGGGAATTACTCGGTGTATACAGATGCTTCGCATCAAGGACTAGGCTGTGTTTTGATGCAAGATGGAAGGGTAGTAGCTTATGGATCTAGACAGCTGAAAGATCATGAGGAGAACTACCCCACTCACGATTTGGAGTTAGCGGCCGTAGTGTTTGCGTTGAAGATATGGCGCCACTACTTATATGGTGAGAGATTTCAGATCTTTACGGATCATAAGAGTCTGAAATATCTATTCTCGCAAAAGGAGTTAAACATGAGACAGAGGAGGTGGTTGGAACTCCTCAAGGACTATGATTGTGAGATCTTGTACCACCCGAGGAAGACAAATGTGGTCGCCGATGCATTAAGTCGGAAGAGTCTCGGGTTGGTATCTCATATGATGGTTAGAGAACACGAGTTGTTGGAACAATTCACGAACCTTAGTCTGGATATGACCCTACCTGAGATTGGCAGCTATGGGATCATTGCTAGCTTGAGATTAGAACCGGAGTTGATTAAGAGAATCCGACAAGCTCAGCAAATCGAGCAATGGTGTATTGTCATGATTAGCCAAATCCGGAAAGGGAAGGGTGCTGATTTTATATTGAGTCCAGATGGAATACTAAGGTTTAGAGATAGAATATGTGTTCCTAAGGATGTAGAGCTGAGAAAGCTGATCTTATCAGAGGCACACTCGTCGAGATACACGATACACCCGGGGAGTAGTAAGATGTATCAAAATCTTCGAAAAGCATATTGGTGGTCTGGAATGAAGAGAGACATAGCTGAGTATGTCGCTAGATGTCTCATTTGTCAGCAAGTAAAAGTCGAATATCAGAAACCAGGAGGACTATTACAACCTCTATCAATACCAACATGGAAGTGGGAGCATGTCACCATGGATTTTGTGATGGGGTTACCGAGAACCCGTAAGAACCATGATGCGATATGGGTGATAGTAGATCGGTTAACGAAATCAGCACATTTCTTGGCCATGAGATCTAAAGATACATTGAGTGCACTGGCGAACCTGTATGTGCGAGAAATAGTGAGATTGCATGGAGTCCCAGTGAGTGTTGTTTCTGATAGGAATGCCCGCTTCACTTCCCACTTTTGGGGACATTTCCAGGAAGCGATGGAGACCCAATTGAGTTTTAGCACCGCTTTTCATCCTCAGACAGATGGTCAGTCAGAGAGGACTATACAGACCCTGGAGGATATGTTGAGAGCGTGTGTGCTGGATTTTAGAGGCTCATGGGATGATCACTTGCCATTGATTGAGTTCGCATACAATAACAGTCATCACTCAAGTATTGGTATGGCCCCTTATGAGGCACTATACGGTCGTAGATGCCGATCGCCCATTGGTTGGGAAGAAGTTGGTGACAGACAATTGCTCGCTCCCGATTTGGTTAAGCAAGCCTCCGAGGATGTTCAGATAATATGCGAGAGGTTACGAACAGCTCAAAGTCGACAAAAGAGCTACGCTGACAGGAGACGGAGACCACTTGAGTTTGATGTTGGCGAGTCTGTATTTTTGAAAGTATCTCCTTCTAAGGGAATAATGAGGTTTGGGAAGAAAGGAAAATTAAGTCCTCGTTACATTGGTCCCTTCGAGATTTTGGATAGAGTGGGAGAAGGAGCATATAGGCTAGCCTTACCACCTGAGCTAGCAGAAGTCCACAATGTCTTCCACGTTTCTATGCTTCGGAAGTACTACCCGGATCCGACACATATAATTAGTTATGAGCCGTTGGAGCTCAAGAAAGATATGTCGTATGTCGAGAGACCGATCAGGGTGTTGGACAGGAAAGAGAAGGTGTTGCGGAACAAGACGATTTCATTGGTTAAGGTTTTGTGGCAACATCACACTGTGGAAGAGGCCACATGGGAACTGGAAAGTTTGATGCGGGAAAAGTATCCCGAGTTATTCACAGATTGAATTGGTTCTAATTTGGAGGACCAAATTCTTTAAGTGGGGGAGGATGTGAGACCCCGTATATGTATAGCTATGTATATAGGAACATGGGAATGTAAATAAAATCATAAGTAAGATGATGTATTGTAATGTGAAGTATATGCAATGTAAGTTCATAAGATTATGTACGCACTTGTAGTAAGAATTGTGATTATACGTACAAGTTGCATTACGAATGAGTAGGAAGAAATGAACTTGAATACGAGAAGAATGTGATCGAAATGGAATATGAGTAGTATAGTAAAATGGAAGGAAAGATTTACATAAGTGTATATTTCCATTCGAGTAATATCGTATATATGTGTGGTCATACAAAGATTCTACACAAGTTTTAATGTGTATGTAGTGAGGATGAATCCCATTTTCAAGTCTCAAAGATGAATGAATGAGGAAATGATCATGGTAGCAAATTAAGGGTGTTTGGTAAGGGTTGTTGCAGAAAAACTGCAGGAAATCTGGACTTTATGAAGGCCAGATTGATCTCATAGGATGAGAGATCGATCTGGGAGAGCCAGAATGCCCTTATGTGAGAAATGGAAGGGAACAGATCGATCTCCAAAGGAAGCAGATCGATCTCCTTAGCTCTCTGGTTGGAAGCAGATCGATCTCCCCTAAGACCAGATCGATCTCCTTAAGCTTCTGTTTGGCAGCAGATCGATCTCCAGTCTCGACAGATCGATCTCCTACCTTTAAAACGTCTTAGAAAAGAGGGATTTTAGAGGAACAGATCGATCTCCACCCAAGGAAGATCGATCTCCTCAAGTCAAAACTATAAATGGGAGCAGTTGGATCATCAGAATTTCGGGATAAAACATTTCCTTCTCACTTCAACTCAAAGAAATCTAGTTTCTCACTCCTAAATCCAGCCATTTTCAGTAAGATTTGAGGAAAGGCTATTAGAGACAAAGTTGTTCACATCAAAGAGAAGAACAACATAGTCTAGAGGCATTTCCCCATTTAATGGATTGAAGAAATAAAGGGCAATCCTAATTGGAGCAAGAGGAAATCCAATGAGGTAAGTTCTAATGCACAAATCCAAGTACATTGGTTTAGTTAATGATTATAAAGATATTTGGGTGTGCATATTGTGGATAGAACTACCTAGAATGGTATGAAATGAATATAACTTAGAAATGGTCAAGTGTGAGAAAGTGGAGTGTGGGAGTGTTTATGATGAATGAAATATCTTGAGGGGAGGAACATGTTGTGAGAATGATTTGGACATGTTGATATTGGGATAAAATTGTGAGATTTACCACAAAGGGTAAAAATGTGTATTTAAGGCATTGGATAAATGCTTAGTTGAATAAGAGTTAGAAACATTAACTCAAATGTTGATGGATGAATTTCAGTTTCGGATGATACGCCGGAGCAAGTCGAGATGAGAACGCAAGAAGCATAAAGGCGGATAGTTGCACACAAGTAAAACGAGGTAAGGGACTGTGTGTTAGCTATAGAGATGTTCGTACGTAATTACAGCAATTTCGTAGATATATTGCTAGGACTAGTACGATATTATAAGTTTATGAAATGATGTGGAAGTATGAAAAGTACTATGATGTATATATATGTATTGAGAAATGGGATAGGGTAAGGAAATAGCATGATATGCATGTTTTCAATGATGTTCTCAATTTTATATTGTTATTGATGATTGAGAAATGTTGATGATAGGTTGGCTAATTTTACATGTTTTAGCATGAAGAGTCATGCTGTATGAATAAACGTGTTTTGAGTTTTAAAAGAGAAAATAGCCATCTATCAGTTTTGAGATGAGATTTGGTGTTGAAGCACTAGCTCACACCCGTTTTAATGCCTTGATGTACCGTGCGGGAGTTTTAACTCGCACGAGGGTTTTGAGAAAGTGCGGGAACTTTGCTCGTACCTGTTTTGTTGAGTTAAGGTAAACGTGGGGGTCTGGGACCCAAGGGGTACCAGCCGACGACCAATTGAACGGGCTGGGCCTTAACGATAGATCGTACCGCGCTGGAGCTTTGCGTTGACTGTGTGTCACGCTGCTTGCTCGCCTGGTATATGAGACATGGTTTAAGGATAAAAAGTCCATCGGAGTTGGAGTATGGACTTGGGTCCACGGTTGTACGTAGAATAGTGTAGTCACCCGTTGGTATACTATGTACCGTGCTGGGTGCACGTGAGTACGAGTATCGCGTAGATGACACACGACGTATCTTCACCATGAGTATACGAGGAGATGAGGTGGATTGAAATGAGCCGGAGGGTAGGACTGACCCATCCCCCTTCAGGCGAAGTGATACCCTGTGCACACCCGATCAGTGAGGCATGGGATCACTGACTGTGGCCATAAGTCGTGGATATTTGATTGCCTAAAATTCCATGCCTGTCTCAGAGATTCGAGAAACAGAGACAATCTCAGAAAAGAAAGAGATTTGCGAGAAAGAATGATTTGAGAAGTGAAAGAGATTTCGTGTTTTAATAAATCTCTGATTTCACATTCGTGCCATGAGGGCACTATTTATGAGCATGTTTTAAATGGAAGTTTGACATTTGATTTACACGAAAATGCTATTGAGAAATATATGTTTAAATGCATTGTTCGTATGATATTTCCATTTATAACGAAAACATGGTTTTGGTTTATGCATGCATGGGCTATGTAGGTAGTACGATATCTACCTGCTAGCATACATTTCCTTACTGAGCCGTGGTTTGCTCATCCCACTATTTTCCCCCTCCAGGTACTGAGAAGTAAGAGAGCGGTGATCTCTAGATCTTTTGTGCTAAACAGCTCCCACAATCTGTAAAGGTATAAGATTTGTATACACGAGTATTTTGTATCTAATATATTGTATCGCACAGTTATATCTTGGAATTGTAAACAGTATTATGGGGATGATATGTAAGCACATGGTATTTATACAATTAATTTTGTGTATTTACACACACACCTGGGAGTGTGAATTAAAGTTTTAAATATTCCGCTGTAAATGAATAAATTTTTAGTAATTGCATCTTCTCACAGCCCAACCGTAGTAGAGAATGTATGGATAGAAGGGTTCCCGAAAGCGGGGCATGACACTAGGACTATGGCCATATGTCCTCGTGATCCCACTGCTACACAAATCCTTGTGTGTGGGGTCTCACCACGATCGGGAACTGCCCCGGGAGGTGGGTCCGTCCATCCCGTCGATCTTGTCCGATCACTCGCATCTGAAGATGCTACTCGCATCCGAAGATGCCATGCATCCGAAGATGCCACATAATCAAACCCAGCACGGTACAATGTACTCCATTTTACTTGCACGGTACAACGTACTCCGTGGACCCATATCTCATATCCATACTCATGCCATATCTCAAAACGCTCGTTCGAGCCTATTTAATCGATGTGACACACAGTCTACCTGACACTCCAAGCACGGCTCATCGTATGTTCTTATAAAAATAGTGCGAGCAAGCTCCAGCACTCTCATACAATCAAGTAAAACTAGTGCGAGCTAAGCTCTAGCACTCTGTTACACAAATCATGTGAACATCTGGTGCGAGTTAGACTCCAGCACCCTGTCACGAAAATCATGTAAAAATTTGGTGCGAGCTAGGCTCCAGCACCCTGTCACGAACATCATGAGAAAATCTAGTGCGAGCTAAGCTCCAACACCCTGTCACAAAAATCATGTGAAAATTTGGTGCGAGCTTAGCTCTAGCACCAATGCATGTAAAACTCTAGTGCGAGCCTTTGCTCTAGCACTAATACATGCAGCAAACAAATCAAAAACTCATGTGAGTTGAGCTCTAGCACGTCACATTTCTATAAAATCATGTAGGCGGCTATATTTCTCAAATCAATTTAAGAGAAAATCAACAGTGATTAAAGTTATGCAATGCTGTGCATTTTATTTAAAAGTTAGTCAGCCTACCCATGCATGTGTCAAACCACCTCAAAAACAAGCAAGAAACCTTCATTCTTGCTTCTCATAACTTTTACTAATTTTGGAAAATTTACCCTTCACAGGGGTATTTTGTTCATTTGCCATTCGGGCACTAAAATTCTTATTTTAAATCTAGACCCTTCGAACAATTTAAGAGACTGCAAATGAAGTTGAAATTGCGTAAAGTTACCTCTAGCAGTCCGTAAAATTCACTTACCTCATTTTTTTGTACAGTCTGACTTTTCCCAACGCTACCGATCACCCGATCCGTTTAGCTCCAAATATGTTCTCCGGAGCTGCAGATAATCATTTATAGGGTTAAATCCAAACATATTAATTCATATTTCACTTTTACTGGGCTTAATTTAAATCATTGGGCCCATTTACCCCTATTGGGCCCATTTGCACTTTAATGGGCCTTAATCGGCCTTAAGACCGTTTTTCACTTACTATTCACATTATCGAGGCCTATTGGGCTCATTGGGCCCATCAGTATTTATTGGGCCTCATTTTAAACTCTCGGATAGCTCAATTAATTATGTACTACAATTTATCTTAATTTCCAAAATTAATTTCATTTTATACGAAATTAATCCGTAATTTATGCGGTAAATTTTTAACTCGCATAACTATACCAATTGTCGTAAATAAGGGTTACTTACCCGAGATTCCATGATAGTACGCAAATCGAAGTTGACTCGAGCTCTCGTTTGGCCTCAATTGTCGAGCTACACAATTACATATATTTCGGGTAAATTTTCCAGTCGAATATTAAGCAAATTAAATATTCAAAAATTTAAATCAGTCAATTTCGATCACTTACTGACTTACCTGTAGCTCGATTGAATCACAGGAATTTTTTCCTAATTTTTTCTCTTTTTCTTTTTCCCATTTTCTTTTTCTTTTCTATTCTATCTTTTCTTTTTGGCTGAATCGGTCCAGTCCGGTTTAGCATACTGCACTATACTAAACTGGTCTGTACCGGTTCAGGCCTCACTTCGTCGTTTTGACGCCGTCCGACCGATTCTAGGTGCGATTTCGCTGCAGTTCGGTGCGCCATCACCTGGGCATTCATCATCGGGCCTCGTGGTGGGCCGAAACGGCGCCATCGCCGACGAATCCCCCTTCTCCCCCGTGACACTCTCCCTCTCGATTCGGCGTTCTCCGGCAACTTCTATGCACGTGCCGACGCCTGGTGGTTCTCCCGGTGTCGGGCTCCCTTCGTCGACCCTCGCCTAGCCTTCCCTCTCATTGGTGGCTGTCGGATGGAGGGAACAGACTCCCTCGGTTCTCTCTTTCCCTCGCTTTCACCTGTTTTCTGCAGAATCGCGATTTCGCGATTTTGTAAACTTATTTTTTATTATTATTTATAATTTATTTTATTATTATTATAATCATTAAAATAATATTAAATCCCAAAATATCAACCAAAAATTTATATTTTATTTAAATTAATTAATTTAATTTATTTATTGTAATTTAACCCTTTTTCGGTATATTTTCTCTGTATTTTTGGGATATTGTCCCGAGTGAATTTCTGGTAAATCTTTATAATTCCGCATCTTGATCAATTGGACTCGAAATTTAATAATTTTTCCTTCATTGATCAAGATGTCCTAAAACCCTTTTTTTAATTAAAATTTTCTTACCGAATTTACACCGATTTTTGATCTTTTAACCGTTTTACCCTTCTACACGTTCGAGACCAATTTAGGCCGATTTTCCTTCTTGGACCTACTATAATTTCTCATTCAAAATTCATATCTCTGTTCGGACAATTTGAATCTCATAAATTTAATTTGAAATTCCTTAATTGTCCGTTTTCAGATTTAACGTACGTTCAACTGCTTCATTCATATTTATATGATCAGAATCATTCGTCTTATGATTCCATTAACATATAACAATATCCATAAAATGTGTGAATAATAAGGAAATACGATAAAATCGGGTCTTACATATTCTCCCCTACTTAGGAAATTTGGTCCTCCAAATTCGAATCAAGTCAAATGGGTCCATACACAACTCCGGGTACGTCTATCGCATCATACTCTTTAATTCTCATGTGACTTTTTCGGAGTGTACTACTACCAAAGGACTTTGACTAAGGAGATCATCTTAAACCTCAACACTTTCTCCTTCCGTATAACACCCATATACAGTTTTTTCAACATACGTTATACTTTCATTGAGCTCCAACAGCTCATATCCAATCACATATGCTAGGTCCGGATAGTATTTCTGAAGCATCAAAAGATGTGACACATTGTGGATGCCTGCTAATTTAGGTGATAATGCCAACCTATAGGCCTTATCTCCCACTTTGTCCAATCTCTCAAAGGATTCAATCTAACGAAACTCAGTTTGCCTTCTTTCAGAATCTCGTTATGTCCTAAGGGCATATAACTTCCAACAATACTAATTCACCCTCGGTGAATTCCAATGGTTTCTGTCTCTTGTCAGCATAGCTTTTTCTATCTACTCTGAGGTGTTCTTAATCTCTCTCAAATCAACTAAACACCTTCAGAGATTTATTATACTAATTCTGGAGCAATTCTTCATCTGTCACCCACTTCTTCTTATCCAAGTCGGGGAACAACTCCCTAAAGCCATACCATGTCTCATAAAATGTTATCCCAATACTCAAGTGACAACTGCCATTATTGGAAAATTCGATTAGTAACAACTGATCATCCCAAGAGCTTATAAAATAAATGGCACACACTCTCATCATATCCTCCAGAACATGTACAGTCCTCTTTGACTGAACATCTGATTGAGGAGGAAAAGCTGTACTAACACTCAATCGGGTTCCCATAGCTTCCTGAAAAATATTCCCAGAAGTGGGAAGTGAAGCGGGAATCCCTATATGATAAAATGCTCACTGGAAAATACATAGTGTTCCACAATCTTCCTTACACATAAATCCACCTACACACTCAGAGTATCTGGGGATTTCCATAGCCAGAAGGTAGGTAAACTTAGTCAATCTATCGACTGTCACCCAGACAGCCTCGTAATTCATCCGGGTCCTTTGTAACCCTTCACAATATCCATGGTAACTTGCTCCTATTTTCATGTCGATATAGGTAGAGGCTGCAATAACCCTGCAAACTTTTATTGATGTACCTTAATCTGCTGACATACGAGACACTTCTCCACAATCTCTACCATGTCTCTTTTCATATATGACCACCAATACCCTTTTTAAAGATTTTGATATATTTATTATTTTTCGGATAACACTATCTCATCAACTGTGGTTCTGAGGAGTACTTATACTGTCTCTGAACCTTAGTAAGCCATTATTATTCATTGTGAACTCTGTCACTGTACCCATCTGAATTTGACCCACACTATCGACACCCTGCTGATCATCACGCTAAGCTTGTCAAATCTGGTCACTCAAATCTGGTTCTAATCTCAGGCTAGCTGTGACACAATCACTGTCATCATCAGAGGGGATCACATCACTACTGAGGCTCACAACTGCTCTAGCAGCTCACGCTCCCTAACCATCATATGTGATACTATCCTGAGGCTTTTTCTATTCAAGGCATCAGCCATTACATCAGCCTTTCCTGAGTGGTACAATTTTCACAATCATAATCCTTCAGAAGCTCTAACCCACTAAATTATCTCGTATTCTACTATTTCTGTGAAAACAGATACTCAGGCTTTTATGATCAGTGCATACCCAAAATTTCTCACCGTGTACATAGTAGTGCCATATACTCAGTACAAACACTATCCCTGCCAACTTTAAATCATGGGTCAGATAGTTTGTTTTCATGATCCTTGAGTTATTTGGATCCATAATCGACTATCTTCCCATTTTGCATCAATACACAGTCCATTAATTATTTTGAGGTATCCATACACATTGAGAACCTCTTGAGCTATTGGGTATGGTGAAAATAATTACGGTGGTCAGTTCATACTTCAAAACACTAAAACTCTTCTCACGTCTATCATCCCATTTAAAACTTTTTCTAAGTTAGACTTGTCAATAAAGTAGTCCATTTCGAGAACTCTCAATAAATCATCTATAAAAATAATTTCCAATTATTGCTTATAATTTTCCCTAGACTTTAAATACACCCAAAAATATCATCAATAAGGATGATAACAAATCGGTCCAGGTAAAGTTTAAATACCTCGTCGTAGTTGAGTTCCACTAAATATTTCAATCACCCATATCCTTAACCTATGTATGCATAAATGTATAATGTCATTTCGAAATTGCTTCCGTTCAAGATACTAACCCGCGCTATTTCCTTTTCCTTATATTAATGGCTTTTATAACATTTTAAATTTTTAAACCTTCATGATTAATCGATATTTCTTTATTGTACCAGTAGAGGTACCCAAAATTTTAAATGTATATATTACGATTGTCGATTTCAATTTATAGGTTATGTGCACTTCTAGACGCTGTCAAGTCTTCAGGCGGGGATGTATTTTGAAATACCTTTATTAACCCTTAGACTTGACCACATGGATTGGTTGTGGATATATCACAATTCATATTCACTACATATCGCTTAATCTAAATTACTTCACATATCAAAGATATTCCTACCTTGCATACGCCTCTTATTTCAATATATCTTGTATTCAAGATCTATCACATCTCAAAGCTTATCTTATGTTCGTATATCAACTATAACAAAACTCTTTCATTATTTGTCAAAATACTTTTTAGGGGTAACCATATCATATGAAACATCAGTAGTGTCCTGGTCCAAGGCATACACTCACCCTCGACCAACAGCCTACTTTCCCTTTCTCTTCGGTTGTGGCCTCCCTTTTCGGTGCAAAGATATCAACAGGGTTTTCTCTATCTCTTTGCCCTTTTGTGGGGCAGCCTCACCCAACTCTGAGCAATCATTAAATAAATGGCCCATCTTATCACACTTAACGCCTATTTTAGTCAATCAGGTGTAGGGCCTGCATCCGTGGTAGCTACTACACATCTTACACTGCTTCACCGCATGTCGGGGTCCTCTAATAACAATTTCCCTCAAAAGTGCTGAAATTGGATACACTGGGGCCTTACCAATCATCTTACCCCGTGACTCATTAGCTCTAATCTCTTACCAAACTACCTTTTTCTCGTTCTGACATCTATGCCATTCTCTATTTTCTTGTCTCTATTTCGGCCCTTACTACCTTACCCAATCTTAGAGGCGTGCAACACATAATCTTATTCGTACAACTGTAGTTTGCGTAGTACCTTGGCATAGGTAGTAATATCTAACGGGGCCAATCAGACTCTAATTGACAATTTGAGTCCTTCCATGAACTTTTGGGCTTTCCGACTCTCACTGCCCATAGTGTCAGAGTAATACCTGCCCAGGGATATAAACTGAGTTTCATACTCGTCAATCAACCAGTTCCTCTAGGTCAGAGTAAGGAATTTTATCTGTAATTTCCTTTAAGCAGTGTTCGAGATATTCTATCACCGAAATACATCCAAAAATATTTCTCATGTCAATTTTGGATGTCTAACTCTTAAGATGAGTCGAGCTGACTTCCACCAATGCTCTGACTCACCCTCAAATCCTATGCATACTCTGAGTAATTAGCTCCCAAAATATTCTCCACACTCCGCTCCAACCTCGCGAAGCGTGTCTCAATACTGTCTAATCTCTATGTCGGACTCTGTGGGGCATGCTCAACATCAACCTCCATTTCAATCTCATCCTGGTTCTCATAGGTCGACTCAGCATGATTAGCAGGCTCAGGCCTACCTCTGCGACCTCTGCCTCGTGCTCTACCTCCTCTACTGCGACTAATATTAGGCATAATGCCTACATTCCTGCATTCTCAACCATTTCTTAGTTAAAACCCATCTCGATATGCACTATTGTAGCTAACCAAGCACAGTAACACGGGGATGTAATTTCCTAATTACTGACACTGACACGCATCAGACCAATTTTACTCTGATACCACCATTTGTCACGACCAAAAACTACCCAAAATCAGAGTAAATTTTTTGTTTTTCTTTCATACTTACCTATCCTCTGATCGTGACCACACTTCACTAATAATTTGACTGTGCGTCAATGCCAGTCCTACCATTCATTCATCATATAACTTAATTCCTTATTAAAGGAAAGGTAAACATGTGAGTTTTTCATTAATTCAATCCCATTCATTTACAAGTGTTTACAATATCTATACATCCCCGAAAGTTACTTACAATCATGTTACTGTGCTATTCTTATTTAGATACAATATGTACAAGTGTATATACCTCAAAATGATGGGCAACGGCGGATATCAAGAATGCAGTACTCCGTCGCCTCAAAATCTACTAGAATGATTTGTGTGAGAAAACAAAAGGGGTGAGTACATTGAGCTCAGTAAGGCAATCCTATGAACAAGTAGGTAACCATACTACCTACATGAAAGTGGTGCCAAGCATAAACCACCCTTTCTCCACACATTTCAAAACAGATGCTACAATTCATGATGTCATGTAAAACAAGTTCAAATATGAATTTCAAAGAGCATGGAAAACTCAACATGCAAATCCATTTAAAGCATTTCATTCTCGTTAAAATTTCACAACATAGCTAGGACTCAACCCCTCCTGTCAGACCCAAATTTTATGTAGCTTGTTCCTTATGATTCCTATGTGTATGAACACTCTATTATTATAGTTGAATCATAAGAAGAGTGTTTACTAGATTTAAAGTGCTAGTAAAATGATTTAACACATAAAATCTACATAAAATCTACATAAAAAGCCTAATGTGAGCTATAAGAGTCACAGGCTAAACCAAGTAGATCTAAATCATTCTGACTGAAAAGAAGAACCTAAAATGAGAAAGTATAGAGAGCTCATGAAGGAAAGTCAGCTTGATTTATTCCTGAACATAGAAAACAAGAGTAAAAGCTAAAAAGGGTAAAATGGACCTTTTTGACAAGTTAAGGTGTTTCAGGTGTAATTACCTACCGAGAACGGTTGAAACATAAAGACGATAGTGTAAGACATAAGAGATGACACTTTTGAAATTTTGAGAAAAAGTCAACTTGGTCAATGGGTAAGGATAGTTAAGAAAGTGAACTTTTACCATAGTTGACTAATCAAGGTTAAAAATTAACCTAAGTGTGGAGAAAAAAATTGGGGAAAAATATTCTTTGCAAGAACGCAAGATAATAATCCCCGAAAGTAAGGAAAATTTATTCGAAAGGATTCTAGATTAAATTTAATGGTTAAAAATGTAATGGGCCTAAGGTGAAAATTTTAAAACCCATTAAGGTATACTAAACGTATATCGAAATTCTTAGGTCCCTTAGACCGAATTGTTGGACCAATTGATTGGCCAAATATTAAGACAATTAAAGGCCTAAGGTCTAGTAAAAATTTCAGCCTGAAATCCCATTAAGAAAGCCCAAACTAAGAAGCCCAAATGGAAAGCCCATGAGATAAATATCTAACCATAGTTAAAGCTAACCATGACTCATAAGGTGACTCATTAGATGACTCATGGCTAAGGCTTAGAAAGTCAAGCTTAATGGCCGGAAAGTAAAGCATAATGGCTAAGTAAGTGGCTTATAAAATCAGCCACACCATTGTCATCTTCATCACACCAAATTCGGCTAGAAGAAGAAACCATTGAAACAAATTATCCAAGCTTTCTCTCACTAGAAATCACTAGGAATTAGGCATAATTGGAACTTGCATCCTTCATAGAAGTTGTTCCAAATTGAAAGGAGAGTGACATATGTTGGAATTGGCTTTCAAGGAGCCATAGAGTACAAACCGTGAATCTCCAAAGTATTCGGCCAAGTGTATACACAACAATTGGTATATTTTCAAGTTTTCAATTTCATATATGTTAATGTATGAATAATTTTAAGTATATTAGTATATGTTTTAAGCATTGAAACATATTAAATCTCTATGATGTTGGTTAGGCCGAGAGTGAGTAGTGAGATATTGATTTATGTCCATATGATTTTAAGGCATAAATGGATTAATGTACATATATTAATGATTATGGTGTAATTAAAATTAATCAATTTGATTAATTAATACATGTAATTAGTTGGCAATCAAGGTGTTTGATAAAATGCCTAAATGAACTATATCATGTTAAGAAATTTGCCAACCAAGTGTTTGTGAAGATGCCTAAGAGAATTGGCTAAACAAATAGGCATGGATGGCATGCCATGGTGTAACGGATGGCATGGATAGCTCTCGGCCATGGCATGTGGCCGAGAGGCCTAATGGGGCAAGCCCAAATAGTTTAGGCCCAAAGTGAGGTAATGTGTCTAGGACAAGACCAATAAGAGTTGGTGGGCCCCACAAGCCCAATATGCCCAACGAAAATGAATAGTAAAATGAAAATGGGCTTAAGGCATAGTTAGGCCCATTAAGGATTATTAAAGCACATTAAGGAAAATAGACCGTATTCAATGTGAAATACAGTAGGAAAAGTGTAATTAACATGATAAATGGTAATTAACATCATATTATGTGAGAATGAATCGTGCTGGAGCACAGCTCGCACTGGATTTCATATATTTTCCACATACATTAGTGCTGGATTATGATTCGCACTAGATTTCCGTGACATGCATGATAGAGTACTGGAGTTCTTACTCATACTCGATTTTTATGATATATGCATGAGAGAGTGCTGGATTGATTAGCTCGTACTCGAGTTTTTCATGAGATGCATGACAGAGTGCTGGAGCATTGCTCGTACTCGATTCTTCTTGATTTATACATGATATAGTACTGGAGCTATTGCTCGTACTTGATTTGATGATATTGTGCATATCATGGTACTGGAGCTATTTCTCGTCCTTGATTTAATACATGAACTATGCATTGAGTTAGTTGCTGGAGGTTTACTCACACTAGAGTTAAATTTGTGATGTGAAACAGTGTTTGAGCGGAGTGTCGACTGTGAGTCGCGCTCAAAGGCGCGCACTGTATGTGATATATAATACATGTTAAAACCCATGCTTGATTCCTTATGTGGACTGAGTGTCACATTATGTGAGAGGATATCCGCATGAGGGTACTAGAGACGTGGTATGATATTCCATGGTTTGAGGGCTAAGACCTATGACAGGCACCCCGACTGTGATGTAGGGTTCACGGAGTACGTTGTACCGTGCGAGTGGCATGGAGTACACTGTGCTGTGTGGTGTTGTGGAGTTAAGGAGGATATAGCTGGCGGTTGTGATGGACTGACCCCCCTCCCGTTGCAGCAGTGATGCCCCGCACACTAGGATTTCGTGTAGCTTGGGATCACATGTCAGATATGATCATAGTCCAAGATACTATTTACATTTCATTATAGAGTCTCACATGATATATCACTTGATTAACTGATTTAAATTGTGGACAGACTTGAGGGATAGGTCGAACTCCGATTTTGTGTTGTGAATGATTTAAATGCCATATTTATTGTGATTTAAATATACATGGCATGATTTATCTAAAGGCATGATTTATATAAAGATGCATTATTCTGCACTACATGCCTACATTTGAGAAAGAAAGCATGATTTTTGTACATGGG
Organism: Firmiana major; assembly: GCA_033439115.1. Lineage (NCBI taxonomy): Eukaryota > Viridiplantae > Streptophyta > Magnoliopsida > Malvales > Malvaceae > Firmiana > Firmiana major. The sequence goes on from CM065905.1 coordinate 43,394,623, forward strand.
ATTTAATCTGTACAAGTATACATATATATATATATATATTTAAAGACATGCTTTTAAAGTGAGTTAAGGAAATAATGTTTTCAAGGCATAGCATTATTTTGAGTAGATAGTGTAGATATCTACTTGCTTGCCTGATTTCCTTACTGAGTGCATTGTATGCTCACCCCCCTTTCTTTACATCTCTCTACAAAGCATCGGTAGTAGAGCGAGAGCTATTAAGGGATAGTATTCCTGAGTCCACTGCTAGTTCCTATCGATCGCCAGGTATACATATTTTGTACAGTTATATATCTAAACATATAAATAGCACAGTGATGTATACGATATATATTATGGGGAATGTATTTGTATTAGCTTTTATATAATCTCACATGTATTATTAAAGTAGTTACAGTCAGTAACAGTATATTGACATATATGTATGATAATGGATAATGTGGTAAGCAAGGATTCTGACATCGAATCACAGCCCAACCATTGAAGAGAGGAAAGGTAAGTTAAAAAATGTGAAAAATTTGTAGTGGTTTTGGTTAAGTCATGGATTGAGCACGGGTCCTGACAGAATAGTATCAGAGCAGAGGTTGGTCTAATGTGAGTCGGTGTTAGGACATGGGAAAGTGTACATCCCTATAGTATTGTGCTATGTTTAGATATAACTGTGTATACCAGATAGGAGACAGACTAATTCATGATTATGAATGCGAGAACTTTGCCTATTAGTGGTAGAGGTACGAGAGGTAGGGCTCGAGGCCAGAAAGATAGGCCCTAGAGACAAGTTGCTACCGAACCATTACCTACGCATAAGACTCCAGGTGCTACTGAGGCACCTGAGTGTGCTGAGACACACTTTACGAGATTAAAGCATAGTCTTGAGACGATTGTAGAGATGTTGGCACAGACGATGCCAGGTAGGCAAGGACAGGAGGCAGGAGTTGCGACAGGAGAGGTAGTTGCCCCTGATACACATACATAGATAGCTCATGCACCGAGGATAATAGAGACTCCTACACCCCCACCGGTTTCAGGTGGTAGTGGATTAGGGTACGGATGTGATCTGTATCGGTTGCGAGAATTCTAGAAGTTTAGACCTCCATATTTTAGTGGGGTCAAGGACCCTGTAGCTGCTGAGGAGTAGGTGGCGGAGATGGAAGTCCACCGACCTATATTGAGAGCCTGACACATAGATATCAGTTGGGAGATATTTCGGGAGGCCTTTAGGAGGCAGTTTGTTTCCGAAATCGCACAGCGGAAATTACAAGCAGAGTTTTTGGGATTGAACCAGGGGAGTTTGTCAGTGGATGAGTATGAGACTCGATTCCTATCCCTAGGAAGATATCACCCAGATACCATGTATAGTGAGGCCAGGAAGGTCCACAGGATTATCGATGGGTTGAGACCGGTTCTGCGGTCCAGGTTGGTTCCATTAGACATAGCTACCTATGAGGAAGCAGTGCACAGGGCGCAACTGTGTGAGCAAGATTACGAGAGGAATGCTTCTGAGTTTGAGAAGTTTAGCCGTAGTCAAGATATACAGAAGAAGAGGTCGGCTAGAGATTTCGATTATCGAGGAGGGAGGAAACTCTTCGGTAAGAGATCACTGGTTGAGGAGGCACGAGAGAAATTTGCTAGACCCCCTGCTTATCCGACTGTAGCCCCAGCATAGGGCATTGTCATAGGAGGACAGAGACCTATTGTCGAACAGTACAAAAGATGCGGTAGACAACATGGAGGTAGACCGTGTTTGCTGAATCCTATCGTATGTTTTCGATGTGGGAAACAGGGGCATATAGCTAGAGCTTGCCCATAGATGGTTGATACTACGCCACTGAGGGGCAAGGAGCTGGATAGAGCTCCAGCTGGTACGTCTGCTCAGAGAGGTAGAGCGACGGTAGAAGAAAAGGGGAAACAAGTGATGAGTCGAGGGCAAGTACATGCTTTGGACCAGGGGACAGCTGATGCTTCATCGGATGTGATACGAGGTAACATCCCGATTTATGATATTGAAGCATATGTTTTAATTGATCATGGTGCCACGCATTCTTTTGTATCGCTTTCATTTGCATGTAAATTAGCAAGACATGTAGAGCGTACACCATTACGTATGATGATGTTGATTAGTACGCTTATGAATAGTAGTCAAGTTGTAGAATATGTATTTAATGACTGTAAGTTGGGGATAAGGAGATGACAGCCAATCTAATATTACTAAGTATGAGTGACTTTGATATAATATTAGGAATGGATTGGCTATCTGCAAACCATGCTGTTTTAGATTGTTATGCTAAGACAGTTATGTTTCCTAACCCTACTAGAATGTTGTAAAGTTTAATAAGAATAAATAAAAGGAGTATTATGATTATTACATGATTACTGATTTAGAAAACCTTCAACATATCAAGGTTTCATTGCGTATGTGGTAGATATGGATAAGGCACATCCGAAGTTGTCAGATATTACTGTGGTCAGTGAGTACCCAGATGTTTTTTCCAGATGAATTGCCAGGGGTACCACCAGACAGAGAGATGGAGTTCTGTATAGATTTGGTACCTGGTACGAAGCCTATTTCGAGACCACCATATCGTATGGCCTTGGTTGAGCTGGAGGAGCTCAAGAGACAGTTACAGGAGCTGTTGGATAGGGGTTTTGTTCGACTGAGTCTTTCACCTTGGGGAGCACTGATTTTGTTTGTGAGGAAGAAGGATGGGAGCCTCCAATTGTGTATAGATTACCGATTGTTGAATAAGGCCACCATTAAGAATAGGTATCCCCTTCCAAGCATTGATGACTTGTTAGATCAGCTTCAGGGAGCACAGGATTTTTCCAAGATTAACCTGAGGTCTGGGTATCATCAGCTGAAAGTTTGGAGTGGAGATGTACCTAAGACAGCATTTCATACCCGATATAGCCGTTATGAGTTCTTGGTTATGCCATTCGGATTGATGAATGCTCCAGTTGCTTTCATGGCTTCGATGAACGATGTGTTCAAGCCATATTTGGGCTAGTTTGTTATCGTCTTTACCGATGACATATTAGTGTATTCGAGATCCCAGGAGGAGCATGAGGAGCACCTCAGGATCGTGTTACAGACTCTACGAGAGCAGGAGTTATATGCTAAGCTCAGTAAGTGTGACTTTTGGTTGTCATAGATCTCATTTTTGGGACATGTTGTATCGAGAGATGGTGTATCAGTTGATCCATCTAAGATAAAGGCTGTAGTTCAGTGGGAACAGTCGAGAACAGTCACCGAGATTAGGAGTTTTCTAGGTTTAGCTAGATACTATCGGAGATTCGTTGAGGGATTTTCGAAGTTGGCTGCTCTGTTGACACGTCTTACTCGGAAAAGTGCACCGTTCGTATGGAATGAGGATTGTGAGAAGAGTTTTCAGGAGTTGAAACGTCGATTGACCACCGCTCCGATTCTCACTATCCCTACCAGCTTAGGAGGATTTGTAGTGTATACCGATGCTTCGCATCAGGGAGCGGGCTGTGTATTGACGAAGGATGAGAAGGTAGTTGCTTATGGATCCAGACAGCTGAAGGATCATGAGAAGAACTATCCGACCCACGATTTGGAGCTAGCAGTAGTAGTGTTTGCGTTGAAGGTATGGCGCCACTACTTATATGGTGAGAAGTTCCAGATATTTACCGACCACAAGAGCCTCAAGTATCTGTTCTCACAGAAAGAGCTGAACATGAGACAGAGAAGATGGCTAGAGCTTTTGAAGGACTACGATTGTGAGATACTTTATCATTCGGGTAAGGCTAACGTTGCAGCCGATGCCTTGAGTAGGAAGAGCCTAGGGATGGTATCGTATATGATGGTTAGGGAACATGATTTGCTAGAGCAGTTTGCTAGCCTCAGTTTGGGAGTCGTGCCATCTGACATGGATACAGGCTATGTGATAGCTAGTCTACGATTGCAGCTGGATCTGTTGGACAGGATCAGAGTGGCTCAACAGACTGATCTATTTTGTATGGATGTGAGTTGTCGGATGCAGAAGGGCACAGTGACTGACTTTGAGTTGAGTTTTGATGGACTACTAAGGTTCAGAGGTAGATTATCTTTTCCCGAGGATCCAGGACTCAGGAGATTGGTATTGGCGGAGGCTCATTCATCAAGATATATGTTACATCCGGGGAGTAACAAAATGTATCAGAACCTCCGAAAGGTATACTGGTGGTCGGGTATGAAGAAAGATGTAGCAGACTTTGTGGTAAAGTGTCTCGTATGTCAGCAGGTGAAGGTAGAGCATCAGAAACTTGCAGGGTTATTGCAGCCTCTACCTATACCGACATGGAAATGGGAGCATATCACCATAGATTTCGTGATGGGTTTACCGAGAACCCGCAGGAATCACAATGCTATATAGGTGATCGTCGACAGACTGACGAAGTCAGCCCTCTTCCTTGCTATGAGAGCGATCGATACTCTGAGTTCATTAGCAGAACTGTATGTACGCAAGGTAGTGAGGTTACACAGTGTACCAGTGAGCATAGTCTCTGATAGGGATTCCCGCTTCACTTCTCACTTTTGGGGACATTTTCAGGAAGCCATGGGAACCCAGTTGAGTTTGAGCACCGCTTTCCATCCTCAAACAGATGGTCAGTCAAAGAGGACTATACAGACTCTGGAGGATATGTTGAGAGCATGTGTGCTAGATTTTAGAGGCTCTTGGGATGACCACTTGCCACTAGCCGAGTTCGCCTACAACAACAGTTATCATTTAAGTATCGGGATGGCACCGTATGAGGCCTTATATCGTTGTAGATGTCGTTCCCCTATTGGATGGGAAGAAGTGGGTGACCGTAAGATTTTAGCTCCTGATATGGTTACACAAGCATCTGAGGACGTCCATTTGATAGTAGAGAGACTGAGGAAAGCTCAGAGTAGACAGAAGAGTTACGCTGACAGGAGACGTAGGCCACTATAGTTTGCAGTTGGTGAATCTGTGTTTTTGAGAGTTTCTCCTTCCAAGGGAATAGCGAGATTTGGGAAGAGAGGGAAACTAAATCCTCGATATATTAGACCCTTTGAGATACTTGATCGAGTGGGAGATAAGGCATATAGGTTGGCATTGCCACCGGACTTATCAGTTGTCCATAACGTCTTCCACATATCGATGCTTCAAAAGTATCACTCGGATCCGGCACATGTGATTAGTTACGAGCCTTTGGAGCCCCGAGAGGACATGTCATATGTTGAGAGATCGATTCGGATATTGGATAGGAAGGAGAAGGTATTGAGGTCGAAGACCATCGGGTTGGTGAAGATTCTCTGGCAGCATCATACTTCAGAGGAAGCTACTTGGGAGCTAGAGAGTCTGATGCGAGAGAAGTACCCTCACCTATTTGATGACTGACTTGGTTCTAATTTGGAGGACCAAATTTTCTAAGTGGGGGAGGATTATCAAACCCAAATTTTATGTAGCTTGTTCCTTATGATTCCTATGTGTATGAACACTCTATTATTATAGTTGAATCATAAGAAGAGTATTTACTAGATTTAAAGTGTTAGTAAAATGATTTAACACGCAAAAGTTACATAAAAAGCCTAATGTAAGCTATAAGAGTCACAGGCTAAACCAAGTAGATCTAAATCATTCTGACTGAAAATAAGAACTTAAAATGAGAAAGTATAGAGAGCTCATGAAGGAAAGTCAACTTGATTTAGTCCCGAACATAGAAAACAATAGTAAAAGCTAAAAAGGGTAAAATGGACATTTTTGGCAAGTTAAGGTGTTTCGGGTGTAATTACCTACCGGGAACGGTTGAAACATAAAGACGAGAGTGTAAGACATAAGATATGACACTTTCAAAATTTTAAGAAAAAGTCAACTTGGTCAATGGTTAAGAAAAAAAGTCAACTATAGTTAAGAAAGTGGACTTTTACCATAGTTGACTAATCATGGTTAAAAATTAACCTAAGTGTGGAGAAAAAATTTGGGAAAAAATATTCTTGGCCAGAATGCAAGATAATCATCCCCGAAAGTAAGGGAAATTTATTCGGAAGGATTCCGAATTAAATTTAATCGTTAAAAACGTAATGGGCCTAAGGTGAAAATTTTAAAGCCCATTAAAGGTATACTAAACGTATATCGAAATTCTTAGGTCCCTTAGACCGAATTGTTGGACCAATTGATTAGCCAAATATTGAGACAATTAAAGGCTCGAGGTATAGTAAAAATTTCAGCCCAAAAGCCCATTAAGAAAGCCCAAACCGAGAAGCCCAAATGAAAAGCCCATGAGATAAATATCTAACCATAGTTAAAGCTAACCATGACTCATAAGGTGACTCATTAGGTGACTCATGGCTAAGGCTTAGAAAGTCAAGCTTAATGGCTGGAAAGTAAAGCATAATAGCTAAGTAAGTGGCTTATAAAATCAGCCACACCATTGTTATCTTCATCACACCAAATTCAGCTAGAAGAAGAAACCATTGAAACAAATTATCCAAGCTTCCTCTCACTAGAAATCACTAGGAATTAGGCATAATTGGAACTTGCATCCTTCATAGAAGTTGTTCCAAATTGAAAAGAGAGTGACATATGTTGGAATTAGCTTTCAAGGAGCCATAGAGTGCAAACCGTGAGCCTCCAAAGTATTTGGCCAAGTGTGAACACAACAATTGGTATATTTTCAAGTTTTCAATTTCATATACATTAATGTATGAATGATTTTAAGTATATTGGTATATGTCTTAAGCATTGAAGCATATTAAATCTCTATGATGTTGGTTAGGCCGAGAGTGAGTAGTGAGATATTGATTTATGTCCATATGATTTTAAGGCATAAATGGATTAATGTACATGTATTAATGATTATGGTGCAATTAAAATTAATCAATTTGATTAATTAATACATGTAATTAGTTGGCAATCGAGGTGTTTGATAAAATGCGTAAATGAACTCTATGATGTTAAGAAAGTTGCCAACCAAGTGTTTGTGAAAATGCCTAAGTGAATTGGCTAGACAAATAGGCATGGATGGCATGCCATGGTGTAACCGATGGCATGGATAGCTCTTGGCCATGGCATGTGGCCGAGAGGCCCAATGGGCCAAGCCCAAATAGTTTAGGCCCAATGTGAGGTAATGGGTCTAGGACAAGCCCAATAAGAGTTGGTGGGCCCCACAAGCCTAATAGGCCCAACGAAATTGAATAGTAAAATGAAAATGGGCTTAAGGCATAGTTAGGCCCATTAAGGATTATTAAAGCCCATTAAGGGAAATAGAATGTATTTAATGTGAAATACAGTAGGAAAAATGTAATTAACCTTATAAATGGATATATGCAGCTCCTTACATTATTGGAGAAGCAAATCAGACAGCTGAAACGAACAGTGCAGAGAAAGTGAAATTTCTCGAGTAATTGCAGGTAAGGGACTTTTGTGAGTAGTTAGAGATACCTGCACGTATTTTCATCTGCTTTTACATTCAATTAAAAACTCTGAGGGTCAGAGAAAGTGAATAATAATTATTGTGACCCGATAGTGGCAAATTACGATTTTACCCCTAGTTAGTCAAAAAGTCAACTTTTTTGAAAAGTTGTAAAAAGCATGGAAACCACTATTTTGAGTGTTTAACTGCTGTTTTGTAGGAGAATAAATAGATGGGCTAATGAGTTTAAGGTTGATGTGAATTAAGCAAACTTTATAGTGCTGATTTTGATATTTTGTAAATCATCCCTTTTTAAAAGAGCCATCTATCATATTATGTGAGAATGAATCGTGCTGGAGCGCAGCTCGCACTGGATTTCATATATTTTCCACATACATTAGTGCTGGATTATGATTCGCACTAGATTTCCATGACATGCATGATAGAGTACTGGAGTTCTTACTCGTACTCGGTTTTTATGATATATACATGAGAGAGTACTGGAGCGATTAGCTCGTACTCGAGTTTTTCATGAGATGCACGATAGAGTGCTGGAGGGTTGCTCGTACTCGATTCTTCATGATTTATACATGACATAGTACTGGAGCTATTGCTCGTAATTGATTTGATGATATTATGCATAGCATGGTACTAGAGCTATTGCTCATACTTGATTTAATACATGAACTATGCATTGACCTAGTTGCTGGAGGTTTACTCGCACCAGAGTTAAGTTTGTGATGTGAAACAGTGTTTGAGCGGAGTGTCAACTATGAGTCAAGCTCAAAGGCACGCACTGTATGTTATATATAATACATGTTAAAACCCATGCTTGATTCCTTGTGTCGACTGAGTGTCACATTATGTGAGAGGATATCCGCATGAGGGTACTAGAGACGTGGTATGATATTCCATGGTTTGAGGGCTAAGATCTATGACAGGCACCCCGACTGTGATGTAGGGTCCACGGAGTATGTTGTACCGTGCGAGTGGCATGGAGTACACTGTACCGTGTGGTGTTGTGGAGTTGAGGAGGATATAGCTGGCGGTTGTGATGGATTGACCCCCCTCCCATTGCAGCAGTGATGCCCCGCACACTAGGATTCCATGTAGTTTGGGATCACATGTCGGATATGATCATAGTCTAGGATACTATTTACATTTCACCACAGAGTCTCACATGATATATCACTTGATAAACTGATTTAAATTGTGGACAGACCTGAGGGATGGGTCGGACTCCGATTTTGTGTTGTGAATGATTTCAATGCCATATTTATTGTGATTTAAAGATACATGGCATGATTTATCTAAAGGCATGATTTATATAAAGATGCATTATTTTGCACTACATGCCTACATTTGAGAAAGAAAGCATGATTTCTGTACATGGGATTTAATCTGTACAAGTATACATATATATATTTAAAGACATGCTTTTAAAGTGAGTTAAAGATATAATGTTTTCAAGGCATAGCATTATTTTGAGTAGATAGTGTAGATATCTACTTGCTTGCCTGATTTCCTTACTGAGCGCGTTGTATGCTCACCCCCCTTTCTTTACATCTCTCTACAGAGCATCAGCAGTAGAGCGAGAGCTATTGAGGGATAGTATTCCTGAGTCCACTGCTAGTTCCTATCGATCGCCAAGTATACATATTTTGTACAGTTATATATCTAAACATAGAAACAGCACAGTGATGTATACGATATATATTTTGGGGAATGTATTTGTATTAGGTTTTATATAATCTCACATGAATTATAAAAGTAGTTACAGTCAGTAACAGTATATTGACATGTATGTATGATAATGGATAATGTGGTAAGCAAGGATTCTGACATCGAATCACAGCCCAACCATTGAAGAGAGGAAAGGTAAGTTAAAAAGCGTGAAACTTTTGTAGTGGTTTTTGGTTAAGTCATGGATTGAGAACGGGTCCTGACACCTCCCTCGGGCATTCCTGACTCACATAAAACCATGAAATCAAATGCTTTTCAAAGCAATAGTAACATGCAATATAATGAATGTCATGTAAAGCCAGTTTACATCATTCATGGGTTTAAATAGCATGGAAATAACATCATGCAAATTCAGTTTAAAACCCAATTTCATCTCATCAATATCACCTCTTAGTCAGGATCTAACCCCTCCCTTGAGTGATCTAGACTCACACATAAAAAAATCCACAAAACGTGTTTCTCAAAAACATCAACATGCGAGACTAGGCAATAGATATATATATCTCTGACAAATAACTAGTACTATGGCCATATGTCCTCGTGATCCCACTTCTACACGGATCCTAGTGTGCGGGGTCTCACCATTTAATCAGTATGACACACAGTCTACCCGACGCTCCAAGCATGGTTCATCGCATGTTCTCATAAAACTAGTGCAAGCGATGCTCCAGCACTCTCATACAATCAAGTAAAACTAGTACGAGCTAAGCTCTAGCACTCTGTTACACAAATCATATGAAAATCTGGTTCGAGTTAGACTCCAGCACCCTACCACGAAAATTATGTAAAAATTTGGTGCGAGCTAGGCTCCAGCACCCTGTCACGAATATCATGTGAAAATCTAGTGCGAGCTAAGCTCCAGTACCCTATCACAAAAATCATGTGAAAATTTGGTGCAAGCTAAGCTCTAGCACCAATGCATGTAAAACTCTAGTGCGAGCCCTTGCTCCAGCACTAATGCATGCAGCACAAAATCAAAAACTCATGCGAGCTGAGCTCTAGCACGTCACATTTCTATAAAATCACGATGGCGATTACATTTCTCAAATCAATTTTAGAGAAAATCAATAGTGATTAAAGTTATGCAATGTTGTGCATTTTATTTAAACGTTAGCCAGCCTACCCATGCATGTGTCAAGCCACCTCAAAAACAAGCAAGAAACCTTTGTTCTCGCTTCTCTTAACTTTTCCTAATTTTAGAAATTTTACCCTTCACAGAGGTATTTTGGTCATTTTCCCATCGGTCACTAAAATTCTTATTTTAAATCTAAACCCTTTGGACAATTTAAGAGACTGCAAATGAAGTTGAAATTATGTAAAGTTACCTCTAGCAGTCTGTAAAATTCCCTTACCTCATTTTTCTGTACAGTCTGACTTTTCCCAACGCTACCAATCACCCGATCCGTTTAGCTCCCAATATGTTCTTCGGAGCTGCAGATAATCATTTATCGTGTTAAATCCAAACATATTAATTCATATTTCACTTTTACTGGGCTTAATTTAAATCATTGGGCCCGTTTACCCCTATTGGGGCCGTTTGCACTTTAATGGGCCTTAATTGGCCTAAAGCCCGTTTTTCACTTACTATTCACATTATCGAGGCCTATTGAGCTTATTGGGCCCATTAGTATTTATTGAGCCTCATTCTAAACTCTCGGCTAGCTCAATTAATTATTTATGACAATTTATCTTAATTTCCAGAATTGATTTCATTTTATACGAAATTAATCCGTAATTTATGTGGTAAATTTCTAACATGTATAACTATGCCAATTGTCGTAAATAAGGGTTACTTACCTGAGATTCCATGATAGTACGCAAATCGAAGCTAACTCAAGCTCCCATTTGGCCTCAATTGTAGAGCTACACAATTACATATATTTCGGGTAAATTTTCCAGTTGAATATTAAGCAAATTAAATAGTCCAAAATTTAAATCGGTCAATTTTTACCGCTTACCAACTTACACGTAGCTCGATTGCATCACTGGGATTTTTCTCCAATTTTTCCTCTTTTTCTTTTTCCTTTTTCCTTCTTCTTTTTTTTTCTTCCTTTTCTTTTTGGCGGAACAGGTCTGGTCCGGTTCAGCATACTGCACCGCACTGAACCTGTTTGTATCGGTTTAGGCATCACTTCGCCGTTCTGACGCCGTCTGGCCAGTTCCTGGTGCGATTCTGGTGCCGTTCGACACGCCATCACCTGGGCATTCATCAACGGGCCTCGGGTGAGTTGTAACGGCGCCATCGTCAGTGAATCCCCCTTCTCCTCTGCGGCACTTTCCCTCTCGATCTGGCGTTCTCCGGCAACATCGGCGCCCGTGCCGACGCCTAGTGGGTCTCCCGGTGTCGGGCTCCCTTTGCCGACCCTCGCCTGGCCTTCCCTATGGTTGGTGGTCGTCAGATGGAGGGAACCGACTCCCTCGGTTCTCTCTTTCCTTCGCTTTCGCCTGTTTTCTGCAGAATCACGATTTCGCTATTCTATAAACTTTTATTATTATTATTGTTATTTATAATTTATTTTATTATTATTATAATAATTAAAATAATATTAAATCCCAAAATATCAACCAAAAATTTATATTTTATTTAAATTAATTTATTTAATTAATTTATTGTATTTTAACCATTTTTTCGATATATTTTCTTCGTATTTTCGGGATATTGTCCCGAGTGAATTTTTAGTAAATCTTTATAATTATGAATTTTGATTAATTGGACTCGAAATTTGATAATTTCTCCTTCATTGATCAAGATGTCCTAAAACCCTTTTTTAATTAAAAATTTTCTTAACGAATTTACTCCGAATTTTGATCTTTTGACCATTTTACCCTTCTACACGTTCGGGACCAATTTAGGTCAACTTTCCTTCTTGGACCCACTATAATTTCTTATTCAAAATTCATATCTCTGTCCAGACAATTTAAATCACATAAATTCAATTTGAAATTCCTTAATTGTCTGTTTTTGGATTTAACGTACGTTCAACTACTTCATTCATATTTATATGATTAGAATCATTCGTCTTATGATTCCATTAACATGTAACAATATCCATAAAATGTGTGAATCATAAGGAAATATGATAAAATCGAGTCTCACACTCTAGCTTGAGGATGTGGGGCTTGAGGATCGTACCAACTTCCACGGTAACATACGTACCATGATATGAAAACTTGTGCGAGCAAAGCTCTAGCACGATTCATGCATCATAACTAAACCACCTCGTATGAGAAACACTCTAGTATGGCATTTATGCATCATATCATGAGGAAACCATCTAGGAGCACAGCTCTAGTACGGTTTATAAAACATCTTTATAGTTTCCAAATCAAGGTGCGAGCTAAGCTCCAGCATGTTTCATACAAATGAAGGCATCAAAATCTAGCACGATTTATATCACACAAATACGATATGCGGCTCATACACAATCAACACAATCCCAAAATCGGGTTTAGCACCTCACAAGTGCTATTTCACGAAATCATTTTAACACTAACCAGCCATCCATTAATTTGATCAAAACCAAGCATTGTGTTATGTGAAAACTCTTAAAACACAGGATTTATGCATTTATTATCCTTACTATCCCTTTTATAATAATCGTTTCAAAACCAAATCTCATACATACTCATAGCTATTCACATACATCATCAATCATTTTCTCAAACAGTCATGCATTTCATAAACACCCTATATCCACCCATAAAATATGAGCGGCTACCTCTATATACTTACAGAATTCCCTTACCTGGAAATCGAGTCGCGTGATTCCACTTCTTTAGAGCTACTTACTTGTGCGGTTTGATTCGTCTCCAACGAACTCTCTCGAACTGTACAAAAGTCGTATATCACTTCGATTTAGTCCATATAACACAACTCTTGTGTTTACTATAGTCGGTTTAACCTCTATCCTCCATTAACACTTATAAGGTCTAGTTTTATCGTTCTACTCATATCTCGAGTCTATTGATTTATTTTAGGACTATTGATTCATACCATATCGATATTAAATCGATAGTGAGCTTATAGTGTTCATATTTCATCAATTTCTTCACTATGGCATTTTATCAAACATCTTGTATACTTATTTTCATAAATCCTCTAAACCTACAATGTAACTTTATTTAATCATTTCAAATGATTCATATTATTTCAATAACAACTTAGCAATGCCCATAAATCATCAACTCATTCAACCCATATTTTCTCACACTAGATTTATTCTAAGTTTTCTGGGTTACACTAGTTCCATCACATCCTAGGTAATTTTAACCATCACTACTCATCCAAATCAACTCCAAAAATCAATAAATAGCCAAATGTACTTGGACTGAAGTGTTAGAAACTTACCAAATCTAGTGTCTCTTCTTGCTCCAACTGAAAATACACCTTGCTCCTTCAATACCACAAATGAGGCTTCGAATCCAAAGTATGTTGCTATTCTCTTTAATAGGAACAACTTTGTATCTAATGGTCTCCCCTCAAATCTTACTGGAAATGGGTGGATTTAGGAGTGAGAAAGTGAGGTTTTAGGTTGAAATGGAAGAGAGATTGTTTTCCCGAAATCTACAGATTTCACTGCTCCTATTTATAGAAATTGCTTGATGAGATCGATCTGTCGAGGCATAAGATTGATTTGGTCCTCTTAAATTCCTCAATTTCACACCAAATTTGAATGCATGAGATCGATCTGTCAAAGGCTTCTGATCGATCTGTCCCAGGCAGTGGCTTAAGGAGATCGATCTGTTTCCAGGGGAGATCGATTTGCTCCAACCCGAGAGTTAAGGAAATCGATCTATTTGCATCAAAATTGATCTTCTCATTACAAAATGTTTAGCAGATCGATCTGGCTCCATTCAAGATCGATCTGTATTATTTCATTGCTCAAATAAGAGCATCTTTGGCTCTTCCAGATTGATCTCTCATCCTATGAGATCGATCTGGTATTCATATTTCTAGATTTTGCTACAGTTTTCTGCAGCAACTCATACCCAACTTCATACATTTTGCTGCTATAGTCATTTGCTCATCCGATCACCTTTAAAGCTTGAAAATGACATCCATTCATACTTTATACACATTTAGACTTGTGTACATTCATTGTATAACCAAAGGTATACAATACATAACCAAATGGAAGAACAAGATTTATGCAACTCCATTCCATTTGCTGCACCACTCAATTTGCATTCCACTCATATTCATACATAATGAAACTTGTACGTACATCACAAACTCTTAGTACAAGTGTGTACATTGATTTTATGGACTTTACATCACTTATGCTTCACATTACATGTACATCACCATACTTATGAATTCATAAGGTTTACATCTAAAAATACAGTTCTTACAGAAACTAGGTTACTTTGTTTCAAAAAATGGAAGGTTTTCACGTTTTAGGGGATGAAGCTTGAAATGTTGGGCTTTATATAGAATTTTCCTTGATGAGATCAATCTCCTTGGGTGAGGATCGATCTTCCTTACTTGAAATCGCTCTCGACATTTCAGTTTCCAAGCAGCAGATCGATTTGTCTCTTAGAAATGGGATCGATCTTAGCTAGGCAGAGAGCTTTTGAGATCGATCTTACTATTGAGAAGGGATCGATCTACTCCAACCTGAGGCAATGAGAGATCGATTTGGCTTGAACTGAGGATCGGTCTCCTCTTGCAAAATGCATCTAAGATCGATCTCCATTGCCTTTGAGATCGATCTCCCCTTGCTCTGCAGCATTCCAGCTGCAATTTTCCCAAAAATTCAAAGGAGAACTTTACATTAAATCACTTTTATACTCAATTTACATTTCATTCACATTTTGAACTTAAAATTATCCAATTCTTATGATTTATTGATTACAAAACTTGTGTGTACATTCTTGGAATCATAATGGATACATATAAATTTATGAGTCTTATAGCGCAGGTCTTTTCTAAGATAGATCTGAGATCTGGGTACCATCAGTTGAGAATTCGAGATGGAGATGTTTCCAAAATAGTTTTTCACTCCCGGTATGGTCATTATGAGTTTATGGTTATGCCATTCGGGTTGACAAATGCTCCCATAACTTTTATGTCGTTGATGAATGAGGTGCTTCACCAATATTTGGATCGGTTTGTTATCGTGTTCATCGATGACATCTTGGTGTACTCAAGATCTAGGGAAGAGCATGAGCAACACCTGAGGATTGTACTATAAACCCTCCGAGAGAAGAAGTTATACACTAAACTCGGTAAGTGTGGCTTTTAGCTAAAATAGATCTCTTTTCTGGGACATATTGTATCGAGGGATTGTGTGTCAGTGGACCCATCCAAGATTGAAGTGTGATTCAGTGGCAAAGACCCTAGACAGTCACAGAGATTAGGAGTTTCCAGGGTTTAGCTGGGTATTATCGAGGGCTTATAGAGGGATTCCTGAGATTAATTGCTCCATTGACACAACTCATAAGGAAGAATGTTGAATTCGTGTGGTACGATAGATGTGAGAAGCTTTTTTAGGAGATGAAGTATCGATTAACCACAACTTTGATTCTCACCATTCCTACCAGCCTAGGAGGTTTTTTTGTATATACAGATGCTTTGTACCAAGGACTTGGCTGTGTAATGATGCTGGATGAGAAGGTAGTCACCTATGGATCTAGACAGTTAAAGGATTATGAGAGGAACTACCCGACCCATGATCTAGAGTTGGTGGCCGTGGTATTCACTTTGAAAATATGGCGCCATTATTTATACGGTGAGAAATTTCAAGTATTTACAGACCATAAGAGTCTTAAGTATTTGTTCTCATAGAAGGAGTTGAACATGAGACAAAGAAGGTAGCTTGAGCTTTTGAAGGACTATTATTACTAGATTTTGTACCACCCGGGTAAGGTGAATGTAGTAGCTGATGCACTGAGTAGGAAGCATCACAGGTTGGTATCATACATGATGATCAGGGAACACGCTCTATTGGAATAGTTTGCAAGCCTCAGTCTAGATGTGGCCCCGCCTGATACTGATAGTACTTCTTTGGTAGCTAGCCTGCGGTTGGAACCAGATGTGGTAGATCGTACTTGGCAGGCTTAGTAGATTGATCAGCAGTGCAGTGATATTATCGGGCAGATATAAAGTGGTACAAAGATTGATTTTGAGTTGAGTTCAGATGGATTGCTAAGGTTCAAGGATAGGATATGTGTTCCTGATGATCTAGAGATCAGGAGGTTGATTTTGACAGAAGCTCATTTGTCGAAGTATACATTGTATCCGGGAAGTAACAAGATGTATCAAAACCTCCAGAGAGTGTATTGGTGGTCAAGGATGAAAAGTGATGTGGCAGAATATGTGGAAAAGTGTCTCGTTTGCCAGCAGGTGAAGGTAGAGCAATAGAAACCTGCAGGGTTATTACAACCTCTACCTAGACTGACTTGGAAATGGGAGCATGTCACTATGGACTTTGTGATGGGTTTGCCTAAGACCCGTAGGAATCACAATGCGATTTGGGTAATAATGGACAGATTGACGAAGTCGGCACACTTCCTATCTATGAGAGTAATCTGAGTACACTAACAGAATTATATGTGCTTGAGTTAGTGATGTTGCATGGTATTTCGATGAGTATAGTGTCAGATAGGGACTCCCGCTTCATTTTCCACTTTTCTGGGAACATTTTCAGGAAGCTATGGGAACCCAACTGAGTTTTAGCACAGCTTTCCATCCTCAGACAGATGGTCAGTCAGAGAGGACTATACAGACCTTGGAGGACATGTTGAGAGCGTGTGCACTAGACTTTGGAGGCTCCTAGGATAACCATTTACCACTCGCAGAGTTCGCTTATAATAACAATTATCATTCGAGTATCGAGATGACACCATATGAGGCTTTGTATGGCCGAAGATGCCGTTCTCCTATTGGATGGGAAGAGATGGGTGATCGACAGATATTTGCTCCCGATTTAGTGAGACCAGCTTTTGAGGACGTCCAGTTGCTTTGTGAGAGGTTACGGACAGCTCAAAGTAGACAAAAGAGTTATGCTGACAGGAGATGGAGACCATTGGAGTTTACAGTGGGTGAGTCTGTATTTTTATGAGTTTCTCTTTCCAAGGGTATAACGTGGTTTGGAAACAAAGGGAAGTTAAGTCCTCGTTACATTGGGCCCTTTGAAATACTCGATAGACTGGGAGATAAGGCCTACTAGTTAGCATTGCCACCTAAGCTAGCGAGCGTTCATAATGTCTTCCACATCTCTATGTTACGGAAGTGCCACCCGGACCCGGCGCATGTAATTAGATATGAGCCATTGGAGCTTAATGAGAGCATGTCGTATGTTGGGAAGCCTGTTCAGATATTGGATAGGAAGGAAAAGGTGTTGAGGTTTTAGACAATTCCCTTAGTGAAAGTTCTTTGGTAACATCACACTGCGGAGGAAGCTACATGGGAATTGTAGAGTTTGATGCGGGGGAAGTACCCCGAGTTATTCACAAACTGATTTGATTCCAATTTAAAGGATCAAATTTCCTTAGTAGGGGACATTATGCAAGACCCACTTTTAGTGATGTAGTCCTTATGATTCATGTGATATAACACATTTCCATATGTTAATTAAATCATAAGAAGAGCTTTTGGCTTGAATGAAATTGCAAAGGGAATGAATGAGTATTCATGAATTCATGTAATGGCTAAATAAGGGCTGAAGTGACCACAGACTAAACGAGTGAACTCAAAACCTTCAGACTGAATAAAGGGCTCAAACGTGAATTCTAAGTATCTTTTATGATTCTATGCAGTACACATACGTTCCTTAACACAGAATCATATGAAATGAACTTTTCCATACTCTAAGTGAGAATAGAATGAAAAATTACTAGTGAAGGAATCAAAGGTAAGATTTCCTTTGAAATTTTAGAAATATTTGCATCAGGAATGCTCCAAATGAAGGCCAAATCGATCCCCTATTCAAAGCAAATCGATCTCCTTTTCAAGTAGATCGATCTCAGTTTGGTTCTGTCTTGAAAGGATCGATCCGTTCCTAAGTGCAGATCGATCTCCATTTGATTCTGCTAAGAGCAGATCAATCTCTCCCCATGAGCAGATCGATCTCCATTTACTTTTGCCTAGTAAAGATCGATCCCTTCCCACAAGCAGATCGATCCCTTCCTCAAAATAGATCGATCTCCACTTGACTTTGCTAAGAAAGGATCGATCTCTTCCCAATGAGCATATCGATCCCACACTTACATACTTGAATATTTCGATAGCTCAAACCAAGGGAAGATCGATCTCTTACCCTAAGAGATCGATCTCACCACCCTTATTCTATAAAAACTCGACGACAAAGCCTTCTTTCTTAGAACAACAAAACACCTACTCCATTTTACCCAAAAAGAACAAGCTTTCTCACTCTAGAATACCACTCCCTTCCAAAAAGAATTGACAAAAGTTACTTTAAGCAAAGTTGCTCATTGTGAGAAGAAGAACAATAAAGTTAGGAATCAACATTCAACTAGTTGGATTGAAGGAGCAAAAATGGTCTTCCAATTTTGTACAAGAGAAAAGATAAGTAGGTGGGTTTCTAATACACCAACTCTAAGTATGTGTTTATCTAGACATTGTGATGAGTTGATTGGTATATCTATGGTTGGTTGAAACTATCTAGAGTATGATGAATCATTTAGGACCTAAAAATGGGTTTAGTGTGAGAAAATGAGATATGGTTGATTTAATGATGAATGAATTATACTAAGGTGTTAGTAATGTTAGATGCTTGATTTTGAGATGGTTTAGTGAACTCAACTTATGGAAATGGATGAAGTTATGAAAGGTGCATATAAGGTGTTTGTGAAAATGCATGAATGAATGGAAAACTAAGGTTAATGGGCCTAGAATTCGATTCAATGAGAGATAATGGACCTAAGGAGCCCAATGGGCTTAGGTGTAATGATTAGTGCAATCGAGATGGACTTAGGAGAGAATTAGCCTCAATGAGATATATTGACTAAGATAAAGTTAGGATAATGACTTATCAGTGTAGACTGATATGATTGATGAATGTTTGCAGCTCCCGAGGATATATCCGAGCAAATTGAGCCCAATCACGAAAAGCGAGAATGGAAGAAGAAGTTGTTTTCGAGTGAATTGAGATAAGGGAATTTTGTTGGCTCTTAGAGATACTTGTTCACATTTTCGGGTGCGTTATGGTTTTCTAAATTATTTGAGGGTCATAGAAGAAAATGAATGTTTAAAAGGCGAAGGAAATCGGGATTTTAGAAAAAATGTTGTGAAAAGCAAGAACATGGTATTCTTTAGTCTTTTTAATGCTTTTTAGCATGTGGATTGGTAGGTTGGCTCGCATTTAAATGGTTTGCAAGAAAATAGCATTGATTTGATTTAATAACCATTCTTTACACACAAATGAGCCACCTACATGAGTTTTGTTGAAATAAAGCGTGCTAGAGCGTTGCTCGCATGAGGTTTGACGTGTTTATACATGCATTAGTGCTGGAGCGATGCTCGTACTAGAGTTTTACTTGCATGAGTGCTGGAGCCTAACTCGCACTAGATTTCAAATGGATTTTATGGCATGAGTGCTAGAGCCCAGCTCACATTAGTTTTCACATGGATTTTATGGCATGGTGCTGGAGCGTTGCTCGCAATAGATGTCTACTATATATTTGCAGTCATGCTAAAGATTACTCGCACGTGATTTTTATGATATATTAGGAGTCGTGCTAGGAGCTTCGGGTAAACTGTGTGTCATGCTAATTAAATAGCTCGTACGTGCGTATTGAGATGTGGCACGATATGATGTGATGATATAAGTCCACGGAGTACGTTGTGAGACCCCATGTATGTATGACTTTGTTATATATTGATGGAATAATAAGACAGATGATTTTGATTATATATATATATGTGAATGAGATTGCAAAGAGAATGCATGAATACTCGTGAATACATGTAATAGAAAAATAAGGGCTAAAGTGGCCACAGACTAGACAAAAGGAACTCAAGACATCCAAACTCAATATAAGGACTTAAAACACGAAATGGTAATGCATGGACTATGAATTCTGTGTACCCTTTTTGATTTCAAGTAGTACACACAAGTTTCTTAACCTGAGAATCATAAGAAATGAATCTTTTCGTACTCTAAGTGTGAATAGGATGCAAAATGACTAGTGAAGCAATCAAAGGCAAGTTTTTCCTTTGAACTTCTGGAAAATCTGTTGTTGGAAACTTGTAGATGAAGGCCAGATCGATCCCCTATTCAAAGCAGATCGATCTCCACTTAATTTTGCCTAAAGAGGATCGATCCCCTCTTCAAGACAGATCGATCCCCACTTGGTTCTACAAAGAGAATATCGATCTCTCCCTATGAGCAGATCGATCTCCAGTTGTTTCTGGCTAGCAAAGATCGATCTCTTTCCAGAGCCAGATCAATCTCTAAAGCCTTTTACCAGGCAAGGATCGATCCTTCCATAAGCAGATCGATCTTGCAGCCTACAAATTGAATGCCGAGAGACTTCAAAGTAAGGGAAGATCGATCTCTTACCCTTGGAGATCGATCTTGTAATGCGATTTCTATAAAAAGGGGCGACGATCGAGCCTTCTTCCCTAGAAATCCCAAAACCCCTCCATTTTAGCAAGACAACCTAGTGTTTTCACTCTAGGATATTCATACCTTCCAAAAAGATTTGAGAAAAAGCTATTTGAGCAAAGTTGTTCATTATGAGGAGGAGAACAACATAGTTTGGAATCAACGTTCAAGTTGTTGGATTGAGGGAGTAAAGTCTTCCCTTAAGATTTGGCGAATTGAGGAAGTATATGTTAAGTAAGTTTTTAATACACCAACTTCATGTATGTTTATCTATGCATTATTATGGGTTATTTGGTGTATGTATTGTTGGTTGAAACTGCCTAGAGTATGATGAATCCTATATAACCTAAAAATGGGTTAGTGTGAGAAAGTGAGATATAGTCGGCTTATTGATGAAATGATTATACTATGGTGATAATGATGTTATATATAAGATTCTAAAGTAGTTTTGTGAAATACACTGTTGGAATAGATGATAATTGAAAGTAGACATATGAGGTATATGATGAAATGCCTTAGTGAAGGAAAGTGATGAATTTAAGGCATTGTGAGCTTAATGTCGGGCTAATATGAATTATCAGAGTAGATGAGTCTAATAGATTCTCGAGAAATGATTTGTACAATGGAAATGACTTAAGAGAAAGTAAGGCCCAATAAGTGTTAATGAACCCAATAAGTCAAATCGACTATAGTAAACATAAGAATTGTATTATATTGGGTTAAATTGATGTGATAAGTAAATTTGTGCAGCTCCGGAGATTTCATTGGGAGCGAATAGGATTGCACGATCGAGCAGCTCTAAGGAAGTGGAATTACTCGACGCAATTCCAAGTAAGGGAATTTTGTAAGTATCTAGAGGTAGCTGCACGTATTTTATGGGTATTTACAGGGAATTATAATTGTTTGGTTATCTAGAAAGAAATAAGGATTTGTGCGAACGATTTCGAGTATACATGAAAAAGATGATTTTGTTTTTGAAGTAAATCTTACAAAAAGGGTAGTAAGGCTAATAAATTGCATGAATGTCATGTTTTGATATTTTTATGAAAAACATTGCTTCGATTTAAGAAAAATTGACGGATAGGCTAGCTATTTGATTTCCATAATTTCATGAAATAGCACGAGTCAGGTGCTAAGTTTAGTTTTGAGCATGATTTGTTGAAAAAGAGCTGTCTATCAGAATTATATGAGTTTAATCGTGTTGGAGCTTTGCTCGTACTAGTTTTTGATATTTTGACATGCATGAAATGTGTTGGAGCCTATCTCGCACCATATTTTGAGTTGAGATGCATGCAAGCCGTACTGGAGCTTTTGCTCGTACATGGGTTTACATTTGTTTCTTATGCATATAACATTACTGGAGCTATGCTCGTACATGATTTAACCATTGCCTATTTTGCATAAAGTCGTATGAAGCATTACTCATACGAGGAGTTTTACCGATTATGCATGAAATCGTGCTAGAGCTTTACTCGCACTGGGCTTTTCACACTGTGATATGTAATGAGTCGTGTTGGATGCCTTGTGTAGACTGTGTGTCATATAGATGAGATGCTCGTACGAGCCGTGCTAGATGCCTCATGTAGACTGATAGTCACATGGATGAGATGCTCGTATGTGCACTCTAGACTGAGTCGGTTATACATGGTATGGGGTAGATAAAACCGACAACAGGCACCCCCAACCGTTATATGGGTCCACAGAGTACATTGTATCGTGTATATCACATGGAGTACACTGTACCGTGTGGTGATGATGTTTGATTTAAAGTCTGGCGGGTATGATTAACCCACCTTCCATGACAGCATGATGCCCCGCACACCGAGATCCGAGTGGTCTGGGATGGTGTGACATAGTTGGCCAACAGAGTCCTTGATTATATAGTGACCACCCGTCTCACATGATATCACATGGTCTTATATGCTAAACACGTTGTGTGTTATCCAGGGTAGACTCGAGGGAGGGGTCGAGCCTTGTGAGGTGTTTTTAAAGGATGATATGTTGTTTGTGATGAGTTTTACTAAGTTTTGAGAAGGTGTTAAACCCCGAGGGATGGTTTTATTATGAGTTTTCTTTAATATAATGAGCATGAAATCTATGAATTGAGATAAAACTAATGAGTTTTATTATGGTGAGGATAAGAGGTTTTACATGACGATTTTCCAAGTTTACCTTTCTATTTTCATGTTTTCAGTACATGATATATGTATGCACATGTGGCATAGTTTTAATATTTCCTCATGCTCTAGATAAAAATGATTTTTATATCATGACATTATAAGCATGTCGATAGTGTAGTTATCTACCTGGTTGCATTATTGCCTTACTGAGTGTAAGACCCGTATTTTTACATGTAACCCTTATGATTCCCTAAGTGTACAATTGTTATGTAATATGAATCATAAGTGATGTAAGATCCATAGATTTGATGTACACTTTTGTTATGTGAGTTCGTGGTATACACGTAAGTTTCATTGAGTATGAATTATAAGAAATGGACCTTTTGAAGTGATAAACGTGGATCGAATGCAAAATGAGTAGCTAGGCAAATTGATATGAAGTTAGCTTTGAGAATTGGGATGAAATTCGGCTAAATATGCAGCAGAGCAAGGGGAGATCAATCTCTCATTCAAGCCAGATCGATCTCAGTAAGCCTCTGCTGATGGGCCCTAAGGGTATTACCGCAAGTGCACGGGTCGTACAAGTAATAATGGGATTTCAGTCACGAGATATCGTCCCACAGAGAAGTTGACTAGCCTAATTAACTACCGGTTAATCTTACCCTAAGTATATTCTAGCAAATTATAAAATTAAGGTGGGTTATCTACATAGCTAGATTTAAAAAATACCGAAAGCAATAAAATAATAAAAGCTATAAAATAAAGAAAATAAAACCGAGCAAAATTACTTACAGTGCTCCATGCAATTAAAATAAAAAACCTACAAAAGAAATTAAAACAGTTAAAACTAATTAACGCAATTAAAATAAAATGCAATTATGAAAATAAAGCAATAAAATTAAACTACAATTAAACTAACCTAAAATGCAATTTTAAACTACTTAATCAAAATGCAATTTAAACTAAACTAAAACTTAATGAACATAAAGACTAAATTAAAAATGCATGAAACACATTTAATCTAAATTAACTCTAAATGCATCTAAACTGAAATAAAATCCTAAAACATTTAATATAAAATTAACTACTAACTAAAAATTAACACTACAAATTAACATGCAAAAATAATAAAGCTAACCTACCATTACTTAATTAAATTACCTAAGTGACAACTAACAAGTATTAATCAATTTAATTCATAAAAGTAAAAACATAAAATAACACATTAATTGGCCAAACAAGGCCTTAAACATTTTAAACCATTCCCTCTCTTTATTGTTCATATTTCATTTCTTCATTTCATGGTTTCCAGGTGGTTCGATTTTTGCCCTCTGGTGCAGGCTTTTGCCTGCTGTTCGGCCAGCTGCTCTCTGCTGCTCATGGGTTGCTCGATTCTGCCATCTGCTCTAGGCTTGACTAGACACTGCTCCACTACTGCTAGGTGCTACAGTCCCAGGTTCACGCTATGCTCTCGGTTTCAGCTAGAGGTTGCAGTTCGTGCTCTCCAATCAGCCTGCAACCTCTACTTTAGCTGCTGTTGACAGACTACTTCTGTATCCTTCTGCTGTACTGGCTCCTGCTACACGGGGTGCTGCTCCAGCTATGCTGCACGCCCGTGACTTCTCCTCTAGGTTCAACTACTGCTAGTTCGCGCAACCTCTGCCCAGCTAGAAGGAAGTGTTGTCCTTCATAAGATGGTCCTGCATTCTCGGTCTGTCCAGGTGTGGTCTCAGTGTGCTCTGTCCTGCACTACTGCATTCAACTAGGCACTGGTTACTGGAGTAAAATGCTCACTCACCAGCTGCTGTTTAGGTGAGTAGAAGAGGTTGTAAACAGAGGAGAACAGAGGGGAGCTCTCGGATGCTTGCTGCTGTATTTGCTGCTCTCGGTTTCCTGGTCTGTTGCCTTGCTCTCGGCTCATTGTCAGCTGCCAGGATCTCGAGTTTCTTTCATGGTTCATCAGATCAAACAAGCTCCCCACATTCTCTAGTAACAATCACAGCTAACGGAGAGAAAAAAAACTAAAAATGGAAGCAACCGGGAATCATTGAACCAAAACAAAACAAAAATAAAACTACAAATGGTAAGCAAAAATCGAGAACTATACTAGGAAATGAATGCTGTGCATTAAAACTTGAAAAATAAAAGACTGGATTATATCCAAACCAAGAATAAGGATGAGTAAATGAGGCTGCAAATTAACATGAAAAGCTTTTCATAAATGAAAATACATGAAGATGAACAGTAACAGTTAAATGGAAATTGATTTTTCGGAAAAGCTTCTAAAGAAAATAAAAATTAAACTAATCTAACTAAACTACTCTAACTACTTCTACACTAACACTACTCCTACTCCTAAAATTACATAACATTTTCAATTGTCATCCTTTCCTATTTATAAAAACACTAGGGGTAAAATGGTAATTTTCACATCCTTGATGAGTTGGCATTTTTTTGGCCACTTGTCTTCACACCATTGGTTCCTTGAAAAGATATTTCCATGTCATCGGTCTTCTTGTCCAATTGGATGTGCTAGGTGGCATGACTCGTGTTGTCCGCATGGCTCAATCTCGATTTTAGCCCAATTTCGGTCCATTTTCTACCAAAATATTCAAAATACATCCGGATTTGATTTATCTGCAAACATGAGAATTTTAATTAAATAAAGGGGATAATTAACAAAATAAATTGGGGATTTAAATAATTAATTAGGAAATTAAGTACAAATAATTCTAAAAATATAGAATTATCATCTGCTAAGCAAGGATCAATCTCATCCTCAAGCCAAACTGATCTCCTTATGCCTTGGACAGAAGCAGATCGATCTCATTTCCCTACCAGATCGATCTGTGAAGCATTCTGCTTGACTAAGATCGATCTCATGCTCTCCGACAGATCGATCTCTCAAGCCTTAAAATTGAATGCAGAAAGGCTAAAATCAACAATAGATCGATTCCTCACATATGGAGATCGATCTCATCAAGCAATTTCTATATAAACAGGGCTGCTGAACTGCAATTCATGAGAACAACATTAAACCTTTCCATTTTTAAGACAAAGTGACCTAGTTTTTCCTCTCTAGACTATCAACATCTGTCAGTGAGATTAGAGAAAAGTTTATTACATAAAAGTCGTTCATAAAGTGGAGAAGAACAACATAGTTGGAAACGAGAGGTAGAATTTTTGAATCGAAGGAGAAAAAAGAGTTTTCCTCAAAGTATGTAGATTGATGGTTGAAATGTGATAAACATACTTAAACAAAACTATGTCCTAGAATCGATCTAATGATAGGAAATCGAGTAGGCATGGTTTAATAGAGATTTGAGCATGTAAAGATGTTATGGAGCATGTATATATGCTTGTATAATAGTTTGGTGAAATCCATGTGCTAGAAACAATAATGGAAGAAAGTGAGTATATGAAGTATTTGATGAAATGCCAAAATGAAATGAAATAACGAACTTGAGGTATTTTAAGCTTAATACCGGTTCAATACGAATCAGTAGACTCAAGGAGTTTGAAAGATTCTCGAAAATGAGTTATATACTCGAAATGGACTTATGAAAGAGTAAGGTCTAATAATGGTGTAACGAGGCCAAATGAGATATAAATAACCCAAGGCATTGATTTGAATATCATGCAAGTGGGATGAAGTATATGACAATAAACTGATGTGCATAATACACAATTTTAGCTCTAGAGGAGATAATTGGAGTCGATAGGACGAATCACGAGAAGAGGAACTCAAAGGAAAGTGATTCAAGCGTGATTCGAGGTAAGGGACTTATGCGAGCTATTAGAGATAGCTATACATATGTTTTCTTACCTGTTGTGTGCGAATGTAAGCGATACATATATAGATATTGATATATCTAGGTAGAAAACTACGTATGAGAATAAGTCTATAAGTATGAGTTGCATGACTTCTATTATTGTTGTGAAAAGAGGCTATTCAAATGTTTTGAGAAAGAATAATAATAGACCGGCTCCTAGTTTAACCATTTGCCTGAAATGCTTCTAACGAGTGATTGAAGGGATATTTGCCCTCTCATTCATAACAGTACATGAAGCCTCTTCTATTACTTTTCTATGCAAAATCATGTTAGAGCATGAGTGGCAATGGTAGATTGACCAGCCCTGCTCGAACGTTATTTTCAAAGGGATTTTTGAGAAAAACAAAAGAGTGCTTGATGCCTCGGCTGATGCTGTGTGTTCCACTTGAGATGCTCGCACTAGATTTTGGAAATCATGCTAGAACCTTCAAGTATTGCCGTGTGTCTTACTCTGACTATGCTCACATGTAATTTCCTATTAATACTGTGCTCGATGCCTCAAGTATACTGTGTGTCTTATGCTGAGTTACTTGCACGAGATTTTTATGATTTTACTGTGTGTTGAGTAAAACCGTGTTAGAGACATCATGTATTGCTATGTGTCTTGCATTGACCTGCTCACACGTGGTTTATGAATGTGATGTAATGAGTACAAAACCATGCTAGAGTCGTCGTGTACTATTGTGTGTCTTGCATTGACTTGTTCGTATGCGATTTTGAGACAACGAAAATGGGTGATAAGGATCCACGGGAGCACGATGTACCGTGAGCGTTAGCCATGGGGTACGATGTGCCATGATTTGAGTATGAGCTGAAGGGATGGTTGATCCGTCTCCCCAAGCGTAGGGTTCACGCACACTTGATCAGTGTTGCCTGGAATCCGACTATGGCTATAAGTCCGATATTTATCTGCGTGATAGGACATTGTCACTTCTGTGTGAGGTGACATATGTCTCCCCTACTGTGTGTCTGGGATATGATAACCTATAATTTATATCTCAAATATATTGATTTGCTAAGTGTAAAGCATTTTCTAAATATGAACTGTGTGAATAAATTATGTTGCGTGATGTTGTGTGAATATGCATATACACATCTAGCGAATTAACGGTTTCGCATTGATGGAAGTTGTTTTAAAAAGAATGCATATGTTTATAAGGAAAATGAATGTATATATTTTAGCATGTCGATAGTGTAGTTATCTAAATGCTTTCATATTTTCCTTACTGAGCGTGTTAGCTCACCCTTTTATTTCTCCTCCATAGATTCTACGCAGTAGTGAGTATACTGCAGTCGTCCTTGCTAATGTATTACTCCGGTCTTCCAGCAATTTAGAGAGGTATACACTTGAGATGAAAAATTTTGTATCTGTCACGACCCTCAACTTACCAAAAATCGTCACAAATTTTTCATTTTTCATGCATTATTTATTTTTCATCCTTACCTTACCTCGACCGTGATCAGCTACCCTCTCAACAATTGGGCTGTGTGTCAATGTCTACCTCAGCCAACCATAACAATTTCATTTGCATTAAAATATAGAAGTAAACATTGGTATAATTAAATCAGAGTTGTTGTTTACATGTGTTTACCTTGCTTTACATCCCCAATAGTTACATATAAAATGTTACTGTGCTATAGAAAGTTTAGATACAAAATTCTATTAGTTTGTATACCTTACGCGATGGGATGCTGCGGATATCAAAAGGGAAAGCCTCCAGTTGCTCTCAATCTATACTCAAATCTCTGTAGAGAGGGAAAAATAATAGGGGGTGAGCAAACACCACACTCAATAAGGCAATCATGCTAACAAGTAGATACTGCACTATTTACGTGATATTGATGCCATGCTCAAAAACCACACAATTCTTATTCACATCTCAAAAGCATCATTTGGTGCTTGTGTTAATGGCATGTAAAGCAAATCATGCTATTTAGTTCAGTGCACAAATCAAATGCAAAGCATGGCATTAATAATCATGCCTATTTCACAAATAAGGCATGGAAAATCATCATGCATCAGTGCACTTTAAAACCATTTTCATCATTTCTCAAGCAAATTAGGCTTTCTCATCTCAATTAAATCAATCACTCGTCAAGTCTCAGCCCCTCCCTCGGACTGTCCTTACCAACAAAGCATTTCAAACATGGATTTATTCATAAATAGTAGACATGTGATATAGGCAATATAATAAGGGAAATCTCCTTTAGGACTATAGCCATATCCTGTGATCCCAAGATACACTAATCAGGTGTGCGGGGTATCACCACTATCTGCTTCCACACGGGAGGTGGGTCACGTCCAGCTCACCGGTCCATAGCAGATCTAAACATCATCCGAAGATGGCATATCACAATCTCAACACGGTACAACGTACTCCATGCTACCTACATGGTACAGCGTACACTGTGGACCCCTGTTAACACATCATATCATGCCACATCTCAAAAATGCACGTGCGAGCCTATTTAATCGGTATAACGCCCAGTCCACCCGAAGCTCCTAGCACGACTATCAACTTATCAAATTCTCAAAAATACACGTGCGAGCCTATTTAATCGGTGTGACACCCAATCTACCCGAAGCTCCTAGCACAACAACAAGTATGGTGGGCATCTAATGCGAGCTATGCTCCAGCACTATGCCAAAACCAGTATAAAGTCTGTGTGAGCTCAACTCTAGAACAACATCATAAAAATCCATGTGAAAACTAGTGCGAGCTAAGCTCTAGCACTCATGTGTATGAAAACACATCAAATCTCGTGCGAGTCATACTCTAGCATGCTTTCATTCTCACGAAATTCATGTAGGTGGCTCAAATCTTTGCAAAACATGGTTATCAACCAAATCAAATCATTTCTTTTGCAAATCATTTCAAATGTTAGCCAACCTACCAATCACTTGCTAAAAAGCAACAAAACAAGGTTTTCAAAGCATCATGCTTTTGTTTTCATGTACATTTCTCAAAACCCAACTCTTTGCCCTTCAATCACCCAATTTCATTTCCTAGTGTCACATGCACTCTAGCAAAACATTTAAGCACCCAAATTGCGCACAAATATCTCTAAGAGGCCACACAATTCCCTTACCTCGATTCACTTTAGGTGCGACCCTCTTCCTTTACGCTTCTCGCGCTCTTAGCTCAACTTGCTTCGATGTATCCTCAGGAGCTGCAATTCATTCATCAAATGCTCAAGTTAGTGTTGCTAACTCTCATTCACTATGCATTTTACCGAATACCTTAAATACTCAGTTTACCCCTTTTTGTGTAAGTCTCACAATTCATTCCATACCACCATCTTAAATCCATACCCTCAACACCATTATCACCTAAAGATATCCTATTCATCATTTATTCCACTACATTTCACTTTCTCACACTAGGTTATAATCATTCCATGGCATTCTAGGTAGTTCTACCATAAATATGCACATCAAATCAACTTCAATATCCATAAAAATGTACTTAGTTTTGTACATTAGAAACTCACCTCTTTGGATTTCCTCCTTGCTCCAAATAGGAATGCCCTTGTTCCTTAAATCCAACAAATGAGGAAAATGCCTCCAAGCTATGTTGTTCTCCTACTTGATGTGAACAACTTTGCATCTAATAGCCTTCCCTCAAATCTTCTTTAAAATGGGTGGATTTAGAGAGAGAAAACTAGGTTTTTGGGTTGAAATTGGTAGAGTGAGTGTTTTCCCAAAATCTGCATATCCAACTGCTCCTATTTATAGATTTAGGTTGATGAGATTGATCTGCCTTGGGTGGAGATCGATCTGGTCCTCTTAAAATCCCCATTTTCCATGACATTTGAATGCATGAGATTGATCTATCGAGGGCTTAAGATCAATCTGTTTCAGGCAGTATCTTAAGGAGATCGATTTGCATCTAGGGGAGATCTGCTCCAACCCAAGAGCTAAGGAAATCGATCTTCTTGCCTTAAGAAACGATCCTCTCATTACAGAATGTTTAGCAGATCGATCTGGCTCCATTGGAGATCGATCTGGCATGTTCCATTACTCGAATAAGATTATTTTGTCTCTTCCAGATCGATCTCTTATCCTATGAGATCGATTTGGCCTTCATATTTCAAAATTTTTCTGCAGTTTTCTCCAGCAACTCATACCAAACTTCATACATTTTGCTACCATAGTCATTTTCTCATCCGATCACCTTTAAGGCTTGACAATGACATCTATTCATACTTTATACACATTCAAACTTGTGTGTCATCATTATATAACCAGAGGTAAATAATACAAAACCAAATGGGAACATAAAGATTTGCACCCCTTATGTAACTTCATTCCATTTTATCATACTACTCATATTCCACTCCACTCACATTCATCACATACAAACGTTTATCTCTACATATTCATACCTAATGGAACTTGTACGTACATCACAAACTCTTATTACAAGTGTGTACATTGAATTAATGGACTTTACATCTCTTATGCTTCATATTACATATACATCACCATACTTATGAATGCATAATTTCTTGATCCAAAATCATGCATATCATAATTCTAATTACATTTATACAAGGTTAAACATATATGGGGTCTCACATTCTCCCTCACTTTGAAAATTTGGTCCTCCAAATTGGAACCAAATCATTCCGTGAACAACTCGGGATACCTCTTCCGCATCAAACTTTCCAATTCCCATATGGTCTCTTCCATCGTGTGATGTTGCCAAAAGACTTTCACCAAGGGAATTGTCTTTATCCTCAATAGTTTCTCTTTTCTATCCAATATCTGAACCGGCTTCTCAACATACGTCATACTTTCATTGAGCTCCAAAGGCTCATACCTTATCACATGCGCCGGGTCCGGGTGGTATTTTCGTAACATGGATATGTGGAAGATGTTATGTACGTTCGCCAGTTCAAGTGGCAATGGTAGCCTATATGCCTTATCTCCCACCTTATCAAGTATCTCAAATGGCCCTATATATCGAGGGCACAACTTCCCCTTCTTCCTGAATCTCATGATCCCCTTCGAGGGAGAAACCTTTAAAAACACTAACTCACCCACATTAAACTCTAGTGGTCTCCGTCTCTTGTCAACATAACTCTTTTGTCTGCTCTGCACTGTCCATAACCTCTCACAAATCAACTGGACATCTTCAGAGGCTTGTCTAACCAAGTCAGGAGCAAAGATCTGTCTGTCACCAACCTCTTCCCATCCAATAGGGGAATGGTATCTACGCCCATACAATGCCTCATACGGTGCCATCCCGATACTCACATGGAAATTGTTATTATAGGCGAACTCTGTGAGTGGCAAATGGTCATCCCAGGAGCCTCTAAAATCCAACGCACACACTCTTAACATATCGTCCAGGGTCTGTATAGTCCTCTTTGATTGACCATCTGTTTAAGGATGAAACACGGTGCTAAAACTCAACTGGGTCCCCATCGCTTCCTAAAAATGTTCCCAAAAATGGGAAGTTAAGCGGGCCTCCCTATAAAAAACAACGCTCATTGGAATTCCATGTAGCCTCACTATCTCGTGTACATATAAGTTCGCTAACTGGCTCAGAGTATCGGTAGCTCTCATAGCTAGAAAATGGGCTGATTTCGTCAACCGATCCACAATCACCCATATGGCATCATGACCTTTGCGGGTCCTCGATAATCCTATCACAAAATCCATAGTGACGTGTTCCCACTTCCAAGTCGGTATCAGTAGAGGCTGCAATAATCCTACAGGCTTCTGATGTTCTACCTTCACCTGCTGACAAACGAGACACTTAGTGACATATTCAGCAATGTCTTTCTTCATCCCAGACCACCAATAAACTTTTCGAAGGTTTTAATACATCTTAGTACTCCCTGGTTGTATCCTATACCTCGATGAGTGAGCCTCTATCAAGATCAACTTTTTGATCTCTGAGTCATCAGGAACACATATCCTACCTCTAAACCTCAACAATCCATCTGAACTCAATTCAAAACTAGTCTCTGTACCCCTCTGTATCTACCCGACTATATCACTCCACTGCTGATCAATTCTCTGAGCCTGTCGAATTCGATCTACCAGATCCGATTCTAATTGCAGGCTAGCTATAAAAAATCTACTATTAGTGTCAGGTGGGGTCATATCCAAACTGAGGTTCGTGAACTGTTCCAACAGCTCGTGTTCCCTGAACATCATAAATGACACTAACCCAAGATGTTTTCTACTCAATACATCAGCAACTACATTCGCTTTGCCCGGGTGGTACAAGATCTCATGATCATAATCCTTTAAAAGCTCGAGCCATCTCCTCTGTCTCATGTTTAACTCTTTCTGCAAGAACATGTACTTAAGGCTTTTATGATCAGTGTAAACCTGAAATCTCTCACAATAGGGATAGTAGCGCCATATTTTCAATGCAAACACTATGGTCGGTAACTCTAAATCATGAGTTGGGTAGTTTCTCTCATGATCCTTCAACTGTCTTGATCCATAGGCTACTACCTTCCCATCATGCATCAATACACAGCCCAGTCCTTGGTGTGAATTATCCGTATATACCGAGAAACCTCCTGAGCTGGTAGGAATGGTGAGAATCGGAGCTGTGGTTAATCTCCTTTTCAACTCTTGAAAACTTTTCTCACATTTATCATCCCACTCAAACTCCACATTCTTGAAAACTTTCCTCACACTTATCATCCCACTCAAACTCCACATTCTTTATCGTGAGATGTGTCAATGGAGTAGCTAACCTTGAGAATCCCTCCACAAACCTTCGATAATATCCAGCTAAACCCAGGGAACTTCTGATCGTTGTTACTGTCTGGGGTCTCTGCCACTGTATCACTGCCTTAATCTTTGATGGATCCATTGACACACCATCATTCGATACTATATGACTTAGAAAAGAGATATGTTCCAACTAAAAGTCACATTTACTGAGTTTAGTGTACAACATCTTCTCTCGGATGGTCTGTAGCACTATCCTTAGATGTTATTCATGCTCCTCTCTAGATTTTGACTACACCAGTATATCGTCAATAAACACAATAAAAAATTGATCCAAGTACAGGTGAAACACCTCATTCATCAACGACATAAAAGCTGCGGGAGTATTCGTCAACCCGAATGGCATAACCATAAACTCATAATGTCCATACAGGGTGCGAAAAGTTGTCTTGGGTACATCTCCACTCCGTATTTTCAACTGATGATACCCAAATCTCAGATCTATCTTGGAGAAGACTTGAGCTCCCTTAAGTTGATCCAATAAGTCATTGATGCGTGGAAGGGGATACTTATTCTTAATGGTGGCCTTATTCAACAACCGGTAATCTATACACAGTCGGAGGCTTCCATCATTCTTCCTTACAAACAGAACCGGTGCTCCCTAAGGCGATACACATGGTCTGATGAACCCCTTCTCCAATAACTACTGTAACTGCTTCCTTAACTCTTCCAACTCAACTTGAGCCATTCTGTATGGTGGCTTGGATATTGGCTCTGTATCAAGTGCCAAGTCTATACCAAACTCCATCTCTCTATCTGGAGGTAACCTTAGTAATTCATCCGGGAAGACATCTGGAAATTCCCTGACCACTGGGATGTCTATCAACTCCGGACGTGCCTTATTTGTCTCAATCACATAAGCAATGAACCCTTCACATTATCTTTTTCATCATTAGTAACACAAATCATCACATTACATACACAATTGGTAAACAGATTCATCTCTCAAGTATTATGAATTAAAATTATACTCTTTTCACTTATAAAGATTATGTCATTTCATTTCTTTTCATCAAAGTTTACAATAAGATTATCCAATCCTGAAAACATCAAGGTTCTAGCAGGACAATCCATAACCACATAATTCGCAGCCAGCCAATCCATACCTAGGATTATATCAAAATCACTCATATTTAATAAAATTAAATCGGCTGCCATTTCCCTACCTCCTATCCTCATCTTACAATTTCTATATGCATGCTCAGTCAATTGACTATCATTCATATGGGTAGATATCATCAACATCTTATCAAGCAGTGTGGATTTTACATACTTCAACAATTTACATGCAAAGGATGGCGATATAAAGGAATGAGTGGCACCATGATCAAACAATACAAATGCTTCTAAATTAAAGATTTGGATGGTACCTTTAACCACATCTGAAGAATGATCCGCAGTGTCTTGGTCCAGTGTGTGCACTCGTCCTTTGCTCACACCTACTGCCTGCTTCCCCTTTTCCTCAACTGTAGCCCTCCTCCTTAGAGCAGCTATCCTAATTGGAGCTCTCTCTGGCCGCCTGCCCTTAGTTGAGGCTCTCTTTGTCATCACTGGGCATTCCCAGACTATGTGCCCTGGTTTCCTATATCTAAAGCATACTACAAGAGGTCCATAACATGGTCGAGTACCATGGTACCTGCCACACTTGCTGCACTGCTCTGTCGTAGGCTGTGGCCCTCCAATCATAATTCCCTTAGCTGGTACTATGGCCGGATACATGGGAGTATTAACTGCCCTCTCTCGGATCTCCTCAATCCTCAGCCTCTTTCCAAAAATCTCTTGCTTCCCTTATAGCTGAAGTCCCTGTCCAGTACTGGTCTCTTCTTATCTTTGTCCCTCACTTTACCAACCCTTCCAAACTCTGAGGGAATTCTATCAATGCCTTGCTCACATATTTACGCCTTGTGCATTACCTCCTTGTAGAATGGTATATCCAAGGGAACCAATCTGGACTTGATGGTTGGTCTCAGTCCATCCATAAACTTTTGGATCTTCTCAACCTCATTACCCATCGTATTGGGATCATATCTACCCAAGGATAAAAGTCTTCTCATACTCATCCATAGTCCTACTCCCTTGGGTCAGTCCAAAAAATGCCATCTTCATCTTTCGTTGTGCAGTATCCGGAACATACTGTCTTCGAAAAGCCTCTAAAAATACCTTTCAGCTAATCTCTGTATGTCAGGCTCTCAAAATAGGCCTAGTGGATTTCCACCAATGTTCTGCTGATCCCTTCAGCATAAATGCGATAAATGCTACCATCTCGGTAGTAGTGCACTCGAAGAACCCAAACAACTTCTCAATCTCATTTCTCCAATCCTCTGTAGCTACTAGGTTATTAACTCCACTGAGAGACGATGGTCTAAACTTCTGGAATTGTCGCAGTCTATCCAAATCACAATCGTAACCCCAGCCACTACTACCCTATGGTGTAGCAATAGGTGTAGGCATATCCTGTGCGGGTGGGGGTGTAGGTGTATCTGTCATCTAAGGTTTTTGGGCTGGTCATGCCTGTGCCTCAGGAATTGTCG
Source organism: Firmiana major (assembly GCA_033439115.1). Classification (NCBI taxonomy): domain Eukaryota; kingdom Viridiplantae; phylum Streptophyta; class Magnoliopsida; order Malvales; family Malvaceae; genus Firmiana; species Firmiana major. The sequence goes on from CM065905.1 coordinate 43,430,554, forward strand.
CCTGCTTAGCATCACCTAATGTTGCGAGACTCTGTTTGCCCCGAACTCCAGGCAACGATTGAGTGGCTAACTCCAAGATCATCTCTATGCTCCGCTTAATCCTCGCGAAGCAAACCTCGGTACTCTCGAGTCTCTCCTCTGGACCCTATGGAGCATGCTCAACCTCAGCCTCCACCTCAATCTCTTCTTGAGCCTCTTGTATTTCGGGCTCAAGACTACCCCCAGACCTACCTCTACGGCCTTTAACTTGTGCTCTCGCCCCTCTACCGCGACTCGTGTTAGGCATAACTCTCAATTCCCTACATACAAATCAATTTCTTAGTCAACCCATCAACACACACGCAAAATTTGTATCTAAACAAAACACAGTAACATGGGGATATAATTTTCCAATTTATTAAATATTTTAGACACCGGCACACGTCAAACCAACTCAGCTCTAATACCAACTTCTGTCACGACCCTCAACTTAACAAAAATTATCATATTTTTTCATTTTTTATGCATTATTTATTTTTCGTCCTTACCTTACCTCGATCGTGATCAGCTACCCTCTCAACAGTTGGGCTGTGTGTCGATGTCTACCTCACCCAACCATAACAATTTCATTTACATAAAAATTTAGAAGTAAACACTTGTATAATTAAATCAGAGTTGTTGTTTACATGTGTTTACCTTGCTCTACATCCCCAATAGTTACATACAAAATGCTACTGTGCTATAGAAAGTTTAGATACAAAATTCTATCAGTGTGTATACCTTAAGCGATGGGATGCAGCGGATACCAAAAGGGAAAGCCCCCAGTCGCTCTCAGTATATACTCAACTCTCTGTAGAGAGGGGAAAATAAGGGGGGTGAGCAAACCCCACGCTCAGTAAGGCAATCATGCGAACAAGTAGATACTGCACTATCTATGTGATCGTGATGCCATGCTTGAAAACCACACAATTCTTATTCATATCTCAAAAGCCTCACTTCGTGCTTGTGTTAATGGCATGTAAAGTAAATCATGCTATTTAGTTCAGCGCACAAATCAAATGCAAACCATAACATTAATCATCATGCCTATTTCACAAATAAGGCATGGAAAATCATCATGAATCAATGTACTTTAAAACCATTTTCATAATTTCTCAAGCAAATCATGCTTTCTCATCTCAATTAAATCAATCACTTGTCAGGTCTCAGCCCCTCCCTCGGACTGTCCTAACCCACAAAGTATTTCAAACATGGATTTATTCATAAATAGTAGACATGTGAGATGGGCAATATAATAAGGGAAATCTCCTCTAGGAGTATGGCCATATTCTATGATCACAGGATACATTGATCAGGTGTGCGGGGTATCACCACTATCTGCTTCCACACGGGAGGTGGGTCACGTCTAGCCCACCGATCCATAGCAGAGCTAAACATTGTCCGAAGACAGCATATCACAATCTCAACATGGTACAACGTACTCCATGCTACCTGCACGGTACAGCATACTCCGTGGACCAGTGTCAACACATCATATCTCGCCACATCTCAAAAATGCACGTACGAGCCTATTTAATCAGTATGGCACCCAGTCTACTCGAAGCTCCTAGCAAGACTATCAACCTGTCAAATCTAAAACATGAACGTGCAAGCCTATTTAATCGGTGTGACACCCAGTCTACCCGAAGCTCCTAGCACGACAACAAGTATGGTGGGCATCTAATGTGAGTTATTCTCCAGCACCATGCCAAAACTAGTATAAAGTCTGTGCGAGCTCAACTCTAGCACAACATCATAAAAATCCATGTGAAAACTAGTGCGAGCTAAGCTCTAGCACTCATGTGTATGAAAACGCATGAAATCTCATGCGAGTCATACTCTGGCACGCTTTCATTCTCACGAAATCCATGTAGGTGGCTCAATTCTTTGCAAAACATGGTTATCAGTCAAATAAAATCATTTCAAAAGTTAGCCAACCTACCAATCACTTGCTAAAAAGCAACAAAACAAGGTTTTCAAAGCATCATGCTTTTGTTTTCATGCACATTTCTCAAAACCCAAATCTTTGCCCTTTAATCAACCAATTTCATTTCCTAGTGTCACATGCACTCTAGCAAAACATTTAAGCACCCAAATTACACATAAATATCTCTAAGAGTCCACACAATTCCCTTACCTCGATTCACTCTGGGTGCAACTCTCTTCATTTACGCTTCTCGCGCTCTTGGCTCAACTTGCTTTGGTGTATCCTCAGGAGCTGCAATTCATTCATCAAACACTCAAGTTAGTGGTGCTAACTCTCATTCGCTATGCATTTTACCCAATGCCTTAAATACTCATTTTACTCCTTTTTGGGTAAGTCTCACAATTCATTCCATAACACCATCTTAAATCCATACCCACAACACCATTATCACCTAAAGATATCCTATTCATCATTTATTCCACTACATTTCACTTTCTCACACTAACCCATTTCTAGGTTATAATCATTCCATGGCATTCTAGGTAGTTCTACCATAAATATACACACCAAATCAACTTCAATATTCATAACTAAACAAATGTACTTAGTTTTGTACATTAGAAACTCACCTCTTTGGATTTCCTCATTACTCCAAATAGGAATGCCCCTTGTTCCTTAAATCTAACAAATGGGGAAAATACCTCCAAGCTATGTTGTTCTCCTCCTTGATGTGAACAACTTGCCTCTAATAGCCTTCCCTCAAATCTTCTAAAAAATGGGTGGATTTAGAGAGAGAAAACTAGGTTTTTGGGTTAAAATTGGTAGAGTGAGAGTGTTTTTCCAAAATCTGCAGATCCAACTGCTCCTATTTATAGATTTAGCTTGATGAGATCAATCTTACTGGGGTGAAGATTGATCTGGTCCTCTTAAAATCCCTCTTTTCCTCGACATTTCAATGTATGAGATTGATCTGTCGAGGGCTTGAGATTAATTTGTCTCAGGCAGTAGCTTAAGGAGATCGATCTGCATCTGGGGGAGATCGATCTGCTCCAACCTGAGAGCTAATGAAAATCGATCTGCTTGCTTGAAGAATCGATCCTCTCATTACAAAATGTTTAGTAGATCGATTTGGCTCCATTGGAGATCGATCCAGCCTGTTTCATTGCTCGAATAAGAGCATTTTGGCTCTTCCAGATCGATCTCTCATCCTATGAGATCGATATGACCTTCATATTTCAACTTTTTTCTATAATTTTCTACAGCAACTCATACCAAACTTCATACATTTTGCTGCCATAGTCATTTTCTCATCCAATCACGTTTAAGGCTTGAAAATGACATCCATTCATACTTTATACACATTCAAACTTATGTGTCATCATTATATAACCAAAGGTATATAATACAAATCAAAATGGGAACATAAAGATTTGTACCCCTTATGCAACTTCATTCCATTTTACCACACTACTCGTATTCCACTCCACTCACATTCATCACATACCAACATCCATATCTACATATTCATACCTAATGAAACTTGTACGTACATCGCAAACTCTTATTACAAGTGTGCACATTGAATTAATGGACTTTACATCACTTATGCTTCATATTACATATACATCACCATACTTATGAATGCATAATTTCTTGATCCAAAATCATCCATATCATAATTCCAATTACATGTATGCAAGGTTAAACATATATAAGGTCTCACAGTATCCTGTAAATTAATGTACAGTAAAGTTTGTATTTTGTATTTTGGGGGATGTATATAATAGAAACTGATGTAAACGCTTCCGTACTTATATATAAAAGTTCAGTTTCTATTCTATTTCATTTGTATAACTTTATTGAACTAAAATGGATGAGATATGGGTTGGATGTTGACTCACAGCCGAACTGTAAGCGGTAAGGTAAGGGTCACAGATAGAGAGAGAGGGTCGTGATAGAATTAATGGTATCAGAGCTGAGTTGGTCTGATGTGAGTCAGTATCCATAATTAGGAAATTATACATCCCCAAAATACTATGCATTATTGGATACAATTGTGTAGACCAAGCTAGAGAAAGTGATTGAGACACTTATTTTAACTATGCAGGATGTCTGATAGGCGACGTACTCGTAGAGGAGAGAGTTCACGCTTTCAAGGGCGTAGAGATGAGCCCGAGAGACGCAGTGGGTCTGCTTCTAGTAGAGATCCATGCGATCTTAGTGAGGCCGCTGAGGAGCGTATAACGCAGTTACAACACAGTGTATACACGGTTATGGAGATGTTTACATAGGCTATAGCCAGATTTGAGGGTAGATAGGAGAACCCTGCTGGTCAAGCTGCTGCACCTGATAGGTAAGAGCCAGTATAGCCAGCATTGAGACCTCAAGATGCAGTACCAGAGATACCTGTACCCCCTCCAGTTTAGGACATTCCTCCATCGGTTCAGGATCCTATAGCTCTATAATAAGTTAGTGGTGAAAAAGTGTACGATTGTGATCTAGGTAGACTGAGAGAGTTTAGAAAGTTTGGACCACCTTCATTTAATGGGGTGAAGAACCCAGTGTTATCTGAGCATTGGATACGTAGTATGGAGAAGCTCTACAGATTCTTCTATTGCTTTGATACAGAGAAGGTCACCTTTGCGACTTTTGTATTAGAGGATGAGGCCGAGCATTAGTGGATGGCCACACAGCTGATGTTGAGTGCACGACACTCGGTTGTGACATGGAATATATTCTTGGATGCCTTCAGGAGGTAATACATTCCAATCATTGCTCAGAGAAAGATGCAGATGGAATTTATGATATTGACTCAAGGGAACTGGACAGTGGATGAGTATGAGTCTAGATTCACATCCCTGTGTAGATATGATACAATCACTGACAAAAAGGTTCAAAAATTTCTTGAGGGATTGAGACTTTCCATCAAAGCTCGACTAGCTCCATTGGACATTACCACTTATGGTGAGGTAGTATGCAGAGCTCAGCTATATGAGCAAGATTATGAGTTGCATGCCTCAGAATTGAGCAGGAGTGGTAAAGGCAGAGATAGAGACCGAAAGAGGTCAGTTGATGATAGAGGGTTCAGAAAGGGTTGAAGGTTATTCAGTAAGGGGCCTAAGATTAAGGAGATATGAGAGAGGTATACGAAACCTCCAGTTCATCTAGCATCGAGGGGTATAGTTATTGGTGGACCTCGACCTATCACAGAGTAGTGTAGGTTATGAGGTAGATATCATGGGGGTAAACCATACCCATTATCGATGAGATCATGCTATATGTGTGGTAAACCAGGACACATAGCTCTTGAATGCCCAGAGTTGACTGATATAGCCCCACAGAAGGGCAAAGAGCCAGAGAAGGCTACAGTTGATACATCTACACCTACGAGGAAAGCCACAGCTGAAGAAAAAGGGAAGCAAGCTGTTGGTTGAGGGCGAGTGTTTGCATTGGACCAGGCATCTGCAGAAGCTTCTTTGGATGTGATTAAAAGTACCATCCTTGTCTTTGATTTGAAAGCATTAGCATTGATTGATCCTAGTGCCATGCATTCATTCATATCGTCTTCATTTGCATGTAAACTTTGTGAACATGTGAAACCTTTAGGTAGAGTTTTACTTATAAGCACTCCAGTGAGAGATAATGTAATGATGAAGGACGTATGTAAGAGTTGTAGTTAAAAGTAGGCAAAAAGGACATGTCGATCGATCTCATCCTATTAGCTATGAAGGATTTCGATGTAATACTAGGAATGGATTGGTTGGCTGCAAACCATGCTGTTTTAGACTGTTATTCTAAGACAGTAATGTTTTCCACCCCCGATTTGTAAGATTTGAAAAGTAATGAAAGAAGTAGTAGATTATTTTTAAGGATGGATGATTTTGCTAATGAATATGATGATAATGTGTTGAAGGTTTCATCGCTTATGTGGTTGACTTAGATAAGGTGTACTCGGATATATCTGACATCCCAGTGGTTAAAGAATTTTTCGATGTCTTTCCGAAAGATTTACCAGGGTTATCACCTGACAGAGAAATAGAATTCTGTATTGATTTGGTGCCTAGAATAGAATTGATATCTAAGGCACCATATAGAATGCCTCCAATTAAATTGGAGGCGCTAAATAAATAATTGTAAGAGTTGTTGGACAAGGGGTTCATTAGGTCAAGTGTGTCACCTTAGGGAGCACCGGTTCTGTTTGTAAAGAAGAAAGATGGGAATCTCTGACTGTGTTTACACTATCGATTATTGAATAAGGCTACCATCAAGAATATATATCCCTTTCCACAGATTGATGATCTACTAGATCAGTTGCAGGGAGTACAGGTCTTTTCAAAGATTGATATGAGGTCTGGGTATCATTAGTTGAGGATTCAGAGTAGAGATGTACCCAAGACAGCATTTCAGACCCGTTATGGCCATTATGAGTTTTTGGTTATGCTATTTGGGTTGACGAATGCTCCTGCAGCGTTTATGGCTCTAATGAATGATGTATTTAAGCCATACCTAGATCTCTTCGTGATTGTCTTTATAGATGACATATTGGTGTACTTGAAGTCCAGGGAAGAGCATGAGCTGCATTTGAGATCAGTATTTCAGACCCTCTGAGATCAAGAGTTGTATGCTAAACATAACAAGTGTGATTTCTAGCTGAATGAGATATCATTTTTGGGTCATGTAGTCTCAAGAGACGGGGTATCAGTGGATTCGTCCAAGATAGAGGCTGTGATAGAGTGGGAAATACCCAAGACAGTTACAGAGATCTGCAATTTCTTGTGTTTAGCAGGTTATTACCGATGGTTTGTCAAGGGATTCTCTAAACTGTTTTCTTCGTTGACACGTCTCACTCAAAAGAAGGTAGCGCTTGACTGGGATGATAAATGTGAAAGAAGTTTATGCAAACTAAAGCATAGACTGACCACCACACCTATTCTCACCATACCCACCAACTCAAGAGGTTATACAGTGTATACAAATGCCTCAGGATAGGGACTGGGCTGAGTGTTGATGTAGGATGGGAAGGTAGTAGCCTATAGATCCAGATAGATTAAGAACCATGAGAGGAACTACCCGACCCATGATTTAGAGTTAGTAGCTGTGGTATTTGCATTAAAGATTTGGCGCCACTACTTGTACAGTGAGAAATTTTAGGTGTATACAGATCATAAGAGCCTCAGATATCTATTTTCACAGAAAGATTTGAATATGAGGCACAGATGATGGATAGATCTTCTGAAGGATTATGATTGTGAGATAATGTACCATCCAGGAAAGGCTAATGTTGTGGATGATGCCATAAGTAGAAAGAGCCTCGAAATGGTATCGCACATGATAGTTAGGGAATATGAGCTGCTCGAGCAGTTTACTCACCTCAGGTTGGATATAGACCCTCTTAATATTGACAGTAACAATGTGATAGCTAGCCTGCGAGTGGAACCAGATTTGATTGACCGGATACACCAGGCTCAACATGTCAATCTACAGTGTGAGTATCGTGCGAGTCAGATTCAGAGGGGTGATGTGGTCGATTTCTTAGTGAGTGATGATGGCCTACTGAGGTTTAGAGGCAGGATTTACATTCCTAATGACCTAGAATTAAAGAGATTAATTTTGACAGAAGCTCATTCATCAAGATATACATTGCATCCGGGGAGTAATAAAATGTACCAGAACCTTCGAAAAGTGTATTGGTGGTTGGGGATGAAAAGAGATATAGCAGAATTTGTGGCAAGATGTCTAATATGTCAACAAGTGAAGGTAGAGCATCAGAAGCTCACAGTGTTATTGCAGCCTCTACCAGTACCAACTTGGAAATGAGAGCATGTCCCATGGATTTGATCATGGGATTGCCGAAGAATAAGAGGAACCATGATGTTATCTAGGTAGTGGTTGACAGATTGACGAAATCCATCCACTTTCTAGCTATGAAAGCTACTGATACTTTAATTAGTTTGGCAGAGTTATATGTATGGGAGATAGTGAGGCTACATGGTGTTCCAGTGAGCATCGTATCGGGTAGGGATTCTTGCTTCACTTCTCTCTTTTAGGAACAGTTTCAGGAAGCTATGGGAACCCGATTGAGTTTCAGTATTGCTTTCCATCCTCAGATCGATGGTCAGTCAGAGAGAACCATCCAAACATTAGATGACATGTTGAGAGCAAGTGTTATAGATTTTAAAGGCTGTTGGGATGATCACCTACCCTTACTTGAGTTTCCATACAACAATAGTTATCACTCGAGTTTCGGGACGACATCATATGAAGCCTTGTATGGTATAAGGTGTCGTTCCCCAATTGGTTGGGAAGAAGTGGGTGAAAGGAAAAGTTTTGCTCTTGATTTCATTCAGCAAGCCTCTGAGGTTGTTCAGTTGATATGTGAGAGATTGAAAACAGCTCAAAGAAGGCAGAAAAGCTACGCCTAACATGAGACGGAGGCCACTAGAGTTCACTGTGGGTGACTCAGTATTTTTGAAAGTTTCTCCCTCGAAAGGGATTACGAGGTTCGGTAAGAAGGGTAAGTTGAGCCCTCGATATATCAGATCATTTGAGATATTGGAGCATGTGGGAGATAAAGCTTACAGGCTAGCATTGCCACCGGAGCTAGCAGGCATACATAATGTCTTTCATGTGTCTATATTTTGGAAGTACCATCCAGATCCCACTCATGTGATTCGATATGAGCCATTGGAGCTCAATAATGATTTTTCATATGTAGAGAAACTGATCCGGATACTGGATAGAAGGGAAAAGGTGTTATGAAATAAGACAATTTCACTTATTAAAGTTCTCTGGCAACACCATACTTCAAAGGTTGCTACTTGGAAGTTGGAGAACTCTATACGGGAAAAGTACCCCCGACTTTTTGAGGAGTAACTTGATTCTAATTTAGAGAATCAAATTTCTTAAAGGATGGGAGGAATGTAAGACCCATATTTTTACATGTAACCCTTATGATTCCTTAAGTGTACATTTGTTATGTAATATGAATCATAAGTGATGTAAGGTTCGTAGATTTGATGTACAAACTTCTTATGCGATTTCGTGATGTACACGCAAGTTTCATTAAGTATAAATTATAAGAAATTGACCTTTTGAAGTAATAAAGGTGGATCGAATGCAAAATGAGTAGTGAGGTAAATTGATATGAAGTTAACTTTGAGAATTGGGATGAAATTCGACTAAATATGCAGCAGAGTAAGGGGAGATCGATCTCTCCTTCAAGCCAGATCGATCTCAGTAAGCCTCTGCCAAGCAAGGATCAGTCTCATCCTCAAGCCAAACCGATCTCCTTATGCCTTGGCCAAAAGCAGATCTATCTCATTTCCCTACCATATCGATCTATGAAGCATTCTGCCTGACTAAGATTGATCTCATGCTCTTCGACAGATCGATCTCTTAAACCTGAAAACGGAATGCAGAAAGGTAAAAAACACCAGTAAATCGATCCCTCACTTATGGAGATCGATCTCATCAAGTAATTTCTATACAAACAGGGCTGCTAAACTGTAATTCACGAGAACAACATTAAACCTTTCCATTTTTAAGACAAAGTGACCTAGTTTTTCCTCTCTAGACTATCAACACCTTCCAGTGAGATTGGAGAAAAGTTTATTATATAAAAGTTGTTCATAGAGTGGAGAAGAACAACATAGTTGGGAACAAGAGGTAGAATTTTTGAATCGCAGGAGAAAATGAGTTTTCCTCAAAGTTGTGAAAAAGGAGAAAAACAGAGATTGGTAAAATTTCAATGCACAAATCTCGTGAATGTTGATCTATACACTTGTATGACTTGATTGGTATGTAGATTGATGGTTGAAATGTGATAAACATACTTAAACAAAACTATGACCTAGAATCGATCTAATGATAGGAAATCGAGTAGGCATGGTTTAATATAGATTTGAGCATGTAAAGATGTTATGGAGCATGTATATATGCTTGTATAATAGTTTGGTGAAATCCATGTGCTAGAAACAATAATGGCAGAAAGTGAGTATATGAGGTATTCGATGAAATGCCAAAATGAAATGAAATAATGAACTTGATGTATTTTAAGCTTACTACCGGTTCAATATGAATCTGTAGACTCAAAGATCTGAAAGATTCTCGAAAATGAATTATATACTCGAAATGGACTTATGAAAGAGTAAGGTCCAATAATGGTGTAACGAGGCCAAATGAAATATAAATGACCGAAAGCATTGATTTGAATATCATGCAAGTGGGATGAAGTATATGACAATATATTAATGTGTATAATACATAATTTCAGCTCCAGAGGAGATAATTAGAGTCGATAGGACGGATCGTGAGAAGAGGAACTCAAAGGAAAGTGATTCAAGCGTGATTCGAGGTAAGAGGCTTATGAGAGCGACTAGAGATAGCTATACGTATGTTTTCTTACTTGCTGTGTGCGAATGTATGCAATATGTATAGATATTGATATATCTAGGTAGAATACTACCTATGAGAATAAGTCTATAAGTATGAGTTACATGGCTTCTATGATTATTGTGAAAAGAGGTTTTGCAAACATTTTGAGAAAGAATAATAATAGATGGGCTACCAGTTTAACCATTTGCATGAAATGCTTCTAACGAGTGATTGAAGGGAGATTTACCCTCTCACTCATAACAGTACATGAAGCCCCTTCTATTACTTTTCTGTGTGAAATCGTGTTAAAGCATGAGTGGCAACGGCAGATTGACCAGCCCTGCTCGCACGTTATTTTCAAAGGCATTTTTGAGAAAAATAAAAGAGTGCTCGATGCCTCAGGCGATACTGTGTGTTCCACTCGTGATCCTCGCACTAGATTTTGGAAATCATGCTAGAGCCTTCGAGTATTGCTGTGTGTCTTGCTCTGACTATGCTCACATGTAATTTCCTACTAATACCGTGCTCGATGCCTCAGGTATGCTGTGTGTCTTATGCTGAGTTGCTCACACGAGGTTTTTATGATTGTACTGTGTGCTGAGTAAAATCGTGTTAGAGCCGTCATGTATTGCTGTGTGTCTTGCATTGACATGTGGATTATGAATGTGATGTAATAAGTACAAAACCGTGCTAGAGCCGTCGTGTACTGCTGTGTGTCTTGTACTGACATGCTCGTACGCGATTTTGCTACAAAGAAAATAGGTGATAAGGATCCATGGGAGCACAATGTACTGTGAGCGTTAGCCATGGGGTACGATGTGCCGTGATTTGAGTATGAGCTGAAAGGATAGTTGATCCGCCTCCCCAAGTGTAGGGTTCCCGTACACCTGATCTGTGTTACCTGGAACCTGACTATGGCCATAAGTTTGATATTTATCTGCGTGATAGGACATTGTCACTACTGTGTGAGGTGACATATGTTTCCCCTGCTGTGTGTCTGCGGATATGATAACCCATAATTTATATATCAAATATATTGATTTGCTAAATGTAAAGAATTTTCTAAGTATGAACTATTTGAATAGATTATGTTGTGTGATGTTTTGTGAATATGCATATACCCATCTAGCGAATTAACGGTTTCGCATTGATGGAAGTTGTTTTAAAAAGAATGCATATGTTTATAAGGAAAATGAATGTCTATAGTTTAGCATGTAAATAGTATAGTTATCTACCTGCTTTCATATTTTCCTTACTGAGCGCGTTAGCTCACCCCCTTATTTCTCCTCCACAGATTCTACGTAGTAGTGAGTATAATGCAGTCGTCCCGGCTATTGCATTGCTCTGGTCATCCAACAATTTAGAGAGGTATACTGTCAGGACCCCAGTTTAAATCCTTGACTTTAACCAAAAACCACAATAAATTTTTCGCTTTTTAACTTACCTTTCCTCTCTTCGCTGGTTGGGCTGTGATTCGATGTCAGAGTCTTCACTTACCATAATATCCATTCTCATACATACATGTCAATATATTAATTCTGACTGTAGGTGCTTTTATTATACATGTAAGATTTTATAAAATCTAATACGATTACATTCCCCATAATATATAACGTATACATCACTGTGCTGTTTCTATGTTTAGATACACAACTGTACATAATAAGTATACCTGATGAATCGATAGGAACTAGCAGTGGACTCTGGGACACTCTCCCACGATAACTCTCGATCTACTGACGCTCTGTAGAGAGATGTAAAGAAAAGGGGGTGAGCATAACGCGCTCAGTAAGGAAATCAGGCAAGCAAGTAGATATCCACACTATCTACTCAAAATAGTGCTATGCCTTGAAAACATTATTTCCTTAACTCACTTTAAAAGCATGTCTTGAAATATAATATATATGTACTTGTACAGAATAAATCCCATGTACAAAATCATGCTTTATTTCTCAAAAGTAGGCATGTAGTGCAACACAATGCATTTATATATAAATCATGCCTTTATGTAAATCATGCCATGTATATTTAAATCACATATAAATATGGCATCAAATGATTCACAACACAAATCGGAGTCCGACCCATCCCTCAGGTCTATCCGCAGTTTAAATCAGTCAATCAATGTGATATATCATGTGAGACTCTGTGGTAAATACAAATAGTATCCTGGATTATGATCATATCCGAAAAGAAAGTGATCCCAAGCCACATAGATCTAGATGTGCGGGGCCTCACTGCTGTAACGGGAGGATGGTCAGTCCAATGTCAACCGCCAGCTACGTAACACACGGTACAGCGTACACCTCGTGCCCCGGGCACGGTACAAAGTACACCCGTGGACCCTCACAGCCAGGGTCTTTAGCCCTCGAAACCATGGAAATCCTCATAGCCAGGGTCTTTAGCCCTCGAAACCATGGGAATAAGTATACCACGTCTATATCAACCTCATGCGGATATCCTCTCTAGCTATGACACACAGTCACGCAAAGATCCAGGCATGGGTGTCAACATGTATTACATATCACATACAGTGTGCGTCTTGAGTGCGACTCACAGTCGTCACTCCGCTCAACACTGTTTCACATCATAAAATTCAACTCTAGTGCGAGTAAACCTCCAGCAACTAGGTCAATGCATAGTTTATGTATCAAATCAAGTACGAGCAATAGCTCCCAGTACTATGCTATGCACAATATCAAAATCAAGTACGAGCAATCGCTCCCAGTACTATGTCATGTATAAACCATGAAGAATCGAGTACGAGCCACGCTCTAGCACTCTGTCATGCATATATCATTCAAAGCTGAGTACGAGAAAAACTCCAGTACTCTATCATGCATGTCATGAAAATCTAGTGCGTATCAAATCCAGCACTAATATTATGTGGAAAAACACATGAATCCCAGTGCGAGCTGTGCTCTAGCACGATTCATTCTCACATAATATGATAGATGGCTATTTAAAAAGGGATTGTTTATAAAACATCAAAATCAGCACTCAAAGTGTGCTTAAGTCATATCAACCTTAAAATCATTAGCCCATCTATTTATTTTCATGCTAATAACAATTAAACACTCACAATAGCATTTTCCATGCTTTTTGCAACTTCTCACAAAAGTTGACTTTTTTATTAACTAGGGGCAAAATCGTAATTTGCCACTATCGGGTCGCAATAATTATTATTCACTTTCTCTGACCCTCAGAGTTTTTAAGTGAATGCAGAAGCAGTTGAAAATACGTGCAGGTATCTCTAACTACTCGCAAAAGTTCCCTACCTCGGATCACGTCTCGTGACCTCACTTCCTCGGTGCTGCTAAATCCCGCAGTCCGATAAGCTCTCGATGTAAACTCCGGAGCTGTAAATAACCATTCCTCAGGTTAATTATCATTTTCCTACTGTATTACACATTAATACAGTTTAATTTCCCTTAATGGGCCTTAAAAATCCTTAATGGGCCTTAACCGTATTAAGCCCGTTTTCCACTTATTATTTTCCTTCATCAGGGTCTATCGACTCATTGGGCCTATCAATACCCATTGGGCTTTATTCCAAGCTCTTTGGATAACCCGTATATCATTTACGACATTAAATTCAAAATTCCAATTATAATTCACTAAATACGGAATTTAATCCGAAATGCGTAAAATAAATCTTAAATACGCAATAATCACATAATTTATCGTAAATGAACTTTACTTACCCGAGAATATGCGATGGTACGCAAATCGAAGTTCGATCGGGCTTCCGTTCGGAATTAATCGTCGAACTGCACAATTTATTATATTTAACTCCGGGTCAATTTCCGATTAAATATAATTTAAATAAATTCATCGGAAATCAAATCGGTCACTTTTGACCTCGTATCGACTTACCCGAAGTCCGGTGAAATCCCAAAAATTTTCCTTTTCCTTTTTCTTTCTTTTTCCTCTTTTTCCCCTTTTCTCCTTGGCTGAACCGGTCCGGTCCGGTTCAGCACAGAACCTTCTACCCTGAACCGCCGACCGGTTCAGGCATCATTTGGCCGTGCCGGCATATTCCGGCCGGTTCCCGACGCAGCACCACCGTAGTTCGGCGCGCCTAAGCCTGGGCAACACTCGGCTGGGCTTGATCGGGACCAAGCACCGCCGGTGGCCGCCGAATCTCTTCTTTTCCGCCTCGGCTTCTCCTCTTCGATTCGCCGGCGTCCGGCGTCGGTGGATGGCGTGACCGGTGCCGATCGGTTCGCACGGGTCCGGGCTTCCGTTTCCGCAGCTGGGCTGGTCGTGGGGTGGCCGGTGGTGGCCGTCCGGTGGCCTTCTCCCTCGGTCGGCTTCCACGCGTTTCTCTCTCCCCGATTTCCTCTCCAGATTTCGTTTCCCTTTTTTTTTTTCTTTTATTTATAATATATTTTTATTATAAAATAATAATAAAAATCCCATAAAAATCCCATAAATATCCCATAAATATCTAAAAATATCTTAAAAAATCATATTAAATTCATTTAGTCCGTAAATGAATTTATCAGTCCGATTTTACCTTTTCGGTATATTTTTGGGCTTATTTTTCGAGGCAAAAATTCCGATAAATTTTAATAAATTTATATCTTGATCAATTGGGCTCCAAATTAAATATTTTCCTCGATTTTGATCAAGATTCCTCAATTTCATATTTTTAATGAAATTCTCTTATCGAAATTATACCGAATGTCAGTCATTTGACCGTTTTACCCCTGCACTCGTTCGGGAATCAACTTAACCCTTATCTCGCTGTTATGTAGCTTACATGCATTTTTAATTTCTCAAATAGTCGATTGCATGATAGTAAATACTCTTCTTATGATTCAACTATAATTACATAGTGTTCATACACATAGGAATCATAAGGTACAAGCTACAAAAAATCCGGGTCTGACAATCCTCCCCCACTCAGAAAATTTGGTCCTCCAAATTAGAACCAAGTCAGTCCTCAAATAGGTGAGGGTACTTCTCTCGCATCAGACTCTCTAGCTCCCAAGTAGCTTCCTCTGAAGTATGATGCTGCCAGAGAATCTTCACTAATCCGATGGTCTTCGATCTCAATACCTTCTCCTTCCTATCCAATATCCGAATCGGTCTCTCTACATATGACAAGTCCTCTCGGAGCTCCAAAGGCTCGTAACTAATCACATGTGACGGATCCGGGTGATACTTCCGAAGCATCGATATGTGGAAGACGTTGTGGACACCTGATAAGTCCGGTGGCAATGCCAACCTATATGCCTTATCTCCCACTCGATCAAGTATCTCAAAGGGTCCAATATAGCGAGGATTTAGTTTCCCTCTCTTCCCAAATCTCGCTATGCCCTTGGAAGGAGAAACTCTCAAAAATACGGACTCACCAACTGCAAACTCTAGTGGCCTACGTCTCCTGTCAGCGAAACTCTTCTGTCTGCTCTGAGCTGTCCTCAGTCTCTCTACTATCAAGCGGACATCCTCAGATGCTTGCGAAACCAAGTCAGGAGCAAAAATCTTACGGTCACCCACTTCTTCCCATCCAATGGGGGAACGACATCTACGGCCATACAAAGCCTCATACGGTGCCATCCCGATACTCGAATGATAACTATTGTTGTAGGCGAACTCGGCTAGTGGTAGGTGGTCATCCCAGGAGCCTCGATAGTCTAGCACACATGCTCTCAACATGTCCTCCAGAGTCTGTATAGTCCTCTCTGACTGACCATCTATCTGAGGATGGAAAGCGGTGCTCAAACTCAACTGGGTTCCCATGGCTTCCTGAAAATGTCCCCAAAAGTGGGATGTGAAGCGGGAATCCCTATCAGAGACTATGCTCACTGGTACACCGTGTAACCTCACTACCTCGCGTACATACAGTTCTGCTAATGAACTCAGAGTATCGGTAGCTCTCATAGCTAGGAAGTGGGCTGACTTCGTTAGTCTATCAACGATCACCCATATAGCATCGTGATTCCTGCGGGTCCTCGGTAAACCCATCACGAAATCCATGGTGATATGCTCCCATTTCCATGTCGGTATAGGTAGAGGCTGCAACAATCCTGCAGGTCTCTGATGCTCTACCTTCACCTGCTGACATACGAGACACTTTGCCACGAAGTCTGCTACATCTCTCTTCATGCCCGACCACCAGTATACCCTCCGGAGGTTTTGATACATCTTGTTACTCCCCGGATGTAAAGTATACCTCGATGAATGAGCTTCCGCCAATATCAATCTCCTGAGTCCTGGATCCTCGAGAACACACAATCTGCCTCTGAACCTCAGTAGTCCATCAGAACTCAACTCAAAATCAGTCACAGTGCCCTTCTGCATCTGACTACTAACATCCATACAAAATGGGTCAGTCTGCTGAGCCACTCTGATCCTGTCCAACAGGTCCGGCTCCAAGCGTAGACTAGCTATCACATAGCCTGTATCCATGTCAGAAGGCACGACTCCCAAACTGAGGCTAGCAAACTGCTCTAGCAAATCATGCTCCCTAACCATCATATACGATACCATCCCCAGGCTCTTCCTGCTCAAGGCATCGGCTACAACGTTAGCCTTACCCGGATGATAAAGTATCTCACAATCATAGTCCTTCAGAAGCTCTAGCCATCTTCTCTGTCTCATGTTCAGCTCCTTCTGCGAGAACAGATACTTGAGGCTCTTGTGGTCGGTAAATATCTGGAACTTCTCACCATACAAGTAGTGGCGCCATACCTTCAACGCAAACACTACTGCTGCTAGTTCCAAATCATGGGTCGGATAGTTCTTCTCATGATCCTTCAGCTGTCTGGATCCATAAGCAACTACCTTCCCGTCCTGCATCAATACGCAGCCCAGTCCCTGATGCGAAGCATCAGTATATACTGCAAATCCTCCTGAGCTGGTAGGGATAGTGAGAATCGGAGCGGTGGTCAATCGACGCTTCAACTCCTCAAAGCTCTTCTCACAATCCTCGTTCCATATGAACGGTGCACTCTTCCGAGTAAGACGTGTCAACGGAGCAGCCAACTTCGAAAATCCCTCAACGAATCTCCGATAGTATCCAGCTAAACCCAGAAAACTCCTGATCTCGGTGACTGTCTTTGGCTGTTCCCACTGAACTACAGCCTCTATCTTAGATGGATCAACTGATACACCATCTCTCGATATAACATGTCCCAAAAACGAGATCTGTGACAACCAAAAGTCACACTTGCTGAGCTTAGCATATAACTCATGCTCCCGTAGCGTCTGCAGCACGATCCTGAGGTGCTCCTCATGCTCCTCCTTGGATCTCGAATACACCAATATGTCATCGATGAAGACGATAACAAACTGGTCCAAGTATGGCTTGAACACATCGTTCATCAAAGCCATGAAAGCAGCTGGAGCATTCGTCAATCCGAATGGCATGACCAAGAACTCATAATGGCCATATCGGGTACGAAATGCTGTCTTGGGTACATCTCCACTCCGAACCTTCAGCTGATGATACCCAGACCTTAGGTCAATCTTGGAAAAGACCTGTGCTCCCTGTAGCTGATCTAGCAAGTCGTCAATGCGTGGAAGGGGGTACCTATTCTTGATGGTGGCCTTATTCAACAATCGGTAGTCTATACACAATCGGAGGCTCCCATCCTTCTTTCTCACAAACAAAACCGGTGCTCCCCAAGGTGAAACACTCGGTCGTACAAAACCCCTATCCAACAGCTCCTGTAACTGTCTCTTGAGCTCCTCCAGCTCGACTAAGGCCATGCGATAAGGTGGTCTCGAAATAGGCTCCGTACCAGGTACCAGATCTATACAGAACTCCATCTCTCTGTCTGGTGGTAACCCTGGCAATTCATCCGGGAAAACATCTGGGTACTCACTGACCACAGTGATATCTGTCAACTCCGGATGTGCCTTATCCATATCTACCACGTACGCAATGAAACCTTGATATGTTGAAGGTTTTCTAAATCAGAAGTCATGTAATAATCATATCTACTCCTTTCATTTATCTTTATTAAACTTTACAACATATCTAGTAGGGTTAGGAAACATAACTGTCTTAGCGTAACAATCTAAAACAGCATGGTTTGCAGATAGCCAATCCATTCCTAATATTATATCAAAGTCGCTCATACTTAGTAATATTAGATTGGCTGTCATCTCCTTATCCCCTACTCTCAACTTGCAGTCATTATATACATATTCTACAACTTGACTACTATTCATAGGCGTACTTATCAACATCAACATACATAATGGTGTACGCTCTACATGTCTTGGCTACGGCTAATCTTCCCAAACTCAGAAGCATTCCTCTCGTAGTCCTGTTCACATAGTTGCGCCCTGCGCACTGCCTCCTCATAGGTCACTATGTCTAATGGGACCAACTTGGACCGTAGCACCGGTCTCAACCCGTCGATAAATCTGTGGACCTTCCTGGTCTCACTATACATAGTATCCGGGTCGTATCTCCCTAGGGATAGGAATCGAGTCTCATACTCGTCCACCGATAAACTCCCCTGGTTGAGTCTCAAAAACTCTGCATATAACTTCCGCTGCGCGGTATCAGGAATAAACTGCCTCCTAAAGGCCTCCCGAAATATATCCCAAGTGATATCTGTGTGTCGGGATCTCAATATAGGTCGGGTGGACTTCCACCAATGTTCTGCCGCTCCCTTCAGTAGGAACGTAGCAAACGCGACCATCTCCGAGGTCGTACACTCGATGTATCCATAGAGCTTCTCTAGCTCTGCCAACCACTCCTCCGCAGCTACGGGGTTCTTGACCCCACTAAATGATGGAGGTCTGAACTTCTGGAACTCCCTCAACCGATGCAAGTCACATCCATATCCTAATCCACTGCCACCCGAAACTGGTGGGGGTGTAGGAGTATCTACTGTCCTCTGTGCATCAGCTGTCTGCGTAGGTGTATCAGGGGCAACTGCCTCTCCTGTAGCAGCTCCTGCCTCCTGTCTCTGCCTACCTGGCATCGTCTGTGCCAGTATCTCAATAATAGTCTCGAGACCACACTCTAATCTCGTGAAATGCGTCTCTGCACAATCGGGTGCCTCAGTAGCACCTGCAGTCTCATGCGTAGGTAATGGCCTGGCAGCGGCTCGTCCCTCGGGTCTCTCTCCCCGGCCTCGAGCCCTACCTCTCATACCTCTACCACTACGCGTATTTGCCATTTAGGCAAAGTCCCTGCATTCATAATAGTGAATCAGTCCATTTCCTATCTGGTATACACAGTTATATCTAAACACAGCACAGTACTATGGGGATGTACACTTTCCTATTTTTCTAACACCGACTCACATCAGACCAACTTCTGCTCTGATACCATCCTGTCAGGACCCCAGTTTAAATCCTTGACTTTAACCAAAAACCACAATAAATTTTTCGCTTTTTAACTTACCTTTCCTCTCTTCGCTGGTTGGGCTGTGATTCGATGTCAGAGTCTTCACTTACCATAATATCCATTCTCATACATACATGTCAATATATTAATTCTGACTGTAGGTGCTTTTATTATACATGTAAGATTTTATAAAATCTAATACGATTACATTCCCCATAATATATAACGTATACATCACTGTGCTGTTTCTATGTTTAGATACACAACTGTACATAATAAGTATACCTGATGAATCGATAGGAACTAGCAGTGGACTCTGGGACACTCTCCCACGATAACTCTCGATCTACTGACGCTCTGTAGAGAGATGTAAAGAAAAGGGGGTGAGCATAACGCGCTCAGTAAGGAAATCAGGCAAGCAAGTAGATATCCACACTATCTACTCAAAATAGTGCTATGCCTTGAAAACATTATTTCCTTAACTCACTTTAAAAGCATGTCTTGAAATATAATATATATGTACTTGTACAGAATAAATCCCATGTACAAAATCATGCTTTATTTCTCAAAAGTAGGCATGTAGTGCAACACAATGCATTTATATATAAATCATGCCTTTATGTAAATCATGCCATGTATATTTAAATCACATATAAATATGGCATCAAATGATTCACAACACAAATCGGAGTCCGACCCATCCCTCAGGTCTATCCGCAGTTTAAATCAGTCAATCAATGTGATATATCATGTGAGACTCTGTGGTAAATACAAATAGTATCCTGGATTATGATCATATCCGAAAAGAAAGTGATCCCAAGCCACATAGATCTAGATGTGCGGGGCCTCACTGCTGTAACGGGAGGATGGTCAGTCCAATGTCAACCGCCAGCTACGTAACACACGGTACAGCGTACACCTCGTGCCCCGGGCACGGTACAAAGTACACCCGTGGACCCTCACAGCCAGGGTCTTTAGCCCTCGAAACCATGGAAATCCTCATAGCCAGGGTCTTTAGCCCTCGAAACCATGGGAATAAGTATACCACGTCTATATCAACCTCATGCGGATATCCTCTCTAGCTATGACACACAGTCACGCAAAGATCCAGGCATGGGTGTCAACATGTATTACATATCACATACAGTGTGCGTCTTGAGTGCGACTCACAGTCGTCACTCCGCTCAACACTGTTTCACATCATAAAATTCAACTCTAGTGCGAGTAAACCTCCAGCAACTAGGTCAATGCATAGTTTATGTATCAAATCAAGTACGAGCAATAGCTCCCAGTACTATGCTATGCACAATATCAAAATCAAGTACGAGCAATCGCTCCCAGTACTATGTCATGTATAAACCATGAAGAATCGAGTACGAGCCACGCTCTAGCACTCTGTCATGCATATATCATTCAAAGCTGAGTACGAGAAAAACTCCAGTACTCTATCATGCATGTCATGAAAATCTAGTGCGTATCAAATCCAGCACTAATATTATGTGGAAAAACACATGAATCCCAGTGCGAGCTGTGCTCTAGCACGATTCATTCTCACATAATATGATAGATGGCTATTTAAAAAGGGATTGTTTATAAAACATCAAAATCAGCACTCAAAGTGTGCTTAAGTCATATCAACCTTAAAATCATTAGCCCATCTATTTATTTTCATGCTAATAACAATTAAACACTCACAATAGCATTTTCCATGCTTTTTGCAACTTCTCACAAAAGTTGACTTTTTTATTAACTAGGGGCAAAATCGTAATTTGCCACTATCGGGTCGCAATAATTATTATTCACTTTCTCTGACCCTCAGAGTTTTTAAGTGAATGCAGAAGCAGTTGAAAATACGTGCAGGTATCTCTAACTACTCGCAAAAGTTCCCTACCTCGGATCACGTCTCGTGACCTCACTTCCTCGGTGCTGCTAAATCCCGCAGTCCGATAAGCTCTCGATGTAAACTCCGGAGCTGTAAATAACCATTCCTCAGGTTAATTATCATTTTCCTACTGTATTACACATTAATACAGTTTAATTTCCCTTAATGGGCCTTAAAAATCCTTAATGGGCCTTAACCGTATTAAGCCCGTTTTCCACTTATTATTTTCCTTCATCAGGGTCTATCGACTCATTGGGCCTATCAATACCCATTGGGCTTTATTCCAAGCTCTTTGGATAACCCGTATATCATTTACGACATTAAATTCAAAATTCCAATTATAATTCACTAAATACGGAATTTAATCCGAAATGCGTAAAATAAATCTTAAATACGCAATAATCACATAATTTATCGTAAATGAACTTTACTTACCCGAGAATATGCGATGGTACGCAAATCGAAGTTCGATCGGGCTTCCGTTCGGAATTAATCGTCGAACTGCACAATTTATTATATTTAACTCCGGGTCAATTTCCGATTAAATATAATTTAAATAAATTCATCGGAAATCAAATCGGTCACTTTTAACCTCGTATCGACTTACCCGAAGTCCGGTGAAATCCCGAAAATTTTCCTTTTCCTTTTTCTTTCTTTTTCCTCTTTTTCCCCTTTTCTCCTTGGCTGAACCGGTCCGGTCCGGTTCAGCACAGAACCTTCTACCCTGAACCGCCGACCGGTTCAGGCATCATTTGGCCGTGCCGGCGTATTCCGGCCGGTTCCCGACGCAGCACCACCGCAGTTCGGCGCGCCTAAGCCTGGGCAACACTCGGCTGGGCTTGATCGGGACCAAGCACCGCCGGTGGCCGCCGAATCTCTTCTTTTCCGCCTCGGCTTCTCCTCTTCGATTCGCCGGCGTCCGGCGTCGGTGGATGGCGTGACCGGTGCCGATCGGTTCGCACGGGTCCGGGCTTCCGTTTCCGCAGCTGGGCTGGCCGTGGGGTGGCCGGTGGTGGCCGTCCGGTGGCCTTCTCCCTCGGTCGGCTTCCACGCGTTTCTCTCTCCCCGATTTCCTCTCCAGATTTCGTTTCCCTTTTTTTTTTTCTTTTATTTATAATATATTTTTATTATAAAATAATAATAAAAATCCCATAAAAATCCCATAAATATCCCATAAATATCTAAAAATATCTTAAAAAATCATATTAAATTCATTTAGTCCGTAAATGAATTTATCAGTCCGATTTTACCTTTTCGGTATATTTTTGGGCTTATTTTTCGAGGCAAAAATTCCGATAAATTCTAATAAATTTATATCTTGATCAATTGGGCTCCAAATTAAATATTTTCCTCGATTTTGATCAAGATTCCTCAATTTCATATTTTTAATGAAATTCTCTTATCGAAATTATACCGAATGTCAGTCATTTGACCGTTTTACCCCTGCACTCGTTCGGGAATCAACTTAACCCTTATCTCGCTGTTATGTAGCTTACATGCATTTTTAATTTCTCAAATAGTCGATTGCATGATAGTAAATACTCTTCTTATGATTCAACTATAATTACATAGTGTTCATACACATAGGAATCATAAGGTACAAGCTACAAAAAATCCGGGTCTGACATATACACTTGAGATGAAATATTTTGTATCATGTAAATTAATGCACAGTAAAGTTTGTATTTTGTATTTTGGGAAATGTATATAATAGAAATTGATGTAAATGCTTCCGCACTTATATATAAAAGTCTAGTTTCTATTCTACTTCATTTGTATAACTTTATTTAACTAAAATGGATGAGATATGGGTTGGATGTTGACTCACAGTCTAACTGTAAGTGGTAAGGTAAGGGTCATAGACAAAAAGAGAGGGTCGTGATACTGAGTGTGTTGTTGCTCATCCCTTCATTTTCCCCCTCTATGAAGTGCACAAAGCAGTTAGTGGGTGGCTGAGGACTTGCATCTTGGTATCCGTTGCTTCCCATCACCAAGAGGTATACACACCGATTTCATTTTGTATCTAAACATGTGATAGCATAGTAATCATTTTGGTATGTAATATGGGGGATGTAAATGTTAGCAAACATGTATAGGTATATAACTTAAATTTTCAAATGTATGTGTTTGCACTTGATTAATTAAAAGATGGATGGTAAAGGGTGACTAATACTGATTCATAGCCCAACTGTTTGGTGTTAAGAATGTTCACAACCAAAAAAGAAATTGAAAAAGCGAAAAATTTGTAAGGATTTTGAGTAAAAAAAGGGTCGTGACAGAGATTGGTATCAGAGCTGAGCTAGCCTGATATGAGTCGACGTTAGTAAGTAGAAAAGTTACATCCCCATATTACTGTGCTTTATTTAGATATAACTGTGTATACTAAGATGGAATAAGACTAATAAATGGTATGAATACAGGAAATTAGGCATTATGTCTATCACTCGCCGTGGAAGAGGGGCGAGTCCACGTGCTAGAGGCCGTAGGGGTAGGCCTGAGAGCCGTGCAGAGCCACAAACTGATCAAGCTTCGCAGGACCCTATTGAGAGACCAGGGGATATTAAGGCACGCTTTGCTAAGATAGAGCAGAGTATTGAGAGCCTTGTGGAGATAATCCGTAGTGTTCGTGGCAAGTGATATACGAGGTCCAGCCGGGAATCCTACTGCTACTGGACAGACAGCTGTAGAGAGACCTCAGACTACAGAGACCGTTACACTACCACCAGTTCTGGATATCGCTTCCCCTGTCGTTCCACAGCCGAGCAGTAGTGATCTGGGCTATGACTGTGAGTTTGATAGGTTATGACAGTTTCAAGAGTTGAAACCTCTAGTCTTAAAGGAGTGAAGGACCCGATTGTTGCCGAGGATTGGGTATATGAAATGGAGAAATTGTATGGGTTCCTCAAGTGTACATCGATTGAGAGGGTTGCCTTTACCGTATTTATGTTGAAGGGCGAGGTAGAGCACTGGTGGAGATCCACAGTATCAATCCTGAGAGCCCGATACCCAGAGATCACATGGGAGATATTTTTGAAGGCCTTTAGGAGATAGTACATTCCGACCACTGCGCAGCGGAAGCTACAGATGGAGTTTATGAGTTTGGTTGAAGGGAACCGCTCTGTTGATGAGTATGAGTGAGGTTCATATCCTTAGGGAGGTATGACCCGGATACGTTGAGCAGTGAGATTATGAAGGTCTAGAAGTTCATGGATGGACTAAGACCAACCACCAGATCTAGATTGGCTCCATTTGACATTCTCACTTTTGAGGAGGCAGTGCGCAGGGCGCAATTATGTGAACAGGATTTTGAGCAGATTGCCTCTGAATTTGGGAAGGTTAGTAGTAGGAGAGATAGAGACCAAAAGAGATTCAGAGGTGATAGAGACTTTAGGAGAGGAGGTCAGAGACTATTTAGGAAAAGACCTCGGATTGAGGAGATATAGGAGAGAGTTGTTAGACCTCCTGTGTACCCTACCTTAGCTCTACAGAGGGGTATAGTCATTGGAGGACCACGGCTGACTACTGAGCAGTGTAGAGGATGTGGTAGATTTCATGGTACTAGGCCTTGTCCAATGACCCCTGGAGTGTGTTACAGATGTAGAAAACTAGGGCATATTATGAGGTATTGTCCAGAGATGATTGAGACTGCCTCACAAAAGGGCAAAGAATCAAAGAGAACTCCTGTTGAGACTTTTGCTCCAAGGAAAAAAGCTATAGCTACGAAAAAAGGGAAACAGGTGGTTGGCAGAGGGCGGGTGCACGCATTGGACCAGGACACCACAGATGCCTCAACGGATGTAATTAAAGGTACTATCCTAATCTTTGATTTGAAGCATTTGTGTTATTTGATCCTGGTACCACGCATTCCTTTATATCGTCCTCATTTGCATGTAAGTTGTCGAAGCATGTAACGCCTACATCATTAGATAGAATTTTGTTATTTCAACACATATGAATTATAGTCAGTTAACTAAGTATGTATATAGGGATTGTAGGCTAGAAATAGAGGGAAAAGATATGACAGCCAATCTTATTCTATTGATTATGAGTGATTTTGATGTAATTTTAGGAATGGACTGGTTATCTGCTAATCATACTTTTTTAGATTGTTATGCTAAAACAATAAATTTCTCAGGGACAGATAGCTTTACTTTAAGTTTTGCTACAAAGAAATGAAGAAATATGATTATTGTAATTGGAAGAGTATAATTTTAGTTCATCATATTTAAGAGATGAATTTGCTTGTTAATCTTAAATGTTAATATGATGACCTATGTTACTATCGATGGAAAGGATAATTTGAAGGGTTCATTGCATACGTAGTTGGCACAGATAAGGCACGTTCGAAATTGAGAGACATTCCAGTGGTTACAGAGTTTCCTGATATCATCTCGGATGATTTACCAATGTTACCACCTGACAGAGAGATAAAGTTTTGTGTAGAGTTGGTACCTGGTACAGAGCCGATGTCTAAACCACCTTACAGAATGACTCAGATTAAGTTGGAGGAGCTAAACAAACAGTTACAGGAGTTGCTAGAGAAGGGGTTTATTAGACCAAGTGTCTCATCTTGGGGAGCTTTGATCTTATTTGTGAGGAAGAATGATGGGAACCTCCGACCGTGCATAGATTACTGGTTGTTGAATAAAGCTACCGTCAAGAATAAGTACCCCCTTCCATGCATTGATGATCTATTGGATCAGCTTCCAGGAGCAAAGGTCTTTTCTAAGATAGATTTGTGGTCTGGGTACCATCAATTGAGGATACAGAACAGAGATGTACCCAAGACAACATTTCGTACTCGTTATGGCCACTACAAGTTTTTCGTTATGCCATTCGGATTGACGAATGCCCTCGTAACATTTATAGCTTTGATGAATTATGTGTTTAAGCCATACCTGGACCAGTTCGTAATTGTGTTTATTGATGATATATTGGTTTATTCCAAGTCTAGGGAAGATCATGAGTAGCACTTGAGGATAGTTCTGTAGACCCTCCGAGAGAAAGGGTTATATGCCAAACTCAACAAGTGTAACTTTTTGTTGGAGCAGATCTCATTTCTTGGCCATGTTGTACCGAAGGA
Organism: Firmiana major; assembly: GCA_033439115.1. Lineage (NCBI taxonomy): Eukaryota > Viridiplantae > Streptophyta > Magnoliopsida > Malvales > Malvaceae > Firmiana > Firmiana major. The sequence continues at coordinate 43,457,153 of CM065905.1, forward strand.
TGGGGTATCAATAGATCCATCCAATATTGAGGCAGTTGTTTTGTGGGAACAGCCCAGGACAGTCACTGAAATAAGAAGTTTTTTGGGATTGGCAGGTTATTATTGAAGATTTGTAGAGGGTTTCTCTAGACTAGCTGTTCCATTGACACGTCTCACGCGGAAAGATGTTGACTTTATGTTGGACGAGGCCTGTGAGAGGAGTTTTCAGGAGCTTAAATGTCAGTTAACCACTGCTATAATTCTCACCATTCCTACCAGCTCATGAGGTTTCTCTGTGTATTCGGATGCATCACACCAGGTACTAGGCTGTGTACTTATGCAGGATGGGAAGGTAGTTGCCTATGGATCCAGATAGTTGAATGATCACGAGATGAATTACCCGACTCATGATTTAGAGTTGGTGGTCGTAGTATTTCCATTAAAAATATGGTGCTACTATCTATATGGTGAGAAATTTTAGGTATTTACAGATCACAAGAGCCTGAAGTATCTATTCTCCCAAAAAGAGTTGAATATGAGACAAAAGAGATGGCTCGAGCTCCTGAAGGATTATGATTGTGAAATCCTATACCACCTGGGTAAGGCGAATATAGTTACCGATGCCTTGAGCAGGAAGAACCTCGGGTTGGTGTCTTATATGATGGTTCAGAACACGAGTTATTGGAGCAATTCGTGAACCTCAGTTTGGATGTAGCCCCACCTAATACAGAGAGATTTGACTTTGTGGCTAGTTTGATATTGGAGCCAAAGTTGATTAGTCGAATTCGACAGGCTCAGCAGGGTGATCGACAATGTATCGATTGATTGAATTAGGTACAGACAGGTGTAGGCACTGATTTTACGCTGAGTACAAATAGATTACTGAGGTTCAGGGGCAGAGTATGTGTTCCTGAGGATCTAGAGATCAAAAGATTGATTTTATCTAAGGCTCACTCATCGTGGTATACGATACATCCGGGAAGTACCAAGATGTATTAGAACCTTCGAAAGGTTTATTGGTGGTCTGGAATGAAGAAGGGCATTGCTGAGTATGTTGCTAGATGTCTCGTCTGTCAGGAGGTGAAGGTAGAGCATCAAAAGCTTGCAGGGTTATTGTAGCCTCTACCGATACTGACATGGAAGTGCGAGCACGTCACTATAGATTTTGTGATGGGTTTACCGAGGACCTGCAGAGGTCATGATGCCATCTGGGTAATTATGGATCGACTAACGAAGTCAGCCTATTTCTTAACTATGAGAGTTACTGATACTCTGAGTTAGTTGGTGAACTTATATGTTCGAGAAATAGTTTGGCTACACAGTGTTCCAGTGAGCATTGTTTTTTATCAGGATGCCCACTTCACTTCCAACTTTTGGGAACACTTTCAGGAAGCGATAGGGACCCAGTTGAATTTTAGCACCGCTTTTCATCCTCAAACAGATGGTCAGTCAGAGAGGTGTAGACAGACTTTGGAAGATATGTTGAGAGTGTGTGTGTTGGATTTTAGAGGCTCATGGGACGATTATCTACCACTAGCTGAGTTTGCCTATAATAACAATTATCATATGAGTATCGGGATGGCACCATATGAGGCATTGTATGGTCGTAGATGCTATTCCCCTATTGGATGGGAAGAGGTTGGTGACAGACATATTTTCACTCCCAATTTAGTGCAGCAAGCCGCTAAGGAAGTCCAATTATTTGTGAAAGGTGACAGACAGCTCAAAGCAGAGAAAAGAGTTATGCTGACAGGAGACGGAGACCACTAGAGTTTGTTGTGGATGAGTCGGTATTTTTGAGAGTTTCTCCCTCGAAAGGGATTATGAGGTTCAATAAGAAGGGGAAATTGAGCCCTCGATATATTAAGCCATTTGAGATACTTGATAGAGTGGGGGATAAGGCCTATAGGCTAGCATTACCACCTGAGTTAGCAGGCGTTCATAACGTCTTCCATGTCTCTATGTTAAGAAAATACCACTCGGATACAATGCACGTGATAAGATATGAGCCATTAGAGCTCAATGAGAGCATGTTGTATGTTGAGAAACCGGTTCAAATATTGGATAAGAAAGAGAAGGTGTTGAGGTCGAAGACGATCCCCTTAGTGAAAGTTCTTTGGCAACATTACACTCCGAAGGAAGCTACTTGGGAGTTGGAGAGTATGATACGAGAGAAGTACCCAGAGTTATTCTTAGACTGATTTGGATCTAATTTGGAGGACCAAATTTCTTTAGAGTGGGAGATTTGTGAGACCCCATGTATGTATGACTTTGTTATATATTGATGGAATAATAAGACGGATGATTTTGATTATATATATATATATATAAATGTGAATGAGAACGCAAAGAGAATGCATGAATACTCATCAATACATGTAATGGAAAAATAAGGGCTGAAGTGGCCATAGACTAAACAAAAGGATCTCAAGACATTCAGACTGAATATAAGGACTAAAAATACGAAATGGTAATGCATGGACTATGAATTCTATGTACCCTTTTTGATTTCATGCAATACACACAAGTTCTTAACACGCGAATCATAAGAAATGAATCTTTTCGTACTCTAAGTGTGAATAGGATGCAAAATGACTAGTGAAGCAATCAAATGCAGGTTTTTCTTTGAAATTTTAGAAAATCTACAATTGGAAACCTACAGATGAAGGCCAGATCATTCTCCTATTCAAAGCATATCGATCTCTATTTAATTTTACCTAGAGAGGATCGATCCCTTCTTCAAAACAGATCGATCCCCACTTGGTTCTGTAAAGAGAAGATCGATCTCTCCCCATGAGCAGATCGATCTCCAGTTGTTTTTGGCTAGCAAAGATCGATCTCTTCCCAGAGCCAGATCGATGTCTAAAGCAAGTAGGCAAGGATCGATCCTTTCCATGAGTAGATCGATCTTGTAGCCTGCAAGTTGAATGCCGAGAGAGTTCAAAGCAAGGGAACATCGATCTCTTACCCTTGGAGATCGATCTCATAATGCGATTTCTATAAAAAAGGGCGACAATCGAGCCTTCTTCCCCAGAAATCCCCAAACCCCTCCATTTTAGCAAGACAACCTAGTTTTCTCACTCTAGGATATCCATACCTTCCAAAAAGATTTGAGAAAAAGCTATTTGAGCAAAGTTATTCATTGTGAGGAAGAGAACAACATATTTTGGAATCAATATTCAAGTTGTTGGATTGAAGGAGTAAAGTCTTTGTGAGACCCCAAGCATGTATAACTTTGTCATATGTTAATGGAATTATAAGATAGATGATTTTAGATCATGTAAATGTAAATGAATTGCAAATGGGATGGATGAATGTCATGATGTAAGTAAAGGATAAATAAGGGCTGAAGTGGGCACAAACTAAACGAAATGAACTTTAAGCATCTGGATTGAAGATAAGAAATGAAAACACAAAATGATAAGGCATGGATCGTGAATTCTAAGTATCTTTTATGAATTTAAGCAATGCACACAAGTTATATTTTATGTGAATCATCGAAAATGAGCCTTTCCATGCTCTAAGTGGAATTAAAATGAAAAATGAGTATTAGAGTAATGAAATAGGAAATTACCCTTGAAAAATCCAGAAAAATCTAAAAAAATCCAGCAGGAAATGCCCCATATGAAGGCCAGATCGATCTCTTATCCAAGGCAGATCGATCCCTTGTGTAAACAGAATAATTCCAAGTGAATCTGCCAAGGCCAGATCGATCTCCCCAATGAGCAGATCGATCTGCATTTACCTCTACCAAGCCCAGATCGATCCCCTCTTAAGTGCAGATCAATGTCCATTTGCTTTTGTCAAGAGCAGATCGATCTCTCCCCATGAGCAGATTGATCTCCTCAAGCTTCTGCCAAGCCAAGATCGATCTCTCCCTAATGAACAGATCAATCTCTCCCATTTCAAACCTGAGAATTCGATGGCTAAAACCAAAGGAAGATCGATCTCATCACTCTCAATCTATAAAAATCACATGAAAAACCTTTTCCTTCAACAAACCAACACACCTCTTCCTTTTTTACCAAAAATATCAAGCTTTCTCTCTCTAGAATACACCCTCTTCTAAAAAGAATTGAGGAAAAGCTATTAGAGCAAAGTTGTTCATTGTGAGGAGAAGAACAACATAGTTTGGAATCAACATTTCATTTGTTGGATTGAAAGAGCTAAGGAGTCTTCTTATTTGGAGCAAGAGGAAAGTCAAGCTAGGTGAGTTTTCAATACACCAACTCTAAGTATATTCATCTAGTTGTTATTAAGAGTAGATTAGTGTATTTATTGATGAATGAAACTACCTAGAATGTAATGGAACAAGCATAACCTAGAATGAGTTAGTGTGAGAAAATAGAATGTGGTTGATAATGATAAAAGGGATTATATCAAGTTGTTAGTGAGGGGATATGCATAATTTTGAGATGAGTGGATGAAATCACATTGTGAGATTAGTCAAGTCATGAAAATGTGTATAAATGATGTTATAGAGAATGCATAAATGATGGAAGGCTATGGATAAACATTTATACCAAGGGTTTGATAAGTAACCAAGTATGCTGCTAGTTAAATTGACTAGAAATTGCATAATGATGGCAAAATGTGATAATGGGTCAAACTTAATGAAATAGGCTCTATGATATATATCGATTAGTTGAAGTTCGAATATGAGTTATCAGTATTGACTCATATGATTTATGAATGTGTGTAGCTCCCGAGGATAAATTCGGAGCAAGTTGAGCCAAATCACGAAAAGCGAGAAAGGAAGAAGGAAGAGTTGCTTCCAAGAGAATCGAGGTAAGGGAATTGTTTTAGCCCTAGGGATATTTGTACGCCTTTTGGGCTCATAGGCAATTTTAACGTAGCTAAGGGTATTAGGATGAAATGTTTGTTGGAAAGGCAAAGAATTGGGTTTTTGAGAAAATGTGCATGAAAGCAAGAGCACGATGCTTTGGAAAGATGCTTTTAAATCTTTTATTGCTTTTTAGCATGTGATTGGTAGGTTGGTTAGCATTTGAAATGATTTGCACAAAAATGGCTTGATTTAGTTTTATAACCATGCCTTACAAAGAATGAGCCACCTACATGAGTTTTGTGGAAATGAAACATGCTAGAGCATTGCTCGCACGAGATTTGATGTGTTTTATACATGCATTAGCGCTGGAGCGATGCTTGCACTAGAGTTTTACATGGATTTTATGACATTTTGCTGAAGCCTAGCTCACACTAGTTTTCATACGAGTTTTGACATGGTGCTGGAGCATAACTCACACTAGATGTCCATTACACTTGTTGTCGTGCTAGAGATTACTCACACGTGGTTTTATGACATGTTGGGAGTTGTATTGGGAGCTTTGGGTAGGCTATGTGCCACGCCGATTAAATAGGCTCGCACGTCCGTATTGAGATGTGGCAGTGTATGATGTGATGATATGGGTCCACGGAGTACATTGTACTGTCCAAGAAGCATGGAGTACGCTGTACTGTGTGTTATATTATATATATGTCGTCTTCGAACAATGGATTCTGCTATGGATCGGCAGGTTGGACGTGACCTACCTCTCGTGCGAAAGAAGATAGAGCTGATACCCCACACACTAGGATCCGTGTAGCCTGAGATCACAAAGGATATGGCCATAGTCCTAGTTATTACCCTTATTGATATTGTATGCCTATCTCACATGTCTATTGTTAAATGATAAATCCATGTTTTGAAATGTGTTTGTGGGTCAGGATAGTCCATGGGAGGGGCTGAGTCTTGACGAGTGATGATTTTGTATTGGTTTGTGTTGAGATTTGAAATGCTTTATAAGTGCACTTTGCATGATGATTTACCATGCCTTGATTTTGATTTACACATGATGACTTTCCATGCTATGTTTTGAGAACTATGCTATGAGACCCCAGATATCTTCAACCTTATATCTATGTAAATGGAATTATAATATGGATGGTTTTGGATCAAGTAATTATGAATTCATAAGCGTGGTGATGTACTTGTAATGTGAAGCATAAGTGATGTAAAGTCCATAAATTCAATGTACACACTTGTAATAAGAGTTTGTGAAGTACGTACAAGTTTCATTATGTATGAATATAAAGAAATGGACTTTTGTATGTGATGAATGTGAGTGGAATGAAAAATGAGTAGTGTGGTAAATGGAATGAAGTTGCATAAATCTTTGTACTTCCATTTAGTTTTGTATTGTATACCTTTGGTTATACAATGAATGCACACAAGTTTTAATGTGTATAAAATATGAATGGATGTCATTTTCAAGTCTTAAGGGTGGTTATATGAGAAAATGACTATGGAAGCAAATTAAGGATGTTTTATGTGAGTTACTGTAGAAAACTGCAGCAAAATTTGGAAAATATGAATGCCAGATCGATCTCATAGGATGAGAGATCGATCTGGAAGAGCTAAAAATGCTCATATTGGAGCAATGGAGCAGGGTAGATCGATCTCCAATGGGGCCAGTTCGATCTGTTAAACATTTTTGTAAATGAAGAGATCGATCCTTAATGCAAGCAGATCGATTTCCTTAGCTTTCGGGTTAGAGCAGATCAATCTCCTCCCTTAGCTAGATCGATCTCCTCAACTCTCTGCCTTTGACAGATCGATCTCAAGCCTTCGACAGATCATTCTCATGCCTTCAAAATGTCATGAAAAAGAGGGATTTAAGAAGACAAGATCGATCTCCACCTTATGTAGATCGCTCTCATCAAGCTAATTCTATAAATAGGAGCAGCTAGATCTGTAAATTTTGGGAAACAACCTCACTCTTCCATTTTCAATCCAAAAACCTAGCTTTCTCACTCCTAAATTCGCCCATTTTCATAAAGATTTTAGGGAAGGCTATTAGATACAAAGTTGTTCACATCAAAGAGAAGAACAACATAGCTTGGAGTCACTACCCCATTTGTTGGATTTAAGGAACTAGGAGCATTTTCATTTGGCGAGAGAAGGAAATCCAATAGGTGAGTTTCTAAAGCACCAATCCAAGTTTATTTGTTTAGTTATTGATGTTGGAGTTGATTGGTGTGCATATTAATGGTAGAAACTATCTAGAATGCAATGGAACAATTATAACTAAGAAATGGGTTAGTGTGAGAAAGTGAAATGTATTGGAATTAATGATGAATGGGATATCTTAAGGTGATAATGGTGTTGTGAGTATGATTTTAAGATGGTGTTATGGAATGAATTGTGAGACATACCCAAAAAGGGTAAAATGTGTATTTAAGGTATTGGGTAAAATACATAAATGAATAAAAGAGTACGGGTAAAGTATTTCACATCAAGTCCTAAACAAGTAACTAAGTGAGTTACTAGATAAGTTTGGTTAGAAATGCTTGATGATGGCCAAATGCAAAAATGGTCTAAACTTAACGAAATAGGCTCAATGGAATATATTGGCTAGTTGAAGTCAAAATGTGGGTTAGCAACATAACTCAAGTGATTGGTGAATGATTTATAGCTCCTGAGGATATACCAGAGAAAGTTGAGCCAAAAGCACCAGAAGCGTAAAGGAAGAGAGTCACACCCCGAGTAAATCGAGGTAAGGGAATTGTGTGGACTCTTACAGATATCTGTGCGCATTTTGGGCGCATTATGTTTTCTAGAATGCATGTGGTAATAGGAAATGAAATGGGAATTTGAAGGGCAAGAGTTGGGTTTTGGTGAAATGTGCATGAAACCAAAAGCATGATACTTTGAAAATCCTGTTTTATTGCTTTTTAGCAAGTGATTGGTAGGTTGGCTAACATTTGAAATGATTTGTAAAAGAAATGATTTGATTTGGTTTATAACCATGCTTTGCAAAGAATTAAGCCACCTATATGGATTTCATTAGAATGAAAGCGTGCTAGAGTATGCTCGTACATGATTTGACCATTGTCTATTTTGCATAAAGTCGTACTGAAGCGTTGCCCGTACGATGATTTCTACCGATTATGCATGAAATCGTGCTAGAGCTTTGCTCGCACTGGGCTTTTCACGCGATGATATGTAATGAGTCGTGCTGGATGCCTCGTGTAGACTATGTGTCACACAGATGAGATGCTCACACGAGCCATGCTGGATGCCTTGTGTAGACTGATAGTCACATGGATGAGATGCTCGCATGTGCACTTGAGATTAAGTCAGTTATACATGGTATGAGGTAGATAAGACCTACGGCAGGCACCCCCGACCGTGATATGGGTCCACGAAGTACGTTGTACCGTGTATATCACATGGAGTACGTTGTATCGTATGGTGATGATGTTTGATTTAAAGTCTAGCGGGTAGGCTTAACCCACCTTCCGTTACAGCATGATGCCCCACACACCGAGATCCGTGTGGTTTGAGATGATAGTGACATAGTTGGCCAACAAAGTTCTCGATTATATAGTAACCACCTGTCTCACATGATATCACATGATTTTATATACTAAACTCGTTATGTGTTATCCAGGGTAGACCCGAGGGAGGGGTCGAGCCTTGTGGGGTGTTTTTAAAGGATGATATGTTGTTTGTAATGAGTTTTACTAAGTTTTGAAAAGGTGTTAAACCCTGAGGGATGGTTTTATGATGAGTTTTCTTTAATATGATGAGCATGAAATCTATGAATTGAGATAAAACTAATGATTTTTATTATGATGAGCATAAGAGGTTTTACATGACGATTTTCCATGTTTACCTGCCTATTTTCATGTTTTCAGTACATGATATATGTATACACATGTGGCATAGTTTTAATATTTCCTCATACCCTGGATATAAATGATTTTTATATCATGACATTATAAGCATGTAGATAGTGTAGTTATCTACATGCTTGTATTATTACCTTACTGAGCGTGTGGTTGCTCATCCATTCATTTTCCCCCTCTACAGAGCGCACATAATAGGTAGTGGGTGGCTGAGGACTTGTATCTTGGTATCCTATGCTTCCCATCACCGAGAGGTATACACACTAGTTTCATTTTGTATCTAAACATGTAATAGTACAGTAATCATTTTGGTATGTAATACCGGGGATGTAAATGTTGGAAAACATGTATAGGTATATAACTTAAATATTCAAATGTATGTGTTTGCTCTTGATTAATTAAAAGATGGATGGTAAAGGGTGACTAATACTGACTCATAGCCTAACTGTTTGGTGGTGAGAATGTCCACGACTAGAAAAGAAATTAAATAAGCGAAAATTTTGTAAGGATTTTGGGTAAAAAAGGGGTCGTGACATACGTTGTATCATGCATATAGCATGGAGTACGTTGTATTATGTATGGATATTTATATATACCGTCTTTGGATGAAGGTTAGATATGCTATAGACCGACGGGTTGGACATGACCCACCTCCCGTGCGGAAGCAGATAAAGGTGATACCCCGCACACTAGGATCCGTGTGGCCTGGGATCACAGAGGATATAACCATAGTCCTGGTTATTACCCTTATTATTGTTTGTCTAATCTCACATGTCACTTGGTTTATGATGAATCCATGTTTTTAAATGGTTTTGTGGGTCAGGACAGTCCAAGGGAGAGGCTGAGTCCTGACGAATGCTTATTTGTGTTGAGTATTGTTGGCTCTAACGAGAGGGGGGGTGAATCGATTTTCTAATGTTTATGGCAAATTTTAAATTAATCCTAATTTAATTAGCAAATGATAGTGAGCAATATAATAAAATTAAACAATTTAATGCAAGATAGGGAAGAGAGAAACAAACACAATCGCTTATAGAGGTTCGGCCAAACTCTTGCCTACGTCCTCTCTCCTTGACCCTCTTGTCAAGTGCTTTCTTTCTCTCCTTCAACAGAAGTTACAATCTTCCTTTTTCAGGTTAAGGAATAACCTCTCTACCTTTTGCAATACAAAGATGTATTCACCCTTTTACAATTTTATCTCACTGAGGAACAATCCTCTTCTCTTTTAAGGTAAGGATGAATACAGAATCAAGCTTTTAATGTGGGTAGGACAATTACAGCTTTTGCACTTAAGCTTATACAACAAACTCAATAAATGAGGAATGAAGACACAAGGAATGAAAGTATTAAACTCTTTTGAATGTAAGAAATGTGCAGCAATAGTGTCTCTCTTCTCATTGTCTTCAATGCTTGGTTAAATATTGAAGGATTGGTAGTTGGAGCATTAAATGTTATTTTTCCAGTTGAGATTTTGCAGAAACTAGTATTTGGGTACCTCCAGTAGAGTGCCAGATCAATCTGCCATCTTGGCCAGATCGATCTCTTAGTTATAAATCCTGCAAGATCAAAGCACAATAACACAAGGAGATCGATCTCATAGGTTAGCAGATCGATCTCTTAATTTGAAAATGATAGGGGAGATTGATCTGTCGAATAGGCAGATCGATCTTCCAATCTCTCTGTTAAAGGCAAGATCGATCTACAGATCGATCTGCCATGCAATCTCGTAGTGGGGAGATCGATCTCTCAATAACCCAGATCGATCTCTTTAGCTCTCTGACTTTGAGGAGATCGATCTCTTTCTTATCAGATCGATCTCATAAGCTCTTTGTTTGAGTGTAGATCGATCTTACAGATCGATCTACTGTCTTTGCATTAAGGGAGATCGATCTCTTCATAGATTAGATCGATCCCTCAACTCCAGTATTGGGCAGATCGATCTCTTAACCCTTATAGATCGATCTTACTCTTCCTTAATACCTTTGTACAGGCTCAAGGCTTGGCAGATCGATCTCATGTCTTCCTGAGATCGATCTCTCATCCAAGATAAACCCAAGAGATCGATCTCTCATAACCCAGATCGATCTCTTATCTATAGAAAACCCAGGAGATCGATCTCTCATAACCCAGATCGATCTCTCATCAACAGAACTTTAAGTTCTGGTACTGATAACCTCTAAACATGTTTTTGTATCATCTTTATATTATTGAATTTACTTGTTTTGTCATTTCAAAATACATTAACTCAACAAGTATGAATTGTTTTTAAGTGCACCTCACATGATGATTTTCCATGCTTTATGTACGATTTACACATGATGATTGTCCATGCTTTATATACGACCGGTACACTAATTTGAATAGCATGAATCGCTTTAATATCATGAACAAGTGCATGAACTAATGTGTCTGGGTATGACGAGTAACTGCTTGGTTTTACGCATGGCATCACAACCATGTAGATAGTATAGTTATCTACATGCTCGCATGATTGCCTTACTGAGTGCGTGGTTTGCTCACCCTCTTATTTTCCCCCTCTACAGAGCACTTTCAGTAGACTGAGAGAGATTGAGGAGTTGATTTTTGGAGTCCGTTGCATCCCATCATATAAAGGTATACACATTTGTACAGTTTTGTATATAGACATTCAGTAGCACAATAATATTTTGAATGTAACATTTAGGGATATAAAGAATTGTAAACACATGTAAATAGTAACTCTGATTAAGAAATGCAAGTGTTTACCTTTAAATAAACTGTAAATTGAAATGGAATGGTTGGATGAGATTAACACTGATACACAGCCTAACTGTTGGTGGTGCAGCTGTTCACGATCAGAGTAAGTTAAGAAGTGGATTAAATAATAAGCGAAAAATGAAAAAAAATGGTAGTGATTTTCGATAAATTGAGGGTTATGACATGTTCACTTTGGCCCATTAGACATCACGGTTTTAAAAGGACTCACTAGAGGTATGGAGCATGTTAACTTATACACCTAAAATCTCTCTCACGCTTTGTCAATGTGGGATTTACCTAAAGGTGCCACATCACCAAAGGAGTATGCATTTGTTCATATGTTCTTGATAGTCACTAATATCATGGTCATAATACGGACTTAGATCACAAAAAGACCAGAATATTTCTTAGGGTCAATTGTTGCTCTTAACAACATAATGAATCCATTGTGACTTCAGAAGCCAAAAGATCTAAATAATATCCCTTTTTACTGCCCCAAATAAAAAGGGTTTGTATTTTATTTTTTGAATATAGGCCTATAATTTTCTCTCATTTGAAGCTTTTTTTTTCAGACAATTGCTCTCACTATTTGGATGATTTAATCCACCTTATGCAACCTTTAATGTGTCTCTCTATTCATTCCTTTTATTAAACATAGATAACATTGCATCTATCTGATAAATGTTTAGTTTGCTAAAATATTTTAGCATCAAATCTATCATAGAGATTTGAAGTGTTTAGATCAAATCTAGAGCGTCACAACTGCTTCCATTAACCATTTGGTTTCATCAAGATGTCTCACTTTACTGATAGCATTCAACTCTTTGAATCCATTTATCAATTTCAATATCTTACGACATCGTTGAATATTCTTTTTATTAATACACTCATCATGTATGAGTATTGCATCTCTATACATCCCACTATATATCATTATGTATTACCATGCATTCTTTACATCACAATGAATCCAACACATTACTGTGCATCCTATGAGTAACTATGCATCCTATGCATTTGACCTTTAACATTTAAAAGTCTCCCACTAATTTCTAACATGTCTAGGAACCCTTTAGAGAGTTTTTGGTAAAACCAGCATCCCATACCAATAAGGCTAATGTTTGATTCAAATTTCATTTATTGGATGCGATTTTCTCTTTTGTATCACAATACACAATTCGTATTATATGAATTTATTTAAATAATCATCAATCACTTGATTCTAAATAGTCTTCCTTTTAGATATTGTATCTAAACGAGAGTACTTTACAACTAAATATTCATCATTATGCATAACTACTTATGCTTTCATAATCCCATTATGCGAAGCATCAAGTATCCAAGTCACAAAATTATTATTAATTTCTAATCAAGAGTACCTTTAGCATCTCTACATTAAACCCTGTTCATGACTAAGATGATTAATAATTGTTTATGACATTTAATATTCATAATAGTTATAATTGCAAATTTCACTAAGAGCTCATAAGGCTGAGACTCAAACCATTCCATGCAAGATTTTGATTTGAATATGACTTTTTACTTAGATAAACATCCTATGCTAGCATATTATACTATGTTAAAAACATATATAGGTGTTTATGAAGGGAAATCCAACCTTCAGAAAGTGAAGGTGAGGTACTGTGGTTTTGTTTTCATGCTAAACATACATCACTTGTATGCGCAGCGAAATAAACAATTAAACATATAATACTGAAACTATTCAACCAATTAAACTTAATAGCCAACTAAAAATTCAATTTGTCAAAATGATAGCAATCATGGAGATTTAAGATGTTCATACCTTGATTCTCGTAATCCCTGAATCTTACTCTAAGATGATTCCACACACGTTCTTAGTTATGTTAAACAAAAGTCGTTCAAGTGCCTGACTTCTAACAGTGATCCATACGAGTAATGCACAAACCTTAGTAGGGCTATGGTTACAGCAATGCTAGTAGCCCGAGTTTCTTTAAACTCACCAGTAAAGAATATCAAGAATGATTCTTGATTTGCATAAGGAATTAGTGGGCGGCAAGCACATGGTTTCTTGAAGGGTTTCTATGAAAAAGACAACACTTTAGTAAGGTAGTATCAAAATACTATACCTAAATACCAACTATATTTATTCCCTGTTAAATCCTGGAAGGTATCACAATACCAAAGGACATTCCTCTTACTTTGAATGACAAAAGTCATAGAGATCTTAGAATGTTCTGGCCACAACATGTTACATGGTTCTCTCTCTTCTTATCGCACCTCTTCAGGGAATTAAGAGTGCATGTGCCACCAACTACCAAAGTTGTATTCCCACACAAGTAGCCAGCCATAACAAGGATTATATAGCCTAAGGATTTATAATTTTAATCCCTCTGGGGTTTGGACTTAATTACAATTACTTTCTGAAAGCTCAAGCTTTCATTAAACCATTGAATTTGACTTATGGTCCATAACCTAATTAAAACTCATTTTCATTCGGTTGGCCCAATGTAAGCTCCACTAATTAAAAGATGGCCATTAATAATTTGAATAAACCTTTTAATTAAAGTTCCTTGACAAACCATATTTTAGTCATGCCCATTAATTCTTTTAATTAATTATTGCACCAATGGATTTAATTAAACCCCTAAACTAAATCCATTCTAATTATATATAGGCCTTTATAATTTAATTAAACTATTTAATTAAATTCATTCAATTAACAAATTTATTTAATTCCACATAATTATAATTCATTCACAATAAGTCCAAATGAAATATTTCAAAATTTTCAATCCATGATTCCATTTAGTTTATATAATGTTCTTTGTGTGTGACCCCTTAGGTTTCTAGCATGTTGGTAATGAATTTAAATATTCATTTAAATTCATCGATCATGAGTGGCTTCTAGCAATGCATCATGACCACCAAAATGTTAGAAAGGTCAAGATGGTTTGACCAACCTTTTATTGTGAAGTATCTCATCAACATTTCAGATATAATAAAAGCTTCATTCAGTGTTTTCTTAAGTAGATTTTCAAATTTATCCTCAAGCTTTAAATAATAACTCTTCTCAAGAAGTGCTTAGGATACACAAGATATTATCCCCTAAAGCCACTCGGGGTAATGAATCTTTATCTTGACTACTCATCCACCTTCACATGCTTCAAGCCAAACCCAAAAACATTCGTTTTAGGCATTTGTCCTTGTAAACTCGTAAAGATGAAACCAAAGCATGACGAAACACATATAAGATGACCTGTCATCTTAAGTCAGAGGATTACTTACACTACTGACATGTGGAAGTATATTCCATAGACGCTCAAGTGACACCATCAAATGAAACTCCCATTTTGGGTCATGTTTAGTAAACTTATTCCCTAATAAGCACTTACATGCTATCTTCAAAAATCTCCATTTTTGAATATATGAGAATGATTTCTTACTTCATAAGTAAAGAGGCTTAGGATATATTGATCTTTGAGTACTGTGAATACTCTATCTCGATAATACAATGGCCAAGAACATTTTTTTTAGTAATTAAGCTTTGATAAATAAGGTTTCTCATAATTGTAACCACATTTTAGTATCTTGTGCAAGGCATGTGTTGTTCCAAGGGCTTCACCTCATCTTCAAGTCATTATGTCATTGCGACGACCTCCTTTTCCTAAAAATCACTACAATTTTTTTCGCTTTTTCATTTCCTTACCCATCATGAACAGTTTCACTTCTAACAGTTGGTCTATAAGTCGACATTAGTCCCTCCTATCATGTTACTTACCTTAACATCTATTTCCATATCACATTTACATATTAGGATCTATTGTCCTTTGACTTCAGCTAATTACATTCAAAATTGTATTAACATAGGCTTACATCCCCGATATTCCATCCATGTACAGTACTGTGCTTTTACATGTTCAGATACAAAACTGTACAATGTGTATATCTGATTCGTGATGGGAAGTAGCGGATAACAAGGAATGCAGCCTCTACCCTCTCCCAACTACTGTGGATGCTTGTAGTGGGGGAAAGTGAAAGGGTGAGCACAACTTGCTCAATAAGGCAATAAGTAAGCAGGTAGATAACTACATTATCTACATGCTTATAATGTCATGATATAAAAATCATTTATATCCAGAACATGAGGTATAATTAAAACTATGCCAAATGTATATAAATATATAACGTACTGAAAACATGAAAATAGGCATGTAAACATGGAAAATCATCATGTCAACATCTCATGCTCAACATGTCACGACCAAAATTACCTAAAAATCACTTCAAATTTTTCGTTTTTTGTTTATACTTTAATTCTTACCTTTCTCATATCATGACCATCCTACTAACAGTTGGGCTATGATTCGGTGTTAATCACCTCTCACCTATTTACCATTCTATTTTCCATAATCACATTCACATATCAGGATTTACTATCCTTTGACTTAAACTAAATAAATACATATACAATGGTATTTACCTAACCTTACATCCGCGACATCATATCCGTTTACATTACAGTACTGTGCATTTACATGTTCAAATACAAAACTACACAAATGTGTATACCTGTCTCTCGATGGGACGTAGCGGATACCAAGAATGCAAGTTCTCAACTGCTCACTAACTATTGCAAGTACTCTGAAAAGATGGGAAAATAAGTCGGGTGAGCAAACCACATGCTCAGTAAGGCAATTATGCAAGTAAGTAGATAGCTCTACTATCTACATGCTCATAATTTTATGCCCTTAAAATCCATTTTTTTCATTAAAATCTCAAGTACAAAATCATGCATACATCAATGACATAGTTTATCAAAACTATTTGTGCATATTGAAATCATGTAATTCATGCATCAAAGGCATTTTATGTGACATCATTAAATCATACTTTGCATGAGGTAAATTAAGATCATGATTCATCTCATGCCATGTAAAACAAATTTTAAGAAATAATTCTTTTCATGAATCTTATCATTAATGCATGGAAAACTCATCATGCTACTGCATTTAAATCATTTCATTAAAACTATAGTATAAAATAACGCCTCTAGGTCAATCATCTCATAAATACATCTCAAAACTCATAAAACAACTCGTTATAAAATTCTATCATAATATCACCCTTCTTTTAGGATCACATGTCATAAAATCATCTGAAATCTAGCATCACAGTAGAAAATCATAAAATCGGGGGCCTGACCCCTCCCTCGGGTCTACCCTAGTCTATCGAGACCACAAGTTATATCATGTGAGACAAGTAGGTGACTATATCAGTAACAACGAGGACTATGACCATAACCTAGTGATCCCTGGCTACATGGTACCTAGTGTGCAGGTTATCACACCTGAAACGGGAGGTGGGTCAATCCTACCGCCAGAACAACATAACATTAAGATTGCGATGGCAAGGCTTGCTGCCTCGTGGCTAATGCTACTCCACTCCAACAATCCCCACGGTACAGCGTACTCCATCTGATATACATGATACAACGTACTCCGTTAACCCAATCTCAGTCAGGGGGTGCCTGCAAAAGGTCTTATCCACCCATACCAATTATGTCTCAGTATGCATGTGTGGACATATCATCTCACTGTGACACACAGTCTACAGGAGGTCCCAACATGGTTATATTCATGTAATATAAATCCCTGTTTGAGCAAAGCTCTAGCACGGCTCCATGGATATTCATGATATTAGCAAATCTCGTGTGAGCGAAGCTCTAACACGGTTTCATAAAAATCAGTAAAATCTGCGTACGAGTAGTACTCTAGTTCGTCTTTAAAATGAGTTATAAATCATTATAAAACTTTGTACAAGCAAGCTCCTACACAGTGTTATGCATCAATAAATCAAATCTAGTGCGAGTTACACTCCAGTACGGCTTTATGCATAAATAAATCAAATCTCGTGAGTTACACTCCAAACATGGCTTTTATGCAATTATCATATCAAAACAGGATGCGAGCTAAGCTCTAGCACCTCTCATGCATGTCAAATCATTAAAACTAGTACGACCAAGCGCTCCAGTACCATTTTATGCATATCAAGTCAAACAAGTCAAAACATTCAAAATAGAATGCGAGCTAAACTCTAGCACCTCTCATGCATTTCACATTAGTAAAATCAATGCGAGCAACCGCTCTAGCACATTTCATGCTTATGATGTCACACAAGTCGGTGCGAGTAACCTCTCAAGCAGGTTTTATGGACACTCACAAACTCAGATATAGTGTGAGCTATGCGCCAGCACTATCTGTTTCCATATAAACTTGATAGCTGGCCTGTTTTCCAAAGGATTTTCATTTAAATCTAAATAACACTTACGTAGTTTTATATTGTGAAATTTATGCAATTACTGGCCAATCAATCGATTTGCTTTGTTTAAAAAACATGAAAATTCCTTAAATAAGAAAATTCCTTAAATCATGCATTTCATGCATGTCATGCTTTCACCATCCTTAGGTGTCAGGACCCCAG
Source organism: Firmiana major (assembly GCA_033439115.1). Classification (NCBI taxonomy): domain Eukaryota; kingdom Viridiplantae; phylum Streptophyta; class Magnoliopsida; order Malvales; family Malvaceae; genus Firmiana; species Firmiana major. The sequence continues at coordinate 43,475,018 of CM065905.1, forward strand.
TTTCAATCCTTGACTTTAACCAAAAACCACAATAAATTTTTCGCATTTTTAACTTACCTTTCCTCTCTTCACTGGTTGGGCTGTGATTCGATGTCAGAGTCTTCACTTACCATAATATCCATTCTCATACATACATGTCAATATATTAATTCTGACTGTAGTTGCTTTTATTATACATGTAAGATTTTATAAAATCTAATACGATTACATTTACATTCCCCATAATATATAACGTATACATCACTGTGCTGTTTCTATGTTTAGATACACAACTGTACATAATAAGTATACCTGACAAAACGATAGGAACTAGCAGTGGACTCTGGGACACTCTCCCACGATAACTCTCGCTCTACTGACGCTCTGTAGAGAGATGTAAAGAAAAGGGGGTGAGCATAACGCGCTCAGTAAGGAAATCAGGCAAGCAAGTAGATATCCACACTATCTACTCAAAATAGAGCTATGCCTTGAAAACATTATTTCCTTAACTCACTTTAAAAGCATGTCGTGAAATATAATATATATGTACTTGTACAGAATAAATCCCATGTACAGAAATCATGCTTTATTTCTCAAAAGTAGGCATGTAGTGCAACACAATGCATTTATATATAAATCATGCCTTTATGTAAATCATGCCATGTATATTTAATTCACATATAAATATGGCATCAAATGATTCACAACACAAATCGGAGTCCGACCCATCCCTCAGGTCTGTCCGCAGTTTAAATCAGTAAATCAACCAAGGTGATATATCATGTAAGACTCTGTGGTACATGTAAATAGTATCCTGGATTATGATCATATCCGATGTGATCCCAAGCAACACAGTACTAGGTGTGCGGGGCATCACCGCTGTAACGGGAGAGGGGTCAGTCCATCACAACCGCCAGCTATATCCTCCTCAACTCCATAACAACACACGGTACAGCGTACACCTCGTGCCACTCAGACACGGTACAAAGTACACCCGTGGACCCGTTCTAACGGCCAGAGTGCCTACCATAGGACTTAGCTCTCACACCCGTGGAACTTATCAACATCACAGTCAGGGTGCCTAACAGAGGTCTTAGCCCTCGCGCCTGTGGAAATATCATACCACGTCTATACCAACCTCATGCGGATATCCTCTCTAGCTATGACACACAGTCACGCAAGGTCTCAGGCATGGGTTTCAACATGTATTACATATCACATACAGTGTGCGTTTTGAGTGCGACTCACAGTCATTACTCCGCTCAAACACTGTTTCACATCATAAACTCAACTCTAGTGCGAGTAATCTCTAGCAACTAGGTCAATGCATAGTTTATGTATTAAATCAAGTACGAGCAATAGCTCCCAGTACTATGCTATGCACAATATCAAAATCAAGTACGAGCAATAGCTCCCAGTACTATGTCATGTATAAACCATGAAGAATCGAGTACGAGCCAATCGCTCTAGCACTCTGTCATGCATATATCATTCAAAGCTGAGTACGAGTAAAACTCCAGTACTCTATTATGCATGTCATGAAAATCTAGTGCGTATCAAAATCCAGCACTATGTATGTGGAAAACATATGAATCCCAGTGCGAGCTGTGCTCTAGCACGATTCATTCTCACATAATATGATAGATGGCTATTTAAAAGGGATTGTTTACAAAACATTAAAATCAACACCATAAAGTGTGCTTAAGTCATATCAACCTTAAAATCATTAGCCCATCTATTTATTTTCATGCTAATAGCAATTAAACACTCACAATAGTATTTTCCATGCTTTTTGCAACTTCTCACAAAAGTTGACTTTTTGACTAACTAGGGGCAAAATCGTAATTTGCCACTATCGGATCGCAATAATTATTATTCACTTTCTCTGACCCTCAGAGTTTTTAAGTGAATGCAGAAGCAGTTGAAAATACGTGCAGGTATCTCTAACTACTCGCAAAAGTCCCTTACCTCGGATCACGTCTCGTGACCTCACTTCCTCGGTGCTGCTAATTCCCGCAGTCCGATCAGCTCTCGATGTAAACTCTGGAGCTGTAAATAACCATTCCTCAGGTTAATTATCATTTTCCTACTGTATTACACATTAATACAGTTTAATTTCCCTTAATGGGCCTTAAAAATCCTTAATGGGCCTAACTAGGCCTTAAGCCCATTTCCATTTTACTATTTACTTTTGTTGGGCCTATTGGGCTTGTGGGACCCACCAACTCTTATTGGGCTTGTCTTAGGCCCATCACACCCTATTGGGCCTAAAAATATTGGGCTTGGCCCATTGGGCCTCTCGGCCACATGCCTTGGCCGAGAGCTTAGCCATTCTCGGTTTCCACCATGGCATGCCATACATGCCTATTTCCTAGCCATTTTCACTTAGGCATTTTCACATACACTTGGTAGGCAATATTACCAATCATCCTATTGTTCATTTAGGCATTTTATGTAGCTTTTGCATGTTAATTCATTTCAATAACACTTTAAGTCTAATAAATACTCTTCTTATGATTCAACCATAATTACATAGTGTTCATACACATAGGAATCATAAGGAAATAAGTTACAAAAATCCGGGTCTGACATTAGGAGAATTTCCCTCAATAGGGTTAAAATAGTCTTTTCCTATTTCGAGTCCTTAAAATCTTTAAACCATTTCTAGGACCTTTATACATATTCAGTGTATACATATATATTCAGTGTATACAAAAACTATTAAAATACACGTAGCTACCTCTCGCTACTCACGCAATTCCTTTACCTTATTTTTCTGTACAGTCTGACCTTTACACTGATGTCTCGTAACGCAGTCTGATTTGCTCCGAATCCAATCTCCGGAACTACGCATAAATATTCATCAGGTCAAATACAATACAATTAATTATATTTCATATTTTCTAGGATTAATTTAAATCATTGGGGCCGTTTACCCATATTGGGCCCGATTATACCATAATGGGCCTTAATCGGCCTTAAGCCCATTTTTCACTTACTATTTACATTATCGAGGCCTATTGGGCTCATTGGGCCCATCAGTATTTATTGAGCCTCGTTCTAAACTCTCAGATAGCTTAATGAATTATTTACGACAATTTATCTATAATTCCAGAATTTAATTCATTTAATGCAAAAATTAAATCCGTAATTTATGCGGTAAATTTTTAACACGCATAACGATGCAAATTGTCATAAATAAGGGTTACTTACTCGAGATTCCATGATAGTACGTAAATCGAGCTGACTCGAGTTCTCGTTTGACGTCAATTGTCGAGCTACACAATTACATATTTTTTTCGGGTCAACTTTCAATCGAATATTAATCAAATTAAATATTTCGAAATTTAAATCGATCAATTTCGACCGCTTAGCAACTTACTCGTAGCTCGATTGCATCACTGAGATTTTTTCCCAATTTTGTTTCTTTTTCTTTTTCCCTTTTTCTTTTTCTCTTTCTTTTTCTTCTATTCTGGTTGAACCGGTTCGATCCGGTTCAACCCAGTTCAAACCGGTTTGGTCCAACCGGTTCAGTCAGGTTCAGACGGTTCAGGGCTTCGTCAGCCGGTTCTCCACCGGCTTCCGTCACCAGCATCTCCGCGGGATCATCCAGTGCACAGATCTGCCCTCGATTTTTCCATGGCTGGCCGAAAAGTCGCCGGTCCAGCTTGTCACGACCCAAATTACCTAAAAATCCTTACAAATTTTTCGCTTTTTCATTTCCTTACCCGTCGTGAACAGTTATACTACTAAACAGTTGGGCTATGATTCGGTGTCAGTACCTCTCACCTATTTACCATTCCATTTTCATATTTCATTTACATATCAATTTATTTGAACTAAATACATCCCCAATATTACATCCATATACAGTACTATGCATCTATATGTTCAGATACAAAATTATACAAATGTGTATACCTGTTCTTGATAATAAGCAGCGGATAACCGAGATGCGAGACTATTGTCGCTCTCTTCTACTGAATGTACCCTGTGGGGTGGAAAATGAAAGGGTGAGCGAAACGTGCTCAATAAGGCAATAACGTAAGCAGGTAGATAACTATACTATCTACGTGCTGATAATGGCATGACATAAAATCATTTACATTTGGAGCATGAGGTATGACTAAAACGATGCCACATGTATGTATATATCATATAAGAGAAATCATGAAATCGACATGTGAAATAAACATGGCAAAATCATCATGTATGACATCTCATGCTCCTCACATTAAAACTTATTAATTTCATCATAAACTCTTCACTTTAAAACTTATTTGTTTAATCACAAAACTGATCACTTTAAAACTCATTTGTTTCATCATAAAACAACTTCATCAAGGTCAAACCCATCTCTCGGGAATACCTTGATTCATTAAATCACATCTCTTTTAAAAACATAATTCGGGACTACCCCTCCATCGGGTTTGTCCTGGTCTATCCAGACCGTATGATATCATGTGAGGCATGTAGGTTACTGTATGAAAAATCGAGGACTATGGCCATACTTTGTCCCTGTGACCCCAGGCTACACGGATCCCGGTGTGCGGGGTATCACAACTGCAACAGGAGGTGGGGTCAAGTCCTACCCGCCAGAATAGCAAGTAACATCATAAAGTCATCATGATTGCACGGTACAGCGTACTCCGTGTGACATACACGGTACATCGTACTCCGTGGACCCATATCATAGTCTGGGGGTGCCTGCCGTAGGTCTTATCCACCCCAATACTATGTCGATAACCAACCCATGTCTCAAAGTATATGTGCGAGCATCTCAACTCTTTGTGACACACAGTCTACAGGAGGCTTCTGCACGACTATATGCACGTCAACTCACGTCTAGTGCGAGCGAAGCTCCAGCACCACGCTGTGCATATCATGATATCTAAAATCTCGTGCGAGCGAAGCTCCGGCACGGTTTTGTGCACACAAATTTCTCGTACGAGCAATACTCCAGTACGGCTTTTCATGAGAAATAATTCAGTAAACTTGAGTGTGAGAAAGACTCTAGCACTCTTTTTATTCATGTAAATATGATAGGTGGCTCAATCTTTATAAAACATCTTTTAAAATAGTAACCGGTTCAAACCGGTACCCTTTCGTATAATTCACGAAATCAACAGCCAACCTATGTGCATATTTGCTTAAATCAAAGCAACACATTCATATAAAGCATTAAGAACATGAAATCATGTAATTTATCTGCCTTACTACCCTTTTTATAAATTTTACTTCCAGGGGCAAAATCGTCTTTTTCCTTTATTCACCTATGCCCCGATTTTCACAAAATTATTATTTCATTTCTAGATGCTGTAAGACATTTCTAAGCCCTGTAAATACCCTCAAAACACGTATAGGCATCTCTGCACCTACAAAATTCCCTTACCTCGATTCTCATCGAGTCTGACCTTTCCTTTTTTCACTATTGTCTCGTCGCGCAATCCGATATGCTTCCAATCAAACCTCCGAAACTGCGTAATAATATTCCTCAGGTCAGATATTATACAATTTAATTGTATTTCCTATTTTCTGGGCTTAATTTAAATCATTGGGCCAATTTACCCCTATTGGGCCCGATTGCACCTTAATGGGCCTTAATCGGCCTTAAGCCCGTTTTTCACTTAATTTTTACATTATCGAGGCCTATTGGGCTCATTGGGCCCATCAACCATTTATTGAGCCTCGTTCTAACTCTCAAATAGTTAAATTTATTATTTACGACAATTTATCTAAATTTTCATAATTTAATTCAATTTATGCGAAATTTAAATTCATATCACGCATAACGATGTAAATTGTCGTAAATAAGGGTCACTTACTCGAGATTTCATGCTAATACGTGAATCGAGGCTATCTCGAGCTCTCATTGGATGCCAATTGTCGAGCTACACAATTCCACAATTTTTCGGGTAAGTTTTCAGTCCAAAATTAATTAAATTAAATATCCCAAAATTTAAATCGGGTCAATTCGACCGCCTATCGACTTACCTGAAGCTCGATTGCATCACTGAAATTTTTCCCAATTTTTCCTCTTTTCCTTTTTTCCTTTTTCTTCCTTTTTTCCCTTCTTTCTTGGCTGAACCGGTTCAGTCCGGTTCAGACCGGTTCAGACCGCCGATTCAGCTCTGTCCGGTTCGATTTAGTTTGGCCGGTTCAGTCCGGTTCGGCCGGTTCAGTCCCCATTTGGTTATTCCGACGCCGTCCGACCGGTTCCCGACGCCTCACCACCGCCGTTCGACGCATCTGCACCTGGGCATCCAAAATCGGGCCTCGACTGGAGTCAAAACGCAGCCATCGCCAGTGAATCTTTCCTTCTCCCCCGCGGCTGTCACCTCTCGATCCGACAGATTTCGACGGTTTCGTCGGCCAATACTAGTCTCAAAAGGACCGGCTTCTCTTCCCGATCACATTGGTACCAACCGTTCGAGCCCAGCTGCCGTGGATCGCCGAGATCGAGCTCCCTTTTCCCGTCGGTTTCTACTCCTCCGTTCGCCGGATTCGGCTATCCTTGGTGCGCGTCGTCGGTGCCCAAAGCTTCGCCGGCCTCTCCTCTTTCTCCTCGGCCCTTCGTCGGAGCCGTCGGTGCCTGGTGGCCGTGGGTCGGTCGGCCACGCGCATGTCGTCCTCGGTTTCCTTTGTTTTTTTCTCTCTCCCCGATAAATGTTTCAGATTTCTCTTTTTTTTTCAATTTTTTTTTTCAATTATTATTTTATTTAACAATTTGTTTTATTATTAAAATATTCATTAAAATATTCAAATATATTCTAAAATATCTACAAAATCCATTAATTTATTCCAAATAAATTAATTTAATTTAATTCATTTATTGTATTTTTAATCTTTTTTTGATATAATTTCTTCGTATTTTCGAGATATTATCCCGGATGACTTTTCGGTATTTCTAAAAATTTTGAATCTTGATCAATTTGACTCAAAATTATATAATTTCCTCATTATTGATCAAGATATTCTAAATCCTTATTTTTAATTAAATTTTCTTATCGAATTTATCCCAGCTTTCGATCTTTTGATCGTTTTGCCCTTCACGTGTTCGGGATTAATTTAACCCGACTTCCCTTCACGAATACTCACTCATTTCGTATTTTAAATCCTTATTTCCTGTCCGAATCCCATTTCATATAATTTGGGACTATTTTCAATTCTTCATACGAAATTACAATATAATTTTCGGGTCTTACATAATCTCCCCCACTTAAAGAATTTGGTCCTCCGAATTAGAACCAAGTCATATGAGTCCATATACAACTCCGGGTACATCGATCGTATCATACTCTTAAATTCTTATGTGACCTTCTCCGGAGTGTATTACTACCAAAGGACTTTAATTAGGGAGATCATCTTAAACCTCAATACTTTCTCTTTCTATTTAATGCCCGAATCAACTTATCAATATACTTATATTTTCATTAAACTGAACTTTTGGAGTTCATATTCGATCACCTATGCTGGATCTGGATAGTATTGCCGAAGCATCAAAAGCTGAGACACATTGTGGGTGCCTGTTAATTCAGGTGATAACACCAACCTACAGGTCTTATCTCCCACTTGTCCAATCTCTCAAAAGATTCTATCCAGCGAAACTCAATTTACCTTCTTCCAAAAGTTCGCTATGTCCTTATTCTCTTAGGACAAGAAACATTGCAACCATACTAATTCACCAAGGGTGAATTCCAATACTTGTTTATCTGCTCTGAGGTGTTCTTAATCTCTCATCCTTAACTAAACATCCTCAAAGACTTATTATCCAAAGTCGAAAATAATTCTATCTGTCACCCACTTTTTCTTATCCAATTTGGGGAACAACCCCTACAGCCATACACTGCCTCATATCTTGTTATCCCGATACTCAAGTGAAAACTGTCACTATTGGTGACTTCGATTTATAATAACTGATCATTCCAGGAGCTTATAAAATCAATGCACACACTCTCATCATATCCTCCAGAACTTGTACAGTCCTCTCTGACTGACCATCGGTCTGAGGACGAAAAGCTGTGCTAATACTCAGTCGGGTTCCCATAGCTTCCTGAAAAATATTTCCCGAAATGTGAAGTGAAGCGGGAATCCCTATATGATACCATGCTCACTGGAACGCTATATAATGTCTCACAATCTTTCTTATACATAAATCCTCATACACACTCTGAGTATCTGGGGAGTTCATAACCAAAAGGTGGGTAGACTTAGTCACTCTATCGACTATCATCTAAATAGCTTCGTAATTCGTCTGAGTTCTCTGTAACCCATCATAAAATTCATGGAGACTTGCTCACATTTTTCGTGCCGTGTCGATATAGGTAGAGGCTGCAATAACTCTGCAGACTTTTAATACTCTACCTTATTCTACTTACATACTAGGCACTTTTTCACAATCTCTACTATTTCTCTTTTCATATCTGACCACCAATACCCTTTCCGAGATTTCATATATATATTCGTTACTTTCCGTATGCACTGTATATCCCAAAGAGTAAGCTTCTGACAATATTACTATCTCATCAACTGTGGTCCTGGGGAGCACTCATATTGTCTCTGAACCTCTCTGTAAATCATCAACACTCGCTGTGAACTCTGTCACTGTACCCTTCTGAATCTGACCCACACTATCGACACCCTGCCGATCATTACGCTAAGCCTGTCAAATCCGGGCACTCTCATCTGGTTCTAGTCTCAGGCTAGCTGTCATACAATCACTGTCATCATCAAAGGGATCACATCAATACTGAGGTTCACAACTGCTTTAGCTGCTCACGCTCCCTGACCATCATATGTAATACCATCCCGATCTCTTTCTGGTCAAAGCATCAGCCTTTCCTGGGTGGTACAATTTTCACAAATCAAAACCTCTCAGAAGCTCTAACCCACTATGTATTCTCATATTCGATTCTTTCTGTGAAAACAGATACTTGGGACTTTATGATTAGTGCATATCCAAAATTTCTCACCTTGTACATAATAATACCATATCCTTGGTACAAACACTACCGTTACCAACTTAAAATCATGAGTCAAATAGTTTATTTCGTGATCAAGGAGTTGTCTGACTCCATAATTGACTATCTTCCCATTATACATCAATACACAGCTCCTTCATAATTTCGAGGTATCCATACTCACTTTGAACCTCTTGAGCTGTTGGGTATGGTGAAATTAATCACGATGGTCAGTTCATACTTCACTACACCGAAATTCATGTCACATCTATCATCTTATTTATCATCTCATTCAAAGACCACGTTTTCTTAGTTAAACGTGTCAACCAAGTAGACCATATTGAGAACTCGCAACAACCCATTTGTAAAAGCAATTTTCCAATTATTGCTTACAATTTGCCCTAGACTTTAACTACACCCAACATATCATCGATAATGATGATTACAAATTGGTCCAATCCTTGACTTATTTACGCATAAGCGTATAAGATCCTACAAAATCGCTTATGTTTTCAGGTACTAACCTGCGTCATTTCCTTTTCTTATCTTAATGGCTCTTATTAAATTTTACCATGTTAACCTTTATGATTTGTCAAATTTTAATATTCTTATCGTCTTAGTAAAGGTATCCTAATGCTACGACGATCGATTCACGCTATAAGTTATATATATTTCTAGACGCTGTCAAGTCTTCAGGCGGGGAGGTATTTTGAAATACCTTTATTAACCTTCAGACTTAACCGCAATTACTTTATATATTAGTCCATGTGGTCTCAATTTATATTCGCCACTAATTGCTTTAATCCTAATGACTTCATATCGTAAAGATGTTCTTACCTAGCATACGCCTCTTACTCCAATACATCTTGTATTTAGAATCTATTTTATCTTAAAGATTATCTCCTTTCGTATATCCCTTATGACAAAACTCTTTCATTATTCATTCCGTGAGTACAATCCTTTACTCCTTTAATTTCAACTATTGCACCCCTTTTTATCACTTGTCAACACTTACAGTATACTTTTCAGTGATGTTTTCACCCCTGTTTTCAACTTAAAATCTCTATATCCATATTCCGTTAATTAATCCTCCTCTATTGGGGTACTCATTAATCAATATTGTACCCAATGATGTAGGTATTCAAGCCTTTCACTCACTTATATGCGAATGAAGGCGGTATGAATATATACGTGGCACCAGGATCAATGAACATATGTACTTCATCATTCATAACAAGTGTGGTATCTTACACCACATCCATGAAACATCAATAGTGTCCTGGTCCAAGACATCCTCTCGCCTTCGACCAACAGTCTACTTTCCATTTTCTTTTCGGCTATGGCCTCCTTTTTACATTGCAGCTATTCCAACGAAGTTTTTTTTTCTGTCTCTTTACTTTTCTGTGGGGCAATCTCGCCTAACTCTGTGCAATCAAAATAAATGGTCCGTCTTACCACACTTAACGCCTATTTTAGTCAGTAAAGTGTAGGTGTAGGCCCTTATTTCCGTGGTATCCACCACACATCCCACACTACTTACAATGCTTACACTGCTACACTGCTTCGTAGCAGGTCGGGGTCCTCCAATCACAATGCCCCTCAAAAGTGCCAAAATTGGATGCACTGGGGCCTTACCAATTATCTTACTCCATGACTCATCAACTCTAATCTCTTACCATCTGGTCTCTTTCCTGCTCTGACATCTCTGTTATTCTCTATTCTCTTCTGTCTCTATTTCAACCCTTACTACCTTTCCTAATCTCAGAGGCGTGCAACACTCGATCTTATTCATGCAACAGTATTCTGCGCACTGCCTCGACATAAGTAGTGAGCCAATCGGACTCTAATCGACAATTTGAGCCCTTTCCATGAACTTTTAGACATCTCGACTGTCACTTGTTCATAGTGTCGAGGTAATATCTGCCCAAGAATATAATCGAGTTTCATACTCATAAATCATACTCATCAATAAATCAAATCCTCTGGGTCAGAGTAAGGACTTTTATCTATCATTTCTTTAAACAGTGTCCGGGATAATTCTGTCACCGGAATACATCCAAAATATTTCTCATCTTAACTCTGGATGTTTAACACTTAAGATGGGTCGAGCGGGTTTCCAGCAATGCTCCGCCTCGCCTCCAATGTAAACGTATTTAAAAGTCACCTTCTCAGTCAACATACACCGAAAAATTCATACAACTTTGCTATCTCATACACCCAGTCCTCAGTAACTATTGGTTTCTTTACTTCACTAAATACTGGAGGGGTGTGAAGATCTCTATAGTCTGAGGCATCTGTTTAGGCTTTACCCTGCCTATCCTCAACTACCAGCATAGACTAAGTAAATAAGTCTGAAATATTTTCTACACTCCACTCCATCCTCTTGGAGCATGTCTCAATACTGTTTGGTCTCTTTATAGGACCATGTGGAGTATGCTCAACATCAGCCTCCACCTCACTCTCATCTTGAGTCTCATGTGACAACTCATTCGACTTTCAGGCCTATCTTTACGGCCTCGAGCATGTGTACTCGCCACTCTACCATAGCGGCTATCAGTTATAACAACTATATTCTTGCATTCGAAACTAAGTTCTTAGCTGCACTTCCATCTTGATATACACAATTGTATCTAAACAATGCACAGTACATGGGGATGTAAATTTACTTAACCACTAACACCGACTCATATCAGGCCAACTCTGCTCTGATACCATCTTTTGTCACGACCCAAATTACCTAAAAATCCCTACAAATTTTTCCTTTTTCATTTCCTTACCCGTCGTGAACAGTTATACTACTAAACAGTTGGGCTATGATTCGGTGTTAGTACCTCTCACCTATTTACCATTCCATTTTCATATTTCATTTACATATCAATTTATTTGAACTAAATACATCCCCAATATTACATCCATAAACAGTACTATGCATCTATATGTTCAGATACAAAATTATACAAATGTGTATACCTGTTCTTGATAAAAAGCAGCGGATAACCGAGATGCGAGACTATTGTCGCTCTCTTCTACTGAATGTACCCTGTGGGGTGGAAAATGAAAGGGTGAGCGAAACGTGCTCAGTAAGACAATAATGTAAGCAGGTAGATAACTATACTATCTACGTGCTGATAATGGCATGACATAAAATCATTTACATTTGGAGCATGAGGTATGACTAAAACGATGCCACATGTATGTATATATCATATAAGAGAAATCATGAAATCGACATGTGAAATAAACATGGCAAAATCATCATGTATGACATCTCATGCTCCTCACATTAAAACTTATTAATTTCATCATAAACTCTTCACTTTAAAACTTATTTGTTTAATCACAAAACTCATCACTTTAAAACTCATTTGTTTCATCATAAAACAACTTCATCAAGGTCAAACCCATCTCTCGGGAATACCTTGATTCATTAAATCACATCTCTTTTAAAAACATAATTCGGGACTACCCCTCCATCAGGTTTGTCCTGGTCTATCCAGACCGTATGATATCATGTGAGGCATGTAGGTTACTGTATGAAAAATCGAGGACTATGGCCATACTTTGTCCCTGTGATCCCAGGATACACGGATCCCGATGTGCGGGGTATCACAACTGCAACGGGAGGTGGGGTCAAGTCCTACCCGCCAGAATAGCAAGTAACATCATAAAGTCATCATGACTGCACGGTACAGCGTACTCCGTGTGACATACACGGTACATCGTACTCCGTGGACCCATATCATAGTCCGGGGGTGCCTGCCGTAGGTCTTATCCACCCCAATACTATTTCGATAACCAACTCATGTCTCAAAGTATATGTGCGAGCATCTCAACTCTCTGTGACACACAGTCTACAGGAGGCTTACGCACGACTATATGCACGTCAACTCACGTCTAGTGCGAGCGTAGCTCCAGCACCACGCTGTGCATATCATGATATCTAAAATCTCGTGCGAGCGAAGCTCCGGCACGGTTTTGTGCACACAAATTTCTCGTACGAGCAATGCTCTAGTACGGCTTTTCATGAGAAATAATTTAGTAAACTTGAGTACGAGAAAGACTCTAGCACTCTTTTTATTCATGTAAATATGATAGGTGGCTCAATCTTTATAAAACATCTTTTAAAATAGTAACCGGTTCAAACCGGTACCCTTTCGTATAATTCATGAAATCAACAGCCAACCTATGTGCATATTTGCTTAAATCAAAGCAACACATTCATATAAAGCATTAAAACCATGAAATCATGTAATTTATCTGCCTTACTACCCTTTTTATAAATTTTACTTCCAGGGGCAAAATCATCTTTTTCCTTTATTCACCTATGCCCCGGTTTTCACAAAATTATTATTTCATTTCTAGATGCTGTAAGACATTTCTAAGCCCTGTAAATACCCTCAAAATACGTATAGGCATCTCTATGCACCTACAAAATTCCCTTACCTCGATTCTCGTCGAGTCTGACCTTTCCTTTTTTCACTGTTGTCTCGTCGCGCAGTCCGATATGCTTCCAATCAAACCTCCGAAACTGCGTAATAATATTCCTCAAGTCAGATATTATACAATTTAATTGTATTTCCTATTTTCTGGGTTTAATTTAAATCATTGGGCCAATTTAGCCCTATTGGGCCCGATTGCACCTTAATGGGCCTTAATCGGCCTTAAGCCCGTTTTCCACTTAATTTTTACATTATCGAGGCCTATTGGGCTCATTGGGCCCATCAACCATTTATTGGGCCTCGTTCTAACTCTCGAATAGTTAAATTTATTATTTATGACAATTTATCTAAATTTTCATAATTTAATTCAATTTATGCGGAATTTAAATTCATATCACGCATAACGATGTAAATTGTCGTAAATAAGGGTCACTTACTCGAGATTCCATGCTAATACGTGAATCGAGGCTGTCTCGAGCTCTCATTGGATGCCAATTATCGAGCTACACAATTCCACAATTTTTCGGGTAAGCTTTCAGTCCAAAATTAATTAAATTAAATATCCTAAAATTTAAATCGGGTCAATTCGACCGCCTATCGACTTACCCGAAGCTCGATTGCATCACTGAAATTTTTCCCAATTTTTCCTCTTTTTCTTTTTTCCTTTTTCTTCCTTTTTTCCCTTCTTTCTTGGCTGAACCGGTTCAGTCCGATTTAGACCACCGATTCAGCTCGGTCCGGTTCGGTTCAGTTTGGCCGGTTCAGTCCGGTTCGGTCGGTTCAGTCCCCATTTGGTCATTCCGGTGCCGTTCGGCCGATTCCCGATGCCTCACCACCGCCGTTCGACGCATCTGCACCTGGGCATCCAAGATCAGGCCTCGGCTGGAGTCAAAACGCAGCCATCGCCGGCGAATCTTTCCTTCTCCCCCGCGGCTATCACCTCTCGATCCGGCAGATTCCGACGGTTTCGTTGACCAATACCAGTCTCAAAAGGACCGACTTCTCTTCCCGATCACATCGGTACCCACCGTTCGAGCCCAGCTGTCGTGGATCGTCGGGATCGAGCTCCCTTTTCCCGTCGGTTTCTACTCCTCCGTTCGCTGGATTCGGCTATCCTTGGTGCGCGTCGTCGGTGCCCAAAGCTTCGCCGGCCTCTCCTCTTTCTCCTCGGCCCTTCGTCGGAGCCGTCGGTACCCGGTGGCCGTGGGTCGGTCGGCCACGCTCATGTCGTCCTTGGTTTCCTTTGTTTTTTTCTCTCTCCCCGATAAATGTTTCAGATTTCTCTTTTTTTTTTCAATTCTTTTTTTTCAATTATTATTTTATTTAACAATTTGTTTTATTATTAAAATATTCATTAAAATATTCAAATATATTCTAAAATATCTACAAAATCCATTAATTTATTCCAAATAAATTAATTTAATTTAATTCATTTATTGTATTTTTAATCTTTTTTTTATATAATTTCTTCGTATTTTCGAGATATTATCCCGGATGACTTTTCGGTATTTCTAAAAATTTCGAATCTTGATCAATTTGACTCAAAATTATATAATTTCCTCATTATTGATCAAGATATTCTAAATCCTTATTTTTAATTAAATTTTCTTATCGAATTTATCCCAGCTTTCGATCTTTTGACCGTTTTGCCCTTCACGTGTTCGGGACTAATTTAACCCGACTTCCCTTCACGAATACTCACTCATTTCGTATTTTAAATCCTTATTTCCTGTCCGAATCCCATTTCATATAATTTGGGACTATTTTCAATTCTTCATATGAAATTACAATATAATTTTCGGGTCTTACACAGCTCTTCTCCCTTCCGGCGATGGTGCCGATTTTTCCCTTCGCTGATTATGGGTTTTTCGATGGTCGGGGGCCCGCGTTTCGATGGCTGGTGGTTCTCACGAGGTCGGGCTTCCTTCGGTTGTCGGTGGTCGGGCCTAGATTGGCGTCGGCTACCGTATTTCTCGTTTTTCATCTCGGTTCTCTCTCTTTCCCTTTCGCCGACGTGCCTCCTCACTATTCATCGACTTCGTTGGGCCGGTGGTGGCTCGGTTGGGCTGCCGGTGGTGGTCGCGTCTCATCTGGGCCTCCTTCAATCACCGTTGAGGGAAACCGACTCCATTGGTTTGCCTCTGTTTCCCTTCAGAATCGCGACTCGCGATTCTTTTCTTCCTTTTTTTATTTTAATTTTTTTATTTATAATTTAGTTTTATTATTATTTTAATTGATTAAAATGTTAGTAAAAATTTGAAAAATATCTAAAAAAATAATATTTTATTCATTTAATCAATAAATGAATTTATCGGTATTATTTCGTATTTTCGGTATATTTTTTGATTATTTTCTAGATAATTTCCATGTGTAAAAATTTTGATTAATTCCAATAAATTTATATCTTGATCAATTTAACCCGAAATTTAATTATTTCTTCGTTATTGATCAAGATTTCTCAATCCCATATTTTCAATTAAATTTTCTTGTCATGATAAAAACCAAATTTTGGTCTTTTGACCTTTTACCCTTGCACGTGTTCGGGACTACCATTTCAATCCTTCATTTGATCTTTTTCTCATTTCGTGTTTTAAATAAAATCAGGTCTTACAATCTCCCCCACTTAAGAAATTTGGTCCTCCAAATTAAAACCAAGTCAAATGGGTCCATAAACAACTCCGGGTATGTCTATCGCATTGTACTCCTTAATTCTCATATGACTTTTTCAGGAGTGTAATACTACCAAAGGACTTTGACTAGGGAGATCGTCTTAAACTTTAACACCTTCTCCTTCTATGTAATACCCGAATCGATATTTTTCAACATACATTATACTTTCATTGAGCTCTAACAGCTCATATCCGATCACATATGCTGGGTCCGGATAGTATTTTCGAAGCATCAAAAGATGGGACACATTGTGGATGCCTGCTAATTCAGGTGGTAACGCCAACCTATGGCCTTATCTCCCACTTTGTCCAATCTCTCAAAGGATTCCATCTAACGAAACTCAATTGGCCTTCTTTCCGAATCTCGTTATGTCCTTACGCCCTTAGGACAAATAACTTTCGACAATACTGATTCACCCTCGGTGAAATTGGATACACTAGGGCCTTACCAATCATCTTACCATGTGACTCATCAACTCTAATCTCTTACCATACTACCTTTTTTTTGTTCCGACATCTTTGTCATTCTCTATTCTCTTTTGTCTCTATTTCGGCCCTTACTACCTTTCTCAATCTCAAAGGCGTGCAACTCATGATCTTATTCACAAAACTGTAGTTTGCGCACTGCCTCGGCATAGGTAGTGATATCTAACGGGGCTAATCAGACTCTAATTGACCATCTGAACCCTTCCATGAACTTTCAAACATTCTGACTCATTGTTCATAGTGTCGGAGTCATATTTTTCCAGATATATAAACTGAGATTCATACTCATAAATCAACCAGTTCCTTTGGGTCAGAGTAAAGAACTTTATCTGTAGCTTTTGTTAAGTAGTGTCCGGATATTCTGTCACCGAAATACATCTAGAAATATTTCTCCATGTCTATTCTGGATGTTTAACTCTTAAGATGGGTCAAGCGGACTTCCACCAATGCTCTGACTCACCCTTAAATCCCATGCATACTCTGAGCAATTAGCTCTCAACATATTATCCAATCCGCTCCAACCTCGCGAAACGTGTCTCAATACTGTTCGATCTCTCTGTCAAACTCTATTCAATCTCTCTGTTGGACTCTGTGTGGCATGCTCAACATCAGCCTCCACTTCAATCTCATCTTAAGTCTCATGTGGCTACTCAGTATGACTCTCAGGCATACATCTATGGCCTTGAGCTCATGTACTCGCCCCTCTACCATAGCGACTATCAGTTAATGAGTCTATATTCTTGCATTCAAACCAAATTCTTAGCTACAATTTCATCTCAATTTACACAATTGTATCTAAACAATGCACAATACATGGGGATATAAACTTCCTTAACCACTAACTCCAACTCATATCAAGCCAACTTAGCTCTGATAGCAAAAACTGTCACGACCCAATTACCTAAAAATCACTACAAATTTTTTATTTTTTGTTTATTCTTTAATTCTTACCATTCTCTCATCGTGACCATCCTACTAACAGTTGGGCTATGATTCGGTGTTAGTCACCTCTCACCTATTTACCATTCCATTCTCCATAATCACATTCACATATCAGGATTTACTATCCTTTGACTTAAACTAAATAAATACATATACAATGGTATTTACCTAACCTTACATCCCCGACATCATATCCGTTTACATTACAGTACTATGCATTTACATGTCCAGATACAAAACTATACAAATGTGTATACCTGTCTCTCAATGGAACGCTGCAGATACCAAGAATGCAAGTCCTCAACCGCTCACTAACTACTGCGAGTACTATCAAAAGATGGAAAAATAAGGGGGTAACCAAACCACACGCCCATTAAGGTAATTATGCAAGTAAGTAGATAGCTCCACTATCTACATGCTCATATTACCATGCCCTTAAAATCCATTTCTTTTCATTAAAATCTCAAGCACAAAATCATGCATACTTCAATGACATAGTTTATCAAAACTATTTATGCATATAGAAATCATGTAATTCATGCATCAAAGGCATTTTATGTGACATCATTAAATCATACTTAACATGAGGTAAATCAAGATCATGCATCATTTCATGCCATGTAAACCAAATCATGAGAAACAATTCTTTTCATGAATTTTATCATTAACACATGGAAAACTCATCATGCTACTGCATTTAATTCATTTCATTAAAACTGCAGTATAAAATAACCCCTCTGGGTCAATCATCTCATAAATACATCTCAAAACTCATAAAATAACTCGTTATAAAATTCTACCATAAAATCACCCTTCTTTTAGGGTCACATGTCATAAAATCATCTGAAATCTAGCATCACATTAGAAAATCATAAAATTGGGGGCCTGACCCCTCCCTCGAGTCTACCCTGGTCTATCGAGACCATAAGTTATATAATGTGAGTCAAGTAGGTGACTATATCAGTAACAACGAGCACCGCCTGAGCAACATAACATCAGGATTGCGAGGGCAAGGCTTGCTGCCTCGTGGCTAATGCCACTCCACTCCAACAATCCCCACGGTACAACATACTTCATGTGATATACATCGTACAACGTACTCTGTGAACCCAATCTCAGTCAGGGGGTGCTTGCAATAGATCTTATCCACCCATACCAATTATGTCTCAGTATGCACGTGTGGACATATCATCTCACTATGACACAGTCTACAAGAGGTCCCAACATGGCTATATGCATGTAATATAAATCCCTATGCAAGCGAGGCTCTAGCACGTCTCCATGTAAATTCATGATATCAGAAAATCTCGTGCGAGCGAAGCTCTAGCACGGTTTCATAAAAATCAGTAAAATCTGCGTACGAGTAGTACTCTAGTACGTCTTTAAAATGAGTTATAAATCCATATAAAACTTCGTGCGAGCAAGCTCCAGCACGGTGTTATGCATCAATAAATCAAATCTCGTGCGAGTTACATTCCAACATGACTTTATTTATAAATAAATCAAATCTCGTGCGAGTTACACTCGAGCACGGCATTTATGCAATTATCATATAAAAACAGGATGTGAGCTAAGCTATAGCACCTCTCATGCATGTCAAATCATTAAAACTAGTGCGAGCAAGCGCTCGAGCACCTTTTTATGCATATCAAGTCAAACAAGTCAGAACATTCAAAACAGAGTGCGAGCTAAACTCTAGCACCTCTCATGTATTTCACATTAGTAAAATCAGTGCGAGCAACCGCTCTAGCACATTTCATGCATATGATGTCACATAAGTCGGTGCGGGCAACCGCTCAAGCATGTTTTATGCACACTCACAAACTTAGATATAGTGCGAGCTATGCGCCAGTACTATCTGTTTTCATATAAACTTGATAGTTGGCCCGTTTTCCAAAGGATTTTCATTTAAATCTAAATAACACTTACGTAGTTTTATATTGTGAAATTTATGCAATTACTGGCCAATCTATCGATTTGCTTTGTTTAAAAACCAAGAAAATTCCTTAAATAAGAAAATTCCTTAAATCATGTATTTCATGCATGTCATACTTTCACCATCCTTAGGTGAATTTCCCTCAATAGGGGTAAAATAGCCTTTTCTTATCCGGAGTCCTTAAAATCTTTAAACCATTTCTAGGAGCTTTATACATATTCAATGTATACGTACATATTTAGTGTATACAAAAACTATTAAAATACGCGTAACTACCTCTAGCTACTCACACAATTCCCTTACCTCATTTTTCTGTACAGTTTGACCTTTACATTGATGTCTCGTCACGCATTTCGATTTGCTCCGAATCCAATCTCCGAAACTGCGCATAAATATTCATCAGGTCAAATACAATACAATTAATTGTATTTCATATTTTTTAGGCTGAATTTAAATCATTGGGCCCGTTTACCCATATTGGGCCCGATTATACCATAATGGGTCTTAATTGGCCTTAATCCCATTTTTTACTTACTATTTATATTATCGAGACCTATTGGGCTCATTTGGCCCATCAGTATTTATTGAGCCTCGTTCTAAACTCTCAGATAGCTTAATGAATTATTTACGACAATTTATCTCTAATTCCAGAATTTAATTCATTTAATGCAAAAATTAAATTCGTAATTTATGCGGTAAATTTTTAACACGCATAACGATGTAAATTGTCGTAAATAAGGGTTACTTGTCGAGCTACACAATTACATATTTTTTGGGTCAACTTTAAGTCGGATATTAATCAAATTAAATATTTCTAAATTTAAATCGGTCAATTTCGACCGCTTACCGACTTACATGTAACTCGATTGCATCACTAGGATTTTTCCCAATTTTTCATCTTTTTCTTTTTCCCTTTTTCTCTTTCTTTTTCTTCTTTTCTGGCTAAACCGGTTCGGTCCGGTTCAACCCGGTTTAGACCGATTCGATCCAGTCGATTCAGTTCGATTCGATCGATTCAGGGCTTTATCGGCTGGTTCTCCACCAACTTCCGTCGCCAGTAGCTCCGCGGGATCATCCGATGCACGGATCTACCCTCGGTTTCTCCATGGCTGGTCGAAAAGTGGCCGATCCGGCTCTTCTCGCTTTCGACGTCGGTGCTGATTTTTCCCTTCGCCGTTTTTGGGTTTTCGGTGGCTGGGGGCGCATTTTCCAGTGGCTGGTGGTTCTCACAGGGTCGAGCTTCCTTCGGTCGTCAGTGGACGGGCCTAGATCGACGCTGACCACCGGATTTCTCATTTTTCCTCTCGGTTCTGTCTCTTTCCCTTTCGTCGGCGTGACTCCTCGCAGCTCGTAGATTTCGTTGGGCCGGTGGTGGCTCGGCTGGGCTGTCGGTGGTGGCCGCCTCTCGTCTGGGCCTCCACCGATCGCCGGTGAGGGAAATCGACTCCATCGATTTGCCTCTATTTCCTTTCAGAATCGCGACTCGCGATTCTTTTCTTCCTTTTATTTTATTTTATTTATTTATTTATTTATAATTTATTTTTATTATTATTTTAATTGATTAAAATATTAGTAAAAATTCTAAAAATATCTAAAAAAATTATATTTTATTCATTTAATCAATAAATGAATTTATCGGTTTATTTCATATTTTCAGTATATTTTTTGATTATTTTCGGGATAATTTTTCGATGTAAAAATTTCGATTAATTCCAATAAATTCATATCTTAATCAATTTAACCCGAAATTTAATTATTTCTTTGTTATTGATCAAGATTTCTCAATCCCATATTTTTAATTAAATTTTCTTGTCACGGTAAATACTGAATTTCGATCTTTTAACCGTTTTACCCTTGCACGTGTTCGGGACTATCATTTCAATCCTTCATTTGATCTTTTCTCACTTCGTTTTTTAAATAAAATCGGGTCTTACACAACACATTGAAAAACTTATCATAAAACAACCCCTCAAGGTTTGACACATTATCAAAACTTAGTAAAATTCATTAACACATCATTAAAACCACATTTCGTTTTAAAATAAAAAATCAAGGCGTAACCCTCCTTCGGGTCTGCCCTGGTCTATCTAGACCATATGATATCACGTGAGGCATGTATGTTACTGTATAGGAAAAATCGAGGACTATGTCCCTGTGATCCCAAGCTCCACGGATCCCGGTGTGTGGGGCATCAAGGCTGCAACGGGAGGTGGGTCAGTCATACCCGCCAGAATATCAAATCAACAATCTCATAGTCATGACTACACGGTACAATATACTCCATGTGACATACACGGTACAACATACTCCATAAACCCATATCACAGTCTGGGGGTGCCTGCCATAGGTCTCTATGCATGTCATATCATGTCTAGTGCGAGAGAAGCTCTAGCACGATGCCATGCATATCATGATCTCTAAAATCTCGTGCGAGAGAAGCTCCAGGATGGTTTTATGCACATACAAAAATCCTCGTACGAGCAGTACTCTAGTATGGCTTTCATGTGTAATAAATTAGTGTAAATCATGTATTAGCAAAGCTCCCATACGGTTTTGTACACAATAAATCATTGTGACATTACGTACGAGCAAGGCTCCAATATGATTTTCATGCATAAATCAATAAAACTCAGTATGAGCGAGGCTCCAACACTCTGTATGAAAGTCAAAACATTAAAATCCAGTGCAAGCAAAGCTCCAGCACAATTTATACTCATATAAATCTGATAGGTTACTTTATTTCGATAAAACACTTTCAAAATCATAATTGGCACCTCACACGTGCCCTTTTCATGTAAGTCATGAAAATCAATAGTTAGCCTATCGATAAATTGCTTAAATCAAGTAATATATTTCATAAAAATATCAAAAACATGTTATTCATGCAATTTATTAGCCTTACTAGCCTTTTTGTAAAATTCCTAACTAGGGGCAAAATGGTCTTTTTCCACTAATACCCCGATTTTCACATAAATTATTATTTCATTTCTAGATACTTTATGAAATTGTAGGCCTTGTAAATCCCCTCAAAAATACGCATAGATATCTCTAAGCACTTACAAAATTCCTTTACCTCGTATCAAGTCGAGTGTGGTAAATTTTCACTGCTGGAAGCTTGTCCAGTCTGATTTACTCTTAATCCAATCTCTGGAGCTGCAGAAAATTATTTATCATATCAATTTAACCCAATAAATATATTTCCTTCATTTACAACAGTTGATTTAACTTATTGGGCTCACTTACTTTTATTGGGCTTTCCGTGTAAATTGGGCTGATTGCTACTCAAGCCTGGCCTATTACGGACATTTGGCCGTATTCTTGGCCTAACGTCACCATTACGTTATCTTATCCAAATTCTATTCTCTTTCGACCCTTTTAAAATCATTTACGACAGTTTATTTTCAATTCCAAGCATTACTAAATTTTATACGAAATAAATAGTAGCTTATGGATTAAGCTCTAACTCGTATAACTACCCAATTTATAGAAATCGAGATTCACTTACCCGAGATTCTATGATAGCACACAAATCGAGTCTAACTCGAACTCTCGTTTGTCCTTAATTGTTGCGCTACAAGTTTATATATTTACTGGGTCAATTTCAGTTAAATATAATTTCAATTAAATATTTCAAAAATTAAATCAGTCAATTTTGACCGCTTACCGACTTATCCGTAGCTCAATTACGTCCCTGGATTTTTTTCTTTATGTCATCTTTATTTTTTTTGCTGAACCGATCCAGTTCGGTTCATCACAGTTTCATTTCAGCTAAACCGGCCCGAACCGGTTCGACGGCGATAAGGCCGGTTCGACCTTCTCCATTTTTGACATCACTGTCGTTCTCCTCTTTTCGCCGTTGTCAACGCTGGCGGTCGATTCACTGGCCGTTCTTTCCACCCATCACCTCGGCTTGAGCTGGAAAGCCTTCGATCGGTGGTGGTGCTGGCCAAATCAGCGTTGTGCTCGTCGAATTTCCCTTTTCTCTCTCGGTTTCTCTCGACCCTTCCTCTTTCTCCTTCCACCAACGTTTTCTCGTCGTTCCTTCTAGCTGTCGGTGTCGGTGGTGGCTCGACTGCCTCGTCACCTCTCGTATGGGCTCTCTCTTTCTCCGACAGCCTCATCCGTTCATCGGATGAGACAAGAGCTGTCCTGGGGGTCGCACGATTCCTGTCTCGCGATCACGCAATCCCTTTTTTTCCAATTTTGTTTTTTTAAATTATCATATAAATTATTTTATTTTTTTAATATAATATAATATATAATATTGTCACGACCCAAATTACCTAAAAATCAGAGTCAATTTTTCACTTTTTCATTTTCTTACCCGTCGTGAACAGTTACACTACTAAATAGTTGGGCTATGATTCAGTGTTAGTCACCTCTCACTTATTTACCATTCCATTTTCATATTTCATTTACATATCAATTTATTTTAACCAAATACATCCCCAATATTACATCTGTGTACAGTACAGTGCCTCTATATGTTCAAATACAAAAATTATACAAATGTGTATACCTGGTCTTGATAAGAAGAAGCGGATAATCGAAATGCGAGACTACTGTCGTTCTCTTCTACTGAATGTACCCTGTGGGGTGGAAAATGAAAGGGTAAGCATAAACAGCTCAGTAAGGCAATAATGTAAGCAGGTAGATAACTATACTATCTACGTGCTGATAATGTCATGATATAGAATCGTTTACTTTTGGAGCATGAGGTAAGACTAAAACGATGCCACATGTATGTATATATCATATAAGAGAAATCATGAAATCCATATATAAAACAAACATGGAAAAATCCTCATGTATGACATCTCATGCTCGTCACATTAAAACTTATTTGTTTTATCATAAACTCATCACTTTAAAACTTATTTGTTTAATCATAAACTCATCACGTTAAAACTTATTTGTTTCATCATAAAACAACCACATCAAGGCTATACCTATCACTCGGGAATACCTTGATTCATTAAATCGAATCTCATTTAAAAACATAAATCGGGACATTACCCCTCCTTCGGGTTTGTCTTGGTCTGTCCAGACCGTATGATATCATGTGAGGCATGTAGGTTACTGTATGAAAATCGAGGACTATGGCCATAATTTGTCCCTGTGATCCCAGGTTACACGGATCCCAGTGTGTGGGGCATCACAACTACAACGGGAGGTGGGGTCAAATTTTACCCGCCAGAATATCAAGTAACATCATCGAGTCATCATAACTGCACGGTACAGCGTACTCCGTGTGACATACACGGTACATCGTACTCCGTGGACCCATATCATAGTCTGGGGGTGCCTGCCGTAGGTCTTACCCACCCCAATACTATGTCGATAACCAACCCATGTCTCAAAGTCACGTCTAGTGCGAGCGAAGCTCCAACACCACGCCATGCATATCATGATATCTAAAATCTCGTGCGAGCGAAGCTCCAGCACGGTTTTGTGCACACACAAATTTCTGGTACGAGCAATGCTCCAATACGACTTTTCATGAGTAATAAATTAGTAAACTTGAGTGCGAGTAAGACTCTAGCACTCTTTTTATTCATGTAAATACGATAGGTGGCTCAATCTTGATAAAAACATCTTTCAAAATCGTAACCGGTACAAACCGGTACTCTTTCGTGTAATTTATAAAATCAACAGCCAACCTATATGTAAATTTGCTTAAACCAAAGCAATACATTCATATAAAATATCAAAACATGAAAATCATGCCATTTATTTGCCTTACTACCCTTTTTGTAAATTTTACTCCAGGGGCAAAATTATCTTTTTCTTTATTCACCTAAGCCCTGATTTTCGCAAAAATTATTATTTCATTTTTTAGATACCTAAAGAAATTCTAGGCCCTTTAAATCCCCTCAATAAATACGTATAGAAATCTCTATGCACCTACAAAATTCCCTTACCTCGATTTACGTGCAAACTTATCTCGTCTCGATAATATCCGATCTCTTAGTCCAACTGCGCGTCAATCAAGTCTATGAAACAGTATATAACCACATAACTGGGGTCAATTCAATTATCTTTATCAGTATATCACCTTTACTGATCAAATCTAACGTACTGGGCCCGTTTTACTTTATTGGGCCCGATTGCACTTTAATGGGCCTCGAGCCCATTTTCAGCCCATTTGTACTTATTAAATCCCTTTTTCGGGTTTACTGGGCTCATTCAGCTTACCAATAATCATCAGGCTTCGTTCCAAACTCAGTGGATAGCCCGTATACTATTTACGGTAATTACGTTGCAATTCCGAATAATATTCCTTTTTATATAGAATTAATCTGTAAATTATGTAAAATAATCGAAATTCTGTATTAAAGGACTCATATTATCGTAATTAAAATATACTTGCCCAATATGATGCGGGTTACGAAAATCGGAGCTCAATCAGCTCTCGTTCGGGCTTTGTCGTGAAACTGCACAATTATATATTTAATTCTGAGTTAATTTCTGATTAAATATAATTTAAATAATTTCTCGGAAACCAAATCTGTCATTTTTTACCTCTTACCTACTTACCCGAAGTCCGATGTATCCCCGAAAATTCTTTTCCTTTTTCCTTTTTCTCTTTTTCTCCTTTTTTCCCTTCTTTCTTGGCTGAACCGGTTCAGTCCGGTTCAACCCGGTTCAGACCGTCGGTTCAATCCGGTTCGGCCGGTTTGGTGCCTTGCCGGTCGATTCTCTATCGGTTTCTGTCGCCAGCAGCTCTGCTGGGTTGTCCGATTCTCGGATCTGGCCTCGTTTCGCCCAAGGCCACCGAAAAGTAGTCGGTCCGGCTGTTCTCCCTCGACCGTCTGTACCCATTCCTCTTTTCCGACGTTTTTGACGTCGTCTGTCGGTTTCGAAGGTTGTGGCCACCACCAATCAAGTCGTCTGGGCCTCGGGGATGTTCGGCGGTGGTCAGGTGGGGCTAAATCGACACCGTTCGCCGTCGTTCTTCGCTTCTCTCCCTCATCGATTTCTCTTTCCTTTTTCTCACTCGTCGGCAGCGTTTCTCTGCCACTGCCGGTGCCGGCGAGCTCGATTGCCCCTCGTCCAACTTCCTGGTCACTGGAGGTCGTCGGTGATGGAGACTGATGGCCTCGGTCTGCCTCGTTTTCGTTTTCCTCAGAAATCGCGAAACGCGATTTCCTTTTTTTTTACTTAATTAATTTATTTATTTTATTAATTAATTTTATTAATATTTTAATCAATAAAATATATTAAAGAAATCAAAAATATCTACCAAAATTATTATTTTATTCAAATTAATTTATTTAATTTTATTTAATTTATTTATTATATTTTTAACCCTTTTTCGGGTATAATTTATCCGTATTTTCGGGATATTGTCCCGAGCAAAAATTTCGATTAATTCCAGTAATTCATATCTTAATCAATTTAACCGAAAATTTAATTATTTCTTAGTTATTGATCAAGATTCTCAAATCCATTATTTTTAATTAAATTTTCTTATCGAATTTATTTCGGCTTTCGATCTTTTGACCGTTTTGCCCTTCACGTGTTCGAGAATTAATTTAACCCGACTTCCCTTCACGAATACTCATTCATTTGTGTTTTTAAATAAATTCGGGTCTTACAAAATCTCTCCAACTTAAGAAATTTGGTCCTCCAAATTAGAACTAAGTTAGTCTGTAAATCACTCCGAATATTTCACACATATCATACTCTTTAACTCTTATGTGACTTTTTCGGAGTGTACTACTTCCAAAGGACTTTAATTAGGGAGATCGTCTTAAATCTCAACACTTTCTACTTCCTGTTTTAATACTCGAATCGATTTTCCAATCATACGTTAAACTTTCATTGAGTTTCAATAGCTCATATCCGTTCACATATGTTGGATCCGGACAGTATTTTCGAAGCATCATAAGATAGGACACATTGTGGATGTCTGTTTATTTAGGTAGTAACGCCAACCTACAGGTCTTATCTCCCACTTTGTCCAATTTCTCAAAGGATTCAATATTACAAATTCAATTTGCCTTCTTTCGAATCTTGTTATGTCCTTATGCTATGTCATAAGAGCATGTAACTTTCAACAATACTAATTCACCCTCGCTGAATTCCAATGGTTTCTATATTTTGTCAACATAGCTTTTCTATATGCTCTGAGGTGTTCTTAATCCTTCACAATTAACCGAACATCCTCAGAGGTTTGTCTTATCAATTCGAGAATAATTTTCTATCTGTCACCCACTTCTTCTTATCCAAATCGGGGAAACAACCCTTACAACCATACAATGCCTCATCTGAAGTTATCCCAATACTCAAGTGACAACTGTCATTATTGGCGAATTTGATTAGTTACGACTGATCATCCCAGGAGCTTATCAGATAAATGGCACACGCTCTCATCATATCCTCTAAAACCTGTATAGTCCTCTCTGACTGACCATCTGTCTGAGGATGGGAAGCTGTGCTAACACTGAATCAGGTTCCCATAGCTTCCTGAAAAACGTTCCCAGAAATGGGAAGTGAAGTGGGAATCCCTATATGATACAATGCTCACTGGAAAAATACTTGGTGTTCCACAATTTTCCATACACATAAATTCTTCTACCCACTCAGAGTATCTGGGGATTTCCTAACCAGAAGGTGGGTAGACTTAGTCAATCTATCGACTATCACCCAGATAGCCTTATGATTCACCCGGGTCCTCTGTAACCCATCACGAAATTCATGGTAACTTGTTCCCATTTTCGTATCAATATAGGTAGAAACTGTAATAACCCTACAACTTCTTTTGCTCTACCTTACTTTGCTAACATACGAGACACTTTTCCACAATCTCTACCATGTCTCTTTTCATATTTGACCACCAATACCCTTTTTCAAAGATTTTGTTATATTTATTACTTCTCGGATGCACTGTATATCCCGAAAAGTGAGCTTCTTACAATAGCTCTATCTCATCACTGTGATCCTAGGGAGCACTTATACTATCTCTGACCCTCAGTAAACTATCATCACTCTCTGTGAACTCTATCACTGTACCCATCTGAATCTGACCCACACTATCGACACCCTGCCGATCATCACGCTAAACCTGTCAAATTCGGTCACTCAAATTCGATTCCAATCTCAGGCTAGCTGTCACACAATCACTGTCATCATCAGAGGGGATCATATCACTACTGAGGCTTACAATTGCTCTAGCAATTCACTCTCCCTGACCATCATATGTAATACCATCCCGAGGCTCTTTCTGCTCAAGGCATTAACCATTACATTAGCCTTTCCTGGGTGGTACAATTTCCACAATCATAATCCCTCAGAAGCTCTAACCCTTTTTGTTCTCGTATCCGACTCTTTCTGTGAAAACAGATATTCGGGGCTTTTATGATCAGTGCATACCTAAAATTTCTCACCGTATACATAGTAGTGTCATATACTCAATACAACCACTATCGCTGTCAACTTTAAATCATGGGCCGGATAGTCCTTTCATGATCTTTGAGTTGTCTGGATTCATAATCGACTATCTTCCCCCTTTTTGCATTAATACACTACCCATTCATTATTTTGAGGTATCCATAGACTCATGAGAAACCTCTTAATCTGTTGGGTATGGTGAGAATAAATACGGTGGTCAGTTTATTACTTCAATACACTAAAATTCCTGTCATGTCTATCATCCCATTCAAATACAACTTTTTCTAAGTTAAACGTGTCAACAAAGTCCATTTCGAGAACTCTCAACAAATCATCTGTAAAAACAATCTCCAATTATTGCTTATAATTTTCCTTGGACTGTAAATACACCCAAAATATCATCAATATGGATGATAACAAATCAGTCTAGGTAAATTTTAAATACCTCATGGTAGTTGTGTTCCACTAAATATTTCAATCACCCATATCCTTGACCTATGTACGCATAAACGTATATTGTCATTTCGAAATCACTCTCGTTCAAGATACGAACCTGCGTCATTTCCTTTTCTTATATTAACGACTTTTATAAAATTTTAAATAAATTTTTTAAACCTTCACAATTAATCGAATTCTATATTTCTTTATCGTACAAGTAAAGGTACCCTAATTTTAAATGTCTATATTACTACTGTTGATTTCAAATTTATAGGTTACGTGTATACTTTCAGACGCTGTCAAGTCTTCAGGCGGGGAGGTATTTTGAAATACCTTTATTAACCCTCAGACTTGACCACAATTACTTTACATATCAGTCCATGTGGTCACAATTCATATTCGCTACTAATTGCTTTAATCCAAATTAATTCACGTATCATATATATTCTTACCTTACATACGTCTCTTATTCCAGTCTATCTCGTATTTATGATTTATCACATCTAAAAGCTTATCTCTTTTCATATATCACTTATAACAAAAACTCTGTCATTACTCATTCCGTGAGTACAATCATTTGCTCCTTTAATTTGAATCGCTACACCCCTTTTATTACTCGTCAAAACTTACAATACATTGTTCAGTGATGTTTTCACCCCTATTTTCAACTTATATTCTCTTAATAATCATTTCGTTAGTTAACCCTCCTTTATTGGGGTACTAACTATCAGCATTGTGCCCACAGATGTAGGCATTCACGTCTTTTACTAACTGATATACAAATGAAGGCGGTATGACTAAATACGTGGCACCGGGATTAATTAAAATAATTACTTCACTATTCTTAACTAGTGTGGTATCTTTCACCACATCATATGAAACATCAATAGTGTCTTGGTCCAAGGCATACACTCGCCCTCATCCAATAACCTACTTTCCCTTTCTCTTCGGCTGTGACCTCCCTTTTTGGTGCAAAGATATCAACAAGGTTTTCTTTGTCTCTTTACCCTTCTGTGGGGTAGTCTCACCGAACTCTAAGTAATCATTAAATAATTGACCCGTCTTACCACACTTAATGCCTATTTTAGTCAATAAAGTGTAGGTGTAGGCCCTACTTCCGTGGTATCTACCATACATCCTACACTGCTTACATTGCTACACTACTTACATTGTTACACTGTTACACTGCTACATTGCTTACACTGCTTCGTAGCAGGTCGGGGTTCTCAAATCATAATACCCCTCATAAGTGTTGAAATTGGATACATTGGGGCCTTACCAATCATCTTACCCATTGACTCATCAGCTCTAATCTATTACCAACTGGTCTCTTTCCCGCTCTGACATCTTTGTCATTCTCTATTCTCTTTTGTCTCTATTTCAACCCTTACTACCTTTCCCAATCTCAGAGGCGTGCAACACATGATATTATTCATGCAACTATATTTTGCGTATTGCCTCGACCTAAGTAGTGAGCCAATCGAACTCTAATCGACAATTTGAGCCCTTCCATGAACTGTTGGGCTTTTTGACTCTCACTGCCCATAGTGTCGGGGTAATATCTACCCAGGTATATAAACTGAGTTTCATACTCGTCAATCAACTAATGTCTCTGGGTTAGTGTGAGAAATTTTTACCTGTAATTTCCTCTTAAGTAGTGTCTGAAATATTCTGTCATCGAAATACATCTAGAAATATTTCTCATGTCAGCTCTGGACGTCTAACTCTTCAGATGGATCGAGCAAACTTCCACCAATGCTCCGCCTCGCCTCCAACAAAAACGTATTTAAAAGTCACATTCTCAGTCGACATACACCAAAAGAATCCATACTACTTTGTTATCTCATTCACCTAGTCCTCAGCAACTATTGGTTTCTTTACTTTGCTATATACCGGAAGGGTGTGAAAATCTCTATAGTCTGAGGCATCTGTTTAGGCTTTACCCTGCCTATCCTCAATTACCTACATAGACTGAGTAAACAACTCTGAAATATTTTCTAAACTCCACTCCATCCTCTCGGAGCGTGTCTCAATACTGTTTGGTCTCTTTATAGGACCCTGTTGAGTATGCTCAACATCAGCCTCCACCTCACCCTCATCTTGAGTCTCATGTAACGACTCATTCGACTCTCAGGCCGATCTCTATGCTCTCGAGCATATGTACTCGCCCCTCTACCATAGCGGCTATCAGTTATAAAAACTATATTCTTGCATTCGAAACTAAATTCTTAGCTGCAGTTCCATCTTGATACACACAATTATATCTAAACAATGCACAGTACATGGGGATGTAAATTTACTTCACCACTAATGTAAGACCCCGTATATGTATAAGGGTAATGTGTGTAATTGGATCAAATAATATGAATGGACTTGTAATGTAAAGTATGATTGATGTAAGTCCATGGATTCAATGTATGTATGTGTAATATAAATTGTAACGTACATACAAGTTTCATTGAGTATGAATACGAAGAAATGAGTTCTAGCAAGTGATGGATGTGATTGAGACTTAAGATGAGTAGTGTGGTAAAATGGAATGGAGTTATACTTCCATTTGGTTTTATGTAGCATACCTTTGAACATAAAATGAATGCACACAAGTTTCAATGTGCATAAGGTATGAATGGATGCCATTTTCAAGTTATAAAGGTGGATGGATGAGAAAATGGCCATGGCAATAGATTAAGGGTTTGTTGGTATGAGTTGCAGCAAGGAAACTGCAGGAAATCTGGAAAACGTGAGGCCCAGATCGATCTCATAGGTTGAGAGATCGATCTGGAAGAACCAGAATGCTCTTATTTGGGCGAAAGAATAGAGCAAATCGATCTCCAATGGAGCCAGATCGATCTCCCAAGCATTCTGTAGTGGAAAGATCGATCCCCAAGCACCCAGATCGATCTCCTTAGCTCTCTGTTTGGGAGCAGATCGATCTCATGCTTCGACAGATCGATCTCATGCCTAGACAGATCGATCTCATGCTTCGACAGATCGATCTCAGGCTTATAAATGCCGTGAAAAAGAGGGATTTTAAGGGACCAGATCGATCTCCTCTTGGACCAGATCGATCTCCTCAAGTCATTTCTATATAAGGAGAGCTGAAAATCGGGAAATCTCAGAAAAACACTTAACTTTACAATCTCAACCCCAAAAACCTAATTTTCCCTCTCTAAAATCAGCCATTTTCAGTGAGATTGGAAGAGAGATCATTAGAGGCAAAGTTGTCCCTATCAAAGAGAAGAACAACATAGTGAGAGGGCATCTTCCCATTTTTGGAATTGAAGGAGTTAAGTGCATTACCATTTGGAGCAAGAAGAGAAATCATATTGGTAAGATTCTAACACTCAAATCCAAATGCATTAGCTATTTAATTGATTTTGGAGTTGGTTGGTATGAGAATTTATGGATAAACTACCTAGAAATGTAGTGGAATTGGTGTGACCTAGAAATCTAAAATGGGTATAATGTGAGGATATGTGGGATTGAATGAGCCTATGATTTATGGCATGCTAAAGTTGTTATTGGGGTAATGTTTATGATTTTAGATGGTTAGATGGAATTACATGGTGAGTTGGAGGAATTGTGGAAATTGGTATGTATATGATTGATAAATGCCATAGTGAGGGGATTCATAAAATATGAACACTAAGAGCTTTATGTCGATTTGATATCGATTTTGAATAAGATAATAGGCCTAAGAAGATCCATAGACTCGAGCTATGGGTAAAGTAATGAAACGAGGCCAAATAAGCTTTAATAGAGGCTATAGATTAAATTGACTATGGCAAGCACAAGGGTTGCAATATATGGATCGAATATAATGCGGGATACGATTTTGTGCAGTCCCGAAGAGTTCGTTGAAGGCGAACCGAACCGTACGAGTAAGCAGCTTAAGAAAGTGGAATCACGCATCGCGATTCCAGGTAAGGGAATTTTGTAAGTATATAGAGGTAGCTACTCGTATTTTGAACTCGTGGATATATATAGGGCTTTGGAAATGTGCATGGACTTATAGAAATGTGTTTTGATGATGTATGAGTGTTTGTACGAGATTTGGTTGTTTTGAAATGGTTATTGAAAAAGTGATAGTAAGGCTAATAATTACATAAATCATGTGTTTTGAATGCTTTTACAAAACACAATGCTTTGATTTGAGCAAATAAAAGGATAGGCTGGCTAGTACTTGAATGATGTTGTGAAATAGCCCATATGAGGCACTAAGCATATTATGAGATGTTTTAAATGCATGTAAGCCGCCTATCGCGTGTATGTGATTTAATTCGGGTTAGAGACTCGCTCGCGCTGGACTTCTATCTTTTCACTTGTGTGAAACGTGCTTGAGCTTAGCTCGCACTTTGAATTTGAATTGTGATGATGTTTATAAACCGTACTAGAGCTTACGCTCGTACGTGGATTTGAGTGGTTTTTTCTTATGCATATAAATGTACTGGAGCTATGCTCGTACATGGTTTCTTCATGTTCTATGCATAAATGCCGTACCAGAGCGTTGCTCGTACGAAGTGATTGGTTTGATGCATGAATTCGCGCTAGAGTGTAGCTCGCGCTGGTTTTCACACTGTGGTATGTATGAGGCCGTGGCGAGAGATACGGATTAACTCAGGGAACCCAACAGGCCTGACAGACCTCTTGAGTGGGGTGAGGGTGAGGGGCTAGGACCTGACATAATCCATTCAGGGAACCCAACAGGCCTAACAGACCTCTTTAGTGGGGTGAGGGTGAGGGGCTAGGACCTGAATCTGGGAACCCAACAGGGGCGAGCAAGGCCATGAGGGGCTAGGACCTGGTATTGAGGTTACTCCCACGCGCTCTTGAGACTATAAAGGTTACACTCGGTATGGGGTAGATAAGACCTATGGCAGGCACCCCCAACCATGTTATGGGTCCGCGGAGTACGATGTACCGTGTATATCACATGGAGTACGATGTACCGCATGGTGGTTACTTGATTTGAGAAAGTCTGGCGGAGAACTAACCCACCTTCGTGCCAGCATGATACCCCGCACACCGGAATCCGTGTGGTCTGGGATGATATGTGACGATTGGCCAACGTAGTCACTTGAGATATAGTAACCTGTCTCCTTGCTTGATTTACTTACTACCACATGATTTTAAATCTCTAAGTGTGATTTGTGATTGTTTAAGGTAGACCCGAAGGAGGGGTCGAGCCTCGTGGATTTGATTTGTGAAATGAAAATGAGGTTGTGATTGTGAGTTGATGTGATGTTATTGTATGTGATGAGAAAGCGTTTTATGACGTAGGTTTGAAAAGGAGGTTTCTTAATGAATTGCCCTTTTTATGAATTTAAACGAGATCGAGCATGAGATGATTTATACATGATGTTTTACCATGTTTTATATGCCAATTTTACATGACCTTGATACATGATATATATGTATACTCATATGGCATAGTTTTATTCCTCATGCTCCTACCATAAATGATTTATGCATAACACTATCAGCATGTAGATAGAGTAGTTATCTACCATGCTTGCATTATTGCCTTACTGAGCATGTGGTTGCTCATCCCACTCTATTTTCCCCCCTACAGAGCGTGCATAGTAGCCCAGTGAGGACTGAGTCGTATTATTTTGGACTCCGCTGCATCTCCATCGCTAAGAGGTATATACACAGTGATTCTTTTTGTATCTAAACAATGTAAAAGCACAGTATTCTTTTGAGTTGTACTTATAGGGGATGTAGATGTCAGTAAAACATGTATTCGTATAAATACACGATTTAATGCACATGTATGACATCGTTTTAATTAATTGAGAATGAATGAGATGTGGTGATTATTATTGGCTCACAGCCCAACAGTGTGTGGTGAGTTTAGTTCACGACCGGGTAAGGTAACAGTAAAACGCAAAAAATTTTCAGTGATTTTCGGTTAAAGAGAATGGAATTGGGTCGTGACAGAGATTGGTATCAGAGCTGTGTTGGCCTGATGTGAGTCATTAATAAAACGTAAGAAAGTACATCCCCATAGTACTGTGCTTTTGTTTAGATATAACTGTGTATACCGTGATGGATTGAGCTTAATGAATTATTATAATACAGGAAGTTAGGCACTATGCCAATTACACGCCAAGGTAGAGGGGCGAGAGCACGTGCTAGAGGCCGTAGAGGTAGGCCTGAGAGCCGTGCGGAGCCACAGACTGAGCAGGCTCCACAGAACCCTGCTGGGAGAGCAGAGGATACTGAGGCTCGCTTCGCTAGATGAGAGTGGAGTATTGAGAGTTTGGTGGAGATAGTCACGCAGGCCTTGGGTGCCGGCAATAGACGAGGACCCACAGCACATCCTACTACTGAACAGGCAGCTGTAGAGATGGAGAGACCTCATGCTGCTGAGACAGCTACAGTTACACCGCCTCCAGCCCAAGATATAGCTTCACCTATCGCTCCGCAGCAGAGCGGTAGTGATTTGGGTTATGACTGCGACTTGAGCAGGTTGCGAGAGTTTCAAGTGCTGAAACCCCCAGTGTTTAGAGGGGTGAAGGACCCAGTGATTACGGAGGATTGGGTGTATGAGATGGAGAAACTGTATAGGTTTTTTCGATGTACTTCAAGTGAAAAGGTTGCCTTTGCCGTGTTTATGTTGAAAGGCGAGGCCGAGCATTGGTGGAGGTCCACCGAGGTTATTTTGAGGGCCAGACACTCTGAGATCTCGTGGGAGATATTTCTAGAGGCCTTCAGGAGACAGTACATCCCAGCTACCGCACAGAGGAAACTGCGGATGGAATTTATGAATTTGGTTCAGGGGAACCGTACTGTGGACGAGTATGAGTCCAAGTTTATGTCCTTGGGGAGATATGACCCGGACACGATGGGTAGTGAGACCCGAAAGATACAGAAGTTCATGGATGGATTGAGATTGGCCATCCGGACTAAGCTAGCTCCCTTCGACATTGTGACTTATGAGGAGGCTGTACATAAGGCTCAGTTGTGTGAGCAAGACTTTGAGCGAATGCCTCCGAGCTTGGGAGAATCAGTGTTAGAAAGGACAGAGACCGGAAGAGATTCGGGAGGGATAGAGTGGCCAAGAAAGGAGGCCCAAGGTATTTCGAGAAGAGGCCTAAGATCGAGGAGGTGCAGGAGAGAGCTGCTAGACCTCCCGTATACCCAGCTTTGACTGCACCGAGGGGTATAACTATTGGAGGACCACGACCTACCACGGATCAGTGTAGGAGATGTGGGAGATACCATGGGACTATGCCATGTCAGGCGCCCCCTGTTTCGTGTTTTAAGTGTGGGAGGCCAGGACATATATCGAGGTACTGCACTGAGATGATTGAGGTTGCCCCACAGAAGGGTAAGGAGCCTGAGGGAGCTCCAGTTGAGGCAGCAGCCCCGAGGAGGAGGGCTACAGCTAAGGAAAAAGGGAAACAGGCTGCGGGTGTGAGCAGAGGAAGAGTACATGCACTGATCAGGACACCGCGATGCTTCAACGGATGTGATTAAAGGTACCATCCGAATCTTTGATTTAGAAGCATTGGTATTATTTGATCCTGGTGCCACGCATTCTTTCATATCACCTTCCTTTGCACATGAATTATTGAAGCATGTGAAACCAACATTGTTGGATAAAATGTTAATGATTTCCACACCCATGAATGATAGTCAATTGACTGAGCATGTATGTAGAGATTGTAAGATAAAGATAGAGGGGAAGGAAATGATAGCCAATCTGATTTTATTAAATATGAATGATTTTGATGTAATTTTGGGAATGGATTGGTTGGCTACCAATCGTGTTGTGATGGATTGTCATGCCAAAACATTGATGTTTTCAGGATTAGACAATCTTATTGTAAACTTTGATGAAACGAAATGATATGAAACTAGCATGTTTGTTGTAAATAAAAGGAGTATGATTTTAAATTCATATTGCTTGAGAGATAAATTTATTGTTTATGATAAATGTTGAATGTGGAGTGATGGTTTATGTTAGTAACGATGGAGAGGATAATGTGAAGGGTTCATTCCATACGTGGTCGATATAGATGAGGCACACCCAGAATTGTGGGATATACCCGTAATTGCGGATTACCCTGATGTCTTTCCGGACGAATTACCAGGACTACCACCTGAAAGGGAAATGGAATTTTGCATTGAATTAGTGCCTGGTACAGAGCCGATATCGAAACCACCCTATAGAATGGCTCCGATAGAATTGGAAGAGCTGAAGAAACAGCTGCAAGAGTTGTTGGAGAAGGGGTTTATTAGACCGAGTGTCTCACCTTGGGGAGCACCGGTTCTATTTGTAAGGAAGAAGGATGGAAGCCTCCGACTGTGTATAGATTACCGGTTGTTGAATAAGGCCACCATTAAGAACAAGTACCCCCTTCCAAGAATCGATGATTTGTTGGATCAGCTCCAGGGAGCCGAAGTATTTTCTAAGATAGATCTGCGGTCAGGGTATCATCAATTGAGGATCAGGAGTGGAGATGTACCCAAGACAGCATTTCGTACCCGCTATGGCTCGTACTTGATTTGATGATATTATGCATAGCATAGTACTGGAGCTATTGCTCGTACTTGATTTAATACATGAACTATGCATTGACCTAGTTGCTGGAGATTGCTCGCACTGGAGTTGAGTTTGTGATGTGAAACAGTGTTCGAGCGCAGTGTCGACTGTGTGTCGTATTCGAGGGCGCACACTGTATGTGATATTATATACATGGTACCTATTCATGCCGCATTCTTGTGTGACTGAGTGTCACATTTTGAGAGGATGGCCAGCATGAGGGTATTTGTGAATGTGGTATGATATTTCCACAGGCGCGAGGGCTAAGACTTATGTTAGGCACCCTGACTGTGATGTTGATATTCCACGGGTGCGAGAGCTAAGACCTATGGTAGGCACTCTGACCGTGAGGACGGGTCCACGGGTGTACTTTGTACCGTGTCTGAGTGGCGCGAGGTGTACGCTGTACCGTGTGTGTTGTGGACTTGAGGAGGATATAGCTGGCGGTTGTGATGGACTGACCCCCCTCCCGTTGCAGTAAGTGATGCCCTTCACACTAGGATTCCGTGTAGCTTGGGATCACATTTCGGATATGATCATAGTCCAGGATACTATTTACATTAAACCAGAGAGTCTTACATGATATATCACATTGATTGAATGATTTAAACTGCGGACAGACCTGAGGGATGGGTCGGACTCCGATTTTGTGTTGTGAATCATTTGATGCCATATTTATTGTGATTTAAATATACATGGCATGATTTACATAAAGGCATGATTTATATACGATGCATTGTTTTGCACTACATGCCTACATTTGAGAAAGAAAGCATGATTTTTCTGTACATGGGATTTATTCTGTACAAGTATATATATTATATTTCAAGACATGCTTTTTAAAGCGAGTAAAGGAAATAATGTTTTCAAGGCATAGCATTATTTTGAGTAGATAGTATTGATATCTACTTGCTTGCCTGATTTCCTTACTGAGCGCGTTGTATGCTCACCCCCTTTCTTTACATCTCTCTACAGAGCGTCAGTAGAGCGAGAGCTATCGAGGGATAGTGTCCCAGAGTCCACTGCTAGTTCCTATCGATCGCCAGGTATACATATTATGTACAGTTGTGTATCTAAACATAGAAACAGCACAGTGATGTATACGTTATATATTATGGGGAATGTATTTGTATTAGATTTTATATAATCTTACATGTATAATAAAAGCAGTTACAGTTAGTAATAATATATTGACATGTATGTATGAAATGAATGATGTGGTAAGTGAGGACTCTGACATCGAATCACAGCCCAACCATTGAAGAGAGGAAAGGTAAGTTAAAAATGCGAAAAATTTATAGTGATTTTTGGATAAAGTCATGGATTGAGAAGGGGTCCTGACAATCTCCCATTTCAAGTCAAGTTCAGTGAACTTGTTCTCTAATAACTACCCACATACAATCCTCAAATATCTCCATATTCCAATCTATGAGATATATTGCTTACATAATAAATAAAGAGGCTTAGCATGTGCTGATCTCTTAACACTATCAATGCCTCATCTCGACAGTACAATGACCAATAACAGTTTCTAGGAACTAAGTTTTGATGCATAAGGATTCCCATAATTGTAACCACATTACAATATCTTGTGCAAGGTTTGTGTTGTTCCATGGGCTTCACCTCATCTTCAAGTCATTATGTCAGAACATTCAATCGACTAAGATGGTGAAGGGAAACTTTTCATGTCACTTTTCTAAGTGAACATATTTTGCTATGGTACCCTAGCTCTCCCTAAGTAATTTGTCTCTAGTTTATATGCTAACAGTTTAACCTTATAGTCTATCACAATAAAACATCTTTATGGCTAAACTTTGCGAAAACTAAAGCATCCAACTAATGTTTTATAATCAAAACAAAACTTTAATCTTTTCATAAAAAATAAAGCTTAAAATTACAATCTCGATCTCTATCAATAGATTACCTTTCGTCATCTCATACTTCATTAATCCTTGTAATTTGGTAACATATACCAAATAGCAAGAAGGCTCATTTCTAACACTTGAGGTAAAAGGTATTTTAAGCTTTTTAGCCTTTATGGACTCATCCTACTTTCTTTAATTTCACCTCTAATGATTGGTCTATTATAATAATGACAGACTCTTTTATCTTTATCATTAGTCTTATAACCTTTTCCACTAGAGCTCTTGTCCTTCTTTCCCTCAAAGGAACCCTTCCTCTTTTGTTTCCTTACTTTTCTTGGTAGAATAAAATGGAACTAGATGGAAAAAAGTCTTGTTAGTGACCTTGGTCCTTTAGGTAAGAATATTCAATAGATTAGAAAGAGTAATATCGAATCAATTCATGTTGACATTCAAATTTGTTGACATTCAATATGAAATTTGAATATCTTATGGTAAGAAAAGAGATAATTAAGTTTATACTTAACCTGTGATTCATATCCTATCCAAGTTGACTAAGCCTCATGATGAAGCCTATCATTTTATGCACATGAGGCATTACATGACTTACTTCAGCCATCCTTATTTGGAACTATCATGACCCAATGGATGCGACAAATTGGTAACTTATTGGGGAGTAAGGAAATCCGGGCTAACTTTTTCAATTTTCTTATTATAGTTGCTTATTATGCGAGTACGGTCTTACAGTATTTCTAGGTCACAAACTACCTAGCTCGATTTAAGGTATTGAACCTAAGGTCCCAATTCAATTTCATATCCAAATTCACTCAAAATACTTCAATGATCAATCTCGCATAAGATGAGAATTTCTTGATTTTGACCTATTTTAGAGTGGTAGCCTAATCTTAGGCCATATGAACTCCAACTTAAAACCAAATAGTCTATTTCACTCAAACACTTCAAGATCTATCTCATATCTAAATTACATAACTTTCATAAACCGTTTGATCTTCCAAAACATATACCTAGAAATAATCTAATATTTTTATCAATTTTTGCACTATTGGCATATAAAAATTCATTATCATCAGATACAATATTTTCCCTACGTAAAATAATTTGACATAAAACACATCCTGACTTATGTACTGGTATTAAACTGTCTAAAAAATAAGTTCATGTAGACAATAAAAATATATACCAAAAGTAAATTGCGATATCTCTGAAGCCAGAAACTTTAAAGCCGGATATTGTGGTTAATGCTGATACACTTCTCGTCTGAACCTGTGATGGAAAATAGTGGGGGAGTGAGCTAAAGAGCACAATAATTAAACCACACAAGTATAAAAGTAATAACATATAGGATACTAAATTCTAATGCATGCTCAAAATATCATTTCATTTTATTTCACGTCATAATTCCAATATTCGATATTGGCGTAAGAATTCTGATTTTTGATAATCATATAATAGTCAGATACTAGACATCACTGAAGCTAGTGAAGATGTCAAGGTTTTTTAAGGGGAAGTTACTTTAAAGTACCTCATTTCCCTTATGACTTAACCACATAACACAAATGCTGAAATTCTGACTTTCTGGCACACATAGATTTTAACATGATAATGCATGTCAAATTATAAATGCTTCATAATTCGAATGTACACTTATAAAACTGATGATTCTTTTCTAATCAACATACTTATAGCACAATAGCACATGTCAAAAACCATATTTCTGAACACATATCTCTTATAAATGTTCTCATGTATTGTCGTATAGTTTGAAAACACATGCAAAAATCATACTTCATATGAACAATATTCTTTTCGGTAAA
Organism: Firmiana major; assembly: GCA_033439115.1. Taxonomy (NCBI): domain Eukaryota; kingdom Viridiplantae; phylum Streptophyta; class Magnoliopsida; order Malvales; family Malvaceae; genus Firmiana; species Firmiana major. The sequence continues at coordinate 43,516,508 of CM065905.1, forward strand.
AAGTATTCTTACTAGAGATTAGGTAAGACTCCTCGGTAGTGATCAATAAAAACTTATCCCATTGATAAATCAAAAAGCTATAACCTCAGATAAGTGTAGTTCGAACATGGCCATTAATACTCCAGATGTGGGAAAAAGTGTACGGCTGTGCCGGATCAGTGACGAAAGTGTAGTAGGTCTATGGTTATTGTTAGACCTACCAGTATAAACAAAAAGGTCATCATGAGATGCCTCATGACCCCAAAATACCACTAATAAATCAACGAGATATAGCTATCCGAGACAAAAGTAGTTAAAAAATGGCCATAAATACTCTTAACATGGGGAATAGGTTTGGTGTCTAACCTATAACAGACTCCGTATAAGTCTACTACTATTGTCGGACCAATACTACATAAATCCAAGCGATCATCAAGAGATACCTTTTATCTTATATTGCTTTATTGATATAGTAAACATTAGGAGTGCCATTTATCTCTAGAACATTTAAAGTTTGGTTCAAAACTCTACAGATTTTAGAGCTAGCTCACACAGTGTAGCATTTAGTCCCCTATATTATGAAGTGGCTCTAATAGTGTGACACTTTGTTTCGTAAGTTTTAAAAAATAGCTAAAAGTTGTAAAAGAAATCTTAAAACATGTTTCAAAATCATATCATAATATGACAAAAGCATAATAAGCTTAAAACCAAAATCAGTAAGCGTTGGAAAATTAGCCATATGACTCATGAACTTTCAAAACATGCTATGAGTGAGATTTTAAAGCTTTTCTTTATACAGATAAAAATCAATGCAACTTATAAATCTCACACGCACCATACTATGCATAATAATGTAGTATAACTTAAAAATATGGTTCTAAAAACATATAAAACTGATTGAAAACATGAAGAATTTAAGAGATGCTTTCCTATTCTTATAACTTATGATAGCTATGAAATTCCAGTAACAAAACCAGGCTATATAGGCTCATTACCTAACCCTGCATGGAAAATCATAAAACATGTAAGGCCTGTAATTTAATATGTACTCTTTATGATTTGGTGATATACGAACAAGTCACATTTGATATAAATCATAAGGAATGAATGTTTTTAAGTTCCAAATGTATAAAAAATGCAAAACGAGTAGTTAAGTAAATTGGATATGAATGTAACAATGAAATTTTAGGAAAATTACAGTAGAACTGCTGCAGAAGAGGAGTAGATCGATCCCTCATTCAAAGAAGATCGATCTTGGATAGGTTCTGGATAGAACAGATCGATCTCATTTAAGGACCAGATCGATCTCTATATGATTCTGTGTAAAGTAGATCGATCTCATGCTAAAGAGGAGATCGATCTCCTAAGCATAAAAAGTCAACTTTTGAAGAGATAAACACAGGGCAAATCGATCTCTCACAGTTAAGAGATCGATCTCTAAGGGCAATTATATATACTGGACTATTTCACTTCATTTTCCCGAGAGCAACCAAATCCCCATTGAAACCAAAGTTAAACTTAACCTTTCTACTCCAAAAAATCATCACCTTTTAAGCAGTTTTGAGTGAGATTCATTTCAGCAAAGTTGTTCCTAGTGATGAGGAGAATAACATAGTTGGAAACTAGAAGTTGGAATCAAGGATTGGAGGAACAAGGTGAATTTTCCCAAATTGGCAAAAAAAGGAAAGACCAAGCTAGGTAAGATTTAATAGATTGTGAGACCCGAATTTTCATCCTATTATTCATTTTAAGATAAATCGAGAAGTTTAAGACTTGTGTAAATGTTTATACAAGGACCAGAAAGATTGAGATGCCCGGGATAGTGGCACAAAGCCTGAGGCATGTGTTTTGAGGTAAGATCTCAAATTTAAGTACTTTTTTATAAAGTATGATTTTAAGTATGTTATGATGATTAGAAAGTGAAACTAATACATTAGAAGTGGAAAAGTTACTAAAACTCGGGTTTACACTAAATCGAGCAAATGAGCCTAGAAATAGAAATAAATTCGAAATAAATTCTAGAAATTTACAAAAATTATTTTGAGGCTATAGGAAATTAGTATAAGGCATAATTTACATGAGGAATGAAAATTCAGTGGAGATATGGAGGTTTTGGTGATCAAATGAATTTTTAAAATAAACTGAAAACTTTAAGTTACATTGTTCGGTAATGACCAAGTTGTGCAAAATGGGCCCAATTGGGAATATTTTCTTAAAAAAGTGGGCCCAAAATTTTTATGAGAGATACTAGAGACCTTGTAGAACACTTGAGAATTGGAAATTTGAAAGAAAATGGGCCAGAACTATTTTTTATGGATTTTTTAAAACTGGCCAGTTGGTTGTCCCAACCTAGTGAATTGGATATACATCAGGAAAAGCCCAATTTCGACCCACCTAGAGATCTGATTTAGATTCAGCCTTTTGTAAAATTAAGCTAAACTTATATACCTTTCATAGGGCTCTAAAAACACCACAAAAGACCTCCTACTTGCCCTCACCTCCCTCCTGAAATTTTTGTATTTGTTACTGTACCTCTCCCCTTCTTGCATTTTTTCAACCCCATTCTGAGCTGAATTGGACTCTGGAAAACAAGGATTAAATCTTAAACATTCAGTCCTATATAACATATAAAAAATCCAGCCATAAAGGAGTTCATTTACTATGTGAAAACTTAGAGAGAAGAACAAGGGTAGAATCTGCCCTGTTCCGAGTTGAGAGAAAGTTTGATTTTTGAAAGTTTTTGGTTGGTTTTTCTTGTAGTTTTTTATGATTCTAAGCTATATACATTTTGATTTATAGTAGAGGATTTGTTTGGAAGATAAAAAAAGTGGTCAACTTTGGTCAAAGGTGAGAGAAACTTGATGGATGATGAAGATGATAAGATATGTTTATGTTTGATGATTTTTAAGGATTTTTAGTTAAGTAGAATTTAAAGAAATAATTTATATGGGAGTGTATAGTTCTGATCAGCATGCTTAAGTTGTGGAAATGATGAATATTTGATGAATTCAAGGTTGTTAACAGTTAACTTTATATCGAAAAAGCCTGGTTTATAGCATAATTTAGTGAAAAATCGAAAGGTGTAAGAATTGGAAAAAATTGGATTGATAAATTGTGAACTATGGATGTGAATGAGTATTTAGGTTATTAAGATGGTGAATGTGAAGTTAGAATAATTAAATTGGCTAGAAAAGCTTAAACCGACACTTAAATCGGTAAAATCGAGAAAATAGGAAAAATTAACAAAAATGTCAAAATTGTTCAACTCTTAAGAAGATAAATACATATTTGGATATGTTGAGATGAAATCAAACAATATTTGATGATTTGGTATTATTTAGGGCATCTTGGGAATTTGACACGCAAAACGAGGTAAACCCAAACCCCAACAAAGTAACGTTGTTTTAGCTCTGTTGAGGTAAGGGATGCAATTTAAAATAGTACTAACCTCCTATATATATTTATTGTTCATAAATGACTTAGAAATCGTAGAAAGAAATCTATTTGAAAACCATACTTTCTCGGTTTGAGCTCAAATGTAATAGTAAACCGTTTTTAGATATTGAAATCACAATTTTCGCTTATTTTGTATAAATAAAATAGATATAAATATTGTTTATGAATTATGACATGATTTGATGATTAGAGTTTACATATGAAAGTAAGTAAGTATGAAAGTAAGGATTTTGAAACGACAAGCTACTATTAGTATATGTTGAGTGCATAATCATGCCTACTACTTGTGGTGTCCTGGCTCCGCCACACGTAGTATTAGTTTAGATTCACCAGTGCAGTGCCTATTCCGTCTTAGTGGTGTTGTTCTCCACTACACATGGTATCTATTTTCTGAGTATCTTGTGACCGCACGTCGTGTGCCACTGGTGCCCGTGTCCTAGCTATGTGCTAGTGTGATTGAGATACTATATTAGAACCGTTGTACGACCCTGATCCAGTCTACAGCCCTCACCATGGCCATAGCTATTATTCCCTCTACGGAGGATGTGATATGTTGCATGATAACTATGTTAAAATAGCCTAATCTCCATGTTTTGATGTATAATGTTTTAACAAAGAAAGTATGTATGATGTTTTAGTATATGAAAGTACGTATAACGTTTTGATGAAGTACAATGTATTTTAAAGTAAGCATGTAAAACGGTTTCCTAAGTATGTATGTACGGAAGTATGTTTATTATGATTTTCAAATTGTTTTTAAATAGTTAGAATTGTTTTAAAAGCATACCTTACTGAGCTTTTCCCAGAAGCTCACCCCTTCTTTTCTCCTATTTCAGAGTACTTGCAGTGAGATTACTCAGCTATTTTCAGAGTACTTGAGTAGCTGGTGGATTCAGTGCCTCCCAGACTACTTTTAATACCCGTACAGGTATATCATCAAATGTTTATTTCCAGACATGTATATTGTACAGATACTGGATTGTATATAAATAATTTTGGGATGTAATCAGTTGTTTTATGGATTATTATTGTAAACGATTTGGGAAGTGAATGTAATGCCGGTGATACTAAGTATGATATGGAAGTTGTAGTTGTAAAAATATAGAGTTAGCAGTAATAAGTTTAAGAAATAAAATCAACTGCTTTGCGAATATAAACTGCGTTGACCTGCAGGGGGATAGGATATATTATATAAGGTTATGCTATCGAAAGTTTTGGCAAAATTAAATGGTTAAAAGAATAAGTAAAAAACAAAGAAACAAAGTAACCAACACTATACAAGAATGCAACCTAAGTAGAAAAATAAGATTTAAAGGAAAAAGTTGGCCCCTATTTTCGCGCTTCTGGGGCGTTACAGTTAACGTGGTATCAGAGCGATGGTTGTCTAGTACTGTTAGTGTCGGTATTTAACGTGTTATTACATCCCAAGTATCTGTACTTGTTTGGTTATAAATTATATATACTTGTTATAGCTGTAGCTAAAAAACAATTATTGGTATCAGTGCAGGTAATACGTAATGTGTTTCCATGAGTTGTAGAAGAGGTCACCCACGGAGGCAAGACTAAACTCCTTCACCTCCTCCCCCTCAGCCAATAAGTCTCGATTCCCTAATCAGGAAATTGGAGCAGAGTGTTTAGGGCATGAGAGAGGGGCTCAATGCCCTCACAGCTATGCTTGCCCAACAGTTTAGGGCACATGCTTCAGATTTTGGTTCTACTACACCCGTACCACCTCCTCCGCCTCCAACTTCACATGCCCTTCAGGCATCTCCGATAGTTCACCTTAGGTACAAATTGGGGTAGGTGACAGAGACAAGTTCAGAATGAAAGACTTTCTTAAGATGTACCCTCCAACGTTTGAGGGTGTGAAGGAACCAGTACGGGCTGAGGAATGGCTGATAGACTTGGAAAGGATATTTGAGTATTTGGAGTGTACAGATACATATAGACTCAGAATGGCCACCTATATGTTGACTGGACAGACTGTTGTTTGGTGGAGAGCTAGTAGAACACATTTGAGGTCCCGACACCTAGAGATTACCTTGGAAACTGTCCTAGCTGCTTTCAGGGGTTAGTATGTACCACCTACTGCCCAGCAGAGAATGTAGATAGAGTTTTTAGAGTTATCATAGGGCAGTGTGGCTGTTGATGAATATGATAACATATTTTATACTGTTATGCAGTATGACCGGTAGACAGTCAGAGATGAGCAAGGTTATAGCCGAAGGTTTCTGTCCTGGTTGCGACCAGCCATTCTGGACAGACTCTTAGTTTTCGTATTACAGAATTCAGTGATGCATTAGAGTGTGCTCATGATATTGAGAGAGGCCTTGATGCTATTCAGGCCCAGTACGGATTCCGGGGGAAGTCAAAGGGTAAATTTAAGCAGTAGAGATCTCTAAATCAGAACTAAGGAGGGGTCAACCGAAGAGACTGAAGCTTGGTGAGTCTCCTGTGAGGGCTGATAGGCCTGGGACTACTACTATTACCTCTATAACCACTCGGAGTCATCCGTTACCTATGAGAAGTTGTAAAGGTTATGATAAGATGCACAATGGGCCATGTTATTGACGAACGGGTGTATGTTTTTGTTGCGGACAGAGGGGACATCTGATTAAAGATTGTCCATCATTATTGACCCCACAGCCCCGAGATCAGCCACCCCCACCTCTTGAGAGACAGAAATAGGTTGCGCAGAGGTAAGCCCCCCAGAGACAGACTACAGGGGAAGAGAAGGGTAAGAAGCCTGTCACCCGAGGGCGAGTCTTCGCTCTTGATCAAGATACAACGGATACCTCATCTGATGTTATCAGAGGTAATCTTGTTTGTAATCATCGAGCTCATGTTTTGTTTGATCTTGGATCCACACACTCGTTTATTTTAACCAAAGTTTACAAGATGTCTGCATGTAAAATATAAACCCCTAGATTTTATAGGTCATATTAATACTCCTATGCATGAGACACAAATAACTGATAGAGTGTGTAGGAACTGTGAAATCAATGTGGGAGACAGGGTAATGAATACAGATCTAATCTTACTAAATATGTTTGGTTTTAGTATAATATTAGGAATGGACTGGTTAGCCGCTAATAGAGTAAGTTTAGACTGTTATACTAGGACTGTAACCTTCTCCCTACTTGACAAATTTGAAGTATGTTTTGCAGTTAAGAAATGAAACATATGATGTTTTGAAATATAAAATTCCATGACCTCTTTTGATGTTTTATTGTTGATCAAGGTTAGATAGCCTCTGTTTCAGATATGAGTCGAGAACATCTAAGTATACAGGATATACCAGTTGTTTGTGAGTTTCTAGATGTATTTCCTGATGAGCTACCAGGATTACCACCGGAGAGAGAGCTGAAGTTTACTATTGACTTAGTATCAGATACCCAGCTAATCTTTACAACTCCTCATAGAATGGCATTGGTCGAATTGGAGGAGTTGAAGAAGCAATTGCAGGAATTGCTGGACAAGGGTTTTATTAGACCTAGTGTGTCACCTTAGGGAGCTCTAGTTTTGTTTATGCGAAAGAAGGATGGTAGCCTCCGATTACGTATAGATTATCGATTGCTGAATAAGTCTATGATAAAGAACAAGTACCCCCTACCCAGAATCGATGATTTATTTGATTAGTTGAGAGGGGCTTCAGTATTCTTGAAGATTGATATGAGGTTTGGCTATCACCAGTTGAGAATCAGAAAGGAAGATGTGACCAAAACAACATTCAGAACCAGATATGGTCACTATGAGTTTTTGGTGATGCCCTTTTGCCTAACCAATACCTCTGCTGCTTTCATGAGTCTGACAAATGAAGTATTCCGAGATTATCTAGACCAATTTGTGATTGTCTTTATTAATGATATATTGGTTTACTCTATGTCCCGGGAGAAACATGCGCAACATTTGAGGACAATGCTCCAAACTCTTCAGAAGAAACAGTTGTATATGAAACTGAGTAAATGTGAATTCTGGCAAGATCAGATAGCTTTTCTCAATCACATTATATCAAAGGATGGGGTGTCAATTGTGACAGCCCGAAAACGCAAAAATGAGGGCTAATTTAAAATTTTTCTTATATTAAACCTCTTACTCAGGTTGCATTCTTGTACAATGTCATTTAATGACTTGTGTTTATAATAAATCGTAACCCCAAGATGACTCGATTTCTATTTCATAAACCCAATTACAAAATATCCAACGGAAATCAATCTACAAAACACAATTCATTTACCTCATATCATCCTAATTACATCCCAAAATACTTAATACAAATGTTTGTATTACATCCTGGGGAGATATTGTCCACCAGCCTATATCACGTACGCGATAGGCACTATCACGTTCACTACAAGAAATCTGGAGGGGGGAAGGAAAAAGGGTGAGCTCTCAAAACACTCAGTAAAAAGGATAAGGGAGGTCTATAAAATCATCATCACAAACACAATATGATGGAAATATTTGAGCATGTAATCATTATAGAAATAACGGTAGAAACAATGGCATCAACATAATTCACGTGATAAAAATCACAAATCACATTACATCAAATCTCAATGCGTGATATAAATCACAGTTGTAAAATCACATCATCATCAAGAAATGAGACTACGCATTTAATAAAGCACATATAAATCATTGTCATAAGCACATCACATCAAATAGAATCATACCCTAGGCGGACATCCCCATGAACGGGAATACATCAACATTTATACACATGGCCATGATTCGCTGTAGACTTGATCAGAGTCGTATAGCCATCAGTCTTACATGCTATCAAAGTAAAGTCCGATCTTGCATGCTATCAAAGCAAGGCCACCCATCACTATCAGAGTGGGGTCATCTCACGTTACCAGAAAGGAGGTATCGGTCTTACATGCTACTAAAGCAAGGCCCGGTCTTACATGCTACTAGAGCAAGGCCACTCAACGCTATCAAGCGAAGTATCGATGCGCATCTTATGACAAGCCATAGTCTCAGTAAAAATATGTCATTGTTGTATAAAAATTGTTTTGCCTTCACGTAGAGCTTATAGTGGTTATCACAAAACTCATTTCGGTTTTAAACCATGTGTTCACAATTACACAAATCTCATCAAAATCGAGCTCAAACGGGTAAAACACTCACACATTCATCAAAACATCAAATCATCTCATTTCTCATAAACATGCTCATTTCATTAAACCTTTTTCATTCATTCAAAAACCTTAGAAGCACAAAATGGTTTATTTTCCCTTACCTCTTGCACCTTGAGTGGTACACTATCCTCTCGAACTAGCCCCGTTTCCCGTGTCGGAGTCTTGAGCTATCCAAACATCATTAAATCACCAAATTGTAAGTATTCATCGTTCTCATTTCTCCTTTCACCTCATTTATACCTATACCTATACTATATCCAAGTTATCATTGTTAAATACCCACATTGTCTTAAAACTTATCCTACATCTTTATCATCACTTTAGCTAGCTCATTATCATTACAAGATATCCACATTTCATTTTCGAACTATACTCATTGGTTGTTTCCCCATGACTTAGACATCTCCAACCAAATATACCTATATATACACATATATCCATTTACTAACATATATAATGATAATGTTTAAGAAGAACAAGGATCTTGTGAGCTCACCTAGCTTGTCTCCTCTTGACCAAACTTGTAGAGTGATTGTCCTTTCTTTTGTTCAATCTAATCCTTGATTTCCTAGTATGTCGTTCTCCTTACTAAAAGGAACAACTTTGTCTCTTACCCCTTTGTCTAATTTTATCCAGAATGTGGTGAATCTTAGAGAGAGAAAGCTTGGTTTGGGTGAAAATGGTGAGTGTTGGGGTTTGTGGGTGAGAGAGGCTCGATTTTCAAACAAAAATCTCGTGATTCTTATATAGGTAAGGCATATGAGATCAATCTGGTATTGAAGGAGATCGATCTCTGTTTGATTTCAACTGCTCCAACTGCTCCATTAACAACTACAAGATCGATCTAGTAAAGGGTGGAGATCGATCTCTTCCAGGCCGAGACTTGAGGAGATCGATCTGCCCTTGTGACAGGATCGATTCTTGCTAGGCAGAGGCAGCCTGAGATCGATCTGCTCCCTTATGGGATCGATCTTCTTGCTTGCTCTTATATTTTTTGCAATTCTGAAGCCTTGAGATTGATCTCTCTTCCCTTGGAGATCGATCTAGCCTTCATAGATCCTACTGCTGTTGCATCCATTTGTAGGAAACTCAATGTAAAACTTATCTTAATCTACTCCATAGTCCATATTTCAATCCATACACATTTAAGACTTAAAAACTTCATCTCCATACAGTTCATCATATTTAAAACTTGCATGTACATCAACATATCATAATTACATTCACCAATTACAAATTCTCACATTGCAAGTCTCATAGTTAAGGTACATAAAAGTTACAGTTCTCACATCCTCCCCACCTTTAGAGAATTTAGTCCTCCAAATTCAACCCGATCCATCAAGTAGTTAAGGGTACTTCTCCTTCATAAGACTCTCTAGTTCCCAAGTTGCTTTATTCACGGAGTGGTGCTTCCAGAGAACCTTAACCAATGGAATCCTTTTTGTCCGAAGTACCTTTTCCTTCCTATCAAGTATTCAGATGGGTTCTTCCACATAATTCATATCCCCTTGAATATCCAATGCTTCATATTCAATGACATGGGTGGGATCTAGATTATATTTCCTCAACATAGATACATGAAAGACATTGTGTATCTTGGAGAACTACAGAGGTAAGGCCAATTGGTAGGCAATGTCTCCCATTCCCTTCAGAATCTCAAATGGTCCTATATATCGGGGGCTCAATTTCCCTTTCTTCCCAAAACGTATGATACCTTACTCGGAGACACTTTAAGAAACACGAAATCTCCAGTTTGAAACTCAAATGGCCGTCTACACACATCCGCGTAACTCTTTTGTCGACTCTGGGCAGCTCATAACCTTTCATATATGATTTTGACAATCTGAACTATCTGCTCAACTAGGTCGGGAACAATTACCTTTCTGTCACCCACTTCTTCCCAAGCTATAGGGGATTTACATCTCCTACCGTATAGAGCCTCATAAGGTGCCATACCAATACTCGCATGATAGCTGTTATTATATGCAAACTCAGCAAAGGGCAGGTGATCATCCCATAATCCCTTAAAATCCATCTTACACGCCCTCAACATGTCCTCCAAGGTTTGTATAGTCTGTTCGGACTGACCATCAATCTGAGGATGATAGGTAGTGCTAAAACTCAACCTAGATCCCATGGCCTCCTGAAAATGAGTCCAAAATCTGGAGGTGAATCGGGAATCTCTATCTGATATAATATTCACTGGAGCCCCATGCAACTAGCTATCTCCCTAACATACAGCTCGGCTAAGGTACTCAAGGTATCCGTGCTCTTGATGGCAAGGAAGTGGGCACTCTTCGTTAATCTGCCTCCTATCACCCATATTACATCATAACCTCTTTGGGTCCTTAGTAGTCCCATGATAAAGTCCATGGTGATATGCTCCCATTTCCATGTAGGTACACGCAAAGGCTTAAAGTAATCCTGCGGGCTTCTAGTGCTTAGCTTTCACTTGTTGGCATACCAAACATCTGGCCAAATATTCTGCCATGTCCCACTTCATACCACTCCACCAATACACCATTCTCCAATCTTGATCCATCTTGGTACTTCCTAGGTGCATGGTGTATCGCGAGCAATGAGACTCCCTCTGTATTGTTGCTTCAGGGTATCATCAGTCGGAACATAAATTCGACACTTAAACCTCAATAACCCATCCTTACTTATCATGAAATCTGACTGCGAGGTCTGTTCAGCTTGGCTAACCATATCCAATAACTTCTGATCATTTCTCTGCACGGTTCTAATCTGATCCATAATCTCGGGCTCTAACCGCATACTAGCCATAAACTCGACTTCTGCTTCCTTAACTATGATCCTGAGTCCAGTGAACTGTTCCAACAAATCCCGTTCCTTGATCATCATAGCAGATATCACACTCTTCCGGCTTAAGGCATCAGCGACCACATTCGTCTTCTCGGGATGGTAGAGTATCTCCCAATCATAGTCCTTAAGAAGTTCTATCCATCTCTTTTGTCTCATGTTTAACTCGTTTTGGTAGAATATATATCTCAGGCTCTTGTGATTAGTAAATATCTAGAACCTTTCCCCATATAAGTAATGTCGCCAAATCTTTAATGGAAACACCACTGCAGCTAACTCCAAATCATGTGTAGGGTAGTTCCACTCATGATCCTTCAGCTGTCGCGAACCATAGGTAACCACTCCCCCATGCTGCATGATCACACACCCTAATCCTTGTTCAGAGGCATCACTGTACACTGCGAAGCCTCTGGGTCCATTTGGGATAGTCAACACAGGTGTCATCGTTAATCTCCTCTTTAATTCTAGGAAACTCTGCTCACACTGCTCAAACCATACAAAAGGAGTCTCCTTACGTGTGAGTTTAGTCAAAAGAGTGGTAATCCTGGAAAATCCTTCAACAAACCTTCTATAATACCCTACAAGTCATAAAAAACTATGAATCTCTGTAACTGTCGTCAATCTCTCCTAATTAAGTACAACTTTTATCTTAGATGGGTCAACTGATACTCCGTCCTTAGATACAATATGACCAAGAAAAGCTATTTGATCTAGCCAAAACTCACTCTTACTGATCTATCCATAAAGCTGTATATCTTTGAGTATCTGTAGCATAATCCTCAATTATTGTGCATGTTCTTCGCGAGACCGAGAATACACAAGGATATCATCAATGAAGACTATATCAAATTGATCTAGATAGTCTTTAAATACCTTATTCATAAAGGTCATAAAAGTAGCAGGGGCATTCATCAAACTAAAGGGCATCACTAAGAACTCGTAGTGGCCGAATCTATTTCTAAAGGTCATTTTCGAAACATCCTATTTCCTAATTTTTAGCTGGTGATAGCCCGATCTCAAGTCAATCTTAGAAAAGATAGAAGCCCCGCTCAGCTGGTCAAAAAAATCATTTATTCTTGATAGGGGATATTTGTTCTTCACTGTAGCCTTGTTCAGCAATCTATAATATATGTATAATCTTAGGCTACCATCCTTCTTCTTTACAAACAACACCAAAGCTCCCTATGACGACACACTAGGCCTAATAAAACCCTGGTCAAGCAGTTCTTGCAACTGTTTCTTTAACTCTTCCAACTCGACCAACGCCATCTTATAGGGTGGTTTAGAGATCAGCTGAGTATCTGGCACTAAATTGATAGTGAACTCCAGCTCTCTCTGGTGGTAAACCAGGCAATTCATCAGGAAATACATCCAAAAACTCATATATTATGTCATGGACAAGACCCTTTTTACCAGTCCGTGACCTTTACCTTACCACTTACCTCTAATAGTTGGGCTGTGAGTCAACATCCAATCCACATCTCATATAAATTTATTTAATTGAAATAGAATAAAAACTGGAGTTTTATAAATATGCGAAAGCGTTTACATCAGTTTCTATTAACTATGCATCCCTTACGTACAAAATATCACTAGACTGTGCATTAATTTATAGCATACAATTTTTTTCTCATCACAAGTGTATACCTCTCTATACTATTGGAGAACTGGAGAACACCTTAGTAGGGACGACTGTAGTACTCACTACTGCGTAGTATCTGTGGAGGAGGAAATAAGGGGTTGAGTATAACACGCTCAGTAAGTAAAATGTGCAAGCAGGTAGATAACTACACTATCTACGTGCTAAAATACATATATGTTCATTTTCCTTAAAAAACAATATGCATTTCTTTAAATCAACTTCCATCAATGCGAAACCATTAATTTGCTAGGTGGGTATACGCATATTCACACAGTAGCACACAACTTTTTACAGCATAATCTATTCAAATAGTTCATATATAGAAAATGCTTTACTTAAAACCACACAGGTTCATTTTGAAATCACTTGGCACACAGCAAGTTAATGTTTATATGAGACATAATCATAGGTTATCACATTACCCACACACACAGCAAGGGAAGATATATGTCGCCTCACACTGTAGTGACAATATCATATCACACAGATATAGAAGACTTATTGTCACGAACCAAAAATTCGAGTAATGTTTTCATTTTTCTTTCATACTTACCTATCCTCTGATCGTGACCACACTCCACTAACAATTGGGTTGTGCGTCAATGCCAGTCCCACTATTCATTCACCATATAACTTAATTCCTTATTAAAGGAAAGGTAAACACATGAGTTTTTTTTTTTTTTACTAATTCTTTCCTATTCATTTACAAGTGTTTACAGTGTCTATACATCCCCGAAAGTTACAAACATGTTACTGTGCTATTCTTATTTAGATACAATATGTACAAGCGTATATACCTCAAGTGATGGGCAGCAGCGGATATCAGGAATGCAGTACTCAGTCCCCTCAAAGTCTACTGGAAATGACCTGTGTGAGAAAATGAAAGGGGTGAGTACATCAACCTCAGTAAGGCAATCCTACGAACAAGTAGGTAACCATACTACCTACATGAACGTGGTGCCATGCATAAACCACCCATTCTCCACACAATTTGAAAACAGAAGCGAAAATTCATGTTGTCATGTAAAACAAGTTCACATACGGATTTCAAAGAGCATGGAAAACTCAACATGCAAATCCATTTAAATCATTTAATTCTTGTTAAAATTTCACAACACAACCAGGACTCAACCCCTCCCTCGGGTGTTCCTGACTCACACAAAACCATGAGATCAAATGCTTTTCAAAGCAATAGTAACATGTAACAGTTTACATCACGCATGGGTTTCAATAGCATGGAAATAATGTCATGCAAGTTTCAATTTAAATCTCGATTTGATTCTCACCAAAATCGCATCTCAGTCAGGATCCAACCCCTCCTTCGGGTGATCTGAACTCACACAAAACATGATTCTCAAAACATCAAGTAATAACATGCGAGACTAGGCAATATAGATATATATATCTATCTCAGGCAAATAATCAGGACTATGGCCATATCCTCGTGATCCTTTTGCTACATAGATCCTGTGCACGGGGTCTCACCATTATCGGGAACCGCCCCGAGAGGTGGCTCAGTCCATCCCGTCAGTTTTGCCCGATAACTCGCATCCGAAGATGCCACTCGTATCCAAAGATGCCACTCACATCTAAAGATGCCACTCGCATCCGAAGATGCCACATAATCAATCCTAGCACGATACAGCGTACTCCATGCTACTTGCACTCTACAACGTACTCCGTGGACCCATATCTCATATCAATAATCATGCCTGTCTCAAAACGGATGTGCGAGCATATTTAATCGGTGTGACACACAGTCTACTCGATGCTCCAAGCATGGCACATCGTATGTCTCATAAAATCAGTGCGAGCGATGCTCCAGCACTCCCATAAAATCAAGGAAAATCTCATGCGAGCCCAGCTCCAGCACGCGTTTCATAAAATCTCATAAGATCTGGTGTGAGCTAAGCTCCAGCACTTTGTCAAAATCATGTAAAACTAGTGCAAGCTAGGCTCAAGCACTGTTTCATAAAAATCAAGTGAAAATCTGGTTTGAGTTAGACTCCAGCACCCTGTCACGAAAATCATATGAAAATATGGTGCGAGTTAGACTCCAGCACCTATACATGTAAAACTCAAGTGCGAGCCCTTGCTCCAGCACTAATGCAAGCATCACACAAATCAAAACTCGTGTGAGATAAGCTCTAGCACATCACACTTTCATAAAATCACGTAGGCGGTTCTCTTATCTCAAAATAATTTCCAAAATAAATTACATTGTTGAAAATATGCAATGATGTGTATTTTTACTTTAAAGCTAGCCAACCTACCCATGCACATGTCAAAACACCTCAAAAACAAGCAGGAACCTCTTGTTCTTACTTCTCCCAACTTTTCCTAATTTTGGAAATTTTACCCTTCATAGGGGAATTTTGGTCATTTGCCCATCTGGACATCAAAATTTTTATTTTAAATCTAGACCCTTCAGACAATTTTAGGCAATGTAAATGATGTCGAAATTGCGTAAAGTTACCTCTAGCACTCATTAAAATTTCCTTACCTCATTTTTCTGTATAGTCTAACCTTCCCACTGATGTCTCCTCACGCAGTCTGATTTGCTCCCAATCCAATCTTCGAAACTGCGTATAAATAGTCATCAGGTCAAATACAATATAATTAATTGTATTTCATATTTTTTGGGCTTAATTTAACTCATTGACCCCGTTTACCCATATTGGGCCCGATTGTACCATAATGGGCCTTAACCGACCTTAAGCTCGTTTCCTCTTTTTAATTCTTTCATCAAGGCCTATTGGGTTCACTAGGCCCATCAGTACTTAATGGGCCTTTTTCTAGACTCTTTGAATAGCTCGTATATCATTTACAACAATTTAATTAAAAATCTCAATATAATCCACTAAATGCGGAATTTAATCTGTAATTCGTAAAATAAATCTTTTATATGCGATAATTACATAAATTGTCGTAAATGAGCTTTACTTATCGAGCTCACATACGCGATTTCTCGTCGAACTGCACAATTTTATATTTAATTCCGGGTAAATTTTTGATCAAATATAATTTTAAATTAAATTTTCAAAAATCAATTCGGTTACTTTTGACCTCTTACCGACTTACCCGAAGTTCGGTGTATCCCCAAAAATCTTTCCCTTTTTCCTTTTCCTCTTTTTCTTTCTTTTTCTTTTTTTGCTCTCTTTCTTGGCTGAACCGATCCGGTCCTGTTCAGCATAGTGCACTCTCACTGAACCGGTCCGTACCGGTTCAGGCTTCCCAGTCACCGTTCACCTCTTTTTTGGTCGGTTCCCGGGCCGTTTCTGGCACCAATCGATGCGCCTGGAGCAGGGGAGTATTCGGCTGGCCTTGGGTTGGACCGAAACCCCATCGGTGGCCGCCGATTCTCTCTTCTCCCTCTCAACCTTCTCTCTGTCAGACCCGGATTTTTTGTAGCTTATTTCCTTATGATTCCTATGTGTATGAACACTATGTAATTATGGTTGAATCATAAGAAGAGTATTTATTAGACTTAAAGTGTTATTGAAATGAATTAACACGCTAAAGCTACATAAAATGCCTAATGTGAGCAATGAGTATCACAGGCTAAACCGAGTCATTCTAAATCATTCTGACTGAAAATAAGAACTTAAAATAAGAGAGCGTAGAGAGCTCATGAAGGAAAGTTAGCTTGATTTAGACCCGAACATACAAAAAGAGAATAAAAGCTAAAAAGGGTAAAATGGACCTTTTCGGTGAGAAAAGGAGTTTCGGGTGAAATTATCCACCGAGAGCGGTTGGAATATAAAGAAGAGAGTGTAAGACATGATATAAAACACTTTCGAAAATTTAAGAAAAAGTCAACTAAGTCAATGGTTAAGAAAAAAAGTCAACTATAGTTAAAAAAGTGGACTTTTACCATAGTTGACTAATCAAGGTTTGAAATTAACCTAAGTGTGGAGAAAAATTTGGGGAAAAATATTCTTGGCCAGAATACAAGATAATCATCCCCGGAAGTAAGGAAAATTTATTCGGAAGGATTCCGGAATAAATTTAATGGTTAAAAACGTAATGGGCCTAAGGTGAAAATTTTAAAGCCCATTAAGGTATACTAAATGTATATCGAAAATGTTAGGTCCTTTAGACGGAATTGTTGGACCAATTGATCGGCCAAATTTTGAGACAACAAAAGGCCCGAGGTATAGTAAAAATTTCAGCCCGAAAGCCCATTAGGAAAGCCCAAACCGAGAAGCCCAATTGGAAAAGCCCATGAGATAAATATCTAACTATAGTTAAAGTTAACTATGACTCATAAGGTGACTCATAAGGTGACTCATGGTTCAGAATTGGAAAGTCAAGCATAGTGGCTGAAAAGTAAGGCTTAATGGCTAAGTAAGTGGCTTATAAATGTAGCCACACCATTGTCTTCTTCATCACACATTTCCAGCTAGAGAAGAACACCATTGAAACCATAACCATTCAAGCTTTCTCTCACTAGAAATCACTAGGAATTAGTCATATTTGGAACTTGCATTCTTCATGGAAGTTGTTCCAAATTGAAAGGAGATTAACATATGTTGGAATTGGCTACCAAGGAGCCATAGAGTGTAAACCGAGAGCCTCCAAAGATTCGGCCAAAAGGAGAACACTACAATTGGTATATTTTCTAATTTCCAATTTCATATATGTTAATGTATGAATGATTTCAAGTATGTTGATATATGTTTTAAGCATTGAAACATATTAAATCACCATTAAGAGGGTTAGGCCGAGAGTGATCAATGGGATATTGAAATATGTCAATTTGATTTTAAGACATAAATGGATTAGTACACATGTATTAATGTTAATGGTATAATTAGAATTAATCAAATTGATTAATTAATACATGTAAATTGTTGGCAACCAAGGTGTTTGATAAAATGCCTAAATGAACAATAGGATAATTGGTAATATTGCCTACCAAGTGTATGTGAAAATGCCTAAGTGGAAATGGCTAGAAAATAGGCATGTATGGCATGCCATGGTGGAAACCGAGAATGGCTAAGCTCTCGGCCAAGGCATGTGGCCGAGAGGCCCAATGGGCCAAGCCCAATATTTTTAGGCCCAATAGGGTGTAATGGGCCTAAGACAAGCCCAATAAGAGTTGGTGGGTCCCACAAGCCCAATGGGCCCAACAAAAGTGAATAGTAAAATGAAAATGGACTTAAGGCCTAGTTAAGGCCCATTAAGGATTTTAAGGCCCATTAAGGGAAAATTAAACTGTATTAATGTGTAATACAGTAGGAAAATGATAATTAACCTGAGGAATGGTTATTTACAGCTCCGGAGTTTACATCGAGAACTGATCGGACTGCGGGATTGAGCAGCACCGAGGAAGTGAGGTCACTTGACGTGATCCGAGGTAAGGGACTTTTGCGAGTAGTTAGAGATACCTGCACGTATTTTCAACTGCTTCTGCATTCACTTAAAAACTTTGAGGGTCAGAGAAAGTGAATAATAATTATTGCGACCCGATAGTGGTAAATTACGATTTTGCCCCTAGTTAGTCAAAAAGTCAACTTTTGTGAGAAGTTGCAAAAAGCATGGAAAATGCTATTGTGAGTGTTTAATTGTTATTAGCATGAAAATAAATAGATGGGCTAATGATTTTAAGGTTGATATGACTTAAGCACACTTTGAGTGCTGATTTTGATGTTTTATAAACAATCCCTTTTTAAATAGCCATCTATCATATTATGTGAGAATGAATCGTGCTAGAGCACAGCTCGCACTGGGATTCATGTGTTTTTCCACATAATATTAGTGCTGGATTTGATACGCACTAGATTTTCATGACATGCATGATAGAGTACTGAAGTTTTACTCGTACTCAGCTTTGAATAATATATGCATGACAGAGTGCTAGAGCGTGGCTCGTACTCGATTCTTCATGGTTTATACATGACATAGTACTGGGAGCTATTGCTCGTACTTGATTTTGATATTGTGCATAGCATAGTACTGGGAGCTATTGCTCGTACTTGATTTAATACATAAACTATTCATTGACCTAGTTGCTAGAGAGTGCTCGCACTAGAGTCGAATTTTATGATGTGAAACAGTGTTGAGCGGAGTGACGACTGTGAGTCGCACTCAAGACGCACACTGTATGTGATATGTAATACATGTTGAAACCCATGCTTGAGACCTTGCGTGACTGTGTGTCATAGCTAGAGAGGATATCCGCATGAGGTTGGTATAGACGTGGTATGATATTTCCACAGGCACGAGGGCTAAGACCTATGTTAGGCACCCTGACTGTGATGTTGATGAGTTCCACGGGAATGAGAGCTAAGTCCTATGGTAGGCACTCTGGCCGTGAGAACGGGTCCACGGGGGTACTTTGTATCGTGTCTGAGTGGCACGAGGTACGCTGTACCGTGTGTTACGTAGCTGGCGGTTGACATTGGACTGACCATCCTCCCGTTACAGCAGTGAGGCCCCGCACATCTAGATCTATGTGGCTTGGGATCACTTTCTTTTCGGATATGATCATAATCCAGGATACTATTTGCATAAACCACAGAGTCTCACATGTTATATCACATTGATTAACTTCTTTAAACTGCGGACAGACCTGAGGGATGGGTCGGACTCCGATTTGTGTTGTGAATCATTTGATGCCATATTTATATGTGATTTAAATATACATGGCATGATTTACATAAAGGCATGATTTATATATAAATGCATTGTGTTGCACTACATGCCTACTTTTGAGAAATAAAGCATGATTTCTGTACATGGGATTTATTCTGTACAAGTACATATATATTATATTTCAAGACATGTTTTTAAAGTGAGTTAAGGAAATAATGTTTTCAAGGCATAGCACTATTTTGAGTAGATAGTGTGGATATCTACTTGCTTGCCTGATTTCCTTACTGAGCGCGTTATGCCCACCCCTTTTTCTTTACATCTCTCTACAGAGCGTCAGTAGAGCGAGAGTTATCGTGGGAGAGTGTCCCAGAGTCCACTGCTAGTTCCTATCGATTCATCAGGTATACTTATTATGTACAGTTGTGTATCTAAACATAGAAACAGCACAGTGATGTATACGTTATATATTATGGGGAATGTAATCGTATTAGATTTTATAAAATCTTACATGTATAATAAAAGTAACTACAGTCAGAATTAATATATTGACATGTATGTATGAGAATGGATATTATGGTAAGTGAAGACTCTGACATCGAATCACAGCCCAACCAATGAAGAGAGGAAAGGTAAGTTAAAAATGTGAAAAATTTATTGTGGTTTTTGGTTAAAGTCAAGGATTGAAACTGGGGTCCTGACAGGATGGTATCAGAGCAGAAGTTGGCCTGATGTGAGTCGGTGTTAGAAAATACGAAAGTGTACATCCCCATAGTACTGTGCTGTGTTTAGATATAACTGTGTATACCGGATAGGAGATGGACTAATTCATTATTATAAATGCAGGGACTTTGCCTATATGGCAAATACGCGTAGTGGTAGAGGTATGAGAGGTAGGGCTCGAGGCCGGGGGGAGAGACCCGAGGGACGAGCCGCTGCTAGGCCATTACCTACGCATGAGACAGCAGGTGCTACTGAGGCACCCGATTGTGCTGAGACGCGCTTCACGAGATTAGAGCGTGGTCTCGAGACTATTATTGAGATACTGGCACAGACGATGCCAGGTAGGTAGAGACAGGAGGCAGGAGTTGCTACTGGAGAGGCAGTTGCCCCTGATACACCTACGCAGACAGCTGATGCACAGAGGACAATAGATACTCCTACACCCCCACTGGTTTCGGGTGGCAGTGGATTAGGATATGGATGTGACTTGCATCGGTTGAGGGAGTTCCAGAAGTTCAGACCTCCATCATTTAGTGGGGTCAAGAACCCCGTAGCTGCTGAGGAGTGGTTGGCAGAGCTAGAGAAGCTTTATGGATACTTCGAGTGCACGACCTCGGAGATGGTCGCGTTTGCTACGTTCCTACTGAAGGGAGCCGCAGAACATTGGTGGAAGTCCACCAGACCTATATTGAGATCCCGACATACGGATATCACTTGGGATACATTTCGGGAGGCCTTTAGGAGGCAGTTTATTCCTGACACCGTACAGCGAAAGTTACATGCAGAGTTTCTGAGACTCAACCAGGGGAGTTTATCGGTGGACGAGTATGAGAATCGATTCCTATCCCTAGGAAGATACGACTCGGATACTATGTATAGTGAAACCAGGAAGGTCCACAGGTTTATCGACGGGTTGAGACCGGTGCTACGGTCCAAGTTGGTTCCGCTGGACATAGTGACCTATGAGGAGGCAGTGCGCAGGGCGCAACTATGTGAGCAGGACTATGAGAGGAATGCTTCCGAGTTTGGGAAGTTTAGCCGTAGCCAAGACTTGCAGAAGAAGAGGCCGGCTAGAGATTTTAGTTATCGAGGGGGGAAGAAACCCTTCGGTAAGAGATCATGGATAGAGGGGACACGAGATAGATATGTTAGATCTCCTGCTTATCCGACTGCAGCCCCAGCGAAGGGCATTATGATAGGAGGATCGAGACCTGCTGCAGATCAGTGCAGAAGATGCGGCAGATTCCATGGAGATTGGCCATGTTCACAGGGTGCTATAGTATGTTTCCGATGTGGGAAACAGGGGCATCTGGCTAGAGATTGCCCATTGCCGTATGCGACTGCACCACAGAGGGGCAGGGAGTTTGATAGAACCCCAGCTGGTACGTCTACTCAGAGAGGTAGAGCCACGGCAGAGGAGAAGGGGAAACAAGTGATGGGTCAAGGGCGAGTACATGCTTTGGACTAGGGGACAGCTGATGCTTCATCGGATGTGATTCAAGGTAACATCCTGATTTATGATATTGAAGCATATGTTTTAATTGATCCTGGTGCCACGCATTCTTTTGTATCGCCTTCATTTGCATGTAAATTAGAGAGACATGTAGAGCGTACACAATTATGTATGAGGATGTTAATCAGTACGCCTATGAATAGTAGTCAAGTTGTAGAATATGTATATAATGACTGCAAGTTGAGAGTAGGGGATAAGGAGATGACAGCCAATCTAATATTACTAAGTATGAGTGACTTTGATATAATATTAGGAATGGATTGGCTATCTGCAAACCATGCTGTTTTAGATTGTTACGCTAAGACAGTTATGTTTCCTAACCCTACTAGATATGTTGTAAAGTTTAATAAAGATAAATGAAAGGAGTAGATATGATTATTACATGACTTCTGATTTAGAAAACCTTCAACATATCAAGGTTTCATTGCGTACGTGGTAGATATGGATAAGGCACATCCGGAGTTGGCAATTATCACTGTGGTCAGTGAGTACTCAGATGTTTTCCCGGATGAATTGCCAGGGTTACCACCAGACAGAGAGATGGAGTTCTATATAGATCTGGTACCTGGTACGGAGCCTATTTCGAGACCACTTTATCGCATGGCCTTAGTTGAGCTGGAGGAGCTCAAGAGACAGTTACAGAAGCTGTTGGATAGGGGCTTTGTACGACCGAGTGTTTCACCTTGGGGAGCACCGGTTTTATTTGTGAGGAAGAAGGATGGGAGCCTCCGATTGTGTATAGACTACCGATTGTTGAATAAGGCCACCATCAAGAATAGATACCCCCTTCCACGCATTGACGACTTGCTAGATCAGCTACAGGGAGCACAGGTCTTTTCCAAGATTGACCTAAGGTCTAGGTATCATCAGCTGAAGGTTCGGAGTGGAGATGTACCCAAGACAGCATTTCGTACCCGATATGGCCACTATGAGTTCTTGGTTATGCCATTCGGATTGACGAATGCTCCAGCTGCTTTCATGGCTTTGATGAACGATGTGTTCAAGCCATACTTGGACCAGTTTGTTATCGTCTTCATCGATGAGATATTGGTGTATTCGAGATCCAAGGAGGAGCATGAGGAGCACCTCAGGATCGTGCTGCAGACGTTACGGGAGCATGAGTTATATGCTAAGCTCAGCAAGTGTGACTTTTGGTTGTCACAGATCTCATTTTTGGGACATGTTATATCGAGAGATGGTGTATCAGTTGATCCATCTAAGATAGAGGCTGTAGTTCAATGGGAACAGCCAAAGACAGTCACCGAGATCAGGAGTTTTCTGGGTTTAGCCGGATACTATCGGAGATTCGTTGAGGGATTTTCGAAGTTGGCTGCTCCGTTGACACGTCTTACTCGGAAGAGTACACCGTTCATATGGAACGAGGATTGTGAGAAGAGTTTTGAGGAGTTGAAGCGTCGATTGACCACCGCTCCGATTCTCACTATCCCTACCAGCTCAGGAGGATTTGCAGTATATACCGATGCTTCGCATCAGGGACTCGGCTGCGTATTGATGCAGGACGGGAAGGTAGTTGCTTACGGATCCAGACAGCTGAAGGATCATGAGAAGAACTATCCGACCCATGATTTGGAACTAGCAGCGGTAGTGTTTGCGTTGAAGGTATGGCGCCACTACTTGTATGGAGAGAAGTTCCAGATATTTACCGACCACAAGAGCCTCAAGTATCTGTTCTCGCAGAAGGAGCTGAACATGAGACAGAGAAGATGGCTAGAGCTTCTGAAGGACTACGATTGTGAGATACTTTATCTTCCGGGTAAGGCTAACGTTGTAGCCGATGCCTTGAGCAGGAAGAGCCTGGGAATGGTATCGTATATGATGGTTAGGGAGCATGATTTGCTAGAGCAGTTTGCCAGCCTCAGTTTGGGAGTCGTGCCTTCTGACATGGATACAGGCTATGTGATAGCTAGTCTACGCTTGGAGCCGGACCTGTTGGACAGGATCAGAGTGGCTCAGCAGACTGATCAATTTTGTATGGATGTGAGTAGTCAGGTGCAGAAGGGCACCGTGACTGATTTTGAGTTGAGTTCTGATGGACTATTGAGGTTTAGAGGCAGATTATGTGTTCCCGAGGATCCAGGTCTTAGGAGATTGATATTGGCGAAAGCTCATTCGTCGAGGTATACGTTACATCCAGGGAGTAACAAGATGTATCAGAACCTCCGGAAGGTATACTGGTGGTCGGGTATGAAGAGAGATGTAGCAGACTTCGTGGCAAAGTGTCTCGTATGTCAGCAGGTGAAGGTAGAGCATCAGAAACCTGCAGGATTGTTGCAGCCTCTACCTATACCGACATGGAAATGGGAGCATATCACCATGGATTTCGTGATGGGTTTACCGAGGACCCGCAGGAATCACGATGCTATATGGGTGATCGTTGATAGACTGACGAAGTCAGCCCACTTCCTAGCTATGAGAGCTACCGATACTCTGAGTTCGTTAGCAGAACTGTACGTACGCGAGGTAGTGAGGTTACACGGTGTACCAGTGAGCATAGTCTCATATAGGGATTCCCGCTTCACATCCCACTTTTGGGGACATTTTCAGGAAGCTATGGGAACCCAGTTGAGTTTGAGCACCGCTTTCCATCCTCAGACAAATGGTCAGTCAGAGAGGACTATACAGACTCTGGAAGACATGTTGAGTGCATGTGTGCTAGACTATCGAGGCTCATGGGATGACCACCTACCACTAGCCGAGTTCGCCTACAACAACAGTTATCATTCGAGTATCGGGATGGCACCGTATGAGGCTTTGTATGGCCGTAGATGTCGTTCCCCCATTGGATGGGAAGAAGTGGGTGACCGTATGATTTTCGCTCCTGACTTGGTTACGCAAGCATCTGAGGACGTCCGATTGATAGTAGAGAGACTGAGGACAGCTCAGAGCAGACAGAAGAGTTACGCTGACAGGAGACGTAGGCCACTAGAGTTTGCAGTTGGTGAATCCGTGTTTTTGAGAGTTTCTCCTTCCAAGGGCATAGCGAGATTTGGGAAGAGAGGGAAACTAAATCCTCGCTACATTGGACCCTTTGAGATACTTGATCGAGTGGGAGATAAGGCGTATAGGTTGGCATTGCCACCGGACTTATCAGGTGTCCACAACGTCTTCCACATATCGATGCTTCGGAAGTATCACCCGGATCCGTCACATGTGATTAGTTACGAGCCTTTGGAGCTCCGAGAGGACTTGTCATATGTAGAGAGACCGATTCGGATATTGGATAGAAAGGAGAAGGTATTGAGATCGAAGACCATCGGATTAGTGAAGATTCTCTGGCAGCATCATACTTCAGAGGAAGCTACTTGGGAGCTAGAGAGTCTGATGCGAGAGAAGTACCCTCACCTATTTGAGAACTGACTTGGTTTTAATTTGGAGGACCAAATTTTCTGAGTGGGGGAGGATTGTCAGACCCGAATTTTTTGTAGCTTATTTCCTTATGATTCCTATGTGTATGAACACTATGTAATTATGGTTGAATCATAAGAAGAGTATTTATTAGACTTAAAGTGTTATTGAAATGAATTAACACGTTAAAGCTACATAAAATGCCTAATGTGAGCAATGAGTATCACAGGCTAAACCGAGTCATTCTAAATCATTCTGACTGGAAATAAGAACTTAAAATAAGAGAGCGTAGAGAGCTCATGAAGGAAAGTTAGCTTGATTTAGACCCGAACATACAAAACGAGAATAAAAGCTAAAAAGGGTAAAATGGACCTTTTCGGTGAGAAAAGGAGTTTCGGGTGAAATTATCCACCGAGAGCGGTTGGAATATAAAGAAGAGAGTGTAAGACATGATATAAAACACTTTCAAAAATTTAAGCAAAAGTCAACTTAGTCAATGGTTAAGAAAAAAAGTCAACTATAGTTAAAAAAGTGGACTTTTACCATAGTTGACTAATCAAGGTTTGAAATTAACCTAAGTGTGGAGAAAAATTTGGGGAAAAATATTCTTGGCCAGAATACAAGATAATCATCCCCGGAAGTAAGGAAAATTTATTCGGAAGGATTCCGGAATAAATTTAATGGTTAAAAACGTAATGGGCCTAAGGTGAAAATTTTAAAGCCCATTAAGGTATACTAAATGTATATCGAAAATGTTAGGTCCTTTAGACGGAATTGTTGGACCAATTGATCGGCCAAATTTTGAGACAACAAAAGGCCCGAGGTATAGTAAAAATTTCAGCCCGAAAGCCCATTAGGAAAGCCCAAACCGAGAAGCCCAATTGGAAAAGCCCATGAGATAAATATCTAACTATAGTTAAAGTTAACTATGACTCATAAGGTGACTCATAAGGTGACTCATGGTTCAGAATTGGAAAGTCAAGCATAGTGGCTGAAAAGTAAGGCTTAATGGCTAAGTAAGTGGCTTATAAATGCAGCCACACCATTGTCTTCTTCATCACACATTTCCGGCTAGAGAAGAACACCATTGAAACCATAACCATTCAAGCTTTCTCTCACTAGGAATTAGTCATATTTGGAACTTGCATTCTTCATGGAAGTTGTTCCAAATTGAAAGGAGATTAACATATGTTTGAATTGGCTATCAAGGAGCCATAGAGTGCAAACCGAGAGCCTCCAAAGATTCGGCCAAAAGGAGAACACTACAATTGGTATATTTTCTAATTTCCAATTTCATATATGTTAATGTATGAATGATTTCAAGTATGTTGATATATGTTTTAAGCATTGAAACATATTAAATCACCATTAAGAGGGTTAGGCCGAGAGTGATCAATGGGATATTGAAATATGTCAATTTGATTTTAAGACATAAATGGATTAGTACACATGTATTAATGTTAATGGTATAATTAGAATTAATCAAATTGATTAATTAATACATGTAAATTGTTGGCAACCAAGGTGTTTGATAAAATGCCTAAATGAACAATAGGATAATTGGTAATATTGCCTACCAAGTGTATGTGAAAATGCCTAAGTGGAAATGGCTAGAAAATAGGCATGTATGGCATGCCATGGTGGAAACCGAGAATGGCTAAGCTCTCGGCCAAGGCATGTGGCCGAGAGGCCCAATGGGCCAAGCCCAATATTTTTAGGCCCAATAGGGTGTAATGGGCCTAAGACAAGCCCAATAAGAGTTGGTGGGCCCCACATCCCTATAGGCCCAACAAAAGTGAATAGTAAAATGAAAATGGACTTAAGGCCTAGTTAAGGCCCATTAAGGATTTTAAGGCCCATTAAGGGAAAATTAAACTGTATTAATGTGTAATACAGTAGGAAAATGATAATTAACCTGAGGAATGGTTATTTACAGCTCCGGAGTTTACATCGAGAACTGATCGGACTGCGGGATTGAGCAACACCGAGGAAGTGAGGTCACTTGACGTGATCCGAGGTAAGGGACTTTTGCGAGTAGTTAGAGATACCTGCACGTATTTTCAACTGCTTCTGCATTCACTTAAAAACTCTGAGGGTCAGAGAAAGTGAATAATAATTATTGCGACCCGATAGTGGCAAATTACGATTTTGCCCCTAGTTAGTCAAAAAGTCAACTTTTGTGAGAAGTTGCAAAAAGCAAGGAAAATGCTATTGTGAGTGTTTAATTGTTATTAGCATGAAAATAAATAGATGGGCTAATGATTTTAAGGTTGATATGACTTAAGCACACTTTGAGTGCTGATTTTGATGTTTTATAAACAATCCCTTTTTAAATAGCCATCTATCATATTATGTGAGAATGAATCGTGCTAGAGCACAGCTCGCACTGGGATTCATGTGTTTTTCCACATAATATTAGTGCTGGATTTGATACGCACTAGATTTTCATGACATGCATGATAGAGTACTGGAGTTTTACTCGTACTCAGCTTTGAATAATATATGCATGACAGAGTGCTAGAGCGTGGCTCGTACTCGATTCTTTATGGTTTATACATGACATAGTACTGGGAGCTATTGCTCGTACTTGATTTTGATATTGTGCATAGCATAGTACTGGGAGCTATTGCTCGTACTTGATTTAATACATAAACTATTCATTGACCTAGTTGCTAGAGAGTGCTCGCACTAGAGTCGAATTTTATGATGTGAAACAGTGTTGAGCGGAGTGACGACTGTGAGTCGCACTCAAGACGCACACTGTATGTGATATGTAATACATGTTGAAACCCATGCTTGAGACCTTGCGTGACTGTGTGTCATAGCTAGAGAGGATATCCGCATGAGGTTGGTATAGACGTGGTATGATATTTCCACAGGCACGAGGGCTAAGACCTATGTTAGGCACCCTGACTGTGATGTTGATGAGTTCCATGGGAGTGAGAGCTAAGTCCTATGGTAGGCACTCTGACCGTGAGAACGGGTCCACGGGGGTACTTTGTATCGTGTCTGAGTGGCACGAGGTACGCTGTACCGTGTGTTACGTAGCTGGCGGTTGACATTGGACTGACCATCCTCCCGTTACAGCAGTGAGGCCCCGCACATCTAGATCTATGTGGCTTGGGATCACTTTCTTTTCGGATATGATCATAATCCAGGATACTATTTGCATAAACCACAGAGTCTCACATGTTATATCACATTGATTAACTTCTTTAAACTGCGGACAGACCTGAGGGATGGGTCGGACTCCGATTTGTGTTGTGAATCATTTGATGCCATATTTATATGTGATTTAAATATACATGGCATGATTTACATAAAGGCATGATTTATATATAAATGCATTGTGTTGCACTACATGCCTACTTTTGAGAAATAAAGCATGATTTCTGTACATGGGATTTATTCTGTACAAGTACATATATATTATATTTCAAGACATGTTTTTAAAGTGAGTTAAGGAAATAATGTTTTCAAGGCATAGCACTATTTTGAGTAGATAGTGTGGATATCTACTTGCTTGCCTGATTTCCTTACTGAGCGCGTTATGCTCACCCCTTTTTCTTTACATCTCTCTACAGAGCGTCAGTAGAGCGAGAGTTATCGTGGGAGAGTGTCCCAGAGTCCACTGCTAGTTCCTATCGATTCATCAGGTATACTTATTATGTACAGTTGTGTATCTAAACATAGAAACAGCACAGTGATGTATACGTTATATATTATGGGGAATGTAATCGTATTAGATTTTATAAAATCTTACATGTATAATAAAAGCAACTACAGTCAGAATTAATATATTGACATGTATGTATGAGAATGGATATTATGGTAAGTGAAGACTCTGACATCGAATCACAGCCCAACCAATGAAGAGAGGAAAGGTAAGTTAAAAATGCGAAAAATTTATTGTGGTTTTTGGTTAAAGTCAAGGATTGAAACTGGGGTCCTGACACTCTCCCTCGATCCGTCAGATTTCGGCGTCGGTTGGGCACGTCGTGTTTGCTGGTGGTTAGCATGATGCCGAGCAACATTTTTCGGTGGTTGTGGGGCCTCGTTTGGCGTCGATGGTCATCCGGTGCAGATCGTCTCCCTCAGCTCGCCTTACTCGCTTCGTTTTCTTTCAGAAATCGCGTTTCGCGATTTCCAGTTTCTTATTTATTTATTTATTTTATTATTATTATCTTAATCATTAAATATGATAAAAATCCCAAAATATCTTCAAAATAATTTTATTTTATTCATTTAATCAATAATTGAATTTATCAGTCTTATTTTATCTTTTCGGTATATTTTTTCAATATTTTCGGGATAATTTTTCTAAGTGAAAATTTTGATTAATTCCAATAAATTCATATCTTGATCAGTTGGACTCGAAATTCAATATTTTCCTCGTTATTGATCAAGATTTCTCAATTCCATATTTTTAATGAAATTTTCTTATCGAATTTATACCGAATTTTTATCTTTTGACCTTTTTACCCTTCTACACGTTCGGGACTAATTTAAGCCGACTTTCCTTCTTGGACCCACTATAATTTCTCATTTAAAATTCGTATCTCTGTCTAGACAATTCAAATCTCATAAATTTAATTTGAAATTCCGTAACTGTCCATTTTTAGATTTTACGTACGTTTGACTACTTCATTCATATTTATATGATCAAAATCATCCGTCGTATGATTCCATTAACATATAACAATATCCATACAATGTGTGAATCATAAGGAAATACGATAAAAATCTGGTCTTACATGTATGGCCATAGTTGGATTCCAGGCTACACTAATCAGGTGTGCGAGAACCCTACGCTTGGGCAGGCGGATCAACCATCCCTTCAGCTGAACTCAATTCACAGCACATCGTCCCCATGGCTAACGCTCACGGTACATCGTGCTCCCGTGGATCCTTAACACCCATTTTCATTGTCTCAAAATCACGTACGTACAGGTCAATGCTAGACACACAGTAGTACACAACGGCTCTAGCACGATTTATCCATCACACAGCAATTTCATAAACTCTCATGCGAGCTCTCGAGTGAAACACACAGTATCATCGAGGCATTAAGCATGTTTTTACTTATCACACAGAAGCACAAGAGACTACGTGCGAGCAACTCAGTGTAAAGCACACAACATATCTGAGGCATCTAGCACGATCCCATCACTTTAAATCGAGAGGGTCACATGCGAGTATAATCAGAGCAAGATCACTAAGAAGTACTCTATGGCTCCAACATGATTCCCAAAATCTAGTACGAGCAGCTCGTGTGGAACACACATCATCACCCGAGGCATCGAGTCCTCTTTAGCTTTCTCAAAAATTACTTTGAAAGTAACGTGCGAGCAGGGCTGGTCAATCTACCATTGCCTCTCATGCTCTAGCATGATTTCACACAAAAAAGAAATAGAAGGGCTCCATGTATTGTTATGAGTGAGAGGGTAAATCTCCCTCCAATCACTCTTTATAAGCATTTCATGAAATTGATTAAACCGGGAGCCATTCTACTATCATTCTTTGTCAAACCATTTGTAAAAACCTCTTTTTACAACAATCATAGAAGTCATGCAAATTCATACTATCAACTTATTCTCATACGTAGCTTTCTATCTAGCCATATCAATATTTATGTATTTATCGCATACATGTGCATTCAGGAGGCAAGAAAACATACGTATAGCTATCTCTATAGCTCACATAAGTCCCTTACCTCGAATCATGCTTCAATCGTCTTCCTTGATTCCAATAGATTGTGATCTAGTCTTGTCAACTTTGACTTTATCTTCTGGAGCAATCTCACTTTTCTACTTTTTGTACAATTTGGGGGAAAACTCATTTTCTCCTTCAATGGATCAACTTAACTTCCAGCTTTCAACTATGTTGTTCTTCTCCACTCTATGAACAACTTTGATGTAATAAACTTTCCTCTAATCTCTATGGAATTTGTTGATAGTCTAGAGAGGGTATTTAGGTCACTTGGCTTCAAAAATGGAAAGGTTTGATTTTTCCCCGCAATCTACAGTTTGGTAGCTTGGTGAGATCGATCTCCCTAGGTTAAGGATCGATCTTCCTCTATTTTTAAGCCTTTCAGAATGCCATTTTAAGCCTATGAGATCGATTTGTCGGGGCATGAGATCAATCTATTATAGACAGTAGCTTAAGGAGATCGATCTGCTCTAAGGGTGGGATCGATCTTCACCATGTCAATAGCATTTAGAGATCGATCTGGCCCTTTAGGGGATCGATTCCTTCTACACAGAATGTTTAGCAGATCGATCTGGCCCCATTGGAGATCGATCTGCCCTGTTCCATTGCACAAATAAGAGCATTTTTGGCTCTTCTAGATTGATCTTTCCTTCTATGAGATCGCTTTGGCATTCATATTTTCCAGATTTTGCTGTAGTTTTCTGCAATAACTCAAAGAAAACATCCTTAATTTTACTGTCATAGTCATTTTCTCATCCAACCACCTTTAAGACTTGAAAATGACATCCATTCATACCTTATATACATTAAAACTTGTGTGCATTCATTGTATAACCAAAGATATACAATATAAAACCAAATAGAAGTACAAAGATTTATATAACTCTTGCAACTTCATTCCATTTTACCACACCACTCATTTTTTTCACTCACATTCATCACATACAAATGTCCATTCCTTCATATTCCTACATAATGAAACTTGTACGTACATCACAAACTCATATTACAAGCGTGTACATTAAATTTATGGATTTTACATCACTTGTGCTTCACTTAGCATGTACTATGTATTACTTATGAATTCATAAGGTTACAACCAAAAAATACGGGCCTTACATACTATCGGTATGTCCTCTATCCTCGGATGTTCTCGACTTACATCAGAGATGAGTGCGATGTAACCTTCACATCAATAATTTAATCAGTGTTTTATAGTGATATAACTATATCTTTAAATTTCTCATAAAAAAACTTCATACATTTTCATTCCATAGCTTTCAAACGTACACTAAACTTTTCAGGTAGGGAGAAGGTCACAATCTTATTTTAGTAGTCTAGACTCACACAGTTGGCCGCTAACAAATCCATCCCTAAAATCACATCAAAACCACACATGTTTAACAGCACTAGATCTGCTAACATCACCCTATCTCCTACCTTGATTTCACACCTTCTACACACATATCAGTCCACTGGGATTCACGCATAGGGGTATTTACATGTAAAATAAAACTAAGGGTTCATACTTTAAGCTCAGCTTACATATAAAATGTACATCAATAAAAGAACGAGTGGATCCCGAATCAAATAACACATGAGCATCATGATTACAAAGAAGAAGTGTACCTAGTATGGTCTCGGACAATGTGTCTGCGATCTCCTTATCTAAGGCAAACACACGACCTTCTGTGACCGACATCTTACCCTTATCAGTAGCCGTTGCCCGTCTCTGGGGAATCGTCCTTTGAGGCTGCTGTTTAGGAGGCTCTTGAGAATATGGCTTCTACGGTTGCGGGCAACTTCTGACTCTATGACCCATGTCCCCGCATCTGAAACATCCTTGTATGGTCTTGGAACAACTTCCCTCATGTGATCGACCACAATCTCTGCAACTCTAACCTCTGGCCTGACACTTTGAGAGGTTTCCATAACAATGGGAGGAAACCTGGGTCTATCAACTCTTCGTCTCGGTCCCTCAAACTATCTCCTCTTAAAAAACCTCTCTGAAAGTCTGTGTGGGAGGTCACAAGTCGTTTACTCTTATCCCTGGTTAAAATTCAGGACTCAGTCTGAGATTGTACCAACTCCAGCCCTCTCTCTACCTCTTGTGCTCATCTCAGAGCATCCTTGAACTCAGTGATACAAAGCGCTATCAACTGATCCCTAATGACGGGCCTCAATCCATACACGAATCGCTCTATATGGAGCTCCTCATCCTTAAGGGTCTCCGAATCATACTTCAGTAGGGTGGTGAATCGACTCTCGTAATCATCAACCGTCATATTACCCTGAGTCAAGTTTAGAAACTTAGCTTCCATTCTCCTCTGGGCAGCTATTGGCACATACTGAGTCCTAAATGCCGACTGAAATGCCTCCCAGCTAATCACCTCATGGCTAGTCGCCATTATACTCTAGGTAGTGCTCCACCAATCTCGGGCTTGTCCCTTTAACATGTAAGCACCATACTGACCCTCTCAGCATCGGTGCATCCCAAATAGTCAAAAATGACTCACAGCTCTGTCAGCCACTCCTCAGCCTCTACGGGATCCATTCCCCCTCCAAAAGTCGGTGGGTTCATCTTCAGAAAGTCCTTCAATCGACCCTTATTTTTGTCATCAAGCTAGGTTTGCACCGGAGGCTGTGCAGTAGGGGGCACCGGGTCAGACTGTAATGGGGTGTGGGTGGTCCTTATGGTGGTGGAGGAGTTGAAACAATTATAGTACCCGAGGTATTCGGCCCAAAATGCTGCGTGAATAGTGCTGCCATCTGCTCGAATCCCTGCCGCACATTATGCTTTAGCCGATTCATTCGAGAGTTAAGACTCATCGACTGTGGGGCAAGTGGTGGAGGTGGTTGTGCCTCCATCCCAGAACGTCCTCTTCTCCCCCTCATTTCCTAACTTTTACGTGCCTGTGCATATTTATTAAACATCGATTATAATTCTACTCGTTAAATTCAATTCATTACAAGACAATACAAACACTTGGGATGTAATCTATTTCCAATTACTCAACATTGATAGTACTAGGCAACCTTTGCTCTGATACTAAGAAAATCAGTGACAGCCCGAAAGTGCGAAAATTAGGGCTAATTTAAAATTTTTCTTATACTAAACCTCTTATTCAGGTTGCATTCCTGTATAATGTCATTTAATCACTTGTGTTTATAATAAATCATAACCTTAAGATCACTCGATTTCTATTTCATAAACCCAATTACAAAATATCCAAAGGAAATCAATCCACAAAACACGATTCATTTTCCTCATATCATCCTAATTACATCCTAAAAAACTTAATACAAATGTCTGTATTACATCATTGTCTGGATACAAAATGAACTGAATTATACCTTATGCATGTACAAGAGATATATCACGACCCAAATTACCTAAAAATCAGAGTAAATTTTTCACTTTTTCATTTATTATTTAATTCTCACCTTTCTCTCATCGTGACCATCCTACAAACAGTTGGGCTATGATTCGGTGTTAGTCACCTCACACTATTACCAATTCCATTTCCATAATCAAGTTTATACATCAGAGTTTACTATCCTTTGACTTTAATTAAATACATACCCATTGGTATTTATAACTCTACATCCCCGACATCAATGTCCGTTTACAGTACTGTGCATTACATATTTAGATACAAAATCATACCAATGTGTATACCTGTCTCTCGATGGGCAGCAGCGGATACCAAGCATGAAGTCCTTAGCCGCTCAATAACTATTTCAAGTGCTCTGAAAAGATGGGAAGATATGGGGGGTGAGCAAACCACACGCTCAGTAAGGTAATTATGCAAGTAAGTAGATAGCTCCACTATCTACATGCTCATAATGCCATGCCCTTAAATCCATTTCTTTTCATTAAAATCATCAAGCACAAAGTCATGCATATTCAATGCCATAGTTCATCCAAAACTATTTGTGCATATACAAATCATGTAATTCATGCATTCAAAGCATTTTATGTGACATCATTAAATCATCATTAGCATGAAGTAAAGAGATATCATGCATCCTTTTGCGTCATGTAAGATAAATCATGAATTTGAATAAAAGCATGGAAAACATCATCATGCTACTGCATTCAAATCATTTCTTTAAAACTGCAGTAAAAACTAACCTTTCCGGGTCCATCTCATAAAACAATTCAATAAAGTTCATTATAAAACTCCGGTTATAAAACCACCATCTTTCAAGGTCACAAATCATAAAATCATCTGAAATCTCGTATCACAGTATAAAATCATAAAAATCGAGGGCCTGACCCCTCATCCGGGTCTACCCTGGTCTAACATACCACAAGTTATATCATGTGAGACAAGTAGGTAATTATCAGTAACATCGAGGACTATGGCCATATCCTAGTGATCCCTGGCAACACAGTACCTAGTGTGCGGGGTATCACACCTGAAACGGGAGGTGGGTCGTCCTACCCGCCAGAACAGCATAACACCAGTATTGCGATGGCAAGGCTTGCTGCCTCGTGGCTAATACCACTCCACTCCAACAATCCCCACGGTACAGTGTACTCCGCGTGACATACACGGTACAACGTACTCCGTGGACCCAAGCTCAATCAGGGTGCCTATAATAGGTCTTATCCACCCATATCATCTCTGTCTCAGAATGCACGTGTGAGCATATCATCTCACTGTGACACACAGTCTACAGGAGGCTCCAACACGGCTATATGCATGTAATATAAATTCCTATACGAGCAAAACTCAAGCACGACTCCATGCATATTCATGATATCAGAAAATCTCGTGCGAGCGAAGCTCTAGCACGGTTTCATAAAAATTAGTAAAATCTGCGTACGAGCAGCGCTCCAGTACGACTTAAACTGATTATAATTTCAAGTAAAATCCACGTACGAGCAATGCTCTAGTACAGATATGTATTAAAACTCAGTGAAAACCTCATACGAGAAAAACTCTAGTACGATATTCAAATGAATTATGAAAACCATATAAAACTTTGTACGAGCAAGCTCCAGCACAAATAAATGCTTAAGTAAATCAAATCTCGTGCGAGTTATACTCCAGCACGGCTTTATGCATAATTAAATCAAATCTCATGCGAGTTACACTCCAGCACGGCTTTATGCAATATCAAATCCAAACAGGATGCGAGCTAAGCTCTAACACCTCTCATGCATATCAAATCTGTAAAACTAGTGCGAGCAATCGCTCCAGCACCTTTTTATGCATATCAAGTCAAAACCAGTCAAAACATGTCAAAACATGTCAAAACATGTCAAAACGGAGTGCGAGCTAAGCTCCAGCACCTCTCATGCATTTCATAGGAATAAAAATCAGTATAAGCAACCGCTCTAGCACATGTCATCCATATGATGTCATAAGTCGGTGCGAGCAACTGCTCAAGCACATTTATGCACATTCACAAACGCATATATAGTGCGAACTACGTGTCGGCACTATCTGTTTTCATATAAACTTGATAGTTGGCCGTTTTCCAAAGAAATTTCCATTTAAATATTAATAACACCTACGTAGTGTCATTTTGGGAAACTTATGCAATTATTGGCCAATCTATCGATTTACTTTGATTAAAACCAAGAAAATTCCTTAATCATAAAAATCCTTAAATCATGCATTTCATGCATGTCATGCTTTCACCATCCTTAGGTGAACTTCCCGCAATAGAGGTAAAATAGACATTTCACCTATTTTGATCCTTAAAAATCATTTAAACCACTTTTAGGATCATTATACAATAATCGCGTATACATACATAATCAGTGTATACAAAATCTATTAAAAATATGCGTAGCTACCTCTAGCTACTCACACAATTCCCTTACCTTATTTTCTGTATAGTCTGACCTTACCACTGATGACTCGTCGCGCAGTCCGATTTGCTTCCAATCAGATCTTCGGAACTACGGATACATATTCATCAGGTCAATTACAATACAATTAATTGTATTCATATTTTTTGGGCTTAATTTAAATCATTGGGCCCGTTTACCCATATTGGGCCCGATTGCACCTTAATGGGCCTTAATCGGCCTTAAGCCCGTTTACCACAATTTATCGAGGCCTATTGGGCTCATTGGGCCCATCAATATTTATTCAGCCTCGTTCTAAACTCTCAGATAGCTTATGAATTATTTACGACAATTTATCCCAATTTTCCAGAATTTAATTCATTTATGCGGAAATTAAATCCATAATTTATGCTTTAAATATCAATCATGTATAACGATGCAAAATTGTCGTAAATAAGGGTTACTTACCCGAGATTCCATGATAATAAGTGAATCGAGGCTGTCTCGAGCTCTCGGTGGATGCCAATTGTCGAGCTACACAATTAAATATATTTTCGGGTAAACTTTCAGTCGATTATTTAACAATTTAAATATTTCAAAAATTAAATCGGTCAATTCGACCGCTTACCGACTTACCCGAAGCTCAATTGCATCACTGAAATTTTCCCCAATTTTTCCTCTTTTTCTTTTTCCCTTTTTCTTCCTTTTTTTCCTCTCTTTTTGGCTGAACCGGCCCGGTCCGATTCAACCCGGTTCGGATCACCGGTTCAGCTCAGTCCGGTTCGACCGGTTCAGTCCGGTTCGGCCTGTTCAAGCAACATTTGGTCGTGCCGGTGCCGTCCGGCCGGTTCCCTGCGCGATTCCACCGCCGTTCGGTGCGCCGTCGCATGGGCTCCCTAAATCGGGCCTCGACTGGGGTCGAATCGCAGCCATCGCCGACGAATCGAGATTTCTTCCTCGCGGCTACCTCCTCCATTTTCAGCGTTTTTCGGCCACCTCGCCGCGCGTCGCGGCCGCTGGTGGCTCGCCCGAGGTCAAGCTACCTTCGCCGACCCTCATCAGCCCCTCAGCCCCGTCTGTGGTGTCGGATCGGAGGGAAACCGACTCCCTCGATTTCCTGCTTCGCGTTTCTTCTATGTTTCTGTTTTCACATTTTCCAGATTCGCTTTTCTCGCGAATTCTTTTTTTTTTCATGTTATTTATTTATTTATAATTAAATTTTATTATTATTTTATTCAATAAAATAATAATAAAATTCCCAAAAATATCTAAAATAATTCTATTTTATTCATTTAATCCGTAATAAATTTCTCAGTCCGATTTTTTACCTTTTCCATATATTTTTCGATTATTTTTGGGATTATTTTTCGATGCGATAATTTTGATTTATTCAAATAAATTCATATCTTGATCAATTTAACCCGAAATTTAATTATTTCTTCGTTATTGATCAAGATTTCTCATTCTCATATTTTTAATTAATTTTTCTTGTCCCGATTAATACCGAATTTTGGTCTTTTGACCATTTTACCCTTGCACGTATTCGAGAATGCCATTTCAATCCTTTTGCATTTTTAAATGCACTTGAAAATATCGGGTCTTACAAGATAGCTTGGGGAAATCTTGTCTACTAGCCTATATCATGTACGCGCGGGCACTATCATGCTCACTGCAAGAAATCTGGAGGGGGGAGGAAAAAGGGTAAGCTCTCAAAACGCTTAGTAAGGAGGATAAGGGAGGTTTATAAAATCATCATCACAAACACAATATGACGAAAATATTTGAGCATGCAATCATTATAGAAATAACAGTAGAAATAATGGCATCAGCATAATTCACGTGATAAAAATCACAAATCATATTACATCAAATCTCAATGCGTGATATAAATCACAGTTGTAAAATCACATCATCATCAAGAAATCGAGACTAGACATTTAATAAAGCACAGATAAATCATCGTCATATGCACATCACATCAAATAGAATCGTCCCATAGGTGGACATCCCCATGTGCGGGAATACGTTGACATTTATACACATGGCCATGATTCGCTGTAGACTTGATCAAAGTCGTACAGCCATCGGTCTTACATGCTATCAAAGCAAGACCACTGATCGTTATCAGAGTGGGGTCATCTCACGTTACCATAATAGAGGTATCGGTCTTACATGCTACTAGAGCAAGGCTCGATCTTACATGCTACCAGAGTAAGGCCACTCAACGCTATCAAGCAGAGTATCAGTGTACATCTAATAACAAGCCATAGTCTCAGTAAAAATATGCCATTGTTGTATAAAAATCGTTTTGCCTTCACGTAGAGCTCATAGTGGTTATCATAAAACTCATTTCAGTTTTAAACCATATGTGTTCACAATTACACAAATCTCATTAAAATCGAGCTCAAACTGGCAAAACACTCACACATTCATCAAAACATCAAATCATCTCATTTCTCATAAGCATGCTCATTTCATTAAACCTTTTTCATGCTATTAAAATGTTTTCATTCATTCAAAAAACTCACAAGCACAAAATGGTTTATTTTCCCTTACCTCTTGCACCTTGAGTGGTACACTATCCTCTCGGACTGGCCTCGTTTCCTGTGTCAGAGTCTCGAGTTGTCCTAACATCATTAAATCACCAAATTGTAAGTATTCATCATTCTCATTTCTCCTTTCACCTCATTTATACCTATACCTATACTACATCCAAGTTATCATTCTTAAATATCACATTGTCTTAAAACTTATCCTACATCTTTATCATCACTTTAGCTCGCTCATTATCATTACAAGATATCCACATTTCATTTCCTAACTATACTCATTGGTTGTTTCCCCCATGACTTAGACATCTCAAACCAAATATACCTATATATACACATATATCCATTTACCAACATATATAATGATAATGTTTAAGAAGAACAAGGATCTTGTGAGCTCACCTAGCTTATCTCCTCTTGACCAAACTTGTAGAGTGCTTGTCCTTTCCTTTGTTCAATCTAATCCTTGATTTTTTAGTATGCCGTTCTCCTTACCAAGAGGAACCACTTTGTCTCTTACCCCTTTGTCTAATTTTATCCAGAATGTGGTGAATCTTAGAGGGAGAAAGCTTCGTTTGGGTGAAAATGGTATGTGTTGGGGTTTGTGGGTCAGAAAGGCTTAATTTTCGTGTAAAACCTCGCAATTCTTATATAGGTAGGGCGTATGAGATTGATCTCGCATTGAAAGAGAACGATCTCTGTTTGATTTCAACTGCTTCATTAATAACTACAAGATCGATCTGGTAGATGGTGGAGATCGATCTCTTCTAGGCCGAGACTTAAGGAGATCGATCTGTCCATGTGACAGGATTGATTCTTGCTAGGCAGAGGTAGCCTGAGATCGATCTGCTCCCTTGTGGGATTGATCTTCTTGCCTACTTTTACACATTTTCTATAATTCTGGAGCTTTGAGATCGATCTCTCTTCCCTTGGAGATCGATCTGGCCTTCACAGATCCTACTGCTACTGCATCCATTTGCAGGAGACTCAATGTAAAACTTATCTTAATTACTTCATGGTCCATATTCCAATCCATACACATTTAAGACTTAAAAACTTCATCTCCATACACTTCATCATATTTAAAACTTGCATGTGAATCAACATATCATAATTACATTCACCAATTACAAATTCTCACATTGTAAATCTCATAGTTAAGCTACATAAAATTTACAGTTCTCACATCAATTTATCCATCCTGGGTTGAGGCAGTACTCAAATTGGAACGACTGAGGACTTTAACCGAGATTCAAAGTTTTATAGGGCTAGCAGGGTACTACCAAAGATTTATAGAGGGATTCTCTAGAATAGCAGCTCCACTGACTAAGCTCACGCGTAAAGAAGTTCTTTTTGTTTGGTCAAAAGCATGTGAGTAGAGTTTTCAGGAGCTTAAATGGAGATTAACTACCGCGCCCGTCTTGACTATTTCGAATGGTTTGGAAGGTTTTCTGGTATATTGTGATTCTTCTCACCAGGGTTTGGGATGTGTACTGATGTAGGATGGTCAAGTTATAGCATATGGTTCTAGACAATTGAATAACCATGAGTAAAACTATCCCACCCATGATCCGGAGTTAGCCGCTATGGTATTTGTTTTGAAGATTTGACGGCACTACCTGTATGGTGAGAAATTTCATATCTTTACTTACCACAAGAGCTTGAAGTATATATTTGATCAGAAGGAGTTTAACATGAGACAAATACGGTGGTTAGAGCTGCTTAAGGATTATGACTGCGAGATTATGTAATATCTGGGTAAGGCGAACGTGGTGCCAGTGCTTTCAGCAGGAAGGGTATAGTGTCGCATATGATGGTTAGAGAATGGAAGCTATTGGAACAGTTCGCTAGACTCTAGATTAATGTTGAAGAAGTGGAGGTTGGATTTATGGCTAGCTTACGGATTGAGCCCAACATATTAGATCAGATCAGAATGAGACAAAGAAATGATCAGAAGTTACTTGATATGGTGTCACGCCCTTCTCTTACACGCGACCTACCAAAATCACCATAAATTTTTCGTTTTTCACCTACCTCTTCTTCTGTCATCACTTCACACCTATTAGTTAGGCCATGATTCGTCATTAGTCACCTATTCAAACTCATTCACAACATATATAGAATTTACTGTTCTTTTCTATAATATAAACTCTTATACATTAATACCATATTTGTACATATACATCCCGACCAAACAATCGTTACATAATTGTGCTTTTACATTGTTCTATACAAAATGTTCGAGTGTGTATACCTCTCTCAAGATGGATATGCAGCGGATCAGGGAATATCAGTCCTAAGCCGTCTCCACCTACTGTGGATACTCTTAAAAGAGGGAAATAATAAGGGGTGAGCTCACAGCTCAGTAAGGAAATCAGGCAAGCAAGTAGATAACCGCACTATCTACAAAATACAATGCTTATGTCTCGAAATCATTTCCTTACCCTATCTATATCTACAACATGCATCTCTCTCAAAACTTTATGCAATATATATATATATATATAGATACAAAACATTAGTTATAAAACTGGAAATATGCTAGTTTAACAACCTCAGCATTTTATGCAAAACACTTCATTTCTCATGTAATTTCACACAAATCACATTTATCATGCCATTTAGTTAAATCAAATCAATATGGCATTCATCATGTTTAAAAACATGGACATTAGGGCTTCACCCATCCCTCGGGTTACCCTTTTCACAATTCACGAACTCACATGTTTATGTTATAAAACCATGTGGTAATCCATTCAAGAAATCTCAATATACATAGCATGATAAGAAAACTGAGATAAGCGACTACATGTTTCGAGTGTATGATCATAACTCATTTTTCGTGATCCTAGGCTACACAATACTCATTGTGCGGGGTTTCACAATTGCTGTAATGGGAGGTGGGTCAAATCTCTACCGTTAGCTCTCAACTCAACTAAGGACCTAATCCTAGAGCACACCAGATCCCACTGGATCCCACTCCCACTGCTAACCATTCTTATCCAA
The DNA here is from genome assembly GCA_033439115.1 of Firmiana major. Taxonomy (NCBI): domain Eukaryota; kingdom Viridiplantae; phylum Streptophyta; class Magnoliopsida; order Malvales; family Malvaceae; genus Firmiana; species Firmiana major. Next base: position 43,558,818 of record CM065905.1, read on the forward strand.
GTACATCAAGTACTCATGGTATAACGTACTCCATATGACATACACGGTACACAGTACTCCATAAACCCTATCTTATGGTGGGATGCTCGCCATGAGTCTTAGTCCCCTTACCTTGGATATACCTCATAGTCGGGATGCTCGCCATGAGTCTTAGTCCTCATACCATGGGTTATTTTGATAGCCCTCTACCTTATCCAAAATATTGTACCTATGAGCATATAATATTAGTGCGACACATACTCAGCACAGGCTCCCAATATGGCTATTTCATGATCTTTTTAAAACTGGTACGAGCGAGTAAAACTCCCAACAAGACCATATCAAATAATGTAACTCTAGTGTGAGCAGTGCTCCCAGCACTATGTCATATAAAACTCGAGTATGAGCAAAGCTCCCAATACTCTATGATGTATAATATATGAAAACTGAGTATGAGCTAAGCTCCAAGTACTCTATCATGTAAAACTGAGTATGAGCATAACTCCCAATACTCTATAATGCATCAATCACAATTCTGAGTACGAGCAATGCTTTCAGTACTCTAACATGCACAAATCGCATTAAAATGTAGTACGAGCATATACTCCAGTACTATGTGATGTATATCAAAATATAGTGCGAGTATTCTCTAGCACTTATGGTTTTCACACAAAACTAGAGAGATGGCTAATCAAATCACAATTCACCCAATTCAAATTAAATAAGCACTCAAATGTGTTGTTTTCGCATATACATGAAAACATTAGCCATTCTATCATGCAAAATCATGAATCTCAATCTCGTCATGCTTTTAAGGTATTTTCACCCTATTTTTGGATAAAACACACTTATCCTCTTTGATTTCTATCACAACATCATGCCTACTCAAGGGATTTCATATAGCATATAATATCGAAATGCTATTCAAAATACGTGGAGCCATATCTAGCTACTCACGAAATTCCCTTACCTCGGATCACGTCAAGTGACATCTCTTCCTCAGTTCTGCTCACTCTTGTAGTCCGATCAGCTTCCAATGTAATTTTTGAAGTTGTTATATGTATTTATGTTAGTATACTGTATTATACTCGTTTCATTTCCCAAATCTCAATTTAACACATCATTTGCATTATTCTCTCCCAATATGGTATTATATACCATATTGATATATTGATATATTTATTTCTCCTTATTTCCAATATATGCATTTCATAAGATTAATTTATAATCTTCCCTACATGGATATTCCATCATCAAATTTATGTTAACAACATTTCCTCATCGTTTTCCCATTTTCACACCAATAGCTAGGTCATTCTCATTTTTCATGATTCTTTCATTTCCAACAATTCATACATATACAAATAAACTCATCAATACACCTAGTTTAACATATATAAACTTGGTACATTAAATCTTACATAGTTGAGATTTCCTTCCTTTTTCACCTAATTGGTACAAATCCTCCTTACTCTTGAAATCCTCGATTTTAATATCCTATTTCCAAGTATGTTGCTCTCCTCTTTACCAAGAACAACTTTGTTTATCTAAAACTGTAAGACCCGAAATTAAATCGTAAATTTTTATGAGGGATGAAAATGGTCAAAAAATTTAACTGAATGGGATTCGGATTGGAAATAAGGATTTAAAATGCGAAGTGAGTGAGTGTTCGTGAAAGGAAGTCGGGTTAAATAAATCCCGAACACGTGCAAGGGTAAAACGGTCAAAAGATCGAAAGTCGGAATAAATTCGATGAGAAAAATTAATTAAAAATAATGGATTTGAGAATCTTGATCAATAACGAAGAAATAATTAAATTTTGGGTTAAATTGATCAAGATATCAATTTATTGAAATTAATCGGGATTAATCAGAATTTTTTTATTTCAAAAAATAATCCCGAAAATAATCAAAAAATATACTGAAAAGGGTTAAAATAAATTAAATAAATTAAATTAAATAAATTAAATTAAATTAGAATAAAATAATATAAGTTGTAGATATTTTGGATTATTGTAGATTATTTTAATGAATAGTGTAATAATTAAATAAATAATAATAATAATAATAATAATAAATAAAAAAGAAAAGAGAATCTGAAAAAAAAAAGAAGATTAAAATGTCGGGGAGAGAGAAAGAGAAGCAGAGAACGAAAACGAAAGCCAAAATCGGGGGGGAGGCCGGACGACCACCGGTGACCCAATCGGCCAGGTGAAGGTCGAAAATGGAAGAGGAGAGGCCGACGACCTCCCTGGTACTGGCGGTGCAGCCCACTGATGTCGGAATCCAGCGGATCGAGGGAGAGAAGAGGAATCGCCGGTGATCGGCGCCGATTCAGGCCCGACCGACCCCAGCCAAAGCTTCCCCAAGTGCAGGCGATTTGTTTGGTGGCAGCACCGGCCAGTAGAACGGCCGGCAAACGCCGGAAACGGTGGAAAAAGGAAATGGTACCGACGACGAAGAGGAGAACAGCCGGACCGGCGACCTTCCGACGGCCTTGGAATAAGCCGAGGCCTGATTCGAGCTGCGGACGACCCAACGGAGCCACTGGCGGTGGAAGCCGGTGGAGAACCGATCGGCAAGGCGGTAAACCAGAGTGAATCGGGGTGAACCGGCGGTCCGAACCGGTCTGAACCGGACTGAACCGGTTCAGCCAATAAAGAAAGGAAAAAAAGGAGAAAAAGGGAAAAAGAAAAAGAGGAAAAAATGGGAAAAAAATTTGACGATTTAATCGAGCTACGGGTAAGTCGATAAGCGGTCGAAATTGACCGATTTGAATTTTGGAATATTTTATTTAATTATTATTCGACTGAAAATTTACCCGAAAAATTATGAAATTGTGTAGCTCGATAATTGGCATCCAACGAGAGCTCGAGACAGTCTTGATTTGCATACTAGCATGAAATCTCGGGTAAGTAACCCTTATTTATGGCAATTTACATCGTTATGCGCATTTCAGATTTAATTATCGCATAAAATGAATTAAATTATGAAAATTTAGATAAATTGTCGTAAATAATAAATTTAGCTATTCGAGAGTTAGAACAAGGCCCAATAAATGGTTAGTGGGCCCAATGAGCCAAATAGGCCTCGATAATGTGAAAATTAAGTGGAAAATGGGCTTAAGGCCGATTAAGGCCCATTAAGGTGTAATCGGGCCCAATAGGGGTAAATGGGCCCAATGATTTAAATTAATGCCAGAAAATAGGAAATATAATTAAATTGTATGATATCTGACCTGAGGAATATTTATACGCAGTTTCGGAGGTTTGATTGGGAGCAGAGCGGACTATGCGACGTGACATCAATGGAAAGGTCAGACTCGACAGGAAAATAAGGTAAGGGAATTCTGCGGACTGCGAGAGGTAACTTTACAAAATTTTAAGTTCATTTGTAGTCCTTTAAAAATTATCGGAAGGGTCTAGAGGTCAAATAATAGTTTTAGTGCCCCGAATGGGTAAATTACCAAAATACCCTTGTTAAGGGTAAAATTTATAAATTTAGGAAAAATTGGGAGGAGCAAGAACAAGAGGTTTCTACTCGTTCTGGAGACATTTTAATGCATGCATGAGTAGGCTGGCTAACCTTGAAAGAAAATGCACAGCATTGCATACTTTCAACGATATAATTGTTTTGAAAACTGTTTTGAGGAAACAGAGCCGCCTACGTGTTTTTATTGACATGTGACGTGCTAGAGCTTAGCTCGCACGATGTTTTGATTTGTGTGATGCATGCATTAGTGCTGGAGCGAGAGCTCGCACTAGAGTTTTACATGCATTGGTGTTGGAGTCTAACTCGCACCAGATTCTTTTTATATGATTTTCGTGACACGGTGCTAGAGTCTAACTCGCACCAGCTTTTCATATGGTTTGCATACAGAGTGCTAGAACTTACCTCGCACTAGTTTTACTTGATTTGATGAGAGTGCTGAGCATCGCTCACACTGATTTTTATGAGAACATGCGATGAGCCGTGCTTAGAGCATCGGGTAGACTGTGTGTCACCGATTAAATAGGCTCGCACGTGCGTTTTGAGACATGGCATGAGTATTGAGATATGATATAAGAAACAAAACCTCTCTATGGGAAGCAGGTCATTTGGGCTAGAGTACCTAGAGCGGTATGGGTCCACGGAGTACGATGTACCGAGCAAGTAGAATGGAGTACGATGTGTCGTGTGGTATCTTCGGATACGGCATCCTCGGATGCAGCATCTTTGGATGCATGGGATCGGATAAGACCGACGAGATGGAGTGACCCACCTCCAGGACGGTTCCCGATCATGGTGAGAACCCTCACACTAGGATCCGTGTAGCAGAGGAACTCTCGAGGACACATGGCCATAGTCCTGGCTATTACCGATATACAGACGTTGCCTAGTCTCGCATGTTGATGATCTTGACGATGATTGAAACTGGGTTTTAAACAAAATTTGCATGATGCTATTTCCATGCTTTTAAACCCATGTGTGATATAAACTGATTTTCACGGTTTTGTGTGAGTCAGGATCACCCGAAGGAGGGGTTGAGTCCTGACTTTATTGTGAAATTTTTAAATGAGAAAGAAATGATTTGAATGAATTGCATGTTGAATTTTGCCATGTGAATGGATTTACATAACATCATAACTCATATCATCTGTTTTAAAATGTGTGGATAAAGGGTGGTTTATGCATGGCACCACGTTCATGTAGGTAGTATGGTTACCTACTTGTTCGTAGGATTGCCTTACTGAGCTTGATGTGCTCACCCCTTTCATTTTCTCCCACAGATAATCTCCAGTAGACGTTGAGGCGACTCAGTACTGCATTCCGGATATCCGCTGCTGCCTATCATTTAAGGTATATACACTTGTATGTATTGTATCTAAATAAGCATAGCACAGTAACATGTTTGTAAGTGACTTTAGGGGATGTATAAATATTGTAAACACTTATAAATGATTGAGAAAGAATTAAGTTATATGGTAAATAAATGGTGGGACTGGCATTGATGCACAGCCCAATTAGTTGGTGGAATGTGGTCACGATCAGAGGACAGGTAAGCATGAAAGAAAATAACAAAACGCGAAAAAATTTACTCTGATTTTTGGGTGGTTTTAGGTCGTGACATACAAAGGTGGTATCAAAGCAGCAATTGGTCCGATGTGTGTCAGTGTCAGTAATTAGGAATTACATCCCCGTGTTACTGTGCTTGGTTAGATACAATAGTGTATATCGAGATGGGTTTTGACTAAGAAATGGTTGAGAATGCAGGAATGCCTAATATGAGTCACGTTAGATGAGATAGTGCACGAGGCAGAGGTCGTAGAGGTAGACCTGAGTCTGCTAAGTCGTGCTGAGTTGACCTGTGAGAATCAGGATGAAATCGAAATGAAGGCTAATGTTGAGCCTACCTCTCAGAGTCCGACAGAGTGATCGGACAGTATTGAGACACGCTTCGCGAGATTGGAGCGGAGTGTGGAGAATATTTTGGGAGCTAATTGCTCAGATTATGAATGGGATTTGAGGGCGAGTCGGAGCATTGGTAGAAGTCCGGTCGACCCATCTTAAGAGTTGATATGAGAAATATTCTGAATGTATTCCGGTGATAGAATATCCCGAACACTATTTAAAGGGAATGATAGATAAAATCCTTGAACACTATTTAAAGGGAATGATAGATAAAATCCTTACTCAGACCCAGAGGATTTGATTTATTGATGAGTATGATTTATGAGTATGAAACTCGATTATACTCTTGGGCAGATATTACCTCGACACTATGAACAAGTGATAGTCGAGATGTCTAAAAGTTCATGAAATGGCTCAATTTTTTAATTAGAGTCCGATTGGCCCGTGAGATATTACCTATACCGAGGCAGTGCGCAGATTTACAGTTGGGTAAATAAGAACATGAATTGCACGCTTCTGAGATTGGGAAAGGTAGTGAGGACTGAAATAGAGACAGAAAAGAGAATCGAGAAATGACAGAGATGTTAAAATGGAAAAATGGTAATTGGTAAAAGATTTAATTTGATGAGTCATGGAGTAAGATAATTGGTAAGGCCCCAGTGCATCCAATTTTGGCACTCTTGAGGGGCATTGTAATTGGAGGACCCCGACCTGCTACGAAGCAGTGTAGCAGTGTAAGCAGTGGAAGCAGTGTGGGATGTGTGGTAGATACCACGGAATGAGGGTCTATACTTACACTGTATTGATGAAAATGACCGTTAAATGTGGTAAGACGGACCATTGATTTTGATTGAACAGAGTTGGGCGAGATCGCCCCACAAAAAAGTAAAGAGACAGAGAAAAACTTCGTTGGTATAGCTGCAACGAAAAGGGAGGCCATAGCCGAAGAGAAAAGGAAAGTAGGCTGTTGGACAAAGGCGAGAGGATGTCTTGGACTAGGACACTATTGATGTTTCATGGATGTGGTGTAAGATACCACACTTGTTATGAATAATGAAGTACATATGTTCATTGATCTTGGTGCCACACATTTATTCATACCGCCTTCATTCGCATATAAGTGAGTAAAAGGCATGAATGCCTACATCATTGGGCACAATACTGATAAATGAGTACCCCAATAGAGGAGGGTTAATTAACGGAATATGGATATAGAGATTTTAAGTTGAAAACAGGAGTGAGAACATCACTGAAAAGTATACTGTAAGTGTTGACAAGTGATAAAAAAAGGGGTGTAACAGTTGAAATTAAGGGAGTAAAGGATTGTACTCACGGAATGAATAATGGAAGAGTTTTGTCATGAGGGATATACAAAAGGAGATAATCTTTAAGATAAGATAGATCCTAAATACAAGATGTATTGGAGTAAGAGGCGTATGCAAGGTAAGAACATCTTTACGATATGAAGTCATTGGAATTAAACGATAAGTCGTGAATATAAATTATACCCAAGGATAAAGATGGATATAACCATAACCAGTCTATGTGGTTAAGTCTGAAGGATAATAAAAGTATTTCAAAATACCTCCTCGCCTGAAGACTTGACAGCGTTTAAAACTATGTATATATAACCTATAACGTGAAATCGATCGTCGTAATAAATACCTTTAGCATTAGGATACCTTTACTAAGACGATAAGAATATTAAAATTCGACAAATCATAAAGGTTAACATAGTAAAATTTAATAAGAGCCGTTAAGATAAGAAAAGGAAATGACGCAGGTTAGTACCTGAAAATGTAAGCGATTTTGAAGGATCTTATACGCTTATGCGTAAATAAGTCAAGGACTGGACCGATCTGTAATCATCATTATCGATGATATGTTGGGTGTAGTTAAAGTCTAGGGCAAATTGTAAGCAATAATTGAAAATGTCTTTTACAAATGGGTTGTTACGAGTTCTCAATATGGTCTACTTCGTTGACACGTTTAACTAAGAAAACGTGGTATTTGAATGAGATGATAAATAAGATGATAGATGTGACATGAATTTCGGTGTAGTGAAGTATGAACTGACCACAGTGATTAATTTCACCATACCCAATAGCTCAAGAGGTTCTCAGTGAGTATGGATACCTCAAAATAATGAAGGAGCTGTGTATTGATGTATAATGGGAAGATAGTCAATTATGGAGTCAGACAACTCCTTGATCATGAAATAAACTATCTGACTCATGATTTTAAGTTGGCAGCGATAGTACTTGTACTGAGGATATGGTACTACTAGGTACACGATGAGGCGAATATGAGAATACATAGTGGGTGAGAGCTTTTGAGAGATTTTGATTGTGAAAATTGTACCACCCAGAAAAGGATAATGTGATGGCTGATGCCTTGAGCAGAAAGAGCCTTGGGATGGTATTACATATGATGGTCAGGGAGCGTGAGCTGCTAGAGCAGTTGTGAGCCTCAGTAGTGATGTGATCCCTTCTGATGATGACAGTGATTGTGTGATAGCTAGCCTGAGATTAGAACCGGATGAGAGTGCCCGGATTTGACAGGCTTAGCGTGATGATCTGCATGATGTCGATAGTTTGGGTCAGATTCAGAAGGGTACAGTGACAGAGTTCACAGTGTGATGATGATTTACAGAGGTTCCGAGACAATATAAGTGCTCCCCAGGACCACAGTTGACGGGATAGTAATATTGTCAGAAGCTCACTCTTCGGGATATACAGTGCATACGGAAAGTAACGAACATATTTATATAAAATCTCTGAAAGGGGTATTGGTGGTCAGATGTGAAAAGAGATATGGTAGAGATTGTGGAAAAGTGCCTAGTATGTCAACAGAATAAGGTAGAATATTAAAAGTCTGCAGAGTTATTGCAGCCTCTACCTATATCGACATGGCACGAAAAATGAGAGCAAGTCTCCATGAATGTCCTGATGGGTTACAGAGAACCCAGGTGAATTACGAGGCTATTTGGATGATAGCCGATAGATTTCCTAAGTCTACCGACCTTATGGTTATGAAATCCCCAGATACTCAGAGTGTGTATGAGGATTTATGTATAAGGAAGATTGTGGAACATTAAGTAGCGTTCCAGTGAGCATGGTATCATATAAGGATTCCCGCTTCACTTCCCACCTCTGAGGATATTTTTAGGAAGCTATGGGAACCCGACTGAGTATTAGCACAGCTTTCCATCCTCAGACAGATGGTCAGTTAGAGAGGACTGTACAGGTTCTGGAGGATCCGACGAAAGCGTGTGCCCTTGATTTTTTTTTATGCTCCTGGGATGATCAGTTATTACAAATCGAATTCGCCAATAGTGACAGTTGTCATTTGAGTATCGGGATAACAACATATGAGGCAGTGTATGGTTGTAGGGGTTGTTTCCCCGACTTGGATAAGAAAAGTGGGTGACAGATAGAATTATTTTCGACTTTGAATAATAAGTCTCTGAGGATGTTTAGTTAAGGATGAGAGATTAAGAACACCTCAGAGCAGATAGAAAAGTATTGGAATGCACCGAGTGTGAATTATTATGGTTGAAATGTTTCTTGTCCTAAGAGAATAAGGACATAGCAAACTTTTGGAAGAAGGTAAATTGAGTTTCACTGGATTGAATCTTTTGAGAGATTGGACAAGTGGAAGATAAGACCTGTAGGTGGCATTTCTACTTGAATAAGCAGGCACCCACAATGTGTCCCATCTTTTGATGCTTCGAAAATACTATCCAGATCCAGCATAGGTGATAGGATATGAGATCCAACCGTTCAGCTTAATGCAAATATAAGTATATTAAAAGTTGATTCGGGCATTAAACAGGAAAGAGAAAGTATTGAGGTTTAAGACGATCTCCCTAATTAAAGTCCTTTGGTAGTAATACACTCCGGAGAAAGTCACATAAGAATTTAAGAGTATGATACGATTGATGTACCCGGAGTAGTCTATGGACTCATATGAATTGGTTCTAATTTGGAGGACCAAATTCCTTAAGTGGGGTAGATTTGTAAGACCCGTAATTAAATCGTAAATTTTTATGAGGGATGAAAATTGTCAAAAAATTTAACTGAATGGGATTCGGATTGGAAATAAGGATTTAAAATGCGAAGTGAGTGAGTGTTCGTGAAAGGAAGTCGGGTTAAATTAATCCTGAACACGTGCAAGGGCAAAATGGTCAAAAGATCGAAAGTCAGAATAAATTTGATGAGAAAAATTAATTAAAAATAATGGATTTGAGAATCTTGATTAATAACGAAGAAATAATTAAATTTCGGGTTAAATTGATCAAGATATCAATTTATTGAAATTAATCGGGATTAATCGGAATTTTTTTATTTTGAAAAATAATCCCGAAAATAATCGAAAAATATACCGAAAATGGTTAAAATAAATTAAATAAATTAAATTAAATAAATTAAATTAAATTAGAATAAAATAATATAAGTTGTAGATATTTTGGATTATTGTAGATTATTTTAATGAATAGTGTAATAATTAAATAAATAATAATAATAATAATAAATAAATAAAAAAGAAAAGAGAATCTGAAAAAAAAGAGAAAGAAGATTGAAATGTCGGGGAGAGAGAAAGAGAAGCAGAGAACGAAAACGAAAGCCGAAATCGAGGGGGGGGAGGCCGAACGACCACCGGCGACCCAATCGGCCAGGTGAAGGTCGAAAATGGAAGAGGAGAGGCCGGCGACCTCCCTGGTACCGGCGGTGCAGCCCACCGACGTCGAAATTTGGCGGATCGAGGGAGAGAAGAGGAATCGTCGACGATCGGCGCCGATTCAGGCCCGACCGACCCCAGCCAAAGCTTTCCTAGGTGCAGGCGATTTGTTTTGTGGCAGCACCGGCCAGTAGAACGGTCGAAAAACGTCGGAAACGGCAGAAAAAGGAAACGGTATCGACGGCGAAGAGGAGAACAGCTGCCGGTGACCTTCCGGCGGCCTTGGACGAAGCCGAGGCCTGATTCGAGCTGCGGACGACCCAACGGAGCCACTGGCGGTGGAAGCCGGCGGAGAACCGGTCGGCAAGGCGATAAACCGGAGTGAACCGGGGTGAATCGACAGTCCGAACCGGTCTGAACCGGACAGAACCGGTTTAGCCAACAAAGAAGGGAAAAAAAGGAGAAAAAGGGAAAAAGAAAAAGAGGAAAAAATGGGGAAAAATCCCGACGATGTAATGGAGCTACGGGTAAGTCAATAAGCGGTCGAAATTGATCGATTTGAATTTTGGAATATTTTATTTAATTATTATTCGACTGAAAATTTACCCGAAAAATTATGAAATTATGTAGCTCGACAATTGGCATCCAACGAGAGCTCGAGACAGTCTCGATTTGTATACTAGCATGGAATCTCGGGAAAGTAACCCTTATTTACGACAATTTACATCGTTATGCGCGTTTTGGATTTAATTATCGCATAAAATGAATTAAATTATGGAAATTTAGATAAATTGTCGTAAATAATAAATTTAGCGATTCGAGAGTTAGAACGAGGCCCAATAAATGGTTGGTGGGCCTAATGAGCCCAATAGGCCTCGATAATGTGAAAATTAAGTGGAAAACGGGCTTAAGGCCGATTAAGGCCCATTAAGGTGTAATCGGGCCCAATAGGGGTAAATGGGCCCAATGATTTAAATTAAGCCCAAAAAATAGGAAATACAATTAAATTGTATGATATCTGACCTGAGGAATATTTATACGCAGTTTCGGAGGTTTGATTGGGAGCAGAGCGGACTGCGCGACGTGACATCAATGGAAAGGTCAGACTCGACAGGAAAATAAGGTAAGGGAATTCTGCGGACTGCTAGAGGTAACTTTACGAAATTTTAAGTTCATTTGCAGTCCTTTAAAAATTATCGGAAGGGTCTAGAGGTCAAATAATAATTTTAGTGCCCGAATGGGTAAATTACCAAAATACCCTTGTTAAGGGTAAAATTTACAAATTTAGGAAAAATTGGGAGGAGCAAGAACAAGAGGTTTCTGCTCGTTCTGGAGACATTTTAATGCATGCATGAGTAGGCTGGCTAACCTTGAAAGAAAATGCACAGCATTGCATACTTTCAACGATATAATTGTTTTGAAAAACAGTTTTGAGGAAACAGAGTCGCCTACGTGTTTTTATTGACATGTGACGTGCTAGAGCTTAGCTCGCACGATGTTTTGATTTGTGTGATGCATGCATTAGTGCTGGAGCGAGAGCTCGCACTAGAGTTTTACATGCATTGGTGTTGGAGTCCAACTCGCACTAGATTCTTTTTATATGATTTTCGTGACACGGTGCTAGAGTCTAACTCGCACCAGCTTTTCATATGGTTTGCATACAGAGTGCTGAGCTTACCTCGCACTAGTTTTACTTGATTTGATGAGAGTGCTGAGCATCGCTCACACTGATTTTTATGAGAACATGCGATGAGCCGTGCTTGGAGCATCGGGTAGACTGTGTGTCACCGATTAAATAGGCTCGCACGTGCGTTTTGAGACATGGCATGAGTATTGAGATATGATATAAGAAACAAAACCTCTCTATGGGAAGCAGGCCATTTGGGCTGGAGTACCTAAAGCGGTATGGGTCCACGGAGTACGATGTACCGTGCAAGTAGCATGGAGTACAATGTACCGTGTGGTATCTTCGGATACGGTATCCTCGGATGCAGCATCTTCAGATGCATGGGATCAGATAAGACCGACGAGATGGAGTGACCCACCTTCCGGACAGTTCCCGATCATGGTGAGAACCCGCATACTAGGATCCGTGTAGTAGAGGAACTCCCGAGGACACATGGCCATAGTCCTAGTTATTGCCGATATACAGACGTTGCCTAGTCTCGCATGTTGATGATCTTGACGATGATTGAAACTGGGTTTTAAACTAAATTTCATGATGCTATTTCCATGCTTTTAAACCTATGTGTGATATAAACTGATTTTCACAGTTTTGTGTGAGTCAGGATCACCCGAAGGAGGGGTTGAGTCCTGACTTTATTGTGAAATTTTTAAATGAGAAAGAAATGATTTGAATGAATTGCATGTCGAATTTTGCCATGCGAATGGATTTACATAACATCATAACTCATATCATCTGTTTTAAAATGTGTGGAGAAAGGGTGGTTTATGCATGGCACCACGTTCATGTAGGTAGTATGGTTACCTTCTTGTTCGTAGGATTGCCTTACTGAGCTTGATGTGCTCACCCCTTTCATTTTCTCCCACAGATAATCTCCAGTAGACGTTGAGGTGACTCAGTACTGCATTCCGGATATCCGCTGCTGCCTATCATTTAAGGTATATACACTTGTATATATTGTATCTAAATAAGCATAGTACAGTAACATGTTTGTAAGTGACTTTAGGGGATGTATAAATATTGTAAACACTTATAAATGATTGAGAAAGAATTAAGTTATATGGTAAATAAATGGTGGGACTGGCATTGATGCACAGCCCAATTAGTTGGTGGAATGTGGTCACAATCAGAGGACAGGTAAGCATGAAAGAAAATAACAAAACGCGAAAAATTTACTCTGATTTTTGGGTGGTTTTGGGTCGTGACAAAAACTCACTCAAAACTGGTTACAAACTGAAGTTCTCTAGGGTTGAAATGTTAGGTTTTTCTTTTGTTCTTGAATGAAATAGTAAATCCCGTGAAAACTGAAGTGCAGAACCCAGTATTTATAGAATTATCTCTATGAGATCGATCTGCTCTCCAAAGGAGATCGATCTACCCTGCAGTTTTCCTCTCCACATTGACCTTTCAGGCCTAATGAGATCGATCTATTCCAGGTAATAGCTTAAGGAGATTGATCTGTTTCGAGGTTGAGATTGATCACTCCAAGTCAGTAGCATTTGAAGATCGATCTGGCCCTTTAGGGGATCGATTCCTTCAACATAGAATGTTAGAAGATCGATCTAGCCCCATTGGAGATCGATCTGCCCTATTTCATTGCTCAAATGAGAGCATTTTTGGCTCTTCCAGATCGATCTTTCCTTCAATAAGATCGATCTGGTATTCATATTTTCTAGATTTTGCTACAATTTTTATGTAGTAACTCACATAAAACATCCTTAATTTTACTGTCATAGTCATTTTCTCATCCAACCACCTTTAAGGCTTAAAAATGACATCCATTCATACTTTATATACATTAAAACTTGTGTGCATTCATTGTATAACCAAAGGTATACAATACAAAACCAAATGGAAGTACAAAGATTTATGCAACTCATGCAACTTCATTCCATTTTACCACACCACTCAAAACTCAATATATTCACATTCCACTCATGGAAATATCCTTCTTACACTCGCTATACACTTTAAAATTTGTGTGTATTCATTTAACAATCCAATATGCACCTTGCATAATTAAATGGGAGTTTACAAAAATTAAGGGTATTACATATGGTTAGCCAAGCAAAGCAAGCTTTGTAGTCAGATTTTATGGTCAGTGATGATGGGCTGTTGAGGTTCAAGGGCCGAATCTATGTTCCAAACGATAATGCCCTGAGACAGCAGGTTTTGAGAGAGTCTCACTGCTCCCGCTACACCATGCACCTACGCAATACCAAAATGTATCATGATCTACAAAAGGTGTATTGGTGGATTAGTATGAAGTGGGTTGTAGCAGAATTTGTGGCCATATGCTTAGTATGTCAACAAGTTAAGATTGAGCATCAGAAGCCAGCAGAATTTCTTAAGCCCTTGCAGTGCCTACGTAGAAATGGGAGCACATCACGATGGATTTTATTATGGGACTACCACGGACCTGAAGAGGTCATGACGCAATCTAGGTAATAGTTGACAGATTGACTAAGAGTGCCCACTTCCTTACCATTAAGAGTACAGATTCTTTGAGTGCCTTTGATGAACTGTATGTCAAAGATGTAGCTCGTTTACATGGGACTCCCTTGAGCATTACGTTTAATAGGGATTCCAGGTTTACCTCTAGACTTTGGACACATTTTTAGGAAGCTATGGGATCTCAGTTGAATCTCAGCACGGCCTATCATCCTCAGACAGATGATCAATCCGAGCGAACTATTTCGACCTTGGAGGATATGTTGATGGCGTGTGTAATGGATTTTAAAGGTTCATGAGATGACCATTTTCCCCTTGTAGAGTTCGCTTATAATAATAGCTACCATACTAGTATCGAGATGACACTTTATGAAGCTCTTTATGGCAGGAGATATAGGTCCCCAGTTACTTGGGAAGAAGTGGGTGATTAGAAGTTTATGGCTCCCGATTTTGTGGAATAGGCAGCGAAGGGTGTTCAGATTATTTGTGACAGACTCTGGGTTGCTCGAAGTCGGTGGAAGAGTTACGTTGATGTGTGTAGATGGCCACTGGAGTTTTAAGTTGGGGACACTGTGTTTCTGAAAGTTTCTCCGAGAAAGAGCATCATGCGTTTTGGAAAGAAAGGGAAGTTGAGTCCTCGCTTCATCAATCTATTTGAGATACTTGAGAGAGTGGGAGATGTTGCTTACCGGTTAGCTTTACCTCCATAGCTTTTTAGGATACATAACATCTTTCACGTCTCAATGTTGAGGAGGTATAATTCGGATCCCTCCCATGTCATTGAATATGATGCTTTGGATATCCAAGGAGATATGAGCTATGTAGAAGAACCTATCCAGATACTCGACAAGAAGGAAAGGGTACTTTGGATGAAGAAGATCCCATTGGTAAAGGTTCTCTACCAGTACCACTCCATGAAAGAAGCAACGTGGGAACTACAGAGTCTTGTGAGGGAGAAGTGCCCTTGGTTGTTTAATAGATCGAACTGAATTTGAAGGACGAAATTCCTAAAATGGTGGGGAAGAATGTGAGACCCAAATTTTTATGCTATTGTTCATTTTAAGATAAATTGAGAAGTTTAAGACTTGTGTAAATGTTTATACAAGACCCCGAAAGATCGAGATGCTCAGGATAGTGGCACGAAGCTTAAGGCACGTGTTTCGAGGTAGCATCTTGAATTTAAGTACTTTTCAATAAATTATGATTTTAAGTATGTTATGATGATTAGAAAGTGAAACTAATACATTAGAAGTGGAAAAGTTAGTAAAACTCGGGTTTACACTAAATTGAGCAAATGAAACTAGAAATAGAAATAAATTTGAAATAAATTTTAGAAATTTAAAAAAATTATTCTGAGGCTATAAGAAATTATTATAAGGCCTAATTTACATGAGGAATGAAAATTGGGTGGAGATATGGAGGTTTTGGTGATGAAATGAATTTTTAAAATAAACTGAAAACCTTAAGTTACATTATTCGATAATGACTAATTTGTGCAAAATGGGCCCAATTGGAACATTTTCTTAAACAAGTGGGCCCCAAATGTTTATGAGAGATACTAAAGACATAGTAGAACACTTGAGAAGTGTAAATTTGAAAGAAAATGGGCCAGACCTAGTTTTTATGGATTTTCTGAAACTGACCAGTAGGATATCCCAACCGAGTGAACTGGATACCTATCAGGAAAAGCTAAATTTCAACCCACCTAGAGATCTGATTTAGATCCAGCCATTTCAAACATTAAACTAAACTTATATATATTTCATAAGGCTTTGAAAAACAAGCCAAAAGAACCTCCCACGCGCCCTCACCTCCCTCCCAAAATTGTCGCAGGTGTTACTGTACTTCTCCCCTTTTTGCATTTTTTTGACCCCTTTTCAAGCTGAATTTGACTATGGAAAAAAAGGATTAAATCTTAACCTTTTAGTCCTATATAATATATAAAAAATCTAGCCATAACGTAGTTCATTTACTAAGTGAAAACTTAGAGAGAAGAATAGGGGCAAAATTTACCATGTTTCGAGGTGAGAGAAAGTTTGATTTTTTAAAGTTTATGGTTGGTTTTTCTTATAGTTTTTGATGATTCTAAGCTATATACATGTTGAATTACAGCTGAGGATTTATTTGGAAGATCAACAATATGGTTAACTTTGGTCAAAGGTGAGAGAAACTTGATGGATGATGAAGATGATGAGATATGTTTATGCTTGATGATTTTTAAGGATTTTTAGTTAAGTAGAATTTAAAGAAATAATTTATATGGAAGTGTATAGTTCTGATCAACATGCTTAAGTTGTGGAAATTATGAATTTTGGATGAATTCAAGATTGTTAACAATTAAATTTATACTGAAAAGGTCTGGTTTATAACTTAGTCTAGTGAAAAATCGAAAGGTGTAAGAATTGGTAAAAATTGGATTGATAAAGTGAGAACTATGGATGTGAATGAGTATTTAGGTTATTAAGATGGTGAATGTGAAGTTAGAATAATTACATTGGCTAGAAAACTTAAACCGGCACTTAAATCGATAAAACTGAGAAAATAGGAAAAATTAACAAAAAGGTCAAAATTGGTCAACTCGTAAGAACATAAATACATATTTGGATATGTTGAGATGAAATCAAACAATATTTGATGATTTGGTATTATTTTGGGTGGCTCAAAAATTCAACACGTAAAACGAGGTAAACTCGGACCCTGACAAAGTAACGTTGTTTTAGCTCTGTTGAGGTAGGAGATACAATTTAAAATAGTACTAACCTCCTATATCTATTTATTGTTCATAAATGACTTGGAAATCGTAGAATGAAATCTGTTTGAAAACCATACTTTCTCAGTTTGTGCCCAAAAGTAATAATAAAGCGTTTTTAGATATTGAAATCACGATTTTCGATTATTTTGTATAAATAAAATAGATATACCTTTTTTTTAAAAATGAATTATGACATGATTTGATGATTAGAGTTTCCATATGAAAGTAAGTAAGTAACTAAGTAAATAAGTATTAAAGTAAGGATTTTGAGACGACAGGCTACTCTTAGTATATGCTGAGTGCATAATCATGCCTGCTACTTGTGGTGTTCTGGCTTCGACACATGTAGTATTAGTTTAGATTCTCCAGTGTAGTGCCTATTCCACCTTAGTGGTGTTGTTTTCCACTACACATGATGTCTATTTCTGGAGTATCTTGTGACCGTACTAGTGGTTCGTACCACTGGTGCCCGTGCACTAGCTGTGTGCTAGTGTGATTGACATAGTATATTAGAATCATTATACGAACCTGATCTAGTCTACAGCCCTTACCATGGCCATAGGTATTATTCCCTCTACGGAGGAAGTGATATGTTGCATGATAACTATGTTGAAATAGCTGTGTCTACATGTTTTAATGTATAATGATTTAACAAAGAAAGTATGTATGATGTTTTAGTATATAAAAGAACGTACAACGTTTTGATGAAGTACAATGTATTTTAAAGTAAGCATGTAAAATGGTTTCCTAAATATGTATGTAAGGAAGTATGTTTATTCTGATTTTCCAACTATTTTTAAATGGTTAGAATTGTTTTAAATGCATACCTTATTGAGCTTTTCCCAGAAGCTCACCCCTTCTTTTCTCCCATTTCAGAGTACCTACAATGAGATTACTCAGCTATTTATTGAGTACTTTAGCATCTGGTGGATTCCGTGCCTGCCAGACTACTTTTAGTACCCGCACATATAGATCATCAGATGTTTATTTCCAAACATGTATATTGTCCAGCTATTGGATTGTATATAAATACTTTTGGGATGTAATCAATTGTTTTATGGATTATTATGTAAACAATTTGGGAAGTGAATGTAATACCGGTGATACTGAGTATGATATGGAAGTTGTAGTTGTAAAAATATAGAGTTGGAAGTAATAAGTTTAAGAAATAAAATCAACTACTTTGTGAATATAATTTGTGTTTACCTGCAGGGGGATAGGATATATTATAAAAGGTTATGCTACCGAAATTTTTGGCAAAATTAAATAGTTAAAAGCATAAGTAATAAAAGAAAGAAACGAAGTAACCTACACTGTACAGGAATGCAACCTAAGTGGAAAAATAAGATTTAAAGGAAAAAAAAGTTAGCCCCTATTTATGCGCTTCCGGGGCGTTTCATTGAGACTCGACGATTTAGCGCTGCCCTAGTCCCATTGAGGTAAGGGATGCAATTTTAAGTAGTAATGACATCTTGTTCCTGTTTATATCGCATGAAATGATTTGATAGATGTATGAAGAGTTTCCGAGGAAAACTGAGCCTTTTTGGTAGGAATTCTCGAAAGGAATAGAAATCGGGTTTAATTCCTGAACTTAATTATTTTTGGTATATCAAGTATGAGTTTTAATACACTAATATTTTATATTAGAAACTCTATGATTTTAAAATTTCAACTTCAAATGATTTTAAGTACGTATGACAACAAGTAAAGAAGTAAGGTTTTTCTAAGACTAGAGGGTAACCCCATTAGCTTATGCTGTGTGCACATCATGCCCACTACTTGTGGTGTTCCAGCTCTACCACCTATAGTGCTTGTTACGTTTTGCCCATGTAGTGCTTATCTCAACCTTTGTGGTGTTTGTCTTCGCTACACTTGGTGCATATTTCGTAGTATCTCGTGCCCATGCAGCACTCATGTATGTTATCCGTACGGTGAGTGCCACTGGTAGCTGTGCCCTAGCTATGTGCTAGTTAAAGTTTATTCAGATACTACGCTTATTTGTTATACGACCTTGATCCCATCTACAGCCCCTATGACGGTCATTGGTACTTTATTCCCTCTACGGAGGATAATGTATGTTTGCATGATAGCTATTCGGGCATAGTCTACTCTCCATGTTTTAATGTATGAGCGTTTTCAGTATGAAAGAAAGTAAGATGTATGTTTCATTTCAAAGTAAATAAGTATGTATGTAAATCAAATTCCATAAGTATGTATGTACGATTATTTTATTTCAAAGTAAGTAAGTAAGTTTATGCAAATGGATTTAAGTAAGTACAAAAGCATGTTAACCCTAATTTTCCATATGTTTTTGGGATTGTCAGAATATCTTTAAATGCCTTCCTTACTGAGTTTCATCAGAAGCTCATCCTCTTTTATCCTCCATTTTTGATTACCTGCAATAGAACTGCTCAGCTATTTGTGGAGTACTCGAGTAGCCTCCTAGACTCCTTTCAGTACACGCTCAGGTATATCCTTTGAGATGTATTTCCAGACAGTGGTAATGTACCAATACTGGATTGTATATGTATACTTTTAGGATGTAATCTAATGTTACGGACTTGTAGATAAATAGCTTTGAAAACAAATGAAATGTTGATGATGTTAAGTATGAATATAGTTGATAAAGTGGTAATGTCTTTTGAATTGGGAGATGGTAAAGTTTAAGAAAATAAAAGCAACTGCATTATGATTAGAAATTGTTGTTTATTATAGGGAGGTAGATTAAAAATGTGAGACCCCATACATGTATAGTTGTAATGTGTGTAATTGGATCAATGAATGCCAATAGACTTGTAAGGTATATTGTAATTGATGTAAGTCCATGGATTCAAAGTACATATGTGTAATATGATTTGTAATGTACATACAAGTTTCATTGAGTATGAATATGAAGAAATGAGTTCTTGTAAGTGATGGATGTGATTGGAACTCAAAATGAGTAGTGTGGTAAAATGGAATGAAGTTAAGCTCCTATTTAGTTTGGAATGTGATATTTTTGGATATACAAGTAATGTACACAAGTTTCAATGCGCATAAGGTATGAATGGATGCCATTTTCAAGTCATAAGGTGGATGGATAAGAAAATGACTATGGCAGCAAATTAAGGATGTTTTGATGTGAGTTGCAATAGGAAAACTGCAGAAAATCTGGAAAGTATGAAGGCCAGATCGATCTCATAGGATGAGAGATCGATCTGGAAGAGCCAGAATGCTCTTATTTGGGCAATAGAATAGAGCAGATCGATCTCTAATGGGGCCGGATCGATCTCCTAAGCATTCTGTAATGAAAAGTTCGATCCTCAAGCATACAGATCGATCTCCTTAGCTCTCTATTTGGGAGCAGATCGATCTCATGCTTCGACAGATCAATCTCATGCATAAAATGCCATGAAAATGAGGGATTTAAGGGGACCAAATCGATCTCCTCTTAGACCAGATCAATCTCCTCAAGTGATTTCTATAAAAGGAGTGTTGAAAATCTAAAAATTTCATAAAAAACACCAATCTTCAATTTCTAACCCAAAAACCTAACTTTCTCTCTCTAAAATCAGCCATTTCCAGTAAGAATTGAGGGGAGGCCATTAGATACTAAGTTGTTCATCTTTAGGAAGAGAACAACATAGTTGGAACCCAAAATCTCATTATGCGTATTGAAGGAGCTAAGGGCATTGACATTTGGAGCAAGAAGAAAAATCAGTTTTGGTAAGATTCTAATACTCAAATCCAAATACATTGTTTATTTAAGTGATTTTGGAGTTGAGTTGGATGTATATTGATGGATAAGTTATCTAGGGATGTGGTGGAATTGGTGTGACCAACAAAACCTAGAATGGGTATAATGTGAGGAGATGTGAGTTTAAGTGAAATTATGAAAATGAGTATGTAAATGCTTGATAAATGCCATAGTGAGGAAATTAATGAAATATGAACACTATGAGCTTGATATCGATTTAATATCGATTTGGAATGAGTTAATAGGCCTAAAAGAATCCATAGACTTGAGTTATGGGTAAAGAAACGAAACAAGGCCTTATGAGTGTTAATAGAAACTATAGGTCGAATCGATTATAGTGGACGCACGGTGTCCTGTTACATGGATCGAATATAATGTGAACTACGATTATACGCAGTTTCGAGGAGTCCGTTGGAAACGAATTGAGTTGTACAAGTAAGCAACTTTGAGGAAATGGAATCACGCATCGCAATTCCTGGTAAGGGAATTTTGTAAGTATATAAAGGTAGCTTGTCACACCCCACTTCTGGGAACCCTTCTATCCATACATTCTCTACTACGGTTGGGCTGTGAGAAGATTTAAATGTTTAATTCACACTCGCAGGTACGTGTGTAGATATACAAAATCAATTGTATAAATACCATATGCTTACATATCATCCCCATAATACTGTTTACAATTTCCAAGATATAACTGTGCGATACGATATATTAGATACAAAATACTCGTGTATACAAATCTCATACCTTTACGGAATTGTGGGAGCTATTCAACACAAAAGACCTAGAGACCACCGCTCTCTTACTTCTCAGTACCTGGAGGGGGGAAATAGTGGGATGAGCAAACCACAACTCATTAAGGAAATGTATGCTAGCAGGTAGATATCGTACTACCTACATAGCTCATGCATGTACAAACCAAAACTGTGTTTTTATTGTAAATGGAAATATCATACGAAAAATGCATTTAAACATATTTTTCTCAATGGCATTTTCGTGTAAATCAAATATATCAAGCTTCCATTTAAAACATGCTCATAAATAGTGCCCTCACGGCACAAATGTGAAATCAGAGATTTATCAAAAACACAAAATCTCTTTCTTCCCTTAATTCACTTTTTCTGCAAATCTCTTTCTTTTATGAGATTATCTCTGTTTCTCGAATCTCTGAGACAGGCATGAAATTTTCGACAATCAAATATCCACGACATATGGCCATAGTCAGTGATCCCGAGCCTTACTGATCAGGTGTGCACAGGGCATCACTTCGCCTGAAGGGGAATGGGTCAGTCCTGCCCTCCGGCTCATCTCAATCAACCTCATCTCCTCATATACTCACAGTAAAAATACGTTGTGTGTCATCTACGTGATACTCGTACTCACGTGCACCCAGCACGGTACATAGTATACTAACGGATAACTACACTGTTCTACGTACGACCGTGGACCCAAGTCCATACTCCAACTCCGATGGACTTTTCATCCTAAACCATGTCTCATATACCAGGCGAGCAAGCAGCGTGACACACAGTCATCGCAAGGCTCCAGTGCGGTACGATCTATCGTTAAGGCCCAGCCCGTTCAAATGGCCATCGGCTGGTATCCCCTTGGGTCCCAGACCCCCGAGTTTACCTCAACTCAATAAAACAGGTACGAGCAAAGTTCCCGCATTTCCTCAAAACCATCGCGCAAGTTAAAACTCTAGCACGGTACATCAAAGGCATTAAAAACGGGTGTGAGCTAGCGCGTCAACACCAAATCTCATCTCAAAACTGATAGATGGCTATTTTCTCTTTTTAAAACTCAAAGCATGTTTATTCATACAGCATGCCTCTTCATGCTAAAACATGTAAAATTAGCCAACCTATCATCAACGTTTCTAAATCATCAAGATCAATGTAAAATAGAGAAAAACATTGAAAACATGCATATCATGCTATTTCCTTACCCTATCCCATTTCTCAATACATATATACATCATAGTACTTTTCATGCTTCCATATCATTTCATAGAATTATAATATTGTACTAGTTCTAGCAATATATCTACGAAATTGCTATAAAATACGCATGAACATCTCTATAGCTAACACACAGTCCCTTACCTCACTTTACTTGTGTGCAACTATCCTCCTCTACGCTTCTCGCATTCTCATCTCGACTTGCTCCGGCATGTCATCCGAAACTGAAATTCATCCATCAAACACTTGAGTTAACATTTCTAACTCTTATTCAACTAAGCATTTATCCAATGCCTTAAATACACATTTTACCCCTTGTGGTAAATCTCACAATTTTATCCCAATATCAACATGCCCAAACCATGCCCACAACATAATCATCCTCTCAAGATATCTCATTCATCATTAACACTTCTACATTCCACTTTCTCACACTAGACCATTTCTAAGTTATATTCATTTCATGCCATTCTAGGTAGTTCTACCCACAAGGTGCACACCCAATTAACTTCATAATCATTAACTAGACCAATGTACTTGGATTTGTGCACTAGAACTTACCTCCTTGGATTTCCTCTTTGTTCCAATTAGAAATGCCCTTTATTCCCTCAATCCGTCAAATGGGAAAATGCCTCTCGACTATGTTGTTCTTCTCTTAGACGTGAATGACTTTGTCTCTAAATGGTTTTCCTCAAATCTTACTGAAAATGGCTGGATTTAGGAGTGAGAAAGCTAGGTTTTAGAGTTGAAGTGAAAATAAATGGTTTATCCCGAAATCTGCAGATCCAACTGCTCCTATTTATAGATTTAACTTGATGAGATTGATCTTTCTTGGGTGGAGATCGATTTGGTCCTCTAAAAATCCCTCTTTTCTAAGACATTTTGAAAGCAGGAGATCGATCTGTCGAGGCTTGAGATCGATCTGCTGTCAAACAGAAGCTTAAGGAGATCGATCTGGTCTTAGGGGAGATCGATCTGCTTCCAACTCGAGAGCTTAGGAGATCGATCTGATTCCTTTAGAGATCGATCTGCTCCATTCCATTACTCACATAAGAGCATTCTGGCTCTTCCAGATCGATCTCTCATCCTATGAGATCGATCTGGCCTTCACATTTCCAGATTTCCTGCTAGAACAACTCCCTTCAAAACTTCCTCAATTTACCTCCATAGTCCTTTCCTCATTCATCCCTCCTTGAGACTTAAAAATGTCATCCAATCACACTTAGTACATATTAAAACTTGTGGGAAAATCTTTGTATAACCAAATATACACGATATTACCCGAAATGAAATATACACTTATGTAAATCTTTCCTTCCATTTTACCACACTACTCTTATTCCATTTCAATCACATTCTTCTCATATTTAAGTTCATTTCTTCATACTCATTCATAACGCAACTTGTACGTACAATCACGACTCTTATTACAAGTGCGTACATAATCTTATGAACTTACATTGCATATACTTTGTATTACGAATGTATTATCATACTCATGATTTCATTTACATTTCTATGTACCTATATACAACTGTACATATACGGGGTCTCACATAGCTGCTCATATTTTGTGGGTGTATAGGGCTTTAGAAATGTGCATGAGTTTATAGAAATGTGTTTGAAGATGTATGGAAATTACTATGAGTATTTGTATGAGATTTGGTTGTTTGAAATGGTTATTAAAAAGGGATAGTAAGGCTAATAATTGCATAAATCACGTGTTTTGAATGCTTTTACAAAACGCAATGCTTTGATTTGAGCAAATAAAAGGATAGGCTGGCTAGTACTTGAATGATGTTGTGAAATAGCCCATGTGAGGCACTAAGCATGTTTTAAGATGTTTTGAATGCATGCGAGCCGCCTATCGTGTGTATGTGATTTAATTCGCGCTAGAGCCTCGCTCGCGCTGGATTTCGATATTTTCGCTTGTGTGAAACGTGTTTGAGCTTAGCTCGCACATTGATTTGAATTGTGACGATGTTTTATAAACCGTATTGGAGCTTTTGCTCGTACATGGATTTGAGTGGTTTTTCTTATGCATATAATCGTACTGGAGCTATGCTCGTACGTGGTTTCTTCATATTTTTATGCATAAATGTCGTACTAGAGCGTTGCTCGTGCGAAGTGATTGGTTTTGATGCATGAATTCGCGCTAGAGCGTAGCTCGCGCTGGTTTTCACACTGTGGTATGTATGAGGCCGTGGTGAGAGATACAGATTGGTGTTCAAGGAACCGAACAGGCCTAACAGACCTCTTGAGTAGGGTGAGAGTGAGGGGCTAGGACCTGACATCATCCATTCAGGGAACCCAGCAGGCCTAACAGACCTCTTAAGTGGGGTGAGGGTGAGGGGCTAAGACCTGAATCAGGGAACCCAACAGGGGCGAGCAAGGCCATGAGGGGCTAGGACTTAGTATTGAGGTTACTCCCACGCACTCTTGAGACTATAAAGGTTACACTCGGTATGGGGTTGATAAGACCTACAGCTGGCACCCCCAACCTTGTTATGGGTCCGCGGAGTACGATGTACCGTGTATATCACATGGAGTACGATGTACCATGTGGTTGTTACTTGATTTGAGAAAGTCTGGCGGAGAACTAACCCACCTCCGTACCAGCATGATACCTCGCACACTGGGATCCGTGTGGTCTGGGATGATACGTGACGATTGGCCAACATAGTCAGAAGAGTTATAGTAACCTGTCTCCTTGCTTGATTTACTTACTACCACATGATTTTAATCTCTAAGTGTGATTGTGATTGTTCAAGGTAGACCCAAAGGAGGGGTTAAGCCTCGTGGAAATTGATTTGTGAAATGAAAATGAGGTTGCGATTGCGAATTGATGTGATGGGATCGTATGTGTTTGAGAAAGAGTTTTATGACGTGGGTTTAAAAAGGAGGTTTCTTAATGAATTGCCCTTTTTATGAATTTAAATGAGATTGAGCATGAGATGATTTATACATGATGTTTTTACCATGTTTTATATGCCAATGTACATGATTTTGATACATGATATATATGTATACTCATATGGCATAGTTTTACTTCCTCATGCTCCTACTACAAACGATTTATGCATAACACTATCAGCATGTAGATAGAGTAGTTA
Source organism: Firmiana major (assembly GCA_033439115.1). Taxonomy (NCBI): domain Eukaryota; kingdom Viridiplantae; phylum Streptophyta; class Magnoliopsida; order Malvales; family Malvaceae; genus Firmiana; species Firmiana major. Next base: position 43,584,564 of record CM065905.1, read on the forward strand.
TCTACCATGCTTGCATTATTGCCTTACTGAGCGTGTGGTTGCTCATCCCTCTCTATTTTCCCCCTCCTACAGAGCGTACATAGTAGCCCAGTGAGGACTGAGGCGTGGTAATTTGGACATCCATTGCATCTCCATCACACAGAGGTATATACATAGTGATTCTTTTTGTATCTAAACAATGTAAAAGCACAGTATTCTTTTGAGTTGTAATTATGGGGGATGTAGATATCAGTAAAACATAATTTTGTATAAGTACACGATTAAATGCGAATGTATGACAGAGTTTTTGTTATAAGTGATATACGAAAAGAGATAGACTGGAATAAGAGGCGTATGTAAGGTACAAATATCTCTGATACGTGAAGTAATTTAGATTAAAGCAATTAGTAGCGAATATGAATTGTGACCAAATGGACTGATATGTAAAGTAATTGTGGTCAAGTCTGAGGGTTAATAAATGTATTTCAAAATACCTCCCCGCCTGAAGACTTGACAGCGTCTAAAAGTGTACACGTAACCTATAAATTAAAATCGACAGTCGTAATATATACATTTAAAATTAGGGTACCTTTACTGGTACAATAAGAAATATAGAATTCGATTAATCAGAAAAATTTAAAAATTTAAAATTTTATAAAAGCCGTTAAAAAGGAAATGACGCGGGTTAGTAGCTTCAACGGAAGCGATTTTGAAAGGACATTATACGTTATGTGCACATAGTCAAAGATATGAGTGATGGAAATATTCAATGGAACTCAACTACGACAAGTTATTTAAACTTTACCTGGACCGATTTGTTATCATCCTTATTGATGATATTTTGGGGTGTATTTAAAGTCCAGGGAAAATTATAAGCAATAATTAGAAATTGCTTTTATTGATGGTTTGTTGCGAATTCTCAACATGGACTACTTTATGGACACATTTAACTTAGAAAAAGTTGTATTTGAATGGGATGATAGACGTGACAGGAGTTTTGGTGTACTGAAGTAATAAACTGACCACCGCATTTATTCTCACCATACCCAACAGATTAAGAGGTTTCTCATGAGTCTATGGATACCTCAAAGTAATGAATGGGCTATGTAGTGATGCAAAAAGGGGAAGATAGTCAATTATGAATCCAAACAACTCAAGGATCATGAAAGGACTATCCGAACCATGATTTAAAGTTGACAGTGATAGTGGTATGGAGTATATGACAATACTATGTATACGGTGAGAAATTTCAGGTATGCACTGATCATAAAAGCCCCGAGTATCTATTTTTATAGAAAGAGTCGGATATGAGAATACATAGTGGGTTAGAGCTTTTAAGAGATTTTGATTGTGGAAAATTGAACCACCCAGGAAAGGCTAATGTAATGGCTAATGCCTTAAGCAGAAAGAGCCTCGGGATGGTACCACATATGATGGTCAGGGAGCATGAGCTAATAGAGCAGTTGTAAGCCTCAGTAGTGATATGATTCCCTCTGATGATGACAGTGATGGTGTGACAGCTAGCCTGAGATTATAACCGGATTTGAGTGACCGGATTTGACAGGCTTAGCGTGATGATCGACAAAGTGTCGATAGTGTGGGTCAGATTCAGATGGGTATAGTGACAAAGTTCACAGAGAGTGATGATGACTTACTGAGGTTCAGAGACAGTATAAGTGCTCCCCAGGACCACAGTGATGAGATAGTTATTGTCAGAAGCTCACTCTTTGGGAGATACAGTGCATCCGAGAAGTAATAAATATATCAAAATCTTAGAAAGGTTATTGGTGGTCAGATGTGAAAAGAGATATAGTGGAGATTGTGGAAAAAGTGTCTCGTATGTCACCAGAGTAAGGTAGAGCAAGAGAAGTTGCAGGGTTATTGTGACACGAAAATGGGAACAAGTTACCATGAATTTTGTGATGGGTTACAGAGGACCCGAATGAATCACGAGGCTATCTGGGTGATAGTCGGTAGATTGACTAAGTCTACCCACCTTCTGGTTAGAAAATTCCCAGATACTCTGAGTGTGTAGACCGATTTATGTGTATAGAAAATTGTAGAACACCAAGTATTTTCTAGGGAGCATGGTACAGATAGGGATTCCCGCTTCACTTCCTACTTCTAGGAACGATTTTCAGGAAGCTATTGGGAACCTAACTGAGTGTTAGCACAACTTTCTATCCTCAGACAAATGGTCAGTCAGAGAGGACTGTACAGGTTCTAGAGGATATGATGAGAACGTGTGCTATTGATTTGATAAGCTCCTGGGATTATCAGTTGTTACTAATTGAATTCGCCAATAATGACAGTTGTCACTTGAGTATCGGGATGACTTCAGATAAGGCATTGTATGGCCGTAAGGTTTGTTTCCCCGATTTGGATAAGAAGAAGTGGGTGACAGATAGAGAATTGTTTCCAAATTGGTAAGACAAACCTCTGAGGATGTTCAGTTAATTGTGAAGGATTAAGAACACCTCAGAGCAGACAGAAAAACGATGCTGACAAGAGATAAAAACCATTGGAATTCACTGAGGGTGAATTACTATTGTAGGAAGTTATTGGTCCTAAGGACATAACAAGTTTCGGAAAGAAAGCAAATTGAATTTTGTTATATTGAATCCTTTGAGAGATTGGACAAAGTGGGAGATAAGACCTGGAGGTTGGTGTTACTACCTAAATAAACAGGCATCCACAATGTGTCCTATCTTATGATGCTTTGAAAATACTATCCGGACCCAGCGTATGTGATCAGATATGAGCTTCAACAGTTTAGCTCAATGGAAGTATAACGTATGATTGAAAAACTTGATTCGGGTATTAAACAGGAAGGAGAAAGTATTGAGATTAAGATGATCTCCCTAATTAAAGCATGTTGGTAGTAGTACACTCCGGAAAGTCATATATGAATTAAAGAATATGATACAATAGACGTACCCGGAGTTGTTTATGGATCCATTTAACTTGGTTCTAATTTGGAGGACCAAATTTCTTAAGTGGGGGAGATTTTGTAAGACCCGAATTTAGTTAAAACATGAAATGAGTATGTTCGTGAAAGGAAGGATTGAAATGGTCCCAAATTAAACGAACGGGATTCGGACTGGAAATAAGGATCCAAAAACACGAAATTAAAAATGCAAAAGGACTGAAATGGTATTCCCGAACACGTGGAAGGGCAAAATGGTCAAAAGATCGAAAGTCAGAATAAATTCGATAAGAAAATTTAATTAAAAATAATGGATTTGAGAATCTTGATCAATATCGAAGAAATAATTAAATTTCGGATTAAATTGATCAAGATATGAATTTACTGGAATTAACCGAAAATTTCACATCGGGAAATAATCTCAAAAATAATCGAAAAGCTGAAATAATACCGAGAAAATTATTTATTCATTAAATAAATTAAATAATAATAATTTATCTTAGATATTTTGGTAAAATAATAATAAAATATTGAATAAAATAATAATAAAATTAAATAATAAATTAAATTAAATTAATTGTTAAAAAAAGGAAAGAATCAGAAATTATCGGGGAGAGAGAAGAAAATGGAAATCGAGGAAGACGACCCGCACGTGGCCGACCGATCCACGGCCACCGACGACCAGCCGAGGAGAAAGAGGAGAGGCCGGCGATCTTGTGGGCACCGGTGACGCGCGCCAAGGACCGCCGAATCCGGCGAACGGAGGAGGATAAACCGACGGGAGAAAGGAGTTCGATTATGGCGATCCACGGCAGCTGGGCTCGAACGGCGGACACCGACGTGATTGGGAAGAGGATGCGGTTCTTTTGAGATCAATGTCGGCCGACGAAACCACCGAAATCCGGCGGATCAAGTGGGAGAATGCCGCGAAGGGAGAAGAGGAATTCGATGGCCACCAGTGTGATTCGGCCAACCTCGACCCTAGCCGAACACTCCCCCAGTGTAGACGCACCGTTTGGTGCCAGAAACGAGCCGAGAACTGGCTGGAAACACCATGAACGATAGCGGGAACATCTGAACCGGTACGGATCGGTTCAGCAAAGAGGTGAACTGGATTGAACCGGCTGAACCGGACCGGTCTGAATCGAGTTGAACCGGACTGAACCGGTTCAGCCAAGTAAGAAGGGAAAAAGGGAGAAAAAGAGAAAAAGGAAAAATGGGACGAATTTTTGGGGATACATCGGACTTCGAGTAAGTCGGTAAGAGGTCAAAAGTGACCGATTTGAATTCCAAGAAATTTATTTAAATTATATTTAATCGAAAAGTAACCCGGGATTAAATATATAATTGTGCAGTTGTACGACAAAGCCCGAACGAGAGCCAATTGAGCTCCGATTTTTGTATCCCGCATCATATTGGGTAAGTACATTTTAATTTCGACAATTAGAGTCCTTTAATACAGAGTTTTGATTATTTTACGAAATTTATGGATTAATTATGTATAAAAAGGAATATTTATCGAAATTGTAACGTAATTATCGTAAATAGTGTACGGGCTATCCAATGAGTTTGGAACAAAGCCCGATGATTATTGGTAAGCTGAATTAACCCAGCAAACCCCAAGAAGGGATTTAAATAGTATAAACGGGCTGAAAATGGGCTCGAGGCCCATTAAAGTGCAATTGGGCCTAATAGAGTAAAATGGGCCCAATACGTTAGATTCGATCAGTAAATGTGATATACGGATAAAGATAATTGAATTGACCCCAATTATGTGGTTATATGCAGTTCCGTAGACTTGGTTAACGCGCAGTTGGATCGAGAGATCAAGTATTATCAAGACGAGATAAGTTCACACGTAAATCGAGGTAAGAGAATTTTGTAGGTGCATAGAGATTTCTATGCGTATTTATTGAGGGGATTTAAAGGGCTTAGTATTCCTTAAAGTATCTAGAAAACAAAATACTAATTTTTACGAAAACCGGGGCATAGGTGAACAAAGAAAAAGATGATTTTGTCCCTGAGAGTAAAATTTACAAAAAGGGTAGTAAGGCAGATAAATTGCATGATTTCATGTTTTTATTGCTTTATATGAATATATTGCTTTGATTTAAGCAAATATGCACATAGGTTGGCTGTTGATTTCGTGAATTATACGAAAGGGTACCGGTTTGGACCGGTTACTATTTTAAAAGATGTTTTATCAAGATTGAGCCACCTATCATATTTATTCGAGTAAAAAGAGTGCTAGAGTCTTTCTCGCACTCAAGTTTATTGATTTATTACTCATGAAAAGCCGTACTGCAGCATTGCTCGACGAGAAATTTGTGTATGTACAAAACCGTGCTGGAGCTTCGCTCGCACGAGATTTTGGATATCGTGATATGCATAGCGTGGTGCTCGAGCTTCACTCGCACTAGACGTGAGTTGACATGCATATAGTCGTGCGGAAGCCTCCTGTAGACTGTGTGTCACAGAGAGTTGAAATGCTCGCACGTATACTTTGAGACATGGGTTGGTTATCGACATAGTATTGGGGTGGATAAGACCTACAGCAGGCACCCCCAGACTATGATATGGGTCCACGGAGTACGATGTACCGTGTATGTCACACGAAGTACGCTGTACCATGCAGTCATGATGACTCGATGATATTACTTGATATTCTGGCGGGTAGGACTTGACCCCACCTCCTGTTGCAGTTGTGATACCCCGCACACCGGGATCCGTGTAGCCTGGGATCACAGGAACAAAGTATGGCCATAGTCCTCGATTGTCGTACAGTAACCTACATGCCTCACATGATATCATACGGTCTGAATAGACCAGGACGAACCCGAGGGAGGGGTAATGTCCTGATTTATGTTTTTAAAAGAGATGTGATTTAATGAATCAAGGTATTCCCGCGAGATGGGTTTAGCCTTGATGTGGTTGTTTTATGATAAAACAAATGAGTTTTAACGTGATGAATTTATGATGAAACAAATAAGTTTTAATGTGACAAGCCTGAGATGACATACATGATGATTTTTCCATGTTTGATTTATATGTCGATTTCATGATTTCTCTTGTATGATATATACATACATGTGTCATCGTTTTAGTCATACCTCATACTCCAAATGTAAACGATTTTATATCACGACATTATCAGCACATAGATAGTATAGTTATCTACTTGCTTACATTATTGCCTTACTGAGCTGTTTATGCTTACCTTTTTATTTTCCACCCCACAGGGTTTATTTAGTAGAAAAGAATGACAGTAGTCATATCCGCTGCTTTTTATCAAGACCAGGTATACACATTTGTATAATTTTTGTATCTGAACATATAGCGGCACAATACTGTACATGGATGTAATATTGGGGATGTATTTATTTAAAATAAATTGATATGTAAATGAAATATGAAAATGAAATGGTAAATAGGTGAGAGGTGACTAACACCGAATCATAGCCCAACTGTTTAGTAGTGTAACTGTTCACGACGGGTAAAGAATTAAAAAGCGAAAAATTTACTCTGATTTTTAGGTAATTTGGGTCGTGACACTTTTTGTATCTAAGCAATGTAAAAGTACAGTATTCTTTTGAGTTGTAGTTATGGGGGATGTAGATATCAGTAAAACATGTTTTTGTATAAGTACATGATTAAATGAGAATGTATGACATCATTTTATTAAATTGTGAATGAATGGTAATTGGTGATTATTATTGACTCATAGCCCAACTGTGTTGTGGTGAGTTTGTTTACGACCGAGTAAGGAAAGGTATAAACGTGAAAAATTTATTGAGATTTTGATTAAGGGAATGGAATTGGGTCGTGACAGAGATTGGTATCAGAGCTGAGTTGGCCTAATGTGAGTCAGTAATAAAACGTAGGAAAGTACATCCCCATATTACGGTGCTTTTGTTTAGATATAACTGTGTATACCGTGATGGATTGAGCTTAATAAATTAATTATAATATAGGAAGTTAGGCACTATGCTAGTTACACGCAAAGGTAGAGGGCCGAGAGCACGTGCTAGAGGCCGTAGAGGTAGGCCTGAGAGCCGTGCAGAGCCACAAACTGAGTAGGCTCCACAGAATCCTACTGAGAGAGCAAAGGATACCAAGGCTCGTTTCGCTAGGTTAGAGTGGAGTATTGAGGATCTGGTAGAGATAGTCACACAGGCATTAGGTACCGATGATATATGAGGTCCCGCGGCACAGCCTACTACGGAACAGGCAGTTGAAGAGGCAGAGAGACCTCAGACTACAGAGACTGCTACTGTTACATCACCTCCAGTACAGGATACAGATTCTCCTATTGCTCCACAGTAGAGCGGTAGTGATTTGGGTTATGACTACGACTTAGCAGGTTGCGAGAGTTTCAAGAGCTGAAACCCCCAGTGTTTAGAGGGGTGAAGGACTCGGTTGTCACGGAGGACTGGGTGTATGAGATGGAGAAACTGTATAGGTTTTTCTGATGCACTTCAGCTGAGAAGGTAGCCTTTGCCATGTTTATGTTGAAAGGCGAGGCTGAGCATTAGTGGAGGTCCACCGAGGTTATTTTGAGGGCCAGACACTCTAAGATCTCATAGGAGATATTTCTAGAGGCCTTCAGGAGACAGTATATTCCAGCTACCGCACAGAGGAAATTACGGATGGAATTTATGAATCTGGTTCAAGGGAACCGAACTGTGGACGAGTATGAGTCCAAGTTTATGTCCTTGGGGAGATATGACCCAGACACGATGGGTAGTGAGACCTAGAAGATACAGAAGTTCATGGATGGATTGAGATTAGCCATCCGGACTAAGCTAGCTCCCTTCGACATTTTGACTTATGAGGAGGCTATACATAAGGCTCAGTTGTGTGAGTAAGACTTTGAGCGAAATGCCTCCGAGCTTGGGAGGATTAGTGTCAGGAAGGACAGAGATCGGAAGAGATCTGGATTTAGAAGAGTGGCCAAGAGAGGTGCCCAAAGGTTTTTTGAGAAGAGGCCTAAGATCGAGGAGGTGCAGGAGAGAGCTGCTAGACCTCCTGTATACCCAGCCTTGATTGCGCCGAGGGGTATAAATATTGGAGGACCACGACCTACCACGGATCAGTGTAGGAGATGTGGGAGATACCATGGGACTAGACCATGTCAGGTGCCCCATGTTTCATGTTTTAGGTGTGGGAGGCCAGGACATATATCGAGGTTCTGCACTGAGATGTTTGAGATTGCCCCACAGAAGGCCAAGGAGCCTGAGGGAGCTCCAGTTGAGACAGCGGCCCCGAGGATGAGGGCTACAGCTGAGGAAAAAGGGAAACAGGCTATGGGTGTGAGCAGAGGAAGGGTGCACGCACTGGACCAGGACACTGTAGACAGATCGATGGATGTGATTAAAGGTACCATCCGAATCTTTGATTTAGAAGCATTAGTATTATTTGATCCTGATGCCACGCATTCTTTCATATCACCTTCCTTTGCACATATATTGTTGAAGCATGTGAAACCAACATTGTTGGATAAAATGTTGATGATTTCCACACCCATGAATGATAGTCAATTAACTGAGCATGTACGTAGAGATTGTAAGTTAAAGATAGAGGGGAAGGAAATGATAGCCAATATGATTTTATTGAATATGAATGATTTTGATGTAATTTTGGGAATGGATTGGTTGGCTACCAATCATGTTGTGATGGATTGTCATGCCAAAACATTGATGTTTTCAGGATTAGACAACCTTATTGTAAATTTTGATGAAAAGAAATGATATGAAACTTGTATATTTGTTGTAAATAAAAGTGTATGATTTTTTTTAATGCATAATGCTTGAGAGATAAATTTATTGTTTATGATAAATGTTGACAGTGGAGTGATGGTTTATGTTACTAACGATAGAGTGGATAATGTGAAGGGTTCATTGCCTACGTGGTCGATATAGATGAGGCACACCTAGAATTGAGGGACATACCCGTAATTGCGGATTACCCTGATGTCTTTTTGGATGAATTACCAGGATTACCACCTGAAAGGGAAATGGAATTTTACATAGAGTTAGTGCCTGGTACAGAGCCGATATCAAAACCACCCTATAGAATGGCTCCGATAGAATTGGAAGAGCTGAAGAAACAGTTGCAAGAGTTGCTGGAGAAGGGGTTTATCAGATCGAGTGTCTCACCTTAGGGATCACCAGTTCTATTTGTAAGGAAGAAGGATAGAAGCCTCCGACTGTGTATAGATTACCAGTTGTTGAATAAGGCCACCATTAAGAACAAGTACCCCCTTCCAAGGATCGACGATTTGTTGGATCAGCTCCAAGGAGCCGTAGTGTTTTCTAAGATAGACCTACGGTCAGGGTATCATCAGTTGAGGATCAGGAGTGGAGATGTAGCCAAGACAGCATTTCGTACCCGCTATGGCCACTACGAGTTTTTGGTAATGCCATTCGGATTAACGAATGCTCCCGCAGCATTTATGGCATTGATGAATGATGTATTCAAGCCATACCTGGACAAGTTTGTGATAGCGTTTATTGATGAAATTTTGGTGTATTCCAAGTCCAAGGAAGATCATGAGGAGCACTTGAGGATGGTTCTGCAGACCCTTTGAGAGAGAGAATTGTATGCCAAACTCAGCAAGTGTAACTTTTGGTTGGAGCAGATCTCATTTCTGGGCCATGTTATGTCGAAGGATGGGGTATCAGTTGATCCATCAAAGATAGAGGCAGTTGTACAGTGGGAACAGCCCAAGACAGTTACGAGATCAGAAGTTTTATGGGATTGGCAGGATATTATCGTGATTTGTAAAGGGTTTCTCCAGACTAGCTGCTCCGTTGACGCGACTTACGTGTAAAGATGTTGAGTTTGGATGGGATGAGGCATGTGAGAGGAGTTTTGAGGAGCTTAAGCATCGATTGACCACTGCTCCAGTTCTCACCATTCCTACTAGCTCAGGAGGATTCTCGGTGTATATGGATGCATCACACCAGGGACTGGGCTGTGTGCTTATGCAGGATGGGAAGGTCGTTGCCTATGGATCTAAACAGTTGAAAGATCACGAGAGGAACTACGCGACACATGATTTGGAGTTGTGGCCGTGGTATTTGCTTTGAAAATATGGCGCCACTACCTCTATGGTGAGAAATTTCAGGTGTTCACAGATTATAAGAGCCTTAAGTACTTGTTCTCGCAGAAAGAGCTGAATATGAGACAGAGGAGATAGCTCGAACTTTTAAAGGACTATGATTGTGAAATCATGTACCACTCAGGTAAGGCAAATGTAGTTGTCTATGCTTTGAGTAGAAAGAACCTTGGGTTGGTGTCATATATGATGGTACGAGAACATGAATTGTTAGAACACTTTGTGAACCTCATTTGGATGTAACCCCACCTGGTTCGGAGAGACTTGAGATCATGGCTAGTTTGAGACTGGAGCCAGAATTGATTGGTCGTATTCGGCAAGCCCAGCAAAGTGATCGACGATGCATCGATTGGCTGAGGTAGATACAGATAGGTGTGGGTAGTGATTTTGAGCTAACTACAGATAGCTTATGGAGGTTCAGAGGCAGAGTATGCGTTCCCAAGGATCCTGAGATTAGGAGTATGATTTTATCGGAGGCTCACTCATCGAAGTATACGATACATCCGGGAAGTAGCAAGATGTATCAAAACCATTGGAAGGTTTATTGGTGGTCTGGAATGAAAAGAGACATTACTAAATATGTCGCTAAGTGTCTCGTTTGTCAGCAAGTGAAGGTAGAGCATCAGAAGCCTGCAGGATTATTGCAGCCTCTACCGATACAGACATGGAAGTGGGAGCATGTCACTATGGATTTTGTGATGGGGTTACCGAGGACCCATAGAGTTCATGATGCCATATGGGTTATTGTGCACCGATTGACTAAGTCCGCCCATTTCTTGGCTATGAGAGCTATCGATACACTGAGTCAGTTGGCGAACCTGTATATTCGAGAGATAGTACGGCTACATGGTGTACCAGTGAGCGTTGTTTTTGATAGGGATGCCCGCTTCACTTCCCATTTCTGGAAACATTTTCAGGAAACGCTGGGGACCCGACTGAGTTTTAGCACCGCTTTTCATCCTCAGACAGATGGGCAGTCAGAGAGGACTATACAGACCCTCGAGGATATGTTGAGAGCGTGTGTGCTGGATTTTAGAGGCTCCTAGGATGACCACCTACAGTTAGTCGAGTTCGCTTATAATAATAGCTATCATGCAAGTATCGGGATGGCACCCTATGAGGCATTGTACGAGCGTAGATGTCGTTCCCCTATTGGATGGGAAGAGGTTGGTGACAGACAAATTTTTACTCCGGACTTAGTGCAGCAGGCATCTGAAGACGTCCAGTTGATATGTGAGAGATTACGGATAGCTCAGAGTCGGCAAAAGAGTTATGCTGACAAGAGACGGAGACCACTAGAGTTTGATGAGGGTGAGTCGGTATTTCTGAGAGTTTCACCATCGAAGGGTATTATGAGATTTGGCAAGAAGGGCAAGCTGAGCCCTAGATATATCAGACCCTTCGAGATTTTGGAGAGAGTGGGAGATGTCACGACCCAATTCCATTCTCTTTAACCAAAAATCACTAAAAAAATTTTCGCGTTTTATTGTTACCTTACCCGGTCGTGAACTAACTCACCACACACTGTTGGGCTGTGAGTCAATAATAAACACCACATCACATTCATTCTCAGTTAAATAAAACGATGTCATACATTTGTATTAAATCGTGTACTTATACAAAGACATGATTTACTGACATCTACATCCCCCATAATTACCACTCAAAAGAATGCTGTGCTTTTACATTGTTTAGATACAAAAAGAATCACTGTGTATATACCTCTAAGCGATGGAGATGCAGCGGAGTCCAAAATACCACGCCTCAATCCTCACTGGGCTACTATGCACGCTCTGTGGGGGGAAAATAGTGATGGATGAGCAACCACACGCTTAGTAAGGCAATAATGCAAGCATGGTAGATAACTACTCTATCTACATGCTGATAGTGTTATGCATAAATCAGTTATAGTAGGAGCATGAGGAATAAAACTATGCCATATGAGTATACATATATATATCATGTATCAAAATCATGTCCATTGGCATATAAAACATGGTAAAAACATCATGTATAAATCATCTCATGCTCGATCTCATTTAAATTCATAAAAAGGGCAATTCATTAAGAAACCTCCTTTTTAAAACCCACGTCATAAAACTCTTTCTCATCACATACAATCACATCACATCAATTCACAAATCAAATCCACGAGGCTCGACCCCTCCTTCGGGTCTACCTTAAACAATCACAAATCACACTTAGAGATTTAAAATCATGTGGTAGTAAGTAAATCGAGCAAGGAGACAGGTTACTATATCTCAAGTGACTACGTTGGCCAATCGTCACATATCATCCCAGACCACACGGATCCCGGTGTGCGGGGCATTATGCTGGCACGAAGGTGGGTTAGTTCTCCGCCAGACTTTCTCAAATCAAGTAACCACCACAGGATACATCGTACTGCATGTGATATACACGGTACATCGTACTCCGCGGACCCATAACATGGTTGGGGGTGCCTGCCATAGGTCTTATCTACCCCATGCCAAGTGTAACCTTTATAGTCTCAAGAGCGCGTGGGAGTAACCTCAATACCAAGTCCTAGCCCCTCATGGCCTTGCTCGCCCCTGTTGGGTTCCCTGATTCAGGTCCTAGCCCCTCACCCTCACCCCACTCAAGAGGTCTGTTAGGCCTGTTGGGTTCCTTGAATGGATTATGTCAGGTCCTAGCCCCTCACCCTCACCCCACTCAAGAGGTCTGTCAGGCCTGTTGGGTTCCCTGAGTTAATCCGTATCTCTAACCACGGCCTCATACATACCACAGTGTGAAAACCAGCGCGAGCTACGCTCTAGCGCGAATTCATGCATCTAAACCAATCACTTCGTACGAGCAACGCTCTAGTACGGCATTTATGCATAAAAATATGAAGAAACCATGTACGAGCATAGCTCCAGTACGGTTATATGCATAAGAAAAACCACTCAAATCCAAGTACGAGCGTAAGCTCCAGTACGGTTTAGAAAACATCATCACAATTCAAATCAAAGTGCGAGCTAAGCTCAAGCACGTTTCACATAAGTGAAAACATAGAAATCCAGCGCGAGCGAGGCTCTAGCGCGATTTATGTCATACAAATACGATAGGCGGCTCATACACAATCAAACAATCCCGACAATCGGGTTTAGCACTCACAAATGCTGTTCCACAACATCAACAAATCACTAGCCGGCCCATCTACAAGCTTGCTTAAAACCAAGCAATTTCGTTTTGAAAAACATCAAAACATTAGATTCATGCAATTATTAGCCTTACTATCCCATTTCATAAAATCCATTTCAAAACCAAAATCATGCATATACTCATCATCATTCACGAATACCATCAATCATTTACTTGAGCAACCATGCATTTCATAAAACACCCAATATTCACCCACAAATACAAAGTACGAGCAGCTACCTCTATATACTCACAAAATTCCCTTACCTGGAATCGCGATGCGTGATTCCACTTCCTTAAGTTGCTTACTCGTACGGTTCGATTCGTCTTCAACGAACTCTTCGGGACTGCACAAAATTGTATTCCACATTATGTTCGATCCATATAATGCAACCCTTGTGCTTGCTATAGTCAATTTAATCTATAGCCTCTATTAACGCTTATATGGCCTCGTTTCATTACTTTACCCGTAACTCGAGTCTATGGATCTTCTTAGGCCTATTAACTTATTCCAGATCGATATTAAATCAACATTGATCCCATAGTGTTCATATTTCATGAATTCCCTCACTATGGCATTTATCAAGCATATACATACCCATTTTCACAATTCCTCCAAACTCACAATGTACTTTCATTTAACCATCTAAAATCATAAACATTACCTCAATAACAACTTTAGCATGCCCATAAATCATAAACTCATTCACCCATATATTCTCACATTATACCCATTCTAGGTTTTCTAGGTCACACCAATTCCACCACATCCCTAGATAATTTATCCATCAATACTCATGCCCGAACAACTCCAAAATCAATTAAATAGACAATGTATTTGGATTGGAGTGTTAGAATCTTACCAAATATGATTTTTCTTCTTGCTCCAAATGGCAATGCCCTTAACTCCTTCAATACCAAAAATGGGAAAATGCCTTCCCACTATGTTGTTCTTCTCTTTGATAGGAACAACTTTGCCTCTAATGGTCTCTCTTCAAATCTCACTAAAAATGGCTGATTTTAGAGAGGGAAAGTTAGGTTTTTGGGTTGAAAGTGGAAGATTTGTGTTTTTCCCAAAATTTTCAGATTTTCAACCCTCCTTATATAGAAATAGCTTGGGGAGATCGATCTGGTCCAAGAGGAGATCGATCTGGTCCCCTTAAATCCCTCATTTTCACGACATTTTTAAGCATGAGATCGATCTGTCGAAGCATGAGATCGATTTGGTCCCAAACAGAGAGCTAAGGAGATCGATCTAGGTGTTTGAGGATCGATCTTTTCATCACCGAATGCTTAGGAGATCGATCTGGCCCCATTGGAGATCGATCTGCTCTATTCCATTGCCCAAATAAGAGCATTCTGGCTATTCCAGATCGATCTCTCATCCTATGAGATCGATTTGACCTTCATGTTTTCCAGATTTCCTGCAGTTTCCTTGCTGCAACTCATACCAACACATCCTTAATCTGTTGTCATGGCCATTTTCTCATCCATCCACCTTTATAACTTGAACATGGCATCCATTCATACCTTATGCACATTGAAACTTGTGTCTATTCATTGTATGTCCCAAGGTATGCTACATAAAACCAAATGGAAGCATAACTTCATTCCATTTTACCACACTACTCTTTTTGAGTTTCAATCACATTCATCTCTTACAAGAATTCATTTCTTCATATTCATACTCAATGGAACTTGTATGTACGTTACAAATCATATTACACATACGTACATTGGATCCATGGACTTACATCAATCATACTTTACATTACAAGTCCATTCACATTCATTACACATCACAACTTTACATATACGGGGTCTCACATTCTCCCCTCCTTCAAGGAATTTGGTCCTCCAAATTAGAACCAAGTCACTCTTCAAAAAGTTGGGGGTACTTCTCCCGTATCAAGTTCTCCAATTCCCACGTGGCCTCTTCCGCCGTGTGATGTTGCCAAAGAACTTTCTCCAAGGGAATTGTCTTATTCCGCAACACTTTCTCTTTTCTGTCCAATATCCGAACCGACTTCTCAACATACGTCATACTCTAATGGAGCTCCAACGGCTCATATCTTATCACGTGTGCTGGGTCCGGGTGATACTTCCGAAGCATTGAGACGTGGAAGACTTTGTGGACATTTGCCAAGTCCGGTGGCAATGCCAACCTATACGCCTTATCTCCCACTCTCTCCAAAATCTCGAAGGGTCCGATATATCTAGGGCTCAGCTTGCCCTTCTTACCAAATCTCATAATACCCTTCGATGGTGATACCCTCAGAAACACCGACTCACCCTCATCAAACTCTAGTGGTCTTCGTCTCTTGTCAACATAACTCTTTTGCCGGCTCTGAGCTGTCCGTAATCTCTCACATATCAACTGGACGTCCTCAGATGCCTGCTGCACTAAGTCCGGAACAAAAATCTGTCTGTCACCAACCTCTTCCCATCCAATAGGGGAACGGCATCTACGCCTGTATAATGCCTCATAGGGTGCCATCCCGATACTCGCATGATAGCTATTATTATAAGCGAACTCGGCTAACTGCAGGTGGTCATCCCAGGAGCCTCTAAAATCCAGCACACACGCTCTCAACATATCCTCGAGGGTCTGTATAGTCCTCTCTGACTGCCCATCTGTCTGAGGATGAAAAGCGGTGCTAAAACTCAGTCGGGTCCCCAGCGCTTCCTGAAAATGTTCCCAGAAATGGGAAGTGAAGCAGGCATCCCTATCAGAAACAACGCTCACTGGTACACCATGTAGCCGTACTATCTCTCGAATATATAGGTTCGCCAACTGACTCAGTGTATCAGTAGCTCTCATAGCCAAGAAATGGGCGGACTTAGTCAACCGGTCCACAATAACCCATATGGCATCATGACCTCTACGGGTCCTCGGCAACCCCATCACAAAATCCATGGTGACATGCTCCTACTTCCAGGTCGGTATCGGTAGAGGCTGCAATAATCCTGCAGGCTTCTGATGCTCTACCTTCACTTGCTGACAAACGAGACACTTAGCGACATATTCAGCAATGTCTCTCTTCATTCCAGACCACCAATAAACCTTCCGAAGGTTTTGATACATCTTGGTACTTCTCGGATGTATCATATACTTTGATTAGTGAGCCTCTGATAAAATCGTCCTCCTGATCTCAGGATCCTTGGGAACGCATACTCTGCCTCTGAACCTCAATAAGCCATCAGCACTCTGCTCAAAATCAATACCCACACCTGTCTGTATCTGCCTCAACCAATCGATACACCGTCGATCGCTCTGCTGGGCTTGCCGAATACGGCCAATCAACTCTGGCTCTAGTCTCAAACTAGCCATGATCTCAAGCCTCTCAGATCCAGGTGGGGTTACATCTAAACTGAAGTTCGCAAAGTGTTCTAACAATTCATGTTCCCGTACCATCATATAAGACACCAACCCAAGGTTCTTTCTGCTCAAAGCATCGGCAACTACATTTGCCTGACCTGGGTGGTACATGATTTCACAATCATAGTCTTTCAGGAGTTCAAGCCATCTCCTCTGTCTCATATTCAGTTCTTTCTGCGAGAACAGGTACTTAAGGCTCTTATGATCTGTGAACACCTGAAATTTCTCACTATAGAGATAGTGGCGCCATATTTTCAAAGCAAATACTACAGCCGCCAACTCCAAATCATGTGTCGGGTAGTTCCTCTCATGATCTTTCAACTGTCTCGATCCATAGGCAACTACCTTTCCATCCTGCATAAGCACACAGCCCGATCCCTCGTGTGATGCATCCGTATACACCGAGAATCCTCCTGAGCTGGTAGGAATGGTGAGAACTGGAGCAGTCGTCAATCGACGCTTAAGCTCCTCAAAACTCCTCTCACATGCCTCATCCCATGTAAACTTAACATCCTTACGCGTAAGGCGTGTCAATGGAGCAGCTAGTCTTGAGAAACCCTCTACAAATCTCCGATAATATCCTGCCAATCCCAGAAAACTCCTGATCTCAGTTACTGTCTTGGGCTATTCCCACTGTACAACTGCCTCTATCTTGGATGGATCCACTGATACCCCATCCTTTGACACAACATGCCCCAGAAATGAGATCTGTTCCAACCAAAAGTTACACTTGCTGAGTTTGGCATACAATTCTCTCTCTCGGAGAGTCTGCAGAACTATCCTCAAGTGCTCCTCATGATCTTCCCCGGACTTGGAATAAACCAAAATGTCATCGATAAACACTATCACAAACTTGTCCAGGTATGGCTTGAATACATCATTCATCAATGCCATAAATGCTGCGGGAGCATTCGTCAATCCGAATGGCATCACCAAAAACTCGTAGTGGCCATAACGGGTACGAAATGCTGTCTTGGGTATATCTCCACTCCTGATCCTCAACTGATGATACCCTGACCGCAGATCTATCTTAGAAAATACTTCGGCTCCCTGGAGCTGATCCAACAAATCATCGATTCTTGGAAGAGGGTACTTGTTCTTAATGGTGGCCTTATTCAACAACCGGTAATCTATACACAGTCGGAGGCTTCCATCCTTCTTCCTTACAAATAGAACCGGTGCTCCCCAAGGTGAGACACTCGGTCTAATAAACCCCTTCTCCAGCAACTCTTGCAGCTGTTTCTTCAGCTCTTCCAATTCTATCGGAGCCATTCTATAGGGTGGTTTCGATATCGGCTCTGTAGCAGGCACTAGCTCAATGCAAAATTCCATTTCCCTTTCAGGTGGTAGTCCTGGTAATTCATCCGGAAAGACATCAGGGAAATCCATAATTACGGGTATGTCCCTCAATTCCGGGTATGCCTCATCTATATCGACCACGTATGCAATGAACCCTTCACATTATCCTCTCCATCGTTAGTAACATAAACCATCACTCCACATTCAACATTTATCATAAACACTAATTTATCTCTCAAGCAATATGCATTTAAAATCATACTCCTTTATTTACAACAAACATACTATTTTCATATCATTTCTTTTCATCAAAATTTACAATAAGATTGTCTAATCCTAAAAACATCAATGTTTTGGCATGACAATCCATCACAACACGATTGGTAGCCAACCAATCCATTCCCAATATTACATCAAAATCATTCATATTCAATAAAATCAGATTGGCTATCATTTCCTTTCCCTCTATCTTTAACTTACAATCTCTACATACATGCTTAGTCAATTGACTATCATTCACGGGTGTGGAAATCATCAACATTTTATCCAACAATGTTGGTTTCACATATTTCAACAATTTATGTGCAAAGGAAGGTGATATGAAAGAATGCGTGGCACCAGGATCAAATAATACCAATGCTTCTAAATCAAAGATTCGGATGGTACCTTTAATCACATCCGTCGATGCGTCTGCAGTGTCCTAGTCCAGTGCGTGCACCCTTCCTCTGCTCACACCCGTAGCCTATTTCCCCTTTTCCTCAGCTGTAGCCCTCCTCCTCAGGGCCGCTGTCTCAACTGGAGCTCCCTCAGGCTCCTTGGCCTTCTGTGGGGCAACCTCAATCATTCATTGCAGAACCTCGATATATGTCCCGGCCTCCCACATCTATAACATGAAACAGGGGGCATCTGACATGGCCTAGTCCCATGGTATCTGCCACATCTCCTACACTGATCAGTGGTAGGTCGTGGTCCTCCAATAGTCATACCCCTCGGCACAGTCAAAGCCGGGTATACGAGAGGTCTAGTAGCTCTCTCCTGCACCTCTTCGATCTTAGGCCTCTTCTCGAAAAACCTTTGGCCACCTCTCTTGGCCACTCTTCCAAACTCGGATCTCTTTCGATCTCTATCCTTTCTAACGCTGATTCTCCCAAGCTCGGAGGCATTTCGCTCAAGTCTTGCTCACATAACTGAGCCTTATGTACACCCTCCTCATAGGTCAAGATGTCAAAGGGAGCTAGCTTAGTCCGGATGGCCAATCTCAATCCATCCATGAACTTCTGAATCTTCCGGGTCTCACTACCCATCGTGTCCGGGTCATATCTCCCCAAGGACATAAACTTGGACTCATACTCGTCCACAGTATGGTTCCCCTGAACCAAATTCATAAATTCCATTCGCAGTTTCCTCTGTGCGGTAGCTGGAATGTATTGTCTCTTGAAGGCCTCTAGAAATATCTCCCATGAGATCTCAGAGTGTCTGACCCTCAAAATAGCCTCAGTGGATCTCCACCAATGCTCGGCCTCGCCTTTCAACATAAACACGGCAAAGGCTACCTTCTCAGCTGAAGTGCATCGGAAAAACCTATATAGTTTCTCCATCTCATACACCCAATCCTCCGTAACCACTGGGTCCTTCACCCCTCTGAACACTGGGGTTTCAATGCTTGAAACTCTTTTAACCTGCTCAAATCGCAGTCATAACCCAAATCACTACCGCTCTGCTGTGGAGCGATAGGAGAATCTGTATCCTGTACTGGAGGTGGTGTAGCAGTAGCAGTCTCTGTAGTCTGAGGTCTCTCCGCCTCTGCAGCTGCCTGTTCAGTAGTAGGCTATGCCGCGGGACCTCGTCTGTCACCGGTACCCAATGCCTGCGTGACTATCTCCACCAAATTCTCAATACTCCGCTCTAACCTAGCGAAGCGAGCCTCAGTATCCTCTGCTCTCCCAGCAGGGTTCTGTGGAGCCTGCTCAGTTTGTGGCTCCGCACGGCTCTCAGGCCTACCTCTATGACCTCTAGCACGTGCTCTCGCCCCTCTACCTTTGCGTGTAACTGGCATAGTGCCTAACTTCCTGTATTATAATAATTTATTAAGCTCAATCCATCACGATATACACAGTTATATCTATACAAAAGCACAGTACTACGGGGATGTACTTTCCTACATTTTATTAACGACTCACATCAGGCCAACACAGCTTTGATACCAATCTCTGTCACGACCCAATTCCATTCTCTTTAACCGAAAATCACAAAAAAAAATTTCGCGTTTTATTGTTACCTTACCCGGTAGTGAACTAACTCACCACACACTGTTGGGCTGTGAGTCAATAATAAACAGCACATCACATTCATTCTCAGTTAAATAAAACAATGTCATACATTTGTATTTAATCGTGTACTTATACAAAGACATGATTTACTGACATCTACATCCCCCATAATTACCACTCAAAAGAATACTGTGCTTTTACATTGTTTAGATACAAAAAGAATCACTGTGTATATACCTCTAAGCGATAGAGATGCAGTGGAGTCCAAAATACCATGCCTCAGTCCTCACTGGGCTACTATGCACGCTCTGTAGGGGGGAAAATAGAGAGGGATGAGCAACCACACGCTCAGTAAGGCAATAATGCAAGCATGGTAGATAACTACTCTATCTACATGCTGATAGTGTTATGCATAAATCAGTTATAGTAGGAGCATGAGGAATAAAACTATGCCATATGAGTATACATATATATATCATGTATCAAAATCATGTCCATTGGCATATAAAACATGGTAAAAACATCATGCATAAATCATCTCATGCTCGATCTCATTTAAAATCATAAAAAGGGCAATTCATTAAGAAACCTCCTTTTTAAAACCCACGTCATAAAACTCTTTCTCATCACATACAATCACATCACATCAATTCACAAATCAAATCCACGAGGTTCGACCCCTCCTTCGGGTCTACCTTAAACAATCACAAATCACACTTAGAGATTTAAAATCATGTGGTAGTAAGTAAATCGAGTAAGGAGACAGGTTACTATATCTCAAGTGACTACGTTGGCCAATCATCACATATCATCCCAGACCACACGGATCCCGGTGTGCGGGGCATTATGCTGGCACGAAGGTGGGTTAGTTCTCCGCCAGACTTTCTCAAATCAAGTAACCACTACGCGGTACATCGTACTCCATGTGATATACACGGTACATCGTACTCCGCGGACCCATAACATGGTTATGGGTGCCTGCCATAGGTCTTATCTACTCCATGCCAAGTGTAACCTTTATAGTCTCAAGAGCGCGTGGGAGTAACCTCAATACCAGGTCCTAGCCCCTCATGGCCTTGCTCGCCCCTGTTGGGTTCCCTGATTTAGGTCCTAGCCCCTCACCCCACTCAAGAGGTCTGTTAGGCCTGTTGGGTTCCCTGAATGGATTATGTCAGGTCCTAGCCCCTCACCCTCACCCCAGTCAAGAGGTCTATCAGGCCTATTGGGTTCCCTGAGTTAATCTGTATCTCTCACCATGGCCTCATACATACCACAGTGTGAAAACCAACGCGAGCTACGCTCTAGCACGAATTCATGCATCTAAACCAATCACTTCGTACGAGCAACACTCTAGTACGGCATTTATGCATAAAAATATGAAGAAACCATGTACGAGCATAGCTCTAGTACGGTTATATGCATAAGAAAAACCACTCAAATCCAAGTACGAGCGTAAGCTCCAGTACGGTTTATAAAACATCATCACAATTCAAATCAAAGTGCGAGCT
This sequence comes from Firmiana major, assembly GCA_033439115.1. Lineage (NCBI taxonomy): Eukaryota > Viridiplantae > Streptophyta > Magnoliopsida > Malvales > Malvaceae > Firmiana > Firmiana major. The sequence goes on from CM065905.1 coordinate 43,606,204, forward strand.
AAGCTCAAGCACGTTTCACATAAGTGAAAACATAGAAATCCAACGCGAGCGAGGCTCTAGCGCGATTTATGTCATACAAATACGATAGGCGGCTCATACACAATGAAACAATCCCAGCAATCGGGTTTAGCACTCACAAATGCTTTTCCACAACATCAACAAATCACTAGCCGGCCCATCTACAAGCTTGCTTAAAACCAAGAAATTCCGTTTTGAAAAACATCAAAACATTAGATTCATGCAATTATTAGCCTTACTATCCCATTTCATAAAATCCATTTCAAAACCAAAATCACACATATACTCATCATCATTCACGAATACCATCAATCATTTACTTGAGCAACCATGCATTTCGTAAAACACCCAATATTCACCCACAAGTACAAAGTACGAGCAGCTACCTCTATATACTCACAAAATTCCCTTACCTGGAATCGCGATGCGTGATTCCACTTCCTTAAGCTGCTTACTCGTACGGTTCGATTCATCTTCAACGAACTCTTCGGGACTGCACAAAATTGTATTCCACATTATATTCGATCCATATAATGCAACCCTTGTGCTTGCTATAGTCAATTTAATCTATAGCCTCTATTAACGTTTATATGGCCTCGTTTCATTACTTTACCCATAACTCGAGTCTATGGATCTTCTTAGGCCTATTAACTTATTCCAAATCGATATTAAATCGACATTAAGCCCATAGTTTTCATATTTCATGAATTCCATCACTATGGCATTTATCAAGCATATACATACCCATTTTCACAATTCCTCCAAACTCACAATGTACTTTCATTTAACCATCTAAAATCATAAACATTACCTCAATAACAACTTTAGCATGCCCATAAATCATAAACTCATTCACCCATATATTCTCACATTATACCCATTCTAGGTTTTCTAGGTCACACCAATTCCACCACATCCCTAGATAATTTATCCATCAATACTCATGCCAAACAACTCCAAAATCAATTAAATAGACAATGTATTTGGATTGGAGTGTTAGAATCTTACCAAATATGATTTTTCTTCATGCTCCAAATGGCAATGCCCTTAACTCCTTCAATACCAAAAATGGGAAAATGCCTTCCCACTATGTTGTTCTTCTCTTTGATAGGAACAACTTTGCCTCTAATGGTCTCTCTTCAAATCTCACTGAAAATGGCTGATTTTAGAGAGGGAAAGTTAGGTTTTTGGGTTGAAAGTGGAAGGTTTGTGTTTTTCCCGAAATTTTCATATTTTTAACCCTCCTTATATAGAAATAGCTTGGGGAGATCGATCTGGTCCAAGAGGAGATCGATCTGGTCCCCTTAAATCCCTCATTTTCACGACATTTTTAAGCATGAGATCGATTTGGTCCCAAATAGAGAGCTAAGGAGATCGATCTGGGTGCTTGAGGATCGATCTTTTCATCACCGAATGCTTAGGAGATCGATCTGGCCCCATTGGAGATCGATCTGCTCTATTCCATTGCCCAAATAAGAGCATTCTGGCTCTTCCAGATCGATCTCTCATCCTATGAGATCGATCTGGCCTTCATGTTTTCCAGATTTCCTGCAGTTTCCTTGCTGCAACTCATACCAACACATCCTTAATCTGTTGCCATGGCCATTTTCTCATCCATCCACCTTTATAACTTGAAAATGGCATCCATTCATACCTTATGCACATTGAAACTTGCGTGCATTCATTGTATGTCCCAAGGTATGCTACATAAAACCAAATGGAAGCATAACTTCATTCCATTTTACCACACTACTCTTTTTGAGTTTCAATCACATTCATCTCTTACAAGAATTCATTTCTTCATATTCATACTCAATGGAACTTGTATGTACATTACAAATCATATTACACATACGTACATTGGATCCATGGACTTACATCAATCATACTTTACATAACAAGTCCATTCACATTCATTACACATCACAACTTTACATATACGGGGTCTCACAGGAGATAAGGCGTATAGGTTGGCATTGCCACCGAACTTGGCAAATGTCCACAATGTCTTCCATGTCTCAATGCTTCGAAAGTTTCACCCGGACCTGGCACACGTGATAAGATATGAGCCGTTGGAGCTCAATGAGAGTATGACGTATGTTGAGAAGTCGGTTTGGATATTGGACAGAAAAGAGAAAGTGTTGCGGAATAAGATAATTTCCTTTGTGAAAGTTCTTTGGCAACATCACACGGCGAAAGAGGCCATATGGGAATTGGAGAACTTGATACGGGAGAAGTACCCCTAACTTTTTGAAAAGTGACTTGGTTCTAATTTGGAGGACCAAATTCCTTGAAGGAGGGGAGCATGTGAGACCCCGTACATGTATAGTTGTAATGTGTGTAATTGGATCAATGAATGCCAGAGGACTTGTAAGGTATATTGTAATTGATGTAAGTCCATGGATTCAAAGTACATATGTGTAATATGATTTGTATTGTACATATAAGTTTCATTGAGTATGAATATGAAGAAATGAGTTCTTGTAAGTGATGGATGTGATTGGAACTCAAAATGAGTAGTGTGGTAAAATGGAATGAAGTTAAGCTCCCATTTAGTTTCGAATGTGATATTTTTGGATATACAAGTAATGCACATAAGTTTCAATGTGCATAAGGTATGAATGGATGCCATTTTCAAGTCATTAAGGTGGATGGATAAGAAAATGACTATGGCAGCAAATTAAGGATGTTTTGATGTGAGTTGCAGTAGGAAAATTGTAGAAAATCTGGAAAGTATGAAGGCTAGATCGATCTCATAGGATGAGAGATCGATCTGGAAGAGCCAGAATGCTCTTATTTGGGCAATGGAATAGAGCAGATCGATCTCCAATGGGGCCAGATTGATCTCCTAAGCATTCTGTAATGAAAAGATCGATCCTCAAGCATACACATCGATCTCTTTAGCTCTCTGTTTGGGAGCAGATCGATCTCATGTTTCGACAGATCGATCTCATGCTTAAAATGCCATGAAAATGAGGGATTTAAGGGGACCAGATCGATCTCTTCTTAGACCAAATCGATCTCCTCAAGTGATTTCTATAAAAGGAGTGTTGAAAATCTGAAAATTTTAGGAAAAACACCAATCTTCCATTTCTAACCCAAAAACCTAACTTTCTCTCTCTAAAATTAGCCATTTCCAGTAAGAATTGAGGGGAGCCATTAGATACTAAGTTGTTCGTCTTGAGGAAGAGAACAACATAGTTGGAACCCAAAATCCCATTGTACGTATTGAAGGAGCTAAGGGCATTGACATTTGGAGCAAGAATAAAAATTAGTTTTGGTAAGATTCAAATACTCCAATCCAAATACATTGTTTATTTAAGTGATTTTGGAGTTGAGTTGGATGTGTATTGATGGATAAATTATCTAGGGATGTGGTGGAATTGGTGTGACCTAGAAAACCTAGAATGGGTATAATGTGAGGAGATGTGGGTTTAAGTGAAATTATGAAAATGAGTATGTAAATGCTTGATAAATGCCTCAATGAGGAAATCAATGAAATATGAACACTATGAGCTTGATATCGATTTAATATCTATCTGGAATGAGTGTCACGCCCCGAAAATGCGGAAAATGGGGCTAATTTAAAACTTTTTACTCATTAATTCACAATTAAGAGTGCATTCCTGTGCAGTGTCATACATCATCATAATTATCATTCCTCAGGATCTCATCACTAGAATTTATATATCATATCAAATACATTAATCCATCTCAAGTTAATTAATCCTAATACATCCCATATAATGTTATACATCAAGTGTCTGCAATTACAATAATAGTCTGCATACATGAAAAGATAAAATATACCTCAAAGTACAAAATATATGGCCTGGAGCTCGAATCCTCCACTAGCCACTACTCCGTACGTCGCAGGGAGATCCTTTTTCACTTGAAGAACTCTGGGGGGAAAGAAAAACAGGGTGAGCTTCTAAATCGCTCAGTAAAGGGGGTAAGGAACTCATTTCATAAACCAAAATGCACATCACAAAAGGTTTATTTTTATGTGAAACTCATTTGAAAACCATAGCATGAAAGTACTCAAAACGATATTCTCATATCTCAAATCATGTGAAAACATGAAGTAAAAGGCTCACTCTAGAGCAATAACAAAGCATGTGAAAATAACGCGTTAAACGCTTTCTCAAATAACGTTATAAAATCACAGTAAAAATAATGCACGTGGCACAGCCGCTAAACACACGTGGCATAGCCACTGATTTAATTTCTCACGTGGCATAGCCACAAAACACACGTGGCAAAGCCACTGATTTAATTTCTCACGTGGCATAGCCACAAAACACACGTGGCAAAGCCACTGATTTAATTTCTCGCGTGGCATAGCCACAGAATAGGGTTTCTCAACGTGGCACAGCCACCAATGGGGTATAACGTGGCACAGCCACCAATGGGGTATAACGTGGCACAGCCACCAATGGGGTTTCTCAACGTGGCACAGCCACCAATGGGGTTTCTCAACGTGGCACAGCCACCAATGGGATTTCTCAACGTGGCACAGCCACCAATGGGGTTTCTCAACGTGGCACAGCCACCAGTGGGGTATAACGTGGCACAGCCACCAATGGGGTTTCTCAACGTGGCAACGGCCACTAAGTATACGTGGCACAGCCACTGAATGGGTTGTTCTCACGTTACCAGAACGGAGAAGAAATCGGGCTTACATGCTACCAGAGCAATGCCCGGTGTGTACTCACAACTACACACCTAAGTCTTATCACATAAGACAGGTTTGCCTTCATGTAGAACTCATGATGGTTTTTCTCTCATAAAACTCTTTTGAAATCGTTTTGTACTCAACACAAAACGTAATAAAACCGAGTTCCAACCGGCAAAGCACACGCACACATTTCTCAAATCTCAATATTGCCTTAACGTAGAGCCCAGTTATAAACTCATAAAAACATTGGGCTCCAACCGGCTATAAAAATCGTGTGCAATTAAATCTCAACACAAAACCCAACATGCTTGTTTTATAAACCACAATTCATGCTAAAATAGTTTACAATTCACATACACAAATGGTTTAGATTTCCCTTACCTCTTTGCACCTCGTATAGTGCAATCGTTTCCCCCGTATCACGGACTAGCCTCGCATTCCACTCTGGAACTCTCGAGCTGTCCAAACGATGTTAAAACATCAACACTCAATTATCTCATAAACCTCAATTCTCAAAATCGAGCATAATTGCTCATAACTCCTCAAATCTCTTGATTCTCGTAACTCAACCCTAAACTACAACCTCATTCACAATATCTCAATGTCCTACATTTCTCATGCCAATTATCTATGCTAATTCATCACATTGTCTATATTTCCATTTATAGCACAAATTCTCAAAATTACCAAATATCTACATTACTCCAACCACATTGCAATTTCATCAATCCCTAATCATTTCTCAACTATTTCAACATAATGACAACCACCAATATCATCAAAATCAGCTCAAATATCAAGATCGAGGTTTAGAAATTACCCAAAGCTTGTGAGACGCACAACCCACGCCTCGATCCGATTCGTCCTTCGATTTCCAAGTATGTTGTTCTCCTTTTGATGAGGAACAACTTTCCTTCTTACCACAATAGCTGATTCGGTCGGAAATGGGTGATTTGGATGAGTGAGAAAGTTAGGTTTTCGGTAAAATGGGGGTTGGAAGAGAGAGAAAGTGAAATTGCAGGAGAAAAACACGGGTTCCTTATATAGACTGGAGGTAGGAGATCGATCTGTCGAGGGGTGAGATCGATCTGCGTTTGAATTTTGGGGATGTTCTGGGCAATTTTATGCCTAGGAGATCGATCTGTCGAGGGGTGAGATCGATCTCTTTATGGTTTTATGAGATCGATCTTCTCCCAAACAGAATCATTTGGAGATCGATCTTCTCCCAAACAGAATCATTTGGAGATCGATCTCTTCCTCATGAGATCGATCCTTTCTCAAACAGAATCATTTGGAGATCGATCTCTTCCATTGGAGATCGATCTGCTTCTCAAATTCCTCCTTCCTCGTCATTTTTAACTCACCAGATCGATCTCTCCTTCTCCCAGATCGATCTGCTCCTTAAATTTCTCCTTCTTTGTCGTTTATAACTCACCAGATCGATCTCTCCTTCTCCCAGACCGATCTGTCCTCATAGTTTCACATTTATTTTAACACTTAACATATAAATCTCCAATTATCATTCCCACAATTCACTTAGCTCAATAAATCACACTTCAAATTCTTATTACATCATTAAAATATGTCTGAAATTCTCAGATCTCTCATCCTCCCCACCTTAAAAAGAATTTGGTCCTCCAAATTCAACTCAACTAGTCAAATAGATGGGGGTATTTCTCCTTCATGAGATTTTCTAGTTCCCACGTTGCCTCTTCCATTGAGTGATGTTTCCACAAAACTTTCACTAATGGGATGCTCTTGGTTCTCAGTACCTTCTCCTTTCTATCGAGAATCCGAACGGTTTCCTCAGTGTAGCTCATGTCCTCCTGTATGCCCATCTCATCATACTCTATAACATGAGAAGGGTCCGGGTGGTACTTCCTCAACATAGACACATGAAAAACGTTGTGTATTTTGGACATCTGTGGGGGTAATGCTAATCTGTAAGCTACCTCTCCCACTCTCTCAAGAATCTTGAATGGTCCTATGTATCGAGGACTCAGTTTCCCTTTCTTCCCAAATCGCATGATACCCTTGCTCGGTGATACTCTCAGAAATACTGCATCACCAACATCAAACTCTAGTGGCCGTCTACGCACATCCGCGTAGCTTTTCTGTCTACTTTGTGCAGCCCGTAACCTCTCACATATGAGTTTCACACTCTGTACGGCTTGCTCAACAAGCTCGGGAGCATTTATCTTTCTGTCACCGATTTCTTCCCAAGCTACAGGGGATCAACACCTCCTACCACATAGAGCCTCAAAAGGTGCCATTCCAATACTCGCATGATAGCTGTTATTGTATGCAAACTCTGCTAGGGGCAGGTGATCATCCCATGATCCCTTAAAATTCATCGTACACGCCCTCAACATATCCTCCAGGGTCTGAATAGTCCTCTCTGACTGACCATCTGTCTGAGGATGATAGGCGGTACTAAAACTCAATCGAGATCCCATGGACTCCTGAAACTGGGTCCAAAATCTGGAAGTAAACCGGGAATCTCGATCAGAAGTAATACTCACTGGAGCCCCATGTAATCTAGCTATCTCGCTGACATATAGCTCAGCTAAGGCATCCACAGTATCTGTGCTCTTGATGGCAAGGAAGTGGGCACTCTTGGTCAATCTATCCACTATAACCCATATAGCGTCATGACCTCTTCGAATCCTCGGTAAACCCATAATAAAGTCCATAGTGACATGCTCCCATTTCCATGTAGGTACAGGTAAGGACTGTAGTAGTCCTCCGGGCTTCCGATGCTCAGCTTTCACTTGCTGGCATACTGAACACCTGGCCACATACTCTGCCACGTCTCGCTTCATACCACTCCACCAATACACCTTTCTTAAGTCTCGGTACATCTTAGTACTCCCTGGGTGCATGGTGTATCGCAAGCAGTGGGATTCTCTCAGTATCTGTCTCTTTAGGGTATCATCGTCCGGTACACAGATCCGTCCTCTGAATCTCAACAATCCATCCTCACTGATGGTGAGATCCGACTGCGAACTCTGTTCAGCTTGGCTAACCATATCTATCAATCTCTGATCACTGCGCTGCCCAGTTCTAATCTGATCCATGATCCTGGGCTCTATCCGCAAGTTAGCCAAAAATCCAGTCTCTACCTCTTTAACTCTGATCCGAAGTTTGGCGAACTGCTCTAACAAATCCCATTCACTGATCATCATAGCAGATATCATACTCTTCCTGCTCAGGGCATCAGCAACTACATTCGCCTTACCCGGATGATATAGAATCTCGCAGTCATAATCCTTAAGGAGTTCCATCTATCTCCTTTGTCTCATGTTTAACTCTTTCTGATCAAAGAGATATCTCAAACTCTTGTGATCAGTGAAGATCTGGAATCTTTCCCCTTATAAGTAGTGTCGCCAGATCTTCAAAGCAAATACCACAGCGGCTAACTCCAAATCATGCGTGGGGTAATTCCGCTCATGGTCCTTCAGCTGTTGCGATCCATATGCGACCACTCTTCCATGCTGCATAAGCACACACCCCAATCCTTGGTGAGATGCATCGTTAAACACCGAAAATCCTCCTGATCCCTCAGGAATAGTTAACACAGGTGCCGCTGTCAATCTCCTCTTTAATTCCTGAAAACTGAGCTCACATTGATCAGTCCATATAAATGGAGTCTCTTTGCGCGTGAGCTTAGTCAAAGGGGCGGCAATCCTTGAAAATCCTTCCACAAATCTTCTGTAATACCCTGCCAAACCAAGGAAGCTTCGCACCTCAGTGACTGTCCTCGATCTCTCCCAATTAAGCACAGCCTCCACCTTGCTTGGGTCCACTGATACTCCTTCCTCTGAGACTATATGACCAAGGAAAGCTATCCGGTTCAACCAAAACTCACACTTACTAAGCTTTCCATATAATTGCTTATCTCGAAGTATCTGAAGTACTAACCACAAATGCTGTGCATGCTCCTCATACGACTGAGAGTATACCAGGATATCATCAATAAAGACTATCACAAATTTATCCAGATAGTCTCTGAACACCTCGTTCATCAATCTCATAAATGCTGCAGGGGCGTTCGTCAATCCAAAGGACATCACCAGAAATTCGTAATGGCCATACCTCGTCCTGAAGGCCGTCTTTGGAATATCTTCTTCCTTGATCCTCAATTGGTGATAGCCCGATCTCAAATCAATCTTAGAAAAGACTGATGCCCCTCTTAGCTGATCCAGTAGATCATCAATCCTGGGCAATTGGTATTTGTTCTTCACCGTAGCTTTATTCAACAATCGGTAGTCTACACATAATCTGAGACTACCATCCTTCTTCTTAACAAATAGTACTGGCGCTCCCCACGGCGAAACACTGGGTCTAATAAACCCTTGATCCAATAACTCCTGTAGTTGTCTCTTCAATTCCTCAAGTTCCACTAATGCCATCCTGTAAGGAGGTTTAGAGATCGGCTGAGTATCTGGTACCAAATCAATGGTAAACTCCAGCTCTCTCTCTGGTGGTAAACCTAGCAATTCATCTGGGAAAACATCCAGAAATTCACACACCACAGGTATATCCTCAATCCTCGGATGTTCCCGCTCATCGTCTGAGATGAGTGTCTTATAACCTTCACATGAACAATCATATTTAATATTCTCCAAAATAATATCAAAATTTTCAAATTACTTACTAGAATTCCACATATTCATTTCCTCAATATCTCAATCATACACTGTAAGGTTCAGGTAGGGAGAAAGTTACAATCTTAGTGTAGCAGTCTAAACTCACTCGATTGGTTGCCAACCAATCCATCCCCAGAATTACATCAAACCCATGTATATTCAACATGATTAGATCTGCTAACATCACTCTATCTCCCACCTTTATTTCACATCCTCTACAGATTAACTCAGTTCTCTGGGATTCACGCATATGGGTATTTACATGTAGTATGTATTCTAAAGGTTCAAACTTCAAGTTTAATCTACATGCAAAATGCTCAGAAATAAAGGAATGCGTGGATCCTGAATCAATCAACACATGAGCCTTATGATTACAGACAGAGAGTGTACCTCTTATAGTTTCTGCCGAAGTGTCTGCGGTCTCCTTATCCAGGGCAAACACACGTCCCTATGCCACAGGTTTCTTCCCTTTCTCTACCGCAGTGGCCCGTCTCCGGGGATCCACTCTCTGAGGCTGTTGTCTAGTGGGCTCCGGAGCATATGGTATCTGAGGTTGGGGACAGTCCTTCACTCTGTGACCCATGTCACCACATCTAAAACATCCATGGATCGACCCAGTACAACTTCCCTCATGCATTCGGCCACAATCTCTGCAAAACCTTGTCTCAGGCCTGACATCTCGAGGGGTCTCTCTGATATTAGGGTAACCTCTGGGTCTCTCTAATCTGCCCTTCTGTACCTCAATCCTTCCCCTTCTGAAGGAACCTCTCCGAGCCTCTGTTTGGAAAAGTGCTGGCCTCTTGCCCTTATCTCTATTCACCGCTCTGAGCTCATTCTGGGATTGTACCATCTCAATCCCTCTTTCAATCTCTTGTGCTTGTCTCAGAGCATCTCCAAACTCAGTAATACATAGCCCTATCAATCTATCTCTGATGACGGGCTTCAACCCATACACAAACTTCTCTGTGCGGAGCTCTTCACTCTTGAAGGTCTCTGGGTCATATCTCAATAGCGCTGTGAATTGGCTCTCATAGTCATCCACAGACATGTCACCCTGTACCAAACTCAAAAACTCGGCTTGTTTCTTTCTCTGGGCGGCTCGTGGTACATATTGGGTCCTAAAGGCTGTCTGAAACTCTTCCCAACCAATCACATCATGGTGGGACATCAGAATACCCTGGGTAGTACCCCACCAATCTCGAGCTCTCCCCTTCAGCATATAGGCACTCATACTGACCCTCTCAGCATCGGTGCACCCCAGGAAATCAAATATAATTGTTAATTCCGTCAACCACTCCTCAGCCTCTGTAGGATCCTTCTTTCCCTTAAATGCGGGTGGATTCATCTTCAGAAAATCCCTTAGTCGGACCATACTTTTATCCTCAGGCTGAGTGACGGGAGGCACTGGGGTATGGGAGGTCCTTGTGGTGGTGTAGGGGTAGTATCCGAGGCATTAACTCCAAAGTGTTGCGCGAATAACGTTGCCATCTGCTCAAAACCTTGCCTCACATCGGTCTCAATCCGATTAAATCGAGAGTTAGGACTCTCTGGTTGTGGGACAGGTGGCGGAGGGGACTCTGCCTGCCTCCTCGAACGACCTCGTCGTTTACTCATTCTCTATCTCAACTCGTCTCCTGCGCGTACATATCACAATCGATTGAAATCTCAATCCTCAATTTTAGTACATGACCAGACTATTACAGACACTTGGGATGTATTCTATTTCACTTAACCGACACTGACAGTACTAGACACCCTAAGCTCTGATACCAAGAAAACTCTGTCACGCCCCGAAAATGCGGAAAATAGGGCTAATTTAAAACTTTTTACTCATTAATTCATAATTAAGAGTGCATTCTTGTGCAGTGTCATACATCATCATAATTATCATTCCTCAGGATCTCATCACTAGAATTTATATATCATATCAAATACATTAATCCATCTCAAGTTAATTAATCCTAATACATCCCATATAATGTTATACATCAAGTGTCTGCAATTACAATAATAGTCTGGGTACATGAAAAGATAAAATATACCTCAAAGTACAAAATATATGGCCTGGAGCTCGAATCCTCCACTAGCCACTACTCCGTACGTCGCAGGGAGATCTTTTTTCACTTGAAGAACTCTGGGGGGAAAGAAAAACAGGGTGAGCTTCTAAATCGCTCAGTAAAGGGGGTAAGGAACTCATTTCATAAACCAAAATGCACATCACAAAAGGTTTATTTGTATGTGAAACTCATTTGAAAACCATAGCATGAAAGTACTCAAAACGATATTCTCATATCTCAAATCATGTGAAAACATGAAGTAAACGGCTCACTCTAGAGCAATAACAAAGCATGTGAAAATAACGCGTTAAACGCTTTCTCAAATAACGTGATAAAATCACAGTAAAAATAATGCACGTGGCACAGCCGCTAAACAGACGTGGCATAGCCACTGATTTAATTTCTCACGTGGCATAGCCACAAAACACACGTGGCAAAGCCACTGATTTAATTTCTCACGTGGCATAGCCACAAAACACACGTGGCAAAGCCACTGATTTAATTTCTCGCATGGCATAGCCACAGAATAGGGTTTCTCAACGTGGCACAGCCACCAATGGGGTATAACGTGGCACAGCCACCAATGGGGTTTCTCAACGTGGCACAGCCACCAATGGGGTTTCTCAACGTGGCACAGCCAGCAATGGGGTATAACGTGGCACAGCCACCAATGGGGTTTCTCAACGTGGCACAACCACCAATGGGGTTTCTCAACGTGGCACAGCCACCAATGGGGTATAACGTGGCACAGCCACCAATGGGGTTTCTCAACGTGGCAATGGCCACTAAGTATACGTGGCACAGCCACTGAATGGGTTGTTCTCACGTTACCAGAACGGAGAAGAAATCGGGCTTACATGCTACCAGAGCAATGCCCGGTGTGTACTCACAACTACACACCTAAGTCTTATCACATAAGACAGGTTTGCCTTGACGTAGAACTCATGATGGTTTTTCTCTCATAAAACTCTTTTGAAATCGTTTTTTACTCAACACAAAACGTAATAAAACCGAGTTCCAACCGGCAAAGCACACGCACACATTTCTCAAATCTCAATATTGCCTTAACGTAGAGCCCAGTTATAAACTCATAAAAACATTGGGCTCCAACCGGCTATAAAAATCGTGTGCAATTAAATCTCAACACAAAACCCAACATGCTTGTTTTATAAACCATAATTCATGCTAAAATAGTTTACAATTCACATACACAAATGGTTTAGATTTCCCTTACCTCTTTGCACCTCGTATAGTGCAATTGTTTCCCCCGTATCACGGACTAGCCTCGTATTCCACTCTGGAACTCCCGAGCTGTCCAAACGATGTTAAAACATCAACACTCAATTATCTCATAAACCTCAATTCTCAAAATCGAGCATAATTGCTCATAACTCCTCAAATCTCTTGATTCTCGTAACTCAACCCTAAACTACAACCTCATTCACAATATCTCAATGTCCTACATTTCTCATGCCAATTATCTATGCTAATTCATCACATTGTCTATATTTCCATTTATAGCACAGATTCTCAAAATTACCAAATATCTACATTAGTCCAACCACATTGCAATTTCATCAATCCCTAATCATTTCTCAACTATTTCAACACAATGACAACCACCAATATCATCAAAATCAGCTCAAATATCAAGATCGAGGTTTAGAAATTACCCAAAGCCTGTGAGACGTACAACCCACGCCTCGATCCGATTCGTCTTTCGATTTCCAAGTATGTTGTTCTCCTTTTAATGAGGAACAACTTTCCTTCTTACCACAACAGCTGATTCGGCCGAAAATGGGTGATTTGGGTGAGTGAGAAAGTTAGGTTTTCGATAAAATGGGGGTTGAAAGAGAGAGAAAGTGAAATTGCAGGAGAAAAACACGGGTTCCTTATATAGACTGGAGGTAGGAGATCGATCTGTCGAGGGGTGAGATCGATCTGCGTTTGAATTTTGGGGACGATCTGGGCTATTTTATGCCTAGGAGATCGATCTGTCGAGGGGTGAGATCGATCTCTTTATGGTTTTATGAGATCGATCTGCTCCTAAGGAGATCGATCTTCTCCCAAACAGAATCATTTGGAGATCGATCTCTTCCTCATGAGATCAATCCTTTCTCAAATAGAATCATTTGGAGATCGATCTCTTCCATTGGAGATCGATCTGCTCCTCAAATTCCTCATTCCTCGTCATTTTTAACTCACCAGATCGATCTCTCCTTTTCTCAGATCGATCTGCTCCTTAAATTTCTCCTTCTTTGTCGTTTATAACTCACCAGATCGATCTCTCCTTCTCCCAGATCGATCTGTCCTCATAGTTTCACATTTATTTTAACACTTAACATATAAATCTCCAATTATCATTCCCACAATTCACTTAGCTCAATAAATCACACTTCAAATTCTTATTACATCATTAAAATATGTCTGAAATTCTCAGATCTCACAATGAGTTAATAGGACTAAAAGAATCCATAGACTTGAGTTATAGGTAAAGAAACGAAACAAGGCCTTATGAGCGTTAATAGAAACTATAAGTCGAATCGACTATAGTGGACGCACGATTTCCTGTTACATGGATCAAATATAATGTGAACTATGATTATGCGCAGTTTCGAGGAGTCAGTTGGAAACAAATCGAGTTGTACGAGTAAGCAGCTTTGAGGAAGTGGAATCACGCATCGCGATTCCAGGTAAGGGAATTCTGTAAGTATATAGAGGTAGCTACTCATATTTTGTGGGTGCATAGGGCTTTGGAAATGTGCATGAGTTTATAGAAATGTGTTTGAAGATGTATGGAAATTACTATGAGTATTTGTATGAGATTTGGTTGTTTGAAATGGTTATTGAAAAGGGATAGTAAGGCTAATAATTGCATAAATCACGTGTTTTGAATGCTTTTACAAAACACAATGCTTTGATTTGAGCAAATAAAAGGATAGGCTAGCTAGTACTTGAATGATGTTGTGAAATAGCCCATGTGAGGTGCTAAGCATGTTTTGAGATTTTTGAATGCATGTGAGCCTCCTATCACGTGTATGTGATTTAATTCGCGCTAGAGCCTCGCTCGCGCTGGATTTTGATATTTTCACTTGTGTGAAATGTGCTTGAGCTTAGCTCGCACTTTGATTTGAATTGTGATGATGTTTTATAAACCATATTGGAGCTTTTGCTCGTACGTGGATTTGAGTGGTTTTTCTTATGCATATAACCGTACTAAAGCTATGCTCGTACGTGGTTTCTTTATATTTTTATGCATAAATGTCGTACTAGAGCGTTGCTCGTACGAAGTGATTGGTTTTGATGCATGAATTTGCGCTAGAGCGTAGCTCGCGCTGGTTTTCACATTGTGGTATGTATGAGGCCGTGGTGAGAGATACGGATTGGTGTTCAGGGAACCCAACAGGCCTAACAGTCCTCTTGAGTAAGGTGAGGGTGAGGGGCTAGGACCTGACATCATCCATTCAGGGAACCCAACAGGCCTAACAGACCTCTTGAGTGGAGTGAGGGTGAGGGGCTAGGACCTGAATCACGAAACCTAACAGGGACAAGCAAGGCCATGGGGGGCTAAGACCTGGTATTGAGGTTACTCCCACGCGCTCTTGAGACTATAAAGGTTACACTCGGTATGGGGTAGATAAAACCTACGGTAGGCACCCCCAACCTTGTTATGGGTCTGCAAAGTACGATGTACCGTGTATATCACATGGAGTACGATGTACCGCGTGGTGGTTACTTGATTTGAGAAAGTCTGGTGGAGAATTAACCCACCTCCGTACCTGCATGATACCCCACACACCGGGATCCATGTGGTCTGGGATGATACGTGACGATTGGCCAACATAGTCAGAAGAGTTATAGTAACCTATCTCTTTGCTTGATTTACTTACTACCAATTGATTTTAATCTCTAAGTGTGATTGTGATTGTTCAAGGCATACCCAAATGAGGGGTCAAGCCTCGTGGAAATTGATTTGTGAAATTAAAATGAGGTTGTGACTGTGAATTGATGTGATGGGATTGTATGTGTTTGAGAAAGAGTTTTATGACGTGGGTTTAAAAAGGAGGTTTCTTAATGAATTGCCCTTTTTATGAATTTAAATGAGATTGAGCATGAGATGATTTATACATGATGTTTTAACCATGTTTTATATGCCAATGTTTATGATTTTGATACATGATATATATGTATACTCATATGGCATAGTTTTACTTCCTCATGCTCCTACTACAAACGATTTGTGCATAACACTATCAGCATGTAGATAGAGTAGTTATCTACCATGCTTGCATTATTACCTTACTGAGCGTGTGGTTGCTCATCCCTCTCTATTTTCCCCCTCCTACAGAGCGTGTATAGTAGCCCAGTGAGGACTGAGGCGTGGTAATTTGGACATCCGCTGCATCTCCATCACACAGAGGTATATACACAGTGATTCTTTTTGTATCTAAACAATGTAAAAGCACAGTATTCTTTTGAGTTGTAATTATGGGGGATGTAGATATCAGTAAAACATGTTTTTGTATAAGTACACGATTAAATGCGAATGTATGACATCGTTTTATTAAATTGTGAATGAATGGTAATTGGTGACTATTATTGATTCACAGCCCAACTGTGTTGTGGTGAGTTTGTTCACGACCGAGTAAGGAAAGGTATAAACGCGAAAAATTTATTGAGATTTTGATTAAAGGGAATGGAATTGGGTCGTGACAAAAAATATAAGAGGATGAGCTGCTGAAATTTCTAACAAATCTTATACGATTAAAGGATTAAGTAAATGAAGAAATTAAGTAACCTACACTGTACAAGAATGTAACCTAAGTATGAAAATAAGAATTTAAGAAAAAAATTAGTCCCTATTTTCGTACTTTTGGGGTGTCACAATTTCATTCCATATTTCATTAAAAAAAAATAACTAGAAAAGCCAAGTTTCAGTTATGTGGATTTTATTGATTTTCATTTCAAGCATTTTATTAGTTTACAGGTTACGTTGTTGATCAGTAGAAGTTACGTTCGTTTTAAACTTTAGTTCATCTTTAACTATTGTTGTTTTATATTTCCCTTGTCAGTTTTATGTACTTGAGTCATATATTTGTTTAAAGAATTTTATAGCTAAAAAGATGGCTTTAAACTTTATATTTTAAAAAAATCGCATTAGCTTAGAATAATGACATGATGTCAGCGTCGTTTTTGTTATTCCGTTCGATGCAAACTGCCATTTGGTCTTAAGTCATTTCCCATGATACTTTCGGCTATATTTATGTCATACATTAGTGTTAATAGTATAGTAAGTGTGTGATTGAGTATCTTTAGTTTTTCTTAGCTTATAAAATCACCTATGCATTAATTTCTTAAATCCATTAGCATTTTGATTGCATTTTCCCATGATTTGCTCACTTAGGTGTCACTAATATATTGTTTTAATTAGATCAATTTTGAGATTTATTTAAGCATGTTTTAGATTAATTTTAGGTTCATTTAGTTGTTAAGTAAGTCAAATTAGAGTTACGTAATTAGGGGTTAGTGATTAGAAAGTATTTAGATTAACTTTCATGGCATTTTAGGTTACTTTTGCATATAATTATTTTTTTTCTGGTTTTCTTTTCATTTTCATTTCATGCACTTTAGGGGCTGTTCGGATTTGTTTCAAGCTTTAGAAAAATATAGTTTAGGGTTTAAAACATGCATTTAGGGTTAAGTTTCATGTTATGCATTTTTAGGTTAGTTTTCATTTCAATTGCCAAAATCCAAAAATATTTTAATTCTCTTGCATCATTTTAGTTAATCATGAGTAGTGAATTCTGCATTTCATTACTTTCGCAGTCATTTAGGGTTAGGCATTATTTGGGGTTACATTTTAGGGCATTTTAAGGTTAAGATTTATATTTAGGATTTTTATGGTTTTAAATTAGGATTTTATTTCATCATGCATTAGTTTAGTTTATTTGGAATTTTTATTTTATTTATTTAAATTTGATGCTTGCATTTTTTTCATTTTCTAGGATTTTCTAAATTTATTTTTATTATTTGTATTTTATGTACACATTTTTGTTATTTGCATTTTTAGACAATTTTCATTATTGATTTTAATTTTATTAATTTTCTTTTACAGTTATTTTTAGTTTGCTATTTGGGCTTCGTAAGTATTTCTTATTTTTGTTTTTCTTATTATTTATTTTATTATTTTATTTGTTTATTTTATTTTACGTAATTAGCCTCAGTAGATCACTATTGTTTCATAATTTACTAGAATATATTCGTATGGTGTAATTATTTACTAATAAATTAAGCTAACTAGTCTCGGTGGTACGATATTCTAAGACTTCAATTAAGCTAACTAACCCTAAACCATAACTTAGGAATATCATTTTAAAAAATTATGCGATAATTACATAACTTTCTCTTTTTTACTTTTTAATTTATGAATTTGTTTTTCTCTTTCACTCGTCATAACGAGTGTTATAATCTAAAACAAAAGATTAGAGAAAAGAAAATGAGTATATTTTTAAGAGAAAAGTGATTATTGTTTTTTGAAAAACATAACGTAGCTAAATAGAAATGTTTATGTCATAATCATAGCAATCATGGAGTTTAAAAATTTTCATACCTTGATTCTTTAATCTTGTAATCCATGAATTTAATTTCAAGATGATTCCATATACGTCTTGATTTTCGTCGAACCAAAGTCATTCAAGTGCTCGGCCTCTAATTATGATACACACGAACATTGCACGAATCTTCGTAAGGTAGAATTGAGTTTTGGTCGGAGCTAAGCTATAGCTCAAGTTTCTTGAAACTCATCACAAGAAAATATTAAGAACAATTCTTGATTGTAACGGCCCGTGACCTATAAAAATTATGAGAAATTTTTTTTTTTAATTTAATTTACCCACTTAATCCCTTATTCACTTAGGTTGTATTCCTGTGCAGTGTCAAAATACTTTTCCTGATTTTTTACTCGTAATTATAATTAATTTCCATACTTTAACTTATATGGCCGATAAAAATTTCGATAGCATAACGACTTATATATGAGCCTACCCACCTGCAATTTAGTTGTATTGGACAATCCTAGATATCCACAACTACCAAGCATGCTTTCCAACAATCCTAGATATCCACAACTACCAAGCATACTAACCAAATCTACCTTTACAACTCAATACGTCCCTAACGATTTAATATCAATCATCATAAAACTTAATCCCAAGAATCATACACTTTACATCGTTTCCTTACAAATTACATCCCAACTAATATTCCCAATATATGTGTCTGTGCGTACAGATATGTATGGTATAGGAATGTAAATGTATACCTTTTTGCGTGTACAAAAAGTAGCCTAGGGTAGCTCTTTCCCACAGCCTACGTCGTGTACACGGCAAGTAGCGCCGATAGATTCACTACAAATGATCTGAAGGTAGAGGGGTGAGCTTTTGGGGAAAAGCCCAGTAAGATAATACTCTTAAAGTAGTTCTAATATATAAAAGCATTTGAAGTTGTTCATAGAACGAATCTTAATGCAATACATAACTTCCATTTCATGCATAATCGTCATAAAGCATGCATGCCTTTAACACAAATCACATGCTTAACCATTTTACAACTTTTCATAAACCTTTCATGAGCATTTCATAAATCATTTCGTAATCATTTCATGAATATTTCATAGTCATTTCGTAACATTTCATGAATATTTCATAATCATATCGTAAACATTTCATGCATATTTCATAATCATTTCATAAACATTTCATGAATATTTCATAATCATTTCATGAAACATATCGGTCGTAACCAATTTTCGTATATATCAAGAAAACACATATTCATTCATCATAATCGATTTTCAGAATCAAATCGAGGAGACTAGGCTATAACTAAGTCATGCGATACGTGTCATTCTCCGTGAAGAGTCATCATACCTATGGCCATGGTAAGGGGGTGTAGACTTGATCAGGTTCGTACAGCAATAATATTTATAAACATGGGTAGTATCTTCTTATTTCTTATCATATACTAGCACATAGCTAGGGCACGGGCACCTGTGGCACTCACCGTACGTGGAACATTCATAAGTGTTGTGCGGGCACGATATACTAGCAATACATCATCATAAACCACCAGTAGCACGACATCTTCCACACAGGTTGAGTCAAGTGCTAAAGGGGCCAACGTACCGGCATCCCAAGTGGTGTAGCTGGAACACCACAAGAAGTAACCATGCATGAAACCTATAGTCTCAAAACAGAGTTTCCAAAATCTTTCTTGGGTTTTATAACTCATAAACTCATATCGAGTAATAAAATCGAATTCCTTGAAATATGAAAACTCTTTCATAAAACAGAAAGACTGTGTGACACTTTGTTCCCGTAGGACTCAAGAGGTGGCCCCCACAATCCCATTTCGAAAACAAGTTTCTTTTCTTACATACTTTTGAAATTGTCAAAAGTTTCTTTAACGATATGGATATAAAAACATAAATAAATGTAAAACATCCATATGCTTCATACCTTAGAAAATTCATTTCACAACATGAAAAGTACTCGGGGACTATTTCGATAAATTAAAACATGCATCGTAAATAGTTTCACAAGTATGAAAGCATTGATAAATCATTTCAAATCATATGCTCTTTCATAAAATCATTTATCGGTGAAACAAAAATGCGTTATCAGAACTAAGTTAAATAATACCCCTTACCTCGATTTAACGAAAATCCTAAATTCGAGTGGTGACGCCTCCTAGTATCTCCCTTAAATCCTTCTACGATTCTCCTACACCGAAATTTGTATTTTCTTAGTACCCTATTCATGGGAATTGTCCAAATCGTGTTAAAATCGTAACCTATCGTTACTACTGCGTGGGTACGTATTATTGTATATACTTAGGCCAACACGCACGTTTATATATTTCTTTACTATTTATATATTTTGTACCTACAAGTATTAACATATACCTTTATTATATACATCCACATGTATATACGCATAAATATATATATATACACTCCTATATGTATATATATATATACTTTTATTTGTTTTCATGTTTCCCTATCTCATATATATACATTCTTTATATATACATATACTAGCACACATTCATCTTATATACCCCCACATGTATATGCACCTAAACAAATATATATATATATACACTCCTATATATATATGTTATCATTATTTTCCATTTTTCCTTATCATATACGCATACATTTTTTTTTTGTACAAATACTAGCATATCCATTCATTATATACACTTAAATGTATATGCACCTAAATAAATAAATATATATATATATATATACACTCCTATATATATATATATTATTATTGTTTTCCCATTTTTTTTCCTTATCACATATACATACATATTTGCCTACTCCTCGTCATTCCCATTTTTGTCTAATTAAATCTACACTAACATGCTTGTATCTCAATCTATATGTACATGTATATTAAAAATAAATATATACATAAATATACCCTTTTCCTTTTCTATTTTCTTTTTCTTCTTTATTTTTTTTCTTTTCTTTTCTCCTCTCTCGGTCAGCCTTTCTTCTTCCTTGATTTGTTTCCGTTACCTTGCTGCTTCTTTTCTCTTCACTGGTCTCGGTTCCAGCTCAGTTTTCCTTCCTCGGTTTCCAACTCCAATTTAGTCTCCTTCTCCCGCGGTTCTGCCTCTCTTCAGCTTCTGTCTTCTTTTTCAATTTCCCCCTCCTTTTTTTTCAGTCCCCCATCATTCTCATCTTCATTCGGCCCCCATTCCTGCTTCAATTCTATTTTGATCCTTTTTTGTCTCAGTTTCCAGCTCCAAATTTGGCCTCCTTCTCTCACGGTTCTACTATCTCTTCAGCCTTTGTTTTGTTTCAGATTCTCCTGCTCTCGGTGCAGCCTTCGGTCTCCCTCGACCTCCCCTGCACATCTTCGTTTTCTCCCTGCTTCAGTGCCCTTGCTTCTGCCCTTGTTCCCAAAAGCTCAGAACACCAGCCACGCACCCCTGTTCTGCTCGTAGCTCCGGTTTCTTCTTCTCGGTCAGCTGCTGTCCCCCATTCTTTCCTCCCGGTTTCCCTTTTCTTCTCTTCTCTTATTCCTCTTCTCTCTCCCGGCCAAATCAGCCTTCCTTCCTTCTCTCCTTTTTCTTCCTTTCTTGCTTCCTCCTTCGGCTGGACAACTTCCCTTTTCTTTCTTTCCTTTATCTCTCGGTAGGATCGGCTTCTTCTCCTCTCCCTTCCCTTCTCTTCTTTCTCTTCCTTTCTTTTCCTTCTCCCTCTTCTCCAGCCGACCGAGCCTCTCCTTCCTTTCTCCTTTCTCTTCTTTCCTTTCCTATTCTCCCCAGCTGATAAACCCTTTTTCTTCCCTTTCTCCTCTTTTGTTTCCCGCCCACTCTCCTCTGTTTTCGAATGGTTTCCTTTCAATCTGAATGTGGCAGACGGAATTGGCTTTTCTAACCCAATTCCGTACATGCCATATATATTTATATATTATTTTAAGATATATATTATATTAATATATATATATATATATTTGTTTATTATTTCTTTTGTATTGATATTATTTTTGTTTGTCTTTTTGTTTTGCTTCCATTTTTATTTTAAATTGTCTCATGATTCATGCTTTATTTATTTATTTGTTTAATACTATATATTAAATTCTATACACTAAATAATATATATATATATATGCTATATATATTATTATTCTTTTATTTAAATGTCTAGTATATATATGTGTATACATATATATATATATATACTCACCTATGTATATATCTACACATATACATTTTCTTGTAAATTTATCCAATGACATCATATCCATGCCTTCCATGAAATTTTCATTATTCCAAAAATGCAATAGTATCGAGATTTCCATCATTCTTCATAAATTCTCGATACAAGTGTTTACATCAACAATTTTCAACTAACAAATTAAAATTGTCCAATCCCTCAGTACTTGCATTCGCTTTATAACTTCTTGTATCTTCGGGTTCTCGGTCATTCACGTGCTTGTCTGTTCCTATAGTCCTCGAGCCCTACAACGAATATTCGTACTTCCATTAATATATATTATTTCCATTTTTATATAATTTAGTTAAACGTATGAAATTTGTGGGGATTACATTCTCCCCACCTTAAAAGAATTTGGTCCTCCAAATTCATTCGGGTCCATCTGTCTACGATCACCCAGATTGTATCATGCCCCTTTCGGGTCCTTGGTAATCCCATTATGAAATCCATAGTAATGTGCACTCATTCCTAAGTAGGCACTGGAAAAAAAATCTTAAGTAACCCCGCTGGTCTTTGGTGTTCGATCTTAATCTGTTGGCAAATCAAATACTTGGCCACAAACTCAACTACATTTCTTTTCATACCGACCCACCAATACACCTTTCGTAAACCATGGTACATCTTAGTGCTTCCCGGGTGCATGGTGTACCTAGAACAATGAGACTCCTTTAAGATCCTTTGCCTTATGGCATCATCGTTTGAGACACCAAACTTATCACAATTTCTCATTTATCCTTAATGAGAACTTATTCTTAATTTATATCATTTGATCTAAATCACTTCACATACCAGAGATATCCATACCTTGCATACATCTCTTATTCCAATATGACTCGTATTTTCAAGATTTATCTCATTTCAAAGCTTGTCTCATTTCGTACATCAACTATAGCAAAATTCCTTCCTTATTCCAATTAAGTCTCACATTCAAAACATAAGAATATTGAAATTACAATCCTTAGATTCAAATCATAATCCATAGTCTAAAGTTTCCTTATATCTCAAACTCTGAATCTTCATAATAGTTTGGATCTTTCCTATTAACATGTAACCTCTGTTTGGGCAATCCTACTTACACCCATTCTTAATACCTCGTGACCCAAGAGACTATGAGTCTCCTTAAAATTTAACACCAGTACACTCCAAAGTGGGTCACTCGGTCAGAAAATCTCCCCTTCATATAGTTCTTATAATTTCCCTCTCAGCATTTCTAATCCAAGCAAAGTCACTCAGTACAGTGGTTTGAGTAATTAATTCGATACCACCTGCTAAATTAATTCTAGAACTTCTCGTTTTAGTTTAGGGGTAACTTGATAAATCATTTGATCATGTGTCAGAAAAATTTCCTTGTTTACAGGGATGTTTCTATACTCCAAACACGTCTTATCTTTGTCAATCATGTAAGCAGTGTGATCTTTAGAGTCTTATATATACCTTTAGTTCCCTGATTCATTCTTCCAGCATAGTGACTGTGCTCTTTCATTGTCACTATTTCCTTTATAGATCTCTTTTTTGTCATTCTCTTTATCTTTCCCTTTTTGTGAGTTTAGAAATATACAATTCATATCATCATAATTGCGTCTTGCGCACTGCTTCCTTAAAACAATTTCAAATGGAGTCATCTTAACTTGACTAAATATCCCAATATCTCCTATGAGTTTCTGAACTCCCTTTATCTAACAGTTCTTGCAACTCTTTTTTTTTTCAATTCCTCAAGATCTACAAAGTCCATTCGATAGGGAGACTTCGAGATAGGCTGTACATCTGGAGCCAAATCTATAGTGAACTCCAGTTCTTTCTCCTGATGTAGTCCCGGTAGTTCACCCGAAAAATACATCCGAAAACTTGCATACCACAGATATGTCCTAAATACTTGGACATTCCCGACTAGTATCGGAGATGAATGCAATATAACTTTCACATCAACACGTTCATAAAAAACTTTCATCAATAGTCAAAATCATACATTTTATTCCTTAACTGCAAAGCATACATTAAACGTACTAGGTAAGGAGAAGGTTGCAGTCTTAGTGTAACAATCCAAACTTACACGGTTGGTGGCTAGCCAATCCATACCCAAAATTACGTCAAAGCCATACATGCTCAACAAAATTAGATCTGCTAATATGATCCTATCTCCTACCTTGATTTCACAATTCCTACATATCACATCAGTCCTAGGCAAAGGCCCTCCCATGAATGACAGGCTTCTTGCCTTTCTCTATTGTACTAGCCCGTCTCTGTGGGAGTTGTCTCTAGGGAGCTTGCCTTTCAGGTTGTCGTGGTAGCTCCAAGGGCTGTGGAATCTACTTCTGTAGGCAATCCTTTACGATGTGCCCCTTCTGCCCACACCTAAAACAGCTCCCTGTGGACCAGTGACACGTACCACTATGGAAATTTCCACATCTAGTGCATAATTTGTCGTACTGCTGGAAGCCTCAGGTAGTCTGTGGGGTAGCTATAGGAGCAGTGGGCCTATCAACCCTAGCCCGAGACTCATCTGTCCTCTGTCTCTTAGGCTGGACCCTCTGAAAGTCCTCTCTCACAAACTTCGTCCGCTTACTCTAATCTTTGTTCTTTCTCTTAAATGTTGGAGGCTTTATCTCCAGGAAATTCCCCATCCTACCGATATTCCTCTCCTCTCTCCAGACCTGTACAGGAGGCTGAGGCGCTATAGGTACTGGAGGAACTTGTAGAGGAGGAGGTGGTGGTGCTTATGGAGGAATCGGCACCGGAGTAGGAAATGGTGCCGTGCCAACTGAATCGAAAACGTTTGCCCCTAACTGTTGGGCAATCATGGCAGCTATCGACTCCAAACCTCGCTCGAGGCGCTGCTCCAATCGTTACTCGAACTGAGCCATACGAGTACGAGGACTCTCTGGCTCAGGTGATGGAGGTGGAGGTGGCTGAGCCTGCCTCCGAAGACGTCCACGTCTTCCACTCATCATGCAAGTGATCTAATACCTGCGCGTAAACCCAAAGATCAAGTCTTACATTCATTAGGTATACATTACCTACTACCAGACAAGCACAGACATTGGGATGTAATTTTAGCCTTATTTTCGACACTAACAGTACTAGACAACCTTCGCTCTGATACCACTTAAACTGAAACGACTATTGACCCTTGAAAATCGAGGGAAATTTTTTTTTGAATTTAATTTACCCACTTAATCCGTTTTACTTAGGTTGTATTCCTGTGCAGTGTCAAAACACTTTTCCTAATTCTTTACTCGTAATTATAATTAATTTCCATACTTTAACTTATATGGCCGATAGAAATTTCGACATCATAACGACTTATATATGAGCCTACCCACCTGCAATTCAGTTCTTTTGGACAATCCAAGATATCCACAACTACCAAGCATGCTTTCCAACAATCCTAGATATCCACAACTACCAAGCATACTAACCAAATCTACCTTTACAACTCAATACGTCCCTCACGATTTAATATCAATCATCTTAAAACTTAATCCCAATAATCATATTCTTTACATTGTTTCCTTACAAATTACATCCCAACTAATATTCCCAATATATGTGTCTATGCGTACATATATGTCTAGTACAGGAATGTAAATGTATACCTTTTTGCGTGTACAAAAAGTAGCCTAGGGTAGCTCTTTCCCACAGCCTACGTCATGTACGCGATAGGTAGCACCTATAGATTCACTGCAAATGATCTGAAGGTAGAGGGGTGAGCTTTTGGGGAAAAGCCCAGTAAGATAATAGTCTTAAAGCAGTTCTAATATATAAAAGCATTTGAAGTTGTTCATAGAACGAATCTTAATGCAATACATAACTTCCATTTCATGCATAATCGTCACAAAGCATGCGTGTCTTTAACACAAATCACATGCTTAACCCTTTTACAACTTTTCATAAACCTTTCATGAGCATTTCATAAATCATTTCGTAAACATTTCATGAATATTTCATAGTCATTTCGTAACATTTCATGAATATTTCATAATCATTTCGTAAACATTTCATGCATATTTCATAATCATTTCATAAACATTTCATAAATATTTCATAATCATTTCATGAAACATATCAGTCATAACCAATTTTCGTATATATCATGAAAACACATATTCATTCATCATAATCGATTTTCATAATCAAATCGAGGAGACTAGGCTATAACTAAGTCATGAGATACGTGTCATTCTCCGTGGAGAGTCATCATACCTATGGCCATGGTAAGGGTGGCTGTAGACTGGATCAGGTTCGTACAGCAATAATAATTATAAACATGGGTAGTATCTTCTTATTTCTTATCATATACTAGCACATAGCTAGGGCACGGGCACCTGTGGCACTCACCGTGAGGGGGAACATTCATGAGTTCTGCGTGGGCACAATATACTACCAATACATCATCATAAACCACCGGTAGCATGACATCTTCCACACAGGTTGAGCCAAGTACTAAAAGGGCCAACGTATCGGCACCCCAAGTGGTGTAGCCGGAACACCACAAAAAGTAACCATGCATGAAGCCTATAGTCTCAAAACAGAGTTTCCAAAATCTTTCTTGGGTTTTATAACTCATAAACTCATATTGAGTAATAAAATCGAATTCCTTGAAATTTGAAAACTCTTTCATAAAACAGAAAGACTGTGTGACACTTTGTTCCCGCGGGACTCAAGAGGTGGCCCTCACAATCCCCTTTCGAAAACAAGTTTCTTTTCTTACATACTTTTGTAATTGTCAAAAGTTTCTTTAATGATATGGATATAAAAACATAAATAAATGTAAAACATCCATATGCTTCATACCTTAGGAAATTCATTTCACAACATGGAAAGTACTCGGGGAATATCTCGATAAATTAAAACATGCATCGTAAACAGTTTCACAAGTATGAAAGCATTGATAAATCATTTCAAATCATACGCTCTTTCATAAAATCATTTATCGGTGAAACAAAAATGCGTTATCAGAACTAAGTTAAATAATACCCCTTACCTCGATTTAATGAAAATCTCGAATTCGAGTGATGACGCCTCCTAGTATCTCCCTTAAATCCTTCTACGATTCTCCTACACCGAAATTTGTATTTTCTTAGTACCCTATTCATGCGAATTGTCTGAATTATGTTAAAATCGTAACCTATCGTTACTACTGCATGTGTACGGATTATTGTATATACTTAGGCCAACACACACGTTTATATATTTCTTTACTATTTATATATTTTGTACCTACAAGTATTTACATATACCTTTATTATATACATCCATATGTATATACGCATAAATATATATATATACACTCCTATATGTATATATATATACTTTTATTTGTTTTCATGTTTCCTTATCTCATATATATACATTCTTTGTATATACATATACTAGCACACATTCATCTTATATACCCCCACATGTATATGCACCTAAACAAATATATATATATATATATATATATATATATATATATATACACTCCTATATATATATTATCATTGTTTTCCATTTTTCCTTATTACATACGCATACATTTTTTTTGGTACAAATACTAGCATATCCATTCATTATATACACATATATGTATATGCACCTAAATAAATAAATAAATAAATATATATATATATATATATATATATATATATACAATCCTATATATATATATTATTATTGTTTTCCTATTTTTTCTCCTTATCACATATACATACATATTTGCCTACTCCTCGTCATTCCCATTTTTGTCTAATTAAATCTACACTAACATGCTTGTATCTCAATCTATATGTACATGTATATTAAATATACATATATACATAAATATACCATTTACCTTTTCTATTTTCTTTTTTCTTCTTTCTTTTTTTTCTTTTCTTTTCTCCTTTTCTTTTCTCCTCTCTCGGTCAGCCCCTCTTCTTCCTTGATTTGTTTCTGTTGCCTTGCTGCTTCTTTTCTCTTCACTGGTCTCGGTTCCAGCTCAGTTTTCCTTCATCGGTTTCCAACTCCAATTTGGTCTCCTTCTCCCTCGGTTCTGCCTCTCTTCAGCTTCTGTCTTCTTCTTCAATTTCCCCTTCTTTTTTTTTCAATCCCCCATCATTCTCATCTTCATTCGGCCCCCATTCATACTTCAATTCTGTTCTGCTCCTTTTTTTTGACTCAGTTTCCAGCTCCCAATTTGGCTTCCTACTCCTACAGTTCTGCTATCTCTTCAACCTCTGTTTTGTTTCAGATTCTCCTGCTCTCGGTTTTGCCTTCGGTCTCCCTCAACCTCCCCTGCACATCCTCGGTTTCTCCCTGCTTCAGTGCCCTTGCCTCTACTCTTATTCCCAACAGCTCGGAACACTAGCCACGCACCCCTGTTCTGCTCGTAGCTCCAAATTCTTCTTCTCGATCAGCTATTGTCCCCCATTCTTTCCTCTCGGTTTCCCTTTTCTTCTCTTCTCTTATTCCTCCTCTCTCCCGGCCAAATCAGCCTTCCTTCCTTCTCTCATTTTTCTTCCTTTCTTTCTTCCTCCCTCGACTGGACGGCTTCCCTTTTCTTTCTTTCCTTTCTCACTCGTCAGGATCGGCTTCTTCTCCTCTCCCTTCCCTTCTCTTCTTTCTCTTCCTTTCTTTTCCTTCTCCTTCTTCTCTAGCCGACCGATCCTCTCCTTCCTTTCTCCTTTCTCTTCTTTCCTTTCCTCTGCTCCCCAGCTGATCAGCCCATTTTCTTCCCTTTCTCCTCTTCTGTTTCCTGCCCACTCTCCTCTGTTTTCGAATGGTTTCCTTTCAATCTGAATGTGGCAGACGGAATTGGCTTTTCTAAGCCAATTCCGTACATGCCATATATATTTATATATTATTTTAAGATATATATATATATTATATTAGTATATATATTTTGTTTATTATTTCTTTTGTATTGATATTATTTTTGTTTGTCTTTTTGTTTTCCTTCCATTTTTATTTTAAATTGTCTTATGATTCATGCTTTATTTATTTATTTGTTTAATACTTTATATTAAAATCTATACACTAAATAATATATATTTATATGCTATATATATTATTATTCTGTTATTTAAATGTCTAGTGTATATATGTATATATATATATACATATTCACCTATATATATATCTACACATATACATTTTCTTGTAAAATTATCCAATGACATCATATCCATGCCTTCCATGAAATTTTCATTATTCCGAAAATGCAACAGTATCGGGATTTCCATCATTCTTCATAAATTCTCAATACAAGTGTTTACATCAACAATTTTCAACTAACAAATTAAAATTTTGCAATCCCTTCGTACTAGCATTCGCTTTATCACTTCTTGTATCTTCGGGTTCCCGGTCATTCACGGGCTTCTCGATTCCTATAGTCCTTGAGCCTTACAACGAATATTCGCACTTCCATTAATATATATTATTTCCATTTTTATATAATTTAGTTAAACGTAGAAAATTTGTGGGGTTTACATTGATTCCCTTAGGAAGAGTATGGGGATGGCAATTGCTAGGTTTTCTATAGGGTTTCTGTCGAAACAGTATTCGAAACAATTCTGACAACTACTTTATACTAGATCCACACAATAATCAAAGTCTGCAAGGTATCACACTATTAGAGGACTTTCCTTCTGCTTTAATTGTTGAAAATCACACGGATTTTGCCAAAGATCCTTCCACACTTCACATGTAATCCAAGGGGTAGAATACCGCAAGTCATAGGGTTCCTCTCTCCTAATGCGCCGCTAACTATAAGGTTTTTAGGAGTACACAGTGGCTGGCTATAATAAGAATTATATACCTTGGGATTTTTAATATTAATCCTAGTAGGCTTTGGACTTAAATTATAACAGTTTTCTTTAAGGTCCAATTCCTTATTAAACTATTTTTTTTATTCATAGGAGGTACAAGGGGGAAGAGGGATTTGAACCTTGGACCTAATAGCTCCTAAGGAGGGGCAATAACCACTAGGCCAACCTTGATTTTTTTTATTAAATCATTTTAATTGACTTGTGATCCATGACCTAATTAATCTTCCTTTAATTGGATTAGTCCAATGTATGCTCTATTAATTAAAATATGGGTTTTAGTTGTCACGACCTCCCTTCCCGTGACCTACCAAAATCACCACAAATTTTTCACATTTTACTTACCTCTCCTTTTGTCATAATTCAACACCAAACTGTTGGGTTGTGATTCGATATTAGTCACCATAACCACATTCATTCCATAACATACATACGTATCAATACAATTGTCTATTGTATGTAAGTACTCTTTTCTTAAAATGTAGACTTGTATACATTAATATAATTACATTGTACATATACACCCCCGACCGTACAGTCGTTTATATAACTATGCTTTTACATTGTTCGGTACAAAACGTTCGAATGTGTATACCTTTCGTAAGATGGGTATGCAACGGATCAAGGAATACCAGTCCTCAACCGTGTCCACCTACTCTGAATGCTCTGTAGAGATGGGGAGATAAAAAGGGGGTGAGCTCACAGCTCAGTAAGGAAATAAGGCAAGCAAGTAGATAACCACACTATCTACAAAATACAATGCTCATGCCTTAAAATCATTTCCTTATCGATTCATATCTAAAGCATGTGTCTTTCTTGAAACATTTATGCAATATATATAGATATAAATCATCAGTTATGCAACAAAAAACATGCTGGTTTAATAATCTTAGCAGTTTATGCAAAACATTGCATTTCTCAAGAAATTCATATAAATCACATTTTATCATGCCATTTCAATTAAATCAAAACAATACGGCATATCATCATGTTAGAAACATGGAAATCTGGGCCTCATCCATCCTTCAGGTTACCCTTTTCACACACAAAGTCACATGTTCAGATTATAAAATCATGTGATAATTCATTCAAGAAATCTCACGTGAATGAAATGAGATAGGCGACTACATGTTCCGAGACTATGATCATAACTCATTTTCTGTGATCCCAGGCTACACAGTACTCGATGTGCCGGGTCTCACATTTGTTGTAACGGGAGGTAGGTCAAATCTCTACCGTTAACTTATAACTCAATCACATTGTGTACTCACGGTACATCATACTCCATGTGACATACATGGTACAAAGTACTCCATGGACCCAATTTCAAGGTCGAGGTGCTTGCCATAAGTCTTAACCCTCATACCTTGGATATACCTCATAGTCGGGGTGCTTGCCATAAGTCTTAGCCCTCATACAATGGATAATATTTTTGATAGCCCTCGGCCATATCCTAAAATATTACTCATGTGAGCATATAATCGGTGCGACACACAGTCAGCACAGGCTCCCAACAGGACTATTTCATGTTCTCTCTTTCAAAATTTGGTACATGTGAGTAAACTCCCAACACGACCACATACACAAGTTATATGAAACTAGTGCGAGCAATGCTCCCAGCACTATGTCATGTAAAACCGAGTATGAGAGATGCTCCAATACTCTATCATGCATCAATCAATAAAATTGATTACGAGCAATGCTCCTAGTACTCTGTCATGCATAAATCGCGTTAAAATCAAGTACGAGAATATACTCAAGGACTATGTGATGCATATCTTATAAAATATGTGCGGGTATTCTCTAGCACTCATGGTTTTCACACAAACCCAATAGACGGCTTATTCAAATTGAATTTCACTCAATTAAATAAAATAAGCACTCAAATGTGTTGTTTTCGCATATACATGAAAACATTAGCCATTCTATCCAAACAACTATAAATCAGTCACAAACATGCTTCCTAAGCTTTTTATCCTTAATTTGGATAATTTCGCAATTTACCTTATCATTTCATACCGAAACGTTTCTATACACGCAATTTCACATACCATATAATAATCAAAATTCTATTCGAAATTCATGTAGATACCTCTAGCTACTCACGAAATTTCCATACCTCAGATCACATCACGTGACCTCACTTCCTCGGTGCTGCTCACTCTCGCAATCCGATCAGCTTCCAATATTAACTTCCAAAGCTGTCAATAATCATCCACATCAGTATACCTTAATATACTTGTTTTTCACTTCCATGACTCTAAATCAATCCATTTAACTCCTCTCAATGCCTCTATCTTATCACTTTCTCCCATTATGCTATTTCACCATAATTCTCACATACCTATTTTCATTTCTCATCTATTCCAATATATGTATTTCATAAAACTACCTTACAATCTTACAAACATGCCTATTTCATCCTTAAATCCATGTTTACTCTACTTCCTCATCATTTTCTCAATTTCATACCTATATCTAGGTCATGGATATTTTTCATGATCAAGGTGTTTTCAGCAAATTAAACATACACCAATCAACTCACCTAGTCACCTAGATTAACATATATGAAGTTGGTGTATTGAATCTTACCTAACATTATTTTTCCTCTTTTTGACAAATTTGGGAAAATCCACCTTGTTCCTTCAATCCTTGATTCCAGCTTCTAGTTTCCAACTATGTTGTTATGCTATTTACTAAGAACAACTTTGTTGAAATGAATCTCACTCAAAACTGCAAGGAAAATGAAGATTTCTAGTGTAGAAAGGTTTGTTTACACTTTGGTTTTCAATGGAAATTGGTTCTCTCGAGAAAACTAAAGATGTTAAATCGTGTATTTATAGAATTTCTCTTGGAGATCGATCTCCTAACTACATGAGATCGATCTGCCTTGCACTTTTCTCTTCAGAAAATGACTTTTTTTAAGCTTAAGGGATCGATATGCTTTTAGCATGAGATCGATCTGCATTGCACAGAACCTTAAGGAGATCGATCTGGCCTTGCTATGAGATCGATCTATTCCATTCAGAACCCTTTGGAAACCGATCTGCTTCATCCAGAACTTGCTAAAGATCGATTTAAATTACTGAGGGATCGATCTGCTCTTATTGAGGGATCGATCTGCCTCTTACAACTACTGTAACGTTGCATTTCCAAGTCATGAGATCGATCTTCCTTGCTATTGAGATCCATCTGCTCCTCTTCTGAAGCAGTTTTACTACAAAGTTTCCCAAAATTTCACTGTTACATTCATTTATGATTTGCTTAACTACCCGTTTTCCATTTCATATACATTTGCAACTTAAAAACATTCATTCCTTATGATTTATATCAAATGTAACTTGTCCGTACATCATAAAATCATAAAGAGTACATATTAAAATTATGGGTTTTACAGTCCTCCCCACCTTAAGAAATTTGGTCCTCCAATTAGAACCAAGTTACTCTTCAAACAACTAGGGTGTCTCTCTCGCATCAGACTCTCTAGCTCCCAAGTAGCCTCTTCTGACGTGTGATGCTCCCAGAGAATCTTCACTAACCCGATGGTCTTATTTCTCAAGACTTTATCCTTTCTATCCAGTCACCATATCGATTTCTCTACATATGTCAAGTCTTCCTTGAGCTCCAATGGCTCTTACCGAATAACATGGTTTGGATCTGGATGATACTTTCGAAGCATCGAAACGTGGAAGACGTTATGCACTCCCGATAAATTCGGTGGCAAAGCCAACCTATATGCCTTATCTCCCACTCGGTCAAGTATCTCAAAGGGTCAAATGTAACGAGGACTCAGCTTACCTCTTTTCCCAAATCTCGTTATACCCTAAGAAGGAGAAACCTTTAGAAATACTGATTCACCAACTGCGAACTCAAGTGGTTTCCATCTCTTGTCAGCGTAGCTTTTTCTGTTTACTATGAGCTGTTCTCAATCTCTCAACAATTATTTGGACATCCTCAGAGGCTTGTGTAACTATGTCAGAAGCAAAAATATTTCGATCACTCACTTCCTCCCAACCACTAGGGGAACGACATCTACGACCATATAAAGCCTCATACGATGCCATCTCGATGCTCGCATGATAACTCTTGTTGTAGGCGATTCGGCTAGTGGTAAATGATCATCCCAGAAGCCTCTAAAATCTAGCTCACACGCTCTCAACATATCCTCCAGAGTCTGTATAGTTCTCTCTGACTGACCATTTGTCTGAGGATGAAAACGGTGCTCAAACTCAACTGGGTTCCCATGGCTTCCTAAAAATGTTCCCAAAAGTGGGAAGTGAAGCGGGAATCCCTATCCGAGACAATGCTCACTGGAATACCATGTAACCTCACTACATCGCGCATATACAATTCTTGCAATGAACTCAGAGTATCAGTAGCTCTCATAGCTAAAAAGTGGGCTGACTTCGTCAGTCTATCAACAATCACCCATATCGCATCGTGATTCCTACGGGTCCTTGGTAAACCCATCAAGAAATCCGTAGTGATATGCTCTCATTCCCATGTCGGTATAGGTAGAGGTTACAATAACCATGTAGGTTTCTGATTCTCTACCTTCACCTGCTGATATACGAGACATCTTACCACGAAATCCGCCACATCTCTCTTCACACCTGACCACCAGTACACCTTCC
The DNA here is from genome assembly GCA_033439115.1 of Firmiana major. Classification (NCBI taxonomy): domain Eukaryota; kingdom Viridiplantae; phylum Streptophyta; class Magnoliopsida; order Malvales; family Malvaceae; genus Firmiana; species Firmiana major. The sequence goes on from CM065905.1 coordinate 43,640,816, forward strand.
AGAGGTTCTGATACATCTTGTTACTCCCCGGATGAAACGTGTACCTCAAAGAATAAGCTTTCGACAATATCAACCTCCTGAGCTCTAGGTCCTCGGGAACACACAATCTGCCTCTGAACCTCAGAAGTCCATCAGAACTCATTTCAAAATTAGTCACTGTGCCCTTCTATACCTAACCAATCATGTCAATGCAATACGGATTAGTCTACTGAGCTTATCTGATCCTATCCAACAGATTTGGCTCCAAGCATAGACTAGCTATCACACAGTCCGTATCTATGTCAAAAGGCACAACTCCAAAACTGAGGCTAGCAAATTGCTCTAGCAATTCATGTTCGTTGACCATTAAATACGATACGATCCCAAAGCTCTTCCTGCTCAACACATCAGCTACAACGTTAGCCTTACTCGGATGATAAAGTATCTCATAATCATAGTCCTTCAGAAGCTCTAACCATCTTCTCTGTCTCATGTTCAGTTCCTTCTGCGAGAACAGATACTTGAGGCTCTTGTCAATAAAAATCTAAAACTTCTCACAATATAAGTAGTGGCACCATACCTTTAATGCAAACACTACTGCTGCTAACTCCAAATCGTGGGTCATATAGTTCTCTTCATGGTCCTTCAGCTGTTTGGATCCATAAGTAGCTACCCTACCATCCTGTATCAATACACAGCCTAGTCCCTAATGCGAAGCATCGGTATACACCAAAAATCCTCTTGAGCTGGTAGGGATAGTGAGAATTAGAGCGGTGGTCAATCGACGCTTCAGCTCCTAAAAATGCTTCTCACAATCATCGTCCCACACGAATACAACACCCTTCCGAGTGAAACGTGTCAACAGAGCAGTTAACTTCAAAATTCCCTCAAAGAATCTCTGATAATATCCTGCTAAACCCAGAAAACTCAAGATCTCAGTGGCTATCTTCTAATGTTCCCACTGAACTACAACCTCAATCTTAGATGGATCTACTGATACTCCATCCCTCAACATAACGTGTCGCAAAAACGAGATCTGTGACAATCAGAAATCACACTTACTGTGTTTAGCATACAGCTTCTACTCGCGAAGAGTCTGTAATGCAATCCTGAGGTGCTGCTCATACTCCTCCTCGGATCTCGAGTATACCAATATGTCATCGATAAAGACGATGACAAACTGATCTAGATATGGCTTGAACACATCGTTCATCAAAGCCATGAAAGCTGCGGGAGCATTCGTCAATCTGAATGGCATAACCAAGAATTCATAGTGGCCATATCGAGTCTTAAATGCTGTCTTAGGCATATCTCCACTCTAAATTCTTAACTGATGATACTCAGACCTCAGATCAATCTTAAAAAAGACCTGCGCTCCCCGAAGCTGATCCAACAAGTCATTAATGTGTGGAAGGGGATACCTATTCTTGATGGTAGCCTTATTCAACAATCTGTAATCTATACATAATCGGAGGCTTCCATCCTTCTTCTTCACAAACAAAACTGGTGCTCCCCAAGGTGAAACACTCGATCTGATGAACCCCCTATCCAACAGCTCTTGTAATTGTCTCTTGCGCTCCTCCAGCTCAACTAAGGCCATGTGATACGGTGGTTTGATATAGGTTCAGTACCAGGCACCAAGTCTATACAGAACTCCGTCTCTTTTTCTAGTGGTAACCATCGCAATTCATTCGGAAAGACATCTGGAAATTCATTAACCACAGGAATATCTGCCAACTACGGATGTACCTTATCCCTATCAACCACATACGCAATAAAACTTTTAATATATTCATTTCTTAGTCAGCATAGTGTATCATTTATTGTAACCATAACTACTACTTCATTTCGTTCCATCAAACTTTACAACATATTTTTTAGGGTTAGGAAACATAACTGTCTTAGCATAATAATCTAAAATAGCATGGTTTGCAGATAACCAATCCATTCCTAAGATTACATCAAAATCACTCATACTTAACAATATTAGATTGGCTTTCATGTCATTTTTCCCTACTCTTAGCTTACAGTCATTTAACTTATATTCAACTAGCTGACTGTTATCCAAAGGCGTACTAATCAACATCATCCTACTTAAAGGTGTACGCTCTACATGTTTTGCTAACTTACATGCAAATGAAGATACAAATGAATGCGTTGCACCGGGATCAATTAAAACATATGCTTCTAAATCATACATTAGGATGTTACCTCTAATCACATCCGACGAAGAATCAGCCGTGACCTAGTCCAAGCCATGTATTCACCCTCATCCAATGACCTGGTTCCCCTTCTCCTCTTTCGTCGGTCTTCTCCTTGGGGTAGACGTGTCAACTGGAGCTCTCTTCGGCTCCTTGTCCTTCTGTGAAGCAATATAAACAATCTCTAGGCAAACTCTCGCCATGTGCCCTGGCCTCCCATATCTGAAGCATAAATCCATTAGAAACAGGATAAGATCTACCTCCATGGAATCTACCACATCTACTACACTGCTTAGTGGTAGGCCTCGATCCTCTAATAACAACACCTCTAGCTGGAGCTATAGCCGGATATGCAAGAGATCTAACAGTCTTCTCCTTACTTTCTCAATCTTTGGTCTCTTACCGAAGAGTCTCCTCCCTCCTCGATATCAGAAACCTCTTACACTATCACTTACCGGCCTCTTCCTATATCGGTCTATACCCTTGCCAATTGTCCTGAACTCTGAGGCATTCCTCTCATAATCTTGCTCACAGAGTTGTGCCCTGCGCACTGCCTCATCATAGGTAGAGATATCAAATGGAATCAGTCTAGATCGTAACATTGGTCTCAGTCCATCAATAAATCTGCAAACTTTCTTGATCTCACTACTCATGGTGTCGAGGTCATACCTACCCAAGGATATAAATCGTGTCTTGTACTCATCCACTGACTGAGTCCCCTGGCTCAACCCCAAGAATTCCATCTGCAGTTTCCTCTACGTTGTGTTCGGTAGATACTGCCTCTTGAACGCATCCAAAAAGATATCCTACGTGATCTCTGAGTATCGTGCTCTCAGTATAACCCTGGTGAACTTCTACCAATGCTCTGTCGATCCATTCAGTAGGAACGTAGCAAATGTAACCATCTCGATAGTCGTACACTCAAACAATCCATAAAGTTTCTCCATCTCTCTCAGCCAATGCTCTGCGACAATTGGGTCCTTCGAGGCACCAAATGATGGTGGTCCAAGCTTCTAAAATTATCGCAATCTATCAGCTCACAACCATACCGCAAAGTACTACCACCCTGTCATGGAGTAACATGAGACTACATATCCTGAGCTGGTGGGGGTGTAGGTGTATCTGTAGGTTGTGGCATATGAGCTAGTCGTATAGGCGTACCAGGTGTAGTTGCCTCTCCAAGCGCAGTCTCTACATCCTGTCCCTATTTGCTTGGCATAGTCTGTGCTAGTAACTCCACTATGGTGTCAAGACGACGCTCTAATCTCACGAAGCGTGCCTCAGTACTCTCTGGTACATAAGTGGGACCTGTCGTCTCATCTCGAGTCTCAAACCTACCTCTATGGCCTTGAGCCCTACCTCTAGCTCCTCTACCACAGTTGTATTAGCTATAACGGCTCAATTCCTGCATTTATAACCATTAATTAGTCTGATTCCCATCTCGTATACACAATTGTAACTGAACAAAGGACAGTAATATGAGGATGTACACTTTCCTAATTATTAATACCGACTCACATCAGATAAGCTCTGCTCTGATACCATTCTGTCACGACCTATCCTCCCGTGAGCTACCAAAATCAGCACAAATATTTCGCATTTCACTTACCTCTCCTTCAGTCATAACTCAACACCAAACCATTGGGCTGTGATTCGATATTAGTCACCTCAACCACATTCATTCCATAACATACATACATATCAATACAATTATCTATTATATGTAAGTACTCTTTTCTAAAAATGTAGACTCTTATACATTAATATAATTACTTTGTAAATATACATCCTCGACCCTACATTCGTTTATATAATTATGCTTTTACATTGTTCAATACAAAACGTTCAAATGTGTATACCATTTGTAAGATGGGTATGTAATGGATCAAGGAATACAAGTCCTCAGTTGTGTCTACCTACTGTAAATGCTCTGTAGAGAAGGGGAGATAAAAAAAAGGTGAGCTCACAGCTCAGTAAGGAAATAAGGCAAGCATGTAGATAACCACACTATCTACAAAATATAATGCTCATGCCTTGAAATCATTTCCTTATTAATTCATATCTAAAGCATGTGTCTTTCTTGAAACATTTATGCAAAATATATATAGATATAAATCATCAGTTATGCACCTGAAAACATGTTGGTTTAATAATCTCAGCAGTTTATGCAAAACATTGCATTTCTCAAGTAATTCATAGAAATCACATTTTATCATGCCATTTCAATTAAATCAAAACAATATGGCATATCATTATGTTAGAAACATGGAAATCTGGGCCTCACCCATCCCTCAGGTTACCCTTTTCACACACAAAGTCACATGTTCAGATTATAAAATCATGTGATAATTCATTCAAGAAATCTCAAGTGAATGAAACGAGATAGACGACTACATGTTTCGAGACGATGATCATAACTCATTTTTCGTGATCCCAGGCTACACAATACTCAGTCAGCGGGGTCTCATATTTGCTGTAACGGGAGGTGGCTTAAATCTCTACTGTCAACTTACAACTCAATCACATCGTGTACTCATAGTACATCGTACTCCATATGACATACACGATATAAAGTACTCCATGGACCAAATCTCAAGGTCGGGGTGCTTGCTATAAGTCTTAGCCCTCATACCTTGGATAAACCTCACAATCGGGTATAGATAATATTTTCGATAGCCTTCGTCCATATCTCAAAATATTACTCGTGTGAGCATATAATCGGTGTGACACACAGTCAGCACAGGCTTCCAACTAGGCTATTTCATGCTCTCTCTTTCAAAATCTGGTACGTGTGAGTAAACTCCCAATACAACCACATACACAAGTTATATGAAACTAGTGCGAGCCATGCTCTTAGCACTATGTCATGTAAAATCGAGCATGAGCAATGCTCCAATACTCTATCATGCGTCAATCAATAAAACTGAGTATGAGCAATGCTCCCAATACTCTATTATGCATAAATCGCATTAAAATCAAGTACGAGAATATACTCAAGTACTATGTGATGCATATCGCATAAAATATGTGCGAGTATTCTCTAACACTCATGGTTTTCACACAAACCCGATAGATGGCTTATTCAAATTGAATTTCACTCAATTAAATCAAATAGGCACTCAAATGCGTTTTTTTTGTATATACATAAAACATTAGTCATTCTATCCATGCAACTATAAATCGATCACAAACATGCTTCCTAAGCTTTTTATCCTTCATTTGGATAATTCCGCAATTTACCTTACCGTTTCCTACCGAAACTTTTCTATACACGAAATTTCATATACCATATAATAATCGAAATTCTATTCGAAATACGTGTAGCTACCTCTAGCTACTCACGAAATTCTCTTAACTCGGATCACGTCATGTGACCTCACTTCCTCGATGCTGCTCACTCTTCCAATCCGATTAGCTTCCAATATCAACTTCTGAAGCTGTTAATAATCATCCACATCAGTATACCTTAATATACTTGTTTTTCACTTGCATGACTCTAAATCAATGCATTTAACTCCTCTCAATGCCTTAATCTTATCACTTTCTCCCATTATGGTATTTCACCATAATTCTCACATACCTATTTTCATTTCTCATCTATTCCAATTTATGTATTTCATAAAACTACCTTACAATCTTACATACATGCTTATTTCATCCTTAAATCCATGTTTACTCAACTTTCTCTTCATTTTCTCAATTTCATACATATATCTAGGTAATGGATATTTTTCATGATCAAGGTATTTTCAGCAAATTAAACATACACCAATCAACTCACTAAGTTAGCTAGATTAACATATATGAAGTTGGTGTATTGAATCTTACCTAAATTGATTTTTCCTCTTTTTGATAAATTTGGGAAAATCCACCTTATTCCTTCAATCCTTGATTACAACTTCTAGTTTCCAACTACGTTGTTCTACTATTTACTAAGAACAACTTTGTTGAAATGAATCTCACTCAAAATCGCTTGGAATATGAAGATTTCTAGTGTAGAAAGGTTATTTTACACTTTGGTTTTCAATGGAAATTGGTTCTCTCGGGAAAACCGAAGATGCAGAGTCATGTATTTATAGAATTTCTCTTGGAGATCGATCTCCTAACTACATGAGATCAATCTGCCCTGCACTTTTCTCTTCAGAAAATGATTTTTTTTAAGCTTAGGGGATCGATCTGCACTACACATAACCTTAAGGAGATCGATCTGGCCTTGTTATGTGTCACGACCTAATTCCATTCTCTTTAACCGAAAATCACTGAAAATTTTTCGCGTTTTACTGTTACCTTACCCTGTCGTGAACTAAACTCACCACACACTGTTGGGCTGTGAGCCAATAATAAACACCACGTCTCATTCATTCTCAATAAATTAAAACGATGTCATACATGTGCATTTAATCGTGTACTTATACGAATACATGTTTTACTGACATCTACATTCCCCATAAGTATAACTCGAAAGAATACTGTGCTTTTACATTGTTTAGATACAAAAAGAATCACTGTGTATATACCTCTTAGCGATGGAGATGCAGCGGAGTCCAAAATAATACGCCTCAGTCCTCACTGGGCTACTATGCACGCTCTGTAGGGGGGAAAATAGAGTGGGATGAGCAACCACACGCTCAGTAAGGCAATAATGCAAGCATGGTAGATAACTACTCTATCTACATGCTGATAGTGTTATGCATAATTCATTTATAGTAGGAGCATGAGGAATAAAACTATGCCATGTGAATATACATATATATCATGCATCAATTCATGTGCATTGGCATATAAAACATGGTAGAGACATCATGCATAAAACATCTCATGCTCAATCTCATTTAAATTCATAAAAGGGCAATTCATTTAGAAACCTCCTTTTTGAACCAACAACATAACACCACCAAATCAACTCACAAACCACAACAACATTTACATTCCACAATTCACGCATGTGTATAAAGCTAGGTCACTATATCAGAAGTGCCTATGTGAATCATTACATTATAAATCATCCCAGACCACACGCATCCAGGTGTGCGGGGTATCATGCTGGCACGAAGATGGATTATCCCTCGCCAGACTTTCTCATCACATAACCATCATGCGGTACATCGTACTCCATGTGATATACACGGTACATCATACTCCGCAACTCATATCATGATTGGGGGTGCCATTCCTAGGTCTTATCTACCCCATACCAAGAGTTTTTCATATTCCGTGAAGGAGAGCCTCCCTGCCGAACAGAGCCTCCCCGCCTAACAGAGCCTCCCTGCCTCCTCGGGCTTAAGGATGTTAGCTTAAGGATGTAGGGCTTAAGGGTCCTTTCCGTAAGAGAGCCTCCCCACCGAACAGAGCCTCCCCGCCTAACAGAGCCTCCCTGCCTCTTCGGGCTTAAGGATGTCAGCTTAAGGATGTAGGGCTTAAGGATCTTACCTTTACCATACCCATGTAGGAGAGCCTCCCTGCCTAACAGAGCCTTCCCACCTCATTGGGCTTAAGGATGTTGGCTTAAGGATCCCACCGTAAGAGAGCCTCCCCACCAAACAGAGCCTCCCCCCCTAACAGAGCCTCCCTGCCTCCTCGGGCTTAAGGATGTTAGCTTAAGGATGTAAGGCTTAAGGATCTTACCCACTTTCACAACCCTATACGAATCCCATTGTACAAGCTTGTGCGAGCAAAGCTTTAGCACGACTCATGCATCATGCATCTTCTCATAAAGAGGCGCGTACGAGCATAGCTCTAGTACGGTTATACTCATAAGATAACCATTCACAATCCACGTACGAGCAGAAGCTCCAGTACGGTTTATAAACATCATCACAATTCAATTTCAAAGTGCGAGCTAAGCTCAAGCACGTTTCACACAAGTGAAAACATAGAAATCTCGCGCGAGCGAGGCTCTAACGCGAATTATATCACATACACGCGATAGGTGGCTTACATGCATTCAAAACATCTCATAATATGCTTAGTGCCTCGTATGGGCTATTTCACAACATCATTCAAGTACTAGCCAGCCTATCCTTTTATTTGCTCAAATCAAAGCATTGTGTTTTGTAAAAGCATTCAAAACACATGATTTATGCAATTATTAGCCTTACTATCCCTTTTTCATAACATCCACTTCAAATCCAAAACCACGCATATACCCATCATCTTTCACAAATACCATCAACATTTATTTGAGCAATTCATGCATTTCATACAACACCCAATATTCACCCAGTTCAAAATACGAGCAGCTATCTCTATATACTCACAAAATTCCCTTACCTGGAATCGCGATGCGTGATTCCACTTCCTTAAGCTGCTTACTTGTACGATTCGGTTCGCCTTCAACGAACTCTTCGGGACTGCACAAAATCGTATCCCGCATTATATTCGACCCATATATTGCAACCCTTGTGCTTGCTATAGTAAATTTAATCTATAGCCTCTATTAAAGCTTATTTGGCCTCGTTTCGTTACTTTATCCATAACTCGAGTCTATGGATTTTTTTAGGCCTATTAACTATTCAAAATCGATATCAAATCGATGTAAAGCTCATAGCGTTCATATTCCATGAATCCCCTCACTATGGCATTTATTCATCACATACATATCCATTTCCACATTTCTTCCAACCCACCATGTAATTTCATCTAACCATCTAAATCATAACATTATCCCAATGACAACTTTAACATGCCATAAACCATAAGTTCATTCAATCCCACATATCCTCACATTATACCCATTTTAGATTTCTAGGTCACACCACTTCCACTACATTCTTAGGTAGTTTATCCATCCATACTCATACCAATCAACTCCAAAATCAATTAAATAGCTAATGCATTTAGATTGGAGTGTTAGAATCTTACCAATATGATTTCTCTTCTTGCTCCAATTGGTAATGCCCTCAACTCCTTCAATTCCAAAAATGGGAAAATGCCCTCTCACTATGTTGTTCTCCTCTTTGATAGGAACAACTTTGCCTCTAATGATCTCTCTTCAAATCTCACTGAAAATGGTTGATTTTAGAGAGGGAAAGTTAGGTTTTTGGGGTTGAAATTGTAAGGTTAAGTGTTTTCTGAGATTTCCAGATTTTTCAGCTCTCCTTATATAGAAATGACTTGAGGAGATCGATCTGGTCCAAGAGGAGATCGATCTGGTCCCTTAAAATCCCTCTTTTTCACGGTATTTTTAAGCCTGAGATCGATCTGTCGAAGCAATGAGATCGATTTGTTGAGGCATGAGATCGATCTGTCGAAGCATGAGATCGATCTGGTCCCAAACAGAGAGCTAAGGAGATCGATCTGGGTGCTTGGGGATCGATCTTTCCACTATAGAATGCTTGAGAGATCGATCTGGCTCCATTGGAGATCGATCTGCTCAATTCTTTCGCCCAAATAAGAGCATTCTGGCTCTTCCAGATCGATCTCTCATCCTAGGAGATCGATCTGGACCTCATGTTTTCCAGATTTCCTGCAGTTTCATTGCTGCAACTCATACCAACACACCTTCAATCTATTGCCATGGCCATTTCCTCATCCATCCACCTCTATAACTTGAAAATGGCATCCATTCATACCTTATGCACATTGAAACTTGTGTGCATTCATTGTATATTCAAAGGTATGCAACATAAAACCAAATGGAAGCATAACTCCATTCCATTTTACCACACTACTCATTTTGAGTCTCAATCACATCCATCACTTGCTAGAACACATTTCTCTGTATTCGTACTCAATGAAACTTGTATGTACGTTACAACTTATATTACACATACATACATTGAATCCATGGACTTACATCAATCATATTTTACATCACAAGTCCATATTATTTGATCCAAGTACACACATTACCCTTATACATATACGGGGTCTTACATTGTGAGATCGATCTATTCCATCTAGAACCCTTTGGAAATCAATCTGCTTCAACCAGAACTTGCTAAAGATCGATCTGCATTACTGAGGGATTGATCTGCTCTTATTGAGGGATCGATCTGCCTCTTGCAGGTGCTATAATGTTGCATTTCCAAGCCATGAGATTGATCTTCCTTGCTAATGAGATAGATCTGCCCTCTTCTGAAGTAGTTCTACAGTAATTTTTCCCAAAATTTCACTGTTACATTCATTTCCAATTTGCTTAACTACTCGTTTTGCATTTCATACACATTTACAACTTAAAAAACATTCATTCCTTATGATTTATATCAAATGTAACTTGTCCATACATCACAAAATCATAAAGAGTACATATTAAAATTATGGGTCTTACATTAGTAATTTAATTAAACTTTTTAATTAATTTTTCTTGACAAAATTTATTTTTGTCAAGCACATAAATTCTTTCAATTAATAATTAGACTAATGGATTTGATTAAATCCCTAAATTAAATTTATTATAATTAAATGTGGGCTTTTATGATTTGCCTAAACTATTTAATTACATCTATTTAATTAAACACATTTTATTAAGTCTACATAATTATATTTCTTTCTCGTTAAGTTCAAATAGAAATTTCCAAATTTTCCAATTCATGATTCTTTTTTAATTCATTAATGTTTTTTGTGTGTGACCTATTCTAATGTCCTGATTTAGTGGAAATTGGACTAAATTTTTCTTTTCAGTACCTATGTTTGTCAACGATCAGTGCAACACCTAACTGCTTTCATTAATCTTATTAATTAACTCAATTTATAATTTTCTTTAGTCCTAGTCCCCTTAAAGTGTATGTTGTGATTTCTATACATTCCATCATACAAACGTTTTGTTTAACCATAACTGATTTCATTCATAAAATGTCCATAAAAGAATACAATTGAGCTTGACCTGATTAATGCATCACACTTTTCTTACAGGTTATAATCGACATCTAATATAATCTAAAAACCACATTTGATATTTATTATAACCTATCGTTACATCCCAAGAAAAATTACATAATTATGCATAAGAGTGCCTAACATACAAACTAAGATATATAACCTATGTATATACCTCCAAAATAATCAAGTAGGCTACAAGATGGTACTCTCCTAACTTGCCCAAAAAGGGGTTGTGCTCTCTTCACCTAACGTTAATCTGTGGAGGAAGGGAAAGTGAGTTAGTTTAACACTTAGCAAGTGTACATGTAGAGGGGAAGGTAAAATAGTATGCATACATCATTTAGAACGTAGTAAGGCAGTCTTAGTTCAAAACATACACATTTCAAAACATACTTAATTCAAAGCATAATGTAGGAATCGTACAAAACGTAGGCTTGAAATAAATCATTTTAGATGCATACTTGCAAATTATAGGTTAGAAACATATGCTTATAAAACTTTAAAATATACATTAGAGATTAGGCAGTTTATCTCATTAGTACTTGTGAAAATTACTTACATCCCTATACAGGAGCCCTTAAAGGGAATGTTAACCTATGGCATGGTTAGGGCTTCCTCAACGTCACTAGATCGATGAGTACTGGGAATGCTGTTGGCTCGTCCAGGTCATACAACCTTACATAAAGGCATAAATACCACATAGAGGGGTGGACGTGATACTTTCCTTAAACACTTACTAATGGTGACCTTACCATCTCTTAATACTTTTAATAAAACACACATAGCATGATTCCATATCATAGAAAACATAATCATAACTTTCAAAACATAATTCACAAATAAATGGGATGGTTATGCCATGGAATCATCCTTTCATAGCTTAAACATAATGATCTCGCTTTAATACATGCTAAGCACATTTTAAGGAAACCATTTCAATGCATTAGTTTGGTTTAAATAACTAAAACAATTTTATTATGCAATTTTCTCAAAAAGAAGTTCTTCAATGTATTTGGTGGGATCTCTATACTTAATCCATAAAATATGGGAAGATAGATCTTCTACCTTGAAGGATTAATACCTTAGTGCAAAACATGACTTTTCAATAAGTTTTTTAAGTCTTAAGCATATCAAAAGATCTTAAAGCTTGCATACATGCTCAAAACAAATCGACACCCATGTCTCAACATGCAATCCCTTACCTCTAGGCGATTGCAACACTTAGCCTTAGTTTTTTTGGCACTAACTTAGGTTAGGCAATGCATTTATATTGCCTAACTTCCCCCAATGAGCACTTGACTGCAAATGCCAATCATACAACCTTAGTTTCCATGCATTTTACTTACTTAAACCTCTATAACTTAAACATTCCCTATACTTATCTCTTCTCCTCATTTCCTTTAAATCTTATCTTAGCAAACCTAACTTAGATGCTCATATAGACTTTCTTAATCATCCATTGCAATAATTCATACTACATACTTCTTAAGGTTACTAACATCATCTCATTCATTAACACCCACCAATGCAACTCTCCATTCACATAACCCTAAAACCATTAAGGTTACTAACCTTAAATCATCATTCAACAATTTATTTCAACAATTTACTTAAACAACTCAATAAAATCATAATACCAATCTTAACATACAATTATATTGGAATTTTAGAAAATGCTTACCTTACCCTATTTGTAGAAAGAGAGTGAAATCCTAAACTGGCCTCTCCAAGCTCTCAAACCACAAGCCTGCCTTTCAACCACAATTAAACACCTAAAAAGCATTAATTAGTCATAAATACACTATACCCACCATGTTTAATTCCATGAAAAGCTTCTTACCTTTTATCCATTATTTTTCGCCAAAAACCCCCTTTTTAAGTTCTTGACAATCTCCTTTCTTATCCACTGAAATGACACTCTATATTTGGTATTTATGGTGGAATGGAGGTAGAGGATGAAGAATATGGTATGATGTTTAGCTTTATCTCTCTTTTTTTCTTTTTTCCTTTTCCTTTCTTTCTCTCGAGTTCCCTTTATTTTTCCTTAACTTGAGTATCTTCTAAACTCAACATGTGACTTCAGGTGCTTAGGGGATCGATGCCTTAACGTGGGGATCGATGTTCTCATTTTAAAATCTCCCAAGAAAGCATTTTGTAAAGAAGGGGAATTGGTCCTTTTAAGGGAGAGGATCGATCTCTTTGCTTATAACACTTTCACCTAAAAAATGCCCAACATTCATATCCCTAACTCCTCTAATCCTTTAATGCTCGAAAATCACTTTTCCATTCATTAACATGCACATATCACTCAATATTACACATCTTCAACAATCCATATGATCCAAATCCTTAATTTACACTTAATACTTCACAAAAAAAAAAAACGTAACTTAACTTAATTTCAATATCATATACCTTTGTCATAATGCATCAGTGTCTCTTACATTTATGTTTGACCACTCATAATGTCCATACACAATATTTTCCATTTAATCATTATTCACTAATAATACAATCGCAATACTTTATAAAATCAACTTATTCAACATAGTATTGAGGTTTTATATAAAGAAAAATCGAGGTTTTACACCTATTAGATTTCCAACATGTTGGTAATGGATTTATATTTTCATTTAAAATCATTGATCATAAGTGGCATCTAGCATTACTCATAGCCAGTGAAATGTTAGAAAGGTCAAGATAGTTTGACAAACCTTTCAATGTGTAGTATCTAAGAGTACTTCAATCCTTCCATCAATAATATCTCAAAAATGACTAAAGCTTGGTTCAATGTTTGCTTTAAGTATATTTCCATATTTATCAGCAAGCTTCAAATATTAACTCTTCTTAAGAAGTGCTTTGGCAAAAAACTTTATGAGTTAATACAAGTTAGGATGCACGAGATATTAACTCTACTCATGGCCACTTAAAGTCACTCGGGGTGATGAATACTCATCTTGACTACTTATCCACCTTTATCCAGAAACATTCATTTTAAGCATTTGTCCTTGCAAACCCGTAAAGATAAAATCAAAGTATGACGGAACACATATAAGATAATTTGGCAACCCAAGTTAGAGGATCACTTATACTACTAACACATGGGAGTGTATTTCATAGACACTCAAGTGACACTACGAAATGGAAGTCTCACTTCGACTAATGTTCAGTGAACTTATTCATTAATACACTCCCACATACTATCCTTAACTATCTTCATATTTAAACAATTGCTTACTTCATAAGTAAGGAGGCTTTGTCACGACCCTCTTTCCGTGACTTAACTTACTACTAACAGTTGGGCTGTGCGTCAACATCCATATCCACATCTTATCCATTCATAATTCATAATTCCTGTAACGAAATAGAAACTGTTCTTTTATAAATATGAAGAAACATTTACATCAGTTTCTATTATATACATCCCTTTCGTACAAAAGATAACTAGACTGTGCATTAATTTATAGGATATAAAATTTTTCTCTCATAAGTGTATACCTCTGTACTGCTGGAGAATTGGAGAACACCGTAGCAGGGACAACTGTAGTAACTCGCTACTGCATAGAATCTATGGAGGAGTAAATAAGGGGGTGAGCTAACACGCTCAGGAAGGAAAATATGAAAGAATGTAGATAACTACACTATCTACATGCTTAAAATATAAACATTAATTTTCCTTATAAAACATGTGCATTCTTTGAAAATAGCTTCCATCAATTACAAAATAATTAATTCGCTAGATGAGAATATGCATATTTCATTCTCAAATCACACAGTATACTCTTTAAAAATCACACAGCTTACTCATCAATCAACACAGTACACACTGAGTAATTGTTTTATATTTAGCAAGTCACCTAGAAATCAATTTACATGAGACATATAATGGGATATCACATCACCCTGTATCACAGACCAGGGGGGACACATGTCACCTCACACAGTAGTGACAAATTGTCATATCACATAGATATCAGACTTATGGCCATAGTCCGGATTCCAGGCAACACTAATCAGGTGTACGAGAATCCTATGCCTGGGGAAGCGGATCAACCATCCCTTCGGCCCACATAAAATCACTAAGATATCACGACACATCATACTCTATGGCTAACGCTCACTGTTGGCTCTACCGAGAGGGGGGTGAATCGGTTTTCTAAGGATTATGACAAATTTAAACTATATTAAGTCAAATTGCAAATAATGAATAATTAATATAATGTAATGGAATAAATTGACAAAAGATAAGGGTAAGAAAAAGCAAACTCAGTAGTTTATAAAGGTTCGGCCAATCTCTTGCCTACGTCCTCTCTTCTTGACCTCCTTGTCAAGAGCTTCCTTTCACTCTATCAATAAATGTTACACACTCCCTTTTTTCAGGTTAAGGAATAACCTCTCTACCCTTTTTACACAAATAAATATTCACCCTTTTACAAAGTTTATCTCACTGAGGAACACTCCTCTTCTCTCTTGAAATAAGGATGAATACAAGATCAAGTTTTTCTTATATGGGTAGGATAGTTATAGCTTTTACACCAAGAGTTTTATAACACTATCAATAAATGAAGATTGAAGATAAAGAGAATGTGGAAATGAAGTTCTTGAGAATATCCAGAGCTTTCAGTAATTGTCTCTCACATCCCAGTGTCTTCAATGCTTGATTTTATACTGGAGGATTGGTAGTTGGAGCATTTAATGTTGTTTTTCCCCTTGAAGGTTTTGCAGAAAGAGCCATTGGGAACCTCCAGTAGAGTGCCAGATCGATCTCCAATCTCGACCAAATCGATCTCTTAGTTTAATTTCCTGCGATGACAAAGCAAATTGAAGCAAGGAGATCGATCTCATATATGTAGAGATCGATCTTATAATTTAAAAATGTTAGTGCAAATCGATCTGTCGAACAAGAAGATCGATCTTCCAATCTCTCTGTTTGAGGTAAGATCGATCTTCAGATCGATCTGCCAAGTATTCTCGTAGCGAGGAGATCGATCTCTAATTAACCCAGATCGATCTCCTTAGCTCTCTGATTTTGAGGAGATCGATCTCTTCATATACCAAATCGATCTCATGAACTCTCTGTTTGAGCATAGATCGATCTACAGATCGATCTACTGCCTTTACCCTTTGTTTTAGAGGAGATCAATCTCTTCCTAGACCAGATCGATCTCATAAACATCCTGTATTAGACAGATCGATCTTATAACCCTTATAGATCGATCTCTGCTTCCTCAATACCTTGTACAGATCCTTTGAGGATTCAATCCTTTAACAGATCGATCTCATAACCTCATGAGATCGATCTCTCATACTAGAAAACCCAGGAGATCGATCTCTCATCTCACCAGATCGATCTCTCATCCTTAAAGACTCAGTTTCTTGTTTTATTAACCTCTAAACATGTTTTTAAATCATTTCTATATTATTGAATTTATTTGTTTTGTCATTTCAAAATATATTAACTCAACAATCTCCCCCTTTTTGATATGACAAAACTTATTAAATAAACATGTTTAGTTACCCATTTGCATTATGCACAAATTATATTTTGCTTTCATAAAACTCCCCCTTTTTGTAAGCTCCCCCTTACTTTTAGCCCTTTAACTCCTTGAAACCATTTAAACATGTTTTCTGATTCTTTCTCCCCCTTTTTGTCATAGCAACGGTAATAAAGATATAAAGGTAGTTAACTTTCACAAGAAATGTCATTGTCATTTCAAAATGGTAACTCATTAAACACATTTCACAAAGAACTACCATGTCATTTCATAACGTAAGAATTCAAGCAAATGATGTTTTAATCAGTAAATAGTAAACATGAAAAGCTATCTAAACATTCCTAACATTCAGGTCCTACGACTGAGGAGGAAATCGCTCCAGAAGTTCTTTGACGCGAGTGCGAGTAACCTGCAGATCATCGAACATCGCCTGCTGTGTGGCATGAAGGTTTACAAATCCTTCATCTATCTTTCGATTAAGCTCCATAATCATCCCCACAATCGATTCCAGCCCGTCGGATGATGGTGCAGGTGCAGTGGGCTGAGCAGTCGACGAAGATGGACCCTCAGTAGGTGCAGCAGGTGGATCAGTAGGGTTTGTTGATAGGTCTTCTTCCATGGCTACCTCAAACTACTATTCTTGCTTCTTCCTCCATTCCCCTCGAAAGTCCTTATAGTACCCCATGTGGTGAAGTGTGCTAATGTTTAATACACTCTTTGGGGAAGGCACTTCACCAGTCTCACAGGTACAATCGATCCCGAGTCGTTGTAGTAAGTACGCTAGTGGTTGTGGAAAAACTATCATGGAGGCTTGGCCTCGTACTATCTTCAACCAGTCTTCATAAATAAAGTGGACCAGATTGGGTTTTTGACTTGAGGAGTGGAGGTGGTGGAGCTAGAATCGATCTAATCTCTTAGCCGTAGAGTGACGGGTACCAAATGGTTTAAGATTCCACGAGATGATAAGGTGGAGTAACCTCGGGTGCATCGGTAGGTCACTCACCTTATCCCCGAGAAGGTCAAATTCTAAAGAGACTTTTCCTCTTCATCGGTCAACCCCTCATCTTGTATGTCAAATACTTGGGCTAGTATGGATGTGTCTATAAATAGTGTTTTAGACATGACAAACGTTTTAAACCCTAGTATTTTGCAGTATCATCAGGGTCGTAAATGAGTTCAGCATTAGAAAAGAATGCCCTAACAATATTTTGAGGTACTGGGGTATTGATTTTAAGAAATGGAAGCCAACAAAATTCTTCCATTTTTGACAGATACGGAAAGTCAATGCGATTTAAAAAGGAGAAATCAATTGTTCACCAATGTTTAATTGGCATTGTCGAGAAATATTCTTCATATCGTTTCCTTTTTGCAGGTGTTTGAAAATACCTGTTAAAGGTAGTGACTGAAGAGGCAGAGGGTGGTTGTGAGGCAGAGGGTCTAGATTCTCTGTTGGTTGCTCTCTTAATACGAGGCATGGTTGTATACTTAGAAGTAACCTAGACACACACAAGGATTGTTCTAAAAACACCTAAGCACTAGTTTGAGGAGTTCTCTAAACTTTAGCCAATGAAATAGTGTTGAATTGCCCTAATGAAGATTTCAGCACAAAAATAAGAAATTTTTTAAGAAAATGCAGTAATGTAGGTTACTAGAACACTAAACGATGAAGAGATTTGACAAAAACCTTATCGAGATTGATCTGGGAAGGAGAATCAAAGGTTGAGGTGCGACAGGGGGTTAGGAATTTGGAATTTTGGGTTTTTGAGATTTGGGGATTTTGAAGTAGTTTTTATAGTCCAGGGCTAAGGAGATTGATCTATCGCGAAGACAGATCGATCTGTTATTTCCAGAGACTTGAAGAGATCGATCTGCTGAATCAAAGGACCGATCTTCAAAACACAGAAGCTCAAGGAGATCGATCTGCCAAAGGCATAGATCGATCTGCTGTTTTACAGAGGCTTAAAGAGATCGATCTGCCAAATGCATAGATCGATCTGCTGTTTTACAGAGGCTTAAGGAGATCGATCTTATAGTGGAGAAGATCGATCTGCCTAGCTTAACCTTTCTGCATTAGGCCAATTTTGAGTATGGAGATCGATCTATAGTGATTGAAGATCGATCTCTCATACTTTTTGCCCAGAACAATCATTGAAAAATTCGTTTAAAATCATTTTGAAATCAAGGTTTCGAAGCAGATAAATCTTAAGGAACATTCATGAGTCCTAATTCACCTCTAAGAATACAAAACTATCTCTATCAAGAGGTTTGGTGAAGATATCAGCTATTTAATGTAAAGTATCAATATACTCTAGAATTATATCTCCTTTTTGTACATGGTCTCTAAGAAAATGGTGCCTAATCTCAATATGCTTAGTTCTAGAGTGTTGAATAGGATTCTTAGATAGATTAATGGTACTGGTATTATCACATTTGATTGAGACTTGTTTCATGTCAATACCATAGTCTTTCATTTGTTGTTTAATCCATAACACTTGAGCACTACAACTACCTGCTGCTATATATTCAGCTTCAGTTGTGGATTGAGCTACACTATTTTGTTTCTTAGAGAACCATGAAATTAATCTATTCCCTAAGAATTGACATACGCCTGAAGTGCTCTTCCTATCTATTTTACAGCCCCCAAAATCTACATCAGAAAATGCATGAAGAGCAAAAGTGGAGTCCTTTGGGGTACCAAAGTCATAGAGAGGGAGTGTCCTTAAGATATCTAAAGATTCTTTTAGTTGCTAATAAGTGTGATTCCCTAGGAGAGGATTGAAATCTAGCACAAAGGCATATACTAAACAGAATATCTGGTCTACTTGTAGTTAGATAAATCAATGAACCAATCATAGACCTATAGAGTTTAGTGTCTACACACTTACCACTTTCATCTTTATCAAGCTTGATGTTGGTGCCCATTGGAGTTGCTTGAGGTTTGCAATTATCCATTCCAAATCATTTGAGCAATTCCTTAGTATATTTTGCTTGATTGATGAAGGTTCCATCCTTAGTTTGCTTCACTTGAAGTCCTAAGAAGAAGGTGAGCTCTCCCATCATGCTCATTTCAAATTCACCTTGCATGATCTTAGCAAACTCTTGGCATAAAGATTTATTAGTCGATCCAAAAATAATGTCATCTACATACACTTGAACAACTAGCAAATCTTTATTTTTATTTTTGATAAACAAAGTAGTATCTACTTTTCCTCTTGAAAATCCTTTTTCTATTAAGAATTTTGACAATCTTTCATACCATGCTCTAGGAGCTTGTTTCAAACCATAAAGTGCCTTAGAGAGTTTGAATACATGTTCAGGAAATTCATGACTTTCAAAACTGGGAGGTTGCTTAACATAAACTTCTTCATTAATGAAACCATTTAAGAATGCACTCTTCACATCCATTTGATACAATTTGATGTTTTTATAACATGCAAAGGCAAGTAGCATTCTTATTGCTTCTAATCTAGCTACCGGTGCATAAGTTTCATCATAGTCTATTCCTTCTTATTGTCTATAGCCTTGTGCAACTAGCCTAGCTTTGTTTCTTATGATCACACCATTTTCATCCATATTGTTCTTGAAGACCCATTTAGTTCCAATTATATAGTGATCATTAGGTCTAGGAACTAGTTTCCATACTTTGCTTCTCTCAAATTGATTTAATTCTTCTTGCATGGCAAAAAACCAATTATTGTCATCTAAGGCTTCATTGACATTTCTAGGTTCAATTTGAGATACAAAGGCTATATATTAACACACATTCCTTAGAGATGATCTAGTTCTAACTCCAAGAGTTGGATCTCCTACTATTTCACAATCTTTTACATATCCTAATTCTCTTGGTGCTCTAGACTCTCTTTCTAATATCTCTAGTTCTTCTTCATCTTCTTTATTAATGTCAAGTTTCTCTAATAGATCATTTTCTAAGTTTGAGATTTCTTTCAAGTTTTCATCAAATATTTCAATATCCTCATCATTGGTTGAATTTTTAGATAAATCATTTGACTCATCAAATATTACATGAATTGATTCTTCAACCATCAA
This sequence comes from Firmiana major, assembly GCA_033439115.1. Lineage (NCBI taxonomy): Eukaryota > Viridiplantae > Streptophyta > Magnoliopsida > Malvales > Malvaceae > Firmiana > Firmiana major. The sequence goes on from CM065905.1 coordinate 43,661,358, forward strand.
TGCTCTTTTGTTATATACTCTATATGCCTTTGAATTCAAAGAATACCCTAAAAAGATTCCCCCATCACTCTTGGCATCAAATTTTCCTAAATTGTCTTTTTCATTATTTAAGACAAAGCATTTACAACCAAAGGGGTGAAAATAGCTAATATTAGGCTTCTTACCCTTGTAAAACTCATAAGGGGTTTTCTTTAAAATTGGTCTAATCATAGCTCTATTAATGATATAGCAAGATGTATTTATAGCTTCAGCCCAAAAGTATTTAGGTAAATTATTTGCACACAACATGGTTCTAGCCATTTCTTCTAATGTTCTATTTCTTCTCCCAACTACCCCATTTTGTTGTAGTGTCCTAGGGGCTGAAAAATTATGACTAATTCCTTGATCATTGCAATATTCATCAAATCCAATATTTTCAAACTCCTTGCCATGATCGCTTCTAATACTAGTTATAGTATAACCTTTTTCATTTTGAGTCACTTTTGTATAAGCAATGAATTTTTCTAAAGCTTCATTGTTCACTCTCAAAAAGAATACCCAAGTGAACCTAGTGTAATCATCAACAATTTCAAACCCATAATGTTTCCCACCTAGGCTTGTTGTTCTAGTTGGTCCAAATAGATCTAGGTGAAGTAATTGAAGAGGCCTAGTGGTAGATACACTATGTTTAGGCTTAAATGTTGTCCTTTTATGTTTTCCTTTAACACAAGCTTCACATATTGTCATAGTCAAAGGACAACTTAGGTAAACCTATAACAAGGTCTTTTCTAGCTAACTTAGATAACACATACATGCTAGCATGACCTAGTCTTCTATGCCACAACTAAGGTTCTTTTTCCTTGTCTACCATTAGGCATATGTTTTCATTTTTAAGTTTATTTAGATAGACAATGTATATATTACCTTGCCTAAGACCTAGGAGAAGAACTTTATTAGATTTAGGATCTATAACATAACATTTCAAGTAATCAAAAATTACTTTGTAACCTTTGTCACAAAGTTAACTAATACTTAGTAAGTTATGTTTTAGACCCCTAACAAGCAACACTTTTTCTAATGAAAAGTAGTCATTACCTATTGAACCACTTCCTTCAACTTGGCCTTTGGAGTTGTCCCCAAATGTGACTTCACCACTAACTTTCGATTTAAATGAGTTGAAGTGGCTTCTATCACCAGTCATTTGTCTTGAGCATCCACTGTCCAAGTACCAAGCTTCTTTTGTTTTAGCTTTGTGGCAATGCTCAATCACCTATAATCAAAATTCAAACTCATGTCTTAGGTACCCAAATTCTCTTGGGTCCTTTAGAGTTAGTGAATGCAATTCTTGATAATTTGGGATCCATTTTACTAAAGCATTAATATCTTTTGAATTAACTATTTCTTTTGGAACCCAAATTCTTTTTACTATTTTTCCTCTAAGAGTGGTCAACTTCATATTGCAATTATATGATGCATGCCCCTTCTTATTACAATGTGAACAAATAGTTGAGGGTTTATGCATGTTCTTTCTAGCTATGAAACTTTTGAGATGGGTCTCTCTACTTTTTCCATCATATCCTAATCCATTTTTATCAAATAAGGCCCTTTGAGTTTCTAGCATGTTATCTAACTTTTGTTGACCCATATAAAATCTATTAAAAGAATTATGTAAGTTACTATTTTTTTATTTTAGGTCATAAATTTCAGGATTTGTAATTTCTAGTTTCTTTTCATATTCTAACTTATCCTTTAGTATTAACTCATTTTCTTTCTTCAATTTAGATATTAATTTTTTGTACTTCATACTCATGCATTCATATTCCAATGCAAGATTATCAAAAGCATCTTGCAATTCATCAAACGAATATTCATTGAGGTCTGAAGTTACCTTTTCATCTTCAATAGCCATGAAGCATATGTTGGCAATGTCCTCATGTGAATCATCATCGGAACTATCACTGTTGCTCCAAGTTGCCATCATTGCCTTCTTCTTGTGATACCAATCATTTGATCTTTTAAGAAGAGGGCAGTTAAATTTAATATGTCTTGGTTTTTTACATTCATAACATACAATGGTATCTTTTCTACTTAACTCTTCTTGATCTTTCTTGTGGTTTCTCCTACCACTACCACTTGCTCTCATCCTCATAAATTTGTTAAATCTTTTGGCAAACATTGCTATTTCAAGATCTTCTTCACTACCACTCTCATTTTTATTCTCCTCTTGAGTAGTAGATTTCAGAGCTACTCCCACTTTCTTGGGTGGCTCTTCATTTCTTCTAACTTCATTTCATAAGTGAGTTGTGATCCTATTAATTCATCTAGTGACAATGTGTGAGGGTCTTTAGATTCCTCAATTGCAGTCACTTTAGCTTCCCATGATTTTGGTAGACTATTTAATATTTTCTTGACCATTTCTATATTAGAGTAGATTTTTCCTAAGGATTTTAATCCATTTATTACATCAGTGAATCTAGAGAACATATCACTAATTGACTCTCCTTCTTTCATCCTAAATAGCTCATAGTCATGTGTGAGCATTCCTACCTTAGTTTCCTTTACTTGGGTTGTACCTTCATGAGTTATTGCCAATTTGTCCCAAATTTGTTAGGCATTGTCACAACCGGAGACTCTAATGTATTCATTTGGCCCTAAAGCACAAAATAGGGTGTGCATGACCTTAGCATTGAGCTGAGCACATTTTACATCATTTGAATCCCACTCATCTTCTTCTTTAGGGATATCTCTTCCCTCTATTCTTTAAGTTGGGATTTGAGGTCCTTTAGTTATAATCCTCCATACCTCATAATCATTTGCTTGAATGAAGAGTATCATCCTAGTTTTTCAATAAGCATAACGTTCACCATTGAACATAGGAGGCCTAACTGCAGAATGCCCCTCTCCTACTAGATTGGTTGCTACATTGTTGTGAGCTATTAGATCATTTCTAACTCTTAAGAAGTTATTCCTTTATGATCAAAGAGTCCTAGCTCTGATACCAATTGTTGGCTCTACCGAGAGGGGGTGAATTGGTTTTCTAAGGTTTATGACAAATTTAAACTATATTAAGTTAAATTGCAAATAATGAATAATCAATATAATGTAATGGAATAAATTGAAAGAAGATAAGGGTAAGAAAAAGAAAACTCAGTAGTTTATAGAGGTTCGGCCAATCTCTTACCTACATCTTCTCTTCTTGACCTCCTTGTCAAGAGCTTCCTTTCACTCTATCAATGAATGTTACACACTCCCTTTTTCAGGTTAAGGAATAACCTCTCTACCCTTTTTACACAAATAAATATTCACCCTTTTACAAAGTTTATCTTACTAAGGAACACTCCTCTTCTCTCTTGAAATAAGGATGAATACAAGATCAAGCTTTTCTTATGTGGGTAGCATAGATATAGCTTTTACACCAAGAGTTTTACAACACTATCAGTAAATGAAGATTGAAGACAAAGAGAATGTTGAAATGAAGTTCTTGAGAATATCCAGAGTTTTCAGTAATTGTCTCTCACATCCCAGTGTCTTCAATGCTTGATTTTATACTGGAAGATTGGTAGTTGGAGCATTTAATGTTGTTTTTCCCCTTGAAGGTTTTGCAGAAAGAGCCATTGGGAACCTCCAGTAGAGTGCCAGATCGATCTCCAATCTTGACCATATCGATCTCTTAGTTTAATTTCCTGCGATGACAAACCAAATTGAAGCAAGGAGATCGATCTCATATATGTAGAGATCGATCTTATAATTTGAAAATGTTAGTGCAAATCGATCTATCAAACAAGAAAATCGATCTTCCAATCTCTCTGTTTGAGGCAAGATCGATCTTCAGATCGATCTACCAAGTATTATCGTAGTGAGGAGATCGATCTCTAATTAACCCAGATCGATCTCCTTAGCTCTCTGATTTTGAGGAGATCGATCTCTTCATATACCAGATCGATCTCATGAACTCTCTGTTTGAGCATAGATTGATCTACAGATCAATCTACTGCCTTTAACCTTTGTTTTAGAGGAGATCGATCTCTTCCTAGACCAGATCAATCTCATAAACATCCTGTATTAGACAGATCGATCTTATAACCCTTATAGATCAATCTCTGCTTCCTCAATACCTTGTACAGATCCTTTGAGGATTCAATCCTTTAGCATATCAATCTCATAACCTCATGAGATCGATCTCTCCTACTAGAAAACCCAGGAGATCGATCTCTTATCTCACCAGATCGATCTCTCATCCTTAAAGACTTAGTTTCTGGTACTGATAACCTCTAAACATATTTTTAAATCATTTCTATATTATTGAATTTACTTGTTTTGTCATTTCAAAATATATTAACTCAACACTCACGGTACATCGTGCTCCCTTGGATCCTTATCACCTATTTCTATTGTCTCAAAATCACACGCGAGCAGGTCTGTGTAAGATCATTAAGTAATACACGATGGCTCCAGCACGATTTTACTCATCACATAGCAAACTCATAAACTCTCTTGCGAGCAACTCATCATAAGATCACACAGCATACCTGAGGCATCGAGCATGGTTTTGCTTATCACATAGAAAGCTTATCGTACCACATGCGAGCAACTCAGTGTAAGAACACACAGTATACCTGAGGCATCGAGCATGATTTTTCTTATAATCACTTTAAATCAAGGCGGTCACATCCGAGCGTAGTTAGAGCAAGATCACATAACAGTACTCGATGGCTCTAGCATGGTTCCCAAAATCTAGTGCGAGCTCTCGAGTGGATGACATAACATCACTCAGATCTAGCACCTTTTTCTTTTCTCAAGAATCCTTTTTAAAATGTGGTACGAGCGAGGCTGGTAAATCTACCTTTGCCATTTTGGCTCAAGCACAAGTTCACACAGAAAAGAAATAGATGGCTCCACCCACTGAGTATGAGTGAGAGGGCAATCTCCCTTCAATAACTCGTCAAAAGCTTTTCACGCAATTTACTAAAATGAAAGCCAGTCTATTATTACTCTTTCTCAAAACACTTGCAAAACATCTTTTCACAATAAGACATTGAAGTCATGGATATACGCTTCTTCTCATACGTAGTTTTCACATAGCTATTTCAGTATCTATGTGAGACCCTGTATGGGTTTAACCTTGAACACATGTAAATGGATTAATAAGTATGATGATGTACTAGTAATGTGAAGCATATGTGATATAAAGTCCATAAGTTAAATGTACACACTTGTAATGAAGTTGGTGATTTTACGTACAAGTTACATTATGTATGACTATGAAGAAATGGACTTAAACATGTGATGAATGTGAGTGGAATGGGAAATAAGTAGTGTAGTAAATGAAATGAAGATTTGCATGAGTTATGCACTCCCATTTAGTTTATATTATGTACCTTTGACTATACAAAGACTCTACACAAGTTTTAAAGTGTATGAAGTATGAAAGAATGCCATTTTCAAGTCTCAAAGATGATTGAATGAGAAAATAACTATGGCAACAAATTTAAGATATTTTGAGTGAAGTTACTGTAGAAAAATTGTAGGAAAACTGGAAAATATGAAGGTTAGATCGATCTCATAGGATGAGAGATCGATCTGGAAGAGCAAAAAATGCTCTTGTGTGAGTAATGGAACAGAACAGATCAATCTCCAATGGAGCTAGATCGATCTGCTAAACATTTTGTAATGAAAAGATTGATTTTTAAGGTAAGCAGATCGATCTCCTTAACTCTTTGTTTGAGACAGGTCAATCTCAAGCCAAAACAGATTGATCTCCTTAAGGGTTTTGTAAAGCGCAGATCGATCTCCTACAAGAGGCAGATCGATCTCCAATAGGAAAATTGGCCTTCAACAGATCAATCTCATAATGGAAGAAGAGTGATCTTGTAGTGGTTGTGTTTGGTAAAAAAGACTACCAAACCTTGCAGAAATCGATCTCTATAAGGACCAGATCGATCTCATATGCCTGCATCTATAAAAAGGGGCTCGGGATTTGACTAAAAACTCAGATTTTCCCTCCCACCAAACCTCACCTACCATTTTCTCTCAAGACCCAAGCTTTCTCACTCTAAAAATCACTACATTCCAGCCAGTTTTGAAAGAAGCTCAAGAAGGAAAAGTTGTTCTTTGAAGCAAGGAGAACAACATACCCAAAAATCTCACATTGGCATGACCAAGAGAAGGAGTTGTGGCTACCACAAGTTTGACTAAGTAAATGGGGTAAGCTCTTTAACCTTCAAGCTTCTAAATATGGTTTCTAGATATTTGTGGGTTGAATGATATGTGAAATGTTGATAGGAATGATGAATGTAGGGATGGGTGAGTGATATTAAGGGAGATTTATAAAGAGGGAATACATGGAAACGTGATGGAAAGCTTAAGAGATGGTAAAATGATATTTGTGGAAAAGGGAAATGTGATTAAGGGTTTGAGAAGTATGAATAGATAAATAGAAGACAATGTGTATGTTTAGCAGAGGGAAAAGAAAATAACTTAATTATTTATACATGTAGCTCGGAATACGTGAGACACAACTAACCCGGATCACGAATGGAGTAAACGTGACAGAGGAAATACAAGCATGATTCGAGGTAAGGGACTGTGTGTTAGCGATAGAGGTATTTGTACATATTTTACTATGATTTGAGTAGTTACAACGCTAGAAATAATATGGTTAGCTATTGAGCTATGGAAATCTATATGAAAACTATTAGATATACATCTATATTGTGAAAATGGGATGTGGGAAGGAAAAACAACCTGACATGCATGTTTTCAATACTTTTACATCTATTCATGATGTTTGATGTTTTCTCATCCATGTACTGATTTTAAGATTAAGAAATGAAATAGGTAGGTTGGCTAGTTTTACATGTTTAGCATGGGATGGCATGCTATGTAAATAAACATGTTTTGAGTTTTTAAAAGAGAAAATAGCCACCTATCAGATTTGAGATATAAAATGGTGTTGGAGCTTTAGCTCACACCCGTTTGATGAATTGGACTATGCTGGAGTTTCACTCGCATACGTCTGTATGTTCTAATAAACCATGCTGGAGTTTAACTCGCACGATGGTTTTGACAAAAGTGCCAGAGCTTTGCTCGCACCCGTTTTTACTGAGTTGAGGTAAGCTTGGGGTTCTAGGACCCAAAGGTATGCCAGCCGACGGCCTTGGAATGGGCTGGGCCTTAACAACAAATCGTATCACGCTGGAGCCTTGCGATGACTGTGTGTCATGTTGATTGCTCATCTGGTGTATGAGATATGGTTTAGGATGAAAAGTCCATTAGTGTTGGTAGATGGACTCGATCCACGGTCGTACATAGAACTGTGTAGTTGTTCGTTGGTATACTATGTACTGTGCTGGGTGCACGTGAGTACGAGTATCGCGTAGATGACACATGGCATACCTTATACCAAGAGTATATGTGATATAAGGAGATGAGGTTGATTGAGATGAGCCGGAGGGTAGGACTGACCTATCCCTCTTCAGGCGAAGTGATGCCTTATGTACACCTGATCAGTGAGGCCTGGGATCACTAACTATGGCCATATGCCGTTGATTTTTTATTGTTGAAAATTCCATGCCTGTCTCAGAGATACGAGAAATCGAGAAACTCATAAAAGAAAGAGATTTGGTGAAAAGAAATGATTTGAGAAAAGAAAATAGAGTTTATGATTTGATAAATCTCTCGATTTGAATGCTCGTGCTATGATAGCACTGTTTGTGACATGCTTTCAAATGGGAATATCGTATACATGTTTTCATGAAATGCTTATATGAGAAATGAATGTTTGAATGCATTTTCTAGCAATATTTCTGTTTACATTGAAACATGGTTTTGTTTATGCATGCATGGACTATGTAGATAGTACAATATCTACCTATTAGCATCCATTTCCTTACTGAGCTGTGGTTTGCTCATCCCACTACTTTTCCCCTCCAGATACTGAGAAGTAAGGCAGTGCGGTGGTCTCTAGATCTTTTTTGTGTTAGACAGCTCCCACCAGTTGCAAAGGTAAAAGATTTGTATACACATAAGTCTTTTGTATCTAATATAATGTATCGGACAGTTACAAATCGAAATGTAGATAGTGGTATGGGGGATACTATGTAAAGATATTATTATACAATAAATTTTGTTTATTTACACACATCTGGGAGTGTGAATTAAAAGTTTAAATACTTCGCTGTAAAATTTATGAAAATTTAGTAATTGCAACGTCTCATAGCCCAACCGTAGTAGTGTATGTATGGATAAAGAGGGCACCTGGAAGTGGGGTGTGACAATCTATATACTCTATAGTATTCATTCGCACACAGTAGGTAAGAAAACATATATATAGCTATCTCTAATAGCTCGCATAAACCCCTTACCTCGAATCACGCTCGAATCACTTTCCTTGGTTTCTAAAGCTCGTGATCCGGTCTTATCAGTTCCAATTATGTCTCTAGTAGCTGCAAGCATTGCTACTCTCATCAGTATACTTCAATATACTTCATTTTCCCTTACATTAAGTTCAATTCAATGCCTTTGGCCATTTTACAACAATTTGGCCTCGTTACGTCTTTTTGGACCTTATGTTCTCTTAAATCCATTTCAACTATTCTACTCATTTTCTCGAGACTCCTTTAGACTCACTAAGTCTATTGCTTCATATTGAACTGGTATTAATCTTACAATGCCTTAAGTTCATCATATACCTTCTCTATGGCATTTTATCAAACACTACTTATACCCATTTTCAATCATCATCTTTTACAATATATGTATTTCACAAAACTATCTTAAAATCATCTATACATGCTTAATATCTCTTCATGCTTAAATCATCATCAACTCTATGTCATTTCAACTTTCTCTCACTAAACCCATTTGAGGCCATGGTTGTTTAAACATGTAAATGAATATTTCAGCCAACATTATATACACCAATTAACTTATCAAAATGTCTAGATTAACATACTAAAAAATGGTGCATTGAAATCTTACCCAACTTGACTTTTCCTCATTTTTGCCAAATTGGGAAAAACCTCTTTTCTCCTTCAATCCTAGGTTTAAGCTTCCAATCTTTGACTATGTTGTTCTTTTCCTCACTAGGAACAACTTTGTTCCAAGGAACTTCTCTTAAAACTGATTAGAAAGTGGTGATTTTAAAGTGAGAAAGCTAGGTTATTGTTTAAAAATGGAAGAAATGGGTTGCTCTCGTGAAATACAGATTCAGCTGCCCAATTTTTATAGAAATTGACTCATCAGATCGATCTCTTAGGTGAGAAATTGATCTGTCCTTGCTTAAATCCCTTCAAAATTTTGACGATGTAGGTAGAAGATCGATCTATCCATTTGCATGAGATCGATCTGCCTATTTACTAACCATGGATATGGGATCGATCTGTTTAAGGCAGAAGGCTTTAGAGATCGATTTGGCCTTAGGTGGAGATTGATCTAGCCTATCCGAAGATAAACAGAGATCAATTTTCCTTATGAAAGGAGATCAATCGGGTCCAAGCCGAGGCAACTTGAGATTGATCTGTTGGAATGAGGGATCGATCTCCCTCTTGCAAAATGCCCTGACATTACATTTCAAGGTAATGTGATCGATCTTTCCTTACAATGAGATCGATCTGCCCTGTCCCTGCAGCATTTCAGCTGTAATCTCTCCTAGATTTTCAAGGTTAAAATCATACTCAATTACTTTAACACTCGTTTTGCAATTCATTCACACTTAGAACTTGAAAACATTCATTTCTTATGATTCATACATATCATAATTCCTCTGTACATTCCTAAATCATAAGCATTACATAAAAATATCCGGGTCTTACATTCCTCCCCTCCTTCAAAAAATTTGGTCTTCCAAATTAGAACCAAGTTAGTCCTCAAAAAGTCGGGGGTACTTTTCCCATATCAGGCTCTCTAACTCCCAAGTAGCTTTCTCTGAATTGTGGTGCTGCCAGAGAACCTTAACAAACAAAATTGTCTTATTCCTTAACACCTTTTTGTTCCTATCTAGTATCCGGATCAGTCTCTCTATATATGTCAAGCTGTCCTTGAGCTCCAATGGCTCATACCGAATCACATAAGTCGGATCTGGATGGTACTTTCAAAGCATTGATACGTGGAAGATGTTACGAATGCCTGCTAGCTCCGGTGGCAACGCTAGCCAGTAGGCCTTATCTCCCACATGCTCCAATATCTCAAATGGTCTGATATACCGAGGGCTTAACTTACCCTTTTTACCGTACCTCATAATCCCTTTAGAGGGAGAAACTTTTAAAACTACTAAGTCACCCACAGTAAACTTTAGTGGCCTCTGTCTCATGTCAGCATAACTTTTCTGCCTATTCTAAGCTATTCTCAATATCTCACATATCAACTGAACAACCTCAGAGGCTTGCTTACCAAATCGGGAGCAAAAGTTTTTCTACCATACAATGCCTCATAAGGTGCCATCCCGATACTCGAGTGATAACTATTGTTGTATGCAAATTTGGCCAATGGTAGGTGATCATCCTAAGAGCCTTTAAAATCCATAACACTTGCTCTCAACATATCCTCTAACGTTTGGATAGTCCTCTCTGATTGACCATCTGTTTAAGGGTGGAAAGCGGTACTTGTCACGACCCAAATTACCAAAAAATCAGAGTAAATTTTTTGCTTTTTCATTTTCTTACCCGTCGTGAACAGTTACACTACTAAACAGTTGGGCTGTGATTCGGTGTTAGTCACCTCTCACCTATTTACCATTCCATTTTCATATTTCATTTACATATCAATTTATTTAAACTAAATCCATCCCCAATATTACATCCATATACAGTACTGTGCATCTATATGTTCAGATACAAAATTATACAAATGTGTATACCTGGTCTTGATAAGAAGCAGCGGATAACCGAAATGTAAAACTATTGTCGTTCTCTTCTAGGAAATGTACCCTGTGGGGTGGAAAATGAAAGGGTGAGCATAAACAGCTCAGTAAGGCAATAATGTAAGCAGGTAGGTAACTATACAATCTACGTGCTGATAATGTCATGATATAAAATCGTTTACATTTGGAGCATGAGGTATGTCTAAAACGATGCCATATGTATGTATATATCATATAAGAGAAATCATGAAATCGACATATAAAACAAACATGGAAAAATCATCATGTATGTCATCTCATCCTCGTCACATTTAAAACTTATTTGTTTCATCATAAACTCATCACGTTAAAACTCATTTGTTTCATCATAAAACAACCTTATCAAGGTCAAACCCATCTCCCGAGAATACCTTGGTTCATTAAATCACATCTCATTTAAAAACATAAATCGGGACATTACCCCTCCTTCGGGTTCGTCCTGGTCTATTCAGACCGTATGATATCATGTGAGGCATGTAGGTTACTGTATGAAAATCGAGGACTATGGCCATAATTTGTCCCTGTGATCCCAGGCTACACGGATCCCGGTGTGCGGGGCATCACAACTGCAACGGGAGGTAGGGTCAAATCCTACCCGCCAGAATATCAAGTAACATCATCGAGTCATCATGACTACACGGTATAGCGTACTCCATGTGACATACACGGTACATCGTACTCCGTGGACCCATATCATAGTCTGGGGGTGCCTGCCGTAGGTCTTATCCACCCCAATACTATGTCGATAACCAATCCATGTCTCAAAGTATACGTGCAAGCATCTCAACTCTCTGTGACACACAGTCTACAAGAGGCTTCCACACGACTATATGCATGTCAACTCACGTCTAGTGCGAGCGAAGCTCCAGCACCACGCTATGCATATCATGATATCTAAAATCTCGTGCGAGCGAAACTCCAGCACGGTTTTGTGTACACACAAATTTCTTGTACGAGATATGCTCCAGTACGGCTTTTCATGAGTAATAAATCAATAAACTTTAGTGCGAGTAAGACTCTAGCACTCTTTTTACTCATGTAAATATGATAGGTGGCTCAATCTTTATAAAACATCTTTTAAAATCGTAACCGGTACAAACCGGTACCCTTTCGTATAATTCATGAAATCAATAGCCAACCTATGTGTATATTTGCTTAAATCAAAGCAATACATTCATATAAAACATTAAAACATGAAATCATACAATTTATCTACCTTACTACCCTTTTTGTAAATTTTACTCCCATGGGTAAAATCATATTTTTCTTTATTCACCTAAGCCCCGGTTTTCACAAAAATTATTATTTCGTTTCTAGATACTTTAAGGAATTCTAAGCCCTGTAAATCCCCTCAATAAATACGTATAGAAATCTATATGCAGCTACAAAATTCCCTTACCTTGATTCACGCGTAAACTTATCTCGCCTCGATAATATCCGATCTCTCAATTCAACTGCGCGTCAACCAAGTCTACGAAACTGCATATAACCACATATTTTGGGTCAGTTCACTTATCTTTATCAGTATGTCACATTCACTGATCAATCTAAAGTACTGGGCCCATTTTACTTTATTGGGCCTTGAGCCCGTTTTCAGCCCGTTTCTACTAATTAAATTCCTTCTTCGAGTTTATTGGGTTCTCAATACTTATTGGGCTTCGTTCCAAACTCTTTGGATAGCCCATATACTATTTACGGTAATTACTGTAAAATTTTGAATAATATTCCTTTTTATACATAATTAATCCGTAAATTCCGTAAAATAATCGAAACTCTGTATTGAGAACTCTAATTATCGACATTAAAATGTACTTACCCAATGTTATGCGGGGTACGAAAATCGGAGCTCAATCGGCTCTCGTTCGGGCTTTGTCGTAAAACTGCACAATTATATATTTAATTTCGGGTTAATTTTCGATTAAATATAATTTAAATAAATTTCTCGAAAATCAAATCAGTCACTTTTGACCTCGTATCGACTTACCCGAAGTACGGTGTATCCCCGAAAATTCTTCCCCTTTTTTCTTTTTCTCTTTTTCTCCTTTTTTTCCTTCTTTCTTGGCTGAACCGGTTCAGTCCGGTTCAACCCGGTTCAGTCCGATTCACCTCTTTGCTGAACCGGTTCGTACCGGTTCAGACCTTCCCGCCGCCGTTCATGGCATTTTCGGCCGGTTCTCGGCTCGTTTTTGGCACCATTCGGCTCGTCTTTAGTCGGGTAACCTTCGACTGGCCTCGATTGGGACCGAATCACCGTCGGTGGCCGCCATTCCTCTCTTCTCCCTCTCGGCCTTCTCTCCCTCGATCCGTCGGATTTCGACGGTCTCGTCGGCCAATACCAGTCTCAAAAGAACCGGCTCATCCTCCCGATCACACCGGTGCCCGCCGTTCGAGCCCAGCTACCGTGGATCACCGGGATCGAGCTCCTTTCTCCGTCGGTTTCTCCTCCATTCGTCGGATTCGGCCGTCCTTGACGCGCGTCGCCGGTGCCAACTTACTCGCCGGCTTCCCCTCTTTCTCTTCGTCTCTTCGTCGGGGCCGTCAGTCGTCGGTGGCCGTCGGTCGGCCGGGCGACGAGCGGGTCGTCCTTGGTTTTTCGATTCCTTTGTTATTTTTCTCTCTCCCCGACTAAGGTTTCTGATTCTTCTTCTTTTTTTATTTATTATTATTTATAAATTAGTTTATTATTATTTTATTCATTAAAATAGTCCAAAATATTCAAAAATATAAAAAAATCAATTTTTTATTCCAAATAATTTTATTTAATTTATTTATTATATTTTTAATTATTTTTTCGATATAATTTCTTCGTATTTTCGAGATATTGTCCCGGGTGACTTTTCGATATTTCTAAAAATTCTGAATCTTGATCAATTGGACTCGAAATTGTATAATTTCCTCATTATTGATCAAGATATCCTAAATCCTTATTTTTAATTAAATTTTTCTTATCGAATTTATCCCGAATTTTGATCTTTTGACCATTTTACCCTTGCACGTGTTCGGGATTAATTTAACCCGACTTCCCTTCACGAATACTCTTTCATTTCGCATTTTAAATCCTTATTTCCAGTCTGAATCTCATTCGTTTAAATTTGTGACCATTTTAATCTTTCCTTTCACGAACATACTCATTTCGTGTTTTTAACTAAATTTGGGTCTTACATAATCTCCCCCACTTAAGAAATTTGGTCTTCCAAATTAGAACCAAGTTAAATGTATCCAAAAACAACTCCGGGTACATCATCGTATCATACTTTTTAATTCTCCTATGACTTTTTTCGGAGTGTAATACTACCAACATATTTTAATTAGGGAGATAATCTTAAACCTCAACACTTTCTCCTTCATGTTTAATACCCGAATCAATTTTCCAATCATACGTTATACTTTCATTGAGCTAAGCTGTTGGAGCTCATATCCAATCACATATGCTGGATCTGGATAGTATTTCTGAAGCATCATAAGATAGGACACATTGTGGATGCCTACTAATTCAGGTGGTAACGCCAACCTACAGGCCTTGTCTCCCACTTTGTCCAATCTCTTTCCGAATCTCGTTATGTCCTTATGCTATGTCCTAAGGGCATGTAACTTCCAACAATACTAATTCACCCTCGGTGAATTTCAATGGTTTCTGTCTCTTGTCAGCATAGCTTTTCTATCTGCTCTGAGGTGTTCTTAATCATTCACAAGTAACTAAACATCCTCAGAGATTTATCTTACCAATTCGGGAACAATTTTCTATCTGCCATCCACTTCTTCTTATCTAAGTCAGGGAAACAATCCCTACGGCCATACCATGCCTCATATAATGTTATCCCGATACTCGAGTGACAACTATCATTATTGGCAAATTCGATTAGTAACAATTTATCATCCCAGGAGCTTATCAAATCGATGGCACACGCTCTCATCATATCCTCCAGAACCTGTACAGTCCTCTCGACTGACCATCTGTCTGAGGACGAAAAGCTATGCTAACACTCAGTCGGGTTCCCATAGCTTCTTGAAAAATATTATCAGAAGTGAAAAGTGAAGCTGGAATCCCTATATGATACAATGCTCACTGGAAAGATACTTGGTGTTCCACAATTGTTTTTCATACACATAAATCCGCCTACACACTCAAAGTATCTGGGGATTTCCTAACCAGAAGGTGGGTAGACTTAATCAACCTATCGACTATCACCCAGATAGCCTTATGATTCATCCGGGTCCTCTGTAACCTATCACGAAATTCATGGTAACTTATTCCCGTTTTCGTATCAATTTAGGTAGAAACTGCAATAACCATGCAACTTCTTTAGCTCTACCTTTCTCTGCTGACATACGAGACACTTTTCCACAATCCCTACTATGTCTCTTTTCATATCTGACCACCAATACCCATTTCTAAGATTTCGATATATTTATTACTTCTCGGATGCACTGTATTTTCCGAAGAGTGAGCTTCTGACAATAACTCTATCTCATCACTGTGGTCCTGGGGAGCACTTATACTGTCTCTGAACCTCAGTAAGTCATCATCACTCTTTGTGAACTCTGTCACTGTACCCATCTGAATCTGACCCACACTATCGACACCATGCCGATCATCACGCTAAGCCTGTCAAATTCGATCACTCAAATCCGGTTCTAATCTCAGGCTAGCTGTCACACAAACACTGTCATCATCAGAGGGGATCACATCACTACTGAGGCTTACAATTGCTCTAGCAGCTCACGCTCCCTGACCATCATATGTAATACCATCCCGAGGCTCTTTCTGCTCAAGGCATTAGCCATTACATTAGCCTTTCCTGGGTGATACAATTTCCACAATCATAATCCCTCAGAAGCTCTAACCCTCTTTGTTCTCATATCCGAATCTTTTTGTGAAAGCAGATATTCAAGACTCTTATGATCAGTGCATACCTAAAATTTCTCACCGTGTACATAGTAGTGTCATATACTCAGTACAATCACTATCGCTGTCAACTTTAAATCATGGGTCGAATAGTCTCTTTCATGATCCTTGAGTTCTTTGGATTCATAATCGACTATCTTCCCCTTTTGCATCAGTATACAGCCCATTCATTATTTAGAGGTATCCATAGACTTGTGAGAAACCTCTTAATCTGTTTGGTTTGGTGAGAATAAATGCGGCGATCAGTTTATACATCAATACACCAAAACTCCTCTCACGTCTATCATCCCATTCAAATACAACTTTTTCTAAGTTAAACGTGTCAACAAAGTCCATTTGGAGAACTCTCAACAAATAATCTACAAAAACAAATTTCCAATTGTTGCTTATGATTTTCCCTGGACTGTAAATACACCCAAAATATCATCAATAAGGATGCTAACAAATCGGTCCAGGTAAAGTTTAAATAACTTGTCATAGTTAAGTTCCACTAAATATTTCAATCATCCATATCCTTGACCTATGTACGCATAAACGTATAATGTCATTTTGAAATCACTTTCGTTCAAGATACTAACCCGCATCATTTCCTTTTTTTATTAACGGCTTTTATAACATTTTAATTAATTTATTAAACCTTCACGATTAATCGAATTCTATATTTCTTATCGTATCAGTAAAGGTACCCTAATTTTTAAATGTATATATTACGATTGTCGCTTTCAATTTATAGGTTGTGTATACTTTTAGACGCTGTCAAGTCTTCAGGCGGGTAGGTATTTTGAAATACCTTTATTAACCCTCAGACTTGACCACAATAACTTTACATATCAGTCCATGTGGTCACATTTCATATTCGCCACTAATTGCTTTAATCCTAATTACTTCACGTATCATAGATATTCTTACCTTGCATACGCCTCTTATTCCAATAGATTTTGTATTCAGGATTTATCACATCTAAAAGCTTATCTCCTTTCGTATATTACTTATAACAAAAACTCTGTCATTACTCATTCCATGAGTACAATCATTTGCTCCTTTAATTTCAATCGCTACACCCCTTTTTCGACTTATAATCTCTTAATAATTATTTTGTTAGTTAACCCTCCTATATTGGGGTACTAACTATCAGCATTGTGCCCACGAATGTAGGCATTCACGTCTTTTACTAACTTATATACAAATGAAGGCGGTATGACTAAATACGTGGTACCAAGATTAATTAAAATAATTACTTCTTTATTTGTAACCAGTGTGGTATCTTTCACCACATTATATGAAACATCAATAGTGTCCTGATCCAAGTTATACACTCGCCCTCATCCAACAGCCTACTTTCCCTTCTCTTTGGCTGTGGCTTCCCTTTTCGGTGTAGGGATACCAATAGGGTTTTCTCTGTCTCTTTGCTCTTCTGTGGGGCAGTCTCACCCAACTCTAAGCAATCGTTAAATAAATGGTCTGTTTTACCACACTTAACGCCTATTTTAGTCAATAAAGTGTAGATGTAGGCCCTACTTCCGTAGTATCTACCATACATCCTACACTGCTTACACTGCTACGATGTTACACTGTTACACTGTTCCGCAGCAGGTCGAGGTCCTCAAATCACAATACCCTTCAAAAGTGCTGAAATTGGATACACTGGGGCCTTACCAACCATCTTACCCTGTGACCCGTCAACTCTAATCTCTTACTAACTGGTCTCTTTCCCGCTCTGACATCTCTGTCATTCTATATTCTCTTCTATCCCTATTTTGACCCTCACTACCTTTCTAATCTCAGAGGCGTGCAACACATGATATTATTCACGCAACTGTATTCTGCACACTGCCTCGACATGAATAGTGATATCCAATAGGGCTAATCGGACTCTAATCGACAATTTGAGACCTTCCATGAACTTTTGGGCTTTTCGACTCTCACTGCCCATAATGTCGGGGTAATACCTAGGCAGGTATATAAACTGAGATTCATACTCGTCAATCAACCAGTGTCTCTGGGTCAGTGTAAGAAATTTTTACCTGTAATTTCCCTTAAGTAGTGTCTGAAATATTCTGTCACTGGAATACATTCCAATAATATTTCTCATGTCGGCTATGGACGTCTAACTCTTCAGATGGGTCGAGCGGACTTCCACCAATGCTCCGCCTCGCCCTCTAACATAAACGTATATAAAAGTCACCTTCTCAGTCGACATACATCGAAAGAATCAATAACACTTCGCTATCACATTCACCCAGTCCTCAAGAAGTATTGGTTTCTTTACTTCGCTATATACCGGAGGGGTGTGAAAATCTCTATAGTCTGAGGCATCATTTAGGCTTTACCCACCTATCCTCAACTACCTGCATATACTGAGTAAGCAATTCCAAAATATTTTCTACACTTCACTCTATCCTCTTAGAGCGTGTCTCAATACTGTTTGATCTCTTTATAGAACCCTATGGAGTATGCTCAACATCAGCGTCCATCTCACTCTCATCTTGAGTCTCATGTGACGACTCATTCGACTCTCAGGCCGATCTCTATGGCCTCGAGCATGTGTACTCGTTCCTCTACTATAGCGGCTATCAGTTATAAAAACTAAATTCTTGCATTCGAAACTAAATTCTTAGCTGCAGTTCCATCTTGATATACACAATTGTATCTAAACAATGCACAGTACATAGGGATGTAAATTTACTTAACAACTAACACCGACTCATATCAGGCCAACTATGCTCTGATACCACCTTTTCTGTCACGACCCAAATTACTTAAAAATCAGAGTAAATTTTTCACTTTTTCATTTTCTTACCCGTCGTGAACAGTTACACTACTAAACAGTTGGGCTATAATTTGGTGTTAGTCACCTCTCACCTATTTACCATTCCATTTTCATATTTCATTTACATATCAATTTATTTAAACTAAATACATCCCAATATTACATCCATATACAGTACTGTGCATCTATATGTTCAGATACAAAATTATACAAATGTGTATACCTGGTCTTGATAAGAAGCAGCGGATAATCGAAATGTAAAACTACTGTCGTTCTCTTCTACTAAATGTACCTTGTGGGGTGGAAAATGAAAGGGTGAGCATAAACAGCTCAGTAAGGCAATAATGTAAGCAGGTAGATAACTATACTATCTACGTGCTGATAATGTCATGATATAAAATCGTTTACATTTGGAGCATGAGGTATGTCTAAAACGATGCCATATGTATGTATATATCATATAAGAGAAATCATGAAAGCGACATATAAAACAAACATGAAAAAATCATATGTATGTCATCTCATGCTCGTCACATTTAAAACTTATTTGTTTCATCATAAACTCATCATGTTAAAACTCATTTGTTTCATCATAAAACAACCTCATCAAGGTCAAACTCATCTCTCGGGAATACCTTGATTCATTAAATCGCATCTCATTTAAAAACATAAATCGAGACATTACCCCTCCTCCGGGTTTATCCTGGTCTATTCAGACCGTATGATATCATGTGAGGCATGTAGGTTACTGTATGAAAATCGAGGACTATGGCCATAATTTATCCTTGTGATCCCAGGCTACACAGATCCCGATGTGCGGGGCATCACAACTACAACGGGAGGTGGGGTCAAATCCAACCCGCCAGAATATCAAGTAACATCATCGAGTCATCATGACTGCACGGTACAGCGTACTCCGTGTGACATACACGGTACATCGTACTCCGTGGACCCATATCATAGTCTGGGGGTGCCTGCCGTAGGTCTTATCCACCCCAATACTATGTCGATAACCAACCCATGTCTCAAAGTATACATGCGAGCATCTCAACTCTCTGTGACACACAGTCTACATGAGGCTTACGCACGACTATATGCATATCAACTCACGTCTAGTGCGAGCAAAGCTCCAGCACCACGCTATGCATATCATGATATCTAAAATCTCGTGCGAGCGAAGCTCCAGCACGATTTTGTGCACACACAAATTTCTCGTACGAGCTATGCTCCAGTACAGCTTTTCTTGAGTAATAAATCAGTAAACTTTAGTGCGAGTAAGACTCAGCACTCGTTTTACTCGTGTAAATATGATAGTTGGCTCAATCTTTATAAAACATCTTTTAAAATCGTAATCGGTACAAACTGGTACCCTTTCGTATAATTCATGAAATCAATAGCCAACCTATGTGTATATTTGCTTAAATCAAAGCAATACATTCATATAAACATTAAAACATGAAATCATGCAATTTATCTGCCTTACTACCCTTTTTGTAAATTTTACTCTCAGGGGCAAAATCATCTTTTTCTTTATTCACCTAAGCCTCGGTTTTTGCAAAAATTATTATTTCGTTTCTAGATACTTTAAGGAATTCTAAGCCCTGTAAATCCCCTCAATAAATATGTATAGAAATCTCTATGCACCTACAAAATTCCCTTACCTTGATTCACGTGCAAACTTATCTCGCCTCGATAATATTCGATCTCTCAATTCAACTGCGCGTCAACCAAGTCTACGAAACTGCATATAACCACATATTTTGGGTCAGTTCATGTCACGACCCTCAACTTACCAAAATACGTACAATTTTTTTGCATTTTCATGCATCAATTCTTAATCATCCTTCCTCGATCGTGAACAACCACACTCTTAACAGTTGGGCTGTGTGCCAACGTCTAACTCACTCCACCATACCAATTCAATTTGTATATTATTCATAGGTAAACACTTGTATAAATGTATATATATCAGAGTTGTTACATGTGTTTACATTGTTTTACATCCCCAATAGTTACATACAAAATGCTACTATGCTATCGTAAGTTTAGATACAAAATTTCAACAGTGTGTATACCTTTAGCGATGGGATGCAGCGGATTACCAAAAGGGATAAGCCTCCAGTCATGCCATGCGAACAGGTAGATACTGCACTATCTACGTGATCGTGATGCCATGCTCAAAAAGCATTTAATTCATTATTTATCTCAAAACATGAGTGTATGATTGTGTTAATGGTATGTAACGCATTCATGCTATTAAAATTCAGTGCACATTTCAACTCAAAGCATGGTATAAATCATCATGCATAATTCACAATAAAAGCATGGCATTACCCATCATGCATTTTCTCAAATAGCATGGCATTAACCATCATGCATATTCACAATAAAGCATGGCATTAAACATCATGCATCCGAGCACTTTAAAAAGCATTAACAAATCAATTCATCACTGGTCAGGTCTCGGTCCATCCTTCAGGCTTTCCTGACCCACAAATCATTTCAAACATTGATTTATTCTCAAATAGCAGTAGACATGTGAGATAGGCAGTTCAACAACAGGTAATAACCTCAAGGCCTATGTACATAACCTGTGATACCAGCTACACGGATCAGGTGTGCGGGATATCACCACTATCTGCTTCCACACGGGAGGTGGGTCAAATCCTACCCGCCGGTCCATAGCAGATCTCGTCCGAAGACGGTACATCACAACTCAACACGGTACAGTGTACTCCATGCTACATGCATGGTACAACGTACTCCGTGGACCCAATCAACACATCATATCACGCCACATCTCAAACGCACGTGTGAGCCTATTTAATCGGTACGACTTCTTGTCTACCCGAAGCTCCTAACACGGCTAATTAATCATGTCAAAACAATGCACGTGTGAGCCTATTTAATCGATATGACATCGAGTCTACTCGAAGCTACAAACACAGCAACATGCAAGGTGGGCATCCAGTGCGAGACAAACTCAAAGCACAATGCCAAAACAATTACGAAATCCATGTGAAAACTAGTGCCTCTTGCACTCATGTGTATAAAACACGTCAAATCTCGTGCGAGTCATACTCTGACACGCTTTCATACTCACGAAATCATGTAGGTGGCTCAAAACTTTGCAAGGTATGGTTAACAAAACCAAAACACACTCATTTCTTTTGCAAATCATTTCAATGTCAGCCAACCTACCAATCATTTGCTAAAAAGCAATAAAACATGATTTTCAAAGCAATATGCATTTGTTTTCATGCACATTTCTCAAACTCCCAACTTTTACCCTTCAATCACCCAACATCATTTCCTAATCTCATGCATTCTAGCAAACATTTAAGCTCCCAAATTGCGCACAGATATCTCTAAGAGTCCACACAATTCCCTTACCTCGATTTGCTTGGTGTGACTCCTTTCCTTTTAGCTTCTCACGCTCTTGGCTCAACTCGCCTTGGCGTATCCTTGGAAGCTGTGATTCATTCATTAAATCAATTGAGTTAATGTATTTAACCCATAATTGACCTCACTAGTCAATATTATTCACTTATGCATTTTACAAATGCCTTAATCCACATTTTACCTCTTTTAGGTAAATCTCACAATTTATCCACTAACCACATCTTAAAATCATACCACAACATTATTAATAACTTCTACATATCTCATTCATCATTAATCTTCATACATTCCACTTTCTCACTCTAGACCATTTCTAGGTCATAATCATTCCAATGTATTTAGATAGTTTCTAACCATCCATACTCATGCCAAACAACTCCAAAATCAATTATATAAACAATATACCATAGTTGGAGTGTTAGAATCTTACCCAAATTTGATTTCTCTTCTTGCTCCAAATGGCAATGCCCTTAACTCCTTCAATACCAACAATGGGAAAATGCTTTCCAACTATGTTGTTCTTCTCTTTGATAGGAAGAACTTTGCCTCTAATGGTCTCTCTTCAAACCTCACTGAAAATGGCTGATTTTAGAGAGAGAAAGTTAGGTTTTTGGGTTGAAAGTTGAAGGTTTGTGTTTTTCCCGAAATTTTCTGATTTTCAGCACTCCTTATATAGAAATAGCTTGAGGAGATCGATCTGGTCCCCTTAAATTCCTCTTTTTCACGGCATTTTAAGCATGAGATCGATCTGTCGAAGCATGAGATCGATCTGCTCACAAACAGAGAGCTAAGCAGATCGATCTGGGTGCTTGGGGATCGATCTTTTCACTACAGAATGCTTAGGAGATCGATCTGGCTCCATTGGAGATCGATCTGCTCTATTCCTTTGCCCAAATAAGAGCATTCTGGCTCTTCCAGATCGATCTCTCATCCCATGAGATCGATCTGCCCTTCACAATTTCCAGATTTTCTGCAGTTCTTCTGCAGCAACACTTACCAAACATCCTTAATTTGCTACCATGATCATTTCCTCATTCATTCATCTTTGAGGCTTGACAAATGACACCCATTCATACCTTATTCCTAATGAAACTTGTGTGGAATCCTTGTATAACCAAAAGTATACGATATAAACCAAATGGAAGTGCATAACTTATGCAATTCTACTTCCATTTTACCACACTACTCATAATCCATTTTACTCACATTCTCCACATGTTTAAGTCCATTTCCTTACATTCACACATAATGTAACTTGTATGTACAATCACAACTCTTATTACAAGTGTGTACATTAACTTATGGACTTACATCACATATACTTCACTTATGAATTCATAGTACAACTCTATTTACATTTCTATGTACATATATACCATTATACATATACGGGGTCTCACATTCTCCCCCACTTAGAAAATTTGGTCCTCCAAATTAGAACCAATTATTCTGTGAACAACTCGGGATACTTCTCCCGCATCAAACTCTCCAATTCCCATGTGGCTTCATCCACAGTGTGATGTTGCCAAAGTATTTCCACCAAGGGAATTGTCTTTGTCCTCAGCACTTTCTCTTTTCTGTCCAATACCCGAACTGGCTTCTCATCATAGGTCATACCTTCATTGAGCTCCAAAGGCTCATATCTTCTCACATGTGCCGGGTCCGGGTGATACTTCCTCAACATGGATACGTGGAAGACGTTGTGCACACTTGCCAACTCTGGTGGCAATGCCAACCTATAAGCCTTGTCTCCCACTCTCTCCAAAATCTTGAAGGGTCCGATGTGTCTAGGGCTCAGCTTGCCCTTCTTACCAAACCTCATAATACCCTTCGAAAGGGAAACTTTCAAAAACACTGACTCACTCACCTCAAACTCTAGTGGTCCACGTCTCTTGTCAGCATAACTCTTTTGCCTGCTCTGAGCTGTCCGTAACCTCTCACATATCAATTGGACGTCCTCAGAGGCTTGTCTAACCAAGTCAGGAGCAAAACTCTGTCTGTCACCAACCTCTTCCCATCCAATAGGGGAACGACATCTACGCCCAATAATGCCTCATATGGTGCCATCCCGATACTCGCATGAAAACTGTTATTATACGCAAACTCTACGAGTGGCAAATGGTCATCCCAGGAGCCTCCAAAATCCAATGCACACGCTCTCAACATATCCTCCAGGGTCTGTATAGTCCTCTCTGACTGACCATCTGTTTGAGGATGAAACGCGGTGCTAAAACTCAACTGGGTGCCCACCGCTTCCTGAAAACATTCCCAAAAGTGGGAAGTGAAGCGAGCATCCCTATCAGAAACAACGCTCACTGGAATTCCATGTAGCCTCACTATCTCGCGCACATATAGGTTCGCTAACTGGCTCAGAGTATCGGTAGCTCTCATAGCTAGAAAATAGGCTGATTTCATCAACCGATCCACAATCACCCATAAGGCATCATGACCTCTCTAGGTCCTCGATAATCCCATCACAAAATCCATGGTGACATGCTCCCACTTCCATGTCGGTATCGATAGAGGCTGCAATAACCCTACAGGCTTCTGATGCTCTACCTTCACCTACTGACAAATGAGACACTTAGCCACATATTCAGCAATGTGCTTTTTCATTCCAGACCACCAATAAACTTTTCGAAGGTTTTGATACATCTTAGTACCCCCTGGATGTATCGTATACTTCGATGAGTGAGCCTCTATCAGGATCAACCTTCTGATCTCTGCGTCATCAGGAACACATATCCTACCTCTGAACCTCAACAACCCATCCGAACTCAACCCAAAGTCCGTCTCTATACCCCTCTGTATCTGTCCCACAATATCACTACACTGCTGATAAACTCGCTGAGCCTATCGGATTCGATCTACCAGATCCGGTTCCAACTGCAGGCTAGCTATCATAAATCTACTATCAGTGTCAGGCGGGGTCATATCCAAACTGAGGTTCGTGAACTGTTCCAACAGCTCGTGTTCCCTGATCATCATAAATGATACCATCTCGAGATACTTCCTACTCAAAGAATCAGCAACCACATTTGCTTTACCCGGGTGGTATAGGATTTCACAATCATAATCCTTTAACAGCTCGAGCCATCTCCTCTATCTCATGTTCAACTCTTTCTGTGAGAACAGGTACTTAAGGCTCTTATGATCTGTATAAACTTGAAACTCTCACCATAAAGGTAGTGGCGCCATATCTTCAGCGCAAACACCACCGCTGCCAACTCTAAGTCATGGGTCGGGTAGTTCCTTTCATGATCTTTTAACTGCCTTGATCCATAAGCTACTACCTTCCCATCCTGCATTAATACACAGCCCAGTCCTAGGTGTGAAGCATCTGTATACACCGAGAAACCTCTTGAGCTGGTAGGAATGGTGAGTGTTGGAGCTGTAGTTAATCTCCTTTTCAGCTCCTCAAAACTTTCTTCACACTTATCGTCCCACACAAACTCCACATTCTTTCTTGTGAGACGTGTCAAAGGAGCAGCTAACCTCGAAAATCCCTCTACAAACCTTCGATAATATCCAGCTAAACCCAGGAAACTCCTGATCTCTATCACTGTCTGGGGTCTCTGCCACTGAACTACGACCTCAATCTTAGATGGATCCACTGATACTCCATCCTCCGATACTATGTGACCCAGAAAAGAGATCTGTTCCAACCAAAAGTCACACTTACTGAGTTTAGCGTACAACTTCTTCTCTCTGAGGGTCTGTAGCACTATCCTTAGATGCCTCTCATGCTCCTCTCTAGACCTTGAATACACCAGTATATCATCAATAAACACGATCACAAACCGATCCAAATACTGGTGAAATACCTCATTCATCAACGACATAAAAGCTGCGGGAGCATTCGTCAACCCGAATGGCATAACCATAAACTCATAATGTCCATACCGAGTGCGAAAAGCTATCTTGGGTACATCTCCACCTCGTATCTTCAACTGATGGTACCCTGATCTCAGATCTATCTTGGAAAAGACCTGCGCTCCCTTAAGCTGATCCAACAAGTCATCGATGCGTGGAAGGGGATACTTATTCTTGATGGTGGCCTTATTCAACAACCGGTAATCTATACACAGTCGGAGGCTTCTATCCTTCTTCCTTACAAACAGAACCGGTGCTCCCCAAGGTGAGACGCTCGGTCTGATGAATCCCTTCTCCAGTAACTCTTGTAATTGTTTCCTTAACTCTTCCAACTCGACTTGAGCCATTCTGTACGGTGGCTTGGACATCGGCTCTGTACCAGGTGCCAAATCTATACCAAACTCCATCTCCCTATCTGGAGGTAACCCTGGTAACTCATCCGGAAAGACATCTGGAAATTCCCTAACCACTGGCATGTCTTCTAATTTTGGACGTGCCTTATCCGTCTCAATCACAAAAGCGATGAATCCTTCACATTATTCTTTCCACCATTAGTATCATAAATCATCACATCACATACATAAATGAAATCAAATTTATCTTTCATACATCATGTATCAAGATTGTACTCATCACACTTATAATAATCATGTTCTTTAATTTCATTTCACAAAATTTACTACAAGATTGTCTATCTCTGGAAACATCAAAGTTTTAGCATGACAATCCATAACAACATGATTGGCAGCCAACCAATCCATTCCTAGGATCACATCAAAATCACTCATATTTAAAAAAATTAAATCGGCTGCCATCTCTTTACCTCCCATCTTTACAATCCCTATATATATGCTCAGTCAACTGACTATCATTCATAGGGGTAGATATCAACAACATCTTATCAAGCAGTGTGGGTTTTACATGCTTCATCAATTTACATGCAAAGGATGGTGATACAAAAGAATGCGTGGCACCAGGATCAAACAGTACATAAGCTTCTAAATCAAAGATTTGGATGGTACCTTTTACCACATCCGATGACTGATCTGCAGTGTCCTGGTCCAGTGCGTGCACTCGTCCTCTGCTTACACCCACTGCTTGCTTCCCCTTTTCCTCAGCTGTAGCCCTCCTCCTCGAAGCAGCTATACCAACTGGAGCTCTCTCTGGCTCCTTGCCCTTCTGTGGGGCTCTCTCTATAATCTCTGGGCAATCTCTGATTATGTGCCCTGGCTTCCCACATCGAAAGCATACTACAGGAGATCCATAGCATGGTCGAGTTCCATGATACCTGCCACACTTGCCACACTGTTCTGTAGTAGGCCATGGCCCTCCAATCATGATTCCCTTAGTTGGAGCAATGGCCAGATACATGGGAGTATCAACTGTCCTCTCCTGGATCTCATCAATTCTCGGCCTCTTTTCAGAGAATCTCTTGCTTCCTTTATAGTTGAAGCCTCTATCCATCATAGGTCTCTTCTTATCTCTGTCCCTCATCTTACTAACCTTTCCAAACTCTGAGGCGATTCTATCAACATCTTGTTCACATAATTGCGCCCTGCGCACTACCTCCTCATAGGTCGGTATATCTAGGGGAACCAGTCTAGATCTGATGGTCGGTCTCAATCCATCCACAAACTTCTGGATTTTCTCGACCTCATTACTCATCGTGTTGGGATCATATCTGCCCAGGGATATAAAAGCAGTCTCATACTCATCCACAGTCCTGCTCCCTTGCGTCAGTCACAAAAATGCAATCTTTAGCTTCCATTGTGCGGTATCCGGGACATACTGTCTCCGGAAGGCCTCTAGAAACACATCCCAGCTGATCTCAGTATGTCGGGCTCTCAAAATAGGCCTGGTGGACTTCCACCAATGTTCTGCTAATCCCTTCAGCATAAAAGCAGCAAATGCTACCATCTCGGTAGTAATGCACTCAAAGAACCCATATAATTTCTCGATTTCATTGATCCAATCCTCAGCCGCTACTGGGTCCTTTATTCCACTGAAAGATGACGGTCCAAACTTCTGGAACTGCCACAGTCTATCCAAATCACATCCATATCCCCAACCTCTACTGCCTGGTGTAGCAACCGGCGTAGGCACATCTTGTGTGGGTGGGGTATCTGTCGTCTGTGGCCTCTGGGCTTCCCTTGCCCGTGCCTCAGGAGCTGTCGCCTGCTCGGCATCACCCTGTGTAGCGGGACTCTGTCTACCGCCAACTCCAGATAAAGATTGGGTGACTAACTCCACAATCATCTCAATGCTCCGCTCAATCCTCGCGAAGCGAGCCTCAGTACTCTCGGGCCTCTCCTCTGGACCCTGTGGAGCGTGCTCAACATCGGCCTCCACCTCAACATCATCCTGAGCCTCGTGTGTTTCTGGCTCAACACAACCCCCAGGCCTACCTCTACGGCCTCGAGCCTGTGCTCTCATCCCTCTACCGCGATTGGTATTAGGCATACTTACTCAATTCCCTACATTCACAACCAATTACTTAGTCAACCCATCGACACACATAATTTGTATCTAAACAAGCACAGTAACTTGGGGATGTAATTTTCCAACTTATTAAGTGTTTTAGACACGACACACGTCAAACCAACTCGAGCTCTGATACCAACTTCTGTCACGACCCTCAACTTACCAAAATACGTACAAAAGCATTCAAAAGCATTTAATTCATTATTTATCTCAAAACATGAGTGTATGATTGTTTTAATGGTATGTAAAGCATTCATACTATTAAAATTCAGTGCACATTTCAACTCAAAGCATGGTGTAAATCATCATGCATAATTCACAATAAAAGCATGGCATTACCCATAATGCATTTTCTCAAATAGCATGGCATTAACCATCATGCATTTTCACAATAAAGCATGGCATTAAACATCATGCATCCGTGCACTTTAAAAACCATTAACAAATCAATTCATCACTGGTCAGGTCTCAGCCCATCCCTCGGGCTTTCCTGACCCACAAATCATTTCAAACATGGATTTATTCTCAAATAGCAGTAGACATGTGAGATGGGCAGTTCAACAACAGGTAATAACCTCAAGGCCTATGTACATAACCTGTGATACCGGCTACACGGATCAGGTGTGCGGGATATCACCACTATCTGCTTCCACACGGGAGGTGGGTCAAATCCTACCCGCCGGTCCATAGCAGATCTCGTCCGAAGACGGCACATCACAACTCAACACGGTACAGTGTACTCCATGCTACATGCATGGTACAACGTACTCCGTGGACCTAATCAACACATCATATCACGCCACATCTCAAACGCACGTGTGAGCCTATTTAATCGGTACGACCTCTTGTCTACCCGAAGCTCCTAACACGGCTAATTAATCATGTCAAAACAATGCACGTGTGAGCCTATTTAATCGATGTGACACCTAGTCTACTCGAAGCTCCAAACACGGCAACATGCAAGGTGGGCATCCAGTGCGAGACAAACTCAAAGCACAATGCCAAAACAATTATGAAATCCATGTGAAAACTAGTGCCTCTTGCACTCATGTGTATAAAACACGTCAAATCTCGTGCGAGTCATACTCTGACACGCTTTCATACTCACGAAATCATGTAGGTGGCTCAAAACTTTGCAAGGTATGGTTAACAAAACCAAAACACACTCATTTCTTTTGCAAATCATTTCAATGTCAGCCAACCTACCAATCATTTGCTAAAAAGCAATAAAACATGATTTTCAAAGCAATATGCTTTTGTTTTCAAGCACATTTCTCAAACTCCCAACTTTTACCCTTCAATCACCCAACATCATTTCCTAATATCATGCATTCTAGCAAAAACATTTAAGAGTCCAAATTGCGCACAGATATCTCTAAGAGTCCACACAATTCCCTTACCTCGATTTGCTTGGTGTGACTCCTTTCCTTTTAGCTTCTCACGCTCTTGGCTCAACTCGCCTCGGCGTATCCTCGGAAGCTTCGATTCATTCATTAAATCAATTGAGTTAATGTATTTAACCCATAATTGACCTCACTGGTCAATATTATTCACTTATGCATTTTACAAATGCCTTAATCCACATTTTACCTCTTTTAGGTAAATCTCACAATTTATCCACTAACCACATCTTAAAATCATACCACAACACTATTAATAACTTCTACATATCCCATTCATCATTAATCTCCATACATTCCACTTTCTCACTCTAGACCCTTTCTAGGTCATAATCATTCCAATGTATTTAGATAGTTTCTAACCATCCATACTCATGCCAAACAACTCCAAAATCAATTATATAAACAATGTACCATAGTTGGAGTGTTAGAATCTTACCCAAATTTGATTTCTCTTCTTGCTCCAAATGGCAATGCCCTTAACTCCTTCAATACCAACAATGGGAAAATGCTTTCCAACTATGTTGTTCTTCTCTTTGATATGAACAACTTTGCCTCTAATGGTCTCTCTTCAAACCTCACTGAAAATGGCTGATTTTAGAGAGAGAAAGTTAGGTTTTTGGGTTAAAAGTGGAAGGTTTATGTTTTTCCCGAAATTTTTTGATTTTCAGCACTCCTTATATAGAAATAGCTTTAGGAGATCGATCTGGTCCCTTTAAATCCCTCTTTTTCACGGCATTTTAAGCATGAGATCGATCTGTCGAAGCATGAGATCGATCTGCTCCCAAACAGAGAGCTAAGGAGATCGATCTGGGTGCTTGGGGATCGATCTTTTCACTACAGAATGCTTAGGAGATCGATCTGGCTCCATTGGAGATCGATCTGCTCTATTCCTTTGCCCAAATAAGAGCATTCTGGCTCTTCCAGATCGATCTCTCATCCCATGAGATCGATCTGCCCTTCACAATTTCCAGATTTTCTGCAGTTCTTCTGCAGAAACACTTACCAAACATCCTTAATTTGCTACGATGATCATTTCCTCATTCATTCATCTTTGAGGCTTGACAAATGACACCCATTCATACCTTATTCCTATTGAAACTTGTGTGGAATCCTTGTATAACCAAAAGTATATGATATAAACCAAATGGAAGTGCACAACTTATGCAATTCTACTTCCATTTTACCACACTACTCATAATCCATTTTACTCACATTCTCCACATGTTTAAGTCCATTTCCTTACATTCACACATAATGTAACTTGTATGTACAATCACAACTCTTATTACAAGTGTGTACACTAACTTATGGACTTACATCACATATACTTCACTTATGAATTCATAGTACAACTCTATTTACATTTCTATGTATATATATACCATTATACATATACGGGGTCTCACAGTTCACTTATCTTTATCAGTATGTCACATTCACTGATCAATCTAAAGTACTGGGCCCATTTTACTTTATTAGGCCTCGAGACCGTTTTCAGCCCGTTTCTACTAATTAAATTCCTTCTTCGGGTTTATTGGGTTCTCAATACTCATTGGGCTTCGTTCCAAACTCTTTCGATAGCCCATATACTATTTACGGTAATTACTGTAAAATTTCGAATAATATTCCTTTTTATACAAAATTAATCCGTAAATTTCGTAAAATAATCGAAACTCTGTATTGAGAACTCTAATTGTCGAAATTAAAATATACTTACCCAATGTTATGCGGGGTACAAAAATCGGAGCTCAATCAGCTCTCGTTCGGGCTTTGTCGTAAAACTGCACAATTATATATTTAATTCCGGATCAATTTTTGATTAAATATAATTTAAATAAATTTCTCAAAAACCAAATCAGTCACTTTTGACCTCGTATCGACTTACCCGAAGTCTGGTGTCTCCCCGAAATTTCTTCCTCTTTTTTCTTTTTCACTTTTTCTCATTTTTTTCCTTCTTTCTTGGCTGAACCGATTCAGTCCGATTCAACTCGATTCAGATCGGTCCGGTTCGGCCTGTTCAGTCCGGTTCACCTCTTTACTGAACCGGTCCATACCGATTCAAACCTTCCCGCCGTCGTTCACAGCGTTTTCGATCGGTTCTCGGCTCGTTTCTGGTACCATTCGGCTAGTCTTTGGCTGGGCATCCTTCGACTGGCCTCGATCGGGACCGAATCACCGTTGGTGGCCGTCGTTCCTGTCTTCTCCCTCTCGGCCTTCTCTCCCTCGATTTGTCGGATTCCGACGGTCTCGTCGGCCAATACCAGTCTCAAAAGAACCGGCTCATCCTCCCGATCACACCGGTGCCCGCCGTTCGAGCCCAGCTGCCGTGGATCGCCAGGATCGAGCTCCTTTCTCCTGTCGGTTTCTCCTTCTCCGTTCATCAGATTCGACCGTCCTTGACGCGCGTCGCCGGTGCCAACTTGCTCACCGGCTTCCCCTCTTTCTCTTCGGCTCTTCGTCGGGGCCGTCAGTCACCGGTGGCGGTAGGTCGGCCGGGCCACACGCTGGTCGTCCTCGGTTTTTCGATTCCTTTGTTATTTTTCTCTCTCTCCGACTAAGGTTTCTGATTCTTCTTCTTTTTTTTATTTATTATTATTTATAAATTAGTTTATTATTATTTTATTCATTAAAATAGTCAAAAATATTCAAAAATATCTAAAAAATCAATTTTTTATTCCAAATAATTTTATTTAATTTATTTATTATATTTTTAATCATTTTTTCAGTATAATTTCTCCGTATTTTCGAGATATTATCCCGGGTGACTTTTTGATATTTCTAAAAATTCTGAATCTTGATCAATTAGACTCGAAATTGTATAATTTCCTCATTATTGATCAAGATATCATAAATCCTTATTTTTAATTAAATTTTTCTTATCGAATTTATCTCGAATATCGATCTTTTGACCATTTTTTCCTTGCACGTGTTTGGGATTAATTTAACCCGACTTCCTTTCACGAATACTCATTCATTTCGCATTTTAAATCCTTATTTCCAGTCCGAATCTCATTCGTTTAAATTTGTTACCATTTTAATCTTTCCTTTCACGAACATACTCATTTCGTGTTTTTAACTAAATTCGAGTCTTACAGTACTGAAACTTAATTGGGTTCCCATAGCTTTTTGAAAATGTCCCAGAAGTGGGAAGTGAAGTGAGAATCCCTATCTGATACAATGCTCACTGGAACACCATGTAGCCTCATTATCTCCCTTACATACAACTCTGCCAAAGTACTCAAAGTATCTATAGATTTCATAGCTAGAAAGTGGGTAGATTTCGTCAGTCTGTCTACCACTACCAAGATAGCATCATGGTTCCTCTTAGTCCTCAGCAATCCCATGATAAAATCCATGGTGACATGCTCCCATTTCCACGTCGGTATAGGTAGAGGTTGCAATAGTCCTGCAGGCTTCTAATGTTTTACCTTCACTTGTTGACATACTAGACACAAACTATGCGATATCCTTTTTCATCCATGACCACCAATACACTTTTTAGAGATTCTGATACATCTTGTTACTCCCCGGATGCAATGTATATCTTGATGAATGAGCTTCTATCAAAATTAATCTTTTTAGCTCTAGGTCATCCGAAACGCAAATCCTGCCTCTAAACCTCAGTAGGCCATTATCACTCACTAAGAAATCGGCCACATCACCCATCTGAATCAGACTCGCACGATCCTCACACAATAGATCGGCATGTTGTGCCTATCGTATCCGATCAATCAAAACCAGTTCCACTCGTAGGCTAGCTATCACACAGTCACTGTCAACATCAAGAGGGCTTATATCCAAATTGAGGTGAGCAAACTACTCGAGCAACTCATGTTCCCTGACCATCATATACGAGACCATTCTGAGGCTCTTTCTACTCAGGGCATCTGCCACAACATTAGCCTTTCTTGGATGGTATAATATCTCGTAATCATAATCCTTCAGAAGCTATATCCATCGTCTCTGCCTCATATTTAACTCTTTCTGTGAAAACAGATATCTGAGGCTCTTATGATTTGTGAACACCTGAAATTTCTCACCATACGAGTAATGGTGCCAAATCTTTAATGAAAATACCACGGTTGCCAACTCTAAATCAAGGGTTGGGTGGTTCTTCTCATGGTCTTTAAGCTGTCTGGATCCATAGGCTACTACCTTCTCGTCTTGCATCAACATACAGCCCAGTCCCTGTCCCGGGGCATCTGTATACACTAAGTAACCTCCTGAACTGGTGGGTATGGTGAGAATAGGTACGGTCGTTAGTCTGTGCTTTAGCTGGCAGAAACTACTTTCATATTTCTCATCCCACTCAAATACCATATTCTTTCGAGTGAGACGTGTCAATGGAGCAGCCAGTTTAGAGAATCCATCGATAAACCGTCGGTAATAACCTGCTAAACCCAGGAAACTGTGGATCTCTGTAACCGTCTTGGGTCTTTCCCACTTTATTACAGCCTCTATCTTGGATGGATCCCCTGATACCCCGTCTCTTGACACTACATGACCCAAAAACGATATCTCACTCAGCCATAAATCACACTTATTAAGTTTGCCATACAACTCCTCATCTCGGAGAGTTTGTAACATTGTTCTTAAATCCTACTCATGCTCTTCCCTGGACTTCGAGTACACCAATATGTCATCTATAAAGATAATCATGAAGCTATCCAAGTATAGCTTAAACACATATTCATTAATGCCATAAACACCGCAGGAGCATTCGTCAACCCGAACGGTATGACCAAAAACTCATAATAGCCATAACGGGTCTGAAATGCTGTCTTGGGCACATCTCCACTCCGAATCCTCAACTGATGATACCCAGACCTCAGAACAATATTCGAAAAGATCTTTACTCCCTGCAACTGATCTAATAGATCATTAATCCGTGGGAGGAGATACTTATTCTTGATGGTAGCCTTATTCAACAACCGATAATCTATACAAAGTTGGAGACTCCCATCCCTCTTCTTTACTAACAGAATCGGTACTCCCCAAGGTGATACACTCGATCTAATAAACCCCTTGTCCAATAACTCTTGCAACTATTTCTTTAGCTCTTTTGATTCCACTAGAGCCATTCTATACGGTGGTTTACATATTGGTTCAGTTTCAGGTACCAAATCAATACAAAATTTCATTTCTCTGTCTAGTGGTAACCCTAGTAATTCTTCCGAAAAGACATCAGGGAACTCTCTAACCACTGGGATGTCAACTAATTCTGGGTGTGCCTTATCCAAGTCAACCACATATGCTATAAAACCTTCAACATATTATGATCACATTTGTTAGTAAAATCATTCATCCTTGGAAATAATCTACTACTTCTTTCTTTACTTAACAAATCTTACAACATACTTTTCAAGGGTGGAAAACATTACTCTCTTAGCATAATTGTCTAAAATAACATGGTTTGCAACCAACCAATCCTTTCCTAGTATTACATCAAAGTCCTTCATTTTTAACAGAATAAGATTGGCCACCATATCTTTTTCTCCTACTTTTAACTTGCAATCTTTACATACATACTCAGTTACTACATTATCTCTCACTGGAGTGTTTATAAGTAATATCCTACCTAGAGGTACAGGTTTCACATGTTCAAGCAATTTACATGCAAATGAAGGCGATATAAATGAATGTGTGGCACCAGAATCAATCAATGTTAATACTTTAAAATCAAAGACTAGGATGGTATCTTTAATCACATCTGTAGAAGCTTTTGCAGATGCCTGGTCCAATGCAAACACTCGCCCTCAACCAATAGCTTGTTTCCCTTTCTCTTCAGTTGTGGCCTTCCTCTTAGGTATAGGTGTCTCAACTGTAGCCTTCTCTGGTTCTTTGCCCTTCTGTGGGGCTGTATCAATCAAATATAGGCATTCACGAGCTATTTGCCCTGGTTTATCACATCTATAACAGGATCTCATAAAAGGGCATGGTCTACTCCCATGATATCTACCACACGTCCTGCATTGCTCGGTGGTAGGTCGAGGTCTGCTAATAACTATGCCCCTAAAAGCTGGAGGTAAAGCTAGGTAAGCTGAATAAGCTGGAGGCTTAGCAGGCCTCTCTCATACCTCCTCAATCTTTAGCCCTTTACCAAATAATCTTCGGTCCTTTCTGAACCATCTATCATCAATTGACCTATTTCGGTCTCTATCTCTACCTTTACTACTCTTGCTTAACTCTAAGGCATGTAATTCATAGTCTTGCTCACATAGCTGAGCTCTGTGTACTGCCTTGTCATAGGTGGTAATGTCAAATAGGGCCAAGCGAGCTCTAATCAAAGATCTCAACCCCTCAAGAAATTTTTTGACCTTCCGGTCCTGACAACCCATGGTCACTGTGTCGTATCTACCCAGGGACATGAATCCTGACACATACTCATCAACTGTACGGCTCCCCTGAGTCAAGGTTAGAAATTCCATCTGCATCTTCCTCTGAGTAGTGGCTAGAATGTACTGCCTCCTGAAGGCATCCAAAAATATATCCTAAGTCACCACCGGGTGACGTGCACTCAAAATCGGTTGGGTGGCCATCCACCAATGCTCGACATCACCCTCTAATACAAAGGATGCAAAGGTGACCTTCTCTGTGGCAAAGCAATGGAAAAATCTGTAGAGTTTCTTCATACTACGAATCCAATGCTCTGCTAACATCGGGTCTTTCACCCCACTAAACGAAGGTGGTCCAAACTTCTTGAACTATCTTAACCTACCCAGGTCGTAATCATAAACTTCTTCACCACCAACCTGTTGTGGAGCTACAGGATCCTGAACCGGTGGAGGAATGTCCTGAACTGGAGGGGGTGCAAGAATCTCTGTCTCTCCAACCCGAGGTCTCGGTGTAGGCTGTGTAGGCTCATGTCTTTTAGGTGCAGCAATCTGACCAGTAGGGTTCTCTGGTCGACCCTCAAATATGGTCATCACCTGTGTAAACATCTCCAAAACTGTGTCTACACTGCACTGTAACTGCACTATACGTGCTTTAGTGGCATCACTAAAACCAGGTGGATCTCTACTAGAACTGGACTCACTGCGCCTCTCGAGCTCATCTCTATGCCCATAAGAGTGAGAACTCTCTCATTTACGAGTACGTCATTTAAGACCCAATTTTTATCGAAATTCCTTATGATTCATGTGATGTAAACATGGTTATATGTAAATTGAATCATAAGAAGAGTTGTACGTGAATGAAAAATGCAAATGGAATGAATAAAAATTCTCGAATGCATTTAAAGATCAAATGAAGGATTGAAATAGCCACAGATTAAACGAATGGGATTCAGACCATTCGGATTGGAGATAAGGATTTAAAACATGAAATGAGTGAGTGTTCATGAAGGGAAGTTGGATTGGTTTGGTCTCGAACACGTTGAAAGGTAAAACGATCAAAAGACCCAAAATTCGGTGTCAATTTGGTAAGAAATTGACACTGTAAACATGGATTCAGGGAATCTTTATCAATAAAGGAGTAATAATTAAATTTCAGGTTAAATTGATCAAGATATGAACTTATTGGAATAAACCAAAATTTTCACGTCGAGAAATTATCCCGAAAGTATTGGAAAAATACACCAAAAAGATAAATTAAGATAGATAAATACATTTAATGGATTAAATGAATAAAATATTAATTTACTTAGGATATTTTGGGTTTTATTATATTTTATTTG
Source organism: Firmiana major (assembly GCA_033439115.1). Classification (NCBI taxonomy): domain Eukaryota; kingdom Viridiplantae; phylum Streptophyta; class Magnoliopsida; order Malvales; family Malvaceae; genus Firmiana; species Firmiana major. The sequence continues at coordinate 43,698,744 of CM065905.1, forward strand.
ATTAAAATAAAATATAATAAGTAATAAACAGAAATTGAAAAAAAAAAGTTGAAATCGCGATAGGCGACACAGAAAGAAAACGAAGCAGGAAAAAGCGAGAGTGAGAGACCGAGGGAGACGACCCCTCTCCAGCGAGCCTCGACCATCGGACCAGCACGAGATGGCAGGTGACAGCATGACCGAAACGGTGGGATTGCTTGAGCGGCACCACGTGCGCTAGTGACACCTAAATACAGAAATATTTTCAAAACAAAAATGTTTTTTTGATATAAAACACTCATGTCGATAAAACGCCTTGAGCCCCTTTTTCCAATGCTGAATCGATGACCTATGTATAAAGTGAGAAGAATTCTTTGAATTTGAAGAAAAAAAGAAGAAACAACTTTGCTGACAAATTACAATTATACATTATACAATTCTAAGTACAATTATACAATTAGAAATTAGAAATTATATGTAAATTTTTTATTTATTATTTTTTTTATTATACTTTTTAGTTTTTTGAAATATTTTCTATTTTGGTCAAAAGAATCCTCCGAATATTCTGGTCTTGGATTAGTGATCAGTCTCGATATTTTGGAATATGAATAGAGAAGAGAGGGAGAGGGTAAGCTCATTACCTTAGAAAAAAAAGATATGGGAATTCATTCCCAATAAATAATAAATAATTGAGCGTGAGAGCCAAATGAATCGAAAGATTCATGTTTCACCATCGGGTCACAATAATTATTATTCACTTTCTCTGACCCTCAGAGTTTTTAAGTGAATGTAAAAGCAGACGAAAATACGTGCAGGTATCTCTAACTACTCACAAAAGTCCCTTACCTACAATCACTCGAGAAATTTCACTTTCTCAACGCTGCTCGATCCAGTAGTCCGATTTGCTTCTCCAATACTCTCTGGAGCTGCATATAACCATTTATCAGGTTAATTATACTTTTCCTACTGTATTTCACATTAAATAGAGTCTATTTCCCTTAATGGGCTTTAATAAACCTTAATGGGCCTAACTATGCCTTAAGCCAATTTCTATTTTACTATTCATTTTCGTTGGGCCTATTGGGCTTGTGGGGCCCATCAACTTTTATTGGGCTTGTCCTAGACCCATTACATCACTTTGGGCCTAAATTATTTAGGCTTGACCCATCGGACCTCTCGGCCACATGCCATGGCCGAGAGCTCTCCATGCCGTCGGTCACACCATGGCATGCCGGCCATGTCCCTTTCCTTAGCCAATTCACTTAGGCATTTTCACAAACCTTTGGTTGGCAACATTCTTAAACATCACATAGTTTATTTAGGTATTTTATCAAACACCTTGATTTCCAACTTAATACATGTATTAATTAATCAAATTGGTTGATTCTAATTATGCCATGATCATTAACACATGTACATTAATCCATTTATGCCTTAAGATCACATGGGCATTCATCAATATTTCACTACTCACTCTCGGCCTCACCATGATCATAATGATTTCATATGTTTCAATGCTTAAAACATATACCAATATACTTAAAATCATTCATACATTAACATATATGAATTTGAAAACTTGAAAATATACCTAGTATTTGTGTTCACACTTGGCCAAAACTTTGGAGGCTCACGATTTGCACACTATGGCTTCTTGAGAGCCAATTCCAACATATGTCACTCTCCTTTCAATTTGGAACAACTTTCATGAAGAATGCAAGTTCCAAATATGCCTAATTCCTAGTGATTTCTAGTGAGAGAAAACTTGGATAAATGTATTTCAATGGTTTCTTCTTCTAGCCGAGAATGGTGTGGTGAAGATGAAAATGGTGTGGCTGATTTTATAAGCCATTGACTTAGCCATTAAGCCTTACTTTCCAGCCATTAAACTTGACTTTCTAAGGCTTAGTTATGAGTCACCTAATGAGTCATAGTTAGCTTTAACTATGGTTAGATATTTATCTAATGAGCTTTCCAATTGGGCCTCTCGGTTTGGGCTTTCTTAATGGGCTTTCAGGCTGAAAATTTTACTATACCTTGGGCCTTTTATTGTCTCAATATTTGGCCTATCAATTGGTCCAACAATTCGGTTTAAGGGACCTAAGAATTTTGATCTACGTTTAGTATACCTTAATGGGCTTTAAAATCTTCACTTTAGGCCCATTACATTTTTAACCATAAAATTAAATCTGGAATCCTTCCGAATAAATTTTCCTTACTTCCGGGGATAATTATCTTGTATTCTAACCAAGAATATTTTTCTCTAATTTTTTTCTCCATACTTAGGTTAATTTCTAACCATGGTTAGTCAACTATGGTAAAAGTCTACTTTTCTTAACTATAGTTGACTTTTTCCTTAACCATTGACCAAGTTGACTTTTTCTCAAAATTCCAAAAGTGTCATATCTTATGTCTTACACTCTCGTCTTTACGTTTCAACCGTTCCCGGTAGATAATTACACTCAAAACACCTTAACTTGCTAAAAATGTCAATTTTACCCTTTTTAGCTTTTACTCTCGTTCTCTGTGTTCAGAACTAAATTAAATTGACTTTCCTTCATGAGCCCACTATATTTTCTTATTTTAAGTTCTTATCTTCAGTTAGAATCATTCAGATCCACTTGGTTTAGCCTGTGACTCTTATAGCTCACATTAGGCTTTTTATGTAGCTTTTTCGTGTTAAATCACTTTAAATCTAGTAAATACTCTTCTTATGATTCAACTATAATAATAGAGTGTTCATACACATAGGAATCATAAGGTACTGGCTACATAAAATGCAGGTCTGACATAAGGAATGTCATACAAAGATGCGGATCTCATAGGAAACAAAATTGTAGTGATTTAATTTTTTTAGGTAATCTGGGTCGTGACAAAAAAGGTGGTATTAGAGCTGAGTTGGCCTGATATGAGTCAGTGTTAGTGGTTAACAAAGTTTACATCCCCATGTACTGTGCTTTGCTTAGATACAATTGTGTATATTGAGATGAAATTACAGCTAAGAATTTGGTTTTGAATGCAAGAATCTAATTATTATAATTGATAGCTGCTATGGTAGAGGGGTGAGAGTACACGTGCTCGAGACTTAAGATGAGATTGAAATGGAGGCTAGTATTGATTATGCCCCACAGAGTCCGACAGAGAAACCGAACAGTATTGAGATACGCTTCGCGAGGTTGGAGCAGAGTGTGGAGAATATTTTGGGACCTATTTGCTCAGAGTATGCATGGGATTTGAGGGCGAGTCAGAGCATTGGTGGAAGTCTGCTCGACCTATCTTAAGAGTTAGACATCCAGAGCTAACATGAGAGATAATTCTGGATGTATTGCGATGACAGCATATCCCGAACACTGCTTAAAGGAAATTACTGATAAAGTTCTTTACTCTGACCTAGAAGAAACTGGTTGACTGACGAGTATGAATCTCAGTTTATATCCCTAGGCAGGTATGACCCCGACACTATGAATAATGAGAGTCAAAATATCCAAAAGTTCATGGAAGTGCTCAGACCGTTAATTATAGTCCGATTGGCCTTGTTAGACATCACTACCTAGGCCGAGGTAGTGCGCAGACTACAGTTGTGTGCATAAGATTATGAGTTGTACGCCTTTAAGATTGGAAAATGTAGTATGGGCCGAAATAGAGACAAAAAGAGAATAGTGGATGATAGAGATGTCAGAGCGGGAAAGAGACCATTTGGTAAGAGATTTTGAGTTGTCTAGTGATGGGGTAAGATGATTAGTAACCCCTAGTGTATTCAGTTTCAACACTTACAAGGTGTATTGTGATTGGAGGACCCCGACCTGCTACTGAACAGGGTTGGATATGTGGTAGTTACCATGGATATAAGATGTTGGACGAGGGCGAGTGTAAGCCTTGGACCAAGACACTACTGATGTTTAATCTGATGTGGTAGAGGGTACCACCTTGATTGTGAATAATGAAGCAACTATCTTAATTTATCCTGGTGCTCTGTATTTATTCATACCGCCCTCATTTGCATATAAGTTAGTGAAAGACGTGAATGCCTACACCCTTGGGCACAATGCTGATAGTTAGCATCCCAATAAAGGAGGGTTAACTAACAGAATAATTATGAAGAGATTATAAGTCAAAAATGGGGGAAGAAGTATAAGTCAGCCGATTTTATTCAATGGAATATGAATAATTTTGAAGTAATATTTGAGAATAAATTGGTTGGCTGCAAACTATGTTGTTCAAATTTCTATCCTAAGATAGTGATATGGTTACCCTTGAAAAGTATACTGTAAGTTTTGATAAGTAATGAAAGAGGTGTAGCGATTGAAATTAAAGGAGTAAATGATTGTACTCACGGAATGAGTAATGATGGGAATGTTTTCTCGCTTGTGCGGTTGGTATGGATAAGGCACATTCGGAGTTAACAGATATCCTTATGGTCAGGGAGTTTCCTGATATCTTCCCGGATAATCTACCAGGGTTGCCACCCGTTAAAGGAATGAAGTTTTATGTTGATTTGGTACCTGGTACGAAGTCGATATCCTAACCACGGTATAAAATGGTATTAGTGGAACTGGAAGGACTAAAAAAGCAATTATTGGAGTGATTAGATAAAAGTTCATCAGATCTTTTTAGAGATTGATTTGAAGTCTGGGTAACATCCGTTAAGAATTCAGAATGTGAATGTGCCAGTTAATGAACAAGGTATTTAAACTTTACCTGGACTGATTTGTAGTCATCCTTAGCTGTGATATTTTGATGTATTCGAAGTCCAGGGAAGAGCATGAGCAGCAACTGAAAACTATTTTACAGATGAATTGTTGAGAGTTTCTCAAAATGGGCTGCTCAGTTGACACATCTCATTCGAAAAAAAAGATTGCATACGAGTGGGATGATAAGTATGAAAGTAGCTTCGGTGAGTTTTGGTGTATTGAGGTATGAACTGACCACCGTAATTATTTTCACCATACCCAATAGCTCAAGAGGTTTCTCAATGTATATGGATACCTCAAAATAATGAGTGGGTTGTGTATTGATGAAAAATGGGAAGATAAATGATTATCGATCTAGACAACTCAAGGATCACGAAAGAAACTATCTGACCCATGATTTAAAGTTGGTAGCGGTAGTGTTTGTACTGAGTATATGGCACTACTATGTACACGGTGAGAAATTTTGAGTATGCACTGTTATAAAAGCCCCGAGTATCTATTTCCAGAGAAAGAGTAGAATATGAGATAACATAGAGGGTTAGAGTTTCTGAAGGATTATGATTGTGGAAATTGTTCCACAAAGGAAAGGCTAATGTAATGGCTGATGACTTGAGCAGAAAGAGCCTCGGGATGGTATTACAAACGATGGTCAGGGAGCGTGAGCTGCTAGAGCAATTATGGGCCTCAGTAGTGATGTGATCCCTTCTGATGATGACAGTGATTGTGTGACAGCTAGCCTGAGATTAGAACCGGATTTGAGTGACCAAATTTGACATGCTTAGCGTGATGATCGGTAGGGTGTCGATAGTGTGGGTCAGATTTAGATGGGTACAGAGACAGAGTTCACAGTGAATAATGATGGCTTACTGAGGTTCAGAGACAGTATAAGTGCTCCCCATGACCACAATTGATGAGATATTGTTATTGTCAGAAGCTTACTCTTCGGGATATACAGTGCATATGGGAAGTAATAAATATATCAAAATCTCTGAAAAGGGTATTGGTGGTCAGATATGAAAAGAGACATTGTTGAGATTGTGGAAAAGTGTCTCGTATGCCAGTAGATTAAGGTAGAGCAATAGAAGTTTGCAGGGTTATTGCAGCCTCTACCTAGATCGACACGAAAATGAGAGCAAGTTACCATGGATATCGTGATGGGTTATAGAGGACTGCAGGAATCACGAGGCTATATGGGTGATAGTCAATAGATTGACTAAGTCTACCCACCTTCTGGTTATGAAATCCCCAGATACCCTGAGTGTGTAGGCGAATTTATGTGTATAGAAAATTGTGAAACATTATGTAGCATCCCAAGGAGTATGATATCAAATAGGGATTTTCGCATGACTTCTCACTGCTGGGAACATTTTTCAGAAACTATGGGAACCCAATTGAGTGTTAGCACAGCTTTCCATCCTCAGACAGATGGTCAGTCGAAGAGAACTATACAGGTTCTGGAGGATATGTAGAGAGCATGTGCAATTAATGTTAGAAACTCCTGGAATGATCATTTGTCATTTACTAAATTTCCTACAATGATAGTTATCACTCGAGTATCGAGATGACATTATGTGAGGCATAGTATGGCCATAGTTGTTATTTCCCCGATGAGATAGGGATAAGTGGGTGATAGACTGATATTTGCTCCCGATTTGGTAAGACAATCCTCTAAGGATGTTTAGTTGATGTGTGCGAGATTAAGAACACCTCAGAGCAGACAAAAAAGCTATGTTGACTAGAGATAGAGACTGTTGAAGCTCAAAGAGAGTAGGTCGTATGTTGAAAAGTTGATTCGGGTATTAGAAGGAAGGAGAAAGTGTTGAGGTCTAAGATGATCTCCCTAGTTAAAATCCTTTGGTAGTATTACACTCCGGAAAAAAGCACACGAGAATTAAAGATTATGATGCGATAGACGTACCCGGAGTTGTTTATGGACCCATTTAACTTGGTTTTAATTTAGAGGACCAAATTTCTTAAGTGGGGGAGATTATGTAATACCCGAATTTTTATTATATTTCCTTATAATTCACATGATGTAAACATGGTTATATGTAAATTGAATCATAAGAAGAGTTTTACGTGAATGAAAAATGCAAATGGAATGAATAAAAATTCCCGAATGCATTTAAATATTAAATGGAGATTAAAATGGCCACATATTAAACGAATGAGATTCGGACCATTCGGATTGGAGATAAGAATTTAAAACACTAAATGAGATAGGGTTCGTGAAGGGAAGTTGTGTTGATTTGGTTCCGAACACGCTAAAGGGTAAAACGGTTAAAAGATCCGAAATTTGGTAAGAAATTGACACTGTAAACATGGATTCAAGGAATCTTGATCAATAAAGGAGCAATCAGGTTAAATTGATCAAGATATGAATTTATCGAAATTAACTGGAATTTTCACCTGTGAGACCTCGTATATGTATAATTGTATATATGTACATAGAAATGTAAATGGAGTTATACTATGAATTCATAAGTGAAATATATGTGATGTGAGTCCATAAGTTAATGTACACACTTGTAATAAGAGTTGTGATTGTATGTACAAGTTGCATTAGGTATAAATATGAAGAAATGGACTTAAATATGTGAAGAATGTGAGTAAAATGGAAAGTGAGTAGAGTTGTAAAATGAAAGGAGGATTGCATAAGTTGTGCACTTCCCTTTGGTTTATATTAAGTACCTTTGGTCATATAAGGATTCTACACAAGTTTTAATGTGTATGAAGTAGTAATGGATGCCATTTTCAAGTCTCAAAGATGATTGGATGAGAAAATGACCATGGCAGCAAATTAAGGATGTTTTGGTATAAGTTTTTGCAGGAAATTGCAATAAAATCTGGAAATTATGCAAGCCAGATCGATCTCATAGGATGAGAGATCGATCTGGATGAGCCAAAATACTTATATTTGAGCAAAGGAATAAGGCAGATCGATCTCCAATGGGGCTAGATCGATCTCCTAAACATTCTATAATGAAAAGATCGATCCTCAAGCATATAGATCGATCTCTTTAGCTCTCTGTTTGGAGCAGATCGATCTCAAGCTTCAACAGATCGATCTCATGCTTAAAATGCCGTGGAAAAGAGGAATTTAAGGGGACTAGATCGATCTCCTCCTTGTGCAGATCGATCTCCTTAAGCTATTTCTATAAAAAGGGCATTGAAAATCTGCAGATTTCAGGACAAAACCATTTCCTTCCCTTTCCAACCCAAAACCTAGTTTTCTCTCTCTAAATCCAACCATTTTCAAGGAGATTTAAGGGAATACTATTAGAGGTAAAGTTGTTCACATCAAGGCGAAGAACAACATAATTTGGAGGTATTTACCCATTTGTTAGATTGAAGGAACAAAGGGCATTTCTAATTAGAGCAAAGAGGAAATCCAAAGAGGTAAGTTTCTAGTACACAAATCCAAGTACATTTGTCTAGTTGATGATTATGAAGTTGATTTGGGTATGCACATTGTGGTTAGAACTACCTAGAATGCCATGAAATGAATATAACCTAGAAAAGGGATAATGTGAGAAGTGAAATGTGGTGGAATAAATGATGAATGGGATATCTTGAGATAATAATGGTGTTGAGGAGATAATTTTAAGATAATAATATGGAATGAATAGAGAGGCTTACCCAAAAAGGGTAAAATAAGCGTTTAAGGCATTAGGTGGAACGTATAGTTGAACGAGAGTTAGCAATATTAACTTGAATGTATGATGAATAAATTATAGCTTTCGAGGATACGCCGGAGCGAGTTGAGCCAAGAGCGTGAGAAGCTAAGAGGAAAAAAGTGACACCAAGTAAATCAAGGTATGGGATTGTGTGGACTCTTAGAGATATCTGTACGCAATTTGGGCACTTAAATGCTTTGCTAGAATGCATGAGATATTAGGAAATGAAATTAGGTGATTGAAGGGAAAAAGTTGGGCGTTTGATAAATGTGCTTGAAAATAAAAGCATAGTGCTTTGGAAAATCATGTTTTATTGCTTTTTAGCAAGTGATTGGTAGGTTGGCTAGCATTTGAAATGAATTGCAAAAGAAATGAGTTGTTTTGATTTGTCAACCGCACTTTGCAAAGAAATGAGCCACTTACATTGTTTTCGTGAGAATGAAAGCGTGCTAGAGTATGACTCGCACGAGATTTGACGTGTTTTATACACATGAGTGCTGGAGCTTAGCTCGCACTAGTTTTCACATGGATTTCATACTGGTTTTGGCATGGTGCTTGTAGCTTAGCTCTCACTAGATGCCCACCTTATTTGTTGTCGTGCTTGGAGCTTCGGGTAGATTGGGTATCGCACTGATTAAATAGGCTCGCACGTGCATTTGTGATTTTGACATGTTGATAGCCGTGTTATGAGCTTCAGGTAAACAAGAGGTCGTACCGATTAAATAGGCTCACACGTTTGAGATGTGGCATGATATGATGCGTTGATTGGGTCCATGGAGTACGTTGTACCGTGCATGTAGCATGGAGTACGTTGTACCATGTTGAGATTGTGATATGTCGTCTTCGGACGAGATCTGCTATGGATCGGTGGGCTAGATTTGACCCACCTCCCGTGTGGAAGCAGATAGTGGTGATATCCCGCACACCTGATCCTTGTAGCCGGTATCACAGGTTATGGTCATAGACCTAGAGGTTATTACCTTTTATTGAATTGCCTATCTCACATGTCTAATGCTTTGTGATTAAATGCATGTTTGAAATGATTTGTGGGTCAGGACAGTCCGAGGGAGGAGCTGAGACCTGACAAGTGTTGAACTGTTTTGAGATATCGATTGTTAATGGTTTAAAGTGCATCGATGCATGATGATTAATGCCATACCTTATTGTGAAAAATGAATGATGGGTAATGCCATGCTTTATTGTGAACTATGCATGATGATTTATACCATGCTTTGAAATGAATTGTGCACTGAATTTTAATAGCATGAATGCTTTACATTCCATTAACATAATCATACAGTCATGTTTTGAGATAAATGATGAACTAAATGCTTTTGAGCATGGCATCACGATCACATAGATATTGCAGTATCTACCTGTTCGCATGATTGCCTTACTGAGCGTGTGGTTTGCTCACCCCCTTATTTTCCCCTCTCTACAAAGACTTGAGTATGGATTGAGAGCGACTGGAAGCTTTCCCTTTTGGTATCCGTTGCATCCCCTCGCGTAAGGTATACACAGTGGAATTATTTGGTATCTAAACTAGACATAGCACAGTAGCATTCTGTATGTAAACATTGGGGATGTAAAGTAATGTAAACACTTGTAAACAGTAACTCTGATGTATATATAAAAGTGTTTACTTCTAGAATTATATTACAAATTGAATTGTTATGGATGGATGAGGTAGACGTTGGCACACAGCCCAACCATTGAGTGTGTAGTTGATCACAATCGAGGTAAGATAAGAACACATGATGATTAATGCATGGAAATGCGAAAAATTTGCACTGAATTTGGTAAGTTGAGGGTCGTGACAGAATTTGATATCAGAGCTCGGTTGGTCTGACGTGTGTCAATGTCTAAATTACTTAATAAGTTGGAAAATTACATCCTCATGTTACTTTGCTTGTTTAGATACAAATTATGTGTGTGTCGATGGGTTGACTAAGAAGTTTATGTGTATGTAGGGAAGTGAAACAATATGCCTAATACCAGCCGCGATAGAGGGATGAGAGCACAGGCTCGAGGCCGTAGAGGTAGGCCTAGGGGTAATGTTGAGCTAGAAACACATGAGGTTCAGGATGATATTGAAGTGGAGGCTGAGGTTGAGCACGCTCCACAGGGTCCAAAGGATAAGCCCGAGAGTATTGAGGCTCGCTTCGCGAGGATTGAGAAGAGCATTGAGATGATATTAGAGTTGGCAGTAGAGAGAGTCCCACTACACAGGGTGATGCCGAGAAGGTGACAGCTCGGAGGCATGGAAGCCTAAAGGCCACAGACGACAGATACCCCACCCACACAGGATGTGCCTACGCCGATTGCTACACCAGGCAGTAGAGGTTGGGGTTACGACTGTGATTTGGATAGACTGCGGCAGTTCTAAAAGGTTGGACTGTCATCTTTCAGTGCAGTAAAGGACCCAATAGCTACTGAGGATTAGATAAATGAGATCGAGAAGCTGTATGGGTTCTTTGAGTGCACTACTACCGAGATGGTAGCGTTTACAGCTTTTATGCTGAAGGGATCAGCAGAACATTGGTGGAAATCCACCAGGCCTATTTTGAGGGCCTGACATACTAAGATTAGTTGGGATACATTTTTGGAAGCTTTCTGGAGACAGTATGTTCCGGATACCGCACAGCGAAAGATGAAAATGGCATTTTTGGGACTGACCCAAGGGAGCAGAACTATGGATGAGTATGAGACGACTTTTATCTCCCTGGGTAGGTATGATCCCAATACAATGAGTAATGAGGTTGAGAAGATCTAGAAATTTATGGATGGATTGAGACCGACCATCAGGTCCAGATTGGTTCCCCTGGATATACCGACCTATGAGGAGGTAGTGCGCAGGGCGTAATTATGTGAACAAGATGTTGATAGAATCGCCTAAGAGTTTGGAAAGGTTGGTAAGATGAGGGACAAGGAGAAAAAAGAGACCAATGATGGATAGAGGCTTCAGTTATAAAGGAAGCAAGAGATTCTCTGGAAAGAGGTCGAGGATTGATGAGATCCGAGAAAGGATAATTAATACTCCCATGTATCCGGCCATTGCTCTAGCTAAGGGAATTGTGATTTGAGGGCCACGGCCTACTACAAAGCAGTGTAGCAAGTGTGGTAGGTACCATAGAACTCGACCATACTATGGACCTCAGGTAGTATGCTTCAGAAGTGGGAAGCCAGGGCACATAATCAGAGATTGCCCAGAGATGACAGAGAGAGCCACACAGAAGGGCAAGGAGCCAGAGAGAGCTCCAGTTGGTACAGCTGCTCCGAGGAGGAGGGCTACAGCTGAGGAAAAAGGGAAGCAGGCAGTGGGTGTGAGCAGAAGACGAAAGCATGCACTGGACCAGGACACTGCGGATTAATCTTCGGATGTGGTAAAAGGTACCATCTAAATCTTTTATTTAGAAGCTTATGTACTATTTGATCCTTGTGCCATACATTCCTTTATATCGCCATCTTTTGCATGTAAATTGTTGAAGCATGTAAAACCCACACTGCTTGATAAGATGTTGTTGATATCTACCCCTATGAATGATGGTCAGTTGATTGAGCATGTATATAGAGATTGTAAGATGAAGATATGAGGTAAAGAAATGGCAGTCGATTTAATTTTATTAAATATGAGTGATTTTGATGTGATCCTAGGAATGGATTGGTTTGCTACCAATCATGTTGTGATGGATTATCATGCAAAAACTTTGATGTTTCCAAAGATAGACAACCTTGTACTAAATTTTGTGAAATGAAATTAAAGAACATGACTATTATAAGTGTGATGGGTACAATCTTGATACATGATGTATGAAAGATAATTTGTTTATCAATCTTGTGTGCGAATATGATGATTTATGATTACTAATGGTAGAAAGAATAATGTGAAGGGTTCATCGCTTATGTGATTGAGACAGATAAGGTACGTCCGAAATTGGGAGACATTCTAGTGGTTAAGGAATTTCTAGATGTCTTTTCGGATGAGTTACCAGGGTTACCTCCAGATAGAGAGATTGAGTTTGGTATAGACTTGGCACCTGGTACAGAACTGATATCCAAGCCAACATACAGAATGGCTCAAGTTGAGTTAGAAGAATTAAGGAAACAGTTACAAGAGTTGCTAGAGAAGGGATTTATCAGACTGAGCGTCTCACCTTGGGGAGCACCGGTTCTATTTGTAAGGAAGAAGGATGGAAACCTCCGACTATGTATAGATTACAGGTTGTTGAATAAGGCCACCATCAAGAATAAGTATCCCCTTCCACACATCGATGACTTGTTAGATCAACTTAAGGGAGCATAGGTCTTTTCCAAGATAGATCTGAGATCAGGGTACCATTAGTTGAAGATACAAGGTAGAGATGTACCCAAGACAGCTTTTCACACCCGGTATGGACATTATGAGTTTATGGTTATGCCATTCGGGTTAATGAATGCTCCCGCAGCTTTTATGTCGTTGATGAATGAGGTATTCCACCAGTATTTGGATTGGTTTGTTATTGTGTTTATTGATGATATACTGATGTACTCGAGATCTAGAGAGGAGCATGAGAAGCATCTAAGGATAGTGCTATAGACCCTTCGAGAGAAGAAGTTGTACGCTAAACTCAGTAAGTGTGACTTTTGGATGAAACAGATCTCTTTTTTGGGTCACATAGTATCGAAAGATGGAGTGGTAGTGGATCCATAAAAGATTGAGGTAGTGACACAGTGGCAGAGACCCCAGACAGTGACAGAGATCAAAAGTTTCCTGGGTTTAGCTAGGTATTATCGAAGGTTTGTAGAGGGATTTTCGAGGTTAGCTGCTCCTTTGACACGTCTCACAAGAAAGAATGTGGAGTTTGTGTGGGACGATAAGTTTGAGGAAAGTTTTGAGAAGTTGAAAATGAGATTAACCACAACTCCGATCCTCACCATTCCTACCAGCTCAAGAGGTTTCTCAGTGTACACAGATGCTTCACACCTAGGACTGGGCTGCGTATTGATGCAGGATGGGAAGGTAGTAGCCTATGGGTCTAGACAATTGAAGGATCATGAGAGGAATTACCCGACCCATGACTTAGAGTTGGCAGCCGTAGTGTTTGCATTGAAAATATGACGCCACTATCTTTATGGTGAGAGATTTCAGATCTACACAGATCATAAGAGCCTTAAGTACCTGTTCTTGCAGAAAGAGTTGAACATGAGACATAGGAGATGGCTCGAGCTATTAAAGGATTATGATTGTAAGATCTTGTACCACCTGAGCAAAGCAAATGTGGTTGCTGATGCAATAGTATAAAGCATCTCGGGATGGTATCATTCATGATGGTCAAGGAACACAAGCTGTTGGAACAGTTCAAGAACCTCAATTTGGATATGACCCCGCCTAACGCTGATAGTGGATTTATGATAGCTACCCTGCAGTTGGAACTGGATCTGGTAGATCGAATCTGATGGGCTCAGCGAATTGATCGGCAGTGCAGTGATATTGTTGGGCAGATACAGAGGGGCACAGAGATTGATTTTGAGTTGAGTTCGGATGGATTGTTGAGGTTCAGAGGTAGGATATGTGTTCCTGATGATGCAGAGATCAGAAGGTTGATCTTGACGGAAGCTCACTCATCGAAGTATACGATACATCCAAAGGGTATTAAGATGTATCAGAACCTTTGAAAGGTTTATTCATGGTCTGGGATGAAAAAGTACATTACTGAATATGTTGCTAAGTGTCTCGTTTGTCAGCAGGTGAAGGTAGAGCATCAAAAGCCTGCAGGGTTATTGCAGCCTCTACCGATATCGACTTGGAACTGGGAGTATGTCACCATGGATTTTGTGATGGGATTGTCGAGGACCCGCAGAGGTCATGATACCATATGGGTGATTGTGGATCGGTTGACGAAATCAGCCCATTTTCTAGCTATGAGAGCTATCGATACTCTGAGCCAGTTAGCGAACCTATATGTGCGCGAGATAGTGATGCTAAATGGAATTCCAATGAGCGTTGTTTCTGATAGGGATGCCCACTTTACTTCCCACTTCTGGGAACGTTTTCAGGAAGCGATGGGGACCTAGTTGAATTTTAGCACCGCGTTTCATCCTTAGACAGATGGTCAGTCAGAGAGGACTATACAGACCCTGGAGGATATGTTGAGAGCGTTTGTGTTAGATTTTGGGGGCTACTGGGATGACCATTTACCACTCGTAGAGTTCGCCTATAATAACAGTTTTCATGCGAGTATCGAGATGGCACCATATGAGGCATTGTATGGGCGTAGATGCCATTCCCTTATTGGATGGGAAGAGGTTAGTGACAGACAGATTTTTACTCTTGACTTAGTACAGCAGGCATCTGAAGACGTCCAATTGATATGTGAGAGATTACGGACAGCTCAGAGCAGGTAAAAGAGCTATGCTGACAAGAGATGGAGACTACTAGAGTTTGATGTGGGTGTTCTTAAAAGTTTCTCCTTCGAAGGGAATTATGAGATTTGGTAAGAAGGGCAAGCTGAGCCCTAGATACATCGGACCCTTCGAGATTTTGGAGAGAGTGGGAGATAAGGCTTATAGGTTAGCATTGCCACCAGAGTTGGCAAGTGTTCACAACATCTTCCACATATCCCTGTTAAGGAAGTACCACCCGGACCCGATGCATGTAATAAGGTACGAGCCTTTGGAGCTCAATGAAAGCATGACATATGTTGAGAAGTCGGTTCGGATACTGGATAGAAAAGATAAAGTGTTGAGGACAAAGACAATTCCCTTAGTGATGGTTCTTTGGCAACATCACATGGTGGAAGAAGCCATATGGGAATTAGAGACTTTGATGCGGGAGAAGTATCCCGAGTTGCACATAAAATAATTGGTTCTAATTTGGAGGACCAAATTTTCTAAGTGGGGGAGAATGTGAGACCCCGTATATGTATAATTGTATATATGTACATAGAAATGTAAATGGAGTTATACTATGAATTCATAAGTGAAATATATGTGATGTAAGTCCATAAGTTAATGTACACACTTGTAATAAGAGTTGTGATTGTACGTACAAGTTGCATTAGGTATGAATATGAAGAAATGGACTTAAATATGTGAAGAATGTGAGTAAAATGGAAAGTGAGTAGAGTGGTAAAATGAAAGGAGGATTGCATAAGTTGTGCACTTCCCTTTGGTTTATATTAAGTACCTTTGGTCATACAAGGATTCTACACAAGTTTTAATGTGTATGAAGTATTAATGGATGCCATTTTCAAGTCTCAAAGATGATTGGATGAGAAAATAACCATGGCAGCAAATTAAGGATGTTTTGGTATAAGTTTCTGCAGGAAACTGCAACAAAATCTGGAAATTATGCAAGCCAGATCGATCTCATAGGATGAGAGATCGATTTGGATGAGCCAAAATGCTTATATTTGAGCAAAGGAATAGGGCAGATCAATCTCCAATGGGGCTAGATCGATCTCCTAAACATTCTGTAATGAAAAGATCGATCCTCAAGCATACAGATCGATCTCCTTAGCTCTTTGTTTGGAGCAGATCAATCTCAAGCTTCAACAGATCAATCTCATGCTTAAAATGCGATGGAAAAGAGGAATTTAAGGGGACCAGATCGATCTCCTCCTTGTGATGATCAATCTCCTCAAGCTATTTCTATAAAAAGGGCATTGAAAATCTGCAGATTTCGAGACAAAGCCATTTCTTTCCCTTTCAAACCCAAAACCTAGTTTTCTCTCTCTAAATCCAACCATTTTCAAGGAGATTTGAGGGAAGACTATTAGAGGCAAAGTTCTTCACATCAAGGAGAAGAACAACATAGTTTGGAGGCATTTACCCATTTGTTAGATTGAAGGAACAAAGGGCATTTCTAATTAGAGCAAAGAGGAAATCCAAAGAGGTAAGTTTCTAGTGCACAAATCCAAGTACATTTGCCTAGTTGATGATTATGAAGTTGATTTGGGTGTGCACATTATGGGTAGAACTACCTAGAATGCCATGAAATGAATATAACCTAGAAATGAGTTAGTGTGAGAAGTGAAATGTGGTGGAATAAATGATGAATGGGATCTCTTGAGATGATAATGGTGTTGAGGAGATAATTTTAACATAATAATATGGAATGAATTGAGAGGTTTACCCAAAAAGGGTAAAATGAGCGTTTAAGGCATTAGGTGGAACGTATAGTTGAACGAGATTAGCAATACTAACTCGAATGTATAATGAATAAATTACAACTTCCGAGGATACGCTGGAGCGAGTTGATCCAAGTGAGAAGCTAAGAGGAAAAGAGTCACACCAAGTAAATCGAGGGAAGGGAATTGTGTGGACTCTTAAAGATATCAGTGCGCAATTTGGTCGCTTAAATGCTTTGCTAGAATGGATGAGATATTAGGAAATGAAATTGGGTGATTGAAGGGAAAAAGTTGGGCGTTTGATAAATGTGCTTGAAAATAAAAGCATAGTGCTTTGAAAAATCATGTTTTATTGCTTTTTAGCAACTAATTGGTAGGTTGGCTAGCATTTGAAATGAATTGCAAAAGAAATGAGTTGTTTTGATTTGTCAACCACACTTTGCAAAGAAACGAGCCACCTACATTGTTTTCGTGAGAATGAAAGCGTGCTAGAGTATGACTTGCACGAGATTTGACGTGTTTTATACACATGAGTACTGGAACTTAGCTCGCACTAGTTTTCACATGGATTTCATACTGGTTTTGGCATGGTGCTTGGAGCTTAGCTCTCACTAGATGCCCACCTTATTTGTTGCCATGCTTGGAGCTTCGGGTAGACTGGGTGTCGCACCGATTAAATAGGCTCGCATGTGCATTTGTGATTTTGACATGTTGATAGTCGTGTTAGGAGCTTCGAGTAGACAAGAGGTCGTACCGATTAAATAGGCTCACACATGCGTTTTGAGATGTGGCATGATATGATGTGTTGATTGGGTCTATGGAGTACGTTGTACCGTGCATGTAGCATGGAGTACGTTGTACCATGTTGAGATTGTGATATGCCATCTTCGGACGAGATCTGCTATGGACCGGTGGGTTGGATTTGACCCACCTCCCGTGTGGAAGAAGATAGTGGTGATATCCCGCACACCTGATCTGTGTAGCGGGTATCACAGGTTATGGCCATAGACCTAGAGGTTATTACCTTTTATTGAATTGCCTATCTCACATGTCTAATGCTTTGTGAATAAATCCATGTTTGAAATGATCTGTGGGTCAGGATAGTCCGAGGGAGGGGCTGAGACCTGACAAGTGTTGAATTGTTTTGAGATATCGATTGTTAATGGTTTAAAGTGCACCGATGCATGATGATTAATGCCATGCCTTATTGTGAAAAATGCATGATGGGTAATGCCATGCTTTATTGTGAACTATGCATGATGATTTATACCATGCTTTGAAATGAATTGTGCACTATATTTTAATAGCATGAATGCTTTACATACCATTAACACAATCATACACTCATGTTTTGAGATAAATGATAAACTAAATGCTTTTGAGCATGGCATCACGATCACGTAGATAGTGCAGTATCTACCTGTTCACATGATTGCCTTACTGAGCGTGTGGTTTGCTCACCCCCTTTATTTTCCCCTCTCTACAGAGATTTAAGTATAGATTGAGAGCGACTGGCGGCTTTCCTTTTTGGTATCCGTTGCATCCCATCGCGTAAGGTATACGCAGTTGAATTATTTGGTATCTAAACTAGACATAGCACAGTAGCATTCTGTATGTAAACATTGGGGATGTAAAGCAATGTAAACAATTGTAAACAGTAACTCTGATGTATATATAAAAGTGTTTACTTCTAGAATTATATTACAAATTGAATTGCTATGGATGAATGAGGTAGACGTTGGCACACAGCCCAACCATTAAGTGTGTAACTGATCACGATCGAGGTAAGATAAGAACACATGATGAATAATGCATGGAAATACGAAAAATTTGCGCTGAATTTGGTAAGTTGAGGGTCGTGACATCACCTCAGGAAATTATCCCGAAAATACAAAAAAATACACTGGAAAGATAAAATAAGACAAATAAATACATTAATTGGTTAAATGAATAAAATATAAAATTTTGGAATATTTTGACAAAAATAATATATTTTATTTGAATTAAATAATAATAAATAATAAATAATAACAAAAAATAGAGTAGAAGAAGAAATTGAAAAAAGAAAAGAAATTAGCAACTAGTGTCACGCGATCAGGCGAAAACGATCGTGCGACACCATTTTTTGGCTTCCCCAAAACAACGATGAACGGTAACTTGAGGAGGGTGAGGCGATCGACGAAGCAAGGTCGGCACCGAGGGAGCCTCCACTGGCCAACACGCCCGTCCCCAGCCACCGGAAAATGCAAAATCGTCGAGGAGAAACCGAAAAGGGGGAAGAGAAAATCGTTGGCAACGGCTTCGATTCGGCCACAGCCACTGCCCACCGAAGGTCCCCCATGCGATACCGAGCCGATTGGTGGAGAAAATGGCTCGAGAAACTGTGGCCAACACCGGTAATGGCGAGAAAGGAGAAACGGTAGCGAGATCGAGGAGAGAAGAGGCCGAACTGACCACTTTTCAGCCAGTTCGGATGAAACCGACACTAGATCTATGCACCGGACGACCTTACGGACAAGCTGAAAAAAGAAGCAGGCGAAAAATCGGCCGACGAAGCTCCGAACAGCGAAGGAGAGAACCGAATCGGACTAAACCGGGATGAACCAGACCGGGCCAGTTCAGCCATGAAAGAAAGAAAAAGAAAAAGTGAAAAAATTGGGAAAAAATTCGACGATGCAGTTGAGCTACGGGTAAGCCGGTAAGTGGTCAAATAGACCGATTTAATTTTTGAAATAATTATTTAAATATATATTTGACCGAATTTGACCCAAAAAAAATATAAATGTGTAGCTCGATAATTAGCAACAAACAAGAGCTCGAGTTAGCCTCAGTTTACGTACCATCATGGAATCTAGGATAAGTAACCCTTATTTACGAAAATTTGCATAGTTATGCGTGTTAGAAAATTACCGCATAAATTACGGATTAATTCCGTATAAAATGAATTAAATTCTGTAATTTAAGATAAATTTTCGTAAATAATTAATTGAGCTATCCGAGAGCTTAGAATGAGGCCCAATAAATATTGATGGGCCCAATGAGCCCAATAGGCCTCAATGATGTGAATAGTAAGTGAAAAATGGGCTTAAGGCCGGTTAAGGCCCATTATGGTACAATAGTGCCCAATATGGGTAAACGGGCTTAATAATTTAAATTAAGCCCAAAAAATACGAAATAAAATTAATTTTATATTGTATTTAACCTGATGAATATTTATACGCAGTTTCGGAGATTGGACTGGGAGCAAATCGGACTGCGTGATGAGACATGAGTGGAAAGGTCAGACTGTACTAAACAATGAGGTAAAGGAATTTTGCGAGTAGCTAGAGGTAACTTCGTGTATTTTTAATAGCTTTTACATACACTGAAAATGTTTAAAGGTCCTAAAAATGGATTAAAAATTTTAAAGACTCGGGATAGGTAAAAGACTATTTTACCCCTACTGAGGAAAAATTCACCTAAGGATGGTGAAAGCATGACATGCATGAAATGCATGATTTGGGAAATTTTCATGTTTTTTAAGCAAAGCAAATTGGTAGATTGGCCAGTATTTGCATAAATTTCACAAGATAACACTACGTAAGTGTTATTTAGATTTAAATGAAATTTCTTTGGAAAATGGGCCAACTACAAGTTTATATAGAAACAGATGGTGTTGGAGCCTTTCTCGCACTATATCTGAGTTTGTGAGTGTGTATAAAATGTGTTGGAGCGGTTGCTCGCACCGATTTGTGTGACATCATATGCATGAAATGTGCTAGAGCGGTTGCTCGCACTGACTTTTATTATTGTGAAATGCATGAGAGGTGTTGGAGCCTAGCTCGCACCCTGTTTTGACTTGATATGCATAAAAAGGTGCTGGAGCGATTGCTCGCACTAGTTTTAATGATTTAACATACATGAGAGGTGTTGGAGCCTAGCTCGCACCCTTTTTTAACTTGATACACATAAAAAGGTACGGGAGCGATTGCTCGTACTAGTTTTAATGATTTGACACGCATGAGAGGTACTAAAGCTTAGCTCGCACAAGTTTTGACTTGATATGCATAAAAAGGTGCCGGAGCGATTGCTCGCACTAGTTTTAATGATTTAACATGCATGAGAGGTGTTAGAGCCTATCTCGCACCCTTTTTTAACTTGATACATATAAAAAGGTACGGGAGCGATTGTTCGTACTAGTTTCAATGATTTGACATGCATGAGAGGTACTAGAGCTTAGCTCGCACGAGTTTTGAGCTGTGTGATGCATGCATTAGTGTTGGAGCAGGGGCTCACATTAAAGTTTTACATGCAGGGGTGCTGGAGCCTAGCACGCACTAAATTTTCACATGATTTTCGTGACAGAGTGCTGGAGTCTAGCTTGCACCAGATTTTCACATGATTTTTGTGATAGAGTGTTGGAGCTTAGCTCACACTAGTTTTACTTGATTTTATGATAAAGTGCTGGAGTATAACTCGCACTGGTTTTTATGAGGAAATTACAGCCCTGCTTGGAGCTTCGGGTATATTGTGTGTTACACCGATTAAATAAGCTCGCACGTGCATTTTGATTTGAGACATGCTATGGGCCGTGCTTGGAGCTTTGGGTAGACTGTGTGTCACGCCGATTAAACATGCTCGCACGTGCGTTTTGAGACATGGCACGAGTATTGATATAAGATATGGGTCTACAGAGTACGTTGTACCATGCAAATCGCATGGATTATGTTTTACCGTGTTATGATATATTATATTTATGTGGCATCTTTGGATGCAAGTGATCGGGTTGGAGCGACAAGTTGGATTTGACCCATCTTTCATGGCGGTTCCCGATAGTGGTGATACCCCGCACACCTGATCCGTGTAACCTAGGATCACGAGGATATGGCCATAGTCCTAGTTATTTCCATGATGCATTGCCTAGTCTCGCATGTTACTATCTGATGTTTTGAAAACTTGAGAATGCGTGGATTTTGTGTGAGTCCGGACCACTCGAGGGAGGGGTTGGATCATGACTGATGATATTGGTTTTGTTGTGAATAAATGAAATTTTTAATGTTTTCAAAAATGCTTGGAAATAAATAATTTTATGTGGATCAGGATCACCCGAGGGAGGGGTTAAGTCCTGATGAGTGTGATAGATGTGGATTTTTGAAATGAATTAAGTGTTTTCTAAGGTTTTGTGGAAACTCAGCATGATTCATTTTTCATACTTGTTTATAATTCATGCAATGAAATGTTTTAGTATAAGGAGGTTGTCCATGCTTTAATTGCAAATGCATGATTTTGATTTAATTCATGCATTTTATGATTTTACATGAGATGTCATTGAGGCATGAGTTGCATGATTTCCATAAGCACGAACAACTTTTATAAACTATGACATTAATGTGTGTATGATTTTGTACGTGAGCTTTAAACGAAAAGAAATGGATTTAAGGGCATGACATTATGAGCATGTAGATAGTGGAGCTATCTATTTACTTGTATAATTGTCTTACTGAGTGTGTGGTTGCTTACCCCCTTATTTTCCCCCTCTACAAAGTACTTTCAGTGGATAAAAAGCAGCAGTGATCATGCATTCCTATTATCCGTTGTTTCCCATCGAGAAAAGGTATACGCACTTGTATGGTTTTATATCTAAATATGTAAATGCACAGTACTGTAAACGTATATGACGTCGGGGATGTAAGGTTATGTAAATGCAATTGTGAACGTATTAGTTAAAGTCAAAGGATAGAAAAATCCTAATGTGTAAATGTAACTTGGAAATGGAATGGTAAGTAGTGTGAGGGGACTAACACCGAATCATAGCCCAACTGTTGGTAGGATGGTCACGATGAGAGGAAGGTAAGAATTAAATAACAAACGAAAAATGGAAAAAAAATTGTAGTGATTTAATTTTTTTAGGTAATTTGGGTCGTGATACCATTGGTGCTATAGTGATACTCGCACTAGATTTTATAAGATATGCATCACATAGTACTTGAGTATATTCTCGTACTTGATTTTAATGCGATTTATGCATGATAGAGTACTGGAGCATTGCTCGTACTCAGTGTTATTGATTGATGCATGATAGAGTATTGGAGTATTGCTCATACTCATTTTTACATGACATAGTGTGGAAGCCTTGCTCGCACTAGATTTATATGACTTGTGCATACGTTCGTGTTGGGAGTTTACTCGTACGTATTGGGTTTTGAAAGAGAGTGCATGAAACAACCGTGTTGGGAGCCTGTGCAGACTGTGTGTCGCATCGATTATATACTCACACATACAAATTTTATGATATGGCTGAGGGCTATCGAAAACTATTATCCATGGTATGACGGCTAAGACTTATGGCAAGCACCCCTACGATGAGGATTAAGTCCATGGAGTACTTTGTATCGTGTATTTCACATGGAGTACAATGTACCGTGAGTGCACAATGTTATTGAGTTGTGAGTTGACGGTAGAGGATTTGACCTACCTCCCTTTACAGCAAATGTGAGACCTCATACACTGAGTAATGTGTAGCCTGGGATCACGAAAAATGAGTTATGATCATAATCTCAAAACATATAATCGCCTATCTTATTTCAATCACTTGAGATTTCTTGATTGAATTGTCACATGATTTTATAATCTGAACATGTGACTTTTTGTGTGAAAAGGGTAACCCGAGGGATGGATGAGGCTCGAATTTCCATGTTTTTAACATGATGAAATGCCATATTGTTTTGATTTAATTGAAATGGCATGATAAAATGTGATTTATATTATTACATGAGAAATGCAATGTTTTCCATAAACTGCTGAGATTATTAAACCAGCATGATTTCGGTCACATAACTGACGATTTGTATCTATATATGTATATCGCATAAATGTTTCAAGAAAGATGCATGCTTTAGATGTGAGTCGATAAGGAAATGATTTTAAGGCCTGAGCATTGTATTTTGTAGATAGTGTAGTTATCAACTTGCTTGCCTTATTTCCTCACTGAGCTGTGAGCTCACCCCCTTTTTATGTACTCCTCTCTACAGAGCATTCACAGTAGTTGGACACAGCTAAAAATCGGTATTCCTTGATCCGTTGCATGCCCATCTTACGAAAGGTATACACATTCGAGCATTTTGTACTGAACAATGTAAAAGCACAGTTATATATAATGAATGTATGGTCGAGGATGTATATGTATAAATATTCATATTTATATATTTAAATTTACTTTTAATAAAAGAGTACTTACAGTCAATAGAATATTTGTATTGACATGTATGCATGTTATGGAATGAATGAGATTGAGGTGACTAATATTGAATCACAACCTAACGGTTTGGTGTTGAGTTATGACAGAAAGAGAGGTAGGTAAAATGATATACGAAAAATTTGTGATGGTTTTTGGTAGGTCACGGGAGGGGAGGTCATGACATAATCATACCCCATCTCGTCACTACTCTGCTGTTGGGCTACTAACACCAGTGATTGTGGTACAGGTGGGGTCTGTGGCACAATAGTAGGTGGTGATGTAAAGGGTTCTTCTGCCGATGAAATGAGCGTTGTCTGAGTTGGCGCAGGTGTATCAGGTGCAATTGTCAAAGTAGTCGGTGCAGCCTGAGCAGCACTGCCCAGTATGTTATTCAATCTCGTCATCATTTGTCCTATCAAATTCATTATTGACTCCATGACATGTTCCAAGCTAGTGATTCAGGCTTTGGAGTCTTCAGCAAGATTACGAGCAGTCTGTTTAAAATACATTTCTTAGTAACAATTAAAACAAAACTAATGGAGGTGTTTTCCAATTTAATCAATATAATTGTTCTTTTACAAATAATCACGTCCACATACCCCAGATACATTTTCATAAACATTATTGTACTTACAAAATTTTAGATACAAAAGAATACTTAATTTGGGTATACCTTTGACGCAGAAGAATGCTCCGCAGAAATATGGCTGTGCAAAAGAATTCTACTCACGAAAGCGGTCTCAGCTACTGATGAGGATCTATGGGGGAAAGTAAGGGGATGAACTCAACGTGCTCAGTAAGAAAATATGCAGCAAGTAGATAAATACACTACCTATATATTTGCATAACAGGCTTATTATGAAAATATACCAAGTTTTTGGCCAGTGGAAAATATACGTATCGAACACAATAATAATTTTAGATTCAGTAATGTAAACATTATGCTGAAATAGATTTTAAAGTTTTATTTAGTAAAAAATAATAAAATTGCTTCCAATAATCCAGTTCATTCAATTTGTTCAGTAAATCAAATAAACGAGACAAGGCAGAACATGCTATAACAATAATCAGTATGACAAATGGCCAATGTCGGTGACTCTGAGCATCAGTGATCAGGTGTACTGGGATGTCAATCATTGTGGGAGTGGTCAGCTACCCAAATGACTCACAATACAATATGTCCGAAGACAAAATGCACGGTACAACGTACTCACATGCGTGTTACACGATACATCATACTCCGTGGACCACAATAATAATAGCAATTCAGTAGATAGTAACAATAATAATGTAGCATGATTAATTATTGTCTTTACCTCAAAAGCTAGTGAGAGTCAGGCTGTACGACACACAGTCTATACGTGGCTCAAGCACATTTTATTCAGTATCGATTTATGAGCAGCTCACTTTCTTTTAAAACAATTCTAAACTCAGTTCAGTACATAAAACAATTTAAAAATGAGTTAATTCGTTATTTTTCAGTTAAAAATCCCAGTATGCCGTTTATGGTAATTAAAATATGGGATTTTTTATTTAAAACAATAATTTAAGTTGTAACTGTATCTATGTAAATAAATTAAATTTATAACGGTAAGGTTTGGCCGTTTAACTAAGGCTAAAAAAAATCTCTAATTTTCATAGCTATATAATCAGCCTAGTATTTTTATCTTCAATTCAATAGTAACAAAATACGTGTAATTATCTCTAATAGCTCACAAAATTTTCGTTACCTCGATGTCTGTCAGTAGTCCTCAATGCCTCAGTGACGTGAATCAGTGGGTCCATTCTAATCGATTTATTTCTTCGGAACTTGGATTTATATTTGTATAATATTTCTGAACAGTTCTTCCGTTGAGTTTTCGGACTTCTCTGCGCGCCCTTCTCTCCCATCATTATCTTTTTTTTTTTACTTTTGTTTTTGCTTTTGCTTTTGCTTTTGCGCCTTCTTCTTCCTCTTCTTCTTTACGCTTTCAGTGCATTGTTCACCCACTTGTTCTTCCTCTTCATAATTCTCACAACTCCACTGTTATCTTCATCATCCTCACGTTTCTGCCTACTGCAGTGTGCTTCTGCCACCTCCGTTTACAGCTCACAATCTTCCAGCTGAGAGCCACCATTGCTATCCCCTGCCAAAAGCCTCCATGGCAGTAGCTCTCATTTCACTATTTTCTTTACTTTCTCTTAGGCTCGTTCACTTTTCTTTTAGTGTCTCTACTTCAATTCTTTCATTCCCTACTCATTTAAAATCAGCCTGTACATAGTTTCAGTTTACTTCGGTTCAAGCCAACCTTTACCCGTTTCCACTGCTCCTTTCATCACTTTGGTCCGCTAAGCTTTAGCTTTCTTTTGTTCCTTCCCTGCTCTCTCTCTTTTTTACCAAACTCCCTCATTCACATTGCTACCTTACTCCTTCATCTTTCTTGGCTTCAGTCTCTTTTTCTCATCTCTTTTGCTTCAAATTCCAAAGGGTGGAACTTCTCTGTTCTAGTCTTCTCTTCTCACTACAGGTTTTCGGTGCCAGGAAATGGGAAACAAAGGATGCGGGTTTGGGCATGATGAAGATTGATGGAGAAAAGGCTCTGCCTTTGACAGAGCAGGTAGGGAAATCGGGTTTTCAGCTCGTCATTCATCACTCAATTCATTCGGTCAGATTACCAACAACCCTTCTGTTCTCGTGTCAAGTTCATCGTCTGCCCCTGCTTCAGCTTCTTTTTCTTTCTTCTCCTGCTCCCACTAAATCTTTTTGTTCTTCACCTTCATATAAGTTCAGGGTACAAGGCAGAGTGTTTGGTGAGAAAATGTGATGGGAATGAATCTAGTGGCGTGAGGATGAAGAGGAATTGGGAGTCGGTCTCATCACAGACTTCCCCCATCCTTTACTACTCCTTTCTCTTCTTCTTTTCTGTTTGTCAAGTTTCAAACTCTCTCACATTTTCTTTTATTCCCTTCTCTGTATGCTTTAGTCTACCATCTCCTTCCTTCACATTTCTTGTTCCTCTTTCCTACTGACTTCTTTCCTTTCTCGGTCAATTACTCTCTACTCTCGGCAGCTTCAGCTAGTGTTAATATTATTATTATCTTTTCCTCATTCCTTACATTCACCTCCACCACCTCAACTTTTCCTTACAAAAATGGATATGCAGATGATGGGATAACTCCTTCATGCCTCTTATTTCTAGGCTGCAGAAGTAGTGCCTTTGTAGGTCTTCTCTTTACCGTTCTGCTGCAGGTTTTATGCTAACTCTTCTTATTTCCAGACTATCACCAACCACTTCTATATCCTTTTTCCCTTTTATCTTTTACCATTTTTTTTCTAAATTAATCAAGATCCCTTATACCATATTTAAATTAAATTAATCATCCATAAAAGTACATTTTTAATCCCAAAAGTTTAATTGTTATTCACTGATAAAATCGAGTACATGAAAATTTATGGTATTTACAGACCAAGAGGATCCAGTCTAGCCTTTGATACTCTATCATGGTGGTTGAAGTCGTTGATAATGATGATATGACATCAATAGGCCCAATTCAACCCCTCCTTGATTGGATCCAACGCAAAAAGCAATGGCCTTTATTGGCATAAGTTGGCCAACTGTTAAGGGAAAAGGGAATGAGGAAAAAAGTAGAGAATAAAATTATAAAGGATAAATTCCATTCAAGTTCTTGAGATTTGAACCTAATAATAAAAATAGACACTTCACCCTAAATAACTTAACACCATTAACAAAAGTTAGTAAAATGTGTTGAATGGTTTTGAATGTACTTGGGTTTGATTTTTGGTTTCTTTGTGAGTTGAGTTGTTGTATGCCTAAGTTGATGTGTGTGTGTCAATTTTTTAACATTTGTTTTTTCATTTCAACAGTTTTTTTATTAAGTTATGGTTTCCACTGTGGATTATTTTTACCTCTGTGGATTTGTTTTGCGAGTTAATATGCCACGTGGGCATTTCAGTTCAGTTGAAAAAAAAGTTACGGAGCTAACAGTTACCGTCTACAGAAGAGCTCAATTGAATGTAAATTGAAATGCAAGAACTTAATTGATTGTCAAAAGAAAATATCAGGGGCTCAATTCCTAATACCATTTTTTCGAGGCCTTTTTTTTACCCCTTTGACTTATAATTATTTTACCCTTTTTGTTATTAATTACTTTTTACTATTTTTTGTTTCATTACTTGTTTTATTTTAATTACTTTTTACATTATTTCTTAGAGTTCATTACACTTGCGGTCCTCGTAATTTCAGCCTCATAACAAATTAGTACCTGGACTTTAAAACGTAACACTTTGATCCCGAACATTACAATTGTAAATACCATAAATTTTCATGTACTTGATTTTATCAATGAAGGACAATTAAACCATTAGAATTTAAAATGTGCTTTTGGCGGATGATAAATTCGATCATTGTCACGCCCCAGAAGCGTGGTAAACAGGGCAAATTTAAACTTTTATTTACATTAATACACATTTATGGGTGTATTCTTGTGCAGTGTCATGCATCATCATATATATAAGTTATAAAACTTAAACCCCAGGATCTCATCATCAAGCATTCAAAAATCATATCATATCCATTTCTCAACTCAGTATTAATTCATCCTAATACATCCCATACGTCATTGTACATCAAGTGTCTGTAAATACACATTAGTCTGGGTACATGAAATGTAAATTATACCTCTAATACAAATATATGGCCTAGAGCTCAAGTCCTTCACTAGCCACTACTCCGTACATCACAGAAAATTCTCCTCACTTGAAGAAATCTGGAGGGAAGATAAAACAGGGTGAGCTTCTAAATCGCTCAGTAAGGGGGGTAAGGGACTCATTGTTAAATTAATGATTTGCACACACAATCATTTTATTACATAGTTGAAACTCAATATAAAATGTAGCATGAACTCATTAAAACATTATTCTCATCTCATTTCTCTAAAATCATGTAAAACATGGGAGTACATACTCAGTACAAAACACAGTCATAAGCATGTGAAAATCAGGATGTGATAATGGCTTTTCTCTTTAAAACGTGATAAAAATCACCTCAATAGAATGCACGTGGCACAGTCACCAAATACAATCGGCACGTGGCATAGCCACTTAATACAATCCTCACATGGCATAGCCACTCAATAGAATTCGCACGTGGCACAGCCACCAAACACAATTCACACGTGGTACAGCCACCAAATAGAATTCGCACGTTGCACAACCACCAAACACAATCCACATGTGGCACAACCACTAAACACAATCCACTCGTGTAAAACGAGGCTAGGTAAGTAACCAATGCTACCATAATAGGAGAAAATATGTTAGACTTACATACTACCAGAGTAATGCCCGATGTGTATTCAACATGACACGCCTAAGTCTTAATTAATAGCCATTAACGTAAAAATCATTTTGCCTTCACATAGAACTCATAATGGTTTTCTCTCATAAATCGTCTTTAAAACATTTGGGTACTCAACACAAAACATGTTAAAATCGAGTACCAACCGGCAAAATTATGCACACATTTCTTAATCTCAGTATGCCTTAACGTAGAGCCCAAATCTCTTTTTATGTATTAAACACAAAATAGTTGTAAAACAATTTTCATATTTAGTTTACAACTCAAACAATTGGGCCCCAACCGGCTATAAAATCGTGTGCAATAACTCATAAAAACATGCTTGTTTTCTCAAATCTCATTTCATACTACAATATCATCACAAAGCACATACACAAATAGGTTTGAGTTTTCCCTTACCTCTTTGCACCTCGTATAGTGCAATCGTTCCCCCGTATCACGGACTAGTCTCGCATTCCTCTTTGAACTCCCGAGCTGTCCAAACGATGTAAAAATATCAATAACTCAACTCAATCGCATTATTGAGCACACATTTTCTCATATTCTCATTAACACCTCAAATTACTCAATTCTCATAACTTTATCACAATTCACATACTCATCCACTACACCTCACAATCCTGCATTTCTCATACCGTATTCCAATTTATAGTCATAATTCCCAAAATTACCACAATTGCATAATAACATCTCTACTCCAACAAAATTATAGTTTCATCAATCCTTAATCATTTCCCAACTATTTCATCACAATGCCCATACTCACAATCACCAAAGATTACTTCAAAATCGAAGATCGAGGTTTAAAAAATTACCCAAAAGTTATGGAGTGCTTAACTCTTGCCTCGATTCAATCCGTCCTTCGATTTCCAAGTATGTTGTTCTCCTTTTAATGAGGAACAACTTTCCTTCTTGCCACAACCTTTGATTTTGGATGAAAATGGGTGTTTTGGAGGGGAGAGGAAGCTAGGGTTCGAAAATGACGATTTGGAAGAGAGAGAGAAATTGATTTTCAGGAAAACAAAAGGGTCTTTATATAGACCGAGGGCAGGAGATCGATCTGGTTCTTGATAAGATCGATCTGCATTTGAATTTGGAGACAATTTGGGGCAATTTTATACCTAGGAGATCGATCTATCGTGGGGTGAGATCGATCTCTTAATGGCTTTATGAGATTGATCTGCTCCAATTATGAGATCGATCTCTAGTTTACAAAATGCTTCACGAGATGGATCTGCTCCTTGGAGAGATCGATCTTCTCCTTACAGAATGCTTCATGAGATCGATCTGCTCCTTGAGGAGATCGATCTTCTCCTTTACAGAAACATTTTGAGATCGATTCCTTCCTCATGAGATCGATCTCTTCGTTACAGAATCATAAGGAGATCGATCCTATTCCATTGGAGAGCGATCTGCTCGCTTAAATTCCTCTTTCCCTGTCATTTTTGACCTACCAGATCGATCCTCTCTTCTCCAAGATCGATCTGGCCCCATAGTTTCACACTTTAACATAAAATCTCATTTATAACTCATTCATCACTTAAAATTTCATTCCATACCACCTCAATATATGAGTACATCATATTTAGTTCAATCAATTACACTTCATGTTCTCATTACATAATTTGATATATGTAAAATTCTCAGATCTCACAATTATAATATGATATTAGGAGTCTATAAATTCAAGTAAATAAATATTTACTTTTAAGTAATAATGGATATAAAGCCATTCATGATACCAAATGGAAGATACTGTGAAAGTTATATTCCCATTAATTAAATTATAGTGTTAAGATTATTAATGCCATATCATGTTATAATCTATTATACTATATGGTAATATTAATTTAGTCTTGTCTAATGATTTAAAGAGCAAAAATTGCTCAATTCACTAAGCCAACCCAAAAACCATTATAATTGTTTTTGATGATGATGCCTCGATGGAAAAGGAAAATGGAAATGAATGGAAGAAGATGGCGTTCGGATAACGTGAGGAAAAGAATGGAAGGAATGATAGAAGCTATGTTGTCACCATCAGCAGCACACATATAAAAAAAAGGGATATGAAATAATAGTGATGAATGTCGTGCAACAAAGGAAATGGGAGATAATAAAAATGTGTTGTCCCATCGGTTACAACAATCCAATTGTTTAAGGGAAGGAGTAGTGCTCTGCAAAGAGAAAACTAAGGAAAATGTATATATATATATATATATAATGACGGTGGTTACGGTAGGAAAGGGAGTCTAGAAACAAGAAATAGCAACGACGGTAGGACAAAAAAAGGAAATGATATAAATAAATGTGTATATATGTCAAGCTGCAACGGAAAAGAGAAAGGAAAATAGGGAATGCTTGGAAAAGTGACAGGAAAAGAGCAGCAAAACTGAACATGAGGGCTGGTTTTTTACCGTGTACAGTAGAAAACAATGCAAACAAGTTGGAAACATT
The DNA here is from genome assembly GCA_033439115.1 of Firmiana major. Taxonomy (NCBI): domain Eukaryota; kingdom Viridiplantae; phylum Streptophyta; class Magnoliopsida; order Malvales; family Malvaceae; genus Firmiana; species Firmiana major. The sequence continues at coordinate 43,730,226 of CM065905.1, forward strand.
AGCAAACGTGGTGTCCAATTAGTATGGGACTATGGGAAAGGCTGAATTAAATGGAATAGAGGGCAGAAGGTGTTGTGGCTACAACAGAACGTCGAAAAAAAAAAAAGAGAGAAGAAAACATGAAAGTCTGAAGCTCGACAAAACAGAGAAATAAACCGAAAGAGAAAGAGGGGAAGCGTAATGTAATAGCTGGAAATAGCATGGCCACAAGGAATGATGATGATGGTTTATGGGTGAAAGCAGGGAAGCAGCCTCTGTTACATACAACAACAACCACAGTATGGCTTCATTAGAAGCCAAACTCGAGGGGATGGTTCTGCTGTAGTTTTACTGCAGCAGAAGATGTAATAATCACATACAAAAATGGTATGAGGTACGTCTTCGCCATGGAAGATCAGTGAAGGCAAAATTGGATAAGTGGACATTAATTGAGAAGTACTACTCCTGCAATAACACATGCATAAGGCAGTGAGAAGACTGAATTGGTAAGCATTGGGTAGGAGGAGTGGTTCGGTTTGTAAAAATAATAATAAAATAAAATACTGATTTAAGCTGCAGTGATCAGCGTGCATTCTGTTGAAGGGGATAGCATTCGGTAAATGAAACATAACAGAGATGAAAGGGAAACACGAAATGTGAAGAAAACGAAGAAGGTAGGATGCCAACCTGAAACGTAGGAAGATAATATATATATATATATAGATATATACATACTGCTGAAGCATTAAAAAGGAAGTCAGACTTGAAGAAGACAGTGCAGTGAGCTTGGGATCTGTTGCAAGGGAGAAAATGAGGCCTGATTTAAGACAAAAAATGTGAGAAAAGAAATTAGAAAGGAAACAAAGTATTAAGCAGGTATGGTGCCGGCTGAAAATTACAGCGATTAGTGGAACAATCCACGATGGGAGCAGTTTGATGGTTGCTCAAAACACGAAAGGAAAACGTGGGAGTGTGTGGCTGGAGTAAAAGAAAGAATAGGTAGACTGAAACAACTAGCAGTGAAAGGAATATATATATATATATATATATATGATGTTGCCTGGTAAAACGACAACGGGATTACAACTTCCACGTATTCAGATTGCGTTAACGACAAAAAGGTGACGTCGATGCTATTTCTTCCACGTGTTCCTTGTATATTCTGCAAAAACAACAGGAATCAGAGGGCGCAGGGATTTGTCCCTGCACGAGCACTCCGATGATTAAGTTAGAAAACTGAAGTTTTGTATATACGAAGAAGATAATTGTGTTCTTCAGAATCAAGAGAGTCTTCTTTTTTCTTTCTTCTTTTTTTTTCTTTTCAAGTACTCACCTGGGGTATTTATAGGTTTCTTCCGAGTCGGTTCGGGCTGAGGTCCAGGCGCGTGTCTGGGCCACGACAGAGTCATTGAGCACTCTGTCACGTTTCGGTGCTAGACAACTTGCGGGTGAGTCTGGCAGGCGGCAGAGTTCATGTGTGGACCTCTGCTGCGGTCCACGCGGTAGAGTTCTGTCGCAGTACTGGAGCAGAGGTCTGTAGCAGAGCTGACGGCATAGGTCTGTCGCAGGATATGCGGTAGAGGTCTGTAGCAGAGTATGCGGTAGAGGTCTGTAGCGACATACAATGCCGCACAATCTACGCGACAGAGTCTCTATCGCCTTGAGACTCTGTCACCTGTCAAGCTACTCTGCCGCATGGGGCTCTGTCTCTGTAACAGCCACGTGGCTTATCTTGTTTTTGACACGTGGCGGTCTCTGATTGGTCGATCTTTTGTACACGCGGACTTTGATGATAGGACCACCATCAATTGCTCCCCACTCTTTGGTAGGAATTTTTCCTGCGAAAGAGGATCCGGGTTCGGATTTGCTTTTCCAGGGTCGGGGCGGATCCTTGCGCGGGTGTGGCGCAGCCGCGCGCCTATATATACTGGGTCCCTGCTGTCACAATCGCTATTGAGTTCTCCCACGAAGACCACTGTCCCACAGATTCTCTCACACTCTGTCGTAGCTCTCCCGCAACTCTGCCGCAACTCTGCCGCGTGACGTTACAGTGTCGCAAGTCTACCACCAGATCTTGAAACTCTGTCGCCCGTTCTTTTGTTGTCTTCCTTTTAGGTAAACTCTGTCGTCCACAATTATTTTTGATTTCCCCCGAACTTCTAAAATGGCTGGCCATGGTGTAGGAAAACAAATAGACCTAGGTGTCAAGTCGACTTTGAAGGAAGCCGACGTCCAAGACCTAGTATCTAGGTTTCCTTTGCTTGAGGGATACTCCTATAGACTTCCAACCCCTCAGGAAAGTGACATACGTCGTGTGTCCGACGGGGTAGTTATCTTTAGGGCAGTCTTAGAATTAAGACTCCGCTTCCCGTTGTCCGACTTCGGGGCTTCTTTCCTTAGGACTCGTAGGATTGCCCCCGGACAACTGCATCCTCACGCATGGATGCAGTTAATAGGGTTTACCGTGCATTGCCACCTAAGGGGCATTTCTCCATCTCTTCCCCTTCTCGATGTCTTTTTCAGATTTCGAGGTAGCCCCGGTCTAGTCCCTTACTCACTTCAGCGGGTGTATATGCCGGGATTTGAGAACAGGCTATTCGAAAAACCTGCCAATAAGCTCCACGGTTTTGAATCGGAGTGGCTTGTTGTGGAGATGCCTAGAGGCCTGGATTTCCCTACTCGTTGGGAGACTAGGCATGAAATCCCCAAGGGCCCCCGGATTGCTACTCTTAGGGAACAGTTGGCCTCAGACGTTGATAGGTTATTAGTCGATAGACCCGTTAATCTTGACAGCCTTTTATCAAACGAAAATTTGATATTAACTGGCTGGGGTGTGGGTTCTATTCCTATTGTCGGCCCTTCTGTCCCTTCTTCGGATCCTCCACCTTCCGTTTCTCCCGAATTGAACCCCGAACCTCTTAGGCCACAGGAAGACATAGGGAGTACCAATGTAGAGTCTAGTTCTGGCAGTGAACCCTTAGCTGACCTGACCGGCTGGGAAGGGTTCAGCTCAACTTTCATGGTGCTCCCTGATGACGATACGATAAATATAGAGTCCCTTCAGGAGCATTTTGATTCTTTGGTAACTTTTTATTCTTTTTTACGGCTTGCTGATTCTGATCATATTTTTGACCACTTATTTGTTCTCTTTCTTTTTTGCAGATATGAGTCACTTTCGACGATCCCTGGGGCGTCAAATTTCAGAGGCCGGTCCGTCTAGTGATCCCACTAGAAAGAGGCCTCATTTAGCTGATGATGTTCGTAGCGAGGCGCCGGTCCCTCCTCAGTTGCCTCGGGCCCGAACCCCACCCGTTTCTAGGCAAGTGATGCCTCCTCCTCCTCCGGAACAAAGAGATCCCACCCGGGATAGAGGGAGAGTTCCTTCATCGTCACGGGGGGCTTCAGGTTCATCTGGACGGTCTCGTTCTGAAGAGCACACTGAATGCAACATAATTCCGTCCCAGCGAAAGAATCGGAGGCGCTTGTATATCGAAGCGTCAATGGCGACTAGGCCAATTCTCTCGAGGGTAGGTCCCATTGATGAGAGGTCCTACCCTGTGTACGGTGGTTTTATCATGAGGGGGGCCGAGTTTTGGGTTTACCCGGGAGTTCGCTACAACGATAACTTGGACACTCCCGGGGTAGCTTCCCGACTGAGTTGAGCTACTATTCTCCCGAGGGACGAGGCTAGAATATTCAGGAATTATCCGGAGGGAGAAGACTTGGCTGATATGGAAGTGATAAGGGTAAGTTTCATATTCTTTTTCGTTTAACTTCTTTTTGCTGTGCTTTTGAGTTTGACTTTTTGTATTTCTTTGCAACTGGCTCAGAGGACCGTGGCCAATAACGCTCAACACCGGGCCTATCGGGAGCGAGCTGATAAGGAAATTCGGGAGTTGAAGGACAAGGTCATGGAGCTATCGAACACTGTCAACAACTTGTCCAAACTTCTGGACGTGGTGCGGAACTTAGAGGAGCAGCTCTCGAAGGCACGGCAGGATTTGGACCAGGCCAAGGGGATCTTACCGTCGAGGCGGCCCGATCGAGTAAATTTCATGAAGATCTCCAAGAGGCCCACGCCGAACTGGACCATATGCAGTCCAACTACGGGTCTTTGCTTACTCGTAATCAGGAGCTCGAACATTACGTCGCCGAGTTAGAAAGTCGGGCTACTCCTTCACTGACCCGAGTGGAGATTGATGACATCAGGGCGGAAGCCGTGAAGGAGTACCGCCTTTCTAAGGATTGCTTGAGGCGAAAGGAGGATTTTTCAAATCCCTATGTGAAATACGGATTTTACCTTGCTCGATCATGGTTAGAGAAGCATAGGGAAGGCGAAGAATTCCCCGAGCTCCAGTATACGAAAGAGGCGATGCTGTTCGAGGCCCCTGACTGGACTAAGTACGAACCTGGGGCTGAACCTGCGGACGAGCTTTTCAAGAGGACTGCCCAAGATGACCTCGCCAACCTCACCGGTCCTTGGGAGCCCGCGGACCTGGACGGTGCTCCCGAGCCTATTGGCGCTCTTCTTGACTTGGACGGCGAGGAGGGTCAACAGTCCTTAGGGAGCGAGGGTCCATCTGTAGCTGATCCCCAGCCTCCTCCTGAAGATTAGATAGTTGTTTGTAGTTTTTGTTTTGATTTTTTACTTTTATCGGAAGTACTTGTAAAGATCTACTAAAGATCTACTTGTAATGATTATTGAATGAAATGAAATCCAGATTTTTGTTCATGCTTCGCATCGCATTACTTCTCTATTTGTCATTTATCATCCCTTATCTGTTTATTTATTTTGCTTGTATATATTTGTGTATCTCTCCAATTCTTAATAGAAAGATATATTTTTAGAAAGAATTTTTCGTATAAACATATCGTTTTCTGAGGCCTAATTACTATGACGCGAGTGCGTCTTCAGTTTTTACAGCCTTTATATTTTTATTGCCTGGCCACAGTGACGCATGGCGCCTCAGGCTCTTACGGCTTTTCTGATTGTACGCCTGGCCATAGTGACGCATAGCACCTCAGGCTCTTACGGCTCTTCTGATTGTACGCCTGGCCACAGTGACGCATAGTGCCTCAGGCTCTTACTGCTCGTCTGAGTATACGCCTGGCCACAGTGACGCATAGCGCCTCAGGCTCTTACGGCTCGTCTGAATATACACCTGGCCACAGTGACGCATAGTGCCTCAGGCTCTTACGGCTCTTCTGAAAATACGCCTGGCCACAGTGACGCATAGCGCCTCAGGCTCTTACGGCTCTTCTGAATGTACGCCTGGCCACAGTGACGCATAGCGCCTCAGGCTCTTACGGCTCTTCTGAATGTACACCTGGCCACAGTGACGCATAGCGCCTCAGGCTCTTACGGCTCTTCTGAATATACGCCTGGCCACAGTGACGCATAGCGCCTCAGGCTCTTACGGCTCTTCTGAATGTACGCCTAGCCACAGTGATGCATAGCCCCTCAGGCTCTTCTGATCTCCTCGTACTTGCCCGACTCCGTTGGGAGTGGGGAACTTCATTAACAGATAGCAAGAGGATATCACTGCCTTCATGTCGTTCAGTACAGGTCTACCCAGGATTATGTTGTAAGCAGTGTAGGTTGACCTTACTACCATGAATAATACTTGCCGGGTCACATCTTTTGGGTTTTCACCGAGAGTCACAGGCAACTCTATGGACCCAGCTACCTTCACCCTTTCGCCCGTAAATCCGTATAGTGGCGTCATGACAGGCCTTAACCTATCTTCGGATATGCTCATTTTTTTGAAGCAATTCCAATAGATTAGGTTTACCGAACTCCCGTTATCGACCAGGATTCTGCTCACCGGGTGTTTCGCCACTACTGTGGATATCACCATTGGGTCGTCATGGGGCATGACGATGTCACCCTTGTCAACTGGGGTGAACATGATAGGCTCTTCATCCGCTCTCTCCTCCATTACAACGTTAACCTGATATGCCTGCCTTGCGTAGCTCTTACGGGAAGTAGAGGAGCTTTCCGCCATTGATTCCCCTCCTGCAATAACATTTATTGTCGGGGCGGTAGGTTCGTTGTTTGGCGGATTGGCACGGGGGACCGTAGGCCTAAATGCTTCATTCCTTGGCCTATTCCTTCCGTTATCATTATTTGTCCCAGTCCGCGGACGGTCATTCCTTTGGTCACGCGGAGGATAACGGGGTCTTTCACTTCTCCACAGGAAGCAGTTGATTTTCCCCTCTCTGGCTAGTCTCTCTAGCTGATCCATTAAATCTCTGCATCTCTCCGTCGGGTGGCTGTGAGCGCAATGGAATTCACAGTAGGCATCAGAGTTTCGTCCTACATCTCCCATCTTCTTCTTGGGGAATTCCAACAATCTTGCCCCTTCGATAGTTGCCAGTACCACGGTGCGAGGCTCGTTCAACCTGGTATAACCTTCATACCTGAGCCTAGGGGCTTTGTCTACTCTCACGGGTCTTGGAGAGCTTCTTTCGGGTGCATCTCTCTCTCTCTTCTTTCCTTCCTTTGCCTCCCTGGGCTATATCATCTTCATCACCTCTTCCTGGGCCACATACTTATTGGCCCTCACAAAGAGATCGGAGAGTGTCATCGGTTGATCAAGAGAGAGGGATTGTTGCAGCTTTTCGGAGCTCGTCCCTTGCAACATTGCAGCCATGGCTACCCCCACCGGTAGATCTTCCACCTCCAAGGTTGCATCTCGGAAGCGGTCTACGAAGCTCTTCAAGGATTCTTTATTCCCTTAATTAAGAGTGAGCAGATAAGTAGCGTCCTTCTTCCTCTGACTGTGGATCATGAAGACTTTCAGAAATTCATTTCTCAATTGGTCGAAAGAGGAGATTGAACCTTCACTCAATCCGTTGAACCACTTCAGAGCGTGCCCGGACAATGTGAGAGAAAAAGCCCTGCACATAATTTCGTCCTCCCACCCATGCAGCAGCATGAGGGACTCGTAACTTTGTACGTGGTCATAGGGGTCTGCTTTGCCTGTATAAGTGGTCATGGAAGGCATCTTGAACTTCTTCGGCAAAGGTTTGTTCATAATCTCCGGACTAAACGGAATCCTCCTTTTTTGGCTATCGTCCGGAGACACCAGTTTTTTCTTTTTCAAGATCCTTTGGACGACTTTCTCCACATTTTCTGACCCTCGAACTAAGTATGGCCCCGTCCCTTTGGGTCTAGAAGAGTCTGACTGATAAGTACCCCTTCCAGCACCTCCCATTCCGGGACTCGACATTTCGAGACCGTCTCATGGGTTAGAACCCTTCTGTCTTCGTTGCTCCCCAGCTCCATATTCTTCTAACTCATGTTCCAACTCAACGGGAGAAAGGCTGCGCCATGTGGGAGAACTCTGCCGCCTATAGACCGTGGGAAGACTCTGTCGCATACGTGCTGCGGGAGACCTCTGTCGCGTGATGACTGTGGGTGAGCTCTGCCGCCTTTCTGTTGCGGGTGAGTTCTGCTGCACAGGTGCTGCGGGCGAACTCTGCCCCCCTCGGTCCATGGGTGAGCTCTGCGGTATGCCTGCTACGGGAGATCTGTGAAGTCTACGGACCGCGGGCGAGTACTGCCGCCGATCTGCTACGGGAGAGCTCTGCCGCCCGCGGTTTACGGGTGAACTCTATCGCCTTTCTGCTGCGGGAGAGCTCTGAAGTCTGCGGTCCGCGGGTGAGCTCTGCCGCCTGTCTGCCGTGGGAGAGCTCTGACGCGTCGGGTCAACGGTAGCATTCACTTCCCGTAACCCTGCCACAGGGTGATTCCTTTGAAATGCGGTAGAGTTCGGGGCCGATCCCGTGGCGTCATTTAGCGCTCCTGCCCCTTGTCCAACACTCACCAGGGTGGAGGGTTGACCTCTTTCATAGGTCTTCCTTGGGATGTTTTCCCCCACCAACTGCTGCACTTCATGGGGTAAGCTGAATTGGGGGAGAGCGTCTCTGAAAATGCTCACCATAGCTTACAACGCTGTCGTCGTCTCATCATTTTTGCGTTTCAGAGTCTCAAATTCCTCTAGAGAAACTAAGGCTCCTCTGTCATCCCTTTCACTATGTCTTCGTCTTTGTTCTGCCCTGACAGGGGGACTCATAGAATTCTGCTCCCCTGTCACTTCTGCTGTAGAACGTGTCCTCACCATTTTGATAGGGAATCTAACTTTTTGTTCTGATTCCCACAGACGGCGCCAATTGATGTTGCCTGGTAAAACGACAACGGGATTACAACTTCCACGTATTCAGATTGCGTTAACGACAAAAAGGTGACGTCGATGCTATTTCTTCCACGTGTTCCTTGTATATTCTGCAAAAACAACAGGAATCAGAGGGCGCAGGGATTTATCCCTTCACGAGCACTCCGATGATTAAGTTAGAAAACTGAAGTTTTGTATATACGAAGAAGATAATTGTGTTCTTCAGAATCAAGAGAGTCTTCTTTTTTCTTTCTTCTTTTTTTTTTCTTTTCAAGTACTCACCTGGGGTATTTATAGGTTTCTTCCGAGTCGGTTTGGGCTGAGGTCCAGGCGCGTGTCTGGGCTGCGACAGAGTCATTGAGCACTCTGTCGCGTTTCGGTGCTAGACAACTTGCAGGTGAGTCTGGCAGGTGACAGAGTTCATGTGTGGACCTCTGCTGCGGTCCACGCGGTAGAGTTCTGTCGCAGTACTGGAGCAGAGGTCTGTCGCAGAGCTGGCGACATAGGTCTGTCGCAGGATATGCGGTAGAGGTCTGTAGCAGAGTATGCGGTAGAGGTCTGTAGCGACATACAGTGCCGCACAATCTACGCGACAGAGTCTCTATCGCCTTGAGACTCTGTCGCCTATCAAGCTACTCTGCCGCATGGGGCTCTGTCTCTGTAACAACCACGTGACTTATCTTGTGTTTGACACGTGGCGGTCTCTGATTGGTCGATCTTTGTACACGCGGACTTTGATGATAGGACCACCATCAATATATAAAGCAGGAAATTAGTGAAAACGAGAGTGAATAGAGCGAATGCAGTAACAGTGAGTGGAAGAAAAGATTTTAGAGGAAACAGAGGACTCCATTTCCTCTGAAATGAATATGAATGGCGAGAAAAGAGACACGTAATTAAGAGAGAAGAGGGCACGCCATTCCCTATGAATTTTGAGAGATGATAGAATCGATGCAGTGAAGACGGGAGTTTAAACAAGGCTCAGCAAGACTTATGGAGGCTGATTGTGAGGAATTAAGCATGGCCATTAGAGGCTGAGAAAGGAAAATGAGAGTGAAGCTTTGCGGGCAGATTAGAGAAAGGCGTGGCAGACGAGAAAGAGTAAAGCGAGGGAGCTTGAAAGAAATTATTTTCGGCAGGATGAACCAAGTCACCAGTGCTAGCCAATAAGCAAGTAAACGATCAAGGAACGGACTGACCGACTCTCGGTATTAGGGATTAGTGACAGACACCGAGATAAGAAAAATTTTGTGTGCTACTAGAGATACTTGCACGTAGTTCCTGCTGAACCGTGGATAAAAATATAATATGCCCATTTTATAACTGTAACGAAAAAATATAGATTTTCAGTCTTAGTTAAATAGCTTAACCTTACCGTCATAAATTTAAATTTTTTGCATAAACACTGATATAGTTTGAATTATTGTTTTAAATAAAAAATTTTGAATTTAATTACCATAAACTGTTTACTGAGATTTTGACCAAAAAATGGCAAGTCAGCTCCTTTTAAATTACTTTATGCATTGTACTGAATTTTAGAACTGTTTTGATGAAAATAATTTGTTTTATAAATTAGTATTGATAAATATACTTGAGCGTGTGCTAACTGTGTGTCGCACGGTCTGACTCGTACTGATTTTGAGACAAATGCGATAATTAGTCATGCTGCACTGTTACTGTTACTGAAATGTTACTGTTACTGAACTGTTACTGTGGTCCACAGAATACGATGTACCGTGCAACACGTATATGAGTACATTATATTGTGTTACTGGTCTTCGAACATACTGTACTGTGAGCCGTTTGAGTAGTTGACCACTCCCATGACGATTGACATCCTGGCACACCTGATCAGTGATGCCCGGAGTCACCGACATTAGCCAATTGTCATACTGATTACTGTTATAGCATGTTCTGCCTTGTCTCGTCTATTTGATTTACTTAATTGACCCTATGAACTATATTATCGTATGGAACTGTATTATTTTACTGTATAAAGAGACTGTGGGGGCCACCTCTTGAATCCTGCAGGCATACAATCATCACAATAAAATACTATATAAGGTTTTAGAATACTGTATATTTACTGCAGTAATCTATTTATACTATCGATATTGATACTGTTATCGATTTCTGATTCTGGTATTATTGAATTTGCCAAATTATCTATATATTTTCATGAGAATTCCTATTTTGGCATATATATATATATATAGGTAGTTTATTTATCTACCTACCACGTAGACCTAGCAAATGTAGACACGACACGAACACGACACGAAAAAACCGTATAAGTGTTTGAAAAATTCGTGTTTCGTGTTTATCCGTGTCAACACGAATTTTGACACGGCAATTTTCGTGTTTAACCGTGTCAGACAAGGCTAAACACGTGTAAGACACGAAAACACGTTTTTTTAAACCGTGTCACACGAATACACGAATACATGATACACGTGTAAGACACAAAAATAATATATGTTTATGGGAGGAGTTGAACCTTGGCCAAAAATATTTTTTTTTAAGCATTTACCACATAAACTACTATATTATATTGAAATAATATGAAATGAAAATTAATTTATATCTTAAAATGAATTAATACTTCAATAAATATTGTAAAAAAATAAATTAATAAATTAAATATAAAATTAAATTAGTTAAATAATAAAAATTTTAAATTCTAGAAATAAAGCATTGAAATTAGAAAAAAATTGTTGTAAATTAAGATACAATTAACAATTCTTACATATATGATATTATAATGCATATATATATATATATATATATATATATATATATACATAATATTTTGTTATAATGTATAAAATATAAATATTGTATTGTAATAGAAGAGTTTTATAATTAATTTTTTGTATCATTGACACTAACGTTGTATCAAATGATATGATAATATGATTTTATACTTTATATAATTATAAATTTACAATATAGTAAGAAATTCTATATTTTATTCTATATCAATTATCATATTATAAAAAATCATAATAACATAATATTAACATACAAATTATTATGATAAGAATAAGATACTAATATATATATGATTTATTTTAAACCATAATATAAGTTTATAATTTATAAGAAATTATTTAAATTGTAATATAAATTTACTGAATCCTATTGAGTTATGTTAACCTTTTGAATTGTTGTTTCTTACATTGTATTGAGTTATGATATTTGCGAACTTAATTTTTAAATGTTTGTTAACTATTATGTTTGTTGACTTAATATTAACATTTTATAATTTGTTTCTATATTTTGTAATTTTAAATAAATATTATGGATGATATGAATTGAAAATTATTATTATGTTATATTTGTTAGTAATATTTGAATGCATGCAAATTAAATTATTGATGTAAATCAATAAATATTATGATTTTTTTCTTTTTGATTATGTTTTATTTTTAATCATGTCATCCGTGTCGTGTCTATTCGTGTCGTATTTAATCGTGTCAGTTATATTTTTTTCATGTTTATCGTGTCGTGTCGTGTTGTGTGACACGGATAATTATAACGTGTCAACCGTGTCGTGTCACGTGTCACACGTATAAAATATGTGTCGTGTTCGTGTTTACATTTCAGACACGTTTTATAATTCGTGTCGTATTCGTGTTTCATAAATTCGTGTCGTGTCATGTCATGACACGGATACACGAATTGTCAGGTCTACTGCCACGTAATTTTTTTTACTAAGCACGTTGACCTCACCCCTTACTTTCCTCCACAGAGCCTCGTCAGTAGTTGGGATCGCTTTTATAAGTTGAATTATTTTGCATAGCCATACGCCAGCAAAGTATTCCCCCACGTTAAAAGTATATCCAGTATAGACATTTATTTTGTATCTAAATTTTGTAAGTACAGTAATGTATATGAAAATGTGTTTGGAGAATGTGAACAAATTTTTTTTTTTGTAAAGGAACTACTGTGCTGATTAATTAAAAAGCAGTTCCATTGGTTTTTATTTGAATCGTTTACCATAAAAACTTATGTACATAGATGAATTCACTGTATTGATCTAACATCGACTCGTAACCAAACCATATTGTACCGTAAATTGAGACGTTACAACAATATTGTAACAAATATATCCTAGCATCACTTAAAACATTATTGTAGCCATTAAGTGTCAGCTAAACAACACGTGTAATCCAGCCAACTTTCCTTAAATGCTAACTTACTTCTTTGTTCTATTTTTTTCTACTTATTTTTTACTTTTTTTTTCTACTTTTTTCTTTTTCTACTTACTTTTTTCTTATATGTTCTTTTTACCCTAATAGCAACCTTCTAATTAAATTGAAATAATAGAATTAATAGGTTAAATTAAATTAATTAGGATAGGGTAAGATAAATCAAAGTATATATATATAATAAAAAGATATGTTTAATTCGGTTGAATTTAATAGGGTCTTAAGGGAATAAATGTGGGGATTAGTATTTTTTAACAGAAGGGAAAGGAATATGAAGAAAACAATTGAGTTATTAGAAATCCATTTTCTGCCAGCAAACAATTAGTTCGATAATTGTCCCAAACCCAAGTTCAAACACTCACCATTATCAGCATTTCAAAACCAGAGCCATTAGCAATCAATAACTAGAAAGATACCCAATCAACACGATGAACAACATCAACAAATAGGAAAGAAATCAAATTAAATTTGTGGAAGCTTGACCCGAAATTCTTTTTTTACCCAAATAGCAACCTTTCATGCCCTATTTCTTATTCTCAACCACTAAGCTACCATCTTCACCAAATCGAGAACAACCCCAAAAATGAACTATAGCCACCCTCAAATTCCAAACCAAACGAAACACCATTGATGCAAGGTAAGATTAACATAGCTTCAAAATTAAAAAAAAAATCCACAAACAAAATTAACACACCAAAAAAACCCAGTCCTCAAACCCATATATATATACTGCTTTAAAAATCTTAACCACCAATATCAACACAATGCAAGAACAAAAACCAAAAAGTGAAATAAAAAAATTTCTTATTGTTTCGATTCTAAGCTTTTTTGTGGGTTTTCAAATTTGAAATTTGAGGATAAGGTAGATAGGAGGAGCTATCAAAATGAGAGGTGGTGAAAGAGATTTTTCTAGTTTGAAACTGCAACTTTAAGCTTAGATCTAAGAGATTCTAAACATTTTTGGAAGAAATTAGTTAGAAGAAAATATGAGAAGAGAAGAAAATTTTTGATCCATTTTGGAAGTTAAACCGCTACTAGTAAGAGACGGCCAACGATGGCCATCGACGGTTGACCATCGGAATCTAAAAAATATTTTTGGGCCCGTATGCCATGTTGAGAGAGAAAGAAAAAAGAGAGAGAGAAATAATCTTAAAAAACAAAAAAGAGAAAGAAAGATAAAGAAAAAAAGAAAGTGAAAAAGAAAGAATAAAATGAAAAAAGTAAGTGGAGTACATGTACATGTGTAATCCAACAAGCATTTAATGGTAAGAATGACATTTTAAGTGACGGAAGGGCATATTTGTTATAATATTGTAACGTTAGGGACTAATTTGTTACGTTTTAAAATGTAATGATTAATTTGTCATGAAACCCAAACTATAAGAACCTCAGGTGTAATTGACTTTATTTTTTATTGTTATTTCTTTTTAAGGAACAAACATGACTTAGTTATATTAAAAGGTTACACCACATATCCCAATAACTTATTAATATTCATAGAATTTTCCTCACCTCAAAGATTTTCGCAGAATCACTACCATGAAATCTTATCATAGGGAGCCCATGTTTATTATTTATTTATTATTTCCTTTTAATATTAATTCTTATGAAAAAAAGCAAAAGCAACTTTATCATCATCTTTATTTTATGACATATTTATAGGTGCCATTATCATCATTGTTATTGTTATTGTTATTGTTATTATTATTATTATTATTATTATTATTATTATTATTATTATTCTAATACATTCGAACCTTATTGCCTTTGTCTATTATACATTAGTTCATCATAATCATCATTAGTTACATATATATATATATATATATATATATATATATATATACACACAAACAAACACACACATTGAAACATATTATACTTTTAGTGAATAGACATGATTCTTTTTTACTGAAAAATTACATCGATATCTCAATGCTTTGATAATATTTGGCAAATGTTTCTCATCTAGAGAAGTTTGAAGAATCACTACTTGCTATTTCCACTATATCTCATCATAAGAGACTCACATTTCTTTTTACCAATATTTTTCTAAGGCCTTATTATTCCAAGGTAATAGTAATAACAGATAATCTTATCTTTTCCTTTTAGGTTAATACCAACTACAAACATTATAGTGAAATAATATTAAATCAAAAATAAAAAAGAAATAAAACCTTGTTAACTAAGTATGAAACAAATAAGCATATAGTGAAATAGTTTATGTAAGAAGATACCAAAGTGATTTAGGTTCAAGACCCAAAAGAACTTTCTCCAAGTAGCCCAACTCTATCCTAAAAATTATCCCAAGTGGAGTTGGGTCTAACTAAGGCGAGTTAGCTCAGTTGGAATCGGGCTGGATCACCGTTGGCTTGTTGGATTGCTACCTAACTGCAATAACTGCAAGTTTACTATTTATTGTGCCATTGTACGATTTTAGAATAGCTCAAATTACTAAAGTGCCTTTTATGTCTTTTTTTGTACAAATATGGCTAGTTGCATACGGAGAGGTTTGTGTGCCCCATAGGGGTGTGCATCTATACAGACATATTCAAATAATCATAGTATGATGATATATGATCTCAGGTAAACTTTTAGAACCTTCAAAAATTGATTTTTGACTTATCTCGATAAACATGCAACAATTGTCAAACTTATGATTTTGTTCATAGGTTGAATGTTTAACTGTGACTAAATGTGTAACGCCCGGAAGCGTGAAAATAAGGCTAACTTTTTCCTTTAAATCTTATTTTTTCTACTTAGGTTGCATTCCTGTATAATGTAGGTTACTTCATTTCTTTCTTTACTTATCCTTTTAACCACATAATTTTGCCAGAAATTTCGGTAGCATAACCTTTTATAATATATCCTATCCCTCTGCAGGTAAATGCAGTTTATATTTGCAAGGTAGTTGATTTTATTTCTTAAACTTATTACTTCCAACTCTATATTTTTACAACTACAACTTTCATATCCATACTCAGTATCACCGGCATTTCATTCACTTCCCAAATCGTTTACATAATAATCCATAAAATAACTGATTACATCCCAAAAGTATTTATATGCAATCCAGTATCTGTAGAATATACATGTCTGGAAATAAACATTCGATGATATACCTGAGCGGGTACTGAAAGTAGTCTTGGAGGCACTGAATTCACCAGCTACTCAAGTACTCTGTAAATAGCTGAATAATCTTACTGCAGGTACTTTGAAATGGGAGAAAAGAAGGGGTGAGCTTCTTGGAAAAGCTCCGTAAGGTATGCATTTAAAATAATTCTGACCATTTAAATCAAATGGAAAACCAATTGAACATACTTTCGTGCATATATACAGTATGAAACCGATTTTGCATACTTTCTTTCTTTAATAAAAAACAACATGAGTACTTTCTTTTGTTAAAACATCATACATACTTTCTATCGTTAAACTATCATTCATACATTCTTTCATTGAAAACATCATACATACATCAAAACATGGAGACTAGGCTATGTCCAAGTAGCTAACATGCAACATATGTCATCCTCCGTATAGAGTATAAGGTATCGATGGTCATGGTAGGTGTAAGTGCTTAGAGGTAGTTATAAATATTTTCCAGGGGATTTACAGGGTGTGAAATTCTTTAAGCTATCTAGAAATAAAATAATAATTCTTTGAGAAAAATTCTGAAAATAAGGAAAAATGACGATTTTACCCCTGGTTGGAAAATTTATAAAAAGGGTAGTAAGGATCCTAAAATGCATTAATTTCATGATTTTGATGTTTTTATCATGATTTAATGTCTTGAGATGAATAAAATGAGGGTAGGTTGGCTGTTTCTTTTAATTATTGCATGAAATGACACAGATTAGGTGCTAAGAATTATTTTTGAGATAATTTATTTAAACTGGAGCCACCTATCATATTTTATGAGTACAGATAGTGCTAGAGCCTCATTCGCACTGAATTTTGATGTTTTGACTCATATAGATAGTGTTGGAGCCCTGCTCGCACTAGATCTTTCTGATGATATGCATGAAAGTCATACTAGAGCCTTGCTCGTACGTGATTTTACATTGATTTACTATGGATGAAAGCCATACTGGAGCATTGCTCGTATGAGGATTTTATATGTTTTTCATAAAAAAAGTGTTGAAGCTTCGCTCGCATGAGATGTTAGATATCATAACATGCATAAGTCGTGCTGTAGCCTCCTATTGACTGTGTGTCATAGTGAGATGGTATACCAGCACGCGTATTTTGAGACATGGGTTGGTTACCAACATCATATAGGATGGATAAGACATATGGCAGGCACCCCCGGACCGTGATGTTAGATAAGACCTATGGCAAGCATCCTAGACCATATGGGTCCACAGAGTATGTTGTATCGTGTACATCATACAGAGTACGTTGTACCGTGTAGTCTAATGACTAGCTGGTTAGGTTGTTATTTGCACGATTAAGATTGATCTCACCTCCCATTGCAGTTGTGATACCCTGCACGTCGGGATCCGCGTAGGCTAGGATCATAGGGATTTATATATGGCCATAGTTCCCAAATTTGTTTCCATAAGTAACCTACATGCCTCACATGATATCACACTATATTGGTAGACCAAGGTAAACTCGAATGAGGGGTTATACCCATATTTATATTTTAAAGAAATGTGGTTTTACATATTAGGGTAATTCTGAAGGGTAGGTTTTAGCCTTAATTTAGTTTGTTTGTGATGAAATTTATGAGTTCTGATATGATGAGCATGAGATGTTTTATATGATAGTTTTCCATGTATTATCATGCCCAATTTTATGAGTTTTTCATATATTCTATACATATTCATGTGGCATAGTTTTATTTTACCCCATGCTCCCAATGTAAATCATTTTATATCATGACATTATAAGCACGTAGATAGTGTAGTTATCTACTTGCTTACATTATGTAAGACCCCGTATATGTATAAGGGTAATGTGTGTACTTGGATTAAATAATATGAATGGACTTGTGATGTAAAGTATGATTGATGTAAGTCCATGGATTCAATGTATGTATGTGTAATATAAATTGTAACGTACATACAAGTTTCATTAAGTATGAATACGGAGAAATGTGTTCTAGCAAGTGATAGATGTGATTGAGACTCAAGATGAGTAGTGTGGTAAAATGGAATGGAGTTATGCTTCCATTTGGTTTTATGTAGCATACGTTTGAACATACAATGAATGCACACAAGTTTCAATGTGCATAAGGTATGAATGGATGCCATTTTCAAGTTATAGAGGTGGATGGATGAGGAAATGGCCATGGCAATAGATTGAGGGTGTGTTGGTATGAGTTGCAGCAATGAAACTGCAGGAAATCTGGAAAACATGAGGTCCAGATTGATCTCCTAGGATGAGAGATCGATCTGGAAGAGCTAGAATGCTCTTATTTGGGCGAAAGAATTGAGCATATCGATCTCCAATGGAGCCAGATCGATCTCTCAAGCATTCTGTAGTGGAAAGATCGATCCCCAAGCACCCAGATCGATCTCCTTAGCTCTCTGTTTGGGACCAGATCGATCTCATGCTTCGACAGATCGATCTCATGCCTCAACAGATCGATCTCATTGCTTCGACAGATCGATCTCAGGCTTAAAAATGCCGTGAAAAAGAGGGATTTTAAGGGACCAGATCGATCTCCTCTTGGACCAGATCGATCTCCTCAAGTCATTTCTATATAAGGAGAGCTGAAAAATCTGGAAATCTCGGAAAACACTTAACCTTACAATTTCAACCCCAAAAAACCTAACTTTCCCTCTCTAAAATCAACCATTTTCAGTGAGATTTGAAGAGAGATCATTAGAGGCAAAGTTGTTCCTATCAAAGAGGAGAACAACATAGTGAGAGGGCATTTTCCCATTTTTGGAATTGAAGGAGTTGAGGGCATTACCAATTAGAGCAAGAAGAGAAATCATATTGGTAAGATTCTAACACTCCAATCCAAATGCATTAGCTATTTAATTGATTTTGGAGTTGATTGATAGAAGTATTGATGGATAAACTACTTAGGAATGTTGTGAAATTGGTGTGACCTAGAAATCTAAAATGGGTATAATGTGAGGATATGTGGGATTGAATGAACTTATGGTTTATGGCATGCTAAAGTTGTCATTGGGATAATGTTATGATTTTTAATGGTTAGATGGAATTACATGGTGGGTTGGAAGAAATGTGAAAATGGATATGCATGTGATGAATAAATGCCATAGTGAGGGGATTCATGGGATACGAACGCTATGAGCTTTACATCGATTTGATATCGATTTTGAATAAGTTAATAGGCCTAAGAAAATCCATAGACTCGAGTTATGGATAAAGTAATGAAACGAGGCCCAATAAGCTTTAATAGAGGCTATAGGTTAAATTGACTATAGCAAGCACAAGGGTTGCATTGTATGGATCGAATATAATGCGGGATACAATTTTGTACAGTCCCGAAGAGTTCGTTGAAGGCGAACCGAATCGTACAAGTAAGCAGCTTAAGGAAGTGGAATCACGCATCGCAATTCCAGGTAAGGGAATTTTGTGAGTATATAGAGGTAGCTGCTCGTACTTTGAACTTGTGGGTGAATATCGGGTGTTTTTATGAAATGCATGATTGCTCAAATAAATGTTGATGGTATTCGTGAAAGATGATGGGTATATGCGTGGTTTTGGATTTGAAGTGGGTGTTATGAAAAAGGGATAGTAAGGCTAATAATTGCATAAATCATGTGTTTTGAATGCTTTTACAAAACACAATGCTTTGATTTGAGCAAATAAAGGGATAGGCTGGCTAGTACTTGAATGATGTTGTGAAATAGCCCAAACGAGGTACTAAGCATATTATGTGATGTTTTGAATGCATGTAAGGCGCCTATCGCGTGTATGTGATATAATTCGCGTTAGAGCCTCGCTCGCGCGAGATTTCTATGTTTTCACTTGTGTGAAACGTGCTTGAGCTTAGCTCGCACTTTGAAATTGAATTGTGATAATGTTTATAAACCGTACTGGAGCTTTTGCTCGTACGTGGATTGTGAATGGTTATCTTATGAGTATAACCGTACTAGAGCTATGCTCGTACGCGCCTCTTTATGAGAAGATGCATGATGCATGAGTCGTGCTAGAGCTTTGCTCGCACAAGCTTGTACAATGGGATTCGTATAGGGTTGTGAAAGTGGGTAAGATCCTTAAGCCTTACATCCTTAAGCTAACATCCTTAAGCCCGAGGTGGCAGGGAGGCTCTGTTAGGCGGGGAGGCTCTGTTCGGTGGGGAGGCTCTCTTACGGTGGGATCCTTAAGCCAACATCCTTAAGCCCAAAGAGGCAGGGAGGCTCTGTTAGGCAGGGAGGCTCTCCTACATGGGTATGGTAAAGGTAAGATCCTTAAGCCCTACATCCTTAAGCTGACATCCCTAAGCCCGAAGAGGCAGGGAGGCTCTGTTAGGCGGGGAGGCTCTGTTCGGTGGGGAGGCTCTCTTACGGAAAGGACCCTTAAGCCCTACATCCTTAAGCTAACATCCTTAAGCCCGAGGAGGCAGGGAGGCTCTGTTAGGCGGGGAGGCTCTGTACCCAATTCCATTCTCTTTAACCGAAATCACTGAAAATTTTTTGCGTTTTACTGTTACCTTACCCGGTCGTGAACTAAGCTCACCACACACTGTTGGGCTGTGAGTCAATAATAAACACCACATCTCATTCATTCTCAATTAATTAAAACGATGTCATACATGTGCATTTAATCGTGTACTTATACGAATACATGTTTTACTGACATCTACATCCCCCACAAGTACAACTCAAAAGAATACTGTGCTTTTACATTGTTTAGATACAAAAAGAATCACTGTGTATATACCTCTTAGCGATGGAGATGCAGCGGAGTCCAAAATAATACGCCTCAGTCCTCACTGGGCTACTATGCACGCTCTGTAGGGGGAAAAATAGAGTGGGATGAGCAACCACACGCTCAGTAAGGCAATAATGCAAGCATGGTAGATAACTACTCTATCTACATGCTGATAGTGTTATGCATAAATCATTTATAGTAGGAGCATGAGGAATAAAACTATGCCATGTGAATATACATATATATCATGCATCAAATCATGTGCATTGGCATATAAAACATGGTAGAGACATCATACATAAAACATCTCATGCTCAATCTCATTTAAATTCATAAAAGGGCAATTCATTTAGAAACCTCCTTTTTGAACCAACAACATAACACCACCAAATCAACTCACAACCACAACCATTTCACAATTCACGAATGTGTATAAATCTAGGCCACTATATCAAAAGTGCCTATATGAACTATTACATCATAATTCATCCCAGACCACACGCATCCATGTGTGCGGGGTATCATGCTGGCACGGAGATGAATTATCCCTCGCCAGATCTTCTCATCACATAAACATCATGCGGTACATCGTACTCCATGTGATATACACGGTACAGCGTACTCCGCAACTCATATCATGATTGGGGGTGCCATTCCTAGGTCTTATCTACCCCATACCAAGAATGTTCCATATTCCGTGAAGGAGAGCCTCCCTGCCGAACAGAGCCTCCCCGCCTAACAGAGCCTCCCTGCCTCCTCGGGCTTAAGGATGTTAGCTTAAGGATGTAGGGCTTAAGGGTCCTTTCCGTAAGAGAGCCTCCCCACCGAACAGAGCCTCCCCGCCTAACAGAGCCTCCCTGCCTCTTCGGGCTTAGGGATGTCAGCTTAAGGATGTAGGGCTTAAGGATCTTACCTTTACCATACCCATGTAGGAGAGCCTCCCTGCCTAACAGAGCCTCCCCGCCTCTTTGGGCTTAAGGATGTTGGCTTAAGGATCCCACCGTAAGAGAGCCTCCCCACCGAACAGAGCCTCCCCGCCTAACAGAGCCTCCCTGCCACCTCGGGCTTAAGGATGTTAGCTTAAGGATGTAAGGCTTAAGGATCTTACCCACTTTCACAACCCTATACGAATCCTATTGTACAATCTTGTGCGAGCAAAGCTCTAGCACGACTCATGCATCATGCATCTTCTCATAAAGAGGCGCGTACGAGCATAGCTCTAGTATGGTTATACTCATAAGATAACCATTCACAATCCACGTACGAGCAGAAGCTCCAGTACGGTTTATAAACATCATCACAATTCAATTTCAAAGTGCGAGCTAAGCTCAAGCACGTTTCACACAAGTGAAAACATAGAAATCTCGCGCGAGCGAGGCTCTAACGCGAATTATATCACATACACGCGATAGGCGGCTTACATGCATTCAAAACATCACATAATATGCTTAGTACCTCGTATGGGCTATTTCACAACATCATTCAAGTACTAGCCAGCCTATCCTTTTATTTGCTCAAATCAAAGCATTGTGTTTTGTAAAAGCATTCAAAACACATGATTTATGCAATTATTAGCCTTACTATCCCTTTTTCATAACACCCACTTCAAATCCAAAACCACGCATATACCCATCATCTTTCACGAATACCATCAACATTTATTTGAGCAATCATGCATTTCATAAAAACACCCGATATTCACCCACAAGTTCAAAGTACGAGCAGCTACCTCTATATACTCACAAAATTCCCTTACCTGGAATTGCGATGCGTGATTCCACTTCCTTAAGCTGCTTACTCGTACGATTCGGTTCGCCTTCAACGAACTCTTCGGGACTGCACAAAATCGTATCCCGCATTATATTCGATCCATACAATGCAACCCTTGTGCTTGCTATAGTCAATTTAACCTATAGCCTCTATTAAAGCTTATTGGGCCTCGTTTCATTACTTTATCCATAACTCGAGTCTATGGATTTTCTTAGGCCTATTAACTTATTCAAAATCGATATCAAATCGATGTAAAGCTCATAGCGTTCGTATCCCATGAATCCCCTCACTATGGCATTTATTCATCACATACATATCCATTTTCACATTTCTTCCAACCCACCATGTAATTCCATCTAACCATTAAAAATCATAACATTATCCCAATGACAACTTTAGCATGCCATAAACCATAAGTTCATTCAATCCCACATATCCTCACATTATACCCATTTTAGATTTCTAGGTCACACCAATTTCACAACATTCCTAAGTAGTTTACCATCAATACTTCTATCAATCAACTCCAAAATCAATTAAATAGCTAATGCATTTGGATTGGAGTGTTAGAATCTTACCAATATGATTTCTCTTCTTGCTCCAATTGGTAATGCCCTCAACTCCTTCAATTCCAAAAATGGGAAAATGCCCTCTCACTATGTTGTTCTCCTCTTTGATAGGAACAACTTTGCCTCTAATGATCTCTCTTCAAATCTCACTGAAAATGGTTGATTTTAGAGAGGGAAAGTTAGGTTTTTTGGGGTTGAAATTGTAAGGTTAAGTGTTTTCCGAGATTTCCAGATTTTTCAGCTCTCCTTATATAGAAATGACTTGAGGAGATCGATCTGGTCCAAGAGGAGATTGATCTGGTCCCTTAAAATCCCTCTTTTTCACGGCATTTTTAAGCCTGAGATCGATCTGTCGAAGCAATGAGATCGATCTGTTGAGGCATGAGATCGATCTGTCGAAGCATGAGATCGATCTGGTCCCAAACAGAGAGCTAAGGAGATCGATCTGGGTGCTTGGGGATCGATCTTTCCACTACAGAATGCTTGAGAGATCAATCTGGCTCCATTGGAGATCGATCTGCTCAATTCTTTCGCCCAAATAAGAGCATTCTGGCTCTTCCAGATCGATCTCTCATCCTAGGAGATCGATCTGGACCTCATGTTTTCCAGATTTCCTGCAGTTTCATTGCTGCAACTCATACCAACACACCCTCAATCTATTGCCATGGCCATTTCCTCATCCATCCACCTCTATAACTTGAAAATGGCATCCATTCATACCTTATGCACATTGAAACTTGTGTGCATTCATTGTATGTTCAAAGGTATGCTACATAAAACCAAATGGAAGCATAACTCCATTCCATTTTACCACACTACTCATCTTGAGTCTCAATCACATCTATCACTTGCTAGAACACATTTCTCCGTATTCATACTTAATGAAACTTGTATGTACCTTACAATTTATATTACACATACATACATTGAATCCATGGACTTACATCAATCATACTTTACATCACAAGTCCATTCATATTATTTAATCCAAGAACACACATTACCCTTATACATATACGGGGTCTTACACATTATTGCCTTACTGAGCTAGTTAGCTCATCCCTTTCATTTTCCCCATCTACAAAGCGTACACAGTAATTAGTGAGTGGCTGAGGACTTGCATCTTGGTATCCGCTGCTTCCCATCACCGAGAGGTATACACACTGGTATCATTTTGTATCTAAACATGTAATAGCACAGTAATCATTTTGGAATGTAATATGGGGGATGTAAATATTAGTAAACTTGTATAAGTATAGAACCTCAATTATAAAGTATACGTGTTTACTTTTGAATAAATTAAAAGATAGATGGCATGGTAGATGGTAAAGGGTGACTAATATTGACCCATAGCCCAACTGTTTGGTGGTGAAAATGTTCACGATCGGGAAAGGAAAGAGAAAAAGCGAAAAATTTATAGTGATTTTTGTTAGGAAGGGGGTCATGACAGAGGTGGTATTAGAGCTAAGCTGTGCTCACCCTTGCACTTTCTATCTCTACAGGGCGTCCATAGCGGTTGAGAGCGAGTGGAGACTTGCACTCCTGGTGTCTGCTGCTGCCCATCGCTAAGAGGTATACACATTAGTATCGCTTTGTATCTAAACAAATACAGCACAATAATACTTTTGGAATGTAATTTGGAGGATGTGAATATTTGTAGACACGTACGAAATAATAAAATTATAGTTTAAGTAGCTTATAGGTTACAACTATTTTATATAAATATTAAATGATGTGGTATATGGTAAGAGGTAACTAACACCGGGTCATAGATCAACTAGTTGGTATTGGAAACTGTTCACGATAGGGAAAGTTAAGGAATAAAGTGAAAAAATTATAGTGATTTTTGTTAGAAAGGGGGTCGTGATAGAGGTGGTATCAGAGCAAAGTTGACCTGATATGAGTCGGTGTTAGTAATAAGAGAATTTACATCCCCATCTTACTATGTTTTATTTAGATATAACTGTGTATATCGAGATGGGATTAGACTAATGAATGGTTATGGATGCAAGAATTTAGGCATTATGCCTGTTACTCGCCGTGGTAGAGGGGTGAGTTCACATACTAGAGGCCGTAGAGGTAGGCCTGAGAGCAGTGCAAAGCCACAGACTGGTCAGATCCCGCAGGAGCCTATTGAGAGGCCACGAGATATTGAGGTGTGCATCGCTAGGATTGAGCGGAGTATAGAGAGCCTTATTGAGATAGTTACACAGGATACATTAGGGGCTGGAGATAAACGAGGTCCAGAAGGATAGGCTACTGATGTTGGACAGGCAGTTGCTACAGACACGCTTACACCCCCACCAGTTCTGGATACAACATCTCCTGTTGCTCCAGAGCAGGGTAGTAGAGGATGGGGATATGGTTATGATTTGGATAGAATACGGTAGTTTCAGAAGTTTAGACCACCAGTATTTAGCGAGGGAAAGAACTCAATAGCTGTTGAGGACTGGGTGAATGAAATAGTGAAGTTGTTTGAGTTCTTTTAGTGTAAGTCAACCGAGAAAGTGACTTTTGATGCGTTTATGTTGAAGGGCGAGGCGGGGCATGGATGGAAGTCCTCTCAACCTATCTTAAGAGTTAGACATCTAGAGCTGACATGAGAGATAATTCTAAATGTATTCCGAAGACAGTATATTTTGGACACCATTTAAAGGAAGTTACAGATAAAGTTCTTTACTCTGACCTAGAGGAACAGTTCAATCGACGAGTATGAATCTCGATTTACATCCCTGGGCAGGTATGACTCGACACTATGAACAGTGATAATAGAAAGGGTCGAAAGTCATGGAAGGGCTCAGACCATCTATCAGAGTCTAACTGGCCCCGTTAGATATCACTACATATGACGAGGTAGTGCGCAAACCATAGTGGTGCGAATAAGATTATGAGTTGCACGTCTCTGAGTTTGGGAAAGGTAATAGGGGCCCAAATAGAGACAGAAAGAGAATAATGGATGACAAATGTGTCAGAGCGGGAAGGAGGCCATTTGGCAAGAGATTTAGAGCTGATAAGTCATAGGGTAAGATGATTAGTAAGCCCCTAGTGTATCCAGTTTCAGCACCTACGAGGGGTATTATGATTGAAGGACCCCGAACTACTACTGAGCAGTGTAGGATGTGTAGTAGATACAACAGAAATAGGCCCCACATCTTATTAACTAAAATATGTGTTAAGAGTGGTAAGACGGGCCCAGAGCTGAGTGAGATTGCCCCACAGAAAGGCAAAGAGCCTGAGAAAGCCCCTGCTGATACCTCTACACCGAAAAAGAAGGCCACAACCGAAGAGAAGGGGAAATAGGCTGTTGGTTGAGGGCGAGTGTATGCCTTCGACCAAAACATTATTGATGCTTCATCTAATGTGGTGGAAGGTACCACCCAGATTGTTAATATTGAAGCAACTATTTTAATTGATCTTGGTGCCACGTATTTATTCATATCACCTTCATTTACAGATAAGTTAGTAAAATATGTTAAGCCTATACCCTTAGGCAAAATACTGATAGTTAACTCCCAATGAAGGATAATCAGCTAACTAAATATGTATGTAAAGATTGAAGTTGAAAGTGAGGGAAAATTATATGCTAGCCAATCTTATTCAATTGAATACGAATGATTTTGATGTAATATAGGGAATGGATTGGTCGGTTGCAGACTATGCTATTTAGATTGCTATTCTAAGATAGTGATATTTCCACCCTGAAAAGTGTATTGTATGTTTTGACAAATGATGAAAGAATGTGGTTAGTATGGATAAGGTACATTTTGACAGATATCCCAGTAGTAAAGGAGTTTCTTGATATATTCTCGGATGACTTACCAGGGTTACCATTAGATAAAAAGATAGAATTTTGTGTTGATTTGGTATTGAGCCGGTATCCAAACCACTGTATAAAATGACACTAGTGTAACTGGAAGGACTAAAAAACCAATTATAGGAGTTATTAGATAAAGGGTTCATCAGACTGAGTATCTCACCACGAGGAGCATCGGTTCTATTTGTGAAAAAGAAAGATGAAAGCATCCAACTATGTAATGATTATTGGTTGTCGAATAAGGCTACCATCAAGAGTAAGTGTTTCCTTCCATTATTGATAATCTATTGGATCAGTTTCGAAGAGCGAAGATCTTTTTCGTGATCGATTTAAAGTCTGGGTATCATCTGTTGAGGATTCAAAATATGGATGTGCTCAAAACAACTTTCTGTACCAGTTAGGACATTAATGAACGAGGTATTTAAACTTTACCTAGACCGATTTATTATCATCTTTATCGATGATATATTGGTACATTCAAAGTCCATGAAAGATCAGAAGCAGCAATTGAAAATTGTTTTACAGATGATTTGTTGAAGATTTCTCAAAATAGGCTGCTCCGTTGACACGTCTAACTCGGAAAAAGGTTATATTTGAGTGGGATGATAAGTGTGAAAGTACCTTTTATGAGTTTTGGTGAATTGAAGCATAAACTGACCACCGTACCCATTCTCACCACACCCAACAGCTCAAGAGGTTTCTCAGTATATATAGATGCCTCAAAACAAGGATTAGGCCATATACTAATGTAAAATGGGAAGATAGTCGCTTATGGATCCCGACAGTTTAAGGACCATGAGAGAAACTATCCGACTCATGATTTAGAATTGGTAGCCATAGTGTTTTCACTGAAGGTATGGCACCACTACTTATACGGTGAGAAATTTCAGGTATGCACTGATCATAAAAGCCCCAGTATCTTTCTTCATAGAAAGAGTTGAATATGAGATAACAAAGAGGGTTAGAGCTTCTGAAAGACTATGATTATGAGGTATTGTACCATCTGGGTAAGGCTAATGTAGTGGCTGATGCCTTGAGCAGAAAGTGTCTCGGGATGGTATCACATATGATGGTTAGGGAGCGTGAACTATTAGAGCAGCTTGTGTGAGATCTGAGAATTTCAGACATATTTTAATTATGTAATATGAACTTGAAGTATAATTTATTGAGCTAAGTGAATTGTGGGAATGATAATTGGAGATTTATATGTTAAGTGTTTAAAATAAGTATGAAGCTATGAGGACAGATCGATATGGGAGAAGGAGAGATCGATCTAATGAGTTAAAAATGATAAGGAAGGAGGAATTTAAGGAGCAGATCGATCTCTAATGGAAGAGGATCGATCTCCTTATGATTCTGTTTGAGAGAAGATCGATCTCATGAGGAAGGGATCGATCTCTAAATGTTTCTATTTGGGAGAAGATCGATCTCCTCAAGGAGCAAATCGATCTCATAAAGCCATAAAGAGATCAATCTCACCCCTCGACAGATCGATCTCCTAGGCATAAATTACCCCAAATCGTCCCCAAATTCAAATGCAGATCGATCTCATCAAGAGCCAGATCGATCTCCTACCCTCCGTCTATATAAGGAACCCCTGCTTTCTCCTGTAATTTCACTTTCTCTCTCTTCCAAACCCCATTTTCACCGAGCCATAGCTTTCTCACTCAACCAAAACACCCATTTCCGTCCAAATCAGAGGCTGTGGCAAGAAGGAAAGTTGTTCCTCATCAAAGGGAGAACAACATACTTGGAAATCGTAAGACGGATTGAATCGAGGCAAGAGATAAGCTCTTCACAAGTTTTGGGTAATTTCTAAACCTCGATCCTTATATTTGAGATGATTTTGGTGATAATGGTTGTTGGCATTGTGTTGAAATAGCTGAAAAATGATTAGGGATTGATGAAATTACAATGTAGTTGGAGTGATGATGATATTTAGCAACTTTGGTAAATTTAGGAATTTTTGAGCTATAAATGGAGATTTAGACAATGTGGTGTATTAGCATAGATATTGTGGCATAGGAAATATAGAATGTTGAGGTGTTGTGAGCGAGATTGTGGTTTGTGATGGAGTTATGAGAATTGAGAAATTTGAGGTGTTATGAGCAATTATGCTCGATTTTGAGAATTGAGGTTAATGTGATAATGAGTATTGATGTTTTAACATCGTTTGGACAGCTCGGGAGTTTCAGAGTGGAATGCGAGGCTAGTCCGTGATACGGGGGAAACGATTGCACTATACGAGGTGCAAAGAGGTAAGGGAAAACTAAACCATTTGTGTATATGTTTTGATGAACTGTTTGTAGCATGAACCACGATTTGAGAATACAAGCATGTTTGGTGTTGTGTTGTGATATAATTGCACACGGTTTTTATAGCCTGTTGGAGCCCATTATTTTATGAGTTTATAAGCTGAGTGTGAAATTGCTTTTTAAACCTTTGAGTTTGTGTGAAAAGTAAATTGGGCTCTACGTTAAGGCGATATTGAGATTGGAGAAAATGTGTGCGTGTTTTGCCGGTTGAAACTCGGTTTTAATATGTTTTGTGTTGAGTACACAAATGTTTTAAATGAGTTTTATGAGAGAAAACCATTATGAGTTCTACGTGAAGGCATAACGTTTTATAAGATAATGGCTAATGATTGAGACTTAGGCGTGTCATGTTGAATACACATCGGGCCTTGCTTTGGTAGCATGTAAGACCGATATAGTGGGACGCCTGGGAACCGACCCAGGGACCACAGGCCTTGTTCTTGTAACATGTAAGTCCGATTATTCCTCTGCTTTGGTAGCGTTGGGAGGCCTTGATCTGATAGCATGTAAGTCCGATATTCCTCTGTTTTGGTAACGAGAGATGCCTCCGTTTTGGTAACGTGAGATGACCCTCGTTCTGGTAACGCTAGGTGACCTTGCTTTGGTAGCATGTAAGACCGAGAGAGTGAGCCGCTTGGGAACCGACCCAGGGACCACGTGATAGTGTGCATGAGGCGAGGCATTGCTCTAGTAGCATGTAAGGCCGGGCCTTGTTCTGGTAACATATAAGTCCAATATACCATGCATACGACCATATTGTCGACGTTCCCTCTATACGAGGATGCTTGGGATGCGCACCCAGAGGAGATTACACATTTGATGTGCCATGATGATTTTTAATTGAGTTTTATTGCCTAGTCTCGTTTTACACATGAGTTGTGTTTTGTGACCTTGTCACGTGCTATTTACCGAGATGATTTTTATCACGTATTTTGAGAACAGCCATTATCGTATATATTTACACATGCTTGTGAGTGCTCGATATTGAGCCTTTTTACCTTCATGTTTTCTCATGATTTATGAGTTATGAGATGATGATGTTTTGAGAACTTTCATGCTACGATTTCAAATAAGCTTCATAAACAAATGCATATTTGTGGTGTGTGATATGGTTTATATAACTGAGTTCCCTTACCCCCCCCTTACTGAGCGATTTGGAAGCTCACCCTATTTTCTCTTCCCCCCAGATCGCTTCAAGTGAAGTGAGTTCCCTGCGACGTACGGGTTAGAGGCTAGTGGAGGACTTGAGCCCCAGGCCGTATTTTGTGTACTGAGGTAGATATTTAATATTCATGTACCCAGACTAGAGTTATATGTACAGACACTTATTGTACAATGATGTACGGGATGTATTAGGATTAATTAACTTGGAATCGAGTAATGTATATGATACAATATATACTATCTTATGATGAGATCCTGAGGCATGATAATTATGATGATGTATGACACTGCACAGGAATACACCCTTAATTGTGAATTGATGAGTAAAAAGTTTCAAATTAGCCATATTTTCTGCGCTTCCGGGGCGTGACAGCTTGTGAGCCTCAATAGAGATGTGATCCCTTCAGATGCTGACGGTGATTTTGTAATAACTAGCTTGAGATTAGAACTAGATTCGATAGACTTAGCGTGATGATCGACAGGGTGTCAATAATGTGAGTCAGATTTAGAGGGGTACAGTGATAGAGTTCACAGTGAGTGATGATGGCTTACTGAGGTTCAGAGGCAGAATAAGTGTTCCTAAGGACCCACAGTTGATGAGATTATTATTGTCAGAAGCTCACTCTTCAAGATATACATTACATCCTGAGACCAATAAAATGTATCAAAATCTCTAAAAGGGTATTGGTTGTCACAACCCCTTTTTCCTAAAAACCCCTACAAAATTTTCATTTTTTTCATTTCCTTACCTGTCGTGAACAGTTTCACTACTAACAGTTAGGCTATGAGTCGATGTTAGTCCCTCCTGTCATGTTACTTACCTTAACATCTATTTTCCATATTTTATTTACATATCAATTCATTTTAATTAAATACATCCCCAATATTACATCCGTGTACAGTACTGTGCCTCTATATGTTCAGATACAAAATTATATAAATGTGTATACCTGGTCTTGATTGGAAGCAGCAGATAACCGAAATGCAAGACTACTGTCGCTCTCTTCTACTGAATGTACCCTGTAGGGTGGAAAGTGAAAGGGTGAGCGTAACTTGCTTAGTAAGGCAATAATGCAAGCAGATAGATAACTACACTATCTACATGCTGGTAAAGGCATGACATGTAAAACATTTATATCTCGAGCATGAGGCAATTAAAACCATGCCATGTATGAGTGTATCATATATCGTAAAACATGAATCGACATGTAAAACATGAAAAACATCTCATGTAAAACCTCTCATGCTCGATAAGTAAAACTCTTCAAAAACAATCCCAGAGGGGTTCAACACATCTTTAAAATCATTAATATCCTCATAAAAATCCATCAATTTCTCATTTAATACCACATTTCATGAAAATCGTCGTAAATCGGGGCTCGACCCCTCCCTCGAGTCTACCCTGGTCTAACAAGACCAATCAAATATATATCATGTGAGACATGGAGGTTACTATATGGAAACAATTAAGGAGTATGTCCCTGTGATCCCAGGCTACACGGATCCCGGTGTGCGAAGTATCACAGCTGTAACGGGAGGTGGGGTCAAATCCTACCCACTAGAATATCAAGTAACGTGAATACAATAGTCATGACTACATGATACAGCGTACTCCGTGTGACATACACGGTACAACGTACTCCATGAACCCAATATCACAGTCTAGGGATGCTGCCATAGGTCTTATCCCACTCCAAACCATGTCGATAACCAACCCATGTCTCAATCTACATGTGCGAGCATATCTTCTCACTGTGACACACAGTCTACAGGAGGCTCCAGCACGGTCATATGCATGTCATAAAATTCCTGTACGAGCGAAGCTCCAGCACAACTCCATTCATATTCATGATATCAGAAAAAACCTTCGTGCGAGCGAAGCTCTAGCACGATTTCATAAAAATCAATGAAATCTGCGTACGACCAGCACTCCAGCGACTTAAAAATAATTATAAATCCAATTTAAATTCACGTACGAGCAATGCTCTAGTACGGATGCATAAAACCAAGTAAAATCCACGTACGAGCACAGCTCCAATACGATAGTCATGTAAAGCAAGTTTGTAAAACTCAATACGAGTAGTGCTCCAGCACTCTGTATATAAGTTAAAATATAAAATCCAGTGTGAGCAGTACTCTAGCACGATTTAAAACTCATAAAAACATGACAGGCTGTTCAATTTCACTAAAACAAATCAAAAATCACAACTGGCACCTAATTCGTGCCCTTTCATGTAAAAACATGAAATAAATAGCCAGCCTATCCATAATTTGCTTAAATTAAAGCAATATAATCATAGGAATATCAAAAACATGAAACTCATGCAATTTCATAGCCTTACTACCCTTTTCAAAATTTTCCTAACTAGGGGCAAAATTGTAATTTTCACATATAGCACGATTTTTGAAAAAATTATTATTCTATTTCTAGATACCTTATGAAATTCTACGTAATGTAATTAACCCCAAAAATACGCACAGTTATCTCTAAGCGCTTACAAAATTCCCTTACCTCGATTCTCTGTACAGTCTGACTTTCCCAACTCTATCGATCACCTGATCCGTTTTAGCTCCCAATATGTACTCCAGAGCTGCAGATAATCATTTATTGGGTTAAATCCAATCATAATTATTCATATTTCACTTTTACTGGGCTTAATTTAAATCATTAGGCTCGTTTTACTTTATTTGGCCCGATTACACCTTAATGGGCCTTACTCCGATTTTACGCCCATTCCACTTACTATTCACATCATCGAGGCCTGTTGGGCTCTCAATACCCATTGGGGTTTGTTCCAAACTCTTTGGATAACCCGTATATGATTTACGATAATTAATTTAAAAATCTCAATATAATTCACTAATTACGAAATTAAATCCGAAATTCGTAAAATAAATCTTTAATACGCGAATAATTACATAAATTATTGTAAATGAGCTTTACTTACCCGAGATTATGTGATGGTGCGCTAATCGAAGTTCGATCTTCTCACGTATATGATTTATCATCGAACTGCACAATTTTATATTTAATTTTGGGTTAATTTTCGATCAATTATAATTTAAATAATTTTTTCGAAAATCAAATCGATCACTTTTGACCTCTTACCGACTTACCCAAAGTCCGGTGTATCCCCAAAAATTCTTCCCCTTTTTCCTTTTTCTCTTTTTCTCCCATTTTCCTCTCTTTCTTGGCTGAACCGGTTCGGTCTGGTTCAACCCAGTTCCGATCGGTTTGGTCCTGTCGGTTCAGTCCGGTTCGGCCGGTTCAGGGCCTCGTCGGCTGGTTCTCCGTCGATTTTCACCACCAGCAGCTCTGCGGGATCGTCCGATGCACGGATCTGGGGTCGGTTTCGTCCGAGGTCACCGAAAATTGGTCGGTCCGGCTCTTCTCCTTTCGGCGTCGGTGCTTTCCTCTTTCCTCGTCGTTTCCGGCACTGGCCGCCATTATACCAGCTGATGTTGCCACCAATCGCCCCGACTGCGCCTAGAGGACGATCGGCTGGTGGTGGTCGGGTTCGAATTGGCGTCGGTCATCGGGAATTTCCTTTTCTCTTCTTGGTTCTCTCTCCTTTGACCGTTTGCCGCCGTTCGTGGTTCCTTTAGGTCGGTGGTGGCTCGACTCTCCTCGGGCTTTCCTTCCTTGGCCTCCGTCGATCGTCAGTCGCCGACAAGGGGCTCGGTTCCTTGTTCGTTATCTGCTTCGTTTTTTGTTTCTCTTCAATTTTGCGTTTCTGAACTTTCGTTTATTATTATTATTATTATTATTATTATTATTATTATTATTATTATTATTATTATTTATAATTTATTTTATTATTATTATATTCATTAAAATAATCAAAAAAAATCTAAAAATATTTACTAATTTCTATATTTTATTAATAATTAATTAATTTAATTTATTTACTTTATTTATTGTATTTTAACCCTTTTTCGGTATATTTTCTCTGTATTTTCGAGATATTGTCCCGAGTGAAATTTTCAATTAATTCCAACAAATTCATATTTTGATCAATTTAATCCAAAATTTAATTATTTCTTCATTATTGATTAAGATTTCTCAATCTCATATTTTTAATTAAATTTTCTTGTCGAATTTATATCGACTTTCGATCTTTTGACCATTTTGCCCTTCAACGTGTTCGAAAATTCCATTTCAATCCTTTGCATTTTTTAAATGCATTCGAAAATTTTAATTCATTCCCTTTGCTCTTACGATAAAAATCGGGTCTTACATAATCTCCCCACTTAAGAAATTTGGTCCCCCAAATTAGAACCAAGCCAAATGGATCCATAAACAACTCTGGGTACGTCTATCATATCATATATTGTCATTCTCAAGTGACTTTTCTCGAAGTGTAATACTACCAACATACTTGACTAAAGAGATCATCTTAAACCTCAACACTTTCTCCTTCCTGTTTAATACCCGAATCGATTTTTCAACATAAGTTTTACTTTCATTGAGCTAAGCTGTTGGAGCTCATATCCAATCACATATGCTGGGTCCGGATAGTATTTCTGAAGCATCAAAAGATGGGACACATTGAGGATGCCTGCTAATTCAGGGGGTAACGCCAACCTACAGGCCTTGTGTCAGGACCCCTTCTCAATCCATGACTTTAACCAAAAACCACTGCAAATTTTTCTCATTTTGACTTACCTTTCTTCTCTTCAATGGTTGGGCTGTGATTCGATGTCAGAGTCCTTACTTACCACATCATCCAATATCATACATACATGTCAACATACTATTACTGACTGTACTTGCTTTTATCATACATGTAAGATTATATAAAATCTAATACAAATACATTCCCCATAATATATATCGTATACATCACTGTGCTGTTTCTATGTTTAGATACACAACTGTAAAAAATCTGTATACCTGGCAGTCGATAGGAACTAGCTGTGGACTCAAGAATACTATCCCTCGATAGCTCTCGCTTTACTGGCGCTCTGTAAAGAGATGTAAAGAAAGGGGGGTGAGCATACAACGCGCTCAGTAAATAAATCAGGCAAGCAAGTAGATATCTACACTATCTACTCAAAATAATGCTATGCCTTGAAAACATTATTTCCTTAACTCATTTCAAAAGCATGTCTTGAAATATAATATATATATATACTTGTACAGATTAAATCCCATGTACAGAAATCATGCTTTCTTTCTCAAATGTAGGCATGTAGTGCAAAACAATGCATCTTTATATATAAATCATGCCTTTATGTAAATCATGCCATGTATATTTAAATCACAATAAATATGGCATTAAATAATTCACAACACAAAATCGGAGTCCGACCCATCCCTCAGGTCTGTCCGCAATTTAAATCACTCAATCAATGTAATATATCATGTGAGACTCTGTGGTTAAATGCAAATAGTATCCTGGACTATGATCATATCCGAAATGTGATCCCAAGCAACACAGTACTCGGTGTGCGGGGCATCACTACTGCAACGGGAGGATGGTCAGTCCACTACAGCCGTCAGCTATACGTAACACACGGTACAGCGTACTCCTCGCGCCCCCAGGCACGGTACAAAGTACACCCGTGGACCCTACATCATAGCCAAGGTGCCTGCCATAGGTCTTAGCCCTCGTAACCATGGAATATCATACCATGTCTATATTAACCTCATGCGGATATCCTCTCACAAGATGTGACACACAGTCACACAAGGACTCGGGCATGGGTTGTAACATGTATTATATATCACATACAGTGTGCGTCTTGAGTGCGACCCACAGTCGACACTCCGCTCAAACATTATTCCACATCACAAACTCAACTCTAGTGCGAGTAAACCTCCAGCAACTAGGTCAATGCATAGTTCATGTATTAAATCAAGTACGAGCAATAGCTCCAGTACCATGCTATGCACAATATCAAATCAAGTACGAGCAATAGCTCTAGTACTATGTCATGTATAAACCATGAAGAATCGAGTACGAGCAACGCTCCAGTACTCTGTCATGTATCTCATGTAAAACTCGAGTACGAGCTAATCGCTCCAGTACTCTGTCATGTATATATCATTTAAAGCTGAGTACGAGTAAAACTCCAGTACTCTATCATGCATGTCATGGAATTCTAGTGCGTATCAAAATCCAGCACTAATGTATGTGGAAAACATATTAAATCCAGTGTGAGCTGTGCTCTAGCACGATTCATTCTCACATAATATGATAGATGGCTCTTTAAAAGGGATTGTTTACAAAATATTAAAATCAGCACTACAAAGTGTGCTTAAGTCACATCAAACTTAAAATCATTAGCCCATCTATTTTTTTCATGCTAAACAGTAGTTAAACACTCACAATAGTAGTTTCCATGCTTTTTGCAACTTTTCACAAAAGTTGACTTTTTGACTAACAAGGGGTAAAATCGTAATTTGCCACTATCGGGTCTCAATAATTTATTATTCACTTTCTCTGACCATCAGACTTTTTAAGTGAATGTAAAAGCAGATGAAAATACGTGCAGGTATCTCTAACTACTCGCAAAAGTC
Organism: Firmiana major; assembly: GCA_033439115.1. NCBI lineage: Eukaryota > Viridiplantae > Streptophyta > Magnoliopsida > Malvales > Malvaceae > Firmiana > Firmiana major. The sequence goes on from CM065905.1 coordinate 43,766,605, forward strand.
CCTTACCTCGGATCACGTCAAGTGACCTCACTTCCTCGGTGCTGCTCAATCTCGCAGTCCAATCAGCTCTCAATGTAAACTCCGGAGCTGTAAATAACCATTCCTCAGGTTAATTATAATTTTCCTACTGTATTACACATTAATACAGTCCATTTTCCCTTAATGGGCCTTAATAATCCGTAATGGGCCTTAATCCGTATTAAGCCTGTTTTCCACTTATTATTTCCCTTCATCAGGGTCTATCGACACATTGGGCCTATCAATACCCATTGGGCTTTATTCCAAGCTCTTTGGATAGCCCGTATATCATTTACGACATTTAATTCAAAATTTCGAATATAATTCACTAAATACAGAATTTAATCCGAAATGCGTAAAATAAATCTTAAATACGCAATAATCACATAATTTATCATAAATGAACTTTACTTACCCGAGAATATGCGATGGTACGCAAATCGAAGTTCGATCGGGCTTCCATTCGGAATTTATCATCGAACTGCACACTTTATTATATTTTAACTCTGGGTCAATTTCTGATTAAATATAATTTAAATTAATTCATCGAAAATTAAATCGGTCACTTTTGACCTCGTATCGACTTACCCGAAGTCCGGTGAAATCTCAAAAATTTCCCTTTTTCCTTTTTCTTTCTTTTTCCTCTTTTTCTCCCTTTCTCCTTGGCTGAACCGGTCCGGTCCGGTTCAGCACAGAACCTTCTCCCCTGAACCGCCGACCGGTTCAGGCGTCCTTTGGTCGTGCTGGCGTATTCCGACCGGTTCCCGACACATCACCACCGCCGTTCGGCGCGCCTAAGCCTGGGAACCACTCGGCTGGGCTCGATCGGGACCAAGCACCGCCGATGGCCGCCGGATTCCTCTTTTCCTCCGCGGCCTTCTCCTCTTCGATTCGCCGGCGTCCGGCGTTGGTGGAGGTCATGACCGGTGCCGATGGGTGCGCACGGGCCTCCTCTTTCTTTTTCGACCGCTTGCCTGGCCGTGGCGTCGCCGAATGCTCGTCGGTGACTCCTTCTTCCTCGGGTCGGCTACACGCGGTTTCCCCTCTTTTCTCTCTCCCCGATTTCTAACTTTCAGATTTCCTTTTTTTTTCTTATTCATAATATATTTTTATTATTATTTTATTATAAAATAATAATAAAAATCTCAAAAATATCCCATAAATATCCCAAAATATCTAAAAATATCTCCAAAAATCATATTAAATTCATTTAATCCGTAAATGAATTTATCAGTCCGATTTTACCTTTTCGGTATATTTTTCCACTATTTTTGGGCTCATTTTTCGAGGCAAAAAATTTGGTAAATTCTAATAAATTTATATCTTGATCAATTGGGCTCGAAATTAAATATTTTCCTCGATTTTGATCAAGATTCCTCATTTCATATTTTTAATGAAATTGTCTTATCGAAATTATACTAAATTTCAGTCATTTGACCGTTTTACCCCTGCACTTGTTCGGGAATCAACTTAACCCTTATCTCGCTGTTATGTAGCTTACATGCATTTTTAATTTCTCAAATTGTCGATTGCATGTTAGTAAATACTCTTCTTATGATTCAACTATGTAATAAAGTGTTCATACACATAGGAATCATAAGGAACAAGCTACATAAAAATCCGAGTCTGACAATCCTCCCCCACTCAGAAAATTTAGTCCTCTAAATTAGAACCAAGTCAAACATCAAATAGGTGAGGGTACTTCTCTCGCATCAGATTCTCTAGCTCCCAAGTAGCTTCCTCTGAAGAATGATACTGCCAGAGAATCTTCACTAATCCGATGGTTTTCGATCTCAATACCTTCTCCTTCCTATCCAATATCCGAATCGGTCTCTCAACATACGACAAGTCCTCCCGGAGCTCCAAAGGCTCGTAACTAATCACATGTACCGGATCCGGATGATACTTCTGAAGCATCGATATGTGGAAGACGTCATGGACACCTGATAAGTCCGGTGGCAATGCCAACCTGTACGCCTTACCTCCCACTCGATCAAGTATCTCAAAGGGTCCAATATAGCGAGGATTTAGTTTCCCTCTCTTCCCAAATCTCGCTATGCCCTTGGAAGGAGAAACTCTCAAAAACACGGATTCACCAACTACAAACTCTAGTGGCCTACGTCTCCTGTCAGCGTAACTCTTCTGTCTGCTCTGAGCTGTCCTCAGCCTCTCTACAATCAAGTGGACATCCTCAGATGCTTGTGTAACCATGTCAGGAGCGAAAATCTTACGGTCACCCACTTCTTCCCATCCAATAGGGGAACGACATCTACGGCCATACAAAGCCTCATACGGTACCATCCCGATACTGAATGATAACTGTTGTTATAGGCGAACTCGGCTAGTGGCAGGTGGTCATCCCAGGAGCCTCGATAATCTAGCACACATGCTCTCAACATATCCTCCAGAGTCTGTATAGTCCTCTCTGACTGACCATCTGTCTGAGGATGAAAAGCGATGCTCAAACTCAACTGGGTTCCCATGGCTTCCTGAAAATGTCCCCAAAAGTGGGAAGTGAAGCGGGAATCCCTATCAGAGACTATGCTCACTGGTACACCGTGTAACCTCACTACCTCGCGTACATATAGTTCTGCCAATGAACTCAGAGTATCGGTCGCTCTCATAGCTAGGAAGTGGGCTGACTTCATCAGTCTGTCAATGATCACCCATATAGCATCATGATTCCTGCGGGTTCTCGGTAAACCCATCACGAAATCCATGGTGATATGCTCCCATTTCCATGTCGGTATAGGTAGAGGCTGTAATAACCCTGCAGGTTTCTGATGCTCTACCTTCACCTGCTGACATACGAGACACTTTGCCACAAAGTTTGCTATATCTCTCTTCATACCCGACCACCAGTATACCTTCCGGAGGTTCTGATACATCTTGTTACTCCCCGGATGTAACGTATACCTCGACGAATGAGCTTCCGCTAATATCAATCTCCTGAGTCCTGGATCCTCGGGAACACACAATCTACCTTTGAACCTCAGTAGTCCGTCAGAACTCAACTCAAAATCAGTCACCGTGCCCTTCTGCATCTGACTACTCACATCCATACAAAATGGATCAGTCTGCTGAGCCACTCTGATCCTGTCTAATAGATCCGGCTCCAAGAGTAGACTAGCTATCACATAGCCTGTATCCATGTCAGAAGGCACAACTCCCAAACTGAGGCTAGCAAACTACTCTAGCAAATCATGTTCCCTAACCATCATGTACGATACCATCCCTAGGCTCTTCCTACTCAAGGCATCGGCTACAACGTTAGCCTTACCCGGATGATAAAGTATCTCGCAATCGTAGTCCTTCAGAAGCTCTAGCCATCTTCTCTGTCTCATGTTCAGTTCTTTCTGCGAGAACAGATACTTGAGGCTCTTGTGGTTGATAAATATCTGGAACTTCTTGCCATATAAGTAGTGGCGCCATACCTTCAACGCAAACACTACTGCTGCTAGCTCCAAATCGTGGGTCGAATAGTTCTTCTCATGATCCTTCACCTGTCTAGATCCATAAGCAACTACCTTCCCATCCTGCATCAATACACAGCCCAGTCCCTGATGCAAAGCATCGGTGTACACTGCAAATCCTCCTGAGCTGGTAGGGATAGTGAGAATCGGAGCGGTGGTCAATCGACGCTTCAACTCCTCAAAACTCTTCTCACAATCCTCGTTCCATACGAACGGTGCACTCTTTCGAGTAAGACGTGTCAACGGAGCAGCCAACTTCGAAAATCCCTTAACGAATCTCTGATAGTATCCAGCTAAACCTAGAAAACTCCTGATCTCGGTGACTGTCCTCGGCTGTTCCCACTGAACTACAGCCTCTATCTTAGATGGATCAACTGATACACTATCTCTCGATACAACATGTCCCAAAAATGAGATATGTGACAACCAAAAGTCACACTTACTGAGCTTAGCATATAACTCATGCTCCCGTAACGTCTGCAACACGATCCTAAGGTGCTCCTCATGCTCCTCCTTGGATCTCGAATACACCAATATGTCATCGATGAAGACGATAACAAACTGGTCCAAATATGGCTTGAACACATCGTTCATCAAAGCCATGAAAGCAGCTGGAGGATTCGTCAATCCAAATGGCATGACCAAGAACTCATAGTGGCCATATCGGGTACGAAATGCTGTCTTGGGTACATCTCCACTCCGAACCTTCAGCTGATGATAACCAGACCTCAGGTCAATCTTAGAAAAGACCTGTGCTCCCTGAAGCTGATCTAACAAGTCGTCAATGTGTGGAAGGGGGTATCTATTCTTGATGGTGGCCTTATTCAACAATCGGTAGTCTATACACAATCGGAGGCTCCCATCCTTCTTCCTCACAAATAGAATCGGTGCTCCCCAAGGTGAAACACTCGGTCGAACAAAACCCCTATCCAACAGCTCCTGTAACTGTCTCTTGAGCTCCTCCGGCTCAACTAAGGCCATGCGATATGGTGGTCTCGAAATAGGCTCCGTACCAGGTACCAGATCTATGCAGAACTCCATCTCTCTGTCTAGTGGTAACCCTGGCAATTCATCTGGAAAAACATCTGGGTACTCACTGACCACAGTAATATCTGACAACTCCGGATGTACCTTATCCATATCTACCACGTACGCAATGAAACCTTGATATGTTGAAGGTTTTCTAAATCAGTAATCATGTAATAATCATTACTACTCCTTTCATTTATTCTTTTTAAACTTTACAACATATCTAGTAGGGTTAGGAAACATAACTGTCTTATCATAACAATCTAAAACATCATGGTTTACAGATAGCCAATACATTCCTAATATTATATCAAAGTCACTCATACTTAGTAATATTAGATTGGCTGTCATCTCCTTATTCCCTACTCTCAACTTGCAATCATTAAATACATATTCTACAACTTGACTACTATTCATAGGCGTACTAATCAACATCATCATACATAAAGGTGTACGCTCTACATGTCTTGCTAATTTTCATGCAAATGAAGGCGATACAAAAGAATGCGTGGCACCAGGATCAATTAAAACATATGCTTCAATATCATAAATCAGGATGTTACCTCGAATCACATCTGATAAAGCATCAGCTGTCCCCTGGTCCAAAGCATGTACTCGCCCTTGACCCATCACTTGTTTCCCCTTCTCTTCTGCCGTCGCTCTACCTCTCTGAGCCGACGTACCAGCTTGAGTTCTATCAGGCTCCCTGCCCCTCAGTGGTGCAGTACCAAATGTCTCTGGGCACTCTCTAAAAATGTGCCCTTGTTTCCCACATTGGAAACACACAATAGGAGTTAGCGGACACGGTCTACTTCCATGTTGTTTACCGCATCTTCTGCACTGATCAACAGCAGGTCTCTGTCCTCCTATGACAATGCCCTTTGCTGGGGCTACAGTCGGATAAGCAGGAGGTCTTGCATACCTCTCTCGTGCCTCCTCTACCCGTGATCTCTTACCGAAGAGTCTCTTCCCTCCTCAATAACTGAAATCTCTAGCCGGCCTCTTCTTCTATATATCCCGGCTACGGCTAAACTTCCTAAACTCGGAAGCATTCCTTTCGTAATCCTGCTCACACAGTTGCGCCCTGCGCACTGCTTCCTCATAGGTCACTATGTCTAATGGGACCAACTTAGACCGTAGCACTGGTCTCAACCCGTCGATAAACCTGTGGACCTTCCTGGTCTCACTATACATGGTATCCGGGTCATATCTTCCTAGGGATAGGAATCGAGTCTCATACTCGTCCACAGATAAACTCCCCTGGTTTAGTCCCAAAAACTCTGCCTGTAGTTTCCGCTGTGCGGTGTCGGGAACAAACTGCCTCCTGAAGGCCTCCCAAAATATATCCTAACTAATGTCTGTGTGTCGGGATCTCAATATAGGTCGGGTGGACTTCCACCAATGCTCTGCAGCTCCCCTCAGTAGGAATGCAGCAAACGCGACCATCTCCGAGGTCGTACACTCGAAGAATCCATAAAGCTTCTCCAGCTCTGCTAACCACTCCTCAGCAGCCACGGGGTCCTTGACCCTACTAAAGGATGGAGGTCTAAACTTCTGAAATTCTCTCAACCGATGCAGATCACATCCATACCGTAATCAAATACCACCCGAAACTGGTGGGGGTGTAGGAGTATCTACAGTCCTCTGTGCATCAACTGTCTGCGTAGGGGTATCAAGGGTAACTGCCTCTCCTGTCGCAGCTCCTGCCTCCTGTCCCTGCCTACCTAGCATCGTCTGTGCCAGTATCACTACAATAGTCTCGAGACTACGCTCTAATCTCGTGAAGCGCATCTCTACACACTCGGGTGCCTCAGTAGCACCTGGAGTCTCGTACGTAGGTAATGGTTCGGCAGCGGTTTGTCCCTCAGGTCTATCTCCCCAACCTCGACCCTACCTCTCGTAACTCTACCACTACGCGTATTTGCCATATAGGCAAAGTTTCTGCATTCATAATAATGAATTTGTCCGTTTCCTATCTGGTATACACAGTTATATCTAAACACAGCACAGTACTATGGGGATATACACTTTCCTATTTTCTAACACCGACTCACATCAGACCAACCTCGGCTCTGATACCATTCTGTCAGGACCCCTTCTCAATCCATGACTTTAACCAAAAACCACTGTAAATTTTTTGCATTTTGACTTACCTTTCTTCTCTTCAATGGTTGGGCTGTGATTCGATGTCAGAGTCGTTACTTACCACATCATCCAATATCATACATACATGTCAACAAACTATTACTGACTGTACTTGCTTTTATCATACATGTAAGATTATATAAAATCTAATACAAATACATTCCCCATAATATATATCGTATACATCACTGTGCTGTTTCTATGTTTAGATATACAACTGTACAAAATCTGTATACCTGGCGGTCGATAGGAACTAGCTGTGGATTCAGGAACACTATCCCTCGATAGCTCTCGCTCTACTGGCGCTCTGTAGAGAGATGTAAAGAAAGGGGGTGAGCATACAACGCGCTCAGTAAGGAAATCAGGTAAGCAAGTAGATATCTACACTATCTACTCAAAATAATGTTATGCCTTGAAAACATTATTTCCTTAACTCATTTCAAAAGCATGTCTTGAAATATAATATATATATACTTGTACAGATTAAATCCCATGTACAGAAATCATGCTTTCTTTCTCAAATGTAGGCATGTAGTGCAAAACAATACATCTTTATATAAATCATGCCTTTATGTAAATCATGCCATGTATATTTAAATCACAATAAATATGGCATTAAATAATTCACAACACAAAATCGGAGTCCGACCCATCCCTCAGGTCTGTCCGCAATTTAAATCACTCAATCAATGTAATATATCATGTGAGACTCTGTGGTTAAATGCAAATAGTATCCTGGACTATGATCATATCCGAAATGTGATCCCAAGCAACACAGTACTCGGTGTGCGGGGCATCACTACTGCAACGGGAGGATGGTCAGTCCACTACAGCCGTCAGCTATACGTAACACACGGTACAGCGTACTCCTCGCGCCCCCAGGCACGGTACAAAGTACACCCGTGGACCCTACATCACAGCCAGGGTGACTGTCATAGGTCTTAGCCCTCGTAACCATGGAATATCATACCACGTCTATATTAACCTCATGCGGATATCCTCTCACAAGATGTGACACACAGTCACACAAGGACTTGGGCATGGGTTGTAACATGTATTATATATCACATATAGTGTGCGTCTTGAGTGTGACCTACAGTAGACACTCCGCTCAAACACTGTTTCACATCACAAACTCAACTCTAGTGCGAGTAAACCTCCAGCAACTAGGTCAATGCATAGTTCATGCATTAAATCAAGTACGAGCAATAGCTCCAGTACCATGCTATGCACAATATCAACTCAAGTACGAGCAATAGCTCCAGTACTATGTCATGTATAAACCATGAAGAATCGAGTACGAGCAACGCTCCAGTACTCTGTCATGTATCTCATGTAAAACTCGAGTACGAGCTAATCGCTCCAGCACTCTGTCATGCATATATCATTTAAAGCTAAGTACGAGTAAAACTCCAGTACTTTATCATGCATGTCATGGAAATCTAGTGTGTATCAAAATCCAGCACTAATGTATGTGGAAAACATATGAAATCCAGTGTGAGTTGTGCTCTAGCACGATTCATTCTCACATAATATGATAGATGGCTCTTTAAAAGGGATTGTTTACAAAATATTAAAATCAGCACTACAAAGTGTGCTTAAGTCACATCAACCTTAAAATCATTAGCCCATCTATTTTTTTTCATGCTAAACAGCAGTTAAACACTCACAATAGTAGTTTTCATGCTTTTTGCAACTTTTCACAAAAGTTGACTTTTTGACTAATTAGGGGCAAAATCGTAATTTGCCACTATCGGGTCTCAATAATTTATTATTCACTTTCTCTGACCCTCAGAGTTTTTAAGTGAATGTAAAAGCAGACGAAAATACGTGCAGGTATCTCTAACTACTCGCAAAAGTTCCTTACCTCGGATCACGTCAAGTGACCTCACTTCCTCGGTGCTACTCAATCTCGCAGTCCGATCAGCTCTCAATGTAAACTCCGGAGCTATAAATAACCATTCCTCAGGTTAATTATAATTTTCCTACTGTATTACATATTAATACAGTCCATTTTCCCTTAATGGGCCTTAATAATCCTTAATGGGCCTTAATCTGTATTAAGCCCGTTTTCCACTTATTATTTCCCTTCATCAGGGTCTATCGACTCATAGGGCCTATCAATACCCATTGGGCTTTATTCCAAGCTCTTTGGATAGCCCGTATATCATTTACGACATTTAATTCAAAATTCTGAATATAATTCACTAAATACGAAATTTAATCCGAAATGTGTAAAATAAATCTTAAATACGCAATAATCACATAATTTATCGTAAATGAACTTTACTTACCCGAGAATATCAGATGGTACACAAATCGAAGTTCGATCGGGTTTCCGTTCGGAATGTATCATCGAACTGCACAATTTATTATATTTAACTCCGGGTCAATTTTTGATTAAATATAATTTAAATAAATTCATCAAAAATTAAATCGGTCACTTTTGACCTCGTATCGACTTACCTGAAGTCCGGTGAAATCCCAAAAATTTTCCTTTTCCTTTTTCTTTCTTTTTCCTCTTTTTCCTCTTTTCTCCTTGGCTGAACCGGTCGGGTCCGATTCAGCGCAGAACCTTCTCCCCTGAACCGCCGACCGGTTCAGGCATCCTTTGGTCGTGTCGACTTATTCCGGTCGGTTCCCGACGCATCACCACCGCCGTTCGGCGCGCTTAAGCCTGGGCAACACTCGACTGGGCTTGATCGGGACCAAGCACCGTCGATGGCCGCCGGATTACTCTTTTCCTCCGCGGCCTTCTCCTCTTCGATTCGCCGGCGTCCGGCGTCGGTGGAGGTCATGACCGGTGCCGATGGGTGCGCACGGGCCTCCTCTTTCTTTTCCGGCCGCTTGCCTGGCCGTGGGGTCACTGGATGCTCGCCGGTGACTCCTTCTTCCTCGGGTCGGCTACACGCGGTTTCCCCTCTTTTCTCTCTCCCCGATTTCTAACTTTCAGATTTCCTTTTTTTTTCTTATTTATAATATATTTTTATTATTATTTTATTATAAAATAATAATAAAAATCCCAAAAATATCCCATAAATATCCCAAAATATCTAAAAATATCTCCAAAAATCATATTAAATTCATTTAATCCGTAAATGAATTTATCAGTCCAATTTTACCTTTTCGGTATATTTTTCCACTATTTTGGGCTCATTTTTCGAGGCAAAAATTCTGATAAATTCTAATAAATTTATATCTTGATCAATTGGGCTCGAAATTAAATATTTTCCTCGATTCTGATTAAGATTCCTCAATTTCATATTTTTAATGAAATTGTCTTATCGAAATTATACTGAATTTCAGTTATTTGACCGTTTTACCCTTGCACTTGTTCGGGAATCAACGTAACCCTTATCTCGCTGTTATGTAGCTTACATGTATTTTTAATTTCTCAAATTGTCGATTGCATGTTAGTAAATACTCTTCTTATGATTCAACTATGTAATAAAGTGTTCATACACATAGGAACCATAAGGAACAAGCTACATAAACATCCGGGTCTGACATCTTGTCTCCCACTTTGTCCAATCTCAAAGGATTCAATCTAACGACACTCAATTTGCCTTCTTTTCGAATCTCGTTATGTCCTTAGGACAAGTAACTTCCAACAATACTGATTCACCCTCAGTGAATTCCAATAGTTTCTGTCACTTGTCAACATAGCTTTTCCGTCTGCTCTGAGGTGTTCTTAATCTCTCACAATCCACTGAACAATCTTAGAGGTTTGTCTTACCAATTTGGAATAATTTTCTATCTGTCACCCACTTCTTCTTATCCAAGTAGGGAAACAACCCCTACGGCCATACTATGCCTCATATAAAGTTATCCGATACTCAAGTGATAACTGTCACTATTGACGAATTCAATTAGTAATAACTGATCACCCCAGGAGCTTATAAAATCAATGGCACACGCTCTCATCATATCCTCCAGAACCTGTATAGTCCTCTCTGACTGACCATCTGTCTGAGGATGGAAAGCTGTGCTAACACTCAATCAGGTTCCCATAGCTTCCTGAAAAATATTCCCAAAAATGGGAAGTGAAGTGGGAATCCCTATATGATATCATGCTCACTGGAACGCTACATAATGTTTCACAATTTTTTGCACACATAAATCTGCCTACGCACTTAGAGTATCTAGGGATTTCCATACCAGAAGGTGGGTAGACTTAGTCAATCTATCGACTATCACCCAGATAGCCTCATGATTCATTCAGGTCCTCTGCAACCCATCACGAAATTCATGGTAACTTGTTCCCATTTTCGTGTCAATATAGGTAGAGCCTGCAATAACCCTGCAGACTTCTAGTACTCTACCTTAATCTGCTGACATACGAGACACTTCTCCACAATCTCTCCAATGTTTCTTTTCATAATCCTTGAGTTGTCTGGATTCATAATTGACTATCTTCCCCTTTTGCATCAATACATAGCCCATTCATTATTTTAAGGTATTCCATATACACTGAGAAACCTCTTAATCGGTTGGGTATGGTAAGAATAAATGCAGTGGTCAGTTCATACTTCAATACACCAAACTCCTGTCACGTCTATCATCCCATTCAAATACAACTTTTTCTAAGTTAAACGTGTCAACAAAGTAGTCCATTTCGAGAACTCTCAACAAATCATCTATAAAAACAATTTCTAATTGTTGCTTATGATTTTCCCTGGACTTTAAATACACCCAAAATATCATCAATAAGGATGATAACAAATCGGTCCAGGTAAAGTTTAAATACTTCATCGTTGTTGAGTTCCACTAAATATTTCAACCACCCATATCCTTGACCTATGTACGCATAAATGTATAATGTCATTTTGAAATTGCTTCCGTTCAAGATACTAACCCACATCATTTCCTTTTTTCTTATAATTAACGGCTTTTATAAAATTTTAATTTTTTAAACCTTCATGATTAATCGAATTCTATATTTCTTTATCGTACCAGTAAAGGTACCTTAATTTTAAATGTATATATTATGACCGTCGATTTCAATTTATAGGTTGTGTATACTTTTAGACATTGTTAAGTCTTCAGGCGGGGAGGTATTTTGAAATACCTTTATTAATCCTCAGACTTGACCACATGGGCTAGTTATGGATATATCCTCCTCTTATCCTTGGTCGCAATCCATATTCACTACATATGGCTTAATTCAAATTACTTTACATATCAAGATATTCATACCTTGCATACGCATCTTATTCCAATAGATCTTGTATTCAGGATCTATCACATCTCAAAACTTATCTCCTTTCATATATCTCTTATAACAAACTCTGTCATTACTCATTTCATGAGTACAATCATTTTCTCCTTTAATTTCAATCGCTACACCCCTTTTTATTACTTGTCAAAACTTACAGTATACTTTTCAGGGGTAAACATATCACTATCTTAGGATTGAAATCTGAACAGCATAGTTTGCAGCCGACCAATTTATTCTTAAATATTACTTCAAATTATTCATATTCCATTGAATAAAATCAGCTGACTTATACTTCTTCCCTCGTTTTCGACTTATAATATCTTCATAATTATTCCATTAGTTTAACCCTCCTTCATTGGGGTACTAACTATCAGTCTTCTACCCAAGGGTGTAGGCATTCATGTCTTTCACTAACTTATATACAAATGAAAGCGGTATGAATAAATGCATGGACCAGGATCAATTTTAAAATAATTACTTCATTATTCACAACCAATGTGGTATCTTCTACCACATCAGATGAAATATCAGTAGTGTCCTGGTCCAAGGCATACACTCGCCCTCCAACATAAACGTATTTAAAACTCACTTTCTCAGTCGACATACACCAAAAGAATCTATACAACTTTGCTATCTAATTCACCCAGTCCTCAGTAACTATTGGTTTCTTTACTTCGCTAAATACCGGAGGGGTGTGGAAATCTCTATAGTCTGAGGCATCTGTTTAGGCTTTACCCTGCCTATTCTCAACTACCTGCATAGATGGAGTAAACAACTCCATCATATTTTCTACACTCCACTCCATCCTCTTGGAGCGTGTCTCAATAGTGTTTGGTCTCTTTATAGGACCCTATGGAGTATGCTCAACATCAGCCTCCACCTCACTCTCATCTTGAGTCTCATGTGACAACTCATTCGACTCTCAGGCCTATCTCTATGGCCTTGAGCCTGTGTACTCACCCCTCTACCATAGTGGCTATCAGTTATAAAAACTATATTCTTGCATTCGAAACTAAATTCTTAACTGCACTTCCACCTTGATATACACAATTGTATCTAAATAATGCATAGTACATGGGGATGTAAATTTACTTAACCACTAACACCGACTCATATCAGGCCAACACAGCTCTGATACCACCTCTTGTTACAACCCCTTTTTACTAAAAACCCTACAAATTTTTCATTTTTTTCATTTCCTTACCGTCGTGAACAGTTTCACTACTAACAATTGGGCTATGAGTCGATGTTAGTCCCTCCTGTCATGTTACTTACCTTAACATCTATTTTCTATATTTCATTTACATATAAATTCATTTTAACTAAATACATCCCCAATATTACATTCGTGTACAGTACTGTGCCTCTATATGTTCAGATACAAAATTATACGAATGTATATACCTGGTCTTGATAGGAAGCAGCGGATAACCGAAATGTAAGACTACTGTCGCTCTCTTATACTGCATGTACCCTATAGGGTGGAAAGTGAAATGGTGAGCGCAACTTGCTCAGTAAGGTAATAATGCAAGCAGGTAGATAACTACACTATCTACATGCTGGTAAAGGCATGACATGTAAAACATTTATATCTCGAGCATGAGGCAATTAAAACCATGCCATGTATGAGTATATCATATATCGTAAAACATGAATTAGCATATAAAACATGAAAAACATCTCATGTAAAACCTCTCATGCTCGATACAGTAAAACTCTTCAAAAACAATCCCAAAGGGGTTCAACACATCTTTAAAATCATTAATATCCTCATAAAAACCCATCAATTTCTCATTTAATACCACATTTCATGAAAATTGTCACAAATCGGGGCTCGACCCCTCCCTCAGGTCTACCCTGGTCTAACAAGACCAATCAAATATATATCATGTGAGACATGCAGGTTACTGTATGGAAACAATTGAGGACTATGTCCCTGTGATCCCAGGCTACACGGATCCCAGTGTGCAGTGTATCACAACTGTAATGGGAGGTGGGGTCAAATCCTACCTGCTAGAATATCAAGTAACGTGAATACAATAGTCATGACTACATGGTATAACGTACTCCGTGTGACATACACGGTACAACGTACTCCATGAACCCAATATCACAGTCTGGGGATGCTTGCCATAGGTCTTATCCCACTCCAAACCATGTCGATAACCAACCCAAGTCTCAATCTACACGTATGAGCATATCTTCTCATTGTGACACACAGTCTACAGGACGCTCCATCACAGTCATATGCATGTCATAAAATTCCTGTGTGAGTGAAGCTCCAGCATGGCTCCATGCCTATTCATGATATCAAAAAAAACCCTCGTGCGAGCGAAGTTCCAGCACGATTTCATAAAAATCAATGAAATCTGCGTACGAGCAGCGCTCCAGTACGACTGAAAAATAATTATAAATCCAATTTAAATTCACGTACGAGCAATGCTCTAGTACGGATGCATAAAACCAAGTAAAATCCACGTACGAGCACAGCTCCAGTACGATAGTCATGTAAAGCAAGTTTTTAAAACTCAGTGCTAGTAGTGCTCCAGCACTCTGTATATGAGTTAAAATATAAAATCCAGTGCGAGCAGTTTTCCAGCACGATTTAAAACTCATAAAAACATGATAGGCTGCTCAATTTCATTAAAACAAATAAAAAATCACAACTAGCACCTAAGTCGTGCCATTTCATGTAAAAACATGAAATATACAGCCAGCCTATCCATAATTTGCTTAAATTAAAGCAATATAATCATAGAAATATCAAAAACATGAAAATCATGCAATTTCATAGCCTTACTACCCTTTTCAAAATTTTTCTAACTAGGGGTAAAATCGTAATTTTCACACATACCACGATTTTCGTAAAAATTATTATTCTATTTCTAGATACCTTATGAAATTCTACGTAATGTAATTAACCTCAAAAATATGCGTAGGTATCTCTAAGCGCTTACAAAATTCCCTTACCTCGATTCTCTGTACAGTCTAACTTTCCCAACTCTACCGATCACCGGATCTGTTTTAGCTCCCAATATGTACTCTGGAGCTGCAAATAATCATTTATCGGGTTAAATCCAAGTATAATTATTAATATTTCACTTTTACTGGGCTTAATTTAAATCATTGGGCCCGTTTTACTTTATTTGGCCCGATTACACCTGAATGGGCCTTACTACGATTTTACGCCCATTTCCACTTACTATTCACATCATCGAGGCCTATTGGGCTCTCAATACCCATTGGGGTTCGTTGCAAACTCTTTGGATAGCCCGTATATCATTTACGACAATTAATTCAAAAATCCCAATATAATTCACTAATTGCGAAATTAAATCCAAAATTCATAAAATAAATCTTTAATACGCGAATAATTACATAAATTGTTATAAATGAGCTCTACTTACCCGAGATTATACGATGGTGTGCTAATCGAAGTTTGATCATCTCACGTATATGATTTATCATCGAACTGTACAATTTTATATTTAATTTCGGGTTAATTTTTGATCAATTATAATTTAAATAAATTTCTCGAAAATCAAATCAGTCAGTTTTGACCTCTTACCGACTTACCTGAAGTCCGGTGTATCCCCAAAAATTCTTCCCATTTTTCCTTTTTCTCTTTTTCTTCCTTTTTCCTCTCTTTCTTGGCTGAACTGATTCGGTTTGGTTCAACCCGGTTCAGACCGATTCGGTCCAGCCGGTTCAGTCCGATTCGATCGGATCAGGGCCTCACCGACCGGTTCTCCGTCTGTTTCTGCCTCCAGCAGCTTCGCGGGATCGTCCGATGCACGGATCTAAGGTCGATTTCGTCTGAGGTCGTCGGAAAATGGCCGGTCCGGCTCTTCTCCTTTTCAGCGTCGATGCTTTCCTCTTTCTTTGCCGTTTCCGGCGCTAGCCACCATTATATCGGCCGATGTTGCCACTAATCGCATCGCCTGCGCTTGAGGGACGCTCGACTGGTGGTGGCCGGGCTCGAATCGACGCCGATCGTCGAGAATTTCCTTTTCTCTTCTCGATTCTCTCTCCCTTCGCCATTCGTGGTTCCTTTAGGCCGGTGGTGGCTCGGCTCTTGTCGGGCTTTCCTTCCTTGGCCTCCGTCGGTCGTCGGCAAAGGGCTCGGCTTCTCGTTTGTTTTCTGCTTCGTTTTTTGTTTCTCTTCAATTTTGCGTTTCTGAACTTTCGTTTATTATTATTATTATTATTATTATTATTATTTATAATTTAGTTTATTATTATTATATTCATTAAAATAATCAAAAAAATTCTAAAAATATCTACTAATTTTTATATTTTATTAATAATTAATTAATTTAATTAATTTACTTTATTTATTGTATTTTAACCCTTTTTCAGTATATTTTCTCCATATTTTTGGGATATTGTCCCGATTGAAATTTTTGATTAATTCCAATAAATTCATATCTTGATCAATTTAATCTGAAATTTAATTATTTCTTCGTTATTGATCAAGATTTCTCAATCCCATATTTTTAACTAAATTTTCTTATCGAATTTATATCGGCTTTTGGTCTTTTGACCGTTTTACCCTTCAACGTGTTCAGAAATTTCATTTCAATCCTTTGCATTTTTTAAATGTATTCGAAAATTTTTATTCATTCCCTTTGCTCTTACGATAAAAATCGGGTCTTACATTGGTGGTCAGGCATGAAAAGGGACATCGTAGAGTTGTAGCAAAGTGTCTCGTATGTTAGTAGATTAAGGTAGAGCATCGAAAGCCTGTAGGGTTATTATAGCCTCTACTTATATCGACATGGAAATAGGAGCTTGTTACTATAGATTTCGTTATAGGTTTACCTAGGGACCCGACGAAACCATAATGCTATTTGGGTGATTGTGGACAAATTGACTAAGTCAGCCTACTTTTGGGTTATGAAATCCACATATACTCTGAGTGCGCGGGTGGATTGATATGTATGGGAGATTGAGGAATACCATGTAATGTTCCAGTGAGTATTGCATCAGATAGGGATTCCTGCTTCACTTCCCACTGCTAGGAACATTATCAAAAAACCATGGGAACCCAATTGAGTTTTAGCACAGCTTTCCATAATCAGAGAGAATCATCCTGACAATGGAGGATATGTTGAGAGCATGCGAAATGGATTTGAAAGGCTCCTGGGATGATCATTTGTTATTAGTCAAATTTGCCTACAACAATAGTTATTACTCGAGTATCGAAAAGGCATTTGTCACCCCCCGAAAATGCGAAAAATAGGGCAAATTTAAAAACTTTTTACTCATCAATTTACAATTAAGGGTGCATTCTTGTGCAATGTCATACATCATCATACTTATCATACCTCAGGATCACATCATTAGATAGTATATATCATATCATATAGATTACTCAATCTCAAGTTAATTAATCCTAATACATCCCATACAATGTTATACATCAAGTGTCTGTAATTATAATAATTGTCTGGATACATGAAAAGATAAATGATATCTCAAAATACAATATATGGCTTGGAGCTCAAGTCCTCCACTAGCCACTACTCCGTACGTCGCAGGGAAACCCTTTTTACTTGAAGAAATCTGGGGGGAAAGAAAACAGGGTGAGCTTCTAAATCGCTCAGTAAGGGGGCAAGGGACTCATTATATAAACCATAATGCATATCATAAAATATTTATTTGTATGTGAAATTCAGTACACCAATTTGAAATCATAGCATGAAAGTTCTTAAAACAACATTCTCATATCTCAAAATCATGTTGAAACATGAAGTAAAAGGATCAATATAGAGCAGCAACGAGCATGTGAAAATAATGTGATAATGGCTTTCTCAATAAACATGATAAAATCACTGTAATAATAATGTACGTGGAGCAGCCACCAAACACACGTGGCATAGCCACTGATTTAGATTCACACGTGGCACAGCCACAGAATAGGGTTTCACGTGGCAACAGCCACCAAATATATGTGGCACAGCCACAGAATAGGGTTTCACGAGGTAACAGCCACGGAATAGGGTTTCACATGGCAACAACCACCAAATATACGTGGCATAGCCACTGATTTAGATTCACACGTGGCACAGCCATAGAATAGGGTTTCACGTGGCAACAACCACCAAATATACATGGCACAGCCACAGAATAGGGTTTCACGTGGCAACAGCTACCAAATATACGTGGCATAGCCACTGATTTAGATTCACACATGGCAAAGCCACAGAATAGGGTTTCACATGGCAACAGCCACCAAATATACATGGTACAGCCACAGAATAGGGTTTCTCACGTTACCAGAATGGAGAAGAATCGAGCTTACATGCTGCCAGAGCAATGCCCGGTGTGTACTCAAAATTACACACCTAAGTCTTTATCAATAGCCATTATCATATAAAATTGGTTTGCCTTCACGTAGGACTCATAGTGGTTTCTTTATCATAAAACTCATTTAAAGCCGTTTTGTACTCAACACAAAACAGATTAAAAAACCGAGTTTTAACCGGCAAAACACGCACACATTTCTCAAATCTCAATATCGCCTTAACGTAGAGCGCAATTCATTTCTCACACAAACTCAACGGTTTATAAAGCGATTCCACACGTAGCTTATAAACTCATAACAACATTGGGCTCCAACCGGCTATAAAAATCATGTGCATTCTCATCAAAACACAACACATCAAACATGCTTGTTTTATAAATCGCGAATCATGCTATAATACTTCACAAATCACATACACAAATGGTTTAGTTTCCCTTACCTCTTTGTACATCGTATAGTGCAATCGTTTCCCCCTTGTCATGGACTAGTCTCGCATTCCACTCTGGAACTCCCGAGCTGTCCAAACGATGTTAAAACATCGATATTCATCATCACAGTAACCTCAATTCTCAAAATCGAGCATAATTTCTCATAACACCTCAAATCTCTCAATTCTCTTAACTCTATCTCAATCCACAATCTCATTCACAACATCTCAACATCCTACACTTCCCATGCCATAATATCTATGCTAATTCACCACATTGTCTAAATTTCCATTTATAACTAAAAATTCCCAAAATTACCAAAATTGCTAAATATCATCATCACTCCAACTACATTGTAATTTCATCAATCCCTAATCATTTTCCAGCTATTTCAACACAATGCCAACAACCATTATCACCAAAATCATCTCAAATATCAAGATCGAGGTTTAGAAATTACCCAAAACTTGTGGAGAGCTTATCTCTTGCCTCGAATCAATCCGTCTTCTGATTTCCAAGTATGTTGTTCTTTCTTTGATGAGGAACAACTTTCCTTCTTGCCACAACCTCTGATTTAGACGGAAATGTGTGCTTTGGATGAGTGAGAAAGCTAGGGCTCGGGTGAAAATGGGGTTTTGAAGAGAGAGAAAATGAAATTGCAGGAGAAAGAAGAGGTTCTTTATATAGACGGAGGGTAGGAGATCGATCTGGCTCTTGATAAGATCGATCTGCATTTGAATTTAGGGACGATTTTGGGCAATTTTATGCCTAGGAGATCGATCTGTTGAGGGGTGAGATCGATCTCTTTATGGCTTTATGAGATCAATCTGCTTCTTGAGGAGATCGATCTTCTCCCAAACAGAAACATTTGGAGATCGATCCCTTCCTCATGAGATCGATCTTCTCTCAAACAGAATCATAAGGAGATCGATCCTCTTCCATTGGAGATAGATCTGCTCACTTACTATCCTCCTTCCTTGTCATTTTTAACTTACCAGATCGATCTCTCCTTCTCCAAGATCGATCTGACCTCATAGTTTCACACTTAGGTTAAACACTTAACATGTAAATCTCCAAATATAATTTCCACAGTCTACTACTTGGATTATTTCTCATTCATCACATATACATTTCACTTAACTCAATAAATTATACTTCAAGTTCATATTACATAATTAAAATATGTCCAAAATTCTCAGATCTCACATCCTCCCCACCTTAAAAAGAATTTGGTCCTCCAAATTCAACTCCACTCATCAAATAGATAGGGGTATTTCTCCTTCATGAGACTCTCCAATTCCCACGTTGCCTCTTCCATTGAGTGATGTTTCCACAAAACTTTCACTAATGGGATGCTCTTGGTTCTAAGTACCTTCTCCTTTCTATCGAGAATCTGGATGGGTTCCTCAGTATAGCTCATGTCCTCTTGTATGTCCATCTCGGCATACTCTATGACATAAGAAGGGTCCGGGTGGTACTTCTCAACATGGACACATGAAAAACATTGTGTATTTCGGACATCCACGGGGGTAATGCCAATCTGTAGGCTACCTCTCCCACTCTCTCAAGAATCTCAAATGGTCCTACATATCGAGGACTCAATTTTCTTTTCTTCCCGAATCCCATGATACCCTTACTCGGTGATATTTTTAGAAATACTGCATCACCAACATCAAACTCGAGTGGCCGTCTACACACATCCGCGTAGCTTTTCTGTCTACTCTGTGCAGCCTGTAACCTCTCACATATGAGTTTCACACTATGTACAGCTTGCTCAACAAGCTCGAGAGCATTTATCTTTCTGTCGTCGACTTTTTCCCAAGCTACAGGGGATCTACACCTCCTACCATATAGAGCCTCAAAAGCTGCCATTCCAATACTCGCATGATAGCTGTTATTGTACGCAAACTCTGCTAGGGGCAGGTGATCATCCCATGATCCCTTAAAATCCATTGTACACGCCCTCAACATATCCTCTAGGGTCTGAATAGTCCTCTCTGACTGACCATCTGTCTAAGGATGATAGGCGATACTAAAACTCAATCGAGATCCCATGGACTTCTAAAACTGGGTCCAAAATCTGAAAGTAAATCGGGAATCTCTATCAGAAGTAATACTCACTGGAGCCCCATGTAATCTAGCTATCTCACTGAGATATAACTCAGCTAAGGCATCCACAGTATTTGTGCTCTTGATGGCAAGGAAGTGGGCACTCTTGGTCAATCTATCCACTATGACCCATATAGCGTCACAACCTCTTCGGGTCCTCGGTAAACCCATAATAAAGTCTATAGTGACATGCTCCTATTTCCATGTAGGTGCAGGTAAAGGCTGTAGTAGTCCCCCGGGCTTCCTATGCTCAGCTTTCACTTGCTGGGATACTAAACATCTGGCCACATATTCTGCCACGTCTCGCTTCATACCACTCCACTAGTACAGCTTTCTCAAATCTCGGTACATCTTAGTGCTCCCTGGGTGCATGGTGTATCGTGAGCAGTGGGATTCTCTCAGTATCTGTCTATTCAGGGTATCATCGTCCGATACACAAATCCGTCATCTGAATCTCAACAATCCATCCTCACTGACTGTGAGATCCAACTGCGAACTCTGTTCAGCTTGGCTAACCATATCTATCAACCTCTGATCACGGCGCTGCCCAGTTTTAATCTAATCCATGATCTTGGGCTCTATCCGCAAGCTAGCCAAAAATCCAGTCTCTACCTCTTTAACTCTGATGGTAAATCCCATTCCCTGATCATCATAGCAGATATCATACTTTTCCTGCTCAAGGCATCAGCAACTACGTTCGCCTTACCCGGATGGTATAGAATCTCGCAGTCATAATCCTTAAGGAGTTCCATCTATCTCCTTTGTCTCATGTTTAACTCTTTCTGATCAAAGAGATATCTCAAACTCTTGTGATCAGTGAAGATCTGGAATCTTTCCCCATATAAGTAGTGTCGCCAGATCTTTAAGGCAAATACCACAGCGGCTAACTCCAAATCATGCGTGGGGTAATTCCGCTCATGGTCTTTTAACTGTCGCGATCCATATGCGACCACTCTTCCATGCTGCATAAGCACACACCCCAATCCTTGATGAGAAGCATCACTATATACCAAAAATCCCCTTGATCCTGTAGGGATAGTCAACACAGGTGCCGCTGTTAACCTCCTCTTTAATTCCTGAAAACTGAGCTCACATTGATTAGTCCATATAAATGGGGTCTCTTTGCGCATGAGATTAGTCAAAGGGGCGGCAATCCTGGAAAATCCTTCCACAAACCTTCTGTAATACCCTACCAAACCAAGGAAGCTTCGTACCTCCGTAATCGTCCTCGGTCTTTCCCAGTTAAGCACAGCCTCCACTTTACTTGGATCCACTGATACTCCTTCCTCTGAGACTATAAGACCAAGGAAAGCTATCTGATCCAGCCAAAACTCACACTTACTAAGCTTTCCACATAATTGTTTATCTCAGAGTATCTGAAGTACTAACCACAAATGCTGTGCATGCTCCTCATACGACCGAGAGTACACTAGGATATCATCGATAAAGACTATCACAAACTTATCTAGATAGTCTCTGAACACCTCATTCATTAATCTCATAAATGCTGCAGGGGTGTTCGTCAATCCAAAGGACATCACCAAAAATTCAGAATGGCCATACCTCGTCCTGAAGGCTGTCTTTGGAATATCTTCTTCCTTTATCCTTAATTGGTGATAGCCTGATCTCAAATCAATTTTAGAGAAGACTGAGGCCCCTCTCAGCTGATCAAGTAGATCATCAATCCTAGGCAGTGGGTATTTATTCTTCACCGTGGCTTTATTCAACAACCAGTAGTCTACGCATAATCTGAGACTACCATCCTTTTTCTTAACAAATAAAACTGGTGCTTCCCACGGTGAGATACTGGGTCTAATGATCCCTCGATCCAATAACTCCTGTAGTTGTTTCTTCAATTCCTCAAGTTCCACTAATACCATCCTGTAGGGAGGTTTAGAGATCGGCTAAGTATCTGGTACCAAATCAATGGTAAACTCCAGCTCTCTCTCTAGTGGTAAACCTGGTAACTCATCTGGGAAAACATCCAAAAATTCACACACCACAGGTATATCCTCAATCCTCGGATGTTCCCGATCATCATTTGAGATGAGTGTTTCATAACCTTCACATGAACAATCATATTTAATACTCCCCAAAATAATATTAAAATTCTCAAATTGTTTACAAAATTTCATACGTCTATTTACTCAATATTTCAAACGTACACTGTAAGGTTCAGGTAGGGAGAAAGTTACAATCTTAGTGTAGCAGTCTAAACTCGCTCGATTGGTTGCCAACCAATCCATTCCCAAAATTACATCAAACCCATGCATATTTAACATGATTAGATCTGCTAACATCACTCTATCTCCCACCTTTATTCCACATCCTCTACAGATTAACTCAGTTCTCTGGTATTCATGCATAGGGGTATTTACATGTAGTATATAATCTAAAGGTTCAAACTTCAAAATTAAACTACATGCAAAATGCTCTGAAATAAACGAATGCGTGGATCCTGGATCAATTAACACATGAGCCTTATAATCACAAACAGAGAGTGTACCTCTTATAGTTTCTGCAGAAGTGTCTGCGGTCTCCTTATCTAGGGCAAACACGCGTCCCTGTGTAACAGGCTTCTTCCCTTTCTCTGCAGCAGTGGCCCGTCTCTGGGGGTTCACTCTTTGAGGCTGTTGTCTAGTGGGCTCCAGAACATGTGGTTTCTGAGGTTGAGGGCAGTCTTTCACCATGTGACCCATGTCTCCACATCTAAAACATCCATGGATCAACCCAGTACAACTTCCCTCATGCATTCGACCACAATTTCTGCAAAACCTTGTCTCAGGCCTGACATCTCAAGGGGTCTCCCTGATGTTAGGGTAAACTCTGGGTATCTCTAATCTGCCCTTCTACACCTCAATCCTTCCTCTTCTGAAGGAACCTCTCCGAGCATCTGTTTGGAAAATCATTGGCCTCTTACCCTTATCTCTATTCACTGCTCTGAGCTCATTCTGGGACTGTACCATTTCAATTCCTCTCTCAATCTCTTGTGCTCGTCTCAGAGCATCTCCAAACTTGGTAATACATAGGCCTCTCAATCTATCTCTGATGATGAGCTTCAATCCATACATAAACTTCTCTGTGCGGAGCTCTTCATTCTTGAAGGTCTCTGGGTCATATCTCAATAGCGCGGTGAATTGGCTCTCATAGTCATCCACAAACATATCACCCTGTACCAAACTCAAAAACTCGACCTGTTTCTTTCTTTGGGCTGCTCGTGGTACATATTGGGCTCTAAAGACTGTCTGGAACTCTTCCCAACCAATCATATCCTGGTGGGACATCAGAATACCCTGGGTAGTACCCCACCAATCTTGAGCTCTCCCCTTCAATATATAGATACTCATACTGACCCTCTTAGCATCGATGCACCCCAGATAATCAAATATAATTCTCAACTCCGTCAGCCACTCCTCAGACTCTGTACGATCCTTCTTTCCCCTAAATACGGGTGGATTCATCTTCAAAAAATCCTCCAGTCGGACCATACTTCTGTCATTAGGCTGAGTGACGGGAGGCACTGGGTCCATCTGTACTGGGGGTACGGGAGGTCCTTGTGGTCGTGTAGGAGTAGTACCCGATGCATTATCTCCAAAGTGTTGCGTGAATAGCGCTGTCATCTGCTCAAAACCTTGCCTCACATCAGTCTCAATCCGATTAAATCGAGAGTTAGGACTCTCTGGTTGGGGGGCAGGTGGCGGAGGGGACTCTGCCTGCCTCCTCGAACGACCTCATTGTCCACTCATTCTCTATCTCAACTCGTCTCCTCCGCGTACATGTCAAAATCGATTGAAATCTCAATCCTTAAATTCAGTTCATGACCAAACTATTACAGACACTTGGGATATATTCTATTTCACTTAACCGACACTGACAGTACTAGACACCCTAAGCTCTGATACCAAGAAAACTCTATCACACCCTGAAAACAC
Organism: Firmiana major; assembly: GCA_033439115.1. NCBI lineage: Eukaryota > Viridiplantae > Streptophyta > Magnoliopsida > Malvales > Malvaceae > Firmiana > Firmiana major. The sequence goes on from CM065905.1 coordinate 43,791,264, forward strand.
AGAAAATATGGCAAATTTAAAAACTTTTTACTCATCAATTTACAATTAAGGGTGCATTCCTGTGTAGTGTCATACATCATCATACTTATCATACCTCAGGATCACATCATTAGATAGTATATATCATATCATATATATTACTCAATCTCAAGTTAATTAATCCTAATACATCTAATACAATGTTATACATCAAGTGTCTGCAATTACAAAAATTGTCTGGGTACATGAAAAGATAAATGATACCTCAAAATACAATATATGGATTGGAGCTTAAGTCCTCCACTAGCCACTACTCCGTACGTCGCAGGGAAACCCTTTTTACTTGAAGAAATCTGGGGGGAAAGAAAACAGGGTGAGCTTCTAAATAGATCAGTAAGGGGGCAAGGGACTCATTATATAAACCATAATGCACATCATAAAATATTTATTTGTATGTGAAACTCAGTACACCAATTTGAAATCATAGCATGAAAGTTCACAAAACAACATTCTCATATCTCAAAATCATGTGGAAACATGAAGTAAAAGGCTCAATATAGAGCAGTAACGAGCATGTGAAAATAATGCGATAATGGCTTTCTCAATAAACGTGATAAAATCACTGTAATAATAATACACATGGCGCAGCCACCAAACACACGTGGCATAGCCACTGATTTAGATTCACACGTGGCACAGCCACAGAATAGGGTTTCATTTGGCAACAACCACCAAATATACGTGGCACAGCCACAGAATAGGGTTTCATTTGGCAACAACCACCAAATATACGTGGCACAGCCACAGAATAGGGTTTCACGTGGCAACAGCCACCAAATATACGTGGCACAGCCACAGAATAGGGTTTCACGTGGCAACAGCCACCAAATATACGTGGCATAACCATAGAATAGGGTTTCACGTGGCAACAGCCACCAAATATACTTGGCATAGCCACTGATTTAGATTCACATGTGGCACAGCCACAGAATAGGGTTTCACGTGGTAACAGCCACCAAATATACGTGGCACAACCACAGAATAGGGTTTCTCACGTTACCAGAACGGAGAAGAATCGGGCTTACATGCTACTAGAGCAATACTCGGTGTGTACTCAAAATTACACACCTAATTCTTTATTAATAGCCATTATCATATAAAACTGGTTTGCCTTCACATAGGACTCATAGTGGTTTCTTTCTCATAAAACTCATTTAAAGCCGTTTTGTACTCAACACAAAACATATTAAAAAACTGAGTTCCAACCTGTAAAACACGCACACATTTCTCAAATCTCAATATCGCCTTAACGTAGAGCCCAATTCATTTCTCACACAAACTCAACGGTTTATAAAGCCGTTCCACACGTAGCTTATAAACTCATAAAAACATTGGGCTCCAACCGGCTATAAAAATCGTGTGCATTCTCATCAAGACACAACACATCAAACATGTTTGTTTTATAAATCGCGAATCATGCTATAATAGTTCACAAATCACATACACAAATGGTTTAGTTTCCTTACCTCTTTGCACCTCGTATAGTGCAGTCGTTTCCCCCTTGTCATGGACTAGTCTCGCATTCTACTCTAGAACTCTCGAGCTATCCAAACGATGTTAAAACATCAATATTCATCATCACAGTAACCTTAATTCTCAAAATCGAGCATAATTTCTTATAACACCTCAAATCTCTCAATTCTCATAACTCTATCTCAATCCACAATCTCATTCACAACATCTCAACATCCTACACTTCTCATGCCACAATATCTATGCTAATTCACCATATTGTCTAAATTTTCATTTATAACTCAAAATTCCCAAAATTACCAAAATTGCTAAATATCATCATCACTTCAACTACATTGTAATTTCATCAATCCCTAATCATTTTCCAGCTATTTCAACATAATGCCAACAACCATTATCATCAAAATCATCTCAAATATCAAGATCGAGGTTTAGAAATTACCCAAAACTTGTGGAGAGCTTATCTCTTGCCTCGATTCAATCCGTCTTTCGATTTCCAAGTATGTTGTTCTCCCTTTGATGAGGAACAACTTTCCTTCTTGCCACAACCTCTGATTTGGATGGAAATGGGTGCTTTGGATGAGTGAGAAAGCTAGGGCTCGAGTGAAAATGAGATTTTGAAGAGAGAGAAAATGAAATTACAGGAGAAAGTAGGGGTTCCTTATATAGACGGAGGGTAGGAGATCGATCTGGCTCTTGATGAGATCGATCTGCATTTGAATTTGAGGACGATTTTGGGCAATTTTATGCCTAGGAGATCGATCTATCGAGGGGTGAGATCGATCTCTTTATGGCTTTATGAGATCGATCTGCTTCTTGAGGAGATCGATCTTCTCCCAAACAGAAACATTTAGAGATTGATCCCTTCCTCATGAGATCGATCTTCTCTCAAACAGAATTATAAGGAGATCGATCCTCTTCCATTGGAGATCGATCTGCTCACTTACTATCCTCCTTCCTTGTCATTTTTAACTTACCAGATTGATCTCTCCTTCTCCAAGATTGATCTGACCTCATAGTTTCACACTTAGGTTAAACGCTTAGCATGTAAATCTCTAAATATAATTTCCATAGTCTACTACTTGGATTATTTCTCATTCATCACATATACATTTCACTTAGCTCAATAAATTACACTTCAAGTTCATATTACATAATTAAAATATGTCCAAAATTCTCAGATCTCACAGCATTGTATGGCCATAATTGTTTTTCCCCATTTGGATAGGGAGAAGTGGGTAACAGACATATATTTGCTCCCTATTTTGTAAGATAAGCCTCTGAGAATGTTCAGTCGATAGGTGAGAGATTTAGAACAACTCAAAGCAGACAGAAAAAGTTATGCTTACACGAGACGGAGGCTATTGGAATTTACCGTGGGTGAATCTGTATTTTTAAAAATTTCTCTCTAAAGGTATAGCGAGGTTCAGGAAGAGAGGTACGCTGAGTCCTCGCTACATTGGAACCTTTGAGATACTGGATCGAGTGGGAGATAGAGCCTATAGGTTGGCTTTACCACTAGATTTATCAGGTGTCCACAACGTCTTCCACATTTTGATGTTTCAGAAGTATCACCTGGATCCGACACATGTGATTCAGTAGGAGCCGTTGGAGCTCAAAGAGGATATGACATATGTCGAGAAGCCGATTCGGATATTAGATAGGAAGGAGAAGGTATTAAGGTCCAAGATGATCTTTCTCATGAAGGTTCTTTGGTAGTATCACACTCCAGAAGAGGCTACTTGGGAGTTAGAGAGCATGATGTGGGAGAAGTAGCCGGAGTTGTTTTTAGACTAATTTGGCTCTAATTTTGAGGACCAAATTTCTTTAGAGGGGGAGATCTGTGAGACCCTCACTTGTGTATGACATTCCTTATGATTCACATGTTGTATGACATTATTATAAGTTAATGGAATCATAAGACGAATGATTTTGATTGCATAAATGAGAATGAAATAGTTAAACATACGTAAAAAAATCACGTAAAGGTTAAAGAGGGATAAAAGAGGGCCAAAAGTTGAACTAAGGGGATTTGAATCATTCCGATTGAAAATATGGACTCAGAACGCGAAAATATAGGTAGTCCAATAAGGGAAGTTAGTCCGAAAATGATAACCCAGAAATTACCCAAATTTGGCAATTTATCCTCAAAATATAGAAAAAAATTCATTTCCGAAGAAATAAATAAATGCAATAAAATAAAATATAATACACATATATTTTTGTAGAAATAAATTAGACAAAATATATGTAGAGGGGTGTGTAAATATTAGTGTATAAAATACACTATGAGAGTAAAATATTATTATAATAATATTAAATACTTTATTTTTAGAATTGTTATTATTATTATAATAATATTTTAAATTATAATATATTTCTTATTTAAGTGTATTTTAGTATAAGATATTTGTATATGTATATTATATTATATTAAGATGTAATATATATATATATATCTGTGTGTGTGTGTGTGTATATATAAAAAAGAAGCAAAATCACGAAACAGGGAAAGGGAAGGATCGAAAGCCTGATCCTCCATGTTTTCCTCCACCGGTAGCAACACAGGCGGAGACAACGCAAGGGGTGACTGACGAAGGGTCGACCGGCACCGAGGGACCGTCTTAGAACCATCACGCGTCCCATATCGCCAGCGATGGAGAGATCAGAGGGGAGAAGATTGAAAAGGGAGATGGGAAATTCAGTGGCACCGTGGCCGATTTGGCCTGAACCACCGCCAACCGAAGGTTCCCTAGGTTTAGGTGCATCGATTGGCAAAGGAATCGATCGGAGAAACTACCAGTAATGACGAGTAGGAGAGAGGGCAGTGATGCCAAAAAAGCAGAAGGTCGAACCGGCCTCATCGTTGTCAATCCGAGCATGGCCACCACCAGATTCGTGCTTCGCATGACCAGACGAACCAGCTGGAAGTGGAAGCCGATGAAGAATCGACCGGTAGAGCTCTGAACGGTGAAGGTGGAACTGAGCCGGTCCGAACCGGTTTAGCCAGGAGAGAAAAAAAAAGAGAAAATGGGAAAAAAATTTAGTGATGCCTCTGGTTAACGATAAGCCGGTAAGCTGTCGAAATTGATCGATTTAACTTTTGAAACAATTATCTGAATTTATATTGGATTGAAATTGATCTGGTTTAAATGTATAGTTATGTAGCCCGATAATAGGCGATGAAACGTGGGCTCGATCGAGTCTCGATTTGTGAACCATCACGAAATCACGGGTAAGTGAATCTCACTTACTATAACTGGTATAGTTATACGTGTTAGAAATTCATCGAATAAGTTACGAATTAATTCCGTATAAAAATGCTTAATGTTTGGAATTGAGAATCGATGGTTGTAAATGATTGTGTAAACTGTCCAAAAAGACTAGAAAATGCTTAAGAGAACCCAATAAGTATTAATGGGCTTGATGAGCCCAATGGGCTTTAAAGGAACGAATAGTGAAGTGAAAATGGGTTTAAAACGGATTAAGGCTCATTAAGGTGCAATTGGGCCCAATAGGAGTAAATGGGCCCAATGCTTTAAATTAAGCCCAATAAAGGGAAAATACCAAAGAATGTATTGAAATTAACCTGATAAAAGGTTATATGTAACTCCGAAGATTTTATTAGGAGCAAATCGGACTGAACGAAATTTCATCGTGGAAAAGTCAGACTGTACAGAGTAATTGAGGTAAGGGGATTTTGTAAGTGCTTAGAGGTAGCTATACATATTTTCGAGGGGATTTACAGGGTGTGAAATTCTTTAAGCTATCTAGAAATAAAATAATAATTCTTTGAGAAAAAATTTGAAAATAAGGAAAAATTACGATTTTACCCTAGGTCGAAAAATTTATAAAAAGGGTAGTAAGGATCCTAAAATGCATGAATTTCATGATTTTGATGTTTTTATCATGATTTAATGTCTTAAGCTGAATAAAATGAGGATAGGTTGGTTGTTGCTTTTAATTATTGCATGAAACGGCACAGATTAGGTGCTAAGAATTATTTTCGAGATAATTTATTTAAAATGGAGCCACCTATCGTATTTTATGAGTACAAATAGTGCTATAGCCTTGCTCGCACTGAATTTTGATGTTTTGACTCATATAGATAGTGCTGGAGCCCTGCTTGCACTAGATCTTTCTCATGATATGCATGAAAGCTGTACTAGAGCCTTGCTCATACGTGATTTTGCATTGATTTACTACACATGAAAGTCGTACTGGAGCGTTGCCCGTACGAGGATTTTATATGTTTTGTAGAAAAACGTGCTGAAGCTTCGCTCGCATGAGATGTTCGATATCATGACATGCATAAGTCGCATCGTAGCCTCCTGTAGACTGTGTGTCACAGTGAGATGATATACCAGCACGCGTATTTTGAGACATGAGTTGGTTACCGACATGATATAGGGTGGATATGACCTATAGCAGGCACCCCTGGACCGTGATGTGGGATAAGACCTATGGCGGGCACCCCAGACCATGTGGGTTCACAGAGTATGTTGTACCATGTACATCACATGGAATATGTTATACCGTTAGTCTTGATGACTAGCTGGTTGAGTTGTTATTTGCATGGGCAGGATTGACCTCACCTCCTATTGCAGTTGTGATGCCCCGCATTTCAAGATCCGTATTGCCTGGGATCACTGGGATTTATATATGGCCATAGTTCCCAAATTTGTTTCCATAAGTAACCTACATACCTCACATGATATCACACTATATTGGTAGACTAGGGTAGACCCGAAGGAGGGGTTATATCCATATTTATATTTTAAAGAAATGTGGTTTTACATATCAGGGTAATTCCGAAGGGTAGGTTTTAGCCTTGAATTCGTTTGTTTGTGATGAAATTTATGAGTTTTGTTATGATGAGCATGAGATGTTTTACATGATGGTTTCCCATGTATTATCATGCTTGATTTTATGAGTTTTTCATATATTCTATACATATTCATGTGACATAGTTTTATTTTACCTCATGCTCCCGATGTAAATGATTTTATATCATGGTATTATAAGCATGTAGATAGTATAGCTATCTACCTGCTTACATTCTTTCCTTACTGAGCAAGTTGTGCTCACCCTTTCACTTTCCACCTCTACAGAGCATCCGTAGCGGTTGAGAGCGAGTGGAAACTTGCACTCCCGGTGTCCGCTGCTTCCCATCACTAAGAGGTATACACATTAGTATCGCTTTGTATCTAAACACATATAACACAGTAATACTTTTGGAATGTAATTTGGGGGATGTCAATATTTGTAGACACGTACGAAATAATAAAATTATAGTTTAAGTAGCTTATAGCTTACAATTGTTTTATATAAATATTAAATAATGCAGTTTATGGTAAGATGTAACTAACACCGGGTCATAGCTCAGCTAGTTGGTGTTGGAAACTGATCATGACATGGAAAGTTAAGGAATAAAGCGAGAATTTTGTAGTGATTTTTGTTAGAAAGGGGGTCATGACAATAGGGGCTGTAGACGGGATCAGGGTCGGACAACAAACATGCGTAGTATCTGAATAAACTTACACTAGCACATAGCTAGAGCACGGGCACCGGTGACACTCACCGTGCGGGAGACATTATGCGTGCTGCGCGGGTACGAGATACTATGAAAATATCTACCACGTGTAGCGAAGTCAACCACCACAAATGTGAAGACAAGCACTACACAGGTTCCACGTATCAGGCACTACAAGTGGCGAAGCCGGAGTGCCAAAAGTGGTGGGCATGATATGCACATAACATATGCTAATGGGGTAGCCTTCTAGTCTCAAAATCTCATTTCTTTACCTACTTTCATAATCGATTAAGAGTCATTTCGAAACATAATTCATAAAATCATATAGTTTTGATTATAAAATGTTTATATATCAAAACTTATATACCATGAACAAAAACTCAGTTTCAGGATAAATCAGGTTAAGGCTTTTTGGAGTTTCCTGTTGGGAAAAGCTTGGTTCTTTCCTCAAAAGCTTTTCATATTTATTTCAAGTCATTTTATGACACGTAAATAGCTACTGAAAGTCATTATTATCTTAAATTGCATCCCTTACCTCAAGGAGCTAAGGCTGCGTTAATTCGTCGGGTCTCGGGATTGCCTCGATTTACGTGCTAGATTCTCAAGCTGCCCAAAACAAGGTCACTTCATCAAATATCATTCAATTTCATCTCAACATACTCAAATATATATATATATATATTTATTTATTTTCTTAAAAGTTGACCAATTTTGACATTTTTGTTAACTTTTTCTATTTTCTTGGTTTTGCCGATTTAAGTGTCGATTTAAGTTATTTTAGCCAATTTGATTATTCTAACTTCACATTCACCATCTTAATAACCTAAATACTCATTCACATTCATAATTCCTACTTTCATCAATCCAATTTTACGAATTCTCACACCTTTCGATTTTTCACTAAACTAAGCTATAAACCAGACATTTTGGTATAAATTTAACTATTAACAACCTTAAATTCATCCAAAATTCATCATATCCACAACTTGAGCATGCTGATCAGAACTATACACCTCCGTAAAAATTATTTCTTTAAAATCTACTTAACAAAAAATCATTCAAAGACATCAATTAAAAACATATCTCATGTTCATCATCATTCATAAATTTTACCTCAACTTTGACCAAGGTTGACCACATTTTTTATCTTCCAAACAAATCCTCAGGTGTAATTCAACATGTATATAGCTTAGAATCATAAAAAACTATAAGAAAATAGAACCAAAAACTTCCAAAAACTAAACTTTCTCTCACCTCGAAACAGGCCAGATTGTGCCCTTATTCTTCTCTTTAAGTTTTCACCTAGTAAATGAACTCCTTTTGTGACAGCCCAGAAGCGCGAAAAATAAGGCTAATTTAAAAAAAAAAATTCTTAGATTAAACTTCCTACTCGAGTTGCATTCCAGTACAGTGTCAGTTAACTACTTCCTATCTCATCAATCAATATCTCAAGGATCTCTCGACATCCACATATATTTAATCAAATATCATGACATCAAAAGAAGTTTACTTCTCCATTCATTTACTAATACCCATTTGATTACATCCTAATATTACTCAAATACAAGTGTCTGCATTACACAACTGTCTGGATACAAAATGAATTGAATTATACCTCTCGCATCTACAAGCAATAACCTGGGGAGAGTCTCGTCCACCAGCCTATGTCAAGTACGCTGCAGGTACCAGCGCTCACTATAAATAATCTGTAGGGCAGAAGAAAAAAGGGGGTGAGCTTTCAACTTCACTCAGTAAGAAGTGCATATGAGTTTTAAAAATCATCATTAAAGCATAAGTGGAATAATGGCATAATTCACATGATTATAAATACGTGATTAAAATCACAGTTCATTAAAACATCTTTATCTCATTTCACAAACACGTGATATCTTAGAATAATTATGGAGACTAGGTATAGTATAAACATCATGAATGCAATCATCACATCATATCATCCTCAATGAGGGCATCTCTCGTTACCAAAACGGAGGCATCTCACGTTACTAAAATGGAGGCATCATCTCATGTTACCAAAACGGAGGCATCTCACGTTACCAAAATGAAGGCATCTCATGTTACCAAAACGGAGGCATGGTAAGACCCGAGCCTAGCAAAGCCTCGACGTCAACCGAAGTGGAGGTATCCACCGATGTGCAAGTTTCATGACAAGCCTTTAGTCTCAAATTAAAACATACTATTAGTATGCAGAAAATAGTTTCACCTTCACGTAGAGCTCATAATAGTTTTGCTTTTAAATATCTTTTAAATAAAAAGATATATTTTCTTATAAATAACTCAAATCACAAAACCGAGCTCAAACCGAAAAAACATACACTCAAGTGATAAATCTCAAATCAAACACTTTTCTCAATGAGTATGCTCATTTGTAAACTCATTTTATGCTACCAAAGCAATTTCATCAATAAGGAAATACATATGCACAAAAGGTTGCATCCCTTACCTCTTGCACCTTAGGTGGTACAATAACCCTGTTTCACAGACTAGTTCTGACTCACAAGTCAAGTTCCTAAGTTGTCCAAATAACGTTAAAACATCAATAAACACTCATTACACCTCTACTTCATACTTTTATTCATGTATTTTCTTAAACACCCTAGGTGTACATTTTCTTAACTCCATCAAATTCCATTAGTTAATCACATCAAACTATCTCACAATCATGCATATAACATCACCACCACTATAGTATAATCATTTCACCATTAAGTCAGCTGTAGTTCATCTTCTCACACTAAACCCATTTTTTACTATAGTTGGTTCATCATGCTCTAGGTGGTTTCAACCAACAATTCATACACCAATCAACTCCTAACAACATCGAAATAAACATATTTAGAGTTGGTGTAATGGAAACTTACCTAGCTTGACTTTTCTCTTGCCCGAAATTGGAAGACCTCTTGCTCCTTCAATCCTTGAAGTTAAATGTTGATTCCAAGATATGTTGTTTTCCTCCTCACAATGAACAACTGTACTCAAATAGCCTTTTTTCTCAAATCCTTTTGGAAAGGGTGGTATTCTAGAGTGAGAAACTAGGTTTTTTCTTTGGTAAAATAGAGGGGTGGTTGATATTTTACGGAAGGAAGGCTCGGATTATCGAGATTTTTATAGATTTCACATTATGAGATTGATCTCCAAGGGGTGGAGATCGATCTACCCTTAAACTCCTCTAACATTTTGACAATTGTAGGTAGGAGATCGATCTACCCTTAAACTCCTCTAACATCTTGGCTAGGCAGAGGCTTATAGAGATCGATCTGCCATAGGGATGAGATCGATCTGCTCCTAGTCAAGACAAATTGAGATCATTCTCCCAGGGAAGGGATCGATCACTTCCAGGCAGAGCCACTTTGAGATCGATCTTCTTAGGGAGGAGATCTGTAAGACCCATATTTTTATATGTTATCTATATAAATTGCTAAGTATGCAGTCATTTATGTAATAGGAATCATAAGTGATGTAAGGTCCGTAAATCCGATGTACACACTAGTTATGTGGATTCATGATGTATACGTAAGTTTCATTAAGTATGAATGATAAGAAATGGACCTTTTGAAGTGATGAAAGTGTATTGAATGCAAAATGAGTAGTGTGGTAAATGGAAATAAAGTTAACTTTGAGAATTGAAGTAAAAAATGGCTAAGTATGGCTGCAGGACAGGGGGAGATCGATCTCCAATGCAAGGGAGATCGATCTGAGAGGCATTTTTGAATAAGGAAATCGATTCTCAATCCAAGCAGATCGATCCCCTTAAGCCTCGGCCTGAAGCAGATCGATCTCATTACCCTGCGAGATCAATCTGTGAAGCTCTCGGCCTGGGAGAGATCGATCTCATGTTCTTCGACAGATCGATCTCCTAAGCTTAAAAACTCACTATAGGAAGGCTAAAAATAGTTGTAGATCGATCTCTCACTTATAGAGATTGATCTCTGATAATTCTATTTTTAATAGAATTATTTGTGCTTAATTTCCTAATTATTTATTTAATCCCCATATTATTTTATTAATTATCCCCTATATTTAATTAAAATTCTTTAATGTGCAGATAAATTAAATTCGGATGAAACTCAGTCATTTCAATCAAAAATGGACTGAAATCGGGTTAAAGGAGATTGGACCACGTCAAAATTGTAGACTGAGTCACCAGTCGTCTGGACACGCGTGATGCCAGGTGTCCGTATTTTATTCGCTTCGAAACGATAAGATCGACGAACACCGTGCCAACCTTCTGGAAGACACACGCCGGGCCACATTGCATAACCAATTGGACAAAAAGACTGATGACAAGGAAATATCTGCTTTGCAGCAAATCAAATGAAGACAAGTGGCTAAACAATGCCAACTCATCTAGGATGGAAAAATTACCATTGTACCCCTAAGTGTGTGTATAAATAGAATATGATGGCAATTGAAAAAGAAGAAGTAAAGTAGGAAGTAGGGTAGGAGTAGTGTAGAGTAATTTATGAGTAGTTTTTAATGTAATCTAGGGTAGAATAGTTTTTAGGGTAATTTTAAGTTAGCATTTTATTTTTCTAAGCTTTCCCGTTTGTCTTACTCTTTAATTTTGATTTTTTTTAACCACTATTGTTAAACTTTTAGAAGCATTCCGTTTGCCACCATTGTTCATTGATCTTCTCAATTTTGTTAAATCCAGTTCTTCTACTTTTCAGTTTTAATACATAGTTTACATATTTTACATTTCCCAGTTGTAGCTCTCGATTTGCAAAAGAATTGCTTATGTTTTGAGTTGAAAAACCATCATTTTTTTTAGCTCTCGGTTAGATATTCTTTGGTGCATTCGGGTGACTTAAATGTTTCATTCATTCTTCTAACTTGTGGTTCTGTTGCCTTAATGTGGGTTGATGCTGAGCATTTGTCCACATTATAAGCAAAGTGGAACATGGTTGGAGAAGAAAATGAAACAATCCGAGGAAGTTCAGCTCCCTGTCAATGGAAGAAGCTCACGGGTGATGTTCTAGTTGTGATTTTTATTTCCTTTCGGTTTTAAGTTTGTATTCAACTATGCATCATTATTCTTTCCTTTCCTTATTTCATTTTTATTTGCATGCAATTCATGATTCGATTTTTGACTGCATTTAGAGTAGCAGATTCCAATTTTTGTTTAATGCATTGCCTTTTGTTTCTTTAATCCCTTTTCATTTACTGCATAGTTATTTCAGCATGATTGTTGTTAGTCCATTTGTTGCTTGCCGATGGTTAGTGAAAAGGATGGGGTAAGTTTTTCGATGTAGAGTCTCAAGAAGCAATTAGTGGAGCATAGTTTCATTCTTGGCTTCATATTTGTCCTTTGTTTAGCTCTGTTTTATGTCTTGCCACTGTTATTACAGTTTATTTGTTGTCTACAAATTCTTTAAGAAGGCTCTTGGTACCAGGAATGGGCAAAGATGACGATGAAGCATGAACAACAGTAATCTGTCATCTAGCTTGATGTTGCAGAGTCGAGAATGAGGACAAAACCATGAGCAACACCTGGAGGGGCAAGACGTGGTGAATGATCATGTTCAGGACAGTGCTGCTGGTACTGCAGTGGAAGACTGAACTGGGAGTGAGCTGGGCATGCCGAGGAAGGAGCAGCCATAGCAGTGTAGGACAGTACTGGTAGTAGATGCACAGCAGCTTGGAGCAGCAGGACACATGCACTGAAACGAGAGCAGTAGGATATATCTGGAGTAACCAAGAAGAAAGACAATGAACAGTGCACAGTACACATGCTCGGGACCACTGGGTTTTTACAATCTGTTAAGGCCATGTTTGGCATTATGAATTTGTTTCAATTAAATTTACCATGCATTTCTATTAGTTGTTATTGCTTTTACTTTAGTAGAGTTAGAGTATTGAATCAATTTGCTTATTAGTTATAGGAATTAAGGTTTTTCAAATAGAATTAATTTAGATTAAACTCATTTTATGCATTTTAAGTTTTCATTTTAATTTGAATAATCCAATAGTATTTATCATGCATTAGTTAGATTTTATTGTTAAATTAGTAATTAGATATAGTTAGGATTAGTTTAGAGATAATATTTTAGACTTTTAGATTTGTAGTTAATTTCCTAAATTTTTCTAGGATTTTATTTCATTAAATCTTAAGTTAGCTTAATTTGCATTTTGATTAAGTAGTTTAAAATTGCATTTTAGGATTGTTTAATTTTAGTTTAATTAATTTTATTGCTTTATTTTCATATTTTTATTTTATTTTAGTTGTGTTAAATCATTTTAACTGTTTTAATTTTCTTTTGTAGGTACTTTCTTTAATTGCTTGGAGTACTGTAAGTAACTTTTTAGCTTAGTTTTATTTTCTTTTAGTTTATAGCTTTTATTATTTTCAGTACATTTAAATTTAACCTTGTAGACCACCTATTAAAACTTCATAATTTTCTAGGATATACTTAGGGTGAAATTAACCAGTAGTTAATTAGGCTGATCAACTTCTCTGTGGGACGATAACTCAGGACTCAAATCTTATTATTACTTTTACGACCCGTGCACTTGCGGTAATACGTTTAGATCGTACCAAGTTTTTGGCGCCGTTGTCGGGGAAGTTTTAATTAGTCGTTAATTAATATCGGTGAAATTATGCTTAGGTGTAATTCTAGCTTGTAAATATTTGGGTTGTAAATATTTAGAGCCTCACTTAGGTTAGTTAAATTTTCTCATAATTAATTAAAAAAATTAAAAAATTAAAAAACTGAAGAAAAAAAATTTAAGGACTTTGTGATGTTTGCATGCGTAGAGCTAGGAGTTACAATTGCTTTCCTTTAGATCCTGAAATTGAAAGAACCCTTAGGAAAATTTAAAAGGATTCTAGGAAATTATTAGCTTCACTGCAAAACACTATGGTAGAAAATCGAGAAATTAGGACCGTTGGAGATTATGCAATGCCGACTATTGGAGGTTATTACACCGGCATTAGGCCACAGCTATCCCTGCAAACAATTTTGAAATTAAGCCTTCAATCCTCCAGATGATCCAGACCACTCTGCAGTTAATGGGCTTTCGCACGACGACCCACATGCTCACCTCGGGCAATTCCTGGACTTGTGCAACACCTTCAAGCACAATGGATTATTTGATGATGCACTTAGGCTTAGATTATCCCCCTTCTCGCTTAGGGATAGGGCGCGACACTGGTTAACCTCCTTGCCTCCAGGATCCATTTGTACATGGGACGAGTTAGCCCACCAATTTCTAGCTAAGTTTTTCCCTCCCTCTAAAATGGCCAGACTCCGTAGCGACATATCTTCCTTTGCCCAGTTCGATTCGAAAACTCTTTACGAAGCATGGGAATGATATAAGGAGCTTCTTAAGAAGTGCCCTCGCCATGACCTACCTTAGTGGTTGCAAGTCCAGACCTTTTACAACGGACTTACAAGCCAAAATAGGACCATTGTTGACGCTGCTGCGGGTGGAGCTCTAATGTGCAAAACAGAGAAGGAAGCTTACGATCTTTTAGACAAGATAGCATCTAACAAGTACCTATGGTCATTGGAGAGGCAATTGCCAAAGAATTCGATGGGTATTTATGATTTCGACATGCTGTCTACCTTGACCTCTCAAATCACTAACCTTACGAAGAAGGTAGAGTCGCTCAGTACCCAGCATAATCCTTCCATCAGTCCTAATCATGTTTATTCTATCCAAAGTCCTTTTCTTTTCTGTGATCTGTGTAGTGGTACCCACTCTGTAGATAGGTGTCCACTTAACTTAGAATCGGTTCAGTATGTTGCCCCCTAAGCAACAGAACAACCCTTTTTCAAACTCCTATAATCCAGGGTGGAGGAACCATCCTAACTTTTCATGGAGCCAAAATCAAGGGTAATCTTCTAATTCCATATCTGTAGGACTCCCTGGCTTTCAAGCTCTACCGGTTCAGGTACCACCACAGCATCCATTTCCTTATCATCCGCCTTCTCATCATCCCCATCCAACTCACTTTCATCAATCACCACCACCACCACTTATGCAACCCCAACTTTACCATGCCCCAGCAGTTGAGAAGAAGCCTACATTAGAGGAGAAGTTCTTTACGATCCTACAAATCAAGCTGCTTCAATTAAGAACTTAGAGGTTTAGGTGGGACAAATAGCAAATGCTCTTAGCCAGCGTCCTCATTGGACCCTTCCTAGTAACACTGAAGCCAATCTTGTTAGGTAAAGGGAGGGTAAAGAACATGTGAAAGCCATTAACCTTAGAAGCGGCAGAGAGCTAGATGATGATCCACAAGTTAAGTCCCAATCTGAACTGTACATAGTTGAAGAATCCTTAAGCTCTAACGAGGCAACTCAGAAAGAGCAGGAACCTAAAGATCAGGCTGCAAAGGAATCAAAGCTATGTGCTTCTTCATCTTTACCTCCTTCTACTTCAATGCCTTCCTCATCCTCTGATGCTATACATGCTTCCATTACATCCCTTCCGGTTAAACAACCAGTACCTTTTCCTCAGAGGTTCTAGAATCAAAAACTCGATCAACAATTCGCTAAATTTTTTGAGGCTTTTAAAAAAATTCACATCAACATTCCTTTCGCAGATGCCTTAGAGCAAATGCCAAGTTATGTGAAGTTTTTAAAGGATATCCTCTCTAGGAAAAGAAGATTGGAAGATTATAAGACGGTGGCCTTAACTGGGGAATGTAGTGCAATTATCCAGAGGAAATTACCCCCCAAGCTCAAGGATCCCGAGAGTTTTACCATACCCTGCACTATTGGAAATCTATTCTTTGGTAGAGCCCTGTGTGATTTAGGAGCTAGTATCAATCTAATGTTGTAAGACCCGAATTTAGTTAAAACACGAAATGAGTATGTTCATGAAAGAAAGGATTGAAATGGTCCCAAATTAAACGAATGGTATTTGGACTGGAAATCAGGATCCAAAACATGAAATTAAAAATGCAAAAGGACTGAAATGGAATTCCCGAACACCTTAAAGGGCAAAACGGTCAAAAGATCAAAATTCGGTATAAACCCGATAAGAAAATTTTATTAAAAATAATGGACTGAGAAATCTTGATCAATAACGAAGAAATAATTAAATTTCGGGTTAAATTGATCAAGATATGAATTACTGAAATTAATCAAAATTTTCGTTCGGGATAATATCCCGAAAATACGGAGAAAATATACCGAAAAGGGTTAAAAATATAATAAATAAATTCAATAAAATTATTTGGAAAAAAAAATTGATTTTTTTAGATATTTTTGAATATTTTTGACTATTTTAATGAATAAAATAATAATAATAAACTAATTTATAAATAATAATAAATAAAAATAAAATAAATCAAAAAAAAGAGAGAAAGAATCAGAAAATTGGTTGGGGAAAGAGAAGAAGAAAGAAATCAAAAATGGAGACCGTGCGTGGCCCGACCGACCCACGGCCACCAACGACCGACGGCTCTGACGAATAGCCGAGGAGAAAGAGGAGAGGCCGACGAAGCTTTGGGCACCGGAGACGCACCGTCAGGAAGCCAAAAAATGCTGATCGGAGGAGAGGAAAAATCGAGGAGAAATGGGACGATTCCCGATGAACCACAGCGGCTAGGCTTGAACGGAGGCTACTGACGAGTTCAGGGGGATGAGCCGGTTCTTTTGAGACCGGTATCGGCCGGCAAAACCACCAGAATCCGACGAATCGAGAGGGAGAGTGCCGCGGAGGGAGAAGACGAATCTGACGGCCACCGGCATGATTCGGCCAACCCCGACCCCAGCCGAACACTCCCCCAATGTAAGCGTACCGTTTGGCGCTAGAAACAAGCCGAGAAACGGTCGAAAACACCATGAATGGCAGCGAAAAGGCTTGAACCGATACGGACCGATTCAGCAAAGAGATGAATCGGACTGAATCGGCTGAACCGGACCGGTTTGAACCGAGTTGAACCGGACTGAACCGGTTCAACCAAGAAAGAAGGGAAAAAAGGAGAAAAAGAGAAAAAGGAAAAAAGGGGAAGATTTTCGAGGATACACCAGACTTCGGGTAAGTCGGTAAGCGGTTAAAAGTGATCAATTTGACTTCCGAGAAATTTATTTAATTTATATTTGATCAAAAAAGTAACCCGGGATTAAATATAATAATTGTGCAGTTTTACGATAGAGCCCGAACGAGAGCCGATTGAGCTTCAATTTTTGTACCCCGCATAACATTGGGTAAGTACATTTTAATTACGATAATATGAGTCTTTAATACAGAGTTTCGATTATTTTACGAAATTTACGGAATAATTCTGTATAAAAAGGAATATTATTCAAAATTTTACAGTAATTATCGTAAATAGTGTATGGGCTATCCAATGAGTTTGGAACGAAGGTCGATGATTATTGGTAAGCTAAATGAGCCCAGTAAACCCGAAGAAGGGATTTAATAAAGTAAAACGAACCCAGTACGTTAGATTCAATAAGTAAATGTGATATACTTATAAAAATAAGTGAATTAACCCAAAATATGTGGTTATATGCAGTTTCGTAGACTTTGTTGATGTGCAGTTGGACTGAGAGATCGGATATTATCGAGACGAGATAAGATTGCACGTAAATCGAGGTAAGGAAATTTTATAGGTGCATAGAGATTTCTATACATATTTATTGAGGGGATTTAAAGGGCCTAGAATTTCTTTAAGTATTTAGAAAACAAAATAATATTTTTTACGAAAATCGAGGCATAGGTGAATAAAGGAAAAAGACGATATTGCCCCTGGGAGTAAAATTTATAAAAAAGGTAGTAAGGCAGATAAATTGCATGATTATCCCGTTTTAATGTTTTATATAAATGTATTGCTTTGATTTAAGCAAATATACACATAGGTTGGCTATTGATTTCATGAATTATACGAAAGGGTACCGGTTTGTACCGGTTACTATTTTAAAAGATGTTTTATCAAAATTGAGCCACCTATCGTATTTACATGAATAAAAAGAGTGCTAGAGTCTTTCTCGCACTCAAGTTTACTGAATTATTTCTCATGAAAAAGCCATACTGGAGCATTGCTCGTACGAAAAATTTGTGTGTGCACAAAACCGTGCTGGAGCTTCGCTGGCATGAGATTTTAGATATCATGATATGCATAGTGTGGTGCTGGAGCTTCGCTCACACTAGACGTGAGTTGACATGCATATAGTCGTGCGGAAGCCTCCTGTAGACTGTGTGTCACAGAGAGTTGAGATGCTCGCACGTATACTTTGAGACATGGGTTGGTTATCGACATAGTATTGCGGTGGATAAGACCTACGGCAGGCACCCCCAAACTATGATATGGGTCCACGGAGTACGATGTACCGTGCAGTCATGATGACTCGATGATGTTACTTGATATTCTGGCGGGTAGGATTTGACCCCACCTCCCGTTGCAGTTGTGATGCCCCGCACACCGGGATCCATGTAGCCTGGGATCACAGGGACAAAGTATGGCCATAGTTCTCAATTTTTCATACAGTAACCTACATGCCTCACATGATATCATACAGTCTAAATAGACCAGGACGAACTCGAGGGAGGGGTAATGTCCCGATTTATGTTTTTAAATGAGATGCGATTTAATGAATCAAGGTATTCCCGAGAGATGGGTTTGACCTTGATGAAGTTGTTTTATGATGAAACAAATGAGTTTTAACGTGATGAGTTTATGATGAAACAAATAAGCTTTAATGTGACGAGCATGAGATGTCATACATGAGGATTTTTCCATGTTTGTTTTATATATGGATTTCATGATTTCTCTTATATGATATATACATACATGTGGCATCGTTTTAGTCATACCTCATGCTCCAAATGTAAACGATTTTATATCATGACATTATCAGCACGTTGATAGTATAGTTATCTACCTGCTTACATTATTGCCTTACTGAGCAAGTTTCGCTCACCCTTTCATTTTTCACCCCACAGGGTACATTCAGTAGAAGAGAACAATAGTGGTCTTGCATTTCGGTTATCCGCTGCTTATTATCAAGACCAGGTATACACATTTGTATAATTTTTGTATCTGAACATATAGAGGCACAGTACTGTATATGGATGTAATATTGGGGGTGTATTTAGCTTAAATAAATTGATATGTAAATGAAATATGAAAATGGAATGGTAAATAGGTGAGAGGTGACTAACACCGAATCATAGCCCAATTGTTTAGTAGTGTAACTGTTCACGACGGGTAAGGAAATTAAAAAGCGAAAAATTTACTTTGATTTTTAGGTAATTTGGGTCATGACAGAAAAGGTGGTATCAGAGCAGAGTTGGCCTGATATGAGTCGGTGTTAGTGGTTAAGTAAATTTACATCCCCATGTACTATGTATTGTTTAGATACAATTGTGTATATCAAGGTGGAAGTGCAGCTAAAAATTTAGTTTCGAATGCAAGAATATAGTTTTTATAACTGATAGCCGCTATGGTAGAGAGACGAGTACATATGCTCGAGTCCATAGAGATCGGCCTGAGAGTTGAATGAGTCGTCACATGAGACTCAAGATGAGAGTGAGGTAGAGACTGATGTTGAGGATACTCCACAAGGTCCTATAAAGAGACTAAACAGTATTGAGACACGTTCCAAGAGGATGGAGTGGAGTGTAGAAAATATTTCAGAGTTGTTTACTCAGTCTATGTAGGTAGTTGAGGATAAACAGGTAAAGCCTAAACTGATGCCTCAGACTATAGAGATTTTCACACCCCTCCGGTATATAGCGAAGTAAGGAAACCAATACTTGTTGAGGACTGGGTGAATGTGATAGCGAAGTTGTATGGATTCTTTTGGTGTATGTCGACTGAGAAAGTGACTTTTAAATACATTTATGTTAGAGGGTGAGGCGGAACATTGGTGAAAGTCCGCTCGACCCATCTGAATAGTTAGACGTCCAAAGTTGACATGAGAAATATTTCTGGATGTATTCCGGTGACAAAATATTTCAGACACTACTTAAAGGAAATTATAATTAAAATTTCTTACACTGACCTAGAGACACTAATTGATTGATGAGTATGAAACTCAATTTATATCTCTGGATAGGTGTGAACCTGATACCATGGGCAGTGAGAGTAGGAAAGCCCAAAAGTTTATGAAAGGGCTCAAATTATCGATTAGAGTCCGATTAGCTCATTACCTATGTCGAGGCAGTGCACAAAATATAGTTGTGTGAATAATATCATGTGTTGCATGCCTCTGAGACTGGAAAAGGTAGTAAGGGTCGAAATAGGGACAGAAGAGAATAGAGAATGACAAAGATGTCAGAGCGGGAAAGAGACCAGTTGGTAAGAGATTAGAGCTGATGAGTCACGGGGTAAGATGAGTGGTAAGGCCCCAGTGCATCTAATTTAACACTTATGAGGGGTATTGTGATTGGAGAACCCCGACCTGCTACGAAGCAGTGTAGCAGTGTAAGCAGAGTTAGCACTGTAGGATGTGTGGTAGATACCATGGAAGTAGGGTCTACACCTACACTTTATTGACTAAAATAGGCGTTAAGTGTGGTAAGACGGGCCACTTAAGTAACGATTGCTCAGAGTTGGGTAAGACTGCCTTACAGAAGAGCAAAGAGATAGAGAAAACCTTGTTGATATCTTTGCACCAAAAAAGGAGGCCACAGCCGAAGAGAAAGGGAAAGTAGGCTGTTGGACGAGGGCGAGTGTATGCCTTGGACCAGGACACTATTGATGTTTCATATGATGTGGTGAAAGATACCACACTGGTTGTGAATAGTAAAGTAATTATTTTAATTGATCCTGGTGCCACGTATTTAGTCATACCGCCTTCATTTGTATATAAGTTAGTAAAAGACGTGAATGACTACACCTATGGGCACAATGCTGATAGTTAGTACCCCAACGAAGGAGGGTTAACTAACGAAATAATTATAAAGAGATTATAAGTCGAAAAAGAGGTGTAGCGATTAAAATTAAAGGAGTAAATGATTGTACTCACAGAATGAGTGATGACAGAGTTTATTATAAGTGATATATGAAAGGAGATAAGCTTTTAGATGTGATAGATCCTGAATACAAAATCTATTTGAATAAGAGGCGTATGCAAGGTACGAATATCTCTGATATGTGAAATAATTTGGATTAAAGTAATTAGTAACGAATATGAATTGTGACCACATGGACTGATATGTAAAGTAATCATGGTAAAGTCTAAGGGTTAATAAAGGCATTTCAAAATACCTCCCCGCCTGAAGATTTGACAGCGTCTAAAAGTATACACGTAACCTATAAATTTGAAATCGATAGTAGTAATATAGACATTTAAAATTAGGGTACCTTTACTTGTACGATAAAGAAATATAGAATTCGATTAATTGTGAAGGTTTAAAAATTTATTTAAAATTTTATAAAAGTCGTTAATATAAGAAAAGGAAATGACACAGGTTAGTATCTTGAACGGAAGCGATTTCGAAATGACATTATACGTTTATGCGTACATAGGTCAAGAATATGGGTGATTGAAATATTTAGTGGAACACAACTACGATGAGGTATTTAAACTTTACCTGGACTAATTTGTTATCATCCATATTGATGATATTTTGTGTGTAATTACAGTCCAGGGAAATCATAAGCAACAATTGGAGATTATTTTTACAAATTATTTGTTGAGAGTTCTTGAAATGGATTACTTTGTTGACACGTTTAACTTATAAAAAGTTGTATTTGAATGGGATGATAGACGTGATAGGAGTTTTGGTGTATTGAAGTAATAAACTGACCACCGCAATTATTCTCACCATATCCAACAGATTAAGAGGTTTCTCATGAGTCTATGGATACCTCAAAATAATGAATAGGTTGTGTATTGATGCAAAAAGGGGAAGATAGTCGATTATGAATCCAGACAACTCAAGAATCATGAAAGGACTATCCGACCCATGATTTAAAGTTGACAACGATAGTAGTTGTATTGAGTATATGACATTACTATGTATACGGTGAGAAATTTTAGGTATGCACTGATTATAAAAGCGCTGCGTATCTGTTTTCATAGAAAGAGTCGGATATGAGAACAAAGAGGATTAGAGCTTCTGAAGGATTATGATTGTGGAAATTGTACCACCCAAGAAAGGCTAATGTAATGGCTGATGCCTTGAGCAGAAAGAGCCTCGGGATGGTATTACATATGATGGTCAAGGAGCGTGAGCTGCTAGAGCAGTTGTGAGCCTCACTCATGATGTGATCCCTTCTGATGATGACAATGATTGTGTGACAGCTAGCCTGATATTAGAACCGAATTTGTGTGATCGAATTTGATAGGCTTAGCGTGATGATCGGCATGATGTCGACAGTATGGGTTAGATTCAGAGGGGTACAGTGATAGAGTTCACAGAGAGTGATGATGGTACTGAGGTTCAGAGACAGTATAAGTGCTCCTTAGGACCACAATGATGATATAATGTTATTGTAAGAAGCTCACTTTTCGGGATATACAGTGCATCCGAGAAGTAATAAATATATCGAAATCTTAGAAGAGGGTATTGGTGGTCAAATATGAAAAGAGACATGGTAGAGATTGTGGAAAAGTGTCTCGTATGTCAGCAGAGTAAGGTAGAGCAAAAGAAGTTGTAGGGTTATTACAGTTTCTACCTATATTGACACGAAAATAGGAACAAGTTACCATGAATTTCGTGATGGGTTACAGAGGATCGGATGAATCATAAGGCTATCTAGTGATAGTCGATAGATTGACTAAGTCTACCCACCTTCTGGTTAGGAAATCCAAAAAATGTGGAACACCAAGTATTTTTCCAGTGAGCATGATATCAGATAGGGATTCTTGCTTCACTTCCCACTTCTGGGAATATTTTTCACGAAGCTATGACAACCCGACAGCGTGTTAGCACAGCTTTCCATCCTCAGATAGATGGTCAGTCAGAGAGGACTGTACAGGTTCTAGAGGATATGATGAGAGCGTGTGTCATTTATCTGATAAGCTCATGGAATGATCAGTTGTTACTAATTGAATTCGCTAATAATGACAGTTATCACTTGAGTATCGAGATGACTTCAGATGAGGCATTGTATGGCCGTAAGGGTTGTTTCTTCGATTTGGATAATAAGATGTGGGTGACAGATAGAAAATTATTTTCGAATTGGTAAGACAAACCTCTGAGGATGTTCAGTTAATTGTGAAGGATTAAGAACACCTTAGAGCAGATAGAAAAGCTATGCTGACAAGAGACAGAAAACCATTAGAATTCACCGAGGATGAATTAGTATTGTTGGAAGTTATTAGTCCTAAGGACATAACAAGATTCGAAAGAAGGCAAATTGAGTTTCATTAGATTGAATCTTTTGAGTGATTGGACAAGTGGGAGATAAGACCTGTAGGTTGGCGTTACCACCTAATTTAACAGGCATCCATAATATGTCCTATCTTATGATGCTTCGAAAATACTATCCAGACCCAGCATATGTAATCAGATTTGAGCTCCAACAATTTAGCTCAATGAAAGTATAACGTATGATTGGAAAATCGATTCAGGCATTAGATGGAATGAGAAAGTGTTGAGGTTTAAGATGATCTCCCTAATTAAAGTATGTTGGTAGTATTACACTCCGAAAAAAGTCATAAGGGAATTAAAGAGTATGATATGTGTGAAATATCCGGAGTGATTTACAGACTAACTTGGTTCTAATTTGTAGGACCAAATTTCTTAAGTGGGGGAGATTTTGTAAGACCCGAATTTAGTTAAAACACAAAATGAGTATGTTCGTGAAAGGAAGGATTGAAACGGTCCCAAATAAAACGAACGGGATTCGGACTGGAAATAAGGATCCAAAACACGAAATTAAAAATGCAAAAGGATTGAAATGGAATTTTCGAACACCTTGAAGGGCAAAACGATCAAAAGACCAAAATTCGGTACAAACCCGATAACAAAATTTTATTAAAAATAATGGACTGAGAAATCTTGATCAATAACGAAGAAATAATTAAATTTCGGGTTAAATTGATCAAGATATGAATTACTGGAATTAATCAAAATTTTCGTTAGGGACAATATCCCGAAAATACAGAGAAAATATACCGAAAAGGGTTAAAAATATAATAAATAAATTAAATAAAATTATTTGGAATAAAAAAATTGATTTTTTTATATATTTTGAATATTTTTGACTATTTTAATAAATAAAATAATAATAAACTAATTTATAAATAATAATAAATAAAAATAAAATAAATAAATAAAAGAGAGAAAGAATTAGAAAATTGGTCGGGGAAAGAGAAGAAGAAAGAAACCGAAAATGGAGACCGCGCGTGGCCCGACCGACCCACGGCCACCGACGACCGACGAGTTCAGGGGGATGAGCCGGTTCTTTTGAGACCGGTTTCGGTCGGCAAAACCATCGAAATCCAGCGAATCGAGAGGGAGAGTGCCGTGGAGGGAGAAGACGAATCTGGCGGCCACCGGCGTGATTCGGCCAACCCCGACCCCAACCGAACACTCCCCCAGTGTAGGCGTACCGTTTGGGGCCAGAAACGAGCCGAGAACCTGCCGAAAACACCATGAACGATGGCGGAAAGGCTTGAACCGGTACGGACCTGTTCAGCAAAGAGGTGAACCAGACTGAACCGGCTGACCCGGACTGGTCTGAATCGGGTTGAACAGGACTGAACCGGTTCAGCCAAGAAAGAAGTGAAAAAAGAAAGAAGATTTTCGGGGATACACCAGACTTCGGGTAAGTCGGTAAGCGGTCAAAAGTGATCAATTTGACTTCCGAGAAATTTATTTAATTTATATTTGATCAGAAAAGTAACCCGGGATTAAATATAATAATTGTGCAGTTTTACGACAGAGCTCGAACGAGAGCCGATTGAGCTTCGATTTTTGTACCTCGCATAACATTGGGTAAGTACATTTTAATTATGATAATATGAGTCCTTTAATACAGAGTTTCGAATATTTTACAGAATTTACGGAATAATTCTGTATAAAAAGGAATATTATTCGAAATTTTACAGTAATTATCGTAAATAGTGTATAGGTTATCCAATGAGTTTGGAATGAAGCCCGATGATTATTGGTAAGCTGAATGAGCCCAGTAAACCCGAAGAAGGGATTTAATAAAGTAAAACGGGCCCAGTACGTTAGATTCGATCAGTAAATGTGATATATTGATAAAAATAAGTGAATAAACCCAAAATATGTGGTTATATGCAGTTTCGTAGACTTGGTTGACGTGCAGTTGACTGAGAGATCGGATATTATCGAGACGAGATAAGTTTGCACGTAAATCGAGGTAAAGAAATTTCATAGGTGCATAGAGATTTCTATACGTATTTATTGAGGGCATTTAAAGGGCCTAGAATTTCTTTAAGTATCTACAAAACAAAATAATAATTTTTACGAAAATCGGGGCATAGGTGAATAAAGGAAAAAGATGATATTACCCCTGGGAGTAAAATTTATAAAAAGGGTAGTAAGGCAGATAAATTGCATGATTATCCTGTTTTAATGTTTTATATAAATGTATTGCTTTGATTTAAGCAAATATACACATAGGTTGGCTATTGATTTCATGAATTATACGAAAGGGTACCGGTTTGTACCGGTTACTATTTTAAAAGATGTTTTATCAAAATTGAGCCACCTATCGTATTTACATGAATAAAAAGAGTGCTAGAGTCTTTCTCGCACTCAAGTTTACTGAATTATTTCTCATAACAAGCCATACTGGAGCATTGCTCGTACGAGAAATTTGTGTGTGCACAAAATCGTGTTGGAGCTTTGCTCGCACGAGATTTTAGATATCATGATATGCATAGCGTGGTGCTGGAGCTTCGCTCGCACTAGACGTGAGTTGACATGCATATAGTCGTGCGGAAGCCTCTTGTAGACTGTGTGTCACAGAGAGTTGAGATGCTCGCACGTATACTTTGAGACATGGGTTAGTTATCGACATAGTATTGGGGTGGATAAGACCTACGGCAGGCACCCCCAGACTATGATATGGGTCCACGGAGTACGATGTACCGTGTATGTCACATGGAGTACGCTGTACTGTGCAGTCATGATGACTCGATGATGTTACTTGATATTCTGGTGGGTAGGATTTGACCCCATCTCCCGTTGCAGTTGTAATGCCCCGCACACCGGGATCCGTGTAGCCTGGGATCACAGGGACAAAGTATGGCCATAGTCCTCGATTTTTCATACAGTAACCTACATGCCTCACATGATATCATACAGTCTAAATAGACCAGGATTAACCCGAGGGAGGGGTAATATCCTGATTTATGTTTTCAAATGAGATGCGATTTAATGAATCAAGGTATTCCCGTGAGATGGGTTTGACCTTGATGAAGTTGTTTTATGATGAAACAAATGAGTTTTAATGTGATGAGTTTATGATGAAACAAATAAGCTTTAATGTGACGAGCATGAGATGTCATACATGAGGATTTTTCCATGTTTGTTTTATATATGGATTTCATGATTTCTCTTATATGATATATACATACATGTGGCATCGTTTTAGTCATACCTCATGCTCCAAATGTAAACGATTTTACATCATGACATTATCAGCACGTAGATAGTATAGTTATCTACCTGTTTACATTATTGCCTTACTGAGCAAGTTTCGCTCACCCTTTCATTTTCCACCCCACAGGGTACATTCAGTAGAAGAGAACGAGAGTGGTCTTGCATTTCGGTTATCCGCTGCTTATTATTAAGACCAGGTATACACATTTGTATAATTTTTGTATCTGAACATATAGAGGCACAGTATTGTATATGGATGTAATATTGGGGATGTATTTAGCTTAAATAAATTGATATGTAAATGAAATATGAAAATGGAATGGTAAATAGGTGAGAAGTGACTAACACCGAATCATAGTCTAACTGTTTAGTAGTGTACTTTGGGTTGTGACAAATGCATTTGTCTATCTACCAAAAGTTAGGAATAGGGGATGTCAAGCCTACCACAGTGACCCTTCAGCTAGCAGATCGATCCATTAAATATCCAAAAGGGGTCATTAATGATGTGTTAGTAAAGGTGGACAAATTCGTTTTCCCTGCGATTTTATTGTTTTAGACTTGGAGGAAGACAGGGAAGTCCCCATTATACTAGGCAGACCTTTCCTAGCGACGGGTAAAACTTTAATTAATGTACAAAAGGGGGAGTTGCCTATAAGAGTCCTAGATCAGGAAGTGAAGTTTAATGTTTTCAAACCTTTGAAGCTCCCTGATGACTCTCAAGAGTGTTTTAAGATGGAGATTGAGGAGGATATAAGGCTTGAGCATAAGAAATATGAAAGAAGGAGGGAAGTAGCTAGAGCTCGGGAGGATTTAACTGTTAACATTCTATCACCACTTTAGCTGATCCTCCTACTCTTCGCCCTGCTGCTGAGTGTTGTGTTCTTTAGCTGCATTTGAAGTGGCTTAATTTTTCTTTCCACTTTGTATATAGTTCTTTTTCTTTTTTCTTTTTCGTTGTTTCTTTATTTATTTATTTTGCAGGTTTCTTTTCTAGTTTTATGTTTTCAATCAAGTTTCGATTGTTCATCATCATCATCAGATAGGGGAGTACTCTGTTCTTGAGCTTAAATGTTTATATTATCTGCACACTGAGGACATTGTGCACTTTATGTTTGGGGGAGGGGATATTACTTGAGCATTTTTTTGAAAATTTAGGCAAAATTGAAAAATTTTTGAAATTCTTTTTGAAAATTTGAGCTTACACTGTTTGATTTTAGGATGATTTAGTACTTAGTATGTAGTTTTCTCATATTTCGATGATATGACCCCATGATTAAGTCTAATTTTGATTGACTAAGAAGCATGATTATAGGAAAAGCATGAAGTTGAATTCTTGAATTTATCTTGATTCTGATTGTGATTTCCTCATTTTATGCACATGTCCTATCATGTATTTGTATATTTATTTAGAGAAAGCTTATGTGGACATAGGATTGCATTTGTTCAATTGATTTTGTGCATCATATTCTAGAATTTCTTTGATCTACTCTCGAGGTAAAATATTAGGTCACACTTAATTAGAGAAATGATTTAGGCCATCTTTGGATCGTTTAAGCCTTTCGAGCCATCCCTGTACATACTTTACCCCTAGTCACCCATCTGAGCCAAATAAGTTTTTCTCTGTAAATACACCTGCATAATTTTCCTTAGCCTAAACACTTTTTTCCTATCCCTTACCCCGAAAGTATGAAAAGTCTTTGGGATATATTGTGAGCTATGTACATATAGATATTAAGGGATAGTGAAACTTTATTCCAAAAAAATAAAAAATAAAAAAAGAAGAAAAAGAAAAAGAAAAAGAAAAAGAAAAGAAGAAAGAAGAAAAATACAAAAATAGAATAAATTGTTTAGTGAAATAAATAAGTTTGGGGAGAATAAATAGGAGCTCTTACATTAAAGATCCTAGAAATAATGCATGTTAAGGGGTAATTAAACCTAAATTGACTTTATCATACCTTAGCCCCAGACTTACATTACAAGCTTAATGAAGTCCTACTGATCTTTGGTTAAGTGTGACTACATTAGTGGAGAGATAAGTGAAAACAAACTTATGGGAATGATCACATGTCATTGACTTTGCATTCACTATGTGTGCATAATCTGATCTGGATAATGTACTGTGAAGTGACTTTGACATTTTTCACGCACTCACGAGGGGTCCAATTTGGGTTAGGAATTATGATTGAATGATTCTGAATGTTGGACTTCTAATTGTGAGTCTTTGAGATCATAGTCTGTACTTTTTCTTTGAGGATAATATTGGGGAAATTATTATGTTTTGTACTCGCCATTCCTACATTTGTTTTGTTTTGCTTTAGGACAAGCAAAAGCTCAAGTTTAGGGGTGTGATAATTCTATTTTTAATAGAATTATTTGTGCTTAATTTCCTAATAATTTATTTAATCCCCATATTATTTTATTAATTATCCTCTATATTTAATTAAAATTCTTTAATGTGTAGCTAAATTAAATTCGGATGAAACTCAGTCATTTCAGTCAAAATTGACTAAAATCTGGCTAAAAGAGATTAGACCACGTCAAAATTGCAGACCTAGTCACCAGTCGTCTGGACATGCGTGATGCCAGGTGTCTGTATTTTATTCGCTCCGAAACGATAAGATCGACGGACACCGTGCCAACCTTCTGGAAGACTCACACCAGGCCACATCGCACAACCAATTGGACAAAAAGACTGATGACGTGGAAATATCTGCTCTGCAGCAAATCAAATGAAAACAAGTGGCCAAACAATGCCAACTCATCTAGGATGGAAAAATTACCATTGTACCCTTAAGTGTGTGTATAATAGAATATGATGGCAATTGAAAAAGAAGAAGTAAAGTAGGAAGTAGGGTAGGAGTAGTGTAGAGTAATTTAGGAGTAGCTTTTAATGTAATCTAGGGTAGAATAGTTTTTAGGGTAATTTTAAGTTAGCATTTTATTTTTCTAAGCTTTCCCGTTTGTCTTACTCTTTAATTTTATTTTATTTTTAGCCACCATTGTTAAACTTTTAGAAGCTTTCTATTTGCCACCATTGTTCATTGATCTTCTCGATTTTGTTAAATCCATTTCTTCTACTTTTCAGTTTTAATACATAGTTTACATATTTTACATTTCCCAGTTGTAGCTCTCGGTTTGCAAAAGAATTGCTTATGTTTTGAGTTGAAAAACCATCATTTTTTTAGCTCTCGGTTAGATATTCTTTGGAGCATTCGGGTGACATAAATGTCTCATTCGTTATTCTACCTTATGGTTCTTTTGCCTTGATGTGGGTTGATGCTGAGCATTTGTCCACATCATGAGCAAAGTGGAACATGGTTGGAAAAGAAAATGAAGCAATCCAAGGAACTTGAGTTCCCTGTCGATGGAAGAAGCTCACGGGTGATGTTATAGTTGTGATTTTTATTTCCTTTCGATTTTAAGTTTGTATTCAGCTATGCATCATTGTTCTTTCCTTTCCTTATTTCATTTTTATTTGCATGCAATTCATGATTTGATTTTTGACTGCATTTAGAGTAGTAGATTCCAATTTTTGTTTAATGCATTGTCTTTTGTTTCTTTAATCCCTTTTCATTTACTGCATAGTTATTTCAGCATGATTGTTGTTAGTCCATTTGTTGCTTGCCGATGGTTAGTGAAAAGGATGGGGTAAGCTTTTTGGTGTAGAGTCTCAAGAAGTAGTTCGTGGAGCATAGTTTCATTCTTGGCTTCTTATTTGTCCTTTGTTTAGCTCTGTTTTATGTCCTGCCACTGTTATTACAGTTTATTAGTTGTCTGCAAATTCTTTATGAAGGCTCTCGGTACCAGGAATGGGCAAAGATGACGATGAAGCATGAACAGCAGTAAGTTGTCATCTAGCTTGATGTTGCAGAGCCGAGAATGCGGACAAAATCGTGAGCAACACCTGGAGGGGCAAGATGTGGTGAATGAACATGTTCGGGACAGTGCTGCTGGTACTGCAGTGGAAGACTGAATCGGGAGTGAGCTGGACATGCCGAGGAAGGAGCAGCCATAGCAGTGTAGGATAGTACTGGTAGTAGATGCACAGCAGCCTGGAGCAACAGGACACATGCACTGAACCGAGAGCAGCAGGATATATCTGGAGCAGCCAAGAAGAAAGACAATGAACAGTGCGTAGTACACATGCTCGGAACCACTCGATTTTTGCAATCTATTAAGGCCATATTTGGCATTATGAATTTGTTTCAATTAAATTTACCATGCATTTCTATTAGTTGTTATTGCTTTTACTTTAGTAGAGTTAGAGTATTGAATCAATTTGCTTATTAGTTATATTTTCTTAGTTTATTAGTTTAAGGCTTAGTTTTAATTTCATTAATAGTTAATTTTCATTTTACAATAAGATTTAAGGTTTTCCAAATAAAATTAATTTAGATTAAACTTATTTTATACATTTTAAGTTTTCATTTTAATTTGAATAATCCAATAGTATTTATCATGCATTAGTTAGATTTTATTGTTAAATTAGTAATTAGATATAGTTAGGATTAGTTTAGAGATAATATTTTAGACTTTTAGATTTGTAGTTAATTTCCTAAATTTTCTAGGATTTTATTTCATTAAATCTTAAGTTAGCTTAATTTGCATTTTGATTAAGTAGTTTAAAATTGCATTTTAGGATTGTTTAATTTTAGTTTAATTAATTTTATTGCTTTATTTTCATATTTTCATTTTATTTTAGTTGCGTTAATTCATTTTAACTGTTTTAATTTTCTTTTGCAGGTATTTTCTTTAATTGCTTGGAGCACTGTAAGTAATTTTTAGCTTAGTTTTATTTTCTTTAGTTTATAGCTTTTATTATTTTTAGTACTTTTAAATTTAACCTTGTAGACCACCCATTAAAACTTCATAATTTGCTAGGATATACTTAAGGTAAAATTAACCGGTAGTTAATTAGGCTGATCAACTTCTCTGTGGGACGATAACTCGGGACTCAAATCCCATTATTACTTGTACGACTCGTGCACTTGCGGTAATACGTTTAGATCGTACCAATCCCATCAAGGCAAATTCTATAAAACAGGACCTGCTGAACTGCAGATTTCGGGAGAAACATAATCCTTTCATTCTAAGTAAGTAACCTAGCTTTTCACCATAGGAAACCATCACTTTTCATGCAAAATTGAGAGAAGTTGATTTAGCAAAAGTGTTCATAGTGAAGAGGAGAACAACTTAGTTCAAAAACAAGTGGTGAAACTATTTGATTGAAGGAAACAAGGTGATTTCTCCAAATTCAGCCAAAAGAAGAAAAGTCCATCTAGGTGAGTTTCAATGCACCAATCTCATGTATGTTGAGCTCTACAATTTTATGAGTTGATTAGTGTATATATTGTTGATTTAAACATCTTAGAACATGTTTAATCTCCATGACCTATATATGGTGAAATGTGAGAAAAAGATGAGAACGTTGAGTGGGCATGGATTTAATGATGATTTAAGCATGAATAGATGTTATTAAGCATATATACATGATTGTATAATGATTTGATGAAGTCTATGTGTTAGAAATGGAAATGGCTAAAATTGAGTATATGTGGTGTTTAATGAAATGCCACAATGAAGTGAAAATCATGAACTTGAGATATTATAAGCTAAATATCGATTTAATACGAATCGACAGACTCGAGGAGTCTGAAAGATTCTCGAAAATGAGTTGAATACTCGAAATGGACTTGTGAAAGGATAAAGTTCCATAATGGTATAAATGACCAAATGCATTGATTTGAATATCATGCAAGTGAAATGAAGTATATGACAATATACTGATGTGTGTAATACACAATTATAGCTCCGAAAGATATCGTTGGAATCGATAAGAAGGATCACGAGAAGTGGGAATCGAAGGAAAGCGATTCAAGCGTGATTCGAGGTAAGAGACTTATACGAGCTATAGAGATAGCTATGCGTATGTTTTCTTACCTACTGTGAGTGAGTGTCTGCGATAAATACATAGATATTGGTATATCTAAGTAGAAAACTACGTATGAGAATAAGTCCATAATATGAGTTGCATGACTTTTATGATTGTTGTGAAAGGAGGTTTTTGCAAACGTTTTGAGAAAGAATAATAATAGACGGGCTCTCGATTTAATGATTTGCATGAAATGCTTTTAACGAGTAATTGAAGGGAGAGTTGCCCTTTCACTCATAACTATACATGGAGCCCCTTCTATTTATTTTTCTGTGTGAAATCGTGCTAGAGCATGAGAGGCAACGGTAGATTGACCAGCCCTGCTCACACATTATTCTCAAAGGGATTTTGAGAAAATAAAAAGTGTGCTTAATGCCTCAGGTGATGTTGTGTGTTCCACTCAAGATGCTCGCACTAGAGTTTTGCAATCATGCTAGAGCCTTTGAGTATTGCTGTGTGTCTTGCTCTGACTATGCTCGTATGTGAATTCCTATTATACCATGCTCGATGCCTCAGGTATGTTGTGTGTCTTACACTGAGTTGCTCACACGAGGTTTTCATGATTGTGTTGTGTGTTGAATAAAACCGTGTTAGAGTCGTCATGTATTGCTATGTGTCTTACATTGACCTACTCACACGAGGTTTATGAATATGATATAATGAGTACAAAACTGTGCTAGACCCGTCGTGTACTGCTGTGTGTCTTGCACTGACCTGCTTGCACGAGATTTTGAGACAACGAAAATGGGTGATAAGGATCCACAGGAGCACGATGTACCATGAGCATTAGCCATGGGGTACGATGTGTCATGATTGAGTATGAGCTGAAGGGATGGTTGATCCGCCTCCCCAAGCGTAGGGTTCCTGCACACCTGATCAGTGTAGCCTGGAATCTGACTGTGGCCATAAGTCTTATATGTATCTGTGTGATACGACATTGTCACTACTGTGTGAGGTGACAGATGTCTTCCTTTGCTGTGTGTCTGGGGATGTGATAACCCATGATTTATGTCTCAACATGTATGGAATTACAAAGTATAAAGCATTTTCCATATATGAACTGTGTGAATAGATTATGCTATGTGAAGCTGTGTGCTATTGTGTGAATATGCATATACCCATCTAGTGAATTAATGGTTTCGCATTAATGGAAGTTGTTTTAAAGAAACATGCATATTGTCTTATAAGGAAAATGAATATATATGTATTTTAGCATGTAGATAGTATAGTTATCTACCTGCTTTCATATTTTCCTTACTGAGCGTGTTATGCTCACCCCCCTTATTTCCTCCTCCACAGATACTACGCAGTAGTGAGTACACTACAGTCGTCCATGCAATTGTGTTTCTACGGTCATCCAGCAGTATAGAGAGGCATAGACTATAGATGAAAAATTTTGTAACCTGTAAATTAATGCACAGTAAAGTTTGTATTTTGTATTTTGGGGGATGTATATAATAGAAACTGATGTAAACGCTTCCGTACTTATTTATAATTGTCCAGTTTCTATTCTACTTCATTTAATTGAAATGATTAAACTATAAATGTATGAGAAATGGATCGGATGTTGACTCACAGCCCAACTATAATTGGTAAGGTAAAGGTCACAGATTAGTATAGAGGGTCGTGACAAGATCGATCTGCTCTTCATCAGGGGATCGATCTGGCTTGAATAAAGGATCGATCTTCTTGCCTAAAAACCTTGGTGTTTTCATTCCGAAATTATAAGATCGATCTTGTCACCACATGAGATCGATCTGGCCTTCATCTGTAGGCTTCCTACTGTAGTTTTTCTAATAATGTCAAGGGAATTGTTGCATTTAATTGCTTCACTACTTATTTAACATTTTATCCTTACTTAGCACTTAAAAACATCCATTTCTTGAGATTCATATGTAATATAACTTGTCTGTACATTCCGGAATCATAAACATTACATAGAAGTTTACAGGTCTTACATTCCTCCCCTTCTTAAAAGAATTTGATCTTCCAAATTTGAACAAATTCATTCTTCAAAAACTCAGAGATACTTCTCTTTCATCAGGCTTTCGAGTTCTCAAGTTGCCTCTTCGGTTGAGAGGTGCTTCCAGAGAACCTTTACCAACAAAATTTTCCTGGTCTGAAGTACTTTTTCTTTCCTGCCAATGATTCAAACAGGTTCTTCTACATAGCTCATGTCTCCCTGGATTTCTAATGCTTCATACTCGATGACATGGGAGGGATCCGGATTATACTTCCTCAACATTGAGACGTGGAAAACATTATGAATCGCAAAAAGTTGTGGGGGCAAAGCTAACCAATAGGCAACATCTCTCACTCTCTCTAACACCTCAAACGGACCAATAAAATGGGGACTCAGCTTTCCTTTCTTCCCAAAGTGCATGATACCTTTAGTTGGAGACACTTTAAGATACACAAAATCTCCAGTTTGAAACTCAAGTGGCCGTCTACGCATATCAGCGTAACTCTTCTATCGACTCTGAGCAGGCCGTAATCTATGACAAATAATCTTTACATTTTGAACTATCTATTCAATGAGGTCAGGAGCAATTACCTTTCTATCACCCATTTCTTCCTAAGCTATGGGGGATCTACACCTCCTACCATACAGAGCCTCATAAAGTGCCATACTAATACTCGCACGATAGCTATTGTTGTATGCAAACTTAGCAAGGGGTAGGTGATCATCCCGATGATCCCTTAAAGTCCATCGTACATGCCCGTAACATATCCTCCAAGGTCTGTATAGTCCGCTCGAACTTACCATCAGTCTGAGGATAATAGGCGATACTAAAATTCAACCGAGATCCCATGGCTTCCTGAAAATGAGTCCAAAATCTAGAGGTAAACCTAGAATCTCTATCAGATGTTATACTCACTGGGGCCCCATGCAGTCGAGCTATCTCTCTAACATATAGCTAGCTAATGCACTCAAGGTATCTGTACTCTTGATGGCAAGGAAGTTGGCACTCTTAGTTAATCTGTATACTATCACCCAAATCACATCATGACCACTCCGGGTCCTCGGTTATCCCATGATAAAGTTCATGGTGATATGCACTCATTTCCAGTTAGGCACTTGCAAGGACTTAAGTAATCCTCCGAGTTTCTGATGCTCAGCTTTTACTTGTTGACACACTAAACACTTGGCCACAAATTCTGCCACTTCTTGTTTCATACCATTCCACCAATACACCTTACGCAGATCCTGATACATCTTAGTACTACATGGGTTCATGGTGTAACGGGAATAATGAGACTCCTTTAATATTTCCTGCTTCAAGCTATCATTTCTCAGGACACAAATACGACCCTTAAACCTCAATAATCTATCATCATTGACCATAAAATCTAACTGTAGGGTCTTCTCAGCTTGGCTAACCAAATTCAGTAGCTTTTGATCACTTCTCTGTCCAGTTCTAATCTGATCCAAAATACTGGGCTCTATATGTAGGCTAGCAATAAATCTGACTTTTGTTTCCCTAACTCTAATCCTGAGTCTAGTGAACTATTCTAATAGATCCCATTCTATGATCATCATAACAAAAACCATGCTCTTTCCGCTCAGGGCATCCGTAACTACATTCGCCTTCCCCAGATGATATAAAATCTCACAGTCATAGTCCTTAAGAAGCTCCATCCATCGTCTTTGTCTCATATTAAGCTCTTTTTGGTCGAAGATATGCTTCAGACTCTTATGGTCAGTGAAGATCTGAAACCTTTCCCTAAACAAGTAATGCCGCCATATCTTCAATGCAAACACCACTGCGACTAACTCCAAATCATACGTGGGGTAGTTACGCTCATGGTCCTTCAGCTAGCGTGACCCATAAGCAACTACTCGTCTGTGTTGTATGAGTATGTACCCCAAACCTAGGAAGCATCACTGTACACTGCGAAGCCTCCAGATCCACTTGAAATTGTTAACATGGGTGTTGTAGTCAATCGCCGTTTAAGCTCTTGGAAACTTTGCTCACACCGATCCGACCATATAAACGGAACGCCCTTGTGTGTAAGCTTAGTCAGAGGAGCTACGATCTTATAGAATCCTTCAACAAACCTCCTGTAATATCCTATAAGTCCCAGAAAACTTCGAATCTCTTTGACTGTCCATGGGCTCTCCCAATCAAGTACAGCCTCTACCTTCGACGAATCAACTGACACTCCATCCATGGATACAATATGACCAAGGAAAGCTATTTGATCCTCCCAAAACTCATTTTTACTGAGCTTTCCATACAATTGCTTGTCTCGGAGTATCTGAAGCATAATCCTCAAATGTTGTGTATGTTCCTCTTGGGACCAAGAATATATAAGGATATCATCAATGAAGACTATCATAAACTGATCTAGATAGTCTCAAAATACCTCATTCATCAAACTCATGAAAGGAACAGGGGCATTCGTCAAACCAAAGGGCATCACTAAGAACTCGTAGTGGCCATACCTAGTTCTGAAGGCCGTTTTTGAAATATCCTCTTTCTTGATTCTTAATTGGTGATTGCTCGATCTTAAGTCAATCTTAGAAAAAACAAAAGCCCCTCTCAGCTGATCAAACAAATCGTCTATCCTTGGTAGGGGGTATTTATTCTTTACCGTAGCCTTATTCAGTAGTCTATAGTCTATACACAATCTGAGGCTACCATCTTTTTTCCTCACAAACAAAATCGGAGCTCCCCATGGTGACACACTGGGTCTAATAAAACCCTGGTCAAGCAGCTTTTGTAACTATTTCTTTAACACTTCCAGTTCAACCAATGCCATCCTATAGGGAGGCTTAGAGATTGGTTGGGTATCTGGTACTAAATCAATAATGAACTCCAGCTCTCTCTCCGGTGGTAAACCCGATAACTCATCTGGGAACACATTCGAAAACTTGCATACTACCGATATGTCCTCTATTCTCGGACATTCCCGACTGATATCAGAGATGAGTGCGATGTAACCTTCACATCAACAATCTAATCAGCATTTCAGGAAATCATAATTATATCAATAAGATTTCTCACAATAATCTTCACACATTTTCATTCTTTAACATTCAAACATACACTAAACTTTTCTGGTATGGAGAAAGTTACAATTTTAGTGTAGCAGTCTAGACTCACGTGATTGGCCGCTAACCAATCCATCCCTAGAATCACATCAAAACCACACATATTTAGTAAAGCTAGATCTGCTAACATTACCTTATCTCCCACCTTAATCTCACACTTTCTACATACCATATCAGTTCTTTGTGACTCACGCATAGGTGTACTTACATGTAAAATTGAGCTAGGGGTTTAGGCTCTAAATTTAATTTACATACAAAGTGTACAGAAATAAAAGAATGCATGGAGCCCGGGTCAAACAATACATGAGCCTTATGATTACAAACAAGAAGTGTACCTCGTATAGCCTCTGACGAGTTGTCTGCAGACTCCTTATCCAAAGCAAATACATGCCCCTCAGTGACAAGCTTCTTTCCTTTATCAATAATCGTGGCCTGTCTCTGGGTGATCACTCTCTGTGGCTGTTGTCAGAGAGGCTCTTGAGGATGTGGTCTCTGTGGCTGGGGACAATCCTTCACCCTGTGACCCATGTCCCCACACTTGAAACATCCTCATAGTATTTGGAAACAAGTACCCTCATGCGGTCGACCACAGTCTCTACAGATCTTAGTGTCAGGTCTGGCACCTCGAGGGGTCTCCATAGTAGTGGGAGAAACTCTGGGTCTATCAACCCTCCTTTTAGGCCCCTTGACCATTTGTCTCTTAAAAAAACCCCTTCTAAAGTCGGTGTGGGAAGCTGCAAGTCTCTTACATTATCCTTGGTTATCACTCGGGACTCAGATTGGGACTGTATCAACTCTAGTCCCCTCTTAACTTCCTGTGCTTGTCTCTGAGCATCATTAAACTCAGTAATGCAAAGCCCTATCAATCTATCTCGAATGGCTAGTCTCAGCCCATAGACAAACCACTCTGTTCGGCGTTCCTCATCCTTGACAGTATCCGAATCATATCTTAACAAAGCAGTGGACCGGTTCTCATATTCATCGACTGCCATGCTGCCCTGTACTAGATTCAAAAAATTGCTTGCATCTTCCTCTATGCAGCGCAAGGGATATACTGGGTCCTGAAGGCCGACCGAAAAGTCTTCCAACTGATCACTAGATGGATGGTAGTTAATATACTCTGAGTGGTATTCCACCAACATCGAGCTTTTACCTTAAGCATGTAGGTAACCATACTAACCTTCTCCACATCAGTGCATCCAGAAAGTTAAAGATTATCGTCATCTCGATCAACCACTCATTCGCCTCTGTTGGACCTTTCACTCCTTTAAATGTCGACAGATTCATCTTAAGAAAATCCTTCAATCGGCCCTTACCTCCATCATCAGGCCTGGTTTGTGCCAGACGCTGCACGGTAGGTGGTACTAGGTCAGTCTATATAAGAGGTGGGGGTGGATCCTGTGATGGTGTAGGAGCCGGGGTAGGTGTGGTACCTGAGGTTTTAGCCCTGAAATACTGCACAAATAGCGTTGTCATATGCTTCGAACCCCTGTCGTACGTCCTATTCCAGCCGATTTATTCGAGTGTTAGAACTCTCAGGCTGTGGTTCAGGTGGTGGAGGTTGTCACGACCCAATTCCGTTCTCTTTAACCGAAATCACTGAAAATTTTTTGCGTTTTACTGTTACCTTACCCAGTCGTGAACTAAGCTCACCACACACTGTTGGGCTGTGAGTCAATAATAAACACCACATCTCATTCATTCTCAATTAATTAAAACGATGTCATACATGTGCATTTAATCGTGTACTTATACGAATACATGATTTGCTGACATCTACATCCCCCATAAGTACAACTCAAAAGAATACTGTGCTTTTACATTGTTTAGATACAAAAAGAATCACTGTGTATATACCTCTTAGCGATGGAGATGCAGCGGAGTCCAAAATAATACGCCTCAGTCCTCACTGGGCTACTATGCACGCTCTGTAGGGGGGAAAATAGAGTGGGATGAGCAACCACACGCTCAGTAAGGCAATAATGCAAGCATGGTAGATAACTACTCTATCTACATGCTGATAGTGTTATGCATAAATCGTTTATAGTATGAGCATGAGGAATAAAACTATGCCATGTGAATATACATATATATCATGTATCAAATCATGTGCATTGGCATATAAAACATGGTAGAGACATCATGTATTAAACATCTCATGCTCAATCTCATTTAAATTCATAAAAGGGCAATTCATTTAGAAACCTCCTTTTTGAACCAACAACATAACACCACCAAATCAACTCACAATCACAACCACATTTACATTCCACAATTCACGCATGTGTATAAATCTAGGTCACTATATCAAAAGTGCCTATGTGAATCATTACATCATAAATCATCCCAGACCACACGCATCCAGGTGTGGGGGTATCATGCTGGCACGAAGATGGATTATCCCTCGCCAGACTTTCTTATCACATAACCATCATGCGGTACATCGTACTCCATGTGATATACACGGTACAGCGTACTCCGCAACTCATATCATGATTGGGGGTGCCATTCCTAGGTCTTATCTACCCCATACCAAGAGTTTTCCATATTCCGTGAAGGAGAGCCTCCCTGCCGAACAGAGCCTCCCCGCCTAACAGAGCCTCCCTGCCTCCTCGGGCTTAAGGATGTTAGCTTAAGGATGTAGGGTTTAAGGGTCCTTTCCGTAAGAGAGCCTCCCCACCGAACAGAGCCTCCCCGCCTAACAGAGCCTCCCTGCCTCTTCGGCTTAAGGATGTTAGCTTAAGGATGTAGGGCTTAAGGATCTTACCTTTACCATACCCATGTAGGCGAGCCTCCCTGCCTAACAGAGCCTCCCCGCCTCTTTGGGCTTAAGGATGTTGGCTTAAGGATCCCACCGTAAGAGAGCCTCCCCACCAAACAGAGCCTCCCCGCCTAACAGAGCCTCCCTGCCTCCTCGGGCTTAAGGATGTTAGCTTAAGGATGTAGGGCTTAAGGATCTTACCCACTTTCACAACCCTATACGAATCCCATTGTACAAGCTTGTGCGAGCAAAGCTCTAGCACGACTCATGCATCATGCATCTTCTCATAAAGAGGCGTGTACGAGCATAGCTCTAGTACGGTTATCCTCATAAGATAACCATTCACAATCCACGTACGAGCAGAAGCTCCAGTACGGTTTATAAACATCATCACAATTCAATTTCAAAGTGCGAGCTAAGCTCAAGCACGTTTCACACAAGTGAAAACATAGAAATCTCGCGCGAGCGAGGCTCTAACGCGAATTATATCACATACACGCGATAGGCGGCTTACATGCATTCAAAACATCTCATAATATGCTTAGTGCCTCGTATGGGCTATTTCACAACATCATTCAAGTACTAGCCAGCCTATCCTTTTATTTGCTCAAATCAAAGCATTGTGTTTTGTAAAAGCACTCAAAACACATGATTTATGCAATTATTAGCCTTACTATCCCTTTTTCATAACATCCACTTCAAATCCAAAACCACGCATATACCCATCAACATTTATTTGAGCAATCATGCATTTCATAAAAACACCCGATATTCACCCACAAGTTCAAAGTACGAGCAGCTACCTCTATATACTCACAAAATTCCCTTACCTGGAATTGCGATGCGTGATTCCACTTCCTTAAGCTGCTTACTCGTACGATTCGGTTCACCTTCAACGAACCTTCGGGACTGCACAAAATCGTATCCCGCATTATATTCGACCCATATATTGCAACCCTTGTGCTTACTATAGTCAATTTAATCTATAGCCTCTATTAAAGCTTATTTGGCCTCGTTTCATTACTTTATCCATAACTCGAGTCTATGGATTTTCTTAGGCCTATTAACTCATTCAAAATCGATATCAAATCGATGTAAAGCTCATAGCGTTCATATTCCATGAATCCCCTCACTATGGCATTTATTCATCACATACATATCCATTTCCACATTTCTTCCAACCCACCATGTAATTTCATCTAACCATCTAAATCATAACATTATCCCAATGACAACTTTAACATGCCATAAACCATAAGTTCATTCAATCCCACATATCCTCACATTATACCCATTTTAGATTTCTAGGTCACACCACTTCCACTACATTCTTAGGTAGTTTATCCATCCATACTCATACCAATCAACTCCAAAATCAATTAAATAGCTAATGCATTTAGATTGGAGTGTTAGAATCTTACCAATATGATTTCTCTTCTTGCTCCAATTGGTAATGCCCTCAACTCCTTCAATTCCAAAAATGGGAAAATGCCCTCTCACTATGTTGTTCTCCTCTTTGATAGGAACAACTTTGCCTCTAATGATCTCTCTTCAAATCTCACTGAAAATGGTTGATTTTAGAGAGGGAAAGTTAGGTTTTTGGGGTTGAAATTGTAAGGTTAAGTGTTTTCCGAGATTTCCAGATTTTTCAGCTCTCCTTATATAGAAATGACTTGAGGAGATCGATCTGGTCCAAGAGGAGATCGATCTGGTCCCTTAAAATCCCTCTTTTCCACGGTATTTTTAAGCCTGAGATCGATCTGTCGAAGCAATGAGATCGATCTGTTGAGGCATGAGATCGATCTGTCGAAGCATGAGATC
Organism: Firmiana major; assembly: GCA_033439115.1. Taxonomy (NCBI): domain Eukaryota; kingdom Viridiplantae; phylum Streptophyta; class Magnoliopsida; order Malvales; family Malvaceae; genus Firmiana; species Firmiana major. Next base: position 43,833,382 of record CM065905.1, read on the forward strand.
GATCTGGTCCCAAACAGAGAGCTAAGGAGATCGATCTGGGTGCTTGGGGATCGATCTTTCCACTACAGAATGCTTGAGAGATCGATCTGGCTCCATTGGAGATCGATCTGCTCAATTCTTTCGCCCAAATAAGAGCATTCTGGCTCTTCCAGATCGATCTCTCATCCTATGAGATCGATCTGGACCTCATGTTTTCCAGATTTCCTGCAGTTTCATTGCTGCAACTCATACCAACACACCCTCAATCTATTGCCATGGCCATTTCCTCATCCATCCACCTCTATAACTTGAAAATGGCATCCATTCATACCTTATGCACATTGAAACTTGTGTGCATTCATTGTATATTCAAAGGTATGTAACATAAAACCAAATGGAAGCATAACTCCATTCCATTTTACCACACTACTCATTTTGAGTCTCAATCACATCCATCACTTGCTAGAACACATTTCTCCGTATTCATACTCAATGAAACTTGTATGTACGTTACAACTTATATTACACATACATACATTGAATCCATGGACTTACATCAATCATATTTTACATCACAAGTCCATTCATATTATTTGATCCAAGTACACACATTACCCTTATACATATACGGGGTCTTACAGAGGTGGTTGTGCCTACCTCCGAGGATGACCTTGTTTCCCCTTCATATCTTATCTCTTACGTACCTACGCGTACACATCAAACAGCGGTTATAATTTTAACCATTAAATTCAATTCATAACCAGACAATTACAGACACTTGGAATGTAATCTATTTCCAATTACTTAACACTGACAGTACTATGCAACCTTTGCTCTGATACCACCAAATCAATGACAGCCCGGAAGCGCGAAAAATAGGGCTAATTTAAAATTTTTTTTCTTAAATTAAACTTCCTACTCGGGTTGCATTCCTGTACAGTGTCAGTTAACTACTTCCTATCTCATCAATCAATATCTCAAGGATCTCTCGACATCCACATATATTTAATCAAATATTATGACAGTAAAAGAAGTCTACTTCTCCATTCATTTACTAATACCCATTAGATTATATCCTAATATTACTCAAATATAAGTGTCTACATTACACAACTGTCTGGATACAAAATGAATTGAATTATACCTCTCGCGTGTACAAGAAATAGCCTGGGGACAATCTCGTCCACCAGCCTATGTCACGTACATCGCAGGTACCAACTCTCACTGTAAATAATCTATAAGGGGAGGAGAAAAGAGGGGGTGAGCTTTCAACTTCGCTCAGTAAGGAGTGCATATGAGCTTTAAAAATCATCATCAAAGCATAAGTGGAATAATGGCATAATTCACATGATTATAAATATGTGATTAACGTCACAGTTTATCAAAACAACTTTATCTCATTTCACAAACACGTCATATCTCAGAATAATTATGGAGACTAGGCATAGTATAAACGTCATCAATGCAATCATCACATCACATCATCCTCAACAAGGGCATCTCTCCTTACCAAAATGGAGGCATCTCACGTTACCAAAATAGAGGTACCTCACGTTACCAAAACGGAGGCATTGTAAGACTCGGGCCTAGCAAAGCCTGGATGTCAACCGAAGTGAAGGTATCCACCGATGTGTAAGTTTCATGACAAGCCTTTAGTCTCAAATTAAAACATGTCATTATTATGCGGAAAATAGTTTTGCCTTCACGTAGAGCTCATGATAGTTTTGCTTTTAAATCTCTTTTAAATAAAAAGATATATTTGCTCATAAATAACTCAAATCACAAAATCGAGCTCAAACCGAAAAAATATGCACTCAAGTGATAAATCTCAAATCAAACACTTTTCTCAATGAGTATGCTCATTTGTAAACTCATTTTATGCTACCAAAGCATTTTCATCAGTAAGGAAATACATATTCATAAAAGGTTACATCCCTTACCTCTTGCAGCTTGGGTGGTGCAATAGCTCCATTTCACGAACTAGCTCCGACTCACAAGTCAAGTTCCTGAGCTATCCAAATAACATCAAAACATCAATAGACGCTCATTAAACCTCTAATTCATACTTCTATTTATGTATTTTCTCAAACACCCTAGGTGTACATTTTCTTAACTCCATCAAATTTCATTAGTTAATCACATCAAACCATCTCACAATCATGCATATAACATCACCACCACTATAGTATAATCATTTCACTATTAAGTCAGCTATAGTTCATCTTTTCACACTAAACCTATTTTTTACTATAGTTGGTTCATCATGCTCTAGGTGGTTTCAACCAACAATTCATGCACCAATCAACTCCTAACAACATCTAAATAAACATACTTAGAATGGGTGTAATGGAAACTCACCTAGCTTGACTTTTCTCTTGCCCCAAATTGGAAGACCTCTTGCTCCTTCAATCCTTCAAGTTAAATGTTGATTCCAAGATATGTTGTTCTCCTCCTCACAATGAACAACTTTACTCAAATAGCCTTTTTCTCAAATCCTTTTGGAAAGGGTGGTATTCTAGATTGAGAAACTAGGTTTTTTCTTTGGTAAAATGGAAGGGCATTTGATGTTTCGGGGACGGAAGGCTCGGATTGTCTAGCTTTTTATAGATTTCACATTATGAGATCGATCTCCAAGGGGTGGAGATCGATCTCCCCTTACTTAAACACCTCCAAAATTTTGACAATTTGGGTGAAATCGATCTTGGCTAAGTAGAGGCTTATGGAGATCGATCTGCCATAGGGATGAGATCGATCTGCTTCTGGCTGAGATAAATTGTGATCATTCTCCCAAGGAAGGGATCGATCTCTTCTAGGCAGAGCCACTTTGAGATCGATCTTCTTGGGGAGGAGATCGATCTACTCTTCATCAGGGGATCGATCTGGCTTGAATAAAGGATCGATCTTCTTGCCTAAAAACCTTGGTGTTTTCATTCTGAAATTACAAGATCGATCTTGTCACTACGTGAGATCGATCTGGCCTTCATCTATACGATTCCTACTGCAGTTTTTCCCAAAATTTCAAGGAAATTGTTGCATTCAAGTGCTTCACTACTCATTTAACATTCTATCCATACTTAGCATTTAAAAACATCCATTTCTTAAGATTCATAAATAATGTAACTTGTCTGTAAATTTCGAAATCATAAACATTACATAGAAGTTTACATATCTTACACCTTTATGGCTAAATTTTTTTAGATGCTATAAAGGACTTGAAAGGAAAGATTTGATTCTTCTTAACCGTCACCTGAAAGTGGCCGGAAGGCCATCGTTAAAATTGGACAATGAAGGCTAGAGGAAGACGCGTATGGCAACTTTGGGGGAGGGTTTCTCTCCAATTTCAGATGCTTTTGGACTGTTCTTTAGCTCTTTAGAAAGATTAATAAGTCAATATTAAATTTGAAAAATATTAGAGTCAAAGAATTTCTAGAAGGTCAGCAAATTTAAAGAGTTTTATTGGTTGGTCAATTTCCTGATGCAGGAAAATTTTCTGTTCTATTTTAGAAAATTCATAAAATTTATTTCTAGTCCAATTTCCTCTAAATTATCACTTCCCAAATGTTATACTATGTCCCTAGTATGTCTCATAAAAATTTGGGGGTTACTTGTTTGAGCAATATTCCCCGATTGAGCTTATTTTGAATGATTTGATTATTACCGAGCAAATGGCTTAAGGTTTTCTGTTTACTTTAAAAATTAATTTGATCCTCGAGACCTCCATTTTTCCACTCAATTTTCATTCCACATGTTAAATATGGCTTATACTGATTTCTTATGGTCTCGAAATAATTTTCATGAATTTCTAGAATTTATTTCCCCTTTTTAGCCCTTTTTTCTCGGTTTATCATAAACTCGAGTTTTTGCTAACTTTTCCGCTTCTAATGTCTTAGTTTCACTTCCTAATCATCATAACATACTTAAAATCATACTTTATTGAAAAGTACATAAATTTAAGATCTTACCTCGAAACACGTGCCTCGAGCTTCGTGCCACTATCTTGGGCATCTTGATCTTTCTTGGCCCTGTATAAACATTTAAACAAGTCCTAAACTTCTCGATTTATCTTAAAATGAACAATGGCATGAAAATTTAAGTCTCACAAAATGAACACTGCAAAATAATTTAGGGGTATAAAATAAGTCATGTCAAGCCCTTATTTCACAAAGTCAAACCTTTTACCGAGCTATTAATCGAAACATCGAAAAAGACTGAAATATGTGAAACCAGGTAAAATTTATCCAACAATGATAAATGACCTATCTCTTTTCATTAATTTCACCTATACTACATTATTTACAAATAATATACATGTGAATAATGAAAATTGCAAAAGAATTCAAGTGGACCAATGAGAGTTAAGTTTAGTGGAAAAATATAACATAAAGTGAGATATTATGATATTTATCACTTAATCTGAGGAAATTATTATATTAGTCTATTAAATGGCACATGATTGCACATAGGGATTATATTTTATTAATTTTCTAACCCATGGTCGATAATCACCATAATTCAACAAAAAAATCAAATTAAACAATTAAGGAAAAATAGAAAACACCATTTTACCCCATGTAAGCTTTTGCTGCCAATCTTTCTCCCATTTTCAGCTGTTTTTGGCTCAAGCATCCTTCTACAAACTGGTTTACACACTCTTATCTACAGCATATCCAAAATTCAAAGGTAAATCTTATCATTTTAATGAGTTTTGACTTATAGAAGAATAAATGGGTATAGTATGGTTTAGGCCAAATTCATGGAGTTTAAGTTTGATTCAATCTATGGCTTTTATATATGTTAATGAAGGATTAATATAGTGTATTCCAATGCAAATAGATTGAAGCGAAAGCCACTCTAAAGATAGTTTTCACATTCGACCAAAAGGAGTTCATTGGGCTAAGGCAATTCCCAATGCTTGGTTTCAACATATTAGCCTATTTAAGGTCTAATGATGTTATATGAACTCAATTTGAAGAAATGAAGTGTGTATGATGGTGTTGTAGTGTAATTCCCTAGGGTTTTAGAGAAAGAAAGAGGAATTTCATAGGAGTTTCATAGGAATTCTTTAGATTGAGATGAGAAACATGTAATTGAGCATGAAATGAATCATGATGTAGCTTAAAAATGACCCTAGGGTAATTGTGTAATTTCAGCCAAGGTAGGGGTATTTTGGTAATTTTATCCCTATAGTGTAATTTTGATCCTAAGCGATTGTTAAGTTTGTATAGATGTTAAATGTGAAATTAAAGTAATTGAGAAGTTTGAATTGATGGCTTTTGTCACTGTATAACCTAATGTGACAAACTAAATAGAGTCAAAATGTGTCCTTTAACTAGCCTTAAGGCATTTCGAATTTCCTACTAAGCTAATTGTGCTATATTGTAAGCTCCTGGAATGAAATCGTGGTGTGTGGGAGTTATTTGATAAGCAATGATAAGATAAAGCTTAATCTAGCTTCGGTAAGTTAAAGTGCACAAGATGCGGGTTAACCACGTACCAATTGTTTTGTGTTCGAAATAAACCTTTGAATATTGTAAATGTTCTACTCGAACTATTTGAATAAGTTTGTGAACTCTTTGAGTGATTTGGAATATGAGTTGTGAACAAATCAACTACCTTGCGATAATAAACTATTATATACTTTACAGGTTGGGTAATAGGCAATTTGTTACCCAATCTTACTGTAGAAATTTTGTAAATTGTCTATATGTTATGAACTAAGACCCTCGTGTGATCAAAAAAGTGATTTCGAACTGCTTTGATACATTTTGAATCTTGCTATGATATTTATACTCTAAAATCATTGCATGGCATTGTTTTATGAGATTTAAAAGCTTGTACAAATTTTTTCCATATGCATATATAGCTTTATAATCTTATTTTGAAAATGTTTTGAATTGATTTGGAATATAGCTTATTCTGTTTATGCCTATTGTTTTCATATTTATGCATACCCTGCTTTTCGTATCAATTGTTATATGAACTTTGAAATATGTTTTCGAATGTTTTTATCGTTTAGAGTCGTTCTGTTTCCTTTATTCTTAATAGAGCATATGCAGACAACCCTAAGTTTATTACTCTTACGGGTAAATTGGTTTGTCCGGCACCATCATGACAAGCTCCAGTTCTAGCTAATCACTAGAACTAGAGAGATCAAGTATATGGCTATAGATAACACCCTAGTTTCTAGGGTAGTTGCGGCTCACTGATAGCTACAGTGAGAAATACTTTGTTGGGATATCATTATTATTTACACCTTTATTCATATGATCAAACTATTGAACTATATGATTTCTAAGTTGTTTTATCAAATATGAGTATGATATGATTTTATTGAACGATATTGTCACGACCCTCTTCCGCAACCTTTTACCTTAACACTTACCACTTACAGTTGGGCTGTGAGTCAAATCCAATCCATATCTTACTCATTTATAGTTTCATTAATGAAATTAAACAAATTGAAATAGAAACTGGACTTTCATAACATATGCAGAAGCATTTACATCAGTTCCTATTATCTATACATCCCTTTTTTGTACAACACGTTACTAGACTCTGCATTAATTTACAGGATACAAAATTTCTCTTTCATATCATCACATAATGTATACCTCTTTGTACTACTAGATGACTAGAGAATACCATAGCAGGGACGACTGTATTACTCACTACTACGTAGTATCTGTGGAGGAGGAAATAAGGGGGTGAGCATAACGCGCTCATTAAGGAAAATGTGCAAGCAGGTAGATAACTACACTATCTACATGCTAAAATACATGCTCACATTTCCTTATAAAATAATATGCATGTTCTTTAAATCAATTTCCATTAATGCGAAACCGTTAATTCGCCAGATGGGTATGTGCATATTCACACAGTTTATCATACAAAACCACTGAGTTTAAAACTGCACACAGTTCACACTTGAAATCACTTTTCACACAGTAAACATATAGCTTCACACAAATCATCTTTCAATACCACACAAGTTTACACAACATACTCGATTCACACAGATCACATATAGAAAATACTTTATACTTTGTAAATCAGTTACACATTAAGACGTACATCATGGGTCATCCCATCCCCAGACACATAGCAAAGGAGGATGTCCATCACCTCACACAATAGTGACAATATTGTATCACACTGATACAGACTTATGCAACTTTTACAGACTTATGGCCATAGTCGGATTCCAGGCTACACTGACCAGGTGTGTGGGAACCCCATACTTAGGGAGGCGGATCAACCATCCCTTCAGCATCACACAGATCTCACACAGTTATCACAAAGATAATCACGATACATCGTACCCCCTGGCTAACGCTCACGGTACATCATGCTCCCATGGATCCTTATCACGCATTTCTATTGTCTCAAAATCACGTGCGAGCTCTCGAGTGAACTACACAATATCCTCGAGGCATCAAGCACTCATTTACTTTCTCAAAATTCCTTTGAAAACAATGTGCGAGCTGGGCTGGTCAATCTACCTTTGCCTCTCACACTCAGCACGACTCCACACAGTAAAGAAATAGAATAGCTCCTTTCACTAAGTATGAGTGAGAGGGTAAACTCCCTTCGATCACTCTGTCTACACATTTCATACAAGTAGTTAAAATCGAAGCCTATCTATTTTTTTCTTTTTCACAACATTTGAAAAATCTCTTTTCACCACAATCACAAAAGTCATGCAACACATGCTTATCGACTTATTTTCATACGTAGTTTTCTTCTAGATATATCAATATCTATCTATTATCACATACAAGTCACGCAAAAAATAAGAAAACATACATATAGCTATCTCTATAGCTTACATAAGTCCCTTACCTCAAATCACGCTTGAATCTTTTTCTTTGATTCCACTCGCTTGTGATTCGATCACATCAACTCCATCTTTATCTTCTGTAGCTGAAATTGTGTATCACACACATCAGTATACTATCATATACTTTATTTCACATGCATGATATTCAAATCAATGCATTTAGCCATTTACATCTCATTTGCCCTTTTTATGCCTTAGTGGACTTTATCCTCTTACAAGTCCATTTCGAGTCTATAATTCTTTTTCAAGAATCCCTTAGACTCCTTGAGTTTATCGATTCATCTTAAACCGATATTACACTCTTAATACCTCAAGTTCATGATTTTCACTTCATTGTGGCATTTTATCAAACACCACTTATAATCAATTTGAGCTACTTTTGTTTCTAGCACATAAACTTCATCAAATCATTTTATAAGCATCTATGTATGCTTAATAACATCTAGGCATGCTTAAATCATCATCAAATCCATGTCTACTCAATAACTCTTCATTTTGGCTCATTTAGCCATTTTCTAGGTCATGAATAGTTTAGCACTTCTAAGATGTTTCAACCATTAATCTATATATCAATCAACTCATACAAGTATATAGATTAACATATATGAGGTTGGGATATTGAAATCTTACCAATCTCAGCTTTTCTCTACTTAGCACACTTTGGGGGAAAACACTTTTTCTCCCTTAAATGGATCACCTCAACTTCTAGCTTCCAACTATGTTGTTCTTCTCCACTTTATGAACAACTTTGATGAAATAAACTTGCCTTCAACCTCTATGGAAAGTGTTTATAGTTTAGAGAGGGATTTAGGTCACTTGGTGTCAAAATATGGAAAGGTTTTGGTCTTTTCCCATGAATGCAAGTCAACAAGTCATGTTTTAATGAAATTACCTTAATGAGATCGATCTGCTACCCCAAGAGATCGATCTTCTCAGCATTTTTCCTCTTAAAATCGACCTTCCAGGCTTAATGAGATCTATCTACTCCTAGCATGAGATCAATCTGCACAACACAGAACTTTAAGGAAATCGATCTTCTCTTGCATGAGATTGATCTGTAGCAAGTCAGTAGCTTAGGGAGATCGATTTGGTTCCATTGGAGATCGATCTGCTCTGTTCCATTGCTCGAACATAAGCAGTTTTGGCTCTTCCAGATCGATCTTTCCTCCAATGAGATCGATCAGGCATTCATATTTTCCATATTTTACTGCACTTTTCTGCAGTAACTCACACCAAACATACTTGATTTTGCTGCCATAGTCATTTCTCATTTAACCATCTTTAAGGCTTGAAAATGACATCTATTTATCCTTTATGCATATTAAAACTTATGTGCATTCATTGTATAACCAAAGGTATACAATATTTATCAAATGGAAGTATAAAGCTTTTACAACTCATGCAACTCCCTTCCATTTTACCACACTACTCATTTTGAGTTCTATTCACATTTATCATTGAGAAAAGTCCATTTCTTCACATTCATACATAATGAAACTTAGGTGTACATCACAAACTTATATTACAAGTGTGTACATCAACTTATGGACTTATATCATTTATGTTTCACATAGCATGTACATGTATATACTTATGCATTTCATAAGGTTTATATACAAAAATACAGGTCTTACAGATATGACTTGGATTCAGTTTATTGAACTTTGTGAAAGCTATAGGAAATGTGTATTGAAATATGTTTTGATACGAATGTTTGGTTTAAGAAATTTGATACATAAGAACTTATGTCTTTTGAACTTGCATTAAACCTCGATTTTTTGCATTTGGCTATGTTATCGAATCTCGAACCTTTATGTATTGTAATTATTTTAAGGTGGTCAGGTTCGATGGTAAACCGATGTATTTTAAAATACCTCTCCTCCTGAAAGAGTTGAAAGCGTCTAGATACAGTTCTAGTCACAAGTCATCCCCTTTTGAACCAGTATTCTGATTTTGGTTAATTCTACAATTGTGTGATTGGCTTATTGAGCTTCCCCAAGCTCACCCCTTTTCTTTTTCTCTCACAAGTCAATTGAAGGGTTATATATGATCGATAGCAGTATCTGGTGTCGAAGTTTTTAACTTCAGAAGTCTTGTAGTACCATTATAGATATACATTTGATTGTATAGTGTTTTCTTTTTCAGACATAATGGTACTAGTAGCTAAGTCGGGATGTGTACTGAGTGTATGAATGTTTACATTATTGAAACTTGGGTTATTAGGATGTAAATGCATCAATTTTTGACAAAGTGTCAGAAATAATAAAATAATGTATTATGTCATTATATAATATTATGTAGTCTAAGATAAACCCCAAATATTTTGAAAATATTATGGGAAGTAGATATAATAGTGTTATAAACTACTATATATTAAGTTTTGAAATCAAACTATTGTGGAATATTTATGAGTTGTTTTTCTTGCATTGACTGGTAAGGTGAAAATACGTGTTTACACTGAAACTTTGTCGAAATTCTTTCTGATCGTGATTTTGATTTAAGAATACGATTGGAACCTTAGGAAAAGTGTCTTAAACAAATATTTTATAGATAAATGAATAATATAACTAGGACTGTACCCGCATGACAAATAACAGTTAGCGTTATTGAATAGATGAGCTAAAATAGTTATATTTCTGTAATAAGTGATAGTGACGCTATGTCCCTCTGGATGTGATGCATTTTAATTGGTATCAGAGTATGTTTGTCTTGTTGAGTCAGTTCATAAAGGTTCCTTGAGTCATTTATATCACATGCATATCCCTTAGTACTAGTTTATATGGATATAAGTTGTGAGTTTGAAATGGATACTGGTTTAATGCATGCTATTTAGAATTGTAGAGAGGAAAAGGGGGACCTCCTCGTGGGGGATGTGTTTCTCATGTACATACACCATCTCTTTCTCCTTCTTCTTCGCAGGTGCTAGAGACACCCAATCTGCTAACGCGTATAAATCGTATAGAGCAGAGCTTTACTGACATCACAGTTTCACTTTAGAACCTAATTACTACGACAACCGCGTTGGCAAATAGTTGGGTAACTCGCAACAAGCACAGCCCCTACCAGCACAGAATGTCCCACCACCAGTGCCCCCAGCACAGCCTCAGGATTCGACTGCAGCTCTCATTCTACCACAGGCTCTTACACCTTAACCAATTCCTCAACCACCACCTTCACAGTAGGCAGTTTCGATTCCACAGCTTGTAGAGGTTCCATTTATTATACCGAGTGCATATAGGTTTAAACAGTTTGAGAAAATGAGTCCATCGGCGATTGAGGACGTGAAAGACACGGGCAGAGACATGGCTGATAAAGATGAAGAAAGTTTCTTGGTCTATGTGTTGTCAGCCTGAGGAGAAGATGCCATTAGCCACTTATATGTTCGAGGGAGAGGTAAAACATTGGTGAAGATCTGTGAAACCCTAAATTTTTCATTTCACTATTTATTTGGAAACTAGAAAGCAATTAAGATACTCGAAATAATATTATACAGGCCCGGAACAACCGAAGTACTCAGGTTAGTGGCATAGAGCTCAAGGCACGAAAATTGAGGTAAGGTTTTAAGTTTAAATATTTCTCAAGATTGCATGTATAAATATGTTTTGGTGGTTAAGATTTGAAACTAAGGTATTAGAAGTGAAAAAGTTAGCGGGAACTCAAGTGAGCACTAAACCGAGCAATTGGGCCTAGTAGGTGAAATAAATTTGAAATAAATTCTAAAAATTCACAAAAATTATTCTGAGGCCATAGGAAATTAAACTAAGGTATATTTGAATTGGGGAATGAAGATTTAGTAGAAATAAGGAGGTTTCGGTGATCAAATCAATTTTTAAAGTAAACCAAAAACCTTAAGCCAATTCCATCGGTAATGATCAGATCATGCGAAATGGGCACAATCGAGAAACCTTTCTTAAAAAAGTGGGCTCTAAAATTTTATGAGACATACTAGAGACCTTTTAGAACACCTGAAAAGTGGAAATTTAGGAAGAAATGGATGGATATAAGTTTTATGGGTTTTACAAAAACAGGGTTGCTGGCTGGCCTAGGCCCAACATCTGGCCCAATATAAAAGCTCAATTTGAAGCCCATCCAGATTTTGAGCCCAATATTCTCCAATATAAAACTAACTTCATGCTCTTTCTGAAATGGTAGAGAACTGCCCAAAATCAACTAGAACAAGAGAGAACCACCCTCTCAAAGTTGCCGTTGACGTCACTCTCTGCCCGACTTGTACAAATTTTTCAGCCATCTTGCAGCCACTTTTAGACTTTGGTCAAAAGGATCAAATCTTCCTCCCTAATTTCTCTACAACATATAAAAAATCTAGCCATAAAAAACCTCATTTGCTAGGTGAAAAGTTAGAGAGAAAAACAAGGGCAGAATTTGCCCTGTTTCTGGGTAAGAGGAAAACTTGAATTTATGAGTTTTTGATTAGTTTTTGAGCTTGTTTTTTTATGATTCTAAGTATTATACATGTTTATCTACAGCTTAGAATCATTGTTGGAGGAAGAATCTTAGGTCAAACATGGTTATACCCAAGGTGAAGTTGATGGAAGATGATGATTGTTAGATATGTTAATGTTTGATGAATTTAAATGATTTTTGCTAAAGTAGAAATTGATGAAATAATTATTAGGGATAAGCATAGGTTCAGCCAGCCATGGAAGGTTAAGGAAATGCTTAAATTTGGTTGTATTTAATGTTGTAGAATGATTGTTTAATACCGAAAAGTTTGGTTTATAGCTCAGTTTAGTAGAGAACTGTAAAAGTATGAAAGTTTGATAATTTGACAAGTTGTAGTGTGTTGAATTTTGACTTGGATAAGTTTTTAGGTTGTTAAGTTTATAAGCTTGAAGTTAAGAGAAAAGAAACTATCGAAATTGCCAAAGCCGACCCTTTAATTGGTAAAATCGAGAAAGTAGGAAAAGTGGACAAAACAGTCAAATTTAGTGAAGTTTAAGGAAGTGGATGTATGTTTAAGCATACTAAGATGAATTTAAGCATCATTTGATGATTTTGGAACTATTTTGAACAACTCAAAGTAAAGACAAGCAAAACGAGGCAAACCCAGCACCCGACGATTTTCTGTTGTTCTAAGATTCGTTAGGTAAAGAATGCAATTTAAAGTAGTATTACTATTCCCATTACCTTATTTTTAATACATAAACATGTTTGAAATATGTTCGAATTTATGAAATGTATTTCTGAGATTTAAAAAAGCACTATTCATATTTAAACCGAAAAATCGAAGGAAAAACACCTTTTGAGCTCTCCGAGCATATTTTTTGACACATGTGAAATGTTGTGGAATATGTAAATTGTAATATGGAAATGGATTTTACGAATTAGTTTATGAATATGAAATTTGATTATAAGTTCGATTTTGTTACTATGCAGGTTAATAAGCCTGAAAAAGAATTCATAAGTATCGTTTTGAGACTAAGGCAACATATAGACTATGATATCTTTCATGCATGGTGTCACGGGGTCGTTCTCTCCTATAGAACTTTTCCCAGTGATGGCCTAAGTTTCCCGCAACTTAGTACAGCCAATCTTCACACTAACCCAAATCCGGGTCAATACGCAGCGATATAGCACTCGAGTAGAAAAAGGACTCGACAAAGTATACTTATAAAGCAAAGAACACTCAAGCTTTAGGGAAAAGAGTCTTTCTATTAATCCGCAATAAAAAGATTACAAACTTAGCCAAGAAAACCGCTCTTAGCTATCTCTCTCTTTCTCCTTGAATAATTCTCTCACTAACTGATGAATGAATATTCTACCCCCTCCCCTGGGGTTTATATAGGCAAGTGAGGACATCCCCTCACGTAGGCAACTGAGTTTGATTACAATAGAAACTCTATAGGATTAATTCCTACTAAACTAAGGACTCTCCGGATGATCGCCACCTCAATGCTTTTCAGAGTTTATATCTGTGATAATCTCCAGTGATTCGGTCTGCCAAGACTTCTCCGCTTATCCCGGCTTATGACCCGCATTTATCCTTATCCTTATCCCGATTTTTAAGGATTCGCCTAGCTTGCCACCCGCAAACTACGATCATCGTCCGTTAGCGTTTTCGTTTCATACTTGGCAATCCGCGCAAGCCAAGTGCCTGTCTTGCCTGTTTCGGTGCGCGTCCCGTCGCGCCCTGTGCAAAGCTTTCCCGCGCTCCGCACTCGTCACAGCGCCCCCAGTTGAACCTTTGCGATCTGGGCGCCTGATCAAGTAGTTAAGGTCTAACAACCCTCCCCCCGTCGGAGGAAGCCGATGCCCTCATCGGAATGAGCTCCAAATACGCCTTGATCTCATCCTCGAATTGCCACAAAGAAGTGTCTTTCTCCCAAGTAGCGCCTGCCTCATCTTCACCTTCCCACTGCACCAAGTAGTAGGTTCTCCGATTCTTCCTACTAGTTCCCTCAACCTTGCGGTCAAGTATCTTTGCCACCTTCTTCTCGAAATGGCTTCTCACAGTAGGTGGAGCTTTCCTTACCTGTTGTCTTTCCGGATCAACATCTTTGTGGTAAGGCTTCAAAAAGCTCACGTGAAAAGTAGGATGCAACTTCATCCTCTCTGGCAGTTTCAGCTGATAAGCCACCGCGCCTACCCGCTTTATAACTTCAAAAGGGCCATCGTATCTCGTCACACAAGCTGTCTTAGCTTCATCTCCTTCGGCAATCCTTACTTGCCAATATCCTGATCTCAGGTCTAACTTTGTAAAATATGCTGCCTTCGACAACTGGTCGAACAGATCAGCGACATTTGGAACTGGATATTTATTCTTGACCGTTACCTTGTTCAGGGCTCGGTAATCAACACACATCCTCAGAGTGCCATCCTGCTTCCTCTGGAATAAAACTGGGGCTCCATATGGTGCCTTCGATGGTTGGATATATCCCGCATCCAACAACTCACCAAGTTGTTTCCTTAACTCGGCTAGCTCCAAAGGACTCATCCTGTAGGGTGCTCGTGCAGGTGGTCTAGTTCCTGGTTCCAACTCGATCTTATGATCAATGGCGCGCTTAGGTGGTAGCGCCTTGGGTAATTCTGGGGGCATTACATCTTTGTAATCGTTCAGCACCGCCGCTACTTCATCTGGTACCTCGACAACCGTGTCTGGTTTCACCTCAACCAGGGCAGCAAGTATGGTTGTCTCCCCCTTCTTCAACCCAGTATTTACTTGTGAAGCCGACTGCAGCAACGGCTTCCCAGTACCTTGTCCTCTCTCCGCAGGGACAAAGTTTGGACATGTCTCGTCAGATATCATCAATCCACCTAAATGTGGAATAGCAAATGCCTTTACTTGCACAAAGAATTCAATGCCCATGATTACATCAAAATCATCTATATGTAAAGCCAAGAACTTACAATTCTGTTGCCAAGTCCCTATCTTCACCGATGCGGTAGCCGTTCCCTGGATACCTTGGGCTTTAGAATTTACTGCTTTCACCTGATTGTTACTCCTTGTGACTTTCAGGCCAAGATGCTCAACTGCGTTCAATGAAACGAAGTTGTTGGTTGCTCCTGTATCAAGCATCGCTCGAATCGATCTCCCATTCACCTCAGCTTTGACATACATTAGTCCCTTATGAGGAGCTTGTTGCTCAGTCCGAATAGCGTTGAGCAACTGCATCGGGGTAACTCTTGGACATTCGTCATCCGAATCCTCCTTACTCATGAGGGCCACCAACTTGGTCCGTCTAGGGCAATCTCGGGCCTTGTGATTCCCATTACACAAGAAACAACTCCAATCTCCTTTGCTTTGGGGTGGATCCGGTCCCCTCGACTTAGAAGACTCAGCCTGCTCCTTGTTTCTCGGGTGCTTCTTCCAGTCCTTCTTGCCTTTCCCCCTATTTCCATCAAGATGGTTCTTCTTCCTTTCCCCAATGTTCAAAGAAGAACCCAGTTTGTAATCCACCAAACTGTCTGCAGCCGCAATTGCCTGTGGCAGATCCTTCACGTTCTGCCTACGTAACTCAGCCTGAGCCCATGGCTGAAGTCCTGAGAAAAAGTTAAACAACTTATCCTCCTCTGACATATTCTTGACGTCCAACATCAAAGAGCTAAACTCCTTGACATAATCTCGCACAGAACCCGTGTGCTTCAATTTCTTGAGTGCCTCTCTCGCGACCCATGCCGCATTCAAGGGAAGGAATTGATCTCGTAACTCCTTCTTCAGTGCGTCCCATGTTTCAATCCTCGGACGACCAGCACTATCGTCATCTGCCAGTCTGCTTCGCCACCATAGCTTAGCATCACCCGAGAGGTACATGCTAGTGATTGTAACCTGATCCTGCTCCGGTATTCGAGCAGCTTTGAAGTACTGCTCCATATCCCAAAGAAAATTCTCAAGCTCCTTCGCATTGCGAACTCCTTAGGTTCAGGCACCTTGATCTTCTTCTGAAGATCGCTACTATCACCTCCCCTACTACTACTAGACGCCTCCCCATGGTCTGTAGCAGTCATTGCGCGTTTCATCAGTAAAACGTCAGCCTTCAGGGAATTCAATTGCACCTCAAATTTATCCGATAGATCACGAACATGTTGCATGACGTTGGTGTAGCGATTAACATGCTCCTTCTGCATGTCGAATGCCAGCTGTGTCAACTCCTGGACACTGCCTGCCATGGCCTGAATCTGTTCAGCCATTGTACCCGCCTCCTCTTGCGGTACGCCCACCATTGCTTCAAGTACAGCGACTCTGTCAGCCAACTCGTGTGCCATGATCCAAAACGGGGCTCTGATACCAAATTGTCACGGGGTCGTTCTCTCCTATAGAACTTTTCCCAGTGATGGCCTAAGTTTCCCGCAACTTAGTACAGCCAATCTTCACACTAACCCAAATCCGGGTCAATACGCAGCGATATAGCACTCGAGTAGAAAAAGGACTCGACAAAGTATACTTATAAAGCAAAGAACACTCAAGCTTTAGGGAAAAGAGTCTTTCTATTAATCCGCAATAAAAAGATTACAAACTTAGCCAAGAAAACCGCTCTTAGCTATCTCTCTCTTTCTCCCTGAATAATTCTCTCACTAACTGATGAATGAATATTCTACCCCCTCCCCTGGGGTTTATATAGGCAAGTGAGGATATCCCCTCACGTAGGCAACTGAGTTTGATTACAACAGAAACTCTATAGGATTAATTCCTACTAAACTAAGGACTCTCCGGATGATCGCCACCTCAATGCTTTTCAGAGTTTATATCTGTGATAATCTCCAGTGATTCGGTCTGCCAAGACTTCTCCGCTTATCCCGGCTTATGACCCGCATTTATCCTTATCCTTATCCCGATTTTTAAGGATTCGCCTAGCTTGCCACCCGCAAACTACGATCATCGTCCGTTAGCGTTTTCGTTTCATACTTGGCAATCCGCGCAAGCCAAGTGCCTGTCTTGCCTGTTTCGGTGCGCATCCCGTCGCGCCCTGTGCAAAGCTTTCCCGCGCTCCGCACTCGTCACAGCGCCCCCAGTCGAACTTTTGCGATCTGGGCGCCTGATCAAGTAGTTAAGGTCTAACACATGGCCTGTATGGAGTTTGGACCTTTGTGGTGCATGCCTTATACCACATTAAGTACATTTAGTCCTTTGTGGTGCATGTTTAACCGCGTCGGGTATGTGTAGTCACTCGGTGCATTATCATCTGCCACTTCGTGCATTGTTTGTTTGATCTTTAGTGGCATAGGGCACTATACGACCATGATCCAGTCTACAGCCCCCTAACCATAGCCATGGGTACTCTGTTTGTTTGTCTCTCTCTTCGAAGGTCGAGTTTATATGATGTCACGCCCCGAAAATGCAAAAAATAGGGCAAATTTAAAACTTTTTACTCATTAATTCACAATTAAGGGTGCATTCCTATGCAGTGTCATACATCATCATAGTTATCATGCCTCAGGATCTTATCATAATATAGTGTATATTGTATCATATACATTACTCAATTCCAAGTTAATTAATCCTAATACATCCCATACAATGTTGTACATAAAGTGTCTGCAATTACAATAATCGTCTGGGTACATGAAAAGATAAAAGGTACCTCAAAATACAATATATATGGACTTGAGCTCAAGTCCTCCACTAGCCACTACTCCGTACGTCGCAGGGAGATCCTTTTTCACTTGAAGAACTCTGGGGGGAAAGAAAACAGGGTGAGCTTCTAAATCGCTCAGTAAGGGGGGTAAGGGACTCATTTCATAAACCAAAATGCACATCACAAAATATTTATTTGTATGTGAAACTCATTTGAAAATCATAGCATGAAAGTACTCAAAACGACATTCTCATGTCTCAAATCATGTGAAAACATGAAGTAAAAAGGCTCAGTCTAGAGCAATAACAAAGCATGTGAAAACAATGTGATAAACGCTTTCTCAATGAACATGATAAAATCACTGAAATAGTAATGCACGTGGCACAGCCACTAAACACACGTGGCATAGCCACTGATTTAAATTCACACGTGGCATAGCCACTAAACACACGTGGCATGGCCACTGATTTAAATTCACACGTGGCATAACCACTAATTTAATTTCACACGTGGCATAGCCACTAAACACACGTGGCATAGCCACTGATTTAATTTCACACGTGGCATAGCCACTGATTTAAATTTCACACGTGGCATAGCCACTGGATAGGGTTTCACGTGGCAACGGCCACTAATTAGGGGTTCTCACGTGGCAACGGCCACCAAATAGGGTTTCTCACGTGGCAAAGGCCACCAAATGGGGTATCACGTGGCAACGGCCACCAATGGGGTTTCTCACGTGGCAACGGCCACCAAATGGGGTATCACGTGGCAACGGCCACCAATGGGGTTTCTCACGTGGCAACGGCCACCAAATGGGGTTTCACATGTGGCAACGGCCACTAAGTATACGTGGCACAGCCACAGAATGGGTTATTCTCACGTTACCAGAACGGAGAAGAAATCGGGCTTACATGCTACCAGAGCAATGCCCGGTGTGTACTCAAAATTACACACCGAAGTCTTATCACACAAGACTGGTTTGCCTTCACGTTTTTTCTCTCATAAAACTCATTTGAAAACTGTTTTGTACTCAACACAAAACATAATAAAACCGAGTTCCAACCGACGAAACACGCACACATTTCTCAAATCTCGATATTGCCTTAACGTAGAGCCCAATTCATTACTCACACAAATTCGACGGTTTATAAAGCAATTTCACACTCAGCTTATAAACGCATAAAACAATGGGCTCCAATCGGCTATAAAAACCGTGTGCAATTATAACTCAACACAACACTCAACATGCTTGTTTTATAAACCACAAATCATGCTATAATAGTTTACAAATCACATACACAAATGGTTTAGATTTCCCTTACCTCTTTGCACCTCGTATAGTGCAATCGTTTCCCCCGTATCATGGACTAGCCTCGCATTCCACTCTGGAACTCCCTAGCTGTCCAAATGATGTTAAAACATCAATACTCAACTATCACATAAACCTCAATTCTCAAAATCGAGCATAATTGCTCATAACACCTCAAATCTCTCGATTCTCGTAACTCTACCCTAAACTACAACCTCATTCACAATATCTCAACGTCCTACATTTCTCATGTCAAATCATCTACGCTAATTCACCACATTGTCTAAATTTCCATTTATAGCTCAAAATTCTCAAAATTACCAAAATTGCTAAATATCATTATCACTCCAACCACATTGCAATTTCATCAATCCCTAATCATTTCTCAGCTATTTCAACGCAATGACAACCACCAATATCATCAAAATCAGCTCAAATATCAAGATCGAGGTTTAGAAATTACCCAAAGCTTGTGAGACGCACAACCCACGCCTCGATCTGATTCGTCCTTCGATTTTCAAGTATGTTGTTCTCCCTTTGATGAGGAATAACTTTCCTTCTTGCCACAACTCTTGATTTGGCCAGAAATGGGTGTTTTGGATGAGTGAGAAAGTTAGGTTTTCGGTGGAAATGGGGTTGGAAGAGAGAGAAAGTGAAATTGCAGGAGAAAACAGGGGTTCCTTATATAGACTGGAGGTAGGAGATCGATCTGCCTCTTGATGAGATCGATCTGCATTTGAATTTTTGGGACGATTTGGGCAATTTTATGCCTAGGAGATCGATCTGTCAAGGGGTGAGATCGATCTCTTTATGGCTTTATGAGATCGATCTGCTCCTTGAGGAGATCGATCTTCTCCCAAACAGAATCATTTGGAGATCGATCTTCTCTCAAACAGATTCATAAGGAGATCGATCCTCTTCCATTGGAGATCGATCTGCTCCTTAAATTCCTCCTTCCTTGTCATTTTTAACTCACCAGATCGATCTCTCCTTCTCCCAGATCGATCTGCTCCTTAAATTTCTCCTTCTTTGTCGTTTATAACTCACCAGATCGATCTCTCCTTCTCCCAGATCGATCTGTCCTCATAGTTTCACATTTATTTTAAACACTTAACATATATATCTCCAATTATCATTCTCCAATTCACTTAGCTCAATAAATTACACTTCAAATTATTATTACATCAATAAATATGTCTGAAATTCTCAGATCTCACATATGATCATGACTTACGTTTGCTATGTGTAATTGCCTAGTCTCCAGTGTATGTTATGTATGACTTCGAAACAAAAGTGATAAACTTTGTACTATGTGATCTGAAATATGTTTGACTTACTTCTTTTAAGATAAGTTTGTTTTCGATATATATATATATATATATATTTATATATATGCTTACCAGTGTTTGTATTAAAGCGTCTCGTTTTTGTATACTTTGATATTAAGGCCACCTTAAACGCATGTCTTACTGGGCTAGAAGAGCTCACCCCTTTCTCTACTCTTATAGACTACTTGAAGTGATCACTGTCTACACTTGCCGTGTAATTGAAGTAGGCTGGTAGACTCGATACTCTCCCTAGGCTACCTACAGTACACGCTAAGGTATACTTTTTGTTTTATTGCCAAACATCCTCTATAGCGTAGACAATTGATGTAAAGAATATTTTGGGATGTAATCTAGGCAAGTATGCATGTAAAGTTGTAAACGTACAGTTTATAGAATAAATGTACTTTCAAGGGTATTACAAAAGTCACTATAAATTATGAAATAAGATTAAAAGCAATTGTTGTGGGATATAAACTGTGTTTTGAACCTTGCAGTGAGGTAAGTTTATAAATATGCTGTTATGCTGGTGAAATTTTGTAAAATGAAAAGATTAAGAATTGGCACTGATGGGGATGCAACTTAATTAAGAAAGTAAGAAAAAGGAAAAATTGGCCCATATTTCCACATTTCCAGAGCGTGACAAGATCTACCCAAGCAGTGTTATAGATTTAGGAACCAGTGATTTCATGGGATAAGTTGCTGACTACATTCTATGTTCAATACTTCCCTGAGAGTGCTTAAAGATAGAAATTGACTGAGTTCTTGAGTTTCAAAGAGGGAAGCTTTATAATGAACTAGTTTGAGTCCAAATTCACCACTTTGAGTAGGTACGAGTTATTGATTTCAAGGATGAGACTCAGAAGGCAATTAAGTTCATTGATGGTCTCAGACCAGATATTCGAGGTCATATATCTATGTAAAACGTCACCATCTACTCCGAGCCAGTTTAAAGAGCCCGATTCATCAAGTATGATGTAAATAAGACATATGCTCGCTACGAAACCCGAAGTAATGGTAAACATAAGCGCTTGACTGAAAGTGATTTAGCTCCAAAAAAGAAATCCAAAGAGAAAGGTAAAAGCAAATGTAAACGTAAATAAAAGAAGCAGAAAACTGCTGACCCTCCACAGGCCACAAAGCCTAAGTCTGACCAGCCTTATTCTAGGTGTGGACAGTTTCATAGGGGTAACCCGTGTCATATAGCTACAGGTGCTTGTTTTAAATGTGGTAAGATGAGGCACTCAATTAGAGATTGTCCAGTGATGAAGTCGGTTGACAAAGTACCTAAGAGATCGACTGCAGCTACCACTACCACTGCTATTACCAAGAGAGTTAAGCTAGCTGACAAGGGAAAGAGACTGAAAGCTCGGGTTAAAGTGTTTACCCTCGATCACATGGTCATAAATGCTTTCGACTCTATGATTAAGGGTAAGCTTTTGATCTCTTGTCTCGAAGCATTATGTTTAATAGACCCAAGCTCTACGCATTCATTTATTTCTCCTTTATTTGCAAACAGACTGAACATAGAGCCAAAGTCAGTGGGATTCATGCTGCACATAAGCACTACACTCAAAAAGTATGTATGAGAAATGTAAAGTGAAAGTGTGAGGGAAAGAGTTAGAGGTCGATTTAGTTTTACTGAATATGGTTGATGTAGATATGATTTTAGGTATGGGTTGGCTAGCCACTAACCACGCTACTGTAGATTGTAATAAGAAGAGTATAACATTTCTCCCCCCAAGTCAATTGTAATTGATTTTGCAAAATGATGAAATGAAATGACACTTTTTTATTTTAAAATCTTATTTAAATGTGTGTTTTGTATTGTAAAGGTTACTTAGCTTTCGTGGAGGACATAGACAGAGTAAATCTGAAGTTATCTAAGATTCTGATCATTAAAGGGTTTCCAAATGTCTTTTTAGACAACTTATTAGTATTACCACATAAGAGAGAGACCAAGTTTGCCATAGATTTGAAACCTGGTACTTAGTCTTATTCAAAGGCATTTTATAGAATGTCCTTGATGGAGCTAGATGAACTAAAGCAACAACTCCAATAGTTACTTGATAAGGGCTCTATATGCCAAGTGTCTCACCATTGGGTACTCCAATTTTGTTTATCAGCAAAAAAGATGGTAGCCTTCAACTGTGCATTGACTATCAACTTTTGAATAGAGCCATTGTGAAAAAAAAGTATCCATTGCCTCGAATCGATGATTTGGTTGATCAATTACAAGGTATAGAGGTATTTTTAAAATTGATTTCAGGTCTGGATCTCACTATTTGATAGTTAGAGGTAAAGATATCCCAAAGATCACATTCTGTACATGGTTCAGATGGTTATGCCATTCAGGTTAACCAACGCACCAACAGTATTCATGAGTCTTATGAACGATGAATTTAAGCATTTTTCTTGATCAGTTTGTAATAGTGTTCATCGAAGACATCTTGGTCTATTCTATATCCAGAGAGCAGCATAGGTGTCATCTGATGGTTGTTCTACAGACTCTTCAAGATCGGTAGCTTTATGCTAAATTCAATAAGTACGAGTTCTAGTTAGAATAGATTTCATTTCTAGGTCATGTTATGATGAAGACAATCACCGAGATCAATAATTTTCTAGAATTAACTGGGTATTACTGTCGGTTTGTTGTTAGATTTTCGAGGATACTTGTTCCTCTGAAACACCTCATGCGTAAGGATGTCAAGTTTAAATGGACAGATGCATGTGAGCATAGTTTTCAGTAGTTGAAATAGAGGTTGACATCGGCACTAGTATTGACCATTCCATCAAGCTTTGGGGGATTTGTTGTGTACAGTGATGCATCTCTCCGAGGATTGGGTTGTATGTTAATGCAACATGGTAAAATAGGGGCCTATGGATCGAGACAACTCAAGGATCATGAGAATAATTACCTCACCCATGTCTCAAGTTAGTTGCAGTAATCTTTGCACTAAAAATCTAGCACCACTACTTGTATGGTGATAAATTTCAAATATCCATTGACCATAAGAGTTTCAAGTATTTGTTTTAATAGAAAGATTTGAATATGAGACAATGTAGATGGATGGAACTTCTTAAAGACTATGACTGCAAGATCCTGTACCATCTTGGAAAGGCAAATATTGTTGCCAATGCTTTGAGCAGAAAAAGCACTAGTATGGTTTCATACATGACAGTTTAGGATGAGGTCTATTAGAAAGGTTCAAAGAATTGGATTTGAGTGTGGAACCTGCAGATGACTGCTTGCTGTGAGCTTTCGGATCAAGCCATCACTTCTTGTTCAGATTAGATAGGCCTAAAGATATGATTTGGTTTTGAATTAGTGGGCTAGTCAAGTAAAGTAACACTAGACTTCTGAGTTCAGAGTCAGTGAAGATGGTATTCTTAGATTCAAAGATCATATATTTGTGCCACAAAATGATACCCTTCGAAATTTCTAATATCGCATAAGGCCTATAATTCACGGTACACGCTTCACCAGGGTAGTATTAAGATATACCAAAATCTACGGGGAGTGTTCTAGTAGGCAGGTATGAAGAGAAACATAGTGAATTTTGTGTCAAAATGTCTCATGTGTCAGTAGAAAAAGGTTGAGCATTAGAGGCCTGCTAGCTTATTCAAACCTTTACTAGTACCGACATGGAAGTGGGAACATGTGACCATAGATTTTGTAATGGGACTTACTCGGGCTCAGAAAGGTCCTAAATTGATTTGGGTCATTGTGGATCATTTGACTAAGTTCAACCCTTTTTTACCTATGAGAACCACAAATTCCCTTAGTTCATTTGTTAAGTTATATGTTAGGAAAATTGTCAAGCTACACAGAGTTTGAATGAGCATTTCTTAGATAGGGATTCCTACTTTACTACTCGATTTTGGAAACATTTTCAAGAAGATATGAGATCTTGACTACAGTTTAGCCATTGATTTTTCACGCTCTTAGGATGACCATCTAGCCTTAGCTGAATTTGCCTACAACAACAACTACCATTTGAGTATAGGGATGGCTCCTTATAAGACTTTTTACGAACAGAGATGTAGAGTTGGTAAGAAATGGGTGAACACAAAATATATGCTCTGGAGTTGGTAGAGAGAGCTTCTGAAGTGGTAAAACTAATTTGTGATATACTGAGGACAGGACAAAGCCGTCAGAAGTGATACGCTGACATTATGAGACAATCGCTTCAGTTTCAAGTTAGGGATAAGGTTTTCCTCAAAGTCTTTCCTTCGAAGGTAATCATGAGATTCAAGAGGAAAGGAAAGCTCACTCCTCACTTTATCAATCCTTTTAAGATATAAGAAAGGGTAAGAGATGTGACATACCAATTAGCACTTCCACCACAGCTATGAGGTGTGCATAACGTCTTTCATGTATCTATACTCTGAAAATATCAACTAGATCCCCTCATGTCATTCAGTATGAACCATTAGCTATCTATAAGGATTTAAGCTACATCAAACAATCTATCCAGATACTAGATAGAAGGAAAAAGACACTTCGGTCAAAATCGATCTCATTAGTAAATGTTCTTTAACAGCATTATACACCAGAAGAGGCTACTTGGGAGTTAGTTGTCACGACCCTCAATCCACCAAAAATCCATTATAATTTTTTTCATTTTTCGTTATTTATTTAATCTATTTCTAATTGTTTGTTCTTTATCTTTACCTTACATGATCGTGAACAGCTACACCTCCAACAGCTGGGCTGTGTATCGGTGTCAATCTCATCCAATCATACCATTTCAAATTACAATTTATTTAAATGTAAACACTTGTATTTCTAAATCAGAGTTGTTGTTTACATGTGTTTACAATCTTTTACATCCCTAAAATTACATTTAAAGATATTACTGTGCTTTGACATGTCTAGATACAAAAAACTATACAAATGTGTATACCTCATGTGATAGGATATAGCAGACACCAAAATCCAATCCTTAGTCGCCCACTATCTACTGTAAGTGCTCTGTAGAGGGGGGAAATAACAGGGGTGAGCAAACCACACGCTCAATAAGGCAATCATACAAGCAAGTAGATAACTATACTATCTACGTGGTCGTGATGCCATGCTTAAATCACACATTTACTTGTCATACACCAAAACGTATTTCATGCTTGTGTTCGTGCCATGTAAAGCAATTCATGCTAAAAAAATTAGTGCATAGTTCTTAAAACATAGCATGGAAAATCATCATGCGCAAATCGAATCATGGCATGGTAAATCATCATGCAAAGTGCACTTATTAAGCATTTCAAATCTCAACACAAACCGATACAAAATCATCACTCGTCAGAACTCAGCCCCTCCCATGGACTATCCTGACCCACAACCACATTTCAAAACATAGACTTCTCATTCAACAATAGACATGTGAGATAGGCATATAATATAAATAAAGGTAATAACTAGGACTATAGCCATAT
Source organism: Firmiana major (assembly GCA_033439115.1). Lineage (NCBI taxonomy): Eukaryota > Viridiplantae > Streptophyta > Magnoliopsida > Malvales > Malvaceae > Firmiana > Firmiana major. Next base: position 43,859,302 of record CM065905.1, read on the forward strand.
CCTCTATGATCCCAGACTACACGGATCCTAGTGTACGGGGTATCACCTCTATCTACTTCTGCACAGGAGGTGGGTCACGACCAATCCGCCGGTCCATAGCAGAATCCAGTGTCCGAAGACGGCATATATATAATATCACATAGTACAGTGTACTCCATGCTACTTCCATGGTACAATGTACTCTGTGGACCCATGTCATCACAATATATCCTGCCACGTCTCAATACGCACGTGCTATTTAATCACTGTGGCACACAGCCTACTCGAAACTCCTAGCATGGCTCCCGACATGTCATAAAACCACGTGCGAGTAGTCTCAAGCACGGAAACAAGTATAATGGACATCTAGTGTGAGCTATGCTCCAGTATCATGTCAAAACTCATATGAAAACTAGTACGAGCTAAGATCCAGCACAATGTCATAAAATCCATGTAAAACTCTAGTGCGAGCATCGCTCCAGCACTAATGCATGTATAAGAGATGCCAAATCTCATGCGAGCAGCGCTCTAACACGTTTCATTTTCACAAAACTCATGTAGGTGGCTCATTCTTTGCAAAGCATGGTTATGAAACCAAGTCAACCTATTTTTTTGCAAATCATTTCAAATGCTAGCCAACCTACTAATATCATGCTAAAAAGCAATAAAAAGATTTAAAAGCATCATACACTTGATTTTAGTGCACATTTCTCAAAAACCCAATTCTTTACCCTTCAAACATCCATTTCATCCTAAGACTCTTAGATAATTTAAGAAATCACCCATGCACCCGAAAGGCGTACAGATATCCCTAGGGCTAACACAATTCCCTTACCTCGATTCTCTTGGAAGCAACTCTTCCATCTTCCTTTCTCGCTTTTCTTAATTTTGCTCAACTTGCTCCGGATTTATCCTTGGAAGCTGCAAATATACATCAATAATATGAGCCAATACCAATAACTCATATTCAGACTTCAACTAATCGACATATCACATCAAACCTATTGTATCAAATTTGACCCATTTTCACATTTGGCTATCATTATGTCATTTCTAGTCAATTTAACTAGCAACACACCTGGTTACTTATCCAACACTTGGCATAAATGTTTATCCATAATATCACGACCCTCACACTTACCAAAATACATACAAATTTTTTGCTTTTTAAATATAATTGTTTATTCATCCATACCTTACTCCGATCGTGAGCAGCTACCCTCATAACAGTTGAGCTGTGTGTCAATGTCTACCTCATCCATCCATAACAATTTAATTTGCAATGTCATTTTAGAAGTAAACACTTTTATAAATACATCAGAGTGACTGTTTACAAGTGTTTACATTGCTTTACATCCCCAATGTTTACATACAAAATCCTAGTGTGCTATGTATAGTTTAGATACAAAATGATCCAAGTGTGTATACCTTTAGTTATGGGATGCAGCGGATATCAAAAAGGATAAACCTCCAGTCGCTCTCAATCTATACTCAAATCTCTATAGAGAGGGAGAAAATAAAGGATGTGAGCAAACCACACACTCAGTAAGGCAATCAAACGAATATGTAGATACTGCACTATCTACGTGATCGTGATACCATGCTCAAAGCATACATTTCATCATTTTCTCAAAATATGAGTTCATTCTAGTGTTAATGGTATGTAAAGCATTCATGCTATTAAAATCCAGTGCACAATTCAATTCAAAGTATGGCATTAACCATCATGCATATTTGATAAGTAAAGCATGGCATTAATCTTCATGCATATTTCATAAGTAAAGCATGGCATTAAACATCATGCTTCAGTAAACTTTAAAATCATTAACAAACCGATATCTCAAAACAATTCATCACTTTCCAGGACTCAGCCCCTCCCTCGGACCATCCTGACCCATAAATCATTTCAAACAGGGATTTATTCACAAGTAACAGACATGTGAGATAGGCAATTCAATAAGGGAAATAACCTCTAGGACTATGGCCATATCCTGTGATACCGGCTACACGGATCAGGTGTACGGGATATCACCACTATCTGCTTCCACACAGGAGGTGGGTCAAATCCTGCCCGCAGGTCCATAGCAGATCTCGTCTGAAGATGTCATATCACATCTCAACACGGTACAACGTACTCCATGCTACTTGCACGGTACAACGTACTCTGTGGACCCATATCAACACATCATATCACGCCACATCTCAAAATGCATGTGTGAGCCTATTTAATCGGTATGACCTCTTGTCTACCCGAAGCTCCTAACACGGCTATCAACATGTCAAAATATCACAAATGCACGTGCAAGCCTATTTAATCGGTGCGACACCCAGTCTGCCCGAAGCTCCAAGCACGGCACAAATAAGGTGGGCATGTAATGTGACCTAAGCTCCAATCACCATGCCAAAATCGGTATGAAATCCGTGTGAAAAATAGTGCGAGCTAAGCTCCAGCACTCATGCGTATAAAACACATCAAATCTCGTGCGAGTCATACTCTAGCACGCTTTCATTCTCACGAAATCATGTAGGTAGCTCAATTCTTGGCAAAGTCTGGTTAACAAACCAAAACAACTCATTTCTTTTGCAATTCATTTTCAAATGTTAGCCAACCTACCAATCACTTGCTAAAAAGCAATAAAACATGATTTTCCAAAGCATTATGCTTTTATTTTCATGCACATTTCTCAAACACCCAACTTTTACCCTTCAAACACCCAATATCATTCCCTAATATCTCATGCATTCTAGCAAAGCATTTAAGTGCCTAAATTGCACACAGATATCTCTAAGAGTCCACAAAATTCCCTTACCTCAATTTACTTGAGTGCGACTCTCTCTTCCTCTTCGCCTCTTACGCTCTTGGCTCGCCTTGCTCCGGTGTATCCTCGGGAGCTGCGATTCATTCATCCAAACCACTTGAGTTAATATTGTTAACTCACGTTTTGACCTCACTAGTAAATATAACTCATTCATACATTTTACAAATACCTTAATCCACATTTTACCCCTTTTTTTGGTAAACCTCACAATTTATTCACTAATAACATCTTAAAATCATACTCATAACACTATTATCACTTCAAGATACCCCATTCATCATTAATCTCAATACATTTCACTTTCTCACACTATACCATTTCTAGGTCATGGTGGATTCATTCTACTCTAGGTAGTTTCTACCATTTTTCTATGCATACTAAATCATTCTCACATCAATATCCCAATAATGTACTTGAGTATTTGCATTAGAAACTCACCTAGTTTGTTTTCCTCTTTGCTCCAAATGAAAATGTACCTTGATCCTTCAATCCAACAAGTGGGGAAAAGCCTCCAAACTATGTTGTTCTTCTCTTTGATGTGAACAACTTTGCCTCTGATAGCTTTCCCTCAAGTCTTACTGAAAATGTGTGGATTTAGGAGTGAGGAGCTAGGTTTTAGGTTGGAAATGGAAAAGATTGGTTTTGTCTTAGAAAATTACAGATTCAACTGCTCCATATTTATAGAATTTGCTTCATGAGATAGATCTGCATTGGGTAGAGATCGATCTAGTCCTCTTAAAATCTCTCTTTTTCACGATATTTGAAGGCAGGAGATCGATCTGTCGAGGCTTGAGATCGATCTGCTTTAAACAGAAGGTTAAGAAGATCGATTTGGTCTTGGGGAAGATCGATCTGCATTTTATAGAAGGTTCAGAAGATCGATCTGGTCTTAGGGGAGATTGATCTGTATTTTACAGAATGCTTAGGAAATCGATTTGGCTCCATTGGCGATCGATCTGTCTTATTCCATAGCTTAGAATAAGAGCATTTTGGCTCTTCCAAGTCGATCTCTCATCCTATGAGATCGATCTGGCCTTCATATTTCCAGATTTTACTACAATTTTCTGCAGGTACTCACATCAAAACAACTTCAATTTGCTGCCATAGTCATCTTCTTATCCGATCATCTTTGAAACTTGAAAATGGCATTCATTCCTACTTTGTACCTATTAACACTTGTGTGGAATCTTTGTATAACCAAAGGTACTTAATATAGACCAAATGGAAGTGCATAACTTATGCAAATCCTCCTTCCATTTTACCACACTACTCAATTTCCATTCTACTTCCATTATTCACATGTTTAAGTCCATTTCCTCAAATTCATACATAATGCAACTTGTACGTACAATCACAACTCTTATTACATGTGTGTACATTACACTTATGGACTTACATTACATATACTTCACATTACAAGTATATCACCATATTTATGAATTCATTTACATATATCTACAAGGTTACACTTATACGGGTTCTCACACATAATCCTTCATCATTTATGCATTCTCTACAACACCATTTATGCACATTTTTATCACTTGGTAAATCTCACAATGTGGCTTCATCCAATCATCTCAAAATCATGCATATCACCACACTAACAACTTCATATAATCCCTTTTTATCATCTGATCAACCATATTCTATTTTCTCACACTAAACTCATTTCTAGGTTATGATTGTTCCATTACATTCTAGGTAGTTTCACTCATCAATAAATACACCAATCTACTTAAAACAACAACTAGATAAATATACTTAGAGTTGGTGTATTGAAAACTCACCTAGCTTGACTTTCCTCTTTTCCAAATTTGGAAGACTCATTAGCTCCTTCGATCTAATGAGTTGAATGTTGGCTCTAAGCTATGTTGCTCTCCTCCTCAAAATGAACAACTATGGCTCTAAGAGGTGTGTTGGTTTGTTGAAGAAAGAGGGTTTTCCTTGGGGTTTTTATAGATTAAGAGTGATGAGATCGATATGCTATGGTGAAGAGATCGACCTTCCTTTGGTTTTAGCCATCAAATTCTCAAGTTTGAAATAGGAGAGATAGATCTGCTCATTGGGGAGAGATCGATCTTAGCTTGGCAAAAGCTTAAGGAGATCGATCTGCTCATAGGGAGAGATCGATCTGCTCTTGACAGAATCAAATGGAGATCGAGCTGCACTTAAGAGGGGATTGATCTGTGCTTGGCAGAGGCAAATGGAAATCGATCTGCTCATTGGGGAGATCGATCTACTCGATGGGGAGATCAATCTGGCCTTGGCAGATTCACTTGGAATTGTTCTGCTTGCACAAGGGATCAATCTACCTTGGATAGGAGGTCGATCTGGCCTTCATCTGGGGCATTTCCTACTGCATTTTCTAGATTTTTCAAGGGTAAATTCCTATTTCATTTCTCCAATACTTATTTTGCATTTTAATCCCACATAGAGCATGGAAAGACTCATTTCCTATAATTCACATACAATATGACTTATGTGTATTGCTTGAATTCATAAAGAATACATAGAATTCACAGTCCATGCATTATTATTTTGTGTTTTCATTCCTTATCTTCAATCCAAATTCTTAAAGTTCCATTCGTTTAATTTGTGGCTACTTCGACCCTTTTTTATCCTTTATTTGTATCTTGGCACTCATTCATCCCTTTGCACTTCATCCACATTTACATGAATCCGAAATCATTTGTCTTATAATTCCATTAACATATATTACAAAGTTATACATACATGGGGTCTCACAATCTCTATTACTTAAGGAAATATGGTCTTCCAAATTGGAACCAATTCAGTCCGTGAATAACTCGGGATACGTCTCCCGTATCAAACTCTCCAACTCCCATGTAGCTTCTTCTGCAGTGTGGTGCTACCAAAGGACTTTCACTGAGGGGATCGTCTTCGATCTCAATACCTTCTCCTTCCTATCCAATATCTGAATCGGGTTCTCCACATACGACATGTTCTCATTAAGCTCCAATGGCTCATATCTTATCACATGAGTCGAATCCGAGTGGTACTTTTGTAACATAGAGATGTGGAAGACGTTATGAATGCCTACTAGCTCAGGTGGCAATGCCAGCCTATAAGCTTTATCTCCCATTCTATCCAATATCTCAAAGGGTCCAATGTAACAAGGACTTAACTTTCCTTTCTTTTTGAACCTCATTATACCTTTGGAAGGAGAAACTCAAAAAACACTGATTCACCCATTATGAACTCCAATGGTCTTCATCTCTTGTCAGCATAACTCTTTTGTCTGCTCTGAGTTATCCGTAACCTCTCACAAATTAACTGGATATCCTCAGAGGCTTGTCTCACTAAGTCGGGAGCAAATATCAGTCGGTCACCAACCTCTTCCCATCCAATAGGGGAATGACATCTATGGCCATATAAAGCCTCATACAGTGCCATCCCGATACTCGAATGATAACTATTATTATAGGCGAACTCTGCGAGTGGCAAATGGTCATCCTAAGAGCCTTCAAAATCCAACACACACGCTCTCAACATGTCCTCTAGGGTCTATATAGTCCACTCTGAGTAACCATCTGTCTGAGGATGGAACGCTGTGCTAAAATTCAGTTGGGCCTCCATCACTTCCTGAAAATGTTCCCAGAAGTAGGAAGTGAAGCGGGTATCCCAATCAGAAATAACGCTCACTAGAACACCATGCAACCTCACTATCTCACACACATATAGTTCTGCCAAAGTACTCAAAGTATCGGTGGCTCTCATAGATAGGAAGTATGCCGACTTCGTCAATCTGTCCACTATCACCCAAATCGCATCGTGATTCCTACGGGTCCTAGGTAAACCCATCACGAAGTCCATAGTGACATGCTCCCATTTTCAAGTGGATATAGGTAGAGGTTACAATAGCCCTGCAGACTTCTAATGTTCTACCTTCACTTGTTGACAAACGAGTCACTTTGCCACAAATTCAGCTACCTCTCTTTTCATCCCTAACCACCAATACACTCTCTGGAGATTCTGATACATCTTGTTACTTCCCGGATGTAGTGTATACTTCGTCGAATGAGCTTCTGTCAAGATCAACCTCCTGATTTTTGAATCATCAGGAACACATATCCTACCCTTGAACCTCAACAAACCATTTGAACTCAACTCAAAATCAGTCTCTGTACCCCTCTATGTCTGCCCAATAATATCACTGCACTATTGATCAATCTGTTGAGCCTGCAGAATACAATCAACCAGATCCGGTTCCAACCGCAGGCTAGCCATCATACAACCACTATCAACATCAGGCGAGGTCACATCTAAACTTAGGCTCGCGAACTGTTCCAACAGCTCGTGTTCCCTGATCATTATATACGATACCAACTAGAGGTGCTTTCTACTCAATGCATCTACTACCACATTCGCTTTACCCAGGTGGTACATGATCTCACAATCATAGTCTTTCAGAAGCTCGAGCCACCTCTGCTGTCTCATGTTTAACTCCTTCTGTGAGAATAGATACTTAAGGCTCTTGTGGTTAGTAAATCTTGAAATTTCTCACCATAAAGATAATGGCGCCATATTTTCAAAGCAAATACCACGGCAGCCAACTCTAAATCATGGGTCGGGTAGTTGATACGAAACTAGTACCCATTCTAAGTGACCGAGACGTTCTATCGGCAAGTGCACGGGTCGTACAAGTAATAATGGGATTTGAGTCTCGGATTATCGTCCCACAGAGAAGTTGAATTGCCTAATTAAGTATCGGTTAATCTTACCCTAAGTATATTCTAGCAAATTATGAATTTTAAGGGAGTGATCTACATGGCTAACAATACTGAAAATAATAAAGAAAATAAAACCGAGCTAAAATTACTTACAGAGCTCCGAGTAATTAAAAGCAACAACCTACAAAAGATAATTAAAACAATTCATTAACACAATTAAAAATGTACATATGAAAATAAGATACAAAATTAATTAAACTAAAATTCAACAATCCTAAAAATAAAATATGCATGTAATTAAACTAATTAATAGAAATGCAAACTAAACTAACCTAAAGTCTAATAAAATAAAAACATATTAACTTAAGGAAATTCTTAAATCTAACTAAGAAATTAACTACCTATAAAATAATCCTAAATTAAATCTAACTCCAACTAATTACTAACACTAAAACAAAATCTAAATAATGCATAAGAAATAATATTTTTGGATTTTTCAATTTAAAATGAAAACTTAAAAATGCATAAAATAATAGTCATCTAATTTATTCCTAAGTGCAACATCTAATTCCTAAATTCTAATATAGTCACAAATTAACTACTGATAAAATTAAACTAAACTTTAAACTAATAAACTAAGAAAATTAAACTAACTTGCAAATTAATTTAGGAATCAACTTTTACTTAAACTAATAATTAATATTGAAAATAAATAATATCAGATATGAAAAATGCAGGAAAAATGGATTATTGATAACTCCCAACGACCAAACATGGCCTTAATTGAATTGTGCACTCTACCAACTACCCCCGATACTGGTCCCTCATGTATGATGGTAGTGTGCACGTTTCCTTCATTTCCAGGTCTGCATGCTGGTTCCTGCTCTCGGTTCCTGCTCAGCTCCATTCCCAGCACAACTCTAGATTTTTGCCCATGCCGCTGTAACCAGCTCATAGCCTTTACCGCTGCATGTCCCAAACCTGCCCTGTCATTCTGCATAGCTCCTGCTCTGCTACACGGGAAGCTGCAGCAGATCGTGCACATTCCTCGTGTCACAACCCAATTCCATTCTCTTTAACCGAAAATAACTGAAAATTTTTTGCGTTTTACTGTTACCTTACCCAGTCGTGAACTAAGCTCACCACACACTGTTGGGCTGTGAGTCAATAATAAACACCACATCTCATTCATTCTCAATTAATTAAAACGATGTCATACATGTGCATTTAATCGTGTACTTATACGAGTACATGTTTTACTGACATCTACATCCCCCATAAGTACAACTCAAAAGAATACTGTGCTTTTACATTGTTTAGATACAAAAAGAATCACTGTGTATATACCTCTTAGCGATGGAGATGCAGCGGAGTCCAAAATAATACGCCTCAGTCCTCACTGGGCTACTATGCACGCTCTGTAGGGGGGGAAAATAGAGTGGGATGAGCAACCACACGCTCAGTAAGGCAATAATGCAAGCATGGTAGATAACTACTCTATCTACATGCTGATAGTGTTATGCATAAATCGTTTATAGTAGGAGCATGAGGAATAAGACTATGCCATGTGAATATACATATATATCATGTATCAAATCATGTGCATTGGCATATAAAACATGGTAGAGACATCATGTATAAAACATCTCATGCTCAATCTCATTTAAATTCATAAAAGGGCAATTCATTTATAAACCTCCTTTTTGAACCAACAACATAACACCACCAAATCAACTCACAATCACAACCACATTTACATTCCACAATTCACGCATGTGTATAAATCTAGGTCACTATATCAAAAGTGCCTATGTGAATCATCACATCATAAATCATCCCAGACCACACGCATCCCGGTGTGCGGGGTATCATGCTGGCACGAAGATGGATTATCCCTCGCCAAACTTTCTCATCACATAACCATCATGAGGTACATCATACTCCATGTGATATACACGGTACAGCGTACTCCGCAACTCATATCGTGATCGGGGGTGCCATTCCTAGGTCTTATCTACCCCATACCAAGAGTTTTTCCATATTCCGTGAAGGAGAGCCTCCCTGCCGAACAGAGCCTCCCCGCCTAACAGAGCCTCCCTGCCTCCTCGGGCTTAAGGATGTTAGCTTAAGGATGTAGGGCTTAAGGGTCCTTTCCGTAAGAGAGCCTCCCCACCGAACAGAGCCTCCCCGCCTAACAGAGCCTCCCTGCCTCTTCGGGCTTAAGGATGTTAGCTTAAGGATGTAGGGCTTAAGGATCTTACCTTTACCATACCCATGTAGGAGAGCCTCCCTGCCTAACAGAGCCTCCCCGCCTCTTTGGGTTTAAGGATGTTGGCTTAAGGATCCCACCGTAAGAGAGCCTCCCCACCAAACAGAGCCTCCCCGCCTAACAGAGCCTCCCTGCCTCTTGGGCTTAAGGATGTTGGCTTAAGGATGTTAGCTTAAGGATGTAAGGCTTAAGGATCTTACCCACTTTCACAACCCTATACGAATCCCATTGTACAAGCTTGTGCGAGTAAAGCTCTAGCACGACTCATGCATCATGCATCTTCTCATAAAGAGGCGCGTACGAGCATAGCTCTAGTACGGTTATACTCATAAGATAACCATTCACAATCCACGTACGAGCAGAAGCTCCAGTACGGTTTATAAACATCATCATAATTCAATTTCAAAGTGCGAGCTAAGCTCAAGCACGTTTCACACAAGTGAAAACATAGAAATCTCGCGCGAGCGAGGCTCTAACGCGAATTATATCACATACACGCGATAGGCGGCTTACATGCATTCAAAACATCTCATAATATGCTTAGTGCCTCGTATGGGCTATTTCACAACATCATTCAAGTACTAGCCAGCCTATCCTTTTATTTGCTCAAATCAAAGCATTGTGTTTTGTAAAAGCATTCAAAACACATGATTTATGCAATTATTAGCCTTACTATCCCTTTTTCATAACATCCACTTCAAATCCAAAACCACGCATATACCCATCATCTTTCACGAATACCATCAACATTTATTTGAGCAATCATGCATTTCATACAACACCCAATATTCACCCAATTCAAAATACGAGCAGCTATCTCTATATACTCACAAAATTCCCTTACCTGGAATCGCGATGCGTGATTCCACTTCCTTAAGCTGCTTATTCGTACGATTCGGTTCGCCTTCAACGAACTCTTCGGGACTGCACAAAATCGTATCCCGCATTATATTCGACCCATATATTGCAACCCTTGTGCTTGCTATAGTCAATTTAATCTATAGCCTCTATTAAAGCTTATTTGGCCTCGTTTCATTACTTTATCCATAACTCGAGTCTATGGATTTTCTTAGGCCTATTAACTTATTCAAAATCGATATCAAATCGATGTAAAGCTCATAGCGTTCATATTCCATGAATCCCCTCACTATGGCATTTATTCATCACATACATATCCATTTCCACATTTCTTCCAACCCACCATGTAATTTCATCTAACCATCTAAATCATAACATTATCCCAATGACAACTTTAACATGCCATAAACCATAAGTTCATTCAATCCCACATATCCTCACATTATACCCATTTTAGATTTCTAGGTCACACCACTTCCACTACATTCTTAGGTAGTTTATCCATCAATACTCATACCAATCAACCCCAAAATCAATTAAATAGCTAATGCATTTGGATTGGAGTGTTAGAATCTTACCAATATGATTTCTCTTCTTGCTCCAATTGATAATGCCCTCAACTCCTTCAATTCCAAAAATGGGAAATGCCCTCTCACTATGTTGTTCTCCTCTTTGATAGGAACAACTTTGCCTCTAATGATCTCTCTCTAAATCTCACTGAAAATAGCTGATTTTAGAGAGGGAAAGTTGGGTTTTTGGGTTGAAAAATGAGAGGTTTCGAGATTTCCAGATTTTAGCTCTCCTTATATAGAAATAACTTGAGGAGATCGATCTGGTCCAAGAGGAGATCGATCTGGTCCCTTAAAATCCCTCTTTTTCACGGCATTTTTAAGCCTGAGATCGATCTGTCGAAGCAATGAGATCGATCTGTCTAGGCATGAGATCGATCTGTCGAAGCATGAGATCGATCTGCTCCCAAACAGAGAGCTAAGGAGATCGATCTGGGTGCTTGGGGATCGATCTTTCCACTACAGAATGCTTGGCAGATTGATCTGGCTCCATTGGAGATCGATCTGCTCTATTCTTTCGCCCAAATAAGAGCATTCTGGCTCTTCCAGATCGATCTCTCATCCTATGAGATCGATCTGGACCTCATGTTTTCCAGATTTCCTGCAGTTTCTTTGCTGCAACTCATACCAACTCATCCTTAATCTATTGCCATGGCCATTTTCTCATCCATCCACTTTTACAACTTGAAAATGGCATCCATTCATACCTTATGCACATTGAAACTTGTGTGCATTCATTGTATGTTCAAAGGTATGCTACATAAAACCAAATGGAAGCATAACTCCATTCCATTTTACCACACTACTCATCTTGAGTCTCAATCACATCCATCACTTGCTAGAACACATTTCTCCGTATTCATACTCAATGAAACTTGTATGTACGTTACAATTTATATTACATATACATACATTGAATCCATGGACTTACATCAATCATACTTTACATTACAAGTCCAATCATATTATTTGATCCAATTACACACATTACCCTTATACATATACGGGGTCTTACATTCTCCCCTCCTTCAAGGAATTTGGTCCTCCAAATTAGAACCAAGTCACTCTTCAAACAGTTGGGGGTACTTCTCCCGTATCAAGTTCTCCAATTCCCACGTGGCCTCTTCCGCCGTGTGGTGTTGCCAAAGCACTTTCACCAAGGGAATTGTCTTATTCCGCAGTACTTTTTCTTTTCTATCCAATATCCGAACCGGCTTCTCAACATACATCATACTCTCATGGAGCTCCAACGGCTCATATCTTAGCACGTGTGCCGAGTCCGGGTGATACTTCCAAAGCATCGAGACGTGGAAGACGTTGTGGACATTTGCCAAGTCCGGTGGCAATGCCAATCTATACGCCTTATCCCCCACTCTCTCCAAAATCTCGAAGGGTCCGATATATCTAGGGCTCAGCTTGCCCTTCTTACCAAATCTCATAATACCCTTCGATGGTGATACCCTCAGAAACACCGACTCACCCTCATCAAACTCCAGTGGTCTTCGTCTCTTGTCAGCATAACTCTTTTGCCGGCTCTGAGCTGTCCGTAATCTCTCACATATCAACTGGACGTCCTCAGATGCCTGCTGCACTAAGTCCGGAGCGAAAATCTGTCTGTCACCAACCTCTTCCCATCCAATGGGGGAACGGCATCTACGCCCGTATAATGCCTCATAGAGTGCCATCCCGATACTAGCATGATAGCTATTATTATAAGCGAACTCGGCTAACTGCAGGTGGTCATCCCAGGAGCCTCTATAATCCAGCACACACGCTCTCAACATATCCTCGAGGGTCTGTATAGTCCTCTCTGACTGCCCATCTGTCTGAGGATGAAAAGCGGTGCTAAAACTCAATCGGGTCCCCAGCGCTTCCTGAAAATGTTCCCAGAAATGGGAAGTGAAGCGGGCATCCCTATCAGAAACAACGCTCACTGGTACACCATGTAGCCGTACTATCTCTCGAATATACAGGTTCGCCAACTGACTCAGTGTATCGGTAGCTCTCATAGCCAAGAAATGGGCGGACTTAGTCAACCGGTCCACAATAACCCATATGGCATCATGACCTCTACGGGTCCTTGGCAACCCCATCACAAAATCCATGGTGACATGCTCCCACTTCCATGTCGGTATCGGTAGAGGCTGCAATAATCCTGCAGGCTTCTGATGCTCTACCTTCACTTGCTGATAAACGAGACACTTAGCGACATATTTAGCAATGTCTCTCTTCATTCCAGACCACCAATAAACCTTCCGAAGGTTTTGATACATCTTAGTACTTCCCGGATGTATCGTATACTTCGATGAGTGAGCCTCTGATAAAATCGTTCTCCTGATCTCAGGATCCTTGGGAACGCATACTCTGCCTCTGAACCTCAATAAGCCATCAGCACTCTGCTCAAAATCAATACCCACACCCGTCTGTACCTGCCTCAGCCAATCGATACACCGTCGATCGCTCTGCTGGGCTTGCCGAATACGGCCAATCAACTCTGGCTCTAGTCTCAAACTAGCCATGATCTCAAGTCTCTCAGATCCAGGTGGGGTTTCATCCAAACTGAGGTTCGCAAAGTGTTCTAACAATTCATGTTCCCTTACCATCATATAAGACACCAACCCAAGGTTCTTTCTACTCAAAGCATCGGCAACTACATTTGCCTTACCCGGGTGGTACATGATTTCACAATCATAGTCTTTCAGGAGTTCGAGCTATCTCCTCTGTCTCATATTCAGCTCTTTCTGCGAGAACAGGTACTTAAGGCTCTTATGATCTGTGAACACCTGAAATTTCTCACCATAGAGATAGTGGCGCCATATTTTCAAAGCAAATACTACGGCCGCCAACTCTAAATCATGTGTCGGGTAGTTCCTCTCATGATCTTTCAACTGTCTAGATCCATAGGCAACTACCTTCCCATCCTGCATAAGCACACAGCCCAATCCCTGGTGTGATGCATCCGTATACACCGAGAATCCTCCTGAGCTGGTAGGAATGGTGAGAACTGGAGCAGTCGTCAATCGACGCTTAAGCTCCCCAAAACTCCTCTCACATGCCTCATCCCATGTAACTTAACATCTTTACGCGTGAGGCGTGTCAACGGAGCGGCTAGTTTGGAGAAACCCTCTACAAATCTCCGATAATATCCTGCCAATCCCAGGAAACTCCTGATCTCAGTTACTGTCTTGGGCTGTTCCCATTGCACAACTGCCTCTATCTTGGATGGATCCACTGATACCCCATCCTTAGACACAACATGCCCCAGAAATGAGATCTGTTCCAACCAAAAGTTACACTTGCTGAGTTTGGCATACAATTCTCTCTCTCGGAGGGTCTGCAGAACTATCCTCAAGTGCTCCTCATGATCTTCCCTGGACTTGGAATACACCAAAATGTCATCTATGAAAACAATCACAAACTTGTCCAGGTATGGCTTGAATATATCATTCATCAATGCCATAAATGCTGCGGGAGCATTCGTCAATCCGAATGGCATCACCAAAAACTCGTAGTGGCCATAACGGGTACGAAATGCTGTCTTGGGTACATCTCCACTCCTGATCCTCAACTGATGGTACCCTGACCGCAGATCTATCTTAGAAAATACTTCATCTCCCTGGAGCTGATCCAACAAATCATCGATTCTTGGAAGGGGGTACTTGTTCTTAATGGTGGCCTTATTCAACAACCGGTAATCTATACACAGTCGGAGGCTTCCATCCTTCTTCCTTACAAATAGAACCGGTGCTCCCCAAGGTGAGACACTCGGTCTAATAAACCCCTTCTCCAACAACTCTTGCAGCTGTTTCTTCAGCTCTTCCAATTCTATCGGAGCCATTCTATAGGGTGGCTTCGATATCGGCTCCGTACCAGGCACTAACTCAATGTAAAATTCCATTTCCCTTTCAGGTGGTAGTCCTGGTAATTCATCCGGAAAGACATCAGGGAAATCCGTAATTACGGGTATGTCTTTCAATTCTGGGTGTGCCTCATCTATATCGACCACGTATGCAATGAACCCTTCACATTATCCTCTCCGTCGTTAGTAACATAAACCATCACTCCACATTCATCATTTATCAAAAACAATAAATTTATCTCTCAAGCAATATGAATTTAAAATCATACTCCTTTTATTTACAACAACCATGCTAGTTCCATATCATTTCTTTTCATCAAAGTTTACAATAAGATTGTCTAATCCTGAAAACATCAATGTTTTGGCATGACAATCCATCACAACACGATTGGTAGCCAACCAATCCATTCCCAAAATTACATCAAAATCATTCATATTTAATAAAATCAGATTGGCTATCATTTCCTTCCCCTCTATCTTTATCTTACAATCTCTACATACATGCTCAGTCAATTGACTATCATTCATGGGTGTGGAAATCATCAACATTTTATCCAACAATGTTGGTTTCACATATTTCAACAATTTATGTGCAAAGGAAGGTGATATGAAAGAATGCGTGGCACCAGGATCAAATAATACCAATGCTTCTAAATCAAAGATTCGGATGGTACCTTTAATCACATCCGTCGATGCGTCTGCAGTGTCCTGGTCCAGTGCATGTACTCTTCCTCTGCTCACACCTGCAGCCTGTTTCCCTTTTTCCTCAGCTGTAGCCCTCCTCCTCGGGGCTGCTGTCTCAACTGGAGCTCCCTCAGGCTCCTTGCCCTTCTGTGGGGCAATCTCCATCTTCTCGGGACAATGCTTAGCCATATGTCCTGGTCTCTCGCATCTAAAACACACCATAGGGGTCATCAGACAGGGCCTATTCCCATGAAATCTCTCACATCTCCTACACTGATCAGTAGTAGGTCGTGGTCCCCCAATAGTCATGCCCCTCGGCGCAGTCAAGGCTGGGTATACGGGAGGTCTAGCAGCTCTCTCCCGCACCTCCTCAATCTTTGGCCTCTTCTCGAAAAATCTTTGGCCATCTCTCTTGGCCACTCTTCCAAACCCGGATCTCTTCCGATCCTTGTCCTTTTTAACACTGACTCTCCCAAGCTCGGAGGCATTTCGCTCAAAGTCTTGTTCACATAACTGAGCCTTATGTACCGCCTCCTCATAAGTCACAATATCGAAGGGAGCTAGCTTAGTCCGGATGGCCAATCTCAATCCATCCATGAACTTCTGAATCTTTCGGGTCTCACTACCCATCGTGTCAGGGTCATATCTTCCCAATGACATAAACTTGGACTCATACTCGTCCACAGTCCGGTTCCCCTGAACCAAATTCATAAATTCCATCCGCAATTTCCTCTGTGCGGTAGCTGGAATATACTGTCTCCTGAAGGCCTCTAGAAATATCTCCCACGAGATCTCAGAGTGTCTGGCCCTCAAAATAACCTCGGTGGACCTCCACCAATGCTCGGCCTCGCCTTTCAGCATAAACACGACGAAGGCAACCTTCTCACCTGAAGTACATCGGAAAAACCTATACAGTTTCTCCATCTCATACACCCAATCCTCCGTAATCACCGGGTCCTTCACCCCTCTGAACACTGGGGGTTTTAGCGCTTGAAACTCTCGCAGCCTGCTCAAGTCGCAGTCATAACCCAAATCACTACCGCTCTGCTATGGAGCGATAGGAGAAGCTATATCCTGAGCTGGAGGTGGTGTAACTGTAGCTGTCTCAGCAGTCTGAGGTCTCTCTGCCTCTGCAGCTGCCTGTTCAGTAGTAGGCTGTGCCGCGGGACCTCGTCTATCACCGGCGCCCAAGGCCTGCGTGACTATCTCCACCAGACTCTCAATACTCCGCTCTAATCTAGCGAAGCGAGCCTCAGTATCACCTGCTCTCTCAGCAGGGTTCTGTGGAGCCTGTTCAGTCTGTGGCTCCGCACGGCTCTCAGGCCTACCTCTACGGCCTCTAGCACGTGCTCTCGCCCCTCTACCTTTGCGTGTAACTGGCATAGTGCCTAACTCCCTGTATTATAATAATTCATTAAGCTCAATCCATCACGGTATACACAGTTATATCTAAACAAAAACACAGTACTATGGGGATGTACTTTCCTACGTTTTATTAATGACTCACATCAGGCCAACACAGCTCTGATACCAATCTCTGTCACAACCCAATTCCATTCTCTTTAACCGAAAATAACTGAAAATTTTTTGCGTTTTACTGTTACCTTACCCAGTCGTGAACTAAGCTCACCACACACTGTTGGGCTGTGAGTCAATAATAAACACCACATCTCATTCATTCTCAATTAATTAAAACGATGTCATACATGTGCATTTAATCGTGTACTTATACGAGTACATGTTTTACTGACATCTACATCCCCCATAAGTACAACTCAAAAGAATACTGTGCTTTTACATTGTTTAGATACAAAAAGAATCACTGTGTATATACCTCTTAGAGATGGAGATGCAGCGGAGTCCAAAATAATACGCCTCAGTCCTCACTGGGCTACTATGCACGCTCTGTAGGGGGGAAAAATAGAGTGGGATGAGCAACCACACGCTCAGTAAGGCAATAATGCAAGCATGGTAGATAACTACTCTATCTACATGCTGATAGTGTTATGCATAAATCGTTTATAGTAGGAGCATGAGGAATAAGACTATGCCATGTGAATATACATATATATCATGTATCAAATCATGTGCATTGGCATATAAAACATGGTAGAGACATCATGTAGAAAACATCTCATGCTCAATCTCATTTAAATTCATAAAAGGGCAATTCATTTAGAAACCTCCTTTTTGAACCAACAACATAACACCACCAAATCAACTCACAATCACAACCACATTTACATTCCACAATTCACGCATGTGTATAAATCTAGGTCACTATATCAAAAGTGCCTATGTGAATCATCACATCATAAATCATCCCAGACCACACGCATCCCGGTGTGCGGGGTATCATGCTGGCACGAAGATGGATTATCCCTCGCCAAACTTTCTCATCACATAACCATCATGCGGTACATCATACTCCATGTGATATACACGGTACAGCGTACTCCGCAACTCATATCGTGATCGGGGGTGCCATTCCTAGGTCTTATCTACCCCATACCAAGAGTTTTTCCATATTCCGTGAAGGAGAGCCTCCCTGCCGAACAGAGCCTCCCCGCCTAACAGAGCCTCCCTGCCTCCTCGGGCTTAAGGATGTTAGCTTAAGGATGTAGGGCTTAAGGGTCCTTTCCGTGAGAGAGCCTCCCCACCGAACAGAGCCTCCCCGCCTAACAGAGCCTCCCTGCCTCTTCGGGCTTAAGGATGTTAGCTTAAGGATGTAGGGCTTAAGGATCTTACCTTTACCATACCCATGTAGGAGAGCCTCCCTGCCTAACAGAGCCTCCCCGCCTCTTTGGGTTTAAGGATGTTGGCTTAAGGATCCCACCGTAAGAGAGCCTCCCCACCAAACAGAGCCTCCCCGCCTAACAGAGCCTCCCTGCCTCTTGGGCTTAAGGATGTTGGCTTAAAGATGTTAGCTTAAGGATGTAAGGCTTAAGGATCTTACCCACTTTCACAACCCTATACGAATCCCATTGTACAAGCTTGTGCGAGCAAAGCTCTAGCACGACTCATGCATCATGCATCTTCTCATAAAGAGGCGCGTACGAGCATAGCTCTAGTACGGTTATACTCATAAGATAACCATTCACAATCCACGTACGAGCAGAAGCTCCAGTACGGTTTATAAACATCATCACAATTCAATTTCAAAGTGCGAGCTAAGCTCAAGCACGTTTCACACAAGTGAAAACATTGAAATCTCGCGCGAGCGAGGCTCTAACGCGAATTATATCACATACACGCGATAGGCGGCTTACATGCATTCAAAACATCTCATAATATGCTTAGTGCCTCGTATGGGCTATTTCACAACATCATTCAAGTACTAGCCAGCCTATCCTTTTATTTGCTCAAATCAAAGCATTGTGTTTTGTAAAAGCATTCAAAACACATGATTTATGCAATTATTAGCCTTACTATCCCTTTTTCATAACATCCACTTCAAATCCAAAACCACGCATATACCCATCATCTTTCACGAATACCATCAACATTTATTTGAGCAATCATGCATTTCATACAACACCCAATATTCACCCAATTCAAAATACGAGCAGCTATCTCTATATACTCACAAAATTCCCTTACCTGGAATCGCGATGCGTGATTCCACTTCCTTAAGCTGCTTACTCGTACGATTCGGTTCGCCTTCAACGAACTCTTCGGGACTGCACAAAATCGTATCCCGCATTATATTCGACCCATATATTGCAACCCTTGTGCTTGCTATAGTCAATTTAATCTATAGCCTCTATTAAAGCTTATTTGGCCTCGTTTCATTACTTTATCCATAACTCGAGTCTATGGATTTTCTTAGGCCTATTAACTTATTCAAAATCGATATCAAATCGATGTAAAGCTCATAGCGTTCATATTCCATGAATCCCCTCACTATGGCATTTATTCATCACATACATATCCATTTCCACATTTCTTCCAACCCACCATGTAATTTCATCTAACCATCTAAATCATAACATTATCCCAATGACAACTTTAACATGCCATAAACAATAAGTTCATTCAATCCCACATATCCTCACATTATACCCATTTTAGATTTCTAGGTCACACCACTTCCACTACATTCTTAGGTAGTTTATCCATCAATACTCATACCAATCAACTCCAAAATCAATTAAATAGCTAATGCATTTGGATTGGAGTGTTAGAATCTTACCAATATGATTTCTCTTCTTGCTCCAATTGGTAATGCCCTCAACTCCTTCAATTCCAAAAATGGGAAAATGCCCTCTCACTATGTTGTTCTCCTCTTTGATAGGAACAACTTTGCCTCTAATGATCTCTCTCTAAATCTCACTGAAAATAGCTGATTTTAGAGAGGGAAAGTTGGGTTTTTGGGTTGAAAAATGGGAGGTTCCGAGATTTCCAGATTTTCAGCTCTCCTTATATAGAAATGACTTGAGGAGATCGATCTGGTCCAAGAGGAGATCGATCTGGTCCCTTAAAATCCCTCTTTTTCACGGCATTTTTAAGCCTGAGATCGATCTGTCGAAGCAATGAGATCGATCTGTCTAGGCATGAGATCGATCTGTCGAAGCATGAGATCGATCTGCTCCCAAACAGAGAGCTAAGGAGATCGATCTGGGTGCTTGGGGATCGATCTTTCCACTACAGAATGCTTGGCAGATCGATCTGGCTCCATTGGAGATCGATCTGCTCTATTCTTTCGCCCAAATAAGAGCATTCTGGCTCTTCCAGATCGATCTCTCATCCTATGAGATCGATCTGGACCTCATGTTTTCCAGATTTCCTGCAGTTTCTTTGCTGCAACTCATACCAACTCATCCTTAATCTATTGCCATGGCCATTTTCTCATCCATCCACCTTTACAACTTGAAAATGGCATCCATTCATACCTTATGCACATTGAAACTTGTGTGCATTCATTGTATGTTCAAAGGTATGCTACATAAAACCAAATGGAAGCATAACTCCATTCCATTTTACCACACTACTCATCTTGAGTCTCAATCACATCCATCACTTGCTAGAACACATTTCTCCGTATTCATACTCAATGAAACTTGTATGTACGTTACAATTTATATTACATATACATACATTGAATCCATGGACTTACATCAATCATACTTTACATTACAAGTCCAATCATATTATTTGATCCAATTACACACATTACCCTTATACATATACGGGGTCTTACACCTCGCCTGCCCAGCTAGCGTCTACTTCAATATTGTCCACTTGTTCCTGCATCCAGGTTCTGTCCAGATGACTGTGCTGAGTCTGTATGACGTTGCTTGTACCAATACACATGCTCTTGCTACCACTTACACAGTAGACCTGTCTTGCTGCTATGCTTCGCGTGTCTCAGCAACCTTACTGCCAAGCCTTTAGATTCTGCTACTAGCGCTGCCGTGCAACAAAGCTGTCCACAAGTCATGCACCTGCCCAAGCTACAAATCAGTAGCCTAACTCGCTCCTTTGGTTCCACGTAGAATTCAGTGAAAGTTAAGGCAGAAGACACATTTAGCAACCAGTATCTATACCCTACATCCACTCATAATCACCAAGAGTCACACAATGCACTATAGAAAGGAAAAAGAAAATGAACAGTAAATGGTTCAAAAAACAGGGGAGAACAGAGGAAAGCTCCTGCTACTGCTGTAGCTTTGCTCTCGGGTTGCTGCAGTAGCAGCTTTACTCTCGGGTTGCTGTTGTAGCAGCTTTGTTCTCGAGTTACTGTAATCTCAAGCATCGGTCAGTAACAACTAACATTAAAAAATACTCCCACCAATCATTCTTCCAAGCAGCAGTTAGCAACCGAGAACTCAAGGCTAGACTGTAGAAACCGAGAACTCATAAGACAAATGGAGAGAAGAGAAAATTTCCTAATGAAGATAATGCAAAAGGATCAACAATGTAAAATTTTGAATTCAACTTACAGCAGAACAAAACATGAATAAAATTTGTATCTAAAGCTTAAATCGAAACAACCCTCCATCGTGAAACAGAGAAGTAAAAAAAGAAAAACAACAACAGTAGCCACCACGCTTTACTTCATTATCTGCTCATGCTGCCATAGCTCCACTGTGCCAGTATTGTAGGAACAATATCCAGTATTAAACCTACAATACTACACCAGAACATGGTATCGACAGTGATGATCTAAGCATCCCAAATGCTTCAACTACAACTAAACATAAAGTAAGAAATATATATTTTAAAGATAAGATAACAAATGAAAGATAGTTAATGGGTTATGTAAAAATGCAATATTAAAGAGAGATTGATACGCAACACTAAAAATGAATTGGAAATGAAAACTTTTCATAAAGCAAAACTTGTAGTTTGATGAACAGTAGCTAATGGATGCTTGATAAAAACTAACGGAAAAGCTTCTAAAAACAAGGAAAATAAAACTAAAACTATTCTACCTTAACTACTCTAACTAGTTCTACACTAAAACTACTTAGTTTTTTTTCAATTGCTATCATGCTCTATTTATACACACACTTAGGGGTACAATGGTAATTTTCCATCCTAGATGAGTTGGCATTATTTGGCCACTTGTCCTTATTTTATTTGCTACAGAGTAGATATTTCCACGTCATCCGTCTTCTAGTACACTTAGTTGTGCGATGTGGCCCGGCGGGTGTCTTTCAGAGGGTTGGCACGGTGTCCGTCGATCTTATCGTTTCAGAGCGAATAAAATATTAACATCCGAAACCCACGTGTCCAGACGACTGGTAACTCGGTCTGCAAATTGGAAGTGGTCTAGTTTCCTTTAGCCCGTTTTCAGCCCATTTTTGACTGAAATGACTGAGTTTCATCTGGATTTAATTTACCTGCACATTACAGAATTTTAATTAAATAAAGGAGATAATTAACAAAATAAATTAGGGATTTAAATAATTAATTAGGAAATTAAGCACAAATAATTCTATTTTCATAGAATTATCAGTAGTTCCTCTCATGATCCTTCAACTGTCTCGACCCATAGGCTACTACCTTCCCATCTTGCATCAATACACAGCCCAATCCTTGGTACGAAGCATCTGTATATACAGAATAGCCTCCTAAGCTAGTAGGAATGGTGAGAATCGGAGCCGTACTCAATCTCGGCTTCAACTCCTGAAAACTTTTCTCACATTTATCATCCCACATAAATTCAACATTCTTTCTCATGAGATGTGTCAATAAAGCAGACAATCTCGAAAATCCCTCCACAAACTGTTGATAATATCCAGCTAAACCTAGGAAACTTCTGATCTCCGTGGTTGTTTGGGGTCTTTGCCACTGAACCACTGCCTCAATCTTGGATAGGTCCACTGACACACCATCCCTCAATATAATATGACCCAGAAACAAGATTTGCTTTAGCCAAAAATCACACTTACTGAGTTTAGCGTATAACTTCTTCTCTCAGAGGGTCTGTAACACTTTCCTTAGGTGTTGTTCATGCTCCTCTCTTGATCTTGAATACACCGGGATATCATCGATGAACATAAAATGAACCAATCCAAATACTGGTGAAACACGTCATTCATCAATGACATAAAAGCTACGGGAGCATTCGTCAACCCGAATGACCTAACCATAAACTCAAAATGATTATACCGGGTGCAGAAGGCTGTCTTGGGTACATCTCCATCCCGAATTCTCAACTGATGGTACCCAAATCTCATATCTATCTTAGAAAAGACTTGCGTTCCCCGAAGCTGAACCAACAAGTCATCGATGCGTGGAAAGGGGTATTTATTCTTGATGGTCGCCTTATTTAATAACCTGTAGTCAATGCATAGTCGAAGGCTCCCATCCTTCTTCTTTACAAACAGAACCGGTGCTCCCCAAGGTGATACACTCGATCTGATGAACCCCTTATCCAACAACTCCTGTAACTGTTTCTTCTGTTCCTCCAATTCAATCGAAGCCATTCTGTACGGTGGCTTGGATATCGGTATTGTACCAGGTGCCAAATCTATACAAAATTTCATCTCTCTATCTTGCGGTAACCCTGGTAAATCATCCGAAAAAACATCTGGAAATTCCATGACCACTGGGATGTCTCGTAATTCCGGGCATGCCTTATCTGCCTCAACCACGTACGCAATATAACCTTTCAAAATATCAATCATTAAATCAGTACAAAGATTCATATATTTCACTCACAACCACAACTGCTTTCATTACTTTTCAAGGGGATTTACATTACATTTCTTAGGGAAACTTACGGTAACGCTATCTACCCCTGGAAATGTTACCGTCTTAGAAAAATAATCCACTACAGCAAGGTTTACAGCCAACCAATCCATTCCTAGGATTACATCAAAGTCTCTCATATACATTAAAATTAGGTCAGCTGGCATTTCCTTTTTCCCTACTTTCAACTGACAACCCCTAAACACATACTCAACTAGTTGACTATTGTTCATGAGAGTGCTTATCAGCATCCTCCTACATAATAGGGCAAGCTTCACATACTTAAACAGTTTACATGCAAATGTAAGTGATACAAATGAATGTGTGGCACCAAGATCTATCAAAACATAAGCTTCAAGATCAAAGATTAAGATGGTACCTTTCACCATATCTAACAACTAATCTGCAGTATCTTGGTCCAATATGTGTACTCGCCCTATACCAACTACCTGCTTTCCTTTCTCTTCAGGTGTTGCCCTCCGTCTCTGAGTAGGAGTATCAGCAGGAGCTCTCTCTGGCTCCTTGCCCTTCTGTGGGGCACTCTCAGTCATCTCTAGGTAATTTCGGATCATATACCCTGGTTTCCCACATAGGAAACATACTGTAGGAGAGCCATAACATGGTCGAGTTCCATGGTACCTACCACATTTACTGCACTGTTTCGTAGCAGGTCATGGCCCTCCAATCACTATTTCCTTTGCTAGAGCTATGGCCGGATACACGGAGGCTTGACTGTCTTCTCTCAAATTTCCTCAATCCTCGGCGCTTCCTCTATAACTGAAGCCTCTATCCACTGCTGATATCTTTCTATCTCTGTCCCTCACTCTACCAACCTTTCCAAACTCTGAGGCAACCCGCTTAATATCTTGTTCACACAACTGTACCCTGTGCACTGCCTCCTCGTAGGTCGGTATGTCAAACAGGACCAATCAGGATCTGATGGATGGTCTCAGTCCATTCATAAACTTTCGGACTTTCTTAACCTCACTGTCCATTGTATCAGGATCATACCTGCCTAGGGAGATAAATTTGGTCTCATACTCATCCACCGATCTGTTTCCCTGGGTCAAACCTAAAAATTCCATTTGCAGCCTTCGCTACGTAGTATCTAAAACATATTGCCTCTAGAAGGCTCCAAAAATACATTTCAGCTAATCTCTATATGTCGAGCTCTCAAAATGGGTCGGGTGGACTTCCACCAATGCTCTATTGATCCCTTCAGCATGAATGTGATAAACGCTACCATCTCGGTAGTAGTGCACTCGAAAAACCCATATAGTTTCTCAATCTCATTCACCCAGTCCTCTGCAGCTACTGGGTCCTTAACTCCACTGAAAGAAGGTGGCTTAAATTTTTGAAACTGTCGCAACCTATCCAGGTCACATTCATAACCCTAATCTCTACTCATATGTGGTGCAGCAATAGTAGAAGGTGTTTCCTGTACTGGTGGGGGTGTGGGAGTATCTGTAGTCTGAGATTCTTGGTCTGGCTATGGAGGCATCTCAAAGCAACAGCCAGTTCATCATCAACACCCTGTGCAGCTGGTTCTTGCCCTCCCCCAGCTCCAGGCAACGATTAGGTAATCAACTCTATAATCGCCTCTAAGCTTTGCTCTATCCTCGCGAAACGTGCCTCAGTACTCTTCGATCTCTCTGCTGGACCCTGTGGAGCATGCTCAACATCAGCCTCCACCTTTACCTCCGCGTGAGTCTCATATGGCAACGACTCAGCATGGCCCTCAAGCCTACCCCTCTGGCCTCTAACTCGTGCTCTCGCCCCTCTACTGTGACTGGTGTTAGGCATTATGCCAAGATTCCTACATTCACAATTATTTCTTAGTCAAACTCATCTCGATATACACAACTATATCTAGATAAGCATAGTAACATAGGGATGTAATTTTCTTAAATTTTGATACTGACACACATCGGGCCAACTCAGCTCTGATACCACCTCTGTCACAACCCTCAATACACTAAAAATCCATTACAAATTCTTTTCATTTTTCGTTATTTATTTAATCCATTTCTTTTTGTTTGTTCTTTATCTTTACCTTACCTGAGCGTGAACAGTTGCACCTCCAACAGTTGGGCTGTGTATCGGTGTCAATCTCATCCAATCATACCATTTCAAATTACAATTCATTTAAATGTAAACACTTGTATTTCTAAATCAGAGTTGTTGTTTACATGTGTTTACAATATTTTACATCCCCAAAATTGCATTTAAAGATATTACTGTGCTTTGACATGTCTAGATACAAAAACTATACAAATGTGTATACCTCGTGGGATGGGATGCAGCGGACACCAAAATTCAGTCCTCAGTTTCCCACTATCTACTGTAAGTACTCTGTAGATGGGGGAAATAAGGGGGTGAGAAAACCACGCGCTCAGTAAGACAATCATTAGAACAGGTAGATAACTGTACTATCTACGTGGTCATGATGCCATGCTTAAATCACACATTTACTTGTCATACACCAAAACGTATGTTCATGCTTGTGTTCGGGCCATGTAAAGCAATTCATGCTAATAAAATCAGTGCATAGATCTTAAAACATAGCATGGAAAATCATCATGCGTAAATCAAATCATGACATGGTAAATCATCATGCAAAGTGAACATATAAAGCATTTCAAATCTCAACACAAACCGATACAAAATCATCACTCATCAGAACTCAACCCCTCCCATGGACTATCCTGACCCACAAACATATTTCAAAACATTGATTTCTCATTCAACAATAGACATGTGAGATAGGCATATAATATCAACAAGGGTAATAACTAGGACTATGGCCATATCCTCTATGCTCTCAGGCTACATGGATCCTAGTGTGCGAGGTATAACCTCTATCTGCTTCCGTACGGGAGGTGAATCATGTCCAACCCATCGATCCATAGTAGAATCCATCATCCGAAGATAGCATATATATAATATCACACATGGTACATCATACTTCATGCTACTTGCATGGTACAACGTACTCTGTGGACCCATGTCATCACAATATATC
Organism: Firmiana major; assembly: GCA_033439115.1. Taxonomy (NCBI): domain Eukaryota; kingdom Viridiplantae; phylum Streptophyta; class Magnoliopsida; order Malvales; family Malvaceae; genus Firmiana; species Firmiana major. The sequence goes on from CM065905.1 coordinate 43,886,254, forward strand.
CTGCCACATTTCAATACGCACGTGCAAGCCTATTTAATCGACATGACACACAGCCTACCCGAAGGTCCTTGCATGGATTCCGACATGTCATAAAATCACGTGCGAGTAGTCTCAAGCACGAAAACAAGTATAATGGACATCTAGTGCGAGCTATGCTCCAGCACCATGTCAAAACTCGTATGAAAACTAGTGCGATCTAGGCTCCAGCACAATGTCATAAAATCCATGTAAAACTCTAGTGTGAGCATCGCTCTAGCACTAATGCATGTATAAAAACACGTCAAATCTCGTGCGAGCAGCGCTCTAGAACGTTTCATTTCCATAAAACTCATGTAGGTGGCTCATTCTTTGCAAAGCATGGTTATGAAACCAAGTCAACCTATTTTTGTGCAAATCATTTCAAATGCTAGCCAACCTACCAATCTCATGCTAAAAAGCAATAAAAAGATTCAAAAGCATCATGTACTTGCTTTTAGTACACATTTCTCAAAAACTCAATTATTTGCCCTTCAAACATCCATTTCATCCTGAGACCCTTAGATAATTTAAGAAATCACCCATGCACCCGAATGGCGTACAGATATCCCTAGGGCTAACACAATTCCCTTACCTTAATTCTCTTGGAAGCAACTCTTCCTTTTTCCTTTCTCGTTTTTCGTAATTTGGCTCAACTTGCTCCGAATTTATCCTCGAGAGCTGCAAATATACATCAATCATATGAGTCAATACCAATAACTCATATTCAGACTTCAAATAATCAATATATCACATCAAACTTATTGTATCAAATTTGACCCATTTTCACATTTGGTCATCATTATGCCATTTCTAGTCAATTTAACTAGCAACACACCTAGTTACTTATCAAACACTTGGCATAAATTTTTATCCATAATCTTCCATCATTTATGCATTCTCTACAATACCATTTATGCACATTTTTATCACTTGACAAATCTCACAATGTGGCTTCATCCAATCATCTCAAAATCATGCATATCACCACACTAACAACTTGATATAATCTTTTTTACCATCTAATCAACCACATTCTATTTTCTCACACTAAACTCATTTCTAGGTTATGCTTATTCCATTACATTCTAAGTAGTTTCACTCATCAATAAATACACCAATCTACTTAAAACAACTACTAGATAAATATACTTAGAGTTAGTGTATTGGAAACTCACCTAGCTTGACTTTCCTCTTTTCCAAATTTGGAAGAGTCATTAGCTCCTTTGATCCAATGAGTTGAATGTTGGCTCCAAGCTATGTTGCTTTCTCCTCAAAATGAACAACTTTGGCTCTAATAGCATTTTCTCAAATCTTTATGGAAAAAGGTGTATTCTAGAGAGACAAAGCTTGGTATTTTGGGCAAAAATGGAAGAGGTGTGTTGGTTTATTGAAGAAAGAGCCGTGTGATTTTTATAGATTGAGATTGATCTGCTAGGGTGAAGAGATCGATCTTCCTTTAGTTTTAGCCATCAAATTCTCAAGTTTGAAATGGGTAAGATCGATCTGCTAATTGGGGAGAGATCGATCTTGACTTGACAGAAGCTTCAGGAGATCGATCTGCTCATGGGGAGAGATCGATCTGCTCTTGACAGAATCAAATGGAGATCGATCTGCACTTAAGAGGGGATCGATCTAGGCTTGGCAGAGGCAAATGCAGATCGATTTGCTCATTAGGGTAATCGATCTGCTCATTGGGGAGATCGATCTGCTCGATGGGGAGATCGATTTGGCCTTGGCAGATTCACTTGGAATTGTTCTGCTTGCACAAGGGATCGATCTGCCTTAGATAGGAGATCGATCTGGCCTTCATCTGAGGCATTTCCTACTGCATTTTCCAGATTTTTTAAGGGTAAATTCCTATTTCATTATTCCAATACTCATTTTGCATTTTAATCCCACTTAGAGCATGAAAAGACTCATTTCCTATGATTCACATACAATATATCTTGTGTGCATTGCTTGAACATAAAGAATACATAGAATTCACAGTCCATGCATTATTATTTTGTGTTTTCATTCCTTATCTTCAATTCAAATTCTTAAAGTTCCATTCTTTTAATTTCTGGCCATTTTGACCATTTTTTATCCTTTATTTGTATATTGGCACTCATTCATCCCATTGCAATTCATCCACATTTACATGAATCTGAAATCATTTGTCTTATAATTCCATTAACATATATTACAAAGTTATACATACATGGGGTCTCACACTAGTGATAACTCTATTTTATAGAGTTATTAATGTGCTTATTTTCCTTAATTATTGCTTAATTCTCTTGTAATTATATTAATTATCACCTAATTTTTATTAGTTTCCTCTAATTTTGCAGATAAATAATTTTTTAGTTAAAATTAAGCAATTTGTGGATTTTGGGCTTCAAGAGTGGATTTTGGTTTCAAATGGACATGAACTCACTCACATGGAATTTTTTTTTTGCCAACTAAGCATTTGAGTTGACATTCTTATATTCGACTAACAAGAAATCACATGGCAATTTCACATGGATTTTCACATGGGCTTCACCGCATGGGAGCTTATATGGACTAAAAGACAAAACTGGAGGTTATTGAAGAGAAGTGGTCCATGGAATGATGTAAAGCTTAGGAGTACATGGAAATAGCTTATCATCAAGTCTAGTTATGTTAGGACACATAAAATTAATTGCAAACTCATCCACCTTCTGTTTTTACCTCTAATTTCCCTATGTATTTAAGCAAAATTATAGGGGAGGAAAATGAGGGTTGACTACTTAGGATTTAGATTTATTTTATTGCTCATTTTTATGTTTTCTTAATTTAGAAGAGTTGCCACCATTTTTAGTTACAAGCTTTTTTACATTTCCATATACTTTTCTTAAGTTTTCTTGTTAAATCTTTCAATACAAGCATTTTCAATACAAGTTTTAATTTTCTTTTCATTATGTATTTAATTTCCAACAATTAAGCTTCATCTTCTTCCCATTTCTCATCTCCCATTTTTACTTTTGATTGATCTTTAAGTTCATGGAAGCTTGGAAGAATGAAAAACTACCTACATAGCTTTTCTTGATTAAGCTTGATCCACATGGGTTATCTTTGATTTTCAGCCACTATTTTTATTTGTTAGCACTGTTTTGGGCTTGTTTTAAGTGTCTTTAAATTTTATTTCCGCAGTTTAAAGTTGTTTCTTCAAGTATTGAATTAGTTTTATAAGTTTAAATGCCATAATTTTCATTTAGCAAATTAGTAAGCTTTAGGTTGGTGTCACGCTTTTGCTTAGCTAAATTTGTCTTGGCGTCTATTCTAGGCAGCTTTAGGCTGCCCTTTTGGGGCTATTTGGGTATTATTTTATTAGAATTATATATATAGTTGATAGTTTTCTAGAAAATATTAGATTACATTCATCTAGCATTATCATAGCATTTTCATGAGCAATTTTTTTTGTTTTGATCAACCTTCTTTTGACATCAGTTAGGGTGAGATTGGTTTCTGTTTTTGGTAATTTTAGGTACTATTTAGGTAATTTTAATTGCAAGAAAGGTCATTTAGATATTAAATAATTTTTAGGAAGCTTAAGTAAAATTTCTCAAATAATTTTTTATACCATTTTCCTTAGTTTCCCTTGCTTGTGGCGTCATTTACTTAGAACATTTAGGTCAATAGTTGCTTTAGTCTTAGGCACTTTTGTGACAGCCGAGAAACGTGGAATTGTGGGCAGTTTTTTTTTAACTTCCTACTCATGGTGCATTCATGTACAGTGTCAGTTTATCTCTTACCTATTCGTTATTAAACTTCTTATACTCGATTATACTTATGTTGCTTTCCAACAAAAATCCGGCAGCATCTCGCCCTATATTTATCACTATCCTCCTACAAATTTCAAAAGCAATTCAATATCCTCAATCCAGTTGATTTTTAAACTTTCATTTCATTAACAAACAACTCATGGATCTCTCAAAGCATCAACATTCATTGTATCGCATCACATAGTATTAAAAAGTGACCCACTTATCGAATTTACATACATAAATGACTCGATTACATCTCAACTCAAACTTATGTACAAGTGTCTGCACTACGTGTACTGTCTGGATACAAAATGAATATTACCTTTAGCGTGTACAACCAATAGCTTGGGGAGAGTCTTGTCCACCAACCTATGTCACGTACGCGACAGGTACGGGTACTCACTGTAGAAAATCTGGAATGAGGGAAAAAATGGGGTAAGCTTCAACTAGCTCAGTAAGGAGTGCATATGAGATTAAAATCATCATCAAAGTATGAATACAATAATGACACAATTTTGCATAGTTACAAAAACATGAGTAAAATCACAAATCATCAAGGCATCATCTCATTTTTACAATACGTCATATCTTAAAATAGTTATGAAGACTAGGCAATCAATATTCATGTCATTAAAAGCAACCATAAAATCATCCTCGAACAAGGGCATCCTCCGAAGAAGGAATATCGCCACATCATCCTCATACGAGGGCATTCTCCAAAGAGGGAACATCATCACCCATGGCCATGGCAAGGCTGTAGACTGGATCAGGGTTGTACAGTATCAACTTATTGCTACCAAAGCGGAGCCATCTCAAGGCTACCAAAGCGGAGCCATCTCAAGGCTACCAAAGCGGAGCCATCTCATCGCTACCAGAGCGGATTCACACTCAACACTACCAAAGCAGAGTCATCTTAACGCTACCCGATAGAATTATCTCAACGCTACAAGAGCAAAGTCACACTCAACGCTACCAAAGCGGAGTCATGCATCGATGTGCAAATATCATGATGAGCCCTTAGTCTCAAAACCGTGTCATTATTATGCTGAAAAATAGTTTCGCCTTAAACGTAGAGCTCATAATAGTTTTGCTTATAAATCTCATTCAAATATAAAAATATATTTGTTCGCAAAACTTTAAAATCACGAAACCGAGCTCAAACCGACAAAACATGCACTCAAAGTAAAAATCTCGAGTTTAACACTTTCCTCGAAAAATATGCTCATTTATAAAATACTTTCATACTACAAAAGCATTTTTGTTAGTAAAGAACACGAATACACAAAACGGTTGCATCCCTTACTTCTTACACCTTGAGGCAGTACAATATTGTCGGGTCCCAAACTAGCATCGATTTATGTGTCGAATTCTTGAGCTGCCCAAAATTACGTCAAACCATAAATAAATGCTCCATTTTATCTCTACTTCACATTTCTATTCATTTGAAACTAAAATGGAGTCGTTCGGACCTTTTTTCGGTTACTTTCTCTACTTTCTCAGTTTTACTAATAAAGTATCGGTTTAAGCTATTTCATTAGTTTTCTTTCAACCAATTTAAGTCTTATCAACTTAATAGCTTAAACATTTATCTTAAACTTCATCCGACCACTCAAAGTACTCAAATCGCTAAATTTTCACTCTTTTTCGATTTTTACCTTAAACGAACTATAAACCGAGTTTCTTTGATATCATTTAAACATTTAATAACCTTAAATCAAACCACATTTCATCTTTTACATTAAAACCCTAGGCTGGCCGAAATCAATGATGCTCATACAAATTATTTCAATCAATTTCATTTAACTAAAAATCCTTAAAAATCATCAAATATCAACATATCTCATCATCTTCATCATTCATCAACTTTCTCTTACCTTTGACCAAATTTGACCAAACTTTTGATTCTATAAATTATTCCTCAACTATAAATCATCCAGTTTACATCTTAAAATCATCCAAAACAACAACAAAATCCAACCAAAAACATTTAAAATCAAGCTTTCTCTCACCTCATGAACAAGACAGTTTCTGTCCCTGACTTTCTCTCTATGATTTCACCTAGAAACTGACCTTAAATGGGGCTGAAAGTTTTATATGTTGTATATGTGTCAATTAAGAATAATCGGTCCTTCTTGGTCAAGATCAGAAAATGGCTGGAAGAGGCTCAAAAAAATCACCCAAGCAAACCTGCACAGTGACACCTATGTAAGGAAGAGGGACTGGTTCTCTCAATTAGCTAAGGCTTTTGGGGTGATTCCAAGGGCTAAAGAAAGCTTAAGGAGTGTAGATTTAATCTGGAGAAGACTGGAATTTTTTGGTCTTGGGATGGGCCTCAACGTGGGCCAAGATTGTTGGTTGTCCAATTTCCTAAAAACAGAACAACCCATGCCGTGTTTTCAAAAATCCTCCAATTTCTCACTTTTCAATTGTTCTACTATGTCTATAGTATCTCTCATAAAAATTTGGAGCCCACTTATTTAAGAAAATTTTCCCGATTGGGCCCGTTTTATGCGTCTAGGTTCATACCGATCAATGAAACTTAAGGTTTTCGGTTTACTTTAAAAATTCATTTGAACACTGAAACCTCATTATTTCCACTCCATTTTTATTCCTCATGTCAATTATGTCTTATGTGAATTTTTTATGGCCTCAAAATAATTTTCGTGAATTTCTAGCATTTATTCCTGATTTATTTATCTTGTTAGACCTATTTACTCGGTTTATCGTAAACTCGAGTTTCACCGACTTTTTCACCTCTAATACCTTAGTTTCACTTTCTAATCATCAATTCATGCTTTAATTCATACTTTGTGAAAAATATTTAAAATCGGGTTCTTACCTCGAAGTACGTGCCTCGAGCCTCATGCCACTATCCCGGGCTTCTCGAGCATTCTGGGCCCTACATAAACGTTCACATAAGTCTTAGACTTCTCATCATAACTTAAAAATGATTAGTAGTGGGAAAAAAATTTGGGTCTCACAACTTTAGAGGGTCATGACATTAGTTTTTAAGTTATATTAGGATTCATCTAGTAAGTAATTTTTAGCAAATTATTAGAATAGTTGTCATTGCATTTTTTAGAGCATTTGGTATAGCATTCCTATGTTTTCCTAAACTATTTACGCGTGACTTATGGGTGTGTTTCACTACTATTTGGTTAGATTTTAAAGGTTTTCAAACATTTTTAACTGATCTTAGATTAAAGCAGTCCTTAGATAATTTTTAAATAAAGTTATAGAAATTTTTCATTGGCATTTTATATTTTATTTTAGAATTTACAGTTGGTTTAGGCATCATTCATGTCCTGTTTTAGGCTGTTGTTTAGGTTAGTTTTAGTGTCTTTTACATAGTGTTAGAAGTTCATAAATGTGACACCCCGGAAACGCGGAAAAACAGACAATTTTTTTTTATATCCTTTACTTAAGTTGTATTCCTATCAGTACCGATTTCTTAAACTTTCGTTAATTTACAAAATGCAGTTTATAATTGCAACTAGTCGATTTTAATTTCTTTCCTCTACTTATCAGTACATCTATTCTCATTCCCACACTTTACATATCTAGAATATACAGTATGGTTTAAACTGCATTACTATAACTTTAGTTACATTCATATTTCTTATTTTACATCCCAAAACGTTATTACAACATTGTCTATGCTTTACAGGAAGTCATGTAGATAAAGTAAAAATATACCTTACTAGTGATGGAGATAGCCTGAATAGGGACTGAGTACACCTGTCCACGACTATTGTACGACAGGTAGGGTGATAATTCACTTAAAATAATCTGTGAGGTAAAAATAAAGGGGTAAGCTCTTCAAACCCAGTAAGACATGCATTTAAAGCAGTCTTAGCAATAAAAACATATAAAATAAAAATATTGTGATTCAAGCTTTATAAAATATCATGCACGTGAATATAAATCGAAACATATTTAGTTTTGTAAGTCAAGTCAAAGCACTTGTGATATCATGACTAGTAGTATGAAATTTGTAAACCATGCAACCTATAAATCTCGTAGCATATAAAATTACGTAGCTTATTTGTTTTCAAATATCTTATAATTCACGTAGCATGTAAATCACGTAATAAATATCCCATAGGATTTCATTTCACATAGCATATATCACGTAGCTCATTCAAAGAGCAAATCAAGTCAGAGTACATAATATTTAAATCACGAAACTTAGTACTCTTTCTTTCAAATCATACTAAGTCATTTCATGGAGACTAGGCAGATTTACACAGCGATAAAAGTCATATTCACGTATGCATTTCACATAAGAAATTCGCATAGATAATTCACTTAAACAGAGTACCGATAGCCATCGTAAGGGACTGTAGAGTGGATCAGGGTCTTACAGAGCCCCTTGCCACTAAACATATATATCTCGTAACAGAGAGTGGCGAAAACAACACACCGAGTGGTAAAAATACCCGACGCGGTTCAACATGCACCACAAGGGACTAAACGTACATCAGGTGGTATGAGGCATTGTCACAACCCAAATTACCTAAAAATCAGAGTAAATTTTTCGCTTCTTCTATACTTCTTACCCGTCGTGAACAGTTACACTACTAACAGATGGGCTATAAGTCGATGTTAGTCCCCCCTGTCATGTTACTTACCTTAACATCTATTTTTCCATATTTCATTTACATATCAATTTATTTTAACTAAATACATCCCCAATATTACATCCATATACAGTACTATGCCTCTATATGTTCAGATACAAAAATTATATAAATGTGTATACCTGGTCTTGATAAAAAGCAGCGGATAACCGAAATGCAAAACTACTGTCGCTCTCTTCTACTAAATGTACCCTGTAGGGTGGAAAATGAAAGGGTGAGCATAAACAGCTCAGTAAGGCAATAATGTAAGCAGGTAGATAACTATACTATCTACGTGCTGATAATGTCATGATATAAAATCGTTTACATTTGAAGCATGAGGTAAGATTAAAACAATGCCACATGTATGTATATATCATATAAGAGAAATCATGAAGTCGACATATAAAATAAACATGGAAAAATCATCATGTATGACATCTCATGCTCGTCACATTAAAACTTATAAGTGTTCATCATAAACTCATCACATTAAAACCTATTTGTTTCATCATAAATTCATCACGTTAAAAACGTATTTGTTTCATCATAAAACAACTGCATCAAGGCTAAACCATCTCTCGGGAGTACCTTAATTCATTAAATCGCATTTCTTTTAAAAACATAAATCGGGACATTACCCCTCCTCCGGGTTTGTCCTGGCCTATTCAGACCGTATGATATCATGTGAGGCATGTAGGTTACTATATGAAAATCGAGGACTATGGCCATATTATGTCCATGTGATCCCAGGCTACACGGATCCCGGTGTGCGAGGCATCATAACTGCAACGGGAGGTGGGGTCAAATCCTACCCGCCAGAATATCAAGTAACATCATCGAGTCATCATGACTGCACGGTACAAGCGTACTCCGTGTGACATATACGGTACAACGTACTCCGTGGACCCATATCATAGTCTAGGGGTGCCTCTTGTAGGTCTTATCCACCCCAATACTATGTCGATAACCAACCCATGTCTCAAAGTATACGTGCGAGCATATTAACTCTCTGTGACACACAGTCTACAGGAGGCTTCCGCACGACCATATGCATGTCAACTCACGTCTAGTGCGAGCGAAGCTCCAGCACCACGCTATGCATATCATGATATCTAAAATCTTGTGCGAGCGAAGCTCCAGCACGGTTTTATGCATACACAAATTTCTTGTACGAGCAATGCTCCAGTACGGCTTTTCATGAGTAATAAATCAGTAAACTTTAGTGCGAGTAAGACTCTAGCACTCTTTTTACTTGTGTAAATATGATAGGTGGCTCAATCTTGATAAAACATCTTTTAAAATCGTAACCGGTACAAACCGATAACCTTTCGTATAATTCATGAAATCAACAGCCAACCTATGTGCATATTTGCTTAAATCAAAGCAATACATTCATATAGCACATTAAAAACATGAAATTATGCAATTTATCTGCCTTACTACCCTTTTTGTAAATTTTATTCCCTGGGCCAATATCGTCTTTTCCTTTATTCACCCATGCCCTGGTTTTTGTAAAAATTATTATTTCGTTTCTAGATACTTTAAGAAATTCTAGGCCCTGTAAATCCCCTTGAAAATACGTATAGAAATCTCTATGCACCTACAAAATTCTTTTACCTCGATTCACGCGTAAACTTATCTCGTCTCGATAATATCCGATCTCTCAGTCCAACTGCGCGTCAACCAAGTCTACGAAACTGCATATAACCACATATTTTGGGTTAATTCACTTATTTTTATCAGTATATCACATTTACTGATCGAATCTAACGTACCAGGCCCGTTTTACTTTATTGGGTCCAATTACACCTTAATGGGCCTCGACCCATTTTCAACCCGTTTCTACTTATTAAATCCCTTCTTCGGGTTTACGGGGCTCATTTAGCTTACCAATAATCATCGGGCTTTGTTCCAAACTCATTGGATAGCCCGTATACTATTTACGGTAATTACGTTGCAATTCCAATTAATATTCTTTTTTATACAGAATTAATCCATAAATTCCGTAAAATAATCGAAACTCTGTATTAAAGGACTCATATTATCGTAATTAAAATATACTTACCCAATACTATGTGGGGTATGAAAATCAGAGCTCAATCGGCTCTCGTTCGGGCTTTGTCGTAAAACTGCACAATTATATATTTAATTCTGGGTTAATTTTTGATCAATTATAATTTAAATAAATTTCTCGAAAATCAAATTGGTCACTTTTGACCTCTTACCGACTTACCCGAAGTTCGGTGTATCCCTGAAAATTCTTCCCCTTTTTCTTTTTCTCTTTTTCTCCTTTTTCCCTCTCTTTCTTGGATGAACCGGTTCAGTCCAGTTCAACTCGGTTTAGACCAGTCCGGTTCACTTTGGTTCACCTCTTTGCTGAATCGGTCCGTATCGGTTCAGGCCTTTTCGCCGCCGTTCATGGCGTTTTCGATCGGTTCCCGGCATGATTCTGGCTCCATTCGACGCGCCATTACCTGGGAGTTCAAAATCGGGCCTCGGTGTGGGTTGAAACGGCACCATCGCCGACGAATCTTCCCTTTTCCCCCGCGATAGTCACCTCTCAATCCGACAGATTTCGACGGTTTCGCCGACCGATACCAATCTCAAAAGAACCGGTTCCTCCTCCTGAACTCGTCGGTAGCCTCCGTTCAAGCCCAGCTGCCGTGGTTCACCGGGAATCGTCCCATTTCTCCTCGATTTTTCCTCTCCTCCTATCGACGTTTTTCGACCTCCTGACGGCGCGTCTCCGGTGTCCACAAGATCGCCGGCCTCTCCTCTTTCTCCTCGGTTGTTCGTCGGAGTTGCTGATCGCCGGTGGGGTGGGGTAGCTCGGGTCACGCGCTGGCATCTTTCGTTTCTCGGGTTCTTCCCGATTTCCAAATTCAGTCCCCTTTTTTTTACTTATTTATTTATTTATTTATTTATTTATTATTTTAATTGATTTTATTATTATTTTATTCATTATTATATTATTATTTTGCCAAAATATCTAAGATAAATTATTATTTAATTTATTTAATGAATAAATAATTTTCTCGGTATTATTTCAGCTTTTCGGTATATTTTTCGATTATTTTCGGGATTATTTCCCGATGTGAAAATTTTGATTAATTCCAATAAATTCATATCTTGATCAATTTAATCCGAAATTTAATTATTTCTTCGTTATTGATCAAGATTCTCAAATCCATTTTTTTAATTAAATTTTCTTATCCCGATTAATACCGAATTTTGATCTTTTGATCGTTTTACCCTTGCATGTGTTCAAAAATTCCATTTCAGTCCTTTTGCATTTTTAATTTTGTGTTTTGAATCTTTATCTCCAGTCCGAATCCCGTTCGTTTAATTTGGGACCATTTCAATCCTTCTTTCACGAACCACTCATTTTGTGTTTTAATTAAATTCGGATCTTACATAATCTCCCCCACTTAAGAAATTTAGTCCTCCAAATTAGAACCAAGTTAGATGGATCCATAAACAACTCCAGGTACGTCTATCGCATCATATACTGTCATTCTCAAGTGACTTTTTTTGGAGTGTAATATTACCAACATACTTTAATTAGGGAGATCATCTTAAACCTCAACACTTTCTCCTTCCTGTTTAATACCCGAATCGATTTTCCAATCATACGTTATACTTTCATTGAGTTAAGTTGTTGGAGCTTATATCTAATTACATATGCTGGATCCGGACAGTATTTTCAAAGCATCATAAGATAGGACACATTGTGGATGCCTGCTAATTCAGGTGGTAACGCCAACCTACAGGCCTTGTCTCCCACTTTGTCCAATCTCTTTTCGAATCTCGTTACGTCCTTATGCTATGTCCTAAGGGCATGTAACTTCCAACAATATAAATTCACCCTCGGTGAATTCCAATGGTTTCTGTCTCTTGTCAGCATAGATTTTCTATCTGCTTTGAGGTGTTCTTTGTCACGACCCTCAACTTACCAAAATACGTACAAATTTTTCGCATTTTCATGCATCAAATCCTTAATCATCCTTCCTCGATCGTGATCAACCACACGCTTAACAGTTGGGCTATGTGTCGACGTCTAACTCACTCCACCATACCAATTCAATTTGAAACATTATTTATGAGTAAACACTTGTATAAATGTATATATATCAGAGTTGTTACATGTGTTTACATTGTTTTACATTGTTTTACATCCCCAGTAGTTACATACAAAATGCTACTGTGCTATGTCTAGTTTAGATACAAAATAATCCAAGTGTGTATACCTTTAGCGATGGGATGCAGCGGATTACCAAAAAGGGAATGCCTCCAGTCACGTCCAATCTATACTCAAATCTCTGTAGAGAGGGGAAAATAAGGGGGGTGAGCAAACCACACGCTCAGTAAGGCAATCATGCGAACAGGTAGATACTGTACTATCTACGTGATCGTGATGCCATGCTCAAAAGCATTTTATTCATTGTTTATCTCAAAACATGAGTGTATGATTGTGTTAATGGTATGTAAAGCATTCATGCTATTAAAATTCAGTGCACATTTCAACTCAAAGCATGGTATAAATCATCATGCATAATTCACAATAAAAGCATGGCATTAAACATCATGCATTTTCACAATAAGGCATGGCATTAAACATCATGCATTCGTGCACTTTAAAAACCATTAACAAATCAATTCAACGTCAGGTCCCAGCCCATCCCTCGGGCTTTCCTGACCACAATCACTTCAAACATGGATTTATTCTCAAATAGCATTATACATGTGAGATAGGCAGTTTCAACAATAGGTAATAACCTCAAGGTCTATGTACATAACCTGTGATACCGGCTACACGGATCAGGTGTGCGGGATATCACCACCATCTGCTTCCACACGGGAGGTGGGTCAAATCCTACCCGCCGGTCCATAGCAGATCTCGTCCGAAGACGGCACATCACATCACAACACGGTACAATGTACTCCATGATACATGCACGGTACAACGTACTCCGTGGACCCCCAGCCTTATCCCTCGTTCGGGCTCATCAGCTGTTCCTCCAACCCTTATCCCTCGTTCGGGCTCATCAGGCGGATCTCCAACCCTTATCCCTCGTTCGGGCTCATCAGGTTGTTTTAACATGCCATGTCTCAAAACAATGCACGTGTGAGCCTATTTAATCGATGTGACACCAAGTCTACTCGAAGCTCCAAACACGGCAACATGCAAGATGGGCATCCAGTGCGAGACAAACTCAAAGCACAATGCCAAAACAATATGAAATCCATGTGAAAACTAGTGCCTCTTGCACTCTTCCATACTCACGAAATCATGTAGGTGGCTCAAAACTTGCAAAATGTGGTTATCAAAACCAAAACATACTCATTTCTTTTGCAAATCATTTCAATGTTAGCCAACCTACCAATCATTTGCTAAAAAGCAATAAAACATGATTTTCAAAGCAATATGCTTTTGTTTTCATGCACATTTCTCAAACTCCCAACTTTTACCCTTCAATCACCCAACAACAACATTTCCTAATCTCATGCATTCTAGCAAAACATTTATGCGCCCAAATTGCGCACAATATCTCTAAGAGTCCACACAATTCCCTTACCTCGATTTACTTGGTGTGACTCCTTTTCTCTTAGCTCCTCACGCTCTTGGGTCAACTCGCCTCGGCGTATCCTCGGAAGCTGCGATTCATTCATTAAATCGATTGAGTTAACGTATTTAACCCATAATTGAACTCACTAGTCAACATTATTCACTTATGCATTTTACAAATGCCTTAACCCTCATTTTACCTCTTTTAGGTAAACCTCACAATTTATCCACTAACAACATCTTAAAATCATACCCATAACATTATTGTCACCTCTAGACATCCCATTTCTCATTAATCTCAATCAATTTCACTTTCTCACTCTAGACCATTTCTAGGTCAACATCATACCAATGCATTTAGATGGTTTCTAACCATCCATACTCATGCCAAACAACTCCAAAATAAATTAAATAAACAATGTACCATAGTTGGAGTGTTAGAATCTTACCAAATTTGATTTCTCTTCTTGCTCCAATGGCAATGTCCTTAAATCCTTCAATATCAACAATGGGAAATTGCTTTCAAACTATGTTGTTCTTCTCTTTGATAGGAACAACTTTGTCTCTAATGGTCTCTCTTCAAACCTCACTGAAAATGGCTGATTTTTGAGAGAGAATGTTAGGTTTTTGGGTTGAAAGTGAAAGGTTTGTGTTTTTCCCAAAATTTTCTGATTTCCAGCACTCCTTATATAGAAATAACTTGAAGAGATCGATCTGGTCCAAGAGGAGATCGATCTGGTCCCTTAAAATCCCTCTTTTTCACGGCATTTTTAAGCCTGAGATCGATCTGTCGAAGCATGAGATCGATCTGTTGAGGCATGAGATCGATCTGTCGAAGCATGAGATCGATCTGCTCCCAAATAGAGAGCTAAGGAGATCGATCTGGTCCATTGGAGATCGATCTGTTCTATTCTTTCGCCCAAATAAGAGCATTCTGGCTCTTCCAGATCGATCTCTCATCCCATGAGATCGATCTGCCCTTCAAAATTTCCAGATTTCCTCTGCAACAACACTTACCAAATATCCTTAATTTGCTACCATGATCATTTCCTCATTCATTCATCTTTGAGACTTGAGGATGGCATCCATCCTCACTTTATACACATTAAAACTTGTGTAGAATCTTTGTATGACCAATGGCACTTAATATAAACCAAAATGGAAGTGCACATCTTATGCAATTATACTTCCATTTTACCAAACTATTCAAAATCCATTCTACACACATTCTCCACATGTTTAAGTCCATTTCTACACATTTGTACAAAATGAAACTTGTATGTACGATTACCACTCTCATTACAAGTGTGTACATTACTTGTGGACTTACATCACATATACTTCACTCATTAATTCATAGTACAACTCTATTTACACTTCTATGTACATATATACCCTTATACATATACGGGGTCTCACATTCTCCCCCACTTAGAAAATTTGGTCCTCCAAATTGGAACCAATTATGCTGTGAACAACTCGGGATACCTCTCCCGCATCAAACTCTCCAATTCCCATGTGGCTTCTTCCACAGTGTGATGTTGCCAAAGTATCTTCACCAAGGGAATTGTCTTTGTCCTCAGCACTTTCTCTTTTCTGTCCAATACCCGAACTGGCTTCTCAACATAGGTCATACCCTCATTGAGCTCCAAAGGCTCATATCTTATCACATGTGTCGGGTCCGGGTGATACTTCCTCAACATGGATACGTGGAAGACGTTATGCACACTTGCCGACTCTGGTGGCAATGCCAGTCTATACGCCTTGTCTCCCACCTTATCAAGTATCTCAAATGGCCCGATATATCGAGGGCTCAACTTTCCCTTCTTCCCAAATCTCATAATTCCCTTCGAAGGGGAAACTTTCAAAAACACTGACTCACCCACCTCAAACTCTAGTGGTCTCCGTCTCTTATCAGCATAACTCTTTTGCCTGCTCTGAGCTGTCCGTAACCTCTCACATATCAATTGGACGTCCTCAGAGGCTTGTCTAACCAAGTCGGGAGCAAAGATCTGTCTGTCACCAACCTCTTCCCATCCAATAGGGGAACGGCATCTACGCCCATACAATGCCTCATATGGTGCCATCCCGATACTCGCATGAAAACTGTTATTATAAGCGAACTCTGCGAGTGGCAAATGGTCATCCCAGGAGCCTCCAAAATCCAATGCACACACTCTCAACATGTCCTCCAGGGTCTGTATAGTCCTCTCTGACTGACCATCTGTCTGAGGATGAAACGCGGTGCTAAAATTCAACTGGGTCCCCATCACTTCCTGAAAATGTTCCCAAAAGTGGGAAGTGAAGCGGGCATCCCTATCAGAAACAACGCTCACTGGAATTCCATGTAGCCTCACTATCTCGCGCACATATAGGTTCGCTAACTGGCTCAGAGTATCGGTAGCTCTCATAGCTAGAAAATGGGCTGATTTCGTCAACCGATCCACAATCACCCATATGGCATCATGACCTCTCCGGGTCCTCGGCAATCCCATCACAAAATCCATGGTGACATGCTCCCACTTCCATGTCGGTATCGGTAGAGGCTGCAATAACCCTGCAGGCTTCTGATGCTCTACCTTCACCTGCTGACAAACGAGACACTTAGCAACATATTCAGCAATGTGCTTTTTCATTCCCGACCACCAATAAACCTTTCGAAGGTTTTGATACATTTTGGTGCCCCCTGGATGTATCGTATACTTCGATGAGTGAGCCTCTGTCAGGATCAACCTTCTGATCTCTGCGTCATCAGGAACACATATC
Source organism: Firmiana major (assembly GCA_033439115.1). Classification (NCBI taxonomy): domain Eukaryota; kingdom Viridiplantae; phylum Streptophyta; class Magnoliopsida; order Malvales; family Malvaceae; genus Firmiana; species Firmiana major. The sequence continues at coordinate 43,902,996 of CM065905.1, forward strand.
CTACCTCTGAACCTCAACAATCCATCCGAACTCAACCCAAAGTCCGTCTCTATACCCCTCTGTATCTGCCCGACAATATCACTACACTGCTGATCAACTCGCTGAGCCTGTCGGATTCGATCTACCAGATCCGGTTCCAACTGCAGGCTAGCTATCATAAATCCACTATCAGCGTCAGGCGGGGTCATATCCAAACTGAGGTTCATGAACTGTTCCAACAGCTCGTGTTCCCTGATCATCATGAATGATACCATCCCGAGATGCTTCCTACTCAATGCATCAGCAACCACATTTGCTTTACCCGGGTGGTATAGGATTTCACAATCATAATCCTTTAACAACTCGAGCCATCTCCTCTGTCTCATGTTCAACTCTTTCTGTGAGAACAGGTACTTAAGGCTCTTATGGTCTGTATAAATCTGAAATCTCTCACCATAGAGGTAGTGGCGCCATATCTTCAGCGCAAACACCACCGCTGCCAACTCCAAGTCGTGGGTCGGGTAGTTCCTCTCATGATCCTTTAACTGTCTTGATCCATAGGCTACTACATTCCCATCCTGCATCAATACACAGCCCAGTCCTAGGTGTGAAGCATCTGCATACACCGAGAAACCTCCTGAGCTGGTAGGAATGGTGAGTATTGGAGCTGTAGTTAATCTCCTTTTCAACTCCTCAAAACTGTCTTCACACTTTTTGTCCCACACAAACTCTACATTTTTCCTTGTGAGACGTGTCAAAGGAGCAGCTAACCTCGAAAATCCCTCTACAAACCTTCGGTAATACCCAGCTAAACCCAGGAAACTTCTGATCTCTGTCACTGTTTGGGGTCTCTGCCACTGAACTACGGCCTCAATCTTAGATGGATCCACTGATACTCCATCCTTTGATACTATGTGACCCAGAAAAGAGATCTGTTCCAACCAAAAGTCGCACTTACTGAGTTTAGCGTACAACTTCTTCTCTCGAAGGGTTTGTAGTACTATCCTTAAATGCCTTTCATGCTCCTCTCTAGACCTTGAATACACCAGTATATCATCAATGAACACAATAACAAATCGATCCAGGTACTGGTGGAATACCTCATTCATCAAAGACATAAAAGCTGCGGGAGCATTCGTCAACCCGAATGGCATAACCATAAACTCATAATGTCCATACCGGGTGCGAAAAGCTGTCTTGGGTACATCTCCATCTCGTATCTTCAACTGATGGTACCCTGATCTCAGATCTATCTTGGAAAAGACTTGCGCTCCCTTAAGCTGATCCAACAAATCATCGATGCGTGGGAGGGGATACTTATTCTTGATGGTGGCCTTATTCAACAACCGGTAGTCTATACACAGTCGGAGGCTTCCATCCTTCTTCCTTACAAACAGGACCGGTGCTCCCCAAGGTGAGACGCTCGGCCTGATGAACCCCTTCTCCAGCAACTCTTGTAATTGTTTCCTTAACTCCTCTAACTCAACTTGAGCCATTCTGTATGGTGGCTTGGACATCGGCTCTGTACCAGGTGCCAAATCTATACCAAACTCCATCTCCCTATCTGGAGGTAACCCTGGTAACTCATCCGGAAAGACATCTGGAAATTCCCTAACCACTGGTATGTCTTCCAATACCGGACGTGCCTTATCCATCTCAATCACAAAAGCGATGAATCCTTCACATTATTCTTTCCACCATTAGTATCATAAATCATCTCATCACATACATAAATGAAATCAAATTTATCTTTCATACATCATGTATCAAGATTATACTCATCACACTTATAAAAATCATGTTCTTTAATTTCATTTCACAAAATTTACTACAAGATTGTCTATCTTTGGAAACATCAAGGTTTTAGCATGACAATCCATAACAACATGATTGGCAGCCAACCAATCCATTCCTAGGATCACATCAAAATCACTCATGTTTAATAAAATTAAATCGGCTGCCATCTCTTTACCTCCTATCTTCATTTTACAATCCCTATATATATGCTCAGTCAACTGACTATCATTCATAGGGGTAGATATCAATAACATCTTATCAAGCAGCGTGGGTTTTACATGCTTCAACAATTTACATGCAAAGGATGGCGAAATAAAGGAGTGTGTGGCACCAGGATCAAACAGTACATAAGCTTCTAAATCAAAGATTTGGATGGTACCTTTTACCACATCTGAAGACTGATCTGCAGTATCCTGATCCAGTGCGTGCACTCGTCCTCTGCTTACACCCACTGCTTGCTTCCCTTTTTCCTTAGCTGTAGCCCTCCTCCTCGGAGCAGCAGTACCAACTGGAGCTTTCTCTGGTTCCTTGCCCTTCTGTGGGGCTCTCTCTATCATCTCTGGGCAATCTCTAATTACGTGCCCTGGCTTCCCACATCTGAAGCATACAACCTGAGGTCCGTAACATGGTCGAGTACCATGGTACCTACCACACCTGCCACACTGTTCTGTAGTAGGCCGTGGTCCTCCAATCACGATTCCCTTAGCTGGAGCAATGGCCGGATACATGGGAGTATCAACTGTCCTCTCTCGGATTTCATCCATTCTTGGCCTCCTTCCAGAGAATCTCTTGCTTCCTTTATAGCTGAAGCCTCTATCCATCATAGGTCTCTTCTTATCTCTGTCCCTCATCTTACCAACCTTTCCAAACTCCGAGGCGATTCTATCAACATCTTGTTCACATAATTGCGCCCTGCGTACTGCCTCTTCATAGGTCGGTATATCCAGGGGAACCAATTTAGACCTGATGGTTGGTCTCAATCCATCCACAAACTTTTGGATCTTCTCGACCTCATTACTCATCGTATTGGGATCATATCTGCCCAGGGATATAAAAGCAGTCTCATACTCATCCACAGTCCTGCTCCCTTGGGTCAGTCCCAAAAATGCCATCTTTAGCTTTCGCTGGGCGGTATCCGGGACATACTGTCTCCGGAAGGCCTCTAGAAACACATCCCAGCTGATCTCAGTATGCCGGGCTCTCAAAATAGGCCTGGTGGATTTCCACCAATGTTCTGCTGATCCCTTCAGCATGAAAGCGGCAAATGCTACCATCTCGTTAGTAGTGCACTCAAAGAACCCATATAATTTCTCGATCTCATTGATCCAATCTTCAGCCGCCACTGGGTCCTTTACTCCACTGAAAGACGGCGGTCCAAACTTCTGGAATTGCCGCAGTCTATCCAAATCACATCCATATCCCCAACCTCTGCTGCCTGGCGTAGCAACCGGCGTAGGCACATCCTGTGGGGGTGGGGTATCTGTCGTCTGAGGTCCTTGGGCTTGCCTTGCCCGTGCCTCGGGAGCAGTTGCTTGCTCAGCATCACCCTGTGTAGCGGGACTCTGTCTACCGCCAACTCCAGGTAAAGATTGAGTGACCAATTCCAAAATCATCTCAATGCTCCGCTCAATCCTCGCGAAGCGAGCCTCAGTACTCTCGGGCCTCTCCTCTGGACCCTGTGGAGCGTGCTCAACATCGACCTCCACCTCAATATCCTCCTGAGCCTCGTGTGTTTCCGGCTCAACACGACCCCCAGGCCTACCTCTACGGCCTCGAGCCTGTGCTTTCATCCCTCTACCGCGACTGGTATTAGGCATACTTACTCAGTTCCCTACATTCACAACCAATTACTTAGTCAACCCATCGACATACACTATTTGTATCTAAACAAGCACAGTAACTTGGGGATGTAATTTTTTTTTTTTCACTTATTAAGTATTTTAGACACGACACACGTCAGACCAACTCGAGCTCTGATACCAACTTCTGTCACGACCCTCAACTTACCAAAATACGTACAAATTTTTCGCATTTTCATGCATCAAATCCTTAATCATCCTTCCTCGATCGTGATCAACCACACGCTTAACAGTTGGGCTGTGTGTCGACGTCTAACTCACTCCACCATACCAATTCAATTTGAAACATTATTTATGAGTAAACACTTGTATAAATGTATATATATCAGAGTTGTTACATGTGTTTACATTGTTTTACATTGTTTTACATCCCCAGTAGTTACATACAAAATGCTACTGTGCTATGTCTAGTTTAGATACAAAATAATCCAAGTGTGTATACCTTTAGCGATGGGATGCAGCGGATTACCAAAAAGGGAATGCCTCCAGTCACGTCCAATCTATACTCAAATCTCTGTAGAGAGGGGAAAATAAGGGGGGTGAGCAAACCACACGCTCAGTAAGGCAATCATGCGAACAGGTAGATACTGTACTATCTACGTGATCGTGATGCCATGCTCAAAAGCATTTTATTCATTGTTTATCTCAAAACATGAGTGTATGATTGTGTTAATGGTATGTAAAGCATTCATGCTATTAAAATTCAGTGCACATTTCAACTCAAAGCATGGTATAAATCATCATGCATAATTCACAATAAAAGCATGGCATTAAACATCATGCATTTTCACAATAAGGCATGGCATTAAACATCATGCATTCGTGCACTTTAAAAACCATTAACAAATCAATTCAACGTCAGGTCCCAGCCCATCCCTCGGGCTTTCCTGACCATAATCACTTCAAACATGGATTTATTCTCAAATAGCATTATACATGTGAGATAGGCAGTTTCAACAATAGGTAATAACCTCAAGGTCTATGTACATAACCTGTGATACCGGCTACACGGATCAGGTGTGCGGGATATCACCACCATCTGCTTCCACACGGGAGGTGGGTCAAATCCTACCCGCCGGTCCATAGCAGATCTCGTCCGAAGATGGCACATCACATCACAACACGGTACAATGTACTCCATGCTACATGCACGGTACAACGTACTCCGTGGACCCCCAGCCTTATCCCTCGTTCGGGGTCATCAGCTGTTCCTCCAACCCTTATCCCTCGTTCGGGCTCATCAGGCGGATCTCCAACCCTTATCCCTCGTTCGGGCTCATCAGGTTGTTTTAACATGCCATGTCTCAAAACAATGCACGTGTGAGCCTATTTAATCGATGTGACACCAAGTCTACTCGAAGCTCCAAACACGGCAACATGCAAGATGGGCATCCAGTGCGAGACAAACTCAAAGCACAATGCCAAAACAATATGAAATCCATGTGAAAACTAGTGCCTCTTGCACTCTTCCATACTCACGAAATCATGTAGGTGGCTCAAAACTTGCAAAATGTGGTTATCAAAACCAAAACATACTCATTTCTTTTGCAAATCATTTCAATGTTAGCCAACCTACCAATCATTTGCTAAAAAGCAATAAAACATGATTTTCAAAGCAATATGCTTTTGTTTTCATGCACATTTCTCAAACTCCCAACTTTTACCCTTCAATCACCCAACAACAACATTTCCTAATCTCATGCATTCTAGCAAAACATTTATGCGCCCAAATTGCGTACAATATCTCTAAGAGTCCACACAATTCCCTTACCTCGATTTACTTGGTGTGACTCCTTTTCTCTTAGCTCCTCACGCTCTTGGGTCAACTCGCCTCGGCGTATCCTCGGAAGCTGCGATTCATTCATTAAATCGATTGAGTTAACGTATTTAACCCATAATTGAACTCACTAGTCAACATTATTCACTTATGCATTTTACAAATGCCTTAACCCTCATTTTACCTCTTTTAGGTAAACCTCACAATTTATCCACTAACAACATCTTAAAATCATACCCATAACATTATTGTCACCTCTAGACATCCCATTTCTCATTAATCTCAATCAATTTCACTTTCTCACTCTAGACCATTTCTAGGTCAACATCATACCAATGCATTTAGATGGTTTCTAACCATCCATACTCATGCCAAACAACTCCAAAATAAATTAAATAAACAATGTACCATAGTTGGAGTGTTAGAATCTTACCAAATTTGATTTCTCTTCTTGCTCCAATGGCAATGCCCTTAAATCCTTCAATATCAACAATGGGAAATTGCTTTCAAACTATGTTGTTCTTCTCTTTGATAGGAACAACTTTGTCTCTAATGGTCTCTCTTCAAACCTCACTGAAAATGGCTGATTTTTGAGAGAGAATGTTAGGTTTTTGGGTTGAAAGTGAAAGGTTTGTGTTTTTCCCGAAATTTTCTGATTTCCAGCACTCCTTATATAGAAATAACTTGAGGAGATCGATCTGGTCCAAGAGGAGATCGATCTGGTCCCTTAAAATCCCTCTTTTTCACGGCATTTTTAAGCCTGAGATCGATCTGTCGAAGCATGAGATCGATCTGTTGAGGCATGAGATCGATCTGTCGAAGCATGAGATCGATCTGCTCCCAAACAGAGAGCTAAGGAGATCGATCTGGTCCATTGGAGATCGATCTGTTCTATTCTTTCGCCCAAATAAGAGCATTCTGGCTCTTCCAGATCGATCTCTCATCCCATGAGATCGATCTGCCCTTCAAAATTTCCAGATTTCCTCTGCAACAACACTTACCAAATATCCTTAATTTGCTACCATGATCATTTCCTCATTCATTCATCTTTGAGACTTGAGGATGGCATCCATCCTCACTTTATACACATTAAAACTTGTGTAGAATCTTTGTATGACCAATGGCACTTAATATAAACCAAAATGGAAGTGCACATCTTATGCAATTATACTTCCATTTTACCAAACTATTCAAAATCCATTCTACACACATTCTCCACATGTTTAAGTCCATTTCTACACATTTGTACAAAATGAAACTTGTATGTACGATTACCACTCTCATTACAAGTGTGTACATTACTTGTGGACTTACATCACATATACTTCACTCATTAATTCATAGTACAACTCTATTTACACTTCTATGTACATATATACCCTTATACATATACGGGGTCTCACATTCTTAATCCTTCACAATTAACTGAACATCCTCAGAGGTTTGTCTTACCAATTCGGGAACAATTTTCTATCTATCACCCACTTCTTCTTATCCAAATCAGGGAACAACCCCTTACAGCCATACAATGCCTCATCTGAAGTCATCTCGATACTCAAGTGACAACTATCATTATTGGCAAATTCGATTAATAACAACTGATCATCCCAGGAGCTTATCAGATAAATGGCACACGCTCTCATCATATCCTCCAAAACTTGTACAGTCCTCTCTGACTGACCATCTGTCTGAGGATGGAAAGCTATGCTAACACTCAGTTGGGTTCCCATAGCTTCCTGAAAATATTCTCAGAAGTGAGAAGTGAAGTGGGAATCCCTATATGATACAATGCTCACTGGAAGAATACTTGGTGTTCCACAATCTTCCTTACATATAAATCCGCCTACACACTCAGAGTATTTGGGGATTTCCTAACCAGAAGGTAGGTAGACTTAGTCAATCTATCAACTATCACCCAGATAGCCTTATGATTCATCCGGGTCCTCTGTATCCCATAATAAAATTCATGGTAACTTGTTCCCATTTTCGTGTCAAGATAGGCAGAAACTGTAATAACCCTGCAACTTCTTTTGCTCTACCTTACTCTGCTGACATACAGACACTTTTCCACAATCTCTACCATGTCTATTTTCATATCTGACCACCAATACTCTTTTCTAAGATTTTGATATATTTATTACTTCTCAGATGCACTGTATATCCCGAAGAGTGAGCTTCTGATAATAACTCTATCTCATTACTGCGGTCCTGGGGAGCACTTATACTGTCTCTGAACCTCAGTAAGTCATCATCACTCTCTGTGAACTCTGTCTGAATCTGACCTACACTATCGACACCATGCTGATCATCACGCTAAGCCTATTAAATCTGGTTCTAATCTTATGCTAGCTGTCACATAATCACTGCCATCATCAGAGGGAATCACATCACTACTGAGGCTTACAACTGTTCTAACAGCTCACGCTCCATGACCATCATATGTAATACCATCCCGAGGCTCTTTCTACTCAACGCATTAGCCATTACATTAGCCTTTCCTGGGTGGTACAATTTCCACAATCATAATCCCTTAGAAGCTCTAACCCTCTTTGTTCTCATATCCGACTCTTTCTGTGAAAACATATACTTGAGACTTTTAGGATCAGTGCATACCTGAAATTTTTCACCGTATACATAGTAGTGTCATATACTCAATACAACCACTATCGTTGTCAAGTTTAAATCAAGGGCCGGATAGTCATTTCATGATCATTGAGTTGTCTGGATTCATAATTGACTATCTTTCCCTTTTGCATCAATACACAGCCCATTCATTATTTTGAGGTATCCATAGACTCATGAGAAACCACTTAATCTGTTGGGTATGGTGAGAATAAATGCGGTGGTCAGTTTATTACTTCAGTACACCAAAACTCCTGTCACGTCTATCATCCCATTCAAATACAACTTTTTTCTAAGTTAAACGTGTCAATAAAGTAGTCCATTTCGAGAACTCTCAACAAATCATCTGTAAAAACAATTTCCAATTGTTGCTTATAATTTTCCCTGGACTGTAAATACACCCAAAATATCATCAATATGGATGATAACAAATCGGTCCAGGTAAAGTTTAAATACCTCATTGTAGTTGAGTTCCACTAAATATTTCAATCATCCATATCCTTGACCTATGTACGCATAAACGTAAATCATCATTTCAAAATTGCTTCCGTTCAAAATACTAACTCGCGTCATTTCCTTTTTCTTATATTAACGGCTTTTATAAAATTTTTAATTAATTTTTAAACCTTCACGATTAATCGAATTCTATATTTCTTTATCGTACAAGTAAGGGTACCCTAATTTTAAATGTATATATTACGACTATCGATTTCAATTTATAGGTTGTGTATACTTTTAGACGCTGTCAAGTCTTCAGGCGAGGAGGTATTTTGAAATACCTTTATTAATCCTCAGACTTGACCATAATTACTTTACATATCAGTCCCTGTGGTCACAATTCATATTCGTTACTAATTGCTTTAATCCAAATTATTTCACATATCAGAGATATTCGTACCTTGCATACGCCTCTTATTCCAATAGATTTTGTATTCAGGATCTATCACATCTAAAAGTTATCGCCTTTCGTATATCACTTATAACAAACTCTGTCATTACTCATTCCGTGAGTACAATCATTTACTCCTTTAATTTCAATCACTATACCCCTTTTTTCGGTGCAGAGATACCAATAGGATTTTCTCTGTCTCTTTACCCTTCTGTGGGGCAGTCTCACCCAACTCTAAGCAATCATTAAATAATCGGCCCGTCTTACCATACTTAATGCCTATTTTAGTCAATAAAGTGTAGATGTAGGCCCTGCTTCCGTGGTATATACCACACATCCTACACTGCTTACACTGCTACACTGCTTATACTGTTACACTGTACACTGCTAACATTGCTCCACCGCTTGCCCTGCTAACATTGCTCCACTACTCCGTAGCAGGTCGAGGTCTTCAAATCACAATACCCCTCAAAAGTACTGAAATTAAATACACTGGGGCTTTACCAATCATCTTACCCCGTGACTCATCAACTCTAATCTCTTACCAACTGGTCTCTTTCCCGCTCTGACATCTCTGTCATTCTCTATTCTCTTCTGTCTTTATTTCGGCCCTTACTACCTTTCCCAATCTCAGAGGCGTGCAACACATGATATTATTCACGCAACTGTATTCTGCGTACTGCCTCGACATAAGTAGTGAGCCAATCGGACTCTAATCGACAATTTGAGCCTTTTCATGAACTTTTGGGCTTTCCGACTCTCACTGCCCATAGTGTCGGGTTAATACCTGAGCAGGTATATAAACTGAGATTCATACTCATCAATCAACCAGTGTCTCTGGGTCAGTGTAAGAAATTTTACCTGTAATTTCCCTTAAGTAGTGTCCGAAATATTTTGTCTCCGGAATACATCCAGAAATATTTCTCATGTCGACTCTGGATGTCTAACTCTAAAAATGGTTTGAGCAGATTTCTACCAATGTTCCGCCTCGCCTCCAACATAAACGTATTTAAAAGTCACCTTCTCAGTCGACATACACCGAAAGAATCCATACAACTTCGTTATCTCATTCACCCAGTCCTCAGCAACTATTGGTTTCTTTACTTCGCTATATACCGGAGGGGTGTGAAAATCTCTATAGTCTGAGGCATCTGTTTAGGCTTTACCCTTCCTATCCTCAACTACCTGCATAGACTGAGTAAACAACTCCAACATATTTTCTACACTCCACTCCATCCTCTCGGAGCGTGTCTCACTACTGTTTGGTCTCTTTATAAGACCCTGTGGAGTATGCTCAACATCAGCCTCCACCTCACTCTCATCTTAAGTCTCATGTGACGACTCCTTCGACTCTCAGGCCGATCTCTACGGCCTCGAGCATGTGTACTCGACCCTCTACCATAGCGGCAAACTATATTCTTGCATTCGAAACTAAATTCTTAGCTGCAGTTCCATCTTGATATACACAATTGTATCTAAACAATGCACAGTACATGAGGATGTAAATTTACTTAACCACTAACACCGACTCATATCAGGCCAACTCTGCTCTGATACTACCTTTTTTCACGACCCAAATTACTTAAAAATCAGAGTAAATTTTTCGCTTCTTCTATACTTCTTAGCCGTCGTGAATAGTTACAGCACTAATAGTTGGGTTATGAGTCGATGTTAGTCCCTCATGTCATGTTACTTACCTTAACATCTATTTTTCCATATTTCATTTACATATCAATTTATTTTAACTAAATACATCCCTAATATTACATCCATATACAGTATTGTGCCTCTATATGTTCAGATACAAAAATTATACAAATGTGTATACCTAGTCTTGATAAGAAGCAGCGGATAACCGAAATGCAAAACTACTATCGCTCTCTTCTACTAAATGTACCCTGTAGGGTGGAAAATGAAAGGGTGAGCATAAACAGCTCAGTAAGGCAATAATGTAAGCAGGTAGATAACTATACTATCTACGTGCTGATAATATCATGATATAAAGTCGTTTACATTTGAAGCATGAGGTAAGATTAAAACGATGCCACATGTATGTATATATCATATAAGAGAAATCATGAAGTCGAAATATAAAATAAACATGAAAAAATCATCATGTATGACATCTCATGCTCGTCACATTAAAACTTATTTGTGTTCATCATAAACTCATCATGTTAAAACCTATTTGTTTCATCATAAATTCATCACGTTAAAAACTTATTTGTTTCATCATAAAACAATTGCATCAAGGCTAAACCCATCTCTCGGGAGTACCTTAATTCATTAAATCGCATTTCTTTTAAAAACATAAATCGGGACATTATCCCTCCTCCGGGTTTGTCCTGGCCTATTCAGACCATATGATATCATGTGAGGCATGTAGGTTACTGTATGAAATTGAGGACTATGGCCATATTATGTCCTTGTGATCCTAGGCTACACGGATCCCCGTGTGCGGGGCATCACGACTGCAACGGGAGGTGGGGTCAAATCCTACCCGTCAGAATATCAAGTAACATTATCGAGTCATCATGACTGCACGGTACAGCGTACTCCGTGTGACATACACGGTACAACGTACTCCGTGGACCCATATCATAGTCTAGGGGTGCCTCCCGTAGGTCTTATCCACCCCAATACTATGTCGATAACCAACCCATGTCTCAAAGTATACGTGCGATCATATTAACTCTCTATGACACACAGTCTACAGGAGGCTTCCGCACGACCGTATGCATGTCAACTCACGTCTAGTGCGAGCGAAGCTCCAGCACCACGCTATGCATATCATGATATCTAAAATCTCGTGCGAGCGAAGCTCCAGCACGGTTTTGTGCACACACAAATTTTTCGTACGAGCAATGCTCCAGTACGGCTTTTCATGAGTAATAAATCAGTAAACTTTAGTGCGAGTAAGACTCTAGCACTCTTTTTACTCGTGTAAATATGATAGGTGGCTCAATCTTGATAAAACATCTTTTAAAATCGTAACCGGTACAAACCGGTAACCTTTCGTATAATTCATGAAATCAACAGCCAACCTATGTGCATATTTGCTTAAATCAAAGCAATACATTCATATAACACATTAAAAACATGAAATCATGCAATTTATGTGCCTTACTACCCTTTTTGTAAATTTTATTCCCAATGGTAATATCGTCTTTTCCTTTATTCACCCATGCCCCAATTTTCGTAAAAATTATTATTTAGTTTCTAGATACTTTAAGAAATCCTAGACCCTGTAAATCCCCTCAAAAATACGTATAGAAATCTCTATGCACCTACAAAATTCCCTTACCTCGATTCACATTCAAACTTATCTCGTCTCGATAATATCCAATCTCTCAGTCCAACTGCGCGTCAACCAAGCATACGAAACTGCATATAACCACATATTTTGGGTTAATTCACTTATTTTTATCAGTATATCACATTTACTGATCGAATCTAACGTACTGGGCGCGTTTTACTTTATTGGGTCCAATTACACCTTAATAGGCCTCGACTTATTTTCAGCCCATTTCTACTTATTAAATCCCTTCTTCGGGTTTACTGGGCTCATTTAGCTTACCAATAATCATTGGGCTTCGTTCCAAACTCATTGGATAGCCCGTATACTATTTACGGTAATTACATTGCAATTTCAATTAATATTCCTTTTTATACAGAATTAATCCGTAAATTTCGTAAAATAATCGAAACTCTGTATTAAAGGACTCATATTATCGTAATTAAAATATACTTACCCAATACTATGTGGGGTACGAAAATCAGAGCTCAATCGGCTCTCGTTCGGGTTTTGTCGTAAAACTGCACAATTATATATTTAATTCCGGGTTAATTTTTGATCAATTATAATTTAAATAAATTTCTCGAAAATCAAATTGGTCACTTTTGACCTCTTACTGACTTACCCGAAGTCCGGTCAAAAATTCTTCCCATTTTTCTTTTTCTCTTTTTCTCCTTTTTCCCTTTCTTTCTTGGCTGAACCGGTTCAGTCCGGTTCAACCCGGTTCAAATCGGTCCGGTTCACTCTGGTTCACCTCTTTACTGAATCGATCCATACCGGTTCAGGCCTTTTCGTCGCCATTCATGGCATTTTCGGCTGGTTCCCGGCATGATTCTGGCTCCATTCGACGCGTCATCACCTGGGAGTTCAAAATCGGGCCTCAATGTGGGTTGAAACGGCACCATCGCCAACGAATCTTCCCTTTTCCCTCGCGGCAGTCACCTCTCAATCCGGTGGATTTCGACGGTTTCGTCGGCCGATACCGGTCTCAAAAGAACCGGCTCCTCCTCCTGAACTCGTCGGTAGCCTCCATTCAAGCCCAGCTGCCGTGGTTCACCGGGAATCGTCCCATTTCTCCTTGGTTTTTCCTCTCCTCCGATCGACGTTTTTCGACCTCCTGACGACGCGTCTCCGGTGTCCACAAGATCACCGGCTTCTCCTCTTTCTCCTCGGCTGTTCGTCGGAGTCGCTGATCGCCGGTGGGCTGGGGTGGCTCGGGTCACGCGCGGGTATCTTCCGTTTCTCGGGTTCTTCCCGATTTCCAAATTCAGTCCCCCTTTTTTTTTACTTATTTATTTATTTATTTATTTATTTTATTATTATTTTAATTGATTTTATTATTATTTTATTCATTATTATATTATTATTTTGCCAAAATATCTAAGATAAATTATTATTTAATGAATAAATAATTTTTTCGGTATTATTTCAGCTTTTCAGTATATTTTTCGATTATTTTCGGGATTATTTCCTGATGTAAAAATTTCAATTAATTCCAATAAATTCATATCTTGATCAATTTAATCCGAAATTTAATTATTTCTTCGTTATTGATCAAGATTCTCAAATCCATTATTTTTAATTAAATTTTCTTATCCCGATTAATACTGAATTTCGATCTTTTGACCGTTTTACCCTTGCATGTGTTCGAAAATTCCATTTCAATCCTTTTGCATTTTTAATTTCGTGTTTTGAATCTTTATCTCCAGTCCGAATCTCGTTCGTTTAATTTGGGACCATTTCAATCCTTCTTTCATGAACACACTTATTTTGTGTTTTAATTAAATTCGGGTCTTACAGGCATGTTCCACGACTGTCCAAATCCCACACGAGCAATTCATACAGATCGCATAGTTTACATATAACCTTAGTCTCAAAACATTTCTTTTAAATCATTTCTTGGGTCCATTAACCCATAAATTCGTAAAAATAATACTTTTAATCATTTCTTGGGTCGATTAACTCGTAAACTCGTAAAAATAATATTTTTAATAATTTCTCGGGTCCATTAACCCGTAACTCGTAGAAATAATCCTTTTCATGTTCACAAATATTTCATAGATATCAAAAGTACATTTTGAAGAGCTAAAAAAATAGGGCTTTTCTTTCGAGTTTCTCGATTTTTGAGTGAATAGTAACATTCTGGGTTCGAAAATATTTTTCGTAAAAACGAGTATGCTCAACACATTTATAGGCTGAAGTAAGGTATTTGAATACCAATACTATTTTAAATTACATCCTTTACCTCGTAGATCGTGGGGCAGCGTAAAATTACCGGGTCTTGAGGTTACCTCGATTTGCGTGTCGAATTCCCGAGCTGCCCAAAACAATACCAAATCATCAAATATTACTCAATTTCATTTTAACATACTCAATTTTGACTTTAATCTCATAAAGGTTGATCAATTTTGACTTTTCGGTCAACTTTTCTATTTTCTCGGTTTTACCGATTTAAGTGCCATTTAAGCTATTTTGGCCAATTTTATTATTCTAATTTCACATTCACCCTCTTAATTGCCTAAATAATCATTCAACCATTCATGCTTGTCATCTTCCAATTTCACAAATTTTTGCACATTTCGATTTTTCACTTAGCTAAACTATAAATCGAACTTTTTCAATATAAATTTAACAGTTAATAACACCAAATTCATCCAAATTCCACCAAGATCAACCCAACCTTATTCAGGCAATACACACACAACTTCATAAAAATCAAATCAACCAATTCCACTTAACTAAAAATCCTTAGAAAACATCAAACATGAACATATCTCTTTTATTTTATTCCAGACCATTGGCCAGGCATATGAAGATATGCAGACACAGAACCAGCACCTATTGCAGCAGATGACTGAGAGAGATGACTACAATATTAAGGTCAATCACATAGTTATATACCTTAATTCTTTGACTACATTCTTTCTTTCTGCATATTATCCAGTCGTGCAATTATCTGGTCTTGATGCTTTGGCTACTTCTTTGTAATCGTGATGGGGTTCCATGCAGCTTGTCTCTGAGAGTGTAAAGAGAAAACAGGCACATAGTTTATTTCTCTATGAGAAGCAGACATTGGCAAGGCAACTTCAGCAGGTCAATTCATCAATTGAATCTGTGAAAATGAGGATTGCACACAGTGAGGAGCAGGTTAAATTAGTTATTAGTCTGCTACTAAACCTTGTTTCATAGAATTTGCCTTATAAATTTGTTTATTTTGTTTGTATTTTTTAATCAACCTATGGTTTAAACCTTGCAGATGAAAGTTTTTCTGACAGAAGCTATTAAATTCACTCAAGAGGACGGACACGATATGATTAGCCTTGAAACAGCCAAGTTGGAGTTGTCAGATGTAGAGAAGGAGTTGAAGTTTCTTAAATCTGCTGCAGCATCTTCTGAAAAGGATTATGTGCAGCTCCAGCGTAAGGTGGATGAGTTCCAAGTGAAGTTGGGTAAAGAACGGTGGGCTTTCTTATCCACTTTTTGGATGGTTTCCAAGGTTTATAGTTTTATGTCTTACCCATCTGTAATAGTACATATAATATTGGTGGAATTAGAAGATAAAATAGTATATTTATGTTATACGACTCCAAAAGGCGTTGCTTTGCTGTGTATCACTTATCATATAATGTGCACAATTAACTCCAGAGAAAGATGTGAACCAGGCTGTCATAATGGTCTCCAATTGCTGCTATAATTTCTTAGCCCATGCCCTTAGTGCATTTATACTGCCACATTTCAACATAGGCTTTCCTAAGATTCTAATTTGTGTCCCTCAAGATTTTTAGACGTGTTACCTTAAGCCTTTCCAAATACATCGATTTCCATCTTCATCTTTTAAATAATTTGTTTTTCTTTCTTGCCAATTAAATCTCTTCTCTGAAAAAATGGGGGCTTAATTCTACATCCAGAAGCCAGAGTAAGAAACTTGAGGAAGATAACGGTGAGCTGAGCAGCAAGGTTACTGAGTTGTGTTCTGAAAATGGGGAGACCGCAATACAGAGGCTACAGGATGAAATAAAAAATTGCCAGAACATTCTCAAATGCGGTGTGTGTTTCGACAGGGCAAAGGAGGTGAGCATGCTATGCTGGCCTGATTTATTCTCAGATCTTTTTCTTACCATTTGTACTTGTATATTGTACTTGTCTTTTATCTGCCATGGATTGCGCTTAAGGATATGTTCTTGCTTTATATTTTGGCTGGTTGTAATTGCGAAATGCTTTCATCTATTTTGCAATCCTTGTATACAGAGAAATTTAGAGATACGCCATCGAAAATGCCCTGCCTGTGGAACTGCTTTTGGTCAGAATGATGTTCGGTTTGTAAAAATATGAGAGTTTCCCCATGGCCCATGGTTTGTGCTTTAATTGGGATTTAGGGTTCCTAGCAGTAGGTCTTTGGAGGTTATTTTGAAAAATTATTTTAAACATTTAATGTAATTATTTAATTGTAAAGAAAATTTAACTAGGCAATTCATTATATCATTTTCGCAAGGTTGTTCCGTTGGATCTTTCTCCCTGTGGCTGTGGTTGTGGTTGTCTACTTTTTGCATTGAATGAATGCAAAGGTCTCCCGGGTATGGTGTTCATGAGGTTGTATTGATAGATAGAGACGTAACTAAGTCGAGATGATTCAATATTAAATTTGAGTTTAGTTCGAATAAAAAATTAGAGATTTAAAACTTGATTCGAGATTGATCAGGTTAGATTTTTTAAGTTTGAGTTTGATTTGATAAAATATTGAAACGGTCAAACTTGATTCAATAGGTTTTAATTCGATTCGATAGTTTGGTTTGTCGCTATTTAACTATATATTATGAAATTAAGAATGGAAAATTAATAATAAAATATTAAAAATATATATTAAAAAAATTCAAAATGGCTCACAAACTGTTCAAGTCGAGTATTAAGATATTTGAATTGATTAGTTACTCGAATATTAAGATATTCAAACTCAACTTGACTCGTTACTCGATTAGTTCGAGCTCGAGTTTGACATGTTTTGAGCAAGTCGACAATAAACAAGTCAAATTTAAATAATTATCGAGTTAAACTTAAGTAACTCAAAAGTAACTTAAACTTATTTACATCTCTATGGACATAAAATTGGCTTTTAGTGAGATTGAAAATATCGGTGGATGTGAGATTAATTGTTGTAAAAGTAAGATTAACTTCAATGTGATTAAAAAAAATGTTGGATGTGAGACTAGTTATTATAAAAATAAGATTGAGTATTGTAATGATTAGATTAAAATTTATGATGGAATATATACTTAAATGCAAATGAAGCGCGATAAGATGAAATGTAGCGGAAAAAAACATTATGAACGTAAAATTAACATTTATAATACTTATTTTATATTTAAAAATTAATAAAATAATAAAAAGTTATTAAAATTATTTTATATCAAAAATATTTTTTTAAGAGTAACTAAAAATATAATATTATATCAATATTATTTTTCTTTATTTTTATATATTTATGTATATAATTATCTATTTTTTAATTAATTCATATTTAATATATAATTATTAGATTTATTTTTTTACTTTATCCTATAGCAGTAATAAAATTAATTTATTATACTAATTTATTTATTATTTACTTATTACGTTAAGTTAACAAAATTATTTGAATTTTCTTAATTTATAAATTAATATCAAAAACTTAAAAACGGATGATGAGTAAACATAAAAGATATATATTTGGAGAGAAGCCAACTTTGCACTGGAACTCTAAGGTCCCATCTAAAATTTAGGGCATAGCGCGATGGAGGTCTCTTTGTCGGGCCATTTTGATGTTAACCAGACACATTACTGCAGCATTATCTCGCCGAAAACATAGGGATCACACCGAACCAGAGGTAGTGAATTCCAAACTGCCCTTAAATTGATTAAAATTGCAATGCAGAGAGCTCTAGGTAGGGGTGTAACTGATACAGTAGTGTTCGCAAGTTATTCGAACTCGATTCGAGTAAAATTCGAATTCGACTCGATTTTAGTCGAGTCGAGCTTGAACTCAAACTACTCGAGCTATCGAACGAGTCGAATTCAAGCACTTAAATACCTGATTCAAATAACTCGCGAGCCTAATCGAGTTTCAAGCTTTTTATATATTTTAATAATATATATTATTATATAATAATATTTATATAATAAATGTAAGAGCAAGCTCGAACTCGAGCTCGAGTCGAGCCTTAGAATCGAGTTCGAATTCGAACAAAAAATCAAACTTATATAATCGAGCATAATCGAGCGAGTTCGAATAGTTCGAATTCGAGTTTAAAAAATAAAGTTCGATCGAATTCGAGTCGAATATCGAATATCGAATTTTCGAATCGAGTTCAAATACATCATTGTATCGATTCGATCCGACTTGATTACACTCTTAACTGTAGGGATGATCTTAAAGGGCGAAAGTGATTTCTTAGAAACTCTTAAATAATGAATGCAAGATTTTGTCTACCTATAGGCTAGCTTGTAGGGCTAGTAGTTATACGTTCTTGGACATTATACAAATCCCAAAATAGTGGCAGGACCAGAAGGTTTGGACTCAACTCAATTCATTGAGCTTAGCCTTTAGATTAGAAGATGAAAACAAATGGTGAGTGAGATATTCTTATTGGATTGTGGATTTGGGATAAGATGACGAAGACGTGGAGAGTTAACGGCATTAGCAAAGCCGTTTGTTTTGTCCACTAATGCCCATGCCCAGACCCAAACCCAAACCCAATGCTCCATTCTTCGCTTTCTTCTTCTCTTCGTTTACCACTAGCTGCATTTCTTTTGTAGGAAAAAACGAGATACTTTATTAGCTCAGAAATACGCCACCATTTCAAAGTCAATTACCCAAAAAAAAAAAAAAAAAGAAATGCTACTTCCTCTTGTACATTGCAGCAGCTTATTTTCATCATCAACTTCCCATTCTAAATTCTACACCAACATAAACCCCCTTAAGCCTTCCTTTTTACTTCCCAAAACCCTTTTTCCTATCCACACAACATCTCTCAAGCACTCACCAAGGAATGCTTCTGGAATTCATGCTTCCCTGCTTGAGGCTCCAGTGCTTTGGGCTGGTAGGCTTTGCATTTACTATGCTCTCTTGAAGGCTGGTTTAGCTGGATCTCAGGCTAACCCCTTTGTCTCAGGTTATACATGTTTTTCTCAAGATCTGAGTTTTTCATTGCTTTTAGACCGCTAATTTTTTTTGGGGAAGTTTTAATTACCTTTTTTTACTTTGGCTAGGGCTGGGGAATGGTGGCAGTGTTGGTGAGTCAGGTGATTTGGGGTTCTCTAAGTGGTTGGAGAATATACAAGGGAAACCAGGTCAGCGCCTTTTCTTTATTTCCAATCATTAATTAATTTTACTTTGTTCCTAATTTCTTCTTTCAAGCATGCTGATAATATTTGGAAATGTAAGATCAAGATGTAGAGTTCATTGTTTTTTTTTTAATGGAATTGTTTAATTTTCTAAACATTTGGGCTATGAAAGTTCAATGAAAGAAAAGAAAAATCATGGTAGGCTGAGTTCAGTTTGGAAGAAACAACATTGCTTCTAAAGAACTCACTCGGAGATTTGTGAGAGTTTATTATTAAAATTTTGGTTCAAGATATCAGCATGTTTACGAAGACTATTCAGCTGAATATTTTGAGTGTTGGTTTGAGTAATTTGCACCAGAGATCCATTGTTTTTGTGCAATATTTCTTTTTGTATCCATGATCTCTAAAGCTCACTTTTTTTTTTTTTTCATTTCCCTTTAATAGTATCTGAAATTCATCCATTTCGTTGACCACGATTAAAAATCCTACTCAATCTACCACTCTTTGCCATGTGAACATCCACGCAGATGTAACCACAAGGCAAAAAAAAAAAGGTGGATTCCAACGCGTAGATGTCATGGGAGAAAAAGTGGATCTGTTCACTTTTTAGGTTAGGATTTATGCCGCATTGATGCCTGCCTGGTATTCAGGTGACGTATTCAGTTGGTTCTTCTTAAAAGTGATTGAACTACACAATGGGATGTAACCCTTTCCCACCCATAGCTGATCCTGCCCGTCCAAAATTCAAACTTGAGACCTCCAAGGTGAAATCTTAAACTCTAAGCATAAAGATGTCCCCTTAGGTTTGGGAGAACCATTTTAAATTAATATAACACACTGTTCGACATTAATGCACCAAAGATTTCTCATCATAATATTAAGGACATGTTTAGTTTTTAGTTTTTATTTTTTTTCATGGCTGATCATAAAGATAAGGAATTATAATAACCATAAACTTGTGGAAAGAGTTAGTTATTTCAATTTAGTTTACAAATATGTTAAAAGGCTTTATTTGTGGTCATTGTCTTGTTGTTTCAAAGTGCATTGTTAATGAGAAGTTGCAGAACGTTTATTCTTGTTCCACATAGCCAATTAGAGATACCTTTTTAGCCATTATGAATGCTGGATATACTAGACCTTTTTGTGGCTGATAGGAGCACATTTAGAATAGATACATGTTATTTTGATTTTAAATGTTAGACTCTGCTTTGCTATAGCAGTCGTGAAAGGTATTCTAAAACTTAATAAAGTCCAAAGTTGCCAGAGTTCTATTTCATTTCAATCTTAAAGAGGATAAGCTTGTTTTTATAGTTAATTTCTCACTGATCAGGCTTCTCCAAACAAGTAATTTTTCTAAAATTTAAACAGGTTTCCAATTCCATGCCATATTTGCTTTAAGTTGTGAACTAACGGGGTAAAGGAACTAGGCACTAATAATTCTCTCTAATCCTGTGTAATAAATTAGGCTGAGTTGTGATGGTCTTGTATTGTAAATTCTTGATGGAACAAGAAAATATATGCAAAAGATCATGTGTGCTTAAAACTATTGGGAGCACCGAGGAAGAAAATTTTTATTGTATAGATTTTTGTTTTGAAAAAATAATTTACTTTTTTTTTAGAAAATAGTTTAGAACTTTCTCGAGGGTGAGCCTTGTGGAGGTCACAGGATTAAGTCATGGAAATAGTCTTTCCTTTAATGTGATATGACCTTAGACCCCACAATGTGGGAGCTATGTGCATCGGGTTTGCCCTTTTTTTTAGATTAGAACTTTCTCATGTTGAATTTCTTCATGGTCTATCGATGAGATAGTTAATTCCTAGGTTGTGTTAGTAGTAGCTTTTCTTTAGATTTTCGGTAACAAACATACTCAGGAAGTCAGGAGTATCTAGAACTGTATCTTATGTATCTTTTGAAATATACATGGAATCATTCTCTGTAAATGATTCATTGTGATGTTGCCTCGACGAACAGCAACAGGAATTTACCTTCCACGTAGTCTGATTGCACTAACGACGAAGAGGTGACGTCGATATAATTTGTTCCACGTATTCTTCGTATGTCCTGCAAAAACAACAGGAATCAGAGGGCGCAGGGATTTGTCCCTGCACGCGCACTCCGATGATTAAGTAAGTAATCGGGAGTTGTGTATGTAAGAAGAAGAGAATGTGTTTCTTAATTCAAAGAGTTGAAGTATTTCTCCCTTCTTTTTTGTTTTTTGGTTTCCCTGCTTTTTCTGACAGCTCCTCGGCATATTTATAGGTTTCTTCTAAGTCGGTTCGAGCTGAGGCCCAGGCCCGTGTCTGGGCCGCGACAGAGTCATGGAGCACTCTGTCGCGCTTCGGGTTAAGTAGCTTGCGGGAGAGTCGGTAGGCGGCAGAGTACCCATGGACCTCTGCCGCAGACTATGCGGAAGACCTCTGCAGCAGGCTGTGCGGGAGACCTCTACCGCAGGCTGTGCGGGAGGCCACTACCGCGGCTATGCGGGAGACCTCTACCATGAGGGCAATGCGGGAGACCTCTGCAGCGGGGGCGATGCGGGAGACCTATGTCGCAATAGGGGCGATGGAGGTCTGTCGCGCCAATTGTGCAGCACACATACCAGGCGACGGAATCCCTGTCGCCTCGAACATCTGTCGCTCAACAAGCAACTGTGTCGCGTGACCACACTGTCGCCACATCAGCCACGTGGCTTATTCTTGTTCTGACACGTGGCGGTCTCTAGTTGGCAGACAATTGTACACGTGGATTCTGGTGACACTACCACCATCACATTGTTTTATTCCTGAAGATGTATAAAACCATGTCATTTCTAGTTGCTTATTCTTATTGTCCCTTTTGTTGCAAATATTATCTCAATGCAGTGCGTTGCTTTCCTTGCAAGGAATAATTCTAGCTTTGTTCTGCTTGTAGACAAGGAAGCAGCTGACAAAAGAAAGCTGGTCAGCAAATGGCATCCAACCACAAAAGGTACACTTAAAAGGAACTACAGGGTGCCTTCCAAATCAGAAGGACGACGACTACTTAAAGCAGTTGCGTCCCTACTTTCCGATGATGATCATTTTACAGATGCAACTTCCCACAAGGTAATCATACCAGCAGAGTCATCAGCGTCAGTTTTTTTTTTTTTTTTGGAAGTTACTCCTTTGTATCCCTTTTATAAGTTGGAGGCGGCGAGGAATTACATGTTTTGGAAACGTATTATTTGCAGGGTTGTCAGATCAGGAGGGAGAGTGCTCATGGTGAAAGTGTATGCTGCAACAATGTTAGAGCTCTGTTCGATGAGCTTCCTACTCCTCACCTTACAGTGGAAATTACGCCTTTTCCTGCGGGACCTCTCACTGAAATAGATTATATAAAGGCTGAGAAATTGGAAATGGTTCTAAGATCCGGTCCTTCCATTTAAAATATAATTTAAGATAGATGGAAAGCTTATCTTTTGTATGGATCCGATATGTAATGTGTACATACTAGAATTACACTAGAATTACCTGCTGTTACTTTTTCTTGTACTTTCCAACTTGACAATTGGAGAGGAGTTTTTTTTTTTCCCAATCAAGATTGTTTCTGATCTTATTTCCTGAATGAGAGTATTTTTGAACTTTATTATTCCAAAACAATGGTATTTGGAGTCATCAAACTTCCACATCAGCATTTTATTCCACCGTATTTTTTTCTTTCTTCAACCTAATTACCTTCTCTCTTTAAACTGCGACACATATTATTAAAAGAAATTCTCAAAAACTAATACTTTTTCTTTGGATAGATCCCAAATGTAGAAAAAAAAATTAAATCATTCTGAAAATATAAAATGTCGTAGGTTAGTTAAAGATTTTTTATTTTTCTTTTACCATGGATCGTCAACAAATTTTCAAAAAGTTTATGCAATGTATGAAACCAAAACATGAGTTCAATAGTGAACACTCAGCCAATTTCGGTATTTAGCTACACGAAGAGAAGCTCATTTGCATGGGCTCTTAAAGCGTAATTCTAAAATTGAATTGAAAACCAGATGATGATAGACGATCTAGACTTTGTAGTTACAACCACTTGAAGCAAGAAATCTGCAAAGTTTAAGCAACTAAAACAACATTTTTACGAGTGCCCAGAGTAAAAAATCTGATATGCTAATGATTAAGATTAATGAAACCCATCCAAGGAAATATGTTTAAAACAACTTTCATTAGGAACAAAAGATTTTAAAGAACCCCACTTTGGAAAAAAAATTTCGATAAAAAATCACTAGAAGTATCAATATTTTGATGAACAAAAGTTGACCCAGATGGTAAAATCAGCAATCATCAGCAAACGAAGACAAGAAATCTTTCTTTTATTTTCGTCATTTAACATCTTCAAACGGAAAGTCTAAATCAATTTCAAGGCCTATTGTGAGCGTCACAACAAATTAGTCAAAACGGTTATTACTTTACTCCTACTGAAGCCATCAAATCTTCGTACTCCGGATCACTTTCCTGTTTTCTAGCTTTTGCACTACCACCTCCTTGGTGCTGAGGTACCCCAGGCACAGAAGTGGGAGAGAATGGATCATAAACTTGCTGTCCAGTGGAATGACCAGACGTAGGCCTAGTCGACTGCAGTAAAAGACCACTGGCAATCGGTGGGTTTGGAGACATGAAAGTTCCCGGCCTAGTTGGCAAAGCCGGATAGTGCTGTTGATGTTGCAAAGAATGCCCTGGCCTTGAAGTTAAGGAACCAGCCATACTGGGTGTTTTGGGGGATGAAACAAAGTTTCTCAACCCCATTTGTGAAACTGGAGCAGCATTAGCAACAGGACCGGTGCTTGGGAATGCTGGAGATCTGGGTAAATCAGACATGACATTTTGCTTAGAAATGAGCAGTGAAGAAATGTGAGTTTGTGGCAAACCCATCTGGTTGCCACCCTGTGGCCTAGGAAACACTTGCATTACAGGTTGGGGAGTAGAATTGGGCAAACCAAACTGGAAAGATGGTGCTTGCGGTTGAACCACTGATCTGGGGGGTAGAGCACGTGGATTTGCTGCCTGACTGCCTGGTCTTGGAACCATTGGAGGGGCTGGACCCTGTGTTTGGTGAGGTTGAAAAGTGAAATCTCCAGACCTTGAATGTTGTGGTCTCGGAGCTATTGCTGCGGGTTGATTTATGGGAGCAAAATTTGCAGTGTTTCCAGAAATAGAACCGGCAATTCCTCCTGGCAGAGATGGTGATAACGACATGGATGGCACCGGTGAGACCATTAGTCTAGGTAACATTGCTGGATTTAGAGATGGACTCGGTAATGGTGCCATGGAAATGACAGGTGAAGAGGATTGCATTGGTGTTGGTAAAGACATAGGTACTGACATTACCGTTCGAGGTAAAACAGCAGATAATGCAGGGGAAGACCCTAGGGGAGGACATGGAGCAAAAGACAAGGGAGGACGGTTAACAGGCACACTGGTTAGCTGAGGACCAGATTGCCCTGCAGCAAAAGTGGCTGACATGTTTGAAGGGGCAGTTGAACTCAATGCCACAACTGGTTGTGGAACTACAGGTAGAGCCTTCTGGGAAAGAACAACTGGCGGAGCCAGTTGCGCAACATTGCTCAGACCTAGGGATGCAGAAGTGCCCGACCAGCCTATGGAGCTTCCCGCAGGTACCTCTGGCTGCTCTTGTAACTGTCTTGATGAAACACTTGATGCAGTTTGGGGATACAAAGGCATGGATGATCTTGTGCCAGGGAGTAGGCCCAGAGCTTGGGGCTGGATTCCAGTGAATGGTAGTGAAGATAAAATGCTAGGTTGAGTTGGCGGATTTGGATTCGAGACAAGAAAATTAGGAGGGCCAGTACGACCCAAAGGATGCATCTGAGGCATATATGGCTGTGATAATACTTGTCTTGGCAGCTGTGCGCTTGATGAAGCAAGGGATGAGTTTTGAATGACTGTGTTGTATCCAGCTGCAGGAGCTGGTCGTGGCCCAAAGAGCGAAGGCAGGTTTGAAGGTGAGGACTGAGCAGGTACAGAACTATTGAGAACTGGTGCTGAAAAATTCAGTGTAGGGCCGGTAGGAAACCATGAATTGTGGTATTGAAACTGACCTTGTGGAGAAGCTAGTGTAAGTTGCGGCACTTGCGGTTTTGAAGAAGCATCAGTCGCACACGATACAGCAGTGTCTAGCGTTTGACTAAGAACATTCACATTCCCAGACATTGTAGGCACCAAACTGGCACCTAAGTTTCCCTGCAGAAAAGGTATGAATAGTTTTTTCATAATGCAGTAGAAGAACCAAAAACAGCAGGAGTGACACCATAAACAGAAAAAACAGTAAATAAAATCACACATAAGCAGCAACAGTAAATATAATTCCTTGATATCTTTTTCCTATTCTTGGAGAGTTATTCTTGATATTCAGAATGATGAAACTCACTGATATAGAGCTAACTAGCAACTCTATAAGTGCAACTGCTCCATCAACTTTCTCGAAGGTGTCAGCTGATAGATGAACATACAACTCTTCATAAGCATCCTGGGTTTCATTACCATCAGGTGAAGAAATTTCAATCTGACAACGAAAGACTAGCTATATGTCAATAATGCTTCATTTAAGCATTCTTGAAGCATATATTTAAAAGTAAAACTTTCTTAAAAGATATACAAAAAGTTCAGTTCAATTAACTTGCCTTGTGTTTAGATAGATATTAGTAAAGGAAAGTAAAGTATAGGAAAGGGTACATGTACCTCTTCCCTAGATTGTTAAAATTAATAAAGGAAAGGAAAGTAAAGGAATTTTAGCAATCATTGTTTGGTTAGAGTGTAGAGAAAAGGAAAGGATTCATTATAATATATATCTTTTTTCCAAATATAACCCTTTTATACAATAACATATAATGGTTAATCATTTAACAAAAAATAAAATTTTGATATATATTAAGGTATTTTATTTTTTATTGAAAAAAAAGTTTTTTTTTGCCTTCAACTAGGTCCAAGTGATGATTGTTACATTAGTGTCAATGTACTTACAGAACATTTAAGCAACACTGCTTGAAAATAATATAATAAAATAAAAATTAGATTTTTGAAATAATAATAAAATCATATTTGTGATCGAAATAGAAATAAAAACAAAAAAATTTGATAAATTAGTTTATAAGAGAGAAATAATTATAATGATTATTTTTAAAAAACTAAGGGTATAAATGTCATTTTACAATTAATTTTTTTAATCATTTTCTTTCCCGGTAAATGGAAAAAAAAAAGGAGACATTTGAGGGAAAGGAAGGGATTCTCAACTCCCCTACCTTTCTTTTATCATTTTTTTAAATCCTACCCAAACAAAAGTAAAGGAAAGATTTCCATATTTCCCCTCCTTTCCTTTCCTTTCCTTCCCCTACTCTACCCCAAACCCAAACATAGTGTTAGATGGAGCTACTTTCTCTCATCCCAAAGAATTACCTTCTCTCCAGAATTTGATTTAATGCCATAAACTTGTAATTTAGCTCCAGTTTCCTGATTTGCAAGATGAAAGGTAAATTATAAATTTTCACCTCACGAAGAGAATATCATATAAATATATATATACACACACATACATGCATACATACATATACAGACATACAAATATATATATATATATATATATATATATATATATATATATATATATATATATATATACATACAGTGAGATATTCAATTGGTCTAAACGACATGAATAGTATATTGGTATTAATAGAACAAAATGGCCATAAACCAAATACTTACCTTTTCTAGTCGCTTCTTAGTATCACTTGCAGGACCAAATATTAGACCAGCAAAATTGCATCCAGGATATTCTTTCACCTGCGAAAGCAATATACTACCATAATATTTACTTGTTTTATGCACATAAGGAGAGGTTGGAAGGAATTTATTAATTTTTAGAGAGTGAATAGCTTTGCAACGAAAGTCAGAACAAATTTGAAGTTTTCCATAACAATCCATTATAGCAATTAACCCACTCCGATTTGTTTCATTTTGGAGCAATTGACACAAAGATACTAGTTTTTCTGGTGAAAACAAATGAGCCATGAGCGCTGCAACCTTCTTAATCAACGCATACCTACTCTATTATGATACTACCATTAGGTTATTCAGATTGAAAGGTCCCACTATGCAACTTTCCACAAAGAAGGAACAAATACAAGGCAAGTGCAACAAGGGTCAAAACAAAAAATTTTCACTTTTGAGTCGACAACGGGATAAACATAATGCATACATTTAATTATAGAGTAAATTCCATCTAAGTCCTTCAACTTTAACCTAATTCAAGACTAGTCCATTAGTTTGAGAAATGAATATTTTAATCCAAAATTATTAATTTGATAGTATAAAAAAATCGTTCTATTAAGTTACTATTAAAAAATCTATTAATCTAAATATTTGTTACTTATGAAATATTCATAATGCCCCTTTTTAGTATTAAAAACTAAAAATCTTACATAAAATATTTTTTAAAAGAATACTTTAAAATAATAAATAGTAATAAAATTCAATAGTGATACTTGAGAATGCGATATTATTAATTCAAATTTAGTAATTAACTAATATATATTAACATCATTTATGATTTTGGGATGAAATGTCCATTTTCAAAACTGATGGACTAGAGTTGAATTATGACAAAACCTTGAAGACCTCAGTGGAATTAAAAAATGCAAATGAAGCTTTCGCTTAGTGGTAAGAAGGAGACCTTGGAACTTTGAAATCCCATGTTCGAGTCTCACCATGTGTGAGCAAGAATTTATTCTAGTGATTTACTAGTTTAGTTAGTTGTATTTATTTACTAATTTGAGTAAAGTAATTTTCATAGTTACCAGCTTAAACAATGCAATATGTTGATTATGATTGTAACTTCTAATAAAAATGTACTACTAAAAATATTATAATTAAAAAAATAGAAAAACCTCTTAACAAAAAAAAAATTGTAAAAGGCAAGCAAAATTCGAACGAAATAATAATATGATAAAATGAAATATATAGATTTTCTTTTGACAAGTAAAAGAATATATAAATTTCAAATATTATAATTCATATTGTATTTTATAAAGGATTGAATAAAAACTAAAGCCTAACCAATGTTTTTCTTCAAAGGTACAATAGAAGTTGCAAATTTCCTAAGACACTTCCAATTACTGTCTTAGGTCAATGACCCTGTCATTTTCTGCTAGAGTTAACTAATATTACAGCCTAAGCAAATAAGACAATCCATGATGCAACTTTGCATATCTTTCTTGTTATATCAAGAATACAATTAGGCTGAGTAACATATCTTTCACTATTTAACTTTTTACTGAGACCACATATCACAAAGTCATCACTGATCATCAGATATTATGTAGTTTAAAACAATGATATTTAATTCTTCTGTTAAACTTATAAAGCCTAACCATGGTCTATTACAAATAGAAAGAATCTGAGCTGCATGTTTTCAAAAACAAATCAGTCCAATTATATTCAATTCTATTTGACCTAGCTTATTCCACCTCTATGCAATTTGCTTTTAGGATCTACCATCCAAACTAGAACTAACATGCTAGTAAAGTAGAAAGGGATATTTAGATCAAAGGATGTATGAATGGAATCCAAATGCATAAATAACAAAATCCAAGCTTATTATGCACTACAAGTGCAGCTTACTAGGAAAAAAATTTCAAAATATGTCAAGCTTAAATAAGTTTTAAATAAAACTTTCATCTGCAAGATTGCCATTAATTACTTTAAACTATTGTTTCTTTCAGTGGTACAATTAAAAATGCAAGAGAAGGGTAACATAAGAGAATTAGATGCAGTAATAGGTCAGCATAATAAATGGGCTTACAGGAATAGGAACTGTTGCCTCTTTCAATAAAGGTTTATAATCAGCTGGTGCTTTGTAACTTGGATTCAATTTTAGTATTTCACCTAGAAGTCCAACAAAAGCATGGTGAAAAACGAATTAATTAGAGAAATTGAAAAATGTATCATCTGGCAAAAGCTGTCAAAGTTACCAATAGCTTCCCGTCTTTCAATATCCAAAAGTTCTGATTTCTACATTCACAAATTCTATGTAAGTTGATAACATAAAATGCCCCATAAATCAATACAATAAAAGGAATTAAACGAAGGATGTGATATTAACTGTATTTCTACCTCACTTTCAAGTTGAGTATCAGAAGTGCTTTTAAGCTTATTCTGAGCAGCTAATGCTGAGTCTTCAGTATCCCCAACATCCAGATTTCCTAACTTCAGCTGCTGTGTAATTTGATCCACCCGAGTCTGCACAAAATTTGGACCACCACAGAGGCAGTAATATCACTTAATGGCAACTGGAATGTGAAGTTTCCATTCCAGGAAATCACAAAGACACTGACATTTTAGCACCCTATGGGATAAGGGAAATGTTCAATTGCCATCAGATGAGCAATATAAATATTCCTCCCACAATCAAGGGCTACAAATGCCTCCAGCTCACTATTCAAGATAGTTTAAACTTGTTGAAAGAACTTCTAACATTTGACACTTGAAAGTTCAAAAGTGAAACGAGGAAGAAGTTGAAAGAAAATGTTTAATAAAATAATTAGGATCAGAACAACAAAATGACTGACATGAACTTGCAAAGAATAGACCAAATACCTGATAAGCTAAGGCTCTACCCCTTCTGACAGCAGCATCCTGTGTCAGATCAGGGCCCCATTTTGTTTTCCTATGAATCTGGTCCATATTATCTTCATTGGCAGTAGCATTTCCTCCCGGCTTTTTTCCTCCTCGGATGATAGGAACCAATGAACCTGACAATTTGTTTCTTGGTATAACAAAGCCAGTTTTTGCAGCAAACCTTGAGACCTTGGGGCCTGTAGTTGATGCTGTGGATGAAGTAGTTGTTGCAGACATGTTGACAATGTGAGATCCAACAGTAGATGTCTGGTCAACCTTTGTACTCATCCTGTACTCTCAACAACTTTCTACAGCCCCTGACATATGTATTTCACATAAAAAAATTAGTCATAGTTGAGGAGGAATCCACTGATACTATCAGTTTTCAAAGAATAAGAGTAAACCTTTGTACTCATCCTGTACTCTCAGCAACTTTCTACAGCCCCTGACATATGTAAGGTACTTTCTACAGCCCCTGACATATGTAAGGCCGCACAGTTGCTCGACTTAAGCTCACAGCCCGCGACACATGCACCTACTGTTGTAACAAGTTCTTGATTTTATTTTTTTTTAAAAGAAGACTGTTTAATCTTGTAATTGAACCCATTAGAAACAAGCAACAGCAAGCAATACATATAATCTCAATTCGACAAAAAACAGAACCTAATTAGTCAAAGCAACCGGATTTTCTTTGTATCTCAAACTATTTACGGGTGTCCAAATTGATTCAAACCAATACTAGCAGCGTAATCCAGCGCAAATTTACTGATAAATGGCTTTCTCCAATGATCAAATTTACTATTAAAAAATCAAAGGAAAGAAAAAAGGGCACCACAACCATAATCATAAAAGAAGAATAAATAATAAATAAATAACACGGAAATGAACATGCTAAACTACATGCTAATCATAATTCCTCAAAATACCAGCATTCGTCTCTTTTCCGGAAAAGGAAAAAAAAAACTTATAAGAGCTTTTAAAAAAGAAAATTATACAAACAGAGTTACATAAAACTTCATTCCCGCATTAACTAGTGGGTTGATGGAGAAAAATTTCCCAAAGTGAAAAATAAACCTTCATTTTTCCCTTTTTTCTGGTTTAACATTTGCTTGGATATCTCAGCAACTAAACAGAGGAAATGAAATAAGAATCCCAAACGTAATACTAGTACTTCACAGTGTAAAATTGGATATGTTAAAGGTGAGGAGATTACCTAGGGTTTAATCACAGATGAGCGGTTGAAAAGATGCGCCTTACAAGTTTAACCGAGCGCGGAGAGAGAACAGAGTTGTCAGGCAGAAAAAAAAAAAGGCTCTAAATTCATTACCCAGCCAGCGATCAGAAAAGGAGAGTGCGCCAACTTTAGGAAAACTAGGTCGAGTCCATTCGCTCGCACCGTAAGAACAAGAGGTGGCAAAAGCTAGTCCCACCTTGAAAATCCAACAAGGTAGGTATTGAAAAAAAAAAAAAACGAAAAAATTTAAATTTAAAAAAATACGAACTTCCCAAAAATCAAATTTAATATAATTCAAATTCGATTTTAATTCCATTCGAAAATCGTGAAAATTAAATTAAAATTATAAATTAAAATTATATAATTATTATTTAAAAATAAATAAAAAATAAATTATACACTTTTGAATTAAGGATTTAAAATTTAGAAAATAATTATTATTTTATTATACAATTATATCAATTATGTATTATCAACAAAATAAATAATTAATTATTAAATAAAATTAATTTAAAACATGCATGAATATCAAATTGTATTTAGTATTATATTTAGCGTACTTATAATTGTTAATTTAACATTTGATTTTATGATAAAAAATCATTATGACATTTTATTATATTTATTTCATGTTAAAATTATAATTTAAATAAAATAATAATTCAAATATATAAAAAATAATTATATAATTTTAGCATTTGTTTCGAACTTTGAATTTAATATTTTGTGCAACACATTAAGAACATTATTAACAAAATTAAATTTAAACTATTTATTTTAGAGTTTCAAATATAGAGAAATATTAAATTTACTTGAAAAAGAACTAATCTTGAAATTAAAATATATTTTTAAAATTAAAAAATAAATATTAAATTAAATAATATAAGTTTAATGTTCAATCAAAAGATAATAAAATAAAAATATCTTTCATTCCGTAAAATCAAATTAATAAAGTTTTCTTAATCCTAAAAATGACGCAATATATTAAATTCATAATATTGATATCTCATTATACCGATTTGTATATTGTATTATAATAATATCTTATAATTTAATATAGAATAAGTTATGTAATCTCTTAATGTAAGTATTATCTTGATAAAATCAATTATTTTTTTAAAAATAATTTACTTATTATTTATTAAATATAAAATAAAGTGTGGATAAAAATAATTATTTTTAATAGTAAATTAAAGTGTAATTTAAAATTATATCATAGTAGTAATTGTTAGATAAGCAATAAATTTTAATAAAATTAGTTTTTTATACTTTATTGATATTAAAATTAATTATATTAAATAACTAGCATTATATTGATTAGTTTAGCAATATCTACTACTAACATTCCAATTGGACATTTGATCAATTGGTGTATATATAATGTTATTATGTTAATGTCAATATGAACAAATTAGTACTCAATTGGTGTATAGTATAACTGTAATGATAAGAATATATTAAATGTTAATAATATAATGTCAATTGGTATATATAACTTAATTTTTAATGGGATATTTGATTAATTAGTGTATATGATTTTATTCAATGTAATAATGCTAATATTATTATTTATGTACGAAGCAAAAACCAAATAGATATGGATTTGACCTAATTAGTTAATCAATCATTTATATAAAGTATTTATTTTAAATGATACTTGGTATTTTTTGTTATATCTATACATTTTGTAAATGATGAATATAATTATATTTAATGTCAATGTTAAAATGGTCGAATTAGATAAATACTACTATTTTCATTACTTTCTACATAACATAGTTTTCTCAAAAATTTAAATATTGATTATTAATGATAAATCAATTATTAATACTCTTTTAATGCATACTATAGTACTATTCAACATATAATTGAACAGTTAATCAACTATTTATACGATTTGATCTAATGTAATGTGTTGGTTTTTTAAAAGACAACATAAATGTAGGAAAATTTTTTGAAAATTTAAAATTTTATTTAAATATAATATAATTACTAAAAGAGCTAATAAAACAAAATAAAAAAAAATATAAATTTATTAAGCTAAGAGTATCCAAATTTCAATGGCACAACTTTGAAAAAAGTTCAGTAACCCAATAAATTGTTGGTTTAACTTAAGAATAAAAAACTATTTATATAAACATTTACTCGTTTAGTACGATTTGTTTATAACTTATTTGTTATTTCTGTGAAATAATTCTGTTTTTTTATGTATTGTAGTAGCTAATGATTTTGAATTTTCACTTTCCTCTAGTTTTACTATATATTTTTTCATTTTGACTTACTTAAAAAATAAATTCTTATATAATCATTAATATATAATTATATTTTTAATTTTATAACAAATGTAGTATGAAATTTAAAAAAAAAAAATCTTTGTCAGGAAATAAAAATATTAAAATGTAAAATGTTATATTTACATAAATATTTATTAAATTTTAACTTTAGTATTTCTGTTATATTTTCATAACTCTATATAAAGAATTAAATAAATTATTCAAAATTATAAAAAATATTTATAACTCATAAAATTTTAAAATAATTCGAATCTGGCTTGCTAAACCTGTTTAGCTTGAATCGGACTAAACCTAAAAATAACCAAACCCAAAACAAACCTGAAACCAAAAAAAGCCAGAATCCAAAAATAACTAAACCCCAAAAAATCTAAACCTGAAAAACCAAAACCCGAAAGAAATCGAACCCAAAAAAAATTGAACCTGAAATGACGGAACCCAAAATAAACTCGAAGCCAAAATAGTCTGAACCCAAGGACAACCCAGACCAAACCCATCTAAACCGGCTCGTTTGCTTGTAACAACCCTAAATCAAACGAAAATTGAACTAAATTTTTCTTTTCCTTATGTTTGCCTACGATTAGTGCCGTGTTTACTTATTGTGACGCCTTGGAAACGTGAAAATATGGACTAATTTTAACTTTCCAAATCCTTTACTTAAGTTGTATTTCTATCAGTGCCGATTTCTTAACTCTTTTATTTCGTAAAAATTTCATCAGCATAACGACGTATTTTTACCCTAACTCTCCAGCAAGGTACAAAACACAGTTTATAATCGTAACTAGTTGATTTTAATTTCCTTTTTTTACCCAACAATACATCCATTCTCATTTCCATACTTTAACATTTTGGAATATACAATATTATGTGAACTGCGTATTTACAACTTTATTTACATTCATTCTTACTTAACTTACATCCCAAATGTTCTTTACAACGTCTGTCTATGCTTTACAAAAAGTCTGACAGCAAAGTAAAAATATACCTCGCTTGTACAAGAGTAGCTCAAAAAAGGGGGTCGGGTTCACTCGCCCATGATCACTGTACGGTAGGTAAAGTTTGTGAATCACTTAAGATAATCTGGAAGAGAGAAAGGAAATGGTGAGCTCTTCAAGCCCAATAAGACATGCGTTTAAAGCAGTTTTAACAATAAAACATGTAGAATTAAAACATTGTAACATGTAACTTTAAAATCATGTAGCTCAGTTCAGTTTCAAATGTCGTATAACTTATAAATCACGTAGCATATAATGAGTAGCATGTAAATCACCTAGTACAGAATTCACGTAGGTTTACAATTCGCGTAACATATATCGCATAGTTCATTTTAAAAATCAAGTCAAAACATGTAATATATGAAACACGTAGCTTAATACTCAATCTTTAAAATCATACTGAATAATTTCATGGAGACTAGGCAGAGACATATAGTAATAAGAGTCATGTTCACGTAGATATTTCACGTAAGAATTTCGCGTAGATAGTTCACGTAGACAGTATACCTATGGCCATGGTAAAGGAACTGTAGATTGGATCAGGGTCGTACAACGCCCTATACCACTTAAACAAATGGGGGAAACAAGGCACCGAGTGACACAAATACCCGACGCAGTTAAGCATGCGCCACAAGGGACGAAACGTAAACCAAATGACATATGACATGCACCACGAAGGTCCAGAGTCCACACGGGCCACACATGACAAATCACGTAGACTACATGTGGCTTCAGTCTCAAAACAAAACTTTTTAAATCATTTTCGGGTCTATTAGCCCGTAACTTCGTAGAAACAATATTTTTATTTCATTTCATCAACATATGCACAATTTATAAAATTTCATTTTCGTGTAGCAAACCGTATTTCAAAACATGTCATAGGTACTAAAAGTACGATTGAAGAGCTCAGAAAATAAGGCTTATTCTTTGGTTTTCCCGGTTTAATGTGAATAGTAATTTTTCGAGTTCACGAATCCATTTTTATAAATACAAGCATACTTTATGAGTTCATATATCAAATTAAGGTATTGAAATACCAATACTACTTTAAAACACATCCCTTACCTCGTAGACCTTGGGGCAGCGTAAAATTATAGGGTTTTGGGATCGCCTAGATTTGCGTGTCAATTTTTTGAGCTGCCCAAAACGATACCAAATCATCAAATAATGCTTAATAGTATCTCAACATATTCAAACATATGTTTAGTTTCATAAATGTTGACCAATTTTGACTTTTTAGTCACTTTTCCTATTTTCTCGGTTTTACTCATTTAAGTGTCGGTTTAAGATATTTTAGTTAATTTTGTTGTTCTAACTTCACCTTCATTATCTTAATAACCTTAGTACTCATTCACATTCATAATCCATACTTGTCATCATTCTGATTTACCTATTTTCACATCTTTCGATTTTTCACTAAACTAAGCTATAAACCAAATTTTTTCGGTATAAATTTAACCGTTAACAACCTTGAATTCATCCAAATTTCATCACAAACACACTAAACCTAGGCTAGCCAAACCTATACACTCCCATATAAATTAATTCTTTCAATTTCACTTAACTAAAAATCATTCAAAAACACCAAATAACAACATATCTCAAGTTTATCATCATTCATCAAGTTTACCTCAACTTTGACCAAAGTTGACCACGTTTTTTATCCTCTAAATTGATCCTCAACTATAATTCAACATATATATAGCTTAGAATCATAAAAAACTACAAGAAAAACCAACCAAAATCTTCCAAAAATTTAACTTTCTCTCACCTTGGAATAAGGCAGATTTTGCCCCTGTTTTTCTTTCTAGTTTTTCACCTAGTAAATGGACTTCTTTGTGGCTGGATTTTTTATATGTTATAGAGGACTGAAGGGGAAAGATTTCATCCTTCTTGATCGTTATGTGAAAGTTTCTGAAAGGTCATCGAAAAAATCGTACAAGTCTGCATTAAAGGTGACGTCAGCGGCAACTTGAGAGGATTGGTGTGTTTCGAGTTTAGATCATTTTCGGGTGGTCAATACGGCTCCAGAAAGCTTAAAAACTCTAATTTAATCTGGAGAAGTTAGGAGTCAAAAGGATTCCAGAAGGTCTTCAAATCTTGCAAGTTCTACTGGTTGGTTAGTTTTCTGAAACAGGGAAATTGTCTGTTCTATTTTGGAACAATTCATAAAAGTTCCAAATTTTCACTTCCTAAGTGTTATAATATTTTCCTAGTATGTCTCATAAGAATTTGGGGGTCACTTGTTTAAGAAAAGTATGTCTCATAAGAATTTGGGGGTCACTTGTTTAAGAAAAGTTCCCCGATTGAGCTCATTTTGCGCGATTTGGTCATTACCGAGCAAAATGGCTTAAGGTTTTTGGTTGACTTTAAAAATTAATTCGATCCCCGAAACCTCCATATTTCCACTTGATTTTCATTCTCCATGTTAAATATGCCTTATATTATTTTCTTATGGTCTCGAAATAATTTTCAAGATTTTCTAGAATTTATTCCGTATTTATTTCTCTTACTAGGTCATTTTTCTCGGTTTAGCATAAACTTGAGTTTTACTAATTTTTTTCACTTCTAATACATTAGTTTTCATTTCTACACATCATTTTATGCTTATACATGTAATTCTTGAGTTTAGAGCCTTACCTCGATTTTCATGCCGTCGGGCCCTACGACACTAACCTTAGTGCTTCGGTGGTTTTCGGGCCTACATAACATCATTCCAAGTTCTCAATTACTTCTTATTTTTTTTTCAAATAAAAAATAAAGTGGGAAAAAATTGGGTTTCACATTTCTCCCCACCTTCTAGGAATTCGGTCCTCCGAATTCAGGCTGGTTCATTGAATAACTACGGGTACTTCTTTCTCATGTGGCTCTCTAGCTCCCACGTAGTTTCTTCTGTTGAGTGGTGTCACTAGAGAACCTTTACCAATGAAATCGTCTTAGATCAAAGTACCTTCTCTTTTCTGTCGAGGATCCGGATCGGTTGTTTAATATAACTCATGTCTTCCTGAATCTCCAACTGTTCATACTCAAATGACATGAGAAAGGTCCGGATAATACTTTCTTAACATGGAAACGTGGAAGACATCATGTATTCCTGACAATTGTGGAGGTAGTGCAAGTCGACATGTAACGTCTCCCACTTTATCCAATATTTCAAATGGACCAATGAAGTGAGGACTGAGCTTCTCTTTTTTTTCGAAACTCATGACACCCTTTATCGGAGACACCTTTACAAATACAGAGTCCCCAACTTGAAATTCCAGAGGACGTCTTCGCACATCTGCATAACTCTTCTTTCTACTCTGTTCCGTCCTTAATCTATCACAGATTAGCTGAACACCTCTAGCTATCTGTTCAACCAATTCAGGAGCATGTATTTTCCTGTCACCCACTTCTTCCCACGCTATAAGAGATCTGCGTCGTCTACCATATAGAGCTCCATAAGCCATCCCAATGCTAGCATGATAACTGTTATTATAGAAAAATTCTGCGATAGGAAAATGATCATCCCATGAGCCCTTAAAGTCCAATGCACATGCCCTTAACATATCCTCTAAGGTCTGTATAGCCCGTTCGGATCGACTATCGATCTAAGGATGGTAGACAGTGCTTAAATTCAGTCGAGATCCCATGGCTTCTTGAAAACGAGTCCAAAACCTCGAAGCGAACCGGGAATCTTTGTCGGAAGTAATCTCACAAGAGCCCCATGTAACCATGCTACCTCTCTAACATACAAGTCTGCTAACTTATCTAGCAAATCAGTGCTCTTAATGGAAAGGAAGTGGGCACTCTTTGTCAGTCTATTCACAATCACCCAAACTACGTCATGACCCCTCTGGGTCCTTAGTAACCCTATAATAAAATTCATAGTGATATGCTCCTATTTCCAAGTAGGCACCGATAATGACTTAAGCAGTCTTGCTAACTTCTGATGCTCAGCCTTAATCTGTTGGCAGACTTAACATCTAGCCACGAAGTCTGCCACATTTTCTTCATTCCAGTCCACCAATATACTTTACAGAGATCAAGATACATTTTAGTACTGCCTGGGTGCATGTTGCATCGAGAACAATGAGACTCTTTCAGAATACTCTGTCTCAGTATGTCATCATGTGGCACACAAATGCGGCCTTGAAATCTCAGCAACCCCTCATCACTGATCGAGAAGTTTGGCTGCGATCTCTCGTCAGCCTGGCTAACCATGTCTAGTAGCTTTTGATAATTCCTCTGCCCTAATTTGATCTGATCGAAAATACTGGACTCCATTTTTAGGTTAGCCATAACCATACCCTTTCTACTGAGGGCATCTGCTACCACATTCGCCTTGCCCGGATGGTACAAATCTAGCAGTTATAATCATTCAGGAGCTCTATCCACCTCTGCTGTTTCATATTAAACTCCTTCTGATCAAAGAAATACTTGAGACTCTTATGGTCAGTGGAAATCTGGAATTTCTTACCATATAAGTAATGCCGCCATATCTTTAGTGCAAAAATTACTGCGACCAATTTCAAGTCATGAGTAGGATAGTTACGCTCATGGTCCTTAAGCTGACGAGAGTTATAAGCAACCACTCTACCATTCTGCATCAGCACGTAGCCCAAACCCTGGTAAGAGGCACTGTAAACTGCAAATCCTCTTAACCCACTTGGAATGGTTAAGACTAGTGTTGTGGTCAACCGACGTTAGAGCTATTGGAAACTCTGCTCACATTGCTCAGACTACTCAAATGGGGCATCCTTAAGGGTCAGTCTAGTCAGTGGAGCTGCAATCTGAAAAAATCCTTCCATAAATCTCCGATAATACCCTACCAATCCCAAGAAACTCTGAATCTCCGTCACTATCCTCGGTCTCTCCCATTTCAGCACTACATCCACCTTAGACGGATCAATATACACCCCGTCCTTAGATACAACGTGTCCGAGGAAACCAATCTGTTTTAACCAG
The DNA here is from genome assembly GCA_033439115.1 of Firmiana major. Lineage (NCBI taxonomy): Eukaryota > Viridiplantae > Streptophyta > Magnoliopsida > Malvales > Malvaceae > Firmiana > Firmiana major. The sequence goes on from CM065905.1 coordinate 43,942,645, forward strand.
AATGTACATTTACTGAATTTCCCATACAGTTTCTTTTCACGAGGGGTCTAGAGCACAGTCCTCAAATGCTGCTCGTGCTCCTCTCGAGACTTAGAATAGATCAATATATCATTAATGAACACAATTACAAACCTATCCAAAAAATCCAAAAAATTATCATTCATAAAATTCATGAAGGCAGCAGGGGTGTTAGTCAGTCCAAAGGGCATCACCAAAAATTCATAGTGCCCGTATCGGGTTCGAAAAACTGTCTTCGGTACATCAGCCTCCTTAATTCTCAACTGACGATAACCCGATCTCAAGTCTACTTTAGAGAACACTGAAGCCCTCTTAACTGATCAAACAAGTCATATATTCTTGGCAAGGGGTACTTTTTCTTTATCGTGGCCTTATTTAACAGTCTATAGTCAATGCATAGATGGAGACTACCATCTTTCTTTCTGACAAACAGTACCAGAGCACCCCATGGAGACACACTCAGCCTAATAAATCCCTTATCGAGCAATTCTTGCAGCTGTTTTTTCAGTTCCTCCAATTCAACCAATGCCATTCGATAATGTAGTTTGGAGATAGGCTGAGTGTCGAGCACCAAGTTAATTGCAAACTCAACTTCCCTCTTTGGTGGTAGCCCCGACAAATCATTTGAAAAAGTATCGAAAAACTCACATACAACCAGAACATTCTGATACTTGGTGGTTCCCGACTATTGTCTAAAATAAAGGCAATATAACCTTCCCAAAAATTTATACTGTCAGTAATTTTCAATTAATTCAATACCCGATATCTTCGTAAAATTTAACATCATACACTTTATTTCTTATTAATAAAACATACATCAAACTTTTTAGGTAAGGAGAAGGTTAGGGTCTTAATGTAGCAGTCTAGACTTACACGAATGGCAGCTAGCTAATCCATGCCCAAAATTGCATCAAACCCATACATATTCAATAAAACTAGGTCTGCTAACAATTTCCCACCTCTTGTCGTGATTTCACAATTTTTACATATCATATCAGTCTTTTGTGATTCATGCATGAGTTTACTTATATGCAACATGTAATCTAAGGACTCAGGTTCTAGATGCAACTTACATGCAAATTGTGGGGAGATAAAAGAGTGTGTGAAACCTGAGTCAAATAATACATGTGCTTCATAATTACAGATAAGGAGTGTACCTCTAATAGCATTAAAGGAAGTATCAGCTTCTCCTTGTCGATGATGTATACGTGTCCTTGTGAGACAGGCTTCTTACCCTTGTCGACAACAGTGGTTTTTCTTTGCCGGGCCTGTCTCAAGGGAATTTATACTTGCCTCTCAGTCTGTCTTGGCTACTCCCGAGACTCTTGAGGTCTCATCAACTGATAATCCCTAATCAGGTGTCATACATAACCACATTTGTAACAGACACCTATAGTCACGCGGCATGGTCCATAATGTATCTTGCCACAGTTCTTACATCTGAGTAACTCGGTGCCAGGGCCTCGGGTAGTGTCAGCACTATCCATGGGGTTCTTGGGCTTCCTAACCCCTGTCTGAGGTTCCTCTGTTCTCTGCCTCTTTGGCTAACCCCGTCTCAGTTCAAACTAGGATGCTTGTATTCTTTGTCCCTTATCTCGGCCTTTACCTCTATACCCATGCTCGGCTTGTGTCACATCCATGCCCCTTTCAACTTCTTGAGTCCGTCCTAGGGCATCCTTAAAATTCGTGAATCAAAATCCCAGTAATCTGTCCTAGATCCTTGATCTCAAACCTGTCAAGAATCTCTTAGTCCGACGTGCGAGATCCCTAACGATTTTTGGGTCATATCTCGATTGAGTAGTAAATCGATTCTCATACTCATCTACGGTCAAGCTCCCATGAACCAAACTCAAAAACTTCACTTGCATGTTCTTCCGTGCTGTAGGCAGAATGTACTGGGCCTGAAATGCATCAAGGAAGACATCTCATGTAATATCTGCTGGATTCTTAGCTAAGGCTGTCTGCGTAGCCCTCCACCAAAACTTGGCCTGACCTCTAAGCATGTAACTGGCTATGATCACTTTCTCCGCATCTGTGCACCCCAGATACTGAAATACTGTATCGAAATCTAGTAACCATTCCTCGGCATTGATCAGATCTTTCACCCCTATGAACTCTAAGGGATCCATTCTCAAAAAGTCTCGCAGCCTCTGCGTATCTCTATCATCTCTAGGCTGTAGGACTGTAGGCTGAGAAACTGGGGTTGTTGGAGGGTCTTGTGGTGGGGGAGGAGGAGTAGGTGTAGGTGTGGTAGTGGCACCGATATCGGACGTATTTGCCCCAAACTACTGGGCAAACATGGCAGTAAGAGCACTCAATCCTTTCCTCATACTCTGCATTCCTTCTTCGAGCCTCCTTATTCTGGCAGTAAGGCTCTCAGGCTGAGGGGTAAGTGGTGGAGGAGGTTTTGCCTGTCTCCGTGGACGGCCTCATCTACCACTCATAGTTCAGTGATTGTTTACCTACACGATACCAAGATTTTAGTTATGGCTTTAACAAATATACTTACTCTATAACCAGACAAGCATAAACAATTTGGGATGTAATCTAACTTTTCTAGTCGACACTAATAGTACTAGACAACTTTTGCTATGATACCACGTAAACTGTGATGCCCCAGAAACGTGGAAATATGAACTAATTTTAACTTTCTAAATCCTTTACTTAAGTTGTATTCCTATCAGTGCTGATTTCTTAATCCTTTTATTTCGTAAAGATTTCGCCAACTTAGTGGTGTATTTTTACCCTAACCCTCATACAATGTACAAAACACAGTTTATAATCGCAACTAGTTGATTTTAATTTAATTTTCTTACTCAACAGTACATCCATTCTCATTTTCATACTTTAACATTCTAGAATATACAATATTATGCGAACTGCGTATTTACAACTTTATTTACATTCATTCTTACTTAACTTACATCCAAAATGTTCTTTACAATGTTTGTCTATGCTTTACAAAAAGTCTGACAGTAAAGTAAAAGTGTACCTCGCTTGTACAAGAGTAGCTCAAAAAAGGGGATTAGGTCCACTCGCCCCGACCATTGTACAACAGGTAGACCGGTGAATCACTTAAGATAATCTGGAAGAGAGAAAAGAAAGGATGAGCTCTTCAAGCCCAGTAAGACATGCGTTTAAAGCAGTCTTAGCAATAAAACATGTAGAATTAAAACATTGTAACATGTAACTTTAAAATCATGTAGCTCAGTTCAGTTTCAAATGTCATATAACTTATAAATCACGTAGCATATAATGTGTAGCATGTAAATCACGTAGTACATAAATCACGTAGCTTAAATATCACGTAGGTTTACAATTCGCGTAGCATATATCGCATAGTTCATTTTTAAAATCAAGTCAAAACATGTAATATATGAAACACGTAGCTTAATACTCATTCTTTAAAATCATACTGAATAATTTCATAGAGACTAGGTAGAGACATATAGTAATAAGAGTCATGTTCGCGTAGATATTTCACGTAGGAATTTCGCGTAGATAGTTCAGGTAGATAGTATACCTATGGCCATGGTAAAGGAATTATAGACTGGATCAGGGTTGTACAACGCCCTATGCCATTTAAACAAATGGGGGAAATAAGGCACCAAGTGGGACAAATACCCGACGCGGTTAAGCATGTGCCACAAGGGACGAAACGTACACCAAGTGACATATGGCACGTACCACAAAGGTCCAGAGTCTATAGGGCCACACATGACAAATCCCGTAGACTACATGTGGTCTTAGTCTCAAAACAAAACTTTTTAAATCATTTTTGGATTTATTAGCACGTAACTTCGTAGAAACAATATTTTTATTTCATTTCATAAACATATGCACAATTTATAAAATTTCATTTTCGCGTAGCAAACTGTATTTCAAAACATGTCATAGGTACTAAGAGTATGGTTGAAGAGCTCAGAAAATAGGTCTTGTTCTTTGGTTTTCTCGGTTTAATGTGAATAGTAACTTTTCGGGTTCGAGAATACATTTTTATAAATATGAGCATACTTTATGAGTTCATATATCAAAGTAAGGTATTGGAATACCAATACTACTTTAAAACAGATCCCTTACCTCATAGACCTTGGGGCAGTGCAAAATTGTCGGGTTTTGGGATTGCCTCGATTTACATGCCGATTGCCCGAGTTGCCCAAAACGATACCAAATCATTAAATAATGCTTAATAGCATCTCAACATATTCAAACATATGTTTAGTTTCATAAATGTTGATCATTTTTGACTTTTTAGTCACTTTTCCTATTTTCTCGGTTTTACACGTTTAAGTGCCGGTTTAAGCTATTTTAGTTAATTTTGTTGTCCTAAATTCACCTTCATTATCTTAATAACCTAAGTACTCATTCACCTCCATAATTCATACCTGTCATTATTCTAATTTACCAATTTTCACACCTTTCAAATTTTCACTAAACTACGCTATAAACCGAACTTTTATGGTATAAATTTAACCGTTAACAACCTTGAATTCATCCAAATTTCATCACAAACACACTAAACCTAGGCTGGAAAAACCTATACACTCCTATAGAAATTAATTCTTTCAATTCCACTTAACTAAAAATCATTCAAAAACACTAGATAACAACATATCTCAAGTTTATCATCATTCATCAAGTTTACCTCAACTTTGACCAAGGTTGACCACGTTTTTTATCCTCCAAATTGATCCTAAACTATAATTCAACATATATATATATATATATATATCTTAGAATCATAAAAATTACAAGAAAAACCAACCAAAATCTTCCAAAAATTTAACTTTCTCTCACCTCAGAACAGGGCAGATTTTTCCTTTGTTCTTCTTTCTAGTTTTTCACCTATTAAATGGACTTATTTGTTGCTGTATTTTTTATATGTTATAGAGGACTGAAGTGGAAAGATTTTATCCTTCTTGACCATTGCCTAAAAGTGGAAAATATATATCTTAGAATCATAAAAATTACAAGAAAAACCAACCAAAATCTTCCAAAAATTTAACTTTCTCTCACCTCAGAACAGGGTATTTTTTATATGTTATAGAGGACTGAAGTGGAAAGATTTTATCCTTCTTGACCATTGCCTAAAAGTGGAAAATATATATCTTTGAATCATAAAAATTACAAGAAAAACCAACCAAAATCTTCCAAAAATTTAACTTTCTCTCACCTCAGAATAGGGCAGATTTTTCCTTTGTTCTTCTTTCTAGTTTTTCACCTATTAAATGGACTTATTTGTTACTGTATTTTTTATATGTTATAGAGGACTGAAGTGGAAAGATTTTATCCTTCTTGACCATTGCCTAAAAGTGGCTGGAAGGCTGCTGAAAAATGGCACAGGTCTAGGTTGAAGGTGACATCAGCGGCAACTTGAGAGGATTGGTGTGTTTCGAGTTTAGGTCATTTTTGGGTGGTCAATAAGGTTCCAGAAAGCTCAAAAAGTATACTTTTAACTAGAGAATTTGGGAGTAAAAAGGCTTCCAGAAGGTCTTCAAATATTGCAAGTTCTACTGGTTGGTCAGTTTTCTAAAACAGGGAAATTTTCTGTTTTGTTTTGAAAAATTCATAAAAATTATTTCTAATCCAATTTCCTCCAAAATTTTCTTCTTAAGTGTTATAATATGTCCCTAGTATGTCTCATGTCCCTAGTATGTCTCATAAAAATTTTGGGGTCACTTGTTTAAGAAACGATTCATTTCGCGTGATTTGGTCATTACCAAGCAAAATGGCTTAAGGTTTTCGGTTGACTTTAAAATTTAATTCGATCCTAGAAACCTCTATATTTCCACTTGCTTTTCAATACCCATATTAAATATGCCTCATATTATTTTCCTATGGTCTCAGAATAATTTTTGAGAATTTCTAGAATTTATTTTGAATTTATTTATCTTACTAGGCCCTTTTTCTTGGTTTAACGTAAACCCGAGTTTTACTAACTTTTTCAATTTCAATACCATAGTTTTCACTTATACACATCATTTCATGCTTATATATGTAATTCTTAAGTAATTCTCTGGGCTTAGATGTCACGCCCTTCCCCCACACACGACCTACCTTATTCACTACAAATGTTTCGCATTTCACTTACCTCTTCTTCTGTCATCTCTCACATCATACATTGGACTGTGATTCAATATTAGTCACTCATTCACACTCATTCATAACATATATAGAATTTAATATTCTTTTCTATAATACAAACTCTTGTAAATTGATACATATATCTGTACATATACATCCCGACCGTAAGTTTATTACATAACTGTCCTTATACATTGTTCAGTACAAAATATCAATTGTGTATACCTCTTACAAGATGGATCTGCAGCGGATATCAGGGAATATCAGTCCTCAGCCGTGTCCACCTACTGTGGATTCTCTGAAAAAGAGGAAATAATAAGGGGGTGAGCTTACAGCTCAGTAAGGAAATCAGGCAAGCAAGTAGATAATCGCACTATCTACAAAATACAATTCTTATGCCTCGAAATCGCTTCCTTACCCTATCTGTATTTGTAGCATGCATCTCTCTCAAATCATTATGCAATATATATATATATATATATATATATATATATATATATATACACAAAACATCAGTTATAAAACTGGAAATGTGCTGGCTTAACAATCTCAGCATTTTATGCAAAACACTGCATTTCTCATGTAATTTCATAAATCTCATATTTATCATGCCATGCATTTAAATAAAATCATATGGCATTCATCATGTTTAAAAACATAGAAAACTGGGCCTCACCCATCCCTCGGCTTACCCTTTTCACAATTCAAAAATTCACATGTTTATATCATAAAACCATGTGGTAATTCATTCAAGAAATTCAATTAGCAAGAAAGGAGATAGGCGACTACATGTTTCGAGTGTATGATCATAACTCATTTTTCGTGATCCCAGGCTACACAGTACTCGGTGTGTGGGGTCTCACAATTGCTGTAACAAGAGGTGGCTCAAATCCTAGCCGTCAGCTCACAATTTATTCTCATCGTGCACTCACGGTACAACGTACTCTATGTGACATACACGGTACATAGTACTCAATGGATCCTATCTCAAGGTAGGATGCTCGCTATGAGTCTTAGTCCTTACACCTTGGATATGCCTCGTAGTCGGATGCTCACCATGAGTCTTAGTCCACATACTACGGGTCTACCTCATAGTTAGGATTCTCGCCATGAGACTTAGTCCTCACACCTATGGGTTATTTCGATACCCCTCTGCCATATCTCAAAATAATGCACGTGTGAGCATATATATATATATATATATATCAGTGCGACACACAGTCAGCACAAGCTCCCAACACGGCTGTTTCATGCACTTTTCAAAACTAGTACGTGAGAGTAAAAACTCCAAACACGACCATATCACAATATCACAATCTCTACTGTGAGCAATACTCCCAACACTAGGTTATATAAAAACACGAGTATGAGCAAAGCTCCTAATACTCTATAATGTATAATATATCAAAACTGAGTACAAGTAAAGCTCCCAGTACTCTATCATGTAAAACTGAGTATGAGCATAGCTCCCAATACTCTATAATGCATCAATCACAATCTGAGTACGAGCAAGGCTCCCAGTACTCTAATATGCATAAATCGCATTTAAAATCTAGTATGAGTATAACTCAAGTACTATATGATCCATATCTCAAATTATAGTGCGAGTAATCTCTAGCATTTATGGTTTTCACACAAAACCCGATAGATGGCTATTTAAATTAAATAAGCACTCAAATGTGCATGTTTTCACATATAAAAGAAAACAATTGCGATTCTATCATGCAACTCATGAATTTTGGTCACAACATGCTTCTAAGGTATTTTCACCCTAGTTTGGGTAAAACACAACTTGTCCATCTTTAGTTTCCTATCACAACATCATGCCTATTTATGGGAATTCATATAACATATAATATCAAAATGCTATTCAAAATACGTGGAGCCATCTCTAGCTACTCATAAAATTTCCTTACCTTGGATCACGTCAAGTGACCTCACTTCCTCGGTTCTGTTCACTCTTGCAGGCCGATCAGCTTCCAATATGATTCTCCGAAGCTGTTGTACGTATTTACGTTAGTATATTGTAATATACTCTTTTCATTTGCCAAATCTCAACTTAACACATCATTTTCATGATTTTCTCCCAATATGGTATTACACCACATTTTCCACATAGCTATATTTATTTCTCCTCATTTCCAATATATGTATTTCATAATATTACTTTATAATCTTCCATACATGCATAATCCACCATTAAATTCATGTTAACATCACTTCCTTATCATTTTCTCATTTTCACACCAATAACTAGGTCAAGCTCATTTGACATGATTTTTTCATTTCCAACAAATCATACATATACCAATAAACTCATCAACACATCTAGTTTAACATATACCAACTTGGTGCATTAATTATTACCTAGCTGAGATTTCCTTCCTTTTCACCAAATTTGTACAAATCCTCCTTGCTCTTGAAATCTTTGATTTCAATCTCTTGTTTCCAAGTATGTGGTTCTCCTCTTTGCCAAGAACAACTTTGCTAAACTAAAACTCACTCAAAACTAATTACAAAACTGAAGTTTCCAAAGGTAGAAATGCTAGGTTACACCTTTTCTTTTGAATGGAATAGTTTCTCTCGTGCAAGCTGAAGTGCAGAAGTCTAGTATTTATAGAATTGTCTCTATGAGATCGATCTGCTCTCTAATGAGATTGATCTGCCCTGCACTTTTTCCTCTCGAAATCAACCTTTCTGACTAAATGAGATCGATATGCTCCCAAGCATGAGATCGATCTGAACAACACAAAACCTTAAGGAGATCGATCTGCTCTCCAAATGAGATCGATCTTCTCCAAGTCAGTAGCTTAAGAAAATCGGTCTGACCTTCTAGGGATCGATTCCTTCTTCACAGAATGCTTAGCAGATCCATCTGACCCCATAGGAGATCGATCTTTCCCTATTCTATTGCTCGAATAAGAGCATTTTTGGCTCTTCTAGATCGATCTCTCATCTCATGAGATCGATCTCTCATTCTTATTTTCCAGATTTTACTACAGTTTTCTGCTGTAACTTACACCAAACTTCATACATTTTGCTTCCATAGTCATTTTCTCATTCAATCACCTTTAAGGCTTGAAAATGACATCCATTCGTACTTCATATACATTGAAACTTGTGTGCATTCATTGTATACCCAAAGGTATACAATACAACACCAAATGGAAGTATAAAGATTCATGCACTCATGCAAACTTCCTTCCATTTTACCATACTACCCAAAATTCCATACATTCACATTGATCATCTACAAAAGTCCATTTCTTCTTATTCCTATATAATGAAACTTGTACATACATCACAACTCATATTACAAGTGTGTACATTGAATCTATGGACTTTACATCTTTTATGCTTCACATAGCATATACATGTATGTACTTATGAATCTAATGGTCTTACAATCTTCCCCTCCTTAAAAGAATTTGGTCTTCCAAATTAGAACCAAGTTACTCTACAAACAAATGGGGATATTTCTCTCGCATCAAACTCTCTAGCTCCCAAGTAGCTTCCTATGAAGTGTGATACTACCAAAGAATCTTCACTAACCCAATAGTCTTATTCCTCAAGACTTTCTCCTTCCTATCTAGTATCCGAATTGGTTTCTCTACATATGTCAAATCATCTTTGAGCTCTAATGGCTCATACCGAAACACATGAGTTGGATCTGGATGATACTTCCTTAATATCGAAATGTGGAAGACATTGTGCACTCTCGACAAATCCGGTAGTAATGCCAATCTATATGCCTTATCTCTCACTTTGTCTAGTATCTCAAAGGGTCCAATGTAGCGAGAACTCAACTTACCTCTCTTCCCAAATCTCACTATACCCATGGAAAGAGAAACTTTAGAAATAGTGATTCACGAACTATGAATTCAAGTGGTCTCCGTCTCTTGTCAGCATAGTTTTTTTGTCTACTTTAAGCTGTCCCTAATCTCTCAACTATCAACCGGACATCCTCAGAGGCTTGTGTAATCAAATTAAGAGCAAAAATCTTTCTGTCACTCACTTCTTCCCAACCGATAAGGGAATGACATCTACGACCATATAAAGCCTCATATGGTGCTATCATGATACTCACATGATAACTATTATTGTTGGCGAATTCAGCTAGTGGCAAATGATTATCCCAAGAGCCTCTAAAATCTAGCACACATGCTCTTAACATAACCTCCAGAGTTTATATGGTCCTCTCTGACTGACCATCTGTTTGAGGATGATAAGCGGTGCTCAAACTCAATTGGGTTCCCATGGCTTCCTGAAATTGTTCCCAAAAGTGGGAAGTGAAGCAGGAATCCCTATCCGAAACAATGCTCACTGGAATACCATGTAACTTTACTACCTCGCGTACATACGACTCTGCCAATGCACTCAGAGTATCAGTAGCTCTCATAGGTAAAAAGTGGGCTGACTTCGTCAATCTATCAACTATCACCCATATAGCATCGTGATTCCTCTGAGTCTTTAGTAAACCCATCACGAAATCCATGGTGATATGCTCCCATTTTCATGTAGGTATAGGTAGAGGCTGTAATAACCCTGCAGGTTTCTAATGCTCTACCTTCACTTACTGACACACGAGATATCTTGCTACAAGATCTGCCATATCTCTCTTCATACCTGACCACTAGTACACCTTCTAGAGATTCTGGTACATCTTGTTACTCCTCGGATGTAGCGTGTACCTCGATGAATAAGCTTCCATCAATATCAATCTCTTGAGCTCTGGATCCTCGGGAACACACAATCTGCCTCTAGACCTCAGAAGTCCATCAGAACTCAACTCAAAATTAGTCTTTGTGCCCTTCTGTATCTAACTACTCATGTCAATGCAATACGGATCAGTCTGTTGAGCATGTCTAATCCTGTCCAATAGATCTAGCTCCAAGCATAGACTAGCAATCACACAGTCTATATCATGTCAAAAGGCACAACTCCCAAACTGAGACTAGTAAACTGCTCTAGTAACTCATGTTCCCTGACCATCATATATGATACCATCCCAAGGCTCTTCCTGCTCAAAGCATCGGCTAAAACATTAGCCTTACCCGGATTATAAAGTATCTCACAATCATAGTTCTTTAGAAGCTTTAGCCATCTTCTCTGTCTCATGTTCAATTCTTTCTGTGAGAACAGATACTTACGGCTCTTGTGGTCGATAAAAATCTGGAATTTTTCTCCATACAAGTAGTAGCACCATACTTTCAACGCAAACACTACTGCTGCTAACTCTAAATCATGGGTTGGATAGTTCTTCTCATGGTCCTTCAGCTATCTGGATCCATAAGTAACTACTTTCCCATCCTGCATCAATGCACAGCCCAGTCCCTGATGCGAGCATCGGTATACACTGAAAATCCTCATAAGCTGGTAGGGATAGTGAGAATCGGAGCAGTAGTCAATCAACTCTTCAACTCTTAAAAACTCTTCTCACAATCCTTGTTCCATACAAATGCTACACCCTTCCGAGTGAGACGTGTCAACGGAGTAGCTAACTTCAAGAATCCTTCTACGAATCTTCGATAATACCCTGTTAAACCTAAGAAACTCCTGATCTCAGTGACTGTCCTCGGCTGTTCCCACTGAACTACAACCTTAATCTTGGATGGATCCACTGATACACCATCCTTCGACACAACGTGTCCTAGAAACGAGATATGTGACTACCAGAAATCACACTTATTGAGTTTAGCATATAGCTTCTGCTCTTATAAAGTCTGCAATACAATCTTAAGGTGCTTCTCATGCTCTTCCTTGGATTTTGAATATACCAAGATATCATCTATAAAGATGATAACAAATTGATCCAAATATGGCTTGAACACATCATTCATCAAAGCCATGAAAGCTGTGGGAGCATTCGTAAATCCGAATGGCATAACCAAAAACTCATAGTGGCCATAACGGGTCCTAAATGCTATCTTGGGCACATCTTCACTCCGTACTCTCAGCTGATGATACCCAGACCTCAGATTGATCTTAGAAAAAACCTCCGCTCCTCGGAGCTGATCTAACAAGTCATCAATGCGTGGAAGGGGATACCTATTCTTGATGGTTACCTTATTTAACAATTTGTAATCTATACATAATCGGAGGCTTCCATCCTTCTTCCTTACAAACAAAATCGGTGCTCCCCACGGTGAAACACTCAGTCTGATGAAAGCCCTACCCAACAACTTCTGTAATTATTTCTTGAGCTCCTCCAGCTCAACTAAAGCCATGCGATACGGTGGTTTCGATATAGGTTCAGTACCAGGCACCAAGTTTATACAGAACTCCATCTCTCTCTAGTGGTAACCCTGACAATTCATCCGGAAAGACATCTGAGAATTCACTAACTATAGGAATATCTGCTAACTTCGAATATACCTTATCCGTATCAACCACGTAGGTAATAAAACCTTCAATATATTCATTTCCCAGTCATCATAGTATATTGTCAATTACAATCATAACTACTACTTTTATTTCTTTTCATCAAACTTTACAACATTTTTTTAGGGTTAGGAAATATAACTATCTTAGCATAGCAATATAAAACAGCATGGTTTGATGATAACCAATCAATTCCTAAGATTAAATCAAAATCACTCATACTTAACAGTATTAGATTGGTTGTCATGTCTTTTTCCCCTACTTTCAGCTTACAATCATTTAACACATGTTCCACTAGCTGACTATTATCCATAGGCATACTAATTAACATCATCATACTCAAAGGTGTACGCTCTATATGTTTTCCTAGCTTACATGCAAATAAAGGCGATACAAATGAATGCATGGCACCAGGATCAATTAAAACATGTGCTTCTAAATCATATATAAGGATGTTACCTCTAATCACATCCGAAGAAGCATCGGCTATCCCCTGGTCCAAGACATGCACTCGCCCTCATCCCATAACCTATTTCCCTTTCTCTTCTGTTGTCACTCTCCTCCTCGGAGCAGATCTATCAGCTGGAGCTCTCTCAGGCTCCTTACCCTTCGGTGGGGCAATATCCATCACCTCTTGGCACACTCTAGCCATATAGCCTGGCTTCCCACATCGGTAACATAAACCACAAGAAACAGGACAAGATCTACCTCCATGGAATCTAGCACATCGACTGTACTGCTCAGTGGTAGGCCTCTGTCCTCCAATCACAATTTCTCTAGCTGGAGCTATAGCCGGGTATGCAGGAAATTTAACAATCTTTTCTTGTACTTCCTTGATCCTTGGTTTCTTACCAAAGAGTCTCCTCCCTCCTCGATAACTGAAACCTCGAGCACTATAACTCACCAGCCTCTTTTTATCTCTATCTCTATCTTTTTCGACTGATCTAAACTCTAAGACATTCCTCTCATAATCTTGTTCACATATCGTAGGTAGAAATGTCGAATGGAACTAGTTTAGACTGCAATACTGGTCTCAGTCCATTGATAAACCTGTGAACCTTCCTAGTCTTGCTACTCATGGTGTCAGGGTCATATCTCCCCAGAGATAAAAATCTGGTCTCATACTCATCCATTGAATGACTCCCTTGACTCAACCCCAAAAATTCAGCCTATAGCCTTCGCTCAGCCGTATCTGGAATAAATTACCTCCTGAAGGCATCCAGAAATATCTTCCAACTAATCTCTGCATGTCGGGCTCTCAATATGGGTCGGGTGAACTTCCACCAATACTCTGCAGTCCCCTTCAGTAGGAACGCAGCAAATGCGACCATCTCTGAAGTCGTACACTCAAAGAATTCGTACAACTTCTCCATTTCTCCTATCCATTCCTCCGCCAACACTGGGTCCTTAATCCCATGAAAAGTTGGAGGTCCAAGTTTCTGAAATTATTGGAGTCTGTCCAAATCACAACCATACCCCAAAACATTATTGCCCTGTCGTGCAATGACCTGTGCCGGCATATCCTGAACTGGTTGGGGTGTAGGTGTATCAGGTGCAGCTGCCTCTCCAGGCGTAGTCTCTGCATCCTATCCCTGTCCTTCTGGCATCGTCTATGCCAGTATCTCCACTTGGTCTCTAGGCGACGTTCTAGTCTCTCAAAACGTGCCTCGATACTCTTTGGTACCTAGGTCTGACCAATAGTCTCATTTCGGGTCTCTGGCTTACCTCTATAGCCCCGAGCCCTATCTCTAGCCCCTCTACCACGACGAGTATTAACCATAATGGCTAAATCCCTGCATTTATAATCATAAAATAGTCTGATATCTATCTCGTATACACAATTATAATTGAACAAAGCACAATACTATGAAGATGTATATTTTCCTAATTACTAATATCGATTCACATCAGACCAACCTGGCTCTGATACCATTCTGTCAAGCCCTTCCCCCACACGCGACCTACCTTATTCACCATAAATTTTTCGCATTTCCTCTTCTTCTGTCATCTCTCACATCAAACGTTAGGCTATGATTCGATATTAGTTACCCATTCACACTCATTCATAACATATATAGAATTTAATATCCTTTTCTATAATACAAACTCTTGTACATTAATACATATATCTGTACATATACATCCCGATCGTATATTTATTACATAACTGTGCTTATACATTGTTCAGTACAAAATATCTAGTGTGTATACCTCTTACAAGATGGATCTGCAGAGGATATCAGGGAATATCAGTCCTCAGCCGTGTCCACCTACTGTGGATGCCCTGAAAAAGAGGAAATAATAAGGGGGTGAGCTCACAGCATAGTAAGGAAATCAGGCAAACAAGTAGATAACCACACTATCTACAAAATACAATGCTTATACCTCGAAATCGTTTCCTTACCCTATCTGTATCTATAGCATGCATCTCTCTTAAATCATTATGCAATATATTTATAGATACAAAACATCAGTTATAAAACTGAAAATATGCTGATTTAACAATTTCAGCATTTTATGCGAAACACTGCATTTCTCATGTAATTTCATAAATCTCATATTTATCATCCCATGCATTTAAATTAAATCATATGGCATTTATCATGTTTAAAAACATGAAAAACTAGGCCTCACCCATCCCTCAGGTTACCCTTTTCACAATTCACAAACTCACATGTTTATATCATAAAACCATGTCGTAATTCATTCAAGAAATTCAATTAGCAAGAAAGGAGATATGCAACTACATGTTCTGAGTGTATGATCATAACTCATTTTTGATCCCAGGCTACACAGTACTCGATGTGCGGGGTCTCACAATTGCTGTAAGGGAGGTGGCTCAAATCCTAGCCGTCAGCTCACAATTTATTCTCATCGTGTACTTACGGTACAACATACTCCATATGACATACATGGTACACAGTACTCCATGGACCTTATCTCAAGGTAGGATGCTCGCCATGAGTCTTAGTTCTCACACCTTGGATATGCCTCGTAGTCGGATGCTCACCATGAGTCTTAGTCCACATACTACGGGTCTACCTCATAGTTAGGATGCTCGCCATGAGTCTTAGTCCTCACACCTATGGGTTATTTCGATAGCCCTCTGCCATATCTCAAAATAAATGCACGTGTGAGCATATATATATATCAGTGCGACAAACAGTCAGCACAAGCTCCCAACATGGTTGTTTCATGCTTTTTTCAAAACTGGTACGTGCGAGTAAAAACTCCCAACACGATCATGTCACAATATCACAATCTCTAGTGTGAGCAATGCTCCTAACACTAGGTTATATAAAAACACAAGTATGAGCAAAGCTCCCAATACTCTATAATGTATAATATATCAAAACTGAGTACGAGCAAAGCTCCCAGTACTCTATCATGTAAAACTGAGTATGAGCATAGCTTCCAATACTCTATAATGCATCAAACACAATCTGAGTACGAGCAAGGCTCCCAATACTCTAATATGCATAAATCACATTTAAAATCTAGTACGAGTATAATTCAAGTACTATATGATGCATATCTCAAATTATAGTGCGAGTAATCTCTAGCATTTATGGTTTTCACACAAAACTCAATAGATGGCTATTCAAATCAAATAAGTACTCAAATGTGCATGTTTTCGCATATAAAAGAAAACAATTGCTATTCTATCATGCAACTCATGAATTTTGGTCACAACATGCTTCTAAGGTATTTTCACCCTAGTTTTGGATAAAAAACAACTTATCCATCTTTAGTTTCCTATCACAACATCATGCCTATTTATGGGAATTCATATAGCATATAATATCAAAATGCTATTCAAAATACTTGGAGCCATCTCTAGCTACTCACGAAATTCCCTTACCTCGGATCATGTCAAGTGACCTCACTTCCTCGGTTCTGTTCACTCTTGCAGTCCGATCAGCTTCCAATGAGATTCTTCGAAGCTGTTGTACGTATTTACGTGAGTATATTGTAATATACTCTTTTCATTTGCCAAATCTCAACTTAACACATCATTTTCATGATTTCTCCCAATATGGTATTACACCACATTTTCCACATAGCTATATTTATTTCTCCTCATTTCCAATATATGCATTTCATAATATTACTTTATAATCTTCCATACATGCATAATCCACCATTAAATTCATGTTAACATCACTTCCTCATCATTTTCTCATTTTCACACCAATAACTAGGTCGTGCTCATTTTACATGATTCTTTCATTTCCAATAAATCATACATATACCAATAAACTCATCAACACACCTAGTTTAACATATATCAACTTGGTGTATTAAATCCTACTTAGCTGAGATTTCCTTCCTTTTCACCAAATTGGTACAAATCCTCATTGCTTTTGAAATCTTTGATTTCAATCTCTTGTTTCCAAGTATGTTGTTCTCCTCTTTGCCAAGAACAACTTTGCTCACCTAAAACTCACTCAAAATTTATCACAAACTGAAGTTTCCTAAGGTAGAAATGCTAGGTTACATTTTTTCTTTTGAATGGAATAGTTTCTCGCGTGCAAGTTAAAGTGCAGAAGTGAAGTATTTATAGAATTGTCTCTATGAGATCGATTTGCTCTCTAATGAGATCGATCTGTCATGCACTTTCCTCTCGAAACCGACCTTTTTGACTAAATGAGATCGATCTGCTCTCCAAATGAGATCGATCTTCTCCAAGTCAGTAGCTTAAGGAAATCGGTTTGGCCCTCTAGGGATCGATTCCTTCTTCACAGAATGCTTAGCAGATCGATCTGACCCCATTGGAGATCGATCTGTCCCTATTCCATTGCTCGAATAAAAGTATTTTTGGCTCTTCATACATTTTGCTGCCATAGTCATTTTCTCATTCAATCACCTTTAAGGCTTGAAAATGACATCCATTCATACTTCATATACATTGAAACTTGTGTGCATTCATTGTATAACCAAAGGTATACAATACAACACCAAATGGAAGTATAAAGATTCATGCACTCATGTAAGCTTCCTTCCATTCTACCACACTACTTAGAATTCCATATATTCACATTCATCATATACAAAAGTCCATTTCTTCTTATTCCTATATAATGAAACTTGTACGTACATCACAAACTCATATTACAAGTGTGTACATTGAATCTATGGACTTTACATCTTTTATGCTTCACATAGCATATACATGTATGTACTTATGAATTTATGGGTCTTACATTAGAGCCTTACCTCGATTTTCATGCCGTCGGGCCCCACGCTACTAACTCGAGTGCTTTGGTGGTTGTCGAGCCTACATAACATTATTTTGAGTTCTCAATTACTTCTTAGTTTTTCCCAATAAGAAATAAAGTGGGAAAAATTTATGTTTCACACTTACTTTTGTTGTTTTAAATCGATCAACCAAGTTTTTAATTCCATTAGTCCTGGTCCCATTCAAATGTGTGTGATGTGATCCTAAATTAACTCCACATGCATACATACCATTCATTCATCAAACAAAGATTTCGTCTCGTCCATCCATCGTCCACAATAAAACATAATTAGCCCTTAAATAACATTTATACATCACACTTTAAATCTAGGCTATAGGTTTTAGTTTATACTTATTGTAGCCTAACGTTACATCTCAAAGTACACATACATAGAGTGTGCGACAATTGTCTAAAATATAAAGTAAAGATATACCTTAGCATATACCTTTCGAATAATTTAAGCAGACTGGGGAAAACACTCTCTAAGCCTACTCAAAGAGATACCCTTGATGTCAACTATAAGTTACTTGTGGAGAAGAGGGAGGCGGGCGAGCTTTACACCTAATAAGAGTACATGTAAAGGGAAAGGCAAAATATACATGCATATTTTGTTTAAAACATAATAAGGCACTGGTTTTGAACATACTTAGTGCCAGAGCATACTTATTTTCACAAATCATAATTCACAAACATAGTACAAGTGTTTTTATAAGAACATACGCATGTAGTTAAATCATGCTTGATGTATTCTTGCAACTCATAACTTACAAATTATATTCTTACAAATCATAGCTTAAAATCATAGGTTTACACATCATATTTAAAATCATATGCTCAATAAAACCCTAGACATAAGTTATAGGCTAGGCATCTGCTCCAACTGTGTTGTGTCCATACTTACATCCGAAAACGGGAGCCTCTTAAAAGAAAAAGGTTAACCTATAGACATGGTTAGGGTTTCTTCAACCCTACTGGACCAATGAGTATTGAGAATGCTATTGACTTGTTTAGGTCTAACAGCCATTCGTACATAAACATCAAGGCATAAATGCCGTATAGTGGGTAGATGTCATACATCCTTTAAACTCATGAGGCATGATTGCCAACATGACATAAATGGACGTTAAACACCTTATAAACACGTTAGAAATGGTAGCCAGTCTCATAAAATAATTCATAAAAATATACATGGCATGATTCCATACCATAAGAAGCATAAGCCTAATTTTTCAAAGCATTATACATAAGTGACTAGTGACCCCTCATTAAAACATGCCAAACACATTTTTAGAGTAAACCATTTTAATGCATTAGTTTTGTTTTAAATACCTAAACAAGTTTTATCATGCAATTTTCCAAATTGAAGTTATTTAATGCATCTTGTGGGTCTTCATTCTTAAATCATAAAAACATAAGCTCTATAAAACCACGTATTTATTGACTTTAGACAAAAATGGGTCAATGAGCATGAAAGAGTAACTTTTGGCCCAAAAGAGGGCAGGGGGTCGATCCTACCTCTTAATGGATTGATCCCTTAATACCTGAATGCATATTTCTTGGAAAACATATAGGAGGAATTGACCCCCTGCATAATGTGATCGATCCTCAAACACAAATTATGCTCTTCATAGGTTTCTATGTCATTAAACATACTTAAAACATCATAAATTTGCATGCATGTATCAAAAGCAAATAAACGTCATGACTCTACACATATCCCTTACCTTAAGGTGATTGTAACACTTAATATTGGTTCTTTGGCACTAAGTTTAAGTTTGGTAATACATCTATATTACCCAACTCTTCCCAAAATACCTCTTTACTCCAAAAGCTAAAGCATACAACTTAGATTCTCGCTTTTAACTTTCTTAAGTTTCCATAAATTCAAACCCTTCCTAACTTAACATTTCCTCTTATTTCCTCTTAAGCCTAACCATTTATACATTAAAACCCCAATTTCACCTATTTCTAATTCTGCAATCATCATTCCATAAATTTTATTTTGGAAATCTACTTAGGCAAATCAACACATTCAACCACCAATCACAACATATATTAATCATAGGATTTTAAAAAATTATACCTTGTAAGGAGAGAAACCTTAAGCTTTGTCTCTCTCTGAGCTTCCACACTAATTAACCACCTTCAAACCATAAAAAAGCTTATCCACCAATTCAAAACAACTATTAAAGCTTCTTACCTTGTTTCCCCCTTGTTGGAGCTAAAATCCCTTTTTCTTCTTCAGTTCTTTCCTTTCTCTCACTCCACTCTCACTTTAGAATGTAGATTGGTGGAGAAATTAGGGTAAGGAATGGGTTTGGTATAGTTCCTTTGCTTTTCTTCTTTCCCTTTCCTTTTCTTTTCTCTTTTTCTTTGCTCTTTTTCCCTTTTTTCCTTTCTCTCTCGGCTTTCCCTTTTTTTCTTCTAAGTTTCTTGTGTCTTTAAAACAAGTTTTAAAGTTTTAGGACACTAGGTTATTGGTCCCTTTATTGAGGAGATCGGTCCTCTCCCTTAAAAATGTTCGATTTTCATATTCTGGAAATGAGGGGATCAGTCCCTCTATGCTTTACTTTAGATTTTTACATTCTGACTTCAAGGGGATTGATCTCTTGCCCTTAGGGGGTCGGTTCTTTGCTCCTTTATTATTCATTTTTACATTCTGACTTCAAAAAGATCAGTCACCTTAGCTTAAAGGATTGATCCCTTGACCTATAACACCATTTTATTGTTGTTCTAACCCTAAAAACACCCAACTTCTATCTTCTAAACTTATACTAATTATCCAATAATTCAAAATCAATCCTCAATACATCCATAAATAGATTAAATCATCAAGAACATATCCACAACATTTCATAATATCCGAATCCATAACTTATACTTAACACCTCAAACACACATAAAGTTAATATATATAAATTGTTTAAACCACAATCCTCATTAACCAAATATTCACAAGGCATCAATAACTTTTACTAACATATCCAACAACTTCATAACATACATACATTGCAAAATCAACTTATTCATTATTGTACTAAGTTCATACAATGAAAATTCAGAGTTTTATATTGCCACCTCTTGCAAGGACTAGGGAGTCTTAAATAATTGGATTTTGTGAGAAAAATAAGTGGATTATTATTATTATTATTATTATTATTATTATTATTATTATTATCATTATCATCATCATCATCATCATCATCATCATCATCATCATCATCATCATCATCATCATCATCATCATCATCATCATCATCATCATCATCATCATCATCATCATCATCATCATCATAGTCGAGTTTTTAGACTCGATAAACAAGAATAAGATAATAATATTGATGGGCAAAAGTTATACTTTTTAAGTGCATGAATGAAATCATAGTATAATATTCAACTACAAGATTCGATTCCATATAAATTTGTTAAATTTATTCAATTTAATTTAACTACATTAGATGCTAAAAATTATATGAAATTAATGAAAATAAATTCTCTAATATATATACATACACATATATATATATATATATATTTATATATATTCAAAGTGAAGACATAAATTGGAATTCATTTGAATTCCAAATTGTGCCAATTGAATGATAAGTAAGACAAAGAAGTAAAGTTGATTTCAGTGATAATTGTGGTCAGTTTCTTCACCTTTGTCTTCAAATCTTAGGGAAATTCTAAACACAAATAATACAGTGCTAGACATACCCTAAATGCTTAAAAAACATATTTCCTAAATCCCTCATCCAATTTCTACCAGTCGCAACCTAAATTTATTAATTTCTTACTGAAAATACCCTCTCTTGTAATGACCCGATTTCATACACTTTGGTTGGGCTATGAGTCGATGCTAGATTAGTACAGTGAATCTTTTTATCATTCATACTTAAGAATAACATAAATTTGCATGAAGACGTTATTGAATTAATCAAATTTCTAAATTCATCAGACTTCATTTATGTAAGACCCGTATTTCATATGTAACCTTATGACTTCGTATGTATGTCTATGTACATATAATGTGAGTCATAAGTGATGTAAAGTCCATAAAATTGATGTACACCCTTGTAATATGAGTTGGGAATGTACACACAAGTTTTATTATGTATGAATATGAAGAAATAGACTTTTGTACATGATGAATGTGAGTGGAATGTAAAATGAGAAGTGCAGCAAATGGAATGAAGTTGCATGAGTTGCATAAATCTTTGTACTTCCATTTAGTTTTGTATTGTATACCTTTGGTTATACAATGAATGCACACAAGTTTTAATGTGTATAAAGTATGAATGAATGTCATTTTCAATTCTTAAAGGTGGTTAGATGAGAAAATGACTATGGTAGCAAAATTAAGGATGTTTTGTAGGAGTTACTGCAGAAAGTTGCAGCAAAATCTGGAAAATATGAATACCAGATCAATCTCATAGAAGGAAAGATCGATATGGAAGAGCAAAAAATGCTCTTATTTGAGCAATGGAACATGGTAGATCGATCCCCAATGGGGCCAGATCGATCTGCTAAACATTCTGTGTAGAAGGAATTGATTCACTATGAAGAGGAGATCAATCTCACCTCAAACAGATCGATTTCCTTAGCTCTCAGGTTGGAGAAGATAATTAGTCAAATTTCTAAATTCATCAGACTTCATTTATGTAAGACCCGTATTTCATATGTAACCTTATGACTTCGTATGTATGTCTATGTACATGTAATGTGAGTCATAAGTGATGTAAAGTCCATAAAATCGATGTACACCCTTGTAATATGAGTTGGGAATGTACACACAAGTTTTATTAGGTATGAATATAAAGAAATGGACTTTTGTATATGATGAATGTGAGTGGAATGTAAAATGAGAAGTGCAGCAAATGGAATGAAGTTGCATGAGTTGCATAAATCTTTGTACTTCCATTTAGTTTTGTATTGTATACCTTTGGTTATACAATGAATGCACACAAGTTTTAATGTGTATAAAGTATGAATGAATGTCATTTTCAATTCTTAAAGGTGGTTAGATGAGAAAATGACTATGGCAGCAAAATTAAGGATGTTTTGTAGGAGTTACTGCAGAAAGTTGCAGCAAAATCTGGAAAATATGAATACCAGATCGATCTCATAGAAGGAAAGATCGATCTAGAAGAGCAAAAAATGCTCTTATTTGAGCAATGGAACATGGCAGATCGATCCCCAATGGGGCTAGATCGATCTGCTAAACATTCTGTGTAGAAGGAATTGATTCCCTATGAAGAGGAGATTGATCTCACCTCAAACAGATCGATTTCCTTAGCTCTCAGGTTAGAGAAGATCGATCTCCTCCCTTAGCCAGATTGATCTCCTTAACTCTCTGCCTGAGACAGATCGATCTCAAGCCTTCGATAGATCGATCTCATGCCCTAAAAATGTCATGAAAATGAGGGATTTAAGAGGACCAGATCGATCTCTACCCAATGCAGATCGATCTCATCAAGTAATTTCTATAAAAAGAGCAGTTGAAATCTGCAATTCACAGAAAACAACCCCCATTTCCTCAATTTTCAATCTAAAACCTAGCTTTCTCACTCCTAATCCACCCATTTTCATAAAGATTTGAGAGAAAGCTATTAGATACAAAGTTGTTCACACCCAAGAGAATAACAACATACTTTGGAATCAAAGCCTCATTTGTCGGATTGAAGGAGTAAGGGACATTATTATTTGGAGCAAGAAGAGAAACTAGATTGGTAAGTTTTTAATACTTCAGCTCAAGTACATTTGTCTATTTATTGATTTTGGAGTTGATTTGTATGTGTATTGATGGTTAAAACTACCTAGAATGTGATGGAACTAGTGTGACCTAGAAAATAGAATGAATCTAGTGTGAGAAAATGTGATTTAGATGAGTTGGTGATTTATGGGGTTATGCTAAGTTGTTATTGAAGTAATGTGAATGATTTGAGATGATTAAATAAAGTTACATTGTGAGGATAGTCAATTTATAAAAATGAGTATATAAGATGTTTGATAAAAGGCCATAGTGAAGAAATTAATGAAATATGAACATTAGGAGCTTAATATCAATTTAATATCGATTTAGTATGAATCAATAGGCCTAAAAGAATCAATAGACTCGAGATATGAGTAGAACAATGAAACTAGGCCTTATAAGTGTTAATGGAAGCTATAGGTTGAATCGACTATAGCAAACACAAGAATTATGTTGTACTAGACTAAATTGGTGCGATACATGATTGTGTGCAATTCCGGAGAGTTCGTTGGAGACGAATCGAACCGCACAAGTAAGTAGCTCTAAGGAAGTGGAATCATGCGACGCGATTCTAGGTAAGAGAATTATGTGAGTATATAGAGATAGCTGCTCGTACTTTGAACTCGTGGGTGAATATAGGGCGTTATAAATTGCATGACTATTTAAGAAAATGATGTTGATATGCGTGAATAGCTGTAAGTATTTGTATGAGATTTGGTTTGAAGTGCATTTTATAAAAGGGATAGTAAGGCCAATAATTGCATAAATCACGTGTTTTGATGTTTTGACGAAAACACATTGCTTTGTTTTGAATAAAATAACGGATAGGTTGGCTAATGTTTGAATGCTTTTGTGAAATAGCACATGTGAGGTGCTAAACACGGTTTTGAGATTTGTCTTGGTTGATTATGAGCCGCCTATCGTGTTTATGTGAATTAAACATGCTGGAGCCTCACTAGCACCAGATTTTGATGCTTTCACTTATATGAAATGTGCTGGAGCTTAGCTCGCACCCTGATTTAAATTATGATGAGATTTGTAAACCGTACTAGAGCTTCTGCTCGTACGTGGATTTCGAGTGGTTTTCTTATGCATATAACCGTACTGGAGCTATACTAGTATGTGGTTTCTTCATGTTTTTATGCATAAATGCCATACTAGAGTGTTGCTCGTTCGAGGATAATTAATGATGATGCATGAATCGTGCTAGAGCTTAACTCGCACAGGTTTTCACACTGTGGTATGTATGATGCCGTGGTGAGGGTAATACGAATTGGTGTTCAGGGAACCCAAAAGGGGCGAGCAAGGCCATGAGGGGCTAGGACCTGGCATTAAGAAAATATACTCCCATATGCACTTGAGATTGAGTAGGTTACACGTGGTATGCGGTAGATAAGACCTACGGCTGACACCCTCGACCATGATATGGGTCTGCGGAGTACGTTGTACCGTGTATATCACATGGAGTACACTGTACCGCGTGGTTGAGTTACTGATGAGAAAGTCTAGCGAAGAACTAACCCACCTTGGTTCCAATATGATACCTCGCACACTGGGATCCGTGTGGTATGAGATGATTTATGACATAGTTGGCCAACATAGTCTTTGAGATATAGTGACCTGTCTCACCTGATATTACATAATGCAGCATGGTTTTGATACATGACTGTGATTATGATTGTCCAGGGTAGACCCGAGGGAGGGGTCGAACCTTGTGGGATTTGTGATTTAATGAAGTGATAATTTGATTTATGATGAGATGTGATCAAATTTGAAAAGAGATTTGTGATGTGATTAGAAAATGATGTTTGTTAAATGAATTTCCCTTTTTGTGATTAGATTTAATGAGAATGAGCATGAGATGGTTTTACATGTTGATATTTCCATGTTTTATGCCTATTTACATGACTTTCAATACATGATATATGTATATACATGTGGCATAGTTTTATTTCCTCATGCTCCAATTATAAATGATTTATGCATAACATTATCAGCATGTAGATAGGGTAGCTATCTACTATGCTTGCATTATTGCCTTACTGAGCATGTGGTTGCTCATCCCTCTCTATTTCCCCTCTCTACAGAGTGTACATAGCAGCCCAGTGAGGACTGAGGCGTTGTATTTTGGACATCCGCTGCTTCCATTGCCAAAAGGTATACACACAGGGATTCTTTTTGTATCTAAACATGTAAAGGCACAGTAGTCATTTTGTATTGTAATGTGGGGGATGTAAACGTTAGAAACGTGTCATGTATAAGTGTATAACTTAACTTTCAAATGAATGACACTTCTTTTGATTTATTTGAGAATGAATGATGAGTGATGATTATTACTGACTCACAGCCTAACTGTGTAGTGGTGAGTTTGTTCACGACCGGGTAAGGAAAGGAAAATGCGAAAAATTTATAGTGATTTTCAGTTAAAAGGGATAAAATGGGTCATGACAATTTACAAAATATCCACGTTTACATCCCCAGATACATTTTCATAAACATTGCTGTACTTACAAAAATTTAGATATAAAAGAATGTCTACTTTGGGTATACTTTTCACTCAGAAGAAAACTCCGTGGTATATGGGTGCACAAAAGAATCCTACTTACAGTTGGTGGTCCCAGCTACTGAAGAACCTCTATGAAGGAAAGTAAGGGGTGAGCCTAACATGCTCAGTAAGGAAAGAGTGTGGCAGGTAGATAAGTACACTAAATATATGGGCATAAAAAGGTTATCATGTAGAATATACAGAACCCTTGACATGCAGTAAAATCAGAGTCAGAAATCAATGACAGTATCAGTATCAGCAGTGTAAACCTTGTGTTGCCATAATTACAGGTTCTAAAACTTCATACAATAGATATAATAATTTCCATGCAATAATACAAATTATATAGTTAGTTCAGTAAATCAAATAGATGAGACAAGGTAGCCATGCTAAAGGTAGTATGACAAATGGCCAATGTCAGTGACTCCGAGCATCACTGATCAGGTGTTCTGGGATGTCAATCGCCGTGGGAGTGGTCAGTTACCCAAACGGCTCACAGTACAGTATGTCCCAAGACAGAATACATGGTAAAGCATACTCACATACGTGTCTCACGATACATCATACTCCATGGACCACAGTAACCGTATCAGTAACAGTAACGATGTAGCATGATTTAACCAAGCCCTTTGTCTCCAATATGTGCGAGCCAGGTAGTGCAACACATTCTCAGCATGCGGCTCAAGTACATTTTATCCGATACAAATTGATAAGTAGCACATTTTCATCAAAACAGTTCTAAACACGGTTCAATACATAAAATAATTTAAAAAAGAGTCGACTCATCATTTTTCAGTAAAAAACCTCAATATGCAGTACGTGGAAATTAAAACTAGAGGTTTAAATTTGAAACAATAAATTAGGCTGTAACAGTATCCATGTAAATAAATTAAATTTTATCGAGTAAGGTTAGGCCATTTAACTAAGGCTAAAATTCTAAAATTTCCATAGCTATAAAATCGGCCTAGAATTTATATCTATAGTTCAACAGTAAATAAATACGTGTAATTATCTCTAGCCGCTCACAAAAATTTTCTTACCCCTAAGAGAATGTCGGTAGTTCCTTTATGCCACGATATGTGAGTCAGTCCATTCCGATTTTGTTTGCTTGCTCTAGAGCTTTAACTTTTGTTTAATTCTTCCTCTTTCAGTGTCTCCCTTTACAGGATTTTTCTTTGAACAGGCTGTTTTTCCTTGTTTGGGTAGACTTACAGTTTGGCTACCTACTTCATAAATTCTCGGCAGCCATCTAAGTCCATATTGAAATCACCCAAACCAAAGTCTTCAAATCTTGACTCGTATGCTCTTGTTAGATTTTGCCTCAAACCAATTCAATTCTAGCACTTGCAGCTGGTATCAAGGGGTTTTCAGGGCTAATAAGGGTAGAGTATGTAGGTACTAGAGGTGGTTAGAATTGCCTTTCGAACCCCCTCCCTTTTACTTCTACATGTCTGTCAGGACCCGTTCTCAATCCATGACTTTAACCAAAATCACTACAAAATTTTCGCATTTTCAACTTACCTTTCCTCTCTTCAATGGTTGGGCTGTGATTCGATGTCAGAGTCCTCACTTACCACATCATCCAATATCATACATATATGTCAACATACTATTACTGACTGTACTTGCTTTTATCATACATGTAAGATTATCTAAAATCTAATACAAATACATTCCCCATAATATATATCGTATACATCACTGTGCTGTTTCTATGTTTAGATACTCAACTGTACAAAATCTGTAGACCTGGCGGTCGATAGGAACTAGCTGTGGACTCAGGAATACTATCCCTCGATAGCTCTCGCTCTACTGACGCTCTGTAGAGAGATGTAAAGAAAGGGGGTGAGCATACAACGCGCTCAGAAAGGAAATCAGGCAAGTAAGTAGATATCTACTGTATCTACTCAAAATAATGTTATGCCTTGAAAACATTATTTCCTTTACTCGCTTTAAGAGCATGTCTTGAAATATAATATATATACTTGTACAGATTAAATCCCATGTACAAAAATCATGATTTCTTTCTCAAATGTAGGCATGTAGTGCAAAACAATGCATCTTTATATAAATCATGCCTTTATGTAAATCATGCCATGTATATTTAAATCACAATAAATATGGCATTAAATAATTCACAACACAAAATCGGAGTCCGACCCATCCCTCAGGTCTGTCCGCAATTTAAATCAGTTAATGAATGTGATATATCATGTGAGACTCTGTGGTTAATGCAAATAGTATCCTGGACTATGATCATATCCGAAATGTGATCCCAAGCAACACAGATCTCGGTGTGCGGGGCATCACTGCTGCAACGGGAGGATGGTCAGTCCACTACAGCCGTCAGCTATGCGTAACACACGGTACAGCGTACTCCTCGCGCCACCCAGGCACGGTACAAAGTACACCTGTCACGACCCAAACGACCCAAAAATCAGAGTTAATTTTTCACATTTTATCATTTTCTTTCATTGCTTACCTGTCCTCTGATCGTGACCACACTCCACTAACAAATTGGGCTGTGCGTCAATGCCAGTCCCACCATACATTTACCATCTAACTTATTTCTTCTCCAGTCATTTATAATTGTTTACATTAATTATACATCCCTAAAGTTACTTACAAACATGTTACTGTGCTATGCTTATGTAGATACAATATGTACAAGTGTATATACCTTAAATGATAGGCAGCAGCGGATATCCGAAATGCAGTACTGAGTCGCCTCAACTTCAACTGGAGATTATCTGTGGGAGAAAATGAAAGGGGTGAGCACATCAAGCTCAGTAAGGCAATCCTACGAACAAGTAGGTAACCATACTACCTACATGAACGTGGTGCCATGTATAAACCACCCTTTCTCCACACATTTTAAAACAAATGATATGAGTTATGATGTTATGTAAATCAAGTTTGCACGGAAAATTCAACATGCAATTATTACAAATCATTTATTTCTCAATTAAAATTTTCACAATAAAGTCAGGACTCGACCGCTCCTGCGGGTGAT
This sequence comes from Firmiana major, assembly GCA_033439115.1. Taxonomy (NCBI): domain Eukaryota; kingdom Viridiplantae; phylum Streptophyta; class Magnoliopsida; order Malvales; family Malvaceae; genus Firmiana; species Firmiana major. The sequence continues at coordinate 43,971,678 of CM065905.1, forward strand.
CCTGACTCATACAAAACCATGAAAATCGATTTACATTCACACATGGGTTTGAAAAGCATGGAATTACCATCATGCAAATTTAGTTTAAAACCCAATTTGATTTCATCAAAATCGACGACATGCGAGACTAGGCAACGTCTGTATATCGGCAAATAACCAGGACTATGGCCATATGTGTCCTCGGGAGTTCCTCAGCTACACAGATCCTAGTGTGCGGGTTCTCACCATGATCGGGAACCGCCCAGGAGGTGGGTCAATCCATCCCGTCAATCTTATCCGATCCCAGGCATCCGAAGATGCTGCATCCGGAGATGCCGTATCCGAAGATACCACACGGTACATCATACTCCATGCTACTTGCACGGTACATCGTACTCCGTGAACCCATATAATATCTCTATACTCATGCCATGTCTCAAAACGCACGTGCGGGCCTATTTAATCGGTGACACACAGTCTACCCGATGCTCCAAGCACGGCTCATCGCATGTTCTCATAAAATCAGTACGAGCGATGCTCAGCACTCTCATCAATCAAGTAAAACTGGCAGAGCCCGCTTTACATCCCCACAAGGCCGCCAACCTCATCCCTCACTCTCACCCCACCTAAGAGGTCTTTTGAGCCTGTTGGGCCTTTTGGCTGACTCCAAGGGCAGACAGCGCTACTCCACAAATCCGGTAAATCTAGTGCGAGCTAAGCTCAACACTTTGTATATAAATCACATGAAAATCTTATAAAATCTGGTGCGAGTTAGACTCTAGCACCGTGTCACGATAAAGAATGTGAAATCTGGTGCGAGTTATACTCTAGCACCTATGCATGTAAAACTCTAGTGCGAGCTCTCGCTCCAGCACCAATGCATGCATCACCCAAATCAAAACATCGTGCGAGCTGAGCTCTAGCACGTCACATGTAAATAAAAACACGTAGGCGGCTCTGTTTTCTCAAAACAGTTTCCAAAACAGTTATATCGTTGAAAGTATGCAATGCTGTGCATTTTCTTTCAAGGTTAGCCAGCCTACTCATGCATGCATTAAAATGTCTCCAGAACGAGCAGAACCCTCTTGTTCTTGCTCCTCCCAATTTTTCCTAATTTTGTAAATTTTACCCTTAACAAGGGTATTTTGGAAATTTGCCCATTCGGGGCACTAAAATTATTAATTGACCTCTAGACCCTTCAGGTAATTTTTAAAGACTGCAAATGAACTTAAAATTGCGTAAAGTTACCTCTAGCAGTCCGCAGAATTTCCTTACCTTATTTTCCTGTCGAGTCTGACCTTTTCTTTTCCACTGTTGTCTCGTCGCGCAGTCCGATATGCTCCCAATCAAATGCCCGGAACTGCGTATTATTATTCCTCAGGTCAGATAACATACAATTTAATTGTATTTAATATTTTCTGGGCTTAATTTAAATCATTGGGCCCATTTACCCCTATTGGGCCCGATTGCACCTTAATCGGCCTTAATCGGCCTTAAGCCCGTTTTTCACTTAATTTTCACTTTATCGAGGCCTATTGGGCTCATTGGGCCCTCCAACAATTTATTGGGCCTCGTTCTAACTCTCGAATAGCTAAATTTATTATTTACGATAATTTATCTAAATTTCCAAAATTTAATTCAATTTATACGGAATTTAAATTCATATCACGTATAACGATGTAAATTGTCGTAAATAAGGGTCACTTACCCGAGATCCCATGCTAGTACGAAATTCGGGGCTGTCTCGAGCTGTCGTTGGATGCCAATTTGTCGAGCTACACAATTAAATATATTTTCGGGTAAATTTCTAGTCGGAAATTAATTAAATAAAATATTCCGAAATTTAAATCGGTCAATTCGACCGCTTACCGACTTACCCGAAGCTCGATTGTATCGTCGAGATTTTTCCCCAATTTTTCCTTTTTCTTTTTCCCTTTTTTCTTCCTTTTTTTCCTCTCTTTTTGGCTGAACCGGTTCAGTCCGGTTCGGACCGGTTCAAACCGCTGGTTCTCTCCGGTTCGGCCGGTTCACCGCCGGTTCACCACCTTGCCGGCCGGTTCTCCACCGGCTTCCATCGCCAGCAGCTCCGTTGGGTCGTCCGCATCTCAGATCAGCCCTCGATTTCACCCAAGTCCGCCGGAATGCCGCCGGTTCGACCTCTTCTCCTCGGCGTCGGAAACCCATTTTCTTCCCTTGGCCGTCGTCGACGATTCCCGCCGTTTCGCCAGCATCCAATGGCCTCAACAGAACCGTCTCGGCCTGGGGATCATTTTGTGGGGTCGGATCGGAGCCAAGACGCCGCCGTTCGCCGAGACCGAGCTCTTCTCTCCGTCGATCTTTCTCTCCCCGATTCGTCGGATTCCGCCGTCGGTTGGTCGTGCTGCCGGTGCCAGGGAGATCGTCGGCCTCTCCTCTTCCTTTTTCGACCCTTGGCCTGGCCGTTGGCCGTCGAACGGCTCGCCGGTCTCCCTCGGGTTCGTCGGGCTCCGTTTGTCTCCGCTTCTCTTTCTCTCTCCCCGACCCGTTTCTCTCTTCTTCTTTTTTTTTTTCAGATTCTTTTATTATTTATCTTTTATTATTTATTTATTTTATTAATATTTTAATCATTAAAATACCCAAAATATCTACCAAAAATTATTATTTTATTTCAAATTAACTAATTTAATTTTATTTAATTTATTTATTATATTTTAACCCTTTTTCGGGTATAATTTCTCTGTATTTTCGGGGTATTGTCCCGAATGACTTTTCAGTATATTTTTCGATTATTTTCGGGATTATTTTTCAGAACTAAAAATCCCGATTAATTCCCATAAATTAATATCTTGATCAATTTAACCCAAAATAAATTTATTTCACCTTTATTGACCAAGATTTCTCAAATCCATATTTTTAATTAAATTTCCTTATCGAATTTACTCCGGCTTTCGGTCTTTTGATCGTTTTGCCCTTACACGTGTTCGGGATTAATTTAACCCGACTTCCTTTCACGAGTACTCATTTATTTCATATTTTAATTAAATTCGGGTCTTACAACTCTCCCCCACTTAAGGAATTTGGTCCTCCAAATTAGAACCAAGTCATATGAGTCCATAGACTACTCCGGGTACATTAATCGTATCATACTTGTTTAATTCTCACGTGACCTTTTTTCGGAGTGTATTACTACCAAAGAACTTTAATTAAGGATATCATCTTAAACCTCAATACTTTCTCTTTCCTGTTTAATACCCGAATCAACTTATCAATATACTTATATTTTCATTAAACTGAACTTTTGGAGTTCATATTCGATCACCCATGCTGGATCTGGATAGTATTGCCGAAGCATCAAAAGATGGGACACATTGTGGGTGCCTGCTTATTCAAGTCATAACGCCAACCTACAGGTCTTATCTTCCACTTGTCCAATCTCTCAAAAGATTCAATCCAGCGAAACTCAATTTACATTCTTCCAAAAGTCCGCTATGTCCTTATTCTCTTAGGACAAGAAACATTTCGACCATACTAATTCACCAAGGGTGAATTCCAATACTTTTCTACCTGCTCTGAGGTGTTCTTAATCTCTCACTCTTAACTAAAACATCCTCACGACTTATTATCCATAGTCGAAAATGATTCTATCTGTCACCCACTTTTTCTTATCCAATTTGGGGAACAACCCCTACAGCCATACACTGCCTCATATCTTGTTATCCCGATACTCAAGTGACAATTGTCACCATTGGCGAATTCAATTAGAAATCAACTGATCATTCCAGGAGCTTATAAAATCAATGGCACACACTCTCATCATATCCTCCAGAACTTGTACAGTCCTCTTTAACTGACCATCGGTCTGAGGACGGAAAGCTGTGCTAATACTCAGTCGGGTTCCCATAGCTTCCTGAAAATATCCTCAGAGGTGGGAAGTGAAGCGGGAATCCCTATATGATACCATGCTCACTGGAACGTTACATAATGTTTCACAACCTTTCTTATAGATAAATCCTCATACACTCTGAGTATTTTGGGGATTTTATAACCATAAGGTGGGTAGACTTGGTCACTCTATCGACTATCATTCAAATAGCCTCGTAATTCACCTGGGTTCTCTGTAACCCATCACGACATTCATGGAGACTTGCTCCTATTTTCGTGCCTTGTCGATATAGGTAGAGGCTGCAATAACTCTGCAGACTTTTAATACTCTACCTTATTCTGCTGACATACTAGGCACTTTTTCACAACCTCTACAATATCTCTTTTCACATCTGACCACCCATACCCTTTTCGAGATTTCGATATATTTCCTTACTTCCGTATGCACTGTATATCCCGAAGAGTGAGCTTCTGACAATATTAGTATCTCATCAACTGTGGTCCTGGGGAGCACTTATACTGTCTTGAAATCCTCAGTAACTCATTATCATACTCCGTGAACTCTGTCACTGTACCCTTCTGAATCTGACCCTAACTATAGACATCATGCCGATCATCATGCTAAGCCTATCAAATCCGGGCACTCTCATCCGGTTCTAGTCATCAGGCTAGCTGTCACACAATCACTGTCATCATCAGAAGGGATCACATCACTACTGAGGCTCACAACTGCTCTAGCAGCTTACTCTCCCTGACCATCATATGGAATACCATCCCAAGGCTCTTTCTACTTAAGGCATCAGTCATCACATTAGCCTTTTCCTGGGTGGTACAATTTTCACAAATCAAAATCTCTCAGAAGCTCTAACCCACTATGTATTCTCATATTTGCCCCTTTTTGTGAAAACAGATACTCGGGCTTTGTGATCAGTGCATATCCACAATTTCTCACCATGTACATAATAGTACCATATCCTCGGTACAAATACTGTTGCCAACTTTAAATCATGGGTCAGATAGTTTATTTCATGATCAAGGAGTTGTCTGACTCCATAATTGACTATCTTCCCATTGTACATCAATACACAGCTCCTTCATTATTTCGAGGTATCCATACTCACTGAGAACCTCTTGAGCTGTTGGGTATGGTGAAATTAATCACGGTGGTCGGTTCATACTTCACTACACCGAAATTCATGTCACATCTATCATCTTATTTAAAGACCACGTTTTCTTAGTTAAACGTGTCACAAGGTATACCATTTTTTTTGAGAATTCACAACAATCCAATTGTAAGAGCAATTTCCAATTATTGCTTACAATTTGCCCTAGACTTTAACTACACCCGACATATCATCGATAATGATGATTGCAAATCGGTCCAATCCTTGACTTCTCCACGCATAAGCGTATAAGATCCTTCAAAATCGCTTACGTTTTCAGGTACTAACCTGCGTCATTTCTTTTTTTTATCTTAACGGCTCTTATTAAATTTTTTTTTACTATGTTAACTTTTATGATTTGTCGAATTCTAATATTCTTATCGTCTTAGTAAGTTATCCTAATGCTAAAGGTATTTATTACGACGATCGATTTTACGTTGTAGGTTATATATATATACTTTTAGACGCTGTCAAGTCTTCAGGCGGAGAGGTATTTTGAAATACCTTTATTAACCTTCAGACTTAACCACATATACTTTATATACCAGTCCATGTGGCCTCAATTTATATTCGCTACTAATTGCTTTAATCCTAATGATTTCATATCGTAAAGATGTTCTTACCTAGCATACGCCTCTTACTCAAATACATCTTGTATTTAAAATCAAGCATATCTCAAAGATTATCTTCTTAGTGTATCAATTATAACGAAACTCTTGTCATTATTCATTTCATGAGTATAATCCTTTACTCCTTTAATTTCAACTATTGCACCCCTTTTTGTCACTTAAAATCTCTATATCCATATTCTGTTAATTAATCCTCCTCTATTGGGGTACTCATTTATCAGTATTATGCCCAATGATGTAGGCATTCATGCCTTTTACTCACTTATATGCGAATGAAGGCTGTACGAATAAGTGTGTGGTACCAGGATCAATGAACATATGTACTTCATTATTCATAACAAGTGTGGTATCTTACACCACATCCATGAAACATCAATAGTGTCCTGGTCCAAGACATCCTCTCGCCTTCGCCCAACAACTTACTTTCCTTTTTCTTTTCGGCTATTGCCTCCCTTCTCGTTGCAGCTATACCAATGAAGTTTTTCTCTGTCTCTTTACTTTTCTGTGGGGCTATCTCGCCCAACTCTATGTAATCAAAATCAATGGTCCGTCTTACCACACTTAACGACCATTTTCATCAATACAGTGTAGGTATAGACCCTCCTTCCGTGGTATCCACCACACATCTCACACTGCTTACACTGCTACACTGCTTCGTAGCAGGTCGGGGTCCTCCAATCACAATGCCCCTCAATAGTGCCAAAATTGGGTGCACTGGGGCCTTACCAATTATCTTACTCCATGACTCGTCAAATTAAATCTTTTACCAATTACCATTTTCCCATTTTAACATCTTTTTCATTTCTCGATTCTCTTTTCTGTCTCTATTTCAGCCCTCACTACCTTTCCCAATCTCAGAGGCGTGCAATTCATGTTCTTATTTACCCAACTGTAAATCTGCGCACTGCCTCAGTATAGGTAATATCTTACGGGCCAATCAGTCTCTAATTCAAAAGTTGAGCCATTTCATGAACTTTTATACGTCTCGACTGTCACCATTCATAGTGTCGAGGTAATATCTGTCCAAGAATATAACTGAGTTTCATACTCATAAATCATACTCATCAATAAATCCAATCCTCTGGGTCAGAGTAAGGACTTTTAATCCGAAATTTCCTTTAAATCATGTCCGGGATATCCTGTCACCGAAATATATCCAAGATATTTCCCATATCAGCTCTTAAGATGGGTCGAGCGGAATTCCACCAATGCATCCGCTGCGCCCTCTTATCTTATTCATAATCTGAGCAATTAGCTCCTCAAAATAATCTCCACACTCCGCTCCAATCTCGCGAAGCGTCTCTCAATACTGTCCGATCTCTCTGTCGGACTCTGTGAGGCATTCTCAACATTAGCCTCCATTTCAATTTCATCCTGGTTCTCATAGGTCAACTCAGCACGACTAGCAGGCTCAGGTCTACCTCTACGACCTCTGCCTCGTGCACTATCTCATCTAACGCGACTCATATTAGGCATTCCTGCATTCTCGACCATTTCTTAGTCAAAACCCATCTCGATATACACTATTGTATCTAACCAAGCACAGTAACACGGGGATGTAATTTTCTAATTACTGACACTGACACACATCAGACCAATTGCTGCTCTGATACCACCTTTATATGTCACTACCCAAACTACCCAAAAATCAGAGTTAATTTTTCACGTTTTATCATTTTCTTTCATTACTTACCTGTCCTCTGATCGTGACCACACTCCACTAACAAATTGGGCTGTGCGTCAATGCCAGTCCCACCATACATTTACCATCTAACTTATTTCTTCTCCAGTCATTTATAATTGTTTACATTAATTATACATCCCCTAAAGTTACTTACAAACATGTTACTGTGCTATGCTTATGTAGATACAATATGTACAAGTGTATATACCTTAAATGATAGGCAGTAGCGGATATCCGGAATGCAGTACTGAGTCGCCTCAACTTCAACTGGAGATTATCTGTGGGAGAAAATGAAAGGGGTGAGCACATCAAGCTCAGTAAGGCAATCCTACGAACAAGTAGGTAACCATACTACCTACATGAACGTGGTGCCATGTATAAACCACCCTTTCTCCACACATTTTAAAACAAATGATATGAGTTATGATGTTATGTAAATCAAGTTTGCACGGAAAATTCAACATGCAATTATTACAAATCATTTATTTCTCAATTAAAATTTTCACAATAAAGTCAGGACTCGACCCCTCCTGCGGGTGATCCTGACTCATACAAAACCATGAAAATCGGTTTACATTCACACATGGGTTTGAAAAGCATGGAATTACCATCATGCAAATTTAGTTTAAAACCCAATTTGATTTCATCAAAATCGACGACATGCGAGACTAGGCAACATCTGTATATCGCAAATAACCAGGACTATGGCCATATGTATCCTCAGGAGTTCCTCAGCTACACGGATCCTAGTGTGCGGGTTCTCACCATGATCGGGAATCGCCCAGGAGGTGGGTCAATCCATCCCGTCAGTCTTATCCGATCCTAGGCATCCGAAGATGCTGCATCCGGAGATGCCGTATCCGAAGATACCACACGGTACATCGTACTCCATGCTACTTGCACGGTACATCGTACTCCGTGAACCCATATAATATCTCTATAATCATGTCATGTCTCAAAACGCACGTGCGGGCCTATTTAATCGGTGACACACAGTCTACCCGATGCTCCAAGCACGGCTCATCGCATGTTCTCATAAAATCAGTGCGAGCGATGCTCAGCACTCTCATCAATCAAGTAAAACTGGCAGAGCTCGCTTTACATCCCCACAAGGCCGCCAACCTCATCCCTTACTCTCACCCCACCTAAGAGGTCTTTTGAGCCTGTTGGGCCTTTTGGCTGACTCCAAGGGCAGACAGCGCTACTCCACAAATCCAGTAAATCTAGTGCGAGCTAAGCTCAACACTTTGTATATAAATCACATGAAAATCTTATAAAATCTGGTGCGAGTTAGACTCTAGCACCGTGTCACGATAAAGCATGTGAAATCTGGTGCGAGTTATACTCTAGCACCTATGCATGTAAAACTCTAGTGCGAGCTCTCGCTCCAGCACCAATGCATGCATCACCCAAATCAAAACATCGTGCGAGCTGAGCTCTAGCACGTCACATGTAAATAAAAATACGTAGGCGGCTCTGTTTTCTCAAAACAGTTTCCAAAACAGTTATATCGTTGAAAGTATGCAATGCTGTGCATTTTCTTTCAAGGTTAGCCAGCCTACTCATGCATGCATTAAAATGTCTCCAGAACGAGCAGAACCCTCTTGTTCTTGCTCCTCCCAATTTTTCCTAATTTTGTAAATTTTACCCTTAACAAGGGTATTTTGGAAATTTGCCCATTCGGGGCACTAAAATTATTAATTGACCTCTAGACCCTTCAGGTAATTTTTAAAGACTGCAAATGAACTTAAAATTGCGTAAAGTTACCTCTAGCAGTCCGCAGAATTCCCTTACCTTATTTTCCTGTCGAGTCTGACCTTTTCTTTTCCACTGTTGTCTCGTCGCGCAGTCCGATATGCTCTCAATCAAATGCCCAGAACTGCGTATTATTATTCCTCAGGTCAGATAACATACAATTTAATTGTATTTAATATTTTCTGGGCTTAATTTAAATCATTGGGCCCATTTACCCCTATTGGGCCCGATTGCACCTTAATGGGCCTTAATCGGCCTTAAGCCCGTTTTTCACTTAATTTTCACTTTATCGAGGCCTATTGGGCTCATTGGGCCCTCCAACAATTTATTGGGCCTCGTTCTAACTCTCGAATAGCTAAATTTATTATTTACGACAATTTATCTAAATTTCCAAAATTTAATTCAATTTATACGGAATTTAAATTCATATCACGCATAACGATGTAAATTGTCGTAAATAAGGGTCACTTACCCGAGATTCCATGCTAGTACGAAATTCGGGGCTGTCTCGAGCTGTCGTTGGATGCCAATTTGTCGAGCTACACAATTAAATATATTTTCGGGTAAATTTCTAGTCGAAAATTAATTAAATAAAATATTTCGAAATTTAAATCGGTCAATTCGACCGCTTACCGACTTACCCAAAGCTCGATTGCATCGTCGAGATTTTTCCCCAATTTTTCCTTTTTTTTTCCCTTTTTTCTTCCTTTTTTTCCTCTCTTTTTAGCTGAACCGGTTCAGTCCGGTTCGGACCGGTTCAGACCGCCGGTTCTCTCCGGTTCGGCCAGTTCACCGCCGGTTCACCGCCTTGCCGGTCGGTTCTCCACCGGCTTCCACCGCCAGCAACTCCGTTGGGTCGTTTGCATCTCAGATCAGCCCTTGGTTTCACCCAAGTCCGCCGGAACGCCGCCGGTTCGACCTCTTCTCCTCGGCGTCGGAAACCCATTTTCTTCCCTTGGCCGTCGCCGGCGATTCCCGCCGTTTCGCCAGCATCCAATGGCCTCAACAGAACCGTCTCGGCCTGGGGATCATTTTGTGGGGTAGGATCGGAGCCAAGACGCCGCCGTTCGCCGGGACCGAGCTCTTCTCTCCGTCGATCTTTCTCTCCCCGATTCGCCGGATTCCGCCATCGGTTGGTCGTGCTGCCGGTGCCAGGGAGATCGTCGGCCTCTCCTCTTCCTTTTTCGACCTTTGGCCTGGCTGTTGGCCGCCGGACGGCTCGCCGGTCTCCCTCGGGTTCGTCGGGCTCCGTTTCGTCTCCGCTTCTCTTTCTCTCTCCCCGACCCGTTTCTCTCTTCTTTTTTTTTTTCAGATTCTTTTATTATTTATCTTTTATTATTTATTTATTTTATTAATATTTTAATCATTAAAATACATTAAAATACCCAAAATATCTACCAAAAATTATTATTTTATTTCAAATTAACTAATTTAATTTTATTTAATTTATTTATTATATTTTAACCCTTTTTCGGGTATAATTTCTCTGTATTTTCGGGGTATTGTCCCGAATGACTTTTCAGTATATTTTTCGATTATTTTCGGAATTATTTTTCCGAACTAAAAATCTCGATTAATTCCCATAAATTAATATCTTGATCAATTTAACCCAAAATAAATTTATTTCACCTTTATTGACCAAGATTTCTCAAATCCATATTTTTAATTAAATTTCCTTATCGAATTTACTCCGGCTTTCGGTCTTTTGATCGTTTTGCCCTTACACGTGTTCGGGATTAATTTAACCCGACTTCCTTTCACGAGTACTCATTTATTTCGTATTTTAATTAAATTCGAGTCTTACAACACCCGTGGACCCTACATCACGGTCAGAGTGCCTGCTATAGGTCTTAGCCCTCGTACCACTACAACAAATTTAGCAATTTGTGACGCATGAACTAATGTCACAAAATATTAATTTTTCGTCACTAATATATTACTATGACGAAAATTATGTTGTCACGACATTCGTTACCTTTGCCTCGTCGCTAAAGGTCAAATGTGACGATATTATTATTTCGTCACCTATTCATGAATCTAACGTGACGATGGTAAACAATGTCACGTTATGATTACTTTTTTGTGACGTCCGAGTAAGTCATAAATTAATACAAATATTCGTCACTAAATACCGATAACGTCACAGAATATGTGATAAAATTATAAATATTAGTGATGTCACACTTTAGGTGACATATATTATCGTTTCCTATGATAGTAAGGTAACGTCAAAAAATCTCTCAAATGTCACTAAAGATAGTGATAATTTTAATTTTACGTGACGAAATGTTAAATCGTCAAACTATAAGTGACATATTTTGGTCACATATACTAGTAAAAAACTTTTCAATTGTCACTAAAAAATTAAATTTTATTTTAAGGTGACGAAACATCAATTCGTTACAATATAACTAATGTCATAAAAACTTTTAAATGTCACTAAAGATGGTTAAGAATTTAATTTTAGGTGACGAAATATAAATTGTCACACTATAGGTGACATAAGTTATTGTTACCTATGACAATAATACGTCATAAAATATTTAATGTTGCAATAATATTGACAAATTTCTTTAAATTTAAATAATGTTTATATTTTTATTAAATAATCAAATATAAATAATATTACTCATGCAAAATCCAGTTTAACTAGTATTGTAAAGTAAATAATTGATCTAAGATTTGCAATGAATCTCAAAAGGTAATCCCTTTAATAAAGTAAGTAATCATAATCCAATAATACTACTGTTCCAAATGTAATAAAACTAATATAATCCACATTGTCTAAATCCAAAAGCTCAAATAAAGTACGATGATCACATTTGAATTTTTGAAACAAAATATACCAGATATAGGAAATCACTGGTACAATTTCATCTCATAGCTCTCAATCCGAATCTTGTGTAGAGGGTGTTTATATTGATGGTGAGTTTGAGTCACTTGAAGCTGCAATAAACAATTATTAACAAATGATAAATACAATATATTAAATAATAAATAAAATTTAAAACTATTATTTATGAAAGACAATAAGAAATTAATAGGAAAAAATGATGAAAAAACAACCTATCAAAGGATTATAAAATGAGAAATTAATTTATGCGCACAGGATGCATTACTCATGTGTGAAGACAAGTTACACAAAAATACATACTAAGTCATCTAGTAATCTCAAGTCAGAAACAAAAACCTTGAAAGATAGGTGTATAAGTAAACTCATGCTCATTTTTGCCAAGAAACACAATAAAAAAGAACTACAATATGAGATAAAGACACAAATAGTAACAAATGCATCATTGGCTTATCATTGATGGTGTCAATGGCTTCTACAGTCAGCATTACAAGTGATAAGAGACAAATGGACAAGCTCCAATATCTTCTATAAACATTTACAAGTGATAAGAGATTAGCTGATATCAATACAGTCAGCATCACAAATATCTTCTACAGTCATTCTCAGTACAACCCTAACAAGCTTAACGGAACAACAAAAAGCAAATGCAAGGTGTAAAGCATATGTACATATAGTCAAACAAGAAACAATGGCGGACGCACTTTTCAAAGTGTCTCTTGTTGCAGATTTTAAGGTGGACAGAAGTACCAATCATGGGAAAGGTGGTGAGACCATGAAACAAACAAGCAAGCGACCATATTCCAGACAAGGAGGACGCGGATACTCAGGGTTACATAAAGGACAACAAAAACCTCACAGCCTCCTCTTTTCCTTCTATACTAAAACCTCTCTTAACCTCCATTTTAAAACCTCTAGGAATACAATAGCAAAATAAAATCCTCAAAATGAGAGCAACATGAAATCAGCAAAAGCAATTTATTCTTGCGACCATTTATAATCCAATAATCATCCAACTAATAGAACCCAAATTTTTACCAAGAACATACGAGTCATACGCCAACTAAGTATCAATAATTGAGAACATATGAGCCATGCATCATTAATTCTCATACACATTGGACTTGATTTGTTTAGCAAAACTGTAAAAGAATCGATAGGAACAAGAATAAAAGATTTGATACCAGAATTTTCAATTGGTGAATCTTGATTAGCTTGTTGCAATGATTGCAGTAACTCATTAGCAAATTGGACTTGCTGCTGTTATTCCATTGGATCATTTTGTTGTGAGACAGATGAAGGTTGCACAACATTAGCATTAAAAGCTGAGACTTTCTCCTCAATAATGTTCCTCCTTTTACCTTTCCTTCCTGGTGCCCTCTTGAAATAGTATAGAGAAATAAATCGTAAATGATCATATATTATTTAGTAAAATCAAATAAAAAAGGAACTAAAAACATTAAAACAGTAATTACCTTGATGGGACAAACATAATACAAACATGGTTACAATTAAAAACAAGTAAACAAGATAAATATAAAGGGCTACAACATCTGATCTATGTCAGTATCACAATCCAATTCATTATCTTCAATGTCATCTTTAAGCCCTTCTTGATCATCTTGATCAGATTCCTCAATGCAAGCATCATCAGCTATTTTATTGTTTTTTTTCCACAAACTCAGAATTAATGACATATGCAGCAATATCATCCCTGTGCAGCAGTCTCTCATTTTCCTCAATTTGTATTATCCTATCACTTTTTGGCATTTCAATCTCTTGATCTATTTGATCTTCATCCGCGTCAAACACTTCACCAATTTCCTCACGTTGCATCTCTGGAACATCATACAAGTGCCTATGACGAAACTTTTGTACTAATTTTAATTTGGTAATACTATTTCTTACATTTTGTACTAAATGCAATGATCATTAAAGATCAAGAATTCAAGATCAAACCATGTCAGATATTGCTGCATTTCTTGACATTCCATGGGAAAATTAAGAAAAAAAACACTTTTTGAAAGACAAACTACTACCATTTTGTAACATGAAATCTAACAGGATTAGAGGGTTAATGTGTTACTAATTGTCTTTTAGTCGTCTGAGAAGCCTGGAAGCCCAGCGCCGGAGACGACGTTTGAGACTATAACCGACAATAATTCCAACAGCAAAGCAAATTGCGCAGAATTTTGAACAGGTCCCCAGTGAGACTACGCGCCTGCAATTCGAAAGAATATATATATATATAAGTCCTAATGCAAGAGAATTTCAACAATTCATTGCAAATATAATTGACGAGGTAAAGTTGATTTAAATGAACAATGGAAACATGGGAGGCCCTGTGACTAGAACACGAAAGCTATCAGCGGAAGAAGCTCTTGCTCCTCCTCTTCTTCCTCTACCGCGAAGATTATTGGGAATTTCGGACTAGATGGAAGGAGATCCTGATTTTGGGTCCTTTGAGAAGGAACCCACCAAATTCTGCAGCCCCTCCATTGCCGTTGCTGAGTGCCCAAAACCCTAAACCCCTCTCATATCTTCTTATTTCACACCACTGACCAAAGCACCAAACCCCTCTTGTTTAAAAAAAAACGCATTAAGCTTTGTGCATAAAGGATTGGGCCAAAATGTAAAGATGGGTTTGTCATTTTTTTTGTATGGTAAATATCCAATCATCTTGTTTTGCCGGAAATGCTTGGTAGATGACTACTTACGTATCATTCTCAGTTTCATTTGGCATCTTGCAAAAATAACTCTGTTTTTATAAGATACAAATTTAACCAAATCAGGCTAAGGTATTACGTGAACATCTTGTAAATTATTATGATTTTTGTTCCCTCTAGACTTCACGAAGTTCAATAGTTTGTTGATAATTTTGTTAATCACATTCAAAATATTCCAAGTTTTACTTTGTCAAATGTCATCCAAATATATTAGTGATCTTCAAGACTACAATACGGTACAATTTTGTACAATCATATTTTTTTATTAAATCAAAAGCTTTTATTATAATATAATTATATAAATAACGAATGTATACACCATAATTGGACCTCTCAACTCTGTCTCTCCCCGTAACTTTTTTTTAAGCCCAAAATAAATATTATTATCAAATAACCAAATAAAATATTAAAGCATAAAAAAATTTCAAATTTCTTCTCCTTAACTTATTCTCTTAAGGGGAGATAATAATTATTATATTAAGTATTAAGAAATTATCTATCAATAATTTTTTGAATAAATGATTAAAAAATTAGTAAAATTAAAATTAAAATTAAAATTATTGAATTTATTCAAAAACTACATAAAAATAATAGTTTTTTTAATAATAGTTAAAAAAAATTTCAAATGCATTCTAATTGAGTGCACATATAATATAGTTTACAGCCAAAACTGACATGAAAAATTAACCTTGAATATAACGTGCCGATCTTAACTCGTAGCTCACTTCTTGGACGCATTCACTTCGGTGGAAAAGGAATAGTACAGCTTGCTTGAAAGGAAGCATTCATACTCAATCCGCATCTGGACGCCCCTCTCCGGCTCACTTCTTGACAACCTAGCCCATAACTGGAAATGGACATGCAACAAAAGCCGAAGCCTCTAACGATTTTTAAGCTGGGTAACGGGTACCCTATCGAAAAGGGGTTTTCGTCTACCTCCTAAGCATATGACGGGCTTATAGGGTGCTGGTCTCCGATGGCTTCATCCACCGATCCTACAATGGAATTTCGAGGCATCTTTCTCAAGACAAGAAGCGCCGTCGGATCCCGGTAGCCATCGTGTCCCAAATTTTTTACGAAAACGTCATGAAAAGTAATTCGTCACATAAAATGTGTTTTTTTCACGATGAAAACAAAAACGTCACCAAAACTAAAAAAAAAATGTCATAAAAAAATTTTCCACAAATTATATTTCATTATAAAATTTGGTGTCAAATATTTAGTGACGCTATTACAGAAATGAGACGCTATATAATTTCTCACATATAAGGTGTTCATTTATGACAATAAATTAAATCGTCACCATAAGTAAAAAAACGTCACAAAAAATTTCCCTCCATTTATGTTTAGAGAAAAAATTTGGCGCTAAATATTTAGTGACACTTTTATGTGACAATTTTTTATATCGTCATAGAAAATATTAAAATAATAGAAAATCATGACGAATTATATTATTCGTCACGTATGATATACTTTACGTGACAAAATTTAATGCGTCACATAGAACAATTGTCACAAATTGCCAAATTTGTTGTAGTGTACCCGTGGAATATCAACATCACAGTCAGGGTGCCTACCATAGGTCTTAGCCCTTGCGCCTGTGGAATATCATACCACATCTTTAATACCCTCATGCTGGCCATCCTCTCAAAATGTGACACTCAGTCACACAAGAATGTGGCATGAATAGGTAACATGTAAATAATATCACATACAGTGCGTGCCCTTGAGTGCGACACACAGTCGACACTACGCTCGAACACTGTTTCACATCACAAACTCAACTCTAGTGCGAGTAAACCTCCAGCAACTAGGTCAATGCATAGTTCATGTATTAAATCAAGTACGAGCAATAGCTCCAGTACTATGCTATGCATAATATCATTAAATCAAGTACGAGCCATAGCTCCAGTACTATGTCATGTATAAACCATGAAGAATCGAGTATGAGCAACGCTCCAGTACTCTGTCATGTATCTCATGTAAAACTCGAGTACGAGCTAATCGCTCCAGCACTCTATCATGCATATATCATATAAAACTGAGTATGAGTAAAACTCCAGTACTCTATCATGCATGTCATGAAAATCTAGTGCGTATAAAAATCCAGCACTAATGTATGTGGAAAACATATGAAATCCAGTGCGAGCTATGCTCTAGCACGATTCATTCTCACATAATATGATAGATGGCTCTTTAAAAAGGGATTGTTTACAAAATATTAAAATCAGCACTATAAAGTGTGCTTAAGTCACATCAACCTTAAAATCATTAGCCCATCTATTTATTTTCATGCTAAACAGCAATTAAACACTCACAATAATAGTTCCATGCTTTTTGTAACTTTTCACAAAAGTTGACTTTTTGACTAACTAGGGGCAAAATCGTAATTTGCCACTATCGGGTCTCAATAATTATTATTCACTTTCTCTGACCCTCAGAGTTTTTAAGTGAATGTAAAAGCAGACAAAAATACGTGCAGGTATCTCTAACTACTCGCAAAAGTCCCTTACCTCGGATCACGTCAAGTGACCTCACTTCCTCGGTGCTGCTAACTCTCGCAGTCCGATCATCTCTCAATGTAAACTCCGGAGCTGTAAATAACCATTCCTCAGGTTAATTATTATTTTCCTACTGTATTACACATTAATACAGTCCATTTTCCCTTAATGGGCCTTAAAAATCTTTAATGGGCCTAACTATATCTTAAGCCCATTTTCATTTTACTATTCATTTTCGTTGGGCCTATTGGGCTTGTGGGGCCCACCAACTCTTATTGGGCTTTGTTCTAGGCCCATTGCACCCTATTGGGCCTAAAATATTTGGGCTTGGCCCATTGGGCCTCTTGGCCACATGCCATGGCCGAGAGCTACCCATGCCTCTGTTTCACCATGGCATGCTATCCATGCCTATTATTTAGCCATTTTCACTTAGGCATTTTCACAAACACTTGGTAGGCAACATTACCAATCATCATATAGTTTATTTAGGCATTTTATCAAACACCTTGATTGCCAACAAATTACATGTATTAATTAATCAATTTGATTAATTCTAATTACACCATGAACATTAATACATGTACACTAATCCATTTATGTCTTAAAATCATATTGACATAATTAAATATCCCATTAATCACTCTCGGCCTAACCCACTTCATGGTGATTTAATATGTTTCAATGATTAAAACATATATCAACATACTTGAAATCATTCATACATTAACATATATGAAATTGGAAATTAGAAAATATACCAATTATTGTGTTCACCCTTTGGCCGAAACTTTGGAGGCTCTCGGTTTGCTCTCTATGGCTCCTTGATAGCCAATTCCAACATATTTCACTTTCCTTTCAATTTGGAACAACTTCCATGAAGGATGAAAGTTCCAATTATGCCTAATTCCTAGTGATTTCTAGTGAGAGAAAGCTTGGAAAATATGTTTCAATGGTTTCTTCTTCTAGCCGAATTTGGTGTGATGAAGATGACAATGATGTGGCTGAATTTATAAGCCATATACTTAGCCATTAAGCTTTACTTTTCAGCCATTTAACTTGACTTTCCAAACCTTAGCCATGAGTCACCTTATGAGTCACCTTATGAGTCACCTTATGAGTCATAGTTAACTTTAACTATGGTTAGATATTTATCTCATGGGCTTTTCCATTTGGGCTTCTTGGTTTGGGCTTTCTTAATGGGATTTCAGGCTGAAATTTTTACTATGTCTCGGGCCTTTAATTGTCTCAAAATTTGGCTGATCAATTGGTCCAAAAATTCAGTCTAAAGGACCTAAGAATTTCAATATACGTTTAGTATACCTTAATGGGCTTTAAAATTTTCACCTTAGGCCCATTACGTTTTTAACCATTAAATTTATTCCGGAATCCTTCCGAATAAATTTTTCTTACTTCCGGGGATGATTATCTTGTATTCTGGCCAAGAATATTTTTTCCCAAATTTTCCTCCACACTTAGGTTAATTTTTAACCATGATTAGTCAACTATGGTAAAAGTCCACTTTCTTAACTATAGTTGACTTTTTCCTTAACCATTAACCATGTTGACTTTTTCTTAAAATTTTGAAAGTGTCATTTCTTATGTCTTACACTCTCGTCTTTATATTCCAACTGCTTCGGTGGATAATTTCACCCGAAACTCCTTTTCTCATCAAAAAGGTCCATTTTACCCTTTTTAGCTTTTACACTCGTTTTGTATGTTCGGGTCTAAATCAAGCTGACTTTTCTTCATGAGCTCTCTATGCTCTCTTATTTTAAGTTCTTATTTTTAGTCAGAATGATTTAGAATAACTCGGTTTAGCCTGTGATACTCATCGCTCACATTATGCATTTTATGTAGCTTTTGCGTGTTAATTCATTTCACTAACACTTTAAGTCTAGTAAATACTCTTCTTATGATTCAACTATAATTACAGAGTGTTCATACACATAGGAATCATAAGCTAATAAGCTACAAAAAATCTGGGTCTGACAACGTCTCTACGTTTCCATGTCACTCCTTGTTTGCCCATCATTATGTTTTCAGCTATTGTACATCGTTATTTCAGTTGCAGTTTGGAACTGTCTCTAAGGGTTAGAGTGTGGAAACAACGGTGCCTTATAATGACTCCAACTGTTTCTTCCTTTTCCTTCTTTCTTCGTCCCTGTTGCTTTTGTTTTCGACTTTCATCCTTTCCCTAGCAACATACGATCACACCCTTCCACTCTCATTCGGATTTGTTTCATTGCCTTATTCACCAACACAGCTCTCTTTCTTTCCTCCTTATTTTTTCATTTTCCTTCCTCTATTTATTTAAATCGAGCCTGCACTTTTGCTTCAGTTTGTTTCGGTTTCTCCTGTCTATACACGGTTCCTCTGTTTCCTTTTTTAATGTGTTTCCAACTTTTTCAAACTACTCCCATCATCATTTTCTCTTCAACCAAACCATGGCAATTTCCAGCAGGCATTACCTTCCTTGTGTTTTCATTTTCCACCAAAAGTTCTCAGGTTGGAAGCCCCTTACAACATCCTCGGTTCATGCCTTTGTCATTCGTACTGCCAACTTTTTAGACCATACTTCTCTTTTTGGTCTACTCCTCATTTCAATCCTCTCACTTCATCTTTTTCTTGTTTCAGTCCCTAACAAACTGCTTCTATTATGTTATATAGATATATATTTTTTTGTTCCACTGATGGCTACAGTTTCCAGCTTCTAACCTACTTCGGTTTCTCTTCTATTTTTGCTGTCCACCCATAATTTCTGTTAGGTTTCTCTTTTCTCTATTCACTGTAAATCTTCAGACCTTGGAACAACAAATCAGAAATCTTGCCACCTCCACTACCTAGGCTGTTGTACCATGCTTCACATTTCCTTCTTCCTACCTCACCGAACATCATCGCCCTACAACATTTCCTTCAGCACATTTGCTGTTGCAGTTTATCGTAACAAATTACTCTCAGTTGGCCTTACTCCCTCATTTTCTGGCTGGTTAAAGATAATTACATTGCTCACGTTTTCTTAGGCTTCAATGACATCCTTTTCATTCTTTGTTTTCATTACCCTTCTTTTTTCCCTTGCGTTACATGTTGGTCTGATCCCATCATCACCATTCTCTGCTATCAACCGAGGACATCACCCTAAGTCCAATAACTTAAGCAAATCAGGTTGGCTTCAAATGAAGCCAATCCTTATTTGCTTATATTATTTAGATGGCCTATTAATCATAACACTATATAATTTAGTTACTGGAGTATATAATTTTCATATTATATTCCATTTAGTGATATGTATGGTTTTATATTCATTTCAAAGTAATTATTTATTTGCTTGAACTTTATCTAAATCTTTTATACCAAAAAATATAATATAATTTAATCATCCACCAAGGAACACATTTTTAATCCCAATTAATTAGTTAATTATTCATAGTTGAAACTGATTGCACGAAAATTCATGGAGTTTACATTCTCCCCACCATAGGAAATTTGGTCCCCAAATTTAAAATTACATCAGTGCTTAATCAAGTGTGTATATTTCTCTCGCATTAAACTTTCCACTTCTCATGTGGCTTTCTCTGAGGTGTGGTACTGCTACAAAACCTTGACCAAGAGAATTTTCTTAGACCACAACGCTTTCTCTTTCCTATCCAAGATTCGTATCGGTTTCTCCACGTACATCATATCCTCATTCAATTCTAATGGTTCATACTTTATCATATGCGTCAGATCTGGGTGGTACTTGCATAGCATCGAGACGTGGAAAACATTATGGATACTTCATAACTCCAATAGTAAAGCCAACTTGTATGCTTTGTATCCCACTCAATCTAAGATTTCAAAAGGCCCAATCTAACGGGGACCTAACTTTCCTTTTTCCCCAAATCTCATTATGCCATTGGAAGGAGAAACTTTCAAAAATACCGAATCTTCAACTGAAAACTCCAGAGGTCTTTGTCTTGGGTCAGCATAACTTTTCTGTCTGCTCTGAGCTGTTTTCAATCTCTCACAAATTAGTTGAACATCCTTAGAGGCTTGCTTAACCAGATCGAGAGCAAATATCTTTTTTTCACCCACTTATTTCCATCTAATCGACGAACGACACCTTCTACCATATAACGCTCCATACGGTGCCATCTCAATACTTGAGTGATAATTGTTATTGTATGCAAACTCTGCTAGCAGAAAATGATCATCCCAAGAGGCTTTAAAACCTTGTGCACATGCTCTTAACATATCCTCCAAAGTCTAAATAGTTCTTTCTGATTGACCATCTATCTGAGGATGGAAAGCTGTGCTAAAATTCAATTGGGTCGCCATGGCTTCTTGAAAATGTTCCCAAAAGTTGGAAGTGAATCAGGAATTCCTATCTGACACATTGCTCATTGGTACACCATGTAGTCTTACAATCTCCTGTACATACAGATCCACTAGAGCACTCAAAGTATCAGTAGACTTCATAGCCATGAAGTGGGTGGATTTCGTTAGCCCATCAACGATTACCTAATTCGCATAATGATTTCTTAGGGTCCTTGGTAAACCTATAATGAAATCCATAGTAATGTGCTCCCATTTCCATGTTGGTATTGATAGAGGCTGTAACAACCTTACAGGTTTTTGATGCTTTACCTTTATTTCCTGACACACAAGACATCAGACCACAAATTCAACCACATCCTTCTTCATTCCTTACCACTAATAAACCTTTCGATACATCTTATTTCTTCCTAGGTGTAAGTATACCGCGAGGAGTGAGCTTTTGACAATTTTAGTTTCTTCAACTGTGGATCATAGGGAACACAAACTCTACTCCTGAACCTCAATAGACCATCAGTGCTAATTTCAAAACCTGTCACAGTACCCAATTGAATCTGACTAGCTATATTTACACAATACTGATCAGTATGTTAAGCCTATAGAATTCTGTTAATCAAGTCGGTTCTATTCATTAGATTAGCTATCACACCATAACTGACAGTGTCAGATGATTCAATGTCCAAGTTGAGGCTCATAAACTGTTCCAACAACTCGTATTCCCGAATCATTATATAGGATACCATCCCGATATTCTTTCTGCTTAAGGCATCTACTACTAAATTTACCTTCCTAAGGTGGTAAAGGATCTCACAGTCATAGTCCTTCAGAAGCTATATACCTTTTTTGCCTCATATTCAGCTCTTTCTTTGAGGCTTTTATGACATATTTTCAGTGCAAATACCATGGCTGCCAATTCCAAATCGTGGGTCGGATAGTTCTTCTCATGGTCTTTTAGTTGTCGGGAACCATAAGCAACTACCTTCCCGTTTTGCATTAGTACACATCCCAAACCTTCACCAGAAGCATTTGTATACATGGAGAAACCCCCCGAACTGATGTGTATAGTTAATATAGGTGTGGTGGTCAGTCTATGCCTTAATTCCTGAAAGCTTTATTCACACGAGTCACTCTGCTCAAATCTTACATTCTTCCTTGTAAACCGTGTCAGAGGAGTAGCCAACTTAGAGAAACTTTCAACAAACCTTCTATAATATCTTACCAAACCCAAAAAAATTCGAATCTCAATTATAGTCTTGGGTATTTCCCATTAAACTACAGCCTCAATCTTGGATGGATCAGCAGACACCCCGTCTTTTGACACAATGTGACCTAGAAAAGCTATATGATCTAACCAAAAATCGTACTTGCTGAGTTTGGCATATAAATTCTTCTCCCTGAGGGTTTGCATAACCATTCCTAAATGCTGCTCATGATCTTCTCTAGACTTGGAGTACACTAAAATATCATCGATAAATACTATGAAGAATCTATCCAAATAAGGCTTTAGTATTCTTTCATTAGTGCCATAAAAGCTGTAGGAGCATTTATTAACCCGAAAGGCATAACCAAAAACTCATAATGTTCGTATCGGGTCTTGAAGGCTATCTTGGGTACATCTTCACTTCTAATATTCAACTGGTGGTACCCTGACCTCAGATCAATTTTGGACAAGATTTGTGCTCCTCGCAGTTGGTCAAGTAAATCATTTATACATGGCAGGGGATACTTGTTCTTAATGGTAGCCTTATTGGGCCATCTATAATCAATGCACAGTTTGTGACTCTCATATTTCTTTTTAACGAATAACACCAGTGCACCCCATGGTGAAACACTCGGTCTTATAAGCCCCTTATCCAACAATTCTTGTAATTACTTCCTCAACTTTTCTAACTCAACTGAAGCTATTCTGTATGGTGGTTTGGATATCGGCTCCGTACCAGGCACCAAATCAATACAGAATTCCATCTTTCTATCTGGAGGAAACCTTGGTAGATCATCCGAGAATACGTCAGGAAACTTCTTGGCCACAGGACTATCACTCAACTATGGACTTGCCTTATCCGTATCGATTACATAGGCAATGTAACCTTCAAAATATTATCCATATAGTTAGTAAGAACTATGCAATTAAATCAACCAATCCTCTTTCATTACTTTTTAGAAAAACTTACAACATATTCTTCAGGTAAATAAAAGGTGACGTTTTATTGTGACAATCAAGGATAGCTTAATTTGCTGTTAACTAGTTCATGCCTAATATCACATCCTAATCATACATATCTAATAGGATGAGGTCTGCTAACATATTCTTGTCTCCTACTTTAAGCCTACAACTTTTGTATACTTGTTCTGTCATTTGACTATTTTTCATTGGTGTCCTAATCAATAGCTCTTTCCTAGTGGTTTAGGTTGTACATAGGAAGACAATTTACATGCAAATATTGGTGATTTAAAAGAATGAGTTGCACCATAATCAAATAAAACCACTGCTTTAATATCAAAGATCAAAATATTACCTTTAAATGCTTCAGACGGTGCATCAGTAACCTTATGCTCAAGAGCATATACTCGCCCCTGTCTTGCAACCTACTTCCCATTTTCTTCCATTGTAGCCTTCTTCTTCTGAGTAGAGTTAGTAGCAGTTGCTCTCATCTATTCTGTGCTCTTCCGCGGGGTTGAATTAGTATTCTTTGGACAATCTCTGACCAAGTGCCTCGTTTTACCACATCTGAAATAAGCCTCAGTCATCAAGTAGCAAGGCCTATTACCATGATTATTTTCACAAAACTTAGACCACTCCACAGTAGGTTGGGGTCCTCCAATCACAATGCCCCTGGTTGGAGCTGAGGCAGGATAAATAGGAGGCTTGACAATTCTACCTCGTGACTCATCAAGATTCTTCTATCACTTAACAAATGGCCTCTTACCCTCTTTAACACTTCTGTCCTCGGCTGACCTTTTTTTAATCTCGGTCTTTAACATTACCCACTTTGCTAAACTCAGAGGCTTGCATTTCATAATCCTGTTCATGTAGCTGAGCCCGATGAATTGCCTCATCATAGATGCTGATATCTAATCGGACTAGTCAGGCTCGAATCGAAGGCTATCCATCCATAAATTTTTGGACCTTCCTCGGTTCATTACTCATAGTGTCTGGATCATATCTTCCCAAAGAGGTGAACTTGGATTCATACTCATCTAAAGATTCATGCCCATGAGTTAAGTTCAAGAATTCTACTTGTAGCCTTCTCTGGGCAGTATCCAAAAAATATTGTTTCTGAAAGCATCAAGGAAGATGTCCTATGAAATCACCCGATGTCTAGCCCTTAAGATTGGTTGGGTAGTCTTCCACCAGTGCTCGACCTCTTCTTTCAGCATAAATACCACAAATGCAACCTTCTGTGTTATGGTGCATCTGAAAAACCCATACAGTTTCTCTATCTCGTTAATCCAATTCTTAGCTATCACTGGATTCTTTACTCCCACAAAAGTTGGAGGCTTAAACTTCTGAAATTACCTCAACCTATCCAATTCGCAATCATACCCCATCTCATCCTTACTCTGCTGTGGGGCTATTGGCGCCGGTGATTGTGGTACAGTTGAGGTCTATGGCAATGTAGTAGGTAGAGAAGTAGAGGGTTCTTCTGCCAATGGCATGGGCGCTGCCTGAGCAGGCACAGGTGTATTAGGTGCGGTTGTTGAAGTAGTTGGTGTAGCCTGGGTAGCAGTGCCCGAAATATTATCCAACCTCACCATTACTTGCCTGATTAAATTCATTATTGATTCCATGCCATGTTCCAGGCCAGAAATTCGAGCTTCAGAGATTTCGGTAAGATTATGTGCAATCCATTCAGATGAGGAACCATCCCGTCTCTCAAGCCTATCCTCATGACTTGGGATGATGTGCCTCCTCAACTGCTCGATCGATCGCAAAGTCTACCAGCCATAACTAACCATTTTCCCTACTTTCAGTAGCAATTTTCAATAAAACACAGCCAAGTATACTCAAATGTACAGTAACATTGGGGATGTAAACTTTCCTACTTTTCTCTAACTCCTAACATCGACTCGTATCAGGCCAACCTCGCTCTGATACCAACTTTTGGAATGATCCGATTTCATACACTTTAGTTGGGCTATGAGTTGATGCTAGATCAGTACAATGAATCTTTTTATCATTCATACGTGAGCATAACATAAATTTGCATGAAGATGTCATTGAATTAATCAAATTTTTAAATTCATCAGAGTTCATTTATAAAAATATCCACGTTTACATCCCCAGATATATTTTCATAAATATTACTCTACTTACAAAAATTTAGACACAAAAGAATGTCTACTCTGGGTATACTTTTCACGCAGAAGAAAACTCTGCTGTATATGGCTACACAAAAGAATCCTACTTACAGTTGGTGGTCCGAGCTCCTAAAGAGACTCTATGGAGGAAAGTATGGGGTGAGTTTAACATACTTAGTAAGGAAAGAGTATGGCAAGTAGATAAGTACACTAACTATATGGGCATAAAAAGGTTGTCATGTAGAATATACAGAACCATTGGCATGCGGTAAAATTAGAGTTGGAAATCAATGACAGTATCAGTATCAACAGTGTAAGCCTTGTGTTGCCATAATTACAAGTTTTAAAACTTCATACGGTAGGATATAATAATTTCCATGCAATAATACAAATTATATAGTCAGTTCAGTAAATCAAATAGATGAGACAAGGTAGACATGTTAAAGGCAGTATGACAAATGGCCAGTGTCGATGACTTCAAGCATCACTGATCAGGTGTGCTGGGATGTCAATCACTGTGAGAGCGGTCAGCTACCCAAACGGCTTAGTACAGTATGTCCGAAGATAAAATACCGATACAATGTACTCACATGCGTGTCACATGGTACATCGTACTCCATGGACCACAGTAACGATATCAGTAACAGTGTAACATGATTTAACCAAGCCCTTTGTCTCCAATATGTACGAACCAGGTAGTGCAAAACATTGTTAGCATGCGGCTCAAGCACATTTTATCCGATACAGATTGATAAGTAGCACATTTTTATCAAAACAGTTCTAAACACGCTTCAATGCATAAAACAATTTAAAAAAGAGTTGGCTCATCATTTTTCGGTCAAAAACCTCAATATGCGGCACGTGGCAATTAAAACTAGGGGTTTAAATTTGAAATAATAAATTAGGCTGTAATGGTATCCATGGAAATAAATTAAATTTTATCAGGTAAGGTTAGGCCATTTAACTAAGGCTAAAATTCTATAATTTTCATAGCTATAAAATCGACCTAAAATTTATATCTACAGTTCAACAGTAAACAAAAACGTGTAATTATCTCTAGCAGCTCATAAGAATTTCCTTACCCTCGGAGGATGTTGATAGTTTATTTATGCCTCGGTATGTGAGTCAGTCCATTCCGGTTTAGTCTGCTTGCTTTGGAGCTTTAACTTTTGTTTAATTCTTCTTCTTTTAGTGTCTCCTGTTGCAAGATTTTCTTTGAATAGGTTGTTTTTCCTTGTTTGGCTGGACTCACGATTTGGCTACCTTTTTCACAAATTCTCGGCACCCTTTTTATTCGCATGTGCACGGGTCGTACAAGTAATAATGAGATTTGAGTCCCGAGTTATCGTCTCACAAAGAAGTTGATTAGCCTAATTAACTACCAGTTAATCTTACCCTAAGTATATCCTAGTAAATTATGAAGTTGCAATGGGTGATCTACTAAGGCTAATTAAAATTACTGAAAAACAATAAAATAATAAAAACTAAATAAAATCGAGCTAAGATTTACTTACCGAACTCCGAGCAATTAAAGAAAATACATACAAAAGATAATCAAAATAGTTAAAAGTTAATTAACGCAATTAAACTAAAATGCAAATATGAAATTAACAAAACAAGATTAATTAAAGTAAAATAAACAAACCTAAAATAAAATATGCATGTAATTAAACTAATAGAAAATGCAATTTAAACTAACCTAAAATTTAATAAAAATGAAGACTAAATTAAAAATGCATAAAATGAGTTTAATCTAAATTAATTCTAATTTGAAAACCTATATAAAAAAATTAAAAATTAACTAATGACATAATTAAATCTAAATTATAGACTAATCAATCAATTGAACTATAGCTAATCATGCAAACAGTCATTAAAATCTTAACTTCTTATGCTAACAAATTAAATTGGAATTTAACTATTCTAAAAGTGCATGAAAATGGATTAAAGCTACAATGCAAATGTGCCAAACATGGCCTTAGACAACATTAAGAACCAAGTGGTCCTGATTTTTACACTGTTCATGTTCATCCGAAATGCATTTCCAAGCATGCTCGGTTTGTCCTCTGCTCTAGGTGTGTCGGTCCTGTCTATCGTTATATTGATTCTGCTCCTGCCGTGCTGCTCCAGGCTGCTATGCAGCAAGTGTACTATACTATGATCTGCACTGTACTGCTATGTGCACAAGTCATCTATTCTTCAAATCGTTGGGCACCCGACTCCTGCTCACGCAGCAGATTCCCTAGCCTGTCCTACCTGCGCCAGAGCACACATCCATTCTCTGCCCAGGTACCAGGCAACGTCTTCCTCCACTAACTAGTCCTGCCATGCCTCTGCTATTACTTTCAATGTTGGTGCGGCTTGGTTGTCATTTGCTTCATGTGCCTCTTCGGTCTAGTAGTAAGCATCATCTCTACATCACCTCTGCACTTACAACAACATCAGCCGCACCCTGCCAAAGTTCTACATAGTAGCTCAGTGTTAGTGTAGGAGCACAACCATGAACCTGCAGACAGCCAATCACGGTGTGAGATCAAAATAACAGCAACATAGAGACGATGAACAGTGCAAAATCACTTGAAACAGGGCAGAACAGAGAAGACAAAATGATCCCTGTTCACCAACTTAATGTTCTTAGCTTCTGTTTTGTACCACACGGTAATAGTTGGCCAACATTATTAGCAATGAAATGAAGAAAGGCTTCTATCTAATCGAAATAGAAGATAATAGACCGAAACAAAAATGTACATGCAGTAGTTGAAATATCCTTTAACATGAACCGTGAAAATTGGAAAATGCAAAGATCCTAACACCATGAAATACTTGCTCCTCTATGCAGTCATTATTATTCTGTTGTGCCAACGAATCGGGAACAATACCCGACATCCAACTCTCATCAAAATACCAGAATAAGACAAAATCAGTAAAAATTGAAGCATCCAATGTGATTGTGGCTACATACGACTAAGCAGTATGAAAACAAAGAAAGAAAATCGAAGATTAAATGGAGCTAGTGAGACTCGGTCAAAGCAAAAATTCAAGCTGGAACAGAACTCAAATCGCAATCGAAGGAAAATGTAAAGAAAAGCATGGAAATGATTTAAGGTTGAGCAGCTGTCACCATGCTCTCCTCTCAAACTGAATGAATTGTAAGACCTAATTTTTTTTTTAAAATATGAAATCAGAAAGGATCAAACGAAGGATTGAAATGGAAGTCTCGAACACGTGCAAGGGTAAAACGATCAAAAGACTGAAAGTCGGTATAAATTCGACAAGAAAATTTAATTAAAATATGGGATTGAGAAATCTTGATCAATAACGAAGAAATAATTAAATTTCGGATTAAATTGATCAAGATATGAATTTATTGGAATTAATCAAAATTTTCACCTCGAGAAATTATCCCAAAAATAATCAAAAAATATACCGAAAAGCCGAATAAGATCGATAAATTCATTTAGTGATTAAATGAATAAAATATAATTTTTTTCAGATATTTTGGATTTTAATAATAAAATAATGAATAAAAAATAATAAAAATATAAAAACATAAAAAAAGAAATTGCAAATCGCGAAAATCTAAAACTGAAGAGGAAAGAAACATAAGCCTCAAATTGAAGGCCAAACCCGAAGAGATCCCTCCAGCCAACGGCTATCGGTGACCAAGGACCCCAGGCAAGGGCCGATGAAGGGCGACGAGCCTCGTGGGAACCACCAGGCACTGGCACATGCACCGACAACGTCGAAGAATGCCAAATCGACGGAGGGAGTGCTGCGAGAGAAAAGCCTGGATTCGTTGGTGATGGCGCTGTTTCGATCCACCCCGAGGGCCGATAATGAACGCCCAACCGTAGCTGAGCCGAACGACATTGGAATCGCATTGGGAACCGGTCGGACGGTGCCAAAATGATGAAATGATGCCTGAATCGGTACGGTCGGTTCATCGCAGTGACGATATGCTGAAACGGACTGGATCGGTTCAGCCAAAAAGAAAAGGAAAAGAAAAAAAGGAAAGAAAAAGAGGAAAATTTGAGAAAAATCCCAATGATGCAATCGAGCTATGGGTAAGTCGGTAAGTGGTCAAAATTTTAATTTGATTAATATTCGACTGAAAGTTTACCTGAAAAAAATATGTAATTGTGGAGCTCGACAATTGACGTCAAACGAGAGCTCGAGACAGTCTCGATTTGTGTACTATCATGGAATCTCAGGTAAGTAACCCTTATTTACGACAATTTGCATCGTTATGCGTGTTAGATAAATTACGGATATAATTTTCGCGTAAAATGAATTAAATTCTGGAAATTAAGATAAATTGTCGTAAATAATTAAATAAGCTATTCGAGAGTTTAGAACAAGGCTCAATATATATTGATGGGCCCAATGAGCCCAATAGGCCTCGATAAAGTGAATAGTAAGTGCAAAACGGGCTTAAGGCCGATTTAGGCCTATTATGGTATAATAAGGCCCAATATGGGTAAACGGGCCCAATGATTTAAATTAAGTCCAGAAAATATGAAATATAATTAATTGTATTGTATTTGACCTGATGTATATTTATACGCAGTTCCGAAGATTTGATTGAGAGCAAATCGGACTGCATGACGAGACATCAGTGGAAAGGTCAGACTGTACATAAAATAAGGTAAGGGAATTGTGCGAGTAGCTAGAGGTAGTTACGCGTACTTTAAATAGCTTTTGTATACACTGAATATGTATGTATACATTGATATTGTACAAAGGTCCTAAAAATGGTTTAATAAGGACTCGAAATAGGTAAAGACTATTTTACCCCTATTGAGGGAAGTTCACCTAAGGATAGTGAATGCATGATTTAAGGAATTTTCTTGGTTTTTAAGCAAAGTAAATTGATAGATTGGCCAGTAATTGCATAAATTTCACAAGATAACACTACGTAAGTGTTATTTATATTTAAATGAAATTTCTTTAGAAAATAGGCCAACTATCAAGTTTATATGAAAATAGATAGTGCTGGCGCATAACTCGCACTATATCTGAGTTTGTGAGTGTGCATAAAACGTGCTTGAGCAATTGCTCGCACCAACTTATGTGACATCATATGCATGAAATGTGCTAGAGCGATTGCTCTGATTTTTATTATTGTGAAATGCATGAGAGGTGTTGGAGCTTAGCTCGCACTCTATTTTGAATGTTTTGATTTGTTTTGACTTGATTTGCATAAAAAGGTGCTGGACCGATTGCTCACACTAGTTTTTATGACTTGATATGCATAAAAAGGTGCTGGAGCGCTTGCTCGCACTCGTTTTAATGATTTGACATGCATGAGAGGTGCTGGAGCTTAGCTCGCATCCTGTTTTGATATGATAATTGCATAAAAGCCGTGCTGGAGTGTAACTCGCACGAGATTTGATTTATTTATGCATAAAGCCGTGCTGGAGTGTAACTCGCACGAGATTTGATTTATTGATGCATAACACCGTGTTGGAGCTTTCTCGCACGAAGTTTTATATGGATTTATAACTCATTTTAAAGACGTACTAGAGTACTACTCGTACGCAGATTTTACTGATTTTTATAAAATCGTGCTAGAGCTTCGCTCGCACGAGATTTTTTGATATCATGAATATGCATGGAGCCATGCTAGAGCTTATACGCACAGGGATTTATATGACATGCATATAGCCGTGTTGGAGCCTTCTCTCGACTGTGTGTCACAGTGAGATAATATGCCTACACGTACATACTTAGATAGAGATGGTATGGGTGGATAAAACCTATTGCAGGCACCCCTGACTGAGCTTGGGTTCACGGAGTATGTTGTACCGTGTATGTCACGCGGAGTACGCTGCACCATGGGGATTGTTGGTGTGGAGTGACATTAGCCACGAGGTAGCAAGCCCTGCCCTCGCAATCCTGATGTTATGCTGTTCTGGCGGATAGGACCGACCTACCTCTCGTTTCAGGTGTGATACTCCGCACACTATGTACCGTGTTGCCAGGGATCACTAGGTTATGGCCATAGTCCTCGTTGTTACTGAGATAGTCACCTACTTATCTCATATGATATAACTTGTGGTCTAGATAGACCAGGGTAAACCCGAGGGAGGGGTCACAGGCCCCCGATTTTGTGATTTTTACTGAGATGTATTTTTTAATAGAATTTTATAACGAATTACTTTATGAGTTTGAAATTGAATTATGAGATGCTTAACCCCTTTGGGTTATTTTATACTGTGCTTTAAATAAAATGATTTAAATGCAGTAGCATGATGAGTTTTCCATGCTTTAATCATAAATTCATGAAAAGAATTGTTTCTCATGAATTGTTTTACATGGCATGAAATGATGCATGATCTCGATTTACCTCATGCTAAGTATGATTTAATGATGTCACATAAAATGCTATTGATGCATAAGTAGTATGAATGATATATGCACAAATAGTTTTATAAACTAAGTCATTGATGAAATACATGATTTTGTGCTTGAGATTTTAATAAAAAGAAATAGATTTAAGGGCATGGCATTATGAGCATGTAGATAGTGGAGCTATCTACTTATTTGCATAATTGCCTTACTGAGCGTGTGGTTTGCTCACCCCCTTATTTTTTCATCTTTTCAGAGCACTCGCAGTAGTTAGTGAGCGGCTGATAACTTGCATTCTTGGTATCCGCTACTTCCCATCGAGAGACAGGTATACACATTTGTATAGTTTTGTATCTAAATATGTAATGCACAGTACTGTAAATGGATATGATGTCAGGGATGTAAGGTGATGTAATACCATTGTATATGTATTAGTTAAAGTCAAAAGATAGTAAACTCTGATATGTGAATGTGATTATGGAAATGGAATGGTAAATAGGTGAGAGGTGACTAACACCGAATCATAGCCCAATTGTTTGTAAGATGGTCACTATGAGAGAAATGTAAGAATTAATTAATAATTGAAAAGTGAAAAATTTGTAGTGATTTTAGGTAATTTGGGTCATGATAGTTTTTGGTATCAGAGCTGAGTTGGCCTGATATGAGTCGGTGTTAGTGGTTAAGGAAGTTTACATCCCCATGTACTGTGCATTGTTTAGATACAATTATGTATATCGAGATGAAATTGCAGCTAAGAATTTGATTTTTAAATGAAAGAATAGACTCATTAACTGATAGCCGCTATGATAGAGAGGTGAGTACACGAGCTTGAGGCCATAGATATAGGCCTGAGAGTCATACTGAGTCACCACATGAGACTCAAGATGAGATTGAAGTGGAGGCTGATGTTGAGAATGCCTCACAGAGTCCGACAGAAAGATTGGACAGAGTTCGACAGTATTAAGACACGCTTCGCGAGGTTGGAACGGAGTGTGGAGAATATTTTACGGTTAATTGCTATGAATATGCATGAGATTTGAGGGCGAGTCGGAGCATTGGTGGAAGTTCGCTCGATGCACCTGAAGAGTTATACATCCAGATTGGACATGAGAAAATAATCCTAGATGTATTCCGATGACAGAATATCCCGGACACTGCTTAAAGAAAATTACAGATGAAATTATTTACTCTGACCCAGAGGAACTGGTTGATTAACGAGTATGAATCTCAGTTTATATACTTGCCCAGGTATGACCCCGACACTATGAATAGTGAGAGTCGGAATGTCTAAAAGTTCATGGAAGGGCTCAAATTGTCAATTTGAGTCTGATGGGCCCCGTTACATATCACTACCTATGCCGAGGCAGTGCGCACACTGCAGTTATGTGAATAAGATCATGAGTTGCACGCCTCTGAGATTGGGAAAGGTAGTAAGGGCCGAAATAGAGACAGAAAGAGAATAGAGAATGACAGAGATGTCAGAACGAAAAAAGGTAGTTTGGTATAAGATTTGAGTTGATAAATCATGGGGTAAGATGATTGATAAGGCCCCAATGTATCCAAATACAATATTTTTTAGGGGTATTGTGATTGGAGGACCCCGACCTGTTCCGTAGCAGTGTAAATAGTGTAGGATAGGTGGTAGTTATCACGAAAATAAGATGTTAGACGAGGGCGAGTGTATGCCTTAGACCAGGACACTGTTAATGTTTCATATGATGTGGTGGAAGATACCACACTAGTTGTGAATAATGAAGTAATTATTTTAATGGATCCTGGTGCCACGCATTTATTCATACCGCCTTTAGTTACTTATAAGCTAGGGAAAGATGTGAAGCCTATACCCTTAAGCAAGATGATGATAGTTAGCTGATTTTCACTAACTGAATATGGGTATAAGGATATGTCAGCCGATTTTATTCAAGGGAATATGAATAATTTTGAAGTAATATTTGAGAATAGATTGATTCGGCTTCAAACTATGATGTTTAGATTACTATCCTAAAATAGTGATGTTTTCACCCCTGAAAAGTATACTGTAAGTTTAGCATGTAATGAAAGAGTTTGTTATAAGTGATATATGAAAGGAGATAAGCTTTGAGATGTGATAGATCCTGAAGAGGCGTATGCAAGGTAAGAATATCTTTGATATGTAAAGTAATTTGGATTAAGTGATATGTAGTGAATCTGAATTGTGACCAAGGATACGAGGAGGATATATATCCACACCCAGTCCATGTGGTCAAGTCTGAGGGTTAATAAAGGTATTTCAAAATACCTCCCCGCCTGAAGACTTGACAGCGTCTAGAAGCGTACACATAACCTATAAATTGAAATCGACAGTCGTAATATATACATTTAAAATTTCGGTACCTTTACTGGTACGATAAAGAAATATAGAATTCGATTAATCATGAAGGTTTAAAAAAATTAAAAATTTTATAAAAGTCGTTAATATAAAAAAAAGGAAATGACGTGGGTGAGTATCTTAAACGAAAGTGATTTCGAAATGACATCATACGTTTATGCGTACATAGGTCAATGATATGGGTGATTGAAATATTTAGTGGAACTCAACTACGATGAGTTATTTAAACCTTACTTGGACCGATTGGTTGTCATCTTTAGTGATGATATTTTGATGTATTCGAAGTTCAGGGAAGAGCATGAGTAGCAATTAGAAACTGTCTTACAGACGAGGTGTTGTGAGTTTCTTAAAATGGGCTGCTCAGTTGACACGTCTCGTTTGGAAAAAGATTTCATACGAGTGGGATTATAAGTATGAAAATAGCTTTCATGAGTTTTGGTATATTGAAGTAATAAATTGACCACCGTAATTATTCTCACCATAACTAAGAGCTCAAGAGGTTTCATTGTGTATGGATACCTCAAAATAAGGATTGGGCTGTGTATTGATGTAAAATGGGAAGATAGTCGTTTATGGATCCAGATAGTTCAAGGACCATAAGAGAAACTATCTGACCCATGATTTAGAGTTGGTAGCCGTAGCGTTTACACTTAAGGTATGGCGTCACCACTTATACGGTAAGAAACTTCGGGTATGCACTGATCATAAAAGCCCTGAGTAGCTGTTTTCACAGAAAGAGTAGAATATGAGATAACCAAGAGGGTTAGAGTTTCTAAGGATTATGATTGTGAACATTATACCACCCAGGAAAGGCTAATGTAATGGCTGATGCCTTGAACTGAAAGAGCCTCGGGATGGTATCACATATGATGGTCAGGGAGCGTGAGCTGCTAGAGCAGTTGTGAGCCTCAGTAGTTGTAACGACCCTTAACCCTTGAAAATCGAGAGATTTTTTTTTTTTGAATTTAATTTACCCACTTATTCTCTCATTTTCTTAGGTTGTATTCCTGTTCAGTGTCAATCCTTAAAAATATCTCATTTAATTTATCCTTAAACATATTTCATCCCGACACATTATTTTCAATAGATGTCTGTGCATACAAATAGTCTGGTAAAGAGATAAGAATGTATACCTCACGCATATACAAAAGGTAGTCTGGGGAAGCTCATATCCGCCAGCCTACGTCGTCTACGCAGCATTTATTAGCTGTAATTCACTGCAAAAATCTGAGAGGTAGAGGGGTGAGCTTTTGGGGAAAAGCCCAGTAAGGTAATGCTCTTAAAGTAGTTCTGATATATAAAAACATTTGAAGTTGTTCATAGAATAAAACTTAATGCAATACATAAATTTTCATTTCATGCATAATCATCATAAAGCATGCGTGTCTTTAAAACAAATCACATACTTAACCCTTTTACAACTTTTCATAAACCTTTCATAAACATTTCATAAATCATTTCGTAAACATTTCATAAATCATTTCGTAAACATTTCATGAATATTTCAAAACCAATAGAACTTCAAAAGCATAACTGATGCAAAAACATATATCGGAGGATTAAAATCATATAGCATAGTTCATATCGGATGGAGACTTGGATAACTTATAGAGGGAAGTCATAAATATGCCCAAAGGCTGGATTCATATACATTCATATACGCCACAAAGGCGTGCACAATAAAAATGCATTGACCGTATGGCACTTTGCATCTGTAGGACTCAAGAGGTGGCCCCCCCACAGTCACACAGACTGTGTGGCACTTTGCTCTCACAGATCTCAAGAGGTGGCCCTCACGATCGTATGTCTTTGTGAACCGCGTGACACTTTGCTCCCGTCAGACTCAAGAGTTAACCCCCACAGTAACATAGACTGCGTGGCACTTTGCTCCCACAGAACTCAAGAGGTGACCCCCACGTTCGCATGTCTTTATGAATCGCGTGGTACTTTGCTCCCACAGAACTCAAGAGGTAACCCCTACAGTAACATAGACTGTGTGGCACTTTGCTCCCATTGGACTCAAGAGGTAACCCCCACGTTCACATCATTGTGGAAATTGCGTAGCACTTTGCTCCCACAGAACTCAAGAGGTAACCCCCACAGTAACATAGACTGTGTGGCACTTTGCTCCTGTCGGACTCAAGAGGTAACCCCCACAATTCCACTATACAATGCCCCTTTTTGTCTTAAAACAGAGTTTTCAAAATCTCACTTGGGTTTTTATAGCTCATTAACTCATATCGAGTAATAAAATCGAATTTCTTGAAATCTGAAAACTCTTTCATAAAACAGAAAGACTGTGTGGCACTTTGTTCCCGTAGGACTCAAGAGGTGGCCCCCACAATCCCCCTTCGAAAACAAATTTCTTTTCTTAAATACTTTTGAAATTGTCAAAAGTTTCTTTAACAATATGGATATAACAACATAAATAAATGTAAAACATCCATACACTTCATACTTTAGGAAATTCATTTCACAACATGAAAAATACTCGGAGAACATTTCGACAATTTAAAACATGCTTCGTAAGTATGAAAGTAATGATAAATAATTTCAAATCATATGCTCTTTCGTAAGATCATTTATCGGTGAAACAAATATGCATTATCAGAACTAAGTTAAATAATACCCCTTACCTCGATTTATCGAAATTTTGAGTTCGAGTAAGGATGCCTCCAAGTATCTCCCTTAAATCCTTCTACGATTCTCCTATACCGAAATTTGTATTCTTAGTATCTTATTTTATCGGATTAGCTACGATGCGTCAAAATCGAAATCATGCTTACCTAGGAAAAATATACTTAAAATCATAAAACGTACAGTTATCTTTAAAACTTACATAAATTCCTTACCTCGATGTTTGTCCGTAGTCCTCGATTGTCTCGACGTAGCGAGTTGACGGGTCCGGGTCACTCGAATTATTTCCTCGAAATTTCGTACCGATAGTTTCGAATAAATATTTCTGAATTTTCTTCCCCGGGCTTTTCTTATATTCTCGGTATATTCGTTGCATCCTCCAAATATACACACATATATATATATATATGTATAAATAAATATAAAATATTACCCTTTTTTTTTACTATTCATCCACTTCTTTTTTTTTTCTTTTTTTTTTGAATCAATCTCTCCTTTCCCGCCAACTCCATCTTCTTTCTTTTCTTTTCCACGCCGATCACTATTCATCATCTTCCTCCGTGTGCTTCGATCCTTCCCGGTGTTGCAACCCTCTGTAGTCACCCTCATTGTGTCTCCCTCGTCTTCCTCCTCACAACCGGCTCCATTCTAAGCTTTCACCGAAACCACCATAGCCGAGGAGTCTCCCCTGTCCCCCTCTGCTGAGCTTTAGTCCCACTGTTTCATTTACTGCCTTCCCGATCTTGCCTCTGCTTCAAGTTCTTCAGTTTCTGTCTCAATCCTATTCTTCTGTCACTACACACCTTCCTCTTCGGCCCTAGTTCTCGGTCCTTCAACAGCCGGCCTCTCTCTCATTTTTCTGGCTTTAGTTTCAGAGGACAAGATTCCCCTGTCCGTCTACTGCTTTAGCTGAGTCTTCGATTTCCTCACACTCCAGGACACGGTCATCAACATTCCTCTGCTTCAGCTCTTCGACTCACGGCTTGGGTCTTCCCTTTACTGCTTCCTTTTTTTTGTTCCAGTTTCGAGGCTAACAGAGTCAGCCTCTCGGTTTCTTCTTCCACTTTCTTTCACTGCATCTTTCTCTCTTTCTCGGTTTTTACATCAGTTTCCTTTTTATTGCTTCTCCAGGCCAAATTCGGCCTTTCCCTATTCCCCTCATGTTTTCTTTCCATCTCCAATAATCATAAGACTCCAGCAATGCCGGAGAGCTCCCTGCTGCGTTCTGTTTTCCAAACGAAACTAAAACCCAGCCCATGACTTCTATTCACAACTCTCGGCTTCAAGGACCCAAAGGAGAGAAATCCCTATCACGCATTCTTCAGTTCGATTTCTTTTCTTCATTCTATCATCACCATCGTCACTTCCTTCCAGCCTCTACTGCTTGCATTATTTTTTTTTTGCTATAGTTCGCGTGGTTTTGCTTCTCCGGTTCTTGGTTAAGTTTCCAGTTTTCTCATTGCTTCTGTTTCCTGCTTCCTCTCTCGGTTCAGATCTCCTTGCAGGCTATCTTCTATCTCGTTTTTTTTTTCATTGTCCCATCTCTAGCTGCAGACTACATGATTTTAGGCTGCTGCAGCCCTTTTCCATGACCCTTCCCGAGACCTCCCTTCTCCTGTAGCTACAGCACTGCTATGCCCAACTTCCTGGCATGATCATATTTTCATACTGCTCACGTTTTCTCTGCTTCCATCACGTCCTTTCTTTTCATACTACTATTATCATTATTAATTTATTTATTTATTCATTTAATTTATTTTATTAATAAATTTTAGATAGTTATTTTATACTTCACCATGTATTATTTCCTAAAGCATAACCAGCCTATTATTAGTACTTATCTAGTACGGAGTAATATACACGTATTAAATCTAGCTTAGAAATTTTATTTTTACATCTCAAAATTATTTATTCTTCAAATTAAAATATCTTAGTGATTTAGCCTCATCCAAGTTTCTCATATTATAATTCAACTTAATTATCCACCAATAAGCGCATTCTCCATTATTATTTAAACCGGATACATGAAAATTCGTGGGGTTTACAGTAGTGAGCCTCAGTAGTGATGTGATCCCTTTTGATGATGACGAGGATTTTGTGACAGCTAGCTTGATGTTAGAACCGGATTTGAGTGACCGAATTTGCCAAGCTTACCGTGATGATCGACATGGTGTGATAGTCTGGGTCAGATTTAGAAGGGTATAGTGACAGAGTTCACAGTGAGTTATGATGACTTACAGAGGTTCAAAGACAGTATAAGTGCTCCACAGGACCATAGTTGTTGAGATAATGTTATTGTCAAAAGCTCACTCTTCGGGATATACAGTGCATCTGGGAAATAATAAATATATCAGAATCTCTGAAAAGGGTATTGGTGGTCAGATATGAAAAGAGACATTGTAAAGATTGTAGAGACGTGTCTCGTATGTCAGCAGATTAAGGTAGAGCAAAAGATGTCTGCAGAGTTATTGCAGCCTCTACCTATATTGACACGGAAAAGAGAACAAGTTGCCATGAATATTGTGATGGGTTATAGAGGACCCAAATGAATCACAAGGCTATCTGGGTGATAGTCGATAGATTGTTAAGTCTACCCACCTTCTGGTTATAAAATCCCCCTGATACTCTGAGTGTGTAGGCGAAATTATGTGTAAGGAAGATTGTGGAATATTATATAGCGTTCCGGTGAGCATGGTAGCAGATAGGGATTCCCGCTTCACTTCCCACTTTTGGGAATACTTTTTTAAAGCTATGGGAACCCGATTGAGTGTTAGCACAACTTTTCATCCTCAGACAGATGGTCAGTTAGAGGGGACTGTACAGGTTCTGGAGGATATGATGAGAGTGTATGCCATTGATTTTATAAGCTCCTGGGATGATCGGTTGTTACTAATTGCATTCGCCAATAATGACTGCTATCACTCAAGTATCGGGATGACTTTATATGAGGCATTGTATAGCTGTAGGGAGTTGTTCCATGATTTGGATAAGAAGTGGGTGACAGATAGAGAATTGTTCCTGAATTGGTAAGACAAACTTCTGAGGATGTTTAGTTGATTTGTGAGAGATTAAGAACACCTCAGAGCTGATAGAAAAGCTATGCTGACAAGAGGCCGAAAACTATTGGAATTCACCGAGGGTGAATCAGTATTGTTGGAAGTTACTTGCCATAAGGACATAACGAGAATCGAAAAGAAGGCAAATCGAGTTTCGTTAGATTGAATTCTTTGAGAAATTGGACAAAGTGGAAGGTAAGGCTTGTAGGTTGGCGTTACCACTTCCATTAGCAGGCATCCATAATGTGTCCCATCTATTGATGCTTCGGACCCAGCATATGCGATCGGATATGAGCTCCAACAACTTAGCTCAATGAAAGTATAACGTATGTTGAAAAATCGATTCGGGTATTAGACAGAAGGAGAAAGTGATGAGGTTTAATATGATCTCCCTAGTCATGTCTGTTGGTAGTATTACACTCCGATAGACGTACCGGAGTAGTTTATGGACCCATTTGACTTGGTTCTAATTTGGAGGACCAAATTTCTTAAGTGGGTGAGATTGTAAGACCTGATTTTTTTTAAACATGAAATGAGAAAAGATCAAACAAAGGATTGAAATGGAAGTCCCGAACACGTGCAAGGGTAAAACGATCAAAAGACTAAAAGTCGGTATAAATTCGACAAGAAAATTTAATTAAAAATATGGGATTGAGAAATCTTGATCAATAACGAAGAAATAATTAAATTTCGGATTAAATTGATCAAGATATGAATTTATTGAAATTAATCAAAATTTTCACCTCGGGAAATTATCCTGAAAATAATCGACAAATATACCGAAAAGTCGAAATAAGACCGCTAAATTCATTTAGTGATTAAATGAATAAAATATAAATTTTTTAAGATATTTTGGATTTTAATAATAAAATAATGAATAAAATAATAATAAAAAAATTAAAATTATATGAAAAAAAAGAAATTGCAAATCGCGAAAATCTGAAACTGAAGAGGAAAGAAATAGAAGCCTGAAACCGAAGGTCGAACTCGAGGAGATCCCTCCAGCCGATGGCCACCGGCGACC
Source organism: Firmiana major (assembly GCA_033439115.1). NCBI lineage: Eukaryota > Viridiplantae > Streptophyta > Magnoliopsida > Malvales > Malvaceae > Firmiana > Firmiana major. The sequence goes on from CM065905.1 coordinate 44,012,870, forward strand.
AGGGACCCCAAGCGAGGGCCAGCGAAGGGCGACGAGCCTCGTGGGAACCACTAGGCGATGACGCGCTCGTCGACAATGCCGAGAATGCCAGATCGACGGAGGGAGTGCCGCGGGAGAGAAGCCTGGATTCGTCGGCGATGACGTCGTTTCGATCCACCCCGAAGGCCGATAATGAGTGCCCAGCCGCAACCGAGCCGAACAGCATCGGAATCGCGTTGGGAACAGGCCGGACGGCATCGAAACGATGAAATAGTGCCTGAACGGTACGGCCGGTTTAGCGCAGTGATGGTATACTGAACCAGATCGGGCCGGTTCAGCCAAAAAGAAAAGAAAAAGAAAAAAAAGGAAAGAAAAAGAGGAAAAATTAGGTAAAATTTCAGTGATGCAATCGAGCTACGGGTAAGTCGGTAAGCGGTCGAAATTGTCCGATTTAAATTTCAAAATATTTAATCTGATTAATATTCGACTGAAAGTTTACCCGAAAAAAATATGTAATTGTGTAGCTCGATAATTGACCTCAAACGAGAGCTCGAGATAATCTCGATTTACGTGCTATCATGAAATCTCGAGTAAGTAACCATTATTTACGACAATTTGCATCGTTATGCGTGTTAGATAAATTACAGATTTAATTTTCGCATAAAATGAATTATATTCTAGAAATTGAGATAAATTGTCGTAAATAATTAAATAAGCTATTCGAGAGTTTAGAACAAGGCTCAATATATATTGATGGGCCCAATGAGCCCAATAGGCCTCGATAAAGTGAATAGTAAGTGAAAAATGGGCTTAAGGCCGATTAAGGCCCATTATGGTACAATCGGGCCCAATATGGGTAAACGAGCCCAATGATTTAAATTAAGCCCAGAAAATATGAAACACAATTAATTGTATTGTATTTGACCTGATGTATATTTATATGCAGTTTTGAAGATTTGATTGAGAGCAAATCGGACTGCATGACGAGACATCAGTGGAAAGGTCAAACTGTACAGAAAATGAGGTAAGGGAATTATGCGAGTAGCTAGAGGTAGCTACGTGTACTTTAAATAGCTTTTGTATACACTGAATATGTATGTATACATTGATATTGTACAAATGTCTTAAAAATGGTTTAAAGATTTTAAGGACTCGAAATAGGTAAAGACTATTTTACCCCGATTGAGGGAAGTTCACCTAAGGATGGTGAATGCATGATTTAAGGAATTTTCTTGGTTTTTAAGCAAAGTAAATCGATAGATTGGCTAGTAATTGCATAAATTTCACAAGATAACACTACGTAAGTGTTATTTATATTTAAATGAAATTTCTTTGGAAAATAGGCCAACTATCAAGTTTATATAAAAACAGATAGTGTTGGTGCATAACTCGCACTATATCTGAATTTGTGTGTGTGCATAAAATGTGCTTGAGCGATTGCTCGCATCGACTTGTGTGACATCATATGCATAAAATGTGCTAGAACGATTGCTCGCACTGATTTTTATTATTGTGAAATGCATGAGAGGTGCTGGAGCTTAGCTCGCACTCTGTTTTGAATGTTTTGATTTGTTTTGACTTGATTTGCATAAAAAGGAGCTGGAGCGATTGCTCGCACTAGTTTTTATGACTTAATATGCATAAAAAGGTGCTGGAGTGCTTGCTCGCACTCGTTTTAATGATTTGACATGCATGAGAGGTGCTGGAGCTTAGCTCGCATCCTGTTTTGATATGATAATTGCATAAAAGCCGTGCTGGAGTGTAACTCGCACAAGATTTGATTTATTTATGCATAATGTCGTGTTGGAGTGTAACTCGTATGAGATTTGATTTATTGATGCATAACACCGTGCTGGAGTTTGCTCGTACGAAGTTTTATATGGATTTATAACTCATTTTAAAGACGTATTGGAGTACTACTCGTACGCAAATTTTACTATTTTTATAAAACCATGCTAGAGCTTCGCTCGCACGAGATTTTCTGATATCATGAATATGCATGGAGCCGTGCTAGAGCTTCACTTGCACAGGGATTTATATGACATGCATATAGCCGTGTTGGAGCCTTTTGTAGACTGTGTGTCACAGTGAGATGATATGCCCACACGTGCATACTGAGACAGAGATGGTATGGGTGGATAAGACCTATTGCAGGCACCCCTAACTGAGCTTAGGTTCACAGAGTACGTTGTACGTGTCTGTCATGCGGAGTACACTGTACCATGGGGATTGTTGGAGTGGAGTGGTATTAGCCACGAGGCAGCAAGCCTTGCCCTCGTAATCCTGATGTTATGCTATTCGGCGGGTAGGACCGACCCACCTCCCGTTTCAGGTGTGATACCCCGCACACTATGTACCGTGTTGCCAGGGATCACTAGGTTATGGCCATAGTCCTCGCTGTTACTGATATAGTCACCTACTTGTCTCATATGATATAACTTGTGGTCTAGATAGACCAGGGTAGACCCGAGGGAGGGGTCAGGCCCTCGATTTTGTGATTTTTACTGAGATGTGCTTTTTAACAGAATTTTATAACGAATTACTTTATGAGTTTGAAATTGAATTATGAGATGCTTAACCCCTTTGGGTTATTTTATACTGCGCTTTAAATGAAATGATTTAAATGCAGTAGCATGATGAGTTTTCCATGCTTTAATCATAAATTCATGAAAAGAATTGTTTCTCATGAATTGTTTTACATGGCATGAAATGATGCGTGATCTTGATTTACCTCATGCTAAGTATGATTTAATGATGTCACATAAAATGCTATTGATACATAAGTAGTATGAATGATATATGCACGAACAAGTTTATAAATTAAGTCATTGATGAAATACATGATTTTGTGCTTGAGATTTTAATGAAAAGAAATGGATTTAAGGGTATGACATTATGAGCATGTAGATAGTGGAGCTATCTACTTACTTGTATAATTACCTTACTGAGCGTGTGGTTTGCTCACCCCTCTTATTTTCCCATCTTTTCAGAGCACTCGCAGTAGTTAGTGAACGACTGATGACTTGCATTCTTGGTATCCGCTGCTTCCCATCGAGAGACAGGTATACACATTTGTATAGTTTTGTATCTAATATGTAATGCACAATACTGTAAATGGATATTTTGTCGGGGATGTAAGGTGATGTAATACCATTGTATATGTTAAAGTCAAAATATAGTAAACTCTGATATGTGAATGTGATTATGGAAATGGAATGGTAAATAGGTGAGAAGTGACTAACACCGAATCATAGCCCAACTGTTTGTAGGATGGTCACGATGAGAGAAAGGTAAGAATTAAATAATAATCGAAAAACGAAAATTTTGTAGTGATTTTAGGTAATTTGGGTCGTGACATGAACAACTAACGGAAAATGAGAAACAAATGTGATAAAAGATAATACTAACTACTAAAATGAGAAATTTGCATTAAAAAAATGAAAGCTTCTAAAAGTTTAAAAATGGTGGCTAAAACAAAAAGAATAACAAATGTGCAAAGCTTGAGAAAAAAAAATCCAACAATAAAGCTTTTAAAATAAAACTTTAAACTATTCTAAAAACTAAAACTACTCCTAAATTACTCTACACTACTCCTAGCCTAGGCTACTTCCTAATTTCAATTGCCATCATATTCTATTTATATACACACTTAGGGGTACAATGATAATTTTTTGATCCTAGATGAGTTGACATTGTTTGGCCACTTGTCTTCATTTATTTGTTGCAGATTAGATATTTCCATGTCATTTGTTGATTTGTCCAGTTGGTTCTGCGATGTGGCCTGGCGTGTGCCTTCCAGAAGGTTGGCACGGTGTCCTTCGATCTTATCGTTTCGGAGCAAATAAAATATGGACACCTGGCATCACGCATGTCCAGATGACTGATGACTCGGTCTGCAAATTGGAAGTGGTCCAGTCTCTTTTAGCTTGTTTTCAGCCCATTTTTGACTGAAACGATTGTGTTTCATCTGGATTTAATTTATCTGCACATTAAAGAATTTTAATTAAATAAAGGCGATTATTAATAAAATAAATTGGGGTTTTAAATAATTAATTAGGAAATTAAGCACAAATAATTCTATTAAAAATAGAATTATCACTAAGTCCATATTGAAATCACCCAAACAAAGTCTTCGAATCTTGACCCATATGCTCTTGTTAGATTCTGCCTCAAACCAATTCATTCTAGCACTTGCAGCTGGTATCAAGGGTTTTCAAGGCTAATAAGGGTAGACTATGTAGGTACTAGAGGTGTTCAGAATTGCCTTTCGAGCCCCCTCCCTTTTACTTCCTACATGTCTCTACGTTTCCACATCACTCCTTGTCTGCCCATTATTCTTTTTCAGCTGCTGTACATCGCCATTTCAGTTGCTGATTGGAAGTGTCTCCAAGGCTGAAAGTGTGGAAACAACGGTGCCTTATAATGACTCAAACTGTTTCTTCCCTTTCCTTTTTTCTTCTTCCCTGTTGCTTTTGTTTTTAGCCTTATCTCTTTTCCCTAGCAGTATACGATCACACCCTTCCACTCTCCTTCGATTTTGTTTCGTTGCCCCATTCACCAATCCAGCTCTCTTTCTTTCCTCCTTATTTTTCGGTTTTCCTTCCTCTTTTTATTTAAATCGAGCCTGCACTTTTGGTTCAGTTTGTTTCGTTTTCTTCCTGTCGATACATGGTTCCTCTATTTTCTTTTTTAATGTGTTTCTAACATTTTCAAACTACTCACATCGTCATTTTCTCTTCAACCGAATAATGGCAATTTCCAGCGGGCATTACCTGCCTAGTGTTTTCATTTTCCACTTAACGTTCTCAGGTTGGCAACCCCTTACAACATCCTCTTATTAGACCATACTTCCATTTTTGGTCTACTCCTCGATTCAATCCTTTCACGTCATCTCTTTCTTGTTTCAGCCCCTAACAAATTGCTCCCATTATGTTATTTAGATATATATATATATATATATATATTGTTCCACTGATGGTTGCAGTTTGCAGCTTCCAACTTGTTTCTGTTTCTCTTTTGTTTTTGCTGTCCACCCATCATTTCTGTCAGGTTTCTCTCTTTTCTATTCACTGCAAATTTTAAGATCTTGGAACAACAAATCAAAAATCCTGCCACCTCCACTACCTAGGCTACTATACCATATGTGAGACCCCATCTATATTTGACCTAATTATATGTAAACAAAAGTATAAGACAAATGATTTCTTTTGATCATGTAAATGTGAATGTATTGCAAATGGGATAAATGAGTGTCATGACACAAATAAGGGCTGAAGTGGCCATAAACTAAACAAACAAAACTTTAAGCATTCGAATTTGCAAATAAAGATTTAAACACAAAATGATATGGCATGGACTGCGAATTCTAAGTATCCTTCATGAATTCAAGTAATACACACAAGTCATATTGTATGTGAATCATAGGAAATGAGCCTTTTCATGTGTCACGACCCTCAACTTACCAAAATACGTACCAATTTTTTTCATTTTCATGCATTCTTTATTATTCGTCCTTTCCCGATCGTGAACAGTTACTCTCCTCAGCAGTTGGGCTGTGTGTCAATGTCTACCTCATCCATCCATAACAATTTAATTTCAAAAGTAAACACTTTTATAAATACATCAGAGTTACTGTTTACATTGCTTTACATCCCCAATGTTTACATACAAAATGCTACTGTGCTATGTCTAGTTTAGATACAAAATAATTCAAGTGTGTATACCTTACGCGATGGGATGCAGCGGATACCAAAAGGGAAAGCCTCAAGTCACACTCAATCTATACTCAAATCTCTGTAGAGAGGGGGAAAATAAGGGGGGTGAGCAAACCACATGCTCAGTAAGGTAATCTACGAACAGGTAGATATTGCACTATCTACGTGATCGTGTTGCCATGCTCAAAGCATACATTTCATCATTTTCTCAAAATATGAGTTCGTGCTAGTGTTAATGGTATGTAAAGCATTCAAGCTATTAAAATCCAGTGCACAATTCAATTCAAAGCATGGCATTAACCATCATGCAGAGTTTATAAGTAAGGCATGGCATTAATCATCATGCATATTTCATAAGTAAAGCATGACATTAAACATCACATGCGTCAGTGCACTTTAAAACCATTAACAAATCGATATCTCAAAACAATTCATCACTTGTCAGGACTCAGCCCCTCCCTCGGACTATCCTGACCCACAAATCATTTCTAACATGGATTTATTCATAAAGCAACAAACATGTGAGATAGGCAATTCAATAAGGGAAATAACTCTAGGACTATGGCCATAACCTATGATACCGGCTACACGAATCGGGTGTGCGGGATATCACCACTATCTGCTCTGCACAGGAGGTGGGTCAAATCCAACCCGCCGATCCATAGCAGATCTCATCCGAAGACGACGTATCACAATCTCAACATGGTACAACGTACTCCATGCTACCTGTATGGTACAACATACTCCGTGGATCCACATCAACACATCATATCACGCCACATCTAAAAAACGCACGTGTGAGCCTATTTAATAGGTACGACTTCTTGTCTACCCGAAGCTCCTAACACGGCTATCAACATGTCACATTTTAAAAAATACACGTGCGAGCCTATTTAATCGGTGTGACACCCAGTCTACCCGAAGCTCCAAGCACGACTACAAGCAAGGTGGGCATCTAATGAGAGCTATGCTCCAGCACCATGCCAAAACCAGTATCAAAATCCATGTGAAAATTGGTGCGAGCTAAGCTCTAACACTCATACGTATAAAACACATCAAATCTCATGCGAGTCATACTCTAGCACGCCTTCATTCCCACGAAAACTATGTAGGTGGGTCAAATCTTTGCAAAGTGTGGTTAGTAAACCAAAACAACTCATTTCTTTTGCAAATCATTTCAAATGTTAGCCAACCTACCAAATCATTTACTAAAAAGCAATAATTCATGATTTTCAAAGCCTTATGCTTTTGTTTTCACGCACATTTCACAAACACCCAACTTTTGCCCTTCAATCACCCAATTTCATTTCCTAATATCTCATGTATTCTAGCAAAGCATTTAAGCGCACAAATTGCCCACAGATATCTCTAACAGTCTACAGAATTCCCTTACCTCAATTTACTTGAGTGCGACTCTCTTCCTCTTAGTTTCTTGCGCTCTTGGCTCGCCTTGCTCCTGTGTATCCTCGGGAGCTGCGATTCATTCATCCAAACCACTTGAGTTAATATTGTTAACTCACGTTTTGACCTCACTAGTCAATATAACTACTTCGTGCATTTTACAATGCCTTAATCCACATTTTACCCCTTTTTGGTAAACCTCACAATTTATTCACTAACAACTTCTTAAAATCATAGTCATAACACTATTATCACTTCAAGATACTCCATTCATCATTATTCTCAATACATTTCACTTTCTCACACTAGACCATTTCTAGGTCATGGTGGATTCATTCTACTCTAGGTAGTTTCTACCATTTCTATACATACCAAATCATTCCCCACATCAATATCCAAACAATGTACTTCAATATTTACATTAGAAACTCACCTAGTTTGTTTTCCTCTTTGCTCCAAATGAAAATGCACCTTGATTCTTCAATCCAACTAGTAGGGAAATGCCTCCAACTATGTTGTTCTTCTCTTTGGTGTGAACAACTTTTCCTCTAGTAGCTTTCCCTCAAATCTTATTGAAAATGTGTGGATTTAGGAGTGAAAAGCTAGGTTTTAGGTTGGAAATGGAAAAGATTGGTTTTGTCTTGAAAAATTACAGATCCAACTGCTCCATATTTATAGAATTTGCTTGATGAGATCGATCTGCATTGGGTAGAGATCGATCTGGTCCTCTTAAAATCCCTCTTTTCCACGACATTTTAAAGGAAAGAGATCGATATGTCGAGGCTTAAGATCAATCTGCTTGAGGCAGAAGGTTAAGGAGATCGACCTGGTCTTGGGGAAGATCGATCTGCATTTTACAAAAGATTTAGAAGATCGATCTAGTCTTAGGGGAGATCGATATGTATTTACAAAATATTTAGGAGATCGATATGGCTCCATTGGAGATCTATCTGTCCTATTCCATAGCTTAGAATAAGAGCATTTTTGCTCTTCCAGATCGATCTCTCATCCTATGAGATCGATCTGGCCTTCATATTCCCAGATTTTTCTGCAGTTTTCTATAGGTACTTACACCAAAATAACTTTAGTTTGCTGCCATAGTCATTTACTTATCCGATCATCTTTGAAACTTGAAAATGACATCCATTCATACTTTATACCCATTAGAACTTGTGTAAAATCTTTGTATAACCAAAGGTACTTGATATAACCTAAATGGAAGTGCATAACTTATGTAATCTTCCTTCCATTTTACCACACTACTCATTTTCCATTCTACTCACATTCTTCTCATGTTTAAGTCAATTTCCTTCATATTCATATATAATGTAACTTGTATAGACAATCACAACTCTTATTACAAGAGTGTACATTAAACTTTTGGACTTGCATTACATATACTTCATATTACATGTATATCACCATACTTATGAATTCATTTACATATATATACTAGGTTAAACCTATACGGGGTCTCACATTCTCCCCCACTTAGAAAATTTGGTCCTCCAAATTGGAACCAACTCAATCCTTGAATAATTCAGGATACTTCTCTTGCATCAAACCCTCCAATTCCCATGTGGCCTCTTCCACCGTGTGATGTTGCCAAAGAACTTTTACCAAGGGAATTGTCTTTATCCTCAACACTTTCTCTTTTCTATCCAATATCTGAATTGGCTTCTCAACATACGTCATGCCTTCATTGAGCTCCAAAGGCTCATACATTATCACATGTGCCGGGTTTGGGTGATACTTCCATAACATGGATATGTGAAAGACGTTATGAACACTTGCCAACTCTGGTGGCAATGCCAATCTATACGCATTATCTCCCACCTTATTGAGTATCTCAAATGGCCCTATATATCAAGGGCTCAACTTTCCCTTCTTCTCGAATCTCATAATTCCCTTCGAAGGAGAAACTTTCAAGAACACCGACTCACCCACATCAAACTCTAGTGGTTTTCGTCTCCTGTTAGCATAACTCTTTTATCTGCTCTGAGCTATCTATAACCTCTCACAAATCAACTGGACATCCTTAGAGGCTTGTCTAACCAAGTCGGGAGCAAAGATTTGTCTGTCACCGACCTCTTCCCATCCAATCGGGGAACGACATCTACGCCCATACAATGCCTCATATGGTGCTATCCCGATACTCGTATGAAAATTATTATTATAGACGAACTCTACGAGTGGAAAATGGTCATCCTAGGAGCCTCTAAAATCCAATGCACATGCTCTCAACATATCCTCTAGGGTCTGTATAGTCCTTTCTGACTGACCATCAATCTGAGGATGAAACGCGGTGCTAAAACTCAAATAGGTCCCTATCGCTTCCTGAAAATGTTCCCAAGAATGGGAAGTGAAGCGAGCATCCCTATCAGAAATCACGCTCACTGGAATTCCATGTAGCCTTACTATCTCGTGCACATACAAGTTCGCTAACTGGCTCAGAGTATCGGTAGCTCTCATAGCTAGAAAATGGACTGATTTCGTCAACCGATCCACAAACACCCATATGGCATCATAACCTCTGTGGGTCCTCGGCAATCCCATCATAAAACCATGGTGACGTGCTCCCACTTCCAAGTCGGTATCGATAGAGGCTGCAATAACCCTGCTAACTTCTGATGCTCTACCTTCACTTGCTGACAAACAAGACACTTAGCAACATATTCAGCAATGTGCTTTTTCATCCCAGACCACCAATAAACCTTTCGAAGGTTTTGATACATTTTAGTACTTCCTAGATGTATCGTATACTTTGATGAGTGAGCCTCTGTTAAGATCAACCTTCTGATCTCCGCATCATCAGGAACACATATCCTACCTCTAAACCTCAATAATCCATATGAACTCAACTCAAAGTCCGTCTCTATACCCTTTGTATCTGCTCGACAATATCACTGCACTACTGATCAACTCGCTGAGTCTGTCAAATTTGATCTACCAGATCTGGTTCCAACTGCAGGCTAGCTACCATAAATCCACTATCAGCGTCAAGCGGGGTCATATCTAAACTGAGGTTCATGAATTGTTCCAACAGCTCGGGTTCCTTGATCATCATGAATGACACAAACCCGATATGCTTCCTACTCAATGCATCAGTAACTACATTAGCTTTACCCCGGTGGTATAAGATCTCACAATCATGATCTTTTAAAAGCTCGAGCCATCTCTTCTGTCTCATGTTCAACTCTTTCTGCGAGAACAGGTACTTAAGGCTCTTATGATCTGTGTAAATCTAAAAGCTCTCACCATAAAGATAGTGGCGCCATATTTTCAATGCAAACACTACGACTGCCAACTCCAAAAAGTGGGTTGGGTAGTTCCTCTCGTGATCCCTTAACTGTCTTGATCCATAGGCTACTACCTTCCCATCCTGCATCAATACACAGCCCAATCCTTGGTGTGAAGCATCCGCATACACCGAGAAACCTCCTGAGCTGGTAGGAATGGTGAGTATCGGAGCCGTGGTTAATCTCCTCTTCAACTCCTCAAAACTTTCTTCACACTTATTGTCCCACACAAATTCAACATTCTTTCTCATGAGACGTGTCAAAAGAGCAGCTCTCGAGAATCCCTCCACAAGCTTTCTGTAATACCCATCTAAACTCGAGAAACTTCTTATCTCTGTCACTGTCTAGGGTCTCTGCCACTGTGTCACTGCTTCAATCTTTGATGGATCCACTAACACTCCATCCTTTGATACTATTTAACCCAAAAAAAAAGATCTGTTCTAACCAAAAGTCGCACTTACTGAGTTTAGCATACAGCTTCTTCTCTCGAAGGGTCTGCAGCGCTATCCTTAGGTGCCGTTCATGCTCCTCTCTAGACCTAGAGTGCACCAGTATATTATCAATAAACACGATTACAAATCGATCCAAATACTGGTGAAATACCTCATTCATTAACGACATAAAAGCTGCGAGAGCATTCGTCAACCCAAATGGCATAACCATAAACTCATAATGTCCATACCGGGTGCGAAAAGCTGTCTTAGGTACATCTCCACTCCGTATCTTCAATTGACGGTACCCAGACCTCAGATCTATCTTAGAAAATACATGCACTCCCTTAAGCTGATCCAACAAGTCATCGTTGCATGGAAGGGGATACTTATTCTTGATGGTGGCCTTATTCAACAACCGGTAATCTATACACAGCCGGAGGCTCCCATCCTTCTTCCTTACAAACAAAACCAGTGATCCCCAAGGTGAGACGCTCGGTCTGATGAACCCCTTCTCCAATAACTCCTGTAACTGTTTCCTTAATTATTCCAACTCAACATGAGCCATTCTGTACGGTGGCTTGGATATCGGCTCCATACCAGGTGCCAAATCTATACCAAATTTCATCTCCCTATTTGGAGGTAACCCTAGTAATTCATCTGGGAAGACATCTGGAAATTCCCTAACCACTGGGATGTCTATCAACTCCAGACGTGCCTTATCCGTCATAACCACATAAGCAATGTATCCTTCACATTATCCTTTCCATCATTAGTAACACAATCATCACATACACACATATAATTGATACACAAATTCATCTCTCAAATATCAGGAATTGAGATCATACTCTTTTCATTTATAAAGATCATGTCATTTCATTTCCTTTCATCAAAACTTACAATAAAATTGTCTAGCCCTGAAAACATCAAGGTTCTAGCACGACAACCCATAATAACATAGTTTGCAACCAGCCAATCTATCCCTAGGATTACATCAAAATCACTCATATTTAATAAGATTAAATTAGCTGCCATTTCTTTACCTTAATCCTCATCTTACAATTCTTATAGACATGCTTGGTCAATTGACTGTCATTCATAGGGGTAGATATCATCAACATTTTATCTAGCAGTGTGGGTTTTACATCCTTCAACAATTTATGTGCAAAGGATGGTGATAGAAAAGATTGCTTGGCACCAGGATCAAACAATACAAATGCTTCTAAATCAAAGATTTGGATGGTACCTTTAACCACATCTGAAGATTGATCCGCAGTGTCCTGGTCCAACGCGTGTACTCACCCTCTGCTCATACCCATTGCCTACTTCCCCTTTTCCTCAGCTGTAGCCCTCCTCCTTGGAGCAGCTGTCCCAACTGGAGCTCTCTCTGGCTTCATATCCTTCCATGGGGCTTTCTCTGTCATCTCTGGGCAATCCCTGATTATGTGCCCTGATTTCCCACATCTAAAGCATACTGCAGGATATCCATAGCATGGTCGAGTACCATGGTGCCTGCCACACTTGTCACACTGCTCTGTCTTAGGTCGTGGCCCTCCAATCATAATTCCCTTAGCTGGAGCTATGGTCGGATGCATGAGAGTATTAACTGTCCTCTCCCGGATCTCTTCGATCCTCGGCCTCTTTCCATAAAATCTCTTGCTTCCCTTATAACTGAAGCCTCTATCCATCATTGGTCTCTTCTTATCTCTGTCCCTCATCTTACCAACCTTTCCAAATTCTGAGGCAATCTTATCAACATCTTGTTCACACAATTGTGCCCTACGCACTGCCTCCTCGTAGGTTGGTATATCTAGGGGAACCAGTCTAGACCTGATGGTCGGTCTCAATCCATCCACAAACTTCTGGATCTTTTCGACCTCATTACCCATCGTGTTGGGATCATATATGCCCAGGGATATAAAGGTCATCTCGTACTCATCCACATCCTACTCCCTTGGGTAAGTCCCAAAAATGCCATCTTCATCTTTTGCTGAGCGGTATCCAGTACATATTGTCTCTTAAATACCTCCAAAAATATATCCCAGCTAATTTCAGTATGCCGTGCTCTCAAAATAGGCCTGGTGGATTTTCACCAATGTTCTGTTGATCCCTTCAGCATAAAAGTGACAAACGCTACCATCTCGATAGTAGTGCACTGAAAGAACCCATACAGCTTTTCGATCTCATTTATCCAATCCTCAGCAGCTACTGGGTCCTTAACTCCATTGAAAGACGACGATCCAAACTTCTTGAACTAGCACAGTCTATCCAAATCACAACTGTAACCCTAGCCTCTACTGGCTTGTGGTGTAGCAACAAGCGTAGGCATATCTTGAGTAGGTGGGGGTATAGGTGTCTCTGTCATCTGAGGTTTCTGGACTAGTCGTGCCCATGCCTTAGGAACTGCCGCCTACTCTACATCACCCTATGTAGCAGGACTCTGTCTGCCCCCAACTCCAAGCAATGATTGAGTGACCAACTCCAAGATCATCTCAATGCTCTGCTCAATCCTCGCGAAGCGAGCCTTAATACTCTCGGGTCTCTCCTCAGGACCCTATGGAGCATGCTCAACCTTAGCCTCCACCTCAATCTCTTCCTGAGCCTCGTGTGTCTCTGGCTCAACATGACCCCCAGGCCTACCTCTACGACCTCTAACTTGTGCCCTCGCCCCTCTACCGTGACTGGTATTAGGCATAATTGCTCAATTCCCTACATTCACATCAAATTCTTAGTCAACCCATCGACACACACACAATTTGTATATAAACCAACATAGTAACATGGGGATGTAATTTTCCAACTTATTAAGTATTTTAGACAAGACACACGTCAGACCAATGCAAGCTCTGATACCAACTTCTGTCACGACCCTCAACTTACCAAAATACGTGTTAATTGTTTACATTTTCATACATTATTTATTATTCGTCCTTTCCCGATTGTGAATAGTTACTCTCCTCAACAATTGGGCTATGTGTCAATGTCTACCTCATCCATCCATAACAATTTAATTTCAAAAGTAATCACTTTTATAAATACATCAGAGTTACTGTTTACAAGTGTTTACATTGCTTTACATCCCTAATGTTTACATACAAAATGCTACTGTGCTATGTTTAGTTTAGATACAAAATATTTCGGGTATGTATACCTTGCGCGATGGGATGCAGCAGATACCAAAAGGGAAAGCCTCCAGTCACGCTTAATCTATACTCAAATCTCTGTAGAGAGGGGGAAAATAAGGGGGTGAGCAAACCACATGCTCAATAAGGCAATCATGCGAACGTGTAGATATTGCACTATCTACATGATCGTGATGCCATGCTCAAAGCACACATTTCATCATTTTCTCAAAATATGAGTTCATGCTGGTGTTAATGGTATGTAAAGTATTCATGCTATTAAAATCCAGTGCACAATTCAATTCAAAGCATGACATTAACCATCATGCATAGTTTATAAGTAAGGCATGGCATTAATCATCATGCATATTTCAGAAGTAAAGCATGGCATTAAACATCATGCATCAGTGCACTTTAAAACCATTAACAAATCGATATCTCAAAACAATTCGTCACTTGTCAGGACTCAACCCCTCCCTCGGACTATCTTGACCCACAAATCATTTCAAACATGGATTTATTCACAGAGCAATAGACATGTGAGATAAGCAATTTAATAAGGGAAATAACCTCTAGGACTATGACCATAACCTGTGATACTAGCTACATGAATCAGGTGTGTGAGATATCACCGCTATTTACTACTACACGGGAGGTAGGTCAAATCTAACCCGCCGGTCCATAGCAGATCTTGTCCAAAGATGACATATCACAATCTCAACACGGTAAAACGTACTCCATGCTACCTGCACGGTACAACGTATTCCATGGACCCACATCAACACATCATATCACGCCACAACTCAAAAACACACGTGTGATCCTATTTAATCTGTATGACTTCTTGTCTACCCGAAGCTCCTAACACTGCTATCAACATGTCACATTCTAAAAAATGCACGTACGAGCCTATTTAATCGGTGTGACACCCAGTCTACCCGAAGCTCCAAGCACAGCTACAAGCAAGGTAGGAATCTAATGTGAGCTATGCTCCAGCACCATGTAAAAACCAGTAAAAAAATCCATGTGAAAACTGGTGCGAGCTAAGCTCCAACACTCATGCATATAAAACACATCAAATCTTGTGCGAGTCATATTCTAGCACGCCTTCATTCCCACGAAAACTATGTAGGTGGCTCAAATCTTTGTAAATTGTGGTTAGCAAATCAAAACAACTCATTTCTTTTGCAAATCATTTCAAATGTTAGCCAACCTAGTAAACCATTTGCTAAAAAGCAATAATTCATGATTTTCAAAGCCTTATGCTTTTGTTTTCATGCACATTTCACAAACACCAAACTTTTTCCCTTTAATCACCTAATTTCATTTTCTAATATCTCATGCATTCTAGTAAAGCATTTAAGCGCCCAAATTGCACACAGATATCTCAAAGAGTCCACAGAATTCCTTTACCTCGATTTACTTGAGTGCGACTCTCCTCTTCTTAGTTTCTTACACTCTTGGCTCACCTTGCTCCGGTGTATCCTCGGGAGCTGCGATTCATTCATCTAAATCACTTGAGTTAATATTGTTAACTCACGTTTTGAACTCACTAGTCAATGTAACTCATTCGTGCATTTTACAATGCCTTAATCCACATTTTACCCCTTTTTAGTAAACCTCACAATTTATTCACTAACAACATCTTAAAATCATACTCATAACACTGTTATCACTTTAAGATACCCCATTCATCATTATTCTCAATACATTTCACTTTCTCACACTAGACCATTTCTAGGTCATGGTGGATTCATTCTACTATAGGTAGTTACTACCATTTCTATGCATACCAAATCGTTCCCCACATCAATATCCAAACAATGTACTTGAATATTTGCATTAGAAACTCACCTAGTTTATTTTCCTCTTTTCTCCAAATGAAAATGCACCTTGATTCTTTAATCCAACAAGTGGGGAAATGCCTCCAACTATGTTGTTCTTCTCTTTGATGTGAATAACTTTTCCTCTAATAGCTTTCCCTTAAATCTTACTGAAAATGTGTGGATTTAGGAGTGAGAAGCTAGGTTTTAGGTTGGAAATGGAAAAGATTGGTTTTGTTTCAGAAAATTACAGATCCAACTACTCCATATTTATAGAATTTGCTTGATGAGATCGATCTGCATTAGGTAGAGATCGATCTGGTCCTCTTAAAATCCCTCTTTTCCATGACATTTTGAAGGCAGGATATCGATCTATCGAGGCTTGAGATCGATCTGCTTCAAATAGAAGGTTAAGGAGATCAATCTGATCTTGAGGAAGATTGATCTGCATTTTATAAAAGGTTCAGAAGATCGATCTTGTCTTATAGGAGATCGATCTGTATTTTACAGAATATTTAGGAGATCGATCTGGCTCCATTGGAGATCGATCTATCCTGTTCCATAGCTTAGAATAAGAGCATTTTAGCTATTCCAAATCGATCTTTCATCCTATGAGATCGATCTGGCCTTCATATTCGCATATTTGTTTTGCAGTTTTCTGCAGGTACTTACACCAAAATAACTTTAGTTTGCTGCCATAGTCATTTTCTTATCCGATCATCTTTGAAACTTGAAAATTACATCCATTCATACTTTATACCCATTAGAATTTGTGCAAAAGCTTTGTATAACCAAAGGTACTTGATATAACCCAAATGGAAGTGCATAACATATGCAATCTTCCTTCTATTTTACCACACTACTCATTTTTCATTCTACTCACATTCTTCTCATGTTTAAGTCCATTTCCTTCATATTCATATATAATGTAACTTGTACGTATAATCACAACTCTTATTACAAGTGTGTACATTAAACTTATAGACTTACATTACATATACTTCACATTACAAGTATATCTCCATACTTATGAATTCATTTACATATATATACTAGGTTAAACCTATATGGGGTCTTACATCATGCTCCAAGTGAGATTAAAATGCAAAATGAGTATTGGAGTAATGAAATAGGAGTTTACCCTTGAAAATTCTAGAAAAATTACAGCAAAAGGGTTGCAGATGAAGGCTAGATCGATCTCCCATCTAAGGCAGATCGATCCCTTGTTCAAGCAGAACAATTTCAAGTGCACTTGCCAAGGCCAGATCGATCTCCCCAATGAGCAGATCGATCTGCATTGCCTCTTCCTAGCTGAGATCGATCCCCATTTGATTCTGTCAAGAGCAGATGAATCTCTCCCCATGACCAAATCGATCTCCTCAAGCTTCTGCCAAGCCAAGATCGATCTCTCCCCAATGAGCAGATCGATCCCTCCCATTTCAAACCTGAGAGTTCGATGGCAAAAAATTAAAGGAAGATCGATCTCTTCACCCTAGCAGATCGATCTCATTACTCTCAATCTATAAAAACCCTACGACAAAACCTTTTTCTTCAACAAACCAACACACCTCTTCCATTTTTACAAAAAATACCAAGCTTGCTCTATCTAAAATGCACCCTCTTCCAAAAAGAATTGAGGAAAAGCTATTAGAGCAAAGTTGTTCATTGTGAGGAGAAGAACAACATAGCTTGGAGTCAACATTTCATTTGTTGGATTGAAGGAGCAAAGGAGTCTTCAAAACTTGGAAAAGAAGAAAGTCAAGCTAGGTGAGTTTCCAATGCACTAACTCTAAGTATATTTATCTAGTTATTGTTGTGAGTAGATTGGTGTATGTATTGATTAATGAAACTACCTAGAATGTAATGAAACAAGTATAAACTAGAATGAGTTTAGTGTGAGAAAATATAATGTGGTTGATTAGATGATAAAAAGGATTATATCAAGTTGTTAGTGGAGTGATATGCATGATTTTGAGATGATTGGATGAAGCCACATTGTGAGATTAGTTAAGTGATAAAAATATGCATAAATAATGTTGTAGAGAATGTATAAATGATGGAAGATTATGGATAAACATTTGTGCTAAGTGTGTTGCTAGTTAAATTGACTAGAAATGGCATAATGATGGCCAAATGTGATAATGGGTCAAACTTGATAAAATAGGCTCGATGAGATATATCAATTAGTTGAAGTCTGAATATGAGTTATCGGTATTGGCTCATATGATTGATGTATATTTGCAGCTCCTGAGGATAAAACTGGAGCAAGTTGAGCCAAATCCCGAAAAACAAAAAAGGAAGAAGGAAGAGTTGCTTCCAAGAGAATCGAGGTAAGGGAATTGTGTTAGCCATAGGGATATCTGTATGCCTTTCGGGCGTATGGGTGATTTTTAAGGTAGCTAAGGGTCTTAGGATGAAATGTTTGTTGGAAGGGTAAAGAATTGGGTTTTTGAGAAATGTGCACTAAAAACAAGAGCATGATGCTTTTGAATCTTTTTATTGCTTTTTAGCATGAGATTGGTAGGTTGGCTAGCATTTGAAATGATTTGCATAAAAAATAGCTTGATTTGATTTCATAACCATGTTTTGCCAAGAATGAGCCACCTACATGAGTTTTGTGGAAATGAAACATGCTAGAGCGCTGCTCGCACGAGATTTGACTTGTTTTATATGTGCATTAGTGTTGGAGCGATGCTCGCACTAGAGTTTTACATGCATGAGTGCTGAAGCTTGGCTCACACTAGTTTTCACATGGATTTTATGACATTGTGCTGGAGCCTAGCTCGCACTAGTTTTCATACGAGATTTGACATGGTGTGGAGTATAGCTCGCACTAGATGTCCATTATACTTGTTGTCGTGCTTGAGACTACTCGCACGTGGTTTTATGACATGTTGGGAGCCGTGCTGGGAGCTTCGGGTAGGTTGTGTGCCATGCTGATTAAATAGTCTCGCACGTGCGTATTGAGATGTGGCAGGATATATTATGATGACACGGGTCTACGGAGTACATTATTGATAATTCTATTAAAATAGAATTATTTGTGCTTAATTTCTTAATTAATTATTTTAATCCCCATATTATTTTATTAATTATCTTTTTAATTTAATTAAAATTCTCTTGTGTGCAGGTAAATTAAATCCGGATGAATTTCAGTCGTTTCGATAGAAAATGGCCTGAAAATGGGCTAAAAGAGACTGGACCACTACCATTTCGCAATCTGAGTCACCATTCGTTGTAGAGACGTGTGATGTCAGGTGTTCGTATTTTATTCGTCTCAAAAATATAAGATCAATGGATACCGTGCCTACCTTTTGGAAGACACACGTCGGGTTACATCGCACATCCAAGTGGACAAAAAGACAAGTGACGTGGAAATATCTTCTTTGAAGCGAATGGAATGAAGACAAGTGGCCAAACAATGCCAACTCATCTAGGATTGAAAATTACAATTGTATCCTCAATTTTGTTTATAAATAGAATACGATGAGCAATTGAAGAGGATTTTTTTTAGGGTAGCTTTAGTTTTTAGGTTAAAATTTTATTGTGAGGTTTTATTTTTTCTTTAGGTTTTCTTTTAAGCCTTTCACGGTGGCTGGTGATAGCAGCCACCATATTTCTTCTCGGTTTTGTTCAAGTTCCACTCCTTTATTGTTTTACTATTTGAGTTTTAATGAAAAGTTTTTATATTTCTATTGTTGCTGTCGGTTTGCTTATTAATTTGGTTTTATTTCTTTATTCTCCACTGCTCATTCGGGTGATTAAGCTTCCTTTACTACTTCCCTACTCGGTTCTGGTGCTTTGATGCGGTCTTGATGCTGAGCATTGTTTCTGCATCAATGGCAATGTGGAATCACAACGGTAGGAGCAGAAGCTAAAGCAACTCAAGGCCAATGGAAATCCACGTTTATGTGCTTTGCGGGTGTTGATAGTCTTGTTTTAATTTTCAGTTGTTGATTTTACTTATTTCTTTTTGGTTTTAAGCTTATGTTCTGTAATGCCTTGTTGTTCCTTTTTTTATTTCATTTTTCTTTGTTTGCACTACATGCTTCGTCTCTTACTGCATTTCAATATTAGCTTTCATTGTTTTTACTACATTTTCTTATGTTCTGTAGATCTTGTCAATTGTTCTATTTCATTCCAAAAATTTTTCGTTGATCCCACTAAACTCGCCAACTAGTTTGTGTTTGATAGAAACTGGTTTCCATGGGTGCAGTGGGGAGTGTCCATAAGTTTACTCTGTTCGGCTCTGTTTCATTATTAATGTATTGTTCATTGGGCTGGTTTGCTGGAATGGAGAGAGTTGCATGAGTGAAGGACAAAAGAGTGCTGGCAGCAGTAACCTTAATCTTCTTCATTGTTTTTGTTTTCGTGTTCCTTGTTTGAGACCTTTAAAATTGCTATAGATTGATGATTGGTCCTAGTTGTTAAAAACCTTAGTTGATAGTTTATGTTTGGTGTTAGATTCTGCATTGAAATAACAGGCTAAAGGAAACCGGTGCAAGGTGATCGTGTGAGTAGCTAGATTATGCTTAGCAGCTGCAAAACTTGGTGGCAGATCCTTCTTGGGCGTAGGTTGCTGGAGTATCTGAAGTAGTAGCTGTTGTTGTAGTTATCCCCTGGTGCCTTGTTGTTGTGCAAAGAGTAGTACAATGTAATACACGGTGATAGTAGCAGTATAGGCATACTGGACGAGGATCTTGCAGCAGTGATGTATTGCTGGGTAAGTCTGGCCAGAGCATGAACAACTGCAATAAAGGACGGTATTAGGAGGCAGAAGCGGACAACACCTGATGAAGAGGTTGCAGACAACACCTAGAGTAGGAACGTGTACAGTACATGCACGGGTTCATTCAGTTGGCTAGAAATAGCTTAAGGCCACCTTTAGCACTTAAGAAATGTTACAAATTAATGTTATATGCATTTTTATTGTTTTGTTTAATGGTGTTTATTCTTTTTATTATTTGTTAGCTTAGGGATACATTAATTTGCATGATAGTTTAATTTTCCTGATTTGTTAGTTTAAGGTTTGGTTTTAATGTTATCATTAGTTAATTTTTTGACTATAATAGAATTTAAGATTTAATTTCTTAGCATAGTACTTTTAGACATAGATTAAGGGTAGCTTTATTTCATGCAATTTTTAATTAATTTTCATTTTAAACTTTAAAAATCCAAAAATATTTCTCATGCATTATTTAGATTTTATTGTTAAGTTAGTATTTTGCTATAGTTAGGATTAATTTAAAATCACTACTTTAGGAATTTAGATTTATCATTATATTTGGAAATTTTATTTTTAGAATTTTATTTCATTAGAATTAAGTTAGTTTAAATTGCATTTTCATAGTTAGATTAATTGCATGCACATTTTATTTTTATTGTGTAATTTTATTCAAGTTAATTTATTTCTTATTTGCAATCTAGTTTATTTGCATTAGTTAATATTAAATGTTTTAATTATCTTTTGTAGGTATTTGCTTTTAATTGCTTTGAGCTCTATAAGTAATTTTAGCTCTGTTTGATTTTCTTTATTTTATAGTTTTTATTATTTTTTTTCAGTAATGTTAGCCTTGTAGATCACCCATTAAACATTCATAATTTGATAGGATATACTTAGGGTAAGATTAACCGATACTTAATTATGCTAATCAGCTTCTCTGTGGGACGATAATCTGAGACTCAAATCCCATTATTACTTGTAGACTCATGCACTTGTGGATAACACGTTTAGGTCACTTAGAGTGGACTAGTCGACATCAAGTTTTCGGCGTCATTACCTGGGAAGACAAATAACCTTTAATTAATATCGGTAAAATTATACTTAGGTTGTAAATATTTAACGCTTTAATCTAGATTAGTTAAATTTCTCTCTCATAAAAATTAAAAAATAAAAAAATAATAAAAAAAATTTAAAAAAAATTTTGAAAAATAAAAAAAAAACTTAGAAAATTTTTTTCGATGACTTTTTGATTTTTGCATGCGTAGAGCTAAGAGTTATGATTGCTTTCCTTTAGATCCTGAAATTGAACGAACTCCTAGGAAAATTAGAAATGATTCTAGGAAATTAATAGTTCCGCTGCAAAACACTATGGCAAAAGATAGAGAAATTAGGACCGTTGGGGATTATGTAGTACCGACTATTGGAGGGTATTATACCGGCATTACACCACCAGCTGTCCCTGTAAACAATTTTAAAATTAAGCCTTCAATCCTCCAGATGATCCAGACTTCTTTACAGTTCAGTGGGCTTCCTCATGATGACCCACATGCTCACCTAGGGCAATTCCTGGACTTGTGCAACACCTTCAAGCACAATGGATTGTCTGATTATGCGCTTAGGCTTAGGTTATTTCCCTTCTTGCTTAGGGATAGGGCGCGACACTGGTTAACCTCCTTACCTCCAGGATCCATTTCTACTTAGGACGAGTTAGCCCATCAATTTTTAGCTAAGTTTTTCCCTCCCTCTAAAATGGCCAAACTCCGTAGTGACATATCTTCCTTTGCCCAATTCGATTCTGAATCTCTTTACGAAGCATGGGAACGATATAAAGACCTTCTTAGGAAGTGTCCGCATCATGGCCTACCCTTATAGCTGCATGTCCAGACCTTCTACAATGGACTAACTAGCCAAAATAGGACCATCGTTGATGCTGCTGCAGGAGGTGCTCTAATGTGCAAAACAGAGGAGGAAGCTTACGGTCTCTTAGACAAGATGACAACTAACAATTACCAATGGTCTTCGGAGAGGCAACTGCCTAAGAAGTCGGTGGGTATCTATGAGTTAGACACGCTGCCCATCTTAACCTCTCAAATAGCGAACCTTACAAAAAAGGTAGAGTCGCTCAGTACCCAGCATAATCCTTCCACCTATACTAACCTTGTTTATTCTGTACAAAGTCCTTTTCTTTCATGTGATCAGTGTGGTGGTACACACTATGTATATAGGTGTCCGCTTAATTTAGAATCGGTTCAGTACGTTGCCCTTGTAAGACCCGATTTTTATCGTAATTCCTTATGATTCATGTGATGTAAACATGGTTTTATGTAAATTGAATCATAAGAAGAGATTTATGAGAATGAAAAAATGCAAATGGGATGAATAAAAATTCCCGAATGCATTTAAAGATCAAATGAAGGATTGAAATAGTCACAGATTAAATGAATGGGATTCAGACCATTCAGACTGGAAATAAGGATTTAAAACATAAAATGAGTGACTATTCATTTAGGGAAGTTGTGTTGGTTTGGTCCCGAACACGTTGAAGGGTAAAACAATCAAAAGACCGAAATTTGATATAAATTTAATAAGAAAATTTCATTAAAAATATGGAAATGAGAAATCATGATCAATAATGAGGAAAATATTGAATTTCGAGTCCAATTGATCAAGATATGAATTTATTGGAATTAATCAAAATTTTCACATCGAAAAATTATCCCGAAAATATTAGAAAAATATACCGAAAAGATGAAATAAGACAGATAAATTCAATTATGGATTAAATGAATAAAATAAGAATTTTTGAAGATATTTTTGGAGTTTTATAATATTTTAATGAATAAAATAATAATAAAATAAATTATAAATAAATAAATAAATAAAAAGAAATCGAAATCGCGAAACGCGATTTCTGCAGAAGAAAGCCAAAGAAGATGAAAGCCGAGGGAGTCGGTTTCCTTCATCGATGAGCCACCGGCGACCAAGAACCCCAGGCGAGGGCCAACGAAGGGCGACGAACATCATGGGATTCACCGGCAGCCGCGAGGCCCATCGATGTCGCCGGAAAGAGGAGATAAACGGAAGGGAGGTCAAAAGAGAGAAGAAGGAATCAACGGCTATCGGCACCTTTTCGATCCAACCCGAGGCCCGATGAAGAACACCCAGGCCATGGCGCGTCGAACAGCACCAAAAACGGCCCGAGAACCAGCTGGACGACGTTGGAACGACGAAGTGAGGATTGAACCGGTACGATATGTTCAGTGAAAAGGGAACTGTGCTGAACTGGACTGGACCAGTTCAGCCAAGAAAGAATGGGAAAAGAGAAAAAGAAAAAGAGAAAAAATTTGGAAAAAATTTTGGTGATGCAATCGAGCTACGGGTAAGCGGTCGAAATTGACCGTTTTAAATTTTGAAATATTTAATTTGATTAATATTCGACTGAAAATTTACCCAGAAAAATATGTAATTGTGTAGCTCGACAATTGGAGTCAAACGAGAGCTCGAGTTAGCCTCGATTTGTGTACTATCATGGAATCTCGGGTAGGTAACCCTTATTTACGATAATTTTTATGGTTATGCGTGTTAGAAATTTACCGCATAAATTAAGGATTAATTCCGTATAAAATGAATTAAATTCTGGAATTTAAGATAAATTGTCGTAAATAATTAATTGAGCTATCCAAGAGTTTAGAACGAAGCCCAATAAATACTGATGGGCCCAATGAGCCCAATATGCTTCGATGATGTGAATAGTAAGTGAAAAAGAGACAGAGAAAACCCTGTTGATATCTATGCATCGAAAAGGGAGGCCACAATCAAAGAGAAAGGGAAAGTAGGTTGTTGGATGAGGGCGAGTGTATGCCTTGGACCAGGACACTACTGATGTTTCATCTGATATGGTGGAAGATACCACACTGGTTGTGAATAATGAAGTAATTATTTTAATTGATCCTGGTGCCCTGCATTTATGCATACCGCCTTTAGTTGCTTATAAACTAGTGAAAGATGTGAAGCCTGTACCCTTAGGCAAGATGATGATAGTTAGCTAATTTTCACTAACTGAATATGGGTATAGGGATTGTAAGTTGAAAACGGGGGAAAAAGGATACGTCAGCCGATTTTATTCAATGAAATATGAATAATTTTGAAGTAATATTTGAGAATAGATTGATTCGGCTGCAAACTACGCTGTTTAGATTTCTATCCTAAGATAGTGATGTTTTCACCCTTGAAAAGTGTACTGTAAGTTTGACACGTAATGAAGGAGGTGTAGCGATTGTAATTAAAGGAGTAAATGATTGTACTCATGGAATGAGTAATGATGGGAATGTTTTCTCACTTGTGTGGTTGGTATGGATAAGGTACATCCGAAATTAACAGATATCATTATGGTCAGGGAGTTTCCTGATATCTTCCTGGATAATCTACCATGGTTGTCACCCGTTAAAGGAATGGAGTTTTGTATTGATTTGGTACCTTGTAAGGAGTCAATATCCTAACTATAGTATAAAATGGTATTAGTGGAACTGGAAGGACTAAAGAAATAATTACAGGAGTTATTGGATAAGCATTTCTCAGACTGAATGTGTAACTTGAGGAGCACTTGTTCTGTTTGTGAAAAGAGAATGGAAGCCTCCGACCATGTATTGAATTTTGATTGTCGAATGAGGCTAACATCAAGAATAAGTGTTTCCTCCTACTATAGATGATTTATTGGATTAGCTATGAAAAGGGCATATCTTTTTAGAGATCGATTTGAAGTCTGGATAACATCCGATAAGAATTCAGAATGTGAATATGCCCAAGATGATTTTCGTAACCGTTAGGGCATTGATGAACAAGGTATTTAAACCTTA
The DNA here is from genome assembly GCA_033439115.1 of Firmiana major. NCBI lineage: Eukaryota > Viridiplantae > Streptophyta > Magnoliopsida > Malvales > Malvaceae > Firmiana > Firmiana major. The sequence goes on from CM065905.1 coordinate 44,038,221, forward strand.
CCCGGACCAATTGGTTGTCATCCTTAGCGATGATATTTTGATGTATTCGAAGTCCAGGGAAGAGCATGAGCAGCAACTAAAAACTATTTTACAGATGAATTATTGAGAGTTTCTCGAAATGGGCTGCTCAGTTGACACATCTCATTCGAAAAAAGATTGCATGCCAGTAGGATGATAAGTATGAAAATGGCTTCCGTGAGTTTTGGTATGTAGAAGTAATAAACTAACCACCGTAATTATTCTTACCCTAACTAACAGCTCATGAGGTTTCAGTGTGTATGGATACCTCTAAATAAGGATTGGGCTGTGTGTTGATGTAAAATGGGAAGATAGTCGTTTATAGATCCAGATAGTTCAAGGACCATGAGAGAAACTATCCGACCCATGATTTAGAGTTGGTAGCCGAAGCGTTTACACTAAAGATATGGCGCCACCACTTATACGGTGAGAAATTTCAGATATGCACTAATCATAAAAAGCCCCGAGTATCTGTTTTCACAGAAAGAGTCGGATATGAGAACAAAGAGGGTTAGAGCTTCTAAGGGATTATGATTATGGAAATTGTACCACCTAGGAAAGGCTAATGTAAAGGTTGATGCCTTGAGTAGAAAGAGCCTCGGGATGGTATTACATATGATGGTCAGAGAGCATGAGCTGCTAAGCAGTTGTGAGCCTCAGTAGTGATGTGATCACTTCTGATGATGAAAATGATTGTGTGACAGCTAGCTTGAGATTAGAACCAGATTTGAGTGATCGGATTTGACAGGCTTAGCGTGATGATCGGCAGGGTATCGATAGTGTTGGTCAGATTCAGATGGGTACAGTGATAGAGTTCATAGTGAATAATGATGGCTTACTGAGGTTCAGAGATAGTATAAGTGCTCCCCATGACCACAGTTTATGAGATAGTGTTATTGTCAAAAGCTCACTCTTTGGGATATACAGTGCATCCGGGAAGTAATAAATATATCAGAATCTCTGAAAATGGTATTGGTGGTTAGATATGAAAAGAGACATTGTAGAGATTGTGGAGAAGTGTCTCATATGTCAGTAGATTAAGGTATAGCAATAGACGTTGCAGGGTTATTGTAGCCTCTACCTATATCGACATGGAAATGGGAGCAAGTTACCATGGATATCGTGATGGATTATAGAGGACCGTAGGAATCACGAGGCTATCTGGGTGATAGTCGATAGATTGACTAAGTCTACCCACATTCTGGTTATGAAAGCTACTGTTACTCTAAATGTGTAGGCGGATTTATGTAAACGAAAAAATTGTGAAACGTTATGTAGCGTCCCAGGGAGCATGATATCAAATAGGGATTTTCGCTTCACTTCCCACTTCTGGGAACATTTTTCAGGAAGCTATGGGAACCCGACTGAGTGTTAGCACGGTTTTCCATCCTCAGACAAATGGTCAGTCAGAGGGGACTATACAGATTCTGGAGGATATGATAAGAGCATGTGCCATTAATTTTATAAGCTCCTGTGATGATCAGTTGTTACTAATTGAATTTGCCAATAATGACAGTTATCACTCGAATATTGGGAAGACTTTATATGAGGCATTGTATGGCCGTAGGGGTTGTTCCCCGACTTAGATAAGAAGAAGTGGGTGACAGATAGAGAATTGCTCCCAAATTAGTAAGACAAATCTCTGAGGATGTTCAGTTAAATTGTGAGAGATTAAGAACACCTCAGAGCAGACAAAAAAAGCTATGCTGACAAGAGACGGAGACCATTGAAGCTCAAAGAGAGTCGGTCGTATGTTGAAAAATTGATTCGGGTATTAGACGGAAGGAGAAGGTGTTGAGGTTTAAGATGATCTCCCTAGTCAAGTCTGTTGGTAGTTTTACACTCCGAAAAAAGTCACATGAGAATAAATGAGTATGATGCGATAGACATACCCAGAGTTGTTTATGAACCCATTTGACTTGGTCCTAATTTGGAGGACCAAATTTCTTAAGTGGGGAAGATTATGTAAGACCTGATTTTTATCATACTTCCTTATGATTCATGTGATGTAAACATGGTTTTATGTAAATTGAATCATAAGAAGAGATTTACGTGAATGAAAAAATGCAAATGGGATGAATAAAAATTCTCGAATGCATTTAAAGATCAAATGAAGGATTGAAATAGTCACGGATTAAATGAATGGGATTCGGACCATTCGGACTGGAAATAAAGATTTAAAACATGAAATGAGTGAGTATTCGTGAAAGCAAGTTGTGTTGGTTTGGTCCCGAACACGTTGAAGGATAAAACGGTTAAAAGATCGAAATTCGGTATAAATTCGATAAGAAAAGTTCATTAAAAATATGGAATTGAGAAATCTTGATCAATAATGAGGAAAATATTGAATTTTGAGTCTAATTGATCAAGATATGAATTTATTGGAATTAATCAAAATTTTCACATCGAAAAATTATCCCAAAAATATTGAAAAAATATACCGAAAAGATGAAATAAGACAGATAAATTCAATTATGGATTAAATGAATAAAATAAGAAATTTTGAAGATATTTTTAGATTTTTATAATATTTTAATGAATAAAATAATAATAAAATAAATTATAAATAAATAAAAAAAGAAATCGAAATCGCGGAACGCGATTTCTACAGAAGGAAGCGAAAGAAGATGGAAGCCAAGGGAGTCGGTTTCCCTCATCGACGAGCCACCGACTACCAGGAACCCTAGGCAAGGACCGGCGAAGGGCGACGAACATCGTGGGAACCATCGGCAACTGCGACGAGCGTCGACATCGCCGGAAAGAGGAGATCGACGGAGGGGAGGCCGAAAGAGAGAAGAAGGAATCGGCGGCCATCGGCGTCATTTCGATCCAACCCGAGGCCCGATGAAGAACACCTAGACCATGACGCGCCAAGTAGAACTGAAAACGGCCCGAGAACCAATCAGATGGCACCGAAACGGCGAAGTGAGGACTGAACTGGTACGATCGATTCAGTGAAAAGGGAACTGTGCTGAATCGGACCAGACCAGTTCAGCCAAGAAAGAAAGGAAAAGAGAAAAAGAAAAAGAGAAAAAATTTGAGAAAAATATCGGTGATGCAATCGAGCTACGGGTAAGCCGGTAAGCGGTCGAAATTGACCGATTTAAATTTTGGAATATTTAATTTGATTAATATTCGACTCAAAATTTACGCAGAAAAATATGTAATTGTGTAGCTCGACAATTGGAGTCAAACAAGAGCTCAAGTCAGCCTTGATTTGTGTACTATCATGAAATCTCAGGTAAGTAACCCTTATTTACGACAATTTGCATGGTTATGCGTGTTAGAAATTTACCGCATAAATTAAGGATTAATTCCGTATAAAATGAATTAAATTCTGGAATTTAAGATAAATTGTTGTAAATAATTAATTGAGCTATCCAAGAGTTTAGAAGGAGGCCCAATAAATACTGATGGGCCCAATGAGCCCAATAGGCCCGATGATGTGAATAGTAAGTGAAAAACGGGCTTAAGGCCGATTAAGGCCCATTATGGTCCAATCGGGCCCAATATGGGTAAACGGGCTCAATGATTTAAATTAAGCCCAATATGAAATACAATAAATTATATTGTATTTGACCTGATGAATATTTATACACAGTTTCGGAGATTAGATTGAGAGCAAATCGGACTGCGTGACAAGACATCGGTGGAAAGGTAGACTGTACAGAAAAATGAGGTAAGGGAATTTTACGAGTAGCTAGAGGTAGCTACGCATATTTTTAATAGCTTTTACATACACTAAAACTGTATAAAGATTCTAGAAATGGATTAAAAATTTTAAGGACCCGAGATGGGTAAAAGACTATTTTACCCCTACTGAGGGAAAATTCACCTAAGGATGGTGAAAGCATGACATGCATGTAATGCATGATTTGGAAGATTTTTGTGAACTTTTAGTAAAGCAAATTGGTAGATTGGCCAGTAATTGTATAAATTTCATAAGATAACACTACGTAAGCGTTATTTAGATTTAAGTAAAATTTCTTTGGAAAATAGGCTAAGTATCAAGTTTATATGGAAACAAATGGTGCTGGCTTACTCACACTATATTTGAGTTTGTGAGTGTGCATAAAAGGTGCTGGCGTGGTTGCTCGCACCGATTTGTGTGACATCATATGCATGAAATGTGCTAGAGCAGTTGCTCGCACTGATTTTTACTATTGTGAAATGCATGAGAGGGGATGGAGCCTAGCTCATATCCTATTTTGATTTGATATGCATAAAAATGTGCTAGAGTGATTACTCGCACTAGTTTTAATGATTTGACTTGCATGAGAGGTGTTGGAGCTTAGCTCGCATCCTGTTTTGATATGATAATTGCATAAAAGCCGTACTAGAGCCTTGCTTGTACGTGATTTAACCGATTTAATTGCATAAAATTCGTACTGGAGTGTAACTCGCACGAAGTTTTGATTTACTTGAGCATTCATTCGTGCTGGAGCATTGCTCGCACGAGACTTTGATGGATTTTATGCATAAACTATGCTGGAGCTTGCTCTCACGTGATTTTATATAGATTTATCTCTCTTTTAAAGTCGTATTGGAGTGCTGCTCGTACGTACATTTTATTGATTTTTATGAAAACATGTTGGAGCTTTGCTCGCGCGAGGTTTTCAGATATCATGAATATGCATGGAGCCGTGCTGGAGCTTTGCTCACACAGGGATTTATATGACATGCATATAGTCATGTTGGAGCCTCTTGTAGACTGTGTGTCACAGTGAGATGATATGCCCATACGTGCATACTGAGGCACCCCCTGACTATGATTTGGGTTAACGGAGTACGTTGTATCGTGTAGTCATGCTGAGTACGCTATACCGTGGGGATTGTTGGAGTGGAGTGGTATTAGCCACAAGGTTGTAAGCCTTGCCCTCACAATCTTGGTATTTATGTTGTTCTGGCGGCAGGACTGACCCACCTCCCGTTTCAGGTGTGATACCCTGCACACTAGGTACTGTGTAGCCAGAGATAACTAGGATATGGCCATAGTCCTCGATATTATTGATATAATCAACTACATGTCTCACATGATATAATTTTTGGTCTTGATAGACCAGGGTAGACCCGAGAGAGGGGTCAGGCACCCGATTTTGTGATTTTCACTGAGATGTGATTTTCTACTATGATGCTAGATTTTTAAGAGGATTTTATGACATGTGATCCTAAAAGAAGGGTGATTTTATAACAGAATTTTTATAATGAAATTTTAATGAGTTTGAGATTGATTTATGAAATGATTGACTCAGATGGGTTGTTTTATATTGAGCTTTAATGAAGTGATTTAAATGCAGTAGCATGAGGAGTTTTCCATGCTTTAATTACAATTCATGAAAAGAATTGTCTCTCATGATTTGTTTTACATGACATGAAATAATGCATGATCTTGATTTACTTCATACGGATTATGATTTTTCATAAAATGCCATTGATGCATGAGTTACATGATTTCTATATGCACGAATAGTTTTTATAAACTATGGCATTGATGTGTGCATGATTTTGTGCGTAAGATTTAAATGAAAAGAAATGAATTTAAGGACATGGCATTATGAGGATGTAGATAGTGGAGCTATCTACTTACTTGCATGATTGCCTTACTGAGCGCATGGTTTGCTTACCCCCTTATTATCCTTTTTTTTTCAGAGCACTCGCAGTAGTTAGTGAGCGGTTGAGGACTTGCATTCTTGGTATTCGTTGCGTCCCATCGAGAGTCAGGTATACACATTTGTATAGTTTTGTATCTAAATATGTAAATGCACAGTACTGTAAACATATATGATGTCGGGGATGTAAGGTTAAGTAAATCCAATTGTGAATGTATTAGTTAAGTCAAAGGATAGAAAAATCCTAATGTGTAAATGTAACAATCCAGGGTGGAGGAACCATCCTAATTTTTCCTAGAGCCAAAATCAAGGGCAATCTTCTAATTCCAGACCTGTAGGACCCCCTGGTTTTTAAGCTCCACCTGTTCATGTACCACCACATCAGTAACTTCCATATCATCCACCTCATCACTCTCATCACCCATACCCACCTCAACAATTTCAACATCATCCACCACCACCACCACCACCTATGCAGCCACAACACTTACCTGCACCAGACCTACAGCTGAGAAGAAGCCCTCGCTTGAGGAGATGTTCACGACTATCTTGCAAAATCAAGCTGCTTCAATTAAGAATTTAGAAGTTTAGGTTGGACAAATAGCTAGTGCTCTTAGCCAGCGTCCACAAAGGACCCTTCCTAGTAACACCGAAGTTAATCTTGTTAGGCAGAAAGAGGGTAAAGAACATGTTAAAGCCATCACCCTTCGGAGTGGTAGAGAGCAAGATGATCCACAAGTTAAGTCTAGTCCCGTTAAGCCCATAGTTGAAGAATCCTTAGGTTCTAAAGAGGTAGCTCAGAAAGAGCAGGAATATCAGGATCAGGCTGCAAAGGAATCTAAGTTAGGTGCTTCTTCATCTTTACCTTCTTCTTCTTCTTCACAGCCTTCCTCTTCATCTGATGCTATACCTGTTACCACTACACTACCTCCAGTTAGACCACCAGTACCTTTTCTTCAGAGGTTCCAAAACCAAAAGCTCGATCAGTAATTCACCAAATTTCTTGAGGTTTTTAAGAAGCTTCACATCAATATTCCTTTCACAGATGCTCTAGAGCAAATGCCGAGTTATGTGAAGTTTATGAAAGATATCCTCTCAAGGAAAAGAAGATTGGAAGATTATGAGACGGTGACCTTGACTAGGAGTGTAGTATAATTATTCAGAGGAAATTACCCCATAAGCTCAAAGATCCAGGGAGTTTTACCATACCATGCACCATAGGAGATTAATATTTTGGTAGAGCTTCGTGTGATCTTGGAGCTAGTATTAACCTTATGCCTTGGTTTATTTACCAGAAATTAGGAATAGGGGATGCCAAGCCTACCATAGTGACCCTTCAGCTAGCTGATAGATCCATTAGGTATCTGAAGGGGATCATTGATGTCACGACCCAAATTACCTAAAAATCAGAGTAAATTTTTCACTTTTTCATTTATTATTTAATTCTTACCTTTCTCTCATCGTGACCATCCTACAAACAGTTGGTCTATGATTCGGTGTTAGTCACCTCTCACCTATTTACCATTCCATTTCCATAATCACATTTACATATCAGAGTATACTATCTTTGACTTAAACTAAATACATACACAATGGTATTTATAACTCTATATCCCTGACAACATAATCGTTTACAGTACTGTGCATTACATATTTAGATACAAAACTATACAAATGTGTATACCTGTCTCTCGATGGGAAGTAGCAGATACCCAGAATGTAAGTCCTCAGATGCTCACTAACTATTGCGAGAGCTCTGAAAAGATGGAAAAATAAGGGGGTGAGCAAACCACACGCTCAGTAAGGCAATTATGTAAATAAGTAGATAGCTCTACTATCTACATGCTCATAATGCCATGCCCTTAAAATCCATTTCTTTTCATTAAAATCTCAAGCACAAAACCATGCATACATCAATGACATAGTTTATCAAAACTATTTGTGCATATATAAATCATGTAATTCATGCATCAATAGCCTTTTATGTGACATCATTAAATCATACTTAGCATGAATTTAATCAAAATCATGATTGTTTCATGTGATATATAACAAATCGTGAGATACAATCATTTCATCAATTTATCATTAAAGCATGGAAAACCCATCATGCTACTGCATTTAAATCATTTCATTTAAAACGCAGTATAAAATAACCCAAAGGGGTTAAGCATCTCATAATTCAATTCCAAACTCATAAAACAATTATTAAAATTCATTATACAACTTCGGTTATAAAACCACCCTTCTTTTAGGGTCATATATCATAAAATCATAAAACCGGGGGCCTGACCCCTCCCTCGGGTCTGCCCTGGTCTATCAACCAATAGTTATATCATGTGAGACATGTAGGTGACTATCAGTAACAACATAGGACTATGACCATAACCTCGTGATCCCTGACAACACGGTACCTAGTGTGCGGGGTATCACACCTAAAACGGGAGGTGGGTTGGCCTACCCGTCAGAACAGCATAACACCAGGATTGCGAGGGCAAGGCTTGCTGCCTCGTGGCTAATGCTACTCCACTCCAACAATCCCCACGGTACAGCGTACTCCACGTGACATACACGGTACAACGTACTCCGTGAACCCAGGCTCAATCAGGGGTGCCTGCAATAGGTCTTATCCACCCATATCATCTCTGTCTCAGTATGCACGTGTGAGCATATCACTCACTGTGACACAATCTACAGGAGGTTCCAACACGGCTATATCATATCATATAAATCCCTGTGCGAGCAAAGCTCTAGCACGGCTCCATGCATATTCATGATATCTGAAAACCTAGTGCGAGCGAAGCTCTAGCACGGTTTCATAGAAATCAATGAAATCTGCGTACGAGCAACGCTCCAGTACGACTTAAAATAATGAGTTATAAATCCATATAAAATCATGTGCGAGCGAGCTCTAGCACGATGTTATGCATCAATAAATCAAATCTCATGCGAGTTACACTCCAGCACGGCTTTATGCATAAATAAATCAAATCTCGTGTGAGTTACACTCTAGCCCGGCTTATATGCAATATCATTTCAAAACAGGATGCGAGCTAAGCTCCAGCACCTCTCATGCATGTCAAATCATTAAAACTAGTGTGAGTAATCGCTCCAGCACCTTTTTATGCATATCAGGTTAAAACAAGTCAAAACATGTCAAAACATAGTGCGACCTAGGCTCCAGCACTTCTCATGCATTTCACAATAATAAAAATCAGTGCGAGCAACCGCTCTAGCACATTTCATGCATATGATGTCACATAAGTCGGTGCGAGCAACTGCTCAAGCACATTTATGCACACTCACAAATGCAGATATAGTGCCAACTATATGCTAGCACTATCTGTTTCCATATAAACTTGATAGTTGGCCCTTTTTCCTAAGAAATTTCATTTAAATATTAATAATACCTACGTAGTGTTATCTTTTGAAATTTATGCAATTATTGGCCAATTTATCAATATACTTTGTTTAAAAAACCACAAAATTCCTTAAATCAGAAAATTCCTTAAATCATGCATTCCATGCATGTCATGCTTTCACCATCCTTAGGTGAACTTCCCTCAATAGGGGTAAAATAATCTTTTCCTATTTCTATCCTTAAAATCATTTAAACGACTTTTAGGACCTTTATACAATATCAGTGTATACATACATAATCAATGTATACAAAAACTATTAAAATACGCGTAGCTACCTCTAGCTACTCACACAATTCCCTTACCTCATTTTTTGTACAGTCTGACCTTTTCCACTGATGTCTCGTCTCTCAGTCCGATTTGCTCCCAATCTAAATGAAATCTTTGGCACTGCGAATAAATATTCATCAAGTCAAATACAATATATGTAATTGTATTTCATATTTTCTATGCTTAATTTAAATCATTGGGCCCGTTTAGCCATTTTGGGCCCGATTACACCATAATGGGCCTTAATCGGCTTTAAGCCTGTTTTTACTTACTATTCACATAATCGAGGCCTATTGGGCTCACTGGGCCCATCAGTAATTATTGAGCCTTGTTCTAAACTCTCGAATAGCTTAATTTAGTATTTACGACAATTTATCCAATGTTTCAGAATTTAATTCATTAAATGCGAAATTTAAATCCGTAATTTATGCGGTAATTTCTAACATGTATAACGATACAATATTGTCGTAAATAAGGGTTACTTACCCGTGATTTCATGATAGTACGCAAATTGAAGCTGACTCGATTCCTCGTTTAACGTCAATTGTCCAGCTACACAATTAAATATTTTTTCGGGTAAACTTCCAATCGGATATTAATCAAATTAAATATTTCAAAATTTAAATCGGTCAATTTCGACCGCTTACCAGCTTACTGATAATTCTATATTTTTAGAATTATTTGTGCTTAATTTCCTAATTATTTATTTAAATCCCCAATTTATTTTGTTAATTATCCCCTTTATTTAATTAAAATTCTCATGTTTGCAGATAAATCAAATCCGGATGAATTTTGAATATTTCGGTAGAAAATGGACCGAAATTGGGCTAAAATCGAGATTGAGCCACGCGGACAACACGAGTCATGCCACCGAGCACATCCAATTGGACAAGAAGACCGATGACATGGACATATCTTTTCGAGGAGCCAATGGTGTGAAGACAAGTGGCCAAAAAAAAAAATGCCAACTCATCAAGGATGTGAAAATTACCATTTTACCCCTAGTGTGTTTATAAATAGGAAAGGATGACAATTGAAAGTGTTATGTAATTTTTAGGAGTAGGAGTAGTGTAATGTAGTTAGGAGTAGTGTAATGTAACTTAGAGGTATTTTTAATATAGTTTAAAGTTTTATTTCAAAAGCTTTGTTGTTAGATTTATTTTGTTTTTCATTTGCAAGGATTTCCGGTTAGTTCTTAGTTAGCCACCATTGTTGCAATTTACAAGCTTTGTTTTATTTTCTTTAAAATGAAAAAGTTTAATCCTAGTTGCTAATCTTCTTTTACAGCATTTGATCTCATTTCCTTGTCTTTGCTCTTCTCGGTTTCTCCTTCATTTTTCAAGTTTGTTTTTGTTATGTTTATAATTCTCGGTTGCTTCCATTGGTAATTTTGTTTTTTCCTTTTCGTTTGCTGTCCTTGCTACTCGAGAATGTGGGGAGTTAGGCTGATTTCATAAACCACCCGAGATCCTAGCAGCAGGCCATGAACCGAGAGTGAAGCTGGACAGACCGAGAGCCCTCCTCTGTTCTGCCCTGTTATGTTGTTATTGTACTGTTCATCATCTTCTATTTTGCAAGAATGGAGCAGGAAGCCATTGTTACGGGAGTGTGCTGAGCTGCGTGGCAGGTGAAACAAGGGCGTTGGTGCAGGGATCGGACAACTGAAGGCAGGAGCTGCTGCTGTGTACACCGATTGCATGGAACAGATGCAGGAGCAGGACGTGATAAATCAGTGTTGGGCTGGCGTGTCGATCTGCTTGATGCGCGTGGCTGTTTGCTGGATGAGTAGGCTGCGCTGGGTGTTGGAGCATGGCTTGCTGATGATAGAAGCAAGGCAGGAAGTGACGTGCAGTGGTACAGGTAGGGAATGGAGCAGAGTAGGAATGGACAGGCACCAACTGCCGAGTGTAGTGCACAGTCGAGGCATGGGCAGCACCTTACCAACCCGTGACCTGGAACACCAGAAACAACAGAGTGCAGCAGACCAGCAGACCAAACAGCAAGCACCAACCCATGGACAAAACAGCAGCGGACCAGCGGGCAAAGCCGAGCAACCCGAGACTGCACCTGGAAACCGAGCAACCCGAGGCCTTACTGGAAATGGAAAAAACAAAATGAATGATGAACAGTATATGGAGGGAAGGTTTAAAAATGCTTAAGGCCTTGTTTGGCTTTTGCATTTTGGGCATTAACTCATTTTCATGCATTTTAGTTTAGTTTATTTTCAATTTAATTAGTTAGCTTAGTTTAGAGTTGTTAATTAAATTGCATAATTATTATTCTTGCTTAATAGTGTAGAACTTAGTTTTAATTAGGTTAATAGTTAATTAAATGTTCATTTAGAATTAGATTAGGGGTAAATTCATTTCATTAAGCTTTAGTTTAGTTTAAATTGCATTTTAATTATATTTTAGGTTAGTTTAATTTTAATTTAATTAATCTTGCTTTGATATTTTCATATTTGCATTTTATTTTAATTGCGTTAATTAGTTTTAACTGTTTTAATTTCTTTTGTAGGTTTTCGATTTTAATTGCTTGGAGTTTTGTAAGTACTTCTTGCTCGGTTTTATTTCTTTTATTTTCTCTATTTTAATGCTTTCCCGTGTTTTTAATTAGCCTTAGTAGATCACCCATTGCAATTTCATAATTTGCTAGAATATACTTAGGGAAAAGTAACCGGTAGTTAATTAGGCTAGTCAACTTCTCTGTGGGACGATAACTCGGGACTCAAAATCCCATTATTACTTGTACGACCCGTGCACTTGCGGACATATACCCTTAGGGCTCGTCACTTACCCGTAGCTCGATTGCATCACTGAAATTTTTTCCAATTTTTTTTCTCTTTTCTTTTTCCCTTTTTTCTTCATTTTTTCCTTTTCTTTTTGGCTGAACCGGTCCGGTCTGATTTAGCACAATCACTTTCTCACTGAATCGCCGATCGGTTCAGTCCATTTTAGTCACGCCGACGTCGTCCGGCCGGTTCTCGGCGTGCCGCTGCTGCCGTTCAACGCGCCTCAGCTTGGAGACCTCTCGGCTAGCCTCGATCAAAGCCAACTCCCGTCGGTGGGAGCCGAATGCCCTCTTTTCCTCTGCAGCTTCCTCCATTCGATTCGCCAGATTCCGGCGTCGGTGGAGGGCGTGACTGGTGCCGATGAGTGCGCACAGAGTCCCTCTTCATTTTTCGGCTGCTTGACTGGCCGTTGGTCGCCGGTGGTGGCCGTTCGGCCTCTCTTCTTCCTCAACTTCCGTTTCGTATTTTTCCTCTTCGCGTGAGTTTCCTTCCAATTTTCCAGATTTCATTTTCGTTTTTTTATTTCATTTAATTTATTTATTTATAATTTATTTTTAATATTACTTTAATCCATTAAAATAATATTAAAATCCCAAAAATATCTAAAAATTTCTTATTTTATTCATTTAATCCATAAATGAATTTTTCAGTCCGATTTTGCCTTTTCGGTATATTTTTTCACTATTTTCGGGATCGTTTTCTGAGGCGAAAATTTTGAAAATATTAAATAAATTCATATCTTGATCAATTTAACCCTAAATTTAATTATGTCTTCATTATTGATCAAGATTTCTCAATCTCATATTTTTAATTAAATTTTCTTGTCCCAGTTAATACCGAATTTCGATCTTTTGCCCGTTTTGCCCTTGCATGTGTTTGGTAATACCATTTCAATCCTTTTGCATTTTAAAATGCACTCGAAATTTCTATCCATTCCCTTTTTGCACTTACGATAAAATCGGGTCTTACAATCTCCCCACTTAAGAAATTTGGTCCTCCAAATTAGAACCAAGTCAAATGGATCCATAAACAACTCCGAGTACCTCTATCGTATCATACTCTTTAATTCTCATGTGACTTTTTTTCGGAGTGTAATCCTACCAACATACTTAACTAGGGAGATCATCTTAAACTTCAACACTTTCTCCTTCATGCTTAATACCCGCATCAAATTTTTCCAACATATGTTATACTTTCATTGAGCTAAGCTGTTGGAGCTCATATTCGATTACATATGTTAGGTACGGATAGTATTTTCGAAGCATCATAATATGGGACACATTGTGGATGCCTGCTAGTTCAAGTGGTAACGCCAACCTACAAGCCTTATCTCCCACTTTGTCCAATCTCAAAGGATTCAATCAAACAACAAATAACTTCCAACAATACTGATTCACTCTCGGTGAATTCCAATGGTTTTCTGTCTCTTGTCAACATAACTTTTCTGTCTGCTCTGAGATGTTCTTAATCTCTCACAAATCAACTGAACATCCTCAGAGGTTTGTCTTACCAATTCAGGAACAATTCTATATCTGTCACCCACTTCATCTTATCTAAATCGGGGAATAACCCCTACGGTTATACCATGCCTCATATAAAGTCATCCCGATACTCGAGTCACAACTGTCATTATTGGCGAATTCGATTAGTAACAACTGATCATCCCAGGAGCTCATAAAATCAATGGCACACGCTCTCATCACATCCTCCAGAACCTGTACAGTCCTCTCTGACTGACCATCTGTCTGAGGATGGAAAGCTGTGCTAACACTTAATAGGGTTCCCGTAGCTTCCTGAAAACGTTCCCAGAAGTGGGAAGTGAAGCAAGAATCCCTATCTGATACCATGCTCACTGGAACGGTACAAAATGTATCACAATTTTTCCATACACATAAATTCGCCTACACACTTAGAGTATTTGGGAATTTCATAACCAGAAGGTGGGTAGACTTAATCAATCTATCGACTATCACGTAGATAGTCTCGTGATTCATCCGGGCCCTCTGTAACCCATCACGTAATTCATGGTAACTTGTTCCCATTTTCGTGTCAATATAGGTAGAGGCTGCAATAACCCTGCAACTTCTTTTGCTCTACCTTAATCTGTTGACATACGCGACACTTTTCCACAATCTACAATGTCTCATTTCATACCTGACCACCAATACATTTTTCAAAGATTTCAATATAATTATTACTTCTTGGATGCACTGTATATCCCGAAAAATGAGCTTCTGACAATTACACTATCTCATCACTGTGGTCCTGGGGAGCACTTATACTGTCTCTGAACCTCTGTAAGTCATCATCACTCACTGTGAACTCTGTCACTATACCTTTCTTAATCTGACCTACACTATCGACACCATGCCGATCATCACGCTAAGCCTAGAAAATCCGGTCACTCAGATCCTGTTCTAACCTTAGGCTAGCTGTCACAAAATCACCGTCATCATCAGAAGGGATCACATCACTACTGAGGCTCACACTACTCTTAAAGCTCACGCTCCCTAACCATCATATGTAGTACCATCCCGAGGCTCTTTCTGCTCAAGGCATCAGCCATTACATTAGCCTTTCCTGGGTGGTACAATGTTCACAATCATAATCCTTAGAAGCTCTAACCCTCTTAGTTATCTCATATTCTACTCTTTCAGTGAAAACAGATATTTGAGGGCTTTTATAATCAGTGCATATCCGAAATTTCTTACCATATAAGTGGTAGTGCCATACTTTTAGTGTAAACACTACAGCTGCCAACTCTAAATCATGGGTCGGATAGTTTCTCTCATGGACCTTGAACTAACTGGATCCATAAATGACTATCTTCCCATTTTACATCAATACATAGCCCAATCCTTATTTTGAGGTATCCATACACATTGAAACCTCTTGAGCTGTTAGTTATGGTGAGAATAATTACAGTGGTCAGTTTATTACTTTAATATACCAAAACTCACTGAAGCTACTTTCATACTTATCATCCCACTCGTCTGCAATCTTTTTTCGAACAAGATGTGTCAACTGAGCAACCCATTTCGAGAAACTCTCAACAACTCGTCTGTAAGACAGTTTTCAATTGCTACTCATGCTCTTCCCTGGACTTCGAATACATTAAAATATCATCACTAAAGATGACAGCCAATCGGTCCAGGTAATGTTTAAATACCTAATCGTAGTTGAGTTCCACTAAATATTTCAATCACTCATTTCCTTGACCTATGTACGCATAAGTGTATAATGTCATTTTGAAATCGCTTCCATTCAAGATACTAACCCACGCCATTTTGTTTTTCCTTATATTAACGACTTTTATAAAATTTTAATTTTTAAACCTTCATGATTAATCAAATTCTATATTTATTTATCGTACCAGCAAAGGTACCCAAATTTAAAATGTATATATATCGACTGTCGATTTCAATTTATAGGTTATGTGTGCGCTTCTAGACGTTGTCAAGTCTTCAGGCGGGGAAGTATTTTGAAATACCTTTATTAACCCTCAGACTTGACCACATGGACTGGGTGTGGATATCTATCCTCCCCTTATCCTTGGTCACAATTCATAGTCACTACATATCGCTTAATCCAATTTACTTTACATATCAAAGATATTCTTATCTTGCATACGCCTCTTATTCCAATATATCTCATATTCAGGATCTATCACATCTCAAAACTTGTCTCCTTACAGTACACTTTTCAGTGATGTTTTCACCCTTATTTTCAACTTACAATCTCTATACCCATATTCAGTTAGTGAAAATCAGCTAACTATTAACATCTTGCCTAAGGGTACAGGTTTCGCATCATTCACTCACTTATAAGCAACTAAAGGCGGTATGAATAAATGCGTGGCACCAGGATCAATTAAAATAATTACTTCATTATTCACAACCCGTGTGATATCTTCCACCACATCAGATAAAACATCAGTAGTGTCCTGGTCCAAGGCATACACTCGCCCTCGTCTAACATCTTATTTCTGTGGTGACTACCACACATCTTACACTGCTTACACTGTTACACTGCTCTCACTGCTACACTGCTTTGTAGCAGGTCGGGGTCCTCAAATCACAATACCCCTTAAAAATACTGTATTAAAATTGAATACACTGAGGCTTTACCAATCATCTTACCTCGTGACTCATCAGCTCTAAGCTTTTTCCAAACTACCTTCTTCCCGTTTTGACATCCTTGTCATCCTTTATTCTCTTTTGTCTCTATTTCAGCCCTTACTACCTTTCCCAATCTCAGAGGCTTGCAACTCATGATCTTATTCACACAACTATAGTCTGCGCACTACCTCGGCATAGGTAGTGATATCTAACAGCTAAATCGGACTCAATTGACAATCTGAACCCTTCCATGAACTTTCAAACATTTTGACTTTTACTGTTCATAGCGTCAGAGTCATATCTGCCCAGGAATATAAACTGAGATTCATACTCGTTAATCAACCAGTTCCTCTGAGTCAGAGTAAAAAATTTCATCTGTAATTTCCTGTAATTGTCTGAGATATTCTGTCACTGGAATACATTTAGAATTATTTTCCATGTCCATTATGGACGTCTAACTCTTAAGATGGGTCGAGCGGATTTCCATCAATGCTCCGACTTGCCCTCAAATCGCATACATACTCTGAGCAATTAGCTCGTAAAATATTCTCCACACTTCGCTCTAACCTCGTGAAGCGTGTCTCAATACTATCTGATCTCTTTGTCAGACTCTGTCCGATCTCTCTGTCAGACTCTGTCCGATCTCTCTGTCGGACTCTGTGGGGTATGCTCAATACTAGCCTCCACGTCAATCTCATCTTGAGTCTCATGTGGCGACTCAGTACGAGTTTCGGGCCTACCTCTACGGCCTCGAGCTCGTGTACTCGCCCTTCTACTATAGCGGTTATTAGTTAATGAGTCTATATTCTTGCATTTATAAATCGAATTCTTAGCTGCACTTCCATCTCAATATACACAATTGTATCTAAACAATGCATAATACATGGGGATGTAAACTTCCTTAACCACTAACACCGACTCATATCAGGCCAACTCAAGCTTTATACCATTACTCCTGTCACGACCCAAATTACCTAAAAATCAGAGTAAATTTTTCGCTTCTTCATTTATTATTTAATTCTTACCTTTCTCTCATCGTGACAATCCAACAAACAGTTGGGCTATGATTCGGTGTTAGTCACCTCTCACCTATTTACCATTCCATTTCCATAATCACATTTACATATCAGAGTATACTATCTTTGACTTAAACTAAATACATACACAATGGTATTTATAACTCTACATCCCCGACATTATAATCGTTTATAGTACTGTACATTACATATTTAGATACAAAACTATACAAATGTGTATACTTGTCTCTCGATGGGAAGCAGCAGATACCCAGAATGCAAGTCTTCAGCCGCTCACTAACTATTGCGAGTGCTCTGAAAAGATGGGAAAATTAAGGGGGTGAGCAAACCACACGCTCAGTAAGGCAATTATGTAAGTAAGTAGATAGCTCCACCATCTACATGCTCATAATGCTATGCCCTTAAAATCCATTTCTTTTCATTAAAATCTCAAGCACAAAACCATGCATACATCAATGACATAGTTTATCAAAACTATTTGTGCATATATAAATCAGGTAATTCATGCATTAATAGCCTTTTATGTGACATCATTAAATCATACTTAGCATGAATTTAATCAAAATCATGCATTGTTTCATGCGATATACAACAAATCGTGAGATATAATCATTTCATGAATTTATCATTAAAGCATGGAAAACCCATCATGCTACTGCATTTAAATCATTTCATTTAAAACGCAGTATAAAATAACCCAAAGGGGTTAAGCATCTCATAATTCAATTCCAAACTCATAACACAATTATTAAAATTCATTATACAACTTCGGTTATAAAACCACCCTTCTTTCAAGGTCATATATCATAAAATCATAAAATCGGGGGCCTAACCCCTCCCTCGGGTCTACCCTGGTCTATCGACCAATAGTTATATCATGTGAGACATGTAGGTGACTATCAGTAACAACATAGGACTATGGCCATAACCTCGTGATCCCTGACAACACGGTATCTAGTGTGCGGGGTATCACACCTGAAACGGGAGGTGGGTCGTCCTACCCGCCAGAATAGCATAACAGCAGGATTACGAGGGCAAGGCTTGCTGCCTTGTGGCTAATGCCACTCCACTCCAACAATCCCCTTGGTACAGCGTACTCCGCGTTACATACACGGTACAACGTACTCCGTGAGCCCAAGCTCAATCAGGGGTGCCTACAATAGGTCTTATCCACCCATATCATCTCTGTCTCAGTATGCACGTGTGATCATATCATCTCACTGTGAGACACAGTCTACAGGAGGCTCCAACACGGCTATATGCATGTCATATAAATCCCTATGCGAGTGAAGCTCTAGCATGGCTCCATACATATTCATGATATCTGAAAACCTCGTGCGAGCGAAGCTCTAATGCGGTTTCATAGAAATCAATGAAATCTGCGTACAAGCAGTGCTACAGTACGACTTAAAATAATGAGTTATAAATTCATATAAATCACATACGAGCGAGCTCCAGCAGGGTGTTATGCATCAATAAATCAAATCTCGTGTGAGTTACACTCCAGCATGGCTTTATGCATAAATAAATCAAATCTCGTGCGAGTTACACTCCAGCACGGCTTATATGCAATATCATTTCAAAACAGGATGCGAGCTAAGCTCCAGCACCTCTCATGCATGTCAAATCATTAAAACTAGTGCGAGCAATCGCTGCAGCACCTTTTTATGCATATCAGGTCAAAACAAGTCAAAACATGTCAAAACAGAGTGCGAGCTAGGCTCTAGCACTTCTCATGCATTTCACAATAATAAAAATCAGTGCGAGCAACCGCTCTAGCTCATTTCATGCATATGATGTCACACAAGTCGGTGTGGGCAACCGCTCAAGCACATTTATGCACACTTACAAATGCAGATATAGTGCGAACCATATGCCAGCACTATCCGTTTCCATATAAACTTGATAGTTAGCCCTTTTTCCTAAGAAATTTCATTTAAATATTAATAGCACCTACGTAGTGTTATCTTGTGAAATTTATGCAATTATTGGCCAATCTATTGATTTACTTTGTTTAAAAAACCACAAAAATTCCTTAAATCAGAAAATTCCTTAAATCATGCATGTCATGCTTTCACCATCCTTAGGTGAACTTCCCTCAATAGGGGTAAAATAGTCTTTTCCTATTTCGATCCTTAAAATCATTTAAACGACTTTTAGGATGTTTATACAATATCAGTGTATACATACATAACCAGTGTATACAAAAACTATTAAAATACGCGTAGCTACCTCTAGCTACTCACATAATTCCCTTACCTCATTTTCTGTACAGTTTGACCTTTTCCACTGATGTTTCGTCACGCAGTCCAATTTGCTCTCAATCCAAATCAAATCTCCGGCACTGCGGATAAATATTCATCAAGTCAAATACAATATATGTAATTGTATTTCATATTTTTTGTGCTTAATTTAAATCATTGGGCCCGTTTAGCCATATTGAGCCCGATTACACCATAATGGGCCTTAATCGACCTTAAGCCCGTTTTCCACTTACTATTCACATAATCGAGGCTTATTGGGCTCACTGGGCCCATCAATAATTTAGTATTTACGACAATTTATCCAATTTTTCAGAATTTAATTCATTAAATGCGAAATTTAAATTCGTAATTTATGTATTAATTTTTAACACGCATAACGATGTAATATTGTCGTAAATAAGGGTTACTTACCCGTGATTTCATGATAGTACACAAATCGAGGTTGACTCGAGTCCTCGTTTGACGTCAATTATCGAGCTACACAATTAAATATTTTTTCGGGTAAACTTCTAGTCGGATATTAATCAAATTAAATATTTCAAAATTTAAATTGGTCAATTTTGACTGCTTACCGACTTACCCGTAGCTCGATTGCATCACTGAAATTATTTTCAATTTTTTTCTCTTTTCTTTTTCCCTTTTTTCTTCCTTTTTCCTTTTCTTTTTGGCTGAACCGGTCCAGTCTGGTTCAGTATAGTCACTTTCTCACTGAACCGCCGACCGGTTCAGTCCCTTTTTAGTCATGCCGGTGTCATCTGGCCGGTTCTCGGCATGCCGCTCCTGCCGTTTAGCGTGCCTCAACTTGGGGACCTCTCGGCTTGCCTCAATCAGAGCCAACTCCCGTCGATGGCTGTCGAATGCCCTCTTTTCCTCTGTGGCTTCCTCCCTTCGATTCGTCAGATTCCGAAGTCGGTGGAGGGCGTGACCGGTGTCGATGAGTGCGCACGGAGTCCCTCTTCATTTTTTGGCCGCTTAACTGGTCGTTGGTCGCCTCTTTTCCTCCTCAGCTTCCGTTTCGTGTTTTTCCTCTTTGCGCGAGTTTCCTTCCAATTTTCCAGATTTCGTGTTCGTTTTTTTTCATTTCATTTAATTAATTAATTTATAATTTATTTTTAATATTATTTTAATCCATTAAAATAATATTAAAATCCCAAAAATATCTAAAAATTTCTTATTTTATTCATTTAATCCATAAATAAATTTCTCAGTCCGATTTTACCTTTTCGGTATATTTTTTCACTATTTTCGAGATCGTTTTTCGAGGCAAAAATTTTGAAAATATTAAATAAATTCATATTTTGATCAATTTAACCCGAAATTTAATTATTTCTTCGTTATTAATCAAGATTTCTCAATCTCATATTCTTAATTAAATTTTCTTGTCCCAGTTAATACCGAATTTTAATCTTTTGATCGTTTTGCCCTTGCACGTGTTTGGTAATACCATTTCAATCCTTTTGCATTTTTAAATGCACTCGAAATTTCTATCCATTCCCTTTTTGCTCTTACGATAAAATCGGGTCTTACAATTGAGGATGTGCTAGTTAAGGTGGACAAGTTTATTTTCTCTGCAGACTTTATTGTTTTGGATATGGAGGAAGACAGGGAAGTCCCCATTATTCTAGGTAGACCCTTGTTAGCTACTGGTAGGACATTAATTGATGTGCAAAAGGGGGAATTGACTATGAGAGTCCTAAATCAGGAGGTGACATTTAATGTTTTCAAACCTTCGAAGTTCCCTGATGACTCTCAATCTTGTTTTAGGATGAAGGATATAAGGCTTGGGCATAAGATATTTGATAAAAGGATGGAAGTTGATAGAGCTAAGGAGGATTTGACTGTCAGCATTTTGTCACCACTTTGGCTGACCCTCCTACTTCTCACCCTGCTGCTGAGTGTCGTTTTCTTTAGCTGCATTTGAAGTGGCTTTATTTTTCTTTTCACTTTTTTGTATAGTTCTTTTTCTATTTCTTTTTCGTTGTTTCTTTCTTTGTTTCTTTTACAAATTGCTTTTCCAGTATCACGTTCTCAATAAAGCTTAAATTCTTCATCATCATCAGATAGGGGAGTATTATATTCTTGAACTTCAGTTCTTGTATTATCTGCACATTGAGGACACTGTGCATTTTAAGTTTGGGGGTGAGGATATCACTTGAGTATTTTTTAAAATTTTGGGCAAAATTGAAAACATTTTCAAAAATTTTCGAAAATATGAGCTTATATTTATTGATTTTGGGATGATTTAGTACATAGCATGTAGTATTCCCATATTCCAATGATATAACCCATGATTTAGTCTAGCTTTGATTGAATAAGAAGCATGATTATAAGAAAAGCATGAAGTTGAATTCTTGAATTTGTCTTGATTCTGATTGTGATTTCCTCATCTTATGCACGTGTCATGTCATGAATCTGTATCTTTATTTAGAGAAAGCTAATGTGGACATAGGATTGCATTTGTTCAGTTAATTTTGTGCATCATATTCTAGAATTTATTTGATTTGATCTCGAGGCGAAATATTAGATCACACTTAATTAGGGAAATGATTTAGGCCATCTTTGGATCGTTTGAGCCTTTCTAGCCATCCTTGTACATATTTTACCCCTAGTCACCCATCTGGGCCAAATAAACTTTTCTCTGTAAATACACCTGCATATTTTCCTTAGCTTAAACACTCTTTTCTTATCCCTTACCCTGAAAGCTGTAAATTCACCAGGATATATCTTGAGCTATGTACATATGGGTTATAGGTGATAGTGAAATTAAAAAAAAAAAAAAGAAGAAAAAGAAAAATACAAATATAGAATAAAATGTTTAGTAAAATAAATAAGTTTGGGGGAACAATTATGAGCTCTTACATTAAAGATCCTAGAAGTAATGCATGTTAAGGGGTAATTAAACCTAAATCGACTTTATCATACCTTAGCCCCAGCCTTACATTACAAGCTTAATGAAGTCCTATTGATCTTTGGTTAAGTGTGACTACATTAGTGGAGAGATAAGTGAAAAGAAAACTTATGGGAATGATCACTTGTCATTGACTTTGCATTCACTGTGTTTGCATAATCTGATCCGGGTAATGTACTGTGAAATGACTTTGACATTTTCACACACTTGCGAGGAGTCCAATTTAGGTTAGGACCTATGATTGAATGATTTTGAGTGTTGACCTTATAATTGTGAATCTTTGATATCAGAGTTGATACTTTTTCTTTGAGGATAATATTGGGGAAATTATTATGTTTGGTACTTGTCATTCCTACATTTGTTTTGTTTTGCTTGAGGACAAGCAAAAGCTCAAGTTTGAGGGGTGTGATAATTCTATTAAAATAGAATTATTTGTGCTTAATTTCTTAATTAATTATTTTAATCTCCATATTATTTTATTAATTATCCCCTTAATTTAATTGAAATTCTCTTGTGTGCAGGAAAATTAAATCCGGATGAATTTCAGTCGTTTCGATAGAAAATGGGCTAAAAGAGATTGGACCACTACCATTTCGCAGTCTGAGTTGCCATTCGTTGTAGAGACATGTGATGTCGAGTGTTCATATTTTATTCGGCTCAAAAATATAAGATCGACGGATGCCGTGCCCACCTTCTGGAAGACACACATCGGGTTACATCGCACATCCAAGTGCACAAAAAGATAAGTGACATGGAAATATCTTATTTGAAGCGAATGAAATGAAGACAAGTGGCCAAACAATGCCGACTCATCTAGGATTGAAAATTATAATTGTACCCTCAATTTTGTTTATAAATAGAATATGATAAGCAATTGAAGAGGAGTTTTTTTTAGGGTAGCTTTAGTTTTTTAGGTTAAAATTTTATTGTGAGGTTTTTTTTTTTTCTTGAGGTTTTCTTTTAAGCCTTTCACAGTGGCTGGTGACAACAGCCACCATATTTCTTCTCGATTTTGTTTAAGTTCCATTCCTTTATTGTTTTACTATTTGCATTTTAATGAAAAGTTTTTATTTTTCTATTGTTACACTCGGTTTGCTTATTAATTTGGTTTTATTTCTTTGTTCTCCACTGCTCATTCGGGTGATTAAGCTTCCTTCACTACTTCCTTACTCAGTTTTGGTGCTTTGATGCGGTCTTGATGCCGAGCATTGTTTCCGCATCAATGGTAATGTGGAATCACGGCGGTAGGAGAAGAAACTGAAGCAACCCGAGGCCACTGGAAATCCATGTTTATGTGCTTTACGGGTGTTGATAGTCTTGTTTCAATTTTCAGTTGTTGATTTTACTTATTTCTTTTCATTTTAAGCTTATGTTCTGCAATGCCTTGTTGTTCCTTTTTTTATTTGATTTTTCTTTGTTTGCACTACATGATCCGTCTCTTTACTGCATTTCAATATTAGCTTTCATTATTTTTACTGCATTTTCTTATGTTTTGTGGATCTTGTCAATTGCGGCATTTCATTCTAAAATTTTTTCGTTGATCCCACTAGACTCGCCAGCTAGTTTGTCTTTGATAGAAGCTGGTTTCCATAGGTACAGTGGGGAGTGTCCATAAGTTTACTATGTTCAGCTCTGTTTTGTTATTAATGTACTGTTCATTGGGCTGGTTCGCTGGAATGGAGAGAGCTGCATGAGTGAAGGACAAAAGAGTGCTGGCAGCAGTAACCTTAATCTTCTTCATTGTTTTTATTTTTGTGTTCCTTGTTTGACACCTTTAAAATTGTTATAGATTGATGATTGGTCCTGGTTGTTAAAAACCTTAGTTGATAGTTTTTTTGTGTTAGATTCTGCATTGAAATAAGAGGCTGAAGGAAACTGGTACAAGGTGATCGTGTGAGTAGCCGGATTATGCTTAGTAGCTGCAAAACTTGGTGGCAGATCCTGCTCGGGCGTAGGTTGTTGGAGTATTTGAAGCAGCAATTATTGTTGTACTTGTCCCCTAGTGCCCTGCTGTTGTGGAAAGAGTAGTACAGTGTAATACACAGTGATAGTAACAGTATAGGCGTACTGGACGGGGATGTTGCAGCAGTGATGTATTGCTGGGGTGGTTTGGCCAGAGCATGAACAACTGCAGTAAAGGACGGTACCAGGAGGCAGAAGCGGACAACACCTGATGCAGAGGTTGCGGACAACACTTGGAGCAGGAACGTGCACAGTACTTGCACGAGTTCATTCAGCTAGCTGGAAATAGCTTAAGGCCACATTTGGCACTTAAGAAATGTTACAAATTAATGTTATATGCATTTTTATTGTTTTGTTTAATGGTGTTTATTATTTTTATTATTTGTTAGCTTAGGGATACATTAATTTGCATGATAGTTTAATTTTCTTGATTTGTTAGTTTAAGGTTTGGATTTAATGTTATCATTTGTTAATGTTTTGACTATAATAGAGTTTAAGATTTAATTTCTTAGCATAGTACTTTTAGACTTAGATTATGGGTAGATTTATTTCATGCAATTTTTAATTAATTTTCATTTTAAACTTTAAAAATCCAAAAATATTTCTCATGTATTATTTAGATTTTATTGTTAAGTTAGCATTTAGCTATAGTTAGGATTAATTTAGAATAACTACTTTAGGCATTTATATTTATAATTATATTTGGAAATTATTCAAGTTAATTTATTTCTTATTTGCAATCTAGTTTATTTGCATTAATTAATTTTAACTGTTTTAGTTATCTTTTATAGGTATTTGCTTTTAATTGCTTGGAGCTCTGTAAGTAATTTTAGCTCTGTTTGATTTTCTTTATTTTATAGTTTTTATTATTTTTTTCAATAATGTTAGCCTTGTAGAACACCTATTAAACATTCATAATTTGCTATGATATACTTAGGGTAAGATTAACTGGTACTTAATTAGGCTAATCAGCTTCTCTGTGGGACGATAATCTAGGACTCAAATCCCATTATTACTTGTACGACCTGTGCACTTGCGGATAACACGTCTAGGTCACTTAGAGTGGGCGTAGTCGACATCAGTTGTACCGTGCAAGTAGCATGGAGTACGTTGTACCGTGTGTGATATTATATATATGTTGTCTTCGGATGATGGATTCTGCTATGGACTGGCGTGTTAGACGTGACCCACCTCCCGCGCGGAAGCAGATAGAGATGACACTGTCACGACCCTCAACTTACCAAAATACGTACAAAATTTCTCATTTTCATGCATCATTTATTAATCATTCTTCCTCGATCGTGAACAACCACCCTCTCAACCGTTGGGCTATGTGTCAATGTCTATCTCATTCCACCATACAAGTTTAATTTCCTTTTTAAAATAAGGTAAACACTTGTATAATTAAATCAGAGTGTTGTTTACATGGGTTTACATTGCTTTACATCCCCAATTGTTACATACAAAATGATACTGTGCTATGAAAAGTTTAGATACAAAAGTCTCATCAGTGTGTATACCTTATGCGATGTGATGCAACAGATACCAAAAGGGAACGCCTCCAGTCACGCTCAATCTATACTCAAGGCTCTGTAGAGAGGGGGAAATAAGGGTGGTGAGCAAACCACACGCTCAGTAAGGCAATCATACGAACATGTAGATACTGCACTTTCTACGTGATCGTGATGCCATGCTTAAAGCGTACATTTCATCATTTTCTCAAAATATGAGTTCTTGCTGGTGTTAATGGTATGTAAAGCATTCATGCTATTAAAATCCAGTGTACAATTCAATTCAAAGCATGGCATTAACCATCATGCATATTTTATAAGTAAGGTATGGCATTAATCATCATGCATATTTCATAAGTAAAGCATGGCATTAAACATCATGCATCAGTGCACTTTAAAAATCATTAACAAACCGATATCTCAAAACAATTCAACACTTGTCTGGACTTAGCCCCTCCCTCGGATTATCCTGACCCACAAATCATTTCAAACATGGATTTATTCTCAAAGCAATAGACATGTGAGATAGGCAATTCAATAAGGGAAATAACTTCTAGGACTATGGCCATAATCTGTGATACCGACTACACGGATCAGGTGTGCAGGATATCACCACTATCTGCTTTCGCACGGGAGGTAGGTCAAATCCAACCTGCCGATCCATAGCAAATCTCATATGAAGACGGCATATCACAATCTCAACACTGTACAACGTACTCCTTGCTACCTGCACGATACAGCGAACTTCGTGGACCCACATCAACACATTATATCACGCCACATCTCAAAAATACACATGTGAGCCTTTTAAACGGTACGACCTCTTATCTACCCGAAGCTCATAACACGGCTATCAATCATGTCAAATTCTTAAAACACACGTGCTAGCCTATTTAATTGGTGTGACACCAAGTCTACCTGAAGCTCCAAGTACGGTAACAAATAAGGTGGGCATCTAATGCGAGCTATGCTCTAAGCACCATGCCAAAACCAGTATGAAATCCATGTGAAAACTAGTGCGAGCTAAGCTCCAGCACTCATACGTATACAACACATCAAACCTCATGCGAGTCACACTCTAGCACGCTTTCATTCTCACGAAAACAATATAGGTGGCTCGATTCTTTGTTAAATATGGTTAACAAACCAAAACAACTCATTTCTTTTGCAATTCGTTTCAAATGTTAGCCAACCTACCAATCACTTGCTAAAAAGTAATAAAACATGATTTTCAAAGCATTATGCTTTTATTTTCACGCAGATTTCTCCAACACCCAACTTTTACCCTTCAATCACCCAATATCTCATGCATTCTAGCAAAGCATTTAAGCACCCAAATTGTGTACATATATCTCTAAGAGTCCACAGAATTCCCTTACCTCAATTGCTTAAGTGTGACTCTTTCCCTCTTAGCCTTCTTGCGCTCTTGGCTCACTTTGGTCCGGTGTATCCTCGGGAGTTGTGATTCATTCATCCAAATCACTTGAGTTAATGTTGTTAACTCACGTTTTGACCTCACTACTCAATATAACTCATTCATGCATTTTATAAATGCCTTAATCCACATTTTACCCATTTTTGGTAAACCTCACAATCTATCCACTAACAACATCTTAAAATCATACTTATAACACTATTATCACTTCAAGATATCCCATTCATCATAAATCTCAATACATTTCACTTTTTCACACTAGACTATTTCTAGGTCATGGTGGATTCATTCTACTCTAGGTAGTTTCTACCATTTCTATGCATACCAAATCATTCTCACATCAATATCCAAACAATGTACTTAAGTATTTGCATTAGAAACCCACCTAGTTTGTTTTCCTCTTTGCTCCAAACAAAAATGCACCTTGATCCTTCAATCCAACAAGTGGGGAAATACCTCCAAACTATGTTGTTCTTCTCTTTGATGTGAACAACTTTGCCTCTAATAGCTTTCCCTCAAATCTTACTGAAAATGTGTGGATTTAGGAGTGAGAAGCTAGGTTTTTAGGTTGGAAATGGAAAAGATTGGTTTTGTCTCGAAAAATTACAGATCCAACTGCTACATATTTATAGAATTTGCTTGATGAGATCGATCTGCATTGGGTAGAGATCGATCTGGTCCTCTTAAAATCCCTCTTTTTCACGACATTTGAAGGTAGGAGATCGATCTGTCGAGGCTTGAGATCGATCTACTTCAAACAGAAGGTTAAAGAGATCGATATGGTCTTGGGGAAAATCGATCTGCATTTTACAGAAGGTTTAAAAGATCGATATGGTCTTAGCGGAGATCGATTTGTATTTTACAGAATGCTTAGGAGATCGATCTGGCTCCATTGGAGATCGATCTGTCATGTTCCATAGCTTAGAATGAGAGCATTTTGGCTCTTCCAGATCGATCTCTCCTCCTATGAGATCGATCTGGCCTTCATATTTTCATATTTTACTGCAATTTTTTGCAGGTACTTACACCAAAACAACTTCAATTTGCTGCCATAGTCATTTTCTTATCCGATCGTCTTTGAGACTTGAAAATGATATCCATTCATACTTTATACCTCTTGAAACTCGTGTAAAATCTTTGTACAACCAAAGGTACATGATATAAACCAAATGGTAGTGCATAACTTATGCAATTTTCCTTCCATTTTACCACATTACTCATTTTCCATTCTACTCATATTCTTCTCATATTTTAAGTCCATTTTCTTCATATTCATATATAATGTAACTTGTACGTACAATCACCACTCTTATTACATGTGTGTACATTAAACTTATGGACTTACATTACATATACTTCACATTATAAGTATATCACCATACTTATGAATTCATTTACATAGATATACAAGGTTAAACTTATACGGGGTCTCACAGATACCCCGCACACTAGGATCCGTGTAGCCTGGGATCACAGAGGATATGACCATAGTCCTAGTTATTACCCTTATTATACTATATATGCCTATCTCACATGTGTATGTCGAATGAGAAATCCATGTTTTGAAATGTGTTTTATGGGTCAGGATAGTCCATGGGAGGAGCTGAGTCCTGACGAGTTATGATTTTATATCGGTTTGTGTTGAGATTTGAAATGCTTTATAAGTGCACTTTTCATGATGATTTAGCATGCCTTGATTTCATTTACGAATGATGATTTTCCAGGCTATGTTTTGAGATCTGTGCATTGATTTTATTAGCATGAATTGCTTTACATAGCATGAACCCAAGCATGAACATACGATTTGGAGTATGACAATAAATGTATGATTTAAGCATGGCATAACGAACATGTAGATAGTACAGTTATCTACTTGCTCGCATGATTGCCTTACCGAGCATATGGTTTGCTCACCCACCTTATTTTCCCCCTCTACAGAGCACTTACAGTAGATAATGGGCGACTAAGGATTATAATTTTTTTGTCTGCTGCATCCCATCACACGAGGTATACATATTTGTATAGTTTTTGTGTCTAGATATGTCAAAGCACAGTAATAACTTGAATGTTTTTGGGGATGTAAAGGATTGTAAACACATGTAAACAGCAACTCTGATTTAGAAATACCAGTTTTTACATTTAAATGAATTGTAATTTGAAATGGTATGATTGGATGAGATCGACACCGATACACAGCCCAATTGTTGGTGGTGTAACTGTTCATGATCAGGTAAGGTAAAGATAAAGAATAAACAATAAGAAATGGATTAAATAAATAATCAAAAAATTAAAAATTTGTAATGGATTTTTGGTGGATTGAGGGTTGTGACAAAGGTAGTATTAGAGCTGAGTTGGTCTGATGTGCGTCGATGTCAAAATTTAGGAAAATTACATCCCCATGTTACTGTGCTTGTCTAGATACAACTGTGTATATCGAGATGGGTTTGACTAAGAAGTGATTCTGAATGTAGGAATCTTGGCATAATGCCTAAGACCAGTCGTGGTAGGGGGCGAGAGCACGAGCTAGAGGCCAGAGGGGTAGGCCTGGGGGCCGTACTGAGTCATTGCCATATGAGACTCACGAGGAGGTAGAGGTGGAGGCTAATCTTGAGCATGCTTCACAGGGTTTGACAGAGAGACTCGAGAGTACTGAGGCGCGCTTCGCAAGGATAGAACGGAGCTTAGAGGCAATTATGGAGTTAATTGCCTAATCGTTGCCTGGAGCTGAGGGTAGGCAAGAGCGAGTTGAACAAGGTGATGATGACGAATCGCCTGTTACTCCTAAGATGCCTGCACAGCTAGCCCAAGAACCTCAGACTATAGATACCCCCATACCCCCACCAGTATAGGAAACACCTTCTACTCTTACTCCACCACAAAGAAGTAGAGATTGGGGTTATGGATGTGACCTGGATAGGTTGCGGTAGTTTCAAAAATTTAAGCCGCCATCTTTCAGTAGAGTTAAGGACTCAGTAGCTGCAGAGAATAGGGTGAATGAGATTGAGAAACTATATGGGTTTTTCAAGTGTACTACTACCAAAATGGTAGCATTTACAGCATTCATGCTGAAAAGATCAGCAGAGCATTGGTGGAAGTCCACCCGACCCATTTTGAGAGCCCGACATACAAAGATCAATTGAGATGTATTTTTAGAAGCCTTCCGAAGGTAATATATTTTGGATACTGTGCAGCGAAGGCTATAAATGGAATTTTTGGATTTGACCCAGGGGAGCAGATCGGTGGATGAGTATGAGACTAAATTCATCTCCCTAGGCAGGTATGATCCTGATACGATGGTCAGTGAGGTCAAGAAGGTTTGAAAGTTTATGGATGAACTGAGACCAGCCATCTGGTCTCGATTGGTCCCTTTTGACATACCGACCTATGAGGAAGCTGTGCACAGGGCACAATTGTGTGAACAAGACATCGAATGAGTTACCTCAGAGTATGGAAAGGTTGGTAGAGTGAGGGATAGAGGCAGAAAGAGACAGACAGTGGATAAAGGCTTCAGTTATAGAGGAAGCAAGAGATTTTCTGGGAAGAGGCAAAGGATTGAGGAGATTCAGGAGAGGACAGTGAAGCTTTCCGTGTATACGACCATATCTTCAGCAAAGGGTATAGTGATTGGAGGGCCACAACCTACTACAAAATTATGCAATAAGTGCGGTAGGTACCATGGGACTCGACCATGTTATGGATCTCCTGCATTATGTTTTTGATGTGGGAAGCTAGGGCATGTGATCCGAAATTACCCAGAGATGATTGAGATTACCCCACAGAAGGGTAAGGAGTCGGAGAGAGCTCCAGCTGATACTCCTACTCCAAGATGGAGGGCGACAACTTAAGAGAAGGGAAAATAGGTGGTTGGCAGAGGGCAAGTACACGCCTTGGACCAAGATATTGTAGATCAGTAGATAAATATGGTGAAAGGTACCATCTTAATCTCTGATCTTGAAGCTTATGCTTTGTAGATCCTGGTGCCACGCATTCATTTGTATCACCTGCATTTGCATGTAAATTGTTTAAGTATGTGAAACTTACCCTATTGAGTAAAAGGATACTGATAAGCACTCCCATGAACAATACTCAGCTAGTGGAGTATGTATTTAGAGATTGTAAGTTAAAAGTAGGGGAAAAGGAAATGACAACCGACCTCATTTTAATGTACATGAGAAACTTTGATATAATCCTAGGAATGGATTGGTTGGCTGTAAATCGTGCTGTAGTGGATAGTTTTTCTAAGACCATAACATTTTCAAGGGTAGATAGGGTTACCATAAGTTTCCCTAAGAAGTGTAATGTAAATCCGCTTGAAAAGTAATGAAAGTAGTTGTAGTTGTGAGTGAAATATATGAATCTTTGTACTGATTTAATGATTGATATTTTAAAAGGTTATATTGTGTACGTGGTTGATGCGGATAAGGCTTACCCAGAATTGCGAGATATCCCAGTAGTCAAGGAATTTCTAGATGTTTTTTCGGATGATTTACCAGGGTTATCGCCAAATAGAGAGATAGAATTTTGTATAGATTTGGCACATGGTACATAGTCGATATCCAAGCCACCGTACAGAATGGCTCCGATTGAGTTGGAGGAATTGAAGAAGTAGTTACAAGAGTTGCTAGATAAAGGGGTTCATCAACCGAGTGTATCACTTTGGGGAGCACAGATACTGTTTGTAAAGAAGAAGAATGAAAGCCTCCGATTGTGTATTGACTACAGGCTGTTGAATAAGGCGGCCATTAAGAATAAGTACCCCCTTCCACGCATCGATGACTTGTTGGATTAGCTTCGAGGAGTGCAGGTCTTTTCTAAGATAGATCTGAGATTTGGGTACCATCAATTGAGAACTCGAGATTGAGACGTACCTAAGACAACTTTTCACACCCGGTATGGTCACTTTGAATTTATGGTTATGCCATTCATGTTGACGAATGCTCCCGTAGCTTTTATGTCGTTGATGAATGAGGTGTTTCACCAGTACTTAGATAGATTTGTTATTATATTCATCAATGATATTCTGGTATATTCGGGATCTAGAGAGGAGCATGAACAACACCTAAGGATAGTGCTACAGACCCTCCGAGAGAAGAAATTATACGCTAAACTCAGTAAGTGTGATTTTCAGCTAGAGCAGATCTCTTTTTTGGGTTATATTGTATCAAAGGATGGTGTGTCAGTGGACCCATCCAAGATTGAAGCAGTAGTTCAGTGGCAGAGACCCCAGATAGTCATGAAGATCAAGAATTTTGGGTTTAGCTGGGTATTATCGATGGTTTGTGGAGGGATTCTCGAGATTAGCTGCTCTATTGACACGTCTCACGAGGAAAAATGTTGAATTTATGTGGGACAATAAATGTGAGGAAAGTTTTCAGGAGTTGAAGAGGAGATTGACTACAGCTCCGATTCTCACCATTCCTACCAGCTCAGGAGTTTTTTCTGTATATACAAATGCTTCATACCAAAGACTAGGCTGTGTACTGATGCAAGATGGGAGGGTAGTAGCCTATGAATCGAGACAGCTGAAGGATCATGAGAGGAACTATCTGACCCATAATTTAGAGTTGGCGGCCGTGGTATTTACTTTGAAAATATGGCACCATTATCTTTATGGTGAGAAATTTCAAGTATTTACTGATCACAAGAGCCTTAAGTATTTATTTTCACAAAAGGAGTTAAACAAGAGATAGCGGAGGTGGCTCGAGCTTATGAAAGACTATGATTGCGAAATCCTGTACCACCTGGGTAAAGCGAATGTGGTAGCTGATGCATTGAGTAGAAAGCATCTCGGGTTGGTATCGTATATGATGATCAGGGAACATAAGCTGTTGGAATAGTTTGGGAGCCTCAGTTTGGATGTGACCCCGCCTGATGCTGATAGTGGCTTTATGGTAGCTAGCCTGTGGTTGGAACCCGATGTGGTAGATCGTATCCAATAGGCGCAGCAGATTGATCAACAGTGTAGTGATATTATCGGGCAGATACAGAGGGGTACAAATACTGATTTTGAGTTGAGTTTAGATGGTTTGCTGAGGTTCAGGGGTAGGATATGTGTTCCCGATGATCCAAAGATCATGAGGTTGATCTTGACAGAAGCTCACACAACGAAGTATACACTGCATTCGGGAAGTAACAAGATGTATTAGAATCTCCGGAGAGTGTATTAGTGGTTAGTGATGAAAAGAGATATAGCTAAATTTGTGGTAAAGTGTCTCGTTTGTCAGCAGGTGAAGGTAGAGCATCAGAAGCCTGCAGGGCTATTACAGCCTCTACCTATACTGACTTGGAAATGGGAGCATGTCACTATGGACTTTGTGATGGGTTTACCCAGGACCCGTAGGATTCACGATGCGATTTGGGTAATAGTGGATAGATTGACGAGGTCGACACACTTCCTAGCTGGGAGAGCCATCGATACTCTGAGTACATTGCAGAACTATATGTGAGCAAGATATTGAGATTGTATGGTGTTCCACTGAGTGTTGTTTATGATAGGGATGCCCGCTTCACTTCCCACTTTTGGGAACATTTTCAGGAAGCGATGGAGACCAACTAAGTTTTAGCACAGCGTTTCATCCTCAAACAGATGGTCAGTTAGAGAAGACTATACAGACACTGAAGGATATGTTGAGAGCGTGTGCATTGGATTTTGGAGGCTCTTAGGACACTTCCTAGCTATGAGAGCCACCGATACTCTGAGTACATTGGCGGAACTATATGTACGCAGGATAGTGAGATTGCATGGTGTTCCAGTGAGCGTTGTTTCTGATAGGGATACCCGTTTCACTTCCCACTTCTGGGAACATTCTCAGGAAGCGATGGGGACCCAACTGAGTTTTAGCACAGCATTCCATCCTCAAACAGATGGTCAGTCAGAGAAGACTATACTAACCCTGGAGGATATGTTGAGAGCGTGTGCATTGGATTTTGGAGGCTCTTAGGACAACCATTTGCCACTAACAGAGTTAGCCTATAATAACAATTATCATTCGAGTATCGGGATGGCACCGTATGAAGCCTTGTATGGCCACAGATGTCGTTCCCCCATTAGATGGGAAGAGGTTGGTGACCGATTGATATTTTCTCTCGATTTAGTGAGACAAGCCTTTGAGGACGTCCAATTGATTTGTGAGAGGTTACAAACAGCTCAGAGTAGACAAAAGAATTATGCTGACAATAGATGAAGACCATTGGAGTTCACAGTGGGGGAGTAAGTGATTTTACGAGTTTCTCATTCCAAGGGTATAACGAGGTTTAAAAAGAAAGGAAAGTTAAGTCCTTGTTACACTGGACCCTTTGAGATATTAGATAGAGTGGGAGATAAGGCCTACAGGCTAGCATTGCCACCTGAGCTAGCAAGTGTTCATAACGTCTTCCACATCTCTATGTTACAAAAGTACCACCCGAATTCGACACATGTGATAAGATATAAGCCATTGGAGCTCAATGAGAACATGTCATATGTTGAGATCGAAGATGATCCCCTTAATGAAAGTCCTTTGGCAACACCACAATACAGATAAAGCTACATGGGAATTAGAGAGTTTGATGCGAGGAAAGTACCCCAAGTTGTTCATGGACTGATATTAGTTCAAATTTGGAGGACCAAATTTTCTGAGTGGGGGAGATTATAAGAACCTATGTATGTATGACCTAATTATTTTCAAACAAAAGTATAAGACAAATGATTTTTTTTGGATCATGTAAATGTGAATGTATTGCAAATGGGATAAATGAGTGTCATGACACAAGTAAAGGATAAATAAATGCTGAAATGGCCACAAACTAAACTAACAGAACTTTATGCATTTGAATTTGCAAATAAAGATTTAAACACAAAATGATAAGGCATGGATTGCGAATTCTAAGTATCCTTCATGAATTCAAACAATACACACAAGTCATATTGTATGTGAATCATAGGAAATGAGCCTTTCCATGCTCCAAGTGAGATTAAAATGTAAAATGAGTATTAGAGTAATGAAATAGGAGATTACCCTTGGAAGTTCTAGAAAAATTACAGCAAAAGGGCTGCAGATTAAGGCCAGATCAATCTCCTATCCAAGGCAGATTGATCCCTTGTTCAAGCAGAACAATTTCAAGTGAATCTGCCAAGGCCAAATCGTTCTCCCCATTGAGCATATCGATCTCCCCAATGAGTTGATCGATCTGCATTGCCTCTGCCTAGCTGAAATCGATCCCCTCTTAAGTGCATATCGATCCCTATTTGATTCTGTCAAGAGCAGATCGATTTCTCTCCATGAGCAAATATATCTCCTTAAGCTTCTGCCAAGCTAAAATCGAGCTCTCCCCAATGAGCAGATCGATCCCTCCCATTTCAAAACAGAGAATTCGATGGCAAAAAAACAAAGGAAGATCGATCTCTTCACCCTAGCAGATCAATCTCATCACTCTCAATCTATAAAAACCCCACGACAAAACCTTTTTCTTCAACAAACCAACACACCTCTTCCATTTTTACCCAAAATACCAAGCTTTTTCTCTCTAAAATGCAACCTCTTCCAAAAAGAATTGAGGAAAAGATATTAGAGCAAAGTTGTTCATTGTGAGGAGAAGAACAACATAGCTTGGAGTCAACATTTCATTTGTTGGATTGAGGAGCAAAGGAGTCTTCAAAACTTGGAAAATAAGAAAGTCAAGCTAGGTGAGTTTCCAATACACCAACTCTAAGTATATTTATCTAGTAGTTGTTGTGAGTAGATTGGTGTATGTATTGATGAATGAAACTACCTAGAATGTAATGAAACAAGTATAACCTAGAATGAGTTTAGTGTGAGAAAATGGAATGTGGTTGATTAGATGATAAAAAGGATTATATCAAGTTGTTAGTGGAGTGATGTGCATGATTTTGAGATGATTGGATGAAGCCACATTGTGAGATTAGTCAAGTGATAAAAATATGCATAAATGATGGAAGGTTATGGATAAACATTTGTGCCAAGTATTTGATAAGTAACCAAGTGTGTTGCTAGTTAAATTGACTAGAAATGGTATAATGATGGCCAAATGTGATAATGGGTCAAACTCGATAAAATAGGCTCGATGAGATATATCGATCACTTAAAGTATGAATATGAGTTATCAGTATTGGCTCATATGATTGATGTATATTTACAGCTCCCGAGAATAAAACGGAGCAAGTTGAGCCAAATCACGAAAAGCGGGAAAGGAAGAAGGAAGAGTTACTTCTAAGAGAATCGAGGTAAGGGAATTGTGTTAGCCCTAGGGATATCTGTATGCCTTTCGGGCGTATGGGCGATTTTCAACGTAGCTAAGGGTCTTAGGATGAAATGTTTATTGGAAGGGAAAAAATTGGGTTTTTGATAAATGTGCACTAAAAATAAGAGCATGATGCTTTTGAATCTTTTTATTGCTTTTTAGCATGAGATTGGTAGGTTGGCTAGCATTTGAAATGATTTGCATAAAAATAGCTTGATTTGGTTTCGTAACCATGCTTTGCAAAGAATAAGCCACTTACATGAGTTTTGTGGAAATGAAACGTGCTAGAGCGCTACTCGCACGAGATTTGACGTGTTTTATACGTGCATTAGTGTTGGAGTGATGCTCGCACTAGAGTTTTACATGCATGAGTGCTGGAGCTTAGCTTGCACTAGTTTTCACATGGATTTTATGACATTGCTTGGAGCCTAGCTCGCACTAGTTTTCATACGAGATTTGACATGGTGTTGGAGTATAGCTAGCACTAGATGTCCATTATACTTGTTTTCATGCTTGAGACTACTCACACGTGGTTTTATGACATGTTGGGAGCCGTGCTAGGAGCTTCGAGTAGGCTATGTGCCACGCCAATTAAATAGGCTCGCACGTGCGTATTGAGATGTGGCAGGATATATTGTGATGACATGGGTCCACGGAGTACGTTGTACCATGCAAGTAGCATGGAATACGCTGTACCGTGTGTGATATTATATATATGTCATCTTCAGACAATGGATTCTGCTATGGACCGATGGGTTGGACGTGACCCACCTCCCGTGCGCAAGCAGATAGAGGTGATACCCCTCACACTAGGATCCGTTTTGCCTGGGATCATAGAGGATATGGCCATAGTCCTAGTTATTGCCCTTATTATATTATATGCCTATCTCACATGTCTATATTGAATGAGAAATCCATGTTTTGAAATATGTTTTGTGGGTTAGGATAGTCCATGGGAGGGGCTGAGTCCTAAAGAGTGATGATTTTGTATTGGTTTGTGTTGAGATTTGAAATGCTTTATAAGTGCACTTTGCATGATGATTTACCATGCCTTGATTTCGATTTACACATGATGATTTTCCATGCTATAGTTTGAGAACTGTGCACTGGTTTTATTAGCATGAATTGCTTTACATGGCATGAACACAAGCATGAACATACAATTTGGAGTATGACAATAAATGTATGATTTAAGCATGGCATGATTGCCTTACTGAGTGCGTGGTGTGCTCACCCCCTTATTTTCCCCTCTACAGAGCACTTACAGTAGATAGTGGGCGACTGAGGATTGGAATTTTGTGTGTCCGCTGCATCCCATCACATGAGGTATACACATTTGTATAGTTTTTTATCTAGACATGTCAAAGCACAGTAATATCTTGAATGTAATTTTTGGGGATGTAAAGGATTGTAAACACATGTAAACAACAACTCTGATTTAGAAATACCAGTGTTTACATTTAAATGAATTGTAATTTGAAATGGTATGATTGGATGAGATTGAAACCGATACGCAGCCTAACTGTTAGTGGTGTAGCTGTTCACGATCAGGTAAGGTAAAGATAAAGGACAAACAATAAGAAATGGATTAAATAAATAATTGAAAAATGAAAAATTTGTAATGGATTCTTGGTGGATTGAGGGTCGTGACACCATACTTCACGTTTCCTTCTTCCTACGTTAGTGAACACCATCTCCCTACAACATTTCCATCGGCACATTTGCTGCTGCAGTTACCAAAGAAAACTACTCTCGGTTGGCCTTGCTCCCACATTTTCTAGCTGGTCAGAGATAATTACATTGCGTACATTTTCTGAGGCTTCAATAACATCCTCTTCATTCTTTGTTTTCATTACCCTTCTTTTCTCCCTTACGTTACATGCTGGTTTGATCCCATCATCACCATTCTCTGCTATCAAATGAGGACATCACCCTAAGTCCAATGACTTGAGCAAAATAGGTTGGCTTCAAATGAAACCAATCCTTATTTGCTTATATTATTTAGATGGCCTATTAATCATAACACGATATAATTTAGTTAGTAGGAGTCTAGAATTTTCATATTATATTCCATTAAGTGTTATGTATGGTTTTATATTCATTTCAAAGTAATTATTTATTTTCTTGGACATTATCTAAATTGCTCATACCAAAAATATAATTTAATTTAATCATCCACCAAGGAACATATTTTTAATCCCAATTGATTAGTTTAATATTCATAGTTGAAATTGATTGCATGAAAATTTGTGGAGCTTACATCTCTACCCTGAACTCTCTTTCCCACTCATTACCTATCTCTTTCTCTTTCCCACCGCAAACTCTGTTTCATTTTCTTCACTTTCTCTCATTAAATATCTCTCAAACTCTTGATAATTTACAATTTTTGCAACAATCTCAAGTAACATTTGTAATATCTTTACTCAACTTAGTTTTTCTTGATTTTATTCATTAAAATTGCATGAAATGTGGTTTTGGGATGTCAAAGGCCGTGAGATTGAAGCCTAAGATTGTTTTGGGTTCTTGACGCTCCCATCATGGAATTGCCATTCCATGTTGGAACCTCGATGCTGTTTGCCTTCATAAGCTCACAATACCAAAGATACTGTGAGCTTTTAAAGGCTCACAACATTAAGCAGCCCTAAGCCTTTAGAAATTTGTTCTTATATTTATTATGTTCTAAAAATCTATTTAATTTATGATAGTAACACAATTCATTAATGGTCACCGACTATATGCCTTGGTATAAAACTGTTGCTCATTGGTTTGTACAGAATCCCTTAAATAGATCGATAGAGTAGCATAGATCGAGCAGTATGGAGTCAACGAGGGACAATGTAAGTCATTCATTTTTTCTGTTACATCAATAATGCCTTATTATCTCATGTTTGATGTATTTATGTTGTTTTTATTTCATAGCACTTGTTATTAAGAGCCATATTGTGAGACTTGAGAATTTTATACACATCTAATTATGTAATGTGAACATGAGTGTAATTCATTGAGCTAAATGTGATGTACTCATAAATTGAGGCGGTCAGGAATGAAATTTCTAAATGATGAATGAGTACTGAATGAGAAATAATCAATGGAGCAAGTTATGGCAAATATATATGGAGATTTTATGCCAAGTGTACAACCATAGTGTGAAACTATGAGGCCATATCGATCTTGAAGAAGAGGAGATCGATCTGGTAGGCCAAAGTGACAAGGAATGAAAAATTTAAATGAGCAAATCGATCTCCTATGAAAGCAGATCAATCTTCTTGTGATTCTGCCTTAAAGGGATCGATCTCCTATAAGAGCAGATCGATCTCCAAATGTTTTTGTAAAAATCACATCTATTTCCTCAAGATTATGAGATTGATCTTGCCCTCACGATAGATCGATCTAGTAGGTATAAAAATCGCCTGAAACGTTCCCAATTCAAAGGCAGATCGATCTTTATCCAAGAGCAGATCGATCTCCTACCCTCTGCCTATATAAGAACCCTTGTGTTTTTGCTGGAATTCATCTTCTCCCTCTCCAGAAAATTGAAAACCCCCATTTTGGTCGAATCCCTAGCTTTCTCTCTCCTTCAAAACGCTCTTTTTCATTCGAATCAGAGGTAGTGGTAAGAAGAAAAGTTGTTCCTCATTGTAAGGGGAACAACATACTTGGAAATCGAAGGACGATTTGAGCTGAGGCATGAATTGAGCACTCCACAAGTTTTGGGTAAATTTCTAAGCTTTAATCCTTGATTTTGAAGTAGATTTATGCGA
Source organism: Firmiana major (assembly GCA_033439115.1). Taxonomy (NCBI): domain Eukaryota; kingdom Viridiplantae; phylum Streptophyta; class Magnoliopsida; order Malvales; family Malvaceae; genus Firmiana; species Firmiana major. The sequence continues at coordinate 44,078,564 of CM065905.1, forward strand.
TTGTGGCTGTAGATGTTGTGATGAGTTGGCTGAAAATGGTTAGGGTTGTTAGAATTATTGAGGTATTGAGAAGTTATGAGAATGTGAGTAATTATGCTCGATGTTGAGATTTGAGACAATGTGATGACGTGTTGATGATGTTTTTACATCATTGGGATAGCCTGGGAGTTCCCGAAAAGAATGCGAGGCTAGTTAGTCGTTCGGGGGAAACGATTGCACTATACGAAGTGTAACGAGGTAAGGGAAAACTTAAACTCATTTGTGTATGTGATTTATGATGATATTTGTAGTATGAAATGTTATTTGAGAAACAACCATGTTTTATGAGTTGTGATTGATTATTGCACACGATTTTATAGCCGGTTGGGGCTCAATCTTTATAAGTTGTAAATAAAGTGTGAAATTGTTTTACAAACTGTTTGAGTTTAAAAAGTGAAAAGGGATTTGGGCTCTACGTTAAGGCATATTGAGATTTGAGAGAAGTGTGCATGGTTTTACTGGTTTGAGCTCGATTTTGACATGTTTTGTATTGAGTACAAAAAGGTTTTCAGATGAGTTTTATGAGAGAAATCATTATGAGCTCTACGTGAAGGCAAAACAGTTTTAATGATAATGGCTGTTATTAAGACTTAAGCGTGTCATGCGATAACACATTGGGCCTTGCTTTGGTAGCATGTAAGTCCAGGGCTTACTCTGATTGCATGTAAGTCCGATATTCCTCAGCTTTGGTAGCGAGAGATGCCTCTGTTCTGGTAACATGAGATGACCCCCGCTCAGGTAGCGCTGGGTGGCCTTGCTTTGGTAGCATGTAAGTTCGGGCCTTGCTTTGGTAGCATGTAAGACCAATAGTGTGCATGAGAAGAGGCCTTGCTCTGGTAGCATGTAAGACCAATAGTCCTTGTTCTGGTAACACATAAGACCAATATACCATGTACACGACCATATTATCGATGTTCCCTCTTTTGAGGATGTCTGGGATGCGCACCCAGAGGAGATTATTTTGATGTGTCATGACAGATATTTTTATCTGAGTTTTAATTGCCTACTCTCCATCTTTTTACATACATGAGATTGTGTTTTGTGGCTTTTCCCCATGCATTACTACTGAGGTGATTTCTATCACATTTTTACAAGAAAAACCATTATCGCATCCTAATTTCCACATGCTTGTAACTATGGTTTTTGTACTGAGCGATTTACTCTCATATTTCTGCATGATCTTAGAGAAATTAGATGATAATGATGTTTTAATGATTTCATGCTACGTTTTCCAATGAGCTTATTGAGTTTCACCTACAAAACAAAATGATTATGTTGTGTAATTGATGATTTTATTAATGAGTCTCTTACCCCCCATTACTGAGCGATTTAGAAGCTCACCCTATTTTTAATATCCCCCAAATTTCTTCAAGTGAAGAGAGATCCTTGCGACATACGGAGTAGTGGCTAGTGGAGGACTTGAGCTCTAGGCCGTATATTGTATTTTGAGGTATACTTTAACATTTCATGTACCCAGACTAAAGTTGTAATTACAGACACTTGATGAACAATGATGTATGAGATGTATTAGAATTAATCAACTCTATATTGAGGAATGTATATGGTATGATATATAAATATTAGATATGAGATCCTGAGGTGAACATTTTATAATATATATATATATATGATGATGCATGACACTGTACAGGAATGCACCTAGAATTGTGTATGGACGTGAACAAGTTTTACATTTGCCCTGTTTTTCGTGCTTTCGAGGCGTTACAGAGTTTATTTGGTATCAGAGCCTAGGGTGTTTAGTACTTCCAGTGTCGGTTAAGTGAAATAGGATACATCCCAGGTGTCTGTATAAGTCTGGTCATGAACAGAAATTAAGGATTTTAAACAGATGGCAACGCTATTTGTACAACATTTTGGAGTTAATGCCTCGGGTACTACTCTACACCACCACAAGGACCTCCCGCGCCCCCAATACAAATGGACCCGGTGTCTCCCGCCACTCAGCCTGATGACAAAAGTATGGTCTGACTGAAGGACCTTTTGAAAATGAATCCACCCACATTTAAGGGGAGAAAGGATCCCGTAGAGGCTAAGGAGTGGTTAACTGAGTTGAAAGTCATATTTGACTGAGAGGGTCAGTATAGGTGCTTATATGTTGAAAGGGAGAGCTCGAGATTGGTGGGGTACTACCTAGAGTACTTTGATGTCCCGCCAGGATGTGATTAGCTGGAAAGAGTTTCAGACGGCCTTTAGAGCCCAATATGTACCACGAGCTGCCCAGAGAAGGATGCACGCTGAGTTTTCAAATCTAGTACAGGGCATTATGTTTGTAGATGATTACGAGAGCCGATTTACCACTCTATTGAGATATGATCCAAAGACCTTTAAAGATGAAGAGCTCCGCACCGAGAGATTTGTATATGGACTAAAGCCCATCATTAGAGATCGATTGATAGAGCTGTGTATTACTGAGTTTGGAGATGCTCTGAGATGACTACAAGAGATTAAGAGGGGAATCGAAATTATACAATCCCAGAATGAGCTCATAGTATTGACTAGAGATAAGGGCAAGAGGCCAACGATTTCCTAGACAGATGTTCGGAGAGGTTCCTTCAAAAGAGGAAGGATTGAGGTATAGAAGGGCAGATTGGAGAAACCCAGAGCTTATCCCATCATTGGGGAGACCCCTCGAGATGTCTGACCTGAGATAAGGGTTTGTAGAGACTGTAGACAACCGCATGAAGGAAGTTGTACTGGGTTGATCCGTGGATGCTTTAGATGTGGAGACATGGGTCACAGAGTAAAAGACTATCTTTAACCTCAGAGACTACATGCTCTGGAGCCTACCAGATAGCAGCCTCAAAGAGTGAATCCCCCGAGATGGGCCACTGTTGCAGAGAAAGGTAAGAAACTCGTCACAATGGGACGTGTGTTTGCTCTGGATAAGGAAACAACAGACGCTTCTGCAAAAACTATAAGAGGTACACTCTCTGTCTGTAATCATAAGGCTCATGTGTTGATTGATCTGAATCCATGCATTCATTTATTTCTGAGCATTTCGCATGTAGTTTAAATTTGAAGTTTAAACCTCTAGAGTATATCCTCCATGTAAATACCCCTATGCGTGAGTCCCAGAGAACAGATATGATATGTAGAGGATGTGAAATAAAGGTGGAAGATAGAGTAATGCTAGCAGATCTAATGATGTTAAATATACATGGGTTTAATGTAATTTTGAGAATGGATTGGTTAGCAACCAATCGAGTGAGTTTAGACTGCTACACTAAGATAATAACTTTCTCCCTACCTGAACCTTACATTGTACTTTTAAAATAATGAGGAAATAAATGTGTGGAATTTTTTTAAGCAATTTGAAATTTATAATGTTACCTTTTGAGGGTACTAAATTTAATTATTCATGTAAAGGTTATGAAGGGTCATCTCGGATGATAAACGAGAACATCCGAGGATTGAGGATATAGCTGTGGTGCGTGAATTTTTGGATGTTTTCCCAGATGAGTTGCCCGGTTTACGACCAGAGAGAGAGCTAGAGTTTACCATCGATTTGTTACCAGATACTCAACCTAACTCTAGACCTCCATATAGGATGGCGTTAGTGAAACTAGAGGAATTAAAGAAACAACTACAGGAGTTATTAAATCAGGGATTTATTAGACCCAATGTCTCACCGTGGGGAGCACCAGTCTTATTTGTAAGGAAGAAGGATGATAGTCTCAGATTATGCATAGACTACCGACTATTAAATAAAGCCAAGGTGAAGAATAAATACCCATTGCCAAGGATTGACGATCTGCTTGATCAGCTGAGAGGGGTCTCAGTCTTCTCTAAGATTGATTTAAGATCGGGCTATCACCAATTGAGGATTAAGGAGGAAGATAATGGACATTATGAATTTCTAGTGATGCCCTTTGGATTCACGAACGCCCCTCCAGCCTTTATGAGGTTAATGAATGAGGTGTTCAAAGACTATCTAGATAAGTTTGTGATAGTCTTTATTGATGATATCTTGGTGTACTCTCGGTCTTATGAGGAACACGCACAATAATTGTGGTTAGTACTTCAGATACTTCGAGATAAGCAATTATATGGAAAGCTTAGTAAGTGTGAGTTTTGGTTGGATCAGATAGCTTTCTTTGGTCATATAGTTTCAGAGGAAGGAGTATCAGTTGATCCAATTAAAGTGGAGGCTGTGCTTAATTGGGAAAGATCGAGGACAGTTACAGAGGTACAACGTTTCCTTGGTTTGACAGGTTATTACAGAAGATTTGTGGAGGGATTTTCTAGGATTGCTCTCCTTTAACCAAGCTCACGCGCAAGGAAACTCCGTCCATATGGATTGATCAATGTGAGCTTAATTTTCAGGAATTAAAGAGGAGATTAACAACGGTGCCTATGTTGACTATCCCTGAGGGATCAGGAAAATTTTCAGTATATAGTGATGCTTCCCATCAAGGATTAGGGTGTGTGCTCATGCAGTATGGAAGAGTGGTCGCCTATGGATCACGACAGTTGAAAGATCATGAGCGAAATTACCCCACGCATGATTTGGAGTTACCCGCTATGGTATTTGCCTTGAAGATCTGGCGACACTACTTATATGGGGAAAGATTCCAGATTTAACTGACCACAAGAGTTTGAGGTATCTGTTTGATCAGAAAGAGTTAAATATGAGACAAAGGAGATGGAAGAAACTCCTTAAAGATTATGACTGCGAGATTTTGTATCATCCAGGGAAGGTTAACTAGTTGCTAATGCCCTGAGCAGGAAAAGTATGATATATGCTATGATTGTCAGGGAATGGGATTTATTGGAGCAGTTCGCCGAACTCTGGATCATAGTTAAAGAGGTAGAGACTGGATTTCTGGCTAGCCTGCGAATAGAGCCTAGGATCATGGATCGAATTAGAACTAGGCAGCGTAATGATCAAAGGTTGATTGATATGGTTAGCCAAACCGAGCAAACTTCGTAGTCGGATCTCATAGTCATTGAGGATGGGTTGTTGAGATTTAGAGGATGAATTTGTGTACCAGATGATGATACCCTGAAGAGAAAAATACTGAGAGAATCCCACTGCTTGTGATACATCATGCACCCAGGGAGTACTAAGATGTACCGAGATTTGAGAAAGGTATATTGGTAGAGTGGCATGAAGCGAGACTTGGCAGATTATGTGGCCAGATGTTTAGTGTGCCAGCAAGTGAAAGCTGAGCACTAGAAGCCTGGAGGATTATTGCAGCCTTTACCTGTGCCTACATGGAAATGGGAGGATATCACCATGGAGTTTATTATGGGTTTATCGAGGACCCAAATGGGTCGTAACGCTATATGGGTCATAGTGGATAAACTGACAAAAAGTGCCCACTTCCTTACCATCAAGAGCACAGATACTATGGATTCCTTAGCGAAGTTATATGTCAGTGAGATAGCTAGATTACATGGGGCTCCAATGAGTATTACTTCTAATAGAGATTCTCGATTTACCTCCAGATTTTGGACCCATTTTCAGGAGTACATGGGATCTCGACTAAGTTTTAGTACCTCCTATCATCCTCAGATAGATGGTCAGTCATAGAGGACTATTCAGACCCTAGCGGATATGTAGAGGGTGTGTACGATGAATTTTAAGGGATCATGGGATGATCACCTGTCCCTAGCAGAGTTTGCATACAATAATAGCTATCATGCGAGTATTGGAATAACACCTTTTGAGGCTCTATATGGTAGGACGTGTAGATCCCCTATAGCGTGGGAAGAAGTGGGTGATTGTCACGACCCAATTCCATTCTCTTTAACCGAAATCACTGAAAATTTTTCGCGTTTTACTGTTACCTTACCCGGTCGTGAACTAAACTCACCATACACTGTTGGGCTGTGAGTCGATAATAAACACCACATCTCATTCATTCTCAATTAATTAAAACGATGTCATACATGTGCATTTAATCGAGTACTTGTACGAATACATGTTTTACTGACATCTACATCCCCAATAAGTACAATTCAAAAGAATACTGTGCTTTTACATTGTTTAGATACAAAAAGAATCACTGTGTATATACCTCTTAGCGATGGAGATGCAGCGGAGTCCAAAATAATACGCCTCAGTCCTCACTGGGCTACTATGCACGCTCTGTAGGGGGGAAAATAGAGTGGGATGAGCAACCACACGCTCAGTAAGGCAATAATGCAAGCATGGTAGATAACTACTCTATCTACATGCTGATAGTGTTATGCATAAATCGTTTATAGTAGGAGCATGAGGAATAAAACTATGCCATGTGAATATACATATATATCATGTATCAAATCATTTGCATTGGCATATAAAACATGGTAGAGACATCATGTATAAAACATCTCATGCTCAATCTCATTTAAATTCATAAAAGGGCAATTCATTTAGAAACTTCCTTTTTGAACCAACAACATAACACCACCAAATCCACTCACAAACCACAACCACATTTACATTCCACAATTCACGCATGTGTATAAATCTAGGTCACTATATCAAAAGTGCCTATGTGAATCATTACATCATAAATCATCCCAGACCACACGCATCCAGGTGTGCGGGGTATCATGCTGGCACGAAGATGAATTATCCCTCGCCAGACTTTCTCATCACATAACCATCATGCGGTACATCGTACTCCATGTGATATACACGGTACATCGTACTCCGCAACTCATATCATGATTGGGGGTGCCATTCCTAGGTCTTACCTACCCCATACCAAGAGTTTTCTATTTTCCGTGAAGGAGAGCCTTCCTGCTGAACAGAGCCTCCCCGCCTAACAGAGCCTCCCTGCCTCCTCGGGCTTAAGGATGTTAGCTTAAGGATGTAGGGCTTAAGGGTCCTTTCCGTAAGAGAGCCTCCCCACCGAACAGAGCCTCCCCGCCTAACAGAGCCTCCCTGCCTCTTCGGGCTTAAGGATGTTAGCTTAAGGATGTAGGGCTTAAGGGTCCTTTCCGTAAGAGAGCCTCCCCACCGAACAGAGCCTCCCCGCCTAACAGAGCCTCCCTGCCTCTTCGGGCTTAAGGATGTTAGCTTAAGGATGTAGGGCTTAAGGATCTTACCTTTACCATACCCATGTAGGAGAGCCTCCCTGCCCAACAGAGCCTCCCCGCCTCTTTGGGCTTAAGGATGTTGGCTTAAGGATCCCACCTTTACCATACCCATGTAGGAGAGCCTCCCTGCCTAACAGAGCCTCCCCGCCTCTTTGGGCTTAAGGATGTTGGCTTAAGGATCCCACCTTTACCATACCCATGTAGGAGAGCCTCCCTGCCTAACAGAGCCTCCCCGCCTCTTTGGGCTTAAGGATGTTGGCTTAAGGATCCCACCGTAAGAGAGCCTCCCCACCAAACAGAGCCTCCCCGCCTAACAGAGCCTCCCCGCCTCTTTGGGCTTAAGGATGTTGGCTTAAGGATGTAAGGCTTAAGGATCTTACCCACTTTCACAACCCTATACGAATCCCATTGTACAAGCTTGTGCGAGCAAAGCTCTAGCACGACTCATGCATCATGCATCTCCTCATAAAGAGGCGTGTACTAGCATAGCTCTAGTACGGTTATACTCATAAGATGACCATTCACAATCCACGTACGAGCAGAAGCTCCAGTACGGTTTATAGACATCATCACAATTAAATTTCAAAGTGCGAGCTAAGCTCAAGCACGTTTCACACAAGTGAAAACATAGAAATCTCGCGCGAGCGAGGCTCTAACGCGAATTATATCACATACACGCGATAGGCAGCTTACATGCATTCTAAACATCTCATAATATGCTTAGTGCCTCGTATGGGCTATTTCACAACATCATTCAAGTATTAGCCAGCCTATCCTTTTATTTGCTCAAATCAAAGCATTGTGTTTTGTAAAAGCATTCAAAACACATGATTTATGCAATTATTAGCCTTACTATCCCCTTTCATAAAATCCACTTCAAATCCAAAACCACGCATATACTCATTATCATTCACGAATATCATCAATCATTTATTTGGGCAATTCATGCATTTTCATACAACACCCAATAATCACCCACAAGTTCAAAGTACGAGCAGCTATCTCTATATACTCACAAAATTCCCTTACCTGGAATCGCGATGCGTGATTCCACTTCCTTAAGCTGCTTACTCGTACGGATCGATTCGTCTTCAACGAACTCTTCGGGACTGCACAAAATCGTATCCCGCATTATATTCGATCCATATTATGCAACCCTTGTGCTTGCTATAGTCAATTTAACCTATAGCCTCTATTGAAGTTTATTGGGCCTCGTTTCATTACTTTACCCATAGCTCGAGTCTATGGATCTTCTTAGGCCATTAACTTACTCAAAATCGATATCAAATCGATATTAAGCTCATAGTGTTCATACTTCATGAATCCCCTCACTATGGCATTAATCAAGCATATTTATACCCATTTCTACAATTCCTCCATACTCACAATGAAATCTCATTTACCGATTTAAAATCATAAACATTGCCCCAATAACAACTTTAGCATGCCATAAATCATAGGCTCATTCAATCTCACATATCATCACATTATACCCATTTTAGATTTCTAGGTCACACCACTTCCACTACATTCTTAGGTAGTTTATCCATCAATACTCATACCAATCAACTCCAAAATCAATTAAATAACTAATACATTTGGATTGGAGTGTTAGAATCTTACCAAATGTGATTCCTCTTCTTGCTCCAAATGGTAAAGCCCTTAACTCCTTCAACTCTAAGAATGGGAAATTGCCCTCTCACTATGTTGTTCCTCTCTTTGATAGGAACAACTTTACCTCTAATGGTCTCTCTCCAAATCTCACTGAAAATGGCTGATTTTTAGAGAGGGAAAGTTAGGTTTTTGGGGTTGAGATTGTAAGGTTTGGTGTTTTTCCGAGATTTCCAGATTTTCAGCTCTCCTTATATAGAAATAACTTGAGGAGATCGATCTGGTCCAAGAGGAGATCGATCTGGTCCCTTAAAATCCCTCTTTTTCACGGCATTTTTAAGCCTGAGATCGATCTGTCGAAGCAATGAGATCGATCTGTTGAGGCATGAGATCGATCTGTCGAAGCATGAGATCGATCTGGTCCCAAACAGAGAGCTAAGGAGATCGATCTGGGTGCTTGAGGATCGATCTTTTCCCTTACAGAACGCTTGGCAGATCGATCTGGCTCCATTGGAGATCGATCTGCTCTATTCTTTCGCCCAAATCGAAGCATTCTGGCTCTTCCAGATCGATCTCTCATCCTATGAGATCGATCTGGACCTCATGTTTTCCAGATTTCCTGCAGTTTCATTGCTGCAACTCATACCAACACACCCTCAATCTATTGCCATGGCCATTTCCTCATCCCTCCACTTCTATAACTTGAAGATGGCATCCATTCATACCTTATGCACATTGAAACTTGTGTGCATTCATTGTATGTTCAAAGGTATGCTACATACAACCAAATGGAAGCATAACTCCATTCCATTTTACCACACTACTCCTCTTGAGTCTCAATCACATCTATCACTTGCTAGAATACATTTCTCCGTATTCATACTTAATGAAACTTGTATGTACGTTACAATTTATATTACACATACATACATTGAATCCATGGACTTACATCAATCATACTTTACATCACAAGTCCATTCATATTATTTAATCCAAGTACACACATTACCCTTATACATATACGGGGTCTTACATTCTCCCATCCTTCAAGGAATTTGGTCCTCCAAATTAGAACCAAGTCACTCTTCAAAAAGTTGGGGGTACTTCTCCCGTATTAAGTTCTCCAATTCCCACGTGGCCTCTTCCGCCGTGTGGTGTTGCCAAAGCACTTTCACTAAGGGAATTGTCTTATTCCGCAACACTTTCTCTTTTCTGTCCAATATCCGAACCGGCTTCTCAACATACGTCATACTCTCATGGAGCTCCAACGGCTCATATTTTATCACGTGTGCCGGGTCCGGGTGATACTTCCGAAGCATCGAGACGTGGAAGACGTTGTGGACATTTGCCAAGTCCGGTGGCAATGCCAACCTATACGCCTTTTCTCCCACTCTCTCTAAAATCTCGAAGGGTCCGATATACCTAGGGCTCAGCTTGCCCTTCTTACCAAATCTCATAATACCCTTCGATGGTGATACCCTCAAAAACACCGACTCACCCTCATCAAACTCCAGTGGTCTTCGTCTCTTGTCAGCATAACTCTTTTGCCGGCTCTGAGCTGTCCGTAATCTCTCACATATCAACTGGACGTCCTCAGATGCCTGCCGCACTAAGTCCGGAGCAAAAATCTGTCTGTCACCAACCTCTTCCCATCCAATGGGGGAACGGCATCTACGCCCGTATAATGCCTCATAGGGTGCCATCCCGATACTAGCATGATAGCTATTATTATAAGCGAACTCGGCTAACTGCAGGTGGTCATCCCAGGAGCCTCTATAATCCAGCACACACGCTCTCAACATATCCTCGAGGGTCTGTATAGTCCTCTCTGACTGCCCATCTGTCTGAGGATGAAAAGCGGTGCTAAAACTCAATCGGGTCCCCAGCGCTTCCTGAAAGTGTTCCCAGAAATGGGAAGTGAAGCGGGCATCCCTATCAGAAACAACGCTCACTGGTACACCATGTAGCCGTACTATCTCTCGGATATACAGGTTCGCCAACTGACTCAGTGTATCGGTAGCTCTCATAGCCAAGAAATGGGCGGACTTAGTCAACCGGTCCACAATAACCCATATGGCATCATGACCTCTACGGGTCCTCGGCAACCCCATCACAAAGTCCATGGTGACATGCTCCCACTTCCATGTCGGTATCGGTAGAGGCTGCAATAATCCTGCAGGCTTCTGATGCTCTACCTTCACTTGCTGACAAACGAGACACTTAGCGACATATTCCGCAATGTCTCTTTTCATTCCAGACCACCAATAAACCTTCCGAAGGTTTTGATACATCTTGGTACTTCCCGGATGTATCGTATATTTCGATGAGTGAGCCTCTGATAAAATCGTTCTCCTGATCTCAGGATCCCTGGGAACGCATACTCTGCCTCTGAACCTCAATAAGCCATCAGCACTCTGCTCAAAATCAATACCCACACCTATCTGTATCTGCCTCAGCCAATCGATGCACCGTCGATCGCTCTGCTGGGCTTGCCGAATACGGCCAATCAACTCTGGCTCTAGTCTCAAACTAGCCATGATCTCAAGTCTCTCAGATCCAGGTGGGGTTATATCCAGACTGAGGTTCGCAAAGTGTTTTAACAACTCATGTTCCCGTACCATCATATAAGACACCAACCCAAGGTTCTTTCTGCTTAGAGCATCGGCAACTACATTTGCCTTACCCGGGTGGTACATGATTTCACAATCATAGTCTTTCAGGAGTTCGAGCCATCTCCTCTGTCTCATATTCAGCTCTTTCTGCGAGAACAGGTATTTAAGGCTCTTATGATCTGTGAACACCTGAAATTTCTCACCATAGAGATAGTGGCGCCATATTTTCAAAGCAAATACTACGGCCGCCAACTCCAAATCATGTGTCGGGTAGTTCCTCTCATGATCTTTCAACTGTCTAGATCCATAGGCAACTACCTTCCCATCCTGCATAAGCACACAGCCCAGTCCCTGGTGTGATGCATCCGTATACACCGAGAATCCTCCTGAGCTGGTAGGAATGGTGAGAACTGGAGCAGTCGTCAATCGACGCTTAAGCTCCTCAAAACTCCTCTCACATGCCTCATCCCATGTAAACTTAACATCTTTACGCGTGAGGCGTGTCAACGGAGCAGCTAGTCTCGAGAAACCCTCTACAAATCTCCGATAATATCCTGCCAATCCCAGAAAACTTCTGATCTCAGTTACTGTCTTGGGCTGTTCCCACTGCACAACTGCTTCTATCTTGGATGGATCCACTGATACCCCATCCTTAGACACAACATGCCCCAGAAATGAGATCTGTTCCAACCAGAAGTTACACTTGCTGAGTTTGGCATACAATTTTCTCTCTCGGAGGGTCTGCAGAACTATCCTCAAGTGCTCCTCATGATCTTCCCTGGACTTGGAATACACCAAAATGTCATCTATGAAAACAATCACAAACTTGTCCAGGTATGGCTTGAATATATCATTCATCAATGCCATAAATGCTGCGGGAGCATTCGTCAATCCGAATGGCATCACCGAAAACTCGTAGTGGCCATAACGGGTACGAAATGCTGTCTTGGGTACATCTCCACTCCTGATCCTCAACTGATGGTACCCTGACCGCAGATCTATCTTAGAAAATACCTCGGCTCCCTGGAGCTGATCCAACAAATCATCGATTCTTGGAAGGGGGTACTTGTTCTTAATGGTGGCCTTATTCAACAATCGGTAATCTATACACAGTCGGAGGCTTCCATCCTTCTTCCTTACAAATAGAACCGGTGCTCCCCAAGGTGAGACACTCGGTCTAATAAACCCCTTCTCCAACAACTCTTGCAGCTGTTTCTTCAGCTCTTCCAATTCTATCGGAGCCATTCTATAGGGTGGCTTCGATATCGGCTCTGTACCAGGCACTAACTCAATGTAAAATTCCATTTCCCTTTCCGGTGGTAGCCCTGGTAATTCATCCGGAAAGACATCGGGGTAATCCGCAATTACGGGTATGTCCCTCAATTCCGGGGGTGCCTCATCTATATCGACCACATAGGCAATGAACCCTTCACATTATCCTCTCCATCGTTAGTAACATAACCCATCACTCCACATTCAACATTTATCACTATAAATGATTTATCTCTCAAGCATTATGCATTTAAAAATCATACTCCTTTATTTACAACAAACATGCTATTTTCATAATCATTTCTTTTCATCAAAGTTTACAATAAGATTGTCTAATCCTGAAAACATTAATGTTTTGGCATGACAATCCATCACAACACGATTGGTAGCCAACCAATCCATTCCCAAAATTACATCAAAATCATTCATATTTAATAAAATCAGATTGGCTATCATTTCCTTCCCCTCTATCTTTAATTTACAATCCCTACATACATGCTCAGTCAATTGACTATCATTCATGGGTGTGGAAATCATCAACATTTTATCCAACAATGTTGGTTTCACATATTTCAACAATTTATGTGCAAAGGAAGGTGATATGAAAGAATGTGTGGCACCAGGATCAAATAATACCAATGCTTCTAAATCAAAGATTCGGATGGTACCTTTTATCACATCCGTCGAAGCATCTGCGGTGTCCTGATCCAGTGCATGTACTCTTCCTCTGCTCACACCCGCAGCCTGTTTCCCTTTTTCCTCAGCTGTAGCCCTCCTCCTCGGGGCTGCTGTCTCAACTGGAGCTCCCTCAGGCTCCTTGCCCTTCTGTGGGGCAATCTCCATCTTCTCGGGACAATACTTAGCCATATGTCCTGGTCTCTCGCATCTAAAACACACCATAGGGGTCATCGGACAGGGCCTATTCCCATGGAATCTCCCACATCTCCTACACTGATCAGTAGTAGGTCGTGGTCCCCCAATATTCATGCCCCTCGGCGCAGTCAAGGCTGGGTATACGGGAGGTCTAGCAGCTCTCTCCCGTACCTCCTCAATCTTTGGCCTCTTCTCGAAAAATCTTTGGCCATCTCTCTTGGCCACTCTTCCAAACCCGGATCTCTTCCGATCCTTGTCCTTTTTAACACTGACTCTCCCAAACTCGGAGGCATTTCGCTCAAAGTCTTGTTCACATAACTGAGCCTTATGTACCGCCTCCTCATAAGTCACGATATCGAAGGGAGCTAGCTTAGTCCGGATGGCAAATCTCAATCCATCCATGAACTTCTGAATCTTTCGGGTCTCACTACCCATCGTGTCCGGGTCATATCTCCCCAAGGACATAAACTTGGACTCATACTCGTCCACAGTACGGTTCCCCTGAACCAAATTCATAAATTCCATCCGCAGTCTCCTCTGTGCGGTAGCTGGAATATATTGCCTCCTGAAGGCCTCTAGAAATATCTCCCACGAGATCTCAGAGTGTCTGGCCCTCAAAATAGTCTCGGTGGACCTCCACCAATGCTCGGCCTCGCCTTTCAGCATAAATACGGCAAAGGCAACCTTCTCACTTGAAGTGCATCGAAAAAACCTATACAGTTTCTCCATCTCATACACCCAATCCTCCGTAATCACTGGGTCCTTCACCCCTCTGAACACTGGGGGTTTCAGCGCTTGAAACTCTCGCAACCTGCTCAAGTCGCAGTCATAACCCACATCACTACCGCTCTGCTGTGGAGCGATAGGAGAATCTGTATCCTGGGCTGGAGGTGGTGTAACTGTAACTGTCTCAGCAGTCTGAGGTCTCTCCGCCTCTGCAGTTGCCTGTTCAGTAGTAGGCTGTGCCGCGGGACCTCGTCTGTCACCGGCGCCTAAGGCCTGCGTGACTATCTCCACCAGACTCTCAATACTCCGCTCTAATCTAGCGAAGCGAGCCTCAGTATCACCTGCTCTCTCAGCAGGGTTCTGTGGAGCCTGCTCAGTCTGTGGCTCCGCACGGCTCTCAGGCCTACCTCTCCGGCCTCTAGCACGTGCTCTCACCCCTCTACCTTTGCGTGTAACTGGCATAGTGCCTAACTCCCTGTATTATAATAATTCATTAAGCTCAATCCATCACGGTATACACAGTTATATCTAAACAAAAGCACAGTACTATGGGGATGTACTTTCCTACATTTTATTAATGACTCACATCAGGCCAACACAGCTCTGATACCAATCTCTGTCACGACCCAATTCCATTCTCTTTAACCGAAATCACTGAAAATTTTTCGCGTTTTACTGTTACCTTACCCGGTCGTGAACTAAACTCACCATACACTGTTGGGCTGTGAGTCAATAATAAACACCACATCTCATTCATTCTCAATTAATTAAAACGATGTCATACATGTGCATTTAATCGAGTACTTGTACGAATACATGTTTTACTGACATCTACATCCCCCATAAGTACAATTCAAAAGAATACTGTGCTTTTACATTGTTTAGATACAAAAAGAATCACTGTGTATATACCTCTTAGCGATGGAGATGCAGCGGAGTCCAAAATAATACGCCTCAGTCCTCACTGGGCTACTATGCACGCTCTGTACGGGGGAAAATAGAGTGGGATGAGCAACCACACGCTCAGTAAGGCAATAATGCAAGCATGGTAGATAACTACTCTATCTACATGCTGATAGTGTTATGCATAAATCGTTTATAGTAGGAGCATGAGGAATAAAACTATGCCATGTGAATATACATATATATCATGTATCAAATCATTTGCATTGGCATATAAAACATGGTAGAGACATCATGTATAAAACATCTCATGCTCAATCTCATTTAAATTCATAAAAGGGCAATTCATTTAGAAACTTCCTTTTTGAACCAACAACATAACACCACCAAATCCACTCGCAAACCACAACCACATTTACATTCCACAATTCACGCATGTGTATAAATCTAGGTCACTATATCAAAAGTGCCTATGTGAATCATTACATCATAAATCATCCCAGACCACACGCATCCAGGTGTGCGGGGTATCATGCTGGCACGAAGATGAATTATCCCTCGCCAGACTTTCTCATCACATAACCATCATGCGGTACATCGTACTCCATGTGATATACACGGTACATCGTACTCCGCAACTCATATCATGATTGGGGGTGCCATTCCTAGGTCTTACCTACCCCATACCAAGAGTTTTCTATTTTCCGTGAAGGAGAGCCTTCCTGCCGAACAGAGCCTCCCCGCCTAACAGAGCCTCCCTGCCTCCTCGGGCTTAAGGATGTTAGCTTAAGGATGTAGGGCTTAAGGGTCCTTTCCGTAAGAGAGCCTCCCCACCGAACAGAGCCTCCCCGCCTAACAGAGCCTCCCTGCCTCTTCAGGCTTAAGGATGTTAGCTTAAGGATGTAGGGCTTAAGGGTCCTTTTCGTAAGAGAGCCTCCCCACCGAACAGAGCCTCCCCGCCTAACAGAGCCTCCCTGCCTCTTCGGGCTTAAGGATGTTAGCTTAAGGATGTAGGGCTTAAGGATCTTACCTTTACCATACCCATGTAGGAGAGCCTCCCTGCCTAACAGAGCCTCCCCGCCTCTTTGGGCTTAAGGATGTTGGCTTAAGGATCCCACCTTTACCATACCCATGTAGGAGAGCCTCCCTGCCTAACAGAGCCTCCCCGCCTCTTTGGGCTTAAGGATGTTGGCTTAAGGATCCCACCTTTACCATACCCATGTAGGAGAGCCTCCCTGCCTAACAGAGCCTCCCCGCCTCTTTGGGCTTAAGGATGTTGGCTTAAGGATCCCACCGTAAGAGAGCCTCCCCACCAAACAGAGCCTCCCCGCCTAACAGAGCCTCCCCGCCTCTTTGGGCTTAAGGATGTTGGCTTAAGGATGTAAGGCTTAAGGATCTTACCCACTTTCACAACCCTATACGAATCCCATTGTACAAGCTTGTGCGAGCAAAGCTCTAGCACGACTCATGCATATGCATCTCCTCATAAAGAGGCGTGTACTAGCATAGCTCTAGTACGGTTATACTCATAAGATGACCATTCACAATCCACGTACGAGCAGAAGCTCCAGTACGGTTTATAGACATCATCACAATTAAATTTCAAAGTGCGAGCTAAGCTCAAGCACGTTTCACACAAGTGAAAACATAGAAATCTCGCGCGAGCGAGGCTCTAACGCGAATTATATCACATACACGCGATAGGCGGCTTACATGCATTCTAAACATCTCATAATATGCTTAGGGCCTCGTATGGGCTATTTCACAACATCATTCAAGTATTAGCCAGCCTATCCTTTTATTTGCTCAAATCAAAGCATTGTGTTTTGTAAAAGCATTCAAAACACATGATTTATGCAATTATTAGCCTTACTATCCCCTTTCATAAAATCCACTTCAAATCCAAAACCACGCATATACTCATTATCATTCACGAATATCATCAATCATTTATTTGGGCAATTCATGCATTTTCATACAACACCCAATAATCACCCACAAGTTCAAAGTACGAGCAGCTATCTCTATATACTCACAAAATTCCCTTACCTGGAATCGCGATGCGTGATTCCACTTCCTTAAGCTGCTTACTCGTACGGATCGATTCGTCTTCAACGAACTCTTCGGGACTGCACAAAATCGTATCCCGCATTATATTCGATCCATATTATGCAACCCTTGTGCTTGCTATAGTCAATTTAACCTATAGCCTCTATTGAAGTTTATTGGGCCTCGTTTCATTACTTTACCCATAGCTCGAGTCTATGGATCTTCTTAGGCCCATTAACTTACTCAAAATCGATATCAAATCGATATTAAGCTCATAGTGTTCATACTTCATGAATCCCCTCACTATGGCATTAATCAAGCATATTTATACCCATTTCTACAATTCCTCCATACTCACAATGAAATCTCATTTACCGATTTAAAATCATAAACATTGCCCCAATAACAACTTTAGCATGCCATAAATCATAGGCTCATTCAATCCCACATATCATCACATTATACCCATTTTAGATTTCTAGGTCACACCACTTCCACTACATTCTTAGGTAGTTTATCCATCAATACTCATACCAATCAACTCCAAAATCAATTAAATAACTAATACATTTGGATTGGAGTGTTAGAATCTTACCAAATGTGATTCCTCTTCTTGCTCCAAATGGTAAAGCCCTTAACTCCTTCAACTCTAAGAATGGGAAATTGCCCTCTCACTATGTTGTTCCTCTCTTTGATAGGAACAACTTTACCTCTAAGGGTCTCTCTCCAAATCTCACTGAAAATGGCTGATTTTTAGAGAGGGAAAGTTAGGTTTTTGGGGTTGAGATTGTAAGGTTTGGTGTTTTTCCGAGATTTCCAGATTTTCAGCTCTCCTTATATAGAAATAACTTGAGGAGATCGATCTGGTCCAAGAGGAGATCGATCTGGTCCCTTAAAATCCCTCTTTTTCACGGCATTTTTAAGCCTGAGATCGATCTGTCGAAGCAATGAGATCGATCTGTTGAGGCATGAGATCGATCTGTCGAAGCATGAGATCGATCTGGTCCCAAACAGAGAGCTAAGGAGATCGATCTGGGTGCTTGAGGATCGATCTTTTCCCTTACAGAACGCTTGGCAGATCGATCTGGCTCCATTGGAGATCGATCTGCTCTATTCTTTCGCCCAAATCGAAGCATTCTGGCTCTTCCAGATCGATCTCTCATCCTATGAGATCGATCTGGACCTCATGTTTTCCAGATTTCCTGCAGTTTCATTGCTGCAACTCATACCAACACACCCTCAATCTATTACCATGGCCATTTCCTCATCCCTCCACTTCTATAACTTGAAGATGGCATCCATTCATACCTTATGCACATTGAAACTTGTGTGCATTCATTGTATGTTCAAAGGTATGCTACATACAACCAAATGGAAGCATAACTCCATTCCATTTTACCACACTACTCCTCTTGAGTCTCAATCACATCTATCACTTGCTAGAATACATTTCTCCGTATTCATACTTAATGAAACTTGTATGTACGTTACAATTTATATTACACATACATACATTGAATCCATGGACTTACATCAATCATACTTTACATCACAAGTCCATTCATATTATTTAATCCAAGTACACACATTACCCTTATACATATACGGGGTCTTACAGTGATAGACAGATAAATGCTCCCGAGCTTGTTGAATAGGTTGTACAGAGTGTGAAACTTATATGTAAGAGATTACGAGTTGCACAGAGTAGATAGAAAAGCTACGCGAATGTGTGTAGACGGCCACTCGAGTTTAATGTTGGTGATGCAGTATTTCTGAAAATATCACCGAGTAAGGGTATCATGAGATTTGGAAAGAAAGGGAAATTGAGTCCTCGATATATTGGGCCATTCGAGATTCTTGAGAGAGTAGGAGAGGTAGCCTACAGGTTGGCATTACCCCCACAGATGTCTGGAATACACAACGTCTTCTATATATCTATGTTGAGGAAGTACCACCCGGACCCTTCTCATGTCATAGAGTATGAAGAGATGAACATACCAGAGGACATGAACTACTGTGAAGAACCCGTCTGAATCCTCGATAGCAAAGAGAAGGCACTTCGGACTAAAAGTATCCTATTAGTGAAAATTCTATGGAAGCATCACTCAATGGAAGAGGCAACTTGGGAATTGGAAAGCCTCATGAAAGAGAAGTACCCCCATCTATTTGACGAGAATTTGGAGGACCAAATTCTTTTAAGGTGGGGAGGATGTGAGACCTGAGAATTTTATACACATCTAATTATGTAATGTGAACATGAGTGTAATTGATCGAGCTAAATCTGATGTGCACATCTAATTTGTTTTCATGCACATTTCTCAAAACCCAACTCTTTACCCTTCAATCACCCAATATCATTTCCTAGTATCTCATGCACACTAGCAAAACATTTAAGCACCCAAATTGTGTACAGATATCTCTAAGAGTCCACACAATTCCCTTACCCCGATTTACTCAGGGTGCGACTCTTTTCCTTTACACTTCTCATGCTTTTTCCTCAACTTGCTTCGGTGTATCCTCGGGAGCTGCAATTCATTCATCAAACACTCAAATTAGTGTTATTAACTCTCATTCAACTATGCATTTACCCAATGTCTTAAATATTCATTTTCACCCCTTATTGGGTAAGTCTAACAATTCATTCCATAACACCATCTTAAATCCATACCCACAACACCATTATCACCTTGTAATATCCCATTCATCATTAATACCTCCACATTTCACTTTCTCACACTAACCCATTTCTAGGTTATAATTGTTCCATTGGATTCTAGATAGTTCCTACCATTAATATTCACACCCAACAACTCCAAAGTCAATAAATAGATAATGTACTTGGATTGGTGATTTAGAAACTCACCTAGATTGATTTTCCCCTTGCTCTAAATGGAAATGCACCTTTTCTCCTTCAATCCCACAAATGGGGTAATGCCTCCAAGCTATGTTGTTCTTCTCCTTGATGTGAAAAACTTTGCATCTAATAGCCTTCCTTCAAATCTTCTTGAAAATGGGTGGATTTAGAGAGAAAAACTAGGTTTTTGGGTTGAAAATGGTAGAGTTAGAGTGTTTCCTGAAATCTGTAGATCCAACTACTCTTATTTATAGATTTAGCTTGATGAGATCGATCTGCCTTGGGTGGAGATCGATCTGGTTCTCTTAAAATCCCTCTGCTCCATGACATTTTGAAGGCATGAGATCGATCCATTGAGGGCTTGAAATCGATCTGTCTCAGGTAGTAGCTTAAGGAGATCGATTTGCTCCAACTCGAGAGCTAAGGAAATCGATCTGTTTGCCTTAAAAATTATCTTTTCATTACAGAATGTTTAGCAGATCGATCTGGCTCCATTGGAGATCGATTTGCACTCTTCCTATTACTCGAATAAGAGTATTTTGGCTCTTCCAGATCGATCTCTCATCCTATGATATCGATCTAGCCTTCATATTTCCAGATTTTTGCTGCATTTTTTACAGAAACTTACACCAAAACATCCTTAATTTGCTGCCATAGTCTTTTCCTTATCCAGTTACCTTTAAGACTTGAAAATGACATCTCTTTATACTTTATACACATTCTGTGAGACCCCGTATATGTAAAGTTGTGATGTGTAATGAATGTGAATGGACTTGTAATGTAAAGTATGATTGATGTAAGTCCATGGATTCAATTTATGTATGTGTAGTATGATTTGTAACGTACATACAAGTTCCATTGAGTTTGAATATGAAGAAATGAGTTCTTATAAGTGGTGGATGTGATTGAAACTCAAAATGGGTGATGTGGTAAATGGAAGGGAGTTGCATGAATATAAATACTTCCATTTGGTTTTATGTAGCATACCTTTGGACATACAATGAATGCACACAAGTTTCAATGTGCATAAGGTATGAATGGATGCCATTTTTAAGTTATGAAGGTGGATGGATGAGAAAATGTCCATGGTAATAGATTAAGGATGTGTTGGTATGAGTTGCAGCAAGGAAACTGCAGGAAATCTGGAAAACATGAAGGCCATATCGATCTCATAGGATGAGAGATCGATTTGGAAGAGCCAGAATGCTCTTATTTGGGCAATAGAATAGAGCAGATCGATCTCCAATAGGGCCAGATCGATCTCCTAAGCATTCTGTGATGAAAAGATCGATCCTCAAGCACCCAGATCGATCTCCTTAGCTCTCTGTTTGGGACCAGATTGATCTCATGCTTCGACAGATCGATCTCATGCTTAAAATTTCATGAAAATGAGAGATTTAAGGGGACCAGATCGATCTCCTCTTGGACCAGATCGATCTCCCCAAGCTATTTCTATATAAGGAGGGCTGAAAATCTGGAAATTTTGGGAAAAACACAAATCTTCCATTTCTAACCCAAAAACCTAACTTTCTCTCTCTAAAATCAGCCATTTCCAGCAAGAATTGAGGGGAGACCATTAGACATTAAGTTGTTCATCTTGAGGAAGAGAACAACATAGTTGGAACCCAAAATTCCATTGTGGGTATTGAAGGAGATAAGGGCATTGACATTTGGAGCAAGAAGAAAAATCATATTTGGTAAGATTCTAACACTCCAATCCAAGTACATTGTCTATTTAATTGATTTTGGAGTTGTTCGACATGAGTATGTATGGATGGAAACACCTAGGTTGTGTTAGAAACTAATGTAACCTAGAAAATGGAATGCCTCTAGTGTGAGAAAGTATATTTGGGGAATTGGTGGTTTATGGGTTATGATAAGTTGTTAAATGAGTAATGTGGGTGATTTGGAATGGTTATGTGGAGTTATAATATGGGTTTAAGTGAAATTGTGAAAATGAGTATGTATATGCTTGATAAATGTCATAGTGAGGGAATTCATGAAATATGAACACTATGAGCTTAATGTCGATTTAATATCGATTCAGAATAAGTTAATAGGCCTAAGAAGATCCATAGACTCAAGTTTTGGGTAAAGTGATGAAACGAGGCCTCATAAGCGTTAATAGAAAACTATAGGTCAAATTGACTATAGTGAACGCACGATGTCATATTATATGGATCGAATATAATGCGGGATACGATTTTGTGCAGTCCCGAAGAGTTCGTTGAAGACAAATCGAACCGTACGAGTAAGCAGCTTAAGGAAGTGGAATCACGCATCGCGATTCCAGGTAAGGGAATTTTGTGAGTATATAGAGGTAGCTGCTCGTACTTTAAATTTGTGGGTGAATATTAGGTGTTTTACAAAGTGCATGGTTGCTAAAGTAAATGATTGATGGTATTCATGAATGAGAATGAGTATATGTGTGATTTTTGGTTATGGAAGTGGATTCTATGAAATGGGATAATAAGGCTAATAATTGCATAAATCTAATGTTTTGATGTCTTTCAAAACGAAATTTGCTTTGTTTTAAGCAAGCTTGTAGATGGGTCGGCTAGTGTTTTACTTGTTGTTGTGGAAAAGCATTTGTGAAGTGTTAAACCCGATTGCCGGGATTGTGTGATTGTGTATGAGCCGCCTATCGTATTTGTATGACATAAATCGCGCTAGAGCCTCGCTCGCGCTGGATTTCTATGTTTTCACTTGTGTGAAACGTGCTTGAGCTTAGCTCGCACTTTGATTTGAATTGTGATGATGTTTTATAAACCGTACTGGAGCTTACGCTCATACTTGGATTTGAGTGGTTTTTCTTATGCATATAACCGTACTGGAGCTATGCTCGTATATGGTTTCTTCATATTTTTATGCATAAATGCCGTACTAGAGCGTTGCTCGTACGAAGTGATTGGTTTAGATGCATGAATTCACGCTAGAGCATAGCTCGCGCTGGTTTTCACACTGTGGTATGTATGAGGCCGTGGTGAGAGATACGGATTAACTCAGGGAACCCAACAGGCCTGACAGACCTCTTGAGTGGGGTGAGGGTGAGGGGCTAGGACCTGACATAATCCATTCAGGGAACCCAACAGGCCTAACAGACCTCTTGAGTGGGGTGAGGGTGAGGGGCTAGGACCTGAATTAGGGAACCCAACAGGGGCGAGCAAGGCCATGAGGGGCTAGGACTTGGTATTGAGGTTACTCCCACGCGCTCTTGAGACTATAAAGGTTACACTTGGCATGGGGTAGATAAGACCTCTGGCAGGCACCTCCAACCATGTTATGGGTCCGCGGAGTACGATGTACCGTGTATATCACATGGAGTACAATGTACCGCGTGGTGGTTACTTGATTTGAGAAAGTCTGGAGGAGAACTAACCTACGTCCGTACCAGCATGATATCCCGCACACCGGGATCCGTGTGGTTTGGGATGATATGTGACGATTGGCCAACGTAGTCACTTGAGATATAGTAACCTGTCTCCTCGCTTGATTTACTTACTACCACATGATTTTAAATCTCTAAGTGTGATTGTGATTGGTTAAGGTAGACCCGAAGGAGGGGTCGAGCCTCGTGGATTTGATTTGTGAAATGAAAATGAGGTTGTGATTGTGAATTGATGTGATGTGATTGTATGTGTTGAGAAAGAGTTTTATGACGTGGGTTTATAAAGCAGGTTTCTTAATGAATTGCCCTTTTTATGAATTTAAATGAGATCGAGCATGAGATGATTTATACATGATGTTTTTACCATGTTTTATATGCCAATGTACATGATTTTGATACATGATTTATATGTATACTCATATGGCATAGTTTTACTTCCTCATGCTCCTACTACAAACGATTTATGCATAACACTATCAGCATGTAGATAGAGTAGTTATCTACCATGCTTGCATTATTGCCTTACTGAGCGTGTGGTTGCTCATCCCTCTCTATTTTACCCCCTACAGAGCGTGCATAGTAGCCCAGTGAGGACTGAGGCGTGGTATTTTGGACTCCGCTGCATCTCCATCGCTTAGAGGTATATACACAGTGATTCTTTTTGTATCTAAACAATGTAAAAACACAGTATTCTTTGAGTTGTAATTATGGGGGATGTAGATGTCAGTAAAACATGCTTTTGTATAAGTATAAGATTAAATGCAAATGTATGACATCGTTTTATTTAACTGAGAATGAATGAGATGTGGAGTCTGTTATTGACTCACAGCCCAACAGTGTGTGGTGAGCTAGTTCACGACCAGGTAAGGTAACAGTAAAACGCAAAAAAAAAAAAATTAGTGATTTTCGGTTAAAGAGAATGGAATTGGGTCGTGACACATTCAGACTTGTGTGTATTCCTTGTATAATCAAAGATATACAATACAAAACTAAATGGAAGCATAAAGATTTACACCTCTTATACAACTACATTCCATTTTACCACACTACTCATATTCCATTCCACTCACCTTTATCACATATCAAAGTCCATTCCTTCACATTCATACATAATGAAACTTGTACATACATCACCAACTCTTATTACAAGTGTGTACATTGAATTTATGGACTTTACATCACTTATGCTTCACATTACAAGCACATCACCATACTTATGAATTTATTTACATGTATACAAGGTTAAACCTATACGGGGTCTCAAAATGAGTGAGTAGGAAAATCGAGAGCAAGAGAGAAATGATGAAGAGCAGTGAAGGAAGGATAGAAAAAAGAGGGAGGAAGTAGCTTGTGTGAAGTGTTATGCTGAGGATAATCTGATTAAGAAAATGAGTGGGGAAAGCAAAAAATTGAGAAAGAAAACTTGAGACTGAAAGATTTGGTGAAAGTAAGAACCGAGAAGATGGCTGTAACCTGCATCGATTAGGTAAGAGAAAAATAATAATACAGAGGCTGTAGCAGGAAATCGAGAATGAAAAAAATGAAGTGAAAGGAAGGTATGTGATGGTTTAGAAAATGAAAATAAAGAAGAGCAAAAAACAAAACAGAAGTCGGTAGACAGTTAGGCAAGAAAACTGAAGCAGGAATAGGCAATGAAGAGCTGAAATAGAGACGAGCGCGGGAACTGGCAACGTATTGAAGCAAGAGGCAACACATGGGTTAAGTTAAAATAGTGGCCAATCGAGGCCATTATTTTCTATTGCAACGACAAAGGAAGGCAGTCCAGGCAGTTGTTGCGTGTGTGGCAGTAGGACACCGAAAACAAGTGGTTTCTCTCGACTTTCTTGGAGATAGGGTACTTGGCTGAAGCAGAGGTGTAAATAGGGAGGCTGTAGTTGGGCTGATGCAGGGTGTGGCTAAAGGATAAGGAGGTAAATATCGGGGCTGTTAGGGCACCTGGAAAATAGAAAAAGAAGAAGGATACAGGAGCAGGGAGAGTCGCAAGAGAAAGGATGATGCATCATGAGTTAAGGGTGATGACGATGATGAAAGGAAAACAGTGAAGTGAAGAACTGTAGAAGCAAGGAAGGGCTGAAACTTATAGTTTGAGGAGGACTGAGTTCAAGACTTATCGCAACAAGAAGAGCTACTTTTATTTTATCTATTGGAGCTAGAAATAGAGAGGATTGAAGGGATGTACGACCTATAGTGGAGCCTAGTATAAACAAAAAATTAATGGAGGCTCAGTAGAGATCCATAGGCTATATTAAAAGCTAGTCAACATTTAAAAAAAAGAGTGAAAAGAGATGCATTAAAGGCAACGACGAGAGGCCGAGAGAGAGAGAGAGAGTGAAGTAAAGACTTGAAGCGTGAAGGTTAGATGAAGAAGTGGTTTCCTATCCCATGTTTGCAAGAGTGGTCGAAGGAAGAGACTTTCCTTATTTTGGGATAACAGAAAAAATGAACCAAAACTAAGGAAAACAAGGGATCATTTCGGTTTGGTACAGCCACCAAGAAGATAAGACCGAAGCTAGGGAGTTATCGGAACGATTGATTAAGGGCTCCAAAAGCTCTGAGACATGTACGGGTTAGAAAAGGATCGACTGACTTACGGTACTCCAGTATAAAGGAAATACTATCTATTGCCTAGGGTAAGGAAATTTTTGTGAGTTGCTAGAGATAATTACACGTAATTATTACTGTTGAACTGTAGATATAAATTCTAGGCCGATTTTATAGCTATGGAAATTACAGAATATTAGCCTTAGTTACATGGCCTAACCTTACCAGATAAAAATTTAATTTACTTACATGGATACCGTTACATCCTAATTTTTTGTTTTAAATTTAAACCTCTAGTTTTAAATGCCACGTACTGCATGCCGAGGTTTTAACCGAAAATGATGAGCCACCTCCTTTTTAAATAGTTTTATATACTGAAATGTGTTTGAAACTGTTTTAATGAAAATGACCTGCTTATCAAACTGTATCGAATAAAATGTGATGGACCTGCGTGCTGACTATATGTTGCACTGCCTGGTTTGTACTCACTAGAGACAATGGGCTTGGTTAAATCATGCTACACTATTATTGCTACTGTCTACTGTTCTGCTACTGTTACTGTGGTCCACGGAGTATGATGTATCGTGCACCACGCATGAGAGTATGCTATACTGTGTATTCTATTTTTGGACATACTGTACTGTGAGATGTTTAGGTAGCTGAACACTCCCACGACGATTGACATCCCAGCACACCTGATCAGTGATGCTCAGAGTCACTGACACTGGCCATTTGTCGTACTGCCTTTAGCATGTCATCCTTGTCTTGTCTACTTGATTTACTGAAGTGACTGTATAATTTGTATTATTGCATGGAAATCATTATATCGTACCATTTAAAGTTTTAGAACCTGCCACACTCTTTCCCTTACTAAGAATGCTGAGCTCACCCTTTACTTACTTCCACAGAGTCTCTTCAGTAGCTGGGATCGTAAGTTGTAAGTAGGATTCTTTTATGTAGCCATATACCGTAGAGTTGTCTTATGCGTGAAAGGTATACCCATAGTAGAAATTTTTTGTATCTAAAATTTTTGTAAGTACAGTAATGTTTATGAAAATGTATCTGGGGATGTAAACGAGGATATTTTGCAAATGATCTCTGATGAATTTAGGAATTTCATTAATTCAATGACGTCTTCTCTCAAATTTATGTTATGCTTGCATATAAATGATAAAAGATTCATTGTACTGATCTAACATCGACTCGTAGCCCAACCAAAAGTGTATGAAATCAGGGCGTTACAAAAGTTTGTATCAGAGCGAGGTTGGCCTGATACGATTCGATGTTAGGAGTTAGAAAAAATTTAGAAAGTTTACATCCCTCAACGTTACTATACATTGGTTAGATACATTTGAGTATACTTGGCTGTGTTTTATTGAAAATTACTTCTGAATGCAGGGAAAATGGTTAGTTATGGCTGGTAGACCTTGCGGTTGTTCGAGCAAACGAGGGGGCATGTCATCCCGAGGCCATGAGATAGGCTTGAGAGACGGGATGGTTCCTCATATGAAGGGACTGCTCATAATCCTGCTAAAGGCTCCAAAGCCCGAATCACTAGCTTGAAACGTGGCATGGAATTGATAATGAATTTAATTGGGCAAGTAATGGCAAGGTTGGATAATGTGCTGGGCACTACTGCCCAGACTGCACCAACTACTCCAACAGCCGCAACTAATACACTTGCACCTGCTCAGACAGCGCCCATGCCACCAACAGAAGAACCCTATAATTCTCCACCTGCTACATTGCCATAGACCCCACTTGTACCACAATCATCCGCATCAGTAGCCCCACAGTAGAGTAGTGACGGGATATGATATGATTGTGAATTGGATAGACTGAGGTAATTTCAAAGTTTAAGCCTCCGTCTTTTGTGGGAGTAAAGAATTTAGTGATAGCTAAGAACTAGATTAACGAGATGGAGAAACTGTATGGGTTTTTTAGATGCACAACAATAGAGAAGGTTGCGTTTACAGTATTTATGCTGAAAGAGGAGGCTGAGCATTGGTGGAAGTCAACTCGGGCGATCATAAGGACTAGACATCGAGTGATTTCATAGGACATCTTCCTTGATGCTTTCCGGAGACAATACATTCCGGATATTGCCCAGAGGAGGCTACAGGTAGAGTTCTTGAACTTGACTCAATGGAATAAATCTGTGGATGAGTATGAATCCAAGTTCTCCTCTTTGGGAAGATATGATCTGGACACTATTAGTAATGAAGTGAGGAAGGTCTGAGAATTTATGGATGGATTAAGGCCTTCAATTCGAGCCCGACTAGTCCCATTAGATATCAGCACCTATGAGGAGGTAGTTCGTCGGGCCCAGCTATGTGAATAGGATTATGAAATGCATGCCTCTGAGTTTAACAAAGTGGTAAAGGTAAGAACGGAGATCAAAAGAGGTCAGCTGAGGACAAAAGTGTCAGAGAAGGCAAGAGGCTATTTGTTAAGCGACAGAAGAATTTTGGTGACTCGCGGGGTAGAATTGTTAAGCCTCCTATTTATCCGGTCTCAACTCCAACCAGGGGTATTGTGATTAGAGGACCTCGACCTACTGTAGATAGGTGTAAGTTTTTTGGATATAATAATGGTAACAGGCCTTGTTACTTGATGAATAGGGTTTGTTTCAGATGTGGTAAAATAGGGCACTTGGTTAGAGATTGTACAGAGAATACTGATTCAGCCCGCAGAGGAACACAGAATAGATGAGGGCACCCGCTACTAACTCTACCCAGAAGAAGAAGGTTACAGTGGAAGAAAAAGGAAAGCAGGTTGCAGGCCAGAGGCGAGTATACGCTCTTGAGCATAAGGTCATTGATGCACCGTCTGAGGCATTTAAAGGTAATATTTTGATCTTTAATATTAAAACAATGGCTTTATTTGATTCTGGTGTAACTCATTCTTTTATATCACCAAGCGTTTACATGGAACTTTTAGGAATTGAAGCATAGATTGACCAACGCACCTATTTTAGCTATAGCCGCTAGTTCAGGAGGCTTCTCGGTGTATACAGATGCTTTTGGTCAAGGTTTGGGATGTGTGCTAATGCAAAATGGGAAGATAATTGCTTATGGTTCTCGACCATTAAAAGACCATGAGAAGAACTATCCAACCAACGATTTGGAATTTGCAGCCATGGTATCTGCACTGAAAATATGATGCCATTATCTGTATGGAGAGAAGTTCCAGATCTTCACCAATTATAAAAGCCTCAAGTACTTATTCTCACAAAAAGAGCTGAATATGAGGCAGAGAATGTGGATAGAGCTTCTAATGGACTATGACTGTGAGATCCTTTACCACCCGGGAAAGGCAAATGTAGTAGCAGATGCTTTAAGAAGAAAGAATTTTGGGATGGTATCTTATATGATGATTCGAGAATACGAGTTGTTGGAATAGTTTACGAGCCTCAACTTGGGCATCGAACCATCTGACACTGCCAATTATTGTGTGATAGCTAGCTTGAGAATAGAACCAGACTTGATTGACAGAATCCAACAGGCTCAACGTACTGATCAGTATTGTATAGATATGGCTAGGCAGATCCAATTGGAACTATGACAAATTTTGAAGTTAGCCTTGATGATCTATCGGGGTTCAAGAGTAGAGTTTGTGTTCCCGATGATGCACAATTGAGGAAACTGATATTATTAGAAGCTCATTATTCGAGATATACTTTGCACTCAGGAAGTAATAAAATGTATCAGAACCTTCGAAAGGTTTATTAATGGTCAGGTATGAAGATAGATGTAGTCGAATTAGTGGCTAGATGTCTCGTGTGTTAGCAAATTAAGGTAGAGCATCAAAAACCTGCAGGGTTATTACAGTCTCTACCAATTCCAACCTGGAAATGAGTGCACGTGACTATGGATTTCAATATGGGTTTACCAAGAACCCTTAGAAACCATGATGTGATTTGGGTAATCATAGATAGATTAACAAAGTCTGCCCACTTCCTAGTAATGAAGTCTACCGATAATTTCAATGCTTTAGCAAATCTGTATGTGTGGGAAATTGTAAGACTACATGGTGTACGAGTGAACATTGTGTCTGATAGAGATTCTCGATTCACTTCCCACTTTTGAGAACATTTTCAAGAAGCCATGTGGACCCAATTGAATTTTAGCACTACTTTCCATCCTCAGACAGATGGTCAATCAGAGAGAACTATTCAGAAATTAGAGGATATGTTGAGAGCATCTGCTCAAGATTTTAAAGGCTCCTGGGATAATCATTTGCCGCTAGCAGAGTTTTTATACAATAACAGTTATCACTCAAGTATTGGAAGGGCACCGTATGAAGATTTGTATGGTCGGAGGTGTCATTCTCCAACTAGTTAGGTAGAAATGGGTGAAAGAAAGATATTTGCTCCTAATCTGGTTAAGCAAGCCTCTAAGGATGTTTAACTAATTTGTGAGAGATTGAGAACAGCTCAGAACAAGCAAAAACGTTATGCTTACCAATGACAAAGACCTTTGGAATTTTTAGTTAGAGATTCGGTATTTCTGAAAGTTTCTCCTTCCAAAGGCATAATGAGATTTAGAAAGAAAAAAAAGTTGAGTCTCATTATATTGGGCCTTTCGAGATCTTAGATCGAGTGGGAGACAAAGCTTACAATTGTCTTTACCATCGGAATTGTCAAGTATCCATAATGTCGTCCATGTTTCAATGTTACGCAAGTACCATCTGGACCCGACGCATGTAATTAAGTATGAACCACTGGATTTAAAAGAGGATATGACATATGCGGAGAAACTAGTTCGGATCTTGGATAGGAAAGAGAAAGTTTACGGTCTAAGACAATTACCTTGGTCAAGGTTTTGTGGCAATATCCTACTTCGGAGGAGGCCACATGGGAATTGGAAAGCTTGATGCGAGAAAAATACTCACAATTGTTTGCGAACTAATGTAATCTTAAATTTGGGGACCAAATTTCTTAAGGTGGGGAGAGTGTAAACTCCACGAATTTTCCAGTATTCGATTTTAATTATGAATAGCGAAGTGGATGAACAGAATTGAGAATGGACACATCGGTGGATAATTAATCGAAAACATGTTTTAAACATGAGAGACATAGATGAGTTTAATTAATTAAAATATTTTAACTTGAAGGATAAATAATTATGAGTAAAAATAATTTTCATGAGCTATATTAATATATATATATAAATACTCTCAATGATAGGTAAGTTAAAATATTAGATTAAATTTATTTTAATACTATATGAGAGAATTATTATGTATGTAGAAACATATATATAGGTAATATTTTAGTTAATCTTCTAGTCAAAGTATTTAGGTATGAAATACATATATGTGTAAAAGAATAAATAAATAAATATATATATATATATGCAACCGATCGATTGGCTTCCAAAATGAAGCCAATCTCGAGAGCAGCTTGGGTCAAGCTGCTTAAGGAAAGAAATGGAAATGAAATTTGGTGAGGTCTGGTAGCATAGGAACGTGGGGAATCATTTAAAATAGTTTAAGGCATGTGTGAGGGTTGAACTGAAGTGATGGGGAGGCAGTAGTGCTGAAACAACGGCAGGATGTCAGACCAAATTAAATGGGGCTGTAGCATTCTGGAGAGTGATTGACTTGCTGAAGATGGGACAAAACTGAGAGACTTAGTGAGAGGACTGTTGTCTAACCGAGAGGAGGAGGGAAAACCAAAAAACGGGAGTAGGAGAAATAGTAGAGAAAAAAAAGAGATAGTCAGTAGAAAACGATGAAATGAAAAACGAGGAAGGGGTATGTAAGACCCGATTTTTTTTCGTAAGAGCAAATGGAATGAATAGAAATTTTTGAATGCATTTAAAAATGCAAAAAGGATTTAAATGAATTCTTGAACACGTGCAAGGGTAAAACGATTAAAAGATCGAAACCCGGTATAATTTCAACAAGAAAATTTAATTAAAAATATGGGATTGAGAAATCTTGATCAATAACGAAGAAATAATTAAATTTCGGGTTAAATTGATCAAGATATGAATTTATTGGAATAAATCAGAATTTTCACTTCGAAAAATAATCTCGAAAATAGTGAAAAAATATACCGAAAAGGTAAAATCGGACTGAGAAATTCATTTATGGATTAAATGAATTTAATATGAATTTTTAGGATATTTTTGGGATTTTAATATATTTTAATGAATAAAATAATATTAAGAAATAAATTATAAATAAATAAAATAAAATAAAATTAAAAAAATAATTTTTTTGCGAAAAACACGAACTGAAGAAACCGAAAATGAAGCTAGCCGACCAGGCGATTTCCCTCACCGAACGGAGCGGCCGGCGGCAGCCCAGGCGAAGGAAGCGCAGTCGAGCCACCACCGGCACCAACAAGGCGACGAACGACGGCGAATGGCGGAGAGAAAGGAAAACGAAGAGAATCGAGGGGGAGAAAGGGATTTCCCGGCTACCGACGTTGATTTGAGCCCGGCCACCACCAGCCGAGCATTCCCCAGGTGCAGGCGGTGCGATTGGTGGCAGCCTTGGCCGGTAGAACGACGGCCAACGCTGGAAATAGAGGAAGAATGGAAAGCCATCGACGTCGAAAAGGAGAAGAGGCCGGACAGGCCACTTTCTGACGACCTTGGACGAAATCAACCCCAGATCCGAGCAGCGGACGACCCCGCGAAGCTGCTGGCGGCAGAAACCGGTGAAGAACCGGTCGGTAAGGCACTGAACAGACCGAACCGGATTGAATCGATTAGACCGAACCGGTCTGAACCGGACCAAACCGATTCAGCCAAAAAGAAAAGGAAAAAGAAAAAAAAGAAAGAGAAAAAGGGAAAAAAGAAAAGAGGAAAAATTGGAAAAAATTCCAGTGATGCAATCGAGCTACGGGTAAGTCGGTAAGTGGTCGAATTAACCGATTTAAATTTTGAATTATTTAATTTGATTAATAGTCGACTGGAAATTTACCCGGAAAAATATTAAATTGTGTAGCTCGACAATTGACGTAGAACAAGGACTCGAGTCAGTCTCGATTTGCGTACTATCATGGAATCTCGGGTAAGTAACCCTTATTGACAATAATTTTGCATCGTTATGTGTGTTAGAATTTACCGCATAAATTACAGATTTAATTTCCGCATTAAATGAATTAAATTCTGGAATTAGAGATATATTGTCGTAAATAATTAAATAAGCTATTCGAGAGTTTAGAGAGAGGCCCAATAAATACTGATGGGCCCAATGAGCCCAATAGGCCTCGATGATGTGAATAATAAGTGGAAAACGGGCTTAAGACCGATTAAGGCCCATTATGGTGCAATGAAGCCCAATATGGGTAAACGAGCCCGATGATTTAAATTAAGCCCAGAAAATATGAAATACAATTACATATATTGTATTTGACCTGATGAACATTTATGCGCAGTTTCGGGGATTGGATTGGGAGCAAATCGGACTGCGTGACGAGACATCAGTGGAAAGGTCAGACTGTACAGAAAAATGAAGTAAGGGAATTGTGTGAGTAGCTAGAGGTAGCTACGCGTACTTTAAATAGTTTTTCTATACACTGAATATGTATGTATACACTGATATTGTATAAAAGTCCTAAAAGTGGTTTAAATGATTTTAAGGATCAAAATAGAAAAATACTATTTTACCCCTATTGAGGGAAGTTCACCTAAGGATGGTGAAAGCATGACATGCATGAAATGCATGATTTAAGAAATTTTTTGAATTAAGGAATTTTATTGGTTTTAATCAAAGCAAATCGATAGATTGGCCAGTAATTGTTTAAATTTCACAAGATAACACTACGTAGGTATTATTTATATTTAAATGGAATTTCTTTGGAAAATGGGCAAACTATCAAGTTTAAATGAAAACAGATAGTGCTGGCGTATAGCTCGCACTATATCTGAGTTTGTGAGTGTGCATAAAATGTGCTAGAGCGATTGCTCGCACCAACTTGAGTGACATCATATGCATGAAATATGCTAGAGCGGTTGCTCGCACTAATTTTTATTATTGAGAAATGCATGAGAGGTGTTGGAGCCTAGCTCACACCCTGTTTTGACTATTTTGACAGTTTTGATAGTTTTGACTTGATATGCATAAAAAGGTGCTGGAGCACTTGCTCGCACTAGTTTTAATGATTTGACATGCATGAGAGGTGCTGGAGCTTAGCTCGCATCCTATTTTGATATGATAATTGCATAAAAGTCGTGCTGGAGTGTAACTCGTATGAGATTTGATTTATTGATGCATAACATCATGCTGGAGCTTGCTCGTACGAAGTTTTATATGGATTTATAACTCATTTATTTTTTAAGTCGTACTGGAGTGCTACTCGTACGCAGATTTTACAGATTTTTATGAAACCGTGCTAGAGCTTCGCTCGTACGAGGTTTTCAGATATCATGAATATGCATGGAGCCGTGCTAGAGCTTTGCTCGCACAGAGATTTATATAACATGCATATAGCCGTGTTGGAGCCTCCTGTAGACTGTGTGTCACAGTGAGATGATATGCTCACACGTGCATACTGAGACGAGATGATATGGGTGGATAAGACCTACTGCAGGCACCCCTGACTGAGCTTGGGTTCACGGAGTACATTGTACCGTGTATGTCACGCAGAGTACGCTGTACCGTGGGGATTATTGGAGTGGAGTGGCATTAGCCACGAGGCAGCAAGCCTTGCCCTCGCAATCCTGATGTTATTCTATTCTGGCGGGTAGGACCGACCCACCCTCGTTTCAGGTGTGATACCCCGCAAACTAGGTACCGTGTTTCCAGGGATTACGAGGTTATGGCCATAGTCCTATGTTGTTACTGATAGTCACCTACATGTCTCACATGATATAACTTGTGGTCTCGATAGACCAGGGTAGACCCGAGGGAGGGGTCAGGCCCCTGATTTTGTGATTTTCACTGAATTATGTTTTACTACTATCATGCTAGAGTTTTCAGAGAATTTTATAACGAATTGATTTATGAGATGCTTAACCCCTTTGGGTTATTTTATATTGCGTTTTAAATGAAATGATTTAAATGCAGTAGCATGATGAGTTTTCCATGCTTTTATGATAAATTCATGAAAGGATTGTGTCTCATGATTTGTTTTGTATCGCATGAAATAATGCATGATTTTGATTTAATTCATGCTAAGTATGATTTACGGATGTCACATAAAATGCTATTGATACATGATTTCAATATGCACAAATAGTTTTATAAACTAAGTCATGATGAAATACATGATTTTGTGCTTGAGTTTTTAATGAAAAGAAATGGATTTTAAAGGCATGGCATTATGAGCATGTAGATAGTGGAGCTATCTACTTACTTACATAATTGCCTTACTGAGCGTTTGGTTTGCTCACCTCCCTTATTTTCCCATCTTTTTAGAGCACTCACAGTAATTAGTAAGCGGCTGAGGACTTGCATGCATTGGTATCCGTTGCTTCCCATCGAGAGACAAATATACACATTTGTATAGTTTTATATCTAAATATGTAATGCACAGTACTGTAAACGAATATGATGTCGAGGATGTAGAGTTATAAATACCATTGTGTATGTATTTAGTTAAAGTCAAAAGATAGTAAACTCTGATATATGAATGTGAATATGGAAACGAAATGGTAAATAGGTGAGAGGTGACTAACACCGAATCATAGCCCAACTGTGTTGTAGGATGGTCACGATGAGAGAAAGGTAAGAATTAAATAATAAATGAAAAAGCGAAAAAAATTTACTCTGAGTTTTAGGTAATTTGGGCGTGACAAGTTTAATGGTATCAGAGCTGAGTTGGCCTGATATGAGTCGGTGTTAGTGTTTAAGGAAGTTTACATCTCCATGTATTGTGCATTTTTAGATACAATTGTGTATATCGAGATGGAAGTGCAGCTAAGAATTTGGTTTTGAATGCAAGAATATAGATTCATTAACTGATAGCCGCTATGGTAGAAGAGACGAGTACACGAGCTTAAGGCCGTAGAGGTAGGCCCGAGAGTCGTACTGAGTTGCCACATGAGACTCGAGATGAGATTGACGTGGAGACTGATGTTGAGCATGCCCCACAGAGTCCGATAGAGAGATCGGACAGTCTAACAGAGAGATCAAACAGTATTGAGACCCACTTCGCGAGGTTGGAGCGGAGTGTGGAGAATATTTTGAGAGCTATTTGCTTAGAGTATGCATGAGATTTAAGGACGAGTCGGAGTATTGATGGAAATCCGCTCGACCTATCTTAAGCGTTAGACATCTAGAGCTGACATGAGAAATAATTCTAGATGTATTCCGGTGATAGAATATCCCGGACACTATTTAAAGGAAATTACAGATAAAATGCTTCACTCTGACCCAGAGGAACTGGTTGATTAACGAGTATGAATCTCAGTTTATATTCCTGGGCAGATATGACTCGAACACGATGAATAGTGAGAGTCGAGATGTCTGAAAGTTCATGGAAAGGCTTAGATTGTCAATTAGAGTCCGATTAGCTCGTTAGATATCACTACCTATGCCGAGGCAGTGCGCAGACTATAGTTGTGTGAATAAGATCATGAGTTGCACACCTCTGAGATTGGAAAAAGTTAGTAAGGGCCGAAATAGAGACAGAAAGAGAATAGAGAATGACAGAGATGTCAGAATGGGAAAAAGGTAGTTTGGTAAAAGATTAGAGCTGATGAGTCACGGGGTAAGTTGATTAGTAAAGCCCCAGTATATCTAATTTCAACACTTTTGAGGGGTATTGTGATTGGAGGACCCCAACCTGCTCCGTAGTAGTGGGAGCAGTGTAGCAGTGTAAGCAGTGTAGCAAGTGTAAACAGTGTAAGATGTGTGGTAGTTACCACGGAAATAAGATGTTGGATGAGGGCAAGTGTATGCCTTGGACCAGGACACTATTGATGTTTCATCAGATGTGGTGGAAGATACCACATTGGTTGTGAATAATGAAGTAATTATTTTAATTGATCCTGGTGCCACGCATTTATTCATACTGCCTTCAGTTGCTTATAAGCTAGGGAAAGATGTAAAGCTTGTACCCTTAGGTAAGAGGATCATAGTTAGCTGATTTTCGCTAACTGAATATGGGTATAGGGAGTGTAAATTGAAAACGGGGGAAAAGGATATGTCAATCGATTTTATTCAATGGAATATGAATAATTTGAAGTAATATTTAAGAATAGATTGATGCGGCTGCAAACTATGATGTTTAGATTGCTATCCTAAGATAATGATGTTTTCACCCTGAAAAGTATTGTAAGTTTTAATAAGTAATGAAAGAGTTGTTATAAGTGATATATGAAAGGAGATAAGCTTTGAGATGTGATAGATCCTGCATACGAGATATATTGGAATAAGAGGCGTATGCAAGGTAAGGATATCTTTGATATGTAAAGTAATTTGGATTAAGCGATATGCAACGAATGTGAATTGCGACCAAGGATAAGGGGAGGATATATCCATAACCAGTCTATGTGGTCAAGTCTGAGGGTTAATAAAGGTATTTCAAAATACTTCCCCGTCTGAAGACTTGACAGCGTCTAGAAGCGCACACATAACCTATAAATTGAAATCGACAGTCGTAATATATACATTTAAAATTTGGGTACCTTTACTGGTGCGATAAAAAAATATAGAATTTGATTAATCAGAAAGGTTTAAAAATTAAAATTTTATAAAAGCCTTTAATATAAGAAAAAGGAAATGACGTGGGTTAGTATCTTGAACGGAAGCGATTTCAAAATAACATTATACGTTTATGCGTACATAGGTCAAGGATATGGGTGATTGAAATATTTAGTGAAACTCAACTACGATGAGGTATTTAAACCTTACCTGGACCGATTGGTTGTCATCTTGAGAGATGATATTTCGATGTATTCGAAGTCCAGGGAAGAGGATGAGTAGCAACAGGAAACTATCCTACAGATGAGTTGTTGAGAGTTTCTCGAAATGGGCTGCTCAGTTGACACATCTTGTTCGAAAACGATTGTATGCCAGTAGGATGATAGTATGAAAATGGCTTCAGTGAGTTTTGGTATATTGAAGTGATAAACTGACCAGCGTAAGTATTCTCACCATAACTAATAGGTCAAGAGGTTTCAGCGTGTATGGATACCTCAAAATAAGGATTGGGCTGTGTATTGAAATAAAATGGGAAGATAGTCGTTTATGGATCCAGATAGTTCAAGGACCATGAGAGAAACTATCCAACCCATGATTTAGAGTTGGCAGTCGTAGCGTTACACTTAAAGTAGGGCGCCACCACTTAAATGGTAAGAAATTTCGGATATGCACTGATCATAAAAAGCCCCGAGTATTTGTTTTAACAGAAAGAGTTGGATATGCTAACCAAGAGGGTTAGAGCTTCTGAGGGATTATGATTGTGGAAATTGTACCACCCAGGAAAGGCTAATGTAATGGCTGATGCCTTGAACAGAAAGAGCCTCTGGATGGTATCACATATGATGGTCAGGGAGCATGAGCTGCTAGAGCAGTTGTGAGCCTCAGTAGTGATGTGATCCCTTCTGATGATGACAATGATTTTGTGACAGCTAGCCTGAGGTTAGAACCGAATTGAGTGGCCGGATTTGCCAGGCTTAGCATGATGATCGGCA
This sequence comes from Firmiana major, assembly GCA_033439115.1. NCBI lineage: Eukaryota > Viridiplantae > Streptophyta > Magnoliopsida > Malvales > Malvaceae > Firmiana > Firmiana major. The sequence continues at coordinate 44,117,102 of CM065905.1, forward strand.
TAGCGTCGATAGTGTGGGTCAGATTCAGAAAGGTGTAGTGACAGAGTTCATAGTGAGGAATGATGATGACTTACAGAGGTTCAAAGACAGTATAAGTGCTCCCAGGACCACAGTTGATGAGATAGTGTTATTGACAGAAGCTCACTCTTCGGGATATACAGTGCATCCAGGACGTAATAAATATATCAGAATCTCTGAAAAAGGTATTGGTGTTCAGATATGAAAAGATATATTGTAGAGTTTTAGCAAAGTGTCTCATATGTCAGCAGAGTAAGGTAGAGTACTAGAAGTCTTCAGGATTATTGCAGCCTCTACCTACATTGACACAAAAAAGAGAACAAGTTACCATGGATATCGTGATGGGTTACAGAGGACTCAGCTGAATCACGAGACTATCTGGGTGATAGTCGATAGATTGATTTAGTCTACCCACCTTCTGACTATGAAAATCCCTAGATACTCTGAGTGTGTTGGCGGATTTATGTGTATGGAAAATTGTAAAACATTATGTAGCGTTCCAGTGAGCATGGTATCAGTTAGGGATTCCCGCTTCACTTTCCACTTCTAGGAATATTTTTAAGCTATGGGAACCCGACTGAGTGTTAGCACAGCTTCTATCCTCAGGCAGATCGTCAGTCAGAGAGGACTGTACGAGTTATGGAGGATGTGATGAGAGTGTGTACAATTGATTTGATAAGCTCCTGGGATGATCATTTGTTACTAATTGAATTTACCAATAATGACTGTTAACACTCGAGTATCGCGATGACTTTATATGAGGCATTGTATGGCCGTAGGGAGTTGTTCCCTGACTTGGATAAGAAGAAGTGGGTGACAGATAGAGAATTGTTCCCGAATTGGTAAGACAAACCTCTGAGAATGTTCAGTTGATTTGTGAGAAATTTAGAACACCTCAGAGTAGACAGAAAGACTATGTTGACAAGAGACAGAAATCATTGGAATTCACCGAGGATGAATCAGTATTGTTGGAAGTTAATTGTCATAAGGACATAATGAGATTCGGAAAGAGATATTGGACAAAGTTGGAGATAAGACCTGTAGGTTGGCGTTACCACTTGAATAAGCAGGCATCCACAATGTGACCTATCTTTTGATGCTTCAGAAATATTATCCAAACCCATCATATGTAATCGAATATGAGATCCAACAGCTTAGCTCAATGAAAGTATAACGTATAATTGGAAAATCGATTCGGGTATTAAACAGAAAGGAGAAAGTGTTGAGGTTTAATATGATCTCCCTAGTTAAATATGTTGGTAGAATTACACTCCAAAAAAAGTTACATGAGAATTAAAGAATATGATGCGATAAAGGTACCCGGAGTTGTTTATGGACCCATTTGACTTGGTTCTAATTTAGAGGACCAAATTTCTTAAGTGGGGGAGATTGTAAGACCCGATTTTTTTTCGTAAGAGCAAATGGAATGAATAGAAATTTTCGAGAGCATTTAAAAATGCAAAAGGATTTAAATGAATTCCCGAACACGTGCAAGGGTAAAACGGTAAAAAAATCGAAACCCGGTATAATTTTGACAAGAAAATTTAATTAAAAATATGAGATTGAGAAATCTTGATCAATAACGAAGAAATAATTAAATTTCGGGTTAAATTGATCAAGATATGAATTTATTGGAATAAATCAGAATTTTCACTTCGAAAAATAATCCTGAAAATAGTGGAAAAATATACCGAAAAGGCAAAATCGGATCGAGAAATTCATTTACGGATTAAATGAATTTAATATGAATTTTTGGGATATTTTTGGGATTTTAATATACTTTAATTAATAAAATAATATTAAAAAATAAATTATAAATAAACAAATAAAATAAAATAAAATAAGAAATTTTTCGCAAAAAATGCGAACTGAAGAAATCGAAAACGAAGCTAGCCGACCGAGGCGATTTCCCTCACCGGACGGAGCGACCGGCGGCAGCCCAGGCGAAGGAAGCCCAGCCGAGCCACCACCGGTACCAACAAGGTGACGAACAGCGGCGAATGGCGAAGAGAAAGGAAAATTGAGAGAACCGAGAGGGAGAAAGGGATTTCTCGGTGACTAATCCCCCGACGATCGACACCGATTCGAGCCTGGCCACCACCAGCCGAGCGTTCCCTAGGCGTAGGTGGTGCGATTGGTGGCAGCCTTGGCCAGTAGAACGATGGTCAGCACCGGCAACAGAGGAAGAAAGGAAAGCCATTGACGTCGGAAAGGAGAAGAGGCCAGACCGGCCACTTTCCGACGACCTTGGATGAAACCGACCCCAGATCCGAGCTGTGGACGACCCCGCGAAGCTGCTGGTAGCGAAAATCGGTGAAGAACCGACCGACAAGGCACTGAAAAATAAAAATAGAAGAAAGATACGGGAGTAGGGAGAGTCACGAGGGAGAGGATGGTGCCTCACGGGTTAAGGGTGATAAAGATGATGAAAAGAAAATAGTGAAGTGAAGCACTGTAGAAGCAATAAGGGGCTGAAACTATAGTTTGAGAAGGACTAAGTTCGAAACTTATTGCAGCAAGAAGAGCTGCTTTTATTTTGTCTATCGGACCTATAAATAGAGAGGATTGAAGAAACGTGCGACCTACGGTGGAGCTTGGTATAAACAAGAAAACCAATGAAGGCTCAGTAAAGATGCAGAGGCTATATTAAAAGATGGTTAACATTTAAAATAAAAGTGAAAGGAGCTGCATTAAAGGCAACGATGAGAGGCCAAGAGAGAGAGTGAAGTAAATACTTGAAGCGTGAAGGTTGGATGAAGAAGTGGCTTCCTATCCCATGTGTACAAGAGTGGTCGAAGGAAGAGACTTTCTCTATTTTGGGACAACAGAAAACAACAAATAGAAACCAAGGAAAACAAGGGAGCATTTTGGTCTGGTACAGCCACCAAGAAGATAAAACCGAAGCTAGGGAGCTACAGAACGGTTGGTTTAGGGCTCCAAAAGCTCTGAAGACGTAAACGGGTTAGAAACGGACCAATTGACTTATGGTAATACAGTATAAAAGAAATACCATCTGTCGCTGAGGGTAAGGGAATTCTTGTGAGCTACTAGAGATAATTACACGTAATTTTTACTATTGAATTGCAGATATAAATTCTAGACCGATTTTATAGCTATGGAAATTATAAAATTTTAGCCTTAGTTAAATGACCTAACCTTACCAGATAAAAATTTAATTTACTTACATAGATACCGTTACATTCTAATTTATTGTTTTAAATTTAAAGCTCTAGTTTTAAATGCCACGTACTGCATCCCGAGGTTTTTAACCAAAAATGATAAGCCATCTCCTTTTAAAATTGTTTTATGTACTGAACTGTGTTTGAAACTGTTTTAATGAAAATGAGCTGCTTATCAAACTGTACCGGATAAAATGTGTTGGAGCTGCGTGCTGACTATGTGTTGTACTACATAGCTCGCACTTATTGGAGACAATGGGCTTGGTTAAATCATGCTACACTGTTACCGTTACTGTCTACTGTGCTGCTACTATTACTGTGGTCCACGGAGTACGATGTACCGTGCACCACACATGAGAGTACGTTGTACCATGTATTCTGTCTTCGGACATACTGTACTGTGAGCCGTTTAGGTGGCTGACCACTCCCACGGCGATTGACATCCCAGCACACCTAATCAATGATGCTCGGAGTCATCGACACTGGCCATTTGTCATATTGCCTTTAGCATGTCTGCCTTGTCTCGTTTATTTGATTTATTGAATTAACTGTATAATTTGTATTATTGCATGGAAATTATTATATCCTACCACATGAAGTTTTAGAACCTATAATTATGGCAGCACAGGGTTTACACTGTGGATACTAATAGACTTAAATGCCTTTCATATATTGCAACGTTTTTAAATAACCTTAATAATCCATTAACATTAAACTTAAATGCCTTTCATCCTCCTCAGTCAATGAGAACATAAAAATGCTCTAAGCTACCATGAATGAGTCACACCTATGCTTGTGCTCAAATAACTTTTTATAGTTAGCAAGTACATTCTTTAATATCTACCATTTGCATAGCAAATTGGTTGTGTTGGGATATACTGCTTTAATTGCATTCATCAATGCCAAATCTCGATTAGTAACAATGACAGATAGTGGTAAGTCTGATGACATTAAGCTCTTTAACGTCTACAACGCCTAAGTGTAGTTGTCAACTCGCTTAGCCTCCATGTACACAAATGTAACAGAAAAAGTCAAATTTGTTGATGTGACACCAACGATATCAAGGAGTGGGGACCGATATCTATTGGTTTTATATGTGCAATCCATAATCAACACATGTGGGAAAGCATCTAACAAATCTATCAATGTAGGATACGCCTAAAATAAGTCTTTGACAACATCGATTGACTCATCACTTCGATAACACTCCACATACTTGTACTCATTCAATCATTTCATCAGTTGTTGTATTTGTGACCTACTAGCTTTCTCAATCAATTTGTAGTTCTGTCGTGCATTGTAAATTGTCTTAACAATGCTGATGCTCTTCACATTCTTGTTTTTCAATATCATGAGTATATTTCATGGTTTGACCATATTCTCAATCATATCAACCACTACATTCTTCTCTTTAGCTGATAATCTTGCTACAAATAGATAACCCTTAAACTGTTCGCAAGCGTATGAGTGTGCACTTCATTTAGTAATCTAACTCCCTATTCATCATCATTTCATAGCTTTAACACCCATTAACTCAAATGGATAGCCAGACTTCTTCGTTCCCATTCCCTTATTACTTAATTTAGCTACATTTTCCTCATTCTTCTTCTTTAACTCTTTGAATGTTCTGCTTCATTTAGACGCGAGTTGTAATCTAGGTTTTCTTACAAAAATTACGAGTTCTTAGGCTTTAATCACAACTATAATGCCTAATTTTCTCCTGACTTCTCTTGCCCATATAATAAAGTCTTCTCGAGTAGAAAAAACCTGTACAATATACAAATACTAATAAATTCTTGACTTTACTTGTATTTGAGATGATATTCATGTTCATATTTTCACATCATGTCCGTCGTAAATGAATAAGTGTAATTAAATTGATGAGACTCTGTATGTCACTAGAAAACCATTAATCTTTTATCATCTTACAAATATTAAACATATTATTAGTTTTATGGTATAAATAAATAAACTTATTAAATATATCAATATATAAATAAATTATGTAATTATTAACTAAATCGTTGCTTTGAAATGTGGAATTGCAAGCCAATTGTTGGTGCTGTAAGACCACTTTCGGCAGCGCCTTCTAATTCAAAGAAGTAAGTTTCCGAAGCAACAGTTGGCTCGCAAAAGTCCACTCTTAAAAGCCATTCCTTGCTCCTGCAAGTTCATTTCTGGGTGTTTCAAGGATCTCCCAAAAGTGAAGTTTTGAAAGTTACAACTTGCTCCTAGAAATGAACTCTTGGGAACACGTCAAAACTCCAAAAAATTCAGTTTTGGGAGTTTCAAACCCAAGTTTTCCTGAGGGTTTTTTAATTCTAAAATAAAAAAAAACAAAATAATTACTAAAAGTTGTTATACCTTTGTGAAATATCCTTTATTTCATATGTATCTTCCATATAGTAATTTCTCATTGAATCATCATAAGAGTATTTTATATTTGTGTTTAAGAACTTGAGATTGGAAGAAAGTGATGTGTGTGATTTTGTTGGTAGAGAGTGGCCGCTAGGGATAGAATGAAGAAGATGGTGTTTTCGATTTGCGATGTTTATGGGAAAATAATCATTTCATGTAAGGGTTTTTTTCAATAAAAAAATTTCATTAAAATAGGTTATCATGTTAGGTAAGTTGTGTTTAGAAGCTTCCTAATCCTTAACTCATTCAATGACAACTATGTCATTCAATCCTATTATGTGGCATTGTTTCTTCAATGTGGCAAAAGAGAAGAGAGGTGATTTTGCTTTTTCCCACGTAACTCAAGTTGCCATCTTTGTTTTGTTTTCTTTTAGAAGCTTCTGATTTCTTCTCTTCTCTATTCTCTTTTTCCTTCTCGTTTTGTTTGCTTTAATTTTTTTAGGTGTTGGTGCTAGGATCCAATAGTATCAATAGTAATTGTCGTTGACACCAAAGCCTCTACCCCCACCAATCGTTGCAACAATCGCTCCCCCATCACAGCCTCCTATCCACCATCGTTCTCCACCTAGTCCCTCTCAAGATGAGGTTAGCTCTCTCTTACTCGAGCATACTTTGGTTATCAATTTTATCCTTGACCTCTTATTAACTTTCATGGTAGAACCTACATCACGATCGTATTGTATTTTCACAAACATGATTTCGCAAAATGTTTAATAAAATTTGCTAACACTGAATGAGATAATCTTATCAAAGACTATGTAGATGAGCTAAAAAAAAGAAGAGATAATGGCTTTCAAAAGATAAGTAAGAGACAGAGAAGGGGGGGTTCTCAAAACCAAGCGAGACTAAAAAGAACATGGTAATTAGCATATTCCTAGGAGTGTTTTTTTGTTTTTTTTTTTTGTTTTTGTTTTTGAACATATGATTTGTATCGATTGTTGAACTTTGAAAACTGTGAAGTGCATCAATTATTGATTTACTGAAAATGCATGTGATTCGTGAAAGCTATATGTTTATAGAAAAGTATCGATTTTATCAAACTATTGCATTGTTTATTGCATCGAGCATTGTGACATGACATTGATAGGACCACCTAGTTGTGAGGTTAGGTTGGAAGGGAAATCAAGTTACTTTAAAGTACCCTCTCCCCCTGAACAACCTCGACAGCGTCATCAAGTTCTGGTATCGAGATTTATACAAAAAGTTATCGATTATCAAAGGAAATGATTTTATAAAAAGTGTTATATGCATAATTATTGAAAACTATATCGCATTGATACGCATGTATTATAGTACAATTTGATTTTTTGTGGTTGTTCCAACACTCGTATGGTTAGCTTATTGAGCTCACTAGCTCACCCCATTACTTTCCTTATAGGTTAAGTTGGAATAGCATCGATTTACGTGATTTGATATCCGGCTTCTCAAGTTCAAGCGATGAGCTTTATGAAGTTCATTATTCGATATAAGATTTACCTATTAAATGATATTATTTTTGGATATTTTTGCACAATGTTATGCCTTGGGATGTGCATTATATGGATATAAACTTAGATTACAAAAAATGGACTAAATCGAGATGTAAACGAATCTTTATTCGAAAAAATGTTAAACTAAGTAGAAATACTCTATTATTTTTAAGTATATATTTTGGAGGACAAATGACCTCCGACAAGTGTAAAACTTGAACATGTTATGAGTCCTTGTCATGACCCTTTTTCATTCCCTTTAACCGTAAAATCACTATAAATTTTTCGTGTTTTACTGTTACCTTACCAAGTCGTGAACAACTCACCACATACAGTTGGACTGTGAGTCAATAATAATCACCACTTACCATTCATCCACAATTAATAAAAACGATGTCATATATTCGAAATTAAATCATTCACTCATATAGAACATGTTTACTGACATCTACATTCCCCATAATTACAACTCAATCATTACTGTGCCATTACATTGTTTAGATATAAAAAGAATCATGTATATATACCTTTCGGCGATGGAAGCAACGGATGTCCAAAAACATAATGCCTTAGTCCTCACTGGGCTACTATGCACACTCTGTAGAGGGGAAGTAGAGAGGGATGAGCAACCACACGCTCAGTAAGGCAATAATGCAAGCATGGTAGATAACTACTCTATCTATATGCTAATAGTGTATGCATAAATCATTTATAGTTCGGAGCATGAGGAAAACAAAACTATACCATATGCGTATACATATATCATGTATTTAAATCATGTAAATTGGCATAATAAAACATGGTAAAATCATCATGTACAAACCATCTCATGCTCATCATTGTCAGATCACATAATAAAAAGGGAAATTCACTTGAAACATCCTTTTTAAAACTCATCTCTTTCTCAAATACATCAAAATCCCATAAAAATATATTCTCAATCACAAACATCATTCTCATTTCACAATTCAAGTCCACAAGGCTCGACCCCTCCCTCGGGTCTACCCTGGACAGTCACAATCACACTTATAGATTAAAATCATGTGGTAGTAAGTAAATCAAGCAAGGGAGATAGGTCACTATAAGCTTATAGACTATGTTGGCCAATTATGTCACATATCATCCTCGACCACACGGATCCCGGTGTGCGGGGTATCATGCTGGAATGAAGGTGGGTTAGTTCTCCACCAGACTTTTCTCATCAGTAACTCAACCACGTGGTACATCGTACTCCATGTGATATACACGGTACATCGTACTCCGCGGACCCATAACATGGATGGGGGTGCCTGCAGTAGGTCTTATCTACCCCATACCGAGTGAAACCTCTAGTCTCAAGTGCACGTGGGAGTACTCTTAATACCAGGTCCTAGCCCCTCATGGCCTTACTCGCCCTTGTTGGGTTCCCTGATTCAGGTCCTAGCCCCTCACCCTCACCCTACTCAAGAGGTCTGTTAGGCCTGTTGGGTTCCCTGAATGGATTAGTGCCAGGTCCTAGCCCCTCACCCTCACCCTACTCAAGAGGTCTGCTAGGCCTGTTGGGTTCCCTGAACACCAATCCGCATCACTCCCACCACAGACTCATACATACCATAGTGTTAAAACCAACGCGAGCTACGCTCTAGCGCGAATTCATGCATCATAATAAATCACTTCATACGAGCAATGCTCTAGTATGATATTTATGCATAAAAATATGAAGAAACCACGTACATGCATAGCTCCAGTACGGTTATATGCATAAGAAATCCTCTAAAAAACCAAGTACGAGCAAACGCTCCAGTACGGTTTATAAAACATCGTCATAGTTTCAAAACAAAGTACGATCTAAGCTCCAGCACGTTCAAACATGTGAAAACATCAATACCCAGTGCGAGCTAGGCTCCAACACGATTTAATTCACATAAACATGATAGGCGGCTCATGAGTTTTCAAAACAAATCTCAAAATATTTTTAGTACTTCACATGTGCTATCTCACAACATCAAACAACAATAGCCAGCCTATCTATGAACTCGCTCAAAACAAAACACATGTTTTGTGAAAGCATTCAAACATTGGATTTATGCAATTATTAGCCTTACTATCCCATTTCTTTACAATACCATTTCAACCACCAAATCTCATACAATTATTCATAGTCACATCCCTACATCGTCAAAATACATTTATATAAATCCATGCACATTTCCAAAGCCCTATATACCCACGAGTTCAAAATACGAGTAGCTACCTCTATATACTTACAAAATTCCCTTACCTAGAATCGTGACGCATGATTCCGTTTCCTTAGCGCTGCTCACTTATGCGGTCTGATTCATCTTCAACGAACTCTTCAGGACTGCACACAATCATATTTCACATTATATTCGACCCATATAACACGGCATCGTGCGTTCACTATAGTCGATTCGACCTATAGTTTCTATTAACGCTTATAAGGCCTCGTTTCATTTCACGAGTCTATGGATTCCTTGTAGGCCTATTAACTTATTTCAAATCGATATTAAATCGATATTAAGCTCATAGTGTTCATATTTCATTGATTTCCTCACTATGACATTTTATCAAACATCTCATATACCCATCTTCATAACTTCTCTAAACTCACAATATAACTCTACATAACCATTTCAAATCACCCACATTACTCAAATAACAACTCAACAAATCCCATAAATCATCAACATACCCAATTTACACTTTCTCACTCTAGACTATATCCATTTTCTAGGTTATATGTGTTCCATTGCTTTCTAGAAGATTTCTATCATACATATACATGCTAATCAACTACAAAATCAATAGAATAGACAATGTACTTGGATTGGAGTCTTAGAAGCTTACCAAATCTGGTTTCTCTTCTTACTCCAAATGGAAAATGCTCATTGCTCCTTCAATACCAGTAATGAGGTTTTGGGTTTCAACTATGTTGTTCTCTTTCTTAAGATGAAAAACTTGGTATCTAACAGTCTCCCCTCAATTCTTACTGGAAATGGTTGATTTTAGAGAGATAAACTTAGGTTTTGGGTGAAAAATGGAAGGATTATGTTGTTTTCCCGAAATTGTTAGATTCTAATGCTTCTTTTATAGAAATAGCTTGAGGAGATCGATCTGCACTAAGAGGAGATCGATCTGGTCCCCTTAAATACCTCTTTTTCACGGCATTTTAAGCAAGAGATCATCTGCCAAAGCTTGAGATTGATCTGTTCCCAAACAGAGAGCTAAGGAGATCGATCTGTATGCTTGAGGATCGATCTTTTCACTACAGAATGGTTAGGAGATTGATCTGGCCCCATTGGAGATCGATTAATAGCCCAAATAAGAGCATTTTGGCTCTTCCAGATCGATCTTTCATCCTATGAGATCGATCTGGCCTTCTTATTTTCTAGATTTTTTGCAGTTTTCCTATTGCAACTTACACCAAAACATCCTTCATCTGCTGCCATGGCCATTTTCTCATCCATCCACCTTTATAACTTGAAAATGGCATCCATTCATACCTTATTCAAATTAAAACTTATGTGCATTCCTTGTATATCCAAAGGTATACTATATAAAACCAAATGGAAGCATTTATATTCATACAACTTTTTTCCATTTACCACACTACTCATTTTGACTTCCAATCACATTCCATACTTATAAAAGTCCATTTCTTCATATTCATATAAAATGAAACTTGTGTGTACATTACAAAATCATACTACCATTATGTACATTGAATCCATGGACTTACACCACTTATGCTTTACATTACATGTCCATTCACATTAATTGATCCAAGTATACACATTACAACTATACATATACAGGGTCTCACATTCTCCCCTCTTTCAAGGAATTTGGTCCTCCAAATTAGAACCAAGTTATCTCAAAACTATTTCGGGTACTTCTCTCGTATCAAATTCTCCAATTCCCATGTGGCCTCTTCCACCGTGTGATGTTCCCAAAGAACTTTCACCAAGGGAATTATCTTATTCCGCAACACTTTCTCTTTTTTGTCCAATATCCGAACTGACTTCTCTACATACGTCATACTCTCATTGAGCTCCAACGGCTCATATCTTATCACATGTGCCGGGTCCAGGTGATACTTTCGGAGCATAGAGACGTGGAAGACGTTATGAACATTTGATAAGTTCGGTGGCAATGCCAACCTATACGTCTTATCTCCCACTCTCTCCAAAATCTCGAAGGGTCCAATATATCTAGGGCTCAACTTACCCTTCTTACCAACCCTCATAATGCCCTTTGAAGGTGAAACTCTCAGAAATACCGACTTATCCACATCAAACTCTAGTGGTCTCCGTCTCTTGTCAGCATAACTCTTTTGTCGGCTCTGAGCTATCCGTAATCTCTCACATATCAATCGGACGTCCTCAGATGCCTGCCGCACTAAATCAGGAGCAAAAATTTGTCTGTCACCAACCTCTTCCCATCCAATGGGGGATCGACATCTACATCCATACAGTGCCTCATAGGGTGCCATCCCGATACTCACATGATAACTATTATTATAGGCAAACTCGGCTAACTACAGGTGGTCATCCCAGGAGCCTCTAAAATCTAGTACACACGCTCTCAACATATCTTTGAGGGTCTGTATAGTCCTCTCTGATTGCCCATCTATTTGAGGATGAAAAGCGGTGCTGAAACTTAGTCGGGTCCCCAGCGCTTCCTGAAAATGTTTCCAGAAATGGGAAGTGAAGCGGGCATCCCTATCAGAAACAACGCTCACTGGTACACCATGTAGCCGTACTATCTCTCAAATATATAGGTTTGCCAACTGACCCAGAGTATCGGTAGCTCTCACAACTAAGAAATGGACGGACTTACTCAACTGGTCCATAATACCCCATATGGCATCATGACCTCTACGGGTCCTCGGTAACCCCATCACAAAATCCATGGTGACATGCTCTCATTTCCAAGTCGATATCGGTAGAGGCTGCTGTCAGACTCGGATTTCTATGTAGCTTGTACCTTATGATTCCTATGTGTATGAACACTCCGTCATTATAGTTGAATCATAAGAAGAGTATTTACTAGACTTAAAGTGTTAGTGAAATGATTTAACACGCAAAAGCTATATAAAATGCCTAATGTGAACTATAAGTGTCACATGCTAAATCGAGTAAATCTAAATCATTTTGAATGAAAATAAGAACTTAAAATGAGAAAGCGTAGAGAGCTCATGGAGGAAAGTCAGCTTGATTTAGTCCCGAACACAAAAAACGAGAGTAAAAGCTAAAAGGGGTAAAATGGACCTTTTTGGCGAGTTAAGGTATTTAAGGTGCTTCGGGTGAAATTATCCACCGGGAATGATTGAAACATAAAGATGAGAGTGTAAGACATAAGATATGACACTTTCGAAATTTTAAGAAAAAGTCAACTTGATCAATGGTTAAGGAAAAAGTCAACTATAGTTAAGAAAGTGGACTTTTACCATAGTTGACTAATCATGGTTAAAAATTAATCAAAGTGTGGAGAAAAAATTGGGAAAAAATATTCTTGGCCAGAATACAAGATAATCATCCTCGAAAGTAAGGAAAATTTATTCGGAAGGATTCCGTATTAAATTTAATGGTTAAAAACGTAATGGGCCTAAGGTGAAAATTTTAAAGCCCATTAAGGTATACTAAAAGTATATCGAAATTCTTAGGTCCTTTAGACCGAATTGTTGGACCAATTGATTGGCCAAATATTTAGACAATTAAAGGCTCGAGATATAGTAAAAATTTCAGCCCGAAAGCCCATTAAGAAAGCCCAAACCGAGAAGCCCAAATGGAAAGCCCATGAGATAAATATCTAACCATAGTTAAAGCTAACCATGACTCATAAGGTGACTCATTAGGTGACTCATGGCTAAGGCTTGGAAAGTCAAGCTTAATGGCTAAGTAAGTGGCTCATAAAATCAGCCACACCATTGTCATCTTCATCACACCAAATTCGGCTAGAAGAAGAAACCATTGAAACAAATTATCCAAGCTTTCTCTCACTAGAAATCACTAGGAATTAGGCATAATTGGAACTTTCATCCTTCATAGAAGTTGTTCCAAATTAAAAGGAGAGTGACATATGTTGGAATTGGCTATCAAGGAGCAATAGAGTGCAAACCGAGAGCCTCCAAAGTATTCGGCAAAGGGTGAACACAACAATTGGTATATTTTCTAGTTTTCAATTTCATATATGTTAATGTATGAATGATTTTAAGTATATTGATATATGTTTTAAGCATTGAAACATATTAAATCACTATGATGTTGGTTAGGCCGAGAGTTAGTAGTGAGATATTGATTTATGTCCATATGATTTTAAGGCATAAATGGATTAATGTACATGTGTTAATGATTATGGTGTAATTAGAATTAATCAATTTGATTAATTAATACATGTAATTAGTTGGCAATCAAGGTGTTTGATAAAATGTCTAAATGAACTATATGATGTTTAGGAATGTTACCAACCAAGTGTTTGTGAAAATGCCTAAGTGAATTGGCTAAGAAAGAGACATGACCGGCATGCCATGGTGTAACCGATGGCATGGGTAGCTCTCGGCCATGGCATGTGGCCGAGAGGCCTAATGGGCCAAGCCCAAATATTTTAGTCCCAATAAGATGTAATGGGTCTAGGACAAGCCCAATAAGAGTTGGTGGGCCCCACAAGCCCAATAGGCCCAACGAAAATGAATAGTAAAATGAAAATGGGCTTAAGGCATAGTTAGACCCATTAAGGATTATAAAAGCCCATTAAGGGAAATAGACTGTATTTAATGTGAAATACAGTAGAAAAAGTGTAATTAACTTGATAAATGGTTATATGCAGCTCCAGAGATTATTGGAGGAGCAAGTCGGACTGCTGAAACGAGCAGCGCAGAGAAAGTGAAATTTCTCGAGTGATTGCAGGTAAAGGACTTTTGTGAGTAGTTAGAGATACCTGCACGTATTTTCGTCTTCTTTTACATTCACTTAAAAACTTTGAGGGTCAGAGAAAGTGAATAATAATTATTGCGACCCGATAGTGTCAAATTATGATTTTGCCCCTAGTTAGTCAAAAAGTCAACTTTTGTGAAAAGTTGTAAAAAGCATGGAAACCACTATTTTGAGTGTTTAACTGCTATTTAGCATGAGAATAAATAGATGTGCTAATGATTTTAAGGTTGATGTGAATTAAGCACACTTTATAGTGCTGATTTTGATGTTTTTTAAATCATCCATTTTTAAAGAGCCATCTATCATATTTTGTGAGAATGAATCGTGTTGGAGCACAGCTCGCACTGGATTTCATATATTTTCCATATACATTAGTGCTGGATTTTGATTCGCACTAGATTTCCATGACATGCATGATAGAGTACTGGAGTTATTACTCGTACTCAGTTTTATTTGATATATGCATGAGAGAGTGGTGGAGCGATTAGCTCGTACTCAAGTTTTATATGAGATACATGACAGAGTGCTGGAGCGTTGCTCGTACTCGATTCTTCATGATTTATACATGACATAGTACTGGAGCTATTGCTCGTACTTGATTTGATGATATTGTGCATAGCATGGTACTGGAGCTATTGCTCGTACTTGATTTAATACATGAACTATGCATTGACCTAGTTGCTGGAGGTTTACTCACACTAGAGTTGAGTTTGTGATGTGAAACAATGTTTGAGCGGAGTGTCGACTGTGAGTCGCGCTCAAAGGTGCGCACTATATGTTATATATAATACATGTTACAAACCCATGCCCGAATCCTTGTGTGACTGAGTGTCACATCATGAGAGAGGATATCCGCATGAGGGTATTAGAGATGTGGTATGATATTCCATGGTTTGAGGGCTAAGACCTATGGCAGGCACCCCGACTGTGATGTAGGGTCCACGAAGTACGTTGTACCGTGCATGTGGCATGGGAGTACACTGTACCGTGTGGTGTTGTGGAGTTGAGGAGGATATAGCTGGCGGTTGTGATGGACTGACCCCCTTCCCGTTGCAGCAGTGATGCCTCGCATACCGAGTACTGTGTTGCTTGGGATCACATGTCGGATATGATCATAGTCCAGGATACTATTTACATTTCACCACAGAGTCTCACATGATATATCATATTGATTGACTGATTTAAATTGCGGACAGACCTGAGGGATGGGTCGGACTCTGATTTTGTGATGTGAATTATTTAATGCCATATTTATTGTGATTTAAATATACATGGCATGATTTATATAAAGACATGATTTATATAAAGATGCATTATTTTGCACTACATGCCTACATTTCAGAAAGAAAGCATGATTTCTGTACATGGGATTTAATCTGTACAAGTATACATATATATATTTAAAGACATGCTTTTAAAGTGAGTTAAGGAAATAATATTTTCAAGGCATAGCACTATTTTGAGTAGATAGTGTAGATGTCTACTTGCTTGCCTGATTTCCTTACTGAGCGCGTTGTATGCTCACCCCCCTTTCTTTACATCTCTCTACAGAGCATCAGCAGTAGAGCGAGAGCTATTGAGGGATAGTATTCCTGAGTCCACTGCTAGTTCCTATCGATCGCCAGGTATACAGATTTTGTATGGTTATGTATCTAAACATAGAAACAGCACAGTGATGTATACTATATATATTATGGGGAATGTATTTGTGTTAGATTTTATATAATCTCACATGTATTATAAAAGCAGTTACAGTCAGTAACAGTATATTGACATGTATGTATGATAATGGATAATGTGGTAAGCGAGGAGTCTCACATCGAATCACAGCCCAACCATTAAAGAGAGGAAAGGTAAGTTAAAACTGCAAAAAATTTGTAGAGATTTTGGTTAAAGTCATGGATTGAGAACGGGTCCTGACAGCTGCAATAATCTTGCAGGCTTCTAATGCTCTACCTTCACTTCCTGACAAATGAGACACTTAGTGACATATTCAACAATGTCTCTTTTCATTCCAGACCACCAATAAACCTTCCGAAGGTTTTGATACATCTTGGTACTTCCTGAATGTATTGTACACTTCGATGAGTGACCCTCTGATAAAATTAACCTCCTGATCTCAGGATCTTCGAGAACACATACTCTGCCTCTGAACCTCAATGTCCCATCAGTACTTAGCTCAATATCAGTACCCACACCTGTCTGTATTTGCCTCAGCTAATCGATGCACCGTCGATCACTCTGCTAGGCTTGTCGAATACGGCCAATCAATTCTGGCTCCAGTCTCAAACTAGCCATGATCTCAAGTCTCTCAGATCCAGGTGGGGTTACATCCAAACTGAGGTCCGTAAATTGTTCCAATAATTCATGTTCCCGTACCATCATATAAGACACCAACCCAAGGTTCTTCCTGCTCAAAGCATCGACAACTACATTTACCTTACCCGAGTGGTACATGATTCCACAATCATAGTCCTTTAGGGGTTCGAGTCATCTCCTCTGTCTCATATTCAGTTCTTTCTATGAGAACAGGTACTTAAGGCTCTTATGATTTGTGAATACCTGAAATTTCTCACCATAGAGATAGTGGCGCCATATTTTCAAAGTAAATACCACTACCGCCAACTCCAAATCATGTGTCGGGTAGTTCCTCTTGTGATCTTTCAACTGTCTAGTCAATAGGCAACTACCTTCCCATCTTGCATAAGCACACAACCCAGTCCCTGGTGTGATGCATCCATATACACCGAGAATCCTCCTGAGTTGGTAGGAATGGTGAGAACTAGAGCAATGGTCAATCGACGCTTAAGCTCCTCAAAACTCCTCTCACATGCCTCATCCCACACAAACTTAACATCCTTCCGTGTGAGGCACGTCAACGGAGCAGCTAGTCTGGAGAAACCCTCTACAAATCTCCGATAATACCCTGCCAATCCTAGAAAACTTCTTATCTCAGTAATTGTCTTGGGCTATTCCCACTGTACAACTGCCTCGATCTTGGATAGATCCACTCATACCCCATCCTTCGACACAACATGGCCCAAAAATGAGATCTGCTCTAACCAAAAGTTACACTTGCTAAGTTTGGCATATAACTCTTTCTCTCGGAGGGTCAGCAGAACTATCCTCAAGTGCTCCTCATGATCCTCCCTAGACTTGGAATAGACCAATATGTCATCAATGAACACTATCACAAACTTGTCCAGGTATGGCTTGAATATATCATTCATCAGTGCCATAAATGCTGCGGGAGCATTTGTCAATCCGAATAGCATCACCAAGAACTCGTAGTGGCCATAACGAGTACAAAATGCTGTTTTGGGTACATCTCCACTCCTAATCCTCAACTGATGATACCCCGACCGCAGATCTATTTTAGAAAATCCTTGGGCTCCCTGGAGCTGATCCAGCAAGTCATCTATGTGTGGAAGGGGGTATTTGTTCTTAATGGTGGCCTTATTCAACAACCTGTAGTCTATACACAGTCTGAGGCTTCCATCCTTCTTCCTTACAAACAGTACCAGTGCTCTCCAAGGCGAGACACTCGATCTTATAAACCCCTTCTCTAGCAACTCTTACAACTGTTTCTTTAGCTCCTCCAACTCAATTGGTTCCATTCTATATGGTGGTTTCAATATCGACTCTGTACTAGGCACTAACTCTATGCAAAATTCCATTTCCCTTTCGGGTGATAGTCTTAGTAATTTGTCCGGAAAGACATCAGGGTAATCCGCAATTATGGGTATATCCCTTAATTTCGGGTGTGCCTCATCTATATCGACCACGTAGGCAATGAACCCTTCACATCATTCTTTCCACCGTTAGTATCACAAGTCATTACATCAACATTCAAAATAAACAAATGAATTCATCTCTCAAATATCATATATTTGGATTATACTCTTTCATTTACAACAAACATACTCTTTTCATATCATTTCTTTTCATCAAAGTTTACAATAAGATTGTCTAATCCTGAAAACATCAATGTCTTAGCATGGAAATCCATGACAACATGATTGGTAGCCAACCAATCCATTCCCAATATTACATCTAAATCATTCATGTTTAATAAAATCAAATTGGCTATCATTTCCTTTCCCTCTATCTTTAACTTACAATCTCTACATACATGCTCGATCAATTGACTATTATTCATGGGTGTGGAAATCATCAACATTTTATCCACAATGTTGGTTTCACATGCTTCAATAATTTATGTGCAAAGGAAGGTGATATGATGAAATACGTGGCACCGGGATCAAACAATACCAATGCTTCTAAATCAAAGATTAGAATGGTATCTTTAATCACATCCGTCGAAGCATCTGCGGTGTCCTGATCCAATGCATGTACTCTTCCTCTACTCACACCCTCTGTTAGCTTTCCTTTCTCCTCAGTTATGGCCCTCTTCCTCGGGGCAGCTGTCTCAATTGGAGCTCTCTCTGGCTCCTTGCCCTTCTACGGGGCAGTCTCAATTACCTCGGTACAGTCCCTCGAAATATGTCCAGGCCTCCCATACCTAAAACATGATACAGGGGGTATCTGACATGGTCCAGTCCCATGGTATCTCCCACATCTCCTACACTGCTCGGTAGTAGGTCGTGGTTCTCCAATAACTATACCCCTCAGTGTGGTTAAGGCCGGGTACACGGGAGGTCTAGTAGCTCTCTCCTACACCTCCTCGATCTTAGGTCTCTTCTTGACAAACCTTGGGCCTCCTCTCTTGACCACTCTATCAAACCCGGATCTCTTTCAATCTCTGTCTCTTCTGACACAAATCTTTCCAAGCTCGGAGGCATTTCGCTCAAAGTCTTGCTTGCATAACTGAGCCTTATGTACTGCCTCCTCATAAGTCTGAAGGTTAAATGGAGCTAGCTTAGTTCGGATGGCCAATCTCAATCCATCGACGAACTTCTGAATCTTTCGGGTCTCACTACCCATGGTGTCCAAATCATATCTCCCCAATGACATAAACTTAGACTCATACTCGTCCACAGTTTGGTTCCCTTGATCCAGATTCAAAAAATTCGATCTGTAATTTCCTCTATGCGATGGCTGGGATGTATTACCTCCTGAAGGCCTCCAAATATACCTCCCAAGTGATCTCGGGGTGTCTGGTCCTTAAAACAGTCTGGGTGGATCTCCACCAGTGTTCGACCTCGCCTTTTAGCATAAACACGGCAAAGGTTACCTTCTCAGCTGAAGTGCACCTGACAGATTCTCCATCTCATACACCCAGTCCTCCGTGATAACCGGGTCCTACACCCCTCTGAACACTGGGGGTTTCAATGCTTGGAACTCTCGCATTCTACTCAAGTAGCAGTCATAACCCAAATCACTACCGCTCTGCTGTGGAGCGATAGGAGAATCTGTATCCTGTACTGGAGGTGGTGCAATAGTAGCAGTCTCTGCAGTCTGAGGTCTCTCTGCCTCTGCAGCTGCCTGTTCAGTAGTAGGCTGTGTCGCAGGACCTCGTCTATCGCCGGCATCCAATGCCTACGTGACTATGTCCACCAGGTTCTCAATACTCTGCTCTATCCTAGCAAAGCGTGTAATATCCGATTTTATTTAAAACACGGAATGAGAAAAGATCAAATGAAGGATTGAAATGGTAGCCCCGAACACATGCATAGGTAAAACGGTCAAAAGATCAAAATTCAGTATTAATCGTGACAAGAAAATTTCATTAAAAATATGAGATTGAGAAATCTTGATCAATAACGAAGAAACAATTAAATTTCAGGTTAAATTGATCAAGATATGAATTTATTGGAATTAATCAAAATTTTCACCTCGGGAAATTATCCCAAAAGTATTCGAAACAATATACCGGAAAGACAAAATAATACCGAGAAATTCATTTATTGATTAAATGAATTAAATATAAATGTTTTTAGATATTTTGGCAAAAATAATAATATTTAAAAGATTAAAATAATATTAAAAATAAATTATAAATAAATAAATAAATAAATAATTTAGAAATCGCGAAATCACGATTTGGAAAGAAGACGAACCAGCCGAGGAGACTGCCTCACCAACGGACAACCACCGGCTACCGGCCCAGGCGAACGGCTAAACGAGAAACAGCTGAGGCCACCGTCGGCCCTGGTAGATGGAGAAGGAACAGCGAACGGCGGCAAAGGGAGAGAAACCGAGGGAACCGAGAGGAGAAAAAGGAATCCGGTGATCGGCGTCGATTCAGGCCCGGCCACTGCCAATTAAAGGTGCCCCACACTAAGATCAACCGATCAACGGCTGAATAGGTCGATGGGACAACGACTAGCGCCTGCAATGGCAAGAAAAAGAAACGGTACTGACAGCGGAAAGGAGAATAGCCGAACCGACCACTTTTTGGCCACCTCGGACGAAACCAAGCCCAGATCTGTGCATCGGACGACCTCGCGGAGCTACTAGCAGCGAAAGTCGATGGAGAATCGGTCAGAAAAGCACCGAACCGATCGAACCGGACTGAACCGGCTAGACCAAACCAGTCTAAACCGGACTGAATCGGTTCAGCTAGAAAAGAAGGAAAAGAAAGGAAAAAGGGAAAAAGAAAAAGAGGAAAAATTGGGAAAAATCTCAATGATGCAATCGAGCTATGGGTAAGTCGGTAAGCGATCGAAATTGATCGATTTAAATTTTGAAATATTTGATTTGATTATAATTCGACTGAAAGTTACCCGAAAAAATATTTACTTTTGTAGCTCGACAATTGACGTAGAACGAGAGCTCGAGATAGCTTTGATTTGCAAACTTTCATGGAATCTCAAGTAAGTAACCCTTATTTATGATAATTTGCATCGTTATCTGTGTTAGAAATTTACCACATAAATTACGGATTTAAATTTCGCATGAAATGAATTATATCCTGGAATTAGAGATATATTGTCGTAAATAATTCATTAAGCTATCCAAAAATTTAGAATGAGGCTCAATAAATACTGATGGGCCTAATGAGCCCAATAGGCCTCGATAATGTAAATAGTAAGTGAAAAACGAGCTTAAGGCCGATTAAGGCCCATTATGGTGCAATCAGGCCCAATATAGGTAAACGAGCCCAATGATTTAAATTAAATACAGAAAATATGAAATACAATTAATTGTATTGTATTTGACCTGATGTATATTTATACGCAATTTCAGAGATTTGATTGGGAGCAAATCGAACTGCATGACGAGTCATCAGTGGAAAGGTCAGACTGTACAGAAAATGAGGTAAGGGAATTGTGTGAGTAGCTAGAGGTAGCTACACGTATTTTAATAACTTTTGTATACACTGAATATGTATGTATACACAGAATATGTATAAAGGTCCTAGAAATAAATTAAAGATTTTAAGGACTCGAAATAGGTAAAAATGTTATTTTACCCCATATTGAGGGAATTCACCTAAGGATGGTGAACGCATGACATGCATGAAATGCATGATTTAAGAAATTTTTTGATTTAAGGAATTTTCTTGGTTTTTAAGCAAAGCAAATCGATAGATTGGCCAGTATTTGCATAAATTTCACAATATAACACTACGTAAGTGTTATTAAGATTTAAATGAAAATTATTTGGAAAATGGGCCAACTATCAAGTTTAAATGGAAACAGATAGTGCTGGCGCATAGCTCGCACTATATCTGCGTTTATGAGTGTGCATAAAATGTTCTTAAGCGATTGCTCGCACTGACTTGTGTGACATCATATGCATGAAATGTGCTAGAGCGGTTACTCGCACTGATTTTTATTATTGTGAAATGCATAAGACATGTTGGAGCCTAGCTCGCACTCTGTTTTGACTATTTTGACGGTAATATGCATAAAAAGGTGCTGGAGCGCTTGTTCACACTAGTTTTAATGATTTGACATGCATGAGAGGTGATGGAGCCTAGCTCGCATCCAGTTTTGATTTGATAATCGCATAAAAGCCGTGCTAGAGTGTAACTCGGACGAGATTTGATGTATTTATGCATAAAGCCTACTGGAGCATTGCTCGTACGAAGTTTTGATTTACTTGAGCATTCATTCGTGCTGCAGCATTACTCGCACATGATTTTATATAGATTTATAACTCATTTTAAAGTCGTACTGGAGTGTTACTCGTACGCAGATTTTACTGATTTTTATGAACTATGCTAGAGTTTCGCTCGCACGAGATTTTCTGATATCATGAATATGCATGAAGCCGTGCTTGAGCTTCACTCGCACAAGGATTTATATGACATGCATATAGCCGTGTTGGAGCCTCCTGTAGACTATGTGTTACAGTGAGATGATATTCCCACACGTGCATACTGAGACAGAGATGGTATGGGTGGATAAGACCTATTGCAGGCACCCTTGACTGAGCTTGGGTTCACGAAGTACGTTGTATCGTGTATGTCACGCGGAGTACGCTGTACCGTGGGGATTGTTGTAGTGGAGTGGCATTAGCCACGAGGCAGCAAGCCTTGCCCTCGCAATCCTAATGTTATACTGTTCTGGCAGGTAGGATCGACCCACCTCCCATTTCAGGTGTTATACCCCGTACACTAGGTACCGTGTAGCTAGGGATCACTAGGTTATGGCCATAATCCTTGTTGTTACTGATAGTCACCTACTTGTCTCACATGATATAACTTGTGGTCTCGATAGACCAGGGTAGACCCGAGGGAGGGGTCAGACCCACTATTTTATGATTTTCTACTATGATAATATATGTTTTAGAGGATTTTATGATATGTGACCCTGAAAGAAGGGGGTTTTATAACTGAAGTTTTATAATGAATTTTAATGAATTGTTTTATGTGATGATTGACCCAGAAGGGTTAGTTTATACTGCAGTTTTAATGAAATGATTTAAATGTAGTAGCATGATGAGTTTTCCATGCTGAAATGATAAATTCATGAAAAGAATTGTTTCTCATGATTTGTTTTACATGGCATGATCTTGATTTACCTCATGATAAGTATGATTTAATGATGTCACATAAAATGCCTTTAATGCATGAATTACATGATTTCTATATGCATAAATAGTTTTGATAAACTATGTCATTGATGTATGCATGACTTTGTGCTTGAGATTTTAATGAAAATAAATGGATTTTAAGAGCAAGGCATTATGAGTATGTAGATAGTGGAACTATCTACTTACTTGCATAATTGCCTTACTAAGCGTGTGGTTTGCTCACTCCCCTTATTTTCCTATCTTTTCAGAGCACTCGTAATAGTTAGTGAGCGGCTAAGGACTTGCAATCTTGGTATCCGCTGCTTCCCATCGAGAGTTTGGTATACACATTTGTATAGTTTTGTATCTAAATATGTAAATACACAGTACTATAAACGTATATGATGCCGGGGATGTAAGGTTATGTAAATACCATTGTGTATATATTTAGTTAAAGTCAAAAGATAGTGAACTCTGATATGTGAATGTGATTATGGAAATGGAAATGGAATGGTAAATAGGTGAGAGGTGACTAACACCGAATCATAGTCCAACTGTTTGGTAAGATGGTCACGATGAAAGAAAGATAAGAATTAAATAATAAATGAAAAAGCGAAAAATTTACTCTGATTTTTAGGTAATTTGGGTCGTGACAAAGTGTGCCTCTGTATCTTCTGCTCTCTCAGCAGGGTTCTGTGGAGCCTGCACAGTCTATGGCTCCGCACGACTCTCAGGCCTACCTTTACGGCCTCTAGTACGTGCCCTCGCCCCTCTACCTTGGCGTGTAACAGGCATAGTGCCTAACTTCCTGTACAAAGATCATTTATTAAGCTCAATCTATCACAGTATACACAGTTATATCTAAACAAAAGCACAATAATATGGTGGTGTACTTTTTCTATGTTTTATTACTGACTCACATCAGGCTAACAAGGCTCTGATACCAATCTCTGTCACGATCCTTTTTCATTCCATTTAACCGAAAATCACTATAAATTTTTTGCGTTTTACTGTTACCTTACCCGGTCGTGAACAACTCACCACATACAGTTGGGCTGTAAGTCAATAATAATCACTACTTACCATTCATCCACAATTAATAAAAATGACGTCATATATTTGAAATTAAATCATTCACTCATACAGAACATGTTTACTGACATCTACATTCCCCATAATTACAACTCAATCATTACTGTGCAATTACATTGTTTAGATACAAAAAGAATCCTATGTATATACCTTTCGGCGATGGAAGAAGCGGATGTCCAAAAACACAATACCTTAGTCCTCACTGGGCTACATGCACGCTCTGTAGGGGGGAAAGTAGAGAGGGATGAGCAACCACACGCTCAGTAAGGCAATAATGCAAGCATGGTAGATAACTACTCTATCTACATGCTGATAGTGTATGCATAAATCATTTATAGATCAGAGCATGAGGAAAAACAATTATGCCATATGCGTATACATATATCATGTATTTAAATCATGTAAATTGGCATAATAAAACATGGTAAAATCATCATGTACAAACCATCTCATGCTCATCATTGTCAGATCACATAATAAAAAGGGAAATTCACTTGAAACATCCTTTTTAAAACTCATCTCTTTCTCAAATACATCAAAATCCCATAAAAATATATTCTCAATCACAAACATCATTCTCATTTCACAATTCAAGTCCACAAGGCTCGACCCCTCGCTCGGGTCTACCCTAGATAGTCACAATCACACTTATAGATTAAAATCATATGGTAGTAAGTAAATCAAGCAACGGAGACAGGTCACTATAAGCTCATAGACTATGTTGGCCAACTATGTCACATATCATCCCAGACCACACGAATCTCGGTGTGCAGGGTATCATGCTGGAACGAAGGTGGGTTAGCTCTCTGTCAGACTTTTCTCATCAGTAACTCAACCACGCGGTACATCATACTTCATGTGATATACATGGTACATCGTACTCCGCGGACCCATAACATGGTTGGGGGTGCCCGCAGTAGGTCTTATCTACCCCATACCGAGTGAAACCTCTAATCTCAAGTGCACGTGGGAGTAATCTTAATACCAGGTCCTAGCCCCTCAGGGCCTTGCTCGCCCCTGTTGGGTTCCCTGATTCAGGTCCTAGCCCCTCACCCCACTCAAGAGGTCTGTTAGGCTTGTTGGGTTCCCTGAACACTAATCCGTATCACTCTCACCACGGCCTCTTACATACCACCGTGTGAAAACAAGTGCGAGCTATGCTCTAGCGCGATGCATCATAATAAATCACTTCGTACGAGTAACGCTCTAGTACGATATTTCTGCATAAAAATATAAAGAAACCACGTACGAGCATAGCTCCAGTACGGTTATATGCATAAGAAATCCTCTCGAAAACTAAGTACGAGCAAAAACTCCAGTACGGTTTATAAAACATCGTCATAGTTTCAAAACAAAGTGCTAGCTAAGCTCCAGCACGTTCAAACATGTGAGAACATCAATACCCAGTGCGAGCTAGGCTCCAGCACAGTTTAATTCACATAAACATGATAGGCGGCTCATGAGTTTTCAAAACAAATCTCAAAATATTTATAGCACTTCACATGTGCTATCACACAACATCAAACAACAATAGCCAGCCGATCTATCAACTCGCTCAAAATAAAACACATGTTTTGTGAAAGCATTCAAACACTGGATTTATGCAATTATTAGCCTTACTATCCCATTTCTTTACAATACTATTTCAACCACCAAATCTCATACAATTATTCATAGTCATATCCCTACATCGTCAAAATACATTTCTATAAATCCATGCACATTTCCAAAGCCCTATATACCCACGAGTTCAAAATACGAGCAGCTACCTCTATATACTTACAAACTTCCCTTACCTGGAATAGCGACGTGTGATTCCGTTTCCTTAGCGCTGCTCACTCGTGCGGTCCGATTCGTCTTCAACAAACTCTTCAGGACTGCACACAATCATATTTCACATTATATTCGATCCATATAGCATGACATCGTGCGTTCACTATAGTCGATTCGACCTATAGTTTCTATTAACGCTCATAAGGCCTCGTTTCATTTCTCGAGTCTATGGATTCCTTTTAGGCCTATTAACTCATTCCAAATCGATATTAAATCGATATTAAGCTCATAGTGTTCATATTTCGTTGATTTCCTCACTATGACATTTTATCAAGCATCTCATATACCCATCTTCATAACTTCTCTAAACTCACAATATAACTCCACATAACCATTTGAAATCACCCATATTACTCAAATAACAACTCAACAAATCCCATAAATCATCAACATACCCAATTTACACTTTCTCACTCTAGATTATATCCATTTTCTAGGTTATATTTGTTTCATTGCTTTCTAGATGATTTCTATCATCCATATACATGCCAATCAACTCCAAAATCAATAGAATAGACAATGAACTTAGATTGGAGTCTTAGAAGCTTACCAAATCTATTTTTTTTCTTGCTCCGAATGGAAAATGCTCATTGCTCCTTCAATACCAATAATGAGATTTTGGGTTTCAACTATGTTGTTCTCTTCCTCAAGATGAATAACTTGGTATCTAATAGTATCCCCTCAATTCTTACGGGAAATAGATGATTTTAGAGAGATAAACTTAGGTTTTGGGTGAAAAATGGAAGGGTGATGTTGTTTTCCTGAAATTTTTAGATTTCAGCGCTCCTTTTATAGAAATAGCTTGAGGAGATCAATCTGCACTAGGAGGAGATCGATCTGGTCCCCTTAAATCCTTTTTTTTCACGACATTTTAAGCAGGAGATCGATCTGTCGAAGCTTGAGATCGATCTGTTCCTAAACAGAGAGCTAAGGAGATCGATCTGTATGCTTGAGGATTGATCTTTTCATTACAAAATGGTTAAGAGATCGATCTGGCCCTATTGGAGATCGATCTGCTCTATTCCATTGCCCAAATCAGAGCATTCTAGCTCTTCCAAATTGATCTCTCATCCTATGAGATCGATCTGACCTTCATATTTTCCAGATTTTTTGTAGTTTTCCTATTGCAACTTACACCAAAACATCCTTAATTTGTTGCCATGGCCATTTTCTCATCCATCCACCTTTATGACTTAAAAATGGCATCCATTCATACCTTATTCAAATTGAAACTTATGTGTATTCCTTTTATATCCAAAGCTATACTATATAAAACCAAATGGAAGCATTTATATTCATATAACTTTCTTCCATTTACCACACTACTCATTTTGACTTCCAATCACATTCCTTACTTATAAAAGTCCATTTCTTCATATTCATATAAAATGGAACTTGTGTGTACATTACAAAATCATACTACCATTATGTACATTGAATCCATGGACTTACACCACTTATAGTTTACATTACAAGTCCATTCACATTAATTGATCCAATTATACACATTACAACTATACATATACGGGGTCTCACATTCCTAGAGGGTATAAGAAAGACAAAAGGTGAAATTGAGAATTTGGCTACTTGTAAATAGTGAATTATGGGCTATTTGATATTTTGTTCGTAGAGGCAATTGCGCGTTTAGGAAGAGATGTTGTCAAAATTTATTTTGAACTTCTTTTGAGTGTATAAGAAATCCTTAGGTATGACTACCATAAACATTTATCAAGCCATAGGGTACTAATATTGACTATAAAATATTGAGTCACTACATAAACAGTGATAGGAAGAAAGAAAAAATGCAGACCATAAAATCTGAATTTTTGTAATAAGTAACCGTCTCGTAACGTCTTTCAAGAAATTACAAGATAAGCTATCTTTCTATTTTGGCTTAGTGTTGAAATTTTGTCTTTTAATGTGTCCGACCCAATTCTTGCTCTGTTTTAGCCTAACAACCACCAAATCATCTAGAATACAATCTAATTTGTTTATCTACATAATTAGAGGAAATTAACCAAATTAGGGGAATACTTAACACATTTCACAAAAGGATTAAGCAAAATTAAGGCAATTAAGCACATAAATAACTCTATTTTCATAAAGTTATCACACCCTTAAACTTAACCTCTTGCTTGTCCTCAAGCAAAAAAAAAAAAAGAATAGTAAAAAATACACAGGAGATAACAAGTAGAAAACATATTTATTTTCCCAATTATCCTCTAAGATAAAGTACAAATCCTAATCTCAGATATTCACAATCATAGTTCAAACAATTGGCCTCATCCCAATATAAATGGATCCAAGAGGAATAGAGGTCAACCAATGTTTATCTCTATCCTTAAAAAGAGAACAATCTCAGCCTAATTCCATCTCTTGAGACACCTTTGTGCTTGAAAGTGTTACAAATCTCTAGGAAGCTACCGAAATGTGCATGTAGGTCATCTTGGGGCACCTTACTGAATTGCATTGAGGTTGGGATCATCTGGTTGATCACAGACTTGATTTGAAAGTTGTTTGTCAGAATTGTTAGCCTTCTAATCCGAGTGTAATATCCACCTATTGCTGGGAGACGTAGTGTGAAACCTAGATTTTTCCCTACGACTAATCATTTTAAGTTAAGATGAAAAGTCTAACAATTATGTGAATGTTGATGTAGGGCTTAGAATGCTCAAGAAGCCCGGGATAGTGGTGCGAGGCTTGAGGCACGTACTTCGAGGTAAGAACCCAAGTTTAAGCATTTTTCAAAAAGTATTAATTTAAGCATGAATTGATGATAATAAAGTTAAATTAAGGTGTTAAAAGTGAAAAAGTTAGTAAAACTCAGATTTCCACTAAATCGAGCAAATATGCCCAATAAGAAAAATAAATTCGGAATAAATTCTAAAAATTCACAAATATTATTTCAAGGCCATAGGAAATTCACATAAGACATAATTGACATGAGGAATAAATATTGTGTGGAAATAAGAAGGTTTTGATGGCCGAATGAATTTTTAAAGTGAACCGAAAAACCTTAAGTTTCATTGATTGGTATGGACCTAGTCGCGTAAAATGGGCCAAATCAGGAAACGTTTCTTAAACAAGTGGGCCCAAAAGTTTTTTAAGAGATACTAGAGACATAGTAGGACACTAGAGAAGTGGAAATTTTGAAGAAATTGAACTAGAAATATTTTTTAAAGATTTTACAAAATTGGATTGTGGGCTGCCTTGTTTCAAGCAGGTTGTACACTCAGCAAATTGGGCTCAAATTGAAGCCCTTACAATGGACAAAAAATTCAAGCCTTCTCTATATTGTTACTTAACCCTTTAGGCTTTCATTTTCCCTTGGAAACACCCAATTACCCCAACAAACCCAAGAGATACATCCCCTTCATCACTGCCGCATGCGTTACTGTACAAGGGAGATTAAGTGAATTTTTTGAGGGTCTTCTAGCTAGATTTAGGGAACGAAGGGAACAATATTCCCTATTAGTCTTCTTTAACATCTAGAAAAATCCAGCAAAAAAATAATTCACCTACTAGGAGAAAGCTTAGAGAGAACCAATCCCATCTTCTTCCTGTAGGTGTCACTATGCAACTCTACTTGTACAATTTTTTTGAGCCTCTTTCGGTAGTTTTCGGATCTTAACCAAGAAAGACCGAATCTTTCTACTTGAACCCTCTACAACATATAATAATTTCAACTCTATTGAAGGTCATTTGATAGGTGAAATCCTAGAGAGAAAATCAGGGACAAAAACTATCCTGTTCATGAGGTGAGAGAAAGCTTGATTTTAAAAGATTTTGGTTGGGTTTGTTGATGTTTTGGATGATTTTAAGATGTAAACTTGATGATTTATAGTTGAAGAACAATTTGGTGAATCAAAAGCTTGGTCAACTTTGGGCAAAGGTAAGAGAAAGTTGATGAATTATGAGATGTATTAATATTTGATGATTTTTTAAGGCTTTGTACTTATATGGAATTGATTGAAATAAATTGTATGAGCAATATTGATTTCGGCCAACCTATGGTTTTAATGTAAAATATGAAATGTGGTGAGAATTAAGGTTGATAGATGTTTAAATGATACCGAAGAAACTCGGTTTATAGCCCGGTTAAGTGAAAAACAAAAAAAAAACAGCAAAAAAATGAGAAATTTGAGTACTTTGAGGGGTTCAATGAAGTCTAAAATAAATGTTTAAGCTATTAAGTTGATAAGTTTTAAATTTGGTAGACAGAAAACTAATGAAATAGTTTAAACCAGAATTTATTGGTAAAAAATCGAGAAAATGAGCAAAGTTACCGAATAGGTCGAACTTAGTCAACATTGTGAAATTAAATGCTTAGTTGAATGCGTTGAGATGCCATTAGGTAATATTTGATGGTTTAATATTATTTTGGGCAGCTCGGGAAACCAGTATGTTTAACAAGGCTATACCGGATCCCAGTGAAATAATGTCATTTAAGCCTAGTAGAGGTAAGGGGTATAGTTTAACATAGTTCTGACTAATTACACTTATTTGTGTTATGAAATGATTTACAAAGCATGTTTATGTTCTTGAAATGACTTACGAAGCACAGTATGTTCGTGAAATGGTTTATGAAGTACATTTATGTTTATGAAATGATTAATGAAGCATATTAAATTCATGAAATGATTCACCAGCATGTTTATGTTTATAGAATGATTTACGAAACATATCCATGCTCATGAAACAATTTATGAGGTAAATTTTGATTTTATGTTCCTATTTCAAAGGAACTTTGATGATTTTGAAAGTATGCAAGTAAAGAAAGAGAGATTTTGAGACTAGATGGCTATTCAAATGCATGGTTACTGCTTGTGGTGCTCCGGCTCTGTCACTTAAAGTGCCCGATACGTAAGACCCTTGTAGCGCTTGATTTCACCTGTGTGGTGGTTGTCTCTCTACTCATGGTATATGATTATGATTTCTGGTAGTATCTCATACCCGCACAGCACACATGCATGTCTCCCGCACGGTGAGTGCCACTGGTGCCCGTGCCCTAGCTATGTGCTAGTGTATGTTAAGAATAAGTAGATACTACCCATGTTATGATATGTTGTACGAGCTTGATCCAGTCTACAACCCTCACCATGGCCATCGATATTATTATGACCCTCTACGGAGGATGACGTATAACACATAATTCAGATATAGCCTAATCTTCACATTTTAATGATTATGAATTATGAATGATGATAATCTTATGAAATGAATTATGAATGATGATGTTTCATGAAAGAAAACTATGCATGATGATGATTTCATGAAAAGAAAGCATGATTTATGTTTTCAAAGAAAGACACGCATGATGATTTAGTGAAAGAAAGCATGTTTTATGTTTTCAGATGTAAAGACATGCATGGTTTTAAACAAGAAAGTTTACACATATATGATATTTCCCTATGGATATTTTACGTACTAAACAAAGTTTATGCTTACGTTTAAATATCATCTTTCAAAGTGAACTTATGAGTTAGTTTTCATAAGAAAATGAATGAAAGTATGTTTGCATGATTTTCCACATGCTTTATATAGTCAGAATTATTATAAAAATATTCCTTACTGAGCTTTTTCCCAGAGGCTCACCCCATTTTCTCCATTTCAGAGTACCTGCAGTAGGATTCCCTAGCTATCACAGAGTATTTCAGTAGCTGGTGAACTTAGCGCATCCCAGCCTACTTTTGGTACGAGCTCAGTTATATCACTGGATATGTTTATTACCAGACTTGTATTTTCTATGGATATTAGATGTATGATTCATTTTAGGATGTAATCAAAGGTTTATGAATAGTTGTGAATGTTTCGGGATGTCTAAAACTGGAAAGTAAATTAAGTTAAGAAATCTGTTGGCTTTTGGATTTGTATATAAATAACTTTGAAAAGTCTATATATGGTAGTTGATGTTGAACGTAGTCATGGATGATGCAAATGGTGAAATATGTGAGATGGAAAAATAATAAGAGATAAAATCAACTGCCTTGCGGATATATAAATTGTGTTTCCTTGCAGGAGGATAAAGCAAAATATAAGAGGTCATGCTGCCGAATTTTCAGCAAAAATATACGATTAAAAAAAATTGTAATGGTAAGAAGTAAGTAACCTACATTGTATAGGAATGCAACCTAAGTAGGAAAATAAGATAAAAAAGGAAAAAAATAGTCCTTATTTTCGAGCTTTTGGGGCATAAAAGTTAACGTGGTATCAGAGCGAAGGTTGTCTAGTACTGTCAGTGTCGGATCATTAAGTGTGGTGAATTGTGATTACATCCCAAGTATCTGTACTTGCCTGGTTATAAATTTTATATACTTGTGATAGTTGTAGCTAATGTTATTGGCATTAGTGCAAGTAATTCATATTAGTTAGCATGAGTGGTAGAAGAGGTCGCCTAGGGAGGCAAAACTGACCACCTACGACACCTCCCCCTCAGCTAGAAAGCCCTAACGCTTAGATGAAGAGACTAGAGCAGGGTTTACAAACTATGAGAGAGGGGCTCAGTGCCCTCACAGTTATGTTTACCAAACAGTTTGGGGTAAACACTTCAGATACCGGTGCTATTGCGCCTGCACATCCTCCTCCTCCTCCACAGGCCCCTCAGGCACCTCAGGCAGCTCAACCTATGGTATAGATTGGGGCAGATATCAGGGATAAAGGCAGAATGAAGGATTTTTTGAAGATACGCCCTCCTGATTTTAAGGGTGTGAAGGAGCCAATATGGGCTGAGGAGTGGTTGACAAAATTAGAGAGTATTTGGAGTGCACAGATTCAGATTGAGTCAAGATGGCATCATATATGTTGACTGGATAAGCCAGTGTATGGTGGAGAGCCACCAGAATGCATTTGATGTCCCGGCATCCAGAGATTACAAGGTAGATTTTCCTAGTCGCTTTTAAGGGTCAGTATGTACTGCCTGCTGCCCAGCAGAAGATGCAGACAAAAGTTTTGGAGTTGACACAGGGCAGTATGACTGTGGACGAGTATGAAAACAAATTTACTACTCTTATGCGATATGACCCAGAAAATGTTAGAGATGAGTAGCGCCAAACACAGAGATTTTTGTCTGGATTAAGACCCTCTATTTGGGACAGATTACTTGGTCTTCGTATTACTTAGTTTAGTGATGCTCTAGAGCTAGCATAAGATGCCGAAAGAGGTCTCAACATTACTCAAGCACAATATGGAATCAGGGGGAAGTTAAAGGGTAAGGGTAAAAGGGTGGAGATCTTTCAAACTGAATCTGTAAGACCCCATATATGTATAAGGGTAATGTGTGTACTTGGATTAAATAATATGAATGGACTTGTGATGTAAAGTATGATTGATGTAAGTCCATGGATTCAATGTATGTATGTGTAATATAAATTGTAACGTACATACAAGTTTCATTGAGTATGAATACGGAGAAATGTGTTCTAGCAAGTGATAGATGTGATTGAGACTCAAGATGAGTAGTGTGGTAAAATGGAATGGAGTTATGCTTCTATTTGGTTTTATGTAGCATACCTTTGAACATACAATGAATGCACACAAGTTTCAATGTGCATAAGGTATGAATGGATGCCATTTTCAAGTTATAGAGGTGGATGGATAAGGAAATGGCCATGGCAATAGATTGAGGGTGTGTTGGTATGAGTTGCAGCAATGAAACTGCAAGAAATCTGGAAAACATGAGGTCCAGATCGATCTCCTAGGATGAGAGATCGATCTGGAAGAGCCAGAATGCTCTTATTTGGGCGAAAGAATTGAGCAGATCGATCTCCAATGGAGCCAGATCGATCTCTCAAGCATTCTGTAGTGGAAAGATCGATCCCCAAGCACCCAGATCAATCTCCTTAGCTCTCTGTTTGGGACCAGATCGATCTCATGCTTCGACAGATCGATCTCATGCTTCAACAGATCGATCTCATTGCTTCGACAGATCGATCTCAGGCTTAAAAATGCCGTGAAAAAGAGGGATTTTAAGGGACCAGATCGATCTCCTCTTGGACCAGATCGATCTCCTCAAGTCATTTCTATATAAGGAGAGCTGAAAATCTGGAAATCTCGGAACCTCCCATTTTTCAACCCAAAAACCCAACTTTCCCTCTCTAAAAATCAGCCATTTTCAGTGAGATTTAGAGAGAGATCATTAGAGGCAAGGTTGTTCCTATCAAAGAGGAGAACAACATAGTGAGAGGGCATTTTTCCATTTTTGGAATTGAAGGAGTTGAGGGCATTACCAATTGGAGCAAGAAGAGAAATCATATTGGTAAGATTCTAACACTCCAATCCAAATGCATTAGCTATTTAATTGATTTTGGAGTTGATTGGTATGAGTATTGATGGATAAACTACCTAGGAATGTAGTGGAAGTGGTGTGACCTAGAAAGCTAAAATGGGTATAATGTGAGGATATGTGGGATTGAATGAGCTTATGATTTATGGCATGCTAAAGTTGTTATTGGGGTAATATTTATGATTGTAGATGTTAAATGGAATTACTTGGTGAGTTGGAGAAATTGTGAAAATGGGTATGTTTATGATTGATAAAATGCCATAGTGAGGGAATTCATGGAATATGAACACTATGAGCTTAATGTCGATTTAACATCGATTTTGAATAAGTTAATAGGCCTCAGAAGATCCATAGACTCGAGTTATGGGTAAAGTAATGAAACGAGGCCCAATAAGCTTTAATAGAGGCTATAGGTTAAATTGACTATAGCAAGCACAAGGGTTGCATTGTATGGATCGAATATAATGCGGGATACGATTTTGTGCAGTCCCGAAGAGTTCGTTGAAGGCGAACCGAATCGTACGAGTAAGCAGCTTAAGGAAGTGGAATCACGCATCGCAATTCCAGGTAAGGGAATTTTGTGAGTATATAGAGATAGCTGCTCGTATTTTGAACTGGGTGAATATTGGGTGTTGTATGAAATGCATGAATTGCCCAAATAAATGATGGATGGTATTCGTGAATGATGACGAGTATATGCGTGGTTTTGGATTTGAAGTGGATTTTATGAAATGGGATAGTAAGGCTAATAATTGCATAAATCTAATGTTTTGATGTTTTTCCAAAACTAATTGCTTGGTTTTAAGCAAGCTCGTAGATAGGACGGCTAGTATTGTATGGTTATTGTGGAAAAGCATTTGTGAGTGCTAAACCCGAATTGCCGGGATTGATGAATTGTATATGAGCCGCCTATCACACTTGTATGACGTAAATCGCGCTAGAGCCTCGCTCGCGCTGGATTGCTATGTTTTCATTTGTATGAAATGTGCTGGAGCCTAGCTCGCACCTTGATTTGGAAACTATAATGATATTTATAAATCGTACTGGAGCTTCTGCTCGTACGTGGATTGTGAATGGTTGTCTTATGAGTATAACCGTACTAGAGCTATGCTCGTACGCGCCTCTTTATGAGAAGATGCATGATGCATGAGTCGTGCTAGAGCTTTGCTCGCACAAGTTTGCACGAGGGGATACGTATAAGGTTGTGAAAGTGGGTAAGATCCTTAAGCCTTACATCCTTAAGCTAACATCCTTAAGCCAACATCCTTAAGCCCAAGAGGCAGGGAGGCTCTGTTAGGCGGGGAGGCTCTGTTTGGTGGGGAGGCTCTCTTACGGTGGAATCCTTAAGCCAACATCCTTAAACCCAAAGAGGCGGGGAGGCTCTGTTAGGCAGGGAGGCTCTCCTACATGGGTATGGTAAAGGTAAGATCCTTAAGCCCTACATCCTTAAGCTAACATCCTTAAGCCCGAAGAGGCAGGGAGGCTCTGTTAGGCGGGGAGGCTCTGTTCGGTGGGGAGGCTCTCTCACGGAAAGGACCCTTAAGCCCTACATCCTTAAGCTAACATCCTTAAGCCCGAAGAGGCAGAGAGGCTCTGTTAGGCGGGGAGGCTCTGTTCGGTGGGGAGGCTCTCTTACGGAAAGGACCCTTAAGCCCTACATCCTTAAGCTAACATCCTTAAGCCCGAGGAGGTAGGGAGGCTCTGTTAGGCGGGGAGGCTCTGTTCGGCAGGGAGGCTCTCCTTCACGGAATATGGAAAACTCTTGGTATGGGGTAGATAAGACCTAGGAATGGCACCCCCGATCATGATATGAGTTGCGGAGTACGCTGTACCGTGTATATCACATGGAGTACGATGTACCGCATGATGGTTATGTGATGAGAAAGTCTGGCGAAGGATAACCCATCTTCGTGCCAGCATGATACCCCGCACACCTGGATACGTGTGGTCTGGGATGATTTATGATGTAATGGTTCACATAGGCACTTTTGATATAGTGACCTAGATTTATACACATGCGTGAATTGTGGAATGTAAATGTGGTTGTGATTGTGAGTTGATTTGGTGGTGTTATGTTGTTGGTTCAAAAAGGAGGTTTCTAAATGAATTGCCCTTTTACGAATTTAAATGAGATTGAGCATGAGATGTTTTATACATGATGTCTCTACCATGTTTTATATGCCAATGCACATGATTTGATACATGATATATATGTATATTCACATGGCATAGTTTTATTCCTCATGCTCCTACTATAAATGATTTATGCATAACACTATTAGCATGTAGATAGAGTAGTTATCTACCATGCTTGCATTATTGCCTTACTGAGCGTGTGGTTGCTCATCCCACTCTATTTTCCCCCCTACAGAGCGTGCATAGTAGCCCAGTGAGGACTGAGGCGTATTATTTTGAACTCCGCTGCATCTCCATTGCTGAAAGGTATATACACAGTGATTCTTTTTGTATCTAAACAATGTAAAAGCACAGTACTCTTTTGAGTTGTAATTACGGGGATGTAGATGTCAGTAAAACATGTATTCGTATAAGTACACGATTAAATGCACATGTATGACATCGTTTTAATTAATTGAGAATGAATGAGATATGGTATTTATTATTGGCTCACAGCCCAACAGTGTGTGGTGAGTTTAGTTCACGACCGGGTAAGGTAACAGTAAAACGCAAAAAAATTTCAGTGATTTTCGGTTAAGGAGAATGGAATTGGGTCGTGACAGAGATTGGTATCAGAGCTGGTTTGGCCTGATGTGAGTCATTAATAAAATGTAGGAAAGCACATCCCCATAGTACTGTGCTTTTGTTTAGATATAACTGTGTATACTGTGATGGATTGAGCTTAATAAATTATTATAATACAGGGAGCTAGGAACTATGCCAGTTACACGCAAAGGTAGAGGGGCGAGAGCACGTGCTAGAGGCCGTAGAGGTAGGCCTGAGAGCCGTGCGGAGCCACAGACTGAGCAGGCTCCACAGAACCCTGCTGAGAGAGCAGGTGATACTGAGGCTCGCTTCGCTAGATTAGAGCGGAGTATTGAGAGTCTGGTGGAGATAGTCACGCAGGCCTTGGGCGCCGGTGACAGACGAGGTCCCGCGGCACAGCCTACTACTGAACAGGCAGCTGCAGAGGCGGAGAGACCTCAGACTGCTGAGACAGCTACAGTTACACCACCTCCAGCTCAGGATATAGCTTCTCCTATCGCTCCACAGTAGAGCGGTAGTGATTTGGGTTATGACTGCGACTTGAGCAGGCTGCGAGAGTTTCAAGCGCTAAAACCCCCAGTGTTCAGAGGGGTGAAGGACCCAGTGATTACGGAGGATTGGGTGTATGAGATGGAGAAACTGTATAGGTTTTTCCGATGCACTTCAAGTGAGAAGGTTGCCTTCACCGTGTTTATGCTGAAAGGCGAGGTCGAGCATTGGTGGAGGTCCACCGAGGTTATTTTGAGGGCCAGACACTCTGAGATCTCGTGGGAGATATTTCTAGAGGCCTTCAGGAGACAGTATATTCCAGCTACCGTACAGAGGAAATTACGGATGGAATTTATGAATTTGGTTCAGGGGAACCGGACTGTGGACGAGTATGAGTCCAAGTTTATGTCATTGGGAAGATATGACCCTGACACGATGGGTAGTGAGACCCGAAAGATTCAGAAGTTCATGGATGGATTGAGATTGGCCATCCGGACTAAGCTAGCTCCCTTCGATATTGTGACTTATAAGGAGGCGGTACATAAGGCTCAGTTATGTGAACAAGACTTTGAGCGAAATGCCTCCGAGCTTGGGAGAGTCAGTGTTAAAAAGGACAAGGATCGGAAGAGATCCGGGTTTGGAAGAGTGGCCAAGAGAGATGGCCAAAGATTTTTCGAGAAGAGGCCAAAGATTGAGGAGGTGCGGGAGAGAGCTGCTAGACCTCCCGTATACCCAGCCTTGACTGCGCCGAGGGGCATGACTATTGGGGGACCACGACCTACTACTGATCAGTGTAGGAGATGTGGGAGATTTCATGGGAATAGGCCCTGTCCGATGACCCCTATGGTGTGTTTTAGATGCGAGAGACCAGGACATATGGCTAAGTATTGTCCCGAGAAGATGGAGATTGCCCCACAGAAGGGCAAGGAGCCTGAGGGAGCTCCAGTTGAGACAGCAGCCCCGAGGAGGAGGGCTACAGCTGAGGAAAAAGGGAAACAGGCTGCGGGTGTGAGCAGAGGAAGAGTACATGCACTGGATCAGGACACCGCAGATGCTTCGACGGATGTGATAAAAGGTACCATCCGAATCTTTGATTTAGAAGCATTGGTATTATTTGATCCTGGTGCCACGCATTCTTTTATATCACCTTCCTTTGCACATAAATTGTTGAAATATGTGAAACCAACATTGTTGGATAAAATGTTGATGATTTCCACACCCATGAATGATAGTCAATTGACTGAGCATGTATGTAGGGATTGTAAATTAAAGATAGAGGGGAAGGAAATGATAGCCAATCTGATTTTATTAAATATGAATGATTTTGATGTAATTTTGGGAATTGATTGGTTGGCTACCAATCGTGTTGTGATGGATTGTCATGCCAAAACATTGATGTTTTCAGGATTAGACAATCTTATTATAAACTTTGATGAAAAGAAGTGATATGGAATTAGCATGGTTGTTGTAAATAAAAGGAGTATGATTTTAAATTCATATTGCTTGAGAGATAAATTTATTGTTTTTGATAAATGATGAATGTGGAGTGATGGTTTATGTTACTAACGACGGAGAGGATAATGTGAAGGGTTCATTGCATACGTGGTCAATATAGATGAGGCACACCCGGAATTGAAAGACATACCCGTAATTACGGATTACCCTGATGTCTTTCCGGATGAATTACCAGGACTACCACCTGAAAGGGAAATGGAATTTTACATTGAGTTAGTGCCTGGTACAGAGCCGATATCGAAGCCACCCTATAGAATGGCTCCGATAGAATTGGAAGAGCTGAAGAAACAGCTGCAAGAGTTGTTGGAGAAGGGGTTTATTAGACCGAGTGTCTCACCTTGGGGAGCACCGGTTCTATTTGTAAGGAAGAAGGATGGAAGCCTCCGACTGTGTATAGATTACCGGTTGTTGAATAAGGCCACCATTAAGAACAAGTACCCCCTTCCAAGAATCGATGATTTGTTGGATCAGCTCCAGGGAGCCGAAGTATTTTCTAAGATAGATCTGCGGTCAGGGTACCATCAGTTGAGGATCAGGAGTGGAGATGTACCCAAGACAGCATTTCGTACCCGTTATGGCCACTACGAGTTTTTGGTGATGCCATTCGGATTGACGAATGCTCCCGCAGCATTTATGGCATTGATGAATGATATATTTAAGCCATACCTGGACAAGTTTGTGATTGTTTTCATAGATGACATTTTGGTGTATTCCAAGTCCAGGGAAGATCATGAGGAGCACTTGAGGATAGTTCTGCAGACCCTCCGAGAGAGAGAATTGTATGCCAAACTCAGCAAGTGTAACTTTTGGTTGGAACAGATCTCATTTCTGGGGCATGTTGTGTCTAAGGATGGGGTATCAGTGGATCCATCCAAGATAGAGGCAGTTGTGCAGTGGGAACAGCCCAAGACAGTAACTGAGATCAGAAGTTTCTTGGGATTGGCAGGATATTATCGGAGATTTGTAGAGGGTTTCTCCAGACTAGCTGCTCCATTGACACGCCTCACGTGAAAAGATGTTAAGTTTGCGTGGGATGAGGCATGTGAGAGGAGTTTTGAGGAGCTTAAGCGTCGATTGACGATTGCTCCAGTTCTTACCATTCCTACCAGCTCAGGAGGATTCTCGGTGTATACGGATGCATCACACCAGGGACTGGGCTGTGTACTTATGCAGGATGGGAAGGTAGTTGCCTATGGATCTAGACAGTTGAAAGATCATGAGAGGAACTACCCGACACATGACTTGGAGTTGGCGGCTGTAGTATTTGCTTTGAAAATATGGCGCCACTATCTCTATGGTGAGAAATTCCAGGTGTTCACAGATCATAAGAGCCTTAAGTACCTGTTCTCGCAGAAAGAGCTGAATATGAGACAGAGGAGATGGCTCGAACTCCTGAAAGACTATGACTGTGAAATCATGTACCACCCGGGTAAGGCAAATGTAGTTGCCGATGCTTTGAGTAGAAAGAACCTTGGGTTGGTGTCTTATATGATGGTAAGGGAACATGAATTGTTAGAAAACTTTGCGAACCTCAGTTTGGATGTAACCCCACCCGGATCTGAGAGACTTGAGATCATGGCTAGTTTGAGACTAGAGCCAGAATTGATTGGCCGTATTCGGCAAGCCCAGCAGAGCGATCGACGGTGTATCGATTGGCTGAGGCAGATACAGACAGGTGTGGGTATTGATTTTGAGCAGAGTGCTGATGGCTTATTGAGGTTCAGAGGCAGAGTATGCGTTCCCAGGGATCCTGAGATCAGGAGAATGATTTTATCAGAGGCTCACTCATCGAAATATACGATACATCCGGGAAATACCAAGATGTATCAAAACCTTCGGAAGGTTTATTGGTGGTCTGGAATGAAGAGAGACATTGCTAAATATGTCGCTAAGTGTCTCGTTTGTCAGCAAGTGAAGGTAGAGCATCAGAAGCCTGCAGGATTATTGCAGCCTCTACCGATACCGACATGGAAGTGGGAGCATGTCACCATGGATTTTGTGATGGGGTTGCCAAGGACCCGTAGAGGTCATGATGCCATATGGGTTATTGTGGACCGATTGACTAAGTCCGCCCATTTCTTGGGTATGAGAGCTACCGATACACTGAGTCAGTTGGCGAACCTGTATATTCGAGAGATAGTACAGCTACATGGTGTACCAGTGAGCGTTGTTTCTGATAGGGATGCCCGCTTCACTTCCCATTTCTGGGAACATTTTCAGGAAGCGCTGGGGACCCGATTGAGTTTTAGCACCGCTTTTCATCCTCAGACAGATGGGCAGTCAGAGAGGACTATACAGACCCTCGAGGATATGTTGAGAGCGTGTGTGCTGGATTTTAGAGGCTCCTGGGATGACCACCTGCAGTTAGCCGAGTTCGCTTATAATAATAGCTATCATGCTAGTATCGGGATGGCACCCTATGAGGCATTATACGGGCGTAGATGCCGTTCCCCTATTGGATGGGAAGAGGTTGGTGACAGACAGATTTTTGCTCCGGACTTAGTGCAGCAGGCATCTGAGGACGTCCAGTTGATATGTGAGAGATTACGGACAGCTCAGAGCCGACAAAAGAGTTATGCTGACAAGAGACGAAGACCACTGGAGTTTGATGAGGGTGAGTCGGTATTTCTGAGAATTTCACCATCGAAGGGTATTATGAGATTCGGTAAGAAGGGCAAGCTGAGCCCTAGATATATCGGACCCTTCGAGATTTTGGAGAGAGTGGCAGATAAGGCGTATAGATTGGCATTGCCACCGGACTTGGCAAATGTCCACAACGTCTTCCACGTCTCGATGCTTCGAAAGTATCACCCGGACCTGGCACACGTGATAAGATATGAGCCGTTGGAGCTCCAGGAGAGTATGACGTATGTTGAGAAGCCGGTTCGGATATTGGACAGAAAAGAGAAAGTGTTGCGGAATAAGACAATTCCCTTGGTGAAAGTGCTTTGGCAACACCACACGGCGGAAGAGGCCACGTGGGAATTGGAGAACTTGATACGGGAGAAGTACCCCCAACTTTTTGAAGAGTGACTTGGTTCTAATTTGGAGGACCAAATTTCTTGAAGGAGGGGAGAATGTAAGACCCCATATATGTATAAGGGTAATGTGTGTACTTGGATTAAATAATATGAATGGACTTGTGATGTAAAGTATGATTGATGTAAGTCCATGGATTCAATGTATGTATGTGTAATATAAATTGTAACGTACATACAAGTTTCATTGAGTATGAATACGGAGAAATGTGTTCTAGCAAGTGATAGATGTGATTGAGACTCAAGATGAGTAGTGTGGTAAAATGGAATGGAGTTATGCTTCCATTTGGTTTTATGTAGCATACCTTTGAACATACAATGAATGCACACAAGTTTCAATGTGCATAAGGTATGAATGGATGCCATTTTCAAGTTATAGAGGTGGATGGATGAGGAAATGGCCATGGCAATTGATTGAGGGTGTGTTGGTATGAGTTGCAGCAATGAAACTGCAGGAAATCTGGAAAACATGAGGTCCAGATCGATCTCCTAGGATGAGAGATCGATCTGGAAGAGCCAGAATGCTCTTATTTGGGCGAAAGAATTGAGCAGATCGATCTCCAATGGAGCCAGATCGATCTCTCAAGCATTCTGTAGTGGAAAGATCGATCCCCAAGCACCCAGATCAATCTCCTTAGCTCTCTGTTTGGGACCAGATCGATCTCATGCTTCGACAGATCGATCTCATGCTTCAACAGATCGATCTCATTGCTTCGACAGATCGATCTCAGGCTTAAAAATGCCGTGAAAAAGAGGGATTTTAAGGGACCAGATCGATCTCCTCTTGGACCAGATCGATCTCCTCAAGTCATTTCTATATAAGGAGAGCTGAAAATCTGGAAATCTCGGAACCTCCCATTTTTCAACCCAAAAACCCAACTTTCCCTCTCTAAAAATCAGCCATTTTCAGTGAGATTTAGAGAGAGATCATTAGAGGCAAGGTTGTTCCTATCAAAGAGGAGAACAACATAGTGAGAGGGCATTTTTCCATTTTTGGAATTGAAGGAGTTGAGGGCATTACCAATTGGAGCAAGAAGAGAAATCATATTGGTAAGATTCTAACACTCCAATCCAAATGCATTAGCTATTTAATTGATTTTGGAGTTGATTGGTATGAGTATTGATGGATAAACTACCTAGGAATGTAGTGGAAGTGGTGTGACCTAGAAAGCTAAAATGGGTATAATGTGAGGATATGTGGGATTGAATGAGCTTATGATTTATGGCATGCTAAAGTTGTTATTAGGGTAATGTTTATGATTGTAGATGTTAAATGGAATTACTTGGTGAGTTGGAGAAATTGTGAAAATGGGTATGTTTATGATTGATAAAATGCCATAGTGAGGGAATTCATGGAATATGAACACTATGAGCTTAATGTCGATTTAACATCGATTTTGAATAAGTTAATAGGCCTCAGAAGATCCATAGACTCGAGTTATGGGTAAAGTAATGAAACGAGGCCCAATAAGCTTTAATAGAGGCTATAGGTTAAATTGACTATAGCAAGCACAAGGGTTGCATTGTATGGATCGAATATAATGCGGGATACAATTTTGTGCAGTCCCGAAGAGTTCGTTGAAGGCGAACTGAATCGTACGAGTAAGCAGCTTAAGGAAGTGGAATCACGCATCGCAATTCCAAGTAAGGGAATTTTGTGAGTATATAGAGATAGCTGCTCGTATTTTGAACTGGGTGAATATTGGGTGTTGTATGAAATGCATGAATTGCCCAAATAAATGATCGATGGTATTCGTGAATGATGACGAGTATATGCGTGGTTTTGGATTTGAAGTGGATTTTATGAAATGGGTAGTAAGGCTAATAATTGCATAAATCTAATGTTTTGATGTTTTTCCAAAACTA
Source organism: Firmiana major (assembly GCA_033439115.1). NCBI lineage: Eukaryota > Viridiplantae > Streptophyta > Magnoliopsida > Malvales > Malvaceae > Firmiana > Firmiana major. The sequence goes on from CM065905.1 coordinate 44,160,878, forward strand.
ATTGCTTGGTTTTAAGCAAGCTCGTAGATAGGACGGCTAGTATTGTATGGTTGTTGTGGAAAAGCATTTGTGAGTGCTAAACCCGAATTGCCGGGATTGATGAATTGTATATGAGCCGTCTATCACACTTGTATGACGTAAATCGCGCTAGAGCCTCGCTCGCGCTGGATTGCTATGTTTTCATTTGTATGAAACGTGCTGGAGCCTAGCTCGCACCTTGATTTGGAAACTATAATGATATTTATAAACCGTACTGGAGCTTCTGCTCGTACGTGGATTGTGAATGGTTGTCTTATGAGTATAACCGTACTAGAGCTATGCTCGTACGCGCCTCTTTATGAGAAGATGCATGATGCATGAGTCGTGCTAGAGCTTTGCTCGCACAAGTTTGCACGAGGGGATACGTATAAGGTTGTGAAAGTGGGTAAGATCCTTAAGCCTTACATCCTTAAGCTAACATCCTTAAGCCAACATCCTTAAGCCCAAGAGGCAGGGAGGCTCTGTTAGGCGGGGAGGCTCTGTTAGGCGGAGAGGCTCTGTTTGGTGGGGAGGCTCTCTTACGGTGGGATCCTTAAGCCAACATCCTTAAACCCAAAGAGGCGGGGAGGCTCTGTTAGGCAGGGAGGCTCTCCTACATGGGTATGGTAAAGGTAAGATCCTTAAGCCCTACATCCTTAAGCTAACATCCTTAAGCCCGAAGAGGCAGGGAGGCTCTGTTAGGCGGGGAGGCTCTGTTCGGTGGGGAGGCTCTCTTACGGAAAGGACCCTTAAGCCCTACATCCTTAAGCCCGAAGAGGCAGGGAGGCTCTGTTAGGCGGGGAGGCTCTGTTCGGTGGGGAGGCTCTCTTACGGAAAGGACCCTTAAGCCCTACATCCTTAAGCTAACATCCTTAAGCCCGAGGAGGCAGGGAGGCTCTGTTAGGCGGGGAGGCTCTGTTCGGTAGGGAGGCTCTCCTTCACGGAATATGGAAAACTCTTGGTATGGGGTAGATAAGACCTAGGAATGGCACCCCCGATCATGATATGAGTTGCGGAGTACGCTGTACCGTGTATATCACATGGAGTACGATGTACCGCATGATGGTTATGTGATGAGAAAGTCTGGCGAAGGATAACCCATCTTCGTGCCAGCATGATACCCCGCACACCTGGATGCGTGTGGTCTGGGATGATTTATGATGTAATGGTTCACATAGGCACTTTTGATATAGTGACCTAGATTTATACACATGCGTGAATTGTGGAATGTAAATGTGGTTGTGATTGTGAGTTGATTTGGTGGTGTTATGTTGTTGGTTCAAAAAGGAGGTTTCTAAATGAATTGCCCTTTTACGAATTTAAATGAAATTGAGCATGAGATGTTTTATACATGATGTCTCTACCATGTTTTATATGCCAATGCACATGATTTGATACATGATATATATGTATATTCACATGGCATAGTTTTATTCCTCATGCTCCTACTATAAATGATTTATGCATAACACTATCAGCATGTAGATAGAGTAGTTATCTACCATGCTTGCATTATTGCCTTACTGAGCGTGTGGTTGCTCATCCCACTCTATTTTCCCCCCTACAGAGCGTGCATAGTAGCCCAGTGAGGACTGAGGCGTATTATTTTGAACTCCGCTGCATCTCCATTGCTGAAAGGTATATACACAGTGATTCTTTTTGTATCTAAACAATGTAAAAGCACAGTACTCTTTTGAGTTGTAATTACGGGGATGTAGATGTCAGTAAAACATGTATTCGTATAAGTACACGATTAAATGCACATGTATGACATCGTTTTAATTAATTGAGAATGAATGAGATATGGTATTTATTATTGGCTCACAGCCCAACAGTGTGTGGTGAGTTTAGTTCACGACCGGGTAAGGTAACAGTAAAACGCGAAAACTTTTCAGTGATTTTCAGTTAAGGAGAATGGAATTGGGTCGTGACAGAATCAAGGAGGAGTCAGTCCAAGAGGTTGAGACTTGGTGAGGCTCCAGTGAGGACCAATAGGCCTGTAACTCTTACTATTTCTCACACAACCACTCGAGGCCAACTGACTATCAGAAAGACTTGCTGGAGTGTGGCAAACCACATTGTGGACCTTGCCTCTTGAGGTCGGGAGTGTGTTTTAGATGTAACGAGAAAGGACATTTGATGAGAGATTGTCCACAACAACAGACTCCATAGCCACGAGATCATCCTCCCCCACCGGCTAAGAGACAGACACGAGTCGTTCAGAGGCAGATCCCTTAGAGACGGGCTACAGTAGAAGAAAAGGGTAAGAGGCCTATCACCCGAGGGCGAGTATTCACAATTAACCAAGAGACAGTAGATGCCTTATCCAAAGTTATTAGAGGCAATCTTCTTGTCTGTAATCGTGCAGCTAGTGTTTTATTCGATCCCAGATCCACACACTCATTTATATCACCTCAGTTTGTAGAGTGCTTACATTTGAAGTCTAAACCTTTAGAATATGTATGTCACATTAGCACTCCCCTTTATGAGACACAAATAGCAGATAGAGTTTGTAGGAACTATGAAATTAAGGTGGGACATAGGGTCATTATAGCAGATCTAATTTTATTGAACATGTATAGCTTTGATGTAATTTTAGGTATGGATTGGTTAACGACCAATCGAGTAAGTTTAGACTGTTATACCAAAACTGTAACCTTATCCTTACCTGATAAGTTTGATGTATGTTTGGCTATTAAGAAATAAAATGAAATACATGACGTTTATGTGAACTTTTAATGTTCTATTGTGGTGAAGGTTTCATAGCTTCTGTTTCGGATACGAATTGGGAAAATCCAAGTATTCAGGATATATCGATAGTATGTGAGTTCTCGAATGTGTTTCCTGAGGAAATACCGAGCTTGCCACTGGAGAGAGAGCTAGAGTTTGCTATTGATTTAGTGCCGATACCCAGCCAATCTCTAAGACTCCCTATAGAATGACACCAGTGAAATTGGAAGAGTTGAAGAAGCAGTTGCAAGAATTGTTGGAAAATGGCTTTATTAGACCCAACGTGTAACCGTGGGGAGTTTCGATTTTATTTGTTAGGAAAAATGATGGTAGCCTTCGGTTATGCATAGATTACATACTGTTGAATAAGGCTACAGTAAAGAACAAGTACCCCCTACCCAGAATCGATGACTTATTTGATCAATTGAGAGAGGCTTCAGTGTTCTCGAATATTGATTTGAGGTCTGGCTATCACCAGTTGAGGATCAAGAAAGAAGATGTGGCCAAGACAGCATTCAGAACTAGATATGGTCACTATGAGTTCTTGATGATTCCTTTTGGCCTGATTAATGCCCCTACTGCTTTTATGAGTATGATGAATGAAGTATTCTGAGATTATCTAGATCAATTTGTGATTATCTTTACTGATGATATGAAAAGGTGGCCCTCATGATCTTTTATGCATTAAAATATTCAGTTCCATATGAAAATTCAATCACACAATCAATTAAGAAGTTCAAATAGACGACACAAGGCAGACATGCTATATCAGATATTAGAAATGACAATTGGCCAATATCGGTGACTTCGGGCAATCACTAGCTAGGTGTGCCATGATGTCAATCGCTGTTCACAGATCAGAATGTCCGAAAACCAGGAACAGAATCAAAAACACGGTACATCGTACTCGCTTGCGTGCTGCACAGTACATCGTACTCCGTGGACCACATAACAGATACAGACCAAACCAAAATGCAGTATGATCTCATCAACACCTTTGTCTCAAAATTAGTGCGAGTCAGACTGTATGACACACAGTCAGACGCACTCAAGTACATATCATCAGAATAACTTTATAAGTAAATCATTTCCTTTAAATCGCTTATAAATTCAGTTCGTTTTATAAAAGCAATTCAGAAGAGGCTGAATAGCCTTTTTCTCTCGGTTAAAAATGCTAATAAATAGGTTATGGTAAGTAAAACCAGAAAATTTCGATTTAAAATCAATAATTATAATTACCTGAATTTTTGTCTAAATAAAACAAGTAAATCTATATCAGTAGCTGGACAAATTTTCAGATTTAAAATTTTCTTAAATTCCAAAACGTAAATTTGGCCCCAGGTTCTCTATATTCCGATAATTAAGGAATTTAGCCAACAATTTTATATCTACAAATACACAAAAATTACGGATATTTATCTTTAATAGCAACAAAAATTTTCCTTACATTTAGTGGTAGTCCGTAGCTCCTTTACGCTTTAATTGGTGAGTCAGTTGGTTTGTCTTATTTCCATTGGGTCCTCCATGGCTGAAATAAATTATAAATCGATAATCAGTTATTGTACTGCGAAATATGCTAGACGTTTTTTCCCAAATTTCTTTATTGCATAGTCCCTATGATTTTGTACCAGTTTATTGTTTGGCTTAATTATAAAAAATGGTACAGGGGCGACAACAATCGATAACAAGCAGAGAATTGTTGCTGGAATGGTTAAAACAACCTTGTTTTCCCTATCACCTTCTTCCTACCTTCTTTATCATTTAGCAGCAAAGAGTTCTGTTGCCTTTCGATTCTGCCCTGCACTTCCAGGTTGAAGCTTGCTCAGTTTTGTACCAGAGAATGATGGCTTCGGTTCTGCTTCCCTTTAGCGACTGTTTCATCTTAACTCGTTGCTTATTTCACTTTCTTCCTTCCTCTGTTCACACCAGGCCTTGATTTCAATTGTTTTCATCGTCAAGGCGTGCTTTGTTCAGCCTTGTTTCGCTCCTGTAACGAGACAGTTGTGGGATTGTCTCTACCCAGCACAAAAAACAGGTTTTCAGTTTAGCAACGAAGTGCAGGTTTCGGTTCAGTAATCTCTTTCATGTTGAAATTCAGCCATTCAAGCCTCATTTATTTTCTTATGGCCAATTCCTATTTTGGTCAGCTGGCTCTCTTCCATTTCCATTTCTGTTTCCTTTTCACCGAACTGTTGCAGATCGCCTGCAGTAATACATTCATTTCTATTCTCGTGTCCTTTCTGCTGGCACTACTTGCTTCCGTCAGCGTTAACCTTTCCACACCACTTTCCTCTCTTTCTCATTTGTTTTGCTTCAACTAAACCATTTCATTTATATTATTATTTTTTTCTTCAGTAAAATAATACTGTAGCAACTTGATTTTGTCTCGGTTATCTCTCATCACTGTCAAGCTTCAGACTTTATCATTTCTTTCTCTCGCACGTCTTCTTATTTCATTTTCCATCCCCACCAAATCTTCATTTCTTTTCACCGAAATCAACTTCATTTCATTTTTTCTGACTTTTCCATTCTAGGGTCGCCATTCATCTTTCATTTCCTTTTTCATTTATTTATTCAATTGCCATCATTTCACCCCATCATCACGTCCTTTTTTTTTCTATCATTACTTTTTATCATTTCCTTTCATCATAATCACGTTTTTTTTTTTATTATTTTATTTATTATTAAATTTTTTTAATTTGTTTATTTATTGATTTATTTTATTTTATGTAGTTGCTTAATAATTTTTATCAGGTATTAATTTCACAATATATTTAGTCTAATATTTATACTCATTTTATTTATTTAATTCGCTCTGGTATTATGTCAATTTTATACTCGTATATCCCATATGGTAAAATATTTTATTTAATTAAATTTCTCTAAATCTCACGTGTTAAATATAAATTCAATTAATTTTTTATTTATATTGTTTATTATTATTCTAACGCAGTATTGCGCCCGAATTGCAACACTCACATTTCACAATTTCCACCAACATGAACATTTTCAATCTCATTGTTTACTTTGCTGATCTTAATTGTATCCGAATACAAGAAAATTCGTGGAGTTTACATTCTCCCACCTTAGGAACTTTGGTCCCCAAATTTTAATCTATGTTAGTCCTCAAACAGATGTGGGTATTTTTCTCGCATTAGGCCTTCCAATTCCCAAGTGGCCTCCTCTGAAGTGTGATATTGCCACGGAACATTGACCAGAGGGATTGTCTTAGACCGTAATGCTTTTTCTTTCCTGGCCAAGATCCGCATCGATTTCTCCACATACGTCATATCCTCCTTCAACTCTAGCGGTTCATACTTAATGACATGCATCAGATCTAGATGATACTGGTGTAGCATCGAAACATGGAAGATGTTATGAATACTCGCTAATTCCGATGGTAACGCCAACCTGTGCACCTAGTCTTCCTCTCGGTCTAAGGTCTCGAAAGGTCTAATATAATGGGGACTTAGTTGTCCCTTCTTTTCAAATCTCATTATACTTTTGGAAGGAGAAACTTTCAGAAACATCGAATCTCCTACTAAAAATTCCAAGGGTCTACATCTTTAGTCAGCATAACTCTTTTGCCTACTTTAAGCTGTTCTCGTTCTTTCACAACTTAATTGTACATCCTCAGAAGCTTACTTAACCAAATCGAAAACAATTACCTTCCTTTCATCCACTTCTTCCATCCAATCGGTGAACAACATTGTTTACCATACTATGCCTCATACGGTGTCGTTCCAATACTTGAATGGTAGCCGATATTATATACGAATTCTGCCTATAACAAACGGTCCTTCCAGGAGTCTTTAAATTCCTGGGCGCATACTCCTAATTCCTTATTGGCCTGGTTAAAGGTTGTAATAATCTCACAGGCTTCTGATACTCTTCCTTAACTTGCTGACATATGAGACATTTAGTCACACATTTAGTTATATCTCTTATCATACTTGATTGCCAACATACCTTTAGGAGATCTGATAAATCTTTACTATTCTCCGGATGCAGAGTATATCTCTATAAATCAGCCTCTAACGACATCGATTCTTTTAATTATAGATCATTGGGTACCAATACCAAAACTTGTTGTAGCACCCATCTGGGTCTGATTAGTCGCATCAATACAGTACTTATCAATACGTTGAACATGCTCAATTCGATCAATCAAGTCCAGTTTTCAACTCTCAGGCTCGCTACAATGAAATAAATGTCAGTATCAGAAAGGAACCACATCCAGTTGAGATTTACTAAATATTTCAATAACTCATGTCCCTAACTTATGTATATATAAACATATAATATCATCCTGAAATCACTTCTGCTCAAAGCACTAACCCTAGTCATTTCTTTTTTCTTGCATTAGATGACCTTTGTGAAATTTAATATTTAAACCTTCATGATCAGCAGAATTCCATAATTCTTCACAGCGCAAGTAATGTTATCATGACTTAAAACATGAATATTACAACTGTCAATTCCAGTTTATGGGTTAAGGATCAGAGTACTTCTAGACGCTGTCAAGTCTCTCAAGCGGGGAGGTATTTTGAAATACCTTTATTAGCCATAAGACTTGACCACATAAACTGATTATGGATATAAAGGTTCAAGGTTCAAACCCAATAGGAAGCAGGATACCATAAATTATCGATATTCTCATTTATCCTTGGTCGCAATTCATTTTTAGTTCATATCACTTGATCCGAATCACTTCACATATCAGAGATAACCTTGTATATGCCTCTTATTCCTATATAACCTGTATTCAGGATTTATCCCATTTCAACACTTGTTTCATTTCGTATATCAATTATAACGAAACCTTTTCCTTATTCCAATTAAGTCTCGTATTCGAAACATAAGCATATACAATTTATAATCCTTAGATTCAATACATAATTCATATTCCAAAGTCTCCTTATACCCTAAACTCCAAATTATCTTAACAGTTTTGGGTCTTTCCCACTAATCTATAATCTCTGTTTTGGGAGAATCCAATTGACTCCCGTTCTTGACACATCATGACCCAGAAAATTTCGGATCTTCATAACAATTAATGCTGGTACACTCTAGAGTGGATCATTCAGTCTGACAATCCCCTTATTATATGATCCCTGTAATTACTTTTTAAACACTTCAAATTCAATCGAAACTATTTAATACAGTGGTTTGAATAATAAATTCGATATCAAGTACTAGATCATCTCAAGCTTCATCCTTCGGTTTAGTGGTAACTCTGACAGATCATCCAAATATGTCTTGAAAAATTCTATTTCTATAGGGGTGTCTCTTTACTCCGAACACACCTTATCTTTATCAATCATATAAACAGTGTGACCTTCACTTATACTTTTAGTTATGTAATTCATCATTTCAGTTATAGTGACTTTACTCTATTTCTCACTGCTTCCTTAGTACATCTCTTTTCTGTCACTTTCTTTACCTTTTCATTTTCTTAGTAACCTCGAAATATACATTTCATATCATCACAGTTGTGCCTTGCACACTGCTTCCTCAAAATAACATCTAATTAGGCTAATTTAGCTTGATTGAGGATCCTAGTACCTCCTACGAGTTTCCTGGACTTCATCCATTTCACATCTTTACTTATCAGGATTATACTCCTTCCAAAACTATAGATTAGTTTCATATTCATTCTCGGACTTGTTTCCTTATGTTCGATTCACTCATTTCATCTATAATTGTTACTTTGTTTCATCCGAAATGTGTTATCGCCTAAAGGCCTTCAGAAACATATCCCATGTATATCTTTAATGTCGGCTCTCGAATTAAATCGGGGGTTTCCCCTCCGAGCTTGACTTTTCATTTCGATACTGATGCTACAAGGCTACTTTCTCTATAGTAGTGCACTCTAAAAATCTGTGTAGTTTCTCCAATTCCTTAACACAAAAGTTGCAAAAGCAACTTTCTCGGTAGAGTTACTACAAAATTCCATAGGGTTTTTCAATCTTATTTATCCATTCTTTCAAAATCACTGAATTCTTAACCTCATCGAAAAACGAAGGCTCAAACTTCTGAAGTTGCCTCTATTAGGTTTACAGTTGTACCCTACGAATCCATATAAATTCTTCCAATTCATTTATTCCAGTTTTTCATCACATTTGGATTCTTGACTCCAGTATATAATAGTGTACTATTTTTCAAATTTGTCTCAATCTTTCTCTGTGTCACAGTCATACTTTAATCACCATCATTATTAATGTACTGCTATCACTTGACCAAACAATACCATCATTGTTTCCATGTCCCGCTCAAATCTTACGAAGCGGACTCTAAAATTTCCAATTAAACTATGAGGTGTACACTCAGACGAGGGTTCACTAAAGCTCTCGGGCCTATCTCTATGGCCTCGAGGAACAGTTCATTTTCATTTACTAGTTTGGCTATAATACCGTCTAACCATATCAATCAACTTTTCATCATTTGAGGACATAATTTCTAAAATAAACATAACTAGGTATACCCGTTTATATCTAAACAATGTATAGTAATGTTGGGAATGTGAACTTTTTAAGTTTCTTTTACTCTTAATATTGACTCGTATCAGGCCAACCTTACTCTGATACCAACTTCTGTAACGACCCAAATTTTCACACAATTTGGTTGGGCTACAAGTCGATAGTAGATCAAACAGTGAAATCTAACAGTCTCAATTAAATTTCTTCTACAAATAGTCATGTTCACATTCCCTCAAGCACATCTCATCTACATTATTGTACTTACAATAATTTAAGATACAAAAGAATTTCTTAAAACTGGGTATACCTTTGACGTAGAAATATACCCTGTGGAATCACAGCTGTGTGAAAAGCCTTACTAGCAGAAGCGGTCCAAGTTACCGATGGGCTCCGTGGAGGAAAGTATAAGGGGTGAGCTTAACATGCTCAGTAAGAAAAACTCCATAGTAGGTAGATAAATACACTACCTAAATATATATATATATATGTAATTGCCAAATTCGAAACATTTTCACAAGGTATACAAGTAGTTCGACAAATTCACAAATACCAAAGACAAATTTTAAGAAAACAAAACATATATCGATAGTAAAATTAGTTACTATGGTAAATACAAAAATTTTAGAGCTTCTAGTAGCAAAATAAACAGATTGCTAGAATATCACAATCCATGTAGATAGTTCAAAAAATAGTTCAAATAAACATAGAGGCACTGCCAGTTTCAAAAAATCAAAGTCGAAAAATCTATGGCAATTTCAGTATGAAAATGGGATTGAAATCAATACCGTTTCTAAAACTTTAAATAGTTTTTAAAAACGACGACGGGGTGACACTTTGGTCCCCCAGGATTCAAGAGGTGGCCCCCACGATCTTTTATGCATTAAAATATTCAGTTCCATACGAAAATTCAATCACACAATCAATTCAGAAGTTCAAATAGACGAGACAAGGCAAATATGCTATATCAGATATCAGAAATAACAATTGGCCAATGAAGATGACTCCGGGAAATCATGAGCCAGGTTTGTCGGGATGTCAATCGTCGTGGGAGTGGTCAACTACCCAAACAACTCATAGATCGAAATGTCCGAAGATAAAAAACAGAATCAGAAACACGATACATCATATTTGCATACGTGTTGCACGGTACATCATAGTCCATGGACCACAGAAACAGATACAGAACATACAGAAATACATCATGATCTCACCAATGCCTTTATCTCAAAATCAGTGCAAGTCGGACCATACGACACACAGTCAGTACACGCTTAAGCACATATCATCAAAATAACTTTATAAGCAAATCATTTCCTTTAAATCGCTTATAAATTCAGTTCATTTTATAAAACAATTCGGAAGAGGCTTACTAGCCTCTTTCTCTCGGTTAAAAATGCCAATAAATAGGCGATGGTAAGTAAAATAAAGAAATTATGATTTAAAATCAATAATTATATTTACAGGGTCTAAACAAACCAAGTAAATCTATATCCGTAGTTGGGCCAATTTTCGAAGTTTAAAATTTTCTTAAATTCCAAAACGTAAATTCAGCCTCGGGTTCTCTATAGTCCGATAACTAAGAAATTTAGCTTAACAATTTTATATCTACAAATACACGAAAATTACACATATTTATCTCTAACTGCAATGAGAATTTTCCTTACCTTCAGTGGTAATCCGTAGCTCTTTTATGCTTTAATTGGCGAGTCAGTTGATTCGTCCTATTTTCAATGGATACTTCGGGGCTGAAATAAATTATAAATCGATAATCAGTTATTTTACTATGAAATATGCAAGATGTTTTTTCCCAAATTTCTTTATTGCATAGTCCCTATGATTTTATACCAGTTTATTGTTTGTCATGTCACCTTGAATATTTCCTTTATCTTTCTTGGTTTACACTAACCTTCTTTGTCTTATTTTAGCCACCTGGAATTTAACTTATCTCCATTTTTCAGTCTTTGCCAGGCAATCACTATCATCCTCATTTTCTCTTCTCAGCAAGCATCAACCGAGAATGAGGCAGCAGTAGCAGCAACTCCCAACAATAACTACGAGAAGGTGGTGGTGCTGAGTAGAGGTGAAATAGCAGTGCTGAGAGTTTTAGCATAAACAAAATTCGGGTGCAGGGATGTGTTTTGCAGCTGAATTATAAAAAATGGTACAAGGACGATAACAATCGACAGGAAGCAGAGAATTGTTGCTGGAATGGTTACACCAACCTTGTTTTCCATATGACCTTCTTCCTACCTTCTTCATCATTTAGCAGTAAAGAGTTATGTTGCCTTTCGATTCTGCCCTGCACTTCCAGGTTGAAGCTTGCTCAGTTCTGTAACAGTGAATGATGGCTTCGGTTCTGCTTCCCTTTGGCAACTGTTTCAGCTTAACTCCACTTCTTATTTCGCTTTCTTCCTTCCTCTATTCACACTAGGATTCGATTCCTATTGTTTTCATCTTTAACGAGTGCTTTATTCAGCCTCGTTTTGCTCCTGTAACGAGACAGTTGTGGGACTGTCTCTACCCAGCATAAAACACAGGTTTTCAATTTAGCAACGAAGTGCAGGTCTCGGTTCGGTAATCTCCTTCACGTTGAAATTCAGCCATTCAAGCCTCATTCATTTTTCTTCTGGCCAATTCCTGTTTTGGTCAGCTAGCTCTCTTCCATTTCCATTTCTGTTTCCTTTTTACCGAACTGTTGTAAATCGCCTGCGGCAATACATTCATTTCTATTCTTGTGTCCTTCCTGCTGCAATCTTCTGTTTGCACCACCTGCTTCGGTCAGCCTTAACATTTCCACGCCACTTTCCTCTCTTTCTCTTTCGTTTTGCTTCAGCTAAACCATTTCATTTATGTTATTATTATTTTTTTTTGCTTCAGTAAAATAATACTGCAGCAACTTGGTTTTGTCTCGGTTGGCTCTCATCACTGTTAACCTTCAGACTTTCTCATTTCTTTCTCTCGCACGTCTTCTCATTTCATTTTCAATCCTTACCAAATCTCCCTTTCTTTTCACCGAAATCATCTTCATTTCATTTTTTTTGACTTTCCATTCCAGGGTCACCATTCATCTTTCATTTCCTTTTTCATTTATTTATTCAATTACCATCATTTCATCCCATCATCACATACTTTCTTGTCTTTTTTTTTTTCCATCATTAATTTTTATCATTTCCTTTCATCATCATCATCATCATGTTTTTTTTTATTATTATATTTTTTTATTAATTTTTAAAATTGTTTATTTATTAATTTATTTTATTTTATGTAGTTGCTTAATAATTTTTGTCATGTATTAATTTCACAATATATTTAGTCTAATATTTGTACTCATTTTATCTATTTAATTTGCTTTGGTATTATGTCAATTTTATACTCGTCTATCCCCTATGGTAAAATATTTTATTTAATTAAATTTTTCTAAATCTCACGTATTAAATATAAATTCAATTAATTTTTTATTTATATCATTTATTATTATTCTAATGCAACATTGCACCCGAATTGCAACACTCACATTTCATAATATCCACCAACTTGAACATTTTCAATCCCATTATTTACTTTGTTGATCATAATTGTATCCGAATACAAGAAAATTCATGGAGTTTACAGATAAAGGATACTTTAGGCTCAATATACCTTCATTATGCATTATTTTCTAGGATATTTAATGTTTAAAGCTCTAATTATTCCCCTAAACATATTTTCTTTTTTACTTTGTTGTACACTTTATTCTATATTTGTATTTTTCTCTTTTTCACTTTTTTATTTTTTATTTTCATTTATTTTTTATTTTTTTCCCATAATATTGCCAATATAGATAGCTCTGAGTATATCCTTGCTAATCACATGCTTTCGATGGTGTAAGGCCCGTAAATTTCTATGTGTTGTTTATGATTCCAGGATGTACAAATAAGTTACATTATATATGAATCATAAGAAATGGATATTTTTAAGTTCTAAGTGTGAATGAAATGTAAAATGAGTAGTGAAGCAATTGAATGTGAACTTTGGAAATCTGGAAAAATTGCAGCAGAAATTTTGTAGATGAAGGGCAGATCCATCTTAGATGCAGGGGAGATCGATCTCATTGCCTTGAAATGCAATGCCAAGGCATTATGCAAGAGGGAGATCGATCCCTTATTCAAAACAGATCGATCTCAAGTTGCTTCTGTTGGGACAAGATCTGTAAGACCCCGTATATGTACAAGGGTAATATGTGTAATTGGATCAAATAATATGAATGGACTTGTAATGTAAATTATGATTGATGTAAGTCCATGGATTCAATGTACGTATGTGTAATATGAATTGTAACGTACATACAAGTTTCATTGAGTATGAATACGAAGGAATGAGTTATGGCAAGTGATGGATGTGATTGAAACTCAAAATGAGTAGTGTGGTAAAATGGAATGGAGTTAAGCTTCCATTCGGTTCTATGTAGCATACCTTGGGACATATAATGAATGCACACAAGTTTCAATGTGCATAAGGTATGAATGGATGCCATTTTCAAGTTATAAAGGTGGATGGATGAGAAAAATGGCCATGGCAATAGATTAAGGATATGTTGGTATGAGTTGCAGCAAAGAAACTGCAGGAAATCTGGAAAACATGAGGTCCAGATCGATCTCATAGGATGAGAGATCGATCTGGAAGAGCCAGAATGCTCTTATTTGGGCGAAAGAATAGAGCAGATCGATCTCCAATGGAGACAGATCGATCTGCCAAGCATTCTGTAAGTGAAAAGATCGATCCTCAAGCACCCAGATCGATCTCCTTAGCTCTCTGTTTGGGACCAGATCGATCTCATGCTTCTACAGATCGATCTCATGATTCAACAGATCGATCTCATTGCTTCGACAGATCGATCTCAGGCTTAAAAATGCCGTGAAAAAGAGGGATTTTAAGGGACCAGATCGATCTCCTCTTGGACCAGATCGATCTCCTCAAGTCATTTCTATATAAGGAGAGCTGAAAAATCTGGAAATCTCGGAAAACACTTAACCATACAATTTCAACCCCAAAAACCCAACTTTCCCTCTCTAAAATCAGCCATTTTCAGTGAGATTTGGAGAGAGATCATTAGAGGCAAAGTTGTTCCTATCAAAGAGAAGAACAACAGAGTGAGAGGGCATTTTCCTATTCTTGGAATTGAAAGAGTTAAGGGCATTACCATTTGGAGCAAGAAGAGAAATCATATTGGTAAGATTCTAACACTCCAATCCAAATGCATTAGCTATTTAATTGATTTTGGAGTTGATTGATATGAGTATTGATGGATAAAGTACCTAGGAATGTAGGGGAATTGGTGTGACCTAGAAATCTAAAATGGGTGTAAAGTGAGGATATGTGGGATTGAATGAGTTTATGATTTATGGCATGCCAAAGTTGTTATTGGGATAATATTTATGATTTTAAACGGTTAAATGAGATTACATAGTGAGTTTGGAGGAATTGTGGAAATGGGTATGTATATAATTGATAAATGCCATAGTGAGGGGATTCATGGAATATGAACGCTATGAGCTTTATGTCGATTTGATATCGACTTTGAATAAGTTAATAGGCCTAAGAAGGTCCATAGACTCGAGTTATGGATAAAGTAATGAAACGAGGCCAAATAAGCTTTAATAGAGGCTATAGATTAAATTGACTATAGCAAGCACAAGGGTTGCAATTTATGGATCGAATATAATGCGGAATACGATTTTGTGCAGTCCCGAAGAATTCGTTGAAGGCGGACCGAATCGTACGAGTAAGCAGCTAAAGGAAGTGGAATCACGCATCGCGATTCCAGGTAAGGGAATTTTGTGAGTATATAGAGGTAGCTGCTCGTACTTTGAACTTGTGGGTGAATATCGGGTGTTTTTATGAAATGCATGATTGCTCAAATAAATGTTGATGGTATTTGTGAAAGATGATGGGTATATGCGTGGTTTTGGATTTGAAGTGGATTTTATGAAAAAGGGATAGTAAGGCTAATAATTGCATAAATCATGTGTTTTGAATGCTTTTACAAAACACAATGCTTTGATTTGAGCAAATAAAAGGATAGGCTGGCTAGTACTTGAATGATGTTGTGAAATAGCCCATATGAGGCACTAAGCATATTATGAGATGTTTTGAATGCATGTAAGCCGCCTATCGCGTGTATGAGATATAATTCGCGTTAGAGCCTCGCTCGCGCGAGATTTCTATGTTTTCACTTGTGTGAAACGTGCTTGAGCTTAGCTCGCACCTTGAAATTGAATTGTGATGATGTTTATAAATCGTACTGGAGCTTATGCTCGTACGTGGATTTGAGTGGTTTTTCTTATGCATATAACTGTACTGGAGCTATGCTCGTACATGGTTTTTTTCATATTTTATGCGTAAATGCCGTACCAGAGTGTTGCTCGTACGAAGTGATTGGTTTTGATGCATGAATTGGCGCTAGAGCGTAGCTCGCGCTGGTTTTCACACTGTGGTATGTATGAGGCCGTGGTGAGAGATACGGATTAACTCAGGGAACCCAACAGGCCTAACAGACCTCTTAGGTGGGGTGAAGGTGAGGGGCTAGGACCTGACTTAATCCATCCAGGGAACCCAACAGGCCTGACAGACCTCTTAGGTGGGGTGAGGGTGAGGGGCTAGGACCTGGATCAGGGAACCCAACAGGGGCGAGCAAGGCCATGAGGGGCTAGGACCTGGTATTGAGGTTACTCCCACGCGCTCTTGAGACTATAAAGGTTACACTCGATATGGGGTAGATAAGACCTATGGCAGGCACCCCCTAACCATGTTATGGGTCCGCGTAGTATGATGTACCGTGTATATTACATGGAGTACGATGTACCGCGTGGTGGTTACTTGATTGAGAAAGTCTGGCGGAAAACTAACCCACCTTCGTGCCAGCATGATACCCCGCACACTGGAATCCGTGTGGTCTGGGATGATATGTGACGATTGGCCAATGTAGTAACTTGAGATATAGTAACCTGTCTCCTTGCTTGAATTACTTACTACCACATGATTTTAAATCTCTAAGTGTGATTGTGATTGTTTAAGGTAGACCCGAAGGAGGGGTCGAGCCTCGTGGATTTGAATTGTGAAATGAAAACGTGGTTGTGATTGTGAATTGATGTGATGTGATTGTATGTGATGAGAAAGAGATTTATGACGTGGGTTTAAAAAGGAGGTTTCTTAATGAATTGCCCTTTTTATGAATTTAAATGAGATCGAGCATGAGATGATTTATACATGATGTTTTGCCATGTTTTATATGCCAATTTTACATGACTTTGATACATGATATATATGTATACTCATATGGCATAGTTTTATTCCTCATGATCCTACCATAAATGATTATGCATAACACTATCAGCATGTAGATAGAGTAGTTATCTACCATGCTTGCATTATTGCCTTACTGAGCGTGTGGTTGCTCATCCCACTCTATTTTTCCCCCCTACAGAGCGTGCATAGTAGCCCAGTGAGGACTGAGGCGTATTATTTTGGACTCCGCTGCATCTCCATCGCTAAGAGGTATATACACAGTGATTCTTTTTGTATCTAAACAATGTAAAAGCACAGTATTCTTTTGAGTTGTACTTATGGGGGATGTAGATGTCAGTAAAACATGTATTCGTATAAGTACACGATTAAATGCACATGTATGACATCGTTTTAATTAATTGAGAATGAATGAGATGTGGTGTTTATTATTGACTCACAGCCCAACAGTGTGTGGTGAGCTTAGTTCACGACCGGGTAAGGTAACAGTAAAACGTAAAAAAATTTTAGTGATTTTGGTTAAAGAGAATGGAATTGGGTCGTGACAGAGATTGGTATCAGAGCTGTGTTGGCCTGATGTGAGTCATTAATAAAAATGTAGGAAAGTACATCCCCATAGTACTGTGCTTTTGTTTAGATATAACTGTGTATACTGTGATGGATTGAGCTTAATAAATTATTATAATACAGGGAGTTAGGCATTATGCCAGTTACACGCAAAGGTAGAGGGGCGAGAGCACGTACTAGAGGCCGTAGAGGTAGGCCTGAGAGCCGTGAGGAGCCACAGACTGAGCAGGCTCCATAGAACCCTACTGAGAGAGCAGGTGATACTGAGGCTCGCTTCGCTAGGTTAGAGCGGAGTATTGAGAGTCTGGTGGAGATAGTCACGCAGGCCTTGGGCGCCGGTGACAGACGAGGTCCCGCGGCACAGCCTACTACTGAACAGGCAGCTGCAGAGGCGGAGAGACCTCAGACTGCTGAGACAGCTACAGTTACACCACCTCCAGCCCAGGATACAGATTCTCCTATCGCTCCACAGCAGAGCGGTAGTGATGTGGGTTATGACTGCGACTTGAGCAGGTTGCGAGAGTTTCAAGCGCTGAAACCCCCAGTGTTTAGAGGGGTGAAGGACCCAGTGATTACGGAGGATTGGGTGTATGAGATGGAGAAACTGTATAAGTTTTTCCGATGCACTTCAAGTGAGAAGGTTGCCTTTGCCGTGTTTATGCTGAAAGGCGAGGTCGAGCATTGGTGGAGGTCCACCGAGACTATTTTGAGGGCCAGACATTCTGAGATCTCGTGGGAGATATTTCTAGAGGCCTTCAGGAGGCAGTATATTCCAGCTACCGCACAGAGAAAATTGCGGATGGAATTTATGAATTTGGTTCAGGGGAACCGGACTGTGGACGAGTATGAGTCCAAGTTTATGTCATTGGGGAGATATGACCCTGACACGATGGGTAGTGAGACCCGAAAGATTCAGAAGTTCATGGATGGGTTGAGATTGGCCATCCGAACTAAGCTAGCTCCCTTCGACATTGTGACTTATGAGGAGGCTGTACATAAGGCTCAGTTATGTGAGCAAGACTTTGAGCGAAATGCCTCCGAGCTTGGAAGGATCAGTGTCAGGAAGGACAGAGACCGGAAGAGATCCGGGTTTGGAAGAGTGGCCAAGAGAGGTGGCCAAAGGTTTTTCGAGAAGAGGCCTAAGATCGAGGAGGTGCAGGAGAGAGCTGCCAGACCTCCCGTATACCCAGCCTTGACAGCGCCGAGGGGTATAACTATTGGAGGACCACGACCTACCACGGATCAGTGTAGGAGATGTGGGAGATATCATGGGAATAGGCCATGTCAGGCGCCCCCTGTTTCGTGTTTTAGGTGTGGGAGGCCAGGGCATATATCGAGGTACTGCACTGAGATGATTGAGGTTGCCCCACAGAAGGGCAAGGAGCCCGAGGGAGCTCCAGTTGAGACAGCAGCCCCGAGGAGGAGGGCTACAGCTGAAGAGAAAGGGAAACAGGCTGCGGGTGTGAGCAGAGGAAGGGTGCACGCACTAGACCAGGACACTGCAGACGCATCGACAGATGTGATTAAAGGTACCATCCGAATCTTTGATTTAGAAGCATTGGTATTATTTGATCCTGGTGCCACGCATTCTTTCATATCACCTTCCTTTGCACATAAATTGTTGAAATATGTGAAGCCAACATTGTTGGATAAAATGTTGATGATTTCCACACCCATGAATGATAGTCAATTGACTGAGCATGTATGTAGGGATTGTAAATTAAAGATAGAGGGGAAGGAAATGATAGCCAATCTGATTTTATTGAATATGAATGATTTTGACGTAATTTTGGGAATGGATTGGTTGGCTACCAATCGTGTTGTGATGGATTGTCATGCCAAAACATTGATGTTTTCAGGATTAGACAATCTTATTATAAACTTCGACGAAAAGAAATGATATGAAAATAGCATGTTTGTTGTAAATAAAGGAGTATGATTTTAAATTCATATTGCTTGAGAGATAAATTTATTATTTATGATAAATGTTGAATGTGGAGTGATGGTTTATGTTACTAACGATGGAGAGGACAATGTGAAGGGTTCATTGCCTATGTGGTCGATATAGATGAGGCACACCCGGAATTGAAGGACATACCCGTAATTACGGACTACCCTGATGTCTTTCCGGATGAATTACCAGGACTACCACCTGAAAGGGAAATGGAATTTTGCATTGAGTTAGTGCCTGGTACAGAGCCGATATCGAAGCCACCCTATAGAATGGCTCCGATAGAGTTGGAAGAGCTGAAGAAACAGCTGCAAGAGTTGTTGGAGAAGGGGTTTATTAGACCGAGTGTCTCACCTTGGGGAGCACCGGTTCTATTTGTAAGGAAGAAGGATGGAAGCCTCCGACTGTGTATAGATTACCGGTTGTTGAATAAGGCCACCATTAAGAACAAGTACCCTCTTCCAAGAATCGATGATTTGTTGGATCAGCTCCAAGGAGCTGAAGTATTTTCTAAGATAGATCTGCGGTCAGGGTATCATCAGTTGAGGATGAGGAGTGGAGATGTACCCAAGACAGCATTTCGTACCCGTTATGGTCACTATGAGTTTTTGGTGATGCCATTCGGATTGACGAATGCTCCCGCAGCATTTATGGCATTGATGAATGATATATTCAAGCCATACCTGGACAAATTTGTTGATTGTTTTCATAGACGACATTTTGGTGTACTCTAAGTCCAGGGAAGATCATGAGGAGCACTTGAGGATAGTTCTGCAGACCCTCCGTGAGAGAGAATTGTATGCCAAACTCAGCAAGTGTAACTTTTGGTTGGAACAGATCTCATTTCTGGGGCATGTTGTGTCTAAGGATGGGGTATCAGTGGATCCATCCAAGATAGAGGCAGTTGTGCAGTGGGAACAGCCCAAGACAGTAACTGAGATCAGGAGTTTCCTGGGATTGGCAGGATATTATCGGAGATTTGTAGAGGGTTTCTCCAGACTAGCTGCTCCGTTGACACGCCTCACGCGAAAAGATGTTAAGTTTGTGTGGGATGAGGCATGTGAGAGGAGTTTTGAGGAGCTTAAGCGTCGATTGACGACTGCTCCAGTTCTCACCATTCCTACCAGCTCAGGAGGATTCTCGGTGTATACGGATGCATCACACCAGGGACTGGGCTGTGTGCTTATGCAGGATGGGAAGGTAGTTGCCTATGGATCTAGACAGTTGAAAGATCATGAGAGGAACTACCCGACACATGATTTAGAGTTGACGGCCGTAGTATTTGCTTTGAAAATATGGCGCCACTATCTCTATGGTGAGAAATTTCAGGTGTTCACAGACCATAAGAGCCTTAAGTACCTGTTCTCTCAGAAAGAGCTGAATATGAGACAGAGGAGATGGCTCGAACTCCTGAAAGACTATGATTGTGAAATCATGTACCACCCGGGTAAGGCAAATGTAGTTGCCGATGCTTTGAGTAGAAAGAACCTTGGGTTGGTATCTTATATGATGGTACGGGAACATGAATTGTTAGAACACTTTGCGAACCTCAGTTTGGATGTAACCCCACCTGGATCTGAGAGACTTGAGATCATGGCTAGTTTGAGACTAGAGCCAGAGTTGATTGGCCGTATTCGGCAAGCCCAGCAGAGTGATCGACGATGCATCGATTGGCTGAGGCAGATACAGACAGGTGTGGGTATTGATTTTGAGCAGAGTGCTGATGGCTTATTGAGGTTCAGAGGCAGAGTATGCGTTCCCAGGGATCCTGAGATCAGGAGAATGATTTTATCAGAGGCTCACTCATCGAAGTATACGATACATCCGGGAAGTACCAAGATGTATCAAAACCTTCAGAAAGTTTATTGGTGGTCTGGAATGAAAAGAGACATTGCGGAATATGTCGCTAAGTGTCTCGTTTGTCAGCAAGTGAAGGTAGAGCATCAGAAGCCTGCAGGATTATTGCAGCCTCTACCGATACCGACATGGAAGTGGGAGCATGTCACCATGGATTTTATGATGGGGTTGCCGAGGACCCGTAGAGGTCATGATGCCATATGGGTTATTGTGGACCGGTTGACTAGGTCCGCCCATTTCTTGGCTATGAGAGCTACCGATACACTAAGTCAGTTGGCGAACCTGTATATTCGAGAGATATTACGGCTACATGGTGTACCAGTGAGCGTTGTTTCTGATAGGGATGCCCGCTTCACTTCCCATTTCTGGGAACATTTTCAGGAAGCGCTGGGGACCCGACTGAGTTTTAGCACCGCCTTTCATCCTCAGACCGATGGGCAGTCAGAGAGGACTATACAGACCCTCGAGGATATGTTGAGAGCGTGTGTGCTGGATTTTAGAGGCTCCTGGGATGACCACCTGCAGTTAGCCGAGTTCGCATATAATAATAGCTATCATGCTAGTATCGGGATGGCACCCTATGAGGCATTATACGGGCGTAGATGTCGTTCCCCCATTGGATGGGAAGAGGTTGGTGACAGACAGATTTTTGCTC
Organism: Firmiana major; assembly: GCA_033439115.1. Classification (NCBI taxonomy): domain Eukaryota; kingdom Viridiplantae; phylum Streptophyta; class Magnoliopsida; order Malvales; family Malvaceae; genus Firmiana; species Firmiana major. Next base: position 44,182,416 of record CM065905.1, read on the forward strand.
CGGACTTAGTGCAGCAGGCATCTGAGGACGTCCAGTTGATATGTGAGAGATTACGGACAGCTTAGAGCCGGTAAAAGAGTTATGCTGACAAGAGACGAAGACCACTGGAGTTTGATGAGGGTGGGTCGGTGTTTCTGAGGGTATCACCATCGAAGGGTATTATGAGATTTGGTAAGAAGGGCAAGCTGAGTCCTAGATACATCGGACCCTTCGAGATTTTGGAGAGAGTGGGAGATAAGGCGTATAGGTTGGCATTGCCACCGGACTTGGCGAATGTCCACAACGTCTTCCACGTCTCGATGCTTCGGAAGTATCACCCGGACCCGGCACACGTAATAAGATATGAGCTGTTGGAGCTCCATGAGAGTATGACGTATGTTGAGAAGCCGGTTCGGATACTGGATAGAAAAGAGAAAGTGTTACGGAATAAGACAATTCCCTTGGTGAAAGTGCTTTGGCAACACCACACGGCGGAAGAGGCCACGTGGGAATTAGAGAACTTGATACGGGAGAAGTACCCCCAACTGTTCGAAGAGTGAATTGGTTCTAATTTGGAGGATCAAATTTCTTGAAGGAGGGGAGAATGTAAGACCCCGTATATGTAAAAGGGTAATATGTGTAATTGGATCAAATAATATGAATGGACTTGTAATGTAAATTATGATTGATGTAAGTCCATGGATTCAATGTACGTATGTGTAATATGAATTGTAACGTACATACAAGTTTTATTGAGTATGAATACGAAGGAATGAGTTATGGCAAGTGATGGATGTGATTGAAACTCAAAATGAGTAGTGTGGTAAAATGGAATGGAGTTAAGCTTCCATTCGGTTCTATGTATCATACCTTGGGACATATAATGAATGCACACAAGTTTCAATGTGCATAAGGTATGAATGGATGCCATTTTCAAGTTATAAAGGTGGATGGATGAGAAAAATGGCCATGGCAATAGATTAAGGATGTGTTGGTATGAGTTGCAGCAAAGAAACTGCAGGAAATCTGGAAAACATGAGGTCCAGATCGATCTCATAGGATGAGAGATCGATCTGGAAGAGCCAGAATGCTCTTATTTGGGCGAAAGAATAGAGCAGATCGATCTCCAATGGAGACAGATCGATCTGCCAAGCATTCTGTAAGTGAAAAGATCAATCCTCAAGCACCCAGATCGATCTCCTTAGCTCTCTGTTTGGGACCAGATCGATCTCATGCTTCTACAGATCGATCTCATGATTCAACAGATCGATCTCATTGCTTCGACAGATCGATCTCAGGCTTAAAAATGCCGTGAAAAAGAGGGATTTTAAGGGACCAGATCGATCTCCTCTTGGACCAGATCGATCTCCTCAAGTCATTTCTATATAAGGAGAGCTGAAAAATCTGGAAATCTCGGAAAACACTTAACCATACAATTTCAACCCCAAAAACCCAACTTTCCCTCTCTAAAATCAGCCATTTTCAGTGAGATTTGGAGAGAGATCATTAGAGGCAAAGTTGTTCCTATCAAAGAGAAGAACAACAGAGTGAGAGGGCATTTTCCTATTCTTGGAATTGAAAGAGTTAAGGGCATTACCATTTGGAGCAAGAAGAGAAATCATATTGGTAAGATTCTAACACTCCAATCCAAATGCATTAGCTATTTAATTGATTTTGGAGTTGATTGATATGAGTATTGATGGATAAACTACCTAGGAATGTAGGGGAATTGGTGTGACCTAGAAATCTAAATGGGTGTAAAGTGAGGATATGTGGGATTGAATGAGTTTATGATTTATGGCATGCCAAAGTTGTTATTGGGATAATATTTATGATTTTAAACGGTTAAATGAGATTACATAGTGAGTTTGGAGGAATTGTGGAAATGGGTATGTATATAATTGATAAATGCCATAGTGAGGGGATTCATGGAATATGAACGCTATGAGCTTTATGTCGATTTGATATCGACTTTGAATAAGTTAATAGGCCTAAGAAGGTCCATAGACTCGAGTTATGGATAAAGTAATGAAACGAGGCCAAATAAGCTTTAATAGAGGCTATAGATTAAATTGACTATAGCAGGCACAAGGGTTACAATTTATGGATCGAATATAATGCGGAATACGATTTTGTGCAGTCCCGAAGAATTCGTTCAAGGCGGACCGAATCGTACGAGTAAGCAGCTTAAGGAAATGGAATCACGCATCGCGATTCCAGGTAAGGGAATTTTGTGAGTATATAGAGGTAGCTGCTCGTACTTTGAACTTGTGGGTGAATATCGGGTGTTTTTATGAAATGCATGATTGCTCAAATAAATGTTGATGGTATTCGTGAAAGATGATGGGTATATGCGTGGTTTTGGATTTGAAGTGGATTTTATGAAAAAGGGATAGTAAGGCTAATAATTGCATAAATCATGTGTTTTGAATGCTTTTACAAAACACAATGCTTTGATTTGAGCAAATAAAAGGATAGGCTGGCTAGTACTTGAATGATGTTGTGAAATAGCCCATATGAGGCACTAAGCATATTATGAGATGTTTTGAATGCATGTAAGCCGCCTATCGCGTGTATGAGATATAATTCGCGTTAGAGCCTCGCTCGCGCGAGATTTCTATGTTTTCACTTGTGTGAAACGTGCTTGAGCTTAGCTCGCACCTTGAAATTGAATTGTGATGATGTTTATAAACCGTACTGGAGCTTATGCTCGTACGTGGATTTGAGTGGTTTTTCTTATGCATATAACTGTACTGGAGCTATGCTCGTACATGGTTTTTTTCATATTTTATGCATAAATGCCATACCAGAGCGTTGCTCGTACGAAGTGATTGGTTTTGATGCATGAATTCGTGCTAGAGCGTAGCTCGCGCTGGTTTTCACACTGTGGTATGTATGAGGCCGTGGTGAGAGATGCGGATTAACTCAGGGAACCCAACAGGCCTAACAGACCTCTTAGGTGGGGTGAAGGTGAGGGGCTAGGACCTGACTTAATCCATCCAGGGAACCCAACAGGCCTGACAGACCTCTTAGGTGGGGTGAGGGTGAGGGGCTAGGACCTGGATCAGGGAACCCAACAGGGGCGAGCAAGGCCATGAGGGGCTAGGACCTGGTATTGAGGTTACTCCCACGCGCTCTTGAGACTATAAAGGTTACACTCGATATGGGGTAGATAAGACCTATGGCAGGCACCCCCTAACCATGTTATGGGTCCGCGGAGTACGATGTACCGTGTATATTACATGGAGTACGATGTACCGCGTGGTGGTTACTTGATTGAGAAAGTCTGGCGGAGAACTAACCCACCTTCGTGCCAGCATGATACCCCGCACACTGGAATCCGTGTGGTCTGGGATGATATGTGACGATTGGCTAATGTAGTCACTTGAGATATAGTAACCTGTCTCCTTGCTTGAATTACTTACTACCACATGATTTTAAATCTCTAAGTGTCATTGTGATTGTTTAAGGTAGACCCGAAGGAGGGGTCGAGCCTCGTGGATTTGAATTGTGAAATGAAAACGTGGTTGTGATTGTGAATTGATGTGATGTGATTGTATGTGATGAGAAAGAGATTTATGACGTGGGTTTAAAAAGGAGGTTTCTTAATAAATTGCCCTTTTTATGAATTTAAATGAGATCGAGCATGAGATGATTTATACATGATGTTTTACCATGTTTTATATGCCAATTTTACATGACTTTGATACATGATATATATGTATACTCATATGGCATAGTTTTATTCCTCATGATCCTACCATAAATGATTATGCATAACACTATCAGCATGTAGATAGAGTAGTTATCTACCATGCTTGCATTATTGCCTTACTGAGCGTGTGGTTTCATCCCACTCTATTTTTCCCCCCTACAGAGCGTGCATAGTAGCCCAGTGAGGACTGAGGCGTATTATTTTGGACTCCGCTGCATCTCCATCGCTAAGAGGTATATACACAGTGATTCTTTTTGTATCTAAACAATGTAAAAGCACAGTATTCTTTTGAGTTGTACTTATGGGGGATGTAGATGTCAGTAAAACATGTATTCGTATAAGTACACGATTAAATGCACATGTATGACATCGTTTTAATTAATTGAGAATGAATGAGATGTGGTGCTTATTATTGACTCACAGCCCAACAGTGTGTGGTGAGCTTAGTTCACGACCGGGTAAGGTAACAGTAAAACGCGAAAAATTTTCAGTGATTTCGGTTAAAGAGAATGGAATTGGGTCGTGACAAGATCGATCTCCTTCCATAAGGCATATCGATCTCTAGTTGCCCCTGGTTAGTAAAGATTGATCTCTTCTTAAGGCCAGATCAATCTCTAAAGCCTTCTGCCTGACCAAGATCGATCCCATCTCATGAGCAAGGATTAATCTCATCTCTTGAGCAGATCGATCCCCTAGCCTACAAGTCAAATTCTGAAGGACTTTAAATAAGGGCAGATTAATCTCTCACCCTAGGAGATCTATCTGATGAGGCAAATTCTATAAAACATGACAGTTGAGTTCTTTATTTCACGAAAGAACTCATCTTCCTCCATTTTTAACTAAGAACTTAGCTTTCTCACTCTAAGATTTCCATACACCATCTTCTAGTATGTTAATCTAGACATTTTGATGAGTTGATTGGTGTATATAATGTTGGCTGAAATGTTCATGTACATGCTTAAACAACCATGACCTATAGTGGGCTTAGTGAGAGAAAAATTAAATGGCATGGAGTTAAGGATGATTTGAGCATATAAATATGTTAGTGAGCATGTATACTTAATTCTAAGGTAGTTTTGTGAAATACATATGTTTGAATAGATGATGATTGAAAATAGGCATAAGAGGTATATGATGAAATGCCATAGAGAAGGAAAATGATGAACTCAAGGCATTGTGAGAGTAATGTTGGTTCAGTGTGAATCAATAGACCTAAAGAGTCTAATAGATTCTCGAGAAACGAATAGAACGATAGAAATTGTAAGACTCTCAAATTTATAAGTATATGCATGTACATGCTATGTGAAGTATAAATGATGTAAAGTTCATAAATGCAATGTACACACTTGTAATATGAGTTTGTGATGTACATACAAGTTTCGTTATGTATGAACAATAAGAAATGGACTTTTGTAGATGATGAATGTGAGTGGAATGAAAAATGAGTGGTGTGGTAAAATAGAATGAAGTATGCATAAGTTGCATAAATGGTTATACTCCATTTGGTTGTAAATTGTTTATATTTGGTTATATAATGAATGCACACAAGTCTCAATGTGTATAAGGTATGAATGGATGTCATTTTCAAGCTTTAAAGGTGATTGGATGAGAAAATGACTATGGCAGCAAAATAAATGAAGTTTGGTGTAAGTTACTATAGAAAATTGCAGTAAGATTTGGAAAATATGAATGAGAGATTGATCTCATGGGATAAGAGATCGATCTGGAAGAGCCAAAAATACTCTTGTTCGAGCAATGGAACAGGGGCAGATCGATCTCCAAGAGGGCCAGATCGATCTGCTAAGCATTCTGTGAAGAAGGAATTGATCCCTAAAGGGCCAGATCGATTTCCTTAAGCTATTAACTTGCAACAGATCGATCTCATGCAAGAGCAGATCGATCTCCTTAAGGTTCTGTGTTGTTAAGATCGATCTCATGCTTAGGAGCAGATCGATCTCAATAAGCCTAAAAGGTTAGTTTCGAGAGGAAAAAGTGTAGGGCAGATCGATCTCATTGAAGAGCAGATCAATCTCATAGAGAGAATTCTATAAATACTGAACTTCTGCACTTCAGTTTGCACGAGAGAAACTATTCCATGTAAGAGCAAAAGTGTAACCTAGCATCCCTACACCAGAAAAACTTCAGTTTGTGATCAGTTTTAAGTGAGATATAAGTGAGTAAAGTTGTTCTTAGCAAAGAGGAGAACAACATACTTGAAAACAAGAGATTAAGATCAAAGGTTTCAATAGCAAGGTGGATTTTACCATTTTGGTGACAAAAAAAGGAAATCTCAGCTAGGTAAGATTTAATGCACCAAGTTGATATATGTTAAACTAGGTGTATTGATGAGTTAAATAGTATATGTATGACTTGTTAGAAATGAAAGAATCATGAAAAATGTACATGACCTAGTTTTGGCATTAAGATGAGAACATGATGAAAAATGGTGTGAACATTGATTTAATGATGGAATATGCATGTATGTAAGATTATAAGTTAATTGTATGAAATGCATAAATTAGAAATGAGGAGAAATGAATATAGGTATATGAAAAGATTATGGCTTTAGACCATATTTGGAGAAAATGAGGAGATTTAAATATTAAATTGAGATTTGGCAAATGAAAGGAGTATATAGTGATATACTAATGCCAAAAATTATAGCAACTTCAATAATCACATTGAAAGTTGATCGGACTGCGAAAGTGAGTTGCACCGAGGAAGAGAGGTCACTTGACGTGATTCGAGATAAGGGAATTCGTGAGTAGCTAGAGATGGCTACACATATATTGAATTAGAGTTTTGATATTATACTCTATATGAATTCCCTAAAATAGACATGTTGTTGTGCTAAGGATTTATGAGATAAAGTGTGTTTTATCCAAAAATAGGATAAAAAGCCTTAGAAGCATGTTGTGACCCAAAATGCATGAATTGCATGATAGTATGGCTAAGGTTTTCATGTATATGAGAAAACAACACATTTAAGTGCTAATTTGATTTGAATTGAGAGAGATGTGATTTGAATAAGCCATCTATCTGGTTTTGTGTGAAAACCATAAGTGTTAGAGAATACTCGCACTATATTTTGAGATATGCATCACATAGTACTGGAGGATATACTCGTGTACTCAGTTTGTGATTGATGCATATAAAGTATTAGGAGCTTTGCTCGTACTCAGTTTGTGATTGATGCATATAGAGTATTAGGAGATTTGCTCATACTCAGTTTTATATGATAGAGTACTTGGAGCGTTGCTCGTACTTGACTTTTCATGATTTATACATGATATAGTACTGGAGCGATAGCTCGTACTTGATTTGAAAAGAGAGTTATGCATTAACCTAATGCTAGAGGTTACTCACACTAGTGTTTGATATTTTGAGATGCATATACAGTGTTTAAGAGGCGGAGTGATGATTGTGAGTCACACTCAAGACGCGCACTGCAGTTTTTGTGATATATAAGACATGTTAAAGAAAAACCATGACGATTTCCTCTGTGTAGACTGAGTGTCACACTGTTGAGATGTTCGCACGTGGATTTAGAGACGTGACATTTATTTTCCATAGTATGAGGGCTAAGACTTATGACAAGCACCCCAACTATAATGTATTTCGATGGTATGAGGGCTAAGACCTATGGCAGGCACCTCGACCATGAGGAGAGGGTCCACGGGTGTACGTTGTACCGTACGAGTGGCATGGAGTACACTATACCATGTGTTGTGTGGAGTTGTGGAGTTGAGGAGTATATGACTGGCGGTTGTGATGGACTGACTCCCATCTCGTTGCAGCAGTAATTACTCGTATATCAAGATCTGTGTTGCCTGAGATTTCACCTTATATGATATGGCCATAGTCCAAGAGAGTATTGCATTAGCCACTGACTCTCGCATGATATATCACTTGTTTTCATGATACGGTTAGACCTGAGAGAGATAGGTTGAAAATCAGGTATTGTGTTATGTTGTGAACTGCCATATTTACTGTGATTTATGTGTCATGGCAATGATTTCTATAAAGGCATTTTGAAATTTTAAATATGCACTGTCTTGCATGAATGCCTATATTTGATAACTCAGCATGATTTTAAGTACATGGAATTTATTCTGTACTATTATTACATCATTTTGATACATGCTTCGAGATGAGAGAAGGAAAGGTAAAGCCTTATTTTCAGTAGATTGTGCGGTTGTCTACTTGCTTGCCTGATTTTCATACTGAGCGCGTTGTTTGCTCATCCCCCTTTATTTTCCACTCTCTACAGATCATCCGCAGTAGATTGAGTCTGACTGAAGGATAGCATTCCTTTTGTCCACTGCCATTTCCAATTGAGTTAAAGGTATACACATCGCGTACTATTTTGTATCTGAACAATGTATAAGCACAATGATGTACACGTTTGTAATACTGGGGATGTAAGTATGTAATGTAAATAAATCTACTTATGAGAAATATATGCGTATAGTCAAAAGATATTTATGGTGACATGTAAATATGATGTGATAAGATGAGTATGAATGAGATGACTAATGTCGAATCACAGCCCAACTGTTGGTGAAGAGAAAGGTAAGTAAAAAGTGAAAAAATAGTAGTGGTTTTTGGTAAGTCACAAAAGGAGGTCGTGATAGAATGGTATCAGAGCGTAGTTGGTTTGATGTGAGTCGGTATTAGTTTAGGAAAGTGTACAGCCTCATATTACTGTGCTTTGTTCAGTTACAATTATGTATACAAGATGAGAATCAGACTAATTTAAGATTGTGAATGCAAGAATTTAGTCTATATGGCTAATACCAGCCGTGGTAGAGGGGCGAGAGGTAGGGCTCGAGGCTGTAGAGGTAGGCCAGAGACCCGAGATGAGACTTCTGGTCAGACTGAGGTACCAGAGACTACTGAGGCATGCTTCATGAGGATTGAGCTTAGCCTAGAGATGATAGTGAAGATACTGGCACAAACTATGCCAGAAAGACAGGGACAAGATGCAGAGACTATGACAGGAGAGGCAGTTACACCGACACACCTGCATAGCCTACAGTTGAGATAACATGGGCTGCAGATACTCCTATACCCCCACCAGTTCAGGATAGTAATGGATGGGATACGAGTGTGATTTAGATAGATTGCGACAGTTCCAAAAGCTTGGACCTCCATCTTTTAGAGGGGTCAAGGAACCAGTTGCTGCTGAGGAGTAGATTGGAGAGATAGAGAAGTTGTACAGATTCTTTGAGTGTACGACTTCAGAGATGATCGTATTTACTGCATTCCTACTGAAGGGAACAGCAGAGCATTGATGGAAGTCCACCAGACCCATATTGAGAGCCCGACATGCTGAGATTAGTTAGGAGATATTTTTGGATGCCTTCAAGAGGCAGTTTGTTCTAGATATGGCACAGAGGAGGCTGCAAGTCGAGTTCTTGTGGTTGAGCTAGAGAAGTCTTTCAGTGGATGAGTACGAGACTAGATTTTTAGCCTTGGGAAGGTATGACCCCGATACCATATACAACAAGACTCAAAAAGTCCACAGATTTATAGATGGATTGAGACTGGTGCTACGGTCTAGATTGGTACCATTGGATATTGGCACATATGATGAGGCAGTGCGCAGAGCGCAATTACCTGAGTAGGACTGTGAGAGGAATGCCTTTGAGTTTGAGAAGATCAGTCGGAGCTGAGAGAAGGATAGGAAGAGGCAGGTTAGAGACAGAGGTTTCAGTTATCGAGGAGGGAGGAGACTCTTCGGTAAGAAATCACGGATAGAGGAGGTGCGAGAGAGACCAGTTAGGCCTCCTACATACCCGGCTATAACTCCGACAAAAAGCATTTTGATTGGAGGATCGAGGCCTACTACTGATCAATACAGTAGATATGGAAGATACCATGGTGGTAGACCTTGTTCGATGAGTCCTATTATGTGTTTCTGATGTGGGAAACCAGAGCATATTGCTAGAGTTTGCCCAGAGATGGTTGAGACTGACCCACAGAAGGGTAAGGAGCCAGAGAGAGCTCCAGTTGATATGTCTACGTCGAGGAGGAGAGCGACAACAGAGGAGAAGAGGAAGCAGGTGATAGGTTGAGGGCGAGTACACGCTTTGGACCAGGACACCGCGGATGCTTCGACAAATGTGATTTGAGGTTTTATAGAGTACGTGGTTGATACGGATAAGGTACATCCAAAGATGGAAGATATTCCTGTGGTTAGTGAGTTCTCAGATGTCTTTTCAGATGAATTGTCAAGATTGCCACCAAACAGAGAGATGGAGTTCTGTATAGATTTGGTGCCTGGTACTGAGCCTATTTCGAAACCACCATATCGCAGGCCTTATAGAGCTAGAGGAGCTCAAGAAATTGTTACAGGAGCTTTTGGACAGGGGTTTTATCCGACCGAGTGTTTCACCGTGGGGAGCATAAATTTTGTTTATGAGGAAGCATGATGGGAGCCTTTGATTGTGTATAGATTACAGATTGTTGAATAAGGCAACCATCAAGAATAAATATTCCCTTCCACGTATTGATGATTTGTTAGATCAGCTTCGAAGAGCGTAGGTCTTTTCTAAGATTGATTTGAGGTCTGGGTATCATCAGCTGAGAGTAAGGAGTGGAGATGTGCCCAAGACAACATTTAGGACCCGATATGGCCATTATGTGTTCTTGGTTATGCCATTCAGATTGACAAATGCTCCCACAGCTTTCATGGCTTTGATGAATGATGTGTTCAAGCCATATTTGGATCAGTTTATTATTGTCTTCATCGATGACATTTTGGTATACTCTAAATCTGATGAGGAGCATGAGAGGCACCTCAAGATTGTATTGCAAACTGTTGAGTTAATGTATTTTGAAATGACAAAACAAGTTAATTCAATAATGTTAAGATGATATACAAACATGTTTAGAGGTTATTAGTACCAGAACTTAGAGTTCTGCTGATGAGAGATCGATCTGGGGTATGAGAGATCGATCTTATGATGGAAGAGATCGATCTGGCAAGCCTTAAATCTGTACAAAGGCATTTAGGAAGAATGAGATCGATCTGCAAGGGTTAAGAGATCGATCTGGCTAATGCTAGAGTTGAGAGATCGATCTGGTCTAGGAAGAGATCGATCTACCTTAAGAGCTTAAGAATATAGATCGATCTGAGAGATCGATCCACACTTAAACAGAGAACTTATGAGATCGATCTGGTAAGGAAGAGATCGATCTCCTCAAAGTCAGAGAGCTAAAGAGATCGATCTGTGTTGTTGAGAGATCGATCTCCTCTCTACGAGATTGCATGGTAGATCGATCTGGAGATCGATCTTGCTTCAAACAGAGAGTTAAGGAGATCGATCTGCCTATTCGACAGATCGATCTGCCTCATTACTTTTAAACTAACAGATCGATCTGCTAACCTATGAGATCGATCTCCTTGTGTATTTGTGCTTCAATCTTGCAGGATTTATAACTAAGAGATCGATCTGGCCAAGAAGGCAGATCGATCTGGCACTCTACTGGAGGCACCCAACGGCTAGTTTCTGCAAAACACAACGGGAAGAATAGCATTTAATGCTCCAACTACCAATCCTTCAGTATTTAACCAAGCATTGAAGACAAAGAGAATAGAGACACTATTGCTGCATATTCCAAACATTCTCAAGCTTTAATTCTTTCATTCTTTGTGTCCCTATTGCTCATTCATTGAGAATCATTGTAAAAGCTTAAGTGCAAAAAGCTACATTTGTCCTACCACTTTAAAGCATTATATTGTATTCAGTCTTATCTTAAAAGAGAAGAGGATTGTTCCTCAGTGAGAGTATATTGTAAGAGGCTGAATACTTTTTCTGTATTGCTAAGGGTAGAGAGGTTATTCCTTAACCTGCAAAAAGGAACTGTGTAAGCTCTATTGATAGAGAGAAAGAAAACACTTGACAAGAAGGTCAAGGAGAGAGGACGTAGGCAAGAGTTTGGCCGAACCTCTATAAACGATTGTGTTTGTTTCTCTCTTCCCTACTCTGCATTAAATTATTACATTGCACTATATTGCTCATTATCATTTGTGATTAAATTGTGATTAATTTTTTAATTTGACATAATTGTTAGAAAACCGATTCACCCCCCTCTCGGTAGAGCCAACACAAACTTTACGAGAGCAGAAGTTGTATGCTAAACTCAACAAGTGTGATTTTTAGTTGTCACAAATCTCTTTTTTGGGACATGTAGTAACGAAGGATGGTGTATCAGTGGATCCATCCAAGATTGAGGCTGTAGTTTAGTGGGAACAGCCAAGGACAGTTATTGAGATTAGGAGTTTCTTGGGTTTAGCAGGATATTATCGAATATTCGTTTAGGGATTTTCGAAGTTAGTTGCTCTATTGACATGTCTCACTCGAAAGAGTGTAGCGTTTGTATGGGATGAAGATTGTGAGAGACATTTTCAGGAGTTGAAGAGTCGATTGACCACTGCTCCAATTCTCACTATCTCTAACAGCTCAAGAGGATTCTTAGTGTATACAGATGCTTTGTATTAGGGACTGGGTTGTGTATTAATGCAGGATGGGAGGGTAGTTGCTTATGTATCCATACAACTGAAGGATCATGAGAAGAACTATCTGACCCAAGATTTGGAGTTAGCAGTAGTAGTGTTTACATTGAATGTATGACGCCACTACTTATATGGAGAAAAATTTTAGATATTTACCGACCATAAGAGCCTTAAGTATCTGTTCTCACAGAAAGAATTGAACATGAGACAGAGAAGATGGCTAGAGCTTCTGAAGGATTATGATTGTGAGATACTTTATCATTCGGGTAAGGTTAATGTTGTAGCTGATGCTTTGAGCAGAAAGAGCCTTGGGATGGTATTGTATATGATGGTCAAGGAACATGAGTTGCTAGAGCAGTTTGCTAGCCTAAATTTGGGAGTTGTGCCTTCTGACATAGATACGGACTATATGATTGCTAGTCTACACTTGGAGCCAAATCTGTTAGAAAAGATCAGAGTGGCTCAGCAGACTGATCCGTATTGCATTGACATGAGAGGTCAGATACAGAAGGGCACAGTGACTGGCTTTAAGATAAGTTCAGATGGACTCCTAAGGTTCAGAGGCAGATTGTGTGTTCTCGAGGACCCAGAGGTCAGGAGATACACATTACATCCGGGGAGTAACAAGATGTACCAAAATATCTGGAAGGTGTACTGGTGGTCAGGTCTGAAGAAGGATGTTGTAGATATTGTGCCAAAATGTCTTGTATGTCAGCAAGTGAAGGTAGAACATCAGAAACCTGCAGGGTTATTGCAGCCTCTACCTATACCAACATGGAAATGGGAGCATATCACCATGGATTTTGTGATGGGTTTACCAAGGACCCGGAGGAATCACGATGCTATATGGGTGATAGGTGATAGATTGACGAAGTCAACCCACTTTCTAGCTATGAGAGCTACCGATACTACGAGTTCATTGGCAGAGTTGTATGTACGCGAGGTTACATGGTATTCCAGTGAGCATTGTCTCAGATAGGGATTCTCCCTTCACTTCCCACTTTTGAGAACATTTTCAGGAAGCCATGGAAACCTAATTGAGTTTGAGCATCGCTTATCATCCTTAGACAGATGGTCAGTCAGAGAGTACTATACAGACTCTGGAGGATATGTTGAGAGCATGTGTGCTAAATTTTAGAGGCTCTTGGGATGACTATTTGTCACTAGCCGAGTTCGCCTACAACAACAGTTATCATGCGAGTATCGGGATGGCACCCTACGAGACTTTATATGTCCGTAGATGTCGTTACCCTATCGATTGGGAAGAAGTGGGTGACCGAAATATTTTTGCTCCTGATTGGTTGCACAAACCTCTGAGGATGTCCGGTTGATTGTTTAGAGATTGAAGACATCTCAGAGTAGATAAAAGAGTTATGCTGATAGGAGATGTAGGCCACTTGAGTTTACAGTTGGTGAGTTAGTATTTCTGAAGGTTTCTCCTTCGAAGGGTATAGCGAGATTGGGAAGAGAGGTAAGTTGAGTCCTTATAACATTGGACCCTTTGAGATACTAGATAGAGTGGGAGATAAGCCATATAGATTGGTTTTGCCACCTGATTTATCAAGAGTGCACAACGTCTTCCACATTTCGATGCTAAGGAAGTATCATCCAGATCCAAATCATGTGATTCAGTATGAGCCATTGGAGCTCAAAGATAATCTAACTTATGTAGAGAAATCGATCCGGATATTGGATAGAAAGGAGAAAGTTTTAAGGAATAAGACCATTGGGCTAGTGAAGATTCTCTGGCAGCATCACACTTCAGAAAAAGCTACTTGGGAGCTAGAGAGTTTGATGCGAGAGAAATATCCCCATCTGTTTGTAGAGTAACTTGGTTCTATTTTAGAGGACCAAATTCTTTTAAGGAGGGGAGGATTGTAAGACCCTTAAATTTATAAGTATATACATGTACATGCTATGTGAAGTATAAACGATGTAAAGTCCATAAATGCAATGTAAACACTTGTAATATGAGTTTGTGATGTACGTACAAGTTTCGTTATGCATGAATAATAAGAAATGGACTTTTGTAGATGATGAATATGAGTGGAATGGAAAATAAGTGGTATGGTAATATTGAATGAACTATGCATAAGTTGCATAAATGGTTATACTCCATTTGGTTGTAAATTGTTTACCTTTAGTTATACAATGAATGCACACAAGTCTCAATGTGTATAAGGTATGAATGGATGTCATTTTCAAGCCTTAAAGGTGATTGGATGAGAAAATGACTATGGCAGCAAAATAAATGAAGTTTGGTGTAAGTTACTACAGAAAACTGCAGTAAAATCTGAAAAATATGAATGAGAGATCGATCTCATGGGATGAGAGATCGATCTAGAAGAGCAAAAAATGCTCTTATTCGAGCAATGGAACAGGGGCAGATCGATCTCCAAGAGGGTCAGATCGATCTGTTAAGCATTTTGTGAAGAAGGAATCGATCCCTAGAGGGCTGATCGATTTCCTTAAGCTACTGACTTGCAACAGATCGATCTTATGCAAGAGCAGATCGATCTCCTTAAGGTTCTATGTTGTTAAGATCGATCTCATGCTTGGCAGCAGATCGGCCTCATTAAGCCTGAAAGGTCAGTTTCGAGAGGAAAAAGTGCAGGGCAGATCTATCTCATTGAAGAGCAGATCGATCTCATAAAGACAATTCTATAAATACCGAACTTCTGTAATTCAGTTTGCACGAGAAAAACTATTCCATTTAAAAGCAAAAGTGTAACCTAACATCCCTACACTAGAAAAACTTCAATTTGTAATCAGTTTTGAGTGACAAATAAGTGAGTAAAGTTGTTCTTAGTAAAGAGGAGAACAACATACTTGGAAACAAGAGATTGAGATCAAAGGTTTCAATAGCAAGGTAGATTTTACCATTTTGGTGACAAAGGAAGGAAATCTCAGCTAGGTAAGATTTAATGCACCAAGTTGATAAATGTTAAACTAGGTGTATAGATGAGTTAAATAGTATATGTATGACTTGTTAGAAATGAAAGAATCATGAAAAATATACATGACCTAGTTTTGGCATGAAGATGAGAATATGATGAAAAATGGTGTGAACATTGATTTCATGATGGAATATGCATGTATGCAAGATTATAAGTTAATCTTATGAAATGCATAAATTAGAAATGAGCAGAAATGAATATAGGTATATGAAAAGATTATGGCTTTAGACCATATTTAGAGCAAATGAGGAGATTTTAATATTAAATTGAGATTTGGCAAATGAAAGGAGTATATAGTGATATATTAATGCCAAAAATTATAACAACTTCGATAATCACATTGGAAGATGATCGGACTGCGAAAGTGAGTTGCACAGAGGAAGAGAGGTCACTTGACGTGATCCGAGGTAAAGGAATTCATGAGTAGCTAGAGATGGCTACACATATATTGAATTAGAGTTTTGATATTATACTTTATATGAATTCCCTGAAATAGACATGTTGTTGTGCTAAGGATTTATGAGATAAAGTGTGTTTTATCCAAAAATAGGATAAAAAGCCTTAGAAGCATGTTGTGAACCAAAATGCATGAGTTGCATGATAGTATGGTTAAGGTTTTCATGTATATGCGAAAACAACACATTTAAGTGCTAATTTGATTTGAATTGAGAGAGTTGTGATTTGAATAAGCCATCTATATGGTTTTGTGTGAAAACCATAAGTGCTAGAGAATACTCGCATTATATTTTGAGATACGCATCACATAGTACTAGAGGATATACTCGTACTATATCTTAATGCTATTTTATGCATGTTGGAGTATTGGGAGCATTGCTCGTACTCAGTTTGTGATTGATGCATATAGAGTATTGGGAGCTTTGCTTATACTTAGTTTTACTTGATAGAGTACTGGGAGCATTGCTCGAACTCGACTTTTCATGATTTATACATGATATAGTACTGGAGCGATAGCTCGGACTTGATTTGAAAAGAGAGTTATGCATTAACCTAGTGTTAGAGGTTACTTGCACTAGTGTTTGATATTTTGAGATGCATATACAGTGTTTAAGAGGTGGAGTGATGATTGTGAGTCACACTCAAGACGCGCACTGTAGTTTTTGTGATATATAAGACATGTTAAAGAAACACTGTGACGATTTCCATCGTGTAGACTGAGTGTCACACTGTTGAGATGTTCGTACGTGTATTTAGAGATATGGTATTTATTTTTCATAGTATGAGGGCTAAGACTTATGGCAAGCACCCCGACTATGATGTATTTCCATGGTGTGATGGCTAAGACCTATGGCAGGCACCTCGACCATGAGGAGAGGGTCCACGAGTGTACATTGTACCGTGCGAGTGGCATGGAGTACACTGTACCGTGTGTTGTGTGGAGTTGTTGAGTTGAGGAGTATATAGTTGGTGGTTGTGATAGATTGACCCCCTTCCCGTTGCAGCAGTGATTACCCGCACTCCAAGATCTGTGTTGCTTGGGATTTCACCTTATAGGATATGGCCATAGTCTAGGAGAGTATTGCATTAGCCACTGAGTCTCGCATGATATATCACTTGTTTTCATGATATGGTTAGACTTGAGAGAGATAGGTCAGAAACTGGTTATTGTGTTGTGTTGTGACCTGCCATATTTACTGTGATTTATGTGTAAATAACAATGATTTCTATAAAGGCATTTCAAAATTTTAAATATGCACTGTTTTACATGAATGCCTATATTTGATAACTCAGCATGATTTTAAGTACATGAAATTTATTCTGTACTATTATTATATCATTTTGATACATGCTTTGAGATGAGAGAAGGAAAGGCAAAGCCTTATTTTCAGTAGATAGTGCAATTGTCTACTTGCTTGCCTGATTTCCTTACTGAGCGCGTTGTTTGCTCATCCCCTTTATTTTTCACTCTCTATAGATCATCCGTAGTAGATTGAGTCCGGCTGAAGTATAGCATTCCTTTTATCCGTTGCGATTTCCCATTGAGTTAAAGGTATACACATCGCGTACTATTTTGTATCTGAACAATGTATAAGCATAGTGATGTACACGTTTGTAATATTGGGGATGTAAGTATGTAATGTAGATAAATCTACTTATGAGAAATATGTGCATACAATCAAAAGATATTTATGATGACATGTATATATGATGTGATAAGATGAGTATGAATGAGATGACTAATGCCAAATCACAACCCAACTGCTGGTGAAGAGAAAGGTAAGTAAAAAGCAAAAAATTAGTAATGGTTTCTGGTAAGTCACAGAAGGATGTCGTGATAGAAATTGACTTAAGAGAGTATAAGGTCCAAAAAGATGTAACGAGGCCAAATTGGTGTAAAATGGCCCAATGCATTGAATTGAACTTCATGCAAGTGAGAATGAAGTATATTAAAGTATACTAATATGAGTAGTAAATGCTTGCAACTCTTGGAGATAAAATTAGAGTCGATAAGACCGGATCACGAGCATTGGAAATCAAGGAAAGTGATTTAAGCATGATTCGAGGTAAGAGATTTGTGCGAGCTATTTGAGATAGCTATATGTATGTTTCTTATCTGCTGTTTGCAAATAGATATGATAAAGTATTTAGATATTGAAATAGTTATGTGAAAACTAAGTATTGGAAGAAGCTTATAAACATGAATTGCATGACTTCAATGTTCTTGTTGTGAAAAGATGTTTTTGCAAGTGTTTTGAGAAAGAGTAATAATAGACTGGCTCCCAGTTTAGTTATTTTACATGAAAAGTATTTAACGAGTGATTGAAGGGAGATTTCCCTCTCACTCATACTTAGTGAATGGAGCCATCTATTTCTTTTCTATGTGAACCTGTGCTAGAGCCAAAGTGGCAACGGTAGATTTACTAGCCTTGCTCGTACATCGTTTTAAAAAGGATTTTGAGAAAAAAAGGTGCTGGAGCTGAGTGAAGCTGTGTGATCCACTCGAGAGCTCGTACTAGATATTAGGAAACATGCTAGAGCCATCGAGTACTGCTAAGTGATCTTACTCTGACTATGCTCGCATGTGACTCCATCGATTTAAAGTGATGAGATAAAAATCATGCTAGAGGCCTCAAGTATGTTGTGTGATCTTATGTTGAGTTGCTCGCATGTGGTTTTATGGACTTTACTGTGTGATAAGTAAAATCGTGCTAGAGGCCTTAGGTATACTGTGTGATCTTATGCTGAGTTGTTCGCACGAGATTTTATGATTTTGCTATGTGACGAGTAAAACAGTGCTAGAGTCATTGTGTATTGCTGAGTGATCTTGCACAGACCTGCTCACACGTGATTTTGAGATAATGGAAATGGGTGATAAGGATCCACGGGAGCACACTGTACCATGAGCGTTAGCCATGGAGTACGATATGTCGTGATATCTTAGTGATTCTATGTGGGCTGAAGGGATGGTTGATCCACTTCCCCAAGGATGGGATTCCTGCACACTTGATCAGTATTGCCTGGAATCCAGACTATGGCTATAAGTCCTTTTATCTGTGTGATACGACATTATGTTGCTACTGTGTGAGGTGACATATGTTTCCCCTGCTGTGTGATACAGGGTGATATGATATCCCATACTATGTCTCATATAAATTGATTTACTAAGTAATTTACTAAGTGCAAAGAAATTTATAAGTGTGTACTGAGTGAAATGAAAAATGAAGCTGTGTGGTTTTTAAAGATTGAGTTGTGTGATTATGTGTGGTTTTGAAAATAATATGCATGTAACCATCCAACGAATTAATGGTTTCACATTGATGGAAGTTGTTTTAAAAGAATGCATATGTTTTATAGGGAAAATGAATATATATATTTTAAGCATGTAGATAGTGTAGTTATCTACCTGCATTCATATTTTCCTTATTGAACGTGTTAGCTCACCCCCTTATTTTCCTCCTCCACAGATTCTACGCAGTAGTGAGTTACTGCAGTTGTTCCTGCTACGGTGTCCTCTAGTTCTCCAGCAGTACAGAGGTATACACTTACGAGAGAAAAAATTTGTATCCTGTAAATTAGTGCACAATAAAGCTATCTTTTGTACGAAAGGGATGTATATAATAGAAACTGATGTAAACGCTTCCGCATATTTATAAAAGTACAATTTCTATTTCATTAAAATGAATTCAAATTATGAATGGATGAGATATGGGTATGGATGTTGACTCACAGCCCAACTGTTAGTAGTAAGTTAAGTCACGAGAGAAGGGTCGTGACAGATGCTCAGTGAGCTATACCACTTTTGGAGTTCTTTTAGTTATAACTTCTTGAAAAAAGAGTCAGGGTTCTCCACCATACGGCTGCCACCATCTAAAAGCCACCACTTATCGTCCATGCAACAAGAATCTAAACCATCATCCATGCATTTAAGTGGCTAAAGATCCTCTCTGTATACAACTTTTATAGGTAATCTTAGTAGAAGAGTGTCTAAAGATGCATTATGGGAAGGTTTTGATGTTTATGGAAAAGTCAGAGATGTGTTTATCTCTTTCAAATGTAATGGTAATAATTGTCTGACTTATGCCTTCGTTAGATATAAAGAGGAATGGGAACTTCTTCGAGCAATTAGTCAAGGTAATGGCAAGAAAATTGATGGGTATTTTATCATGGTTAAAAAGGCTTTCTTGGGTTGGAATCAAAGGCACTCTTCAACCTTATCCCCTGATGGACAGTTTATGAGTCAACAGTATAATGAGAAAACCTTTAAGTATTTTGTTGGCCAAAAGAGCAAGGATAATCATTCTGTCAGGGATGTGGCAGTTAGTTCCCCGTGTTCAAAGATTCTTAATTATGACGGAGCTCTAAATATTAAATCATAGAATCCGATATAGAGATTGATCAAGTAGATTTAGGCTAGCTTCATAGAAATGCCATTGGTTTCCTACACAATTGCATTCACCATGCGTCTTTGCAAAATACTTTTTTAAAGAAGGTTTCTACTACCATTTTAGGCCTATGGGTTGTAATTGTCTTTTGTTGACGTTCAGTGAAACAGAAGATATGGAGGTATGTTTAAAAGATCTCAAAGATTGCTTGGATATTTGGTTTGAGAAGGTCAACCATTGGGAAGTTCATGATGTTAGTCATGATCTTTTTGTATGGCTAAGGCTTAGAAAGGTCCCTTTCCATTTATAGATTGAGAAATTCTTCAAGTCTATAGGAAAACTCTGGGATTTTATGTTACCACAGATGATTGTACACACAAACTTTTCAGATTTGATATTACAAGAATCTTAGTGTCTGTCAAGGGAAACATAATCATTCCTCATTCTATTTTTTAAAGCTTATGGTCAGTTTTTAAATATCTCAATTATAGAAGAGCCATTGTACAACTTCCCCAATATGCTATCTAATATGAAACTATGAAATGAAAAAGAATTATCTTCTTCAATGAGTTCTTACTCTACTAAGTCGATCCAAGCACCGAAGGGAAATGAGGCTCCAATCTTTGAAAAATATGATGGTCTTGAAAATGCTTAAAGCCCATAATCCCAACAACTTAATTTAGAAAGTGCAAAAGATGGTTTGACAAATGGATTAGACGTTTATGAGCCAGTAGTTAATAATGTTGTTGAGGAAGAAAACATAATGGCTAACATTGAAAATGTCTATAGGGATACTGAAAGTAGAGAAATTGGTAAAGTAAATAGCAATAGCTATTCAATTTAAAAAGTCGTTAGTGTGGATTTAGAAGGAGGAGAATAGGGTTGAGTGAATAGAATATTTGGATCCTATTGATGATGAATACTTGGTTGAGCCTAATACTTTGTTTTTTAAAAATTGATGGTGGAAAACCTCTTACTATTTCTAAGCCTAAGAATCCTAAGTTGCAGAAGAAAATTTCGGTTTCCAAGGCTAAAATTTGTAAAATAAGGGCTTTAAAGGCTCTTGAGGAAGATTTGTTTAATAAGCTTTCTTAAAAAGACAAGAAGCGTGTTAGGAAGAGCAAGCTAAGAAAATTGAAATTACTCAACAGTAGTGAATGGACACAAGTGTAGGGGAATCAAGAAGATAGAGTTACTAATACATCATTGTCTGATGTCAATTTTCAAAATAGAAACAAAATTGTAACTAAGGATGTATAAGATACTTGGAACATTCGAAAGATGCTGGGATTTAAAGCTAATTGTAATGATGTTACTCTCGAAAGGCTGAAGGAGTTGGTGACCCGCGATTAAGGCTTGGTCTCTTGTTAGTATAGATGATGATTCGTTAAGTTCTATTGAGATTGAAATGTCATAATGGTTGTAAATTAGAGGTAATATGAGTTAAAAGTTATGGACAAGTATAATTAGTTGAATTTGGTAAGTCAGATTTTCATTATGTTTATGGAGTGTTCGGTAGATGATTGGCTGGTGGCTTTTTCTCCTCGGGTTTCATATTTTGTTAAGGTGATGCAAATGATTAGATGATAGTTTAATAGAGTTTGAAGATGTTTGGTTCGATATCCAGATCGTTTGATTAGAAAAAGGTCTAAAGGAGTTTTGTCCTTTAAATTAGAGACCCTTTCAATGGCATTATGTCTTTTGATCTTTATGGTTTTGAATCGTTTCACCCTTAAATTTTATTGCTGAGCATACCATCTTATTGCTCATCAGGTGTTTTTAAAAATGCTTGAATGAGTCTCAGTTTATGGTGTTGGCTTTATCACTTAAGTTATGGAAGATTTCTAGAAAGCTTGAGGTTCTTTGTTTTGTTGGAATATTGATTTAGCTAGCTACTTTAGAGTTTCAGCTTTGGTGTACCTCTATCTTTTATTAATTGATTTAGAGAAGATATAAGCTTGGGTTTAAATTATAACTTTGCAATTTTCTTGTTTAGTCTGAGGTTGAAATGGTGTTATGGGTTTTTCTTAGGAAGTGCTGATTTGTTGATAGCATGTCTAGTATTTAGGTCTACTGTATGGTTTTTTTATTAGATTGCTGTAAGACGCTTAATTTTGGTACAATGTATATAATTATGTGATGTACAAACAAGTTGAATTATGTATGAATCATAAGAAATATATATTTTTGAAGTTCTAACTGTGATTGGAATGATGAATGAATGTGGAAGTGATAAAGTAGGAGTTTGAATGAGGAAATCTACAGAAAAATGAACTATGATGAAGGCCAGATCGATCCCATGCAAGGAGAGATCGATCTCATGGCCTAAAGAATGCAGAATCAAGCATGTTGGAAGAGGCAGATCAATCTCTCACACAATGCAGATCGATCTCCTTAGCTCTTGGGTTGGAGCAGATCGATCTCCCCTGAATGCCAGATCGATCTCCTTAGATCTTGGCCTGAGATAAATCAATCTTGTTCCATTGAGCAGATCGATCTCATTACTTTGAAGCCAGATCGATCTCATACATTCAACAGATCGATCTCATGCTTGAAAAATGTTGAGAAAATGAAGGATTTAAGAGGACCAAATCGATCTCCACCCAATGCATATCGATCTCATCAAGCCATTTCTATACAAGGGAGCTGTTGAAATCTGCAATTCACGGAAACAACCCCATTTCCTTCATTTTCAATCTAAAAGCTAACTTTCTCACTCCTAAATCTACCCATTTTCTTAAAGATTTGAGTGGAAGCTATTACATACGAAGTTGTTCATATAAAAAAGAAGAACAACATAGCTTGGAGTCACTACCCCCTTTCTTGGATTGAAGGAGTTAGGAGCATTTTCATTTGGAGCAAGAAGGAAATCCAAATAGGTGAGTTTCTAATACACCAAGTCAAATATATGTTTGTTTAGTTGCTATTGTGAGTTGATTGGGTGGTGTATTAATGATTGAAACTACCTAAGATGTGATGGAACTAGTGTGACCTAGAAAATAGAATGAATCTAGCGTGAGAGAATGTGACTTGAATGAATTGATGATTTATAGGATTATGCTAAGTTGTTATTGAAGTAATGGGAATGATTTGAGATGGTTAAATGAAGCCACATTTTGAGGATAGTCAATTTATAAAAATGAGTATATGAGGTGTTTGACAAAATGCCACAGTGAAGTTAATGATGAAATATAAACACCGCTTTAGTAGGAATCAATGGGTCAAAAAGAATCCAATAGACTCTCGAGATAAGAGTAAAGTAATCGAACGAAACCGTATAGGTGTTAATGGAAACTATATGGCAAGTCGACCTTAGTAAACGCAAAGATCTCGTTATATTGGACCCAATTGATGTGGGATATGATTTTGTAAAGTCCTGAGGAGTTCGTTGGTGACGAAATGAATCACGCTATCAAGTAGCTTAAGGAAGCGGAATCACGCGACGCGATTCTAGATAAGGGAATTCTGTGAGTATCTAGAGATAACTGATCGTACTTTGACCTCGTTGGTGAATATAGGGCGTTGTAAAATGCATGATTGTTTAAGAAAATGATTGTTGATATGCGTGAATAGCTGCCAGTATTTGTATGGGATTTGGTTTTGAAGTGGATTTTATAAAAAGGGATAGTAAGGCTGATAATTGCATAAGTAATGTGTTTTGATGTTTTACGAAAACACATTGCCTTGTTTTAAATTGATAGATAGGCTAGCTAATGTTTGAATGCTTTTGTGAAATAGCACATGTGAGGTGCTAAAGACTGTTTGGAGATTGTTTTGGTTGAATGTGAGCCACCTAACGTGTTTACGTGAGTTAAATCGCGCTAGAGCATCGCTCGCACTGGATTTCAGTATTTTCATGTGTATGAAACGTGCTGGAGCTTAGCTCGCACCTTGATTTGAAATTGTGATGATGTTTCATAAACCGTACTGGAGCTTCTGCTCGTACGTGGATTTCGAGTGGTTTTCTTATGGATATAACCGTATTAGAGTTATGCTCGTACGTGATTTTCTCATGAATTTATGCATAAATGTCGTACTAGAGCGTTGCTCGTATGAGGAGATTTATCCATAATGCATGTATCGTGATAGAGCTTAACTCTCACAGGTTTTCACATTGTGGTATGTATGGGCCGTGGAGATAATAAGACCCTCAAGCACAACATCATCAAGCCCAGAGGGGGCGGGGAGGCTCTCTTATATTGATACGGAAAGCTCCACATGCACTTGAGACTATAGAGGTTGCATATGGTATGGGGTAGATAAGACCTACGGCTGGCACCCCCAACCATGATATGGGTCTGCGGAGTATGTTGTACTGTTTACATCACGTGGAGTACGATGTACTGCGTTGTTGAGATACTGATGAGAAAGTCTGGCGGAGAACTAACCTACCTTCGTTCCAGCATGATGCCCCGCACTCCGGGATCCGTGTGGTCTGGGATGATTTATGACGTAGTTAGCCAACATAGTCCTTGAGATATAGTGACTTGTCTCACCTGATATTACATATTACCACATGGTTTTTATACACGAGTGTGATTGTCATTGTCTAGGATAGACCCAAGAGAGAGGTCGAGTCTTGTGGGATTTTGATTGAGAAACGATAATGATATTTGTGATAGAGAAATGATTGTGATGGGATTTTAACGTGGTTTGAGAAAGAGATGAATTTAAAAAGGATGTTTCTTAAATGAATTTCCCTTTTGTGATGAGTTTTAATGAGACTGAGCATGAGATGGTTTTACATGTTGATATTTCCATGTTTTATACCTATTTACATGATTTTCAATACATGATATATGTATATACATGTGGCATAGTTTTATTTCCTCATGCTCTGATTATAAACAATTTATGCATAATATTATCGGCATGTAGATAGAGTAATTATCTACCATGCTTGCATTATTGCCTTACTAAGCGTGTGGTTGATCATTCATCTCTACTTTCCCCTCTCTACAGAGCATACATAGCAGCCCAGTGAGGACTGAGTCATTGTATTTTGGACATCCGCTGCTTTCATCGCCAAAAGGTATACACACATGGATTCTTTTTGTATCTAAACATGTAAAGGCACAGTAGTCATTTTGTATTGTATTGTGGGGGATGTAAAATTTAGAAAACGTGTCACGTATAAGTGTGTAACTTAACTTTCAAATGAATGACACTTGTTTTTATTAATTTGAGAATGAATGATGAGTGATGATTATTTTGACTCACGACCCAACTGTGTAGTGTGAGTTTGTTCACAATCGGGTAAGGAATGGAAAATTCAAAAAATTCATAGTGATTTTCGATTAAAAAGGATAAAAAGGGTCGTGACAGAGATTGGTATTAGAGCTGAGTTGGCCTGATGTGAGTCAATAATAAAACGTGGGAGAATTACATCCTCATATTACTGTGCTTTTGTTTAGATATAACTGTGTATACCGTGATGGATTGAGTTTAATAAATGATTATGGATATAGGAAGTATGCCTGTTAAGCATCGAGGTAGAGGGATGGGAGCACGTGCTAGAGGCCGTAGAGGTAGGCCTGAGAGCCATGCTGAACCATAGACTGACCAGGCTCCTCAGAACCCTATTGCGAGACCATGAGATATTGAGGCACGCTTCGCTAGAATAGAGCGGAGTATCGGGGCCTAGTTGAGATAGTCACTCAGGCATTGGGTGCCGGTGATAGACAAGGTCCCGCGACACAGCCTACTACTCGATAGGCACCTGCAGAGGCGGAGATACCTCAGACTGCAGAGACTGCTACAATTACACCCCCAGTACAGGATACAACTTCACCTATCGCTCCACAGCCGAGCGAGAGTTGATAATTCTATTAAAATAGAATTATTTGTGCTTAATTTCTTAATTAATTATTTTAATCCCCATATTATTTTATTAATTATCCCCTCAATTTAATTAAAATTCTTATGTTTGCAGATAAATTAAATCCAAATGAAACTCAGTCGTTTCAGTAGAAAACGGACTAAATATGGGCTAAAAGGAGACTAAACCACTACCAAATTGCAGACCGAGTCAACATTCGTCTCGACATATGTGACGTCGTGTGTTCGTATTTTATTTTCCTCAAAAAGATAAGATCGACGGATACCATGCCCACCTAATGGAAGACACACACCGGGCCACATCGCACATCTAACTGGACAAAAAGACAAGTGATGTGGAAATATCTACTCTACAGCGAATGGAATGAAGACAAGTGGCCAAACAATGCCAACTCATCTAGGATTGAAAATTACCATTATACCCCCAAGTTTGTGTATAAATAGAACATGATGAACAATTGAAAAAAAAACAAGTAAAATTTTAGGGTAAAGTAGTTTAGAAGTAGTGTAGGTAGGGTAGAAAGTAGCCTAAGGTAAGAGTAGTGCTAAAGTAGTTTTAGAATAGTTTTTTTTTTTTAGGTTAAAGTTTTCTTTCTCTTGTTTTCTTTAAAAGCTTTCACGTTAGTTTTATGAACAGGGATCATTTCCATTTTCTTCTCGATTTTGCTTAAGTTCCTTTCATTTATTGTTTTAATGTTTAAATTTTATTTTCCATTATTGTTCTTGGTTTGCAAATTTCTTTTTTTTTTTGTTTCCTTTTTCCTGATCGCTGATAGTTGGACTAAAGGAAAGCATTAAGCTCGATGGTAATAATAGCCACCATAAATCTTGGTGGAAGACAGTGTTTTGAAGCTTGGATTAGTAGCTTCATCTCCTTCATTTCTCATGTCATTTTATTCATCCATTATTTCAATTGCTTGCATTAGCTTAAGTTTAGATTATGTTTGATGGTAGTTGTGTCACCAGAATCCGCGTGTACAACCATCCGTCAACCATTGACTGCCACATGTCAGAACGAGAATAAGCCACGTGGCTAATGTTGCGACAGAGTTGCCACGCGACACAGTTGCCTGTTAGACGACAGAGTGTTCGGGGCGATAGGCACTCTGTCGCCCGATATGTGTTCCGCACAGTAGGCGCGACAGACCTCCATCGCCTCTATTGTGACATAGGTCTCCCGAATTGCCCCCGTGGCAAGGGTCTCCAGCATAGCCGCGGTAGAGGTCTCCCGCACAGCCGCGGTAGAGGTCTTTCGCATAGTCTGCGGCAGAGGTCCATGGGTACTCTGCCGCCTGCCGACTCCCCCGCAAGCTGCTTGACCCGAAGCGCGACAGAGTGCTCTATGACTCTGTCGCGGCCCAGACACGCGCCTGGGCCTCAGCTCGAACCGACTTAGAGAAACCTATAAATATCCAGGTGAGCTCTCAGAAAAAGAAAAAAGACCAAGAACAAAAAGAAAGGAAAAAAACTTAAACTCTCTGAACTGAGTAATACATTCTCTTCTTCATTCCTTCATACACAACTCCCGATTTCTGACTTAATCATCGGAGTGCGCGTGCAGAGACAAATCCCTGCCCCCTCTGACTCCTGTTGTTTTTGCAGACTATACGAGGAACAAATTACATCGACGTCATCTCCTTGTCGTCAGTGCAATCCGAATACGTGAAAGGTATATTCCTGTTGCTGCTTAGCCAGGTTAACATCAATTGGCGCCGTCTGTGGGAAACTGACAAAAAGTTAGGTTCTCTATCCAAATGGTGAGGACACGCTCTATAGCAGAGTTGACAGGAGGGCAGAATTCTGTGAGTCCCCCTGTCAGACCAGAACAGAGACGAAGACATAGTGGAAGGGGTGACAGAGAAGCCTTGGTTTCTCTAGAGGAATTTGAGACCCTGAAATGCAAAAATGAAGAGACTACTACAGTATTGAAAGCTATGGTGAGCTTCTTCAGAGACGCTCTCCCCCAATTCAGCTTGCCCCATGAAGTGCAGCAGTTAGTGGGGGAAAGCACGCCTAGGCAGACCTACGAGAGAGGTCAGCCCTCCACCCTGGTAAACGCTGGACAAGAGGCAGGGACACAAAATAATGCCACTGCAGATCCAGCAAGACAGAGTTCGCCCACAGCACTTGTGCGGCAGAGCTCACCTGCAGACCTCGCGCGGCAGAGGTCTCCCCCAACAGATAGGCGGCAGAGCTCAACCGCAGGCCGTAGGCGACAGAGTTCGCCCACAACACCTGTGCGACAGCGCTCACCCGCAGACCTCGCGCGGCAGAGGTCTCACCCAGCAGATAGACCACGGAGCTCGCCCACAGCTCAACGGCTGCAGTGTTCAGCACTGGCCGATAGGCGGTAGAGCTCGCCAAATGTGCGGCAGAGCTCGCCCGCAGCTCAACGGCGACAGTGTTCCCCACTAGCCGATATGCGGCAGAGGTCTCCCGCAACACGTACGCGACGATGCTCTCCCGCCGCCTATAGGCGGCAGAGTTCCCCTCTGGCCGATAGGCGACAGAGTTCCCCCGCCGCTCATATGCGGCAGAGTTCCCCCGTGGCCCGTAGGCGACAGAGTTTCTCCACGTGCCGCAGCTCATCTCCCGTGGAGTTTGTACAAGAGTTAGAAGAATATAGGGCTGGGGAGCAACGAAGACAAAGGGGTTCTGACCCACAAGAAGGTCTCAAAATGTCAAGTCCCAGAACGGGAGGTGCTGGAAGGGGTGCTTATCAGTCAGACTCTTCTAAACCCGAAGGGACGCGAGCATACTCAATTCGAGGGTCGAAAAACATGGAGAAGGTCGTCCAAAGGATCTTGGAGAAGAAAAAACTGGTGTCTCCTGATGATGGCCAAAGGAGGAGGATTCCATTTAGCCTGGAGATCATGAACAAACCTTTGCCGAAAAAGTTCAAGATGCCTTCTATGGCCACTTACAGCGGCAAAGCAGACCCCTATGATCACATACAGAGTTATGAGTCCCTCATGCTGCTGCATGGGTGGGAGGACGAAATCATGTGCAGGGCTTTTTCTCTCACATTGTCCGGGCACGCTCTAAAGTGGTTCAACGGGTTGAGCGAAAGTTCAATCTCTTCTTTCGACCAATTGAGAAATGAATTCCTGAAAGTCTTCATGATCCACAGCCAGAGGAAGAAAGACGCTACTTACCTGCTCACACTTAAGCAAGGGCATAAAGAATCCTTAAAGAGTTTTGTCGACCGCTTCCGAGATGCAATCTTGGAAGTGAAAGATCTACCGGTAGGGGTAGCCATGGCTACAATATTGCAAGGGACGAGCTCCGAAAAGCTGCAAGAATCTCTCTCTCTTGACCAGCCGAAGACAATCTCCGATCTCTTTGCCAGGGCCAATAAGTATGTGGCCCAAGAAGAGGTGATGAAGATGATACAGCCCAAGGAGACGAAGGAAGGAAAGAAGAGAGAGAGAGATGCACCCGAGAGAAGCTCTCCAAGACCCGTGAGAGTAGACAAAGCCCCTAGACTCAGGTATGAAGGTTATACCAGGTTGAACGAGCCTCGCACTGCGATACTGGTAGCAATCGAAGGGCCGGGATTGTTGGAATTCCCCAAGAAGAAAATTGGAGACGTAGGACGAAACTCTGAAGCCTACTGTGAATTCCATTGTGCTCAAGGTCACCCAACAGAGAGGTGCAGAGATTTAATGGATCAGTTAGAAAGACTGGCTAGAGAGGGGAAGATCAACCGCTTCCTGTGGAGGAGCGAGAGACCCCGTTATCCTCCGCGTGACCAAAGGAATGACCGTCCGCGGACCGGGACAAATAATGACAACGGAAGAAATAGGCCAAGGAACGATGCATTCAGGCCTATGATCCTCCGTACCATTCTGCCAAACAACGAACCTACAGCCCCAGCAATAAATGTTATTGCAGGCGGGGAATCAATGACGGGAAGCTCCTCTACTTCCCGCAAGAGCTACGCAAGGTAAGCGTATCAGGTTAACGTTGTGATGGAAGAACAAGCGGATGAAGAACCCATCATGTTCACTCCGACTGACAAAGGTGATATTGTCATGCCCCATGACGACCCCATGGTGATATCCACAGTAGTGGCCAAACACCCAGTGAGTAGAGTCCTGGTCGATAACGGGAGCTCAGTGAACCTAATCTATTGGAACTGCTTCGAAAAAAATGAGCATATCCGAAGATAGGTTAAAGCCTGTTATGACGCCACTATACGGATTCACGGGCGAGCGAGTGAGGGTGGCCGGGTCCATAGAGTTGCCTGTGACTCTCGGAGAGCACCCGAAGGACGTGACCCGGCAAGTATTGTTCATGGTAGTCAGGTCAACCTCCGCTGCCTATAACATGATCTTGGGTAGACCAGTGCTGAACGATATGAGGGCGGTGATATCCTCTTGCTATCTATTGATGAAGTTCCCCACTCCCAACGGAGTCGGGCAAGTACGAGGAAACCAAAAGAGTGCCCGTACTTGTTATCTCGCTTCCACCGCCAACAAGGTAGCACAGAGGAAAGAAACCTTATGTATAAACGATCTGCCCAAGCCTCAGCCTATAGAAGAAACAGAAGCCATTGAGCTAACAGAAGGGGATGGAGAAAAAAAGGCATTCATCGGGACTCAACTGGGCGAACAACTAAAGAATGAGATAGTTGAGTGCTTGAGAAGAAACTCGGATGTCTTCGCCTGGAGCCCGACGGATATGCCCGGGATTAGTCCCGGAGTGATCTGCCATGAGCTTAACGTCATACCCGGGCACAGACCCGTCAAACAGAAAAAGAGGAGTTTCGCCTAGGAAAGACAGAAAGCAATCACTGAAGAAGTGAGTAAACTCCTGGGAGCCGGATTCATCCGAGAAGTCTACTACCCTGAGTGGTTGGCCAATGTAGTGATGGTAAAGAAATCTAGCGGGAAGTGGCGAATGTGTGTGGATTTCACCGATCTGAACAAAGCCTGCCCTAAAGATTCATACCCCCTACCCCAGATAGACAGACTGGTAGACGAAACATCCGGCTACGAATTCCTCAGTTTCTTGGATGCTTTCTCCAGGTATCACCAAATCATGCTTCACCCAGAAGACGAAGAAAAGACTTCCTTTATAACCGACAACGGAACCTATTGCTATCGGGTAATGCCGTTCGGTTTAAAGAACGCGGGAGCCACCTATCAACGAATGGTGAGCAAAGTGTTCAAAGATCTTTTGGGAAATACCATGGAAGCCTACGTAGATGATATGATCATCAAGAGCCGCGTAGGAGAGTCTCACGCTGATCAAATGTCCAGGGTATTCGAAGTATTGAGGAGATTCAACATGAAGCTAAACCCCAAAAAGTGCTCATTCGGGGTAAGATCAGGGAAGTTCTTAGGCTTCATGATCACTAACAGGGGCATTGAGGTAAATCCTGAAAAGGTACAGGCGATCATCGACATGAAACCCCCAACCACCGTAAGAGAGGTCCAGAGATTGACAGGCAGAATAGCAGCTCTGAATCGCTTCTTGTCAAAGTCAGCAGAAAGGAGCTTGCCGTTCTTCAAAACTCTACGAGGGGGAAAGAACTTCGAATGGACGAGAGATTGTCAAAAGGCCTTCGAGGACTTCAAGGAATACTTGAAACAGTTGCCTTTATTAACAAGGCCCCTGGAAGGAGAACAACTCTATATGTATTTGGGAGTCGATGATTTCGCCGTCAGTGCGGTGCTACTGAAGAAAGATGAAATGGTGCACCGTCCCATCTACTACGTGAGCAAAGTGCTATTGGATCCTGAGACCCGCTACCCGCTAGCCGAAAAGCTAACATTAGCCCTTGTGATGGCCTCGCGAAAGTTGCGCCCTTATTTCCAAGCACACCCGATCACCGTCTTGACAGATCAACCGTTAAGACAAATCCTTCAGAAACCTGAACACTCATGCAGGTTAGTAAAATGGGCAGTGGAACTTGGAGGCTACGATATCACGTTCCAACCCAGACAGGCCATCAAGGGTCAAGCTTTGGCAGATTTTATGGTGGAATGCACTAGCCCGAGTGACTGCGATGAAAAGGATGTTCAACCATGGTCGCTGTATGTCGACGGGGCGTCAAGTGCAAACGGAAGCGGGGCAGGTGTAGTCCTGATATCACCAGAAGGGAAACCCCTGGAATACTCCTTACGGTTTGGGTTCCCTAGCTCAAACAACATAGCGAAGTACGAGGCTTTGATAGCCGGGATGAGGCTGGCTGAAATACTACAGGTTCACCACTTGGTAGCACGAAGTGACTCTCAATTGGTGGTGAACCAGTTCAACGGACAATATGAGGTTCGGGAATCGATGTTGGTCCCTTACCTGAAGAAAGTCCAATCTTTGGCACAAACCTTTAAAAGCTTTCAGCTGATACAAATCAACCGATCCGAAAACACACATGCTGATTCATTGTCTAAGTTAGCCTCTTCCACCGAAACAAGAGGAAGGATAGTAAAGGTGGAGAGGCTCGCACGGCCTAGTATTGAAGAGGTCGAGGTGTGTGACATTGAAAAGGGAGACGACTGGAGATCCCCATTCAAGTAATATCTGGCTGAAGGTATAATCCCCCAAGATAAGGACGAGGCTCGTCGCTTAAGAATGCAAGGAGCAAGATTCATACTCATCAACGGGGAACTGTACAAAAGGGGATACTCATCACCCTTGCTAAAGTGTCTGGGATCGGAGTAAGCAAATTATGCCTTAGCCGAAGTGCATGAAGGAATTTAAGGCGAACACCTGGGAGCTAGAGCCCTTGCTGCTAAGATACTGCGATCGGGCTTTTACTGGCCGACGCTGAAAAAAGATGCAACGGACCAAATCCGTAGCTATGATAAATGCCAAAGGTTTGCGCCTATCACAACAGCCCCAGTAACTCCTTCTCAAGGCAAGATACAGCCGATCCCTTTCGCACAATGGGGGTTGGACATTCTAGGACCTTTTCCTTTAGCTACGGGCCAACGAAAATTCCTATTAGTCGCCACCGACTACTTTACAAAATGGATTGAAGCAGAGCCCTTAGCTACGATCACAGAAAAGAAGGTCGAGGCGATGATATGGAAAGACATTATTTGTCGATTCGGAATCCCACGCATCTTAAATGTCGACCATGGAAAGCAATTCGATTATAATGCTTTCCACGAATTTTGTAAGCGCCTCAACATTCAGCTAAGGATCTTTTCTGTGTCATATCCTTAAGCTAATGGACAGGCCGAGGTCAGTAATCGGACTATCCTTCATGGGCTGAAGACCAGGCTAGACAAAGCTAAAGGGGCATGGGTGGACAAATTGCCTAGTGTTTTATGGGCATATCGTACCACCAGTCGTGTGTCGACCAGTGAAACGCCGTTCAGCCTCGTATACGGCGCAGAAGCACTGATCCCCGTGGAAATTGGAGCGTTATCACCAAGAGTGGTGCCCTTAGTAGAAGAAGAAAATTCACAAGCTCTAAGGGAAGGCTTGGACCTACTCGACGAACATAGAGAAGCCGCAGCTATTCGATTGGCATCCTATCATCAGAGGGTGGCCAACTATTATAATAGTCGGGTGAGAGATAGGCCGATGTCTTAGGGAGATCTAGTGCTCAGAAAGTCGCATATCACGAATGCCCTAAAGGAGGATGGGAAATTCAGAGCCAATTGGGAAGGTCCATACAGAATCAGACATAAGATTGGGCCTAACACCTGTATTCTGGAGACCCTACAAGGGAAGAAAATAGGGAAAACATGGAATTCAAATCACCTAAAACTGTATTTGAATTAAGCGCCATATTTTCTTTCCCAAACATTATTATCATTTGTCTATACTATCACAAGATATTGTTACCAAATCATCACGCAGAATGTCCTTTTATTATACATCTGTAACTTCTATGCATCTAAATCTTGTGACAGGATATTCAGCCGAGCCGTAAGAGCCTGAGGCGCTATGCGTCACTGTGGCCAGGCGTACATACAAAAGAGCCGTAAGAGCCTGAGGCGCTATGCGTCACTGTGGCCAGGCGTACATACAGAAGAGCCGTAAGAGCCTGAGGCGCTATGCGTCACTGTGGCCAAGTGTACATTCAGAAGAGCCGTAAGAGCCTGAGGCGCTATGCATCACTGTGGCCAGGCGTACATTCAGAAGACCCATAAGAGCCTGAGGAGCTATGCGTCACTGTGGCCAGGCGTACATACAGAAGAGCCGTAAGAGCCTGAGGCGCTATGCGTCACTGTGGCCAGGCGTACATTCAGTCGAGCCGTAAGAGCCTGAGGCGCTATCCGTCACTGTGGCCAGGCGTACATTCAGCCGAGCCGTAAGAGCTTGAGGCGCTATGCGTCACTGTGGCCAGGCTTACATTCAGAAGAGCCATAAGAGCCTGAGGCGCTATGCGTCACTGTGGCCAGGCGTACATTCAGTCGAGTCGTAAGAGCCTGAGGCGCTATGCGTCACTGTGGCCAGGCATACACTCCGATTAACAATAAGAGCCTGAGACGCTATGCGTCACTGTGGCCAGGAAATAAAAATATCAAGGCTATAAAAACTAAAGACGCATTTACGCCATAGTAATCAAGCCTTGAACAGTTATACGTTTACACAAAAAATTCTTTCTGAAAGTATACCTTTCTATCAAGAATTGGGGAGCATACACGAATACATCCAAAGCGAATATATACAAGCAAAATAAACAAACAGACAAAGAATGATAAATGATAAATAGAGAAGTAATGCGATACGAAGCATGAACAAAAATCTCGATTTCATTTCATTCAAAAGTCATTACAAATAGATCTTTAGTAGATCTTTACAATTACATTCAACAAAAGTACAAAATTAAAATAAAAAGACAACAAAGTACTTGAAAAGAAAAACAAAAAACAGAAATAGCTATCTAATCTTCGGGAGAAAGCTGGGGATCAGCTACCGACGGACCTCCACTACCCAGGGACTGCTGACCCTCCTCGCCGTCCAAATCAAGAAGAGCGTCAATAGGCTCGGGAGCACCGCCCAAATCCGCGGGCTCCCAAGGACCGGTGAGGTTGGCGAGGTCATCTTGAGCGGTCCTCTTGAATAGTTCGTCCGCGGGTTCAGCCCCAGGTTCATACTTGGTCCAGTCGGGGGCCTCGAATAGCATTGCCTCGTTCGTGTACTGGAGCTCGGGGAATTCCTCTCCTTCCCTATGCGCCTCTAACCATGACCGGGCAAGGTAGAATCCGTATTTCACATAGGGGTTTGAGAAATCCTCCTTCCGCCTCAAGCAGTCTTTGGAAAGGCGATACTCCCTTACGGCTTCCGCCCGAATGCTATCGATCTCTACTTGGGTCAGAATAGGAGCAGCTTGACCTTCTAACTCGGCAACGCATTGCTCGAGCTCTTGATTTCGAGTAAGCAAAGACCCGTAGCTGGA
The DNA here is from genome assembly GCA_033439115.1 of Firmiana major. Lineage (NCBI taxonomy): Eukaryota > Viridiplantae > Streptophyta > Magnoliopsida > Malvales > Malvaceae > Firmiana > Firmiana major. Next base: position 44,217,631 of record CM065905.1, read on the forward strand.
CTGCATACGGTCTAGTTCAGAGTGGGCCTCCTGAAGATCCTCCTGAAATTTGCCAGATCGGGCCGCCTCAACGGTGAGATCCCCCTTGGCCTGGTTCAGGTCCTGGTGAACCTTGGCGAGCTGTTCCTCCAAGCTTCGCACCAAATCTGAAAGTTTGGACAAGTTATTGACAGTGTTGGATAATTCCATAACCTTGTCCTTCAAATCCCGGATTTCTTTATCAGCTCGCTCCCGATAGGCCCGGTGCTGGGCATTGTTGGCCACGGTCCTCTGAGCCAGCTGCAAAGGAATGTAAAAAGTTAGATTCAAAGAATGTAGAAAAAATGAGTCAAACGAAGAGGAGTATGAAACTTACACTCAATGCCTCCATGTCGGCTAAGTCCTCCCCCTCCGGGTAATTTCGAAATATTCTCGCCTCGTCCCGAGGAAGGATGGAAGACCAACTAATCCGGGAAGCCACCCCGGGAGTGTCCAAAGTATCGTTGTCGAGGACCCCGGGGTAAACTTGAAATTCGACCCCTCTCATAATAAACCCCCCGTCCACGGGGTAGGACCTCTCGTCAGCAGGGCCTATCCTCGGTAGTATTGGCCTGTTTCCCATCGAACCCTCGATGTATAAGCGCCTTCGATTCTTTCGCTGCGACAGAATGATATTGCACTCCGCACGCTCCTCGGAGCGGGACCGCCCGGATGACCCGGAAGCCCCCCGCGAAGTGAAGGGACTCTCCCCCTATCCCGAGAGGGATCCCTTTGTTCCGGAGGGGGAGGCATCACCTGCCTAGAAGCGGGTGGGGTTCGAGCACGAGGTAACGGAGAGGGGACCGATGCCTCGCTTAGGACATCGTCAGCTAAACGACGCCTCTTCCTGGTAGGAGCACTGGAAGGACTGGCCTCCGAGACCTGACGAGCCAGCGATCGTCGGAAGTGACTCATTTCTGCAAAAAAGGAAAAGAAAACAAATCAGTGGTCAAAAACTGATCAAAAACAGCAAGTAGTAAAAAGAATTAAAAGTTACTGTCAGGAGAATCAAGATGCTCCTGAAGGGACTCTATATTTATTGTGTCGTCATCAGGGAGCACCATGAAAGTGGAGCCGAACCCTTCCCAGTCAGTTAGGTCAGCTAAGGGTTCGCTGCCAGAACTAGATTCTATGTTGGTACTCCCTATATCCTCCTGTAGCCTCGGAGGTTCAGGATTTAACTCGGGGGAAGTCGAAGGCGGAGGATCGGATGAAGGAACAGAAGGCCCGACAACAGGGGCCGGACTCACACCCCAGCCAGCTGATATCAAATTTTCATTTGATATAAGGCTATCAAGGCTAATGGGATGATTGACCAACAGTTTGTTGACGTCTGAAGATAACTGCTCCCTAAGTGTGGAAATCTTGGGACCCTTGGGGATTTCTCGCCTATTCTCCCAACGAGTGGGGAAATCCAGGCCCTCGGGCACTTCCACAATAAGCCACTCCGTCTCAAAACCATGAAGCTTGTTAGCAGGTTTCTCGAATAACCTGTTCCCAAAACCGGGCTGATATACCCGCTGAAGCGAGTAAGGCACTAAGCCGGGGCTCCCTCGAAACCTAAAAAATACATCTAAGAGAGGAAGGGACGGAGGGACGCCCCTTAAATGGCAGTGCACGGTGAACCCTACTAATTGCATCCATGCATGAGGATGCAGTTGTCCCAGGGATACCCTGTGCGTCCTAAGGAAAGAAACCCCGAAGTCGGACAACGGGAAGCGGAGTCCTAATTCTAAGGCTGCCCTAAAAACGACTACCCCGTTGGACACACGACGTATGTCACTCTCCTGAGGGGTTGGGAGTCTATAGGAATATCCATCGGGTAAAGGAAACCTAGATACTAGGTCTTGGATGTCGGCTTCCTTTAAAGTCGACTTAACACCTAGGTCTATTTATTTTCCTACACCATGGCCAGCCATTTTAGGAGTCCAGAAACCAATGAGTGGGACTACGGATTATTAAATCACCTAAAATGAAGAAGAGAAGAACTGGCGACAGAGTCCCAAGAAGCTGCGATAGACTTGCGACACAGTGATGTGTACGCGGCAGAGTTGCGGCAGAGTAGCGATGGAGTTGCGGCAGAGTTGCGAGAGAGTGTACTGAGAGTTGGCAGAGTGTCTTTGCGAGAGAACTGAGTAGCGACAAGGACAGCAGGGGCCCAGTATATATAGTGGCCCGACTGCGTCGCCTCACGCACGGAGATCCGACCCGACCCGAGAAAAATCCGGACCCAGATCCTCTTTCGCAGGAAAAATTTCTACCAAAGAGTGGGGAGCAATTGATGGTAGTTGTGTCACCAGAATCCACGTGTACAACCATCCGTCAACCATTGACTGCCACATGTTAGAACGAGAATAAGCCACGTGGCTGATGTTACGACAGAGTTGCCACGCGACACAGTTGCCTGTTAGACGACAGAGTGTTCGGGGCGATAGGCACTCTGTCGCCCGGTATGTGTGCCGCACAGTAGGCACGACAGACCTCCATCGCCTCTATTGTGACATAGGTCTCCCGAATTACCCCCGTGGCAGAGGTCTCCAGCACAGCCGCGGTAGAGGTCTCCCGCACAGCTGCGGTAGAGGTCTTTCGCATAGTCTGCGGCAGAGGTCCATGGGTACTCTACCGCCTGCCGACTCCCCCGCAAGCTGCTTGACCCGAAGCGCGACAGAGTGCTCTATGACTCTGTCGCGGCCCAGACACGCGCCTGGGCCTCAGCTCGAACTGACTTAGAGAAACCTATAAATATCCAGGTGAGCTCTCAGAAAAAGAAAAAAGACCAAGAACAAAAAGAAAGGAAAAAAACTTAAACTCTCTGAACTGAGTAATACATTCTCTTCTTCATTCCTTCATACACAACTCCCGATTTCTGACTTAATCATCGGAGTGCGCGTGCAGGGACAAATCCCTGCCCCCTCTGACTCCTGTTGTTTTTGCAGACTATACGAGGAACAAATTACATTGACGTCATCTCCTTGTCGTCAGTACAATCCGAATACGTGAAAGGTATATTCCTGTTGCTGCTTAGCCAGGTTAACATCAATGTTTTTGCCAAAAGAGTAGGATTATTGCATTAAGCTGCTTAAATTTCTCTTTATCAATTACTGCTCGATGTTTGCATTTTTCTTTTCTTGGCATTTTCACTTTGCTGATTGTTTCTATTATAGTTAATAGTTCTTTAATGAAACAATTTCATGTGGCCTTTCTTCAAATCTCGATTCCACCTATTTATTTCATGATGGCTTTTATAATATTCAACCAAATTGCTATTTTCCATTTTTCTTTTTTTGCCTTTCTATATTATTCTTAGTTTAACTCACATTAGTTGTTATGTTTCATCATTTGGGTCGCGGGAACCATCAGTACAACATAGTTGCTGTCGTGCACATGGCAATGCGAATGTGTATGGACTTGATATGCGTTGCTCTATGACCACTGAAGTTGATCGAGAAGCTGGTGCGTGATTGCCAATGTCGGACGTGATGTTGCTGGGTTCCAGTAATCAGGAAAATCAGGAAGAAAGAAGGTGTGTAGAGGGGCATAACTGAAGTTGTCAGTGAGATAAGTTGAACCGAGCATAACATATATGGCTGGTTTGATGAGCTTGGCTGTGATAATGGCAAATAAATACTATTCTGTTCTCCCCTGTTTAATGAGTCATTTACTGTTTACTTCCTTCCTCTTCTTTTAACTCTGGCTTTCATTACATTTTTCATTTTCTGTTTACATTTACTACTTTAAGTTTACAAGTTTACAACTTCTGCTTTTGTTCTGTTTTATTTCCAATCTTCATTGCTAATCCTTTAAATCATGCTTTATTATACTGTTCGGCCCTTGTTGTTGTGTGCATGAGTTGTGACAAAGCTTACATATCCTGTGCATGAATGTGTACAGCAAGAATGGTGGTCCATGTAGCAGTGCTGAGCTACGCATGGCAGGAGGTCGGGACGATGTTGGTTCCAGCTGATAGACGGTCCCTGGCGCACCCCGTTCTACTGCAAGATAGGCAGGTGATGCAAGCTGATGGTGATTGAAGCATGAACTGATACAATACAGTGTGTACAGCAGCTGCAAGACGCGGTGGTAGATCCTGCTCGGGCGTGGGTTGCTAGCATATGTGAAGCAGAGCTGCTGTGCAAAGGGTGGTATAGTGCAGGACAAGGTGACAGTAGCAGTATTGGCGTTACTGGACGGGTGTCTTGTAGTAGTGACCAGTACAATGTTGTGGCAGGAGATACCGACGTGAGAGGATGCATGCTGCTACGCAGAAAACGAAGGTAGCTTGCAGCATTATCCCAGGTTGTGCGAGCATAAGGCAGTACTGGAGGCAGAGCATCAGGTGTCACTAAAGAGAAGTAGTACGGTGCGGGAACATTGTGCACTGCCGAGAGCAGTATAAAGCCAAAGTTTAACTTTTGCATTTTATTTTTACAGTTTGATTTATAATATGTTATTTTTGTTAGATGTTAATGCTAGCTTAATTTTATTTTCTTTTTTGTTCAAGTCTTAAATTTTAATCATAAAAATATTACATTTTGGAAGGCAATAGAATTTAAGATTTAATTTCTTAGCATAGTATTTATGTAGTGCATTTAAACTTAGATTAAGGGTAGATTTATTTCATGCAATTTTAGTTAAGTTTCATCTTAAACTTTAAAAATCCAAAAACATTTATTTTTCATGCATTATTCAGTTTTATTATACATTTTATTAAGTTAGTAATTAGTTAATTTAGAGCCATCTTATAAGTATTTAATTTGTTAGTTACATTTAGGAATTTCTTTAAGTTGATAGAATTTTATTTTATTAGACTTGAGGATAGATTAATTTGCATTTTTATTTTCAAATTAATTAGATTAATTACATGCATATTTTATATATATTCTATTAAGTAGTAATTAGCTAAAGTTAGATTTAATTTAAGGTCATTTTTATATGTAATTAATTTCTTAGGTTTATTTAGGAATTTCTTTAAGTTAAGAGAAGTTTAATTTATTAGACTTTAGGTTAATTTAATTTGCATTTTTATTAATAAGATTAATTACATGCATATTTTATTTTAGGATTGTTTAATTTTAGTCTAAGTAATTTTATTTCTTTATTTTTCACATTTACATTTTAGTATATTTGCACTAATCAATTTTATCTTTGTTATTTATCTTTTGTAGGGTATTGCGTTCATTTGCTTGGAGTATTGTAAGTATTCTTTGCTCTATTTTATTATTTTCTTTATTTTAATTTTTATTTTTTTCAGTACTTTTTAATTTTAAATTTTGTAGATCACCCACTGAATTTTCATAATTTGCTAGGATATACTTAGGGTAAAACTAACCGGTACTTAATTAGGCTAATTAGATTCTCTGTGGGACGATAATTCAGGACTTAAATCCCATTATTACTTGTATGACCCGTGCACTTACGGTTAAAATGTATGGGTCACTTAGAGTGGGCGTAGTCGTCGTCAAGAGTGACCTGGGGTATGATTGCGACTTGAGCAGATTGAAACAGTTTCAGGAGTTGAAACCTCCAGTGTTTAGAGGGGTAAAAGACCCTGTGATTACTGAGGATTGGGTCTACGAGATGGAGAAATTGTATTACTTTTTTAGATGTACATCAGCTGAGAAAGTGGCCTTTGTCGTATTTTTGCTGAAAGGCAAGGCAGAGCACTGGTGGAGATCCACCAAAGCTATTTTGAGGGCCAGACATTCCGAGATTACATGAAAAATATTCTTGGAGGCTTTTAGGAGGCAATATATCTCGGCCACTGCATAGAGGAAATTACGAATGGAATTCATTAATCTGGTTCAGGGAAACCATTCAGTTGACGAGTATGAGTCAAAGTTTATGTCTTTGGAGAGATATGACCCGGATACGATGGGTAGTGAGACTCGAAAGATTCAGAAGTTCGTTGATGGATTGAGATTGGCCATCCAGACTAAGCTAGCCCCATTTGACATACATGCTTATGAGGAGGCCGTGCATAGGGCACAGTTATGCGAACAGGACTTTGAGAAGAATGCCTCCGAGCTTGGAAAGATTAGTGTCAGAAGAGACAGAGACAAGAAGATATCCAGGATGGATAGAATGGCCAAAAGAGGGGGCCAGAGATTTTTTGAGAAGAGACCTAAGATTGAGTAGAAGCAGGAGAGAGCGTTAGACCTCCTATATATCCAGCTTTGACTGCATCAAAGGGTATGATTATTGGAGGACCACAGCCTACTGCTGAGCGGTGTAGGAGATGTGGTAGATTTCATGGGACTAGGGCTTGTCCGACGACCCATGTAGTGTGTTATAGATGTGAGAGACCATGACATATAGCAAAGTACTATCCCAAGATAATGGAAACTGCCCCACAGAAGGGCAAGGAGCCAGAGAGAGCTCCAATTGAGACAGCTGCTCTGAGGAGGAGGGCTACAGCTAAGGAAAAAGGGAAACAGACAATGGGTGGAGTAGAGGACAAGTGCATGCACTGGACTAGGACACAGCAGACGCATCTACGGATGTGATTAAAGGTACCATCCAAATCTTTGATTTAGAAGCATTTGTATTGTTTGATCCTAGTACCACGCATTCCTTCATATCACCTTCCTTTGCACATAAATTGTTGAAGCATTTGAAACCTACATTGTTGGATAAAATGTTGATGATTTCTACACCCATGAATGATAGTCAATTGACTGAGCATGTATGTAGGGATTATAAGTTGAAGATAGAGGGAAAGGAAATGACAGCTGATTTAATTTTATTGAATATGAATGATTTTAATGTAATATTACGAATGGATTGGTTGGCTGCCAATCATGTTGTTATGGATTGTCATGCTAAAACATTGATGTTTCCCGAGATAGAAAATCATGTTGTAAGATTTGTGAAGTGAAATGAAAGAACATGCTTACTATAAATGAAAAGAGTATAATTTTAATCCATAATATTTTAGAGATGGATTCATTTGTTTATTTTGAATGTTAATGTGATGGTTTATGTTACTAACGGTGGAAAGGATGATGTGAAGGGTTCATTGCATACATGGTTGACATAGATAAGGCACACTCGGAATTGAGAGACATTCCAGTAATCGCGAAATTTCCTGATGTCTTTCTGGACGATTTACCAGGGTTACCACCTGATAGGGAAATGAAATTTTGCATAAAGTTAGTGCTTGGTACCGAGCCGATATCTAAACCACCATATAGAATGGCTTCGATTGAGTTGGAAGAGCTAAAGAAACAATTGCAATAGTTGCTAGAGAAGGGGTTTATTAGACCGAGTGTCTCACCTTGGGGAGCACCAGTTCTATTTGTAAGGAAGAAGGATAGAAGCCTTCGACTGTGTATAGATTACTGGTTGTTGAATAAGGCCATTATTAAGAACAAGTACCCCCTTCCACGCATAGATGATTGTCCAATTTCAGGGAGCACAAGCTTGTCTAAGATAGATCTACGATCTGGGTACCGTCAGTTGAGGATACGGAGTGAAGATGTCCCCAAGACAGCATTTCGTACCTGTTATGGCCACTACGAGCTTTTTGTTATGCCATTCAGATTGACGAATGCCCCCGCAACAATTATGGCATTGATGAATGATGTGTTTAAGCCATGCTTGGACAAGTTTGTGATTGTGTTTATTGATGACATATTGGTTTATTCCAAGTCCAGGGAAGATCATAAGGAGCACTTAAGGATAGTTCTGCAGACCCTCCGAGAGAAAAAGTTATATGCCAAACTTAGCAAGTGTAACTTTTGGTTAGAGCAGATCTCATTTTTGGGCCATGTCGTGTCGAAGGATGGAGTATCGTGGATCCATCCAAGATTGAGGCAGTTGTACAGTGGGAACAACCCAAGACAGTTATTGAGATCAGAAGTTTTCTGGGATTGGCAGGTTTATTAGAGATTTGTTGAGGGTTTCTCCAGACCAGTTACCCATTAACGTGTCTCACACGAAAAGATGTTAAGTTTGTCTGGGATGAGGCATGTGAGAGGAGTTTTGAGAAGCCTAAGCGTCGATTAACCACTGCTCTGGTTCTCACCATTCCTACCAGCTCAGGAGGTTTCTCGGTGTATACTGATGCATCACACCAGGGACTGGGCTGTGTACTTATGCAGGATGGGAAGGTAGTTGCCTATGGATCTAGACAGTTGAAAGATCATGAGAGGAACTAATTGACTCATGATTTGGAGTTGGCGGCTATGGTGTTTGCTTTAAAATATGGCACCGCTATCTCTATGGAGAGAAATTTTAGGTTTTTACAGATCATAAAAGCCTTAAGTTCCTGTTCTCACAGAAAGAGTTGAATATGAGACAGAGGAGATGGCTCGAACTCCTGAAAGACTATGATTGTGAGACATGTACCAACTGGGTAAGGCGAATGTAGTCGTCGATGCCTTAAGTAGGAAGAACCTCGGGTTGGTGTCTTATATGATGGTACGAGAACATGAGTTGTTAGAACAATTTACGAACCTCAATTTGGATGTAACCCCACCTGGATCAGAGAGATTAGATATCATGCAAGTATGAGATTAGAGCCAGAGTTGATTGGTTGTATTCGACAGGCTCAGCAAAGTGATCGACAGTGTATTGGTTGAATCAGATACAAACAGATGTGGGTATTGATTTTGAGCTGAGTACAGATGGCTTATTGAGGTTCAGAGGCAGAGTATGTGTTCTCGAGGATCCTGAGATCAGGAGATTGATTTTATCAGAGGCTCACTTATCAAAGTACGTGATACATCCGGGGAGTACCAAGATGTATCAAAACCCTTGAAACATTTATTGGTAGTCTGGATGAAAAGTGACATTGTTGAATTTGTCGCTAAGTGTCTCATTTGTCAGCAGGTGAAGGTAGAGCATCATAACCCTGCAGGGTTATTACAACCTCTACTGATATCGTCATGGAAGTGAGAGCATGTCACCATGGATTTTGTGATGGGATTGCCAAGGACTCGTAGAGGTCATCATGCCATATGGGTTATTGTGGATCGATTAACTAAGTCAGCCCATTTCTTATCTATGAGAGCTACCGATACTCTGAGTCAGTTGGTGAACCTGTATGTTCGAGAGATAGTACGACTACATGGTGTTCCAGTGAGTGTTGTTTCTGATAGGGATGCTCGCTTTACTTCCCATTTTTGGGAACATTTTTAGGAAGCGATGGGGACCTACTTAAGTTTTAGCACCGCTTTTCATCCTCAGACAGATAGGCAGTCAAAGACGCCTATACAGACCCTGAAGGATATGTTGAGAGCGTGTGTGTTAGATTTTAGAGGCTCCTGGGATGATCACCTACCGTTAGCCGAGTTTGCATATAATAACAGTTATCATGCGAGTATCGGGATGACACCCTATGAGGCACTGTATGGACGCAGATGTCGATCCCCCATTGGATGGGAAGAGGTTGGTGACAGATAGATTTTTGCTCTAGCCTTAGTACAGCAGGCATATGAGGATGTCCAATTGATATGTGAGAGATTACGGACAGCCCAGAGCCGACAAAAGAGTTATGCTCACAAGAGACGGAGACCACTAGAGTTTGATGTGGGTGAGTTAGTTTTTTTTAGAGTTTCTCCTTTGAAGGGTATTATGAGATTTGGTAAGAAGGGCAAGCTGAGTTCTAAATATATCGGACCTTTCGAGATTTTGTAGATAGTGGGAGATAAGGCGTATAGGTTAGTGTTGCCACTAGACTTGGCAAATGTTCATAACATCTTCCACGTCTCTATGCTTTGGAAGTATCACCCGAACTCGGCACATGTGATAAGATATGAGCCGTTGGAGCTCAATGAGAGTATGACATATGTTGAGAAGCCGGTTTGGATATTGGACAGAAAAGAGAAGGTGTTAAGGACAAAGATAATTTCTTTAGTGAAAGTCCTTTGGCGATATCACACTCCGGAGAAATCCACATGGGAATTGGAAAGCATGATGCAAGAGAAGTACCCGAAATTGTTTTGAGATAACTTGGTTCTAATTTGGATGGTCAAATTCTTTGAAAGAGGGGAGGATTGTAAAACCATTAATTTTAGTACAATGTATATAATTATGTGATGTACAAACAAGTTGAATTATGTATGAATTGTAAGAAATATATATATTTTTGAAGTTTTAAGTGTGATTGGAATGATGAATGAATGTGGAAGTGATTAAGTAGGAGTTTGAATGAGGAAATCTGAAGAAAAATGAAGTAGGATGAAGGCCAAATCGATCCTATGCAAGGAGAGATCGATCTCATGGACTGAAGAATACAGAATCAAGCATGTTGGAAGAGGCAGATCAATCTCTCACACAATGCAGATCGATCTCCTTAGCTCTCGGGTTGGAGCAGATCGATCTCCCCTGAATGCCAGATCGATCTCCTTAGTTCTTGGCTTGAGATAAATAAATCATGTTCCATTGAGCAGATCGATCTCATTACATTGAAGCTAGATCGATCTCATACATTCGATAGATCGATCTCATGCTTGAAAAATGTTGAGAAAATGAAGGATTTAAGAGGACCAGATCGATCTCCACCCAATGCATATCGATCTCATCAAGCCATTTCTATACAAGGGAGCTGTTGAAATCTGCAATTCACGGAAACAACCCCATTTCCTCCATTTTCAATCTAAAACATAAGTTTCTCACTCCTAAATCCACTCATTTTCTTAAAGATTTGAGGGGAAGCTATTAGTATGAGACCACATGTATGTACAACCTTGTATATGTGTATATTGGATTACGAAATGAATACACGCAAGTTTTAAAGTGTGTAGAGTGTAAGAAGCTTATTTCAATGAGTGGAATGTAAAAATATTGAATTTTGAGTGGTATGGTAAAATGGAATGAAGATTGCATGAGTTGTGCAATTCCATTTAGTTTATATTATATACCTTTGGATATACAAAGATTTCACACAAGTTTTAATGTGTATAAAGTATGAATGGATGTCATTTTCAAGTCTTAAAGGTAACTGGATGAGAAAATGACTATGGCAGCAAATTAAGGATGTTTTGGTGTAAGTTTCTGTAGAAAACTACAACAAAATCTAGAAATATGAAGGCCAGATCGATCTCATAGGATGAGAGATTGATCTGGAAGAGCCAGAATGCTCTTATTCGAGCAATAGGAACATGGTAGATCGATCTCCAATGGAGCCAGATCAATCTGCTAAACATACTTTAATGAGAAGATCGATTTCTAAGGCAAGCAGATCGATTTCCTTAGCTCTCGGGTTGGAGCAGATCGATCTCCTCCCTAGCTAGATCGATCTCCTTAATCTCTGCCTGAGACAGATCGATCTCATACCTTCGAAATGTCATGAGAAAAAGGGATTTAAGAGGATTAGATCGATCTCCTTCCTATGCAGATTGATCTCATCAAGCAATTTCTATAAATAGGAGCAGTTACATCTACATTTCACGAGAACAACCTTTCCCTATCCATTTCAACCCAAAAACCTAGCTTTCTCACTCCTAAATCCCTCTATTTTCATAAAGATTTGAGGGAAGGCTATTAGATACAAAGTTGGTTCACATCAAGGAGAAAGACAACATAGTTTGGAGGCATTTTCATTTGGAGCAAGGAAGAAATCCAAAGAGGTGAGCTTCTAGTGCACTAATCTAAGTACATTTGTTTAGTTATTATTGTTGAAGTTGATTTGGTGTGCATATTAATGATAGAACTACCTAGGATGCCATGAAACAATTATAACCTAGAAATAGGTTAGAGTGAGAAAGTGAAATGTAGTGGTCTGACGTGTGTTGATGTCTAAAATACTTAATAAGTTGGAAAATTACATCTCCATGTTACTATGCTTGTTTAGATACAAACTGTGTGTGTCGATGGGTTAACTAAGACTTTGATGTGTATGCAGGGAATTGAGCATCATGCCTAATCCTAGTCGAGGTAGAGGAGCGAGAGCGCAAGCTAGAGGCCGTAGAGGTAGGCCTGGGGGTAGTGTTGAGCCAGAAACACACGAGGCTCAGGAAGAGATTGAGGTGGAGGCTGAGGTTGAGCATGTTCCACAGGGTCCAGAGGAGAGACCCGAGAGTACTAAGGCACGCTTCACGAGGATTAAACGGAGCATAGATATAATCCTGGAGTTGGTCACTCAATTATTGCCTAGAGTTAGGGGCAAACAGAGTTTGGCTACATAGGGTGAGGTCGAGCAGGTGGTCGCTCTTGAGTCACGGGCATGGCCAGCCCAAAGACCTCAGACGATAGGTACACCTACACCCCCACCCTATAGGATATGCCTACGCCTGTTGCTACACCACATGCCAGTAGAGGTTGGGGTTACAGATGTGATTTGGATAGACTGTAGCAGTTCCAGAAGTTTAGATCGTCATCTTTCAGTAGAGTTAAGGACCCAGTAGCTTCCGAGGATTGGATAAATGACATTGAGAAGTTATATGGGTTCTTTGAGTGCACTACTACCGACATGGTAGCGTTTGCCACATTCATGCTGAACGGATCAGCAGAACATTGGTGGAAATCCACCAAGCCTATTTTGAGAGCTTGACATACAAAGATTAGCTGGTGTGTTTTTGGAGGATTTCCGGAGACAATATCTTTTGAATACCGCACATTGGAAGATGAAGATGGCATTTTTGGGACTAACCCAATGGAGTAGGATGGTGGATGAGAATGAGACGACCTTTATATCCCTGGGCAAATATGATCCTAATACGATGGGTAATGAGGTTGAGAAGGTCTAGAAGTTTGTGGATGGAATGAGACCAACCATCAGGTCCAAATTAGTTCCCTTGGATATACCAACCTACGAGGAGGCAGTACGCAGGGCACAATTGTATGAACAAGATATCGATTGGCTTGCCTTAGAGTTTGGAAAGGTTGGTAAAGTGAGCGACAGAGATAAGAAGATACCAAGGCTGGATAGAGGCTTCAATTATAAGGGAAGCAAAAGATTTTATGGGAAGAGGCCAAGGATCGAAGAGATCCGAGAGAGGACAGTTAATCCTCCCATGTATCCGGCCATAGCTCTAGCAAAGGAAATTATGATTGAAGGGCCACAGCCTACTACAGAGCAGTGCAGCAAGTGTGGTAGGTACCATGGTACTCGACCATGCTATGGACCTCCTGTAGTATGCTTCAGATGTGGGAAACCAGGGCACATAATTAGGGATTGCCCAGAGATGACAAAGAGAGCCCCACAGAAGGGCAGGGAGCCAGAGAGAGCTCCGGTTGTGACAGCTGCTCCTAGGAGGAGGGCTACAGCTGAGGAAAAGGGGAAACATGCAGAGGATGTAAGCAGAGGATGAGTGCACGCACTAGACCAGGACACTGTGGATCAGTCTTCGGATGTGGTTAAAGGTACCATCAAAATATTTGATTTAGAAGCATTTATATTGTTTGGTCCTGGTGCCACGCATTCCTTTATATTGCCATACTTTGCATGTAAATTGTTGAAGCATGTAAAACCCACACTGCTAGATAAGATGTTGATGATATCTACCCCTATGAGTTATAGTCATTGACAGAACATGTATATAGAAATTGTAAGATGAGGATAGGAGGTAGGGAAATGGCAACTGATTTAATTTTATTAAATATGAGTGATTTTGATGTAATCTTAGGTATGGATTGGCTGGCTGTGAACTATGTGGTTATGGATTGTCGTGCTAGAACATTGACTTTTTTAGGATTAGACAATCTTATTATAAACTTTGATGAAAAGAAATGAAATGACATGATCTTTATAAATGAGAAGAGTTTAATTTTAATTCATAATACTTGAGACATGAATCTATTTATAAATTGTGTATGTAATGTGATGGTTTGTGTTACTAATAATGGAAAGGATAATGTAAAGAGTTCATTGCTTTTGTGATTGAGACGAATAAGGCACGTTCGGAGTTGATAGACATCCCAGTGGTTAGGGAATTTTCAGATGTCTTTTCGGATGAATTACCAGGATTACCTCCAGATAGAGAAATGGAGTTTTGTATAGATTTGGCACTTGGTACAGAGTCGATATCCAAGCCACCGTACAGAATGGCTCAAGTCGAGTTGGAAGAATAAAGGAAACAGCTGCAAGAGCTGCTGGAGAAGGGGTTCATTAGGCCGAGCGTCTCACCTTGGGGAGCACCGGTTCTGTTTCTAAGGAAGAAGGATGGAAGCCTCCGACTGTGTATAGATTACCGATTGTTGAATAAGGCCACCATCAAGAATAGGTACCCCCTTCCACGCATCGATGACTTATTGGATCAGCTTAGGGGAGCGTAAGTCTTTTCTAAGATAGATCTGAGATCTAGGTACCATCAGTTGAAGATACGGGATGGAGATGTACCTAAGACAGATTTTCGTACCCGGTATGGACATTATGAGTTTATGGTCATGCCATTCGGGTTGACAAATGCTCCTGCAGCTTTTATGTCATTAATGAATGAGGTGTTTCACCAGTATTTAGATCGATTTGTTATTGTGTTTATTGATGATATACTGGTGTACTCAAGATCTAGAGAGGAGCATGAATAGCATCTAAGGATAGTGCTATAAACCCTCCAAGAGAAGAAGTTGTATGCAAAACTTAGTAAGTGAGACTTTGGTTGGAACAGATCTCTTTTTTGGGTCACATAGTATCTAAGGATGGTGTGTCAGTGGATCTATCAAAGATTGAGGCAGTGATACAATGGCAGAGACCCTAGACAGTTATAGAGATCAGAAGTTTTTTGGGTTTAGCTGGATATTATCGAAGGTTTATAGAGGGATTCTCGAGATTAGCTGCTCCTTTGACACGTCTCACTAGAAAGAATGTTGAATTCGTGTGGGACGATAAGTGTGAGGAAAGTTTTCAGGAGTTGAAAAGGAGATTAACCACAGGTCCGATTCTCACCATTCCTGCAAGCTCAAGAGGTTTCTCGGTGTATACAGATGCATCACACCAAGGACTAGGTTGTGTATGTAGGACGGGAAGGTAATAGCCTATAGATCAAGACAGTTGAATGAGCATGAAAGAAACTACCCGACCCACAATTTAGAGTTAGGGCCCGTGGTGTTTGCATTGAAAATATAGTGCCACTATCTCTATGGTGAGAGATTTCAGGTTTACACGAATCATAAGAGCGTTAAGTACCTGTTCTCGCAGAAAGAGTTAAACATGAGACAGAGGAGATGGCTCGAACTTTTAAAGAATTATGATTGTGAGATCATGTACCACCCGAGGAAGGCAAATGTAGTGGCTGATGCATTGAGTAGGAAGCATCTCGGGTTGGTGTCATTCATGATGGTTAGGGAACACGAGCTGTTGGAATAGTTCATGAACCTCAGTTTGGATATGACCCTGCCTGACGCTGATAGTGGATTAGCTAGCCTGCAATTGGAACCAGATCTGGTAGATCGAATCTGGCAAGCTCGGCGAATGGATCAGCAATGCAGTGATATTGTCGGGAAGATACAGAGGGGTACAGAGACTGATTTTGAATTAAGTTCAGATGGATTGCTAAGGTTCAGGAGCAGGATATGTGTTCCCGATGATCCAGAGATCAAGAAGTTGATCTTGACAGAGGCTCACTCATCGAGGTATAAGATATATCCAAAGAGTACTAACATGTATCAAAACCTTCGAAAAGTTTATTGGTGGTCTGGGATGAAGAAAGACATTGCTGAACATGTCGTTAAGTGTCTCGTTTTTCAACAGGTGAAGGTAGAGCATCAGAAGCCTACAGGGTTATTGCAGCTTCTACCAATACCGACGTGGAAGTGGAAGCATGTCACCATGGACTTTGTGATGGGATTACCGAGGACCTGTAGGGGTCATGATGCCATATGGGTGATTGTGGATCGGTTGACGAAGTTAGCCCATTTCTTAGCTATGAGAGCTACCGATACTCTGAGCCAGTTAGTGAACTTATATGTGCGCGAGATAGTAAGGCTACATGGAATTCCAGTGAGCATTGTTTCTAATCGGGATGCCTGCTTCACTTTCCACTCCTGGGAACATTTTTAGGAAGCGATGGGGACCCAGTTAAGTTTTAGCATCGCGTTTCATCCTCAGACAGATGGTCAGTCAGAGAAGACTATACAGACCCTAGAGGATATGTTGAGAGCGTGTGCATTAGATTTTGGAGGCTCTTGGGATGACCATTTTCCACACGTAAAATTCGCCTATAATAACAGTTTTCATGCGAGTATCGAGATGGCACCATATGAGGCATTGTATGGACGTAGATGTCGTTCCCCTATTGGATGGGAAGAGGTTGGTGACAGACAGATCTTTGCTCCTGACTTGGTTAGATAAGCCTTTGAGGATGTCCAGTTGATTTGTGAGAGATTACAGATAGCTCAGAGCAAACAAAAGAGTTATACTGACAGGAGACGAAGAGCACTAGAGTTTATGGTGGGTGAGTTAGTGTTTTTGAATGTTTCCCCCTCGAAGGGGATCGTGAGATTTGGGAAGAAGGGGAAGTTGAGCCCTCGATATATAGGGCCATTTGAGATACTTGATAAGGTGGGAGATAAGGCATACATGTTAGCATTGCCACCTAAGCTAACGAATGCACATAACGTCTTCCACGTATCCATGTTACAGAAATACCACCCGGACCCGATGCATGTGATAAGGTATGAGCCTTTGGAGCTTAATGAAAGCATGACGTACATTGAGAAGCCGGTTCAGATATTGGATAGAAAAGAGAGTGTTGAGGACAAAGAAAATTCCCTTGATGAAAGTTCTTTGGCAACATCACACGGTGGAAGAGACCACGTGGGAATTGGAAAGTTTGATGCGGGAGAGGTATCCCAAGTTTTTCACGGAATGATTGGTTCCAATTTAGAGGACAAAATTTTCTAAGTGTGGGAGAATGTGAGACCCCATATATGTACAACCTTGTATATTTGTATATTGGATTAAGAAATGTATACACACAAGTTCTAGAGTGTGTAGCGACTGTAAGAAGGATATTTTCGTAAGTGGGATGTAAAAATATTGAATTTTGAGTGGTGTGGTAAAATGGAATGAAGATTGCATGAGTAGTGCACTTCCATTTAGTTTATATTATATACCTTTGGATATACAAAGATTTCACACAAGTTTTATTGTGTATAAAGTATGAATGGATGCCATTTTCAAGTCTTAAAGGTAATTGGATGAGGAAATGACTATGGCAGCAAATTAAGGATGTTTTGGTGTAAGTTTCTGCAGACAACTGCAGCAAAATTTGGAAATATGAAGGCCAGATCGATCTCATAGGATGAGAGATCGATCTGAAAGAGCCAGAATGCTCTTATTCGAGCAATAGGAACAGGGCAGATCGATCTCCAATGGAGCCAGATCGATCTGCTAAACATTTTGTAATGAAAAGATCGATTCTTAAGGCAAGCAGATCGATTTCCTTAGCTCTCGAGTTGGAGCAAATCGATCTCCTCCCTAGCCAGATCGATCTCCTTAATTCTCTGCCTGAGACAGATCGATCTCAAGGTCTCGACAGATCGATCTCATGCCTTCAAAATGTCATAAAAAAAAGGATTTAAGTGGATCAGATCGATCTCCTTCCCATGCAAATCGATCTCATCAAGCAATTTCTATAAATAAGAGCAGTTACAATATGCATTTCACGAGAACAACCTTTCCCTGTCCATTTCCACCCAAAAACCTAGCTTTCTCACTCCTAAATCCGTCCATTTTCATAAAGATTTATGGGAAGGCTATTAGATACAAAGTTGTTCACATCAAGGAGAAGGACAACATAGCTTGGAGGCATTTCCCCACTTGTTGGATTTAAGGAACAATGGGCATTTCCATTTGGAGCAAGGAAGAAATCCAAACATGTGAGTTTCTAGTGCACCAATCTAAGTACATTTGTTTAGTTATTGATGTTGAAGTTGATTTGGTGTGCATATTAATGGTAGAACTACCTAGGATGCCATGAAACAATTATAGCCTAGAAATAGGTTAGAGTAAGAAAGTGAAATGTAGTGGTATTAATGATGAATAGGAGATCTTAAGGTGATAATGGTGTTGTGGGTATGATTTTAAGATAGTGCTATGGAGTGAATTGTGAAACTTGCCCAAAAAGAGTAAAAAATGAGTGTTTAAGGCATTGGGTAGAATGCATAGTTGAATGAGAGTTAGTAACATTGACTCAAGTGTTTGGATGAATGAATTGTAGCTCCCGAGGATACACCGAAAGCAAGTTGAGCCAAAAACGTGAGAAGCTAAGAGGAAGAGAGTCGCACCTCGAGTAAATCGAGGTAAGGGAATTGTGTGGACTCTTAGAGATATTTATGCGTAATTTGGGCGCTTAATGTTTTTATAGAGTGCATGTGGTAATAGGAACTAAAATGGGTGATTGAAGGGTAAGAATTGGGTTTTGATGAAATGTGCATGAAAATAAAAGCATGATGCTTTGAAAACCTTGTTTTATTGTTTTTTAGCAAGTGTTTGGTAGGTTGGTTAACATTTGAATTGATTTGTATAAGAAATAACTTGATTTGGTTTATAACCATGCTTTGCAAAGAATTGAGCCACCTACATGGTTTTTGTGAGAATGAAAACGTGCTAGAGTATGACTCACACGAGGTTTGCTGTGTTTTTACACGTATGAGTGCTGGAGCTTAGCTCGCACTAGTTTTCACATGGATTTCTATGATGTTGTGCTAGAGTTGAGCTCGCACAAACTTTATATTGGTTTTGGCATGGTACTGGAGCATAGCTCGCATTAGATGCCCATCATACTTGTTGTCGTGCTTGAGATTAGTCGTGCGTGATTTTAAGACATGATTGATAGCCATGCTAGGAGCTTCGGGTAGACTGGGTGTCGCACCGATTAAATAGGCTCGCACATGCATTTTGAGATGTGGTGTGAAATGATGTGTTGATATGGGTCAACGGAGTACGTTGTACCGTGCAGGTAGCATGGAGTACGTTTTACCGTGTTGAGATTGTGATGTACCGTCTTCGGATGATGTTTAGATTTGCTATGGACCGAAGGGCTGGACATGACCCACCTCCCGTGTGGAAGCAGATAGTAGTGATACCCCGCACACCTGATCAGTGTAGCTTAGGATCACAGGATATGGCCATAGTCCTAGAGGAGATTTCCCTTATTATATTGCCTATCTCACATGGCTATTGTTTTATGAATGAAATCCATGTTTAGAAATGCTTTGTGGGCTAGGACAGTCCGAGGGAGGGGCTGAATCCTGACAAGTGTTGATTTTATGAGATGAGAAAGTTTGATAATGGCTTTAAAGTGCACTGATGCATGATGATTTTTCCATGCCTTATTTATGAAATATGCATGATGATTTATGTCATGCTTTGAATTTGATTTGTGCACTAACAAATAGCATGATTTACTTTACATGCCATTAACACAAACATGAACTAATGCTTTTGAGATGTGAATGAGAAATAGTATGGTTTTGAGTATGGCATCACGATCACGTAGATAGTGCAGTATTTACCTGTTCGCATGATTGCCTTACTGAACGTGTTGTTTGCTCACTCCCCTTATTTCCCCCTCTCTACGGAGCTTTGAGTATAGACTGAGAGCGACTAGAGGCTTTCCCTTTTGGTATCCGCTTCATCCCATCACGGAAGGTATACACACTTGTATAATTTTGTTTCTAAGCTTTCCATAGCACAGTAGAATTTTAAATGTAACTATTGGGGATGTAAAGCAATGTGAACACTTGTAAACAACAACTCTGATTATTTATAAAAGTGTTTACTTATAAATTTTAATATAAATTAAATGGTTATGGTTGGATGTGGTAGACATTGACACACAGCCCAACTGTTGAGAGTGTAGCTGATCACGATCGAAGTAAGGTAAGGACGAATACTAAATAATGTATGAAAAATGAAAAATTTGTGACGATTTTTAGTTAGTTGAGGGTCGTGACTATTAGATACAAAGTTGTTCATATCAAAGAGAAGAACAACATAGCTTGGAGTCATTACCCCATTTGTTGGATTGAAGGAGCTAGGAGCATTTTCATTTGGAGCAAGAAGGAAATCCAAATAGGTGAGTTTCTAATACACCAAGTCAAATATATGTTTGTTTAGTTGCTATTGTGAGTTGATTGGGTATTAATGATTGAAACTACCTAGGATGTGATGGAACTAGTGTGACCTAGAAAATAGAATGAATCTAGTGTGAGAAAATGTGACTTGAATGAGTTGATGATTTATGGGATTATGCTAAGTTGTTATTGAAGTAATGGGAATAATTTGAGATGGTTAAATGAAGCCACATTTTGAGGATAGTCAATTTATGAAAATGAGTATATGAGGTGTTTGACAAAATGTCATAGTGAAGTTAATGATGAAATATAAACACTATAGGCTTAAATATCGTTTTAGTAGGAATCAATGGGTCTAAAAGAATCCAATAGACTCTCGAGATAAGAGTAGAGTAATCGAACGAAACCTTATAGGCGTTAATGGAAACTATAGGGCAAGTCGACTTAAGTAAGCGCAAAGATCTTGTTATATTGGACCCTATTGATGTGTGATATGATTTTGGGTAGTCTCGAGGAGTTCGTTGGTGACGAAACGAACCACGCAATCAAGCAGCTTAAGGAAGTGGAATCACGCAACGCGATTCCAGGTTAGGGAATTCTATGAGTATATAGAGATAGCTGCTCGTACTTTGAACTCGTGGGTGAATATAGGGCGTTGTAAATTGCATGATTGTTTAAGAAAACGA
Source organism: Firmiana major (assembly GCA_033439115.1). Taxonomy (NCBI): domain Eukaryota; kingdom Viridiplantae; phylum Streptophyta; class Magnoliopsida; order Malvales; family Malvaceae; genus Firmiana; species Firmiana major. The sequence goes on from CM065905.1 coordinate 44,238,294, forward strand.
TTGTTGATATGCGTGAATAGCTGCAAGTATTTGTATGAGATTTGGTTTTGAAGTGGATTTTATAAAAAGGGATGGTAAAGCTAATAATTGCATAAATGACGTGTTTTGATGTTTTACGAAAACACATTGCTTTGTTTTGAACAAATTAACGGATAGGTTGGCTAATGTTTTAATGCTTTTGTGAAATAGCACATGTGAGGTGCTAAACACAGTTTGGAGATTGTTTTGGTTGAATGAGAGCCGCCTAACGTGTTTACGTGAGTTAAATCATGCTAAAGCATCGTTCGCACTGGATTTCAGTACTTTCATGTCTATGAAACGTGCTGGAGCTTATCTCGCACCTTGATTTGAAACTGTGATGATATTTCATAAATCGTACTGGAGCTTCTGCTCGTACGTGGATTTCAAGTGATTTTCTTATGCATATAACTGTACTCGAGCCATGCTCGTACGTGGTTTTCTCATGAATTTATGCATAAATGCCATACTAGAGCGTTGCTCGTACAAGGAGATTTATCTATGATGCATGTATCGTGCTAGAGCTTAGCTCGCACAGGTTTTCACATTGTGGTATGTATGGGCCGTGGAGATAATAAGACCCTCAAGCACAACATCCTCAAGCCCAAAGGGGGTGGGGAGGCTCTATACGGTGGGGAGGCTCTCTTACATAGATACGGAAAGCTCCACGTGCACCTGAGACTATAGAGGTTGCATATGGTATAGGGTAGATAAGACCTACGGCTGGCACCCCTAACCATGATATGGGTCCGCGAAGTACGTTGTACCGTGTACATCACATGGAGTACGCTGAACCGCGTGGTTGAGATACTGATGAGAAAGTCTAGTAGAGAACTAACCCATTTTCATGCCAGCATGATACGCCGCACATCGGGATCCGTGTGGTCTGAGATGATTTATGACGTAGTTGGCCAACATAGTCCTTGAGATATAGTGACCTCTCTCACCTGATATTACATATTACCACATGGTTCTTATACATGAGTGTGATTGTGATTGTCCAGGGTAGACCCGAGGGAGAGGTCGAGCCTTGTGGGATTTTGATTGAGAAACGATAATGATATTTGTGATAGAGAAATGATTATGATGGGATTTTAACGTGGTTTGAGAAAGAGATGAATTTAAAAAGGATGTTTCTTAAATGAATTTCCCTTTTGTGATGAGTTTTAATGAGACTGAGCATGAGATGGTTTTACATGTTGATATTTCCATGTTTTATGCCTATTTACATGATTTTCAATACATGATATATGTATATACAAGTGGCATAGTTTTATTTCCTCATGCTCCGATTATAAACGATTTATGCATAACATTATCAGCATGAAGATAGAGTAACTATCTACCATGCTTGCATTATTGCCTTGCTGAGCGTGTGGTTGCTCATCCCTCTCTACTTTTCCCTCTCTACAGAGCGTACATAGTAGCCCCGTGAGGACAGAGGCGTTGTATTTTCAACATCCTCTGCTTCCATCGCCAAAAGGTATACACATAGGGATTCTTTTTGTATCTAAACATGTAAAGGCATAGTAATCATTTTGTATTGTAATGTGGGGGATGTAAAAGTTAGAAAACATGTCATGTATAAGTGTGTAACTTAACTTTCAAATGAATGACACTTCTTTTGATTAATTTGAGAATGAATGATGAGTGATGATTATTATTGACTCATAGCCTAACTGTGTAGTGGTGAGTTTGTTCACGTTCGGGTAAGAAAAGGAAAATGCTAAAAATTTATAGTGATTTTCGGTTAAAAAAGATAAAAAGGGTCGTGACAATTGCCTTTAATCTAGTTCATGTTTTGTAATCCTTTTATTGATTTATAAATTGTTTAGCATAGCAAAAGAAAAAATCGCGTACTTTGGGGGTAAGGGATAGGAAAAATTATTTAGGGCTAAGGAAATATAACTATATAAGTGTACATAAGAAAGGCTTATTTGGCTTAAAGGGTGACTAAGGATAAAACTATTTACAAGGTTAGCTTGAAAGGTTTAAACGATCCAAGGACGATCTAAATCACTTCCCTAATCAAGTGTGATCTAATATTTCACCTTGAGAGAAAATGAAATAAATTCTAGAATTTTATTTATAAGATCAAATGAACAAATACAATTTTATGTCCACATAAGCTTTCTCTAAATGTGCATGCTAATCCATGATCAAGACATGTGCATAAATTTTATGTCCACATAAGCTTTCTCTAAATGTGCATGCTATTCCATGATCAAGACATGTGCATAAAAAAGAGGAACTCACAATCAGAATCAAGACGAATTCAAAGAATTAACTTTATGCTTTCATAACAATCATGCTTCTTAATAAATCAGAATCGATCTCAATCAAGGGGTCATATCATGGAATCATAGGAAAAAAACAAGTTAAGCACAAAGATCACCTTAAATCAAAACATTTTTAGGTCAAAATTTAAAAAATTTTGAAATTTTTTTCAATTATGTGCAAAAATCCTTGAAAATTGCTTAAGTTAATCCCCTCTCTAAAGATAAAGTGCAAAGTGTCCTTAGTGTGCAGATAAATAAGTAATTTTTAAGCTCAGAATCAGGCAACTCCCCTGATGTCACGACCGTCCGTGACTTAACCAAAAACCACTACAATTTTTTCTCTTTTTACTTACCTTTCTCCTTATCAATAGTTGGGCTGTGATTCAATGCTAGTATCCTCGTATACCGTACAATTCATCCATTATCATACATACATGTCAATATACTATCTACTGACTATAATTTCTTTTATAACATAAGTGAGCTCATATAAAATCTAATACAAATACATCCCCCATAATTTACATTGTTTATATCACTGTGTTGTTTATATGTTTAGATAGAGAATCATACAAAATATGTATACTTGTCGATCGATAGGAAATGGCAGCGGACAACAGAAATACTATCCCTCAATCATACTCGTTTTACTGCGGATGCTTTGCAGAGAGGTGTAAAAAAAAGGGTTAGTTCACAGCTAAGTAAGGAAATCAGGCAAGCAAGTAGACATCTACACTATCTACTTAAAATAATGTTATGCCTCGAAAATATCATTTCCTTATCTCACTTTAAAAGCATGCATTTAAAATATATACATATACTTGTACAGATTAAACCTCATGTACAGAAATCATGCTTAGTTCTCAAATGTAGGCATTTTGTGCAAAACAATGTATCATTATAATTTCACAATGCCTTTAGATAAATCATGCCATTTATATTCAAATCACAATAAATATGGCATTTAAATCATTCACAACACAACAATCGGATTCCCACTCATCCTTCAGGTCTATCCGTATCATAAAATCAATTAAGTGATATATCATGTGAGACCCTATGGTTAAATGCAATAATATCCAGGACTATGGCCATATCCTATAATGGTGATCCCAGGCTACACAGGCCTTGGTGTGCGGGGCATCACGGCTGCAACGGGAAGGGGGTCAGTCCATCACAACCGCCAGCTATCAACTCCTCAACTCTACAACAACACACAGTACAGTGTACCCCATGCCACTCGCACAGTACAAAGTACACCCGTGGACCCTATCCTAATGGATAATCAATACCATGTCTCCAAATCCACATGCGAATATCTCACAGTGTGACACTCAGTCTACACGAGGAAATCAACATGGATTTTCTACATGTCTTATATATCACATAAAACTACAGTGTACGCCTTTAAGCACGATTCTCAGTCGACACTCTACTCAAACACTGTTTCACACATCACAAACTCAACTCTAGTGCGAGTAAACCTCCAGCACTAGGTCATGCATAGTTCACGTTTCAAATCAAGTACGAACAATCGCTCCAGTACCATGCTATGCAAAAAACTCATCAAATCAAGTACGAGCAATCGCTCCAGTACTATGTCAATGTATAAATCATGAAGAATCAAGTACAAGCAACGTTCTAGCACTCTATCATGCATCTCATGTAAAATTAGAGTACGAGCAATAACTCCAGCACTCTATCATGCATGTCATAGAAATCTAGTGCGAATCATACATCAGCACTAATATATGTGGAAAACATATGAAATCAAGTGTGAACTGTGTTCTAGCACGATTTATTCTCACATAATTCGATAGATGGCTCTTTAAAAAAGGATGATTTTTAAAATATCAAAATCAGTACTATATATTATACTATTTCTCATCAACCATGAAAACATTAGCTCATCTACCTAGTCTTATGCTAAATAGCAGTAAAAACACTCATAATGGTGGTTTCCATCCTTTTTACAACTTTTTCCAAAAGTTGATTTTTTTCCTAACTAGGGGTAAAATCATAATTTGCCACTATCGGGTTGCTATAATTATAATTCACTTTCTCTGACCCTCAGAGTTTTTAAGTGAATGCAAAAGCAGACGAAAATACGTGCAGGTATCTCTAACTACTCCCAAAAGTCTCTTACCTGTAATCACTCGAGAAATTTTACTTTCTCAACGCTGCTCGATCCAGCAGTCGATTAGCTCCTCCAACAATCTCTAGAGCTGTATATAATCATTTATCAGGTTAATTTTACTTTTCATATTGTATTTCACATTTAATACAATCTATTTCACTTAATAGGCTTTAATAAACCTTAATGGGCCTAACTCTACCTAAAGCCCATTTCTATTTTACTATTCATTTTCGTTAGGCCTATTGGGTTTGTGGGGTCCACCAACTCTTATTGGGCTTTTTCGAGGGTCAAAACCAATTGGGCTTGGCCCATTGGACCTCTCGGCCACATGCCATGGTTGAGACCACGCGTGCCTAGCCATGCCGAGCACCACGCCACCGTCGGCCACTACACTAGCCATTCACTTAGGCATTTTCACAAACACTTGGTTGGCAATGCTCTTAAGCTTCACTTAGTTCATTTAGGCATTTTATCAAACACCTTGATTGCCAACTTAATTCATCCATCAATTGATCAAATTGATTAATTCTAACTATACCATAATCATTAACGCATGTATATTAACTCATTCATGCCTTAAAATCATATGGGCATTCATCAATTTATCACTACCCACTCTCGGCCAATCCATGTTCATAGTGATTTCATGTGTTTCAATGCTTAAAACATATACCAATCAACTTAGAATAATTCATACATTAACATATATGAATTTGAAAGATTGAAATTATACCTAACTTGCACTTTCACACTTGGATGAAACTTTGAAGCCTCTCGATTTGCTCACTTTGGCTCCTTGATAGCCAATTCCAACATATGTTAATCCTCTCTCAATTTGGAATAACTTTCATGAAGATTGCAAGTTCCAAATATGCCTTTTTCCTAGTGATCTCTAGTGAGAGAAAGCTTGAATATGTGTTTGTTAATGGTTTCTTTATGTAGCTGAGAATGATGGCTTGAAGAAGATGATACATTGGCTGATTTTATAAGTCAATTACTTAGTCATTAAGCCTAAATTTTCATCTAACAAATTCAATTTGATTTGGTTTAGGTAATGGTTACCAATTTGGCTATGGTTACCTTTTTCTAATGGGCTTGATTTTCACTTATTTGGGCCTAGCATTTGGGCCTCTCAGTTTGGGCCTTCCTAATGGGCTTTCGGGCTGAAATTTTTACTATACATCGGGCCTTCAATTGAATAAATATTTTTTCCCGCAATCGGTCAAACAATTCGATCTAATGGACCTAAGAAATTCAATCTACACTTATTATACCTTAATGGGCTTTAAAATTTCCCACTTTGGCCCATTACGTTTTTACCCATTAAATTTAATCTGGATTTCGATTAAATAAATTTTCCTTACTTTCAGGGATGATTATCTTGTATTCTGACCAAAAATATTTTTCCTTAAAATTTTCTCCATACATAGGTTAATTTTTAACCATGGTTAGTCAACTATGGTAAAAGTCCACTTTTCATAACTACAATTGACTTTTTCTTGACCATTGACCATGTTTGACTTTTTTTCAAAAATCCGAAAGTGTCATATCTTATGGTTTACACTATTGTCTTTATGTTTTGGCCATTTTCGGTAGGTGAATACACCCGAAATACCTTACACAGCTAAAATGGTTCGTTTTTGCCCTTTTTTGGCTTTTACTCTTGTTCTCTGTGTTCGAGACTAAATCAAACCGACTTTCCTTCATGAACTCTCTATATTTTCTCATTTTAAGTTCTTCTCTTCAGTCAGAATGATTCAGATCCTCTCAGTTTAGCCATGTGGCTCTTATAGCCCTTTTTCGACTTTTATGTAGCTTATAAGTGTTAAAGCATTTCACTAACACTTAAATCAAGTAAATACTCTTCTTATGATTTAAATAACTTAATATAATTTTTGTACATATATAAATCATAAGGAATAAGCTACATAAAATTACGGGTCTTACACCTGATCTCCTTAAAATAATCATTATGAAACTCAATGAAAAGTAATGCTACCTAGGGCACCTAAAAAAACAAAAAAAAAATAGAAGTATAAAATAGAAAAAGAAATGTACAAAAATGAAAAGAAAAGAAAAGAAAAGAAAAGAAAAAGAAAAAAATGAAGCTAAGTTGATTTTATAGTCCTCAGAAGACTCTCGATCAATCTACATTAATTTAGCCTTGGAATGGGAGTAAAAGAGCGAGGGTCAGCTAAACTAGTCACTGAATGTTGCCTATCATATCCTCCACCAAAGCGCAGCTTAAGCCTCTGGCTATTAACCTTAAAGGGTTGCCTAATGGTCTCATCCATGATCTCTATGGCCCCATGTGGAAAGACTCGTGTGACAGTGAAAGGCACTGACCACCTAAAGTTAAGCTTACTTGGCAACAACTTCAAGCGGGTGTTAAATAGCAAAACCTATTGCCAAAGCTCGAAGAGTTTCTCCTTAATTTTCAAATCATACCACAACTTACTTCTTTTCATTGTAGAGCTTGGCATGCTCATATGCTTGTAATCTAAACTCATCTAACTTATTCAACTACAACAACCTCTTCTCACCAATTGCTTAAGATCAAGGTTCAGGTTTTTAATGGCCCAATAGGCCATATACTCTAGCTCTGCTGGTAGATGATAGGCTTTTCCATAAACAAATTTATAAGGTGACATCCTTATATGTGTTTTGAATGCAGTTCTATAGGCCCATAATGCATTATCTAGCTTAAAAGACCAATCTTTCCTATTGGGATTCACAGTCTTCTTTAAAATTCCTTTAATCTCCCTATTTGAAATCTCGACCTAGCCATTAGCCTAACGGTGATAAGCAGTAGCTACCTTATGTTTAACCTTATATTTCTTTAAAAGCTCATCTAAAGTTATATTACAAAAATGGGATCCTCTATCATTAATGATTGCCCTAGGTATGCCAAATCTAGCAAAAATATTTCCCATAAGGAATTTCATCACTACTTTGGCATCATTAGGTAATGCTACAGCTCAACCTAATTAGAAACATATTTAACTATCAACAAAATGTATAGATTCCCATGAGAGGGAATAAATAGCCCCATAAAGTCAATACTCCATAGACAAATAACTCAACTTCTAAGTTGTTTGTTAGATGCGTCTTATTCCTTCTTGATATATTATTGGTCCTCTGACACCTATCACATTTAGAAACAAAGTTGGGGCATCCTTAAATAGGGTAGGCTAGTAATCTCCATAACAAAGTATCTTGGCAGTTGTTCTTTCTCTACCAAAATATCCCTCATACTTAAAAAGAGTGACAATGCCTTAGTATACTTTCTATTTTTTCAATGGTGACACACCTCTTTAAAATATAGTACCTACATTGTTTATAAAGATAAGGCTTATCCCAAACATAACTTTTGACATCATTCAAAAACGTTTTCTTCTATTGGATAGACAGACCAGGTAGTAACACAATATTGACCAGAAAATTAACATAGTCAGCATACCAAGGTAAACCGGAATGGCTAAAGGCAAATAACTGCTTATCTAGGAAGGACTCATTAATTTCTATCTTATCCTGAACTTCTCCACTCTTTAACCTAAAAAGATGATCAACCACTTGGTTTTTTATTCTTTTCTTATCCTTAAACTTTAGATCATGCTCCTTAAGGAGGAGGATCCATTTAGCCAACCTAGGTTTAGCATTTTTTTTTATCAATGAGGTACTTATTTGCAGTATGGCCCATGTATACTATCACTTTAGGCGTAATGAGATGGGAATGGAGCTTATCAAAGGCAAAGATTATTGTAAACAGCTCTTTCTCAGTGGTGGCATAATTTGTCACGACTCATTTTTACTTAAAATCACTACAAATTTTTCATTTTTTCCTTTCATTTCTCGGTCGTGAACATTCTCACCACCAAACAGTTGGGCTATAAGTCAGCATTAGTCACTCTTTACCATCTACGATGACATCTATCTTATAATTTATTCCAAAATAAAACACGTATACTTTATAATTGAAATGATTATTGTGCTATTACATATTTAGATACAAAAGATACTAGTGTGTATACCTCCTGGTGATGAAGAGCAGTGGATATCAAGATGCAACTCCTCAGCCACTCAGTAGACTAGTGTGTCCTCTCTGTAGGGGGAAAATGAAGGGGATGAGTAACCACACGTTCAGTAAGGCAATAATGCAAGCAGGTAGATAACTATACTATTTACATGCTTATAATGTCATGATATAAACATATATATCCAGAGCATGAGGTACTATTAAAACTATGCCACATGTATATACATATATCACGTACTGAAAAAATGAAATTAGGCATGATAACACATGGAAAATCATCATGTAAATCATCTCATGCTCATCATAATAAAACTCATCAGTTTCATTTCAAATCATAGATTTCATCATGAATCATTCCCTCTAGGTTTAACACCTTATCCAAAACATTAATAAAAACTCATCACAAACAATATATCTCTCCTTTAAAAACGTCCCACAAGGTTCGACCCCTCCCTTAGGTCTACCTTGGATAACATAAAATGTGTTTAATGTATATAAAACCATGTGATATCATGTGAGACAGGTGGTCACTGTATATAATCAAGGACTCTGCTGGCCAACTATCTCACTATCATCCCAGACCACACGGATCCCGGTGTGCGAGGCATCATGCTGTAACGGGAGGTAGGTTAATCCTACCCGCCATACTTTAAATCAATATCAACACCACATGGTACAGCGTACTCCATGTGATATACACGGTATAACGTACTCCATGGACCTATATCACGGTCGGTGGTGCCTGTCGTAGGTCTTATCTACCACATACCATGTATAACTGACTTAGTCTCAAGTACATGTGCGAACATCTCATCCGTGTGACTAATAGTCTACACGAGGCATCCATCACGGCTCGTGCGACCATCTCATCTGTGTGACACACAGTCTACACGAGGCATCCACCATGATTCATTACATAGCACAGTGTGAAAAGCTCAGTGCAAGCAAAGCTCTAGCATGATTTCATGCACAATCGATAAAAATCCTCGTACGAGCAACACTCCAGTACAGCTTTATACAAAATAAATAATGGTAAAATCATGTACGAGTAAAGCTCCAGTACTGTTATATGTATAAGAAATAAATGAAAACCCACGTATGAGCAAAAACTCCAATACGGCTTGCATGCATCTCAACTCAAAATATGGTGCAAGCTAGGCTCCAACACATTTCATGCATGTTACAATATCAAAACCCAGTACGAGCAAAGATCCAGCACGATTAAATTCATATAAATCTAGTAGGCGGCTTTCTTTCAACAAAACACGCTCAAAATCACAGTTAGCACCTGACTCGTGCTATTTCATGAAATTATAAAGTCAACCTATCCATAACTTTGCTTAAATCGAAGCAATATATTTCATAAAAATACCAAAACATGATATTCTTGCAATTATTAGCCTTACTACCTTTTTTGTAAAATTTAACTCCTATGAGCAAAATCACATTTTTCATCTATATCCGAAATCTTTCGCACAAATCATTATTTCTTTTCTAGGTAACCAAGCAATTATAATGCCCTGTAAATACCCTCAAAATATGTGCAGCTACCTCTAGATACTCAAAAAATTCCCTTACTTGGAATTGCGTCAAGTAATTCCACTTCCTTAAAGCTACTCGATCGCACAGTCCGATTTTTTCCCAATATAATCTTCAGAGTTACAAAAAATTATTTACTAATCACATTAATATAATTTCGTATACTTCATTCTCACTTGCATGAAATTCAAATCAATGCATTGGGGCTGTTTACATCCATTGGACCTCGGTACATCTTTTGGACCTTATTTTCTCTTATGTCTATTTCGATTGTATTAATCATTTCTCGAGAATCTATTAAACTCATCAAGCCTAATGATTCATATTAGGCTGACATTAAGTTCAAAATGCCTTAAGTTTATCACTTTCATTCACTAAGGCATTTCATCATACACGTCATATACCTACCTTGATTCATCATCTATCCCAACATATTGGTTTCACAAAACTATCTTAGTATCATACATATAACATTACTAACGCCATTGTATAATCAATCCATAATTAAATCAACCATAGCTCTCTTTCTCACACTAAACTCATTTTTTGTCATGGTTGGTTCATCATGCTCTATGTAGTTTCAGCCAATAATACATACACCAAATAACCCATAACAATGTCTAGATAAACATACTTGAAGTTGGTGTATTGAAAACTTACATAGATTATACTTCCCCACTTGGCCAAATTTTAAGGGAAGACTTTACTCCTTCAATTCTGCAACTTGAATGTTGATTCCCAACTATGTTGTTCTACTCATCATAATGAACAACTTTGCTCAAACAACTTTTCTTCAAATCTAGTAGGGAGATGATGATATTCTAGAGTGAGAAAGCTAGGTTACTTTGTGAAAATTGAGAGATGTTTGATGTTTCTGGGAAGAAGACTCGACTGTCGAGCCTTTTTATAGAATTGAAATTGAGAGATCGATCTCCTAGGGTGAGAGATTGATGTTGTTACACCCCGTGACCTAACCTCAACCTAGTCACGCAATGTTAAGCAGAATCATATTTTAACATAACATAAATTGTAAGACCCAATTTTTATCGTATTTCCTTATGATTCACACATTTTATGGATATTGTTATATGTTAATGGAATCATAAGATGGATGATTTTGACCATATAAATATGAATGAAGTAGTCGAACGTACGTAAAATTCGAAAATGGACAGTTAAAGAATTTCAAATTAAATTTATTAGATTTGAATTGTCCGGACAGAGCTACGAATTTTAAATGAGAAATTATAGTGGGTCCAAGAAGGAAAGTCGACCTAAATTGGTCCCGAACGTGTAGAAGGGTAAAACGGTCAAAAGATCAAAATTCGGTATAAATTCGATAAGAAAATTTCATTAAAAAGTATGGAATTGAGAAATCTTGATTAATAACGAGGAAAATATTAAATTTCGAGTCCAATTTCATCAAGATATGAATTTATTGGATTTAATCGAAATTTTCACCTTGAAAAATTATCCTGAAAATATTGAAAAAATATACCGAAAAGATGAAATAAGACAGATAAATTCATTTATTGATTAAATGAATTAAATAAGATTTTTTTTTACATTTTTTGGGGATGAAATAATATTTTATTGATTAAAATAATAATAAAAAGAAAAATAATAAAAAAAAGAAACTGAAATCTGAAAAATGCGAAAGGAAACTGAAAGGGAAAACAGAGAAGCCTGAAGACGAACAAGCCGAGGGAGAAGCCGATGAAGCACCAACGACCGACGAGGCCAAGCGAGGGTCGACGAAGGGCAACGATCATCGTGGGAGCTACCAGCAACCGTGACGCGCACTGACGGCATCGGAGGAAGCCAGATCGGTGAAGTGAGGCCGAAAAGAGGAGAAGGCAAATCCGGGGGTCATTGACGTGATTTGACCCTATCCAAGGCCAATCGAGTATTCCCATGCTTGAGACGAGCCGAATGGCGGTAGCGAGGAGTCGAGAAATGACCGAACGATGCCGGAACGACGAAAAGAGACTGAACCGATCGGCCGATTCAATGAGAAAGGTTTTGTACTGAACCGGACCAGACAGTTCAGCCAAGGAGAAAAGGGAGAAAAAGAAAAAAAAAGAAAAAGAAAAAAGGAAAAAAGGAGAGGAAAATTCCAAGGGATACCTCAGATTACAGGTAAGTCGGTAAGCAGTCAAATTGACTGAATTGATTTTTGAGAAATTTATTTAAAATTATATTTGATCGAAAATTAACCTGGAATTAAATATAAAATTATGCAATTCGACGATAAATCACGTGCGTGAGCTCGATATAACTTCGATTTACGTACCACCGCATAATTTTGAGTAAGTAAAGCTCGTTTATGATAATAGTATGATTATTGCGCAATTGGAATTTATTTTACGGATTTCGGATTAATTTCTGCATAAAATAAATTATATTTAGATTTTTGAATTAATTGTCGTAAATGATATACGGGTTATCCAAAGAGTTTGGAACAAAGCCCAATGGTATTGATAGGCCCAAGAGCCAATAGACCCTAAAGAAGAGATTTAATAACTGAAAACGGACTTAAAATGGAGTAAGGCCCATTAAGAATTAAATGGGCCCAATTGAGTGTGAATGGGCCCAATACTGTAAATAAAGCCCAATAAGATTGAAATACAGTTGAACTCACAGTAATTAACCTGAGATTTGGTTATGTGCAGCTCCACAGAGTTGATTGTGAGAGTATCGGATCGAGCGATGCGATATTAGTGGAAAAAAATAAGCTTGCGGAGAGATTCCAGGTAAGGAAATTTTACAAACTGCTAGAGGTGAGGTAACTTTATGCAATTTCGACATCATTTACATTCCCTAAAATTGTCTGAAGGGTCTAGATTTAAAATAAGAATTTTGGTGCTTGGATAGGCAAATGACCAAAATACCCTTGTGAAGGGTAAAATTTTCAAAATTAGGAAAAGTTGGGAGGAGCAAGAACAAGAGGTTCCTGCTTATTTTTGAGGTGTTTTGACATGTGCATGGGTAGGTTGGCTAACTTTTAAATAAAAATGAACAGCATTGCATATTTTCAACAATGTGATTTCTTGTGGAAATTGTTTTGAGATAACAAAGCCGCCTACGGGATTTTATGAAAAAAATGAGACATGCTAGAGCTTAGCTCGCACAAGTTTTGATTTGTGTGATGCATGCATTAGTGCTGGAGCAACTAGAGTTTTACATGTAGTGGTGTTGGAGTCTAACTCGCACTAGATTTTCATATGATTTTCGTGACAGGGTGCTGCAGTCTAACTCGCACCAGATTTTCACTTGATTTTTATGACAGAGTGCTAGAGCCTAGCTCACACTAGTTTTACATGATTTTGACAGAGTGCTGGAGCTTAGTTCGCACTAGATCTTATGAGATTTTATGAAATGCGTGCTGGAGCTTGGCTCGCACGAGATTTTCCTTGATTTTATGAGAGTGTTGGAGCATCGCTCGCACTGATTTTATGAGACATATGATGAGCCGTGCTTGGAGCGTCGGGTAGACTGTGTGTCACACCAATTAAATAGGCTCGCACGAGCATTTTGAGACAGGGCACGAGTGTGGATATGAGATATGGGTCCACGGAGTACGTTGTACTATACATATCGCATGGAGTACATTGTACTGTGTTATATTATATTTATGTGGCATCTTCGGATGTGAGTGGTATCTTCAGATGTGAGTGATCGAGCAGGACCGATGAGATGGACTGACCCACCTCTCGGCGCGGTTCTTGATTGTGGTGAGACCCCGTACATAGGATCCATGTAGCAGTGGGATCACGAGGATGTGGCCATAGTCTTGGTTATTTGCTGGATATATATATATTGCCTAGTCCCGCATGTTATTACCTGATGTTTTGAGAAACATGTTTTGTGAACTTTTGTGTGAGTCTGGATCACCCGAGGGAGGGGTTGAATCCTGTTTGAGATATGATTTTGATGATAATGAAACTAGGTTTTAAACTAAAACTTGCCTGAAGTTATTTTCTCTGCTATTTAATTCCATGCGTGATGTAAACTAGTTTTACATGACATTCATTTGTGTGGCATATGGGTATGCATGAACGTCTATTTTCAAATTATGTGGAGAAAGGGTGGTTTATGCATGACACCACGTTCATGTAGGTTGTATGGTTACCTACTCGTTCGTAGGATTGCCTTACTGTGCTTGATGTGCTCAGCCATTTTATTTTTCCTACTCAGATTTCTTTCAGTAGACTTCGATACGACTGAGTATTGCATTCCTGATATCTGCTGCTACCCATCATTTTGAGGTATATACACTTGTACGTATTGTATCAAAATAAGAATAGCACAGTAATATGTTTGTAGTAACTTTCGTGGATGTATAGACATTGTAAACACTTGTAAATGAATGGTGGGACTGGCATTGACGCACAACCCAATAGTTAGTGGAGTGTGGTCTCGATCAGAGGACAGGTAAGTATGAAAGAAAAAGAGAAATTTATTCCGAATTTCGAGTAGTTGGGGTCGTGACATAAATATTTCTACGCTGATCGTTTTACTTGTTTGTGTCCAATGTAGGTTTCATTCTACCCTTTATAATATTTTTATGTGTGATTAATTTCTAATCTTAACTATACTACCTATAATTTCGGTTTCTTTTACAAACTCGACATAATCATTATGCAACCATAAATCCGACATTCAAGTCAATCCACATAGTATGCCATACCATTTATCCATTTCAAACCGAAAAGAAGAAACCTAAGGTAAATCATGATAACCGAAACCACCATAACAACACATAACCACAATCATGTCTAATCAGTTTAGCAACTTACAACATATTATCCAAATCCATGGTTTAAACCAAGACCAAAAGAAGAAACCCAAAGATGTAATGCCTAATAGTCATGCTTAAACATTTTCTAGCCAATACATCTCACAAATATAATCGTGCGTACATATCTAAAATAAAATATGCATATATATATATGCATATATATATATATATATATATATACATATACCATCCATCGTATGATACCTCAAAATACTCAAACAACTGCTAATCAAACAGAGGAAGATAGCCAGAATGTGATGCTCGCCCCGAAATACTAATCTGAAAAATGTTGGAAAGAGAGGGGTGAGCAACCACACACTTTGTAAGAAGTCTACATAACCGAAGCTAGCAAAACACCATGCAACACGCCATGCAATGGTAAACCAAGATAATCACGTAAAAAGTCATGCATAATTCGATAAAAAAAATGTTATACATGCTTCAGTTTAGACAAGTTTTCATAATTAAAAATCAATGTATCGTTTGACAAAATTAGATTTCTAAAGAATATTTATAAGTCCACAAATCCGAGACCATTGTCAAAGAGAAATTTATTTAAATACATGCATGGGCATACTTAAAGCATTTGATACAGCAACATGAGAAAGTGGCAATAACCCAAACCAGTCATGGATACAATATTCAGATAACCTCACCAATAACAATGCAAAATCAATACACCTATGGCCATAGTGACTACCGCCCTATCCTAAATGAGCAGGTTCTGGACTAAGGTACTGTAGATGGGCTCAGGGTCTCACAGTATTAGGTAGTAATAACAAACTCGATGCCACGAAAGCATCCCCGTAAAGCACTTGGCACCGTAGGGCAATCACACAGAACCTCTTACCGGGTGCTAGAGATGGCTCTCATGAGACATGACTACCACACAAGCATAAATCGGGTTGCCAACAAACTCAAAAATCCCTCGATGGGTTCACAATAAAATCCAATACTTCATCCCAAATCATAATTTCAAAAATTGGGGAAAACCACCCATCGATAATAATTCATGAATCAACTATACAAAATCAGCATGTATATAAATCATGCAACTTCATGCTATCTTAAAAAATACAGTTAAAAATGCCAACACAACAGCTTCAAAAATAAGCAATCTCAATGAAGTTACGACAATAGTGTAATGCTCACACGCACATGCTACTATCATGTAAAAATAAAATCATAGTTTATAAACGGTAACTCCAAATTATGATCGAATTTCAAATCAAGGCAATTTATAAAAACAATCGATTATCAAATCGGTAAAATATCGGTAAGGGAATTTTAATCTAGGCTACCCTAATAAATCGGCTAACCGATAGTCTATCTTTTAAAACCCCTTACCACACAATCTACCCGCCCGATTTACCCCTTTTTCACCTATCGCCTTAGACGCGCATATATGCATCTAAGCTTCCTTAGCGCCTTCGGACATGTTTGCTGCGAAATATCATTTAAGGCATACGTTATTTTCCATTCGTAGATTAATGAATTAAATTTCAGCACACGCACACTCACAAAGACAATTCGAGACTAACTACCATTAACGCAGTTTATCAGTTTTAAGCATTACGCTTATTCATTTCCAATCATGCTCTCATGGCTATAATTTCTACAATTCCACTTGTTAATTATTTTCAATCTTAATCAAAGTGGCAAAATACCTTGAGCATGTCTTAATTTCATACAAAATTCATGCAATACATATTTTTATATAATATTCTTCACCTATATTTTCTTTAATTTCTGTAATTTCAATCATCCAATTTGTCAATATTTATTAAATAAAAACTTACTATAATCATTCTTATTCCTTAGCAAATTTCCAATTTCTTCTTAATGGAACTACGTTGTTCCTACGCATATCGGTTAATTTAATTCCTAATTTCCAGCAAACATTATCCCCACTTAACCTCTAAATCAACCGAACTTATCTTCTATACTCATCCAATTATTTCACCATTTGTTTGACATTATTTTATTAGCCAACAATTTCTTATAATTTCCTGCCAAAGAATTAAATTTTCTGCATTTCATTTCATTTCCCTCCATGCATCCAATGTGTATTATTTTTATACTAAATGTGTAATCTAGCTCTCTTAACCGAATGCATGTATAAATTCCCTTAGTTTTTTCCCCTAAACCGAGCACTTCATCATCATTCTTTCCTTATAAATTTTCCAGCAATTTCACTTAGTTACACAATTGAGTTAATGCTTTATTTTCTAAGCTCTTAAGTCTACCAATTTATTCAACATTTCCAACAGTTGCTGTCACTGTCAATGATCACGTGTTGCTGACGTCTTCGCCTCGATTTTTGTACCTCCTACTTTGGAATATTCTGCAAAGAAAGAAATGATCAGAGGGATGCAGGGGTTGTTCCCTGCGTTTTCACTCCGATGCTTAAGTCAGAGAGTAATTTTTTCAGAGTTTCAGTAGGAAAATAGTTATCTGCCTTTAAGAATCATACCCATTCCCTATTTATAGGGAATTTCCTCATTTTGAAATTACACCTTTGTCCTCTTTTATCCAAATGCCTTATTATGCTCGATCCCTCTCGGATTTACCACGTGCATTCATATAATTAGCTAAAATAATCTTCGAATTCCTATTCATAACAATTGCTCCCCACTCTTTTGCGACTCAATTACGAATAAGCAAAAGAGTACATTTATAAAAATTATCATTATTAAATAAATAAATATAATTTTTTTCCGTTACGTTGCCATAGGCGCGGCGCGCGGTACATATATATTGAAACAGGATCGCAGCTTCTTTCCATTTCGGGCAGGCTTCCTGTTTTAGGTGCGGCAATCCATAGGCATTCACGGCAATCTGTATTGGCGACATTCTTTACCTTGCGGCAAGCTCATACTATTCGCGGCAATCATAAACCCGTCGCGGCAAAGCTATATAGCGGTAAGGCTTACATATTGGCGGCAAGCATAACCCTTCGCGGCAAAGCTGTATAGCGGCAAGGCTTACACATTGGCGACAAGCATAACCCTTCGCGGCAAAGCTACACTCGCGGTAATCGCTGACAATAGCGGCAAGTTGATAGGCCCTAAGGGTATATGTCCGCAAGTGCACGGGTCGTACAAGTAATAATGGGATTTGAGTCCCGAGTTATCGTCCCACAGAGAAGTTGACTAGCCTAATTAAGTACCGGTTAATCTTACCCTAAGTATATTCTAGCAAATTATGAGATTAAGGTTGGTGATCTACTAATCTAGAATTGAAAATACTGAAAGCAATAAAATAATAAAAACTAAATAAAACCGAGCAAAATTACTTATAGTACTCAACGCAATTAAAATCGAAAACCTGCAAAAGAAATTAAAACAGTTAAAACTAATTAACGCAATTAAAATAAAATGCAATTATGAAAATAACAAAGCAAGATTAATTAAACTAAAATTAAACTAAGCTAAAAATGCATGTAATTAAGCTAATAAAAATTGCAAATTGAACTAACCTAAAATCTAATTAAAAATGCATGAAAAACATTTAATCTAGATTAATTCTAAATGCCACTTATAAAGCACTAAACTAAATTAAAATCCTAAAATATTTAATTAACTACTAACTAAACATTAACACTACAAATTAAATTAACATATAAAAAATATTTAAACTAACCTAACAACTAACACATGCATGAAATGGATTAATTACTAGGGTGCATTAGCCAAACAAGCCTTAAGCATTTAAATCATCAAACAACTCCCTCCAACTACTGTTCATGCATCATTTTTCATTTTCAATTCCAGGTGGTCTCGGGTTGGTGACTTAGGCGTGTTCAGCTGTTGTCCATGCCTCTCGATTCTGTCCTAGTCTGCTGCCCACCAACTCAGCCTCGGTTTCATGTGTAGTTTCAATCCCTACAACAACCCAGCACATTACCACCCATCAACAACCAAGCTTCAACACGCCAGCCTCCCCAGACTTACACTACACGTCCAGCTCCTGCTCAGTCCTGCACTGCTACGTTAGGTGCAACTGCAACGTGCATCCAGGTGCTGCTCCAGCCTCTCGGGTTTGTAAATGGCACACTGCTGGTTGTACTGCTGCATGTCTTCTTCACAATCCATTTCCAGGCATTGCTGTGCTGGTGTGCTCGCGGTTCCAGGTGCTGGTGTGCTCTCGGTTCCAGCTAGGCATTTTCTGAAATCCTCAACAAAGTAGACCAGCAAACATTAGTGAAATGCAAGCTTTCATCAATAAACAACACTTAAAATGACTGAAAACTAAATCAATTAAAGAAGATGAACAACAATTAATTCACAAAACAGAACAAAATAGAGGAGAGCTCTCGGTTAGCTTGCTGTTGCTTTCGGGATGCTAGCTGATGCAGGATGCTAGCTGCTGCTTCTCCAATCTGCACCACAACAGTTACATAGCTGAGGAGTCGCCACTGTCACTGGCTTCTCCCTCCTCTACTGCTGTTACGCAATGCTCGACAGTAAGCAAACTTCAGTATATTACAAACCCGAATGGAAAGTGGGAAAATCACATTTGAAATCCAACATGAAAGCTAATCCGAGAGCTACACTAGGACAATATGCTATGTAAAATAGAACTTGAAAAATAAAGAGCTTGGAATACACCAAACCGAGAAGCATGAAAATAATGGAAATGGTGGCTGCCAAGAGAATGAAAAACTATATTGAAAAGCTTGAAAAAAATAGCAATGGAAATTGTTTGTGAACATTAAAAATAAATCGGAGTTAAATGGGAAAGAGAAGCTTAGAAAAAAAAAATTCAAACTATTCTAACACTACTCCTAACTACATTACACTACTCCTACTCTTAAAAATTACATCACATTTTCAATTGTCATCTTTTCCTATTTATAAGCACACTAGGGGTAAAATAGTAATTTCCACATCCTTGATGAGTTGGCATTTTTTTGGCCACTTGTCTTCACACCATTGGCTCCTTGAAAAGATATTTTCATGTCATCGGTCTTCTTGTCCAATTGGATGTGCTAGGTGGCATGACTCGTGTTGTCCACGTGGCTCAATCTCGATTTTAGCCTAATTTCGATCCATTTTCTACTGAAATATTCAAAATTCATCCGGATTTGATTTATCTACAAACATGAGAATTTTAATTAAATAAAGGGGATAATTAACAAAATAAATTGGGGATTTAAATAATTAATTAGGAAATTAAGCACAAATAATTCTAAAAATATAGAATTATCACACCCCCAAACTTGAGCTTTTGCTTGTCCTCAAGCAAAACAAAATAATTGTAGGAATGACAAGTACAAAACACAATAATTTCCCCAATATCATCCTCAAAGAAAAAGTACAAACTATGAAATCCAAGACTCACAATTACAAGTCTAGCACTTAGAATTATTCAATCATAAGCCCTAACCCAAATTGGACTCCTCGTGAGTGTGTAAAAAATGTCTAAGTCAATTCACAGTACACTATCCGGATTAGATTATGCAACATAGTGAATGCAAAGTCAATGACATGTGATCATTCCCATAAGTTTGCTTTTCACTTCTCTCTCCACTAATATAGTCACACTTAACTAAAGATCAATAGGACTTCATTAAGCTTGTAATGTAAGGCTGGGGCTAAGGTATGATAAAGTCGATTTAGGTTTAATTACCCCTTTAACATGCATTACTTTTAGGATCTATTGTCACGCCCCGGAAGTGCGGAAAATAGGGCTAATTTAAAACTTTTTATTTATTAATTCACAATTAAGGGTGCATTCCTGTGCAGTGTCATACATCATCATAATTATCATGCCTCAGGATCTCATCATAATATAGTGTATATTGAATCATATACATTACTCAATTCCAAGTTAATTAATCCTAATACATCCCATACAATGTTATACATCAAGTGTCTGCAATTACAGTAATTGTCTGGGTACATGAAAAGATAAAAGATACCTCAAAATACAATATATGGCCTGGAGCTCAAGTCCTCCACTAGCCACTACTCCGTACGTCGCAGGAAAACCCTTTTCACTTGAAGAAATCTGGGGGGAAAGAAAACAGGGTGAGCTTCTAAATCGCTCAGTAAAGGGGGTAAGGGACTCATTTCATAAACCAAAATGCACATCACAAAATATTTATTTGTATGTGAAACTCATTTGAAAACCATAGCATGAAAGTACTCAAAACGACATTCTCATGTCTCAAATCATGTGAAAACATGAAGTAAAAAGGCTCAGTCTAGAGCAATAAAAAAGCATGTGAAAATAATGCGATAAACGCTTTCTCAATGAACGTGATAAAATCACTGAAATAGTAATGCACGTGGCACAGCCACTAAACACACGTGGCATAGCCACTGATTTAAATTCACACGTGGCATAGCCACTAAACACAAGTGGCATAGCCACTGATTTAAATTCACACGTGGCATAGCCACTAGATAGGGTTTCACGTGGCAACGGCCACTAATTAGGGGTTCTCACGTGGCAACGGCCACCAATAGGGTTTCTCACGTGGCAACGGCCACCAAATGGGGTATCACGTGGCAACGGCCACCAATGGGGTTTATCACGTGGCAACGGCCACCAATGTGGTTTCTCACGTGGCAACGGCCACCAAATGGGGTTTCTCACGTGGCAACGGCCACCAAATGGGGTTTCTCACGTGGCAACGGCCACCAATAGGGTTTCTCACGTGGCAACGGCCACTAAGTATACGTGGCACAGCCACAGAATGGGTTATTCTCACGTTACCAGAACGGAGAAGAAATCGGGCTTACATGCTACCAGAGCAATGCCCGGTGTGTACTCAAAATTACACACCTAAGTCTTATCACACAAGACTGGTTTGCCTTCACGTAGAACTCATAATGGTTTTTCTCTCATAAAACTCATTTGAAAATCGTTTTGTACTCAACACAAAACATAATAAAACCGAGTTCTAACTGGCAAAGCACGCACACATTTCTTAAATCTCGATATTGCCTTAACGTAGAGCCCAATTCATTACTCACACAAATTCGACGGTTTATAAAGCAATTTCACACTCAGCTTATAAACGCATAAAACAATGGGCTCCAACCGATTATAAAAACCGTGTGCAATTATAACTCAACACAACACTCAACATGCTTGTTTTATAAACCACAAATCATGCTATAATAGTTTACAAATCACATACACAAATGGTTTAGATTTCCCTTACCTCTTTGCACCTCGTATAGTGCAATCGTTTCCCCCGTATCACGGACTAGCCTCGCATTCCACTCTGAACTCCCGAGCTGTCCAAACGATGTTAAAACATCAATACTCAATTAACTCATAAACCTCAATTCTCAAAATCGAGCATAATTGCTCATAACACCTCAAATCTCTCGATTCTCGTAACTCTACCCCAAACTACACTCTCATTCACAACATCTCAACGTTCTACGTTTCTCATGCCAATTATCTACGCTAACTCACCACATTGTCTAAATTTCTATTTATAGCTCAAATTCCCAAAATTTCTAAATATCATTATCATCGAAATCATCTCAGATATCAAGATCGAGGTTTAGAAATTACCCAAAACTTGTGGAGAGCTTATCTCTTGCCTCGATTCGATCCGCCTTTCGATTTCCAAGTATGTTGTTCTCCCTTTTATGAGGAACAACTTTCCTTCTTGCCACAGCTTCTAATTCGACCGGAAATGGGTGCTTTGGGTGAGTGAGAAAGCTAGGTTTCGATAAAAATGGGGGTTGGAAGAGAGAGAAAGTGATATTACAGGAGAAAGCAGGGGTTTCTTATATAGGCTGAGGGCAGGAGATCGATCTGCCTCTTGATGAGATCGATCTGCGTTTGAATTTTTGGGATGATTTGGGGCAATTTATGCCTAGGAGATCGATCTGTCGAGGGGTGAGATCGATCTCTTTATGGCTTTATGAGATCGATCTGCCCCTTGAGGAGATCGATCTTCTCCCAAACAGAATCATTTGGAGATCGATCTCTTCCTCATGAGATCGATCTTCTCTCAAACAGAATCATAAGGAGATCGATCCTCTTCCATTGGAGATCGATCTGCTCCTTAAATTCCTCCTTCCTTGTCATTTTTAACTCACCAGATCGATCTCTCCTTCTCCCAGATCGATCTGCTCCTTAAATTCCTCCTTCTTTGTCATTTATAACTCACCAGATCGATCTCTCCTTCTTCCAGATCGATCTGTCCTCATAGTTTCACACTTATTTTAAACACTTAACATATAAATCTCCAATTATCATTTTCACAATTCACTTAACTCAATAAATTACACTTCAAGTTCATATTACATAATTAAAATATGTCTGAAATTCTCAGATCTCACATCTATAATGTAAGAGCTCTAATTATTTCCCCCAAACTTATTTCTTTTGCTAAACATTTTTTTTCTTTTCTTGTTCTTTTTCTCTTTTTCTTTTTCTTTCATTCATTTTTTTTTTTACATACTCCTTCACAATCACTTAATACCCATATAGCTCACAATATATCCAATGATTTTTCATGCTTTCGGGGTAAGGGATAGGAAAAAGTATTTAAGCTAAGGAAACAAAAATAAGCAGGTGTATTTACAGAGAAAAGCTTATTTGGCCCAGATGGGTGACTAGGGGTAGAATATGTACAAGGATAGCTAGAAAGGCTCAAACGATCCAAGATGGACTAAATCATCTCCCTAATTAAGTGTGATCTAATATTTCACCTCGAGATTAGATCAAACAAATTCTAGAATATGATGCACGAAATCAACTGAACAAATGCAATCCTATGTACACATAAGCTTTCTCTAAATAAATATACCGATTCATAACATGACATGTGCATAAAATGAAGAAATCACAATTAGAATCAAGATAAATTTAAGAACTCAACTTCATGCTTTTCCTATAATCATGCTTCTCATTCAATCAAAGTCAGACTAGATCATGGGGTCATATCATCGGAATATGGGAAAACTACATGGTAAGCACTAGATCATCCCAAAATTAAACAATTTAAGCTCAGATTTTAAAAAAAAAATTAAAAATAATTTTCAATTTTGCCTAAATTTTTGAAAACTGCTCAAGTAATATCCCTTCCCCGAAACTTGAAGTGCACAATGTCCTCAGTGTGCAGATAATGTAAGAATTGAAGTTCAGGAACAGAGTACTCCCCTTTCTGATGATGTTGAACAATTGAAGCTTTGATTGAAAGCATAATACTAGAAAAGAAACCTGCAACACAAACAAAGAAAGAAACAACAGAAAAGAAAAAGAAAAAAGAACTATATACAAAGTGAAAATGAAAACACAACCACTTCAAATGCAGCTAAAGAAAACAACACTCAGCAGCAGGGCGAAGAGTAGGAGGATTAGCCAAAATGGTGACAGAATGTTAACAGTTAAATCCTCCTGAGCCCTATCTACTTCCCTCCTTTCAGATTTTATATGGTCAAGCCTTATGTTCTCCTTAATCTCCATCTTAAAACACTCTTGAGAGTCATCAGGGAGCTTCAAAGGCTTGAAAACATTAAACTTCACTTCCTGATCTTGTACTCTCATAGTCAACTTTGTAGAATCAGAGGGCGAGGAAGGCAATGAATAAGAAGAAGGTATAGATAAAGAAGCGCTTAGCTTTGTTTCCTTGGCAGCCCGATCTTTAGGTTCCTTCTCTTTCTAAGCTACTTCGTTAGAACTTAAGGATTCTTCAACTATGTGCTGTTCAGGTTGGGACTTGACTTGTGGCTCATCTAGCTCTCTGCCACTCCTAAGGGTGATAGATCTAATATGTTCCTTACCCTCCCTTTACTTAACAGGATTAACTTCAGTATTACTAGGAAGGGTCCCTTGAAGACGTTGGCTAAGAGCACTAGCTATTTATCCCACATGAACCTCTAAGTTCTTAATTGAAGCAGCTTGATTTTGCAGGATCGTTGAGAACATCTCCTCTAATGTAGGCTTCTTCTCAGCTGCTGGTGCATGGTAGAATTGGGGCTGCATAAGTTATGGTGGTGGTGGTGGTAGTGATGGATGATATTGAGGTGGATGATGTTGAAAATGAGGTGGGGATGGTTGATGAGGCGGATGAAATGGAAATTATGACTATGGTGGTACCTGAATCGGTGGAGCTTGAAAACTAGGGGGTTCTACAGATCTAGAGTTAAAAGTTTGCCCTTGGTTTTGGCTCCAGGAGAAGTTAGGATGGTTCCTCCACCCTAGATTGTAGGTGTTTGAAAAAGGGTTGTTCTGTTGCATTTGAGAAGGGGCAACTGTAAGACCCCGTATATGTATAAGGGTAATGTGTGTACTTGGATTAAATAATATGAATGGACTTGTGATGTAAAGTATGATTGATGTAAGTCCATGGATTCAATGTATGTATGTGTAATATAAATTGTAACGTACATACAAGTTTCATTAAGTATGAATACGGAGAAATGTATTCTAGCAAGTGATAGATGTGATTGAGACTCAAGAGGAGTAGTGTGGTAAAATGGAATGGAGTTATGCTTCCATTTGGTTGTATGTAGCATACCTTTGAACATACAATGAATGCACACAAGTTTCAATGTGCATAAGGTATGAATGGATGCCATTTTCAAGTTATAAAGGTGGATGGATGAGGAAATGGCCATGGCAATAGATTGAGGGTGTATTGGTATGAGTTGCAGCAATGAAACTGCAGGGAATCTGGAAAACATGAGGTCCAGATCGATCTCCTAGGATGAGAGATCGATCTGGGAGAGCCAGAATGCTCTTATTTGGGCGAAAGAATCGAGCAGATCGATCTCCAATGGAGCCAGATCGATCTCTCAAGCATTCTGTGGTGGAAAGATCGATCCCCAAGCACCCAGATCGATCTCCTTAGCTCTCTGTTTGGGACCAGATCGATCTCATGCTTCGACAGATCGATCTCATGCCTCAACAGATCGATCTCATTGCTTCGACAGATCGATCTCAGGCTTAAAAATGCCGTGAAAAAGAGGGATTTTAAGGGACCAGATCGATCTCCTCAAGTCAACTCTATATAAGGAGAGCTGAAAATCTGGAAATCTCGGAAAAACACCAAACCTTACAATCTCAACCCCAAAAACCTAACTTTCCCTCTCTAAAAATCAGCCATTTTCAGTGAGATTTGGAGAGAGACCATTAGAGGTAAAGTTGTTCCTATCAAAGAGAGGAACAACATAGTGAGAGGGCAATTTCCCATTCTTAGAGTTGAAGGAGTTAAGGGCTTTACCATTTGGAGCAAGAAGAGGAATCACATTTGGTAAGATTCTAACACTCCAATCCAAATGTATTAGTTATTTAATTGATTTTGGAGTTGATTGGTATGAGTATTGATGGGTAAACTACCTAAGAATGTAGTGGAAGTGGTGTGACCTAGAAATCTAAAATGGGTATAATGTGAGGATATGTGGGATTGAATGAGTTTATGATTTGTGGCACGCTAAAGTTGTTATTGGGGTATTGTTTATGATTTTAGATGGTTAAATGAGATTACATTGTGAGTTTGGAGGAATTGTGGAAATGGGTATGAATATGCTTGATAAATGCCATAGTGAGGGAATTCATGAAGTATGAACACTATGAGCTTAATGTCGATTTGATATCGACTTTGAATGAGTTAAAAGGCCTAAGAAAGTCCATAGACTCGAGTTATGGATAAAGTAATGAAACGAGGCCAAATAAGCTTTAATAGAGGCTATAGATTAAATTGACTATAGCAAGCACAAGAGTTGCAATATATGGGTCGAATATAATGCGGGATACGATTTTGTGCAGTCCCGAAGAGTTCGTTAAAGGCGAACCAAATTGTACGAGTAAGCAGCTTAAGGAAGTGGAATCACGCATCGCAATTCCAGGTAAGGGAATTTTGTGAGTATATAGAGATAGCTGCTCGTACTTTGAACTTGTGGGTGATTATTGGGTGTTGTATGAAAATGCATGAATTGCCCAAATAAATGATTGATGATATTCGTGAATGATAATGAGTATATGCGTGGTTTTGGATTTGAAGTGGATTCTATGAAAGGGGATAGTAAGGCTAATAATTGCATAAACCTAACGTTTTGATGTTTTTCCAAAACGAATTGCTTGGTTTTAAGCAAACTTGTAGATAGGTTGGCTAGTATTGTGATGTTGTTGTGGAAAAGCAAATTGTGAGTGCTAAACCCGAATTGCCGGGATTGATAATTGTATTTAAGCCGCCTATCATATTCGTATGACTTAAATCGCGCTAGAGCCTCACTCGCGCTGGATTTCTATGTCTTCATTTGTATGAAACGTGCTAGAGCCTAGCTCGCACCTTGATCTGAATTATGATGATGTTTATAAACCGTACTGGAGCTTCTGCTCGTACGTGGATTGTGAATGGTTATCTTATGAGTATAACCGTACTAGAGCTATGCTCGTACGCGCCTCTTTATGAGAAGATGCATGATGCATGAGTCGTGCTAGAGCTTTGCTCGCACAAGTTTGTACAATGGGATTCGTATAGGGTTGTGAAAGTGGGTAAGATCCTTAAGCCTTACATCCTTAAGCCAACATCCTTAAGCCCGAGGAGGCAGGGAGGCTCTGTTAGGCAGGGAGGCTCTGTTTGGTGGGGAGGCTCTCTTACGGTGGGATCCTTAAGCCAACATCCTTAAGCCCAAAGAGGCGGGGAGGCTCTGTTAGGCAGGGAGGCTCTCCTACATGGGTATGGTAAAGGTGGGATCCTTAAGCCAACATCCTTAAGCCCAAAGAGGCGGGGAGGCTCTGTTAGGCAGGGAGGCTCTCCTACATGGGTATAGTAAAGGTAAGATCCTTAAGCCCTACATCCTTAAGCTAACATCCTTAAGCCCGAAGAGGCAGGGAGGCTCTGTTAGGCGGGGAGGCTCTGTTCGGTGGGGAGGCTCTCTTACGGAAAGGACCCTTAAGCCCTACATCCTTAAGCTAACATCCTTAAGCCCGAAGAGGCAGGGAGGCTCTGTTAGGCGGGGAGGCTCTGTTCGGCAGGAAGGCTCTCCTTCACGGAATATGGAAAACTCTTGGTATGGGGTAGATAAGACCTAGGAATGGCACCCCCAATCATGATATGAGTTACGGAGTACGATGTACCGTGTATATCACATGGAGTACGATGTACCGCATGAGGGTTATGTGATGAGAAAGTCTGGTGAGGGATAATTCATCTTCGTGCCAGCATGATACCCCGCACACCTGGATGCGTGTGGTCTGGGATGATTTATGATGTAATGATTCACATAGGCACTTTTGATATAGTGACCTAGATTTATACACATGCGTGAATTGTGGAATGTAAATGTGGTTGTGGTTTGTGAGTGGATTTGGTGGTGTTATGTTGTTGGTTCAAAAAGGAAGTTTCTAAATGAATTGCCCTTTTTATGAATTTAAATGAGATCGAGCATGAGATGATTTATACATGATGTTTTACCATGTTTTATATGCCAATTTTACATGACTTTGATACATGATATATATGTATACTCATACGGCATAGTTTTATTCCTCATGCTCCTACCATAAATGATTTACGCATAACACTATCAGCATGTAGATAGAGTAGTTATCTACCATGCTTGCATTATTGCCTTACTGAGCGTGTGGTTGCTCATCCCACTCTATTTTCCCCCCTACAGAGCGTGCATAGTAGCCCAGTGAGGACTGAGGCGTATTATTTTGGACTCCGCTGCATCTCCATCGCTAAGAGGTATATACACAGTGATTCTTTTTGTATCTAAACAATGTAAAAGCACAGTATTCTTTTGAGTTGTACTTATGGGGGATGTAGATGTCAGTAAATCATGTATTCGTATAAGTACACGATTAAATGCACATGTATGACATCGTTTTAATTAATTGAGAATGAATGAGATGTGGTGTTTATTATTGACTCACAGCCCAACAGTGTGTGGTGAGCTTAGTTCACGACTGGGTAAGGTAACAGTAAAACGCGAAAAATTTTCGGTGATTTCGGTTAAAGAGAATGGAATTGGGTCGTGACAGCAACATACTGAACCGATTCTAAGTTGAGCAGACACCTATCTACAGAGTGGGTACCACTACACAGCTCACAGGAAAGAAAAGGACTTTTGACAGAAGACATAGGGTTAGGACTAGTGGGAGGATTATGTTGGGTACTGAACGACTCTACCTTCTTCGTAAGATTAGCGATTTGAGAGGTCAAGGTAGACAGTGTGTCGAGCTCATAAATACCCGTCGACTTCTTTGGCATTTGCCTCTCCGAGGATCATAAATAGTTGTTAGCCGCCATCTTTTCTAACAACTCGTAAGCTTCCTCCTCTGTTTTACACATTAGCGCTCCACCCACAGCAGCGTCAACAATGGTCCTATTTGGGCTTGTAAGTCCGTTGTAGAAGGTCTAAACTTGCAACCACAAAGGTAGGCCATGGTGAGGGCACTTCCTAAGAATCTCCTTATATCGTTCCCATGCCTCGTAAAGAGATTCAGAGTCGTACTGGGTAAAGGAGGATATATTACTACGGAGTTAGGCCATTTTAGAGGGAGGGAAAAACTTAGATAGAAATTGATGGGCTAACTCATCCCATGTAGAAATGGATCCTGGAGGCAGGGAGGTTAACCAGTGTCTCGCCCTATCCCTAAGTGAGAAGAGGAACAATCTAAGCCTAAGTGCATCATCAGATAATCCATTGTGTTTAAACGTGTTGCACAAGTCCAAGAATTGCCCAAAGTGAGCATGTGAGTCATCGTGTGGAAGCCCACTGAACTGTAGAGAAGTTTGGATCATCTGGAGGATTGCGGGCTTAATTTTGAAGTTATTTACATGGACAGCTGGTGGCTTAATGCCGGTATAATAACCTCCAATAGTCGGCATTGCATAATCTTCAACGGTCTTAATTTTCCTATTTTCTGTCATCGTGTTTTGCAGCGGAGCTAATAATTTCCTAGAGTCCTTTCGAATTTTTCTAAGAGTGTGTTCGATTTTAGGATCTAGAGGAAAGCAATCAAAACTTCTGGCTCTACGCTTGCAATCATCGAAAAGTCCTTAGAAAATTTTTTTAACTTTTTCAATTTTTCAAAATTTTTTTTTTACTTTAATTTTTCAATTAACTAATCTAGATTAAATATTTACAACCTAAATATTTACAAGCTAGAATTACACCTAAGCATAATTTCACCGATATTAACTAATGGCTAATTAAGACTTCCCCGGCAACGGCGCCAAAAACTTGATGGGCCCTAAGGGTATATGTCCTCAAGTGCACGGGTCGTACAAGTAATAATGAGATTTGAGTCCCGAGTTATCGTCCCACAGAGAAGTTGACTAGCCTAATTAAGTACCAGTTAATCTTACCCTAAGTATATTCTAGCAAATTATGAGATTAAGGTGGGTGATCTACTAATCTAGAATTGAAAATGCCGAAAGCAATAAAATAATAAAAACTAAATAAAACCGAGCAAAATTACTTACAGTACTCAACGCAATTAAAATCGAAAACCTGCAAAAGAAATTAAAACAGTTAAAACTAATTAACGCAATTAAAATAAAATGTAACTATGAAAATAACAAAGCAAGATTAATTAAACTAAAATTAAACTAATCTAAAAATGCATGTAATTAAACTAATAAAAATTACAAATTGAACTAACCTAAAATCTAATTAAAAATGCATAAAAAACATTTAATCTAGATTAATTCTAAATGCCACTTATAAAGCACTAAACTAAACTAAAATCCTAAAATATTTAAATAACTACTAACTAAACATTAACACTGCAAATTAAATTAACATACAAAAAATATTTAAACTAACCTAACAACTAACACATGCATGAAATGGATTAATTACTAGGGTGCATTAGCCAAACAAGCCTTAAGCATTTAAATCATCAAACAACTCCCTCCAACTTCTGTTCATGCATCATTTTTCATTTTCAATTCCAGGTGGTCTCGGGTTGGTGACTTAGGCGTGTTCAGCTGCTGTCCATGCCTCTCGGTTTTGTCCTAGTCTGTTGCCCACCAACTCAGCCTCGGTTTCATGTGTAGTTTCAATCCCTACAACAACCCAGCACGTTACCACCCATCAACAACCAATCATCAACATGCTAGCCTCCCCAGACCTGCACGACACGTCCAGCTCCTGCTCTGTCCTGCACTGCTACGTTAGGTGCAACTGTAACGTGCATCCAGGTGCTACTCCAGCCTCTCGGGTTTGTAGATGGCACACTGCTGGTTGTGCTGCTGCATGTCTTCTTCACAATCCATTTCCAGGCATTGCTGTGCTGGTGTGCTCGCGGTTCCAGGTACTGGTGTGCTCTCGGTTCCAGCTAGGCATTTTCTGAAATCCTCAGCAAAACAGACCAGTAAACATTAGTGAAATGCAAGCTTTCATCAATAAACAACACTTAAAATGACTGAACTAGAAACTAAATCATTTAAAGAAGATGAACAGCAATTAATTCACAAAACAGAACAAAACAGAGGAGAGCTCTCGGTTAGCTTGCTGCTGCTTTCGGGATGCTAGCTGATGCAGGATGCTGGCTGTTGCTTCTCCAATCTGCACCATAATAGTTACATAGCTGAGGAAGGTGGCCACTGTCATCGGCTTCTCCCTCCTCTACTGCTGTTACGCAATGCTCGGCAGTGAGCAAACTTCAGCATATTACAAACCCGAATGGAAAGTGGGAAAATAACATTTGAAATCCAACATGAAAGCTAATCCGAGAGCTACACTAGGACAATATGCTATGTAAAATAGAACTTGAAAAATAAAGAGCTTGAAATACACCAAACCGAGAAGCATGAAAATAATGGAAAGGGTGGCTGCCAAGAGAATGAAAAACTATATTGAAAAGCTTGAAAAAAATAGCAATGGAAATTGTTTGTGAACATTAAAAATAAATGGGAGCTAAACGGGAAAGAGAAGCTTAGAAAAAAAATTCAAACTATTCTAACACTACTCCTAACTACATTACACTACTCCTACTCTTAAAAATTACATCACATTTTCAATTGTCATCCTTTCCTATTTATAAGCACACTAGGGGTAAAATGGTAATTTCCATATCCTTAATGAGTTGGCATTTTTTTGGCCACTTGTCTTCACACCTTTGGCTCCTTGAAAAGATATTTCCATGTCATCGGTCTTCTTGTCCAATTGGATGTGCTAGGTGGCATGACTCGTGTTGTCCACGTGGCTCAATCTCGATTTTAGCCCAATTCCGATCCATTTTCTACCGAAATATTCAAAATTCATTCGGATTTGATTTATCTGCAAACATGAGAATTTTAATTAAATAAAAGGTATAATTAACAAAATAAATTGGGGATTTAAATAATTAATTAGGAAATTAAGCACAAATAATTCTAAAAATATAGAATTATCACAAGTCTCACACCTTGGCGGCACCCCTAATCATTCGAGACAAAGCTACCTTTTCGGCAAGGCTTATACCTTGGCGGCACCCCTAATCATTCGAGGCAAAGCTACATTTTTGGCAAGGCTTACACCTTGGCGGCACCCCTAATCATTGTGGCAAAGCTACATTTGCAGCAAGGCTCACACCTTGGTGGCACCCCTAATCATTCGCGGCAAAGCTACATTTGCAACAATCTCTGACCATAGCGGCAAAGCTCTAATGGCTAGACGAGATACCGAAAAATAACTGAATCTGGGCTCTCCTTCTAGATTAAAGGAATCTGACATTGAGTCTGTTCGTAATAATTTTCCTTTGCCTGAGGGTTATTTCTATAGACTTCCTACTGATAGGGAAAGCTCCCCTCAAGCGGTCAGTAGCGGCGTTCCCGTTCACTTGGCTTCGCTAGAGTTCGGACTCCGTTTTCCCTTACCTGATTTTGGAGTTGCTTTTCTTCAGCATTTTAGTATAGTTCCCGCTCAACTTCATCCTAATGGATGGGTGCAGGTGGTCGATTTTTCAATCATATGCCATAGATGCGGTGTAACACCTACCGTTCCCTTATTTAGTTCATTTTTTCGAGTTCATAGCGTTTCGAACTCGACCAGTTTTAGTATTCATAGGGTTGTCGGGGTAGGACAAAGTAGCAAGTTTTTTGAAAAACTACCATCTAAGTTGTATAATTACGCGTCAGATTGGGTTATTGTTGAGTTTCTATCATCTTTAGACATACCCACTCATTGGTGTCTTCGCGATCCCCCTAAGATTTGTCATCCTTCGGACTTAAGAAATTTTTACAGCTCTTTAATCTCCCAGTTACAAGTAGATGATGGGAGTACGATGTCATCTCTACTAACTTCAGAAAACATAATTGCTGCTGGTTGGGAGCGCCTTTCCACTGTTCCCATTTCTGCCCCTGCACCTGTCTTACCTCCTACTTTCGTGGAAGAGGGTTAAGGTGTGAGGAACCCTTCCGGGTCCTCTGAAAGAAATTCTGATGAGAATTTGGAATGGGATCAAGGGAAAACTTTTGGAAGCCCTTTTCTAGATTTTCCTTCCGATGAGAGTTTGGCTAACATTCACTCTCTTGATGCATATCTTAACTCGGGTGATTTCACATTGCATTCATATGTACACATAATTGTTCATTTTCTAAGTGGTCGTTCTGATTCTTTTTGGTTTCTTTTCTTTCAGGAACGAGCATTCTCGGAAGAGCTTTTACTCAACGGGACGAATCAGAGAGTGCTCCTAAAGCCGTTCGCCCACAAAAGCGAAGGCGTCCTCACATTTTCGGACAGGTTAGAGAAACTTCTTCTCGAGTTCGAGCCTGAGATGACAGATCAAGATCTCCTCCTACGATTTCTTCTCCATATCCTAAAGGATCGGGCTCTCGAACTCAGGGCAAAGGCAAGTAATCTGCAGTTGAAACTCCTAAACTTGATCCGGAGTTAGAGGAACATCACCGGAGGAACAGGGCTGAATGCAATCTTACTCGTCCCTCTCGTACTGATCGACGATTATTGTATATTGAACCGGTCCTGCATAATGCTCCAGTACTTCCACCAATAGCGGAGCTAAACTCCTCCTGATATCAAATACACTGTGGCGTAGCTGTTCGAGGCCAAAGCTTTATTGTTTATCTAGGTGTGACTAACAACTACTCAATCCATGATCCAGGAGTAGCCTCTCGCCTGGGCTGGTCAACCATTCTTCTTCGGGACGAGATGGAGTTTTTCAAAAATTTCACTGCTTCTGACGACCGGTCTGATTACTTGGTCATACAGGTATTCCTCTATCTATTTTGTTGTTTTCTTCGATAATTTTGTCTTGACATTTGTTTATAATTTTAGGCTGCTCAACAAGTGATTGCCAACAATGTGTGGCATAGAGCTTATCGATCTTATGCTGATGTTGAACTTGCCTGATTGAGAGCTGAGAGGGCCAACTAGAATAATGAGAGGAACCAATATATAAGTCTCCCTGAACGTGTCGACAGATTGAAGAAGGAAAAAGAAGAATTGAATATGGAGCTCTTCTGCCTTAAAAGAGAGCAGGCTGCCACCAGTGAAGAGTTGAGTTCTTTCAAGTCTGATTAAGAAGCTGTTCTTACGCAACTTCAAGGTCTTCGAACCGATTTTAGCAAGCTGGAAGAGGAGAATTCGAAGTTGCATCAAGAAGCTCAATCTTCCAACGTTAACCCAGAGGTGAGCAACCAAATTCATTCCGAGGCTGTTAGAGAATATCGTCTATCGCAAGATTGCTATGACAAGAAAGTGTTGTTCTCTACTGCTTTCGTGAAATATGGCTTTTATATGGTACGTTCTTAGTTGGAGAAAGAGAGATCCGACGAATCCTGCTCTGAATTACAATGGTCCAAGCGAGTGGAACAATATACAAATGAATTCTTGGACTGGACTGACTATGAGCCTAATGGTGAAGACTTCGCTACATACATGGAGAAGGGCGCTCATGAAAATCTTTCTAATCTTTCGGGTCCTTGGGAGCCTCACCGGCCGGAAGGTGTAATTGATGCACTAGAAGATTTGGATGATGATCTTGATTCTCCCAGTGGAGGTGCTTCCCCGGTTGCAAAGGAATAGATTTTAGGAGTGTTTTTATTTTTTCATATTTGTTGTTGCCTCTTTTGTTTAGATATATACATATATATATATATGTATATGAAGGATGGTTTGTTATTTGGAATTCATATATTTATAGTTTGTTATTGGAATTCATGTCGCTCCTTTTTACTTTAAGCATTTTTTACTACTTTTAATAGATCACTTTGCATCTCTTTGATTCGAGATATTATTCATTCTAACCCTTCATTTGTTGAGTGCGTGGCTTACCTCGCGCATTTTTCGCTTTAAGCCCTTACACTATGTATTATGGCTTACCTCACGCATTTTTCTCTTCAAACCTATGCACTATGTTTTATGGCTTACCTCGCGCATTTTTCGCTTCAATCCCTTTGTTTGTTGAGTGCATGGCTTATCTCGCGCATTTTTCACTTCAAGCCCTTGCACTATATTTTATGGCTTACCTCGCGCATTTTTCGCTTCAAGCCCTTTTCTATATAGTTAAGACAGTTAAAAAGAGAAATCTTGATGAGTAATGTAATATCATCATTTATGAAATAATAGATTGTTTTCCTGCGAATGATAAATTATAAAGAAAACTGAACAGTTAATCAATAAAAGATTGTCACTGCAAATAAGGCTTTAAATGGTTGGCGTTCCATGTTTTCAACATCTCTTTGCCCTGTAGATTCTCCAGAATGCATGTGTTGGGTCCAATCATCTTCCTGACTCTGTATGGCCCCTCCCAATTTGCTCTGAATTTGCCATCCTCTCTCTGAGCGTTGGTGATGATTGTTTTTCGCAACACTAGATCTCCTTCCTGGAGAGGTCTGTCTTTTACCCTCGAGTTGTAATAACGAGCCACCCTTTGTTGGTAAGCTGCAAGTCGTATGGCTGCTAAATCTCGCTGTTCATCGAGTAAGTCCAAATTCTCCTTGAGGCCTTAAGAGTTTTCTTCATGTTCATAAGGAATTATTCTTGGAGAAACAACTCCTATCTCAACTAGAATTAATGCTTCTGTCCCATACACCAAACTGAATGGCGTCTCCCCCATTGACACTCGACTAGTAGTTCTGTACGCCCACAAGATGCTGGGAAGCTCCTCAACCCAGGCTCTCTTTGCCTTTTCGAGACGAGTCTTAAGGCCATGCAGTATAGTTCTGTTATTGACTTCAGCTTGACCATTGGCTTGCGGGTATGATACTGATGAGATCTTCAGTTGAACACCAAGTCCTTCACAAAAACTTTGAAAAGCGTCACAATCGAATTGTTTTCCATGATCAGCATTCAAAATTCTCGGAATCCCAAAGCGGCAGATTATGTCTTTCCACACCATTGCCTCGACCTTCTTTTCCATGATTAATGCTAGCGGCTCGGCTTCTATCCACTTAGTGAAATAATCCGTAGCTACTAGCAAGTACTTCCTCTGCCCTGTGGCCATCGAAAAAGATCCCAGTATATCCAATCCCCACTGAGCGAATGGTGTCGGTTGAAAGATGCTTTGGAGTGTTGTCACTGGTGCAGCTGTTAAGGGAGCAAACCTTTGACATTTGTCACATTTTTGTACCTTGTCTACTGCATCCTGTTTTAGCGTTGGCCAATAAAATCCCGCTCTGAGTATTTTTGCTACCAAGGCTCTAGCTCCTAGGTGCTCTCCACATATTCCTTCATGAACCTCAGCTAAAGCGTAATTCACTTGCTCTGGACCAAGGCATTTCAATAGTGGCATAGTGAATCCTTTCTTGTATAGCTCCCCATTCATTAAAGCAAATCTGGCACTTTGGATCCTGATCTTTCGAGCAGCTTCTTTGCCTTCGGGGAGAATTCCTTCCACCAGGTATCGTTTGATCAAGGTCCTCCAATCTTCACTAACTTCGATCTCTAATACATCATCTTCATCTATACTAGGCCTTTCCAACCTCTCTACCTTTACTAATCTTCCAGTTATCCCTTTAGAAGATGCCAACTTTGACAGAGTATCAGCCTGATTATTTTCTGATCAGTTAATTAGGGTGAGCTGAAATTTATCAAATGATTGGGCCAAAGCCTGGACCTTCTGTAAATACGAAACAAGGAAGGGTTCTCGAACTTCAAACTGTCCATTAAACTGATTGACCGCCAACTGAGAATCACTATGAGCCAACAAGTGCTTCAGCTGGAGCTCCTTCGCCAACTTCATACCCCCGATCAAAGCTTTATATTCAGCCGAATTGTTAGAGCAAAGGAAATTGAAGCGGAGAGAATACTCAAGCATCTCTCCTTCCGATGACTCTAGCACAATACCTGCTCCACTTCCTTGATGGTTGGATACTCCATCTACAAATAACTTCCACCATGCTATCTCATGTTCCGTTGAGTCTTCTCGACAAGTACACTCAACTATGAAATCTACGAATGCTTGTGCCTTGATGGCTTGACGAGGCTGAAAGTTGATGTCATACTCACTGAGCTTCACTGCCTATTTCACCAATCGTCCTGAATGTTCAGGCTTTTGCAGTATTTTTCTCAAGGGTTGATCTGTCAGTACCACTATGGAATGTGCTTGGAAATAAGGACACAACTTTCTCGCAGCAGTGATAAGTGCCAAGGCCACCTTCTCAACTTGTGGATACCGTGTTTCGGCACCTAAGAGTACTTTGCTCACATAATAAATCGGTTTATCTCCGTCAGCGGTCTTTCTCAAAAGCATTGTGCTTACTGCCTTGTCTCCTATACCCAGATACACAAACAATTGCTCTCTAGTCAAGGGTCGTGAGAGCAATCGGAGTGCTCTCAAATACTCTTTTAACTCCTCAAAGGCTCTCTGACATTTTTCGTCACTAAAAATTCTTTCCACCCCGGAATGTCTTGAAAAAGGGTGGGTAAGCTTCTCTCCGCTGATTTCGACAAAAAAACTATTCAAAGTAGCTACTCTCCCTACTAATCTTTGCACTTCTTTGAGGGTCACTAGGGGTCTCATATCTAAAATCGTTTAGACCTTTTCAGGATTAGCCTCAATCCCTCGACTAGTTATCATGAAGCCCAAGAATTTTTCAGATTGAACCCCGAAAGAGCACTTATTGGGATTAAGTTTCATGTCATACTTCCTCAATACTGCCAAGACCTTGGATAGTCTCGAGGCATGGGATGCTCCTTCTTTACTCTTTACAATCATGTCATCTACATAAGCTTCCATGGTGTCTCCAAGCAAATCCTTGAATATTTTGTTCACCATCCGCTGATATGTAGCCCCTGTATTTTTCAGCCAAACGGCATTACTCTGTAGCAATATGTGCCCTTGTCTGTGATAAAAGATGTTTTTTCTTCATCTGTCGGATGCATTGAGATCTGATGATAACCAGAAAAGGCGTCCAAGAAGCTAAGTAACTCGTACCCAGTAGTCTCATCTACCAATTTGTCGATTCGAGGCAGCGGGTATGAGTCTTTCGGGCAAGCCTTATTTAAATCAGTAAAGTCTACGCACATTCTCCATTTTCCATTAGCTTTCTTCACCATTACCACATTTGAAAACCAATCTGGATATAGAACTTCTCGAATAAAATCGGCTTTAAGCAGTTTTTCAATCTCCTCCTCTATTATCTACTGCCTTTCTGGGGCGAAGTTTCTTTTCTTTTGCTTGATAGGTTTGGTGTCGGACAGCACATTAAGCTCATGACATATTACTGTGGGATCAATCCTAGGCATGTCAACAGGGGTCCATACGAAAATATCAACATTGTCCTTCAAACATCTCATCAGCTCTTCCTTAGCCTCAGGTTTCAATTGGCTTCCAATGTACAATTTCTTGTTCTCATCTTCAGCTACCAACTTAATTTCCTCCAATTCTTCCACGAGCTTGGGCTTGGGCGATTCAGTTATGGTAAGGGTTTCCTTTCTTTACATACCCTTACATGTAGTGGATGCCACATTGCATGTCCTTGCCCTCCTTTGATCTCTCCTTATTTGTCATGTTCTTTCCGGTGTGGGAAACTCCATTAGCAGGTAACAAGGGGAAAGCACAGCCCTCATATCATTTAACAGTGGTCTTCCAAAGATGATGTTGTAGGCCAAAGAAGTTGATCTTACCACCATGAATAGAACTTGCCTTGTTACACATCTAGGATTCTCTCCCAACGTAACAGGCAATTCAATGGATCCGGTTACCTTTACCTTCTCACCAGCAAATCCAAAGAGTGGAGTAGTTACTGGTTTAAGCCGATCTTCACTTAAATTCATTCTTTCGAAATAATTCCAATAGATAAGATTTACAGAACTCCCATTATCTACCAGAATCCGGCTCACCGGGTGCTTAGCCACTACTGCCGATATGACCATAGGGTCATCATAGGGAATAATCACATCTCCTTGATCGGCTGGCATAAACATAATTGCCTCTTCATTCTTGTCAACTTTCATGACAGAACGAATCTGGTACGCCTGTCTAGCATAAGTCTTTCTCGAGGTCGATGAGTTACCCGCTCTTCCTTCTCCTCCAGAGATCACATTAGTGGCAGCTCCGGTAGGTTCATTGTCGACCTCCCGATTCTTGTGCTCTCTCGGTCTCACTTCATTTCTTCTTTCTTCTTTTCTTCTTACATTGCCCCTATTATCAAAGCGTTTGTCTCGCCATCTACGATCTACCTGTCCCCGAGGAAGGTTTTGATTCCGCAAGAAATGATCTAATCTCCCCTCCTTGGCCAGTTTCTCCAACTGGTTCATTAGATCTCGGCATTTCTCAGTCGAGTGGCCATAGGTGGCATGAAAACTATAATAGGACCTTATGTCCTATCCCAAGTTCCCTTCAACTTTTCTAGGGAATTGAATCATTCTCGTCCTCTCTATTGCTGCTAATATTGAAGCTCGTGACTCAGTGAAAGGTGTATAGGCAAAGTATTTTAGCTTGGGAGCTTTACTCAGCCTTTTCGGCCTTCCCATACCTTTATCATTGGGCTCCCTCTCTTCCTCTTTGGGATCTTTTGCTAGGATTGTCTTCATTACTTCTTCCTGAGCAATGTATTTGTTTGCTCTAGAAAACAAATCTGATACTGTTGTTGGCTGATTCAGAGATAATGACTCCTGTAGCTTCTCGGACCTCGTTCCCTGCAACATAGCGGTCACTGCTACTCCAACTTGTAAATCCCGAATCTCCAGTGTGGCATCACGGAATCGATCAATATAGCTCTCGAGTGACTCTCTATTTCCTTGTTTCAAGGTCAAGAGATAGGTAGCATCTTTCCTCTTTTGACTATGCATCATGAAGGCCCGTAGGGATTCAGTCCATAATTGATCAAAAGATGAAATAGACCCCTCAGGCAAACTGTTGAACCACTTTAGAGCATAACCAGTTAAGGTTAGGGAGAATGCTCTACACATAATTTCATCTTCCCATCCGTGCAACAGCATTAGTGACTCATAGTTTTGAATGTGGTCATAAGGGTCGGTTCTTCCCATATATGTCGTTATCTGAGGCATTTTAAACTTCGGGGGCAATGGTTTTCTCATGATAACCGCACTGAATGGAATCCTCCTCCTCTGATTCTCTTCAACTGGAACCAACCTCTTTTCTTCCAGAATGCGTTCCATCATTTTCTTCATGTTGGTAGCGTCATGTGCGACTGAATCAGCTCGATCATAATATGACGTTTCAGGATTCCAAGTTGGATCCGTCTCTGATCTTCTTTTCTCGGGCGGGGATCCCGCTACTCTGGCCTCTTTCTCGTCTATGAATCCAGAGTCCCCGCCTTCGGGACTTTCAAGATTCACCATATTCCGACGCCTCCAACATCCATCAATTTCCCATACTGAATCCCTTGTTCTATGACGCTTTGGTCCCTCTACACCTTGATGTCCTCCACTTTGGCGTCTCACTCTTCCTGCAGCATCCTGCATAAGGTTTACTGCAGCCTCATGTAACAAATCTCCTGCGGCTACTTCGACAGGGTCTTGCGTGGGGTTGGCTGTATCTCTTGCGCCATGAATGTTATGCGGGATGCCGCCAGAGCTCGACACTCCTAGAGGGCTTCACGTCATGCTACCCAAGTCTCCCTTC
This sequence comes from Firmiana major, assembly GCA_033439115.1. Taxonomy (NCBI): domain Eukaryota; kingdom Viridiplantae; phylum Streptophyta; class Magnoliopsida; order Malvales; family Malvaceae; genus Firmiana; species Firmiana major. The sequence continues at coordinate 44,279,072 of CM065905.1, forward strand.
TCGCCAGTCTCTCCAGTGCCGGGAAAGTTTGCAAGGCCGGGTTGGTCTCCACTGCCGGGAACAGATTGCAACACTCTGTGATTCTCCATGCCATGTAGGCTTCGCGGCATGCTTGCCGCATTTTGAACTCCAGGAACGGTTCGCAGCGTGGGTGCCGCATGCCCCAATCCATGAGGGATTTGTGGCATGGGTGCCGCATGCTCCAACCAATGAAGGCTTCACGGCATGGGTGCGGCATTCTCCCATCCATGAGGGCTTCGCGGCATGGGTGTCGCATTCTCCAATCCACGAGAGATTTGCGGCATGGGTGCTACATGCTCCAATCCATGAAGGCTTCGCGGCATGGGTGCCGCATTCTCCCGTCCATGAGGGCTTCGCGACATGGGTGCCGCATTCTCCAATCCACAAGGGATTTGCGGCATGGGTGCCGCATGCTCCAATCCATGAGGGCTTGGCGGCATGAAGGCCGCATTCTCCAATCCAGGAATGCTTCGCGGCATGCCCTCAGCGTCTAGCGAATTCTGCCTTTCTCCTACCAAATGTTCGATGGATGGCGGCAAATTCACATGCGGGAAGACACCTTTGAACAGGTCCACCATTGTTCGTAGAGCTTGGACAGTCTCTTCTCCTTGTCTCCGCATTGCTTCAAATTTCGCGACAGGAATCGCCATCATGTTGGTTTCGCTCTGCACCCTTGCGACTCCTCCGCCACCCGTCATAGGAGAACTGGCCATGTCTTCACTATCCTCGTGCCTAACTACTGCCGAACGGGTCTGTACCATCATGTCAGAATGACTTTTTGCTAGATTCCCACAGACGGCGCCAATTGTTGCTGTCATTGTCAACGATCATGTGTTGCTGACGTCTTCGCCTCGATTTTTGTACCTCATACTTTGGAATATTCTGCAAAGAAAGAAATGATCAGAGGGACGCAGGAGTTGTTCCCTGCATTTTCACTCCAATACTTAAGTCAGAAAGTAATTTTTTTAGAGTTTCAGTAGGAAAATAGTTATCTGCCTTTAAGAATCATACATGTTCCCTATTTATAGGGAATTTTCTCATTTTGAAATTACGTCTTTGTCCTCTTTTATCCAAATGCCTTATTATGCTCGATCCCTCTCGAATTTACCACGTGTATTCATATAATTAGCTAAAATAATCTTCGAATTCCTATTCATAACACCAACCATCAAATTTGACTTTTATTTTCCTTGAATTGCATGAATTTAAGCCATCCTACATCAATTTTCTGCATTCAATTAATTTCTATCACTATGAAATTTCCAGATTTTAACATTCTCCTCATTCACATGCATTGTAAAAATCTGTTTTAATTTCCTTCTTGTTACAGCCGAGCTATACCCTTGTTCATTGAAATTTCCTTATCAAATTTTAGTCATAAACATCTACAATTGTATTATCTCAATTCAGATTAATCAATTTAAATAAATTCATTACATGCAGAATTTCTCCTACATTTCCCATATAGCCGTTGTTCTAACCTTCCAATTTTCCTTGTTGAATTTTAATCCATAGAAATTCACATTGTATATTACCATTTCAGATTACATAGTCTAATTTCCACATTGACAAATTCAACAATTTCCCCACATTCCTCTATGTAGCCGAATCACTTAATTTCCCACTAGCCTTAGCTAAAATTTATTCATGCAACTTGAATCAATATCTTTCATATTAGAATTTGCTACATTAATCCTTAAATTCCGGCAAATCAATCTTCCTAATTTTTGTTCCATGTGGCCGAATATACCCTAATGTACCTACTGAAATATTTTCTTTTTCAATTGTTACAATTCATACTTGCTGCAGTAAATTTGTACATGCAGTACATTTTTCTTCAATTTATCATACTAATTTATACACTTAAAATTTTCAGAATTTAAACATTTCAATCAGTCAACAGCTAAATTCTCATGCATGTAATATTTTTTCTGGAATTTAATCAAAATTGATTACACATATACATTAACATAACAGTAAACACATTAGATTTCCAGAAATTAACAACAACCTTACCTCAAATTGCACTAACCAAACCTCCTAGCCAATTTTCCCCAAATTGCTCAAACAGATTTCTGGAATTCTTGGTGGTTTCCTACCGTCCTACACGGTTTGGAGCTAAATTGAAGATGTTCTTCACTAGCTGAATAGCCTAGACACTCCTATCAGCCATGGAGTTCTCGGTTCCAGCTAGAAGTGCAGAATTCATGGCTGTTTGGTGAATTTCTGGTATGGTGGAGGGTGAAAACGTGTTTGTGGGGTTAAATGGAAAGTAATCTAAGTCTAAACTTTTTTCTAAACAATTTATATTGACATGCAACAAAGTATTTCTGATTTTTGTTGGCTGAACAGCAAACAGTTTCTGGTATGGAAACTGTTGTGCGTGGATGACTAAGGAGGGGGAAAGGGATGTTGCCTGCAAGTTTAGAAAGCTGTTTTAGGGTGGCTGGTGGCGTGGGAAATGGTGGCTGCTACTGGTTTTCAGGTGGTTGGAGTGATGGTGGCGTGAGGGGAAGGTGAAAGGGCTAAAGATTTTTTTCTGGTTTGGCTCCCTCGGCAGAAAACGTGAGTGAGGGGGGAAAGAGGGAAACCAAAATGCTGATTTCTGCTTTTATATTTTCGGCATTTTTCAGTTTTATTAATTCTGAAAAATTAAGTTACAAATTTATATTTATATGATTTAATAATTTGAATACACAATTGCAGAGAATTCTACATGAAATCTGATTTCCATACTTCTAGTGTACATATTTCAGGTTTTGTATGTTTTTATCAATTGGATAATTAAGTGCAGATTTCTGCAATTTAATCTACATGAATTTTCTGATTTTTTTATACTTCTAATGTGTGTATATATATATCAACTTCCTATATGGTTCAACATATTAACTTAAATTGCAGATTTAACATTTAATCTACATGTATTCAAGTCTTATATTTCTAATGTTTATGTAACTACATTTTCAGATTTAATATTCATACAATTTTATGGAACTCGACTGGTATCTTTCATAATTATATAAATATGTTCCAAATATAATTTTTTTTTTACACAAGGTTTATATCTCTGTTATTTCAGATTTTGTAATTTATTCTTAAGTGTATTTTTATCTTAATGTTAGTAGTTTAAGATTTCAGATTTTTGTTACATTACTATATTAAGTTAATTTGCTTCATAATTAGCTAAGTTAACTTACTTAAGTTTAAGATTTTCACCACCTAATTATCGTGAATTTTTCATTTAATTGAATTTATCATGGTTTCATAAAAATTTTTGGTCACTACTTTAATCTCCTTACATGAATTAAATTTATTTCTACATTCATGAATATTTAGCCTAATGTCTAATGGCAATTATCTTAATCTATCCTAATTTACCACATGAATATATATTTTTCAACTAAATAAATTGTGTTCATGGCATAATCCTAAACATACATTACTCATTATGCCATTAAATTATATTCTCTCTATTTAATTTATCATTGTTATATATATTTTTATATTGGACTAGAATTTTCGGTTTCAATATTTATGCTTACCTAATTTTATCAATATCTTACCAATTCTTACATTGCTTAAACTAAAATTACACCAAAATTATTATTTCTAAGTGGTGTAAACCGAAATAATCCTATTCTAATTCTATTTATCCTTTTTCTTAGTTAAATTATATCCTCCTATCCGTAAACTAATCCCGACTTAACATATAAATAACGAAACATTGGTATAGGGAATTTACGGTCTTACATTTCTCCCTTCCTTAGAATTCGTTCCCCTGAATTCTGAGCCAGGTTAAACAAGTACGGGTATCTCTCTCGCATCAAGCTCTCTAATTCCCACGTCGCTTCTTCAACAGAGTGGTGTTTCCATAGAACTTTGACGAGAGGAATGGCTTTGGATCTCAGAACTTTGTCCTTCCTGTCAAGAATTTGAACTAGTTTCTCCTCATAACTCAAATCCTTTCTTAACTCCAACGGTTCATAAGCTAAAATGTGAGATGGATCAAGCTGATACTTGCGAAGCATAGACACATGAAACACGTTATGTACCTCGGCTAACTGGGGAGGTAAGGCTAGTCGGTACGCTACTTCGCCAATACGTTCCAATACCTTGAATGGTCCTATGTATCGAGGACTCAATTTGCCCTTTTTTCCAAACCTCATCACACCTTTCTTCGGGGAAACCTTCAAGAATACATGGTCTCCCACCGCAAACTCTAAATCTCTTCTCTGATGGTCTGCATAACTTTTTTGCTTGTCCTAAGCTATCTGGAGCCTTTTACAAATCATGTGGACCTTCTCTGAAGCTTGTTCAACCAAATTCGGAGCATAGATCATCCTATCACCAACCTCTTCCCAACCGATTGGTGATCTGCATCTTCGTCGATAAAGGGCTTCGTACGGGGCCATTCCTATATTGGCATGGTAACTATTGTTGTAAGCAAATTCTGCCAATGGAAAATGCTCGTCCCATAAACCTCCAAAATCGATAACATAAGCACGCAACATGTCCTCCAAGGTTTGTATTGTCCATTCTGACTGTCCATCAGTCTACGGATGATATGTCGTGCTAAATTGTACCTGAGAACCCAAGGACTCCTAAATCTGCTTCCAAAACTGAGAAGTGAACCTAGAGTCCCTATCCCTTACTAGGGTTCCATGGAGTCTCACTATCTTCTTATCAAACAATTCTGCCAATTCGTTCAAAGGAGTAGTCGAGCTAATGGCTAAGAAATGTGCCGACTTGGTGAGTCTATCCACGATTACCCAAATTGCGTCATGCTTCCTTCGAGTTCTAGGTAGACCCGTAACAAGGTCCATCGTTACATGTTCCCACTTCCAAGTTGGTATGGGTAAGGGTTAGAGTAAACCTGTCGGTTTCTGGTGTTCCACCTTCACTTGCTGATAAACCAAACACCTTGCTACAAACTCGGCAACATCACGTTTCATTCCAGGTTACCAATACATCTTGCATACGTTGTGATACATTTTGGTGCTCCCGAGATGTAATGTGTATCTACTAGAGTGAGCTTCGAACAAAATTAATCTCTTAAGGTCTTCATCCCTCAGCACACATATTCGGCCTTTGAATCTAAGTAATCCATTTGAAATCGATCTCAAACTCAGAATCTCTACCCTCCTGAATATGCCCGGACACCTCAAGCAACTTCTGATCTAGCTTTTGTGCCTGCCTAATCTGATCAATCAATGTCGGCTCAATCCTGAGACTAGCAACTAAAGGGCTCTGATCCGATGTTGCTACAACAATAGCCAAGCTTACAAACTGTCCCAACAATTCCCACTCCTTCACCATCATACCAGACACCATACTCATGTTCTTCATACTCAATGCGTCCTCTACCATATTTGCTTTCCCCGGGTGATATAAAATTTCACAATCGTAGTCTTTCAACAATTCCATCTATCTACGCTACCTTATGTTCAGCTCTTTCTGAGAAAATAGGTATTTGAGGCTCTTGTGATCTGTATAGATCTGAAAATTTTCTCCGTAAAGGTAATGCCTCCATATTTTCAAAGCAAAGACTACTGCTGCAAGCTCAAGATCATGCGTGGGGTAATTCTTTTCGTGCTCCTTCAGTTGAAGAGATCCATATGCTACCACTTTACCATTCTGCATAAGCACACATCCCAATCTATTCAGTGAACCATCACTATACACTGTGAATCCTTCGGGTCCATCTAGTATGGTGAGGATCAGTGCAGAAGTTAATCGATGCTTGAGCTCTTAAAAATTGTGCTCACAGGCATCACTCCATTCAAACTTAACATCCTTACGGGTGAGACGGGTCAGAGGAACTGTAATTTTTGAAAATCCCTCTACGAACCTTATGTAGTACTCGGCTAATCCAAGAAAACTTCGTATCTCTGTCATTGTCTGTGGCCTCTCCCAGTTCACTATAGCTTCCACTTTGGACGGGTCAATTAATTCTCCATCTTTGTTTACTACATGGCCCAGAAAACCAATCTGCTTCATCCTGAACTCACATTTGTCCAACTTAGCATACAACCTCATTTCTCTAAGTGTCTAAAGGACTATGTACAAGTGTTGTTCATGTTCTTCCGGAGAACGGGAATATACCAAGATGTCGTCTATAAAAACAATCACGAACTTATCCAAATACTCCTTGAAACTTCGTTCATCAAGTTCATGAATGCATCAGGGGCATTCGTTAAGCCAAATGGCATGACTAGGAATTCGTAATACCCATAACGAGTTTGGAAAGCTGTCTTGGGGATGTTCTCACCTCTAACTTCTAGCTGGTGATATCCTAACCTTAGGTCTATCTTCGAGAACACTTTGGCACCCTTCAACTGATCAGACAAGTCATCGATTCTCAACAACGGGTACTGGTTCTTAAAAGTAGCCTTATTGAGCATCCGATAGTCAATGCATAGCCTCAAGCTACCATCCTTCTTCACAAAGAGCACGGGTACGCCCCAAGGTGACACACTATGGCGTATGAATCCCTTATCCAGTAGCTCTTGGAGTTGTTTCTTCAATTCTTCCAACTCAATAGGTGCCAACCTATACGGGGGTTTAGACAAAAGTTCGGTTCCAGGCACTAAGTCAATGGCAAACTCCAACTTTCTATCGAGAGGTAATCTTGGCAACTCTTCGAGAAATACATCAGGTAATTCCTTTACTACCGGGATATCCTGAAGGCTGGGCTTCGACTTCTTATTACATTCCATGAAAGCTATAAAACCTTCATCATTGAAATAAACTATCAAGACCACATTTAATCAAACAAAAAGTTTACTTATTTATTATTTATCTTCAAAAGTTACTACACACTTTTCAGGTATGTACAAAGTCATTCCTAAAACAGTCCAAATTAACTCTATGGATCGCTAACTAATCCATCCTAGTATCACATCAAAGTCCAACATATGTAGCAGGATCAAGTTAGCTGGAACTACCTTCTCACCTATTCTTACCTCACAGTTCCTATATACTACCTTAGTCATTTGTGATTCTTTCATAGGTGTTTTTACACGAAGTAAATAACCTAAAGGCTCAGGCTCTATCAGTAATTTCGTACCAAAAGTGGGTGATACAAAAGAATGTGTTGATCTAAAATCTATTAACACAAAAGCTTTAAAATTTGAGATGAGAATATTACTCTTCACCACTGATGTTGAGGCATCCGCAGCTTCCTTATCTAATGTGAACACTCGTCCCTGACCAATAACTTTCTTGCCCTTGTCCACTGGAGCTGCTGGTGGTGGAGGAGTCACTTTTACTGGTTGAGCTGGTGGAGGAATCGCTCTAACCGGCTGAGCTGGTGGAGTCCTCAGCTCAGGACAATCTCTCTTCCTGTGTCCCACTTCTCCATACTGAAAACATGTACCATAAATCCGACGACAAGGCTGGTTGGCATAATGTCTCTTCCCACATCGGTTACACATGGGAATCTGATAAGGTACCGGGGTATTCTGTGCAGGATAAGGCCTCAACCTCATCACCATGGCACGAGAGGCTCCGACCTTCTGCTTCTTGTTTTGCCATCTATTATGGACAAGTCTTCGGTCATCAATCCTCTTACTATGACTCCTCAGTAGGGACTGAAACTCAACCTGGGATAGGTTCATATAATACTCCACAAACTATGCCTTCTAGATAACCTCAACATATGTCTGAATGTTCAGAGGTGCCAACTTGCTTCTGATTGCCAGCCTCAGTCCATGAATAAACTTGATTGTCTTCTTCAGCTCATTTCTAGCAATATCGGGCTCATATCGAAACAGTACAGTGAACCTCGACTCACACTGATCCACTGTCATATTACCTTGAACCAATCTCAATAATTCTACCTCTTTCTTCCTCCTTGGACACTTCTGGATGTACTGATCATTAAAGGCCTTAAGGAAGGTCTCCCAAGATATCTCAATGTGCCTCGCCAATAGAACTATCTCGGCAGAAGTCCACCATTACTCTGCCTCTCCCTCTAGCATATAGATAGCCAATGCCACCTTATCCGAGCTACTGTAGTTCATAATCCTAAAAAAATTTTTCAACTTTTGAACCTACTCCTCAGCTACTTTAGGGTCCTTATCTCCCTTAAACACAGGCGGGTTCATCTTCTGAAACTGTCTTAGTCGCTCTATGTTCCTTTCCACCAAATCCTAAACTGGTGGCTACACTACCGGCAGCTGTGGTGGAGGTATTGGTTCTTAGGGAACTGGTGGTTGTGGCTCTGGAGGTGGAGGAGCTTACGGCTCATTCGTAGCATTAACGAAGTTCGCCATAAACTGGGTGAACGTAGCAGACATCTCTGCCATTGATCGCTCGAGTCTCTCCATCTTGGAGTTCGGACTCTCCGGCTATGGGGGAGGTACTGGAGGCAGCTGGGCTCGCCTACCACGACCCCTTGCTTGTTTCCCACTCATTCTGACTACAAATTCTATACCAAAGACCCAAACAGAGTTAATAACAATCAAAGGTATATGCGACATAAATATACATTTTAGACATGCACGGTTGTGAGATGTACTTCTAGACTAGCTAACTGACATCGACACGACCTACAACAAACCTGCTCTGATACCAAAAATTAACTGTCACACCCCGTGACCTAACCGCAACCTAGTCGCACAATGTTAAGTGGAATCGTATTTTAACATAACATAAATATTTCTTCGCGGATTGTTTTACTTGTTTGTGTCTGATGTAGGTTCCATTCTACCATTTATAATATTTTTATGCGTGATTAATTTCTAATCTTAACTTATATTACCCGTAATTTTGGTTTCTTTCACGAACTTGACATAATCATTATGCATCCATAAATCCGACATCCAAGTCAATCCACATAGTATGCCATACCATTCATCCATTTTAAACCGAAAAGAAGAAACCTAAAGTAAATCATGATAACTGAAACCACCATAGCAACACATACCACAATCATGTCTAATCGGTTTAGCAACTTACAACATATTATCCAAATCCATGGTTTAAACCGAGACCAAAAGAAGAAACCCAAAGATGCAATGCCTAATTGTCATGCTTAAACATTTTCCAACCAATACATCTCACAAATACAAACTGTGCGTACATATCTGAAATATAATATGCATATATAAGCATATACCGTCCATCGCATGATACCTCAAAATACTCAAACAGCTGCTAATCAAACTGAGGGAGATAGCTAGAATGTGACGCTCGCCCCGGAATACTAATCTAAAAAATGTTGGAAAGAGAGGGATGAGCAACCACACTCTCAATAAGAAGTCTACATAACCGAAGCTAACAAAACACCATACAACACGCCATGCAATGGTAAACTAAGATAATCACGTAAAACGTCATGCATAATTCGATAAAACAAATTTTATACATGCTTCGGTTTAGACAAGTTTGCATAATTGAAAATCAATGTATCGTTAGACAAAATCAAATTTCTAAAGAATATTTATAAGTCCACAAATCTGAGACCACTGTCAAAGAGCAATTTATTCAAATACATGCATGGCCATACTTAAAGCATTCGAAACAGCAACATGAGAATGTGGCAATAACCCAAACTAGTCATGGATCCAATATTCAGATAACCTCACCAATAACAATGCAAAATCAATACACCTATGGCCATAGTGACTACCGCCCTATCCTAACTCAGTAGGTTCCGGACTAGGGTACTATAGACGGGCTCAGGGTCTCACAGTATTAGGTTGTCACGACCCTCAACTATTCAGTTTAGACAAGTTTGCATAATTGAAAATCAATGTATCGTTAGACAAAATCAGATTTCTAAAGAATATTTATAAGTCCACAAATCTGAGACCATTGTCAAAGAGCAATTTATTCAAATACATGCATGGCCATACTTAAAGCATTTGAAACAGCAACATGAGAATGTGGCAATAACCCAAACCAGTCATAGATCCAATATTCAGATAACCTCACCAATAACAATGCAAAATCAATACACCTATGGTCATAGTAACTACCACTTTATCCTAATTGAGCAGGTTCCGGACTGGGTACTATAGACGGGTTCAGGGTCTCACAGTATTAGGTTGTCATGACCCTCAACTTACCAAAATACATACAAATTTTTCTCATTTCCATGCATCATTTATTATTCGTCCATACCTCAATCGTGAACAACAACTCTCCTCAATAGTTAGGCTGTGTGTCGACGTCTAACTCACTCCACCATACCAATTCAATTTGTATATTATTTATGAGTAAGCATTTGTATAAATGTATATATCAGAGTTGTTACATGTGTTTACATTGGCTTACATCCCCAATAGTTTCATCCAAAAAGCTACTCTGCTATCGTAAGTTTAGATACAAAATTACAATAAAGTGTATACCTTACGCGATGGGATGCAGCAGATACCAAAAGGGATAAGCCTCCAGTAGCCCACAATCTATACTCAAGGCTCTATAGAGAGGGGAAAAATAAGGGAGGTGAGCAAACCACACGTTCAGTAAGGCAATCATGTGAACAGGTAGATACTGCACTATCTACGTGATCATGATGCCATGCTCAAAGCATACTTTTCATCGTTTCTCAAAATATGAGTTCATGCTTGTGTTAATGGTATGTAAATCATTCATGCTATTAAAATCCAGTGCACAATTCATTTCAAAGTATGGTATAAATCATCATGCATATTTCACAATAAAAGCACAACATTAACCATCATGCATTTTTCACAATAAAGCACGACATTAATCATCATGCATTTTTCACAATAAAGCATGGCGTTAATCATCATGCTTCGGTGCACTTTAAAACCATTAACAAATCAATTCAACACTTGTCAGGTCTCAATCCATCCTTCGGACTGTCCTAACCCACAAATCATTTCAAACATGGATTTATTCACAAAACAATAGACATGTGAGATAGGCAATTCAATAAAAGGTAATAACCTCTGGGTTTATGGCCATAACTTGTGATATCGGCTACACGGATCAAGTGTGTGGGATATCACCGCTATCTGCTTCCACACGGGAGGTGGGTCAAATCCTACCCGTCGGTCCATAGCAAATCTCGTCTGAAGACGGCACATCACAATCTCAACACGGTACAACGTACTCCATGCTACCTGCACGATACAATGTACTTCGTGGACCCAATCAACACATCATATCATGCCACATCTCGAACGCACGTGTGAGCCTATTTAATCGGTATGACTTCTTGTCTACCCGAAGCTCCTAACACGGCTAACAACATGTCAAAATCACAAATACACGTGCGAGCCTATTTAATCGGTGCCACACCCAGTCTGCCCGAAGCTCCAAGCATGGCAACAAATAAGGTGGGCATCTAGTGCGAGCTAAGCTCCAAGCACCATGCCAAAACCAATATGAAATCCATGTGAAAACTAGTGCGAGCTAAGCTCTAGCACTCATGTGTATAAAACACGTCAAGTCTCGTGCGAGTCATACTCTAGCACGCTTTCATTCTCACGAAAATCATGTAGGTGGCTCAATTCTTTACAAAATATGGTTAACAAACCAAAACAACTCATTTCTTTTACAAAACATTCCAATGTCAGCCAACCTACCAAATCATTTGCTAAAAAGCAACAAAATACGATTTTCAATGCATTATGCTTTTGTTTTCATGCACATTTCTCAAACACCCAACTTTTTACCCTTCAATCACCCAACATCATTTCCTAATATCTCATGCATTCTAGCAAAGCATTTAATGCGCCCAAATTGCGTACAGATATCTCTAAGAGTCCACAGAATTCCCTTACCTCGATTTACTTGGTGTGACTCTTTTCCTCTTAACTTCCCACGCTCTTGGCTCAACTCGCTCCGGCGTATCCTCGGAAGCTGCAATTTATTCATCATACGTTCGAGTTAGTATTGCTACCTCTCATTCAACTATATATTCCACACAATGCCTTAAACGCTCATTTTACCCTTTTTGGGTAAGCCTCTCTATTCATTCCATATTATTAACTTAAAATTATCTCCCCAACACCATTATCATCTCAAGATATCTCATTCATCATTTATTCCACCACATTTCACTTCTCACACTAACCCATTTCTAGGTTATATTCATTTTATGGCATTCTAGATAGTTCTACCCACAATGTGGACACCCAAATCAACTTCATAATCATTAACTAGACAAATGTACTTGGATTTGTGCACTAGAAACTTACATCTTTGGATTTCCTCTATGCTCTAATTAGAAATGCCTTTGTTCCTTCGATCCAACAATGGGGAAATGCCTCCAAACTATGTTGTTCTTCTCTTTGATGTGACCAACTTTGTCTCTAATAGCTTTCCCTCAAATCTTATTGGAAATGTGTGGATTTAGGAGTGAGAAAGCTAGGTTTTAGGTTGAAAATGGGAAAGATTGGTTTTTGTCTCGGAAATGTAGATCCAACTGCTCCATATTTATAGATTCAACTTGATGCGATCGATCTGCCTTGGGTGGAGATCGATCTGGTCCTTTTAGAATCCCTCTTTTCCAAGACATTTTGAAGTTGGAGATTGATCTGTCGAATAAAGGAGATCGATCTGGTCTTAAGGGAGATCGATCTATTCCATTAAGGATTGATCTGCTCTATTCCATTGTCAAATAAGAGCTTTCTAGCCCTTCCAGATTGATCTCTCATCCTATGGGATCGTTCTGGCCTTAATATTTCCATATTTTTTTGCAGTTTTTCTGCAACAACTCACACCAAAACAACTTAAATTTGCTGCCATAGTCATTTTCTCATCCAATCATCTTTGAGACTTGAATATGGCATCCATTCATATCTTATACCTATTGAAACTTGTGTGAAAATCTTTGTAATACCAAAGCATATGGTATACACCAAATCAAAGTGCACAACTCATGCATATTTTCCTTCTCTTTTACCACACTACCCATTTTCCATTTTACTCCCACTCTTCACATGTTTAAGTTCATATCTTCATATTCATATGTAATCTAACTTGTATGTACAATCACAGCTCTTATTGCAAGTGTGTACAATAACTTATGAACTTACATCACATATACTTCACTTATGAATTCATAATATAACTCCATTTACATTTCTATGTACATATTACAATTATACATATACGGGGTATCACATAGGTAGCAATAACAAACTCGATGCCATAAAGGCATCCCCGTGAAGCACTTGGCACCGTAGGGCAATCACACAGAACCTCTTACCGGGTGCTAGAGATGGCTCTCACGGGACATGACTGCTACACAGGCATAAACTGGGTTGCCAACAAACTCAAAAATCCCTCGATGGGTTCACAATAAAATCCAACACTTCATCCCAAATCATAATTTCAAAAATTGGAGAAAACCATCCATCGATAATAATTCATGAATCAACTGTACAAAATTAGCATGTATATAAATCATGCAACTTCATGCTATCTTCAAAAATACAGTTAAAAATGCCCACATAACAGCTTAAAAAATCAGCAATCTCAATGGAGTTACGAAAATAGTGTAATGCTCACACGCACATGTTACTATCATATAAAAATAGAATCATAGCTTATAAACGGTAACTCCAAATTATGACCGAATTTCAAATCAAGGCAATTTATAAATGATAGGCCCTAAAGGTATTACCGCAAGTGCACGGGTCGTACAAGTAATAATGGAATTTGAGTCCCGAGTTATCGTCTCTCAGAGAAGTTAGTTAGCCTAATTAACTACCGGTTAATCTTACCCTAAGTAGATCCTAGCAAATTATGAGATTAAGGTGGGTAATCTACTAAGTCTAAAGTTAAAAATACTGGAAAGCAATAAAATAAAAAGAATAAAACCGACCAAAATTACTTACAGTGCTCCACGCAATTAAAATAAAAAACCTACAAAAGAAATTAAAACAGTTAAAGCTAATCAACGCAATTAAAATAAAATGAAAATAGGGAAATAAAGAAATAAAATTAATTAAACAACAATTAAACTAACCTAAAATAAAATATGCATGCAATTAAGCTAATTTACTAAAAATGCAAATTAAACTAAACTAGAAATCTAATAAAAATGAAGACTAAACTAAAAATGCATGAAACACATTAAATCTAAATTAATTCTAAATACCACTAATAAAATACTAAACCAAAATACAATCCTAAACTTATAATATAAAATCAACGACTAACTAAAGATTAACACTACAAATTAACTTAATATGCAAAGTTATTAAAACTAACCTACCAATTACTAACAACTAATTATAAATTAAAACAACCACAAGCATGAAATAACAATTTAGATGGCCAAACAAGGCCTTAACGAATTTAAATAATCCATATCCCTCCATTCACTGTTCACTCTTCATTTCATTTTTATTTTCCATTTCCAGGCTGTGCTCACGGGTATGGCTACTGTCACTCTACGTTTTTTGCAAATTCCAGCTACTCTCGGTCTGCTGTGTGTCCTACTATCTGCTGCTCTAGTCCTGCAATCGACTGCTGTTTCATGCTGCAATTTCTGGCCACGCCGCTGCCTGCCCAAATCTACTCTACACATCCTCAGCTTCTGCTCCTACATTGCTCCAGGCTGCTAGTGTTGTTCTGTGCTATTGCTTAAGCCTGCTGCACGTTTCTTTTCCCAGGTCTGTCCGTGAGCTTCTGTCCAGTTGTTTGTCCTTGGTCTGCCTCAGCTGTTGTTCATCCTCGGTCTACTTCTGCTGTTCCAGCCTGCTGCTGCATGTCCTTGACCACTGCGATGCTTCTGTCCGACACCAAATGGGGACAACACAGCAGCTACTTCAGCGCGCTCCAAGCCTCCTCCTGCTCCAGTCCAAACTAATCACCAGTACACCCTCTTCGCAACCAACATTATTACAAGGTGTATCTCGGCATCAGCTGGGCATTGTTTACTAAGCAGCTACTGTCACCACTTCTTGCCGAACAGCACATCAACTCTTATCAGAATATGAACAGCAAGACAGACCATGGAATGAAAGAGAACATTAGCAAGAGAATATGTAATATGCACTTTAGTCAATGAAGAACAACAACTTAAAGGGATTGAAACTAAAAGTTGAAACAAAATAAAATATGAACAGCAAATCGGTGGGAAAATATGGGAGAACAGAGAATCGATCGGCATGCTAGTTTGTTTCATTGATCCATCCAGCTACCTGTCGAACACTATCTCTCGGTACTAAACTTGAGCATCTCCACAAAAGCAAGAACTAAGATGACAATACATAAAACCAAAACTAAACGCTAAATCAATAATGCAAAAA
This sequence comes from Firmiana major, assembly GCA_033439115.1. Classification (NCBI taxonomy): domain Eukaryota; kingdom Viridiplantae; phylum Streptophyta; class Magnoliopsida; order Malvales; family Malvaceae; genus Firmiana; species Firmiana major. Next base: position 44,294,329 of record CM065905.1, read on the forward strand.
AATCTAAGACATGAAAACAGGAAACTCCCGAGCTATGGTTTCCTTCACTGTTTTCTCCGATCGAGTTCCACTATACTCTTGATGTGGACAAATGCTTTGCATCATTCCATATCAGAGCAACAGAATCAAAAGGCAGGAGACAGTATGAAGATGCCTGAAACCTGAATGCAACCAAAAGCTAAAGAAAAACTATACAAAATTTTGAAACTAAGAGATAGTAATAGAGACGTAACTCATTTTTCATTAACTTTCATCTACAACTCACTAAATAAGAAACATACAATAATGGATTTCTTCAAACTGAAAAGAAAAACAAGGTGAAACAAGATTGCTAATGGAATACCATGAAAATGAGAAAATGGAACAAATATTTTCATCAAGTGAATAGTGAATGAACAGTAAGATTTTGCTAAAAACAAACTAATCTTTTCGGGAAAACAAAGACAATAAATCTAAACTACCTTAGAAACTAGTCTACCCTAATTTGCACACTACTCTACTTCTACTCCTAAAATTACATACTTTTTCAATTGTCATCCTTTCCTATTTATAAACACACTAGGGGTAAAATGGTAATTTCCACATCCTTAATGAGTTGGCATTTTTTGGTCACTTGTCTTCACACCATTGGCTCCTTGAAAAGATATTTCCTTGTCATCGGTCTTCTTGTCCAATTGGATGTGCTAGGTGGCATGACTCGTGTTGTCCGCGTGGTTCAATCTCGATTTTAACCCAATTTCGGTCCATTTTCTATCGAAATATTCAAAATTCATCCGGATTTAATTTATCTGCAAACATGAGAATTTTAATTAAATAAAGGAGATAATTAACAAAATAAATTGGAGATTTAAACAATTAATTAGAAAATTAAGCAAAACTAATTCTAAAAATATAGAATTATCAATAAAAACAATCGGTTATCAAATCAGTTAAATATCGATAAGAAAATTTTAATCTAAGCTACCCTAATAAATCGGCTAACCTATAGTCTATCTTTTAAAATTATGGAATCTAACCTATCCTAAGTATTTTGCTAACGACGGCTATATAAAACCCCTTACCACACAATCTACGTGCCCGATTTACCACTTTTTCCCCTATCGCCTTAGACGTGCATATATGCGTCTAAGCTTCCTTAGAGCCTTCTGACGTGTTTGTTGCGAAATATCATTTAAGGCATACATTATTTACCATTCGTAGATTAACGAATTAAATTTCAGCACACGCACAATCACAAAGACAATTCGATACTAACTACCATTAACGTAGTTTATCGGTTTTAAGCCTTACGCTTATTCATTTCCAATCATGCTCTAATGGCCATAATTTCTACAATTCCACTTGGTAATTATTTTCAATCATAATCAAAGTGGCCAAATACCTTGAGCATCTCTTAATTTCATACAAAATTCACGCAATACATATTTTTATATAAGATTCTTCAACTATATTTTATTTAATTTCTGCAATTTCAATCATCCAATTTGCCAATATTTATTAAATCAAAACTTACTATAATCATTCTTATTCCTTAGCAAATTTCCAATTTCTTCTTAATGGAACTACGTTGTTCCTACGCATATCGGTTAATTTAATTCCTAATTTCCAGCAAACATTATCCCCACTTAACTTCTAAATTTACTGAACATATCTTCTATAGTCATCCAATTGTTTCACCATTTGTTTGACATTATTTTATTAGCCAACAATTTCTTATAATTTCCAGCCAAAAAATTAAATTTTCTGCATTTCATTTCATTTCCCTCCATGCATCCAATGTGTATTATTTTTATACTAAATGTGTAATCTAGCTCTCTTAACCGAATGCATGTATAAATTCCCTTAGTTTTTCCACCTAAACTGAGCACTTCATCATCATTCTTTCCTTACAAATTTTCCAGCAATTTCACTTAGTTACACAATTGAGTTAATGCATTATTTTCTAAGCTCTTAAGTCTACCAATTTATTCAATATTTCCAACCATCAAATTTGATTTTTATTTTCCTTAAATTGCATGAATTTAAGCCATCCTACATCAATTTTCTGCATTCAATTAATTTCTATCACTATGAAATTTCCAGATTTTAACATTCTCCTCATTCACATGCATTGTAAAAATCTGTTTTAATTTCCTTCTTGTTACAGCCGAGCTGTACCCTTGTCCATTGAAATTTCCTTATCAAATTTTAATCATAAACAGCTACAATTGTATTATCTCAATTCAAATTAATCAATTTAAAAAAATTCATTACATGCAGAATTTCTCCTACATTTTCCATATAGCCGAATGCATTGTTCTAACCTTCCAATTTTCCTTGTTGAATTTTAATCCATAGAAATTCACATTGTATATTACCATTTCAGATTACATAGTCTAATTTCCACATTGACAAATTCAACAATTTCCCCACATTCCTCTATGTAGCCGAATCACTTAATTTCCCACTAGCCTTAGCTAAAATTTATTCATGCAACTTGAATCAATATCTTTCATGTTAGAATTTGCTACATTAATCCTTAAATTCCAGCAAATCAATCTTCCTAATTTTTGCTACATGTGGCCGAATAAACCCTAATGTACCTACTGAAATATTTTCTTCTTCAATTGTTACAATTCATACTTGCTGCAGTAAATTTGTACATGCAGTACATTTTTCTTCAATTTATCATACTAATTTATACACTTAAAATTTTCAGAATTTAAACATTTCAATCAGTCAACAACTAAATTCTCATGCATGTAACATTTTTCTGGAATTTAATCAAAATTGATTACACATATACATTAACATAACAATAAACACATTAGATTTCCAGAAATTAACAACAACCTTACCCCAAAATTGCACTAACCGAACCTCCTAGCCAATTTTCCCCAAATTGCTCAAATAGATTTCTGGAATTCTCGGTGCTTGCCTACTGTCCTACACGGTTTGGAGCTAAATTTAAGATGTTCTTCACTAGCTGAACAACCTAGACACTCCTATCAGCCATGGAATTCTCGGTTCCAGTTAGAAGTGCAGAATTCATGGCTGTTTGGTGAATTTCTGGTATGGTGGAGGGTGAAAACGTGTTTGTGGGGTTAAATGGAAAGTAATCTAAGTCTAAACTAGTTTCTAAACAATTTATATTGACATGCAACAAAGTATTTCTGATTTTTGTTGGCTGAACAGCAAACAGTTTCTGGTATGGAAACTGTTGTGCGTGGATGACTAAGGAGGGGGAAAGGGATGTTGCCTGCAAGTTTAGAAAGCTGTTTTAGGGTGGCTGGTGGCGTGGGAAATGGTGGCTGCTACTGGTTTTCAGGTGGTTGGAGTGATGGTGGCGTGAGGGGGAGGTGAAAGGGCTAAAGATTTTTTTCTGGTTTGGCTCCCTCGGCAGAAAACGTGAGTGAGGGGGGAAAGAGGGAAACCAAAATGCTGATTTCTGCTTTTATATTTTCGGCATTTTTCAGTTTTATTAATTCTGAAAAATTAAGGTACAAATTTATATTTATATGATTTAATAATTTGAATACACAATTGCAGAGAATTCTACATGAAATCTGATTTCCATACTTCTAGTGTACATATTTCAGGTTTTGTATGTTTTTAACAATTGGATAATTAAGTGCAGATTTCTGCAATTTAATCTACATGAATTTTTTTTTAATTTTTTTATACTTCTAATATATATCAACTTCCTATATGGTTCAACATATTAACTTAAATTGCAGATTTAACATTTAATATACATGTATTCAAGTCTTATATTACTAATGTATATGTAACTACATTTTCAGATTTAATATTCATACAATTTTATGGAACTTGACTGGTATCTTTCATAATTATATAAATATATTCCAAATATAATTTTTTTTTTCACAAGGTTTATATCTCTATTATTTCAGATTTTGTAATTTATACTTAAGTGTATTTTTATCTTAATGTTAGTAGTTTAAGATTTCAGATTTTTGTTACATTACTATATTAAGTTAATTTGCTTCATAATTAGCTAAGTTAACTTACTTAAGTTTAAGATTTTCACCATCTAATTATCATGAATTTTCCATTTAACTGAATTTATCATGGTTTCATAAAAATTTTCGGTCTCTACTTTAATCTACTTACATGAATTAAATTTATTTTTACATTCATGAATATTTAGCCTAATGCCTAATGGCAATTATCTTAATCTATCCTAATTTACCACATGAATATATAGTTTTCAACTAAATAAATTGTGTTCATGACATAATCCTAAGCATACATTACCCATTATGCCATTAAATTATATTCTCTCTATTTAATTTATCATTGTTATATTTTTGTTTATATTGGACTCGAATTTTCGGTTTCAATATTTATGCTTACCTAATTTTATCAATATCTTACCAATTCTTACATTGCTTAAACTAAAATTACACCAAAATTATTATTTCTAAGTGGTGTAAACCGAAATAATCCTATTCTAATTCTATTTATCCTATCTCTTAGTTAAATTATATCCTCCTATCCGTAAACTAATCCCGACTTAACATATAAATAACGAAACATTGGTATAGGGAATTTGCGTCTTACAGATCTTCCCTTGCTTTGAACTCTCTCGGCATTCAATAAATAGGCAGTGGGATCGATCTGTTCATGGTTTGGGATCGATCATTGCCAGGCAAAAAGCATTAGAGATTGATCTGTCCTATTGAAGGGATTGATCTGCTCTTTTGGAAGGGATCGATCCTTTCTAGGCAGAACTGCATTAAGATCGATCTGCTTGAATATGGGATCGATATGCTCTTTGGGAAGGGATTGATCCTTTATAGGCAGAAACCTTTGGAGATCGATCTGTGTTAGGGAAGAGATCGATCTGTTCTTGGCAGAATGAAATGGGAATCAATATGCTAGAATAAGAGATCGATCTGGCCTTCATCTGCAGGTTCCCAACTGTAATGTTTCCCAAAATTTCAAAGAACAACTTGCATTCAATTACTTCACTATTCATTTTGCATTCTATTCACACTTAGAGTATGAAAAGATCCATTTCTTATGATTCATGTACTATGTGATTTGTGTGTACCGCGTGGAATCGTAAAAGGTACATAGAACTCACTGACCTTGTATTATCAATACGTGTTTGAGTCCTTGTATTAGTCTGAAGGGTTTAAATTCCATTCATTTAATCTGTGGCCACTTCAACCCTTATTTAGCCATTACATGTATTCATGCATTCTCTTTGCAATTTCATTCACATTTCTATGATCAAAATCACCTGTCTTATAATTCTATTAACATATAATAAAGTCATACATAAATGGGGTCTCAAAAATCTCACCCTCTAAAGAAATTTGGTCCTCCAAATTAGAACCAAATCAGTCTGAGAATAACTCTGGGTACTTCTCTTGCATCATACTCTCCAACTCCCAAGTAGCTTCTTCTGGAGTGTGATATTGCCAAAGAACTTTCACTAAGGGGATCGTCTTCAACTCAACACCTTCTCTTTCCTATCTAATATCTGAACCGGCTTCTTAACATATGACATGCTCTCATTGAGCTCCAATGGCTCATATCTAATCACATGTGTCGGATCCGGGTGATATTTTCGTAACATAGAAATGTGAAAGATGTTATGAACACTCGCTAGCTCAGGTGGCAATGCTAGCCTGTATGCCTTATCTCCCACTCTATCTAGTATCTCAAATGACCCGAAATACTGAGGGCTCAACTTCCCCTTGTTATCGAACCTTATAATCCCTTTCGAGGGAGAAACTCTAAAAAATATCGATTCACCTGCAGTAAACTCCAGTGGTCTCCATTTCCTGTTAGCATAACTCTTTTGTCTGCTTTGAGCTGTTCGTAGCCTTTCACAAACTATTTAGACGTCCTTAGAGGCTTGTTGCACTAAATCGGGAGCGAAAATTTGTCTGTCACCAACTTCTTCCTATCCAATAGGGGAACGACATCTACGGCCATAGAGTGCCTCATATGGTGCCATCCCGATACTCATATGATAACTATTATTATAGGTGAACTCGGTTAGTGGTAAATGATCATCCTATGAGCCTCTAAAATTCAGTACACGTGCTCTCAATATATCCTTCAGAGTCTGTATAGTCCTCTCTAACAGACCATCTGTTTGAGGATGGAAAGCGATGCTAAAACTCAATTGGGTCCCCATCGCTTCTTGAAAGTGTTTCCAAAAGTGGGAAGTGAAGCGGGCATCCCAATATAAAACAATGCTCACTGGAACACCATGTAACCAAACTATCTCTCGAACATATAAGTTCGCCAACTGACTCAAAGTATCGGTAGCTCTCATAGCTAAGAAATGGGCTGACTTTGTCAATCAATCAACAATTACCCAAATGGCATCGTGACCTCTGTGGGTCCTCGGCAAACCCATCACAAAATCCATGGTGACGTGCTCCTACTTCCATGTCGGTATCGGTAGAGGCTACAATAACTCTGCAGGCTTCTGATGCTCTACCTTCACCTGCTGACAGACGAGACATCTAGCGACATACTCAACAATATCTCTGTTCATTCTAGACCACCAATAAATCTTCTGAAGGTTCTGATGCATCTTGGTACTCTCCGGATGTATCGTATACCTCGATAAGTGAGCCTCCGAAAAAAATTAATTTTTTGATCTCTAGATCCTTGTGAACACATACTCTGCCCCTGAACCTCAGTAATCCATCTGTACTAAGCTCAAAGTCAGTGCCCACACCTGTCTATACCTGACTCAACCAATCGATACACCATTGATCACTCTACTCAGCTTGTCGAATACGACCAATCAACTCTGGCTCTAATCTCAAACTTGTGAGACCCCGTATATGTAAAGTTGTAATGTGTAATAAATATGAATGGACTTGTAATGTAAAGTATGATTGATGTAAGTCCATGGATTCAATGTACGTATGTGTAATATGATTTGTAACGTACATACAAGTTCCATTGAGTATGAATATGAAGAAATGAATTCTTATAAGTGATGGATGTGATTGAAACTCAAAATGGGTAGTGTGGTAAAATGGAATGAAGTTATGCTTCCATTTGGTTTTATGTAGCATACCTTTGGACATACAATGAATGCACACAAGTTTCAATGTGCATAAGGTATGAATGGATGCCATTTTCAAGTTATAAAGGTGGATGGATGAGAAAATGGCCATGGCAACAGATTCAGGATGTGTTGGTATTGAAGGAGTTAAGGGCATTGCCATTTGGAGCAAGAAGAAAAATCATATTTGGTAAGATTCTAACACTCCAATCCAAATACATTGTCTATTTAATTGATTTTGGAGTTGTTTGGCATGAGTATTGATGGATAAATTATCTAGGGATGTGGTGGAATTGGTGTGACCTAGAAAACCTAGAATGGGTATAATGTGAGAATATATGGGTGGAATGAGTTTATGATTTATGGGCATGCTAAAGTTGTTGTTGAGGTAATGTTTATGATTTTAGATGGTTAAATGAAATTACATTGTGAGTTTGGAGGAATTGTGAAAATGAGTATGTATATGCTTGATAAAATGCCATAGTGAGGGAATTCATGAAATATGAACACTATAAGCTTAATGTCGATTTAATATCGATTCGAAATAAGTTAATAGGCCTAAGAAGAATCTATAGACTCGAGTTATGGGTAAAGTAATGAAATGAGGCCTCATAAGCGTTAATAGAAAACTATAGGTGGAATTGACTATAGTGAACGCACGATGTCATATTATATGGATCGAATATAATGCGGGATACGATTTTGTGCAGTCCCGAAGAGTTCGTTGAAGACGAATCGAACCGTACGAGTAAGCAGCTTAAGGAAGTGGAATCACGCATCGCGATTCCAGGTAAGGGAATTCTGTAAGTATATAGAGGTAGCTGCTCGTAATTTGCGGGATTATAGGGTGTTTATGAAATGCATGAACGTTTGAGAAATTGGTTGTTTGGTATGCGAAAATAGTTGTGAATATTGGATGATTTGGTTTACATGGATGTATAAAAAGGGATAGTAAGGCTAATAATTGCATAAATCAAGTGTTTTGAACGCTTTCACAAAACATGTGTTTGGTTTCAAACAAATTGATAAATAGGTTGGCTATTGTGGTTTGATATTTGTAGCACATGTGAAGTGCCAAATATGTTTTGAGATAGTTTTAAAAGCTTATGAGCCACCTATCATGTTTATGTGAATTAAACCGTGCTAGAGCCTAGCTCGCACCGGGTATTGATGTTTAAAAATTGTACTGGAGCTTCTGCTCGTACGTGGCTTTTGAGTGGTTTGTCTTATGAGTATAACCGTACTAGAGCTATGCTCGTACGCGTCTCTTTATGAGAGGATGCATGAGTCGTGCTAGAGCTTTGCTCGCACAAGTTTGCACATTGTGATACGTTTAAGGTTGTGAAAGTTGGTAAGATCCTTAAGCCCTACATCTTTAAGCTAACATCCTTAAGCCCAAAGAGGCGGGGAGGCTCTGTTAGGCGGGGAGGCTCTGTTCGGTGGGGAGGCTCTCTTACGGTGGGATCCTTAAGCCAACATCCTTAAGCCCTGGAGGGGTGGGGAGGCTCTGTTAGGCAGGGAGGCTCTCCTACATGGGTACGGTAAGATCCTTAAGCCCTACATCCTTAAGCTAACATCCTTAAGCCCAAAGAGGCGGGGAGGCTCTGTTAGGCGGGGAGGCTCTGTTCGGTGGGGAGGCTCTCTTACGGTGGGATCTTTAAGCCAACATCCTTAAGCCCTGGAGGGGCGGGGAGGCTCTCCTACATGGGTACGGTAAGATCCTTAAGCCCTACATCCTTAAGCTAACATCCTTAAGCCCGAGGAGGCAGGGAGGCTCTGTTAGGAGGGGAGGCTCTGTTCGGTGGGGAGGCTCTCTTACGGAAGGATCCTTAAGCCCTACATCCTCAAGCTAACATCCTTAAGCCCGAGGAGGCAGGGAGGCTCTGTTAGGCGGGGAGGTTCTGTTCGGCAGGGAGGCTCTCCTTCACGGATATGAAAACTCTTGGTATGGGGTAGGTAAGACCTAGGAATGGCACCCCCAATCACGATATGAGTCTGCAGAGTACGCTGTACCGTGTATATCACATGGAGTACGATGTACCGCATGATGGTTATGTGATGAGAAAGTCTGGCTAGGGATAATCCATCTTCGTGCCAGCATGATACCCCGCACACCTGGATGCGTGTGGTCTGGGATGATTTACGATGTAGTGGTCCACATAGGCATTTTTGATATAGTGACCTAGTTTTTATACACATGCGTGAATTGTGAAATGAAAATGTGGTTGTGATTGTGAGTTGATTTGGTGGTATTTATGTGTTGAGAAAGAGGTTTATGATGTTAGTTTAAAAAGGAGGTTTCTTAATGAATTGCCCTTTTTATGAATTTAAATGAGATTGAGCATGAGATGATTTATACATGATGTTCTTTTTACCATGTTTGATATGCCAATGTACATGATTTTGACACATGATATATATGTATACTCATATGGCATAGTTTTATTCCTCATGCTCCTACTATAAATGATTTATGCATAACACTATCAGCATGTAGATAGAGTAGTTATCTACCATGCTTGCATTATTGCCTTACTGAGCGTGTGGTTGCTCATCCCTCTCTATTTTCCCCCTACAGAGCGTGCATAGTAGCCCAGTGAGGACTGAAGCGTGGTATTTTGGACTCCGCTGCATCTCCATCGCTTAGAGGTATATACACAGTGATTCTTTTTGTATCTAAACAATGTAAAAGCACAGTATTCTTTGAGTTGTAATTATGGGGGATGTAGATGTCAGTAAAACATGCTTTTGTATAAGTACAAGATTTAAATGCAAATGTATGACATCATTTTATTTCACTGAGAATGAATGAGATGTGGAGTTTATTATTGACTCACAGCCCAACAGTGTGTGGTGAGTTAGTTCACGACCGGGTAAGGTAACAGTAAAACGCGAAAATTTTTTAGTGATTTTCGGTTAAAGAGAATGGAATTGGGTCGTGACAAAACTAGCCACAACATCAAATCTTTCTGTATCAGGTGGGGCTATATCAAAACTGAGGTTTATGAACTGCTCCAACAACTTGTGTTCCCGAACCATCATATAAGACACCAACCCAAGGTTCTTTTCGCTAAAGGCATCGATAACTACATCTGCATTACCCGGGTGGTATAGGATTTCACAAACATAATCCTTCAGGAGCTCAAGCCATTTTCTTTACCTCATATTCAGATCCTTCTGCGAGAACATATACTTGAGGCTCTTGTGGTCCGTAAATACATGAAATTTCTCACCATAGAGATAGTGGCACCATATCTTCAAAGCAAACACCACAGTCGCCAACTCTAAATCGTGGGTTGGATAATTTCTCTCATGATCTTTTAGCTGTCAAGATCCGTAGGTAACTACCCTCCCATCCTGCATAAGTACACAGCCCAGTCCCTGGTGTGATGCATCCGTATACACAAAAAAATCTCCTGAGCTGGTAGGGTTGGTGAGAATCGGAGTAGTAGTCAACCGACGCTTAAGCTCTTGAAAACTCCTCTCGCAAGCATCATCCCACACAAACTCAACATCCTTCCGCATGAGATGTGTCAACGGAGCAGCTAGTCTGGAGAAACCCTCAAAAAATCTTCGATAATAACCTGCCAACCCCAAAAAATTCCTGATCTCGGTGACTATCCTAGGTCTTTCCCACTGAACAACTGCCTCTATCTTGGATGGATCTACTAACACCCCATCCCTTGATACTACATGGCCCAGAAATGATATATGCTCTAACCAAAAGTCACACTTACTGAGCTTGGCATACAACTGTCTCTCTCAGAGGATCTGCAAAACTATTTTCAAGTGCTGCTTATGATCTTCCCTGGACTTGGTATGAACCAATATATTATCGATATACACAACCACAAACTGGTCCAGGTATGGCTTAAATACATCATTCATCAAAGCCATAATTTTTTTGTTGTGGGGGCATTAGTCAATCTGAATGGCATAACCAAGAACTCGTAGTGGCCATAATGGGTACGAAATGCTATCTTGGGTACATCTCCACTCTATATCCTCAACTGATGGTACCCAGACCGCAGATCTATCTTAGAAAAGATCTGTGCTTCCCGAAGCTGATCCAACTGATCATCAATGCGTGTAAGGGGGTACTTATTCTTGACGGTAGCCTTATTCAACAATCGATAATATATGCATAATCGGAGGCTCCAATCATTCTTCCTCATAAATAGAATTGGAGCTCCCAGGGTGAGATGCTCGGTCTAATAAACCCCTTCTCTAGCAACTCCTGCAACTGTATCTTTAGCTCCTCTAACTTAATCGGAGCCATTCTGTACGGTGGTTTAGATATCGGTTCTGTACCAGGTACCAACTCTATACAAAACTCCATCTTTCTGTCGGGTGGTAACCCTGGTAAATCATCCGAAAAGACATCAGAAAACTCTACAACCACTGAAATGTCTCTCAATTTCGGACGTGCCTTATCTATGTCAACTACGTATGTAATGAACCCTTCAAATTATCCTTTTTCACCGTTAGTAACACAGGTCATCATATTAACATACATGATTAACAAGCAAATTCATCTCTTAAATATGATGAATTAAAATTATACTTTTCCCATTACAATAATCATATTCCTTCATTTCTTGTCAGCAAAACTTACAGTAAAGCTATCTATCCCTAAAAACATTACTGTTTTAGCATAACAATAAAAAATAGCATGATTCGCAGACAACCAGTCCATACCTAAAATTACATCAAAATCACTCATATTCAATAGAATAAGATTAGCTGTTATATCTTTCCCCTTATTTTCGGCCAACAATCCTTTTATACATACTCAGTTAACTGACTATCATTCATAGGTGTAGAAATGAACAACATTCTATCTAATGATGTAAGCTTTACATGCTTCGACAACTTACATGCAAATGAAGGCGATATAAAGGAATACGTGGCACCAGGATCAAATAACACAAATGCTTTAAAATAAAAAATTAGGATAGTACCTTTAATCACATCAACTGAAGCGTCTGCGGTGTCTTGGTCTAATGCATGTACTTGCCCCCTACCAACCACCTGTTTCCCTTTCTCCTCAGTTGTAGCTTTTCTCCTCGAAGCAGAAGTCTCAACAGGAGCTCTCTCCCACTCCTTGCCCTTTTGTGGGGCAATCTCAATCATCTATGGATAATACCTCATGATATGCCTTGGCTTCCCATATCTGTAACACACTCCAGGGGTCATCAGACAAGGCCTGATACCATGAAATCTAACACATCTCCTACACTAGTCGGTAGTAGGTCGAGGTCCTCCAATGATTATACCCCTCGATGGAGCTAAAGTCAGGGACACATGAGGTCTAGCAGCTCTCTCCTGTATTTCCTCAATCCAAGGTCTCTTCCTAAACAGTCACTAACCTCCTCTCCTGATATCTCTAACACCTCTAGATCTCTTTGGATCTCTATATCTCCTGCTACTAACCTTCCAAACTCAAAGGCATTTTGTTCAAAGTCCTGTTCACATAACTGCGCCCTGCGCACTGCCTCCTCACAAGTGGGGATATCAAACGGAGTAAATCTAGATCTGATAGCTAACCTCAATCCATCCATAAACTTTTGGACCTTCATAGTTTCACTGCTCAACATATTCGGGTCATACCTCTCTAAGGATATAAACCTCGACTCATACTCATCAATGAAGTGGTTCCCCTGACCCAAATTCATAAATTCCATTCGTAGCTTTCGTTGTGCAGTGCCCGAAATATACTACCTTCTAAAGGCCTCTAAAAATATCGCTCATGTAATCTCTAGGTGTCAGGCTCTTAGGATAGATACTGTGGATCTCTACCAATGTTCTGCCTTTCCCTTCAGCATAAATACGACAAAGGTAACCCTCTCGATTGATGTACACCTGAAGAACCTATAAAACTTCTCCATTTCATATACCCAATCCTTGGTAATAATCGGGTCCTCCACTCCTCTAAAGACTGGAGGTTTGAACTCCTGGAACTGTTGTAACCTATCCAACTCATAGTCATAACCCAGATCACTACCGCTCGACTATGGAGTGACAGAAGAAGCTGTATCTTGAAACGATGGTGGTGTAACAATCTCTGAAGTCTGAGGTCTCTCTGCAGCTGTCTATCCAGTAGCAGTAGTAAGCCCGACTGGACCTTATCTATCACCAGACCCCAACGCCTGCGTGACTATCTCAACAAGGCTCTCAATACTCCGCTCTATCCTAGCGAAGCGTGCCTTAGTATCCCCTGGTCTCTCAACATGTGAAACCTAATTTTTTTCCATCGTACTTATTATTAAAGTATTGAGAAGTGACTAAGAAAACTCAAAATAATATTATGCAGGCCCAAAGAAGGCCAACACACTCAAATCAATAGCGTGGGGCTCGATGGTACGCAAACTGAGGTAAGGTCTTAAGCTTGAGAATACATTAAGAATTACATATTCAAGCATGAAATGATGTTTATGAGTGAAGATTTAGTCATTGGATGTGAAAAAGTTAGATAACTCGGGTTTTATATTTAATCGGGAAAATGGGCTTAGTTAAGAAAAATAAATTCAAATAAATTATAGAAATTTGAGAAAATTATTCCGAGGCCATAGAAAGTTAGTATAAGGTAGGATTTACTTGGGGAATTAAAATTAAGTGGAAATATAAAGGTTTATATATTTAAATGAATTTTTAAAGTGAACTGAAAGCTTAAAGTCATTTTGCTCAGTGTTGACCTAATCGAATAAAATGAGCTGAATCGGGGAAAATTTCTTAAACAAGTGACCCCTAAATTTTTATGGAAGATATTAGAGACATAATAGAACATTGGAGAAGTGATAAATTGGAAGAAATTAGACTAGAAATATTTTTTGATGATTTTACAAAACAGGGCAGAAAATCTGCCAAGTCCAAGTCAACAAACTACTCATGAAAACCCTTAGATTTGATGACCCTCCTCTCATCCAAAGGCTTCAATATCCTCCAGATCATTAGTACATTAAATAAGCTTTCTAATTCCTATTTGTACACTTGATTTGGCCTAATAACCCGAGAGAACCAGCCCTGTCTTCCTCCCTCCTTCATTCCCAAAATGGTACTGTTCACCCAATCTTGCAGGAATTTTCTGGCAGCCTTCCGACCAAAATCAGGCAATAGTCAAGAAGGATGAAATCTTACCCTATCAGTCCTCTCTAGCATATAAAAATCCAGCCAAAAAGAAGTTCATTTACCTAGGGAAATCTTAGAGAGAAGTTGCTGGACAAAAACTATCCTATTCATGGGTAATGTGTAAGTTTTGATTTTTGATGAAATCTACTTGGGTTTTCATGTGTTTTTGAGTAAATCTAAGTTGTCTATTTGATGATTTACAATTGAGGACTGATTTGGACTATTTGTGGAGTGATTTGCTTTGATCAAAAGGTAAGAGAAATTTATGAATGATGAAGAACATGTGATATGTTCTTGTTTGGTATATTTAAATGATTTTTAGTGAAATGGAATTAGATGAATTAATTTTTATGAATTGATGTAGTTGCTGCCAACATGAGGAAGTTATAGAAATGATGATTTTTTATTTGTTTACAGTTAAATTTATACTGTAAAAGCCCGATTTAGAGCTTAAATTGGTGAAATATAAAAAATCGTAAGAATAGGAAATTTGGCAAGTTGTTTAGGGAGAATTATGAGTTTGAAAGAATAAGTAGGCTATAAGAGTATTGAAATTGAAGTTGGAAATGCCAAATTAGTCAAAATAGCTGAAATCGATACTTCAACGGGAAAAACCGAGAAAATGGGCAAAGTTAACAAAAAAGTCAAACTTGGTCAACAAAAGGGCAAGTAATCACATTTTTGAACATTTTGACATGTTATTAAGCATTGTTTGATGAATTGGTCATGTTTGGGCAGCTCAGGTTATTGGCACGTATATCTAGGTAAACTCAAGAATCGACGTTTTGCACCATCAAGGTTTCAGAGGTGAGGGGTGTAATTTAAGATAGTAATAATATTCATTTTTCTCAAACCTCGATTTATGAAAATGTTTAAGTTTACTCAACTTCTCAATAATTGGTTAAAAAATTATTAAGAGATTGTTTCTTTAGTTCAAACTAACCCTCGAATGAAAATCAAGATTCACCTATCAAGCCTATGTTTCATTCGGTCATAATTTTTTTTTTGAATTGAAGGAAAACTTTATGAAATTAAATGTAGGATTTCTGAGCATGTTTTCTAAATCTGTCTTTTGAATAAGATGTTTTGATTTTCGATTTATACATGAAAATATCACATGTTTTGAGACTAAAGGCCACCTATGTTATAAGTTATCACATGTCATGCTCTCCTTTATGGCATATATGATTTTTGCCTTTGTGGCGTGTCTATTTACCGCCTTCAGGTGTGTCTGGTTACAGCCTTCGGGTGTGTCTATTTGTTGTACGACCTTGATCACGTCTATAGCCTTACCATTGCCATAGGTATCTGATAATTCTTTTCATCCCTCTACGGAGGATGACTCTGTTATTACCGCGTGACAGCTATATAGGCCAGCCTAGTTTCCATCCGATATGATCTCTGTTTTTAAGATGTTAACTTTTCGATATATGTTTTATACTCAGCATTACTTTTGAAGTTAGGTATATTCTGAAAGATTCGGATCCGTCTGTTAAGGATTCTTATTTCGAAACAATATTTATGTTATATATGTTTTCCATTTTACGCATTTTAGAAGTTATGTAATGTTTGTAAAGAAATGCCACTTTTTAGTATTAACCTGTTCACTGTATGTTTTAAATACTATGATCGTTTTAAATGCATTACTTACTCGGCTTTCCTGAAGCTCACCCCTTTACCTTTCAGATTATTTGCAGTGATCTACAACTACAACATGCTGCGTACATGACATAGGCTGGTGGATACAAGCTTCCCCAGGCTACCTTTTGTACACGCTTGAGGTATACATTTGTATCTCTTCACCAGACACTTATTATGTAGCACAGACACCTACTGTAAATAATATGTTGGGATGTAATCTATGTGAGGATGAATGAAATGAGTTATCTTGGGAATTGGTTTTTGAAATAACTAGATGTGATTGAAATGTATGGAATGATGGGATGATATGATTTGGAAAGCATGTTTGATACTTGTGGATAGCTAGAGTTGTTAAATCACCTCGATTGCAGGTGGGCAAGCTTATATATAAGTCGTTATGCTGCCAAAATTTCTATCGGTCATATAAATTTAAATTTTAAACTTAAATATATAATCATAGATAAATAACCAAGCTGAAAGGATTGGCACTGTACAGGAATACAGTCTAAATGGATATAGGAATAAGTTGAAAAAAATCTCTAAATTTTCATGGGTCACGGGTCGTTACAGTTTTAGGTGGTATCAGAGCGAAGTTGTCTAGTACTGTCATTGTCGATGATAAGGATAAGATTACATTCCAGTGTCTATACTTGTCTGGTTGTAGACTAAGTATACCTAATGAAGCTAAGATTTAATCTTTAGGTTACGCGTAGGTATTAGATCACACGCATAATGCGCGGAGACGAGGCTGTCCTCGGACGCAAACTCAGCCACCTTCACCACCTACACCGCAGCCAGAGAGCCCCAATAGTCGTATGGTTCGGTTTGAGCAGTGGTTGGAGCAGCGCCTTAAGGGAGGTTTAGAGTCGATAGCCACCATGGTTGCCCAACATCCAGGGGCGAACACTTTCGATTTAGGCGATACTGTACCGACTCCTACTCCTCCACAAGCACCACCTTCGCCTCCTCTACAAGTTCCTCCAGCACCTTTGGTACCTCAGCAGCCCTTCAAGCCTCGAACTGATGAGAGAGATATCGGTAGGATGAGGATTTTCTGAAGATGAAGCCTTCGGTATTTAAAGGAGTTAAGAACCGAGTAGAGGCTGAGGAGTGGCTGTCAGACTTAGAGAAGATCTTTGACTATCTGGGTGCTTAGATGTAGAGAAGATTTCTATGGCCACGTATATGTTGAAGGGCTAAGCAGAATATTGGTGGGGATCCACCAAGACCCTTCTGACTACTCAGCATCTGGTGATTGGTTAGGCTGCATTCCTATAAGCTCTCAGAGAGTAGTATGTTCAACACATTACCCAGCAGAAGATGCAGACAGACTTGCTGAATCTAGCACAGGGTAGTATGACAGTGGATGAATACGAAAGTAAATTTACTACAATGATGAGGTCTGACCCCGAGACGCTCAGAGATGAGTAGCGCCGTACCGAGAGGTTTTTATCTAGGTTGAGGTCAGCTATCCGAGACATGTTATTGGGATTTTAGATTTTTGAGTTTAAGGATGCTCTCGGTAGAGCACAGATGATTGAGAGGGGTTTGGGTATTATACAGGCTGAGTTTAACTTGAGGGGAAAAAGTAGAGATAAGGGTAAGAGGATGGAGGTTGTCAGACATGATTACCGAAGGGGCCAGCCCAAGAGACTGAGGGCCGACGAGTCTCAGGCTAGGGTTATAAGGCTCGTGAATTTTTATGTAATCTTATGATTTTCATGATGTATAAACAAGTTACACAATATATGAATCATAAGAATTGGATATTTTTGAGTGTTAAGTGTGAATGAAATGTAAAATGGCTATTGAAGTGATTGAATATGAGTTTACCTTTGAAAATTTGGAAAATTTTAGCTGAAATGCTACAAGATGAAGGGGAGATCGATCTCATTGCTTGAAATACAATGCCAAGCATTCTGCAAGAGGGAGATCGATCCCTCATCCAAAGAAGATCGATCTCAAGTTACTTCTGTTTGGGTCAGATCGATCTCCTCCCATAAGGCAGATTGATCTCTAGTTGCCTCTGGTTAGCAAGATCAATCTCTTCTTTTGGGCCAGATTTATCTCTAAAGCCCTCTGCCTGGCAAAGATCGATATTTTCCCTTGAGCAGATCGATCTCATACAATAGGCAGATCGATCCCCTAGCCTGCATTACCGAATTTTGAAATCTAAACAAGGGTAAATCGATCTCTCACCCTAGGAGATCGATTTGGTGAGGCAAATTCTATAAAACCCGACAGCTTAATCATCATTTTCCATGAGACATCCTAAAAATCCTTCATTTTAGCAATACCCTAGCTTTCTCACTCTAAAAATCATCACATACTAATCAGTTTTGAGAGACGTTTCTTTGAGCAAAGTTATTCCTAGTGAGGAAGTGAACCACATAGTCAAAGATTGGAAGCTCAAACTTTGGATTGAAGAACAAAAAAAGTTTTTCCCCAATTTGGCAAAAAGAGGAAAAGTCAAGCTAGGTAAGATTTCAATACACCATCTTCTAGTATGTTAATGTAGACATTTTGATGAGTTGATTGATGTATATAATGTTGGCTGAAATGTTCATGTACATGCTAAAACATCTATGACCTAAAATGGGCTTAGTGAGAGAAAGTTGAAATGGCATGGAGTTGATAATGATTTAAACATGTAAAGATGTTAGTAATCATGTATAGATGATTTTAAGATAACTTGGTGAAATCCATATGTTGGAATGGATGATGATTGGAAATGGGCATAAGAGGTGTTTGATAAATTGCCTAGAGGCATTATGAGCTTAATGCCAGTTTAGTGTGAATCAATAGACCTAAAGAGTTTAATAGATTCTCGAGAAATGAATAGAGTAATCAAAAATGAACTTAAGAGAAAGTGAGGCCTCATAAGTGTTAATAAACCCAATAAGTCAAATCGACTATAATAAACGCGAGAATTGTGTTGTATTAGGTTAAATTGATATGATAAATAATTTGTGTAGCTCCAGAGATTTCATTGGAAGCGAATCGAATTGCGCGGTTGAGCAGCTCTAAGGAAGTGGGATTACTCGACGGAATTCCAGGTAAGGGAATTTTCTAAGTATCTAGAGGTAGCTGCAGATATTTTGAGGGTAATGGTTACCCAGAAAAGAAATAATGGTTTGCGTGAATGAATTCAGATATAGATGATTTTGGTTTTGGAAGAGAATATTTTAAAAGGGCTAGTAAGGCTAATAATTTCATAAACATCATTTTTTATATTTTCATGAAACACATTACCTTGATTTAAGCAATATTTACGGATAGACTGGTTATTGACTTCATAATTTTGTGAAATAGCACGAGTCAGGTGCTAATTGTGGTTTGAACGTGGTTTGTTGAAATAGAGCCACCTATCAAATTTATATGAGTTATATCGTGTTGGAGCTTCCCTGGCACTAGATTTTGATGTTTTAATATGCATGAAATGTGCTGGAGCCTAGCTCGCACCATATTTTGAGTTGTGATGTTTTACAAGCCGTACTGTAGCTTTTTCTCGTATGTGGGTTTCCATTAATTTTCTTATGCATATAACCGTACTGGAGCTATGCTCATACGTGATTTTCTCATTATTTGTTATGCATAAAACCAACTAGAGCATTGCTCGTATGAGAGTATTTAATGATAATACATGAAATCGTGCTAAAGCTTTGCTCGCACTGGGCTGTTTACACTGTGATATGTAATGAGTCATGCTGGATGCCTCGTGTAGACTTTGTGTCACACAGATGAGATGCTCGCATGAACCGTGCTAGATGTCTAGATGAGATTCTCGTACGTGCACTTGAGACTGAGTAGGTTATACATAGCATGGGGTAGATATGACCTACGGCAGGCACTTGGCCATGATATGGGTCCACGGAGTACGTTGTACCATGTATATCACATGGAGTACGTTGTACCATGTATATCACATGGAGTACGTTGTACCGTGTGGTTATGATGTTGATTTGAAAGTCCGGCATAGGATTAACCCACCTCTGTTCCAACATGATGCCCCACACACCAGGATCCGTGTGGTCTGGGATGATAATGACATAGTTGGCAAATAGAGTCCTCAATTATATAGTGACCACCTGTCTCACATGATATCACATGGTTTTATATACTGAACATGATTTGTGTTGTCCAAGGTAGACCCGAGGGAGGGGTCGAACCTTGTGGGATGTTTTTAAAGGATGATAAGTTGTTGTGATGAGTTCTACTGAGTTTTGATTTGATATTAAACCCTGCAAAATGGTTTTATGATGAGTTTTTTTTTACGATTAGCATGAGAAGTTTTACATGATGGTTTTCCATGTTTACCTATTTATTTTCATGTTTTCAGTACATGACATATGTATATACATGTGGCATAGTTTTAATATTTCCTCATGCTCTAGATATTAATGATCTTTATGCCATGAACTTATAAGCCTGTAGATAGTGTAGTTCTCTACCATGCTTGCATTATTACCTTACTGAGCATGTGGTTGCTCATCCCTATCATTTTTCCCCCTCCACAAAGCGCATACAGTAGTCTAGTGAGGGACTGAGGAGTTGTATTTAGATATCCGCTGCTCTCCATTGCCAAGAGGTATACACATAGGAAACCTTTTTGTATCTAAACATGTAATAGCACATTAATCATTTTGAATTGTAATATGGGGGACGTAAGTGTTAGCAAACATGTATAAGTATAGAACTTAAAGTTTTAAGTTCATGTGCTTGCTCTTGATTAATTGAAAGATGATTGGTAAATAATGATTAATATTAACTCATAGCCCAACTGTTATTGGTGAGAGTTGTTCACGATCGAGAAAGGAAATGAAAAAGCAAAAAAATTTATGGTGATTTTCGAGTGAAAAGATTGAAAAAGGGTCGTGATAGAGTTTGGTATCAGAGTTGAGTTGGCCTGATATGAGTCGATGGATATGAGTCGATGTTAATAAGTAGGAACGTTACATCCTCATATTACTGTGCTTTTGTTTATATATAACTGTGTATACCGAGATGGAATAAGACTAGTAAATGGTATGGATACAGGAAATTAGGCATTATGCCTGTCACCCGCTGAGGTAGAGGGGCGAGTTCACGTGCTAAAGGTCGTAGGGGTAGGCCTAAAAGTCCTGGGAGCCATAGACTGATCAGGCTCCACAGGACCCTGTTGAGAGACCAGGGGATACTGAGGCGCGCTTCATTAGGATAGAGTGGAGTATTGACAACCCTGTGGAGATAGTCATGCAGGCGTTGGGTGCTGACAATAGACGAGGTCCAGCCGTGTAGCCTACTACTACTGGACAGGCAGTTGCAGAGGCAGAGAGACCTCAGACTACAAGGACTATTACACCACCCTCAGTTCAGCATAAGACTTATCCTATCGCTCCATAGCTAAGCGGAAGAGACTTGGGTTATGATTGTGAGTTGAGTAGGTTACAACAGTTTCAGGAGTTGAAACCTCTAATATTTAGAGGAGTGAAGGATCGGTTATTGCTGAGGATTGGGTATATGAAATGGAGAAGTTGTATAGCTTTTTCAGATGTACATCGACTGAAAGGGTTGCCTTTGTCGTTTTTATGTTGAAGAACGAGGTAGAGCACTAGTAGAGATCCACCGTATCTAGTTTGAGAACATGACATCCCGAGATTACATGGAAGATATTCTTGGAGGCCTTTAGGGGGCAGTATATTCCAGCCACTGCACAAAGGAAGCTGTGAATGGAGTTTATGAATTATGTTTAGGTGAACTGCTCCGTTGACGAATATGAGTCGAGGTTCATATCCTTGGGGAGGTATGACCCTGATACGTTGAGCAGTGAGGCTATGAAGGTCTGGAAGTTCATGGATAGACTGAGACCAGCCATCAGATATAGATTGGCTCCGTTTGATATCCTCATTTATAAAGAGGTAGTACGTATGGTGCAGTTATGTGAACAAGACTTTGAGAAGAATGCCTTTGAATTTGAAAAGGTTAGTGGCAGAAGTGATAGAGATCGGAAGAGATTCAGGGTTGAGAGAGTGGTCAGGAAGGAGGTCAGAGACTGTTTGATAAGAGGCCAAAGATTGAGGAGGTACAGGAGAGAGCTGCTAAACCTCTTGTGTACCCAGGTTTAGCTCCACCGAGGGGTATAGTAATTGGAGGACCACTGTCTACTACCGAGCAATGTAACAGATGTGGTAGATTTTATGGTACCAAGTCTTGTACGATGACCCATGTTATGTGTTACAGATGTGGGAAGCTAAGATATATCGTGAGGTATTATCCAGAGATGATTGAGACTGCCCCACAAAAGGGTAAAGAGTCGGAGAGAGCTCCTTTAGGAGGCAGTATATTCCAGCCGCTGCACAGAGGAAGCTGCAAATAAAGTTTATGAATTTGGTTCAGGGGAACCTCTCTGTTGACGTATATGAGTTAAGGTTCATATCCTTGGGGAGGTATGACCTTGATACGTTGAGCAATGAGGCTATGAAGGTCCAAAAGTTCATGGATGGACTGAGACCTACCATCAGATTTAGATTGGCTCCGTTTGATATCCTCATTTATGAAGAGGCAGTGCGCAAGGTGTAGTTATGTGAATAGGACTTTAAGAAGAATGCCTTTGAATTTGAAAAGGTTAGTGGCAGAAGAGATAAAAATCAGAAGAGATTCAAGGTTGATAGAGTGGTTAGGAGAGGAGGTGAGAGACTGTTTGAGAAGAGGCCAAAGATTGAGGAGGTGCAGGAGAGAGCTGCTAAACCTCCTGTGTACCCAAGTTTAGCTCCACCGAGGGGTATAGTCATTGGAGGACCACTGCTTACTACCGAGCAATGTAGCAGATGTGGTAGATTTCATGGTACCATGCCTTGTCTGACGACCCCTGTTGTGTGTTATAGATGTGGGAAGTCAGGACATATCGCGAGGTATTATCCATAGATGATTGAGATTGCCCCACAGAAGGGCAAGGAGTTGGAGAGAGCTCCTGTTGAGACTTTCGCTCTAAAGAAGAAAGCTACAACTGAGGAAAAAGGGAAACAAGTGGTTGGTAGAGGGCGAGTACATGCACTGGACCAGGACACCGCAGATGCTTTAATAGATGTGATTAAAGGTACCATCCTAATTTTTGATTTAGAAGCATTTGTATTGTTTGATCCTAGTGCCACGCATACCTTTATATCTTTTTCCTTTGCACATAAGTTGTTGAAGCATGTAAAGAGTACATTGTTAGGTAGAATGTTGATGATTTCTACACCTATGAATGATAGTCAATTAACTGAGTATGTATATAGGAATTATAAGTTGAAGATAGGGGAAAAGATATAGTAACCAATTTAATTCTATTGAGTATGAGCGACTTTGATGTAATTTTAGGAATGGATTGGTTGGTTGCAAATCATGCTGTTTTGGATTGTTATGCTAAGACAATGATGTTTTCAGAGATAGATAACCTTATTGTAAGCTTTGTTGAAAACAAATGAAGGAACATGATTATTGTAAATGAGAAGAGTATAATTTTAATCCCTCATATTTAAAAGATATATTTGCTTGTTAATCATGCATGTTAATTGGATGACCTATGTTATTAACGATGGAAAGGATAATGTGAAGGGTACATTGCATACGTGGTTGACACAGATAAGGCACATCTTGAATTGAGAGATATTCTAATGGTTGCAGAGTTTTCTGATGTCTTTCCAGATGATTTACCAGGGCTACCACCCGATAGAGAAATGAAGTTTTGCATAGAGTTGGTACTTAGTATAGAGCCGATATCTAAGCCACCTTATAGAATGGCTCTGATTGAATTGAAGGAGTTAAAGAAGCAGTTGCAAGAGTTGCTAGAGAAGAGGTTTATTAGACCGATCGTCTCACCCTGGGGAGCTCCGATTCTATTTGTGAAGAAGAAGGATGGGAGCCTCCGACTGTGCATAGATTATCGGCTGTTGAATAAGGCTACCATTAAGAACAAGTACCTCTTCCATGCATAGATGATATGTTGGATCAGCTCCGGGGAGCACAAGTCTTTTGAAAAATAGATTTGCGATATGGGTACCATCAGTTGAGGATACGGAGTAGAGATGTACCCAAGATGGCATTTTGTACCCGTTATGGCTATTATGAGTTCTTGGTTATGCCATTCGGATTGACAAATACCCCCGCAACATTTATGGCTCTGATGAATGATGTATTTAAGCTATATTTGGACCAGTTTGTGATTGTTTTTATTGATGATATATTGATTTATTCCAAGTCCAAGAAAGATCATGAGCAGTACTTGAGGATAATTCTGTAAACCCTCTAAGAGAAGGAGTTATATGCCAAACTCAGTAAGTGTAACTTTTAGTTGGAGCAGATCTCATTTCTGGGTGGGTCGCGTGGTATCGAACGATGGGGTATCGTGGATCCATCCAAGATTGAGGCAGTTGTACAGTGGGAACAGCCCAAGACAGTCACTGAGATTAGAAGTTTTCTAGGATTGGCATGTTATTATCGGAGATTTATTGAGGGTTTCTCCAGACTAGCTGCACCATTGATACGTCTCACGTGGAAGGATGTTAAGTTTGTATAGGACGAGGCATGTGAGAGGAGTTTTTAGGAGCTTAAGCGTCGGTTGACCACTGCTCTGATTCTTACCATTCCTACTAGTTTAGGTGGTTTCTTTGTGTATATGGATGCATCACATCAGGGACTGGGCTGTGTACTTATGCAGGATGGGAAGGTAGTTGCCTATGGATCCATACAGTTGAAGGATGATAGGAACTATTCGACTCACGATTTAGAGTTAGCGACCATAGTGTTTGTGCTGAAGATATGACGTCACTATCTCTATGGTGAGAAATTTTAGGTATATACGGATCATAAGAGCCTTAAGTATCTGTTCTCGCAGAAAGAGTTGAATATGAGACAGAGAAGATGGCTCAAACTCCTGACGGATTATGATTGTGAAATCATGTACCACCCAGGTAAGGCGAATGTAATTGTAAATGCCTTGAGTAGGAAGAACCTCGGGTTGGTGTCTTATATGATGGTTCGGGAACACGGGTTGTTGGAGCAATTCGCGAACCTCAGTTTGGATGTAGCTCCACTTGATACGGAGAGATTTGACGTTGTGACTAGTTTGAGATTGGAGCTAGAGTTGATTAGTCGTATTCGATAGGCTCAGCAGGGTGATCGACAGTGTATCGATTGGTTGAGATAGGTACAGACAGGTGTAGGTACTGATTTTGAGAGTTGATTAGTCGTATTCGATAGGCTCAGCAGGGTGATCGACAGTGTATCGATTGGTTGAGATAGGTACTGACAGGTGTAGGTACTGATTTTGAGCTGAGTACAGATGGATTGTTGAGGTTCAGGGGCAGGATATGCATTCCTAAGGATCCAGAGATCAGGAGATTGATTTTATCAGAGGCTCACTCATCGAGGTATACAATACATCTGGGGAGTACCAAGATGTATCAGAACATTCGAAAAGTTTATTGGTGGCCTGGAATGAAAAGAGACATTGCTAAATATGTCGTTAGATGTCTCATCTGTTAGGAGGTGAAAGTAGAGCATCAGAAGCCCGCGGGGTTATAGCAGCCTCTACCGATACAGACATGGAAGTGGGAGCACGTCACCATGGATTTTGTGATAGGTTTACCGAGGACTCGCAGAGGTCATGATGCCATTTGGGTGATTGTGCATCAGTTGAAGAAGTCGGCCCATTTCTTAACTGTTGAGCTACCGATACTTTGAGTCAGTTAGCGAACTTGTATGTTTGAGAGATAGCTCGGTTGCATGGTGTTCTAGTGAGTGTTGTTTCTAATCGGGATGCCCGCTTCACTTCCCATTTCTGAGAACATTTTCAGGAAGCGATGGGGACCCAATTGAGTTTTAGCATCGCTTTTTATCCTAAGACAGATGGTCAGTTAGAGAGGACTATACAGACACTGAAGGATATGTTGAGAGCGTGTGTGCTGGATTTTAGAGGCTCCTCGGATGATCACCTACCGTTAGTCGAGTTCGCATATAATAACAGCTATCATGCGAGTATTGAGATGGCACCATTTGAGGCACTGTATCGATGCAGATGTCGATCCCCTATTAGATGGGAAATTGTTAGTGATAGACAGATTTTTGCTCCCGATTTAGTGCAACAAGCCTCTGAGGACATCCACCTGATATGTGAGAGGTTACAGACAGCTCAAAGCTGGCAAAAGAGTTATGCTGATAGGAGACAGAGACCACTGGAGTTTGCTGCAGGTGAGTCAGTATTTTTACGAGTTTCTCCCTCGAAAGGGATTATGAGGTTTGGTAAGAAGGGTAAGTTGAGCCCTCGGTATATCGGACCCTTTGAGATTATGAAGAGAGTGAGAGATCAGGCTTCTAAGTTGGCATTGTCGCCAGAGTTAGCAGGTTCATAATGTCTTCCACGTCTCCATGCTTCGAACGTACCATTTGTACCCGGTACATGTGAAAAGATATGAGCCATTGGAGCTCAATGAGAATATGTCATATGTTGAGAAGTCGGTTCGGATATTGGATAGGAAAGAGAAGGTGTTGAGGACAAAGACGATTCCCTTAGTGAAAGTTCTTTGGCAATATCACACTTCGGAGAAAGCTATATGGGAGTTGGAGAGTATGATGCAAGAAAAGTACCCGGAGTTGTTTTCAGGTTAACTTAGTTCTAATTTAGAGGATCAAATTTCTTGAATGAGGGGAGGAATGTAAGGCCCATGAAGTACTATGTAATCTTATGATTTCCATGATGTACAGACAAGTTACATAATATATGAATCATAAGAATTGGATATTTTTGAGTGTTAAGTGTGAATGAAATGCAAAATGGGCATTGAAGTTATTGAATATGAGTTTACCTTTGAAAATCTGGAAACTTTCAGCTGAAATGCTGTAGGATGAAGGGGAGATCGATCTCATTGCCTTGAAATACAATACCAAGCATTCTGCAAGAGGGAGATCGATCCCTCATCTAAAGAAGATCGATCTCAAGTTGTTTCTATTTGGGCCAGATCGATCTCCTCCCATAAGGCAAATCGATCTCCAGTTGCCTCTGGTTAGCAAAGATCGATCTCTTCTTCAGGGCCAAATTGATCACTAAAGCCCCCTGCCTGGCAAAGATCGACCCTATCCCTTGAGCAGGTCGATCTCATACAATAGGCAGATCGATCCCCTAGCCTGCATTACCGAATTCTGAAGTTTAAACAAGGGCAGATCGATCTCTCACCAAAAGAGATCGATCTGGTGAGGCAAATTCTATAAAACCCGACAGCTGAATCTTCATTTTCCACGAGACATCCCAAAAATCCTCCATTTTAACAATACCCTAGCTTTCTCACTCTAAAAATCATCACCTTCCAATCATTTTGAGAGAAGTTCCTTTGAGCAAAGTTGTTCTAGTGAAGAAGTGAAAAACATAGTCAAAGATTGGAAGCTCAAACTTTGGATTGAAGGACAAAAGAAGTCTTTCCCCAATTTGGCAAA
Organism: Firmiana major; assembly: GCA_033439115.1. Classification (NCBI taxonomy): domain Eukaryota; kingdom Viridiplantae; phylum Streptophyta; class Magnoliopsida; order Malvales; family Malvaceae; genus Firmiana; species Firmiana major. The sequence goes on from CM065905.1 coordinate 44,321,588, forward strand.
AAGAGGAAAAAGTCAAGCTAGGTAAGATTTCAATACACCATCTTCTAGTATGTTAATGTAGACATTTTGATGAGTTTATTGGTGTTTACAATGTTGGCTGAAATGTTCAGGTACATGCTTAAACAACCATGACCTAGAATGGGCTTGTGAGAGAAAGTTGAAATGGCATGGAGTTGATAGAGATGTTAGTAAGCATGTATAGATGATTTTAAGATAACTTGGTGAAATCTATATGTTGGAATGGATGATGATTGGAAATGGGCATAAGAGGTGTTTGATAAATTGCCTTAGTGAAGGAAATGATGAACTAGAGGCATTATAAGCTTAATGTCGGTTTAGTGTGAATTAATATACCTAAAGAGTTCAATAGATTCTCAAGAAATGAATAGAGCAATCAAAAATGAACTTAAGAGAAAGTGAGGCCTCATAAGGGTTAATAAACCCAATAAGTCGAATCGACTATAATAAACGCAAGAATTGTGTTGTATTGGGTTAAATTGATGTGATAAATAATTTGTGCAGCTCCAGAGATTTCATTGGAAGCGAATCGAATTGCGCGTCCTCTGAGGAAGAAGGATTACTCGACATAATTCCAGGTAAGGGAATTTTGTAAGTATCTAGAGGTAGCTGCACTTATTTTGAGGGTAATTATAGGGTATTAAATTTGTGTTGGTTACCTAGAAAAGAAATAATGGTTTGCACGAACGAATTCAGATATAGATGATTTTGGTTTTGGAAGTGAACATTTTAAAACGGGTAGTAGGGCTAATAATTGTATAAACATCATGTTTGATATTTTCATGAAACACATTGCCTTGATTTAAGCAAAATTTACGGATAGGCTGGCTATTGACTTCATAATTTTGTGAAATAGCACAAGTCAGGTGCTAACTATGGTTTGAATGTGTTTTACTAAAATAGAGCCACCTATCAGATTTATGTGAGTTAAATCGTACTTGAGCTTCGCTTGCACTGGATTTTGATGTTCTAATATGCATGAAATGTGCTGGAGCCTAGCTCGTACCATATTTTGAGTTGTGATGTTTTACAAGTCGTACTGGACGTTTTGCTCATACGTGGGTTTCCGTTGATTTTCTTATGCATATAACCGTATTGGAGCTTTGCTCGTATGTGATTTTCTCATTATTTGTTATGGATGAAACCATACTAGTGCGTTGCTCGTACGAGGGTATTTAATGATAATGCTTGAAATCGTACTAGTGCTTTGCTCGCACTGGGCTTTTTACACTGTGATATGTAATGAGTCATGCTAGATGCCTCATGTAGACTTTGTGTTACACAGATGAAATGCTCACATGAGTCATGTTGGATGCCTCGTGTAGACTGCTAGTCACATGGATGAGATGCTCGCACGTGTATTTGAGACTGCGTAGGTTATACACGGCATGGGGTAGATAAGACCTACGACAGGCACCCCCAACCATGATATGGTTCCACGGAGTATGTTGTATTGTGTATATCACATGGAGTACACTGTACCGTGTGGTTATGATGTTGATTTGAAAGTCTGACATAGGATTAACCTGCCTCCGTTTCAACATGATGCCCCACACATCGAGATCCGTGTGGTTTGGGATGATAATAACATAGTTGGCTAACAAAGTCCTCGATTATATAGTGACCACCTGTCTCACATGATATCACATGATTTTATATACTGAACATGATTTGTGTTGTCCAGGGTAGACCCAAGGGAAGGGTCGAACCTTGTGGGATGTTTTTAAAGGATGATAAGTTGTTGTGATGAGTTTTACTGAGTTTTGATTTGATATAAAACCCTGCAAAATGGTTTTATGATTAGTTTTATTACGATGAGCATGAGAAGTTTTACATGATGGTTTTCCATGTTTACCTGCCTATTTTCATGTTTTCAGTACATGATATATGTATATACATGTAGTATAGTTTTAATATTTCCTCATGCTCTGGATATTAATGATCTTTATGCAATGACATTATAAGCATGTAGATAGTGTAGTTATCTACCATGCTTGCATTATTGCCTTACTAAGCGTGTGGTTGCTCATCCCTATCATTTTGCCTCCTCTACAGAACGCACACAGTAGTATAGTGAGGGACTTGGGAGTTGTATTCAGATATCCGCTGCTCTCTATCACCAAGAGGTATACATATAGGAAACCTTTTTGTATCTAAACATGTAATAGCACAGTAATCATTTGGAATTGTAATATGGGGGTTGTAAGTGTTAGGAAACATGTATAAGTATAGAACTTCAACTTTTAAAAGCATGTGCTTGCTCTTGATTAATTGAAAGATGATTGGTAAATGATGATTAATATTGACTCATAGCCTAACTGTTATCGGTGAGAATAGTTCACGACCGGGAAAGGTAATGAAAAAGCAAAACATTTATGGCAATTTTTGAGTGAAAATGATGAAAAGGGATCGTGACAAGGGTTGATAGGCCCACGGCTCCTGTAATTACTCAGCAGACTACTAGAGGCTCGTAGCAGTATGAGAGATTGTGCAAGGATTGCGGTAAAACCCATAAGGGGTGTTTCTTTCTGGGTTACATGTAGTTGCTTTAGGTGTGGACAGAAGGGACACACGATTAAGGATTACCGCAAGGCAAGACCCCGTAACCACTAGAGCAGCCACAACAGCCCGGGAGACAGGCTCCCATGAGATAGACCCCATAAAAACGGGCTACATCAGCAGAGAATGGTAAGAAGCCTGTCACTCAAGGGAGAGTCTTTGTAAGACCCTTAATTTTTTATGTAATGTATATAATTACATGATGTACAAACAAGTTGAATTATGCATGAATCATAAGAAATAAATGTTTTTAAGTTCTAAGTGTGAATGGAATGATAAATGAATGTGGAAGTGAATTAGTATGAGTTTGAAAGAGGAAATTGCAGCAAAAAAGGGTGTAGGATGAAGGTGTAAGACCTGAATTTAATTAAAATATGAAACGAATAAGTATTCGTGAAGGGAAGTCGGGTTAAATTAATCCCGAACACGTGTAAGGACAAAATGGTCAAAAGACCGAAGGTCGATATAAATTCGATGAGAAAAATTAATTAAGAATAATGGATTGAGAAATCTTGGTCAATAAAGGTGAAATAAATTTATTTTGGGTTAAATTGATCAAGATATTAATTTATTGGAATAAATCGGGATTAATTGGAATTTTTAGTTCGGAAAAATAATCCCGAAAATAATCAAAAAATATACCGAAAAGTCATTCGGGACAATATCCAGAAAAATACGGAGAAATTATACCCGAAAAAGGGTTAAAATATAATAAATAAATTAAATAAAATTAAATTAGTTAATTTGAAATAAAATAATAATTTTTGGTTGATATTTTGAGTATTTTAATGTATTTTAATGATTAAAATATTAATAAAATAAATAAATAATAAAAGATAAATAATAAATGAATTGAAAAAAAAAAGAATCTGAAAACGGGTCGGGAGAGAGAAAGAGAAGCAGAGAAAACGGAAACGGAAGCCAACCCGAGGAAGAGATCGGCGAGCCGTCCGGCGACCAACGGCCAGGCGGAGGGTCGGAAATGGAAGAGGAGAGGCCGGCGATCCTTCTGCCACCGGAGAGGCGGGCCAAGGACGCCGGAGAACGTCGAAAAACGGAGGAGAAGGCCGCGGGAAAGAAATGGTCACCGGCGACGAACGGCGGCGATTCGGGCGGAACCGAGGCCAGATTCTGAAAGCCCAGGCGACGGCGATTCTTTTGAGACCGGTATCAGCCGACGAAACTGCGGGAATCGCCGGCGACGACCAAGGGAAGAAATGGGTTTTCGACGGCCGAGGGAGAAGAGCCGAACCGGCGATGTTCCGACGACCTCGACCGAAATCGAGGGTAGATTCATGCTGCGGACGACCTTGCTGAGGTGCTGGCGGTGGAAGCCGGCGGAGAACCGGCCGGCAAGGTGGTGAACCGGCCGAACCGGAGTGAACCGAGGTGAACCGACGGGTCCAAACCGGTCTGAATCGGACTGAACCGGTTCAGCCAAAAAGAGAGGAAAAAAGGAAGAAAAAGGGAAAAAGAAAAAGAGAAAAAAATTGGAAAAAATTTCAGTGATGCAATCGAGCTTCGGGTAAGTCGATAAGCGGTCAAATTGACCGATTTAAATTTTGAAATATTTTATTTAATTAATTTTCGACTGGAAGTTTACCCGAAAAATTATGAAATTATGTAGCTCGACGATTGGCATCCAAAGAGAGCTCGAGACAGCCTCGAATTTTGTACTAGCATGGAATCTCGGGTAAGTGACCCTTATTTACGATAATTTACATCGTTATGCGTGATATGAATTTAAATTTCGCATAAATTGAATTAAATTGTGAAAATTTAGATAAATTGTCGTAAATAATAAATTTAGCTATTCGAGAGTTAGAACGAGGCCCAATAAATTTTTGGTGGGCCCAGTGAGCCCAATAGGCCTCGATAAAGTGAAAATTAAGTGGAAAACGGGCTTAAGGCCGATTAAGGCCTATCAAGGTGCAATCGGGCCCAATAGGGGTAAATGGGCCCAGTGATTTAAATTAAGCCCAGAAAATAGGAAATACAATTAAATTGTATAATATCTGACCTGAGAAATATTTATACGTAGTTCCGGAGGTTTGATTGGGAGCATATCGGACTACGCGACGTGAAATCAATGGAAAGGTCAGACTCTACAGAAAAAATAAGGTAAGGGAATTCTACGGACTGCTAGAGGTAAGCTTTACGCAATTTTAAGTTCATTGCAGTCTTTAAAAAATTATCTAAAGGGTCTACAGGTCAAATAATAATTTTAGTGCCCCGAATGGGTAAATTACCAAAATACCCTTGTTAAGGGTAAAATTTACGAATTTAGGGAAATTGGGAGGAGCAAGAACAAGAGGTTTCTGCTCGTTCTGGAGACATTTTAATGCATGCATGAGTAGGCTGGCTAACCTTGAAAGAAAATGCACAGCATTGCATACTTTCAACGATGAAATTATTTTGAAAACTGTTTTGAGGAAACAGAGCTGCCTACGTGTTTTTATTGATATGTGACGTGCTAGAGCTCAACTCGCACGATGTTTGATTTGTGTGATGCATGCAATAGTGCTGGAGCGAGAGCTCGCACTATAGTTTTACATGCATAGGTGCTAGAGTATAACTCGCACTAGATTTCACATGCTTGTTCGTGACACGGTGCTAGAGTCTAACTCGCACCAGAATTTACATGATTTTCGTGACAGGGTGCTGGAGTTTAACTCGCACCAGATTTTATAAGATTTTCATGTGATTTATATATAGAGTGCTAGAGCCTAGCTCGCACTAGTTTTACTGGATTTGTGGGGTAGCGCTGTCTGCCCTTGGAGTCAGCCAAAAGCCCAACAGGCTCAAAAGACCTCTTAAATGGGGCAAGAGTGAGGGATGAGGTTGGCGGCCTTGTGGGGATGTAAAGCGGGCTCTGCCAGTTTTACTTGATTTGATGAGAGTGCTGAGCATCGCTCGCACTGATTTTTATGAGAACATGCGATGAGCCGTGCTTGGAGCATCGGGTAGACTGTGTGTCACCGATTAAATAGGCTCGCACGTGCGTTTTGAGACATGGCATGAGTATTGAGATATGATATAAGAAACAAAACCTCTCTGTGGGAAGCAGGCCATTTGGGTTGGAGTACCTAGAGCGGTATGGGTCCATAGAGTACGATGTACCGTGCAAGTAGCATGGAGTACGATGTACCGTGTGGTATCTTTGTGATACGGGGTATCTTCAGATACGGTATCTTTGTGATACGGGGTATCTTCGGATACGGTATCTTTGTGATACGGGGTATCTTCGGATACGACATCTTCGGATGCGTGGGATCGGATAAGACTGACAGGTTGGATTGACCCACCTCCCAGGCGGTTCCCGATCAGGGTGAGACCTCGCACACTAGGATCCGTGTAGCTAGAGGGACTCATGAGGACACACATGGCCATAGTCCTGGTTATTGCCGATATACAGATGTTGCCTAGTCTCGCATGTCGACGATTTTGATGAGATCAAATCGGGTTTTAAATTAAATGTGCATGATGGTTATTTCCATGCTTTTTAAACCCATATGTGATGTAAACGGATTTTCATGATTTTGTGTGAGTCAGGATCACCCGAAGGAGGGGTCGAGTCCTGACTTTATTGTGAAATTTTAAACGAGAAAGATATGATTTTAAATATAATTGCATGTTGAATTTTTCGTGCAAACTTGATTTACATAACATCATAACTCATATCATCTGTTTTAAAAATGTGTGGAGAAAGGGTGGTTTATGCATGGCACTACGTTCATGTAGGTAGTATGGTTACCTACTTGTTGGTAGGGTTGCCTTATTGAGCTTGATGTGCTCATCCCTTTCATTTTCTCCCATAAATAATCTCCAGTAGACGTTGAGGCGACTCAGTACTGCATTTCAGATATCCGCTGCTGCCTATCAACATAAGGTATATACACTTGTACATAATGTATCTACATAAGCATAGCACAGTAACATGTTTATAAGTAACTTTAGGGGATGTATAAATATTGTAAATAATTATAAATGACTGGAGAAAAAAATAAGTACTATGGTAAATGTATGGTGGGACTGGCATTGACGCACAACCCAATTAGTTAGTGGAGTGTGGTCACGATCAGAAGACAGGTAAGAATTTAATAAAGAAAATAATAAAACGTAAAAAATTAACTCTGATTTTTGGGTAATTTGGGTCGTGACATGTTTGGTATTAGAGCCAAAATTGGTCTGATGTGTGTCAGTGTCAGTAATTAGGAATTACATCCCCGTGTTACTGTGCTTGGTTAGATACAATAGTGTATATCGAGATGGGTTTTGACTAATAAATGATTGAAAATGCAGGAATGCCTAATATGAGTTGCGTTAGATGAGATAGTGCACGAGGCAGAGGTCGTAGAGGTAGACCTGAGTCTGCTAAGTCGTGCTAAGTTGACCTGTGAGAATCAGGATGAGATTGAAATAGAGGTTAATGTTGAGCATGCCTCTCAGAGTCCGACAGAGTGATCGGATAGTATTAAGACACGCTTCGCGAGATTGAAGCGGAGTGTGGAGATTATTTTGAGGAGCTAATTGCTCAGATTATGAATGAGATTCGAGGGCGCAGCGGAGCATTGGTGGAAACCCGCTCGACCCATCTTAAGAGTTAAGATGAGAAATATTTATAGACGTATTCCGATGATATGATATCTCGGACATGATTTAAAGGAAATTATGGATAAAAGTCCTTACTCTGACCCAGAAGATTTGATTTATTGAAGAGTATAATTTATGAGTATAAAACTCAATTATATTCCTGGGCAGATATTACCTCGACACTATGAACAAGTGACAGTCGAGATGTCTAAAAGTTTATGGAAGGGCTCAGATTGTCAATTAGAGTCCAATTGGCCCCGTGAGATATTACCTATACCGAGGCAGTGCGCAGATTTACAGTTGGGTAAATAAGAACATGAATTGCACGCCTCTGAGATTGGGAAAGGTAGTGAGGTCTGAAATAGAGACAGAAAAGAGAATCGAGAAATGACAGAGATGTTAAAATGGGAAAATGGTAATTGGTAAAAGATTTAATTTGACGAGTCATGGAGTAAGAAAATTGGTAAGGCCCCAGTGCATCCAATTTTGGCACTCTTGAGGGGTATTGTGATTGGAGGACCCCGACCTGCTACGAAGCAGTGTAGCAGTGTAAGCACTGTAAGTAGTGTGGAATGTGTGGTGGATACCACGGAAGGAGGGTCTATATCTACACTGTATTGATGAAAATGGCCGTCAAGTGTGATAAGACGGACCATTGATTTTGATTGCACAGAGTTGGGCGAGATCACTCCACAGAAAAGTAAAGAGACAGAAATCGTTGGCATAGCTGCAACGAAAAGGGAGGCAATAGCCGAAAAGAAAAGAAAAAGGAAAGTAGGCTGTTGGACGAAGGCGAGGGGATGTCTTGGACCAGGACACTATTGATGTTTCATGGATGTGGTGTAAGATACCACACTTGTTATGAATAATGAAGTACATATGTTCATTGATCCTAGTGCCACACATTTATTCATACCGCCTTCATTCGCATATAAGTGAGTAAAAGGCATGAATGCCTACATCATTGGGCACAATACTGATAAATGAGTACCCCAATAGAGGAGGATTAATTAACGGAATATGGATATAGAGATTTTAAGTTGAAAACAGGGGTGAAAACATCACTGAAAAGTATACTGTAAGTGTTGACAAGTGATAAAAAGGGATGCAACAGTTGAAATTAAAGGAGTAAAGGATTGTACTCACGAAATGAATAATGAAAGAGATTTGTCATGAGGGATATACGAAAGGAGATAATCTTCGTGATATGCTTGATTCTGAATACAAAATGTATTAGAGTAAGAGACATATTCTAGGTAAGGAATACCCTTAATATGCGAAGTAATTAGGATTAAAGCAATTAGTAGCGAATATAAATTGTAACCACATGGACTGATTTGTAAAGTAATTGTGGTTAAGTCTGAAGGTTAATAAAGGTATTTCAAAATACCTCCCCGCCTGAAGACTTGACAGCGTCTAAAAGTATATATATATCCTATAACGTGAAATCGATCATCGTAATAAATACCTTTAGCATTAGGATACCTTTACTAAGATGATAAGAATATTAAAATTTGACAAATCATAAAGGTTATCATAGTAAAAATTTAATAAGAGCCGTTAAGATAAGAAAAGGAAATGACGCAGGTTAGTACCTGAAAACGTAAACGATTTTGAAGTGATATTATACGCTTATGCGTAAATAAGTCAAGGATTGGACCGATTTGTAATCATCATTATCGATGATATGTTGGGTGTAGTTAAAGTCTAGGGCAATTATAAGCAACAATTGAAAATTGCTTTTACAAATGGGTTGTTGCGAGTTCTCAATATGGTCTACTTGGTTGACACGTTTAACTAAGAAAACGTGATCCTTAAATGAGATGATAAATAAGATGATAGATGTGACATGAATTTTGGTGTAGTGAAGTATGAACTGACCACCGTGATTAATTTCACCATACCCAACAGCTCAAGAGGTTCTCAGTGAGTATGGATACCTCAAAATTATGAAGGAGCTGTGTATTGATGTATAATGGGAAGATAGTCAATTTTTGGAGTTAGACAACTCAAGGATTATGAAATAAACTATCCGACCCATGATTTAAAGTTGGCAGCGATAGTACTTGTACTGAGAATATGGTATTATTATGTACACGGAAAGGAATTTTGGATATGCACTGATCATGGAGCCCCAAGTATCTGTTTTCACAGAAAGAGGCGAATATGAGAATACATAGGGGGTTAGAGCTTCTGGGAGATTTTGATTGTGAAATTGTACCACCCAGGAAAGGCTGATGCTTTGAGCAGAAAGAGCCTCGGGATGGTACCACATATGATGGTCAGGGAGCGTGAGCTGCTAGAGCAGTTATGAGCCTCAATAGTGATGTAATCCCTTCTGATGATGACAGTGATTGTATGACAGCTGGCCTGAGACTAGAACCGGATGAGAGTGCCCGGATTTGACAGGCTTAGCGTAATGATCGGCAGGGTGTCGATAGTGTGGGTCAGATTCAGAAGGAGACAGTGACAAAGTTCACAGTGAGTGATGATGAGTTACTGAGGTTCAGAGATAATATGAGTGCTCCCCAGGACCACAGTTGATGAGATAGTAATATTGTCAGAAGCTCACTCTTTGAGATATATAGTGCATATGGAAAGTAAAGAATATATATCGAAATCTCAAAAAGGGTATGGGTGGTTAGATGTGAAAAGAGACATGGTAGAGATTGTGAAAAAGTGCCTAGTATGTCAACAGAATAAGGTAGAATATTAAAAGTCTGCAGAGTTATTGCAGTCTCTACCTATATCGACACGGCACGAAAAATGGGAGTAAGTCTCCATGAATTTTATGATGGGTTACAGAGAACCTAGGTGAATCACGAGGCTATCTAGATGATAGTCGCTAAATTGACTAAGTCTACCCACTTTCTGGTTATGAAATCCCTAGATACTCAGAGTATGTATGAGGATTCAGGTATAAAGTAGATTGTGGAACATTAAGTAGCGTTCCAGTGAGCATTGTATTATATAGGGATTCCCGCTTCATTTTCCACCTCTGAGGATATTTGTAGGAAGCTATGGGAACCCGACTGAGTATTAGCACAGCTTTTCATCCTCAGACAGATGGTCAGTCAGAGAGGACTGTACAGGTTCTGAAGGATCCGATGAAAGCGTGTGCCCTTGATTTTTATGCTCCTGGGATGATCAGTTATTACAAATCGAATTCGTCAATAGTGACAGTTGCCACTTGAGTATCGGGATAACAAGATATGAGGCAGTGTATGACTGTAGGGGTTGTTCCCCAAATTGGATAAGAAAAAGTGGGTGACAGAATTATTTTCGACCTTGGATAATAAGTCTCTGAGGATGTTTTAGTTAAGAGTGAGAGATTAAGAACACCTCAGAGCAGATAGAAAAGTATTGGAATTCACCGAGGGTGAATTAGTATTGTTGAAATGTTTCTTGTCCTAAGAGAATAAGGACATAGCGGACTTTTGGAAGAATGTAAATTGAGTTTCGCTGGATTGAATATTTTGAGAGATTGGACAAGTGGGAGATAAGACCTGTAGGTTGGCGTTATCACTTGAATTAACAGGCACCCACAATATGTCCCAGCTTTTGATGCTTCGAAAATACTATCCGGATCCAGCATAGGTGATCGAATATGAATTCCAAAAGTTCAGTTTAATGAAAATATAAGTATATTGAAGAAGTTGATTTGGGCATTAAACAGGAAAGAGAAAGTATTGAGGTTTAAAATGATCTCCTTAATTAAAGTTCTTTGGTAGTAATACACTCCGGAAAAAGGTCACGTGAGAATTAAAGAAGTATGATACGATTAATGTACCCGGAGTAGTCTATGGACTCATATAAATTTGTTCTAATTTGGAGGACCAAATTCCTTAAGTGGGGGAGAGTTGTAAGACCCGAATTTAATTAAAATATGAAACAAATGAGTATTCGTGAAGGGAAGTCGGGTTAAATTAATCCCGAACACGTGTAAGGACAAAATGGTCAAAAGACTGAAGGTCGATATAAATTCGATGAGAAAAATTAATTAAGAATAATGGATTGAGAAATCTTGGTCAATAAAGGTGAAATAAATTTATTTTGGGTTAAATTGATCAAGATATTAATTTATTGGAATTAATCGGGATTAATTGGAATTTTTAGTTCGGAAAAATAATCCCGAAAATAATTGAAAAATATACCGAAAAGTCATTCGGGACAATATCCCAAAAAATACGGAGAAATTATACCCGAAAAAGGGTTAAAATATAATAAATAAATTAAATAAAATTAAATTAGTTAATTTGAAATAAAATAATAATTTTTGGTAGATATTTTGGGTATTTTAATGTATTTTAATGATTAAAATATTAATAAAATAAATAAATAATAAAAGATAAATAATAAATGAATTGAAAAAAAAAAGAATCTGAAAACGGGCTGGGAGAGAGAAAGAGAAGCAGAGAAAACGGAAACGGAAGCCAACCCGAGGAAGAGACCGGCGAGCCGTCCGGCGACCAACGGCCAAGCGGAGGGTCGGAAATGGAAGAGGAGATGCCGGCAATCCTTCTGCCACCGGAGACGCGCGCCAAGGACGCCGGAGAACGCCGAAAAATGGAGGAGAAGGCCGCGGGAAAGAAATGGTCACCGGCGGCGAACGGCGGCGATTCGGGCGGAACCGAGGCCAGATTCTGAAAGCCCAGGCGACGACGGTTCTTTTGAGACCGGTATCAGCCGACGAAACTGCGGGAATCACCGACGACGACCAAGGGAAGAAATGGGTTTTCGATGACCGAGGGAGAAGAGCCGAACCGGCGACGTTTCGGCGACCTCGACCGAAACCGAGGGTAGATTCATGCTGCGGACGACCTTGCGGAGGTGCTGGCGGTGGAAACCAGCGGAGGACCGGCCGGCAAGGCGGTGAACCGACCGAACCGGAGTGAACCGGGGTGAACCGGTGGGTCTGAACCGGTCTGAACCGGACTGAACCGGTTCAGCCAAAAAGAGAGGAAAAAAGGAAGAAAAAGGGAAAAAGAAAAAGAGAAAAAAATTCGAGAAAATTTCAGTGATGCAATCGAGCTTCGGGTAAGTCGATAATCGGTCAAATTGACCGATTTAAATTTTGGAATATTTTATTTAATTAATTTTCGACTGAAAGTTTACCCAGAAAATTATGAAATTGTGTAGCTCGACGATTGGCATCCAAAGAGAGCTCGAGACAACCTCGAATTTCGTACTAGCATGGAATCTCGGGTAAGTGACCCTTATTTACGACAATTTACATTGTTATACGTGATATGAATTTAAATTCCGCATAAATTGAATTAAATTATGGAAATTTAGATAAATTGTCGTAAATAATAAATTTAGCTATTCGAGAGTTAGAACGAGGCCCAATAAATTTTTGGTGGGCCCAGTGAGCCCAATAGGCCTCGATAAAGTGAAAATTAAGTGGAAAACGGGCTTAAGGCCGATTAAGGCCCATTAAGGTGCAATCGGGCCCAATAGGGGTAAATGGGCCCAGTAATTTAAATTAAGCCCAGAAAATAGGAAATACAATTAAATTGTATAATATCTGACCTGAGAAATATTTATACGCAGTTCCGGAGGTTTGATTGGGAGCATATCGGACTGCGCGACGTGACATCAATGGAAAGGTCAGACTCTACAGAAAAAATAAGGTAAGGGAATTCTACGGACTGCTAGAGGTAAACTTTACGCAATTTTAAGTTCATTGCAGTCTTTAAAAAATTATCTGAAGGGTCTAGAGGTCAAATAATAATTTTAGTGCCCCGAATGGGCAAATTACCAAAATACCCTTGTTAAGGGTAAAATTTACAAATTTAGGGAAATTGGGAGGAGCAAGAACAAGAGGTTTCTGCTCGTTCTGGAGACATTTTAATGCATGCATGAGTAGGCTGGCTAACCTTGAAAGAAAATGCACAACATTGCATACTTTCAACGATGAAATTATTTTGAAAACTGTTTTGAGGAAACAGAGCCGCCTACGTGTTTTTATTGATATGTGACGTGCTAGAGCTCAGCTCGCACGATGTTTGATTTGTGTGATGCATGCATTAGTGCTGGAGCGAGAGCTCGCACTAGAGTTTTACATACATAGGTGCTAGAGTATAACTCGCATCAGATTTCACATGCTTGTTCGTGACACGGTGCTAGAGTCTAACTCGCACCAGAATTTACATGATTTTCGTGACAGGGTGCTGGAGTTTAACTCGCACCAGATTTTATAAGATTTTCATGTGATTTATATATAGAGTGCTAGAGCCTAGCTCGCACTAGTTTTACTGGATTTGTGGGGTAGCGCTATTTGCCCTTGGAGTCAGCCAAAAGGCCCAACAGGTTCAAAAGACCTCTTAAGTGGGGCGAGAGTGAGGGATGAGGTTGGCGGCCTTGTAGGGATGTAAAGCGGGCTCTGCCAGTTTTACTTGATTTGATGAGAGTGCTGAGCATCGCTCGCACTGATTTTTATGAGAACATGCGATGAGCCGTGCTTGGAGCATCGGGTAGACTGTGTGTCACCAATTAAATAGGCTCGCACGTGCGTTTTGAGACATGGCATGAGTATTGAGATATGATATAAGAAACAAAACCTCTCTGTGGGAAGCAGGCCATTTGGGCTGGAGTACCTAGAGCGGTATGGGTCCATGGAGTACGATGTACTGTGCAAGTAGCATGGAGTGCGATGTACCGTGTGGTATCTTTGTGATACGGGGTATCTTCGGATACGGTATCTTTGTGATACGGGGTATCTTCGGATACGGCATCTTCGGATGCATGGGATCGAATAAGATTGACCGGTTGGATTGACCCACCTCCCGGGTGGTTCTCGATCAGGGTGAGACCTCGCACACTAGGATCCATGTAGCTAGAGGGACTCACGAGGACACACATGGCCATAGTCCTGGTTATTGTCGATATACAGATGTTGCCTAGTCTCGCATGTCGATGATTTTGATGAGATCAAATCGGGTTTTAAATTAAATGTGCATGATGGTTATTTCCATGCTTTTTAAACCCATATGTGATGTAAACGGATTTTCATGATTTTGTGTGAGTCAGGATCACCCGAAGGAGGGGTCGAGTCCTGACTTTACTGTGAAATTTTAAACGAGAAAGGTATGATTTTGAATATAATTGCATGTTGAATTTTTCGTGCAAACTTGATTTACATAACATCATAACTCATATCATCTGTTTTAAAAATGTGTGGAGAAAGGGTGGTTTATGCATGGCACTACGTTCATGTAGGTAGTATGGTTACCTACTTGTTCGTAGGGTTGCCTTACTGAGCTTGATGTGTTCACCCATTTCATTTTCTCCCACAGATAATCTCCAGTAGATGTTGAGGCGACTCAATATTGCATTTCGGATATCCGCTGCTGCCCATCAACATAAGGTATATACACTTGTACATATTGTATCTACATAAGCATAGCACAGTAACATGTTTATAAGTAACTTTAGGGGATGTATAAATATTGTAAATAATTATAAATGACTGGAGAAAAAAATAAGTACTATGGTAAATGTATGGTGGGACTGGCATTGACGCACAGCCCAATTAGTTAGTGGAGTGTGGTCACGATCAGAAGACAGGTAAGAATTTAATAAAGAAAATAATAAAACGTAAAAAATTAACTCTGATTTTTGGGTAATTTGGGTCGTGACAGAAGGTCAGATCGATCCCATGCAAGGAGAGATCGATATCATGGCCTGAAGAATGCAAAACCAAACATGTTGGAAGAGAGAGATCATCCCTCACACAAGCAGATCGATATCCGTTGCTCTCGGGTCGAAACAGATCGATCTCCCCTTAAGGCCAGATTGATCTCCTTAGCTCTCTGCCTGAGACAAATTGATCCTGTTTCATTGAGCATATCGATTCCATGCAACACGATAGATCGATCTCATGCAGCAAGCAGATCGATCTTATGCCTTCAAAATGTCGTGAAAATAAGGAATTTAAAAGGACTAGATCGATCTCCACCCATGCAGATTGATCGCGTCAAGCCAATTTTATAAATATGGAGCAGTTGGATTTGCAATTCACAGGAAACAACTCCACCTTTCCATTTTCAATCCAAAACCTAACTTTCTCACTCTAAAATCAGCCCATTTTCATAGAGATCTAAGAAAATATCACTAGAGCAAAGTTGTTCTTTATAACGAGAAGAACAACATACTTTGGAATCAATGCACTATTGGTTGGATTGAAGGAGCAAAAGTGCATTCCCATTTAGAGCAAGGAGAAAATCAAGCTAGGTGAGTTTCTAATGCACCAGTCCAAGAATATTTGTTTAGTTATTGATTTTGGAGTTGATTGGTATGTATATTAATGATAGAAACTACTTAGAAAAACCATAGAACCATTATAACCTAGAATAAGTCTAGTGTGAGAAAATGTATTATGGATGAATTGATGATAAATGGAGTATGCTAAAGTGTCTATGAGGTAATATGAATGATTTTAGAAGGTTGAATGAAGCCATATTTTTAGATTGGTTTAGTTAAGTGAATAAACATATGAGGTGTTTGACAAAATGCCATATTGAAGTAAATGATGAAATATAAACACTATGAGCTTAAATATCGATTTAGTAGGAATCAATGGATCTAAAAGAATCCAATAGACTCTCAAGATAAGAGTAGAGTAATCAAATGAGACCTTATAAGTGTTAATGGAGACTATAGATTGAATTAACTACAGTAAACACACGAGTTGTGTTATATGAGATTAAATTGATGTGAAACAAATCTTGTACAGTTTCGAAGAGTTCGTTGGAGATGAAACGAACTGCACAACCAAACAGCTCTAGGGAAGTGGAATCACGCGACGTGATTCCAAGTAAGGGAATTCTGTGAGTATATAGAGATAGCTGCTCATATTTTGTGGGTAAATATAGGTTTTGAAATTGCATGAGTATCTAGAAAAGTATTTGATGGTCTATGGAAATAACTACAAAGGTATATGTATGTGGTTTGATTTGAGGTGATTCTTATAAAAGGGATAGTAAGGCTAATAATTGCATAAATCGCATGTTTTGATGTTTTTACGAAAACATATTCTTTGGTTTAAGCAACTTAACTGATAGGTTGGCTAGCGATTTTGTGATTTTGATAAATGGCATAAGTGAGGTGCTAATCATGGTTTCGAGAGAGTTTTGCTGAAAAAGAGCCGCCTATTTTATTTACGTGAGTTAAATTGTATTAAAGCTTAGCTCGCACTTGATTTCAATGTTTTCACACGTATGAAACGTGCTGGAGCTTAGCTCGCACCTTGATTTGAATTATGATGATGTTTTATAAACAGTACTGGAGCGTCTGCTCGTACGTGGATTTTGACTTGACTTTGTTATGCATATAATTGTACTGGAGCTATGTCGTACGTGATTTCTTCATGATTTTATGCATAAAGTCGTACTAGAGCATTGCTCTATGAAGAGATTTATAGATGATGCATGAATCGTGCTAGAGCTTAGCTCAAATAGGTTTTGACATTGTGGTATGTATGATGCCGTGGAGTTGGTAGGATCCTCAAGCCCTACATCCTTAAGCTCGACGGGGTGGGGAAGCTCTCTTACGGTAGGATCCTTAAGCTAACATCCTTAAGCCTGATGGGGTGGGGAGGCTTTGTTGGTGGGGAGGCTCTCTTACATGGATATGAGAAGCTCCATGTGCACTTGAGACTATATAGGTTACACATGGCATAGGGTAGATAAGACCTATGGTTGGCACCCCCAACCATGATATGGGTTCGCGAAATATGTTGTACCATGTATATCACATGGAGTACACTGTACCGCGTGGTTGTGACGATGATTTGGAAAGTCTGGCGAAGAACTAACCCACCTTCATTCCAACATGATACCCCGCACACCGGGATCCGTGTGGTCTGGGATGATTATGACATAGTTGGCTAACATAGTCCTTGAGATGTAGTGACCGCATGTCTCTCATAATATTACATCGTACCACATGGTTTTATACATTGAGTGTGAATGTGTTGTCCAAGGTAGACCTGAGGGAGGGGTCGAGCCTTGTGGGATTTTGTCTAAAGAAATGATATCATGTTTGTGATGAAATCCGATGTGTTTTGAGAAGTGATATATCTTAAAGGTTGTTTCTTAATAAATTTCCCTTTTTATGATGGGGTTTAATAATGATGAGCATGAGAGGGTTTAGATGATGATTTCATGTTTTACATGCTTATTTTCAATGTTTTAGTACATGATATATGTATATACATGTGGCATAGTTTTATTTCCTCATGCTCTGACTATAAATGATTTATGCCATTACATTATCAGCATGTAGATAGAGTAGTTATCTACCATGCTTGCATTATTGCCTTACTAAGCGTGTGGTTGCTCATCCCTCTACTTTCCCATTCTATAGAGCGTACACAGTAGCCTTGTGAAGGACTGAGGCATTACATTTTGGATATCTGTTGCACTCCATCACAAAGAGGTATACACACAGGGATTCTTTTTGTATCTAAACATGTAAAGGCACAATAGTCATTTTGAATTGTGATATGGGGGATGTAAATGTTAGAAAACATTGCTATGTATAAGCTTATGACTTAACTTCAATGTATGACATTGTTTTGATTAGTGGGAAATGAATGAGAAATGATGGTTATTATTAACTCACAGCCCAACTGTTATTGGTGAGGGTTGTTCACAACCGAGTAAGAGAAATGAAAAATGTAAAAAATTTGTAGTGATTTTTAGATGAATTGGATAAATAAGGCCGTAACAGAGATTGGTATCAGAGCTGAGTTGGCCTAATGTGAGTTAGTAATAACACGTAGGAAAATTACATCCCCATATTACTGTACTTTTGTTTAGATATAACTGTGTATACGAAGATGGATTGAGACTACTAAATGGTAGTGCATACAGGAAGTTTGGCATTATGCCTGTTACACACTAAGGTAGAGGGGCAGGCGCACGTGGTAGAGGCCGTAGAGGTAGGCTTGAGAGCCATGCGGAACCACAAACTGACCAGGCTCCACAGGACCCTATTGAAAGACCAGAGGATACAAAGGCTTGCTTTGCTAGGATAGAGCAGATTATTGAGAGCCTCGTGCATATAGTCACATAGGCATTGGGTACCAGTGATAGACGAGATCCCGTAACACAGCCTACTACTACTGGACAGGCAGCTGCAGAGGCAGAGAGGCCTTAGGCTACAGAGACTGATACACCCCCAGTTCAGGATACTGTTTCTCCTATCACCCCGCAGCCGAGCGAGAGTGACCTAGGCTATGACTGCGAACTGGGTAGGTTGAGGCAATTTCAGGAGTTGAAACCTCCAGTGTTTAGAGGGGTAAAGGATCCGATGATTACTAAGGATTGGGTGTATGAGATGGAGAAGTTGTACAGATTCTTCAGATGTACATCAGCTGAGAAAGTGGCCTTTGCAGTATTTATGCTAAAGGGAGAGGCAGAACACTGGTGAGATCCATCGAGTCTATACTGAGGGCTAGACACTCCGAGGTCACATGAGAGATATTCTTAGAGGTCTTTAGGAGGCAATATATCCCGACCACCGTACAGAGGAAATTACGGATGAAGTTCATCAATCTAGTTCAGGGGAATCGTTTTGTGGATGAATATGAGTTGAAATTTATGTCCTTGGGGAGATATAACCCGGATACGATTAACAGTGAGACCCGAAAGGTCTAGAAGTTAATGGATGGGTTGAGATTGGCCATCCGGACTAAGCTAGCCCCATTTGACATACATACTTATAAGGAGGCAGTGCACAGGGCACAGTTATGTGAGTAGGACTTTGAGCGAAATGCCTCTGAGCTTGGAAAGATTAGTGTTAGGAGAGACAAAGATCGAAAGAGATCTGGGATTGATAGATTGGCCAAGAGAGGAGGCCAGAGATTTTACGAGAAGAGAACCAAGATTGAGGAGGTGTAAGAGAGAGCTGCTAGACCTCCTGTATATCCAACTTTGATTGCTCCGAGGGGTATGGTTATTGGAGGACCACATCTTACTACCAATCAATGTAGGAGATGTGGCAGATTTCATGGTACTAGACTTTGCCAGACGTCCCCTATTACATGTTATAGATGTGGGAAGCCAGGGCACATCGCGAGGCATTATTCTGAAATGATTGAGACTGCCCCACAAAAGGGTAAGGAGACAAAGAGAGCTCCAGTTGAGACAACTGCTCCAAGGAGGAGGGCTACAGCTAAGGAAAAAGGGAAACAGACAGTGGGTGTTAGCAGAGGATGAGTGCACGCACTGGACTAGGATACAACATACGCATCAACGGATGTGATTAAAGGTACTATCTTAATTTTTGAGAGCATTTGTATTGTTTGATCCTGGTGCCACGCATTCCTTCTTATCGCCTTCCTTTGCACATAAACTGTTGAAGCATGTAAAACCCACACTGTTAGATAAGATGTTGATTATATCTACCCCTATGAATGATAGCCAATTGACTAAATATGTGTATAAGAATTGTAAGTTGAAGATAGGGGAAAAGGAAATGGCAGCCGATTTAATTTTTCTGAGTATGAATGATTTTGATGTAATCCTAGGAATAGATTGGTTGGCTGCAAATCATGTTATCATGTATTGTCATGCTAAGACCTTGATGTTTTAAGAGATAGATAATTTTGTTGTAAGTTTTGTGAAATGAAATGAAGAACATGTTTATTGTAAGATGAAAAAGTGTAATTTTAATTATCGTATTTGAGAGATGAATTTGTTTATTATTTTTGATGTTAATGTGATGGCATGTGTTGCTAACGGTGGAAAGAATAATGTGAAGGGTTCATTGCCTACGTGGTTGACATTGATAAGGCACACCCGGAATTGAGAGACATTTTCGTAATTACGGATTTTCCTAACGTCTTTTCGAACGAATTACTAGGACTACCACCTGATAGGGAAATGGAGTTCTACATAGAGTTAGTGCCTGGTAAAGAGCCGATATCAAAACCATCATATAGAATGGCTTCGATTGAGTTGGAAGAGCTAAAGAAGCAGTTGCAGGAGTTGCTAGAGAAGGGGTTTATTAGATCGAGCATCTCACCTTGGGGAGCTCTAATTCTGTTTGTAAGGAAGAAGGATGGAAGCCTCCGACTGTATATATATTATCGGTTGTTGAATAAGGCGACCATTAAGAACAAGTACCCCTTTCCATGCATAGATGATTTGTTGGATCAGCTCTGAGGAGCCCAAGTATTTTCAAAGATAGATCTGCGGTCAGGGTACCATCAGTTGAGGATACAAAGTGGAGATGTACCCAAGATAACATTTTGTACTTGTTATGGGGACTACTAGTTTTTGGTTATGCCATTTGGATTGACGAATGTCCCTGTAGCATTTATGGCATTGATGAATGATGTATTTAAGCCAAACCTGGACCAGTTTGTGATAGTATTCATTGATGACATATTAGTGTATTCCAAGTCCAGGGAAGATCATAAGCAACATTTGAAGATAGTTCTTCAGACCCTCCGAGAGATGGAATTATATGCCAAACTCATTAAGTGTAGCTTTTGGTTAGAGCAGATCTCATTTCTGGGGCATGTTGTGTCGAAGGATGGGGTATTAGTGGATCCATCTAAGATCGAGGTAGTTATGCAGTGGGAACAGCCCAAGACAGTTACTGAGATCAAAAGTTTTCTAGGATTGGCAGGATACTATCGGAGATTTGTTGAGGGTTTCTCCAGTATAGCTGGTCTGTTGACACACCTCACACGAAAAGATGTTAAGTTTATCTGGAATGAGGCATGTGAGAGGAGTTTTCAGGAGCTTAAGCGTCGATTGACCACTGCTTCGATTCTCACCATTCCTACCAGTTTAGGAGGTTTCTCTGTGTATACGAATGCATCACACCAGGGACTGGGCTGTATACTTATGCAGGATGGGAAGGTAGTAGCCTATGGATCCAAACAGTTGAAGGATCACGAGAGGAACTACCCAACACATGATTTAGAGTTGGCGGTCGTAGTGTTTGCATTGAAGATATGGCGCCACTATCTCTATGGTGAGAAATTTCAAATTTATACAGATCATAAGAGCCTTAAGCACCTATTCTCACAGAAAGAGTTAAACATAAAAGATAGCTTGAACTCCTGAAAGATTATGATTGTGAGATCATGTAACACTCGGGCAAGGTGAATGTAGTTGTCGATTCTTTGAGTAGGAAGAACCTCGGGTTGGTGTCTTATATGATGGTACGGGAACATGAGTTATTTGAGCAATTTGTTGTGAGACCCCATATATGTATAACATTGTATATATGTAAATGAAATTATAATATGGATGATTTTGGATCAAGTAAATGCGAATGAAGTTCAAATGAGAATGAATGAGTATCGTGGATGCATGTGAAAGTTAAATAAGAGCTGAAGTAGCCACAAACTAAGTAAATGAAAACCTCAGGAATCCAGAATTAGTATAAGGATGCAAAAAATATAAATGAGTGTAAGATGAAGAAATATACGAACCCTTTTGACTTCCGAGCGATACGTACAAGTTTCATAATATAGAAGTCATAGGAAATGAGCCTTACCATGCCCAAGTATGAATGCATTTCAAAATGACTAGTCAAGCAATCAAAGGGAAGTTAACCCTTGGAAATTTTGGGAAAACTGTAGTGGAAATGCAGAAAATGAAGGCCAGATCGATCTCTTATTCAAGGCAAATCGATCTCTTGTGCAAAACAGAGCAATCCCAAATGAATTTGCTAAGGCATATTGATCCCCCTCTCTAGCAGATCGATCTCCTTAACTCTCGGGTTGGAGAAGATTGATCTCCCTTTAAGACCAGATCGATCTCCTTAGCTCTCTGCCTGAAGCAAATCGATCCTGTCTCATTAAGAAGATCGATCTCATTTTAAACAACAGATCGATCTCATGCCTTCAAAATGTCATGAAAATAAGGAATTTAAGGAAGGCAGATCGATCTCCACTCTATGCAGATCGATCTCATCAAGCCAATTCTATAAATATGGAGTAGTTGGATCTGTATTTCACGGGACAAAACCATTCCTTTCCATTTTCAATCCAAAAACCTAGCTTTCTCACTCCTAAATCCACCTATTTTCATTGAGATTTGAGGTAAAGCTATTAGATACAAAGTTGTTCATATCAAAGAGAAGAAACAACATAGCTTGGAGTCATTTCCCCATTTGTTGGATCTAAGGAAAAATAAGCATTTCCATTGGAGTAAGGAGGAAATCAAGCTAGGTGAGTTTCTAAAGCACCAACCCAAGTACATTTGTTTAGATATTGATTTTGGAGTGGATTGGTATGTATATTATTGGTAGAAACTACCTAGAATGCAAAGGAACAATTATGACCTAGAATGATTCTAGTGTGAGAAAGTGAAATGTATTAGAATTAATGATGAATGGGATATCTTAAGGTGATAATAATGTTGTGAGTATGATTTTAAGATGGTGTTATGGAATGAATTGTGAGACTTACCCAAAAAGGGTAAAATGTGTATTTAAGGCATTAGGTAAAAATGCATAAATGTATGAGAGAGTAAGCGTAGAGCATTTCACATCAAGTCCTAAACAAGTAACTAAGTGAGTCACTAGATAAGTTTGGTTGGAAATGGTTTGATGATGGCCAAATGCAAAAATGGGCCAAACTTAACGAAATAGGCTTAATGAAATATATTGACTAGTTAAGGTCAAAATGTGAGTTAGCAACATTAACTCAAGTGATTGGTGAATGATTTGCAGCTTTCGAGGATACATTTTGAGCAAGTTGAGCCAAAGCGCGAGAAGCTAAGAGGAAGAGAGTCGCACCGGAGCAAATCGAGGTAAGGAAATTGTGTGGGCTCTTAGAGATATTTATGCGCATTTTGGGCACATTATGTTTTCTAGAATGCATGTGGTAAAAGGAAATGAAATGGGTGATTGAAGGACAAAGAGTTGGGTTTTGAGAAATGTGCATGAAAACAAAAGCATTATGTTTTGAAAATCCTATTTTATTGCTTTTCAGCAAGTGATTGGTAGGCTTGCTAACATTTTTATATAATTTGCATAAGAAATGACTTGATTTGGTTTATAACCATGCTTTGCAAAGAATTGAGCCACCTACATAGATTTCATGAGAATGAAAGCATGCTAGAGTATGACTCGCATAAGAATCGATGTGTTTTATACGCATGAGTGTTGGAGCTTAGCTCGCTCTAGTTTTCACATAGATTTTTGTGATGTTGTGCTAGAGTTTAGCTCGTACAAATTTTATACTTGTTTTGACATGGTGCTAGAGCATATCTCGCATTAGATGTCCACCATACTTGTTATCGTGCTTGAGATTACCGGCACGTGGTTTTATGACATATTGATAATCGTGCTAGGAGCTTCAGGTTGACTGGGTTTCGCACCAATTAAATAGGCTCGCACGTGTATATTGAGATGTGGCGTGATATGATGTGTTTATATGGGTCTACGGAGTACGTTGTAATGTGTATGTAAGATGGAGTACGTTGTACCGTGTTGAGATTATGATATGTCGTCTTCGGACGATGTTTAGATCTGCTATGGATCGACGAGTTGGACGTGACCCACCTCCCGTGCGGAAGTAGATAGCGATGATACCCCTCACACCTGATCAGTATAGCCTAGGATCATAGAGGATATGGCTATAGTCCTAGTGGAGATTTCCCTATTATATTGCCTATCTCACATGTCTCTTGGTTCATGAATGAATCCATGTTTTGAAATGTACTGTGAGTTAGGACAGTCCGAGGGAGGGGATGAGTCTTGACAAGTGTTGATTTTATTGAGATAAGAAAGCATGATAATGGCTTTAAAGTGCACTTATGCATGATGATTTTCCATGCTTTACTAGTGAAGCACGTATGATGGTTTTCCATGCTTTGAACTTGATTTATGCACTAAACTAAATAGCATGATTTGCTTGAGAAAGTATGATAATGGCTTTAAAGTGCACTTACGCATGATGATTTTCCATTCCTTATTTGTTAAATACGCATGATGGTTTTCCATGCTTTGAATTTGATTTATGCACTGAATTAAATAACATGATTTGTTTTACATGCCATTAACACAAGCATGAACAATGAGAAATTGTATGGTTTTGAGCGTGGCATCACGATCACGCAGATAGTGCAGTATCTACTTATTCACGTGATTGCCTTACTGAGTGTGTTGTTTGGTCACCCTCTTATTTTCCTCATCTCTTTAGAGCATTGAGTATAGACTAAGGGCGACTGGAGGTTTCCTTTTTGGTATCTATTTCATCCCATCGCGTAAGGTATACACACTGATATAATTTTGTATTTAAACTTTCGATAGCACAGTAAAGTAATGTAATGTAAAGTAATGTAAACACATGTAAACAACAACTCTGATTTATTAGACAAGTGCTTACTTCTAATTATAATACAGAACAAATTGTTATGGTTGGATGAGGTAAATATCGACACACAGCCCAATTGTTGAGAGTGTAGATGTTCATGATCGGAGTAAGGTAAGAATGAATAATAGATCATGTAAGAAAAGCGAAACAATTTGTGACGATTTTTGTTAAGTTGAGGGTCGTGACAGGAGTTGGTATCAGAGCCAGGTTGGCTTGATGTGTGTCGGTGTCTAAATCACTTAATAAGTTGGAAAATTACATCCTCATGTTACTGTGCTTGTTTAGATACAAATTATGTGTGTGTCGATGGGTTGACTAAGAAATTGATGTGAATGTAGGGAATTGAACATTATGCTTAATACCAATCACAGTAGAGGGGCTAGAGCGGAAGCTAGAGGCCATAGAGGTAGGCCTTGGGGTAGTGTTGAGCCAGAACCACACAAGACTCAAGAAGAGATTGAGGTGGAGGCTGAGGTTGAGCATGCTCCACAGGGTTCGGATGAGAGACCCGAGAGTATCGAGGCACTCTTTACGAGGATAGAGTAGAGCATAGAGATGATCTTGGAAATGGTCACTCAATCTTTACTTGGAGTTGGGGGCAGACAAAGTCCCACTGCACAGGGTGATGCCGAGCAGGCGACAGCTCCTGAGGTACAGACACTACTAGCCCAGCGACCTCAGACGACGGATATACCTACACCCCCATCTGCACAGGATATACCTAAACCTGTTTTACACCACAAGGCAGTAGAGGCTGGGGTTACTGTTGTGATTTGGATAGACTGCGACAGTTCCAAAATTTTGGATCGCCATCTTTCAGTGGAGTTAAGGACCCAGTAGCTGCAGAGGATTGAATAAATGAAATTGAGAAGTTATATGGATTCTTTGAGTGCACTACTATCGAGATGGTAGCTTTAGCCACATTCATTTGAAGGGATCAGCAGAACATTGGTGGAAATCCGTCAAGCCTATTTTGAGAGCCCAGCATAAAGAGATTAGCTGGGATATATTTTTGGAGGCTTTTTAGAGATAGTATGTTCCAGATACTGCGTAACAGAAGCTGAAGATGGCATTTTTAGGACTGACCTAAGGGAGTAGGATGGTGGATGAGTATGAGACGACCTTTATCTTTGTGGGCAGATATGATCTTGATACGATGGGTAATGAGGTCGAGAAAGTCCAGAAGTTTGTGGATGGACTGAGACCAACCATCAGGTCTAGATTGGTTCCCTTAGATATACCGACCTACGAGGAGACAGTTCGCAGGGCGTAATTATGTGAATAAGATGTTGAGAGGATTGCCTCAGAGTTTGGAAAGGTTGGTAAAGTAAGGGATAGAGATAAGAAGAGACCAGTGCTGGATAGAGGCTTCAGTTATAAGGGAAGCAGGAGATTTTTTGGGAAGAGGTCGAGGACTGAGGAGATCCAGGAGAGAACAGTTAATCCTCCTATGTATCTGGCTCTAGCTCCAGTAAAGGTAATTATGATTGAAGGGCCACAGCCTACTACAGAATTATGTAGCAAGTGTGGTAGGTACTATGGTACTCGACCATGCTATGGACCTCCTGCAGTATGCTTCAGATGTGGGAAACCAGAGCACATAATCCGAGATTACCTAGAGATGATAGAAAGAGTCCCACAGAAGGGCAAGGAGCCAAAAAGAGCTCCAGTTGGTACAATTGCTCTGAAAAGAAGGGCTACAGCTGAGGAAAAGGGGAAGCAGGAAGTGGGCTTGAGTAGAGGACGAGTGCATGCACTAGACCAGGACACTGCGGATTAATCTTCGGATGTGGTTAAAGGTACCATCCAAATCTTTGATTTAGAAGCTTTTGTATTGTTCGATCCTGGTGCCACATATTCCTTTATATCACCATCCTTTGCACATAAATTGTTGAAGCATGAAAAACCCACACTGCTAAATAAGATGTTCATGATATCTACCCCTATGAATGATAGTCAGTTGACTGAGCATGTATATATGAATTGTAAGTTGAAGATAAGAGGAAAAGAAATGGCAATCGATTTAATTTTATTGAGTATGAATGATTTGGATGTAATCCTAGGGATGGATTGGCTGGCTGCGAACCATGTTGTTATGGATTGTCGTGCTAAAACATTGATGTTTCCAGAGATAGATAATCATGTTGTAAACTTTGTTAAATGAAATGAAAGAACATGACTATTGTAAATGAGAAGAGTATAATATTAATACATGATATTAAGAGATGAATTTGTCTACCAATTATATATGTTAATGTGATGATTTATGTTACTAACGGTGGAAAGAATAATGTGAAGGGTTCATTGCTTATGTGATTGAGATGGATAAGGCACGTCCGGAGTTGATAGACATCCCAATGGTCAGGGAATTTTCAGATGTCTTTTTGGTTGAATTACCAGGGATACCTCCAGATAGAGAGATGAAATTATCTATAGATTTGGCACCTGGTACAGAGCCGATATCCAAGCCACCATACAGAATGGCTCAAATTGAGTTGAAAGATTAAGGAAGCAGTTATAGGAGTTAAAGGAGAAGGGGTTTATCAGGCCAAGCGTCTCACCTTGGGGAGCACCGGTTCTGTTTGTAAGGAAGAAGGATGGAAGCCTCCGACTGTGTATAGATTACTGGTTGTTGAATAAGGCCACCATCAAGAACAAGTACCCCCTTCCATGCATCGATGACTTGTTAGATCAGCTTAGGGGATCGCAGGTTTTCTTAGAGATAGATCTGAGATCCAAGTATCATCAGTTGAAAATTTGGGATAGAGATGTACCCAAGATAGCTTTTTACACTCGGTATGGTCATTATGAGCTTATGATTATGGCATTCGGGTCGACAAATGCTCCCGCAGCTTTTATGTCATTGATGATTGAGGTGTTTCACTAGTATTTGGATCAATTTGTTATTGTGTTTATTGATGATATACTGGTGTACTCAAGATCTAGAGAGGAGCATGAACAATATCTAAGGATAGTGCTACAGACCCTCTGAGAGAAGAAGTTGTACGCTAAACTAAGTAAGTGCGACTTTTGGTTGGAACAGATCTCTTTTCTGGGTCATATAGTATCGAAGGATGGTGTGTCAGTGGATCCATCAAAGATTGAGGCAGTGATATAGTGGCAGAGACCCCAGACCGTAATAGAGATCAAAAGTTTCCTGGGTTTAGCTAGATATTATCGACGGTTTGTGGAGGGATTCTCGAGATTAGCTGCTCCATTGACACGTCTCACAAGAAAGAATGCAGAGTTTATGTGGGATGATAGATGTGAGGAGAGCTTTCAGGAGTTGAAAAAGAGATTAACCACAGCTCCGATTTTCACTATTTCTACCAGCTCAAGAGGTTTTTTGGTGTATACGGATGCATTACACCAAGGACTGAGCTGTGTACTCATGTAGGATGGGAAGGTAGTAGCCTATGGATGAAGACAACTAAAGGATCATGAGAGGAGCTACCCGACCCACGATTTAGAGTTGGCGACCGTAGTGTTTGCATTAAAAATATGGTGCCACTACTTCTACGGAGAGAAATTTCAAGTATTTACTGATCATAAGAGCCTTAAGTACCTATTCTCGTAGAAAGAGCTAAACATGAGACAGAGGAGATGGCTCAAACTTTTAAAGGATTATGATTGTGAGATCTTGTACCACCCGGGTAAAGCGAATGTAGTTGTTGATGCACTGAGTAAGAAGCATCTCGGGTTGGTATCATTCATGATGATCAGGGAACACGAGTTATTGGAATAGTTAACGAACCTCAGTTTGGATATGACCCCACCTGACACTGATAGTGGCTTTATGATAGCTAGCCTATAGTTGGAACCAGATCTGGTAGATCGAATCTGACAGGCTTAGCGAATTGATCAGCAGTGCAGTGATATTGCTAGGCAGATACAGAGGGGTACAGAGACTGATTTTAAATTGAGTTCAGATGGATTGTTAAGGTTTAGAAGCAGGATATGTGTTCTCGATAATCCATAGATCAGAAGGTTGATCTTGAAAGAGGCTCACTTATCGAGGTATACGATACATCCAAGGAGTACCAAGATGTATCATAATCTTTGAAAGGTTTATTAGTGGTCTGGGATGAAGAAAGACATTGCTGAATATGTTGCTAGATGTCTCATCTGTCAGCAGGTGAAGGTAGAGCATCAGAAGCCTACAGGGTTATTGCAGCCTCTATCGATATCGACTTGGAAGTGGGAGTACGTCACCATGGATTTTGTGATGGGATTATCGAGGACCCGCAGAGGTCATGATGCCATATGGATGATTGTGGATCGGTTGACGAAGTGAGCCCATTTTTTAGCTATGAGAGCTACCGATACTCTAAGCCAGTTAGTATGTACGTGAGAAAGTGAGGCTACATAGAATTCCAGTGAGCGTTGTTTCTGATCGGGATGCCAGCTTCACTTCCCATTTCTGGGATCATTTTCAAGAAGCGATAGGGACCCAATTGAGTTTTAGCATCGTGTTTCATCCTCAGACAAATGGTCAGTCATAGAGGACTATATACACCCTAGAGGATATGTTGTGAGCGTGTACATTGGATTTTCGAGGCTCCTGGGATGACCACTTGCCACTCGTAAAGTTTTCCTATAATAACAGTTTTCATGCGAGTATCGGGATGACAGCATATGAGGCGTTCTATGGGCGTAGATGCCATTCCCCTATTGGATAGGAAGAGGTTGGTGACAGACAGCTCTTTGCTCCTGACTTGGTTAGACAAGCCTCTGAGGATGTCCAGTTGATTTGTGAGAGGTTACAGGCAGTTCAAAGCAGACAAAAGAGTTATTTTGACAGGAGACGAAGACCACTAGAGTTTATTGTGGGTGAGTCAGTGTTTTTGAAGGTTTCTCCCCCGAAGGGGATTATGAGATTCGGGAAGAAGGGGAAGTTGAGCCCTCGATATATAGGGCCATTTGAGATACTTGATAAAGTGGGAGATAAGGTATACAGGCTAGCATTGCCACCCAAGCTAGCGAGTGTACATAACGTCTTCCACATATCCTTGTTACGGAAGTACCACCCGGACCCGACGCATGTGATAAGGTATGGGCCTTTGGAGCTCAATGAAAGTATGATGTACGTTGAGAAGCCAGTTCGGATATTAGATAGAAAAGAGAAAGTGTTGAGGACAAAGATAATTCCCTTGGTGAAAGTCCTTTGGCAACATCATACTGTGGAAGAAAACACATGAGAGTTGGAGAATCTGATGCTAGAGAAGTACCTCGAGGTATTCACATATTGATTAATTCCAATTTGGAGGACCAAATTTTCTAAGTGGGGGAGAATACGAGACCCCATATATGTATAACCTTGTATATATGTAAATGGAATTATAATATGGATGATTTTGGATTAAGTGAATGTGAATGGAGTTCAAATGAGAATGAATGAGTATCGTGGATGCATGTGAAAGTTAAATAAAGGCTGAAGTATCCACAAACTAAGTAAATGAAAACCTCAAGCATCCGAAATGAGTATAAGGATGCAAAAAGAATAAATGAGTGTAAGACGAAGAATTATACGAACCCTTTTGACTTTCGAGCGATACGTACAAGTTCCATAATATGGAATTCATAGGAAATGAGACTTACCATGCCCCAAGTATGAATGGATTTCAAAATGATTAGTCAAGCAATCAAAGGCAAGTTAACCTTTGGAAATTCTTGGAAAACTGCAATGGAAATGCAAAAAATGAAGGCCAGATCGATCTCCTATTCAAGGAAGATTGATCTCTTGTGCAAAATAGAGCAATCCCAAATGAATTGCTAAGGCAGATCGATCCCCCACTTAGCCAGATCGATCTCCTTAACTCTCAGGTTGGAGAAGATCGATCTCCCCTTAAGACCAGATTGATCTCCTTAGCTCTCTGCCTGAAGCAAATCGATCCTGTCTCATTTAGTAGATCGATCTCATTATAAATAACATATCAATCTTATACATTCGACAGATCGATCTCATGCCTTCAAAATGTCATGAAAATAAGGAATTTAAGCAAGGCAGATCGATCTCCACTCTATGCAGATCGATCTCATCAAGCCAATTCTATAAATATGGAGCTGTTGGATCTGCATTTCACGGGATAAAACCATTCCTTTCCAT
Source organism: Firmiana major (assembly GCA_033439115.1). Taxonomy (NCBI): domain Eukaryota; kingdom Viridiplantae; phylum Streptophyta; class Magnoliopsida; order Malvales; family Malvaceae; genus Firmiana; species Firmiana major. The sequence goes on from CM065905.1 coordinate 44,352,211, forward strand.
TTTCAATCCAAAATCCTAGCTTTCTCACTCTTAAATCCATCCATTTTCATTGAGATTTGAGGGAAAGCTATTCGATACAAAGTTGTTCATATCAAAAAGAAGAACAACATAGCTTGGAGTCATTTCCCCATTTGTTAGATTTAAGGAACAATGAGCATTTCCATTTGGAGCAAGGAGGAAATCAAGTTAGGTGAGTTTCTAAAGCACCAACCCAAGTACATTTGTTTAGATATTAACTTTGGAGTTGATTGGTATGTATATTAATGGTAGAAACTACCTAGAATCCAAAGGAATAATTTTGATCTAGAATGAGTCTAGTGTGAGAAAGTGAAATGTATTGGAATTAATGATGAATGGGATATCTTAAAGTGATGATGGTGTTGGGAGTGTGATTTTAAGATTGTGTTATGGAATGAATTATGAGACTTACCCAAAAAGGGTAAATTGTGTATTTAAAGAATTAGGTAAAAATACATAAATGACTAAGAGAGTAAGGGTAGATCATATCACATCAAGTCTTAAACAAGTAACTAAGTGAGTCACTAGATAAGTTTGGTTGGAAATGGCTTGATGATGGCCAAATGCAAAAATGGGCCAAACTTAACAAAATAGGCTTAATGAAATATATTGACTAGTTGAGGTCAAAATGTGAGTTAGTAACATTAACTCAAGTGATTGGTGAATGATTTGCAGCTTCCGAGAATATACACGGAGTAAGTTGAGCCAAAGCGCAAGAAGCTAAGAGGAAGAGAGTCGTACCCCGAGTAAATCGAGGTAAGGGAATTGTGTGGACTCTTAGAGATATCTATGCACATTTTGGACGCATTATGTTTTCTAGAATGCATGTGGTAATAGGAAATGAAATGGGTGATTGAAGAGCAAAGAGTTGGGTTTTGAGAAATGTGCATGAAAACAAAAGCATGATGCTTTAAAAATCCTGTTTTATTGCTTTTTAGCAAGTGATTGGTAGGCTAGCTAACATTTTGAAATAATTTACATAAGAAATGACTTGATTTGGTTTATAACCATGCTTTGCAAAGAATTGAGCCACCTACATGGATTTCGTGAGAATGAAAGCGTGCTAGAGTATGACTCGCACGAAAATTGATGTGTTTTATACGTATGAGTGCTGGAGCTTAGCTCGCACTAGTTTTCACATGGATTTTTGTGATGTTGTGCTAGAGTTTAGCTCGCATAGATTTTGTACTGGTTTTGACATGGTGCTGGAGCATATATCGCATTAGATGTCCACTATACTTGTTACCGTGCTTGAGATTACTAGAACGTGGTTTTATGACATGTTGATAGCCGTGCTAGGAGCTTCAAGTAGACTGGGTGTCACACCGATTAAATAGGCTCGTACCATGGATGTGGCATGATATGATGTGATGATATGGGTCTACGGAGTACGTTGTACTGTGCATGTAGCATGGAGTACGTTGTACCATGTTAAGATTGTGATATGACATCTTCGAACGATGTTTAGATCTGCTATGGATCGATGGGTTGGACGTGACCCACCTCCCGTGCGGAAGCAGATAGCGGTGATACCCCGTACTCTTGATCAGTGTAGCCTGGGATCACAGAGGATATGGCCATAGTCCTAGAGGAGATTTCCCTATTATATTGCCTCTCTCACATGTCTCTTGCTTTATGAATGAATCCATGTTTTGAAATGTATTGTGAGTTAGGATAGTCCAAGGCAGGGGCTAAGTCATGACAAGTGTTGATTTTATTGAGGTGAGAAAGCATGATAATGGCTTTAAAGTGCACTTATGCATGATGATTTTCCATGCTTTATTGGTGAAACACGCATGATGGTTTTCCATGCTTTGAACTTGATTTGTGCACTGAACTAAATAACATGATTTGCTTCAGAAAGTATGATAATGGCTTTAAAGTGCACTTACGCATGATGATTTTCCATGCCTTATTTGTGAAATACGCATGATAGTTTTCCATGCTTTGAATTTGATTTGTGCATTGAATTAAATAGCATGATTTGCTTTACATGCCATTAAGACAAGCATGAACTAATGCTTTTGGGGTGTGAATGAGATATTATATGGTTTTGAGCATGGCATCACGATACGTAGATAGTACAGTATCTACCTGTTCGCTTGATTACCTTACTGTGTGTGTTGTTTACTCATCCCCTTTATTTTCCCCCTCTCTACAGAGCATTAAGTATAGACTGAGGGTGATTGGAGGTTTCCTTTTTGGTATCTGTTGTATCCCATTGGGTAAGGTATACACACTGATATAATTTTGTATCTAAACTTTCCATAGCACAGTAGCATTTTGAATGTAATCATTGGGGATGTAAAGTAATGTAAACACATGTAAACAACAACTTTGATTTATTATACAAGTGTTTACTTCTAATTATAATACAAAACAAATTGTTATGGTTGGATAAGGTAAACATCGACACATAGCCCAACTGTTGAGAGTGTAACTGTTCACGATCGGAGTAAGGTAAGAATGAATAACGAATCATGTAAGAAAAGCCAAAAAAATTGTGATTATTTTTGGTAAGTTGAGGGTCGTAACATTTGGGAGCCTCCGTTTGGATGTAACCCCACCTGGTTTAGAGAGACTTGAGATTATGGTTAGTTTGAGATTAGAGCCAGAGTTGATTTGTCGTATTCGACAGGCCTAGCAGAGCAATCGACAGTGCATCGATTGGTTAAGTCAGGTTCAGACGAGTGTGGGTACTGATTTCGAGTTGAGTATAGATGGGTTATTGAGGTTCAGAGGTAGAGTATTTGTTCAAGAGGATCTAGAGATCAGGAGATTGATTTTATTAGAGGCTTACTCATCGAAGTACACGATACATCCGGGGAGTACTAAGATGTATCAAAACCTTCAAAAGGTTTATTGGTGGTCTGGAATGAAAATAGACATTGCTGAATATGTCGCTAGATATCTCGTCTGTCAGCAAGTAAAGGTAGAGCATCAGAAGCCTACAAGGTTATTGCAGCCTCTACCGATACCAACATGGAAATGGGAGCACGTCACCATGGACTTTGTGATGGATTTACCGAGGACCCGTAGGGGTCATGATGCCATTTGGGTTATTGTAGATCGGTTAACGAAGTCAGCCCAGTTCTTGGTCATGAGGGCTACTGATACTCTGAGTTAGTTAGTGAACTTGTATGTTCGAGAGATAGTTCGATTACATGATGTACCAGTGAGCATTGTTTCTGATCGGGATGCCCGCTTCACTTACTAATTTTGAGAGCATTTTCAGGAAGCGATGGGGACCCGTTTGAGTTTTAGCACCGATTTTCATCCTCAGATAGATGGCCAATCAGAGAGGACTATATAGACCCTAGAGGATATGTTGAGAGCGTGTGCGCTGGATTTTGGAGGCTCTTGGGATGATCACCTACAGTTAGACGAGTTTGCCTATAATAACAGCTATCATGCGAGTATCAGAATGACACCATATGAGGCATTATATAAACGCAGATGTCAATCCCATATTGGATGGGAAGAGGTTGGTGACAGACAGATCTTTACCCCCGATTTAGTGCAGCAGGCCTCTGAGGACGTCCAACTGATATGCGATAGATTACGAATAGCTTAGAGCCGACAAAAGAGTTATGCTGACAGGAGACGAAGACCACTAGAGTTTGCTGTGGGTGAGTTGGTGTTCTTGAGAGTTTCTCCCTCGAAAAGGGATTATGAGATTCGGTAAGAAGGGAAAGTGAAGCCCTCGATATATCGAATCCTTCGAGATTCTGGAGAGAGTGGGAGATAAGGCTTATGGTTAGCGTTGCCACCAGACTTAGCGAATGTTCATAATTTCTTCCACATCTCTATACTTCGGAACTATCACCTGGACCTGACACGTGTGATAAGATATGAGCCATTGGAGCTCAATGAGAATATGACTTATGTCGAGAAGCCGGTTCGGATATTGGATAAGAAAGAGAAGGTGTTGAGGACAAAGACAATTCCATTAGTGAAAGTCCTTTGGCAATATCACACTCCGGAGGAAGCTACATGGGAGTTAGAGAGTATGATGCAAGAGAAGTGCCCGAAGTTATTTTTGGGTTAACTTGGTTCAAATTTGAAGGACCAAATTCCTTGAAGGAGGGGAAGATTGTAAAACCCTTAATTTTTGATGTAATGTATGTAATTACATGCTGTACAAACAAGTTGAATTATGCATGAATCATAAGAAACAAATGTTTTTAAGTTCTAAGTGTGAATGGAATGATAAATGAATGTGGAAGTGAATTAGTATTAGTTTGAATGAGGAAATTGCAGCAAAAAGGGTGCAAGATGAAGGCCAGATCGATCCCATGCAAGGAGAGATCGATCTCATGGCCTGAAGAATGCAAAACCAAGCATGTTGGAAGAGAGAGATCGATCCATCACACAAGCAAATCGATCTCCATTGCTCTCGGGTTGGAACAGATCGATCTCCCCTTAAGGCCAGATCGATCTCCTTAGCTGTCTGCCTGAAACAAATCGATCCTGTTTCATTGAGCAGATCGATCCCATGTAACACGACAGATCGATCTCATGCAGTAAGCATATCAATCTCATGCCTTCAAAATGTCATGAAAATGAGGAATTCAAGAGGACCAGATCGATCTTCACCCTATGCAGATCAATCTTGTCCAGCCAATTCTATAAATATGGAGCAGTTGGATCTACAATTCATGGGAAACAACTCCACCTTTCCATTTTCAATCCAAAACCTAACTTTCTCACTCCAAAATTATCCCCTTTTCATTGAGATTTGAGAAAATATCATTAGAGCAAAGTTGTTCCTTATAAAGAGAAGAACAACATACTTTGGAATCAATGCACCATTGGTTGGATTGAAGGAGCAAAGGTGCATTCCCATTTAGAGCAAGGAGAAAATCAAGCTAGGTGAGTTTCTAATGCACCAATCCAAGTATATTTGTTTAGTTATTGATTTTGGAGTTGATTGGTATGTATATTAATGATAGAAACTACTTAGAAAACCATGGAACCATTATAACCTAGAATGAGTCTAGTGTGATAAAATGTATTATGGATGAGTTGATGATAAATGGAGTATGCTAAAGTGTCTATGAGGTAATATGTATGATTTTAGAAGGTTGAATGAAGCCATATTGTTAGATTGGTTTAGTTAAGTGAATAAGCATATGTGGTGTTTGACAATGCCATAGTGAAGTAAATGGTGAAGTATAAACACTATAGGCTTAAATATCGATTTAGTCGAAATCAATGGATCTAAAAGAATCCAATAGACTCTCGAGATAAGAGTAGAGTAATCAAATGAGACCTTATAAGTGTTAATGGAGACTATAGATTGAATTGACTATAGTAAACACAAGAGTTGTGTTATATGGGACTAAATTAACGTGAAACGTAATCTCGTGTAGTTTCGGAGAGTTCGTTGGAGACGAAACGAACCACGCAATCAAGCAGCTCTAGGGAAGTGGAATCATACGACGCGATTACAGGTAAAAGAATTATGTGAGTTTATAGAGATATCTGCTCGTATTTTGTGGGTAAATATAAGGCCTTGGAAAAATACATGAGTATTTAGAAAAGTATTTGATGGTCTATGGAAATAACTACAAAGGTATATGTATGTGGTTTGATTTGAGATGATTCTTATAAAAGGGATAGTAAGGCTAATAATTGCATAAATCGCATGTTTTGATGTTGTTACGAAAACACATTGCTTTGGTTTAAGCAAATTGACTGATAGGCTGGCTAGCGATTTTGTGATTTTGAGAAATGGCACAAGTGAGGTGCTAATCATGGTTTCAAGAGAGTTTTACTGAAAAAGAGCCGCCTATTGTATTTACGTGTGTTAAATTGTGCTGGAGCTTAGCTCACACTTGATTTCGATGTTTTCACACGTACGAAATGTGTTGGAGCTTAGCTCGCACCTTGATTTGAATTATGATGATGTTTTATAAACCGTACTGGAGCGTCTGCTTGTACGTGGATTTCTACTTGACACTGTTATGCATATAATCGTACTGGAGCTATGCTCATACGTGATTTCTTCATGATTTTATGCATAAAGTCGTACTAGAGCGTTGCTTGTACAAAGAGATTTATTGAAGATTCATGAATCCTGCTAGAGCTTAGCTCGCACAGGTTTTCACACTGTGGTATGTATGATGTCGTGGAGTTGGTAGGATCCTCAGGCCCTACATCTTTAAGCCTGACGGGGTGGTGTCACACCCCACTTCTGGGAGCCCTTCTACCCATACATTCTCTACTACGGTTGGGCTGTGAGAAGATGCAATTATTAAAATTCATTCATTTATAGCGGAAGATTTAAATCTTAATTCACACTCCCAGGTGTGTGTGTAGATATACAAAATCAATTGTATAAATACCATGTGCTTACATATCTTCCCCATAATACTGTTTACAATTCCAAGAAATAACTGTGCGATACGATAAATTAGATACAAAATACTCGTGTATACAAATCTTATACCTTTACGGAATTGTGGGAGTTGTTCAACACAAAAGACCTAGAGACCATCGCTCTCTTACTTCTCAGTACCTGGAGGGGAAAATAGTGGGATGAGCAAACCACAGCTCAGTAAGGAAATGTATGCTAGCAGGTAGATATCGTACTACCTACATAGCCCATGCATGCATAAACCAAAACCATGTTTTCGTTATAAATGGAAATATCATACGAAAAATGCATTTAAACATATATTTCTCAATAGCATTTTTGTGTAAATCAATTATCAAGCTTCCATTTAAAACATGCTCATGAATAGTGCCCTCACGACACAAATGTGAAATCAGAGACTTATCAAAAACACAAAATCTCTTTCTTCCCTTAATTCACTTTTTCTGCAAATCTCTTTCTTTTCTGAGATTATCTCTATTTCTCGAATCTCTGAGACAGGCATGGAATTTTTGGCAATCAAATATCCACGACATATGGCCATAGTCAGTGATCCCAGGCCTCACTGATCAGGTGTGCACAGGGTATCACTTCGCCTGAAGGGGAATGGGTCAGTCCTGCCCTCCGGCTCATCTCAATCCACCTCATCTCCTCGTATACTCATGGTGAAGATACGTCGTGTGTCATCTACGCGATACTCATACTCACGTGCACCCAGCACGGTACATAGTATACCAACGGATAACTACACTGTTCTACGTACGACCGTGGACCTAAGTCCATACTCCAACTCCGATGGACTTTTCATCCTAAACCATGTCTTATATACCAGGCGAGCAAGCAGCGTGACACACAGTCAACGCAAAGCTCCAGTGCGGTACGATCTATCGTTAAGGCCCAGCCCGTTCAAATGGCCGTCGACTGGTATCCCCTTAGGTCCCAGACCCCCAGGTTTACCTCAACTCAACAAAACAGGTGCGAGCAAAGTTCCCCCACTTTCTCAAAACCCTCGCTCGAGTTAAAACTCCAGCACGGTACATCAAGGCATTAAAACGGGTGTGAGCTAGCGCTTCAACACCAAATCTCATCTCAAAACTGATAGGTGGCTATTTTCTCTTTTTAAAACTCAAAACATGTTTATTCATACAGCATGTCTCTTCATGCTAAAACATGTAAAATTAGCCAACCTATCATCAACATTTCTCAATCATCAAGATCAATGTAAATTAGAGAAAAACATTGAAAACATGCATATCATGCTATTTCCTTACCCTATCCCATTTCTCAATACATATATACATCATAGTACTTTTCATGCTTCCATATCATTTCATAGAATTATAATATCGTACTAGTTCTAGCAATATATCTACGAAATTGCTGTCAAATACACACGAACATCTCTATAGCTAACACACAGTCCCTTACCTCGCTTTACTTGTGTGCAACTATCCGCCTTTATGCTTCTCGCGTTCTCCTCTCGACTTGCTCCGGCGTATCATCCGAAACTGAAATTCATCCATCAAACACTCGAGTTAACGTTTCTAACTCTTGTTCAACTAAGCATTTATCCAATGCCTTAAATATACATTTTACCCCTTGTGGTAAATCTCACAATTTTATCCCAATATCTACATGCCCAAACCATACCCACAACATAATCATCCTCTCAAGATATCTCATTCATCATTAACACTTCTACATTCCACTTTCTCACACTAGACCATTCCTAGGTTATGGTGGATTCTTTACTTTCTAGGTAGTTTCTATCATATCTATGCATACTAATCATTTCCCATATCAATATCCAAACAAATGTACTTGGGTATTTGCATTAGAAACTCACCTAGCTTGATTTCCTCATTGCTCCAATGGAAATACACCTTGTTGCTTAAATCCAACAAATGGAGAAAATGCCTCCCAACTATGTTGTTCTTCTCTTTGATGTGAACAACTTTGTCTCTAATAGCTTTTCCTCAAATCTTACTGAAAATGGCTGGATTTAGGAGTGAGAAAGCTAGGTTTTTGAGTTGAAGTGGAAAGAAATGGTTTATCCCGAAATCTGCAGATCCAACTGCTCCTATTTATAGTTTTAACTTGATGAGATCGATCTTCCTTAGGTGGAGATCGATCTGGTCCTCTAAAAATCCCCCTTTTTTAAGACATTTTAAAGGCAGGAGATCGATCTGTCGAGGCTTGAGATCGATTTGCTGTCAAATAGAAGCTTAAGGAGATCGATCTGGTCTTAGGGGAGATCGATCTGCTTCCAACCCGTGAGCTAAGGAGATCGATCTGATTCCCTTGGAGATCGATCTGCTCCATTCCATTACTCACCTAAGAGCATTCTGGCTCTTCCAGATCGATCTTTCATCCTATGAGATCGATCTGGCCTCTATATTTCCAGATTTTCTACAGTTTTTCTGCAACAACTTCATTAAAAACTTCCTCAATTTACCTCCATAGTCCTTTCCTCATTCATCGCTCCTTGAGACTTAAAAATGTCATCCAATCACACTTAGTATATATTAAAACTTATGGGAAATCTTTGTACAACCAAATTTTCACGATATTTCCCGAATGGAAGTATACAACTTATAAAAATCTTTCCTTCCATTTTACTACACTACTCATATACCATTTCAATCACATTCTTCTCGTGTTTAAGTTCATTTCTTCCTACTCATTCAAAATGCAACTTGTACATATAATCACGATTCTTATTACAAGTGCGTACATAATCTTATGAACTTACACTGCATATACTTCACATTACAAATGTATCATTATACTTATGATTTTATTTACATTCCCATGTCCCTATATACAGCTATACATATACGGGGTCTCACATTCTTCCCCACTTAGAGAATTTGGTCCTCCAAATTTGAACCAATTCAATCTGTGAATAACTCGGGATACTTTTCCCGCATCAAACTTTCCAGTTCCCATGTGGCCTCTTCCACAATGTGATGTTGCCAGAAAACCTTAACCAATGAAATCGTCTTGTTCCGCAACACCTTCTCTTTTCTGTCCAACACCCTGATCGGTCTCTCGACATACGACATGTCCTCCTTGAGCTCCAACGGCTCATAGCTAATTACATGTGTCGGATCCGGGTAGTACTTCCGAAGCATAGAAACGTGGAAGACGTTGTGGACTTCTGCTAGCTCAGGTGGTAAGGCTAGCCTATATGCTCCATCTCCCACTCTATCCAAAATCTCGAAGGGACCAATGTAACGAGGACTTAATTTTCTTTCTTCCAAACCTCGTTATTCCCTTAGAAGGAGATACTTTCAAAAATACAGACTCTCCAACATCAAACTCAAGTGGTCTCCGTCTCCTGTCAGCGTAGCTCTTTTGTCAACTTTGAGCTGTTCGCAGCCTCTCGCATATTATCTGAACATCCTCGAAGGCTTGCTTAACCAAATCGGGAGCGAGCAACTGTCTGTCACCAACTTCTTCCCAACCAATAGGCGATCGGCATCTACGACCGTATAGTGCCTCATAAGGGGCCATACCAATACTTGAGTGATGACTGTTATTGTAGGCGAACTCAATCAATGGTAAGTGATCGTCCCATGAGCCTCTAAAATCCAGCACACACGCTCTCAACATATCCTTCAGGGTCTGTATAGTCCTCTTTGACTGACCATCTATTTGAGGTTGAAAAGCGGTGCTAAAACTCAATTGGGTCCCCATCGCTTCCTGAAAATGTCCCCAAAAGTGGGAAGTGAAGCGGGCATCCCGATCAGAAACAACACTCACTGGGACTCCATGCAATCTCACTATCTCTTGCACATACAGGTTCGCCAGTGCACTCAATGTATCTGTAGATCTCATGGCTAAGAAATGGGCCGATTTCATTAACCGATCTACTATCACCCATATCGCATCATGGTTCTTATGGGTTCTCGGTAACCCCATCACAAAATCCATGGTGACATGCTCCCACTTCCATGTTGGTATCGGTAGAGGTTGTAATAATCCTCCTAGTTTCTGATGTTTGACTTTTACTTGCTGACAAATGAGACATCTAGCGACATACTCAGCTATGTCTCTCTTCATCCCAGACCACCAATATACTTTTCAGAGATTTAGATACATCTTACTACTCCCTGGGTGTATCGTATATCTTGACGAGTGAGCCTATGATAAGATCAGCTTCCTCAGCTCTAAATCCTTAGTAACACATATTCTATCTCCAAACCTTAGTATTCCATCTGAACTCAATATAAAATCGGCACCCTTCCCTTTTCGGATTTAGCTAATCATGTCAATACACCATTGATCAATTTGTTGAGCTTGTCGGATTTTCTCAATCAACTCCGGTTCTAATCTCAAGCTAGCAATAATCCCATAGTTGTCAATCTCAGGTAGGGTCATATCCAGACTAAGGTTCGTGAATTGTTCCAACAACTCATGCTCTCTAACCATCATATGTGATACCAACCCGAGACTCTTCCGACTCAATGCATCGGCAACCACATTTACCTTCCCCGGGTGGTATAAGATCTCACAATCATAGTCCTTGAGGAGTTCCAACCACCTCCTCTGTCTCATGTTTAACTCCTTCTGTGAGAATAGATATTTCAAACTCTTATGATCCGTAAAGATTTGAAATCTCTCACCATATAAGTAGTGGCACCATATCTTCAATGCAAACACTACGGCCGCTAACTCCAAATCGTGAGTGGGGTAGTTCCTCTCATGATCTTCCAGCTGTCTAGATCCATAAGCTACCACCCTTCCATCTTGCATCAAAACACAGCCTAGTCCTTGATGCGAAGCATCTGTATACACCGAGTAATTCCCTGAACTGTTAGGGATGATAAGAACTGGCGCGGTGGTTAATCTGCGCTTAAGTTCCTGAAAACTTCTTTCACAAGCTTTATCCCATGAAAACTCCACACTCTTCCTCGTAAGACGTGTCAATGGAGCAGCTAATCTAGAGAAACCCTCTACAAATCTCCTGTAGTAACCAGCCAAACCCAGAAAACTTTTGATCTCTGTGACTGTCCTAGGTTGTTCCCACTGAACAACGGCCTCAATCTTGGACGGATCTACTGACACCCCATCCTTCAATATAACATGGCCTAGAAAAGAAATCTGTTCTAGCCAAAAGTCACATTTGTTAAGCTTGGCATATAACCTTCTCTCTCGGAGGGTCTGCAAAATAATCCTTAAATGCTGCTCATGCTCTTCTCCAGACCTTGAATACACCAATATATCATCAATGAAAACAATTACGAACTGGTCCAGGTATGGCCTGAATACTTCGTTCATTAGAGCCATAAAAGCTGCCGACGCATTGGTCAACCCAAAAGGCATCACTAAGAATTCGTAATGGCCATAGCGGGTACGAAATGCTGTCTTGGGCACATCCTCCTTTCGAATCTTCAATTGATGATACCCAGACCTCAGATCTATCTTGGAAAAGATCTGTGCTCCCCGAAGCTGATCCAATAAATCGTCAATGCGTGGCAAGAGGTACTTATTCTTGATGGTAGCCTTGTTCAACATCCGGTAGTCGATGCACAACCTGAGGCTCCCATCTCTCTTCTTCACAAATAATACCAGGGCTCCCCATGGTGAGACGCTCGGTCTTATGAACCCCTTCTCTAACAACTCTTGTAGCTGTTTCCTTAATTCCTCTTACTCAACTGGAGCCATCCTATATGGTGACTTGGATATTGGTTCAGCTCCAGGCGTCAAGTCTATACCGAATTTCGTTTCTCTATCAGGTGGCAATCCTGGTAGATCGTCTGGAAAGACATCAGGGAATTCTCTGACCACTGGGATGTCCTCCATATCCGGATGTACTTTGTTCAAATCCACCACATAAGCAACAAAACCTTCAAAACAACACTCCAGTCATTTATACCAAAGTACTGTACTTAACACAAAATTTAAGATTCCATTTCTTCTCTTAAAATCTTACAACACATTCTTCAGGTAAAGAAAACTTAATGGACTTAGAACGACAGTCTATGACAGCATGATTGGTGGCTAACCAATCCATTCCCAAAATTACATCAATGTCATACATATTCAATAAAATCAAGTTGGCTGTCATGCACTTATCTCCCACCCTCACCTTACAATCTTTATACACTTGCTCAACTAATTGGCTAACTCTCATTGGAGTACTTATTAGTAAAGTCCTACTCAAGTATGTGGGTTCTACAAAACCTTTTAACTTAGATGCACATGCAGGTGATATAAAGGAATGCGTAGCACCAGAATCAAACAAAGCTATAGCCTCTAGATTGAAAATCAAGATTGTACCTTTTATCACTTCAGAAGAGGTATCAGCTGATGCCTGGTCTATCGCATACACCCTGCCTTGACCCACAACTTGTTTTCCTTTATCTTCAGCCGAGGCTTTCTTTCTTGCAGGAGGTGCAACTGTAGGAATCCTCTCTGGCTCTCTACCCCTCTGTGGAATTGCCTCAACTATCTCCGAGCACTCTTTGGCATAATGTCTAAATTTACCACATTTGAAGCATCGAGTACCCTGAAGATGACATGGTCTACCACCATGGTATCGACCGCATAGTCTACACTGATCTGTAGTCGGTCGGGGTCCACCAATCACTATACCCCTGGCTAGTGTCTGAGTCGGAGGCATAAAAGGTCTAGCAACCTTTTCTGGAACTCATCTACCTCTCTCTGACGCTTACTCATGAATTTTCGACCAAAATTTGGCACTCTTGCCATCTCCTAGCTTCCTCGGACCCTTGTCTTTACCCCAACTAAACTCAGAAGTCTGCAAGTCATAATCTTGCTCATATAACTGGGCCCATTGCACAGCCTCTCTATATGTAGCGACATCAAATGGGGCCAACTTCGCTCGGATTGAAGGCCTCAGTCCATCTACAAATCTACGGACTCTGATATCTTCACTTCTGATCGAGTCCGGATCATATCGACCTAGTGAAGTGAATCGTGACTCGTACTCATCAACTGTTCGATTTCCTTGAGTCAGATTCAGAAATTCCATCTGTAGTCTCCGTCGAGCAGTATCTGGGATGTATTGCTCTCTGAAAACACCCAAGAACATATCCCAAGTGATAGCCATACATTGAGCTCTCAACATCGGCCTGGTGGACTTCCACCAGTGCTCTGCTTCGCCTCTTAATACAAAGGCCGCAAGCGCAACTCTCTCCGTAGCTGAACATCTACAAAAGTCGAATAACTTCTCCATCTGACTGATCCAGTCCTCAGCCACTGTCGGATCCTTTACCCGCTAAACGAAGGAGGCTTAAAGTCCATAAAATGCCTCAATCTCTCCATATCACAGTTATATCCATACCCCAAATCATCATCATACTGCTGTGGGACTACTGGAGGAGGTACGAGTCGAATATGAGGTTCCCGTGGCCTAACCGGTTCAGTTTGCGCAGGTGCAACATTCTCAGGTTCAGGTGCAGCTGCTGGGGGATTCGGTGCAGCCTGTCCCACTGTACCAAGTGTACCCTTAAACCTAGCCATGATCTGACCCATCATGGTCATCATCGTGCGCATGTCTTCCTCCAATCGAGTTATTCGAGGATCAGAAGCCTCTATCTGTTCCTGGAGCTCATGACTAGAGGATGATCTACTGTGCCTCTCAGTCCTGTCATTTCGCCCTAGAGCTCTCGAGCTCTCTCCCCTCTTGCGGTGTCTCTCAGGCATAACTCACTAGCCTGATAGCTTTCCTGCGTTATAACAAACATTTAATTCACTACCTGCTCTGTACACACATTTGTATCTAAATATCGCACAGTAACTTGGGGATGTATGTTTTCTTAGTCCTAAACATCAACTCACATCAGACCAACCACGCTCTGATACCAAACCTGTCACAACCCACTTCTGGGAACCCTTCTACCCATACATTCTCTACTACGGTTGGGCTGTGAGAAGATGCAATTACTAAAATTCATTCATTTACAGCGAAAGATTTAAATCTTAATTCACACTCCCAGGTGTGTGTGTAGATATACAAAATCAATTGTATAAATACCATGTGCTTACATATCATCCCCATAATACTATTTACAATTCCAAGATATAACTGTGCGATACGATAAATTAGATACAAAATACTCGTGTATACAAATCTTATACCTTTGCGGAATTGTGGGAGCTATTCAACACAAAAGACCTAGAGACCACCGCTCTCTTACTTCTCAGTACCTGGAGGGGAAAATAGTGGGATAAGCAAACCACAGCTCAGTAAGGAAATGTATGCTAGCGGTAGATATCGTACTACCTACATAGCCCATGCATGCATAAACCAAAACCATGTTTTCGTTATAAATGGAAATATCATACGAAAAATGCATTTAAACATATATTTCTCAATAGCATTTTCGTGTAAATCAATTATCAAGCTTCCATTTAAAACATGCTCATGAATAGTGCCTTCACGACACAAATGTGAAATCAGAGACTTATCAAAAACACAAAATCTCTTTTTTCCCTTAATTCACTTTTTCTGCAAATCTCTTTCTTTTCTGAGATTATCTCTGTTTCTCGAATCTCTGAGACAGGTATGAAATTTTCGGCAATCAAATATCCACGACATATGGCCATAGTCAGTGATCCCAGGCCTCACTGATCAAGTGTGCACAGGGCATCACTTCGCCTGAAGGGGAATGGGTCAGTCTTGCCCTCCGGCTCATCTCAATCCACCTCATCTCCTCGTATACTCACGGTGAAGATACGTCATGTGTCATCTACGCGACTCATACTCACGTGCACCCAGCACGGTACATAGTATACCAACGGATAACTACACTGTTCTACGTACGACCGTGGACCCAAGTCCCTACTCCAACTCCGATGGACTTTTCATCCTAAACCATGTCTCATATACCAGGCGAGCAAGCAGCGTGACACACAATCAACGCAAAGCTTCAGTACGGTACGATCTATCGTTAAGGCCCAGCTCGATCAAATGGTCGTTGACTGGTATCCCCATGGGTCCCAAACCCACAGGTTTACCTCAACTCAACAAAACAGGTGCGAGCAAAGTTCCCGCACTTTCTCAAAACCCTCGCGCGAGTTAAAACTCCAGCACAGTACATCAAGGCATTAAAACGGGTGTGAGCTAGCGCTTCAACACAAAATCTCATCTCAAAACTGATAGGTGGCTATTTTCTCTTTTTAAAACTCAAAACATGTTTATTCATACAGCACGTCTCTTCATGCTAAAACATGTAAAATTAGCCAACCTATCATCAACATTTCTCAATCATCAAGATCAATGTAAATTAGAGAAAAACATTGAAAACATGCATATCATGCTATTTCCTTACCCTATCCCATTTCTCAATACATATATACATCATATTACTTTTCATGCTTCCATATCATTTCATAGAATTATAATATCGTACTAGTTCTAGCAATATATCTACGAAATTGCTGTCAAATACGCACGAACATCTCTATAGCTAACACACAGTCCCTTACCTCGCTTTACTTGTGTGCAACTATCCGCCTTTATGCTTCTCGCGTTCTCCTCTCGACTTGCTCCGGCGTATCATCCGAAACTGAAATTCATCTATCAAACACTCGAGTTAACGTTTCTAACTCTTGTTCAACTAAGCATTTATCCAATGCCTTAAATATACATTTTACCCCTTGTGGTAAATCTCACAATTTTATCTCAATATCTACATGCCCAAACCATGCCCACAACATAATCATCCTCTCAAGATATCTCATTCATCATTAACACTTCTACATTCCACTTTCTCACACTAGACCATTCCTAGGTTGTGGTGGATTCTTTACTTTCTAGGTAGTTTCTATCATATCTATGCATACTAATCTTTTCATATATCAATATCCAAACAAATGTACTTGGGTATTTGCATTAGAAACTCACCTAGCTTGATTTCCTTATTGCTCCAATGGAAATACACCTTGTTGCTTAAATCCAACAAATGGAGAAAATGCCTCCCAACTGTGTTGTTCTTCTCTTTAATGTGAACAACTTTGTCTCTAATAGCTTTTCCTCAAATCTTACTGAAAATGGCTAGATTTACGAGTGAGAAAGCTAGGTTTTTGAGTTGAAGTGGAAAGAAATGGTTTATCCCGAAATCTGCAGATCCAACTGCTCTTATTTATAGTTTTAACTTGATGAGATCGATCTTCCTTGGGTGGAGATCGATCTGGTCCTCTAAAAATCCCCCTTTTCTAAGACATTTTAAAGGCAGGAGATGGATCTGTCGAGGCTTGAGATCAATCTGCTGTCAAACAGAAGCTTAAGGAGATCGATCTGGTCTTAGGGGAGATTGATCTGCTTCCACCCCGAGAGCTAAGGAGATCAATCTGATTCCCTTGGAGATCGATCTGCTCCATTCCATTACTCACCTAAGAGCATTCTGGCTCTTCCAGATCGATCTCTCATCCTATGAGATCGATCTGGCCTCCATATTTCCAGATTTTCTGCAGTTTTTCTGCAACAACTTCATTAAAAACTTCCTCAATTTACCTCCATAGTCCTTTCCTCATTCATCGCTCCTTGAGACTTAAAAATGTCATCCAATCACACTTAGTATATATTAAAACTTGTGGAAAATCTTCGTACAACCAAATTTTCACGATATTTCCCGAATGGAAGTATACAACTTGTAAAAATCTTTCCTTCCATTTTACTACACTACTCATATACCATTTCAATCACATTCTTCTCGTGTTTAAGTTCATTTCTTCCTACTCATTCAAAATGCAACTTGTACGTATAATCACGATTCTTATTACAAGTGCGTACATAATCTTATGAACTTACACTGCATATACTTCACATTACAAATGTATCAATATACTTATGATTTTATTTATATTCCCATGTTCCTATATACAGCTATACATATACAGGGTCTCACAGGTGGGGAGGCTATGTTCGGTGGGGAGGCTCTCCTACGGTATGATCCTTAAGCCAACATCCTTAAGCCTAATGGGGTGGGGAGGCTCTGTTGGTGGGGAGGCTCTCTTACATGGATACGAGAAGCTCTACATGCACTTGAGACTATACAGGTTACATATGGCATGAGGTAGATAAGACCTACGACTGGCACCCTCAACCGTGATATGGGTTTGCGGAGTACGTTGTACCGTGTATATCACATGGAGTACGCTGTACCGCGTGGTTGTGATGATGATTTGGAAAGTCTGGCGAAGAACTAACCCACATTCATTTTAGCAGATGCCCCGCACACTAGGATCCATGTGGTCTGGGATGATTATGACATAGTTGGCTAACATAATCCTTGAGATGTAGTGACTACCTGTCTCACATAATATTACATATTACCACATGGTTTTATACATTGACTGTGAATGTGTTGTCCAAGGAAGACCCGAGGGAGGGGTCGAGCCTTATGGGATTTTGTCTAAAGAAATGATATCCTGTTTGTGATAAAATCCGATGTGTTTTGAGAAGTGATTTATCTTAAAGGATGTTTCTTAATGAATTTCCCTTTTTATGATGAGGTTTAATAATGATGAGCATTAGAGGGTTTAGATGATGATTTCATGTTTTACATGCCTGTTTTCCATGTTTTAGTACATGATATATGTATATACATGCAGCATAGTTTTCTTTCCTCATGCTCTGACTATAAATGATTTATGCCATTACATTATCAGCATGTAGATAGAGTAGTTATCTACCATGCTTGCATTATTGCCTTACTGAGCATGTGGTTGCTCATCCCTCTACTTTCCCCTTCAACAGAGCGTACACAGTAGCCTTGTGAATGACTGAGGCATTACATTTTGGATATCCGCCGCACTCCATCACAAAGAGGTATACACACAGGGATTCTTTTTGTATCTAAACATGTAAAGGCACAATAGTCATTTTGAATTGTGATATGAGGGATGTAAATGTTAGAAAACATTGCTATGTATAAGCTTATGGCTTAACTTCAATGTATGACATTGTTTTGATTAATGGGAAATGAATGAGAAATGATGGTTATTATTGACTCACGGCCCAACTGTTATTGGTGAGGGTTGTTCACGACCGGGTAAGAGAAATGAAAAATGTAAAAAATTTGTAGAAATTTTTAGACGAATTGGATAAATAGGGTCGTGACAGAGATTGCCTTGGTAGAGAGACTACTGGTACTTCCACTGAGACTATTCGGGGTAAGCTTTTATTTTTCAATCACAAGGTACTTGTATTATTTGACCTAGGTTTCATGCACTCTTTTATATCACCCTACTTTGCACGTATTTTTCCTATAAAACCTGATCCTCTGGATTTCATGTTACACATTAGCACACCTCTGTATAAATCCCAAAAGACTGATATGGTCTGTAAAAATTATGAAATTAAGGTAGGAGATAGGATAATGTTAACGGATCTAGTCTTGCTAAACATGTATGGCTTTGATGTAATTTTGGGTATGGATTGACTAGCCACCAATCGCGTAAGTCTAGACTGCTACACCAAGACTGTAACCTTCTCTTTACCTAATAAGTTTGATGTATGCATTGCAGTTACAAAATAAAATACATTATTTTGACTTTTTAGTGAAAATTTATGATGAATGTGTTAATGTGAAGGTTATGTTGCATTCATCTCCGAAACTAGTCAGGAATGTCCAAGTATACAGGACATACCAGTGGTATGCGAATTCCCTGATGTATTTCCCTATGAATTACCCAGACTACCACCGAAGAGAGAGTTAGAGTTTACTATAGACTTAGCACCAGAAACTCAACCAATCTCGAAGTCTCCTTACTGGATGGCCCTTGTTGAGCTTGAGGAATTGAAAAAGCAGTTGCTAGAGCTGTTAGACAAAGGGTTCATTAGGCCAAGTGTATCCCCGTGGGGAGCTCCGGTATTATTTTTGTGGAAGAAGGACAGTAGTTGTAGGTTATGCATAGATTATAAGCTACTGAATAAGGCCATAATCAAGAACAAGGATCCTCTACCCAGAATAGATGACTTGTTTAACCAACTAAGAGAGGCTATGGTATTCTCTAAAATTGACCTGATATCGGGCTAGCATCAATTGAGAATCAGGAAGGAGGATGTTTCGAAAACGACCTTCAGGACAAGATACGAACACTATGAATTCCTTGGGATGCCCTTTGGTCTAATTAATGCCCCTGCTGCATTCATGAGCCTGATGAATGAGGTATTCTAGGACTATCTGGATCGATTTGTCATAGTATTTATCGACAATATCCTAATCTACTCAAAATCCTGAGAGAAGCATGAGCAGCATTTGAGGATAGTATTCCAAACTCTCCAAGAGAAGCAGTTGTATGGGAAGTTGGATAAGTGTCATTTTTTGGTTGGAGCATATATATAGCTTTTCTTGGCCATATTGTTTTGAGGGACATGGTGTCAGTTGATCCATCTAAGGTTGAGGCAGTACTCAAGTGGGAGAGACCAAAAACTATTACAGAGATTTAGAGTTTTCCTGGACCAGTAGGGTATTACATGAGGTTTGTTGAAGGTTTATCCAAGATTGCCACTCCACTGACTAAGCTGATACACAAGGATGTTCCATTTGAGTTGACTGATTAGTGTGAGCAGAGTTTTCAAGAACTTAAGTTAAGGTTGACCACCACCCCAGTCTTGACCATTCCAAGTGGATCTGGAAGTTATGCAGTGTACAGCGATGCCTCTTATCAGGGTTTGGGGTGTGTGCATATGCAACATGGGAGAGTAGTCACATATGGTTCTCGCTAACTTAAGAACCATGAAAGGAACTACCCCACCCATGACTTGGAGTTAGCCGTGGTTGTTTTTGCTTTGAAGATATGGCGGCACTACCTGTATGGAGAAAGATTTTAGATTTTCACTGACCACAAGAGCATGAAGTACATATTTGATCAGAAAGTGCTAAATATGAGACAGAGACGGTGGATAGAGCTCCTCAATGATTATGACTGCGAGATTTCATATCACCTGGGTAAGGCAAATGTAGTAGCAGATGCTCTAAGTAGGAAGGCGATGGTTTCTTTTATGATGATCAGAGAATGGAAGTTGTTAGAGGAGTTTGCCAAGCTCAGTGTTGTGTGGAGATAACGGATATTGGGTTCATGGCTAGCCTGCAGATTGAACCTAGTATTTTAGATCACATCCGAACTGGACAGAGGGGTGATCAGAAGTTACTAGACATGATTAGTCAGGCAAAATAGAACAAACAGTCGAATTTTATGGTCAATGAGGATGGACTATTAAGGTTTAAGGGCCGCATATGTGTCCCAAATAATGATGCCCTGAGACAGAGGATCTTGAAGGAGTCTCATTGTTCTCGATACACCATGCACCCAGGGAGCACTAAGATGTACCAGACCTACGTAAGGTGTATTGGTGGATCGGTATGAAAAGAGATGTAGCAGAGTTTGTGGCCAATTGCTTGATTTGTCAGCAGATTAACATTGAGCACCAAAAGCCAGCAGGATTACTTATGTCTCTTCCATTGCCTACTAGGAAATGAGAGCACATTACCATGGACTTTATTATTGACTTACCGAGGACCTGAAAGGGTCATGATGCAATTTGGGTGATCGTAGACAGACTGACTAAGAGTTCCTACTTCCTTGCCATTAAGAGTACAAATTCTTCAAAATGCCTTAATAGAGTTGTATGTTAAGGGGATAGCTTGTTTCCATGGGGCACCTATGAGCAATATGTCTAATAGAGATTCTCGATTCACTTCCAAATTTTGGGCTCATTTCCAAGAAGCCATGAGATCTCAGCTTAATTTGAGCATTTCTTATCATCCTCAGACCGAAGATCAGTCCGAGAGGACCATTCAGACCTTAGAGGATATGTTAAGGGTGTGCACTTTGGAGTTTAAAGGCTTATGGGATGATCATCTGCCTCTTACAGAGTTTGCTTATAACAACAGCTATCATGCTAGTATCAGGATGGCAACTTATGAGGCCTTGTATGGTAGAAGGTGTAGGTCTCTAGTAGCTTGGGAAGAAGTGGGTGACAGAAATATCTTGGCTCTGATCTTGTGGAAAAGGCAACTGAAGGTGTTCGGATAATCTGTGACAGACTTAAGGCCGCCTAAAGTAGGTAGAAGAGTTATGCGAATATGCGTAGGCGGCCACTTGAGTTTTAGATTGGGGACTTCGTGTTTTTAAAAGAATCCCCAAGCAACGATATCATGCGCTTTGGAAAGAAGGGGAAGATGAGTCCTCGCTTCATTAGTCCCTTCGAGATTCTAGAGAGAGTGGGAGATGTAGCCTACAGACTTGTTTTACCACTGCAGCTTTCTGGGGTACACAATGTCTTCCACGTCTCCATGTTAAGAAAGTATAATCCGGATCCCTCACATATCATTGAGTACGAGCCTTTGAGCATTCAAGGGGACATAAGCTACATTGAGCAACCTATCTGGATTCTGGATAGAAACGAAAAGGTACTTCATTCGAAGATTATTCCTCTGGTAAAGGTTCTCTGGTAGTATCATTCGATTGAGGAAGCTACATGGGAGCTAGAAAGCCTTATGAAGGAGAAGTACCCTCATCTGTTCTGATGGACCAAGACGAATTTGGAGGACCAAATTCTTTAAAGGTGGGGAGAAATGTGAAACCTATATTTTTTCCACCGCACTTATTATTAAAGTATTGAGAAGTGACTAAGAAAACTCAGAATAATATTATGCAGGCCCAAAGAAAACCAAAGCACTCGGATCAGTAGCGTGGGGCCCGATTGCACGTAAATCGAGGTAAGGTATTAAGCCTGAGAATACATTAAGAATTACATATTCAAGTATGAAATGATGTCTAGGAGTGAAGATTTAGTCATTGGAAGTGAAAAAGTTAGTTAAACTCATGTTTTATATTTAATCGGGAAAATGGGCTTAATTAAGAAAAATAAATTTAAATAAATTATAGAAATTTGAGAAAATTATTTCGAGGCCATGGTAAGTTAGTATAAGGTAATATTTACTTGGGGAATTAAATTAAGTGGAAATATAAAGGTTTAGATATTTAAATGAATTTTTAAAGTGAACCAAAAGCTTAAAGCCATTTTGCTTAGTATTTACCCAATCGATTAAAATGAGCTTAATGAGGGAAAAGTTTTGAAACAAGTGACCTCCAAATTTTTATGAGAGATACTAGAGACATAATAGAACATTGGAGAAGTGATAAATTGGAAGAAATTAGACTAGAAATAGTTTTTGATGATTTTACAAAACAGGGCAGAAAATCTGCCTAGTCCAAGTTAGAAAACCACTCATGAAAACCCTTGGATTTGATGACCCTCCTCTCATCCAATGGCTCCCATATCTTTCAGATCATTAGTACATTAAATAATCTTTCTAATGCCTATTTGTACACTTGATTTGGCCTCATAACCCGAGAGAACCAACCCTGTCTTCCTCCCTCCTTCATTCCTGAAATGGTACTGTTCACCCAAGAATTGTTCGATAGCTTTCCAGCCAGAATCAGGTGATGGCCAAGAAGGAAAAAATCATTCCATATGAGTCCTATATAACATATAAAAAAATCCAGCTAAAAACAAGTTCATTTACCTAGGGAAATCTTAAAGAGAAGTTGCTGGACAGAAACTGTCTTGTTCATGGGTAAGTGTAAGTTTTGATTTTTGATTAAATCTACATAGGTTTTCTTATGTTTTTGAGTAAATATAAGTTGTATATTTGATGATTTACAGTTGAGGACTAATTTGGAGTATTTTTAGATTGATTTGCTTTGATCAAAAGGTAAGAGAAATTGATGAATGATGAAGAACATGTGATATGTTCTTGTTTGGTATATTTAAATGATTTTTAGTGAAATGGAATTGGATGAATTAATTTGTATGAATTGATGTAGTTGCTGCCAGTAAGAGGAAGTTATGGAAATGATGAATTTTTAATTCGAGGATGTTTACAGTTAAATTTATACCGTAAAAGTCCGATTTAGAGCTTAAACTGATGAAATACCAAAAATTGTAAGAATATGCAATTTGGCAAGTTGTTTAGGGTGAATTATGAGATTGAATGAATAAGTAGGCTATAAGAGTATTGAAATTGAAGTTGGAAATGCCAAATTAGTCAAAATAGCTTAAATTGATACTTAAATGGGAAAAACTAAGAAAACGGGCAAAGTTAACGAAAAAGTGAAACTTGGTCAACAAAAGGGAAAGTAATCACATATTTGAACATGTGGCATTTCATTACAAACATTACATAACTTCTAAAATGTGTAAAACAGAAAACATATATAACAGAAATATTGTTTCGAAATAAGAAACCTTAACAGACGGATCTGAATCTTTCAAAATATAGAGAACTTCAAAAGTAATGCTGAGTATAAAACATATATAAAAAAGTTAACATCTTAAAAATAGAGATCCTATAAGATGGAGACTAGGCTGGCCTATATAGTTGTCACGCGATAATAACTGAGTCATCCTTGAATTATCAGATACCTATGGCCTTGGTAAAGCTGTAGACGTGATCAAGGTCGTAAAGCAAAGAGACAAACTCGAAGGTGGTAACAGACATACTCGAAGGCGGTAAACAGACACACCCGAAGGCGGTAAACAAACATGCCACAAAGGTGAAAATCATATACGCCACGGAGGCGAGCATGACATGTGATAACTTATTGAAAACTGTACAGGAATGCGGTCTAAATGGATAAAGGAATAAGTTGGAAAAAAAACTCCAAATTTCCATGGGTCGCGGCTTGTTACACAATAGGGTCCGGTGGAGCCTGATTAGTCTGTGGCTTTACACGGCTCTCAGGCCTACCCCTACGGCCTCTAGCACGTGAACTCGCCCCTCTACCACGGTGGGTGACAGGCATAATGCCTAATTTCCTGTATCCATACTATTTATTAGTCTTATTCCATCTCGATATACACAGTTATATCTAAACAAAGCATAGTAATATGGGCATGTAGCTTTCCTACTTACTAATACCGACTCATATCAGGCCAACTCGACTCTGATACAAATCTCTGTCACGACCCATTTTTACCTAAAATCACCACAATATTTTTACTTTTTCTTTTCCATTCCCAGTCGTGAACATTCACACCACCAAACAGTTGGGCTATGAGTCAGCATTAGCCACTCTTTACCATCTACTATGACATCTATCTTATAATTTATTCCAAAGCAAAACACGTATACTTTATAACTAAAATTTGATACTTGTACATGTCTATTAATATTTACATTCACCATATTACATTCCAAAATGATTACTATGCTATTACATGTTTAGATACAAAAAGATACTAGTGTGTATACCTACTATGATGGAGAGCAGCGAATATCAAGATGCAACTCCTTAGCCACTCACTAGACTACTGTGTGCTCTCTGTAGAGGGGGAAAATGAAAGGAATGAGCAACCACATGCTCAGTAAGGCAATAATGCAAGCAGGTAGATAACTACACTATCTACATGCTTATAATGTCATGATGGAAAAATCATTTATATCCAGAGCATAAGGTACTATTAAAACTATGCCACATGTATATACATATATGACGTACTGAAAACATGAAATTAGGCATGATAACATATGGAAAATCATCATGTAAATCGTCTCATGCTCATCATAATAAAACTCATTAGTTTTGTGAGACCCCATATATGCTTAACCTTGTATATATGTAAATGGTGATGTATTTGTAATGTGAAGCATTAATGATGTAGAGTCCATAAGTTCAATGTACACACTTGTAATAAGAGTTGTGATGTACGTACAAGTTTCATTATGTATGAATATGAAGAAATGGACTTTTGTATGTGGTGAATGTGAGTGGAATGGAATATGAGTAGAGTAGTAAAAATGGAATGAAGTTGAATAAGAGGTGTGAATCTTTATGCTTCAATTTGGTTTTGTATTGTATACCTTTGGTTATACAATGAATGTACACAAGTTTTAATGTGTATAAAGTATGAATGGATGCCATTTTCAAGACTTAAAGGTAACTAGATGAGAAAATGACTATGGTAGCAAATTAAGGATGTTTTGGTGTAAGTTGCTGTAGAAAAACTGTAAAAAAATCTAGGAAGTATGAATGCCAAATTGATCTCATAGGATGAGAGATGATCTGTAAGAGCCAAAATGCTCTTATTCGAGTAATGGAACAGGACAGATCAATCTACAATGGAGCCAGGTCGATCTACTAAATATTCCGTAAAGAGAAGATCGATTTCAAGGCAAGCAGATCGATTTCCATAGCTCTCAGTTTGGAGCAGATCGATCTCCTCCCTAGCCAAATCGATCTCCTCAACTCTCTGCTTGAGATAGATCGATCTTAAGGTTTTGACAGATCGATCTCATGCCTTCAAATGTCATGAAAAAAGAGGGATTTTAAGAGGACTAGATCGATCTCCACCCAAGGCAGATCAATCTCATCAAGCTAAATCTATAAATAAGAGCAATTGGATCTACAGATTTCGGGAGTAACCATTTCCTTTCCATTTCTAACCCAAAAACCTAGTTTACTCTCTTTAAATCCACCCATTTTCAAGAAGATTTGAGGGAAGGCTTGTCACGACCCAATTCCATTCCCTTTAACCAAAAATCACTGAAAATTTTTCGCGTTTTACTGTTACCTTACCCGATCGTGAACTAAACTCACCACACACTGTTGGGCTGTGAGCTAATAATAATCACCACATCTCATTCATTCTCAATTAATTAAAACGATGTCATACATGTGCATTTAATCGTGTATTTATACGAATACATGTTTTACTGACATCTACATCCCCCATAAGTACAACTCAAAAGAATACTGTGCTTTTACATTGTTTAGATACAAAAAGAATCACTGTGTATATATACCTCTTAGCGATGGAGATGCAGCGGAGTCCAAAATAATACGCCTCAGTCCTCACTGGGCTACTATGCACGCTCTGTAGGGGGAAAATAGAGTGGGATGAGCAACCACACGCTCAGTAAGGCAATAATGCAAGCATGGTAGATAACTACTCTATCTACATGCTGATAGTGTTATGCATAAATCATTTATAGTAGGAGCATGAGGAATAAAACTATGCCATGTAAATATACATATATATCATGTATCAAAATCATGTGCATTGGCATATAAAACATGGTAGAAACATCATGTATAAATCGTCTCATGCTCAATCTCATTTAAATTCGTAAAAGGGTAATTCATTAAGAAACCTCCTTTTTAAACCAACACCATAAACACCACCAAATCAACTCACAATCATAAAACACAATTTCATTCCGCAATTCACGCATGTGTATAAATCTAGGTCACTATATCAAAAGTGCCTATGTGAACCATTACATCATAAATCATCCCAGACCACACGCATCCAGGTGTGCGGGGTATCATGCTGGCACGAAGATGGATTATCCCTCGCCAGACTTTCTCATCACATAACCATCATGCGGTACATCGTACTCCATGTGATATACACGGTACAGCGTACTCCACAAACTCATATCGTGATTGGGGGTGCCATTCCTAGGTCTTATCTACCCCATACCAAGAGTGTTCTATATTCCGTGAAGGAGAGCCTCCCTGCCGAACAGAGCCTCCCCACCTAACAGAGCCTCCCCGCCTCTTGGGCTTAAGGATGTTGGCTTAAGGATGTAGGGCTTAAGGATCCTTTCCGTAAGAGAGCCTCCCCACCGAACAGAGCCTCCCCGCCTAACAGAGCCTCCTCGCCTCCTTGGGCTTAAGGATGTCGGCTTAAGGATGTAGGGCTTAAGGATCTTACCTTAACCATGTAGGAGAGCCTCCCCGCCTAACAGAGCCTCCCCGCCTCTTTGGGCTTAAGGATGTTGGCTTAAGGATCCCACCGTAAGAGAGCCTCCCCACCAAACAGAGCCTCCCCGCCTAACAGAGCCTCCCCGCCTCTTTGGGCTTAAGGATGTTGGCTTAAGGATGTAAGGCTTAAGGATCTTACCCACTTTCACAACCTTATACGTATCCCATTGTGCAAACTTGTGCGAGCAAAGCTCTAGCACGACTCATGCATCTTCTCATAAAGAGGCGCGTACGAGCATAGCTCTAGTACGGTTATACTCATAAGACAACCACTCACAATCCACGTACGAGCAGAAGCTCCAGTACGGTTTATAAATATCATTATAGTTTCCAAATCAAGGTGCGAGCTAGGCTCCAGCACGTTTCATACAAATGAAAACATAGAAATCCAGCGCGAGCGAGGCTCTAGCGCGATTTATGTCATACAAATATGATAGGCGGCTCATATACAATTTATCAATCCCGGCAATTTGGGTTTAGCACTCACAAATGCTTTTCTACAACAACAATACAATACTAGCCGACCTATCTACAAGCTTGCTTAAAACTAAGTAATTCGTTTTGGAAAAACATCAAAACATTAGATTTATGCAATTATTAGCCTTACTATCCCATTTCATAGAATCCACTTCAAATCCAAAACCACGCATATACTCATCATCATTCACGAATACCATCAATCATTTATTTGAGCAATTCATGCATTTCATACAACACCCAATATTCACCCACAAGTTCAAAGTATGAGCAGCTACCTCTATATACTCACAAAATTCCCTTACCTGGAATCGCGATGCGTGATTCCACTTCCTTAAGCTGCTTACTCGTACGGTTCGATTCGTCTTCAACGAACTCTTCGGGACTGCACAAAATCGTATCCCGCATTATATTCGATCCATATATTGCAACCCTTGTGCTTGCTATAGTCAATTTAATCTATAGCCTCTATTAAAGCTTATTTGGCCTCGTTTCATTACTTTATCCATAATTCGAGTCTATGGATCTTCTTAGGCCTATTAACTTATTCAAAATCGATGTTAAATCGACATTAAGCTCATAGTGTTCATATTCCATGAATTCCCTCACTATGGCATTTATCAATCATATACATATCCATTTCCACAATTCCTCCAAACTCACAATGTAATCTCATTTAACCGTTTAAAATCATAATTATTACCCCAATAACAACTTTAGCATGCCATAAATCATAGGCTCATTCAATCCCATATATCCTCACATTATACCCATTTTAGATTTCTAGGTCACACCAATTCCACTACATTCCTAAGTAGTTTATCCATCAATACTCATACCAATCAACTCCAAAATCAATTAAATAGCTAATGCATTTGGATTGGAGTGTTAGAATCTTACCAATATGATTTCTCTTCTTGCTCCAAATGGTAATGCCCTTAACTCCTTCAATTCCAAAGATGGGAAGATGCCCTCTCACTATGTTGTTCTTCTCTTTGATAGGAACAACTTTGGCTCTAATGATCTCTCTCCAAATCTCACTGAAAATGGCTGATTTTAGAGAGGGAAAGTTAGGTTTTTGGGTTGAAAATGAGAGGTTAATATGTTTTTTTTTTAGATTTCCAGATTTTCAGCTCTCCTTATATAGAAATGGCTTGAGGAGATCGATCTGGTCCAAGAGGAGATCGATCTGGTCCCTTAAAATCCCTCTTTTTCACGGCATTTTTAAGCCTGAGATCGATCTGTCGAAGCAATGAGATCGATATGTTGAAGCATGAGATCGATCTGTCGAAGCATGAGATCGATCTGGTCCCAAACAGAGAGCTAAGGAGATCGATCTGGGTGCTTGAGGATCGATCTTTTCACTACAGAATGCTTGGCAGATCGATCTGGCTCCATTGGAGATCGATCTGCTCTATTCTTTCGCCCAATTAAGAGCATTCTGGCTCTTCCAGATCGATCTCTCATCCTATGAGATCGATCTGGGCCTTATGTTTTCCAGATTTCTTGCAGTTTCTTTGCTGCAACTCATACCAACACATCCTTAATCTATTGCCATGGCCATTTTCTCATCCATCCACCTTTATAACTTGAAAATGGCATCCATTCATACCT
This sequence comes from Firmiana major, assembly GCA_033439115.1. NCBI lineage: Eukaryota > Viridiplantae > Streptophyta > Magnoliopsida > Malvales > Malvaceae > Firmiana > Firmiana major. The sequence continues at coordinate 44,381,450 of CM065905.1, forward strand.
TATGCACATTGAAACTTGTGTGCATTCATTGTATGTTCAAAGGTATGCTATATAAAACCAAATGGAAGCATAACTCCATTCCATTTTACCACACTACTCATCTTGAGTCTCAATCACATCCATCACTTGCTAGAACACATTTCTCCGTATTCATACTCAATGAAACTTGTATGTACGTTACAATTCATATTACACATACATACATTGAATCCATGGACTTACATCAATCATACTTTACATTACAAGTCCAATCATATTATTTGATCCAATTACACACATTACCCTTATACATATACGGGGTCTTACAAGGCTATTAGACACAAAGTTGTTCACATCAAAGAGAAGAACAATATAGCTTGGAGGCATTTCCCCATTTGTTGGATTTAAGGAACAAAGGGCATTTCTATTTGGAGCAAGGAGGAAATCCAAAGAGGTAAGTTCTAATGCACCGATCCAAGTACATTGTCTATTTATTGACTTTCGAGTTGTTGAGTGTGAATATTAATGGTAGGAACTATTTAGAATACAATGGAATGATTATAACCTAGAAATGGGTTAGTGTAAGAAAGTGAAATGTAGATGTATTAATGATGAATAGGATATCTTGAGGTGATAATGGTATTATGGGTATGAAATTAAGATGGTGTTATGGAATGAATTTTGAGACTTACCCAAAAAGGGTAAAATGAATATTTAAGGCATTGGGTAAAATGCATAGTTGAATGAGACTTAGCAACACTAACTCGAGCGTTTGATGAATGAATTGCAGCTTTCGAGGATACAACGAAGCAAGTTGATCCAAAAGCAGGAGAAGCGTAAAGGAAGAGAGTTGTACACCAAGTAAATCGAGGTAAGGGAATTGTGTGAACTCTTAGAGATATCTGTGTGCAATTTAGGCGCTTAAATGTTTTGCTAGGTGCATGTGATACTAGGAAATGATATTGGGTGATTGAAGGGTAAAAGTTAGGTTTTGAGAAATGTACATGAAAACAAAAGCATGATGCTTTGAAAACCTTGTTTTGTTGCATTTTAGCAACTGATTGGTAGGTTGGCTAACATTTGAAATTATTTACAAAAGAAATGATTTGATTTGGTTGATAACCATGTTTTGCAAACAATTGAGCCACCTATATGGATTTCGTGAGAAGGAAAGCATGCTAGAGTATTACTCGCACGAGATTTGATGTGTGTTCATACACAAGAGTACTAGAGTGTAGCTCGCACTAGTTTTCAAATGGATTTTTATGATGTTGGGCTAGAGTTGAGCTCATACAGACTTTACACTGGTTTTGGCATGGTGCTGGAGCATAGCTCGCATTAGATGCCCACCATACTTGTTATCGTGCTAGGAGCTTCGAGTAGACTGGGTGTCGCACCGATTAATTAGGCTCGCACTTGCATTTTTGAGAATTGACATTTTGATAGCCATGCTAGGAGCTCCGGATAGACAGGATGTCGTACCAATTAAATAGGCTCGTACGTGCATTTTTGAGATGTTGCGTGATATGATGTGTTGATATGGGTCCACGGAGTATGTTGTACCGTGCAAGTAGCATGGAGTACGTTGTACCGTGTTGAGATTGTGATATGTCGTCTTCAGACGATGTTTAGATCTGCTACGGACCGACGGGCTGGACGTGACCCACCTTCCGTGTGGAAGCAGATAGTGGTGATACCCCACACACCTAATCAGTGTAGCCTGGGATCACAGGATATGGCCATAGTCCTAGAGGAGATTTCCCTTATTATATTGCCTATCTCACATGTCTTTTATTATGAATGAATCCATGTTTTGAAAACGTATTGTGAGTTAGGATAGTCCGAGGGAGGGGTTGAGTCTTGACAAGCTTTGATTTCATAAAGATGAAATAGCATGATTTGCTTGAGAAAGTATGATAATGGCTTTAAAGTGCACTTACGCATGATGGTTTTCCATGCATTACATATGAAATATGCATGATGATTTATGCCATGCTTTGAATTTGATTTGTACACTAACAAATAGCATGATTTGCTTTACATGCCATTAACACAAGCATGAACTAATACTTTTGAGATGTGAATGAGAAACTGTATGGTTTTGAGCATGGCATCACGATTACGTAGATAGTGCAGTATCTACATGTTCGCATGATTGCCTTACTGAGTGTATGGTTTGCTCACCCCTTGTATTTTCCCCTCTCTACAGAGCTTTGAGTATAGATTGAGAGCGACTAGAGGCTTTCCTTTTTGGTATCCGCTGCATCCCATCCCGAAAGGTATACACACTGATGTGATTTTGTATCTAAACTTTCTATAGCACAGTAGCATTTTGTATATAACTATTGTGGATGTAAAGCAATGTAAACACATGAAAACAACACTCTGATTTATCTATATAAGTGTTTACTTCTAAATTTTAATGCAAATGAACACACAGCCCAACTGTTGAGAGGGTAGTTGATCACGATCGAGGTAAGGTAAGGACAAAAAAATAAATAATGCATGAAAAATGAAAAATTTGTGACGATTTTTGGTAAGTTGAGGGTTGTGACAGAAGTTGGTATCTGAGATGAGTTGGTCTGACATGTGTCGATGTCTAAAATACTTAATAAGTTAGAAAATCACATCCCCATGTTACTGTGCTTGTTTAGATACAATTATGTGTGTGTCGATGGGTTGACTAAGTAATTGATGTGTATGTAGGGAAGTGAAACATTATGCCTAACACTAGTCGCAGTAGAGAGATGAGGGCGTAGGGTCGAGGTCGTAGAGGTAGGCCTAGGGGTAATGATGAGCCAGAAACACACGAGGCTCAGGAAGAGGTTGAGATGGAGGCTGAGGTTGAGCTTGCTCCATAGGGTCTAGAGGAGAGACCCGAGAGTATTGAGGCATGCTTCGCGAGGATTGAGCGAAGTATAGAGATGATCTTGGAGTTGGCCACTCAATCATTACTTGGAGTTGGGAGCAGACAGAGTCCCGCTATACAGGGTGATGCCGAACAGACAGCATCTCCTGAGGCACGGGTACGACCAGCCCAAAGACCTCAGACGACAGATACACCTACACCCCCACTTGCACAGGATATGCCTACACCTGTTGCTACACCACATGGCAGTAGAAGCTGGGATTACGGTTGTGACTTGGATAGACTACGACAGTTCCAGAAGTTTGGACCATCATCTTTCAGTGGAGTTAAGGACCCAGTAGCTGTAGATGATTGGACAAATGAAATCGAGAAGTTATATGGGTTCTTCGAGTGCAGTACTACCGAGATGGTAGCATTTGTCGCATTCATGTTGAAGGGATCAGCAAAAAATTTGTGGAAATCCACCAGGCCTATTTTGAGATCCCGACATACAGAGATTGGCTGGGATGTGTTTTTTGAGGTCTTCCGGAGATAGTATGTTTCAGATACCTCACAGCGGAAGATGAAGATAGCATTTTTGGAACTGACCCAAAGGAGTAAGATGGTGGACGAGTATGAGACAACGTTTATCTCCCTGGGCAGATATGATCCCAACACGATGAGTAATGAGGTCGAAAAGATCCAAAAGTTTGTGGATGGATTGAGATCGACCACTATGTCCAGATTGGTTCCCCTGGATATACCAACCTACGAGGAGGCTGCGTGCAGGGCGTAATTTTGTGAGCAAGACATTGATAGAATCACCTCAGAGTTTGGAAAGGTTGGTAAAGTGAGGGACAAAGATAAGAAGAGACCAGTGATGGATAGAGGCTTTGGTTATAAGGGAAGCAAGAGGTTTGCTAGGAAGAGGTCGAGAATCGAGGAGATCCGAGAGAGGACAGTTAATCCTCCAATGTATCTGGCCATAGCTCCAGCTAAGGGAATTATGATTGGAAGGCCACAGCCTACTACAAAACAGTGCGGTAAGTGTGGTAGGTACCATGGTACTCGACCATGCTATGGACCTCCTGCAGCATGCTTTAGAAGTGGGAAACCAAGGCACGTAATCGGAGATTGCCTAGAGATGACAGAGAGAGCCCCACAGAAGGGTAGGGAGCTAGAGAGAGCTCCAGTTGGGACAACTACTTCGAGGAGGAGGGCTACTGCTGAGGAAAAGGGGAAGTAGGTAGTGAGAGTGAGCAGAGGGCTAGTGCATGCACTGGACCAGGACACTACGGATCAGTCTTCGGATGTGGTTAAAGGGACTATCCAAATCTTTGATTTAGAAGCATTTGTATTGTTTGATCCTAGTGCCACACATTCCTTTATATCACCATCCTTTGCATGTAAATCGTTGAATCATGTAAAACCTACACTGCTAGATAAGATGTTATTGATATCTACCCCTATGAATGATAGTCAGTTGACTGAGCATGTATATAGAGATTGTAAGATGAGGATAAGAGGTAAAGAAATAGTAGCGGATTTAATTTTATTGAGTATGGGTGATTTTGATGTAATCCTAGGAATGGATTGGCTGGCTGCAAACCATGTTGTTATGGATTGTCATGTTAGAACCTTGATGTTTTTAGGATTAGACAATCTTATTGTAAACTTTGATGAAAAGAAATGAAATGACATAATCTTTATAAATGAGAAGAGTATGGCTTAAATTCATAATGCTTGAGAGATGAATCTGTTTATCGATTGTGCATGTTGATGTGATGATTTGTGTTACTAACGATGGAAAGGATAATGTGAAGGGTTCATTACTTATGTGATTGAGACGGATAAGGCACGTCCGGAGTTGACAGACATCCCAATGGATAAGGAATTTCCAGATGTCTTCCATGATGAATTACCGGGGTTACCTCCAGATAGGGAGATGGAATTTGGTATAGACTTGGCACCTGGTACAAAGTCGATATCCAAGCCACCATACAGAATGGCTCAAGTTGAGTGGGAAGAACTAAGGAATCAGTTACAAGAGTTATTGGAGAAGGGGTTCATCAGGCCGAGAGTCTCACCTTAGGGAGCATCGGTTCTGTTTGTGAGGAAGAAGGATGGAAGCCTCCCACTATGTATAGATTACCGGTTGTTGAATAAGGCCACCATCAAGAATAAGTACCCCCTTCCACGCATCGATGACTTGTTGGTCAGCTTAGGGGAGCGCAGGTCTTTTCCAAGATAGATTTGAGATTTGGGTACCATCTGTTGAAGATATGGAGTGGAGATGTACCCAAGACAACATTTCGCACCTAGTATGGACATTATAAGTTTATGGTTATGCCATTCGGGTTGACAAATGATCCCATAACTTTTATGTCGTTGATGAATGAGGTATTTCTCCAGTACTTGGATCAATTATTTATTGTGTTTATTGATGATATACTGGTGTACTCAAGATCTAGAGAGGAGTATGAATGACACCTAAGGATAGTGCTACAAACCCTCCGAGAGAACGTAAGACCCATACTTTTAGATGTAAACTTTATGAAATCATGAGTATAGTGATGTATTTATAATGTAAAGCATAAATGATGTAAGTCCATGGATTCGATGTACATACTTTAACATGAGTTTGTAATGTACATACAAGTTTCATTGTGGATGAATATGAAGAAATGGACTTTTATAAGTGATGAATGTGATTGGAACTCAAAATGATTAGTGTGGTAAAATAGAATGAAGTTGTACTTCTATTTAGCTTGGTATGGTATACCTTTGGCTATACAATGAATACACACAAGTTTTAATGTGTATAAAGTATGAATGGATGCCATTTTCAAGTCTTAAAGGTAACTGGATGAGAAAATGACCATGACAGCAAATTGAAGATGTTTGGGTGTGAGTTACTGCAGAAAAACTATAGAAAATCTAGAAAATATGAAGGCCAAATCGATCTCATAGGATGAGAGATCGATCTGGAAGACCTAAAAATGCTCTTATTTGAGCTATGGAACAAGACAGATCGATCTCCAATGGAGCCAGATAGATCTGCTAAACATTCTGTAAAATGAGGATCGATTCTTAAGGCAAACAAATCAATTTCCTTAGCTCTCGGGTTGGAGCAGATCGATCTCCTACCTTAGCTAGATCGATCTCCTTAAGCTACTGCTTGAGAACAGATCGATCTCAAGCACTCGACAGATCGATCTTATGCATTCAAATTGACGTGAAAATGAGGGATTTAAGTGGACTAGATCGATCTCATCAAGTAATTTCTACAAAAGGAGCATTGAAATCTGCATTTTTTTTAGATAGAACCATTCTTTCCATTTCAACCTTCAAAACCTAGTTTTGTCTCTCTAAAATCAGCCTATTTCCAATAAGAATTGAGGGGAAGCTATTAGATACAAAGTTGTTTATCTTAAAGAAGAGAACAACATAGTTTGAAATCAAAACCTCACTTGTTAAATTAAAAGAGCTAAGGGCATTGTCATTTGGAGCAAGAGGAGAAGTTAGATTTATTCTAGAGATCGTAGGGGACGAATCGAACCCCACAAGTAAGCAACTCTATGGAAAGCGGAATCACGCGACAACGATTCCAGGTAAGGGAATTTTGTGAGTATATAGAGATAGCTGCTCGTATTTTGAACTCGTGGGTGAATGTAGGGCGTTTATGAAAGGCATGATTATTCAAGAAAATGATTGTTGGTATGCGTGAATAACTATAAGTATGAGTATGATTTGGTTTTTATGTGGATGTTATAAAAAGGGATAGTAAGGCTAATAATTGTATAAATCACGTGTTTTGAATGTTTTCACAAAACACAATACTTTATTGTAGACAAATAAAAGGATAGGCTGGCTAGTGATTGATTGATGTGGTGGAATGGCACATGTGAGGTGCTAATTATGTTTCGTGATCTGTTTTGAATGTATATGAGCCGTCTATTGAGTTTATATGAATTAAATCGTACTGGAGCCTTGCTCGCACTGGATTTTGATGTTTTTACTTGTATGAAACGTGCTGGAGCTTAGCTCGCACATTGGTTTGATCCATGATAATGTTTTATAAACTGTACTGGAGCTTTTGCTTGTACGTGGATTTCGAGTGATTTTCTTCAGCATAAAGTCGTACTGGAGCTGTACTCGTACGTGGTTTTCTTCATGATTTTATGCATAAATGCCATACTAGACCGTTGCTCATACGAGGAGGTTTTTTTACTATGCATATATCGTGATAGAGCTTAGCTCGTACTGGTTTTCACACTGTGGTATATATGATACCGTGGTGAGGGTAATACGGATTAATATCCAGGGAACCCAACAAGCCTAACAGACCTCTTGAGTTAGGTGAAGGTGAGGGGCTAGGACCTGACATTAATCCACTTCAAGGAACCCAAAAGGGGCGAGCAAGGCCATGAGGGGCTAGGAACTGATATGGTGTTCAAGGAACCCAAAAGGGGCTAGCAAGGCCATGAGGGGCTACGACCTGGCACCAGAGAAAATAATCCCATGGGCACTTGAGACTATATCGGTTACACATGGCATTGGGGTAGATAAGACCTACGGCTAGCACACCTAACCATGATATGGGTCTGCGAAGTACGTTGTACCGTGTATATCACATGGAGTATGTTGTACCGCGTGGTTAAGATACTGATGAGAAAGTCTAGTGGAGAACTAACCTACCTTCGTTCCAGCATGATACCCCGCACACCAGGATCCGTGTGGTCTGGGATGATTTGTGACATAGTTGGTCAACATAGTCTTTGAGATATAGTGACCTGTCTCACTCGATTTACATAGTATCACATGGTTTTGATATATAAGTGTGATTGTGACTATCCAGGGTAGACCCGAGGGAGGGGTCGAGCCTTGTGGGATTTTGATTGAGAAATGATAATGATGTTTGTGATTGTGAAACGTTTGTGATGGGGTTTTGATGAAAGTGAGAATGAGATAAAATTAAAAGGATTTTTCAAATTGAATTTCCCTTTTATTATGAGATTTGACAATGATGAGCATGAGATGATTTGTACATAATGATTTCACCATGTTCTATATGCCAATTTACATGATTTTCGTTACATGATACATGTATACTTACATGGCATAGTTTTATTTTCCTCATACTCCTACTATAAATGATTTATGCATGACATTATCAGCATGTAGATAGAGTAGTTATCTACCATGCTTGCATTATTGCCTTACTGATCATGTGATTTCTCATTCCTCTCGACTTTCCCCCTACAGAGCGTGTGTAGTGGCCCAGTGAGGATTGAGGCATTTTGTTAAGACATCCGCTGCATCTCCATCTCCCAGAGGTATATACACAGAGATTCTTTTTGTATCTAAACAATGTAAAAGCATAATGATCATTTGAATTTGTAATATGGGGGATGTAAATGTTATAACACATAGTATGTATGAACATACCACTTAACATTGAATGTATAACAGTACTTTTGATTTATTTAGGAAGTGAATGGTAAGGAATGATTATTACTGCCTCACATCCTAATTGTGTAGTGGTGAATTGATCATGACCAGGTGAGGAAAGAAAATACGAAAAATTTATAATGATTTTCGATAATGAAAGGATAAAATGGGTCGTGACAGAGATTAGTATCATAGCTGTGTTGGCCTGATGTGAGTCAGTAATTAAATGTAGGAAAAGTACATCTCCATATTACTGTGTTTTTGTTTAGATATAACTGTGTATACCGTGATGGATTTTGGCTAATAACGATTTTAATACAAGAAGTTAGGCATTATGCCAGCTACGTGCCAAGGTAGAGGGGCAGGAGCACGTGCTAGAGGTCGTAGAGGTAGGCCTGAGAGCCATGCAGAGCCACATACTGATCAGGCTCCACAGAAGCCTGCTAAGAGATCAGAGGATACAGAGGCTTGCTTCACTAGGATAGAGCAGAGTATAGAGAGCCTAGTTGAGATAGTCACGTAGGCTTTGGGTGCTGGTGATAGATGAGGCCCCAAAGCGCAGCCTAATACTATTGGACAGGAAGCTACAGAGGCGGAGAGACCTCAGACTATAGAGACTGCTACTGTTACACCACCTCCAGTCTGGGATACAGCTTCTCTTATCGCTCTACAGTAGAGCGGTAGTGATTTGGGTTATGACTGCCAGTTAAGCAGATTGCGAGAGTTCCAAGGGTTGAAACCTCTGGTGTTCAGAGGGTTGAAGGACCTGGTTAATAGGGAGGATTAGGTGTATGAGATTGAGAAACTGTACAGATTCTTCAGGTGTACATCGGATGAGAAGGTAGCCTTTGCCGTGTTTATGCTGAAGGGTTAGGCAGAACACTGGTGGAGATCCACCGAAGCTATATTGAGGGCACGAGACTCAGGGATCACATGGGAGATATTTTTGGAGGTTTTCAGGAGACAATGCATCCCAGCCACCGTACAGAGGAAATTACAGATGGAATTTATAAATTTGGTTCAGGGGAACTGTACTGTAGATGAATACTAGTCGAGATTTATGTCTTTAGGGAGATATGATATGGACACGATGGGTAGTGAGACTCGAAAGATTCAAAAGTTCGTTGATGGACTGAGATTGGTCATCCGGACTAAGCTAGCCCCATTTGACATTCAGACATATGAGGAGGGGGTACACAAGGCTCAGTTATGCGAGCAAGACTTTGAGAGAAATGCCTCCGAGATTGGGAAGATTAATGTCAAAAGAGATAGAGACCGAAAGAGATTCGGGATGGATAGAATGGCTAGGAGAGGAGGTCAGAGATTTTTCAAGAAGAAACCTAAGATTGAGGAGGTTCGGGAGAGAGCTGCTAGACCTCCCGTGTACCCGACTTTGACTGCACTAAGGGGTATGGTTATTAGAGGACCACGACCTACTACTGACTAGTGTAGGAGATGTGGGAGATACCATGGGACTAGACCATGTCAGATACCCCTTAAGTCATGTTTTAGGTGTGGGAAGCCCTGACATATCTTGAGGTATTGTATTGAGATGGTTGAGACTGCCCCACAGAAGGGCAAGGAGCTAAAGAGAGCTCTAGTTGAGACAGCTACCCTGAGGAGGAGGGCCACAATTGAGGAAAAGGGGAAGCAGGTAGCAGGTGTGAGCAGAGGAAGAGTGCACGTGCTGGACCAAGACACGCGGACGCATCGGCGGATGTGATTAATGGTACTATCCGAATCTTTGATTTAGAAGCATTGGTATTATTTGATCCTAGTGCCATGCATTCCTTCATATGGCCTTCCTTTGCACATAAATTGTTGAAGCATGTGAAACCTACATTGTTGGATAAAATGTTGATGATTTCCATACCCATGAATGATAGTCAATTGACTGAGTATGTATATAGAGATTGTAAATTGAAGATAGAGGGAAAGGAAATGATAGCCAATTTAATTTTATTGAATAAAAATAATTTTGATGTAATATTGGGAATGGATTGGTTGGCTAACAATCATGTTGTTATGGACTGCCATGCTAAGACTTTGATGTTTCTAGAGATAGGAAATCATATTGTAAAATTTGTGAAATGAATTGAAAGAGTATAATTATGATAAAGGAAAAGAGTATAATCTTATGGAATTTATTGAGTGATGAATCTATTTGTTTATATTGAACATTGATGTGGTGGGTTATGTTACTAACAGTAGAAACTATGATGTTAAGGGTTCATTACCTACGTGGTTGATATAGATAAGGCACATCTGAAATTAAGGAACATACCCATAATTGCGGATTACCCTGATATCTTTCCAGATGAATTACCAAGGCTACCACTTGAAAGGGAAATGGAATTTTGCATAGAGTTAGTGCCTGGTACCAAGCCGATATCAAAACTACCGTATAGAATGGCACTGATTGAGTTGGAAGAGCTAAAGAAACAGTTGCAAGAACTGCTAGAGAAGGGGTTTATAAGACCGAGTGTCTCACCTTGGGGAGCGCCGGTACAGTTTGTAAAGAAGAAGGATGGAAGCCTCCGACTGTGTATAGATTACTGTTTTTTGAATAAGGCCACCATTAAGAACAAGTACCCCCTTCCACGTATAGATGATTTGTTGGATCAGCTCCGAGGAGCCCAAGTATTTTCAAAGATAGATCTGCGGTTAGGGTACCATTAGTTGAGGATAGGAAGTGGAGATGTGCCCAAAACAGCATTTCGTACCCGATATGGCCACTACGAGTTTTTGGTTATGCCATTCGGATTGACGAATGCCCCCGCAGCATTTATGACACTGATGAATGATGTATTCAAGCCGTACCTGGACAAGTTTATGATTGTGTTTATTGATGACATTTTAGTTTATTCTAAGTCCAGGGAAGATCATGGGGGGCACTTAAGGATAGTTCTGCAGACCCTCCGAGAGAAAGAGTTATATGCCAAACTCAGCAAGTGTAACTTTTGGTTAGAGCAGATCTCATTTTTTGGCCATGTTCTGTCAAATGATAGAGTATCAGTGGACCCATCCAAGATAGAGGCAGTCGTACAATGGGAATAGCCCAAGACTGTTACTGAGGTCAGAAGTTTTCTAGGATTGGCAGGGTATTATCGGAGATTTGTAGAGGGTTTCTCCAGAGTAGCTGCTCCGTTGACACGTCTCACACGGAAAGATGTCAAGTTTGTGTGGGATGAAGCAGGTGAGAGGAGTTTTGAGGAGCTTAAGCATCGATTGACTACTGCTCTGGTTCTCACCATTCCTACCAACTCAGGAGGATTCTTGGTGTATATAGATGCATCACATCAGGTACTAGGTTGTGTGCTTATGCAGGATGGAAAGGTAGTTGCATATGGATCTTGACAGTTGAAAGATCATGAGAGGAACTACCCGACACATGATTTAGAGTTGGCTGCCGTGGTGTTTGCTTTGAAAATATGGCGTCACTATCTCTATGGAGAGAAATTTTAGGTTTTCACAGATCATAAGAGCCTTAAGTACCTGTTCTAGCAAAAAGAGTTAAATATGAGACAGAGGAGATGGCTCAAACTTTTGAAAGATTATGATTATGAAATCATGTACCACCCGGGTAAGGCAAATGTAGTTGCCGATGCTTTAAGCAGGAAGAACCTCAGGTTGGTGTCTTTTTTGATGGTACGGGAACATGAGTTGTCGGAACAATTTGTAAACCTCAGTTTGGATGTAACCCTGCCTGGTTCAGAGAGACTTGAGATCATGGCTAGTTTGAGACTGGAGCCTGAGTTGATTGGCTGTATTCGATAGGCTTAGCAGAATGATCGATGATGTATTGATTGGTTGAGTCAGATACAGACAGGTGTTGGTATTGATTTTGAGCTGAGTACATATGGCTTATTGAGGTTCAGAAGCAGAGTATGTGTTCCCGCGGAGCCTGAGATCAAGAGACTGATTCTATCAGAGGCTCACTCATCGAAGTACACGATACATCCAGGGAGTACCAAGATGTAATAGAACCTTCGGAAGGTTTATTGGTGGTCTGGAATGAAGAGGGACATTGCTGATTAAGTCATTAAGTGTCTTGTTTGTCAGCAGGTGAATGTAGAGCATCAGAAACCTGCAAGATTATTGCAGCCTGTACCGATACCAATATGGAAGTGGGAGCATGTCACCATGGATTTTGTGATGGGATTATCGAGGACCCGTAGAGGTCTTGATGCCATATGGGTTATTGTGGATTGGTTGACTAAGTCAGCCTATTTCCTAGCTATGAGAGCTACCGATACTCTGAGTCAATTGGTGAACCTGTATGTTTGAGAGATAGTACAACTACATGGTGTACTAATGAGTGTTGTTTCTGATAGGGATGCCCGCTTCACTTCCCATTACTGGGAACATTTTCAGGAACCGATGGGGACCCACTTGAGCTTTAGCATCGCTTTTCATCCTCAGACAGATGGGCAGTCAGAGAGGACTATATAGACACTAGAGGATATGTTGAGAGCGTGTGTGCTGGATTTTGGAGGCTCATGGGACGATCACCTTTAGTTAGCCAAGTTTACCTATAATAATAGCTATCATGTGAGTATCGGGATGGCACCCTTTGAGGCACTGTATGGACGCAGATGTCGATCCCCCATTGGATGGGAAGAGGTTGGTGACAGATAGATTTTTACTTTGGACTTAGTGCAGCAGGCATTTGAGGACGTCCAATTGATATCTGAGAGATTACGGGCAGCTCAGAGTCGGAAAAAAAGTTATGTTGATAAGAGATGGAGACGACTAGAGTTTGATGTGGGAGAGTCGGTATGTTTAAGAGTTTCACCTTCGAAGGGTATTATGAGACTTGGTAAGAAGGGCAAGCTGAGCCTTAGATATATCGGACCGTTCGAGATTTTAGAGAGAGTAGGAGATAAGGCGTATAGGTTGGCATTACCATCGGACTTGGCAAATGTTTGTAACGTCTTCCACGTCTCTATGCTTCAGAAGTATCCCCCGGACTCGGCACATTTGATAAGATATGAGTCGTTGGAGCTCAATGAGAGTATGTCAGACCCAAATTTTTGTAGCTTGTACCTTATGATTCCTATGTGTATGAACACTATGTAATTATAGTTGAATCATAAGAAGAGTATTTACTAGACTTAAAGTGTTAGTGAAATGATTTAACACGCAAAAGCTACATAAAATGCCTAATGTGAGCAATGAGCATCACAGGCTAAACCGAGTTATTCTAAATTATTCTGACTGAAAATAAGAACTTAAAATGAAAGAGCATAGAGAGCTCATGAAGGAAAGTCAGCTTGATTTAGTCCCGAACATAGAAAACGAGAGTAAAAGCTACAAAGGGTAAAATGGACCTTTTTAGCGAGAAAAGGTGTTTCGGGTATAATTATCCATCGAAAGCGGTAGGAATATAAAGACGAGAGTGTAAGACATAAGATATGACACTTTCAAAATTTTAAGAAAAAGTCAACTTAGTTAATGGTTAAGGAAAAAGTCAACTATAGTTAAGAAAGTGGACTTTTACCATAGTTGACTAATCATGGTTAAAAATTAACCCGTGTGGAGGAAAATTTGGGGAAAATATTCTTGGCCAGAATACAAGATAATCATCCTTGGAAGTAAGGAAAATTTATTCGGAAGGATTCCGGAATAAATTTAATGGTTAAAAACGTAATGGGCCTAAGGTGAAAATTGTAAAGCCCATTAAGGTATACTAAACGTATATCGAAATTCTTAGGTCCTTTAGACCGAATTGTGGGACCAATTGATTGGCCAAATTTTGAGACAATTAAAGGCCCGAGACATTGTAAAAATTTAAGCCCAAAAGCCCATTAAGAAAGCCCAAACCGAGAAGCCCAAATAGAAAAGCCCATGAGATAAATATCTAACCATAGTTAAAGTTAACTATGACTCATAAGGTGACTCATGGTTAAGGTTTGGAAAGTTAAGTTAAATGGCTGAAAAGTAAAGCTTAATGGCTAAGTATATGGCTTATAAATTCAGCCACACCATTGTCATCTTCATCACACCAAATCCGGCTAGAAGAAGAAACCATTGAAACATATTTTCCAACCTTTCTCTCACTAGAAATCACTAGGAATTAGGCATATTTGGAACTTGCATTCTTCATAGGAGTTGTTCCAAATTGAAAGGAGAGTGACATATGTTGGAATTGGCTATCAAGGAGCCATAGAGTGCAAACCGAGAGCCTCCAAAGTTTCGACCAAAGGGTGAACACAACAATTGGTATATTTTCTAAATTCCAATTTCATATATGTTAATGTATGAATGATTTTAAGTATGTTGATATATGTTTTAAGCATTGAAACAATTAAATCACCATGGAGTGGGTTAGGCCGAGAGTGAGTAATGGGATATTGATTTATGTCAATATGATTTTAAGACTTAAATGGATTAGTGTACATGTATTAATGTTAATGGTGTAATTAGAATTAATCAAATTGATTAATTAATACATGTAATTTGTTGGCAATCAAGGTGTTTGATAAAATGCCTAAATGAACTATATGTTGATTGGTAATGTTGCCTACCAAGTGTTTGTTAAAATGCCTAAGTGAAATTGGCTAAATAATAGGCATGGATGGCATGCCATGGTAAAACCGAGGCATGGGTAGCTCTCGGCCATGGCATGTGGTCGAGAGGCCCAATGGGCCAAGCCCAAATATTTTAGGCCCAATAGGGTGTAATGGGCCTAGAACAAAGCCCAATAAGAGTTGGTGGGTCCCACAAGCCCAATAGGCCCAACGAAAGTGAATAGTAAAATGAAAATGGGCTTAAGGCCTAGTTAGGCCCATTAAGGATTTGTAAGGCCCATTAAGGGAAAATGGACTGTATTAATGTGTAATACAGTAGGAAAATGATAATTAACCTGAGGAATGGTTATTTACAGCTCCGGAGTTTACATTGAGAGCTGATCGGACTGCGAGATTGAGCAGCACCGAAGAAGTGAGGTCACTTAACGTGATCCGAGGTAAGGGACTTTTGCAAGTAGTTAGAGATATCTGCACGTATTTTCATCTGCTTTTACATTCACTTAAAAACTTTGAGGGTCAGAGAAAGTGAATAATAATTATTGCCACCCGATAGTGGCAAATTACGATTTTGCCCCTAGTTAGTCAAAAAGTCAACTTTTGTGAAAAGTTGCAAAAAGCATGGAAACTATTATTGTGAGTGTTTAACTGCTGTTTAGCATGAAAATAAATAGATGGGCTAATGATTTTAAGGTTGATGTGACTTAAGCACATTTTATAGTGCTGATTTTAATATTTTGTAAACAATCCATTTTTAAAGAGCCATCTATCATATTATGTGAGAATGAATCGTGCTAGAGCATAGCTCGCACTGGATTTCATATGTTTTCCACATACATTAGTGCTGAATTTTGATACGCACTAGATTTCCATGACATACATGATAGAGTACTGGAGTTTTACTCGTACTCAGTTTTATATGATATATGCATGACAGAGTGCTGGAGCGATTAGCTCGTACTCGAGTTTTACATGAGATACATGACAGAGTACTGGAGCGTTGCTCGTACTCGATTCTTCATGGTTTATGCATAGCATAGTACTGGAGCTATTGCTCGTACTTGATTTAATACATGAACTATGCATTGACCTAGTTGCTGAAGGTTTACTCGCACTAGAGTTGAGTTTGTGATGTGAAACAGTGTTCGAGGGTAGTGTCGACTGTGTGTCGCACTCAAGGGCGCGCACTGTATGTGATATTATTTACATGTTACCTATTCATGCCGCATTCTCGTGTGACTGAGTGTCACATTTTGAGAGGATGGCCAACATAAGGGTATTAGAGATGTGGTATGATATTCCACAGGCGCGAGGGCAAAGACCTATGGTAGGCACCCTGACTGTGATGTTGATATTCCACGGGTGCGAGGACTAAGACCTATGGCAGGCACTCTAACCATGATGTAGGGTCTACGGGTGTACTTTGTACCGTGCCTGGGTGGCGCGAGGAGTACGCTGTACTGTGTGTTACGCATAGTTGACGGCTGTAGTGGACTGACCATCCTCCCGTTGCAGCAGTGATGCCCCGCACACCGAGATCTGTGTTGCTTGGGATCACCTTTCGGATATGATCATAGTCCAGGATACTATTTGCATTTAACCACAGAGTCTCACATGATATATCACATTGATTGACTGATTTAAATTGTGGACAGACCTGAGGGATGGGTCGAACTTCGATTTTGTGATGTGAATTATTTTAATGCCATATTTATTGTGATTTAAATATACATGGCATGATTTACATAAAGGCATGGTTTATATACGATGCATTGTTTTACACTACATGCCTACATTTGAGAAAGAAAGCATGATTTCTGTACATGGGATTTAATCTGTACAAGTATATATATTATATTTCAAGACATGCTTTTAAAGTGAGTTAAGGAAATAATGTTTTCAAGGCATAGCATTATTTTGAGTAGATAGTGTAGATATCTACTTGCTTGCCTGATTTCCTTACTGAGCGCGTTGTATGCTCACCCCCTTTCTTTACATCTCTCTACAGAGCGTCAGTAGAGCGAGAGCTATCGAGGGATAGTATTCCTGAGTCCACTGCTAGTTCCTATCGACCGCTAGGTATACAGATTTTATACAGTTGTGTATCTAAACATAGAAACAGCACAGTGATGTATACGATATATATTATGGGGAATGTATTTGTATTAGATTTTATATAATCTTACATGTATGATAAATGCAAGTACAGTCAGTAATAGTATGTTGACATGAATGTATGATATTGGATGATGTGGTAAGTGAGGACTTTGACATCGAATCACAGCCCAACCATTGAAGAGAGGAAAGGTAAGTCAAAATGCGAAAAACATTTGTAGTGATTTTGCTTAAAGCCATGGATTGAGAATGGGTCATGACAGAGTATGACATATGTGGAGAAACCGTTTCAGATATTGGACAAAAAGGAAAAGGTGCTGAGGACAAAGACAACTCCCTTGGTGAAAGTTCTTTGTCAACATCATACGGTGGAAGAGGCCATATGAGAATTGGAGAACTTGATACGGGAGAAGTACCCTCAACTTTTTGAAGAGTGACTTGGTTCTAATTTGGAGGAACAAATTCCTTGAAGGAGGGGAGGAATGTAAGACCCGTATTTTTGGATGTAAACTTTATGAAATCATGAGTATGGTGATGTATTTATAATGTAAAGCATAAATGATGTAAGTCCATGGATTCGATGTACAAACTTCTAACATGAGTTTGTAATGTACATACAAGTTTCATTGTGTATGAATATAAAAAAATGGACTTTTATAATTGATGAATGTGATTGGAACTGAAAATGAGTAGTGTGGTAAAATAGAATGAAGTTGTACTTCCATTTAGCTTCGTATGGTATACCTTTGGCTATACAATGAATACACACAAGTTTTAATGTGTATAAAGTATGAATGGATGTCATTTTCAAGTCTTAAAGGTAACTGGATGAGCAAATGACCATGGCAGCAAATTAAGGATGTTTGGGTGTGAGTTGCTGCAGAAAAACTGCAGAAAATCTGGAAAATATGAAGGCCAAATCGATCTCATAGGATGAAAGATCGATCTGGAAGAACAAAAAATGTTCTTATTTGAGCTATGGAACAAGATAGATCGATCTCTAATGGAGTCAGATCGATCTGCTAAATATTCTATAAAATGAGGATCGATTCTTAAGGCAAACAAATTGATTTCCTTAGCTCTCGGGTTGGAGCAGATCGATCTCCTACCTTAGCTAGATCAATCTCCTTAAGCTACTTCCTGAGAACAGATCGATCTCAAGCACTCGACAGATTAATCTTATGCATTCAAATTGGCATGAAAATGAGGGATTTAAGAGGACCAGATCGATCTCATGCTTCGACAGATCGATCTCATCAAGTAATTTCTATAAAAAGGAGCAGTGAAATCTGCATTTTTCTGAGATAGAACCATTCTTTCCATTTTAACCTTCAAAACCTAGTTTTGTCTCTCTAAAATCAGCCTATTTTCAGTAAGAATTGAGGGGAAGCTATTAGATACAAAGTTGTTCATCTTAAAGAAGAGAACAACATAGTTTAAAATCAAAACCTCACTTGTTAAATTAAAGGAACTAAGGGCATTGTCATTTGGAGCAAGAGAAGAAGCTAGATTTTTTTCGGAGATCGTTGGAGATGAATCGAACCCTACAAGTAAGCAGCTCTATAGAAAGTGAAATCACGTGACAATGATTCCAAGTAAGGGAATTTTATGAGTATATAGAGATAGTTGCTCGTATTTTAAACTCGTAGGTGAATGTAAGGCGTTTATGAAATGCATGATTATTTAAGAAAATGATTATTGGTATGTGTGAATAACTATAAGTATGTGTATGATTTGGTTTTTATGTGGATGTTATAAAAAGGGATAGTAAGGCCAATAATTGTATAAATCACATGTTTTGAATGTTTTCACAAAACACAATACTTTGTTATGGACAAAGAAAAGGATAGGTTGGCTAGTGATTGATTGATGTGGTGGAATGGCACATGTGAGGTGCTAATTATGTTTTGTGATTTGTTTTGAATGTATATGAGTTGTCTATTGAGTTTATATGAATTAAATCGTGCTGGAGCCTAGCTCGCATTGGATTTTGATGTGTTTACTTATATGAAACATGCTGGAGCTTAGCTCGCACCTTGGTTTTATCCATGATAATGTTTTATAAACCGTACTGGAGCTTTTGCTCGTACGTGAATTTTGAGTGGTTTTCTTTTGCATAAAGTCATACTGGAGCTATGCTCGTACGTGGTATTCTTCATGTTTTAATGCATAAATGTCGTACTAGACCGTTACTCATACGAGGAGGTTTCTTTACTATGCATATATCGTGCTAGAGCTTAGGTCGCACTAGTTTTCACACTGTGGTATATATGACGCCGTGGTGAGGGTAATACGGATTAATGTCCAGAGAACCCAACAGGCCTAACAGACCTCTTGTGTGGGGTGAAGGTGAGGGGCTAGGACCTGACATTAATCCATTTCAGGGAACCCAAAAGGGGCGAGCAAGGCCATGAGGGGCTGGGACCTGATATGGTGTTCAAGGAACCCAAAAGGGGTGAGCAAGGCCATGAGGGGCTAGGGCCTAACACCAGAGAAAATACTCCTACGGGCACTTAAGACTATATCAATTACACATGGCATTGGGTTAGATAAGACCTACAGCTAGCACCCCCATCCATGATATGGGTTCGCGGAGTACATTGTACCATGTATATCACATGGAGTACGTTGTACCGTGTGGTTTAAATACTGATGAGCAAGTCTGGCGGAGAACTAACCCACCTTCATTCCAGCATGATACCCCGCACACCGGGATCCATGTGGTCTGGGATGATTTATGACATAGTTGGCCAACATTGTCTTTGAGATAGAGTGACCTGTCTTACTCGATTTATATAGTACCACATGGTTTTGATATATAAGTGTGATTGTGACTATCCAGGGTAGACCCGAGGGAGGGGTCGAGCCTTGTGGGATTTTGATTGAGAAATGATAATGATGTTTGTGATTGTGAAACGTTTGTGATGGGGTTTTGATGAAAGTGAGAATGAGATAAAATTAAAAGGATTTTTCAAATTGAATTTCCCTTTTATTATGAGATTTGACAATGATGAGCATGAGATGATTTGTACATGATGATTTCACGATGTTTTATATGCCAATTTACATGATTTTCGATACATGATACATGTATACTTACATGGCATAGTTTTATTTTCCTCATGCTCCTATAAATGATTTATGCATGACATTATCAGCATGTAGATAGAGTAGTTATCTACCATGCTTGCATTTTTGCCTTACTGAGCGTGTGGTTGCTCATCCCTCTCTACTTTCCCCCTATAGAGTGTGTATAGTGGCCCTGTGAGGACTGAGGCATTTTGTTGAGACATCCGTTGCATCTCCATCACCCAGAGGTATATACACAGAGGTTCTTTTTTTATCTAAACAATTTAATAGCATATTGATCATTTGAATTTGTAATATGGGGGATGTCAATGTTATAACACATAGTATGTATGAACATACCACTTAACATTAAATGTATGACAGTACTTTTGATTTATTTAGGAGGTGAATGGTAAGGAATGATTATTACTGCCTTACAGCCCAACTGTGTAGTGGTGAATTGATCACGACCGGGTGAGGAAAGAAAAACCCGAAAAATTTATAGTGATTTTCGGTAATGAAAGGATAAAATGGGTTGTGACAAAGAAGAAGTTGTATGCTAAACTCAGCAAGTGCTACTTTTGGTTGGAACATATCTCTTTTCTGGGTCATATAGTATCGAAGGATGGAGTGTCAGTGGATCCATCAAAGATTGAGGTAGTGATACAGTGGCAGAGACCCTAGACAGTGACAGAGATCAAAAGTTTCCTGGGTTTAGCTTGATATTATCAAAGGTTTGTGGAGGGATTCTCGAGATTAGTCGCTCCTTTGACACATCTCACAAGAAAGAACGTAAAATTTGTGTGGGATGATAACTATGAGGAAAGTTTTCAGGAGTTGAAGCGTCGTTTGACTACAGCTCTGATACTCACCATTCTTACCGGCTTAGGAGGTTTCGCGGTGTATACGGATGCTTCACACCAAGGACTGGGGTGTGTGTTGATCCAGGATGGGAAAGTAGTAGCCTATGGATCAAGATAGATGAAGGATAATGAGAGGAACTACCTGACCCATAATCTATAGTTGGCGGTCATAGTGTTTGCATTGAAAATATGGTGTCACTATCTTTATGGTGAGAGATTTCAGGTTTACACTGATCATAAGAGCCTTAAGTGTCACGACCCTCAACTTACCAAAATAAGTACAAATTTTTCGCATTTCCATGCATCAATCTTTAATCATCCTTCCTCGATCGTGAACAACCACACTCTTAACAGTTGGGCTGTGTGTCGACGTCTAACTCACTCCACTATACCAATTCAATTTGAAACATTATCTATGAGTAAACACTTGTATAAATGTATATATATATATATATATATATATATATATATATCAGAGTTGTTACACGTGTTTACATTGTTTTACATCCCCAGTAGTTACATATAAAATGCTACTGTGCTATGTCTAGTTTAGATACAAAATAATCCAAGTGTGTATACCTTTAGCGATGGGATGCAGCGGATTACCAAAAGGGAAACGCCTCCAGTCACGCTCACTCTATACTCAAATCTCTGTAGAGAGGGGGAAAATAAGGGGGGTGAGCAAACCACACGCTCAGTAAGGCAATCATGCGAATAGGTAGATACTGCACTATCTACGTGATCGTGATGCCATGCTCAAAAGCATTTTATTCATTATTTATCTCAAAACATGAGTGTATGATTGTGTTAATGGTATGTAAAGCATTCATGCTATTAAAATCAAGTGCACATTTCAACTCAAAGCATGGTATAAATCATCATGCATAATTCACAATAAAAGCATGGCATTACCCATCATGCATTTTCTCAAATAGCATGGCATTAACCATCATGCATTTTCACAATAAAGCATGGCATTAAACATCATGCATTCGTGCACTTTAAAAACCATTAACAAATCAATTCAACGTCAGGTCTCAGCCCATCCCTCAGACTTTCCTGACCCACAAATCATTTTCAAACATGGATTTATTCTCAAATAGCAGTAGACATGTGAGATAGGCAGTTCAACAATAGGTAATAACCTCAAGGCCTATGTACATAACCTGTGATATCGGCTACACGGATCAGGTGTGCGGGATATCACCACTATCTGCTTCCACACGGGAGGTGGGTCAAATCCTACCCGCCGGTCCATAGCAGATCTCATCCGAAGATGGCACATCACAACTCAACACGGGATAATGTACCCTATGCTACATGCACGGTACAACGTACTCCGTGGACCCAATCAACACATCATATCATGCCACATCTCAAACGCACGTGTGAGCCTATTTAATCGGTACGACCTCTTGTCTACCCGAAGCTCCTAACACGGCTAATTAATCATGTCAAAACAATGCACGTGTGAGCCTATTTAATCGATGTGACACCCAATCTACTCGAAGCTCCAAACACGGCAACATGCAAGGTGGGCATCCAGTGCGAGACAAACTCCAAGCACAATGCCAAAACAATTATGAAATCCATGTGAAAACTAGTGCCTCTTGCACTCATGTGTATAAAACACATCAAATCTCGTGTGAGTCATACTCTAACACGCTTTCATACTCACGAAATCATGTAGGTGGCTCAAAACTTTGCAAAGTATGGTTAACAAAACCAAAACACACACATTTCTTTTGCAAATCATTTCAATGTTAGCCAACCTACCAATCATTTGCTAAAAAGCAATAAAACATGATTTTCAAAGCAATATGCTTTTGTTTTCATGCACATTTCTCAAACTCCCAACTTTTACCCTTCAATCACCCAGCATCATTTCCTAATCTCATGCATTCTAGCAAAACATTTAAGCGCCCAAATTGCGCACAAATATCTCTAAGAGTCCACACAATTCCCTTACCTCGATTTACTTGGTGTGACTCCTTTCCTTTTAGCTTCTCACGCTCTTGGCTCAACTCGCCTCGGCGTATCCTCGGAAGCTGCGATTCATTCATTAAATCAATTGAGTTAATGTATTTAACCCATAATTGACCTCACTAGTCAATATTATTCACTTATGCATTTTACAAATGCCTTAATCCACATTTTACCTCTTTTAGGTAAATCTCACAATTTATCCACTAACCACACCTTAAAATCATACCACAACACTATTAATAACTTCTACATATCCCATTCATCATTAATCTCCATACATTTCACTTTCTCACTCTAGACCATTTCTAGGTCATAATCATTCCAATGCATTTTAGATAGTTTCTAACCATCCATACTCATGCCAAACAACTCCAAAATCAATTATATAAACAATGTACCATAGTTGGAGTGTTAGAATCTTACCCAATTTGATTTCTCTTCTTGCTCCAAATGGCAATAGCCTTAACTCCTTCAATACCAACAATGGGAAAATGCCTTCCAACTATGTTGTTCTTTTCTTTGATAGGAACAACTTTCCCTCTAATGGTCTCTCTTCAAACCTCACTGAAAATGGCTGATTTTAGAGAGAGAAAGTTAGGTTTTTGGGTTGAAAGTGGAAGGTTAGTGTTTTTCCTGAAATTTTCTGATTTTCAGCACTCCTTATATAGAAATAGCTTGAGGAGATCGATCTGGTCCCCTTAAATCCCTCTTTTTTCACGGCATTTTAAGCATGAGATCGATCTGTCGAAGCATGAGATCGATTTATCGAAGCATGAGATCGATCTGCTCCCAAACAGAGAGCTGAGGAGATCGATCTGGGTGCTTGGGGATCGATCTTTTCACTACAGAATGCTTAGGAGATCGATCTGGCTCCATTGGAGATCGATCTGCTCTATTCCTTTGCCCAAATAAGAGCACTTTGGCTCTTCCAGATCGATCTCTCATCCCATGAGATCGATCTGCCCTTCACAATTTCCAGATTTTTTGCAGTTCTTCTGCAGCAACACTTACCAAACATCCTTAATTTGCTACCATGATCCTTTTCTCATCCATTCATCTTTGAGACTTGAAAATGGCATCCATCCTCACTTCATACACATTAAAACTTGTGTAGAATCTTTGTATGACCAATGGTATTTAATATAAACAAAAATGGAAGTGCACATCTTATGCAATTCTTGTCAGGACCCCAGTTTCAATCCTTGACTTTAACCAAAAACCACAATAAATTTTTCGCATTTTTAACTTACCTTTCCTCTCTTCATTGGTTGGGCTGTGATTCGATGTCAGAGTCTTCACTTACCATAATATCCATTCTCATACATACATGTCAATATATTAATTCTGACTGTAGTTGCTTTTATTATACATGTAAGATTTTATAAAATCTAATACGATTACATTCCCCATAATATATAACGTATACATCACTGTGCTGTTTCTATGTTTAGATACACAACTGTACATAATAAGTATACCTGATGAATCGATAGGAACTAGCAGTGGACTCTGGGACACTCTCCCACGATAACTCTCGCTCTACTGACGCTCTGTAGAGAGATGTAAAGAAAAAGGGGTGAGCATAATGCGCTCAGTAAGGAAATCAGGCAAGCAAGTAGATATCCACACTATCTACTCAAAATAGTGCTATGCCTTGAAAACATTATTTCCTTAACTCACTTTAAAAGCATGTCTTGAAATATAATATATATGTACTTGTACAGAATAAATCCCATGTACAGAAATCATGCTTTATTTCTCAAAAGTAGGCATGTAGTGCAACACAATGCATTTATATATAAATCATGCCTTTATGTAAATCATGCCATGTATATTTAAATCACATATAAATATGGCATCAAATGATTCACAACACAAATCGGAGTCCGACCCATCCCTCAGGTCTGTCCGCAGTTTAAAGAAGTTAATCAATGTGATATAACATGTGAGACTCTGTGGTTTATGCAAATAGTATCCTGGATTATGATCATATCCGAAAAGAAAGTGATCCCAAGCCACATAGATCTAGATGTGCGGGGCCTCACTGCTGTAACGGGAGGATGGTCAGTCCAATGTCAACCGCCAGCTACGTAACACACGGTACAGCGTACCTCGTGCCACTCAGACACGATACAAAGTACCCCCGTGGACTAGTTCTCACGGCCAGAGTGCCTACCATAGGACTTAGCTCTCACTCCCGTGGAACTCATCAACATCACAGTCAGGGTGCCTAACATAGGTCTTAGCCCTCGTGCCTGTGGAAATATCATACCACGTCTATACCAACCTCATGCGGATATCCTCTCTAGCTATGACACACAGTCACGCAAGGTCTCAAGCATGGATTTCAACATGTATTACATATCACATACAGTGTGCATCTTAAGTGCGACTCACAGTCGTCACTCCGCTCAACACTGTTTCACATCATAAAATTCGACTCTAGTGCGAGCACTCTCTAGCAACTAGGTCAATGCATAGTTTATGTATTAAATCAAGTACGAGCAATAGCTCCCAGTACTATGCTATGCACAATATCAAAATCAAGTACGAGCAATAGCTCCCAGTACTATGTCATGTATAAACCATGAAGAATCGAGTACGAGCCACGCTCTAGCACTCTGTCATGCATATATTATTCAAAGCTGAGTACGAGTAAAACTCCAGTACTCTATCATGCATGTCATGAAAATCTAGTGCGTATCAAATCCAGCACTAATATTATGTGGAAAAACACATGAATCCCAGTGCGAGCTGTGCTCTAGCACGATTCATTCTCACATAATATGATAGATGGCTATTTAAAAAGGGATTGTTTATAAAACATCAAAATCAGCACTCAAAGTGTGCTTAAGTCATATCAACCTTAAAATCATTAGCCCATCTATTTATTTTCATGCTAATAACAATTAAACACTCACAATAGCATTTTCCATGCTTTTTGCAACTTCTCACAAAAGTTGACTTTTTGACTAACTAGGGGCAAAATCGTAATTTACCACTATCGGGTCGCAATAATTATTATTCACTTTCTCTGACCCTCAGAGTTTTTAAGTGAATGCAGAAGCAGTTGAAAATACGTGCAGGTATCTCTAACTACTCGCAAAAGTCCCTTACCTCGGATCACGTCTCGTGACCTCACTTCCTCGGTGCTGCTAATTCCCGCAGTCCGATCAGCTCTCAATGTAAACTCCGGAGCTGTAAATAACCATTCCTCAGGTTAATTATCATTTTCCTACTGTATTACACATTAATCAGTTTAATTTCCCTTAATGGGCCTTAAAATCCTTAATGGGCCTTAATCCGTATTAAGCCCGTTTTCCACTTATTATTTCCCTTCATCAGGGTCTATCAACTCATTGGGCCTATCAATACCCATTGGGCTTTATTCCAAGCTCTTTGGATAGCCCGTATATCATTTACGACATTTAATTCAAAATTCCAATTATAATTCACTAAATACGGAATTTAATCCGAAATACGTAAAATAAATCTTAAATACGCATAAATCACATAAATTGTCGTAAATGAGCTTTACTTACCCGAGATTATACGATAGTACGCAAATCGAAGTTCGATCGGGCTTCTGTTCGGAATTTATCGTCGAACTACACAATTTATTATATTTAACTCCGGGTCAATTTCCGATTAAATATAATTTAAATAAATTCATCGGAAATCAAATCGGTCACTTTTGACCTCGTATCGACTTACCCGAAGTCCGGTGAAATCCCGAAAATTTTCCTTTTCCTTTTTCTTTCTTTTTTTTCCTCTTTTTCCCCTTTTTTTCTTTTTTTTTATTATTTATTTTTATTATTATTTTACTATAAAATAATAATAAAAATCCCATAAATATCCCATAAATATCCCAAAAATATCTAGAAATATCTTAAAAAATCATATTAAATTCATTTAATCCGTAAATGAATTTATCAGTCCGCTTTTACCTATTCGGTATATTTTTCCACTATTTTTGGGCTCATTTTTCGAGGCGAAAATTCCGATAAATTCTAATAATTTATATCTTGATCAATTGGGCTCGAAATTAAATATTTTCCTCGATTTTGATCAAGATTCCTCAATTTCATATTTTTAATGAAATTCTCTTATCGAAATTATACCGAATGTCAGTCATTTGACCGTTTTACCCCTGCACTCGTTTGGGAATTAACTTAACCCTTATCTCGCTGTTATGTAGCTTACATGCATTTTTAATTTATCAAATTGTCGATTGCATGTTAGTAAATACTCTTTTTATGATTCAACTATAATTACATAGTGTTCATACACTTAGGAATCATAAGGAAATAAGCTACAAAAATCCGGGTCTGACAATTCTACTTCCATTTTACCAAACTACTCATAATCCATTCTACACACATTCTCCACATGTTTAAGTCCATTTCTTCACATTCATACTTAATGTAACTTGTATGTACAATTACCACTCTCATTACAAGTGTGTACATTACTTATGGACTTACATTACATATACTTCACTCATGAATTCATACTCTATTTACATTTCTATGTACATATATACCATTATACATATACGGGGTCTCACATGTACCTGTTCTCACAGAAAGAGTTAAACATGAGATAGAGGAGATGGCTTGAGCCTTTAAAGGATTATGATTGTGAGATCCTGTACCACCCGGGTAAGGAAAATGTGGTTGCTGATGCATTGAGTAGGAAACATCTCAGGTTGGTGTCATTTGTGATGGTCAGGGAATACGAGCTGTTGGAACAGTTCATGAACCTCAATTTTGATGTAACCCTGCCTGACGTTGATAGTGGATTTATGATAGCTAGCCTGCAGTTAGAACCGAATCTGGTAGATCGAATTAGATAGGCTTATCGAATTAATCAAGAGTGTGGTGATATTGTCGGGCAGATACAGAGGGGTACAGAGACAAACTGTTGAGGCTCAGAGGTAGGATATGTGTTCCCAATGATCCAGAGGTCAAGAAGTTGATCTCGACAGAGGCTCACTCATCGAGGTATATGATACATCCATGGAGTACTAAGATGTATCAAGACCTTTGAAATGTTTATTGGTGGTCTAGGATGAAGAAAGACATTGCTGAATATGTCACTAAGTGTCTCGTTTGTCAGCAGGTGAAGGTAGAGCATCAGAAGCCTGTAAGATTATTGCAGCCTCTACCGATACCGACATGGAGGCGGAAGCATGTCACTATGGATTTTTTTATGGGATTACCGAAAACCCGTAGAGGTCATGATGCCATATGGGTGATTGTGGATCGGTTGATGAAATTAGCCCATTTTTAGCAATGAGAGCTATCGATACTCTGAGCCAGTTAGCGAACTTGTATATGCGCGAGATAATGAGGCTACATGCAATTCTAGTGAGTGTTGTTTTTGATAAGGATGCCCGCTTCACTTTCCACTTTTGGGAACGTTTTCAGGAAGTGATGGGGACCCAGTTGAGTTTTAGCACCGCGTTTCATCCTCATACAGATGGTCAATTTGAGAGGACTATATAGACCTTGGAGGATATGTTGAGAGCGCGTGTATTGGATTTTGGAGGCTCTTGGGATGACCATTTGCCACTCGCAGAGTTCGCCTATAATAACAGTTTTCATGCGAGTATCAGGATGGCACCACATGAGGCATTGTATGGGCGTAGATGCCATTCCCATATTGGATAGGAAGAGGTTGGTGACAGATAGATTTTTACTCTTGACTTGGTTAGGCAAGCCTCTAAGGGTGTCCAATTGATTTGTGAGAGGTTACAGACAACTCAGAGCTAACAAAAGAGTTATGCTGATAGGAGACGGAGACCACTAGAGTTTATGGTGGGTGAGTAAGTGATTTTGAAAGTTTCTCCTTCTAAGGGTATTATGAGATTCGGGAAGAAGGGAAAGTTGAGCCCTCAGTATTTAGGGCCATTTGAGATACTTGATAAGGTGGGAGATGAGGCATACAGGTTGGCATTGCCACTAGAGTCGGCAAGTGTACATAACATCTTCCACGTATCCATGTTACGAAAATACCACTCGGACCCGGGGTATATGATAAGGTACGAGCCTTTGGAGCTCAATGAGAGCATGACATACGTTGAGAAGCCGGTTCGGATATTGGACAGAAAAGAGAAAGTGTTGAGGACAAAGATAATTCCTTTAGCAACATCACACGGTGGAAGAGGCCACATGGGAATTGGAGAGTTTGATGCGAAAGAAGTATCTCGAGCTATTCACGGATTGAATTGGTTCCAATTTGGAGGATCAAATTTTCTAAGTGGGGCAGAATGTGAGACCCCATAAATGCTTAACCTTGTATATATGTAAATGGTGATGTATTTGTAATGTGAAGCATTAATGATGTAGAGTCCATAAGTTCATTATGTATGAATATGAAGAAATGGACTTTTGTATGTGATGAATGTGAGTGGAATGGAATATAAGTAGTGTAGTAAAAATGGAATGAAGTTGAATAAGAGGTGTGAATCTTTATGCTTCAACTTGGTTTTGTATTGTATACCTTTGGTTATACAATGAATGTACACAAGTTTTAATGTGTATAAAGTATGAATAGATGTCATTTTCAAGAGTTAAAGGTAACTGGATGAGAAAATGACTATGGAAGTAAATTAAGGATGTTTTGGTGTAAGTTGTTGAAGAAAAACTGCAGAAAATCTGGGAAATATGAATACCAGATCGATCTCATAGGATGAGAGATTGATCTGGAAGAGCCAAAATACTCTTATTCGAGCAATGGAACATGGCAGATCAATCTCCAATGGAGCCAGATCAATTTGCTAAACATTCTGTAAAGAGAAGATCGATTTCAAGGCAAGCAGATCGATTTCCTTAGCTCTCGGGTTGGAGCAGATTGATCTCCTCCCTAGCCAGATCGATCTCTTCAACTCTCTTCTGGAGACAGATCGATCTCAAGGTTTCGATAGATCGATCTCATGCCGTCAACTGTCATGAAAAAAGAGGGATTTTAAGAGGACTAGGTCGATTTCCACCCAAGGGAGATCGATCTCATCAAGCTAAATCTATAAATAGGAGCAATTGGATATGCAGATTTCGGGAGTAACCATTTCCTTTCCATTTCTAACCCAGAAACCTAGTTTTCTCTCTCTAAATCCACCTATTTTCAAGAAGATTTGAGGGAAGACTATTAGACACAAAGTTGTTCACATCAAAGAGAAGAACAACATAGCTTGGAGGCATTTCCCCATTTGTTGGATTTAAGGAACAAGGGACATTTCTATTTGGAGCAAGGAGGAAATCCAAAGAGGTAAGTTCTAATGCATCGATCCAAGTATATTGTCAATTTATTGACTTTGGAGTTGTTGGGTGTGAATATTAATGGTAGGAACTATCTAGAATGCGGTTAGTTAAGAAAGTGAAATGTAGAGGTATTAATGATGAATAGGATATCTTGAGGTGATAATGGTGTTGTGGGTATGGAATTAAGATGGTGTTGTGGAATGAATTGTGAGACTTACCCAAAAAGGGTAAAATGAATATTTAAGGCATAGGTAAAATGCATAGTTGAATGAGAGTTAGCAACACTAACTCGAGCGTTTGATGAATGAATTGCAGCTTCTGAGGATACACTGGAGCAAGTTGAGCCAAAAGCGCAAGAAACGTAAAGGAAGAGAGTCACACCCTAAGTAAATCGAGGTAAGAGAATTGTAAAACCCTTAAATTCATAAGTATATACATGCAGATGCTATTTGAAGCATAAATGATGTAAAGTCCACATAATTAAATGTACACACTCGTAATATGAATTTGTGATGTACGTACAAGTTTCGTTATGTATGAATAATAAGAATTGGACTTTTGTAGATGATGAATGTGAGTGGAATGGAAAATGAGTGGTGTGGTGAAATGGAATGAAGTATGCCTAAGTTGCATAAAGGGTTATACTCCATTTGGTTGTAAATTGTATACCTTTGGTTATACAATAAAGGTACACAAGTTTCAATGTATATAAAGTAGGAATGGAATTCATTTTCAAGCCTTAAAGGTGATTGGATGAGAAAATGACTATGGCAGCAAAATAAATAAAGTTTGGTGTGTGTTACTACAGAAAGCTGCAGTAAAATCTAGAAAATATGAATAAGGGATCGATCTCATGGGATGAGAGACTAATCTTGAAGAGCCAAAAATGCTCTTGTTCGAGCAATGGAACAAGGGCAGATCGATCTTCAAGAGGGCCAGATCGATCTGCTAAGCATTCTGTGAAGAAGGAATCGATCCCTAGAGGTCCAGATCGATTTCCTTAAGCTAATGACTTGCAACAGATTGATCTCATGCAAGAGCAGATCGATCTCCTTAAGGTTCTATGTTTTTCAGATCGATCTCATGCTTGGAAGCAGATTGATCTCATTAAGCCTGAAAGGTCAGTTTCGAGAGGAAAAAGTGCAGGGCAGATCAATCTCATTGAAGAGAAGATCGATCTCATAGAGACAATGCTATAAATACTAGACTTCTGCACTTCAGTTTGCATGAGAGAAACTATTCCATTCAAGAACAAAAGTGTAACCTAACATCCCTACACTAGAAAACTTCAATTTGTGATCAGTTTTAAGTGAGATATAGTTGAGCAACGTTGTTCTTAGTAAAGAGGAGAACAACATACTTAGAAACAATAGATTGAAACCAATGATTTCAAGAGCAAGGAGGATTTGTACAAATTGTTGACAAAGGAAGGAAATCTCAGCTAGGTGAGATTTAATTCACCAAGTTGAAATATGTTAAACTAGGTGTGTTGATGAGTTTATTGGTATATATATGATTTGTTGGAAATGAAAGGATCATGAAAAATGAGCATGACCTAGCTATTGGTGCGAAAATGAGAAAGTGATGAGGAAATGATGTTAACATGGATTTAATGATAAATATGCATGTATGGAAGATTATAAGTTAATCTTATAAAATGCATAAATTGGAAATGAGGAGAAATGAATATAGGTATATGAAAAATATGGTTTTATACCATATTTGGAGAAAATGATGAGATTTAAATATTAAATTCAGATTTGGCAAATGAAATGAGTATATAGTGATATACTAATGCCAATAATTATACCAGCTTCAAAAATGACCTTGGAAGCTAATCGGACTGCAAGAGTGAGCAGAAACAAGGAATAGAGGTCACTTGACGTGATCTGAGGTAAGGGAATTTCGTGACTAGCTAGAGATGGCTACATGTATTTTGAATAGACTTTCGATATTATACTCTATATGAATTCCCTGAAATAGGCATGTTGTGTGTGCTAAGGATTAATGAGATGAAGTGTGTTTTATCCAAAAATAGGATAAAAAGCCTTAGAAGTATGTTGTGACCTATAATTCATGAGTTATATGATAGAATGGCTAATGTTTTCATGTATATGCGACAACAGCACATTTAAGTGCTAATTTGATTTGAATTGAGACAGTTGTGATTTGAATAAGCCATCTATCAGGTTTTGTGTGAAAACCATAAGTGGTAGAGAATACTCCCACTATATTTTGTGATATGCATCACATAGTACTAAAGGATATACTTGTACTATATTTTAATGCTATTTTATGCATGTTAGAGTACTGGGAGCATTGCTCGCACTCAATTTTTGATTGATACATATAGAGTATTGGGAGCTTTGCTTATACTCAGTTTTACATGATAGAGTACTGGGAGCGTTGCTCGTACTCAATTCTTCATGGTTTATACATGACATAGTACTTGAGTGATAACTCGTACTTGATTTGAAATGAGAATTATGCATGACCTAGTGCTCGAGGTTACTCGCACTAGTGTTTGATATTTTGAGATGCATACATAGTGTTTAAGAGGCGGAGTGTTGATTGTGAGTCACACTCAAGACGCGAACTGTGGTTTTTACGTAATATATAAGACATGTCAGAAAAATCGTGACGATTTTCTCGCGTAGACTGAGTGTCACACAGTGAGATGTTCGCACATGGATTTAGAGATGTGGTATTTATTTTCCATAGTATGAGGGCTAAGAGTTATGGCAAGCACCCGACTATGATGTATTTCCATGGTGTGAGGGCTAAGACCTATGGCAGCCACCCCTACCATGAGAAGAGGGTCCACGGGTGTACGTTGTACCGTGCGAGTGGTATGGAGTACACTATACCGTGTGGTGTGTGGAGTTATGAAGTTGTGGAGTTGAGGAGTTCATAGTTGGCGGTTGTGATGGACTGACCCCCCTCTCGTTACAGTAGTGATAACCTGAACACCGAGATCTGTGTTGCCTGGGATTTCACCATTATAGGATATGACCATAGTCATGGAGTGTATTGCATTAGCCACTGAGTCTCGCATGATATATCACTTGTTTTCATGATACAGTTAGACCTGATAGAGATAGGTTGAAAACTGGTTATTGTGTTATGTTGTGAACTGTCATATTTAATGTGATTTATATGTAAATGGCAATGATTTCTATAAAGGCATTCTGAAAGTATAAAGATGCACTGTTTTGCATGGATGCCTACATTTGATAACTCAGCATGATTTTAATACATGGGATTTATTCTTTACTACTATTATATCTGTTTTGATTCATGCTTTTGAGATGAGAGAAGGAAAGGCAAAACATTATTTCAGTAGATAGTGTGGACGTCTACTTCCTTGCCTGATTTCCTTACTGTGCGCATTGTTTACTCATCCCCCTTTATTTTCCCCTCTTTACAGATCATCCGCAGTAGATTAAGTCCGACTGAGGTATAGCATTCCTTTTGTCCACTGCCATTTCCCATTGAATTAAAGGTATACACATCACGTACTATTTTGTATCTAAACAATGTATAAGCATAATGATGTACACGTTGTAATATTGGGGATGTAATTATGTAATTATGTAATTATATAATGTAAATAAATCTACTTTGGAGAAATATGTATGTACAGTCAAAAGATATGTATGATAACATGTATGTATAATGTGATAAGATGAGTATGAAAGAGACGACTAATGCCGAATCACAGCCCAACTGTCCAGGAGAGAAAGGTAAGTGAAAAGCGAAAAATTTGTAGTGATTTTGGTAAGTCATGGAAAGAGGTCATGACAAGAATTGTGTGGACTCTTAGAGATATCTGTGTGCAATTTGGGCACTTAAATGTTTTGCTAGAGTGCATGTGATACTAGGAAATGATATTGGGTGATTAAAGGGCAAAAGTTGGGTTTTGAGAAATGTGCATGAAAATAAAAGCATGATGCTTTGAAAACCTTATTTGTTGCTTTTTAGCAAGTGATTGGTAGGTTGGCTAACATTTGAAATGATTTGCAAAAGAAATGATTTGATTTGGTTGATAACCATGTTTTGCAAAGAATGGAGCCACCTATATGGATTTCGTGAGAATGAAAGCTTGCTAGAGTATTACTCGCACGAGATTTGATGTGTGTTCATATGCATGAGTGCTAGAGCGTAGCTCGCACTAGTTTTCACATGGATTTTTATGATGATATGCTAGAGTTGAGCTCGCACAGACTTTACACTGGTTTTAGGATGGTGCTAGATCATAGCTCGCATTAGATGCCTACCATACTTATTCCCGTGCTAGGAGCTTTAGTAGACTGGGTGTCGCACCAATTAAATAGGCTTGCATGTACATTTTTTAGAATTGACATGTTGATATCCGTGCTAGGAGCTTCGGGTAGATAGGATGTCGTATCGATTAAATAGGCTCGTACGTGCATTTTTGAGATGTGGCGTGATATGATGTGTTAATATAGGTCTACGGAGTACGCTGTACCGTGCAGGTAGCATAGAGTATGTTGTACCGTGTTAAGATTGTGATATGTCATCTTCGGACGATGTTTAGATCTACTATGGACCGACGGGTTGGACGTGACCCACCTCCCGTGTGGAAGCAGATAGTGGTGATACCCCGCACACCTGATCAGTGTAGCCTGGGATCACAGGATATGGCCATAGTCCTAGAGGAGATTTCCCTTATTATATTATCTATCTCACATGTCTTTTATTAGGAATGAATCCATGTTTTGAAAACGTATTGTGAGTCAGGATAGTCCTGGGAGGGGCTGAGTCCTGATAAGCATTGATTTCATTGAGATGAAATAGCATGATTTGCTTGAGAAAGTATGATAATGGATTTAAAGTGCAGTTACGAATAATGGTTTTCCATGCATTACATATGAAATATGCATGATGACTTATGCCATGCTTTGAATTTGATTTGTGCACTAACAAATAGCATGATTTGCTTTACATGCCATTAACACAAGCATGAACTAATGCTTTTGAATGTGAATGAGAAACTGTATGGTTTTGAGCATGGTATCAGGATCTCGTAGATAGCGTAGTATCTACCTCTTCGCATGATTGCCTTACTGAGCGTGTGGTTTACTCAGCCCCCTTATTTTCCCCTCTCTATAGAGCTTTGAGTATAGACTGAGAGCGGCTGGAGGCTTTCCCTTTTGGTATCCGCTGCATCCCATCACGTAAGGTATACACACTAATGTGATGTTGTATCTAAACTTTCTATAGCACAGTAGCATTTTGTATGTAACTATTG
Source organism: Firmiana major (assembly GCA_033439115.1). Lineage (NCBI taxonomy): Eukaryota > Viridiplantae > Streptophyta > Magnoliopsida > Malvales > Malvaceae > Firmiana > Firmiana major. The sequence continues at coordinate 44,416,822 of CM065905.1, forward strand.
GGGATGTAAAGCAATGTAAACACATGTAAACAACACTCTGATTTATCTATACTAATATTTACTTCTAAATTTTAAGGCAAATGAAATTATTATGGTTAGGTGAGGTAGACATTGACACACAGACCAACTGTTGAGAGGGTAGCTGATCACGATCGAGGTAAGGTAAGGACGAAAAAATAAATAATGCATGAAAAGCGAAAAATTTGTGACAATTTTTGGTCAGTTGAGTGTCGTGACAAGTTTCATCTCAAATCAAAGATTTCATCATAAATCATTCCCTCTAGGTTTAATACCTTGTCCAAAACATTAATAAAAACTCATCACAAATAATATATCATTCCTTTAAAAACGTCCCACAAGGTTCGACCCCTCCCTAGGGTCTACCTTGGATAACACAAAACGTGTTTAGTGCATATAAAACCACGTGATATCATGTGAGACAGGTGGTCACTGTATATAATCGAGGACTCTGTTGACCAACTATGTCACTTTCATCCCAAACCACACGGATCTCGATGTGCAGGTCATCATGATGTAATGAGAGGTGGGTTAATCATACCCGCCAGACTTTAAATCAACATCATCACCACACGATACAACGTACTCCATGTGATATACACGGTACAACGTACTCTATGGACCTATATCACGGTCAGGGGAGACTGTCGTAGGTCTTATCTACCCCATACCATGTATAACCAACTCAGTCTCAAGTGCACGTGCGAACATCTTATCCGTGTGACTAATAGTCTACATAAGGCATCCAGCACGGCTCGTACTAGCATCTTATCTGTGTGACACACTGTCTACTCGAGGCATCCAGCACGATTCATTACATATCACAGTGTGAAAAGCCCAGTACGAGCAAAGCTCTAGAACGATTTCATGCACAATCAGTAAAAATCCTCGTATGAGCAATGCTCCAGTAGACTTTATGCAAAAAAAAAAAAGAATGGTAAAATCATGTACGAGCACAGCTCCAATACCGCTATATGCATAAGAAATAAATGAAAACCGACGTACGAGCAAAAGCTCCAGTACGGCTTGCATGCATCTCAACTCAAAATATGGTACGAGCTAGGCTCCAGCACATTTCATGAATGTTAAAATATCAAAACCCAATGCGAGAAAAGCTCCAGCACTATTAAATTCATATAAATCTGGTAGACGGCTCTATTTCAACAAAACATGCTCAAAATCACAGTTAGCACCTGACTTGTTCTATTTCATGAATTTATAAAGTTAATAGCCAGCTTATCCGTAACTTTACTTAAATCGAAGCAATATATTTAATAAAAATATCAAAACATGATATTCATGCAATTATTAGCCTTACTACCCTTTTTGGAAAATTTAACTCCAATAGGCAAAATCACCTTTTTCATCTATATTTAAAATCTTTCAAACAAATCATTATTTCTTTTTTAGGTAACCAAGCAATTATAATGCCCTGTAAATATCCTCAAAATACGTGCAGTTACCTCTAGATACTCACAAAATTCCTTGACTTGTAATTACGTCGAGTAATTCCACTTCCTTAGAGCTGCTCGATCACGTAGTCCGATTTGTTCCCAATATAATCTCCGGAGCTGCACGAAATTATTTACTAATCACATCAGTATAATTTTGTATACTTCATTCTCACCTGCATGAAATTTAAATCAATGCATTGGGTCCGTTTACATCTATTGGACCTCGTTACATCTTTTGGACCTTATTTTCTCTTATGTCCATTTCGATTGTATTAATCATTTCTCGAGAATCTATTAGACTCATCAAGCCTAATGATTCATATTAGGCCAGCATTAAGCTCAAATTGCCTTAAGTTCATCACTTTCCTTCAGTAAGGCATTTCATCATACACCTCATATGCCTACCTTGATTCATCATCTATCCCAACATATTGGTTTCACAAAACTATCTTAGAATCATACATATAACATTACCAACGCCATTGTATAATCAATCTATAATTAAATCAACCATAGCTCCCTTTCTCACACTAAACCCATTTTTTGTCATGGTTGGTTTATCATGCTCTAGGTAGTTTCAACCAACAATACATACACCAAATAACACATAACAATGTCTAGATAATCATACTTGAAGTTGGTGTATTGAAAACTTACCTAGCTTATACTTCCTCACTTGGCCAAATCTTAAGGTAAGACTCTGCTCCTTCAATTCAGTAACTTGAATGTTGATTCCCAAATATGTTGTTCTCCTCATCATAATAAACAACTTTGCTCAAACAAATTTTATTCAAATCTGGTAGGGAGGTGATGATATTCTAGAGTGAGAAAGCTAGGTTACTTTGTGAAAATGGAGAGATGTTTGATGTTTTGGGGAAGAAGACTCGACTGTTAAGCCTTTTTATAGAATTGACATTGAGAGATCCATCTCCTAGGGTGAGAGATCGATCTTCCCTTGCTTTGAACTCTCTCGACATTCAGTATATAGGCTGTGGGATTGATCTGCTTATGGTTTGGGATCGATCCTTTCAAGGCAGAAGACATTAGAGATCGATCTGTCCTAGTAAAGGGATCGATCTGCTCTTTGAGAAGGGATCGATCATTTCTAGGTAGAACTGCATTGAGATCGATCTGCTTGAATATGGGATCAATCTGCTCTTTGGGAAGGGATCGATCCTTTCTAGACAGAAACCTTTGGAGATCAATCTGTGTTGGGGAAGAGATCGATTTGTTATTAGAAGAATCAAATCGGGATCGATCTGCTAGAATAAGAGACCGATCTTGCCTTCATCTGCAGGTTCCAAACTGTAGTTTTTCCCAAAATTTCAAAAAACAACTTGTATTCAACTGCTTCACTATCCATTTTGCATTCTATTCACACTTAGAGTATGAAAAGATCTATTTCTTATGATTCACGCACTATGTGACTTGTATGTACTGCGTGGAATCGTAAAAGGTACATAGAAATCACTGGCCTTGTATTATCAATACGTGTTTGAGTCCTTGTATTAGATTGAAGGGTTTAAATTGCATTCATTTAATCTGTGGCCACTTCGGCTATCACGATCGCCCGTGACTTACCAAAAATCACTACAAATTTTTTGCATTTTACTTACCTTTCCTTCTGTCATAATTCTATCACGAAACCGTTGGGCTGTGATTCGATATTAGTCACCTCAATCACATTCATTTCATAACGTGCATACAAGTCAATACAATTATCCATTAACTCTAAGTACTCTTTTCTTAAAAGTAACTTATATTAAATACAAATACTTGTACATATACATCCCTGACTGTACATTCATTTATATAATTGTGCTTTTACATTGTTCAGTACAAAACTTCCAAATGTGTATACCTTTCCTAAGATGGGTATGTGGCGGATAAAGAAATACCAGTCCTCAGCCGTATCTAACTACTGTGAACGTTCTGTAGAGAGGACGAAATAAAAAGGGGTTGAGCTCACAGCTCAATAAGGAAATAAAGCAAGTAAGTAGATAATCACACTATCTACAAAATATAATGCTCACGCCTTGGAATCATTTCCTTTTCGATTCACATCTAAAGCATGTGTCTTCTTGAAACATTTATGCAATATATATAGATAGAAATCGTCAGTATGAACTGAAAACATGTTGGTTTAATAATCTCAGCAGTTTATGCAAAACATTGCATTTCTCATGGAATTAATATAAATCACATTTTTATCATGCCATTTCAATTAAATCAAAATAAAGATGGCACATCGTCATGTTAAAAACATGGAAATCCAGGCCTCACCCATCCCTCGAGTTACCCTTTCACAATTCACAAAGCCACAGGTCCAAATTATAAGATCATGTGATAATTCAATCAAGAAATCGCAAGTGAATAAAATGAGATAGGCGAGTACATGTTCCGAGATTATGATCGTAACTCATTTTTTGTGATCCCAGGCTACACAGTACTCGGCGTACGAGACCTCACATTTGCTGTAACGGGAGGTGGGCTCAACCGTCAGCTCACAACTTTATGTCATCATGCACTCACAGTACATCGTACTCTATGTTACATACATGGTACAAAGTACTCCATGGACCCAATCCTCATAGTCGGGGTGCTTGCCATGTAAGACCCCGTATATGTATAAGGGTAATGTGTGTACTTGGATCAAATAATATGAATGGACTTGTGATGTAAAATATGATTGATGTAAGTCCATGGATTCAATGTATGTATGTGTAATATAAGTTGTAACGTACATACAAGTTTCATTGAGTATGAATACGGAGAAATGTGTTCTAGCAAGTGATGGATGTGATTGAGACTCAAGATGAGTAGTGTGGTAAAATGGAATGGAGTTATGCTTCCATTTGGTTTTATGTTGCATACCTTTGAATATACAATGAATGCACACAAGTTTCAATGTGCATAAGGTATGAATGGATGCCATTTTCAAGTTATAAAGGTGGATGGATGAGGAAATGGCCATGGCAATAGATTGAGGGTGTGTTGGTATGAGTTGCAGCAATGAAACTGCAGGAAATCTGGAAAACATGAGGTCCAGATCGATCTCCTAGGATGAGAGATCGATCTGGAAGAGCCAGAATGCTCTTATTTGGGCGAAAGAATTGAGCAGATCGATCTCCAATGGAGCCAGATCGATCTCTCAAGCATTCTGTAATGGAAAGATCGATCCCCAAGCACCCAGATCGATCTCCTTAGCTCTCTGTTTGGGACCAGATCGATCTCATGCTTCGACAGATCGATCTCATGCCTCAACAGATCGATCTTATTGCTTCGACAGATCGATCTCAGGCTTAAAAATGCCGTGAAAAAGAGGGATTTTAAGGGACCAGATCGATCTCCTCTTGGACCAGATCGATCTCCTCAAGTCATTTCTATATAAGGAGAGCTGAAAAATCTGGAAATCTCGAAAAACACTTAACCTTACAATTTCAACCCCAAAAACCTAACTTTCCCTCTCTAAAATCAACCATTTTCAGTGAGATTTGAAGAGAGATCATTAGAGGCAAAGTTGTTCCTATCAAAGAGGAGAACAACATAGTGAGAGGGCATTTTCCCATTTTTGGAATTGAAGGAGTTGAGAGCATTACCAATTGGAGCAAGAAGAGAAATCATATTGGTAAGATTCTAACACTCCAATCCAAATGCATTAGCTATTTAATTGATTTTGGAGTTGATTGATAGAAGTATTGATGGATAAACTACTTAGGAATGTTGTGAAATTGGTGTGACCTAGAAATCTAAAATGGGTAAAATGTGAGGATATGTGGGATTGAATGAACTTATGGTTTATGGCATGCTAAAGTTGTCATTGGGATAATGTTATGATTTTTAATGGTTAGATGGAATTACATGGTGGGTTGGAAGAAATGTGAAAATGGATATGTATGTGATGAATAAATGACATAGTGAGGGGATTCATGGGATATGAACGCTATGAGCTTTACATCGATTTGATATCGATTTTGAATAAGTTAATAGGCCTAAGAAAATCCATAGACTCGAGTTATGGATAAAGTAATGAAACGAGGCCAAATAAGCTTTAATAGAGGCTATAGATTAAATTGACTATAGCAAGCACAAGGGTTGCAATATATGGGTCGAATATAATGCGGGATACGATTTTGTGCAGTCCCGAAGAGTTCGTTGAAGGCGAACCGAATCGTACGAGTAAGCAGCTTAAGGAAGTGGAATCACGCATCGCGATTCCAGGTAAGGGAATTTTGTGAGTATATAGAGATAGCTGCTCGTATTTTGAACTGGGTGAATATTGGGTGTTGTATGAAATGCATGAATTGCTCAAATAAATGTTGATGGTATTTGTGAAAGATGATGGGTATATGCGTGGTTTTGGATTTGAAGTGGATGTTATGAAAAAGGGATAGTAAGGCTAATAATTGCATAAATCATGTGTTTTGAATGCTTTTACAAAACACAATGCTTTGATTTGAGCAAATAAAAGGATAGGCTGGCTAGTACTTGAATGATGTTGTGAAATAGCCCATACGAGGTACTAAGCATATTATGAGATGTTTTGAATGCATGTAAGCCGCCTATCGCGTGTATGTGATATAATTCGCGTTAGAGCCTCGCTCGCGCGAGATTTCTATGTTTTCACTTGTGTGAAACGTGCTTGAGCTTAGCTCGCACTTTGAAATTGAATTGTGATGATGTTTATAAACCGTACTGGAGCTTCTGCTCGTACGTGGATTGTGAATGGTTATCTTATGAGTATAACCGTACTAGAGCTATGCTCGTACGCGCCTCTTTATGAGAAGATGCATGATGTATGAGTCGTGCTAGAGCTTTGCTCGCACAAGCTTGTACAATGGGATTCGTATAGGGTTGTGAAAGTGGGTAAGATCCTTAAGCCTTACATCCTTAAGCTAACATCCTTAAGCCCGAGGAGGCAGGGAGGCTCTGTTAGGCGGGGAGGCTCTGTTTGGTGGGGAGGCTCTCTTACGGTGGGATCCTTAAGCCAACATCCTTAAGCCCAAAGAGGCGGGGAGGCTCTGTTAGGCAGGGAGGCTCTCCTACATGGGTATGGTGAAGGTAAGATCCTTAAGCCCTACATCCTTAAGCTAACATCCTTAATCCCGAAGAGGCAGGGAGGCTCTGTTAGGCGGGGAGGCTCTGTTCGGTGGGGAGGCTCTCTTACGGAAAGGACCCTTACGCCCTATATCCTTAAGCTAACATCCTTAAGCCCGAGGAGGCAGGGAGGCTCTGTTAGGCGGGGAGGCTCTGTTCGGCAGGAAGGCTCTCCTTCACGGAATATGGAAAACTCTTGGTATGGGGTAGATAAGACCTAGGAATGGCACCCCCAATCATGATATGAGTTGCGGAGTACGCTGTACCGTGTATATCACATGGAGTACGATGTACCGCATGATGGTTATGTGATGAGAAAGTCTGGCGAGGGATAATCCATCTTCGTGCCAGCATGATACCCCGCACACCGGGATGCGTGTGGTCTGAGATGATTTATGATGTGATGATTCACATAGGCACTTTTGATATAGTGACCTAGATTTATACACATGCGTGAATTGTGGAATGTAAATGTGGTTGTGATTGTGAGTTGATTTGGTGGTGTTATGTTGTTGGTTCAAAAGGAGGTTTCTAAATGAATTGCCCTTTTATGAATTTAAATGAGATTGAGCATGAGATGTTTTATACATGATGTCTCTACCATGTTTTATATGCCAATGCACATGATTTGATACATGATATATATGTATATTCACATGGCATAGTCTTATTCCTCATGCTCCTACTATAAACGATTTATGCATAACACTATCAGCATGTAGATAGAGTAGTTATCTACCATGCTTGCATTATTGCCTTACTGAGCGTGTGGTTGCTCATCCCACTCTATTTTCCCCCCTACAGAGCGTGCATAGTAGCCCAGTGAGGACTGAGGCGTATTATTTTGGACTCCGCTGCATCTCCATCGCTAAGAGGTATATACACAGTGATTCTTTTTGTATCTAAACAATGTAAAAGCACAATATTCCTTTGAGTAGTACTTATGGGGGGATGTAGATGTCAGTAAAACATGTATTCGTATAAATACACGATTAAATGCACATGTATGACATCGTTTTAATTAATTGAGAATGAATGAGATGTGGTGATTATTATTGGCTCACAGCCCAACAGTGTGTGGTGAGTTTAGTTCACGACCGGGTAAGGTAACAGTAAAACGCGAAAAATTTTCAGTGATTTTCGGTTAAAGAAAATGGAATTGGATCGTGACTGAGATTGGTATCAGAGCTGTGTTGGCCTGATGTGAGTCATTAATAAAATGTAGGAAAGTACATCCCCATAGTACTGTGCTTTTGTTTAGATATAACTGTGTATACCGTGATGGATTGAGCTTAATGAATTATTATAATACAGGGAGTTAGGCACTATGCCAGTTACACGCAAAGGTAGAGGGGTGAGAGCACGTGCTAGAGGCCGTAGAGGTAGGCCTGAGAGCCGTGCGGAGCCACAGACTGAGCAGGCTCCACAGAACCCTGCTGAGAGAGTAGGTGATACTGAGGCTCGCTTCGCTAGATTAGAGCGGAGTATTGAGAGTCTGGTGGAGATAGTCACGCAGGCCTTGGGCGCCGGTGACAGACGAGGTCCCGCGGCACAGCCTACTACGGAACAGGCAGCTGCAGAGGCGGAGAGACCTCAGACTGCTGAGACAGTTACAGTTACACCACCTCCAGCCCAGGATACAGTTTCTCCTATCGCTCCACAGCAGAGCGGTAGTGATGTGGGTTATGACTGCGACTTGAGCAGGCTGCGAGAGTTTCAAGCGCTAAAACCCCCAGTGTTCAGAGGGGTGAAGGACCCGGTGATTACGGAGGATTGGGTGTATGAGATGGAGAAACTGTATAGGTTTTTCCGATGCACTTCAAGTGAGAAGGTTGCCTTCGCCGTGTTTATGCTGAAAGGCGAGGCCGAGCATTGGTAGAGGTCCACCGAGGTTATTTTGAGGGCCAGACACTCTGAGATCTCGTGGGAGATATTTCTAGAGGCCTTCAGGAGACAGTATATTCCAGCTACCGCACAGAGGAAATTGCGGATGGAATTTATGAATTTGGTTCAGGGGAACCGGACTGTGAACGAGTATGAGTCCAAGTTTATGTCATTGGGAAGATATGACCCTAACACGATGGGTAGTGAGACCCGAAAGATTCAGAAGTTCATGGATGGATTGAGATTGGCCATCCGGACTAAGCTAGCTCCCTTCGATATTGTGACTTATGAGGAGGCGGTACACAAGGCTCAGTTATGTGAACAAGACTTTGAGCGAAATGCCTCCGAGCTTGGGAGAGTCAGTGTTAAAAAGGACAAGGATCGGAAGAGATCCGGGTTTGGAAGAGTGGCCAAGAGAGATGGCCAAAGATTTTTCGAGAAGAGGCCAAAGATTGAGGAGGTGCGGGAGAGAGCTGCTAGACCTCCCATATACCCAGCCTTGACTGCGCCGAGGGGCATGAATATTGGGGGACCATGACCTACTACTGATCAGTGTAGGAGATGTGGGAGATTCCATGGGAATAGGCCCTGTCCGATGACCCCTATGGTGTGTTTTAGATGCGAGAGACCAGGACATATGGCTAAGTATTGTCCCGAGAAGATGGAGATTGCCCCACAGAAGGGCAAGGAGCCTGAGGGAGCTCCAGTTGAGACAGCAGCCCCGAGGAGGAGGGCTACAGCTGAGGAAAAAGGGAAACAGGCTGCGGGTGTGAGCAGAGGAAGAGTACATGCACTGGATCAGGACACCGCAGATGCTTCGACGGATGTGATAAAAGGTGCCATTCGAATCTTTGATTTAGAAGCATTGGTATTATTTGATCCTGGTGCCACACATTCTTTCATATCACCTTCCTTTGCACATAAATTGTTGAAATATGTGAAACCAACATTGTTGGATAAAATGTTGATGATTTCCACACCCATGAATGATAGTCAATTGACCGAGCATGTATGTAGGGATTGTAAATTAAAGATAGAGGGGAAGGAAATGATAGCCAATCTGATTTTATTAAATATGAATGATTTTGATGTAATTTTGGGAATGGATTGGTTGGCTACCAATCGTGTTGTGATGGATTGTCATGCCAAAACATTAATGTTTTCAGGACTAGACAATCTTATTATAAATTTTGATGAAAAGAAATGATATGAAAACTTGTATACTTATGGTAAATAAAGGAGTATGATTTTAAATGCATAATGCTTGAGAGATAAATCATTTATTTTGATAAATGTTGAATGTGGAGTGATGGGTTATGTTACTAATGATGGAGAGGATAATGTGAAGGGTTCATTGCCTATGTGGTCGATATAGATAAGGCACCCCCGGAATTGAGGGACATACCCGTAATTGCGGATTACCCCGATGTCTTTCCGGATGAATTACCAGGACTACCACCTGAAAGGGAAATGGAATTTTACATTGAGTTAGTGCCTGGTACAGAGCCGATATCGAAGCCACCCTATAGAATGGCTCCGATAGAATTGGAAGAGCTGAAGAAACAGCTGCAAGAGTTGTTGGAGAAGGGGTTTATTAGACCGAGTGTCTCACCTTGGGGAGCACCGGTTCTATTTGTAAGGAAGAAGGATGGAAGCCTCCGACTGTGTATAGATTACCGGTTGTTGAATAAGGCCACCATTAAGAACAAGTATCCCCTTCCAAGAATCGATGATTTGTTGGATCAGCTCCAGGGAGCCGAAGTATTTTCTAAGATAGATCTGCGGTCAGGGTACCATCAGTTGAGGATCAGGAGTGGAGATGTACCCAAGACAGCATTTCGTACCCGTTATGGCCACTACGAGTTTTTGGTGATGCCATTCGGATTGACGAATGCTCCCGCAGCATTTATGGCATTGATGAATGATATATTCAAGCCATACCTGGACAAGTTTGTGATTGTTTTCATAGATGACATTTTGGTGTATTCCAAGTCCAGGGAAGATCATGAGGAGCACTTGAGGATAGTTCTGCAGACCCTCCGAGAGAGAGAATTGTATGCCAAACTCAGCAAGTGTAACTTTTGGTTGGAATAGATCTCATTTCTGGGGCATGTTGTGTCTAAGGATGGGGTATCAGTGGATCCATCCAAGATAGAGGCAGTTGTGCAGTGGGAACAGCCTAAGACAGTAACTGAGATCAGAAGTTTCCTGGGATTGGCAGGATATTATCGGAGATTTGTAGAGGGTTCTCCAGACTAGCTGCTCCGTTGACACGCCTCACGCGTAAAGATGTTAAGTTTACATGGGATGAGGCATGTGAGAGGAGTTTTGAGGAGCTTAAGCGTCGATTGACGACTGCTCCAGTTCTCACCATTCCTACCAGCTCAGGAGGATTCTTGGTGTACACGGATGCATCACACCAGGGACTGGGCTGTGTGCTTATGCAGGATGGGAAGGTAGTTGCCTATGGATCTAGACAGTTGAAAGATCATGAGAGGAACTACCCGCCACATGATTTGGAGTTGGCGGCCGTAGTATTTGCTTTGAAAATATTGCGCCACTATCTCTATGGTGAGAAATTTCAGGTGTTCACAGATCATAAGAGCCTTAAGTACCTGTTCTAGCAGAAAGAGCTGAATATGAGACAGAGGAGATGGCTCGAACTCCTGAAAGACTATGATTGTGAAATCATGTACCACCCGGGTAAGGCAAATGTAGTTGCCGATGCTTTGAGTAGAAAGAACCTTGGGTTGGTGTCTTATATGATGGTACGGGAACATGAATTGTTAGAACACTTTGCGAACCTCAGTTTGGATGTAACCCCACCTGGATCTGAGAGACTTGAGATCATGGCTAGTTTGAGACTAGAGCCAGAGTTGATTGGCCGTATTCGGCAAGCCCAGCAGAGCGATCGACGGTGTATCGATTGGCTGAGGCAGATACAGATAGGTGTGGGTATTGATTTTGAGCAGAGTGCTGATGGCTTATTGAGGTTCAGAGGCAGAGTATGCGTTCCCAGGGATCCTGAGATCAGGAGAATGATTTTATCAGAGGCTCACTCATCGAAATATACGATACATCCGGGAAGTACCAAGATGTATCAAAACCTTCGGAAGGTTTATTGGTGGTCTGGAATGAAAAGAGACATTGCGGAATATGTCGCTAAGTGTCTCGTTTGTCAGCAAGTGAAGGTAGAGCATCAGAAGCCTGCAGGATTATTGCAGCCTCTACCGATACCGACATGGAAGTGGGAGCATGTCACCATGGATTTTGTGATGGGGTTACCGAGGACCCGTAGAGGTCATTATGCCATATGGGTTATTGTGGACCGGTTGACTAAGTCCGTCCATTTCTTGGCTATGAGAGCTACCGATACACTGAGTCAGTTGGCGAACCTGTATATCCGAGAGATAGTACGGCTACATGGTGTACCAGTGAGCGTTGTTTCTGATAGGGATGCCCGCTTCACTTCCCATTTCTGGGAACATTTTCAGAAAGCGCTGGGGACCCGATTGAGTTTTAGCACCGCTTTTCATCCTCAGACAGATGGGCAGTCAGAGAGGACTATACAGACCCTCGAGGATATGTTGAGAGCGTGTGTGCTGGATTATAGAGGCTCCTGGGACGACCACCTACAGTTAGCCGAGTTCGCTTATAATAATAGCTATCATGCTAGTATCGGGATGGCACCCTATGAGGCATTATACGGACGTAGATGCCGTTCCCCTATTGGATGGGAAGAGGTTGGTGACAGACAAATTTTTGCTCCGGACTTAGTGCAGCAGGCATCTGAGGACGTCCAGTTGATATGTGAGAGATTACGGACAGCTCAGAGCCGGCAAAAGAGTTATGCTGACAAGAGACGAAGACCACTGGAGTTTGATGAGGGTGAGTCGGTGTTTCTGAGGGTATCACCATCGAAGGGTATTATGAGATTTGGTAAGAAGGGTAAGCTGAGCCCTAGGTATATCGGACCCTTCGAGATTTTAGAGAGAGTGGGAGAAAAGGCGTATAGATTGGCATTGCCACCGGACTTGGCGAATGTCCACAACGTCTTCCACGTCTCGATGCTTCGAAAGTATCACCCGGACCCGGCACACGTGATAAGATATGAGCCGTTGGAGCTCCATGAGAGTATGACATATGTTGAGAAGCCGGTTCGGATATTGGACAGAAAAGAGAAAGTGTTGCGGAATAAGACAATTCCCTTGGTGAAAGTGCTTTGGCAGCACCACACGGCGGAAGAGGCCACGTGGGAATTGGAGAACTTGATACGGGAGAAGTACCCCCAACTGTTTGAAGAGGGACTTGGTTCTAATTTGAAGGACCAAATTTCCTTGAAGGAGGGGAGAATGTAAGACCCCGTATATGTATAAGGGTAATGTGTGTACTTGGATCAAATAATATGAATGGACTTGTGATGTAAAATATGATTGATGTAAGTCCATGGATTCAATGTATGTATGTGTAATATAAGTTGTAACGTACATACAAGTTTCATTGAGTATGAATACGGAGAAATGTGTTCTAGCAAGTGATGGATGTGATTGAGAATCAAGATGAGTAGTGTGGTAAAATGGAATGGAGTTATGCTTCCATTTGGTTTTATGTTGCATACCTTTGAATATACAATGAATGCACACAAGTTTCAATGTGCATAAGGTATGAATGGATGCCATTTTCAAGTTATAAAGGTGGATGGATGAGGAAATGGCCATGGCAATAGATTGAGGGTGTGTTGGTATGAGTTGCAGCAATGAAACTGCAGGAAATCTGGAAAACATGAGGTCCAGATCGATCTCCTAGGATGAGAGATCGATCTGGAAGAGCCAGAATGCTCTTATTTGGGCGAAAGAATTGAGCAGATCGATCTCCAATGGAGCCAGATCGATCTCTCAAGCATTCTGTAGTGGAAAGATCGATCCCCAAGCACCCAGATCGATCTCCTTAGCTCTCTGTTTGGGACCAGATCGATCTCATGCTTCGACAGATCGATCTCATGCCTCAACAGATCGATCTCATTGCTTCGACAGATCGATCTCAGGCTTAAAAATGCCGTGAAAAAGAGGGATTTTAAGGGACCAGATCGATCTCCTCTTGGACCAGATCGATCTCCTCAAGTCATTTCTATATAAGGAGAGCTGAAAAATCTGGAAATCTCGGAAAACACTTAACCTTACAATTTCAACCCCAAAAACCTAACTTTCCCTCTCTAAAATCAACCATTTTCAGTGAGATTTGAAGAGAGATCATTAGAGGCAAAGTTGTTCCTATCAAAGAGGAGAACAACATAGTGAGAGGGCATTTTCCCATTTTTGGAATTGAAGGAGTTGAGGGCATTACCAATTGGAGCAAGAAGAGAAATCATATTGGTAAGATTCTAACACTCCAATCCAAATGCATTAGCTATTTAATTGATTTTGGAGTTGATTGATAGAAGTATTGATGGATAAACTACTTAGGAATGTTGTGAAATTGGTGTGACCTAGAAATCTAAAATGGGTAAAATGTGAGGATATGTGGGATTGAATGAACTTATGGTTTATGGCATGCTAAAGTTGTCATTGGGATAATGTTATGATTTTTAATGGTTAGATGGAATTACATGGTGGGTTGGAAGAAATGTGAAAATGGATATGTATGTGATGAATAAATGCCATAGTGAGGGGATTCATGGGATATGAACGCTATGAGCTTTACATCGATTTGATATCGATTTTGAATAAGTTAATAGGCCTAAGAAAATCCATAGACTCGAGTTATGGATAAAGTAATGAAACGAGGCCAAATAAGCTTTAATAGAGGCTATAGATTAAATTGACTATAGCAAGCACAAGGGTTGCAATATATGGGTCGAATATAATGCGGGATACGATTTTGTGCAGTCCCGAAGAGTTCGTTGAAGGCGAACCGAATCGTACGAGTAAGCAGCTTAAGGAAGTGGAATCACGCATCGCGATTCCAGGTAAGGGAATTTTGTGAGTATATAGAGATAGCTGCTCGTATTTTGAACTGGGTGAATATTGGGTGTTGTATGAAATGCATGAATTGCTCAAATAAATGTTGATGGTATTTGTGAAAGATGATGGGTATATGCGTGGTTTTGGATTTGAAGTGGATGTTATGAAAAAGGGATAGTAAGGCTAATAATTGCATAAATCATGTGTTTTGAATGCTTTTACAAAACACAATGCTTTGATTTGAGCAAATAAAAGGATAGGCTGGCTAGTACTTGAATGATGTTGTGAAATAGCCCATACGAGGCACTAAGCATATTATGAGATGTTTTGAATGCATGTAAGCCGCCTATCGCGTGTATGTGATATAATTCGCGTTATAGCCTCGCTCGCGCGAGATTTCTATGTTTTCACTTGTGTGAAACGTGCTTGAGCTTAGCTCGCACTTTGAAATTGAATTGTGATGATGTTTATAAACCGTACTGGAGCTTCTGCTCGTACGTGGATTGTGAATGGTTATCTTATGAGTATAACCGTACTAGAGCTATGCTCGTACGCGCCTCTTTATGAGAAGATGCATGATGCATGAGTCGTGCTAGAGCTTTGCCCGCACAAGCTTGTACAATGGGATTCGTATAGGGTTGTGAAAGTGGGTAAGATCCTTAAGCCTTACATCCTTAAGCTAACATCCTTAAGCCCGAGGAGGCAGGGAGGCTCTGTTAGGCGGGGAGGCTCTGTTTGGTGGGGAGGCTCTCTTACGGTGGGATCCTTAAGCCAACATCCTTAAGCCCAAAGAGGCGGGGAGGCTCTGTTAGGCAGGGAGGCTCTCCTACATGGGTATGGTGAAGGTAAGATCCTTAAGCCGTACATCCTTAAGCTAACATCCTTAAGCCCGAAGAGGCAGGGAGGCTCTGTTAGGCGGGGAGGCTCTGTTCGGTGGGGAGGCTCTCTTACGGAAAGGACCCTTAAGCCCTACATCCTTAAGCTAACATCCTTAAGCCCGAGGAGGCAGGGAGGCTCTGTTAGGCGGGGAGGCTCTGTTCGGCAGGAAGGCTCTCCTTCACGGAATATGAAAAACTCTTGGTATGGGGTAGATAAGACCTAGGAATGGCACCCCCAATCATGATATGAGTTGCGGAGTACGCTGTACCGTGTATATCACATGGAGTACGATGTACCGCATGATGGTTATGTGATGAGAAAGTCTGGTGAGGGATAATCCATCTTCGTGCCAGCATGATACCCCGCACACCGGGATGTGTGTGGTCTGGGATGATTTATGATGTGATGATTCACATAGGCACTTTTGATATAGTGACCTAGATTTATACACATGCGTGAATTGTGGAATGTAAATGTGGTTGTGATTGTGAGTTGATTTGGTGGTGTTATGTTGTTGGTTCAAAAGGAGGTTTCTAAATGAATTGCCCTTTTATGAATTTAAATGAGATTGAGCATGAGATGTTTTATACATGATGTCTCTACCATGTTTTATATGCCAATGCACATGATTTGATACATGATATATATGTATATTCACATGGCATAGTCTTATTCCTCATGCTGCTACTATAAACGATTTATGCATAACACTATCAGCATGTAGATAGAGTAGTTATCTACCATGCTTGCATTATTGCCTTACTGAGCGTGTGGTTGCTCATCCCACTCTATTTTCCCCCCTACAGAGTGTGCATAGTAGCCCAGTGAGGACTGAGGCGTACTATTTTGGACTCCGCTGCATCTCCATCGCTAAGAGGTATATACACAGTGATTCTTTTTGTATCTAAACAATGTAAAAGCACAGTATTCCTTTGAGTAGTACTTATGGGGGGATGTAGATGTCAGTAAAACATGTATTCGTATAAATACACGATTAAATGCACATGTATGACATCGTTTTAATTAATTGAGAATGAATGAGATGTGGTGATTATTATTGGCTCACAGCCCAACAGTGTGTGGTGAGTTTAGTTCACGACCGGGTAAGGTAACAGTAAAACGCGAAAAATTTTCAGTGATTTTCGGTTAAAGAAAATGGAATTGGGTCGTGACATGCCATAAGTCTTAGACCTCATACCATGGATAATACTTTCGATAGCCCTCAACCATATCTCAAAATTTGCACGTGCGAGCATATAAACGGCACGACACATAGTCTGGACAGGCTCTCAACATCGCTATTTCATGCTATCTCTTTCAAAACTGGTACGTGGGAGTAAACTCCCAACACGACCACATGCACAAGTCATATAAACCTAGTGCGAGCAACGCTCTCAGCACTATGTCATGTAAAACTGAGTATGAGCAATGATCCAATACTCTATCATGCATCAATCAATAAAACTGAGTACGAGCGACGCTCAACTACTCTATCATGCATAAATCGCATTAAAATCTAGTACGAGAAATACTCAAGTACTATGTGATGCATATCTCATAAAATCTAGTGTGAATATTACTCTAGCACTGGTGGTTTTCACACAAACCCGATAGATGGCTTATTTCAATTGAAATACACTCAATTAAAACAAATCGGCACTATAACGTGTTGTTTTCGCATATATCATGAAAACATTAGCCAGTCTATCTGTACAACTGTCAAAACTAGTCACAAAGATGTTTCCTAAGCTTTTTACCCTTATTTGGGTTAAAATCACAATTTTACCGTATTGGTTCCTACTAAACATTTCTATACATGAAATTTCATACACAATATAAGTACTTTGAATTCTATTCGAAATACGTGTAGCTACCTCTAGCTACTCACGAAATTCCCTTACCTCGGATCACGTCGCGTGACCTCACTTCCTCAGTGCTGCTAATCCTTACAATCTGATCAGCTTCCAATATATAACTCCAAAGTTATAGTTAACCATTCACATCAGTATACCTGAATATACTTCATTTTCACTTGCATGAATCTCAATCAATGCATTTAGCCCTTTTTACACTCATTTGGCCTTATTACATCTCATTGGACTTTACTCTTTCTTATGTCCATTTCCAACACATGTATTTTACAAAACTATCTTACAATCATATATGCATGCTTAATAACATCACTATATGCCTCAATCATCATTGAACCCATGCCTACACAACCTTTTCATCATTTTCTCAAATCCAAGCCAAAATCTAGGTCATGGAGATTTTTACATGTTCAAGATGTTTCCAGCAACTCAAATATACACCAATCAACTCACCAAGACATCTATATCAACATATTTTATGTTGTTGTATTGAATCTTACCTAGCTTAAATTTCCTTCTTTTTGCCAAATTGGGGGAAATTCACCTTGCTCCTTTAATCCAAGATTTCAACTTCTTGTTTTCAACTAGGTTGTTCTCCTCCTTACATAGAACAACTTTGTTGAAACAAATCTCACTCAAAACTCATTGAAAGGGATGATTTTTGGAGTAGAAAAAGGTTAGGTTTTACTTTGGTTCAATGAAGGATTGGTTGTTCTCGAGAAATGAAGGTGCAGAGCTCCAATATATATAGAATTGCCCTTGAAGATCGATCTCCTAACCATGAGAGATTGATCTGCCCTATGTTTATCTCTTCAGAATTTGATTTTTTAAGCTAGGGGATCGATCTGCTCTTTGGCATGAGATCAATATGCTTCAAACAGAATCATATAGAGATCGATCTGACCCTTGAGATGAGATCGATCTGGCCTTGGCAGAAACTTATTGAGATCGATCTGCTTTGAATGAGGGATCGATCTCCCCATCGCAGAATGCTTTGGCATTGTGCTTTCAAGCCATGTGATCGATCTCCCTTTCTAATGAGATAGATTCGGTCCTCATTTGCAGCATTCTTGCAGCAATTTTCCCAAAAAATCAATGTTACATTCATATCTAATTTGCTTCACTACCCGTTTTGCATTTCATACATATTTGGAACTTAAAAATATTCATCCCTTATGATTTATATCAAATATGACTTGTCCGTACATCATAAAATCATAAAGAGTACATATTATCTTACGGGCTTTACAATCCTCCCCTCCATAAAGAAATTTGGTCTTCTAAATTAGAACCTAGTTGATCATCAAACAACTAGGAGTGTTTCTCTCGTATCAGACTCTCTAGCTCCCAAGTAGCCTCCTCTGAAGTGTGATGCTACCAGAGAACCTTAACTAACCCAATGGTCTTCGATCGTAAGACTTTCTCCTTCCTATCCAATATCCGGATCAGTTTCTCTACAAATGTTAGATCATCCTTAAGCTCCAATGGCTCATGTCGAATCACATGGGTTGGATCTAGATGATACTTTTGAAGAATCAAAATGTCAAAGACATTATGCACGCCCGATAAGTCCAGTGGCAATGCCAATCTGTATGCCTTATCTCCCACTTGATCGAGTATCTCAAAGGGTCTAATGTAGCGAGGACTCAGCTAACCTCTCTTTTCGAATCTTGCTATACCCTTAGAAGGAGAAGCCTTCAGAAACACTGATTCACCAACTCCGAACTCAAATGGTCTCCATCTCCTGTCAGTGTAGATCTTATGTCTGCTTTGAGTTATCCTCAATCTATCAAGAATCAACCAGACATCCTCAGCGTTTTGTGTAACCAAGTCAGGAGCAAAAAATCTTTCGGTCACCCACTTCTTCCCAACCAATAGGGGAACGACATATATGGCCATATAAAGCCTCATATGCTGCCATCTCGATACTCGCATGATGACTATTGTTATAGGCGAACTCGACTAGTGGCAAATGATCATCCCAGGAGCCTCTAAAATATAGCACACACGCTCTCAACATGTCCTTCAGAGTCTGTATAGTCCTCTCTGACTGACCATCTGTCTGAGGATGGAAAGTTATGCTCAAACTTAACTGGGTTCCCTTGGCTTCCTGAAAATATTCCCAAAAGTGGGAAGTGTAGTGGGAATCCCTATCCGAGACAATGCTCACAGGAATACCATGTAACCTCACTACCTCGCGTACATGCAATTCTGCCAATGAACTCAGAGTATTGGTAGCTCTCATAGCTAAGAAGTGGGCTGACTTCGTCAATCTATCAACGATATCCCATATTGCATTGTAATTCCTACGGGTCCTCGGTAAACCCATCACAAAATCCATTGTGATATGCTCCCATTTCCATGTCGGTATAGGTAGAGGCTGCAATAACCTTGTAAGCTTTTAATGCTCTATGTTCACTTGCTGACATACGAGACATCTCGCCACGAAATCTGCCACATCTCTCTTCATACCCGACCACCAATACACCTTCCGGAGGTTCTGATACATCTTGTTACTCCTTGGATGCAACATGTACTTCGAAGAATAAGCCTTCAACAAAATCAATTTCCTGAGCTCTAGGTCCTCGGGAACACACACTCTACTTCTAAACCTCAGTAGTCCATCTGAAATTATCTTAAAATCAGTCACTGTGCCACTCTGTATCTGACCAGTCACATTACTACAATACGGATCAGTCTGTTGAACCTATCTGATCCTATCCAAGAGATCATACTCCAAGCGTAGGCTAGCAGTCACACAGTCCGTATCTATGTTAGAAGGAACAACTCTCAAACTGAGGCTAGCAAACTGCTCTAGCAACTCATGGTCCCTGACCATCATATACGATACCATCCCATGGCTCTTCCTTCTTAAAGCATCAACTACAACGTTAGCCTTACCCAGATGATAAAGTATCTAACAATCATAGTCCTTCAAAAGCTCTAGCCATCTTCTTTGTCTCATGTTCAGCTCCTTCTGCGAGAATAGATACTTGAGGCTTTTGTGGTAGGTAAAACTCTAAAACTTCTCACCATACAAGTAGTGGCGCCATACCTTCAACACAAACACTACTGCTGCTAACTCCAAATCGTGGGTGGGATAGTTCTTCTTATGGTCTTTTAGCTGTTTGGATCCATAAACAACTACCCTCTCATCCTGCATCAATACACAGCCCAGTCCCTGATGCGAAGCATCGGTATACACTGAAAATCCTCCTGAGCTAGTAGGGATAGTGAGAATCGGAGCAGTGGTCAATCAATGCTTCAGCTCCTGAAAACTTCTCTCACAATCATCGTCCCACACGGATGCTACACCCTTTCGAGTGAGACGTGTCAACAAAGCAGTCAACTTCAAAAATCCTTCAACGAATCTTCTATAATATCTTGTTAAACTCAGGAAACTCCTGATCTCGGTGACTGTCTTCGGTTGTTCCCACTAAACTATGGCCTTAATCTTGGATAGATCTACTAATACTCCATCCCTCGACATAACGTGTGCCAAAAACGAGATTTGTGTTGACCAAAAGTCACACTTACTGAGTTTAGCATATAGTTTCTACTTTCGTAGAGTCTGCAATACAATCCTGATGTGCTCCTCATGCTCCTCCTTGGATCTCGAGTATACCAATATATCATCGATGAAGATGATAACGAACTGATCCAAATATGGCTTGAACATATCGTTCATCAAAGCCATGAAAGCTGCAGGAGAAGTCGTTAATCTGAATGGCATAACCAAAAACTCATAGAGGCCATATCAAGTCTTAAATGTTGTCTTAGGTACATCACCACTCTGAACTTTCAACTGATGATACCAAAACCTCAGATAAATCTTAGAAAAGAGTTGCGCTCCCCGAAGCTGATCTAACAAATCATCAAAACGTGGAAGGGGATACCTATTCTTGATGGTAGCCTTATTCAACAATTTGTAATATATACAAAATCGGAGGCTTCCATCCTTCTTCTTCACAAACAAAGCTGGTGCTCCCCAAGGTGAAACACTCGGTCTGTGAACCCCCTATCCAACAATTCCTGCAATTGTCTCTTGAGCTCCTCTAACTCAACTAAGACCATGCGATATGGTGGTTTCAAAATAGGTTCAGTACTAGGCACTAAATCTATACAGAATTCCATCTCTCTATCTGGTGGTAACCCTGGAAGTTCATCCAGAAAGACATCTGGGAACTCACTAACCATAAGAATATCTGCCAACTCCAGATGAGCCTTATCCGTATCAACCACGTACGCAATGAAACCTTCAATATTTTCATTCCGTAATTAGCATAGTACATTATTAGTTACAACTATAATTACTACTTTCATTTCTTTTCATCAAACTTTACAACATAATTTTTAGGGTTAGGAAACATAATTGTCTTAGTATAACAATCTAACACAGCATTGTTTGACGGTAACTAATCCATTCCTATGATTACATCAAAATCACTCATATTTAACAATATTAGATTGGCTGTCATATCCTTTTCCCCTACTCTTAGTTTGTAGTCATTTAACATATACTCAACTAGCTGACTATTATCCATAGGCGTACTGATCAACATCATCCTACTTAAAGGTGTACGCTCTACATGTTTTGCCAACTTACATGCAAATGAAGGCGATACAAATGAATGTGTGGCACCAGGATCAATTAAAACATATGCTTCTAAATCATACATCAGGATGTTACCTCTAATCACATCGAACGAAGCATCAGTCGTGACCTGGTCCAAAGCATGTACTTGCCCTCGTCTAATGACCCGCTTCCCCTTAGCCTCTGTCGTCTCTCTTCTCCTCAAGGCAGACGTGTCAGCTGGAGCTCTCTTCGGTTTCTTGCCTTTCTGTGGGGTAATTATCAATAATATCTGGGAAAACTCTCGCCATATGCCCTGGATTCCCACATCTGAAGCGTAATCCACTAGAAATAGTACAAGGTCTACCACTGTGGAATCTACCACATCTACTACACTGCTCAGTGGTAGGCCTCGGTCCTCCAATCATAACACCTCTAGCTAGAGCTATAGCCGGATATGCAGGAGATCTAATAGTCTTCTCCTATACTTCCTCGATTCTTGGTCTCCTACTGAAATGTCTCCTCCCTCCTCGATATCTGAAACCTCTGGCATTGTCACTCACCGGCCTTTTCCTATCTCGATCTCTACCCTTGCTAACTGTCCTGAACTCAGGACATTCCTCTCATAGTCCTGCTCACAGAGTTGCGCCCTGCGTACTGCCTCATCATAGGTAGAGATGTCAAATGGAACTAATCTAAACCGTAATACTGGTCTCAATCCATCAATAAATCTGTGAACCTTCCTAGTCTCACTACTCATGGTAACGGGGTCATAGCTACCTAGGGATATAAATCGTGTCTTGTACTCATCCACAGACTGAGTCCCTTGGCTCAACCCTAAGAATTCCATTTGCAGCTTCCGTTGTGCCATGTCTGGGACATACTATCTCCTGAAGGCATCCAAAAAGATATTGACATGCCCTAAGGGTATTACCGCAAGTGCACGGGTCGTACAAGTAATAATGGGATTTAAGTCCCGAGTTATCGTCCCACAGAGAAGTTGGTTAGCATAATCAACTACCGGTTAATTTTACCCTAAGTATATCCTAGCAAATTATGAATTCTTAATGGGTGGTCTACAAGGCTAAAATTAAAAGTACTGAAAACAATAATCATTGAAAAATAAAGAAAATAAAACTGAGTTAAGATCTACTTACCGAGCTCCACGCAATTAAAAGCAAAAACCTACGAAAATAGTTAAAACAGTTAAAATTAATTAACGCGATTAAAATAAAATACAAATATGAAAATAACAAAGCAAGATTAATTAAACTACAATTAAACTAACCTAAAATGCAATTTAAACTACTTAATCAAAATGCAATTTAAACTAAACTAAAGCTTAATGAAAATAAAGACTAAATTAAAAATGCATGAAACACATTTAATCTAGATTAAATCTAAAAGTAACTTGTAAAATGCTATACTAAAATTAAATCCTAAAACATAAAATATAAAATTAACTATTAACTAAAAATTAAGACAAAATTAAATTAACAAAATAAAAAACTAGAACTAATCTAAATTGACAACTAACAATTATCCTAAACTAACAACTAATTAAACTATACTAAAAATGCAAGAAAAATGGATTAATGCAAGAGTTGAATGCCAAACAAAGCCTTAGATTTAAATCAACCAATAAATCCCTCCAAACAATGTTCATGCTTCATTTCATTTTTTGGTTTCCAGGTGTGGTCTCGGTTTGCTTGGTTTGCTGTCCAGGTGCTCACAGTTTGTCCTCTGCTCCAGATTTCGGTTGTCTCCAGGTGCTATGCAATAAGTGTACTGTACTGTGATCTACACTGTACTGCTATGTGCACCAGTCATCTGTTTTGCAAATCGTTGGGCACCCGACTCCTACTCACGCAGCTGATTCCCTGGCCTGTCCTACATGCTCAGGTCTGTTCTCGGTTCCTACTGTCCCTGCTGCATTCTGCTTCTCTGTTCTGACCAGACGCTGCTCCAGGCAACTCTCGATAATCTGCTACAATGGTGCTGCTCTCGACTACTGTCAAGCTTCATTCCAGCTGCTGTCTGTTGTGCTTCCAAGTGCTGTAGGTGCTAACCAACTGCTCTCCTGCTTCTTCCTCTGCGTCTTACTCCAGATGAAAGGATCAACACACTAGAAACCACCTGGAAACAACAAAAACAATAGATCCAAATGTACGAAAATAACTTCAAAGAATTTGAATAGTAAAATATCTAAGAAATAGAGTAAAGCAGAGCAATAATGTTCTGCCCATGTTACTGGCAAACTCAACAAACTGGCTTCCTCATCTGAGATTTATCGAGGCCACTGCTCCCACTGTAGCAATCAACGACACCTCTCATGAACCACACACACAGCAGCTAACAAATACTTGAATCCTTTCATCAGATACAAAATATAATACTAGCCTTGCAATCGGAACCGAGAGAAAATGCAGGAATACAATACCAATCGGGAAATAGAAAAATTAATGTAAAGGATGAAACGAATGCTATTAAATAACCTAGAAGAATGAAAGAACAAATTTAAACCAAACAGAAATGGCTAAATCAAAATATAGCAACATCTACATCAAACTTGAAAGATCGAAAGAAGTGTATAGTCGAAAACAAGAAAAATCAAATAGTGATCCTCGGCACATTGTCCATGATGCATATCACTGCACACAAGAGGGTAAAATGATCGGGAAATAGCTAGGTAAATCATCAACACAATCGGTTTCGCCCTTCATGAAAGAAAAGAATCGAATACAAACTAATATAAAGGAAATGCAAAGGAAGGTGAGGTAAAATAGCTACTGTCACTAGCTATTTCATCTACCGGAGTATAAATAAAAAGGAAAAATGAAAAACAATGTGATAAGATAGAATACTAACTACTGAATAAAAAAATTGCATTTCAATCGAATAAAAATAAAATGAAAGCTTCTAAAAGTTGAGATGAATAGTAATCTAACAATGGTGGCTATCGAAAAGAAGAAAAAAAAAACTATTCGGAAAAAACAAATAAAGCTTTAAAATTAACCTAAAACTATTCTACCCTAATTTACCTCTATTCTAACCTAGGTTCCCCCATTTTTCAATTGCCATCATATTCTATTTATACACACACTTAGGGGTACAATTGTAATTTTTCATCCTAAATGAGTTGACATTGTTTGGCCACTTGTCTTCACACCATTGGCTCCTTGAAAAATAATATTTCCATGTCATCTGTCTTTTTGTCCAATTGGATATGTTAGGCTCGTGTTGTCCGTGTGGTGCAATCTCGATTTTAGCCCAATTCCGATCCATTTTCTACCGAAATATTCAAAATACATCCTGATTTAATTTATCTACAAACATGAGAATTTTAATTAAATAAAGAGGATAATTAACAAAATAAATTGGGGATTTAAATAATTAATTATGAAATTAAGCACAAATAATTCTAAAAATATAGAATTATCATACCCCCAAACTTGAGCTTTTGCTTGTCCTCAAGCAAAACAAAATAATTGTAAGAATGACACGTACAAAACATAATAATTTCTCCAATATTATCCTCAAAGAAAAAGTATAGACTATGAAATCAAAGAATCACAATTATAAGTCCAACACTTAGAATCATTCAATCATAAGTCCTAACCCAAATTGGATCCCCCGTGTGTGTGAAAATGTCAAAGTCACTTCACAGTACATTACCCGGATCAGATTATGCAAACATAGTGAATGCAAAGTCAAAGACATGTGATCATTCCCATAAGTTTTCTTTTCACTTCTCTCTCCACTAATGTAGTCAAACTTAACTAAAGATCAATAAGTCTTCATTAAGCTTGTAATGTAAGGCTGGGGCTAAGGTATGATAAAGTCGATTTAGGTTTAATTACCCCTTAACATGCATTACTTCTAGGATCTTTAATGTAAGAGCTCAAATCATTTCCCCCAAACTTATTTATTTCACTAGACATTTTATTCTATTTTTGTATTTTTTCTTTTTTTCTTCTTTTTTTTTTCAATTTTTTTTATACATACTCCTTCACTATCACTTAATACTCACATAGCTCACAATATATCCCAATGACTTTTCATGCTTTTGGGGTAAGGGATAGGAATAAAGTATTTAAGCTACAGAAAAACTATAAGCAAGTGTATTTACAGAGAAAAGCTTATTTGGCCCAGATAGGTGACCAGGGGTAAAGTATGTACAGGGATGGCTCGAAAGGCTCAAACGATCCAAAGATGGCCTAATTAAACTGAGTACGAGCGATGCTCATGTACTTTATCATGCACAAATCGCATTAAAATCTCGTACGAGAAATACTCAAGTACTATGTGATGATATCTCATAAAATCTAGTGCGAGTATTACTCTAACACCAATGGTTCTCACACAAACCTGATAGATGACTTATTTCAATTGAAATTCACTCAATTAAAACAAATCGGCACTACAACGTTTTGCTTTGGCATATATCATGAAAACATTACCAGTCTATCTATACAACTGTCAAAACTAGTCACAAACATGCTTCCTAAGCTTTTTACCCTTATTTGGGGTAAAATCACAATTTTACCTTATCGGTTCCTACCGAACTTTTCTATACTCTGAATTTCATATACAATATAAATACTTGAAATTCTATTCGAAATATGTGTAGCTAACTCTAGCTACTCATGGAATTCACTTTCCTCGGATCACGTCGCATGACCTCACTTCCTTGGTACTGCTAATCCTCTCAATCTGATCAGCTTCCAATACATAACTCTAAAGCTGTAGGTAACCATTCACATCAGTATACCTTAATATACTTCATTTTCACTTGTATGAATCTCAATCAATGCATTTAGCCCTTTTTACACTCATTTGGCCTTATTACATCTCATTGGACTTTACTCTTTCTTAAGTCCATTTCCAACACATTTATTTCATAAAATTATCCTACAATCATATATATATGCTTAATAACATCACTACATGCCTCAATCATCATTGAATCCATGCCTACTCAACTTTCTCATCATTTTCTCAAATCCAAGCTAAAATCTAGGTCATGGAGATTTTTACATGTTCAAGATGTTTCCAGCAACTCAAACATACACCAATCAACTCACCAAGACATCTATATTAACATATTTGAAGTTTGTGTATTGAATCTTACCTAGCTTGAAGTTTCCTTTTTTTTACCAAATTAGGGGAAATTCACCTTGCTTCTTTAATCCAATATTTCAACTTCTATTTTTCTACTATGTTGTTCTCCTCCTTACAAGGAACAACTTTGCTGAAACAAATCCCACTCAAAACTGATTGAAAGGGATGATTTTTGGAGTAGAAAAGGTTAGGTTTTACTTTGGTTCAATGAAGGATTAGTTGTTCTCGAGAAATGAAGGTGTAGAGGTCTAATATATATATAAAATTTCCCTTGAAGATCGATCTCCTAACCATGAGAGATCGATCTGCCCTGTGTTTATCTATTCAAAATTTGACTTTTTTAAGTTAGGGGATCGATCTGCTCTTTAGCATGAGAGCGATCTACTTCAAATAGAATTATATAGAGATCAATCTGACCCTTGAGATGAGATCGATCTGGCTTTGGCAGAAACTTATTGAGATCGATCTGCTTTGAATAAGGGATCGATATCCCACTTGCAGAATGCTTTGGCATTATGTTTTCAAGCCATGAGATCGATCTTCCTTGCTAATGAGATCGATCTGGTCCTCATCTGTAACATTCTTGCTGGAGGTTTCCTAGAGAATCACTGTTACATTCATATCTAATTTGCTTTACTACCCATTTTGCATTTCATAAACATTTGGAACTTAAAAACATCCATTCCTTATGATTTATATCAAATGTGACTTCTCCGTAGATTACAAAATCATAAAGAGTACATATTATTTTACGGGCCTTACATCAGCCCTTATTTAGCCATTACTTGTATTCATGCATTCTCTTTGCAATTTCATTCACATTTATATGATCAAAATTATTCGTCTTATAATTCAATTAACATATAATAAAGTCATACATACATGGGGTCTCACATAATTCAACTAGGCATTCGTAAAAGTCTTACTATCATAATAGATGGCATAAAATACCTTTCCCTTTCTTTGAGCTAATATTACCCCAACAACATAATCACTGGCATCACACATAAGCTCAAATAAAAGATCCCAATTTGGAGCTAAAATCACTTGGACAGTGACTAACTTTTCCTTTAAGGTCTTATTATCTCTAAACAATGCTTATCAAACTTAAACACAACATTCTTTTCAAGGAGTTTAAATAAAAACTTAGAAAGCTAAGAGAACTCTTTTTTGAACCTCCTGTGAAAGCCTACATGCCCTAAAAAACTACGAATTCCCTTAACAGAAGATTAGGGAGGTAATTTCTCGATTGCTTCTATCTTAGTTTTATTTATCTTAATCCCCTTCACATAAATCTTATGTCGTAGCATTATACCTTCTTTCACCGTAAAATGGCATTGTTCCTAATTCAGTACTAGGTTAGTTTCCTCATACCTTTCAACACTAAAGAAACATTATGCAAACAAAGATTGAAATTTGTCAGAGCCCTCCTCCCTCAGGCCTTGCTCGCCACTTTTGGGTTAGGGATGAACAACCAATCCATATTGTCCCTCACAGGTTTTGTTCAACCATGGCCTATCCTGCAGAGAGCTGCCTCAGCCCAATGGCCTTACAGATCTGAGGGAAAGCCAGGAGACGCATCCTCAGAGGCTCTAACCCTGGACCTAAGTCCTTGTTCTTGCACTCTGATGATACCATTGAGCCATTGGCTTATTGGTATCATCAGAGTGCAAGAACAAGGACTTAGGTCCAGGGTTTGAGCCTCTGAGGACGCGTCTCCTGGCTTTCCCTCAGATCTGTAAGGCCATTAGGCTGGGGCAGCTCTCTGCAGGATGGGCCATGGTTGAGCAAAACCCATGAGGGATAATACAGATTGGTTGTTCATCCCTAACCCAAAAGTGGTGAGCAAGGCCTAAGGAAGGGGGGCTCTGACAAAATTATCCCCAACAACTGAAACATTATCCATGAAGACCTCAAGAGAATCTCTACCATATCGGAGAAATAGCCATCATACATCTATAAAATGTAGCAAGTGCATTACAAAGCCCAAATGACATTCTTCTAAAGGCAACGATCTCATAGGGACAGTTAAAGGTGGTTTTCTCTTGATCATTTGGGGCTATAGCGATCTGATTATTACCTATATACCCATCTAGTAAGTAGTAAAACTCATGACCAATTAATCTATCCAAAATCTGGTCAATAAAAGGCAAAGGGAAGTGGTTTTTCCTTGTTGCATTGCTTAATTTCCTATAACCCATACACATAAGCTAACTAGTGACAGTCTTAATAGGGATGAGTTCATTGTTTTCATTTTCTACTATTATTATCCCTCCCTTCTTAAGGACACACTGAAGTGAACTCACCCATGTACTGTTTAGAATGAGATATATGATCCCTACATTTAACACGAAATTATATCTTTCTAGACCATTCTTTCATCACATGGTTTAACTTACATTGGTAGTCTATTAAAGATGTATACCCCCTCTAACAGTATTTTGTGTATATAAATTGAGGGTTTAATACTCTTAATATCAAAAATGGGTTAGCCTATGGTCTATTGGTGCTCTCTCAATACTTTTAGCAATTTCACTTCCTGATCACTAGTGAGAGCATCAGATACAATGACTAGCTTAGTGAAGGACTTATCTAGATAAGCATACCTAAGGTGTGGGGGTAAAGTCTTAAACTCTAATGTTAAAGGGTCATTGATGGATGGGTAGAAATATAATGTTGAGGAAGATGAGGTCTTCACGATCTCAAACTACGCTATCACCATCAGCAGAGAAACCTCTAACAAGTATAAATCCTCAATCACATCACCCTTTACCTCCTAATACTCTTTAAGATTAATAAATTTAATTAAGGATGCTTTTAGTATGTTAAGAGGATGTGACTTAAAGAACTCCTTAATAATGTCCTTGTCCACAACATCCATTATAAAACAATCCTAATAGTCATCAGGAAACCTCAGAGATTTAAAAACATTAAAAGTAAATCCTTGATGCTGGACCCTTATAGTTAACTCTATCTTTGAACATCATTTAAAGTTCTATCGACAGCTAAAAAAGGTCTGCCTAAAATGACGGGGACTTCTTTGTCTTTCTCTATATTCAACGCTATAAAATCGATAGGGAATTTAACTTTTTCCACCTTTACTAAAACATCTGTAATGACCCTTTTGAATAGTTAATGGATTTATCAGCTAACTGAAGGGTCACTATGATAAGGTTTCCAGATCTTACTACTATCTCCTGGTACATGACAAAGGCATCAAGTTAATACTAGCTCCAAGATCACATAGGGCTTAATCAAAAAACTGGTCACTTATAGTGCAAGGGATGGTAAATTACATGGATCATTGAGTTTAAGGGGTAATTTCCTCTAAATAATGGCACTACACTCCTCTGTTAGTGCCACCATCTCATAGTACTCTAATCTCTTTTTCCTAGATAAGATATCCCTCATGAACTTCACATAACTAGGCATCTACTATAAAGTATCAGCAAAAAAAGAATGTTAATATGAAGTTTCTTAAAAACCTTTAGGAACTTGGAGGACTATTGTCACGACCCTCCATGACTTAACCAAAAACCACTACAAATGTTTCGAATTTTTAACTTACCTTTCCTCTTTTCAATGGTTGGGCTGTGATTCGATGTTAGCTTCCTCGCATACCATATCATCCATTATCATACATACATGTCAATATACTGTTACTGACTGTAACTTCTTTTATAATACATGTGAGATCATATAAAATCTAATACAAATACATTCCCCATAATAAATATCGTACACATCACTATGTTGTTTTTATGTTTAGATATAACCGTACAAAATATGTATACCTGTCGATCGATAGGAAATAGCAGCGGACAATAGGAATACTATCCCTCAAATGCTCTCACTCTACTGCTGATGCTCTGTAGAGAGATGTAAGAGAAAGGGGGTGAGCATACAACGCACTCAGTAAGAAAATCAGGCAAACAAGTAGACATCTACACTATCTACTCAAAATAATGCTATGCCTCGAAAACATCATTTCCTTAACTCACTTTAAAAGCATGTCTTTAAATATATATATATACTTGTACAGATTAAGTCCCACATAAAGAAATCATGCTTGCTTTCTCAAATAAAGGCATGTAGTGCAAAATAATGTATCTTTATAATATCACAATGCCTTTAGATAAATCATGCCATGTATATTTAAATCACAGTAAATATGGCATTTAAATCATTCACATCACAACAACCAGATTTCGACCCATCCCTCAGTTCTATCTGTAAATAAATCAGTCAATCAGGTGATATATCATGTGAGACTCTCTGGTGAAATGCAATAGTATCCTGGACTATGGCCATATCCGATAATGGTGATCCCAGGCAACACAGATCTCGGTGTGCGGGGCATCACTGCTGCAATGAGAGGGGGATCAATCCATCACAATCGCCAGCTATATCCTCCTCAACTCCACAACACCACACGGTATAGTGTACTCCATGCCACTCGCACGGTACAGCATACTCCGTGGACCCTACATCACAGTCGGGGTGCCTACCATAGGTCTTAGCCCTCAAACCATGGAATATCATACCACGTCTCTAAATCCACATGCGAACCTCTCATAGTGTAACACTCAGTCTACACGAGGAAATCAAGCATGGTTTTCAACATGTATTATATATCACATAAATTACAGTGCGTGCCTTTGAGCGCGACTCACAGTTGACACTTCGCTCAAACACCGTTTCACATCACAAACTCAAACTCTAGTGCAAGTAAACCTCTTGTAACTAGGTCATGCATAGTTCATGTTTCAAATCAAGTAAGAACAATAGCTCCAGTACCATGCTATGCACAAAACTCATCAAAACAAGTACAAGCATTAGCTCTAGTACTATGTCATGTATAAATCATGAAGGATCGAGTACGAGCAACGCTCTAGCACTCTGTCATGTATCTCATGTAAAATTCGAGTATGAGCTAATCGCTCTAGCACTCTCATGGATATATCATATAAAACTAAGTACGAGTAATAACTCCAGCACTCTATCATGCATGTCATGGAAATCTAGTGCGAATCAAAATCCAACACTAATATATGTGAAAAATACATGAAATCAAGTGCGAGCTGTACTCTAGCACGATTTATTCTCACATTATTCGATAAATGGCTCTTTAAAAAGGGATGATTTTCAAAACATCAAAATCAGCACTATAAAGTGTGCTTAATTCATATCAACCTTAAAATCATTAGCCCATCTATATTCTTCTGCTAAACAGCAGTAAAACACTCAAAAAGGTGGTTTCCATGCTTTTTACAACTTTTCACAAAAGTTGACTTTTTTCCTAACTAAGGATAAAATCATAATTTGCCACTATCAAGTCATAATAATTATTATTCACTTTCTCTAACCTTCAGAGTTTTTAAGTGAATGTAAAAGCAGACGAAAATACGTGTAGGTATCTCTAACTACTCACAAAAGTCCCTTACTTCCAGGGATGATTATCTTGTATTCTGACGAAGAATATTTTTCCCTAATTTTTTTTCATACTTAGGTTAATTATTAACCATGGTTAGTCAACTATGGTAAAAGTCCACTTTTCTTAACTATAGTTGACTTTTTCCTTAATCCTTGACCAAGTTGACTTTCTTTCAAATTTTTGAAAGTGTCATATCTTATGTCTTACACTCTCGTCTTTACGTTTTAGCCATTTTCGGTAGGTAAACACACCCGAAATACCTTAACTCGCTAAAAAGGTCCATTTTACCCTTTTTAGCTTTTACTCTCGTTCTCTTTGTTCAGAACTAAATCAAACTAACTTTCCTTCATAAGCTCTCCATATTTTCTCATTTTAAGTTCTTATTTTCAGTCAGAATGATTCAGATCCACTCGGTTTAGCTTGTGACTCTTATAGCTCACATTAGGCTTTTATATAGCTTATGCGTGATAAATCATTTCACATACTCTTTAAATCTAGTAAATAGTCTTCTTATGATTCAACTATAATAATAGAGTGTTCATACACATAGGAATCATAAGGAACAAGCTACATAAAATACGAGCCTGACAATCCTCCCCTACTCAGAAAATTTGGTCCTCCAAATTAGAACCAAGTCAGTCATCAAATAGATGAAGGTGCTTCTCTCGCATCAGACTCTCCAGCTCCCAAGTAGCCTCCTCTGAAGTATGATGCTGCCAAAGAACCTTCACTAATCTGACAGTCTTTGATCTCAATACCTTCTCCTTCCTATCTAGTATCCGAATCGATCGGTCTACATATAACATGTCCTCTCGGAGCTCCAAAGGCTCATAACTAATCACATGTGCCGGATTCGGGTGATACTTCCGAAGCATCGATAAGTGGAAGATGTTATGGACACCTGATAAGTCTGGTGGGAATGCCAACCTATAAGCCTTATCTCCCACTCGATCAAGTATCTCAAAGGGTCCAATATAGCGAGGAATCAACTTTCCTCTCTTCCCAAACCTCGCTATGCCCTTGGAAGGAGAAACTTTCAGAAACACGAATTCACCAACTGCAAACTCAGTGGCCTTCATCTCCTATCAACGTAACTCTTCTGTCTACTCTGAGCTATCCTCAGTCTCTCTACAATCAAGTGGATGTCCTCAAATCCTTGTGTAACCATCTCATGAGCGAAAATCTTACAGTCACCCACTTCTTCCCATCCAGTAGGGGAACGACATCTACGGCCATATAAAGCCTCATACGGTGCCATCCTGATACTCGAATGATAACTATTGTTGTAGGCAAACTCGGCTAGTGGCAAGTGGTCATCCCAGGAGCCTCTAAAATCTAGCACACATGCTCTCAACATATCCTCCAGAGTCTGTATAGTCCTCTCTGACTGACCATCTGTCTGAGGATGGAAAACGATGCTCAAACTCAATTGGGTTCCCATGGCTTCCTGAAAATGTTCCCAAAAGTGGGAAGTGAAGCGGGAATCCCTATCAGAGACTATGCTCACTGGTACACCATGTAACCTCACTACCTCGCGTACGTACAGTTCTGCCAATGAACTCAGAGTATCGGTAGCTCTCACAGCTAGGAAGTGGGCTGAGTTCGTCAGTTTGTCGATAATCACCCATATAGCATCGCGGTTCCTACGGGTCCTCGATAAACCCATCACGAAATCCATGGTGATATGCTCTAATTTCTCTGTCGGTACAGGTAGAGGTTGCAATAACCCTGTAGGTTTCTGATGCTCTACCTTCACCTGCTGACATATGAGACATTTTGCCATAAAATTTGCTACATCTTTCTTTATACCCGACCACCAGTATACCTTTCGGAGGTTCTGATACATCTTTTTACTCCCCGAATGTAACGTATACCTCGATGAATGAGCTTCTGCCAATAATAATCTCCTGAGTCCTGGATCGTCGGGAACACAAAATCTACCTTCGAACCTCAGTAGACCATCAGAACTCAACTAAAAATCAGTCACTGTGCCCTTCCGCATTTGACCACTCACATCCATACAAAATGGATTAGTCTGCTAAGCCACTCTGATCCTGTCCAACAGATTCGGCTCCAAGCATAGACTAGCTATCACGTAGCCTGTATCCATGTCAGAAGGCACAACTCTCAGACTGAGGCTAGCAAACTACTCTAGCAAATCATGTTCCCTAACCATCATATACGATACCATCCCTAGGCTCTTCCTACTCAAAGCATCAGCTACAACGTTAGCCTTTCCAAGATGATAAAGTATCTCACAATCGTAGTCCTTCAAAAGCTCTAACCATCTTCTTTATCTCATGTTCAATTCTTTTTGTGAGAACAGATACTTGAGGCTCTTGTGGTCGGTAAATATTTGGAACTTCTCACCATACAAGTAGTAGCGCCACACCTTCAATGCAAACACTACTGCTGCTAACCCCAAATCATAGGTGGGATAGTTATTCTCATGATCCTTCAACTGTTTGGATCTATAAGCAACTACCATTCCATCTTGCATCAATACACAGCCTAGTCCCCAATGCGAAGCATCGGTATACACTGTAAATCCTCCTAAGCTGGTAGGGATAGTGAGAATCAGAGCAGGTTACACTGCAAATCCTCCTAAGCTGGTAGGGATAGTGAGAATCAGAGCAGTGGTCAATCGACGCTTCAACTCCTTAAAACTCTTCTCACAATCCTCGTTCCATACAAACAGTATACTCTTTCCAGTAAGACGTGTCAACGGAGCAGCCAACTTCAAAAATCCCTCAATGAATCTCTGATAATATCCAGTTAAACCTAGAAAACTCTTGATCTTGGTGACTGTCCTCGATTGTTCCCACTGAACTACAGCCTCTATCTTAGATGGATCGACTGATACACCATCCCTCGATACAACATGTCCCAAAAAATGAGATCTGTGAGAACCAAAAGTCACACTTACTGAGCTTAGCATATAACTCCTACTCTCGTAGAGTCTGCAATATGATCCTGAGGTGCTCCTCATTCTCCTACTTAGATCTTGAGTACACCAATATGTCATCGATAAAGACGATAACAAACTGGTCTAAATATGGCTTGAACACATCGTTCATCAAAGCCATGAAAGCAGTTGGA
This sequence comes from Firmiana major, assembly GCA_033439115.1. Lineage (NCBI taxonomy): Eukaryota > Viridiplantae > Streptophyta > Magnoliopsida > Malvales > Malvaceae > Firmiana > Firmiana major. The sequence goes on from CM065905.1 coordinate 44,452,212, forward strand.
GCATTCATCAATTTGAATGGCATGACTAAGAACTCATAATGGCCATATCGGGTACGAAACGCTGTCTTAGGTACATCTCCACTCTGTACTCTCAGCTGATGATACACAGACCTCAGATCAATCTTGGAAGAAACCTGTGCTCCCTGAAGCTGATCTAACAAGTCATCAATGCGTGGAAGGGGATACTTATTCTTGATAGTGGCCTTATTCAACAATTGGTAATCTATACACAATCGGAGGCTCTCATCCTTCTTCCTCACGAATAAAATCGATGCACCCTAAGGTGAAACACTCGGTCGAACAAAACCCCTATCCAATAGCTCTTGCAACTGCCTCTTGAGCTCCTCCAACTCAACTAAGGCCATGCGATATGGTGGTCTCGAAATAGGCTCCATACCAGGCACTAAGTCTATATAGAACTTCATCTCTCTGTATGGTGGTAACCCTGGCAACTCATCCGAAAAAACATATGGGTACTCACTGACCATAGTAATATCTAACAACTTCGAATGTGCCTTATCCATATCTACCACGTACGCAATGAAACCTTGATATGTTGAAGGTTTTCTAAATCAGTAAATCATATTATAATCATAACTACTTCTTTCATTTATTCTTATTAAACTTTACAACATATCTAGTAGGGTTAGGAAACATGACTGTCTTAGCATAACAATCTAAAACAACATGGTTTGCAGATAACCAATCCATTCCTAAGATTATATCAAAGTCACTCATACTTAGAAATATTAGATTGGCTTTCATCTCCTTGTCCCCTACTCTTAACTTGCAGTCATTAAATACATACTCTGCAACTTGACTACGTTCATAGGAGTACTAATCAACATCATCATACATAACGGTGTATGCTCTACATGTCTTGCTAATTTACATGCAAATGAAGGTGATACAAAAGAATGTGTGGCACCAGGATCAATTAAAACATATGTTTCAATATCAAAAATCAGGATTTTACCTCGTATCACATCCGATGTAGCATTAGCTGTCCCCTAGTCCAAAGCATGTACGCGTCCTCGACCAATCACTTACTTCCCCTTTTCTTCTGCTGTCGCTCTCCTCCTCGAAGTAGAAGGATCAACTGAAGCTCTCTCTAGCTCCCTGCCCTTCAGTGGAGCAGTATTAACCATCTCTAGTTAAGCTCTAGCAATATACCCCTATTTCCTGCATCGAAAACACACTATAGGTGTCAGTGGACACAGTCTACCTCCATGTTGCCTACCACATCTTCTGCACTGATCAGTAATAGGTCTCTGTCCTCCTATGACAATACCCATTGCTGGAGCTATAGTCGAATAAGCAAGAGATCTAGCAAGTCTCTCTCGTGCCTCCTTAACTCGTGGCCTCTTACCGAAGAGTTTCCTCCCTCCTCGATAACTGAAACCTCTATCTCTAGCCGATCTCTTCCTCTAGCTTTAGCCAAACTCAGAAGCATTCCTCTCATAATCGTGTTCGCACAGTTGCGCCCTGTGCACTGCTTCCTCATAGGTGGTTATATCTAATGGGACCAACTTGGACCGCAGAACCGATCTCAATCCATCGATGAACTTGTGGACCTTCTTGGCCTCACTATACATGGTATCTGGGTCATATCTCCCCAGGGATAGGAATCGAGTCTCATACTCATCCACTAACAAACCTCCCTGGTTCAGTCCCAAAAACTCAGCCTGTAGTTTCCACTGTGCGGTATCTGGGACAAACTACCTCCTAAAGGCATCCTGAAATGTCTCCCAACTAATATCTGTATGTCGGGCTCTCAATATGGGTCTGGTGGACTTCCACCAATGCTCTCCAGCTCCCTTCAGTAGGAACGCAGCAAATACGACCATCTCCGATGTCATACACTCGAAGAACCCATAAGCTTCTCCATCTCAGCAACCCACTCCTCAGCAGCTACAGGGTCCTTGACCCCACTAAAAGATGGAGGTCTAAACTTTTGGAACTCTCGCAACCGATGCAGATCACATTCGTACCCTAATCCACTACTTCCTGAAACTGGTGGGGGTGTAGGAGTATCTACAGTCATTGGTGCATGAACTGGCTGTGTAGGAGTATCAGAGGCTACTGCCTCTCCTGTCGCAGCTCCTGCCTACCTAGCATCGTCTGTGCCAACATCTTTACTATCGTCTCTAGATTATGCTCTAATCTCGTAAAGCGCATCTCAGCACACTCTGGTGCCTCAATAGCACCTGGAGTCTCATGGATAGGTAATGGTTCGGCAGTAGCTCGTCTCTCAGGCCTATCTCCACGGCCTTAAGCCCTACCTCTCGTCCCTCTACCATTACGAGTATTTGCCATATAGGTAAAGTTCCTACATTCACAATCATGAATTAGTCTGTCTCCCATCTGGTATACACAGTTGTATCTAGAAATAACACAGTATTATGGGGATGTATAGTTTTCTATTTTCTAACACCGACTCACATCAGACCAACCTCGACTCTGATACCATTCTGTCACGACCCTCCATGACTTAACCAAAAACCACTACAAATTTTTCGCATTTTTAACTTACCTTTCCTCTCTTCATTGGTTGGGCTGTGATTCGATGTTAGCTTCCTCGCATACCATATCATCCATTATCATACATACATATCAATATACTGTTACTGACTGTAACTTCTTTTATAATACATGTGAGATCATATAAAATCTAATACAAATACATTCTCCATAATATATATATATATATATCGTATACATCACTGTGTTGTTTTTATGTTTAGATACATAACCGTACAAAATATGTATACCTATCAATCGATAGGAAATAGCAGCGGACAACAGGAATACTATCCCTCAAATGCTCTCACTCTACTGCTAATGCTCTATAGAGAGATGTAAAAGAAAGAGGGGTGAGCATACAACGCGCTCAGTAAGGAAATCAGGCAAGCAAGTAGACATCTACACTATCTACTCAAAATAATGCTATGCCTAAAAAACATCATTTCCTTAACTCACTTTAAAAGCATGTCTTTATATATATATATATACTTGTACAGATTAAATCCCATGTACAGAAATCATGCTTGCTTTCTCAAATATAGGCATATAGTGCAAAATAATGCATATTTATAATATCACAATGGCTTTGGATAAATCATGTCATGTATATTTAAATCACAGTAAATATGGCATTTAAATCATTCACATCACAACAACCGAATTTCGAGCCATCCCTCAGGTCTATCCGTAAATATATCCGTCAATCAGGTGATCTATCATGTGAGACTCTGTGGTGAAATGCAATAGTATCCTGGACTATGGCCATATCCGATAATAGTGATCCCAAGCAACACAAATCTTGGTGTGTGGGGCATCACTACTGCAACGGGAGGGGGGTCAGTCCATCACAACCGCCAGCTATATCCTCCTCAACTCCATAACACCACACGATACAGTGTACTCCATGCCACTCGCACGGTACAACGTACTCCGTGGACCCTACATCACTCTAAGTCCACATGCGAACCTCTCATAGTGTGACACTCAATCTACACGAGGAAATCAAGCATGGTTTTCAACATGTATTATATATCACATAAATTACAATGCGCACCTTTGAGCGCGACTCACAGTCGACACTCCGCTCAAACACCGTTTCACATCACAAACTCAAACTCTAGTGTGAGTAAACCTCTAGCAACTAGGTCATGCATAGTTCATGTTTCAAATTAAGTATGAGCAATAGCTCCAATACCATGCTATGCACAAAACTCATTAAATTAAGTACGAGCAATAGTTCCAGTACTATGTCATGTATAAATCATGAAGGATCGAGTACGAGCAACGCTCTAACACTCTGTCATGTATCTCATGTAAAATTCGAGTACGAGCTAATTGCTCTAGCACTCTCTCATGCATATATCATATAAAACTGAGTATGAGTAATAACTCCAGCACTCTATCATGCATGTCATGGAAATCTAGTGCCAATCAAAATCCAGCACTAATATATGTGGAAAATATATGAAATCAAGTGCGACCTGCTCTAGCACGATTTATTCTCACATAATTTGATAGATGGCTCTTTAAGAAGGGATGATTTTCAAAACATCAAAATCAGCACTATAAAGTGTGCTTAATTCATATCAACCTTAAAATCATTAGCCCATCTATTTATTCTTCTGCTAAACAGCAGTAAAACACTCAAAATGGTGGTTTCCATGCTTTTTACAACTTTTCACAAAAGTTGACTTTTTTTAACTAAGGGCAAAATCGTAATTTACCACTATCGGGTCACAATAATTATTATTCACTTTCTCTAACCCTAAGAGTTTTTAAGTGAATGTAAAAGCATATGAAAATACGTGCAGGTATCTCTAACTACTCACAAAGGTCCCTTACTTCCGAGGATGATTATCTTGTATTTTGACCAAGAATATTTTTCCTCAATTTTTTTCCATATTAGATTAATTCTTAACCATGGTTAGTCAACTATGGTAAAAGTCCACTTTTCTTAACTATAGTTGACTTTTTCTCAAAATTTTGAAAGTGTCATAACTTATGTCTTACAATCTCGTCTTTACGTTTTAGCTGTTTTCGGTAGGTAAACACACCCGAAATACCTTAACTCGCTAAAAAGGTCCATTTTACCCTTTTAGCTTTTACTCTCATTCTATGTGTTTGAAACTAAATCAAACTGACTTTCCTTCATAAGCTCTCCATATTTTCTCATTTTAAGTTCTTATTTTCAGTCAGAATGATTCAGATCCACTCGATTTAGCATGTGACTCTTATAGCTCACATTAGGCTTTTATGTAGCTTATGCGTGATAAATCATTTCACATACTCTTTAAATCTAGTAAATACTCTTCTTATGATTCAACTATAATAATAGAGTGTTCATACACATAGGAATCATAAGGAACAAGCTACATAAAATACGGGTCTGACAATTATTGATTTAGTTTTTGGTTCTAAAATCTTTGAGAAAAAGATATCGGTGGCCTAATAGAAGTAAGTGTAGAAGTAGAACATGCAAAACTAGAGAAAGATCTATCATCCTTAGGCTTTTCTGCATCTTTAACTTCTTTTGTTTGTTTTTTCCTAGCTAACTTCTTTGGAACCTAGAAGTTTTGCCAAGATTGGACATAATAGGTGTATCATCTAACTCTCTGCCACTCCTAAGGGTAATAGCCTTAACATGCTCCTTACCTTCCCTTCTAACAGGATTAGCTTCAATATTGTTGGAAAGGTTATTGTGGACACTGGCTGAGAGCATTACTTATCTACCCAACCTAGACTTCTAGGTTCCGAATAGAGGTAGTTTGATTTTACTGGATAGTAGTGAACATTTCCTTGAAGGTTTCTTTTCAGGTGCAGGTGCTGGGTCTAAACATGTGGTAAGTAGCAAAGGGTGATGATGAAACTAATGAAGCTGATGAGGTAGTAGTACATGAGAGTGTAGAGTCTAAAAACCAGAGGGTCCTGAAGGTCTAGAGGTAGAAGTCTGCCCCTGATTTTGGCTTTAAAACATTTTGGTGATTCCTCAACCTAGAATTATAGGTGCCAGCAAATATATTGTTATGTTGCCTTGAGGGTGGGGCAACATATTGAAGGACTTTTATGTTCAATGGGCACCTATCAATAGAGAGTATACCACAATAGAGATTACATAAATTAAATGGGCTCTTGATTGCTAAGATAGAAATATAGCTAAAACTCGACTGGGTACCTAAAGATTCTACATTCTTAGTCAAAGTAGCTATTTAAGAAGTTAAAGTAGTTAGTGCTTAAGCTCGCGGATACCCGTAGCCTTCCTAGCTATTTGTCTTTCAAATGACCACCTGTAGTTATTGCTGGCTAGGGGTATTCATTTGGTCAGTTTAGTAAATTTGAAATCGAAGTTTGTATTTTCGATATTAATCGAATTTTACATTTTCACTTTTGTTGACCAAATCGAAGTTTATATTTTCGAATGGAAATAAGATTAACCAAAATTTTATAAAATTATTTTTATTTTAGTTAAACTTGAATTTATAATTAATTAAATTTTAAATTAATTACAAAGAGTATCCATATAAAATTGTAACTAAAATTATTGAAAGTATAGTATTCAAAGCATCAATATAAAATTAGTTCAATTCCTAGTCTTGAAACTTATTATAATTTCTTTAGTTGGGTATCAATTCCGGGTAATAGTTTGGTTAATTGGTTAATTTCGATTTTCAAATAGAATTAACTGATAGCAGAAATTTCATCAAAATCTCTTTCGATTACCGACCGAAGTTATTTCAGTGGTTAGCCATATAATCGAAATCAATTCGGTCGGTCAATTAATTCGATATTAACCGAACTTTGAACACCCCTATTACTGGCCATCTTATCCAGCAAGCTGTATACTTCCTCCTCTCTTTTGCACATCAAGGCTCTTCTAGCAACAACATCAATTATAGTACTATTCAAACTAGTTAGACCATTGTAGAAGGTCTGGACCTAGAGCCATAAAGGAAGGCCATTATGAGGACATTTCCAAATTAGGTCTTTATCTCTTTTCCAAGCTTCATATAAGGACTCAAAATCAAGTTAGATAAAGGAAGAGATATCAACTAAGCATGAATTTTCCAATATCAACCAAAGTTATGCCCAATCCTTGGCAACAACGCTAAAAACTTTTTGACTCAATTTGAGCGTATTCTAATGTAACTACACACAAGCACGTGTGGTCAGCAAGTAATATAGGATTATGACTCGAGATTATCATCCCACAGAAATTGTTTAGCCTTAATTAATTAGCAAATATTAATAGCCTAAGCATATTTTAGCAAATTATGGAATTGTAATTTACAAGGCTACTAAAACAAATAACAAACAAAGTAATTAAATAAAATAATAAAATGAAATTAAAATGCTAATGGAGAATACTTACAGTGACAAGAATACAAAGAAAAAGACTATAAAAGAAAAGATGTAAAAGCTCGAATTATTAAAGAAATTGGCTAAAAATATAAATACCTAAAAATGCAAGTTAAAAATGCAAATAATGAAAATATGACTAAAAAGCCTCTAATGAAGCTAAAAATGCATGAGCTATTTTAGGATCAATATTAGACTAATAAAATTGCAAAGGAATGAAAAATAATGCATAAAGTGTTTAAAAATACCTAAATGTAACCCTAAATTGCCTAACCCTAAATGTCCTATAATGCTAAACCTAAATTAATCCCTAAACTAAATGCCTACAACAATAAAATGCACAGTTAACTACTAATAACTGCTCTATTGAATGCACGAAAACAAATATCTTTTTGAAAAAATGAATTAAAGTAAGCTAAAAATGCATGAACTTCACTTAACTTTAAATTAACCCTAAATGCACTTCTAAGACACCTAACTAAGAGAATTTAAATATCAAAACATCAACTAAAAACAACAACTAACATCCCTTAAAAACCATGAAAAAAAATGCTAATCAAGCCTAGCTAATGCATGGAAATGCTAATGAAAGTGACATTGAAACTTAATTAAACTTTACATAACTTATACCTTATATTTATACTACTCTAAAACTACATGAAATGCTTCAAAACAGTAGCTAAAAATGCACAAATAGACCTAAATATAAATGCTGGACAGATTTGAAACAACTTACAAAATGTAGCCTAAAATGCTAAGATAGTGTCATGGGAATTAAATCAAACACTAGCTAAACACTAGCCCTCATGAAACCTAACTTAAGACTAACCAAAACAGAATGCAAAATGCTTATGGAATTCACACCTACAGCAGGAAAGAAAATGCAAAAACACCATGCAAATTTGAAAAAAAAAATATTAATATAATACAATCTAAAAATTATCTAATGAATGTTTAAACCTAAAAACTACATAAACATGCATGAACATCGCTTAAATCATGACAAACCACCAACCAACTATGTCACAACCCATTTTATCCTCTTATTACCAAAAATCACTATAAATTTTTCACGTTTTTCTTTCCTTATCCGGTCGTGAACAACTCATCATCACACAGTTGGGTTGTGAGTCAATAATAATCTACTCTTAACACTCATTCCTAGTTAATAAAAGTGATGTCATACATTTGAAGTTAAATCATTTACTTATACAAATCATGTTTACTGACATCTACATCCCCTATAATTACAATTCAAATGACTACTGTGCTTTTACAATTGTTTAGATACAAAAAGAATCTTCATGTGTATACCTCTTAGCGATGGATGGCAGCAGATATCTAAAATACAACGCCTCAGTCCTCACTGGGCTGCTATGTACGCTCTGTAGGAGAGGGAAATAGAGAGGGATGAGCAACCACATGCTCAGTAAAGCAATAATGCAAGCATGGTAGATAACTACTCTATCTACATGCTGATAGTGTTATGCATAAATCATTTATAACAGTAGCATGAGGAATTAAAACTATGCCATATGAATATACATATATATCATGGATCAAAATCATGTAAAATTGGAATATAAAACATGGAATATCAACATGTGAAAACGTCTCATGCTCATTCTCATTTATTCTCATAAAAAGGGCAATTCATTTAAGAAACCTCTTTTTTAAATCACATCACAAAGCTCTTTCTCAAACATACCGAAATCCCATAAAAATGGTTTCTCAATCACAACATTATTATTATTATTTGTCAATTTAAAATCCTACAACGCTCGACCCCTCCCTCGGGTCTACCCTGGACAGTTCGCAATCACACTTCTATGTCAAAACATGTGGTAGTAAATAAATCAAATGAGACAGATCACTATATCTCAACTGATAATGTTGGCCAACTATTTCGTAAACCATCCCAGACCACACAGATCCCGGTGTACGGGGTATCATGCTGGAACAAAGGTGGGTTAGTTCTTTGCTAGACTTTCTCAAATCAAGTAACCACCACGTGGTACATCGTACTCCATGTGATATACATGGTACCTCGTACTCCGCGGACCCATAACATGGTTGGGGGTGCCTGCAGTAGGTCTTATCTACCCCATACCGAGTGAAACCTCTATATGGTCTCGAGTGTACATGGGAGTACTCTTAATACCAGGTCTTAGCCCCTCATGGCCTTGCTCACCCCTGTTGGGTTCCCTGATTTAGGTCCTAGCCCCTCACCCTCACCCTACTCAAGAGGTCTGTTAGGCTTGTTGGGTTCCCTGAATGGATTAGTACTAGGTCCTAGCCCCTCACCCTCACCCGACTCAAGAGGTCTGCTAGGCCTATTGGGTTCCCTGAACACCAGTCTGTATTCCCCTCACCACGGCATCATACACACCACAGTGTGAAAATCTGCGTCGCGAAATCATGCATCATAAACAAATCACTTCATACGAGCGACGCTCTAGTACTGTATTTATGCATAAAACATGAAGAAAATCACGTACGAGCATAGCTCCAATACGGTTATATGCATAAGGAATCCACTCAAAATCCACGTACGAGCAAAGCTCTAGTACGGTTTATAAAACATCACCACAGTTCAAGTCAAAGTACGAGCTAAGTTCCAGCACGTTTTAATTCTCAGAAACATAATAGGCGGCTCATAAACATACAAAAACCAATCTCAAAACACCTTTAGCACCTCACATGCGCTATTACACAACATCATTTAAACATTTTCCAGCCTATCAGTCAATTTGCTTAAGACAAAGCAAGCTATTTTGTGAAAACATTCAAAACACGTGATTTATGCAATTATTAGCCTTACTATCCTATTTCTTTATAATACCATTTCAACAACCAAATCTTATACAAATACTCACAGTTATTTCCATAAATTGTCAAACACATTTCTATAAACTCATGCATATTTCAAAAGTCCTATACACCCACAAAATACGAGCAGCTACCTCTATATACTTATAGAATTCCCTTACCTGGAATCGCGACGCGTGATTCCACTTTCTTAAAACTACTTACATGTGCATAGTTCGATTGCATCTCTAACGATTCTCTGAAACTGTACAAAATCATATTCTGCATTATATTTGATTCATATAATAGGACATCGTGCATTCATTATGGTCGATTCGACCTATAGTTTCTATCGACGCTCATAAGGCCTTGTTTTATCGTCTCACTCATATTTCGAGTTTATGGATTCTTTTAGGCTTATTAACTCATTTTAAATCAATAATAAATCGATACTAACCTCATAGTGTTCATATTTCATGAATTTCCTCACTATGGCATCTATCAAACATTTATATGTGATCATTCTCATAACCTCACTCAACCCACAATGTAGCTCCATTTACCGATCTTAAATCATCCACATTACTCAAATGGCAACTTAGCAAATCTCACAATTTCATCAACTCATTTAATTTGCACTTTCTCACACTAGACTCATTCCATTTTCTAGGTCACATACTAGTTCCATCACATCTTAGGTGTTTCCAATCATCCATATACATGTAAATCAATTCCAAAATCACTAAACAAACCAATGTGCTTGAGTTGGAGCATTAGAAACTTACTAATCTAGTTTCTCTTCTTGCTTCAAAGGGGAAAGACTTCTTTCTCCTTCAATCCAACAATGAGTTTTTAGGTTTCAACTATGTTGTTCTCTTTCTCAAGATGAACAACTTTGTGTCTAATGGCCTCCCTTCAAATCTTACTGGAATGGGTGGATTTTAGAGAGAGAAATCTAGGTTTTCGGTTGAAAATGAAAAGGGTGATGTTTTTCTCGAAAGTTGTAGATTTCAGTACCCTTTTTATAGAAATCACTTGGTGAGATCGATCTGGTCCCCTTAAATTCCTCTTTTTGACGGCATTTTCAAGCATGAGATCGATTTGTCAAAGTTTGAGATCGATCTGCTCCAACCAGAGAGCTAAGGAGATCGATCTGTATGCTTGAGGATCGATCTTTATTTTACAGAACGTTTAGGAGATCGAACTGGCCCCATGGGAGATTGATCTGCTCTATTCTATTGCTCAAATAAGAGCATTCTGGCTCTTCCAGATCGATCTCTCATCCTATGAGATCTATCTGGCCTTCATATTATCCAAATTTTCTGCAGTTTTTCTGCAGCAACTCACACCCAAACATTCTTAATTTGCTGTCATGGTTATTTTCTCATCCAACTACCTTTAAGACTTAAAAATGGCATCCATTCATACCTTATACACATTAGAACTTGTGTGTATTCATTGTATAGTCAAAGGTATACAATATAAGACCAAATGGATGTATTTAGATTCATGCTACTTCCTTCCATTTACCACACTACAAACTTCTCATTCCACTCACATTCATCACCTATAAAAGTCCATTTCTTCATATTCATATAAAATGGAACTTGTGTGTACAATACAAAATCATATTACAAGTATGTATATTGAATCCATGGACTTACACCACTTATGCTTACATTGTAATTACATCACCATACTCAAGATTTCATAACGTTTACATCCAACAAAAATACGGGTCTTACAAACTACACTAGTACAATCATGTTTTTATTGCTAATCAGAAAAGTAAAAAAATGACAAGTAAATGCATTGACAACTTACTTTAAGAATTACTAAACAAAAATCACTAAACTCATGACCTTTAGATGACCTAAACCTAATGAAATACTACTAAAATCAAGCCAACATAGTGAAAAAAGAAATTCTAGAAGTGATGCCACATGTGTAGAAAAATAGTTGGCAAATTTCAAAATGAAAGCTAACATAAATTCTGTGAGATCTAACCCTTGGAAATCTTTTTAACAACTTAAAAACTTGATGGAATGACTCTAAACATAAAAATGTTACCTAAAAATAGTACCGAAATCATCCAAACAATAGCTTAAATTTTCCAGAATAGAAAACAAATCAAAGATGAAAAGTGTACACCCTACTTAAGCACAAGAGCAATGAAAGCAGTATTTCAACTTTTTTAGATTCCTATGCTCATAACGTGTAGGAAATATTGAAAATGGAAAATGAAAAAGAAAAGACACTTGTCTTCATTATTGGAAACGGAAGCTCACATCATTGCTTAAAAGAAAATCTCAAAGAAAAGTGAAGATTTAAAAGGAAATATAAGGGAAATACTCGAAATAATAAAGGAAATGTAAAGGAATTTGACAAAGTAAAATGGTTGCTACTCAAAACTATCAAAATAATATTAAAATAAAATTGAAAAACCACTAAAAATGCCATAGAAACTGACCCGTTAAATTTCCCCTTCCATTTTCTTTTAAATAGGCCACTACATGAAAGGTAAAGAGGTCTTTGTGAAATATGGATGAGTTGGCTCCCCTTGCCCCAATGTCTTCACTTGCTTGGCCCTTCTTGGAAGATATTTCCATATCATTTAATCTTCTACATCAACCTAAGCAACTCACTGTCACGACCCTTTTTATCCTCCTATTATAAAAAATCTCAATAAATATTTTGCATTTATTCCTTTCTCTACTCGGTCGTGAACAAACTTATCACTACACTATTGGTCTGTGAGTCAATAATAATTCACTCACAATGTCCATTCTTAGTTAATAAAAGTGATGTCATACATTTGAACATAATCATTCATTTATACAAAATATGATTTCCGAAATCTACATCCCCCATAATTACAACTCAAAAAGACTACTGTGCTTTTACAATTGTTTAGATACAAAAAAATCTTCATGTGTATACCTCTTAGCGATGGATGGCAGCGGATATCCAAAATACAATGCCTCAGTCCTCACTGGGCTACTATGTGCGCTCTTAGAGGGGGAAAGTAGAGAGGGATGAGCAGCCACAGACTCAATAAGGCAATAATGCAAGCATGGTAGATAAATACTCTATCTACATGCTGATAGTGTTATGCATAAATCATTTATAACAGGAGCATGAGGAATTAAAACTATGCCATATGAATATACATATATCATGTATCAAAATCATGTAAAATTGGCATATAAAACATGAAAACATCATGTAAATCCGTCTTATGCTCATTCTCATTTAATCTCATAAAAAAGGCAATTCATTTAAGAAACCATCTTTCTAAATCACATCTCAAAATGTTTTCTTAAAACACATCAAAATCACATAAAAATGGTTCCTCAATCATAACGTCATTATCATTTCTCAATTGAAAATCCCACAAGGCTCGACCCCTCCCTCGGGTCTACCCTGGACAGTTTGCAATCACACTTATATGTCAAAACATGTGGTAGTAAATAAATCAAATGAGACGGGTCACTATATCACAAGACTATGTTGGCCAACTATGTCACATATCATCCCAGACCACATGGATCCCGGTGTGCGGGGTATCATGCTGGCACGAAGGTGGGTTAGTTCTTCTCCAAACATTCTCAAATCAAGTAACCACCATGCGATACATCATACTCCATGTGTATACACGGTACATCGTACTCCGCGGACCCATAAGATGGATTGGAGGAGCCTACGGTAGGTCTTATCTACCCCATATCGAGAAAAGCCTCAAGTCTCGAGTGCACGCAGGAGTACTCTTAATACTAGGTCCTAGCCCCTCATGGCCTTGCTCGCTCCTGTTGGGTTCCCTGATTCAGGTCCTAGCCCCTCACCCTTACCCCAGTCAAGAGGTCTGTTAGGCCTATTGGGTTCCTGAATGGATTATGTTAGGTCCTAACCCCTCACCCCACTCAAGAGATATGTTAGACCTGTTAGGTTCCCTGAACACCAATCTGTATCACTCTCACCACGGCCTCATACATACCACAGTGTGAAAACCAGCGCGAGCTACGCTCTAGCACGAATTCATGCATCATAATAAATCACCTCGTACGAGCAACGCTCTAGTATGATATTTATGCATAAAAATATGAAGAAACCACGTACGAGCATCGCTCCAGTACGATTATATGCATAAGAAAACTACTCAAAATCCACGTACAAGCAAAAGCTCCAGTACGATTTATAAAGCATCGTCATAGTTTCAAACCGAAGTGCAAGCTTAGCTCCAGCACGTTTCAAACATATGAAAACATCAATACTCGGTGCGAGCTAGGCTCCAGGACGGTTTAATGTACATAAACATGATAGGCGGCTCATGAACATTCAAAACAAATCTCAAAAACATATTTAGCACCTCTCATGTGCTATTACACAACATAATTCAAAGAATATCCAGCCTATCTAACCATTTGCTTAAAAACAAAGCATTGGGTTTTGTGAAAACATTCAAACAAGTTGTTTATGCAATTATTAGCCTTACTGTACCTTTTTCAAGAATCATTTCGAAAACCAAATCGTATACGTACTCATAATTATTCACATACATCATCAACCACTTTTCCAAACCATCATGCAAATTTACAACACCCTATATACCCACAAAATACAAGTTGCTACCTCTATATACTTACAGAATTCCCTTACCTGGAAATCGCGTCGCGATATTTCCACTTCCTTTAAGTTGCTTACTCGTGTGGTTCGATTCGTCTCCTTCGAGCTCTCTGGAACTGCACAAAGTCGTATTTCGCATCATTATAGTCTATTATAATCCAACTCTTGCGTTTACTATAGTTGATTTGACCTATAGTCCCAATTAGCTCTCACAAGGCCTAGGATCGTTGTTCTATTCATATCTTGAACCCAATGATTCTTTTAGGCCTATTGATTCATACCCTATCGATATCAAATCGATATTAAGCTCACAACGTTCCTATTTCATCAATTTTCCTTGATTTCTTCACTATGGCATTTATCAAGCATATTACATACTCATTTCCATAAATACACTCAATCCACAATGTAGCTTCATTTATCCTCTTCTAATCATCCACATTACTCAAATAACAACTTATCAACATCCATAATCCACCAACTTACCCAATCTACACTTTCTCACACTAGACTCATTTCATTTCTAGGTCACATACTAATTCCATCTTATCCTAGGTGTTTCCTATCATCCATAAACATGAAAATCAACTCTAAAATCACTTAATTAAATAGTGTACTTGGATTGGAGTATTAGAAACTTACCAAATCAAATTTCTCTTCTTACTCCAAAGGGAAATGTTCCTTACTTCTTCAATACCAACAATGAGATTTTGGGTTTCAACTATGTTGTTCTCTTCCTCAAGATGAACAACTTTGTATCTAATAGCCTCCCCTCAATTCTTACTGGAAATGGACTGATTTTAGAGATTAACTTAGGTTTTGGGTGAAAAATGGAAGGGTGATGTTGTTTCCCGAAAATTGTAGATTTTCAGCACCCTTTTTATAGAAATCACTTGAGGAGATCGATCTGCACTAGGAGGAGATCGATCTGGTCCCCTTAAATTCCTCTTTTTCATGGTATTTTAAGCATGAGATCGATCTATCGAAGCTTGAGATCGATCTGCTCCAAACAGAGAGTTAAGGAGATCGATCTGTATGCTTAAGGATCGATCTTTTCATTACAGAATGTTTAGGAGATCGATCTAGCCCCATTGGAGATTGATATGCTCTATTCCATTGCTCAAATAAAAGCATTCTGGCTCTTCCAGATCGATCTCTCATCCTATGAGATCAATCTGGCCTTTATATTTTTCAAATTTTCTGCAGTTTTTCTGCAGCAACACACACCCAAACATCCTTAATTTGCTACCATAGTCATTTTCTCATTCATCCACCTTTAAGACTTGAAAATGGCATCCATCCATACCTTAAACACATTAAAACTTGTGTGTATTCTTTGCATAGCCAAAAGTATACCATACCAAGCTAAACAAGAGTATTTAGATTCATGCAACTTCCTTCCATTTACAACACTACTCATTTTGAGCTCCAAGCACATTCATCACTTATAAAAGCTCATTTCTTCATATTCATACACAATGAAACTTGTATGTACATTACAAACTCATATTACACATATATACATTACATTTATAGACTTTACATTAATTGTACTTCACATTACAAGTACATTACCACACTTATGAATCCATAAGGTTTACATCCAAAAATATAGGTCTACACTCACACCTTTTATTATTATCCATTTATCATTTTGTCCACTTGTGCATCCATGTGATAAAGGTATGTGATCACCAAGTGTTAGCATGTGTTGGGCATGTGGTCCTTTGTTCTTATCCTCCAAGATTGAATAAGATTGTGACATGTGGAGTGCTAGATGGAAGGAAAAGGTGATGTGCATTACTAGACAAACTGTCTTCTTATTTTAAACTTTGTGTAATAGCCCAGCCCACTAGTGATATTGTTTGTTTGGCATATTAGACCTTACCATTTTGGACAGTTATGAGACCAAGTGAATTGAACAGAATCGTTAAATAGTGATTTTTTTTATTTTTGGGAAAAAAGGCCAATTCTTGTACGGAAAGGTTCACGAGCCCCACGGGAGTGCGCTCCCACCCAAAAATATTTAGATCATCTTAAAATGATGATACATGACCTCAGGTAAGCCATCTAGATCTATAAAATTACAATTACGACTTATTTCAATAAACGTACAATAAATGTAAAAATGACAATTTTATCTATAGGTAAAATTTTCATATTGGCCAAATGGACATTGTAGAATGATTTAAGGGTATTAACTGAGTTATGTTAAGCCCTTAAATTGTCTTGTCAGATATCGTAACAAAATTTAAAGAGTTGTGACTAAAAAAGACCGAAATAGATTAAAATGAGCGTAAGTGATATGTTTGAGAGACATGGTTGGCCACCATTGTAATTTTCACCTATGTTACATTATTTGCATGAGACATGTATGTAAATAATGAACTTGTCGCCCACCATAAACTGGTAGCCGATAAGAATTAAGAAAACTGTGAAATTAGTGGAAAATGACTAATTTAACTAAATATCTACCTAACTTACATGTAATTTTATTTTATAAGGCTTAACCTAAGGCTATGGTGCTAAAATACACCACTTATGGTCAGCTACCCATTAGAAATGCCATTATAAGGCATAAAAATAGATGAAAAATGGTGAAGAGTGAGAAAACTCCATGAAACCTTAAAAAACCCTTTCTTGCCATGGCTTTTTCACCCGTTTCTAATTTGATTCAGCTCTTGCCTCCTCTTCAAAATTTTTCCTCTAAGTGTCCTCTACAACATATCAAAATTTTGTAGCTTAATTTATTAAGGATTAACAAAGATCTACAAGGTACATTGATTGATCAATTTTTAGATCTAAAGAGTTCTTGTTGCTTTGCAATCCATGAATCCTATATATGTTATTTAAAGGTTAATATGGAGTGTTTTAATTATTTCAGGTGGAAGTAAAAAGCTCCTTTAGATTAATTGCAAGATTATGCGAACTTTGGGAACTAGGGTGAAACCTTTGTTCTATGATCCTATTTTGATATATTTTGATGTATAAAGTATGTAGTGATGTTATATGGTAATATAATGAAATCAAATTTATGGGATCATGGACCTATAATTTCGGCCATAAGGGTTTCTTTGTGAATTCCTATGTAATTCATGGACTTTTTTTTATACGTTGTGTAATTTATACAATTAAGCATGAAATAATGTTATTGTTGATTAAAATTTATGGTATGGCATGTTTATGCTTCAACCTTGGTGAAAGGCATTATGATAATTTTACCATATTAGTGCAATCCTACTGCTATGTTAAAAGTAAGTGACAATGTGATAGGTGTAATTGGAATGATTGAAA
Organism: Firmiana major; assembly: GCA_033439115.1. NCBI lineage: Eukaryota > Viridiplantae > Streptophyta > Magnoliopsida > Malvales > Malvaceae > Firmiana > Firmiana major. The sequence goes on from CM065905.1 coordinate 44,469,813, forward strand.
ATTATGAAATCATGGTTTTTTCACTTTGATACAGTTGTAACATAAAGGCAAGTTAGCTTAAAGTGTAATGTCTAAGTAGCATTAGTGAGTGTGAATGTGACATGAAGTGATTACTAAATGAATTGTGTGACATGTAGGAATTTGAAAATCCCAGAGGGGTATGATGCTTTTAGCCAATGGCATGGATCATGGCGAAATTAAAGTATTTTAATAAGTATACATGCTACAATATATATAGCATACGAGGCAAGTTAAACATATGGGCTATAAGGCAACATCCTATATCGTAACTTACTATTATAAGTTTTAAGTTATTGATATCATAAATGAATGTGAGTATGAAAATGTGATCGAATGAATGATAAGGCATGTATATGCAAAACGTATAAGTAAATGGTTGAATTGCATATGGTACTCATAAGTATATGTCTATGTGATTATGGATAAGAATATTGAACTGGAAATGTTATGTGAATCTCATTACAGGGCTGGGTAATGATCTTGTATAGCCCGTTATATTGTAGGAAATTCTTTTGCTACTGTAAGATATGAGAATAGGAAAACATGTCGTACATTTCTCATTTTTTGACAGTCTCATATTTTTTCTTAACCATGCTTTAAGTTTATACAACATCTTTATACATAGCATGATATTCGTGAGATTTAAAAGCTTGTATCAATTTTATTTGTATACTGAAAAGTTTTAAAATCTCACTTCTACCATGTTTTGAAAGTTATGAAACATATGACTTATTTTGCTTATCTCTTTTGTTTACAGATTTAAGTTTATCCATATAGTTATATGATTTCAAAACATGCACTCAGACTACTTTTACAGCTTTCAATCACTTTTCAAACTTATGGAGCTAACTACTATACTATGGGAGTCACCTTAGAGCCTATAGGGCTGAATGTAACACTGTGTAAGTCACTTCTAAGGTCCTTGATTTTAAAATGTGTTTTAAACGTTTTAGAGATGATTAGCCCTTCAACTATTTCACACTTAATCAATAAAGCAATGGTACAAAAGGCATAACAAAATGACCTCTCATTTCATGCTCACTAATTTCATCAGTGAGATTATATAACAGTATAGGTGTAACAATAGTCATTTACTAATACTGATATTATAACTCAAGTTCAGTACCACTATAGACCATCCTCCCATATTGGGATTATTTGGCACTCTAGGTCCGATAATAGTCGTCGATCTATACTGAATCGTACCCTTGTCCCAAGGTTTTTTGGCTCGTCGTTTGTCGGTGGGATAAGTCTTTATTGATCGTTACCTGGAAGCTATCTAATCTCATTCAGAAATCAGTTTACCGAAAGAATATTGTTTTTAAAATTATCAAAAATTCGAGTTAAAGAAAAAATATTGTTTTTTGAACTGTATGATGTTTAGACTATAATTTGTCAGAAACATAATTTCATAATTTTGTTTATCAAAACTATGATTTCAAAATATTGTTTATCAAAAATATGTTTCAGAATGAATTAGATTTATCAGAAATATGTTTCAAAATGAATCAATTTGATCATAAAATGCTTTAGAACGAATCATTTATCAGAAATAAGTTTTAGAACACATCATTGTTTCAGATCGAATAGAAGTTATTAAAACTGTTTTTCAGCATATGTGTAATGCCCCGGAAGCATGGAGCTAACTTTTTCTTTTTGAACTTAATTTTTTACTTATGTTGTATTCCTGTATAGTGTTTGTTACTTAGTTTCTTCTTTTGCTAAATCTTTTAATCGCTTAAATTTTGGCAGCATAACCTCTCATACCTGAACCTATCCTTCTACATTAACAACAATTTATAATCGCAACTAATTGTTTTTATCTTCTTATACTATCATTTACCGATTCGACATACTCCACAAATTCAACACATTTCATTTGATTAAAAAAAAAACCATTTCTTTACAACTCAGTAAAATTAGACTACATCCCCAAAAGTATTTACACACCAATATCTGTACAATATAAATGTCTGGAAATAAACATCAGATGGTATACCTGAACGTGTACTAAAGATAGTCTGAGAGGCTTAAAATACACTAGTCTACTCAAGTACTTCACAAATAACTAAGCAGTCTCACTGCAGGTAATCTAAAATATGGAAAAAGAGGAATGAGCTTCTAAAAAGCTCAATAAGGAAAACATTTAAAATAATCCTGACAATCCCAAAGGTATATAGAAATTCAAGGTTTACATGTTTTCTAAAAGCTTTCGTGCTTACTCTAATCAAATTATGTAAACTTACTTTGAAAGAAAACATCCATACATACTAGTCAAATTCACATGCTTACTTACTTTAATGAAGCTTACTTACTTACTTTCATAATTCAAAACTTTCATATACTAAACATAGAGACTAGGCTAAATTTGTATAGCTATCTTGCAGACAAAAATATCATCCTCTGTAGAGGGAATAAAATACATATGGCCATGGTAGGGGTTGTAGACTGGATCAAGGTTGTACAGCAAAACCGACGTAGTATTTGAATAAACTAGCACAAAGCTAGGGCACAGGCACCAGTGGCACTTGCCGTGTGGGCATGAGATACTACGAAACAGGCACCCCAAAGGTGAAGATGAGCACTACACGGGCGGAACGAAACAGGCACTACAAGTGGCGGAGTCGGACACCACAAGTAGCTGGTATGACATGCACACAACATACATTATTGGGTAGCCTCTAGTCTCGGAAAAACCTTACTTTCTTGTTTTCATACTTAAAAATCATATCATTTCCATAATAAGATATTATTGTATGAAAGACTTATATATCATAGGTAAAAATGTTTGGCTTTGGGGTTAAATCGGGGTATCATTTCTTTCAGAAACTTATATCGAAAGGTTCAGGTTTTCCATGTAAGTTCTACATGCATACATCAAATCATTTTAAGCAATACAATTAGGTAAAGGAAGCCATTAATACTTTAAATTGTATCCCTTACCTAAACGAGGCTGGGGCAGCACTAAATCGTCGGGTATGGAGTTTACCTCGTTTTGTGTGTCAATACCTTAAACTACCCAAAATAGTTTCAAAACCATCAAATGATGCTCAAAATCATCTTAACATACTCAAATATGCATCATCTTACTTAAACTTCATTAAATTTGGCCATTTTGCCAACTTTTCTTACTTTCTTGGTTTTACTAATAAAAGTGTCGGTTTAAGCTATTTCAATAGTTTCTCTTCATGTAACGACCCTCTATACCAGTCCGCGACATTTACCTTGCCACTTACGGTTGGGCTATGACTCAATATCCATTTCATCTCTCATCCAGTTATAGTTTAATCAATTCAATTAAAAGAAGTAATATAGAAACTGGAATTTTATATATGAGTACGGAAGCGTTTACATAAGTTTCTATTATATGCATTCCCCAAAATACAAAATACAAACTTTATTGTGTATTAATTTATAGGATACAAAATTTTTCATCTATAGTGTATACCTCTCTATACTGCTGGATGACTAGAGAAAACACGATAGCAGGGACGACAGCAATGTACTCACTACTGCGTAGTATCTGTGGAGGAGGAAATAAGGGGGTGAGCTAGCACGCTCAGTAGGGAAAATATGAAAGCATGTAGATAACTACACTATCTAGAAGCTAAAATATATATATATATGTTCATTTTCCTTATAAAACAATATACATGTTCTTTAAAGCAACTCCTATTAATGCGAAACCATTAATTCGCTAGATGGGTATATGCATATTCACACAGTATCACACAGCTTCACACAGCATAATCTATTCACACAGTTCCTATATAGAAAATGCTTTAAACTTTGTAAATCAATACATGTTGAGACATAAATCATGGGTTATCATATCCCCAGTCACACAGTAAGGGAAGACATGTGTCACCTCACACAGTAGTGACAATGTCGTATCACACAGATATAATAAGACTTATAGCCATAGTCAGATTCTAGGCTACACTGATTAGGTGTGCGAGAACCCTACACTTAGGGAGGCGGATCAACCATCCCTTCAGCTCATACTCAACTCACGGCACATCGTACCTCATGGCTAATACTCATGGTATATCGTGCTCCCGTGGATCCTTATCACCTAATTTCATTGCCTCAAAATCTCGTACGAGCAAGTTAGTGCAAGACACAGAACAGTACACGACGGCTCAAGCAGGTTTAAACTCATTACATCATATTCACAAACCACGTGTGAGCAGGTCAATGCAAGACACACAACAATACATGATGGCTCTAACACGGTTTTATTCATAACACAAGTAAATCATGAAAGCATCATGCGAGCAACTCAGTGTAAGACACACAGCATGTAAGACCCCGTATATGTATAATAGTAATGTGTGTAATTAGATCAAATAATATGAATGAACTTGTAATGTAAAGTATGATTGATGTAAGTCCATGGATTCAATGTATGTATGTGTAATATGAATTGTAACGTACATACAAGTTTCATTGAGTATGAATAAGAAGAAATGAGTTCTGGCAAGTGATGGATGTGATTGAAACTCAAAATGAGTAGTGTGGTAAAATGGAATGGAGTTATGCTTCCATTTGGTTTCATGTAGCATACCTTGGACATACAATGAATGCACACAAGTTTCAATGTGCATAAGGTATGAATGGATGCCATTTTCAAGTTATAAAGGTGGATGGATGAGGAAATGGCCATGGAAATAGATTAAGGATGTATTGGTATGAGTTGCAGCAAGGAAACTGCAGGAAATCTAGAAAACATGAGGGCCAGATCGATCTCATAGGATGAGAGACCGATCTGGAAGAGCCAGAATGCTCTTATTTGGGCAAAAGAATAGAGCAGATCGATCTCCAATGGAGCCAGATCGATCTCCCAAGCATTCTGTAGTGAAAAGATCGATCCCCAATCACCCAGATCGATCTCCTTAGCTCTCTGTTTGGGAGCAGATCAATCTCATGCTTCGACAGATCGATCTCATGCTTCGACAGATCGATCTCAGGCTTAAAAATGCCGTGAAAAAAAGGGATTTTAAGGGACCAGATCGATCTCCTCAAGCTATTTCTATATAAGGAGGGCTGAAAATCAAGAAATCTCGGGAAAAACACTTATCTTCCAATTCTAACCCAAAAACCTAACTTTCCCTCTCTAAAATTAGCCATTTCCAGCAAGAATTAAGGAGAGACCATTAGAGGCAAAGTTGTTCCTATCAAAGAGAAGAACAACATAGTGTGAAGGCATTTTTCCATTGTTGGTATTGAAGGAGTTAAGGGCATTGCCATTTGGAGCAAGAAGAAAAATCATATTTGGTAAGATTCTAATACTCCAATCCAAATACATTGTCTATTTAATTGATTTTGGAGTTGTTTGGCATGACTATTGATGGATAAATTATCTAGGGATGTGGTGGAATTGGTGTGACCTAGAAAACCTAGAATGGGTATGTATATGCTTGATAAATGCCATAGTGAGGGAATTCATGGAATATGAACACTATGAGCTTAATGTCGATTTAATATCGATTTTGAATAAGTTAATAGGCCTAAGAAGATCCATAGACTCGAGTTATGGATAAAGTAATGAAACGAGGCCTCACAAGCATTAATAGAAAACTATAGGTCGAATTGACTATAGTGAACGCACGATGTCATATTATATGGATCGAATATAATGCGGGATACGATTTTGTGCAGTCCCGAAGAGTTCATTGAAGGCGAATCGAACCGTACGAGTAAGCAGCTTAAGGAAGTGGAATCACACATCGTGATTCCAGGTAAGGGAATTTTGTGAGTATATAGAGGTAGCTGCTCGTACTTTGAACTTGTGGGTGAATATTGGGTGTTTTATGAAATGCATGGTTGCTCAAATAAATGATTGATGGTATTCATGAATGATGAGGAGTATATGCGTGGTTTTGGATTTGAAGTGGATTTTATGAAATGGGATAGTAAGGCTAATAATTGCATAAATCTAATGTTTTGATGCTTTTCAAAATGAAATTGCTTTGTTTTAAGCAAGCTTGTAGATGGGTCGGCTAGTATTGTATGGTTGTTGTGGAAAAGCATTTGTGAGTGCTAAACCCGATTGCCGGGATTGTTTGATTGTGTATGAGCCGTCTATCGTATTTGTATGACATAAATCGCGCTAGAGCCTCGCTCGCGCTGGATTTCTATGTTTTCATTTGTATGAAACGTGCTGGAGCTTAGCTCGCACCTTGATTTGGAAACTATGATGATGTTTATAAACCGTACTGGAGCTTCTGCTTGTACGTGGATTTTGAGTGGTTGTCTTATGAGTATAATCGTACTAGAGCTATGCTCGTACGCGTCTCTTTATGAGAGGATGCTTGAGTCGTGTTAGAGCTTTGCTCGCACAAGTTTGCACATTGTGACACGTATAAGGTTATGAAAGTTGGTAAGATCCTTAAGCCTTACATCCTTAAGCCAACATCCTTAAGCCCCAAAGAGGCGGGGAGGCTCTGTTAGGCGGGGAGGCTCTGTTCGGTGGGGAGGCTCTCTTACGGTGGGATCCTTAAGCCAACATCCTTAAGCCCTGGAGGGGCGGGGAGGCTCTGTTAGGCAGGGAGGCTCTCTTACATGGGTACGGTAAGATCCTTAAGCCCTACATCCTTAAGCCAACATCCTTAAGCCCAAAGCGGCAGGGAGGCTCTATTAGGCGGGGAGGCTCTGTTCGGTGGGGAGGCTCTCTTACGGAAGGATCCTTAAGCCCTACATCCTTAAGCCAATATCCTTAAGCCCAAAGCGGCAGGGAGGCTCTGTTAGGCGGGGAGGCTCTGTTCGGCAGGGAGGTTCTCCTTCACGGATATGGAAAACTCTTGGTATGAGGTAGGTAAGACCTAGGAATGGCACCCCCAATCACGATATGAGTCTGCGGAGTACGCTGTACCATGTATATCACATGGAGTACGATGTACCGCATGATGGTTATGTGGTGAGAAAGTCTGGTGAGGGATAATCCATCTTCGTGCCAGCGTGATACCCCGCACACCTGGATGCGTGTGGTCTGGGATGATTTATGATGTAGTGGTCCACATAGGCACTTTTGATATAGTGACCTAGTTTTTATACACATGCGTGAATTGTGAAATGGTTGTGATCGTGAGTTGTTTTGGTGGTAATTCTGTGTTGAGAAAGAGATTTATGATGTTGGTTTAAAAAGGAGGTTTCTTAATGAATTGCCCTTTTTATGAATTTAAATGAGATTGAGCATGAGATGATTTATACATGATGTTTCTACCATGTTTTATATGCCAATGCACATGATTTTGATACATGATATATATGTATATTCACATGGCATAGTTTTATTCCTCATGCTCCTACCATAAATGATTTATGCATAACACTATCAGCATGTAGATAGAGTAGTTATCTACCATGCTTGCATTATTGCCTTACTGAGCGTGTGGTTGCTCATCCCACTCTATTTCCCCCCCCCCCCCTACAGAGCGTGCATAGTAGCCCAGTAAGGACTGAGGCGTGGTATTTTGGACTCCGCTGCATCTCCATTGTTAAAAGGTATATACACAGTGATTCTTTTTGTATCTAAACAATGTAAAAGCACAGTATTCTTTTGAGTTGTAATTATGGGGGATATAGATGTCAGTAAAACATGTATTCGTATAAGTACACGATTAAATGCAAATATATGACATCGTTTTAATTAATTGAGAATGAATGAGATGTGGTGTTTATTATTGACTCACAGCCCAACAGTGTGTGGTGAGTTTAGCTCACGATCGGGTAAGGTAACAGTAAAACGCGAAAAATTTTCAGTGATTTTCGGTTAAAGAGAATGGAATTGGGTCGTGACACAGCATACCTAAGGCATCGAGTACAGTATAATAGGAATTCACATTCGAGCATAGTCAGAGCAAGACACACAGCAATACTCGAAGGCTCTAGCATGATTCCCAAAATCTAGTGCGAGCATCTCGAGTGGAACACACAGCATCACCCGAGGCATCGAGTACTCTTTTGTTTTTCTCAAAAATCCCTTTGAAAATAACGTGCGAGCGGCGTTGGTCAATCTACCGTTGCCTCTCATGCTCTAGCACAATTTCACAAAGAAAATAAATAGAAGGGCTCCATATATAGTCATGAGTGAGAGGGAAATTTCCCTTCAATCACTCTCTAAAAGCATTTCTTGCAAATTATCAAATCGATCGCCCATCTATTGTTATTCTTTCTCAAAACATTTGTAAAAACCTTTTTTCACAACAATCATAGAAGTCATGCAACTCATACTATGGACTTATTCTTATACGTAGTTTTCTACTTAGATATACAAATATCCATATACTTTTCATATACATTCGCACACAGCAGGTAAGAAAGCATACGTCTAGCTATCTCTATAGCTCGCATAAGTCCCTTACCTAGAATCACGCTTGAATCATTTTCCTTCGATTCCCACTTCTCGTGATCCATCCTATCGACTCCAACGATATCCTCTTGAGCTGAAATGTGTATTATCCTCATCAGTATATTGTCATATACTTTATTTCACTTGCATGATATTCAAATCAATGCAATTAGCCATTTATATCTCATTTGCCCTTGTTATACCATTATGGGACTTTATTCTTTCATAAGTCCATTTCGAGTATATTACTCATGTTCGAGAATCTCTCAGACTCCTCGAGTCTATCGATTCATATTAAACTGGTATTAAGCTTATAATACCTCAAGTTCATGATTTTATTTCATTGCGGCATTTTATCGAATACCTCATATACTCACTTTTGGTCATTTTTGTTTCTACCACATGAACTTCATCAAATCATTATACAATCTTGTATATATACTTAATAACATCTATTCATGCTGAAATCATCATTAAATCCATGCCTACTCAACTTTCTCATCTTTTTATCATATTTCACCAAGTATAGGTCATGGAGATTAAACATGTTCCAAGATGTTTAAATCAACAATATATACACCAATCAACTCATAAAATTGTATAGCTCAACATACATGAGATTGGTGCATTGAAATCTCACCTAGATGGACTTTTCTCATTTTGGCTGAATTTGGAGAAATCACCTTGTTTCCTTCAATCAAATAGTTTCACCACTTGTTTTTGGACTAAGTTGTTCTCCTCTGCACTATGAACACTTTTGCTAAACCAACTTCTCCCAATTTTGGATGAAAAGTGATGGTTTCCTATGGTGAAAAGCTAGGTTACTTTGCTTAGAATGAAAGGTTAATGCTTCTCTCAAAATCTGCAGTTCAGTAGGTCCTGTTTTATAGAAAATGCTTGATGTGATCGATCTCCATAAGTGAGGGATCGATCTACAAGTGTTTTTAGCCTTTCAGCATTGAGGTTTCAAGCTTAAGAGATCGATCTGTTGAAGAACATGAGATCGATCTCTCCCAGGACGAGAGCTTCACAGATCGATCTGGCAGGGTAATGAGATCGATCTGCTTCAGGCCGAGGCTTAAGGGGATCGATCTGCTTAGACTGAGGATCGATTTCTTTCTCCAAAATGCCTCTAAGATCGATCTCCCTTACATTGGAGATTGATCTCCCCTTGTCCTAAAGCCATACTTAGCCAATTTTCATTACAATTCTCAAAGCTAACTTCAATTCCATTTACCACACTACTCGTTTTGCATTCAATACACATTCATCACTTCAAAAGGTCTATTTCTTATATTTCATACATAATGAAACTTGTGTGTACATCTCAAATTCACATAACAACTGCGTACATCGAATTTACGGACCTTACATTACTTATGATTCATATACATTAACAAGTGTATATATAGGGAACCATAAGGCTTACATGTAAAAATACGGGTCTTACACTTCAGCTAACTTTAATCTTACAAACCTAATAACTTATACACTTATTCAAGTCCATAGTTATCATATGAAAACTTCTCAAATTTGCTAATTCTCACACTTTTTAATTTTCCACTAAACCAAGCTATAAATCGAGCTTTTCGGTATTAAACAAGCATTCTACAACATTCAATTCAACCAAATCACATCTCTACCATGTCAATTCAATGCTGGCCAAACCTACACATGTCTTTAGAAATTATTTCTTCACCTAGTTTGACCAACTTTAACTAGTTCTTCTTGCTCCAGTAATGATTCTCAGCTGTAGATATACATGTATACAACTTAGAATCATAAAAAACAAGCTAAAAAACCAACCACGAAACTTCAAATTTAAAGTTTCTTTTACCCTAGAAACATGACAGATTCTGCCCCTGTAGATATACATGTATACAACTTAGAATCATCAAAAACAAGCTTAACAACCAACCACGAAACTTCAAATTTAAAGTTTCTCTTACCCTAGAAACAAGACAAATTCTGCCCCTGTTCTTCTCTCTAGCTTTTCACCTAGAAAATGAACTTGTTTAAGACTAAATGTTTTATATGTTGTAGAGGACTTAGGAAGGAAGATTTTATCCTTTTGAACAAACTTTAAAAGTGGGCCAAAGTGGCCGAAAAAATTACACAATGAACCCTTAAGAAAGACGCATGTGGCAGAAAGAAAGAGAGAGAGCTTTTTGGTTCCATCTTCTTTCGAGAGGGTCTTTAGTGTTATAGAAAGAGCATGAAGTCTACTTTAATTTTAGAAAAGCTCAGATTCAAAAACCTTCTAGAAGGGCTTCAAATTGGGCATTTTTGTTTGGCTAGCAAGATGCTGGGCCTGGCCTACCAACAACCTTGTTTTTTATAAAATCTGTAAAAATTATTTTTCCACCCATTTTCCTCAAATTTCCACTTTCCATATGTTATAATAAGCCTCTAGTATGGTCCATAAAAAATTGGGATCCACTTGTTTAAGAAAAGTTTCCCGTTTGAGCTCATTTTGCCCGATTTAGTCATTACCGATTGAAATTCCTTAAGGTTTTCGGTTTACTTTAAAATTTTATTTAATCACTGAAACCTCAAGATTTCAACTCAATTTTAATTCCCTAAGTCAAATATACCTTATGTTAATTTCATATGACCTCAAAATAATTTTTAAGAATTTATAGAATTTGTTCTGAATTTATTTCACGTACAAAGCCTAATTGCTCGGTTTAGGTTAACTCGAGTTTTTACTAACTTTTCGCTTCTAATACCTTAGTTTCACCTTCTAACCACAAAAGCATACTTATACATGTAATCTTTAAGAAAAACCTGAATTTAAAATCTTACCTTGATTTTTGTGTCTCGAGCTTCGTGCCACTAACCCGAATGTTTCGATTATTTGCATAATATTTTTCGAAGTATCTTAATTGCTGTCTAGTTTCCAAATAAATAATGAAACGAAAATTTTTAGGTTTCAGATTTCTCCCCACCTTTTAGGAATTTGGTCCTCTAAATTCAAGTTAGTCCATCAAATAATTGAGGATACTTATCTCTCATGTGGCTCTATAGCTCCCACGTAACTTCTTCTCTCGAGTGGTATTGCCAAAGAACCTTTACTAACAGGATTGTTTTGGATCGAAGTACCTTCTCTCATTTGTAGAGAATCTAGACCGGTTGCTCAATATAACTCATATCTTCTTGTATGTCCAACGATCCATACCCAATAACATGAGAAGCGTCCGACTGATATTTCCTCAACTTAGAAACATAGAAGACATTATGTACCCCAGACAACTGTGGAGGTAAGGCAAGTCTGTAGGGAACATCTCCCACTTTCTCCAATATTTCAAATGGACTAATAAAGCGAGGACTAAGCTTCCCTTTTTTTCCCAAATCTCATGATACCCTTCATCAGTGATACCTTTATAAATACCGAGTCCTCAATTTGAAATTCTAGTGGCCGCCTATGCACATCATCGTTGCTTTTTTGTCTACTCTAGATGGTTCTTAATATATCACATATAATACATACGCCTTGAGCCGCCTGCTCTACAAGATCAGGAGCGAAGATTTTTCGGTCACATACTTCTTCCTGAGTAATAGGGGACCTACATCTCATGCCATACAGAGCCTTATAAGGTGTTATACCATGCTAGCATAGTAACTGTTATTGTAGGCAAACTGTACAGGGGCAAATGATCATCCCATGATCCTTTAAAATCCAATGTACACATCCTTAACATATCATCTAAGGTTTGAATTGTCACGACCCAATTCCATTCTCCTTAACCGAAAATCACTGAAAATTTTTCGCGTTTTACTGTTACCTTACCCGGTCGTATACTAAACTCACCACACACTATTGGGCTGTGAGCCAATAATAAATACCATATCTCATTCATTCTCAATTAATTAAAACGATGTCATACATGTGCATTTAATCGTGTACTTATACGAATACATGTTTTACTGACATCTACATCCCCGTAATTACAACTCAAAAGAGTACTGTGCTTTTACATTGTTTAGATACAAAAAGAATCACTGTGTATATACCTTTCAGCAATGGAGATGCAGCGGAGTTCAAAATAATACGCCTCAGTCCTCACTGGGCTACTATGCACGCTCTGTAGGGGGGAAAATAGAGTGGGATGAGCAACCACACGCTCAGTAAGGCAATAATGCAAGCATGGTAGATAACTACTCTATCTACATGCTGATAGTGTTATGCATAAATCATTTATAGTAGGAGCATGAGGAATAAAACTATGCCATGTGAATATACATATATATCATGTATCAAATCATGTGCATTGGCATATAAAACATGGTAGAGACATCATGTATAAAACATCTCATGCTCAATCTCATTTAAATTCGTAAAAGGGCAATTCATTTAGAAACCTCCTTTTTGAACCAACAACATAACACCACCAAATCAACTCACAATCACAACCACATTTACATTCCACAATTCACGCATGTGTATAAATCTAGGTCACTATATCAAAAGTGCCTATGTGAACCATTACATCAAAAATCATCCCAGACCACACGCATCCAGGTGTGCGGGGTATCATGCTGGCACGAAGATGGGTTATCCTTCGCCAGACTTTCTCATCACATAACCATCATGCGGTACATCGTACTCCATGTGATATACACGGTACAGCGTACTCCGTAACTCATATCATGATCGGGGGTGCCATTCCTAGGTCTTATCTACCCCATACCAAGAGTTTTCCATATTCCGTGAAGGAGAGCCTCCCTGCCGAACAGAGCCTCCTCGCCTAACAGAGCCTCCCTGCCTCCTCGGGCTTAAGGATGTTAGCTTAAGGATGTAGGGCTTAAGGGTCCTTTCCGTAAGAGAGCCTCCCCACCGAACAGAGCCTCCCCGCCTAACAGAGCCTCCCTGCCTCTTCGAGCTTAAGGATGTTAGCTTAAGGATGTAGGGCTTAAGGATCTTACCTTTACCATACCCATGTAGGAGAGCCTCACTGCCTAACAGAGCCTCCCCGCCTCTTTGGGTTTAAGGATGTTGGCTTAAGGATCCCACCGTAAGAGAGCCTCCCCACCAAACAGAGCCTCCCCGCCTAACAGAGCCTCCCCGCCTAACAGAGCCTCCCTGCCTCTTGGGCTTAAGGATGTTGGCTTAAGGATGTTAGCTTAAGGATGTAAGGCTTAAGGATCTTACCCACTTTCACAACCTTATACGTATCCCCTCGTGCAAACTTGTGCGAGCAAAGCTCTAGCACGACTCATGCATCATGCATCTTCTCATAAAGAGGCGCGTACGAGCATAGCTCTAGTACGGTTATACTCATAAGACAACCATTCACAATCCACGTACGAGCAGAAGCTCCAGTACGGTTTATAAATATCATTATAGTTTCCAAATCAAGGTGTGAGCTAGGCTCCAGCACGTTTCATACAAATGAAAACATAGCAATCCAGCGCGAGCGAGGCTCTAGCGCGATTTACGTCATACAAGTGTGATAGGCGGCTCATATACAATTCATCAATCCCGGCAATTCGGGTTTAGCACTCACAAATGCTTTTCCACAACAACCATACAATACTAGCCGTCCTATCTACGAGCTTGCTTAAAACCAAGCAATTAGTTTTGGAAAAACATCAAAACATTAGATTTATGCAATTATTAGCCTTACTATCCCATTTCATAAAATCCACTTCAAATCCAAAACCACGCATATACGCGTCATCATTCACGAATACCATCCATCATTTATTTGGGCAATTCATGCATTTCATACAACACCCAATATTCACCCAGTTCAAAATACGAGCAGCTATCTCTATATACTCACAAAATTCCCTTACCTGGAATTGCGATGCTTGATTCCACTTCCTTAAGCTGCTTACACGTACGATTCGGTTCGCCTTCAACGAACTCTTCGGGACTGCACAAAATCGTATCCCGCATTATATTCGATCCATACAATGCAACCCTTGTGCTTGCTATAGTCAATTTAACCTATAGCCTCTATTAAAGCTTATTGGGCCTCGTTTCATTACTTTACCCATAACTCGAGTCTATGGATCTTCTGAGGCCTATTAACTTATTCAAAATCGATGTTAAATCGACATTAAGCTCATAGTGTTCATATTCCATGAATTCCCTCACTATGGCATTTTATCAATCATAAACATACCCATTTTCACAATTTCTCCAACTCACCAAGTAATTCCATTTAACATCTACAATCATAAACATTACCCCAATAACAACTTTAGCATGCCATAAATCATAAGCTCAATCAATCCCACATATCCTCACATTATACCCATTTTAGCTTTCTAGGTCACACCACTTCCACTACATTCCTAGGTAGTTTATCCATCAATACTCATACCAATCAACTCCAAAATCAATTAAATAGCTAATGCATTTGGATTGGAGTGTTAGAATCTTACCAATATGATTTCTCTTCTTGCTCCAATTGGTAATGCCCTCAACTCCTTCAATTCCAAAAATGGAAAAATGCCCTCTCACTATGTTGTTCTCCTCTTTGATAGGAACAACCTTGCCTCTAATGATCTCTCTCTAAATCTCACTGAAAATGGCTGATTTTTAGAGAGGGAAAGTTGGGTTTTTGGGTTGAAAAATGGGAGGTTCCGAGATTTCCAGATTTTTCAGCTTTCCTTATATAGAAATGACTTGAGGAGATCGATCTGGTCCAAGAGGAGATCGATCTGGTCCCTTAAAATCCCTCTTTTTCACGGCATTTTTAAGCCTGAGATCGATCTGTCGAAGCAATGAGATCGATCTGTTGAAGCATGAGATCGATCTGTCGAAGCATGAGATCGATCTGGTCCCAAACAGAGAGCTAAGGAGATCGATCTGGGTGCTTGGGGATCGATCTTTTCACTTACAGAATGCTTGGCAGATCGATCTGGCTTCATTGGAGATCGATCTGCTCTATTCTTTCGCCCAAATCAGAGCATTCTGGCTCTTCCAGATCGATCTCTCATCCTAGGAGATCGATCTGGACCTCATGTTTTCCAGATTTCCTGCAGTTTCATTGCTGCAACTCATACCAACACACCCTCAATCTATTGCCATGGCCATTTTCTCATCCATCCACCTTTATAACTTGAAAATGGCATCCATTCATACCTTATGCACATTGAAACTTGTGTGCATTCATTGTATGTTCAAAGGCATGCTACATAAAACCAAATGGAAGCATAACTCCATTCCATTTTACCACACTACTCATCTTGAGTCTCAATCACATCCATCACTTGCTAGAACTCATTTCTTCGTATTCATACTCAATGAAACTTGTATGTACGTTACAATTTATATTACACATACATACATTGAATCCATGGACTTACATCAATCATACTTTACATTACAAGTCCATTCATATTATTTGATCCAATTATTCACATTACCATTATACATATACGGGGTCTTACATTCTCCCCTCCTTCAAGGAATTTGGTCCTCCAAATTAGAACCAAGTCACTCTTCAAAAAGTTGGGGGTACTTCTCCCGTATCAAGTTCTCCAATTCCCACGTGGCCTCTTTCGCCGTGTGCTGTTGCCAAAGAACTTTCACTAAGGGAATTGTCTTATTCCGCAACACTTTCTCTTTTCTGTCCAATATCCGAACCGGCTTCTCAACATACGTCATACTCTCATGGAGCTCCAACGGCTCATATCTTATCACGTGTGCCAGGTCCGGGTGATACTTCCGGAGCATCGAGACGTGGAAGACGTTGTGGACATTCGCCAAGTCCGGTGGCAATGCCAATCTATACGCCTTTTCTCCCACTCTCTCTAAAATCTCGAAGGGTCCGATATATCTAGGGCTCAGCTTGCCCTTCTTACCAAATCTCATAATACCCTTCGATGGTGATACCCTCAGAAACACCGACTCACCCTCATCAAACTCCAGTGGTCTTCGTCTCTTGTCAGCATAACTCTTTTGTCGGCTCTGAGCTGTCCGTAATCTCTCACATATCAACTGGACGTCCTCAGATGCCTGCTGCACTAAGTCCGGAGCAAAAATCTGTCTGTCACCAACCTCTTCCCATCCAATGGGGGAACGGCATCTACGCCCGTATAATGCCTCATAGGGTGCCATCCCGATACTAGCATGATAGCTATTATTATAAGCGAACTCGGCTAACTGAGGTGGTCATCCCAGGAGCCTCTATAATCCAGCACACACGCTCTCAACATATCCTCGAGGGTCTGTATAGTCCTCTCTGACTGCCCATCTGTCTGAGGATGAAAAGTGGTGCTAAAACTCAGTCGGGTCCCCAGCGCTTCCTGAAAGTGTTCCCAGAAATGGGAAGTGAAGCGGGCATCCCTATCAGAAACAACGCTCACTGGTACACCATGTAGCCGTACTATCTCTCGAATATACAGGTTCGCCAACTGACTCAGTGTATCGGTAGCTCTCATAGCCAAGAAATGTGCGGACTTAGTCAACCGGTCCACAATAACCCATATGGCATCATGACCTCTACGGGTCCTCGGCAACCCCATCACAAAATCCATGGTGACATGCTCCCACTTCCATGTCGGTATCGGTAGAGGCTGCAATAATCCTGCAGGCTTCTGATGCTCTACCTTCACTTGCTGACAAACGAGACACTTAGCGACATATTCAGCAATGTCTCTTTTCATTCCAGACCACCAATAAACCTTCCGAAGGTTTTGATACATCTTGGTACTTCCCGGATGTATCGTATACTTCGATGAGTGAGCCTTTGATAAAATCGTTCTCCTGATCTCAGGATCCCTGGGAACACATACTCTGCCTCTGAACCTCAATAAGCCATCAGCACCCTGCTCAAAATCACCACCCACACCTGTCTGTATCTGCCTCAGCCAATCGATACACCGTAGATCGCTCTGCTGGGCTTGCCGAATACGGCCAATCAACTCTGGCTCTAGTCTCAAACTAGCCATGATCTCAAGTCTCTCAGATCCAGGTGGGGTTACATCCAAACTGAGGTTCGCAAAGTGTTCTAACAACTCATGTTCCCGTACCATCATATAAGACACCAACCCAAGGTTCTTTCTACTCAAAGCATCGGCAACTACATTTGCCTTACCCGGGTGGTACATGATTTCACAATCATAGTCTTTCAGGAGTTCGAGCCATCTCCTCTGTCTCATATTCAGCTCTTTCTGCGAGAACTGGTACTTAAGGCTCTTATGATCTGTGAAAACCTGAAATTTCTCACCATAGAGATAGTGGCGCCATATTTTCAAAGCAAATACTATGGCCGCCAACTCTAAATCATGTGTCGGGTAGTTCCTCTCATGATCTTTCAACTGTCTAGATCCATAGGCAACTACCTTCCCATCCTGCATAAGCACACAGCCCAGTCCCTGGTGTGATGCATCCGTATACACCGAGAATCCTCCTGAGCTGGTAGGAATGGTGAGAACTGGAGCAGTCGTCAATCGACGCTTGAGCTCCTCAAAACTCCTCTCACATGCCTCATCCCATGTAAACTTAACATCTTTACGCGTGAGGCGTGTCAACGGAGCAGCTAGTCTGGAGAAACCCTCTACAAATCTCCGATAATATCTTGCCAATCCCAGGAAACTTCTGATCTCAGTTACTGTCTTGGGCTGTTCCCACTGCACAACTGCCTCTATCTTGGATGGATCCACTGATACCCCATCCTTAGACACAACATGCCCCAGAAATGAGATCTGTTCCAACCAAAAGTTACACTTGCTGAGTTTGGCATACAATTCTCTCTCTCGGAGGGTCTGCAGAACTATCCTCAAGTGCTCCTCATGATCTTCCCTGGACTTGGAATACACCAAAATGTCATCTATGAAAACAATCACAAACTTGTCCAGGTATGGCTTGAATACATCATTCATCAATGCCATAAATGCTGCGGGAGCATTCGTCAATCCGAATGGCATCACCAAAAACTCGTAGTGGCCATAACGGGTACGAAATGCTGTCTTGGGTACATCTCCACTCCTGATCCTCAACTGATGGTACCCTGACCGCAGATCTATCTTAGAAAATACTTCGGCTCCCTGGAGCTGATCCAACAAATCATCGATTCTTGGAAGGGGGTACTTGTTCTTAATGGTGGCCTTATTCAACAACCGGTAATCTATACACAGTCGGAGGCTTCCATCCTTCTTCCTTACAAATAGAACCGGTGCTCCCCAAGGTGAGACACTCGGTCTAATAAACCCCTTCTCCAACAACTCTTGCAGCTGTTTCTTCAGCTCTTCCAACTCTATCGGAGCCATTCTATAGGGTGGCTTCGATATCGGCTCTGTACCAGGCACTAACTCAATGTAAAATTCCATTTCCCTTTCAGGTGGTAGTCCTGGTAATTCATCCGGAAAGACATCAGGGTAATCCGTAATTACGGGTATGTCTTTCAATTCCGGGTGTGCCTCATCTATATCGACCACGTATGCAATGAACCCTTCACATTATCCTCTCCGTCGTTAGTAACATAAACCATCACTCCACATTCATCATTTATCAAAAACAATAAATTTATCTCTCAAGCAATATGAATTTAAAGTCATACTCCTTTTATTTACAACAACCATGCTAATTCCATATCATTTCTTTTCATCAAAGTTTATAATAAGATTGTCTAATCCTGAAAACATCAATGTTTTGGCATGACAATCCATCACAACACGATTGGTAGCCAACCAATCCATTCCCAAAATTACATCAAAATCATTCATATTTAATAAAATCAGATTGGCTATCATTTCCTTCCCCTCTATCTTTAATTTACAATCCCTACATACATGCTCAGTCAATTGACTATAATTCATGGGTGTGGAAATCATCAACATTTTATCCAACAATGTTGGTTTCACATATTTCAACAATTTATGTGTAAAGGAAGGTGATATGAAAGAATGCGTGGCACCAGGATCAAATAATACCAATGCTTCTAAATCAAAGATTCGGATGGTACCTTTTATCACATCCGTCGAAGCATCTGCGGTGTCCTGATCCAGTGCATGTACTCTTCCTCTGCTCACACCCGCAGCCTGTTTCCCTTTTTCCTCAGCTGTAGCCCTCCTCCTCGGGGCTGCTGTCTCAACTGGAGCTCCCTCAGGCTCCTTGCCCTTCTGTGGGGCAATCTCCATCTTCTCGGGATAATACTTAGCCATATGTCCTGGTCTCTCGCATCTAAAACACACCATAGGGGTCATCGGACAGGGCCTATTCCCATGAAATCTCCCACATCTCCTACACTGATCAGTAGTAGGTCGTGGTCCCCCAATAGTCATGCCCCTCGGCGCAGTCAAGGCTGGGTATACGGGAGGTCTAGCAGCTCTCTCCCGTACCTCCTCAATCTTTGGCCTCTTCTCGAAAAATCTTTGGCCATCTCTCTTGGCCACTCTTCCAAACCCGGATCTCTTCCGATCCTTGTCCTTTTTAACACTGGCTCTCCCAAGCTCGGAGGCATTTCGCTCAAAGTCTTGTTCACATAACTGAGCCTTACGTACCGCCTCCTCATAAGTCACAATATCGAAGGGAGCTAGCTTAGTCCGGATGGCCAATCTCAATCCATCCATGAACTTTTGAATCTTCCGGGTCTCACTACCCATCGTGTCAGGGTCATATCTTCCCAATGACATAAACTTGGACTCATACTCGTCCACAGTCCGGTTCCCCTGAACCAAATTCATAAATTCCATCCGTAATTTCCTCTGTGCGGTAGCTGGAATATACTGTCTCCTGAAGGCCTCTAGAAATATCTCCCACGAGATCTCAGAGTGTCTGGCCCTCAAAATAACCTCGGTGGACCTCCACCAATGCTCGGCCTCGCCTTTCAGCATAAACACGGCGAAGGCAACCTTCTCACTTGAAGTGCATCGAAAAAACTTATACAGTTTCTCCATCTCATACACCCAATCCTCCGTAATCACTGGGTCCTTCACCCCTCTGAACACTGGGGGTTTTAGCGCTTGAAACTCTCGCAGCCTGCTCAAGTCGCAGTCATAACCCAAATCACTACCGCTCTGCTGTGGAGCGATAGGAGAAGCTATATCCTGAGCTGGAGGTGGTGTAACTGTAGCTGTCTCAGCAGTCTGAGGTCTCTCCGCCTCTGCAGCTGCCTGTTAAGTAGTAGGCTGTGCCGCGGGACCTCGTCTGTCACCGGCGCCCAAGGCCTGCGTGACTATCTCCACCAGACTCTCAATACTCCGCTCTAATCTAGCGAAGCGAGCCTCAGTATCACCTGCTCTCTCAGCAGGGTTCTGTGGAGCTTGCTCAGTCTGTGGCTCCGCACGGCTCTCAGGCCTACCTCTACGGCCTCTAGCACGTGCTCTCGCCCCTTTACCTTTGTGTGTAACTGGCATAGTGCCTAACTCCCTGTATTATAATAATTTATTAAGCTCAATCCATCACAGTATACACAGTTATATCTAAACAAAAGCACAGTACTATGGGGATGTACTTTCCTACATTTTATTAATGACTCACATCAGGCCAACACAGCTCTGATACCAATCTCTGTCACGACCCAATTCCATTCTCCTTAACCGAAAATCACTGAAAATTTTTCGCGTTTTACTGTTACCTTACCCGGTCGTGAACTAAACTCACCACACACTGTTGGGCTGTGAGCCAATAATAAATACCATATCTCATTCATTCTCAATTAATTAAAACGATGTCATACATGTGCATTTAATCGTGTACTTATACGAATACATGTTTTACTGACATCTACATCCCCGTAATTACAACTCAAAAGAGTACTGTGCTTTTACATTGTTTAGATACAAAAAGAATCACTGTGTATATACCTTTCAGCAATGGAGATGCAGCGGAGTTCAAAATAATACGCCTCAGTCCTCACTGGGCTACTATGCACGCTCTGTAGGGGGGAAAATAGAGTGGGATAAGCAACCACACACTCAGTAAGGCAATAATGCAAGCATGGTAGATAACTACTCTATCTACATGCTGATAGTGTTATGCATAAATCATTTATAGTAGGAGCATGAGGAATAAAACTATGCCATGTGAATATACATATATATCATGTATCAAATCATGTGCATTGGCATATAAAACATGGTAGAGACATCATGTATAAAACATCTCATGCTCAATCTCATTTAAATTCGTAAAAGGGCAATTCATTTAGAAACCTCCTTTTTGAACCAACAACATAACACCACCAAATCAACTCACAATCACAACCACATTTACATTCCACAATTCACGCATGTGTATAAATCTAGGTCACTATATCAAAAGTGCCTATGTGAACCATTACATCATAAATCATCCCAGACCACACGCATCCAGGTGTGCGGGGTATCATGCTGGCACGAAGATGGGTTATCCTTCGCCAGACTTTCTCATCACATAACCATCATGCGGTACATCGTACACCATGTGATATACACGATACAGCGTACTCCGCAACTCATATCATGATCGGGGGTGCCATTCCTAGGTCTTATCTACCCCATACCAAGAGTTTTCCATATTCCGTGAAGGAGAGCCTCCCTGCCGAACAGAGCCTCCCCGCCTAACAGAGCCTCCCTGCCTCCTTGGGCTTAAGGATGTTAGCTTAAGGATGTAGGGCTTAAGGGTCCTTTCCGTAAGAGAGCCTCCCCACCGAACAGAGCCTCCCCACCTAACAGAGCCTCCCTGCCTCTTCGGGCTTAAGGATGTTACCTTAAGGATGTAGGGCTTAAGGATCTTACCTTTACCATACCCATGTAGGAGAGCCTCCCTGCCTAACAGAGCCTCCCCGCCTCTTTGGGTTTAAGGATGTTGGCTTAAGGATCCCACCGTAAGAGAGCCTCCCCACCAAACAGAGCCTCCCCGCCTAACAGAGCCTCCCCGCCTAACAGAGCCTCCCTGCCTCTTGGGCTTAAGGATGTTGGCTTAAGGATGTTAACTTAAGGATGTAAGGCTTAAGGATCTTACCCACTTTCACAACCTTATACGTATCCCCTCGTGCAAACTTGTGCGAGCAAAGCTCTAGCACGACTCATGCATCATGCATCTTCTCATAAAGAGGCGCGTACGAGCATAGCTCTAGTACGGTTATACTCATAAGACAACCATTCACAATCCATGTACGAGCAGAAGCTCCAGTACGGTTTATAAATATCATTATAGTTTCCAAATCAAGGTGCGAGCTAGGCTCCAGCACGTTTCATACAAATGAAAACATAGCAATCCAGCGCGAGCGAGGCTCTAGCGCGATTTACGTCATACAAGTGTGATAGGCGGCTCATATACAATTCATCAATCCCGGCAATTCGGGTTTAGCACTCACAAATGCTTTTCCACAACAACCATACAATACTAGCCGTCCTATCTACGAGCTTGCTTAAAACCAAGCAATTAGTTTTGGAAAAACATCAAAACATTAGATTTATGCAATTATTAGCCTTACTATCCCATTTCATAAAATCCACTTCAAATCCAAAACCACGCATATACTCATCATCATTCACGAATACCATCCATCATTTATTTGGGCAATTCATGCATTTCATACAACACCCAATATTCACCCAGTTCAAAATACGAGCAGCTATCTCTATATACTCACAAAATTCCCTTACCTGGAATTGCGATGCGTGATTCCACTTCCTTAAGCTGCTTACTCGTACGATTCGGTTCGCCTTCAACGAACTCTTCGGGACTGCACAAAATCTAATCCCGCATTATATTCGATCCATACAATGCAACCCTTGTGCTTGCTATAGTCAATTTAACCTATAGCCTCTATTAAAGCTTATTGGGCCTCGTTTCATTACTTTACCCATAACTCGAGTCTATGGATCTTCTGAGGCCTATTAACTTATTCAAAATCGATGTTAAATCGACATTAAGCTCATAGTGTTCATATTCCATGAATTCCCTCACTATGGCATTTTATCAATCATAAACATACCCATTTTCACAATTTCTCCAACTCACCAAGTAATTCCATTTAACATCTACAATCATAAACATTACCCCAATAACAACTTTAGCATGCCATAAATCATAAGCTCATTCAATCCCACATATCCTCACATTATACCCATTTTAGCTTTCTAGGTCACACCACTTCCACTACATTCCTAGGTAGTTTATCCATCAATACTCATACCAATCAACTCCAAAATCAATTAAATAGCTAATGCATTTGGATTGGAGTGTTAGAATCTTACCAATATGATTTCTCTTCTTGCTCCAATTGGTAATGCCCTCAACTCCTTCAATTCCAAAAATGGAAAAATGCCCTCTCACTATGTTGTTCTCCTCTTTGATAGGAACAACCTTGCCTCTAATGATCTCTCTCTAAATCTCACTGAAAATGGCTGATTTTTAGAGAGGGAAAGTTGGGTTTTTGGGTTGAAAAATGGGAGGTTCCGAGATTTCCAGATTTTTCAGCTTTCCTTATATAGAAATGACTTGAGGAGATCGATCTGGTCCAAGAGGAGATCGATCTGGTCCCTTAAAATCCCTCTTTTTCACGGCATTTTTAAGCCTGAGATCGATCTGTCGAAGCAATGAGATCGATCTGTTGAAGCATGAGATCGATCTGTCGAAGCATGAGATCGATCTGGTCCCAAACAGAGAGCTAAGGAGATCGATCTGGGTGCTTGGGGATCGATCTTTTCACTTACAGAATGCTTGGCAGATCGATCTGGCTCCATTGGAGATCGATCTGCTCTATTCTTTCACCCAAATCAGAGCATTCTGGCTCTTCCAGATCGATCTCTCATCCTAGGAGATCGATCTGGACATCATGTTTTCCAGATTTCCTGCAGTTTCATTGCTGCAACTCATACCAACACATCCTCAATCTATTGCCATGGCCATTTTCTCATCCATCCACCTTTATAACTTGAAAATGGCATCCATTCATACCTTATGCACATTGAAACTTGTGTGCATTCATTGTATGTTCAAAGGCATGCTACATAAAACCAAATGGAAGCATAACTCCATTCCATTTTACCACACTACTCATCTTGAGTCTCAATCACATCCATCACTTGCTAGAACTCATTTCTTCGTATTCATACTCAATGAAACTTGTATGTACGTTACAATTTATATTACACATACATACATTGAATCCATGGACTTACATCAATCATACTTTACATTACAAGTCCATTCATATTATTTGATCCAATTATTCACATTACCATTATACATATACGGGGTCTTACATGAATGGTCCGCTCGGACTGACCGTCAGTCTAAGGATGTAGGCGGTGCTCAATTTAAGCTGAGATCTCATGGCTTTCTGAAAACGTGTCCAGAAACCAGAAGTAAATAGCGAATCTCTATTAGAAGTAATGCTCACAAGAGCCACATGCAACCGTGCCACCTCTCTGACATATAAGTTTGCCAACTTGTCCAGTGAATCAGTGCTCTTAATGATAAGAAAACAGGTACTCTTTGTCAATCTGTCCACTATAACCCAAATTGCATCATGACCCTTTTGAGTCCTCAGTAAGCCCGTAATAAAATCCATTGTAATATGCTCTCATTTCCATGTAGGCACAGGTAGTGACTTAAAAAGTCCAACTAGCTTTTGATGCTCAATCTTAACCTGCTGACAGATCAAACATCTGGCCATAAATTCTGCTACATCTCGTTTCATACCAGTCCACCAATACACCTTACGCAGATCATGGTACATCTTGGTATTGCCTGGGTGCTTGGTGTAACTGGAACAATAAGACTCGCTTAGAATCTGCTGCTTTAGCGTATCATCACTCGGGGCATAGATGCGTCGTCTGAATCTCAACAATCCATCCTTACTAACTGAAAAATCTGACTACGAAGCCTACTCTGCCTGGCTAACCATATCCAACAACTTCTGATCATTTCTCTGCCCCGACCTGATCTGATCCAAGATAATGGGCTCAATCTGTATGCTAGCTATAGATCCAACATTTGCTTCCTCCGTACTGATCCTCAGTTTGATGAACTGTGTCAATAACTCCTATTCCCTGACTATCATAAATGACACCATACCCTTCCTAGTGAGGGCAACCAAAACCACGTTCGCCTTACCAATATGATACAAGATCTCACAGTCATAATCCTTGAGGAGCTCTTTCCACCATTTATGTCTCATATTAAGCTCCTTCAGATCAAATATATACTTTAAGCTCTTGTGATCAGTGAGAATTTGAAGTCTTTCACCATACAGATAGTGCCACTAAATCTTCAGATCAAAAGCCACTGCGGCTAACTCCAAATCATGGATAGGATAATTTCGCTCATGGTCCTTAAGTTGTCTGGAACCATAAGCTATCGCTTAACCATTCTGCATAAGCACACACCCCAGACCCTGATGGGAGGCATCACAGTATACCGCAAATCCCCCCGATCCACTTTGAATAGTCAGGACGAGTGCTGAAGTTAATCTCTGTTTGAGCTCTTGAAAACTTGCTCACATACTTTTGACCATACAAATGGAACTCATTTAGTATAAGCTTAGTTAGCGGAGCTGCTATTTTGCAGAAACCTTCTACAAATCTCCAATAGTACCCTGGTAATCCCAAAAAAATTCGAATCTCTATTACAATCCTCGGCCTTCCCACTTGAATACTGTCTCAACCTTGGACGGATCAACTGACACCTCGTCCTTTGATATAATATGACCGAGGAAGGCTATCTGCTCCAGCTAGAATTCACACTTACTCAATTTCCCATACAATTGTTTCTCTTGAATAGTTTGGAGCTCGGTTCTCAAATACTGCTCGTGCTCTTATCGAGACTTAAAGTAAACTGGGATGTCATCAATAAAAACTATCACAAACCGATCAAGATAATCTCGGAATACTTCGTTCATTAGACTCATAAAAGCAGCAAGGGCACTGTTCATACCGAAAGGCATCACCAAGAATTCATAATGGTCAAATCTAGTCCTGAAGGCTGTCTTAGGTATATCTTCCCTTCTAATTCTCAACTTGTGATAACCAAACCTTAAATATATTTTAGAAAACACTGAAGCCCCTCTAAGCTGATCAAATAAGTCATTTATTATGGGTAAGGGGTACTTATTCTTTACTATGGCCTTGTTCAATAATCTGCAGTCTATACATAACCGGAAGCTACCATCCTTCTTTCTAACAAATAAAATAGGAGCTCCCTAAGGTGACACATTGGGCCTAACAAAACCCTTATCAAGCAATTCCTACAACTGATTCTTCAATTCTTCTATTTAATCAATGTCATTCTATAGGGAGATTTAGAGATTGGCTGGGTATCTGACACTAAATTGATAGTAAACTATAGCTCTCTCTGGTAGTAACCCTGGTAATTCATCAGGAAACACATACGGGAATTCATAAACAACTTGTATATCCCGAATGCTTGGATGTTCCTGACTCGTATTACAAACAGATGTTATATAACCTTCACGAAAATCAAACATCAAGAGGGTTACACAAGTTTCACACTTTAAAATAAAATATATTTTATTTCTTAACTGCAAAACATATTTCAAATTTATTAGGTAAAAAGAAGATTACAGTCTTGGTATAGCAGTTTAAACTTATTCGATTGGCGGTTAACCAATCCATACCCAAAATCAAAGCCGTACATATATAATAAGATTAGATATGTTATTATTACCCTATCTCTTACCTTAATTTTACAATTTTTACAAACTCTATCTGTTATTTGTGTCTCATGCATGGAAGAATTAATATGTAATACATGATCTAAGGGCTCAAATTCTAACAGCAGACACTTTACAAAGTGGGGTGAAATGAATGAGTGTATGGACCTGAGGTCAAATAAAACATGATCTTTATGATTACATACATGAAGATTACCACTGATGACATCTGAAGAGGCATCTGTGGTTTCCTAGTCAATGGCAAAAATGTGTCATCGAGTAACAGGCTTTTTTACCTTTTTCCACAGTTGTAACCCATCTTTGGGGGGTCTGCTTCTGAACAGTCTATGTTTGTTCTTCAGATTGTGGCTGTGGTTGATCCTGAGGCTGTGGGGTCTGAAGTTGAGGATAATCTTTTATCAAATATCCCCTCTCATGACATCTAAAACAAGCACTCATTCACCAATGACATTGTCTAGTGTGTATCTTGCCACAGTCCTTGCAACTCCTTCTAGTCATCTGGTGGCTCCAGGTGATCATAGGGTAGTAACAAGAGTCATGAGCCTATAAACCTTCGCTGGAGACTCACCAATCCTCAGTCTCTTTAGTTAACTCCTCCTCAGCTCTGCTCTTGAGGTCTCCACCCTCATACCCTGATACTTCAACTTCCCTCGAAATCCAAATTGAGCCCATATTATATCACAACCCCTCTCTATTTCTTGTGCGCGCCCTAGAACGTCATAAAACTCTAAAATACAAAAACTGAGTAATTTTTCTCGGATGGCGGGTCTTAACCCGGATAGAAACCTCTCTATACGGCACTACTTATCCCTAACGATCTAAGGGCCATACCTCATTAGGGTGAAAAACCTATTCTCATATTCGTTTACCATCCTATTGCCCTGTACCAAATCTAAAAATTCAACCTGTAGTTTCTTTTGAGCAGTTGGTGGGACATACTAACTCTTGAAAGTAGATAAGAAAATTCCCCAACTAATCTCTGGATATTGAGAAATCACAAATGTTTTGGTGACCCTGCACCACACATCGGCCTGTCCAGTCAACATATATGTAGCCAGAAGGACTCGCTCAGAATCAGTGCACCCTAGATATTCAAAGATCCTCTCTAAATCGGTTAGCCACTCCTCAGTCTTTACTGGGTCCTTCACCCACTTGAACTTTGGAAGGTGCATCTTAAGAAAATTCTTCATTCTACTCGTATTTCTATCATCTGTCCCAGTCTGTACTAGAGGCTGAGTGACAGGAGATGCCAGAGGAACTTGTGGAGGAAGTGGAGGTGGAGTTGGTATCGGTGTGGTACCAAATGCATTAGCCACAAAATGTTGGGCAAATAACGTTGCTGTGTTCTCGAATCCCTCCCTTATGTTTTGCTTAATGCGACTTATTTGAGAGTTAGGACTCTCTAGTTGTGGGGGAGGTGGTAGTGGTGGCTGATTTTGCCTCCTGGGCAGCCCCGTCTACCACTCATGGTAAATGATGTATTACTTGCGCCAATAGCAAGAGATTTCAGTTACAGCTATAATAGGTCTGCATAATTTATAACCAGACAAGTATAGATACTTGAGATGTAATCAAACTTTAACTACCCAACACTAACAGTACTAGATAACTTTTGCTCTGATACCACGTAAACTATAACACCCCGGAAGCATAAAAATCAAGTCTAACTTTTTCTTTTTGAACTTAATTTCTTACTTCGGGTTTTATTCTGTACAATGTTGGTTACTTAGTTTCTTATTTTGCTAAATCTTTTAATCACTTAAATTTTGGCAGCATAACCTCTTATATCTGAACCTATCCTCTTGCAATAACAACAATTTATAATCGCAACCAGTTGTTTTCATCTTCTTATACTTATCATTTACTGATTCGACATACTCCATAAATTCAACACATTTCATTTGATTCCAAAAAAACAATCCACTTCTTTACAACTTCGTAAAATTAGACTACATCCCCAAAAGTTTTACACACCAGTATCAGTACAATATAAATGTCTAGAAATAAACATCAGATGGTATACCTTAGTGTGTACTAAAAGTAGTCTATGAGGCTCAAAATCCACCAGTCTACTCAAATACTCCGTAAATAGCTGAGCAGTCTCACTACAGGTAATCTGAAATGTGGAAAAAGGGGAATGAGCTTCTGAAAAGCTCAGTAAGGAAAACATTTAAAATAATTCTAACAACACCAAAGGTATATAGACATTCAGGGTTTACATGTTTTCCAAAAGCTTTCGTGCTTACTTTAATCAAATTATGTAAACTTACTTTGAAAGAAAACATACATACATACATACATACATACATACATACATACATACTTACTTACTTACTTACTTACTTATTTAGTCAAATTCACATGCTTACTTACTTTAATGAAGCTTACTTACTTTCATAATTAAAAACTTTCATATACTAAACATAAAGACAAGGCTAAATCCGTATGGCTATCATGTAGACAAAAATATCATCCTCCGTAGAGGGAATAAAATACCTATGGCCATGGTAGGGGCTGTAGACTTAACCAAGGTCGTACAGCAAAACAGACATAGTATCTGAATAAACTAGCATAAGGCTAGGGCACAGGCACTAGTGGCACTCATCGTGCTAGCACAAGCTACTACAAAACAGGCACCATGTGTAGTGAATACAGGCACCACAAAGGCGATGATAAGCACTACACGGGCAAAACAAAACAAGGACTAGAAATGGCGGAGCCGGACACCACAAGTAGCAGGCATGACATACACACAGCATACACTATTGGGTAGCCTCTAGTCTCAGAAAAACCTTTTTTACTTGTTTTCATACTTACTTAAAAATCATATCACTCCCATAATAAGATATTATTGTATCAAAGACTTATATATCATAGGTAAAAATGTTTGGCT
This sequence comes from Firmiana major, assembly GCA_033439115.1. Taxonomy (NCBI): domain Eukaryota; kingdom Viridiplantae; phylum Streptophyta; class Magnoliopsida; order Malvales; family Malvaceae; genus Firmiana; species Firmiana major. Next base: position 44,499,664 of record CM065905.1, read on the forward strand.
TCGAGATTAAATCGAGGTATCATTTCTTTCAAAAACTTATATCGAAAGGTTCGAGTTTTCCATGTAAGTTCTACATGCATACATCAATTCATTTTAAGCAATACAAATAGGTAAAGGAAGTCATTACTACTTTAAATTGCATCCCTTACCTAAACGAGGTTAGGGCAGCTCTAAATCGTTAGGTATCAGGTTTACCTCGTTTCGCATGCTAATACATCAAGCTACCCAAAACAGTTTCAAAACCATCAAACGATGCTCAAAACCATCTTAACATACTCAAATATGCATCATCTTACTTAAACTTCATTAAATTTGGCCATTTTGCCAACTTTTCTTACTTTCTTAGTTTTACCGATAAAAGTGTCGGTTTAAGCTATTTCGATAGTTTGTCTTTAGCTAACTTTAATCTTACAAACCTAATAACTTACACATGTATTTAAGTCTATAGTTATCATATGAAAACTTCTCAAATTTTCCAATTCTCACACTTTTTAATTTTCCACTAAACCGAGCTATAAATCGAGGTTTTCGGTATTAAATAAGCATTCTACAACATTTAATTCAGCCAAATCACATCTCTAAGTAGGTTAAAACTGAGAATTTTTATTTTTTTAGAAAGTTGAATATTTGGTTATTTCGAATGAGTTTTGATTTGGAATTGAATTAGGACCTCAAGTTAGGTGAATAGTAACCTAACAGTACTGTATAGGACTACTTAAATGACAAACTACTGTTAAAGGAAAAGTGCAAAAGTTAGCCCTAATTTCTGTACTTCTGCAATATGTTACCAATTTGTCATCCTTTGGGATGTGACACTATGATTAGCCAGAGCTTCTTTTTCGTTACTTCCTCCATCTTAACCTTTGGTTTGTGGTTCATCTCTATCCTTTCTTACGTAGCTTCGTCGATCCCTTAATTGAAACTGCCGTCCATGCCTCCTACCATCCCTTTTCTCACAGTTTCTTCCTCTTAGAGCTTATTTTACGGTAACATATTTCTTTAGCATTCTCCACCTGATCAAGTTTCAATATTATTCTTGAGCTCCAAGTATTCATTTACGGCAATCCCATATTCTTTATGGAAAACACAATACTCACTGTTATCGTTTCTGATTCTTTCTCCTTCTCTTGGTAGCCTTAAGAGATTCTAATTCTCGATGATGGTAAGAATTTCCTACATGGGCTTCTTGAATGAGGTGTAAAATTGGTAAGTCTTCCTCAAAGGATCCTTTTGTCACGTGAACCTTCTTGTCTTAGATTTCTTAACCTTTATTCTTTTGACTTTCTCTTAAGTTGTTCATTTTCTTGCCTCTTAATCGCCATGGCCTCTTCGATGTTTATGTATTTTTCCACCCTTAAGAGAAGATGAGCAAATACTCTTAGTGGCATCTTATTCAAGGATTTGTGAAACCTTTGTCTTCAGACCCTTAATAAACATGACCATAGTGATTGTATGGTCTAGGTTCTTGACACTGAGCATCTCTTAGTTGAACCTAATGACATACCCCCTTAAGGACTCGCTTTCCTTTTGCTTGACAAACATCAACCTAATAGAATTTTTCTTGAAGTTAATGTTGCGACGAAATGACTACCAAACTTGGCACCGAGTTTTTTGAAAGAACTTCTCGAACTTGGCTGTGGTGAAGAGTGCAAGAACCTTATTTCCATTTCAAGAGTTACTAGGAAGACATTGCATAAGATGGCAACACTCGCACTTTGAATCGACAAGCTTGTACAGAACAACTTCAAGTGATCTATTGCATCAGTCGATCAATAATGGGGAGTGTAAATTGATATGAAGGTTTAGTTATGTTGATTTCCTTGTTGAAAGGCATGCTTTCCAAGGTTTCCAAGTCCAAGTATGTGGCCTTTTTCACCACTTTTTACTCCATACTCATCCTCGTCACTTGCATTTCTTCCCACTTTTTATCGAAATCAGTGAGTTTTATTATTTCTCATGCTTTTCTCTTAAATTAACTTCCTTATTTTCTTCATCTTTGTCTAACCTTTCATTTAACTTTCTCAAGGTTCACCTTTTCCTGATTCGCTCCCTTAAATATGTCGCGGTCTTTGAATCTTTTCCCTTTTTACTAAAGTTACTTCTAAATCTTGGGCTATTTTCTCCATTGGATAAGAGTTCAAAGGGAACAATGATATTGGGAATGAGTTTTTTCCTTAGATGTGTCGTAAGGGTTCCAAGATGAATCATTAGTTCCCTGTCTATTGTTGTTCTTCTCTTCTAGAGATGTGACAACATAATGTTATTTCCTTAGTCTATTAGTTATTAGTTAAGCAATCACATATTCCTTGACTATCTTTGTTAGACTGTAGATTTCTCTGATGATATGGCTAATCTCATCTTTCGTTGCTTGGTTAGATTAAGTAATAGATGTGCTAGAGTTAACACCTTCTCTTTGCTCTTCATGTGGCTTAAATCTTAGCCTTTCTTCATTATTTGGTGGTGATATCATGGCTCTAGTGGTTATAGGAAGTGGAGGCATGTCCACTCTTTTTATTGTGGCGCGTGGATGGCTTCTCAACACGCGAATAAAACCTCCTCACTTCGTGGCTCTCCTTTTTGGTGGCATGATGAATTGAAATAGTGTCATAAGTTGTAATGCCATAACCTTTCCTCGGACTATTAACAATCAAGAGCATTGCAGAGAGGAACTAACTTGACCTCAACTTTTTATGAAAGGACCAATTGTTATGAGTCGTGAACAATTTTTAGTAAAAGAGTTAGATACTAAGATTTATGTGGTTCGGCAGTGTGCCCATGTCCACAGGTGTAGCTATGAGTGTACCACTAAGTAACTAGTCGAACTGAATTATTCACTACTTAAAAAGCTCTTGATAAGACTGATAAGGTGTCCGGACGTGATTAGAGTACAAAGGATTAAGAAAGGAATGAGGCGTAAAGTATGTATAGAAAAGTCTTGGCAAGAATAAGAGTAAAAAAAAAAAGCCCTTCCCCTTAGAAAGGGAGCCTATTTATATGCTAGTGGGAGCATTGGATTATGCTAAGTATCACTATTTGGAAGAGTTTAGTTGTTTGAGCAGAATATTCTATCTTTAAAGCATAAGACTAGTAAGACTAAGAGATTAAGGAGGATTTGGGATAGACCTAAGTCACAACCGCCCGTGACTTACCAAAACCACTACAAATTTTTTACATTTTACTTACCTTTCTACTTAACACCAGTTGGGTTGCGATTCGATATTAGTATCCTCATCCATACATATTTTACCATTCATTTCACTATCATACATACATGTCAATATACTATCTACTGACTGTAATGTCTTTTATAACATAAGTGAACTCATATGAAATTTAATACAAATACATCCCCCATAATTTACATCATTTACATCACTGTGCTGTTTATATGTCTAGAAACAAAACCGTACATAATGTGTATACCTTTCTCTCGATAGGAAATGGGAGCGGACAAAAGGAATGCTAACCCTCAATCGTACTCGCTCTACTACGGATGCTATGCAGAGAGGTGAAAAATCAAAGGGGTGAGCTCACTGCTCAGTAAAGAAATCAGGCAAGCAAGTAGACATCACTATCTACTCAAAATAATGCTATGCCTTGAAATATTATTTCTTTAACTCATGTTAAAAGCATGTATTTAAAATATATATATATATATATACTTGTACAGATTAAATCCCATGTACAGAAATCATGCTGCATTCTCAAATGTAGGCATTTCATGCAAAATAATGCATCTTTATAATTTCACAATGCCTTTAGATAAATCATACCATTTATATTCAAATCATAGTAAATAGGGCATTTCAATCATTCACAACACAACAATTGGATTCCGACCCATCCCTCAGGTCTATCCGTATCATAAAATCAATCAAGTGATATATCATGTGAGACTCAGTAGCTAAATGAATACTATCCTGGACTATGGCCATATCCTATAATGGTGATCCCATGCTACACAGCACTCGGTGTATGGGGCAATCACTGCTACAATGGGAGGGGGGTCAGTCCATCACAACCTCCAGCTATCAACTCCTCATACATAATAAAACAACACACGGTACAGCGTACTCCATGACATATACACAGTACAACGTACAGCCGTGGACCCTATCTCAATGGATAATCAATACCACGTCTCTAAATCCATATGCGAACATCTCAACAGTGTGGCACTCAGTCTACACGAGGAAATCATCATGGTTTTTTAACATGTCTTATATATCACAGTAAAACTACAGTGCGTGCCTTTGAGTACGACTTACAGTCGACACTCCACTCAAACACTGTTTCACACATCACAAACTCGAACTCTAGTGCGAGTAACACTCCAGCACTAGGTCATGCATAATTCATGTTTCAAATCAAGTACGAGTGATCGCTCCAGTACCATGCTAAGCACAAAACATATAAAACTGAGTACGAGCAATAGCTCAAGCACTCCATCATACATAAAACATATAAAACTGAGTACGAGCAATGCTCTAGTACTCTATCATGCATGTCATGGAAATCTAGTGCGAGTCATACTCCAGCACTACTATATGTGAAAAACATATGAAATCAAGTGCGAGCTGTGCTCTAGCACGATTTATTCTCATATAATTCGATAAATGGCTCTTTAAAGGGGATGAATTTCACAACATAAAATCAGCACTATAAATTGTGCTATTTCTCATCAACCATGAAAACATTAGCCCATCTACCTACTCTTCTGCTAAACAGCAGTAAAAACACTCATAATTGTGGTTTCCATGCTTTTTACAACTTTTACCAAATGTTGACTTTTTTCCTATCTAGGGGTAAAATCATAATTTGCCACTATCAGGTCGCTATAATTATTATCCACTTTCTCTGACCCTCAAACTTTTTAAGTGAATGCAAAAGTAGACAAAAATACGTGCAGGTATCTCTAACTACTGGTAAAAGTCCCTTATCTAAAATCACTCGAGAAATTTTACTTTCTCAACGTTGCTCGATCCAGTAGTCTGATTAGCTCCTCCAACAATCTCTGGAGCTGCATATAACCATTTATCAGGTTAATGTTTCTTTTCTTACTGTATTTCACATTTAATACAGTCTATTTCACTTAAGGGGCCTTGATAAACCTTAATGGGCTTAACTCTGCCTTAAACTCATTTCCATATTACTATTTATTTTCGTTGGGCCTATTGGGATTGTGGGGCCCACCAACTCTTATTGGTCTTATCCGAGACCCATTACACCTCTTTGGGTCGAAACCAATTGGGCTTGGCCGATTGGACCTCTCGGCCACATGTCATGGTCGAGAGCCACGCATGCCTAGCCATGTCGAACACCATGCCACCATCGGCCATTTCACTAGCCATTCACTTAGGCATTTTCACAAACACTTGGTTGGAAATGGTCTTAAGCTTAACTTAGTTCATTTTGGCATTTTATCAAACACCTTGATTGCTAACTTAATTTATCCACAATTGATCAAATTGATTAAAACTAACTCTACCATAATCATAAACACATGTATATTAACTCATCATGCCTTAAAATCATATGGGTATTCATTGATTTATCATTACCCACTCTCAGGCAATCCATGTTCATAGTGATTTCATGTGTTTCAATGCTTAAAACATATATCAATCAACTTAGAATAATTCATACATTAACATATATGAATTTGAAAGCTTGAAATTATACCTAGCTTGCACTTTCACACTTGGCCGAAACTTTGAAGCTTCTTGGGTTGCTCACTTTGGCTCCTTGATAACCAATTCCAACATATGTTAATCCTCTCTCAATTTGGAACAACTTTCATGCAGATTGCAAGTTCCAAATATGTCTTTTTCCTAGTGATTTCTAGTGAGAGAAAGCTTGACTATGTGTTTGTTAATGGTTTCTTCTCTTTACCGAATACTTAAGGAAGAAGATGAAGTTGTGTTGGCTGATTTTATAAGTCAATTACTTAGTCATTAAGCCTTAAATTTCAGGTAACAAATTTGAATTGAATTGAGTTAGGTGATAGTTACCAATTTGGCTATGGTTACCTTTTACTAATGGGCTTGAATTTTTAACCAATTAGGCCTAGCTTTTGGGCCTCTCGGTTTGGGCCTTCCTAATGGGTTTTCAGGCTGAAATTTTTACTACAAATCAGGCCTTCAATTGTCTAAATATTGGGCACATAAATCACTCCAACAATTCGTTCTAATGGACTTAAGAAATTTGGCTCATACTTGTTATACCTTAATGGGCTTTAAAATTTCCATTTTGGCCCATTACGTTTTCACCTGTTAAATTTAATCCGAATTTCGATTAAATAAATTTTCCTTACATTCGAGATGATTATCTTGCATTTTGACCAAAAATATTTTTCTCCAATTTTTTCTCCATACTTAGGTTAATGTTTAACCATGGTTAGTCAACTATGGTCAAAGTCCACTTTTTCTTAACTACCTTTCACTTTTCTTGACTATTGACCACATTTGACTTTTTCTCAAAAATCTGAAAGTGTCATATCTTATGGTTTACACTCTCGTCTTTATGTTTTGGCTGTTTCTGGGAGGTGAATATGGCTAAAATTCCTCAAACAGACCATTTCGGACTCATTTAGCCCTTTTTGGCTTTTTCTCTTGTTCTCTGTGTTCGAGACCAAATCAAATCGACTTTCCTTCATTAGCTCTCTATATTTTCTCATTTTAAGTTCTTCTTTTCAGTCAGAATGATTCAGATCCACTCAGTTTAGCCATGTGGCTCTTATAGCCCTTTTTCAACTTTTATGTAGCTTATAAGTGTTAAATCAGTTTACTTACACTTTTCTTCAAGTAAATACTCTTCTTTTGATTCACTAACGAAATAAAGTGTTCGTACACATAAAAATCATAAGGAACAAGCTACATAAAAAATGGGTCTTACAATCCTCCCCAACTAAAAAAAAATTAGTCCTCCAAATTTGAACCACGTCAGTCATCAAACAGTTGGGGGTGCTTCTCTCGCATCAGACTCTTTAGCTCCCAGGTAGCCTTCTCTGATGTGTAATGCTACCAGAGAACCTTCACTAATCCGATAGTCTTCAATCTCAAGACTTTCTCCTTCCTATCCAGTATCTGAATCGATCTCTAAACATATGACATATCCTCTCTGAGCTCCAACGGCTCATAACTAATCACATGTGTCGGATCCGGGTGATACTTCTGAAGCATCGAAATGTAGAAGACGTTATGTACACCTGATAAGTCTGGTGGCAATGCCAACCTATAGGCCTTATCTTCCACTCGATCAAGTATATCAAACGGGCTAATGTAGTGAGGACTTAGCTTTCCTCTCTTTTCAAATCTCGCTATACCCTTGGAAGGAGAAACCTTCAAAAATACCGACTCTCCAACTGTAAACTCTAGTGGTCTCCGTCTCCTATCAGCATAACTCTTTTGTCTGCTCTGAGCTGTCCTCAGTCTCTCTACAATCAAATGGACATCCTCATAGGTTTGTGTAACCAAATCAGGAGCAAAAATCTTTCGATCACCCACTTCTTCCCATCCGATAGGGGAACGACATCTACGGCCATATAAAGCCTCATACGGTGTCATCCTGATACTCGAATGATAACTGTTATTGTAGGTGAATTCGACTAGTGGCAAGTGATCATCCCAAGAGCCTCTAAAATCCAGTACACATACTCTCAACATGTCCTCTAGAGTCTGTATAGTCTTCTCTGACTAACCATCTATCCGAGGATGGAAAGCGGTGCTCAAACTCAATTGGGTTCCCATGGCTTCCTGAAAATGTTCCCAAAAGTGAGAAGTGAAGCGGGAATCCCTATCAGAGACTATGCTCACTAGAACACCATGTAACCTCACTACCTCACGTACATACAGCTTTGCCAATGAACTCAGAGTATCGGTAGCTCACATAGCTAGGAAGTGGGCTGACTTCGTCAGTCTGTCAACAATCACCCATATAGCATCGTGATTCCTTCGGGTCCTCAGTAAAACCATCATGAAATTCATGGTGATATGCTCTCATTTCCATATCGGTAGAGGCTGTAATAACCTTGCAGGCTTCTGATGTTCTACCATCACCTGCTGACATACGAGACATCTCACCACAAACTCTACCACGTCTTTCTTCATACCCAACCACCAATACACCTTTTGGAGGTTCTGATACATCTTGTTACTCACCGGATGTAACGTGTACTTCGACGAATGAGCTTCCGCCAATATCAATCTCCGAGCTCTAGGTCTTTGGGAATGCACAGTCTGCCTCTGAATCTCAATAGTCCATCAGAACTCAACTTAAAATCAATCATTGTGCCATTCTGTATCTGACTAGTCATGTCAACGCAATACAGATCAATCTGCTGAGCCTGTCTGATCCTGTCCAACAAATTCGACTCCAAGCGTAGACAAGCAAACTATTCCAACAGCTCTTGTTCCCTGACCATCATATACGATACCATCCCTAGGCTCTTCCTACTCAACGTATCAGCTACAACATTAGCCTTACCTGGATGATAAAGTATCTCACAATCATAGTCTTTCAGAAGCTCTAGCCATCGTCTCTGTCTCATGTTCAACTCCTTCTACGAGAACAGATACTTGAGGCTCTTGTGGTCGGTGAATATCTGAAACTTCTCACCATACATGTAGTGGCGCCATACCTTCAACGCAAACACTACTGCCGCTAACTATAAATCGTGGGTCGGATAGTTCTTCTCATGGTCCTTCAACTGTCTGGATCCATAAGCAACTACCCTCCCATCTTGCAGCAATACACAGGCTAGTCCCTGATGCAAAGCATCAGTATACACTGCGAATCCTCCTGAGCTGATAGGGATAGTGAGAATCGAAATGATGGTCAATCGACGCTTCAGCTCCTAAAAACTCCTCTCACAATCCTCGTTCCATATGAATGGTACACTCTTCTGAGTGAGACGTGTCAACGGAGCAGCTAACTTCGAAAATCCCTCAACGAATCTTCGATAGTATCTTGCTAAACCCAAGAAACTTTTGATCTCGATAACAGTCCTCGACTGCTCCCACTGAACTACCGCCTCTATCTTGGATGGATCTACTGATACACCATCCCTCGATACAACATGTCACAAAAATGAGATATCTGCCAACTAGAAGTCACACTTACTGAGTTTAGCGTACAACTCCTTCTCTCGAAGAGTCTATAATACGATTCTCAGGTGATGCTCATACTCCTCTTGAGACTTCGAATACACTAAAATGTTATCGATAAAGATGATAACAAACTGATCTAAGTATGGCTTGAACACATCGTTCATCAAAACCATAAAAGCCGCGGGAGCATTCGTCAATCCGAATGGCATAACCATGAACTCATAATGGCCATATCGGGTCCAAAACGCTATCTTAGGTACATCTCCACTCTGAACTCTCAACTGATAATACCCAGTCCTCATATCAATCTTGAAAATGACCTGTGCTCCCCGAAGCTGATCCAACAAGTCGTCGATGCGTGGAAAGGGATACCTATTCTTGATGGTGGCCTTATTCAACAATATGTAGTTATACACAATCGGAGGCTTCCATCCTTCTTCTTCACAAACAAAACGGGTGCTCCCCAAGACAAAACACTCAGTCTAATAAACCCCTTATCCAATAGCTCCTGCAACTGTCTCTTGAGCTCTTCCAACTCAACTAAGGCTATGTGGTACGATGGTATCGATATAGGCTCAGTACCAGGCACTAAATCTATACAGAACTCCATCTCCCTGTCTAGTGTCAACCCTGGCAATTCATCCCGAAAGACATCTGGGAACTCACCAACCACAGGAATATCTGCCAACTCTAGATGTGCCTTATCTGTATCAACCACATATGCAATAAAAGCTTCAACAATTTGTTTTTTCTCAGTCAGCATAACATATTGTTTATTTTAATAGGAACTACTATTTTCATTTTTTTCAGCAAACTTTACAACATATTTTTCAGGGTTAGGAAACATAACTGTCTTAGCATAACAATCTAACACAACATGGTTTGCAGATAACCAATCCATTCCTAAAAGTACATCAAAATTTCTCATACTTAGTAATATTAGATTGGATGTCATATCCTTTTCCCCTACTCTTAACTTGCAATCATTAAATACACATTCTACTAGTTGATTGTTATTCATAGGCGTACTAATTAACATCATCATACTTAAGGGTGTACACTCTACATGTCTTGCTAACTTACATGCAAATGAAGGCGATACAAATGAATGCGTGGTTCCAGGATCAAATAAAACATATGCTTCAATATCATAAATCATGATGTTACCTCTAATCACATCCGATGAAACATCAGCTGTACCCTGGTCCAAATCATGTACGCATCCTCTGTCGTCGCTCTCCTCCTCGAAGCAAAAGTATCAACTAGAGCTCTTTCTAGATACCTACCCTTCTGTGGGTCAGTCTCCACCATCTCCGAGCAAGCTCTAGCAATATGCCCTAGTTTCCCACATCAAAAACACAGTATAGGAGTCATCGGACAAGGTCTACCGCCATGATGTCTACCGTATCTATTGTACTACTCAGTAGTAGGCATCTGTCCTCCAATGACAATACCCTTTGCTGGAGTTATGGCCGGATAAGCAGGAGGTCTAGCAGGTCTCCCTCGTACCTCCTCAATCCGTGGTCTCTTATCGAATAGACTCCTCTCTCCTCGATAATTGAACCCTCTATCTCTAGCCGTCCTCTTCCTCTCTCTATCACGATTCTGATTAAACTTCCCAAACTCGGAGGCATTCCTCTCATAATCATGTTCGCACAGTTGAGCCATGCGCACTGCCTCCTCATATGTGGCTATATCTAATAGGACCAATCTGGACCGTAGAGCCGGTCTCAGTCCATCAACAAATCTGTGGACCTTCCTGGACTCACTATACATGGTGTCGGGGTCATACCTTCTCAGGGATAGGAATCTAGTCTCATACTCATCTAGCTACAAACTCCCTTGGTTCAATGTGAGACCCTATATATGTATGACCTTGTATATATGTAAATGGGATTATAATATAGATGATTTTGGATCAAGTAATTATGAATTCATAAGTATGGTGATGTACTTGTAATGTGAAGCATAAGTGATGTAAAGTCCATAAATTTAATGTACACACTTGTAATAAGAGTTGTGATGTATGTACAAGTTGTGTTGTGTATGAATAGGAAGAAATGGACTTTTGTATGTGATGAATGTGAGTGGAATGAAAAATGAGTAGTATGGTAAAATGGAATGAAGTTGCATAAGTGGTGTAAATCTTTGGGCTTCTAGTTAGCTTTGTAGTGTATACATTTGGTTATACAAGGAATGCATACAAGTTTTAATGAGTATAAAGTGTGAATGGATGTCATTTTCAAGTCTTAAAAGTGACTGGATGAGAAAATGACTATGGCAGCAAAATGTATGAAGTTTGATATGAGTTGCTGCAGAAAAATGCAAAAAAATCTAGAAATATGAAAGCCAGATCGATCTCATAAGATGAGAGATCGATTTGGAAGAGCCAAAATGCTCTTATTCGAGCAACAAGAACAGTGCAGATCGATCTCTAATGGAGCCAGATCGATCTCCTAAACATTATGTAATGGAAAGATCGATTCTGAAGGCAAACAGATTGATTTCCTTAGCTCTCATATTGGAGCAGATCGATCTCCCCCCTAGCCAGATCGATCTCCTTAACTCTCTACCCTCGACAGATCGATCTCAAGCCCTCGTCAGATCGATCTCATGTCTTCAAAATATTGACGAGCCCGAAGGGTATCTATCCGCAAGTGCACAGGTCGTCCAAGTAATAAAGAGATTTGAGTCCCGAAATTATCTTCCCACGGAGAAGTTGTTAGCCTAATTAACTACCGGTTACTTTTACCCTAAGTATATCCTAGCAAATTATGAAGCATTGATGGGTGGTCTACAAGGCTAATTAAAAATAATACTGGAAAGTAATAAAATAATAAGTAATAAAGAAAATAAAACCGAGTTAAAATTACTTACAAAGCTCCAAGCAATAAAAGCAAGAACCTATAAAAGAAAATTAAAACAGTTAAAATGAATTAACGCAACTAAAATAAAATGCAAATATAAACAATAAGCAATAAAACTAATTAAACTAAAATTAAACAAGCTAAGATGAAATATGCATGTAAATTAATCTAATTAATAACAAATTGCAATTTAAACTAACCTAAGATCTAATAAAATCATGAATTTAAATGTCTAAACTAATGGATTAAAATTTACTCCTAAATATATCTAAATGCTAAATTAACACTAACTAATGCATGAACATATTTTTGGAATTTTTATCTAAGACTAAAAATGCATAAAATGAGTTGTCTAAATTAATATTAAGTAAATTCCCTAATGCTAGATTAAAAATTATTTAACAACCTAATTAAATCTAAATTAAATTAATTAAACAAATTAACTATATCTACTTGCATATTAAAAATCATTAAGCTATCTTGAAATTAATCTGACCACTAATGCATGTAAAATGAATTAAGCTACTCAAATGAACTGCCAAACATGGCCTTATCAACTAAATAGCAAAGTGGTCCCGATTTGTCCTATTCACTTTCTTCTCCATTGTGTTGCTATGCCTCCAGGCGTACTACGTTCGGGTTATTGGTACTGTCCTATCTTGCTGCGTTGGTCATCCGCTGCTCTGCTTCCTTCAGTCTCCAGACACTGCTGCCCATTCCTCGGACTGCCTCTCTCGTGCTACTACTGCGCACAACTCTGCCATAGGGCAGACGCGTTCTCTGCTGCTACTCTTTGTTGCACTGTCCTGCTTTCGTTCGTGCATAGCAACTGGACAGCAGTTGCTATGCATGTCCAGCAGTAGCTCGGCACTAGTATAAGCTCACAACAAGAATAACATTTAGCAATAAATAGCAGAATAATAAGACAGAAATCATAAAAGGAATGCTGGTAACAATGATGGACAGTAAAATGGACTTGAAGCAGGGATGAACAGAGAAGGAGCTATGTTATCGGACATCACACTAATGCTAAGCTATGCACACGGTAGCTCTAAAACACCATCTTCACCTTCTTCCAGCAATCAAATGAAATGAACAAAGTTAACTAAAAATTAATTGCATAACCGATTAAGACTAAGCTAAAGGCTGACAGTAACTAAACTTATATAAACATGATAGAGTGCGAACAAAAACTATCCTAATGTTGCAGCAACTGGAAATACATAATGTAACCAACTGATCATGCAAAAGGGTGTGATTATCTTAATGCCGACTGAACCTTGCAAAATCAAAAGCTGAAAACTAAAATATTCCGTAAAACAGAGAAGTAAACAAGCTATTGTGGTCTCGGGTTGCATTCATTTTCTGCTGCCAAAATGGTTCCACCGAGCTTTGATGTAGACAAAATGTTAACATTCAATCCACATTAAAGCTTCAGAACGTCTAAGGCAGTGATCAAAGAGCTTTGTCACCCGAATGAACAACTTGACATCTAACCGAAAATTACTAAAATGGTGAATTGACAAATGAGAAAACAAAGCATAAATGATGCATTTGAAAAGGAAACCGAGACTTGAAATAGGAAGGAAACCAAGAAGATGGAAAAGAGAAGAAACCGAGAGCATGTAGATGAAAAGAAACTGAGAACATAAAACAAATGATTGAAATTCTATTGCAAATGAATTTAACAACTTGTAATAAAGAACATGAATAGTTAAAACAATTTTATAAAAGAAAAACTATGCGGAAGTCTAAAGAAAACTTTAAAAACTATTCTATCCTAGCCTCTACCTTACCCTAGGCTACTCTAATTGATTTTTCAATAGCCATCATGTTCTATTTATACACAAACATAGGGGTACAATGGTAAATTTCCATCCTAGATGAGTTGGCATTATTTGGCCACTTGTCTTCAATTGATTCGCTGCAGATAGATATTTCCATGTCACTTGTCGATTTGTCCAGTTGGCTTTACGATGTGGCCCGACGTGTGCTTTCCAGAATATTCACTCGGTGTCTGTTGATCTTATCGTTTCAGAGCAAATAAAATATCGACACCTGGCATCACGTGTGTCCAGACGACTGGTGACTCGGTCTGTAAAATTTGAAGTGGTCCAATCTCCTTTAGCTCGTTTTCAGCCCAATATCGACTGAGTTTCATCTGGATTTAATTTATCTGCACATTAAAGAAATTTAATTAAATACAGGGGATTATTAACGAAATAATATGGGGATTAAGTAAATAATTTGGAATTTAAGCACAAATAATTCTATAAAAAAATAGAATTATCACACCCCCAAACTTGAGCTTTTGCTTATCCTCAAGCAAAACAAAATAATTGTAGGAATGATAAGTATAAAACATAATAATTTTCCCAACATTATCCTCAAAGATAAAGTACAGACTATGGTATAAAAGAATCATACTTACAAGTCAAACACTCAGAATCATCCAATCATAATTCCTAACCCAAATTGGACTCCTCGTGTGTGTGTGAAAAATGTTAAAGTCACTTCAAAGTACATTATTTGGATCAGATTATGCAAGCACAGTAAATGCAAAGTTAATGACAAGTGATCATTCCCATAAGTTTGCTTTTCACTAATCTCTCCACTAATGTAGTCACACTCAATGAAAGATCAATAGGACTTCATTAAGCTTGTAATGTCAGGCTGGGGTTAAGGTATGATAAAGTCGATTTAGGTTCAGTTACCCCTTAACATGCATTACCTTCTAGGATCTTTAATGTAAGAGCTCTAATTATTCCCCCAAACTTATTTATTTCACTAGACATTTTATTCTATTTTTGTATTTTTCTTCTTCCTTCTTTTCTTTTTCTTTTTCTTTTTTTTTTCTTTTTTTTTTAATAAATACTCCTTCCCTATCGCTTAGTACCCATATGTACAGAGCTCACAATATATCCCAATAAATTTCCATGCTTTCGAGGTAAGGGATAGGAAAAGAATATTTTAGGCTAAGGAAAATAACGTAAGTGTATTTACAGAGAAAAGCTTATTTGGCCCAGATGGGTGACTAGGGATAAAATATGTACAAGGATAGCTAGAAAGGCTCAAACGATCCAAAAATGTCCTAAATCATCTCCCTAATCAAGTGTGATCTAATATTTCGCCTCGAGATCAGATGAAACAAATTCTAGAATATGATGCACAAAATCAATTGAACAAATGCACCCCTATGTCCACATAAGTTTTCTCTAAATGAATATACAAATTCATGACATTACATGTGCGTAAGATGAGGAAATCACAATCAGAATCAAGGCAAATTCAAGAACTCAACTTCATGCTTTTCCTATAATCATGCTTCTAAGTCAATCAAAGTCATACTAAATCATGGGGTCATATCATCGGAATATGGGAAAACTACATGCTAAGCACTAAATCATCCTAAAATCAAACAGTTTAAGCTCAAATTTTTGAAAAAATTTTGAAAAAAAATTTCAATTTTTGCTCAAATTTTTGAAAACTGCTCAAGTAGTATCCCCTCCCCAACTTGAAGTGCACAGTGTCCTCAGTGTGCAGATAATATAAGAATTGAAGTTCAGGACAGAGTACTCCCCTTTCTGATGATGATGACAACCGAAGCTTTTATTGAAAGCGTAAAAACTAGAAAATAAACCTGCAAAATAAACAGAGAAAGAAACAACAGAAAAGAAAAGAACTGTGCAAAAAGAAAAATGAAGCTAAGTAGCAGGATCAGAAGTAGGAGGGTCAGCTAAAGTGGTCACAGAATGCTGACGATCAAATCCTCCCCCAAAATAGTGTTTAAGTCTGCCCCTATTAACCTTAAAGGGTTGATTCAGGGTTTCATCCATAATTTCAATGGCTCCATGAGGGAATACTTGTGTAATGGTAAAGGGTCCTGACCACCTAGACTTAAGCTTTCCTGGAAACAACTTCAAGCGTGAATTAAACAACAAAACCTGCTGGCCTGGCTCGAAGTGTCTCTCCTTAATTTTTTTATCATGCCATCGCTTAGTCTTTTCCTTATAGAGCTTGGTATTCTCATATGCCTGCAACCTGAACTCATCTAACTGATTAAGTTGTAGCAGCCTTTTCTACCCTGCTACCTCTAAATTGAAATTCAGGTTCTTAAGGGCCCAATAGGCCTTGTGCTCAAGCTCTACTGGTAGATGACAGGCTTTACCATACACAAGCTGATAAAGGGACATTCCTAAAGGTGTTTTGAAGGCTGTCCTATAGGCCCAACGTGCATCCTCTAACCTAATGGACCAGTCCTTCCTACTCGGGTTCACTGTCTTCTCTAATATCCCTTTAATTTCCCTATTGGACAACTCTACTTGGTCACTCGTATGTGGGTGATAAGCAGTGGCTACCTTATGTTTGACCCCATATTTCTTTAACAACCCATCAAAACTTCGATTGCAAAAGTGGGATCCTCCATCACTAATGATAGCCCTAGGTGTGCCAAATCGTGTGAATATATTATTCTTTAAAAACCTTATCACTACCTTGGCATCATTAGTTGGTAAGGCTATTGCTTCAACCCATTTTGACACATAATCCACGGCCACTAGAATGTAGAGATTGCCATATGAAGGAATGAATGGTCTCAAGAAATCAATGCCCCAGACATCAAAGAGTTCTACTTCTAAAATATTAGTCAGAGGCATCTCATTTCTTTTGGAAATATTACCTACCCTCTGGCATCTATCACATTTCATCACAAAGTAGTGGGCATCCTTAAATAACGTGGGCCAGTAATATCCAGATTGCAAGACCTTAGCTGCTGTCCTCTCTCCTCCAAAATGCCCTCTATAATCAGAAGAATGGTAATGTCTAAGTATATCTTCTATTTCCTCCATGGGAACACACCTTCTTAAAATCTGATCTTTACACTGCTTGTACAGGAAGGGTTCATCCCAAACATAATACTTGACATCACTTAAAAACGTTTTCCTTTGTTGGACAGTCAAATCAGGTGGCATCACATTGCTCACCAGATAATTCACAAAATCAGCATACCAAGGTAATCTGGAGTGCCCGAAAGTAAATAGCTGCTCATCATGAAATGACTCATTAATAGCTATACCATCTTCTTTAAGTCCACTCTCTAATCTAGATAGATGGTCAGCAACTTGATTCTCCGTACCTTTCCTGTCCTTAATCTCCAAGTCAAACTCCTGTAGTAGGAGGATCCATCGAATCAGCCTCGGCTTTGCATCCTTCTTGGAGACTAAGTACTTGATGGCAGCATGATCAGTATATACTACTACCTTAGTACCAATGAGATAGGAGCGAAACTTATCAAAGGCAAATACTACAACTAACAACTCCTTCTCGGTAGTAGCATAGTTCATCTGAGCCTCATTCAGTGTTTTGCTTGCATAGTAGATAGCATAAAAGACTTTTCCTTTTCTTTGTCCTAGTACAGCCCCGACAGCATAATCACTTGCATCACACATAAGCTCAAAAGGTACACTCTAATCTGGAGCTATGATTACAGGGGCTGTAACTAATTTTTCCTTCAAAGTCTTAAATGCTTCTAAGCATTTCTCATCAAAGCAAAACACAGTATCCTTCTCAAGGAGATTACATAAAGGTTTAGATATCTGCGAAAAATCCTTAATGAACCTTCTATAAAATCCTGCATGGCCCAAGAAACTTCTAATTCCTTTTACAGTAGTAGGGGGAGGTAACTTCTCAATAATTTCCAGTTTGGCCTTATCCACTTCTATCCCCCTAGCAGAGATTTTGTGCCCCAGCACTATACCTTCCTTTACCATGAAATGGCATTTCTCCCAATTAAGCACTAAATTCGTTTCTTCACACCTTCTTAATACTAATGCCAAATTATGCAGACATAATTCAAAGCTATCTCCAAATACTGAAAAATCATCCATGAAAACCTCAAGAAAATCCTCCACCATATCATGAAATATGGCCATCATGCAACGCTGGAATGTAGCAGGTGCATTGCATAGGCCAAAAGGCATTCTTCTAAAAGCAAAGGTCCCATAGGGACAGTGAAGGTAGTCATTTCTTGGTCTTATGGGGCTATAGCTATCTGATTGTACCCAGAGTATCTATCCAGCAAACAGTAGAATTCATGACCAGCTAATCGATCTAACATTTGGTCAATGAAGGGTAAAGGGAAGTGGTCTTTCCTGGTGGCCTTGTTGAGTTTCCTATAATCCATACATACTCACCAACCAGTGACAGTCCTAGTGGGGATGAGCTCATTATTTTCATTCTCGATCACTGTCATCCCTCCCTTTTTAGGGACACATTGTACTGGGCTCACCCAAGCACTGTCAGAAATGGGATAGATAATCCCTGCATCTAACCACTTAATGATCTCCTTCTTGACAACCTCCTTCATTACAGGGTTCAATCGACGCTGGTGCTCAATGGATGACCTATACCCTTCCTCCAATAGTATCTTATGCATACAGATAGAGGGACTAATACCCTTAAGATCAGAGATAGACCAGCCTATAGCCTTTTGATGCTCTCTTAATACTTGTAGTAATTTTGCTTCCTGATGACTGGAGAGAGCAGTAGATACTATTACCGATCATGTGGAGGATTCACCTAAGTAAGCATACCTAAGGTGTGAGGGTAAAGGTTTGAGTTCTAATGCTGGAGGATCACTAGTGGATGGAAAAATATTTGAAGCTGGAATAGATGAAGAGTCTAATGTCTCAAATTGGGCAATCTCCTCAAAAGGAGTGACCTCTAACAACTATAAAGTCTCGTAGACCTCATCATCATCTTCACTGTACTCTTTAAGAACCACAAATTTCACTAAGGAGGCTTCTAAAGGGTTTAAAGGATGTGTCTTGTAAAACTCCTCAGTGATATCCTTATCCACTAAATCCATCCTAAAATAATCATGTGAGTCATCAGGAAACCTCAGAGATTTGAACACATTAAATTTGACTTCCTGATCCTGAACTCTTATTGTTAACTCCCTATTCTGTACATCTATTAAAGTTCTACCAGTTGCGAGGAATGGCCTGCCTAATATGATTGGGACTTCCCTGTCTTCTTCCATGTCTAGCATGATAAAATCTGTAGGGAATATGAACTTGTCCACTTTCACTAAGACATCTTCAATTACCCCCTTTGGATATTTAATTGATCTATCGGCCAATTGGAGGGTCACTGTGGTGGGTTTGGCATCCCCTATTCCTAACTTTTGATAGATCGATAAAGGCATCAGATTAATACTAGCTCCTAGATCGCACAGAGCTCTACCAAAGAATAAATTCCCAATGGTGTATGGTATGGTAAAGCTTCTAGGATCCTTGAGCTTGGGGGGTAACCTTCTCTGGATAATGGCACTACACTCCTCAGTTAGAGCCACCGTTTTGTAATCTTCCAATCGTCTTTTCCTAGAGAGGATATCTTTCATAAACTTCACATAGCTTGGCATTTGCTCTAAGGCATATGAGAATGGAATGTTAATGTGAAGTTTCTTAAAAACCTCAAGGAATTTTGCAAATTGCTGGTCCAGTTTTTGATTATGAAATCTCTGCAGAAAAGGGACTGGTGGTCTAACAGAAGGAGATGTAGTGGGAACTTTTGTAGCATCAGAGAGTAAAGATGGTTGTGACAAAGAAACAGGTAAAGGTGAAGAAATGCCTGGCTTTGTTTCCTTCGCAGCTTGATCTTTTGATTCTTGCTCCATCTGAGCTGCTTCACTAGAACCTATGGGTTTTACAACTGAGGGCCGGTCAGGTCTGGACTTAACAGGGGTAGCTACTAACTCTCTGCCACTCCTAAGGGTGATAGCTTTTACATGTTCCTTCCCTTCCCTCTGCCTAATAGGATTAGCTTCTGTGTTACTAGGGAGGGTCCCCTGAGGACGTTGACTAAGAGCGTTTGCTATCTGTCCTACCTGAACCTCTAGGTTCTTAATTGAAGCTGCTTGATTTTGTAAGATGGTCGTGAACATTTCCTCAAGAGAGAGTTTCTTATCTGCTGCAGGTAAATGTTGGGGTTGAGATGGTGGTGGTTGATGGAAATGGGATGGATGAGAATGATTCGGTGGATGATGTGGATATGGAGGTGGTGGGTGGTGAGGAAATTGATGCTGTGGTGGTACCTACTGGTCTAGAATTTGAAGCTTGCCCTTGGTTTTGGCTCCAAGAAAAGTTCGGATGGTTTCTCCACCCTGGATTATAGGTGTTCGAATAAGGGTTGTTCTGTTGCTTAGGGGCAACGTACTGAACCGACTTAAGGTTAAGTGGACACCTATCTACAGCGTGGGTACCATTGCACAGATCACAAGATTGAAACAGACTTTGGACAGAAAACACGGGGTTAGGATTGTTGGAGGGATTAGGTTGGGTACTGAGCGACTCCACCTTCTTTGTAAGATTGGCTATCTGAGAAGTCAAGGTGGACAGCGTGTCAAGCTCATATATACCCGCCGATTTCTTTGGCAACTGCCTTTCTGAGGACCATTGGTAATTGTTAGCCGCCATCTTATCTAGCAGCTCATAAGCCTCTTCCTCTGTTTTACACATCAATGCTCCGCCCGAAGCAGCGTCCACTATAGTCCTATTCTGGCTTGTAAGCCCATTGTAGAAAGTTTGGACTTACAGCCATAGAGGTAGGCGTGGTGAGGACACTTCCTAAGAAGCTCCTTGTATCGCTCCCATGCCTCGTAAAGAGATTCAGAGTCGTACTGGGCAAAGGAGGATATATCGCTACGGAGTCGGGCCATTTTAGAGGGTGGAAAGAATTTGGCTAGAAATTGGTGGGCTAACTGGTCCCATGTGGAGATTGATCCTGGGGGCAGGGAGGTTAACCAGTGTCTTGCCCTATCCCTGAGTGAGAAAGGGAATAGTCTAAGCCGTAGTGCATCGTCCGATAATCCATTATGCTTGAAGGTGTTGCATAAGTCCAAGAATTGCCCGAGATGAGCATATGGGTCATCATGTGGAAGCCCACTGAACTGCAAAGAGGTTTGGATCATTTGAAGGATGGACGGCTTAATTTCAAAATTATTGGTAGGGACTGCTGGTGGCCTAATGCCAGTATAGTATCCTCCAATCGTCGGCATCGCATAATCCCCAACGGTCCTGATTTCCCTATTTTCTGCCATTGTGTGTTGCAGCGGAGCTATAGATTTCCTAGAGTCCTTTCGTATTCTCCTAAGAGTTCATTCGATTTCAGGATCCAAAGGAAGGCAATCAAAGCTCTGGGCTCTACGCATGCAAACATCAACAAGTCCTTAGCAAAAATTTTTAAGTTTTTTAATTTTAAAATTTTTTTTGATTTTTTGATTAATAATGAGAAAATTAACTAATCTAAATATTTACAACCTAAATATTTACAGGCTAGAATTACACCTAAGCATAATTTCACCGATATTAATTAACGACTAATTAAAACTTCCCCGACAACGGCGCCAAAAACTTGACGAGCCCGAAGGGTATCTATCCGCAAGTGCACGGGTCGTCCAAGTAATAAAGGGATTTGAGTCCCAGAATTATCGTCCCACAGAGAAGTTGTTAACCTAATTAACTACCGGTTACTTTTACCCTAAGTATATCCTAGCAAATTATGAAGCATTGATGGGTGGTCTACAAGGCTAATTAAAAATAATACTGGAAAGCAATAAAATAATAAGTAATAAAGAAAATAAAACCAAGTTAAAATTACTTACAAAACTCAAAGCAATAAAAGCAAGAACATACAAAAGAAAATTAAAACAGTTAAAATGAATTAACGCAACTAAAATAAAATGCAAAGATAAACAATAAGCAATATAACTAATTAAACTAAAATTAAACAAGCTAAGATGAAATATGCATGTAAATTAATCTAATTAATAACAAATTGCAATTTAAACTAACCTAAGATCTAATAAAATCATGAATTTAAATGTCTAAACTAATGGATTAAAATTTACTCCTAAATATATCTAAATGCTAAATTAACACTAACTAATGCATGAACATATTTTTGGAATTTTTATCTAAGACTAAAAATGCATAAAATGAGTTGTCTAAATTAATATTAAGTAAATTCCCTAATGCTAGATTAAAAATTATTTAACAACCTAATTAAATCTAAATTAAACTAATTAAACAAATTAACTATATCTACTTGCATATTAAAAATCATTAAGCTATCTTGAAATTAATCTAACCACTAATGCATGTAAAATGAATTAAGCTACTCAAATGAACTGCCAAACATGGCCTTATCAACTAAATAGCAAAGTGGTCCCGATTTGTCCTATTCACTTTCTTCTCCATTGTGTTGCTCTACCTCCAGGCGTACTACGTTCGGGTCGCTGGTACTGTCCTGTCCTGATGCGTTGGTCATCCGCTGCTCTGCTTCCTTCAGGCTCCAGACACTGCTGCTCATTCCTCGGACTGCCTCTCTCGTGCTACTACTGCGCACAACTCTGCCATAGGGCAGACGCGTTCTCTGCTGCTACTCTTTGTTGCACTGCCCTGCTTTCGTTCGTGCATAGCAACTGGACAGCAGCTGCTATGCATGTGCAGCAGTAGCTCGGCACTAGTATAAGCTCACAACAAGAATAATATTCAACAATAAATAGCAGAATAATAAGACAGAAATCATAAAAGAAATGCTGGTAACAATGATGGACAGTAAAATGGACTTGAAGCAGGGATGAACAGAGGAGGAGCTATGTTATCGGACATCACACTAATGCTAAGCTATGCACACGGTAGCTCTAAAACACCATCTTCACCTTCTTCCAGCAATCAAATGAAATGAACAAAGTTAACTAAAAATTAATTGCATAACCGATTAAGACTAAGCTAAAGGCTGACAGTAACTAAACTTATATAAACATTATAGAGTGTGAACAAAAACTATCCTAATGTTGCAGCAACTGGAAATACATAATGTAACCAACTGATCATGCAAAAGGGTGTGATTATCTTAATGCCGACTGAACCTTGCAAAATCAAAAGCTGAAAACTAAAATATTCCGAAAACAGAGAAGTAAACAAGCTACTGTGGTCTCGGGTTGCATTCATTTTCTGCTGCCAAAATGGTTCCACCGAGCTTTGATGTAGACAAAATGTTAACATTCAATCCACATTAAAGCTTCAGAATGTCTAAGGCAGTGATCAAAGAGCTTTGTCACCCGAATGAACAACTTGACATCTAACCGAAAATTACTAAAATGGTGGATTGACAAATGAGAAAACAAAGCATAAATGATGCATTTGAAAAGGAAACCGAGACTTGAAATAGGAAGGAAGCCAAGAAGATGGAAAAGAGAAGAAACCGAGAGCATGTAGATGAAAAGAAACCGAGAACATAAAACAAATGATTGAAATTCTATTGCAAATGAATTTAACAACTTGTAATGAAGAACATGAATAGTTAAAACAATTTTGTAAACGAAAAACTATGCGGAAATCTAAAGAAAACTTTAAAAACTATTCTATCCTAGCCTCTACCTTACCCTAGGCTACTCTAATTGATTTTTCAATAGCCATCATGTTCTATTTATACACAACATAGGGGTACAATGGTAAATTTTCATCCTAGATGAGTTGACATTATTTGGCCACTTTGTCTTCAATTGATTCGCTGCAGATAGATATTTCCACGTCCCTTGTCGGTTTGTCCAGTTGGCTTTACGATGTGGCCCGACGTGTGCTTTCCAAAATATTCACTCGGTGTCTATTGATCTTATCGTTTCAGAGCAAATAAAATATCGACACTTGGCATTACGCGTGTCCAGACAACTGGTGACTCGGTCTGCAAAATTTGAAGTGGTCAAATCTCCTTTAGCTCGTTTTCAGCCCAATATCGACTGAAACGACTGAGTTTCATCCGGATTTAATTTATCTGCACATTAAAGAAATTTAATTAAATACAGGGGATTATTAACGAAATAATTTGGGGATTAAGTAAATAATTAGGAATTTAAGCACAAATAATTCTATAAAAAAAATAGAATTATCAAATATCATGAAAAAGAGGGATTTAAGAGGACTAGATCAATCTCCTTCCCATACAGATCAATCTCATCAAGCAGTTTCCATAAATAGGAGCAGTTAAAATCTGCATTTCACGAGAACAACCATTTTCTGTCCATTTCCACACAAAAACTTAGTTTTCTCTCTCTAAATCCGTCCATTTTCATAAAGATTTGAGGGAAGGTTATTAGATACAAAGTTGTTCACATCAAGGAGAAGAACAACATAACTTGGAGGCATTTCCCTATTTATTGGATTTAAGGAACAAGGGGTATTTCTATTTGGAGCAAGGAGGAAATCCAAAGAGGTGAGTTTCTAGTGCACCAATCCAAGTACATTTGTTTAGTTATTGATTATGAAGTTGATTTGGTGTGCATATTAATGGTAGAACTAATTAGAATGTCACGGAATAACTATAACCTAGAAATGGGTTAGTGTGAGAAAGTGAAATGTAGTGAAAATTTATGATGAATGGGATATCTTGAGGTGATAATGTTGTTGTGGGTACGATTTTAAGATGGTATTATGGAATGAATTGTGAGATTTACCCAAAAAAGAGTAAATGTGCATTTAAGGATTGGGTAAAATGCGTAATTGAATGAGAGAGTAAGGGTAGGATATTTTTATCAAGTCTTAAACAAGTAACTAAGTGAGCTACAAGATGAAATTGGTTAGAAGGCTTGATGATAGCCAATTGCAAAAATGAGCCAAACTTAATGAACTAAGCTCAATGAGATATATTGACTAGTTAAAGTCAAAATATGAGTTAGCAACATTAACTCAAGTGATTCGTGAATGAATTACAGCTTCCGAGGATAGACCCGGAGCAAGATGAGCAAAAGCGCGAGAAGCTAAGAGGAAGAGAGTCACACCCCGAGTAAATCGAGGTAAGGGAATTGTGTGGACTCTCAGAGATATCTGTGCAAAATTTGGACGCATAATGTTTTGCTAGAATGCATTTGGTAATAGGAGATGAAATGGGTGATTGAAGGGTAAGAGTTGCGTTTTTAAGAAATGTTCATGAAAATAAAAGCATGATGCTTTGAAAATCTTGTTTTACTGCTTTTGAGCATGTGATGGGTAGGTTGGCTAACATTTGAAATGATTTGCAAAAGAAATGATTTGATTTGGTTATAATCATGCTTTACAAAGAGTTGAGCCACCTACATGGATTTCACGAGAATGAAAGCGTGCTAGAGTATGACTCGCACGAGATTTGATGTGTTTTATATGCATGAGTCCTGGAGCTTAGCTTGCACTAGTTTTTCACATGGATTTTCATGATGTTGTATCGGAGTTAAATCGCATAGATTTTATACTGGTTTTGACATGGTGCTGGAGCGTAGCTCGTATTAGATGTCCACTGTCCTTGTTGCCGTGCTTGAGAGTACTCGCACATGGTTTTATGACATGATTGATAGTCATGCTAGGAGCTTCGGGTAGATTGGGTGTCGTATCGATTAAACGTGCATTTTGAGATGTGGCTTGATATGATGTGTTGAAATGGGTCCACGGAGTACGCTGTACCGTGCAGGTAGAATGGAGTACGTTGTACCGTGTTGAGATTGTGATATGCCTTCTTCGAACAATGTTCAAATCTACTATGGACCGACGGGCTGGACGTAACCCACCTCCCTTGTGGAAGCAGATAGTGGTGATACCCCGCACACCTGATCAATGTAACTTGGGATCACAAGATATGGCCATAGTCCTGTAGGAGATTTACTTCTTATATTGCCTATCTCACATGTCTATTGTTTTACGAATAAATCCATGTTTGAAATGCTTTGTGGGTTAGAACAGTCCGAGGGAGGGGGTGATGTTCTGACAAGTGTTGATTTTATGAGATGAGAAAGTACGATAATGGCTTTAAAGTGCACTTACGCATGATGATTTTTCCATGCCTTATTTGTGAAATATGCATGATAATTTATACCATGCTTTGAATTTGATTTGTGTATGAACAAATAGCATGATTTTCTTTACATGCCCTTTAACACAACCATGAACTAATGCTTTTGAGATGCGAATTAGAAATTGTACGATTTTGTGCATGGCATCACGATCACGCAGATAGTGCAGTATCTACTTGTTCGCATGATTACCTTACTGAGCATGTTGTTTGCTCACCCCCTTATTTTTCCCTCTCTACAGAGCTTTGAGTATAGATTGAGAGCGATTAGAGGCTTTCCTTTTGGTATCCTCTACATCCCATCGCGTAAGGTATACACATTGATGTAATTTTGTATCTAAACTTTCCATAGCACAGTAGCATTTTGTATGTAACCACTAGGGATGTAAAATAATGTAAACACATGTAAACAACAACTCTGATTTATTTATAGGAGTGTTTACTTTTGAATTATAATGCAAATTAAATTGTTATGGTTGGATGAGGTAGACATTGACACACAACCCAACTGTTAAGAGTGTAGCTGATCACAATCGAGGTAAGGTAATGACGAATAATAAATAATGTATGAAAAGAGAAAATTTTGTGACAATTTTTGGTAAGTTGAGGGTTGTGATAGAAGTTGGTATCAGAGTTGAGTTGGTCTAACGTGTGTTGGTGTCTAAAATACTTAATAAGTTGGAAAATTTCATCCTCATGTTACTGTGCTTGTTTAGATACAATTGTGTGTGTGTCGATTGGTTGACTAAGAAATTGATGTGAATGTAGGGAATCTTGGCATAATACCTAACAACAGTCACGGTAGAGGGGCGAGAGCGCAAGTTAAAGGCCGTAGAGGTAGGTCGGGGGTAGTGTTGAGCCAAAAACACACGAGGCTCAGGATGAGGTTGAAGTGGAGGCTGAGGTTGAGCATGCTCCACAGGTTCCAGAGGAGCGACTCGAGAGTATCGAGGCACGCTTCACGAGGATTGAACGGAGCATAAAAATGATCTTGGAATTGGTCACATAGACGTTACTTGGAGTTGGGGGCAGACAAAGTCCCGCTACACAGGGTCATGTCGAGCAGGCGACAGCTCCTGAGGCACAGGCACGACCAACCTAGAGACCGTAGACGATAGGTACACCTACACCCCCACCTGCACAGGATATGCCTACACCTGTTGATACACCATAAGGCAGTAGAGGCTGGGGTTACGGATGTGATTTAGAAAGACTACAGCAGTTTCAGAAGTTTGGACCACCGTCTTTCAGTGGAGTTAAGGACCCAATAGCTACAGAGGATTAGATAAATGAGATTGAGAAGTTATACGGGTTCTTTGAGTGCACTACTACCAAGATGGTAGCTTTTATCGCATTCATGCTGAAAGGGTCAGCTAAACATTAGTGGAAATCCACCAGGCCTATTTTGAGAGCCCGACATACAAAGATCAGTTGGGATGTATTTTTGAAGGCTTTTCGGAGACGGTATATTCCAGATGCTGCACAGCGAAAGATAAAGATGACATTTTTGGGACTAACCCAAGGGAGCAGGACGGTGGATGAGTATGAGATGACTTTTATCTCCCTGGACAGATATGATCCCAACACGATGGGTAATAAGGTCGAGAAGATCCAAAAGTTTATGGATAGATTGAGACCCACCATCAATTCCAGATTAATCTCTTTGGATATACAGACCTACGATGAGGTAGTTGTGAACAAGACATTTATGAGATCGCCTCAGAGTTTGGGAAAATTGATAAAGTAAGGGATAGAGATAAGAAGAGACTAGTGCTGGATAGAGGCTTTAGTTATAAAGGAAGCAAGAGGTTTTCTAGGAAGAGGCCGAGGATCGAGGAGATCCGGGAGAGGATAGTTAATCCTCCCATGTATCTGGCCATAGCTCCAGATAAGGGTATTATGATTGGAGGACCACGACATACTACAAAGCAGTGTAGCAAGTGTAGCAGGTACCATGGTACTCGACCATGTTATGGACCTCCTGCAGTATGCTTCAGATGTGGGAAACCAGGGCACATAATCAAGGATTGCCCAGAGATGACAGAGAGAGTCCCACAGAAGGGAAAGGAGCCAGAGAGAGCTCCAGTTGGTACAGCTGCTCTCAGGAGGAGGGCTACAGCTGAAGAAAATAGGAAGTAGGCAGTGGGTGTGAGCAGAGGATGAGTGCATGCGCTGGGCCAGGACACTGCAGATTAGTCTTCGGATGTGGTTAAAGGTACCATCCAAATCTTTGATTTAGATGCATTTGTATTGTTTGACCCTAGTGCCACACATTCCTGTATATTGCCATTCTTTGCATGTAAGTTGTTGAAGCATGTAAAACCCATACTGTTGATAAGATGTTGATGATATCTACCCCTATGAATGATAGTCAGTTGACTGAACATGTATATAGGAATTGTAAGTTGAGGATAGGAGATAAAGAAATGGCAACCGATTTAATTTTATTAAATATGAGTGATTTTGTTGTAATCCTATGGATGGATTGGCTGGCTTCGAACCATGTTGTTATAGATTGTAGTGCTAAGACACTAATTTTTCCGGAGATAGAAAATCTTGTTGTAAGTTTTGTGAAATGAAATGAAAGACATGTTTGATATAAATAAAATGGTATGATCTTAATACATGATATTCGAGAGATGAATTTGTTTATCAACTATATATGTTAATGTGATGATTTGTGTTACTAACGGTGGAAAGGATAATGTGAAGGGTTTATTGCTTATGTGATCGACACGGATAAGGCACGTCCGGAGTTGATAAACATCCCAGTGGTCAGGGAATTTCCATATGGCTATAGGGAGATGGAATTTGGTATAGATTTGGCACCTGGTACAGAGCCGATATCCAAGCCACCGTATAGAATGGCTCAAGTTAAGTTGGAAGAATTAAGGAAACAGTTACCGGAGTTGCTGGAGAAGGGTTTATCAGATCGAGCGTCTCACCTTGGGGAGCACCGATTCTATTTGTAAGGAAGAAGGATGGAAGCCTCCGACTGTGTATAGATTATCAGTTATTAAAAAAGGCCACCATCAAGAATAAGTATCCCCTTCCACGCATCGATGACTTGTTGGATCAGCTTAGGGGAGCACAGGTCTTTTTCATGATGGATCTGAGATCTAGTTACCATCAGCTAAAAATTTAGGAAGGAGATGTACCCAAGACAGCTTTTCGCACCCGGTATGGACATTATGAGTTTATGGTTATGCCATTCGGGTTTACAAATGCTCCCGCAGCTTTAATGTCGTTGATGAATGAGGTGTTTCACTAGTACTTGGATCGATTTGTTATTGTTTTTATTGATGATATATTGATGTACTCAAGATCTAAAGAGGAGCATAAATAGCATCTAAGGATAGTGCTATAGACCCTCCGAGAGAATAAGTTGTACGTTAAACTCAGTAAGTGCGACTTTTGGTTGGAACAGATCTCTTTTCTGGGTTATATAGTATCAAAGGATGGTGTGTCAATGGATCCATCAAAGATTGAGGCAGTGATACAGTAGCAGAGACCCCAGACAGTAACAGAGATCAGAAGTTTCTTAGGTTTAGTAGGTTATTATCGACGGTTTGTAGAGGGATTCTCGAAGTTAGCCGCTCCTTTGACATGTCTCATGAGAAAGAATGTTGAATTTGTGTGGGATGATAAGTGTGAGGAAAGTTTTCAGGAGCTGAAAAGGAGATTAACCACAGCTCCAATTCTCACCATTCCTACCAGCTCAAGAGGTTTCTCGGTGTATACGGATGCTTCACACCAAGGACTGGGTTGTGTAATGATGAAGGATTGGAAAGTAGTAGCCTATGGATCAAGACAGTTGAAGGATCATGTGAGGAACTACCTGACCCACGATTTAGAGTTGGCGGTCATAGTATTTGCATTGAAAATATGGCGCCATTATCTCTATGGTGAGAGATTTCAGGTTTGCACTGATAATAAGAGCCTTAAGTACCCGTTCTCGCAGAAAGAGTTAAACATGAGATAGAGGAGATGGCTCAAACTTTTAAAAGATTATGATTGTGAGATCCTGTACCTCCCGGGTAAAGCGAATATAGTGGCTGATGCACTGAGTAGGAAACATCTCGGGTTGGTGTCATTTATGATGATTAGGGAACACGAGCTATTGGAACAGTTTACGAGCCTCAGTTTAGATATGACCCCACCTAATGCTAATAGTGGTTTTATGATAGCTAGCCTGCAGTTAGAACTGGATTTGGTAGATCGAATCTGACAGGCTCAGCGAATGGATTAGCAGTGCAGTGATATTGTTGGGCAGATACAGAGGGGTACAGAGACTGATTTTGAACTAAGTTCATATAGACTGTTGAGGTTTAGAAGCAGGATATGTGTTCTCGATGATCCAGAGATCAAGAAGTTGATCTTGACAGAGGCTCACTCATCGAGGAATACGATACATCCAGGGAGTACTAAGATGTATCAAAACCTTCGAAATGTTTATTGGTGGTCGGGGATGAAGAAAGACATTACTGAATATGTCGCTAAGTGTCTCGTTTGTTAGCAGGTGAAGGTAGAGCACCAGAAGCCTGTAGGGTTATTGCAGCCTCTACTAATACCGATATGGAAGTGGGAGCATGTCACCATGGACTTTGTGATGAGATTATCGAGGACCTGTAGGGGTCATGATGCCATATGGGTGATTGTGGATCGGTTGACGAAGTCAGCCCATTTCCTAGCTATGAGAGCTACCGATACTCTGAGCCAGTTAACGAACATGTATGTGCGCGAGATAGTGAGGATACATGGAATTCCAATGAGCGTTGTTTCCGATAGGGATGCCCGCTTCACTTCCCACTTTTGGGAAAATTTTCAGGAAGCGATGGGGACCCAATTGAGTTTTAGCACAGTGTTTCATCTCAGACAGATGGTCAGTCAAAAAGGACTATGCAGACCCTGGAGGATATGTTGGAAGCGTGTACGTTGGATTTTGAAGGCTCCTGCAATTACCATTTACCACTCGCAGAGTTTGCCTATAATAACAGTTTTCATGCGAGTATCGAGATAGCACCAGATGTCATTCCCCTATTGGATGAGAAGAGGTTGGTGACAGACAGATATTTGCTCCTGACTTGGCTAGACAAGCCTTTGAGAATGTCTAATTGATTTATGAGAGGTTACGGAGAGCTCAGACCAGACAAAAGAGTTATGCCGACAGGAGACGGAGACCACTATAGTTTATGGTAGGTTAGTCAATGTTTTTGAAGGTTTCTCCCTCGAAAGGGGTTATGAGATTCGGGAAGAAGGGGAGGTTGAGCCCTTCGTGTATAGGGCCATTTGAAATACTTGATAAAGTGGGAGATAAGATATACAAGCTTGCAGTACCACCTGAGCTAGCGAGCGTACATAACGTCTTCCACGTATCCATGTTACGAAAATATCATCCGGACCCGATGCATGTGATAAGGTATGAGCCTTTAGAGCTCAATGAAAGCATGACTTACATTGAGATGCCAGTTCAGATATTGGATAAAAAAGAGAAAGTGTTGAGGACAAAGACAATTCCCTTGGTGAAAGTTCTTTGGTAACATCACACGGTGGAAGAGGCCACAAGGGAATTGGGGAGTTTGATGCGGGAGAGGTATCCCGAGTTATCACAGAATGATTGGTTCCAATTTGGAGGACCAAATTTTTTAAGTGGGGGAGAATGTGAGACCCCATATATGTATGACCTTATATATATGTAAATAGGATTATAATATAGATGATTTTGGATCAAGTAATTATGAATTCATAAGTATGGTGATGTACTTGTAATGTGAAGCATAAGTGATGTAAAGTCCATAAATTCAATGTACACACTTGTAATAAGAGTTGTGATGTACGTACAAGTTGTGTTGTGTATGAATAGGAAGAAATGGACTTTTGTATGTGATGAATGTGAGTAGAATGAAAAATGAGTAATATGGTAAAATGGAATGAAGTTGCATAAGTGGTGTAAATCTTTAGGCTTCCAATTAGCTTTGTAGTGTATACATTTGGTTATACAAGGAATGCACACAACTTTTAATGAGTATAAAGTGTCAATGGATGTCATTTTCAAGTCTCAAAAGTGATTGGATGATAAAATGACTATGGCAGCAAAATGTATAAAGTTTGGTATGAGTTACTGCAGAAAAATCTGGAAATATGAAGGCTAGATCGATCTCATAGGATGAGAGATTGATTTGGAAGAGCCAAAATGCTCTTATTCGAGTAACAGGAACAGTGTAAATCGATCTCTAATTGAGCCAGATCGATTCTTAAGGCAAACAGATCGATTTTCTTAGCTCTCGGATTGGAGCAGATCGATCTCCTCCCTAGCCTGATCGATCTCCTTAACTCTCTGCTTGAGACAGATCGATCTTAAGCCATCGATAGATCAATCTCATGCCTTCAAAATGTCATGAAAAAGAGGGATTTAAGAGGACCAGATAGATCTCCTTCCCATACAGATCGATCTCATCAAGCAGTTTCTATAAATAGGAGCAGTTAAAATCTGCAATTCACGAGAACAACCATTCCTTGTCCATTTCCACCCAAAAACCTAACTTTCTCTCTCTAAATCCACCCATTTTCATAAAGATTTGAGGGAAGGCTATTAGATACAAAGTTGTTCACATCAAGGAGAAGAACAACATAACTTGGAGGCATTTCCCCATTTAATGGATTTAAGGAACAAGGGGCATTTCTATTTGGAGCAAGGAGGAAATCCAAAGAGGTGAGTTTCTAGTGCACCAATCCAAGTACATTTGTTTAGTTATTGATTATGAAGTTGATTTGGTGTGCATATTAATGGTAGAACTACCTAGAATGTCAAGGAACAACTATAACCTAAAAATGGGTTAGTGTGAGAAAGTGAAATGTAGTGGAAATTTATGATGAATAGGATATCTTGAGGTGATAATGTTGTTGTGGGTATGATTTTAAAATGGTATTATGGAATGAATTGTGAGATTTACCCAAAAAAAGAGTAAATGTGCATTTAAGGCATTGTGTAAAATGCGTAATTGAATAAGAGAGTAAGGGTAGGGTATTTTATATCAAGTCTTAAACAAGTAACTAAGTAAGTTACTAGATGAAATTGGTTAGAAGGCTTGATGATAGCCAATTACAAAAATGAGCCAAACTTAACGAAATAGGCTCAATAAGATATATTGACTAGTTAAAGTCAAAATGTGAGTTAGCAACATTAACTCAAGTGATTCGTGAATGAATTACAGCTTCTAAGGAAACACTCGAAGCAAGTTGAGCAAAAGAGCGAGAAGCTAAGAGGAAGAGAGTCGCACCCCGAGTAAATCGAGGTAAGGAAATTGTGTGGACTCTTAGAGATATCTGTACGAAATTTGGACGCATAATGTTTTGCTAGAATGCATTTGGTAATAGGAGATGAAATGGGTGATTGAAGGGCAAGAGTTGGGTTTTTGAGAAATGTTCATGGAAATAAAAGCATGATGCTCTGAAAATCTTATTTTACTACTTTTGAGCATGTGATGGGTAGGTTGGCTAACATTTGAAATGATTTGCAAAAGAAATGATTTAATTTGGTTATAATCATGTTTTGTAAAGAATTGAGCCACCTACATGGATTTCGTGAGAATGAAAGCATGCTAGAGTATGACTCGCATGAGATTTAATGTGTTTTATACGCATGAGCACTGGAGCTTAGTTTACACTAGTTTTTCACATGGATTTTCATGATGTTGTGTTAGAGTTAGCTCACACAAATTTTATACTGGTTTTGACATGGTGCTGGAGCGTAGCTCACATTAAATGTCCACCGTACTTGTTGTCGTGCTTGAGAGTACTCGCACGTGGTTTTATGACATGATTGATAGTCGTGCTAGGAGCTTCGGGTAAACTGGGTGTCGCACCGATTAAATAGGCTCGCACATGCATTTTGAGATGTGACGTGATATGATGTGTTGATATGGGTCCACGGAGTACGCTGTACCGTGCGGTAGCATGGAGTACGTTATACCGTGTTGAGATTGTGATATGCCTTCTTCGAACGATGTTTAAATCTGCTATGGACCGATGGGCTGGACGTGACCCACCTCCCGTGTGGAAGCAGATAGTGGTGATACCCCACACACTTGATCAGCGTAGCCTGGGATCACAGGATATGACCATAGTCCTAGAGGAGATTTCCTTGTTGTATTTCCTATCTCACATGTCTATTGTTTTATGAATAAATCAATGTTTGAAATGCTTTGTGGGTCAGAACAGTTTGAGGGAGGGGTTGATGTTCTGACAAGTGTTGATTTTATGAGATGAGAAAGTATGATAATGGCTTTAAAGTGCACTTACACATGATGATTTTTCCATGCCTTATTTATGAAATATGCATGATGATTTATGCCATGCTTTGAATTTGATTTGTATACGAACAAATAGCATGATTTGCTTTACAAGCCATTTAACACAAGCATGAACTAATGCTTTTGAGATGTGAATGAGAAATTGTACGGTTTTGTGCATGGTATCACAATCACGTAGATAGTGCAGTATCTACCTGTTCGCATGATTTCCTTATTGAGCATGTTGTTTGCTCACCCTCTTATTTTTCCCTCTCTATAGAGCTTTGAGTATAGACTGAGACTGACTGGAGGCTTTCCTTTTGGTATCCGCTGTATCCCATCGCGTAAGGTATACACACTGATGTAATTTTGTATCTAAACTTTCCATAGCACAGTAGAATTTTGTATGTAACCACTGGGGATGTAAAATAATGTAAACACATGTAAACAACAACTCTGATTTATTTATATGAGTGTTTACTTCTAAATTATAATGCAAATTAAATTGTTATGGTTGGATGAGGTAGACATTGACACACAGCCCAACTGTTGAGAGTGTAGTTGATCATGATCGAGGTAAGGTAAGGACGAATAATAAATAATGTATGAAAAGCAAAAAATTTGTGATGATTTTTGGTAAGTTGAGGGTCGTGACGTTCAACCCCAAAAACTAGTCCTCCAGTCTCCGCTACGTTGTATCTGCAACAAACTGCCTCCTAGAGGCATCCAAAAATATCTCCCAACTGATATTTGTATGTCGAGCTCTCAATATAGGTCTGGTGGACTTCCACTAATGCTCTGCCAATCCCTTCAGTAGGAACACAACAAACACGACCATCTCCGAAGTTGTACACTCGAAGAACCCATATAGCTTCTCCATCTCTTTGATCCACTCCTCAGTATTAACTGGGTCCTTGACCCCACTAAAAGATGGAGGTCTAAACTTCTGGAACTGTCGCAACCGATCCAGCTCACATCCGTACCCCAAACCACTACTACTCTGTCGCGGAGCAACAAGAGAAGGCGTATCCTGAACTGGTAGGGGTGTAGGAGTATCTGTAGGCTGTGGAATATGTGTAGGCTATACAGGCGTACCAGGTGTAGCTGCCTGTCTAGTCGCAGTTCCTACATCCTGTCCCTGTCTACCTAGCATAGTCCGTGCCAACATCTCCACTATCATCTCTAGGCTATGCTATAACCTCGTGAAGTGCGCCTCAGTACTCTCTGGTACCTCAGTAGGACCTGGAGTCTCATGGGCAAGTAAGGACTCAAAATCATCTCGACTCTCAGACCTACTGCTACGGCCTCAAGTCCTACCTCTAGTCCCTCTATCACTACGGGTATTCGCCATATAGGCTCGATTCCTGCATTCACAATCATTAATTAGTCTGTAACCCATCTTGTATACATAATTGTATCTAAACACAACACAGTAACATAGGGATGTACACTTTCCTAATTACTAACACCGACTCACATCGGACTAACTTTGCTCTGATACCATTCTGTCACGACCGCCTATGACTTACCAAAGTCACTACAAATTTTTCGCTTTTTACTTACCTTTCTACTTAACACCAGTTGGGTTGTGATTCGATGTTAGTATCCTCATCCATACATACTTTACCATCCATTTCATTATCATACATACATGTCAATATACTATCTACTGACTGTAATGTCTTTTATAACATAAGTGAACTCATATGAAATTTAATACAAATACATCCCCCATAATTTACATCATTTACAACACTGTGTTGTTTATATGTCTAGGTACAAAATCGTACAAAATGTGTACACCTTTCGCTCGATAGAAAACGGCAGCGGACAAAAGGAATGCTAACCCTCAATCGTACTCACTCTACTGTGGATGCTCTGTAGAGAGGTGGAAAATCAAAGGGGTGAGCTCACAGCTCAGTAAGAAAATCAGGTAAGCAAGTAGACATCTACATAAAATAATGCTATGCCTTGAAATATTATTTCCTTAACTCACGTTAAAAGCATGTATTTCAAATATATACTTGTACATATTAAATCTCATGTACAGAAATCATGCCGAGTTCTCAAATATAGGTATTTCGTGCAAAATAATGCATATTTATAATTTCACAGTGCCTTTAGATAAATCATGCCATTTATATTCAAATCATAGTAAATATGGCATTTCAATCATTCACAACACAACAATTAGATTCCGACCCATACCTCAGGTCTATCCGTATCATAAAATCAATCAAGTGATATATCATGTGAAACTCAGTGGCTAAATGCAATAATATCCTGGACTATGGTCATAACCTATAATGGTGATCCCAGGCTACACAGTACTCAGTGTGCGGGACAATCATTGCTGCAACGGGAGGGGGGTCATCATAACCGCCAGCTATCAACTCCTCATACACATCATAACAACACACGGTACAATGTACTCTGTGACATATATACAGTACAACGTACACCTGTGAACCCTATCTCAGTGGATAACCAATACCACGTCTCTAAATCCACATGCGAACATCTCAACAGTGTGACACTCAGTCTACACGAGGAAATCGTCATGGTTTTTTAACATGTCTTATATATCATAGTAAAACTACAGTGCGCACATTTGAGTGCGACTCACAGTCGACACTCCGCTCAAACACTGTTTCATACATCACAAACTCGAACTCTAGTGCGAGTAACACTTTAGCACTAGGTCATGCATATTTCATGTTTCAAATCAAGTACAAGCAATTGCTCAAGTACCATGCTATGCACAAAACATATAAAACTGAGTACAAGCAATAGCTCCAGCACTCTATCATGCATAAAACATATAAATCTAAGTACGAGCAACGCTCTAGTACTCTATCATACATGTCATGGAAATCTAGTGCGAGTCATACTCCAGCACTACTATATGTGGAAAACATATGAAATCAAGTGCGAGATGTGCTCTAGCACGATTTATTCTCACATAATTCGATAAATGGCTCTTTAAAGGGGCTAAATTTCAAAATATAAAAATCAGCACTATAAATTGTGCTATGTCTCATCAACCATGAAAACATTAGCCCATCTACCTACTCTTCTGCTAAACAACAAAAAAAACACTCATAATTGTGGTTTCCATGCTTTTTACAACTTTTTCCAAAAGTTGACTTTTTTCCTAACTAGGGGTAAAATCATAATTTGCCACTATCGGATCGCTATAATTATTATTCACTTTCTCTAACCCTTCAGACTTTTTAAGTGAATGCAAAAGTAGACAAAAATACGTACAGGTATCTCTAACTACTTGCAAAAGTCCCTTACCTGAAATCACTCGAGAATTTTTACTTTCTCAACGCTGCTCGATCCAGTAGTTCGATTAGCTCCTCCAATAATCTCTGGAGCTGATATAACCATTTATCAGGTTAATTTTACTTTTCGTATGGTATTTCACATTTAATACAGTCTATTTCACTTAATGGGCCCCGATAAACCTTAATGGGTCTAACTCTGCCTCAACTCATTTCCATTTTACTATTCATTTTCATTGGGCCTATTGGACTTGTGGGGCCCACTAACTCTTATTGGGTTTGTCCAAGACCCATTATACCTCTTTGGGTCGAAACCAATTAGGCTTGGCCGATTGGCCTCTCGGCCACATGCCATGGCCGAGAGCCACGCATGCCTAGCCATGTCGAACACCACACCACTATCAGCCATTTCACTAGCCATTCACTTAGGCATTTTCACAAACACTTGGTTAGCAATGGTCTTAAGCTTAACTTAGTTCATTTGGGCATTTATCAAACATCTTGATTGTCAACTTAATTTATCCACCAATTGATCAAATTGATTAAAACTAATTATACCATAATCATAAACACATGTATATTAACTCATTCATGCCTTAAAATCATATGGGTATTCATCAATTTATCATTACCCGCTCTTAGAAAATCCATGTTCATAGTGATTTAGTGTGCTTCAATGCATAAAACATATACCAACCAACTTAGAATAATTCATACATTAACATATATGAATTTGAAAGCTTGAAATTATACCTAGCTTGCAGTTTCACACTTGGGCGAAACTTTGAAGCTTCTTGGATTGCTCACTTTGGCTCCTTGATAGCCAATTCCAACATATGTTAATCCTCTCTCAATTTGGAACAAATTTCATGAAGATTGCAAGATCCAAATATGCCTTTTTCCTACTGATTTCTAGTGAGAGAAAGCTTGACTATATGTTTGTTAATGGTTTCTTCTCTTTGCCGAATACTTAAGGAAGAAGATGAAGTTGTGTTGGCTGATTTTATAAGTCAATTATTTAGTTATTAAGCCTTAAATTTCAGCTAACAAGTTTGAATTGAATTGAGTTCGGTGATAGTTACCAATTTGGCTATGGTTACCTTTTACTAATGGGCTTGAATTTTTAACCAATTGGGCTTAGCTTTTGGGCCTCTCGGTTTGGGCCTTCCTAATGAGTTTTTTGGCTGAAATTTTTATTACACATCGGGCCTCAATTGTCTAAATATTGGGCCCATAAATCGGTCCAACAATTTAGTCTAATGGACTTAAGAAATTCGGCCCACACTTATTATACCTTATTAGGCTTTAAAATTTTCATTTTGGCCCATTACGTTTTTACCCATTAAATTTAATCAGGATTTCGATTAAATAAATTTTTCTTACTTTCGGGGGTGATTATCTTGTATTTTGACCAAAAATATTTTTCCTCAATTTTTTCTCCATACTTAGATTGATTTTTAACCATGGTTAGTCAATTATGGTCAAAGTCCACTTTTTCTTGACTTTTCTTGACTATTGACCACATTTGACTTTTTCTCAAAACTTCGAAAGTGTCATATCTTATGGTTTACACTCTCATCTTTACGTTTTGGCCGTTTCCGAGAGATGAATATGCCTAAAATTCCTCAAACGATCCAATTCGGACTCGTTTAGCCCTTTTTGGCTTTTTCTCTTGTTCTCTGTGTTCAGGACCAAATCAAACCGAGTTTCCTTCATGAGCTCCCTATATTTTCTCATTTTAAGTTCTTCTTTTCAGTCAGAATTATTCAAATCCACTCAGTTTAACCATGTGGCTCTTATAGCCATTTTTTGACTTTTATGTAGCTTATAAGTGTTAAATCATTTTACTTACACTTTTCTTCAAGTAAATACTCTTCTTATGATTCAACTAACGAAATAAAGTGTTCGTACACATAAAAATTATAAGGAACAAGTTACATAAAAATATGAGTCTTACAACCTATTGGTCCAGGTTAAACGTGAAATCTTTGTCCTAAGTCCATCCCTAATAATCTAATTTTAAAAATAATTACATTAAAATTATCAAACGCAAAAATAATTAAAATATAATTTAATCCATTCAAAACAATAAAAATTATGTAATTATATCTAAAAAATAAGTTCTAATATCTAAATCAATTTCTTAAAAATAATATCCAATATTTAGTGATTTTAATGTTAGATTTTATAATTTTTTTTTGGCTTTCTTTTAACTGAACTGTGGAATATTGGACTGTAATGCTTTCTTTTCAAGATTGATGAGAACATGGATGACACTTTAGCGAATGTGGTATCTAAACAACATGTCATCTAACAAGTGGCTCATAATCAAGTTATACCAATATAAAACAATTTTGTTTTATACCATTTCATATATTTTTATACAATTTATATTTATTTAATATGACCGTTGAGTATTATAATTTATTCAAATAAATTATTCGTATAAAATTTCAAGTTAATCGAAAATGTTTAACTATTAGTTTGATAATAATAAAATTTCATCTGTTACTATTTATTGAAAAATATATTATTCTCGATTGAAATGATAAAGATACCAGATCGACTAGAAACTTTACGTGTATGATTGATACAAGTAGGTTATTAAATTTAATAATTTGTTTCTAAAAATATTGATCATATATATATAGAGAGAGAGATCCACTTACACATTTGTAAAACTAATTTAGTTTTATACATTTTAATGTCTTTTTATACTAGTTATATATTTTTTAAATTTGACCATTGAATTTTATGTTTAATTCACGTAAATTATGCGTGTCAAATTTCAAGTTAATCAAAGATGTTTAATTATTTGTTCCATAATAATAATATTTCAACCGTTAATATATATATTGAAAAAAATACTTTTCTCTATTGAAATAATAGGATTATCAAATTGATTTAAAAAAAAAAATTATGTGCATGATAAACATGAGTATGTTGTTAAATCTAACGATTATTTTGTGAAAATAATAATCTTACGTGAAGTTATAAAAAATGTGTAAAACAGTTTGTTTTACATTTGTGTAAGTGGATTAATATTTTTGCAAAACAACACTTAGATTTAACACTCTGTTTGTATATTTATGCACGTAAATTTTTGAATAAATCCAATATTTATATTATTTTAATTGAAAATAATATTTTTTTAATATATATTAATAGTTAAAGTTTTATTATTATAAAATAGATAATTAGATATTTTTTTATTAATTTAAATTTTGACATAATCTATATGAATAAAACATAAAATTTAATAATTAAAAAAAATTTAAATCATTTAAAATAATATGAATGTGGATAAATCTAATATAATTCTATTAATGTGCATTCACGGAATGTTGCAAGCCAACCAAGCATAAAACGTGGTGGAACAGTTTCTTTTTTTCCATCCCTCTTTTCTCTCTTTTTTCCTCCCCTTTACTTTCCCTTTCCTTTCTTCCATGTGGAAAATAATGAAGTCCAAACATGAAATTTCGACACTCTCATCCTTCCTTCTTCTGATGTTGCTTGGTTTCGGAAGCTCTGATATCAATCAAGACAAAACAGAATGTGCTAATCAGCTAGTTGGGCTTGCTCCATGTCTACCATATGTCGGAGGACAGGCAAAAGCTCCCACCATAGATTGTTGCAGTGGGCTCAAACAGGTGCTGGATAAAAGCAGGAAATGCCTGTGTGTCTTGATTAAAGATAAAGATGACCCCAGCCTTGGCCTAAAGATAAACGCTACTCTTGCAGCAACTCTTCCGAGCACATGTCGTGCCCCTGTTAATATGACAGATTGCATCTGTAAGTAAATATTTATATTATATTCAAAGCCCCACTTTATCGGTATCAATAGTCGTATAATTTGTTGATAGATGATCGGGATTCAATCTCTTGAAAGAGCTCTTTTTTTTTTTAATCATTTTTCTTGTTTTGATTATGTTTTCTCTTTTGGCTATGACTAAGCCCTTCTGCACTTGGCACCGAACTCCCAAGAAGCAAAGTTATTTGAAGGATACCAAAAGCTGACAGAGGGGCATGCAACTACCCCAGCTGCCAGTGGTAGCATATACATGATCTCTTTACTAACTTTTCTCTTGAAATTAGTTTTTAATTGTAACATAACTTTTTCGTCATATATAATTTCTGATGTATATGTAGGGCACTCCACTACCACCAGCAGTGCTGCAGATAAGAATGATGGAGGAATGTTAAAGAGGTGGGTGGGAACTGAGATGGCCTTCGGAATTTCACTGTTTATATTTACTATACACTAAACTTAGTGTAATAATGGGATTTACAGAACTATTATTAGTGGTCATCATTAAGTTATGTATTTTATCTCTTTCTTTATTTCTTTGTCGTGTTTGGTTGTACTTTTGCAATTAATTTTTCCAAACCGTAATAGAATCAAAGGGACCCACAAGGATTAATAAGATGGTTGGGAGCTTATCTTAAGTCAAATTCAGCTCCTTAAATTCCAATTAATATGACAGTCTGGTGGGTCCATCGGAAGTTAACTTTGATTGGGGCAAAGCCAAATAGCTAGCAAAGTGGCAAACTAAATTGAAACATTTTCCAAACACCTTAAAATTTTAGATGTACCATTCCAATCTGCTTGCGGAGACGTTGATTCGATCCCGAATACTCTTTCATTCTGTTCGAATATGAATTTGATTGATTTTGATGTTGCCTCCTTGACAGCAACAGTGCTTTACCTTTCACGTGGTCTGATTATGCTAACGACGAAAGGGTGACGTCGATGCAATTTGCTCCACGTGTTCTTCGTATATCCTGCAAAAACAACAGGAATCAGAGGGGGCAGGGATTTGTCCCTGCACGCGCACTCCGACGATCAAGTCAGTGATCGAGAGTTGGTGTATGTATGTAAGAAAAAGAGAGTTTATAGCTTAAATCAGAGTGTGTAAATGTTCTCCCTGTTTTTCTCGGATTTTGGATCGATCTGATCTCATTTCCCTTTTTTCAGAGGGCTCACCTCATATTTATAGGCTTCTGAGTCGGTTCGGGCTGAGACCCAGGCGCGTGTCTGGGCCGCGACAGAGTTATAGAGCACTCTGTCGCGCTTCTGTGCGAGAGACTCTACCCAGGCCGTGCGGGAGACTCTGGGGACTCTGGGGACTCTGCCCCAGGCCGTGCGAGAGACTCTGGGGACTCTGGGGACTCTGCCCCAGGCCATGCGGGAGACTCTGGGGACTCTGCCCCAGGCCGT
The DNA here is from genome assembly GCA_033439115.1 of Firmiana major. Taxonomy (NCBI): domain Eukaryota; kingdom Viridiplantae; phylum Streptophyta; class Magnoliopsida; order Malvales; family Malvaceae; genus Firmiana; species Firmiana major. The sequence continues at coordinate 44,542,312 of CM065905.1, forward strand.
GCGAGAGACATACGGGAGACTCTGGGGACTCTGCCCCAGGCCATGCGGGAGACTCTGGGGACTCTGCCCCAGGCCGTGCGAGAGACTCTGGGGACTCTGGGTACTCTGCCCCAGGCCATGCGGGAGACTCTGGGGACTCTGGGTACTCTGCCCCAGGCCATGCGGGAGACTCTGGGGACTCTGCCCCAGGCCGTGCGAGAGACTCTGGAGACTCTGGGTACTCTGCCCCAGGCCATGTGGGAGACTCTGGGGACTCTGCCCCAGGCCGTGCGAGAGACTCTGGGGACTCTGGGTACTCTGCCCCAGGCCATGCGGGAGACTCTGGGGACTCTGGGTACTCTGCCCCAGGCCATGCGGGAGACTCTGGGGACTCTGCCCCAGGCCGTGTGAGAGACTCTGGGGACTCTGGGTACTCTGCCCCAGGCCATACGGGAGACTCTGGGGACTCTGCCCCAGGCCGTGCGAGAGACTCTGGGGACTCTGCCCCAGGCCATGCGGGAGACTCTGGGGACTCTGCCCCAGGCCGTACGAGAGACTCTGGGGACTCTGGGTACTCTGCCTCAGGCCATGCGGGAGACTCTGGGGACTCTGGCCCAGGCCGTGCGAGAGACTCTGGGGACTCTGGGTACTCTGCCCCAGGCCATGCGGGAGACTCTGGTTGGCGGTCAGTTGTACACTTGGGTCCTGGTGACACGACCACCATCAATTGCTCCCCACTCTTTGGTAGGAATATTTCCTGCGAAAGAGGATTCTTTCTCAGGCCTGACTATCACGACGCGAGCGCGTCTTTAGTTCTTCCGGCCTTTATGTTTCCATTGCCTGGCCATAGTGACGCATAGCGCCTCAGGCTCTTATGGCTCGTCTGAGTATACGCCTGGCCACAGTGACGCATAGCGCCTCAGGCTCTTATGGCTCGTCTGGTTGTGACGTCTAGCCCAGCCGGTAGAGCCACTCAACCGTATTGTCCGCTTTGGGTACGGCCCATTGGCAGCCTGCGTTCGCAGGGCCCGAACCAAGGGTTCCCCTCACGATTTTCTTTCGCGTCCCCGAGGGATCGAACTCAAGACATAGTCCGCTTTGGGTACGGCCCACTGGCAGCCTGCGTTCGCAGGGCCCGAACCAAGGGTTCCCCTCACGGTTTTCTTTCGCGTCCCCGAGGGATCGAACTCAAGACATAGTCCGCTTTGGGTACGGCCCACTGGCAGCCTGCGTTCGCAGGGCCCGAACCAAGGGTTCCCCTCACGGTTTTCTTTCGCGTCCCCGAGGGATCGAACTCAAGACATAGTCCGCTTTGGGTACGGCCCACTGGCAGCCTGCGTTCGCAGGGCCCGAACCAAGGGTTCCCCTCACGGTTTTCTTTCGCGTCCCCGAGGGATCGAACTCATCACCTCTTCTTGGGCCACATACTTATTGGCCCTAGCAAAGAGATCGAAGATTGTCATCGGTTGATCAAGAGAAAGGGATTCTTGCAGCTTTTCAGAGTTCGTCCCTTGCAGCATTGCAGCCAAGGCTACGCCTACCGGTAGATCTTCCACTTCCAAGGTTGCATCTCGGAAGCGGTCTACAAAGCTTTTCAAGGGTTATTCATTCCCTTGTTTAAGCGTGAGTAGGTAGGTAGCATCTTTCTTCCTCTGGCTGTGGATCATGAAGACTTTGAGGAATTCATTTCTCAACTCATCAAAAGAGGAGATTGAACCTTCGCTCAGCCCGTTAAACCATTTCAGAGCGTGCCCGGACAATGTGAGAGAAAAAGCTCTGCACATGATTTCGTCCTCCCATCCATGAAGCAGCATGAGGGATTCATAACTCTGAATATGGTCGTAGGGATCCGATTTGCCGGTATAAGTAGCCATAGAAGGCATTTTGAACTTCTTCGGCAAGGGTTTGTTCATGATCTCCGGACTGAATGGGATCCTCCTCCTTTGTCCGTCATCCGGAGACACTAGCCTTTTCTTCTCGATGATCCTTTGGACGACCTTCTCCACGTCCTTCGACCCTCGAGCTGAGTAAGGTCCTGTCCCTTCCGGTCTAGAAGAGGCCGATTGGTAAATACCTCTTCCAGTACCTCTGACTACGGGACTTGATATCTCGGGACCTTCTTGTGGGTCAAAATCTCCTTGTCTTCGTTGCTCCCCAGCTCTATGTGCCCTTAGGTCATGTTCCAACTCCACAGGGGATGAGCTGCGGCAGGTATGGAAACTTTGCCGCCTATGGGCTGCGGGAGAACTCTGTCGCCTGGCAGCCAGAAGGGAAGTCTGCTGCACATTGGGCAGAGGTGAACTCTGCCGCCTATGGACTGCGGAAGAACTCTGCCGCTGAGCGGCGATAGGAGAAGTCTGCCGCACATTGGGCAGAGGAGAACTCTGCCGCCTATAAGCAGTGGGAGTGCATCGTCTCGCATGCGATGTAGGATACCTCTGCCGCATGTTGTCCGTGGGAGAGTTCAGTCGTCGTTGAGCTACGAGGGAACTCTGCCACACAATCGACGAACTCTGCCGCCTGGGAGCTGAGGGTATGCTCTGTTTCGCTGGATCGGCAGTAGCGTTGTGTGGCGTTCCTGCATCTTGTCCAATGTTTACCAGGCTGGAGGGCTGACCTCTCTCGTAGGTCTGCCTCGGTGTGCTTTCCCCCACTAGCTGCCGTACTTCATGGGGTAAGCTGAATTGGGGGAGAGCTTCTTGGAAGAAGTTCACCATGGCTTTCAATGCAGCTGTAGTCTCATCATTTTTGCGCTTCAGGGCATCAAATTCCTCCAAGGAGACTAAGGGTTCTCCTTGAGCCCTTTCACGGTGTCTTCTTCGCTGTTCTGATCTGACAGGGGGACTTACAGAGTTCTGCCCTCCTGTCAATTCTGCAGTAGAGCGTGTCCTCACCATTTCGATAGAGAACCTAACTTTTTGTCGAGATTCCCACAGACGGCGCCAATTGATGTTGCCTCCTTGACAGCAACAGTGCTTTACCTTCCACGTGGTCTGATTATGCTAACGACGAAAGGGTGACGTCGATGCAATTTGCTCCACGTGTTCTTCGTATATCCTGCAAAAACAACAGGAATCAGAGGGGGCAGGGATTTGTCCCTGCACGCGCACTCCGACGATCAAGTCAGTGATCGGGAGTTGGTGTATGTATGTAAGAAAAGGAGAGTTTATAGCTTAAATCAAAGTGTTTAAATGTTCGCCCTGTTTTTCTCGGATTTTGGATCGATCTGATCTCATTTCCCTTTTTTCAGAGGGCTCACCTCATATTTATAGGCTTCTGAGTCGGTTCGGGCTGAGACCCAGGCGCGTGTCTGGGCCGCGACAGAGTTATAGAGCACTCTGTCGCGCTTCTGTGGGAGAGACTCTACCCAGGCCGTGCGGGAGACTCTGGGGACTCTGGGGACTCTGCCCCAGGCCGTGCGAGAGACTCTGGGGACTCTGGGGACTCTGCCCCAGGCCATGCGGGAGACTCTGGGGACTCTGCCCCAGGCCGTGCGAGAGACATGAGGGAGACTCTGGGGACTCTGCCCCAGGCCATGCGGGAGACTCTGGGGACTCTGCCCCAGGCCATGCTGGAGACTCTGGGGACTCTGCCCCAGGCCGTGCGAGAGACTCTGGGGACTCTGGGTACTCTGCCCCAGGCCATGCGGGAGACTCTGGGGACTCTGGGTACTCTGCCCCAGGCCATGCGGGAGACTCTGGGGACTCTGCCCCAGGCCGTGCGAGAGACTCTGGAGACTCTGGGTACTCTGCCCCAGGCCATGCGGGAGACTCTGGGGACTCTGCCCCAGGCCGTGCGAGAGACTCTGGGGACTCTGGGTACTCTGCCCCAGGCCATGCGGGAGACTCTGGGGACTCTGGGTACTCTGCCCCAGGCCATGCGGGAGACTCTGGGGACTCTGCCCCAGGCCGTGCGAGAGACTCTGGGGACTCTGGGTACTCTGCCCCAGGCCATACGGGAGACTCTGGGGACTCTGCCCCAGGCCGTGCGAGAGACTCTAGGGACTCTGCCCCAGGCCATGCGGGAGACTCTGGGGACTCTGCCCCAGGCCGTGCGAGAGACTCTGGGGACTCTGGGTACTCTGCCCCAGGCCATGCGGGAGACTCTGGGGACTCTGGCCCAGGCCGTGCGAGAGACTCTGGGGACTCTGGGTACTCTGCCCCAGGCCATGCGGGAGACTCTGGTTGGCGGTCAGTTGTACACTTGGGTCCTGGTGACACGACCACCATCAGATTTCATTTAACAAAAAACAAAAAATGAGAATTCATTCTAATCTAATTTGAATTATTTTATATTTAAATTGATTCAAATTTAAATATAAATTGAATTGAATATCTTGGTGTGTGTGAAATGTTTGTGAACTATAGTTGAAATGTAGGTGGTTTGAGAGAGGAAGAATACACCATCAGCTTAGAGTTCAAGAATGAAGAGAAGGTATATAAGGACAGAGGAAAGGAAAAGAAAAGAAGTTCGTTGTAAAATCCTATTCATTGATTGTACATCCTTTATACGTTATTATTTATACAAATCATCGAACTGTAATGTAAATGAAAGTAACAAGCAATAACAGACTTTCCAGCTTTATTGCTAACTAATTAATACAAGCTAACTACTACTGTAACTACTACCTTTAATTCTTCAACTAATCTATATTCTTCTCAATCAACCATCGCTTGCCTTCTAACTTAGCTTTCATATGTTTCTCAGCTCAGCTTCCTGTCAACGCAGCCTTTCTAACTCTAACTCCAACTCCCATGAATCGACTCTCTCCCCCATCAAACAATGCCTTATCCTCGAGGATGAAATTTTGGAACCCTCAGGTGAAGATCAAACAAGTATTCCCTAGTTGCATTGACTACGAAAAATTAGTCTAATGAACTAATAACTCTGTAGCTAACTTGTTTCCATAATGAACCATTCTTCTTTCTAGTATGGCCAATTCCAAGGTAGGTGCATTACCAAGAATCAGTAGCTAAGTTCTTATAATGCTAGAAGAACCTAAGCTGGGATATATGAAACAAAGGGTGTAATTGTGCTGTAGAGGGTTGTAGCTTCAAATACATCCAATCTCTTATTGAAAGCTATCTATTAGACTTGTGTTTGTTGGCTTGAGCTTGCATTCTTTGCTAAGCCTTCTCCACATGATGCTTTAAAGAGTTGCATCATGTCTTCTTTGCTCTACAGTAGTATATCAACTTGGTGTAGTGACGCACTATTAGGTAAATAATGAAGATGAACTAGGGGTGGATAGCCATATAAAGCCTCAAAAAGTGAAAGATGAATGGTTGAGTGATATATGGAATTGTACCACCATTCAGCCAAAGATAACCCAAGACTTTTGTTGATCTCTATCACACATCTCAAGTAGGTTTCTAAGAACCTATTGACAACCTCAGTTTGCTCATCTGTTTGAGGCTGATAAGCAATGGAATACTTCAATAACACTTAAAAAGTTCTTGCAAAACATACTAGCAAACATAGGATCCCTATCACTCAATATAGCTTCAGACAGTCCATGGAGTTTGAAAATGTTATCCATGTAAGCTTGAGCCAGAGATGTTGTTGTATAAGGGCATTTTATGAAGGGTGTTGTTACCTCACCATTCTTCGGCTCATGCTATTATAATCATATTATAAAGCATAAGCACAAAGATAAGTAAACAGAGAAACACATAAGCATATGAAGGATAAACTGAATACTAATGAATAAAAACCGATTTAAACATATAGAACCACGGATACCTTTATTCTTGAATCTTGTGTTATGGATGATATTAAATAAAATAAAATAAAATAAAATAAAAAAGGGCGCCATGTGGCACGACGGGAGATACTCTCTCACACTATAGGCGAGAGAGTCTCCCGCCTCATCAAATTAAGCGCGCCATGTGGTGTGCAGAGGGAACAAGCGGGAGGCTACCCACCCACACATTGGCGGGAGGCTACCCTCTCGCGAAACAGAGGCTTCAAGCCTCATATATCTTTGCGCCATGTGGCGCAAGGAGAGTGCGCCACATGGCATAAAGAAAAAACCTTGTGGGAGGCTACCCTCCCGCAACCTTGCGAGAGGGCTTTCCCGCCCCTCTCGCCTATGTCTGTGTGGCACACCCATATCAATCTTATAAATAGAAAAATTATATTGGGGCATTTGGACAATTTTACCCTTAAATATTTTTGATTCTGTAGATCCGTAAAGCAGTAAGAGATATTTAATTAATCAATAAATACATAATTAAATGTGGAATTAATCCATATAAATAGGGGTCAAGTATGATTCTTGGAGCTTTCTATTTTTTCTGGACAAAAACTCTGCCAAATTCTCTGTCTGACTTAAACATCAGAGTGCTTACGCAGTGAAAAACTCCTGCGTCTCTTTGATCATTATTTTTCTTACAAAATCTTTAGTAGCATGTGACACAAAAATCAAGGCGAAGGCATCAACAATTCGTAATTATTGTAACAGAGCAACAACAATTGGCGTCGTCTGTGGGAAACGAAAAAAAAAAAGCTTTTTGCTCTACAATAATGGTACGAACACATTCAGCAATGATGAGAAGCGAGGAGAATGAAAATACGACGAGCTCTCCAATTGATGACTTAGGTGATGGAGTCTAAGTGGAGCGAGGGACAAACATGATGACAATACCTGTGACAAAATTTGAAGCTATGAAGAAACAGGGAGAAGAGACCGTTCAAGCCTTATGGACAATAGTGGATCTGTTCAGGGATGCCTTTCCACGAGTAAATTTACCACCAACCGTCCAAAACTTGGTGGGAGAAAGGTGTACTGCGTGAGACCCTCAAGGCCTGGCGGCGCGAGACCCTCACGGCCTGGCAGCGAGAGACCATCACAGCCTGGCGACGTGAGACCCTCACGGCCTGGCTACAGGAGACCCTCACGGTATGGTGGTGCAAGATCTGCAGAGTCATGGTACAAAGAATTCAACATGAGAGATTGTTGGTGGCCGAAGACACCAAAATATTGGAAACCTTGAGAGTCCGGCTATGGTAGGTTCTGGATATTTGGATGCGGAGGATCCTTGGCTCCAGAACACAAATGCCCCGCCAAATAATGAAATATGAGGTGTTCGAAAGACAGGGTCTCATACTTGGATGAGAAACTCGAAGATGGATCTGACTTGGAACCCTGAAGCAGAAATGGTAAACTTGCCACCTCGGACTAATCAGAAGCAAACTCATAACCTATGAGGTAAGAGAAAAGATGTTGTTGACTGTGATCTGACTAATTCAAGCAATACTGAAAGGGTGCAAAATTGACCTATACCCATGGCACAAGATGATGCAGATATGAAGAAAATGGTGGAACAAATCTTGGAGGAAAAAATGTTAGTTTCGGCTGAAAAAAACTAGAGGAGAAGAGTCCATTCAATACAGCAATCATGGGAAAATCGTTACCCCCAAAATTCAAGATGTCGTAGATAACGGCATATATTGGAAAGACTGACCCGTATGACCACATTCAGAATTATGAATCGTTAATGCTACTGCATGGATGGAAAGATGAGATCCTGTGTATGGCATTCTCCCTAACTTTGATCGGTTACGCACTGAAGTGGTTCAACAGTTTACCAAAAGGGTCCATTTCATCTTTTGATCAATTGAGGAGCGAATTTCTAAAGGCCTTCATGATAAATAGCCAAAAAAGAAAGATGCCACATATCTGCTTACCCTAAGATAAAGAAATAATGAATCACTGAAAAGCTATGTAGATCAATTTCGTAATGCTACTCTTGAAGTGCGAGATCTACAAGCTGGAATAGCTATGACAGCTATGCTACAAGGGACAAAGTTTGAAAAGTTACAAGATTCACTATCTTTGGATCAACCAACGATGATTTTTGACTTGTTCTCTAGAGCAAATAAGTATGTTGATCAAGAAGAAGTGATGAAAATGATACCGACACGCGACCTTAAGGAAGGAAGGAAGCGAGAAAGAGAGCCTGATGATAAAAACACAGGAAGATCAGATAAAGCCCCAAAATTGAAGTATGTTAATTACATGCAGTTTATCAAACCACGTGCTTCAATTTTAGCAGCGATAGAAAGAACTGGGATGCTTCAATTCCCCATGAGAGGTGAAGGGAATTTAGGACGAGATCATGGGTCCTACTGTAGTTTCTATTCTGTCTTTGGCCATACAACTGAGAAATGTCGGGAACTAATGAACCAGCTTGAGAAGTTGGCTAGAGAAAGGAAGTGTCACACCCCACTTTCGGGTGTCCTTTATCCATATTTACTCAACTACGGTTGAGCTGTGAAGCGATGCGATTTCTAAAATTCATACTTTTACAGCGAAAAATTTTAAAACTTTTAGATTCACACTCCCAAGTGTGTAAATATACAAAATTAATTGTATAATAGTATCTTTACATATCATCCCCATAAAACTATTACAATTATGTCAGGACCTCATCTCAATTCATGACTTTAACCAAAATCACTACAAATTTTTCACATTTTAACTTACCTTTCCTTTCATCAATGGTTGGGCTGTGATTCGATGTTAGCTTCCTCGCATACTATATCATCCATTATCATACATACATGTCAATATACTGTTACTGACTGTAGCTTCTTTTATAATACATGTGAGATTTTATAAAGTCTACTACAATTACATTCCCCATAATATATATCATATACATCACTGTGCTTTTTTTATGTTTAGATACATAACCGTACAAAATATGTGTACCTGTCGATCGATAGGAAATAGTCGTGGACTCAGGAATACTATCCCTCAGAATGTTCTCACTCTATTGCTGATGCTCTGTAGAGAGATGTAAAGAAAGGGGGTGAGCATACAACGCGCTCAGTAAGGAAATCAGGAAAGCAAGTAGATATCTACACTATCTACTCAAAATAATGCTATGCCTTGAAAACATCATTTTCCTTACTCACTTTAAAAGCATGTCTTTAAAAATATATATATATATATACTTGTACAAATTAAATCCCATGTACAGAAATCAAGCTTTCTTTCTCAAATGTAGGCATGCAGTGCAAAACAATGCATCTTTATAATATCACAATGCCTTTAGATAAATCATGCCATGTATATTTAAATCACAGTAAATATGACATTTAAATCATTCACAACACAAAATCGGAATCCGACCCATCCCTCAGGTCTGTCCGTAATTAAATCAGTCAATCAGGTAATATATCATGTGAGACTCTGTGGTGAAAATGTAAATAGTATCATGGACTATGATCATATCCGACATGTGATCCCAAGCTACACAGAATCCTAGTGTGCGGGGTATTACTGCTGCAATAGGAAGGGGGTCAGTCCATCACAACCGCCAGCTATATCCTCCTTAACTCCATAACAACACACGGTACAGTGTACTCCATGCCACATGCACGGTATAACGTACACTCGTGGACCCTACATCAGAGTCAGGGTGCCTGCCATAGGTCTTAGCCCTCAAAACCATGGAATATCATACCACGTCTCTAAATCCTCATGCGAATCCTCTCATAGTGTGACACTCAGTCTACACAAGGAAATCAAGCATGGTTTTCAACATGTATTATATATCACATACAGTGCGTACCTTTGAGCGCGACTCACAGTTGACACTCCGCTCAAACACTGTTTCACATCACAAACTCAACTCTAGTGCGAGTAAACCTCCAGCAACTAGGTCAATGCATAGTTCATGTATTAAATCAAGTACGAGCAATAGCTCTAGTACCATGCTATGCACAATATCATCAAATCAAGTACGAGCAATAGCTCCAATACTATGTCATGTATAAATCATGAAGAATCGAGTACGAGCAACGCTCCAGCACTCTATCATGCATGTCATGGAAATCTAGTGTGAATCACAATCCAGCACTAATATATGTGGAAAATATATGAAATCCAGTGCGAGCTGTGCTCCAGCACGATTCATTCTCACATAATATGATAGATGGCTCTTTAAAAAGGGATGATTTACAAAATATCAAAATCCGCACTATAAAGTGTGCTTAATTCACATCAACCTTAAAATCATTAGCCCATCTATTTATTCTTCTGCTAAACAACAGTAAAACACTCAAAATGGTGGTTTCCATGCTTTTTACAACTTTTCACAAAAGTTAACTTTTTTACTAACTAGATGCAAAATCGTAATTTGCCATTATTGGGTCACAATAATTATTATTCACTTTCTTTGACCCTCAGAGTTTTTAAGTGAATGTAAAAGCAGACGAAAATACATGCAGGTATCTCTAACTACTCACAAAAGTCCCTTACCTGTAATCACTCGAGAAATTTCACTTTCTCAAAACTGCTCGATCCAACAGTCCGATTTGCTCCTCCAATAATCTCTGGAGCTGCATATAACCATTTATCAGGTTAATTATACTTTTTCTACTGTATTTTATATTAAATACAGTCTATTTCCCTTAATGGGCTTTAATAAACCTTAATGGGCCTAACTATTACTTAAGCCCATTTTCATTTTACTATTCATTTTCGTTGGGCCTATTGGGCTTGTGAGGCCTACCAACTCTTATTGGGCTTATCCTAGACCCATTACATCACATTGAGTCTAAAATATTTGGGCTTGGCCCATTGGACCTCTCGGCCACATGCTATGGTCGAGAGCTATCCATGCCATCGGTCACACCATGGCATGCCGGCCATATCCCTTTCCTTAGCCAATTCACTTAGGCATTTTCACAAACACTTAGTTGGCAACATTCTTAAACATCACATAGTTAATTTAGACAATTTATCAAACACCTTGATTTCCAACTTAATAGATGTATTAATTAATCAATTTGATTAATTCTAATTACACCATAATCATTAACACATGTGTATTAACCTATTTATGCCTTAAAATCATATGGGCATTCATCAATATTTTACTACTCACTCTCGGCCTAACCAAGATCATAGTGATTTCATAGGTTTCAATGCTTAAAACATATACCAATATACTTAAAATCATTCATACATTAACATATATGAAATTGAAAACTTAAAAATATACCAATAGCTGTGTTCACACTTGGCCGAAACTTTGGAGGCTTACGGTTTGCACTCTATGGCTCCTTGATAGCCAATTCCAACATATGTCACTCTCCTTTCAATTTGGAACAACTTTCATGAAGAATGCAAGTTTCAAATATGCCTAATTCCTAGTGATTCTAGTGAGAGAAAGCTTGGATAATTTGTTTCAATGGTTTCTTCTTCTAGCCGAGAATGGTGTGGTGAAGATGACATTGGTGTGGCTGATTTTATAAGCCACTTACTTAGCCATTAAGCCTCACTTTCTAGCCATTAAACTTGATTCCTAAGCCTTAGTCATGAGTCACCTAATGAGTCACCTTATGAGTCATGTTTAGCTTTAACTATGGTTAGATATTTATCTCATGGGCTTACCATTTGGGCTTCTCGGTTTGGGCTTTCTTAATGGGCTTTCGGGCTGAAATTTTTACTATACCTCGGGCCTTTAATTGTCTTAATATTTTGCCGATCAATTGGTCTAACAATTCGGTCTAAGGGACCTAAGAATTTCGATCTACGTTTAATATATCTTAATAGGCTTTAAAATTTTCACCTTAGGCCCATTACGTTTTTAACCATTAAATTTAATCCGAAATCCTTCTGAATAAATTTTTCTTACTTCCGGGGATGATTATCTTGTATTCTGACCAAGACTATTTTTCCCCAATTTTTTTCTCCATACTTAGGTTAATTTTTAACCATGATTAGTCAACTATGGTAAAAGTCCACTTTCTTAACTATAGTTGACTTTTTCCTTAACCAATGACCAAGTTGACTTTTTCTCAAAATTCTGAAAGTATCATATCTTATGTCTTACACTCTCGTCTTTATGTTTCAACCGTTCCCGGTGGATAATTACACCGAAACACCTTAAATACCTTAACTCGCCAAAAATGTCCAATTTACCCTTTTTAGCTTTTACTCTCGTTTTCTGTGTTCGAAACTAAATCAAGCTGACTTTCCTTCATGAGCTCTCTATACTTTCTCAATTTAAGTTCTTATTTTCAGTCAAAATGATTCAGATCCACTCGGTTTAGCCTGTGACTCTTATAGCTCACATTAGGCTTTTTATGTAGCTTTTGCGTGTTAAATCATTTTACTAACACTTTAAATCTTGTAAATACTCTTCTTATGATTCAGCTATAATAATTGAGTGTTCATACACATAGGAATCATAAGGAACAAGCTACATAAATTTTGGGTCTGACAATCCTCCCCTACTTAGAAAATTTGGTCCTCTAAATTAGAACCAAGTCAGTCATCAAATAGGTGAGGGTACTTCTCTCGCATCAGACTCTCTAGCTCCCAATTAACCGCCTCTGAAGTATGATGCTGCCAAAGAATCTTCACTAACCCGATGGTCTTCGATCTCAATACCTTCTCCTTCCTATCCAATATTCGAATCGGTCGCTCAACTTATGACATGTCCTCTCGGAGCTCCAAAGGCTCGTAACTAATCCCATGTGTCGGATCTGAGTGATACTTCAGAAGTATCGATATGTGGAAGACGTTATGGACACCTGATAAGTTCGGTGGCAATGCCAACCTATAAGCCTTATCTCCCACTCGATCAAGTATCTCAAAGGGTCCAATATAGCGAGGATTTAGTTTCCCTCTCTTCCCAAATCTTGCTATGCCCTTGGAAGGAGAAACTTTCAAAAACACGGATTCACCAACTGCAAACTCTAGTGGCCTACGTCTCTTGTCAGCGTAACTCTTTTGCCTACTTTGAGTTATCCTCAGTCTCTCTACTATCAAGTGGACGTCCTCAGATGCTTGTGTAACCATGTCAGGAACGAAAATCTTATGGTCACCCACTTCTTCCCATCCAATAGGGGAATGACATCTACGGCCATACAAAGCCTCATACGGTGCCATCTCGATACTCGAATGATAACTGTTGTTGTAGGCGAACTCGGCTAGTGGCAAGTGGTCATCCAGGAGCCTCTAAAATCTAGCACACATGCTCTCAACATATCCTTCAGAGTCTGTATAGTCTTCTCTGACTGACCATCTGTCTGAGGATGGAAAGCGGTGCTCAAACTCAACTGGGTTCCCATGGCTTCCTGAAAATGTCCCCAAAAGTGGGAAGTGAAGCGGGAATCCCTATTAGAGACTATGCTCACTGGTACACCGTGTAACTTCACTACCTCGCGTACATACAGCTCTGCTAATGAACTCAGAGTATCGATTGCTCTCATAGCTAGGAAGTGGGCTGACTTTGTCAGTCTGTCGACGATCACCCATATAGCATCGTGATTCCTGCGGGTTCTTGGTAAACCCATCACGAAATCCATGGTGATATGCTCCCATTTCCATGTCAGTATAGGTAGAGGCTACAATAACCCTGCAGGTTTCTGATGCTCTACCTTCACCTGCTGACATACGAGACACTTTGCCACAAAGTCTGCTACATCTCTCTTTATACCTGACCACCAGTATACCTTACGGAGGTTCTGATACATTTTGTTACTCCTCGGATGTAATGTATACCTCGACGAATGAGCTTCCGCCAATATCAATCTCCTGAGTCCTGGATCCTTAAGAACACATAATCTATCTCTGAACTACAGTAGTCCATCAGAACTCAACTCAAAGTCAGTAACTGTGCCCTTCTCCATCTAACTACTCACATCCATACAAAATGGATCAGTCTGCTGAGCCACTCTGATCCTGTCCAACAGATCTGGCTCTAAGTGTAGACTAGCTATCACATAGCCTGTATCCATGTCAAAAGGCATGTGAGATCTAAGAATTTCAGACATATTTCAATTATGTAATATGAACTTGAAGTATAATCTATTGAGCTAAGTGAATTGTGGGAATGATAATTGGAGATTTATACGTTAAGTGTTTAAAATAAGTGTGAAGCTATGAGGACAGATCGATCTGGGAGAAGGAGAGATCGATCTGGTGAGTTAAAAATGATAAGGAAGGAGGAATTTAAGGAGCAGATCGATCTCCTTATGATTCTGTTTGAGAGAAGATCGATCTCATGAGGAAGAGATCGATCTCCAAATGTTTCTATTTGGGAGAAGATCGATCTCCTCAAGGAGCAGATCGATCTCATAAAGCCATGAAGAGATCGATCTCACCCCTCGACAGATCGATCTCCTAGGCATAAATTACCCCAAATCGTCCCCAAATTCAAATGCAGATCGATCTTATCAAGAGCCAGATCAATCTCCTACCCTCAGTCTATATAAGGAATCCCTGCTTTCTCCTGCAATTTCATTTTCTCTCTCTTCCAACCCCCATTTTCACCGAGCCCTAGCTTTCTCACTCATCCAAAGCACCCATTTTCGTCCAAATCAGAGGTTGTGGCAAGAAGGAAAGTTATTCCTCATCAAAGGGAGAACAACATACTTGGAAATCGTAAGACGGATTGAATCGAAGCAAGAGATAAGCTCTCCAGAAGTTTTGGGTAATTTCTAAACCTCGATCTTGATATTTGAGATGATGTTGGTAATGATAGTTGTTGGCATTGTGTTGAAATAGCTGAAAAATGATTAGGGATTGATGAAATTACAATGTAGTTGGAGTGATGATGATATTTGGCAACTTTGGTAAATTTAGGAATTTTGAGCTATAAATGGAGATTTAGACAATGTGGTGTATTAGCATAGATATTGTGGCTTAGAAAATATAGAATGTTGAGGTGTTGGGAGCGAGATTGTGGTTTGTGATGGAGTTATGAGAATTGAGAAATTTGAGGTGTTATGAGCAATTATGCTCGATTTTGAGAATTAAGGTTAATGTGATAATGAGTATTGATGTTTTAACATCGTTTGACAGCTCGGGAGTTCCAGAGTGGAATGCGAGGTTAGTCCGTGATACAGGGGAAACGATTGCACTATACGAGGTGCAAAGAGGTAAGGGAAAACTAAACCATTTGTGTATGTGTTTGATGAACTGTTTGTAGCATGAACCACGATTTGAGAATACAAGCATGTTTGGTGTTGTGTTGTGATATAATTGCACACGATTTTTATAGCCGGTTGGAGTCCATTATTTTATGAGTTTATAAGCTGAGTGTGAAATTGCTTTATAAGCCTTTGAGTTTGCGTGAAAAGTAAATTGGGCTCTACGTTAAGGCGATATTGAGATTTGAGAAAATGTGTGCGTGTTTTGCCTGTTGGAACTCGGTTTTAATATGTTTTGTGTTGAGTACACAAATGTTTTAAATGAGTTTTATGAGAGAAAACCATTATGAGTTCTACGTGAAGGCATAACGTTTTATAAGATAATGGCTAATGATTGAGACTTAGGCGTGTCATGTTGAATACACATCGGGCCTTGCTCTGGTAGCATAAAAGATCGATATAGTGGGACGCTTGGGAACTGACCCAGGGACCACAGGCCTTGTTCTGGTAACATGTAAGTCCGATTATTCCTCCGCTTTGGTAGCGTTGGGAGGCCTTGCTTTGGTAGCATGTAAGTCCGATATTCCTCTGTTTTGGTAACGAGAGATGCCTCCATTTTGGTAACATGAGATGACCCCCGTTCTGGTAACGCTGGGTGGCCTTGCTTTGGTAGCATGTAAGACCGAGAGAGTGGGCTGCCTGGGAACTGACCCAGGGACCACGTGATAGTGTGCATGAGGTGAGGCATTGCTCTGGTAGCATGTAAGGTCGGGCCTTGTTCTGGTAACATATAAGTCCAATATATCATGTATACGATCATATTGTCGACGTTCCCTCTATACGAGGATGCCTGGGATGCGCACCCAGAGGAGATTACATATTTGATGTGCCATGACGAGTTTTAATTGAGTTTTATTGCCTAGTCTCGTTTTACACATGAGTTGTGTTTTGTGACCTTGTCACGTGCTATTTACTGAGGTGATTTTTATCACGTATTTTGAGAACAGCCATTATCGCATATATTTACACATGCTTGTGAGTGCTCGATATTGAGCCTTTTTACCTTCATGTTTTCACATGATTTATGAGTTATAAGATGATGATGTTTTGAGAATCTTTCATGCTACAATTTCAAATGAGCTTTATAAACAAATACATATTTGTGATGTGTGATATGGTTTATATAACTGAGTTCCCTTATCCCCCTTACTGAGCGATTTGGAAGCTCACCCTGTTTTCTCTTCCCCCCAGATCACTTCAAGTGAAGTGAGTTCCCTACGACGTACGGGTTAGAGGCTAGTAGAGGACTTGAGCTCCAGGCCATATTTTGTGTATTGAGGTAGATATTTAATATTCATGTACCCAGACTAGAGTTATATTTACAGACATTTATTGTACAATGATGTACGGGATGTATTAGGATTAATTAACTTGGAATCGAGTAATGTATATGATACAATATATACTATCTTATGATGAGATCCTGAGGCATGATAATTATGATGATGTATGACACTGCACAGGAATGCACCCTTAATTGTGAATTGATGAGTAAAAAGTTTTAAATTAGCCCTATTTTTCGCGCTTCCGGGGCGTGGCAGAGTTTTCTTCATATCAGAGCTTAGGGTGTTTAGTACTGTTAGTGTCGGTTAAGTGAAATAGAATACATCCCAAGTGTCTGTAATAGTCTGGTCATGAACTGAATCTGAGGATTGAGATTTCAATCGATTTAGATATGTACGCGCAGGAGACGAGTTGAGATAGAGAATGAGTAAACGACGAGGTCGTTCGAGGAGGCAGGCAGAGTCCCCTCCGCCACCTGTCCCACAACCAGAGAGTCCTAACTCTCGATTTAATCAGATTGAGACCGATGTGAGATAAGGTTTTGAGCAGATGGCAGCGTTATTTGCGCAACACTTTGGAGTTAATGCCTCAGGTACTACTCCTACACCCCCACAAGGACCTCCCATACCCCCAATGCCTCCCGTCACTCAGCTTGATGACAGAAGTATGGTCCGACTGAAGGACTTTTTAAAAATCAATCCACCTGCATTTAGGGGAAAGAAGGATCCTACAGAGGCTGAGGAGTGGTTGACGGAGTTGAGAATTATATTCGACTATCTGGGGTGCACCGATGCTGAGAGGGTCACTATGAGTGCCTATATGTTGAAAGGGAGAGCTCGAGATTGGTGGGGTACTACCCAGGGTATTTTGATGTCCCACCAGGATGTGATTAGTTGGGAAGAGTTCCAGACAGCCTTTAGAGCCCAATATGTACCACGAGCTGCCCAGAGAAGGAGGCAAGCAGAGTTTTTGAGTTTGGTACAGGGTGACATGTCTGTAGATGATTACGAGAGCCGATTTATCGCTCTGCTGAGATATGATCCAAAGACTTTCAAGAATGAAGAGCTCCGCACAGAGAGATTTGTGTATGGATTGAATCCCATCATCAGAGATCGATTGATTGGGTTGTGTATTACTGAGTTTAGAGATGCTCTGAGACGAGCACAAGAGATTGAGAGGAGAATTGAAATTGTACAGTCCCAGAATGAGTTTGGAGCAGTGATTAGGGACAAAGGCAAGAGGCCAGCGATGTCTCAAGCAGATGTTCAGAGAGGTTCCTTCAGGAGAGGAAGGATTGAGGTACAGAAGGGCAGATTGGAGAGACCCAGAGCTTATCCTATTATCAAGGAGACCCCTCGATATGGAAGGCCGGAGATAAGGGTTTGTAGAGACTGTGGCCGATCGTATGAGGGAAGTTGTACTGGGTCGATCCGTGGATGTTTTAGATGTGGTGACATGGGTCACAGAGTGAAGGACTGTCCTCAACCTCAAATACCACATGCTCTGGAGCCTACTAGACAGCAGCCTCAGAGAGTGAATCCCCAGAGACAGGCTACTGCTGCAGAGAAAGGGAAGAAACCTGTGGCACAGGGACGTGTGTTTGCCCTGGATAAGGAAATTGCGGACACTTCAGTAGAAACTATAAGAGGTACACTTTCTGTTTGTAATCATAAGGCTCATGTGTTGATAGATCCAAGATCCACGCATTCGTTTATTTCAGAGCATTTTGCATGTAGTTTAAATTTGAAGTTTGAACCTCTAGAGTATGTACTACATGTAAGTACCCTTATGCGTGAATCCCAGAGAACTGAGTTAATCTGTAGAGGATGTGAAATAAAGGTGGGAGATAGAGTGATGTTAGCAGATCTAATCATGTTGAATATACATGGGTTTGATGTAATTCTGGGGATGGATTGGTTGGCAACCAATCGAGTGAGTTTAGACTACTACACTAAGATTGTAACTTTCTCCCTACCTGAACCTTACAGTGTACGATTGAGATATTGAGGAAATGAATATGTGGAATTCTAGTAAGTAATTGAGAATTTTAATATTATTTTGGAGAATATTAAATATGATTGTTCATGTGAAGGTTATGAGACACTCATCTCAGACGATGAGCGAGAACATCCGAGGATTGAGGATATACCTGTGGTTTGCGAATTTTTGGATGTTTTCCCAGATGAGTAACCGGGTTTGCCACCAGAGAGAGAGCTGGAGTTTACCATTGATTTAGTACCAGATACTCAGCCGATCTCTAAACCTCCCTACAGGATGGCATTAGTGGAACTTGAGGAATTGAAGAAACAACTACAGGAGTTATTGGATCAAGGGTTCATTAGGCCTAGTGTTTCACCGTGGGGAGCACCGATTTTATTTGTCAAGAAGAAGGATGGTAGTCTCAGATTATGCGTAGACTACCAGCTGTTGAATAATGCCACAGTGAAGAATAAATACCCACTGCCTAGGATTGATGATCTACTTGATCAACTAAGAGGGGCCTCAGTCTTTTCTAAGATTGATTTGAGATCGGGCTATCACCAATTGAGGATCAAGGAAGAAGATATTCCCAAGACGGCCTTCAGGACAAGGTATGGCCATTATGAATTTCTGGTGATGTCCTTTAGATTGACGAACGCCCCTGCAGCATTTATGAGGTTGATGAACGAGGTGTTCAGAGACTATCTAGATAAATTTGTGATAGTCTTTATTGATGATATCTTGGTATACTCTCGGTCGTATGAGGAGCATGCACAGCATTTGTGGTTAGTACTTCAGATACTCCGAGATAAGCGATTATACGGAAAGCTTAGTAAGTGTGAGTTTTGGCTGAACCGGATAGCTTTCCTTGGTCATATAGTCTCAGAGGAAGGAGTTTCAGTGGATCCAAGTAAAGTAGCAGCTGTGCTTAGTTGGGAGAGACCGAGGACAGTTATTGAGGTGCGAAGCTTCCTTGGTTTGGCAGGGTATTACAGAAGATTTGTGGAAGGATTTTCAAGGATTGCCGCTCCTTTGACTAAACTCACGCGTAAGGAGACTCCGTTCATATGGACTGATCAATGTGAGCTCAGTTTTTAGGAGTTAAAAAGGAGATTGACAGTGGCACCTGTGTTAACTATTCCTAAGGGATCAGGAGGATTTTCGGTGTATAGTGATGCATCTCATCAAGGATTGGGGTGTGTACTTATGCAGCACGGAAGAGTGGTCGTATATGGATCGCGACAGTTGAAAGACCATAAGCAGAATTACCCCAAGCATGATTTGGAGTTAGCCGCTGTGGTATTTGCTTTGAAGATCTGGCGACACTACTTATATGGGGAAAGATTCCAGATCTTCACTGATCACAAGAGTTTAAGATATCTCTTTGATCAGAAAGAGTTAAACATAAGACAAAGGAGATGGATGGAACTCCTTAAGGATTATGACTGCGAGATTCTATATCATCCGGGTAAGGCGAATGTAGTTACTGATGCCCTAAGCAGGAAGAGTATGATAGCTGCTATGATGATATGGGAATGGGATTTGTTAGAGCAGTTCGCCGAACTTCGGATCAGAGTTAAAGAGGTAGAGACTGGATTTTTGGCTAGCTTGCGGATAGAGCCCAGGATCATGGATCAGATTAGAACTGGGCAGCGTAGTGATCAGAGGTTGATAGATATGGTTAGCCAAGCTGAACAGAGTTCGCAGTCGGATCTCACAGTCAGTGAGGATGGATTGTTAAGATTCAGAGGATGGATTTGTGTACCGGACGATGATACCCTAAAGAGACTGATACTGAGGGAATCTCACTGCTCGCGATACACCATGCACCCAGGGAGTACTAAGATGTACCGAGATTTGAGAAAGGTGTACTGGTGGAGTGGTATGAAGCGAGACGTGGCAGAGTATGTGGCCAAGTGTTTAATATGCCAGCAAGTGAAAGCTGAGCATCGAAAGCCTGGAGGACTACTACAGCCCTTACCTGTACCTACATGGAAATGGGAGCATGTCACCATGGATTTTATTGTGGGTTTACTGAGGACCCGAAGAGGTTGTGATGCGATATGGGTCATTGTGGATAGATTGACCAAGAGTGCCCACTTCCTTGCCATCAATAGCACAGATACTGTGGATGCCTTAGCTGAGCTGTATGCCAGCGAGATAACTAGATTACATGGGGCTCCTGTGAGTATTACTTCTGATAGAGATTCCCGGTTTACTTCCAGATTTTGGACCCAGTTTCAGGAGTTCATGGGATCTCGCTTGAGTTTTAGTATCGCCTATCATCCTCAGACAGATGGTCAGTCAGAGAGGACTATTTAGACCCTAGAGGATATGTTGAGGGCGTGTACGATGGATTTTAAGGGATCATGGGATGATCACCTGCCCCTAGCAGAGTTTGCTTACAATAACAGCTATCATGCAAGTATTGGAATGGCACCCTTTGAGGCTCTATATGGTAGGAGGTGTAGATCCCCTGTAGCTTGGGAAGAAGTCAGTGACAGAAAGATAAATGCTCCCGAGCTTGTTGAGCAAGCTGTACAGAGTGTGAAACTCATATGTGAGAGGTTACGGGCTGCACAGGGTAGACAGAAAAGCTACGCGGATGTGCGTAGACGGCCACTCGAGTTTGATGTTGGTGATGCAGTATTTTTGAAAGTATCACCGAGTAAGGGTATCGTGCGATTTGGGAAGAAAGGAAAATTGAGTCCTCGATACATAGGACCATTTAAGATTCTTGAGAGAGTGGGAGAGGTAGCCTACAGATTGGCATTACCCCCACAGATGTCCGGAATACACAACGTCTTTCATGTGTCTATGTTGAGGAAGTACCACCCGGACCCTTCTCATGTTATAGAGTATGACGAGATGGACATACAGGAGGACATGAGCTACACTGAGGAACCCGTTCGGATTCTCGATAGAAAGGAGAAGGTACTGAGAACCAAGAGCATCCCATTAGTGAAAGTTTTGTGGAAACATCACTCAAGGGAAGAGGCAACGTGGGAATTAGAGAACCTCATGAAGGAGAAATACCCCCATCTCTTTGACTAGTTGAGTTGAATTTGGAGGACCAAATTCTTTTAAGGTGGGGAGGATGTGAGATCTGAGAATTTCAGACATATTTCAATTATGTAATATGAACTTGAAGTATAATCTATTGAGCTAAGTGAATTGTGGGAATGATAATTGGAGATTTATACGTTAAGTGTTTAAAATAAGTGTGAAGCTATGAGGACAGATCGATCTGGGAGAAGGAGAGATCGATCTGGTGAGTTAAAAATGACAAGAAAGGAGGAATTTAAGGAGCAGATCGATCTCCAATGGAAGAGGATCAATCTCCTTATGATTCTGTTTGAGAGAAGATCGATCTCATGAGGAAGAGATTGATCTCCAAATGTTTCTGTTTGGGAGAAGATCGATCTCCTTATGGAGCAGATCGATCTCATAAAGCCATGAAGAGATCGATCTCACCCCTCGACAGATCGATCTCCTAGGCATAAATTATCCCAAATCGTCCCCAAATTCAAATGCAGATCGATCTCATCAAGAGCCAGATCTATCTCCAACCCTCAGTCTATATAAGGAATCCCTGCGTTCTCCTACAATTTCATTTTCTCTCTCTTCCAACCCCCATTTTCACTGAGCCCTAGCTTTCTCACTCATCCAAAGCACCCATTTTCGTCCAAATCAGAGGCTGTGGCAAGAAGGAAAGTTGTTCCTCATCAAAGGGAGAACAACATACTTGGAAATCGTAAGACGGATAGAATCGAGGCAAGAGATAAGCTCTCCAGAATTTTTAGGTAATTTCTAAACCTCGATCTTGATATTTGAGATGATGTTGGTAATGATAGTTGTTGGCATTGTGTTGAAATAGCTGAAAAATGATTAGGGATTGATGAAATTACAATGTAGTTGAAGTGATGATGATATTTGGCAACTTTGGTAAATTTAGGAATTTTGAGCTATAAATGGAGATTTAGACAATGTGGTGTATTAGCATAGATATTGTGGCTTAGGAAATATAGAATGTTGAGGTGTTGGGAGCGAGATTGTGGTTTGTGATGGAGTTATGAGAATTGAGAAATTTGAGGTGTTATGAGCAATTATGCTCGATTTTGAGAATTGAGGTTAATGTGATAATGAGTATTGATGTTTTAACATCATTTGGACAGCTCGGGAGTTCCAGAGTGGAATGCGAGGTTAGTCTGTGATACGGGGGAAACGATTGCACTATACGAGGTGCAAAGAGGTAAGGGAAAACTAAACCATTTGTGTATGTGTTTTGATGAACTGTTTGTAGCATGAACCACGATTTGAGAATACAAGCATGTTTGGTGTTGTGTTGTGATATAATTGCACACGGTTTTTATAGCCGGTTGGAGCCCATTATTTTATGAGTTTATAAGCTGAGTGTGAAATTGCTTTATAAACCCTTGAGTTTGCGTGAAAAGTAAATTGGGCTCTACGTTAAGGCGATATTGAGATTTGAGAAAATGTGTGCGTGTTTTGCCGGTTGAAACTCGATTTTAATATGTTTTGTGTTGAGTACACAAATGTTTTAAATGAGTTTTATGAGAGAAAACCATTATGAGTTCTACATGAAGGCATAACTTTTATAAGATAATGGCTAATGATTGAGACTTAGGCGTGTCATGTTGAATACACATCGGGCCTTGCTCTTGTAGCATGTAAGACCGATATAGTGGGACGCCTGGGAACCGACCCAGGGACCACAGGCCTTGTTCTGGTAACATGTAAGTCCGATTATTCCTCCGCTTTGGTAGCGTTGGGAGACCTTGCTTTGGTAGCATGTAAGTCCGATATTCCTCCATTTTGGTAACAAGAGATGCCTCCGTTTTGGTAACATGAGATGACCCTCGTTCTGGTAACGCTGGGTGGCCTTGCTTTGGTAGCATGTAAGACCGAGAGAGTGGGCCGCCTGGGAACCGACCTAGGGACCACGTGATAGTGTGCATAAGGCGAGGCATTGCTCTGGTAGCATGTAAGGCCGGGCCTTGTTCTGGTAACATATAAGTCCAATATACCATGCATACGACCATATTGTCGACGTTCCCTCTATACGAGGATGCCTGGGATGCGCACCCAGAGGAGATTACATATTTGATGTGCCATGACGAGTTTTAATTGAGTTTTATTGCCTAGTCTCGTTTTACACATGAGTTGTGTTTTGTGACCTTGTCACGTGCTATTTACTGAGGTGATTTTTATCACGTATTTTGAGAACAGCCATTATCGCATATATTTACACATGCTTGTGAGTGCTCGATATTGAGCCTTTTTACCTTCATGTTTTCACATGATTTATGAGTTATGAGATGATGATGTTTTGAGAATCTTTCATGCTACGATTTCAAATGAGCTTCATCAACTGAGTTCCCTTATCCCCCTTACTGAGCGATTTGGAAGCTCACCCTGTTTTCTCTTCCCCCCAGATCGCTTCAAGTGAAGTGAGTTCCCTACGACGTACGGGTTAGAGGCTAGTGGAGGACTTGAGCTCCAGGCCGTATTTTGTGTATTGAGGTAGATATTTAATATTCATGTACCCAGACTAGAGTTATATTTACAGACACTTATTGTACAATGATGTACGGGATGTATTACGATTAATTAACTTGGAATCGAGTAATGTATATGATACAATATATACTATCTTATGCTGAGATCCTGAGGCATGATAATTATGATGATGTATGACACTGCACAGGAATGCACCCTTAATTGTGAATTGATGAGTAAAAAGTTTTAAATTAGCCATATTTTCCGCGCTTCCGAGGCGTGACAAGGCACAACTCCTAAACTGAGGCTAGCAAACTGCTCTAGCAAATCATGTTCCCTAACCATCATATACGATACCATCCCTAGGCTCTTCCTGCTCAAGGCATCGACTACAGTGTTAGCCTTACCCGGATGATAAAGTATCTCGCAATCGTAGTCCTTCAGAAGCTCTAGCCATCTTCTCTGTCTCATGTTCAGCTCTTTCTGTGAGAATAGATACTTGAGGCTCTTGTGGTCGGTAAATATCTGGAACTTCTTGCCATACAAGTAGTGGCGCCAAACCTTCAACGCAAACACTACTACTGCTAACTCAAAATCATGGGTCAGATAGTTCTTCTCATGATCCTTCAGCTATCTGGATCCGTAAGTAACTACCTTCCCATCCTGCATCAATACACAGCCCAGTCCCTGATGCGAAGCATCGGTATCAACTGCAAATCCTTCTGAGCTGGTAGGGATAGTAAGAATTGGAGCGGTGGTCAATCGACGCTTCAACTCCTGAAAACTCTTCTCACAATCCTCGTTCCATACGAACGGTACACTCTTTCGAGTAAGACGTGTCAACAGAGCAGCCAACTTCGAAAATCCCTCAACGAATCTCTGATAATATCCAGCTAAACCCAAAAAACTCCTGATCTCGGTGACTATCCTTGGCTGTTCCCACTAAACTACAACCTCTATCTTAGATGGATCCATTGATACACCATCTCTTGATACAACATGTCTCAAAAACGAGATCTGTGACAACCAAAAGTCACACTTACTGAGCTTAACATATAACTCCTTCTCTCGTAGAGTCTGCAATACGATCCTGAGGTGCTCTTCATGCTCCTCCTTAGATCTCGAGTACACTAATATGTCATCGATAAAGACGATAACAAACTGGTCTAAATATGGCTTGAATACATCATCATCAAAGCCATGAAAGTAGCTGGAGCATTCGTCAATCCGAATGGCATGACCAAGAACTCATAATGGCTATATCGGGTACGAAATGCTGTCTTGGGTACATCTCCACTCCGAACTTTCAACTGATGATACCCAGACCTCAGGTCAATCTTGGAAAAAACCTGCGCTCCCTGAAGTTGATCTAACAAATCGTCAATGCGTGGAAGGGGATACCTATTCTTGATGGTGGCCTTATTCAACAATCGATAATCTATACACAATCGGAGGCTCCCATCCTTCTTCCTCACAAACAAAATCGGTGCTCCCTAAGGTGAAGCACTCGGTCGAACAAAACCCCTATCTAACAGCTCCTGCAACTGTCTCTTGAGCTCCTCTAGCTCAACCAAGGCCATGCGATATGGTCTCGAAATAGGCTCTGTACCAGGCACCAAATCTATATAGAACTCCATCTCTCTGTCTGGTGGTAACCCTGGCAACTCATCCGAAAAAACATCTGGGTACTCACTGACCACAGTAATATCTAACAACTCTGGATGTGCCTTATCCATATCTACGACGTACGTAATGAAACCTTGATATGTTGAAGGTTTTCTAAGTTAGTAATCATATAATAATCATAACTACTCCTTTCATTTATTTTTATTAAACTTTACAACATATCTAGTAGGTTAGGAAACATAACTGTCTTAGCATAACAATCTAAAACAGCATGGTTTGCAGATAACCAATCTATTCCTAAGATTATATCAAAGTCACTCATACTTAGTAATATTAGATTGGTTGTCATCTCCTTGTTCCCTACTCTCAACTTGCAACCATTAAATACATATTCTACAACTTGACTACTATTCATAAGCGTATTAATCAACATCATCATACATAATGGTGTACGCTCTACATGTCTTGCTAATTTGCATGCAAATGAAGGCGATACAAAAGAATGTGTGGCACCAGGATCTATTAAAACATATGCTTCAATATCATAAATCAGGATGTTACCTCGTCTACATCTGATGAAGCATCAGCTGTCCCCTGGTCCAAAGCATGTACGCGCCCTCGACCCATCACTTGTTTCCCTTTTTCTTCTGCCGTCGCTCTATCTCTCTGAGCAGACGTACCAGCTGGAGCTCTATCAGGTTCCCTACCCTTCAGTGGCACAGTACTATCCATCTCTGGGCAAACTCTAGCAATAGGCCCTTGTCTCCCGCATCATAAACACACTATAGGAGTCAGCGGACACGGTCTACCTCCATGTTGTTTATCGCATCTTCTGCACTGATCGGCAGCAGGTCTCTGTCCTCCTATGGCAATACTCTTTGTTGGAGCTACGGTCAAATAACTAGGAGGTCTAGCAAATCTCTCTCGTGCCTCCTCAACCCGTGATCTCTTACCCAAGAGTTTCCTCCCTCATCGATAACTGAAATCCCTAGCCGGCCTCTTCTTCTATATATCTCAGCTCCGGTTAAACTTTCCAAACTCGAAAGCATTTCTTTCATAATCTTGCTTGCACAGTTGCGCCTCGCGCACTGCTTCCTCATAGGTGGTTATATCTAATGGAACCAACTTGGATCGCAGAACCGGTCTCAATCCATCGATAAACCTGTGGACCTTCTTGGCCTCACTATACATGGTATCTGGGTCATATCTCCTCAGAGATAGGAATCGAGTCTCATACTCGTCCACTGACAAACTCCCCTGGTTCAGTCCCAAAAACTCTGCCTGTAGTTTCCGCTGTGCAGTGTCGGGAACAAACTGCCTCCTAAAGGCCTCCCGAAATATCTCCTAACTAATATCTGTGTGTCGGGCTCTCACTATGGGTCGAGTGGACTTCCAACAATGCTCTGCAGCTCCCTTCAGTAAGAACGCAGCAAATGCGACCATCTCCGATGTCGTACACTCGAAGAATCCATAAAGCTTCTCCATCTCGCCACCCACTCCTCAGCAGCTACAGGGTCCTTGACCCCACTAAAAGATGGAGCTCTAAACTTCTGGAACTCTTGTAAACGATGCAGATCACATCCGTACCCTAATCTACTACCACCCAAAACTAGTGGGAGTGTAGGAGTATCTACATTCCTCGGTGCATGAGCTGCCTACGTAGGTGTATCAGGGGCAACTGCCTCTCCTGTCGCAGCTCCTGCCTCCTGTCCCTGCCTACCTAGAATCGTCTGTGCCAATATCTCTATAATCATCTCTAGACTACGCTCTAATCTCGTAAAGAGCGTCTCAGCACACTCTGGTGCCTCAGTAGCACTTGGAGTCTCATGCGTAGGTAATGGTTCGATAGCAGCTCGTCTCTCAGGCCTATCTCTACGGCCTCGAGCCCTACCTATCGTCGCTCTACCACTACGCGTATTTGCCATATAGGCAAAGTTCCTGTCAGTTCATAATCATGAATTAGTCCGTCTCCTATCAGGTATACACAGTTATATCTAAACACAGCACAGTACTATGAGGATGTACACTTTCCTATTTTCTAATATCGACTCACATCAGACCAACTTGGCTCTGATACCATTCTGTCAGGACCTCATCTCAATTCATGACTTTAACCAAAATCACTACAAATTTTTTGCATTTTAACTTACCTTTCCTCTCATCAATGGTTGGGCTGTGATTCGATGTTAGCTTTCTTGCATACCATATCATCCATTATCATACATACATGTCAATATACTGTTACTGACTATAGCTTCTTTTATAATACATGTGAGATTTTATAAAGTCTACTACAATTACATTCCCATAATATATATTGTATACATCACTGTGTTGTTTCTATGTTTAGATACATAACCGTACAAAATATGTATACCTGTCGATCGATAGGAAATAGTAGTGGACTCAGGAATACTATCCCTCAGAATGCTCTCACTCTACTGCTGATGCTCTGTAGAGAGATGTAAAGAAAGGGGGTGAGCAAACAATGCTCTCAGTAAGGAAATCAGGCAAGCAAGTAGATATCTACACTATCTACTCAAAATAATGCTAAGCCTTGAAAACATCATTTTCTTTACTCACTTTAAAAGCATGTCTTTAATATATATATATATATATACACTTGTACAGATTAAATCCCATGTACAGAAATCATGCTTTCTTTCTCAAATGTAGGCATGTAGTGTAAAACAATGTATCTTTATAATATCACAATGCCTTTAGATAAATCATGCCATGTATATTTAAATCACAGTAAATATGGCATTTAAATCATTCAAAATACAAAATCGGAGTCTGACCCATCCCTCAGGTCTGTCCGTAATTAAATCAGTCAATTAGGTGATATATCATGTGAGACTCTGTGGTGAAAATGTAAATAGTATCCTGGACTACGATCATATCGACATGTGATCCCAAGCTACACGGAATCCTAGTGTGCGGGGCATCACTGCTGCAACGGGAGGGGGGTCAGTCCATCACAACCGCCAGCTCCTCCTCAACTCCACAACAACACATGGTACAGTGTACTCCATGCCACATGCACGGTACAACGTACACCCGTGGACCCTACATCACAATCGGGGTGCCTGCCATCGGTCTTAGCCCTCAAAACCATGGAATATCATACCACGTCTCTAAATCCTCATGCGAATCCTCTCACAGTGCGACACTCAGTCTACACAAGGAAATCAAGCATGCTTTTCAACATGTATTATATATCACATACAGTGCGCGCCTTTAAGCCCGACTCACAGTCGACACTTCGCTCAAACACTGTTTCACATCACAAACTCAACTCTAGTGCGAGTAAACCTCCAGCAACTAGGTCAATGCATAGTTCATGTATTAAATCAAGTATGAGCAATAGCTCCAGTACCATGCTTTGCACAATATCATCAAATCAAGTACGAGCAATAGCTCCAATACTATGTCATGTATAAATCATGAAGAATCGAGTATGAGCAACGCTCCAGCACTCTGTCATGCATCTCATGAAAAACTCGAGTACGAGCTAATCGCTCCAGCACTCTCTCATGCATATATCATATAAAACTGAGTACAAGTAATAACTCCAGCACTCTATCATGCATGTCCTGGAAATCTAGTGCGAATCACAATCCAGCACTAATATATGTGGAAAATATATGAAATCCAATGCGAGCTGTGCTCCAGCACGATTCATTCTCACATAATATGATAGATGGCTCTTTAAAAAGGGATGATTTACAAAATATCAAAATCAGCACTATAAAGTGTGCTTAATTCACATCAACCTTAAAATCATTGGCCCATCTATTTATTCTTCAGCTAAACAGTAGTAAAACACTTAAAATGGTGGTTTCCATGCTTTTTACAACTTTTCACAAAAGTTGACTTTTTGACTAACTAGGGGCAAAATCGTAATTTGTCATTATCGGGTCACAATAATTATTATTCACTTTCTCTAACCCACAGAGCTTTTAAGTGAATGTAAAAGCAGACGAAAATACATGCAAGTATCTCTAACTACTCACAAAAGTCCCTTACCTGCAATCAATCGAGAAATTTCACTTTCTCAACGCTGCTCGATCCAGCAGTCCGATTTGCTCCTCCAATAATCTCTGGAGCTGCATATAACCATTTATCAGGTTAATTACACTTTTTTCTACTGTATTTTATATTTAATACAGTCTATTTCCCTTAATGGGTTTTAATAAACCTTAATGGGCCTAACTATGCCTTAAGCTCATTTCCATTTTACTATTTATTTTCGTTGAGCCATTGGGCTTGTGGGGCCCATCAACTCTTATTGGGCTTGTCCTAGACCCATTACATCACATTGGGCCTAAAATATTTGGGCTTAGCCCATTGGACCTCTCGGCCACATGCCATGGCCGAGAGCTATCCATGCCGTCGGTCACACCATGGCATGCCGGCCATGTCCCTTTCCTTAGCCAATTCATTTAGGCATTTTCACAAACACTTGGTTGACAACATTCTTAAACATCACATAGTTCATTTAGGCATTTTATCAAACACCTTGATTGTCAACTTAATACATGTATTAATTAATCAATTTGATTAATTCTAATTACACCATAATCATTAACACATGTGTATTAACCTATTTATGCCTTAAAATCATATGGGCATTCATCAATATTTCACTACTCACTCTCGGCCTAACCAAGATCATAGTGATTTCATAGGTTTCAATGCTTAAAACATATTCCAATATACTTAAAATCATTCAAACATTAACATATATGAAATTGAAAACTTGAAAATATACCAATAGTTGTGTTCACACTTGGCCGAAACTTTGGAGGCTCACGGTTTGCACTCTATGGCTCCTTGATAGCCAATTCCAACATATGTCACTCTCCTTTCAATTTGGAACAAGTTCATGAAGAATGCAAATTGCAAATATGCCTAATTCCTAGTGATTTCTAGTGAGAGAAAGCTTGGATAATTTGTTTCAATGGTTTCTTCTTCTAGCCGAGAATGGTGTGGTGAAGATGACAATGGTGTGGCTGATTTTATAAGCCACTTACTTAGCCATTAAGCCTTACTTTCCAGCCATTAAACTTGATTCCTAAGCCTTAGTCATGAGTCACCTAATGAGTCACCTAATGAGTCACCTTATGAGTCATGTTTAGCTTTAACTATAGTTAGATATTTATCTCATGGGCTTTCCATTTGGGCTTCTCGGTTTGGGCTTTCTTAATGGGATTTCGGGCTGAAATTTTTACTATACCTCAGGCCTTTAATTGTCTTAATATTTGGCCGATCAATTGGTCCAACAATTTGGTCTAAGGGACCTAAGAATTTCGATCTACGTTTAGTATACCTTAATGGGCTTTAAAATTTTCACCTTAGGCCCATTACGTTTTTAACCATTAAATTTAATCTGGAATCCTTCCAAATAAATTTCCTTACTTCTGGGGATGATTATCTTGTATTCTGACCAAAAATATTTTTCCCCAATTTTTTTCTCCATACTTAGGTTAATTTTTGACTAATATGGTAAAAGTCCACTTTCTTAACTATAGTTGACTTTTTCCTTAACCATTGACTAAGTTGACTTTTTATCAAAATTTTGAAAGTGTCATATCTTATGTCTTACGCTCTCGTCTTTATGTTTCAACCATTCCCGGTGGATAATTACACCCGAAACACCTTAAATACCTTAACTCGCCAAAAATGTCCAATTTACCCTTTTTAGCTTTTACTATCGTTTTCTGTGTTCGGAACTAAATCAAGCTGAATTTCCTTCATGAGCTCTCTATACTTTCTCATTTTAAGTTCTTATTTTCAGTCAGAATGATTCAGATCCACTCAGTTTAGCCTGTGACTCTTATAGCTGACATTAGGCTTTTTATGTAGCTTTTGCATGTTAAATCATTTTACTAACACTTTAAATCTAGTAAATACTCTTCTTATGATTCAACTATAATAATTGAGTGTTCATACACATAGGAATCATAAGGAACAAGCTACATAAAATCTGGGTCTAACAAATTCTTAGGTATAACTGTGCTATACATCAAGATAGATACAAAATACACGTGTGTATACAATTCTTATACCTTTACAACTGGCGAGAGCTATCCAATTCAAAAAGAAATCTAGAGACTACCGCTCTCCTACTTCTCAGTACTTGGAGGGGGAAAATAGTGGGATGAGCAAACCACAGCTCAGTAAGGAAATGAATGCTAGCAGGTAGATATCGTACTACCTACATAGCCCATGCATGTATAAAACAAAACCATGTTTTCATTATAATGGAAATATCATACGAAAATGCATTTAAACATACATTTCTCATTTTCACTATCATGTAAATCATATGTGTCATGCTTCCATTTTAAAACATGATTCATAAAATCGATGCCCTCACGACACAAGTGTTTAAATCAGAGATTTATCAAAACACAAAATCTCTTTACTTTCTCAATCATTTCTTTTCCTCAAATCTCTTTCTTTTATGAGATTGTCTCTGTTTCTCGAATCTCTAAGACAGGCATGGAATTTTTGGCAATCAAATATCCACGAAATATGACCATAGTTAGTGATCCCAGGCCTCATTGATCAGGTGTGCTCAGGGCATCACTTCGCCTAAAGGGGGATGGGTCAGTCCTACCCTCCGACTCATCTCAATCAACCTCATCTCCTCAAATACTCACGGTATAAGGTACTCCATGTGTCATCTATGCGATACTCGTACTCACGGGCACCCGGCACAGTACATAGTATACCAACGGACAACTACACAGTACTAAAAACTTGATCGAACCCTAAGGGTATCTATCCGCAAGTGCACGGGTCGTCCAAGTAATAATGGGATTTGAGTCCCGGAATTATCATCCCACAGAGAAGTTGTTAGCCTAATTAACTACCGATTACTTTTACCTTGAGTATATCCTAGCAAATTATGAAATGATAGAGGGTGATCTACTAAGGCTAATTAAAAGCAATGAAATAATAATAACTAAAGGAAATAAAACCGAACAAAATTTACTTACAGTACTCTGAGCAATTAGAAGCAAATAACCTACAAAAGAAAATTAAAACAGTTAAAATGAATTAACACAAATAAAATGCAAATATGAAAATAAAGCAATAAAACTAATTAAACTAAAATTAAACAAGCTTGAAATAAAATTAATCTAACAACTAATGCATGAAAAATGAATTAAGCTACTAAAATTGGAAAATGCCAAACATGGCCTTAAACATTTTAAATCTTTCCCCCCATTCACTATTCATTTGGCATTTTTGTTTCCGTTTTCAGGTACTGCTGCTCGCGTCCTCTGGTCTGTTGCCCCGGTTCTGCCACGGTTTGTCTGCTTCCGCTCCTACAGTGCGGCTATTCCCAGCTACTGTCCTGCTTCAGCTAGCATAAACATCCACAGACTGCCTGCTACAGACGTCCTCAGTTCAGCTACAGTCTGCTGCCGACGCTGCTTCTGGGTTACGCATCATTCAGCTTGTGTGCACAACCGGATGTTAAGGGAGTACTTCAACAGCATCAGCATCTGCATCCTAGCCTAACGTTGCCTTCAACCTCTCGGAGTCCAGCTTCATGCTCAGCAATAAACACACAAAACAACACAACCCGTTAGTTCCCAGCTCATAGAAACAGTAAATAATGATTGAAACAGAGCAATACAGAGGATAAGAAATGAAGCTAAGAATGAACTATTGCTCCTACCGATTACTTCATGAAACTCTACACCAGTAGACTCATCCCTAATCTTTACACTAACCGTTAAAGAGCAGGAAATGACACTTAACTAATATGAGGAATAAAATGCAGTAAATGGTTGGATTAAAGAAACATGCTGATCATACCGTAAAAATGGAAGCTATATTCTAAATACTAACTTGAACAGAACATAAAATGCATGTAAGTCAGAATGAAATCAAGAGAAGGATTAACAAAAACATGAAGCAACCCAGAAGATAGAAACCGAGAGAAAATAAAAAAGACAATAGAAAACAAACTAAACGGCAGTGACAAAAATAATCTCAGACCCGCAGCTCATTCATCACCATCGATTCCCTCTCTTCTAGCTTTTTAATGCAATGGTTCCACATTGCTTTAATGTGAACTCATGCCTAGCATTTGCCCACATTCCAACACCAAAACCAATCAGCATAAATACAAGAAGAAACAGGAACCGAATGCATCTTTTGAAAGTTAACCGAGAACAACTGAGTTATGGTAAAAAAAATTAAAGAAAACAAAGCTTAAGTGATTTGGGAAAAAGAAACCGAGAGCTGAATGTGAAACTAAGCTTTGAAAATACAAAAATAAAACTTAATGAAAGAAACCAAGAAGATAGAAAAACAATGAAGAAACCGAGACCTGGAAAACTCAATGGAGAAAAATCGATGAACAGTAAAAATTAAGAAACAGAGAGGAACAAAAAAAATAAAACTAATACTTTAAATTAAAACTTAAACAGTAAAAGAACAATGAATTGAAACTAATTAAATCCTAGAAGAAAATAAACAATGGTGGCTGCTGTCACCAGCCGTAAACATAAAACGTTTAAAGAAAAAATAAAACCTAAAATAAATGTTTAACCTAAAAAACTAAAAACTACTACCCCTTTTCAATTGACATCTTTTTCTATTTATACACACACTTAGGGGTACAATTGTAATATTTTTATCCTAAATGAATTTGACATTATTTGGCCACTTGTCTTCACACCATTGGCTCCTTGAAAAATAATATTTCCATGTCATCTGTCTTTTTGTCCAATTGGATGTGTTAGGCTCGTGTTGTCCGCGTGGTCCAATCTCGATTTTAGCCCAATTTCGGTCCATTTTCTACCGAAATATTCAAAATTCATCTGGATTTAATTTATCTGCAAACATGACAATTTTAATTTAATAAAGGGGATAATTAACAAAATAAATTGGGGATTTAAATAATTAATTAGGAAATTAAGCACAAATAATTCTAAAAATATAGAATTATCACACCCCCAAACTTGAGCTTTTGCTTGTCCTCAAGCAAAACAAAATAATTGTAGGAATGACAAGTACTAAACACAATAATTTCTCCAATATTATCCTCAAAGAAAAAGTACAGACTATGAAATCAAAGAGTCACAATTATAAGTCCAACACTCAGAATCATTCAATCATAAGCCCTAACCCAAATTGGACTCCTCGTGAGTGTGTGAAAAATGTCAAAGTCACTTCACAGTACATTATCCGGATTAGATTATGCAAACATAGTGAATGCAAAGTCAATGACATGTGATCATTCCCATAAGTTTGCTTTTCACTTCTCTCTCCACTAATGTAGTCACACTTAACTAAAGATCAATGGGACTTCATTAAGCTTGTAATGTAAGGGTGGGGCTAAGGTATGATAAAGTCGATTTAGGTTTAATTACTCCTTAACATGCATTACTTTCAGGATCTTAGTGTAAGAGCTCAAATTTATTCCCCCAAACTTATTTATTTCACTAAACACAATTTTTTTTTTGTATTTTTCTTCTTTCTTCTTTTTTTTTCTTTTTTTCTTTTCATTTTTTTTGAGCATCACTATCACCAGATACCCATATGTACAAAGCTCAAAATATATCCCAATGACTTTCATGCTTTCAGGGTAGGCGATAGGAACAAAATATTTAAGCTAAGGAAAATTAATAGCAGGTGTATTTACAGAGAAAGTCTTATTTGGCCCAGATGGATGACTAGGGATAAAGTCTGTAAAGGGATGGCTCGAAAGGCTCAAACGAACCAAAGATGGCCTAAATCATCTCCCTAATTAAGTGTGATCTAATATTTCGCCTCAAGATTAGATCAAACAAATTCTAGAATATAATACATAAAATCAACTAAACAAATGCAATCCTAAGTCCACATAAGCTTTCTCTAAATAAATATACAGATTCATGACATTACATGTGCATAAGATGAGGAAATCACAATCAGAATCAAGACAAATTCAAGAACTCAACTTCATGCTTTTCCTATAATCATGCTTCTTAGTCAATCAAAATCATACTTAATCATGGGGTCAAATCATCGGAATATGGGAAAACTACATGCTAAGTACTAAATCATCCCAAAATCAAACAGTTTAAACTCAGATTTTTGAAAAAAAATTTGAAAAATTTTCAATTTTGCCCAAATTTTTGAAAAATACTCAAGTGATATCCCCTCCCCTAAACTTAAAGTGCACAGTGTCCTCAGTGTGCAGATAATATAAAAATTGAAGTTCAGGAACAAAGTACTCCCCTTTCTGATGATGATGAACAACTGAAACTTTTATTGAAAGAGTAAAACTAAAAAATAAACCTGCAAAATAAACAAAGAAAGAAACAATAGAAAAGAAAAAGAAAAAAAGAACTATATACACAAAGTGAAAAGAAAAAACACAACCACTTCATATGCAGCTGAAGAAAACGACACTCAGCAGCAGTGCGAAGAGTAGGAGGGTTATCCAAAGTAGTGACAGAATGTTAACAGTTAAATCCTCCTGAGCTCTATCTACTTCTCTTCTTCTTTCAGATTTTATATGGTCAACCCTTATGTTCTCCTCAATCTCTATCTTAAAACATTCTTGAGAGTCATCAGGGAGCTTCAAAGGTTTGAAAACATTAAACTTCACTTCCTGATCTTGCACTCTCACAGTCAACTTTGTAGATTCAGATGGCGAGGAAGGCAATGAATAAGAAGAAGGTAAAGATGAAGAAGCGCCTAGTTTTGCAACCCGATCCTGATGTTCCTGCTCTTTCTGAGTTGCTTCTTTAGAACTTACGAATTCTTCAACTATGTGCTATTCAGGTTGTGACTTAACTTGTGGCTCTTCTAGCTCTCTGCCACTCCTAAGGGTGATAGATCTAACATGTTCCTTACCCTCCCTTTGCTTAACAAGATTAACTTCAGTATTATTAAGAAGGGTCCCTTGAGGACGTCGGCTAAGAGCACTAGCTATTTGTCCAACCTGAACTTCTAAGTTCTTAAGTGAAGCAGCTTGATTTTGCAGGATAGTCGTGAACATCTCCTTTAATGTAGGCTTCTTCTCAGCTGCTGGTGCATGATAGAGTTGGGGCTGCATAAGTGGTGGTGGGGGTGGTGGTGGTGATGGATGATATTGAAATTGAGGTGGGGATAGATGATGTGGATGGTGTGGAAATTGCGGCTGTGGTGGTACCTGAACCTATGGAGCTTGAAAACTAGGGGGTCCTACAAATATAGAATTAGAAGTTTGCCCTTGGTTTTGGCTCCAAGAGAAGTTAGGATGGTTCCTCCACCTTGAAGTATAGGTGTTTGAAAAATGGTTGTTCTATTGCGTAGAGGGAGCAACATACTGAACCGATTCTAAGTTGAGCGGACACCTATCTACAGAGTGGGTACCACTACACAGCTCGCAGGAAAGAAAAGGACTTTGGACAGAATACATAGGGTTAGGACTCGTGGGAGGATTATGTTGGGTACTGAGCAACTCTACCTTCTCCGTAAGATTAGCGATTTGAGAGGTCAAGGTAGACAGTGTGTCTAGCTCATAAATACCCGTCGACTTCTTTGGCATTTGCCTCTCCGAAGACCATAGATAGTTGTTAGTCGCCATCCTTTCTAACAGCTCGTAAGCATCCTCCTCTGTTTTACACATTAGCGCTCCGCCTGCCGCAGCGTCAACAATGGTCCTATTTGGGCTTGTAAGTCCGTTGTAGAAGGTTTGGACTTGCAACCACAAAGGTAGGTCATGGTGAGGGCACTTCCTAAGAAGCTCCTTATATCGTTCCCATGCTTCATAAAGATATTCAGAGTCGTACTGGGCAAAGGAAGATATATTGCTACGGAGTTGGGCTATTTTAGAGGGAGGGAAAAACTTAACTAGAAATTGATGGGCTAACTCGTCCCATGTAGAAATGGATCCTGGAGGCAGGGAGGTCTACCAGTGTCTCGCCCTATCCCTAAGTGAGAAAGGGAATAGTCTAAGCCTAAGTGCATCGTCTGATAATCCATTGTGTTTGAAAGTATTGCACAGATCTAAAAATTGCCCTAAGTGAGCATGTGGGTCATCATGGGGAAGCCCACTGAACTGTAATGAACTTTGGATCATCTGGAGAATCGAAGGCTTAATTTCAAAATTGTTTGCAGGGACAGCTGGTGGCCTAATGCCGGAATAATATCCTCCAATCATCGGCATTGCATAATCTCCAACGGTTCTAATTTCCCTATTTTCTGTCATTGTGTTTTGCAGCGGAGCTTTAAATTTCCTAGAGTCCTTTCGAATTTTTCTAAGAGTACGTTCAATTTCAGGATCTAGAGGAAAGCAATCAAAACTCTTGGCTCTACGCATGCAAACATCAGAAAATCCTTAAAATTTCTTTTCTTTTCTTTTCTTTTTCTAAGTTTTTTTTTTTTGAATTTTTCAAAATTTAAAATTTTTTTTTTAATTTACTAATCTAGATTAAACTTCTAAATATTAACAATCTAAATATTTACAATCTAGAATTACACCTAAGCATAATTTCACCGATATTAATTAACGACTAATTAAAACTTCCCCGGCAACGGCGCCAAAAACTTGACAAGCCCTAAGGGTATCTATCCGCAAGTGCACGGGTCGTCCAAGTAATAATGGGATTTGAGTCCCGGAATTATCGTCCCACATAGAAGTTGTTAGCCTAATTAACTACCGGTTAATCTTACCCTAAGTATATCCTAGCAAATTATGAATTCAAAGAGGGTGATCGACTGAGGCTAATTAAAATCAATGAAATAATAATAACTAAAGGAAATAAAACCGAACAAAATTTACTTACAGTACTCTGAGCAATTAAAAGCAAATAACCTACAAAAGAAAATTAAAACAGTTAAAATGAACTAACGCAAATAAAATGCAAATATGAAAATAAAGCAATAAAACTAATTAAACTAAAATTAAACAAGCTTGAAATAAAATTAATCTAACAACTAATGCATGAAAAATGAATTAAGCTACTAAAATTGGAAAATGCCAAACATGGCCTTAAACATTTTAAATCTTTCCCCCTATTCACTATTCATTTGGCATTTTTGTTTCCATTTTCAGGTACTGCTGCTCGCGTCCTCTGGTCTGTTGCCCCGGTTCTGCCACGGTTTGTCTGCTTCCGCTCCTGCAGTGCGGCTATTCCCAGCTACTGTCCTGCTTCAGCTAGCATAAACATCCACAGACTGCCTGCTACAGACGTCCTCAGTTCAGCTACCGTCTGCTGCCGACGCTGCTTCTGGGTTCCGCATCATTCAGCTTGTGTGCACAACCGGATGTTAAGGGAGTACTTCAACAGCATCAGCATCTGCATCCTAGCCTAACGTTGCCTTCAACCTCTCGGAGTCCAGCTTCATGCTCAGCAATAAACACACAAAACAACACAACCCATTAGTTCCCAGCTCATAGAAACAGTAAATAATGATTGAAACAGAGCAATACAGAGGATAAGAAATGAAGCTAAGAATGAACTATTGCTCCTATCGATTACTTCATGAAACTCTACACCAGTAGACTCATCCCAAATCTTTACACTAACCGTTAAAGAGCAGGAAATGACACTTAACTAATATGAGGAATAAAATGCAGTAAATGGTTGGATTAAAGAAACATGCTGATCATACCGTAAAAATGGAAGCTATATTCTAAATACTAACTTGAACAGAACATAAAATGCATGTAAGTCAGAATGAAATCAAGAGAAGGATTAACAAAAACATGAAGCAACCCAGAAGATAGAAACCGAGAGAAAATAAAAAAGACAACAGAAAACATACTAAACGGCAGTGACAAAAATAATCTCAGACCCGCAGCTCATTCATCACCATCGATTCCCTCTCTCCTAACTTTTTAATGCAATGGTTCCACATTGCTTTAATGTGAACTCATGCCTAGCATTTGCCCACATTCCAACACCAAAACCAATCAGCATAAATACAGGAAGAAACAAGAACCGAATGCATCTTTTGAATGTTAACCGAGAACAACTGAGTTATGGTAAAAAAAATTAAAGAAAACAAAGCTTAAGTGATTTGGGAAAAAGAAACCGAGAGCTGAATGTGAAACTAAGCTTTAAAAATACAAAAATAAAACTTAATGAAAGAAACCGGGAAGATAGAAAAACAATGAAGAAACCGAGACCTGGAAAACTCAATGGAGAAAAATCGATGAACAGTAAAAATTAAGAAACAGAGAGGAACAAAAAAAATAAAAATAATACTTTAAATTAAAACTTAAACAGTAAAAGAACAATGAATTGAAACTAATTAAATCCTAGAAGAAAATAAACAATGGTGGCTGCTGTCACCAGCCGTAAACATAAAACGTTTAAAGAAAAAAATAAAACCTAAAATAAATGTTTAACCTAAAAAACTAAAAACTAAAAGCTACCCCTTTTCAATTGACATCTTTTTCTATTTATACACACACTTAGGGGTACAATTGTAATATTTTTATCCTAAATGAATTTGACATTATTTGGCCACTTGTCTTCACACCATTGGCTCCTTGAAAAATAATATTTCCATGTCATCTGTCTTTTTGTCCAATTGGATGTGTTAGGCTCGTGTTGTCCGCGTGGTCCAATCTCGATTTTAGCCCAATTTCGGTCCATTTTCTACCGAAATATTCAAAATTCATCTGGATTTAATTTATCTGCAAACATGACAATTTTAATTAAATAAAGGGGATAATTAACAAAATAAATTGGGGATTTAAATAATTAATTAGGAAATTAAGTACAAATAATTCTAAAAATATAGAATTATCACACCCCCAAACTTGAGCTTTTGCTTGTCCTCAAGCAAAACAAAATAATTGTAGGAATGACAAGTACTAAACACAATAATTTCTCCAATATTATCCTCAAAGAAAAAGTACAGACTATGAAATCAAAGAGTCACAATTATAAGTCCAACACTCAGAATCATTCAATCATAAGCCCTAACCCAAATTGGACTCCTCGTGAGTGTGTGAAAAATGTCAAAGTCACTTCACAGTACATTATCCGGATTA
Organism: Firmiana major; assembly: GCA_033439115.1. NCBI lineage: Eukaryota > Viridiplantae > Streptophyta > Magnoliopsida > Malvales > Malvaceae > Firmiana > Firmiana major. The sequence goes on from CM065905.1 coordinate 44,582,660, forward strand.
GATTATGCAAACATAGTGAATGCAAAGTCAATGACATGTGATCATTCCCATAAGTTTGCTTTTCACTTCTCTCTCCACTAATGTAGTCACACTTAACTAAAGATCAATGGGACTTCATTAAGCTTGTAATGTAAGGGTGGGGCTAAGGTATGATAAAGTCGATTTAGGTTTAATTACCCCTTAACATGCATTACTTTCAGGATCTTAGTGTAAGAGCTCAAATTTATTCCCCCAAACTTATTTATTTCACTAAACACAATTTTTTTTTTGTATTTTTCTTCTTTCTTCTTTTTTTTTTCTTTTTTTCTTTTCATTTTTTTTGAGCATCACTATCACCAGATACCCATATGTACAAAGCTCCAAATATATATCCCAATGACTTTCATGCTTTCAGGGTAGGGGATAGGAACAAAATATTTAAGCTAAGGAAAATTAATAGCAGGTGTATTTACAGAGAAAGTCTTATTGGCCCAGATGGATGACTAGGGATAAAGTCTGTACAAGGATGGCTCGAAAGGCTCAAACGAACCAAAGATGGCCTAAATCATCTCCCTAATTAAGTGTGATCTAATATTTCGCCTCAAGATTAGATCAAACAAATTCTAGAATATAATACATAAAATCAACTAAACAAATGCAATCCTAAGTCCACATAAGCTTTCTCTAAATAAATATACAGATTCATGACATGACATGTGCATAAGATGAGGAAATCACAATCAGAATCAAGACAAATTCAAGAACTCAACTTCATACTTTTCCTATAATCATGCTTTTAGTCAATCAAAATCATACTTAATCATGGGGTCATATCATCGGAATATGGGAAAACTACATGCTAAGTACTAAATCATCCCAAAATCAAACAGTTTAAACTCAGATTTTTGAAAAAAAATTTGAAAAATTTTCAATTTTGCCCAAATTTTTGAAAAATACTCAAGTGATATCCCCTCCCCCAAACTTAAAGTGCACAGTGTCCTCAGTGTGCAGATAATATAAAAATTGAAGTTCAGGAACAAAGTACTCCCCTTTCTGATGATGATGAACAACTGAAACTTTTATTGAAAGAGTAAAACTAAAAAATAAACCTGCAAAATAAACAAAGAAAGAAACAATAGAAAAGAAAAAGAAAAAAAGAACTATATACACAAAGTGAAAAGAAAAAACACAACCACTTCATATGCAGCTGAAGAAAATGACACTCAGCAGCAGTGCGAAGAGTAGGAGGGTTATCCAAAGTGGTGACAGAATGTTAACAGTTAAATCCTCCTGAGCTCTATCTACTTCTCTTCTTCTTTCAGATTTTATATGGTCAACCCTTATGTTCTCCTCAATCTCTATCTTAAAACATTCTTGAGAGTCATCAGGGAGCTTCAAAGGTTTGAAAACATTAAACTTCACTTCCTGATCTTGCACTCTCATAGTCAACTTTGTAGATTCAGATGGCGAGGAAGGCAATGAATAAGAAGAAGGTAAAGATGAAGAAGCGCCTAGTTTTGCAACGCGATCCTGATGTTCCTGCTCTTTCTGAGTTGCTTCTTTAGAACTTACGAATTCTTCAACTATGTGCTATTCAGGTTGTGACTTAACTTGTGGCTCTTCTAGCTCTCTGCCACTCCTAAGGGTGATAGATCTAACATGTTCCTTACCCTCCCTTTGCTTAACAAGATTAACTTCAGTATTATTAGGAAGGGTCCCTTGAGGACGTTGGCTAAGAGCACTAGCTATTTGTCCAACTTGAACTTCTAACTTCTTAAGTGAAGCAGCTTGATTTTGCAGGATAGTCGTGAACATCTCCTTTAATGTAGGCTTGTTCTCAGCTGCTGGTGCATGATAGAGTTGGGGCTGCATAAGTGGTGGTGGTGGTGGTGGTGGTGATGGATGATATTGAAATTGAGGTGGGGATGGATGATGTGGATGGTGTGGAAATTGCGGCTGTGGTGGTACCTGAACCTGTGGAGTTTGAAAACTAGGGGGTCCTACAAATATAGAATTAGAAGTTTGGCCTTGGTTTTGGCTCCAAGAGAAGTTAGGATGGTTCCTCCACCCTGAAGTATAGGTGTTTGAAAAATGGTTGTTCTGTTGCGTAGAGGGAGCAACATACTGAACCGATTCTAAGTTGAGCGGACACCTATCTACAGAGTGGGTACCACTACACAGCTCGCAGGAAAGAAAAGGACTTTGGACAGAATACATAGGGTTAGGACTCGTGGGAGGATTATGTTGGGTACTGAGCAACTCTACCCTCTCCGTAAGATTAGCGATTTGAGAGGTCAAGGTAGACAGTGTGTCTAGCTCATAAATACCCGTCGACTTCTTTGGCATTTGCCTCTCCGAAGACCATAGATAGTTGTTAGTCGCCATCCTTTCTAACAGCTCGTAAGCATCCTCCTCTGTTTTACACATTAGCGCTCCGCCTGCCGCAGCGTCAACAATGGTCCTATTTGGGCTTGTAAGTCCGTTGTAGAAGGTTTGGACTTGCAACCACAAAGGTAGGCCATGGTGAGGGCACTTCCTAAGAAGCTCCTTATATCGTTCCCATGCTTCATAAAGAGATTCAGAGTCGTACTGGGCAAAGGAAGATATATTGCTACGGAGTTGGGCTATTTTAGAGGGAGGGAAAAACTTAACTAGAAATTGATGGGCTAACTCGTCCCATGTAGAAATGGATCCTGGAGGCAGGGAGGTCAACCAGTGTCTCGCCCTATCCCTAAGTGAGAAAGGGAATAGTCTAAGCCTAAGTGCATCGTCTGATAATCCATTGTGTTTGAAAGTATTGCACAGATCTAAAAATTGCCCTAAGTGAGCATGTGGGTCATCATGGGGAAGCCCACTGAACTGTAATGAACTTTGGATCATCTGGAGAATCGAAGGCTTAATTTCAAAATTGTTTGCAGGGACAGCTGGTGGCCTAATGCCGGAATAATATCCTCCAATCATCGGCATTGCATAATCTCCAACGGTTCTAATTTCCCTATTTTCTGTCATTGTGTTTTGCAGCGGAGCTTTAAATTTCCTAGGGGCCTTTCGAATTTTTCTAAGAGTACGTTCAATTTCAGGATCTAGAGGAAAGCAATCAAAACTCTTGGCTCTACGCATGCAAACATCAGAAAATCCTTAAAATTTCTTTTCTTTTCTTTTCTTTTTCTAAGTTTTTTTTTTGAATTTTTCAAAATTTTAATTTTTTTTTTTAATTTACTAATCTAGATTAAACTTCTAAATATTAACAATCTAAATATTTACAATCTAGAATTACACCTAAGCATAATTTCACTGATATTAATTAAAACTTCCCCGGCAACGGCGCCAAAAACTTGACAAGCCCTAAGGGTATCTATCCGCAAGTGCACGGGTCGTCCAAGTAATAATGGGATTTGAGTCCCGGAATTATCGTCCCACAGAGAAGTTGTTAGCCTAATTAACTACCGGTTAATCTTACCCTAAGTATATCCTAGCAAATTATGAATTCAAAGAGGGTGATCGACTGAGGCTAATTAAAAGCAATGAAATAATAATAACTAAAGGAAATAAAACCGAACAAAATTTACTTACAGTACTCTGAGCAATTAAAAGTAAATAACCTACAAAAGAAAATTAAAACAGTTAAAATGAATTAACGCAAATAAAATGCAAATATGAAAATAAAGCAATAAAACTAATTAAACTAAAATTAAACAAGCTTGAAATAAAATTAATCTAACAACTAATGCATGAAAAATGAATTAAGCTACTAAAATTGGAAAATGCCAAACATGGCCTTAAACATTTTAAATCTTTCCCCCCATTCACTATTCATTTGGCATTTTTGTTTCCATTTTCAGGTACTGCTGCTCGCGTCCTCTGGTCTGTTGCCCCGGTTCTGCCACGGTTTGTCTGCTTCCGCTCCTGCAGTGCGGCTATTCCCAGCTACTGTCCTGCTTCAGCTAGCATAAACATCCACAGACTGCCTGCTACAGACGTCCTCAGTTCAGCTACCGTCTGCTGCCGACGCTGCTTCTGGGTTCCGCATCATTCAGCTTGTGTGCACAACCGGATGTTAAGGGAGTACTTCAACAGCATCAGCATCTGCATCCTAGCCTAACGTTGCCTTCAACCTCTCGGAGTCCAGCTTCATGCTCAGCAATAAACACACAAAACAACAAAACCCGTTAGTTCCCAGCTCATAGAAACAGTAAATAATGATTGAAACAGAGCAATACAGAGGATAAGAAATGAAGCTAAGAATGAACTATTGCTCCTACCGATTACTTCATGAAACTCTACACCAGTAGACTCATCCCTAATCTTTACACTAACCGTTAAAGAGCAGGAAATGACACTTAACTAATATGAGGAATAAAATGCAGTAAATGGTTGGATTAAAGAAACATGCTGATCATACCGTAAAAATGGAAGCTATATTCTAAATACTAACTTGAACAGAACATAAAATGCATGTAAGTCAGAATGAAATCAAGAGAAGGATTAACAAAAACATGAAGCAACCCAGAAGATAGAAATCGAGAGAAAATAAAAAAGACAACAGAAAACAAACTAAACGGCAGTGACAAAAATAATCTCAAACCCGCAGCTCATTCATCACCATCGATTCCCTCTCTTCTAGCTTTTTAATGCAATGGTTCCACATTGCTTTAATGTGAACTCATGCCTAGCATTTGCCCACATTCCAACACCAAAACCAATCAGCATAAATACAGGAAGAAACAGGAACCGAATGCATCTTTTGAAAGTTAACCGAGAACAACTGAGTTATGGTAAAAAAAAAATTAAAGAAAACAAAGCTTATGTGATTTGGGAAAAAGAAACGGAGAGCTGAATGTGAAACTAAGCTTTGAAAATACAAAAATAAAACTTAATGAAAGAAACCGGGAAGATAGAAAAACAATGAAGAAACCGAGACCTGGAAAACTCAATGGAGAAAAACCGATGAACAGTAAAAATTAAGAAACAGAGAGGAACAAAAAAAATAAAAATAATACTTTAAATTAAAACTTAAACAGTAAAAGAACAATGAATTGAAACTGATTAAATCCTAGAAGAAAATAAACAATGGTGGCTGCTGTCACCAGCCGTAAACATAAAACGTTTAAAGAAAAAATAAAACCTAAAATAAATGTTTAACCTAAAAAACTAAAAACTAAAAGCTACCCCTTTTTAATTGACATCTTTTTCTATTTATACACACACTTAGGGGTACAATTGTAATATTTTTATCCTAAATGACTTTGATATTATTTGGCCACTTGTCTTCACACCATTGGCTCCTTGAAAAATAATATTTTCATGTCATCTGTCTTTTTGTCCAATTGGATGTGTTAGGCTCGTGTTGTCCGCGTGGTCCAATATCGATTTTAGCCCAATTTCGGTCCATTTTCTACCGAAATATTCAAAATTCATCTGGATTTAATTTATCTGCAAACATGACAATTTTAATTAAATAAAGGGGATAATTAACAAAATAAATTGGGGATTTAAATAATTAATTAGGAAATTAAGCACAAATAATTCTAAAAATATAGAATTATCACACCCCCAAACTTGAGCTTTTGCTTGTCCTCAAGCAAAACAAAATAATTGTAGGAATGACAAGTACTAAACACAATAATTTCTCCAATATTATCCTCAAAGAAAAAGTACAGACTATGAAATCAAAGGGTCACAATTATAAGTCCAACACTCAGAATCATTTAATCATAAGCCGTAACCCAAATTGGACTCCTCGTGAGTGTGTGAAAAATGTCAAAGTCACTTCACAGTACATTATCCGGATTAGATTATGCAAACATAGTGAATGCAAAGTCAATGACATGTGATCATTCCCATAAGTTTGCTTTTCACTTCTCTCTCCACTAATGTAGTCACACTTAACTAAAGATCAATGGGACTTCATTAAGCTTGTAAAGTAAGGGTGGGGCTAAGGTATGATAAAGTCGATTTAGGTTTAATTACCCCTTAACATGCATTACTTTCAGGATCTTAGTGTAAGAGCTCAAATTTATTCCCCCAAACTTATTTATTTCACTAAACACAATTTTTTTTTTGTATTTTTCTTCTTTCTTCTTTTTTTTTTCTTTTTTTCTTTTCATTTTTTTTGAGCATCACTATCACCAGATACCCATATGTACAAAGCTCAAAATATATCCCAATGACTTTCATGCTTTCAGGGTAGGGGATAGGAACAAAATATTTCAGCTAAGGAAAATTAATAGCAGGTGTATTTACAGAGAAAGTCTTATTTGGCCCAGATGGTGACTAGGGATAAAGTCTGTACAGGGATGGCTCGAAAGGCTCAAACGAACCAAAGATGGCCTAAATCATCTCCCTAATTAAGTGTGATCTAATATTTTGCCTCAAGATTAGATCAAACAAATTCTAGAATATAATACATAAAATCAACTAAACAAATGCAATCCTAAGTCCACATAAGCTTTCTCTAAATAAATATACAGATTCATGACATGACATGTGTATAAGATGAGGAAATCACAATCAGAATCAAGACAAATTCAAGAACTCAACTTCATGCTTTTCCTATAATCATGCTTCTTAGTCAATCAAAATCATACTTAATCATGGGGTCATATCATCGGAATATGGGAAAACTACATGCTAAGTACTAAATCATCCCAAAATCAAACAGTTTAAACTCAGATTTTTGAAAAAAAATTTGAAAAATTTTCAATTTTGCCCAAATTTTTGAAAAATACTCAAGTGATATCCCCTCCCCCAAACTTAAAGTGCACAGTGTCCTCAGTGTGCAGATAATATAAAAATTGAAGTTCAGGAACAAAGTACTCCCCTTTCTGATGATGATGAACAACTGAAACTTTTATTGAAAGAGTAAAACTAAAAAATAAACCTGCAAAATAAACAAAGAAAGAAACAATAGAAAAGAAAAAGAAAAAAAGAACTATATACACAAAGTGAAAAGAAAAAACACAACCACTTCATATGCAGCTGAAGAAAACGACACTCAGCAGCAGTGCGAAGAGTAGGAGGGTTATCCAAAGTGGTGACAGAATGTTAACAGTTAAATCCTCCTGAGCTCTATCTACTTCTCTTCTTCTTTCAGATTTTATATGGTCAACCCTTATGTTCTCCTCAATCTCTATCTTAAAACATTCTTGAGAGCCATCAGAGAGCTTCAAAGGTTTGAAAACATTAAACTTCACTTTCTGATCTTGCACTCTCATAGTCAACTTTGTAGATTCAGATGGCGAGGAAGGCAATGAATAAGAAGAAGGTAAAGATGAAGAAGCGCCTAGTTTTGCAACCCGATCCTGATGTTCCTGCTCTTTCTGAGTTGCTTCTTTAGAACTTACGAATTCTTCAACTATGTGCTATTCAGGTTGTGACTTAACTTGTGGCTCTTCTAGCTCTCTGCCACTCCTAAGGGTGATAGATCTAACATGTTCCTTACCCTCCCTTTGCTTAGCAAGATTAACTTCAGTATTATTAGGAAGGGTCCCTTGAGGACGTTGGCTAAGAGCACTAGCTATTTGTCCAACCTGAACTTCTAAGTTCTTAAGTGAAGCAGCTTAATTTTGCAGGATAGTCGTGAACATCTCCTTTAATGTAGGCTTCTTCTCAGCTGCTGGTGCATGATAGAGTTGGGGCTGCATAAGTGGTGGTGGTGGTGGTGGTGGTGATGGATGATATTGAAATTGAGGTGGGGATGGATGATGTGGATGGTGTGGAAATTGCGGCTGTGGTGGTACCTGAACCTGTGGAGCTTGAAAACTAGGGGGTCCTACAAATATAGAATTAGAAGTTTGCCCTTGGTTTTGGCTCCAAGAGAAGTTAGGATGGTTCCTCCACCCTGAAGTATAGGTGTTTGAAAAATGGTTGTTCTGTTGCGTAGAGGGAGCAACATACTGAACCCATTCTAAGTTAAGCGGACACCTATCTACAGAGTGGGTACCACTACACAGCTCGCAGGAAAGAAAAGGACTTTGGACAGAATACATAGGGTTAGGACTCGTGGGAGGATTATGTTGGGTACTGAGCAACTCTACCTTCTCCGTAAGATTAGCGATTTGAGAGGTCAAGGTAGACAGTGTGTCTAGCTCATAAATACCCGTCGACTTCTTTGGCATTTGCCTCTCCGAAGACCATAGATAGTTGTTAGTCGCCATCCTTTCTAACAGCTCGTAAGCATCCTCCTCTATTTTACACAATAGCGCTCCGCCTGCCGCAGCGTCAACAATGGTCCTATTTGGGCTTGTAAGTGCGTTGTAGAAGGTTTGGACTTACAACCACAAAGGTAGACCATGGTGAGGGCACTTCCTAAGAAGCTCCTTATATCGTTCCCATGCTTCATAAAGAGATTCAGAGTCGTACTGGGCAAAGGAAGATATATTGCTACGGAGTTGGGCTATTTTAGAGGGAGGGAAAAACTTAACTAGAAATTGATGGGCTAACTCGTCCCATGTAGAAATGGATCCTGGAGGCAGGGTGTCACGACCCAATTCCATTCTCCTTAACCGAAAATCACTGAAAATTTTTCGCGTTTTACTGTTACCTTCCCTGGTCGTGAACTAAACTCGCCACACACTGTTGGGCTGTGAGCCAATAATAAATACCATATCTCATTCATTCTCAATTAATTAAAACGATGTCATACATGTGCATTTAATCGTGTACTTATACGAATACATGTTTTACTGACATCTACATCCCCGTAATTACAACTCAAAAGAGTACTGTGCTTTTACATTGTTTAGATACAAAAAGAATCACTGTGTATATACCTTTCAGCAATGGAGATGCAGCGGAGTTCAAAATAATACGCCTCAGTCCTCACTGGGCTACTATGCACGCTCTGTAGGGGGGAAAATAGAGTGGGATGAGCAACCACACGCTCAGTAAGGCAATAATGCAAGCATGGTAGATAACTACTCTATCTACATGCTGATAGTGTTATGCATAATTCATTTATAGTAGGAGCATGAGGAATAAAACTATGCCATGTGAATATACATATATATCATGCATCAAATCATGTGCATTGGCATATAAAACATGGTAGAGACGTCATGCATAAAACATCTCATGCTCAATCTCATTTAAATTCATAAAAGGGCAATTCATTTAGAAACCTCCTTTTTGAACCAACAACATAACACCACCAAATCAACTCACAAACCACAACCACATTTACATTCCACAATTCACGCATGTGTATAAATCTAGGTCACTATATCAGAAGTGCCTATGTGAATCATTACATCATAAATCATCCCAGACCACACGCATCCAGGTGTGCGGGGTATCATGCTGGCACGAAGATGGATTATCCCTCGCCAGACTTTCTCATCACATAACCATCATGCGGTACATCGTACTCCATGTGATATACACGGTACATCGTACTCCGCAACTCATATCATGATTGGGGGTGCCATTCCTAGGTCTTATCTACCCCATACCAAGAGTTTTCCATATTCCGTGAAGGAGAGCCTCCCTGCCGAACAGAGCCTCCCCGCCTAACAGAGCCTCCCTGCCTCCTCGGGCTTAAGGATGTTAGCTTAAGGATGTAGGGCTTAAGGGTCCTTTCCGTAAGAGAGTCTCCCCACCGAACAGAGCCTCCCCGCCTAACAGAGCCTCCCTGCCTCCTCGGGCTTAAGGATGTTAGCTTAAGGATGTAGGGCTTAAGGATCTTACCTTTACCATACCCATGTAGGAGAGCCTCCCTGCCTAACAGAGCCTCCCCGCCTCTTTGGGCTTAAAGATGTTGGCTTAAGGATCCCACCGTAAGAGAGCCTCCCCACCAAACAGAGCCTCCCCGCCTAACAGAGCCTCCCTGCCTCTTCGGGCTTAAGGATGTTAACTTAAGGATGTAAGGCTTAAGGATCTTACCCACTTTCACAACCCTATACGAATCCCATTGTACAAACTTGTGCGAGCAAAGCTCTAGCACGACTCATGCATCATGCATCTTCTCATAAAGAGGCGCGTACGAGCATAGCTCTAGTACGGTTATACTCATAAGATAACCATTCACAATCCACGTACGAGTAGAAGCTCCAGTACGGTTTATAAACATCTTCACAATTCAATTTCAAAGTGCGAGCTAGGCTCAAGCACGTTTCACACAAGTGAAAACATAGAAATCTCGCGCGAGCGAGGCTCTAACGCGAATTATATCACATACACGCGATAGGCGGCTTACATGCATTCAAAACATCTCATAATATGCTTAGTGCCTCGTATGGGCTATTTCACAACATCATTCAAGTACTAGCCAGCCTATCCTTTTATTTGCTCAAATCAAAGCATTGTGTTTTGTAAAAGCATTCAAAACACATGATTTATGCAATTATTAGCCTTACTATCCCTTTTTCATAACATCCACTTCAAATCCAAAACCACGCATATACCCATCATCTTTCACAATTACCATCAACATTTATTTGAGCAATTCATGCATTTCATACAACACCCAATATTCACCCAGTTCAAAATACGAGCAGCTATCTCTATATACTCACAAAATTCCCTTACCTGGAATCGCGATGCGTGATTCCACTTCCTTAAGCTGCTTACTCGTACGATTCGGTTCGCCTTCAACGAACTCTTCGGGACTGCACAAAATCGTATCCCGCATTATATTCGACCCATATATTGCAACCCTTGTGCTTGCTATAGTCAATTTAATCTATAGCCTCTATTAAAGCTTATTTGGCCTCGTTTCATTACTTTATCCATAACTCGAGTCTATGGATTTTCTTAGGCCTATTAACTTATTCAAAATCGATATCAAATCGATGTAAAGCTCATAGCGTTCATATCCCATGAATCCCCTCACTATGGCATTTATTCATCACATACATATCCATTTTCACATTTCTTCCAACCCACCATGTAATTCCATCTAACCATTAAAAATCATAACATTATCCCAATGACAACTTTAGCATGCCATAAACCATAAGTTCATTCAATCCCACATATCCTCACATTTTACCCATTTTAGATTTCTAGGTCACACCAATTTCACAACATTCCTAAGTAGTTTATCCATCAATACTTCTATCAATCAACTCCAAAATCAATTAAATAGCTAATGCATTTGGATTGGAGTGTTAGAATCTTACCAATATGATTTCTCTTCTTGCTCCAATTGGTAATGCCCTCAACTCCTTCAATTCCAAAAATGGGAAAATGCCCTCTCACTATGTTGTTCTCCTCTTTGATAGGAACAACTTTGCCTCTAATGATCTCTCTTCAAATCTCACTGAAAATGGTTGATTTTAGAGAGGGAAAGTTAGGTTTTTGGGGTTGAAATTGTAAGGTTAAGTGTTTTCCGAGATTTCCAAATTTTTCAGCTCTCCTTATATAGAAATGACTTGAGGAGATCGATCTGGTCCAAGAGGAGATCGATCTGGTCCCTTAAAATCCCTCTTTTTTACGGTATTTTTAAGCCTGAGATCGATCTATCGAAGCAATGAGATCGATCTGTTGAGGCATGAGATCGATCTGTCGAAGCATGAGATCGATCTGGTCCCAAACAGAGAGCTAAGGAGATCGATCTGGGTGCTTGGGGATCGATCTTTCCACTACAGAATGCTTGAGAGATCGATCTGGCTCCATTGGAGATCGATCTGCTCAATTCTTTCGCCCAAATAAGAGCATTCTGGCTCTTCCAGATCGATCTCTCATCCTAGGAGATCGATCTGGACCTCATGTTTTCCAGATTTCCTGCAGTTTCATTGCTGCAACTCATACCAACACACCTTCAATCTATTGCCATGACCATTTCCTCATCCATCCACCTCTATAACTTGAAAATGGCATCCATTCATACCTTATGCACATTGAAACTTGTGTGCATTCATTGTATATTCAAAGGTATGCAACATAAAACCAAATGGAGGCATAACTCTATTCCATTTTACCACACTACTCATTTTGAGTCTCAATCACATCCATCACTTGCTAGAACACATTTCTCCGTATTCATACTCAATGAAACTTGTATGTACGTTACAACTTATATTACACATACATACATTGAATCCATGGACTTACATCAATCATATTTTACATCACAAGTCCATTCATATTATTTGATCCAAGTACACACATTACCCTTATACATATACGGGGTCTTACATTCTCCCCTCCTTCAAGGAAATTTGGTCCTCCAAATTAGAACCAAGTCCCTCTTCAAACAGTTGGGGGTACTTCTCCCGTATCAAGTTCTCCAATTCCCACGTGGCCTCTCCCGCCGTGTGGTGCTGCCAAAGCACTTTCACCAAGGGAATTGTCTTATTCCGTAACACTTTCTCTTTTCTGTCCAATATCCGAACCGGCTTCTCAACATACGTCATACTCTCATGGAGCTCTAACGGCTCATATCTTATCACGTGTGCCGGGTCCGGGTGATACTTCTGAAGCATCGAGACGTGGAAGACGTTGTGGACATTCGCCAAGTCCGGTGGCAATGCCAATCTATACGCCTTTTCTCCCACTCTCTCTAAAATCTCGAAGGGTCCGATATACCTAGGGCTCAGCTTGCCCTTCTTACCAAATCTCATAATACCCTTCGCTGGTGATACCCTCAGAAACACCGACTCACCCTCATCAAACTCCAGTGGTCTTCGTCTCTTGTCAGCATAACTCTTTTGCCGGCTCTGAGCTGTCTGTAATCTCTCACATATCAACTGGACGTCCTCAGATGCCTGCTGCACTAAGTCCGGAGCAAAAATTTGTCTGTCACCAACCTCTTCCCATCCAATAGGGGAACGGCATCTACGTCCGTATAATGCCTCATAGGGTGCCATCCCGATACTAGCATGATAGCTATTATTATAAGCGAACTCGGCTAACTGTAGGTGGTCGTCCCAGGAGCCTCTATAATCCAGCACACACGCTCTCAACATATCCTCGAGGGTCTGTATAGTCCTCTCTGACTGCCCATCTGTCTGAGGATGAAAAGCGGTGCTAAAACTCAATCGGGTCCCCAGCGCTTTCTGAAAATGTTCCCAGAAATGGGAAGTGAAGCGGGCATCCCTATCAGAAACAACGCTCATTGGTACACCATGTAGCCGTACTATCTCTCGGATATACAGGTTCGCCAACTGACTCAGTGTATCGGTAGCTCTCATAGCCAAGAAATGGGCGGACTTAGTCAACCGGTCCACAATAACCCATATGGCATCATGACCTCTACGGGTCCTCGGCAACCCCATCAAAAAATCCATGGTGACATGCTCCCACTTCCATGTCGGTATCGGTAGAGGCTGCAATAATCCTGCAGGCTTCTGATGCTCTACCTTCACTTGCTGACAAACGAGACACTTAGCGACATATTCCGTAATGTCTCTTTTCATTCCAGACCACCAATAAACCTTCCGAAGGTTTTGATACATCTTGGTACTTCCCGGATGTATCGTATATTTCGATGAGTGAGCCTCTGATAAAATCGTTCTCCTGATCTCAGGATCCTTGGGAACGCATACTCTGCCTATGAACCTCAATAAGCCATCAGCACTCTGCTCAAAATCAATACCCACACCTATCTGTATCTGCCTCAGCCAATCGATACACCGTCGATCGCTCTGCTGGGCTTGCCGAATACGGCCAATCAACTTTGGCTCTAGTCTCAAACTAGCCATGATCTCAAGTCTCTCAGATCCAGGTGGGGTTACATCCAAACTGAGGTTCGCAAAGTGTTCTAACAATTCATGTTCCCGTACCATCATATAAGACACCAACCCAAGGTTCTTTCTACTCAAAGCATCGGCAACTACATTTGCCTTACCCGGGTGGTACATGATTTCACAATCATAGTCTTTCAGGAGTTCGAGCCATCTCCTCTGTCTCATATTCAGCTCTTTCTGCGAGAACAGGTACTTAAGGCTCTTATGATCTGTGAACACCTGAAATTTCTCACCATAGAGATAGTGGCGCCATATTTTCAAAGCAAATACTACGGCCGCCAACTCCAAATCATGTGTCGGGTAGTTCCTCTCATGATCTTTCAACTGTCTAGATCCATAGGCAACTACCTTCCCATCCTGCATAAGCACGCAGCCCAGTCCCTGGTGTGATGCATCCGTGTACACCAAGAATCCTCCTGAGCTGGTAGGAATGGTGAGAACTGGAGCAGTCGTCAATCGACGCTTAAGCTCCTCAAAACTCCTCTCACATGCCTCATCCCATGTAAACTTAACATCTTTACGCGTGAGGCGTGTCAACGGAGCAGCTAGTCTGGAGAAACCCTCTACAAATCTCTGATAATATCCTGCCAATCCCAGGAAACTTCTGATCTCAGTTACTGTCTTGGGCTGTTCCCACTGCACAACTGCCTCTATCTTGGATGGATCCACTGATACCCCATCCTTAGACACAACATGCCCCAGAAATGAGATCTGTTCCAACCAAAAGCTACACTTGCTGAGTTTGGCATACAATTCTCTCTCTCGGAGGGTCTGCAAAACTATCCTCAAGTGCTCCTCATGATCTTCCCTGGACTTGGAATACACCAAAATGTCATCTATGAAAACAATCACAAACTTGTCCAGGTATGGCTTGAATATATCATTCATCAATGCCATAAATGCTGCGGGAGCATTCGTCAATCCGAATGGCATCACCAAAAACTCGTAGTGGCCATAACGGGTACGAAATGCTGTCTTGGGTACATCTCCACTCCTGATCCTCAACTGATGGTACCCTGACCGCAGATCTATCTTAGAAAATACTTCGGCTCCCTGGAGCTGATCCAACAAATCATCGATTCTTGGAAGGGGGTACTTGTTCTTAATGGTGGCCTTATTCAACAACCGGTAATCTATACACAGTCGGAGGCTTCCATCCTTCTTCCTTACAAATAGAACCGGTGCTCCCCAAGGTGAGACACTCGGTCTAATAAACCCCTTCTCCAACAACTCTTGCAGCTGTTTCTTCAGCTCTTCCAATTCTATCGGAGCCATTCTATAGGGTGGCTTCGATATCGGTTCTGTACTAGGTACTAACTCAATGTAAAATTCCATTTCCCTTTCAGGTGGTAGTCCTGGTAATTCATCCGGAAAGACATCAGGGTAGTCCGCAATTACGGGTATGTCCCTCAATTCCGGGGGTGCCTCATCTATATCGACCACATAGGCAATGAACCCTTCACATTATCCTCTCCATCATTAGTAACATAACCCATCACTCCACATTCAACATTTATCAAAATAAATGATTTATCTCTCAAGCATTATGCATTTAAAATCATACTCCTTTATTTACCACAAGTATACAAGTCTTCATATCATTTCTTTTCATCAAAATTTACAATAAGATTGTCTAGTCCTGAAAACATTAATGTTTTGGCATGACAATCCATCACAACACGATTGGTAGACATTAATGTTTTGGCATGACAATCCATCACAACACGATTGGTAGCCAACCAATCCATTCCCAAAATTACATCAAAATCATTCATATTTAATAAAATCAGATTGGCTATCATTTCCTTCCCCTCTATCTTTAATTTACAATCCCTACATACATGCTCGGTCAATTGACTATCATTCATGGGTGTGGAAATCATCAACATTTTATCCAACAATGTTGGTTTCACATATTTCAACAATTTATGTGCAAAGGAAGGTGATATGAAAGAATGTGTGGCACCAGGATCAAATAATACCAATGCTTCTAAATCAAAGATTCGAATGGTACCTTTTATCACATCCGTCGAAGCATCTGCGGTGTCCTGATCCAGTGCATGTACTCTTCCTCTGCTCACACCCGCAGCCTGTTTCCCTTTTTCCTCAGCTGTAGCCCTCCTCCTCGGGGCTACTGTCTCAACTGGAGCTCCCTCAGGCTCCTTGCCCTTCTGTGGGGCAATCTCCATCTTCTCGGGACAATACTTAGCCATATGTCCTGGTCTCTCGCATCTAAAACACACCATAGGGGTCATCGGACAGGGCCTATTCCCATGGAATCTCCCACATCTCCTACACTGATCAGTAGTAGGTCGTGGTCCCCCAATATTCATGCCCCTCGGCGCAGTCAAGGCTGGGTATACGGGAGGTCTAGCAGCTCTCTCCTGCACCTCCTCAATCTTTGGCCTCTTCTCGAAAAATCTTTGGCCACCTCTCTTGGCCACTCTTCCAAACCCGGATCTCTTCCGATCCTTGTCCTTTTTAACACTGACTCTCCCAAGCTCGGAGGCATTTCGCTCAAAGTCTTGTTCACATAACTGAGCCTTGTGTACCGCCTCCTCATAAGTCACAATATCGAAGGGAGCTAGCTTAGTCCGGATGGCCAATCTCAATCCATCCATGAACTTCTGAATCTTTTGGGTCTCACTACCCATCGTGTCAGGGTCATATCTTCCCAATGACATAAACTTGGACTCATACTCGTCCACAGTCCGGTTCCCCTGAACCAAATTCATAAATTCCATCCGCAATTTCCTCTGTGCGGTAGCTGGAATATACTGTCTCCTGAAGGCCTCTAGAAATATCTCCCACGAGATCTCAGAGTGTCTGGCCCTCAAAATAACCTCGGTGGACCTCCACCAATGCTCGGCCTCGCCTTTCAGCATAAACACGGCGAAGGCAACCTTCTCACTTGAAGTGCATCGGAAAAACCTATACAGTTTCTCCATCTCATACACCCAATCCTCCGTAATCACCGGGTCCTTCACCCCTCTGAACACTGGGGGTTTTAGCGCTTGAAACTCTCGTAGCCTGCTCAAGTCGCAGTCATAACCCAAATCACTACCGCTCTGCTGTGGAGCGATAGGAGAAGCTATATCCTGAGCTGGAGGTGGTGTAACTGTAGCTGTCTCAGCAGTCTGAGGTCTCTCCGCCTCTGCAGCTGCCTGTTCAGTAGTAGGCTGTGCCGCGGGAC
Organism: Firmiana major; assembly: GCA_033439115.1. Classification (NCBI taxonomy): domain Eukaryota; kingdom Viridiplantae; phylum Streptophyta; class Magnoliopsida; order Malvales; family Malvaceae; genus Firmiana; species Firmiana major. The sequence goes on from CM065905.1 coordinate 44,599,517, forward strand.
CTCGTCTGTCACCGGCGCCCAAGGCCTGCGTGACTATCTCCACCAGACTCTCAATACTCCACTCTAATCTAGCGAAGCGAGCCTCAGTATCACCTGCTCTCTCAGCAGGGTTCTGTGGAGCCTGTTCAGTCTGTGGCTCCGCACGGCTCTCAGGCCTACCTCTACGGCCTCTAGCACGTGCTCTCGCCCCTCTACCTTTGCGTGTAACTGGCATAGTGCCTAACTCCCTGTATTATAATAATTCATTAAGCTCAATCCATCACGGTATACACAGTTATATCTAAACAAAAGCACAGTACTATGGGGATGTACTTTCCTACATTTTATTAATGACTCACATCAGGCCAACACAGCTCTGATACCAATCTCTGTCACGACCCAATTCCATTCTCCTTAACCGAAAATCACTGAAAATTTTTCGCGTTTTACTGTTACCTTCCCTGGTCGTGAACTAAACTCGCCACACGCTGTTGGGCTGTGAGCCAATAATAAATACCATATCTCATTCATTCTCAATTAATTAAAACGATGTCATACATGTGCATTTAATCGTGTACTTATACGAATACATGTTTTACTGACATCTACATCCCCGTAATTACAACTCAAAAGAGTACTGTGCTTTTACATTGTTTAGATACAAAAAGAATCACTGTGTATATACCTTTCAGCAATGGAGATGCAGCGGAGTTCAAAATAATACGCCTCAGTCCTCACTGGGCTACTATGCACGCTCTGTAGGGGGGAAAATAGAGTGGGATGAGCAACCACACGCTCAGTAAGGCAATAATGCAAGCATGGTAGATAACTACTCTATCTACATGCTGATAGTGTTATGCATAATTCATTTATAGTAGGAGCATGAGGAATAAAACTATGCCATGTGAATATACATATATATCATGCATCAAATCATGTGCATTGGCATATAAAACATGGTAGAGACGTCATGCATAAAACATCTCATGCTCAATCTCATTTAAATTCATAAAAGGGCAATTCATTTAGAAACCTCCTTTTTGAACCAACAACATAACACCACCAAATCAACTCACAAACCACAACCACATTTACATTCCACAATTCACGCATGTGTATAAATCTAGGTCACTATATCAGAAGTGCCTATGTGAATCATTACATCATAAATCATCCCAGACCACACGCATCCAGGTGTGCAGGGTATCATGCTGGCACAAAGATGGATTATCCCTCGCCAGACTTTCTCATCACATAACCATCATGCGGTACATCGTACTCCATGTGATATACACGGTACATCGTACTCCGCAACTCATATCATGATTGGGGGTGCCATTCCTAGGTCTTATCTACCCCATACCAAGAATTTTCCATATTCCGTGAAGGAGAGCCTCCCTGCCGAACAGAGCCTCCCCGCCTAACATAGCCTCCCTGCCTCCTCGGGCTTAAGGATGTTAGCTTAAGGATGTAGGGCTTAAGGGTCCTTTCCGTAAGAGAGCCTCCCCACCGAACAGAGCCTCCCCGCCTAACAGAGCCTCCCTGCCTCCTCGGGCTTAAGGATGTTAGCTTAAGGATGTAGGGCTTAAGGATCTTACCTTTACCATACCCATGTAGGAGAGCCTCCCTGCCTAACAGAGCCTCCCCGCCTCTTTGGGCTTAAAGATGTTGGCTTAAGGATCCCACCGTAAGAGAGCCTCCCCACCAAACAGAGCCTCCCCGCCTAACAGAGCCTCCCTGCCTCTTCGGGCTTAAGGATGTTAACTTAAGGATGTAAGGCTTAAGGATCTTACCCACTTTCACAACCCTATACGAATCCCATTGTACAAACTTGTGCGAGCAAAGCTCTAGCACGACTCATGCATCATGCATCTTCTCATAAAGAGGCGCGTACGAGCATAGCTCTAGTACGGTTATACTCATAAGATAACCATTCACAATCCACGTACGAGTAGAAGCTCCAGTACGGTTTATAAACATCTTCACAATTCAATTTCAAAGTGCGAGCTAGGCTCAAGCACGTTTCACACAAGTGAAAACATAGAAATCTCGCGCGAGCGAGGCTCTAACGCGAATTATATCACATACACGCGATAGGCGGCTTACATGCATTCAAAACATCTCATAATATGCTTAGTGCCTCGTATGGGCTATTTCACAACATCATTCAAGTACTAGCCAGCCTATCCTTTTATTTGCTCAAATCAAAGCATTGTGTTTTGTAAAAGCATTCAAAACACATGATTTATGCAATTATTAGCCTTACTATCCCTTTTTCATAACATCCACTTCAAATCCAAAACCACGCATATACCCATCATCTTTCACAATTACCATCAACATTTATTTGAGCAATTCATGCATTCCATACAACACTCAATATTCACCCAGTTCAAAATACGAGCAGCTATCTCTATATACTCACAAAATTCCCTTACCTGGAATCGCGATGTGTGATTCCACTTCCTTAAGCTGCTTACTCATACGATTCGGTTTGCCTTCAACGAACTCTTCGGGACTGCACAAAATCGTATCCCGCATTATATTCGACCCATATATTGCAACCCTTGTGCTTGCTATAGTCAATTTAATCTATAGCCTCTATTAAAGCTTATTTGGCCTCGTTTCATTACTTTATCCATAACTCGAGTCTATGGATTTTCTTAGGCCTATTAACTTATTCAAAATCGATATCAAATCGATGTAAAGCTCATAGCGTTCATATCCCATGAATCCCCTCACTATGGCATTTATTCATCACATACATATCCATTTTCACATTTCTTCCAACCCACCATGTAATTCCATCTAACCATTAAAAATCATAACATTATCCCAATGACAACTTTAGCATGCCATAAACCATAAGTTCATTCAATCCCACATATCCTCACATTTTACCCATTTTAGATTTCTAGGTCACACCAATTTCACAACATTCCTAAGTAGTTTATCCATCCATACTTCTATCAATCAACTCCAAAATCAATTAAATAGCTAACGCATTTGGATTGGAGTGTTAGAATCTTACCAATATGATTTCTCTTCTTGCTCCAATTGGTAATGCCCTCAACTCCTTCAATTCCAAAAATGGGAAAATGCCCTCTCACTATGTTGTTCTCCTCTTTGATAGGAACAACTTTGCCTCTAATGATCTCTCTTCAAATCTCACTGAAAATGGTTGATTTTAGAGAGGGAAACTTAGGTTTTTGGGGTTGAAATTGTAAGGTTAAGTGTTTTCCGAGATTTCCAGATTTTTCAGCTCTCCTTATATAGAAATGACTTGAGGAGATCGATCTGGTCCAAGAGGAGATCGATCTGGTCCCTTAAAATCCCTCTTTTTCACGGCATTTTTAAGCCTGAGATCGATCTGTCGAAGCAATGAGATCGATCTGTTGAGGCATGAGATCGATCTGTCGAAGCATGAGATCGATTTGGTCCCAAACAGAGAGCTAAGGAGATCGATCTGGGTGCTTGGGGATCGATCTTTCCACTACAGAATGCTTGAGAGATCGATCTGGCTCCATTGGAGATCGATCTGCTCAATTCTTTCACCCAAATAAGAGCATTCTGGCTCTTCCAGATCGATCTCTCATCCTAGGAGATTGATCTGGACCTCATGTTTTCCAGATTTCCTGCAGTTTCATTGCTGCAACTCATACCAACACACCTTCAATCTATTGCCATGACCATTTCCTCATCCATCCACCTCTATAACTTGAAAATGGCATCCATTCATACCTTATGCACATTGAAACTTGTGTGCATTCATTGTATATTCAAAGGTATGCAACATAAAACCAAATGGAGGCATAACTCCATTCCATTTTACCACACTACTCATTTTGAGTCTCAATCACATCCATCACTTGTTAGAACACATTTCTCCGTATTCATACTCAATGAAACTTGTATGTACGTTACAACTTATATTACACATACATACATTGAATCCATGGACTTACATCAATCATATTTTACATCACAAGTCCATTCATATTATTTGATCCAAGTACACACATTACCCTTATACATATACGGGGTCTTACACAGGGAGGTCAACCAGTGTCTCGCCCTATCCCTAAGTGAGAAAGGGAATAGTCTAAGCCTAAGTGCATCGTCTGATAATCCATTGTGTTTGAAAGTATTGCACAGATCTAAAAATTGCCCTAAGTGAGCATGTGGGTCATCATGGGGAAGCCCACTGAACTGTAATGAACTTTGGATCATCTGGAGAATCGAAGGCTTAATTTCAAAATTGTTTGCAGGGACAGCTGGTGGCCTAATGCCGGAATAATATCCTCCAATCATTGGCATTGCATAATCTCCAACGGTTCTAATTTCCCTATTTTCTGTCATTGTGTTTTGCAGCGGAGTTTTAAATTTCCTAGAGTCCTTTCGAATTTTTCTAAGAGTACGTTCAATTTCAGGATCTAGAGGAAAGCAATCAAAACTCTTGGCTCTACGTATGCAAACATCAGAAAATCCTTAAAATTTCTTTTCTTTTCTTTTCTTTTTTTAAGTTTTTTTTTTTGAATTTTTCAAAATTTTAATTTTTTTTTAATTTACTAATCTAGATTAAACTTCTAAATATTAACAATCTAAATATTTACAATCTAGAATTACACCTAAGCATAATTTCACCGATATTAATTAACGACTAATTAAAACTTCCCCGGCAACGGTGCCAAAAACTTGACAAGCCCTAAGGGTATCTATCCGCAAGTGCACGGGTCGTCCAAGTAATAATGGGATTTGAGTCCCAGAATAATCGTCCCACAGAGAAGTTGTTAGCCTAATTAACTACCGGTTAATCTTACCCTAAGTATATCCTAGCAAATTATGAATTCAAAGAGGGTGATCGACTGAGGCTAATTAAAAGCAATGAAATAATAATAACTAAAGGAAATAAAACCGAACAAAATTTACTTACAGTACTCTGAGCAATTAAAAGCAAATAACCTACAAAAGAAAATTAAAACAGTTAAAATGAATTAACGCAAATAAAATGCAAATATGAAAATAAAGCAATAAAACTAATTAAACTAAAATTAAACAAGCTTGAAATTAAATTAATCTAACAACTAATGCATGAAAAATGAATTAAGCTACTAAAATTGGAAAATGCCAAACATGGCCTTAAACATTTTAAATCTTTCCCCCCATTCACTATTCATTTGGCATTTTTGTTTCCATTTTCAGGTACTGCTGCTCGCGTCCTCTGGTCTGTTGCCCCGGTTCTGCCACGGTTTGTCTGCTTCCGCTCCTGCAGTGTGGCTATTCCCAGCTACTGTCCTGCTTCAGCTAGCATAAACATCCACAGACTGCCTGCTACAGACGTCCTCAGTTCAGCTACCGTCTGCTGCCGACGCTGCTTCTGGGTTCCGCATCATTCAGCTTGTGTGCATAACCGGATGTTAAGGGAGTACTTCAACAGCATCAGCATCTGCGTCCTAGCCTAACGTTGCCTTCAACCTCTCGGAGTCCAGCTTCATACTCAGCAATAAACACACAAGACAACACAACCCGTTAGTTCCCAGCTCATAGAAACAGTAAATAATGATCGAAACAGAGCAATACAGAGGATAAGAAATGAAGCTAAGAATGAACTATTGGTCCTACCGATTACTTCATGAAACTCTACACTAGTAGACTCATCCCTAATCTTTACACTAACCGTTAAAGAGCAGGAAATGACACTTAACTAATATGAGGAATAAAATGCAGTAAATGGTTGGATTAAAGAAACATGCTGATCATACCGTAAAAATGGAAGCTATATTCTAAATACTAACTTGAACAGAACATAAAATGCATGTAAGTCAGAATGAAATCAAGAGAAGGATTAACAAAAACATGAAGCAACCCAGAAGATAGAAACCGAGAGAAAATAAAAAAGACAACAGAAAACAAACTAAACGGCAGTGACAAAAATAATCTCAGACCCGCAGCTCATTCATCACCATCGATTCCCTCTCTTCTAGCTTTTTAATGCAATGGTTCCACATTGCTTTAATGTGAACTCATGCCTAGCATTTGCCCACATTCCAACACCAAAACCAATCAGCATAAATACAGGAAGAAACAGGAACCGAATGCATCTTTTGAAAGTTAACCGAGAACAACTGAGTTATGGTAAAAAAAATTAAAGAAAACAAAGATTAAGTGATTTGGGAAAAAGAAACCGAGAGCTAAATGTGAAACTAAGCTTTGAAAATACAAAAATAAAACTTAATGAAAGAAACCGGGAAGATAGAAAAACAATGAAGAAACCGAGACCTAGAAAACTCAATGGAGAAAAACCGATGAACAGTAAAAATTAAGAAACAGAGAGGAACAAAAAAAAAATAAAAATAATACTTTAAATTAAAACTTAAACAGTAAATGAACAATGAATTGAAACTGATTAAATCCTAGAAGAAAATAAACAATGGTGGCTGTTGTCACCAGCCGTAAACATAAAACGTTTAAAGAAAAAATAAAACCTAAAATAAATGTTTAACCTAAAAAACTAAAAACTAAAAGCTACCCCTTTTCAATTGACATTTTTTTCTATTTATACACACACTTAGGGGTACAATTGTAATATTTTTATCCTAAATGAATTTGACATTATTTGGCCACTTGTCTTCACACCATTGGCTCCTTGAAAAATAATATTTCCATGTCATCTGTCTTTTTGTCCAATTGGATGTGTTAGGCTCGTGTTGTCCGCGTGGTCCAATCTCGATTTTAGCCCAATTTCGGTCCATTTTCTACTGAAATATTCAAAATTCATCTGGATTTAATTTATCTACAAACATGACAATTTTAATTAAATAAAGGGGATAATTAACAAAATAAATTGGAGATTTAAATAATTAATTAGGAAATTAAGCACAAATAATTCTAAAAATATAGAATTATCACCATGGACCCAAGTCCATACTCCAACTCCAATGGACTTTCCATCTTAAATCATGTCTCATATACCAGGCGAGCATGCAGCGTGACACACAGTCATCGCAAGGCTCTAGTGCGGTACGATTTATCGTTAAGGCCCAACCCATTCAAGGGCCGTCGACTGGCATCCCCTTGGGTCCCAAACCCCCAGGTTTACCTCTACTCATTAAAAATAGGTGCGAGCAATGGTCCAGCACTTTTCTCAAAACCATCGTGCGAGTTAAACTCCAGCACGACACATTAAAAGCATAAAAACATGTGCGAGCTAACAGTCCAGCACATAGTCAAGTCATTAAAACGGGTGTGAGCTAGAACTCCAACACCAATCTCATCTCAAATCCGATAGGTGGCTATTTTCTCTTTTAAATTCAAAACATGTTTATTTATGCAGCATGTCTTTCCATGCTAAAACATGTAAAACTAGCCAACCTATCATTATCATTTCTCAATCACCACATCAATACAAAATTGAGAAAAACACTAAAATCATGCATATCATGCTATTTCCTTACCCCATCTCATTTCTCAATACATATATATCATAGTATATTTCATGCTCCAAGTCATTTCATAGAATCGTAGTATCGTACTAATTCTAGTAATATATCTATGAAATTTTCGTAAAATACGTACGAACATCTATATAGCTAACACACAGTCCCTTACCTTGATTTACTTGTGTGCAATTGTCTTCCTTTATGCTTCTCGCGTTCTTATCTCGACTTGTTTCAGAGTATCATTGGGAACTGCAATTCATCCATCAAGCACTTGAGTTAGCGTTTCTAACTCTTGTTCAACTAGGCATTTATCCAATGCCTTAAATATACATTTTACTCCTTGTGGTAAATCTCATAATTTATTCCAATATCAGCACATCCAAATCATACCCACAACACAATCATCCTCTTAAGATAACTCATTCATCATTAATACTTCTACATTCCACTTTCTCACACTAGACCATTTCTAGGTTATGGTGGATTCTTTACTTTCTAGGTAGTTTCTATCATTTCTATGCATACTAATCATTTCCCACATCAATATCCAAACAAATGTACTTGGGTATTTGCATTAGAAACTCACCTAGCTTGATTTCCTCCTTGCTCCAATGGAAATACACCTTGTTGCTTAAATCCAACAAATGGGGAAAATGCCTCCCAACTATGTTGTTCTTCTCTTTGATATGAACAACTTTGTCTATAATAGCTTTCCCTTAAATATTACTAAAAATTGTTGGATTTAGGAGTGAGAAAGCTAGGTTTTTGAGTTTGGAATGGAAAGAAATGGTTTTGTCCCGAAATCTGCAGATCCAACTGCTCCTATTTATAGATCCATCTTGATGAGATCGATCTGCCTTTGGTGGAGATCGATCTGGCCCTCTTAAAATCCCTCCTTTCCAAGACATTTTGAAGGCAGAAGATCGATCTGTCGAGACTTGAGATCGATCTGCTGTCAAATAGAAGCTTAAGGAGAACGATCTGGTCTTAGGGGAGATTGATCTGCTTCCAACCCGAGAGCTAAGAAGATATATATGGCTCCCTTGGAGATCGATCTGCTCTATTCCATTGCTCAAGTAAGAGCATTCTGGCTCTTTCAGATCGATCTCTCGTCCTATGAGATCGATATGGCCTTCATATTTCCAGATCTTACTGTAGTTTTCTGCAGAAAACTTATACCAAAACATCCTTAATTTGCTGCCATAGTCATTTTCTCATTCGATTATCTTTAAGACTTGAAAATGACATCCATCCATACCTTATGCACATTAAAACTTGTGTGTAACCTTTGTATAACCAAAGGTACATGATATAAACAAAATTAAAGTGCACAACTTATGAAATCTTCCTTCCATTTCGCCATACCACTCATATTCCATCTCACTCACATTCTTCCCATGGTTAAGTCCATTTCTTCACATTCATATATATTGTAATTTGTACGTACAATCACAACTCCTATTACATGTGTGTACCTTAAACTTATGGACTTACATTACATATAATTCACATTACAAGTATATCATCATACTTATGAATTCATTTACATATATATATATATATATAAGGTTAAACCTATACGGGGTCTCATAGGAAGTTAGACCGCTATGTGTGGAGGAACTAAAGGATTCAATACCTCGCTCATGGTCGAGGAGACAATAGACCGCGTGATAGACGCGACAATGGCAGAGAAAATATGAGGAGAAACGAAGAAAGAAGAAATGAGACTAGAAGGGGAGAACATAAGAACCAACAGATAGACAATGAACCTATAGGAGCTACTATTAATGTCATTTCCGGTTGAGAGTACATAGTTGGTAGCTCACCAAGGCCTTGAAGGAAGATGAGAAGTTCAGGGCAAAGTAGGAAGAACCCTATAGAGTCAGGAGGGTGATCAGACCCGGCACCTGTATCTTGAAAAGCTTACAAGGTAAGAAGATAACAAAGACGTGGAATACCAAACACTTAAAACCATATTAGTAGTGAGACTTTAATTTATTTAATATTATTTATTGTTATTAAACTATAGGTTGCAATTTTATTTGTTGAACTGTGATTTATTCCATATTGATATTACCCGTTGAAGTTTTTAAATAATTGATAATTCATTAATCGTACCAAGGGCTTGAAGCAAAAAATGTGTGAGGTAAGCAACTAAGAAAATGTGCAAGGGCTTGAAGCGAAAAATGCACGAGGTAAGCCATGCACCCAAATAAAGGGCTTGAAGCAAAAAATGCGTGAGGTAAGTCACAATGAAAGTCTGCAAGGGCTTGAAGCGAAAAATGCATGAGGTAAGCCATAAAGAAAATGTGCAAAGGCTTGAAGCGAAAAATGCGCGAGGTAAGCCACGAAGAAAATGTGCAAGGGATTGAAGCGAAAAATGTGCGAGGTAAGCCACACACCCAAGCAAAAGGCTTGAAGGGAAAAATACGCAAGGTAAGCCATGAAGAAAATGTGCAAGGGTTTGAAGCGAAAAATGGGCGAGGTAAACCACACACCCAAATAAAGGGCTTGAAGTAAAAAATGCGCGAGGTAAGCCACGAAGAAAATGTGTAAGGGCTTAAAGTGAAAAATACGCGAGGTAAGCCACAAAGAAAATGTACAAGGGCTTGAAGCGAAAAATGCGCGAGGTAAACCACGCAATCAAACAAAGGGCTTGAAGCGAAAAATGCGTGAGGTAAGCCACAAAGAAAATGTACACGGGCTTGAAGCGAAAAATGCATGAGGTAAGCCACGCACTCAAAATAACAAGGGCTTGAAGCGAAAAGTGCTCGAGGTAAGCCACCAAGAAATAGTACAAAGGCTTGAAGTAAAAAATGCGCGAAGTAAGCCACACAGTCAAATTAATAAAAAGTGCACAAGGAAAACCACCCCCTCGAAATAAACCATACTTATGAAAGAAAACGAAAGTCAAATAAGGCCCGATGTACAAGAACGTCGCTACTAACAGCTTGAGGAGCGTGTCCTATATTTAGTTAGGAGCCTATAAGAGTAACATTTAGGAAGAAGAAAAGCATTACGAATAAACCAAAGGTCAGATTCCCTAAGCTTGGAAGAGTAACCTAAATTTATTTACTTTTGCTACCTTATCCGGCCATTGGGGAGCAAGCAATAAAATCGACGATTAGAAAATATGAAAAATTGAGCAGATATCCTTAGCCAAAAATTTTAACTTGAGAATTTGACCTCAGGGTTTGACTCGAGATTTTCATGACAGAGTTTGACCTAAGAATTTGACCTCTGAATTTGACCTATGAATTAATTTCATAGTTTAACTTGAGGATTTGACATGAGACTACGATGAAAATATGTGTACTCTTCCGCAAGGTTATACCTAGCGCGGGCAACACACGCCACGTGGCGCGGGCAACACACGCCACGTGGCGCGGGCAACACACGCCACGTGGCGCGACGGGAGATACTCTCCCGCACTATAGGCGGGAGAGTCTCTCGCCTCATCAGATTAAGCAGCACCCTCCCATGAAACAGAGGCTTCAAGCCTCATATATCTTTACGCCATGTGGCGTAAAGAGAGTGCGCCACGTGGTGTAAAGAAAAAACCTTGCGAGAGGCTACCCTCCCGCAACTTTGCGAGAGGGCTCTCCTGCCCTTCTCGTCCATGTCTGTGGGCGTGCCACGTGGCACGCCCATATCAATCTTATAAATAGAAAAATTATATTAGGGCATTTAGGTAATTTTACCCTTAAATATTTTTGATTCTGCAGATTCGTAAAGCAGTAAGAGATATTTAATTAATGGATAAATACGTAATTAAATGTGGAATTAATCCCTATAAATAGGAGTTAGGTATGATTCTTGGAGCTTTCTATTTTTTCTGGACAGAAACTCTACCAAATATTTTGTCTGACTTAAGCATCAGAGTGCTTACATAGGGAAAAACCCCTGCGTCTCTCTGGTCATTATTTTTCTTACAGAATCTTTAGTAGCACGTGACACAAAAATGAAGGCGATGACGTCAACAATTCGTAATTATTGTAACAAAGTAACAACACTTGTAATTGGAGAATCATACTCTAAGTTGATTTTACACATGTTCTTTGTTATAACCAAACCAAAGTCATTCAACTGTTTGGCCTTTAACAATGATTCATATGAGCAATATACAAACCTTCAGTAAGGTAGAATTGTATTATGGCAGTAGATGTGCTAGTAGTAGCTTAAGTTTTCTGAAACTCACCACAAAGATGTATTGTAAACAATTCTTGATCTTGCATAGGAAGATAAGGGCAGCAAGTACAGGGGATTTTGTAAGGCAGAATAAAAGCTTGCATGAATGCTTTACTGTAATTGCAATAATAACAGCTATAAGTGCTGGGTTTGCCAAATACTAGAGGACCTTCCTCTTCCTTTCATTGTCACAATTCACAAGGTTTTGTTGCAATGAGATGCTGCAAATCATAGGGATTTTCAGGGTATGGTTGCCACAATCTCAGGGAAGTTTTCTTCCTTGGTGTCACACCTATCAAGAGGGAATTTTTTTTTTTTTTGGTGGCTGACCATAATGGGATTCATATATGTTAGATTTAATTCTAATTCAACTAGCTTTTGACTCAATTGGAATTATTAACTTAAGGCTCAAATTTTTATTAAACTTTTTAATGACTTGTGGTCTATTAACCAACTAAACTCTTTTTAAATGGGTTAGCCTAATATATGCTCTTTTAATTTAAAAAAATTAGCCTTTATAATTTAATTAAAACTTTTAAGTAAATCCTCTTGATCAAATTTATTTTTGTCAAGCCTATTAAACCTTTCAACTAAAAATTCGACTAATGGATTTAATTAAACCCCTTAAATTAAATCCATAGTTAACAAATGTGGGCCTTTATGAATTAATTAAACCTACTTAATTAAACACATTTAATTAAGTCCACATTATTATTATTATTATTATTATTATTATTATTAAATTTATTATTTCTTTTTAATAAGTCTAAATAGAAACTTCCTAAATTTCTAATCCTTAATCAATTTAATTTATGTATAGCTCTTTTTATGTGGCCTATTAGATTTGCAATATGTTATCTATGAATTTAAATTTTTAAATTCATAGGTCATGATTAGTAGGTAGCAGTACATCATGACTACTTAAATGTTATAATAGTTAAAATGTTTGACCAACATTTCAATGTGTTGTATCTTAGTGTAAGTCAATTCTTTCATCACAATATCTAAGAAATGAGTAAAGTTTGGTTTAATGTCTACTTTAAAGTACATTTCCATGTTTACCCTTGATCCCTAAATATTAACACCCCACAATTAGTGCTTTGGCCAAAGATTTTATGAGTTAATATAAGCTTGGATACACAAGATATTATCACATTAAATCACTCACGGTAATGAATCCTCATATTGACTACTTGTCCACTTTCATATGCTTCAGGTCATATCCAAAAAACCTATTTTAGCATAAAAGTCGAAGTATGGCGAAACACATAAAATAACTTAGCATAAAAGTCAGAAGATCATTTTCACTACTTAGACATGGAAGTATATTCTATAGACACTTAAGTGAGACCACAAAATATAACTCCCACTTTGGGTCATGTTTAGTGAATTTATTCTTTAATAAGCACCCACGTGCTATCCTCAAACATATTTCAATTTATGAGATCAATTGCTTAATACATAAGTAAATCAGCTTAACATGTACAGATCTTTGAGCATTATCAATGCCCTATCTCCACATTACAATGACCAAGAACAATTTTAAGAACTAAGCTTTGAAGTTTAAAGATTCTCATAGATGTAACTACATTGCAATTCCTTTACAAGGCTGGTGCTGTTCTATGGGCTTCATCTCATCTTGTAATCATTATGTCTGAGCATAGTCAACTAACATGCTGAAGGAAAACCTTTCATGTAACTTCCCTAAGTGAACATATTTTGCTACTGTACCAGGTGAGTAGGCTCTAAGGCATACATTAACAATCTCTCACTTGAACTAGTGTCAATCACTGACATATCCAATATCAACTCATTTGCTTAGTAAATGTGTCTTTGTATAGACTATATTACATGATCACTCAGGAGAGTACTATGTGTAACGACCCGAAACTGCAAGTTTTCAGTAATTTCTAGCGGAAGTATAAAAATTTAGGCTAAATTTTTCATTTTTCTTTCCATACTTGTTTGTCGTGTGAGTAGAGTCTTAAAATATTTCTAGGTCTCAAACTACCTAGTCTGGCTTAAGGTTATGATCCTAAGGTCCCAGTCTGACTTCTTATTAACTTTTCAAATCAATTCTTAATTTAATACACATCTCGACACATACACAGAAAAGTAATCTGTTTGAAAAAGTATAATTAAATAGTATAAATAACTATATCGATATGAGCTACGAGATCTCGAAGCTTTTTCTTTGAAGTCGATACTGATATTGAGGTTAATGCACCTTTAGCCTGAACCTGTGATGGAAAGTAGAGGGTGTGAGCTTTTGTCACGCCCTTCTCTCACACGCGACCTACCAAAATCTCCACAATTTTTTTTTTTTTTTTGCATTTCACTTACCTCTTCTGCTGTCATCACTTCACACCAATTAGTTGGGCTGTGATTCGATATTAGTCACCCATTCATATTCATTCATAACATGCATACAATTTAATATTCTTTTCTATAATGTACCTTTTTATACATTAATACAAATACTTGTACATATACATCCCCAACTATACAATCGTTTATATAGTTATGCTTATACATTGTTCAGTACAAAATGTCAAGTGTGTATATCTCTCGTAAGATGGATAGGTAGCGGATCAAGTCTACAAATCTCCAGCTGTGTCCACCTACTATGGGTGCTCTGAAAAGAGGGAAATAATAAGGGGGTGAGCTCACAGCTAAGTAAGGAAATCAGGCAAGCAAGTAGATAATCACAATATCTACAAAATACTATGCTCATGCCTCAAACTCATTTCCTTACCCTATTTGTATCTAAAGCATGCATCTCTATCGAAGCTTTTATGCAATATATGTATATATAGATATAAAACATCAGTTATAAAACTGGAAATATGCTGGTTTAACAATCTCAGCATTTTATGCATAACATTGCATGTCTCATGTAATTTCACACAAATCACATTTTCTCATGCCATTCAATTAAATAAAAAAATATGGCATTCATCATGTTTAAAAACATGCAAATCTGGGCCTCACCTATCCCTCGGGTTACCCTTTCACAATTCACAAACTCACATGTTCATATCATAAAATCATGTGATAATTCAATCAAGAAATATTGTTTCACATTGCATAAAAAGAAACTGAGATAGGTAACTACATGTTCCGAGATTATGATCATAACTCATTTTTCGTGATCCCATACTACACAGTACTCAATGTGCGAGGTCTCACAATTACTGTAACAGGAGGTGGGTTAAATCTCTACCGTCAGCACTCAATCTGAGGATTTGATCCTGGAGCAATCCAGATCCTATTGGATCTCGATCCTACTACTAACCAGTCCTATACAAGTACATTCAAGTACTCACGGTACAGCGTACTCCATGTGACATACACGGTACATAGTACACCATGAACCCTATCTCAAGGTGGGATGCTCGCCACGAGTCTTAGTCCTCATACCTTGGATATAGCTCATAATCGGGATGCTCGCCAAGAGTCTTTGTCCTCGTACCATAGGTTATTTCGATAGCCCTCGACCGTATCTCAAAATATTGCACATGTGAGCATATATATATCAGTGCGACACACAATCAACATAGGCTCCCAACACGGCTGTTTCATGCTTTTTTCAAATCCAGTACGTGCGAGTAAATTCCCAACAGGACCATATCACAATGATATAACTCTAGTATGAGTAATGCTCCCAGCACTATGTCATATAAAAATACAAGTATAAGCAAAGCTCCCAATACTCTATAATGTATAATAAATGAAATCTGAGTATGAGCTAAACTCCTAGTACTCTGTCATGTAAAACTGAGTATGAGCATAACTCCCAATACTCTATAATGCATCAATCACAAAACTGAGTACGAGCAATGCTCCCAATACTCTAACATACATAAATCGCATTAAAATTTAGTACGAGTAAATACACCAGTACTATGAGATGTAAATCTCAAAATATAGTGTGAGTATTCTCTAGCACTTATGGTTTTCACACAAAACCAGATAGATGGCTTTTCAAATCACAATTCACCCAATTCAAATCAAATCTGCACTAACACGCGCTGTTTTCGCATATACATGAAAACATTAGCCATTCTATCATACAAATCATGAATCTTAGTCATAACATGCTTCTAAGGTATTTTCACCATATTTTTGGATAAAACACACTTATCCTCATTACTCTCTATCATAATATCTTGCCTATTCAAAGGAATTCATATAGGATATAGCATCGAATTTCTATTCGAAATACGTGTAGCTATCTCTAGCTACTCACGAAATTCCCTTACCTCGGATCACGTCACGTGACCTCTCTTCCTCGGTGCTGCTCACTCTCACAGTCCGATCATTGTGATTTTCGAAGCTGTTATAATTATCTACATTAGTATACCGTAATATACTTATTTCATTTGCCAAATCTCATTTAAGTACATAATTCTTATCACTTTCTTCCATTATGGTGTTATACCATATTTTCCATATAACCATATTCATTCCTTCTTATTTCAAATTTATGTAGTTCATAGGATTAACTTAAAATCTTCCATACATACATATTGCACCATTAAATTTATGTTAACACCATTTCCTCATCATTTTTCTCACTTTCATACCAATAGCTAGGTCATGCTCATTTTTCATGATCTTTTCATTTCCAACATTTCATACATATACCAATTAACTCACTAATACACCTAGTTTAACATATATAAACTTGGTGCATTAAATCTTACCTAGCTGAGATTTTCCTCTTTTTCACCAAAATGGTAAAATCCTTCTTGCTCTTCAAACCTTTGATTCCAATATCTTGTTTGTAAGTATGTTGTTCTCCTCTTCACCAAGAATAACTTTGCTTAACTGAATCTTACTCAAAACTGATTGTACAGTGAAGTTTTCTAGCATTGAAATGTTAGGGTTTGCTTTTGTTCTTGAATGGAATAGTGTTTCTTGTAAAACAGAGGTTGCAGAGGTCCAGTATTTATATAATTTTCTCTATAAGATCGATCTGCTAACCAAATGAGATCGATCTGCCTTGCATTTTTTACCTCGAAATCAACCTTTCAGGCCTAATGAGATCGATCTGCTCCTAAGTATGAGATTGATCTTCACAACTCAGAACCTTAAGGAGATCGATCTAGCCTTGCAATGAGATTGATCTGTTGCAACCTGAGACTTAAGGAAATCGATTTGTATAGCCAAGGAGATCGATCTGCTCCTTTCCTGAAGCAATTCTGCTGCACTTTTCCATCACAATTCACTGTTACATTGGTGTTTAATTTACTTAACCATCCATTTTTCATTTCGTACACGTTTACAACTCCAAAACATCTATCCCTCATGATTTATATAAATTGTGACTTGTCTATACATCACAAAGTCATAAGGATTGCATGTAAAATTTTGGGTCTTACAATCCTCCCCACCTTAAGAAATTTGGTCCTCCAAATTAGAACTAAGTTACTCTACAAACAATTAGGGATATCTCTCTCGCATCGACTCTCTAGCTCCCAAGTAGCTTCCTCTGAAGTGTGATGCTGCCAGAGAATCTTTACTAACCCGATGGTCTTATTTCTCAAGACTTTCTCCTTTCTATCTAGTATCCAGATCGGTTTCTCTACATATGTCAAATCATCTTTGAGCTCCAATGGCTCATACCGAATCACATGATTTGGATCTGGATGATACTTCCTCAATATCGAAATATGGAAGACATTATGCACTCCTGATAAATTTGATGGCAAAGCTAATCTGTATGCCTTATCTCCCACTCTATCCAGTATTTCAAAGGGTCCAATGTAGCGAGGACTCAACTTACCTTTCTTCCCAAATCTCGCTATACCTTTGGAAGGAGAAACCTTCACAAATACTGACTCACCAACTACGAACTCTAGTGGTCTCCGTCTCTTGTCAGTGTAGCTCTTTCATCTACTTTGAGCTGTCCTCAGTTTCTCAACTATCAACCAAACATTCTCAGAGGCTTGTGTAACCAAGTCAAAAGCAAATATTTTCCTGTCACCCACTTGTTCCCATCCGATAGGGGAACGACATCTACGGCTATACAAAGCCTCATATGGTGCCATCCCGATACTCGAATGATAATTGTTATTGTAGGTGAATTTGGCTAGTGGCAAATGATCATCCATGATCCTCTAAAATCAAGCACACACACTCTCAACATATCCTCCTGAGTCTGTATAGTCCTCTCGGACTGACCATCTGTCTGAGGATGAAAAGCGGTGCTCAAACTTAACTGGGTTCCCACGGCTTCTTGAAAATGTTCTCAAAAGTAGGAAGTGAAGCGGGAATCCCTATCCAAAACAATGCTCACTAGAATACCATGACCTTACTACCTCACGTACATACATCTTTACCAATGAACTCAGAGTATCTGTAGCTCTCATAGCTAGAAAGTGGGCTAACTTCACCAGTCTATCAACAATCAACCATACCACATCGTGATTCCTCTGGGTCCTCAGTAAACCTATCACGAAATCCTTGGTGATATGCTCCCATTTCCATGTCGGTATAAGTAGAGGCTGCAATAACCCTACAGGTTTCTTATGCTCTACCTTCACTTGCTGACATACGAGACATCTTACCACGAATTCTGCTGCATCTCTTCAAACTTGACCACCAGTAAACATTTCAGAGATTCTGGTACATCTTATTACTCCTCGGATGTAGCGTGTATCTCGATGAGTGAGCTTCCATCAATATCAATCTCTTGAGCTCTGGGTCCTCGGGAACACACAATCTGCCTCTGAACCTCAGAAGTCCATATGAATTTATCTCAAAATCATTCTCTGTGCCTTTCTGTATTTGACCAATCACATCCATGCAATATGGATCAGTCTGCTGAGCCTGTCTGATCCTGTCCAACAGATCTGGCTCCAAGCATAGACTAATAATCATACAGTCTGTATTCATGTCAGAAGGCACAACTCCTAAACTGAGGTTGGCAAACTGTTCTAACAACTCATGTTCCCTGACCATCATATATAATACCATCCCAAGGCTCTTCCTACGCAAAACGTCAGCTACAATGTTAGCCTTACTTGGATGATAAACTCGGATGATCCTTCAGCTGTCTGGATTCATAAGCAACTGGCTTCTCATCCTGCATCAATACACAGCCTAGTCCTTGATGCGGAGCATCGGTATATACTAAAAATCCTCATGAGCTGGTAAGTATAGTGAGAATCGGAGCAGTAGTCAATTGACACTTCAACTCCTAAAAACTCTTCTCTCAATCCTCATTCCACACAAATGCTACACTCTTTCGAGTGAGACGTGTCAACGAAGCAGCTAACTTCGAAAATCCTTCCATGAATCTTCGATAATATCCTGCTAAACCTAGAAAATTCCTGATCTCGATGACTGTCCTCGACTGTTCCTACTGAACTACAGCCTCAATCTTGGATGGATCCACTGATACACCATCCTTCGACACAACGTGTCCCAAAAACAAGATCAGTGACAACCAAAAATCAAAGTTATTGAGTTTAGCATACAACTTTTGCTCTTGTAGCATTTACGCTTCTCATGCTCTTCCTCGGATTTAGAATATACCAAGATGTCATCTATGAAGATGATAATAAATTGATCCAAATATGGCTTGAACACATCGTTCATTAAAGCCATAAAAGCTGCGAGAGCATTCATCAATCCAAATGGCATAACCAAAAATTTATAATGGCCATATCGGGTCCTAAATACTGTTTTGGGCACATCTCCACTCCAAACTCTCAACTGATGATACCCAGACCTCAGATCAATCTTAGAAAAGACCTGTACTCCTCGGAGCTGATCCAACATATCATCAATGAGTGGAAGGGGATATTTATTCTTGATGGTTGCCTTATTCAACAATCTGTAATCTATACATAATCGGAGGCTTCCATCCTTCTTCTTCACAAACAAAACCGGTGCTCCCCACAATGAAACACTAGGTCTGATGAAACCCCTATCTAATAACTCCTGTAATTGTTTCTTGCACTCCTCCAACTCAACTAAGGCCATACGATATGATGGTTTTCATATAGGTTCAGTACCAGGCACCAAGTCTATACAGAACTCCATCTCTCTGTCTGGTGGTAACCCTAGCAGTTCATCCGAAAAGACATTTGGGAATTCTCTAAGCACAAAAATATCTTCCAACTCCCGATGTACCTTATCCGTATCAACCACGTACGCTATAAAACCTTCAATATATCCATTTCTTAGTCAGCATAATACATTATCAATTTTAACCATAACTACTATCTTTATTTCTTTTCATCAAACTTTACAACATATTTTTCAAGGTTAGGAAACATAATTGTCTTAGTGTAACAATCTAAAATAGCATGGTTTGCAGATAACCAGTCCATTCCTAAAATTACATCGAAATCACTCATACTTAACAATTTTAGATTGGCTGTCATGTCCTTTTTCCCCTACTCTTGGATTACAATCATTTAACGCATATTCCACTAGCTCACTATTATCAATAGACGTACTAATTAACATCATCCTATTCAAAGGTGTACGCTCCACATGCTTTTCTATCTTACATGCAAATGAAGGTAATACAAATGAATGCGTGGCACCAGGATCAATTAAAACATGTGCTTCTAAATCATCTATCAGGATGTTACCTCTAATCACATCTGACAAAGCATCGGCTGTCCCCTAGTCCAAGGCATGCACTAGCCTTTGTCCAACAACTTGCTTCCCCTTCTCCTCTGTTGTCGCTCTCCTCCTAGGACTAGACATATCAACTTGAGCTCTCTCCGGCTCCTTACCCTTCTGTGGAGTAATATCAATCACCTCTTGGCACACTCTAGCCATATGTCCTGGCTTCCCACATCTGAAGCATAAACTGTTAGAAACAAGACAAGGTCTACCTCCATGGAATCTACCACATCGACTGCACTGCTCAGTGGTAGGCCTCGATCTCCAATCACAACTTCTCTAGTTGGAGCTATAGCTAGGTATGAAGAAGATCTAACAGCCTTCTCCTGTACTTTCTCGATCCTTGGTCTCTTATCGAAGAGTCTCCTCCCTCCTCGATATCCAAAACCTCGAATATTGTCACTCACCGACTTCTTCCTATCTCTGTCTCTACCATTTCCCACTATTCTAAACTCAGAGACATTTCTCTCATAGTCTTGCTCATAGAGTTGCGCCCTGCGCACTACCTCATCATAGGTAGAAATGTCGAATAGGACCAATTTAGACCGTAATACTGGCCTCAGTCCAACGATAAATCTGCGGACCTTCTTGGTCTCGCTACTCATGGTGTCAGGTCATACCTCCTTAGGGATAAAAATCTAGTCTCGTACTCATCTACTGACTGACTCCCCTGGCTTAACCCCAAAAATTCATCCTGTAGCCTCCCCTGAGTTGTATCTGGAACAAACTGCCTCCTGAAGGCATCCAAAAATATCTCCCAACTGATCTCTGTATGTCGAGCTCTCAATATGGGTCGGGTGGACTTCCACCAATACTCTGCTGTCCCCTTCAGTAGGAACCTAGCAAATGCGGCCATATCTGAAGTCGTACACTCAAAGAATTCGTACAACTTCTCTATCTCTCCTATCCACTCCTTCGCTAACATTGGGTCCTTAATCCCATGAAAAGTTGGAGGTCCAAGCTTCTAGAATTGTCAGAGTCTGTCCAGATCACAACCATACACCAAAACATTACTGCTATATCGTGGAGTAACTTGAGATGGCGTATCCTGAACTAGTGGGGGTGTAGGTGTATCAGGTGCAGCTGCCTCTCCTAGTGCAATCTTTGCATCTTGTCCCTGTCCTGTTGGCATAGTCTGTGCCAGTATCTCCACTATGGTCTCAAGACAACGTTCTAGTCTCTCAGAAAGTGCCTCGGTACTCTTTGGTACCTTAGTAGGACCTGTAGTCTCATCTCGGGTCTCTAGCCTACCTCTACGGCCTTGAGCACTACCTCATCCCTTTTACCACGGTGAGTAATAACCATAATGGCTAAATCCTTGCATCATAATCATTAATTAGTCTGATTTTCATCTCGTAAACACAATTCTAAATGAACAAAGCACAGTACTATGGGGATGTATACTTTCCTAATTACTAATATCGACTCACATTAGACCAACACTGCTCTGATACTATCCTGCCACGCCCTTCTCTCACACGCAACCTACCAAAATAACCACAATTTTTTTTTTGGATTTCACTTACCTCTTCTTCTGTCATCACTTCACACCAATTAGTTGGGTTGTGATTCGATATTAGTCACCCATTCACATTCATTCATAACATGCATACAATTTAATATTCTTTTCTATAATGTACGTTCTTATACATTAATACAAATACTTGTACATATACATCCCCGACTATACAATCATTTACATAGCTGTGTTTATACATTGTTCAGTACAAAATGTAAAGTGTGTATACCTCTCGTAAGATGGATAGGCAGCGGATCAAGTCTACAAATCTCCAGCTGTGTCCACCTACTATGGGTGCTCTGAAAAGAGGGAAATAATAAAAGGGTGAGCTCACAGCTCAGTAAGGAAATTAGGCAAGCAAATAGATAACCACAATATCTACAAAATACTATGCTCATTCCTTGAAATCATTTCCTTACCCTATTTGTATCTAAAGCATGCATCTCTCTCGAAGCTTTTATGCAATAAATGTATATATAGATATAAAATATCAGTTATAAAACTGGAAATATGCTGGTTTAACAATCTCAGTATTTTATGCATAACGCTGCATGTCTCATGTAATTTCACGCAAATCACATTTTCTCATGTCATTCAATTAAATTAAAAAAATATGGCATTCATCATGTTTAAAAACATGGAAATCTAGGCCTCACCCATCTCTCGAGTTACCCTTTCACAATTCACAAACTCACATGTTCATATCATAAAATCATGTGATAATTCAATCAAGAAATATTGATTCACATTTCATGAAAAGAAAACTAAGATATGCGACTACATGTTTCGAGATTATGATCATAACTCATTTTTCGTGATCCCAAGCTACATAGTACTCGGTGTACGGGTTCTCACAATTGCTGTAACAGGAGGTGGGTCAAATCTCTACTGTCAGTACTCAATCTGAGGATCTGATCCCGAAGCACCCCAGATCCCACTGGATCCCGCTCCCACTGCTAACCAATCCTATACAAGTATATTCAAGTACTCACGGTATAACATACTCCATGTGACATACACGGTACATAGTACTCCATAAACCCTATCTCAAGGTGGGATGCTCACCATGAGTCTTAGTCCTTATACCTTGGATATACCTCATAGTCAGGATGCTCGCCATGGGTCTTAGTCCTCGTACCATGGGTTATTTCGATGGCCTCGGCCTTATCTCAAAATTTTGCACGCGTGAGCATATATATATCAATGCGACACACAGTCAGCACAGGCTCCCAACACGACTGTTTCATGCTCTTTTCAAATCCAATACGTATGAGTAAACTCTCAACACGACCAAATCACAGTAATATAACTCTAGTACGAGCAATGCTCCCAGCATTATGTCATATAAAAATACGAGTATGAGCAAAGCTCCCAATACTCTATAATGTATAATATATGAAATATGAGTACGAGCTAAACTCCCAGTACTCTATCATGTAAAACTGAGTATGAGCATAGCTTCCAATACTCTATAATGCATCAACCACAAAACTGAGTACGAGCAATGCTCCCAGTACTCTAACATGCATAAATCGCATTAAAATTTAGTACGAGTAAATACTTCAGTCTATGTGATGCATATCTCAAAATAAAGTGCGAGTATTCTCTAGCACTTATGGTTTTCACACAAAACCAGATAGATGACTTTTCAAATCACAATTCACCAAATTCAAATCAAATCCGCACTAAGACGTGCTGTTTTCGTATATACATGAAAACATTAGCCATTCTATCATGCAAATCATGAATCTTAGTCACAACATGCTTCTAAGGTATTTTCACCCTATTTTTGGATAAAACACACTTATACTATTTACCCTCTATCATAATATCATGCCTATTCAAGGGAATTCATATAGGATATAATATTGAATTTCTATTCAAAATACGTGTAGCTATCTCTAGCTACTCACGAAATTTCCTTACCTTGGATCACGTCACGTGACCTCTCTTCCTCAGTGCTGCTCGCTCTCGTAGTTCGATCAACTTCCACTAAGATTTTCAAAGCTGTTATAATTATCTATAGTATACCATAATATACTTATTTCATTTGCCAAATCTCATTTAAGTACATAATTCTCATCACTTTCGTCCATTATGGTGTTATACCATATTCATTCCTCCTTATTTCCAATTTATGCAGTTCATAGGAATCACTTAAATTCTTTCATACATGCATATTCCACCATTAAATTTATGTTAACACCACTTCCTCATCATTTTTCTCACTTTCATGCCAATAGCTAGGTCATGCTCATTTTTCATGATCTTTTCATTTCCAACATTTCATACATATACCAATTAACACGCCAATACACCTAGTTTAACATATATAAACTTGGTGCATTAAATCTTACCTAGCTGAGATTTTCCTCTTTTTCACCAAAATGGTAAAATCCTTCTTGCTCTTCAAACCTTTGATTCCAATCTCTTGTTTCCAAGTAAGTTGTTCTCCTCTTCACCAAAAATAACTTTGCTTAACTGAATCTCACTCAAAACTAATTGTAAACTGAAGTTTTCTAGTGTTGAAATGTTAGGTTTTGCTTTTGTTCTTGAATGGAATAATGTTTCTCATAAAACAGAGGTTGCAGAGGTCCAGTATTTATAAAATTATCTCTATGAGATCGATCTGCTAACCACATGAGATCGATTTACCCTACATTTTTCACCTGGAAACTGACCTTTCAGGCCTAATGTGATCGATCTGCCCCTAAGTATGAGATCGATCTTCACAACTCAGAACCTTAAGGAGATCGATCTGGCCTAGCAAATAGATCGATTTGTTACAACTCGAGCCTTAAGGAAATCGATCTGTTTTGCCAAGGGATCGATCTGCTCCCTTCTTGAAGTAGTTCTGCTGCACTTTTCCATCCCAATTCCCTGTTACATTGGTATTTAATTTACTTAACCATTCATTTTTCATTTTGTACACATTTACAACTCCAAAACATCCATTCCTCATAATTTACATCAATTGTGACTTGTCCATACATTCACTAAGTCATAAGGATTACATGTTAACTTTTCGGGTCTTACAGCTTTGGGGAAAGCTCAGTAAGTAAACTAGACAAACTTAGAGGTAATAATATACACGATATTGAATTTTTAATACATGTCTAACACATTTCCATTCGATCATTCTTTCTTATCACTTATCCGAAACTTGTCACATTTCGAAACCTATCTTGTTCCAAAATATACTTTACAATCGAAACTCGTCGAAAGTCACACTGCTCTTGGGTTTATGGACTAGGATATATTATAGATGCTGTCAAGTTTTTTAGGCAGAGATGTATTTTAAAATACCTTAATTAGCCATCAAACTTGACCACCGAACTAATTATAGCCATAGGGGTTCAAAATTTGGAACATAATCAAATGTAGAAAACCAAAGTTTATTATATCCTTATTCATCCTTCGGACTGTAAGACCTATAAAATTTTATGTAATGTTTATGATTTCAGAATGTACAGACAAGTTACATTACATATGAATCACAAGTAATTGATGTTTTTAAGCTCTAAGTGTGAATAAAATGTAAAATGAGTATAGAAGCACATGAATGAGAGTTTAATTTTGGAAATCTGGGCAAACTGCAATCGGAATGCTGCAGAATGCAAGGCAGATCGATCTCGTTACAAGGGGAGATCGATCTCATAGTCTTGAATTGCAATGCCTGGACATTTTGTAAGTGGGAGATCGATCCCTCACTCAAGCAGATCGATCTCCTCTCATAGGTAGATCTATCTCTAGTTGCCTCTAGGTAGGCTAGATCGATCCCTTCTTAAAGCCAGATCGATCTCTAAAGCAAACTGCCTGAACCAGATTGATCTCATGCTATAGGCAAATCAATCTCCTGCCTGCAATTATCGAAATTTTGGAAGAGTTTAAGCAAGGGGAGATCGATCGCCACCCCTTGGAGATCGATCTCATAATGTGGAATCTATAAAAAGCTCGACCATTCGTGCCTTCTTCCTCAAACATTCACCATTTCTCTATTTTACCAAAGAAAAACCTAGTTTCTCACTCTAGAATGCCACCATTTCCAAAAGGATTTGAGAAAAAGGTTATTTGAGCAAAGTTGTTCATTTTGAGGAGGATAACAACATATCTTAGAATCAACATTTAACTTGAAGGATTGAAGGAGCAAAAGGTCTTCCAATTTTGGGTAAGAGAAAAGTCAAGTTAGGTAAGATTCCATTACACCAACTCTAAATATGTTTATCTAGATATTATTATGAGTTGATTGTTGTATGAATTGTTGGTCGAAACCACCTAGATCATGATGAACCAATTATAATTAAAAATGGGTTTAGTGTGAGAAAATGAACTATAGTTGACTTAATGGTGAAATGATTATACTATAGTGGTGGTGATATTGTATGTGTGATTATAAGATGATTTGGTGGAATTAGTTAATGGAATTTGATGGAGTTAAGAAAGTGTACACCTAGGGTGTTTGAGAAAATACATGAATAGAAGTATGAATTAGAGGTTTAATGAGAAATTATTGATGTTTTGATGTTATTTGGACAGCTCGGGAATTTGACTCGTGAGCCGGAGCTAGTCCGTTGAACGATATTGCACCACCCAAGGTGCAAGAGGTAAGGGATGCATCCTTTTGTGCATATGTATTTCCTTACTGATGAAAATGCTTTAGTAGCATAAAAAGAGTTTAAAAATGAGTATACTTATTTAGAAAAGTGTTTGATTTGAGATTTATCACTTGAGTGCATGTTTTGTCGGTTTAAGCTCGGTTTTGTGTTTTTAGTTATTTATGAGCAAATATATCTTTTTATTTAAAAGAGATTTAGAAGCAAAACTATCATGAGCTCTACATGAAGGTGAAACTATTTTTTGCATAATAATGGCATGTTTTAATTTGAGATTAAAGGCTTGTCATGAATCTTAGACATCGGTGGATACCTCCATTTCGGTTGACGCCGAGGCTTTGCTAGGCTCGGGTCTTACCATGCCTCCGTTTTGGTAATGAGAGATGCCTCAGTTTTGGTAACGAGAGATGCCTCCGTTTTGGTAATGTGAGATGCCTCCGTTTTGGTAACGAGAGATGCCTCTGCTTTGGTAACGTGATATGCTTCTGTTTTGGTAATGTGAGATGCCTGCCCTGGTAGCGTTGAGATATTTACCGCTTTGGGTGACGCCGAGGCTTTGCTAGGCCAGGGTCTTACCACAGGCATATGATTCCCTCGTTTGAGGATGCCCTCGTTGAGGATGATATGATATGATGTGTTGTGATGATTGCTTTCATGACGATTATACTATGCCTAGTCTCCATAATTATTTTGAGATATGACGTGTTTGTGAAATGAGATAAAGATGTTTTGATGAACTGTGATTTTAATTACGTATTTATAATCATGTAAATTATGCCATTATTACACTTACGTTTTAAATGATGGTTTTTAAAACTCATATGCACTCCTTACTGAGCGAAGTTGAAAGCTCACCCCTTCATTTTCCTCGCCCCATAAATTATTTATAGTGAGCGCTGATACCTACGACATACGTGACATAGGTTGGTGGACGCGACTCTCCCCAGGCTATTGTTTGTACACACGAAGGTATAATTCAATTCATTTTGTATCCAGACAGTTGTGTAATGCAAACACTTGTATTTGAGTAATATTGAGATGTAATCAGATTGATATTAGTAAATGAATGGAGATGTAGACTTCTTTTGATGTTATGATATTTAATTAAGTGGATGTTGAGAGATCCTTGGGATATTGATTGATAAGATAGAAATAAATTAACTGGAATGCATCTTGAGTAGAAAGTTTAATCTAAGAAAAATTTTAAATTAGCCCTATCTTCCGCGCTTCCGGGCTGTCTCACTGACACTACCATTTCTGAAATTAAATAACTTAACCTAATTCATATAACATATCGAAAAGATTCATGTATCGAAAACATTTCTTATTTAAAATATAACCTGTATTCAAAACTTATAACACTTCAAAACTTGTTTTATTCTGAACACCATCTACGTCGAACATATTTTTCCTTATTTGGAATAGGTCTCACATCTGAAACGTATTCACATTTGAAATATAATCCTTATATTCGAAACATATTTCATATTTCAAACTCTTTTTGCATTTTGAAATATTTCATATTCCAATTTCTCTTCGCATTTTCAAAACGTGGTCCTTATTCCAAAACATATTTCACACTACCTTTTGCTAACTACTCTAACCCGTTAGCAGGAACACAACTGACTAATATATTCATTTAGTTGAGACATCATTTCTAACTATTATCATCCCCATTAGCAGAGGCAACAATATATTTATTTCATATAGTTAGAATATGTTCTGTGAACCATACTCATGTTTTAAAAACATTTTCAAAAACATACTTCATACTTCAAAATATTTTTCATGTTTCAAAATACATTTCACATTTCAAAACACTTTTCAAAGCATATTCCGAATTTCGAAACACATTTCATATAATTACTGTTGTAACCCATAATCGGGAAAATATCAGAATTTTGCAATACATGGTTATTGCTAACTATTATAACTCGTTAGCTGGGCCTGAAATTACCAACTATGCATAAGTTAAAATCAAATCGTAACAAAATCGAAACATAACTATACATACATAAAAATCATATCCTACTGAAAAAGATACACAATATCGAAATGTGGAGACTAGGCAATCAATATCACTGTCATATAGGTAATAACTATATCATCCTCAAAAGAGGGCATCCTTCGAAGAGGCAACATAATGCCATATCATCCTCAAAAGAGGGAATCATCCAAAGAGGGAACAGAATACCGTATTATCCTCAAAAGAGGGCATCCTCCGAAAAGGGAACAGAATACTTGTAACAACCCGAATTCACTGATATTTCGGTTGGGTTACTAGTCAATATTAGGTCAGAACAATATCTTAGTCTGATTAATTTTCTTTACTTAGTAACAAATTTAAACAAAATACGTTCACATTCCCCATACACATCTCATATGTATTACTATACTTATAAAATTTTAGATACAAAAGAATTTCATACAATTAGGTATACCTTCGGTGCAGAAATACGCTCCGCGAAATCATAACTGTACGAAATGCCATACTAACAGAAGAGATCCCAGCTACAGAGGGACTCTGTGGAGGAAAGTAAGGGGGTGAGCTCAACATGCTCAGTCAGAAAAACCCCATTACAGGTAGATAAATACACTACCTATAAATATATATACATATATCTATATTTACCAAATCTGAAATATTTTCACAAAGTATACTGATGATTTGGTAATTTCTCAAATACCAGATTCAGAATTCGAAAAATAGATTTAGTATCAACAAACGTACAAATACTAAGAACATATTCTTAGAAACAGAACATGTATCGGTAATAAAGTTAGCTACTATTGTAAATCCAGAAAGTTCAGAGTTTTTTAGAAGCAAAACAAACAGATTTCCAGATATTTCAGTTCAAGCAGACAATTCAAAAAAATATTTCAAATAGACGAGACAAGGCATACATGCTATATCAGATAAAAGAAATGGCTATTAACCAATGTCGATGACTCTGGGCAATTCATGGGCCAGGTGTGTCGGGATGTCAATCGTCGTGGGAGTGGTCAGCTACCCAAATGGCTCACAGATCAGAATGTCCGAAGACCAAAAATAGAATCAAAAACTTGGTACATCGTACTCGTGGACCACAGATACAGATACAAATATAGATACAGAGACAGAACACACAAAAATGCAGCATGATCTCACCAATGCCTTTGTCTCAAAATCAGTGCGAGACGGACCGTACGACACACAGTCAGTACGCGCTCAAGCACATATCATCAGAATAACTTTATAACAAATAATTTTTCCTTAAATCACGTATAAATTCAATTGTTTCATGAAACCGTTCAAAATAGCCTGACTAGCCCTTTTTCAGATAAAATCTCAGAAAATAGTCTATGTAAATTCAAAATTCGAGATTTTCGATATTTAAATAGATTTCAAGCCACATCAAAATCCATGCAAACCATTTAAATTTAATTAGTAAAATTGGGTTGTTCAACTAAGCTAATATCTCTAATTTTTAGAGTCATAAAATTCGGCCTAGATTTTTATGTAATTTCAATACTACGAAATTCAACCTAAATTTTATATCTACAAATATACGAAAATTAAAAATATTTATCTCTAGTAGCGATGAGAATTTTCCTTACCTCGGTGTCTATCTGCGGCCCTCGATTGTCTCGACGTAACGAGTCGACAGATCCGGTCCACTCGGTTTATTTCTGTTAGAGCCTTTTTCCCGGGTTTTTAAATTTTCCTTCTTCAATTTTCCTTTATTTTCTATAATATATATATATATTAATAAATAAATAAATAAATAAATAAATTTATATTTCTTTTCTTTTCTTCTTCTTTTCTTTTTTTTCTTTCTTTTAATTTTCCTGCCACTTTCTTTTTCTTTTTTTTCTTCGTTTTTTTTTTGCTACCTACGGTTCCTGTTCACCACGCCATTCACCAGCTCACGGCGCTGTCGGTTCCTCATTCCGCTCGTCTTTCGGCGGCCACGTTTGGTCTCCTCCGTTTGACACTGTTTCTCTCGGTCTCCTAGCTCACCATCTTCCAACTAAGAACCATGTTTCTCGTCCCCTGTTCGCCCCTGTTTCGGTTTTTCACACACCTCAGTTCAGCTTCACCACTGTTTCGACGACCGTCGGCTTCCAGCCTGTTCAAACCTTCTCCCTTTTTGGCTATCATCTCCATCATCACATCCCAGTACCAGCCACGGTTTTCAGTTGCCAATCTCTGGTCTTTTTCCTCATGGACCTCCCTGCTCTTGCGTCTTTACTTCCTTCCACCCTTTTCCTTGCTCATTCCAGTTTCTATTTCATGGTTTTCCTGGTGGTTGCAGCATCCCTCGACCGTCACTGCCTTCTGCACCATTCGCTCAGTTTCGTTTCGTCCTTTCTGTCTTATATATATATATATATATACTCAGTTTCTTCTCCTTTGTTTTTTTGCCGCATCATGCTACGGTCAGTCTCTTTTTTTTATCCTCTTACCTGTTTTTGTTTCCTATCTCCCTTTTTCACTCTCAGTTTATTTCCCTTCTAAATCTCAGCCTTATACTCTTCCTTCTTTCTTTCGTTTCCTATCCATATTTATTCGCATCAGTTTCCCCTATTTCCAATAGCAGAACGCTCGGCTCCCAGTCATTTTCCTCCCTCACTCTTTTCGGTTTAGTCCCATCTATAACTGCAATCCATCCCACGTCTTTCACTGCTCTTCTTTCTCTTCATTTTTCAGGCTATCATCAACTGACCTATATCATTTTCTTTTTCTTTTCACCCCGCTTCTCTACTGTCCAAGGTAGCCTCAGCCACTGTGTTATATATATATATATATATATATATATATATATATATATATATATATATATATTATATTGACTTCATCCAACTACTTCAACTCCTTCAGTCGGTTTTGGTTAGTGTAAAATCATCAAACCACTAGCCACTGCTCTGCTCCCTTATTTTCGGTTTGCTTCAGTGCTCCATTCTTTCTTTTGTTGGTGTTTGAGCCATTTACTTCAGCCAGTCCATCTCTCATTTTTTTTACTAGAGCTCGAGCCCTTCTTATCAACCCCCGTCTTTTCACTTCAGTTCACTGCCAGATTTCAGTTCACCATTATTTTTTTCCTCCTACTGTGTGTCATCACTCATATATATTTATATATTGTTTTGTGTTTTCAGCAACCGAGTACTATCTCCCCCTATTTATGTTTTTAGTCAATGTTGGTGCAGAAATTTTCTATCATTCTCGTTTCCTAGGCTGCTGCTATAGTGTTGTGTTGTTTTTTTTTTCCCATCATTTCCTCTACCAACTCTCGATCACCATTTCTTCTCTTCTTTCTTTATTTTTCTTTGCATGACGCACGGTAATGCAGCCTCAGGATTGGCTTCAAAATTTGGAAGCCAATCCCATCACCGAGCAATGCATGTGTTCATATATTCTTACATATATGAATATATATATATATATATATATGTATATATTTACCTATACATTCAGCTTAAGGATTAATTTAAACGTTACTCATAGAAAATATACATATATATATATATATATATATATATATATATCTTGATGTATTTAGTTAAATTTTCTTTGTGGTATATAAAAAAATGATTAAATCGTTATTTTTAACTTTACATTTTATACTTGATTGTGGTATAAAAATGATGTTAGTATAATACTTATATTAAAATTAATTCACCCACAATCACATATTAAATTCTTAATTGTCTAAATTATTATTGTTATTATTATTTTTATAGACAACATCGAGTATATCGAAATTTTACAGTATTTACATTCTCCCCACCTTAGGAAATTTGGTTCCCAAATTTAAAAGTACGTCATTCCTTAAACAGCTGCGGATATTTCTCTCACATTAAACTTCTAATTCCCACGTGGCTTCTTCCGAAGTGTGATATTACCCTAAAAAGTTGACAAAAGGAATTATCTTAGACCGCAATGCCTTCTCTTCCCTATCCAAGATCTAAATCAATCTCTCCACATGTGTCATATCTTCTTTCAATTCTCGTGGTTCATACTTAATCACATGCATTGGATTTAGATGATACTTGCAAAGCATTCAAGTATGGAAAACGCTGTGGGTACTCAATAATTTTGGCGGCAACACCAATCTAGTAGCTCATCTCTCATTCGGTTTAAAATCTTGAAAGATCTAATGTATCGGAGACTCAGTTTTCCTTTCTTTCCAAACCTTGTTATACCTTATCGGGAGGAGAAACTTTCAGAACATCAATTCTCCCACTGAAATTTTTCAAGGACCTTTGTCTTTGGTCAACACAACTCTTTTGCTTGTTCTGAGTTGTTCTCAACCTTTCACAAATTAATTGAATATCTTTAGAAACATGCTTAAACAAATCAGGCACAATTATTTTTCTTTAACTATAGATCATTTGGTACACAATTCTATTTTTAAATCTTAATTAATTATCAGTACCAATACTCAAGCTAGTTGCAGCACCTATCTAGTCAAACCAGCCACATCAATGCAGTATTTATTCTTTCGCTATGCCAATTCAATTCGATCAATCAAGTCCAGTTCTAACTCTCGGGCTAGCCACTATGTAATGAATGTCAATGTCAGGGAAGGACCACATTCGAGTCAAGGTCCACCAATAATTCAATAACTCTTGTCCCTGACCAATATACATAAGTCATCCCGAAATCACTTCTACTCAAAGCACTAACCCGAGTTATTCCTTTTTTCTCATGTTAGACGACCTTTGTGAAGTTTAATATTTAAACCTTCTTAACCAGTAGGATTCTATAATTCTTCACTGCTCAAGTAATGGTATCTTGACTTCAAACACATATATTACAACTGTCAATTTCAATTTATGGGTCATGGGTACTTCTTAACGTTGCCAAGTCTCTCAGGCGGGGAGATATTTTAAAATACCTTTATTAGCCCTCAGACTTGACCACATAACTAGTTATGGATATAAGGGTTTAAGGCTTATCTCAATAAGAAGTAGGATACCTAAACCCATCGCAATTTCACATTTATCCTTTAGTCACAACTTATTCGTTTTCGGTTTAGGACACTTAATTCGAATCACTACACATACCAGAGATATTCTTACCTTGCATACACCTCTTTTTCCAATGTAACTTGTATTCAAAATCCATCACATTTCAAGCTTGTCTCATTTCATGCATCAATTATAACAAAACTCTTTCCTCATTCCAATTAAGTCTCGCATTCGAAACATAAACATATACAATTTATAATCCTTAGATCCGATGCGTAATTCATATTCCAAAGTTTCTTTTTATCTCAATCTCTGAATCATCTTAACAGTTTTAGGTCCTTCCCACTGATCTGTAATCCTTGTCTGGGGAATTCAATTGACACTCATTCTTAATACAACTTGACCTAGAAGACTTCGAATCTCCTTAAAATTTAACGCCAATACACTCTAAAGTGGATCACTCAGTCCGATAATTCTCTCTTCATATAGTCCTTGTAATTGCTTTTTCAACATTTCTAATTCAATCAAAGTCATTGAGTACAGTGGTCTAAATAATTAATTCAATGCCAGGTGCTAAATCAATTTCAGAACTTCACCTTTCAATTTTGTGGTAACTCTAAAAGATCATCTGAATACGTGTCGAAAACTTTTATATTTATAGGGGTGTCTCTTTACTCTGAACACACCCTATCTTTATCAATCATGTAAATAGTGTGACCTTTACTCTATCACTCTCACTGCTTCCTTAGTACATCTATTTTCTGTCACTCTTTTTTACCTTTTCATTTTCTTAGTAACCTCGAAATATACATTTCACGGTTACGCCTTGCACACTGCTTTCTCAAAATAACATCCAATGGAGCTGACTTAGCTCGATTGAGGATCCCAGTACCTCATATGAGATTCCTGGACTTCCTTCATTTCACATCTCTTCTTATCCGGATTATACTCCTTCCAATTCTATTTAATTTCATATTCATTCTCGGATTTGTTTCCTTATGTTCGATTCACTCATCTCAGTTATAATTTTCAATGTGCTTCATCCATAATGTGTTGCCGTCTAAAGGCCTCCAGAAACATATCTCATGTATTTCTATAATGTCGATTCTCGGATTAAATCGAGTTTTTTTTCTACAAGCTCGACTTTTCATTTCGATATTGATACTACAAAGGCTACTTTCGTTAGAGTAGCACACTCTGAAAATCAGTGTAGCTTCCCTAATTCTTTACCACAAAATTACAAGGCAACTTTCTCGGTAGAGTTACTTCAAAAATTTCATAGGGTTTCTCTATCTTATTTATCCAATCTTTCACAATTATTAGATTTCTTAACTCCACTGAAAATAAAGGTTTAAACCTTTGAAATTGCCTCAGTCTATTAAGTTCACAGTCATACTCTAAAAATCCATGTAAGTTTTTCAATTTAATTTTCTAGTTTTTCATTATGATTGGATTCTTGACTTCAGTATGTAATAGCATACTATCTTTCAAAATTAACTCGGTCTTTCTCTCAGTCACACCTCAATCATTATCATTATCATTGCGACGCTATCACTTGACCACAATACCATCATTGTTTCTATGTCCCATTTGAATCTTACAAAGCGGACTCCAACATTTTTAGTTAAACTATGAGGTGTACACTCAAACAAGTTTTCAATAAACCTCTCGTGCCTATATCTATGGCCTCGAGGAACAGTTCATTTCCATCTGCCAATATGGCTGTAATACTAATCAGTCATATCTATCAGTTTTCCTTCATTCATTTACACAATTGTCAATAAAGCACAACCAGGTATACCCGTTTATATCTAAACAATGTACAATAATGCTGGGGAAGTGAACTTTCTAAGTCTTTTTTCACTTTTAATATCGACTCGTATCAGGCCAACCTTGCTCCGATACCAACTCTGTAACGACCCGAATTTACTAATATTTCTGTTGGGCTACAAATCGATATTAGGTCATAACAATAACAGTCTGATTAATTTTCTTTACTTAGCAACAAATTTAAGCAAAATACATTCACGTTCCCCATACACATCTCATATGCATTATTGTACTTACAAAATTTTAGATACAAAAGAATTTCTTACAATTGGGTATACCTTCGCTGCAGAAATACGCTCTGCGAAATCATAACTGTACGTATTGCCATACTAACGGAAGCGATCCCAGCTACAAAAGGACTCTGTGGAAGAAAGTAAGTGGGTGAACTTAACATGCTTAGGTAGATAAATACACTACCTATAAATATATATATATATATATATATATATATATCTATATTTACCAAATCTGGAATATTTCCACAAAGTATACGGATGATTTGGTAATTTCTTAGATACCAAGTTCAGATTCGAAAAACAAATTTAGTATCGGAAAACACACAAATACTAAGAATAGATTTTCAGAAATAAAACATGTATCGGTAATAAATTTAGCTACTGTTGTAAATCCAAAAAGTTCAGAGTTTTTCAGTAGCAAAACAAACAGATTTCTTGATATTTCAGTTTAAGCAAACAATTCAGAAAAATATTTCAAATAGACGAGACAATACATACATGCTATATCATATATCAGAAATGACTATTGCCCAATGTCGGTGATTCTGGGCAATTCACGGGCCAGGTGTGCCGGGATGTCAATCTCCGTGGGAGTGGTCAGCTAACCAAACGGCTCACAGATCAGAATGTTTGAAGACTTGAAACAGAATCAGAAACACAGTACATCGTACTCGTGGACCACAGATACAGATACAGATACAGAATAGACAGAAATGCAACATGATCTCACCAATGCCTTTGTCTCAAAATCAGTACGAGACGGACCGTACAACACACAGTCATTACACGCTCAAGCACATATCATCAGAATAACTTTATAACAAATCATTTTCCTTAAATCACATATAAATTTAATTATTTCATGAAACTGTTCAAAATAGGCTGACTAGCCCTTTTCGGATAAAATCCCAGAAAATAGACCATATAAATTCAAAATTTGAGATTTTCGATATTTAAAATAGATTTCAAGCCACATCAGAATCCATGCAAACCATCCAAATTTAATCAGTAAAATTGGGTTGTTCAACTAGGCTAATATCTCTAATTTTCAGAGTCATAAAATTTGGCTTAGATTTTTATGTAATTTCGGTATTATGAAATTCAGCCAAAATTTTATATCTACATATATACGAAAATTATGCGTATTTATCTCTAGTAGCGACGAAAATTTTCCTTACCTCGATGTCTGTCTGCAGTCCTTGATTGTCTCGATGTAGCGAGTTGGCAGGTCCGATCCACTTAGGTTATTTCGGTCGGAGCCTTTTTCCTGGGTTTTCAAATGTAGTACACTTATTTTCCTTCTTCAATTTTCCTCTATTTTATATAATATATATTAATAAATAAATATATATTTATATTACTTTTCTTTTCTTCTTTTTTGTTTTTTCTTTCTTTGAATTTTCCCACCACTTTCTTTTTCTTCTTTCTTCTTCGTATTTTTTTTGTTACCTACGATTCCTGTTCACCACACCATTCACCAGCTCACGGCGCTGCCGGTTCCTCCTTCCACTCCTCTTCTGGTGGCCACGTTTGGTCTCCTCCGTTCGCTACCATTTCTCTTGGTCTCCTAGATCACCATCTTCCAGTTGAGAACTATGTTTCTCGTCCCCTGTTCGCCCCTGTTTCGATTTTTCACACACCTCAATTCGGCTTCACCACTGTTTCAACCACCGTCGGCTTCCACACTATTCAAACCTTCTCCCTTTTCGGCTATCATCTCCATCACCACGTCCCAACACCAGCCACGGTTTCCAGTTTCCAGTCTCCGATCTTCTTCCTCATAGACCTCCCTACTCCCCCATCTTTACTTCCTTCCTCCATTTTCATTACTCATTCAAGTTTTCGTTTCATGGTTTTCCTTGCGCTTGTAACATCCCTCGACCGTCACTGCCTTCTGCCCCCTTCACTCAGTTTCGTTTCGTCCTCTCTGTCTCATGCATATATATATATACATATACTCGGCTTCTTCTCCTTTCTTTTCTGCCACATCATGCTTCGGTCAGTCTCTTTTTTTTTTATCCTCTTACCTGTTTTTGTTTCATATCTTCCTTTCTCACTCTCGGTTTATTTCCTTTCTAAATCTCAGCCTTATACTCTTCCTTCATTCTTTCGTTTCCTATCCATATTTATTCGCATAAGTTTCCCCTATTTCCAGTAGCAGAACGCACATCTCCTAGTCATTTTCCTACTCCTATTTTCTTCTTCACATTACCTTCTACCAGCTCTCACTATCACGACCCAAAACTACCCAAAATCAGAGTAAATTTTTTTTTCTTTCATCCTTACCTATCTTCTGATCGTGACCACACTCCACTAACAGTTGGGTTGTGCGTCAATGGCAGTCCCACCATTCATTCATCGTATAACTTAATTCCTTATTAAAGGAAAGGTAAACACGTGAGTTTTTCATTAATTCTAACCCATTCATTTACAAGTGTTTACAGTAACTATACATCCCCGAGAGTTACTTACAAACATGTTATTGTGCTATTCTTATTTAGATACAATATGTACAAGTGTATATACCTCAAAATAATGGGCAGTAACAGATATCAGGAATGCAGTACTCAGTCACCTCAAAGTCTACTAGAGGTAATCTGTGTAGGAAAATGAAAGGGGTGAGCACATCAAGCTCAGTAAGGCAATCCTACGAATAAGTAGGTAACCATACTACCTACATGAACGTGGTGCCATGCATAAACCACCATTTCTCAACACATTTCAAAACAGACGTTATGATTCATGATGTCATGTAAAACAAGTTCGCATGTGGATTTCAAAGAGCATGGAAAATTCAACATGCAACTCTTTTAAATCATTTCATTCTCATTAAAATTTCACAACAAAGCCAGGACTCAGCCCATCCCTCGGGTGTTCCTGACTCACATAACACCATGAAATCAAATGCTTTTCACAGCAATATAAATATGCGATACAATGAATGTCATGTAAAACCAGTTTACATCACTCATGGGTTTAAATAGCATAGAAATAACATCATGCAAGTTCAGTTTAAGAACCCAGTTTCATTCTCATCAAACTCACATCTCAGTCAGGACTCAACTCCTCCCTCGGGGGATCCAGACTCACACAAAAATCCACAAAACGTGTTTCTCAAAAACATCAACATGCGAGACTAGGCAATAGATATATATATATATCTCGGGCAAATAACTAGGACTATGGCCATATTTCCTCGTGATCCCACTACTACACGGATCCTAGTGTGCGGGGTCTTACCACGATTGGGGACCGCCCCGAGAGGTGGGTCAATCCATCCCATTGGCCCTGACCGATCACTCGCACCGAAGATGCCACATAATCAATCCCAGCACGATACAGCGTACTCCATGCTACTTGCACGGTATAACGTACTCTGTGGACCCATATCTCATATTCACAATCGTGCCTATCTCAAAACGCACGTACGAACATATTTAATCGACGTGACACACAGTCTACCTAACGCCCCAAGCACGGCTCATCGCATGTCTCATAAAATCAGTGCGAGCGATGCTCCAGCACTCTCATAAAATCAAGGAAAATCTCGTACGAGCCAAACTCCAGCACGCGTTTCATAAAATCTCATAAGATCTAGTGCGAGCTAAGCTCCAGCACTCTGTCAAAATCATGTGAAACTAGTACGAGCTAGGCTCTAGCACTCTGTTATAAAAATCAATTGAAAATCTGGTGTGAGTTAGACTCCAGCACCCTGTCACGAAAATCATATAAAAATCTGGTGCGAGTTAAACTCCAACACCCTGTCACGAAAATCATATGAAAATCTGGTGTGATTTAGATTCCATCACCCTGTCATGAAAATCATATGAAAATCTAGTGCGAGTTAGATTCCAGCACCCTGTCACAAAAATCATGTTAAAATCTGGTGCAAGCTAGGCTCTAGCACCAATGCATGTAAAACTCTAGTGCGAGCTCTCGCTCCAGCACTAATGTATGCATCACACAATTTAAAAACTCGTGCTAGTTAAGCTCTAGCATGTCACATTTCTATAAAATCACATAGGCGGCTACATTTCTCAAATCAATTTCAGAGAAAATCAACAGTGATTAAAGTTATGCAATGTTGTGCATTTTATTTAAAAGTTAGTCATCCTACCCATACATGTGTCAAAACACCTCAAGAACAAGCAAGGACCTCTTGTTCTTGCTCCTCCCAACTTTTCCTAAATTTGGAAATTTTACCCTTCACAAGGGTATTTTGGTAATTTGCCCATCGGGGTACTAAAATTTTTATCTTAAATCTAGACACTTCAGACAATTTTAAGAGACTGCAAATGAAGTTGAAATTGCGTAAAGTTACCTCTAGTAGCCCGTAAAATTCTCTTACCTTATTTTTCTGTACGGTCTAACTTTTCCCACTGATGTCTCGTCACGCAGTCCGATTTGCTCCCAATCCAATCTCTAAAACTGCGTATAAATATTCATCAAGTTAAATCCAAACATATTAATTCATATTTGACTTTAACTGGGTCTAATTTAAATCATTGGGCCCGTTTGCACCTTAATGGGCCTTAATTAGCCTTAAGCCCGTTTTCCACTTACTATTCATATTATCGAGGCCTATTGGGCTCATTGGGCCCATCAGTATTTATTGGGCCTCGTTGTAAACTCTCGGATAGCTCGTATACTATTTACGATAATTACTTTAAAATTTCGAATATAATGCATTTTATGTAGAATTAATCCGTAAACTCCGTAAAATAATCTTAACTCTGTATTAAGGACTCAAATTATCGTACTTAGAGTGTACTTACCCAATATTATGCGGGGTATGAAAATTGGAGCTCAATCGATTCTCGTTCGGGCTCTGTCGTAGAACTGTACAATTAGGTTAATCCCGGTTATTTTCTATTAAATATATTATTAAATAAATTTTTGAAATTTCAATCTCGACCCTCGGTCAACTTACCCGAATCTCAAGTCGTCCCCGGTAATTTTTCTTTCCTTTTTTCCCTTTTCTTTCTTTTCTTTTCTTTTCCTTTCCTTCTTTTTTTCCTTCTTTTTCCTTCATTTTCCTTGCTTTTCCTCTCGGCCAAATGGTGTCGTTTCGGGTTCCTTACCATCGTCGGCTGTTCCTGCTGTTTTGTCGGCCACTACCGATCTCAAAATGACCAGCTCTTCCTCTCGAACAGGTCGGTGCCCACCGCTCATGCCCAGCTGCCATGGATCATCGGAATCCTGTTTTCCTCTCGGTTTTCTCCTCCTTCGTTCGTCGATTTTCGGCATCGTCGGCGCACGTCACCAGTGCCAAAGTGTTTGTCGACCTGCCCTCTCTCTTCTTCAACCTTCGTTTGGGTTCGTCGATCGTCGGTGGTTGTAGGTGGGTCTCGATCTCCTCGATCCATTTTTCGTTTTTCTTTGGTTTTTCTCTCTCCCCGATTTTCAGATTTCTAATTTTTTTAATTATTATTATTATTTATAATTTATTTTATTAATATTTTAATCATTAAAATACTCAAAAAATTCCAAAATATATAAAAAAATCTTTATTTTATTAATAATTAATTAATTTAATTTATTTATTGTATTTTAGCCATTTTTTCAGTAAATTTTCTCTGTATTTTTGAGATATTATCCCGAGTGAAAATTTCGATTAATTCCAATCAATTGGACTCAAAATTTAATTATTTCATCGTTATTGATCAAGATTTCTCAAATCCTTATTTTTAATGAAACTTTCTTATGGAATTTATACCGGATTTTGATCTTTTGACCGTTTTACCCTTCTACACGTTCGAGACCAATTTAACTCAACTTTCCTTCTTAGACTCCTATAATTTCTCATTTACAATACGTATCTCTGTCCGGACAATTGAAATCTCATAAATTTAATTTGAAATTCCTTAATTGTTCGTTTTTGGATTAATCGTACGTTC
Organism: Firmiana major; assembly: GCA_033439115.1. NCBI lineage: Eukaryota > Viridiplantae > Streptophyta > Magnoliopsida > Malvales > Malvaceae > Firmiana > Firmiana major. The sequence goes on from CM065905.1 coordinate 44,640,815, forward strand.
GACTACTTCATTCAGATTTATATGATCAAATCATCCGTCTTATGATTCCATTAACATATAACCATATCCATAAAATGTGTGAATCATAAGAAAATACGATAACAATCGGGTCTTACACTCACTCACTCTTCTTGGTTTAGTCCCATCTACAGCAGCAATCCATCACATGTCTTTCACTACTCTTCCTTCTCTTCGTTTATCATTTTCCTTTTCTTTTCAGCTCGCTTCTCTACTGTCCTAGGTAGCCTCAACCACTGTGTTATATATATATATATATATATATATATATATTGACTTCATCCAACTACTTTAACTCCTTTAGTCAGTTTTGGTCAGTGTAAAATCATCAAACCACCAACCACTGCTCCCTTATTTTCGGTCTGCTACAGTGCTCCATTCTTTCTTCCATTGGTGTTTGAGCCATTTACTTTAACCAGTCCATCTCTCCATTTTTTTTTTTGCTAGAGCTCGAGCCCTTCTCATCAACCCCCGTCTTTTCACTTCAGCTCACTGCTAGATTTCAGTTCACCATTATTTTGTTTCCTCATACCGTGTGTTATCACTCATATATATTTATATACTGTTTTGTGCTTTCACCAACCAAGTACTATCTCCCCCTGTTTATGTTTTTTGTCAATAATGATGCTATAGTGTTATGTTGTGTTGTTTTTTTTTCCATCATTTCCTCTACCAACTCTTGATCACCATTCCTTCTTTTCTTTCTTTATTTTTGTTTCCATGACACACGGTAATACAGCCTCAGGATTGGCTTCAAAATTTTAAAGCCAATACTGTCTCGACCCAAAACTACCCAAAAATCAGAGTAAATTTTTCATTTTTCTTTTTATACTTACCTGACCTTTGATCGTGACCAACCACAACCAATAATTGGGCTGTGTGTCAGTGTCCATATCATCACTATACATTTTACAGATAGTGCACAATTTAAATTAAAATATTAACTCATATGTTATGCACTAATTTCTTTTCATTTCTTTACAATATGTACCCAGTCTATACATCCCAGTGTCAATACAAAATATAATATTGTGCTTATTTTATTTAGATACAATATTTATACAACGTGTATATACCTCAAAAGATGGGCAGCAGCGGATGTCTGGAATGCAGTACTCAGTCTCCTCAAGGTCTACTGAAAGAAATCTGTGTGAGAAAATGAAAGGGGTGAGCACATCAAGCTCAGTAAGATAATCCTACGAACAAGTAGATAACCATACAGCCTACATGAACGTAGTGCCATGTATAAACCACCCCTTCTCCACACATTTCAAAATAGATGCTATGATTCATGATGTCATGTAAAACAAGTTCACATATGGATTTCAAAGAGCACGGAAATTCATCATGCAAATCGTTTAAATCATTTCATTCTCGTTAAAATTTCACAACAAAGTCAAAACTTAACCTATCCCTCAGGTGTTCCTGACTCACATAAAATCATGAAATAAAAATGCTTTTCAAAGCAACGGTAACATGTAAGAGTTTAAATCCCAGTTTTATTCTCATCACAATCACATCTCAGTCAGGACTCAACCCCTCCCTCAGGTGATCCAGACTCGCACAAAAATCCACAAAATGTGTTTCTCAAAATCATCAACATGTGAGACTGGGCAATATATGTATATCTAGGCAAATAACTAGGACTATGGCCATATGTCCTCGTGATCCCACTGCTACATGGATCCTAGTGTACGGGGTCTCACCACTATCAGGAACCGCCCTGGGAGGTGGGTTAGTCCATCCCGTTGGCCCTGTCCGATCACTTGCATCTGAAGATGCCACGCATCCAAAGATGCCACATAATCAATCCCAGCACGGTACAGTGTACTCCATGCTACTTGTACGGTACAACGTACTCCGTGGACACATATCTCATATCCATACTCATACCCTGTCTTAAAACGCACGTGTGAGCCTATTTAATCGGTGTGACACACAGTCTACCCGACGCTCCAAGCACGGCTCATCGCATGTTCTCATAAAACTAGTGCGAGCAATGCTCAAGCACTCTTATAAAATCAAGTAAAACTAGTACGAGCTAAGCTCTAGCACTCAGTACCCAAATCATGTGAAAATTTGGTGCGAGTTAAACTCCAGCACCGTGTCACGAAAATCATGTAAAAATCTAGTGCGAGTTAGACTCCAACACCATGTCACGAAAATCATATATAAATCTGGTGCGAGTTAGACTCCAGCACCAATGCATGTAAAACTCTAGTGCGAGCTCTCGCTCTAGCACTAATGCATGAATCACACAAATCAAAACTCGTGCGAGCTTAGCTCCAACACATCACATGTCTATAAAATCACGTAGGCGGCTCTGTTATCTCAAAACAATTTCCAACAGAAATCATATTGTTGAAAATATGCAATGCTGTGCATTTTTATTTAAAAGTTAGCCAGCCTACTCATGCACATGTCAAAACACCTCAAGAACAAGCAGGAACCTCTTGTTCTTGCTCCTCCCAATTTTTTCTAAATTTAGAAATTACCCTTAATAAGGCTATTTTGGTAATTTTCCCATCCGGGGCACTAAATTTTTTATCTTAAATCTAGACCCTTCAGACAATTTTAGGGAAAGTAAATGATGTCGAAATTGCGGAAAGTTACCTCTAGCAGCCCGTAAAATTCTCTTACCTGGAATCACGCACAAACTTATCTCGTCTCGATAATACCAGATCTCTCCGTCCAAATTCGCGCCAACCAAGTCTACTGAACTGCATATAACCACATATTTGAGGTCAATTCTAATATATTTATCAGTATTTCACTCTTAAAGGTCGTCGATCGCCGGTGCCCATGGGTGCTCCTCGGGTCCTTGGTTATCGTTTTCGTTCAGTTTCCAGTTTTCGGGTTTCCCAATTTTTTTATTTTCAGTTCTATTATTATTATTATTATTATTATTATTATTATTATTATTATTTATAATTTATTTTATTAATATTATAATCATTAAAATAATCAAAAAATTCCAAAAATATCTAATAATTTATATATTTTATTAATAATTAATTTATTTATTGTATTTTAACCATTTTTTTGGTATATTTTCTTCGTATTTTCGAGATATTGTCCCGAGTCAATTTTTGGTAAATCTAAATAATTCCAGATCATGATCAATTGGACTCAAAATTTTATAATTTCCTCATTATTGATCAAGATATCCTAAATCTTTATTTTTAATTAAAATTTTCTTATCGAATTTATTCCGAATTTTGATCTTTTGATCGTTTTACCCCTGCACTTGTTTCGAAACCAATTTAACCTAACTTTCCTTCATAGATCCACTATCTTTTCTTATTTAAAATTTGTATTTTTCATCAACTAAATTTTGATCCCTTTCGTTTGGCCTATGGCCATCTCGACCCTTATTTGGCTACTTCATACATTCATCGATATTTCATTTTATTCTATTTACAAATTTAATTCAGTCAAAGCTCTTCTTATGATTCAATTAATATGTGGAAGTGTACATCACATGAATCATAAAGAAATGTATCAACAAGTATGTACAAAGTGGGTCTTACAAATCCCATCACTGAGCAGTGCATGTGTTCATATATTCTTACATATATGAATATATATATATATATGTATATATTTACCTATACATTTAGCTTAAGGATTAATTTAAACGTTACTCATAGAAAATATACATATATATATATATTTATATATCTTCATGTATTTAGTTAAATTTTCTTTGTAGTATATAGATAAAAAATGATTAAATCTATTATTTTTAACTTTACATTTTATACTTGATTATGGTATAAAAATGATGTTAGTCTAATACTTAAACTAAAATTAATTCACCCACAATCACATATTAAATTCTTAATTGTCTAAATTATTATTTTTATTATTATTTTATAGACAACACCGAGTATATCGAAAATTTTTACGGTATTTACAATACCCCTGGCCATGAGGGGTTGTAGACTGGGCCCGAGTCGTACAACATCACATAAAAGCCACACATGCGAAAACACATACTACCATGAAGGCGACATGACTGATACATAGAGGTATGCATGATAAAGTCAAGGCCCAGCCCATTCATAAATCGTCAGCTAGTATTTCCTTGGGTCCCTTTAAATTGACCTTTAGGTTTACCCTGACTCGCATGCTTTAGTGCCCTTAGTCTCAAAACTTACTTCTTATCATACTGAAATCATTTTCAAATTTAATTGTACAAAAGCTTATGAAAATTATGTCTTGGAAAAGCTCACATTACATGTTTGATCCACAATTAAATCAAGGTTACAAAAACCAAGCAAGCTTTCTAAATTTCACAAAATCATAAAATGCTTTGAGATGAAATTTTTAATTGAAAATAAGGTTCGTACAAGAACATATCCATCCCAATAATCTTACCACCAATACTTTCACATACTTATATTACTTAGGATCCTTGGACATCATTTATTTCTTGCCTTCGAACTCAATTTAATTCGTTCGATGCTATTTCGCATCAAAGCGATCAATTCGTATAATGTGCATACGTTCGAAAACGATTCTGAAATCATATAGTTCGATATCTTATTCATGAAGTTCGATAATTGGATCATACAAATATAAGCGACTTCCACAATTATATTTCGATAAGGACTTTCTCATTGTAGCTATCAGTGAGCCGAACTACCTCAGAGACTAGGGTGCTACTTATGTTTATAGATTCAAAAGTCTCCATATACTCTATCAGGTAATAACCCAACTAGGACGCTCATAAACAATACACATTGGAAAATCTCATATCCAAAAGTCACATCTTAATCGAGACGGAAAGCAATTTATGCTTAAATTCGAAACTCTAAGCATAAGTGAAATAAGCTATATGCTTCAATTAGTCTAAGACTATTTCGAATTTGATTATACAGATAAAATCTGTACAACCTTTTAAATCTCCCACAAAATGCCACGCAATGATTTTAAAGTGTACAAATCATCGCGGGGTTCAAAACGTGTCAAAATGAGTCGAAATCACATTTTTGATGGCACAAAGGTCTTAATTCGAAATACTGACAAATTTACAAAATTTCTGTAATAAAATTGAGTAATCATTACTCAATACCGATCGTACAGTGCAAAGATCATTTATATTCTCAATCCAATTGTTTCTTTACTTTTACTATTATCATAAAATTCACATACATCTTCAAAAAGTTTACATGATCATTTACGATAGTCATTGTTCAATTCCAAAACATAAAGAAATTTATATGGGATTAACCCGCAACTTATGCAATTAAATTTTTAACTCGTATTATCATACAGATTGTAGCAAGTGAAGTTCACTTGCCCGAGATTCCATGATGGCACACAAATTGAGCTTGATCGAACTCGCATTCGTCGGCTATTGTTGCGCTACACGATTATATATATTTATAACTGTCATGACCCAAATTACCTAAAATCACTACAAATTTTTGCTTTATTTATTCTTTACTTTTACCTTCCTCTCATCATAACCATCCTACAAACAGTTGGGCTATGATTCTCCATAATCACATTCACATATCAGAGTTTACTATCTTTTGACTTTAACTAAATACATACACAATGCTATTTACATAACCTTACATCCCCGACATCATATACGTTTACAGTACTGTGCATTGCATATTTAGATACAAAACTATACAAATGTGTATACCTGTCTCTCGATGGGAAGCAGTGGATACCAAGATACAAGTTCTCAACCGCTCACTAACTACTGCGAGTGCTCTAAAAAGATGGGAAAATAAGGGGGTGAGCAAACCACACGCTCAGTAAGACAATTATGCAAGTAAGTAGATAGCTCCACTATCTACATGCTCATAATGTCGTGCCCTTAAAATCCATTTCTTTTCATTAAAATCTCAAGCACAAAACCATGCATACATCAATGACATAGTTTATCAAAACTATTTGTGCATATAGAAATCATGTAATTCATGGATCAAAGGCATTTTATGTGACATTATTAAATCATACTTAGCATGAGGTAAATCAAGATCATGCATCATTTCATGCCATGTGTAAAACAACTCAAGAGAAACAATTCTTTTCATGAATTTATCATTAACACATGGAAAACTCATCATGCTACTACATTTAAATCACTGCATTAAATCTCAGTATAAAATAACCCGAAGCGGTTAAGCATCTCAGAAATCAATCTCTTAAAAATTCATTATAAAATTCTCTAAAAAAATTAACATCATAGTAGAAAATCGTAAAATCGAGGGCCTGACCCCTCCCTCGGGTCTACCTTGGTCTATCGAGACCACAAGTTATATCATGTGAGACATGTAGGTGACTATATAAGTAACAACGAGGACTATGGCTGTCAAGACCCAAATTGCCTAAAAATCAGAGTAAATTTTTCACTTTTTCATTTATTATTTAATTCTTACCTTTCTCTCATCGTGACCATCCTACAAACAGTTGGGCTATGATTTGGTGTTAGTCACCTCACACTATTACCAATTCCATTTCCATAATCACATTTATATATCAGAGTTTACCACCTTTGACTTTAATTAAATACATACTCAATGGTATTTATAACTCTATATCCCCGACATCATTTCCATTTACAGTACTGTGCGTTACATATTTAGATACAAAACTATACAAATGTGTATACGTGACTCTCGATGGGAAGCAGCGAATACCAAGCCTGCAAGTCCTCAGCCGCTCAATAACCATTGCGAGTGCTCTGAAAAGATGAGAAAATAAGGGGGGTGAGCAAACCACACGCTCAGTAAGGAAATTATGCAAGTAAGTAGATAGCTCCACTATCTACATGCTCATAATGCCATGCCCTTAAATCCATTTCTTTTCATTTAAAATTTCACGCACAAAGTCATGCATATTCAATGCCATAGTTTATCCAAAACTATTTGTGCATATATAAATCATGTAATTCATGCATTCCAAGCATTTTATGTGACATCATTAAATCATAATAAGCATGAAGTAAAGCAAGATCATGTATTCGTTTGTGTCATGTAAAACAAATCATGAATTTGAATTAAAAGCATGGAAAACAACATCATGCTTCTGCATTTAAATCAATTCATTTAAAACTGCAGTATAAACTAACCCTTCCGGGTTAATAATCTCATTAAAACAATTCAGTAAAGTTCATTATGAAACTCCAGTTATAAAACCACCCTTCTTTCAGGGTCACATATCATAAAATCATCTGAAATCTCATATCACAGTATAAAATCATAAAATCGGGGGCCTGACCCCTCCTTCGGGTCTACCTTGGTCTAACAGACCACAAGTTATATCATGTGAGACAATCAGGTAATTATCAGTAACATCGAGGACGATGGCCATATCCTAGTGATCCCTGGCAACACGGTACCTAGTGTGCGGGGTATCACACCTGAAATGGGAGGTGGGTCGTCCTCCCCGCCAGAACAGCATAACACCAGGATTGCGAAGGCAAGGCTTGCTGCCTCGTGGCTAGTGCCACTCCACTCCAACAATCCCCACGGTACAGCGTACTCCACGTGACATACACGGTACAAAGTACTCCATGAACCCAAGCTCAGTCAGGGGTGACTGTAATAGGTCTTATCCACCCATATCATCTTTGTCTTAGAATGCACGTGTGAGCATATCATCTCACTGTGACACACAGTCTACAGGAGGCTCCAACACGGCTATATGCATGTAATACAATTCCTTGTGCGAGCGAAGCTCAAGCACGACTCCATGCATATTCATGATAGCAGAAAACCTCGTGCGAGCGAAGCTCTAGCACGATGTCATTGAAATTAATGAAATCTGTGTACGAGCAGCGCTCTAGTACGACTTAAACTGATTATAAATTCAAGTAAAATCCACGTACGAGCAATGCTCTAGTACATATATGTATAAAAACTCAATGAAAACCTCGTACGAGAAAAACTCTAGTACGATATTCAAATGAATTTGAAAACCATATAAAACTTTGTGCGAGCAAGCTCCAGCACAAATAAATGCTAAAGTAAATCAAATCTCGTGCGAGTTACACTCCAACACGGCTTTATGCATAATCAAATCAAAACAGGATGCGAGCTAAGCTCCAGCATCTCTCATGCATGTCAAATCATTAAAAGTAGTGCGAACAATCGCTCCAGCACTATTTTATGCATACCACGTCAAAACATGTCAAAACAGAGTGCGAGCTAGGCTCCAGCAGCTCGCATTTCACAATAATAAAAATCAGTGCGAGCACCATGCTCTAGCACATTTCATGCATATGATGTCACACAATTCGGTGCGAGCAAGCGTTCAAGCACATTTATGCACAATCACAATCGCAGATATAGTGCGAACTACGTGTCGACACTATATGTTTCCAAATAAACTTGATAGTTGGCCTGTTTTCCAAAGAAATTCTATTTAAATATGAATAACACCTACGTAGTGTTATCTTGTGAAATTTTATAATTTCTGGCCAATCTATCGATTTACTTTGGTTAAAAACTAAGAAATTCATTAATCGAAAAATTCCTTAAATCATGCATTTCATGCATGTCATACTTTCACCATCCTTAGGTGAACTTCCCTCAATAGGGGTAAAATAGACTTTTCACCTATTTCAATCCTTAAAATTATTCAAATCATTTTTAGGATCATTATACAATATCAATGTATACATACATATTCAGTGTATAGAAAAGCTATTAAAATATGCGTAGCTACCTCTAGCTACTCACACAATTCCCTTACCTTATTTTCTGTATAGTCTGACCTTTCCCACTGATGTCTCGTCACGCAGTTCGATTTGCTTCGAATCCAATCTCTTGAACTGCGGATAAATATTCACCAGGTCAAATACAATACAATTAATTGTATTTCACAATTTTCTGGGCTTAATTTAAATCATTGGGCCCGTTTACCCATATTGGGCCCGATTGCACCTTAATAGGCCTTAATCGGCCTTAAGCCCATTTACCACACTTTATCGAGGCCTATTGGGCTCATTGGGCCCATCAATATTTATTTAGCCTCGTTCTAAATTCTCGGATATCTCAATTTAATATTTACGATAATTTATCAAATTTTTCAGAATTAAATTCATTTATGCGAAAAATTAAATCTGAAATTCATCAACACACATAAAAGATGCAAAATTGTCGTAAATAAGGGTTACTTACCCGTGATCCCATGATCGTATACAAATCGAGGCTGTCTCGAACTCTCGGTTGATGCCAATTGTCGAGCTACACAATTAAATATATTTCCGAGTAAACTTTAAGTCGATTATTTATCAAATTGATTATTTCGAAAATTAAATCGGTCAATTCGACCGCTTACTGACTTATCCGAAGCTCGATTGCATCACTGGAATTTTTCCCAATTTTTTCTCTTTTTCTTTTTCCCTTTTTCTTCCTTTTTTTTTCTCTTTTTGGCTGAACCGGTCCGGTCCTGTTCAACCCGGTTCAGACCGCCGGTTCGGTCCTGTTCGGTTCGACCGATTCAGTCCGGTTCGATCGATTCATGTAACATTTAGTCGTGCCGACGCCGTCCGGCCGGTTCCCGACGTGATTCCACTGTCGTTCGGTGCGCCATCGCATGGGCTCCCTAAATCGGACCTCGGTGTGGCTCGAATCGGCGCCATCGCCGACGAATCGAGGCTTCTCTCCCGCGGCTTCTCCCTCCGTTTTCGGTGTTTTTCGACGACTCCACGACGCGTCACAGCCGCTGGTGGCTCGCCTGAGGTCGAGCTATCTTTGCGACCCTCGCCGGCCCCTCGGTCCCGCTGGTGGTGGCTCGTCCGACGATTCTCCTCAGTTCGATTTCCGTTTCGCCATTTCTGTTTCTTTTCCACTCTGTTTCACGTTTTCAGACTTTTCTTTTCTTTTTTTAACTTTATTTATTTATTTATAATTAAATTTTATTATTATTTTATTCAATAAAATAATAATAAAATTCCCAAAATATCTAGAAAAATTCTATTTTATTCATTTAATCTGTAAATAAATTTATCAGTATTATTTCGTCTTTTCGATATAATTTTTGATTATTTTCGGGATTATTTTTCGATACGAAAATTTCGATTTATTCCAATAAATTCATATCTTGATCAATTTAACCTGAAATTTAATTATTTCTTCGTTATTGATAAAGATTTCTCAATCTCATATTTTTAATTAAATTTTCTTGTCCCGATTAATACCGAATTTTGATCTTTTGACCGTTTTGCCCTTGCACGTGTTCGAGGATACCATTTTAATCCTTTTGCATTTTTTTAAATGCACTAAAAAAAATATCAGGTCTTACAATCTCCCCCACTTAAGAAATTTGGTCCTCCAAATTAGAACCAAGTAATATGAGTCCATAAATAACTCCGGTTACATCTATTGTATCATATACTGTCATCCTCAAGTGACTTTCTCCGGAGTGTAATACTACCATCACATTTAACTAGGGAGATCATCTTAAACCTCAACACTTTCTCCTTCCATCTAATACCCGAATCGATTCTCCAATCATACGTTATACTTTCATTGAGCTAAACTGTTGGAGCTCATATCCAATTACATATATCGGGTTCAGATATTATTTTCGAAGCATCAAAAGATGGGACACATTGTAGATGCCTGTTTATTCAAGTGGTAATACCAACCTACAGGTCTTACCTTCCACTTTGTCCAATATCTCTTTTCGAATTTCGTTACGTCCTTAAGACAAGTAACTGTCAACAATAATGATTCACCCTCGGTGAATTTCCAATGGTTTCTGTCTCTTGTCAGCATAACTTTTCTGTATGCTCTGAGGTGTTCTTAATCTCTCACAAAGCAACTAAACATCCTCAGAGGTTTGCCTTATAAATTCAGGAATAATTTTCTATTTGTCACCCACTCTTCTTATCCAAGTTAGGGAACAACTCCCTACGGCCATACCATGACTCATATAAAATGTTATCCCGATACTCAAGTGACAACTGTCATTATTAGCGAATTCAAATAGTAACAACTGATCATCCCAGAAGCTCATCAAATCAATGGCACACGCTCTCATCACATCCTCCAGAACCTGTACAGTCCTCTCTGACTGACCATCTGTCTGAGGATGGAAGCTGTGCTAACACACAATCAGGTTCCTCTAGTGTCACGCCCCGAAAGTGCGGAAAATAGGGCAAATTTAAAACTTTCTACTCATTAATTCACAATTAAGGGTGCATTCCTATGCAGTGTCATACATCATCATAATTATCATACCTCAAGATCTCATCATAATATAGTGTATATTGTATCATATACATTAATCCATCTTAAGTTAACTAATCCTAATACATCCCATACAATGTTATACATCAAGTGTCTGCAATTACAGTAATTGTCTGGGTACATGAAAAGATAAAAGATACCTCAAAATACAATATATGGCCTGGAGCTCAAGTCCTCCACTAGCCACTACTCCGTACGTCGCAGGGAGATCCTTTTTCACTTGAAGAACTCTGGGGGGAAAGAAAACAGGGTGAGCTTCTAAATCGCTCAGTAATGGGGGTAAGGGACTCATTTCATAAACCAAAATGCACATCTCAAAATATTTATTTGTATGTGAAACTCATTAATCTCATTTGAAAACCATAGCATGAAAGTACTCAAAACGACATTCTCATGTCTCAAATCATGTGAAAACATGAAGTAAAAAGGCTCAGTCTAGAGCAATAACAAAGCATGTGAAAATAATGCGATAAACGCTTTCTCAATTAACGTGATAGAATCACTGTAATAATAATGCACGTGGTACAGCCACTAAACACACGTGGCATAGCCACTGATTTAAATTCACGCGTGGCATAGCCACTAAACACACGTGGCATAGCCACTGAGTTAAATTCACACGTGGCATAGCCACTAAACACACGTGGCATAGCCACTGATTTAATTTCACACGTGGCATAGCCACTGGATAGGGTTTCACGTGGCAATGGCCACTAATTAGTGGTTCTCACGTGTCAACGGCCACCAATATGGTTTCTCACGTGGCAACGGCCACCAAATGGGGTTTCTCACGTGGCAACGGCCACCAATAGGGTTTCTCACGTGGCAACGGCCACCAAATGGGGTATCACGTGGCAACGGCCACCAATGGGGTTTCTCACGTGGCAACGGCCACCAAATGGGGTTTCTCACGTGGCAACGGCCACCGATTGGGGTTTCTCACGTGGCAACGGCCACCAAGTATACGTGGCATAGCCACAGAATGGGTTATTCTCACGTTACCATAACGGAGAAGAAATCGGGCTTACATGCTACAAGAGCAATGCCCGGTGTGTACTCAAAATTACACACCTAAGTCTTATCACACAAGACTGGTTTGCCTTCACGTAGAACTCATAGTGGTTTTTCTCTCATAAAACTCATTTTGAAAACTGTTTTGTACTCAACACAAAACATAACAAAATCGAGTTCCAACCGGCAAATCATGCACACATTTCTCAAATCTCGATATTGCCTTAACGTAGAGCCCAATTCACTACTCACACAAATTCCACGGTTTATAAAGCAATTTCACACTCAGCTTATAAACGTATTAAACAATGGGCCCCAACCGGCTATAAAAACCGTGTGCAATTATAACTCAACCCAACACTCAACATGCTTGTTTTATAACCACAAATCATGCTATAATAGTTTACAAATCACATACACAAATGGTTTAGATTTCCCTTACCTCTTTGCACCTTGTATAGTGCAATCGTTTCCCCCGTATCACGGACTAGCCTCGCATTCCACTCTGGAACTCCCGAGCTATCCAAACGATGTTAAAACATAAATACTCAATTATCTCATCAACCTCAATTCTCAAAATTGAGCATAATTGCTCATAACACCTCAAATCTCTCGATTCTCGTAACTCTACCCCAAACTACGCTCTCATTCCCAACATCTCAACGTTCTACATTTCTCATGCCAATTATCTATGCTAATTCACCACATTGTCTAAATTTCTATTTATAGCTCATATTCCCAAAATTACTAAATATCATTATCACTCCGACCACATTGCAATTTCATCAATCCCTAATCATTTCTCAGCTATTTCAACACAATGACAACCACCATTATCATCAAAATCATCTCAAATATCAAGATCGAGGTTTAGAAATTACCCAAAGCTTGTGAGACACACAACCCACGCCTCGATTCGATTCGTCCTTCAATTTCCAAGTATGTTGTTCTCCCTTTGATGAGGAACAACTTTCCTTCTTGCCACAACTTCTGATTTGGCCGGAAATGGGTGCTTTGGAGGAGTGAGAAAGCTAGGTTTCAGTGAAAATGGGGGTTGGAAGAGAGAGAAAGTGAGATTGCAGGAGAAAAACAGGGGTTCCTTATATAGGCTGAGGGTAGGAGATCGATCTGGCTCTTGATGAGATCGATCTGCATTTGAATTTAGGGACGATTTGAGGTAATTTATGCCTAGAAGATCGATATGTCGAGGGGTGAGATCGATCTCTTTATGGCTTTATGAGATCGATCTGCTCCTTGAGGAGATCGATCTTCTCCCAAACAGAATCATTTGGAGATCGATCTCTTCCTCATGAGATCGATCTTCTCTCAAACAGAATCATAAGGAGATCGATCCTCTTCCATTGGAGATCGATCTGCTCCTTAAATTCCTCCTTCCTAGTCATTTTTAACTCACCAGATCGATCTCTCCTTCTCCCAGATCGATCGGTCCTCATAACTTCACACTTATTTTAAACACTTAACATATAAATCTCCAATTATCATTCCCCAATTCACTTAGCTCAATAAATTACACTTCAAGTTCATATTACATCATTCAAATATATCTAAAATTCTCAGATCTCACATCCTCCCCACCTTAAAAAGAATTTGGTCCTCCAAATTCAACTCAACTAGTCAAATAGATGGGGGTATTTCTCCTTCATGAGATTCTCTAGTTCCCACGTTGCCTCTTCCATTGAGTGATGTTTCCACAAAACTTTCACTAATGGGATGCTCTTAGTTCTCAGTACCTTCTCTCTTCTATCTAGAATCTGGACGGGTTCCTCAGTGTAGCTCATATCCTCTTGAATGTCTATCTCGTCATACTCTATGACATGAGAAGGGTCCGGGTGGTACTTCCTCAACATAGACACATGAAAAACATTGTGTATTCTGGACATCTGTGGGGGTAATGCTAATCTGTAAGCTACCTCTCCCACTCTCTCAAGAATCTCGAATGGTCCTATGTATCGAGGACTTAATTTCCCTTTCTTCCCAAATCGCATGATACCCTTACTCGGTGATATTTTTAGAAATACTGCATCACCAACCTCAAACTCGAGTGACCGTCTATGCACATCCGATTAGCTTTTCTGTCTACTTTGTGCAGCCTGTAACCTCTAACATATGAGTTTCACACTCTGTACGGCTTGCTCAACAAGCTCGGGAGCATTTATTTTTCTGTCACCGACTTCTTCCCAAGCTACAGGGGATCTACACCTCCTATCATATAGAGCCTCAAAAGGTGCCATTCCAATACTCGCATGATAGCTGTTATTGTATGCAAACTCTGCTAGGGGCAAGTGATCATCCCATGATCCCTTAAAATCCATCATACACGCCCTCAACATATCCTCCAGGGTCTGAATAGTCCTCTCTGACTGACCATCTGTCTGAGGATGATAGGCAGTACTGAAACTCAATCGAGATCCCATGGACTCCTGAAACTGGGTCCAAAATCTGGAAGTAAACCGGGAATCTCTATCAGAAGTAATACTCACTGGAGCCCCATGTAATCTAGCTATCTCGCTGACATACAGCTCAGCTAAGGCATCCACAGTATCTGTGCTCTTGATGGCAAGGAAGTGGGCACTCTTGGTCAATCTATCCACTATGACCCATATAGCGTCACGACCTCTTCGGGTCCTCGGTAAACCCATAATAAAATCCATGGTGACATGCTCCCATTTCCATGTAGGTATAGGTAAGGGCTGTAGTAGTCCTCCAAGCTTCCGATGCTCAGCTTTCACTTGCTGGCATATTAAACACCTGGCCACATATTCTGCCACGTCTCGCTTCATACCACTCCATCAATACACCTTTCTCAAGTCTCGGTACATCTTAGTACTCCCTGGGTGCATGGTGTATCACGAGCAGTGGGATTCTCTCAGTATCAGTCTCTTTAGGGTATCATCATCCGGTACACAAATCTGTCCTCTGAATCTTAACAATCCATCCTCACTGATGGTGAGATCCGACTACGAACTCTGCTCAGCTTGGCTAACCATATCTATCAATCTCTGATCACTGCGCTGCCCAGTTCTAATCTGATCTATGATCCTGGGCTCTATCCGAGAGTATACCAGGATATCATCAATAAAGACTATCACAAATTTATCTAGATAGTCTCTGAACACTTCGTTCATCAACCTCATAAATGCTGCAGGGGCGTTCGTCAATCCAAAGGACATCACCAGAAATTCATAATGGCCATACCTCGTCCTGAAGGCCGTCTTCGGAATATCTTCTTCCTTGATCCTCAATTGGTCATAGCCCGATCTCAAATCAATCTTAGAACCTCTCAGCTGATCAAGTAGATCATCAATCCTGGGCAATGGGTATTTATTCTTCACCGTGGCTTTATTCAACAACTGATAGTCTACGCATAATCTGAGACTACCATCCTTCTTCTTGACAAATAAAACCGGTGCTCCCCACGGTGAAACACTGGGCCTAATGAACCCTTGATCCAATAACTCCTGTAGTTGTTTCTTCAATTCCTCAAGTTCCACTAATGCCATCCTATAGGGAGGTTTAGAGATCGGCTGAGTATCTGGTACCAAATCAATGGTAAACTCTAGCTCTCTCTCTGGTGGTAAACCTGGCAATTCATCTGGGAAAACATCCAGAAATTCACACACCACAGGTATATCCTCAATCCTCGGATGTTCCCGCTCATCGTCTAAGATGAGTGTCTCACAACCTTCACATGAACAATCATATTTAATATTCTCCAAAATAATATCAAAATTCTTAAATTACTTACTAGAATTCCACATATTCATTTCCTCAATATCTCAATCGTACACTGTAAGGTTCAAGTAGGGAGAAAGTTACAACCTTAGTGTAGCAATCTAAGCTCACTCGATTGGCTGCCAACCAATCCATTCCCAAAATTACATCAAATCCATGTATATTCAACACGATTAGATCTGCTAACATCCCTCTATCTCCCACCTTTATCTCACATCCTCTACAGATTAACTCAGTTCTCTGGGATTCACGCATAGGGGTATTTACATGTAGTATATATTATAGAGGTTCAAACTTCAAGTTTAATCTACATGCAAAATGCACAGAAATAAACGAATGCGTGGATCCTGAATCAATCAACACATGAGCCTTATGATTAAAGACAGAGAGTGTACCTCTTATAGTTTCTGCAGAAGTGTCAGCAGTCTTCTTATCTAGGGCAAACACACGTCCCTGTGTAACAGGTCTCTTTCCTTTCTCTGCAGCAGTGGCCCGTCTCAGGGGATTCACTCTCTGAGGCTGTTGTCTAGTGGGCTCCAAGACATGTGGTTTCTGAGGTTGAGGGCAATCCTTTACCATGTGACCCATGTCTCCACATCTAAAACATCCATGGATCGACCCAGTACAACTTCCCTTATGCATTTGGCCATAATTTCTGCAAAACCTTGTCTCTGGCCTGACATCTCGAGGGGTCTCTCTAATGTTAGGGTACCCTCTGGGTCTCTCTAATCTGCCCTTCTGTACCTCAATCTTTCCTCTTCTGAAGGAACCTCTCCGAGCCTCTGTTTGGAAAATCGCTGACCTCTTGCCCTTATCTCTATTCACCGCTCTGAGCTCATTCTGGGATTGTACCATTTCAATTCCTCTTTCAATCTCTTGTGCTCGTCTCAAAGCATCTCCAAACTCAGTAATACATAGCCCTATCAATCTATCTCTAATGATGGGCTTCAATCCATACACAAATTTCTCTATGCGGAGTTCTTCATTCTTAAAGGTCTCTGGGTCATATCTCAATAGCGCTGTGAATTGGCTCTCATAGTCATCCACAGACATGTCACCCTGTACCAAACTCAAAAACTCGGCCTGTTTCTTTCTCTGGGTGGCTCGTGGTACATATTGGGTCCTAAAGGCTGTCTGAAACTCTTCCCAACCAATCACATCATGGTGGGACATCAAAATACCTTGGGTAGTACCCCACCAATCTCGAGCTCCCCCTTCAGCATATAGGCACTCATACTGACCCTCTCAGCATCGGTGCACCCCAGAAAATCAAATATAATTCTCAATTCCGTCAACCACTCCTCAGCCTCTGTAGGATCCTTCTTTCCCCTAAACACGGGTGGATTCATCTTCAAAAAATCCTTCAGTCGGACCATACTTCTATCATTAAGCTGAGTGACGGGAGGTATTGGGGGTATGGGAGGTCCTTGTGGTGGTGTAAGAGTAGTACCCGAGGCATTAACTCCAAAGTGTTGCGCGAATAACGCTGCCATCTGCTCAAAACCTTACCTCACATCGGTCTCAATCTGATTAAATCGAGAGTTAGGACTCTCTGGTTGTGGGACAGGTGGCGGAGGGGACTCTGCCTGCCTCCTCGAACGACCTCGTCGTCCACTCATTCTCTATCTTAACTCGTCTCCTGCTCGTACATATCAGAATTGATTGAAATCTCAATCCTCAATTTCAGTTCATGACCAGACTATTACAGACACTTGGGATGTATTCTATTTCACTTAACCGACACTGACAGTACTAGACACCCTAAGCTCTGATACCAAGAAAACTCTGTCACGCCCCGAAAATGCGGAAAATAGGGCAAATTTGAAACTTTTTACTCATTAATTCACAATTAAGGGTGCATTCCTGTGCAGTGTCATACATCATCATAATTATCATGCCTCAAGATCTCATCATAATATAGTGTATATTGTATCATATACATTAATCCATCTTAAGTTAATTAATCCTAATACATCCCATACAATGTTATACATCAAGTGTCTGCAATTACAGTAATTATCTGGGTACATGAAAAGATAAAAGATACCTCAAAATACAATATATGGCCTGGAGCTCAAGTCCTCCACTAGCCACTCCTCCGTACGTCGTAGGGAGATCCTTTTTCACTTGAAGAACTCTGGGGGGAAAGAAAACAGGGTGAGCTTCTAAATCGCTCAGTAAGGGGGGTAAGGGACTCATTTCATAAACCAAAATGCACATCTCAAAATATTTATTTGTATGTGAAACTCATTAATCCCATTTGAAAACCATAGCATGAAAGTACTCAAAACGACATTCTCATGTCTCAAATCATGTGAAAACATAAAGTAAAAAGGCTCAGTCTAGAGCAATAACAAAGCATGTGAAAATAATGCGATAAACGCCTTCTCAATTAACATGATAGAATCACTGTAATAATAATGCATGTGGCACAACCACTAAACACACGTGGCATAGCCACTGATTTAAATTCACACGTGGCATAGCCACTAAACACACGTGGCATAGCCACTGAGTTAAATTCACACGTGGCATAGCCACTAAACACATGTGGCATAGCCACTGATTTAATTTCACACCTGGCATAGCCACTGGATAGGGTTTCACGTGGCAACGACCACTAATTAGGGGTTCTCACGTGGCAACGGCCACCAATAGGGTTTCTCACGTGGCAACGGCCACCAAATGGGGTTTCTCACGTGGCAACGGCCACCAAATGGGGTATGACGTGGCGGCCACCAATAGGGTTTCTCACGTGGCAACGGCCACCAATGGGGTTTCTCACGTGGCAACGGCCACTAAGTATACGTGGCATAGCCACAGAATGGGTTATTCTCACGTTACCAGAACGGAGAAGAAATCAGGCTTACATGCTACCAGAGCAATGCCCGGTGTGTACTCAAAATTACACACCTAAGTCTTATCACACAAGACTGGTTTGCCTTCACGTAGAACTCATAGTGGTTTTTCTCTCATAAAACTCATTTGAAAACTATTTTGTACTCAACACAAAACATAATAAAACCGAGTTCCAACTGGCAAAACACGCACACATTTCTCAAATCTTGATATTGCCTTGACGTAGGGCCCAATTCACTACTCACACAAATTCCACGGTTTATAAAGCAATTTCACACTCAACTTATAAACGTATTAAACAATGGGCCCCAACCGGCTATAAAAACTGTGTGCAATTATAACTCAACCCAACACTCAACATGCTTGTTTTATAACCACAAATCATGCTATAATAGTTTACAAATCACATACACAAATGGTTTAGATTTTCCTTACCTCTTTGCACCTCGTATAGTGCAATCGTTTCCCCCGTTTCACGGACTAGCCTCGCATTCCACTCTGGAACTCCCGAGCTGTCCAAACGATGTTAAAACATCAATACTCAATTATCTCATCAACCTCAATTCTCAAAATCGAGCATAATTGCTCATAACACCTCAAATCTCTCGATTCTCGTAACTCTACCCCAAACTACACTCTCATTCCCAACATCTCAACGTTCTACATTTCTCATGCCAATTATCTATGCTAATTCACCACATTGTCTAAATTTCTATTTATAGCTTAAATTCCCAAAATTGCTAAATATCATTATCACTCCGACCACATTGCAATTTCATCAATCCCTAATCATTTCTCAGCTATTTCAACACAATGACAACCACCATTATCATCAAAATCATCTCAAATATCAAGATCGAGGTTTAGAAATTACCCAAAGCTTGTGAGACGCACAACCCACGCCTCGATTTGATTCGTCCTTCGATTTCCAAGTATGTTGTTCTCCCTTTGATGAGGAACAACTTTCCTTCTTGCCATAACTTCTGATTTGGCCGGAAATGGGTGCTTTGGAGGAGTGAGAAAGCTAGGTTTCGGTGAAAATGGGGGTTGGAAGAGAGAGAAAGTGAGATTGCAGGAGAAAAAACGGGGGTTCCTTATATAGGCTGAGGGTAGGAGATCGATCTGGCTCTTGATGAGATCGATCTGCATTTGAATTTAGGGACGATTTGGGGCAATTTATGCCTAGGAGATCGATCTGTCGAGGGGTGAGATCGATCTCTTTATGGCTTTATGAGATTGATCTGCTCCTTGAGGAGATCGATCTTCTCCCAAACAGAATCATTTGGAGATCGATCTCTTCCTCATGAGATCGATCTTCTCTCAAACATAATCATAAGGAGATCGATCCTCTTCCATTGGAGATCGATCTGCTCCTTAAATTCCTCCTTCCTAGTCATTTTTAATTCACCAGATCGATCTCTCCTTCTCCCAGATCGATCTGTCCTCATAACTTCACACTTATTTTAAACACTTAACATATAAATCTCCAATTATCATTCCCCAATTCACTTAGCTCAATAAATTACACTTCAAGTTCATATTACATCATTCAAATATATCTAAAATTCTCAGATCTCACATCTAGCTTCCTGAAAACGTTCCCAAAAGTGGGAAGTGAAGCGGGAATCCCTATCTGATACCTTGCTCACTGGAACGCTACACAATGTTTTACAATTTTCCATTCACATAAATTCGCTTACACACTCCAGGTATGTGGGGATTTCCATAAACAGAAGGTGGGTAAACTAAATCAATCCATCGACTATCACTCAGATAGCCTCGTGATCCATCCGGGTCCTCTGTAACCCATCACGATATCCATGGTACTTGTTCTCATTTTCGTGTCAATATAGGTAGAGGCTGCAATAATCCTGCAGACTTCATTTGCTCTACCTTAATCCGCTGACATACGAGACATTTCTCCACAATCTTTACAATGCTTCTTTTTATATCTGACCACCAATATCATTTTCAGAGATTTCTATATATTTATTATTTCTCGGATGCACTGTATATCCCAAAGAGTGAGCTTCTGACAATAACACTATCTCATCAACTGTGATCCTAGGGAGCACTTATACTGTCTCTGAACCTCTGCAAGTCATCATCACTTACTGTGAACTCTGTCACTATACCCTTCTGAATCTGACCCACACTATAGACACTATACCGATCATCACGCTAAGCTTGGCAAATCCGATCACTCAAATCCAGTTCTAACCTCAGGCTAGCTGTCATAAAATCACCGTCATCATCAGAAGGGATTCACATCACTACTGAGGTTCACAACTGCTCTAATAGCTCACGGTCCCTGACCATCATATGTAATACCATCCCAAGGCTCTTTCTGTTCAAGGCATCAGCCATTACATTAGCCTTTCCTGGATGGTAAAATGTTCACAATCATAATCCTTATAAGCTCTAACTCTCTTGGTTATCTCATATCCGACTCTTTCTGTAAAAACAGATACTCGGGGCTTTTACGATCAGTGCATATCCGAAATGTCTCACCGTATAAGTGGTGGTGCCCTACTTTTAATGTAAACGCTATGGCTGCCAACTCTAAATCATAGGTCGGATAGTTTCTCTTATGGTCCTTGAACAATCTGGATCCATAAATAACTATCTTCCCATTTTACATTAATACATAGCCCAATCCTTATTTTGAGGTATCCATACACATTGAAACCTCTTGAGCTGTTGGTTATGGTGAGAATACTTACAACGGTCAGTTCATTACTTCAATATACCAAAACTCACCGAAGCTATTTACATACTTATCATACCACTCGTATGAAATCTTTTCCCGAATGAGATGTGTCAACTGAGCAGCCAATTTTGAGAAACTCTTAACACCTTGTCTGTAAGACAGTTTTCACTTGCTACTCATGCTCTTCCCTGGACTTCGAATACATCAAAATATCATCACTAAAGATGACAACTAATCGGTCCAGGTAAGGTTTAAATACCTTATCATAGTTGAGTTCCACTAAATATTTCAATCACCCATATTCTTGACCTATGTACCCATAAACATACAATGTCATTTTGAAGTCTCTTCCGTTCAAGATATTAACCCACGTCATTTCCTTTTTTTTTATATTAACGACTTTTATAAAATTTTAAATTTTTAAACCTTCATGATTACTTGAATTCTATCAGTAAAGGTACTCAAATTTTAAATGTATATATTGCGACTGTCGATTTCAATCTATAAGTTATGTGTGCGCTTATCGACGTTGTCAAGTCTTCAGGCAGGGAGATATTTTGAAATACCTTTATTAACCCTCAAACTTGACCATAATTCTTTACATATCAGTCCATGTGGTCACAATTCGTATTCGCTACATATTGCTTTAATCCAAATTTACTTTAGGTATCGCTACTCCTCTTTCATTACTTGTCAAACTTAAAATACACTTTTCAGTGATGTTTTCACCCCTATTTTTAACTTACAATCTCTATACCCATATTCAGTTAGTGAAAATCAGCTAACCATCATCATTTTGCTTAAGGGTACAGGCTTCACATCTTTCACTAGCTTATAAGCAACTGAAGGCGGTATGAATAAATGTGTGGCACCAGGATCAATTAAAATAATTACTTCATTATTCACAACAGTGTGGTATCTTCCACCACATCATATTAAACATTAGTAATGTCCTGGTCCAAGGCATACACTCGCCATCGTCCAACATCTTATTTTCGTGGTAACTACCACACATCTTACACTGTTCACACTGCTACTCTGTTATACTGTTACGTAGCAGGTCAGGGTCCTTAAATCACAATACCCCTCAAAAGTATTGAAATTGGATACACTGGGGCTTATCAATCAACTTACCCCTTGATTTATCAACTCTAATCTTTTACCAAACTACCTTTTCCCATTCTGACATCTCTGTCATTCTTCATTCTCTTTTATCTCAATTTCGGCCCTTACTACCTTTCTCAATCTTAGAGGCGCGCAACTTATAATCTTATTCACATAACTGTGTGCCTCGGTATAGGTAGTGATATCTAACGGGCTAATCGGACTCTAATTGACAATCTGAGCCCTTCCATGAACTTTCAAACATCTCGACTCTCACTGTTCATCGTGTCCGAGTCATATCTGCCCAGGAATATAAACTGAGTTCCATACTTGTTAATCAACCAGTTCCTCTGGGTCAGAATAACGAAGATCATCGGTTATTTCCTTAAAACAATATCCGGGATATTCTGTCACCGGAATACATCTAGAATTATTTTCCATGTCCATTTTGGATGTCTAACTCTTAAGATGGGTTGAGCGAACTTCAATTAATGCTCCAACTCGCCCTCAAATACCATACATACTCTGAGCAATTAGCTCGTAAAATATTCTTCACACTCCGCTCCAACCTTGCGAAGCGTGTCTCAATACTGTCTGATCTCTCTGTCAGACTCTTTCCGATCTCTCTGTCAGACTCTGTGGGGCATGCTCAATACCAGCCTCCAAGTCAATCTCATCTCGAGTCTCATGTGGCGACTCAGTACAAATCTCGAGCCAACCTCTACGGCCTCGAGCTCGTGTACTCGCCTCTCAACCATAGCGACTATCAGTCAATGAGTCTATTCTTGCATTTAAAAATCAAATTCTTAGCTGCACTTCCATCTCGATATACACAATTGTATCCAAACAATGCACAGTACATGGGGATGTAATTTCTTAACCACTAACACCGACTCATATCAGGCCAACTCAGCTCTGATACCATTAAACCTGTCACAACCCAAATTACCTAAAAATCAGAGTAAATTTTTCACTTTTTCATTTATTATTTAATTCTTACCTTTCTCTCATCGTGACCATCCTACAAACAGTTGGGCTATGATTCAGTGTTAGTCACCTCACACTATTACCAATTCCATTTCCATAATCACATTTATATATCAGAGTTTACCATCTTTGACTTTAATTAAATACATACTCAATGGTATTTATAACTCTACATCCCCGACATCATTTTCGTTTACAGTACTGTGCATTACATATTTAGATACAAAACTATACAAATGTGTATACATGACTCTCGATGGGAAGCAATGAATACCAAGCATGCAAGTCCTCAGCCGCTTAATAACTATTGCGAGTGCTCTGAAAAGATGGGAAAATAAGGGGGTGAGCAAACCACACGCTCAGTAAGGCAATTAAGCAAGTAGATAGCTCCACAATCTACATGCTCATAATGCCATGCCCTTAAATCCATTTCTTTTCATTTAAAATTTCACGCACAAAGTCATGCATATTCAATGCCATAGTTTATCCAAAACTATTTGTGCATATATAAATCATGTAATTCATGCATTCCAAGCATTTTATGTGACATCATTAAATCATAATAAGCATGAAGTAAAACAAGATCATGCATTCGTTTGTGTCATGTAAGACAAATCATGAATTTGAATTAAAAGCATGGAAAACAACATCATGCTTCTGCATTTAAATCAATACATTTAAAACTGCAGTATAAACTAACCCTTCCGAGTTAATAATCTCATTAAAACAATTCAGAAAAGTTCATTATAAAACTCCAATTATAAAACCACCCTTCTTTCAGGGTCACATATCATAAAATCATCTGAAATCTCATATCACAGTATAAAATCATAAAATCGAGGGCCTGACCCCTCCTTCGGGTCTACCCTGGTCTAACAAACCACAAGTTATATCATGTGAGACAATCAGGTAATTATCAGTAACATCGAGGACTATGGTCATATCCTAGTGATCCTTGGCAACACGGTACCTAGTGTGCGGGGTATCACACCTGAAACGGGAGGTGGGTCGTCCTACCCGCTAGAACAGCATAACACCAGAATTGTGAGGGCGAGGCTTGCTGCCTCGTGGCTAATGCCACTCCACTCCAACAATCCCCACGGTACAGCGTACTCTGCGTGACATACACGGTACAAAGTACTCCGTGAACCCAAGCTCAGCCAGGGGTGCTTGTAATAGGTCTTATCCACCCATATCATCTCTGTCTCAGAATGCACGTGTGAGCATATCATCTCACTGTGACACACAGTCTACAGGAGGCTCCAACACGGCTATATGCATGTAATACATTTCCCTGTGCGAGCGAAGCTCAAGCACGGCTCCATGCATATTCATGATAGCAGAAAACCTCGTGCGAGCGAAGCTCTAGCACGGTGTCATAGAAATCAATGAAATCTGCGTACGAGCAGCGCTCTAGTACGACTTAAACTGATTATAGATTCAAGTAAAATCCACGTATGAGCAATGCTCTAGTACGGATATGTATAAAAACTCAGTGAAAACTGTTGGCTCTACCGAGAGGGGGGGTGAATCGGTTTTCTAACAATTATGACCGATTTTAAATTAATCGCAATTTAAACATAAGTGATAATGAATAAAACAGTGCAATATAACAATTTAATGCAAAGAGAGGGAAAGAGAAACAAACACAGCAACTTATAGAGGTTCGGCCAACTCTTGCCTACGTCCTCTCTCCTTGACCTTCTTGTCAAGTGGTTTCTTTCTCTCTTTCAATAGAGTTTACAAAGTTCCTTTTACAGGTTAAGGAATAACCTCTCTACCCTTAATAATACAGAAAATGTATTCACCCTTTTACAATAACACTAACTGAGGAACAATCCTCTTTTCTTTTAAGGTGAGGATGAATACAGAATAAGGCTTTTCAGTGGGTAGGACTAACACAGCTTGTAGTGCTTAAGCTTGTACAATCAATCTCAATTAATGAGCAATAGAGATACAAGGAATGAAAGAATTAAAGCTTGAGAATGTTTTGAAATATTCAGTGATAGTCTCTCACTTTTTGCTTTGTCTTCAATGCTTGGTTATATACTGAAGGTTGGGTAGTTGGAGCATTTAATGCAGTTTT
This sequence comes from Firmiana major, assembly GCA_033439115.1. Classification (NCBI taxonomy): domain Eukaryota; kingdom Viridiplantae; phylum Streptophyta; class Magnoliopsida; order Malvales; family Malvaceae; genus Firmiana; species Firmiana major. Next base: position 44,666,565 of record CM065905.1, read on the forward strand.
TCCCGTTGAGATTTGAAGAAAATAGCCGTTGGGAACCTCCAGTGGTCAGACAGATCGATCTCCTATCTTGGCCAGATCGATCTCCTAGTTTTAAATCCTGCAATGACAAAGCACAAATACACAGGGAGATCGATCTCATACATTACCAGATCGATCTGTTAGTTTTAAATAGGCAGAGGCAGATCGATCTGTCGAATAGGCAGATCGATCTCCTATCCTCTCTGTTTGAGGCAAGATCGATCTCTCAATACACCAGATCGATCTCTTAAGCTCTCTGACTTTGAGCAGATCGATCTCTTCCTTACCAGATCGATCTCCTAAGTTCTCTGACTTAGAGCAGATCGATCTCTTAACCCTTGCAGATCGATCTCTTTTTACCTTAAACCCTTTACACTGTTTTAAGGCTTGCCAGATCGATCTCTTCCATCATGAGATCGATCTCTCATCAAGTATAAACCCAGGAGATCGATCTCTCATACCCCAGATCGATCTCTCATCAGCAGAACTCTAAGTTCTGGTCCTGATATCTTCTAAACATGTTTGTATACCATTTTAACATTATTGTATTAACTTGTTTTGTCATTTCAAAATACATTAACTCAACAATCTCCCCCTTTTTGATATGACAAAACTCATCCAATAAACATGTTTAGTGAATTTGCAAAATTCCCCCTTTTTGTGAGCTTTTGACTTTGTTAAAGATTTAACTCATCCTTAGTTAAATCTTAACTCCCCCTTAGTTAGCTCGAGCTCTTAACTCCCCCTCAATTAAATCATCCTAACTCCCCCTCAATTAAATCATCCTAACTTCTTTTAAACATTTAACACATGTTTCTTCTCCCCCTTTTTGTCATATCAATCACACATAGTCATTAATTCACAAAATGCAACATTGTCAAAACCATGGCAGTTCAAAATCAATATTGACTCACAAAATGCCACATTTTCATAAACAATCAATTTATATTGCATTCAAGCAAATTCAGTACAAAGACAGTGCGAAATGATATAACTAAACTAAACCATACACCTAAAGCCTAATGGGAGGGAGGATCACGATCCAAAAGCTCCTCAACATGCGTGCGCGTCACTTAAAGTTCATCGAACATTGCCTCTTGAGTTTCTTGAAATCTATCGAACATCGCCTTTTGAGTGTCTTGAATCCTATCCACTCGTTGAGTTAATTCGGCAAACATACGCTGCTGAGTGGTATGTCCTTCATCGATTCTCTGACCGAGATCGCTTATCATCTTCACGATCAGCTCCAAGTCAGCAGGAGACGATGTTTGTGCAGTTGGCGCAGCTGTTGAAGATGACGGTTCAGGAGCTGGTACTGCAGATGGGTGTGCTGGTTCAGCAGTGAGGTCCTCCTCAGCCTCAGCAGGTTGCTGTTCTTGCTTTTTCATCCACTCTCCCCGGAAATCTTTGTAGTACCCCATATGATGTAGGGTCCCAATATTAAGCTCGCTTTTAGGAGATGGAAGTTCGCCAGTTTCGCCGCTGCAGTCGATGCCAAGGTGACGGAGAAGATAAGCCACCGGTTGGGGAAAAACTATTGTGGTAGCTTGGCCACGCACGATCTTCAGCCAATCCTCGTATATAAAGTGAGGGAGGTTTGGTTTTTGGCTGGTGGTGTGAATGTGATGGAGCCAAAACCGATCTAGACGCCTGACGGTTGAGTGACGGGTACCGTAAGGGCAGAGATTCCACGAGATTATGAGGTGGAGTAACCGAAGGTGCATTGGAAGGTTACTCGCCTTGTCCCCGGGGAGTTCAAACGCAAAGGGGACTTCCTCATCCTCATTAGTTAAGCCTTCATCGCGTATATCAAATACTTTGGCTATAACTTCAGAATCAATTATTATTGATTGACCCATGACGAAGGTTTTGAAGGCAAGGATTTTACAGGTGTCATCGGGGTCATATATGAGTTCGGCATTGGAAAAGAATGCGCGAACGAGATTTGGAGGGACAGGAGTGTTGATTCTCAAGAATTTCACCCAACCAAATTCCTCAAATTTTGATAGGTATGGAAAGTCTATGTGATTGAGGAAGGAAAAATCAATGGTGCGCCAATGCTTGATTGGCATAGTTGAGAAAAATTCCTCATACCGCTTTCTTTTGGCTGGTGTTCTAAAACACCGATTGAAAGAAGCGAGTGGAGGTGGAGTGGGTTGGGAAGAAGAACCTGCCTCTACATTGGGTCTAGGTGGTTTGGTTCCTGCTCTCTTAAGCCTAGGCATTATTCTAGACTCTAGATTCGTCTAAACAAATTCAAAAATGATAAGAGCAATGAAACAGTACCTAGGGTTGCCCTAGAATGAAAATCAACGCAAATCAGAGAAAATTTTTGAGAAATGAGTGAGAAATGTAGGTTACTATACCGGAATTTTGACACCGAGACGCAAGGAAGACTGTACGAGGATCGATCTGAGGAGGAATTGAAGAAGAGGATGCGAGGGAATTGGAGTATTTTGAATTTTAGGTTTTGGGAGATTTGGGGATTTTTCGCGGCTATTTATACTCCAAGGCATAGGAGATCGATCTGTCGAGGCGACAGATCGATCTGGTACTCCCAGAAGCGAAGAGAGATCAATCTGTCGTAGGGACAGATCGATCTGGTCGCAAACAGAGGCTTAAGGAGATCGATCTGGTACATGCACAGATCGATCTGTAGAATGCGGAAGCTTGATGAGATCGATCTGTCGTGGGGACAGATCGATCTGCCTTTAGACAGAGACGTAAGGAGATCGATCTTATAGTTAGAAGATCGATCTGCTTAGCTTAACCTTGATAATTTAGGCTTGTTTAAGGGATAGAGATCGATCTATATCTCAAGGGGATCGATCTCTCATCCTTTTTGCCAGAAAATCTTTGCAAGAAATCATTTAAAAAACAACTTGAAATCAAGATTTTTACAACATGAAAGTCCTAAGGCATACTCATGAGTCCTAATTCACCTCTAAGGATACAGAACCTATCTCTATCAAGGGGTTTGGTGAATATATCAGCTATTTGATGTGTAGTATCAATATACTCTAAGATTATATCCCCTTTTTGTACATGATCTCTAAGGAAGTGATGTCTAATTTCTATGTGCTTGGTTCTGGAGTGTTGAATAGGATTCTTAGACAGATTAATGGCACTGGTATTATCACATTTAATAGACACTTGTTTCATGTCAATACCATAATCTCTCATTTGTTGTTTAATCCACAACACTTGAGCACTACAACTACCAGCTGCTATATACTCAGCTTCAGTTGTGGACTGAGCAACACTGTTCTGCTTCTTGGAGAACCAAGAAATTAACCTATTTCCTAAGAATTGGCAAGTACCTTAAGTACTTTTCCTATCTATTTTGCAGCCTCCAAAATCAGCATCTGAAAATGCATGAAGGGCAAAAGTAGAGTCCTTGGGGTACCAAAGTCCTAGTGAGGGAGTATCTTTGAGGTATCTAAAAATTCTCTTAGTTGCCAATAGATGTGATTCCCTAGGAGAGGATTGAAATCTAGCACAAAGGCATACACTAAACAATATATCTGGTCTACTTGCAGTTAAATAAAGCAATGATCCAATCATAGACCTATAGAGTTTAGTGTCTACACACTTACCACCTTCATCTTTGTCAAGCTTGATGTTGGTGCCCATTGGAGTGGCTTGAGGTTTGCAACTCTCCATTCCAAATCGCTTGAGCAAGTCCTTGGTGTACTTTGCTTGATTGATGAAAGTTCCATCCTTTGTTTGCTTCACTTGAAGTCCCAAGAAGAATGTGAGTTCTCCCATCATGCTCATCTCAAATTCCCCTTGCATGATCTTAGCAAACTCTTGACATAAAGACTCATTAGTTGAACCAAAAATAATATCATCTACATATACTTGTACAACTAGTAAGTCCTTATTTTTATTTTTGATGAATAATGTGGTGTCTACCTTTCCTCTTGAGAATCCTTTTTCTATTAAGAACTTTGACAACCTTTCATACCAAGCTCTAGGAGCTTGTTTTAACCCATAAAGTGCCTTAGATAATTTGAAAACATGTTCAGGAAATTCATGATTTTCAAATCCGGGAGGTTGCTCTACATAGACTTCTTCATTAATGAAACCATTTAAGAATGCACTCTTTACATCCATTTGATATAACTTGAAATCTTTATAACATGCAAAGGCAAGTAACATTCTTATTGCCTCTAATCTAGCTACCGGTGCATATGTTTCATCATAGTCTATGCCTTCCTCTTGTCTATAGCCTTGAGCAACTAGCCTAGCCTTATTCCTCATGATCACACTATTTTCATCCATCTTATTCTTGAATATCCATTTAGTTCCAATTATAGAGTGATCACTAGGCCTTGGAACTAGTTTCCATACTTTGCTTCTCTCAAATTGATTTAACTCTTCTTGCATTGCTAGGAACCAATTATTATCCTCTAAGGCTTCATTGACATTCCTAGGCTCTATTTGAGATACAAAGGCTATATATTGGCACATATTCCTTAAGGATGACCTAGTTCTAACTCCAAGAGTTGGATCTCCTACTATTTCACAATCTTTTACATATCCTAACTCTCTTGGTGCTCTAGGTTCTCTTTCTAAAACTTCTATTTCTTCTTCATCTTCTTTATTCAAATCAAGCTTTTCTAGAAAGTCATCTTCTAAGCTTTCATCAAATATCTCAATATTTTCATCATTGTTGGTTGAATCTTTAGATATATTATTTGATTCATCAAATACAACATGAATAGATTCTTCAACCATTAATGTTCTTTTGTTATAAATTCTATAAGCCTTTGAATTCAATGAATATCCTAGAAATATTCCCTCATCACTTTTGGCATCAAACTTTCCTAAATTATCCTTTCCATTATTTAGAACAAAGCATTTGCAGCCAAAAGGATGGAAGTAACTAATGTTAGGCTTCTTACCTTTGTAGAGCTCATAAGGAGTTTTCTTTAGCATGGGTCTTATCATAGCTCTATTGATTATATAACATGATGTGTTTATAGCTTCAGCCCAAAAGTACTTTGGCAAGTTATTTTCACATAACATGGTCCTAGCCATCTCTTCCAAAGTCCTATTTCTTCTCTCAACTACACCATTTTGTTGTGGTGTCCTAGGGGCTGAAAAGTTATGACTTATTCCTTGATCATTGCAATACTCATCAAATCCTATATTTTCAAATTCTTTGCCATGATCACTTCTAATGCTTGTTATTGTATATCCTTTTTCATTTTGAGTCACCTTTGAGTAAGTTATGAATTTCTCTAAGGCTTCATTTTTTACTCTCAAAAAGAACACCCAAGTGTACCTAGTGTAATCATCAACTATTACAAAACCATAGTGTTTCCCACCTAGGCTAGTGGTTCTAGTTGGTCCAAATAAGTCTAAATGCAGTAATTGAAGAGGCCTAGTGGTGGATACACTATTCTTAGGCTTAAAGGTTGTTCTCTTGTGTTTTTCTTTAACACAAGCTTCATATATTTCTTCATGATTAAAGGATAGTTTGGGTAAGCCTATGACTAGATCCTTTCTAGCTAATTTGGATAGCACATGCATGCTAGCATGACCTAGTCTTCTATGCCATAGCCAAGATTCCTTTTTGTTATCTACCATTAAGCATAAGTTTTCGTTTTTGAGTTCATTAAGGTAGACTATATATATGTTACCTTGCCTATGACCTAGAAGAAGAATTTTATTTGACTTAGGATCTATAACATTACATTTCATGCAATCAAAAATTACTTTGTAACCTTTGTCACAAAGTTGACTAATGCTTAGCAAGTTATGCTTTAGACCCCTAACAAGTAATACTTTTTCTAAAGAGAAATGATTATTACCTATTGAGCCACTTCCTTCCACTTGGCCTTTGGAGTTGTCCCCAAAAGTGACTTCTCCACCAATTTTCGATTTGAAGGAATTGAAATAGCTTTTATCACCCGTCATGTGCCTTGAGCATCCACTATCTAAGTACCAAGCTTCTTTTGTTTTAGCTTTGTGGCTATGCTCAATCACCTACAACAAAAAAAATAAACCCACTCAAGTCTTAGGTACCCAAATTCTCTTGGGTCCTTGGAGGTTAGTAAATGAAATTCTTGATCCCATTGGGATCCATTTTGCTAATGCATTGCAGTCCTTGGAATGAATTACCTCTTTTGGAATCCATATCCTTTTTACAATTTTTCCTTTAAGATTCCTCATCTTTTTAGTGCAATAATGTGACTTATGTCCCTTCTTATTACAATATGACCAAGTAATTTCAGGTTTATTCATGCTCTTCCTAGCCATAAAACTCTTAAGATGGGTCTCCCTACTTTGTGCATTATACCCTAAGCCATTTTTGTCGAAAAATGCCCTTTGGGTTTCTAACATGCTATCTAGCTTTTGTTGCCCCATGTGAAATCTATTAAAGGAGTTATGTAAATTGCTATTTTTCTCCTTAAGATCACCAATTTCTAGATTTGCAATCTCTAGTTTCTCCTCACATTCCAATTTATCTTTTAACATTATCTCATTTTCCCTTTTTAGTTTTGATATTAACTTTTTATACTTCATGCTCATAGATTCATACTCTAATGCTAAATCATCAAATGCATCTTGCAGTTCATCAAAAGAGTATTCATTGATATTAGAAGTTACCTCATCATCATCAATAGCCATGAAGCATAGGTTGGCAATGTCCTCATTTGATTCATCATCGGAGCAGTCACTGTCACTCCATGTTACGACCATCGCCTTCTTTTTATGAAACCTATCATTGGATCTTTTGAGGAGAGGGCAGTTAAATTTTATGTGTCCAGATTTTTTACATTCATAACACACAATAGAGTCTTTTCTACCTAATTCCTCTTGTTCTCTCCTATTGTTTCTCCTATTGCTATTACTAGTTCTCATCCTCATGAATTTATTAAATCTTTTGGCAAACATTGCCATCTCAATATCCTCCTCACTGCCACTCTCATTTTTAATTTCCTTTTCAGCAGTGGATTTTAGAGCAACACCCACTTTCTTGGGTGGCTCTTCATTTCTTTTAAGCTTCATCTCATAAGTTAGCAAGGAACCTATTAATTCATCTAAGGACAGTGTGTGTGGATCCTTAGATTCCTCTATTGCTGTCACTTTAGCTTCCCATGACATAGGTAAGCTATTTAAAATCTTCTTTACCATTTCAATGTTAGAATATATTTTTCCTAAAGATTTTAATCCATTAATTATATCTGCAAACCTAGTGAACATATCACTAATGGATTCTTCTTCCTTCATTCTAAAGAGCTCATAATCATGTGTGAGCATACCTACTTTTGTCTCCTTCACTTGGGTTGTACCCTCATGAGTTATTGCCAATTTATCCCATATTTGCTTGGCATTATCACACCCGGAGACTCTATTATATTCATTAGGACCTAAAGCACAAAATAATGTGTGCATAGCTTTAGCATTTAGTTGTGCACATTTAATGTCATTAGAATCCCATTCATCTTCTTCTTTGGGAATATCTCTTCCCTCTATTTTCTTTGTAGGGATTTGAGGTCCCTTAACTATAATTCTCCATACTTCATAGTCATTTGCTTGAATGAATAGCATCATCCTAGTCCTCCAATATGAATAATGTTCACCATTGAACATGGGAGGTCTAACCGTGGAGTGCCCCTCTCCTATCAAACTAGTTGCTACATTGTTAAGAGCCATTTGATCGTTTTTACTCTTAGGAAGTTGTTCCTACGTGATTAAAGAGTCCTAGCTCTGATACCAATTGTTGGCTCTACCGAGAGGGGGGGTGAATCGGTTTTCTAACAATTATGACCGATTTTAAATTAATCGCAATTTAAACACAAGTGATAATGAATAAAACAGTGCAATATAACAATTTAATGCAAAGAGAGGGAAAGAGAAACAAACACAGCAACTTATAGAGGTTCGGCCAACTCTTGCCTACGTCCTCTCTCCTTGACCTTCTTGTCAAGTGGTTTCTTTCTCTCTTTCAATAGAGTTTACAAAGTTCCTTTTACAGGTTAAGGAATAACCTCTCTACCCTTAACAATACAGAAAATGTATTCACCCTTTTACAATAACACTCACTGAGGAACAATCCTCTTTTCTTTTAAGGTGAGGATGAATACAGAATAAGGCTTTTCAGTGGGTAGGACTAACACAGCTTGTAGTGCTTAAGCTTGTACAATCAATCTCAATTAATGAGCAATAGAGATACAAGGAATGAAAGAATTAAAGCTTGAGAATGTTTTGAAATATTCAGTGATAGTCTCTCACTTTTTGCTTTGTCTTCAATGCTTGGTTATATACTGAAGGTTGGGTAGTTGGAGCATTTAATGCAGTTTTTCCCGTTGAGATTTGAAGAAAATAGCCGTTGGGAACCTCCAGTGGTCAGACAGATCGATCTCCTATCTTGGCCAGATCGATCTCCTAGTTTTAAATCCTGCAATGACAAAGCACAAATACACAGGGAGATCGATCTCATACATTACCAGATCGATCTGTTAGTTTTAAATAGGCAGAGGCAGATCAATCTGTCGAATAGGCAGATCGATCTCCTATCCTCTCTGTTTGAGGCAAGATCGATCTCTCAATACACCAGATCGATCTCTTAAGCTCTCTGACTTTGAGCAGATCGATCTCTTCCTTACCAGATCGATCTCCTAAGTTCTCTGACTTAGAGCAGATCGATCTCTTAACCCTTGCAGATCGATCTCTTTTTACCTTAAACCCTTTACACCGTTTTAAGGCTTGCCAGATCGATCTCTTCCATCATGAGATCGATCTCTCATCAAGTATAAACCCAGGAGATCGATCTCTCATACCCCAGATCGATCTCTCATCAGCAGAACTCTAAGTTCTGGTCCTGATATCTTCTAAACATGTTTGTATACCATTTTAACATTATTGTATTAACTTGTTTTGTCATTTCAAAATACATTAACTCAACAAAAACCTCTACGAGAAAAACTCCAGTACGACATTCAAATAAATTATGAAAACCATATAAAACTTTGTGCGAGCAAGCTCCAGCACAAATAAATGCTCAAGTAAATCAAATCTCATGCGAGTAACACTCCAACACGGCTTTATGCATAATCAAATCAAAATAGGATGCGAGCTAAGCTCCAGCATCTCTCATGCATGTCAAATCATTAAAAGTAGTGCGAGCAATCGCTCTAGCACTATTTTATGTATACCATGTCAAAACATGTCAAAACAGAGTGCGAGCTAGGCTCCAGCAGTTCTCATTTCACAATAATAAAAATCAGTGCGAGCACCATGCTATAGCACATTTCATGCATATGATGTCACACAAGTCGGTGCGAGCAAGCGCTCAAGCACATTTATGCATAATCACAAACGCAGATATAGTGCGAACTACGTGTCGACACTATCTGTTTCTATATAAACTTGATAATTGGCCTGTTTTCCAAAGAAATTATATTTAAATATGAATAACACCTACATAGTGTTATCTTGTGAAATTTTATAATTTCTGGCTAATCTATCGGTTTGCTTTGCTTAAAAACCAAGAAATTCATTAATCGAAAAATTCCTTAAATCATGCATTTCATGCATGTCATACTTTCACCATCCTTAGGTGAACTTCCCTCAATAGGGGTAAAATAGACTTTTCACCCATTTCGATCCTTAAAATTATTCAAATCATTTTTAGGATCATTATACAATATCAATGTATACATACATATTCAGTGTACAAAAAAGCTATTAAAATACGCGTAGCTACCTCTAGCTACTCACACAATTCCCTTACCTCATTTTTTGTACAGTCTGACCTTTCCCACTGATGTCTCATCACGCAGTTCGATTTACTTTGAATCCAATCTCCTGAACTGCGGATAAATATTCACTAGGTCAAATACAATACAATTAATTGTATTTCACAATTTTCTGGGCTTAATTTAAATCATTGGGCCCGTTTAACCATATTGGGCTCGATTGCACCTTAATGGGCCTTAATCGGCCTTAAGCCCATTTACCACACTTTATCGAGGCCTATTGGGCTCATTGGGCCCATCAATATTTATTTAGCCTCGTTCTAAATTCTCAGATTTCTCAATTTAATATTTACGACAATTTATCAAATTTTCTAGAATTAAATTCATTTATGCGGAAAATTAAATCTGAAATTCATCAACACACAAAAACGATGCAAAATTGTCGTAAATAAGGGTTACTTACCCGTGATCCCATGATCGTACACAAATCGAGGCTGTCTCGAACTCTCGGTTGATGCCAATTGTCGAGCTACGTAATTAAATATATTTTCGGGTAAACTTTAAGTTGATTATTTATCAAATTAATTATTCCAAAAATTAAATCGGTCAATTCGACTGCTTACCGACTTACCCGAAGTTCGATTGCATCAGTGGAATTTTTCCCAATTTTTTCTCTTTTTCTTTTTTCCTTTTTCTTCCTTTTTTTTCTCTTTTTGGCTGAACCGGTCTGGTCCGGTTCAACCCGATTCAGACCGCCTGTTCGGTCCGGTTCGGTTCAGTCCGATTCGGCCGGTTCAGGCAACATTTGGTCGTGCCGGCGCCGTCCGACCGGTTCCCGACGTGATTCCACCGCCGTTCGGTGCACCATCGCATGGGCTCCCTAAATTGGACCTCGGTGTGGCTCGAATTGGCGCCATCGCCGGTGAATCGAGGCTTCTCTCCCGCGGCTTCTCCCTCCATTTTCTCTGTTTTTCGACAACTCCACGGCGCGTCACTGCCGCTGGTGGCTCGCCTGAGGTCAAGCTATCTTTGCCGACCCTCGCCGGCCCCTCGGTCCCATCGGTGGTGGCTCGTCGATGATTCTCCTCAGTTCGGCTTCCGTTTCGCCATTTCTGTTTCTTTTCCGCTCTGTTTCACGTTTTCAGACTTTTCCTTTTTTTTTTTAACTTTATTTATTTATTTATAATTAAATTTTATTATTATTTTATTTAATAAAATAATAATAAAATTCCTAAAATATCTAGAAAAATTCTATTTTATTCATTTAATCTGTAAATAAATTTATCAGTATTATTTCGTCTTTTCGGTATAATTTTTGATTATTTTCAGGATTATTTTTCGATACGAAAATTTTGATTTATTCCAATAAATTCATATCTTGATCAATTTAACCCGAAATTTAATTATTTCTTCGTTATTAATCAAGATTTCTCAATCTCATATTTTTAATTAAATTTTCTTATCCCGATTAATATCGAATTTTGATCTTTTGATCGTTTTGCCCTTGCACGTGTTCGGGGATACCATTTTAATCCTTTTGCATTTTTTTAAATGCACTGAAGAGAAAGCGTGAAACGGAAGCCGAAGAAGAAGAGAGGCCGGACGGCCACCACCGACGACCAACGGCCAGTCAAACTGTCAGAAAATGAAGAGGGACTCCGTACGAACTCATCGGCACCAGTCACGCCCTCCACCGATGGTGAAATCTGGCGAATCAAAAGGAGGAAGCCGCAGAGGAAAAGAGGGCATTCGACGGCCATCGGTGAGAGTTGGCTCCGATCGAGGCCAGTCGAGAGGTCCCCAGGTTGCGGCGCCTCGAACGGCGGCAGCGACACTCGGAGAATCGGCCGGATGATGCCGGCATGACCAAAAAGGGATTGAACCGGTCGACAATTCAGTGAGAAAGTGACTATACTGAACCGAATCGAACCGGTTCAGCCAAAAAGAAAAGGAAAAAAGGAAGAAAAAAAGGGAAAAGAAAAGAGGAAAAATTGGGGACAATCGAGCTACGGGTAAGTCGGTAAGCGGTCGAATTGACTGATTTAAATTTTGGAATATTTAATTTGATTAATATTCGACTGGAAGTTTACCCGAAAAAATATTAAATTGTGTAGCTCAACAGTTGGCGTCAATCGAGAGCTCGAGACAGTCTCGATTTGCGTACTATCATGGAATCACGGGTAAGTAACCCTTATTTATGACAATTTTACATCGTTATGCGTGTTAAAATTTATCGCATAAATTACGGATTTAATTTTCACATAAAATGAATTATATTCTGAAATTGGGATAAATTGTCGTAAATAATTAAATAAGCTATTCGAGAGTTTAGAACGAGGCTCAATAAATACTAATGGGCCCAATAAGCCCAATAGGCCTCGATAATGTGAATAATCAGTGGAAAACGGGCTTAAGGCCGATTAAGGCCCATTATGGTGCAATCGGGCCCAATATGGGTAAATGGGCCCAATGATTTAAATTTAAGCTCAAAAAATATGAAATACAATTAATTGCATTGTATTTGACCTGATGTATATTTATACGCAGTTTCAGAGATTTGATTGAGAGCAAATCAGACTGCATGACGAGACATCAGTGGAAAGGGTCAGACTGTACAGAAAATGAGGTAAGGGAATTGTGTGAGTAGCTAGAGGTAGCTACGCGTATTTTAATAGCTTTTGTATACACTGATTATGTATGTATACACTGTTTTTGTATAATGGTCCTACAAATGGTTTAAAGATTTAAGGACTTGAAATAGGTAAAGTATATATTACCCTTATTAAGGGAAGTCACCTAAGGATAGTGAAAGCATGACATGCATGAAATGCATGATTTAATTTCTGAATTAAGGGATTTTATTGGTTTTAATCAAAGTAAATCGATAGATTGGCCAGTAATTGTATAAATTTAACAAGATAACACTACGTAGGTGTTATTTATATTTAAATGAAATTTCTTTGGAAAATAGGCCAACTATAAAGTTTATATGGAAACAGATAGTGCTGGCACATAGCTCAAATGCAGTAGCATGATGAGTTTTCCATGCTTTAATGATAAGTTCATGAAATAATTGTATCTCATGATTTGTTTTATATCGCATGAAATAATGCATGATTTTGATTTAATTCATGCTAAGTATGATTTACTGATGTCACATAAAATGCCATTGATGCATAAGCAGTATGATTTATATATGCAAGAATAGTTTTATAAACTAAGTCAATGATGATGTACATGATTTGTGCTTGAGATTTTAATGAAAAGAAATGGATTTTAAGGGCATGACATTATGAGCATGTAGATAGTGGAGCTATCTACTTACTTGCATAATTGTCTTACTGAGCATGTAGTTTGCTCACCCCCTTTTTTTTCCATCTTTTCAGAGCACTCGCAATAGTTATTGAGCGGCTGGGGACTTGCATTCTTGGTGTGACGCCTCGGAAGCGAAGAAAATAGGGCTAATTTAAAACTTTTTACTCATCAATTCACAATTAAGGGTGCATTCTTGTGCAGTGTCATACATCATCATACCTATCATGCCTCAGGATCTCATCATAATATAATATATATCGTATCTTATACTTTACTCAATTTCAAGTTAATTAATCCTAATACATCCCGTACATCATTGTACAATAAGTGTCTATAAATATAACTCCAGTCTGGATACATGAATATTAAATATATACCTCAATACACAAAATACGGCCTGGAGCTTAAGTCCTCCACTAGTCTCTAACCCGTACGTCGCAGAGAACTCACTTCACTTGAAGCAATATGGGGGAAGAGAAAATAAGGTGAGCTTCCAAATCGCTCAGTAAAGGGGGGTAAGGGAACTCAGTTATATAAACCATATCACACATCACAAATATGTATTTGTGTATGAAGCTCATTTGAAATCGTAGCATAAAAGTTCTCAAAACATCATCATCTCATAACTCATAAATCATGTGAAAACATGAAGGTAAAAATGCTCAATATCGAGCACTCACAAACATGTGTTGTCAGACCCGGAATTTTTGTAGCTTATGTCCTTATGATTCCTATGTGTATGAACACTATGTTATTATGGTTGAATCATAAGAAGAGTATTTACTAGATTTAAAGTGTTAATATAATGAATTAACACGCAAAAGCTACATAAAATGCCTAATGTGGATGATGAGTATCACAGGCTAAACCGAGTCATTCTAAATCATTCTGACTGAAAATAAGAACTTAAAATAAGAGAGTGTAGAGAACTCATGAAGGAAAGTCAGCTTGATTTAGACCCGAACATACAAAACGAGATTAAAAGCTAAAAAGGGTAAAATGGACCTTTTCGGCGAGAAAAGGAGTTTCGGGTAAAATTATCCACCGAGAGCGGCTGGAATATAAAGAAGAGAGTGTAAGACATGATATAAAACACTTTCGAAATTTGGAGAAAAAGTCAACTTAGTCAATGGTTAAGGAAAAAGTCAACTATAGTTAAGAAAGTGGACTTTTACCATAGTTGACTAATCAAGGTTAGAAATTAACCTAAGTGTGGAGAAAAATTTAGGGAAAAATATTCTTCGCCAGAATACAAGATAATCATCCCCGGAAGTAAGGAAAATTTATTCGGAAGGATTCCGGAATAAATTTAATGGTTAAAAACGTAATGGGCCTAAGGTGAAAATTTTAAAGCCCATTAAGGTATACTAAATGTATATCGAAAATGTTAGGTTCTTTAGACGGAATTATTGGACCAATTGATCGGCCAAATTTTGAGACAATAAAAGGCCCGAGGTATAGTAAAAATTTCAGCCCGAAAGCCCATTAGGAAAGCCCAAACCGAGAAGCCCAATTAGAAAAAGCCCATGAGATAAATATCTAACTATAGTTAATGTTAACTATGACTCATAAGGTGACTCATAAGGTGACTCATGGTTCAGATTTGGAAAGTCAAGCATAGTGGCTGAAAAGCAAGGCTTAATGGCTAAGTAAGTGGCTTATAAATGCAGCCACACCTTGGTCATCTTCATCACACAATTCCGGCTAGAGAAGAACACCATTGAAACATAACCATTCAAGCTTTCTCTCACTAGAAATCACTAGGAATTAGTCATATTTGGAACTTGCATTCTTCATGGAAGTTGTTCCAAATTGAGAGGAGATTAACATATGTTGGAATTGGCTATCAAGGAGCCATAGAGAGCAAACCGAGAGCCTCCAAAGTTTCGGCCAAAAGGAGAACACTACAATTGGTATATTTTCTAATTTCCAATTTCATATATGTTAATGTATGAATGATTTCAAGTATGTTGATATATGTTTTAAGCATTGAAACATATTAAATCACCATTTAGAGGGTTAGGCCGAGAGTGATCAATGAAATATTGAAATATGTCAATTGGATTTTTAGACATAAATGGATTAGTATACATGTATTAATGTTAATGGTATAATTAGAATTAATCAAATTGATTAATTAATACATGTAAATTGTTGGCAACCAAGGTGTTTGATAAAATGCCTAAATGAATAATATGATGATTGGTAATGTTGCCTACCAAGTGTATGTGAAAATGCCTAAGTGAAAATGGCTAGGAAATAGGCATGTATGACATGCCATGGTGGAAACCGAGAATGGCTAAGCTCTCGGCCAAGGCATGTGGCCGAGAGGCCCAATGGGCCAAGCCCAATATTTTTAGGCCCAATAGGGTGTAATGGACCTAAGACAAGCCCAATAAGAGTTGGTGGGCCCCACAAGCCCAATAGGCCCAACAAAAGTAAATAGAAAATGGACTTAAGGCCTAGTTAGCCCATTAAGGATTTTTAAGGCCCATTAAGGGAAATTAAACTGTATTAATGTGTAATACAGTAGGAAAATGATAATTAACCTGAGGAATGGTTATTTACAGCTTCGGAATTTACATCGAAAGCTGATCGGACTGCGGGATTGAGCAGCACCGAGGAAGTGAGGTCACTTGACGTGATCCGAGGTAGGGAACTTTTGCGAGTAGTTAGAGATACCTGCACGTATTTTCAACTGCTTCTGCATTCACTTAAAAACTCTGAGGGTCAGAGAAAGTGAATAATAATTATTGCGACCCGATAGTGGCAAATTACGATTTTGCCCCTAGTTAGTCAAAAAGTCAACTTTTGTGAGAAGTTGCAAAAAGCATGGAAAATGCTATTGTGAGTGTTTAATGGTTATTAGCATGAAAATAAATAGATGGGCTAATGATTTTAAGGTTGATATGACTTAAGCACACTTTTAGTGCTGATTTTGATGTTTTATAAACAATCCCTTTTTAAATAGCCATCTATCATATTATGTGAGAATGAATCGTGCTAGAGCACAGCTCGCACTGGGATTCATATGTTTTCCACATAATATTAGTGCTGGATTTTGATACGCACTAGATTTTCATGACATGCATGATAGAGTACTGGAGTTTTACTCGTACTCAGCTTTGAATGATATATGCATGACAGAGTGCTAGAGCGTGGCTCGTACTCGATTCTTCATGGTTTATACATGACATAGTACTGGGAGCTATTGCTCGTACTTGATTTTGATATTGTGCATAGCATAGTACTGGGAGCTATTGCTCGTACTTGATTTAATCAATAAACTATGCATTGACCTAGTTGCTTGAGAGTGCTCGCACTAGAGTCGAGTTTTATGATGTGAAACAGTGTTGAGCGGAGTGACGACTGTGAGTCGCACTCAAGACGCACACTGTATGTGATATGTAATACATGTTGAAACCCATGCCTGAGACCTTGCGTGACTGTGTGTCATAGCTAGAGAGGATATCCGCATGAGGTTGGTATAGACGTGGTATGATATTTCCACAGGCACGAGGGCTAAGACCTCTGTTAGGCACCCTGACTGTGATGTTGATATGTTCCACGGGAGTGAGAGCTAAGTCCTATGGTAGGCACTCTGGCCGTGAGAACGGGTCCACGGGTGTACTTTGTACCGTGTCTGAGTGGCACGAGGTGTACGTTGTACCGTGTGTTGTTATGGAGTTGAGGAGGATATAGCTGGCGGTTGTGATGGACTGACCCCCTCCCGTTACAGCGGTGATTGCCCCGCACACCTAGTACTGTGTTGCTTGGGATCACATCGGATATGATCATAATCCAGGATACTATTTACATGTACCACAGAGTCTTACATGATATATCACATTGATTGATTTACTGATTTAAACTGCGGACAGACCTGAGGGATGGGTCGGACTCCGATTTGTGTTGTGAATCATTTGATGCCAAATTTATAGTGATTTTTGGTTAAAGACAGTTATATCAAACTGGGGTCCTGACAGAATGGTATCAGAGCAGAGGTTGGTCTGATGTGAGTCGGTGTTAGAAAATAGGAAAGTGTACATCCCCATAGTACTGTGCTGTGTTTAGATATAACTGTGTATACCGGATAGGAAATGGACTAATTCATTATTATGAATGCAGGAACCTTGCCTATATGGCAAATACGCGTAGTGGTAGAGGTATGAGAGGTAGGGCTCGAGGCCGGGGAGAGAGACCCGAGGGACGAGCCGCTGCTAGGCCATTACCTACGCATGAGACTGCAGGTGCTACTGAGGCACCCGATTGTGCTGAGACACGTTTCACGAGATTAGAGCGTGGTCTCGAGACTATTATTGAGATACTGGCACAGACGATGCCAGGTAGGCAGAGACAGGAGGCAGGAGCTGCTACTGGAGAGGCAGTTGCCCCTGATACACCTACGCAGACAGCTGATGCACAGAGGACAGTGGATACTCCTACACCCCCACCGGTTTCAGGTGGCAGTGGATTAGGATATGGATGTGACTTGCATCGGTTGAGGGAGTTCCAGAAGTTTAGACCTCCATCATTTAGTGGGGTCAAGAACCCCGTAGCTGCTGAGGAGTGGTTGGCAGAGCTAGAGAAGCTCTATGGATACTTCGAGTGCACGACCTCAGAGATGGTCGCGTTTGCTACGTTCCTACTGAAGGGTGCCGCAGAACATTGGTGGAAGTCCACCAGACCTATATTGAGATCCCGACATACGGATATCACTTGGGATATATTTCGGGAGGCCTTTAGGAGGCAGTTTATTCCTGACACCGCACAGCGGAAGTTACATGCAGAGTTTTTGAGACTCAACCAGGGGAGTTTATCGGTGGACGAGTATGAGACTCGATTCCTATCCCTAGGGAGATACGACCCGGATACTATGTATAGTGAGACCAGGAAGGTCCACAGATTTATCGACGGGTTGAGACCGGTGCTACGGTCCAAGTTGGTTCCGCTAGACATAGTGACCTATGAGGAGGCAGTGCGCAGGGCGCAACTATGTGAGCAGGACTACGAGAGGAATGTTTCCGAGTTTGGGAAGTTTAGCCGTAGCCAAGACTTGCAGAAGAAGAGGCCGGCTAGAGATTTTAGTTATCGAGGGGGGAAGAAACCCTTCGGTAAGAGATCACGGATAGAGGGGACACGAGATAGATATGCTAGATCTCCTGCTTATCCGACTGCAGCCCCAGCGAAGGGCATTATGATAGGAGGATCGAGACCTGCTGCAGATCAGTGCAGAAGATGCGGCAGATTTCATGGAGATAGGCCGTGTTCACAGGGTGCTATAGTATGTTTCCGATGTGGGAAACAGGGGCATTTGGTTAGAGATTGCCCATCGCCATATGCGACTGCACCACAGAGGGACAGGGAGTTTGATAGAGCTCCAGCTGGTACGTCTGCTCAGAGAGGTAGAGCCACGGCAGAGGAGAAGGGGAAACAAGTGATGGGTCAAGGGCGAGTACATGCTTTGGACCAGGGGACAGCTGATGCTTCATCGGATGTGATTCGAGGTAACATCCTAATTTATGATATTGAAGCATATGTTTTAATTGATCCTGGTGCCACGCATTCTTTTGTATCGCCTTCATTTGCATGTAAATTGGCAAGACATGTAGAGCGTACACATTTATGTATGATGATGTTAATCAGTACGCCTATGGATAGTAGTCAAGTTGTAGAATATGTATATAATGACTGCAAGTTGAGAGTAGGGGATAAGGAGATGACAGCCAATCTAATATTACTAAGTATGAGTGACTTTGATATAATATTAGGAATGGATTGGCTATCTGCAAACCATGCTGTTTTAGACTGTTACGCTAAGACAGTTATGTTTCCTAACCCTACTAGATATGTTGTAAAATTTAATAAAGATAAATGAAAAGAGTAAATATGATTATTACATGACTTCTGATTTAGAAAACTTTCAACATATCAAGGTTTCATTGCGTACGTGGTAGATATGGATAAGGCACATCCGGAGTTGGCAGATATCACTGTGGTCAGTGAGTACCCAGATGTTTTCCCGGATGAATTGCCAGGGTTACCACCAGACAGAGAGATGGAGTTCTGTATAGATCTGGTACCTGGTACGGAGCCTATTTCGAGACCACCTTATCGCATGGCCTTAGTTGAGCTGGAGGAGCTCAAGAGACAGTTACAGGAGCTGTTGGACAGGGGCTTTGTACGACCGAGTGTTTCACCTTGGGGAGCACCGGTTTTGTTTGTGAGGAAGAAGGATGGGAGCCTCCGATTGTGTATAGACTACCGATTGTTGAATAAGGCCACCATCAAGAATAGATACCCCCTTCCACGCATTGACGACTTGCTAGATCAGCTACAGGGAGCACAGGTCTTTTCCAAGATTGACCTAAGGTCTGGGTATCATCAGCTAAAGGTTCGGAGTGGAGATGTACCCAAGACAGCATTTCGTACCCGATATGGCCATTATGAGTTCTTGGTCATGCCATTCGGATTGACGAATGCTCCAGCTGCTTTCATGGCTTTGATGAACGATGTGTTCAAGCCATACTTGGACCAGTTTGTTATCGTCTTCATCGATGACATATTGGTGTATTCGAGATCCAAGGAGGAGCATGAGGAGCACCTCAGGATCGTGTTGCAGACGTTACGGGAGCATGAGTTATATGCTAAGCTCAGCAAGTGTGACTTTTGGTTGTCACAGATCTCGTTTTTGGGACATGTTATATCGAGAGATGGTGTATCAGTTGATCCATCTAAGATAGAGGCTGTAGTTCAGTGGGAACAGCCAAGAACAGTCACTGAGATCAGGAGTTTTCTGGGTTTAGCTGGATACTATCGGAGATTCGTTGAGGGATTTTCGAAGTTGGCTGCTCCGTTGACACGTCTTACTCGGAAGTGTGCACCGTTCATATGGAACGAGGATTGTGAGAAGAGCTTTGAGGAGTTGAAGCGTCGATTGACCACCGCTCCGATTCTCACTATCCCTACCAGCTCAGGAGGATTTGCAGTATATACCGATGCTTCGCATCAGGGACTGGGCTGTGTATTGATGCAGGACGGGAAGGTAGTTGCTTACGGATCCAGACAGCTGAAGGATCATGAGAAGAACTATCCGACCCATGATTTGGAACTAGCAGCAGTAGTGTTTGCGTTGAAGGTATGGCGCCACTACTTATATGGCGAGAAGTTCCAGATATTTACCGACCACAAGAGCCTCAAGTATCTGTTCTCGCAGAAGGAGCTGAACATGAGACAGAGAAGATGGCTAGAGCTTCTGAAGGATTACGACTGTGAGATACTTTATCATCCGGGTAAGGCTAACGTTGTAGCCGATGCCTTGAGCAGGAAGAGCTTGGGGATGGTATCGTATATGATGGTTAGGGAACATGATTTACTAGAGCAGTTTGCTAGCCTCAGTTTGGGAGTCATGCCTTCTGACATGGATACAGGCTATGTGATAGCTAGTCTACGCTTGGAGCCAGACCTGTTGGACAGGATCAGAGTGGCTCAGCAGACTGATCCATTTAGTATGGATGTGAGTAGTCAGATGCAGAAGGGCACTGTGACTGATTTTGAGTTGAGTTCTGATGGACTACTGAGGTTCAGAGGCAGATTGTGTGTTCCTGAGGATCCAGGACTCAGGAGATTGATATTGGCGGAAGCTCATTCATCGAGGTATACCTTACATCCGGGGAGTAACAAGATGTATCAGAACCTCCGGAAGGTATACTGGTGGTCAGGCATGAAGAGAGATGTAGCAGACTTCGTGGCAAAGTGTCTCGTATGTCAGCAGGTGAAGGTAGAGCATCAGAAACCTGCAGGATTGTTGCAGCCTCTACCTATACCGACATGGAAATGGGAGCATATCACCATGGATTTCGTGATGGGTTTACCGAGGACCCGCAGGAATCACGATGCTATATGGGTGATCGTTGACAGACTAACGAAGTCAGCCCACTTCCTAGCTATGAGAGCTACCGATACTCTGAGTTCATTAGCAGAACTGTACGTACGCGAGGTAGTGAGGTTACACGGTGTACCAGTGAGCATAGTCTCTGATAGGGATTCCCGCTTCACATCCCACTTTTGGGGACATTTTCAGGAAGCTATGGGAACCCAGTTAAGTTTGAGCACCGCTTTCCATCCTCAGACAGATGGTCAGTCAGAGAGGACTATACAGACTCTGGAGGACATGTTGAGAGCATGTGTGCTAGACTATCGAGGCTCCTGGGATGACCACCTGCCACTAGCCGAGTTCGCCTACAACAACAGTTATCATTCGAGTATCGGGATGGCACCGTATGAGGCTTTGTATGGCCGTAGATGTCGTTCCCCTATTGGATGGGAAGAAGTGGGTGACCGTATGATTTTCGCTCCTGACTTGGTTACGCAAGCATCTGAGGACGTCCACTTGATAGTAGAGAGACTGAGGACAGCTCAGAGCAGACAGAAGAGTTACGCTGACAGGAGACGTAGGCCACTAGAGTTTGCAGTTGGTGAATCCGTGTTTTTGAGAGTTTCTCCTTCCAAGGGCATAGCGAGATTTGGGAAGAGAGGGAAACTAAATCCTCGCTACATTGGACCCTTTGAGATACTTGATCGAGTGGGAGATAAGGCGTATAGGTTGGCATTGCCACCGGACTTATCAGGTGTCCACAACGTCTTCCACATATCGATGCTTCGGAAGTATCACCCGGATCCGTCACATGTGATTAGTTACGAGCCTTTGGAGCTCCGAGAAGACTTGTCATATGTAGAGAGACCGATTCGGATATTGGATAGGAAGGAGAAGGTATTGAGATCGAAGACCATCGGATTAGTGAAGATTCTCTGGCAGCATCATACTTCAGAGGAAGCTACTTGGGAGCTAGAGAGTCTGATGCGAGAGAAGTACCCTCACCTATTTGAGGATTGACTTGGTTCTAATTTGGAGGACCAAATTTTCTGAATGGGGGAGGATTGTCAGACCCGGAATTTTTGTAGCTTATGTCCTTATGATTCCTATGTGTATGAACACTATGTTATTATGGTTGAATCATAAGAAGAGTATTTACTAGATTTAAAGTGTTAATATAATGAATTAACACGCAAAAGCTACATAAAATGCCTAATGTGGATGATGAGTATCACAGGCTAAACCGAGTCATTCTAAATCATTCTGACTGAAAATAAGAACTTAAAATAAGAGAGTGTAGAGAACTCATGAAGGAAAGTCAGCTTGATTTAGACCCGAACATACAAAACGAGATTAAAAGCTAAAAAGGGTAAAATGGACCTTTTCGGCGAGAAAAGGAGTTTCGGGTAAAATTATCCACCGAGAGCGGCTGGAATATAAAGAAGAGAGTGTAAGACATGATATAAAACACTTTCGAAATTTGGAGAAAAAGTCAACTTAGTCAATGGTTAAGGAAAAAGTCAACTATAGTTAAGAAAGTGGACTTTTACCATAGTTGACTAATCAAGGTTAGAAATTAACCTAAGTGTGGAGAAAAATTTAGGGAAAAATATTCTTCACCAGAATACAAGATAATCATCCCCGGAAGTAAGGAAAATTTATTCGGAAGGATTCCGGAATAAATTTAATGGTTAAAAACGTAATGGGCCTAAGGTGAAAATTTTAAAGCCCATTAAGGTATACTAAATGTATATCGAAAATGTTAGGTTCTTTAGACGGAATTATTGGACCAATTGATCGGCCAAATTTTGAGACAATAAAAGGCCCGAGGTATAGTAAAAATTTCAGCCCGAAAGCCCATTAGGAAAGCCCAAACCGAGAAGCCCAATTAGAAAAAGCCCATGAGATAAATATCTAACTATAGTTAATGTTAACTATGACTCATAAGGTGACTCATAAGGTGACTCATGGTTCAGATTTGGAAAGTCAAGCATAGTGGCTGAAAAGCAAGGCTTAATGGCTAAGTAAGTGGCTTATAAATGCAGCCACACCTTGGTCATCTTCATCACACAATTCCGGCTAGAGAAGAACACCATTGAAACATAACCATTCAAGCTTTCTCTCACTAGAAATCACTAGGAATTAGTCATATTTGGAACTTGCATTCTTCATGGAAGTTGTTCCAAATTGAGAGGAGATTAACATATGTTGGAATTGGCTATCAAGGAGCCATAGAGAGCAAACCGAGAGCCTCCAAAGTTTCGGCCAAAAGGAGAACACTACAATTGGTATATTTTCTAATTTCCAATTTCATATATGTTAATGTATGAATGATTTCAAGTATGTTGATATATGTTTTAAGCATTGAAACATATTAAATCACCATTTAGAGGGTTAGGCCGAGAGTGATCAATGAAATATTGAAATATGTCAATTGGATTTTTAGACATAAATGGATTAGTATACATGTATTAATGTTAATGGTATAATTAGAATTAATCAAATTGATTAATTAATACATGTAAATTGTTGGCAACCAAGGTGTTTGATAAAATGCCTAAATGAATAATATGATGATTGGTAATGTTGCCTACCAAGTGTATGTGAAAATGCCTAAGTGAAAATGGCTAGGAAATAGGCATGTATGACATGCCATGGTGGAAACCGAGAATGGCTAAGCTCTCGGCCAAGGCATGTGGCCGAGAGGCCCAATGGGCCAAGCCCAATATTTTTAGGCCCAATAGGGTGTAATGGACCTAAGACAAGCCCAATAAGAGTTGGTGGGCCCCACAAGCCCAATAGGCCCAACAAAAGTAAATAGAAAATGGACTTAAGGCCTAGTTAGCCCATTAAGGATTTTTAAGGCCCATTAAGGGAAATTAAACTGTATTAATGTGTAATACAGTAGGAAAATGATAATTAACCTGAGGAATGGTTATTTACAGCTTCGGAATTTACATCGAAAGCTGATCGGACTGCGGGATTGAGCAGCACCGAGGAAGTGAGGTCACTTGACGTGATCCGAGGTAGGGAACTTTTGCGAGTAGTTAGAGATACCTGCACGTATTTTCAACTGCTTCTGCATTCACTTAAAAACTCTGAGGGTCAGAGAAAGTGAATAATAATTATTGCGACCCGATAGTGGCAAATTACGATTTTGCCCCTAGTTAGTCAAAAAGTCAACTTTTGTGAGAAGTTGCAAAAAGCATGGAAAATGCTATTGTGAGTGTTTAATGGTTATTAGCATGAAAATAAATAGATGGGCTAATGATTTTAAGGTTGATATGACTTAAGCACACTTTTAGTGCTGATTTTGATGTTTTATAAACAATCCCTTTTTAAATAGCCATCTATCATATTATGTGAGAATGAATCGTGCTAGAGCACAGCTCGCACTGGGATTCATATGTTTTCCACATAATATTAGTGCTGGATTTTGATACGCACTAGATTTTCATGACATGCATGATAGAGTACTGGAGTTTTACTCGTACTCAGCTTTGAATGATATATGCATGACAGAGTGCTAGAGCGTGGCTCGTACTCGATTCTTCATGGTTTATACATGACATAGTACTGGGAGCTATTGCTCGTACTTGATTTTGATATTGTGCATAGCATAGTACTGGGAGCTATTGCTCGTACTTGATTTAATCAATAAACTATGCATTGACCTAGTTGCTTGAGAGTGCTCGCACTAGAGTCGAGTTTTATGATGTGAAACAGTGTTGAGCGGAGTGACGACTGTGAGTCGCACTCAAGACGCACACTGTATGTGATATGTAATACATGTTGAAACCCATGCCTGAGACCTTGCGTGACTGTGTGTCATAGCTAGAGAGGATATCCGCATGAGGTTGGTATAGACGTGGTATGATATTTCCACAGGCACGAGGGCTAAGACCTCTGTTAGGCACCCTGACTGTGATGTTGATATGTTCCACGGGAGTGAGAGCTAAGTCCTATGGTAGGCACTCTGGCCGTGAGAACGGGTCCACGGGTGTACTTTGTACCGTGTCTGAGTGGCACGAGGTGTACGTTGTACCGTGTGTTGTTATGGAGTTGAGGAGGATATAGCTGGCGGTTGTGATGGACTGACCCCCTCCCGTTACAGCGGTGATTGCCCCGCACACCTAGTACTGTGTTGCTTGGGATCACATCGGATATGATCATAATCCAGGATACTATTTACATGTACCACAGAGTCTTACATGATATATCACATTGATTGATTTACTGATTTAAACTGCGGACAGACCTGAGGGATGGGTCGGACTCCGATTTGTGTTGTGAATCATTTGATGCCATATTTATATGTGATTTAAATATACATGGCATGATTTACATAAAGGCATGATTTATATATAAATACATTGTGTTGCACTACATGCCTACTTTTGAGAAATAAAGCATGATTTCTGTACATGGGATTTATTCTGTACAAGTACATATATATACTATATTTCAAGACATGCTTTTAAAGTGAGTAAGGAAACAAATGTTTTCAAGGCATAGCACTATTTTGAGTAGATAGTGTGGATATCTACTTGCTTGCCTGATTTCCTTACTGAGCGCGTTATGCTCACCCCCTTTTCTTTACATCTCTCTACAGAGCGTCAGTAGATCGAGAGTTATCGTGGGAGAGTGTCCCAGAGTCCACTGCTAGTTCCTATCGATTCGTCAGGTATACTTATTATGTACAGT
This sequence comes from Firmiana major, assembly GCA_033439115.1. Classification (NCBI taxonomy): domain Eukaryota; kingdom Viridiplantae; phylum Streptophyta; class Magnoliopsida; order Malvales; family Malvaceae; genus Firmiana; species Firmiana major. The sequence continues at coordinate 44,692,191 of CM065905.1, forward strand.
TGTGTATCTAAACATAGAAACAGCACAGTGAAGTATACGTTATATATTATGGGGAATGTATTTGTATTAGATTTTATATAATCTTACATGTATAATAAAAGCACCTACAGTCAGAATTAATATATTGACATGTATGTATGAGAATGGATATAATGGTAAGTGAAGACTCTGACATCGAATCACAGCCCAACCAGTGAAGAGAGGAAAGGTAAGTTAAAATGCGAAAAAATTTATAGTGATTTTTGGTTAAAGACAGTTATATCAAACTGGGGTCCTGACATGTGTAAATATATCCGATAATGGCTTTTCTCAAAATATGTGATAAAAATCACCTCAGTAAATAGCACGTGACAAGGTCACAAAACACAACTCATGTGTAAAATGAGACTAGGCAATAAAACTCATAAAACTCGTCATGGCACATCGAATATAAAATCTCCTCTGGGTGCGCATCCCAGGCATCCTTGTATGGAGGGAACGTCGACAATATGGTCGTATGCATGGTATATTGGACTTATATGTTACCAGAACAAGGCTCGACCTTACATGCTACCAGAGCAATGCCTCGCCTCATGCATACTATCACGTGGTCCCTGGGTCGGTTCCTAGGCGGCCCACTCTCTCGGTCTTACATGCTACCAAAGCAAGGCCACCTAGCATTACCAGAACAGGGGTCATCTCACGTTACCAAAACGGAGGCATCTCTCGTTACCAAAACGGAGGAATATCAGACTTACATGCTACCAGAGCAAGGCCTCCCAACGCTACCAAAGCGGAGGAATAATCAGACTTACATGTTACCAGAACAAGGCCTGTGGTCCCTGGGTCGGTTCCCAGGCGTCCCACTATATCGGTCTTACATGCTACCAAAGCAAGGTACGATGTGTATTCAACATGACACACCTAAGTCTCAATCATTAGCCATTATCTTATAAAACGTTTTGCCTTCACATAGAACTCATAAGGGTTTTCTCTCATAAAACTCATTTAAAACATTTGTGTACTCAACACAAAACATATTAAAACTGAGTTCCAATAGGCAAAACACGCACACATTTTCTTAAATCTCAATATTGCCTTAACGTAGAGCCCAATTTACTTTTCACGCAAACTCAACGGTTTATAAAGCAATTTCACACTCAGCTTATAAACTCATAAAATAATGGGCTCCATCCGGCTATAAAAACTGTGTGCAAGTATATCACAACACAATACTAAACATGCTTGTATTCTCAAATCATGGTTCATGCTACAAACAATTCATCAAAACACATACACAAATGGTTTAGTTTTCCCTTACCTCTTTGCACCTCGTATAGTGCAATCGTTTTCCCCGTATCACGGACTAGTCTCGCATTCCACTCTGGAACTCCCGAGCTGTCCAAACGATGTTAAAACATCAATACTCATCATCACAGTAGCCTCAATTCTCAAAATCGAGCATAATTGCTCATAACACCACAAATTTCTCAATTCTCATAACTCCATCACAAACCGCAATCTCGCTCACAACACCTCAACATTCTATATTTCCCATGCCACAATATCTATGCTAATACACCATATTGTCTAAATCTCCATTTATAGCTCAAAAATTCCCAAATTTACCAAAGTTGCTAAATATCATCATCACTCCAACTACATTGTAACTTCATCAATCCCTAATCATTTTTCAGCTATTTCAACACAATGCCAACAACCATTATCACCAAAATCATCTCAAATATCAAGATCGAGGTTTAGAAATTACCCAAACTTGTGGAGAGCTTATCTCTTGCCTTGATTCGATCCGTCTTCCGATTTCCAAGTATGTTGTTCTCCCTTGGATGAGGAACAACTTTTCTTCTTGCCACAACCTCTGATTCAGACGGAAATGGGTGCTTTGGATGAGTGAGAAAGCTAGGGCTTCGGTAGAAATGGGGTTTGGAAGAGAGAGAAAATGAAATTACAGGAGAAAGTAGGGGTTCCTTATATAGACTGAAGGTAGGAGATCGATTTGGCTCTTGATGAGATCGATCTGCATTTGAATTTGAGGATGATTTGGGGTAATTTTATGCCTAGGAGATCGATTTTTCGAGGGGTGAGATCGATCTCTTTATGGCTTTATGAGATCGATCTGCTCCTTAAGGAGATCGATCTTCTCCCAAACAGAAACATTTGGAGATCGATCCCTTCCTCATGGGATCGATCTTCTCTCAAACAGAATCATAAGGAGATCGATCCTCTTCCATTGGAGATCGATCTGCTCCTTAAATTCCTTATCCCTTGTCATTTTTAACTCACCAGATCGATCTCTCCTTCTCCAAGATTAATTTGACCTCTTAGTTTCACACTTAGGTTAAACACTTAACATGTAAATCTCCAATTATAATTTTCACAATTCACTTAGGTCAATAAATTACACTTCAAGTTCTTATTACATCATTCAAATATATCTAAAATCCTTAGATCTCACACTTGGTATCCGCTGCTTCCAATCGAGAGACAGGTATACACATTTGTATAGTTTTGTATCTAAATATGTAATGCACAGTATTGTAAACGAATATGATGTCGAGGATGTAGAGTTATAAATATCATTATGTATGTATTCAGTTAAAATTAAAAGATAGTAAACTCTGATATGTGAATGTGATTATGGAAATGGAATGGTAAATAGGTGAGAGGTGACTAATACCGAATCATAGCCCAACTATTTATAGGATGGTCACGATGAGAGAAAGGTAAGAATTAAATGATAAATGAAAAAGCGAAAAATTTACTTTGATTGGTAATTTGGGTCGTGACAAGTTTTAAGCTTTGAGATGTAATAGATCCTGAATACGAGATATATTGGAATAAGGGGCGCATATGCAAGGTAAGAATATCTTTCATATGTAAAGTAAATTGGATTGAGCAATGTGTAGTGAATATAAATTTTGATCAAGTATAAGGGGTGGATATATCTACACCCAGTCTATGTGGTCAAGTATGAAGGTTAATAAAGGTATTTCAAAATACTCCTCGCCTGAAGACTTGACAACGTCTAGAAGCGCACACATAACCTATAAATTGAAATCGACAGTCGTAATATATATACATTTAAAATTTGGGTAACTTTACTGGTACGATAAATAAATATAGAATTCAATTAATCATGAAGGTTTAAAAATTAAAATTTTATAAAAGACGTTAATATAAGAAAAAAGAAATGACGAGGGTTAGTATCTTGAATAAAAGTGATTTCGAAATGACAATTTACGTTTATGCGTACATAGATTAAGGATATGAGTGATTGAAATATTGAGTGGAACTCAACTACGATGAGGTATTTAAACCTTATCTGGACCAATTGGTTGTTAACTTTAGCGATGATATTTTGATGTATTCGAAGTCCAGGGAAGAGCATGAGTAGCAACAAGAAACTGTCTTACAGATGAGTTGTTGAGAGTTTCTCGAAATGGGCTGCTCAGTTGACACATCTTGTTCGAAAAAGATTGTATGTCAGTAGGATGATAAGTATCAAAATGGTTTCCATGAGTTTTGGTATATGAAAGTAATAAACTGACAACCATAATTATTCTCACCATAACCAACAGCTCAAGAGGTTTCAGTGTGTATGGATACCTCAAAATAAGGATTGGGTTGTGTATTGATGTAAAATGGGAAGATAGTTCAAGGACCATGAGAGAAACTATCCGACCCATGATTTACAGTTGGCAGCCGTAGCATTTACACTAAAAGTATGGCGCCACCACTTAAATGGTAAGAAATTTCAGATATGCACTGATCGTAAAAGCCTTGAGTATTTGTTTTCACAAAAGAGTAGAATATGAGATAACTAAGAGGGTTAGCTTCTAAGGATTATGATTGTGAACATTGTACCACCCAGGAAAGGCTAATGTAATGACTGATGCCTTGAGCAGAAAGAGCCTCGGGATGGTATCACATATGATGGTCAGGAAGCGTGAGCTGCTAGAGCAGTTGTGAGCCTCAGTAGTGATGTGATCCCTTCTGATGATGACAGTGATTTTATTGACAGCTAGCCTGAGGTTAGAACCGGATTTGAATGACCGAATTTTCCAGGCTTAGCATGATAATCGACATGGTGTCGATAGTGTGTGTCAGATTCAGAAGGGTATAGTGACAGAGTTCACAATGAGTGATGATGACTTACAGAGGTTCAGAGACAGTATAAGTGCTCCCCAGGACCATAGTTGCTGAGATAGTGTTATTGGCAGAAGCTCACTCTTCGAGATATGCAGTGCATTCGAGAAGTAATAAATATATCAGAATTTCTGAAAAAGGGTATTGGTGGTCAGGTTTGAAAAGAAACATTGTAGAGTTGTAGCAAAGTGTCTCATATGTCAGTAGATTAAGGTAGAGCAAAAGAAGTCTGCAGTGTTATTGCAGCCTATACCTATATTGACACGGAAATGGGAACAAGTTACCATGAATATTGTGATGGGTTATAGAGGACCCGAATGAATCACGAGGCTATCTGGGTGATAGTCAATAGAGTGACTAAGTCTACCCACCTCCTGGTTATGAAACCCCAGATACTCTGAGTGTGTAGGCGGATCTATGGTATGGAAAAAAATTGTGGAACATTATGTAGCGTTCTAGTGAGCATGATATCAGATAGGGAGTCCGCTTCACTTCCCATTTTTGGAAATATTTTTTAGGAAGCAATGGAAACCCGATTGAGTGTAAGCACAGCTTCCGTCCTCAGACAGATGGTCAGTCAGAGAGGACTATACAGGTTATGGAGGATGTGATGAGAGCGTGTGCCATTGATTTTATAAGCTCCTAGGATGATCATTTGTTACTAATCGAATTCGCCAATAAGGACAGTTGTCACTCGAGTATCGGGATGACTTTATATAAGGCATTGTATGGCTGTAGGGAGTTGTTTCTTGATTTGGATAAAGAGTGGGTGACAGATAGAGAATTTTTCCCGAATTGGAAAGACAAATCTCTGAGGATGTTCAGTTGATTTGTGAGAGATTAAGAACACCTAAGAGCAGACAGAAAAGCAATACTGACAAGAGACAGAGAACCATTGGAATTCACCGAGGGTGAATTAGTATTGTTGGCAGTTATTTGTCATAAGGACATAACGAAATTCAGAAAGAAGGCAAATTGAGTTTCATTAGATTGAATCCTTTGAGAGATTGGACAAAGTGGGAGATAAGGCCTATAGGTTGGCATTACCACCTGAATAAAAAGGCATCCACAATGTGTCCCATCTTTTGATACTTCAAAAAATACTATCTGGACCCAACATATGTGATCGGATATGAGCTCCAACATCTTAGCTCAATAAAAGTATAATGTATAAAATCGATTCAGGTATTAGACGGAAAGAGAGAGTGTTGAGGTTTAAGATGATCTCCCTAGTTAAGTATGTTGGTAGTATTACACTCAAGAAAAACTCCTATGAGAATTAAAGAGTATGATGCGATAGACGTACCCGGAGTTGTTTATGGACTCATTTGACTTGGTTCTAATTTAGAGGACCAAATTTCTAAGTGAGGGAGATTGTCAGACCTGATTTTAATTAAAACACGAAATGAAAAATACAAAAGGATTCAAATGGTATTCCCGAACACGTGCAAGGGCAAAACGGTTAAAAGATCGAAACTCGGTATAATTTCGATAAGAAACTTTAATTAAAAATATGGGATTGAGAAATCTTGATCAATAATGAAGAAATAATTAAATTTCGGGTTAAATTGATCAAGATATGAATTTATTTAATATTTTCAAAAATTTCACCTCAGAAAACGATCCCGAAAATAATAGAAAAATATATCGAAAATGTAAAATCGGACTGATAAATTCATTTACGGATTAAATGGATTTAATATGAATTTTTGGGACATTTTTAAGATTTTATTATTATATTAATGAATAAAATAATAATAAAAATATATTATAAATAAATAAAATTAAATTAAAAAAAAAACGAAAACGAAATCTGAATTCGCGAAACAGAAGAGAGAAACTGAAGAGAAAGCGCGAAACGGAAGCCAAGGAAGAAGAGAGGCTAGACGGCCACCACTGACAACCAACGGCCAGTCAAGCGGTCGAAAAATGAAGAGGGACTCCGTGTGAACTCATTGGCACCAGTCACGCCCTCCACCGACGCTGAAATCCGACGAATCGAAAGGAGGAAGCCGCGGAGGAAAAGAGGGCATTCGGTGGCCATTAGCCGAGACGTCCCCAGGCTACGGGGCCTCGAATGATGGCATCCGCACTCGGAGTGTCACGCCCCGAAAATGTGGAAAATAGGGCAAATTTAAAACTTTTTACTCATTAATTCACAATTAAGGGTGCATTCCTGTGCAGTGTCATACATCATCATAGTTATCATGCCTCAGGATCTTATCATAATATAGTGTATATTGTATCATATACATTACTCAATTCCAAGTTAATTAATCCTAATACATCCCATACAATGTTATACATCAAGTGTCTGCAATTACAGTAATTGTCTGGGTACATGAAAAGATAAAAGGTACCTCAAAATACAATATATATGGCCTGGAGCTCAAGTCCTCCACTAGCCACTACTCCGTACGTCGCAGGGAGATCCTTTTTCACTTGAAGAACTCTGGGGGGAAAGAAAACAGGGTGAGCTTCTAAATCGCTCAGTAAAGGGGGGGTAAGGAACTCATTTCATAAACCAAAATGCACATCACAAAATATTTATTTGTATGTGAAACTCATTTGAAAACCATAGCATGAAAGTACTCAAAACGACATTATCATGTCTCAAATCATGTGAAAACATGAAGTAAAAAGGCTCAGTCTAGAGCAATAACAAAGCATGTGAAAACAATGCGATAAACGCTTTCTCAATTAACGTGATAAAATCACTGTAAGAATAATGCACGTGGCACAGCCACTAAACACACGTGGCATAGCCACTGATTTAAATTCACACGTGGCATAGCCACTAAACACACATGGCATGGCCACTGATTTAATTTCACACGTGGCACAGCCACTAAACACACGTGGCATAGCCACAGGATAGGGTTTCACGTGGCAACGGCCACTAATTAGGGGTTCTCACGTGGCAACGGCCACCAAATAGGGTTTCTCACGTGGCAACGGCCACCAAATGGGGTTTCTCACGTGGCAACGGCCACCAAATGGGGTATCACGTGGCAACGGCCACCAATGGGGTTTCTCACGTGGCAACAGCCACCAATAGGGTTTCTCACGTGGCAACGGCCACCAAATGGGGTTTCTCACGTGGCAACGGCCACCAAATAGGGTATCACGTGGCAACGGCCACCAATAAGGTTTCTCACGTGGCAACGGCCACTAATTAGGGGTTTCTCACGTGGCAACGGCCACCAAATATACGTGGCATAGCCACAGAATGGGTTATTCTCACATTACCAGAACGAAGAAGAAATCGGGCTTACATGCTACCGGAGCAATGCCCGGTGTGTACTCAAAATTACACACCTAAGTCTTATCACACAAGACTGGTTTGCCTTCACGTAGAACTCATAATGGTTTTTCTCTCATAAAACTCATTTGAAAACCGTTTTGTACTCAACACAAAACATAATAAAACCGAGTTCCAACCGGCAAAGCACGCACACATTTCTCAAATCTCGATATTGCCTTAACGTAGAGCCCAATTCATTACTCACACAAATTTGACGGTTTATAAAGCAATTTCACACTCAGCTTATAAACGCATAAAACAATGGGCTCCAACCGGCTATAAAAACAGTGTGCAATTATAACTCAACACAACACTCAACATGCTTGTTTTATAAACCACAAATCATGCTATAATAGTTTACAAATCACATACACATATGGTTTAGATTTCCCTTACCTCTTTGCACCTCGTATAGTGCAATCGTTTCCCTCGTATCACGGACTAGCCTCGCATTCCACTCTGGAACTCCCGAGCTGTCCAAACGATGTTAAAACATCAATACTCAATTATCTCATAAACCTCAATTCTCAAAATCGAGCATAATTGCTCATAACACCTCAAATCTCTCGATTCTCGTAACTCTACCCTAAACTACAACCTCATTCACAATATCTCAACGTCCTACATTTCTCATGTCAAATCATCTACGCTAATTCACCACATTGTCTAAATTTCCATTTATAGCTCAAAATTCCCAAAATTACCAAAATTGCCAAATATCAACATTACTCCAACTACATTGTAATTTCATCAATCCCTAATCATTTTTCAGCTATCTCAACGCAATGACAACCACCAATATCATCAAAATCAGCTCAAATATCAAGATCGAGGTTTAGAAATTACCCAAAGCTTGTGAGACGCACAACCCACGCCTCGATCCGATTCGTCCTTCGATTTCCAAGTATGTTGTTCTCCCTTTGATGAGGAACAACTTTCCTTCTTGCCACAACTCTTGATTTGGCCAGAAATGGGTGTTTTGGATGAGTGAGAAAGTTAGGTTTTCGGTGGAAATGGGGTTGGAAGAGAGAGAAAGTGAAATTGCAGGAGAAAAATAGGGGTTCCTTATATAGACTGGAGGTAGGAGATCGATCTGCCTCTTGATGAGATCGATCTGCATTTGAATTTTTGGGACGATTTGGGTAATTTTATGCCTAGGAGATCGATCTGTCGAGGGGTGAGATCGATCTCTTTATGGCTTTATGAGATCGATCTGCCCCTTGAGGAGATCGATCTTCTCCCAAACAGAATCATTTGGAGATCGATCTCTTCCTCATAAGATCGATCTTCTCTCAAACAGAATCATAAGGAGATCGATCCTCTTCCATTGGAGATCGATCTGCTCCTTAAATTCCTCCTTCCTTGTCATTTATAACTCACCAGATCGATCTCTCCTTCTCCCAGATCGATCTGTCCTCATAGTTTCACATTTATTTTAAACACTTAACATATAAATCTCTAATTATCATTCCCCAATTCACTTAGCTCAATAAATTACACTTGAAATTATTATTACATCAATAAAATATGTCTGAAATTCTCAGATCTCACACGGAGAACCAGTCGGATGACGACGGCATGACCAAAACGGGATTGAACCTCTCGGCGGTTTAGTGAGAAAGTGACTATGCTGAACGGACTAAACCGGTTCAGCTAAAAAGAAAAGGAAAAAGGAAGAAAAAATGGAAAAAGAAAAGAGGAAAAATTGGGGAAAATTCCAGTGATGCAATCGAGCTACGGGTAAGTTGAGTTTTCAATGCTTTAATGATAAGTTCATGAAATGATTGTATCTCATTATTTGTTTTATATCGCATGAAATAATGCATGATTTTGATTTAATTCATGCTAAGTATGATTTACTGATGTCACATAAAATGCCATTGATGCATAAGCAGTATGATTTATATATGCACGAACAGTTTTATAAACTAAGTCATTGATGACGTACATGATTTGTGCTTGAGATTTTAATGAAAAGAAATGGATTTTAAGGGCATGACATTATGAGCATGTAGATAGTGGAGCTATCTACTTACTTGCATAATTGCCTTATTGAGCATGTGGTTTGCTCACCCCCTTATTTTCCCATCTTTTCAGAGCACTCGCAATAGTTATTAAGCAGCTGGGGACTTGCATTCTTGGTATCCGCTGCTTCCAATCGAGAGACAGGTATACACATTTGTATAGTTTTGTATCTAAATATGTAATGCTCAGTACTGTAAACGAATATGATGTCGGGGATGTAGAGTTATAAATATCATTGTGTATGTATTCAGTTAAAATCAAAAGATTGTAAACTCTGATATGTGAATGTGATTATGGAAATGGAATGGTAAATAGGTGAGAGGTGACTAATATCGAATCATAGCCCAACTGTTTGTAGGATGGTCACGATAAGAGAAAGGTAAGAATTAAATGATAAATGAAAAATCGAAAAATTTACTTTGATTTTTAGGTAATTTGGGTCGTGACAGTCGGATTTCAACTTCAGTGGAACGCGTCCTTGCCACTGGTGGTTCGCGCCGACGTCCTCTTCCTTTTTCGGTGGTTGTGGTGGCCCGTCGGTGCTCTCCTCTTCCTCGGGTTCGGCTTCCGTTTCTTTCCTCTTCAGTTTTCAGATTTTTTCGATTTTCAATTTCTTTTTTTATTTATAATTTATTTTTATTATTATTTTATTCATTATTTTATTATTAAAATCTAAAATATCTTAAAAAATTATATTTTATTCATTTAATCACTAAATGAATTTATCGGTCTTATTTTATATTTTCGGTATATTTTTCGATTATTTTTGGAATAATTTCTCGAAGTGAAAATTCTGATTTATTCCTATAAATTCATATCTTGATCAATTTAACCCGAAATTTAATTATTTCTTCGTTATTGATTAAGATTTCTCAATCCCATATTTTTAATTAAATTTTCTTGTCACGATAAATACCAAATTTTGGTCTTTTGATCGTTTTACCCTTGCACGTGTTCGGGACTGCCATTTCAATCTTTCATTTGATATTTTCTCATTTCCTATTTTAAATAAAATCGGGTCTTACAATCTCCCCACTTAAGAAATTTGATCCTCCAAATTAGAACCAAGTCAAATGGGTCCATAAACAACTCCGGGTATATCTATTGCATCATACTCTTTAATTCTCATGTGACTTTTTTCGGAGTGTAATACTACCAAAGGACTTTGACTAGGGAGATCGTCTTAAACCTCAACACTTTCTTCTTTCGTCTAATACTCGAATCAATTTTTTCAACATACGTTATACTTTCATTGAGCTAAGCTGATGGAGCTCATATCCGATCACATATGCTGGGTCCGGATAGTATTTTCGAAGCATCAAAAGATGGGACACATTGTGGATGCCTGCTTATTCAAGTTGTAACGTCAACCTACAGGCTTTATCCCCCACTTTGTCCAATATCTCCAAGGATTCAATCTAATGAAACTCAATTTGCCTTCTTTCTGAATCTCGTTATGTCCTTATACCCTTAGGACAAGTAACTTCCGACAATACTGATTCACCCTCGGTGAATTCCAATGGTTTTTTGTCTCTTGTCAGCATAGTCTTTCTGTCTACTCTGAGGTGTTCTAAATTTCTCACAAATCAACTAAACATCCTTAGAGGTTTATCTTCCCAATTCGGGAACAATTCTCTATCTGTCACCCACTTCTTCTTATCCAAGTCGGGGAACAACCCCTAAAGCCATACCATGTCTCATATAAAATGTTATCCCGATACTCAAGTGACAACTGTCATTATTGGTAACTTCGATTAGTAACAACTGATCATCCCAGGAGCTTATAAAATCAATGGCACACGCTCTCTCATTATATCCTCCAAAACCTGTATAGTATTCTCTGACTGACCATTTGTCTGAGGACAGAAGCTGTGCTAACACTCAATCAGGTTCCTATAGCTTCCTGAAAAATATTCCCAGAAATGGAAAGTGAAGTGAAAATCCCGATCTGATACCATTCTCACTGGAACACTACATAACGTTTCACAATTTTTCGTACACATAAATTCGCCTACACACTCAGAGTATCTGGGGATTTCCATAGCCAGAAGGTGGGTAAACTAAATCAATCTATCGACTATCACCCAGATAGCCTTGTGATTTATCCGGGTCCTCTGTAATCCTTCACGAAATTCATGGTAACTTATTCCCATTTTCGTGTCAATATAGGTAGATGCTGCAATAACCCTGTAACTTCTTTTGCTCTACCTTAATCTGCTTACATACGAGACACTTTTCCACAATCTCTACAATGTTTTTTTTTTCATATCTGACCACCAATACCCCTTTTCAGAGATTTCGATATATTTATTATTTCTCGGATTCACTGTAATCCCGAAGAGTGAGCTTCTGACAATAACACTTTCTTATCAAATGTGGTCTTGAGGAATACTTATACTGTCTCTAAACTCTGTAAATCATCATCAATCACTGTGAACTCTGTCACTGTACCATTCTGAATCTGATCCACACTATCGACACCATGCCAATCATCATGCTAAGCTTGGAAAATACGGTCACTCAAATCCGGTTCTAATCTCAAGCTAGCTGTCACAAACTCACTGTCATCATCAGAAGGGATCACATCACTATTGAGGCTCACAACAACTCTAGCAACTCACGCTCCCTAACCATCATATGTAATACCATCCCGAGGCTCTTTCTGCTCAAGGCATCAGCCATTACATTAGCCTTTCTTGGGTGGTACAATTTCCAAAATCATAATCCTTAAAAGCTCTAACCCTCTTGGTTATCTCATATTCTACTCTTTCTGTGAAAACAGATACTCGGGGCTTTTATGATCAGTGGATACCCGAAATTTCTTACCATTTAAGTGGTGGCGCCATAATTTAAGTGCAAACACTATGGCTGCCAACTCTAAATCATGGGTCGGATAGTTTCTCTGATGGTCCTTGAACTATCTTGATCCATAAACGACTATCTTCCCATTTTACATCAATGCACAGCCCAATCCTTATTTTGAGGTATCCATACACACTAAAACCTCTTGAGCTATTGGTTATGGTAGAATAATTACGATGGTCAATTTATTATTTCAATATACTAAAACTCACCGAAGCTATTTTTATACTTATCATCCTACTGACATACAATCTTTTTCGAATAAGATGTGTCTACTGAGCAGCCCATTTCGAGAAACTCTCAACAATGCGTCTGTAAGAAAGTTTCCTGTTGCTACTCATGCTCTTCCCTGGACTTCGAATACATCAAAATATCATCGCTAAAGATGACAACCAATCGGTCCAAGTAAGGTTTAAATACCTCATCGTAGTTGAGTTCCACTAAATATTTCAATCACCCATATCCTTGACCTGTGTATGCATAAACGTATAATGTCATTTCGAAATCGGTTCCATTCAAGATACTAACCCGCGTCATTTCCTTTTTCTTATATTAATGGCTTTTATAAAATTTTAATTTTTTTTACCTTAATGATTAATCGAATTCTATATTTCTTTATTGTATCAGTAAAGGTACCCAAATTTTAAATGTATATATTACGACTGTCGATTTCAATTTATAGGTTATATGTGCACTTCCAGACGCTGTCAAGTCTTCAGGCGGGGAGGTATTTTGAAATACCTTTATTAACCCTCAGACTTGACCACATAGACTGGTTTTGGATATATCATTCTCTTATCCTTGGCCGCAATTCATATTCACTACATATCGCTTAATCCAAATTACTTTACAGATCAAAGATATTCTTACCTTGCATACGCCTCTTATTCCAATATATCTCGTATTTAGGATCTATCACATCTCAAAACTTATCTCCTTTCATATAACACTTATAACAAACTCTTTCATTACTTGTTAAAAGTTACAGTATATTTTTCAGTGGTGAAAACATCACTATCTTAGGATAGCAATCTAAATAGCATAGTTTGCAACCGAATCAATCTATTCTCAAATATTACATCAAAATTATTCATATTCCCTTGAATAAAATCGGCTGACATATCCTTTTTCCCCTGTTTTCAACTTGTAATCTATATACCCATATTCAGTTCGTGATAATCATCTAACCATCATCATCTTGCCTATGGGTACACGCTTCATATCTTTCACTAACTTATAACCAACTGAAGGCGATATGCATAAATACGTGGCATCAAGATCAATTAAAATAATTACTTCATTATTTACAACCAGTGTGGTATTTCCCACCACATCAGATAAAACATCAGTACTGTCTTAGTCCAAGGCATACACTCACCCTTGTCCAACATATTATTTATATGGTATCTACCACACATCCTACACTGTTCCGTAGCAGGTCAGGTCCTCCAATCACAATACCCCTCAAAAGTACTGTATTTGGATACACGGGGGCCTTACCAATCATCTTACCCCGTGACTCAACAGTTATAAGATTTTACCAAACTACCTTTTTTCTATTCTGACATCTCTGTCATTCTCTATTCTCTTCTGTCTCTATTGCGGCCCTTACTACCTTTCCCAATTTTAGAGGCATGCAACTCATGATCTTATTCACATAACTGTAGTATGCGCACTGCCTCGACATAGGTAGTGATATCTAACGGCCCAATCGGACTCTAATTGACAATCTGAGCCTTTCCATGAACTTTCGAACATTCTGACTCTCACTGTTCATAGTGTCGGAGTCATATCTGGGTAGGTATATAAACTGAGATTCATACTCGTCAATCAACATGTTCCTCTGGGTCAGAGTAAAGAATTTTATCTGTAATTTCCTTTAAACAATATTCGGGGTATTCTGTCACTGGAATACATCTAGAATTATGTTCTCATGTCCAATCTGGATGTCTAACTCTTAAGATGGGTCGAGCGGACTTCCATTAATGCTCCGACTCGCCCTTAAATTCCTTACATACACCAAGCAATTAGCTCCCAAAATTCTCCACACTTCGCTCTTACCTCGGGAAGCTTGTCTTGATACTGTTCGATCTCTCTGTCAAACTCTATTTGATCTCTTTGTTAGACTGTCTGATGTCTCTATCAGAATCTGTAGGGCGTGCTACTCTCGTCGTTCGATGAGTCTCGACCAAGGGACCTCTCGGCTGGCCTCGATCGGAGCCAATTCCCGTCGATGGCCGTTGAATGCTCTCTTTTCCTCTGCGGCTTCCTCCGTTCGATCTGTCGGATTTTGACGTCGGTGGAACGCGTCCTTGCCGCTGGTGGTTCACATCGATGTCCTCTTCCTTTTTCGGTGGTTGTGGTGCCTCGTTTAGCGCTGATGGTGGCTCGTCGGTGCTCTCCTCTTCCTCGGGTTTGGCTTCCGTTTCTTTCCTCTTCAGTTTTCAGATTTCCACGATTTTCAATTTCTTTTTTATTTATAATTTGTTATTTTATTCATTATTTTATTATTAAAATCCAAAATATCTTTAAAAAATTATATTTTATTCATTTAACCACTAAATGAATTTATCGGTCTTATTTCATATTTTCGGTATATTTTTTGATTATTTTCAAAATATTTTCTCGAAGTGAAAATTCTGATTTATTCCTATAAATTCATATCTTAATCAATTTAACCCGAAATTTAATTATTTCTTCATTATTGATCAAGATTTCTCAATGCCATATTTTTAATTAAATTTTCTTCTCACGATAAATACCGAATTTTGGTCTTTTAACCGTTTTACCCTTGCACGTGTTCGGGACTACCATTTCAATCCTTCATTTGATCTGTTCTCATTTCGTGTTTTAAATAAAATCGAGTCTTACAATAACTGGGTCAGTTTTGGTCAAATATAAATTTAAATAAATTTTTAAAAATTGCAACAATTGAATCCGACCACTTACGGGTTTATCCTTAAACTGAGGCATCACAAGATTTTCTCCCTCTTTTTTTTCCTGGTTGAACCGGTTCGGACTGGTTCAATCCATATCTTTTCCACTGAATTGGTCTGAACGGTTCAGTCTATTTTACGTCGTTCGAGGCTTTGTCGGTCGGTTTTTCATCGGCTTTCACTTCTAGCAACTGCACGCGGCCTCGTGACGCCTAAGGTTGACGGCAGCAAGCTTGGGCTAGGTGGGATGAGGCCGATTCGGCTTTTATCCTCCTCGTCGTCGCTCTCTCTTTTTCCTCTTGCTGATTTGCGTCTCCCGCTGGAATTCCTCTGGGTTGGCCGACACCGACTCCTTCTAATTGGCGTTCTCCACTTCTCTCGGCCTCCTTATCTCTCTTCCTTTCTCTTCTTCTTTCTTTTTCTTTTCTTTTCTTTTCAGTTTCACTTCCTCTGTTAACAGAGGAAGCCCGAAAACAAGTCGGTTGGATTTTTTTCCCACCGACTGAATCTTGTCTATTTTCTTTTCTTTTTAATATATTATATTAATATATATTATAATATATATATATTAATATAATATATTATTTAACCAAAATATCTAAATATATAATATATTGTTATAATATATTATATATAACGATTAATATATATGTATATTATTTTATATTATTTATATATTTATTTAATATACATATAAACATTTTTTAAAATATATTTAGACACATTTTTTTTAGAAATTTTATCTCGTATTTTTGAGATAATTCCCAAGGTGGGAAAATTTCGAGTTATCACACTATGCATATTATGATAATCTATATTATCATTTATCACAATAAATAAATTCCTTTATTTCTTCATAATCAATAAGATATAATCATATTCTTTGTTTCCTTAAACATAAGAATTTATATTTGATCTAAATAGAGGAGCGATTCTCACACATTTAAACTCTTCTTAAATAATTGCTTTAACTACTTTAATGACATTTTTCAAAATCATAATATCAATCATTTTATATATATATATATATATATATCTTTCTCTCGTTTGCAGCTTTATTAAACTCATTTAATAGTGATCTAACTATAGACGTGGCCTTATTGTTAAACTCTTTTAACATTAAATTCCACCTCAATAGAATGTGGACCAAATATGGAATATTTCAATTTCTTAAATGCTTCTACTAACCCATTAGTTTTCTTAGGAGATATCTTGTTTTATCTTAGTAGACTCATCACCTATGAGGAATACATCTTTGTGTATCCTACTGAGTGTCTATGCATCACATCCATTCAAATGCTTTTATCATACATCCTATGCAATATATGCATCTCATGCAGACACTATGGTTCGGCTTTAATAATTTCTAGTGTTCCCACTATCTTTTAGTTTTCCTTAAAAATCAATATGTGAGAGATGAAATCAACACCATATGCTCCATGGGTTAATGTTTAATTAAAATTTTATCTTTTGGTGTTGTTTTCATTCTTATGTGGTTTCACAATACATATCTCTATTATAATCATTAAACACTATACTTATAAGTAATCTTCAATTTAGATCTCATATCTAAATAAGAGTACTTTAGTAAATAAGCGTGCATCTTATGTTTAACCACTAAGGCTTACTATTTCTTATCATGCTAAGCATCAAATAATTATGCCAAAGACTGCTATTGATCACAATCAAGAGTATCTTTAGTATCTTTCGACTAATCCATATTCATTACATTCAAGATTAGTAGTCGATTAGTGATTATTGAAAATCAAATAAAGTTAATTTATGAAATCATGCCATATTATGATTTTGATTTGAGCAAGATGTTTTATTCAAGATAAGCAACATATTTCTACCAAATTATGTTTTCAAATGTATATCGGAGTTTGGCTTATATGACCTTAAACAATAAAACATCTTTAGCTTAAATATTCCATAAACATCAAATTTTTAATGCAAATTAAATCCTAAATTGTTTATTAAACAAAAACAAAGCTTAAAGTAAGTTGCAGTCCTTGATCTTCAAGTAAACTAATTACTACTTCCTCTTTTCTTTATAGTACTTCATTTTTCCTTTTCTTAATTTTATCCTACAATATATCATACATATTAAGATTTGATAATGTATCATATACCAATTATTGATAATTAAGTTCAAAAAGTACTTGAGGTAAAGGGTCTTTTAAGCTTTTTAGCCTTTGAGGATCCAAGGCATTCCTTGTAATTTTGCCTCCAATGATCGGTTTTGCCATAGTGGTCACATATATACCTTTCCCTGTCCTTGTCCTTGTTCTTGGAATTCGAGTTCTTCTACTTATTGGACTGCTTAATCTTAAGCTTTTATTGTTTCTTAGATGTGGCGGAAGAAATGACCTTCACAGAAGTTTCACTACCTCTCATACTTAGACGTGGCAATTTTAAACGCAACACGATTGACATGAGAACATGACTCGAAAAAATCGTGTATGGGTTTGAAAAATATATTTTTCATGATTAATCATGTCGATATGAATTTTGACTATGTCACTGTTTATACTTTCATGTGTATGAAACAGCTAAACACACATAAGAGACGAAAAACACGTTTAAGGAAATCGTGTTGCACAAATACATAGTTAACACATATTAGATTCAAGAAACATGTTTCAAGAAACTGTGTTATACAAGTACACTATTAGACCCTAAGATAATGGACCCTGTGCCCATCTCTCAAAGGCTAAATTTGGGCACGCTGTAACTGGTGCTAGGCGCGGGAGAAGCCGTACACTGGGCATAATTTGTGCTAGGCACGGGTGAAGCCTTGCACTGAGCCCAAACGTAGGCAGACTTGCACTACCGATATGTATACACGAGAATGCATGAGATAGGCGAGACAGGTACTTGTCCTAGGTGGCTTACTAGGCTGGACACTGAGACATAGACAAATGATAATCGTGGTTTACGGGTTATGATAAACTTGCACAATACCTTGAGATGTGAACCATGTGATAGGGTTGTTGGCCGGAGTGTGAATTATGGAGTCGTTAGAGACGTGCCCGAAACTTACGCAACGTGAACCTCATAAGGTGGAGATGAGTCACAAGGAATGCGGGCCACATACTGAGATACAGATAAGTCTTGGCAGACCTTATCACTTGGAAGCATTGAGGTGGCGATCATCCAGTCTAGTAGGAATTAATCTTAGAGAGTTTATGTTGTAATCAAACTCTAGTGCCTATGTAAGGGGAATGTCCTCACTTGCCTAGATAAACCCCTCTGTGGGAACAGAAAGCTTATAAGAGAGAGCAAAGAGCAATCAAAGAGTGGTCTATCTCTGAGTATTGTAATCCACTTTGTTGTGGTTAATAAAAACGGTGAGGAAGTCTTCCCTTAAAAGCTTGAGTGTTCTTTTCTTTACTCTGTGTGTATTCTTTGGTTGATTCTTACTTGCTCGAGTGTGACTATCACTGCTCAAGTGTGATTATTGTTGTGTGCTAGCCTGTATTTGGACTAGAAGTTGGGAATTGGCTAACTAAGTTTGGAGAGGAACTAAGGCCATCATCGAGGGAATTTTTAGGAGAAAACAATCCTGTGATAATCTGGTATCAGAGCTTGAGTTTCTGATCATGACACACGAGCTAATCGACTGAGTTGCTATTCTTGAAGCAATGGTGGGTGTACCATAAGATGTAGGAGGTTCAATGGCTGAAAAGATTCAAGCCATAGAGGGTAGTGTCCAAGAGCTGACATAACTAGCCATAGACATGCAGAAGGAGCATGCTAACCGCTACACCAACATCTTGCAGCAAGTTCATGATCTTTTGGAGAAATTCGAGGTACAATTGAATTCCCTTAAGGCTGACATTTTACTGATGAAATGTACTGTGAATGCCACAGAGCATACAAAGGCTTCGAGTAGTAACAAAGGGGGTGAAAGTAACAATCTTCAGAAAAAGATCAAAGTGCATGAACTAAAAGAGTTCACGGGAGTTCGCAATGCCAAGGATCTTAAGAATTTCTTGTGGGACATGGAACAATACTTTAAGGTTGTCAGAATACTGAAGCAAGACCAAGTTACGATCACTAGTATGTACCTCACACGTGATGCTAAGCTATGGTGGTGAGGCAGACTAGCATATGATAGCAATGCTGGTCATCTAAAGATCGAAACATGGGATGCACTAGAGAAGGAATTGCAGGATCAATTTCTTCCCTTGAACGCGGCATGGGTCATGAGAGAGGCACTCAAGAAGTTGAAGCACACAGGTTCTGTGCGAGACTATGTCAAGGAGTTTAGCTCTTTGATGTTGGATGTGAAGAACATGTCAGAGGAGGATAAGTTGTTTAACTTTTTCTTAGGACTTCAAGCATGGGCTCAGGCTGAGTTACGTTGGCAGAATGTTTAAGGAACTGCCCTAGGCAATTGCGGTTGTTGACAGTTTGGTAGACTACAAACTGGGTTCTTCTTTGAATATTGGGGAAAAGAAGAAAGTAAAATTGATGGGAATAAGGGAAAAAGCAAGAAGAACTGTAAAAAGCACCAGATGAACAAGGACAAGGCTGAGTCTTCTAAGCAGAAGAGACTGGATCCACCCTAAAACAAGAGAGATTGAAGTTATTTCTTGTGTAATTGGAATCATAAGGCCCTAGATTGCCCTAGAAGGACCAAGCTAATGACCCTCATATGTAAGGAGGATACCTATGAAGAGTGTTCATGTGGGACCCCATATATGTATAACCTTGTATATATGTAAATGGAATTATAATATGGATGATTTTGGATCAAGTAAATGGGAATGAAGTTCAAATGGTAATGAATGAGTATTGTGGATGCATGTGAAGGTTAAATAAGGGATAAAGTGGCCGCAAACTAAGTAAATGAAAAACCTTAAGCATTCAGAATGAGTATAAGGACGTGAAATGTATAAATGAGTGTAAAACGAGGAATTATACGAACCTTTTTTTTTATTTCCAAGTGATACGCACAAGTTTCATAATGTGAAAGTCATAGGAAATGAGCCTTACCAAGCTCTAGATGGATATGGATTGTAAAATTACTAGTCAAGCAACTAAAGGCAAATTAACCTTTGAAAATTTTAGGAAAACGACAATGAAAATGCAGAAAATGAAGGCCAGATCGATCCCATGCAAGGGGAGATCGATCTCATGGCCTAGAGATTGCAAAAATCAAGCATGATTGGAAGAGCTAGATCGATCCCCTACTCAAGTAGATCGATCTCCTTAACTCTCGGGTTGGAGCAGATCGATCTCCCCTTAAGACCAGATCGATCTCCTTAGCTCTCTGCCTGAAGCAAATTGATCCTGTCTCATTGAGCAGATCAATCTCATTATAAAGAACAGATCGATCTCATGCATTTGACAGATCGATCTCATGCCTTCAAAATGTCATGAAAATGAGGAATTTAAGCAAGGCAGATTGATCTCCACTCTATGTAGATTAATCTCATCAAGCCAATTCTATAAATATGGAGCAGTTAGATCTGTATTTCACGGGACAAAACCATTCCTTTCCATTTTAAATCCAAAACCTAGCTTTCTCACTCCTAAATCCACCCATTTTCATAAAGATTTTAGGGAAAACTATTAGATACAAAGTTGTTCACATCAAAGAGAAGAATAACATAGCTTGGAGTCATTACCCCATTTGTTGGATTGAAGGACCAAAGGTGTATTTCAATTTAGAGCAAAGAGGAAATCAAGCTAGGTGAGTTTCTAATGCAACAACCCAAATACATTTGGTTAGATATTGATTTTGGAGTAGATAGATATGTATATTAATTGTAGAAACTACCTAGAATGCAAAGGAACAATTATAACCTAGAATGAGTCTAGTCTGAGAAAGTGAAATGTATTAGAATTAATTATGAATGGGATATCTTAAGGTGATAATGGTGTTGTGAGTATAATTTTAAGATTGTGTTATGGAATAAATTGTGAGACTTACCCAAAAAGGGTAAAATGTGTATTTAAGGCATTGTGTAAAATGCATAAATGAATGAGAGAGTAAGGGTAGAGTATTTCACATCAAGTCCTAAATAAGTAACTAAGTGAGTTACTAGATAAATTGGTTGGAAATGGCTTGATGACGACTAAATGTAAAAATGGGCCAAACTTAACGAAATAGGCTCAATGAATTATATTGACTAGTTGAAGTTAAAATGTGAGTTAGCAACATTAACTCAAGTGATTGGTGAATGATTTGTAGCTTCCGAGGATACACCCGGAGCAAGTTAAGCCAAAGCGCGAGAAGCTAAGAGGAAGAGAGTTGCACCCCGAGTGAATCGAGGTAAGGGAATTATGTGGACTCTTAGAGATATCTGTGCACATTTTGGGCGCATTATGCTTTCTAGAATATATGTGGTATAGGAATAAAATGGGTGTTTGAAAGGCAAAGAGTTGGGTTTTGAGAAATGTGCATGAAAAAAGAAGCATGATGCTTTGAAAATCCTATTTTATTGCTTTTTTAGCAAGTGATTGGTAGGTTGGCTAACATTTGAAATGATTTTCATAAGAAATGACTTGATTTGGTTTTATAACCATGCTTTGCAAGGAATTGAGCCACCTACATGGATTTTGTGAGAATGAAAGCATGCTAGAGCACGACTCGCACGAGATTTGATGTGTTTTTATATGCATGAGTGTTGGAGCTTAGCTCGCACTAGTTTTCACATGGATTTCTATGATGTTGTGCTGGAGCTTAGCTCGCACAGATTTTATACTGGTTTTGACATGATGCTGGAGCATAGCTTGCATTAGATGTCCACCATACTTGTTACCGTGCTTGAGATTACTTGCACATGGTTTTATGACATGATTGATAACCATGCTAGGAGCTTTGGGTAGACTGGGTGTCTCACCAATTAAATAGGCTCGCACGTGCATATTGAGATGTGGCGTGATATGATGTGATGATATGGGTCCATGGAGTATGTTGTACCATACATGTAGCATGGAGTACGTTATACCGTGTTGAGATTGTGATATACCGTCTTCGGATGATGTTTAGTTCTGCTATGGACCGACAGGTTGGACGTGACCCACCTCCGGTGCAGAAGCAGATAGAGGTGATACCCCGCACACCTGATCCTTGTAACCTGGGATCACAGAGGATATGGCCATAGTCCTGGAGGATATTTCCCTGTTATATTGCCTATCTCACATGTCTCTTATTTATGAATGAATCCATGTTTTGAAATGTATTGTGAGTCAGGACAGTTCGAGGGAGGGGCTGAGTCTTGACAAGTGTTGATTTTATTGAGATGAGAAAGCATGATAATGGCTTCAAAGTGCACTTATGCAAGATGATTTTCCATGCTTTACTGGTGAAACACGCATGATGGTTTTCCATGCTTTGAACTTGATTTATGCACTGAACTAAATAACATCATTTGCTTGAGAAAGTACGATAATGGCTTTAAAGTGCACTTACGCATGATGGTTTTCCATACCTTATTTATGAAATATGCATGATGGTTATTCCATGCTTTGAATTGGATTTGTGCACTGAACAAAATAACATGATTTGCTTTACATGCCATTAACACAAGCATGAATTACTGATTTGAGGTGTGATGATGAAATGTGTGGTTTTGTGCATGACATCACGATCATGTAGATAGTGTAGTATCTACCTGTTCGCATGATTGCCTTACTGAGCATATTGTTTGCTCACCGCCTTATTTTCCCCCTCTCTACAGAGCACTGAGTATAGATTGAGAGCGACTAGAGGTTTCTCTTTTAGGTATCTGCTGCATCCAATTGCGTAAGGTATACACTCTGATATAATTTTGTATCTAAACTTTCCCTAGCACAGTTGGGGATGTAAAGTAATATAAACACATGTAAACAACAACTTTGATTTATTTATACAAGTGTTTACTTGTAATTGTAATACAAAGCAAAATGTTATGGTTGGATGAGGTAAGCATCGACACACAGCCCAACTGTTGAGAGTGTAGCTGATCACGATCGAGGTAAGGTAAGAACAAATAATAAATAAGGTATTGCTGGCTCTACCGAGAGGGGGGTGAATCGATTTTCTAGTGTAAATGCTAAATTTAAACTTAATTGAACTTAATTGCAAGTAATCAAAGAATAAGCAATCGATTATAGTGCAGTAAATTAAAGGAGATAAGAGACAGAAGTAGCAAACTCAGCAATTTATAGAGGTTCGGCCAATCGCTTGCCTACGTCCTCTCTTCTTGACTTTCTTGTCAAGAGCTTTCTTTCACAATCACAATAGTTGATACAATCTCCTTTTAAGGTTAAGGAATAACCTCTCTACCCCTTTTTACAAAGATAAATATTCACCTCTTACAAAATTCTCTCACAGAGGAACTCTCCTCTTTTCTTTTGGATTAAGGATGAATAGAAATAAGAACTCTCTTTTGTGGGTAGGAAGAATAACTTTAACTCAAGCTATTTAAGACAATATGTTGAGGAATGAACTCTTGAGAGTATTCAGAATTTACAGCACAAGTCTCTTACCTCCAGTGTTTTCAATGCTTGGTTTTTATACAGCAGGAAGGTAGGTGACGCATTTAATGTTGTTTTTTTCATTGAAGATTTTGCAGAAAGAGTCGTTAGGAACCTCCAGTAGAGTACCAGATCGATCTTCCATCATGACCAGATCGATCTTCTAGTTTAAATTCCTGTAATTACAAAGCAACTTGAAGCAAGGAGATCGATCTCATATTTGTAGAGATCGATCTTATAATTTGGAAAATGTTAGTGAAGATCGATTTGTTGAACCATAAGATCGATCTTCTAAACTCTCTATTTGAAGTAAGATCGATCTCCAAATCGATCTATCAAGCATTCTCGTAGAGGGGAGATCGATCTCTAATTATCCTATATCAATCTTCTAAACTCTCTGACTTTGAGGAGATCGATCTCTATCCATATGAGATTGATCTCATAAGCTCTCTGTTTGAACATAGTTCGATCTTCAAATCGATCTAAGACCTTTAACCTCTGCCTTAGAAGAGATTGATCTCTTCCTAGACCAGATCGATCTCATAGGCATTTTGTAAGTTAAAGATCAATCTTATAACCCTTAGAGATCGATCTCTTCTTCCTTAAAATCTTATACATGTTCTGTGAGTCTTTAATCCTTTAACAGATCGATCTCATATTCTCATGAGATCGATCTCTCATACTTGAAAACCCAGGAGATCGATCTCTCATCTCATGAGATCGATCTCTCAACCTTTAATACCCAGTTTCTGGCAATGACTTGTATCTCAATATATTCTAATTACCTTCTTAACATGTTTTAAATATTTCTAGATTTATAATATCCATTATTGAATTACTATTTTGTCATTTCAAAATATATTAACTTAACAGGTATAAAAAGCAAAAAATTTGTGACAATTTTTGGTAAGTTGAGGGTCGTGATAGAAGTTGGTATCAAAGCAGAGTAGTTTGATGTGTGTCGATGTCTAAAATACCTAATAAGTTGGAAAATTACATCTCCATGCTACTGTGCTTGTTTAGATACAATTGTGTGTGTTTTGATGGGTTGATTAAGAAATTAGTGTGAATGTAGGAATCTTGGCATAATGGCTAACACCAGTCGTGGTAGAGGGGCGAGTACGAAAGTTAGAGGTCGTAGAGGTAGGCTTGGGGGTAGTGTTGAGCCAGAAACACATGAGACTCATGAAGAGGTTGAGGTGGAGGATGAGGTTGAACATGCTCTGCAGGGTCCGAAAGAGAGACACGAAAGGACTGAGTGTGAGATCTGAGAATTTCAGACATATTTTATTGATGTAATAATAATTTGAGTATAATTTATTGAGCTAAGTGAATTGTGGGAATTATAATTGGAGATTTATGTGTTAAGTGTGTAAAATGAGCATGAAGCACGAGGACAGATCGATCTGGGAGAAGGAGAGATCGATTTGGTGAGTTAAAAATGACGAGGGAAGGGAAATTTGAGGAGCAGATCGATCTCCAATGGAAGAGATCGATCTCCTTATGAATCTGTTTGATTAGGGATCGATCTCAGGAGGAAGAGATCGATCTCCAAATGAATCTGTTTGAGAGAAGATCGATCTCATGAGGAGGAGATCGATCTCCAAATGCTTCTGTTTGGGGAGAAGATCGATCTCCTTAGGAGCAGATCGATCTCATAAAGCCATAAAGAGATCGATCTCACCCCTCGACAGATCGATCTCCTAGGCATAAAATTGCCCAGATCGTCCCCAAATTTCAAACACAGATCGATCTCATCAAGAGGCAGATCGATCTCCTACCTCTAGTCTATATAAGGAACCCGTGTTTTCTCTGTAATTTCACTTTCTCTCTCTTCCAAAACCCATTTCCACCGAAAACCTAGTTTCTCACTCCCCCAAATCACCCATTTCCGGTCGAATCAGCTATTGTGGTAAGGAGGAAAGTTGTTCCTCATCAAAGGGAGAACAACATACTTGGAAATCAAAGGACGAATCGGATCGAGGCGTGAGTTGTGCGTCTCACAAGCTTTGGGTAATTTCTAAACCTCGATCTTGATATTTGAGCTGATTTTGATGTTATTGGTGGTTGTTATTGCGTTGAAATAGTTGAGGAATGATTAGGGATTGATGAAATTGCAATGTAGTTGGATTAATGTTGATATTTGGAGATTTTGGTAATTTTGAGAATTGTGCTATAAATGGAAATATAGACAATGTGGAGAATTAGCCTAGATAATTGGCATGAGAAATGTAGGACATTGAGATATTGTGAATGAGGTTGTAGTTTAGGGTTGAGTTACGAGAAATCAAGAGAATTGAGGTGTTATGAGCAATTATGCTCGATTTTGAGAATTGAGGTTTATGTGATGTTGAGTATTGATGTTTTAACATCGTTTGGACAGCTCGGGAGTTCCAGAGTGGAATGCGAGGCTAGTCCGTGATAC
Organism: Firmiana major; assembly: GCA_033439115.1. Classification (NCBI taxonomy): domain Eukaryota; kingdom Viridiplantae; phylum Streptophyta; class Magnoliopsida; order Malvales; family Malvaceae; genus Firmiana; species Firmiana major. Next base: position 44,718,361 of record CM065905.1, read on the forward strand.
GGGGGAACGATTGCACTATACGAGGTGCAAAGAGGTAAGGGAAATCTAAACCATTTGTGTATGTGAATTGCGAACTGTTTTAGCATGATTTGTGGTTTATAAAACAAGCATGTTGAGTGTTTTGTGTTGAGATTAAATTGCACACGATTTTATAGCCGGTTGGAGCCCAATGTTTTATGAGTTTATAACTGGGCTCTACGTTAAGGCAATATTGTGATTGGAGAAATGTGTGCATGTGCTTTGCCGGTTGGAACTCGGTTTTATTACGTTTTGTGTTGAGTACAAAACGATTTGAAATGAGTTTTATGAGAGAAAACCATTACGAGTTCTACGTGAAGGCAAACCAGTCTTATGTGATAAGACTTAGGTGTGTAGTTGTGAGTACACACCGGGCATTGCTCTGGTAGCATGTAAGCCCGAATTTCTTCTCCGTTCTGGTAACGTGAGAATAACCTATTTTGTGGCTGTGCCACGTTGAGAAACCCCATTGGTGGCTGTGCCACGTTGAGAAACCCCATTGGTGGCTGTGCCACGTTATACCCCATTGGTGGCTGTGCCACGTTGAGAAACCCCATTGGTGGCTGTGCCACGTTATACCCCATTGGTGGCTGTGCCACGTTGAGAAACCCCATTGGTGGCTGTGCCACGTTGAGAAACCCCATTGGTGGCTGTGCCACGTTGAGAAACCCCATTGGTGGCTGTGCCACGTTATACCCCATTGGTGGCTGTGCCACGTTATACCCCATTGGTGGCTGTGCCACGTTATACCCCAATTGGTGGCAGTGCCACGTTGAGAAACCCTATTCTGTGGCTATGCACGCGAGAAAATAATTGAGTGGCTTTGCCACGTGTGTACTGTGGCTATGCCACGTGAGAAATTAAATCAGTGGCTTTGCCACGTGTGTTTTGTGGCTATGCCACGAGTGATTCTAAATCAGTGGCTATGCCACATTATTTGAGAAAGCGTTTATCGCGTTGTTTTCACATGCTTTGTTAATGCTCTAGAGTGAGCCTTTTTACTTCATGTTTTCACATGACTTGACACATGAGAGTGTCGTTTTGAGTATTTTCATGCTATGGTTTTCAAATGAGTTTCACATACAAATAAACCTTTTGTGATGTGTATTTTGGTTTATGAAATGAGTTCCCTACCCCCTTTACTGAGCGATTTAGAAGCTCACCCTGTTTTTCTTTCCCCCCAGAGTTCTTCAAGTGAATAAGGACTTCCCTGCGACGTACGGAGTAGTGGCTAGTGGAGGATTCGAGCTCCAGGCTATATATATTTTGTACTTTGAGGTATATTTATCTTTTCATGTACCCAGACTATTATTGTAATTGCAGACACTCGATGTATAACATTATATGGGATGTATTAGGATTAATTAACTTGAGATGGATTAACGTATTTGATATGATATATAAATCCTAGTGATGAGATCCTGAGGCATAATAATTATGATGATGTATGACACTGCACAGGAATGCACCTTTAATTGTGAATTAACGAGTAAAAAGTTTTAAATTTGCCCTATTTTCCGCATTTTCGGGGCATGACACTGAGGCATGCTTCGCGAGGATTGATCGAAGTATAGAGATGATCTTGGAATTGGTTACTCAGTCATTACCTAGAGTTGAGGGCAGACAAGGTCCCACTACATAGGGTGATGCCGAGCAGGCGACAGCTTTTGAGGCACTGGCACGACCAGCCCATAGACCTCAGATGACAAATACACCTACACCCCCTCCCGCACAGGATATGCCTATACTTGTTGCTACACCATAGGGCAATAGAGGCTGGGATTATGAATGTGATTTTGATAGACTGCAACAGTTCTAGAAGTTTGGACCATCATCTTTCAGTGGAGTTAAGGACCTAGTAGCTGTAGAAGATTGGATAAATGAGATTGAGAAGTTATATGGGTTCTTTGAGTGCAGTATTATCGAGATTGTAGTGTTTGCTGCATTTATGCTGAAAGGATCAACAGAACATTGGTGGAAATCAACCAGGCCTATTTTGAGATCTTGGCATACAGAGATCAGCTGGGATGTATTTTTGGAGGCTTTTCGGAGACAATATGTTCTGGATATTGCGTAGTGGAAGCTAAAGATGGCATTTTTGGGACTGACCCAAGGGAGCAGAACGATGGATGAGTATGAGACAACCTTTATCTCCCTGGGCAGATATGATCCTGATACGATGGGTAATGAGATCGAGAAGATCCAGAAGTTTGTGGATGGACTGAGACCAACCATTAGGTCAAGATTGGTTCCCTTGGATATACCGATCTATAATGAGGCAGTGAGCAGGGCGCAATTTTGTGAGCAAGATATTGATAGGATCGCCTTAGAGTTTGGGAAGGTTGGTAAAGTGAGGGATAGAGATAAGAAGAGACCAGTACTGGATAGGGGCTTCAGTTATAAGGGAAGCAAGAGGTTTTTTGGAAAGAGACCGAGGATTGAGGAGATCCAGGAGAGGACAGTAAATCCTCCCGTGTACCCGGCTTTAGCTCCAACAAAGGGAATTATGATTAGAAGGCCACGGCCTACTACGAAACATTGCAACAAGTGTGGTAGGTACCTGGTATGATCTAAACGTATTATCCATAAGTGCACGGGTCATTCAAGTAATAATGATATTTGAGTCTCGAGTTACCGTCCCACAGAGAAGTTGATCAGCGTAATTAACTACCGGTTAATCTTACCCTAAGTATATTCTAGCAAATTGTGAATTTAAATAATTACTAACTTTAACAATAGAATCTAACTAATGCATGTAACAAATTTAATATAAATTAATTCTAAAGGTAACTCATAAAATACTAAACTAAAATTAAATCTTAAAACATATAATATAAAATTAACTACTAACTAAATTAAAACTACAATTAAATTAACAAACAAACACTATAACTAACCTATTTAACAATCAACCTACTTAACAACTAATGCAAGGAATGTAAATACTAATAAAAATGCATTAAACTATAAAATGACTAAATTGAATTATGGCTAAACATGGCCTTAGAACAAATCAGCAACCAAGTGGTCTCGATTTTCACTGCTACTGTGCATGTTCTTCTCGGTTTGTTGCCCAGGCATGTCCATCTCCTGCTCTGCAACATCCACCAACTCTGCTCTTGGTTCCTGCTCAGCTCCAACTGCTTCAAGTTTCATTCATCAGCAACCAAGCTCCAACACGCCAGCCCCACGTTCCTATCAACCATTGCAGTGCTACACCTTACTTCACGCACACTAGCAGGTCACCAACTGCCTTGCTTCTATCATCAGCAAGCCATGCTATTGCTCTCGGTTCCGTGCCTCTGCTCCAGATTCTATACTGGTTCTGGTCCTGCCTTACTGCTGCTCCAGGTTTCAGGTGCTACCCGCGCGTTCTACTTATGGTTCTATTGTCCTGCATTGCTAGCACCAGTGAGCTGCAAATCAGTAGTGCACTGTCCACTACTGATTACAACGAGCCATCTCCAGTAATGCTCAGGCGCTGTTCGCGGTTTTGTCCAGGTCCTACTCTAGTGTTGCTCAGTTCTGCCTATGTGATGCCATGCTAGTGTTGGCTTCAGCTGCAATGAACATTTTGCTCTAGACCTACTCACGTCCTCCCCTCTGCATCACTCGAGATTGATTTCTGCTCAGTTCTTGTACAGATGGATACAACAACATGTATAAACAGCCTCTAGCAGCATCCTCGATCAGCTATTGTATGAAATCAAAGAAAAATTATCAAATGGCAAGTCTAAGACAATGAATGAAATAAGACAACATTAACACCAGCAGTTAAAATAAGAAGTGAGAATGAACAGTAAAGACAAACTAAAACAGGGTAGAAAAAAGAAGAATTATGGTTCTCGGTTTTGGCTACTACACATGATGCCTTGGTTCTGTCCCGATGCTAGTTGCTGCCTCAATCCGCATTCCAGCTTTCCAACAACTCCACTTAACAACAACAACACTCTCTAGTCAGTGAATAAAATCACTCGAATAAATAGAAAATAAAATGTAAGAACAAGTTATAAACACTGAAAATAGAGAAAAATACAGAAAAGCATAAAACGAAAATATAGGAATCATAACGGCAACAATAACACTTTCATTAACTATTCTGAATCAGCCTTAGAGCAATCTTAGACAGAATGTTAAACCTCACCATCTGATAAATACAAGATTAACTAAATACAAAAGATAATTGCAGGAACCGAAAAAAAAAAAAACATGGCTACCGGGACTGCTTTAGTGTCACTACCAGCTTGGTTCCACCAAGCTTTTGATGTAGAAAAAATGATTAACATTAAATCCACATCAAAGCACCAGAACATCTATGGCAGTAATAGAAAAGCTTTGTCACCCTAATGAACACAAATGAATAACAAACAAACATGGACCTTTAGTAACAAGCCAACCAAAAGCTATCAATAATGGGAAAAAATAAAGATTTTCATGGTAACCCGAAAATAAAGAGCTGATTTTTAACAAAACCAAACATAAGAGAAATAGAAATGATAACTATTCATTAATGTAAAAATAACTAAGAACAAGAATTAACAAAAGCTTTTCATGAAAAATAAGGAAATTGTTATGAATAGTAACTTAAATTGGTGGCTAACGGAAAAGAAGGCTAAAAGAAACAAAGAAAATAAATCCTAAAATTAACTCTAACACTATTCTACCCTAGATTACATTAACTAGTTCTACACTAAAACTACTTAGTTTCTTCAATTGCTATCATGTCTTATTTATACACACACTTAGGGGTACAATTATAATTTTTCCATCCTAAATGAGTTGGCATTGTTTGGCCATTTGTCTTCACACCATTGGCTTATTGAAAAGATATTTCCATGTCATCTGTCTTCTTGTCCAATTGGATGTGCTAGGTGGCATGGCTCACGTTGTCTGCGTGGTCTAATCTTTATTTTAGCCCAATTCCAGTCCATTTTCTACTGAAAGTTTTCAAATTCATCTGGATTTAATTTATCTGCAAACATCAAAATTTTAATCAAAATGAGAGGATAATTAACAAAATAATTTGGGGATTAAAATAATTAATTAAGATGTGGGGAAATCAGGGCACATAATTCAGGATTACCCAGAGATGACAGAGAGAGTCCCACAGAAGGGCAAGGTGCCAGAGAGAGCTCCAGTTGTTACAGCTGCTCCGAGGAGGAGGGCTACAGCTGAGGAAAAGGGGAAGCAGTCAGTAGGTGTGAGCAGAGGACGAGTGCATGCACTGGACCAAGACACTGCGGATCAGCCTTCAGATGTGGTTAAAGGTACCATCCAAATATTTGATTTAGAAGCACTTGTATTGTTTGATCTTGGTGCCACACATTCCTTTATATCGCTATCCTTTGCACATAAATTGTTGAAGCATGTAAAACCCACACTGCTAGATAAGATGTTGATGATATCTACCCCTATGAATGATAGTCAGTTGACTGAGCATGTATATAAGAATTGTAAGTTGAAGATAGGAGGAAAAGAAATGGCAGCTGATTTAATTTTATTAAATATGAATGATTTTGATGTAATCCTAGGGATGGATTGGCTGGCTGCAAACCATGTTGTTATGGATTGTCGTGCTAAAACATTGATGTTTCCCGAGATAGAAAATCTTGTTGTAAACTTTGTGAAATAAAATGAAAGAACATGTTGACTATAAATAAAAGAGTATGATCTTAATACATGATATTCAAGAGATGAATTTGGTTATCAACTATATATGTTAATGTGATGATTTGTGTTACTAACGGTGGAAAGGATAATGTGAAGGGTTCATTGCTTATGTGATTGAGACGGATAAGGCACGTCCGGAGTTGATAGACATCCCAATGGTCAGGAAATTTTTAGATGTCTTTCCAAATGAATTACCATGGTTACCTCCAAATAGAGAGATGAAATTTTGTATAGATTTGGCACCTGGTACAGGATATCTAAGCCACCGTACAGAATGGCTCAAGTTGAGTTGGAAGAATTAAAGAAGCAGTTACAGTAGTTGCTGGAGAAGGGGTTCATTAGGTTGAGCATCTCACCTTGGGGAGCTCCGGTTCTGTTTGTAAGGAAGAAGGATTGAAGCCTTCGACTGTGTATAGATTACAGGTCATTGAATAAGGCCACCATTAAGAATAAATACCCCCTTCCATGCATCGATGACTTGTTGGATCAGCTTAGGGGAGTGCAGGTCTTTTCCAAGATAGATCTGAGATCTGGATATGATCAGTTAAAAATTCGAGATGGAGATGTACCCAAGACAGCCTTTCACACCTGGTATGGATATTATGAATTTATGGTTATGCCATTCGGGTTGACAAATGCTCCCGCAGCTTTTATGTCGTTGATGAATGAGGTGTTTCACCAGTATTTGGATCGATTTGTTATAGTTTTATTGACGACATACTGGTGTACTTAAGATCTAGAGAGGAGCATGAACAATACATAAGGATAGTGCTACAGATCCTCATAGAGAAGAAGTTGTACGCTATACTCAATAAGTATGACTTTTAGTTAGAACAGATCTCTTTTCTAGGTCATATAGTATCGAAGGATGGTGTGTCAGTGGACCCATCAAAGATTGAGGCAGTGATACAGTGGTAGAGACCCTAGACAGTAACAGAGATCAGAAGTTTCTTGGGTTTAGCTGGATATTATCAAAGGTTTGTGGAGGGATTCTCGAGATTAGTCACTCGATTGACATGTCTCACAAGAAAGAATGCAGAATTTATGTAGGACGATAAGTGTGAAGAGAGCTTTCAGGAGTTGAAAGGGAGATTAACCACAGCTCTGATTCTCACCATTCCTACCAGCTCAGGAGATTTCTTGGTGTATACAGATGCATCACACCAAGGACTGGGCTGTGTACTCATGCAGGATGGGAAGGTAGTAGCCTATGGATCAAGACAACTGAAGGATCATGAGAGGAACTACCTGACCCATGATTTAGAGTTAGCGGCCATAGTGTATGCATTAAAAATATGGCGCCACTACCTCTATGGAGAGAAATTTCAAGTATTTACAGATCATGAGAGCCTTAAGTACCTGTTCTCACAGAAAGAGTTAAACATGAGACAAAGGAGATGGCTCAAACTTTTAAAGGATTATGATTGTGAGATCCTATACCACCCGGGTAAGGAGAATGTAGTTGCTAATGCACTGAGTAGGAAACATCTCGAGTTGGTATCATTCATGATGATCAAGGAACACGAGCTGTTTGAATAGTTCATGAACCTCAATTTGGATGTGACCTCGCCTGATGTTGATAGTGGTTTTATGATAGCTAGCCTATGGTTGGAATCGGATCTAGTAGATCGAATCCGACAGGCTCAGTGGATTGATCAGCAGTGCAGTAATATTGTCTGGCAGATACAGAGAGGCACAAAGATTGAATTTCAGTTGGGTTCTGATGGATTGTTGAGGTTCAAAGGTAGGATATGTGTTCCTGATGATCCAGAGGTCAGGAAGTTGATCTTGACAGAGGCTCACTCAACGAGGTATATGATACACCAGGGAGTACTAAGTTGTATCAAAACCTGCAAAATGTTTATTGGTGGTCTGGGACGAAGAAAGACATTACTGAATATGTCTCTAGATGTCTTATCTGTCAGCAGGTGAAGGTAGAGCATTAGAAGCTTACAGGGTTATTGCAGCCTCTACCGATACCGACTTGGAAGTGGGAACACGTCACCATGGATTTTGTGATAGGATTATCGAGGACCCGCAGAGGTCATGATGTTATATGGGTGATAGTGGATCTGTTGACGAAGTTAGCCCATTTCCTATCTATAAGAGCTACCGATACTCTAAGCCAGTTAGCGAACTTGTATATGTGCGAGATAGTGAGGCTACATGGAATTCCAGTGAGCATTGTTTTTGATCGGGATGCCCGCTTCACATCCCATTTCGGGGAACATTTTCAAGAAACGATGGGGACCCAGTTGAGTTTTAGTACCGCGTTTCATCCTCAGACAGATGGTCAATCAGAGAGGACTATACAGACCATGGAGGATATGTTGAAAGCATATGCATTGGATTTACGAGGCTCCTGGGATGACCACTTGCCACTCGTAGAGTTCACCTATAAAAATAGTTTTCATGTGAGTATCGAGATGGCACCATATGAGGCATAATATGGGTGTAGATGTCGTTCCCTTATTGGATGGGAAGAGGTTGGTGACAGACAGATCTTTGCTCCTAACTTGATTTGACAAGCCTCTAAGGATGTCCAATTGATTTGTGAGAGGTTACAGGTAGCGCAGAGCAGACAAATGAGTTGTGCTGACAGGAGACGGAGACCACTAGAGTTTATGGTGGGTGAGTCAGTGTGTTTGAAGGTTTCTCCCTCAAAGGGGATTATGAGATTCGGGAAGAAGGGGAAGTTGAGCCCTCCATATATAGGACCATTTGAGATACTTGATAAAGTAGGTGATAAGGCATACAGGCTAGCATTGCCACTTGAGCTAGCGAATGTACATAATGTCTTCCACATATCCATGTTATGGAAGTACCACCCGGACTCGACGTATGTGATAAGGTGTGAGCCTTTTGTGCTCAATGAAAGCATGACCTACATTGAGAAGCCGCTTCGAATATTGGATAGAAAAGAGAAAGTGTTGAGGATAAAGATAATTCCCTTGGTGAAAGTTCTTTGGCAACATCACACTGTGGAAGAAGCCATATGGGAATTGGAAAGTTTGATACGGGAGAAGTATTCTGAGTTATTCACAGATTGATTTGGTTCTAATTTGGAGGACCAAATTTTCTAAGTGGGGGAGAATGTGAACCCCATATATGTATAACCTTGTATATATGTCAATGGAATTATAATATGGATGATTTTGGATAAAGTAAATGGGAATGAAGTTCAAATGGGAATGAATTAGTATTGTGGATGCATGTGAAGGTTAAATAAGGGCTGAAGTGGCTGCAAACTAAGTAAATGAAAAACCTTGAGCATCTGGAATGAGTATAAAGACGAGAAATGTATAAATGAGTGTAAAACGAGGAACTACAAGAACCTTTTTTATTTTTAAGTGATACACACAAGTTTCATAATGTGAAAGTCGTAGGAAATGAGCCTTACCAAGCTCTAGATGGATATGGATTGGAAAATGACTAGTTAAGCAGCCAAAGGAATTAACCTTTAAAAATTTTAGGAAAACTATAGTGGAAATGCAGAAAATGAAGGCCAAATCGATCCGTGAAAGGAGAGATCGATCTCATAGCCTAGAGAATGTAAAAATTAAGCATGATTGGAAGAGGCAAATTGATCCCTTACTCAAGCAGATCGATCTCCTTAACTCTCGGGTTGGAGCAGATCAATCTCCCCTTAAGAACAGATCGATCTCCTTAGCTCTCTACCTGAAGTAAATCGATCTTTTCTCATTGAGCAAATCGATCTCATTATAAAGAACAGATCAATCACATGCATTCGACAGATTGATCTCATGCTTTCAAAATGTCATGAAAATAAGGAATTTAAGCAAGGCAAATCGATCTCCACTCTATGCAGATCGATCTCATCAAGCCAATTCTATAAATATGGAGCAGTTGGATATGCATTTCAAGCGACAAAACCATTCCTTTCCATTTTTAATCCAAAACCTAGCTTTCTCACTCCTAAATCCACCCATTTTCATAAAGATTTGAGGGAAAGTTATTAGATACAAAGTTGTTCACATCAAAGAGAAGAACAACATAGCTTTTAGTCATTACCCCATTTGTTGGATTGAAGGACCAAAGGTGCATTTCCATTTGGAGCAAGGAGGAAATCAAGCTAGGTGAGTTTCTAATGCAAAAACCCAAGTACATTTGCTTAGATATTGATTTTGGATTAGATTGGTATGTATATTAATGGTAGAAACTACCTAGAATGCAAATGAACAATTATTACCTAGTATGAGTCTAGTGTGAAAAAGTGAAATGTATTGGAATTAATAATGAATGAGATATCTTAAGGAGATAATGGTGTTGTGAGTATGATTTTAAGATGGTGTTATGGAATGAATTGTGAGACTTACCCAAAAAGGGTAAAATGTGTATTTAAAGCATTGGGTAAAATGCATAAATGAATGAGCGAGTAAGGGTAGAGTATTTCACATCAAGTCCTAAACAAGTAACTAAGTGAATTACTAGATGAATTGGTTGGAAATGGCTTGATGATGGCCAAATTAAAAAATAGGCCAAACTTAACAAAATAAGCTCAATGAAATATATTCACTAGTTGAAGTTAAAATGTGAGTTAGCAACATTAACTCAAGTGATTGGTGAATGATTTGTAGCTTCCGAGGATACACCCGGAGCAAGTTGAGCCAAAGCGCGATAAGCTAAAAGGAAGAGAGTCGCACCCTGAGTAAATTGAGGTAAGGGAATTATATGGACTCTTAGAGATATCTGTGCGCATTTTGGGTGCGTTATGTTTTCTAGAATATATGTGGTATAGGAATGAAATAGGTGTTTGAAGGGCAAAGAGTTGGGTTTTGAGAAATGTGCATGAAAACAAAAGCATGATGCTTTGAAAATCTTGTTTTATTGCTTTTTAGCAAGTGATTGGTAGGTTGACTAACATTTGAAATGATTTGCATAAGAAATGACTTGATTTTGTTTTATAACCATGTTTTGCAAAGTATTGATCCACCTACATGGATTTCGTGAGAATGAAAGTGCGCTAGAGCATGACTCGCACGAGATTTGATGTGTTTTTATATGCATAAGTGCTGGAGCTTAGCTCACACTGGCTTTCACATGGATTTCTATGATGTTGTGCTGGAGCTAGAGCATAGCTCACATTAGATGTCCACCATACTTGTCATTCTTGAGATTACTCGCACGTGGTTTTTTGACATGATTGATAGTTGTACTTGGAGCTTCGGGTAGACTAGGTGTTGCACCGATTAAATAGGTTCGCACATGCATATTGAGATGTAGCGTGATATGATGTGATGATATGGGTCCATGGAGTACGTTGTACTGTGCATGTAGCATTAAGTATGTTGTACCATGTTGAGATTATGATATACCGTCTTCGGACGATGTTTAGTTCTGCTATGGACCGGCGGGTTGGACGTGACCCACCTCCCGTGCGAAAGTAGATAGAGGTGATACCTCACACACCTGATTCGTGTAGCCTGGGATCATAGAGGATATGGCCATAGTCCTAGAGGATATTTCCCTGTTATATTGCATATCTCACATGTCTCTTATTTATGAATGAATCCATGTTTTGAAATGTATTGTGAGTCAGGACAGTTTAAGGGAGGGGCTGAGTCTTGACAAGTGTTGATTTTATTGAGACGAGAAAGCATGATAATGGCTTTAAAGTGCACTTATGCATGATGATTTTCCATGCTTTACTGGTGAAATACGCATGATGGTTTTCCATTCTTTGAACTTAATTTATGCACTAAACTAAGTAGCATGATTTGCTTGAGAAAGTATGATAATGGCTTTAAAGTGCACTTACGCATGATGGTTTTCCATGCCTTATTTATGAAATATGCATGATGGTTATTTCATGCTTTGAATTGGATTTGTGCACTGAACAAAATAGCGTGATTTGCTTTACATGCCATTAACACAAGCATGAATTACTGATTTGAGGTGTGACGATGAAATGTGTGGTTTTGAGCATGGCATCACGATCACGTAGATAGTGCAGTATCAACATGTTCGCATGATTGCCTTACTGAGCGTGTTATTTGCTCACCCCTCTTATTTTCCCCCTTATTACAGAGCACTGAGTATAGACTGAGAGCGACTGGAGGTTTCCCTTTTTGGTATCCACTGCATCCCATTGCGTAAGGTATTCACACTGATATAATTTTGCATCTAAACTTTCCATAGTACAGTAGCATTTTGAATGTAATCATTAGGGATGTAAAGTAATGTAAACACATGTAAACAACAACTCTTATTTATTTATACAAGTGTTTACTTCTAATTGTAATACAAAACAAAATGTTATGGTTGGATGAGGTAAGCATCGACACACAGCTCAACTGTTGAAAGTGTAGCTGATCACGATCGAGGTAAGGTAAGAACGAATAATAAATATGGTATAAAAAATGAAAAATATGTGATGCTTTTTGGTAAGTTGAGGGTCGTGGCAGTCCACGAGTTACCCTGATGTAGTTGCTCAATGCAATATAGACTGAGCAACAGGCTCCTCAAAAGGGACTAATGTACATGAAAGGTAAGGTGAATAGAACACCAATTCAAGTTATGCTTGATACGGGTGCGACCAACAATTTTGTCTTGTTGAGCACAGTTGATCATCTTAGCCTGAAAGTCACGAGGAGTAACAATAAAGTGAAGGTAGTCAATTCAAAAGCCCAAGGTATCCAAGGAACGGCTACCGCATCGGTGAAGATAAGGACATGACAACATTATTGTAAGTTCCTCGCTTTGCCTATTGATGATTTTGATGAAATCATAGGCATTGAATTTTTCTTGTAAGCGAAGTCATTTTCCATTCTACATATTGGTGGATTAATGATCTCTAACAAAGCATGTCCAAACTTTGTTCTGGCAGAGAGGGGACAAAGTGCTACGAAGCCATTGATGCAGTCGGCTTCATAGGTGAATACTTGGTTAAAAAAGGGGGAGACAACCATGCTTGCTTCCCTTGTTGAGGTGAAACCAGGTAAGGTTGTCAGGGTACCTGATGTGATAGCCGCGGTGTTAGACGATTATAGTGATGTGATGCCCCCTGACTTACCCAATGCGCTACCACCTAAGCACGTTATTGATCATAAGATCGAGTTGGAACCAGGAACTAGACCACCTGCACAAGCACCCTACAGGATGGGTCCTTTGGAATTAGTCGAGTTAAGGAAACAACTTGGTGAGTTGTTGGAGGCGAGATACATCCAACCATCGAAGGCGCCGCTTGAAGCCACAGTGTTGTTCCAAAGAGAGCAGGATGGCACACTACAGATGTGTGTTGATTATCGAGCCCTAAATAAGGTGACAATCAAGAACAAGTATCCTATTCTAAATGTCGCTAACCTATTCGATCGGTTATTGAAGGCGACATACTTTACAAAGTTAGACCTAAGATCAGGTTATTGGCAAGTAAGGATTGTCGAGGGTGATGAACACAAGATGGCTTGCGTGATAAGGTACGACTCATTTGAATTTTTAGTTATGCCATTCAGTTTACCTAATGCACTTGCGGCATTTTACAACTTGAGGAATGATTTTTTTTATGAGTACCTAGACCACTTTGTGGTAGTATACCTAGATGACATTGTGGTGTATAGTCGGACGCTAGCAGAACATGTGAAGCACCTTAGGTTGGTGTTCGAGACACTAAGAAAGCACTCTCCATATGTGAAAAAGAAGAAGTACGAGTTTTGCAAGCGGGAAATCATGTTTCTAGGCCATAAAGTTAGTAACGGGTAAATCTGCATGGATGAGAGGAAGATCCAGGCCATTCTTAAGTGGCAGGCCCCTACAAAGGTCCAAGAGTTACGATCATTCTCTGGCCAATTATTATAGACGCTTCATCAAGGGTTATAGCAAGATGGTAAGTCCTTTGATAGATCTTCTAAAGATTGATAGGAAGTGGGAGTGGTCTGATGATTGTGAGCGAGCTTTCCAAGAAATCAAGAAGGCAGTAACATCCGAGCCAGTGCTAAAACTGCCAGATTTTCCATTGCCTTTTGTAGTTCACACAGATGCATCAGATACAGCCATTGGAGGGGTGTTAGTCTAAGAAGGGCACCCCATTGCTTATGAGAGTCGCAAGCTTAAGGATGCAGAATAGTGGTATTCTGCCCATGGTAAGGAGATGACGACGGTGGTGCACTATCTTGAGGCGTGGAAGCATTATCTGTTAGGGACAAAATTTATGGTAGTGACTGACAATGTGATACTTCTATATTTTTAGAATTATTTATGCTTAATTTCTTAATTAATTATTTAAATTCCCAATTTATTTTGTTAATTATCCCCTTTATTTAATTAAAATTCTCATGTTTGCAGATAAATTAAATCCGGATGAATTTTGAATATTTCGGTAGAAAATGGACTGGAATTGGGCTAAAATCGAGATTGAGCCACGCGAACAACACGAGCCATGCCACCTAGCACATCCAATTGGACAAGAATACTGATGATATGGAAATATCTTTTCAATGAGCCAATGGTGTGAAGACAAGTGGCCAAAAAAATGCCAACTCATCAAGGATGTAAAAATTACAATTTTACCCCTAGTGTGTTTATAAATAGGAAAGGATGACAATTGAAAGAGTATGTAATTTTAGGAGTAGGAGTAGTGTAATGTAATGTAAGTTAGGAGTAGTATAGTATTAGAATTAATCTTAGGATTTATTTTTCCTTGTTTTCTTTTAGTCTAGTTTTCCATTAGCTACAATTTACTTTTAATGTTCATATGTTCTTGATTTCTCTAGTGTTGGATAATTCATTTTCATGTCAATCAATTTATCATTTTCATGTTCTCAGTTTGGTTATAATCTAGTTCTTTTATTTTTCAAGTTTTAGATACATAGTTTTTATCTACAGTGTAGTTCTCGGTTTCCTTGCATTTCAATCTTTTTTTTTCTTTTTACTTGCTCATTTTACTTCTCGGTTTCCTTCGAAGTTCATTTTTTTATTTTACTTATTCATTTTATTTTCTAGTAGCTTCACAATTCTGCATTTAAGTTCAACCAATTTAGTGTCTTAGCTATTCACACCTTGTTCATGTAAACCCGAGAGGGTAACGGCAGCAAGCAATCCGAGAGGACAGCAGCACGCCTGGAAACCGAGAGCTCTCCATGTTCTCCTCTGTTTTGTGTTTCCATTACTGTTCATCTTCTTTAATTGGTTTAGTTTATAGTTCAGTTATTTTAAGTCTACTTTGGGTCTTCATTTATTGCTTTAACTGGTATTCTTGCAGTGTTTGCTGGTCTGCTTTGCTGAGCATAGAAGGAAAAGAATCGATGTGTTGAACAGGCAGTTGATGCATGATAGAGCACTTGGGGCTGCTGTCAAATTGAAGAAGATAGGAGCACGTTACTGCTACCGAGAATTAGGACCGAGGAAATCTAGAGTAGCCTAGAGCACTTGGGGTAGCAGGACAAAGCAGAACCGAGAGCTGAGTCTAGAGCACTTGAAACAGCAACTGTACACAGCATCCGCAGCAATTGGGAATGGAAACAATATGCAGTCTGTTGAGGACCCGTGTATCATAAAATCATGCAACAACAGCTGGATGTAGGGAGGCAGCCTAGATGCAGCACAAACAACAGCTGGTGCAGAAGTTCACGGACATCACAATGCAACAGAAGCAGGACAACACAACTGGAGCAGCACCCCGTGTAGCAGGAACCAGTACAGGAGCAGAAACCAGAACCAAGAAGCAGAATCAGAGTAGCTGGAACCGAGACAGACCTGGCAGCGGGACACAACAAAACACAACAAAATCGAGGGCAACCCGTGACTTGGAACCGAGACACACCAGAAACAGCAGAAGCAGAGTGTCGAGAGATAGTTGCCAAAATCGTGAAAGCCTGGAAAATAAACAAAGATGGACACGTGAACAGTGTTTGGAGGGATAATTTGATGGTTTAAAATTGTTAAAGCTTTGTTTGGCACTCAACTCTTGCATTAATCCATTTTTCTTGCATCTTTAGTATAGTTTAATTAGTTGTTAGGTTAATTTTTAGTCTTAATTTTTAGTTAATAGTTAATTTTATATTAAATGTTTTAGGATTTTATTTTAGATGCATTTAGAATTAATCTACAATAAATGTTTTTCATGCATTTTTAATTTAGTCTTCATTTTTATTAGATTTTTAGTTTAGTTTAATTTGAGTCTTTAGTAATTAGCTTAATTACATGCATATTTTATTTTAGGTTAGTTTAATTTTAGTTTAATTAATCTTGCTTTGTTATTTTTATAATTGCATTTTATTTTAATTACGTTAATCAATCTTAATTGTTTTAATTATTTTCGTAGGTATTGGTTTTTAATTGCGTGAAGCTCGGTAAGTAAATCTTAGCTCGATTTTATTTTCTTTATTTTATAGTTTTATTATTTTCAGTATTTTTAATTTCAAACTCAGTAGATCACCGATAATAAAAAATTCATAATTTTCTAGGATATATTTAGGGTAAGATTAACCGGTCGTTAATTAGGCTAGTCAACTTCTCTGTAGGATTATAACTCGGGACTCAAATCCCATTATTACTTATACGACCTGTGCACTTGCGGAATATACCCTTAGGGCGTGTAAGTTTTTGGCGCCATTGCCGGGGAAGTTTTAATTAGTCCTTAATTAATATCGGTGAAATTATGCTTAGGTGTAATTCTAGCTTGTAAATATTTAGGTTGTAAATATTTAGAGCCTTAGCTTAGGATAGTTAAATTTTCTCTTAATTAATTTAAAAAAAATTAAAAATTAAAAAGCGAAAAAAAATTTTTCTAAGGACTTTCTGATGTTTGTATGCGTAGAGCCAGGAGTTTTGATTGCTTTCCTCTAGATCCTGAAATTGAATCAACTCTTAGGAGAATTCGAAAGGATTCTAGGAAATTTATAGCTTCGCTGCAAAGCATCATGATAGAAAATAGGGAAATTAATACCATTGGAGATTATGCAATGCCGACTATTGGAGGTTATTATACCGGTATTAGGCCACCAGCTATCCATGCAAACAACTTCGAAATTAAGCCTGCAATCCTCCAGATGATCCAGACCTCTTTACAGTTTAACGGGCTTCCACACGATGACCCACATGCTCACCTTGGGCAATTCCTGGACTTGTGCAACACGTTCAAACATAATGGATTATCTGATGATGCACTTAGGCTTAGATTATTCCCCTTCTCACTTAGGGATAGGACGAGACACTCGTTAACCTCCCTGCCTCCAGGATACATTTCTACATGGGACGAGTTAGCCCATCAATTTCTATCTAAGTTTTTTCCTCCCTCTAAAATGGCCCAACTCCGTAGTAATATATCTTCCTTTGCTCAGTACGACTCTGAATCTCTTTACGAAGCATGGGAACGATATAAGGAGCTTCATAGGAAGTTCCCTCACCATGGCCTACCTTTGTGGTTGCAAGTTCAGACCTTCTACAATGGACTTACAAGCCCAAATAGGACTATTGTTGACACTACGGCGGGTGGAGCGCTAATGTGTAAAACAGAGGAGGAAGCTTACGAGTTGTTAGAAAAGATGGCGGCTAACAACTATCTATGGTCCTCGGAGAGGCAAATGCCAAAGAAGCCGATGGGTATTTATGAGCTCGACAGACTGTCTACCTTGACCTCTCAAATCGCTAATCTTACGAAGAAGGTAGAGTCGCTCAGTACCCAACATAATCCTCCTACCAGTCCTAATCCGATTTATTCTGTCCAAAGTCCTTTTCTTTCCTGTGAGCTGTGTAGTGGTACCCACTCTGTAGATAGGTGTCCGCTCAACTTAGAATCGGTTCATATGTTGCCCCTTCTCAAACGCAACAAAACAACCCTTTTTCAAATACCTATAATCTAGGGTGGAGGAACCATCCTAACTTCTCTTGGAGCCAAAACTAAGGGTAATATTTTAGTTCTAGACCTGTAGAACCCCCTAGTTTTCAAGCTCCACCGGTTCATGTACCACCATAGTGGCAATATCCATATCATCTGCCTCATCAACCATCCCCACCTCAATTTCAGCATCATCCACCTCGCTTCCATCAACCACCACCACCACCACCACAATCTACGCAGCCACAACTTTACCATGCACTAGCAGTTGAGAAGAAGCCCTCGTTTGAGGAAATATTCACGACTATCCTGCAAAATCAAGCTGTTTCAATTAAGAACTTAGAGGTTCAGGTAGGACAAATAGCAAATGCTCTTAGCCAACGTCCTCAAAGGACCTTTCCTAGTAACACTGAAGCTAATCCTGTTAAGCAAAGGGAGGGTAAGGAATATGTCAAATCCATCGCCCTTAGGAGCGGCAAAGAGCTAGATGAGCCACAAAGTAAGTCCAATCCTGTTGAGCCCATAGTTGAAAAACCCATAAGTTCTAACGAAGCAGCTCAGAAAGAGCAGGAACATTAGGATCAGGCTGCAAAAGAATCCAAGCTAGGCACTTCTTCATCTATACCTTCTTCTTCTTCATTGCCTTCCTCGTCCTCTGATTCTACATAAGTTCCCACTACATTGCCTCTAGTTAGACCACCAATACCTTTTCCTCAGAGATTCCAAAACCAAAAGCTTGAACAACAATTTACTAAATTTCTTGAAGTTTTTAAGAAACTTCACATCAATATTCCTTTCGCAGATGCGTTAGAGCAAATGCCAAGTTATGTGAAGTTTCTAAAGGATATCCTCTTGAGGAAGAGAAAACTGGAAGATTATGAGACGGTGGCCTTAACTGAGGAATGTAGTGCCATTATCCAAAGGAAATTATGACCCAAGCTCAAGGATCCCAGGAGTTTTACCATACCATGCATTATTGAAAATTTATTCTTTGGTAGAGCCCTGTGCGATTTAGGAGCTAGTATAAATTTCATACCTTTGTCTATCTATCAGAAGTTAGGAATAGGGGATGTCAAGCCCACTACAGTGACCCTTCAGCTAGCAGATAAATCCATTAAATATCCAAAGGGGGTCATTGAGGATGTCTTAGTAAAGGTGGACAAGTTTATTTTCCCTGCAGATTTTATTGTACTAGATATGGAGGAAGATAGGGAAGTCCCCACTATTTTAGGCAGACCTTTCCTAGCTACTGGTAGGATGATAATTGATGTGAAAAAGGGGGAGTTGACTATGGGAGTGCAAGATCAGGAAGTGAAGTTTATTGTTTTCAAACCTTTGAAGCTCCCTGATGACTCTCAAGAGTGTTTTAAGATGGAGATTAATGAGGATATAAGGCTTAAGCACATGAAATTTGAAAGGAGGGAAGTAGATAGAGCTCAGGAGGATTTAACTGTTAACATTTTGTCACCATTATGGCTGATCCTCCTACTCTTCGCCCTGCTGCTGAGTGTTGTGTTTTTTAGCTGCATTTGAAGTGGCTGTGTTTTCCTTTTCAAATTGTATATAGTTCATTTTTCTTTTTCTTTTTTACTGTTTCTTTCTTTGTTTATTTTGCAGATTTCTTTTCTAGTTTTATGTTTTCAATCAAGCTTCGATTGTTCAT
The DNA here is from genome assembly GCA_033439115.1 of Firmiana major. Lineage (NCBI taxonomy): Eukaryota > Viridiplantae > Streptophyta > Magnoliopsida > Malvales > Malvaceae > Firmiana > Firmiana major. Next base: position 44,737,506 of record CM065905.1, read on the forward strand.
CATCATCATCATCAGAAAGGGGAGTACTCTATTCCTGAACTTGAATTTGTATATTATCTGCACACTGAGGACACTGTGCACTTCAAGTTTGGGGGAGGGGATATCACTTGAGTATTTTTCAAAAATTTGAGCAAAATTGAAAATTTTTTCAAAATTTTTTTCAAAAATCTGAGCTTAAACTGTTTGATTTTGGGATGATTTAGTACTTAGCGTGTAGTTTTCCCATATTCCAATGATATGACGCCATGATTAAGTATGACTTTGATTGACTGAGAAGCATGATTATAGGAAAAGCATGAAGTTGAGTTCTTGAATTTGTCTTGATTCTGATTGTGATTTCCTCATTTTATGCACATGTCATGTCATGAATCTGTATATTTATTTAGAGAAAGCTTATGTGGACCTAGGATTGCATTTGCTCAGTTGATTTTATGTATCATATTTTAGAATTTGTTTGATCTAATCTCGAGGTGAAATATTAGATCACACTTAATTAGGGAGATGATTTAGGCCATCTTTGGATCGTTTGAGCCTTTCTAGCCATCCCTGTGCATACTTTACCCTAGTCACCTATCTAAGCCAAATAAGCTTTTCTCTGAAAATACACCTGCATAATTTCCTTAGCTTAAACTCTTTTCCTATCCCTTACCCCGAAAGCATGGAAAGTCATTGGATATATTTTGAGCTTTGTACATATGGGTATCTGGTGATAGTGAAAGTTAAAAAAAAAAAAGAGAAAAAGAAAAAGAAGAAGAAAAAAGAATGAAGAAAAATACAAAAATAGAATAAAATGTTTAGTGAAATAAATAAGTTTGGGGGAAATAATTAGAGCTCTTACATTATAGATCCTAGAAGTAATGCATGTTAAGGGGTAATTAAACCTAAATCGACTTTATCATACCTTAGCCCCAGCCTTACATTACAAGCTTAATGAAGTCCTATTAATCTTTGGTTATGTGTGACTACATTAGTGGAGAGAGAAGTGAAAAGCAAACTTATGGGAATGATCACATGTCAGTGACTTTGCATTCACTGTGTTGCATAATCTGATTCGGATAATGTACTGTGAAGTGACTTAGACATTTTTCACACACTCACGAGGAATCCAATTTGGGTTAGGACTTATGATTGAATAATTCTAAGTGCTAAACTTGTAATTGTGAGTTTTTGATTTCATAGTCTGTACTTTTTCTTTGAGGATGATATTAGGGAAATTATTGTGTTTTGTACTTGTCATTCCTACAATCATTTTGTTTTACTTGAGGACAACCAAAAGCTCAAGTTTGGGGGTGTGATAATTCTATATTTTTAAAATTATTTCTGCTTAATTTCCTAATTAATTATTTAAATCCCCAATTTATTTTGTTAATTATCCCCTTTATTTAATTAAAAATTTTGATGTTTGCAGATAAATTAAATCCGGATGAATTTTGAATATTTCGGTAGAAAATAGATCGGAATTGGGCTAAAATCGAGATTGAGCCAGGCGAACAACACGAGTCATGCCACCTAGCACATCCAGTTAGACAAGAAGACCGATGACATGGAAATATCTTTTCAAGGAGCCAATGGTGTGAAGACAAATGGCCAAAAAATGCCAACTCATCAAGGATGTAAAAATTACAATTTTACCCTAGTGTGTTTATAAATAGGAAAGGATGACAATTGAAAGAGTATGTAATTTTAGGAGTAGGAGTAGTGTAATGTAATGTAAGTTAGGAGTAGTATAGTGTTAGAATTAATCTTAGGATTTATTTTTCCTTGTTTTCTTTTAGTCTAGTTTTCCGTTAGCTACAATTTACTTTTAATGTTTATATGTTCTTGATTTCTCTAGTCTTGAATAATTCATTTTCATGTCAATCAATTTATCATTTTCATGTTCTCGGTTTGGTTATAATCTATTTCTTTAATTTTTCAAGTTTTAGATACATAGTTTTTATCTCCAATGTAGTTCTCGGTTTCCTTGCATTTCAATCTTTTTTTCTTTTTACTTGCTCATTTTACTTCTCGGTTTCCTTCGAAGTTCATTTTTTTATTTTACTTACTCATTTTATTTTCTAGTAGCTTCACCATTCTGCATTTAAGTTCAACCATTTTAGTGTCTTAGCTATTCACACCTTGTTCATGCAAACCCGAGAGGGTAACGACAGCAAGCAATCCGAGAGGACAGCAGCACGCCTGTAAACCGAGTGCTCTCCTTTGTTTTGTGTTTCCATTACTGTTCATCTTCTTTAATTGGTTTAGTTTATAGTTCAGTTATTTTAAGTCTACTTTGGGTCTTCATTTACTGCTTTAACTGGTATTCTTGCAGTGTTTGCTGGTCTGCTTTGCTGAGTATAGAAGGAAAAGAATCGATGTGTTGAACAAGAAGTTGATTCATGATGGAGCACTTGGGGCTGCTGTCAAATTGAAGAAGATAGGAGCACGTTACTGCTAGCGGGAATCGAGACCAAGGAAATCTAGAGTAGCCTGGAGCACTTGGGGCAGCAGGACAAAGCATAACCAAGAGCTGAGTCTGGAGTACTTGGAACAGCAACTGGACACAGCATCTGTAGCATCTAGGAATGGAAATAATATGCAGTCTGTTGAGGACCCGTGCATCATAAAATCGTGCAACAACAGTTGGATGTAGGGAGGCAGCTTGGATGCAGCACAAACAACAGCTGGTGCAGAAGTTCACGGATATCACAATGCAGCAGAAGCAGGACAGCACAACTGGAGCAGCACCTAGTGTAGCAGGAACCAGTACAAGAGCAGAAACCAGAACCAAGAAGCAGAATGAGAGTAGCTGGAACTGAGACAAACCTGGCAGCAAGACACAACAGAACACAGCAAAACCGAGGGCAACCCGTAACCTGGAACCAAGACACACCAGAAATAGTAGAAGCAGAGTGCCGAGAGATAGTTGCCAAAATCGTGAAAGCCTGGAAAATAAACAAAGATGGACACGTGAACAGTGTTTTGAGGGATAATTTGATGGTTTAAAATTGTTAAAGCTTTGTTTGGCATTCAACTCTTGCATTAATCCATTTTTCTTGCATCTTTAGTATAGTTTAATTAGTTGTTGTTTAGGATAGTTGTTAGTTATCAATTTAGATTAGTTCTAGTGTTTTAATTTGTTAATTTAATTTTTAGTCTTAATTTTTAGTTAATAGTTAATTTTATATTAAATGTTTTAGGATTTTATTTTAGATTCATTTAGAATTAATCTAGATTAAATGTTTTCATGCATTTTTAATTTAGTCTTCATTTTTATTAGATTTTTAGTTTAGTTTAATTTGCATCTTTAGTAATTAGCTTAATTACATGCATTTTTTATTTTAGGTTAGTTTAATTTTAGTTTAATTAATCTTGCTTTGTTATTTTTATAATTGCATTTTATTTTAATTGCGTTAATCAATCTTAACTGTTTTAATTATTTTCGTAGGTATTGGTTTTTAATTGCGTGAAGCTCGGTAAGTAAATCTTAACTGGGTTTTATTTTCTTTATTTTATAGTTTTATTATTTTCAGTATTTTTAATTTCAAACTCAGTAGATCACCGATAATCAAAAATTCATAATTTGCTAGGATATACTTAGGGTAAGATTAACCGGTAGTTAATTAGGCTAGTCAACTTCTCTGTGGGACGATAACTCGGGACTCAAATCCCATTATTACTTGTACGACCCGTGCACTTGCGGACAATAGCCTTAAGGCGTGTCACAATGTGGCCAACACTTATTTCAAGATGCAGAAGAAGCTAAGCCCAAAACAGGCACGCTGGTAAGAATTCTGGTGGAGTTCGACTTTACTTGGGTACATAGTCCAAAAAAAGAGAACCAGGTGACAAACACGTTGAGTCACAAGAAGGTCCAGTCATATGTTGCTTCATTATCCGCTGTTGAAAGTAACCTGATAGTCAGGATAAGGTAGCAGACATCAACAGATAAAACTTATGAACAACTCAGGGAAAACGTGACGTTAGGCAAGGTTCATAGGTATTGGCTCGAAGGGGATTTGTTGTATGCCAAAGGCAATAGACTCTACATCCTAGCTGACGGGGGACTAAGAAAAGAGTTACTGAGGGAAACCCACGACCCTTAGTGGGCGCGACATCCTATAGTGGAGAGGATGTTGGCATTGTTATCAAGGACATATTTTTTGCCCAAGATGGAGGAAGACATTGAGTTATATGTCCGCACATGCCATATATGCAAGATAGATAAGATCGAATGGAAGAATGCAAGATTGCATTAACCACTACCTATCCCGGAGAGAATATGGGAATTAGCTTTGATGGATTTCATCACTGGATTTCCAAAGATGAATAAGATGAGGTCTGTGATGGTGGTGGCAGATCACTTTTCAAAGTATGTTGTATTTATAACAGCCCCACATGCATGCACTGCCCATGAAGCTGTAGAGTTGTTCTTAAACCATGTGGTGAAAATCTTAGGCTTGCCCAAGGATATAGTACGCGATCATGATGCTTGGTTTACTGGGAGATTTTGGACTTATTTGTTCAAGTTAATGGGTTCAGAATTGAAATTTTCTATAGCTAATCATCCGTAGATAGATGGCCAGACGGAGTAGATTAATGCTTTGTTAGAAGAGTATTTGAGGCACTATGTGACTGCTAGCTAGAAAAATTGGGTAAGTTTACTTGATTCCACATAGTTTTGCTACAATATGCATAGATCATCTTCCACAGGTTTAAGTCCAGCAGAGTTGGTATTTGGACATCAACCAACCACACTTTTAGAGATAGCAAAGACTAAGTCCCAAGGGGAGTGCCCAACGACATATAGATTTGTACGAGACCGACAGGAGTTGATGAACCAGACTGTAATGCCTATAGTTTTCCATGTACTTCTTATGAAGCTATGGTGCATATGCATACTATTACATGCGTACAATTAATAAAGGCTGTAGGAGTTATGGAATCTAATGTACAATTCATGATTTTAATTTGTGTGCACAAGTTTTATTGTCTATGAATTATATGGAATGGATACTATTATACGTTGGTTATGTACAAAATGTAAAATGAGGTATTAGGCAATTAAGGATGAATTACACACTAGAAAAATGCAGAAAACAACAGTAATGAGGGTGCAGGAGAGGAGCAGATCGATCTCCCATGAAGGGGAGATCGATCCCCTCTCACTAAATGCCGAGTTATCAATCAATAGGAACAAGGCAAATCGATCTCTTTAAGCTTCTGTTTGGAAGAAATTGATCTTTCACAAGGAACAGATCGATCTCCAAATGTCTCGGGTTGAAGCAGATCGATCTCCTCTTTACTAACAGATCGATCCTCAAGAGAATTCTGCTTGCAATAGATCGATCTCATCATGAAGAGGAGATCGATCTGGTAGTAGTTATGTTAGGAAAAAAGACTACCAAACCATGCAGAGATCGATCTCCACAAGGGATCAAATCGATCTCATGTCTCTGCATCTATAAAAAGAGCACAGGATTGGACTGAAAATCAAGTTTTCTTTCCTACCAAACCCGCACCTATCTTTTTCTCTCAAACAATCAAGCCTTCTCACTCTAAATATCACTGCATTCCAGTCAGATTTGGAAGAAGCTCAAGAAGGGGAAGTTGTTCCTTGAAGTAAGGAGAACAACATACCCAAAAATCACATATTGGTTTGATCAAGAGGAGGACAATAGCTTACCACAAGTTTGATCAAGGAAAAAGCTAAGTTAGGTAAGTCTTCAAAACTCTCAACTCCAAGCATGATATTTTAAGTGATTTTAGGAGTTGATGGATGTATATTGTGTTAGTAGGATATGGATAGGATGCTTAACTCTCTTGACCAAAATATCTCTAGAAGAGTAATAGATTGAGTTTGCTATTGTAATGATCTTGAAACACTTTGATATTAGTGGTATTGAGTTAAAGGTTTTAGATGGATTCACAAAGAAATAGTAAGGTGGAATATGATAAAAAGGTTTGTGAAAACATGAGTAATTAAGTAAATGACAATGTGGATGTTTAGAAGAAGAAGAGGAAAATGACTTAATGATTTATGCATGTAGATTGGCATACGTGGAGACTCGATTAACCCAGATCACGAACAGAGAAAACAAGACGAAGGAAATACAAGTGTGATTCGAGGTAAGGGATTGTATGTTTGCGATAGAGATATTCGTACGTATTTTACAACGATTTCAGTAGTTAAGACGCTAGTGATATTATGTTTAGCTATTGAGCCATCAAGTGATATGAAATTGTGAAATGTATTATGGTATATATTGTGAAAATGGGGTGCGGTAAGGAAAACTGCATGACAAGCATGTTTTTAATGTCTTTACAACTATATGTTGTTTTTGTGACTGAGAAATGATGATGGATAGGCTGGCTAGTTTTACGTGCCTAGCATAGAATGTCATGCTACGTTAATAGAAATGATTTGAGTCTATAAAAAAGAAAAATAGCCACCTATCAGATTTGAGTTAGGAATTGGTGTTGGAGCCTTAGTTCATACCTATTTTGATGATTTAACTATGTTGGAGATTTTACTCGCATATGTTTTCATGATTTGATAAACCGTATTGGAGCGTAACTCGCACGTGGTTTTATGGTGTTATAATGTGCTAAGCCTAGCTCGCACAATGATTTGAGATGATATAGTGCTAGAAGCAGTTGTTCGCACTGAGAGATACCATACTGGAGCCTTGCGGAGACTATGTGTCATGCTGATTCTGCTCGTCTGGTATATGAGACATGGTTTAGGGTGATGAGTCCATCGATGTAGGGTGGATGGACTGGGTCCACGGGCATACGCTGTATCGTGTAGTTGTTCAGGGAATACTATGTACCATGCTGTGTACACGCGGGTACGAGTATCACGTAGATGACACATGGAGTACGTTGTACCGTGAGTATATGTGATATGATGATGATGATGATTGAGATAAGCTGAAGGGTAGGACTGACCCATCCCCCTCCAGGCAAGTGATGCCCTATGGACACCTAATCAGTGAGGCCTGGGATCACTTACTATGGCCATATGTCGTGGATATTTGTTTGCCTAAAATTCCCTACCTGTCCCAAAGATAAGAGAAATTTGAGAAAATCAAAAAAGTGAGAAATTTGATGAAATGAAATGTTTTGTGAAAGGAAAAGAGATATTATATTTTGATAAATATCCTGATTTGAATACTTGTGCTGTGAGAACACTGTTTTATGTCATGTTTTCAAATGGAAGTACTGAGCATTTGTTTTTATGAAAATGACCTTTTTTCCATTGATATTTGCATTTATAATGAGAGAATATTTTATTAATCATGCATGGGCTATGTAGATAGTACAATATCTACCTGTTAGCATTCTTTTCCTTACTGAGCTATAGTTCGCTCATCCCACTTTTTTCCCTCCAGATCTGAGAAGTAGAATAGTGCGGTGGTCTCCAGGTCCTTTTGTGTTGGCCAGCTGCCACCAGTTGCTAAGGTATAAGAAATGTATACAGAAAAACATTTTGTATCTATGAAATTGTATCGCACAGTTATACATTGAAAAATGAGGTTATTGTATGGGGATATTATGTAAAGATATTATATTATACAATCGATCTTGTATATCAACACGCATGCCTGGGAGTGTGTGAATTAAATTTTCAAATATTTCTACTATAAATGTATGGAACAAGAAATTAAATCGGCTCATAGCCCAATCGTAAGTGGTATATGTATGGATAAAGGCACTCGGAGTCGGGGTGTGACACAGACTATGGAAAGCTTGGAAAAAGGCACAAATGAGGATGGTGAAGTATGGAGACTAGCATAGGTGACCATTAGAGTTCGAAGAGGGTGACAAGGTGTTGCTCAAACTGACGCCACAGATATGGAAGAAAGTCACAGACAAACGGTTTCGTAAAGGTCTAGTGTAGAAATACGATGACGCTTTTGAAGTCGTGAAGTGGGTAGGCGCAGTGGCTTATCACCTGAAACTTCCTGAGAGGATGAAGCTACATCCTACTTTCCATGTGAGTTTTTTAAAGCCTTACCATGAAGATATTGATCCGAGAAGGCAATGGGTGAGAAAGGCTCCACCCACTGTGAGAGGCCATTTCGAGAAGAAGGTGGCTAAGATACTCAATCATAAGGTCGAAGGAGCTAGTAGGAAGAATCGAAGAACCTACTTCTTAGTGCAGTGGAAAGGCGAAAATGAGCCAGACACTACTTGGGAGTGAGATACTTCTTTATGGCAATTCGAGGATGAGATCAAGGAATACTTGGAGCTCATTCCAATGAGGGCATTCGTTTCCTCCCACAAGGGGGTAGGTTTGTTAGACCCTAAGATACTAAACCCTGTACCCATCTCCCAAAGGCTAAATTTGGGCACGCTATGACTGGTGCTAGGCGCGGGAGAAGCCTTGTACTAGGCGTGATTGGTTCTAGGCGCGAGTGAAGCCTTGTACTCAGCCCGTACATAAGCAGACTTGCGCTACGGATATGCGCACACAGGAGTGCATGAGATAGACGAGATAGGTACTTGGCTTGAGCGACTTACCAGGCTGGACACTGAGACACAGACGGATGATAATTGCGATTTGTGGGTTGCGGTAAACCTGCCAACACCTTGAGACGTTAACCATGTGAGAGGTTTGTTGCCCGGAGCGTGAATTGTGGAGTCATTAGAGACGTGCCTGAAACTTATGCAACATGAACCTCATAAGGCAGAGATGAGTCACGAGGAATACGGGCCACAGACTGAGACGTGGATAAGTCTTGGCAGACCTTATCACTTGGAAGCATTGAGGTGGCGATCATCTAGAGAGTCCTAAGTCTAGTGGGAATTGATCTTAGAGAGTTTATGTTGTAATCAAACTCTAGTGCCTATGTGAGGGGGATGTCCTCACTTGCTTATGTAAACCCCTTTGCGGTAACAGAAAGCTCATAAGAGAAAGCAAAGAGCAATCATAGAGCAGTCTATCTCTGAGTATTGTAATCATTTTTGTTGCAGCTAATAAAAAGGGTGAGAGAGTCTAACCTTGAAAGCTTGAGTGTTGTTTTCTTTGCTGTGCGTGTATTCTTTGGTTGATTCTTACTTACTCAAGTGTGACTATCACTGCTCAAGTGTGATTATTGTTGCGTGCTAGCCTGTATTTGGACTAGAAGTGGGGAATTGGCTGACTAAGTTCGTGGAGGAATTTAGGCTATCATCGGGTGCGATTCTAGGAGAAGACAACCCTGTGACATACACCTTTAACACGTGTAAGAGATAGTAACCATGTTTGCTTATAGTAGGAATTGAACCTTGGCCAAAAACATTTATCACTAAGTGTATTGCCAAATGAACTTCTATTTTGTAATGATATAATATGTTATTAAAATTAATTTATATCTTAAAACAAACTAATGTTTTAATAAATATTATAAGAAAATAAATTAATAAAATTTATTATGAAATTAAATTAATTAATTATAGTTAAGGTACAATTAACAGTTTTTTACATATATTATACTATAATGTACAAATATATATATATATATATATATATATATATATATACATATCATATTTTATTACAATGTATAAAATATAAATCTTGCATTGTATCGCAAGAGATTGGATAATTATAATTAAGTTTGATAAAATTTTAGTTTAGTTTTTTTGTTAAGTTTGATAAAAAAATTTAATTCATATATTTTGGTTTACTAATTTATGTGTTATTTATTTTATTTTATTTAGAATTTGATATATTAGTATAAATTAAATTAGGTTAAAGAGTTAAAATTATAAGATGTCTTGCAAGTTAAACTATATTATAAAAAATATAAAAATAAAAATGATAGCAAGAATTAATAAATATAATAATTGAATATGAGTTATTTCCTATGATGAGATCTCAAAGAGTGTTACGCATATGTAATACTCTCAAGTTCTCTACATGAGAAAATTTCCATTAAGCTCCCACCAGTGGATTTAAAGGGAATTTTTAATAAATAATTTATGTTCATTTTTAAAATATTAAAATAAGAATAAAAATAATAAGTAAAAAAAATAAAATAATAAAATACAAGCTAGTTATAAAAATGATAGTATGGATTAATAAATACAATAATTAGATTAAGCCATTCCTATGATGAGATTCCAAGGAAGGTTTTTTCACGACCCAAATTACCTAAAATAACTACAAATTTTTTCGCTTTTCGATTATTATTTAATTCTTACATTTCTCTCATCGTGACCATCTTACCAAACAGTTGGGCTATGATTCGGTGTTAGTCACCTCTCACCTATTTACCATTCCATTTCCATAATCACATTCACATATCAGAGTTTACTATCTTTTGACTTTAACTAAGTACATACACAATGGTATTTACATAACCTTACATCCCCGACATCATATACGTTTACAGTACTGTGCATTTACATATTTAGATACGAAACTATACAAATGTGTATACCTGTCTCTCGATGGGAAGAAGCAGATACCAAGATGCAAGTTCTTAGCCGCTCACTAACTATTACGAGTGTTTTGAAAAGATGGGAAAATAAGGAGGGTGAGAAAACCACACGCTCAGTAAGGCAATTATGCAAGTAAGTAGATAGGTCCACTATCTACACGCTCATAATGCCATGCCCTTAAAATCCATTTCTTTTCATTAAAATCTCAAGCATAAAACCATGCATACATCAATGACATGGTTTATCAAAACTATTTGTGCATATAGAAATCATGTAATTCATGCATCAAAGGCATTTTATGTGACATCATTAAATCATACTTAGCATGAGGTAAATCAAGATCATGCATCATTTCATGCCATGTAAAACAAATCATGAGAAACAATTCTTTTCATGAATCTTATCATTAATGCATGGAAAACTCATTGTGCTACTGCATTTAAATCACTTTATTAAAACTGTAGTATAAAATAACCCGAAGGGGTTAAGCATCTCATCAATCAAACTCATTAAAATTCATTAAAAAACTTCGGTTATAAAATCACCCTTCTTTCAGGGTCACGTATCATAAAATCCTCTAAAAACATCTATCAGCGTAGTAGAAAATCATAAAATCAGGGGTCTGACCCCTCCCTCGGGTCTACCCTGGTCTGTTGAGACCACAAGTTATATCATGTGAGACATGTAGGTGACTATATAAGTAACAATGAGGACTATGGCTATAACCTAGTGATCCCTGGATACACGGTACCTAGTGTACGGGGTATCGCACCTGAAACAGGAGGTGGGTCGGTCCTACCCACCAGAACAGCATAACATCAGGATCGCGAGGGCAATGCTTGCTGCCTTGTGGCTAATGCCACTCCACTCCAACAATCCCCACGGTACAGTGTACTCTGCGTGACATACACGGTAAAATGTACTCCGTGAACTCAAGCTCAGTCAGGGGGGCCTGCAATAGGTCTTATCCACCCATACCATCTCTGTCTCAATATGCACGTGTAGATATATCATCTCACTGTGACACACAGTCTACAGGAGGTTCCAACACGGCTATATACATGTCATATAAATCCTTGTGCGAGCGAAGCTCTAGCGCGGCTCCATGCATATTCATGATATCTAAAAGTCTTGTGCGAGCGAAGCTCTAGAACGGTTTCATAAAAATCAGTAAAATCTGCGTACGAGTAGCAGTCTTGTACGACTTTAAAATAGTTATAAATTAACATAAAACTTCGTGCCAGCAACGCTCCAGCACTAATGAATGCTCAAGTAAATCAAATCTTGTGCGAGTTACACTCTAGCTCGGCTTTATACAATTAAATCGATTAAATCTCATACGACAAGGCTCCAGTACAGCTTTTGTGTAATTATCATATCAAAACTGGATGCGAGCTAAGCTTCAGCACCTTTCATGCATGTCAAATCATAAAAACTAGTGCGAGCAATCGTTCTAGCACCATTTGATGCATATCAAGTCAAAACAAGTCAAAACAGAGTGTGAGCTAGGCTCCAGCATCTCTCATGCATTTCACAATAATAAAAAAATCAGTGGGAGCAATGGCTCTAGCACATTTCATGCATATGATGTCACACAAGTCGGTGCGAGCAACCGCTCAAGTACATTTTTATGCACACTCACAAACGTAGATATAGTGCGAGCTATGCGCCAGCACTATCTATTTTCATATAAACTTGATAGTTGGCTCATTTTCCAAAGAAATTTCATTTAAATCTTAATAACACTTACGTAGTATTATATTGTAAAATTTATGCTATTACTGGCGAATATATCGATTTACTTTGCTTAAAAACCACGAAAAATTTCTTAAATCAGAAAATTCCTTAAATCATGCATTTCATGCATGTCATGCTTTCACCATCCTTAGGTGAATTCCCTCAATAGGGTAAAGTAGTCGTTTAGCTATTTCGCGTCCTTAAAATCTTTATACATATTCAGTGTATACAAAAGTTATTAAAATACGCGTAGCTACCTCTAAATACTCATACAATTCCCTTACCTCATTTTTTGTACAGTCTAACCTTTCCACTGATGTCTCGTCATGCAGTCCGATTTGATCTCAATCATATCTTCAAAACTGCATATAAATATACATCAGGTCAAATTTGATACAATTAGTTGTATTCCATATTTTTTGGGCTTAATTTAAATCATTGGGCCCGATTGTACCATAATGGGTCTTAAACCCATTTTTCCACTTACTATTCACATCATCGAAGCCTATTGGGCTCATTGGGCCCACCAGTATTTATTGAGTCTCGTTCTAAACTCTCGAATAGCTCAATTAATTATTTACGACAATTTATCTCTAATTCCAGAATATAATTCATTTTATGCGGAAATTAAATTCGTAATTTATGCGGTAAATTTCTAACACGAATAACGATGTAAATTCTCGTAAATAAGGGTTACTTACTCGAGATTCTATAATAGTACGTAAATCGAGGCTGACTCGAGTCCTCCTTTGATGTCGATTGTCGAGCTACACAATTAAATATTTTTTCGGGTAAACTTTCAGTCGAATATTAATCACATTAAATATTTCAAAATTTAAATTGGTCAATTTCAATTGCTTACCGACTTACCTGTAACTCGATTGCATCACTGAGATTTTTCCCAATTTTTCCTCTTTTTCTTGTTTTCCTTTTTCTTCCTTTTTTTTCCGTTTTTTTTTGTTGAACCGGTTCAGTCCGGTTCAACCCGGTTCAGACCGGTTTGGTCCAGCCTGTTCAGTTCGGTTCGACCGGTTCAAGGCTTCGCTAGCCGGTTAGTCCCTGGCTTTCGTCCCTAACAGCTCGGCAGGATCGTCCGTTGCATGGATCTGTCCTCGATTTCATCATGGCTGGCCGAAAAGTGGCCGATCCAGCTCTTCTCCTTTCCGACGTCGGTGACTTTCCTTTTCTCACCGTTTTTCGACGCTAGCCGCCGTCCCACCGACCGATTCAGCCGCTGATCAGCCGGTCTTTACATAGGCTTCCTTCGATTGGCGGTGGTCGTCGATGATACAGAAGGGCTCTCGGCTTCTGCTTTCGAAATCGCAACGCGCGATTTCGATTTCTTTTTATTTTATTTTATTTATAATTTATTTTTAATATTTTTTTAATCCATTAAAATGTATTAAGAATCAAAATATCCCAAAAAATTTCTTATTTAATTCATTTAATCAATAAATGAATTTATCAGTATTATTTCGTATTTCGGGATAATTTTTCGAATACTTTCGGGATAATTTACAGAGGTGAAAATTTCGGTTAATTCCAATAAATTTATATCTTAATCAATTTAACCTGAAATTTAATTATTTCTTCGTTATTGATCAAGATTTCTCATTTCCATATTTTTAATTAATTTTTCTTGTCACGATAAATATCGAATTTCGATCTTTTAATCGTTTTACCCTTGCTCGTGTTCGGGACTACCATTTCAATCCTTCATTTGATATTTTCTCATTTCATGTTTTAAATAAAATCAGGCCTTACAATCTCCCCCACGTAAGAAATTTGGTCCTCCAAATTAAAACCAAGTCAAATGGGTCCATAAACAACTTCGGGTATGTCTATCGCATCATACTCTTTAATTCTCATGTGACTTTTTTCGGAGTGTAGTGCTACCAAAGGACTTTGACTAGGGAGATCGTCTTAAACCTTAACACTTTCTCCTTCCGTCTAATACCCGAATCGATTTTTTTTTAACATACGTTCTACTTTCATTGAGCTAAGCTGTTAGAACTCATATCCGATTACATATGCTGGGTCCGGATAGTATTTTCGAAGTATCAAAAGATGGGACACATTGTGGATGCCTGCTTATTCAGGTGATAACGTCAACCTATAGACCTTATCTCCCACTTTGTCCAATCTCTCAAGGGATTCAATCTAACGAAACTCTACTTGCATTCTTTCCAAATCTCGTTATGTCCTTATGCCCTTAGGACAAGTAACTGCCAACAATATTGATTCACCCTTGGTGAATTCCAATGGTTTTTGTCTCTTATCAGCATAGCTTTTCTGTCTGCTCTGAGGTGTTCTTAATCTCTCATAAATCAACTGAACATCCTCAGAGGTTTGTCTTACCAATTCGGGAATAATTCTCTATTTGGCACCCACTTCTACTTATCCAAGTCGAGAAACAACTTCCTACAGCCATATAATGCCTCATATAAAATGTTATCCCGATACTCAAGTGACAACTGTCATTATTGGCGAATTCGATTAGTAACAACTGATCATCCCAGGAGCTTATAAAATCAATGGCACACACTCTCATCATATCCTCTATAACCTGTACATCCCCTCTGACTGACCATCTGTCTAAGGACAAAAAGCTGTGCTAATACTCAGTCGGGTTCCCATAGCTTAAAAATATTCACAAAAGTGGGAAGTGAAGCAGGAATCCCTATCTGATACCATACTCATTGGAATGCAACATAATGTTTCACTATTTTTCGTACACATAAATTCGTCTACACACTCAAAGTATCTGAAGATTCGCATAGCCAAAAGGTGGGTAGACTTAGTCAATCTATCGACTATCACCCAAATAGCCTCGTGATTCATCCGGGTCCTCTATAACCAATTACGAAATTCATGGTAACTTGTTCCCATTTTCGTGTCAATATAGGTAGAGGTTGCAATAATCCTGCAGACTTCTAGTACTCTACCTTACTCTGCTGACATACGAGACACTTCGCTACAACTCTACAATGTTTCTTTTCAAACCAGACCACCAATACCCTTTTCAAAGATTTCGATCATGTCGATCATCACGCTAAGCCTGTCAAATCCTGTTCTAATCTCAGGCTAGCTGTCACACAATCACTGTCATCATCAGAAGGGATCACATTACTATTGAGGCTCACAACTGCTCTAGCAGCTCACGCTCCTTGACCATCATATGTGATACCATCCCGAGGTTCTTTCTGCTCAAGGCATCAGCCATTACATTAGCCTTTCCTGGGTGGTACAATTTTCATAATTATAATCCCTCAGAAGCTCTAACCCTCTTTGTTCTCATATCTAACTCTTTCTGTGAAAACAGATATTCGGGGCTTTTTATGATCAGTGCATATCTGAAATTTCTCACCGTATAAGTAGTGGCGCCATACCTTCAGTGTAAACGCTACGGCTGCCAACTCTAAATCATGGGTCGAATAGTTTCTCTCATGGTCCTTGAACTATCTTGATCCATAAACGATTATCTTCCTATTTTACATAAATGCATAGCCCAATCCTTATTTTGAGGTATCCTTATACACTGAGAACCTCTTGAGATGTTGGTTATGGTGAGAATAATTACGGTAGTCAGTTTATTACTTCAATATACCAAAACTCACCGAAGCCATTTTCGTACTTATCATCCCACTCGTATGCAATATTTTTCGAAATGAGACGTATCAACTGAGCAGACCATTTCAAGAAACTCACAACACCTCGTCTGTAAGACAGTTTCCAATTACTACTCATGCTCTTTCCTGGACTTCGAATACATCAAAATATCATCTCTAAAGATGACAACCAATCGGTCCAGGTAAGGTTTAAATACCTCATCGTAGTTGAGTTCCACTAAATATTTCAATTACCCATATCTTTGACCTATGTATGCATAAAGATATAATGTCACTTCAAAATCGCTTCCGTTCAAGATACTAACCCACGTCATTTCTTTTTTCTTATATTAACGGCTTTCATAAAATTTTAATTTTTTTAAACCTTCATGATTAATCGAATTCTATATTTCTTTATCGTACCAGTAAAGGTACCCAAATTTTAAATGTATATATTATGACTGTCGATTTAAATTTATAGGTTGTGTGCGCTTCTATACGCTGTCAAGTCTTTAGGCGATGAGATATTTTGAAATACCTTTTATTAACCCTCAGACTTGACCACATGGACTGGGTGTGGATATATCTTCCCCTTATCCTTGGCCTCAATTCATATTCACTACATATCGCTTAATCCAAATTACTTTACATATCAAAGATATTCTTACCTTGCATACGCTTCTTATTCCAATATATCTCGTATTCATGATCTATCACATGTTAAAACTTATCTCCTTTCATATATCACTTATAACAAACTCTTTCATTACTTGTTAAAACTTACAGTATACCTTTTTTTTTTCAGGAGTAACCATATCACTATCTGAGGATAGAAATCTGAACAACATTGTTTGCAATCGAAAAAATCTATTCTCAAATATTACTTCAAAATTATTCATATTCCATTGAATAAAATCGGTTGACGTATCCTTTTCCCCCCTTTTTCAACTTATAATCCCTATACCCATATTCAGTTAGTGATAATCATCTAACCATCACCATCTTGCCTAAGGGTACAGGCTTCACATCTTTCACCAACTTATAAGCAACTGAAGGCGGTATGAATGAATGCGTGGCACCAGGATCAATTAAAATAATTACTTCATTATTTACAACCAGTGTGGTATCTTCCACCACATCTGATGAAACATCAATAGTGTCTTGGTCCAAGGCATACACTCGCCCTTGTCCAACATCTTATTTCCATGGTAACTACCACATATTCTACACTGTTACGGAGCAGGTCGAGGTCATCTAATCACAATACCCCTCGTAAGTGCTGAAATTGGATACACTGGGGCCTTACCAATCATCTTACGTTGGACTCAACCACTATAATCTTTTTTCAAACTACCTTTTTCCCGTTTTGACAACTCTATCATCCACTATTCTCTTTCTGTCTCTATTTCGACCCTTATTACCTTTCCCAATCTCAGAGGCGTACAACTCATGATCTTATTCACACAACTGTAGTCTGCTCACTGCCTCGGCATAGGTAGTGATATCTAATGGGGCCAAACGAACTGTAATTGACAATCTGAGCCCTTCCATGAACTTTCAGACATTCCAACTCTCACTATTCATAGTGTCGGGGTCATATTTGGGCAGGTATATAAACTGAGTTTCATACTCGTCAATCAATCAGTTCCTCTGGGTTAGAGTAAAGACTATCATATGTTATTCCTTTAAGCAGTGTCAGGGATATTCTGTCATCGAAATACATCCAGAATTATTTTTCATGTCCATTCTGGATGTCTAACTCTTAATATGGGTCAAGCGAACTTCCACCAATGCTCCGACTCGCCCTCAAATACCATGCATACTCTGAACAATTAGCTCCATAATATTCTCCACACTTCGCTCCAACTTCGCGAAGTGTGTCTCAATACTGTCCGATCTCTCTGTTGGACTCTATCCGATCTCTCTGTTGGACTCTATCCGATCTCTTTGTCGGACTTTGTGGGGCATGCTCAACATCAGCCTCCACTTCAACCTCATCTTAAGTCTCATGTGGTGACTCAGTACGACTCTCAGGCCTACCTCTACGACCTCGAGCTCGTGTACTTGCCCCTCTACCATAGCGGCTATTAGTTAATGAGTTTATTCTTGCATTTTAAACCAACTTCTTAGCTGCAATTCCATCTCTATATACACAATTGTATCCAAATAATGCATAGTACATGAGAATGTAAACTTTCTTAAACACTAACACCGACTCATATCTTACCAACTTAGCTCTGATACCAAAAAGTGTCACGACCCGAATTACCTAAAATCACTATAAATTTTTTTGCTTTTCGATTATTATTTAATTCTTACCTTTCTCTCATCGTGACTATCTTACCAAACAGTTGTGCTATGATTCGGTGTTAATCACCTCTCACCTATTTACCATTCTATTTCCATAATCACATTCACATATCAGAGTTTACTATCTTTTGACTTTAACTAAGTACATACACAATGGTATTTACATAACCTTACATCCCCAACATCATATACCTTTACAGTACTATGCATTTACATATTTAGATACGAAACTATACAAATGTGTATACCTATCTCTCGATGGGAAGAAGCAGATACCAAGATGCAAGTTCTTAGCCGCTCACTAACTACTGCGAGTGCTCTGAAAAGATGGGAAAATAAGGGGGGTGAGAAAACCACACGCTCAGTAAGGTAATTATGCAAGTAAGTAGATAGGTCCACTATCTACATGCCCATAATGCCATACCCTTAAAATCCATTTCTTTTCATTAAATCTCAAGCACAAAACCATGCATACATCAATGACATAGTTTATCAAAACTATTTGTGCATATAGAAATCATGTAATTCATGCATCAAAGGCATTTTATGTGACATCATTAAATCATACTTAGCAAGAGGTAAATCAAGATCATGCATCATTTCATGCCATGTAAAACAAATCATGAGAAATAATTCTTTTCATGAATCTTATCATTAACGCATGGAAAACTCATCATGCTACTGCATTTAAATCACTTTATTAAAATTGCAGTATCAAATAACCCGAAGGGGTTAAGCATCTCATAAATCAAAACCATTAAAATTCATTAAAAAACTTCGGTTATAAAATCATCCTTCTTTCAGGGTCTCGTATCATAAAATCCTCTAAAAACATCTATCAGCATAGTAGAAAATCATAAAATCGGGGGCCTGACCCCTCCTTCGGGTCTACTCTGGTCTATCGAGACCACAGTTATATCATGTGAGATATGTAGGTGACTATATAAGTAACAACGAGGACTATAGCCATAACCTAGCGATCCCTGGCTACACGGTACCTAGCGTGCGGGGTATCACACCTGAAACGAGAGTTGGGTTGGTCCTACCCACCAGAACAGCATAACATCAGCATTACGATGGCAAGGCTTGCTGCCTCGTGGCTAATGCCACTGCACTTCAGCAATCCCCACGGTACAACATACTTCGCGTGACATACACAGTACAATGTACTCCGTGAACTCAAGGTCAGTCAGGGGTGCCTACAATAGGTCTTATCCACCCATACCATCTCTGTCTCAGTATGCACATGTAGATATATCATCTCACTGTGACACACAGTCTACAAGAGGTTCCAACACGGCTATATGCATGTCATATAAATTCCTGTGCAAGCAAAGCTCTAGCACAACTCCATGCATATTCGTGATATCTAAAAATCTTGTGCGAGCGAAGCTCTAGCACGATTTCATAAAAATCAGTAAAATATACATACGAGTAGCAGTCCTGTACGACTTTAAAATAGTTATAAATTAATATAAAACTTCGTGCGAGCAACGCTCTAGCACGAATGAATGCTCAAGTAAATCAAATCTCATGCGAGTTACACTTCAGCATGATTTTATGCAATTAAATCGATTAAATCTCGTACGAGCAAGGCTCCAGTATGACTTTTTCGCAATTATCATATCAAAATTGAATGCGAGCTAAGCTCCAGCACCTCTCATGCATGTCAAATCATAAAAACTAGTGCTAGCAATCACTCCAGCACCATTTTATGCATATCAAGTCAAAAACAGGTCAAAACAGAGTGCGAGGTAGGCTCCAGCATCTCTCATGCATTTCACAATAATAAACAAATCAGTGCGAGCAACCGCTCAAGCACATTTTTATGCACACTCACAAACGCAGATATAGTGCGAGCTTTGCGCCAGCACTATCTATTTACATATAAACTTGATAGTTGGCTAATTTTCCAATGAAATATCATTTAAATCTTAATAACACTTACGTAGTGTTATATTGTGAAATTTATGCAATTACTGGCCAATCTATCGATTTACTTTGCTTAAAAACCATGAAAATTCCTTAAATCATGCATTTTATACATGTCATGCTTTCACCATCCTTAGGTGAATTCCCTCAATAGGGGTAAAGTAGTCGTTTACCTATTTCGAGTCCTTAAAACCTTTATACATATTCAGTGTATAAAAAAAGCTATTAAAATACATGTAGCTACCTCTAACTACTCACACAATTCCCTTACCTCATTTTCTGTACAGTTTGACCTTTCCACTGATGTCTCGCCATGCAGTCCGATTTGCTCTCAATTAAATCTTCGAAACTGCATATAAATATACATAATGTCAAATTCAATACAATTAATTATATTTTATACTTTCTGGGCTTAATTTAAATCATTGGGCTCGTTTACCCATATTGGGCCCGGTTGTACCATAATGTGCCTTAATCGACCTTAAGCCCATTTTCCACATACTATTCACATCATCGAGGCCTATTGGGCTCATTGGGCCCACCAGTATTTATTGAGCCTCGTTCTAAACTCTCAGATAGCTCAATTAATTATTTACGACAATTTATCTCTAATTCCATAATATAATTCATTTTATACAGAAATTAAATCTGTAATTTATGCGGTAAATTTCTAACATGCATAATGATGCTAATTGTCGTAAATAAGGGTTACTTACCCGAGATTCCATAATAGTACACAAATCGAGGCTGACTCGAGTCCTCGTTTGATGTCAATTGTCGAGCTATACAATTAAATATTTTTTCGAGTAAACTTTCAGTCGAATATTAATCAAATGAAATATTCCAAAATTTAAATCTGTCAATTTTGATTGCTTATCAACTTTCCCATAACTCGATTGCATCACTGAGATTTTTTCCCAATTTTTCCTCTTTTTCTTTTTTTTTCTTTTTCTTCCTTTTTTTCCTTCTTTTCTAGCTGAACAGGTTCGGTCCGGTTCAACCCGGTTCAGACGGGTTCGGTCCAGTCGGTTCGACCGGTTTAGGGCTTCGCCGGCCGCTTCTTCATCGGCTTTCGTCTCCAGCAGCTCCGTGGGATCGTTCGGTGCAAGGATTTGTCCTCAGTTTCTGTCACGCCCCGAAAATGCGGAAAATATGGCAATTTTAAAACTTTTTACTCATTAATTCACAATTAAGAGTGCATTCCTGTGCAGTGTCATACATCATTATAATTATCATGCCTCAGGATCTCATCATGATATAATAAATATTGTATTATACCCATTACTCGATTACAAGTTAATTAATCCTAATACATCCCATATAATGTCATACATCAAGTGTCTGTAATTACAATAATAGTCTGGGTACATGAAAAGATAAATATACCTTAAGATACAATATATATGGCCTGGAGCTCGAATCCTCCACTAGCCACTACTCCGTACGTCACAGGGAACTCCTTATTCACTTGAAGAACTCTGGGGGGAAAGAAAAACAGGGTGAGCTTCTAAATCGCTCAGTAAGGGGGGTAGGGGACTCATTTCATAAACCAAAATGCACATCACAAAACATTTATTTGTATGTGAAACTCATTTGAAAACCATAGCATGAAAATACTCAAAACGACACTCTCATGTGTCAAGTCATCTGAAAACATGAAGTAAAAAGGCTCACTCTAGAGCATTAACAAAGCATGTGAAAATAACGCGTTAAACGCTTTCTCAAATAACGTGGCATAGCCACTGATTTAAAATCACTCGTGGCATAGCCACAAAACACACGTGGCAAAGCCACTGATTTAATTTCTCACGTGGCATAGCCACAAAACACACGTGGCAAAGCCACTGATTTAATTTCTCACGTGGCATAGCCACAAAACACACGTGGCAAAGCCACTGTTTTAATTTCTCGCGTGGCATAGCCACAGAATAGGGTTTCTCAACGTGGCGCAGC
Source organism: Firmiana major (assembly GCA_033439115.1). Lineage (NCBI taxonomy): Eukaryota > Viridiplantae > Streptophyta > Magnoliopsida > Malvales > Malvaceae > Firmiana > Firmiana major. Next base: position 44,759,456 of record CM065905.1, read on the forward strand.
CACCAATGGGGTATAACGTGGCACAGCCACCAATGGGGTATCTCAACGTGACACAGCCACCAATGGGGTTTTCTCAACGTGGCACAGCCACCAATGGGGTATAACGTGGCACAGCCACCGATGGGGTATAACGTGGCACAACCACCGATGGGGTATAACGTGGCACAGCCACCAATGGGGTATAACGTGGCACAGCCACAGAATAGGTTATTCTCACGTTACCAGAACGGAGAAGAAATCGGGCTTGCATGCTACCAGAGCAATGCCCGGTGTGTACTCATAACTACACACCTAAGTCTTATCACATAAGACAGGTTTGCCTTCACGTAGAACTCGTAATGGTTTTCTCTCTTAAAACTCATTTGAAATCGTTTTGTACTCAACACAAAACGTAATAAAACCGAGTTCCAACCGGCAAAGCACACGCACACATTTCTCAGATCACAATATTGCCTTAACGTAGAGCCCAGTTATAAACTCATAAAACATTGGGCTCCAACCGGCTATAAAATCGTGTGCAGTTTAAATCTCAACACAAAACACTCAACATGCTTCTTTTATAAACCACAATTCATGCTAAAACAGTTCGCAATTCACATACACAAATGGTTTAGATTTCCCTTACCTCTTTGCACCTCGTATAGTGCAATCGTTCCCCCGTATCACGGACTAGCCTCGCATTCCACTCTGGAACTCCCGAGCTGTCCAAACGATGTTAAAACATCAATACTCAACATCACATAAACCTCAATTCTCAAAATCGAGCATAATTGCTCATAACTCCTCAAATCTCTCGATTCTCGTAACTCAACCCTAAACTACAACCTCATTCACAATATCTCAATGTCCTACATTCCTCATGCCAATTATCTAGGCTAATTCTCCATATTGTCTATATTTCCATTTATAGCACAATTCTCAAAATTACCCAAAATCGCTAAATATCATATCACTCTAACCACATTGAAATTTCATCAATTCCTACTCATTTCTCAACTATTTCAACACAATGACAACCACCAATATCATCAAAATCAGCTCAAATATCAAGATCGAGGTTTAGAAATTACCCAAAGCTTGTGAGACGCACAACTCATGCCTCGATCCGATTCATCCTTCGATTTCCAAGTATGTTGTTCTCCCTTTGATGAGGAATAACTTTCCTTCTTACCACAACAGCTGATTCGGCCGGAAATGGGTGATTTGGGGGAGTGAGAAACTAGGTTTTCGGTGGAAATGGGTTTTGGAAGAGAGAGAAAGTGAAATTGCAGAGAAAACACGGGTTCCTTATATAGACTGGAGGTAGGAGATCGATTTGCCTCTTGATGAGATCGATCTGTGTTTGAATTTTGGGGACGATCTGGGCAATTTTATGCCTGAGAGATCGATCTGTCGAGGGGTGAGATCGATCTCTTTATGGCTTTATGAGATCGATCTGCTCCTAAGGATATCGATCTTCTCCCCAAACAGAAGCATTTGGAGATCGATCTCTTCCTCATGAGATCGATCCCTCCTCAAACAGATTCATTTGGAGATCGATCTCTTCCTCATGAGATCGATCCTTTCTCAAACAGATTCATTTGGAGATCGATCTCTTCCATTGGAGATCGATCTGCTCTTCAAATTTCTCATTCCTTGTCATTTTTAGCTCACCAGATCGATCTCTCCTTCTCCCAGATCGATCTGCTCCTTAAATTTCTCCTTCTTTGTCGTTTATAACTCACCAGATCGATCTCTCCTTCTCCCAGATCGATCTGTCCTCATACTTCATGCTCATTTTACACATTTAACATATAAATCTCCAATTATAATTCCCACAATTCACTTAGCTCAATAAATTACACTTCAAATTCTTATTACATCATTAAAATATGTCTGAAATTCTCAGATCTCACATCCTCCCCACCTTAAAAAGAATTTGGTCCTCCAAATTCAACTCAACTAGTCAAATAGATGGGGGTATTTTTCCTTCATGAGACTCTCTAGTTCCCAGGTTGCCTCTTCCCTTGAGTGATGTTTCCACAAAACTTTCACTAATGGGATGCTCTTGGTTCTCAGTACCTTCTCCTTTCTATCGAGAATCCGGACGGGTTCCTCAGTGTAGCTCATGTCCTCCTGTATGTCCATCTCATCATACTCTATAACATGAGAAGGGTCCGGGTGGTACTTCCTCAACATAGATACATGAAAAACATTGTGTATTCCGGACATCTGTGGGGGTAATGCCAATCTGTAGGCTACCTCTCCCACTCTCTCAAGAATCTCGAATGGTCCTATGTATCGAGGACTCAATTTTCCTTTCTTCCCAAATCGCATGATACCCTTGCTCGGTGATACTCTTAGAAATACTGTATCACCAACATCAAACTCGAGTGGCCGTCTACGCGCATCCGCGTAGCTTTTCTGTCTACTCTGTGCAGCCCGTAACCTCTCACATATGAGCTTCACACTCTGTACGGCTTGCTCAACAAGCTCGGGAGCATTTATCTTTCTGTCACCGACCTCTTCCCAAGCTACAGGGGATCTACACCTCCTTCCATATAGAGCCTCAAAGGGTGCCATTCCAATACTCGCATGATAGCTGTTATTGTACGCAAACTCTGCTAGGGGCAGGTGATCATCCCATGATCCCTTAAAATCCATTGTACACGCCCTCAACATATCCTCCAGGGTCTGAATAGTCCTCTCTGACTGACCATCTGTCTGAGGATAATAGGCGGTACTAAAACTCAATCGAGATCCCATGGACTCCTGAAACTGGGTCCAAAATCTGGAAGTAAACCGGGAATCTCTATCAGAAGTAATACTCACTGGAGCCCCATGTAATCTAGCTATCTCGCTGACATATAGTTCAGCTAAGGCCTCCACAGTATCTATGCTCTTGATGGCAAGGAAGTGGGCACTCTTGGTCAATCTATCCACAATGACCCATATCGCATCACGACCTCTTCGGGTCCTCGGTAAACCCATAATAAAGTCCATAGTGACATGCTCCCATTTCCATGTAGGTACAGGTAAGGGCTGTAGTAGTCCTCCGGGCTTTCGATGCTCAGCTTTGACTTGCTGGCATACTAAACACCTGGCCACATACTCTGCCACATCTCGCTTCATACCACTCCACCAATACACCTTTCTCAAGTCTCGGTACATCTTAGTACTCCCTGGGTGCATGGTGTATCGCGAGCAGTGGGATTCTCTCAATATCTGTCTCTTTAGGGTATCATCGTCCGGTACACGAATTCGTCCTCTGAATTTCAACAATCCATCCTCACTGATGGTGAGATCCGACTGCGAACTCTGCTCAGCTTGGCTAACCATGTCTATCAATCTCTGATCACTGCGCTGCCCAGTTCTAATCTGATCCATGATCCTGGGCTCTATCCGCAGGCTAGCCAAAAATCCAGTCTCTACCTCTTTAACTCTGATCCGAAGTTCGGCGAACTGCTCTAACAAATCCCATTCCCTGATCATCATAGCAGATATCATACTCTTCCTGCTCAGGGCATCAGCAACCACATTCGCCTTACCCGGATGATATAGAATCTCGCAGTCATAATCCTTAAGGAGTTCCATCCATCTCCTTTGTCTCATGTTTAACTCTTTCTGATCAAAGAGATATCTCAAACTCTTGTGATCAGTGAAAATCTGGAATCTTTCCCCATATAAGTAGTGTCGCCAGATCTTCAAAGCAAATACCACAGCGGCTAACTCCAAATCATGCGTGGGGTAATTCCGCTCATGGTCTTTCAGTTGTCGCGATCCATATGCGACCACTCTTCCGTGCTGCATAAGCACACACCCTAATCCTTGGTGGGATGCATCACTATACACCGAGAATCCTCCTGATCCCTCAGGGATAGTTAACACAGGTGCCACTGTCAATCTCCTTTTTAATTCCTGAAAACTGAGCTCACATTGATCAGTCCATATAAATGGAGTCTCTTTGCACGTGAGCTTAGTCAAAGGGGCGGCAATCCTTGAAAATCCTTCCAAAAATCTCCTGTAATACCCTGCCAAACCAAGGAAGCTTCGTACCTCAGTAACTGTCCTCGGCCTCTCCCAACTAAGCACAGCTGCTACTTTACTTGGGTCCACTGATACTCCTTCCTCTGAGACTATATGACCAAGGAAAGCTATCCGGTTCAGCCAAAACTCACACTTACTAAGCTTTTCGTACAATTGCTTATCTCGGAGTATCTGAAGTACTAACCACAAATGCTGTGCATGCTCCTCATACGACCGAGAGTACACCAGGATATCATCAATAAAGACTATCACAAACTTATCCAGATAGTCTCTGAACACCTCGTTCATCAATCTCATAAATGCTGCAGGGGCGTTCGTCAATCCAAAGGACATCACCAGAAATTCGTAATGGCCATACCTTGTCCTGAAGGCCATCTTTGGAATATCTTCCTCCTTGATCCTCAATTGGTGATAGCCCAATCTCAAATCAATCTTAGAAAAGACTGATGCCCCTCTTAGCTGATCAAGTAGATCATCAATCCTGGGTAGTGGGTATTTGTTCTTCACCGTGGCTTTATTCAACAACCGGTAGTCTACACATAATCTAAGACTACCATCCTTCTTCTTAACAAATAGTACTGGCGCTCCCCACGGCGAAACACTGGGTCTAATAAACCCTTGATCCAATAACTCCTGTAGTTGTCTCTTCAATTCCTCAAGTTCCACTAATGCCATCCTGTAAGGAGGTTTAGAGATCGGCTGAGTATCTGGTACCAAATCAATGGTAAACTCCAGCTCTCTCTCTGGTGGTAAACCTGGCAATTCATTTGGGAAAACATCCAGAAATTCGTAAACCACAGGTATATCCTCAATCCTCGGATGTTCCCGCTCATCGTCTGAGATGAGTGTCTCATAACCTTCACATGAATAATCATATTTAATATTCTCCAAAATAATGTTAAAATTCTCAAATTACTTACTAGAATTCCACATATACATTTCCTCAATATCTCAACCGTACACTGTAAGGTTCAGGTAGGGAGAAAGTTACAATCTTAGTGTAGCAGTCTAAACTCACTCGATTGGTCGCCAACCAATCCATTCCCAGAATTACATCAAACCCATGTATATTCAACATGATTAGATCTGCTAACATCACTTTATCTCCCACCTTTATCTCACATCCTCTACAGATTAACTCAGTTATCTGGGATTCACGCATAGGGATATTTACATGTAGTATGTATTCTAGAGGTTCAAACTTCAAGTTTAATCTACATGCAAAATGCTCAGAAATAAACGAATGCGTGGATCCTGAATCAATCAACACATGAGCCTCATAATTACAGACAGAGAGTGTACCTCTTATAGTTTCTGCCGAAGTGTCTGCGGTCTCCTTATCCAGGCCGAACACACGTCCCTGTGCCACAGGTTTCTTCCCTTTCTCTGCCGCAGTGGCCCGTCTCCGGGGATCCGCTCTCTGAGGCTGTTGTCTAGTGGGCTCCGGAGCATGTGGTATCTGAGGTTGGGGACAGTCCTTCACTCTGTGACCCATGTCACCACATCTAAAACATCCATGAATCGACCCAGTACAACTTCCCTCATGCGATCGGCCACAATCTCTACAAATCCTCATCTCCGGCCTGACATAGCGAGGGGTCTCTTTGATAATAGGATAGGCTCTGGGTCTCTCCAATCTGTCCTTCTATACCTCAATCCTTCTTCTTCTGAAGGAACCTCTCCGAGCCTCTGACTGGAAAAGTGCTGGCCTCTGGCCCTTATCTCTATTCACCGCTCTGAGCTCATTCTGGGATTGTACCATCTCAATCCCTCTTTCAATCTCTTGTGCTCGTCTCAGAGCATCTCCAAACTCAGTAATGCATAGCCCTATCAATCTATCTCTGATGATGGGCTTCAACCCATACACAAACTTCTCTGTGCGGAGCTCTTCACTCTTGAAGGTCTCTGGGTCATATCTCAATAGCGCTGTGAATTGGCTCTCATAGTCATCCACAGACATGTCACCCTGTACCAAACTCAAAAACTAGGCCTGTTTCTTTCTCTGGGCTGCTCATGGTACATATTGGGTCCTAAAAGCTGTCTGGAACTCTTCCCAACCAATCACACCATGGTGGGACATCAAAATACCCTGGGTAGTACCCCACCAATCTCGAGCTCTCCCCTTCAACATATAGGCACTCATACTGACCCTCTCAGCATCGGTGCAGCCCAGGATATCAAATATAATCCTTAACTCCGTCAACCACTCCTCAGCCTCCGTAGGATCCTTCTTTCCCTTAAATGCGGGTGGATTCATCTTCAGAAAATCCCTTAGTCGGACCATACTTCTATCCTCAGGCTAGGCGACGGGAGGCACTGGGGGCATGGGAGGTCCTTGTGGTGGTGTAGGGGTAGTATCCGAGGCATTAACTCCAAAGTGTTGCGCGAATAACGCTGCCATCTGCTCAAAACCTTGACTCACATCGGTCTCAATATGATTAAATCGAGAGTTAGGACTCTCTGGTTGTGGGACAGGTGGCGGAGGGGACTCTGCCTGGCTCCTCGAACGACCTCGTCGTTTACTCATTCTCTATCTCAACTCGTCTCCTGCGCGTACATATCACAATCGATTGAAATCTCAATCCTCAATTTCAGTTCATGACCAGACTATTACAGACACTTGGGATGTATTCTATTTCACTTAACCGACACTGACAGTACTAGACACCCTAAGCTCTGATACCAAGAAAACTCTGTCACGCCCCGAAAATGCGGAAAATAGGGCAATTTTAAAACTTTTTACTCATTAATTCACAATTAAGAGTGCATTCCTGTGCAGTGTCATACATCATTATAATTATCATGCCTCAGGATCTCATCATGATATAATAAATATTGTATTATACCCATTACTCGATTACAAGTTAATTAATCCTAATACATCCCATATAATGTCATACATCAAGTGTCTGTAATTACAATAATAGTCTGGGTACATGAAAAGATAAATATACCTTAAGATACAATATATATGGCCTGGAGCTCGAATCCTCCACTAGCCACTACTTCGTACGTCGCAGGGAAGTCCTTATTCACTTGAAGAACTCTGGGGGGAAAGAAAAACAGGGTGAGCTTCTAAATCGCTCAGTAAGGGGGGTAGGGGACTCATTTCATAAACCAAAATGCACATCACAAAACATTTATTTGTATGTGAAACTCATTTGAAAACCATAGCATGAAAATACTCAAAACGACACTCTCATGTGTCAAGTCATGTGAAAACATGAAGTAAAAAGGCTCACTCTAGAGCATTAACAAAGCATGTGAAAATAACGCGTTAAACGCTTTCTCAAATAACGTGGCATAGCCACTGATTTAAAATCACTCGTGGCATAGCCACAAAACACACGTGGCAAAGCCATTGATTTAATTTCTCACGTGGCATAGCCACAAAACACACGTGGCAAAGCCACTGATTTAATTTCTCACGTGGCATAGCCACAAAACACACGTGGCAAAGCCACTGTTTTAATTTCTCGCGTGGCATAGCCACAGAATAGGGTTTCTCAACGTGGCGCAGCCACCAATGGGGTATAACGTGGCACAGCCACCAATGGGGTATCTCAACGTGGCACAGCCACCAATGGGGTTTTCTCAACGTGGCACAGCCACCAATGGGGTATAACGTGGCACAGCCACCGATGGGGTATAACGTGGCACAGCCACCAATGGGGTATAACGTGGCACAGCCACCAATGGGGTATAACGTGGCACAGCCACAGAATAGGTTATTCTCACGTTACCAGAACGGAGAAGAAATCGGGCTTACATGCTACCAGAGCAATGCCCGGTGTGTACTCACAACTACACACCTAAGTCTTATCACATAAGACAGGTTTGCCTTCACGTAGAACTCGTAATGGTTTTCTCTCTTAAAACTCATTTGAAATCGTTTTGTACTCAACACAAAACATAATAAAACCGAGTTCCAACCGGCAAAGCACACGCACACATTTCTCAGATCACAATATTGCCTTAACGTAGAGCCCAGTTATAAACTCATAAAACATTGGGCTCCAACCGGCTATAAAATTGTGTGCAGTTTAAATCTCAACACAAAACACTCAACATGCTTGTTTTATAAACCACAATTCATGCTAAAACAGTTTCCAATTCACATAGACAAATGGTTTAGATTTCCCTTACCTCTTTGCACCTCGTATAGTGCAATCGTTCCCCCGTATCATGGACTAGCCTCGCATTCCACTCTGGAACTCCCGAGCTGTCCAAACGATGTTAAAACATCAATACTCAACATCACATAAACCTCAATTCTCAAAATCGAGCATAATTGCTCATAACTCCTCAAATCTCTCGATTCTCGTAACTCAACCCTAAACTACAACCTCATTCACAATATCTCAATGTCCTACATTCCTCATGCCAATTATCTAGGCTAATTCTCCACATTGTCTATATTTCCATTTATAGCACAATTCTCAAAATTACCCAAAATCGCTAAATATCATATCACTCTAACCACATTGAAATTTCATCAATTCCTACTCATTTCTCAACTATTTCAACACAATGACAACCACCAATATCATCAAAATCAGCTCAAATATCAAGATCGAGGTTTAGAAATTACCCAAAGCTTGTGAGACGCACAACTCACGCCTCGATCCGATTCGTCCTTTGATTTCAAAGTATGTTGTTCTCCCTTTGATGAGGAACAACTTTCCTTCTTACCACAACAGCTGATTCGGCCGGAAATGGGTGATTTGGGGGAGTGAGAAACTAGGTTTTCAGTGGAAATGGGTTTTGGAAGAGAGAGAAAGTGAAATTGCAGAGAAAACACGGGTTCCTTATATAGACTGGAGGTAGGAGATCGATCTGCCTCTTGATGAGATCGATCTGTGTTTGAATTTTGGGGACGATCTGGGCAATTTTATGCCTAAGAGATCGATCTGTCGAGGGGTGAGATCGATCTCTTTATGGCTTTATGAGATCGATCTGCTCCTAAGGAGATCGATCTTCTCCCCAAACAGAAGCATTTGGAGATCGATCTCTTCCTCATGAGATCGATCCCTCCTCAAACAGATTCATTTGGAGATCGATCTCTTCCTCATGAGATCGATCCTTTCTCAAACAGATTCATTTGGAGATCGATCTCTTCCATTGGAGATCGATCTGCTCTTCAAATTTCTCATTCCTTGTCATTTTTAGCTCACCAGATCGATCTCTCCTTCTCCCAGATCGATCTGCTCCTTAAATTTCTCCTTCTTTGTCGTTTATAACTCACCAGATCGATCTCTCCTTCTCCCAGATCGATCTGTCCTCATACTTCATGCTCATTTTACACATTTAACATATAAATCTCCAATTATAATTCCCACAATTCACTTAGCTCAATAAATTACACTTCAAATTCTTATTACATCATTAAAATATGTCTGAAATTCTCAGATCTCACAGTTTCGCCATGATTGGCCGAAAAGTGGCCGGTTCGGCTTTTCTCCTTTTCGATGTCGGTGACTTTCCTTTTCTCGTTGTTTTTCGGCACTAGCCACCATCCCACTGACCGATTCAGTCACTGATCGGCCGGTCTTCAAGTGGGTTTCCTTCGGTTGGCAGTGGCCGTCGGTGATGCATAAGGGTTCTCGGCTTCTGCTTTCGAAATTGCAACGCGCGATTTCGATTTCTTTTTTTTTTTTAGTTTAATTTAATTTTATTTTATTTATAATTTATTTTTAATATTATTTTAATCCATTAAAATATATTAAAAATCAAAATATCCCAAAAAAATTTTTATTTAATTCATTTAATCAATAAATGAATTTATCGGTATTATTTCGTATTTCGGGATAATTTTTCGAATACTTTCGGGATAATTTAACGAGGTAAAAATTCTGATTAATTCCAATAAATTCATATCTTGATCAATTTAACCCGAAATTTAATTATTTCTTCGTTATTGATCAAGATTTCTCATTTCCATTTTTTAATTAAATTTTTTTGTCACGATAAATATCGAATTTTGGTCTTTTGATCGTTTTACCCTTGCACGTGTTCGGGACTACCATTTCAATCCTTCATTTGATCTTTTCTCATTTCGTGTTTTAAATAAAATCAGGTCTTACAGATTTTGCGTACGTAATACTCTGAAAACTCTAGGTGTGAAAATTTCTTTCATGGTCTCACAAGCATAATGGAAGATCTTAGAGATATTTTCAATAAATAAATTATTTACATTTAATTTCTAAAAAATAAAATAATAAAAATAAAGCATAATAAGTAAAAAAAAAGGTGGAGATAAAAATAAAAATAAATAATAAATAAAGATATGAGTCAATAAGATAACAGAAAGTACTAAAAATGAAATAGGGTAATGAGAATAAATTGGAAGAGGAATTCAAGTTCGGTAATATATTAAAATTAATCAAACGATTGAGCATTTTCAAGCAAATCGCATAGTACTACTTGAATACCCTCGAGGTGAGGAAAAATTTCTAAATTGTCTCATTAGCATAATGGAGGATACTTAGAAATATTTTCCAATATTAATCATATCAAAACTAAAGATCAACACAAGCAAATTTAGAAAATGACTTAAGACTAAGTGGTACCATTGTAAAATGAGACTTGTGGGGGCGCTAATCCTTCCAATTACATAATCGTACTCTCGAACTCAAAACTTTTTTAAAAATTAGTGCCTTATCCTTAGTTTGATTAGGTGATCAATTACACCTTAAATTAAAATGGTTGGTGGCGACTCCTAAATTCAAGTCTAACGAGTTATGATCTAGGTTTTAACACGTTATGATATAAAGTGTAAACTCTTATCATGTGTTACAATGTCAGCGATATAAGATAATTAATTAATTAAGTATACAATTTCTTATAGTACAATACAAGATTTATAATCTTTACATTATAATAAAATATCATAAATATAATTATACATTATAGTATCATATATGGAAAAAACTATTAATTGTATCTTAACCAAAATTAACTAATTTAGTTTCACAATTAATTTTATTGAATTATTTTCTTGCAATACTTATTAAAGCATTAGTTTTTTTTAAGATATAAATTAATTTCCATAACATATTATATCATTAAAAATAGTAGTTCATTTGGTAAAACACATAATGATGTGTTTTTGGCTAAGGTTCAATTCCTCCTATAAGCAAACATGGTTACTGTGTCTTAAACGTGCTAATGTACATCTATATAACATGGTTTTCTTAAATGTAATTCTTGTGTCATATATTTGTTAACTATGTATCATGTAACAAAATTTCCTTAAATGTGTTTCCTTGTATTATGCGTGTTTAGTTGTGTCAGACACATGAAAATACGAACAGTGCCATGTCGAAATTGGTCTTGACACGGCTAAACGTGGAAAATGTAATTTTCAAACCCAAACACAGTTTTTTCGTGTCATGTTCTTGCTTCACTTGTATCGTGTCTAAAATTGCCAGGTTTAAGTATGGGAGGTAGCGAAACTTCTGTGAATGGATTTCTTCCACCACTCCTATGAAAGAAAAGAAGCTCAAGAGGAAGTAGTCTTCTAAGTGGAAGAACTCGAATTCTAAGAACAAGGACAAGAATACAGAAAAGGATATGTGTGATCATTATGGCAAAACTGAGAGACTTCTACGAGAGAGTTTCCTATCTTTAGTGAAAGGCCTTTACTGCTACCATTAAAAGGTTGCAAGAGAGTCTCACCAAATACGACAGACCATAGTCGCGCAACGTGGTTTTACGAAAGTCTACGAGAAAGTCTCCAACCTCAAGCAGCATACCTCTTCCATTTCCAAATAGTGAACCTCTATGTCGCCATGTGGCCTTCTAGAGGTTAGCGACAGAGTCTCACTTTAGGTGGGAGACTTTTGTTGCTACCACATGTCTTATCTGTTAGTTTACATGTGTCACACTCTCGAGGTGCCATGTGATGCTTTATGAGTCACCAATCTTGTCATGCATGGAGTCTTAATCCTATATTAGGCCTAGTCCAACACGAGGTGCCATGACACTAATATGGCCTATATCAATTGCTCTTCACTCTTTTGTTGGGCTTACCTTGCGAAAGGGTTTACGAGGGCTTTTTGGTACTTTTAAAGTAACTTAAAGTCTTCATTTTAGGTTTCTGCAGGAAAGATCATCCATCTTTCGTAGGATCGTGACTCTTCAGTTTCCTTTATCGTGGCTATATAAAAGTAAGAGACCTTCATCTTTCACAGTAAATTCTCTGAGCCATCTCTTCCTCTAACTTTACCACATAGTTTGTCGCACACTCTGCCACAAACTCTCTCTGCAATCCTAGTCTCTTGCACACTCTGTCGCATAAACACAGTAAGTGTTGCAAACTCTATTGTGGCCTCTTGTTTAGAGTCACCATTCTATTACGTTAGTCTGTCACAAAACTCCATCGTGTACTCCATAATAGAGTATTTTAAGGCCCCTTAGGTTAGTCCTTTTAAAATGGTTGGCATTGTTTGACCTAGGTATTAGTCTAGTTTGTCTAAGTTTGACTTAGAGGAGATTAAGAATTGTTATCCATTCCTTGAAAGGTATGTTTACAGGCTTCTCGGTCTGAATGAGCAGTCATAGCTAATTTGTATAATGGATTAACAATCCATAGGGCTTCTATAGAATTAAAACTTCATTTTCCTATTTTTAACTTTGGAGTTGCCCTTTTTTGGGACCCAAAGATCATCCCCTCTCAACTCCATCCCCACGAGTGAGCCCAGCTATGGGCTTCGCTATCCACTGTCGTAGTAGGGGTATCATGCCTACACTCCTTTCTGCTTAGCACCTTTCTTAGGATTTAAGGGTTTACTTGTATGATACCATACTCTATCCAGAAGGTTTTCGAGCCTTACTTTAGAAACAAGTTGTTTAAGAAGCCTCCAAGCAAACTTCTTAGGTTTGAGTTAAAATGGCTCATAATTGAGATCTCAGAAGGCCTGGGCATATAGGCATAAAGTTACTAAAGATTTGAAAATCTCATCTTTGAGGAAGCAACTAAGGGAATCAATTGAACAGCTTTGCACTGAAAAGCCAATCGATCTGTCAACCCTCTTCACTTAAGAAAATCTTTTAACTGTAGTTGGGCACCTAGCGCATCCCTGTAGATGTTCCCCTCCTCCCTTAGATCCAATGGTAGAATAATAACCCTTTTTACCCAAAGAACTAGACCTAGGTAACTTAGGGTCACAAAAAAGAAAGAGTAATCACTCTCAATAGCGAGCATGATTAAGAGAGTGACACATTTGATGAGGGTAGCAGTTTGGAGGGGTTTAGAACTCTTTTCTTTGTTCTTATTGAAGAAGATTCACTAGCTAGCATAAAGTCTCTTCAAGAGTTTTTATATTCACCTAATGGTAAATTCTATTTATTATGAACATTTTCGCAACATGCTCTTTGAATGGTGTTAACGTTTCCCGTTCTCCTTTATATAAAAATGAGCAATGTAAGGTGAGCATTGAATAAGAAAAAAAAACACTGAGGATACTTCTAGAGATCCTAACGAGGCCCTTCCTAGGAAATAACTCCACTACAAGGTTTCAGTCCTCGGGCATTCTACCAACCCAGCTTCTTCTCCAATCTTTATCAGAGGATAAAGTTCGCTCTAAGCATTAAAGTGGGAAAGGGGAAAGTCAGCTGCCTATTAGCATTCTCCTATAGGTCATGTTGAACAAGGGGTTATTGATCAGCCAGTTAGCATGATTAAGTAGAGTGCAATATCTTGAAAGCTTTGAAGAAGGCACGAAAGCATCAATACATCGAACAAGAAATAAGAAATAGGTTTATGCTTCCGAAGATCCTCCCTACTTCACTCGCCTCTTGGTGGATGGGGGAGTTTTTGTCAAATGGATAGACCACGTGTATCCTAAGGTCAATGACAACGATCCATATTAGACCTTGGGTAGCTTCTCGCTTGGGCTGCTCAACCATATTCCCTTAGAAGAGGTTGGATCTGTCCGACATAGAGGTTATAAAGGTATTTTTCAAGCTTTATTTTTGGTGTTAACATATGTTTTGTAGGTATTTTAATTTCAATCCTTTCTCTTTTGTAGCTTTCACAGTGGGTGATTACTTTGAATGCTCAACACCACATTTATAGGATGCAAATCGAGAAGGAGCTTAAGCAACATCGATAAAAAGGCTTAAGCTATTGGATGCTAACAAACAGTTGAGCTTGCTCTCGGGTTGAGTTGAAGAAGGAAAGAGAGAAATTAAGCATTGATTTGACGTGCCTTCGAAGTGATTTTATGGTAAAGAAGGTGAAGGTCCTATCGTTAGAGAATTACAAAGATAGTTTTAATTCTGCCTCTACTAAGTTGGAAACGTTACAATCGAAGTATGACTCTCTCTTCTTTGATCATTGAAAGTTAGCTTGTCATAATCAAAGAATAGAAGAAGAGATCACGAGGTTAAACAGTTATCCCTCATCCTCTATAAGCTAAGAAGACCGTAACCATATCCGTGCTGACGCTGTGAAGGAATATCGACTTTTAAAAGAGTGTCATGAGAGGAAAGAGCTTTACTTAGTTGATTTTGTCAAGTATGGATTCTATCTTGCCTGGTCTTGGTTAAAGTTAATGAATAGAGTTGAGGAAAAGTTTCTTGAGCTTTAGTATTCAGATGAGGTTGAATGATATGAGGCTCCTAACTAAATGATATGTGAGCCGAATTCTAAGAGCGTGGAAGATTATATGGAAAAATATGCTCAAGATAACCTAGTTACTTTTACTGGTCCATGGATGCCTCGCCATCCTCGAAACTAGCCTAAGGCTATTGATGCTTTTGATAGCTTAGACAGCAATGATGTATAGTCTTTGAAGGCTGGTTTAGCAGATCGAGCTCGTCAGCCTGTTGTTACTGAGATAGTAGCCTCTCAGAATTCTAAAGTCGTAGATCCTTCAACTCGAAGTCAAGGTCAAGTTCGAGATGTTATGGCTGATCCCAAGGCTTCTTCTACTCTAGATCCCATTTCTGTTGATTAGTTTTATCTTTGTTTTTATCGTTTGTATTTTATCTTTCCAAATAAGTAATGCAAGACATTGTAAATGCTTAGTTTTGAATAAAAATTTTCATTTTTATGTTTTTTTGTCTTACATTATATTTTAGTTTGCATGTGTGTAATATAGGCTCCCTCACATTTTGTGAAAGATTGAAGTCTTTTACAAAGAACGTTTTTTATCTGTCCCATGTAACAGTTAGGCTTATCTCGTGCCTTATTCATTTTAATATCTTGAATTATTCAAACATGATTTACCTCGCACATTTTTCACTTCAAGCCGATGCATTTCATGTTCATGGCTTACGATCATAGCGTGCTACGTCATAGAATCTAACTTTCTAGACTTAAAACCAAGAGTCGTCACCAACCTTTTTAATCTAAGGTGTGATTTGTAACCTATTCAAACTAAAGATAAGACTTAGTCTATGTTGAAAGAATCTAAGGTTCGAGAGTATGGTTACGTGTGGGGAAAGGCTAACATCTCCACAACGGCCATCCTAAAATGGTACCAATGAATTTTAGGTTATCTTTACAATTTGCCTTTTTTGATATTAATGTTTGATATTCTTGTGTATTGGGAATGCTCATAAGACTTTTCTATTGATTTGGCTCCAGTCTTAGAAATTTCCCTCAACTTAAGATGTTCAAGGAGTTCAATTAACTTTCTTGAACTCATTCGTTAGATATTTTAATATGATTATTAGCTTTGATTCTAACTTTGACTCAATATTAACTTTTAAATTTTAAATTATACTATTTTACTTATTTTATTTAGAAAATAAAAATGAATTATGGTACATTGAAAATTCTCTTTTAAGCATCTTATCGATTTGGATCGTCTTAAAAGGAAATTTCTTATCTAGAAATTTTCAAGTAGTCTCAATTGACTTTCTTGAAATTTCATCATTGGCATAATTCATAGTCATTTCCTTTTTATTTATTTTATTTCTTCTAATTTTAATTTATATATATATATATTTATTTATATCTATCTTATAAAACCCATAATCTAATATATACTCTTTATGGTTTGGTGATGTACAGACAAGTCACATTTTATATAAATCATAAGGAATGAATGTTATGAAGTTGCAATTGAGTATGAAATGCAAAATGGGTAGTTAAGCAAATCGAATATGAATGTAATAGTGATTTTTAAGAAAATTTGCAGCAGAATTGATTCAGAAGAGGAGCAGATCGATCTCATTAGCAAGGAAGATCGATCTCATGACTTGGAAATGTGATACAATAACTTCTGCAAGAGGCAGATCGAGCCCTCAACAAGAGCATATTGATCCCTCACTTAATGCAGATCGATCTTGAACAAGTTTGGGCTAAAGCAGATTGATTTTCAATGGGTTCTGGATAGAACAGATCAATCTCATGATAAAGCCAGATTGATCTCCTTAAGGTTCTGTGTAAAGCAGATCGATCTTATGCTAAGAGCATCGATCTCCTAAGCTTGAAAAGTCATTTTCTAAAGAGAAAAATGCAGGGCTGGTCGATCTCTCACCAATAGGAGATCGATCTCCAAGAGTAATTCTATATATACACGACTCCTGCAACTTCTGTTTTCCTGAGAGCAACAAACCCCATTGAAAACCAAAGTGAAACCTAACCTTTCGTCTCCAAAAATCTTCATCTTTCAATTAGTTTTGAGTGAGATTCATTTTAACAAAGTTTTTCTTAGTAAAAAGTAGAACAACATAGTTGGAAACTAGAAGTTGGAATCAAGGATTTAACGAATAAGGTGGATTTTACCAAATTTGGCAAAAAGAGGAAAAATCAAGTTAGGTAAGATTCAATACACCAATTTCATATATGTTAATATAGGTATCTTGGAGAGTTGATTGGTGTATGTTTGCTTTGTTGACAACAATTTGATCATGTTAAATATCCATGACCTAGATATTGGCATAATATTTAAAAAAAATGATGAGGAAGTTGAGTAAACATGGAATTAATGATGAAATAAGTATGTATGGAAGATTGTAAAATGGTTTTATGAAATACATAAATTGGAATAGATGAGAAATGAAAATAGGTATATGAGAATTATGGTTAAATACCATACTGGGAGAAAGTGATGAGATTGAGGCATTAAGAGGAGTTAAATGCACTGATTTAAAGTCATGCAAGTGAAAACAAGTATATTAAGATATACTGATGTGGATAATTATTAATAGCTTCGGAAGTTGATATTGGAAGCTGATCGAACTGCTAGAGTTAGCAACACCGAGGAAGTGAGGTCACGTGATGTGATTCGAGGTGAGGGAATTTCGTGAGTAGCTAGAGGTAGCTACATGTATTTCGAATAGAATTTTGATTTTTATACTATAAATGAAATCCCGTGTATAGAAAAGTTATGATAGGAAGCATGTTTGTGACTAGATTTTATAGTTGCATTGATAGAATGGCTAATGTTTTCATGTATATGCGGAAACAACATATTTAAGTGCCTATTTGATTTAATTGAGTGAAATTCAATTTGAATAAGCCATCTATCGATTTGTGTGAAAACCATGAGTGCTAGAGAATACTCGCACCATATTTTATGAGATATGCATCACATAGTACTTGAGTATATTCTCCTACTTAATTTTATTGCGATTTATGCATGATAGAGTACTGGGAGCATTGCTCGTACTCAATTTTATTGATTGATGCATGATAGAGTATTGGAGCATTGCTCATAATCAGTTTTACATGACATAGTACTGGGAGAATTGCTCGCAGTAGATTTATATAACTTATGTATGTGGTCGTGTTGGGAGTTTACTCGCACGTACTAGTTTTGAAATAAAAAGCATGAAAATAGTCGTCTTGGGAGTCTATGCTGACGGTGTGTCGCACCGATTATATGCTCACACGTGCAATATTTTGAGATATGGTCGAGAGCTATCAAAAATATTATGTCACGACCCTCAAACCACCAAAATCCATTGCAAATTTTAGCTATTTTTTAATTTAATATTCGACCCGTTATTTATTTATTAATCTTTACCCTTACTTCAGCTGATCTTGACAGCTACACCACTAACAGTTGGGCTATGCATCGATGTCAATCTCATCCAACCAAATCATTTAAAACTTCAATTCATTTGAAAGTAAACACTTGTATTTCTCAATCAAAGTTATCATTTACAGGTGTTTACAAACTCTCTACATCCCCAGAATTACATTAAAAGATATTACTGTGTTTATACATATCTAGATACAAAAACCATACAAATGTGTATACCTCACGTGGTGTGATGCAGCGGACACCAAAAATCCAATCCTCAGTCGCTCTCTCTATCTACAGTAAATGCTCTGTAGAGGGGGAAAATAAGGGGGTGAGTAAACCACGCGCTCAGTAAGGCAATCATGTGAACAGGTAGATAACTGCACTATCTACGTGATCGTGACACCATGCTTAAACCACATATTTATTGTCGTACTTCAAAACTTGTGCTCATGCTTGTATCTATGCCATATAAAGCAAATCATGCTATATAAATCAGTGCACAGTTATTAAAGCATAGCGTGGAAAATCATCATGCGTAATCAAGGTCAAAGCATGGTAAATCATCGTGTAACGTACACTTGAAAAACATTTCCAATTCATAACATAGGCCAATACCAAATCATTCACTCGTTAGGACTCGGCCCCTCCCATGGACTATTTTGACCCATAAAACACATTTCAAAAACATGGATTTATCATTCATCAATAGACATGTGAGATAGGCATACAATAAAATAGGGGAAATATCCTCTAGGACTATGGCCATATCCTCTGTGATCCCAGGCTACACGGATCCTAATGTGCGGGGTATCACCTCTATCTGCTTTCGCACGGGAGGTGGGTCATATCCAACCCGCCGGTCCATAGCAGAATCCATCGTCCGAAGATGGCATACAAATATCAGATGGTACAACGTACTCCATCCTACTAGAACGGTACATCGTACTCCGTGGACCCATATAATCATATTATACACAGCCACATCTCAATACGCACGCGCGAGCCTATTTAATTGGTGTGACACACAGCCTACCCGAAGCTCCTAGCACGGCTCCCAACATGTCATAAAACCATGTGCGAGTAGGTCTCAAGCACAACAACAAGTATGATGGACATCTAGTGCGAGCTATGCTCCAGCACCATGTCAAACTCGTGTGAAAATAAGTGCGAGCTAGGCTCCAGCACAATGTCATAAAATCCATGTAAAACTCTAGTGCGAGTACTAATGCATGTATAAACACCAATCTACCTATAACATCATTTAGGTAAACACATTTAGAGTTGGTGCATTGGAAACTTACCTAGCTTGACTTTATTCTCTTCCAAGTTTGGAAGACCCCTTAGATCCTTCAATCCAATGAGTTGGAAGTTGACTTCAAGATATGTTGTTCTCCTTCCCAAGGTGAACAACTTTGCTCTAATGTTTTTTTCTCAAATCTTTATGGAAAATGTAGGTATCCTAGAGAGAGAAAGCTTAGCATTTGGGTGAAAATGGAGAGAGATCAAGTTTCCTATAGATTGAAGCTTTTTACCATCGGGTTTATATAGAAAAAGGGCGAGGAGATCGATCTGGTTAGGTAGGGGATCAATCTGCTTTTGGTTTTTGCTCTTGAAAAGCTCAAGCATTACAAGGTGAGATCGATCTGTTTAATGGGGAAGAGATCGATCTGTCTTTGATAGAAGCTTGAGGAGACTGATCTGCACTTTAGGGAGATCGATCTTAGCTTAGCAGAGGCAAATGCAGATATATCTGGTCATTGGGGAGATCGATCTACTTGATAGGGAGATCGATCTTGCCTTGGCTATTTCACATGAAATTGCCCATTTTGGCACAAGGGATCAATCTGTACTTAATAGGAGATCGATTTGGCTCCCATCTCCAGCCTTTTTGCTGCAGTTTTGTAGATTTTCCAAGGATGAATTCCTATTCCATTTGCTCCAACACTCATTTTGCATTTTAATCCCACTTGGAGCATGGAAAGACTTATTTCCTATGATTTTTATGTTATGGAACTTGTTCGTATTGCTTGGAAATCCGAATGGATACCCAATTTCACATTTGATGCATTATCACTCCTTGTTTTAAGTCCTTATCTCCAGTCCGGATGCTTTAAGTTCTATTTGTTTAGCTTATGGCCACTTCATCCCTTATTCAACCTTTACATGCATCCATGATACTCATTCATTCTCATTTGTAATTAATTCACATTTGCATGATTTAGAATCATTTGTCTTACAATTCCACTTACACATGTCACAAAGTCATACAAAATCATTTGTCTTCTACAGTGTGGTGCTGCCAAAGAATTTTCACTAGGGTAATCATCTTAGATCTCAACACTTTCTCCTTCCTATCCAATATCTGAATCGACTTCTCAACATATGTCATGTTCTCATGGAGCTCCAATGGCTCATATCTTATCACATGTGCCGGATCCGGGTGGTAGTTTCGTAACATAGAAATGTGGAAGACGTTATGAACGCTTGCTAGCTCAGGTGGCAATGCTAGCTTGTAGGCCTTATCTCCCACTCAATCCAATATCTCAAAGGGTCCAATGTAACGAGGACCTAACTTTCCTTTCTTTTCGAACCTCGTTATACCCTTGGAAGGAGAGACTCTTAAAAACACCGATTCACCCACTGTGAACTCCAATGGTCTTTGTCTCTTTGTCAGCATAGCTCTTTTATCTACTCTGAGCTGTCTGTAACCTCTCACAAATCAATTGGACATCCTTAGAGGCTTGTCTAACTAAATCAGGAGTAAATATCAGTCGATCACCAGCCTCCTCCCACCCAATAGGGGGAACGACACCTACGGCTATACAAGCCTCATACGGTGCCATCCCGATACTCGAATGAAAACTGTTATTATAGGCGAACTCTGTGAGTGACAAATGGTCATCCCAGGAGCCTCCAAAATCCAATGTACATGCTCTCAACATATCCTCCAGGGTCTGTATAGTCCTTTCTGGCTGGCCATCTATCTGAGGATGAAACACGATGCTAAAACTCAGTTGGGTCCCCATCGGTTCCCGAAAGTGCTCCCAAAAGTGGGGAGTGAAGCGGGCATCCCTATCAGAAACAACTCTCACTGGAACACCATGCAATCTCACTATCACACGCACATATTGTTCTGCCAATGTACTCAAAGTATCAGTGGCTTTCATAGCTAGGAAGTGTGCCGTCTTCGTCAATATATCCACTATCACCCAAATTGCATCGTGATTCCTGTGGGTCCTAGGTAAACCCATCACGAAATCTATAGTGATATGCTCTCATTTCCAAGTTGGTATAGGTAGAGGTTGCAATAGCCCTGCAGGCTTCTAATGCTCTACATTCACGTGCTGACATACGAGACACTTTGCCACAAATTCAGCTACCTCTCTTTTTATCCCAGATCACCAATACACTCTCTAAAGATTCTGATACATCTTGTTACTTCCCAAATGCAGTGTATACTTTGTCGAGTGAGCTTCTGTCAAGATCAACCTCCTGATCTCTGGATCATTGGGAACACATATCCTACCCCTAAACCTTAGTAAACCATCTGAACTCAACTTAAAACCAGTCTCTGTACCCCTCTGTATCTGCCCGATAATATCACTGTACTGCTGATCAATCTGCTGAGCCTGTCAGAGATGATCTACCAAATCCGGTTCCAACCGTAAGCTAGCTACCATATAACCACTATCAGCATCAGGCAGGGTCACACCCAAACTGAGGCTCGTGAACTGTTCCAATAACTTGTGTTCCCTGACCATCATGTATGATACCAACCCAAGGTGCTTTCTACTCAACGCATCAACCACTACATTTGCTTTACTTGAGTGGTAAAAAATCTAGCAATCATAGTCCTTTAAAAGCTCGAGCCACCTCCTATGTCTCATGTTCAACTCTTTCTGTGAGAACAGATACTTAAGGCTCTTGTGGTCTGTAAACACTTAGAACTTCTCACCATAAAGATAATGGCGCCATATTTTCAAAGCAAATACCATGGCCGCCAACTCTAGATCGTGGGTCGGGTAGTTCCTCTTATGATCCTTCAACTGTCAAGATCCATAGGCTACTACATTCCCATCTTGCATCAGTACACAGCCCAATCCTTGGTATGAAACATTTGTATATACAGAAAAACCTCCTAAGCTGGTGGGAATGGTGAGAATCGGAGCTGTGGTCAATATTCTCTTCAACTCCTAAAAGCTCTTCTCATATTTATCGTCCCACACAAATTAAAAATTCTTTCTCGTGAGACGCATCAATGGAGCAACTAATCTCGAGATTCCCTCCACAAATCGTCGATGATATCTTGCTAAACCCAAGAAACATCTGATCTCTGTAACTATCAGGGGTCTCTACCACTGAACCATTGCTTCAATCTTGGATGGGTCCACAGACACACCATCATTCAATACTATATGACCCAGAAAAGAGATATGTTCTAACCAAAAGTCACACTTACTGAGTTTAGCAAACAACTTCTTTTCTCAGAGGGTCTGTAGCACTATCCTTAGGTGCTGCTCATTCTCCTCTCTAGATCCCAAGTACATTAGAATATCGTCGATGAATATGATAACAAATCTATTCAGGTATTGGTGAAACACCTCATTCATCAATGACATAAAAGCTGTGGGAGCATTCATCAACCTGAATGGCATAACTATAAACTCAAAATAACCATACTGGGTGCAAAAAGCTGTCTTAGGTACATCTCCATCCCGAATTGTCAACTAGTGGTACCTAGATCTTAAGTCTATTTTGGAAAAGACTTGCGCTCCTCGAAGCTGATCCAACAACTCATTAATGCATGGCAAGGAGTACTTATTCTTAATGGTCACCTTATTCAACAACCGGTAGTCAATACACAGTCAAAGGCTTCTATCTTTCTTCTTTACAAACAGAATAGTGCCCCCCAAGGTGATACACTTGGTCTAATGAACCCCTTATCCAACAACTCCTGTAACTACTTCTTTAGTTCCTCCAATTCAACCGGAGTCATTCTGTACGGTGGCTTGGATATTGGCTCTGTATCAGGCGCCAAATCTATAAAAAATTCCATCTCTCTATCCGATGGTAACCTTGGTAAATCATCTGAAAAGACATCAGAAAATTCCCTGATCACTGGGATTCTCACAATTCCAGGCATACCTTATCCGTCTCAACCACGTAGCAATTTAACCTTTCAAAATATCAATCATTAAATCAGTGCAAAATTTCATATATCTCACTCACAACCACAACTACTTTCCTTACTTTTCAAGGGGATTTACATTACATTTCTCGGGGAAACTTAAAGTAACGTTAGCTACCCCTGGAAATGTTATCGTCTTAGAAAAACAATCTACTACAGCCTGATTGGCAGCCAACCAATCCATTCCTAGGATTACATCAAAGTTTCTCATATACATTAGAATGAGGTCGGCTGACATCTCTTTTTCCCCTATTTTCAACTTATAATCTCTAAATACATACTCCACTAGCATACTATTATTCATGGGAGTGCTTATCAACATCCTCCTACTCAATAAGGCAAGCTTTTCATACTTAAACAATTTACAAGAAAATGCATGTGATAGAAATGAATGCGTGACACCAAGATCTATTAAAACATAAGCTTCAAGATCAAAGATTAAAATGGCACCTTTCACCACATCTGACGACTGATCCGCAGTATCTTGGTCCAAGGTGTGTACTCGCCCTCTACCAACCACCTGTTTTCCTTTCTCTTCAGCTGTGGCCCTCTATCTCAGAGTAGGACTATCAGCAAGAGCTCTCTCCGGCTCCTTACCCTTCTGTGGGGCGCTCTCAATCATCTTTGGGCAATTTCTGATCACATGCCCTGGTTTCCCACATTGAAAACATACTGTAAGAGATCCATAACATGGCCGAGTCCCATGGTACCTACAACACTTATTGCACTATTCCGTAGTAGGTCGTGGCCCTCTAGTCACTATTCCCTTTGCTGGAGCTATGGCCAGATATACGGGAGGCTTAACTGTCCTCTTTCGAATTTCCTCAATCCTCGACCTCTTCCCAGAAAATCTCCTACTTCCCTTATAACTGAAGCCTCTATCCATTGTGGGCCTCTTTCTATCTCTGTCCCTCACTTTACCAACCTTTCCATACTTTGAGGTAACCTGCTCAATATCTTGTTCGCACAACTGTGCCCTGTGCACTGCCTCCTCATATGTCGATATGTCAAACGGGACCAATTGAGATCTGATGACGGGTCTCAGTCCATCCACAAACTTTCAGAACTTCTTGACCTCACTGTCTATCGTCTTAGGATCATACCTGTCCAAGGTGATAAATTTAGTCTCATACTCATCCACTGATCTGCTCCCTGGGGTTAAATCTAAAAATTCCATTTGCAGTCTCCTCTACGCAGTATCCGAAACATATTACCTCAGGAAGGCCTCCAAAAATATGTCTCATCTAATCTCTGTATGTCGAGCCCTCAAAATTGGTCGAGTGGATTTCCACTAGTACTCTGCTGATCCCTTCAGCATGAATGTGGCAAACGCTACCATCTCGGTAGTAGTGCACTCAAAGAACCCATATAGTTTCTCAATCTCATTTACCCAGTCCTTTGCAACTACTGGGTCCTTAACTCCACTGAAAGATGGTGGGTTAAACTTCTGAAACTACCGTAGTCTATCCAAATCACATCCATAACCCCAATCTCTACTCCTATGTGGTGGAGCAACAGCAGATGGTGTTTCTTGTACTGGTGGGGGTATGAGAATATCTGTAGTCTGAGGTTCTTGGGCTGGCTGTGCAGGCATCTTAGGAGTAACAGCCGGTTCATCATCATTACCGTGTGTAGTTGGCTCTTGCCCACCCCTAGCTCCAAGCAATATTTGGGCAATCAATCCCAATATCATTTCTAAGCTCTGCTCAATCCTCGCAAAGCGTGCCTCAGTACTCTACGGTCTCTCTGCCAGACCCTGTGGAGCATGCTCAACATCAGCCTCCACCTCAACCTCTTCGTGAGCCTCATGTGGTAACAGCTCAGCACGACCCCCAGGCCTACCCCTCTAGCCTCTAGCTCGCGATCTCGCACCTCTACTGCGACTGGTGTTAGGCATTTTACCACGATTCCTACATCCATAATCATTTCTTAGTCAAACTCATCTCGATATACATAATTGTATCTAGACAAGAACAGTAACAAAGGGACGTAATTTTCTTAAATTTTGACATCGACACACATCAGACCAACCTTGCTTTGATACCAATTTTTGTCACAACCCTCAAACCACCAAAATCCACTATGTATTTTGGCCATTTTTAAATTGAATATTTGACCCGTTATTTATTTATTAATCTTTACCTTTACTTTAGCTGATCGTGAAAGCTACACCACCAACAGTTGGGTTGTATATCGATGCCAATCTCATTCAACCAAATCATTTAAAACTTCAATTCATTTGAAAGTAAACAATTGTATTTCTTAATTAGAGTTATCATTTACAAGTGTTTACAAACTCTCTACATCCCCAAAATTGCATTAAAAGATATTACCATGCTTATACATATCTAGATACAAAAACTATACAAATGTGTATACCTCGTGTGATGGGAAGCAGCGAAAACCAAAAATTCAATCCTCAGTCACTCTCTCTATCTACTGTAAATGCTCTGTAGAGAGGGAAAATAAGTGGGGTGAGTAAACCACATGCTCAATAAGACAATCATGCGAACAAATAGATAACTGCATTATCTACGTGATCGTGATGTCATGCTTAAACCACATATTTATTGTCGTACTTCAAAATGTGTGCTCATGCTTGTGTTTATGCCATGTAAAGTAAACCATGCTATATAAATCAATGTACAATTATTAAAGCATAGCATGGAAAATCATCATGCGTAATCAAGGTCAAAGCATGGTAAATCATCATGCAACGTGCACTTGAAAAACATTTCCAATTCATAACACAAGCCAATACCAAATCATTCACTTGTCAGGACTCGGCCCCTCCCATGGACTATCCTGACCCACAAAACACATTTTAAAAACATGGATTTATCATTCATCAATAGACATGTGGGATAGGCATACAATACAATACGGGAATATCCTCTAGGACTATGGCCATATCCTTTGTGATCCCAGGCTACACGGATCCTAGTGTGTGAGGTATCACCTCTATCTACTTCCACATGAGAGGTGGGTTATGTCCAACCCGTCGGTCTATAGCAAAATTCATCATCCGAAGACGGCATACAAATATCACACATGGTACATCATACTTCATGGACCCATATCATCGCATCATACACTGCCACATCTCAATACGCATGTGCAAGCCTATTTAATCGGTGTGGCACACAGCCTACCCAAAGCTCCCAGCACGGCTCCCAACATGTCATAAAACCACGTGCAAGTAGTTCTCAAGCACGACAACAAGTATGATGGACATCTAGTGTGAGCTATGCTTTAGCACCAGTCAAAACTCATGTGAAAACAAGTGCGAGCTAGGCTCCAGCACAATGTCATAAAATCCATGTAAAACTCTAGTGCGAGTATTACTCCAGCACTAATGCATGTGTAAACATGTCAAGTCTCGTGCGAGCAATGCTCTAGCACGTTTCATTTTCACAAACTCATGTATGTGGCTCATTCTTTACAAAGCATGGTTATAAAACCAAATCAAGCTATTTTTGTGCAAATCATTTCAAATGCTAGCCAACCTACCAATCACATGCAAAAGCCATAAAAGGATTTCAAAGCATCATGCTCTTACTTTTCATTCACATTTCTCAAAACCTGATTCTTTGCCCTTCAAATACTCATTTCATTCCTATTACCATACATATTTTAGAAAACCATAATGCGCCCAAAATGCGCACAAATATCTCTAAGAGTCCACACAATTCCCTTACCTCGATTTACTTGGGAGCGACTCTCTTCCTTTGTCGTTTCTCACGATTGGGCTCAATTTGCTCCGGATGTATCCTCAGGAGCTGAAATCATTCACCAATTACCTGAGTTAATATTCCTAACTCACATTCCGACTTCAACTAGTAAGCATATCTCATTGAGTCTTTTTCGTTAAGATTGGCACATTATTGCATTTGGCCATTATTATGCCATTTCTAGCCAATTTATCAAGTAACTCCCTTAGTTACTGATTATGCACTTAGGGGTGCATACTCTACCCTTAATTCTGTCATTCAATCATACATTTCACCAATTCCATACATGTACATTTTACCATTTGGTCAATCGCACAATTCATTTCACAGTACCATCTTAAAATCATACTCATAACACCATTATCACCTTAAGATATCCCATTCATCATTAATTCCACCATATTTTATTTCTCACACCATCCTATTTCTAGGTCATTGTTGGTTCATTATATTCTAGGTGGTTTCAATCATTGAAATGTACACCAATCTACCCATAACATCATTTAGGTAAACAGATTTAGAGTTGGTGTATTGGAAACTTACCTAGCTTGACTTTCTTCTCTTCCAAGTTTGTAAGACCCCTTAGATCCTTCAATCCATTGAGTTGGATGTTGGGTTCAAGATCTGTTGTTCTCCTTCCCAAGGTGAACAACTTTGCTCTAATGTCTTTTTCTCAAATCTTTATAGAAAAGGTGGGTATCCTAGGTAGAGAAAGCTTAGCATTTTGGTGAAAATGGAGAGAGATCAAGTTTCCTGCAGATTGAAGCTTTTTGTCGTCGGGTTTATATAGAAAAAGGGTAAAGAGATCGATCTGGTTAGGTAGGGATCGATCTGCTTTTGGTTTTTGCTCTTGAAAAGCTTAGGCATTACAGGGTGAGATAGATTTGTTCAATGGGGAAGAGATCGATCTCTCTTTGGCAGAAGCTTAAGGAGATCGATCTGCACTTAAGGGAGATCGATCTGGGCATGGCAGAGGCAAATGCAAATCGATCTAGTCATTGGGGAGATGATCTTCTTGATAGGAAGATCTATCTTTCCTTGGCTATTTCACGTGAAATTACCATTTTTTTTTGCACAAGAGATCGATCTGGCTCCCATCTGCAGCCATTTTGCTGCATTTTTACAGATTTTCCAAGGGTGAATTCCCATTCCATTTGCTCCAACACTTATTTTGCATTTTAATCCGACTTGGAGCATGGAAAGACTTATTTCCTATGATTTTCGTGTTATGGAACTTGTGCGTATTGCATGAAAATCAGAATGGATACCCAATTTCGTAATCCATGTGTTATCATTTCGTGTTTTAAGTCCTTATCTCCAGTCCAGATGCTTTAAGTTCTATTCATTTAGCTTGTGGCCACTTTAGCCCTTATTCAACCTT
Organism: Firmiana major; assembly: GCA_033439115.1. Classification (NCBI taxonomy): domain Eukaryota; kingdom Viridiplantae; phylum Streptophyta; class Magnoliopsida; order Malvales; family Malvaceae; genus Firmiana; species Firmiana major. The sequence goes on from CM065905.1 coordinate 44,787,767, forward strand.
TACATGCATCCATGATACTCATTCATTCTCATTTGCAATCCATTCACATTTGCATGATTTAAAATCATTTGTCTTACAATTCCACTTAGACATGTCACAAAGTCATACACATATGGGGTTTCATATATTATCCATAGTATGAGGGCTAAGACTTATGGCAAGCACCCCGACTATGAGGTATATCCAAGGTATGAGGGCTAAAACTTATGGCAAGCACCCTGACCTTGAGATTGGGTCCATGGAGTACTTTGTACTGTGTCTGTCACATGGAGTACAATGTACCGTGAGTACACGATGTTATTGGGTTGTGAGCTGATGGTAGAGATTTGACTTACCTCTCGTTACAGCAAATATAAGACCCCGCACACCGAGTACTATGTAGCTTGGGATCATGAAAAATGAGTTATGATCATCATCTCGAAACATGTAGTCGCCTATCTCATTTCATTCACTTGAGATTTCTTGAATGAATTGTCACATGATTTTATAATTTGAACACGTGTTTTTTGTGTGTGAAAGGGCAATCCGAGGGATGGGTGAGGCCCGAATTCCATGTTTTTAACATGATGAAATGCCATATTATTTTGATTTAATTGAAATGACATGAAAAAATGTGATTTATATGAATTACATGAGAAATGTAATGTTTTGCATAAACTGCTAAGGTTATTAAACCAGCATGTTTTCAGTTTCATAACTGATGATTTATATCTATATGTATATATTGCATAAATGTTTCAAGAAAGACACATGCTTTAGATATGAATCGATAAGGAAATGATTTCAAGGCATGAGCATTGTATTTTGTAGATAGTGTGGTTATCTGAATCGATAAGCAAATGATTTCAAAGCATGAGCATTATATTTTGTAGATAGTGTGGTTATCTACTTGCTTACCTTATTTCCTTATTGAGCTGTGAGCTCACCCCTTTTTTATTTCCTCTCTTTACAAAGCGTTCACAGTAGTTGAACACGGTTGAGGACTGATATTCCTAGATCCACTGCACACCCATCATACTAGAGGTATACACATTTGAATGTTTTGTACTGAACAATGTAAAAGCACAGTTATGTAAACGAATGTACGGTCAGGGATGTATATGTACAAGTAATTATATTAGTGTATATGAGTCTACATTTTAAGAAAAGAGTACTTACATACAATAGATAATTGTATTGATATGTATGTATGTTATGGAACGAATGTAGTTGAGGTGACTAATATCGAATCGCAGCCCAACGGTTTGGTGTTGAGTTATGACAGAAGGAGAGGTAAGTAAAATGCGAAAAATTTATGGTGATTTTGATAGGTCACAGGAGGGGAAGTCGTGACATATCTACATTTTTATATTTATCTTTAATTTGATGAAAATAAAGTTGAATTATAATTTATTGAAAATTCTCTGAACTTAACTTAAGAAAGAATTTTTTCATCTAAAACTTTCCAAGGAGTCTCGATTGACTTTCTTAAAATTTCATTATCGATACAATCCATATTTATCTTTAATAATTAATTGACATTTCTATATTTTTATTCTTATATAGATTTTTATATTTTTACTATTATTCTTAAAGAATTTTTACTACTTCCTAAAGGATCATGACTCTCATCTTCGTATATTAATCAAATACCATGCCATATTAATTTGACAACTTAATCATATATACCAATCATCATGCAAATTATCATATTAATTAAAACCATATTACATTTATACAAATTAAAACATAATATCCAAATTAAATATCCCATCAAATTAATTCATCAATCATATCACGCCAATTATTCTATTATGCAATTTTATTAAATCATACAAGCTTAGTTATTTATCATCTCATATTCATTATATAAAAAATAATCATATGAATTAAATCTTATTACACCTTTTCCCCTTCCTTACCCTTCTCTCTTTCCTGCCCGTTTCTTTCTTTCCTTTCCTCTTTTCTTTCTTTTCCTTCTTTCCTTTTTCCTTTCTTCCATGTAGTTGCTGCTGTTTCTTTGTGTCTTTCTCCAAAGAGAGATGATAGAAGGGACAATACAGGAACAAATACCGTGTAAGGAGCAGTTCGGTGCAACTAGGTACTGCAGCAGAGTGTCTCGGCATAGGAAGTTGTGCAAGGAACTTCATCGGATAGCACAACAGTAAGAGATGTTCGCAGCAGGGAGGGTGGCTGGCACAACAGCAGGCGGGTACTGCAGTAACTTCTGGATAGGATGCAAAGAGCAGAGTGCCTCCATGCAGTGTAGAAGTAGGAAGATGGCACGCAAGTAGAACACACGTTCGGTGCAAAAACGCTGGGACCAGAAAAACAGAGCAGAGATGATAGCCCTATTTGCAGCAAAGAAGACCGACAATGGATGCACGCAGGAACCCGACACCAGCAGAGCAGGATGGTATGGATGCGAACTCAGTAGTGGAGGATGACAACCGGTGAGTGCAGGATGACAAAACTCACAGATACAGGAACGTGTCAGTGGTGATCTGGGCAGGAAACAAAAACGATTCGCAGCAAGGTCAAGTAGACAAGTCGTGCAGAACAGAAGCGGCAAGATGATAGCAGCGATCAAGAACCTGAGGCATGAAGAAACAGAGGATAATGGCTCGGGTAGAACAAGGATGAAGGCTCCAAGAAGGCTTTATGAGTTTAGGGAGGGTGTTAAAGAAGGCGCGGAAAAACAAGCTGTTTAGTGCTGGAGATAGTAGGTGTAAGGATAAAAGTGAAGATGGCGTAGTTTTACGGTAAGATCATGCTGCGAGAAAGGTGATTTTGGTATATGCAGATTTGTTGATTTCTGTTGCTCCCCTGATCGTGGCTCTCCTGAATTTCTTTTATAGACCTGGGATTTTCTTTTTTTTTTCTGAATTTAAGCGCTGTATTTTCACTTATTTATCTTGCATTCATTTTTCCGACTTATCTAAGATTTTCTTTGAGGTTAAGCCCGATGCTGATAATGCTTCGAGGGTATCCTAATTTCAACGCGATTAGTTTTGCTAAATTATTTCTTTTTTCTTTTGGGTTTCACACTCTTATATATATATATATATATATATATATATATATATATATATATATATATATATATATATATATATATATATTCTCTTGATTTTAATCTAATATATCTATCCTATTTAATTAACCACTTTTGACTCAAGTTACTCATTATCCTAATGAGACTAATTTTAATATCCTAATTTAATTTAAAATTAATCTTGATTTAATCATAATCTTACTAGAATTTAAACTTAAATCTAAGTTAATCCTAACTTGTTTCCATATTATTCTTAATTTAAAAAAAATATTCTAAAACTAATCCTAATCAAATTTGTCATACTAATTAAACTAATAAATTAATCTAATCTATCAAATAATCTCAAGTAATGTAAATTACCCAACGATCTAATTAATCCTATTACCTATGATTATGGACAAAGGTTGTGGACAAGGGTCGGACAAAAAGGGGTGTCTATAATTACCTAGTGCATATTTCACTCTAAGCCTTTTGCACCTCACGTGTTGGCTTATCTTGTATATTTTTTGCTTGAAACCATTCCATTTTCTTTGACTTTTGTGGTCTATTTCATGCATTTTTTGCTTCAGGCTCTCTTTCTGCATGACTTACTTTGTGTACTTTTTGCTCCAAGTCTATGCACTTTCTTTGACTTTTGCGGCCTACTTCGCACATGTTTTACTTCAGGAACTTTTGTACATGACTTACTTTGCGCACTTTTTGCTTCAGGTTCACGCATAACCTACTTTACGCACTTTTCGCTTTAGGCATTTTTCTTTGATGTGTGCAGATTTTAGCTTACAATGTGCATTTTTTGTTTCAAGCTAATGTTTTATGCATAACTTACTTTGCGCACTGTTTTCCTTTGAGTACATGGAAGTTTTGTTGGGTGGCTTACATCAAGCGCTTTTTGATTCAAGTTAGTTATGTTAACCTTTTCTCGTTTTTTTTTACGCTTAAGATTAACAAATTTCTTACATTCTTGTTGATTCAGAACCACACATAATGATTAAAATGAATTATAACTAGGAGATTCCTTAACTCATTTATTACATAGTAGTCAGGTTATAACAACTTTGGGATATAAAGTGGATAAACATCAATAAGGAATGTAAAGACATAAAATGTTTGAATTTGAGTAGCTAAATTTACTGCGAATAAAATTTCAAATGATTCGATATGGGCTAGAATGCAAGTATGTGGTCCAATAATCGTTTTGATTCGAAATGGGCCTTCTTAATTGGTCGAAATTTGCCATATTCCCTTAAAGCATTAGTTATGAGGACTTTCTCAGCACCATGTCCCCTTCTTGCAAAGATTTATCTCTGACTATATTGTGTAGTAACCTAGAACTCTTTGTTAGTAAGAGGCTAGGCCAATTGCTTCTAAGTCTCTTTATTCATCTACCAAGTCAAGGATCTCTCAAAACCCTTGAGATTTGCCTCTTCAACAAGGGGAACTATCCTTGGAGAGACAACACCAATTTCCACAAGTATTAAGGCCTCAGTTCCATATACCAAATTAAAAGATGTTTTTTCTATTGATACAAAACTCGTGGTTTTGTAAGCCTATAAAAATACTGGGTAATTTATCAACCCAAGCTCTTTTAGCCTTATCTGATTGAGTCTTTAAGCCATATAGAATAGTCCGATTGCTAGCTCCAGCTTATCCATTAACTTGTGGGAATGATACTAAAGATATCCGTATTTGAAAGTTTAGTCCTTTGTAGAAGTTTCGAAAAACACCATAGTCAAACTTCTTCTCATGGTCTACATTTAACAACATTGGTATTCCGAATTGGTAGGTGATGTCCTTTCATACCATTGCTTCAACCTTCTTCTTGGTGATGGCGGCCAAGGATTCAGCCTTAATCCACTTAGTGAAATAATTAGTGGCCACTAGCAAGTTCTTTCTCTGCCTAGTAGTAAGAGGAAAAGGCCCCAGAATGTAAAGCTCTTATTATGCGTACAATGTTGGTTAGAAAATACTTTGCAATACAGTCATCAAAGCTGTTGTTGTTGGAGCGAACCTTTGACACTTGTCACAGTTTCAAACTTTTTTAATTGTAGCTTGCTTTAAAATGGGCCAATACAACCTAACTCAAAACTCAAAGTATTTTTGCAGTTAGTGCTCGAGCTCCCAAATGCTCTCTATAAATTCCTTCGTGTATCTCAACCAAGGTATAATCAGCTTGTTCATGTCCTAAACATTTTAACAGAAATAGTGTATACCCTATTTCATATAGCTCCCCGTTAATCATAATAAACTTGGCACTTCGAATTTTCATCTGTCGAGCCTCTTCTGATCTCTTGGAAGTGTGACATCCAACAATAATTATTTGATTGATGTCCTTCAATCATCACCGAACTCTATATTACAAACTTCAACTTTTCAACTCTCACTATTGTCCATATAGTCTCTTTAGATGAAGCTAGTTTAGACAGAGAGTTCGCGTACGTATTTTCAAACTGGTTGATCTGAATCAACTAGAAGTTCTCAAAAGATTGTGCCAATAGCTGGACATTTTGCATGTATGACACCAAAGCTGGATCTCATGTCTTATATTGGCAGTAGAATTGATTATCCACCCATTGAGAATCACTTTCGGCTATCAGATTACAAACTTATAGTTTCTCGGCCAACTTCATTCCCTCTATTAGAGCTTCATACTCAGCTATGTTGTTCGAACTGGGAAATTGAAACATAAGAAATATTCTAAGGTTTTCCCTTCGGGTGACACTAATTTCATTTCAGCCCCACTGTCATTTTCACTCATGGCTCTATCAACAAATAGCTTCCAACATTCACTTATATCTCATCAAAGCTTCTTTAACCAGTACATTCAATGATAAAGTTTGCCAAGGCCCTACTTTTGATTGTCTTATTGGGTTAGAAGGTGATGTCATATTCCCCGTGTTCAACTACCCACTTTATCAACCTTCTTGAGTGCTTTGGTTTTTGAAGTATTTGCGTTATCGGTTGGTCATTTAGCACTGTGGCTGGGTGCACTTGAAAGTAAGGGTGTAACTTACTAGTAGCCATCAAAAGCACTAACAACACCTTCTTGACTTGAGGGTAGTGTATCTTAGCATATAGCAACATCTTACTTACATAATAAATTGCACGATCACGTGCTACATTTCTTTTTCACAAAAAGACACTTATACCATTATCTTCTATTCTAAGGTACACGAAAAGTTGCTCCCCCTCAACTGACTTCGATAGGAAATGACTAAGTGCGGCTATCCTTCCTATTAACCTTTTCATTTCCCTTGCTATAATTGGAGGCTTTATATCTAGGATAGCTTGGATTTTTTTAGATTAGCCTCTATACCTCTTTTCGTGGTTATGAATCCCAAAAACTTTCCTTACCTAACTCCAAATGAGCATTTATTGGGGTTCAGCCTTATATCAAATCTCCTTAATACTTCAAATAGCTTTGATAGTTGTTGTGCGTGTGATTCTCCCCCATCATACTTTACAATCATGTCATCGATAGGCTTCCACAGTGTTACCCAAAAGATCCTTAAAACCTTATTCATCATCTACTGATAAGTAGCACCAACAATTTTTAAGCTGAATAGTATTACCTATAGTAATAGGTTCTACTATTTATAATGAAATATGTTTTCTTATTATCATTGGGATGTATCATGATCTGGTGATATTCAGAGAAAGCATCTAGGAAGCTAAAGAGTTTGTAGCCCGATGTCTCATCCCCCAACTTATCAATCCACAATAAGGGATACGAGTCCTTTAGGCATGCCTTGTTCAAATCAGTGAAATCCACACACATTCTCTAATTTTTAATGGCTTTCTTTACCATCATGACATTGGTAAACTAGTTAGGGTGATTAACCTCTTGAATGATACTTGCCTCTAACAACTTCTTTATATCTTCATCAATGATTTGTTGTCTTTCCGAGGTAAAGTTTCTTTTCTTTTGATTAACCAATTTTACTCCTGGTAAGACACTCAGCTTATGGCAAATCACTTAGGGTCAACTATTGGCTTGTTAGCAGGAGTTCATGCAAAGATTTTAGAGTTTTTCCTTAAGCACCTTACTATCTCATCTTTCACCTTTTTTGTCAGTTGACCTCTCATATAGACCTTTTTCTCTCATCCTCATCTTGTAATCAAATAGCCTCTACCTTTTTAATGGATTAAGGTTTAGGTGATTCAACGATAGTAAGGGTTTCTTTCCTCTAAATCCCCTTACAAGTAGTAGTGTTGATATAACATGTCCTTACCTTCTTCTGGTCACCTTTGACTTAGCCTACTTTTTTAGGCCTTAGGAATTTCAATGACAAATAATATAAGGAGATTATTGCTCTCATACAGTGACGGCCTAAAGATAATGTTGTAGACTACATAGATTGATTTCACAACCATAAACAACACTTGTCGGATCACAATTTTTATGTGTCTCTCCCAATGGTAACATACAATTGAATAGACCCAACTACTTTTATCTTATCCATTGAAAAGCCATACAGAGGTGTTGTTATGGGTTTAATATGTCCAAGGTGATGTTTATTTTCTCAACGTTGTTCTAGTAGATAAGATTCATTGAGCTTCCATTGTCTACCAACATTTAGTTGACAAGATGTTTAGCAACCACTGCTGATGTCACCATGGGATCATCATAGGAAGAACTGCGTCTCCATCGAGTTGAGTAAATATGATTGACTCTTCATCTTTTGTTTCTTCTATCACAGATTATTTTATAATAAATTATTTTATAAATTATAAATAATAATATTCAAATAGTATAAATAATAGAATAATAATATAATTAGAATAATAATATAAAATTAATATATAATAATATATAGAATAATAAAATAAAGATATAATTATAGGCTTGTCTTGGATAAGACTTCTTCGAAGATGATGAATTATCGGTTATTGAGTCTCTTTTAAAAATTATGTTGATGGTAGCCCTTGTTAGCTTATAATCTTCTGGCTAATTTCTCTGGTTTGCTCTTCATTCAAAATTCCCCTTCTGTCTTCATTTCTTCCTTCATCTCTTCTATTTTCATTCCATCTATTCCTCACTTGACTGTCTCTTTGATCTTGTGAGGGATAGAGAAACCTCACTTCCTTAGACATATCGATCAAACTTGCCTTCATGTGCCAACATTTTTAGTTGATTCATCAATTCTCTACACATATCCATTGTAAGATTGTAAATAGAATGAAAATTATAATAACACTCCAAGTCTCTTTCCAAATTCCCTTATACTTTTTTGGGAATTGGAGTAGTCCTGTCTTCTTTATAGCTGCCAAGATCGAGGCCCTAAGCTTTGTCAGTTGAGTGTAATTGTTGTTTCCCAGCTTAGGAGCCCTGTTGGACTTGTTCGAATGAGAATGATTTTATCATCGGAGTCATCGTTTCCTCCCTGTTTAGACTCTCATGGTTGTATCGTCTTTATCACCTCTTCTTGGGTGATATACTTTTTTGTTTTGGAGAACAAGTCGAGATCAACATAAGCTGATCAAGTAATAGTGACTCTTGTAGCTTCTTAGAATTGGTTCCCTATAGCATTAAAGCCACTAGTACACCAAATTGCAAGTCACAAACCTCAGGAGTGGCATCTTTGAACCTATCGACATAGCTTCTAAGCTACTCCTTATTCCATTCCTTAAGAGTAAAAAAGTATATGGCCTCTATCTTTCTTTAACTATTGATCACGAAGGTCTTTAAGAATTTGCTACTCAACAGTCCAAACAAGGAAATGGAACCTTCTACGAGTCCATTATACCATTATACACATAATCTCATCCTCTATCTGTGAAGCATCAGCAACTCGTAATTTTGCATACGTGGTCGTTTGAGGCATTTTAAATTTATTAGGTAAGGGCTTCCCCATTATCACATAGTTGAGTGGTACCTACCTTCTCTGGCTATCTTCGATAGACACTAACTTCTTCTCCTTCAAGATTCTCTCAACTATTTTTTTTATGTCCACAACTTTTGGAATAATTGGGGCAAACTAGTTTTTCACCTTTTTATACCAGAAGAGTCCTCCTGATCAATGACTCATTTTTTTTTTGTCACGGGGAATAGGTATTGATCTCTTAAAGACCCTGTCTTAGGGATCTCCTTCGTTTTTTTTCTCTGAGTCGTAGGTAAGGTACATCTCCGAGTCGAATGTCCTTATACGTTCCACAACATGAATCTTTTCGGTCCCCACCTCTAGGTCAGTCATCCTAACAGCTTTTGTCGCCTATGGGTATCATGCTAGTGTCTACTGCCCCTAGTCTACTGCTTTATGTCAAACATAGTGGGGCCTATCACCACTCCCCAATCTACCACCCCTTGGTGTAATAGAGTTATGACGCCCCTCTCATGCGCTAGAGGTCTATCATCGCTCCCCGGTCTTCCCTCAAGTATCTACGACAATAGAGTTTTACTGTCTCATGTTTGCTGTGACAAAGGTGCCGTCTCTCTTAAGCTTTCATTTCCAAGGCTTGCCTAAGACACTGACTCTTGCCAAGTGTTGGACCACTGGTGGTAGACTAATTTGCAGGAGAATTTCTCTGAAGAACTTTACTATCATTTGTAGGACCTCAGTAGTCTTTTTTTTTTTTTCCTTTTCAGCACTTCAAACTCCGCCAAGGATATAGTGGCTTCAGCTCAAGCTTGGGTTTCCTTTTATGGTTTTCAATTTGGAAAACTCATTGAGTCTTCTTCCCTAACATTCCCAGTTACTGCCAATCATGTCATCACCATGTTGTAAAAAATTGGCTTTTATGTCAGATTTTCATAGACGACTCACATCTTTGTTTTTCTTCTTGTTTTTAGTTGTTCTAGATATGTTGCGAGAATATGCTATCCACACCATCTATAATCCAGCATGTGCTTTAAAGAAGATTGGACGAAGGAATGTTACCTCTTCGCCTTGTATAACTTAGGAGATAGGTTAAGAGAATGTTCCGTCCTCATCATCCATAATCCAATATTTCCATGTGCTTTGAAGAAGATTGAATATGATTGGCAGCAGGCATATTACCTCCTTATTTTTTACAACTTAGGAGATAGGTTGAGGGAATGTTACATCCTCACTTTTTGATAATCTCAACACTTGGTGTGTTAAATATTGGCTAAGGCGATGTTACATCCTTGCCTTACATAAATTTATATTAAACATGAGCTAAAAGTCGACTTGCTTTAAGATTATTATAGAAATTAACCAAAGGAATGTTACTTCATCACTTCATGTGAAATCACATCAAATATGCATAAAAAATAGCTAATAGGATGTTATCTCATTGCTTTGTGCAAACTTGCATCGATCATGGGTAAGGAACGACCAATGGAATGTTACATCCTTGCCGTACTTGAACTCACATTACATATGCGCAAAGATCGGCTAATGCAATGCTACATCCTTGCCTTATTTGATCTTATATCACATATGCATAGAAATCAATCAAGGGAATGCCACATCTTTGCCTTATTTAAACTTGCGTTAAACATTCATAAAACTTGGCTAAGGGAATGTTACATCCTTACCTCTATCGAATTTGGATCAAACATGTATAGGAATTGGCTAGCAAGCTTTACCTTGCAAAGAATCGACCAAATGAACGATACTTCCTTGTCATCCGTAATCTTGAGCTCATCACACTCGGTTGTGGCCATAAGAATGATACATCATTGCCATCCATAATCTTGTTGTCATCATGCTGAAATATGGCTGAGGGGATCAGATATCCTTGCTGTCCCTAATTTCAAGCTCATCATGTAAAACTATGACCATAGGAATGACATATCCTTTCCATCTGTAATCTTGAGCTCATCACATTGAACTATGCCTAAAGGTATGATACATCTTTGCAATCCATAATCTTGAGCTCATCACACTAAATTATGGCTAAAAGAATGATACATCCTTGTCATTCGTACTGAACTGTGGCTAAGGGAATGATACATTATTACCATTTGTATACTCGACCTCATCACGCTGAAATATGTCCAAAGGAATGATGCATCCTTGCTATCTAATCTTAGGCTCATCATGCATGGCTAAGGGAATGACACATCCTAGCCATCTAAAATCTTGAGCTCATCATATAGAACTATGGCCAAAGAAATGATATATCTTTTTCATCTGTCTTGAGCTCATCAGACTAAATTATGGCCAAGGGAATGATATATCGTTGCCATCCATAATCTTCAGCTGATCACACTGAATTATGGCTAAGGGAATGATACATCATTGCTATTCAAAATCTTGAGCTCACCTCACTCAATTGTGACAAAGGGGATGATACATCTTTGTCATCCATAATCTTGGACTCATTATCCTTGTTGTCAAAAATCTTTAAGCTTTATAAATGTTAGGGATAAACTCAGCTCAGAAGACCACACGTTTGGCCAATAGGCCCAATATAGATCATGCTCAATCTCCTAGTCTATATAATCTTATGACCTAAAGATGAACTGATCAAACTTAGATTGCCAAACTCCACAAAATGATGACACATGGCACCATTTTTGTGCCTCTTACTAGCCTATAAATAGGCCTTCCTTTTCTTAGGAAAATAACTTTTATTCTTATTACTGCCCAAGCTTTGTAACATTTACTTTATGCTTTACTTCCTTTCTTATACACTTGTACCCTAGTTGCGCCTAGACACCCGACCAATCTTGTCAAGAGTGTTGTACTTGGTGAAAAGTCTATTCACACCATATACTTAGTGGTAAACTCACAACTACCACTGTGGTCGTAGGCACATTGCCAAACTAGGTAAATCATAATGTCTATCTCTTTACTTACTTTATTCATCATTTCATAACAATAAGCTTCTTTGATTGAAAGTTATATCCGTAGCCTTGAGGTTTCTAAATTCTCAGAAAAAACCTCCTTTTGATATTGTTGTTCTCATCGCTTAAACTCTTACTTCTTCCTTGTTTTCCTTCCTTGTAATGAGAACAACATGGCAAAAGATGACATCCTTGATCACATTGGTACTTAGCTTCTGGTAATGTGTTTATACATTTAGTTATGCTAGTTTGCATGTTACCCTTAAAAGCACTTCCTACCTTTTTCACATTCATTTTGTTGACTCTTTTGTTGAGCATTTGAGATGTACCAAGATGATCCTTGCTTAATACCATAATGCACCTTACTTAGCCTTGTACGAAAATGCAAATATGGGTGCATGACCTTTAGCTTCTTTCATTGTGCTTGATATGTTATTTTGTATCTTATCGTGATAGGCTCATTAGTGCAAGTTTGTGTGTTAAGCCTAACAACTCACATCGTCTTACTTTAGATCCCTTGTGCTTTCATCTCTTTTTGCAAGAATGCATATGTATACTAATTCTTGGCTTGGCTATTACATACTCATCATGCTACTAGAAAGCAAGTCTCGGTAGGCTTATTGACGCCTCTTTGTGCATTCTTATGGTGCTAGTGATTTGACTTGCTAGGATAATAGTGCCATTTGCTCTTTTATCATTAATTCTTGTTTCTTGGATCTTTTCAAGATATTCGGTCTTTACACTTGAAGTGTTTTGTTGTATATTTCTCATTACACACTTGGCCCTTTTCATTTCTGTCAATGCATTTTATCATATTGGATATAACTCCTTTTAGTTTTGGAGGGTGTGATCATGCTCTTGTCGAGATATACCTCTTTTGACGAAGGCTCAACCACTTCTACCTCATGTGTTAAACCTTTCAAGGCCTTCTTTGGCTTCAATTCTTCTGCTAAGATGGCATTTGACATTTAGAATTGATAATCAGTATACTTTCTCAAACATAGAAATTTTTTGCTTTGCGGTTTGAGCTTTGGATAGTTATTATTGGTTGTAATTTCATTTGGAGATGCTATCTGACTCGTGGAATTGTTATCCAAGGTGTGTCTCAATGCTTAGAACTTTTTCGTTCCACACTTTGTGTTTTACATGGCCATTTTCAGATAAGGTTCTATATGAGGATGTCGTTTCACACTTGAAGCTTTTATCTAAGATGGTTAAAAATTTTTCGCTCTACATTTTGAGCATCATTAGCCACTTTTAGACAAGATTCTATGTAGAGATGACGTTTCACACTTGAAGCTTCCATCCTAGATGGTGTTACAACACTCAAAAATTTCCTGCTCCATACCATTTGCAGACAATATTTTATGTGGAGATGATGTTTCACACTTAAAGCTTCCCTTCAAGATAGTTTCATAACACTTAAAAATTTTTTGCTCTCCGTTTTGAGCTTCACATGGCCACTTTCGGATAATATTTTATGTGGAAATGATGTTTCACACTTAAAGCTTCTATTTAAAATGGTGTCGCATCATTTAGAAATTTTCTACTCCACGTTTTGAGCTTCACATGGCCACTTTTGAAGAAGATTCTATGTGCAGATGACGTTTCATACTCGAAGCTTTTATCTAAGTTGGTACATATAACCTAGAAATTTTCTGCTCTACGTTTTGAGCTTCAAATGACCACTTTCCTTGTCACATTTTGAGCTTTGTAATGATACCTATCACATTTTGATCTTCATGTTCTTGCCACCTTACTTATCCAAATTTGCATCTTCTTGATTGTGACACTATGTCTTGTCACAATGTCATCATTGGCATGACACCATAGTTAGCCAAATTTCCAAATGTGACTTCAACTCTTTGTCATCATACTTAGCTACAATTTTCATCGTTTGAGGTGCGTCACCACATTTTGTCACAATTTTGTAGCATCACTCATCGCTTCACCCTTTTGTCATTAGCACATAAACACATATGGCCATATTTTTGTCACGTTCGACGTTGTAATACTTACCTAAATTTTCAGTTGTGAGAGGCACGACCTTGATTTATTGTTATCAAACTTAGAAATTTTTGTTGTTGTTTAGAGTGCGTCACCTTGATTGTAAATTTGTGAGATGGCTCACGACTATTTCCCTTTGTACATTACCACACATGGCCATATTCTGCTAATCGTTAGTGTCTTAATACTTGCCACATTTTTTTTGTTTTGAGAGACATGACTTTGATTTGTTGTTACCACACTTAGCCAAATTTTTCATCATTTAGGGTGCATCACCACATTTTGTAAAGATTTTGTGACATGACTCACGACTTCATTTCTTTGACATTGGATCATCACCACACTTAGCCATATTTTCATCATCTTGGGTCTCACCACACTTAGCTAAGTTTTTAGTTGTGAGAGGTGCGACCTTGATTCGCTGTAACCACATTTAGACAAATTTTCATCGTTTGAGGCACATCACCACACTTTGTCACAACTTTATGACATGATTGATGGCTTCATTTCTTTGTCGTTGGCACATTACCATAGTTAGCCATATTTTTGTCATCTTGGGTGGCATCATACTTAGCCAAATTTTATGCTATGAAAAGTACACCCTTGATTCACTGTCACCACACTTAACCAAAATTTTCATCATTTAGGGCGTATCACCACACTTTATCAAGACTTTGTGGTGTGACTCACAACTCCATTTCTTTATCATTAGCGCATCATCACACTTAGATGATTTTTCACCATGAAGGGCATGACCTAGTTCGCTGTCACCACGCTTAGCCAAATTTTCATCATTTGCGACACATCACCATATATTGCAAAGACTTTGTATCATGACTCATGACTTCATTTCTTTGTCATTGGCATGTAATCGTACGTAAGCATATTTTAATCATCTTTGGCGTCGCCACAGTAGCTAATTTTTCACCATGAAAGGCACAACCTTGTTTGCTGTAACCACACTTGACCAAAATTTTCATCGTATTGGGCGCATCACCACTCGTTAACAAGCCTCTGTGGCATGACTCACGACTCCATTTCTTTATTATTGGCACATCATCACACTTAGCCATATTTCTGTCATCTTTGGCGTCACTACATTTGGCCAATATTTCACCGTGAATAGCACGACCGTGTTCGTTGTCACTAATAACTTCATGAAAATAGAGTTATTTTTTGCTTATTTTCTTAATTAATTAATTAAATCCCCTTATTATTTTATAAAATATGCCCTTATTTTAATTAAATTCCTCATGCTTTGTAGATAAATAAAATCTATAAATTTTTTAGCCATTTCACCATGGAAGACGCGACCTTGTTCGCTGTAACCACAGTTAGCCAAAATTCTCATTGTATTGGGTGCGTCACCACTCTTTATCTAGCCTCAATGGTGTGACTCACAGCTCCATTTCTTTGTTATTGGCACATCATCACACTTAGCCATATTTTCTCATCTTTGGTGTCACCACATTTAGCTAATTTTTCACCATGAATGGTACGACCTTGTTTGTTGTCACTTATAACTTTACGAAAATAAAGTTATTTTGTGCCTAATTTCTTAATTAATTAATTGATTGAATCCCCTTATTATTTTATTAATTATCACCTTATTTTAATGAAATTCCTTATGCTTTGTTGATAAATACAATCTAGATAATTTTCAGCCATTTCGGTACAAAATGAACTGAAAATGAGCTAAAAGGAGATTGGGCCACTTGAAGACAATAGAGAAGTGGATTTTATTTATTTATTTATTTATTTATTTATTTTTTGTAGTTTGAAAGGTTGCAAAACTACCTTCATAGCTCTAGTTCTGGAGTTTGGTCTACACTTATTTTCTTTGAATTTTTTTAAACTTTTTTCTACCTTATTTTATTGTTTATAATTTTTTATTTACTCTTTTATGAGTTGTCTTTCACGTTACATTTTTTTAAGGTTTTTATATAAGAAAAAATACAAAAAAAATGGTTTAAGGGAGAAAACTTGCATATGGCGTTAGTTTGCTTCAAATATGTCCACTATTTAAGCAGTACTTCTAGTAATTTTTTTTGGTTTATTGTTCAAATATTTCAAGCTTTATTTAGTCACTTTAGGGTCTTATGTATATCATATAATTTTCATATAATTTTTAGGGATTTTTAGGAAGTCACTTAGATTAGGTTTTAAACATAGTTTTATGGTTACTGCATTAAACTTTACTATTTTTACTAAACTGTATTTGTAGGCTTTTACATTTATTTGGCTACTGGTTTGCATATTTCAGAACATATTTAAGTCATATTAGATAATACTTAGGTCATATAATTATTAGAAAAATTTTAGATTATGTTTTCATGCTTTTTTAGGGGTTACATCATTTTGCATGTCACTTTCTATTTTCCTGCTGCATTATGCGTCCTTTGACTGATTTTAAGGTTCTATTATGGTTAATTCTTAGGGTCATTTAGAGTGTTTTAAAATTTATAATTATAATCCATATAGTTAACATACTTTAAGATGCATTAGCTGAATTTTTAGGAAACATTTAGATCGTGTTTTGATTTTTCTCATGCAACTTGGGTTGTTTTTTATTCTGTTCAGGCTAGTAAGTTTAGTGGACTACTTGGGCTTAGTTTAGATTCATTTTAGGGTATTTTAAGGTCCATTTAGGTCATATACATAGTCATTTAGGGTTAAAAAAAATTTAGTGAATTTAAGATATCATTTATATATTTTTTTAAATTTTTATTTCAGGTAAAATGCTTGCTCTGTTGGTTTTGTTTTAGGGCTGTTTAGGGTTAGTTAGTGGGTTGTTTTAGGGTTAAGTAAGTGTCTTTACGTAGCTTCCATTTTATGGTTAAGGTTGTATAGGGTTTCATTTCATATTTCATCATATTCATACATAAATTTGAAGTTTAGTTGCATTTTCATATTACGATTTTATTTAGTGTTTTAAATGCATTTAATTTGATGTTTTAGTTTTTAAGTTTGGATTAGTTTAAGGTTTAAATCATATATTTAGAGTTAGTTTAAGTTTCATTTTATGCACATTTAGCACTTATTTCATTTTATTTCAAAAAAATCCAAAAAGATTTTATATTTCATACATTTTTTTCGGTATCATTAATTAGTTTAAGGGTTGTTTAATTTGTTTTAGTTGCATTTAGGGTTAGCCACTATTTAGGGTCACATTATAGTACAATTAGGATTAGGGTTTTAAATTAGGATTTTAAAGAATTTAATTAAGAGTTTTATAGTTTTCATATACTAGATTATTTTCCATTTATTACTTTTAGATTTATTTTCATATAATTTTTATATTTATAGGAATTTTTAGACATTTTCATTAATTGCATTTTAGGATCATATTTTTTATTACTTGCATTTTTAGCGTATTTTTCATTATCAATTCTAACTTTGATATTTTTTTTTCTTTTCTTCGCAGTTACATTTCATTTCGTTGGAGTTTTATGAGTAATTCTCACTTTTGATTTTTGTTTTATTTTATGTGTTTATTTTCCTTTTAGAGCACACTCTAAAAATTTTCATAATTGGCAGTAATATACTTTGGGTAAAATTTCCCAATACTTAATAAGCTTTGTGTTTTCTTTGTGGAACGATCATCTGGGACTCAATCTCTTTATTATTTAAGCAAATCGTGCGTTTGCAATGTAGATGTTATGAGAACTGTAAATTTTATGTACCTAGCTATGAGATTTGCAATGTGAGAATTTGTAATTTGGTGAATGTAATTATGATATGTTGATGTACAATTTTAAATTTAATGAAGTATAAGTAGATGAAGTTTTTAAGTCTTAAATGTGTATGGATTGAAATATGGCCTATGAAGTAGATTATTGTGAGTTTTGCATTGATTTTCCTGCAATTGATGCAACAGCAGTAGAATCTGTGAAGGCCAAATCGATCTCCAAGGATGAGAGATCGATCCCATAGCTCAAGAATGCAGAAAACGTGTAAAAGCAGACAGGCAAATCGATCTCATAAGGAAGAAGATTAATCTCCTATTGCCTCTGCCTAGTAAAGACCGATCTTGTCATAAGGGCAGATCGATCTCCTTAACTCTCAGCCTGGAAGAGATCGATCTCTAGCCTCTAGCAGATCGATCTCCACCCTCAACCAGATCGATCTTGTAATTGTTAAGGGAGCAGTTTTGAGCAGTTGAATCGAGCAGAGATCGATCTACCTCAAATACCAGATCGATCTCATAGCCTCTGTCTATATAAGGACCACGGGATTTTTGCCTGAAATCAAGCTTTTCTCTCTCTAAAACCTAAACCTTCACCATTTTCACCTAAATTAAGCTTTCTCTCTCTAAGATTCACCCTATTCTAGACTGAATTAGACAAAGGGGCAAGAGACAAAGTTTTTCCTCTTGGCAAGGAGAACAACATACTAGAAAATAAAATGTTGGCTTGAACAAAGGGAAGAAACAAGCATTCTATAAGCTTAGTCAAGAGAGGACAAACTAGGTAAGCTCACAAGACCTTTGTTCTTGAGCATGATCATTTTATATATGGGTGGATGAACATATATGTTTAAATATTTGGTTAGAAATGTTTTAGGCATGATGGAACCAACAAATGAGTTTAGTTAGGAGATTTAATGTGGATGTCTTGTGATGGTTATGAGCTAACTAAAATGTTGATAAAGATGTAGAAAGAGTTTTTAGATAATGTTGAGTTAGAATGAGTAAGAGAAAGAAAAGAGAAATGAGAATGACGTATATTGATGGATTAATGCTGTGTGTGGATAGCTCGAGAATCTGGCATGAGAAACGAAGCTAGTCCGAGAACCGAGGATATTGTACCACTCAAGGTGCAAGAGGTAAGGAAAATTAACCATTTATGCTTATGAGTTTTCAAATGAATGAAAATGTTTTAATAGCATAAAAAAAGTTTAATGAGATGAGTATGCTTATGAGAAATGAGATGAATTGATGTTTTGATGAATGTGTGAGTGTTTTTCCAGTTTGAGCTCA
Source organism: Firmiana major (assembly GCA_033439115.1). Lineage (NCBI taxonomy): Eukaryota > Viridiplantae > Streptophyta > Magnoliopsida > Malvales > Malvaceae > Firmiana > Firmiana major. The sequence goes on from CM065905.1 coordinate 44,806,538, forward strand.
ATTTTGATTAGATTTGTGTAATTGTGAACACATATGGTTTATAACCGAAAAGAGTTTTGTGATTAACCACTATGAGCTCGACGTGAAGGCAAAACGATTTTTATACAACAATAGGAATGTGTGAGTGTTTTGTCAGTTTGAGCTCGATTTTTAATGTGATTTGTGTAATTATGAACACATATAGTTTATAACCAAAATAAGTTTTGTGATAATCACTATGAGCTCTATGTAAAGGCAAAACAATTTTTATATAACAATGGGAATGTGTGAGTGTTTTGCCGGTTTGAGCTCGATTTTGATGAGTTTTGTGTAAATGTGAATACAATGTGTTATAACCAAAATGGGTTTTGTGATAACCACTAAGAGCTCTACGTGAAGGCAAAACAATTCTTATTGAGACTATGGCTTGTCATGAGATGCACATCGGGCTTTGCTTTGATAACATGTAAGACAGACGGTTGTACGACTCTGATTAAGTCTACAGCGAATCATGGCCATGTGTATTATTGTCGACGAAATCCCTCTCTTGGGGATGTCCGCCTAGGAGACGAATTCAATTGATGTGATGTGCCTATGACGTTAATTTCATATGAGTTTTTATAAATGCCTAGTCTCGATTTGTTTGATGATGATGTGATTTTACAACTGTGATTTATATCACGTATTGAGATTTGATGTAATGTGATTTGTGATTTTTATCACGTGAAGTATGTTGATGCCATTGTTTACACAGTTATTTCTATAACGATTTTCATGCTCAATATTTCCATCATATTGTGTTTGTGATGATGATTTTTATAACTTACCTTATCCTCCTTACTGAGAGTTTTGAGAGCTCACCCTTTTTCCTCCCCCTCCAGATTACTTGAAGCTAGCGAGATAGAGCTGCCGCGTACATGTAATAGGCTGGTGGACAAGATCTCCCCAGGCTATCGCTTGTACACGCATAAGGTATAATTCAGCTCATTTTGTATCCATACAATGATGTAATACAGACATTTGTGATAAGTATTTTGGGATGTAATATGTAAGAAACGAGTTGAGACTTATGGTTAACTTTTTTTGGGATATTATGTATTTGATTTCATTAAGTATGAGTTGTATGATCTTGGGAGATAATTTTGGTTTATAAAACCGATAGTGATTAAAAGATAGTGTACAGGAATACGCCCAGAGTTGGTAGTTTTGTCTTAAGAAAAATTTTAAATTTGCCCTATTTTTTGGGTTTTCGGGATGTCACAAATTTTCTTGGTATCAGAGTAAAGGGTGTCTAGTACTGTCAGTGTCAGTCAATTGGAAGTAGATTACATCCCAAGTGTCTGTATTATCTAGTAATGAATTGAATTGAATGTGTAAAATTATGATCGATGTTTAAGGAACACGCACAGGCATGTAAGAGATAAGATATGAGGGGGAGAAGAGAACGTTTAGGGAAGCAAGCATGCCACCTCCACCACCTGAACCACAGCCAGAGAGTCCTAACTCAGGAATGAATCGCCTATAGAATGATGTGCATCAGGGATTTGGGCAGATGGCAGTGCTATTCTCGTAACATTTTGGGGCTAATACCTCGGGCACTACACCTGTGTCGACTCCTCCACCACCATAGGGACCACCCGTACCCCCATTACAGACTGACCTGGTGCCTCCCACCACACAGCCTCCAGTGCAGACCCAACCTGATGATATAGATAAGGGTCAGATGAGGGACTTTCTGAAGATGAACCCACCGGCTTTTAGAAGGGTGAAAGATCTCGCTGAGGCTGAGGAGTGGCTGACAGAGTTGTTGACTTTTTGGGATGCACCGATGCTGAGAGGGTCAATATGGGTGCCTATATGTTAAAGGGACAAGCCTGAGATTGGTGGAGCCCTACTCAGAGTATATTGACGACTAGCCATGAGGTGATTAGCTGGGAGATGTTTCAATCGGCATTTAGAATGCAGTATGTGCCAAGAGCCGCCTAGAGGAAGAAGCAAGCTGAATTCTTAAATTTGGCTCAGGGCAATATGACAATTGATAAGTATGAGAGCCAATTCACCACTCTACTAAAGTATGACTCGGAGACTCTTAAGGATGAGAGCTCCGTACAGAGCGATTTGTGTATGGACTGAGACCCATCATTAGAGACCAGTTGATAGGGCTCAGTATCACTAAGCTTAAGGATGCTCTGAGACAATCACAAGAAGTGGAGAGGGGACTAGAGTTGGTACAGTCTTAGACTGAGTCTCAAATTTTGCCCGAAGATAAGGGCAAGCGACTCGTAACTCCTCACACAGATTTTTGAAGAGGTTCTTTTAAAAAGAGACTGTTTGAGGGACCGAGGGGAATAGTTGATAGACCCAGGATTCCTCCCATTATTATGTAAACCCCTCGAGGTGCTAGACCAGAGGTTAGAGTCTACAGAGATTGTGGCAGATCACATAAGGGAAGCTATCCCAAAACCATACAAGGATGTTTTAGATGCGGGGACATGGGTCACCAAGTGAGGTACTGCTCGCAACCACAAAGGCTACATTCACAAGAGCTTCCGAAACAACAACCTCAGAGGATGATTCCCCAGAGACGAGTTATGACTGCTGATAAAGGTAAGAAACCGGTCACAGAGGGAAGTGTTTTTACTTTGGTTAAGGAGACCACAAACACTTCGTCTGAGACCATACGAGGTTACATCGCACTCATCTCTGATATGAGTTGAGAACATCTGAGGATAGAGGACATACCGGTAGTATGTGAGTTTTCGGATGTGTTCCCAAATGAATTGCCTGGCTTACTACCAGAAAGAGAGCTAGACTTCACTATCGATTTAGTGCCAAATACCCAGCCGATCTCTAAACCTCCTTATAGGACGGCGTTGGTTGAGTTAGAAGAGTTAAAGAAACAGCTGCAAGAACTGCTTCACTAGGGTTTTATTAGGCCTAGTGTGTCGCCATGGGGAGCTCTGGTGTTGTTTGTAAAGAAGAAGGATGGTAGCCTTAGATTATGTATAGATTACAGATTGTTGAACAAGGATACAGTGAAGAACAAGTACCCCTTGCCAAGGATAAATGATTTGTTTGACCAGTTGAGAGGGGCTTCTATTTTTTCTAAGATTGATTTAAGATCGGCCTATCACCAGTTAAGAATCAGGAAAGAGGATATTTTGAAGACGGCCTTTAGAACTAGATATGGCCACTACGAGTTATTAGTGATGCCCTTTAGTTTAACGAACGCCCCTGCTGCTTTTATGAGCTTAATGAATGAGGTTTTTAGAGACTATCAGATCAGTTTGTGATAGTCTTCATTGATGATATCCTTGTCTATTCTCGGTCTCATGAGGAACACACACAACATTTGAGGATTGTGCTGCAGATACTCAGAGATAGGCAGCTTTTTGGGAAGATCAGTAAGAGCGAGTTTTGGCTAGATCAAATAGCTTTTCTTGGGCATATTGTATCTAATAACGGAGTATCAGTAAATTCATCTAAGATAGAAGCTGTACTTAATTGGGAGAGACCGAGGACAGTTACAAAGATTCGAAGTTTTCTAGGACTTGCAGGGTATTATTGAAGGTTTGTTGAAAGATTTTCCAGGATTACTGCTCCTCTGACTAAACTCACACGTAAGGAGACTCCTTTTGTATGGTCTGAGCAATGTGAGTAGAGTTTTCAAGAATTGAAAAAGAGATTAACGACGGCACCTGTGTTGACTATTCCAAATGGACTTGGAGGCTTTGCAGTGTACGGTAATGCCTCTCAATAAGGATTGGGGTGTGTGCTCATGCAGCATGGGAGAGTAGTTGCTTATAGTTTGCGACAGCTGAAGGATCATGAGCGAAACTACCCCACACATGATTTTAAGTTAGCCGCAGTGGTGTTTGCATTGAAAATCTGGTGACATTACATTTATAGGGAAATGTTCCAGATATTTACTGACCACAAGAGTCTAAGATATATATTCGACCAAAAGGAGTTAAACATGAGACAAAGGAGATGGATGGAACTCCTTAAAGATTATGATTACGTAATGCTCTACCATCTAGGGAAGGCGAACATAGTTGTTGATGCCCTAAGATGGAAGTGTATGATATCTGCTATGATAATTAAGGAATGGGACTTATTGGAACAATTTATCAGACTCGAAATCAGAGTTAAGGAAACAAAAGTTAGATTTATGGCTAGCATACGGATAGAGCCCGATATTATGGATCAGATTAGAACCGGGTAGCAAAAGGATCAGAGGTTATTGGATACAGTTAGCCAAGCTGAACAGACATCATAGTCAAATTTTATGGTCAGTGACGATGGGTTATTGAGGTTTAAGGGGTCGAATTTATGTTCCGAATGATGATACCCTGAAGTAACAAATACTGAGAGAGTCTCACTGCTTGCTATACACCATGCACCCGGGAAGTACCAAGATGTATCAGGACTTGAGAAGGGTGTATTGGTGGAGTGGTATGAAGAGGGACGTGGCAGAATATGTGGCCAAATGTTTGGTATGCCAACAAGTGAAAGCTGGACACCAGAAGCCCGGAGGATTGCTTAAGCCTTTGCATGTGCCTACAAGGAAATGAGAGCATATCACCATGGACTTTATCATGGGATTACCGAGGACCGATGAGCTCATGATGCAATATGGGTGATAGTGGATAGATTAATGAAGAGTGCCCACTTCCTTGCCATCAAGAGCACAGATATATTGAGTACATTAGTTGAGCTATATGTTAGAGAGATAGCTAGATTACATGAGGCTCCAGTGAGTGTTACCTCTTATAGAGATTCCCTGTTCACCTTTAGGTTTTGGACTCATTTTCAGGAGACCATGGGATCTCGGTTGAGTTTTAGTACCACCTATCATCCTTAGGCTGATGGTCAGTCTGAACGGACTATACAGACCTTAGAGGACATGTTGAGGGCATGTACGATGGATTTTAAGGGATCATGGGATGATCACCTGCCCCTTGCTGAGTTTGCATATAATAAAAGCTATCATGCGAGTATTGGTATGGCACCTTATGAGGCTCTATATTGTAGGAGGTGTAAATCCCCTATAGCATGGGAAGAAGTGGGCGACAGGAAAGTAATTGCTCTCGAGCTCGTTAAACAGGCAATTTAGAATGTGAAGATCATTTGTGATAGATTACAGGCTGCTCAGAGTCGACAGAAAAGTTACGTCGATGTGTGTAGTTGGCTACTCGAGTTTCGAGTTAGAGATTTTTTGTTTCTTAAGATATCTCTAAGTAAGGGTATCATGCGCTTCGGGAAGAAAAGGAAATTAAGTCCACGATATATAGGACCATTTGAGATTTTGGAGAGAGTGGGAGACGTCGCCTATCAGTTAGCTCTATCCCCACAGCTTTTCGTGATTCACAATGTCTTCCACGTCTCCATGTTGAGGAAATACAATCCGGACCCCTCCCATGTCATTGAGTATGAGGCATTGGATATTCAAGAGGATATGAGTTGTGTGGAAGAACCCATCCGAATACTTGACAGGAAGGAAAAGGTACTTCGGACGATTTGAAATAGAAAAATCTCATGGTAATTCCATTGGTTAAAGTTCTATGGAAACACCACTCAATGGAGGAAGCAACTTGGGAACTAGAGAGCCTTATGAAGGAGAAGTACCCTCAACTGTTTAATCGGTCGAGTTGAATTTGGAGGACCAAATTCTCTGAAGGTGGGGAGGATGTGAGAACTGTAAATGTTATGTACCTAGCTATGAGATTTGCAATGTGAGAATTTGTAATATGGTGAATGTAATTATGATATGTTGATGTACACGCAAGTTTTAAATTTAATGAAGTATAAGGAGATGAAGTTTATAAGTCTTAAATGTGTATGGATTGATATATGGCCTATGAAGTAGATTATGGTGAGTTTTGCATTGAGTTTCCAGTAATTGATCCAGCAACAATAGAATCTATGAAGGCCAGATCGATCTCTATGGATGAGAGATCGATCCCATTGCTCCAGAATGCAGAAAACGTTCAAAAGCAGACAGGCAGATTGATCTCATAAGGGAGAAGATTGATCTCCTATTGCCTCTGCCTAGAAAGGATCGATCTTGTCACAAGGGCAGATCGATCTCCTTAACTCTCTGCCTGGAAGAGATTGATCTCTACCCTCTAGCAGATCGATCTCCACTTAGTTTTCTTACGAAAAGCATATCGATCTCCACCCTCACCCAGATCGATCTTGTAGTTGTTAATGGAGCAGTTTTGAGCAGTTGAATCGAGCAGAGATCGATCTCCTTCAAATACCATATCGATCTCATAGCCTCTGTCTATATGAGAACCACGAGATTTTTGCTTGAAACTAAGCATTTCTCTCTGAAACCTAAACCTTCACCATTTTCACCAAAATTAAGCTTTCTCTCTCTAAGATTCACCCTACTCTAGACTGAATTAGATAAAGGGGCAAAAGACAAAGTTGTTCCTCTTACCAAGGAGAACAACATACTAGAAAATCAAAGGTTGGCTTGAACAAAGGGAAGAGACAGGCATTCTACAAGCTTGGTCATGAGAGGACAAGTTAGGTAAGTTCACAAGACACTTGTTCTTGAGCATTATCTTTTTATATATGGGTGGATAAACATATATGTTTAAATATTTGGTTGGAAATGTTTTAGGCATGATGGAACCAACAAATGGGTTTAGTTAGGAGATTTAATGTGGATGTCTTGTGATGGTTATGAGTTAACTAAAGTGTTGATAAAGATGTAGAAAGAGTTTTGAAATAATGTTGTGTTAGAATGTGTAAGAGAAAGAAAAGAGAAATGAGAATGATGTATATTGATGGGTTAATGATATGTGTGGACAGCTTGAGAATTTGACATGGGAAACGAGGCTAGTCCGAGAACCGAGGATATTGTACCACTCAAGGTGCAAGAGGTAAGGGAAATAAACCGTTTATGTTTGTGAGTTTTCAAATGAATGAAAACGTTTTAATAGCATGAAAAAGGTTTAATGAGATGAGCATGTTTATGAGAAATGAGATGAATTGATGTTTAGATGAATGTGTGAGTGTTTTGCCAGTTTGAGCTCGATTTTGAAGAGATTTGTGTAATTATGAACACATATGGTTTATAACCGAAATGTGTTTTGTGATAATCACTATGAGCTCTACGTGAAGGCAAAACGATTTTTATACAACAATGGGAATGTTTGAGTGTTTTACCGATTTGAGCTCGATTTTTTATATGATTTGTGTAAATTGTGAACACATATGGTTTATAACCGAAATGAGTTTTGTGATAACCACTATGAGCTCTACGTGAAGGCAAAACGATTTTTATTCAACAATGGGAATGTGTGAGTGTTTTGGCTGTTTGAGCTCGATTTTGATGAGTTTTATGTAAATGTGAATACAATGTGTTATAATCGAAATGGGTTTTGTGATAACCACTAAGAGCTCTATGTGAAGGCAAAACAATTTTTACTGAGATTGTGGCATGTCATGAGATGCACATCGGGCTTTACTCTGGTAGCATGTAAGGCCGGGCCATGCTCTAGTAGCATGTAAGACTGATGCCTACGTTCTGGTAACATGAGATGACCCCACTCTGATAGCGATGGGTGGCCTTGCTTTGATAGCATGTAAGACCGGGCTGTGCTTTTATAGCATGTAAGACCGACAGCTGTACGACTCTGATCAAGTTTACAGCGAATCATGGCCATGTGTATTATTATCGACAAAATCCCTCTCTTGGGGATGTCCGCCTAGGGGACAAATTCAATTGATGTGATGTGCCTATGACATTGATTTCATGAGTTTTATAAATGCCTAGTCTTGATTTATTTGATGATGATGTGATTTTACAACTGTGATTTATATCACGCATTAAGATTTGATGTAATGTGATTTGTGATTTTTATCACGTGAAGTATGTTAATGCCATTGTTTACACAGCTATTTATATAACGATTTGCATGCTCAATATTTCCATCATATTGTGTTTGTGATGATGATTTTTATAACTTCCCTTATCCTCCTTACTAAGCGTTTTTAGAGCTCACCCTTTTTCCTCCCCCCTCCAGATTACTTGAAGCAAGTGAGATAGAGCCTGCCACATACATGTAATAGGCTGGTGGACAAGATCTCCCCAGGCTATCGCTTGTACATGCATAAGGTATAATTCAGTTCGTTTTGTATCCAGACAATGATGTAATATAGACATTTGTGATAAGTGTTTTGGGATGTAATTAGGTTGATATGTAAGAAACGAGTTGAGACTTATGGTTGACTCTTTTTGGGATATTTTTATTTGATTTCATTAAGTATGAGTTGTATGATCTTGGGGTATAATGTTGGTTTATAAACGATAGCGATTTAAAGATACTGCACATGAATACACCCAGAGTTGGTAGTTTTGTCTTAAGAAAAACTTTAAATTTGTCCTATTTTCCGTGCTTTCGGGATGTCACAGATGTCAAGGACACATCAACTTTTTGGGACCGCTGCTGGGGATAACACTGAGGCATTAGCTAATATTAATGAAATTATGCTTAAGTATACTTCTAGTTTTTTACATACGTAGGTTGTAAATATGTAGAGCCTTTACCTAGATTTGTTACATTTCTTCTTTCCTATAAAAAAATCAAAAATTCAAAAAAAGTTTCAAAAAAATCTTTGAGGATTTCTGAATGTCTGTGTACGTAGAGTTAAGAACTTTGATTGCTTTCCTTTAAATCTTGAAATAGAAAAAACACTTAGGAAATCCGAAAGGACTCTAAGAAAATAATAGTTTCGTCACAAGACACGATGGCTGAAAACAGAGAGATCAAGACAATAAGAGATTATGCAATTCTGACCATATAAAGGTATTATACTGGCATCAGGCCACTAGCTATCCTAACCAACAACATTGAAATTAAGCTTGTGATCATTTAGATGATTCAAACCTCTCTTTAGTTCTGTGGGCTTCCCCACCAGATGTTCACTTAGGGAGCTTTTTAGAACTATACAATACCCTTAAACTTAATAGGCTCATGGATGACGCCCTTAGGCTTTGGCTATTCCCTTTCTCTCTTAAGCATGGAGCCAAACATTGGCTTACTGTTTTACCTCTTGATCCATCTCCTAATGGGATGAGTTGGCTCATCAATTCTTAGTCAAATTCTTTCTTACTTCTAAAATAGCCAAATTCCATAGTGATATATCCTCATTCTCTTAGTTTGGCATTGAGTCCCTTTATAAGGCATAGGAGAGATACAAGGACCTTCTTAGGAAGTGTCCTCATCATGGCTTGCCCGTATGGCTTCAAGTTAAGCCTTTTATAATGGACTCACTAGCCAAACTAGGACTATTATTGACGCTGCTACTAGAGGAGTCTTGATGTTTAAAATGAAGGAGGAGGCACACATTTTGTTTGATAAGATGGCAGCCAATAATTATCATTCATCAGAGAGATAGCTACCTAGGAAGGCTATGTGAATTTATGAGTTGGATGCGTTTGTTAGGAAATTATTTGTGTGGACCTCCATATATCAATTTATTATACATTACAGGCTATCTAATTTGTTTTAGTCCATTTAAAAGTGATCAAATAAAGTTATTGAACTTCAGTAATCTCAATTGGTATGGGCTTTACAATGTATAAAGACTTGGTATTTTATTCTATTTTAATGATGGACCAAAATAGGATAAAATATACTTCAGTTATAAATAGGTTATGGTCCCCAGTCTAAATGTAATTTTTCTCATTCTCATATCCCATCAGTGAGTGAGTTAGGGTTTTCTCTCAAAAGGTAAAAGTTTAGACTGGAAGATTGTTAATCCCAATCAATCAATTTCAATGGATCCAGGTACGCTTCTGTATTCTAATTTTCTTGATGATTGAACATGAGATCCTTAGTTTTCTTTACAAGTGGTATCAAGAGCCAATTCATGTTTATTAAAATTTTTTTGTTTTGGTTGAAAGAAAACCAATAATATAAAGATTAGGTTTTAATTGTGGTATTATTTGATCCTTATTAGCTTGATTTGTCTCAATTTTTGATGTTTTTCATCCGATTTTTTCATGGGCATTATAGAATACACATTTAATTTCAATTATGTACAGTTAATTAGATAAAAATAAGTCCAAAAATAGTAAAAAAGCAAAATTACAGAACAGACCCGTGTCCAGGCGGGTCAACCCCACCCAGCTAGATGAAGAAGAAGTAGGGATCTCCCCCACATGCCAAGGGTGGTGCGCGTGGTACACGCGCCACCATTTGGTGGCCAAGCGGCCACCGTTTTCTCCAGTCTTAAATGAAATTAAATTTCAAAATTTTTGTTGATTTTTCTCGAATTTTCGAAATCGTTAAATATTTATTATTTAATATTTTGCTTTATTTGAATTAAAGTTGTATGTTATGCACATGATTGTTCTTGTTTTACTTCATGGTGATATGTTTTATGATGTTCTAAGTTGATTGGCAATATGTACTCTCCTTGAAATTGTCAATATATTTATGTACTCTCACCTAGAAACATGTGCATATTTTATGAAAAATAAAGTTTCAAAATAAATTAAATTGATATAAAATGCCACCAAAGTGACCTCTTTTGTATTAATTTATTTATTTTGAAAAATAAGGTTGTCATTAAGGAATTTATATGACAGTGTTTTTAATTCATACGGAAAATAATCGGCCCAAAGGAAGATTATTTTGTTACCGAATTATTGACACATAAGGCAGTAAATATGTGATAATTGTTTTTCTCCATGCATGTAATATGTCGGTCCAAAGAAAGACATATTATTGGCAGGACTTGGTTATCAATATTTACGAATAAAGTTTAAGAGTATCGCTTACAAATTGATATTTCTGTCCAAAGACTAAATGTCAATGTTGTGTTTGGTATCTTATATGGCCCAAAATTATTTGGTTGTGAGTTGATTTTTTTTTTTTTTTTTTGCTTACAGTGAATGTTTCTTCCATATCTACCAATTTGAATAACATACCAGTGGTTAATGGCACTAACTTTGAGAAATGGAAGGAGCACATAACCATTGTGCTTGGGTGTATGGATCTGGACTATGTCATTAGGTCAGGACAACCTCCCGCCCCTACTGATAATAGTTCAGCTACGAAAAGAGCACCTTATGAAAAATGGGAGCGTTCAAATTGCATGAGTTTGATGATCAGGAAGCACTCAATTTCGGATGCCATCAGGGGTGCAACACCTGAGGAAGAAAATGCTAAAAGTTTCCTTAAGCAGATTGCAGACAGATTTGCTGCAAATGAAAAGGTCTAAGCAAGTACTATTCTACTAAACTTGTTTCAATACGATATAATGGCAAAGGAAACATAAGGGAATACATTATGGAAATGTCTAATCTTGTTACAAGATTAAGGGCACTAAAGTTAGAGTTGTCTGAAGATATACTCGTGCACCTGGTCTTGATATCTCTTTCTCCACAATTTAATCCCTTTAAGATAAGTTATAATGCTCAAAAGGAAAAATGGACTCTTAACGAGCTCATTGCTCAGTGTGTGCAAGAGGAAGAGAGACTGAAAGAAGATAAGATAGAAAGTGCTCAATTAACATTTTCTTCCAATGGTAATGTTTCCAACAAGAAAAGGAAAAGGAACAATACAGGAAAAGGCACTGCAAACATTTGAACTTCATAGCCTAAGGGGCTGCAGAAACATGATAAGGTGATCAGTTGTTTCTTCTGCCGTAAGGATGGACATGTGAAGAAGGATTGCTCCAAGTACGAAAAATGGCTTGCCAAAAAGGGTAAACTTCTCAACTTTGTTTGTTCTGAAGTTAATTTGGCTTTGGTACCCAATCACACTTGGTAGATAGGTACAGGTACAACTACTCACATAAGTGTGACAATGCAGGGCTGTCTAAGGAGCAGAAAGCCAACTGATGCTAAAAGTTTCATCTTTGTGGGAAATGATGAGAAAGCTCCCGTTGAGGCTATTGGTCTATTCAGATTAAAGTTAGAATCTAGTTATTATTTAGATTTGGACGAGACTTTTTATGTACCGTCATTTAGATGGAATTTGATTTCTATTTCTAATTTGGACAAATTGAGTTATTCTTGTTCATTTAGAAATGGAAAATTTAGTCTCTTTCAGTATTCAAATCTTATTGGTACCAGTTTTTTAGTTGACAATTTATATAAATTGTACCTACATGCTTCATATGTTAATGAATGCTTGCATATAATTAATTATGGTACAAAACACAAATTAATTAATGAGAATTCTTCTATGTTATGGCACAAGCGTTTAGGGCATATTTCTGAACAAAGAATACAGAGACTTGTGTCAGAAGGAATTCACGATTTGCTTGATTTTTCAGATTTCAAAATCTTTATTGAGTGTATTAAAGGAAAACAAACAAATATCAAGAAAATAGGTGCCAAAAGGAGTTCAAACGTCTTGGAATTAATTCATACTGATATATGTGGTCCATTCCCTATGGCTTCTTGGAATGGTCAACAGTATTTTATTACTTTCATAGACGATTATTCTCACTATGGGTACCTATACTTAATTCATGAGAAGTCTCAGTCGTTAGACGTTTTTAAGAAGTATAAAGCTGAAGTTGAAAATCAACTTGGTAGAAAAATTAAAGCCGTTAAATCTGACCGTGGTGGCAAATACTATGGTAGATATGACGGATCAAGTGAACAACATCCAGGACCCTTTGCAAGGTATTTAGCAAAATGTGGGATCGTTCCTCAATACACCATGTCGGGGACTCCAAGTCAAAATGGTGTAGCTGAGAGACGAAATCAAACCCTAAAGGATATGGTGAGAAGTATGATAAATAATTCCTCTTTACCAAAGTCACTTTGGGGAGAAGCTTTAAAGACTACAATGTATATCCTTAATCTAGTTCCAAGCAAAGCAGTAGCTAAAACCCCATATGATTTATGGACAGGAAAGAAGCCTAGCATTAGGTACTTGCATGTTTGGGGTTGTCCAGCTGAAGCTAGGCCATATAAGCATAATGAAAGGAAATTAGACTCAAGCACGGTAAGCTGCTACTTTGTTGGATACTCAGAAAGATCGGGGGGTTTCAAGTTTTATAATCCCTCAAGTAAATCCTTTTTTGAGATGGGAAATGCTAAGTTCATTGACGATGTTGAATATAGTGGGAGTGTTAAACCCAAAGATCTTGTCTTTGAAAAAGAACATGTCACTGTTCCTACAATTGCAATTGAAAATGATCAGACAATTATGTCTGGTGTTGTTCAAGATACAAATACAGATTATCAAGATATTCCTAGCTTACCTCTTACTTATATTGAAGAGTAAGCTCCTATTCAATTAGAGGAGCAACAACAACCTCAATTGGAAGTGCCATTATGGAGATCCTCTAGGGAGAGGAGATCAGCGATTCCAGATGATTACAACGTTTATCTCCAAGAACATGAGTTTGATATAGGAATGGAAGATGATCCAACATCTTTCACTGAAGCCAAACAAAATGTTCACTCCCAACATTGGATTGAGGCCATGAAAGATGAGATGAAATCAATGGAGGACAATGGCATTTGGGATCTTGTCGAATTGCCTAAAGGAGCAAAATTGATTGGTTGTAAAAGGATTTTCAAAACCAAACGAGATTCGAAAGGCAATATCAAAAGATATAAAGCACGTCTAGTCGCTAAAGGTTTCACTCAAAAAGAAGGTATTGATTATAAAGAGACTTTCTCTATAGTTTCATTGAAAGACTCTTTTAGAATCATTATGGCATTTGTAGCTCATTATAATTTAGAGTTACATCAAATGGATGTAAAGACAGTGTTTCTCAATGGAGACATTAAAGAAACAATTTATATGGTACAGCCAAAAAATTTCGTGTCAGATTATGCAAATTAAAGAAATCCATCTATGGTTTAAAGCAAGCATCCCATCAATGGTACCGAAAATTTGATCAAGTGATTTTCTTATTCGATTTTAAAGAGAACATTGTTGATCAATGTATTTATCACAAGATCAATGGGAGTAAGTTTATTCTTCTGGTACTTTATGTTGACGATATTATACTAGCAAGCAGTGATACAGGCTTGTTGCATGAAACTAAGAGATTTCTATCAAGTAATTTTAAAATGAAAGATCTTAGGGATGCATATTTTGTGTTGGGCATACAAATCCATCAAGATCGTTCTCATGGAATACTTGGCTTATCACAAAAGGCATATATCGATAAGGTGCATAGCAAATTTGACATGAAGAATTGTGCATGAGGAGATACACCCATTGCTAAAGGTGATAAATTTAGTTTGCTTCAATGCCCAAGAAATGAGATTGAAAAGAAAGAGATGCAAAAGGTTCCTTATGCCTCAGCAGTAGGGAGTCTTATGTATGCTCAAGTCTGTGCACGTCCGAATATTGCGTACGCAGTTGGAATGCTTGGCAGATATTTAAGTAACCCTGGTAAGGATCATTAGAAAGCAGTAAAGAAGGTTATGTGGTATCTACAAAGAACTAAAGATTACATGCTTACATATGGGAGGTCAGATCATTTAGAGATCGTTGGGTATTCAGACTTCGATTTTGCTGGTTGCCTTCATAGCAGAAAATCTACTTCTGGCTATATTTTCATGTTAGCTGGAGGAGCTGCCTCATGGAAGAGTGTAAAGCAGTCACTCATAGCTTCTTCCACCATGGAGAAAGAATTTATAGCCTGTTATGAGGCATTGAACCAAGTAATATGGTTGCAGAATTTTATCATCAGGCTATGCTTTGTCTATGGTATTGAGAGGCCATTGAAGATTAATTGTGATAATAAAGCCATTGAGTTATACTCTAAGAACAATAGAAGCTCGTCGAAGTCAAAACATATTGACATTAAGTTTCTTCTTATCAAGGAGAGAGTTCAGAGTCTTCAGATTACTATTGAACATATAAATACAAACTCCATGATTGTGGATCCGCTTACAAAGGGAGTACCACCTAAGGTGTTTAATGAGCATGTAGCTCGTATGGCTGTGGTTCATCCTGATGATATACTTGTATAGTGAGAGCTTGTTTCTTGATGTTCATTTGTTATTGAGATTTTTCTGATCAGGATAAAGTATTTTTTTTTTGTTATTATTGAAAACTCTGAAATAAAGTAATATTCTTTCAGTAGCAGTATGCATAAAGTCTTGAAAGAATGTTAAAGTAGGACTAGTTGGAAATAGGCATGTTAATGGATCACATTTCAGGTAATTTCCATGAAACACATCCATACTTGATCTATGTCGTTGATTATATTAATATACGTGACTATTGATGGGTCTAGTTACGGAATATATGTAACGAACATCGCTTTGATCCTATGTTGATATAATTGATGGACCAAATTATTTAGAGATGTTCTTTGTAAAGATAGCAAGTATTGAGCTTATAAAGTTATTTTAAATGTACAATAGTCAAGCGACATATGTGGCCCAAGTGGGAGATTGTTGAGAAATTATTTTTGTGGGCCTACATATATCAATTTATGGTACATTATAGGCTATCTAATTTGTTTTCGTCCATTTAAAAGTGATCAAATAAAGTTATTGTACTTCAGTGCATCTCAATTGGTATGGAGATCTGATATTTTATTCAATTTTAATGATGGGCTAAAATAGGATAAAATATACTTCAGTTATAAATAGGCTATGGTCCCTAGTCTAAATGTAATTTTTCTCATTCTCATATCCCATCAGTGAGTGAGTTAGGGTTTTCTCTCAAAAGGTAAAAGTTTAGACTAGAAGACTGCTAACCCCAATCAATCAATTTCAATGGATCGAGATACACTTCTGTATTCTAATTTTCTTGATGATTGAATATGAGATCCTAGATATAAATATTATGTAATTATAGTTTTCCTTACAGAGTTATCTACCTTATGTGAGATCTGAGAATTTCAGACATATTTTATTGATGTAATAATAATTTGAAGTGTAATTTATTGAGCTAAGTGAATTGGGGAATGATAATTGGAGATATATATGTTAAGTGTTTAAAATAAATGTGAAACTATGAGGACAGATCGATCTGGGAGAAGGAGAGATCGATCTGGTGAGTTATAAATGACAAAGAAGGAGAAATTTAAGGAGCATATCGATCTGGGAGAAGGAGAGATCGATCTGGTGAGTTAAAAATGACAAGGAAGGAGGAATTTAAGGAGCAGATCGATCTCCAATGGAAGAGGATCGATCTCCTTATGAATCTGTTTGAGAGAAGATCGATCTCATGAGGAAGAGATCGATCTCCAAATGATTCTGTTTGGAAGAAGATCGATCTCCTCAAGGAGCAGATCGATCTCATAAAGCCATAAAGAGATCAATCTCACCCCTCGACAGATCGATCTCCTAGGCATAAATTGCCCCAAATCGTCCCAAAAATTCAAACGCAGATCGATCTCTTCAAGAGCCAGATCGATCTCCTACCTCCAGTCTATACAAGGAATCCCTTTTTTTCTCCTGCAATTTCACTTTCTCTCTCTTCCAACCCCATTTCCACTGAAAACCTAACTTTCTCACTTATCCAAAACACCCATTTCCGGCCAAATCAAGAGTTGTGGCAAGAAGGAAAGTTGTTCCTCATCAAAGGGAGAACAACATACTTGGAAATCGAAGGACGAATCGGATCGAGGCGTGGGTTGTGCGTCTCACAAGCTTTGGGTAATTTCTAAACCTCGATCTTGATATTTGAGACGATTTTGATGATATTGGTGGTTGTCATTGCGTTGAAATAGCTGAGAAATGATTAGGGATTGATGAAATTGCAATGTGGTTGGAGTGATAATGATATTTAGCAATTTTGGTAATTTTAGGAATTTTGAGCTATAAATGGAAATTTAGACAATGTGGTGAATTAGCATAGATAATTGGCATGAGAAATGTAGAACGTTGAGATGTTGTGAATGAGAGTGTAGTTTGGGGGTAGAGTTACGAGAATCAAGAGATTTGAGGTGTTATGAGCAAATATGCTCGATTTTGAGAATTGAGGTTTATGAGATAATTGAGTATTGATGTTTTAACATCGTTTGGACAGCTCGGGAGTTCCAGAGTGGAATGCGAGGCTAGTCCGTGATACGGGGGAAACGATTGCACTATACGAGGTGCAAAGAGGTAAGGGAAATCTAAACCATTTGTGTATGTGATTTGTAAACTATTATAGCATGATTTGTGGTTTATGAAACAAGCATGTTGAGTGTTGTGTTGAGTTATAATTGCACACTGTTTTTTTATAGCCGGTTGGAGCCCATTGTTTTATGCGTTTATAAGCTGAGTGTGAAATTGCTTTATAAACCGTTGAATTTTGTGTGAGTAATGAATTGGGCTTTAGGTTAAGGCAATATCGAGATTTGAGAAATGTGTGCGTGCTTTGCCTGTTGGAACTCGATTTTATTATGTTTTGTGTTGAGTACAAAACAGTTTTCAAATGAGTTTTATGAGAGAAAAACCACTATGAGTTCTACGTGAAGGCAAACCAGTCTTGTGTGATAAGACTTAGGTGTGTAATTTTGAGTACACACCGGGCATTGCTCTAGTAGCATGTAAGCCCGATTTCTTCTCCGTTCTGGTAACGTGAGAATAACCCATTCTGTGGCTGTGCCACGTATACTTAGTGGCCGTTGCCACGTGTGAAACCCCATTTGGTGGCCGTTGCCACGTGAGAAACCCTATTGGTGGCCGTTGCCACGTGAGAAACCCCATTGGTGGCCGTTGCCACGTGATACCCCATTTGGTAGCCGTTGCCACGTGAGAAACCCCATTGGTGGCCGTTGCCACGTGATACCCCATTTGGTGGCCGTTGCCACGTGAGAAACCCTATTTGGTGGCCGTTGCCACGTGAGAACCCCTAAATCAGTGGCCATGCCACGTGTGTTTAGTGGCTATGCCACGTGAGAATTTAAATCAGTGGCTATGCCACGTGTGAAATTAAATCAGTGGCCATGCCACGTGTGTTTAGTGGCTATGCCACGTGTGAATTTAAATCAGTGGCCATGCCACGTGTGTTTAGTGGCTGTGCCACGTGCATTACTATTTCAGTGATTTTATCACGTTCATTGAGAAAGCGTTTATCGCATTGTTTTCACATGCTTTGTTATTGCTCTAGACTGAGCCTTTTTACTTCATGTTTTCACATGATTTGAGACATGAGAATGTCGTTTTGAGTACTTTCATGCTATGGTTTTCAAATGAGTTTCACATACAAATAAATATTTTGTGATGTGCATTTTGGTTTATGAAATGAGTTCCTTACCCCCCTTACTGAGCGATTTAGAAGCTCACCCTATTTTCTTTTCCCCCCAGATTTCTTCAAGTGAAAAGGGTTTCCCCTGCGACGTACGGAGTAGTGGCTAGTGGAGGACTTGAGCTCCAGGTCATATATATTGTATTTTGAGGTATCTTTTATGTTTTCATGTACCCAGACAATTATTACGATTGCAGACACTTGATGTATAACATTTTATGGGATGTATTAGGATTAATTGACTTGGAATTGAGTAAGGTGTAAAATACAGTATTTATTATATCATGACGAGATCCTGAGGCATGATAATTATGATGACGTATGACACTGCACAGGAATGCACCCTTAATTGTGAATTAATGAGTAAAAAGTTTTAAATTTGCCCTATTTTCCGCATTTTCGGGGCGTGACACCTTAACCTTTTAGATTGCTAATCTTATAAAGAAGGCAGAATCTCTTACTACCCAGGTTAATTCTACCTTCAGTCTTAACCCTATTTTGTCGGTCCAAAGTCCTTTAATTTCATGCACTCTGTGTAGTGGTACACACTCTAGTGATAAGAGCTAACTGAACTTAGAATCTGTTCAGTACATTGCGCCGTCTCAGAGGCAACAAAACAATTCATACTCCAGCATCTATAATCTAGGGTGGAGGAATCACCATTTTTTTTCTTTTGGATCCAAAATCAGAAGCAATCATACATTTCCATACTTTTAAGACCCCCTAGTTTTTAGCATCCACCCTCGTATACTCCACCAGCTCAACAGCTTCCACATCATTAGTCTCACCAGTCCTATCAGCCACATCATTTTCAACGTCATCCACTACCACCACCACCTGTACAACCCCAGCACATACTTGCACCTAAAACTAAGAAAAAGCCCTCACTTGAGGAAATGTTCACAACTATCCTGCAGAATCCAGCTGCATCCATGAAGAATCTGGAAGTCTAGGTTGGACAGATAGCTAATGTTCTCAGTAACGTCCACAAAAAGTCCCTCCCTAGTAATATCGAAGCTAATCTTATTAGAGAAAAAGGAGGGTAAGGAGCATGTTAAGGCCATTACCCTTTACAATGGCAGAGAGTTAGATGATCCACATGCTAGGTCCAGTCCTATTGAGTCTATAGTGGCAAAGCCCCTAGGTTCTAAAGAAGCAGACCACAAGGACCAGGTACACGATGATCAGGCTGCAGAGATGTTTAAGTGAAGTGCTTCTTCGTTTTCTTTTTCATACCTTTCTTCTTGCTTTGTTAACCCTACACCTATTAGCACTACATATCCTCCAGATAGGCCATCGATACCATTTCCTCAAAGGTTCTTAAACAAGAAGCTTAAACAGTAGTTTGCTAAATTCCTTGAGGTGTTTAAGAAGTTTCACATTAACATTCCCCTTGTAAAAGCTTTAGAACAGATGCCAAGTTATGCGAAGCTTATGAAAGATATCATTTCAAGAAAGAGAAGACTAGAGGATTATGAGATAGTGGCACTTCATCATTCAGAGGCGATTACCTTTTAGGCTTAATAATCCAAGTAGTTTTACTATACCTTGCACCATAGGAAACCAGTTTTTTGCTAGAGCCCTATGCTATTTAGGAGCTAGTGTTAACCCGATGCCTTAGTCTATGTGCTAAAAGTTAGGAGAAGGAGATGCAAAGCGTACCACAGTGACCCTTTAGTTAGCTGACAGATCCATTAAGCACCCGAAAAAGATCTTTGAGGATGTTTTTGTTAAGATGGAAAAGTTCATTTTTCTTACAAACTTTATTATGTTGGATATGGAGGAAGACAAGAAAGTCCCTATCATTCTAGGCAGACCCTTCTTAGCTACTGGTAAGACCTTGATTGATGTTTAGAAAGGGGAATTGACCATGATAGTTTAAGATCAAGAGGTGACTATTAATTTATTTAAATCTTTGAGGTTTCTTGATGACTCTTATAATTGTTTCAAGATGGACATAGTTGATAGAGACATCATTGAGGAGTTCTCTAAGACTTACATGTTAAACCCTTTAGAGGTTTCGTTAGTAAAATTTGTGAATCTTAACGACTATAATGAGGACAATGATGATGTTTATGAGGCATTGTAGTTGTTAGAAGTTTCTCCCCTGATGAGATAACCCAGTTTGAGACTTTAGACACCTCATTTACTCCAATTTTAGATGTCTCTCCATCTACCAGTAACTCTCCAGCTTTAGAGCTTAAGCCCTTACCCTCATATCTTAGATATGTTTATCTAGGTGATTCCTCCACTAGGCCAGTTATAGTGTCTGTTGCTCTCTCGATTGATCAGAAGAAGAAATTATTATAGATTTTAAGATAGCACCAAAAGGCCATAGGCTGGTTTATTTTTTATTTTAAGGGTATTAGTCCCTTAATTTGTTTGCATAAGATATTATTAGAGAATGAGGATAGGCTATCAGTAGAGCACCAGTGCAACTTAAATCCTACTATGAAAGAAGTGATAAAAAAAAAGATAATTAAGTGGTTAGAAGTTGGGATCATATATCCCATTTCAGACAGTACTTGGGTGAGCCAAATTCAATGTGTCTCTAAGAAAGGAGGGATAACTATGATTGAGAATGAGAACAATGAGCTTATGCCCACGAAGACTGTCATTGGTTGGCAAGTATGTATGGACTATAGGAAGCTTAACAAGGCCACCAGGAAAGATTACTTTATTTTGCCCATTATTACTCAGATGCAAGGTAGGTTAGTAGGTCATGAGTTTTACTATTTACTGGATGGGTACTCTATGTACAATCAGATAGCTATAGCCCTAGAAGACCAAGAAAAGACCACTTTCACTTGTCCATATGGGACATTTTCATTTCAATGGATGTCATATGACCTATGTAATGCACTTGCGACCTTTTAGCATTGTATGATGGCTATATTTCATGACATGGTAGAGGACGTTCTAAAGTCTTCATGGATGATTTCTCTATATTTAGGGATAGTTTTAATCTCTGTTCCATAACTTGGCATTGGTTTTGAAAATATGTGAAGCGACAAATTTAGTGTTGAATTGAGAGAAGTGCTATTTTATGGTTAGGGAAGGTATCGTGCTTGGGCACAAGATCTCATCGAATGGGATAGAAATAGATAGAGCTAAGGTGAAAATCGTTGAGAAGTTACCTTCTCCTACATCCATTAAAGGAATCAGAGTTTTTTGGGCCACACAAGCTTTTATACAAGGTTCATAATGAACTTTTCATAGATCTCAAAGCCTTTATGTAACCTTTTTGAAAAATATATTGCATTCTATTTTGATGAGTTTTGCATGGATGCATTTAACACATTAAAGTATAAGTTAGTTACAACCACCATGATCATAGCTACGGACTAGAGCTCACTTTTTGAGTTAATGAGTGATGCGAGTGATTACGTAGTTGGGGCTGTACTTGGACAAAGAAAAGGAAAAGTCTTTCTTGTTGTCTACTATATAAGTAAGACTCTGAATGAAGCCCAATTAAACTATGCTACCACCGAGAAGGAACGATTAGCAATAGTATTTGCTTTTGATAAGTTTTGCTCCTATCTCATCAGCACTAAGGTGGTAGTGTACATTGATCTGCTACTATCAAATACCTAGTCTCTAAGAAAGATGCAAAACCTAAATTCATTCGATGGATGCTCTTACTTTAGGAGTTTAACTTAGAGATTAAGGAAAAGAATGGGATTGAGAATTAAGTAGCTGACCCTTTATCTAGATTGAAGGGTGGACTTAAGGAAGATGGTACAACAATTAATGCGTCATTTGCTGATGCACAACTATTTGCTTTTGGGCACTCCAATTTGGCCTAGCATGTTGACTTCATTAACAATCTGGTGAGCAATGTGTAGCCACCTAATTTGACTGCCTCGTAGAAGAAGATGTTTTTAAGTGATGTCAAATATTATATGTGGGATGAGCCTTTCATGTATAAGTAGTGTAATAATCATATATTGCGAAAGTGTGTTCCTATAGATGAGGTAGATAATACATTTAGACATTGTTGTTCTTCTTATTGTGAAGAGCATTTTATAGGAGAAAAGACAGTTGCCAAGGTTTTGAAATTTGAAAACTACTAGCCTATTTTGTTTAAGAATGGCTATTAATTCGTGTCTAGATGTGATAGGCATCAAAGGGTAGGTAATATTTCAAAAAGAAATAAGATGCCTCTAACCAACATTTTAGAAGTAGAGATCTTTTATGTTTGGGGCATAGACTTCATAGGACCTTTTGTACTTTCATATGGCAATCTCTACATTTTAGTTGTTGTGGACATGTATCTAAATGGGTTGAGGCGATGGCTTTTCCAACTAATGATGCCAAGGTGGTGATTAGATTTTTTAAGAAAAATATTTTTTCATGATTTGACACCCTTAGAGTTATCGTTCGTGATAGGTGTCTTAGTTTTTGTGACAAGAGCTTTGATGAACTTTTAGGGAAATATGGGGTCATGTATAAGGTAGCCACTTTATCACTTACAGACTAGTGGTCAGGTAGAGTTATCCAATAGGGAGAGTAAGGGTATATTGGAGAAGATAGTGGACTCAAATAGAAAGGATTAGTCCATTAGGTTAGATGATGCAATCTAAGCCTATAGGACAGCCTTTAAGACGCCTATTGGGATGTCCTTTTATCAGCTTATGTATGGAATGGCTTATCATTTGCTAGTGGAGTTTGAGCATAAGGCGTACTGGGCCCTTAAGAACCTGAACTTCAATTTAGATGCAGCTGAGGAGAAAAGGCTGCTACTGTCATGCCCTAGAAACCTGGAAATATGAGCTAATTTTTCATTTTTCTTATTTTCTTAATTAAGTTGCATTCCCATCAGTGTCGATTCTTAACCTTTTCATTTTACAAAATTTCATCGGCATAGCGGCTTATTTATGAACTTAACTCCCTACAAAGTTTAAAACATAGTTTATATCCCACAACAGTTGCTTTTAATCTTATTTTATAATTAATAGTGACTTCTGTAATACCCCTGAAAGTACATTTATTCTATAAACTGTACGTTTACAACTTTACATACATACTTGCCTAGATTACATCCCAAAATATTCTTTGCATCAATTGTCTATGCTATATAGGTTGTCTAGCAATTAAAGGAAAAGTATACCTTATCGTGTACTGGAGGTATCCTAGGGAGGGTATCGAGTCCACCAACCTACTCAATTACATGATAGGCGTAGAAAGTGATCACTTCAAAAAGTCTATAAGAGTAGAGAAAGGGGTGAGCTCTTCAAGCCAGTAAGACATACGTTTAATGTAGTCTTAATATCAAAACATATGAAAACAAGATGCTTTTATACAAACACTGGTAAGCATATATATATATTTATCAAAAATAGACTTGTCTTGAAACAAGTAAATCGAACACATTTCGAATGACATAATTCACTTGTCCCAAAGTTTATTACTTTTCTTTCGAAGTCATACAGAACATACACTGGAGACTAGGCAATTACACATAGCAAACACAAGTCATGTTCATATAAATGCAACCTCCGAAGAGGGAGACAAACAAACAGAGTACCGATGGCTATGGTAAGGGGACTGTAGACTAGATCAGGGTCATATAACACCCTACACAATCAAGGATCAAAACAAACAATGCTCGAAGTGGTAGACGATAAGGCAGCGAGTGGCTACACATACCTGACGCGGTTAAACATGCACCACAAAGGACTAAGCATTTGTATTGTGGCATAAGGCATGCACCACGAAAGTCCAAATTCCACACGGGCCATGTATGACAGATATCATGGTCTACCTATTGTCTTAGTCTCAAAATGATACTTACAAATTCTTTTTCAGGCTTATTAACCCGCATAGTAATGAAACCGAGCTTGTAGTTAAATTTCATATACATAAAACTAATTCATAGAATCCATTTCCATATTACAATTTACATTTTCCAAAACATTTCACATATGTTAGAAAAATACGCTCGGGGAGCTCGGAAGGTGGCTTTTCCTTCGATTTTTCAATTTAAATATGAATAATGCTTTTTGAAATATCGAAAATACATTTCAAACATGTTTATATATTAAAAATGAGGTAATGACAATACTAATACCACTTTATATTGCATCCCTTACCTAACGAATCTTGAAACAACATAAATCGTCGGGTGATAAGTTTACCTCGCTTTACGTGTTGATACCTCTAGCTATCCAAAATAGTTCTAAAATCATCATATGATGCTCAATTCCATCTCAGTATGCTTAAACATACATCCACTTCCATAATCTTCACTAAACTTGACTGTTTTTTCACTTTTCCTATTTTCTCGATTTTACCGATTAAATGGTCGATTTAGGCAATTTCGATAGTTTCTTTTCTTCTAACTTCAAAATTATAAACTTAACAACCTAAACACTTATCCAAGTCTAAAATCAACATACCACGACTTGTCAAATTATCAATCTTTCATACTTTTACAGTTCTTTACTAAACTAAAATCAACATACCACAACTTGTCAAATTATCAATTTTTCATACTTTTACAGTTCTTTACTAAACTAAAATCAACATACCACAACTTGTAAAATTATCAATTTTTCATACTTTTACAGTTCTTTACTAAACTAAGCTATACAGCAAACCTTTCGGTATTAAACAATCATTCTACAACATTAAATTCAACCAAATTTCAACATTTCTTTAGCATTCCATGGCTGGCCAAACCTATGCTTATCACTAAAAATTATTTCATTAATTTCCACTTTAGCCAAATTAAGCAAATCCATCAAACATAAACATATATCAAACTTATCATCTTCCAACAACTTTACCTCAGGTTTGACCAAGTTTGACCCGAGATTCTTCATCCAACAATGATTCCTAGCCAGAAACAGGGCAAATTCTACCCTTGTTCTTCTCTCTAGCTTTTCACCTAGCAAACGAGCTTGTTTAAGGCTGAATTTTTTATATGTTGTAAAGGACTTAGGAACAAAGATTTGATCCTTCTTGACCGAAGTTTAAAAGTGGCTTGAGAGTGGACAAATAAATAACAAAAGTCTGGCTTAGGGACGACATCAATGACAAATTGGGAGGGTTGGTTCTCTGTGGTTCAAGCTGATTTTAGGAAGTTCTCTACCATTTCAAAAAGAGCATGAACTACTCTTTTATTCTGGAGAAGACTGGGCTTAAACACGTTATGGATGGGCTTCAAATTGGGTGATTTTGGTGGGCTAGCAAATGTTGGGCTTGGGCCTGCCAATAACCCTATTTTTGTAAAATCAATAAAAATTATTTCGAGCCCATTTCTTCCCAAATTTCCACTTTTCAAGTGTTCTACAAGGTCTCTCATATGTCTGATAAAAATTGTGGCCCATGTTTTAAGAAACGTTCCCCGATTGAGCCCATTTTGCGCGATTTGGTTATTACCGATTGAATTGGCTTAAGGTTTTCGATTTACTTTAACATTTTATTTGATCACCAAAACCTTCTTATTTCTGCTAAATCTTCATTCCCTAAGTCAAATATACCTTACTTTAATTTCTTATGGCATTGGAACATTTTTTATGAATTTATAGAATTTATTACAAATTTATTTCACTAGCTAGCCCCAATTGCTCGGTTTAGTGCTAACTCGAGTTCCTACTAACTTTTTCAGTTCCAATACCTTAGTTTCAACTCTAACCATGAAAACATACCTATATTTATAATATTTGAGAGGTACTTAAACTTAAAGCCTTACCTGTGTTTTCGTGCCCTGAACTCGAGTGTTTCGATTGTTTCGGGCTTGCATAATGTTTTTTTGAGTATCTTAATTACTTTCTAGATTCCAAATAAATAGTGAAAGAAAAAATTTTGGGTTTCACAGCTATAGCTTAATTAATTAGATGAATTCAGGTTATAGACATAAGGGAATACCAAGCTCTACAAAGACAAGACTAACTGATGGCATGACAGGAATCTTAAGGAGAGACACTTCAAGCAAGGATAACAAGTTTTGTTCTTTAATTCTTGATTGAAATTATTTCTAGTAAAGCTTAAATTTACATGGACAGGACCCTTTACTATTACACAATTATTCCCTCATTAAGCCATTGAAATCATGGATGAGACCTTGAAATAGCCCTTTAAGGTTAATGGGTATTGGCTTAATCATTACTTTGAGCATTTTGTTACCATGTTAGCTGACCCTCCAATTTCAATGAGAGTCTTGCTGAAGACTATAAACTCAGCCCAACTTCATTGTTCATACTTTCAACACAATTTCATCTTCTTGCACTCAGCTTCATTGGTTTTGTTTTGTTTTTTTTTTTTTTTGACTTTTTATACAATTCTTTTTCGTTTTTATGCTGATTCTTCCTTTGTTTCCTTTATATATAGTCTTTTCAGTAGCACTTCCTCATCCAACTTCATAGTATTCATCATCAAATAGGGGAGTATTTTAATCCTAAGCTTAATTGAGTATATTATTTACACCTTGATGATACTCTGCACTTTAAATTTGGGGGAGAGGATTCACGTGAGCATTTGCAAAATAAAAAAAAAATTGAGCAAAATTGCAATTTTCGTTATCAAAATTTTTGAAAATATGAGTTTACACTATTTTTTTGGGTGATTTAGTGCTTAGCATGTTGTTTTCCCATAATGCTATGATATGACCCTATGATTTAGTCTGACTTTGATCGAAAAGCATGGTTTTAGTGAAAAGCATGAAGTTAATTTCTTGATTTTTTTCTTGATTTTGATTACGATTGCCTCATTTTACGCACATATCATGTCATGGATTTATATGCTCATTTAGAGAAAGCTTATATAGATATAAGATTGCATTTGTTAATTTGATCTTGTGCATCATATCCTAGAATTTGTTTGATCCTCTCTCGAGGTGAAATATTAGATTACACTTTATTAAGGAAGTAATCTTGGCCATCTTTGGATCATTTGAGCCTTTCTAGACAACCTTAAACATATTTTACCCCTAGTCACCTCTCTGGCCCGAATAAGCTTTTCTCTATATAAGCACCTGCGTGATATTCCCTAGCTTAAACACTTTTTCCTATACTTTACCCTCATAACATGTAATGTCACTAGGATATATTCAAAGCTATGTACATATGGGTTATGGGTGATAGTGAAAAAGAAAAAAAAAGAGAGAAAAAGAAGGAAAGAAAATAAAGTACATAAGAAAAAAAGAGAAAAGAAAAAAATATAAAAAGGAAATAAAATAGTTTAGCAAAATAGAAGAGTTTAGCAATAGATATAGCTTTAAACATTAAGGGTCCTCATGATTAGGGGTATTTGAGCATAAATCGACTTTATCATACCATAACCATAGCCTTACATTACAAGTTTAGTCAAGTCTTACTGATATTTGATTAAATACGACTACATTAGTTGAGAGAGAAATGAAAAGCAAACTTCTGGGAGTGATCACTTGTCACTGACTTTGCATTTTTGTGCCTGCATAATCTTATTTGGATGGTGTACTTTGGAATGACTTTGACAGTATCACACATACACGAGTAGTCCAATTTGGGTTGAGACTTATAATTGAATGATTTTGAGTGTTTGACCTATAGCTGTGAGTCTTTGAGATCAGAGATTTTACTTTTTCTTTAAGTATAATATTGAGAAAATAAATTTTTTTTGTACTTTTCATCTCTTACATATATTTTGTTTTGCTTGAGGACAGGTAAAAACTTAAGTTTGGAGTGTGACAACTCTATGAAAATAAAGTTATTTTGAGCTAGATTTCTTAATTAATTAATTAAATCCCCTTATTGTTTTATTAATTATCCCCTAATTTTAGTTAAGTTCCTCAAGCTTTTCAAATAAATAAAATCTAGAAAACTTTTTAGCCATTTCAATAGAAAATTGATTGAAAATAGGCTAAAAAAGAGACTAGACCGCTTGAAAACAACAAACAGGTGGAATTTGGTCTTATAACATGAGTCATTATCTCTCTGTTTCGTTAACACCTAGGATGCCAAGTGCCCATTTCTTATCCACTCTTGAAGGATAAGAACAAAGGACACCTAGTCCAGCACATGGAAGACACATGTCTTTGCCACCTTGCATGCTTATGTGGACAAGAAGGTAACAGAAGGTGCTAGAAGAAAAACAAGTGTCCATGGTTGTTTGGAGACTTTATGGCATGAAAATATCTCTTTTGAACAGCCAAATACATGAAGATAAGTGGCCAACCATTTCCAATTCATCTAAGATAGGAAATACCCTTTTTACCTTGTATTTAGTGACTATATAAACAAAAATATGAGGAAGAAGAGGAGGTCGGCTACTATAGTTTATTTTAGGGTTATTTTCTAGTTTCTTTTATGTTCTTGAAGTTAGAAAAAGGTAACCACCATTTTTCTATTGAAGCTTTCTTTCATTTTCCTTTGTTTTGCAACTTTATAACCATTTTAATGCAAGTATTTGTTTATTTTCTTTAGCTTTAATGTTTATTCTTATTTTCAGGACTTCAATACTCTTCTCCATTTTCGTTCTCTTCTTACTTTGATATTGATTGAGTTTTATGAGGATGAGAGCTTGAAATGTTGGAAAACTACCTCCATATCTCTTGTTCTTGAGCTTGGTCTACACTTGTTTTCTTTAAATTTTTTAACTATTTTTTCTACCTTATTTTTAGTGTTTATATTTTTTTCTTTCTTTTGTAAGTCTTCTTTTTATGTTTTATATTTCTTTTTATGCTTTTGAGATAAGAAAAAATACAAAAAAAAAATGGTTTAATTTAGAAAGCTTGTGTGTGGCGTTACTTTGCTTCAAATCTATCGACTATTTAGGCATTACTTCTAGTAATTTTTCTAGTTTGTTGTTCACATGTGTATCATTTAATTTTTAGGGATTTTTAGGAAGTCATTTAGATTAGGTTTTACGCATGGTTTTATGGTTAGTGCATTAAACTTTACTATTGTTACAAAACTGAGTTTGTGGGTTGTTTGCATTGATTTAACCATTGGTTTGCATCATTTTAGAACATATTTACATCATATTAGATCATAATTAGGTCATATAATTATTTGAAAAATTTTAGATTAGGTTTTCATGCATTTTTAGCGGTTAGATCATTTTACATTTCACTTTTTATTTTCTTGTTGCATTTGGCTTCCTCTGGGCTGTTTTTTTAGGTCTGCTTTAGTTAATTCGTGGGACCATTTAGAGTGTTTTAAAATTTCTAATTATCCATATAGTTAACATAAATTTAGGATGCATTAGGTGAATTTTTAGGAAGCATTTAGACCATGTTTTGATTTTTCTCATTCAACTTGGGTTGTTTTGTATTTCGTTCTGGTCAATAAGTTTAGTGGGTGCGTTGGGCGTAGTTTGGATACATTTTAAGGTATGTTAGGGTCCATTTAGGTCATATACATAGTCATTTAGGGTTAGGAAAAATTTGGTGAATTTATGATATCATTTATATATATATATATATTTTAGAATTTTTATTTCAAGTAAAATGTTAGCTGTCCAGGTTTAGTTTTAGGGCTATTTGAGGTTAGTTAGTGGGCTATTTTAGGGTTAAGTAAGTGTCTTTACGTAGTTTCCATTTAGGTTTAGGATTAGGGATAGGGTAGAATATGGTTTGATTTAATTTCCATCATTTTCACACATAAATTTAGGGTTTAATTGCATATTCATTTTAGGATTTAATTTACAGTTTTAGGTGCATTTAAATTGTTGTTTTAGTTATTATGTTTGCATTAGTTTAAGGTTTAAATAGTACATTTAGAGTTAGTTTAGGTTTAGGTTCCATTTCATACACATTTAGTGCTTATCTCATTTTCTTTCAAAACAATTCCGAGAAGATTTTATATTTCATGCATATTTTTTTAGTACCATTAATTAGTTTAAGGGTTGTTTAGTTAGTTTTAGTTGCATTTTTTTGTTAGCCATTGTTTTAGGGTTACATTATAGTACAATTAGGATTAGGGGTTTTAAATTAGGATTTTGAGGGTTTTAATTTAGAGTTTTATAGTTTTCATACATTTTATTATTTTCCATTTATTAGTTTTAGTTTTATTTTCATATAGTTTTTGCATTTTTAGAAATTTTTAGATATATTTTCATTAATTGCATTTCAGGATCATTTTTTTCTATTATTTTCATTTTTAACTTATTTTTCATTACCAATCTTAGCTTTCATCTTTTTTCTTTATAGTTGCATTTCATTTCTTTGTGAGTAGTTCTTACTTTTGATTTTTTATTTTATTTGTTTAATTTCTTTAATAAGCCTCACATATCACACTATAAAAATATTCATAATTGGCTAGGATATACTTAGGGAAAATTAGCTGGTACTTAGTATGTGTAACGACTGTGTGGCACTTTGTTCTCACAGGATTCAAGAGGTGGCCCCCACAGTCTCACTCAATGTATTGTCCTCTTTGGCTGCGCAGCATAAGCCTTAAGGTTTTGTTCCCCCCGGACGCGTCCTCAATGGTTCAAACCATGGACCCTGAAGTCCATTTATCTTACACACATGGTACCATTTGTTCTAGTACCATGTGTGTACGATAAATGGACTTGAGGGTCCATGTTTCGAACTATCGGGGACGTGTCCTAGGGGAACAAAACCTTGAGGCTTCTGCTGCGTAGCCAAAGAGGACAATACATTGAGTGAGACTATGGGGGCCACCTCTTGAATCCTGCGAGAACAAAGTTCCACACAATCGTCACAATAAAACGTGCGTTATTGTGACGACTGTGTGGCACTTTGTTCCCGCAGGATTCAAGAGGTGGCCCCCACATTCTCACTCAACATATTATCCTCTTTGGCTTCGCAGTGGAAGCCTCAAGGTTTTGTTCCCTCAGGACGCGTCCCCAGTGGTTCAAACCTCAATCATTAAGACCTTAGCCTTTACACATTTGGCATCAATTGCTCCACTGGAACAACTGGTACCAAGTGTGTAAAGGCTAAGGTCTTAATGACTGAGGTTCGATCCATTGGGGACGCGTCCTGAGGGAACAAAACCTTGAGCCTTTCACTGCACAGCCAAATAGGACAATACGTTGAGTGAGAATGTCGGAGGCACCTCTTGAATCTTGTCGGAACAAAGTTCCACACAGTCGTTAAAGAGGAGAATACATTGAGTGAGACTGTAGGGGCCATCTCTTGAAACTCGCGGGAATAAAGTGTCACACAGTCGTCAGAATAAAACGCACATTTATTGTGACGACTGTGTGACACTTTGTTCCAACAGGATTCAAGACACGGCCCCCACAGTGTCACTTAACGTATTGTCCTCTTTGACTGCGCAACGAAAGCCTTAAGCTTTTATTCCCTCAGGACGCGTCCCCTGTCACGACCCTCAATCCACCAAAAATTTATTACAAATTTTTCATTTTTCATTATTTATTTAATCCATTTCTTATTTTTGTTCTTTATCTTTACCTTACTTGATCATGACCAGCTACACCACCAACAGTTGGGTTGTGTATCGGTGTCAATCTCACCCAATCAAACCATTTCAAATTACAATTCATTTAAATGTAAACACTGGTATTTTTAAATCAGAGATGTTGTTTACATGTGTTTACAATCCTTTACATCCCCAAAAATTATATTTAAAGATATTATTGTGCTTTGACATGTATAGATACAAAGACTATACAAATGTGTATACCTTGTGTGATGGGATGAAGCGGACACCAAAATTCCAATCCTCAGTCGCCCACTATCTATTGTAAGTGCTCTGTAGAGGGGAAAAATAAGGGGGGTGAGCAAACCAGGCGCTCAGTAAGGCAATCATGCGAGCAAGTAGACAACTATACTATCTACATGATCGTGATGCCATGCTTAAACACACATTTACTCGTCATTCTCCAAATCGTATGTTCATGCTTGTGTTCATGCTATGTAAAGCAATTCATGCTAATAAAATCAATGCACAGTTCTCAAAACATAGCATAGAAACTCATCATGCGTAAATCGAAAATCAAGGCATGGTAAATCATCATGCAATGTGCACTTATCAAGCATTTCAAATCGCAACATAAGCCTATACAAAATCATCACTTATCAAGACTCAACCCCTCCCATGGACTATCCTGACCCAGAAACACATTTCAAAACATGGATTTCTCATTTAACAATAGACATGTGAGATAGGCATATAATATCAATAAGGGTAATAACTAGGACTATGGCCATATCCTCTCTGATCCCAAGCTACACGGATCCTAGTGTGCGGGGTATCACCTCTATCTACTTCTGCATGGGAGGTGGGTCACATCTAACCCGTCGGTCCATAACAGAATCTATCATCCGAAGATGGCTTATATATAATATCACACACGGTACAATGTACTCTGTGGACCCATATCATCACAATATATCCTGCCACATCTCAATATGCATGTGCAAGCCTATTTAATCGACATGGCACATAGCCTACCCGAAGCTCCCAGCACGGCTCCCTATGACAGCCCGGAAGTGCAAAAAATATGGCTAATTTAAAATTTTCTTAGATTAAAACCTTTTACTTGGGTTGCATCCCCATATAGTGTCATTTAATCACTTGTGTTTATAATTAATCATTATCCCCAAGATCACACAATTTCTATTTCATAAAATCAAATACATAATATCCAAAAATGGTCAGCCCATAAAACTCAATTCATTTTCTTCATATTGTCTTAATTACATCCCAAAAATACTTAACACAAATGTCTGTATTACATCATTATCTGGGTACAAAATGAACTGAATTTATACCTTGTGCGTGCATAAGCAATAGCCTAGGGAGATCTTATCCACCAGCCTATATCACGTACATGGTAGGTACTATCTCGCTCACTACAAGTAATCTGGAGGGGGGAGGAAAAAGGGTGAGCTCTCAAAACGCTCAGTAAGGAGGATAAGGGAGATTTTATAAAATCATCATCACATCACAACTCATCATTTGGGCATGTAAAAACATGATCGAAGTATTTGAGCATGTAAGACAATTATGGAAATAATGATAATAATAATGGCATTAATTTGCATCAGCATAATTAACATGATAAAATTAGAAATTGTCATAACATCAAATCTCAATATATGATAGAAATCACAGTCATCAAAACACGTCATTCATCAAAGTAGTCGAGACTAAGCATTTAATAAAAATAAGATAAAAACAACGTTATAAGCACATCACATCAAATCATCCTCAAGGAGGGTATCCTCAGAAGAGGGAAAGCATCGACATCTATTCATGACCATGATATCACTGTAGAATTGATCAGAGTCGTACAAACTCGATCTTACATGCTATAAAAGCAAGGCGCGATCTTACATGCTATCAAAGCACGGCCACCCATCGCTACCAGAGTGGGGTCATCTCACATTACCAAAACGGAGGCATCGATCTTATAGGCTACTAGAGCAAGGTCCGATCTTACATGCTACCAGAGTAAGGCCACTCAACGCTATCAAGCAGAGTATCGATGTGCATCTTATGACAAGCGTTAGTCTCAGTAAAATATGTCATTATTGTATACAAATCATTTTGCCTTCACGTAGACCTCATAGTGGTTATCTCGAAAAAAAGTCATTTCTGTTATAACACATTGTAACTCATTTCCCCTTTCATCCTATTTACACCTATACATCCTAAACTACATTTAAGCTAGCTCATGACCATCACAAGGCATCCACATTCCCTCTTCTAACTAAACCCTTTTTGTTGGTTCCCTCATGACTTAAACAATTTCAACCAAACATATATATTTATTCACCAATGTATATGTATAAAATGATAATACTTAAAAACAAGGGTCTTGTGAGCTCACCTAGCTTGTCTTCTCTTGAGCAACTTGTAGAATTCTTATCTCTTCCCATTTGTTCACACCAACCTTTGATTTTCTAGTATTTTGTTCTTTTTACCAAGAGGAACAATTTTGCCTCTTACCTCTTTTTCTTACTCTATCCAGAACATGGTGAATCTTAGAGAGAGAAAGCTTGGTTTGGGTGAAAATGGTTAGTGTTGGTGTTTGCAGGTGAGAGAAATTTATTTTAGACAAAAATCTTGTGATCTTTATATAGACAGAGTGTGTGAGATCGATCTGGTATCATATGGAGATCGATCTATGCTTGGTTTCAACTACTCCAACTGCTCAATTACCAACTACAGGATCGATCTGGTAGAGGGTGGGGATCGATCTGTTCTTCACAGAACTAAATGGAGATCAATCTACTTTCTATGGAGGGATCGATCTGCTCCCCTATGAGATCGATCTGCCTGTCTGCTATTGTACACTCATTGCGTTCTGGAGTCATGGGATCGATCTTTCATCCCCTTGGATGGGAAGAAGTTGGTGACAGACAGATCTTTGCTCCTGACTTGGTTAGACAAGCCTCTAAGGATGTCCAGTTGATTTGTGAGAGGTTACGGACAGGTTAGAGCAGACAAAAGAGTTATGCTGATAGGAGATGGAAACCACTAGAGTTTACTGTGGGTGAGTCAATGTTTTTGAAGGTTTCTCTACGAGATTCGAGAAGAAAGGGAAGTTAAGCCCTCGATATATAAGGCCATTTGAGATACTTGATAAAGTGGGAGATAAGGCATATAGGCTAGCATTACCACCTGAGCTAGCGAATGTAGATAACGTCTTCCACATATCCATGTTACGGAAGTATAACCTGGACTCGTCACATGTGATAAGGTATGAACCATTGGAGCTCAATGAAAGCATAATGTACATTGAGAAGCCGGTTCAGATATTTGATAGAAAATAGAAAGTGTTGAGGACAAAGACCATTTCCTTGTTGAAAGTTCTTTGGCAACATCACACGGTGGAAAAGGCCACATGGGAATGAGAGAGTTTGATGCCGGAGAGGTATCCTGAGTTATTCATAGAATGATTGGTTCCAATTTGGAGGACCAACTTTTCTAAGTGGGAGAGAATGTGAGACCCATATATGTATAACTTTGTATATATCTGAATGGAATTGTAAAATGAATGATTTTGGATCAAGTAAATGTGAAATGAATACATGCAAATTTTAAAGTGTATATCGAGTGTAAGAAGGATATTTCCATGAGTTGAATGGGAATATATTGAGTTTTGAGTGCTGTGGTAAAATGGAATGAAGTTACATGAGTTGTGTAAATCTTGGTACTTCCATTTAGCTAATGTATTGTATACATTTGGTTATACAATGATTGCACACAAGTTTTAGTGTATAAAGTATGAATGGATGTCATTTTCAAGTCTGAAAGGTGGTTGGATGAGAAAATGACTATGGCAGTAAATTAAGGATGTTTTCGTGTCAGTTACTATAGCAAACTGCAGCAAAATTTGAAAAATGTGAATGCCAGATCGATCTCATACATTGAGAGATCGATCTGGAAGAGCTAAAAATGCTCTTATTCAAGTAATAGAACAGGGTAGATTGATCTCGAATGGGGCCAGATTGATCTGCTAAACATTCTGTAATGAAGAGATCGATCCCTAATGCAAGCAGATCGAATTCTTTAGCTCTCGGGTTAGAGTATATCGATCTCCTCCCTAGCCTGATCAATCTCATTAACTTTCTGCCTGAGACAGATCGATCTCAAGCCCTCGATAGATCGATCTCATGCCTTCAAAATGTCAAGAAAAATGAGAGATTTAAGAGGACAAGATCGATCTCCACCCTATGCAAATTGATCTCATCAAGCTAATTCTATAAATAGGAGCAATGGGATCTGCAAATTTTGGGAAACAACCTCACTCTACTGTTTTCAACCCAAAACCTAGCTTTCTCAATCTAAATCTGTCCCTTTTCATAAAAAATTGAGGGAAGGCTAATAGATACAAAGTTGTTCAAATAAAAAAGAAGAACAACATAGCTTGGAGTCATTTCTCCATTTGTTGGATTTAAGGAGCAAGGAGAAAAATCAATCTAGGTGAGTTTCTAATGCACCAATCCAAGTTTATTTGTTTAGTTATTGATTTTGGAGTTGATTGGTGTGCATATTAATGGTAGAAACTATCTAGAATGCAATAGAACAATTATAACCTAGAAATGGGTTAGTGCGAGAAAGTGAAATGTATTGGAATTAATGATGAATGGGATATCTTAAGGTGATAATGGTGTTGTGAGTATGATTGTAAGATGGCGTTATGGAATGAATTGTTAAACTTACCCAAAAGGGGTAAAATGTGTATTTAAGGCATTAGGTAAAATGCATAAATGAATGAGAGAGTAAGGGTAGAGTATTTCACATCAAGTCCTAAACAAGTAACTAAGTGAGTTACTAGATAAATTGGTTGGAAATGGCTTGATGATGGCCAAATGCAAATGGGCCAAACTTAACGAAATAGGCTCAATGAAATATATTTACTAGTTGAAGTCAAAATGTGAGTTAGCAACATTAACTCAAGTGATTGGTGAATGATTTGCAGCTTCCGAGGATACATCCGGAGCAAGTTGAGCCAAAGCGAGAGAAGCTAAGAGGAAGAGAGAGTTACACCCCAAGTAAATCGAGGTAAGGGAATTGTGTGGACTCTTAGAGATATCTGTGCGCATTTTGGGTGCATTATGTTTTCTAGAATGCATGTGGTAATAGGAAATGAAATGGGTGATTGAAGGGCAAGAGTTGGGTTTTGATGAAATGTGCATGAAAACAAAAGCTTGATGCTTTGAAAATCTTGTTTTATTATTTTTTAGCAAGTGTTTGGTAGGCTGGCTAACATTTGAAATGATTTGCATTAGAAAATACATGATTTGGTTTAAAAACCATGCTATGTAAAGAATTAGCCCACCTACATGGATTTCGTGAGAATGAAAGTGTGTTAGAGCATGACTCGCACGAGATTTGATGTGTTTTTATACGCATGAGTGTTAGAGCTTAGCTCACACTAGTTTTTAACATGGATTTCTATGATGATGTGCTGGAGCTTAGCTCGCACAGACTTTATACTGGTTTTGACATGGTGTTGGAGCATAGCTCGCATTAGATGTCCACCATACCTGTTACCATGCATGAGATTACTCGCACGTGGTTTTGTGACATGATTGATGGTCATGCTAGGAGCTTCGGGCAGACTGGGTGTTGTACTGATTAAATAGGCCGGTACGTGCATTTTTAGATGTGGCGTGATATGATGTGTTGATATAGGTCCACGGAGTACGCTTTACCGTGCAGGTAGCATGGAGTATGTTGTGCCGTGTTGAGATTGTGATATACCATCTTCTAACGATGTTTAGTTCTGTTATAGATCGGAGGGTTGGACGTGACCCACCTCCCGTGCGGAAGTAGATAGAGGTGATACCTCGCACACCTGATCCGTGTAGCCTGGGATCACAGAGGATATAACCATAGCCCTAGAGGATATTTCCTATTATATTGCCTATCTCACATGTCTCTTATTTATGAATGAACTCATGTTTTGAAATGCTTTGTGTGTAAGGACAGTCAGAGAGAGGGGTTAAGTCTTGACAAGTGTTGATTTTATAAGATGAGAAAGCATGATAATGGCTTTAAAGTGCACTTACGCATGATGATTTTCCATGCCTTATTTTTGAAATACGCATGATGGTTTTCCATCCTTTGAACTTGATTTGTGCACTGAACTAAATAGCATGATTTGCTTTACATGCCATTAACACAAGCATGAACTAATGCTTTTGCGGTGTGAATGAGAAATTTTATGGTTTTGAGCATGGTGTCACGGTCACATAGATAGTGCAGTATCTACCTGTTCGCATGATTGCCTTACTGAACATGTTTTTTGCTCATCCCCCTTATTTTTCCCTCTCTATAGAGCATTGAGTTTAGGCTGAGGGCGACTGGAGGTTTCCTTTTGGTATCCACTGCATCCCATCACGTAAGGTATACACACTTGTATGATTTTATATCTAGACTTACCATAGCACAGTAGCATTTTGAATGTAACCACTGGGGATGTAAAGCAATGTAAACACATGTAAACAACAACTCTGATTTATTTATACAAGTGTTTACTTCTAAATTATAATGCAAATTAAATTGTTATGGTTGGATGAGGTAGACATTGACACACAGCCCAACTGTTGAGAGTGCAACTAATAACGATCAAGGTAAGGTAAGAACGAATAATAAATAATATATGAAAAGCGAAAAATTTGTGAAGATTTTTGGTAAGTTGAGGGTCGTGACACAAATAAAACTAGAGCTCCCCATGGTGACACACTAGGTCTAATAAAACCCTATTCAAGCAGTTCTTGTAATGGTTTTTTTAACTATTCTAATTCAGCCAATGCCATCCTATAGGGAGGTTTAGAGATTGGCTGAGTGTTTGGCACCAAATCGATAGTGAACTCCAGCTCTCTTTCCGGTGGTAAACCAGGCAATTCATCTGGGAATACATCTGAAAACTTACATACTGCCGGTATGTCCTCTATCCTTGGATGTTCCCGACTCATATCAGAGATGAGTACGATGTAACCTTCACATCAATAATTTAATCAGTATTTTTATGGTAGCAATCCATCCCTAGAATCACATCAAAATCACGCATACTTAATAAAACTAGATCTGCTAACATTACGCTATCTCCCACCTTGATCTCACACCTTCTACATACCATATCAGTCCTTTGAGACTCACGCATACGGGTATTTACATATAAAATATAATCTAGGGATTCATGCTTTAAACTCAATTTACATGCAATGTGTACGCCAATAAAAGAATGCATGGATCCTGAGTCAAACAACACATGAGCCTCATGATTACAGACAAAAAGCGTACCTCGTATGGTCTTGGATGAAGTGTTTGTGGTCTCTTTATCCGAAGGAAACACACGTCCTTCTGTGACCAAATTCTTACCCTTATTTGCTGCCGTAGCCTATCTCTGGGGAACCATCCTCTGAGGCTACTGTCTAGGAGGCTCTTGAGAATACGACTTTTATAGATGTAGGTAATTTCTCACTCTGTGACCCATGTCCTCGCATCTAAAACATCCTTGTATGGTTCTATAACAACTTCCCTCATGTGGTCGGCCACAAGCTCTGCAAACTTTAACCTCTAGCCTGGCACCTCGAGGGGTCTCCATAATAATGGGAGGAAACCTGGGTCTATCAACTCTCCTTTTAGGTCCCTCGACCGTGTGTCTCTTAAAAGAAGCCCTCTTGAAGTCGGTATGGGAAGTTGTAGATCTCTTACCCTTGTCCCTAGTCATCACTCGGGACTCAGACTCGGATTGTATCAACTCTATTCCCCTCTCAACCTCTTGTGCTCGTCTCTGAGCATCATTATTCTCAGTAATGCAGAGCCCTATCAATCTATCTCGAATGACTGGTCTCAACCCATAAACAAATCGCTCTGTTCAGCGTTCCTCATCTTTGATAGTCTTCGGATCATATCTGAACAAAGCAGTGAACCGGTTCTCATATTCATCAATTGTCATGCTGCCCTGTACTATATTCAGAAATTCTGCTTGCAACTTTCTCTAGGCAGCACGAGGGATATACTGGGTCCTAAAGGCCGACTGAAAAGTCTCTCAGTTGATCACTGGATGAATGGCAGTCAATATACTCTGGGTGGTATTCCACCAACATCGGGCTTATTCCTTAAGCAAGTAGGTACCCATATTAACTCTCTCTGCATCAGTGCATCCTAAGAAGTCAAAAGTAACCCTCATCTCGATCAACCACTCCTCCGCCTCTGCTGGACCCTTCACCCCTTGAAATACCTGCGGATTCATCTTAAGAAAGTCCTTCAACCGGCCTTTACCTCCATCATCAGGCCTGGTTTGTGCCAGAGGTTGAGCGACTGGTGGTACTAGGTCAGTCTGCATAGGAGGCGAGGGCGAATCCTGTGGTGGTGTAGGAGCTGGGGTAGGTGTGGTACCTAAGGCATTAGCCTTGGAATGTTGTGCAAATAATGTCGCCATCTACTCAAACCCCCATCACACATCCTGCTCAAGGTGACTGATTCGAGAGTTAGGACTCTCTGACTATGGTTCAGGTGGTAGAGATGGTTACGCCTGCCTCTCGGGACAACCTTGTCTCTCGCTCATCTCTCATCTCTTACGCACCTGCGCGTATACATTAAGCATCGATCATAATTTTACCCACCAAATTTAATTCATTAACAGACAATAAAGTATTGGGATGTAATCTATTTCCAATCACTTGATACTGACAATATTAGGCAACCTTTGCTCTGATACCAAACATATCTGTGATAGCCCGGAAGTGAGAAAAATAAGGCTAATTTACAATTTTATTACATTAAAACCTTTGACTAGGGTTGCATTCATGTACAGTGTCATTTAATCACTTGTGTTTATAATAAATCATTATCCCCAAGATCACACAATTTCTATTTCACAAAATCAAATACATAATATCCAAAAAGGGTCAGCCCATAAAACTCAATTCATTTTCTTCATATTGTCCTAATTACATCCCAAAAATGCTTAACACAAATGTCTGTATTACATCATTGTCTGGATACAAAATGAACTGAATTTATACATTGTGCGTATACAAGTAATAGCCTGGGGAGATCTTGTCCACCTGCCTATATCACGTACGCGGTAGGCACTATCTCGCTCACTGCAAGTAATCTGGGGGGGGGGGGGGAGGAAAAAGGGTGGGCTCTTAAAATGCTTAGTAAGGAGGATAATGGAGATTTTATAAAATCATCATCACATCACAACTTATCATTTGGGCATGTAAAAACATGATAGAAGTATTCGAGCATGTAAGAAATTTATGGAAATAATGATAATAATAATTGCATTAATTTATAGAAGCATAATTAACGTGATAAATTCACAAATTGTTATAACATCAAATCTCAATACGTCATAGAAATCATAACCATCAAAACACGTCATTCATCAAAGTAGTCGAGACTAGCCATTTAATAAAACTCAGATAAAAACAACGTCATAAGCATATCACACCAAATCATCCTCAAGGAGGGCATCCTCAAAAGATAAAAAACATCGACATCTATCCATGGCCATGATATCGTTGTAGACTTGATCAGAGTCGTACAGCCTCAGTCTTACATGCTATCAAAGCAAGGTGCGATCTTATATGCTATCAAAGTAAGGCCACCCATCGCTACCAGAGCGGGGTCATCTCATGTTACCAGAATAGAGGCATCGATCTGACATGCTATTAGAGCAAGGCTCGGTCTTACATGTTATTAGAGCAAGGCCACTCAACACTATCAAGCGGAGTATTGATGTGCATCTCATGACAAGCCTTAGTCTCAGTAAAATATGCCATTATTTTATAAAAAAACATTTTCCCTTCACGTAGAGCTCATAGTGGTTATCTCGAAGAAAACTCATTTATGTTATGACACATTATGTTCACAATTACGTGTAATTCATCAAAACTGAGCTCAAACCGGTAAAACTCTCATACATTCATCAAAGCATCAAATTATCTCATTTCTCACAAACATGCTCGTTTATCAAACCTTTTTTCATGCTAAAAATGTTTTCTTATCATTTAGAAAATCACATGCACAAACAATTTATTTCCCTTACCTCTTGCACTCTGAGTGGTGCAATGTCCCTCGGGTCTCAGACTACCCTCGTTTCCCGTATCGGATTCCTGAGCTGTCCAAACATCACAAAATCGTCAATATACATCATTCTCATTGTCAATCTCTTTCTTCTACTCATTCTAACTGAACATTTCCCCTTTCATCCTATTTACACCTATACATCCTAAACTACATTCAAGCTAGCTCATGACCATCACAAGACATCCTCATTCCCTCTTCTAACTAAACCCTTCTTGTTAGTTCCCTCATGACTTAAACATGTTCAACCAAACATATATATTTATTCACCAATGTATATGTATAAAATCTTAATACTTAAAAACAAGGGTATTATGAGCTCACATAGCTTGTCTTCTCTTGAGCAACTTGTAGAATGTTTGTCTCTTCCCTTTTGTTCACACCAACCTTTGATTTTCTAATATGTTGTTCTCTTTACCAAGAGGAACAACTTTGCCTCTTACCTCTTTTTCTTACTCTATCCAGAACGTGGTAAATCTTAGAGAATGAAAGCTTGGTTTGGGTGAAAATGGTTAGTGTTGGTGTTAGTAGGTGAGAGAAATTTGTTTTCAGACAAAACTCTCGTGATCCTTATATAGACAGAGTGTGTGAGATCGATCTGGTATCATGTGGAGATCGATCTCTGCTTGGTTTCAACTACTCCAACTGCTTAATTACCAACTACAGGATCGATCTGGTAGAGGGTGGGAATCGATCTATTCTTCACAAAACCAAATGGAGATCGATCTGCTTTCTAAGGAGGGATCGATCTCTTCCAAGCCGAGATGACTAAAGATCGATCTGCCCTTGTGACAGGATCGATTCTTGCTATGCAGAGGTAGTATGCGATCAATCTGCTCCCTTATGAGATCGATCTGCCTGTCTGCTATTGTACACTCATTGCGTTCTGGAGCCATGGGATCGATCTTTCATCCCCTTGAGATCGATTTAGCCTTTATAAATTTCACTGTTGCTGCATAATTTACAGGAAACTCAAGGCAAAACTTACCACAATCTACTCCATAGACCATATTTCAATCCATACAAATAAAAGACTTAA
This sequence comes from Firmiana major, assembly GCA_033439115.1. Taxonomy (NCBI): domain Eukaryota; kingdom Viridiplantae; phylum Streptophyta; class Magnoliopsida; order Malvales; family Malvaceae; genus Firmiana; species Firmiana major. Next base: position 44,849,224 of record CM065905.1, read on the forward strand.
AAACTTTATCTTCTTATACTTCATTAGATTTAGAACTTGTGTGTGCATAGAAATATCATAATCACATTCACCAAATTATAAATCTCACATTGTAACCCCAAAGCTAGAGTACATAGAATTCACAGGTCTCACACTCCCAACATGTCATAAAACCACGTGCGAGTGGTCTCAAGCACGACAACATGTATAGTGGACATATAAAGCGAGCTATGCTCCAGCACCATGTCAAAACTCGTATGAAAACTAGTGTGAGCTAGGCTCCAGCACAATGTCATAAAAAATCATGTGAAAACTAGTGCGAGCTAAACTCCAACACTCATGCATGTAAAACTCTAGTACGAGCATTGCTTCAGTACTAATGCATGTATAAAACACGTTAAATCTCGTGTGAGCAGCGCTCTAGCACGTTTCATTTCCACAAAACTCATGTAGGTGGCTTATTCTTTGTAAAGCATGGTTATGAAACCAAATCAAGCTACTTTTGTGCAAATCATTTCAAATGCTAGCCAACCTACCAATCACAAGCTAAAAAGCAATGAAAAAGATTTCAAAGCATCATGCTCTTGCTTTTAATGCGTATTTCTCAAAAACCCAATTCTTTGCCCTTCCAACAAACATTTCATCCTAAGACCCTTAGCTACGTTAAAAATCACCCATGCGCCCGAAAGGTGTCTAGATATCCCTAAAGCTAACATACTTCCCCTACCTTGATTCTCTTGGAAGCAACTCTTCCTTCTTCCTTTCCCGTTTTTCACGATTTGGGTCAATTGCTCCGGATTTATCCTCGGGAGCTGCACACATTCATAAATCATATGAGTCAATACCAATAACTCATATTCAGACTTCAACTAATCGATATATCTCATCGAGCCTATTTCATTAAGTTTGACCTATTATCGCTTTCAGCCATCATTATACCACTTCTAGTTAATTTAACTAGCAACATACTTGGTTACTTATCAAACACTTGGCATAAATGTTTATCCATAACCTTCAATCATTTATGCATTCTCTACAATAGCAGTTATGTACATTTTTATCACTTGACAAATCTCACAATGTGGCTTCATCCATTCATCTCAAAATCATGCACATTACCTCACTAACAACTTGATATAATCCTTTTTATCATCTAATCAACCACATTCTATTTTCTCACACTAAACTCATTCTAGGTTATGCTTGTTTCATTACATTCTAGGTAGTTTCAATCATCAATACATACACCAATCTACTCACAACAATAAATAGATAAATATACTTATAGTTGGTGTATTGGAAACTCACCTAGCTTGACTTTCCTCATTTCCAAATTTGAAGACTTCTTTGCTCCTTCATTCCAACCAATGAAATGTTGGCTCCAAGCTATGTTGTTTTTCTCCTCAAGATGAAAAACTTTTCTCAAATAGCTCTTTCTCAAATCTTTATGGAAGAGGGTGTATTATAGAGCGAGAAAGCTTAGTATTTTAGGTAACAATGGAAGAGGTGTGTTAGTTTGTTGAAGGAAAAGGTTTTGCCATGGGGTTTTTATAGATTGAGAGTGATGAAATCGATCTGCTAGGGTGAAGAGATGGATCTTCCTTTGGTTTTTAGCCATTGAATTCTCAGGTTTGAAATGGGAAGGATCAATCTGCTTAATAGGGTGAGATCGATCTTGGCTTGGCAGAAGCTTGAGGAGATCGATCTACTCATGGGGAGAGATCGATTTGCTCTTGATAGAATCAAATGGGGATCGATCTGCACTTAAGAGGGGTTCGATTTGCTCATTAGGGAGATCGATCTACTCGATGGGGAGATCGATCTGGCCTTGGCAGATTCACTTGGAATTGCTCTGCTTGCACAAGGGATCGATCTGCCTTGATAGGAGATCGATCTGGCCTTTATTTGGGGCATTTCCTGCTGCATTTTTCCAAATTTTTTAAGGGTAAATTCCTATTTCAGTACTCCAATACTCATTTTACATTTTAATCCCCCTTAGAGCATAGAAAGACTCATTTCCTATGATTCACATACAATATGAATTGTGTGTATTGCTTGAATTCATAAAGAATACATTGAATTCACAGTCCATGCATTATTATCTTGTGTTTTGATTCATTCTCTTTAATCTAAATTCTTAAAGTTCCATTGGTTTAATTTGTGGCCATTTTGACCCTTATTTATCCTTTATTTATATCTTGGCACTCATTCATCCCATTGCAATTCATCCACATTTACATTATCCGAAATCATTTGTCTTATAATTCCATTTACATATATTACAAAGTTATACATACATGGGGTATCACAATCTCACCCAGTTAAGGAAATTTAGTCCTCCAAATTGGAACCAATTCAGTCCATGAACAACTCGGGATACTTCTCCTGTATCAAACTCACAAACTCTCATGTAGCTTCTTCTGTAGTGTGGTGCTACTAAAGGACTTTCACTAAGGGTATCGTCTTTGATCTCAACACCTTCTCCTTCCTATCTAATATCTAAATTGGCTTCTTAACATATGTCGTGTTCTTGTTGAGTTCCGATGGCTCATATCTTATCATATGTGCCGGATCCGGGTGGTACTTCCTTAACATAGAGATGTGGAAGACATTATGAATGCTCGTTAGCTCAGGTGCCAATGCTAACCTATATGCCTTATCTCCCACTCTATCTAATATCTCAAAGGGTCCAATTTAACGAGGACATAACTTTCCTTTCTTTCTGAACCTCGTTATACCCTTAGTAGGAGAAACTCACAGAAATATCGATTCACCCACTGCGAATTCGAATGGTCTCAGTCTCCTGTCAGCATGACTCTTTTGTCTGCTTTGAGCTGTTTGTAACCTCTTACAAATCAATTGGACGTCTTCAGAGGCTTCCATCACTAAATCGAGAGTAAATATCAGTCGGTCACCAACCTCCTCCCATCTAATAGGGGAACGACATCTGCGGCCATACAAGGCTTTATACGGTGCCATCCTGATACTCGATTGATAACTTTTATTATAGGCGAACTCTGCAAGTGGCAAATGGTCATCCCAAGAGCCTCCAAAATCCAATGCACATGCTCTCAACATATCCTCCAGGGTCTGTGTAGCCCTATTCAACTGACCATCTGTCTGAGGATGGAACGTTGTGCTAAAACTCAGTTGGGTCCCCATCGCTTCCTGAAAGTGTTCCCAATAGTGGGAAGTGAAGCGAGCATCCCTATCACAAACAACGCTCACTGGAACACCATGTAATCTCACTATCTATCATATATATAGTTCCGCTAGTGTACTCAGACTATCGATGGCTCTCATAGCTAGGAAGTGTGTTGACTTCGTCAATCTGTCCACTATCACCCAAATCGTATCGTGATTCCTGCGGGTCTTGGGTAAACCCAACACAAAGTCCATAGTGACATGCTCTCATTTCCATGTCGGTATAGGTAGAGGTTGCAATCGTCCTGCAAGCTTCGATGCTCTACCTTCACTTGCTTACAGATGAGACACTTTACCACAAATTCAGCTACCTCTCATTTCATCCCTAACCATAAATACACTCTCCGGAGATTCTGATACATCTTGTTACTTCCCGGATGTAGTGTATACTTCATCGAATGAGCTTCTGCCAAGATCAACCTCCTGATTTATGGAACATCAGGAACACATATCCTACCCTTGAACCTCAACAAACCATCTGAACTCAACTCAAAATCAGTATCTATACCCCTCTGTATCTGCCCAATAATATCACTACATTGCTTATCAATCTGCTGAGCCTACCAGATACGATCCACCAGATCTGGTTCCAATCACAGGCTAGCTACCATAAAGCCACTATTAGCATCAGGTGGGGTCACATCCAAATTGAGGCTCACAAACTGTTCCAACAGCTCGTGTTCCCTGATCATCATATACGATACCAACCCAAGATGCTTTCTACTCAATGCATCTGCTACCACATTCGTTTTACCCTGGTGGTACAGGATCTCGCAGTCATAGTCCTTCAGAAGCTCGAGCCACCTCTGTTGTCTCATGTTTAACTCCTTTTGTGAGAACATATACTTAAGGCTCCTATGGTCAGTAAATACTTGAAATTTCTCACGGTAAAGGTAATGGCGCCATATTTTCAAGGAAAATACCATGACCACCAACTCTAGATCGTGGGTCGAGTAGTTCTTCTCATGATCCTTCAACTGTCTCGATCCAAAGGCTACTACCCTCCCATCTTACATCAGTATGCAGCCCGGTCCTTGGTATAAAGCATCTGTATATACAGAAAAACCTCCTGATCTGGTAGGACTGGTGAGAATCGGAGCTGTAGTCAATCTTTTCTTCAACTCCTGAAACTTTTCCACGCATTTATCGTCCCAAATAATTTCAACATTCTTCCTTGTGAGACATGTCAATGGACCAGCTAATCTTGAGAATCCTTCCACAAACCGTCGATAATGCCCAACTAAACCCAAGAAACTCTTTATTTCCGTGACTGTCTAGGGTTTCTACCGCTGAACTACTGCTTCAATCTTGGATGTGTCCACTGACACACCATCCTTTGATACTATATGACCCAGAAAAAATATCTGCTCTAGCAAAAAATCACACTTACTGAGTTTAGCATATAACTTCTTCTCTCAAAAGGTTTGTAGGACTATCCTTAGGTTTGTTCATGCTCCTCTTTAGATCCCGAATACACCAGAATATCATCGATAAATACGATAACGAACCGATCTAAATACTAGTGAAATACCTCATTTATAAATGACATAAAAACCACGGGAGCATTCGTCAACCCGAATGGCATAACCATACAATCAAATTCACCATACCGGGTGCGAAAAGCTATCTTGGGCACATCTCCTTCCCGAATTCTCAATTGATGGTACCCAGATCTCATATCTATCTTAGAAAAGACATGCGCTCCCAAGAGCTAATCCAATAAGTCATCGATACGTGGAAAGGGATACTTATTCTTGATGGTCGCCTTTTCAACAACATGTAGTCAATACACAGTCAAGGCTTCCATCCTTTTTCTTTAGAAATAGTACCGGTGCTCCCTAAGGTGATACACTCGGTTTGATGAACCCCTTATCCAATAACTCTTGTAACTATTTCTTTAGTTCCTCTAACTCAATTGGAGCCATTCTGTACGATGGCTTGGATATCGACTCTGTACCAGGTGCCAAATCTATAAAAAATTTCATCTCTCTATCTGGCGGTAACCCTGGAATTCATCTGGAAAGACGTTTAGAAATTCCTTGACCACTATGATGTCTCACAATGTTGTGCATGCCTTATCCACCTCAACCATGTATGCAATATAACCTTTCAAAATATCAATCACCAAATCAGTAAATAAATTCATATATTTCACTCACAACCACAACTGCTTTCATTACTTTTCAAGGGGATTTACATTACATTTCTCAAGGAAACTTACGGTAATGCTATCTACTCCTAGAAATGTTACCATCTTAGAAAAACAATCTACTACAGAGTGGTTTGCAGCCAACCAATCAATTCCTAGGATTACATCAAAGTCCTTCATATACATTAAAATGAGGTCGACTGTCATTTCATTTTCCCCTACTTTCAACTTACAATCTCTAAATACATATTCCACTAGCTGACTAGTGTTCATGGGAGACGGGGCAAGCTTCACATACTTAAATAATTTACATGAAAATCCAGGTGATACAAATGAATGCGTGGCACTAGGATTTATCAAACCATAAGCTTCAAGATCAAAGATTAAGATGGTACCTTTCACCATATCTGACAACTGATCTGTAGTATCCTAGTCCAAGGCGTGTTCTCGCCCTCTGCCAACCACCTGTTTTCCCTTCTCTTCAACTTTCGCCCTTTGTCTTGGAGTAAGAGTATCAATAAGAGCTCTCTCAAGCTCCTTGCCATTTTGTGGGGCACTCTCAGTCATTTCTAGGTAATTCTAGATCATATGCCCTAGTTTCCCACATCGAAAACATACTATAGGAGATCCATAACATGGTCGAGTTCCGTGGTACCTACCACACTTACTGCACTGCTCCGTAGTAGGTCGTGGCCCTCCAACCACTATTCTCTTTGCTAGAGCTATTGCTGGATACACGGGAGGCTTAACTGTCTTCTCTCAGATCTCCTTAATCCTCAGCCTCTTCCCATAAAATCTCTTGCTTCGTCTATAACTGAAGTTTCTATCCACTGTCTGTCTCTTCCTGTCTCTATCCATCACTCTACCAACCTTTCCATACTCTGAGGTAACTGGTTTGATGTCTTGTTCGCACAACTATGCCCTGTGCACTATTTCCTCGTCGGTCGAAATGTCAAAAGGGACCAAACAAGATTTGATGGATAGTTTCAATCCGTCCATAAGCTTTCAGACCTTCTTGACCTCACTGTCCATTTTATCAGGATCATACTTGCCAAAGGAGATGAATTTAGTTTCATACTCATCCACCGATCTACTTCTTTGGGTCAAATCCAAAAATTCCATTTGCAGTCTCCGCTGTGTAGTATCCAAAACATATTACCTCTGGAAGGCCTCCAAAAATACATCTCAACTAATCTCTATATGTCGGGCCCTCAAAATAGGTCGAGTGGACTTCCACCAATGCTCTGCTAATCCCTTCATCGTGAATGCGGCAAACACTACCATCTCGATAGTAGTGCACTCAAAAAACCCATATAGTTTCTTAATCTCATTCACCTAGTCCTTTACAGCTACTGAGTCCTTAACTCCACTGAAAGATGGCGACTTAAATTTTTGAAACTGTCGCAACCTATCCAGGTCACATCCATAACCCCAATCTCTACTTCTCTATAGTGGAGCAACAGTAGAAGGTGTGGGAGTATTTATAGTATGAGGTTCTTGGGCTAGCTATGCAAGCATCTCAGGAGCAACAATCGGTTCATCATCATCACCCTGTGTAGCTGGCTCTTGCCTGTCCCTAGCACCAGGCAACAATTGAGCCTTCAAATCCATAATCACCTCTAAGCTTCGTTCTATCCTTGTGAAGCGTACCTCAGTACTCTCGGGCCTCTCTGTTGGACCCTGTGGAGCATGCTCAACATCAACCTCCACCTCTACCTCCTCATGAGTCTCAATGGTAATGACTCAACACGGCACCCAGGCTTACCCCTCTGGTGTCACGACCCAATTCCATTCTCTTTAACCGAAATCACTGAAAATTTTTCGCGTTTTACTGTTACCTTACCCGGTCGTGAACTAAACTCACCACACACTGTTGGGCACTGAGTCAATAATAAACACCACTCTCATTCATTCTCAATTAATTAAAACGATGTCATACATGTGTATTTAATCGTGTACTTATACGAATACATGTTCTACTGACATCTACATCCCCCATAAGTACAACTCAAAAGAATACTGTGCTTTTACATTGTTTAGATACAAAAAGAATCACTGTGTATATACCTCTTAGCGATGGAGATGCAGCGGAGTCCAAAGTGATACGCCTCAGTCCTCACTGGGCTACTATGCACGCTCTGTAGGGGGGAAAAATAGAGTGGGATGAGCAACCACACGCTCAGTAAGGCAATAATGCAAGCATGGTAGATAACTACTCTATCTACATGCTGATAGTGTTATGCATATATCGTTTATAGTAGGAGCATGAGGAATAAAACTATGCCGTGTGAATATACATATATATCATGTATCAAATCATGTGCATTGGCATATAAAACATGGTAGAAACATCATGTATAAAACATCTCATGCTCAATCTCATTTAAATTCATAAAAGGGCAATTCATTTAGAAACTTCCTTTTTGAACCAACAACATAACACCACCAAATCCACTCACAAACCCAACCACATTTACATTCCACAATTCACGCATGTGTATAAATCTAGGTCACTATATCAAAAGTGCCTATGTGAATCATTACATCATAAATCATCCCAGACCACACGCATCCAGGTGTGCGGGGTATCATGCTGGCACGAAGATGAATTATCCCTCGCCAGACTTTCTCATCACATAACCATCATGCGGTACATCGTACTCCATGTGATATATACACGGTACATCGTACTCCGCAACTCATATCATGATTGGGGGTGCCATTCCTAGGTCTTATCTACCCCATACCAAGAGTTTTCCATATTCCGAGAAGGAGAGCCTTCCTGCCGAACAGAGCCTCCCCGCCTAACAGAGCCTCCCTGCCTCCTCGGGCTTAAGGATGTTAGCTTAAGGATGTAGGGCTTAAGGGTCCTTTTCGTAAGAGAGCCTCCCCACCGAACAGAGCCTCCCCGCCTAACAGAGCCTCCCTGTCTCTTCGGGCTTAAGGATGTTAGCTTAAGGATGTAGGGCTTAAGGATCTTACCTTTACCATACCCATGTAGGAGAGCCTCCCTGCCTAACAGAGCCTCCCCGCCTCTTTGGGCTTAAGGATGTTGGCTTAAGGATCCCACCTTTACCATACCCATGTAGGAGAGCCTCCCTGCCTAACAGAGCCTCCCCGCCTCTTTGGGCTTAAGGATGTTGGCTTAAGGATCCCACCGTAAGAGAGCCTCCCCACCAAACAGAGCCTCCCCGCCTAACAGAGCCTCCCTGCCTCCTCGGGCTTAAGGATGTTAGCTTAAGGATGTAAGGCTTAAGGATCTTACCCACTTTCACAACCCTATACGAATCCCATTGTACAAGCTTGTGCGAGCAAAGCTCTAGCACGACTCATGCATCATGCATCTTCTCATAAAGAGGCGCGTACGAGCATAGCTCTAGTACGGTTATACTCATAAGATAACCATTCGCAATCCACGTACGAGCAGAAGCTCCAGTACGGTTTATAAACATCATCACAATTCAATTTCAAAGTGCGAGCTAAGCTCAAGCACGTTTCACACAAGTGAAAACATAGAAATCTCGCGAGAGCGAGGCTCTAACGCGAATTATATCACATTCACGCGATAGGCGGCTTACATGCATTCAAAAAAACATCTCATAATATGCTTAGTGCCTCGTATGGGCTATTTCACAACATCATTCAAGTACTAGCCAGCCTATCCTTTTATTTGCTCAAATCAAAGCATTGTGTTTTGTAAAAGCATTCAAAACACATGATTTATGCAATTATTAGCCTTACTATCCCTTTTTCATAACATCCACTTCAAAACCAAAACCACGCATATACCCATCATCTTTCACAAATACCATCAACATTTATTTGAGCAATTCATGCATTTCATACAACACCCAATATTCACCCAGTTCAAAATACGAGCAGCTATCTCTATATACTCACAAAATTCCCTTACCTGGAATCGCGATGCGTGATTCCACTTCCTTAAGCTGCTTACTTGTACGATTCGGTTCGCCTTCAACGAACTCTTCGGGACTGCACAAAATTGTATCCCGCATTATATTCGATCCATATAATTGCAACCCTTGTGCTTGCTATAGTCAATTTAATCTATAGCCTCTATTAAAGCTTATTTGGCCTCGTTTCATTACTTTATCCATAACTCGAGTCTATGGATTTTCTTAGGCCTATTAACTCATTCAAAATCGATATCAAATCGACATTAAGCTCATAGTGTTCATACTTCATGAATTCCCCCACTATGGCATTTATCAAGCATATTCATACCCATTTCCACAATTCCTCCAAACTCACAATATAATCTCATTTAACCATCTAAAATCATAAACAATACCCCAATAACAACTTTAGTGTGCCACAAATCATAAACTCATTCAATCCCACATATCCTCACATTATACCCATTTTAGGTTTCTAGGTCACACCAACTCCACTACATTCCTAGGTAGTTTACCCATCAATACTCATATCAATCAACTCCAAAATCAATTAAATAACTAATACATTTGGATTGGAGTGTTAGAATCTTACCAAATGTGATTCCTCTTCTTGCTCCAAATGGTAAAGCCCTTAACTCCTTCAACTCTAAGAAGGGGAAATTGCCCTCTCACTATGTTGTTCTCCTCTTTGATAGGAACAACTTTGCCTCTAATGATCTCTCTTCAAATCTCACTAAAAATGGTTGATTTTTAGAGAGGGAAAATTAGGTTTTTGGGGTTGAAGTTGTAGGGTTAAGTGTTTTCCGAGATTTCCAGATTTTTCAGCTCTCCTTATATAGAATTGACTTGAGGAGATCGATCTGGTCCAAGAGGAGATCGATCTGGTCCCTTAAAATCCCTCTTTTTCACGGCATTTTTAAGCCTGAGATCGATCTGTCGAAGCAATGAGATCGATCTGTTGAGGCATGAGATCGATCTGTCGAAGCATGAGATCGATCTGGTCCCAAACAGAGAGCTAAGGAGATCGATCTGGCTACTTGAGGATCGATCTTTTCACTTACAGAATGCTTGGCAGATCGATCTGGCTCCATTGGAGATCGATCTGCTCTATTCGTTTACCCAAATAAGAGCATTCTGGCTCTTCCAGATCGATCTCTCATCCTATGAGATCGATCTGGACCTCATGTTTTCCAGATTTCCTGCAGTTTCATTGCTGCAACTCATACCAACACACCCTCAATCTATTGCCATGGCCATTTCCTCATCCATCCACCTCTATAACTTGAAAATGGCATCCATTCATACCTTATGCACATTGAAACTTGTGTGCATTCATTGTATGTTCAAAGGTATGCTACATACAACCAAATGGAAGCATAACTCCATTCCATTTTACCACACTACTCATTTTGAGTCTCAATCACATCCATCACTTGCTAGAACACATTTCTCCGTATTCATACTCAATGAAACTTGTATGTACGTTACAATTTATATTACACATACATACATTAAATCCATGGACTTGCATCAATCATACTTTACATCACAAGTCCATTCATATTATTTAATCCAAGTACACACATTACCCTTATACATATACGGGGTCTTACATTCTCCCCTCCTTCAAGGAATTTGGTCCTCCAAATTAGAACCAAGTCACTCTTCAAAAAGTTGGGGGTACTTCTCCCGTATTAAGTTCTCCAATTCCCACGTGGCCTCTTCCGTCGTGTGGTGTTGCCAAAGCACTTTCACCAAGGGAATTGTCTTATTTCGCAACACTTTCTCTTTTCTGTCCAATATCCGAACCGGCTTCTCAACATACGTCATACTCTCGTGGAGCTCCAACGGCTCATATTTTATCACGTGTGCCGGGTCCGGGTGATACTTCCGAAGCATCGAGACGTGGAAGACGTTGTGGACATTCGCCAAGTCCGGTGGCAATGCCAACCTATACGCCTTATCTCCCACTCTCTCCAAAATCTCGAAGGGTCCGATATATCTAGGGCTCAGCTTGCCCTTCTTACCAAATCTCATAATACCCTTCGATGGTGATACCCTCAAAAATACCGACTCACCCTCATCAAACTCCAGTGGTCTTCGTCTCTTGTCAGCATAACTCTTTTGCCGGCTCTGAGCTGTCCGTAATCTCTCACATATCAACTGGACGTCCTCAGATGCCTGCTGCACTAAGTCCGGAGCAAAAATCTGTCTGTCACCAACCTCTTCCCATCCAATGGGGGAACGGCATCTACGCCCGTATAATGCCTCATAGGGTGCCATCCCGATACTAGCATGATAGCTATTATTATAAGCGAACTCGGCTAACTGCAGGTGGTCATCCCAGGAGCCTCTAAAATCCAGCACACATGCTCTCAACATATCCTCGAGGGTCTGTATAGTCCTCTCTGACTGCCCATCTGTCTGAGGATGAAAAGCGGTGCTAAAACTCAATCGGGTCCCCAGCGCTTCCTGAAAGTGTTCCCAGAAATGGGAAGTGAAGCGGGCATCCCTATCAGAAACAACGCTCACTGGTACACCATGTAGCCGTACTATCTCTCGGATATACAGGTTCGCCAACTGACTCAGTGTATCGGTAGCTCTCATAGCCAAGAAATGGGCGGACTTAGTCAACCGGTCCACAATAACCCATATGGCATCATGACCTCTACGGGTCCTCGGCAACCCCATCACAAAATCCATGGTGACATGCTCCCACTTCCATGTCGGTATCGGTAGAGGCTGCAATAATCCTGCAGGCTTCTGATGCTCTACCTTCACTTGCTGACAAACGAGACACTTAGCGACATATTTCGCAATGTCTCTTTTCATTCCAGACCACCAATAAACCTTCTGAAGGTTTTGATACATCTTGGTACTTCCCGGATGTATCGTATATTTCGATGAGTGAGCCTCTGATAAAATTGTTCTCCTGATCTCAGGATCCCTGGGAACGCATACTCTGCCTCTGAACCTCAATAAGCCATCAGCACTCTGCTCAAAATCAATACCCACACCTATCTGTATCTGCCTCAGCCAATCGATACACCGTCGATCGCTCTGCTGGGCTTGCCGAATACGGCCAATCAACTCTGGCTCTAGTCTCAAACTAGCCATGATCTCAAGTCTCTCAGATCCAGGTGGGGTTACATCCAAACTGAGGTTCGCAAAGTGTTCTAACAATTCATGTTCTCGTACCATCATATAAGACACCAACCCAAGGTTCTTTCTACTCAAAGCATCGGCAACTACATTTGCCTTACCCGGGTGGTACATGATTTCACAATCATAGTCTTTCAGGAGTTCGAGCCATCTCCTCTGTCTCATATTCAGCTCTTTCTGCGAGAACAGGTACTTAAGGCTCTTATGATCTGTGAACACCTGAAATTTCTCACCATGGAGATAGTGGCGCCATATTTTCAAAGCAAATACTACGGCCGCCCACTCCAAATCATGTGTCGGGTAGTTCCTCTCATGATCTTTCAACTGTCTAGATCCATAGGCAACTACCTTCCCATCCTGCATAAGCACACAGCCCAGTCCCTGGTGTGATGCATCCGTGTACACCGAGAATCCTCCTGAGCTGGTAGGAATGGTGAGAACTGGAGCAGTCGTCAATCGACGCTTAAGCTCCTCAAAACTCCTCTCACATGCCTCATCCCATGTAAACTTAACATCTTTACGCGTGAGGCGTGTCAACGGAGCAGCTAGTCTGGAGAAACCCTCTACAAATCTCCGATAATATCCTGCCAATCCCAGAAAACTTCTGATCTCAGTTACTGTTTTGGGCTGTTCCCACTGCACCACTGCTTCTATCTTGGATGGATCCACTGATACCCCATCCTTAGACACAACATGCCCCAGAAATGAGATCTGTTCCAACTAGAAGTTACACTTGCTGAGTTTGGCATACAATTCTCTCTCTCGGAGGGTCTGCAGAACTATCCTCAAGTGCTCCTCATGATCTTCCCTGGACTTGGAATACACCAAAATGTCATCTATGAAAACAATCACAAACTTGTCCAGGTATGGCTTGAATATATCATTCATCAATGCCATAAATGCTGCGGGAGCATTCGTCAATCCGAATGGCATCACCAAAAACTCGTAGTGGCCATAACGGGTACGAAATGCTATCTTGGGTACATCTCCACTCCTGATCCTCAACTGATGGTACCCTGACCGCAGATCTATCTTAGAAAATACTTCGGCTCCCTGGAGCTGATCCAACAAATCATCGATTCTTGGAAGGGGGTACTTGTTCTTAATGGTGGCCTTATTCAACAACCGGTAATCTATACATAGTCGGAGGCTTCCATCCTTCTTCCTTACAAATAGAACCGGTGCTCTCCAAGGTGAGACACTCGGTCTAATAAACCCCTTCTCCAACAACTCTTGCAGCTGTTTCTTCAGTTCTTCCAATTCTATAGGAGCCATTCTATAGGGTGGCTTCGATATCGGCTCTGTACCAGGCACTAACTCAATGTAAAATTCCATTTCCCTTTCAGGTGGTAGTCCTGGTAATTCATCCGGAAAGACATCAGGGTAGTCCGTAATTACGGGTATGTCCTTCAATTCCGGGTGTGCCTCATCTATATCGACCACATAGGCAATGAACCCTTCACATTGTCCTCTCCATCGTTAGTAACATAAACCATCACTCCACATTCAACATTTATCATAAATAATAAATTTATCTCTCAAGCAATATGAATTTAAAATCATACTCCTTTATTTACAACAAACATGCTATTTTCATATCATTTCTTTTCATCAAAATTTACAATAAGATTGTCTAGTCCTGAAAACATTAATGTTTTGGCATGACAATCCATCACAACACGATTGGTAGCCAACCAATCCATTCCCAAAATTACATCAAAATCATTCATATTTAATAAAATCAGATTGGCTATCATTTCCTTCCCCTCTATCTTTAATTTACAATCCCTACATACATGCTCAGTCAATTGGCTATCATTCATGGGTGTGGAAATCATCAACATTTTATCCAACAATGTTGGTTTCACATATTTCAACAATTTATGTGCAAAGGAAGGTGATATGAAAGAATGCGTGGCACCAGGATCAAATAATACCAATGCTTCTAAATCAAAGATTCGGATGGTACCTTTTATCACATCCGTCGAAGCATCTGCGGTGTCCTGATCCAGTGCATGTACTCTTCCTCTGCTCACACCCGCAGCCTGTTTCCCTTTTTCCTCAGCTGTAGCCCTCCTCCTCGGGGCTGCTGTCTCAACTGGAGCTCCCTCAGGCTCCTTGCCCTTCTGTGGGGCAATCTCCATCTTCTCAGGACAATACTTAGCCATATGTCCTGGTCTCTCGCATCTAAAACACACCATAGGGGTCATCGGACAGGGTCTATTCCCATGGAATCTCCCACATCTCCTACACTGATCAGTAGTAGGTCGTGGTCCCCCAATATTCATGCCCCTCGGCGCAGTCAAGGCTGGATATACGGGAGGTCTAGCAGCTCTCTCCCGCACCTCCTCAATCTTTGGCCTCTTCTCGAAAAATCTTTGGCCATCTCTCTTGGCCACTCTTCCAAACCCGGATCTCTTCCGGTCTCTGTCCTTTCTGACACTGATTCTCCCCAACTCGGAGGCATTTCGCTCAAAGTCTTGTTCACATAACTGAGCCTTATGTACGGCCTCCTCATAGGTCACAATGTCGAAGGGAGCTAACTTAGTCCGGATGGCAAATCTCAGTCCATCCATGAACTTCTGAATCTTTTGGGTCTCACTACCCATCGTGTCCGGGTCATATCTCCCCAAGGACATAAACTTGGACTCATACTCGTCCACAGTACGGTTCCCCTGAACCAAATTCATAAATTCCATCCGCAGTCTCCTCTGTGCGGTAGCTGGAATATATTGTCTCCTGAAGGCCTATAGAAATGTCTCCCATGAGATCTCAGAGTGTCTGGCCCTCAAAATAACCTCGGTGGACCTCCACCAATGCTCGGCCTCGCCTTTCAGCATAAACACGGCGAAGGCAACCTTCTCACTTGAAGTGCATCGGAAAAACCTATACAGTTTCTCCATCTCATACACCCAATCCTCCGTAATCACTGGGTCCTTCACCCCTCTGAACACTGGGGGTTTCAGCGCTTGAAACTCTCGCAACCTGCTCAAGTCGCAGTCATAACCCACATCACTACCGCTCTGCTGTGGAGCGATAGGAGAATCTGTATCCTGGGCTGGAGGTGGTGTAACTGTAACTGTCTCAGCAGTCTGAGGTCTCTCCGCCTCTGCAGCTGCCTGTTCAGTAGTAGGCTGTGCCGCGGGACCTCGTCTGTCACCGGCGCCCAAGGCCTGCGTGACTATCTCCACCAGACTCTCAATACTCCGCTCTAATCTAGCGAAGCGAGCCTCAGTATCACCTGCTCTCTCAGCAGGGTTCTGTGGAGCCTGCTCAGTCTGTGGCTCCGCACGGCTCTCAGGCCTACCTCTACGGCCTCTAGCACGTGCTCTCGCCCCTCTACCTTTGCGTGTAACTGGCATAATGCCTAACTCCCTGTATTATAATAATTTATTAAGCTCAATCCATCACAGTATACACAGTTATATCTAAACAAAAGCACAGTACTATAGGGATGTACTTTCCTACATTTTATTAATGACTCACATCAGGCCAACCTGGCTCTGATACCAATCTCTGTCACGACCCAATTCCATTCTCTTTAACCGAAATCACTGAAAATTTTTCGCGTTTTACTGTTACCTTACCCGGTCGTGAACTAAACTCACCACACACTGTTGGGCTGTGAGTCAATAATAAACACCACTCTCATTCATTCTCAATTAATTAAAACGATGTCATACATGTGTATTTAATCGTGTACTTATACGAATACATGTTCTACTGACATCTACATCCCTCATAAGTACAACTCAAAAGAATACTGTGCTTTTACATTGTTTAGATACAAAAAGAATCACTGTGTATATACCTCTTAGCGATGGAGATGCAGCGGAGTCCAAAGTGATACGCCTCAGTCCTCACTGGGCTACTATGCACGCTCTGTAGGGGGGAAAAATAGAGTGGGATGAGCAACCACACGCTCAGTAAGGCAATAATGCAAGCATGGTAGATAACTACTCTATCTGCATGCTGATAGTGTTATGCATATATCGTTTATAGTAGGAGCATGAGGAATAAAACTATGCCGTGTGAATATACATATATATCATGTATCAAATCATGTGCATTGGCATATAAAACATGGTAGAAACATCATGTATAAAACATCTCATGCTCAATCTCATTTAAATTCATAAAAGGGCAATTCATTTAGAAACTTCCTTTTTGAACCAACAACATAACACCACCAAATCCACTCACAAACCACAACCACATTTACATTCCACAATTCACGCATGTGTATAAATCTAGGTCACTATATCAAAAGTGGCTATGTGAATCATTACATCATAAATCATCCCAGACCACACGCATCCAGGTGTGCGGGGTATCATGCTGGCACGAAGATGAATTATCCCTCGCCAGACTTTCTCATCACATAACCATCATGCGGTACATCGTACTCCATGTGATATATACACGGTACATCGTACTCCGCAACTCATATCATGATTGGGGGTGCCATTCCTAGGTCTTATCTACCCCATACCAAGAGTTTTCCATATTCCGAGAAGGAGAGCCTTCCTGCCGAACAGAGCCTCCCCGCCTAACAGAGCCTCCCTGCCTCCTCGGGCTTAAGGATGTTAGCTTAAGGATGTAGGGCTTAAGGGTCCTTTTCGTAAGAGAGCCTCCCCACCGAACAGAGCCTCCCCGCCTAACAGAGCCTCCCTGTCTCTTCGGGCTTAAGGATGTTAGCTTAAGGATGTAGGGCTTAAGGATCTTACCTTTACCATACCCATGTAGGAGAGCCTCCCTGCCTAACAGAGCCTCCCCGCCTCTTTGGGCTTAAGGATGTTGGCTTAAGGATCCCACCTTTACCATACCCATGTAGGAGAGCCTCCCTGCCTAACAGAGCCTCCCCGCCTCTTTGGGCTTAAGGATGTTGGCTTAAGGATCCCACCGTAAGAGAGCCTCCCCACCAAACAGAGCCTCCCCGCCTAACAGAGCCTCCCTGCCTCCTCGGGCTTAAGGATGTTAGCTTAAGGATGTAAGGCTTAAGGATCTTACCCACTTTCACAACCCTATACGAATCCCATTGTACAAGCTTGTGCGAGCAAAGCTCTAGCACGACTCATGCATCATGCATCTTCTCATAAAGAGGCGCGTACGAGCATAGCTCTAGTACGGTTATACTCATAAGATAACCATTCGCAATCCACGTACGAGCAGAAGCTCCAGTACGGTTTATAAACATCATCACAATTCAATTTCAAAGTGCGAGCTAAGCTCAAGCACGTTTCACACAAGTGAAAACATAGAAATCTCGCGAGAGCGAGGCTCTAACGCGAATTATATCACATTCACGCGATAGGCGGCTTACATGCATTCAAAAAAACATCTCATAATATGCTTAGTGCCTCGTATGGGCTATTTCACAACATCATTCAAGTACTAGCCAGCCTATCCTTTTATTTGCTCAAATCAAAGCATTGTGTTTTGTAAAAGCATTCAAAACACATGATTTATGCAATTATTAGCCTTACTATCCCTTTTTCATAACATCCACTTTAAAACCAAAACCACGCATATACCCATCATCTTTCACAAATACCATCAACATTTATTTGAGCAATTCATGCATTTCATACAACACCCAATATTCACCCAGTTCAAAATACGAGCAGCTATCTCTATATACTCACAAAATTCCCTTACCTGGAATCGCGATGCGTGATTCCACTTCCTTAAGCTGCTTACTCGTACGATTCGGTTCGCCTTCAACGAACTCTTCGGGACTGCACAAAATCGTATCCCGCATTATATTCGATCCATATAATTGCAACCCTTGTGCTTGCTATAGTCAATTTAATCTATAGCCTCTATTAAAGCTTATTTGGCCTCGTTTCATTACTTTATCCATAACTCGAGTCTATGGATTTTCTTAGGCCTATTAACTCATTCAAAATCGATATCAAATCGACATTAAGCTCATAGTGTTCATACTTCATGAATTCCCCCACTATGGCATTTATCAAGCATATTCATACCCATTTCCACAATTCCTCCAAACTCACAATATAATCTCATTTAACCATCTAAAATCATAAACAATACCCCAATAACAACTTTAGTGTGCCACAAATCATAAACTCATTCAATCCCACATATCCTCACATTATACCCATTTTAGGTTTCTAGGTCACACCAACTCCACTACATTCCTAGTAGTTTACCCATCAATACTCATATCAATCAACTCCAAAATCAATAAAATAACTAATACATTTGGATTGGAGTGTTAGAATCTTACCAAATGTGATTCCTCTTCTTGCTCCAAATGGTAAAGCCCTTAACTCCTTCAACTCTAAGAATGGGAAATTGCCCTCTCACTATGTTGTTCTCCTCTTTGATAGGAACAACTTTGCCTCTAATGATCTCTCTTCAAATCTCACTAAAAATGGTTGATTTTTAGAGAGGGAAAATTAGGTTTTTGGGGTTGAAGTTGTAGGGTTAAGTGTTTTCCGAGATTTCCAGATTTTTCAGCTCTCCTTATATAGAATTGACTTGAGGAGATCGATCTGGTCCAAGAGGAGATCGATCTGGTCCCTTAAAATCCCTCTTTTTCACGACATTTTTAAGCCTGAGATCGATCTGTCGAAGCAATGAGATCGATCTGTTGAGGCATGAGATCGATCTGTCGAAGCATGAGATCGATCTGGTCCCAAACAGAGAGCTAAGGAGATCGATCTGGCTGCTTGAGGATCGATCTTTTCACTTACAGAATGCTTGGCAGATCGATCTGGCTCCATTGGAGATCGATCTGCTCTATTCGTTTACCCAAATAAGAGCATTCTGGCTCTTCCAGATCGATCTCTCATCCTATGAGATCGATCTGGACCTCATATTTTCCAGATTTCCTGCAGTTTCATTGCTGCAACTCATACCAACACACCCTCAATCTATTGCCATGGCCATTTCCTCATCCATCCACCTCTATAACTTGAAAATGGCATCCATTCATACCTTATGCACATTGAAACTTGTGTGCATTCATTGTATGTTCAAAGGTATGCTACATACAACCAAATGGAAGCATAACTCCATTCCATTTTACCACACTACTCATTTTGAGTCTCAATCACATCCATCACTTGCTAGAACACATTTCTCCGTATTCATACTCAATGAAACTTGTATGTACGTTACAATTTATATTACACATACATACATTAAATCCATGGACTTACATCAATCATACTTTACATCACAAGTCCATTCATATTATTTAATCCAAGTACACACATTACCCTTATACATATACGGGGTCTTACATCTGGCCCCTAGCTCGTGCTCTCGCCCCTCTACCGCGATTGGTGTTAGGCATTATGCCACAATTCCTACATTCAGAATCACTTCCTAGTCAAACTCATCTTGATATATAGTTGTATCTACATAAGCACAGTAACATGGGGATGTAATTTTCCTAAATTTTGACACCAACACACATCAGACCAATTCAGCTCTGATACTACCTCTTTCACGACCCTCAATCCACCAAAAAACCATTACATATTTTTCATTTTTTGTTATTTATTTAATCCATTTCTTATTTTTGTTTTTTATCTTTACCTTACCTGATCGTGAATAGCTACACCACCAACAGTTGGGCTGTGTATCGATGTCAATCTTATCCAATCATACCATTTCAAATTACAATTCATTTAAACGTAAACACTGGTATTTCTAAATCAGAGATGTTGTTTACATGTGTTTACAATCCTTTACATCCCCCAAAATTATATTTAAAGATATTACTGTGCTTTGACATGTCTAGATACAAAAACTATACAAATGTGTATACCTCGTGTGATGGGATGCAGTGGACAACAAAATTCCAATCCTCAGTCACCCACTATCTACTCTAAGCGCTTTGTAGAGGGGGAAAATAAGGGGGTGAGCAAACCACGCGCTCAGTAAGGCAATCATGCGAGCAGGTAGATAACTGTACTATCTACATGATCGTGATGCCATGCTTAAATCACACATTTACTTGTCATACTCCAAATTGTATGTTCATGCCATGTAAAGCAATTCATGTGGAAGCTCATCATGCGTAAATCAAAAATCAAGGCATGGTAAATCATCATGTGAAGTGTACTTATCAAGCATTTCAAATCTCAACATAAACCGATACAAAATCATCACTTGTCAGGTTTCAATCCCTCCCATGGACTATCCTGACCCACAAACACATTTCAAAACATGGATTTCTCATTTAACAATAGACATGTGAGATAGGCATATAATATTAATAAAGGTAATAACTAGGACTATGGTCATATCCTCTGTGATCCCAAGTTACACGAATCCTAGTGTACGGGGTATCACCTCTATCTGCTTCCACATGAGAGGTGGGTCACACCGGTCTATAGCATGGTACAACGTACTCTGTGGACCCATATCATCACAATATATCCTGCCACATCTCAATACACATTGTGAGCCTATTCAATTGGCGTGGCACACAGCCTACCCGAAGCTCTCAGCAGGGATCCCAACATGTCATAAAACCACGTGCGAGTGGTCTTCATCATGACAACAAGTATAGTGGACATTTAGTGCGAGCTATGCTCCAGCACCATGTCAAAACTCGTATGAAAACTAGTGCGAGCTAGGCTCTAGCAGAATGTCATAAAAATCCATGTGAAAACTTGTACGAGCCAAGATCTAGCACTCATGCATGTAAAATTCTAGTGTGAGCATCGCTCCAGCACTAATGCACGTATAAAACACGTCAAATCTCGTGCGAGCAATGCTCTAGCACGTTTCATTTCCACAAAACTCATGTAGGTGGCCCATTCTTTGTAAAACATGGTTATGAAACCAAATCAAGCTACTTTTGTGCAAATCATTTCAAATGCTAGCCAACCTACCAATCACATGCTAAAAAGCAATGAAAAAGATTTCGAAGCATCATGCTCTTCCTTTTAATGCATATTTCTCAAAAACCCAATTCTTTGCCCTTCCAACAAACATTTCATCCTAAGACCCTTAGCTACGTTAAAAATCAATCATGCACCCGAAAGGCATACATATATCCCTAGAGCTAACACAATTTCCTTACCTCGATTCTCTTAGAAGCTACTCTTCCTTCTTCCTTTCTCGTTTTTCATGATTTGGCTCAACTTGCTTCCGATTTATCCTCGGGAGCTGCACACATTCATAAATTATATGAGTCAATACCTAAAACTCATATTCAAACTTCAACTAATCGATATATCTCATCGAGTGACACGCCCTAAGGGTATTATCCGCAAGTGCACGGGTCGTACAAGTAATAATGGGATTTAAGTCCCGAAATTATCGTCCCACAGAGAAGTTGACTAGCCTAATTAACTACCGGTTAATTTTACCCTAAGTATATCCTAGCAAATTAAAAATACTGAAAGCAATAAAATAATAATTTTAAAATAAAGGAAATAAAATCAAGCAAAAATTACTTACAAAACTCCAAGCAATTAAAAACAAAAACCTACAAAAGAAAATTAAAACAGTTAAAACGAATTAACGCAATTAAAATAAAATGCAAATATAAACATAAAGCAATAAAACTAATTAGACTAAAATTAAACAAGCTTAAAATAAAATGTGCATGTAATTAAACTAACTAAGAAAATGCAATTTAAACTAACTTAAAGTCTAAAGAAAATAAAGACTAAATTAAAAATGCATGAAAAACATTTAATCTAAATTAATTCTAAATGCAAAACCTTAATTCCTATTGTAAAAAGAAAATTAACTATTAATGAAATTAAACTAAGCCTTAAACTTAAGAAAACATAACTAATAAGCAAATTGATTCACTACTCTAATTCTAACTAAGTTAAAGTAAAAGCAATAACAAGTAATAGAAATGCATGGTAACTTTAATTGAAACAAATCCATAGTGCCAAACATGGCCTTAACAAAATTTCCCAACCGCCAAAGTGGTCCCGAATAGCTGCTGGTACTGTGCTTGTCTTCCTTATTATTTTGGTTTGTCTAGGCATGCTCTCGGGTGGCTGTCTCCAGGTGCTGTGCTAGTTCCGCACCCGGTTTGTACGCTTCTGCTCCAGGTAATGCTCCAGTCTACTTTTGCTGCACATTCATCGGACTGCTACTGCACCTGTCCAGGTGGTACTCTGGTTTTGCTCCTACTTCCAGCCTCGTACTGCTACTACAAGTGCTGCTCAACATCCAGTCCTGCCATGTTCAGCGTCAGCTCACCTGCTCAGCACCGCTTTACCTTGTACTGCCTGCACCCAGTTCTGCCTTGTACATCTTACTTCTAATCAACCCATGTCCCGGCTAGGTACTGGTCACTGTAGCAAGGCATGTACAACTCGCAGCTCCTGCAAACTGAACCTTAAGAGAGCAACCAGCTGAAACCAAAGTATCGACAACATGGAAAAATGCAAATTAACTAGAAAAGTGAAAATGAACAGTAATAAGAGCTCAAAACAGAGCAGAACAGGGGAAAGAATTGGTCCCTGTCACCTCGCTTGCTTGCCAAGCAGCTTAACAGCCACGACTTACTTCAACACACGCAGCAGCTTTACATCCTCACATTTTAGCTGCTACCAATCTTCCACCATGACTGCAAAATGATGAAATAAGACAGTAATGCCTCCAGCAGATACGAAACATGCAACGTAGCAATGGCTTCATTCCTGTCCTACACTACTACCTAAGCTAAGAAAAATAACTAAAAGGAATAATAAATTGTGAAGATGGAAAAATAGTGAAGAAAATGCAACCAATGCAAAAAGAAAAAGAAAGCTAAATTTACTGCAGAAATCTGGAGTTCAACGAACAAAATCTAAATACAATCATTTATATAGCTGGAATGCAGGAAACAAAAATTGATCACATGAAACAGGGGTACAAATCCAATAAGCAGAAAGGAATGAAACAACACTATGTGATACTTTAGCTGAAAGCTGATGCAGGGAGTAATAGTGAATTAAAGGATTTAGTCTAGTATTTCAGTAAAAATAGATTGGCTATGTTACTATAATAAAGGAAATACAACCACAGGTTGAGTAATATGGTTGTGGATCACCAGCTCCTCACATCTGCATCCAGATCCCAAAACAATACATAAGCAGTACTGATCGCGACATAACCGAGTATTTCAAGCCATATGTGCATGGGCAGTAGAAAAACATAATGAAAACAGAATAAAAAGCAACCCGAATGAACAACAAAGAAGAGAAAATGAAAACAAATGCAGTAAAGAAAACATTACCAGCAACTAGAATGAAACTTTTTCATCTTAAGAAATAAAATGGAAGCTTGTAAAATTCTATAACAATGGTGGCTGTAAAGAAAAAGAAAACTAACGTGTAAAGCTTTTAAAAGAAAAACAAGGAAAAAAAAATAAACCTAACAATAAAATTTTAACCTAAAAAACTAAAGCTACCCTAAAAACTACTTCTACTCTACTTTCTACCCTACCTACTCCTAAACTACTTCATTTTTCAATTGCTATCATGTTCTATTTATACACAAACATAGGGGTACAATGGTAAATTTTCATCCTAGATGAGTTGGCATTGTTTGGCCACTTGTCTTCATTTGATTTGCTGCAGAGTAGATATTTCCACATCATTAGTCTTTTTGTCCAATTAGCTTGGCAATGTGGCCCGACGTGTGTCTTCCAGAGGGTTGGCACGGTGTCCTTCGATCTTATCGTTTCTGAGCAAATAAAATACGGACACCTGGCATCACGCGTGTCCAGACGACTGATGACTCGGTCTGCAAATTGGAAGTGGTTCAATCTCCTTTAGCCCGTTTTCATCCCAATTTCGTCTGAAACAACTGAGTTTCATCCGGATTTAATTTATCTGGACATTAAAGAATTTTAATTAAATAAAGGGGATTATTAATAAAATAATATAGGGATTAAATAGATAATTAGGAATTTAACCACAAATAATTCTTAAAAAAAATTGAATTATCATCAAGCCTGTTTCATTAAGTATGGCCTATTATCACTTTCAGCCATCATTATGCCATTTCTAGTCAATTTAACTAGCAACATACTTGGTTACTTATTAAACACTTGGCATAAAATGTTTATCCATAACCTTAAATCATTCATGCATTCTCTACAACATCATTTATGCACATTTTTATCACTTGACTAATTTCACAATGTGGCTTCATCCAATCATCTCAAAATCATGCACATTACCTCACTAACAACTTGATATAATCCTTTTTATCATCTAATCAACCACATTCTATTTTCTCACACTAAACTCATTCTAGGTTATGCTTGTTTCATTACATTCTAGGTAGTTTCAATCATTAATATGTACACCAATCTACTCACAACAACAACTAGACAAATATACTTAGAGTTGGTGTATTAGAAACTCACCAAGCTTGACTTTCCTCTTTTCCAAATTTGAAGACTTCTTTGCTCCTTCAATCTAACCAATGAAATGTTGGCTCCAAGCCATGTTGTTCTTCTCCTCAAGATGAACAAGTTTGCTTTAATACTCTTTCTCAAATCTTTATGGAAGAGGGTGTATTCTTGTGAGACCCCATATATGTTTAACCTTGTATTTATGTAAATGGAATTATAATATGGTTGATTTTGGACCAAGTAATTATGAATTCATAGGTATGGTGATGCACTTGTAATGTGAAGAATAAGTGATGTAAAGTCCATTAATTCAATGTACACACTTGTAATAAGAGTTGTGATATACGTACAAGTTTCATTATGTATGAATATGAAGAACTAGACTTTTGTATGTGATGAATGTGAGTGGAATTAAAATGAGTCGTGTGGTAAAATGGAATGAAGTTGCATAAGTGGTGTAAATCTTGGTACTTCCATTTAGTCATGTATTGTATACCTTTGGTTATACAATGATTGCACAGAAGTTTTAATGTGTATAAAGTATGAATGAATGTCATTTTCAAGTGTTAAAGGTGGTTGGATGAGAAAATGACTATGGAAGCAAATTAAAGATTGTTTTATGTGAGTTATTGCAAAAAATTGTAATAAAATTTAGAAAATACGAATGCCAGATCGATCTCATAGGATGAGAGATCGATTTGGAAGAGCCAAAAATACTCTTATTTGAACAATGGAACGCAGATCGATCTCCAATGGGGCTAGATCGATCTGCTAAACATTCTGTAATGAAGAGATCGATCCTTAATGTAAGCAGAATGATTTCCTTAGCTCTTGAGTTGGAGCAGATCAATCTCCTCCCTAGCCAGATCGATCTCCTAACTTTCTGCCTGAGATAGATCGATCTCAAGCCCTCGACAGATCGAACTCCTGCCTTCAAAATGTCGAGAAAAATGAGAGATTTAAGAGGACCAGATTGATCTCCACCAAATGTAGATCGATCTCATTAAGCAATTCTATAAATAGGAGCAGTTGAAATCTGCATTTCACGGGAACAACCATTTCCTTTCCATTTTCAATCAAAAAACCTAGCTTTCTCACTCCTAAATCCACCTATTTTCATAAAGATTTAAGGGAAAGCTATTAGATACAAAGTTGTTCATATCAAAGAGAAGAACAACATAGCTTGGTGTCATTTCCCCATTTGTTAGATTTAAGGAACAATGGGCATTTCCATTTGGAGCATGAAGGAAATCCAAAGAGGTGAGTTTCTAAAGCACCAATCCAAGTTTATTTGTTTAGTTATTGATTTTAGAGTTGATTGGTATGCATATTAATGGTAGAAACTATCTAGAATGCAATGGAACAATTATAACCTAGAAATAGGTTAGTGTGAGAAAGTGAAATGTATAGGAATTTATGATGAATGAGATATCTTAAGGTGATAATGGTGTTGTGGGTATGATTTTAAGATGGGTGTTATGGAATGAATTGTGAGATATACCAAAAAAATGGTAAAATGTGTATTTAAGGTATTGGGCGAAATGCATAAAAGAAATAAGAGAGTAAGGGTAGAGTATTTCATATCAAGTCTTAAACAAGTAACTAAGTGAGTTACTAAATAAATCGGTTGGAAATGGCTTGATGATGGCCAAATGAAAAAATGGGCCAAACTTAATGAAATAGGCTCAATAAAATATATTGATTAGTTGAAGTCAAATGTGAGTTAGCAACATTAAATCAAGTGATTGTTGAATGATTTGCAGCTTTCGAGGATACACCCAGAGCAAGTTGAGCCAAAGCGCGGGAAGCTAAGAGGAAGAGAGTCGCACCCCGAGTAAATCGAGGTAAGGGAATTGTGTGAACTCTTAGAGATATATGTGAGCATTTTGGGCGCATTATGTTTTCTAGAATACATGTGGTAATAGGAAATGAAATGGGTGATTAAAGGGCAAGAGTTGCGTTTTTGATGAAATGTGCATGAAAACTAAAAACACGATGCTTTGAAAATCTTATTTTATTACTTTTAGCAAGTGATGGTAGGTTGGCTGACATTTGAAATTATTTGCAAAAGAAATGATTTGAATTCGTTTATAACCATGTTTTGCAAAGAATTGAGCCACCTACACGGATTTCGTGAGAATGAAAGCGTGCTAAAGATTGACTCGCACGAGATTTGATGTGTTTTTATACACATGAGTGCTGGAGCTTAGGTCACACTAGTTTTTCACATGGATTTTTATGATGTTGTGCTGGATCTTAGCTCATATAGATTTTATACTGGTTTTAACATGGTGCTGGAGCATAGCTCGCATTAGATGTACACCGTACTTGTTACCGTGCTTGAGATTACTCGTACGTGGTTTTATGACATGATGGATAGTCATCCTAGGAGCTTCTGGTAGACTAGGTGTCGTACTGATTAAATAGGCTCGTATGTGCATTTTAAGATTTGGCGTGATATGATGTGTTGATATGGGTCCACGAAGTACGTTGTACCGTGCAGGTAGCATGGAGTACGCTGTACCGTGTTGAGATCATGATATGCCATCTTTGGACGATGTTTAATTCTTCTATGGACTAACGAGTTGGACGTGACCCACTTCCCGTGCCGAAGCAGATAGAGGTGATACCCCGCACACCTGATCAGTGTAGTCTGGGTTCACAGAGGATATGGCCATAGTCCTAGAGGATATTTCCCTGTTATATCCCACCTCCCGTGCCGAAGCAGATAGAGGTGATACCCCGCACACCTGATCAGTGTAGTCTGGGTTCACAGAGGATATGGCCATAGTCCTAGAGGATATTTCCCTGTTATATTGGCTATCTCACATGTCTCTTATTTATGAATGAATCCATGTTTTGAAATGCATTGTGAGTCAGGACAATCTGAGGGAGGGGTTGAGTCCTGACAAGTTTTGGTTTTATCAAGATGATTCTTAAAATTTTCGACTAAGGGATGTTCCAACACTGAGAAGTTCTATTCCTTCTTGTTGATGTAATGTGTGATACTTAAGTGTCTCCAATGTTGTTAATGTTTTCTCAAGACTTAGCCAATTTTTACACAATTCCATACGTTGCTAACTTTTCATGTCAATAGGCAGCCTTCATACTTAGACAAATTTTCATGATTTTTCTCACAGCTTCATGCATAGATAAATTTCTCATCTTCTTGGGCGTTGCTCCATATTTAACTTTCAAGTTTGTTGGTACCTTTTCCATACTTAGTCATTTTTTAAACGTATTGGTGCGATCTTCGTACTCAGTCTTTTTCATGCTTGTTGGGGTAGTCTCTAGGTTTAGCAACATTTCCATGATTGATCAACGAATGGCACTTCCAACACTTAATCATTTTTTTAATGTTTGAATGACAAATGACACTTCCAGCGCTTGGCCATTTTATGTGTTTCCTTTTGTAGGGACAAGGGCTCTTTACTTGGATAATACACACATACTTAGCTAAATAAGCCATTTATTTGGCCTTATCATCTCTTCTTTGTCGACTATTGCTTAGATACTTAGTTACTTGTCATTTGGAGTAATAAGCTGCTAGTTCCATCTGAATCAATGCCTCTTGTTCACACTTAATCACGTTTTCCATATTTTCTTCAACACTCGATGACATAGATATCATTGCTCAACAAGGGTGGCTTTGGACAAATATGGCTTCTTGTTTACGTGGCACCTTCATAGCTCTTCTTTACTTAGGCAATTTTTCTCAAGGTGTATTCTCATAGCCGAGTAGAGTTTTTGACTGTTTCATACTTGGTTATTTAGGATCATAGGTGGTCAAATCACCTTGCTTGAGTGATTTTCAAAGCATCTTGTTGCTGGAACCTTTGGTCCCTTCAAACTCTCTTGAATTCTACTTGAGTGAGTTTACTCGATCGAGTGACTATCATAACACTTAGTTCCTTTGGTGATATTCAAACATTGCCTTTATCCTAAAACAAGTGTCCGTTAGTCATAGTGAATCTTCATAATGCTTAAGCTTATTGCTTCTCACTTCACATTTAGCATACTTGGACCATCAAGCAACCATTTTTACAATGGTCACTCAGTGTGGGTAAAGCATTTCTTTCATAATCTCTTTTATGCCTAATTAAATGAGGGAAATTGTTGTGGCCAAAAAGTATCATTATGTCTTTCTTCTTTCGGGTTGTTTGACATAAGAAGTTTGTTTCTCTCAAATTTGTTGGTGCGTTGATGTCCAAGTACTATCTTGGTACACACTGTTTTTCAAACTTATGCTTTCTTCCTTTATAATTTTTTCAACTTATTATCTCTTTTGTGTTTATAGGCATGGGTTTTAATACCAAAGAGTATTTGTTTTGAATGAATTGATGAGATCTAACTCAGAGCCTTCTCCTACTCTTATTACACCTATCACGACCACTCTTCATCCTAAAAAGAGAAGACTTACTGTCAGTGATTGTCTTCTGCCACAGAGTTTTAGTGTTTTTCTTAGCGACAAGGGCCATATAAAGAGAGATAAAGATAAAGGTGTGGGAGTTATTGGTTGTTCGGTCCCTTATTTGTTAGGTGATGAGTCTAACAAATAGTTTTTTGTTTAACATTCTTTTCTTATTTGCTAAATTGGCTTCTTTCATGCTTTTAGACTTAAAGGGTAGACCAATTAGGTTTAGTCGATGGAAAGGGCATTCAACCCAAAAATGGGGCCAGTGCCACTAACTTGACACTTCTGTTTCAATATAAGAGATAGTGGATCGGTTAAAGGTTAAGTTGCTTATGCCTTGTCTAAGGTGGTGATCCTTCCTAGTGACAGAGATAAGTATCAGACGAAGCCAAGTGATATCTTTATCATAAGTTACACTTTAGTGCATGAGCAATACAAGGTAAGCAAAATTTTCCTTTTTCTTTCTTTGTTGTATGCCATCTCTTTTGCTTATGCCTTGGTTACTTTGCTAGCTTTTGCTTCGATGCTTCACTCTTCAAACTCTGCTGGCCACGCTTGTTGTGGCTGAGAGATATGACCAACTTTGTCAGACCCGGATTTTTTGTAGCTTATTTCCTTATGATTCCTATGTGTATGAACACTATGTAATTATGGTTGAATCATAAGAAGAGTATTTACTAGATTTAAAGTGTTAATGAAATGAATTAACACGCAAAAGCTACATAAAATGCCTAATGTGGATGATAAGTATCACAGGCTAAACCGAGTCATTCTAAATCATTCTGACTGAAAATAAGAACTAAAAATAAGAGGGCGTAGTGAGCACAAGAAGTAAAGTCAGCTTGATTTAGACCCGAACATACAAAACGAGAGTAAAAGCTAAAAAGGGTAAAATGGACCTTTTGGGTGAGAAAAGAAGTTTCGGGTGAAATTATCCACCGAGAGCGGTTGGAATATAAAGACGAGAGTGTAAGACATAATATATGACACTTTCGAAAATTGGAGAAAAAGTCAACTTAGTCAATGGTTAAGGAAAAAGTCAACTATAGTTAAGAAAGTGGACTTTTACCATAGTTGACTAATCAAGGTTAGAAATTAACCTAAGTGTGGAGAAAAATTTGGGGAAAAATATTCTTGGCCAGAATACAAGATAATCATCCCCGGAAGTAAGGAAAATTTATTCGGAAGGATTCCGAAATAAATTTAATGGTTAAAAACGTAATGGGCCTAAGGTGAAAATTTTAAAGCCCATTAAAGTATACTAAACGTTTATCGAAATTTTTAGGTCCTTTAGACCGAATTGTTGGACCAATTGATCTGCCAAATTTTGAGACAATAAAAGGCCCGAGGTATAGTAAAAATTTCAGCCCGAAAGCCCATTAGGAAAGCCCAAACCGAGAAGCCCAATTGGAAAAGCCCATGAGATAAATATCTAACTATAGTTAAAGTTAACTATGACTCATAAGGTGACTCATAAGGTGACTCATGGTTCAGATTTGGAAAGTCAAGCATAATGGCTGAAAAGTAGGGCTAAATGGCTAAGTAAGTGGCTTATAAATGCAGCCACACCATTGTCTTCTTCATCACACATTTCCGGCTAGAGAAGAACACCATTGAAACATAACCATCCAAGCTTTCTCTCACTATAAATCACTAGGAATTAGTCATATTTGGAACTTGCATTCTTCATGGAAGTTGTTCCAAATTGAAAGGAGATTAACATATGTTGGAATTGGCTATCAAGGAGCCATAGAGTGCAAACCGCGAGCCTCCAAAGTTTCGGCCAAAGGGAGAACACAACAATTGGTATATTTTCTAATTTCCAATTTCATATATGTTAATGTATGAATGATTTTAAGTATGTTGATATATGTTTTAAGCATTGAAACATATTAAATCACCATGAAGAGGGTTAGGTCGAGAGTGATCAATGGGATATTGAAATATGTCAATTTGATTTTAAGACATAAATGGATTAGTACACATGTATTAATGTTAATGGTATAATTAGAATTAATCAAATTGATTAATTAATACATGTAAATTATTGGCAATCAAGGTGTTTGATAAAATGCCTAAATGAACAATAGGATGATTGGTAATATTGCCTACCAAGTGTATGTGAAAATGCCTAAGTGAAAATGGCTAGGAAATAGGCATGTATGGCATGCCATGGTGGAAACCGAGAATGGCTAAGCTCTCGGCCAAGGCATGTGGCCGAGAGGTCCAATAGGCCAAGCCCAATATTTTTAGGCCCAATAGGGTGTAATGGGCCTAAGACAAGCCCAATAAGAGTTGGTGGGCTCCACAAGCCCAATAGGCCCAACAAAAGTAAATAGTAAAATGGAAATGGGCTTAGGGCCTAGTTAGGCCCATTAAGGATTTTTAAGGCCCATTAAGGGAAATTAAACTGTATTAATGTGTAATACAGTAGGAAAATGATAATTAACCTGAGGAATGGTTATTTACAGCTCCGGAGTTTACATCGAGAGCTGATCGGACTGCGGGATTTAGCAGCACCGAGGAAGCGAGGTCACTTGACGTGATCCGAGGTAAGGGACTTTTGCGAGTAGTTAGAGATACCTGCACGTATTTTCAACTGCTTCTGCATTCACTTAAAAACTCTGAGGGTCAGAGAAAGTGAATAATAATTATTGCGACCCGATAGTGGCAAATTACGATTTTGCCCCTAGTTAGTCAAAAAG
This sequence comes from Firmiana major, assembly GCA_033439115.1. NCBI lineage: Eukaryota > Viridiplantae > Streptophyta > Magnoliopsida > Malvales > Malvaceae > Firmiana > Firmiana major. The sequence goes on from CM065905.1 coordinate 44,881,109, forward strand.
TCAACTTTTGTGAGAAGCTGCAAAAAGCATGGAAAATAATATTGTGAGTGTTTAATTGCTATTAGCATGAAAATAAATAGATGGGCTAATGATTTTAAGGTTGATATGACTTAAGCACACTTTTAGTGCTGATTTTGATGTTTTATAAACAATCCCTTTTAAAATAGCCATCTATCATATTATGTGAGAATGAATCGTGCTAGAGCACAGCTCGCACTGGGATTCATATGTTTTCCACATAATATTAGTGCTGGATTTTGATACGCACTAGATTTTCATGACATGCATGATAGAGTACTGGAGTTTTACTCGTACTCAGCTTTGAATGATATATGCATGACAGAGTGCTAGAGCGTGGCTCGTACTCGATTCTTCATGGTTTATACATGACATAGTATTGGGAGCTATTGCTCGTACTTGATTTTGATATTGTGCATAGCATAGTACTGGGAGCTATTGCTCGTACTTGATTTAATACATAAACTATGCATTGACCTAGTTGCTAGAGATTACTCGCACTAGAGTTGAGTTTTATGATGTGAAACAGTGTTTGAGCGGAGTAACGACTGTGAGTCGCACTCAAAACGCACACTGTATGTGATATGTAATACATGTTGAAACCCATGCCTGAGACCTTGCGTGACTGTGTGTCATAGCTAGAGAGGATATCCGCATGAGGTTGGTATAGACGTGGTATGATATTTCCACAGCGCGAGGGCTAAGACCTCTATTAGGCACCCTGACTGTGATGTTGATAAGTTCCACGGGTGTGAGAGCTAAGTCCTATGGTAGGCACTCTGGCCGTGAGAACGGGTCCACGGGTGTACTTTGTACCGTGTCTGAGTGGCACGAGGTGTACGCTGTACCGTGTGTTGTTATGGAGTTGAGGAGGATATAGCTGGCGGTTGTGATGGACTGACCCCCCTCCCGTTACAGCGGTGATGCCCCGCACACCTAGTACTGTGTTGCTTGGGATCACATCGGATATGATCATAATCCAGGATACTATTTACATGTACCACAGAGTCTTACATGATATATCACCTTGGTTGATTTACTGATTTAAACTGCGGACAGACCTGAGGGATGGGTCGGACTCCGATTTGTGTTGTGAATCATTTGATGCCATATTTATATGTGATTTAAATATACATGGCATGATTTGCATAAAGGCATGATTTATATATAAATGCATTGTGTTGCACTACATGCCTACTTTTGAGAAATAAAGCATGATTTATGTACATGGGATTTATTCTGTACAAGTACATATATATTATATTTCAAGACATGCTTTTAAAGTGAGTTAAGGAAATAATGTTTTCAAGGCATAGCACTATTTTGAGTAGATAGTGTGGATATCTACTTGCTTGCCTGATTTCCTTACTGAGCGCGTTATGCTCACCCCCCTTTTTTTACATCTCTCTACAGAGCGTCAGTAGAGCGAGAGTTATCGTGGGAGAGTGTCCCAGAGTCCACTGCTAGTTCCTATCAATTCATCAGGTATACTTATTATGTACAGTTGTGTATCTAAACATAGAAACAGCACAGTGATGTATACGTTATATATTATGGGGAATGTAAATGTAATTGTATTAGATTTTATAAAATCTTACATGTATAATAAAAGCAACTACAGTCAGAATTAATATATTGACATGTATGTATGAGAATGGATATTATGGTAAGTGAAGACTCTGACATCGAATCACAGCCCAACCAGTGAAGAGAGGAAAGGTAAGTTAAAAATGCGAAAAATTTATTGTGGTTTTTGGTTAAAGTCAAGGATTGAAACTGGGGTCCTGACAGGATGGTATCAGAGCCCAGGTTGGTCTGATGTGAGTCGGTGTTAGAAAGTAGGAAATTATACATCCCCATAGTACTGTGCTGTGTTTAGATATAACTGTGTATACCGGATAGGAGATGGACTAATTCATTATTATGAATGCAGGGACCTTGCCTATATGGCAAATACGCGTAGTGGTAGAGGTATGAGAGGTAGGGCTCGAGGCCGGGGAGAGAGACCCGAGGGACGAGCCGCTGCCAGGCCATTACCTACGCATGAGACTGCAGGTGCTACTGAGGCACCAGATTGTGCTGAGACGCGTTTCACGAGATTAGAGCGTGGTCTCGAGACTATTATTGAGATACTGGCACAGACGATGCCAGGTAGGCAGAGACAGGAGGCAGGAGCTGCTACTGGAGAGGCAGTTGCCCCTGATACACCTACGCAGACAGCTGATGCACAGAGGACAGTAGATACTCCTACACCCCCACCGATTTCAGGTGGTAGTGGATTAGGATATGGATGTGACTTGCATCGGTTGAGGGAGTTCCAGAAGTTCAGACCTCCATCATTTAGTGGGGTCAAGAACCCCGTAGCTGCGGAGGAGTGGTTGGCAGAGCTAGAGAAGCTCTATGGATACTTCGAGTGTACGACCTCGGAGATGGTCGCGTTTGCTGCGTTCCTACTGAAGGGAGCTGCAGAGCATTGGTGGAAGTCCACCAGACCTATATTGAGATCCCGACACACGGATATCACTTGGGATATATTTCGGGAGGCCTTTAGGAGGCAGTTTATTCCTGACACCGCACAGCGGAAGTTACATGTAGAGTTTTTGAGACTCAACCAGGGGAGTTTATCGGTGGACGAGTATGAGACTCGATTCCTATCCCTAGGGAGATACGACCCGGATACTATGTATAGTGAGACCAGGAAGGTCCACAGATTTATCGACGGGTTGAGACCGGTGCTACGGTCCAAGTTGGTTCCGTTGGACATAGTGACCTATGAAGAGGCAGTGCGCAGGGCACAACTATGTGAGCAGGACTACGAGAGGAATGCTTCCGAGTTTGGGAAGTTTAGCCATAGCCAAGACTTGCAGAAGAAGAGGTCGGCTAGAGATTTTAGTTATCGAGGGGAGAAGAAACCCTTCGGTAAGAGATCACGGATAGAGGGGACACGAGATAGATATGCTAGATCTCCTGCTTATCCGACTGCAGCCCCAGCGAAGGGCATTATGATAGGAGGACCGAGACCTGCTGCAGATCAGTGCAGAAGATGCGGCAGATTCCATGGAGATAGGCCATGTTCACAGGGTGCTATAGTATGTTTCCGATGTGGGAAACAGGGGCATTTGGTTAGAGATTGCCCATTGCCGTATGCGACTGCACCACAGAGGGGCAGGGAGTTTGATAGAACCCCAGCTGGTACGTCTGCTCAGAGAGGTAGAGCCACGGCAGAGGAGAAGGGGAAACAAGTGATGGGTCAAGGGCGAGTACATGCTTTGGACCAGGGGACAGCTGATGCTTCATCGGATGTGATTCGAGGTAACATCCTGATTTATGATATTGAAGCATATGTTTTAATTGATCCTGGTGCCACGCATTCTTTTGTATCGCCTTCATTTGCATGTAAATTAGAGAGACATGTAGAGCATACACATTTATGTATGATGATGTTAATCAGTACGCCTATGGATAGTAGTCAAGTTGTAGAATATGTATATAATGACTGCAAGTTGAGAGTAGGGGATAAGGAGATGACAGCCAATCTAATATTACTAAGCATGAGTGACTTTGATATAATAATAGGAATGGATTGGCTATCTGCAAACCATGCTGTTTTAGACTGCTATGCTAAGACAGTTATGTTTCCCAACCCTACTAGATATGTTGTAAAGTTTAATAAAGATAAATGAAAGGAGTAGATATGATTATTACATGACTTCTGATTTAGAAAACCTTCAACATATCAAGGTTTCATTGCGTACGTGGTAGATATGGATAAGGCACATCCGGAGTTGGCAGATATCACTGTGGTCAGTGAGTACCCAGATGTTTTCCCGGATGAATTGCCAGGGTTACCACCAGACAGAGAGATGGAGTTCTGTATAGATTTAGTACCTGGTACTGAGCCTATTTCGAGACCACCTTATCGCATGGCCTTAGTTGAGCTGGAGGAGCTCAAGAGACAGTTACAGGAGCTGTTGGACAGGGGCTTTGTACGACCGAGTGTTTCACCTTGGGGAGCACCGGTTTTGTTTGTGAGGAAGAAGGATGGGAGCCTCCGATTGTGTATAGACTACCGATTGTTGAACAAGGCCACCATCAAGAATAGGTACCCCCTTCCACGCATTGACGACTTGCTAGATCAGCTACAGGGAGCACAAGTCTTTTCCAAGATTGACCTAAGGTCTGGGTATCATCAGCTGAAGGTTCGGAGTGGAGATGTACCCAAGACAGCATTTCGTACCCGATATGGCCACTACGAGTTCTTGGTCATGCCATTCGGATTGACGAATGCTCCAGCTGCTTTCATGGCTTTGATGAACGATGTGTTCAAGCCATACATCGACCAGTTTGTTATCATCTTCATCGATGACATATTGGTGTATTCAAGATCCAAGGAGGAGCATGAGGAGCACCTCAGGATCGTGTTGCAGACGTTACGGAAGCATGAGTTATATGCTAAGCTCAGTAAGTGTGACTTTTGGTTGTCACAGATCTCGTTTTTGGGACATGTTATATCGAGAGATGGTGTATCAGTTGATCCATCTAAGATAGAGGCTGTAGTTCAGTGGGAACAGCCAAAGACAGTCACCGAGATCAGGAGTTTTCTGGGTTTAGCTGGATACTATCGAAGATTCGTCGAGGGATTTTCGAAGTTGGCTGCTCCACTGACACGTCTTACTAGGAAGAGTGCACCGTTCATATGGAACGAGGATTGTTAGAAGAGTTTTGAGGAGTTGAAGCGTCGATTGACCACCGCTCCGATTCTCACTATCCCTACCAGCTCAGGAGGATTTGCAGTATATATCGATGCTTCGCATCAGCGACTGGGCTGCGTATTGATGCAGGACGGGAAGGTAGTTGCTTACGGATCCAGACAGCTGAAGGATCATGAGAAGAACTATCCGACCCATGATTTGGAACTAGTAGCAGTAGTGTTTGCGTTGAAGGTATGGCGCCACTACTTATACGGCGAGAAGTTCCAAATACTTACCGACCACAAGAGCCTCAAGTATCTGTTCTCGCAGAAGGAGCTGAACATGAGACAGAGAAGATGGCTAGAGCTTCTGAAGGACTATGACTGCGAGATACTTTATCATCCGGGTAAGGCTAATGTTGTAGCTGATGCCTTGAGCAGGAAGAGCCTGGGGATGGTATCGTATATGATGGTTAGGGAGCATGATTTGCTAGAGTAGTTTGCCAGCCTCAGTTTGGGAGTCGTGCCTTCTGACATGGATACAGGCTATGTGATAGCTAGTCTACGCTTGGAGCCGGACCTGTTGGACAGGATCAGAGTGGCTCAGCAGACTGATCTATTTTGTATGGATGTGAGTAGTCAGATGCAGAAGGGCACCGTGACTGATTTTGAGTTGAGTTCTGATGGACTATTGAGGTTTAGAGGCAGATTGTGTGTTCCCGAGGATCTAGGACTTAGGAGATTGATATTGGCGGAAGCTCATTCGTCGAGGTATACGTTGCATCCGGGGAGTAACAAGATGTATCAGAACCTCCGGAGGGTATACTGGTGGTCGGGCATGAAGAGAGATGTGGCAGACTTTGTGGCAAAGTGTCTTGTATGTCAGCAGGTGAAGGTAGAGCATCAGAAACCTGCAGGATTGTTGCAGCCTCTACCTATACCGACATGGAAATGGGAGCATATCACCATGGATTTCGTGATGGGTTTACCGAGGACCCGCAGGAATCACGATGCTATATGTGTGATCGTTGATAGACTGACGAAGTCAGCCCACTTCCTAGCTATGAGAGCTACCGATACTCTGAGTTCATTAGCAGAACTGTACGTACGTGAGGTAGTGAGGTTACACGGTGTACCAGTGAGCATAGTCTCTGATAGGGATTCCCGCTTCACATCCCACTTTTGGGGACATTTTCAGGAAGCCATGGGAACCCAGTTGAGTTTGAGCACCGCTTTCCATCCTCAGACAGATGGTCAGTCAGAGAGGACTATACAGACTCTGGAGGACATGTTGAGAGCATGTGTGCTAGACTATCGAGGCTCCTGGGATGACCACCTACCACTAGCCGAGTTCGCCTACAACAACAGTTATCATTCGAGTATCGGGATGGCACCGTATGAGGCTTTGTATGGCCGTAGATGTCGTTCCCCTATTGGATGGGAAGAAGTGGGTGACCGTAAGATTTTTGCTCCTGACTTGGTTACGCAAGCATCTGAGGACGTCCGCTTGATAGTAGAGAGACTGAGGACAGCTCAGAGCAGATAGAAGAGTTACGCTGACAGGAGACGTAGGCCACTAGAGTTTGCAGTTGGTGAGTCCGTATTTCTGAAAGTTTCTCCTTCCAAGGGCATAGCGAGATTTGGGAAGAGAGGGAAACTAAATCCTCGCTACATTGGACCCTTTGAGATACTTGATCGAGTGGGAGATAAGGCATATAGGTTGGCATTGCCATCGGACTTATCAGGTGTCCACAACGTCTTCCACATATCGATGCTTCGGAAGTATCACCCGGATCCGTCACATGTGATTAGTTACGAGCCTTTGGAGCTCCGAGAGGACTTGTCATATGTAGAGAGACCGATTCGGATATTGGACAGGAAGGAGAAGGTATTGAGATCGAAGACCATCGGATTAGTGAAGATTCTCTGGCAGCATCATACTTCAGAGGAAGCTACTTGGGAGCTAGAGAGTCTGATGCGAGAGAAGTACCCTCACCTATTTGAGGACTGACTTGGTTCTAATTTGGAGGACCAAATTTTCTGAGTGGGGGAGGATTGTCAGACCCGGATTTTTTGTAGCTTTTTTCCTTATGATTCCTATGTGTATGAACACTATGTAATTATGGTTGAATCATAAGAAGAGTATTTACTAGATTTAAAGTGTTAATGAAATGAATTAACACGCAAAAGCTACATAAAATGCCTAATGTGGATGATAAGTATCACAGGCTAAACCGAGTCATTCTAAATCATTCTGACTGAAAATAAGAACTAAAAATAAGAGGGCGTAGTGAGCACAAGAAGGAAAGTCAGCTTGATTTAGACCCGAACATACAAAACGAGAGTAAAAGCTAAAAAGGGTAAAATGGACCTTTTCGATGAGAAAAGAAGTTTCGGGTGAAATTATCCACCGAGAGCGGTTGGAATATAAAGACAAGAGTGTAAGACATAATATATGACACTTTCGAAAATTGGAGAAAAAGTCAACTTAGTCAATGGTTAAGGAAAAAGTCAACTATAGTTAAGAAAGTGGACTTTTACCATAGTTGACTAATCAACGTTAGAAATTAACCTAAGTGTGGAGAAAAATTTGGGGAAAAATATTCTTGGCCAGAATACAAGATAATCATCCCCGGAAGTAAGGAAAATTTATTCGGAAGGATTCCGGAATAAATTTAATGGTTAAAAATGTAATGGGCCTAAGGTGAAAATTGTAAAGCCCATTAAGGTATACTAAACGTATATCGAAATTTTTAGGTCCTTTAGACCGAATTGTTGGACCAATTGATCTGCCAAATTTTGAGACAATAAAAGGCCCGAGGTATAGTAAAAATTTCAGCCCGAAAGCCCATTAGGAAAGCCCAAACCGAGAAGCCCAATTGGAAAAGCCCATGAGATAAATATCTAACTATAGTTAAAGTTAACTATGACTCATAAGGTGACTCATAAGGTGACTCATGGTTCAGATTTGGAAAGTCAAGCATAGTGGCTGAAAAGTAAGGCTAAATGGCTAAGTAAGTGGCTTATAAATGCAGCCACACCATTGTCTTCTTCATCACACATTTCCGGCTAGAGAAGAACACCATTGAAACATAACCATCCAAGCTTTCTCTCACTAGAAATCACTAGGAATTAGTCATATTTGGAACTTGCATTCTTCATGGAAGTTGTTCCAAATTGAAAGGAGATTAACATATGTTGGAATTGGCTATCAAGGAGCCATAGAGTGCAAACCGAGAGCCTCCAAAGTTTCGGCCAAAGGGAGAACACAACAATTGGTATATTTTCTAATTTCCAATTTCATATATGTTAATGTATGAATGATTTTAAGTATGTTGAAATATGTTTTAAGCATTGAAACATATTAAATCACCATGAAGAGGGTTAGGCCGAGAGTGATCAATGGGATATTGAAATATGTCAATTTGATTTTAAGACATAAATGGATTAGTACACATGTATTAATGTTAATGGTATAATTAGAATTAATCAAATTGATTAATTAATACATGTAAATTATTGGCAATCAAGGTGTTTGATAAAATGCCTAAATGAACAATAGGATGATTGGTAATATTGCCTACCAAGTTTATGTGAAAATGCCTAAGTGAAAATGGCTAGGAAATAGGCATGTATGGCATGCCATGGTGGAAACCGAGAATGGCTAAGCTCTCGGCCAAGGCATGTGGCCGAGAGGCCCAATGGGCCAAGCCCAATATTTTTAGGCCCAATAGGGTGTAATGGGCCTAAGACAAGCCCAATAAGAGTTGGTGGGCCCCACAAGCCCAATAGGCCCAACAAAAGTAAATAGTAAAATGGAAATGGGCTTAAGGCCTAGTTAGGCCCATTAAGGATTTTTAAGGCCCATTAAGGGAAATTAAACTGTATTAATGTGTAATACAGTAGGAAAATGATAATTAACCTGAGGAATAGTTATTTACAGCTCCGGAGTTTACATCGAGAGCTGATCGGACTGCGGGATTTAGCAGCACCGAGGAAGCGAGGTCATTTGACGTGATCCGAGGTAAGGGACTTTTGCGAGTAGTTAGAGATACCTGCACGTATTTTCAACTGCTTCTGCATTCACTTAAAAACTCTGAGGGTCAGAGAAAGTGAATAATAATTATTGCGACCCGATAGTGGCAAATTACGATTTTGCCCCTAGTTAGTCAAAAAGTCAACTTTTATGAGAAGTTGCAAAAAGCATGGAAAATACTATTGTGAGTGTTTAATTGCTATTAGCATGAAAATAAATAGATGGGTTAATGATTTTAAGGTTGATATGACTTAAGCACACTTTTAGTGCTGATTTTGATGTTTTATAAACAATCCCTTTTAAAATAGCCATCTATCATATTATGTGAGAATGAATCGTGCTAGAGCACAGCTCGCACTGGGATTCATATGTTTTTCACATAATATTAGTGCTGGATTTTGATACGCACTAGATTTTCATGACATGCATGATAGAGTACTGGAGTTTTACTCGTACTCAGCTTTGAATGATATATGCATGACAGAGTGCTAGAGCGTGGCTCGTACTCGATTCTTCATGGTTTATACATGACATAGTACTGGGAGCTATTGCTCGTACTTGATTTTGATATTGTGCATAGCATAGTACTGGGAGCTATTGCTCGTACTTGATTTAATACATAAACTATGCATTGACCTAGTTGCTAGAGATTACTCGCACTAGAGTTGAGTTTTATGATGTGAAACAGTGTTTGAGCGGAGTAACGACTGTGAGTCGCACTCAAAACGCACACTGTATGTGATATGTAATACATGTTGAAACCCATGCCTGAGACCTTGCGTGACTGTGTGTCATAGCTAGAGAGGATATCCGCATGAGGTTGGTATAGACGTGGTATGATATTTCCACAGGCGCGAGGGCTAAGACCTCTATTAGGCACCCTGACTGTGATGTTGATAAGTTCCACGGGTGTGAGAGCTAAGTCCTATGGTAGGCACTCTGGCCGTGAGAACGGGTCCACGGGTGTACTTTGTACCGTGTCTGAGTGGCACGAGGTGTACGCTGTACCGTGTGTTGTTATGGAGTTGAGGAGGATATAGCTGGCGGTTGTGATGGACTGACCCCCCTCCCGTTACAGCGGTGATGCCCCGCACACCTAGTACTGTGTTGCTTGGGATCACATCGGATATGATCATAATCCAGGATACTATTTACATGTACCACAGAGTCTTACATGATATATCACCTTGGTTGATTTACTGATTTAAACTGCGGACAGACCTGAGGGATGGGTCGGACTCCGATTTGTGTTGTGAATCATTTGATGCCATATTTATATGTGATTTAAATATACATGGCATGATTTGTATAAAGGCATGATTTATATATAAATGCATTGTGTTGCACTACATGCCTACTTTTGAGAAATAAAGCATGATTTATGTACATGGGATTTATTCTGTACAAGTACATATATATTATATTTCAAGACATGCTTTTAAAGTGAGTTAAGGAAATAATGTTTTCAAGGCATAGCACTATTTTGAGTAGATAGTGTGGATATCTACTTGCTTGCCTGATTTTCTTACTGAGCGCGTTATGCTCACCCCCCTTTTTTTTACATCTCTCTACAGAGCGTCAGTAGAGCGAGAGTTATCGTGGGAGAGTGTCCCAGAGTCCACTGCTAGTTCCTATCGATTCATCAGGTATACTTATTATGTACAGTTGTGTATCTAAACATAGAAACAGCACAGTGATGTATACGTTATATATTATGGGGAATGTAAATGTAATTGTATTAGATTTTATAAAATCTTACATGTATAATAAAAGCAACTACAGTCAGAATTAATATATTGACATGTATGTATGAGAATGGATATTATGGTAAGTGAAGACTCTGACATCGAATCACAGCCCAACCAGTGAAGAGAGGAAAGGTAAGTTAAAAATGCGAAAAATTTATTGTGGTTTTTGGTTAAAGTCAAGGATTGAAACTGGGGTCCTGACAAACTTAGTCATGAAAACACTCTCATTCTCACTGAGCATCATGAATTAACTTCTCAAATAGCTAGTTTCAAGAAAGTGCTTTGTGACACACTATCAATTTGTTCTTACCTGAGGAAGAACTTGGGTAGGATGAAGAAGGAGAATGAAGAGTTTGACATTTTGATGAAGGATTTCCAAGCGAAGTTGAGCTTTTTGGAATTTACTCAGGGTGATATAAAGCAAGTAACTATCTTTAAGTACAAGGCATCAAAGGCCTTCACATATGATGTCACAGTGGTTAGCCTTGGGGCCATTAGAATAAGCTTCGACCTCCTTTATGACAGAGTGAGGTTGGACATTCTAAAGACTCGATTTCCTGAGTATTCCTTTCTCAGGTTGCTAAAGATTATAGGAAGTGCTTTGTCTCCCACTAATTATAGGGCTATTGATCTTTTTACTAGATCTCTGGGTCCTTTTAAAGCTATAGAGCTTTTCATTGAGTCTTATGACCCTCTTGAAGATGGCGCATTAGATGACATGGTGAGAAACATAAAGGAGACTTTTATGAAAGATAAATGAGATCGCTGAGTTTCGAGCTCAGATGCTGTCGAGGGCCCTTAACTTTGCTGCTTTCTTTTTTTCCTTTGTTGTTACTCTAGGCCTTTATATTTTTAGGCCTTTTAGACAATATTTGGATGATCTCGAGATGGCTTACTAATATAAAGTGCTTTGACCCTTTGGTACCTTTTACTTTTCTTTTGCACATCATGATCATGCTCTACTTCATATATTTGCTTCTTTTTTTTTTCAAAAATTATGTTAACGTAAGACGTTAGCTTTATGTAGCATCATTGTTTCCTTTGCATTCCCTATCATCATACTCCATTTTTTTGTACTTCATCTTGTTTTCATGTATGCTTCATTTATTTGGTTAAAATGTTATCATGCTGAGTAATTTGCCATATATCTTCTTGTCCTTCCTCGACTTAGTAAAAAAAATCAAGTTTCGTATTGCAAAGCACGTTCAAATGATATCCTTTGCTTAATAGGATATTACATCTTTTCATAGTCATGTTTTATTATAAAAACCTTCTTTCTTAGATGACATTTGTCATTGCGACCTTTATATCAATCTTGCATTTATCGGTTTGACTTCAGCTTAATGCTTGTCATAACGCTTTCGAATGTTTGAGGAGCACTTCAGGCTAAGTTGCCTTGTAATCACATTTCATGCTTGAAACTTCAACATTCTCATAGGGTAGGTGTCGTCCTGTAATCACGCTTCATGTTTGAAACTTCGACATTCTCATGAGGTAAGCGCGTATCACACCTTTCAATCTCTTTTATCACGGTTAATGTATTGGTACCAACTTTTTAAATGACTTGTCATGCTTGTGAAAGGGATAGGATTCTCAAATTTCTTTTATTTGTGCTTTCTACACTTAGGCTTTATAGAGATGATTTTCTCACATCTTTGAGACAACATCCATGTTGAAGGACGCATGGAAATGAATTTTATCTTGTCTGAGCGATGATATTTGTGCTCAAAGTAACAACCTAGTCCATTAATGATATTATTCACTTTAGCCCATTGAACCTCATGGTTTTAAAAGGCCTCACTAAGGGTATGGAGCATGTTAACTAATATACCAAGCATCTCTCCCATGCTTTGTTGATGTGGGATTTGCCTAGGGGTGTAACTTTACAAGCTAAACAATCATCATAGTTCATATATATAGACATAAACATAGTATACTATGATGTAAGACTGACACTAACTACCTACACAGCACAAAGAAACATTGCTTTGATATCAATCTTTCACGTTTTAAGTTTTCTACTATTATGGAAGGTAGAAAAATACGGGCCAATTTTCACTTTTCCAAATTACAACTTGATGTGTGTGCAGTTTATGACACTAAACATGGTTAGCCTAATATGACTAACGTTAAAGAATAATTTATGCATTCAGGTCCCAAACTTAGGTTGTGCATTACTCATAGTATAATTAAACTAACTTAATTACCTTTGACATGGTTTTGGTAGAGTTGAACCGTGGTCTTCATTTAGTCCCTTTATGAGTAATACTTCTATGTGAACAACATTAGTTTTGATTGTCCTTACTTTATAAGCTCTTCACATAAACTATAGGTTTCATTCTATAAATTGGTCAAAGTCACAACATACCTATTTGGCTAACTACTTAATCATGCCATTTATGCAGCTTACCAATTTGTAACTTATACCAAAATACGAATTACATCTTACAATTTAGTGACCTTTCGTTTAACTGTGTACTAATCGGTATTTTATCATATCCAAGCATTATATATTCCTTTACACACACTATAGCTAACCATATTTCAATCATTGTATATTACACATATCACACCAAAATCACATCAAGATTTCTAGCATCATAAACTATGAGACCCCGTATATGTATAATTGTATATAGGTACATAGAAATGTAAATGAAATCATAAGTATGATGATACATTTGTAATGTGAAGTATAAATGATGTAAAGTCCATAAATTAAATGTACACACATGTAATAAGAGTTGTGATTGTACATACAAGTTACATTCTGTATGAATGTGAAGAAATGGACTTAAACATGTGAAGAATAGGAGTAAAATGGAATAGGAGTAGTGTGGTAAATGGAATGAAGATTTGCATGAGTGTGCACTTCCATATGGTTTATATTAAGTATCTTTGGTCATACAAAGATTCTACATAAGTTTTAATGTGTATGAAGTATTAATGGATGCCATTTTCGAGTCTCAAAGATGATTAGATGAGAAAGTGACCATGGCAGCAAATTAAGGATGTTTTGGTATAAGTTTCTGTAGGAAACTGCAGTAAAATCTGGAAATTATGTAGGCTAGATCGATCTCATAGGATGAGAGATCGATCTGGATGAGCCAAAATGTTTGTATTTCAGCAATGGAATAGGGCAGATCGATCTCTAATGGAGCCAAATCGATCTCTTACACATTCTGTAATGAAAATATCGATCCTCAAGCACACAGATCGATCTCCTTAACTCTCTGTTTGGAGCAGATCGATCTCAAGCTTCGACAAATCGATCTCATGCTTAAAATGCCGTGGAAAAGAGGACTTTAAAGGGACCAGATCAATCTCCTCTTAGTGCAGATCGATCTCCTCAAGCTATTTCTACAAAAATGGCATTGAAAATCTGTAGATTTCGGGACAAAACCATTTCCTTCCCTTTTCAACCCAAAACCTAATTTTCTCTATCTAAATCCAACCATTTTCAAGGAGATTTGAGGGAAGACTATTAGAGGCAAAGTTGTTCACATCAAGGAGAAGAACAACATAGTTTGGAGGCATTTCCCCATTTGTTGGATTAAAGGAATAAGGGGCATTTCTATTTGAAGCAAAGAGAAAATCCAAAGAGGTGAGTTTTCAAAGCACCAACTTAAGTACATTGTTAAGCTATTGATGATTAGAGTTGATTTGGGTGCTTAGTATGGTTAGAAACTATTTAAAATGCAATGAAATGAATGTAACCTAGAAATGGGTTAGTGTGAGAAGTGAAATGTGGTGGAATAAATGATGAATGGGATATCTTGAGATGATAATTATGTTGAGGAGATAATTTTAAGATAATAATATGGAATGAGTACAGAGGCTTACCCAAAAAGGGTAAAATGAGTGTTTAAGGCATTAGGTGGAATGTATAGTTAAACGAGAGTTAGCAATACTAACTCGAACGTATGATGAATAAATTGCAGCTTCCGATGATATACCAGAGCGAGTTGAGCCAAGAGTGTGAGAAGCTAAGAGGAAAATAGTCACACCAAGTAATGCGAGGTAAGGGAATTATGTGGACTCTTAGAGATATCTGTGCGTAATTTGGGCTCATTAAATGGTTTGCTAGAATGCATGAGAAATTAGGAAATGATGTTGGGTGATTGAAGGGCAAAAGTTGGGTGTTTGAGAAAAGTGCATGAAAACAAATGCATAATGCTTTGAAAATCATGTTTTATTGCTTTTTAGCAAATGATTGGTAGGCGGGCTGACATTTGAAATGATTTGCAAAAGAAATGAGTTGTTTTGGTTATTAACCATGCTTTGCAAAGATTTGAGCCACCTACATGGTTTTCGTGAGAATGAAAGTGTACTAGAGTGTTACTCGCATGGGATTTGATGTGTTTTATACACATGAGTGCTAGAGCGTAGCTCGCACTAGTTTTCACATGGATTTCATACTGGTTTTGGCATGATGCTTGGAGCTTAGCTGCACTATATGCCCACCTTATTTGTTACAGTGCTTGGAGCATTGGGTAGACTTGTTGTCGCACTGATTAAATAGGCTCGCACGTGTAGTTTGTGATTTTGACATGTTGATAGCCGTGTTAGGAGCTTTGGGTAGACAAGAGGTCGTACCGATTAAATAGGTTCACACATGCGTTTTGAGATGTGGCATGATATGATGTGTTGATTGGGTCCATGAAGTACGCTGTACCGTGCATGTAGCATGGAGTACGTTGTACCGTGTTGAGATGTGATATGCCGTCTTCGGATAAGATGGCTATGGATCGACAGGCAGGATTTGACCCACCTCTCATGTGGCAGCAGATAGTGGTGATATCCCACACACCTGATCCGTGTAACCGCTATCACAGGTTAAGGCCATAAACCTTGAGGTTATTACCTTTTATTGAATTGCCTAGCTCACATGTATAATGCTTTGTGAATAAATCCATATTTGAAAAGATTTGTGGGTCAGGACAGTCCGAGGGATAGGTTAAGACCTGACAAGTGTTGGATTAATTTGTTAATGGCTTTAAAGTGCACTGAAGCATGCTGATTAATGCCATGCTTTATTGTGAAAAATGCATGATGGTTAATGCCATGCTTATTTGAGAAAATGCATGATGGTTAATACCATGCTTATTTGAGAAAACGCATGATGGGTAATGCCATGCTTTATTGTTAATTATGCATGATGATTTATACCATGCTTTGAATTGAATTATGCACTGGATTTTAATATGATGAATGCTTTACATACCATTAACACAATCATACACTCATGTTTTGAGACAAATAATGAACTAAATGCTTTTGAACATGGCATCACTATCACGTAGATAGTACAATATCTAACTGTTCACATGATTGCCATATTGAGCGTGTGGTTTGCTCACCCCCTTATTTTCCCCCTCTATACAGAGATTTGAGTATAGAGTGAGCGTGACTAGAGGCGTTCCTTTTTTGTAATCCGCTGCATCCTATCGCGTAAGGTATACACACTGTTGAAATTTTGTATCTAAACTTACGATAGCACAGTAGCATTTTGTATGTAACTATTGGGGATGTAAAACAATGTAAACACATGTAACAACTCTGATATGGATATATTTATAAAAGTGTTTACTCATGAATAATATACAAATTGAATTAGTATGGTGGCGTGAGTTAGACGTCGACACATAGCCCAATTATTGAGGAGAGTTGCTGTTCACGATAGAGGTAAGGACGAATAATAAATGATGTATGAAAATGCAAAAAATTTGCACGTATTATGGTAAGTTGAGGCTCGTGACAGAAGTTGGTATCAGAGCTTCGAGTTGGTCTGATGTGTGTCGTGTCTAAAATACTTAATAAGTTGGAAAATTACATCCCCATGTTACTGTGCTTGTTTAGATACAATTGTGTGTGTGTCAATGGGTTGACTAAGTAATTGGTTGTGAATGTAGGGAATTAAGTATAATTCCTAATACCAGTCGCGGTAGAGGGATTAGAGCACAGGCTAGAGGCCGTAGAGGTAGGCCTGGGGGTAATGTTGAGCCAGAAACACACGAGGTTCAGGATGATATTGAAGTGGAGGCTGATGTTGAGCACGCTCCACAGGGTCCAGGAGAGAGACCTGAGAGTACTGAGGCTCGCTTCGCGAGGATTGAGCAGAGCATTGAGATGATATTGGAGTTGGTCACCCAATCCTTACCTGGAGTTAGTGGTAGACAGAGTCCCACTACATAGGGTGATGCCGAGCAGGCGACTGCTCCTGAGGCACGAGAGGCCACAGACGATAGATACCCCACCCACACAGGATGTGCCTACGCCGGTTGCTACGCCAGGCCGTAGAGGTTGGGGATATGGATGCGATTTGGACAGATAAAAGTGTGGACGACCGTCTTTCAACGGAATTAACGACCCAATGGCAGTTGAGGATTGGATTAGTGAAATCAAGAAGTTGTATGGGTTCTTCGAGTGCACTACCACTGAGATGGTAGCATTTGCCGCTTTTATGCTGAAAGGATCAGCAGAACATTAGTGGAAATCCACCGGGCCTATTTTGAGAGCCCGACATACTGAGATCAGTTGGGATATATTTTTGGAGGCATTCCGAAGATAGTACGTTCTGGATACCGCACAACGGACATTTTTGGGATTAACCCAAGGGAGTAGGACTGTGGATGAGTACGAGATGACCTTTATCTCCCTAGACAGGTATGATCCCAACACTATGAGTAATGAGGTCAAGAAGATCCAAAAATTTGTGGATGGATTGAGACCGACCATCAGGTCTAGACTAGTTCCCCTGGATATACCGACCTGTAAGGAGGCAATGCGCAGGGCTCAATTATGTGAACAAGATGTTGATAGAATCGCCTCAGAGTTTGGAAAGGTTGGTAAGATGAGGGACAGAGATAAGAGGAGACCAATGATGGATAGAGGCTTCAGCTATAAGGGAAGTAAGAGGTTTTCTGGAAAGAGGCCGAGGATCGAAGAGATCCGAGAGAGGACAGTTAATACTCCCATGTATCCGCCATTGCTCCAGTTAAGGGAATTGTGATTGGAGGGCCATGGCCTACTACGGAATAGTGTGGCAAGTGTGGCAAGTACCATGGTACTCGACCCTGCTATGGACAGCCTGCAGTATGTTTCAGATGTGGGAAATCAGGGCACATGATCAGAGATTACCTAGAGATGACAAAGAGAGTCCCATAGAAGGGCAGGGAGCCAGAGAGAGCTCTAGTTGGAACAGCTACTCCGAGGAGGAGGGCTACAGTTGAGGAAAATAGGAAGCAGGCAATGGGTGTGAGCAGAGGACGAGTGCACGCACTGGACCAAGACACTGCGGATCAATCTTCGGATGTGGTTAAAGGTACCATCCAAATCTTTAATTTAGAAGCATTTGTACTGTTTGATCCTGGTGTCACGCATTCCTTTATTTCGCCATCCTTTGCATGTAAATTGTTGAAACATGTAAAACCCACACTGCTTGATAAGATGTTGATGATATCTACCCCTATGAATGATAGTCAGTTAACTGAGCATGTATATAGAGATTATAAGATGAGGATAAGAGGTAAAGAAATGGCAGCCGAATTAATTTTACTAAATATGGGTGATTTTGATGTAATCCTAGGGATGGATTAGCTGGCTGCAAATCATGTTGTTATGGATTGTCATGCAAAAACTTTAATGTTTCCAAAGATAGACAACCTTGTAGTAAATTTTGTGAAATGAAATTAAAGAACATGATTATTATAAGTGTGATGAGTACAATCTTGATACATGATGTATGAAAGATAAATCTGTTTGTCAATCTTGTGTGTGGATATGATGATTCATGATTACTAATGGTGGAAAGAATAATGTGAAGGGTTCATTGCTTATGTGATTGAGACGGATAAGGCATGTCTGGAATTGGGAGACATACCAGTGGTTAAAGAGTTTCCAGATGTCTTTCCGGATGAGTTATCAGGGTTACCTCCAGATAGGGAGATGGAGTTTGGTATAGACTTGGCACCTGGTACAGAGCCGATATCCAAGCCACCATACAGAATGGCTCAAGTTGAGTTGGAAGAATTAAGGAAACAGTTACAAGAGTTGATGGAGAAGGGGTTCATCCGGCCGAGCGTCTCATCTTGGGGAGAATCGATTCTATTTGTAAGGACGAAGGATTGAAGCCTCCGACTGGGTATAGATTACCGGTTGTTGAATAAGGCTACCATCAAGAATAAATATCCCCTTCCACGCATCGATGACTTGTTGGTTCAGCTTATGGGAGCGCATATCTTTTCCAAGATAGATCTGAGATCAGGGTACCATCAGTTGAAGATACGGAGTGGAGATGTACCTAGGATAACGTTTCATACACGGGATGGACATTATAAGTTTATTGTTATGCCATTCAGGTTGACAAATGCTCCTGCACCTTTTATGTCATTGATGAATGAGGTATTCCACCAGTATTTGGATCGATTTGTGATTGTGTTCATTAATGATATACTAGTATACTCAAGGTCTAGAAAGGAGTATGAAAGGCATTTAGGGATAGTGCTACAGACCCTCCGAGAGAAGAAGTTATACGCTAAACTAAGTAAGTGTGACTTTTGATTGGAACAGATCTCTTTTCTGTGTCACATAGTATCGAAGGATGGAGTATCAGTGGATTCATCTAAGATTGAGGCCGTAGTTCAGTAGCAGAGACCCCAGACAGTGACAGAGATCATAAGTTTTCTGGGTTTAGCTGGGTATTAACGAAGGTTTATGAAGGGATTCTCAAGGTTAGCTGCTCCTTTGACACGTCTCACGAGAAAGAATGTAGAGCATGTGTGGGACGATAAGTGTGAGGAAAGCTTTGAAGAGTTGAAAAGGAGATTAACCATAGCTCCAATACTCATCATTCCTACCAGCTCAAGTGGTTTCTCGGTGAATACAGATGCTTCACACCTAGGACTGGGCTGCATATTGATGCAGGATGGGAAGGTATTAGCCTATAGATCTAGACAGTTGAAGGATCATGAGAGGAACTACCTGACCCATGACTTGGAGTTGGCGACCGTAGTGTTTGCATTGAAAATATGGCGCCACCATCTTTATGGTGAGAGATTTTAGATCTACATAGATCATAAGAGCCTTAAGTACCTGTTCTCACAAAAAGAGTTGAACATGAGACAGAGGAGATGGCTCGAGCTCTTAAAGGATTATGATTGTGAGATCTTGTATCACCCGGGTAAAGCAAATGTGGTTGCTAATGCATTGAGTAGGAAGCATCTCGGGATGGTATCATTCATGATGGTCAGGGAACATGAGCTGTTGGAACAGTTCACGAACCTCAGTTTAGATATGACCCCACCCAGTGCTGATGGTGGTGTTATGGTAGCTAGCCTGCAGTTGGAACCAAATTTGGTAGATCGAATTCGACAGGCTCAACAAGTTGATCAACAATGTAGTGATATTGTCGGGCAGATACAGGGGGTACAAACACGGACTTTGGGTTGAGTTCAGATGGATTATTGAGGTTCAGAGGTAGGATATGTGTTCCTAATGATGCAGAGATCAGAAGGTTGCTCTTGATAGAGGCTCACTCATCGAAGTATACGATATATCCAGGGAGTATTAAGATGTATCAAAACCTCTGAAAGGTTTATTAGTGGTCTGGTATGAAAAAGCACATTGCTGAATATGGTGCTAAGTGTCTCGTTTGTCAGCAAGTGAATGTAGAGCATCAGAAGCCTGCAAGGTTATTGCAGCCTCTACCAATACTGACTTGGAAGTGGGAGCACGTCACCATGGAATTTGTGATGGGATTGCTAAGGACCCAGAGAGGTCATGATGCCATATGGGTGATTATGGATCGGTTGATGAAATTAGACCATTTTCTAGCTATGAGAGCTACCGATACTCTGAGCCAGTTAGCGAACCTATATGTGCACGAGATAGTGAGGCTACATGAAATTCTAGTGAGCGTTGTTTCTGATAGGGATGCTCGCTTCACTTCCCACTTCTGGGAGCATTTTCAGGAAGCGATGGGGACCCAGTTGAGTTTTAGCACCGCATTTCATCCTCAGACAGATGGTCAGTCAGAGAGGACTATACAGACCCTTGAGGATATGTTGAGAGCGTATGCATTAGATTTTGGAGGCTCCTGGGATGACCATTTGCCACTCGCAGAGTTCGCCTATAATAACAGTTTTCATGCGAGTATCGGGATGGCACCATATGAGGCATTGTATGGGCATAGATGTCGTTCCCCTATTGGATGGGAAGAGGTTGGTGACAGATAGATCTCTACTCCTGACTTGGTTAGACAAGCCTTTAAGGACGTCTAATTAATATGTGAGAGGTTACGGATAGCTCAGAGTAGGCAAAAGAGTTATGCTGACAAGAGAGAGAGACCACTAGAGTTTGATATGGCTGAGTCGGTGTTTTTGAAAGTTTCTCCTTCGAAGGGAATTAAGAGATTTGGTAAGAAGGGCAAGTTGAGCCATAGATACATCGGACCTTTCGAGATTTTGGAGAGAGTGGGAGACAAGGCTTATAGGTTGGCATTGCCACCAGAGTTGACAAGTGTGAATAACGTCTTCTATATATCCATGTTAGGGAAGTATCACCCGGACCCGGCACATGTGGTAAGGAGTGAGCCATTAGAGCTCAACGAGGGTATGACATATGTTGAGAAGCCAGTTCGGGTATTGGACTGAAAAGAGAAAGTTTTGAGGACAAAGATAATTCCCTTGGTGAAAGTACTTTGGCAATATCACACTGTGGAAGAAACCACATGGGAATTGGAGAGTTTGATGCGGGAGAAGTATCCCGAGTTATTCACAGATTGAATTGGTTCTAATTTGAAGGACCAAATTTTCTAAGTGGGGAGAATGTGAGACCCCGTATATGTATAATTGTATATAGGTACATAGAAATGTAAATGAAATCATAAGTATGATGATACATTTGTAATGTGAAGTATAAATGATGTAAAGTCCATAAATTAAATGTACACACATGTAATAAGAGTTGTGATTGTACATACAAGTTACATTATGTATGAATGTGAAGAAATGGACTTAAACATGTGAAGAATGGGTGTAAAATGGAATATGAGTAGTGTGGTAAATGGAATGAAGATTTGCATGAGTGTGCACTTCCATATGGTTTATATTAAGTATCTTTGGTCATACAAAGATTCTACACAAGTTTTAATGTGTATAAAGTATTAATGGATGTCATTTTGAATCTCAAAGATGATTGGATGAGAAAATGACCATGGCAGCAAATTAAGGATGTTTTGGTATAAGTTTATGTAGGAAACTGCAACATAATCTAAAAATTATGCAGGCCAGATCGATCTCATAGGATGAGAGATCGATCTGGATGAGCCAAAATGCTTGTATTTGAGCAATGGAATAGGGCAGATCGATCTCCAATGGAGCCAGATCGATCTCCTAAACATTCTGTAATGAAAATATCGATCCTCAAGCACACAGATCGATCTCCTTAGCTCTCTGTTTGGAGCAGATCGATCTCAAGCTTTGACAAATCGATCTCATGCTTAAAATGCTATGGAAAAGAGGAATTTAAAGGGACCAGATCGATCTCCTTCTAGTGCAGATCGATCTCCTCAAGCTATTTCTATAAAAAGGGCATTGAAAATCTACAGATTACGAGACAAAACCATTTCCTTCCCTTTCCAACCCGAAACCTAGTTTTCTCTCTCTAAATCCAACCATTTTCAAGGAGATTTGAGAGAAGACTATTAGATTAAAGTTGTTCACATCAAGGAGAAGAACAACATAGTTTGGAGGCATTTCCCCATTTGTTGGATTGAAGGAACAAGGGGCATTTCTATTTGGAGCAAAGAGGAAATCCAAAGAGGTGAGTTTCCAAAGCACCAACTTAAGTACATTGTTAAGCTATTGATGTTTGGAGTTGATTTGGGTGCTTAGTATGGTTAAAAACTATCTAAAATACAATGAAATGAATGTAACCTAGAAATGGGTTAGTGTGAGAAGTGAAATGTGGTGGAATAAATGATAAATGGGATATCTTGAGATGATAATGGTGTTGAGGAGATAATTTTAAGATAATAGTATGGAATGAATAGAGAAGCTTACCGAAAAAGGGTAAAATAAGCGTTTAAGGCATTAGGTGGAATGTAGAGTTAAACGAGAGTTAGCAATACTAACTCGAACATATGATGAATAAATTACAGCTTTCGAGGATACACCGGAGTGACTTGAGCCAAGAGCGCGAGAAGCTAACATGAAAAGAGTCACACCAAGTAAAGTGAAGTAAGGGAATTGTGTGGACTCTTAGAGATATCTGTGTGCAATTTAGACGCATTAAATGGTTTGCTAGAATGCATGAGAAATTAGGAAATGATGTTGGGTGATTGAAGGGCAAAAGTTGGGTGTTTGAGAAAAGTGTATGAAAACAAAAGCATAATGCTTTGAAAATCATGTTTTATTGCTTTTTAGCAAATAATTGGTAGGCGGGCTGACATTTGAAATGATTTGCAAAAGAAATGAGTTGTTTTGGTTGTTAACCATGCTTTGCAAAGATTTGAGCCACCTACATGGTTTTCATGAGAATTAAAGCATGCTAGAGTGTTACTCGCACGAGATTTGACGTGTTTTATACACATGAGTGCTAGAGCGTAGCTTGCACTAGTTTTCAGATGGATTTCGTACTGGTTTTGGCATGGTGCTTGGAGCTTAGCTCACACTAGATGCCCACCTTATTTGTTGCCGTGGATGGAGCTCCGGGAAGACTGGGTGTCGTACTGATTAAATAGGCTCGCACGTGCAGTTTGTGGTTTTGACATGTTGATAGCCGTGTTAGGAGCTTCGGGTAGACAAGAGGTCGTACCGATTAAATAGGCTCACACGTGCGTTTTGAGATGTGGCATGATATGATGTGTTGATTGGGTCCATGGAGTACGTTGTACCTTGCATGTAGCATGGAGTACGTTGTACCATGTTGAGATGTGATATGCTGTCTTCGGACAAGATCTGCTATGGACCGACAGGCAGGATTTGACCCACCTCCTGTGTAGAAGTAGATAGTGGTGATATCCCGCACACCTGATCCGTGTAGCCAGTATCACAGGTTATGGCCATAGACCTTGAGGTTGTTACCTTGTATTAAATTGCCTATCTCACATGTCTAATGCTTTGTGAATAAATCCATGTTTGAAACGATTTGTTGGTCTGGACAGTCTGAGGGATGGGCTAAGACCTGACAAGTGTTAGATTGATTTGTTAATGGCTTTAAAGTGCACTAAAGCATGATGATTAATGTCTTGTTTTATTATGAAAAATGCATGGTGGTTAATGCCATGCTTATTTGAGAAAATGCATAATGGTTAATACCATGCTTATTTGACAAAATGCATGATGGTTAATACCATGCTTATTTGAGAAAACGCATGATGGGTAATGCCATGCTTTATTGTGAATTATGCATGATGATTTATACCATGTTTTGAATTGAATTGTGCACTAGATTTTAATAGCATGAATGTTTTACATAACATTAACACAATCATACACTCATGTTTTGAGACAAATGATGAACTAAATGCTTTTAAGCATGGCATCACGATCTCGTAGTTAGTGCAGTATCTACATGTTCGTATGATTGCCTTACTGAGCGTGTGGTTTGCTCACCCCCTTATTTTCCCCCTCTCTACAGAGATTTGAGTATAGAGTGAGCGTGACTGTAGGCGTTCCCTTTTGGTAATCCGCTACATCCCATCGCGTAAGGTATACACATTGTTGAAATTTTGTATCTAAACTTACGATAGCGCACTAGCATTTTGTATGTAACTGTTGGGGATGTAAAACAATATAAACAGATGTAACAACTCTGATATGTATATATTTATATAAGTGTCTACTCATAAATAATATACAAATTGAATTGGTATGGTAGAGTGAGTTAGACGTCGACACACAGCCCAACTATTGAGGAGAGTTGTTGTTTACGATTGAGGTACGGACGAATAATAAATGATGCATGAAAATGAGAAAAATTTGCACGTATTTTGGTAAGTTGAGGGTCATGACATAAACAAATGACATGTCTATGTATAGCCTTACCCTTTCGGCTATTAACATATTAATATGTCCACATCATTCAATCATCAATAATAGGAATATTAGTACTTATACAATCAAAACGTGATCACATCCTTATAACCGAAAACAAAAAGGACCAACTACCATCAAGCAATTGCAATCATAAGCCTTTCAGCTGCCATAAATACATGCAAAAAAAAAAAAATCATTGCCGAATACAATATATCCTAATAGCAAACCAATACCTTAATCTCAATAAATTAGGCTATGAAAAAGGATACATTACCATCATCTCAAACATCACAATTCAGGGTAAATTTACATCCCAGATGACATACACGTGTACACTGTGCATCCAACATAAACCATGTCTTTATATACATGTGAGATCTGAGAATTTTAGATATATTTTAATGATGTAGTAAGAACTTGAAGTGAAATTTATTGAGCTAAGTGAATTGTGGAAATTATATTTGGAGATTTATGTGTAAGTGTTTAACATAAGTGTGAAACTAAGAGGTCAGATCGATCTTGGGGAAGGAGAGATCGATCTGGTGAGTTAAAAATGACAAGGAAGGAAGAATTTAAGGAGCAGATAGATCTCCAATGGAAGAGGATCGATCTCCTTATGATTCTGTTTGAGAGAAGATCGATCTCATGAGGAAGGGATCGATCTTCAAATGTTTCTGTTTGGGAGAAGATCGATCTCCTCAAGGAGCAGATCGATCTCATAAAGCCATAAAGAGATCGATCTCCCCCCTCGACAGATCGATCTCCTAGGCATAAAATTACCCCAAATCGTCCCCAAATTCAAATGCAGATCGATCTCATCAAGAGCCAGATCGATCTCCTACCCTCAATCTATATAAGGAACCCCTGCTTTCTCCTGCAATTTCATTTTCTCTCTCTTCAAAACCCCATTTTCACCCGAGCCCTAGCTTTCTCACTCATCCAAAGCACCCATTTCCGTCCAAATCAGAGGTTGTGGCAAGAAGGAAAGTTGTTCCTCATAAAAGGGAGAATAACATACTTGGAAATCGGAAGACGGATTGAATCGAGGCAAGAGATAAGCTCTCCATAAGTTTTGGGTAATTTCCAAACCTCGATCTTGATATTAGAGATGATTTTGGTGATAAAGGTTGTTGGCATTGTGTTGAAATAGTTGGAAAATGATTAGGCATTCATGAAATTACAATGTAGTTGGGGTGATGATGATATTTAGCAATTTTGGTAATTTTGGGAATTTTGAGTTATCAAATGGAAATTTAGACAATGTGGTGATTTAGCATAGATATTGTGGCATGGGAATTGTAGAATGTTGAGATGTTGTGAGCAAGATTGTGGTTTGTGATAGAGTTATGAGAATTGAGAAAATTTGAGGTGTTATGAGCAATTATGCTCGATTTTGAGAATTGAGGTTACTGTGATGATGAGTATTGATGTTTTAACATCGTTTGGACAGCTCGGGAGTTCCAGAGTGGAATGCGAGACTAGTCCGTGACAAAGGGGAAACAATTGCACTATACGAGGTGCAAAGAGGTAAGGGAAACTAAGCCATTTGTGCATGTGATTTGTGAACTATTATAGCATGATTTGTGATTTATAAAACAAGCATGTTTGATGTTTTATGTTTTGATGAGAATGCACACGATTTTTATAGCCGGTTAGAGCCCAATGTTTTTATGAGTTTATAATTGGGCTCTACGTTAAGGCATTGAGATTTCAGAAATGTGTGCGTGTTTTGCCGGTTGGGACTCGGTTTTAAATATGTTTTGTGTTGAGTACAAAACGGTTTTAAATGAGTTTTATGAGAAAGAAACCACTATGAGTTCTACGTGAAGGCAAACCAATTTTACATGATAATGGCTATTGATAAAGACTTAGGTGTGTAATTTTGAGTACACACTGGGCATTGCTCTGGTAGCATGTAAGCCCGATTCTTCTCCGTTCTGGTAACGTGAGAAACCCCATTTTGTGGCTGTGCCACGTATATTTGGTGGTCGTTGCCACGTGAGAAACCTCATTCTGTGGCTATACCACGTATATTTGGTGGCCGTTGCCACGTGAGAAACCCCATTCTGTGGCTGTGCCACGTATATTTGGTGGCCGTTGCCACGTGAGGAACCCCATTCTGTGGCTGTGCCACGTATATTTGGTGGCTGTTCCCACATGAGAAACCCCATTATGTGGCTGTGCCACGTATATTTGGTGGTCGTTGCCACGTGAGAAACCCATTCTGTGGCTATGCCACGTGTGAATCTAAATCAGTGGCTATGCCACGTGTGTTTGGTGGCTGCGCCACGTGCATTATTATTACAGTGATTTTATCACGTATATTGAGAATGCCATTATCGCATTATTTTCACATGCTTGTTACTGCTCTATACTGAGCCTTTTACTTCATGTTTCCACATGATTTTGAGATATGAGAATATTGTTTTGAGAACTTTCATGCTATGGTTTTCAAATGAGTATACTGAGTTTCACATGCAAATAAATATTTTATGATGTGCATTATGGTTTATATAATGAGTCCCTTACCCCCTTACTGAGCGATTTAGAAGATCACCCTGTTTTCTTTCCCCTCAGATTTCTTCAAGTGAAAAAGGGTTTCCCTGCGACGTATGGAGTAGTGGCTAGTGGAGGACTTGAGCTCCAGGCCATATATTGTGTTTTGAGGTATCATTTATCTTTTCATGTACCCAGATAATTATTGTAGTTACAGACACTTGATGTATAACATTGTATGGGATGTATTAGGATTAATTAACTTGAGATCAAGTAATGTATATGATATAATATATACTATTTAATGACGAGATCCTGAGGTATGATAAGTATGATGATGTATGACACTGCACAGGAATGCACTCTTCATTGTGAATTGTTGAATAAAAAAAAAGTTTTTAAATTTACCCTATTTTTCGCGTTTTCGAGGCGTGACAGAGCTTTCTTAGTATAAGAGCTTAGGGTGTCTAGTACTGTCAGTGTCGGTTAAGCAAAAATAGAATACATCCCAAGTGTTTGTAATAGTCTGGTCATGAACTGAATTTGAGGGTTGAGATTTCAATCGATTTTGATATGTACGCGCAGGAGATGAGTTGAGGTAGAGAATGAGTGGACGACGAGGTCGTTCGAGGAGGCAGGTAGAGTCCCTTCCGCCACTTGCCCCACAACCAAAGAGTCCTAACTATCGATTTAATCGGATTGAGATCGATGTGAGGCAAGGTTTTGAGCAGATGGCAGCGCTATTCGCGCAACACTTTGGAGTTAATGCCTCGGGTACTACTCCTACACCACCACAATGACCTCCCATACCCCCAGTACAGATGGACCCAATGCCTCCCGTCATTCAGCCTGAGGACAGAAGTATGGTCCGACTGAAGGATTTTTTGAAGATGAATCCACCCGCATTTAGGGGAAAGAAGGATCCTACAGAGGCTGAGGAGTGGCTGACGGAGTTGAGAATTATATTTGATTATTTGGGGTGCACTGAAGCTGAGAGGGTTAGTATGAGTATCTATATGTTGAAGGGGAGAGCTCGAGATTGGTGGGGTAATACCCAAGGTATTCTGATGTCCCGCCAGGATGTGATTGGTTGGGAAGAGTTTCAGATAGCCTTTAGGACCCAATATGTACCACGAGCCGCCCAGAGAAAGAAACAGGCCGAGTTTTTGAGTTTGGTACAGGTTGATATGTCCGTGGATGACTATGAGAGCCAATTCACTGCGCTATTGAGGTATGACCTAGAGACCTTCAAGAACGAAGAGCTCCGCACAGAGAAGTTTGTGTATGGATTGAAGCCCATCATCAGAGATAGATTGATAGGGCTATGTATTACTGAGTTTGGAGATGCTCTGAGACGAGCACAAGAGATTGAAAGAGGAATTGAAATGGTATAATCCCAGAACGAGCTCAGAGTGGTGAATAGAGATAAAGGCAAGAGGCCAACGATTTTTCAAACAAAGGCTCGAAAAGGCTCCTTCAGAGGACGGATTTGTGTACCGAATGATGATACCCTAAAGAGACAGATACTGAGAGAATCATAAAGCCATAAAGAGATCGATCTCATAAAGCCATAAAGAGATCGATCTCACCCCTCAACAGATATTGAGAAAGCCATTATCGCATTATTTTCACATGCTTGTTACTGCTCTATACTGAGCCTTTTACTTCATGTTTCCACATGATTTTGAGATATGAGAATGTTGTTTTGAGAACTTTCATGCTATGGTTTTCAAATGAGTATACTGAGTTTCACATGTAAATAAATATTTTATGATGTGCATTATGGTTTATATAACGAGTCCCTTACCCCCTTACTGAGCGATTTAGAAGCTCACCCTGTTTTTCTTTCCCCCCAGATTTTTCAAGTGAAAAAAGGGTTTCCCTGCGACGTACGGAGTAGTGGCTAGTGGAGGACTTGAGCTCCAGGCCATATATCGTGTTTTGAGGTATCATTTATCTTTTCATGTACCCAGACAATTTTTGTAATTACAGACACTTCATGTATAACATTGTATGGGATGTATTAGGATTAATTAACTTGAGATCGAGTAATGTATATGATATAATATATACTATTTAATGGCGAGATCATGAGGTATGATAAGTATGATGATGTATGACACTGCACAGGAATGCACTCTTCATTGTGAATTGTTGAGTAAAAAGTTTTGAAATTTACCATATTTTTCGCGTTTCCGGGGCGTGACAATACATAACCATCATGCACTCTATATATACATAACCATCATGCAATATACCTCAAATACATAATGAAAAAGCCTTAGAGACTGTACGCTAGACCTATAGCTAAATGTAAGGTCCTCGAGGCTCAATCTACAAGAAGGGAGAGAAAGGGTGAGCTAGCGCTCAGCAAGCAATTATACAAAAGCATAAAACATTTGAATCAGAGTCGCAAACCTTGCATGCTAAGTATGATCCTTTCATAAAATTAAAATGCAATAAGTACATCTCACTTCATAATCTGGAACCAAAATAGAAGCATGCAAGTAGTTTCATAGCAAAGTTAAACCATACATCAGTTTACAAATCATAGAGTGAGTTATCAAACATCAAACATTAAATACTAAAGCCTAAGCATGCTAGGTATTACCGTTGGGGCACTGTTGTTATTACTAAAAATAGACTCCCTATCTCTAGGGCAACATCTTTGATCATAGAATAGATGCAATCCCATTTGCCAAACTAAACCAATACTTACTAGCTCGGTATAGGCTAAAATGTTCCCGTAATATACAGAAGGAACATAGCTTGGTGTACCAAGAGGGACATTTCCCACCTTGGTGCTCACAATTTCCAAAACAAAGTTTTAACTTCTAAAGCAATATACATGATCGGCAAGAGACTACGCATAGGTATGCCATTTTATCAAACTCTTTTAATTTCATAAAGTTTCTTTGTGAAAACAAGTATATATATGTACATTTGTAATACAAGTTTAGGTAAAACAATCCATTCATCTTATGCCCGAAAAATTCTACTAATTACGGAAGCTTAAAAAATACATGCCAATTTTTATTTTTTACTTTCACAGTAGTTTGTATGTGTAGTGCAAGTCACAAGCATTATAGATCAACTTAATTTAATCTCTAAATGCATTTTGTCGGATAATTTTAGGCCCCAAGTCACAAATTGGAAACAGATGCCATGATTAGCTATAATATCAATTAACATCCATGTGATTTTGGTAAAGAGTCACGATAATAAGTGCACACCTTAAATCATACTACAACTCTCTGCTAACATAATCATGAAATCCCCTTTATGCATTCACAATAATTTGACCTTTTTCCATATATCAAATATCAATTTAATTCAATCATATATTCACAACAAGGAACCTCTCTAATTTAATTCCATCTACATTCCTTACCTTTAGTGAACTAATCATGCACCAATTACTTCATCTTATGATAACTATTAATTTAAAACCACATAATCAATAGAAAGCTACTTTGATCAGTTTCATCTAACTATCTTACCAATTCGCATTAATATTTCAATACATATGTCTTAAAAATATGTCTAGATGGTGACCATGTACCAATTGGTAATTTATGGTATGACCAATTTGGTAGAAGTTTGTTTAATTCCTTATAGATTAAACTTGCATATCTTAAATATCATTTAAGGTTTCTTCGTGACCAATTGGGTACTTACACTAATTGGCCCAATTTATTTTTTACATTGGATATATTGTATCTTATTGTTTTATTCTATTTCATTCATACAATTCCTACCTTAAGTCGAAAGCATCAATGCTACAAACCTAGTGGTTTCACCAATCTAATCTAATGATTTAATTCAAAAACTAAATGCTCATTAGGCCATTTTGACTATTTCACACTTTCTACCTTAAATGCATACATCCTCCATTTTTGGCCAAATTGCATCATGCTTCTTCTGGGTCCTCGAGGTCTCATGATGAAATCCATCATAATATGCTCCCACTTCCAAGTCAGTATGGGCAAAGGCTGGAGGATCCCTGCAGGCTTCTAATGCTCTACCTTTACCTGTTGAGATATCAAACATCTAGCAACAAAATCAGAAATGTCCTTCTTCATGCTAGCCCAGTGATACAACCCACATAGATTACGATGCATCTTCGTACAACCCGGATGAGTGGCATATCTCAAGCTGTGAGCTTCCTCTAGAATCAATTTCTTTAAATCCTCATCATCTGAAACACAGATCGGACCCTAAACCTCATAATAACATTAATACCAACTATGTAATCAGAATGAGAACTGCTATCTTCCTCATTTTCATTGAGAATCTCAATCAATTCAAGCTTCACTCCCTATACTCTCATAATCTAATTAATCAAATCGGGTTAAATCCACATACTAAAAAATAAACAACATTCAACTGACTGGTCCTGATTCACCGAAATCCTTAGATCCATAAATAGTTCTAACAAATCCCACTGTCTAATCATCAAATAGAAGGCCTTTGCTGAACTCCTCTAACTTAGAGCATTTGCCACCACATTAGCTTTCCTTAGGTGGTAAAGAATCTCACACTCGTTATCTTTTAGTGACTCCATCCAGCCACACTAACAGATATTCAGCTCTTTCTAAAAGAATAGATATTCCAGACTCTTATGATTGATGAAAATCTGAAATGTCTCTCTGTACATATAATGTTACCAGATCTTTAAAGAAAATACTGCTGAAACCAACTCTAGGTTATGTGTCGAGTAGTTATTCTCATTATCTTTTAACTATCTCAAACCATAAGCCACTACCTTATCGTGCAGCATCGAAACACATCCCAACTCTGGTGTGAAGCGTCACTATAGATCGTAAAATCTCAAGAACAACTGAGAATAGTGAGAATAGGTGTAGTGGTTAATCGTCGCTTAAGCTTCTGAAAGCTATTCCACATGCTTCGCTCTAAACAAAGTTTACTCCATTGTGAGTGAAACAGGTAAGCTATGTAGCCAATCTAGAAAACCCCTCTACAAACTTCCTATAATAATCGGCTAAATCTAGAAAGTTGCGTATCTTTGTTACTGTACTTGGCCTCTCCCACTTTGAACCGCCTCAATCTTGGATGGATCAAAAGATACCCTATTCTTAGATATTAAATGCCTCAAGAAAGTAAAATGATCAAGCCAAAAGTCACATTTACTAAACTTTGCACAAAATTATCTCTTTTTAAGGGTCTAGAAGACTTTACGCAAGAGCTGCTCATGTTCTAGATGAGATGCCAAGTACATCAGTATGTCATCAATAAATATGATAATGATCTTGTCAAAATACGGCCTAAAAACTTCATATATCGGACTCATGAATGTTGTTGGTGCATTAGTTAATCTAAATGACATCACAAGAAACTCAAAGTGCCCATATCCAGTCCTAAAAGCTGTTTTAGGTACATCTTCCCCTCAAATCCTCAACTGATGGTAGCCAAATCTCAAATCTATCTTGGAGAAGACCTACGCATTGTTTAGCTGATCAAATAAATCATCAATGCACAGAATGGGGTATTCTTCGTGGTCACCTTATTACGTTACAGTTAATCAATACACGGTCTAAAGCATTTGTCCTTCTTCTTCACAAACAATACCAGAGTACCCTATGGAGATATGTTCGGGCATATGAATCCTTTATCATACAGCTCTTGCAATTGATTTCTCAATTCTTCCAACTCAACAGGTGTCATTCTATGAATAAGCTTTAAGATAGGCTAAGTTTTTGAAACCAGATCGATGGTGCACTCAACCTCATAATTTAAAGGTAAACTCGAAAGATCATTCAAAAATACATTTGTGAACTCCTTGACTACATGAATGTTATCCAGGTTTGGTGAAACCTTATTGGCATTCTCTATAAATGCCAAGTATCTCTCACATAGTAACAAACATATCAAACCATTTCAATCAACCACAATTGCAATTAATTAAATAAAATCAAATAAATAAAAAAGTATTGTTTCATTTTAGTGTATCAAATGAAATTACAATCCTATCGGGGAAGGAGAATGTTATTACTTTCCTATGACAGTTAACAGTAGCTTGATCAGTAGTTTACCAATCTATCCCTAAAATCACATCAAAGTTAAACATGTTAAGCAATATCAT
Source organism: Firmiana major (assembly GCA_033439115.1). Lineage (NCBI taxonomy): Eukaryota > Viridiplantae > Streptophyta > Magnoliopsida > Malvales > Malvaceae > Firmiana > Firmiana major. The sequence continues at coordinate 44,914,239 of CM065905.1, forward strand.
ATTAGCTACCAAGTCTTTATCTTCTACCCTCACCTTACAAGTTGTATACATAATGTCTATTACTTAGGTGGTCTTAAGAGGTGTACTAAAATGTAATAGGTAACTTAAGGACACAAGTTCTATACCAATCTTAGCAACAAAATATGAGGCTATAAAGAAGTGGGTAGAACGTGTGTCGATCAATGCATATGCGTCAAGACCAGTAATAGAGAGCTTACCCCAGATGACGAATGCGGTACCTTGAGTTGATGCCTTGTTAAGCATAAACACTTCACCCTGTACCACAAGTCGCTTGCCCTTGTCTGTTGCTCTACTCTCGTCACTCACAGACGGCTAAGACGACTTAACCATGTCTAGACAATTAGAACAATCTCGAACCATGTGTTATTGCTTGTTATACTGAAAGCAAGCTTCAGTCTCTTTGTCGCAAGGCTTAAACCCATGGTGTTTGCCACATCTAGAACATGAAGGCCCAAACTTGGGCTCCCTAGCCCATGATCGGATATCCAAGGTCTTTTACTTCCTCTTTAACAGATCGTTTCTGTCAAGCTTCTTGTCATTATCTCTTTTATCAATACTTTTGCGTATGAATCTATGTTCCAACTCCTCCTGGGTAATGTCCAAGTTTAACTCCACCATTTGGGCATAACAAAGGACTTCAGCATAGTTGTCGATATTAAAACTTAACAACCTACCCCAAAAACTAAGACTCGCCTTAGCTATGAACTTAACTATCTTGCCCTGCTAATCTTGGGAGCTAAAATCAACATAATGATGTAAACTAGAACTCATATCTATCAACTATCATCAATTCCTTGAGTAAGCCTGAGGAACTCTGCTTGTCGTTTTCGCCTTGTAAGCTTCGGTATGTACTGTTTAAAGAAGCACTTCAAGAATGCATCCTATGTAATCTCAAGGTTTTGTCTCTTCAATAACTTTTTAACTGACTCTCATCATATATCAATCGTATCCTGAAACATGAAGACTGTCAAATATACCCTTTTACTGGAACTATACTCGATATACTTAAATAGCTACTATAGCCGTTTAACCCAAACTTCAACCTTATTAGGGTTTTTCATACCCTAATGTTTGAAGGCTCATCTTTTGAAACTAGTTGAGCTGAATCATGTTTTTCTCTACTAAATCGACCCCATGTGATTGATGAGCAACCTGCTACAGAAGAGCACCTAGCAGTAATTGCTGCCATGGTGTAGCCTAAAGAGCTGCAGGCTATTGTGGTTGTGGTGCGGCCTGCTGATGCTGAGCAGCCAGTGGTTGAGGTGCTTGAGTTGGAAGGTTAGGAACTTGAGCTTCAACTCCTATAAAATGCTGGGTTATGGCCCCTCCTCTATAGATCCTTATGCTTCAGTACTTATAATCACAATCAATAGATCAACACCTATACGAAAAAAAATCAATGTTAGTATAGGCTACATAGATAACCTGTCACGCCCTCCTCCCACACGCGACTTTACCAAAAACCACAACAAATTTTTCACTTTTTACTTACCTTTATCTCCTCAACAGTTGGGCTGTGAATAGGCATTAGTCTCCTCATCCATACATACCTTACCATTCTTTTTCATATCATACATACATGACATTCATATCATAAGTAAATTCCAATACTTAAATATAATTACATCATTACATCCCCCATATTAAAACGTGTACATCACTGTGTTTATGCATTATTCAGATACAAAAGAGTACGCATGTGTATACCTTTCGCTAGATGGAGAGTGGCAGCGGATCAAAGGAATGCAATACCCTGGTCGACTCGATCTACTGATGAGAATCTATAGAGATGGGGGGAAAATGAATGGGATGAGCTACCAACGCGCTCAGTAAGGAAATCAGGCAAGCAAGTAGACATCCATACTATCTACTGAAAATAGTGCTTTGCCTTTCCTTCTCTCATTTCAAAAGCATGTTTAAAATATATATAATATAATACAGATTTAAAATCCCATGTACTAAACACATGCTGGTTTATCAATCAGAGGCATTCATGCAAAACAGTGCATATTTAATCATTTAAGAATGCCTTTATATAAAATATGCCATTTACATTCAAAACACAATAAATATGGCATTTCTCATCACAACACAAATAAACTGGGTTTCGACCCATCCCTTAGGTCTACCCGTATCATAAAACACATGTGATATATCATGCGAGACTCAGTGGCTAAATGCAATCTCTCTAGACTATGTAAGAGAGCCTCCCCACCGAACAGAGCCTCCCCGCCCACTCTGGCTTAAGGATGTTGGGCTTAAGGATCTTACCGTAAGAGAACATCTCCGGACTATGTACATATCCTAACATGTGGAGAAATCCAAAGCAACACAGTACTCAGTGTGCGGGTTATCACTGCTGTAATGGGAGGGGGGTCAGTCCATCACAACCGCCAACTATCAACACTCTCCTCCACAACTTCACAACACAAAACACGGTACAATGTACTCCATGCCACATGCACGGTACAACGTACACTCGTGGACCCATACCTCATGGTCGGGGTGCCTGCCATAGGTCTTAGCCTCTCATACCATGGAAATACATCATAGTCGGGGTGCCTGTCATAGGTCTTAGCCCTCATACTATGGAATCAATGCCACGTCTCTAAATCCACGTGAGAACATCTCAACAGTGTGACACTCAGTCTACACGGAGGAAATCGTCACGGTTTTTCTAACATGTGTATATATCACGAAAAACTACAGTGTGCATCTTGAGTGTGACACACAGTCAACACTCCGCCTCAAAACACTGTATATGCATGTCAAAATTTCAACACTAGTGCGAGTAAACCTCTAGCACCAGGTTATGCATAGTTCTCATTTCAAATCAAGTACGAGCAAATCGCTCAAGTACAATGTCATGTACAAATCATGAAAAATCGAGTGCGAGCAATGCTCCAGCACTCTGTCATACATCTCATGAAAAACTCGAGCACGAGCTAATCGCTCCAGCACTCTATCATGCACAAATCACATAAAAACTGAGTACGAGCAACGCTCTAGTACTCTATCATGCATGTCAAATAAATGTAGTGCGAGTAAACCTCCAGCACTAATGTATGTGAAAAACATCTGAAATCAAGTGCGAGTTATGCTTTAGCACGATTGTTTCCACATAATTATGTAGATGGCTCTTTGAAAATAGGGATGTTTAAAATCATTAAAATCAGCACTATAAAGTGTGCTTAGTTTACATCGACCTCGAAACATTAGCCCATCCACCTACTCTTCTGCTACACAGCAGTAAAAACCACTCAAAACATTATTTCCATGCTTTTTACCACTTTTCCCAAAATTTCACTTTTTGCCTAACTAGGGGCAAAATCGTAATTTACCCATATCGAGTCCCTATAATTATTATAGATTTTCTCTGACCGTCAAACAATTTCAGTGAATGTAAAATCCAACGAAAATATGCACAGATATCTCTAGCTACTTGCAAGAGTCCCCTACCTCGGATCACGTCGTGTGACCTCTCTTCCTCTGCGCTATCTAATGTCGCAGTCCGGTCAACTCTCAATATGACTCTGGAGCTGCATTTAAATCATTTACTGAGTTAATTACACTTTTCTTACTGTATTACACATTTAATACAGTTCATTTCACTAAAATGGGCCCGTTTACGCTTAATGGGCCTTAATCATGTTAATCGGGCCTTAATCCGTATTAAGCCCGTTCATCAAGGTCTATTGACTCATTGGGCCTATCAGTACCCATTGGGCTTTATTCCAAGCTCTTTGGATAGCCCGTATATCATTTACGACATTTTATTCAATTTTTTGAATATTATTCACCAAATCTGAAATTTAATCCGAAATGCGTAAATTAAATCTTAAATACGCATAAATCACATAATTTGTCGTAAATGAGCTTTACTTACCCGAGATTGCGCAATGGTGTGTGAATCGGAGTTCGATCGGGCTTCCGTTTGGAATTAATCGTCGAACTGCACAATTTCGTATATTTAACTCTGGGTCAATTTCCGATTAAATATAATTTAAATAAATTTATCGAAAATTAAATTGGCCACTTTTGACCTCGTATCGACTTACCCGAAGTCCGATGAAATCCCAAAAAATTTTCTTTACCTTTTTCTTTCTTTTTCCACTTTTTTCCCTTTTCTCCTTGGCTGAACCGATCCGGTCCGGTTCAGTTTAGAAGGTTCTGCCCTGAACCGCCGACCGGTTCAGGGGTGATTTAACCGTGCCGGCGTCGTCCGGCCGGTTCTCCGGGAGCTGCTGTCGCCGTTTGGTGCGCCACAGCCTGGGGATCGTTCGGCTGGGTTCGATCGGAGCCTAGCACCGCCGGTGGCCACCGGATTTCACGTTTTCCTCTGCGGGAAACTTCTCCGTCGATCTCCCCTTTTCGGCGCCGGTGAGGTGCATTACCGGTGCCAGGGGGTTCGCGCGGTGCCCCTCTACCTTTTTCGACTGTTCGCTGGCCATTGGGGTCGCCAGATGGTGGCCGTCCGGTGGTCTCTCCTCTCCGTCGGTTTTGGTCTCTCACGCGGTTTCTCTCTCCCCGCGTTTTCTAATTTCCTTTTTTTTTATAATATATTTTTAATATTATTTTAATCCTTAAAATAATATTAAAAATCCTAAAATATCCCAAAAATATCCCAAAAATTCCTATTAAATTCATTTAGTCCGTAAATGAATTTATCAATTTGATTTTACCTTTCCGGTATATTTTTCCACTATTTTTGGGCTCATTTTTCGAGACAAAAATTCTAAAAATATTAATGAAATTCATATCTCGATCAATTGGACTCGAAATTCAATATTTTCCTCGTTATTGATCAAGATCTCTCGATTTCATATTTTTAATGAAATTTCCTCATCGGATTTATATCGAATTTTGGTCATTTGACCGTTTTACCCCTGCACTTACTCGGGGATCACTTTAACCCTTATCTCGCTATTATGTAGCTTACATGCATTTTTAATTTCTTAAATTAATCGATTGCATGGTAGTAAATACTCTTCTTATGATTCAACTATGAAATATAACGTTCGTACACATAGGAATCATAAGGTACAAGCTACATACGTAAATCGAAAACTCGGGTCTGACAATCCTCCCTAACTAAAAGAATTTGGTCCTCCAAATTAGAACCAAATCAATCCTCAAACAATTGGGGGTGCTTCTCTCGCATCAAGCTCTCTAACTCCCAAGTAGCCTCCTCGGAAGTGTGATGCTGCCATAATACCTTCACTAACCTGATAGTCTTCGATCTCAAAACCTTCTCCTTCCTATCCAGTATCCGAATCGGCCTCTCAACATATGACATGTCCTCACTGAGCTCCAAAGGCTCATAACTAATCACATGTGTCGGATCTGGTTGATACTTCCGAAGCATCAAAATGTGGAAGACGTTATGCACGCCTGACAAATCTGGTGGCAATGCCAACCTATAGGCCTTATCTCCCACTCGATCGAGTATCTCAAAGGGTCCAATGTAGCGAGGACTCAGTTTACCCCTCTTCCCAAACCTCGCTATACCCTTGGAAGGAGAAACCTTCAGAAACACGGACTCACCAACAGCGAACTCAAGTGGCCTACGTCTCCTGTCAGCATAACTTTTTTGTCGACTCTGAGCTGTCCTCAATCTCTCAACTATCAACCGGACATCCTCACAAGCCTGTGTAACCATATCAGGAGCAAAAATCTTACGGTCACCCACTTCTTCCTACCCAATAGGGGAACGACATCTACGACCATACAAGGCCTCATACGGTGCCATCCCGATACTCGAATGATAACTGTTGTTGTAGGCAAACTCGGCTAGTGGCAAATGATCATCCCAAGAGCCTCTAAAATCCAGCACACATACTCTCAACATATCCTCCAGAGTTTGTATCCTCCTCTCTGACTGACCATCTGTCTGAGGATAGAAAGCTGTGCTCAAACTCAACTGGGTTCCCATGGCTTCCTGAAAATGTTCCCAAAAGTAGGAAGTGAAGCGAGAATCCCTATCTGAAACAATGCTCACTGGAACACCATGCAACCTCACAACTTCGCGTACATACAACCCTTCCAATGTACTCAGAGTATCGGTAGCTCTCATAGCTAGGAAGTGGGCTGACTTCGTCAGTCTATCAACGATCACCCATATAGCATCGTGATTCCTCTGGGTCCTCGGTAAACCCATCACGAAATCCATGGTGATGTGCTCCTATTTCCATGTCGGTATAGGTAGAGGCTGCAACAATCTTGTAGGTTTCTGATGCTCTACCTTCACCTGCTGACATACGAGACATCTCGTCATAAAATCTGCCACATCGCTCTTCATACCTGACCACCAGTACACCTTCCGGAGGTTCTGATACATCTTGCCACTCCCCGGATGCAACGTGTACCTCGATGAATGAGATTCTGACAATATCAATCTCCGGAGCTCTGGGTCCTCGGGAACACACAATCTACCTCTGAACCTTAGTAGTCCATCAGGACTCAACTCAAAATCTATCACTGTGCCCCTCTGCATCTGACCAATCACATCGATGCAATATGGATCAGTCTGCTGAGCCCGTCTGATCTTGTCCAACAGATCTGGCTCTAACCGTAAACTCGCAATCATACAATCTGCATCTCTATCCGAAGGCACAACTCCCAAACTGAGGCTAGCAAACAGCTCTAGCAGCTCGTGCTCCCTGACCATCATATACGATACCATCCCAAGGCTCTTCCTACTCAAAGCATCTGCTACAACATTAGCCTTACCCGGATGATAAGTATCTCACAATCATAATCCTTCAGAAGCTCTAACCATCTTATCTGTCTCATGTTCAGTTCCTTCTGTGAGAATAGGTACTTGAGGCTCTTGTGGTCGGTAAATATCTGAAACTTCTCACCATACAAGTAGTGGCACCATACCTTCAAGGCAAACACTACTGCTACTAACTCTAAATCGTGGGTCGGATAGTTCTTCTCATGGTCCTTCAGCTGTCTGGATCCATAAGCAACTACCTTCCCATCCTGCATCAACACACAGCCCAGTCCCTGATGCGAAGCATCGGTATATACTGAAAATCCTCCTGAGCTGGTAGGAATAGTGAGAATCGGAGCGGTGGTCAATCGACTCTTCAGCTCCTAAAAACTCCTCTCACAATCCTCGTCCCATACGAATGCAACACTCTTCCGAGTGAGACGTGTCAACGGAGCAGCCATCTTCAAAAATCCCTCAACAAATCTTCGATAGTACCCTGCTAAACCCAAAAAACTCCTGATCTCGATAACTGTCCTCGACTGTTCCCACTGAACTATAGCCTCAATCTTGGAATTATCTACTGATACACCATCCCTCGACACTACATGTCCCAAAAATGAGATCTCTATCAACCAAAAATCACACTTGCTGAGTTTAGCATACAACTGCTGCCCTCGTAGAGTCTGCAATACAATCCTGAGGTACTCCTCATGCTCCTCCTCGGATCTCGAATATACTAATATGTTGTCGATGAATACGATAACAAACTGATCCAAATATGGCTTGAATACATCGTTCATCAAAGCCATGAAAGCTGCGGGAGCATTCGTCAGTCCGAATGGCATAACTAGGAACTCATAGTGGCCATATCAAGTCCTAAATGCTGTCTTGGGTACATCTCCACTCCGAACTCTCAACTGATGATACCCAGACCTCAGATCAATCTTAGAAAAGACCTGCGCTCCCCGAAGCTGATCCAGTAAGTCGTCAATGCGTGGAAGGGGATATCTATTATTGATGGTAGCCTTATTCAACAATCTGTAGTCTATACACAATCGGAGGCTTCCATCCTTCTTCCTCACAAACAGAACCGGTGCTCCCCACGGTGAAACACTCAGTCTGATAAAACCCCTATCCAACAGCTCCTGTAACTGTCTCTTGAGCTCCTCCAGTTCAACTAAGGCCATGCGATACGGTGGTCTTGAAATAGGCTCAGTACCAGGCACCAAATCTATACAGAACTCCATCTCTCTGTCTGGTGGTAACCCTGGCAACTCATCCGGGAAAATATCTGGGTACTCACTAACCACAGGAATATCTACCAACTTCGGATGTACCTTATCCGTATCCACTACGTACGCAATGAAACCTTCAAGATATTTATCTCTCAGTCAGCAAAATATTTTTTTATTTATTAACAACATATTTATTTCTTTCATTTCTTCCCATCAAACTTTACAATAACTTTGGTAGGGTTAGGAAACATAACTGTCTTAGCATAACAATCTAAAACAACATGGTTTGCAGATAACCAATCCATACCTAATATTACATCAAAGTCACTCATACTTAGCAATATTAGATTGGCTGTCATATCCTTTTCCCCTACTCTTAACTTACAATCGTTATACACATGCTCAACTAGCTGACTGGAATCCATAGGCATACTAATCAACATCATCATCTTTAAAGGAGTACGCTTTACATGCTTTTCTAACTTACATGCAAATGATGGCGATATAAATGAATGTGTGGCACTAGGATCAATTAAAACATATGCTTCTAAATCATAAATCAGGATGTTACCTCAAATCACATCCGCAGAAGCATCAGCTGTGTCCTGGTCCAAAGCATGTACTCGCCCTCGACCCATCACCTGCTTCCCCTTCTCCTCTGCTGTCGCTCTACCTCTCTGAGCAGACGTACCAGCTGAAGCTCTATCATGCTCCCTGCCCTTCTGTGGGGCAGTCACATATGTCTCTGGGCACTCTCTAGCAATATGCCCCTGTTTCCCACATCGAAAACACACAACAGGGCTCAACGGACAAGGTCTACCGCCATGATGTCTACCACATCGGCTGCACTGATCAGTAGTAGGCCTCGATCCTCCAATCACAATGCCCTTCGTCGGAGCTATGGTCGGGTATGTAGGAGGTCTAACTGGTCGCTCTCGGACCTCCTCTATCCGTGGTCCCTTACCGAAGAGTCTCCTCCCTCCTCGATAACTGAACCCTCTATCTCTAGCGGACCTCTTCCTCTCTCTATCTCAGCTCCGACTGAACTTCCCCAAACTCAGAGGCATTTCTCTCGTAATCCTGCTCACAAAGTTACGCCCTGCGCACTGCCTCATCATTTGTACCAATGTCCAGTGGTACCAATCTAGACCGCAACACCGGTCTCAATCCGTCTACAAACCTGCGGACCTTTCTGGTCTCGCTGTACATGGTATCGGGATCATATCTCCCCAGAGCCAAAAATCTAGTCTCGTACTCATCCAATGTGAGACTCCCCTTGCTCAATCCCAAAAACTCAGCCTGCAGTCTACGCTGCACAGTATCAGGAACAAACTGCCTCCTGAAGGCCTCTAGAAACATCTCCCAACTAATCTCAGCATGTCGGGCTCTCAATATCGGCCTGGTGGACTTTCACCAATGCTCTGTCGTTCCCTTCAGTAGGAACGCAGTAAATGCGACTCTCTCAGAAGTCGTACACTCAAAGAAATCGTACAACTTCTCCATCTCGCTAATCCATTCCTCTGCACTAGCTGGGTCCTTGACGAGGTCCAAGCTTTTGGAATTGTCGCAATCGATCCAAATCACACCCATATCCTTTACTAACCTGAACTGATGGGGGTGTAGGAGTATCAGTAGTCTGTGGCCTCTGTACAGGCTGCGTAGGTGTATCAGGTGCAACTGCCTCCCCTGTCGCAGTCTCCGCATCCTGCCTCTGTCTACCTGGCAAAGTCTGTGCTAACAACCCTACTATTGCCTCCAGGCTACGCTCTACCCTCGTGAAGCGTGCCTCAATAGTATCTGGCACCTCAGAAGTATCCAGTACCTCAGTAGTACCTGGGGGTGTATGGGTAGTCGAAGAATCACCCTGGCTAGTCGGCCTACCTCTACAGCCTCTAGCCCTACCTCTCACCCCTCTACCACGACGGGTATTAGCCATAATGACTCAATTCCTACATTCACAAACATTAATTTGTCAACTTCCCATCTTCTATACACAATTGTAACTGAACAAAACATAGTGATATGGGGATGTACATTTTCCTAATTACAAATGCCTAGACACATCAAACCAACTACGCTATGATACCAATCTGTCACGCCCTTCTCCCACACGCGACTTTACCAAAAACCACAACAAAGTTTTCACTTCTTGCTTACCTTTATCTCCTCAACAGTTGGGCTGTGAATAGGCATTAGTCTCCTCATCCATACATACCTTACCATTCTTTTTCGTATCATACATACATGACATTCGTATCATAAGTAAATTCGTATACTTAAATATAATTACATCATTACATCCCCCATATTAAAACGTGTACATCACTGTGTTTATGCATTGTTTAGATACAAAAGAGTATGCATGTGTATACCTTTCGCTAGATGGGGAGTGGCAGCGGATCAAAGGAATGCAATACCCTGGTCGACTCGATCTACTGATGAGAATCTGTAGAGATGGGGGGAAAATGAATGGGATGAGCTATCAACGCGCTCAGTAAGGAAATCAGGCAAGCAAGTAGACATCCATACTATCTACTAAAAATAGTGCTTTGCCTTTCCTTCTCTCATTTCAAAAGCATGTTTAAAATATATATAATATAGTACAGATTTAAAATCCTATGTACTAAACACATGCTGGTTTATCAATCTGAGGCATTCATGCAAAACAGTGCATATTTTATCATTTAAGAATGCCTTTATATAAAATATGCTATTTACATTCAAAACATAGTAAATATGGCATTTCTCATCACAACACAAATAAACTGGGTTTCGACCCATCCCTTAGGTCTACCCGTATCATAAAACACATGTGATATATCATACGAGACTCAGTAGCTAAATGCAATCTCTCTAGACTATGTACGAGAGCCTCCCCGCCGAACAGAGCCTCCCCGCCCACTCTGGCTTAAGGATCTTACCGTAAGAGAACATCTCCGGACTATGTACATATCCTAACATGTGGTGAAATCCTAGGCAACACAGTACTCGGTGTGCGGGTTATCACTGCTGTAACGGGAGGGGGGTTAGTCCATCACAACCGCCAACTATCAACACTCTCCTCCACAACTCCACAATACAAAACACGGTACAATGTACTCCATGCCACATGCACGGTACAACGTACACTCGTGGACCCATACCTCATGGTCGGGGTGCCTGCCATAGGTCTTAGCCTCTCATACCATGGAAATACATCATAGTCGGGGTGCCTGCCATAGGTCTTAGCCCTCATACTATGGAATCAATGCCACGTCTCTAAATCCACGTGAGAACATCTCAACAGTGTGACACTCAATCTACACGGAGGAAATCATCACGGTTTTTCTAACATGTGTATATATCACGAAAAACCACAGTGCGCGTCTTGAGTGTGACACACAGTCAACACTCCGCCTCAAAACACTATATATGCATGTCAAAATATCAACACTAGTGCGAGTAAACCTCTAGCACTAGGTCATGCATAGTTCTCATTTTAAATCAAGTACGAGCAAATCGCTCAAGTACAATGTCATGTACAAATCATGAAAAATCGAGTGCGAGCAACGCTCCAGCACTCTGTCATGCATCTCATGAAAAACTCGAGCACGAGCTAATCGCTCCAGCACTCTATCATGCACAAATCACATAAAAACTGAGTACGAGCAACGCTCTAGTACTCTATCATGCATGTCAAATAAATGTAGTGCGAGTAAACCTCCAGCACTAATGTATGTGAAAAATATCTGAAATCAAGTGCGAGTTGTGCTTTAGCACGATTGTTTCCACATAATTCGGTAGATGGCTCTTTGAAAATAGGGATGTTTAAAATCATTAAAATCAGCACTATAAAGTGTGGTTAGTTTACATCGACCTTGAAACATTAGCCCATCCACCTACTCTTCTGCTACACAGCAGTAAAAATCACTTAAAACATTATTTCCATGCTTTTTACCACTTTTCCCAAAATTTCACTTTTTGCCTAACTAGGGGCAAAATCGTAATTTACCCATATCGGGTCCCTATAATTATTATATATTTTCTCTGACCCTCAAACAATTTCAGTGAATGTAAAATTCAATGAAAATATGCACAGATATCTCTAGCTACTTGCAAGAGTCCCCTACCTCGGATCACGTCGTGTGACCTCTCTTCCTCTCTGCTGTCTAATCTCGCAGTTCAGTCAACTCTCAATATGACTCTGGAGCTGCATTTAAATCATTCACTGAGTTAATTACACTTTTCTTACTGTAATACACATTTAATACAGTTCATTTCACTAAAATGGGCCCGTTTACGCTTAATGGGCCTTAATCACGTTAATCGGGCCTTAATCCATATTAAGCTCGTTCATCAAGGTCTATTGACTCATTGGGCCTATCAATACCCATTGGGCTTTATTCCAAGCTCTTTGGATAGCCCGTATATCATTTATGACATTTTATTCAATTTTCTGAATATTATTCACTAAATCTGAAATTTGATCCGAAATGCGTAAATTAAATCTTAAATACGCATAAATCACATAATTTGTCGTAAATGAGCTTTACTTACCCGAGATTGTACGATGGTGTGCGAATCGGAGTTGGATCGAGCTTCCGTTCGGAATTAATCGTCGAACTGCACTATTTCGTATATTTAACTCCGGGTCAATTTCTGATTAAATATAATTTAAATAAATTTATCGAAAATTAAATTGGTCACTTTTGACCTCGTACCGACTTACCCGAAGTCCGGTGAAATCCCAAAAATTTTTCTTTTCCTTTTTCTTTCTTTTTCCTCTTTTTCCCCTTTTCTCCTTGGCTGAACCGGTCCGGTCCGGTTCAATTTAGAAGGTTCTGCCCTGAACCGCCGACCGGTTCAGGGGTGATTTAGCCGTGCCGACGTCGTCCGATCGGTTCTTCAGGAGCTGCTGCCGCCGTTCGGTGCGGCACAGCCTGGGGATCGTTCGGCTGGGCTCGATCGGAGCCTAGCACCGCCAGTGGCTGTCGGATTTCACGTTTTCCTCCGCGGTAAACTTCTCCGTCGATCTCCCCTTTCCGGTGCCGGTGAGACGCGTTACTGGTGCCAAGGGGTTCGCGCGGTGCCACTCTACCTTTTCCGACCGTTCACTAGCCGTTGGGGTCGTCGGATGGTGGCCGTCCAGTGGTCTCTCCTCTCCGTCGGTTTTGGTCTCTCACGCAATTTCTCTCTCCCCGCGTTTTCTGATTTCCTTTTTTTTAATATATTTTTAATATTATTTTAATCCTTAAAATAATATTAAAAATCTAAAATATCCCAAAAATTCCTATTAAATTCATTTAGTCCGTAAATGAATTTATCAGTCCGATTTTACCTTTTCGTATATTTTTCCACTATTTTTGGGCTCATTTTTCGAGATAAAAATTCCAAAAATATTAATTAAATTCATATCTCGATCAATTGGACTCGAAATTCAAAATTTTCCTCGTTATTGATCAAGATCTCTCGATTTCATATTTTTAATGAAATTTCCTCATCGGATTTATATCGAATTTTGGTCATTTGACCGTTTTACCCCTACACTTACTCGGGGATCACTTTAACCCTTATCTCGCTATTATGTAGCTTACATGCATTTTTAATTTCTTAAATTAATCGATTGCATGGTAGTAAATACTCTTCTTATGATTCAACTATGAAATATAACGTTCGTACACATAGGAATCATAAGGTACAAGCTACATACGTAAATTGAAAACTCGGGTCTGACATAACCATAGTGGTATATAAACATAGACATAGTGCTGAGATGTAACTGACACTAACTGCCTACACTAACACCATAAACTCAGGCTCTGATACCAAACTATAACGCCTCAAAAATTCCATCAATTACATAAGCTTAAAATTTACAGGCCTAATTTCTTTATTTTACTTTCACTGCAATTTATATGTGTAGTGTATGCCACAAACATTATAGATCAACTTAATTTAATCTCTAAATGAATTTTGTCTGATACTTTTGGGTCCCAATTCACAAATTGCAAATAGATGTTCAGCAATAATGTTAATTAACATCCATATTATTTTGGTATAGAGTTATGATAAAAAGTGCACACCTCAAATCATACTACAACCCTCTATTAACATGTTCCTGAAATCCCCTTTATGCATTCCACAATAATTCAACCTTTTTCTATATATCAAATATCAACTTAATTTAATCATATAATGAAAAAAAGGAACCTCTCTAATATGATTCCATTTACGTTCCTTGCCTTTAATGAACTAATCATGCACCAATTAGTCCAACTTATGATTTGCTATTAATTTACAACCACATGATCTATAGAATGACTACCTTCAATAAGTTTCATCTAACTATCTTACTAATAAGCATTAATATTTCATACCTATGTCCTGAAAATATGCTTAGATTGTGACCTTTTACTAATTAGTACCTTATGATATGACCCATTTGGTAGATGTTCCTTAAATTCCTTATACTTTAAACTTGCATATCTTAAATATTATTTAAGGCTTCTTGGTGACTAATTTAGTACTTACACCATTTGGTCTAATTTATTTCTACAATGGATATATTGTATCTTATGGTTTAATTCAATTTCATTCACAATTCCTACCTTAATCTGAAGGTATCAATGCTACAAACCTTACACTTTCACCTATTTAATTCAATGTTTCAAAATTCCAAATTTAATTGCTCATTAGGCCATTTCAGCCATTTCGCACTTTTTACCTCAAATGCATACCTGGTGCATGAAAATCATCCTCTACAAGGTCTTAAGACCTTATTTACAGCTTCAACATAAGAATCCACAAAATCATCACAATATAGCCTCAATTCTAAATCAATTACATCAGCCAAAAAATTAACAGCATCGAATATAAGCTTAAGTGGTCTCTGTGACCACCAATACAAAATATGATCAAGAAACATCAACAACATCATAATCAGAACTATAAAAATTTGATAACAACACATCCATAGCCACTGTGTCATCTAATCAATATCTACATACCAACTCATCCGATATGCTTTGGATGCGAGTACACAATGCTTGAGGAATAAGCAAAGACTTGTAAAAGCTAATAGGTTACTTGGATGACTTATTTGTGATATGGAAAAAGTGGATGAGCATGGCCCAGTAAGCAATTATAAGAATGTAGAAAGGAATTTAACAAATATATTTTTTAAGGCTTGCATGCTAATAATTTAATGATGTTAAAATCTAAAATACTAAAATAATTAGAATAAAGCTCATACACATTTAAGCTAAAAACAAATAGAAAAGCATGCAAGTATAGGAAGCGTAATTAAGGCATATCACATTTAATTCACAAGTAAGCTTATCGAATGGTTAATATATCAGAACTAAAGTTTCAACAGAAAACATTTTAGAATGGTAGTGTATCACACTCCCAATCTGTAACGACCCTTTTTACTGTATAATATGGTTGGACTGTGAGTCGATATTGGATCAAACAGTGAAATTTGACAGTTCAATTACAATTCTTAGTAGCATATTTAAACACATCCAATAGAGGTACCTTTCAATTAATCATCATAATAGTTCTTTACAAAAATCATTGTATATACTTCCCAAATATATCTTCCAAAACATTACTGGACTTACAAAAATTTTAGATGCAAAAGAATATTTAAATCTGGATATTCCTTCGACACAGAAGAATACTTTGTGAAACTATGGTTGTGCAAAAGAACCCCACCTACAAAAGCAATCCCTGCTACTAATGAGGCTCTGTGGAAGAAAGTAAGGGGTGAGCTTAACGTGCTCAGTAAGAAAAATTACGTGGCAGGTAGATAAATAAACTACCTATAAATTTATGCAAAAATAGGAATTCTCATGAAAATATACAGATAATTTGGCAAATTCAATAAAAATTAGAATCAAAAAATCCATAAGAATATCAATATCGATAGTATAAGCATTATAATGCAATAAATACAAGTTCTAAAATTTTATGCAGTAAAATAACGATTTCCCATACAATAATATTGTTCATACAGTCAATCCAATAAATCAAATAGACTAGAAAGGCATAACATGCTATATCAAAAATCAGAATGATAATTGCCCAATGTTGGTTACTCCGGGTATCACTGATCAGGTGTGCCAAGATGTCAATCACCGTGAGAGTGGTCAGCTACCCTAACGGCTCACAGAACAGAATGTTCAAAGACCAGAAAACATGATACATCGTACTCACTTACGTGTTGCACGGTACATCGTACTCCGTGGACCACAGAAACATAAACAATATAAGAGACAATAGTGTAGCATGATTTAACCATCGCCTTTGTCTCAAAATCAATGCGAATCAATCCGCGTGACACACAGTCAGCACGTACTCAAGCACATGTACTCAGTATTACTTTATAAACAAATCATTTTCATTAAAATCAAAGTTCGATAAAAATATAACATTTTAGAAAGAGCTAGCTTGTCCTTCTTCGATTTAAAATCTCAGTATATTATACGTGGCAATTAAAACCAGGGCTATCGATTTTAGATAATAAAATTGGCATTTTTTCGATAATCACGTAAGTAAAACAGACTTTATCGGGTAAGGATAAGTCGTTTAACTAAGGCTAGAATTTCCTATAATTTCGATATCTATAAATTTGGCTTAGTATTTTTATTTCAATTCAATAGTCTTAAAATACGTGTAGATATCTCTAGCAGCACACAAAATTTTTCTTTCCTCAATGTCTGTCAATGGTCCTCAATTGTAAGACCCAAAAATTCAGTGTCATTTCTTTAAGAAATTGACATTGTAAACATGCACTTATGTAATTTTGATCAATAAAGAAGAAATAATTAAATTTTAAGTTCGATTGATCAAGATATGAATTTATTGTGATAACCTAGAAATTTTTCACTACGAGAATTTATCTCGAAAATATGGAAAAATATTTCTGGAAAAATAATATATATATATATATATATTTATATATTTAATTTAAATAATATATATTTATTATGATATTTAAGTATAATATATTATATGTAGGATATTTTGTATAATAATATATTATATTTATATTAAAATAATATAATATATAAAAAAGAAAAAGAAATTGGGAAAAAAAACTCTGTCGCATGAAACAGAGTTACACGACAGGGAATGGGGATCGGGAAAACCCGATCCTCCCAAAATTTTTCTCCACTGGCGAGGAAACCCCGACGAGAGGATGAGAGGGGGAGCATGAGCCACCGTTGGCAGCGATCCAGATGGAATTCGACGAGAAACGATGGGCAACAAGAGGGAGAGGAGGCGAGTCGAGAGAGTAAAGGATGAGGGAAAGAGAGGAAAGAAGGGAAACCGGTGGCTAGAGATCACATCATGGCCTGCCAGAGGGAGGTCGAGAAGTCACCGGCGGTGTGAGGAAAACAGAAAATCGGCAAAGAGAAATGGAACAGCGGTGCTGAGGGGGAGAATGGCCGAACCCACCACTTTCTGAATAGGCTAGGCTTGCCCCAGCCAACCATAGGCATCCGATGGCCTCACAGAGCGGTCGGATATGGAAGCTGGTAAGGAACTGGCCGGCAGAGCTCCGAACGACGAAAGGTGAAACTGAACCAGACTGAATCGGTCTGAACCGGTTCAGCCTGGAGAGAAAAAAAAGAGAAAATGGGAAAAATTTTGATGATACATCGGGCTAAGGTATCGGGCCAAGGACAAGTAGGTAAACGGTCGAAATTGACCGATTTAATTTTTGGAAAATTAATTTGAATTTATATTTGATCGAAATTGACCCGGGATAATTATATAAATGTGTAGCGCGATGATAGGCAACGAACGTGAGTTTGATCAAGCCTCGATTTACGAGCCATCATGAAATCTCGGGTAAGTGGATCTCACTTACTATAGCTTGTATAATTATACGAGTTAGAAATTCATCGAATAAGTTACGGATTAAGTCCATATAAAATGCTTAATGTTTAGAATTGAAAATAGACTATTGTAAATGATGCAATGGGCCTCGAACCAAGCGCAATAAGTGTTGGTAGCCCCCACTAGCCCAATGGGCCCAGATGAAATGAATAGTAAAGTGAAATAGGCTTAAGACAGTGTTAGGCCCATTAAGATTTATTAAGGCCCAATAAGAGTAAATTGGCCTATTAAGTGAAATAGATTGTATTAAATGTGAAATACAGTTGGATAAGTATAATTAACCTGGTAAATTGTTATATGCAGCTCTAAAAATTATATTACGTGTGGATTGGACTGTGCGATCGAGCAGCTCGTAGAAAGTGGAATTACTCGACGTGATTTCAAGTAAGGGGATTTTGTAAGTGCTTAGAGGTAGCTACACGTATTTTTGAGGAGATTTACAGGGCTTGAAATTCTATAAGCTATCTAGAAATAAAATAATAATTTTTTTAGAAAAATTTCAAAAATAAAGAAAAATGATGAATTTGCCCCTGAGGAAAATTTATGAAAAAGGTAGTGAGGATCCTAAAATGCATGAATTTCATGATTTTGATGTTTTTAACATGATTTAATCTCTTAAGGTGAATGAAATGAGGATAGCCTAGATTTTGCTTTTAATTATTGCATGAAACGACATAGAGTAGGTGCTAAGAATTATTTTTGAGATAATTTATTTAAAATGGAGCCACCTATCGTATTTTATGAGTACAGATAGTGCTAGAGCCTCACTCACACAAAAGTTTGATGTTTTGACTCATATAGATAGTGCTGGAGCCCTGTTTGTACTAGATCTTTCTGATGATATGCATGAAATCCATACTAGCGCCTTGCTCGTACGTGATTTGTAATTGATTTAATATGCATCAAAGCCATTCTGGAGCGTTGCTCGTATGAGGGTTTTATTTGTTTTACAGAAAAATGTGTTGAAGCTTTGCTTGCACGAGATGTTAGATATCATGACATGCATAAGTCGTGTCGTTGCCTCTTGTAGACTGTGTGTCACAATAAGATGATATACCAGCAGGTGCATTTTGAGACATGGGTCTATTACTGACATGATATAGGGTGGATAAGACCTATGGCAGGCACCCTCGAACCGTGATGTGGGATAAGACCTATGGCAGGCACCCAGACCATGTGGGTCTATGGAGTACGTTATACCATGTACATCACACAGAGTACCCTGTACCGTGTAGTCTTGATGACTAGCTGGTTGAGTTGTTATTTGCACGGGCAGGATTGACCTCACCACCCATTGCAGTTGTGATGCCTTGCATGCCGGGATCCGCGTAGCATGGGATCACAGGGATTTATATATAGCCATAGTTCCCAAATTTGTTTTCATAAGTAACATATATGCCTCACGTGATATCACACTATATTGGTATACCAGGGTAGACCCGAAAGAGGGGTTATACCCATATTTATATTTTTAAAGAAATGTGGTTTTATATATCAGGGTAATTCTGAAGGGCATGTTAGCCTTAATTTAGTTTGTTTTGTGATGAAATTTATGAGTTTTGATATGATGAGCATGAGATGTTTTAGGTAATGGTTTTCCATGTATTATCATGCCTGATTTTATGAGTTTTTCATATATTCTATACATATTCATCTGGCATAGTTTTATTTTACCTCATGCTCCTGATGTAAATGATTTTTATATCATGACATTATAAGTACATAGATAGTGTAGTTATCTACCTGCTTGCATTATTGCCTTACTAAGCTAGTGAGCTCATCCCTTTCATTTTCCCCCTCTACAGAGCACACACAGTAGTTAGTGACTGGCTGAGGACTTGCATCTTGGTATCCGCTGCTTCCTATTACTCAGAGGTACACACACTGGTATCATTTTGTGTCTAAACATGTAATAGCACAGTAATCATTTTGGAATGTAATATGGAGGATGTAAATATTAGTAAACACGTATAAGTATAAAACCTCAATTATAAAGTATACGTGTTTGCTTTTGAATAAATTAAAAGATAGATGGCATGGTAGATGGTAAAGGGTGACTAATACTAACTCATAACCCAACTATTTGGTGGTGAGAATGTTCACGATCGGGAAAGGAAAGGAAAAACTGAAAAATTTGTAGCGATTTTAGGTAAAAAGGGGTTGTGACAGATGTGGTATCAGAGCTGAGTTGGCCTGATATGAGTCGGTATTAGTAAGTAGGAAAATTATATCCCCATATTATTGTGCTTTGTTTAGATATAACTTTGTATATCGAGATGGGATTAGACTAATGAATGGTTATGAATGCGAGAATTTAGGCATTTGCATGTTACCCGTTATGGTGGAGGGGCGAATTCATGTACTAGAAGCCGTAGGGGTAGGCCTGAGAGCCGTGTAGAGCCACAAACTGGTCAAATCCCTAATGAGCCTATTGAGAGGCCAAAGGATAGTAAGGCACGCTTCGCTAGGTTAATCAAAGTATAAAGAGCCTCATTGAGATAGTTACACAGGCTACATTAGGGGTTGGCGATAGATGAGGTCCAGTTCGATATCCTACTGATGTTGGACAGGCAGTTGCTACAAATACGCCTACACCCCCACCAGTTCAGGATACAACATCTCCTGTTGCTCCAGAGCAGGGTAGCAGAGGATGGGGATATGGTTGTGATTTGGATAAATTACGGTTGTTTCAGAAGTTTAGACCACCGATATTTAGCGAGGTAAAGAACTCAATAGCTGTTGAGGACTAGGTGAATGAAATAACAAAGTTGTTCGAGTTCTTTCAGTGTAAGCTAACCGAGAAAGTGACTTTTCATGCGTTTATGTTGGAGGGTGAGGCGGAGCATGGATGGAAGTCCTATCGACCTATCTTAAGAGTTAGACATCCAGAGTTGACATGAGAGATAATTCTGGATGCATTCCAGAGATAGGATATTTCGGTCATGGTTCAGAGGAAGTTACTGATAAAGTTCGTTACTTTGACCTAGAGGAACAGGTCAATCGATGAGTATGAATCTCGGTTTACATCCCCAGGTAAGTATGACCCGACAATATGAACAGTGAGAATCTGAAGGTTTGAAAGTCATGGAAGGGCTCAGACTGTCTATCAGAGTCTGATTGGCCCTGTTAGATATCACTACAAACGACGAGGCAGTACTCAGACCACAGTGGCGCAAATACGATTATGAGTTGCATGCCTCTGAGTTTGGGAAAGGTAATAAGGGTCGAAATAGAGACAGAAAGAGAATAGTGGATGTCAAAGGTGTCAGAGCGGGAAGTGGGCCATTTGGCAAGAGATTTAGAGCTGGTGTCATTGGGTAAGATGATTAGTAAGCCCTAGTCTATCTGATTTTAGTCCCTACGAGGGGTATTGTGATTAGAGGACCCTGACCAACTACTGAGCAGTGTAGGATGTGTGGTAGATACCACGAAAGTAGGCCCCGCATTTTATTGACTAAAACATGTGTTCAGAGGGGTAAGATAGGCCATCTATTTAAGGATTACCCAGAGCTGGGTGAGATTGCCCAACAGAAAGGCAAAGAGCCTGAGAAAGCCCCTGGTGATACCTCTATACCGAAAAAGAAGGCCACAACAGAAGAGAAGGGGGAAATAGGCTGTTGGTCGAGGGCGAGTGTATGCTTTAGACCAAGACACTATTGGTGCTTCATTTAATATGGTGGAAGGTACCACCCAGATTGTTAATATTAAAGCAATTGTTTTAATGGATCCTAGTGCCACACATTTATTCATATCGGCTTCATTTGCAGATAAGCTAGTAAAAAATGTAAAGCTTATAGCCTTAGGAAAAATATTGATAGTTAGCACCCCAATGAAGGATAGTCAGCTAACTAATTATGTATGTAGAGATTGAAGTTGAAAGTGAGGGAAAAGGATACTTCAGCCATCTTATTCAATTGAATACGATTGACTTTGATATAATATAGGGAATGGATTGGTTGGCTGTAGACTATGTTGTTTAGATTGCTATTCTAAGATAGTGATGTTTCCACCCTGAAAAGTGTATTGTATGTTTTGACAATTGAATACTTCAGCCATCTTATTCAATTGAATACGATTGACTTTGATATAATATAGGGAATGGATTGGTCGACTGTAGACTATGTTTTTTAGATTGCTAATCTAAGATAGTGATGTTTCCACCCTGAAAAGTGTATTGTATGTTTTGAAAAGTGATGAAAGAATGTAATGGTTGTAACTAAAGGAGTGAATGATTGTACTAACGAAATGAGTAGTGATGTGAAGGTTTCATCGCTTATGTAGTTGGTATGGATAAGGCACATCCGGATTTGATAAATATCCCAATAGTCAGGGACTTTCCTGATATCTTCTCGGATGACTTACCAGGGTTACCACCAGATAAAAAGATGGAATTTTGTGTTGATTTAGTACCTAGTATTCAGTCGGTATCCAAACCACTGTATAAAATGGCACTAGTGGGACTGGAAAGGACTAAAGAAGCAATTACAAGAGTTATTAGATAAAGGGTTCATCAGACCGAATATCTCACCACGAGGAGCATCGATCCTATTTGTGAAAGAAAGATGAAAGCATCTGACTATGTATTGATTATTGGTTTTCAAATGAGGCTACCATCAAGAGTAAGTGTTTCCTTCCATTATTGATAATCTATTGGATCTGTTTCGAAGAGCGAAGATATTTTTCGAGATCGATTTGAAGTCTAGGTATCATCCGTTGAGGATTCAAAATGTGGATATGCTCAATATAAGTTTTTGTACCTGTTAGGACATTAATGAACAAGGTATTTAAACTTTACCTGGACTAATTTGTTATCATCTTTATCGATGATATGTTGGTACATTCGAAGTCCAGGGAAGATCATGAGCAGCAATTAAAAATTGTTTTACAGATGATTTGTTAAGGATTTCTCAAAATAGGTTGTTCCATTGACATGTCTCACTCAAAAGAAGGTTGTATTTGAGTGGGATGATAAATGTGAAAGTAGCTTCTGTGAGTTTTGGTAAATTGAATCATAAACTGACCACCGCACTTATTCTTACCATACCTAACAGCTCAAGAGGTTCCTCAGTATATATGGATGCCTCAAAACAAGGATTAGGCTATATACTAATGTAAAATGGGAAGATAGTCGCTTATGGATCCCGACAGTTTAAGGACCATGAGAGAAACTATCCAACCCATGATTTAGAACCGGTAGCCATAGTGTTTGCAATAAAGGTATGGTGCCACTATTTATATGGAGAGAAATTTCAAGTATTTACTGATCATAAAAGCCTTAGTATCTATTTTCATAGAAAGAGTTGAATATGAGATAACAAAGAGGGTTAGAGCTTCTAAAAAACTATGATTGTGAGGTATTATACCATCCGGGTAAGGTAAATGTAGTGGCTAATACCTTATACCTTAAGCAGAAAAAGCCTCGGGATGGTATCACATATGACGGTCAGGGAACGTGAGTTGTTAGAGAATTTTGTGAGCCTCAGTAGAGATGTGATCTCTTTTGATGATGATAGTGATTATGTGATAGCTAGCTTGAGATTAGAACCGAATTGGATTGACCAGATTCGACAAGCTTAGCGTGATGATTGGCAGGGTATCGATAGTGTGAGTTAGATTCAGAGGGGTACAGTTACAAAGTTCATAGTGAGTGATGATGGTTTACTGAGGTTCAAAGGCAGAATAAGTTTTCCCAACGACCCATAGTTGATGAGATTGTTATTGTCAGAAGCTCACTCTTCAAGATATACATTACATCCGGGGACTAACAAAATGTATCAAAATCTCTAAAAGAGTATTGGTGGTCAGGCATGAAAAGAGACATCGTAGAGTTGTAGCGAAGTGTTTTATATGTCAATAGATTAAGATAGAGCATCAGAAGTCTACAGGGTTATTGCAGCCCCTACCTATATCGACATGGAAATAGGAGAACATAACCATATATTTCGTGATGGGTTTACTGAGGACTCGTAGGAATCACAATGAAATATGGGTGATCGTGGATAGACTAACGAAGTCAGCCCACTTCCTAGCTATGAGAGCTACCGATACTCTGAGTTTATTGGCAGAGTTGTATGTACATGAGGTAGTAAGGTTACATGGTATTCCAGTGAGCATTATTTCGAATAGGGATTCCCGCTTCACTTCTCACATTTGGAAACATTTTCGAGAAGCCATGGGAACCCAGTTGAGTTTGAGCACCGCTTTTCGTCCTCAAACAGATGCTCAGTCAGAGAGGACTATACAGACTCTGAAGGATATGTTGAGAGCATGTGTGCTGGATTTTAGAGGCTCCTGGGATGATCATTTGCCACTAGCCAAATTCACCTACAACAACAGTTATCATTCGAGTATCGGGATGGCACCGTATGAGGCTTTGTATGGGCGTAGATGTCATTCCCCTGTTGGATAGTAAGAAGTGGGTGACCAAAAGATTTTTGCTCCTGATTTAGTCACGAAAGCCTCTGAGGATGTCCAGTTGATATGTGAGAGATTGAGAACAACTCAAAGCAGACAGAAGAGTTATGCTGATAAAAGACGGAGGCCACTAGACTACACAATTGGTGAGTCAGTATTTTTGGAAATTTCTCCTTCCAAGGGTATAGCGAGATTCGAGAAGAGAGGTAAGCTGAGTCCTCGCTACATTGGACCCTTAGAGATATTGGATCGAGTGGGAGATAAGGCCTATAGGTTGCCGTTGCCACCAGACTTCTCAGGTGTCCATAACGTCTTCCACATTTCCATGCTTCGAAAATACCATCCAGATCTGGCCCATATGATTAGGTATGAGCCTTTAGAGCTCAAAGAGGATATGTCATATGTAGAGAAGCCGATTCGGATATTGGATAGGAAGGAGAAGGTATTGCGGTCGAAGACGATCGTTTTGGTTAAGGTTCTCTAGTAGCACCAACTTTGGAGGAAGCTACATAGGAATTAGAAAGCCTGATGCAAGAGAAACATCCTCAATTAGTCGAGGATTTACTTGGTTCTAATTTGGAATACCAAATTTCTTAAGGTTGGGAGGATTGTAAGACCTAAAAATTCGATGTCATTTCTTTAAGAAATTGACATTGTAAACATGGACTTGTGTAATCTTGATCAATAAAGAAGAAATAATTAAATTTTAAGTCCAATTGATCAAGATATGAATTTATTGTGATAACTCGAAAATTTTTCACTTCGAGAATTTATCTCGAAAATATGAAAAAATATTTCTGGAAAAATAAAATAAAATAAATATATATATAATTTAAATAATATATATTTATTAAGATATTCAAGTATAATATATTATTTGTAAGATATTTTGTATAATAATATATTATATTATATTAAAATAATATAATATAATATAATATAATATAAAAAAGAAAAAGAAATTGAAAAAACAAACTCTGTCGTTCGAAACAGAGTCGTACGACAGAGAATGGGGATCGGGAGAACCCGATCCTCCCAAAAGTTTTTTCCACAGGCGAGGAGATCCCGACGAGAGGACAAAAAGGGGAGCGTGAGCCACCGCTAGCAACGATCCAGCTGGAATCCGATGAGAAACGATAGCCAACGAGAGGGAGAGAAGGTGAGCCCGAGAGTGAAATAGAGGAGGGAGAGAGGAAATGAGGGAAACCGGTAGCTAGAGGGGGAAGATCACATCGTGGCAGGCCAGAAGGAGGCTGAGTAGTCACCAACGGTGTGAGGAAAATGGCAAAGCGGCGAGAAGAAATGGAGCAGCGCTGTCGAGGGAGAGAATGGCCAAACCGGCCACTTTTCGGACTGGCTAGGCTTGCCCCAGCCAGCCACAGGCATCGAATGGCCTCACAGAGCAACCGGATATGGAAGCCGACGAAGAACTGGCTGGCAGAGCTCCGAACGGCGAAGGTGGAACTGAACCTTTTCAGCCAAGAGAGAGAAAAAAAGAGAAAATAGGAAAAAATTCGATAATGTATCGGGCTAAGGTATCGAGCTAAGGATAAGCTGGCAAGCAGTCGAAATTAATCGATTTATTTTTTGGAAAATTTATTTGAATTTGTATTTGATCGAAATTGACCCGGGTTAAATATATAAATTTGTAGCGCGACGATAGGTGACGAACGTGAGTTTGATCGAGCTTTGATTTACGAGCCATCATGGAAGCTCGGGTAAGTGAATCCCATTGCTACAACTTGTATAGTTATACATGTTAGAAATTCATCGAATAAGTTACGACTTAAGTCCATATAAAATGCTTAATGTTTGGAATTGAAAATCAGCTATCGTAAATGATGCAATGGGCCTCTGACCAAGCCCAATAAGTGTTGGTAGGCCCCATAAGCCCAATAGGCCTAGATGAAATGAATAGTAAAGTGAAATGGACTTAAGACAGTGTTAGGCCCATTAAGAGTTATTAAGGCCCAATAAGAGTAAACCGGCCCATTAAGTGAAATAGACTGTATTAAACGTGAAATACAGTTGGAAAAGTATAATTAACCTAGTAAATGGTTATTTGCAGCTGCAGAAATTATATTGGGAGCAAATTGGACTGCGCGATCAAGCAGCTTTGAGAAAGTGGAATTACTTGACGCGATTCCAGGTAAAGGGATTTTGTAAGTGCTTAGAGGTAGCTATACGTATTTTCGAGGGAATTTATAGGGTCTGAAATTCTCTAAGCTATCTAGAAATAAAACAATAATTCTTTGAGAAAAATTCAAAAAATAAGGAAAAATAACGATTTTTCCCCTGTAGGGAAATTTATGAAAAAGGTCGTAAGGATCCTAAAATGCATGAATTTCATGATTTTGATTTTTTTAATCATGATTTAATGTCTTGAGGTGAATGAAATGAGGATAAGCTGGCTTTTGCTTTTAATTATTACATGAAACAACACAAAGTAGGTGCTAAGAATTATTATTGAGAAAATTTATTTAAAATGGAGCCACCTATCGTATTTTATGAGTACAGATAGTGCTAGAGCCTCGCTAGCACTGAATTCTGATGCTTTGACTCACATAGATAGTGCTGGAGCCCTACTCGTACATGATTTTTCATTAATTTAATATGCATGAAACCATACTAGAGCGTTGCTCGTACGAGGTTGTTTTATAGAAAAAACGTGTCGAAACTTCGCTCGCATAGATGTTAGATATCATGACATGCATAAGTGGTGTCGTACCCTCCTGTAGACTGTGTGTCACAGTGAGATGATATACCAGCACCCGTATTTTGAGACATGCGTTGGTTACCGACATGATATAGGGTGGATAATACCTATGGCAGGCACCCTCGAACTGTGATGTGGGATAAGACCTATGGCAGGAACCCCATACCATGTGGGTCTATGGAGTACGTTGTACCGTGTAGTCTTGATGACTAGCTAGTTGAGTTGTTATTTGCGTGGGCAGGATTGACTTCACCTCCTGTTGCAATTGTGATGCCCTTCACGCCAGGATCCGTGTAGCCTAGAATCACAGGGATTTATATATGACCATAGTTCCCAAATTTGTTTCCATAAGTAACCTACATGTCTCATGTGATATCACATTATATTGGTAGACCGAGGTAGACCTAAAGAAGGGGTTATACTCATATTTATATTTTTGAAGAAATGTGGTTTTATATATCAGGGTAATTTCGAAGGGCGTGTTAGCCTTGATTTAGTCTGTTTTGTGATGAAATTTATGAGTTTTGATATGATGAGCATGAGATGTTTTACATAATGGTTTTCCATGTATTATCATGCTGATTTTATGAGTTTTTCATATATTCTATACATATTCATGTGGTATAGTTTTATTTTACCTCATGCTCCCGATGTAAATGATTTTTATATCATAACATTCTAAGCACGTAGATAGTGTAGTTATCTACCTACTTGCATTATTGCCTTACTGAGCTTGTGAGCTCATCCCTTTCATTTTCCCCCTTTACAGAGCACACACAGTAGTTAGTGAGTGGCTGAGGACTTGCATCCTAGTTTTTGCTGCTTCCCATTACCGAGAGGTATACACAATGGTATCATTTTGTATCTAAACATGTAATAGCACAGTAATCATTTTGGAATGTAATATGGGGGATGTAAATATTAGTAAACATGTACAAGTATAGAACCTCAATTATAAAGTATCCGTGTTTGCTTTTGAATAGATTAAAAGATAGATGGCATGGTAGATAGTAAAAGGTGACTAATACTGACTCATAGCCTAACTATTTGGTGGTGAGAATATTCACGATCGGGAAAGGAAAGGAAAAACCAAAAAATTTGTAACGATTTTAGATAAAAAGGGGTCGTCACATCAATGCCTCAGTGATGCGAGTCATTGGGTCCGTTCAAATTGGTATACTTCTCTGAAACTTTGAATAGAAATTTGTGTAAAACTTTTCGAGTCGTTCTCCCCTCGAGTTTTTCCTAAATTTTCTGTGCACTTTTCTGTCTTGGATATCTATAATCTCTAAGATTTATACATATACTTTTTTACGCCTTCTTTTTTTTTCTTTTTTTCTTCTCATTCCTCACTGATCACCCGTCTCTGTTCATCATCTTCACCACGGGCTCGGTGCTGCCATCTCCTCCATCACCTTGGTGTCCACCCGGTGCCGGTCACGTCCAGCTTCCACCGTACACCTTTGCTTCTCTCGGTCTCCTCCCATATCTTAGCTTACTCTCCGTAGCACCTCTCTCCTTGCTCCTCTATCTCTTCCCCTATTCGCCTCTGCTTTAGGCAATTGCCCAGCCTTCAAAGCTCTTTCACTCACCAAACTTTGGCCCCTACACATAGGTACCCGATTGGCATCAAAGACCCTAACTTCTATTTTGATTTTCTACTTTTGTTACAATTCAATTTTTCTTGGTTTCTTCCTTCCCTCCTTTCTTTCTTCTTTTACCCATGCCTTTCCATGCTGAAATCTTTAGTCACTCTTACCTTCTTGAATAAGTTTTGCACGAAATATTTCAGCAGCAACCCATGTTTTTCACTATTTCATTTCTACCGATTTTCCTTTCCAACTACACCACCATTCTCCTCTGTTCCCTTTTCCATTCAGGTAACTTCAGACCTTCATCATTATCCTCCTCGGGACAAGCCTGCCTCAACCACCTCTCTTATCTGACTTCCTCTGATTCAATTAAACACTGTTGGTGCAAGTGAGTTGGCTACTGAATTGTAGGTACTTCACCCGTTCTCTTCACGTTTTCTATCATATCAAGTCATCACCATCACTCACGTTTTCCATCACTCTTTCACTACATTTTTTCTTCTCTTCCTCTCTTTCTTTCATGTCGATCTTCACTACCAACCAATCTTTTCTCAAATTCTGCTGCAGTTCTTAGGTTTGCTTCAAACTACAGACTTTCATGCTCCCTTTTCTACTTCAATCAGACCTCAACTGCCCCATTTTCTATTCTTTCGGTTTCCCTAGA
The DNA here is from genome assembly GCA_033439115.1 of Firmiana major. Lineage (NCBI taxonomy): Eukaryota > Viridiplantae > Streptophyta > Magnoliopsida > Malvales > Malvaceae > Firmiana > Firmiana major. The sequence continues at coordinate 44,943,481 of CM065905.1, forward strand.
TTCATGCTTCCTGTTTTCACATTTTCTGCTTCTTAAACCAGCTTCATGAATCCTTTATATATATATATATATATATATATATTCCATTGTATCTGTGTTCTACAAATAGAAACTCTCTGTCCATGTATATATATATATAGGTATATATATGTATATATTGTACATACCTGCATATATATATATTGATATATGTATAGATATATATACCTATATATATGTGCATACCCATATGCTTAATTTGAAGAAATTATTACACACACATGTAAACACACATATATATATTTATATATCTTTGTACTTGATAAATTCTAGTTAATTAATTTACTATTCATGGTTAAAATCGGGTATAAGAAAATTTGTGGAGTTCACACAATCAAAGGCATAATCTATGATCACAGACACACAACTGATTCCATTGCTCAGATGGAACCAGTACCTATTTGAATTATCTCTGAGGATAGGCCAAAATGCTTCTCTAGCATACAAGCATAAGGTGAAATGATATAAATTCACATATATTACAGCTCACAATTTTTCATAAGCCAATTATATAGCATCATCCATTATCAAAATGTTTCCAATCACAAGTTAAAACATACTTCGATTCATTGATAAAAGTCACCAATTACATGAAAATTTCCAACATGCAATTTCATTAATAACAGCTTACATAATTACAAAATTAATAAGAAATCCATAACAGATGAAACCTTACCATCAAACCTCCCTAACCAAAACTCTCTTAGCTTTTATTATTCTCAACTTCATTAGGGAAAATGCTTGAAACACCAAAATGCCCTTCCACTAATCCTCTTTTAAGATTTTCTACCAAAGTCTACAAGATTTCCTAGAGTTTCTTGCAAAATCATGGTTGTTCAAGAAATTCCTTCAGTTTTCTCTTCAATGTCAAAAAGAGTAGGAAGAAAGAGAGAGGTGAATGCTTCTTAATTAGAAGGATAATAAAATAAGAGCTTAATTAATGAATTAAACCAATTTTTTTAATGGTTTAACTTAAATCAAGATGGCTCTCATGGTTTTGGTCTTTCAATAGGTAGAAAAATTTGAGTTTCTAATTGAAAAATAGACCTTTTTAATTGTGTTAACATCTATTTACATATTAATGTCATTAACTAAAAATCTAACTACCAACACATAATTATTTATGGACTTAAATTCCTCTTGACTTTAATACTTAGCTCCATAAATTCTTGTTATAAATAATGTACTCTGACTTTTTGTATTTCAATTTCAAATTTCCTCATTCTAAGATGCATTTAATTTTTTAAAATTTAAAAACGGGGTAAAAGAAATTACCAAAATGTCCTCGATCTCAAAAATTGACCAAATTATGACTTCATTTCACACTTGAATATCTAATCAATAACAAATTTAAATTAAATAATTCAAAATTAAGTTAAATCTTGATAAATTACGTTTCCACAAAGTAGAGAAGGTTTGAAATGTTACAATTAGTAAAACAAGTTTATTATATTTAATTTACAAAGGTATAAAACATAGTTTTAAAAGATCAAGTTGAAAAACAAGTGCTTAATAAACAATGACCTTGGGAATTATCAGTCATCCTTAGTCGAGACCATAACAAACAACCAAAGTAGTTTTTATTCAAAACAAACATGTCTTATGCCGAACAAACCAATTTAAAATATGTAACAAACATTTAACAATTGAATAATACCTTACATACTCCCCTAGCTAACTTGGCTGATTGTTGCTTTGGCCAACTCCAAAGTCCATACAAGCTAAATAAACCAACCAAGAGCTATTTATCTCTATACCATAATCAGCTTATCCAACAAAAGTAATGTCAAAAGCTATCTTGGCTTATTGTCCTCCAAAGTGCATTTAGCATAATAAAAGTAAGATTGATACTTGAAATTATCAATGTGTCAAATATTAAACAACACAAGTTAGGGAGTTTCCTTACCATCTAGCACAGTGCCAAGAGCTTAAATACATTTCCTTTCTTTAATGTAACTTCTAGCTATTTTGCGTTAATCACATACAACATCACCTATTAGTTTTTTTTATAGTTATTATCTCAACTAAGTGAAACAACGTCAATTATCACCAATTTCTTTTAAATTCGCAGTACAAAAAACTTTTAGACATTAACCTTACACAATTATCAAATGATGAAGGCTTAAGCTACCATTACTGAGATTCCAAAACATCCAATACCTTTTAGTTTCATCATTGCTTCAACCAACTTTTTACATAAGAAACTAAAAATTATATCCATAAATTAGGCTTACATTAAAAAAAAAATCATAAGTTTTAGTACCTAAATTTTGATAGCCGAATGCTCCAAAACCACCATTTTGCTTCAATTTCATCTAACTTCTGGCCAACCTTAAACAACATTGTCAAGAGCGAATCTTCAATCTTTTCCTCTCTTACTGTAGTATTAATTTCCATCAATCAATATACAAGATCATTAATGCCATTTTTAGGGAAAATCAACTTGAAACCAAGAGAGCATCCCTTCCTTAGAAAGCCTTCATCTCAGATTCTGAAAGTTTCGACATTTGTCAGTCGTTTTCTTTTGTTAAGCTTTAATCATGTTTCAATTGTCATCATTTCATCTATCTCCCTATTTCTTATGCATAATCGTAATCCTTGTATATGGATACCCCAATTGGATCTATGTTGCTTCACCTTCCCTACCTCCCACCATTATTAGATTTAGAAAGACTTCTGATTTGTTGTTGCTTGTGACACCTGTTTCCCTTCCCAAATAGTTTGCATACAAACCCCTCTATTGGAAACACAATCACACTGCCTTTGATAAGCCCTAAAACAAATTAGATACCAAGATTTCCCTTATATTCTATTTTTGTAAATCAAAAAGCATTCTCCAGAGGAAAATGAATCGATGCTTCCATCCCTATTTTAGCTCTCCTCACTGTAACTTTGATAGGAAAATTTACCCCATTTATAAGTCTGTTAACTTCCTTGCACTCCAACGAGATTATAGTTAGATGAAGAGTAGAGAATCAAAAGCATCTAGTGATCACATTTTTTTCACCTCTAATGCTTAAACCCCATCCATCCAGCCATAACCATAAGAGTTAACGAAGGCTAGAAGAGGACTGATTATCTCATTTTCCACTGAGAAACTTGAGACTAGCAAAGTTTTTGGCAAAATTACCTTATTGGCTATTTGCATGACCTTCGCTGCTTCTCAGTTCGCCACATGTAAAACATCATCAATAGAGCTTAAAGGTTGAGAGGAAGGGTGACAATAGTGGGAAGGGATAACAACTTTTGAGTATTCCATTTCGATAATGCTTGGGATAGACATTTCATCTGTCAAGAAGAGTCGTGGTCTCTATAGGGTGCATTGGTGATAATGGATATGTAGAGGCCAAACACAATACTGAGTACCAAGAACCTAGTCCAAATGCCCTTTTGTCTTTAAATTTGGGTGCTCCCTCTAGAATATCAACGGTTATTTGTGGTTGACTGGTTGGGCCAGATAGTAGCTATTTTAACATCTATTAATAGGACGATAACGCCTCAAGGAATATTCAGTTTATGAGGGTAAGAACCTAGATTTGCCTCTAGCATCCTATAAAGTCCAAAAATTTCATATTACCATTCATTAAGTAATTAAAATAAATTAAAAAGGATTAACCAAGTGTTCCTTTTAGGACTCAAGTATAACCATAGAGCAAGTAAATGAAAATCGGAGCTCTAAGGAGCAAGTAAATGGAAATAGGAGCTATGTCTTGGGAGCATGAAGTCCAAAGGTAAGAAAATCTAATTGAAGTGAACTCCAAGTGTTCATGATATACGAAAGTGTTTGCATGCATGGAAGGTAGGTTGGCCTTAGTTAAATCGAATTAAGTGAGAAATTTTCAAGTTAGTGCAAAACTGAGAAAATCTAATGAAGTAAGATTAATTTTATAAAAATCCCATGGGTTAATAAGAAATTAATTTAGCACTTTTATAAATTAATAAAGGGTCTAATCACATAGAAGAAATTAAATTTGGCTTGAACTACCATGGTTAAGACCATGAAATTAATTAGAAAAGTGAAGCCGAAAGTTTGAAAAAATTTACTGCTTGTTAGAAGATTATTGGTAATGAACAGAAAATTATATAAAGGCCAAGACGAACTCGGAATCACCCCAAATTTTAACCATATCTACCTTGGGATGTTAATGATTTTTGGGTCAAGTTTCAGCAAGAAATAATTCATTAAGGCCATGAAAAAAAGTTACACAACTTAGCTGGTCGAAAAACTAAAATCACTAATGAGCTTTAAGTGTTAACCGAGAATGGTGCTTCCAAGTGCAAGCAAGTTCACCATACAATTACACCATCACCACTAGCGACACATATGTCACGACCCTCAACTTACCAAAATTACATACAAATTTTTTTGCATTTTCATGCGTTGTTTATCAATCATCCTTACCTCGAATCGTGATCAGCTACACACTCAACAGTTGGGCTGTGTGTCAATGTCTACCTCATCTTTCCATAACAATTAAATTTCAAAAGTAAACACTTTTATAAATACATCAGAGTTACTGTTTACAAGTGTTTACATTGCCTTACATCCCTAATGTTTACATATAAAATGCTACTGTGCTAGGTCTAGTTTAAATACAAAATAATTCAAGTGTGTATACCTTTAGCGATGGGATGCAACAGATACCAAAAGGAAAAGCTTCCAGTCACGCTCACTCTATACTCAAATCTCTGTAGAGAGGGGGAAAATAAGAGGGGTGAGCAAACAACACGCTCAGTAAGGTAATCATAGGAACAGGTAGATACTGCACTATCTACGTGATCGTGATGCCATGCTCAAAACATACATTTCCTCGTTTCTCAAAATATGAGTTCATGCTTGTGTTAATGGTATGTAAAGCATTCATGCTATTAAAATCCAGTGCACAATTCAATTCAAAGAATGGTATAAATCATCATGCATATTTCATAATAAAGCATGGCATTAACCATCATGCGTTTTTCACAATAAAGCATGGCATTAATCATCATGCATTTTTCACAATAAAGCATGGCATTAATCATCATGCTTCAGTGCACTTTAAAACCATTAACAAATCAACATCTTAAAACCATCCAACACTTATCAGGTCTCAGCCCTTCCCTCGGACTGTCCTGACCCACAAATCATTTCAAACATGGATTTATTCTCAAAGTAATAGACATGTGAGATAGGTAATTCAATAAGGGTAATAACCTCTAGGACAATGGCCATAACCTGTGATACCGGCTACACGGATTAGGTGTGTGAAATATCACCACTATCTGCTTCCACACGGAGGTGGGTCAAATCCTACCCGTCGTTCCATAGTATATCTCGTCCAAAGATGACATATCACAATCTCAACACGGTACAACGTACTCCATGCTTCCTGCACGGTACAACGTACTCCGTGGACCCACAGCAACATATCATATCACGCCACATCTCAAATGTACGTGTGAGCCTATTTAATCGGTATGACCTCTTGTCTACCCGAAGCACCTAACACGGCTATCAACATGTCAAAATATCAGAAATGCACGTGCAAACCAATTTAATCGGTGCGACACCCAGTCTGTCCGAAGCTCCAAGCACGGTAACAAATAAGGTCGGCATCAATTGCGAGCTAAGCTCCAAGCACCATGCCAAAACCAGTATGAAAATCCATGTGAAAAATAGTGCGAGCTAAGCTCCAGCACTCAAATGTATAAAACACGTCAAATCTCATGCGAGTCATACTCTAGCACGTTTTCATTCTCACGAAAACAATGTAGGTGGCTTAATTATTTGCAAAGTATGGTTAACAAACCCAAACAACTCATTTCTTTTGCAGTTCATGTCAAATGTTAGCCAACCTACCAATCCTTTGCTAAAAAGCAACAAAACATGATTTTCAAGGCATTATGCTTTTGTTTTAGTGCACATTTCTCAAACACCCAACTTTTACCCTTCAATCACCCAATATCATTTCCTAACATCTCATGCATTCTAGCAAAGCATTTAAGCGTCTAAATTGTGCACAGATACCTCTAAGAGTCCACACAATTCCCTTACCTCAATTTATTTGAATGCAACTCTTTTTTCCTCTTAGCTTCTTGTGCTCTTGGCTCGCCTTATTTCGGTGTATCCTCGGAAGCTGCGATTCAATCAACCAAACCACTTGAGTTAAAATTGTAAACTCACATTTGACCTTATTAGTCAATATAACCCATCTTTGCATTTACCAATGCCTTAATCCAAATTTTACCCCTTTTTGGTAAATCTCACTAATTCTTCGCTAACAACATCTTAAAATCATACTTATAACATCTTTATCATCTCAAAATATCCTATTCATCATTAACCTCAAATACCTTACTTTCTCACACTATACCATTTCTAGGTCATGGTGGATTCATTCCTTCCTAGGTAGTTTCTACCCTTTCTATGCATACCAAACAACTCCAAAATCAATATCTACACAATGTACTTGAGTTATTTCATTTAGAAACTTTCCTCTTTGCTCCAATGGAAATGCACATTTGATCCTTCAATCCAACAAGTGGGGAAATGCCTCTAAACTATGTTGTTCTTCTCTTTGAGGTGAACAACTTTGTCTCTAATAGCTTTCCCTCAAATCTTACTAAAAATGTGTGGATTTAAGAGTGAGAAAGCAAGGTTTTAGGTTGGAAATAGGAAAGATTAGTTTTTGTTTCGAAAATGCAGATCCAACTGCTCCATATTTATAGATTCAGCTTGATGCGATCGATCTGCCTTGGGTGGAGATCGATCTGGTCCTCTTAAAATCCCTCTTTTCCAAGACATTTTGAAGGCAGGAGATCGATCTGTCGAGTAAGGGGAGATCGATCTTGCTTCAAACAGAAGGTTAAGGAGATCGATCTGGTCTTAGGGGAGATCAATCTGCTTTCAACCCGAGAGCTGAGGAGATCGATCTGTTCCATTAAGGATCGATATGCATTTTAGAGAATGTGTTTGGAGATCGATCTGTCCTGTTCCATAGCTCAAAATAAGAGCATTTTGGCTCTTCCAGATTGATCTCTTATCCTATGAGATCGATCTGGCCTTCATATTTCTAGATCTTACTGCAGTTTTCTGCAGAAAACTTATACCAAAACATCCTTAATTTGCTGTCATAGTCATTTTCTCATTCGATTATCTTTAAGACTTGAAAATGACATCCAGTCTACCTTATACACATTAAATCTTGTGTGGAACCTTTGTATATCCAAAGCTACATGATATAAACCAAATGAAAGTGCATACTCATGCAAATCTTCCTTCCATTTCTCCATACCACTCATAATTCTACTCACATTTTTCACATGTTTAAGTCCATTTCTTCATAATCATATATAATGTAACTTATACGTAAATCACAACTCTTAGTACAAGTGTGTACATTAAACTTATGGACTTACATCACATATACTTCACATTAAAAGTATATCACCATACTTATGATTTCTTTTACATTTCTATGTACATATACTTAATTATACTTATACATATATGGGGTCTCACATTCTCCCCCACTTAGAAAATTTGGTCCTCCAAATTAGGACCAATTCAATCTGTGAATAAATCGGGATACTTCTCCCACATCAAACTCTCCAATTCCCTTGTGGCTTCTTCCACAGTGTGATGTTGCTAAAGAACTTTCACCAAGGGAATTATCTTTGTCCTCAACACATTATCTTTTCTATTCAGTATCCGATCTGGCTTCTCAACGTATGTCATATCCTCATTGAGCTCCAAAGGCTAATACTTTATCACATGCGTCGGGTTTGGGTGATACTTCCTTAACATGGATACGTGGAAGACGTTATGCACACTTGCCATCTCTGGTGGTAATGCCAATCTGTAAGCCTTATCACCCACCTTATCAAGTATCTCAAATGGCCCTATATATCGAGGACTCAACTTTCCCTTCTTCCCGAATCTCATAATTCCCTTCGAAGGAGAAACTTTTAAGAACATCGACGCACCCACATCAAACTCTAGTGGTCTCCGTCTCTTATCAACACAACTCTTTTGTCTTCTTTGAGCTGTCTGTAACCTCTCATAAATCAACTGGACATCTTCAGAGGCTTGTCTAACCAAGTCCAGAGCAAAAATCTAACTATCACCAACCTCTTCTCATCCAATAGGGGAACAGTATCTGCGCCCATACAATGCCTTATATGGTCCCATCCCGATACTCACATGAAAACTGTTATTATAAGTGAACTCTACGAGTGGCAAATGGTCATCCCAAGAGCCTCCAAAATCCAATGCACACGCTCTCAACATATCCTCCAAGGTCTGTATAGTCCTCTCTGACTGACCATCTGTCTGAGGATGAAACGCGGTACTAAAACTCAACTGGGTCCCCATCACTTTCTGAAAACATTCTCAGAAGTGGGAAGTGAAGCAGGCATCCCTATCAGAAACAACGCTCACTGGAATTCCATGTAGCCTCACTATCTCGCGTACATATAGGTTCGCTAACTGGCTTAGAGTATCAGTAGATCTCATAGCTAGAAAATGAGCTGATTTCGTCAACCGATCCGCAATCACCCATATGGCATCATGACCTCTCCGTGTCCTCGGTAATCCTATCAAGAAATCTATGGTGACATGATCCCACATCCAAGTCTATATCGGTAGAGGCTGCAATAACCCTGCAGGCTTCTGATGCTCTACTTTTACCTGCTAACAAACGAGACACTTAGCAACATATTCAGCAATGTGCTTTTTATCCCAGACCACCAATAAACCTTTCGATGGTTTTGATACATCTTGGTACTCCCTGGATGTATCGTATACTTCAATGAGTGAGCCTCTGTCAAGATCAACCTTCTGATCTCTACATCATTAGGAACACATATCCTACCTCTGAACCTCAACAACCCATCTGAACTTAACCCAAAGTCTGTGCCTGTACCCCTCTGTATCTGCTCGACAATATCAGTGTACTACTGATCAACTCGCTAAGCCTATAGGATTCGATCTACCAGATCTGGTTCCAACTGCAGGATAGCTACCATAAGACCACCATCAGCACTGGGCGGGGTCATATCCAAACTAAGGTTCATGAACTATTCCAACAGCTCGTGTTCCCTGTCCGTCATGAATGTTACCAACCCGAGATGCTTTCTACTCAATGCATCAACAACCATATTTGCTTTACTCGGGTGGTACAAGATCTCACAATCATAATCCTTTAAGAGCTCGAGTCATCTCCTCTGTCTCATGTTTAACTCTTTTTGCGAGAACAGGTATTTAAGGCACTTATAATCCTTAAACACTTGAAATTTCTCTCCATAAAGGTAGTGATGCCATATCTTCAGTGCAAACACCACCGCTGCCAACTCCATGTCATGGGTCGGGTAGTTCCTCTCATGATCTTTTAACTGTCTTGATCCATAGGCTACTACCTTCCCATCGTACATCAATACATAGCCCAGTCCTAGGTGTGAAGCATCTGTATACACTGAGAAACCTCCTTAGCTGGTAGGAATGGTGAGGATCGGAGCTGTGGTTAATCTCCTTTTCAACTTTTCAAAGCTTTCCTCACACTTATTGTCCCACACAAATTCAACATTCTTCCTCATGAGATGTGTCAAAAGAGCAGCTAACCTCAAAAATCCCTCTACAAACCTTCGGTAAGACCTAACTCAACCCAAGAAACTACTGATCTCTGTCACTGTCTGGGGTCTCTTCCACTGAACCACGGCTTCAATCTTAGATGGATCCATTGGCACTCCATCTTTTGATACTATATGATCCAGAAAAGAGATCTGCTCCAACCAAAAGTTGCACTTACTGAGTTTAGCGTACAACTTCTTTTCTCGAAGGGTTTGTAGCACTATCCTTAAATGCCTTTCATGTGTTTCTCTAGACCTTGAGTACACCAGTATATCATCAGTAAACACGATTACAAATCGATCCTAATACTGGTGGAATACCTCATTCATCAACAACATAAAAGCGGCAGGAGCATTTGTCAACCCGAATGGCATAACCATAAACTCATAATATCCATACTGGGTGCAAAAAGATGTCTTAGATACATCTCCACTCTGTATCTTCAACTGATGTACCCAGATCTCAGATCTATCTTGGAAAAGACCTGCGCTCCCTTAAGTTGATCCAACAAGTCATCGATGCGTGGAAGGGGATACTTATTTTTGATGGTGGCCTTATTCAACAACCGATAATCTATACACAGTCGGAGGCTTCCATCATTATTCCTTACAAACAGAACCGGTGCTCCCTAAGGTGAGACGCTCAGCCTGATGAACCCCTTCTCCAGCAACTCTTGCAGCTGTTTCCTTAATTCTTCCAACTTAACTTGAGCCATTCTGTATGGTGGCTTGGATATCGGCTCTGTACCAGGTGCCAAATCTATACCAAATTCCATCTCCTTATCTAGAGGTAACCCTGGTAACTCATCTGAAAAGACATCTAGAAATTCTTTAACCACTGGTATGTCTTCCAATTTTGAACGTGCCTTATCCATCTCAATCACACAAGCAATAAACCCTTCACATTATTCTTTCCACTATCAATAACACAATCATCATATACATGTATATAATAGATAATAAAATCAATCTCTCAAATATCATGTAACTAGATTATACTTTTCTCAATAGCAATAATATATTCTTTCATCATTTCACCAAAATTTACAATAAGATTGTCTATCTTGGAAAACTTTAAAGTTTTTGCATGACAATCCATAGTAACATGATTTGCAGCCAGCCAATCCATCCCTAGGATTACATCAAAATCACCCATATTTAGTAAAATTAAATCGGCTGCCATTTCTTTTCCACCTATCTTTAATTTACAACTCATATATATATGCTCAATCAATTGACTATCATTCATAGGGGTAGATATCAACAACATCTTATCAAGCAGTGTGGGTTTTACATGTTTCATCAATTTATGGGCACAGGATGGCGATATAAAAGAATGTGTGGCACCAGGATCAAACAATACAAATGTTTATAAATCAAAGATTTGGATGGTACCTTTTATCACATCCGAAGACTGATCTGCAGTGTCCTAGTCCAATGCGTGCACTCGTCCTCTGCTCACACCCACTGCCTGCTTCCCCTTTTCCTCAGTTGTAGCCCTCTTTCTCGGAGCAGCTGTCCCAACTGGAGCTCTCTCTCGCTCCTGGCCCTACTGTGGGGCTCTCTCTATCATCTCTAGGTAATCTCGAATTATGTGCCTTGACTTCCCACATTTGAAGCATACTACCTGAGGTCCATAGCATGGTCGAATTCCATGGTACCTACCACACTTGCCATACTATTTTGTAGTAGGCTGTGGCCCTCCAATCACAACTCCTTTCGCTGGACCTAGAGTCGGATACATAGGAGTATTAACTGTCCTCTCTCGGGTCTCTTCGATCCTCGACCTCTTTCCAGAAAACCTCTTACTTCCCTTATACTTGAAGCCTCTATCCATCACTAGTCTTTTCTTATCCCTGTCCCTCACTTTACCTACTTTCCCAAACTCTGAGGCGATTCTATCAACATCTTGTTCACACAATTACGCCCTGCGCACTGCCTCCTCGTAGGTCGGTATATCCAAAGGAACCAATCTAGACTTGATGGTCGGTCTCAATCCATCCATAAATTTTTGGATCTTCTCGACCTCATTACTCATCGTATTGGGATCATATCTTGTCAGACCCAGATTTTTGTAGCTTATTCATTATGATTCCTATGTGTATGAACACTATGTTACTATAGTTGAATCATAAGAAGAGTATTTACTAGACTTAAAGTGTTAGTGAACTGATTTAACACTCAAAAGCTACATAAAGAGCCTAATGTGAACTATAAGTGTCACAGGCTAAATTGAGTAAATCTAAATCATTCTGACTGAAAATAAGAACTTAAAATGAGAGAGCATAGAGAGCTCATGGAGGAAAGTCAGCTTGATTTAGTTCCGAACATAGAAAACGGGAGTAAAAAGCTAAAAAGGGTAAAATGGACCTTTTTGGCAAGATAAGGTGTTTCAGGTGAAATTATCCACCGAGAACGGTTGAAACATAAAGACGAGAGTGTAAGACATAAGATATGACACTTTCAGAATTTTAAGAAAAAGTCAACATGGTCAATGGTTAAGGAAAAAGTCAACTATAGTTAAGAAAGTAGACTTTTACCATAGTTGACTAATCGTGGTTAAAAATTAACCCAAGTATGGAGAAAAATTTGGGGAAAAATATTCTTGGCCAGAATACAAGATAATCATCCCCAGAAGTAAGGAAAATTTATTCGGAAGGATTCCAAAATAAATTTAATGGTTAAAAACGTAATGGGCCTAAGGTGAAAATTTTAAAGCCCATTAAGGTATACTAAACGTATATCGAAATTCTTAGGTCCTTTAGACCGAATTGTTGGACCAATTGATTGGCCAAATTTTAAGACAATTAAAGGCCTGAGACATAGTAAAAATTTCAGCCCAAAAGCCCATTAAGAAAGCACAAACCGAGAAGCCCAAATGGAAAGCCCATGAGATAAATATCTAACCATAGTTAAAGCTAACCATGACTCATAAGGTGACTCATGGCTAAGGCTTGGAAAGTCAAGTTAAATGGCTGAAAAGTAAAGCTTAATGGCTAAGTATGTGGCTTATAAATTCAGCCACACCATTGTCATCTTCATCACACCAAATTCGGCTAGAAGAAGAAACCATTGAAACATATTATCCAAGCTTTCTCTCACTAGAAATCACTAGGAATTAGGCATATTTGGAACTTACATCCTTCATGGAAGTTGTTCCAAATTGAAAGGAGAGTGACATATGTTGGAATTGGCTATCAAGGAGCCATAGAGTGAAAACCGTGTGTAAGACCCCGTATATGTATAAGGGTAATGTGTGTAATTGGATTAAATAACATGATTGGACTTGTAATGTAAAGTATGATTGATGTAAGTCCATGGATTCAATGTATGTATGTGTAATATAAATCGTAACGTACATACAAGTTTCATTGAGTATGAATACGAAGAAATGAGTTATAGCAAGTGATGGATGTGATTGAGACTCAAGATGAGTAGTGTGGTAAAATGGAATGGAGTTATGCTTCCATTTGGTTTTATGTAGCATACCTTTGAACATACAATGAATGCACACAAGTTTCAATGTGCATAAGGTATGGATGGATGCCATTTTCAAGTTATAATGGTGGATGGATGAGAAAATGGCCATGGCAATAGATTAAGGATGTGTTGGTATGAGTTGCAGCAAAGAAACTGCAGGAAATCTGGAAAACATGAGGGCCAGATCGATCTCATAGGATGAGAGATCGATCTGGAAGAGCCAGAATGCTCTTATTTGGGCGAAAGAATAGAGCAGATCGATCTCCAATGGAGCCAGATCGATCTCCCAAGCATTCTGTAGTGGGAAGATCGATCCCCAAGCACCCAGATCGATCTCCTTAGCTCTCTGTTTGGGACCAGATCGATCTCATGCTTTGACAGATCGATCTCATGCTTCAACAGATCGATCTCATTGCTTCGACAGATCGATCTCAAGCTTAAAAATGTCGTAAAAAAGAGGGATTTTAAGGGACCAGATCGATCTCCTCTTGGACCAGATCGATCTCCCCAAGCTATTTCTATATAAGGAGAGCTGAAAAATCTGGAAATCTCGGAAAAACACCAATCTTTACAATTTCAACCCCAAAAACCCAACTTTCCCTCTCTAAAATCAGCCATTTTCAGTGAGATTTGGAGAGAGATCATTAGAGGCAAAGTTGTTCCTATCAAAGAGAAGAACAACATAGTGAGAGGGCATTTTCCCATTCTTGGAATTGAAGGAGTTAAGGGCATTATCATTTGGAGCAAGAAGAGAAATCATATTGGTAAGATTCTAGTACTCCAATCCAAATGCATTAGCTATTTAATTGATTTTGGAGTTGATTGATATGAGTATTGATGGATAAACTACCTAGGAATGCAAGGGAATTGGTGTGACCTAGAAATCTAAAATGGGTGTAAAGTGAGGATATGTGGGATTGAATGAGTTTATGATTTATGGCATGCTAAACTTGTTATTGGGATATTATTTATGATTTTAAACGGTTAAATGAGATTACATTGTGAGTGTGAAGGAATTGGGGAAATGAGTATGAATATGCTTGATAAATGCCATAGTGAGGGGATTCATGAAATATGAACACTATGAGCTTTACATCGATTTGATATCGATTTTGAATAAGTTAATAGGCCTAAGAAGATCCATAGAACTCGAGTTATGAGTAAAGTAATGAAACGAGGCCATATAAGCGTTAATAGAGGCTATAGATTAAATTGACTATAGCGAGCACAAGGGTTGCAATATATGGATCGAATATAATGCGGGATACGATTTTGTGCAGTCCCGAAGAGTTCGTTGAAGGCGAACCGAATCGTACGAGTAAGCAGCTTAAGGAAGTGGAATCACGCATCGCGATTCCAGGTAAGGGAATTTTGTGAGTATATAGAGGTAGCTGCTCGTACTTTGAACTTGTGGATGAATATTGGGTGTTTTTATGAAATGCATGATTGCTCAAATAAAGGTTGATGGTATTCGCGAATGATGATGAGTATATGCGTGGTTTTGGATTTGAAGTGGATTTTGTGAAAAAGGAATAGTATGGCTAATAATTGCATAAATCATGTGTTTTGAATGCTTTTACAAAACACAATGCTTTGATTTGAGCAAATAAAAGGATAGGCTGGCTAGTACTTGAATGATGTTGTGAAATAGCCCATATGAGGCACTAAGCATATTATGAGATGTTTTGAATGCATGTAAGCCGCCTATCGCGTGTATGTGATATAATTCGAGTTAGAGCCTCGCTCGCGCGAGATTTCTATGTTTTCACTTGTGTGAAACGTGCTTGAGCTTAGCTCGCACTTTGAAATTGAATTGTGATGATGTTTATAAACCGTACTGGAGCTTATGCTCGTACGTGGATTTGAGTGGTTTTTTTTCTTATGCATATAACTGTACTGGAGCTATGCTCGTACATGGTTTCTTCATATTTTATGCATAAATGCCGTACCAGAGCGTTGCTCGTACGAAGTGATTGGTTTTGATGCATGAATTCGCGCTAGAGCGTAGCTCGCGCTGGTTTTCACATTGTGGTATGTATGAGGCCGTGGTGAGAGATACGGATTAACTCAGGGAACCCAACAGGCCTGACAGACCTCTTAGGTGGGGTGAGGGTGAGGGGCTAGGACCTGACATAATCCATCCAGGGAACCCAACAGGCCTGACAGACCTCTTAGGTGGGGTGAGGGTGAGGGGCTAGGACCTGGATCAGGGAACCCAACAGGGGCGAGCAAGGCCATGAGGGGCTAGGACCTGGTATTGCGGTTACTCCCACACGCTCTTGAGACTATAAAGGTTACACTTGGCATGGGGTAGATAAGACCTATGGCAGGCACCCCCAACCATGTTATGGGTCCGCGGAGTATGATGTACCGTGTATATCACATGGAGTACGATGTACCGCGTGGTGGTTGCTTGATTGAGAAAGTCTGGCGGAGGACTAACCCACTTTCATGCCAGCATGATACCCCGCACACCGGAATCCGTGTGGTCTGGGATGATATGTGACGATTGGCCAATGTAGTCACTTGAGATATAGTAACCTGTCTCCTTGCTTGATTTACTTACTACCACATGATTTTAAATCTCTAAGTGTGATTGTGATTGTTTAAGGTAGACCCGAAGGAGGGGTCGAGCCTCGTGGATTTGAATTGTGAAATGAAAACGTGATTGTGATTGTGAATTGATGTGATGTGATTGTATGTGATGAGAAAGAGATTTATGACGTGGGTTTAAAAAGGAGGTTTCTTAATGAATTGCCCTTTTTATGAATTTAAATGAGATCGAGCATGAGATTATTTATACATGATGTTTTACCATGTTTTATATGCCAATTTTACATGACTTTGATACATGATATATATGTATACTCATATGGCATAGTTTTATTCCTCATGCTCCTACCATAAATGATTTATGCATAACACTATCAGCATGTAGATAGAGTAGTTATCTACCATGCTTGCATTATTGCCTTACTGAGCGTGTGGTTGCTCATCCCACTCTATTTTCCCCCCTACAGAGCATGCATAGTAGCCCAGTGAGGACTGAGGCGTATTATTTCGGACTCCGCTGATCTCCATCGCTAAGAGGTATACACACAGTGATTCTTTTTGTATCTAAACAATGTAAAAGCACAGTATTCTTTTGAGTTGTACTTATGGGGGATGTAGATGTCAGTAAAACATGTATTCATATAAGTACATGATTAAATGCACATGCATGACATCGTTTTAATTAATTGAGAATGAATGAGATGTGGTGTTTATTATTGACTCACAGCCCAACAGTATGTGGTGAGTTAGTTCATGACCGGGTAAGGTAACAGTAAAACGCGAAAAATTTTTAGTGATTTTCGGTTAAAGAGAATGGAATTGGGTCGTGACAGAGATTGGTATCAGAGCTGTGTTGGCCTGATGTGAGTCATTAATAAAACGTAGGAAAGTACGTCCCCCCCTAGTACTGTGCTTTTGTTTAGATATAACTGTGTATACTGTGATGGATTGAGCTTAATGAATTATTATAATACAGGGAGTTAGGCACTATGCCAGTTACACGCAAAGGTAGAGGGGCGAGAGCACGTGCTAGAGGCCGTAGAGGTAGGCTTGAGAGCCGTGTGGAGCCACAGACTGAGCAGGCTCCACAAAACCCTGCTGAGAGAGCAGGTGATACTGAGGCTCGCTTCGCTAGGTTAGAGCGGAGTATTGAGAGTTTGGTGGAGATAGTCACGCAGGCATTGGGTGCCGGTGATAGACGAGGTCCCGCAGCACAGCCTACTACTGAATAGGCAGCTGCAGAGGCGGAGAGACCTCATGCTGCTGAGACAGCTACAGTTACACCACCTCCAGCCCAGGATACAGATTCTCCTATCGCTCCACAGCAGAGCGGTAGTGATGTGGGTTATGACTGCGACTTGAGCAGGTTGCGAGAATTTCAAGCGCTGAAACCCCCAGTGTTTAGAGGGGTGAAGGACCCAGTAATTATGGAGGATTGGGTGTATGAGATGGAGAAACTATATAGGTTTTTCCGATGCACTTCAGCTGAAAAGGTAGCCTTTGCCGTATTTATGTTGAAAGGCGAGGCCGAGCATTGGTGGAGGTCCACCGAGGTTATTTTGAGGGCCAGACACTCAGAGATCTCGTGGGAGATATTTCTAGAGGCCTTCAGGAGACAGTACATCCCAGCTACCGCACAGAGGAAACTGCGGATGGAATTCATGAATTTGGTTCAAGGGAACCGGACTGTGGACGAGTATGAGTCCAAGTTTATGTCATTGGGGAGATATGACCCGGACACGATGGGTAGTGAGACCCGAAAGATTCAGAAGTTCATGGATGGATTGAGATTGGCCATCCGGACTAAGCTAGCTCCCTTCGACATTGTGACTTATGAGGAGGCTGTACATAAGGCTCAGTTATGTGAGCAAGACTTTGAGCGAAATGCCTCCGAGCATGGAAGGATCAGTGTCAGGAAGGACAGAGACCGGAAGAGATCCGGGTTTGGGAGAGTGGCCAAGAGAGGTGGCCAAAGGTTTTTCGAGAAGAGGCCTAAGATCGAGGAGGTGCAGGAGAGAGCTGCCAGACCTCCCGTATACCCAGCCTTGACAGCGCCGAGGGGTATAACTATTGGAGGATCACGACCTACCACGGATCAGTGTAGGAGATGTGGGAGATACCATAGGACTAGGCCATGTCAGGCGCCCCCTGTTTCGTGTTTTAGGTGTGGGAGGCCAGGACATATATCGAGGTACTGCACTGAGATGATTGAGGTTGCCCCACAGAAGGGCAAGGAGCCTGAGGGAGCTCCAGTTGAGACAGCGGCCCCGAGGAGGAGGGCTACAGCTGAGGAAAAAGGGAAACAGGCTGCGGGTGTGAGCAGAGGAAGAGTACATGCACTGGATCAGGACACCGCAGATGCTTCGACGGATGTGATAAAAGGTACCATCCGAATCTTTGATTTAGAAGCATTGGTATTATTTGATCCTGGTGCCACGCATTCTTTCATATCACCTTCCTTTGCACATAAATTATTGAAATATGTGAAGCCAACATTGTTGGATAAAATGTTGATGATTTCCACACCCATGAATGATAGTCAATTGACTGAGCATGCATGTAGGGATTGTAAATTAAAGATAGAGGGGAAGGAAATGATAGCCAATCTGATTTTATTGAATATGAATGATTTTGATGTAATTTTGGGAATGGATTGGTTGGCTACCAATCGTGTTGTGATGGATTGTCATGCCAAAACATTGATGTTTTCAGGATTAGAGAATCTTATTGTAAACTTTGATGAAAAGAAATGATATGAAACTAGCATGGTTGTTGTAAATAAAAGGAGTATGATTTTAAATTCATATTGCTTGAGAGATGAATTTCTTGTTTATGATAAATATTGAATGTGGAGTGGTGGTTTATGTTACTAACGATGGAGAGGATATTGTGAAGGGTTCATTGCCTATGTGGTCGATATAGATGAGGCACACCCAGAATTGAAGGACATACTCGTAATTACGGATTACCCTGATGTCTTTCCGGATGAATTACCAGGACTACCACCTGAAAGGGAAATGGAATTTTACATTGAGTTAGTGCCTGGTACAGAGCCGATATCGAAACCACCCTACAGAATGGCTCCGATAGAATTGGAAGAGCTGAAGAAACAGCTGCAAGAGTTATTGGAGAAGGGGTTTATTAGACCGAGTGTCTCACCTTGGGGAGCACCGGTTCTATTTGTAAGGAAGAAGGATGGAAGCCTCTGACTGTGTATAGATTACCGGTTGTTGAATAAGGCCACCATTAAGAACAAGTACCCCCTTCCAAGAATCGATGATTTGTTGGATCAGCTCCAGGGAGCCGAAGTATTTTCTAAGATAGATCTGCGGTCAGGGTATCATCAGTTGAGGATTAGAAGTGGAGATGTACCCAAGACAGCATTTCGTACCCGTTATGGCCACTATGAGTTTTTGGTGATGCCATTCGGATTGACGAATGCTCCCGCAGCATTTATGGCATTGATGAATGATATATTCAAGCTATACCTGGACAAGTTTGTGATTGTTTTCATAGATGATATTTTGGTGTATTCCAAGTCCAGGGAAGATCATGAGGAGCACTTGAGGATAGTTCTGCAGACCCTCCGAGAGAGAGAATTGTATGCCAAACTCAGCAAGTGTAACTTTTGGTTGGAACAGATCTCATTTCTGGGGCATGTCGTGTCAAAGGATGGGGTATCAGTGGATCCATCCAAGATAGAGGCAGTGGTGCAGTGGGAACAGCCCAAGACAGTAACTGAGATCAGGAGTTTTCTGGGATTGGCAGGATATTATCGGAGATTTGTAGAGGGTTTCTCTAGACTAGCTGCTCCGTTGACACGCCTCACACGTAAGGATGTTAAGTTTACATGGGATGAGGCATGTGAGAGGAGTTTTGAGGAGCTTAAGCGTCGATTGACGACTGCTCCAGTTCTCACCATTCCTACCAGCTCAGGAGGATTCTTGGTGTATACGGATGCATCACACCAAGGACTGGGCTGTGTGCTTATGCAGGAAGGGAAGGTAGTTACCTATGGATCTAGACAGTTGAAAGATCATGAGAGGAACTACCCGACACATGATTTGGAGTTGGCGGCTGTAGTATTTGCATTGAAAATATGGCGCCACTATCTCTATGGTGAGAAATTTCAGGTGTTCACAGATCATAAGAGCCTTAAGTACCTGTTCTCGCAGAAAGAGCTGAATATGAGACAGAGGAGATGGCTCGAACTCCTGAAAGACTATGATTGTGAAATCATGTACCACCCGGGTAAGGAAAATGTAGTTGCCGATGCTTTGAGTAGAAAGAACCTTGGGTTGGTGTCTTATATGATGGTACGGGAACATGAATTGTTAGAACACTTTGCGAACCTCAGTTTGGATGTAACCCCACCTGGATCTGAGAGACTTGAGATCATGGCTAGTTTGAGACTAGAGCCAGAGTTGATTGGCCGTATTCGGCAAGCCCAGCAGAGCGATCGACGGTGTATCGATTGGCTGAGGCAGATACAGACAGGTGTGGGTATTGATTTTGAGCAGAGTACTGATGGCTTATTGAGGTTCAGAGGCAGAGTATGCGTTCCCAGGAATCCTGAGATCAGGAGGACGATTTTATCAGAGGCTCACTCATCGAAGTATACGATACATCCAGGAAGTACCAAGATGTATCAAAACCTTCGAAAGGTTTATTGGTGGTCTGGAATGAAGAGAGACATTGCTGAATATGTCGCTAAGTGTCTCGTTTGTCAGCAAGTGAAGGTAGAGCATCAGAAGCCTGCAGGATTATTGCAGCCTCTACCGATACCGACATGGAAGTGGGAGCATGTCACCATGGATTTTGTGATGGGGTTGCCAAGGACCCGTAGAGGTCATGATGCCATATGGGTTATTGTGGACCGGTTGACTAAGTCCGCCCATTTCCTGGCTATGAGAGCTACCGATACACTGAGTCAGTTGGCGAACCTGTATATTCGAGAGATAGTACGGCTACATGGTGTACCAGTGAGCGTTGTTTCTGATAGGGATGCCCGCTTCACTTCCCATTTCTGGGAACATTTTCAGGAAGCGCTGGGGACCCGATTGAGTTTTAGCACCGCTTTTCATCCTCAGACAGATGGGCAGTCAGAGAGGACTATACAGACCCTCGAGGATATGTTGAGAGCGTGTGTGCTGGATTTTAGAGGCTCCTGGGATGACCACCTGCAGTTAGCCGAGTTCGCTTATAATAATAGCTATCATGCTAGTATCGGGATGGCACCCTATGAGGCATTATACGGGCGCAGATGCCGTTCCCCTATTGGATGGGAAGAGGTTGGTGACAGACAGATTTTTGCTCCAGACTTAGTGCAACAGGCATCTGAGGACGTCCAGTTGATATGTGAGAGATTACGGACAGCTCAGAGCCAGCAAAAGAGTTATGCTGACAAGAGACGAAGACCACTAGAGTTTGATGAGGGTGAGTCAGTGTTTCTGAGGGTATCACCATCGAAGGGTATAATGAGATTTGGTAAGAAGGGCAAGCTGAGCCCTAGATATATCGGACCCTTCGAGATTTTGGGGAGAGTGGGAGATAAGGCGTATAGATTGGCATTGCCACCGGACTTGGCAAATGTCCACAACGTCTTCCACGTCTCGATGCTTTGGAAGTATCACCCGGACCCGGCACACGTGATAAGATATGAGCCGTTGGAGCTCCATGAGAGTATGACATACGTTGAGAAGCCGGTTCGGATATTGGACAGGAAAGAGAAAGTGTTGCGAAATAAGACAATTCCCTTGGTGAAAGTGCTTTGGCAACACCACACGGCGGAAGAGGCCACGTGGGAATTGGAGAACTTGATACGGGAGAAGTACCCCCAACTGTTTGAAGAGTGACTTGGTTCTAATTTGGAGGACCAAATTCCTTGAAGGAGGGGAGAATGTAAGACCCCGTATATGTATAAGGGTAATGTGTGTAATTGGATTAAATAACATGATTGGACTTGTAATGTAAAGTATGATTGATGTAAGTCCATGGATTCAATGTATGTATGTGTAATATAAATCGTAACGTACATACAAGTTTCATTGAGTATGAATACGAAGAAATGAGTTATAGCAAGTGATGGATGTGATTGAGACTCAAGATGAGTAGTGTGGTAAAATGGAATGGAGTTATGCTTCCATTTGGTTTTATGTAGCATACCTTTGAACATACAATGAATGCACACAAGTTTCAATGTGCATAAGGTATGGATGGATGCCATTTTCAAGTTATAATGGTGGATGGATGAGAAAATGGCCATGGCAATAGATTAAGGATGTGTTGGTATGAGTTGCAGCAAAGAAACTGCAGGAAATCTGGAAAACATGAGGGCCAGATCGATCTCATAGGATGAGAGATCGATCTGGAAGAGCCAGAATGCTCTTATTTGGGCGAAAGAATAGAGCAGATCGATCTCCAATGGAGCCAGATCGATCTCCCAAGCATTCTGTAGTGGGAAGATCGATCCCCAAGCACCCAGATCGATCTCCTTAGCTCTCTGTTTGGGACCAGATCGATCTCATGCTTTGACAGATCGATCTCATGCTTCAACAGATCGATCTCATTGCTTCGACAGATCGATCTCAAGCTTAAAAATGTCGTAAAAAAGAGGGATTTTAAGGGACCAGATCGATCTCCTCTTGGAACAGATCGATCTCCCCAAGCTATTTCTATATAAGGAGAGCTGAAAAATCTGGAAATCTCGGAAAAACACCAATCTTTACAATTTCAACCCCAAAAACCCAACTTTCCCTCTCTAAAATCAGCCATTTTCAGTGAGATTTGGAGAGAGATCATTAGAGGCAAAGTTGTTCCTATCAAAGAGAAGAACAACATAGTGAGAGGGCATTTTCCCATTCTTGGAATTGAAGGAGTTAAGGGCATTATCATTTGGAGCAAGAAGAGAAATCATATTGGTAAGATTCTAGTACTCCAATCCAAATGCATTAGCTATTTAATTGATTTTGGAGTTGATTGATATGAGTATTGATGGATAAACTACCTAGGAATGCAAGGGAATTGGTGTGACCTAGAAATCTAAAATGGGTGTAAAGTGAGGATATGTGGGATTGAATGAGTTTATGATTTATGGCATGCTAAACTTGTTATTGGGATAATATTTATGATTTTAAACGGTTAAATGAGATTACATTGTGAGTGTGAAGGAATTGGGGAAATGAGTATGAATATGCTTGATAAATGCCATAGTGAGGGGATTCATGAAATATGAACACTATGAGCTTTACATCGATTTGATATCGATTTTGAATAAGTTAATAGGCCTAAGAAGATCCATAGAACTCGAGTTATGAGTAAAGTAATGAAACGAGGCCATATAAGCGTTAATAGAGGTTATAGATTAAATTGACTATAGCGAGCACAAGGGTTGCAATATATGGATCGAATATAATGCGGGATACGATTTTGTGCAGTCCCGAAGAGTTCGTTGAAGGCGAACCGAATCGTACGAGTAAGCAGCTTAAGGAAGTGGAATCACGCATCGCTATTCCAGGTAAGGGAATTTTGTGAGTATATAGAGGTAGCTGCTCGTACTTTGAACTTGTGGATGAATATCGGGTGTTTTTATGAAATGCATGATTGCTCAAATAAAGGTTGATGGTATTCGCGAATGATGATGAGTATATGCGTGGTTTTGGATTTGAAGTGGATTTTGTGAAAAAGGAATAGTATGGCTAATAATTGCATAAATCATGTGTTTTGAATGCTTTTACAAAACACAATGCTTTGATTTGAGCAAATAAAAGGATAGGCTGGCTAGTACTTGAATGATGTTGTGAAATAGCCCATATGAGGCACTAAGCATATTATGAGATGTTTTGAATGCATGTAAGCCGCCTATCGCGTGTATGTGATATAATTCGCGTTAGAGCCTCGCTCGCGCGAGATTTCTATGTTTTCACTTGTGTGAAACGTGCTTGAGCTTAGCTCGCACTTTGAAATTGAATTGTGATGATGTTTATAAACCGTACTGGAGCTTATGCTCGTACGTGGATTTGAGTGGTTTTTTTTCTTATGCATATAACTGTACTGGAGCTATGCTCGTACATGGTTTCTTCATATTTTATGCATAAATGCCGTACCAGAGCGTTGCTCGTACGAAGTGATTGGTTTTGATGCATGAATTCGCGCTAGAGCGTAGCTCGCGCTGGTTTTCACACTGTGGTATGTATGAGGCCGTGGTGAGAGATACGGATTAACTCAGGGAACCCAACAGGCCTGACAGACCTCTTAGGTGGGGTGAGGGTGAGGGGCTAGGACCTGACATAATCCATCCAGGGAACCCAACAGGCCTGACAGACCTCTTAGGTGGGGTGAGGGTGAGGGGCTAGGACCTGGATCAGGGAACCCAACAGGGACGAGCAAGGCCATGAGGGGCTAGGACCTGGTATTGCGGTTACTCCCACACGCTCTTGAGACTATAAAGGTTACACTTGGCATGGGGTAGATAAGACCTATGGCAGGCACCCCCAACCATGTTATGGGTCCGCGAAGTATGATGTACCGTGTATATCACATGGAGTACGATGTACCGCGTGGTGGTTGCTTGATTGAGAAAGTCTGGCGGAGGACTAACCCACTTTCATGCCAGCATGATACCCCGCACACCGGAATCCGTGTGGTCTGGGATGATATGTGACGATTGGCCAATGTAGTCACTTGAGATATAGTAACCTGTCTCCTTGCTTGATTTACTTACTACCACATGATTTTAAATCTCTAAGTGTGATTGTGATTGTTTAAGGTAGACCCGAAGGAGGGGTCGAGCCTCGTGGATTTGAATTGTGAAATGAAAACGTGATTGTGATTGTGAATTGATGTGATGTGATTGTATGTGATGAGAAAGAGATTTATGACGTGGGTTTAAAAAGGAGGTTTCTTAATGAATTGCCCTTTTTATGAATTTAAATGAGATCGAGCATGAGATGATTTATACATGATGTTTTACCATGTTTTATATGCCAATTTTACATGACTTTGATACATGATATATATGTATACTCATATGGCATAGTTTTATTCCTCATGCTCCTACCATAAATGATTTATGCATAACACTATCAGCATGTAGATAGAGTAGTTATCTACCATGCTTGCATTATTGCCTTACTGAGCGTGTGGTTGCTCATCCCACTCTATTTTCCCCCCTACAGAGCGTGCATAGTAGCCCAGTGAGGACTGAGGCGTATTATTTCGGACTCCGCTGCATCTCCATCGCTAAGAGGTATGCACACAGTGATTCTTTTTGTATCTAAACAATGTAAAAGCACAGTATTCTTTTGAGTTGTACTTATGGGGGATGTAGATGTCAGTAAAACATGTATTCGTATAAGTACATGATTAAATGCACATGCATGACATCGTTTTAATTAATTGAGAATGAATGAGATGTGGTGTTTATTATTGACTCACAGCCCAACAGTATGTGGTGAGTTAGTTCACGACCGGGTAAGGTAACAGTAAAACGCGAAAAATTTTTAGTGATTTTCGATTAAAGAGAATGGAATTGGGTCGTGACACCGTGAGCCTTCAAAGATTCGGCCAAAGGGTGAACACAACAATTGGTATATTTTCTAATTTTCAATTTCATATATGTTAATGTATGAATGATTTTAAGTATGTTGATGTATGTTTTAAGCATTGAAAAATATTAAATCACCATGAAGTGGGTTAGGCCGAGAGTAAGTAATGGGATATTGATTTATGTCAATATGATTTTTAAGCATAAATTGATTAATGTACATGTGTTAATGATTATGGTGTAATTAGAATTAATCAATTTGATTAATTAATACATGTAATTAGTTGGCAATCAAGGTGTTTGATAAAATGCCTAAATGAACTATATGATGGTTGGTAATATTGCCTACCAAGTGTTTGTGAAAATGCCTAAGTGAATTGGCTAGACAAATAGGCATGGATGGCATGACATGGTGAAACCGAGGCATGGATAGCTCTCGGCCATGGCATGTGGCCGAGAGGCCCAATGGGCCAAGCCAAAATATTTTAGGCCCAATAGGGTGTAATGGGTCTAGAACAAGCCCAATAAGAGTTGGTGGGCCCCACAAGCCCAATAGGCCCAACAAAAGTGAATAGTAAAATGAAAATGGGCTTAAGGCATAGTTAGGCCCATTAAGGATATTAATGCCCATTAAGGGAAAATAGACTGTATTAATGTGTAATACAGTAGAAAAAGTATAATTAACCTAAGGAATGGTTATTTACAGCTCCGGAGTTTACATTGAGAGTTGATCGGACTGCGAGATTGAGCAGCACCGAGGAAGTGAGGTCACTTGACGTGATCCGAGGTAAGGGACTTTTGTGAGTAGTTAGAGATACCTACATGTATTTTCATTTGCTTTTACATTCACTTAAAAACTCTAAGGGTCAGGGAAAGTGAATAATAATTATTGCAACCCGATAGTGGCAAATTACGATTTTGCCCCTAGTTAGTCAAAAAGTCAACTTTTGTGAAAAGTTGTAAAAAGCATGGAAACTACTATTGTGAGTGTTTAATTGTTGTTTAGCATGAAAATAAATAGATAGGCTAATGATTTTAAGGTTGATGTGACTTAAGCATACTTTATAGTGCTGATTTTAAGATTTTGTAAATTATCCCTTTTTAAATAGCCATCTATCATATTATGTGAGAATGAATCGTGCTAGAGCACAGCTCGCACTAGATTTCATATGTTTTCCACATACATTAGTGCTGGATTTTGATACGCACTAGATTTCCATGACATGCACGATAGAGTACTGGAGTTCTTACTCGTACTCAGTTTTACATGATATATGCATGACAGATTGCTGGAGCGATTAGCTCGTACTCGAGTTTTACATGAGATACATGACAGAGTACTGGAGCGTTGCTCGTACTCGATTCGTCATGGTTTATACATGACATAGTACTGGAGCTATTGCTCGTACTTGATTTGATGATATTATGCATAGCATGGTACTGGAGCTATTGCTTGTACTTGGTTTAATACATGAACTATGCATTGACCTAGTTGCTAGAGGTTTACTCGCACTAGAGTTGAGTTTGTGGTGTGAAACAGTGTTTGAGCAAAGTGTCGACTGTGAGTCGTACTCAAGGCGCGCACTGTATGTGGTATATAATACATGTTAAAACCCATGCCAGAGTCCTTGTGTGACTGTGTGTCACATCTTGTGAGAGGATATCTGCATGAGGGTAATATAGACGTGGTATGATATTCCATGGTTTGACGGCTAAGACCTATGGCAGGCACCCCGACTGTGATGTAGGGTCCATGGGTGTACTTTGTACCGTGCCCGGGGCATGGGAGTACGTTGTACCGTGTATTGTTGTATAGCTGACGGTTGTAATGGACTGACCATCCTCCCGTTGCAGCAGTGATGCCCCCGCACACCGAGTACTGTGTTGCTTGGGATCACATATCGGATATGATCATAGTCCAGGATACTATTTGCATTTCACCATAGAGTCTCACATGATATATCACATTGATTGACTGATTTAAATTGCGGACAGACCTGAGGGATGGGTCGGACTCCGATTTTGTGATGTGAAATTATTTAATGCCATATTTATTGTGATTTAAATATACATAGCATGATTTACATAAAGGCATGATTTATATACGATGCATTGTTTTACACTACATGCCTACATTTGAGAAAGAAAGCATGATTTCTGTACATGGGATTTAGAAAGCATGATTTCTGTACATGAGATTTAATCTGTTCAAGTATATATATTATATTTCAAGACATGCTTTTAAAGTGAGTTAAGGAAATAATGTTTTCAAGGCATAGCATTATTTTGAGTAGATAGTGTAGATATCTACTTGCTTGCCTGATTTCCTTACTGAGCGCATTGTATGCTCACCCCCCTTTCTTTACATCTCTCTACAGAGCATCAGTAGAGCGAGAGCTATCGAGGGATAGTATTCTTGAGTCCACTGCTAGTTCCTATCGATCGCCAGGTATACAGACTTTGTACGGTTATATATCTAAACATAGAAACAGCACAGTGATGTATACGATATATATTATGGGGAATGTATTTGTATTAGATTTTATATAATCTCACATGTATAATAAAAGTAGTTACAGTCAGTAATAGTATATTGACTTGTATGTATGATAATGGATGATGTGGTAAGCGAGGACTCTGACATCGAATCACAGCCCAACCATTGATGAGAGGAAAGGTAAGTTAAAAATGTAAAAAATTTATTGTGAATTTTGGATAAAGTCATGGATTTAGAAACGGGTCATGACATATCTGCCTAGGGAGATAAAGGTCGTCTCATACTCATCCACTATCCTACTCCCTTGGGTCAATCCCAAAAATGTCATTTTCATCTTTCGCTGTGCGGTATCCGAAACATACTGTCTCTGGAAGGCCTCCCTAAATATATCTCAAAACAGGCCTGGTGGATTTCCACCAATGTTCTGCTAATCCTTTTAGCATAAACACGACAAACGTTACCATCTCGGTAGTGGTGCACTCAAAGAACCCATACAGCTTCTCAATCTCATTTATCTAATCCTCAGCAGCTACTGGGTCCTTTACTCAACTGAAAGACGATGGTCTAAACTTCTGGAACTATCGCAGTCTATCAAAATCACAACCATAACCCCAGCCTCTACTAGCCTGTGGTGTAGCAATAGGTAGGGTATCTATCATCTGAGGTCTATGGGCTGGCCGGGCCCATGTCTCAGGAACTGTCGCCTGCTCGGCATCACCCTGTGTAGCGGACTGTGTCTACCGCCAACTCCAGGTAAAGATTGGGTGACCAAATCCAATATCATCTCAATGTTCTGCTCAATCCTCGCAAAGCGAGCCTCAGTACTCTCGGGTCTCTCCTCTGGACCCTATGGAGCATGCTCAACCTCAGCCTCCACCTCAATCTCTTCCTGAGCCTCGTGTGTTTCTAGCTCAACATGACCCCCAAGCCTACCTTTACGGTCTCTAACTTGCGCCCTCGCCCCTCTACCGCGACTGGAATTAGGAATAATTACTCAATTCCCTACAGTCACAACCAATTACTTAGTCAACCCATCGACACACACACAATTATATCTAAACAAGCATAGTAACATGGGGATGTAATTTTTCCATCTTATTAAGTATTTTAGACATGACACACGTCAGACCAACTCGAGCTCTAATACCAACTTCTGTCATGACCCTCAACTTACCAAAATTACGTACAAATTTTTTCATATTTTCATGTGTTTTTTATCAATCATCCTTACCTCGAATCGTGATCAGTTAGACACTCAATAGTTGGGCTGTGTGTCAATGTCTACCTTATCCATCCATAACAATTAAATTTCAAAAGTAAACACTTTTATAAATACATCAGAGTTACTGTTTACAAGTGTTTACATTGCTTTACATCCCCAATGTTTACATATAAAATGCTACTCTGCTAGGTCTAGTTTAGATACAAAATAATTCAAGTGTGTATACCTTTAGCGATGGGATGCAGCAGATACTAAAAGGGAAAGCCTCTAGTCACGCTCACTCTATACTCAAATCTTTGTAGAGAGGGAGAAAATAAGGGGGGTGAGCAAACCACACGCTCAGTAAGGCAATCATGCGAACAGGTAGATACTACACTGTCTACGTGATCGTGATGCCATGCTCAAAACATACATTTCCTCATTTCTCAAAATATGGGTTCATGCTTGTGTTAATGGTATGTAAAGCATTCATGCAATTAAAATCCAGTGCACAATTCAATTCAAAGCATGGTATAAACCATCATGCATATTTCACAATAAAGCATGGCATTAACCATCATGCGTTTTTCACAATAAAGCATGGCATTAATCATCATGCATTTTTCACAATAAAGCATGGCATTAATCATCATGCTTCGGCGCATTTTAAAACCATTAACAAATCAACATCTCAAAATCATCCAACACTTGTCAGGTCTCAGCCCCTCCCTCAGATGTCCTGACCTATAAATCATTTCAAATATGGATTTATTCTCAAAGCAATAGACATGTGAGGTAGGCAATTCAATAAGGGTGATAACCTCTAGGACTATGACCATAACTTGTGATACCGGCTACACGGATCAGGTGTGCGAGATATCACCACTATCTGCTCCCACACGGGAGGTGGGTCAAATCCTACCCGTCGGTCCATAGCAGGTCTCGTCCGAAGTTGGCATATCACAATCTCAACACTGTACAACGTAATCCATGCTTCCTGGACGGTACAACATACTCTATGGACCCACATCAACATATCATATCACACCACATCTCAAATGCACGTGTGAGCCTATTTAATCAGTACGACCTCTTATCTACCCGAAGCTCCTAACACGGCTATCAAGATGTCAAAATATCAAAAATGCACGTGCGAGCCTAGTTAATAGGTGCGACACCCAGTCTGTCCGAAGCTTCAATCACGACAACAAATAAGATGGGTATCAAGTGCAAGCTAAGCCCCAAGAACCATGCCAAAACCAATATGAAAATCCTTGTGAAAACTAGTACGAGCTAAGCTCTAGCACTCAAGTGTATAAAACACATCAAATCTCGTGTGAGTCATACTCTAGCACGCTTTCATTCTCACGAAAACAATGTAGGTGGCTTAATTATTTGCAAAGTATGGTTAACAAACCCAAACAACTCATTTCTTTTACAGTTCATTTCAAATGTTAGCCAACATACCAATGCTTGGCTAAAAAGCAACAAAACATGATTTTCAAGGCATTATGCTTTTGTTTTAGTGCACATTTCTCAAACACCCAACTTTTACCCTTCAATCACCCAATTTCATTTCCTAACATCTCATGCATTCTAGCAAAGCATTTAAGTGCTCAAATTGAACACAGATACCTCTAAAAGTCCGCACAATTCCCGTACCTCAATTTATTTGAATGCGACTCTTTTTTCCTCTTAGCTTCTTGCGTTCTTGGCTTGTCATGTTCTGATGTATCCTCGAAAGCAGCGATTCAATCATCCAAACCACTTGAGTTAAAATTGTTAACTCATATTTGACCTCATTAGTCAATATAACCCATCTTTGCATTTACCAATGCCTTAATCCACATTTTACCCCTTTTTGGTAAATCTCACTATTTCTTCGCTAACAACATCTTAAAATCATACTTATAACATCTTTATCATCTCAAAATATCCTATTCATCATTAACCTCAATATATCTTACTTTCTCACACTAGACCATTTCTAGGTCATGGTGGATTCATTACTTCCTAGGTAGTTTCTACCCTTCTTTGCATACCAAACAACTCCAAAATCAATATCTACATAATGTACTTGAGTTATTTCATTTAGAAACTCACCTAGCTTGATTTCCTCTTTGCTCCAATGGAAATGCACCTTTGATCCTTCAATCCAACAAGTGGGTAAATGCCTCTAAACTATGTTGTTCTTCTCTTTGAAGTGAACAACTTTGTCTCTAATAGCTTTCCCTCAAATCTTACTGAAAATGTGTGGATTTAGGAGTGAGAAAGCTAGGTCTTAGATTGGAAATGGGAAAGATTGGTTTTTGTTTCGAAAATGTAGATCAACTGCTTCATATTTATAGATTCAGCTTGATGAGATGGATCTGCCTTAGGTAGAGATCGATCTGGTCCCTTAAAATCCCTCTTTTCCAATATATTTTGAATTCAGGAGATCGATCTGTCGAGTAGGGGAGATCGATCTTGCTTTAAACAGAAGGTTAAGGAGATCGATCTGGTCTTAGGGGAGATCTATCTGCTTCCAACTCGAGAGCTAAGGAGATCGATCTGTTTCATTAAGGATCGATCTGCTTCCAACCCGAGAGCTAAGGAGATCAATCTATTCCATTAAGGATCGATCTGTAATTTACAGAATGTGTTAGGAGATCAATCTGTCTCCCTTGGAGATCGATCTGTCATGTTCCATAGCTCAAAATAAGAGCATTTTGGCTCTTCCAGATCGATCTCTCATCCTATGAGATCAATCTGGCCTTCATATTTCCAAATCTTACTGTAGTTTTCTGCAGAAAACTTATACCAAAATATCCTTAATTTGTTGCCATAGTCATTTTCTCATTCGATTATCTTTAAGACTTGAAAATGACATCCATTCATACCTTATACACATTAAAACTTGTGTGGAACCTTTATATATCCAAAGCTACATGATATAAACCAAATGAAAGTGCATACTCATGCAAATCTTCCTTCCATTTCTCCATACCACTCATATTCCATTCTACTCACATTTTTCACATGTTTAAGTCCATTTCTTCATAATCATATATAATGTAATTTGTACGTACAATCACAACTCTTAGTACAAGTGTGTACATTAAACTTATGGACTTACATCACATATACTTCACATTAGAAGTATATCACCATACTTATGATTTCATTTACATTTCTATGTACATATACTTAATTATACTTATACATATACGAGGTCTCACAACATATTATACTTAATCCTAGTTGAAAATTAGGGGGTAAAAACGTAGTAGAAGGCTAAAAATCAATGAGACAAAACCCTTAAAATTAAGGCAATAGGAAATCCTGCCTGCTGCCACTGTAGTGGAGTCAAAACAAAAATTCATTTAAATTTATGGAGACTAGATCTGAAGCAGGCCTTTTAACTATAGTTAGCCAACTTATTGAAGGATTCTTGGAGCTAAGAATCAGACCAAAAAGACCCTAACCAAAATAATCTTCCCTCCTCAACCTTGTCATAAGTGTCCCTGTACCCCTCACTTTCCAAGATTTTTTTTTTTAATTTTTAGAGACTGATCTAGCTTGAGCTCAAGAAGGAACATTTTCGCATTACCTTTTCCCCTACAACGTATATAAAATCAAAATTTTTCCAAGGTTTGTAAAAAGGGCGAAAACCTTACTGAAAACTTAAGGATAGAATCTATCTTGTAGTAAAGGTAAGATAAACTTGTATCTCTTAGTTCTTTGGTTGATTTCTAAGGTTGATTTAAGTATTTTAAGACCATGGACATGGTTATATGCAACCAAGGTGGCTTTTTAAGTGGTTTTGGTGATGTTTCGATGATAATTGCTAAAGTAAAATTTTGGAATAAAATGTATAAGAGCACCTAGAGGTTTCGACCATCATGGATTGGTGTTGTTTAAGGATGTCTGATGATTTAGGTTAATGGCTTACTATTAATTAAGATTAGGAAGGTTTTCTTAAGTGCTTGGATAAAAGAGAAAATAAAGAATTGGTGGAATGTGCATTCGGCCAAGATAAGAAAATCTTGTGAAATTGGCTTAATTAAGAGTGAAAACTATGGTTTGGGGATAACTAATGTGTATTAAGATAACTTTAAAGCTTAAGGGAATCAAATTTGCAAGGTTACACTAAGGGTGCGTTAAGGGAAGCTTTCAGCCGAGCTAAAAGGTTATGTGTAAATGGCCTAATTCAATGAAGCTTATAGTGGTTTAATGTGTACAAGCATGTTAGGATTAGTTGAATAATAATTAAAAATGTTTGGGTTGTGTACGACAGCACGGTGGTGTGATCCAACAAGCTAGAAGTATATTCAGTACTTAAAAATTTGCTTACTGTCGTTGGTGCTCATGGAGGTAAGGGATGTAATTTGAATCATAATGGTGTCCTTTGCCTTATTTTTAAATTATAAAATTGTTTAAGAATGATTTGATTGCCCAAAATTAGCTTTAGGTAATTTTCGAACTAGAAATTGGGACTTGCAAACTCGTCGAAGGAAACCTCGATTTAAGTTAGCTCGATAGGATTTTATGAAAACCAATTTCCTCGGACTTAGAAACCTATAATTTTAAGGCTTCAACATCCCAAATTTTTTTTATCAATTAATAAGAATATTTTAAAGAAAAATATGTGATTTAAAAAAAATTATGTTAATTTTTGACTTGATTTCTAAAAGTAATTTTAGAAAATCTTGGTTATGAAATTATTTGTCAAAATTATGTGAAATGATTTAAAACTGTAGGCTTCCCTAGTCATGTGTTGGCGGATTTGTATATAATGCTCATGTCTATGCGATACGTTCATGTCGTTACCATCACGTTGAGTGCCATTGGTGTCTATGCCCTTAGTTGTGTGCTAGTTGTGTGGTTGTGTTCACTACTATATGGTTTTGGCCCAGCCTACAACCTACCATGGCCATTGGTATTATTCCATTCATTGAGGATGATTTATTATGTGTACATATGATAGTTATAAAATTCATGCCTTGTCTCCATGT
Organism: Firmiana major; assembly: GCA_033439115.1. Taxonomy (NCBI): domain Eukaryota; kingdom Viridiplantae; phylum Streptophyta; class Magnoliopsida; order Malvales; family Malvaceae; genus Firmiana; species Firmiana major. The sequence continues at coordinate 44,977,395 of CM065905.1, forward strand.
GTAATCTCTATTTCTGAATGTTGTGAATTAAGAGTGAATTATTTGTGAGATATTGTGAAACCTCAAGATTCAATGTGTTTTAGTATAAAATTTCATTATGCTTTTATTATGTGAATTTGTGATTTTCAGCATCATACTTTATCTTGGGAAATGCATATGTGATTTTTAAAGCATTATTATTTTTATATAAATGTTTTAATGCCATTACTAATTTAAACGCATTTCTTACTGGGATTTTCCCAAAGCTCATTCCTTACTCCTTCAAATTACTTGCAGTGACAATACCTGCAGAGTACATGATTTAGGTCGATGGATTGACGACTCCCCATGTTATATTTTGTACTAAGCGAGGTATACGCCTCACATTTTGTGTTTATTTCTAGACATTCCTGTAAGCACACACATATATATATATATATGTATTTTATTTTAATACTTCTAGAAGTAATTAGGATTCAGTACACTACATTTCGATTTTTTTTAGAATTAAGTGTGATGCATGCTTAAGTCAATCCAAGTACGTTAAGGTCTATTTCAGTTTTATCGGCATCACACTTATTATATATGGGTTATGGATTAACTAATTGATAGTGCATTAAGAAGGTTAAGTAAGAAAATATGGTAACTTACACTGCACAAAAGGCAACGTTAGGTAAAGTGAAAAAAATTTAGCTTGTATTTTCGCACTTTTGGGTGTTACAGTATTTGGGATCAGAGCTGAGGTTGTTTAGTATGTGTCAACGTAAGTTAGCTAAAGTTAAGATTATATCCATATGTCTATACTTGTCTGTTTATAATTTGAGTATAGTTGTTGAAGTTATACTTAACCATTTGCTCAGTGTAGGTATTCTATCACATTATGCATTGGAGACGAGGCCGATCTCGAAGGTAAGCTCAGCTACCTCCGCAGCAACCTTCGTAACTTGAGAGCACAAACTCTCTAACTTTAAGAATCGAGCACTGATTAGATAGGGCTTCGAGTCTTTGACCAATGCGACTCAAGCAGCACCTGTACCACCTCCATTGTAAACACCATTTTCACCACTTACACCATCCATATTGCAGCCTCCTTTGCCTCAGCCTTAAGCACCTATTCCTCAACTAAAGGCTCAACCGCAGCCTATAGCTAGGGATATAGCTGAAAGAGACATGGCCAGACTGCGATACTTCCTCAAGATGAGTCGCTGGCAGTTAACAGGGTCAAGGATCTATTGTAGGCAAAGGAATGGTCGATGAGTCTGGAAAAGCCGTTTGACTATCTAGGGTGTACTGATGTAAAGAAGGTGACCATGACCACTTATATGTTTGTCATGACCCTTTTTACCTAAAATCGCTACAAATTTTTTGCTTTTTTCCTTTCCTTTCCCGGTCGTGAACATTCTCACCACCAAACAGTTGGGCTATGAGTCAGTATTAGTCACCCTTTACTATCTACCATGCCATCTATCTTTTAATTTATTCAAAAGCAAACACGTATACTTTATAATTGAGGTTCTATACTTGTACGTGTTTACTAATATTTACATCCCCCATATTACATTCCAAAATTATTGCTGTGCTATTACATGTTTAGATACAAAATAATACCAATGTGTATACCTCTCGGTGATAGGAATCAGCGGATACCAAGATGCAAGTCCTCAGCCACACACTAACTACTGTGTGTGCTTTGTAGAAGGGGAAAATGAAATTGATGAGCTCACTAGCTCAGTAACGTAATAATGTAAACAGGTAGATAACTACACTATTTACATGCTTATAATGTCATGATATAAAATCGCTTACATTTAGAGCATGAGGAAATAGATAATACTATGCCACATGTGTATAAATATATCATGTACTGTAAAACATGAAAGCAGACATAAAACCATGGAAAGTAATCATGTAAAACATCTCATTCTCAGAATTTCAACTTATCATAAAACAATACATCCATCTATTAAAAACATCCCACAGGGTTCGACCCCTCCCTCGGGTTACCCTGGATAACAAAAATCATGTTTAGTGCATATAAAATCATGTGATATCATGTGAGACAGGTGGTCACTAAATAAAATCGAGGACTCTGCTGGCCAACTATATCCATATCATTCCAAACCACATGGATCCCGATGTGCAGGGCATCACGCTATAACAGGAGCTGGGTCAAATCCTACCCACCAGAATATAAATCAACATCATCACCACACGATACAGCGTACTCCATATGATATGCATAGTATGACGTACTCCATAGACCTATATCACGGTCGAGGGTACCTGTCGTAGGTCTTATCTACATCATACCATATATAACCGACTCAGTATCAAGTGCACATGCGAGCATCTCATTCGTGTGACTAATAGTCTACACGAAGCATCCAGCACAGCTCATGCGAGCAACTCATTCGTGTGACACACAGTCTATATGAGGCATCCAGTACGACTCATTATATATCACATTGTGAAAAGTCCAGTACAAGCAAGGCTCTAGCATGATTTCATGCACAATCAGTAAAAATCCTCGTACGAGCAATGCTCCTGTATGACTTTATGCAAAATAAATAACGGTAAAATCATGTACGAGCAAAACGCCAACACAGTTATATACATAAGAAATAATGAAACCCACGTACGAGCAAAAGCTCGAGTACGACTTACAAGCTTCTCAACTCAAAATATGGTGCGAGCTAGGCTCCAACACATTTCATGCATGTTAAAATATCAAAATCCAATGCGAGTAAGACTCTAGCATGATTTATACTTATATAAATCTGATAGGTGGCTCTATTTAGGTAAAAATCCCTTTTAAAACTCAAAATCAGCATTGACATGTGCTATGTCATGCAAATCATGAAACAATTAGCCGACTTATCCTTGTTTTGCCTAAATAAGGCATCACATATATTAAAACATCAAAATCATGATATTCATGCAGTTTATTAACCTTACTACCCTTTTCATAAAATTTACTCCCAAGAGCAAAATCGCCTTTTTACTCTGATACCCCGATTTTCATAAATATTATTATTTTATTTCTGGATACCTTAGATAATTTCATGCCTTGTAAATACCCTCAAAAATATGTGTAGATACCTCTAGGTACTCACAAAATCCCCTTACCTCAAATCACTTTGATCACTCTGCCTTTTCCAACGCTGAGATTCCACGTAATCTGTTTTGCTCCCAATTAAATCTCAGGAGCAAAGATTACATGATGGCATGTAAATCGAGACAGACACAAACTCTCGTTTGTCGCCAATTATCTCGCTATTTATCCTTAGACCTGATGCGTCATCAAATTTTTCTCCCCATTTTCCTCTTTTTTCTCTTTCTTGGCTGAACCAGTTCAGACTGGTTCAGTCCAATTCAGTTCGACCTTCATCGTTCGAAGCTCTGTCGACCGGTTCTTTGTTGGCTTCCACTTCTAGCTAGTCCGTCTGGCCACGCGAAGCATGGATCTGGTGGTGGCCACGCTCGGATCGACGACGATGAGGTCGGTTCGGCCTTCTTCTTTTAGGGCATCACTGTCGATTTTTCCTCTCCCGATCGGAGCCGTTTCTCATCAATTTGTACCAAGATCGGAGCCGTTGGTCGCTAGTTCCCCCTTCCTCCGACCTCCGTTCGCCTCTCTCTCCTCTATTTTCTCTCATCTGTCTCGGTTTTCCTTCCTCTCTCTCTCTCTTATCGGTAGTTTCTGTTCCCTCTACCAGTGCCAGCGATGGCTCGAGAGGCCTCTCGCCCTTCGATGATCTTCTCCGGCTATTGGAGGAGATGAGGGTGAGGGATCGGGTTTCGCCCGATCCTCCCCTTCTTTGTCACGTGACTTTCGTGTAATAGAATTGTTTTTGTTTTTTTTTCTATATAATTTATTGTATTATATTAAAAATATAATATAATATATTATATGACAAATATCTTATTTTTCCCAAAAATATCCCATTATTTATTTTTTTATTTTCCCTGAATTATTATTTTTTTCCATATTTCCGAGATAAATTCCCAAGGTGGAAAATTTCTGAGTTGTCCAAATAAGTTCATATCTTGATCAATTGGACTTGAAATTGAATTATTTCTTCTTTATTGATCAAGATTACACGAATCCATGTTTCGAATGTCAATTTCTTAAGGAAATGACACCGAATTTCGAGTCTTACATTCCTCCCCTCCTTAAGAAATTTGGTCCTCCAAATTGAACCAGATCAATCCGTGAACAACTTCGGGTACTTCTCACGTATCATGCTCTCTAATTTCCATGTGGCTTTTTTTTTAGTGTGGTACTGCCGAAGGATTTTAACTAAAGGGATTGTCTTAAATTGTAGGGCTTTCTCCTTCCTATCCACTATCCGAACTGGTTTCTTTACATACTACAGGTTCTCATTGAGCTCCGATATCTCATATCTAATCCCATGTGTCAGGTCCGAATGAAGTATCGAAATGTGGAAGACATTGTGGACGCCTGCTAATTCAGGTGGTAACGCCAACCTACAGGCCTTATCTCCCACGGTGAATTCTAATGGCCTCCGTCTCATGTCAGCATAGCTTTTTTTGTCTGCTCTGAGCTGTTATTAATCTCTCACCTATCGACTGAACATCCTCAGAGGCTTGTTTGACCAAATCGGGAGCAAATATCTATCTATCACCCACTTCTTCCTATCCAATCAGGGAACAACAACTACGGCCATGTAATGCCTTTTCGATAATCTAGTAATAACTATTGTTGTAGGCAAATTTGACTAATAACAACTGATCATCCCAGGAGCCTTTCAAATCCATTTCTCACGCTCTCAACATATCCTCCAATGTCTGTATGGTTCTCTCTTATTGACCATCGATTTGAGGATGGAAAGTTATGCTAAAACTCAACTGGGTTCCCATGGTTTCCTAAGAATGTTCCCCGCAGTGGGAAGTGAAGCGGGAATCCCTATCTGATACAATGCTCACTGAAACATTACATGGTATTCCTCAATCTCCCTTACATATCAATCCGTCCATGCACTCAGAGCATCTGTTGATTTCATAGCCCAAAAGTAGGCTAACTTAGTCAATTTGTCCACAATCACCCAAATAGCATTATGGTTTTGTCGGGTCCCTAGGTAAACCCATAACGAAATCTATGCTAACGTGCTCCCATTTTCATGTCGATATAGGTAGAGGCTGCAATTACCCTATATGCTTCTGTTGCTCTACCTTAATCTGCTTACATAGGAGACATTTTGCTACAACTCTACGATGTCTCTTTTCTTGCTTGACCACCAATGCCCTTTTAGAGATTCTGATACATTTTATTAGTCCCCGAATGTAATGTATATCTTGAAGAGTGAGCTTCTAAAAATAACAATCTCATCAACTGTAGGTCCTTGGGAACACTTATTCTTCCTCTGAACCTTAATAAGCCATCATCACTCACTGTGAACTCTTTCACTGTACCCCTCTGAATCTGACTCACACTATCGACACCCTGCCGATCATCATTCTAAGCCTGTCGAATCTGGTCAATCCAATCTAGTTCTAATCTCAGGCTAGCTGTCACATAATCACTGTCAACATTAGAAGGGATCACATCTCTACTGAGGCTCACAAACTGCTCTAACAACTAACGCTCCCTGACCATCATATGTGATACCATCCCGAGGCTCTTTCTGCTCAAGGCATCAGCCACTACATTAGCCTTACCCAGACGGTACAATACCTCACAATCATAGTCTTTCAGAAGCTCTAACCCTCTTTGTTTTCTCATATTCAACTCTTTCTATAAAAATAGATACTTAGGCTTTTATGATTTGTGCATACCTAAAATTTTTCACCGTATAAGTAGTGGCGCCATACCTTCTGTGCAAACACTATGGCTACTGATTCTAAATCATGGGTCAGATAGTTTCTCTCATGGTCCTTAACTGTCGGGATCCATAAGCGACTATCTTCCCATTTTACATCAGTATACAACCTAATCCTTATTTTTAGGCATCCATATATACTGAGAAACTTCTTGAGCTGTTGGGTATGGTGAGAATAGGTGCGGTGGTCAGTTTATGCTTCAATTCACCAAAAATCACAAAAGCTACTTCCACACTTATCATCCCACTCAAATACAACCTTCTTTCGAGTGAGACGTGTCAATGGAGCAACCCATTTCGAGAAATCCTTAACAAATTATTTGTAAAATAGTTTTCAATTGCTGCTTATGATTTTCCTTGGACTTTGAATGTACCAACATATCATCAATAAAGATAACAACAAATCGATCCAGGTAAAGTTTAAATACTTCATTCATTAATGTCCAAACAGGTACAGAAAGTTGTCTTGAGCACATCCACATTTTAAATCCTCAACAGATGATACCCAGACTTCAAATCGATCTCGAAAAATATCTTTGCTCTTCGAAACTGATCCAATAGATTATCAATAATGGAAGGAAACACTTGCTCTTGATGGTAGCCTCATTCGACAACCAATAATCAATACATAGCCGGATGCTTTCATCTTTCTTTTTCACAAATAGGACCAATGCTCCTCGTGGTGAGATACTCAATATGATGAACCCTTTATCTAATAACTCCTGTAATTACTTCTTTAGTCCTTTCCAGTTCCACTAGTGCCATTTTATATAGTGGTTTGGATACCGGCTTAGTACGAGGTACCAAATCAACACATAATTCCATCTTTTTATATGGTGGTAACCTTGGTAAGTCATCTAAGAAGATATCAAGATACTCCCTGACTACTGGGTTATCTATCAAATCTGGATGTACCTTATCCATACCAACCACATAAGCGATGAAACCTTCACATCATTATTCATTTTGTTAGTATAATCATTCACTCCTTTAGTTACAACCATTACATTCTTTCATCACTTATCAAAACATACAATACACTTTTCAGGGTGGAAACATCACTATCTTAGAATAGCAATCTAAACAAAATAGTCTGCAGCCGACCAATCCATTCCTTATATTAGTCAGTCGTATTCAATTGAATAAGATCGACTGACATATCCTTTTCCCTCACTTTCAATTTCAATCTCTACATATATATTCAGTTAGCTGACTAATCCTTTATTGGGGTGCTAACTATCAGTCTTTTGCCTAAGGAAACTAAAAATGAAAAAAATAAGAAACAAAAACTGAAAAACACGAAACGCTTGAAATAGGGGAGGAAACCCCGATCCTCCTTGTTTCTTCACTGACGGCTGCAACGGACGGTGAATGAGGGCACAAACACACCGACGAAGGAAGACCGGCACAGTGGGAGTGCCTTACCGCCATCATGCGCCCTGCATCATCGGTGATAAGGAAATTGGTGAAGGAGAAGCTGTGGGAGAGAAGAGGAAATCGGTCGAAATCTGACGCTGATCTACCCAGCCCCAGGCCAATCGAAAACTCCCCAGGTGAAGCTGAGCCGATTGGTGGAGGAGTTCACCTAAGAACCGACCGAAAATGTCGGGAACGATAAAAAAAGCCCTTGAACCGGTTCAGACCGTTTCAGTATAAAAAGGGGTTGAACCGATCTGAACTGGTTCAGCCAAGTGAGAGAAAAAAAGAGAGAAAAAGAGAAAAAAATCGGTGATGCCTCGGGTTAAAGAGAAGCCGATAAGCGATTGGAATTAATCGATTTAATTTTTGCAAAATTTATTTGAATCTATAAATGTGTAGCACGATAATAGGCGACGAACGTGAGTTCGATCGAGCTTCGATTTGAGAGCCATCACAGAATCTCAGGTAAGTGAACTCACTTGTTCTAACTTGTTTAGTTATACGAGTTAGAAATTAATCGCATAAGTTACGGATTTAGTTCCATATAAATTGCTTTACATTTGGAATTGAAAATCGACTATCGTAAATGATTGCATGAACTATCCAATGAGACTAGAAAAAGACTTAAAATGGCGAGATGGTAGTGTGAGGCTATGTATTCGGCCAGGCGTTCATAATATGCCAAACTTGTGTAGCAATCAGCCCAAGTTAGCTAATGGGCCCAACGAAAAGCCCAATAAGTGTTAATGGGCTTGATAAGCCCAATGGGCTTTAATAGAATGAATAGTGAAGTGAAAATAGGATTAGGATAAGGTTAGGCCCAAAAAATGATAAATAAGGCCCAATAAGAGTAAATGGGCCTAATAAGTTAAATCGACTGTAGTAAAAGTGAAACATAGTTGAATAAGTGTAATTAATGTGATATATAATTACATGTAACTCCGAAGATTATATGGGGAGCTAAATGGACTGCGTGATCGAGCAATGTGGTAAAAGTAAATACTCTCGATGTGATTCTAGGTAAGGGAATTTTGCGAGTAGTTAGAGAAACCTACGCATATTTTCAAGGGTATTTACATTCACTTAAAAAATCTGAGGGTCAGAGAAAGAGAATAAAATTTATAAAGACCTAATATGGGTAAATTACAATTTTACCCCTATTAAGGGTAAAATTATGGAAATTTAGAAAAGTCATATAAAGCATGGAAAACATGTTTTTGAGTGTTTTTACTACTGTTTAGCAGAAGCAGTAGATAGATTGGTGAGTGTTTTCGTGATTTACACAAAATAGTACAATTATGTGTTGATTTTGATGATTTGAAACAATCCCTTTGAAAAGAGCCATTTATCGAGTTGTGTGAAAACAAATCTTGCTGGTGCACTGCTCGCACTAGATTTTATATGTTTTCTGGATGAAAAAGTGTTAGAGTGTTACTCGCACTAGATTTCCCATGATAAGCATGGCATAGTACTGGAGTGTTGCTCGTACTCGATTTGAAATATGATTTATGCATGGCATAGTGCTGGAGTGTTACTCGAACTAGATTTTATATGAAATGTGCATAAAATAGTGTTGAGCTGGGTGTCGACTGAGCATCGTACTCAAGGCGCACATTGTATTTTGATGTGATATACATGACATTTTTAAGATCGTGTTGGAAGCCTCGTGCAGACTGTGTGTGTAATGCCCCGGAAGCGCCAAAAATAGGGGCTAACTTTTTTTTCTACTTAGGTTGTATTCTTGTACAGTGTAGAACACTTCTTTCTTTATTTATTTATTTCTTTAATCCTTAGTATTGCCAAAATTTTGGCAGTAACCCTCGCATGCGTTAAATAGTAAATATCATCAACATATTAATTGTTTCTTGAACGTTTACATACTAATCCATAATAGCAGTGATTACATCACGTAATAATTATACAAACACATATCTGCATATTATACATATCGGGAAATAAACATCTGTTATTATACCTGAACACGTACTTCGTAGATAGCTACGTAACACTTACTGCAGGAAATCTGAAATGGAGAAAAAAGAGGTAAGCTTCTGGGGAAAAGCTCCGTATGGAATACGTTTAGAATAATTATAACTATATAAAGCATGTAAAAATCATGCAACATATACTTTCATACTTTACTTATGAAAATCAAATCATAAACTAACTTGAAAGATAATCATGCAAACGTATGTATAAACTTTATTTCGTACGTAAAACATTCATACAGGAAAATATCATATATGTGTATACTTTCCTTTTCAATACCATGAATGTCTTTTCATCTGAAAACATAAAACATGCTTCCTTTCATGAAAACATCATCATGCATAATTCATTTTGTAAACTCATCATCATTCATAATTCATCAATTAAAATCATCATTGTTCATAGTTCATCATCATTAAAATGTGGAGACTAGGCTATATCTGAGTCATGCATCATATGTCATCCTCCGTAGAGGAACATAATCATACCGATGGGCAAGCTGGGGGCTGTAGACTGGATCAGGGTCTTACAGCAAATTATAAACATAAGTAGTATCGAATCATCATAATTTACACTAGCACATAGTTAAGGCAAGGGCACCAATGGCACTCACTGTGCAAGAGACATACATGCTTGCTGCGTGAGCACGAGATAGTAGCAGAAATCATCATCATATACTACGAGTAGTGAGGCAACTACCACACATGTGAAGATAAGCGCTATAAGGGTCCTACGTATCGGCATCTCAAATGGCGGAGCCGAAGCGCTACCAGCAGTAACCATGTATATAAATAGCCTTTTAGTCTCAAATTCTTTTTTTATTTACTTGTATACTTTCAAATTTATCAAAAGCTCCTTTGAAACATGAATATAAAGTCATATAGAAAACTATAAAATATTCATGTGTTTCATACTCTATAAATCATTTCATAAAACATAATATACTTCATAAAATCACTTCATGAAACATAATATACTTCATAAATCATTTCATGAACATGATTATGCTTTATAAATCATTTCGTGAATGTAAATAGGTCAGAACTAAGCTAAATTACACCTCTTACCTCGTAGACCTTAGGGCAACGCACAATTGTCGGGTCTCAAGATTGTCTCGATTTACATGTTGAATTCCTGAGTTGCCCAAAACGATGCGAATTCATCATATATTTATCAATTTCATCTTAGCATACTCAATTATGTATTTATCTTCTCAAAGTTTGACCAATTTTGACTTTTCGATCAACTTTTTATGTTTTCTCAGTTTTACCTATTTAAGTGTCGGTTTAAGCCATTTTGGTCAATTTCATTATTCTAATTTCTCATTTCATTACTTCATTAACATTATGACTAATTTAAATTCATAAACCATGATGGTCACTTTGCCAAATTTTCAATTCTTTCACTTTTCGGTTTTACACTGACGTAAAGTATAAATTGGACTTTCTCGGTATAAATTTTAATGGTTAACAACCTTAGATCCATCCAAATTTCACCACAAACACATCAACACCATGCTTTCCAGATCTCAAATCATTCATAGAAATTAAATCATCAAATTCCACTTAACCAAAAACCTTCCAAAAAATCAAACAACATATATGAACTTCATCATCATTTATCAACTTTACCTCGGGTTTGACCAAGGTTAACCACATTTTTCTTCCTTAAAATTGATCCTCAACTGAAATTCAACATGTATATAACTTAAAATCATGAAAAAATACAAGAGAACTCAACCAAAGAATAAAAAATCTTAAGTTCTTCACTTACCAAAAACAGGGCAAATCTGACCTCTGTTTTTCTTTCGAGTTTTTTACCTAGAAAATGAACGTCGTTGTGGTTGAATTTATTTTATGTTATATAGGACTTGAAGAGGAATATTTCATCCTTCTTGACTGACACCTGAATCAGGCTAGAAGGCTGCCAAAAAATATCGTACAAAGAGAAGCTAGGATTACCACCTGCGGCAGGAAGGGCAGGTTGGTTTTCCCGACTGGAAAGTCAGTGGAGGTTGATTTTTAGGGTTCTTGAAAGCTTAATAAGTCTACTTATAGAATGGAAAGTTTGGGGTCAAGTGGTTTCCCCTAAACTCTACAAATTTGACAATTTAGGAGAGTTGGTCAAAAATCTGAAGTAGGATAGATTTCTGTTCTGCTTTGGAAAATTCTAAAAAAATAATTCTAGTCCAATTTTCTCCAAATTTCCACTTCTCAAGTTTTATACTATGTCCCTAGTATGTTTCATAAAAATTTGGGGGTCACTTGTTTAAGAAAAACTTCCCGATTAAGCTCAATTTGCATGATTTGGTCAATACCGAGCAAAATGGCTTAATGTTTTCGGGTGACTTTAAAATTTAATTCAATCTCGAAACCTCCACATTTCCTCTTCATTTTGATTTCTCAAGTCAATTTCACCTTATATTAATTTCCTACGGCCTCAGAATAATTTTTATGAATTTTACGAATTTAATCCAAGTTTATTTCTATTTCTGAGCCCATTTGCTTGATTTAGTGCAAACCCGAGCCTTACTAACTTTTTCACTTCCAATACCTTAGTTTTCATTTCTAAACATCATTTCATGACCATACATCAAATTAATAAGAAATTCTTGGGCTTAAGGTCTTACCTCGGTTTGTATGTCGCCGGGCCCTACGCCACTAGCTTGAGTGCTTCGATGGTTCTGGGCCTGCCTAACATTATTCCAAGTACTTAATTATTTCTTAATTTCTAATTGTGTGATAAAAAAATGAAATTTCGTGTTTCACATTTCTCCCCACCTTTTAGGAATTTGGTTCTCCAAATTCACTTGAGTCCGTCAAATAAGCGAGGGTACCTCTCTTTCATCAGGCTCTATAGTTCCCAAGTTGGTTCTTCTATCGAGTGATGCTTCCAACGAACCTTTACCAACGAAATTCTCTTCATTCGAATTACCTTTTCCTTCCTATCGAGGATTCGAATAGGTTCTTCCACAAAACTCTTGTCTCCTTAAATGTCCAAATGTCAGGACCTGTTCTCAATCCATGACTTAACCAAAAACCACTACAAATTTTTCACATTTTTAACTTACCTTTCCTCTCTTCAATGGTTGGGCTGTGATTCGATGTCAGAGTCCTCGCTTACCACATTATCCATTATCATACATACATGTTAATATATTGTTACTGACTGTAATTGCTTTATAATACATGTGAGATTTATATAAAGTCTAACACAAATACATTCCCCATAATATATATGTCGTATACATCACTGTGCTGTTTCTATATTTAGATATATAACCGTACAAAATCTGTATACCTGGCGATCGATAGGAACTAGCTGTGGACTCAGGAATACTATCCCTCGATAGCTCTCGCTCTACTGACGCTCTGTAGAGAGATGTAAAGAAAGGGGGGTGAGCATACAACGCGCTCAGTAAGGAAATCAGGCAAGCAAGTAGATATCTACACTATCTACTCAAAATAATGCTATGCCTTGAAAACATTATTTCCTTAACTCACTTTAAAAGCATGTCTTGAAATATAATATATATACTTGCACAGATTAAATCCCATGTACAGAAATCATGCTTTCTTTCTCAAATGTAGGCATGTAGTGCAAAACAATGCATCTTTATATAAATCATGACTTTATGTAAATCATGCCATGTATATTTAAATCACAATAAATATGGCATTAAATAATTCACATCACAAAATCGGAGTCCGACCCATCCCTCAGGTCTGTTCGCAAATTTAAATCAGTCAATCAATGTGATATATCATGTGAGACTCTGTGGTGAAATGCAAATAGTATCCTGGACTATGATCATATCCGACATGTGATCCCAAGCAACACAGTGCTCGGTGTGCGGGGCATCACTGCTACAACGGGAGGGTGGTCAGTCCATTACAACCGTCAGCTATACAACAACACACGGTACAACGTACTCCCATACCCCAGGCACGGTACAAAGTACACCCATGGACCCTACATCACAGTCGGGGTGCCTGCCATAGGTCTTAGCCCTCAAACTATGGAATATCATACCACGTCTATATTACCCTCATGCGGACATCCTCTCACAAGATGTGACACAGTCACACAAGGACTAGGGCATGGGTTTTAACATGTATTATATATCACATACAGTGTGCGTCTTGAGTGCGACTCACAGTCGACACTCCGCTCAAACACTGTTTCACATCACAAACTCAACTCTAGTGCGAGTAAACCTCCAGCATCTAGGTCAATGCATAGTTCATGTATTAAATCAAGTACGAGCAATAGCTCCAGTACCATGCGATGTACAATATCATCAAATCAAGTATGAGCAATAGCTCCAGTACTATGTCATGTATAAATCATGAAGAATCGAGTACGAGCAACGCTCCAGTACTCTGTCATATATCTCATGTAAAACTCGAGTATGAGATAATCGCTCCAGCACTCTGTCATGCATATATCATATAAAACTGAGTACGAGTAAGAACTCCAGTACTCTATCATGCATGTCATGGAAATCTAGTGCGAATCAAAATCCAGCACTAATGTATGTGGAAAATATATGAAATCCAGTGCGAGCTGTGCTCCACATGATTTATTCACACAAAATATGATAGATGGCTCTTTAAAAAGGGATGATTTACAAAACATCAAAATCAGCACCATAATGTGTGCTTAATTCACATCAAGCTAAAATCATTAGCCCATCTATTTATTTTCATGCTAAACAGCAGTTAAACACTCACAATAATAGTTTCCATGCTTTTTGCAACTTTTCACAAAAATTGACTTTTTGACTAACTAGGGGCAAAATCATAATTTGCCACTATGAGGTTGCAATAATTATTATTCACTTTCTCTGACCCTCAGAGTTCTTAAGTGAATGCAAAAGCAGACGAAAATACGTGCAGGTATCTCTAACTACTCACAAAAGTCCCTTACCTCGGATTACATCAAGTGACCTCACTTCCTCGGTGCTGCTAACCCTCGCAGTCCAATCAGCTCTCAATGTAAACTCCAGAGCTGTAAATAACCATTTCTCAGGTTAATTATAATTTTCCTACTGTATTACACATTAATACAGTTTATTTTCCCTTAATGGGCTTTAAAAATCCTTAATGGGCCTAACTAGGCCTTAAGCCCATTTTCATTTTACTATTTACTTTTGTTGGGCTTATTGGGCTTGTGGGGCCCACCAACTCTTATTGGGCTTATCCTAGGCCCATTACATCCTATTAGGCCTAAAATATTTGGGCTTGGCCCATTGGACCTCTCGGCCACATGCCATGGCCGAGAGCATCCCATGCCGTCGGTCACACCACGGCATGCCGTCCATGTCCATTGTTTAGCCAAATTCACTTAGGCATTTTCACAAACACTTGGTTGACAACATTCTTAAACATCACATAGTTCATTTAGGCATTTTATCAAATACCTTATGTGTCATATCATACAACCATCCATATGAACAAATTGATTATAACTAACCATGCCATAATCATGTCTACATGCATATCAACCTATACATATCTTAAAATCACATGGGTATTTATCAAAACTCATATACCAACTTTCGGCCATCACATGTTTATAGTGTTTTCATGTGTTTCAATCTATAAAACATATACCAATCAACTACATATAACTCATAGATTAACATATATGAAGTTGGAAGCTTAAAATTATACCTCGTATTTGTGTTCACACTTGGCCGAAACATTGAAGCCTCACGGTTTGCACACTATGGCTCCTTAATAGCCAATTCCAACATATGTCACTCTCCTCTCAATTTGGAACAACTTTCATGAAGATTGCAAGTTTCAAATATGCCTTTTCCTAGTGATTTCTAGTGAGAGAAAGCTTAGAAAACTTTTCGGTTATGGTTTCTTCACTTTGCCAAAAATGAAAGGATGAAGATGATTATGTGTTGGCTGGTATTTATAAGTCCATTGCTTAGTCATTAAGCTAAAAATCCAGCCACCTTAATTGACTTCCAAAAAGTTTAGGTAATGGTTATCATTTTAAACTTTGTTACCTTTCATTAATGGCTTTTAACTTATTCACATGGGCTTTCAATTGGGCTTCTCGGTTTGGGCTTTTCCTTTGGGCTTTTAGGCTAAAATTTTTTCTACCTATTGGGCCTTTAATTGTCTCAATATTTGGCCCACAACTTGGCCCAACAATTTGGCCCATTGGGCTTTCCAATTTCGGCCCACACTTATGATACCTTAATGGGCTTTAAAATTTCCAACTTTGGCCCATTGCGTTTTTAACCATTAAATTAAATTCGGAATCCTTCCGAATAAATTTTCCTTACTTTCGAGGATGATTATCTTGTATTCTGGCCAAGAATACTTTTCCCCAAATTTTTTCTCCACACTTAGGTTAATTTTTAACCATGATTAGTCAACTATGGTAAAAGTCCACTTTCTTAACTATAGTTGACTTTTTCCTTAACCATTGACCAAGTTGACTTTTTCTCCAAATTTTGAAAGTGTCATATCTTATGTCTTACACTCTCGTATTTATGTTTCAACCATTCCCGATGGATAATTTCACCCGAAACACCTTTTCTCGCCAAAAAGGTCTATTTTACCCTTTTTAGCTTTTACTCTCGTTTTCTATGTTCGGGACTAAATCAAGCTGACTTTCCTTCATGAGCTCTCTATGCTCTCTTATTTTAAGTTCTTACTTTCAGTCAGAATGATTTAGATTTACTCGGTTTAGCCTGTGACTCTTATAGCTCACAATAGGCTTTTTATGTAGCTTTTACGTGTTAAATCATTTCACTAACACGTTAAGTCTAGTAAATACTCTTCTTATGATTCAACTATAATAACATAGTGTTCATACACATAGGAATCATAAGGAATAAGCTACAAAAAATCTGGGTCTGACACCAAAGCTTCATATTCAATGACATGGGAGGGATCCGGATTATATCTCCTCAACATGGAGACGTGGAAGACATTATGTATCCCAGCAAGCTATGGAGGTAAAGCTAACTAGTAACCAACATCTCTCACTCTCTCTAGTATCTCAAATAGATCGATAAAGCGAGGACTGAACTTCCCTTTCTTTCTAAAATGCATGATGCCCTTACTCGAAGATACCTTCAAAAACACAGATCCCCAATCTAAAATTCAAGTGGCTGTCTATGCAAATCGGCGTAACTCTTTTGTCTACTTTGTGCATCCTAAAATCTGTCACAAATAATTTGAATGCCCTTTGATGCTTATTCCACTAAATCAGGAGCCATAATTTTTCGATCACCCACTTCTTCCCAAGCAACTGGGGACCTACATCTCCTGTCATATAGAGCTTCATAAGGTGCCATCCCGATGCTACTATGGTAGCTGTTACTATAAGCGAACTCCGCAAGGGGCAAATGATCATCCCATAAACCCTTAATATCTAATACACACGCCCTTAACATGTCCACTAAGGTTTGAATAGTCCATTCAGACTGACCGTCAATTTAAAGATGGTAGGCGGTCTGAAGCTTAACTGAGATCCTATGGCTTCTTGAAAATGTGTCCAAAATCTAGAGGTAAACCTGGGATCTCTATCTGACGTAATGCTCACAGGAGCCCCATGTAAATGAGCTACCTCTTTAACATATAATTCTGCCAAGGCACTCAAAAAATATGTACTCTTAATGGAAAGGAAGTGGGCACTCTTTGTCAATCTGTCTACTATAACCCAGATTGCATCATGGCTTCTTCGGGTCCATGGTGATCCCATAAGAAAATCCATCGTTATGTGCTCTCATTTCCATGTAGGCACTAGTAAGGGCTTAAGAAGACCTGCAGGCTTCTGATGCTCAATCTTAACCTGTTGACATACCAAGCACCTGGCCATAAATTTTGCTACATCCCGCTTCATACCAGTCCGCCAGTACACCTTCCGCAGATCATGGTACATTTTGGTACTACCTGGGTGCATGGTGTAACAGGAACAATGAGACTCCTTCAAGATCTGCTACTTTCAGGAATCATCATTTGGAACATAAATTCGACCTCTAAACCTCAACAGTCTATCCTCACTGATCTAAGATACTTGCTCAATCCGTAGGCTAGCCACAAATTCGACCTCTGTTTCTTCAACATTAATCCTAAGTCTGACGAACTGTTCAATTAGCTCCCATTCTCTAACCATCATATACGACACCATACTTTTCTTGTTGAGTGCATCTGCTACCACGTTCGCCTTACCCGGATGATATAAGATCTCAAAATCATAATCCTTAAAGAGCTTTATCCACCGTCTCTATCTCATGTTAAGCTCCTTTTGATCAAATATATACCTTAAGCTTTTGTGGTTAGTGAAGACCTGAACTTTCTCACCATACAGATAATGCTGCCAAATCTTCAAGGGAAATAATACAGCAACTAACTCCAAGTCATGACTGTGATAATTTCGCTCTTGGTCTTTTAATTGTCTAGAACCGTAGGTTATTACTCGACCGTTCTACATAAGTACACATCTCAGACCCTGTTGAGAAGTATCACAATATACCTCAAATCCCCTTAAACCACTTGGAATCGTTAGGACGGGTGCGGTAGTTAATCCCTGTTTGAGCTCCTAAAAACTCTGCTCATATGCTTCGGACCATAAAAAGAGAACTCCTTTACACGTGAACTTAGTCAATGGAGCTGCTCTTTTGGAAAATCCTTATACAAATCTTCGGTAGCACCCCGCCAGCCTCAGAAAACTCTGAATCTCGACCACAATCTTTGGTCTCTCCCATTTGAGTACTGCCTCAACCTTAGACGGATCAACTGACACTCTGTCTTTAGATATAATGTGACCAAGAAAAGTTATCTGCTCCAGCCAAAATTCACATTTACTTAGTTTCCCATATAATTATTTTTCCCCAAAGGTCTGTAGTACTGTCCTAAAATGCTGCTCATGTTCCTCCCGGGACTTAGAGTACACCAAGATGTCATCAATAAAAATAATTACAAATCGATCCAAATAATCATTGAATACTTCATCCATTAGACTCATGAAAGTCACTGGGGCATTGTTCAGGCTGAAAGGCAACACCAAGAACTCATAATGGTCATATCTTGTCCTGAATGTTATTTTGCCACATAATCCTTCTCGATCCTCAATTGGTGATAGCCAGACCTCAGATCAATCTTCAAAAATAATGAAGCCCCTCTCAACTGATCAAATAAGTCATCGATTCTGGGCAGAGGGTACTTATTCTTTACTGTAGCCTTATTCAACAAGCTGTAATCTATACACAACCGAAGGCTATCATCCTTCTTCTTGACAAACAAAATTGGAGCTCCCCAAGGCAACACACTAGGTCTGACAAAACCCTTTTTCCAGTAATTCTTACAACTGCTTTTTAAACTCCTCTAATTCCACCAGTGCCATTCTATAGGGAGTCTTAGAGATTGGCTGGGTATCTGGTACTAAATCAATAGTAAACTTCAGCTCTCTCTCTAGCGGTAACCCTGGTAATTCCTCAGGAAAAACATCTAAAAACTCACATACTACCGGTATGTCCCAAATACTTAGGTGTTCTTGACTCACATGAGAAATGGAGGCTATTGACCTTCATAAATAAAATCACAAAAATTGCACAAATTTTATTCTTCAAAGTTCATGTTTTTATTTCTTAACTGTAAAACATACTTCAAATTTATCAAGTAAAAAGAAGGTTACAGCATTTGTATAGCAGTCTAAACTTACTCGATTGGTGGCTAACCAATCCATACCCAAAATTACATCAAAGTCATACATGTTTAACAAAATTAGATTTGCTATCATGACCCCATCTCCCACCTTAATTACACAGTTCCTACACACTCTATCAGTTATTTGTGTCTCATGCAAAGGAGTGTTAATGTGACATATATAATCTAGAGATTCTGGTTGCACATGCAGGTACTTTACAAACTAAGGTGATATGAATGAGTGTGTGGATCTGAAATCAAATAACACATTTGCTCTAGGATTACAGACAAGAGGATTACCTCTAATAACATCGGATGAGGCATCTGTTGTCTCCTGATCAATCATGAAGAGTCCCCATCGAGTGACAAGCCTTTTACCTTTTTCTTCTGCTGTAGCCCGTCTTTGAGGGATCTACCTCTAAACCGCTCGTGTCTGTCACTCAGGTGAAGTGGGAGGTTGATCTTGTGGCTGTGGAGTCTACTGTTGTGGACAATCTCTCATCAAGTTCCCTTTCTCACCACATCTAAAACATACTCCTCCCTTCCAAAGGTAGGCTCCACTATGTGTTTTGCCACATTCCTGACAATTTTGTCTAGTTATCAATTAGCCTCAAGTGGCTGTAGGAGTAGTAGTAAAAGTCACAAGCCTATCAACCCTCACTGGAGCCTCACAAAGTCTCAATCTCTTTGGCTCACTCCTTCTTGATTCAGTTCTAGGGATCTCCACTCTCTTACCCTTACCCTTTAATTTCCCCCGAAATCCATACTGAGCCTAAGTAATGTCCAAACCTCTCTCTACAATTTACGCACGTTCTAGGGTATCACCGAATTCTGTAATACAGAGATAAAGTAATTTATCCCGGATAGCAGGTCTCAATCTAGACAAGAACCTTCATGCATGACATGACTCATCTCTGACCGTCTCTGTGTCATATCGTATTAGGGTAGTAAATCTATTCTCATATTCGTCGATGGTCATATTGCCATGTGTCAATTTTAAAAAATTCATCTGTATTTTCTGTTGGGCATCGAATGGTACATACTTACCCCTGAAGGCACTAGGAAGATCTCTTATGTAATATCTGGATGCCTATACATCAAATTAGTCCTGGTGGCTCTCCACCATACACCGACCTACCCAGTCAACATGTATGTCACCATTTTGACCCTATCCCCATTCGTGCACTCTAGATACTCAAATATTTGCTACAAATCAGTCAACCATTCCTCGGTCCTTACCGGTTCCTTTGCACTCTTTAACTCTGGAGGATGCATCTTAATAAAGTTTTTCATTCTACCCTTATCTCTGATATATGCCCCAATCAATATTTGAGGCTGAGCTACCAAAGGTGCCTGAGGGGCCTATGGGGGACATGGCGGAGGAGGATGTGTTGGCGCTAGAGCATCGGTGTCTACAACATTTACCCCAACCTGTTGGGCAAGCATGGTTGTAATTGTACCGAGCCCTTCTCGTATATTTTACACTTCTTGCTTAAGCCTCCTCATCCGAGTATTGGGGTTATCATGTCGAGGGGGAGGTGGTGGAGGAGGTTGATTTTGCCTCTATGGGTGGCCTCTTCTGCTTCTACCAGTCGTGTCACTGATACAAATTACCTGTAACGATACCGATAGTTTTAGTTACAGCTATCACAAGTATATACAATTTATAACCAGACAAGTATAGATACTTGGGATGTAATCACACTTGTCCTAACCGACACTGACAGTGCTAGACAACCTTCGCTCTAATACCACTTTTGCCGTAACACCCCAGAAGCGTGGAAAATAGGGGCTAACTTTTTTTTTCAACTTAGGTTATATTCATATACGATGTAGGATACTTCTTTCTTACTTTATTTATTTCTTTAATGCTTAGTATTGCCAAAATTTTAGTAGCAACCCCCGCATGCGTTAAATAGTAAATATCATCAACATATTAATTGTTTCTTGAACGTTTACATACTAATCCATAGGAGCTATGATTGCATCCCGTACTAATTATACAAACACGTATCTATACATTATACATATTTGGAAATAAACATTTGTTATTATACCTGAACACATACTTCGTAGATAGTTGCGTAAAAGTTACTACAGGAAATCTTAAATGGAGAAAAATGGGGTGAGCTTCTGAGGAAAAGCTCCGTAAGGAATACATTTAGAATAATTCTAATTATATAATGTGAGAACTGTAAATTTTATATACCTTAACTATGAGATATGCAAATGTGAGAACTTGTAATTAGTGAATGTAATTATGATATGTTGATGTACACACAAGTTTTAAATCTAATAAAGTATAAGGAGATGCAGTTTTTAAGTCTTAAATGTGTGTAAATTGAAATATAGCCTATGGGGTAAATTAAGATAAGTTTCACATTGAGTTTCCTACAAATGGATGCAGCAGAAATAGGATTTGTGAAGGCCAGATCGATCTCCAAGGGAAGAGAAATCCATCTCATAGATCCAGAATGAAGAAAATGTGCAAAAGTAATCAAGAAGATCGATCTCATGGTGCCTCTGCCTAGTAAGAATCGATCTTTTCATAATGGCAGATCGATCTCCTTAAGTCTCGGCCTGAAAGAGATCGATCTCTACCCTAGACCAGATCGATCTTGTAGTTGTTAATGGAGCAGTTGGAGCAGCTAAAATCAAGTAGAGATCGATCTCCTTCAAATGCCAGATCGATCTCACACGCCCTATCTATATAAGAATCACGGGATTTTACTTGGAAACTGAGCCTGTCAGACCCGGATTTTTGTAGCTTATTTCCTTATGATTCCTATGTGTATGAACACTATGTAATTATGGTTGAATCATAAGAAGAGTATTTACTAGATTTAAAGTGTTAGTGAAATGAATTAACACGCAAAAGCTACATAAAATGCCTAATGTGGACGATGGGTATCACAGGCTAAACCGAGTCATTCTAAATCATTCTGACTGAAAATAAGAACTTAAAATAAGAGAGCGTAGAGAACTCATGAAGGAAAGTCAGCTTGATTTAGACCCGAACATACAAAAACGAGAGTAAAAGCTAAAAAGGGTAAAATGGACCTTTTTGGCGAGAAAAGGAGTTTCGGGTGAAATTATCCACCGGGAGCGGTTGGAATATAAAGACGAGAGTGTAAGACATAATATATGATACTTTCAAAAATTGGAGAAAAAGTCAACTTAATCAATGGTTAAAGAGAAAGTCAACTATAGTTAAGAAAGTGGACTTTTGCCATAGTTGACTAATCATGGTTAAAAATTAACCTAAGTGTGGAGAAAAATTTGAGGAAAAATATTCTTGGCCAGAATACAAGATAATCATCCCCGGAAGTAAGGAAAATTTATTCGAAAGGATTCCGAAATAAATTTAATGGTTAAAAAAGTAATGGGCCTAAGGTGAAAATTTTAAAGCCCATTAAGGTATACTAAACGTATATCGAAATTTTTAGGTCCTTTAGACCGAATTGTTGGACCAATTGATCGGCCAAATTTTGATACAATAAAAGGCCCGAGGTATAGTGAAAATTTCAGCCTGTAAGCCCATTAGGAAAGCCCAAACCGAGAAGCCCAATTGGAAAAGCCCATGAGATAAATATCTAACCATAGTTAAAGTTAACTATGACTCATAAGGTGACTCATAAGGTGACTCATGGTTCAGATTTGGAAAGTCAAGCATAATGGCTGAAAAGTAAGGCTTAATGGCTAAGTAAGTGGCTTATAAATGCAGCCACACCATTGTCATCTTCATCACACCAATTCCGGCTAGAGAAGAAACCATTGAAACATAAACATCCAAGCTTTCTCTCACTAGAAATCACTAGGAATTAGGCATATTTGGAACTTGCATTCTTCATGGAAGTTGTTCCAAATTGAAAGGAGATTAACATATGTTGGAATTGGCTATCAAGGAGCCATAGAGTGCAAACCGAGAGACTCCAAAGTTTCGACCAAAGGGTGAACACAACAATTGGTATATTTTCTAATTTCCAATTTCATATATGTTAATGTATGAATGATTTTAAGTATGTTGATGTATGTTTTAAGCATTGAAACATATTAAATCACCATGAAGAGGGTTAGGCCGAGAGTGATCAATGGGATATTGAAATATGTCAATTTGATTTTTAAGACATAGATGGATTAGTACACATGTATTAATGTTAATGGTATAATTAGAATTAATCAAATTGATTAATTAATACATGTAAATTGTTGGCAATCAAGGTGTTTGATAAAATGCCTAAATGAACAATATGATGATTGGTAATGTTGCCTACCAAGTGTTTGTGAAAATACCTAAGTGAAAATGGCTAGGAAATAGGCATGTATGGCATGCCATGGTGGAAAACCGAGAATGGCTAGCTCTCGGCCATGGCATGTGGCCGAGAGGCCCAATGGGCCAAGCCCAATATTTTTAGGCCCAATAGGGTGTAATGGGCCTAAGACAAGCCCAATAAGAGTTGGTGGGCCCCACAAGCCCAATAGGCCCAACAAAAATGAATAGTAAAATGGAAATGGGCTTAAGGCCTAGTTAGGCCCATTAAGGATTTTAAGGCCCATTAAGGGAAATTAAACTGTATTAATGTGTAATACAGTAGGAAAATTTTAATTAACCTGAGGAACGGTTATTTACAGCTCCGGAGTTTACATTGAGAGCTGATCGGACTGCGGGAATTAGCAGCACCGAGGAAGTGAGGTCACGTCACGTGATCCGAGGTAAGGGACTTTTGCAAGTAGTTAGAGATACCTGCAGGTATTTTCAACTGCTTCTGCATTCACTTAAAAACTCTGAGGGTCAGAGAAAGTGAATAATAATTATTGCGACCCGATAGTGGCAAATTACGATTTTGCCCCTAGTTAGTAAAAAAGTCAACTTTTGTGAGAAGTTGCAAAAAGCATGGAAAATACTATTGTGAGTGTTTAATTGCTATTAGCATGAAAATAAATAGATGGGCTAATGATTTTAAGGTTGATGTGACTTAAGCACGCTTTATAGTGCTGATTTTAATGTTTTATAAACAATCCCTTTTAAATAGCCATCTATCATATTTTGTGAGAATGAATTGTGCTAGAGCATATCTCGCACTGGGATTCATATGTTTTCCACATAATATTAGTGCTGGATTTTGATACGCACTAGATTTTCATGACATGCATGATAGAGTACTGGAGTTCTCACTCGTACTCAGCTTTGAATGATATATGCATGACAGAGTGCTAGAGCGTTGCTCGTACTCGATTCTTCATGGTTTATACATGACATAGTACTGGGAGCTATTGCTCGTACTTGATTTTGATATTGTGCATAACATAGTACTGGGAGCTATTGCTCGTACTTGATTTAATACATAAACTATGCATTGACCTAGTTGCTAGAGATTGCTCGCACTAGAGTTGAGTTTTGTGATGTGAAACAGTGTTTGAGCGGAGTGACGACTGTGAGTCGCACTCAAGACGCACACTGTATGTGATATGTAATACATGTTAAAACCCATGCCTGTATCTTTGTGTGACTGTGTGTCATAGCTAGAGAGGATATCCGCATGAGGTTGATATAGACGTGGTATAAATATTTCCATAGTTTCGAGGGCTAAGTCCTATGGGAGGCACTCTGGCTGTGAGGGTCCACGGGTGTACTTTGTACCGTGTTTGGGACACGAGGTGTACGCTGTACCGTGTGTTACGTAGCTGGCGGTTGACATTGGACTGACCATCCTCCCATTACAGCAGTGATTGCCGCACACCGAGTACTGTGTTGCATGGGATCACTTTTCGGATATGATCATAATCCAGGATACTATTTGCATTTACCACAGAGTCTCACATGATATATCACATTGATTGACTGATTTAAACTGCGGACAGACCTGAGGGATAGGTCAGACTCCGATTTGTGTTGTGAATCATTTGATGCCATATTTATTGTGATTTAAATATACATGGCATGATTTACATAAAGGCATGATTTATATACAATGCATTGTTTTGCATTACATGCCTACATTTGAGAAATAAAGCATGATTTCTGTACATGGGATTTATTCTGTACAAGTATATATATTATATTTCAAGACATGCTTTTAAAGTGAGTTAAGGAAATAATGTTTTCAAGGCATAGCACTATTTTAAGTAGATAGTGTGGATATCTACTTGCTTGCCTGATTTCCGTACTGAGCGCGTTATGCTCACCCCCCTTTTTCTTTACATCTCTCTACAGAGCGTCAGTAGAGCGAGAGTTATCGTGGGAGAGTGTCCCAGAGTCCACTGCTAGTTCCTATCGATTCATCAGGTATACTTATTATGTACAGTCATGTATCTAAACATAGAAACAGCACAGTGATGTATACGTTCTATATTATGGGGAATGTAATGGTATTAGATTTTATAAAATCTTACATGTATAATAAAAGCAGCTGCAGTCAGAATTAATATATTGACATGTATGTATGAGAATGGATATTATGGTAAGTGAAGACTCTGACATCGAATCACAGCCCAACCATTGAAGAGGAGAAAGGTATGTTAAAATGCGAAAAATTTATTGTGGTTTTTGGTTAAAGTCAAGGATTGAAACTGGGGTCCTGACAAGATGGTATCAGAGCCAAAGTTGGTCTGATGTGAGTCGGTGTTAGAAAATAGGAAAGTGTACATCCCCATAGTATTGTGCTGTGTTTAGATATAACTGTGTATACCAGATAGGAAATGGACTAATTCATTATTATGAATGCAGGGACTTTGCCTAAATGGCAAATACGCGTAGTGGTAGAGTTACTAGAGGTAGGGCTCGAGGCCGGGGAGATAGACCCGAGGGACGAGCCGCTGCCAGACCATTACCTACGCACGAGACTGCAGGTGCTACTGAGGCACCCGATTGTGCTGAGACGCGCTTCATGAGTTTAGAGCGTGGTCTTGAGACTATTATAGAGATACTGGCACAGACGATGCCAGGTAGGCAGAGACAGGAGGCAGGAGCTGCGACAGGAGAGGCAGTTGCCCCTGATACACCTACGCAGACAGCTGAGGCACAGAGGACTGTAGATACTCCTACACCCCCACCGATTTTGGGTCGTAGTGGATTAGGATATGGATGTGATCTGCATCGTTTGAGGGAGTTCCAGAAGTTTAGACCTCCATCATTTAGTGGGGTCAAGAACCCCGTGGCTGCCGAGGAGTGGTTAGCAGAGCTGGAGAAGCTCTATGGATTCTTCGAGTGCACGACCTCGGAGATGGTCGCGTTTGCTGCGTTCCTACTGAAGGGAGCCGCAGAGCATTGGTGGAAGTCCACCCGACCTATATTGAGATCTCGACACACAGATATCAGTTGGGATATATTTCGGGAGGCCTTCAGGAGGCAGTTTATTCCCGACACTGCACAGCGAAAGTTACAGGCAGAGTTTTTGAGACTCAACCAGGGGAGTTTATCGGTGGACGAGTATGAGACTCGATTCCTATCCCTAGGAAGATACGACCCGGATACTTTGTACAGTGAGACCAGGAAGGTCCACAGATTTATCGATGGGTTGAGACCGGTGCTACGATCCAAGTTGGTCCCATTAGACATAGTGACTTATGAGGAGGCAGTGCGCAGGGCGCAACTATGTGAGCAGGACTACGAGAGGAATGCTTCCGAGTTTGGGAAGTTTAGCCGTAGCCTAGACTTGCAGAAGAAGAGACCGCTAGAGATTTCGTTTATCGAGGAGGGAAGAGATCCTTCGGTAAGAGATCACGGATAGAGGGGACACGAGATAGATATGCTAGACCTCCTTCTTATCCGACTGTAGCCCCAGCGAAGGGCATTATCATGGGAGGACCGAGACCTGCTGCAGATTCGTGCAGAAGATGCGGTAGATCACATGGAGATAGACCGTGTCCACAGGGTGCTATGATATGTTTTCGATGTGGGAAACAGGGGCATATGGCTAGAGAGTGCCCAGCGCCGTATGTGACTGCACCACAGAGGGGCATGGAGTATGATAGAACCCCAGCTGGTACGTCTGCTCAGAGAGGTAGAGCGACGGCAGAGGAGAAGGGGAAACAAGTGATGGGTCAAGGGCGAGTACATGCTTTGGACCAGGGAACAGCTGATGCTTCATCGGATGTGATTCGAGGTAACATCCTGATTTATGATATTGAAGCATATGTTTTAATTGATCCTGGTGCCACGCATTCTTTTGTATCGCCTTCATTTGCATGTAAATTAGCAAGACATGTAGAGCGTACACGTTTATATATGATGATGTTGATTAGTACGCCTATGAATAGTAGTCAAGTGGTAGAATATGTATATAATGACTGCAAGATGAGAGTAGGGGATAAGGAGATGACAGCCAATCTAATATTACTAAGTATGAGTGACTTTGATATAATATTAGGAATGGATTGGCTATCTGCAAACCATGCTGTTTTAGATTGTTACGCTAAGACAGTTATGTTTCCTAACCCTACTAGATATGTTGTAAAGTTTAATAAAGATAAATGAAAGGAATAGATATGATTATTACATGATTACTGATTTAGAAAACCTTCGACATATCAAGGTTTCATTGCGTACGTGGTAGATATGGATAAGGCACATCCGGAGTTGGCAGATATCACCGTGGTCAATGAGTACCCAGATGTTTTCCCGGATGAATTGCCAAGGTTACCACCAGACAGAGAGATGGAGTTCTGTATAGATCTGGTACCTGGTACGGAGCCTATTTCGAGACCGCCTTATCGCATGGCCTTAGTCGAGCTGGAGGAGCTCAAGAGACCGTTACAGGAGCTGTTGGATAGGGGCTTTGTACTACCGAGTGTTTCACCTTGGGGAGCACCGATTTTGTTTATGAGGAAGAAGGATGGGAGCCTCCGATTGTGTATAGACTACCGATTGTTGAATAAGGCCACCATCAAGAATAGATACCCCCTTCCACGCATTGACGACTTGCTAGATCAGCTACAGGGAGCACAGGTCTTTTCCAAGATTGACCTGAGGTCTGGTTATCATCAGCTGAAGGTTCGGAGTAGAGATGTACCCAAGACAGCATTTCGTACCCGATATGGCCATTAGGAGTTCTTGGTCATGCCATTCGGATTGACGAATGCTCCAGCTGCTTTCATGGCTTTGATGAACGATGTGTTCAAGCTATACTTGGACCAGTTAGTTATCGTCTTCATCGATGACATATTGGTGTATTCGAGATCCAAGGAGGAGCATGAGAAGCACCTCAAGATCGTGCTGCAGACGTTACAGGAGCATGAGTTATATGCTAAGCTCAGCAAGTGTGACTTTTGGTTGTCACAGATCTCGTTTTTGGGACATGTCGTATCAAGAGATGGTGTATCAGTTGATCCATCTAAGATAGAGGCAGTAGTTCAGTGGGAACAACCGAGGACAGTCACCGAGATCACGAGTTTTCTGGGTTTAGCTGGATACTATCGGAGATTCGTTGAGGGATTTTCGAAGTTGGCTGCTCCGTTGACACGTCTTACTCGAAAGAGTGCACCGTTCATATGGAACGAGGATTGTGAGAAGAGCTTTGAGGATTTGAAGCATCGATTGACCATCGCTCCAATTCTCACTATCCCTACCAGCTCAGGAGGATTTGCAGTGTATACCGATGCTTCGCATCAGGGACTGGGCTGTGTATTGATGCAGGACGGGAAGGTAGTTGCTTATGGATCCAGACAGCTGAAGGATCATGAGAAGAACTATCCGACCCATGATTTGGAACTAGCAGCAGTAGTGTTTGCATTGAAGGTATGGCACCACTACTTGTATGGCGAGAAGTTCCAGATATTTACTGACCACAAGAGCCTCAAGTATCTGTTCTCACAGAAGGAGCTGAACATGAGACAGAGAAGATGGCTAGAGCTTCTGAAGGACTACGATTGTGAGATACTTTATCATCCAGGTAAGGTTAACGTTGTAGCTGATGCCTTGAGCAGGAAGAGCCTGGGGATGGTATCGTACATGATGATTAGGGAACATGATTTGCTAGAGCAGTTTGCTAGCCTCAGTTTGGGAGTCGTGCCTTCTGATATAGATACAGGCTATGTGATAGCTAGTCTACGCTTGGAGCCGGATCTATTTGACAGGATCAGAGTAGCTCAGCAGACTGATCCATTTTGTATGGATGTGGGCAGTCAGATGTAGAAGGGCACCGTGACTGATTTTGAGTTGAGTTCTGATGGACTACTGAGGTTCAGAGGCAGATTGTGTGTTCCCGAGGATCCAGGACTTAGGAGATTGATATTGGCGGAAGCTCATTCGTCGAGGTATACGTTGCATCCAAGGAGTAACAAGATGTATCAGAACCTCCGGAAGGTATACTGGTGGTCGGGTATGAAGAAAGAAGTAGCAGACTTCGTGGCAAAGTGTCTCGTATGTCAGCAGGTGAAGGTAGAGCATCAGAAACCTGCAGGATTGTTGCAGCCTCTACCTATACCGACATGGACATGGGAGCATATCACCATGGATTTCGTGATGGGTTTACCGAGGACCCGCAGGAATCACGATGCTATATGGGTGATCGTTGATAGACTGACGAAGTCAGCCCACTTCCTAGCTATGAGAGCTACCGATACTCTGAGTTCATTAGCAGAACTGTACGTACGCGAGGTAGTGAGGTTACACGGTGTACCAGTGAGCATAGTCTCTGATAGGGATTCCCGCTTCACATCCCACTTTTGGGGACATTTTCAGGAAGCCATGGGAACCCAGTTGAGTTTGAGCACCGCTTTCCATCCTCAGACAGATAGTCAGTCAGAGAGGACCATATAGACTCTGGAGGACATGTTGAGAGCATGTGTGCTAGACTATCGAGGCTCCTGGGATGACCACCTGCCACTAGCCGAGTTCGCCTACAACAATAGTCATCATTCGAGTATCGGGATGGCACCGTATGAGGCTTTGTATGGCCGTAGATGTCGTTCCCCTATTGGATGGGAAGAAGTGGGTGACCGTAAGATTTTTGCTCCTGACTTGGTTACGCAAGCATCTGAGGACGTCCGCTTGATAGTAGAGAGACTGAGGACAGCTCAGAGCAGACAGAAGAGTTACGCTGACAGGAGACGTAGGCCACTAGAGTTTGCAGTTGGTGAATCCGTGTTTTTGAGAGTTTCTCCTTCCAAGGGCATAGCGAAATTTGGGAAGAGAGGGAAACTAAATCCTCGCTACATTGGACCCTTTGAGATACTTGATCGAGTGGGAGATAAGGTGTATAGGTTGGCATTGCCACCGGACTTATTAGGTGTCCACAACGTCTTCCACATATCGATGCTTCGGAAGTATCACCCGGATCCGTCACATGTGATTAGTTACGAGCCTTTGGAGCTCCGAGAGGACATGTCATATGTTGAGAGACCGATTCGGATATTGGATAGGAAGGAGAAGGTATTGAGATCGAAGACCATCGGATTAGTGAAGATTCTCTGGCAGCATCATACTTCAGAGGAAGCTACTTGGGAGCTAGAGAGTCTGATGCGAGAGAAGTACCCTCACCTATTTGAGGACTGACTTGGTTCTAATTTGGAGGACCAAATTTTTTGAGTGGGGGAGGATTGTCAGACCCGGATTTTTGTAGCTTATTTCCTTATGATTCCTATGTGTATGAACACTATGTAATTATGGTTGAATCATAAGAAGAGTATTTACTAGATTTAAAGTGTTAGTGAAATGAATTAACACGCAAAAGCTACATAAAATGCCTAATGTGGACGATGGGTATCACAGGCTAAACCGAGTCATTCTAAATCATTCTGACTGAAAATAAGAACTTAAAATAAGAGAGCGTAGAGAACTCATAAAGGAAAGTCAGCTTGATTTAGACCCGAACATACAAAAACGAGAGTAAAAGCTAAAAAGGGTAAAATGGACCTTTTTGGCGAGAAAAAGAGTTTCGGGTGAAATTATCCACCGGGAGCGGTTGGAATATAAAGATGAGAGTGTAAGACATAATATATGACACTTTCGAAAATTGGAGAAAAAGTCAACTTAATCAATGGTTAAAGAAAAAGTCAACTATAGTTAAGAAAGTGGACTTTTGCCATAGTTGACTAATCATGGTTAAAAATTAACCTAAGTGTGGAGAAAAATTTGAGAAAAAATATTCTTGGCCAGAATACAAGATAATCATCCCCGGAAGTAAGGAAAATTTATTCGAAAGGATTCCGAAATAAATTTAATGGTTAAAAAAGTAATGGGCCTAAGGTGAAAATTTTAAAGCCCATTAAGGTATACTAAACGTATATCGAAATTTTTAGGTCCTTTAGACCGAATTGTTGGACCAATTGATCAGCCAAATTTTGATACAATAAAAGGCCCGAGGTATAGTGAAAATTTCAGCCCGGAAGCCCATTAGGAAAGCCCAAACCGAGAAGCCCAATTGGAAAAGCCCATGAGATAAATATCTAACCATAGTTAAAGTTAACTATGACTCATAAGGTGACTCATAAGGTGACTCATGGTTCAGATTTGGAAAGTCAAGCATAATGGCTGAAAAGTAAGGCTTAATGGCTAAGTAAGTGGCTTATAAATGCAGCCACACCATTGTCATCTTCATCACACCAATTCCGGCTAGAGAAGAAACCATTGAAACATAAACATCCAAGCTTTCTCTCACTAGAAATCACTAGGAATTAGGCATATTTGGAACTTGCATTCTTCATGGAAGTTGTTCCAAATTGAAAGGAGATTAACATATGTTGGAATTGGCTATCAAGGAGCCATAGAGTGCAAACCGAGAGCCTCCAAAGTTTCGACCAAAGGGTGAACACAACAATTGGTATATTTTCTAATTTCCAATTTCATATATGTTAATGTATGAATGATTTTAAGTATGTTGATGTATGTTTTAAGCATTGAAACATATTAAATCACCATGAAGAGGGTTAGGCCGAGAGTGATCAATGGGATATTGAAATATGTCAATTTGATTTTTAAGACATAAATGGATTAGTACACATGTATTAATGTTAATGGTATAATTAGAATTAATCAAATTGATTAATTAATACATGTAAATTGTTGGCAATCAAGGTGTTTGATAAAATGCCTAAATGAACAATATGATGATTGGTAATGTTGCCTACCAAGTGTTTGTGAAAATACCTAAGTGAAAATGGCTAGGAAATAGGCATGTATGGCATGCCATGGTGGAAAACCGAGAATGGCTAGCTCTCGGCCATGGCATGTGGTCGAGAGGCCGAATGGGCCAAGCCCAATATTTTTAGGCCCAATAGGGTGTAATGGGCCTAAGACAAGCCCAATAAGAGTTGGTGGGCCCCACAAGCCCAATAGGCCCAACAAAAGTGAATAGTAAAATGGAAATGGGCTTAAGGCCTAGTTAGGCCCATTAAGGATTTTAAGGCCCATTAAGGGAAATTAAATTGTATTAATGTGTAATACAGTAGGAAAATTTTAATTAACCTGAGGAACGGTTATTTACAGCTCCGGAGTTTACAGTGAGAGCTGATCGGACTGCGGGAATTAGCAGCACCGAGGAAGTGAGGTCACGTCACGTGATCCGAGGTAAGGGACTTTTGCAAGTAGTTAGAGATACCTGCACGTATTTTCAACTGCTTCTGCATTCACTTAAAAACTCTGAGGGTCAGAGAAAGTGAATAATAATTATTACGACCCGATAGTGGCAAATTACGATTTTGCCCCTAGTTAGTAAAAAAGTCAACTTTTGTGAGAAGTTGCAAAAAGCATGGAAAATACTATTGTGAGTGTTTAATTGCTATTAGCATGAAAATAAATAGATGGGCTAATGATTTTAAGGTTGATGTGACTGAAGCACGCTTTATAGTGCTGATTTTAATGTTTTATAAACAATCCCTTTTAAATAGCCATCTATCATATTTTGTGAGAATGAATCGTGCTAGAGCATATCTCGCACTGGGATTCATATGTTTTCCACATAATATTAGTGCTGGATTTTGATACGCACTAGATTTTCATGACATGCATGATAGAGTACTGGAGTTCTCACTCGTACTCAGCTTTGAATGATATATGCATGACAGAGTGCTAGAGCGTTGCTCGTACTCGATTCTTCATGGTTTATACATGACATAGTACTGGGAGCTATTGCTCGTACTTGATTTTGATATTGTGCATAACATAGTACTGGGAGCTATTGCTCGTACTTGATTTAATACATAAACTATGCATTGACCTAGTTGCTAGAGATTGCTCGCACTAGAGTTGAGTTTTGTGATGTGAAATAGTGTTTGAGCGGAGTGACGACTGTGAGTCGCACTCAAGACGCACACTGTATGTGATATGTAATACATGATAAAACCCATGCCTGTATCTTTGTGTGACTGTGTGTCATAGCTAGAGAGGATATCCGCATGAGGTTGATATAGACGTGGTATAAATATTTCCATAGTTTCGAGGGCTAAGTCCTATGGGAGGCACTCTGGCTGTGAGGGTCCACGGGTGTACTTTGTACCGTGTTTGGGACACGAGGTGTACGCTGTACCGTGTGTTACGTAGCTGGCGGTTGACATTGGACTGACCATCCTCCCGTTACAGCAGTGATTGCCGCACACCGAGTACTGTGTTGCATGGGATCACTTTTCGGATATGATCATAATCCAGGATACTATTTGCATTTACCACAGAGTCTCACATGATATATCACATTGATTGACTGATTTAAACTGCGGACAGACCTGAGGGATGGGTCGGACTCCGATTTGTGTTGTGAATCATTTGATGCCATATTTATTGTGATTTAAATATACATGGCATGATTTACATAAAGGCATGATTTATATACAATGCATTGTTTTGCATTACATGCCTACATTTGAGAAATAAAGCATGATTTCTGTACATGGGATTTATTCTGTACAAGTATATATATTATATTTCAAGACATGCTTTTAAAGTGAGTTAAGGAAATAATGTTTTCAAGGCATAGCACTATTTTGAGTAGATAGTGTGGATATCTACTTGCTTGCCTGATTTCCTTACTGAGCGTGTTATGCTCACCCCCCTTTTTCTTTACATCTCTCTACAGAGCGTCAGTAGAGCGAGAGTTATCGTGGGAGAGTGTCCCAGAGTCCACTGCTAGTTCCTATCGATTCATCAGGTATACTTATTATGTACAGTCATGTATCTAAACATAGAAACAGCACAGTGATGTATACGTTATATATTATGGGGAATGTAATGGTATTAGATTTTATAAAATCTTACATGTATAATAAAAGCAGCTACAGTCAGAATTAATATATTGACATGTATGTATGAGAATGGATATTATGGTAAGTGAAGACTCTGACATCGAACACAGCCCAACCATTGAAGAGGAGAAAGTTATGTTAAAATGCGAAAAATTTATTGTGGTTTTTGGTTAAAGTCAAGGATTGAAACTGGGGTCCTGACAGAGCCTCTCTCACCTATAAACCCTAACACTTACCATTTTCACACAAACCAAGCTTTCTCTCTCTAAGATTCACCATATTCTAGACAGAATTAGACAAAGGGGTAAGAGACAAAGTTGTTCGTCTTGGTGAAGAGAACAACATACTAGAGGAGCAAAGATTGGGCTTAACAAAGGAAAAGGGCAAGCATTCTACAAGTCGGTCAAGAGGAGACAAGCTAGGTGAGCTCACAAGATCCTTGTTTTTCTTAAGTATTATCGTTATATATGTTGGTAAATGGATATATGTGTATTTATAGGTATATTTGTTTAGAAATGTCTAAGTCATGGGGAAGACAACCAATGAGTATAGTTGAGAAATGAAATGTGAATATCTTGTGATGATTATGAGATAGCTAAAGTGATGATAAAGATGTAGGAGAAGTTTTTAAGACAATGTGGGTATTTAGGAGTAGTAATACAGATATAGTATAAGTATATGTATAAATGAGGTGAAGAGACAAATGATAATAATGTATTTGACAATTTAATGATGTTTGGACAGCTTGAGAATCCAACACGGGAAACGAGGTTGATCCGAGAGCTGAAGGATATTGTGCCACTCAAGGTGCAAGAGGTAAGGGAAATAAACTGTTTGTGCTTATGAGTTTTCGAATGATTGAAAATGTTTTGATAGCATGAAAAGGTTTAAATGAAATGAGCATGTTTATGAGAAATAAGATGAATTGATGCTTTGATGAACGAGTGAGTGTTTTGTCGTTTGAGATCAATTTTGATGAGTTTCGTGTAATCGTGAAAATGATGTTTTATATCCGAAATGAGCTTTGAGATAACGACTATGAGCTCTACATGAAGGCAAAACGATTTTAATACAACAATGACATATTTTACTGAGACTATGGCTTGTCATGAGATGCACATCGATACTCTGCTTGATAGTGTTAAGTGGGCCTACTCTGGTAGCATGTAAGACCAGGCTTTACTCTAGTAGCATGTAAGACCGATACCTCCATTCTGGTAACAAGAAATGACCCCGCTCTGGTAGCGATGGGTGGCCTTGCTTTAATAGCATGTAAGGTCGAGCCTTGCTTTGAGTAGCATGTAAAACCGCAGCTATACGACTCTGATCAAGTCTATAGCGAATCATGGCCATGTATTTATGTCGACGTTTCCCTCTTTTGAGGATGTCCGCCTAGGGGACGATGTGACTTATTTTGATGTGATGTGCCTATGACGATGATTTTATCTGAGTTTTATTAAATGCCTAGTCTTGATTTCTTTGATGAATGATGTGTTTATAACTATGATTTCTATCATGAAATGAGATTTGATGTTATGATGATTTGTGATCTTCATCACGTGAGTTATGCCGATGCCATTGTTTTCTACCATTATTTCTATAATGTTTTACATGCTCGAATATTTCTAATCATATTGTGTTGTGATGATGATTTGTAACTTTCCCTCATCCTCCTTACTGAGCGTTTTGAGAGCTCACCCTTTTTCCTTCCCCCCTCCAGATTTCTTACAGTGAGCATGATAGTGCCTACCGCGTACGTGATATGGGCTGGTGGACAAGTTCTCCCTAGGCTATCTCTTGTACACGCACAAGGTACAATTCAGTTCATTTTGTATCCAGACAATGATATAATACGGACATTTGTATTAAGTATTTAGGGATGTAATTAGGATGATATGAGGAAAACGAATCGTGTTTTGTGGATTGATTTCCTTTAGATATTTTGTAAATGGGTTTATGAAATAGTAATCATGTGATCTTGGGGAATTGATTCATTATAAACAAAAAGGGATTAAATGACATTGTACAGGATTGTAACCCGAGTAAGAGGCTTAGTATAAGAAAATTTTTAAATTAGCCATATTTTTTGCACTTTCGAGCTGTCACAGATTTTTATTGGTATCAGTGCAAAGGTTGCCTAATACTGTCAGTGTCCAGTAATTGGTAATAGATTACATCCCAAGTGTCTGTATTGTTTGGTAAAGAATTGAATTTAACGGGTAGAATTATAATCGATGTTTAATGAATACGCACAGGCACGTACGAGATAGGATATGAGGGGGGGAAGAGGAAGTTCTGGGGGGCAAGCACAACCACCTCCACCACCTTCCCCACAGCCAGAGAGTCTTAACACTCGAATGAATCGGCTAGAGCATGATGTGCGACAGGTATTCGAGCATATGGCAACGTTATTTGCGTAATATTTTAGGGTTAATACCTCGGGTACTACACCTGTTTCGACTCCTCCACCCCCACAAAGACCACCCGTACCCCCATTACAGACTGACCCGGTGCCCCTGCCACACAACCTCCGGTACAGGCCCAACCTGATGACAGGAATAAGGGTCGATTGAGGGACTTTCTGAAGATAAACCTACCGACTTTTAGAGGGGTGAAAGACCCCGCAGAGGCTGAAGAGTGGTTGAAAGAGTTGCGAGTCATTTTTGACTATTTGGGATGCACTGATGTTGAGAGGGTTAGTATGGGTGCTTACATGTTAAAGGGACAAGCCAGAGACTAGTGAAGCACTACTCAGAGTATAATGATGACTAGCTATAAGGTGATTAGCTGGGAGGCCTTTCAGTCGGCATCTAGAGCTCAGTATGTGCCAAGAGATGCCCAGAGAAGAATGCAAGCTGAATTCCTAAACTTGACTCAGGGCAATATGACGGTGGATGATTACGAGAGCCAATTTACCAAACTACTGAAATAAGATCTGGAGACCCTTAAGAATGAGGAGCTCCATACAGAGCGATTCACGTATAGACTGAGGCCCGTCATTAGAGACCGGTTGATGGGGCTATGTATCACTAAGTTCAAGGATGCTCTTAGACGAGCACAAGAAACAAAGAGGGGACTAGAGTTGGTAAAGTCCCAGACTGAGTCCCAGATTTTGACCAGAGATAAGAGTAAGCAACTTGTGACCTCCCACATAGACTTTCAGAGAGGTTGTTTTAATATGAGACAGTTTGAGGGACCGAGAGGAAGGGTTGACAGACCCAGGGTTCCTCTCATTGTTATGGAGACCCCTCGAACTGCTAGGCCAGAGGTTATAGTTTGTAGAGATTGTGGCCGACCACATGAGGGAAGTTCTTCAAAGACCATACAAGGATGTTTCAGATATGGGGACATGGGTCATAGAGTGAGAAGTTACCCACAGCCGCAAAAGCCACACTCTCAAGAACCTCCTAAACAACAACCTCAGAGGACGATTCCTAGAGACGGGCTACGGCTGCTAATAAGGGTAAGAAGCCGGTCACAGAAGGACGTGTGTGTCAGACCCAGATTTTATGTAGCTTGTTCCTTATGATTCCTATGTGTATGAACACTCTATTATTATAGTTGAATCATAAGAAGAGTATTTACTAGATTTAAAGTGTTAGTAAAATGATTTAACACGCAAAAGCAACATAAAAAGCCTAATGTGAACTATAAGAGTCACAGGCTAAAACAAGTAGATCTAAATCATTCTGAATGAAAATAAGAACTAAAAATGAGAAAGTATAGAGAGCTCATGAAGGAAAGTCAGCTTAATTTAGTCTCGAACATAGAAAACAAGAGTAAAAGCTAAAAATCGTAAAATGGACATTTTTTGGCAAGTTAAGGTGTTTCAGGTGTAATTACCTACCAGGAATGGTTGAAACATAAAGACGAGAGTGTAAGACATAAGATATGCCACTTTCAGAATTTTAAAAAAAAGTCAACTTGGTCAATGGTTAAGGAAAAAGTCAACTATAGTTAAGAAAGTGGACTTTTACCATAGTCGACTAATCATGGTTAAAAATTAACCTAAGTGTGGAGAAAAAAATTAGGGAAAATATTCTTGGTCAGAATACAAGATAATCATCCCCGAAAGTAAGGAAAATTTATTCGAAAGGATTCCGGATTAAATTTAATGGTTAAAAACGTAATGGGCCTAAGGTGAAAATTTTAAAGCCCATTAAGGTATACTAAACGTATATCGAAATTCTTAGGTCCCTTAGACCGAATTGTTGGACCAATTGATTGGCCAAATATTGAGACAATTAAAGGCCCGAGGCATGGTGAAAATTTCAGCCCGAAAGCCCATTAAGAAAGCCCAAATCGCGAAGCCCAAATGGAAAGCCCATGAGATAAATATCTAACCATAGTTAAAGCTAACCATGACTCATAAGGTGACTCATTAGGTAACTCATGCTAAGGCTTAGAAAGTCAAGCTTAATGGCTGGAAAGTAAAGCTTAATGGCTAAGTAAGTGACTTATAAAATCAGCCACACCATTGTCATCTTCATCACACCAAATTCGGCTAGAAGAAGAAACCATTGAAACAAATTATCCAAGCTTTCTCTCACTAGAAATCACTAGGAATGAGGCATAATTGGAACTTGCATCCTTCATAGAAGTTGTTCCAAATTGAAAGGAGAGTGACATATGTTGGAATTGGCTATCAAGGAGCCATAGAGTGCAAACCGTGAGCCTCTAAAGTATTCGGCCAAGAGTGAACACAACAATTGGTATATTTTCAAGTTTTCAATTTCATATATGTTAATGTATGAATGATTTTAAGTATATTGGCATATGTTTTAAGCATTGAAACATACTAAATCTCTATGATGTTGGTTAGGCCGAGAGTAAGTAGTGAGATATTGATTTATGTCCATATGATTTTAAGGCATAAATGGATTAATGTACATGTATTAATGATTATGGTGTAATTAAAATTAATCAATTTGATTAATTAATACATGTAATTAGTTGGCAATCACGGTGTTTGATAAAATGCCTAAATGAACTATATGATGTTAAGAAAGTTGCCAACCAAGTGTTTGTGAAAATGCCTAAGTGAATTGGCTAGACAAATAGGCATGGATGGCATGCTATGGTGTAACCGATGGCATGGATAGCTCTCGGTCATGGCATGTGGTCGAGAGGCCCAATGGGCCAAGCCCAAATATTTTAGGCCCAATATGATGTAATGGGTCTAGGACAAGCCCAATAAGAGTTGGTGGGCCCCATAAGCCCAATAGGCCCAACGAAAATGAATAGTAAAATGAAAATGGGCTTAAGTCATAGTTAGGCCCATTAAGGATTATTAAAGCCCATTAAGGGAAATAGACTGTATTTAATGTGAAAAATAGTAGGAAAAGTGTAATTAACCTGATAAATGGTTATATGCAGCTCCAGAGATTATTAGAGGAGCAAATCGGATTGCTGAAACGAGCAGCGTGGAGAATGTTAAATTTCTCGAGTGATTGTAGGTAAGGGACTTTTATGAGTAGTTAAAGATACCTGCACGTATTTTCATCTATTTTTACATTCACTTAAAAATTCTGAGGGTCAGAGAAAGTGAATAATAATTATTGTGACCCGATAGTGGTAAATTACGATTTTACCTCTAGTTAGTCAAAAAGTTAACTTTTGTGAAAATTTGTAAAAAGCATGGAAACCACTATTTTGAGTGTTTAACTACTGTTTAGCAGGAGAATAAATAGATGGGCTAATGATTTTAAGGTTGATGTGAATTAAACACACTTTATAGTGCTGATTTTGATATTTTGTAAATCATCCCTTTTTAAAAGTGCATCTATCATATTATGTGAGAATGAATCATGCTGGAGCATAGCTTGCTCTGGATTTCATATATTTTCCACATACATTAGTGCTGGATTATGATTCCCACTAGATTTCCATGACATGCATGATAAAGTACTGGAGTTCTTACTCGTACTCAGTTTTTATGATATATACATGAGAGAGTGCTAGAGCGATTAGCTCATACTCGAGTTTTTCATGAGATGCATGACAGAGTGCTGGAGCGTTGCTCGTACTCGATTCTTCATGATTTATACATGACATAGTACTGGAGCTATTACTCGTACTTGATTTGATGATATTATGCATAACATGGTACTGGAGCTATTGCTCGTACTTGATTTAATACATGAACTATGCATTGACCTAGTTGCTGGAGGTTTACTCGTACTAGCGTTAAGTTTGTGATGTGAAACAGTGTTTGAGCGGAGTGTTGACTGTGAGTCGCGCTCAAAGGCGCGCACTGTATGTGATATATAATACATGTTAAAACCCATGCTTGATTCCTTGCGTGGACTAAGTGTCACATTATGTGAGAGGATATCCGCATGAGGGTACTAGAGACGTGGTATGATATTCCATGGTTTGATGGTTAAGACCTATGGTAGGCACCCTGACTGTGATGTAGGGTCCACGGAGTACGTTGTACCGTGCGAGTGGCATGGAGTACACTATACCGTGTGGTGTTGTGGAGTTGAGGAGGATATAGCTTGCGGTTGTGATGGACTGACGCCCCTCCCGTTGCAGCAGTGATGCCCTGCACACTAGGATTCCGTGTAGCTTAGGATCACATGTCGGATATGATCATAGTCCAGGATACTATTTACATTTCACCACAGAGTCTCACACGATATATCACTTGATTGACTGATTTAAATTGCGGACAAACCTGAGGGATGGGTCGGACTCCGATTTTGTGATGTGAATTATTTAAATGCCATATTTATTGTGATTTAAATATACATGGCATGATTTACGTAAAGGCATGATTTATATAAAGATGCATTGTTTTGCACTATATGCCTACATTTGAGAAAGAAAGCATGATTTCTGTACATGGGATTTAATCTATACAAGTATACATATATATATATATATATTTAAAGACATGCTTTTAAAGTGAGTTAAGGAAATAATGTTTTCAAGGCATAGTATTATTTTGAGTAGACAGTGTAGATATCTACTTGCTTGCCTGATTTTCGTACTAAGCGCGTTGTATGCTCACCCCCTTTCTTTACATCTCTCTACAGAGCATCAGCAGTAGAGCGAGAGCTATTGAGGGATAGTATTCCTGAGTCCACTACTAGTTTCTATCGATCGCCAGGTATACATATTTTGTACAGTTATATATCTAAACATAGAAACAGCACAGTGATGTATACGATATATATTATAAGGAATGTATTTGTATTAACTTTTATATAATCTCACATGTATTATAAAAGCAGTTACAGTCAATAACAGTATATTGACATGTATGTATGATATTGGATAATGTGGTAAGCAAGGATTCTGACATCGAGTCACAGCCCAACCATTGAGGAGAAGAAAGGTAAGTTAAAAATGCGAAAAATTTGTAGTGGTTTTTGGTTAAGTCATGGATTGAGAACGGGTCCTGAGAGAATGGTATCAGAGCAGAGGTTGGTCTGATGTGAGTCGGTGTTAGGAAATAGGAAAGTGTACATCCCCATAGTACTGTGCTGTGTTTAGATATAACTGTGTATACCAGATAGGAGACGGACTAATTCATGATTATGAATGCAGGAACTTTGCCTATATGGCAAATATGCGTAGTGGTAGAGGTACGAGAGGTAGGGCTCGAGGCCGAAAAGATAGGCCCGAGAGACGAGCTGCTGTTGAACCATTACCTAAGCATGAGACTCCAGGTGCTACTGAGGCACCCGAGTGTGCTGAGATGCATTTTACGATATTAGAGCATAGTCTTGAGACGATTGTAGAGATGTTGGCACAGACGATGCCAGGTAGGCGAAGACAGGAGGCAGGAGCTGCCACGAGAGAGGTAGTTACCCCTGATACACCTACGTAGACAGCTCATGCACCGAGGACTGTAGATACTCCTACACCCTCACCAGTTTCGGGTGGTAGTGGATTAGGGTACGGATGTGATCTACATCGATTGCGAGAATTCCAAAAGCTTAGACCTCCATCTTTTTGTAGGGTCAAGGACCCTTTAGCTGCTGAGGAGTGGGTGGCAGAGATGGAGAAGCTTTATGGATTCTTCGAGTGTACAACCTCGGAGATGGTTGCATTTGCTGCGTTCCTACTGAAGGGAGCTGCAGAGCATTGGTGGAAGTCCACCGGACCTATATTGAGAGCTCGACACACAGATATCAGTTGGGAGACATTTCGGGAGGCCTTTAGGAGGCAGTTTGTTCTCGATACCGCACAGCGGAAACTACAGGCAGAGTTTCTGGGACTGAACCAGGGGAGTTTGTCAGTGGGCGAGTATGAGACTCGATTCCTATCCCTTGGGAGATATGACCTAGATACCATGTATAGTGAGGCTAAGAAGGTCCACAGGTTTATCGATGGGTTGAGACCGGTTCTACGGTCCAGGTTGGTTCCATTAGACATAGCTACCTATGAGGAAGCAGTGCGCAGGACGCAACTGTGTGAGCAAGATTACGAGAGGAATACTTTCGAGTTTAGGAAGTTTAGTCGTAGTCGAGATATACAGAAGAAGAGGTCGGCTAGAGATTTTAGTTATCGAGGAGGAAGGAAACTCTTCGGTAAGAGATCACGGGTTGATGAGGCACGAGAGAAATTTGCTAGACCCCCTGCTTATCGACTGTAGCCCCAGCAAATGGCATTGTCATAAGAGGACAAAGACCTGTTGCCGAACAGTGCAAAAGATGCGGTAGACAACATGGAGGTAGATCGTGTCCGCTGACTCCTATCGTATGTTTTCAAAGTGGGAAACAGGGGCATATAGCTAGAGCTTGCCCAGAGATGGTCGATACTGCACCATTGAGGGGCAGGGAGCCAGATAGAGCTCCAGCTGGTACGTCTGCTCAGATAGGTAGAACAACGGCAGAAGAAAAGGGGAAACAAGTGATGGGTCGAGGGCGAGTACATGCTTTGGACCAGGGGACAGCTGATGCTTCATCGGATGTGATACGAGGTAACATCCTGATTTATGATATTGAAGCATATGTTTTAATTGATCCTGATGCCACGCATTCTTTTGTATCGCCTTCATTTGCATGTAAATTAGCAAGACATGTAGAGCGTACACCATTATGTATGATGATGTTGATTAGTACGCCTATGAATAGTAGTCAAGTTATAGAATATGTATTTAATGACTGCAAGTTGAGAGTAGGGGATAAGGAGATGATAGCCAATCTAATATTACTAAGTATGAGTGACATTGATATAATATTAGGAATGGATTGGCTATCTGCAAACCATGTTGTTTTAGATTGTTATGCTAAGACAGTTATGTTTCCTAACCCTACTAGATATGTTGTAAAGTTTAATAAGAATAAATGAAAGGAGTAGTCATGATTATTACATGATTACTGATTTAGAAAACCTACAACATATCAAGGTTTCATTGCGTACGTGGTAGATATGGATAAGGCACATCCGGAGTTGTCAGATATTACTGTAGTCAGTGAGTACCCAGATGTTTTTCCAGATGAATTGCCAGGGTTACCACCAGACAGAGAGATGGAGTTCTGTATAGATTTGGTACCTGGTACGGAGCCTATTTCGAGACCACCATATCGCATGGTCTTGGTTGAGCTGAAGGAGCTCAAGAGACAGTTACAGGAGCTGTTGGATAGGGGTTTTGTTCGACCGAGTGTTTCACCTTGGGGAGCACCGGTTTTGTTTATAAGGAAGAAGGATAGGAGCCTCTGATTGTGTATAGATTACCAATTGTTGAATACGGCAACCATCAAGAATAGGTATCCCCTTCCACGCATAGACGACTTGTTAGATCAGCTTCAGGGAGCACAGGTCTTTTCCAAGATTGACCTGAGGTCTGGGTATCATCAGCTAAAAGTTCAGAGTGGAGATGTACCCAAGACAGCATTTCGTACCCGATATGGCCATTATGAGTTCTTGGTCATGCCATTCAGATTGACGAATGCTCCAGCTGCTTTCATGGCTTTGATGAACGATGTGTTCAAGCTATATTTGGACCAGTTTGTTATCGTCTTTATCGATGACATATTGGTGTATTCGAGATCCAAGGAGGAGCATGAGGAGCACCTCAGGATCGTGTTGTAGACTCTACGAGAGCAGGAGTTATATGCTAAGCTTAGTAAGTGTGACTTTTGGTTGTCACAGATCTCATTTTTGGGACATGTTGTATCGAGAGATGGTGAATCAGTTGATCCATCTAAGATAGAGGCTATAGTTCAGTGGGAACAGCCGAGAACAGTCACTGAGATCAGGAGTTTTCTGGGTTTAGCTGGATACTATCGAAGATTCGCTGAGGGATTTTCGAAGTTGGCTGCTCCGTTGACACGACTTACTCGAAAGAGTGCACCGTTCGTATGGAACGAGGATTGTGAGAAGAGTTTTCAGGAGTTGAAGCGTCGATTGAGCACCGCTTCGATTCTCACTATCCCTACCAGCTCAGGAGGAATTGTATTGTATACCGATGCTTCGTATCAAGGACTGATGCAGGATAGGAAGGTAGTTACTTATGGATCCAGACAGCTAAAAGATCATGAGAAGAACTATCTGACCCACGATTTAGAGCTAGCAGCAGTAGTGTTTGCGTTGAAGG
The DNA here is from genome assembly GCA_033439115.1 of Firmiana major. Lineage (NCBI taxonomy): Eukaryota > Viridiplantae > Streptophyta > Magnoliopsida > Malvales > Malvaceae > Firmiana > Firmiana major. Next base: position 45,022,025 of record CM065905.1, read on the forward strand.
TATGGCGCCACTACTTATATGGCGAGAAGTTCCAGATATTTACCGACCACAAGAGCCTCAAGTATCTGTTCTCACAGAAAGAGCTGAACATTAGACAGAGAAGATGGCTAGATCTTCTGAAGGACTACGATTGCGAGATACTTTATCATCCGGGTAAGGCTAATGTTGTAGCCGATGCCTTGAGTAGGAAGAGCCTAGGGATGGTATCGTATATGATGGTTAGGGAACATGAGTTGCTAGAGCAGTTTGCTAGCCTCAGTTTGGGAGTCGTGCCTTCTGACATGGATACAGGCTATGTGATAGCTAGTCTACGCTTGGAGCTGAATCTGTTGGACAGGATCAGAGTGGCTCAGCAGACTGATCCATTTTTGTATGGATGTGAGTAGTCAGATGCAGAAGGGCACAGTGACTGACTTTGAGTTGAGTTTTGATGGACTACTGAGGTTTAGAGGCAGATTATGTGTTCCCGAGGATCCAGGACTTAGGAGATTGATATTGGCGGAAGCTCATTCGTCGAGGTATACGTTACATCCGGGGAGTAACAAAATGTATCAGAACCTCCGTAAGGTATACTGGTGGTCAGGTATGAAGAGAGATGTAGCAGACTTTGTGGCAAAGTGTCTCGTATGTCAACAGGTAAAGGTAGAGCATCAAAAACCTGCAGGGTTGGAAATGGGAGCATATCACCATGGATTTCGTAATGGGTTTACCGAGAACCCGTAGGAATGACGATGCTATATGGGTGATCGTCGACAGACTGACGAAGTCAGTCGTCTTCCTAGCATGAGAGCGACCGACACTCTGAGTTCATTAGCATAACTGTATGTACGCGAGGTCGTGAGGTTACACGGTGTACCAGTGAGCATAGTCTCTGATAGGGATTCCCGCTTCACTTCCCACTTTTGGGGACATTTTCAGGAAGCCATGGGAACCTAGTTGAGTTTGAGCACCGCTCTCCATCCTCAGACAGATGGTCAGTCAGAGAGGACTATACAGACTCTGGAGGATATGTTGAGAGCATGTGTGCTTGATTTTAGAGGCTCCTGGGATGATCACTTGCAACTAGCCGAGTTCGTCTACAACAACAGTTATCATTCGAGTATCGGGATGGCACCGTATGAGGCCTTATATGGCCGTAGATGTCGTTCCCCTATTGGATGGGAAGAAGTGGGTGACCGTAAGATTTTCGCTCCTGATATGGTTACACAAGCATCTGAGGACGTCCATTTGATAGTAGAGAGACTAAGGACATCTCAGACTAGACAGAAGAGTTACGCTGACAGGAGACGTATGCCACTAGAGTTTGCAGTTGGTGAATCCGTGTTTTTGAGAGTTTCTCTTTTCAAGGGAATAGCGAGATTTGGTAAGAGATGGAAACTAAATCCTCGCTATATTGGACCCTTTATGATACTTGATCAAGTGGGAGATAAGGCGTATAGATTGGCATTGCCATCGGACTTATCAGGTGTCCATAACATCTTCCACATATCGATGCTTCGGAAGTATAACCCGGATCTGGCACATGTGATTAGTTATGAACCTTTGGAGCTCCGAGAGGACATGTCATATGTTGAGAGATCGATTCGGATATTGGATAGGAAGGAAAAGGTATTGAAGTCGAAGACCATCGGGTTAGTGAAGATTCTCTGGTAGCATCATACTTCAGAGGAAGCTACTTGGGAGCTAAAGAGTTGATGCGAGAGAAGTACCCTCACCTAATTGATGACTGACTTGGTTCTAATTTGGAGGACCAAATTTTCTGAGTAGGGGAGGATTGTCAGACCCTAATTTTATGTAGCTTTTTCCTTATGATTCCTATGTGTATGAACACTCTATTATTATAGTTGAATCATAAGAAGAGTATTTACTAGATTTAAAGTGTTAGTAAAATGATTTAACACGCAAAAGCTACAAAAAAAGCCTAATGTGAGCTCTAAGAGTCACAGGCTAAAGCAATTAGATCTAAATCATTCTGACTGAAAATAAAAACTTAAAATGAGAAAGTATAGAGAGCTCATGAACGAAAGTCAGCTTGATTTAGTCCCGAACATAGAAAACAAGAGTAAAAGCTAAAAAGAGTAAAATGGACCTTTTTGGCAAGTTAAGGTGTTTCGGGTGTAATTACCTATCGGGAACGGTTGAAACATAAAGATGAGAGTGTAAGACATAAGATATGACACTTTCGAAATTTTGAGTAAAAGTCAACTTGGTCAATGGTTAAGGAAAAAGTCAACTGTAGTTAAGAACGTTGACTTTTACCATAGTTGACTAATCATGGTTAAAAATTAACTTAAGTGTGGAGAAAAAATTGGGAAAAAATATTCTTAGTAAGAATACAAGATAATCATCCTCCAAAGTAAGGAAAATTTATTCGGAAGGATTCCGGATTAAATTTAATGGTTAAAAACGTAATGGGCCTAAGGTGAAAATTTTAAAGCCCATTAAGGTATACTAAACGTATATCGAAATTCTTAGGTCCCTTAGACCGAATTGTTGGACTAATTGATTAGCCAAATATTGAGATAATTAAAGGCCCGAGGCATGGTGAAAATTTCAGCCCGAAAGCCCATTAAGAAAGCCCAAACCGCGAAGCCCAAATGGAAAGCCCATGAGATAAATATCTAACCATAGTTAAAGCTAACCATGACTCATAAGGTGACTCATTAGGTGACTCATGGCAAAGGCTTAGAAAGTCAAGATTAATGGCTGGAAAGTAAAGCTTAATGGCTAAGTAAGTGGCTTATTAATCAGCCACACCATTGTCATCTTCATCACACCAAATTCGGCTAGAAGAAGAAACCATTGAAACAAATTATCCAAGCTTTCTCTCACTAGAAATCACTAGGAATGAGACATAATTGGAACTTGCATCCTTCATAGAAGTTGTTCCAAATTGAAAGGAGAGTGACATATGTTGGAATTGGCTATCAAGGAGCAATAGAGTGCAAACCGTGAGCCTCCAAAGTATTCGGCCAAGTGTGAACACAACAATTGGTATATTTTCAAGTTTTCAATTTCATATATGTTAATGTATGAATGATTTTAACTATATTGGTATATGTTTTAAGCATTGAAACATACTAAATCTCTTTGATGTTGGTTAGGCCGAGAGTAAGTAGTGAGATATTGATTTATGTCCATATGATTTTAAGGTATAAATGGATTAATGTACATGTATTAATGATTATGGTGTAATTAAAATTAATCAATTTGATTAATTCATACATGTAATTAGTTGGCAATCAAGGTGTTTGATAAAATGACTAAATGAACTATATGATGTTAAGAAAGTTGCCAACCAAGTGTTTGTGAAAATGCCTAAGTGAATTGGCTAGACAAATAGGCATGGATGGCATGTCATGGTGAAACCGATGGCATGGATAGCTCTCGGTCATGGCAAGTGGCCAAGAGGCCCAATGGGCCAAGCCCAAATATTTTAGGCCCAATGTGATGTAATGGGTTTAGGATAAGCCCAATAAGAGTTGGTGGGCCCCACAAGCCCAATAGCCCAACGAAAATGAATAGTAAAATGAAAATGGGCTTAAGGCATAATTAGGCCCATTAAGGATTATTAAAGCCCATTAAGGGAAATGGACTGTATTTAATGTAAAAAACAGTAGGAAAAGTGTAATTAACCTGATAAATGGTTATATGCAGCTCCAGAGATTATTGGAGGAGCAAATCGGACTACTGAAACGAGTAGCGCAGAGAAAGTGAAATTTCTCGAGTGATTGCAGGTAAGGGACTTTTGTGAGTAGTTAGAGATACCTGCATGTATTTTCATCTTCTTTTACATTCACTTAAAAACTCTGAGGGTCAGAGAAAGTGAATAATAATTATTGTGACTCGATAGTGGCAAATTACAATTTTACCCCCAGTTAGTCAAAAAGTTAACTTTTGTGAAAAGTTTTAAAAAGCATGGAAACCACTATTTTGAGTGTTTAACTGCTGTTTAGCAGGAGAATAAATAGATGGGCTAATGATTTTAAGGTTGATGTGAATTAAGCACACTTTATAGTGCTGATTTTGATATTTTGTAAATCATCCCTTTTTAAAAGAGTCATCTATCATATTATGTGAGAATGAATCGTGCTAGAGCACAGCTCGCACTGGATTTCATATATTTTCCACATACATTAGTGCTGGATTATGATTCGCACTAGATTTCCATGGCATGCATGATAGAGTACTGGAGTTCTTACTCGTACTCAGTTTTTATGATATATGCATGAGAGAGTGCTGGAGCGATTAGCTCGTACTCGAGTTTTTCATGAGATGCATGACAGAGTGCTGGAGCGTTGCTAGTACTCAATTCTTCATGATTTATACATGACATAGTACTAGAGCTATTACTCGTACTTGATTTGATGATATTGTGCATAGCATGGTACTGGAGCTATTTCTCGTACTTGATTTAATACATGAACTATGCATTGACCTAGTTGCTGGAGGTTTACTCGCACTAGCGTTAAGTTTGTGATGTGAAATAGTGTTTGAGCGGAGTGTCGACTGTGAGTCGCGCTCAAAGGCGCGCACTGTATGTGATATATAATACATGTTAAAACCCATGCTTGATTCCTTGTGTGGACTGAGTATCACATTATGTGAGAGGATATCCGCATGAGGGTACTATAGAAGTGGTATGATATTCCATGGTTTGAGGGCTAAGACCAATGGCAGGTACCCCGACTGTGATGTAGGGTCCACGGAGTACGTTGTGCCATGCGAGTGGCATGGAGTACATTGTATCGTGTGGTCTTGTGGAGTTGAGGAGGATATAGCTGGCGGTTGTGATGGACTGACCCCCCTCCCGTTGCAGCAGTGATGCCCCGCACACTAGGATTCCGTGTAGCTTGGGATCACATGTCGGATATGATCATAGTCCAGGATACTATTTACATTTCACCACAGAGTCTCACATGATATATCACTTGATTGACTGATTTAAATTACGGACAGACCTGAGGGATGGGTTGGTCTCCGATTTTGTGATGTGAATTATTTAAATGCCATATTTATTGTGATTTAAATATACATGGCATGATTTGCCTAAAGGCATGATTTATATAAAGATGCATTGTTTTGCACTACATGCCTACATTTGAGAAAGAAAGCATGATTTCTATACATGGGATTTAATCTGTACAAGTATACATATATATATTTAAAGACATGCTTTTAAAGTGAGTTAAGGAAATAATGTTTTCAAGGCATAGCTTTATTTTGAGTAGATAGTGTAGATATCTACTTGCTTGCCTGATTTCCTTACTGAGCACGTTGTATGCTCACCCCCCTTTCTTTACATCTCTCTACAGAGCATCAGCTGTAGAGCGAAAGCTATTGATGGATAGTATTCGTGAGTCCACTGCTAGTTCCTATCGATCGCCAGGTATACATATTTTGTATAGTTATATATCTAAACATAGAAACAGCACAATGATGTATACGATATATATTATGGGGAATGTATTTGTATTAGCTTTTATATAATCTCACATGTATTATAAAAGCAGTTACAGTTAATAACAGTATATTGACATGTATGTATGATAATGGATAATGTGGTAAGCAATGATTATGACATCGAATCACAGCCTAACCATTGAGGAGAGGAAAGGTAAGTTCAAAATGCGAAAAATTTGTAGTGGTTTTTGGTTAAGTCATGGATTGAGAATGGGTCCTGATAGTGTGTTTGCCTTGGATAAGGAGATCGCAGACACTTCATCCAAGACCATACGAGGTATACTGCTTGTTTGTAATCGTGAGGCTCGTGTGTTATCTAATTCCCACGCATTCCTTTATTGATGTACAATTTGCATGTAAACTGAATTTAAAGCATGAACCCTTAGATTTTATTTTGCATGTAAATACCCCTATGCGTGAGCCCAGAGGACTGATATGGTGTGTAGAAGGTGTGAAATCAAGGTGGGAGATAGTGTGATGTTAGCAGATCTAGTGTTGTTAAACATATGTGGTTTTGATGTGATTTTAGAGATGGATTAGTTAGCGGCCAACTGTGTGAGTCTAGACTGCTACACTAAGACTATAACTTTCTCCCTACCTGAAAAGTTTAGTGTATGTTTGAATGTTATGGATTGAAAATGTATGAAGTCCATTGTGAGATATTTTAAGATATGGTTATATCACTGCTAAACACTGATTTAATTATTGATGTGAAGGTTACATCGCACTCATCTTTGATATGAGTCGAGAACATCTAAGATAAAGGATATACCGGTAGTATGTGAGTTTTCGGATGTATTTCCTAATGACTTACTTGGTTTACTACCGGAGAGAGAGCTGGAGTTCACTATCGATTTAGTGCCAGAGACTCAGCCGATCTCTAAACCTCCATATAAGATGGCGTTGGTCGAATTGGAAGAGTTAAAGAAACAATTGCAAGAACTGCTTGACCAGGGTTTTATTAGGCCTAGTGTGTCGTCATGGGGAGCTCCGGTGTTATTAGTAAAGAAGAAGGATGGTAGCCTAAGACTATGTTTAGATTACAAATTACTGAACAAGGCTAAGGTGAAGAACAAATATCCCTTGCCAAGAATAGACGATTTGTTTGACCAGCTGAGTGAGGCTTCCGTCTTTTCTAAGTTTGACTTGAGGTCAGTCTATCACCAGTTAAGAATCAGGAAGGAAGATGTTTCGAAGACAGCCTTCAGGACTAGATACGACCACTACGAGTTCTTAGTGATGCCCTTTGGTTTGACTAATGCCCATGCTGCTCTTGATGAATGAAGTATTTAGAGACTATCTAGATCAGTTTGTGATAGTCTTCATTGATGACATCCTTGTGTATTCTCGGTCTCACGAAGAACATGCACAGCATTTCAGGATTGTGTTGTTGATACTCATAGATAAGCAGCTTTATGGAAAGATCAATAAGAGTGAGTTTTGGCTAGATCAAATAGCTTTTCTTAGGCATATTGTAGAAAAGGATGAGGTGTCAGTTGATTCATCTAAGATAGAAGCTGTACTTAATTAGGAGAGATCGAGGACAGTTACAAAGATTTGGAGTTTTCTAGGACTTGCAAGGTATTATGGAAGATTTGTTGAAGGATTTTCCAGGATTGCCGCTCCTTTGACCAAGCTCTCACGTAAGGAGGTTCCTTTTGTATGGTCTGAACAGTGTGAGCAAAGCTTCCAAGAATTAAAAAGGAGATTAACGACGGCACCTATGTTGACTATCCCAAATGGACACGGAAGCTTTGCAGTGTACAATGATGCCTCTCAACAAGGATTACGGTGTGTACTCATGCAGCATGGGAGAGTAGTCGCTTATGGTTCACGACAACTAAAGGATCACGAGCAAAATTACCCCACACATGATTTGGAGTTAGCCGCAGTGGTGTTTGCATTAAAAATCTGGCGGCATTACTTATATGGGAAAAGGTTCTAGATATTTATTGATCACAAGAGCCTGAGATATATATTCAACCAAAAGGAGTTAAACATGATACAAAATAGATTGATGGAACTTCTTAAGGACTTTGATTGCGAGATACTCTACCATCCCGGGAAGGTTAACGTGGTCGCTGATGCCTTAAGTAGGAAGAGTGTGATATCTGCTATGATGACCAAGGAATGGGATTGTTTAGAACAGTTCACCGGACTCAGGATCAGAGTTGAGGAAGCAGAAGTTGGGTTTATGGCTAGCCTACGGATAGAGCCCAATATTATGAATCAGATTAGAACTGGACAACGAAATGATCAGAGGCTATTAGATATGGTTAACCAAGCTGAACAGACCTCGCAGTCAAATTTCTTAGATAGTGATGATGGGTTACTAAGGTTTAAGGATCGAATCTATGTTCCGAACAATGATGCCCTAAAGCAACAATTACTGAGGGAGTCTCACTGCTCGCGATACACCATGCACCTCGGAAGTACCAAGATGTACCAAGATTGGAGAAGGGTGTATTAGTGGAGTGGTAAGAAGTAGGCCGTGGCAGAATATGTGGCCAGATGTTTGGTATGCCAACAAGTGAAAGCTGAGCACCAGAAGCCCTGCGGATTGCTTAAGCCTTTGTCTGTGCCTATTTGGAAATGGGAGCATATCACCATGGACTTTATCATGGGATTGTCGAGGACTCGAAGAGGTTATGATGCAATACGGTGATAGTAGATAAATTAACGAAGAGTGCCCACTTCCTTGCCATCAAGAGCACGGATACCTTGAGTACCTTAGCCGAGCTATATGTTAGGGAGATAGCTAGACTGCATGGGACTCCAGTGAGTATTACATCTGATAGAGATTCTCGGTTGACCTCCAGATTTTGGACTTATTTTCAGGAGGTTATGAGATCTCGATTGAGTTTTAGTACCGCCTATCATCCTCAGACTGATGGTCAGTTCGAGTGGACTATACAGACCTTGGAGGGCATGTTGAGGGCGTGTACGATGGATTTTAGGGATCATGGGATGATCACCTACCCCTTACCGAGTATGCATATAATAACATTTATCATATGAGTATTGGTATGGCACCATATGAGGCTCTATATGGTAGGAGGTGTAGATCCCCCATAGCTGGGGAAGAAGTGGGTGATAGGAAAGTAATTGCTCTCGAACCAGTTGAACAGGTAGTTCAGAAAGTGAAGATCATTTATGATAGATTACGGGCTACTCAGAGTCAACAGAAAATTTACGTAGATGTACGTAGACGGCCACTCAAGTTCCGCATTGGAGATGCTGTATTCCTTAAGATATCTCCGAGTAAGGGTATCATGCGCTTCGGGAAGAAAGGGAAATTGAGTCCTCGATATGTAAGACCATTTGAGATTTTGGAGAGAGTGGGAGACGTTGCCTATCGATTAGCTTTACCTCCGGAGTTTTCAGGGATACACAATGTCTTTCACGTCTCCATGTTGAGGAAGTATAATCTAGATCCCTCCCATATCATCGAGCATGAAGCATTGGATATTCAAGGGGATATGAGTTATATGGAAGAACCCATCTGAATACTTGACAGATAGGAAAAAGGTACTTCAGAAGAAAAGGATTCCATTGGTTAAAGTCCTCTGGAAGCACCACTCAATGGAGGAAGCAATTTGGGAACTAGAAAGCCTTATGAATGAGAAGTACCCCCAAATATTTAGTGGATCAAGTTGAATTTAGAGGGCCAAATTCTCTAAAGGTGGGGAGGATGTGAGAACTGTAAATTTTATGTACCTTAACTATGAGATTTGCAAATGTGAGAAGTTGTAATTGGTGAATGTAATTATGATATGTTGATGTACATAAGTTTTAAATCTAATGAAGTATAAGGAGATGAAGTTTTTAAGTCTTAAATGTGTGTAAATTGAAATATGGCCTATAGGGTAAATTAAGCTAAGTTTCACATTAAGTTTCCGGAAAATGGATGCAGCAGCAATAGGATTAGTGAAGGCTAGATCGATCTCCAAGGGAAGAGAGATCGATCTCATAGCTCCAGAATGCAGAAAATGTGCAAAAGCAGGCAAGAAGATCGATCTCATAAGGAAGAAGATCAATCTCATGCTGCATCTGCCTAGCAAGAATCGATCTGGTCATAAGGGCAGATCGATCTCCTTAAGTCTCGGCTTGGAAGAGATCGATCGCTACCCTCGACTAGATCGATCTTGTAGTTGTTAATGGAGCAGTTGGAGCAGCTGAAATCAAGCAGAGATCGATCTCCTTCAAATGCCATATCGATCTCATACGCCCTGTCTATATAAGAATCATGGGATTTTGCCTGGAAACTGAGCCTCTCTTACCTACAAACCCTAACACTCACCATTTTCACCCAAACCAAGCTTTCTCTCTCTAAGATTCACCATACTCTAGATAGAATTAGACAAAGGAGTAAGACACAAAGTTGTTCCTCTTGGTGAAGAGAACAACATACTAGAGGAGTAAAGATTAAGCTTAACAAAGGAAAAGGGCAAGCATTCTACAAGTTGGTCAAGAGGAGACAAGTTAAATGAGCTCACAAGATCCTTGTTTTTCTTAAGCATTATCATTATATATGTTGGTAAATGGATATATATGTATTATAGGTATATTTGGTTAGAAATGTCTAAGTCATGGGGAAGACAACCAATGAGTATAGTTGAGAAATGAAATGTGAATATCTTGTGATGATTATGTGATAGCTAAAGTGATGATAAAGATGTAGGAGAAGTTTTTAAGACAACGTGTGTATTTAGGAGTAGTAATCCAGATATAGTATAAGTATAGGTATAAATGAGGTGAAGAGATAAATGAGAGCGATGCATATTGACAATTTAATGATGTTTGGATAGCTCGAGAATCCAACACGGGAAACAAGGCTGATCCGAGAGCCGAAGGATATTGTGGCACTCAAAGTGCACGAGGTAAAGGAAATGAACCGTTTGTGATTGTGTGTCACGACCCTCAACTTACCAAAAATCGTCACAATTTGTTCGCTTTTCATACATTATTATTTTTTTGTTCTTACCTTATCTCGATCGTGATCAGCTACACTCTCAACAGTTGGGCTATGTGTCAATGTCTACCTCACCCAACCATAACAATTTCATTTGCATTAAAATTTAGAAGTAAACACTTGTATAAATAAATCAGAGTGTTGTTTACATGTGTTTACATTGCTTTACATCCCCAATAGTTACATACAAAATGCTACTGTGCTATAGAAAGTTTAGATACAAAATCACATCAGTGTGTATACCTTACGCGATGGGATGCAGCGGATACCAAAAGGGAAAGCCTCCGGTCACTCTCAATCTATACTCAATGCTCTGTCGAGAAGGGAAAATAAGGTGGGTGAGTAAACAACACACTCAGTAAGGCAATCATGCGAACAAGTAGATATTGTTTTATCTACCTGATCGTGATGCCATGCTAAAACCATACATTCATACCTCAAAAAGCATCATGTTCATGCTTCTGTTATTGGCATGTAAAGCAAATCATGTTATTTTTTAGTGCACAAATCAAATTCAAAGCATGGCGTAAATCATCATGCATATTTCACAAATAAAGCATGGAAAACCATCATGCGTAAGTGCACTTTAATGCCATTAATCATATTTTTTCAAGCAAATCATGCGATTTAGTTCAGTGCACAAATCAAGTTCAAAGCATGAAAAATCATCATGAATACGTGCACTTTAAAGCAATTATCATGCTTTCTCATCTCAATAAAATCAACACTTGTCAGGACTCAACCCCTCCCTTGGACTGTCCTGATCACAATACATTTTCAAAACATAGATTCATTCATAATAAAAGACATATGAGATTGGTAATATAATTAAGGGAAATCTCCTCTAGGACTATGGCCATATCCTGTGATCCCAGGCTACACTGATTAGGTGTGCGAGGTGTCACCACTATCTGCTTCCACACGGGAGGTGGGTCACGTCCAGCTCACCGGTCCATAGCAAATCTAATCATCGTCCGAAGATGGCATATCACAATCTCAACACGGTATAACGTACTCTATGCTACCTGCATGGTACAGCGTACTCCGTGGACTCATATCAACACATTATATCACGCTACATCTCAAAACGCACGTGTGAGCCTATTTAATCGGTATAACACCCAATCTACCTGAAGATCCTAGCAAGGTTATCAATATGTCAAATTCTCAAAAATGCACGTACGAGCCTATTTAATCGGTGCGATACCCAGTCTACCCGAAGCCCCTAGCACAACAACAAGTATGGTGGGCATCTAATGCGATCTATGCTCCAGCACCATGCTAAAACTAATGTAAACTCTGTGCGAGCTCAACTCTAGCACAACATTATAGATATCCATGTGAAAACTAGTGCGAGCTACGCTCTGGCACTCATGCGTATGAAAGCACATCAAATCTCGTGCGAGTCATACTCTAGCACGCTTTCATTCTCACGAAATCCATGTAGGTGGCTCAATTCTTTGCAAAACATGGTTATAAACCAAATTAAATCATTTCTTTTGCAAATCATTTCAAATGTTAGCCAACCCACCAATCACTTGCTAAAAAGCATTAAAACAAGGTTTTCAAAGCATCATGCTTTTGTTTTCATGCACATTTCTCAAAACCCAACTATTTGCCCTTCAATCACCCAATTTCATTTCCTAGTATCACATGCACTCTAGTAAAACATTAAGCGCCCAAATTGCGCACAGATATCTCTAAGAGTCCACATAATTCCCTTACCTCGATTTACTCGGGGTGCGACTCTTCCTTTTCGCTTCTCACGCTTTTAGCTCAACTTGCTCCGATGTAACCTCGGGAGCTGCAATTCATTCATCAAACGCTCTAGTTAGTGTTGCTAACTCTCATTCAACTATGCATTTTACCCAATGCCTTAAATATTCATTTTACCCCTTTTTGGGTAAGTCTCACAATTCATTCCATAACACCATCTTATATCCATACCCCCAATACCATTATCACCTTAAAATATCCTATTCATCATTTATTCCACTATATTTCACTTTCTCACACTAACCCATTTCTACGTTATAATCATTTCATTGCATCCTAGGTAGTTCTACCATTAATATGCACACCAAATCAACTTCAACATCAATAACTAAACAAATGTACTTGAGTTGGTGCTTTAGAAACTCACCTCTTTAGATTTCCTTCTCACTCCAAATGACAATGCTCCTTGACTCCTAAATCCAACAAATGGGGGAATGCCTTCAAGCTATGTTGTTCTTCTCCTTGATGTGAACAACTTTGCGTCTAATAGTCTTCCCTCAAATCTTCTTGAAAATAGGTGGATTTAGAGAGAGAAAACTAGGTTTTGGGTTAAAAAAGGTAGAGTGAGACTGTTTCCCAAAATCTGCAGATCCAACTGCTCCTATTTATAGATTTAGCTTGATGAGATTGATCTGTTTTGGGTGGAGATTGATCTGGTCCTCTTAAAAATCCATCATTTTCATGACATTTGAAGGCATGAGATCGATCTGTCTCAACCTTAAGATTGATCTGTCTCAAGCAGAAAGTTGAGGAGATCGATCTGCTCCAACCCAAGAGCTAAGGAAATCGATCTGCTTGCCTCAAGAATCGATCCTCTCATTACAGAATGTTTAGCATATCAATCTGGCTCCTTTGGAGATCGATCTACACTGTTCCTATAACATGGATACGTGGAAGACGTTATGTACATTTGCCAACTCTGGTGGTAACGCCAACCTATAAGCCTTATCTCCCACCTTATCAAGTATCTCAAATGGCCCTATATACCGAGGGCTCAACTTCCCCTTCTTCTCAAATCTCATAATCCCCTTGAGGGAGAAACCTTCAAAAACACTGACTCACCCACCATAAACTCTAGTGGTCTCCGTCTCCTGCCAGCATAACTCTTTCGTCTGCTCTGAGCTGTCCATAACCTCTCACAAATCAACTGGACATCCTCAAAGGCTTGTCTAATCAAGTCAAGAGCAAAGATCAGTCTGTCACCAACCTCTTCCATCCAATAGGGAATAGCATCTACGCCCATACAATACCTCATATGGTGTCATCCCGATACTCACATGAAAACTGTTATTATAGGCGAACTTTGTGAGCAGCAAATGGTCATCCCAGGAGCCTCCAAAATCCAATGCACATGCTCTCAACATATCCTCCAGGGTCGTATAGTCCTCTCTGACTGACCATCTGTTTAAGGATGAAATGCGGTACTAAAACTCAACTGGGTCCCCATCGCTTCCTGAAAATGTTCCCAGAAGTGAAAAGTGAAGCGAGTATCCCTATCAGAAACAATGCTCACTGAAATTCCATGTAGTCTCACTATATCGCGCACATACAAGTTCTCTAACTAGTTTAGAGTATCGGTAGCTCTCATAGCTAGAAAATGGACTGATTTCGTCAACCAATCCACAATCACCCATATGGCATCATGGCCTCTGTCGATCCTCGGTAATCCCATCACAAAATCCATGGTGACATACTCCCACTTCCATGTCGATATCAGTAGAGGCTGTAATAATCCTACAGGCCTCTGATGCTTTACCTTCACCTGCTGACAAATGAGACACTTAACGACATATTCAGCAATGTCTTTCTTCATCCCAGACCACCAATAAATCTTTCGAAGGTTTTGATACATCTTAGTACTCCCTGGTTGTATCGTATACCTCGATGAGTGAGCCACTGTCAAGATTAACTTTTTGATCTCTAGATCTTTGGGGACATATATCTTACCACTGAACCTCAACAACCCACCTAAACTCAACTCAAAGTCCGTCTCTGTACCCCTCTATATCTGCCCGACAATATCACTGCACTGTTGATCCGTTCACTGAGCCTGTCGGATTTGATCTATAAGATCCGATTCCAACTGCAGGCTAGCTATCATAAATCCATTATCAACGTCAGGTGGGGTCATATCCAAATTGAGGTTCGTGAACTGTTCCAACAGCTCGTGTTCCCTGATCATCATGAATGATACCACTCGAGATGCTTTCTACTCAATGCATCAGTAGCTACATTTGCTTGACCTGGGTGGTATAAGATCTCACAATCATAATCCTTTAAAAGCTCAAGTCTTCTCCTCTGTCTCATGTTTAACTCTTTCTGCGATAACAGCTACGTAAGGCTCTTGTGATCAATGTAAACCTGAAATCTCTCACCATAGAGATAGTGACGTCATATTTTCAATGCAAACACCATAGTCGCCAACTCTAAATCGTGGGTCGGGTAGTTCCTCTCATGATCCTTCAACTACCTTGATCCATAAGCTACTACCTTCCCATCCTGCATCAATACACAGCCCAATCCTTGGTGTGAAGCATCCGTATACATCGAGAACCTCCTGAGCTGGCAGGAATTGTGAGAATCAGAGCTGTGGTTAATCTCCTTTTCAACTCCTGGAAACTTTCCTCACACTTATCGTCCCACATAAATTTAACATTCTTTCTCATGAGACGTGTCAACGAAATAACTAATCTTGAGAATCCCTCTACAAACCTTCGATAATATCCAGCTAAACCCAGGAAACTTCTAATCTCTGTCATTGTCTGGGGTCTCTGCCACTGTATCATTGCCTCAATCCTTGATGGATCCACTGACACTCCATCCTTCGATACTATATGACCCAAAAAAGAGATCTGTTCCAACCAAAAGTCGCACTTACTGAGTTTTGGGCAGATCGATCCCTCAACTCCAGTATTGGGCAGATCGATCTCTTAACCCTTATAGATCGATCTTACTCTTCCTTAATACCTTTGTACAGGCTCAAGGCTTGGCAGATCGATCTCATGTCTTCCTGAGATCGATCTCTCATCCAAGATAAACCCAGGAGATCGATCTCTCATAACCCAGATCGATCTCTTATCTATAGAAAACCCAGGAGATCGATCTCTCATAACCCAGATCGATCTCTCATCAACAGAACTTTAAGTTCTGGTACTGATAACCTCTAAACATGTTTTTGTATCATCTTTATATTATTGAATTTACTTGTTTTGTCATTTCAAAATACATTAACTCAACAATCTCCCCCTTTTTGATATGACAAAACTTATTCAATCAACATATTTAGTTAATTTGCAGAAGCTCCCCCTTTTTGTGAGCTCCCCCTTTCTTTTAGCTTTTGACCGTGTTACTATCTTAACTCCCCCTCATTTTAATCATTCTTTTAAAACTTTAGAGATGTTTCTTAAAGCCATTTTCACATCTTCTAATTAACCATATGTTCTCTTTTCTTTTAATTAAACATATGTTCTCTTTTCTTCTCCCCCTTTTTGTCATATCAATGGCAAGAAGGAAATAATATTCATGTCATTTCAAATTAACATTTTCATTAAAACTCAGTCAACAAGAAGACAAAGGGCAGTTCATTCAAGCAAATTGAGTTCAAATAACAAAGAGTAATGAAAACATATAACTAGATCTAGCAACTAAGTCCTATGGTGGAGGAGGAAATCGATCCATGAGATCCTTAACATGAGTGCGAGTGTCTTGAAGCTCATCAAACATCGCCTCCTGAGCCTCATGAAGATTTGCAAGACCGTCATCCACTTTGCGGTTCAGTTCCTCGAACATCCGCTGCTGAGTTGCATGAAGGTTTGCAAAGCCTTCATCGATTTTTCTGTTGAGGTCACTCATCATCGTCATAATGAGCTCCATGCCAGCAGGTGAGGGTGCAGGTGTAGTGGGCTGAGCAGGTGGAGATGGTGGACGTGCAGTCGGTGCAGCCGGTGGATCGACAGGCTCATCGAAGGGATCTTCCTCCATAGCTGCTGCAGAAGGCTGTTCCCGTTTCTTCTTTCAGTCGCCCCGGAAGTCTTTGTAGTAGCCCATGTGATGGAGTGTCCCAATGTTGAGGACGCTCTTCGGAGAGGGCATTCCGCAGGTTTCGCAACTGCTATCTATTCCAAGTCGGTGGAGAAAGTACGCCAGTGGTTGCGGAAACACGATCGTTGTGACTTGACCTCGTACGATCTTCTACCAGTCTTGATAGATAAAGTGAATGAGGTTGGGTTTTTGACTGCTGGAATGAATGTGGTGAAGCCAGAACCTATCTAACTGTCTAACAGTGGAGTGACGGGTACCAAAAGGACGAAGATTCTAAGAAATGATGAGGTGGAGTAACCGGGGGTGCATTGGGAGGTAACTCGCCTTATCCCCGGGAATATCAAACTCCAAAGGAACTTCCTCATCTTCGTTTGTCAAGCCTTCATCGCGTATGTCAAACGCTTTGGCAAGGACTTCAGTGTCGACGACAATGGATTTACCCATGACATACGTAGTAAATCCGAGAATGTTACAAGTGTCGTTGGGATCATAGTTGAGTTCGGCATTGGAAAAGAATGCGCAAACGATATTTAGAGGTACGAGAGTATTGATTTTTAGGAAAGACAGCCATCCAAAATATTCAAATTTAGACAGATACGAAAAATCAATTCAGTTTAGGAAAGAGAAATCGATTGTACGCCAATGTTTAATTGGCATGGTTGAAAAGTATTCTTCATATCGTTTCCTTTTGGCAGGTGTTTTAAAACACCTGTTGAAGGTAGCAACGGAAGAGGGAGGAATGGATTGGGAGGATGACCCGGGTTTTACATTGGATCGGGGAGGTTTTTGGCCTACTCTCTTAAGGCGAGGCATGGTTCTAGATACTATATTGACTTTAAGACAGGTTCACAAGCACAAAATCAATGAAGCAGTGACTAGATGTGCCCTAGAGTGAAATATAACACAAATCTTAAGAAAATTTTGAAAAAACAATGAGAAATGTGGGTTACTATACCAGTAAACGAAGAAAAGATGCGACGAAGGCCGTACCGAGATCGATCTGCGGAGGAATCAAGAGAGGAGGTGCGAGGGAAGTTAGGGATTTTGAATTTGGAGTTTTGAAATTTGGGAATTTTTCTCCAGTATTTATAGTCCAGGGCACAGGAGATCGATCTGTCGGGACGACAGATCGATCTGTCATTTCCAGAAGCCCAAGGAGATCGATCTGTCGTATGCACAGATCGATCTGTTTCGAACAGAGGCGTAAGGAGATCGATCTTCCAAATGCATAGATCGATCTTCAGAGGACAGAGGCTTGAGGAGATCGATCTGTTGTATGCACAGATCGATCTTCAGGATACAGAGGATAGAGGAGATCGATCTGTCGTATGCACAGATCGATCTGTTATCTAACAGAGGCTTAAGGAGATCGATCTTATGGATAGAAGATCGATCTGCCTAGCTTAACCTTAATGCTTGAGGTTTATTTGAGGTATGGAGATCGATCTATATGAATAGGAGATCGATCTCTCATACTTGTTGCCCAGAAAAATCATTGAAAATCACTTTTAAGACAATTTGAAATCAAGATTTTGAAGCACAAACATCTTAGGGAACATTCATAAGTCCTAATTCACCTCTAAGAATACAAAACCTATCTCTATCAAGGGGTTTGGTGAATATATCAGCTATTTGATGTAAAGTGTCAATGTACTCTAGAATTATATCCCCCTTTTGCACATGGTCTCTAAGGAAGTGATGCCTAATTTCTATGTGCTTGGTTCTAGAGTGTTGAATAGAATTTTTAGATAGATTAATGGCGCTGGTATTATCACATTTAATAGAGACTTGTTTCATGTCAATACCATAATCTTTCATTTGTTGTTTAATCCACAACACTTGAGCACTACAACTACCTGCTGCTATGTATTCAACTTCAGTTGTGGACTGAGCCACACTGTTTTGTTTCTTGGAGAACCAAGAGATTAGTCTATTTCCTAAGAATTGGCAAGTACCTGAAGTACTTTTCCTATCTATTTTGCATCCCCCAAAATCTGCATCTGAAAATGCATGAAGTACAAAGGTAGAGTCCTTGGGGTACCAAAGTCCTAGATAGGGAGTGTCCTTAAGGTATCTAAAGATCCTTTTAGTGGCTAATAAATGTGATTCCCTAGGAGAGGATTGAAATCTAGCACAAAGGCATACACTAAACAAAATATCTGGTCTACTTGCAGTTAAATAAAGCAATGAGCCAATCATAGACCTATAGAGTTTAGTATCTACACACTTACCACTTTCATCCTTATCAAGCTTGATGTTGGTGCCAATTGGAGTTGCATGAGGTTTGCAATTGTCCATTCCAAATCGCTTGAGCAAATCCTTAGTATACTTTGCTTGATTGATGAAGGTTCCATCTTTTGTTTGCTTTACTTGAAGTCCCAATAAGAATGTGAGTTTTCCCATCATGCTCATTTCAAACTCACCTTGTATGATCTTAGCAAACTCTTGACATAAAGACTCATTAGTTGATCCAAAAATAATATCTACATACACTTGTACAACTAATAAATCCTTATTTTTATTTTTGATGAATAAAGTGGTATCCACTTTTCCTCTTGAAAATTCATTTTCTATTAAAAATTTTGACAACCTTTCATGCCAAGCTCTAGGAGCTTGTTTCAAGTCATAGAGTGCCTTAGATAATTTAAAAACATGTTCAGGAATTTCATGATTTTCAAAGCCAGGAGGTTGTTCAACATAGACTTCTTCATTAATGAAACCATTCAAGAATGCACTTTTTACATCCATTTGATATAACTTGAAGTTTTTATAGCATGCAAAGGTAAGTAACATTCTTATTGCCTCTAATCTAGCTACCGGTGCATAGGTTTCATCATAATCTATACCTTCCTCTTGTCTATATCCTTGTGCAACTAACCTAGCCTTGTTCCTTATGATCACACTATTTTCATCCATCTTGTTCTTGAATATCCATTTAGTTCCAATTATAGAGTGATCACTAGGCCTAGGAACTAGTTTCCATACTTTGCTTCTCTCAAATTGATTTAATTCTTCTTGCATTGCTAAGAACCAATTATTGTCATCTAAAGCTTCATTGACATTCCTAGGTTCTATTTGAGATACAAAGGCTATATATTGACACATATTTCTTAGAGATGATCTAGTTCTAACTCCAAGAGTTGGATCTCCTACTATTTCACAATCTTTTACATATCCTAACTCTCTTGGTGCTCTAGACTCTCTCTCTAATATCTCTATTTCTTCTTCATCTTCTTTATTCAAGTTAAGTTTTTCTAATAAATCATCTTCTAAGTTTGGAAATTCCTCCAAGTTTTCATCAAATATTCCAACATCCTCATCATTGGTTGAATCTTTAGATACATCATTTGACTCATCAAATATAACATGAATAGATTCTTCAACCATTAATGTTCTTTTGTTATATACTCTATAAGCCTTTGAATTCAATGAGTACCCTAGAAAGATTCCTTCATCACTTTTGGCATCAAATTTTTCTAAATTATCTTTCCCATTATTTAAGACAAAACATTTGCAGCCAAAGGGATGGAAGTAACTAATGTTAGGTCTTTTACCTTTGTAAAGCTCATAAGGGGTTTTCTTAAGCATGGGTCTAATCATAGCTCTATTAATTATATAGCAAGATGTGTTTATAGCTTCAGCCCAAAAATACTTTGGCAAATTATTCTCACACAACATGGTTCTAGCCATTTCTTCCAAGGTTCTATTTCTTCTTTCAACTACTCCATTTTGTTGTGGTGTCCTAGGGGCTGAGAAGTTATGACTAATTCCTTGATCATTGCAATACTCGTCAAATCCTATGTTTTCGAATTCCTTGCCATGATCACTTCTAATGCTAGTTATTGTATACCCTTTTTCATTTTGAGTAATTTTTGTATAGGCTATGAATTTTTCTAAGGCTTCATTTTTTACTCTTAAAAAGAACACCCAAGTGAACCAGTGTAATCATCAACTATTACAAATCCATAGTGTTTCCCACCTAGACTAGTTGTTCTAGTTGGTCCAAATAAATCTAAGTGAAGTAATTGAAGAGGCCTAGTGGTGGATACAACATTCTTAGGCTTAAATGTTATCCTTTTATGTTTTCCTTTAACACAAACTTCACATATTTCTTCATAATCAAAGGATAGCTTGGGTAAACCTATGACTAGATCCTTTCTAACTAACTTAGATAGCACATGCATGCTAGCATGACCTAGTCTTCTATGCCATAACCAAGATTCCTTTTTATTGTCTACCATTAGGCATATATTTTCATTTTTGAGTTCATTAAGATAGACAATATATATATTACCTTGCCTATGACCTAGAAAAAGTACTTTGTTTGACTTAAGATCTACAACATGATATTTCATGCAATCAAAAATTATTTTGTAACCTTTGTCACAAAGTTGACTTATACTTAATAAGTTATGCTTTAGACCCCTAACAAGTAATACCTTTTCTAATGAAAAATAGTCATTACCTATTGAGCCACTTCCTTCAACTTGGCCTTTGGTGTTGTCCCCAAATGTGACCTCTCCACCAACCTTTGATTTAAAAGAGTTGAAGTGGCTTCTATCTCCCGTCATGTGCCTTGAGCATCCACTATCCAAGTACCATGCTTCCTTTGTTTTAGCTTTGTGGCCATGCTCAATTACCTATAAAAAGATTCCAACTCAAGTCTTAGGTACCCAAATTCTCTTGGGTCCTTTGAGGTTAGTGAATACAATTCTTGATCCCTTTGGGATCCATTTAGCTAATGCATTAATATTCTTGGAGTGAATTACTTCTTTTGGAATCCATATCCTTTTTACTATTTTTCTTTTAAGAGATCTCATTTTTATATTGCAATTATGTGATGCATGTCCCTTCCTATTGCAATATGAACAAGAAGTTGATAGTTTATTTATACTATTTCTAGCAACAAAGCTTTTAAGATGAGTCTCTCTACTTTTTGCATTATATCCTAACCCATTTTTGTCAAAGAATGCCCTTTGAGTCTCTAGCATGCTATCCAACTTTTGTTGACCCATGTGGAACCTATTAAAGGAATTATGTAGATTGCCATTTTTCTCTTTAAGATCACAAATTTCACGATTTGAAATTTCTAATTTCTTTTCGCATTCTAATTTGTCCCTTAGCATCAACTCATTTTCTTTTCTTAATTTGGATATTATCTTTTTATATTTCATGCTTATGCATTCATACTCTAATGCAAGATCATCAAAGGCATCTTGCAATTCATCAAAGGAATATTCATTGAGGTTTGAAGTTACCTTTTCATCCTCAATAGCCATGAAGCACAAGTTGGCAATGTCCTCATTTGAGTCATCATCGGAGCAGTCACTGTCGTTCCATGTTGCTACCATTGCCTTCTTTTTGTGGAACCTATCATTGGACCTTTTAAGAAGAGGGCAGTTAAATTTTATGTGTCCTGATTTTTTACATTCATAACACACAATTAAATCTTTTCTACCTACTTCTTCTTGATCTCTCTTATTGTTTCTCCTATTACTACCACTAGCTCTCATCCTCATGAACTTGTTAAATCTTTTGGCAAACATTGCCATCTCAAGGTCCTCTTCACTACCACTCTCATTCTTAATCTCCTCTTGAGCAGTGAATTTTAGAGCAACTCCCACTTCCTTGGGTGGCTCTTCATTTCTTCTTAATTTCATCTCATAAGTGAGTAGTGATCCTATTAATTCATCTAAAGACAATGTGTGACGATCCTTAGATTCCTCAATTGCAGTCACTTTAGCTTCCCATGATTTAGGTAAGCTATTTAATATTTTCTTGACCATTTCAATATTAGAGTATATCTTTCCTAAGGACTTTAATCCGTTAATAACATCCGTGAATCTAGTGAACATCTCACTAATTGATTCTCCTTCCTTCATCCTAAAAAGCTCATAATCATGTGTGAGCATCCCTACCTTAGTCTCCTTCACTTGGGTAGTACCCTCATGAGTTATTGCCAATTTGTCCTAAATTTGTTTGGCATTATCACACCCGGAGACTCTATTATATTCATTTGGACCTAAGGCACAAAATAATGTGTGCATAGCTTTAGCATTTAGCTGAGCACATTTAATATCATTTGAATCCCATTCATCTTCTTCTTTAGGGATATCTCTTCCCTCTATTCTCTTTGTAGGGATTTGAGGTCCTTTAATTATGATCCTCCACACCTCATAGTCATTTGCTTGAATGAACAACATCATCCTAGTCTTCCAGTAAGCATAATGTTCTCCATTGAACATAGGAGGTCTAACCGTAGAGTGCCCCTCACCTACCAAACTAGTTGCTACATTGTTGTGAGCCATTTGATCGTTTCTAACTCTTAGGAAGTCGTTCCTATGTGATTAAAGAGTCCTAGCTCTGATACCAATTGTTGGCTCTACCGAGAGGGGGGTGAATCGGTTTTCTAATGTTTATGGCAAATTTTAAATTAATCCTAATTTAATTAGCAAATGATAGTGAGCAATGTAATAAAATTAAACAATTTAATGCAAGATAGGGAAGAGAGAAATAAACACAATCGCTTATAGAGGTTCGGCCAAACTCTTGCCTACGTCCTCTCTCCTTGACCCTCTTGTCAAGTGCTTTCTTTCTCTCCTTCAACAGAAGTTACAATCTTCCTTTTTCAGGTTAAGGAATAACCTCTCTACCCTTTGCAATACAAAGATGTATTCACCCTTTTACAATTTTATCTCACTGAGGAACAATCCTCTTCTCTTCTAAGGTAAGGATGAATACAGAATCAAGCTCTTAGTGTGGGTAGGACAATTACAACTTTTGCACTTAAGCTTATACAACAAACTCAATAAATGAGGAATGAAGACACAAGGAATGAAAGTATTAAACTCTTGAGAATGTAAGAAATGTGCAGCAATAGTGTCTCTGTTCTCATTGTCTTCAATGCTTTTTTAAATACTGAAGGATTGGCAGTTGGAGCATTAAATGCTATTTTTCCTGTTGAGATTTTGCAGAAACTAGCCGTTGGATACCTCCAGTAGAGTGCCAGATCGATCTGCCATTTTGGCCAGATCGATCTCTTAGTTATAAATCCTGCAAGATCAAAGCACAATAACACAAGGAGATCGATCTCATAGGTTAGCAGATCGATCTCTTAATTTGAAAATGATAGGGGAGATCAATCTGTCGAATAGGCAGATCGATCTTCCAATCTCTCTGTTAAAGGCAAGATCGATCTACAGATCGATCTGCCATGCAATCTCGTAGTGGGGAGATCGATCTCTCAATAACCCAGATCGATCTCCTTAGCTCTTTGACTTTGAGGAGATCGATCTCTTTCTTATCAGATCGATCTCATAAGCTCTCTGTTTGAGTGTAGATCGATCTTACAGATCGATCTACTGTCTTTGCATTAAGGGAGATCGATCTCTTCATAGATCAGATCGATCCCTCAACTCCAGTATTGGGCAGATCGATCTCTTAACCCTTATAGATCGATCTTACTCTTCCTTAATACCTTTGTACAGGCTCAAGGCTTGGCAGATCGATCTCATGTCTTCCTGAGATCGATCTCTCATCCAAGATAAACCCAGGAGATCGATCTCTCATAACCCAGATCGATCTCTTATCTATAGAAAACCCAGGAGATCGATCTCTCATAACCCAGATCGATCTCTCATCAACAGAACTTTAAGTTCTGGTACTGATAACCTCTAAACATGTTTTTGTATCATCTTTATATTATTGAATTTACTTGTTTTGTCATTTCAAAATACATTAACTCAACATAAAGTTTCATTATGCTTTTATTATGTGAATTTGTGATTTTTAACATCATACTCTATCTTGATAAATGAACATTTGATTTTTAAAGCATCACTATTTTATGTAAATGTTTTTATGTTAATATCGTTTTAAATGCACTTTTTATTGGGTTTTCCCCAAAGCTCACCCCCTACTCCTTCATATTACTTGCACTGATAGTACTTGCGCAGTACAGGACATAGGATGGTGGATTGACGACTCCCCAAGCTATACTTTGTACTGAGCGAGGTATACGCCTTACTTTTTGTGTTTATTTTCCAAACACTCCTGTAAGCATAGATATATGTATTTTATTGTGATACTTTTGGGATGTAATTAAGATTCCGTATGTTAGATTTTGATTTCTTTTTTTAGGAATTGAGTTATTCACATGAAGCATGATTAAGTCAATCCAAGTACATTAAGGTCTATTTTAGTTTTATCAGTATCACACTTATTATAAATGGATTACAGATTAACTAAGCGACAGTGAATTAAGAAGGTTAAGTAAGAAAATGTAGTAACTTACACAAGACAGAAGGCAGCGTTAAGTGAAGTGAAAAAAAATAGCTTGTATTTTCACACTTTCAGGTGTTACACAACCCCTGATTGGGGTTGTATGGTTAAAAGGGATGATACGATGATGATTTGGATTCAATTTCGATATGAGCGGGCGTGTAAGGTATATTCACGTTGTGAAATTATCGAGCACACTCCCTTTAATTGTCTACCTTAGGATTTAAAGATCGTGCACATGATAAATGAACATATGGATAACATTCAGATGCACTTTGGATATGAGACGAGATATGACCTTTAATAGATTCTATCCCAGAATAGCATGTGGGCATTTTATAATAGAGGCATAAGAAAGACAACAAATATGGAATATGCAGGACGGACGGAGGAAATGAGTGTTAATACCCAACCAGTACACGGATTAGTGAATAGAACTGTGATAATGAGATTATTGGTCATATAGAGGGTGACAATTCCTTGTTTCATCTTTTTTGGAATGGCAACAAAATGCCCACACAAAATGACTTCACCCTTGACTTCATCCCTGTATTAGATAACACAGCATCGCTGGCAATTGCCGTGTTCACTCTTGCCTCTTCTTCAGAAGATGAACCTTCTCCTTCACCAATCAATGTGGTTCTACCGAAGGTTTGTGCGAATGGGATAAAAAGTAAGCTCATCTGGGCAACTTATTTGAGTAGATGGCTAAGAATGATAATCTGTTCTCTAATTACCACCAAACTATGATCTCCAACCAACCGATGGATAATGTAGCAAAATGGTTGGAGCTAAATGGTATCTATGTGCAAGTATACATGGACATGCAACAAAGATTTTTGTAACTTAATTTATTAGTAGATGATTACATCTTAAAGTATATTCTAACCAATTATGAAGAAGGGTGGTCTACAAGTTTACTAAAGCATGATAAATAAAAATATAAAAATAAGTAAAATAAAAAACTAAGAATAAAATGAAAATAATAAGAGAAATGAGAAAAAGAGATACTTACAAAACCCAAATAAGAAACAAAAAGTAACTACAAAAGAAAATAACAAAATCTAATTCAATAAAATAAATGGGTTAAAGATACAAATATAAGAATTATGGGCATAAAATGCAAATAATGAAAATTAAAACTAGAAAATCCTAACATGAAAATAAAAATGCATGTGTTTAATCTAATTAAATGAAATATAAAATGCAAAATATCATAAACTAATGCATGATGAAATAAAATTCTAATGAAAACCCTAAAAAATCCTAAATGTAACCCTAACCTTAAAATGCAAACCCTAAAATAATTCTAGCTCTAAATGATATATGAATTAATTAAATGTATAATTAATTACTAAAAATATTTAACATGATGCATGAAAAAGAAAATTATCACGACCCAAAAATCAGAGTAAATTTTTCACTTTTCTTTCATACTTATCTGTCATCTGATCGTGACCACACTCCACTAAAAATTGGGCTGTGCGTCAATGCCAGTCCCACCATTCAATCATCATATAACTTAATTTCTTATTAAATGAAAAGTAAACACATGCATTTTTCATTGATTCTTTCTCATTCATTTACAAGTGTTTACAGTGTCTATATATCCCCGACAGTTACTTACAAACATGTTATTGTGCTATGCTTATTTAGATGCACTATGTACAAGTGTATATACCTCAAAATGATGGGCAGCAGCGGATATTAGGAATGTAGTACTCAGTCGCCTCAAAGTCTATTGGAGATGATCTGTGTGAGAAAATGAAAGGGGTGAGCACATCAAGCTCAGTAAGGCAATCCTACGAACAAGTAGGTAACCATACTACCTACATGAACGTGGTGCCATGCATAAACCACCCTTTCTCCACACATTCAAAACAGATGCGACAATTCATGATGTCATGTAAAACAAGTTAGCATGTGGATTTCAAAAAGCATGAAAAATTTAACATGCAAGTCTTTTAAATCATTCCATTCTCATGAAAATTTTACAACAAAGCCAGGATTCAGCCCATCCCTCGGGTAATCTGACTCACACAACACCATGAAATCAAATGCTTTTCACAACAATAGAAATATGCGATACAATGAATGTCATGTAAAACTAGTTTACATCACTCATGGGTTTAAATAGTACTGGAAATAACATCATGCAAGTTCAGTTTAAAACCCAGTTTCATTCTCATCAAAGTCACGTCTCAGCCAGGACTCAACCCCTCCCTCTGGTGATCCAGACTCACGCAAAACCCACAAAACGAGTTTCTCAAAACATCAACATGCGAGACTAGGCAATAGATATATATATATATATTTATATCTCGGGCAAATAACTAGGACAATGGCCATATGTCCTTATGATCCCACTGCTACACGGATCCTAGTGTGCGGGGTCTCACCACGATCGGGGTCCGCCTCGGGAGGTGGGTCAGTCCATCCCGTTGGCCCTGTCTGATCACTCGCATCTGAAGATGCCTCTCGCATCCGAAGATGCCACGCATCCGAAGATGCCACTCGCATCTGAAGATGCCACACATCTGAAGATGCCACATAATCAATCTCAGCACTGTATAACGTACTCCATGCTACTTGCACGGTACAATGTACTCCATGGACCCATATCAAATATCTATACTCATGCCCTGTCTCAAAACGCACGTGCGAGCCTATTTAATCGGCGTGACACACAGTCTACCCAACGCTTCAAGCATGGCTCATCGCATGTTCTCATAAAACCAGTGCGAGCGAGCTCCAGCACTCTCATAAAATCAAGGAAAATCTCGTGCGAGCCAAGTTTCAACACGCGTTTCATAAAATTTCATAAGATTAGTGTGAGCTAAGCTCTAGCACTCTGTCAAAACCATGTAAAACTAGTGCAAGCTATGCTCCAGCACTCTGTCATAACATTTCAAGTGAAAATCTGGTGCGAGTTAGACTCTAGCACCCTGTCACGAAAATCATATGAAAATCTGGTGCGAGTTAGACTCCAGCACCAATGCATGTAAAACTCTAGTGCGAGCTCTTGCTCCAGCACTAATGCATGCATCACACAAATCAAAAACTCGTGCGAGCTGAGCTCAGTACGTTACATTTCTAGAAAATCACGTTGGCGGCTACATTTCTCAAATCAATTTCAGAGAAAATCAACATTGATTAAAGTTATGCAATGTTGTGTCTTTTATTTAAAAGTTAGCTAGCCTACCCATGCATGTGTCAAACCACCTCAAAAACAAGCAAGAACCTCTTGTTCTTGCTCCTCCCAACTTTTCCTAATTTTTAAAATTTTACCCTTCACAAGGGTATTTTGGTAATTTGCCCATCTGAGGCACTAAAATTTTTATCTTAAATCTAGACCCTTCAGACAATTCAAGAGACTGCAAATGAAGTTGAAATTGCGTAAAGTTACTTCTAGCAATCCGTAAAATTCCCTTACCTGGAATCACGCGCAAGTTTATCCTGTCTCGATGATACTAGGTGTCTAAATCCAAATTCGCTCCAACCAAGTCTACGGAGCTGCATATAACCACGTATTTGGGTCAGTTCTAATATATTTATGAGTGTTTCACTCTTTCTGATCGAATCTAAAGTACTGGGCCCGTTTTACTTTATTGGGTCCGATTACACCTTAATGGGTCTCGACCCATTTTCAGCCCGTTTCTACTTATTAAATCCCTTCTTTAGATTTTACTGGGCTCATATGACTTACCAATACTCATCGGGCTTCGCTCCAAACTCATTGGATAGCTCGTATACTATTTACGATAATTACTTTAAAATTTCGAATAAAATTCCTTTTATGCAAAATTAATCCATAAAACCCGTAAAATAATCTTAACTCTGTATTAAGGACTCTAATTGTCGTAATTAAAATGTACTTACCCATTGTTATGCGGGGTACGAAAATCGAAGCTCAATCGGCTCTAGTTCGAATTATGTCGTAAAACTGCACAATTATGTAAATTCGAGTTATTTTTCATTAAATATAATATTAAATAAATTCTTGAAATTTACCCATAGGTCAATCTCGACCCTCGATCAAATTACCCATATCTCGAGTTGTCCCCGGTAATTTTTCTTTCCTTTTTCCCTTTTCTTTCTTTTCTTTTCTTTTCCTTTCCTTCTCTTTTTCCTTCCTTTTCCTTCCCCTTTCCTTTCAACCAAACAGTGCCGTTTCTGGTCTTTGTCGTCGTCGGGGGTTTCAACCGATTCGTCGGCCACTACAAGTCTCAAAAGGACCGCCTCTTCCTCCCGATCACGCCGGTGCCCTCCGTTCACACCCAGCTACCGTGGATCGTCGGAATCGGGCCGTTTTTCCTCGCGATTTTCTCTTCCTCCGTTCGTCGGTTTCCAACGTCTATACGGCGTGTCGTCGATGCCGTTGAGTTCGGCGGCCTTTCCACTTTCTTCTCCGACCTTCGTTTGGGTTTGTCAATCGTCGGTGGCCGTCGGGTGGCTCGGGTTTTCCTCGATTTTCTTTTCGGTTTTCGTTTTTGAGTTCTTCCCGATTTTCAAATTTTCGCTCTTTTTATTATTTTTATTATTATTATTATTATTATTATTATTATTATTATTTATAATTTGTTTTATTAATATTATAATCATTAAAATACTCAAACAAATTCTAAAATATCTTATAATTTATCTATTTTATTATGAATTAATTAATTTTTTTAATTTATTTATTTAATTTATTTATTGTATTTTAACCATTTTTTCGGTATATTTTCTTCGTATTTTCAGGATATTGTCCCAAGTGACTTTTCGGTATTTCTAAATAATTTTGGATCTTTATCAATTGGACTCGAAATTTTATAATTTCCTCATTATTGATCAAGATATCCTAAATCCTTATTTTTAATTAAAATTTTCTTATCAAATTTATACCAGATTTCGGTCTTTTAACCGTTTTACTCCTGCACTTGTTTCGGAACCAATTTAACCCGACTTTCCTTCATACATCCACTAACTTTTCTTATTTTAAATTCGTATTTTCCGTCAACTAAATTTTGATCCCTTTCGTTTGGCCTATGACCATCTCAGCCCTTATTTGGCTACTTCATACATTCACCGATATTTCATTTTATTCTATTTACAAATTTAATACAGTCAAGCTCTTCTTATGATTCAATTAATATGTGGAAGTGTACATCATATGAATCATAAGGAATGCATCAAAGAGAAATAAAAAGTGGGTCTTACATAATCTCCCCCACTAAAATAATTTGGTCCTCCAAATTGGAACCAAATCAGTCTCTGAACAAGTACTTCTCTTTCATCAAACTCTCTAACTCCCATGTCACTTCCTCCGGAGTGTGATGCTGCCACAGTACTTTCATCAAGGGAATCGTCTTCGATCTCAATACCTTCTCCTTCCTATCCACAATCTGGATCGATCTCTCAACTTATGACATACTTTCACTGAGCTCTAGTGGCTCGTATCTGATCACATGCAACAGATCCGACTGATGCTTCTGAAGCATGGAGACGCGGAAGATGTTATGGACATTTGCTAGCTCTGGTGGCAACGCTAGCCTATAAGCTCGATCTCCCACTCTCTCGAGTATCTCAAAAGGTCCTATGAAATGAGGGCTCAGCTTCCCTTTCTTTTCGAATCTCGTAATACCCTTGGAAAGAGAAACTTTCAAAATTAGAAAAAGTTAGGATGAGCAAGAACAAGAGGTTCTTACTTGTTTTTGAGGTGGTTTGACACATGCATGGGTAGGCTGGCTAACTTTTAAATAAAATGTACAGCATTGCATAACTTTAATCAATGTTGATTTTCTCTGAAATTGATTTGAGAAATGTAGCCGCCTACGTGATTTTCTAGAAATGTGACGTGCTAGAGCTCAGCTCACACGAGTTTTTCATTTGTGTGATGCATGCATTAGTACTGGAGCAAGAGCTAGCACTAGAGTTTTACATGCATTGGTGCTGGAGTTTAATTCGCACCAGATTTTCATATGATTTTCGTGACAGGGTGCTAGAGTCTAACTCGCACCAGATTTTCACTTGAATTGTTATGACAAAGTACTGGAGCCTAGCTCGTACTAGTTTTACATGATTTTGACAGGGTGCTGGATCTTAGCTCACACTAATCTTATGAAATTTTATGAAATACGTGCTGGAGCTTGGCTCACACGAGAGTTTTCTTGATTTTATGAGAGTGCTGGAGCATCGCTCGCACTGATTTTATGAGAACATGCGATGAGCCGTGCTTAGAGCGTTGGGTAGACTATGTCACGCCAATTAAATAAGCTCGCATGTGTGTTTTGAGACAGGGCATGAGTATGGATATGGGATATGGGTCCACGAAATACGTTGTACCGTGCAAGTAGCATGGAATACGTTGTACCGTGCTAGGATTGATTATGTGGCATCTTCGAATGCGAGTGGCATCTTAGGATGCGTGGCATCTTTGGATGCGAGTGACATCTTCGGATGCGAGTGATTAGACAGGGCCGACGGGATGGACTGACCCATCTCTCGAGGCGGTCCCTGATAGTGGTGAGACCCCGCACACTAGGATCCGTGTAGCAGTGGGATCACAAGGACATATGGTCATCATCCTAGTTATTTACCCGAGATATATATCTATTGCCTAGTCTCTCATGTTGATGTTTTGAGAAACCCGTTTTGTGGATTTTGCGTGAGTCTAGATCACCCGAGGGAGGGGTTGAGTCCTGACTGAGACGTGAATTTGATGAGAATGAAACTGGGTTTTAAACTGAACTTGCATGATGTTATTTTCATGTTATTAAACTCATGAGTGATGTAAACTGGTTTTACATGACATTCATTATATCGCATACTTCTATTGCTGTGAAAAGCATTTGATTTCATGGTGTTGTGTGAGTCAGGAACACCCAAGGGATGGGCTGAGTCCTGACTTTGTTGTGAAATTTTCAGTAGAATTAAATGATTTAAAAAAGTTGCATGTTGAATTTTTCATGCTATTTGAAATCCACGTGCTAACTTGTTTTACATGACATCATGAATTGTCGCATCTGTTTTGAATGCGTGGAGAAAGGGTGGTTTATGCATGGCACCACGTTTATGTAAGTAGTATGGTTACCTACTTGTTTGTAGGATTGCCTTACTGAGCTTGATGTGCTCACCCCTTTCATTTTCTCACATAGATCATCTCCAGTAGACTTTGAGGAGATTGAGTACTGCATTCCTAATATCCGCTGCTGCCCATCATTTTGAGGTATATACACTTGTACATATTGTATCTAAATAAGAATAGCACAGTAACATGTTTGTAAATAACTGTCGGGGATGTATAGACATTGTAAACACTTGTAAATGAATGGAAAAGAATTTGTGAAAAACGTATGTGTTTACCTTTCATTTAATAAGAAATTAAATTATATGATGATTGAATGGCGGGATTGGAATTAACGCACAGCCCAATTGTTAGTGGAGTGTGGTCACGATCAGAGGATAGGTAAGTATGAAAGAAAAATGAAAAATCTACTCTGATTTTTGGGTCGTGACAAATGGTAGTATCAGAGCAATGGTAACATATAAGAGTTTAAATCCCAATATAATTCACTAAATGCGGAATTAAATCCAAAATTCGTAAAATAAATCTTTAATACGCGAATAATTACATAAATTGTCGTAAATGAGCTTTACTTACCCGAGATTATGCGATGGTGCGTAAATCAAAGTTCGATCGGGCTCACGTACACGATTTATCTTCGAACTGCACAATTTTATATTTAATTCTGGGTTAATTTCCAATCAAATAAAATTTAAATAAATTTCTCAGAAATCAAATCGGTCACTTTTGACCTCTTACCGACTTACCCGAAGTCCGGTGTATCCCCAATGTTATGCGAGGTGCGAAAATCGGAGCTCAATCGGCTCTTGTTCGGGTTTTATCGCAAAACTGCACAATTAGGTAAATCCAAGTTATTTTTCATTAAATATAATATTAAATAAATTTCTGAAATTTACCTGTAGATCAATCTCGACCCTCGATCAACTTACCCGAATCTCGAGTCGTCCCCGGTAATTTTTCTTTCCTTTTTCCCTTTTCTTTCCTTTCTTTTCTTTTCCTTTCCTTCTCTTTTTCCTTCCTTTTCCTTCCCCTTTCCTTTCGGCCAAACGGTGCCGTTTCTGGTCTTTGTCG
Organism: Firmiana major; assembly: GCA_033439115.1. Lineage (NCBI taxonomy): Eukaryota > Viridiplantae > Streptophyta > Magnoliopsida > Malvales > Malvaceae > Firmiana > Firmiana major. Next base: position 45,054,694 of record CM065905.1, read on the forward strand.
TCGCCGACGGTTCCGGCCGATTCGTCGGCCACTATCGGTCTCAAAAGGACCTCCTCTTCCTACCAATCACGTCGGTGCCCTCCGTTCACGCCCAGCTGCCATGGATCGCCGGAATCGGGCCATTTTTCATTGCGATTTTCTCCTACTCCATTCGCCGGTTTTCGACGTCTATACGGCGCGTCGTCGGTGCCGTTAAGTTCGCTGGCCTCTCCTTTTTCTTCTCCGACCTTCGTTTGGGTCTGTCGATCATCGGTGGCCGTTGGGTGGCTCGGGTCTTCCTCGATTTTCTTTTCGATTTTCGTTTTCGGGTTCTTCCCGATTTTCAGATTTTCGCTCTTTTTTTTTATTATTATTATTTATAATTTATTTTATTAATATTATAATCATTAAAATACTCAAAAAAAATTCCAAAATATCTTATAATTTATCTATTTTATTAATAATTAATTAATTTAATTTATTTATTGTATTTTAACTATTTTTTTCGGTATATTTTCTTCGTATTTTCGGGATATTGTCTCGAGTGACTTTTCGGTATTTCTAAATAATTTCGGATCTTGATCAATTGAACTCGAAATTTTATAATTTCTTCATTATTGATCAAGATATCCTAAATCCTTATTTTTAATTAAAATTTTCTTATCGAATTTATACCGAATTTCGATCTTTTGACTGTTTTACCCCTGCACTTGTTTCGAAACTAATTTAACTCGACTTTCCTTCATACATCCACTAACTTTTCTTATTTTAAATTCGTATTTTTCGTCAACTAAATTTCAATCCCTTTCGTTTGGCCTATGGCCATCTCGGCCCTTATTTAGCTACTTCATACATTTACCGATATTTCATTTTATTCTATTTACAAATTTAATTCAATCAAAACTCTTCCTATGATCCAATCAATATGTGGAAGTGTACATCACATGAATCATAAGGAATGCATCAACAAGAAATAAAAAGTGGGTCTTACAAAAATATTTTTGGATTTTTGAAATTGAAATGCAAAATAAACTAAAAATGCATGAAATATGTCCTAACCCTAAACTACCCCTAAATCCATAACTCAAACCCTAAACTAATGTCAACTTATCTGTGAAATTCTAATTAAAAGCTTACAAAACAACATTAGAAATTCCTACAATGCAGATGCAACTAACTCTAATTTAATGCATGAAAATGCAAAGAAAAATGAATGAACCCTAAACTAACCTACCCTAAACTTAACCCTAAACTAATGCAACCTAAATGCACCTAAAATAATCTTAAAACAGCACCTTAGATACTCTAAAATAGTGGAAAAACCTAATTTGGAAAGCAACCCCTATATAACGCCTACGGTAAGAATTGGTGACTAAAAATTACTAAAATGCAAACTAAAATTATCCTAAACTATCTCATCATTTATTTATCATGTAAACACACTAGCAACTTCTCAAACACCCTAATTAACAATGAAAATGAAACAAATTAGCAGCACCTATGAACCTATAAATGACGCCTAACCAGTAAAAAAAAAAAGAAGAAGAAAACAATGCACGAAAATAAAATAAAACCTATAATAATAAATTCTAAAAAGAAATTGCCTAATGTTAATATAATTCTAACATGACTTATTACCACATAAACTAACACTAAAATGACTCAAAACAGTAATCTAACAATACCCTGCTAAAAAATGCTAATAATTTAATCAAATTGTATCCTAAAAAAATTACATAATTAAACTATGACCTAAATATGACTAACATGTACTTTAATGACTCAAGAAAATAACAAAATCTGCTCCTTATCAAAGCTGAAAATAACGCCTACTGCAGGCAAAAAAAGGACCAAACTAACAATATGTGCATGAAAGAATACTTGGTTAATTAACTTCATGAAACTAACCTAACTTTAATAATACTTAACACAAACTAAATATGCTAAAGATACCTAGACAAAAGCAGGACTCAATCAAATCTTAAGCTACTTAGACATTAAATCAAATAAGACAAAATCACACATAGGACAAGAAAACAAAAACCACTACTAACGTGTATTTGCAAAACTCACTTAAACTGACTAAAGCATAATCTATTCTCTCTATTCTTTAAAATTTGTCCCACCGATTGCATTCAGTAACCATTATGTTGATTATGAATAAAAGTAGATATTAAAAAAAAAGACTGAAGAATACAGCTTACGTTGAATCAAGGAAATGAAAAAGAATAGAAAATAACCAAAATCGCAACAACGTAAATGAATCTAATTTTTTTTATTTAAAACATGAAAAACACAAATATAATACTAGATATACTTCTAAATCAGTGGTTAGAATTTTATAAACAATAAAAATTAAGCTGGAAAATAGTAAAATGAATTAGGAAAGGGAAAATGTGGACCAAGCTCAAGAACAAGAGCTGTGGAGGTGATTTCGCAACCTCTCAAGCTCCTATTCTCATATAACTCAATCAAGAACCATAAATAAAAATAGAAACAGAGTAGACGAAGAGAGAATCAAATAACATAATTGAAATTGCAAAATTAAAGTAAAGTTTGAACTTGAAATATGAATAAAGCAAGTAAATTAATTAAATAAAATTAAAAGTTTTAAAACAAGTAAATTGGTGGCTACACTGCACTAAGAAAACATGGAAATGAAACCTAAATTCCTCTAGTAGTCGATTCCCCTATTCCCCTCTTCATTTTGGTATATTTGCATAGGTAAATTAGGAGTAAAGAGGTTAAAACACATGGTAAGTGAGTTGAGAATTAATTGTCATTGTCCTTAATCTAATTGTGTTTTCAAGAAAGATATTTCCACATAATCAAAGCTCCATAACCACCTATTGTCTTCTTGTCCAAGTGTCATCTTAGGTGGCTAGCCCACAGGAAGTCTTTGTGAAAACTTGCCATAATCTTCTAAGAGTGAATGAAGTGAAGCCATGTCACATGCAATGTGGCATGATTGAGTTGTACTAAAAGATGAATTCGAATTGTTATGGAATATGACTTCAAGTACATTCAATCTCATTGTACAAGGATGAGCTCAAATTCCATCCAATTAATCCAATTTCTTCTAAAATTTATTTACTTACACAATTAGAGAAAATTAATCAAATTAATAGGGAAATTAACATTCTTACAAGAAGATTAAGTAATAATCAACAAAAATAAGCACATAAATAACCCTATAAAATAGAGTTATCACACCCCCCAAACTTAAACTATTGTTTATCCTCAAGCAAAATAAGAGCATAGTGAAAGTGATAAAATACCCAACATGCTTATTCTCCCAACATATCCACAAGACAGAGTATAAATCCCAAAATCAGAGAATTAAAACTATTATTCAAGCATTACGTCTCAACCAACCATAAGTCTAAACTCAAATTGAAGCCCTCATGTGTGTGAGATTGTCAAAGTCACTTTAGAGTATACCACCTAGATCGGATTGTGCAAACAGAAGGATGCAAAGTCGATGACAAGTGATCTCTCCTATAAGTTTTCTTTTCACTTCTCTCTCCACTAATGTAGTCACACTTAATCAAAGATCAATAGGATTTCTTTAAGCTTTTAATATAAGGCTAGGGCAAAGGTATGACAAAGTTTATTTAGGCTCAAAAGCCCTTAGACATGCATTACCTACTAGGATCAGTGATGTTAGAACTCTTAAAAATTTCCTTCAAACTTATTCATTTTACTATACTCTTTTATTCTTTTTTTTTTTAGTTTTTTTCTCTCTTTCATTTTTTTCTTTCTTCCATTTATTTATTTTTCTTTTTTTCTTCTTTTTTTTTTACTATCTCCTACAACCCATAAGCACATAACTTTGGAAATATCTTAGTGAAATCATATTCTTTCGAGGTAAGGGATATGAAAAGTGTATAGGCTAAGGAATATTATGCAAGTGTATATACAGAGAAAAGCTTATTTGGCCTAGGGGGTAACTAGGGATAAAATATGCACAAGGATGCTAGAAAGGCTCAAATGATCTAAAGATGACCTAAATCACTTCCCCAATCAAGTGTGATCTAATATTTCACCACGAAAGAAGATCAAATGAATTCTTAAATATGATGCATAAGATCAAATGAACAAATGCAATCCTATGTACATTCAAATCCATGACTTGACATGTGCATAAAATGAGGAACTCACAATCAGAGTAAAGCCAAATTCAAAGAATTAACTTTATGCTCTCACAACAATCATGCTTCTCATCAATCAGGATGATACAAAGTTAATAGGATCATGAAAAAATAAACCATGTTAAGCACAAAATCACCTTCAATCAAAAAATTTAAGCTCAAATTTTCAAATATTTTGATAGATTTTTCAATTTTAGCTCCAAAATTTTAAAAATTACTCAAGTTAATCCCTCCCCTAAACTTAAAGTACATAATATCCTCAGTGTGCAAATAACTATAAGGAAATGAATATTGAAATAGAAAACTCCCCTATCGTCTGGATGAATACCATGAAGCTCAACATTGGGTATGCCTACCAAGGGTAACTACAAGAATAAAAGAAAAGGAAACAAAGATCAAACTAGAAAAAGAACTGTACACAAAAGGAAAATAAGAAAAAAAATCAAAAGAATGAAATTAGACTGAGTTTATAGTTCTCAGAAGACTATCATGAAGCTGTATAGCATAAAATCAATCGAGCTCAGGCTCGATGGGTGTGGCAGCATCTCTCTTCAATCAAGCACTCTTCACAGTGGATGGTCGCTAGAAATCAGTGTCTTAGTGGGCAAAGTGTCTCTCCTATAATAATCTCTACAAAATCTCCCATTTACATCCTTCAGCTCAGAGACATTGAGTATAAATCCACTCACATCACCATCAATATCTAAGATCTTCCAAATACCATCCTCTAAAACCTTAAATGTAGTGATCACTCTATAGGACTTAGCATTTTTATGCTTAGAATGACTCATTAACATCCTTTTCGGATGTGAAATCCTTCTTTACCCCTTTAGGTTGACCATTTAAATCTTTCTTCTTCTTACCCATCATTCTATACTTAACTTCCTTGCCATTAAGCCTAAAAATCAACCCTCCTAGCTCAACATCTATCAAAGCTCTCCTTGAAGACAAAAAGGGTCTACATATGATGATCAGTGTACTCTTGCTCTCTCGTATATCCAAGATCAAGAAATCAATTAGAATAGTGAACTCATCAACTTAGATAGGCACATCCACTGTCATTCTTCGAGTGTATCTAACATATCTATCAACTATCTGTAGGGGTGGTTATGGCAAGCTTACATTCCCTTCAACCTAGCCCCACAAATATCGCCAAAAAGCATAAGGTTGACACTAGATCCTAGGTTTAAAAAGGCATTTGGAAAGAACTAGTCAGTTATGGTGTAAGGAGTAGAAAAGCAACCTAGATCAATAAGCTTAGGTACACCTCTCTCTCAATGATGGCTTTGCACTTCTTAATAAGTGTTACGGGCTTTGAACTGTAGAGAGAAGAACTGAGCTAAACAAGCCTCTGTGGAAATGAAACTAGAGGCCGGTAAACTATTGGTGACAAGAGCTAGGCTCATCTTTCTTACATGGCTCTAAAGCTGTAGGCTCTAAGGGAATGGTTTCCACATGAATAGGTGCAACAGGGATTGTATGAATAGGTATGGGCTTGGGGTTTAAGCCCGATGAAACAGAAGATAAAGGTGAACAAAAGCTGGGCTTAACTAAACTCACTCTATCAAAAAGAATATGCTCATCCTCGTGGCCTATATCAGACTCCTTATCATTCCACTGCCCTTCATCTAATTCATTACACTACTCCTTACACGATCTCTTAATAGGATTCGGCTCGGTGTTGTTAGGTAGAGCACCTTGTGGGAATTGATTGAGAGCATTGGCTATCTGACCCATTTGCGTCTCTATATTATGAATGGAAACCACTTGATTTTATAGAATCTGAATGAACATATATTCAAGTGAGGGCTTCTATCCATTTATAGGTATAGGCTAGAATTGAGTGGGTCAGGGTAAAATAAATGGTGGCAATAGGTGGCAGCTGATATGGTTGATAAAACTACTACTACTGGAATTACTGAGGTGGTGATACTTATGTGGGTGAAAGAATATGAGAATGTGAAGGCTAAAAGCCCAAGAGTCCTACAAGTCTAAAAGTGGAAGACTATTCCTGATTTTAGCTCCATGAAAAGTTAGGGTGATTCCTCTACCCAGGATTGTAGGTGTTAGAAAAGGGGTTATGTTGTTGCCTAGGAGTGGGGTAAAGTACTGAGCTGACTCAACCCTAATCGGACACATATCTATTGAATGAGTACCACCGCATAAATTAAACGAAGCAAATGGGTTCTAAATAGCCATGACAAGACTATGGCTAGGCTAGGCTAGGTACTTAAGGACTCTACTTCTTAGTTAAGGGGGCAATCTGTGAGGTTAAGGTAGATAAAGCATCTCGCTCATATACTCCAACAACCTTCCTAAGGGTGTGTCTCGTAGCTGACCACTGATAATTATTGGCGACCATCTTATCCAATAGTGCATAAGCCTCTTCCTCCATCTTACACATAAGTGCTCCTCCTACCGTAGCCTTATGATCATCTTATTCCAACTAGTAAGACCATTGTAGAAGGTTTGGACTTGAAGCCAGAGGGGTAGGTCGTGGTGTGGACACTTCCTAAGTAGGTCTTCGTATAAGGAATCAGAATTAAACTGGACAAAGGAGGAGATGCCATTACGAAGCTTAGCCATTTTAGACGGAGGGAAAAATTTACCTAAGAACTGTTAGGCTAACTCATCCCATGTGGAAATATATCCCGGAGGTAAAAAAGTCATCCAATATTTGGCTCTATCCTTAAGTGAGAAAGGGAATAGCCTAAGTCTAATCGCATCATTCGAAAGCCCATTATGATTGAAGGTATTGCAAAGCTATAAAAAGCTACTTAAATGAGCTTGTGAATCATCATAAGGTAGTCCACTGAACTGAAGAGAAGTATGGATTATCTGGATGATCGTGAGCTTGATTTCAAAACTGTTGGTTGAAACTATTGGTGGCCTAATGCCATTGTAATATCCTCCTATAGTCGGGACAGCGTAATCACCAATTGTCCTAAGCTCTCTATGATTAGCCAAGGGATTGTCATGTAGTAGAGCAATTATCTTTTTAGAATCCTTTTTAATTTTCTTAAGTGTATGTTCACTCTCAGGATCTAAAAGAAGGCAATCAAAACTCTTGGCTTTACGCATACAGACATCTAAAACCCCTAAATGAATTTTTAATTTTTTGTATGTACATATATCAAAAGAAATAATCCTAATCTAACCTAAAGGATCTAAGTATGTACAAGCAAGAACTACACTTGGGCATGCTTTCTCCGATATCAACTACGGCTAATCGAATCCCCAACAACGACGCCAAAAACTTGATGAACCTAAATGGTATCAACGTGCACATATACACGGTCATACATGTAAAATAGAGGTGAGTTCGAAATATCGTCCCATAAAAATTTTTGTAGCTTAATCGATTACTAGATAATTACATCCTAAAGTATATTCTAACCAATTATGAAGATGGGTGGTATACAAGTCTACTAATGGTAAAATAAAAACATAAAAGTAAATAAGTAGAATAATAAACTAAAAATAAAAGTAAATAGGAGAAACGATAAAAAAAAAAGATATTTACAAAACCTAAATACAAAAATAAAAGTAACTACAAAAGAAAAATAACATAATCAAATTCAGTAAAATAAATGGGCTAAATATGCAAATATAAGAAAATATGGGATTAAATTGCAAATAAGAAAAACAAAACTAGAAAATCCTAACATGAAAATAAAAATGCATGTGTTAATCTAATTAAATGAAATAAAAATGCAAAATATCCTAAACTAATGCATGATGAAATAAAATTCTAATGAAAACCCTAAAAATTCCTAAATGTAGCCTTAACCCTATATTGCCCTAAAATGCAAGCCTTAAAAATAATTCTAACTCTAAATGATATATAAACTGATGAAATGCACAATTAATTACTAAGAATAACTAAAATGATCCATAAAAAAAAATATATTTTTGAGTTTTTGAAATTGAAATGAAAAATAAACTAAAAATGCATGAGATATGTCCAAACCCTAAACTAACCCATAACTCAAACCTTAAACTAATGTCATCACTAAAACACTAATTAAAATCTTACCAAAACAACAATTAAAAATTCCTACAATGCAAATGAACCTAACTTTAATTTAATGCATGAAAATGCAAAGAAAAATTAATAAACCCTAAACTAATGCAACCTAAATGCACCTCAATAATCATAAAACAGCACCGCAAATACTCTAAAACAATGGGAAAGCCTGATTTCGAGAGCAGCCCCTATATCACGCCTTTGGTAAGAAATTGGTGACTAAAAATTACTAAAATGCTAACTAAAATTATCCTAACCTATCTCATCATTTATTTATCATGTAAACAACACTAACAACTTCTCATATGCCTAATGAACAATGAAAATGAAACAAACCAGCAGCACCCATGAACCTGTAAATGATGTCTAACCAGTAAAAAAATAAAAGAAAACAATGCATGAAAATAAAATAAAACCTATACTAATAAATTCTAAAAAATTTACCTAATGCTAATATAATTCTAACACGACTTACTGCTACCTAAACAAACACTAAAATGACTCAAAACAGTAATCTAACAATACCCCTAAGAAATGCCAAAGCAAAAGAAATTTAAGGAAAAAATACGCCAAAAAAATGCAAAGAATTTAATTTAATTGCATCCTAAAAAAATTACATAATTAAACAATGACCTAAATATAACTAACAAATGCTTAAATGACTCAAGAAAATAACAAAATCTGCTCCTTATCATAGCCGAGAATAATGCCTACTGCGGGAAAAAAATGACCATATCGACAATATATGCTTGAAAGAATACTAGGATAATTAACTTCATGAAACTACCCTAACTTTAATAACACTTAACACAAATTAAACATGCTAAAGATGCCTAGACAAAAGTAGAACTCAATCAAATCTTAAGCTACTTAGACATTAAATAAAATAAGACAAAATCACAAATGGGACATGAAAACAAAAATATCTACTAACTTGTATTTGCATAATTCACTTAAACCGACTAAAGCATCACCTATTCTCCCTTTTATCTACAAAAGCTTTATCCCACCAATCGCATTCAATAACCATTATGATGATTATGAGTAAAAGTAGATATAACAAAAATTAAGAAAGACCGAAGAGCACCGCTTACACTAAATCAAGGAATTGAAAGAAAAAAGAAAATAACCGAAATCGCAACTACATAAATGAATCTCATTCTTTTTTATTTAAAACATGAAAAACAAAAATATAATACTAGATTTACTTCTAAATCTGTAGTTAGAATTTTATAAATAATAAAAACTAATTTTGAAAACAGTAAAATAAATCAAGAAAAGAAAAATGTGGACCAAACTCAAGAACAAGAGGTATGAAGGTGATTTTACAACCTCTCAAACTCCCAACATAGAACTCAATCAAGAATCACAAATAAAAGTAGAAATAGAGTAGAATAAGAGAAAATCAAATAAGATAATTGAAATTGTGAAATTAAAGTAAAGCTTGAACTTGAAATGTGAGGAAAGCAAGTAAATTAACAAAGGACAATTAAAAGTTTTCAAACATGTAAATCGGAGACTACACTACACTAAAAACCTTAAAGAAAACATGGAAATGAAACCTAAATTCCTTTAGCAGCCGACCCCCATTCCTCTATTCGCTTATACATAGGCAAACTAAGGGTAAATGGGTTAAAACACATAGTAAATGAATTGGCAATTAATTATCATGTGTTTTAATATATTTGGGTTTTTAAGCAATATATTTCCACATCGTTAAAGTTCCATAACCACCTCTTGTCTTCTTATTTAAGTGTCATCCTTTGTTGCCAATCCATATGAAGTCCATGTGAAAACTTGTCATATTCTAAGAGTGAATGAAGTGGAGTCATGTGGCATGCATGGTGGCATAAGTGAGTTATACTAAAAGATAAATTTGATTGTTATGGAAGATATCTTCTAGTAAACTCAATCTCATTATGTATGAGTGAACTTAAATGTCATCAAATTAACTTAATTTGTTTTAAAATTTATTTATTTAGAAAAAATTAATCAAATTAATGAAGAAATTAACATTTTTACAAGAAAATTAAATAATAATCTAAAAGAATAAACACATAAATAACCTATAAAATAAAATTATCACTGTCTCAAGAGTTGATCTCCGCTTCACAAATGAAAATGTTGTGATGCATAATAAATCAAGTAATATGCCAGAAAGTAGTGCAATATGGTCATCATGATAATATCAGTCAATGTGGACCTCAGTTTTGCATTGAGATCGAAAATCTGACAAATGATAGTAATGATACCGATGATTTACGTTTTACTGTTCGAAACAAGAGCCATCCACGTTTCATCCTTGAAGACAGCATCTTCTTGCCATCAGCAAACCTTTTTCTTATAGATCATAACCGTTTGAAACATGATCAAGGTGGGGCAGTGGGTATACCAGTAATAGTAAATGAGATCACTGAATCGAAACATATTTAGGCCGCACCCCAAGTATCTCATCACATCGTTAGGCCCAACACCTTCAACAGTTAGTCTACATCTCGACCAACACTGGCCCAATCACCCAAGCACTTAGCTTATCATCGAAATCGAAGAGAAAAAGGATGGAAAATGATAGTGATAGTCGCTACCAAGTTCGACGCCTATTGTCGATCCTAGAGGTTAAGGACAAAATCAAGAGCATCTAAAGGAGTAAGAGTAAACAGAGGGGTTCAGGCAGGCTATCTCACAATAGCCTCCACAGGAACAATGATTATCCTTAGTTGGAATTTTAGGTAATTCGCTTAGCCGCTAACGTTGTTCCATTGTCGAATCTTAACCCAGAGGTATAAACTGGATTTTATTTTTAATGGAAACTTAAATGCTGGAAGAAAAAGAAAGATGGTTAGTGAGTAAATAGGGTTTGATTTTGCTAAGGGTGTTGACTGTATGGGAAAAAGTGCAGGCTTGCTTGTAATGTAGTCAAAGTGTATTGATGTGGAAATTATCTATAAAAATATTAATGTTATTGTTGCGTATGTCAGGGACAACCACAGCTCTTTCTGGATTTCATGCATCAATGGTCACCTAGAGCTGAGCAAAAAAGGAAATTGGTTTGGGATCAATTACGAGATATAGCATTAATAATTAATTCAGATGATTGTTGGGTGGTTTTGGGGGACTTTAGTCAAAGTCCTTCAATCAGATGATAAATTATGTTTTAGGAGTCAATCACCTAAGGAAGCTGAGTTGTTGCAGGATTGCCTTAATAAATGTAATCTAGCGAAAATCCCTCCCTCCTTCCGGGCAATTCCTTGCATGGACAAATAATAGACAGGAGGAGGACCTTATATGGGAGAGGCTTGATAGAGCATTCACAAATCCTTCAAGGTTTATGACTTTTGAAAATGTTAATCTCGTCAATCTTCTTGTTTCCTTCTTTGATCATGGCTCGATGGTCTTGGCAACGAAAACCAAGAAAGGATTCTGGAAAAGGCCTTATAGATTTGAAGGTACGTGGACTACTTCGCTCTAGTGCAGAGAGATTATCAGCAATGCATGGGGTAATGTTGGCTCAACATCTTATTCTCTGGTCTAAAAGTTTAAAATCATTCAGCAAAGCTTGGAAGCCTGGAACAAATCAATCTTCGAGAATCTCAAAAGGAGAAGATTAACTCTTAAGGTAGAGTTGGCAACGATACAGAGGAACTTAAGCACCATTAGTGACGGCAAAAAAGAAACAGATCTAAGGAGTCTGAAAGCATTGGTTGAACAAGAGCAACTTCACTGAATGCAAAAATTTAAAGGTCAATTGGGTTATTCAAGGTGATAGAAACACCAAATTCTATCATACTATAGTACAAGGAGGAAAATTAAGAGTCGTATCACTAAAGTTCTATTAGAAGATCATGTTTGGGATACTATTGAAAAAATGAGAGAGAAAGCTTGTAAACATGGTAAATTTTTATGTATTTAATTTTATTAATAAATAATAAAATTAAATAATTAAAATTAAATATGTGATTACTGAAAAATAGTTAGTTAAATTTATATTTTTATCGTAAGAAACTTGAAAAAATTAATTTAAATATACATATTATATTAACTTTATTTTTATATTATTTAAAAAATTTAATTATATATATATATATATATATATATATATATATATATATATATCGTCGATTGGCTTCCAAATGAAGCCAATCCCGAGAGCTCCCTTCAGCAAAAATCTATGCAAGAGTATACATATATACCTATATAAGGGATATATTGAGAATGAAATGACATAGGAAAGGATGGCCGGTCAGTGGGGAAAGAAAAGAGGGATTGAGTGAAAACAGATGATGCCGACAGCCTAGGATAATGCAAGTGATAAAATAAGAGTAGGTAGGAGGTAGTGTATGGCAGGAGAAATGCACAAGGAAAAGATGTATATATATATATATATATATATATATATATATATATATATATATATATATATATATATATATATATATATATTTACATATTTAAAACAAGAAAGATGGCCCCGGCAGGAAAGAGAAGCAGACCACGCGGGGATGTGTTTTGATCGAAATATAGTTGCGTGTGATTGGCTGCTGAAGATGGGATGGTTTTCGGTGGAAAGGAAGAGAAGGAAAAGAAGCCAACTAGTGACTATTGTTGCAGCAGAGAAATGGCAGCGAGAAAGAGAGAAGGAAGGGAGAACCGAAGCCGAAGCAGGGTTGTTGAAGATCGGAAATGAAACGGTGGAGGCAGTTGTGAAGTTTCAGTAAGAGGAAATTACTAAAGAATATATATATATATATATATATATATATATATATGTGTGTGTGTATGTGTGTGTGTGTGAGCTAGGAATGATGGCAAATGAGAGGAAAGATTGAGAAAGAGGATTGAAATGGTTAAAGGGAAAGAGTGTTTTGGAGAGTGAAGTAGTAGCAGACGAGGTAGGAGAATAGAGGAAGAGGGACGTGAGCGGGAACTGGTGCGCGAGAATGAGAAGAGGAATACCGAGGTAGTGCAGGTGACTAGGGAGCTGAACTAGTATTTGAGGAATGAAACAGAAACGTAGAACAGAGAACAAGGTGTGATCATGAGCTGCTGGTAGGAAGAAGAAAAATAGAAAAGAGAAAGAAGAAACCGAGGAAGCTGAAGTGTAACAGACGCAGAAAGCAGAACTGAAGCAGATGATGGTGTGCTGAACCGAAAGAGGAAAGGAAACAGACGCCATACTTGCCTGTTCAGACATAAAGCAATAGTGAGGGGATCAACAGTATTTTCCCATAATGCAGAACCGAGAGTCTCTCAGGTTTTAAAGGATGGGTTAAAGCATGTTCCTCACCCTTTTTCATGCATTCCATATCCTTTGCCTTACACCATCACTGTTCATCATCTTCACTGCCAAACAGCAAATTCCACCGATCACCATCTATTGCCCTGCCATTGCCGAACCTTGCTTCTTCGCATCCGTTCTGTTTTCCTGTTTTATTTTGCTACAACTCTTGCTGTATTACCGCCCTACCAATCTGCCTTAAGGAGTAGGCCAAGGAGAAAACCCGATTATGAATCAAGATCGCTTTTGATTGTCTAGCTTCACCCTCGGATCTGCTAAAACGAGGAGAACAAGTTGAGTTCGTCAAAAAGGGGAAGAGCATAAAAAGGTCGAAGAGAATGAAAGGCTGTATGAAAAAGAAAATAGGAGCTGAATAAAATAAAGGAAATAAAGAATAATAAAATTACAGAAATGTTTAGCTTAATTCGTGGTAAATGGCTTAATCCGAGTTAAAAACTCGAAAGTGGTATACTGAAGAAATTTCGAGTTTATCTGGACTAATACAGTTGATTTAGAATTTATTGCAGCTTCAGAGGAAGCGAACTCACATGAATGGACCAATTGACTCACGTACTCGGCATAGCGAAATTATTGTCTGCCATGAGGTAATGGAAATTTGGTGAGCTATTAGAGATAATTACACGTATTTTATTACTATTAAATTGAAGATAAAAATATTAGGTCAATTATATAGCCATGAAAATTATAAATTTTTAGCCTTAGTTAAACGACCTAACATTAGCGTTATAAATTTAATTTATTTACATAGATACCGTTACAGCTTAAATTATAGTTTTAAATCAAAAATCTCAAATTTTAATTAACATAAACTGCATACCAGGATTTTTAACTAGAAAATGATGAGTCAACTCATATTTAAATTGTTTTATATACTCAATTAAGTTTAGAACTGTTTTAAAGAAAATGAACTGCTTATCAATCTGTATCGGATAAAAGTGTTTGATCTGCGTGCCGACTACGTGTTACACTGCCTGGTTCGCACTTATGGGAGACAAGGGATTTAAATAAGACATGCTACATTATTACTGTTACTGTTACTATTCTGTGGTCCATGAAGTACGATGTACCGTGTGACATGCATGTGAATACGTTGTACCGTGTTTCTGTCTTCGGACATACTGTACTATGAGACAGTTGGGTAGCTGACCACTCCAACATCGATGGACATCCCAAAACACCTGATCAGTGATGCTCAGAGTCACCGACATTGACAACTGTCATATTGTTTATAGCATGTACTGCCTTGTCTCATCTATTTGTTTTACTGAACTGAATGAATAAATAGTACTATCACACGGAAACTATTATATCTTACTATGTATAACTTTTAGAACTCATGATGGAATTCAGCATAATGTTGCTCTATTGAGACTGATATTGTTATCGTTTTTTCGACTTTGATTTTTACTACATGCCAAAAGCTTGGTATATTCCGCATGATAAACCTTTTATGCTTATGTAGTTAGTGTATTTATCTACCTGCCACATTCTTTTCTTACTCAGCACGTTGAGCTCATCCTTTATTTTCCTTCATAGAGTCTCGTCAGTAGCTGGGACCGCTTTTGTGAGTAGGATTTCTTTTGCACATCCATATTTTCGGCGAAAACTTCTTCTGCGTTAAAGGTTTACCCAGAATATGCATTTTTTTTATATATAAAATTTTTGTAAGTACAGTAATGTTTATGAAATGTGTCTGGGGATGTAAACGTGGTTAAATTGAAATTGAACGATAATTCCGATTAATTGAAAAATGCTCCTTTGCTTTTAATCGATGATGCTAATTTTATTTATATTTGCATATAAACGATAAGAAAAATTTACTGTACCGATCTAGCATTAACTCATAGCCCAACCAAATTGTACGAAATTCGGGTCGATACAAAAGTTGGTATCAAAGCGAGGTTGGTATGATACGAGTCAATGTTAGGAGTTAGAAAAACTTAGAAAAGTCTACATCCCTAACATTATTGTACATTGTTGAGATACAAACGAGTATTCCTAGTTGTGTTTTATTGAGAAATTGTTACCGAATACAGGGAAGACATTTAGAGATGGCTGGTAGACCACGTGATCGACCAAAAAGACGAGGGGGCATGTCATCCCGAGGCCATGATGATAGGCCTGAGGGACCGGGTGGTTCCCTATTCGAGCAGACTGCTCGTAATTCTGTTGAAGGCTCTGAAACCTAAATCACTAGCTTGGAACGTGGTATGGAGTTGATATTGAATTTGACTGGGCAAGTGATGGCGAAATTGGATAACAAATCGGGCATTGTCGCCCAAGCTGCACCAACTACTTCAGCAGTCGCACCTGATACACCTGCGCCAGCTCAAACAGCACCCATGCCACCGATAGAAGAACCCTCTACATCACCACCTACTACATTGCCACAGACCCCACCTGTACCACAATCACCGGCGCCAGTAGCCCCACAGCAGAGTAGTGACGAGATTGAGTATGATTGCGAGTTGGATAAACTGAGACAATTTCAGAAGATGAAGCCACCACCATTCAGTGGGATTAAGAACCCGATAATAGCAGAGGACTGGATTAATAGAATGAAAAAGTTATATGGATTCTCTCGGTGTTCGACCACAGAGAAAGTAGCCTTCGCTACCTTTTTGTTGGAAGGAGAGGCCAAGCATTGGTGGAAGTCTACCCGTCCGATCTTAAGGGCTAGACATCAGGTGATTTCATGGGATATTTTCCTTGATGCCTTCGGCAGACAATACATTCTAGATACTGCCCAGTGGATACTACAAACATAATTCTTGAACTTAACTCAGGGGAATAAATCTGTGGATGAGTATGAGCCCAAGTTCACCTCTCTGAGAAGATATGATCTGGACACCATGAGTAATGAGGCGAGGAAGGTCCAAAAATTTATGGATGGATTAAAGCCTTCGATTCGAACCCGACTAGTCTCGTTGGATATCAGCATCTATGAAGAGGCAGTTCACTGGGCCTAGTTATGCGAACAGGATTATGACATGTATGCCTTTGAGTTTAGTAAGGTGGTAAAAGGTAAGGACTGAGATCGGAAGAGGTCAACTAAGGACAGAAGTGTCAAACAGGGCAGAAGGTCATTTTTTAAGCGACAAAAGAATTATGATGAGTTCTAAGGTAGAATTATTAAGCCTCCTATCTATTTGGCCTCAGCTCTAACTAGGGGCATTGTGATTTGGGGACCTCGACCTTCTGTAGAGAGGTGCAAGTTTTGTGGCAATAATCATGGTAATAGGCCCTGCTATTTGAGGACTGGGGCTTGTTTCAGATATGGCAAAACGAGGCACATGATCAGAGATTGTCCAGAGAATACCGACCCAACCCCGCAGAAGAGCACAAAACAGATGAGGGCACCTACTACTACCTTTACTCAAAAGAGAAAGGCTACGTTGGAAGAAAAGGGGAAGCAGGTTATAGGACGAGGGTAAGTATATGCTCTTGAGCATGAGGCCACTGATGCACCATCTGAAGCATTTAAAGGTAATATTTTGATCTTAGATATTAAAGCAGTGGTTTTATTTGATTCCGGTGCAACTCATTCTTTTATATCCTCAGTATTTGCATGTAAATTGTCATCCTATGTAAAACCTGAACCATTAGGAAATACACTATTGATTAGGACACCAATGAAAAATAGTCGAATGATAGAACAAGTATACATAGATTGTAGGCTCAAATTTGGAAATAGAAATATGTTAGAGAACTTGCTCCTATTAGATATGTATGATTTTGATGTGATACTGGGCATGGACTGGTTAGCAGCGAACCAAACTATCTTTGATTGTCATAATAGGATAGTAACCTCTTATTCACCCGAAGAATATGTTGTAAGTTTTTCTAAAAAGTAATGAAAGATGATTGGTAGATTTAATTGCATAGTTCTTGCTAACTATTTGAATAATATTTGAAGGTTACATTGCCTATGTAATCGATACGGATAAAGTAAGTCCGGAGTTGAGTGATATTCCCGTGGTCAGAGAGTTTTCCAACATATTCCCAGATGATTTACCAAGGCTACCTCCAAATAGGGAGATGAAATTCTGTATTGATTTGATGCCTGGTACCGAGTCGATATCCAAACCACCGTACAAGATGACCCCAGTTGAGTTAGAAAAGTTGAAGAAGTAATTACAGGAATTGTTGGATAAGGGGTTTATCAGACCGAGTGTTTCCTATAGGATGCACCGGTATGGTTCGTTAAAAAGAAAGATAAGAGTCTCAGGTTGTGCATTGATTATAAATTGCTCAACAAGGCTACCATCAAAAACAAATATCCCCTACCCCGTATCGATGATTTGCTCGACCAACTATAAGGAGCACAGATCTTTTTCAAGATTGATCTGAGGACAAGGTACCATCAGTTGAAGATTAGGAGTAAAGATGTACCTAAGACTGTCACTGAGATTTAGAGTTTTTTGGAATTGGTTGGATACTACAGAAGGTTTGTTGAGTGTTTCTCTAACTGCTCCTCTGACACAGCTTACGAGGAATAATGTCAGATTCGAGTGAAATGACTCATGTGAACAGAGCTTTCAGGAATTAAAGCATAGACTGATCACCGCGTCTATTTTGACTATACCCGCTAGTTCGGAAGGCTTCTTGGTGTACACAGATGCTTCTGGTCAAGGTTTGGGATGTGTGCTAATGCAGAAGAGGAAGGTAGTTGCCTATGGTTCTCGATAATTAAAAGACCATGAGAAGAACTATTTGACCCACGATTTGGAATTGACAGTCGTAGTGTTTGCAATGAAAATATGATGCCATTATCTGTATGGAGAAAAGTTCCAAATCTTCACCGATCATAAAAGTCTTATGTATTTGTTTTCACAGAAAGAGTTAAATATGTTGCAGAGGAGATAGATAGAACTTCTGAAGGACTATGACTGTGAGATCCTTTACCGCCTAGGAAAGGCTAATGCAGTGGCAGATGCCTTAAGCAGAAAGAGTATTGGGATGATATCTTACATGATGATTCAGGAATACGAACTGTTGAAATAGTTTGCAAGCCTCAACTTACCCTCTGACACCACTAGTTGTGGTATGATTGCTAGCCTAAGGATAAAACCGGACTTGATTGACAGAATCAGACAAACTCAGCGTACTGATTAGTATTGTATAGATATGGCTAGTCAGATTCAGTTGAGTACTAAGACAGACTTTGAAATCAGCACTGACAGTCTATTGAGGTTTAGAGATAGAGTTTATGTTCTTAATGATCCACAGTTAAAGAAACTGATAGTATCGAAAGCTCATTCCTCGAGATATACGTTACACTTAGAAAGTAATAAGATGTGTTAGAATCTGCGAAAGACTTATGGTCAGGTATGAAGAAGGATGTAGCCGAATTTGTGGCTAGATGTCTTGTGTGTTAGCAAATAAAGGTAGAGCATCAGAAACCTGCTGGGTTGTTACAACCTCTACCAATACCGACATGGAAATGAGAGCATGTCACCATGGATTTCATCATGGGTTTACCCAGAACCCGAAGAAACCATGATGCGCTTTAGGTGATCGTTTATAGATTGACAGAGTCCGCCTACTTTCTAACTATGAAATCCATTGATACTTTGAGTGCTTTAGCGAATCAGTATGTATGGGAGATTGTAAGACTACATGGCATACCGGTGAGCATTGTGTCAAATAGGGATTCTCGGTTCACTTCATACTTTTGAAAACATTTTCAAGAAGCTATGGGAACCCAACTAAATTTTAGCACGACTTTCCATCTTCAAATAGATAGACAATCAGAGAGAATTATTCAGACATTGGAGGATATGTTGAGAGCATGTGCTCAAGATTTTAAAGGCTCCTAGGATGATCATTTGTCGCTAGCAGAATTTGCATACAATAATAGTTATCACTCGAGTATCGGAATGACACCATATGAAGCTCTATATGGTCGAAGGTGTTGTTCGCTGATTGGATGGGAAGAAGTGGGGTGAAAAAAAGATATTTGCTCCCGATCTAGTTAACAAGCCTTTGAGGATGTTCAGTTGATTTGTGAGAGATTGAGAATAGCTCAGAGCAGGCAGAAACGTTATGCTGACCAAAGATGAAGACCTTTGGAGTTTTTAGTTGGAGATTCGGTATTCCTGAAAGTTTTTCCTTCCAAGGGCATAATGAGGTTTGGGACGAAAGGAAAGCTAAGTCCTCGATATATTGGGCTCTTCGAGATCTTAAACTGGGTGAGAGACAAAGCTTACAGATTGGTCTTACCGCTAGAGTTATCGAGTATTCATAATATCTTCCATGTATGTAAGACTCGAAATTCGATGTCATTTACTAAGAAATTGTCATTATAATTATGGATTTATATAGATCAATAGAGAAGAAATAATTGAATTTCAGGTCCAATTGATCAAGATACGAATTTATTGTGAAGACTAAAATTTTTTCACATCGGGAAATTATCTCAGAAATATGGAAAAATATTTTCGAAAAATAATAATAAATAAAAATATTTTAAGAGAAATAAAAAATAAAATAATAATATTATAAGTCTAAGATATTTTGTGTATATTATATTATATTAAAAATATAATATAATATATATTAAAAAAAGAAATTGGAAATTGAAAAAAAAGGAAATTGGAATCAAGCGAACAGGTCGCGCAACCCAGACAAAAGAAGGGATTGGGCGAAACCCGATCCCCTGAATCTCGGTGAATAATGACAACACGGGGGGGGGGGGGGAGAGAATACCAACGAAGCAAGACCAGCACTGAGGGACCTTCTATCAGCCGTCACGCGCGCCCTTATCACCGAAAATGGCAAAAAAGTCGAGGGAGAAACGAAAAGAGGGAAAGGAGGATTCGTCGGCACCGGCATCAATTTGGCCAGAACCACCACCAGCCTAATGTTCCCCAAGTTAAAACCAATCGATTGGTGGTTGAATCGGCCAGTGAAAAGGCCGACAACAACGTCAACAGCGAAGAGGGAGAAAACGATAGTGAGGCCAAAAAGGGGAAGGGCTGAACCGGTCACTTTCCTGCTAGCTTGGACTTGGCTAGCACCAGATTCATGCTTCATGAGGTTCCTGTCACGACCCAATTCCATTCTCTTTAACCGAAATCACTGAAAATTTTTCGCGTTTTACTGTTACCTTACCCGGTCGTGAACTAAGCTCACCACACACTGTTGGGCTGTGAGTCAATAATAAACACCACATCTCATTCATTCTCAATTAATTAAAACGATGTCATACATGTGCATTTAATCGTGTACTTATACGAATACATGTTTTACTGACATCTACATCCCCCATAAGTACAACTCAAAAGAATACTGTGCTTTTACATTGTTTAGATACAAAAAGAATCACTGTGTATATACCTCTTAGCGATGGAGATGCAGCGGAGTCCAAAATAATACGCCTCAGTCCTCACTGGGCTACTATGCACGCTCTGTAGGGGGAAAAATAGAGTGGGATGAGCAACCACACGCTCAGTAAGGCAATAATGCAAGCATGGTAGATAACTACTCTATCTACATGCTGATAGTGTTATGCATAAATCGTTTATAGTAGGAGCATGAGGAATAAAACTATGCCATGTGAATATACATATATATCATGCATCAAATCATGTGCATTGGCATATAAAACATGGTAGAGACATCATGTATAAAACATCTCATGCTCAATCTCATTTAAATTCATAAAAGGGCAATTCATTTAGAAACCTCCTTTTTGAACCAACAACATAACACCACCAAATCAACTCACAATCACAACCACATTTACATTCCACAATTCACGCATGTGTATAAATCTAGGTCACTATATCAAAAGTGCCTATGTGAACCATTACATCATAAATCATCCCAGACCACACGCATCCAGGTGTGCGGGGTATCATGCTGGCACGAAGATGGATTATCCCTCCCCAGACTTTCTCATCACATAACCATCATGCGGTACATCGTACTCCATGTGATATACACGGTACAGCGTACTCTGCAACTCATATCGTGATCGGGGATGCCATTCCTAGGTCTTATCTACCCCATACCAAGAGTATTCCATATTTCGTGAAGGAGAGCCTCCCCGCCGAACAGAGCCTCCCCGCCTAACAGAGCCTCCCTGCCTCCTCGGGCTTAAGGATGTTAGCTTAAGGATGTAGGGCTTAAGGATCCTTTCCGTAAGAGAGCCTCCCCACCGAACAGAGCCTCCCCGCCTAACAGAGCCTCCCTGCCTCCTCGGGCTTAAGGATGTTAGCTTAAGGATGTAGGGCTTAAGGATCTTACCGTACCCATGTAGGAGAGCCTCCCTGCCTAACAGAGCCTCCCCGCCTCTTTGGGCTTAAGGATGTTGGCTTAAGGATCCCACCGTAAGAGAGCCTCCCCACCGAACAGAGCCTCCCCGCCTAACAGAGCCTCCCCGCCTCTTTGGGCTTAAGGATGTTAGCTTAAGGATGTAAGGCTTAAGGATCTTACCCACTTTCACAACCTTATACGTATCCCAGTGTGCAAACTTGTGCGAGCAAAGCTCTAGCACGACTCATGCATCATGCATCTTCTCATAAAGAGGCGCGTACGAGCATAGCTCTAGTACGGTTATACTCATAAGACAACCACTCAAAATCCACGTACGAGCAGAAGCTCCAGTACGGTTTATAAATATCATTATAGTTTCCAAATCAAGGTGCGAGCTAGGTTCCAGCACGTTTCATACAAATGAAAACATAGAAATCCAGCGCGAGCGAGGCTCTAGCGCGATTTATGTCATACAAGTGTGATAGGCGGCTCATATACAATTCATCAATCCCGGCAATTCGGGTTTAGCACTCACAAATGTTTTTCCACAACAACCATACAATACTAGCCGTCCTATCTACGAGCTTGCTTAAAACCAAGCAATTCGTTTTGGAAAAACATCAAAACATTAGATTTATGCAATTATTAGCCTTACTATCCCATTTCATAAAATCCACTTCAAATCCAAAACCACGCATATACTCGTCATTATTCACGAATACCATCCATCATTTATTTGAGCAATTCATGCATTTCATACAACACCCAATATTCACCCAGTTCAAAATACGAGCAGCTATCTCTATATACTCACAAAATTCCCTTACCTGGAATCGCGATGCGTGATTCCACTTCCTTAAGCTGCTTACTCGTACGATTCGGTTCGCCTTCAACGAACTCTTCGGGGACTGCACAAAATCGTATCCCGCATTATATTCGATCCATACAATGCAACCCTTGCGCTTGCTATAGTCAATTTAACCTATAGCCTCTATTAACGCTTATACGGCCTCGTTTCATTACTTTACCCATAACTCGAGTCTATGGATCTTCTTAGGCCTATTAACTTATTCAAAATCGATGTTAAATCGACATTAAGCTCATAGTGTTCATATTCCATGAATTCCCTCACTATGGCATTTATCAATCATATACATATCCATTTTCACAATTCCTCCAACTCACCAAGTAATTCCATCTAACCATCTAGAATCATAAACATTACCCCAATAACAACTTTAGCATGCCATAAATCATAAGCTCATTCAATCCCACATATCCTCACATTATACCCATTTTAGATTTCTAGGTCACACCACTACCACTACATTCTTAGGTAGTTTATCCATCAATACTCATACCAATCAACTCCAAAATCAATTAAATAGCTAATGCATTTGGATTGGAGTGTTAGAATCTTACCAATATGATTTCTCTTCTTGCTCCAATTGGTAATGCCCTCAACTCCTTCAATTCCAAAAATGGGAAAATGCCCTCTCACTATGTTGTTCTCCTCTTTGATAGGAACAACTTTGCCTCTAATGATCTCTCTCTAAATCTCACTGAAAATGGCTGATTTTAGAGAGGGAAAGTTGGGTTTTTGGGTTGAAAATGGGAGGTTCCGAGATTTTCAGATTTTTCAGCTTTCCTTATATAGAAATGACTTGAGGAGATCGATCTGGTCCCTTAAAATCCCTCTTTTTCACGGCATTTTTAAGCCTGAGATCGATCTGTCGAAGCAATGAGATCGATCTGTTGAAGCATGAGATCGATCTGTCGAAGCATGAGATCGATCTGGTCCCAAACAGAGAGCTAAGGAGATCGATCTGGGTGCTTGAGGATCGATCTTTTCACTTACAGAATGCTTGGCAGATCGATCTGGCTCCATTGGAGATCGATCTGCTCTATTCTTTCGCCCAAATCAGAGCATTCTGCCTCTTCCAGATCGATCTCTCATCCTAGGAGATCGATCTGGACCTCATGTTTTCCATATTTCCTGCAGTTTCATTGCTGCAACTCATACCAACACACCCTCAATCTATTGCCATGTCCATTTTCTCATCCATCCACCTTTATAACTTGAAAATGGCATCCATTCATACCTTATGCACATTGAAACTTGTGTGCATTCATTGTATGTTCAAAGGCATGCTACATAAAACCAAATGGAAGCATAACTCCATTCCATTTTACCACACTACTCATCTTGAGTCTCAATCACATCCATCACTTGCTAGAACTCATTTCTTCGTATTCATACTCAATGAAACTTGTATGTACGTTACAATTTATATTACACATACATACATTGAATCCATGGACTTACATCAATCATACTTTACATTACAAGTCCATTCATATTATTTGATCCAATTATTCACATTACCATTATACATATACGGGGTCTTACACAACCATCATGAAGTTTTGTTGTCATTGTTTTCTCAAGTTTGCATGGTTCTGTTGTCATGGTCTTTGCAATCCTGTGGGAACACTTTGCTCTTTGATGATGAAATAATGAGCTTACTTTTCTCTTGTGAAGTTGAACTATAGTAATTTATAACTTGTGTATGAGATTGTGCTGTTCTCTATCTTTGTCACCTATTTCTTCCTTTTATGCGAGGATGAAACATGAAAGATAATATGTTATTCTCAATCTTTGTCGCTTATTTCTTCCTTTGATATGAGAATAAAACATGAGAGACAATGCGTTAATCTCAATCATTATCACCTATTTCATCAATTTTACATAACGATGGAAGTCTTTGAGTTAACGTTTTGACAACATTGTAAACGAAGAGTCTACATCCAAATCCATTTGTGAAAATGTCAAAATGTGGTAATCTTAAGAGAACTAAGTTCTTTGACAACATTATAAGCGAAGAGTCTACCCCAAAATCCGCTTGTAAAAATGTTGCGATCTTGAGAGAACTGAGTTATTTGCCAACATCATAAGCGGAGAGTCTACCTCTAAATCCACTTGTGTAAATGTGAAAATGCGGTGATCTGAGAGAACTAAGTGTCTTTTCTTTAACCACACCATTCAATTAGAATCTACCTCCAAATCCACTTCCAAAGTGTCAATACATGGCTAACTTTGAATAATTGAAACTTCACTTGTTTGATTATGCCTTTACAAATTAGGAGTGGTTGTAGTGTTACTCATTGATCATTTTTTCCCGGAAGAGTCTATCTCCTGATCCACTTCCAATTATGTCAATGTATTGTAGACTTTGAACCATTAGCCTAATTTTTTTATTATCATCTGTTTGTTTGAGGTTGTTGAGCTTATCGTTGGTGGAGAGTCTAGCTCAAAATCCACCTTCGTTATTGCCAACGTCAGTGGCTAAATGTAGAGGTTGTGGGGATTTTGTCTTGGCAAATCCACTTAACTTATTCCCTAGCATTGTTATAGGGAATGTTTGCATCACATTAACCATAAGCTTTCTTTAAGTAGCATTATTGAGATCAGATGCGAAAGATATGAAATTAAATTCTGGTTGGAGTTATTGATATGATGGCATTGTGACATTTCCTTGCCTTTGCATTGTACATGTGTTTAACATTTCTATGGTGCCACTTCAGATGGTAAGCAATCTATTCTATTATTATGAATAGTAACCTTGATGCATCCTAGACGTCTGAATCGTAAGCGCACTGAGTGCATAAAAAATAAAGGGATTTGAGTCTCCGATTATAGCCCCATAAGGAAAACACTAAGTCTAACTAAGTACCAGTAAATTTTACCTTATGTATATTTTAGCCAATTACAGATAATTTTTTAGTGTGATCTACCAAGCTTTTATTAAAAATATTCAGAAGTAAATAATAAAATAAAATAGTGTAAAAAAACTTATATAGCTCCAAATAACATAAGAAAATAATCTGTAAAAAAATAAAAATAAAAATTAGGTTTAAGAATAAAAATATGCTAAAAATATAAATACTTGAAAATATGGGCCTAAATTGCAAATAAGAAAAAAAGTCTAGAAAATCATAGTATGAAATTAAAAATGCATGAATATATTCTAATTAAATGTAAAATATCCTAAACTTATGCAGGAGAAAAGAAAATACTAAATTAAAATACTAAAAATCCAAATTGAAAACCTCAACCTTGAAATGCCCTAAAGTGTAACCTTAAATTATTCTTTACCCTAAATGAATATTAAACGAATGAAATGCATAAATAAATAATAAAATCTATTCTAAATGATGAATGACAAATAAAGTATTTTTGCAATTTTGGAAATTTAATTGAAAACAAACCTAAAAATGCATGAAATTGACTCTAACCCTACGCTAACCCTAAATGCAAAACTTAAACCCTAAACTAATGCATTATTATCACTAAACTATCAATTAATATGTACCTAAAATAGTAAAAAAAATTTCTAATGTGAAAATGCAACTAAACCCTAAATGTATGCACGAAAACAATAAAACATAAAATAAAACCTTAGTCTAACCTAATTTTAAACCTTACCCTAAATGAAACTAAGCTAATTAATTTTTTTACCTTAAAACAACCCTTTAAACTAACTCCAGACAACGATTACAACAAAGTTGAGCAACATGCATTGTCCATGAAATAAAAATTCTAAAAAATATGCATATGTTACCCTAAATTTACCAAACTTATCCTAACCCTAAATAACGATGTATATGACTTGTATAGACTCTAAAATACACTTAAAATACCTAAATTGTCACGATCATCCATGACTTAACCAAAACCACTACAAATTTTTCGCTTTTTACTTACCTTTCTTCTCATCAACAGTTGGGCTGTGATTCGATGTTAGTATCCTCGCTTACCATACCAATCATTTATTTTCACAGACACATGTCAATATACTATCTACTGACCGAAATTTCTTTTATAACATAAGTGAGCTCATATAAAATCTAATACAAATATATCCCCCATAATTTACATCGTTTACATTACTGTGTTGTTTATATGTTTAGATATAAAATCGCACAAAATGTGTATACCTTTTGCTCGATAGGAAATGGCAGCAGACAACAAGATTGCTAACCCTCAACCGTACTCGCTCTACTGTGGGTGCTTTGTAGAGAGGTGGAAAATGAAAGGGGTAAGCTCACAACTCAGTAAGAAAATCAGGCAAGCAATAGACATCTACACTATCTACTCAAAATAATGTTATGCCTTGAAATATTATTTCCTTAACTCACGTTAAAAACATGTATTTAAAATATATATATATATATATACTTGTACAGATTAAATCCCATGTATAGAAATCACGCTGAGTTCTCAAATGTAGGCATTTCGTGCAAAATAATGCATCTTTATAATTTCTCAATGCCTTTAAATAAATCATGCCATTTATATTCAAATCATAGTAAATATGGCATTTCAATCATTCACAACACAACAATCGGATTTCGACCCATCCCTCAGGTCTATCCGTATCATAAAATCAATCAAGTGATATATCATGTGAGACTTAGTGGCTAAATGCAATAATATCCTGGACTATGTCCATATCCTATAATGGTGATCCCAGGTTACACAGTACTCGGTGTACGGGGCAATCACTGCTGCAACGCGAGGGGGGTCACGCCATCACAACCACCAGCTATCAACTCCTCATACATATCACAACAACACAAGGGTACATCGTACTCCGTGACATATACATGGTACCACGTACACCCGTGGACCCTATCTCAATGGATAATCAATACCACGTCTCTAAATCCACATACGAACATCTCAACAATGTGACACTCAGTCTACACGAGGAAATCTTCATGGTTTTTAAGGATGTCTTATATATCACAGTAAAACTACAGTGCGTGCCTTTGAGTACGACTGACAGTCGACACTCCGCTCAAACATTGTTTCACACATCACAAACTCGAACTCTAGTGCGAGTAACACTCCAGCACTTGGTCATGCATAGTTCATGTTTTAAAACAAGTATGAGCAATCTCTCTAGTAGCATGCTATGTGCAAAACATATAAAACTGAGTACGAGCAATAACTCCAGCACTTTATCATGCATAAAGCATATAAAACTGAGTGCGAGCAATAGCTCCAACACTCTATCATGCATAAAACATATAAAATAAAGTACAAGCAATACTCTAGTACTCTATCATGCATGTCCTGAAAATCTAGTACAAGTCATACTCGTCCACTAATTTATGTGGAAAACATATAAAATTAAGTGCAAGCTGTGCTCCAGCACGATTTATTCTCACATAATTCGATAGATGACTCTTTAAAGGGGATGATTTTTAAAACATAAAAACCAGCACTATAAATTGTGCTATTTCTCAACAACCATGAAAACATTAGCTCATCTACCTACTCTTCTACTAAACAGTAGTAAAAACACTCAAAATTATGGTTTCCATGCTTTTCACAACTTTTACCAAAAGTTGACTTTTTTCCTAAATAGGGATAAAATCGTAATTTGTCACTATCGGGTCGCTATAATTATTATTCACTTTCTCTGACCCTCAGAGTTTTTAAGTGAATACAAAAGCATACAAAAATATGTGCAGGTATCTCTAACTACTCGCAAAAGTCCCTTACCTGAAATCACTCGAAAAATTTTACTTTCTTAACGCTGCTCGATCTAGCAGTCCGATTAGCTCCTCCAACAATCTCTAGAGCTGCATATAACCATTCATCAGGTTAATTTTACTTTTTTTACTGTATTTCACATTTAATACAGCCTATTTCACTTAATAGGCTTTGATAAACCTTGATGGGCCTAACTCTGTCTTAAGCCCATTTCTATTTTGCTATTCATTTTTGTTGGGCCTAATGGGCTTGTGGGGCCCACCAACTCTTATTGGGCTTGTCCAAGACCCATTACATCACATTGGGTCGAAACCAATTGGGCTTGGCCCATTGGACCTCTCGACCACATGCCATGGCTGAGAGCCACGCATGCCTAGCCATGCCGAGCACCACGCCACCATCGGCTATTTCACTAGCCATTCACTTAGGCATTTTCACAAACACTTGGTTGGCAATGGTCTTAAGCTTAACTTAGTTCATTTAGGCATTTTATCAAACACCTTGATTGCCAACTTAATTCATCCACCAATTGATCAAATTGATTAAAACTAACTATACCATAATCATAAACACATGTATACCAACTTATTCATACCTTAAAATCAATTAGGAAATCATTAATTTACAATCACCCACTCTTAGCCAATCCATGTTCATAGTGATTTCATGTGTTTCAATACTTAAAACATATACCAATCAACTTAGAATAACTCATACATTAACATATATGAATTTGAAAGCTTGAAATTATACCTAGCTTGCACTTCCACACTTGGCCGAAACTTTGAAGCTTCTCGGGTTGCTCACTTTGGCTCCTTGATAGCCAATTCCAACATATGTTAATCCTCTCTCAATTTGGAACAACTTTCATGAAGATTACAAGTTCCAAATATGCCTTTTTCATAGTGATTTCTAGTGAGAGAAAGCTTGACTATGTGTTTGTTAATGGTTTCTTCTCTTTGCCGAATTCTTAAGGAAGAAGATGAAGTTGTACTGGCTGATTTTATAAGTCAATTACTTATTTATTAAGCCTTAATTTTCAGCTAACAATTTTGAATTGAATTGAGTTAGGTGATAGTTACCAATTTGGCTATGGCTACCTTTTACTAATGGGTTTGAATTTTAACTAATTGGGCCTAGCTTTTGGGCCTCTCGGTTTGGGCCTTCCTAATGGGCTTTTGGATTGAAATTTTTACTACACATCGAGCCTTAAATTTTATAAATATTGGGCCCACAAATCGATCCAACAATTCAGTCTAATGGACCTAAGAAATTCGACCCACACTTGTTATACCTTAAGAGGCTTTAAAATTTCCATTTTGGCCCATTATGTTTTTACTCGTTAAATTTAATCCGAATTTTGGATAAATAAATTTTCCTTACTTTCGGGGATAATTATCTTGTATTTTGACCAAAAATATTTTTCCCCAATTTTTTTCTCCAAACTTACGTTAATTTTTAACCATGGTTAGTCAACTATGGTCAAAGTCCACTTTTTCTTAACTACCTTTGACTTTTCTTGACTATTGACCACATTTTACTTTTTCTCAAAAATTTGAAAGTGTCATATCTTATGGTTGACACTCTCTTCTTTACGTTTTGGTCGTTTTCGGGAGGTGAATATGCCTAAAATTCCTCAAACGGACCATTTCGAACTCGTTTAGCCCTTTTTGGCTTTTTCTCTTGTTCTTTGTGTTCGGGACCAAATCAAACCGATTTTCCTTCATAAGCTCCCTATATTTTCTCATTTTAATTTCTTTTTTTCAGTCAGAATGATTCAGATCTACTCAGTTTAGCCATGTGGCTCTTATAGCCCTTTTTCGACTTTTATATAGCTTGTAAGTGTTAAATCATTTTACTTACACTTTTCTTCAAGTAAATACTCTTCTTATGATTCAACTAACGAAATAAAGTGTTCATACACATAGAAATCATAAGGAACAAGCTACATAAAAATACAGGTCTTACAATCCTCTCCAACTAAGAAAATTTGGTCTTCTAAATTAGAACCAAGTCAGTCATCAAACAGCTGGGGGTGTTTCTCTCGTATCAGAGTCTCTAGCTCCCAAGTAGCCTCCTTTGATATGTGATGCTGCTAGAGAACCTTAACTAATCCGATAGTCTTCGATCTCAAGACTTTCTCCTTCCTATCCAGTATTTGAATCAGTCTCTCAACATATGACATGTCCTCTCAGAGCCCTAATGGCTCATAACGAATCACATGTGCCGAATCCAGGTGATACTTCTGAAGCATCGAAATGTGGAAGACATTATATACACCTGATAAGTCTGGTGGCAATGCCAACCTATAGGCCTTATCTCCCACTCGATCAAATATCTCAAAAGGTCCAATGTAGCGAGGACTCAGCTTTTCTCTCTTTCCAAATCTCGCTATACCCTTGGAAGGAGAAACCTTAAAAAATACCGACTCTCCAACTGTAAACTCTAGTGGCCTCTGTCTTTTGTCAGCGTAACTTTTCTATCTGTTCTGAGCTGTCACCAATCTCTCTACAACAAAAGGACATCCTCAAAGGCTTGTGTAACCAAATCAGGAGAAAAAATCTTTCGGTCACTCACTTCTTCCCATCCGATAGGGGAACGACATCTACTACCATATAATACAGTGCCATCCCGGCACTCGAATGATAACTATTGCTATAGGCAAATTCGACTAGTGGCAAGTGATCATCCTAAGAGCCTCTAAAATCCAGTACACACGCTCTCAACATGTCCTCCAAAGTCTGTATAATCCTCTTTAACTGACCATCTGTCTGAGGATGGAAAGCGGTGTTCAAACTCAACTGGGTTCCCATGCCTTCCTGAAAATGTTCCCAAAAGTGGGAAGTGAAGCGATAATCCCTATAAGAGATTATGCTCACTAGAACACCATGTAACCTCACTATCTCGCATACATACAGCTCTGCCAATGAACTCAGAGTATCGGTAGCTCTCATAGCTAGGAAGTGGGCTGACTTCGTCAGTTTGTCAACGATCACCCATATAGCATCATGATTCCTTCGGTTCCTCGGTAAACCCATTACGAAATCCATGGTGATATGCTCTCATTTCCATGTTGGTATAAGTAGAAGCTGCAATAACCCTGGAGGCTTCTGATGCTCTACCTTCACCTACCGACATACAAGATATCTCGCCACAAACTCTGCCACGTCTTTCTTCATACTTGACCACTAATACACCTTCCGGAGGTTCTGATGCATCTTGTTACTCCCTGGATGTAATGTGTACCTCGACGAATGAGCTTCCACCAATATCAATCTCCTGAGCTCTAGGTCTTCGAGAACGCATAGTTTACCTCTGAATCTTAGTAGTCCATCAAAACTCAACTCAAAATCAATCAATGTGCCCTTCTGTATTTGACTAGTCATCTCAATGTAATATGAATCAATCTGCTGAGCCTATCTGATCCTATCTAACAAATCTGGCTCCAAGCATAGACTAGCTATCACATAGTCTGTATCCATGTCAGAAGGCGCAACACCCAAACTGAGGCTAGCAAACTGCTCCAACAGCTCGTATTCCCTGACCATCATATACAATACCATCCCTAGGCTCTTCCTACTCAAAGCATCAGCTACAACATTAGCCTTACCTGGATGATAAAGTATCTCACAATCATAATCCTTCAGAAGCTTTAGCCATCTTCTCTGTCTCATGTTCAACTCCTTCCGCGAGACCAGATACTTGAGGCTCTTGTGGTCGGTGAATATCTGAAACTTCTCACTGATAATTCTATTAAAATAGAATTATTTGTACTTAATTTCTTAATTAATTATTTCAATCCCTATATTATTTTATTAATTATCCCATCAATTTAATTAAAATTCTCTTATGTGTAGGTAAATTAAATCCGGATGAATTTCAGTCGAAAATGGGTTGAAAACGGGCTAAAAGGAGACTGACCAATACCATTTTGTAGTTTGAGTCACCATCGTTTAGACACGTGTGATGTCGGGTGTTCGTATTTTATTCGCCTTGAAAATATAAGATCGACAGATATCGTGCCCATCTTTTGGAAGACACACGTTGGGCCACATCGCATAGCCAAGTGGACTAGAAGACAAATGACGTGGAAATATCTTCTCTACAGCGAATGGAATGAAGACAAGTGGCCAAATAATGCCAACTCATCTAGAATTTAAAATTATATTTGTACCCCCAATTTTGTGTATAAATAGAATATGATGGGGCAATTGCAAAAGGAAGTAGTTTTTTAGGGTAGAAGTAGTTTTAGAATAGTTTTTAGAATTTTTAGGTTAAAAGTTTTTTTCATTTTTTAGGTCTCGGTTAGGTTTATATTTTTAAGGGTGGTTTTTATAATTTTCTAGGTTTCTCTTGAAGTTTCTCACGTTGGCTGGTGATAGCAGCCACCATTACCTCTTTATTTTGCATGTTTCCATTTTACTACTGTTTATGGCATACTTAAAATTTCTTCAATGAAAACAATTTCATTTGGCCTTTCTTTGAATCTCAGTTTCACCTCTTTATTTTATGATAGTTTTCTTCTTTTTGGTTGATCCTTTATGTTCTTACGTTGATGGCTGGTCTCAGCAACCATAGTGCTCAATCTGTTGCCCTTAGTTATATTACATTTTCCAGTTCTTTCGTTTCATCCTTTCGTCCACGGTGGTTTTGAAGGAAGGAGGCTAAGTGACACAGCCATTCTTCCCCACTCTTTACTTCCTTGGACATGTCTTTAAAAGCCTTTTAGATTCTATTTTAGTTTCAAATTACATAGCAAAGTTCTTCAAACTCATTTTCTTACAGTTTTCCTCCATTGATTTACTTTAAGCTTATATTATGCATATTCAGTTTTGTGTTTAATTTCTTTGTTGGTTTTCAGAATAGCTATTGGTTCAAGGAGTGCAAAGGCCATTGATTGTGGAGGTTCGAGGCAGAAGACGTTCCTGGTGGCTTCCCGATTACTTTGCTCATCGGTGTTCTGTGTTTGGCAAGTCTGAGTAGTTGTGAACATACTGAAGAAGTTGCAGGCCAGTGCTGAAGCTGGCGGGACTGTAGCCGTTTGGTGCAGAACAGAAGCTGGATTGCACCGTGGTAGTGGATATGGACCAACTACCTTTCTCTGTTCTGCTCTGTTTGCAATTTATGTTACTGTTCATTGTAGTTTCTCTTTTTATGTTGGATTATTCCATTTGTTGCTGAATGTTTCAGTTTTCTGCTAGTCTTCTTTTCAGTTGATGTGCATTTGCTGGAGGCGTGGCTGATCCTTGTGTCTCCTAGTGCACCTTCTGCTACTTACATATTAAAAGCTTACTGGTGCTGTCGGGTTGTTCTGTTTCATCACAACTAGTTGCTGCCCCAAATTCTACATGGTGGGAAGCTAGTTGCGGCTAAATTGTGAGGGCACAGAAGCCGCGTGGAAGTGTGTATGTGGCAAGGCCTAGATGTGGATGGCAGTAGATCGTGACTAGTCTAGTTTGCGCTGGATAGAAGAAGAGGACATATGACCGGCGACATCGTTGGCTGGGAAGCAGGACATGGCAAGCTGATGGCTGGGTGCACGTCTCTTCCTTCTCTTACTCTTATTTTCTTTCAGGCTTTCTTTATTGTTTCAAAGTTTCATTTAATGTTCCTTTAAATTTTGTTTTCTTTCGTTTAGCAAGTTTAAGAAATTTTTCTGCACTGTTTTATTCCTTAACTTGTTCTGCCATTTCCAGTTTGATTCATCTTTGCCTTTAGGATCATTGTTGTGGCTGCCATTGCTGAACTGGAAGCGTGGAATGCTCTGTTCTCAGAATAGCTGGTAACCCACGATTGTTGTTGTGCTGAAGGACTGATCCATGTTGAACAGCTGCAGAACATGGTGAGTGGAGCAGTCGCGGGTGTTGTTCGGTTCTGCTGCATTTCATTACTATCCTGGCACTACAGAGCATGATTTCTGGCTAGGGGAGAAGCTGTTGCTATGCATGGAATGAAGCTGACGCCAGGGTGCTGCTGTGGGTACAAGCTGAAGGCAGTACAAGACGTTTGCTCATAGCACTGCATGGCAGGACTGGTCAGTGCTGCTCAACTACCAACAGTACATAACTAATGTTTTACTGTTTGTATATATTTTGTAGTTTTGTTTGCAAAATTTCAAGAGTTTGTTATTAATAGTTTAGTGTTGCACTTTTAATTAGTCTAGGTAATATTTCATTAGTTTAATTCCATTGCATAGGTTTAGGATTGTTTGATTTAATTTTAGATTTTAGTTTAGATTAAATTTTAATTTCTTTTTATGCAAGTGAAAATGTTAGTTTAATTATTTTCATGCATATATTTAGGAGTTAATTATTTCTCATACATAAGTTAGAGTAGATTTTATTTTTAATCTAGGCATTTTAGTAAGTTAGTACTTAATTATTGCTTTATTTATTTAAATTTTATTTCTTTGGACCTTAGGTTAGATTAATTTGCATATTTATTTTTAAATTAATTAGATTAATTACATGCACATTTTATTTTTATCTTAGGATTATATAGTTTTATTCTAGTTAATTTTATTTCTTTATTTTCTTAATTGCATCATTAGACTATTTGCACTAATTAATTTTAGTTTCAGTATTTTTCTCTTTTGTAGAATATTACTTTTATTTGTTAGGAGTTCGGTAAGTAATTTTAGTTCTGTTTTATTTATTTTATAATTTTTTTTTTGTTTTTCGGTACCTTTTTTAAGCCTTAGTAGATCACCCTCTGAATTTTCATAATTTGCTAGGATATACTTAGGGTAAAATTAACTGGTACTTAGTTAGGCTAATTAGATTCTTTGTGGGACGATAATACGGGACTCAAATCCCATTATTACTTGTATAACCTGTGCACTTGCGGTAAACACGTCTAGGTAACTTAGAGCGGGCGTAGTTGTATCAAGTTTTTGGCGCTATTGCCAAGGATGACAATTAGCTATTAATTAATATCGATGAAATTATGCTTAGGTATAATTCTAGTTTTGTACATACTTAGGTTATGAATATTTAGAGCTTTAATTTAGATTAGTTAATTTTCTCTCTCTTAAAAAAATTAAAAAATTAAAAATAAAAAAATTTAAAAAAAAATTTGAGGACTTTTAAATGTTTGCATATGTAGAGCCAAGAGCTTTGATTACTTTCCTTTAGATCCTGAAATTGAAAGAACACTTAGAAAAATCAGGAAGAAATCTAGGAAAATAGTAGCTCCGCTGCAAAACACGTGGTTGAAGGCAGAGAAATTAGGACTGTATGTGATTATGTTGTCCCGACTATAGGAGGTTATTATACTGGCATTAGGCCACCAGCTGTCCAAGAAAACAATTTTGAAAATAAGCCTTCGATCCTCCAGATAATCCAAACTTCGCTACAGTTCAGTGGGCTTCGCCATGATGACCCACATGCTCACCTAAGGCAATTTCTGGATCTGTGCAACACTTTTAAGCATAACGGATTATCGGATGATGCACTTAGGCTTAAGCTATTTCCTTTCTCTCTTAGAGATAGAGCGCGATACTGTTAACCTCCTTACCTCCAGGATCCATCTCCACTTGGGACGAGTTAGCCCATCAATTTTTAGCTAAGTTCTTTCCTCCCTCCAAAATGGCTAAACTCTGTAGTGATATATCTTCCTTTGCTCAATTTGATTCTGAATCCCTTTATGAAGAATGGGAACGATACAAAGACCTTCTTAGGAAGTGTCCCCACCATGGCCTACCCTTATGGCTTCAAGTCCAAACCTTCTATAACGGGCTTTCAGCTAAAATAGGACCATAGTAGATGCTGCTGCGGGAGGAGCTTTAATGTGCAAGACGGGGGAGGAAGCTTATGGTCTGGTCGATAAGATGGTAGCTAACAATTATCTTTGGTCATCGGAGAGGCAGTTCCCTAAGAAAGCTACAGGTATCTATGAGTTAGACACATTGTCGACCTTTACTTCTCAAATAGCTAATCTTACATAGAAGGTAGAGTCACTCAATACCCAACATAATACTACCACCAGTCCAAATCCTATTCTAGCTATCTGAAGTCCTTTTAATTCTTGCAATCTGTGTGGTGGTACACACTCTGTAGATAGGTGCCCGCTTAATTTAGAGTCTGTTCAGTACATTACCCCACCTAAAAAGCAATAGAACAACCTATTTTCGAACACCTATAATCTAGGGTAGAGGAATCATCCAAATTTTTCTTGGAGCCAAAATCAGGGGTAATCTTCTAATTCCAGACCTATGGGACCCCCTGGTTATCAGGTTCCACCTGTTAATGTACCACAACCTCAACAACTTCAACCTCATCATTCTCATCACCCATCCCCACCTCAATTTCAACATCATCGACCAACACTACCACCTATGCAGCCCCAACACTTACTAGCACCAGCAGTTGTAGCTGAAAAGAAACCCTCGCTTGAGGAGATGTTCACGACTATCCTGTAAAATCAAGTAGCCTCTATTAAGAATTTAGAAGTTTAGGTTGGATAAATAGCTAGTGCTTTTAGCCAGCGTCCATAAGGGACCCTTCCCAGAAATACCAAAGCTAACTCTGTTAGGAAGAGGGAAGGTAAGGAGCATGTGGAGCTATAGAGAGCTAGATGATCCACAAGTTAAGTCCAGTCCTGTTAAGCCCATAGTTGAAGAATCCTTAGGTTCTAAAGAGGCAGCTCAGAAAGAACAAGAACATGATAATCAGGCTGCAAAGGAAACTAAATCAAGCGTTTCTTCATCTTTATCTTCTTCTTCACAACCTTCCTCTTCATCTAATGTTACACCTGTTACCACTACACTTCCTCCAGTTAGACCACCACTACCTTTTTCCTCAAAGGTTCCAAAACAAGAAGCTTGATCAGCAATTTGCTAAATTTCTTGAGGTTTTTAAGAAGCTTCACATTAACATTCCTTTCGCAGATGCTTTAGAGCAAATGCCAAGTTATGTGAAGTTCATGAAGGATATCCTCTTGAGGAAAAGAAGATTAGAGGATTATGAGACAGTGGCACTTACTGAGGAGTGTAGTGTAATTATTCAGAGGAAATTACCCCCTAAGCTTAAAGATCCAGGTAGTTTTACCATATCTTACACCATCGTAGATCAGTTCTTTGGAAGAGCCCTATGTGATCTAGGAGCCAGTATTAATCTTATTACCAGAAGTTAGGAGTAGGGGATGCAAAGCCTACCACAGTGACCCTTCAGTTAGTTGATAGATCCATTAAGTATCCAAAGGGGATCATTGAGAATATGCTAGTAAAGGTGGACAAGTTTGTTTTCCCTGCAGATTTTATTGTGTTGGATATGGAGGAAGACAGGGAAGTCCCCATTATTCTAGGCAGACCTTTCTTAGCTACTGGTAGGATGATAATTGATATGCGAAAGGGGGAATTGACAATGAGAGTCCTAAATCAGGAGGTGACATTTAATGTTTTCAAACCTTTGAGGTTCCCTGATGACTCTAAAGATTGTTTTAGGATGGAGGTTAAGGAAGATAGAATGCTTTAGCATAAGAAATCTGAGAGAAGGAAGGAAATAGATAAAGCTAAGGAGGATTTGACTGTTAGCATTCTGTCACCACTTTGGCTGACCCTCCTACTTCTAGCCCTACTGCTGAGTGTCATTTTCTTCAGCTGCATTTGATGTGCTTTATCTTTTTTTTTTTTTTACTTTTTCTACAGTTCTTTTTCTCTTTGCTGCTATTTTCTTTCTGTGTTTCTTTTACAGTTAGCTATTGCACCAGCATGTTCTCATCAAGCTTCAATTATTCTTCATCATTATCAGATAGGGGAGTATTCTATTCTTGAGCTTCAATTCTTATATTATCTGCATACTAAGGACACTGTGCACTTTAAGTTTGGGGAAGGGGATATCACTTGAGCATTTTTGGGCAAAATTGAAAAACAATTTCGAAAATATGAGTTTACATTATTTGATTTTGGGATGATTTAGTACTTAGCATGTAGTTTTTCCATATTCTGATGATATAACCCCATGATTTAGTTTGACTTTGATTGAATGAGAAGCATGCTTATAGGAAAAGCATGAAGTTGAATTCTTGATTTTGTCGTGATTTTGATTATGATTTCCTCATCTTATGCACATGTCATGTCATGAATCTGTATATTTATTTAGA
The DNA here is from genome assembly GCA_033439115.1 of Firmiana major. Taxonomy (NCBI): domain Eukaryota; kingdom Viridiplantae; phylum Streptophyta; class Magnoliopsida; order Malvales; family Malvaceae; genus Firmiana; species Firmiana major. The sequence goes on from CM065905.1 coordinate 45,093,069, forward strand.
GAAAGCTTATGTGGACATAAGATTTCATCTGTTCAATTGATTTTGTGCATTATATTCTAGAATTTGTTTGATCTTATCTCGAGGTGAAATATTAGATCACACTTAATTAGGGAAATGATTTAGGTCATCTTTGGATCGTTTGAGCCTTTCTTGTCACAACCTATTTTATCCTCTTTAACTGAAAATCACTATAAATTTTTTCACATTTTCCTTTCCTTACCCGGTCATGAATAAACTCACCACTACACAGTTGGGCTGTGAGTCAATAATAAACACCACTCAACTTTCATTCTCAAATAAATTAAAAGAAGTGTCATTCATTGAAAGTTAAGTTATACATGACACATTTTCTAACTTTTGCATCCCCCACATTATAATACAATTTACTGCTGTGCCTTTACATGTTTAGATACAAAAAGAATCCCTGTGTTTATACCTTTTTGTGATGGAAGCAGCGGATATCCAAAATAAAATGCCTCAGTCCTCACTGGGCTGCTAGGTACGCTCTGTAGAGGGGGAAAATAGAGAAGGATGAACAATCACATGCTCAGTAAGGCAATAATGCAAGCATGGTAGATAGCTACCCTATCTACATGCTGATAATGTTATGCATAAATCATTTATAATAAGAGCATGAGGAAATAAAACTATGCCATATGAGTATACATATATCATGTATTGAAAATCATGGAATTAGGCATATAAAACATGGAAGATTCAACATGTAAAATCATCTCATGCTCATTAAATCTCATCACAAAAGGGAAATTCATTTAAGAAACATCCTTTTTCAAATCACATCACATCTAATCACAAATCTCTTTTCAAATTTCTTCACATCTCATCATAAATCAAATTATCATTTCATTAAATCACAAATCCCACAAGGCTCGACCCCTCCCTTGGGTTTACCCTGGATAATCATAATCACATTCATGTATCAAAACTATGTGGTATTAGGTACTATCAAATAAGATAGGTCATTATATCTCAAAGACTATGTTGGCCAACTATGTCATAAATCATCCCAGTCAAGACGGATCCCGGTGTGAGGGGTATCATGCTGGCACGGAGGTGGGTTAGTTCTTCGCCAGACTTTCTCATCATCATCACAACCACACGTTACAGCGTATTTCATGTGATATACATGGTACAACGTACTCTGTGGACCCATAACATGGTTGGGGGTGCCTGCCATAAGTCTTATCTAACCCAATGCCATGTGTAACCGATATAGTCTCAAGTGCACGTGGGCGTATCCATGTTAGGTCCTAGCCCCTCATGGCCTTGCTCGCCCCTTTTGTGTTCCCTAAACACCAGTTCGTATTTCCCTCTCCATGGCCTCATAGATACCATAGTGTGAAAACCTGTGCGAGCTAAGCTTTAACACGATTCATGCATCATAAATAAATATCCTCGTACGAGCAACGCTCTAATACGACATTTATACATAAAAACATCAAGAAACCACATACGAGCATAGCTATAGTACGGTTATATGCATAAGAAAGCCACTCAAAATCCACATACGAGCAGAATCTCCAATACGGTTTACAAAACATCATCACAATTTCAAATCAAAGTACGAGCGAAGCTCCAACACATTTCATACATGTAAAAATACCAAAATCCCATGCGAGCGAGGCTCCAACACGATTTAATTCACATAAACACGATAGGCGGCTCATAATCAACCAAAATAATCTCAAAATCATGATTGGCACCTCACATGTGCTATTTCTCAAAGTCATTTAAACACTAGCCAACCAATCCGTTAATTTGCTCAAAACAAAGCATTGTGTTATGTGAAAATATTCAAAACACGTGATTTATGCAATTATTAGACTCACTATCCTCTTTTTATGAAAACTCACTTCAAAAACTAAATCACATATACATACTCGTAATTATTCACGCATATTATCAATCACTTTTCTTAAACATTCATGCATTTCATAAACGCTCTATATTCACCCATGAGTTCAAAGTATGGGCAACTATCTCTATATACTCACAAAATTCCCTTACCTGGAATCGCATCGCGTGATTCCACTTCCTTATAGCTGCTTACTCGTGTGGTTCGAATCATCTCCAGCGAACTCTCCGGATTGCACAAAGTCGTATATCACATCAATTAGTCCACATAACACAACTCTTGTGCTTGTTATAGTCGATTTAACCTATAGCCTCTATTAACATTTATAAGGCCTAGTTTTATCGTTCTACTCATATCTCTAGTCTATTAATTTCTTTTAGGCCTATTGATTCATACTAAATCGATACTAAATCGATATCAAGCTCATAGTGTTCATATTTCATCAATTTCTTCACTATGGCATTTTATCAAACATCCCATATACTCATTTTCCATAAATTGACTATCCTCGCAATGTAACTTCATTTACCCATCTTAAATCATTCACATTACTTCAATAACAACTTAGTAAAATCCCATAAATCTCCAACTCATCGAAATTCCATTTTCTCACACTAGATTTATTCTATTTTCTAGGTTACACTAGTTCCATCACATCTTAGGTAGTTTTAACTATCAATACACATACAAATCAACTCCAAAACCAATAAATAGATAAATGTACTTGGGCTAAAGTGTTAGAAACTTACCAAATATAGTTTCTCTTCTTGCTCCAAATGAAAATACACCTTGCTCCCTTAATACCAAAAATGAGGCTTTGATTCCAAAGTATGTTGTTCTTCTCTTGGCTAGGAATAACTTTGTATCTAATGGTCTTTCCTCAAATCTTACTGGAAATGGGATGATTTAGAGAGAGAAAACTAGGTTTTGATTGAAAAATGGAGGAGTGAGATTGTTTCTCGAAATTTACAGATTTCACTGCTCCTATTTATAGAAATTGCTTGATGAGATCGATCTGTCGAGGGTCTGAGATCGATCTAGTCCTCTTAAATCCCTCATTTTCACACCAATTTGAATGCATGAGATCAATCTGTCGAAAGCTTGAGATCGATTTGTCTCAGGCAGAGAGTTAAGGAGATCGATCTGCTCCAAGGATGAGATCGATCTTCTCCAACCCGAGAGCTAAGGAAATCTATCTGCTTGCCTAAAGAATTGATCCGCTCATTACAGAATGTTTAACAGATCGATCTGGCTCCATTGGAGATCGATCTGCCCTGTTCCTATTGCTAAAAAAAAACATTTTGGCTTTTCCAGATCGATCTCTCATCCTATGAGATCGATCTGGCATTCATATTTTCCAGATTTTGTTGCAGTTTTCTGCAGTAACTTACACAAAACATCCTTAATTTACTGCAATGGTCATTTTCTCATTCAACCACCTTTAAGACTTGAAAATGGCATCCATTCATACTTTATACACATTAAAAGTTGTGTGCATTCATTGTATAGCTAAAGGTAAACAATACAAAACTAAATGGACGTATAAAGGTTTATAAAACTTATGCATTTTCCTTCTATTTTACCACACTACTCATTTTTCATTCCACTCATATTCATCACATACAAAAACCCATTTCTTCATACTCATACATAATGAAACTTGTGTGTACATTCCCAACTCATATTACAAGGGGGTACATAAATTTTATGGACTTTACATCACTCATGACTCACTTTACAAGTACATTACCATACTTATTAATTCATGAGGTTTGCATCTGAAAATACGGGTCTTACATTCCTCCCCTCCTTAAAAGAATTTGGTCCTCCAAATTAGAACCAAGTTACTCTTTAAAAAGTTGAGGGTACTTCTCCCATATCAAGTTCTCCAATTCCCATGTGACCTCTTCCACCGTGTGATGTTGCCAAAGAACTTTCACCAAGGGAATTGTCTTTGTCCTCAGCATCTTTACCTTTCTATCCAATATATCGGCTTCTCAACATATGCATACTCTCATTGAACTCCAACGACTCATATCTTATCATATGTGTTGAGTCCGGGTGATACTTTCGAAGCATAGAGACGTGAAAGACGTTATGAACGTCTTCCAAGTCCGGTGGCAATGCTAACCTATACGCCTTATCTCCCACTCTCTCTAAAATCTCAAAGGGTCCAATATATCTAAGGCTTAGCTTGCCCTTCTTACTGAATCTCATAATACCCTTCGAAGGTGAAACTCTCAGAAATATCGACTCAACCACATCAAACTCTAGTGGTCTCCGTCTCTTGTCAGCATAACTCTTTTGTCGGCTCTGAGTTATTTGTAATCTCTCACATATCAATTAGACATCCTCAGATGCCTGCTGCACTAAGTCTAGAGTAAAAATCTTTCTATCACTAACCTCTTCCCATCCAATGGGGGAACGACATCTATGCCCATACAAAGCCTCATAGGGTGCCATCCTGATACTCGCATGAAAACTGTTATTATAGGCGAACTCGACTAACTATAGGTGATCATCCCAGGAACCTCCAAAATCCAGTACACACACTCTCAACATATCCTCTAAGGTCTGTATAGTCCTCTCAAATTGACCATCTGTCTGAGGAGGAAAAGCGATGCTAAAACTCAAGTGGGTCCCCATCGCTTCCTAAAAATGTTCCCAGAAATGGGAGTGAAGCGGGCATCCCTATCAGAAATAATGCTCACTGGAACACCATGTAGCCATACTATCTCTCGAACATACAGGTTCGCCAACTGACTCAGAGTATCGGTAGTTCTCAAAGCCAAGAAATGAGCTGAGTTAGTCAACCGATCCACAATAACCCATATGGCATCATGACCTTTGCGGGTCCTCGGTAATCCCATCACAAAATCCATGGTGACATGCTCCCACTTTCATATCAGTATCGGTAGAGGCTGCAATAATCCTATAGGATTCTAATGCTCTACCTTCACCTGCTGACAAACGAGACACTTAGCGACATATTCTGTAATGTCTCTTTTCATTCCAGACCACCAATAAACCTTTCGAAGGTTTTGATACATCTTGGTACTCCCCGGATGTATCGTATACTTCAATCAGTGAGCCTCTAATAAAATCAATCTCCTGATCTCAGGATCCTCGGGAACACATACTCTGCCTCTAAACCTCAATAAGCCATCTGCACTCAGCTCAAAATCAATACTCACACCTGCCTGTATTTGACTCAACCAATCGATACACTGTCGATCGCTCTGCTGAGCCTGCATAATACGACCAATCAACTTTGGCTCTAATCTCATACTAGCCATGATATCCAATCCCTCTGATCTAGATGGGGTTACATCCGAACTGAGGTTTGCAAAATGTTCTAACAACTCATGTTCTCGTACCATTATATAAGACACTAACCCTAAGTTCTTCCTGCTCAAAGCATCTGCAACTACATTTGCCTTACCCGACCGATGTAAGACCCAATTTTTTTATCAAAATTGCTTATGATTCATATGATGTAAACATGGTTGGATGTAAATTAAATCATAAGAAGAGTTGTGCGTGAATGAAAAATGCAAATGGAATGAATAAAAATTCCTGAATGCATTTAAAGATCAAATGAAGGATTGAAATGGCCACAGATTAAATGAATGGGATTCGGACCATTCAGATTGGAGATAAGGATTTAAAATATGAAATGAGAAAGGGTTCATGAAGGGAAGTTGGATTGGTTTGGTCCCGAACACATTGAAGGGTAAAACGATCAAAAGACCCGAAATTCGATGTCAATTCGGTAAGAAATTGAAATTGTAAACATGGATTCAGGGAATCTTGATCAATAAAGGTGAAATAATTAAATTTCAGGTTAAATTGATCAACATATGAATTTATTGAAATAAACCAGAACTTTCACTTCAGAAAATTATCCCGAAAATACGAAAAAATACACCGGAAAGATAAAATTAGACAAATAAATACATTAATTGATTAAATGAATAAAATATAATATTTTTGGGATATTTTGGCAAAAATATAATATTTTATTCAATTAAAATAATAATAATAAATAAATAAATAAATAAAAACAGAATAGAAAAAAAAGGGAAAAACAGAAATTGAAGCCCCCGCGAATAGGGAGAAACCTGATCCCCTTGGTTTCTCACCGACAGCAGCGAACATCGAGGACAATAGGCGCGAGACGGTAGGTGAACGGACGACCTCGCGGACAACATGGAAAATGAAGCCGACGAAGAACCGGTCGACGAAGCTCTGAACAGCGAAGGATAAAATCGAACTAGACTAAACCTAGTTGAACCGAACCGGTCTGAAACAGACCGAACCGGTTCAGCCGAAAGGAAAAGAAGGAAAAGAAAAGAAAAAGAAAAAAAGGAAAAATTGGAGAAAAATTTTGGTGATGCAATCGAGCTACGAGTAAGTTGGTAAGCGGTCGAAATTGACCGATTTAAATTTCAAAATATTTAATTTGATTAATATTTGACTGAAAATTTACCCAAAAAAATATGTAATTGTGTAGCTCGATAATTGGCGACAAACAAGAGCTCGAGTCAGCCTCGATTTGCATACTATCATGGAATCTCGGGTAAGTAACCCTTATTTACGACAATTTGCATAGTTATGCGTGTTAAAAATTTACCGCATAAATTACGGATTAACTTCGTATAAAATGAATTAAATTCTGGAATTTAAGATAAAATTGTCGTAAATAATTAATTGAGCCATTTGAGAGTTTAGAACGAGGCCCAATAAATACTGATAGGCCCAATGAGCCTAATAGGCCTCGATGATGTGAATAATAAGTGAAAAATGGGCTTACGACCGGTTAAGGCCCATTATGGTATAATCAGGCTCAATATGGGTAAACGGGCTCAATGATTTAAATTAAGCCCAAAAAATACGAAATACAATTAATTATATTGTATTTGACCTGATGAATATTTATATGCAGTTTTAGAGATTGGATTGGGAGCAAATTAGACTGCGTGACGAGACATTAGTGGAAATGTCAGACTATACAGAAAAATGAGGTAAGGGAATTTTGCGAGTAGATAGAGGTAGCTACGCGTATTTTTAACAGCTTTTACATACACTAAAAATGTATACAGGTCCTAGAAATGGATTAAAAATTTTAAGGACTCGGGATAGGTAAAAGACTATTTTACGCCTATTGAGGGAAATTCACCTAAGGATGGTGAAAGCATGACATGCATGAAATGCATGATTTGGGAAATGTTTATGGTTTTTAAGCAAAGCAAATTGGTAGATTGGTCAGTGTTTGTATAAATTTCACAAGATAATACTACGTAAGTGTTATTTAGATTTAAATGAAATTCTTTGGAAAATGGGCCAACAATCAAGTTAATATGGAAACAGATGGTGCAGAAGCCTTGCTCGCACTATATCTGAGTTTGTGACTGTGCATAATGGTGCTGAAGCAGTTGCTTGCTTCGATTTGTGTGACATGATATACATAAAAAGGTGCTGGAGCGATTGCTGGCACTAGTTTTAATGATTTGACATGCATGAGAGGTGCTGGAGCCTAGCTCGCACCCTGTTTTGACTTGATACGCATAAAAAGGTGCGAGAGCGATTTCTCATACTAGTTTTAGAGATTTGACATGCATGAGAGGTTTTGGAGCTTAGCTTGCACGAGTTTTCAACTGTGTGACGCATGCATTAGTGTTGGAGCAGGGGTTCGCACTAGAGTTTTACATGCATTGGTGCTGGAGCCTAACTCGTACTAGATTTTCACATGATTTTCGTAACAAGGTGCTGGAGCCTAGCTCTTACCAGATTTTCACATGATTTTTGTGAGAGAGTACTGGAGCTTAGCTCGCACTAGTTTTACTTGATTTTATGATAGACTGCTGGAGCATAGCTCGCACTAGTTTTATGAGGAAATTATAGTCGAGCTTGAAGCTTTGGGTATATTGTGTGTTACACCGATTAAATAGGCTTACACGTGTATTTCGATTTGAGACATGCTATGAGCCGTGCTTAGAGCTTCGGGTAGACTGTGTATCACGCCGATTAAACATGCTTGCACGTGCGTTTTGAGACATGGCACGAGTATTGATATGAGATACGGGTCTATGGAGTACGTTGTACCATACAAATCACATGGAGTATGTTGTACCGTGCTATGATATATTATATTTATCTGGCGTCTTCGGATACGAGTGATCGAGTTGGACCGAATGGTTGGATTTGACCCACATCCCGTCGCGGTTCCCAATAGTGGTGATACCCCGAACACCTGATCCCTGTAGCTTGGGATCACGAGGATATGGCCATAGCCCTAGTTATTTCCATGATATATTGCATAGTCTCGCATGTTACTATTTGATGTTTTGAAAGCGTGCGAATGTGTGGATTTTGTGTGAGTCTGGACCACCCGAGGGAGGGGTTGGATTCTGACTGATGATATTGGTTTTGTTGTGAATAAATGAAATTTTCAATGTTTTCAGAAATGCTTGGAAATAAATGATTTTATGTGGATCAGGATCACCCGAGGGAGGGGTTGAATCCTGATGAGTGTGATGGATGTGGATTTTTTAAATGAATTAAGTGTTTTCTAAGGTTTTGTGGAAACTCAGCATGATGTATTCTTCATAATTGTTTATAATTCATGCAATGAAATGTTTTAGCATGAGGAGGTTATCCATGCTTTAATTGCAAATGCATGATTTTGATTTAATTCATGCGTTTTATGATTTTACATGAGATGTCATTGAGGCATGAGTTGCATGATTTCCATAAGCACGGACAACTTTTATAAACAATGGCATTAATGTGGGCATGATTTCGTGCGTGAGCTTTAAATGAAAAGAAATGAATTTAACGGCATGGCATTATGAGCAAGTAGATAGTAGAGCTCTCTATTTACTTCCATAATTGTCTTACTGAGCGTGTGGTTTCTCACCCCCTTATTTCCCCCTCTACAGAGTATTTTCAGTGGGTAGAAAGTGGTAGTGATCGTGCATTCCTGTTATCCGCTGTTTCCTATCGAGAAAAGGTATACTCACTTGTATGGTTTTGTATCTAAATATGTAAATGCACAGTACTGTAAACATATATGACGTCGGGGATGTAAGGTTATGTAAACGCAATTGTGATCGTATTAGTTAAAGTCAAAGGATAGAAAAATCCTAATGTGTAAATGTAACATGGAAATGGAATGGTAAGTAGTGTGAGGGGACTAACACCGAATCATAGCCCAACTGTTGGTAGGATGGTCACGATGAGAGGAAGGTAATAATTAAATAACAAATGAAAGGAAGGTAAGAATTAAATAACAAATGAAAAATTTACCATGATATTTGGGTTGTAACACCCGGTAGTATCAGAGCCGAGTTTTCCTGATATGAGTCGGTGTTAGCGGTTGACACGCCCTAAGGGTATGTTCCGTAAGTGCACGAGTCGTACAAGTAATAATGAGATTTGAGTCCCGAGTTATCGTCCCACAGAGAAGTTGATCAGCCTAATTAACTACCGGTTAATCTTACCCTAAGTATATTCTAGCAAATTATAAAATTAAGGTGGGTGATCTACATAGCTAGAATTAAAAATACTGAAAGCAATAAAAGAATAAAACTATAAAATAAAGGAAATAAAACCGAACTAAAATTACTTACAAAGCTCCACACAATTAAAAGCAAAAACCTACAAAAGAAAATTAAAACAGTTAAAATGAATTAACGCAATTAAAATAAAATGCAAATATGAAAATAAAGCAATAAAACTAATTAAACTAACAATTAAACAAACTTAAAATAAAAATGCATGTAATTAAACTAACTAATAAAAATGCAAATTAATTAAGAAATTAACTACAAATCTAAAAGTCTAAAATATTAAATCTAAATTAATCCTAATTATCACTAATTACTAACTTAACAATAAAAATTAACTAATGCATGAAAAATAAATTTTGGAATTTTTAATTTTAAAATGAAAAATTAAAAATGCATAACATGATACTCCTCTAATTTAACTCTAAATGCAAATTCCAATTCTTAAATCCTAATCTAGGCACCAATTAATTATTAATGAAATTAAACTAAAACTTAAAACAACAAACTAAGAGAATTAAACTAATCTATCTAACTAAGCTAGAAAGTAATAAATAAACAAAAAAATAACAAAACTCACATAAAGCTATGTAATTGCATGGAATACTAAACTATGAAGAAAACTGCAAACATCAAATTGTAAAAAAGGAAGTGGCCAAACGTGGCCTTAACCAAATTGCAAAACAAAGTGGTCCCGATATGGGACACTGTTCACTGTCTTCTTCATTTTGCTTCTCACGGTTCCAGTCTTCTGTCCGCTTACTGCTGCAGTTCGTCCTCTTCTCCAGGAGTGTCCTGCTGTTTGCTGCAGGTCTATCCACAGGTGCTTGGTTCCGCTACAGGTGCTGCTGCTGCCTCTGCTCCACTGTCTTCGACATGCCCAGCTGCTGATCCGATTCTACTTTCGGCTTGTCCTTATCCTCTGTTGCAGCACATTCCTCTCGGCTTTGGTTGTCTCCAGCTGCTGCTTTAGTGTGATGCAGTGCTTCAGACGTTGTCCTCGGCACCAGTTGTTTCTGCTCCTCAATTCCTGCTGTCCATTACTTGCAACCATCTGCTGTACCGTGGCTTCTGCACTGCACTGCAATGCTGCAACTTCCTCATAATTTCCAGTAACAGTAGCTCTCCAATCTCCTTTGCTCCAACTGCCAAAATCAGCACGTACAGTAACCGGCCATCTCCCTGCCCAGCTCGATACTGATCACTGCAGTCGGTTACACACAAGCCGCAACTCCTTCAACCAGAAATGAAAGTGAACAGTTAGTGGAAACATATAATAGGGGAGAACATAGGAGAGAACTGATGCTTGAAGAAACATAAGGGTTGAACAACAACTACATAAAAGAGATGACTATATAAAACTAGGAGAAACTAAGCAGTAAATATAAACAGATTATGGAAAATTAAAATGATCAGAAAATCAAAACCACTCATACTCGAAGAAGCCAAAAGCAGTAGAAAACATGCAGGGCAGAATAATAATAATAATAACAATAAAACGAAGCAGAATAAATAGAAGAAAATACTGCAGTAAGAACGTAAGCAAGAAGATGAAAAACAAAGACGGTAAAAAGAAACAAATCAAAAATAGGAAGAAGAGCTGAAACTAAAATCCAGAAAAAGAAGCTGATAAAGGATACAGGAACTAAATCGTAGATGCAGTAACCATGAGAAAATGCAATGACCGAATATGCAACATCACTACTATCACCAGCGAAGAAAAATAAAAAAAAGTATTTGAAATCCGAGTAGTAAATAGACAACTTAGTAAAAATGGGAATCTAACTTATCATTTGCAAAGATTAAATGTGCTGAATTTACAGGAAGGAAAACTTGCAATCTTAGAACAATAATGGCTAAACAAAAGAACAATTAACGTGAAAAGCTTGAAAATGAAATAAATAAAAAAACATAAAATCCAACAATAAAGCTGTTAAAATAAAACTTTAAACTATTCTAAAGACTAAAACTACTCCTAAATTACTCTACACTACTCCTAACCTAAACAACTCCTATTTCTACTTCCTAATTCCCTACTTCTACTTCTACTTCATTTTTCAATTGCCATCATGTTCTATTTATACACAAACATAGGGGTTCAATGGTACTTTTTCCATCCTAGCTGAGTTGGGATTGTTTGGCCACTTGTCTTCATTTGATTTGTTGCAGAGTAGATATTTCCATGTCATCAGTCTTTTTGTCCAATTAGCTGTACGATGTGGCCCGACGTGTGTCTTCCAGAGGGTTGGCACGGTGTCCTTCGATCTTATCGTTTCGGAGCAAAGAAAATACGAACACCTAGCATCACGCGTGTCCAGACGACTGATGACTTGGTCTGCAAATTGGAAGTGGTCCAGTCTCCTTTAGCTCATTTTCAGCCCAATTTCGTCTAAAACGATTGAGTTTCATCCAGATTTAATTTATCTGTACATTAAAAAATTTTAATTAAATAAAGGGGATTATTAATAAAATAATATAGGGATTAAATAAATGATTAGGAATTTAAGCACAAATAATTCTATAAAAAATAGAATTATCACACCCCCAAACTTGAGATTTTGCTTGTCCTCAAGCAAAACAAAATAATTATAGGAATGACAAGTACTAAACACAATAATTTCCTCAATATCATCCTCAAAGAAAAAGTACAGACTATGAAATCAAAGAATCACAATTATAAGTCCAACACTCAGAATCATTCAATCATACGTCCTAACCCAAATTGGATCCCTCGTGTGTATGTGAAAATGTCAAAGCCACTACTCAGTACATTACCCGAATCAGATTATGCAAACACAGTGAATGCAAAGTTAATGACATGTGATCATTCCCATAAGTTTGCTTTTCACTTCTCTCTCCACTAATGTAGTCACACTTAACTAAAGATCAATAGGACTTCATTAAGCCTGTAATGTCAGGCTAGGGTTAAGGTATGATAAAGTCGATTTAGGTTTAATTACCCCTTAACATGCATTACTTTCTAGGACCTTTATGTAAGAGCTCAAATTATTTCCCCCAAACTTATTTCTTTTGCTAAACATTTTTTTTTGAATTTTTCTTCTTTCTTCTTTTCTTTTTCTTTTTCTTTCTTTTTCATCATTTTTTTCATTTTTTTTTGAATTATCACTATCACCAGATACCCAAATGTACAAAGCTCAAAATATATCCAATGACTTTCCATGCTTTTAGGGTAAGGGATAGGAAAGAGAATTTAAGCTATGGAAAATTACGCAGATGTATTTATAGAGAAAAGCTTATTTGGCCCAGATGGGTGACTAGGGATAAAATATGTACAAGGATGGCTAGAAAGGCTCAAATGATCCAAAGATGGCCTAAATCATCTCCCTAATTAAGTGTGATCTAATATTTCACCTCGAGATCAGATTAAACAAATTCTAGAATATGATACACAAAATCAAATGAACAAATGCAATCCAATGTTACAGATTCATGACATGACATGTGCATAAGATGAGGAAATCACAATCAGAATCAAGACAAATTTAAGAACTCAACTTCATGCTTTTCCAATAATCATGCTTCTCAGTCAACCAAAATCATACTTAATCATGGGGTCATATCATCAGAATATGGGAAAACTACATACTAAGCACTAAATCATCCCAAAATCAAACAGTTTAAGCTCAGCTTTTCAAAAAACTTTTAAATTTTTTTTCAATTTTGCCCACATTTTTGAAAAATGCTCAAGTGATATCCCCTCCCCCAAACTTGAAGTGCACAGTGTCCTCAGTGTGCAGATAATATAAGAATTGAAGTTCAGGAATAGAGTACTTCCCTTTCTGATGATGATGATGAACAACCGAAGCTTGATTGAAAACATAAAACTAGAAAAGAAATCTACAAAATAAACAAAGAAAGAAACAACAGAAAAGAAAAAGAACTATATACAAAGTGAAAAGGAAAACACAGCCACTTCAAATGCAGCTAAAGAAGACAACACTCAGCAGCAGGGCGAAGAGTAGGAGGGTCAACCAAAGCGGTGACAGAATGTTAACAGTTAAATCCTTTTGAGCCCTATCTACTTCCCTCATTCTTTCAGATTTCTTATGCTCAAGCCTTATATCTTTCATCCTAAAACAGTTTTGAGGGTCATCAGGGAATTTTAAAGGTTTGAAAACATTAAACTTTACTTCCTGATATTGGACTCTCATCGTTAACTCCCCCTTTTGTACATCAATTATTGTTCTACCAGTAGCTAGGAAAGGTCTACCTAGTATAATGGGGACTTCCCTGTCTTCCTCCATGTCCAAAATAATAAATCTGCAGGGAAAATAAACTTGTCCACCTTTACTAAGACATCCTCATGACCCCCTTCGGATATTTAATTGATTGATCAGCCAACTGGAGGGTCACTGTGGTGGGCTTGGCATCCCTTATTCCTAACTTATGATAGATAGATGATGGCATCAAATTTATACTAGCTCCTAAATCGCACAGGGCTCTACCAAAGAATAAATTTTCAATAGTGCATGGTATGGTAAAACTCTCAGGATCCTTGAGCTTGGGGGGTAATGTCCTCTGGATAATAGCACTACATTCCTCAGTTAAGGCCACCGTCTCATAGTCTTCCAATCTCTTTTTCCTAGAGAGGATATCCTTCAGAAACTTCACATAAATTGGCATTTGCTCTAAAGCATCTGCGAAAGGAATCTTGATGTGGAGTTTCTTAAAAACCTCAAGAAATTTGGCTAATTGTTGATCCAATTTTTTATTTTGGAACCTCTGAGGAAAAGGTACTGGTGGTCTAATCGGAGAGGATGTAGTGGAAACATGTATAACATTAGAGGGCGAGGAAGGCTGTAAAATAGAAGAAGGTATAGATGAAGAAGCATCTAACTTGGATTCCTCTGTAGCTTGATCCTTAGGTTCCTGCTCTTTCTGAGTTGCTTTGTTAGAACTTAAGGATTCTTCAACTATGTGCTATTCAAGGCTGGACTTAACTGGTGGCTCATCTAGCTCTTTATCGCTCCTAAGGATGATGGATTTGACATATTCTTTACCTTCCCTTTACTTAATAGATTAGCTTTAATGTTACTGGGAAGTGTCCCTTGAGGACTTTGGCTAAGAGCATTTGCTATTTGTCCCACCTGAACCTCCAAGTTCTTAATTGAAGCAGCTTGATTTTGCAGGATAGTCGTGAACATTTCCTCAAGCGAGGGCTTCTTCTCAGCTGCTGGTGCATGGTAGGGTTGTGGTGGTGGTGGTGGTGGTTGGTGGAAGTGAGGTGGATGATGCTGAAATTGAGGTGGGGATGGATGATGGTATGGAAATGGAAATTACGACTGTGGTGGTACATAAACCGGTGGAGCTTGAAAACTAAAGGGTCTTACAAGTCTAGAGCTGGAAGTTTGCCCTTGGTTTTGGCTCCAGGAGAAGTTAGGATGGTTCCTCCACCCTGGGTTGTAGGTGTTTGACAAGGGGTTGTTCTGTTGCTTCTGAAGTGGAGCAACATATTGAACCGATTCTAGGTTAAGTGGACACCTATCCACAGAGTGTGTACCACTACATAGATCACATGAAGGGAAAGGACTTTGGACAGAATACATAGGGTTAGGACTAGTGGGAGGATTATGTTGGGTACTGAGCGACTCTACCTTCTTCGTAAGATTAGCGATTTGAGAGGTCAAGGTAGACAGTGTGTCGAGCTCATAAATACCCACCAGCTTCTTTGGCATTTGCCTCTCTGAGGACCATAAATAGTTGTCAGCCGCCATCTTGTCTAAAAGCTCGTAAGCTTCCTCCTCTGTTTTGCACATCAGGGCTCCACCCGCAGCAGCGTCAACAATGGTCCTATTTTGGCTTGTAAGTCCGTTGTAGAAGGTCTGGACTTGTAGCCATAATGGTAGGCCATGGTGAGGGCACTTCCTAAGAAGCTTCTTATATCTTTCCCATGCTTCGTAAAGAGATTCAGAGTCGTACTGGGCAAAGGAAGATATATTACTACGGAGTTGGGCCATTTTAGAGGGAGGGAAAAACTTAGATAGAAATTGATGGGCTAACTCGTCCCATGTAGAAATGGATCCTAGAGGCAGGGAGGTTAACCAGTGTCTCGCCCTATCCCTAAACGAGAAGGGGAATAATCTAAGCCTAAGCGCATCATCAGATAATCCATTATGTTGAAGGTGTTGCACAAATCCAGGAATTGCCCAAGGTGAGCATGTGGGTCATCGTGTGGAAGCCCACTGAACTGCAATGAAGTCTGGATCATCTGGAGGATGGATGGCTTAATTTCAAAATTGTTTGCATGGACAGCTGGTGGCCTAATGCCGGTATAATAACCTCCAATAGTCGGCATTGTATAATCTCCAACAGTCCTAATTTCCCTATTTTCTTCCATGGTGAATTGCAACGGAGCTAATAATTTCCTATAATCCTTTCGAATTTTTCAAAGAGTGCGTTAAATTTCAGGATCTAGAGGAAAGTAATCAAAACTTCTGGCTCTACGCATGCAATCATCAAAAAGTCCTTAGAAATTTTTTTTTGAATTTTTAAAGTTTTCAGTTTTTTTGATTTTAATTTTTTTAATTAACTAATCCAGATTAAACTTCTAAATATTTACAACCTAAATATTTACAAGCTAGAATTACACCTAAGCATAATTTCACCGATATTAACTAATGGCTAATTAAGACTTCCCCGGCAACGGCACTAAAAATTTGACACACCCTAAGAGTATGTTTCGCAAGTGCACGGGTCGTACAAGTAATAATGGGATTTGAGTCCCAAGTTATCGTCCCACAGAGAAGTTGATCAGCCTAATTAACTACCGGTTAATCTTACCCTAAGTATATTCTAGCAAATTATAAAATTAAGGTGGGTGATCTACATAGCTAGAATTAAAAATACTGAAAGCAATAAAAGAATAAAACTATAAAATAAAGGAAATAAAACCGAGCTAAAATTACTTACAAAACTCCACGCAATTAAAAGCAAAAACCTACAAAAGAAAATTAAAACAGTTAAAACGAATTAACGCAATTAAAATAAAATGCAAATATGAAAATAAAGCAATAAAACTAATTAAACTAACATTTAAACAAACTTAAAATAAAAATGCATGTAATTAAACTAACTAATAAAAATGCAAATTAATTAAGAAATTAACTACAAATCTAAAAGTCTAAAATATTAAATCTAAATTAATCCTAATTATCACTAATTACTAACTTAACAATAAAAATTAACTAATGCATGAAAAATAAATTTTGGAATTTTAAATTTTAAAATGAAAAATTAAAAATGCATAACATGATACTCCTCTAATTTAACTCTAAATGCAAAATCCAATTCTTAAATCCTAATCTAGGCACCAATTAATTATTAATGAAATTAAACTAAAACTTAAAACAACAAACTAAGAGAATTAAACTAATCTATCTAACTAAGCTAGAAAGTAATAAATAAACAAAAAAATAACAAAACTTAGATAAAGCTACGCAATTGCATGGAATACTAAACTATGAAGAAAAATGCAAACATCAAATTGTAAAAAAGGAAGTGGCCAAACGTGGCCTTAACAAAATATCAAAACAAAGTGGTCCCGATATGGGACACTGTTCACTGTCTTCTTCATTTTGCTTCTCACGGTTCCAGTCTTCTGTCCGCTTACTGCTGCAGTTCGTCCTCTTCTCTAGGAGTGTCCTTTTGTCTGCTGCAAGTCTATCCACTGGTGCTTGGTTCTGCTGCAGGTGCTGCTGCTGCCTCTGCTCGACTATCTTCGACATGCCTAACTGCTGATCCGATTCTGCATTCGGCTTGTCCTTATCCTCTGTTGCAGCACATTCCTCTCAGCTTTGGTTGTCTCCAGCTGCTGCTTTGGTGTGATGCAGTGCTTCAGACGTTGTCCTCGACACCAGTTGTTTCTACTCTTCAATTCTTGCTGTCCATTCCCTGCAACCATCTGCTGTACCGTGGCTTCTGCACTGCACTGCAATGCTGCAACTTCCTCATAATTTCCAGTAACAGCAGTTCTCCAATCTCCTTTGCTCCAGCTGCCAAAATCAGCACGTACAGCAACCGGCCATCTCCCTGCCCAGCTCGATACTGATCACTGCAGTCGGTTACACACAAGCCGTAACTCCTTCAACCAGAAATGAAAGTGAACAGTGAGTGGAAACATATAACAAGGGAGAAGAGAGGAGAGAACTGATGCTTGAAGAAACATAAGGGCTGAACAACAACTATATAAAAGAGATGACAATATGAAACTAAGAGAAACTAAGCAGTAAATAGAAACATATTATAAAAAATTAAAATGATCAGAAAATCAAAACCACTCATACTCGAAGAAGCCATAAGCAGTAGAAAACATGTAGGGCAGAATAATAATAATAATAATAATAATAATAATAATAATAATAATAATAATAATAATAATAATAATAAAACGAAGCAGAATCAACAGAAGAAAATACTGCAGTAAGAACATAAGCAAGAAGATGAAAAACAAAGATGGTAAAAAGAAACAAATCGAAAATAGGAAGAAGAGTTAAAACTAAAATCCAGAAAACGAAGCTGAAAAAGGATACAGGAACTAAATCGTAGATGTAGTAACCATGAGAAAATGCAATGACCGAATATGCAACATCACTACTGTCACCAGCGATGAAAAAAAAAGTATTTGAAATCCGAGTAGTAAATAGACAACTTAGTAAAAATGGGAATCTAAGTTATCATTTGCAAAGATTAAATGTGCTGAATTTACAGGAAGGAAAACTTGTAATCTTAGAACAATAATGGCTAAACAAAAGAACAATTAACGTGAGAAGCTTGAAAATGAAATTAAAAAAACATCAAATCCAACAATAAAGCTTTTCAAATAAAACTTTAAACTATTCTAAGGACTAAAACTACTCATAAATTACTCTACACTACTCTTAACCTAAACTACTCCTACTTTCTACTTCCCAATTCCCTACTTCTACTTCTACTTCATTTTTCAATTGCCATCATGTTCTATTTATACACAAACATAGGGGTACAATGGTACTTTTTCCATCCTAGATGAGTTGGCATTGTTTGGCCACTTGTCTTCATTTGATTTGCTGCAGAGTAGATATTTTCACGTCATCAATCTTTTTATCCAATTAGCTGTGTGATGTGGCTCGACGTGTGTCTTCTAGAGGGTTGGCACGGTGTCCTTCGATCTTATCGTTTCTGAGCAAATAAAATACAGACACCTGGCATCACGCGTGTCCCGACGACTGATGACTTGGTCTACAAATTGGAAGTGGTCCAGTCTCTTTTAGCTCGTTTTCAGCCCAATTTCGTCTGAAACGACTGAGTTTCATCCGGATTTAATTTATCTTTACATTAAAGAATTTTAATTAAATAAAGGGTATTATTAATAAATAATGTGGGGATTAAATAAATAATTATGAATTTAAGCACAAATAATTCTATAAAAAATAGAATTATCAGCGATAAGGAAGTTTACATCCCCATGTACTGTGCTTTGCTTAGTTACAATTGTGTATATCGAGATGGAATTGTAGCTAAGAATTTGGTTTTAAATGCAAGAATCTAATTATTATAACTGATAGTTGCTATGGTAGAGGGGGGCGAGAGTACACGTGCTCGAGACTCAAGATGAGATTGAGGTGGAGGCTGGTATTGAGTATGCCCCACAGAGTTCGAGAGAGAGACCGGACAGTATTGAGGCATGATTTGCGAGGTTGGAGCGGAGTGTGGAGAATATTTTAAGACCTATTTGCTTAGAGTATGCATAGAATTTGAGGGTGAGTCAGAGCATTGGTGGAAGTCCGATCGACCCATCTTAAGAGTTAGACATCCAGAGCTGACATGAGAGATAATTCTAGATGTATTTCGGTGACAGTATATCCCAGACACTGCTTAAAGAAAATTACAGATAAAGTTCTTTATTTTGACCTAGAAGAAACTGGTTGACAGACGAGTATGAATCTCAGTTTATATCCCTAGGCAAGTATGACCCCGACACTATGAACAATGAGAGTCGAAATGTCTAAAAGTTCATGGAAGGGCTCAAACTGTGAATTAGAGTCTGATTGGCCCCGTTAGATATCACTACCTAGGCCGAGGCAGTGCGCACACTATAGTTGTGTGAATAAGATTATGAGTTGCACGCCTCTAAGATTGGGAAAGGTAGTAAGGGCCGAAATAGAGACAAAAAGAGAATCGTGGATGATAGAGATGTCAGAGCGGGAAAGAGACCATTTGGTAAGAGATTTAGAGCTGTCGAGTCATGGGGTAAGATGATTGGTAACCCCTAGTGTATTCAGTTTCAACACTTACGAGGGGTATTGTGATTGGAGGACCCCGACCTATGTAAGACCCAATTTTTATCGAAATTCCTTATGATTCATATGATGTAAACATGGTGATATGTAAATTGAATCATAAGAAGAGTTGTACGTGAATGAAAAATGCAAATGGAATGAATAAAAATTCCTGAATGCATTTAAAGATCAAATGAAGGTTTGAAATGACCACAAATTAAACAAATGGGATTCAGACCATTCGAATTGGAGATAAGGATTTAAAACATGAAATAAGTGAGTGTTCATTAAGGGAAGTTGGATTGGTTTGATCCCGAACGTATAGAAAGGTAAAATGGTCAAAAGATCAAAATTTAGTATAAATTCGATAAGAAAAATTTCATTAAAAATATGGAATTGAGAAATCTTGATCAATAACGAGGAAAAATACAGAAGTTCGAGTCCAATTTATCAAGATATGAATTTATTAGAATTAATCGAAATTTTCTCATCGGAAAATTATCCCAAAAATATTGAAAAATAAACCGAAAAGACGAAATAAGACAGATAAATTCATTTATGGATTAAATGAATAAAATATAAATTTTTAATGATATTTTGGGATTTTTATAATATTTTAATGAATAAAATAATTATAAAATAAATTATAAATTAAAAAAAAAAAGAAATCACGAATTGCGATTTCTGAAGAAACAAAACGAAGGAAGCTGAAAAACTAGCGAAACGGTTTCCCTTGCTCCAATGAAACCACCGACGGATGTTGCGAAGAGGCGGACGACGAAGGGCGATCGGCACCCCAAGAAGCCGACCAGCACACCCACGTGCGCTGACGTCGCCGGAGAACACCGGATCGAGAAGGAGAGTGCCACATGGGAAAAGGGGGATTCGTCGGTGATGACACCGTTTCGACCCACCCCTAGGCCAGTCGAAGGTTCCCCTCATGATGGAGCACCGAACAACACCAGAAATTACTGGAGAATCGATCGGACAACGCCAAAACGGTAAAGATGAGCCTGAATAAGTACGGACCGATTCAGCATAACTGCACTGCACTATTTGTGGTATCAGAGCTGAGTTGGCCTAATATGAGTCGATGTTAGTGGTTAAGGAGGTTTACATCCCCATGTACAGTGCTTTGCTTAGATACAATTGGGTATATCGAGATGGAATTACAACTAATAATTTGGTTTTGAATGCAAGAATCTATTTATTATAACTGATAGCCGCTATGGTAGAGGGGTGAGAGTACACGTGCTCGTGACTCAGGATGGGATTGAAGTGGAGGTTGGTATTGAATATGCCCCACAGAGTCCAACAGAGAGATCTGACAGTATTGAGACACGCTTCGTGTCACGCCCCGAAAATGCGGAAAATAGGGCTAATTTAAAACTTTTTACTCGTTAATTCACAAATAAAGAGTGCATTCCTGTGCAGTGTCATACATCATCATAATTATCATGCCTCAGGATCTCATCATGATATAATAAATATTGTATTATACCCATTACTCGATTACAAGTCAATTAATCCTAATACATCCCATATAATGTCATACATCAAGTGTCTGCAAATACATTAATAGTCTGGGTACATGAAAAGATAAATATACCTCGAAGTACAAATTATATAGCCTGGAGCTCGAATCCTCCACTAGCCACTACTCCGTACGTCGCAGGGAAGTCCTTATTCACTTGAAGAACTCTGGGGGGAAAGAAAAACAGGGTGAGCTTCTAAATCGCTCAGTAAGGGGCGTAGGGGACTCATTTCATAAACCAAAATGCACATCACAAAGCATTTATTTGTATGTGAAACTCATTTGAAAACCATAGCATGAAAATACTCAAAACGACACTCTCATGTGTCAAGTCATGTGAAAACATGAAGTAAAAAGGCTCACTCTAGAGCAAAACAAAGCATGTGAAAATACGCGTTAAACGCTTTCTCAAATAACGTGGCATAGCCACTGGTTTAAAATCACACGTGGCATAGCCACAATACACACGTGGCAAAGCCACTGAATTATTTTCTCACGTGGCATAGCCACAATACACACGTGGCTAAGCCACTGATTTAATTCTCACGTGGCATAGCCACAGAATAGGGTTTCTCAACGTGGCACTGCCACCAATGGGGTATAACGTGGCACAGCCACCAATGGGGTATACGTGGCACAGCCACCGATGGGGTATAACGTGGCACAGCCACCAATGGGGTATAACGTGGCACAGCCACCAATGGGGTATAACGTGGCACAGCCACCAAGGGGGTATCTCAACGTTACCAGAACGGAGAAGAATTCGGGCTTACATGCTACCAGAGCAATGCCCGGTGTGTACTCACAACTACACACCCAAGTCTTATCACATAAGACAGGTTTGCCTTCACGTAGAACTCGTAATGGTTTTCTCTCATAAAACTCATTTGAAATCGTTTTGTACTCAACACAAAACGTAATAAAACCGAGTTCTAACCGGCAAAGCACACGCACACATTTCTCAAATCTCAATGTTGCCTTAACGTAGAGCCCAGTTATAAACTCATAAAACATTGGGCTCCATCCGGCTATAAAATCGTGTGCAGTTTAAATCTCAACACAAAACACTCAACATGCTTGTTTATAAATCATAAATCATGCTATAACAGTTTACAAATCACATACACAAATGGTTTAGATTTCCCTTACCTCTTTGCACCTCGTATAGTGCAATCGTTCCCCCGTATCACGGACTAGTCTCGCATTCCACTCTGGAACTCCCGAGCTGTCCAAACGATGTTAAAACATCAATACTCCACATCACATAAATCTCAATTCTCAAAATCGAGCATAATTGCTCATAACACCTCAATTCTCTTGATTTCTCGTAACTCAACCCTAAACTACAACTCTATTCACAATATCCCAATGTTCGATATCTCTAATACCAATTATCTACGCTAATTCTCCACATTGTCCAATTTTCCATTTATAGCTCACAATTTCCTAAATTCACCAAAATTCTCAATATGCATATCACTCCTACCACATTGAAATTTAATCAATCCCTAGTCATCTTTCAGCCATTTCAACACAAATTCAACCACCAATAACATCAAAATCAACTCAAATATCAAGATCGAGGTTTAGAAATTACCCAAAGCTTGTGAGACGCACAACTCACGCCTCGATCCGATTCGTCCTTCGATTTCCAAGTATGTTGTTCTCCCTTTGATGAGGAACAACTTTCCTTCTTACCACAATAGCTGATTCGGCCGGAAATGGGGAATTTGGTGGAGTGAGAAACTAGGTTTTCGAAAAAATGGAGGTTTGAAAGAGAGAGAAAGTAAGATTTCAGGAGAAAACACGGGTCCCTTATATAGACTGGAGGTAGGAGATCGATCTGTCTCATGGGGAGATCGATCTGCGTTTGAATTTTGGGGACGATCTGGGCAATTTTATGCCTAGGAGATCGATCTGTCGAGGGGTGAGATCGATCTCTTTATGGCTTTATGAGATCGATCTGTGCCTTGAGGAGATCGATCTTCTCCCAAACAGAAGCATTTGGAGATCGATCTCCTCCTCATGAGATCGATCTTCTCTCAAACAGATTCATTTGGAGATCGATCTCTTCCATTGGAGATCGATCTGCCTCTTCAAATTTCCCTTTCCTCGTCATTTTTAACTCACCAGATCGATCTCTCCTTCTCCCAGATCGATCTGTCCTCATACTTCATGCTCATTTTACACACTTAACACATAAATCTCCAATTATAATTCGTACAATTCACTTAGCTCAATAAATTACACTTCAATTTATTATTACATCATTAAATATGTCTGAAATTCTCAGATCTCACATCCTCCCCACCTTAAAAAGAATTTGGTCCTCCAAATTCAACTCAACTAGTCAAAATAGATGGGGGTATTTCTCCTTCATGAGACTCTCAAGTTCCCACGTCGCCTCTTCCCTTGAGTGATGCTTCCACAAGACTTTCACTAATGGGATGCTCTTGGTTCTCAGTACCTTCTCCTTTCTATCGAGAATCCGGACGGGTTCCTCAATGTAGCTCATGTCCTCCTGTATGTCCATCTCATCATACTCTATAACATGAGAAGGGTCCGGGTGGTACTTCCTCAACATAGATACATGAAAAACGTTGTGTATTCCGGACATCTGTGGGGGTAATGCCAATCTGTAGGCTACCTCTCCCACTCTCTCAAGGATCTCGAATGGTCCTATGTATCGAGGACTCAATTTCCCTTTCTTCCCAAATCGCATGATACCCTTGCTCGGTGATACTCTCAGAAATACTGCATCACCAACATCAAACTCGAGTGGCCGTCTACGCACATCCGCGTAGCTTTTCTGTCTACTCTGTGCAGCCCGTAACCTCTCACATATGAGTTTCACACTCTGTACGGCTTGCTCAACAAGCTCGGGAGCATTTATCTTTCTGTCACTGACCTCTTCCCAAGCTACAGGGGATCTACACCTCCTACCATATAGAGCCTCAAAAGGTGTCATTCCAATACTCGCATGATAGCTGTTATTGTATGCAAACTCTGCTAGGGGCAGGTGATCATCCCATGATCCCTTAAAATCCATCGTACACGCCCTCAACATATCCTCCAGGGTCTGAATAGTCCTCTCTGACTGACCATCTGTCTGAGGATGATAGGCGGTACTAAAACTCAATCGAGATCCCATGGACTCCTGAAACTGGGTCCAAAATCTGGAAGTAAACCGGAAATCTCTATCAAAAGTAATACTCACTGGAGCCCCATGTAATCTAGCTATCTCGCTGACATATAGCTCAGCTAAGGCATCCACAGTATCTGTACTCTTGATGGCAAGGAAGTGGGCACTCTTGGTCAATCTATCTACAATGACCCATATCGCGTCACGACCTCTCCGGGTCCTCGGTAAACCCATAATAAAGTCCATAGTGACATGCTCCCATTTCCATGTAGGTACAGGTAAGGGCTGTAGTAGTCCTCCGGGCTTCCGATGCTCAGCTTTCACTTGCTGGCATACTAAACACCTGACCACATACTCTGCCACGTCTCGCTTCATACCACTCCACCAATACACCTTTCTCAAGTCTCGGTACATCTTAGTACTCCCTGGGTGCATGGTGTATCGCGAGCAGTGGGATTCTCTCAATATCTATCTCTTTAGGGTATCATCGTCCGGTACACAAATCCGTCCTCTGAACCTCAACAATCCATCCTCACTGATGGTGAGATCCGACTGCGAACTCTGCTCAGCTTGGCTAACCATGTCTATCAATCTCTGATCACTGCGCTGCCCAGTTCTAATCTGATCCATGATCCTGGGCTCTATCCGCAGGCTAGCCAAAAATCCAGTCTCTACCTCTTTAACTCTGATCCGAAGTTCGACGAACTGCTCTAACAAATCCCATTCCCTGATCATCATAGCAGATACCATACTTTTCCTGCTCAGGGCATCAGCAACCACATTCGCCTTACCCGGATGATAAAGAATCTCACAGTCGTAATCCTTAAGGAGTTCCATCCATCTCCTTTGTCTCATGTTTAACTCTTTCTGATCAAAGAGGTATCTTAAACTCTTGTGATCAGTGAAGATCTGGAATCTTTCCCCATATAAGTAGTGTCGCCAGATCTTCAAAGCAAATACCACAGCGGCTAACTCCAAATCATGCGTGGGGTAATTCCGCTCATGGTCTTTCAGCTGTCGCGATCCGTATGCGACCACTCTTCCGTGCTGCATAAGCACACACCCCAATCCTAGGTGAGATGCATCACTATACACCGAGAATCCTCCTGATCCCTCGGGAATAGTTAACACAGGTGCCGCTGTCAATCTCCTCTTTAACTCTTGAAAACTGAGCTCACATTGATCATTCCATATGAACGGAGT
Organism: Firmiana major; assembly: GCA_033439115.1. Classification (NCBI taxonomy): domain Eukaryota; kingdom Viridiplantae; phylum Streptophyta; class Magnoliopsida; order Malvales; family Malvaceae; genus Firmiana; species Firmiana major. Next base: position 45,118,669 of record CM065905.1, read on the forward strand.
CTCCTTACGCGTGAGCTTAGTCAAAGGAGCGGCAATCCTCGAGAATCCTTCCACAAATCTCCTGTAATACCCTGCCAAACCAAGGAAGCTTCGTATCTCAGTCACTGTCCTCGGTCTTTCCCAATTAAGCACAGCTGCTATTTTACTCGGATCCACTGATACTCCTTCCTCTGAGACTACATGCCCAAGGAAAGCTATCCGGTTCAGCCAAAACTCACACTTACTAAGCTTTCCGTACAATTGCTTATCTCGGAGTACCTGAAGTACTAACCACAAATGCTGTGCATGCTCCTCATACGACCGAGAGTACACCAGGATATCATCGATAAAGACTATCACAAACTTATCCAGATAGTCTCTGAACACCTCGTTCATCAATCTCATAAATGCTGCAGGGGCGTTCGTCAATCCAAAGGACATCACCAGGAATTCGTAATGGCCATACCTTGTCCTGAAGGCCGTCTTTGGAATATCTTCTTCCTTGATCCTCAATTGGTGATAGCCCGATCTCAAATCAATCTTAGAAAAGACTGATGCCCCTCTCAGCTGATCAAGTAGATCATCAATCCTGAGTAGTGGGTATTTATTCTTCACCGTGGCTTTATTCAACAACCGGTAGTCTACACATAATCTGAGACTACCATCCTTCTTCTTAACAAATAGTACTGGCGCTCCCCACGATGAAACACTGGGTCTAATAAACCCTTGATCCAATAACTCCTGTAGTTGTCTCTTCAATTCCTCAAGTTCCACTAATGCCATTCTGTAGGGAGGTTTAGAGATCGGCTGAGTATCTGGTACCAAATCAATGGTAAACTCCAGCTCTCTCTCTGGTGGTAAACTTGGCAATTCATCTGGGAAAACATCCAGAAATTCACAAACCACAGGTATATCCTCAATCCTCGGATGTTCCCGCTCATCGTCTGAGATGAGTGTCTCATAACCTTCACATGAATAATCATATTTAATATTCTCCAAAATAATGTTAAAATTCTCAAATTACTTACTAGAATTTCACATATCCATTTTCTCAACATCTCAATCGTACACTGTAAGGTTCAGGTAGGGAGAAAGTTACAATCTTAGTGTAGCATTCTAAACTCACTCGATTGGTCACCAACCAATCCATTCCCAGAATTACATCAAACCCATGTATATTCAACATGATTAGATCTGCTAACATCACTCTACCTCCCACCTTTATCTCACATCCTCTACAGATTGACTCAGTTCTCTGGGATTCACGCATAGGGGTATTTACATGTAGTATATATTCTAGAGGTTCAAACTTCAAGTTTAATCTACATGCAAAATGCTCAGAAATAAACGAATGCGTGGATCCTGAATCAATCAACACATGAGCCTCATAATTACAGACAGAGAGTGTACCTCTTATAGTTTCTGCCGAAGTGTCTGCGGTCTCCTTATCCAGGGCGAATACTCGTCCCTATGCCACAGGTTTCTTCCCTTTCTCTGCCGCAGTGGCCCGTCTCCGGGGATCCACTCTCCGAGGCTGTTGTCTAGTGGGCTCCGGAGCATGTGGTATCTGAGGTTGGGGACAGTCCTTCACTCTGTGGCCCATGTCACCACATCTGAAACATCCATGGATCGACCCAGTACAACTTCCCTCATGCGATCGGCCACAATCTCTACAAATCCTCATCTCCGGCCTGACATATCGAGGGGTCTCCTTGATAATAGGATAGGCTCTGGGTCTCTCCAATCTGTCCTTCTGCACCTCAATCCTTCCTCTTCTGAAGGAACCTCTCGGAGCCTCTGACTGGAAAAGTGCTGGCCTTTTGCCCTTATCTCTATTCACCGCTCTGAGCTCATTCTGGGATTGTACGATCTCAATCCCTCTTTCAACCTCTTGTGCTCGTCTCAGAGCATCTCCAAACTCAGTAATACATAGCCCCATCAGTCTATCTCTAATGACGGGTTTCAACCCATACACAAACTTCTCTGTGCGGAGCTCTTCACTCTTGAAGGTCTCTGGGTCATATCTCAGTAGTGCGGTGAACTGGCTCTCATAGTCATCCACCGACATGTCACCCTGTACCAAACTCAAAAACTCGGCCTGTTTCCTTCTCTGGGCGGCTCGTGGTACATATTGGGTTCTAAAAGCTGTCTGGAACTCTTCCCAACCAATCACATCCTGGTGGGACATCAAGATACCCTGAGTAGTACCCCACCAATCTCGAGCTCTCCCCTTCAGCATATAGGCACTCATACTGACTCTCTCAGCATCGGTGCACCCCAGTAAATCAAATATAACTCTCAACTCCGTCAACCACTCCTCAGCCTCTGTAGGATCCTTCTTTCCCTTAAATGCGGGTGGATTCATCTTCAGAAATTCCTTTAGTCGGACCTTGCTTCTGTCCTCAGGCTGAGTGACGGGAGGCACTGGGGGTATGGGAGGTCCTGGTGGTGGTGTAGGGGTAGTATCCGAGGCATTAACTCCAAAGTGTTGCGCGAATAGCGCCGCCATCTGCTCAAAACCTTGCCTCACATCGGTCTCAATCCGATTAAATCGAGAGTTAGGACTCTCTGGTTGTGGGACAGGTGGCGGAGGGGACTCTGCCTGCCTCCTCGAACGACCTCGTCGTTTACTCATTCTCAATCTCAACTCGTCTCCTGCGTGTACATATCACAATCGATTGAAATCTCAATCCTCAATTTCAGTTCATGACCAGACTATTACAGACACTTGGGATGTATTCTATTTCACTTAATCGACACTGACAGTACTAGACACCCTAAGCTCTGATACCAAGAAAACTCTGTCACGCCCCGAAAATGCGAAAAATAGGGCTAATTTAAAACTTTTTACTCGTTAATTCACAAATAAAGAGTGCATTCCTGTGCAGTGTCATACATCATCATAATTATCATGCCTCAGGATCTCATCATGATATAATAAATATTGTATTATACCCATTACTCGATTACAAGTCAATTAATCCTAATACATCCCATATAATGTCATACATCAAGTGTCTGCAAATACATTAATAGTCTGGGTACATGAAAAGATAAATATACCTCGAAGTACAAATTATATAGCCTGGAGCTCGAATCCTCCACTAGCCACTACTCCGTACGTCGCAGGGAAGTCCTTATTCACTTGAAGAACTTTGGGGGGAAAGAAAAACAGGGTGAGCTTCTAAATCGCTCAGTAAGGGGGGTAGGGGACTCATTTCATAAACCAAAATGCACATCACAAAGCATTTATTTGTATGTGAAACTCATTTGAAAACCATAGCATGAAAATACTCAAAACGACACTCTCATGTGTCAAGTCATGTGAAAACATGAAGTAAAAAGGCTCACTCTAGAGCAAAACAAAGCATGTGAAAATACGCGTTAAACGCTTTCTCAAATAACGTGGCATAGCCACTGGTTTAAAATCACACGTGGCATAGCCACAATACACACGTGGCAAAGCCACTGAATTATTTTCTCACGTGGCATAGCCACAATACACACGTGGCTAAGCCACTGATTTAATTCTCACGTGGCATAGCCACAGAATAGGGTTTCTCAACGTGGCACTGCCACCAATGGGGTATAACGTGGCACAGCCACCAATGGGGTATACGTGGCACAGTCACCGATGGGGTATAACGTGGCACAGCCACCAATGGGGTATAACGTGGCACAGCCACCAATGGGGTATAACGTGGCACAGCCACCAAGGGGGTATCTCAACGTTACCAGAACGGAGAAGAATTCGGGCTTACATGCTACCAGAGCAATGCCCGGTGTGTACTCACAACTACACACCCAAGTCTTATCACATAAGACAGGTTTGCCTTCACGTAGAACTCGTAATGGTTTTCTCTCATAAAACTCATTTGAAATCGTTTTGTACTCAACACAAAACGTAATAAAACCGAGTTCTAACCGGCAAAGCACACGCACACATTTCTCAAATCTCAATGTTGCCTTAACGTAGAGCCCAGTTATAAACTCATAAAACATTGGGCTCCATCCGGCTATAAAATCGTGTGCAGTTTAAATCTCAACACAAAACACTCAACATGCTTGTTTATAAATCATAAATCATGCTATAACAGTTTACAAATCACATACACAAATGGTTTAGATTTCCCTTACCTCTTTGCACCTCGTATAGTGCAATCGTTCCCCCGTATCACGGACTAGTCTCGCATTCCACTCTGGAACTCCCGAGCTGTCCAAACGATGTTAAAACATCAATACTCCACATCACATAAATCTCAATTCTCAAAATCGAGCATAATTGCTCATAACACCTCAATTCTCTTGATTTCTCGTAACTCAACCCTAAACTACAACTCTATTCACAATATCCCAATGTTCGATATCTCTAATACCAATTATCTACGCTAATTCTCCACATTGTCCAATTTTCCATTTATAGCTCACAATTTCCTAAATTCACCAAAATTCTCAATATGCATATCACTCCTACCACATTGAAATTTAATCAATCCCTAGTCATCTTTCAGCCATTTCAACACAAATTCAACCACCAATAACATCAAAATCAACTCAAATATCAAGATCGAGGTTTAGAAATTACCCAAAGCTTGTGAGACGCACAACTCACGCCTCGATCCGATTCGTCCTTCGATTTCCAAGTATGTTGTTCTCCCTTTGATGAGGAACAACTTTCCTTCTTACCACAATAGCTGATTCGACCGGAAATGGGGAATTTGGTGGAGTGAGAAACTAGGTTTTCGAAAAAATAGAGGTTTGAAAGAGAGAGAAAGTAAGATTTCAGGAGAAAACACGGGTCCCTTATATAGACTGGAGGTAGGAGATCGATCTGTCTCATGGGGAGATCGATCTGCGTTTGAATTTTGGGGACGATCTGGGCAATTTTATGCCTAGGAGATCGATCTGTCGAGGGGTGAGATCGATCTCTTTATGGCTTTATGAGATCGATCTGTGCCTTGAGGAGATCGATCTTCTCCCAAACAGAAGCATTTGGAGATCGATCTCCTCCTCATGAGATCGATCTTCTCTCAAACAGATTCATTTGGAGATCGATCTCTTCCATTGGAGATCGATCTGCCTCTTCAAATTTCCCTTTCCTCGTCATTTTTAACTCACCAGATCGATCTCTCCTTCTCCCAGATCGATCTGTCCTCATACTTCATGCTCATTTTACACACTTAACACATAAATCTCCAATTATAATTCGTACAATTCACTTAGCTCAATAAATTACACTTCAATTTATTATTACATCATTAAATATGTCTGAAATTCTCAAATCTCACACTTCGCGAGATTGGAACGGAGTGTGGAGAATATTTTGGAAGCTATTTGTTTAGAGTATGCATGGGATTTGAGGGCGAGTCGGAGCATTAGGGGAAGTCCGCTCGACCTATCTTAAGAGTTAAACATCCAGAGCTGACATGTGAGATAATTTTGGATGTATTCCGCTGACAGAATATCCCGAACATTGCTAAAAAGAAATTATAGATAAAGTTCCTTACTTTGACCCAAAGGAACTAGTTGATCGATGAGTATGAAACTCAGTTTATATTCCTGGGCAGGTAGGACCCCGATATTATGAACAGTGAGAGTCGGGATGTCTGAAAATTCATGAAAGGGCTTGAATTGTCAATTAGAGTCTGATTGTCCTCGTTAGATATCACTACCTATTCCGAAGCAGTGATAGACTATAGTTAGGTGAATAGATCATAAGTTGCATGCCTATGAGATTGGGAAAGGTAGTAAGGGCCGAAATAGAGATAGATAGAGAATAGAGGATGACATAGATGTCAGAATGGGAAAAAGGTAGTTTAGTAAGAGATTAGAGTTGATGAGTCACGAGGTAAGATGATTGGTAAGGCCCCAGTGTATCCAATTGCAGAACTTTTGAGGGATATTGTGATTGGAGGACCCCGACCTGCTACTGAGCAGGGTTGGATATGTGGTAGTTACAACGAAAATAAGATGTTGGACGAGGGCGAGTGTAAGCCTTGGACCAAGACACTACTAATGTTTCATTTGATGTGGTGGAGGGTACCACCTTGATTGTGAATAATGAAGCAACTATCTTAATTAATCCGGGTGCCATGCATTTATTCATACCGCCCTCATTTGCATATAAGTTAGTGAAAGACGTGAATGCCTACACCTTTGGGCATAATGTTGATAGTTAACACCCCAATGAAGGAGGGTTAACTAACGAAATAATTATAAATAAATTATAAGTCGAAAATGGGGGGAAGAAGTATAAGTCAGCCAATTTTATTCGTTGGAATATGAATAATTTTGAAGTAATATTTGAGAATAAATTGGTCGACTGTAAACTATGTTGTTCAAATTTCTATCCTAAGATAGTGATATGGTTACCCCTGAAAAGCATACTGTAAGTTTTGACAAGTAATGAAAAGGGGTGTAGCGATTGAAATTAAAGGAGTAAATGATTGTACTCACAGAATGAGTAATAATGACAATGTTTTCTCGCTTGTGTTGTTGGTATGGATAAGGCACATCCGGAGTTAACAAATATCCTTATGATCAGGGAGTTTCCTGATATCTTCCCGGATAATCTACCAGGGTTGCCACCCATTAAAAGAATGGAGTTTTATATTGATTTGGTACCTGGTACGGAGCCGATATCCTAACCACAGTATAAAATGGTATCAGTAGAGCTGGAAGGACTAAAGAAGCAATTATAGGAGTGATTGGATAAAAGTTCATCAGATCTTTTTAGAGATTGATTTGAACTTTAGGTAACATCCGTTAAGAATTCGGAATGTGAATGTGCCCAAAATGATTTTTGTAACCGTTAGGGCATTGATGAACAAGGTATTTAAAATTTACCTGGACTAATTTGTGGTCATCCTTAGTGATGATATTTTGATGTATTCGAAGTTCAGGGAAGAGCATGAGCAGCAACTGAAAACTATTTTACAGATGAATTGTTGAGAGTTTCTCGAAATAAGCTGCTCAGTTGACACATCTCGTTCGAAAAAAGATTGCATACGCGTGGGATGATAAATATGAAAGTAGCTTCGGTGAGTTTTGGTGTATTGAAGTTTGAACTGACTACCGTAATTATTTTCACTATACCCAATAGCTCAAGAGGTTTCGCAGTGTATATGGATACCTTAAAATAATGAGTGGGCTGTGTATTGATGCAAAATGGGAAGATAGTCGATTATGGATACAGACAACTCAAGGATCATAAAAGAAAGTATCTGACCCATGATTTAAAGTTGGCAGTGGTAGTGTTTGTACTGAGTATATGACACTACTACGTACACAGTGAGAAATTTCAGGATGCACTGATCATAAAAAGCCCCGAGTACCTGTTTTCACAGAAGGAGTCGGATATGAGAATAAAGACGGTTAGAGCTTCTAAGGGATTATGATTGTGAAAATTGTACCACCTAGGAAAAGCTAATGTAATGGTTGATGTCTTAAACAGAAAGAGCCTTGGGATGGTATCACAGATGAGGTTCAAGGAGCGTGAACTGCAAGAGCAGTTGTGAGCCTCAGTAGAGATGTGATCCCTTCTGATAATGACAGTGATTGTGTGACAGCTAGCCCGAGATTAGAATTGGATTTGAGTGACCAGATTCGATAGGCTTAGCGTGATGATTGATAGGGTGTCGATAGTGTAGGTCAGATTCAGAAGGGTATAATAACAGAGTTCACAGTGAGTGATGATGGCTTACTGAGGTTTAGAGACAGTATAAGTGCTCCCTATGACCCCAATTGATGAGATAATGTTATTTTTAGAAGCTCACTCTTCGGGATATACAGTGCATCTGGGAATTAATAAATACATCGAAATCTCTAAAAAGGGTATTGGTGGTCAGATATGAAAAGAGATATTGTATAGATTATGGAGAAATGTCTCATATGTCAGTAGATTAAGGTAGAGCACTAGAAGTCTACAGGATTATTGCAGCCTCTACCAATTCTGACATGGAAGTGGGAGCAGGTTATTATGGATTTTGTGGCAGGTTACAGAGGACCATAGGAATCACGAGGTTATTTGAGTGATGGTCGACAGATTGATTGAGTCTATCCACGTTTCGGTTACGAAAGCCATAGATACTCTGAGTGCGTGAGTAGATTTATATAAGTAAGAAGATTGTGGAACAATAGGTAGCATTCCAGGGGGTATTGTTGTAAGACCCCGTATATGTATAAGGGTAATGTGTGTAATTGGATCAAATAACATGGTTGGACTTGTAATGTAAAGTATGATTGATGTAAGTCCATGGATTCAATGTATGTATGTGTAATATAAATTGTAACGTACATACAAGTTTCATTGAGTATGAATACGAAGAAATGAGTTCTAGTAAGTGATGGATGTGATTGAGACTCAAGATGAGTAGTGTGGTAAAATGGAATGGAGTTATGCTTCCATTTGGTTTTATGTAGCATACCTTTGAACATACAATGAATGCACACAAGTTTCAATGTGCATAAGGTATGAATGGATGCCATTTTCAAGTTATAAAGGTGGATGGATGAGAAAATGGCCATGGCAATAGATTAAGGATGTGTTGGTATGAGTTGCAGCAAAGAAACTGCAGGAAATCTGGAAAACATGAGGTCCAGATCGATCTCATAGGATGAGAGATCGATCTGGAAGAGCCAGAATGCTCTTAATTGGGCGAAAGAATAGAGCAGATCGATCTCCAATGGAGCCAGATCGATCTGCCAAGCATTCTGTAGTGAAAAGATCGATCCTCAAGCACCCAGATCGATCTCCTTAGCTCTCTGTTTGGGACCAGATCGATCTCATGCTTCAACATATCGATCTCATGCTTCAACAGATCGATCTCATTGCTTCGACAGATCGATCTCAAGCTTAAAAATGCCGTGAAAAAGAGGGATTTTAAGGGACCAGATCGATCTCCTCTTGGACCAGATCGATCTCCTCAAGCTATTTCTATATAAGGAGGGCTGAAAATCTGGAAATCTCGGAAAAACATTTAACCTTACAATCTCAACCCAAAAACCTAACTTTCCCTCTCTAAAATCAACCATTTTCAGTGAGATTTGAAGAGAGATCATTAGAGACAAAGTTGTTCCTATCAAAGAGAAGAACAACATAGTGAGAGGGCATTGTCCCATTTTTGGAATTGAATGAGTTAAGGGCATTTCCATTTGGAGCAAGAAGAAAAATCATATTGGTAAGATTCTAACACTCCAATCCAAATGCATTAGCTATTTAATTGATTTTGGAGTTGATTGATATGAGTATTGATGGATAAACTACCTAGGAATGTAGTGGAATTAGTGTGACCTAGAAATCTAAAATGGGTATAATGTGAGGATATGTGGGATTGAATGAGCTTATGGTTTATGGCATGCTAAAGTTATTATTGGGGTAATGTTTGTGATTTTAGATGGTTAGATGGAATTACATGGTGAGTTGGAGGAATTGTGAAAATGGATATGTATATGATTGATAAATGCCATAGTGAGGGAATTCATGGAATATGAACACTATGAGCTTAATGTCGATTTAACATCGATTTTGAATAAGTTAATAGGCCTAAGAAGATCCATAGACCCGAGTTATGGGTAAAGTGATGAAACGAGGCCATATAAGCGTTAATAGAGGCTATAGGTTAAATTAACTATAGCAAGCACAAGGGTTGCATTGTATGGATCGAATATAATGCGGGATACGATTTTGTGCAGTCCCGAAGAGTTCGTTGAAGACGAATCGAACCGTACGAGTAAGCAGCTTAAGGAAGTGGAATCACGCATCGCGATTCCATGTAAGGGAATTTTGTGAGTATATAGAGGTAGCTGCTCGTACTTTGAACTTGTGGGTGAATATTGGGTGTTGTATGAAATGCATGAATTGCTCAAATAAATGATTGATGGTATTCGTGAATGACGATGAGTATATGCGTGGTTTTGGATTTGAAGTGGATTTTATGAAATGGGATAGTAAGGCTAATAATTGCATAAATCTAATGTTTTGATGTTTTTCCAAAACGAATTGCTTGGCTTTAAGCAAGCTTGTAGATAGGTCGGCTAGTATTGTATTGTTGTTGTGGAAAAGCATTTGTGAGTGCTAAACCCGAATTGCCGGGATTGATAAATTGTATATGAGCCGCCTATCACATTTGTATGACATAAATCGCGCTAGAGCCTCGCTCGCGCTGGATTTCTATGTTTTCATTTGTATGAAACGTGCTGGAGCCTAGCTCGCACCTTGATTTGGAAACTATAATGATATTATAAACCGTACTGGAGCTTCTGCTCGTACGTGGATTTTGAGTGGTTGTCTTATGAGTATAACCGTACTAGAGCTATGCTCGTACGCGCCTCTTTATGAGAAGATGCATGAGTCGTGCTAGAGCTTTGCTGGCACAAGTTTGCACAATGGGATACGTATAAGGTTGTGAAAGTGGGTAAGATCCTTAAGCCTTACATCCTTAAGCCGATATCCTTAAGCCCAAAGAGGCGGGGAGGCTCTGTTAGGTGGGGAGGCTCTGTTTGGTGGGGAGGCTCTCTTACGGTGGGATCCTTAAGCCAACATCCTTAAGCCCAAAGAGGCGGGGAGGCTTTGTTAGGCTGGGAGGCTCTATTTGGCAGGGAGGCTCTCTTACGGTGGGATCCTTAAGCCAACATCCTTAAGCCCAAAGAGGCGGGGAGGCTCTGTTAGGCAGGGAGGCTCTCCTACATGGGTACGGTAAGATCCTTAAGCCCTACATCCTTAATCCAACATCCTTAAGCCCAAAGAGGCGAGGAGGCTCTGTTAGGCGGGGAGGCTCTGTTCGGTGGGGAGGCACTCTTACGGAAGGATCCTTAAGCCCTACATCCTTAAGCTAACATCCTTAAGCCCGAGGAGGCAGGGAGGCTCTGTTAGGCGGGGAGGCTCTGTTTGGCAGGGAGGCTCTCCTTCACGGATATGGGAAACTCTTGGTATGGGGTAGATAAGACCTAGGAATGGCACCCCCAATCACGATATGAGTTACGGAGTACGCTGTACCGTGTATATCACATGGAGTACGATGTACCGCATGATGGTTATGTGATGAGAAAGTCTGGCGAGGGATAATCCATCTTCGTGCCAGCATGATACCCCGCACACCTGGATGTGTGTGGTCTGGGATGATTTATGATGTAATGGTTCACATAGGCACTTTTGATATAGTGACCTAGAATTATACACATGCGTGAATTGCGGAATGAAATTGTGTTTTATGATTGTGAGTTGATTTGGTGGTGTTTATGGTGTTGGTTTAAAAAGGAGGTTTCTTAATGAATTACCCTTTTATGAATTTAAACGAGATTGAGCATGAGATGATTTATACATGATGTTTCTACCATGTTTTATATGCCAATGCACATGATTTTGATACATGATATATATGTATACTCACATGGCATAGTTTTATTCCTCATGCTCCTACTATAAATGATTTATGCATAACACTATCAGCATGTAGATAGAGTAGTTATCTACCATGCTTGCATTATTGCCTTACTGAGCGTGTGGTTGCTCATCCCACTCTATTTTTCCCCCTACAGAGCGTGCATAGTAGCCCAGTGAGGATTGAGGCGTATTATTTTGGACTCCGCTGCATCTCCATCGCTAAGAGGTATATACACAGTGATTCTTTTTGTATCTAAACAATGTAAAAGCACAGTATTCTTTTGAGTTGTACTTATGGGGATGTAGATGTCAGTAAAACATGTATTCGTATAAATACACGATTAAATGCACATGTATGACATCGTTTTAATTAATTGAGAATGAATGAGATGTGGTGATTATTATTGGCTCACAGCCCAACAGTGTGTGGTGAGTTTAGTTCACGACCGGGTAAGGTAACAGTAAAACGTGAAAAATTTTCAGTGATTTTCGGTTAAAGAGAATGGAATTGGGTCGTGACAGAGATTGGTATCAGAGCTGTGTTGGCCTGATGTGAGTCATTAATAAAACGTAGGAAAGTACATCCCCATAGTACTGTGCTTTTGTTTAGATATAACTGTGTATACCGTGATGGATTGAGCTTAATGAATTATTATAATACAGGAAGTTAGGCACTATGCCAGTTACACGCCAAGGTAGAGGGGCGAGAGCACGTGCTAGAGGCCGTAGAGGCAGGCCTGAGAGCCGTGCGGAGCCACAGACTGAGCAGGCTCCACAGAACCCTGCTGAGAGAGCAGAGGATACTGAGGCTCGCTTCGCTAGATTAGAGCGGAGTATTGAGAGTTTGGTGGAGATACTCACGCAGGCCTTGGGCGTCGGTGACAGACGAGGTCCCGCGGCACAGCCTACTACTGAACAGGCAGCTGCAGAGGCGGAGAGACCTCAGACTGCTGAGACAGCTACTGTTACACCACCTCCAGCCCAGGATATAGCTTCTCCTATCGCTCCACATCTGAGCGGTAGTGATGTGGGTTATGACTGCGACTTGAGCAGGTTGCGAGAGTTTCAAGCGCTGAAACCCCCAGTGTTTAGAGGGGTGAAGGACCCAGTAATTACGGAGGATTGGGTGTATGAGATGGAGAAACTATATAGGTTTCTCCGATGCACTTCAGCTGAAAAGGTAGCCTTTGCCGTGTTTATGTTGAAAGGCGAGGCCGAACATTGGTGGAGGTCCACCGAGGTTATTTTGAGGGCCAGACACTCTGAGATCTCGTGGGAGATATTTCTAGAGGCCTTCAGGAGACAGTATATTCCAGCTACCGCACAGAGGAAATTACGGATGGAATTTATCAATTTGGTTCAGGGGAACCGGGCTGTGGACGAGTATGAGTCCAAGTTTATGTCCTTGGGGAGATATGACCCGGACACGATGGGTAGTGAGACCCGAAAGATTCAGAAGTTCATGGATGGATTGAGATTGGCCATCCGGACTAAGCTAGCTCCCTTCGACATTGTGACTTATGAGGAGGCTGTACATAAGGCTCAGTTATGTGAGCAAGACTTTGAGCGAAATGCCTCCGAGCTTGGAAGGATCAGTGTCAGGAAGGACAGAGACCGGAAGAGATCCGGGTTTGGAAGAGTGGCCAAGAGAGGTGGCCAAAGGTTTTTCGAGAAGAGGCCTAAGATCGAGGAGGTGCAGGAGAGAGCTGCCAGACCTCCTGTATACCCAGCCTTGACAGCGCCGAGGGGTATAACTATTGGAGGACCACGACCTACCACAGATCAGTGTAGGAGATGTGGGAGATACCATGGGACTAGGCCATGTCAGGCGCCCCCTGTTTCGTGTTTTAGGTGTGGGAGGCCAGGACATATATCGAGGTTCTGCACTGAGATGATTGAGGTTGCCCCACAGAAGGGCAAGGAGCCTGAGGGAGCTCCAGTTGAGACAGCGGCCCCGAGGAGGAGGGCTACAGCTGAGGAAAAAGGGAAACAGGCTGCGGGTGTGAGCAGAGGAAGAGTACATGCACTGGACCAGGACACTGCAGACGCATCGACGGATGTGATTAAAGGTACCATCCGAATCTTTGATTTAGAAGCATTGGTATTATTTGATCCTGGTGCCACGCATTCTTTCATATCACCTTCCTTTGCACATAAATTATTGAAATATGTGAAACCAACATTGTTGGATAAAATGTTGATGATTTCCACACCCATGAATGATAGTCAATTGACTGAGCATGTATGTAGAGATTGTAAGTTAAAGATAGAGGGGAAGGAAATGATAGCCAATCTGATTTTATTGAATATGAATGATTTTGATGTAATTTTGGGAATGGATTGGTTGGCTACCAATCGTGTTGTGATGGATTGTCATGCCAAAACATTGATGTTTTCAGGATTAGACAATCTTATTGTAAATTTTGATGAAAAGAAATGATATGAAACTAGCATGTTTGTTGTAAATGAAGAGGCATGATTTTTAATGCATATTGCTTGAGATACAAATTATTTGTTCATGATAAATATTGAATGTGGAGTGATGGTTTATGTTACTGATGATGGAGAGGATATTGTGAAGGGTTCATTGCCTATGTGGTCGATATAGATGAGGCACACCCGGAATTGAAGGACATACCCGTAATTATGGATTACCCTGATGTCTTTCCGGATGAATTACCAGGACTACCACCTGAAAGGGAAATGGAATTTTGCATTGAGTTAGTGCCTGGTACAGAGCCGATATCGAAACCACCCTATAGAATGGCTCCGATAGAATTGGAAGAGCTGAAGAAACAGCTGCAAGAGTTGTTGGAGAAGGGGTTTATTAGACCGAGTGTCTCACCTTGGGGAGCACCGGTTCTATTTGTAAGGAAGAAGGATGGAAGCCTCCGACTGTGTATAGATTACCGGTTGTTGAATAAGGCCACCATTAAGAACAAGTACCCCCTTCCAAGAATCGATTATTTGTTGGATCAGCTCCAGGGAGCCGAAGTATTTTCTAAGATAGATTTGCGGTTAGGGTATCATCAATTGAGGATCAGGAGTGAAGATATACCCAAGACAGCATTTCGTACCCATTATGGCCACTACGAGTTTTTGGTGATGCCATTCGGATTGACGAATGCTCCCGCAGCATTTATTGCATTGATGAATGACATATTCAAGCCATACCTGGACAAGTTTGTGATTGTTTTCATAGATGATATTTTGGTGTATTCCAAGTCCAGGGAAGATCATGGGGAGCACTTGAGGATAGTTCTGCAGACCCTCCGAGAGAGAGAGTTGTATGCCAAACTCAGCAAGTGTAACTTTTGGTTGGAACAGATCTCATTTCTGGGGCATGTCGTGTCAAAGGATGGGGTATCAGTGGATCCATCCAAGATAGAGGCAGTTGTGCAGTGGGAACAGCCCAAGACAGTAACTGAGATCAGGAGTTTTCTGGGATTGGCAGGATATTATCGGAGATTTGTAGAGGGTTTCTCCAAACTAGCTACTCCGTTGACACGCCTCACGCGTAAGGATGTTAAGTTTACATGGGATGAGGCATGTGAGAGGAGTTTTGAGGAGCTTAAGCGTCGATTGACGACTGCTCCAGTTCTCACCATTCCTACCAGCTCAGGAGGATTCTCGGTGTATACGGATGCATCACACCAGGGACTGGGCTGTGTGCTTATGCAGGATGGGAAGGTAGTTGCCTATGGATCTAGACAGTTGAAAGATCATGAGAGGAACTACCCGACACATGATTTGGAGTTGGCGACTGTAGTATTTGCATTGAAAATATGGTGCCACTATCTTTATGGTGAGAAATTTCAGGTGTTCACAGATCATAAGAGCCTTAAGTACCTGTTCTCGCAGAAAGAGCTGAATATGAGACAGAGGAGATGGCTCGAACTCCTGAAAGACTATGATTGTGAAATCATGTACCACCCGGGTAAGGCAAATGTAGTTGCCGATGCTTTGAGTAGAAAGAACCTTGGGTTGGTGTCTTATATGATGGTACGAGAACATGAATTGTTGGAACACTTTGCGAACCTCAGTTTGGATGTAACCCCACCTGGATCTGAGAGACTTGAGATCATGGCTAGTTTGAGACTAGAGCCAGAGTTGATTGGCCGTATTCGGCAAGCCCAGCAGAGTGATCGACGGTGTATCGATTGGCTGAGGAAGATACAGACAGGTGTGGGTATTGATTTTGAGCAGAGTGCTGATGGCTTGTTGAGGTTCAGAGGCAGAGTATGCGTTCCCAGGGATCCTGAGATCAGGAGAACGATTTTATCAGAGGCTCACTCATCGAAGTATACGATACATCCGGGAAGTACCAAGATGTATCAAAACCTTCGGAAGGTTTATTGGTGGTCTGGAATGAAAAGAGACATTGCAAAATATGTCGCTAAGTGTCTCGTTTGTCAGCAAGTGAAGGTAGAGCATCAGAAGCCTGCAGGATTATTGCAGCCTCTACCGATACCGACCTGGAAGTGGGAGCATGTCACCATGGATTTTGTGATGGGGTTGCCAAGGACCCGTAGAGGTCATGATGCCATATGGGTTATTGTGGACCGGTTGACTAAGTCCGCCCATTTCTTGGCTATGAGAGCTACCGATACACTGAGTCAGTTGGCGAACCTGTATATTCGAGAGATAGTACGGCTACATGGTGTACCAGTGAGCGTTGTTTCTGATAGGGATGCCCGCTTCACTTCCCATTTCTGGGAACATTTTCAGGAAGCGCTGGGGACCCGACTGAGTTTTAGCACCGCTTTTCATCCTCAGACAGATGGGCAGTCAGAGAGGACTATACAGACCCTCGAGGATATGTTGAGAGCGTGTGTGCTGGATTTTAGAGGCTCCTGGGATGACCACCTACAGTTAGCCGAGTTCGCTTATAATAATAGCTATCATGCGAGTATCGGGATGGCACCCTATGAGGCATTATACGGGCGTAGATGCCGTTCCCCTATTGGATGGGAAGAGGTTGGTGACAGACAGATTTTTGCTCCGGACTTAGTGCAGCAGGCATCTGAGGACGTCCATTTGATATGTGAGAGATTGCGGACAGCTCAGAGCCGGCAAAAGAGTTATGCTGACAAGAGACGAAGACCACTAGAGTTTGATGAGGGTGAGTCGGTGTTTCTGAGGGTATCACCATCGAAGGGTATTATGAGATTTGGTAAGAAGGACAAGCTGAGCCCTAGATATATCGGACCCTTCGAGATTTTGGAGAGAGTGGGAGATAAGGCGTATAGATTGGCATTGCCACCGGACTTGGCAAATGTCCACAACGTCTTCCATGTCTCGATGCTTCGAAAGTATCACCCGGACCCGGCACACGTGATAAGATATGAGCCGTTAGAGCTCCATGAGAGTATGACTTATGTTGAGAAGCCGGTTCGGATATTGGACAGGAAAGAGAAAGTGTTGCGGAATAAGACAATTCCATTGGTGAAAGTGCTTTGGCAACACCACACGGCGGAAGAGGCCACGTGGGAATTGGAGAACTTGATACGGGAGAAGTACCCCCAACTTTTTGAAGAGTGACTTGGTTCTAATTTGGAGGACCAAATTCCTTGAAGGAGGGGAGAATGTAAGACCCCGTATATGTATAAGGGTAATGTGTGTAATTGGATCAAATAACATGATTGGACTTGTAATGTAAAGTATGATTGATGTAAGTCCATGGATTCAATGTATGTATGTGTAATATAAATTGTAACGTACATACAAGTTTCATTGAGTATGAATACGAAGAAATGAGTTCTAGCAAGTGATGGATGTGATTGAGACTCAAGATGAGTAGTGTGGTAAAATGGAATGGAGTTATGCTTCCATTTGGTTTTATGTAGCATACCTTTGAACATACAATGAATGCACACAAGTTTCAATGTGCATAAGGTATGAATGGATGCCATTTTCAAGTTATAAAGGTGGATGGATGAGAAAATGGCCATGGCAATAGATTAAGGATGTCTTGGTATGAGTTGCAGCAAAGAAACTGCAGGAAATCTGGAAAACATGAGGTCCAGATCGATCTCATAGGATGAGAGATCGATCTGGAAGAGCCAGAATGCTCTTAATTGGGTGAAAGAATAGAGCAGATCGATCTCCAATGGAGCCAGATCGATCTGCCAAGCATTCTGTAGTGAAAAGATCGATCCTCAAGCACCCAGATCGATCTCCTTAGCTCTCTGTTTGGGACCAGATCGATCTCATGCTTCGACAGATCGATCTCATGCTCCAACAGATCGATCTCATTGCTTCGACAGATCGATCTCAGGCTCAAAAATGCCGTGAAAAAGAGGGATTTTAAGGGACCAGATCGATCTCCTCTTGGACCAGATCGATCTCCTCAAGCTATTTCTATATAAGGAGGGCTAAAAATCTGGAAATCTCGGAAAAACATTTAACCTTACAATCTCAACCCAAAAACCTAACTTTCCCTCTCTAAAATCAACCATTTTCAGTGAGATTTGAAGAGAGATCATTAGAGACAAAGTTGTTCCTATCAAAGAGAAGAACAACATAGTGAGAGGGTATTGTCCCATTTTTGGAATTGAATGAGTTAAGGGCATTTCCATTTGGAGCAAGAAGAAAAATCATATTGGTAAGATTCTAACACTCCAATCCAAATGCATTAGCTATTTAATTGATTTTGGAGTTGATTGATATGAGTATTGATGGATAAACTACCTAGGAATGTAGTGGAATTAGTGTGACCTAGAAATCTAAAATGGGTATAATGTGAGGATATGTGGGATTGAATGAGCTTATGGTTTATGGCATGCTAAAGTTATTATTGGGGTAATGTTTGTGATTTTAGATGGTTAGATGGAATTACATGGTGAGTTGGAGGAATTGTGAAAATTGATATGTATATGATTGATAAATGCCATAGTGAGGGAATTCATGGAATATGAACACTATGAGCTTAATGTCGATTTAACATCAATTTTGAATAAGTTAATAGGCCTAAGAAGATCCATAGACCCGAGTTATGGGTAAAGTGATGAAACGAGGCCATATAAGCGTTAATAGAGGCTATAGGTTAAATTGACTATAGCAAGCACAAGGGTTGCATTGTATGGATCGAATATAATGCGGGATACGATTTTGTGCAGTCCCGAAGAGTTCGTTGAAGACGAATCGAACCGTACGAGTAAGCAGCTTAAGGAAGTGGAATCACGCATCGCGATTCCAGTTAAGGGAATTTTGTGAGTATATAGAGGTAGCTGCTCGTACTTTGAACTTGTGGGTGAATATTGGGTGTTGTATGAAATGCATGAATTGCTCAAATAAATGATTGATGGTATTCGTGAATGACGATGAGTATATGCGTGGTTTTGGATATGAAGTGGATTTTATGAAATGGGATAGTAAGGCTAATAATTGCATAAATCTAATGTTTTGATGTTTTTCCAAAACGAATTGCTTGGCTTTAAGCAAGCTTGTAGATAGGTCGGCTAGTATTGTATTGTTGTTGTGGAAAAGCATTTGTGAGTGCTAAACCCGAATTACCGGGATTGATAAATTGTATATGAGCCGCCTATCACATTTGTATGACATAAATCGCGCTAGAGCCTCGCTCGCGCTGGATTTCTATGTTTTCATTTGTATGAAACGTGCTGGAGCCTAGCTCGCACCTTGATTTGGAAACTATAATGATATTTATAAACCGTACTGGAGCTTCTGCTCGTACGTGGATTTTGAGTGGTTATCTTATGAGTATAACCGTACTAGAGCTATGCTCGTACGCGCCTATTTATGAGAAGATGCATGAGTCGTGCTAGAGCTTTGCTGGCACAAGTTTGCACAATGGGATACGTATAAGGTTGTGAAAGTGGGTAAGATCCTTAAGCCTTACATCCTTAAGCCGATATCCTTAAGCCCAAAGAGGCGGGGAGGCTCTGTTAGGCGGGGAGGCTCTGTTTGGTGGGGAGGCTCTCTTACGGTGGGATCCTTAAGCCAACATCCTTAAGCCCAAAGAGGCGGGGAGGCTCTGTTAGGCGGGGAGGCTCTCCTACATGGTTATAGTAAGATCCTTAAGCCTTACATCCTTAAGATAACATCCTTAAGCCCAAAGAGGCGGGGAGGCTCTGTTAGGCGGGGAGGCTCTGTTTGGCAGGGAGGCTCTCTTACGGTGGGATCCTTAAGCCAACATCCTTAAGCCCAAAGAGGCGGGGAGGCTCTGTTAGGCAGGGAGGCTCTCCTACATGGGTACGGTAAGATCCTTAAGCCCTACATCCTTAAGCCAACATCCTTAAGCCCAAAGAGGCGGGAAGGCTCTGTTAGGCGGGGAGGCTCTGTTCGGTGGGGAGGCTCTCTTACGGAAGGATCCTTAAGCCCTACATCCTTAAGCTAACATCCTTAAGCCCGAGGAGGCAGGGAGGCTCTGTTAGCCGGGGAGGCTCTGTTCGGCAGGGAGGCTCTCCTTCACGGATATGGGAAACTCTTGGTATGGGGTAGATAAGACCTAGGAATGGCACCCCCAATCACGATATGAGTTGCGGAGTACGCTGTACCGTGTATATCACATGGAGTACGATGTACCGCATGATGGTTATGTGGTCTGGGATGATTTATGATGTAATGGTTCACATAGGCACTTTTGATATAGTGACCTAGAATTATACACATGCGTGAATTGCGGAATGAAATTGTGTTTTATGATTGTGAGTTGATTTGGTGGTGTTTATGGTGTTGGTTTAAAAAGGAGGTTTCTTAATGAATTACCCTTTTATGAATTTAAACGAGATTGAGCATGAGATGATTTATACATGATGTTTCTACCATGTTTTATATGCCAATGCACATGATTTTGATACATGATATATATGTATACTCACATGGCATAGTTTTATTCCTCATGCTCCTACTATAAATGATTTATGCATAACACTATCAGCATGTAGATAGAGTAGTTATCTACCATGCTTGCATTATTGCCTTACTGAGCGTGTGGTTGCTCATCCCACTCTATTTTTCCCCCTACAGAGCGTGCATAGTAGCCCAGTGAGGATTGAGGCGTATTATTTTGGACTCCGCTGCATCTCCATCGCTAAGAGGTATATACACAGTGATTCTTTTTGTATCTAAACAATGTAAAAGCACAGTATTCTTTTGAGTTGTACTTATGGGGATGTAGATGTCAGTAAAACATGTATTCGTATAAATACACGATTAAATGCACATGTATGACATCGTTTTAATTAATTGAGAATGAATGAGATGTGGTGATTATTATTGGCTCACAGCCCAACAGTGTGTGGTGAGTTTAGTTCACGACCGGGTAAGGTAACAGTAAAACGCGAAAAATTTTCAGTGATTTTCGGTTAAAGAGAATGGAATTGGGTCGTGACAATTGTATCAGATAAGGATTCCAGTTTGACTTCTCACTTATGGGAACATGTTTCAGGAAGCCATGGGAACCCAGTTGAGTGTGAGCATAGCATTCTGTCTTATACAGATGGTCAGTCAAAGAGGACTGTATGGGTTATGGAGGATATGATGAGAGCGTGTGTCCTTGAATTTACAAGCTCCTGGGATAAGCAGTTGCTACTAATTGAATTCGCCAATAGCAACAGTTATCACTTGAGTATCGGGATACTATTATATGAGACATTGTATGGCCATAGTTGTTGTTCCCTGATTGGATGGGAAGAAGTGGGTGACTGACGAATAATTGCTCTCGAATTGGTATAATAACTCTCTAAAGGTGTTCAGTTAATTGTGTCTGATGGAGAATACCTTAGAGTAGACAGAAAAGTTATGCTGACAAGAGACGGAGACCGTTGAAGCTCAAAGAGAGTAGGTCGTATGTTGAAACAAAATCGATTCGAGCATTAAATAGGAAAGAGAAAGTGTGGACATTTAAGACGATCTCCCTAGTCAAAGTCCTTTGGTAGTATTACACTCCGAAAAAAGTCACATGGGAATTAAAGAGTATAGTGCGATAGATGTACCCATAAATGTTTATGGACCCATTTGACTTGGTTCTAATTTGGAGGATCAAATTTCTTAAGTGGGGGACATTATGTAAGACCCAATTTTTATCGAAATTCCTTATGATTCATATAATGTAAACATGGTTATATGTAAATTGAATCCTAAGAACAGTTGTACGTGAATGAAAAATGCAAATGGAATGAATAAAAATTCCAGAATGCATTTAAAGATCAAATGAAGGTTTGAAATGGCCACAAATTAAACGAATGGGATTCGGACCATTCAGATTGGAGATAAGGATTTAAAACATGAAATGAGTGAGTGTTCATGAAGGGAAGTTGGATTGGTTTGGTCCCGAACGTGTAGAAGGGTAAAACGGTCAAAAGACCAAAATCCGGTATAAATTCGATAAGAAAAATTTCATTAAAAATATGGAATTGAGAAATCTTGATCAATAACGAGGAAAAATATAGAATTTCGAGTCCAATTGATCAAGATATGAATTTATTGGAATTAATCAAAATTTTCACATCGAAAAATTATCCTGAAAATATTGGAAAAATATACCGGAAAGACGAAATAAGACAGATAAATTCATTTATGGATTAAATGAATAAAATATAAAATTTTAATGATATTTTGGGATTTTTTATAATATTTTAATGAATAAAATAATAATAAAATAAACTATAAATAAATAAAAAAGTAGAAATCACGAATTACAATTTCTGAAGAAACGAAATGAAGGAAGCCGAAAAACGAGGGAAACGGTTTCCCCTGCTCCAACGAAACCATCGACGGATGTTGCAAAGAGGCAGACGGCGAAGGGCGATCGACACCCCTGGAAGCCAACCAGCACACCCACACGTGTCGACATCGCTGGAGAACATCGGATCGAGAGGGAAAGTGCCGAGGGGGAGAAGGGGGATTCGCCAGCGATGGCGCTCTTTTGACCCACCCCGAGGCCAGTCGAAGGTTCCCCTCGAGATGGCGCGCCAAACAGCACCAAAAACTATCGAAAAATCGACCAGACGGCGCCGAAACAGAGAAGATGAGCCTGAACCGATACGGACCGGTTCAGTGCAGTGCAGTTATGCTGAATCGGACTGGACCGGTTCAGCCAAAAAGAAAAGAAAGAAAAGAAAAGGAAAGGAAAAAGGGGAAAAAGAAAAATAGGAAAAATTGGGGAAAAATTTCAGTGACACAATCGAGTTTCGAGTAAGCCGATAAGCGGTCGAAATTGACCGATTTAAATTTCAGAATACTTAATAAGATTAATATTCGACTGAAAATTGACCCGAAAAAATATGTAATTGTGTAGCTTGATAATTGACGTCAAACGAGAGCTCGAGTCAGCTTCGATTTGTGTACTATCATTGTATCTCGGGTAAGTAACCCTTATTTACAACAATTTGCATAGTTATGCTGTTAAAAATTTACCGCATAAATTACAGATTAATTCCGTATAAAATGAATTAAATTCTAAAATTTGAGATAAATTGTCATAAATAATTAATTGAGCTATCCGAGAGTTTAGAACGAGGCACAATAAATACTGATGGGCCCAATGAGCCTAATAGGCCTCGATAATGTGAATAGTAAGTGAAAAATGGGATTAAGGCCGATTAAGGCCCTTTAAGGTGCAATCGGGCCTAAAAGTGTAATCGGGCCCAATACTTTGAATTAAGCTCAAAAATTATGAAATACAGTTAATTGAATGATTTCTGACCCAATAAATAATTATACGCAGCTCTGGAGATTTGATTGGGAGTAAATCGGACTGCGTGACGAGACATCAGTGAAAATGTCAGACTGTGCAAAAAAATTAGGTAAGGGAATTTTGCGAGTAGCTAGAGGTAGCTACGCGTATTTTTAACAGCTTTTACATACACTGAAACTGTATAAAGATCCTAGAAATGGATTAAAAATTTTAAGGACCTGGGATGGGTTAAAGACTATTTTACCCCTACTAAGGGAAAATTCACCTAAGGATGGTGAAAGCATTGCATGCTTGAAATGCATGATTTGGAAGATTTTTGTGAAATTTTAGTAAAGCAAATTGGTAGATTGGCCAGTAATTGCATAAATTTCACAAGATAACACTACTTAAGTGTTATTTAGATTTAAATGAAATTTATTTGGAAAAAGGGTCAACTATCAAGGTTATGGAAATAGATGGTGCTGGAGCCTTTCTCGCACTATATCTGAGTTTGTGAGTGTGCATAATGGAGCTGGAGCGATTGCTCGCACCGATTTGTGTGACATCATATGCATAAAATGTGCTAGAGCGGTTGCTCGCACTGATTTTTATTATTGTGAAATGTAAGAGAGTTGCTGGAGCCTAGCTCGCACCCTGTTTTGACTTGATATGCATAAAAAGGTGTTGAAGCGATTGCTCGCACTAGTTTTAATGATTTAACATGCATGAGACGTGCTAGAGCTTAGCTCGTACGAGTTTTGATTTGTGTGATGCATGCATTAGTGCTGGAGTAAGGGCTCGCACTAGAGTTTTACATGCATAGGTGCTGGAGTCTAACTCGCACCAGATTTTTACTTGATTTTTATGACAGAGTACTGGAGCCTAGCTCGCAATAGTTTTACATGATTTTGACAGAGTGCTGGAGCTTAGCTCGCACTAGATCTTATGAGATTTTATGAAACGCGTGTTGGAGCTTTGCTCGCATGAGATTTTCCTTGATTTTATGAGAGTGCTGGAGCATCGCTCGTACTGATTTTATGAGATATGAGATAAGCCGTGCTTGGGGCGTTGGGTAGACTGTGTGTCACGCCGATTAAATATGCTCGCACGTGTGTTTCGCGATAGGCACGATTATTGATATGAGATGTTGGTCCACGGAGTACGTTGTACTGTGTAAGTAGCATGGAGTATGTTGTACCGTGCTGGGATTGAGTATGTGGCATCTTCGGATGCGAGTGGCATCTTCGGATGCTAGATATCAGACATGATCGACGGGATAGACTGACCCACCTCTCAGGATGGTTCTCGATAGTGGTGAGACCCCGCACACAGGATCCCTGTAGCAGTGGGATCATGAGTATTTAGCCATAATCCTGGTTATTTACCTGAGATATTGATATATATATATATATATATATATATTGCCTAGTCTCACATGTTACTATCTGATGTTTTGAAAGCTTGAGAATGCATGGATTTTGTGTGAGTTTGGACCACCCGAGGGAGGGGTTGGATCCTGACTGATGATATTGGTTTTGTTGTGAATAAATGAAATTTTCAATGTTTTCGAAAATTCTTAGAAATAAATGATTTTATGTGGATTAGGATCACCCGAGGGAGGGGTTGAGTCCTGATGAGAATGATGGATGTGGATTCATGAAATGAATTAAAATGTTTTCTACGGTTTTGTCGAAACTCAGCATGATGTATTTTCCATGCTTGTTTATAATTCATGAAATGAAATGTTTTAGCATGAGGAGGTTATCCATGCTTTAATTGCAAATGCATGATTTTGATTTAATTCATGCATTGTATGATTTTACATGAGATGCCATTGAGGTAAAAGTTGTATGATTTCCACAAGAACGAATAGCTTTTATAAACTATGGCATTGATGTGTGCATGATTTCGTGCTTGAGCTTTAAACGAAAAGAAATAGATTTAAGGGCATGGCATTATGAGCATGTAGATAGTGGAGCTATCTACTTACTTGCATGATTTTCTTACTGGGCGCGTGGTTTACTCACCCCCTTATTTTCCTCTCTTTTCAGAGCATTCGCAGTAGATAGTGAGCGGCTGATGACTTGCATTCTTGGTATCCGCTGCGTCCCATCGAGAGTCAGGTATACACATTTGTATAGTTTTGTATCTAAATATGTAAATGCATAGTACTGTAAACGTATATGATATCGGGGATGTTAGGTTATGTAAATGAAATTATGAATGTAACATGGAAATGGAATAGTAAGTAGTGTGAGGGTACTATCACTGAATCA
Organism: Firmiana major; assembly: GCA_033439115.1. Taxonomy (NCBI): domain Eukaryota; kingdom Viridiplantae; phylum Streptophyta; class Magnoliopsida; order Malvales; family Malvaceae; genus Firmiana; species Firmiana major. The sequence continues at coordinate 45,143,948 of CM065905.1, forward strand.
AAGCCCAACTGTTGGTAGGATGGTCACGATGAGAGGAAGGTAAGAATTAAATATGAAAGAAAAAAATAAAAAATTTACTCTGATTTTTAGGTCGTGACAACCTGCTACTGAGCAGGGTTGGATATGTGGTAGTTACCACGGAAATAAGATGTTGGACGAGGGTGAGTGTAAGCCTTGGACCAGGACACTACTGATGTTTCATCTGATGTGGTGGAGGGTACCACCTTGATTGTAAATAATGAAGCAACTATCTTAATTGATCTTGGTGCCATGCATTTATTCATACCGCCCTCATTTGCATATAAGTTAGTGAAAGACATGAATGCCTACACCCTTGTGCACAATGCTGATAGTTAGCACCCCAATGAAGGAGGGTTAACTAACAGAATAATTATGAAGAGATTATAAGTCGAGAATGGGGGAAGAAGTATAAGTCAGCCGATTTTATTCAATGGAATATGAATAATTTTGATGTAATATTTGAGAATAAATTGGTCGGCTGCAAACTATGCTATTCAGATTTCTATCCTATGATAGTGATATGGTTACCCCTGAAGAGTATACTGTAAATTTTGACAAGTAATGAAATGGGTGCAGCGATTGAAATTAAAGGAGTAAATGATAGTACTCACGGAATGAATAATGATTGGAATGTTTTCTCTCTTGTGTGGTTGGTATGGATAAGTCACATCTGGAGTTAATAGATATCCTTATGGTCAGGGAGTTTCCTGATATCTTCTCGGATAATCTACCAGGGTTGCCACCCATTAAAGGAATGGAGTTTTGTATTGATTTGGTACCTGGTACGGAGCTGATATCCTAACCACGGTTTAAAATGGTATTAGTGGAACTGGAAGGACTAAAGAAGCAATTATAGGAGTGATTGGATCAAAGTTCATCAAATCGAATGTTTCACCTTGAGGAACACTGATTCTGTTTGTGAAAAGAAAGATGAAAGCCTCTGATGAAGCATTGATTTTTTTTGTTGTCGAATGAGGCTACCATCAAGAATAAGTGTTTTCGTCCGCTATTGATGATTTATTGGATCAGCTGTGAAAAGCGCAAATCTTTTTAGAGATCGATTTGAAGTCTGGGTAACATTCGTTAAGAATTCAAAATGTGAATGTGCCCAAAATGATTTTCCTAACCATTAGGTTATTGATGAACAAGGTATTTAAAGTTTACATGGACTGATTTGTGGTCATCCTTAGCGATGATGTTTTGATGTATTCGAAGTCCAGGGAAGAGCATGAGCAGTAACTGAAAACTATTTTATAGATGAATTGTTGAGATTTCTCGAAATGGGCTGCTCAGTTGACATATCTCGTTAGGAAAAAGATTGCATACGAGTGGGATGATATGTATGCAAGTAGCTTCGATGTGTTTTAGTGTATTGAGGTATGAACTGACCACCGTAGTTATTTTCACCATACCCAATAGCTCAAGAGGTTTCTCAGTGTATATGGATACCTCAAACTAATGAGTGGGCTGTGTATTGATGCAAAATGGGAAGATAGACGATTATGGATCCAGACAACTTAAGGATCAAGAAAGAAACTATCCGACCCATGATTTAAAGTTGGCAGCAGTAGTGTTTGTACTGAGTATATGACACTGCTATGTACACGATGATAAATTTTGGGTATGCACTGATCATAAAAGCCTCGAGTATCTGTTTTCAGAGAAAGAGTAGAATATGAGATAACATAGAGGGTTAGAGCTTCTGAAGGATTATGATTGTGGAAATTGTACCACCCAGGAAATGCTAATGTAATGGCCGATGCCTTGAGCAGATTGAGCCTCGGGATGGTATCACAGATGATGGTTAGGGAGCGTGAGCTGCTAGAGCAAATGTGAGCCTCAGTAGTGATGTGATCCCTTCTGATGATAATAGTGATTGCGTGACAGCTAGCTTGAGATTAGAATCGAATTTGAGTGATCGGATTTGACAAGCTTATCATGATGATCGGCAGTGTGGGTCAGATTCAGATGGGTACAATGACAGAGTTCACAGTGAATAATGATGGCTTACTGAGGTTTATAGACAGTATAAGTGCTCCCAAGACCATAGATGATGAGATAATGTTATTGTCAAAAGCTCACTCTTTGGGATATATAGTGCATCTGGGAAGTAATAAATATATCGAACTCTCTGAAAACGGTATTGGTGGCCAGATATGAAAAGAGACATTGTAGAGATTGTGGAGAAGTGTCTCGTATGTCAGCAGATTAAGGTAGAGCCATACAAGTTTGCAGGGTTATTGCAGCCTCTACCTATATCGACTCGAAAATGGGAGCAAGTTACCATGGATATCGTGATGGGTTATAGAGGACCGCAGGGATCACGAGGCTATCCGGGTGATAGTCGATAGATTGACTAAGTCTACCCACCTACTGGTTATGAAATCCCCAGATACTCTGAGCGTGTAAGCAGATTTATGTGCACGAAAAATTGTGAAACATTATGTAACATCCCAAGGAGCATGATATCAAATAGGGATTTCAACTTCACTTCCCACTTCTGGAAACGTTTTTCAGGAAGCTATGGGAACCCGATTAAGTGTTAGCCCAGCTTTCCATCCGCATATAGATGGTCAGTCAAAAAGGACTGTACAGGTTCTGAAGGATATGATGAGAGCGTGTCCCCTTGATTTTATAAGCTCCTGGGATGATCAGTTGCTACTAATTGAATTTGCCTACAACGATAGTTATCACTCGAGTATCGGGATGACATTATATGAGGCATTGTTTGGCCGTAAGGGTTATTCCCCGATTGGATGGGAAGAAGTGGGTGACTGACAAATAATTGCTCCCGATTTGGTAAGAGAATCCTCTGAGGATGTTTAGTTGATGTATGAGAGATTAAGAACACCACAGAGCAGACAGAAAAGCTATGCTGACAAGAGACGGAGACCGTTGAAGCTCAAAGAGAGTAGGTCGTATGTTGAAAAATCGATTTGGGCATTAAATAGGGAGGAGAAAGTGTCGCGGTTTAAGACGATCTCCCTAGTTAAAGCCTTTTGGTAGTATTACACTCCGAAAAAAGTCACATGAAAATTAAAGTGTATTATGCGATAGACGTAATCAGAGTTGTTTATGGACCCACTTGACTTGGTTCTAATTTAGAGGATCAAATTTTTTAAGTGGGGGAGATTATGTAAGACTCGATTTTTTTATCAAAATTCCATATGATTCATATGATGTAAACATGGTTGGATGTAAATTGAATCATAAGAAGAGTTGTACGTGAATGAAAAATACAAATGGAATGAATAAAAATTCTCGAATGCATTTAAATATCAAATGAAGGATTGAAATGGCCACAGATTAAATGAATGAGATTCGGACCATTCGGATTGGAGATAAGGATTTAAAACATGAAATGAGAAAGGGTTCGTGAAAGGAAGTTGGATTGGTTTGGTCCTGAACACGTTGAAGGGTAAAACGGTCAAAAGACCCAAAATTCGATGTCAATTCGTAAGAAATTGACACTGTAAACATGGATTCAGGGAATCTTGATCAATAAAGGTGAAATAATTAAATTTCAGGTTAAATTGATGAAGATATGAATTTATTATAATAAACTGAAATTTTCACCTCGGGAAATTATCCCGAAAATACGAAAAAATACACCGAAAAGATAAAATCAGACAAATAAATATATTAATTGATTAAATGAATAAAATATAATATTTTTGGGATATTTTAGCAAAAATATTAAATTTTATTCAATTAAAATAATAATAAAAAATAATAATAATAAAAAAAAATTAAATTAAAAAAAGAAAAATGAAATTGAAAAAAAGAAGGGAAAAACAGACACGGAAGCACGTGCGAACAGGGAGAAACCTGATCCCCCTGGTTTCTCACCGGCGGCAGCGAACGGCAAGGACAACGGGCGCAAGACGGCAGGTGAACAGACGACCTCGCAGACAAGCTTGAAAAGGAAGCCGACGAAGAACCGACCGGCGAAGCTCCGAACGACGAAGGAGAAAATCTAACTGGACTGAACCGGGCTGAACCAAACCGGTCTGAACCAGATTGAACCGGTTCAGCCAAAAACAAAAGAAAGAAAAGAAAAAGAAAAAGAAAAAGGAAAAAAGAAAAAGTAGAAAAATTTGAGAAAAATTTTGGTGATGGAATCGAGCTACGAGTAAGCCGGTAAACGGTCGAAATTGACCGATTTAAATTTCAAAATATTTAATTTGATTAATATTCGACTGAAAATTTACCCAAAAAATATGTAATTGTGTAGCTCGATAATTGGGGACAAACGAGAGCTCAAGTCAACCTCGATTTTCGTACTATCATGGAATCTCGGGTAAGTAACCCTTATTTATGAAAATTTTCATAATTATGAGTGTTAAAAATTTACTGCATAAATTATGGATTAATTCCATATAAATGAATTAAATTCTGGAATTTAAGATAAAATTGTCGTAAATAATTAATTGAGCTATCCGAGAGTTTAGAACGAGACCCAATAAATAATGATGGCCCAATGAGTCCAATAGGCCTCGATGATGCGAATAGTAAGTGAAAAATGTGCTTAAGGTCGGTTAAGGCCCATTATGGTACAATCGGGCCCAATATGGGTAAATGGGCTCAATGATTTAAATTAAGCCCAGAAAATACGAAATACAATTAATTATATTTTATTTGACCTGATGAATATTTATACGCAGTTCCGGAGATTGGACTGGGAGCAAATCTGACTGCGTGACGAGATATCAGTGGAAAGCGCAAACTGTACAGAAAAATGAGGTAAGGGAATTTTGCGAGTAGCTAGAGGTAGCTACGCGTATTTTTAACAGGTTTTACATACACCGAAAATGTATAAAGGTCCTAAAAATGTATTAAAAATTTTAAGGACTCAGGATAGGTAAAAGACTATTTTACGCCTACGGAGGAAAATTCACCTAAGGATGGTGAAAGCATGACATGCATGAAATGCATGATTTAAGAAATTTCTGTGGTTTTTAAGCAAAGCAAATTGGTTGATTGGTCAGTGTTTGTATAAATTTTACAAGATAACACTACGTAAGTGTTATTTAAATTTAAATGAAATTCTTTGGAAAATGGGTCAACAATCCAGTTTACATGGAAACAGATGGTGCGGGAGCCTTGCTCGCACTGTATTTGACTTTGTGAGTGTGCGTAATGGTGTTAGAGCGGTTGCTTGTACCGATTTGTGTGACATGATATACATAAAAAGGTGCTGGAGCGATTGCTCGCACTAGTTTTAATGATTTGACATCCATGAGAAGTGTTGGAGCCTAGCTTGCGCCCTGTTTTGACTTGATATGCATAAAAAGGTGCGGAAGTGATTACTCATACTAGTTTTAATGATTTGACAAGCATGAGAAGTGCTAGAGCTTAGCTCGCATGAGTTTTGAACTGTGGGACGCATGCAGTAGTGCGGAGCAGGGGCTCGCCCCAGAGTTTTATATGCATGGGTGTTGGAATCTAACTTGCACTAGATTTTCACATGATTTTCGTAAGAGGGTACTGGAGCCTAGCTCGCACAAGATTTTCACATGATTTTTGTGAGAGAGTGTTGAAGCTTAGCTTGCACTAGTTTTACTTGATTTTATGATAGAGTGCTGGAGCATAACTCGTACTGGTTTTATAAGGAAATTACAGTCGTGCTTGGAGCTTCAGGTCTATTGTGTGTTACCTCGATTAAATAGGCTCGCATGTGCATTTTGATTTGAGACATGCTATGAGCTGTGCTTTGGAGCTTCAGGTAGACTGTGTGTCACGCCGATTAAACATGCTCGTACATGCGTTTTAAGATAAGGCACGAGTATTGATAAGAGATACGAGTCTACGGAGTATGTTATACCGTGTTATGATATATTATATTTATGTGGCGTCTTCTGATACGAGTGATCGGGTTGGACCGACGGGTTGGATTTGACCCACCTCCCGTAGCGATTCCCGACAGTGGTGATACCCCGCACACGTGATCCGTTTAGCCTGGGATCACGAGGATATGGCCATAGTCCTAGTTATGTCCATGATACATTTCCTAGTCTCACATGTTAATATCTGATGTTTTGAAAGCTTGAGAATGTGTGGATTTTGTGTGAGTCTGGACCACCTGAGGGGGGGTTGGATTTTGACTGATGATATTGGTTTTGTTGTGAATAAATGAAATTTTCAATGTTTTCCAAAATGCTTGGAAATAAATGATTTTATGTGGATCAGGATCACTCGAGAGAGGGGTTGAGTCCTGATGAGTGTGATGGATGTGGATTTTTGAAGTGAATTAAGTGTTTTCTAAGGTTTTGTGGAAACTCAGCATGATGTATTCTTCATAATTTTTTATATTTCATGTAATGAAATGTTTTAGCATGAGGAGGTTATCCATGCTTTAATTGCAAATGCATGATTTTGATTTAATTCATGCGTTTTATGATTTTACATGAGATGCCATTGAGGCATGAGTTGCATGATTTCCATAAGCACGAACATCTTTTATAAACTATGGCATTGATGTGTGCATGATTTCGTGCGTGAGCTTTAAATGAAAAGAAATGGATTTAAGGGCATGGCATTATGAGCATGTAGATAGTGGAGCTATTTACTTACTTGCATAATTTCCTTACTAAGCGTGTGGTTGCTCACCCCTTTATTTTCCCTATCTACAGAGTATTTTCAGTGGATAGAAAGCGACAGTGATCGTGTATTCCTGTTATCCGTTGTTTCCCATCGAGAAAAGGTATACACACTTGTATGGTTTTGTATCTAATTATGTAAATGCACAGTACTGTAAACGTATATGACATCGGGGATGTAAGGTTACATAAATGCAATTGTGAACGTATTTGTTAAAGTCAAAGGATAGAAAAATCCTAATGTGTAAATGTAACATGGAAATGGAATGGTAAGTAGTGTGAGGGGACTAACACCAAATCATAGTCCAACTATTGGTAGGATGGTTACGATGAGAGGAAGGTAAGAATTAAATAACAAATGAAAAATTTACTCTAATTTTTGGGTTGTGACACCCGGTGGTATCAGAGCTGAGTTGGCCTTATATGAGTCGGTGTTAGAGGTTAAGAAAGTTTACATCCCCATGTACTGTGCTTTGCTTAGATACAATTATCTGTATCGAGATGGAATTACAGCTAAGAATTTGGTTTTGAATGCAAGAATCTAATTATTATAACTGATAGCCACTACGGTAGAGTGAGGCGAGAGTACACGTGCTCGAGACTCAAGATAAGATTGAAGTGGAGGCTAGTATTGAGTAAGCCCCACAAAGTTCGACAGAGAGACCGGACAGTATTGAGACACGCTTTGCGAGTTTATAGCGGAGTGTGGAGAATATTTAAGACCTATTTGCTCAGAGTATGCATAGGATTTGAGTGTGAGTCGGAGCATTGGTGAAAGTCTGCTCGACCCATCTTAAGAGTTAGACATCCAGAGCTGACATGAGAGATAATTCTGGATGTATTCCGATGACAATATATCCCGAACCCTGCTTAAAGAAAATTACAGATAAAGTTCTTTAGTCTGACCTAGAAGAAACTGGTTCACTGACGAGTATGAATCTCAGTTTATATCCCTGGATGGGTATGACCTCGACACTATGAACAATGAGAGTCGGAATATCCGTAAGTTCATGGAAGGGCTCAGGCTGTTAATTAGAGTCCGATTGGCCCCGTTAGATATCACTACCTAGGCCGAGGTAGTGCGTAGACTACAGTTGTGTGAATAAGATTATGAGTTGCACGCCTCTAAGATTGGGAAAGGTAGTAAGGGTCAAAATAGAGACAGAAAGAGAATAGTGGACGATAAAGATGTCAGAACGGGAAAGAGACCATTTGGTAAGAGATTTAGAGCTGTCGAGTCATGGGGTAAGATGATTGGTAACTCCTAGTGTATTCAGTTTCAACACTTACGAGGGGTATTGTGATTGGAGGACCCTAACCTGCTACTGAGCAGGGTTGGATATGTGGTAGTTACCACAAAAAGAAGATGTTGGACGAGGGCGAGTGTAAGCCTTGGACCAGGACACTAGTGATGTTTCATCTAATGTGGTGGAGGGTACCACCTTGATTGTGAATAATGAAGCAACTATCTTAATTGATCCTAGTGCCATTCATTTATTCATACTGCCCTCATTTGCATATAAGTTAGGGAAAGACGTGAATGCCTACACCCTTGGGCACAATGCTAATAGTTAGCACCCCAATGAAGGAGGGTTAACTAACAGAATAATTATGAAGAGATTATAAGTTGAAAACGGGGGAAGAAGTATAAGTCAGTCGATTTTATTCAATGGAATATGAATAATTTTGAAGTAATATTTGAGAATAAATTGATCGGTTGTAAACTATGCTGTTCAGATTTCTATCCTAAGATAGTGATATGGTTACCCCTAAAGAGTATACTGTAAATTTTGACAAGTAATTAAAGAGGTGTAGCGATTGAAATTAAAGGAGTAAATGATAGTACTCACGAAATGAGTAATGATGGGAATGTTTTCTCGCTTGTGTGGTTGGTATGGATAAGTCACATCCAGAGTTAACAGATATCCTTATGGTCATGGAGTTTTCTGATATCTTCCCGGATAATCTACCAAGGTTGCCACCCGTTAAAGGAATGAAGTTTTGTATTGATTTGGTACGTGGTACGGAGTCGATATCCTAATCACGGTTTAAAATGGTATTAGTGGAATTGGAAGGACTAAAGATGCAATTATAGGAGTGATTGGATAAAAGTTCATCAGATCGAATGTTTCACCTTGAGGAACACTGATTCTGTTTGTGAAAAGAAAGATGAAAGCCTCTGACTAAGCATTGACTTTTTTTTTGGTTGATTAGGGCTACCATCAAGAATAAGTGTTTTCTTCCACTGTTGATGATTTATTGGACCAGCTATGAAAAGCGCAGATCTTTTTAGAGATCGATTTGAAGTTTGGGTAACATCCGTTAAGAATTCGGAATGTGAATGTGCCCAAAATGATATTTGTAACTGTTAGGGCATTGATGAACAAGGTATTTAAACTTTACCTGGACTGATTTGTGGTCATCCTTAACGATGATGTTTTGATGTATTCGAAGTCTAGGGAAGAGTATGAGCAGCAACTGAAATCTATTTTATAGATGAATTGTTGAGAGTTTCTCGAAATGGCTGCTCAGTTGACACATCTCATTCGAAAAAAGATTGCATACGAGTGGGATGATAAGTATGAAAGTAGCTTCGATGAGTTTTGGTGTATTGAGGTATGAACTGACCACCGTAATTATTTTCACCATACCCAATAGCTCAAGAGGTTTCTCAATGTATATGGATACCTCAAAATAATGAGTGGCTGTGTATTGATGCAAAATGGAAAGATAGTCGATTAAGGATCCAGACAACTCAAGGATCATGAAATAAACTATCTGACCCATGATTTAAAGCTGGCAGCAGTAGTGTTTGTATTGAGTAAATGGCACTATTATGTAAATGGTGAGAAATTTTGGATATGTACTGATCATAAAAGCCTCGAGTATCTATTTTCCCAGAAAGAGTAGAATATGAGATAACATAGAGGATTATAGCTTCTGAAGGATTATGATTATGGAAATTGTACCACCCAGGAAAGGCTAATGTAATGGCTGATGCCTTGTGCAGAAAGAGCCTCGGGATGGTATCACAGATGACGGTCAGGGGGTATGAGCAGCTAGAGCAATTGTGATCCTCAGTAGTGATCTAATCTCTTCTAATGATGACAGTGATTGTGTGACAGCTAGCCTAAGAGTAGAATCGGATTTGATAGGCATAGCATGATGATCAGCAGGGTGTCGATAGTGTGGGTCAGATTCAAATGGGTACGATGACAGAGTTTACAGTGAATAATGATGGCTTACTGAGGTTCAGAGACAATATAAGTGCTCCCCAGGACCATAGTTGATGAGATAATGTTATTGTCAGAAGCTCACTCTTCGAGATATACAGTGAATAATGATGTATTTTCCATGCTTGTTTATAATTCATGAAATGAAATGTTTTAGCATGAGGAGGTTATCCATGCTTTAATTGCAAATGCATGATTTTGATTTAATTCATGCGTTTTATGATTTTACATGAGATGCCATTGAGGCATGAGTTGCATGATTTCCATAAGCACGAACAACTTTTATAAACTATGGCATTGATGTGTGCATGATTTCGTGCGTGAGCTTTAAATGAAAAGAAATGGATTTAAGGGCATGGCATTATGAGCATGTAGATTATGGAGCTATCTACTTACTTACATAATTGCCTTATTGAGCATGTGGTTGCTCACCCCCCTTATTTTCTCCCTCTACAGAGTACTTTCAGTGGATAAAAAGCGACAGTGATCGTGCATTCCTGTTATCCGTATTTTCCCATCGAGAAAAGGTATACACACTTGTATGATTTTGTATATAAATATGTAAATACACAGTACTGTAAGCGTATATGACATCGGGGATGTAAGGTTATGTAAATACAATTGTGAACGTATTAGTTAAAGTCAAAGGATAGAAAATCCTATGTAAATGTAACATGGAAATGGAATGGTAAGTAGTGTGAGGAGACTAACACCGAATCATAGCCCAACTGTTGGTACAGTGGTCACGATGAGAGGAAGGTAAGAATTAAATAAAAAATAAAAAATTTACTCTAATTTTTGGGTCGTGATACCTGGGTGGTACATGAGTTCACAATCATAATCTTTCAGGAGATCGAGCCATCTCTTCTGTCTCATATTCAACTCTTTCTGCGAAAATAGGTACTTAATGCTCTTATGGTCTGTAAAAACCTGAAATTTCTCACTATAAAGATAGTGGCGCCATATTTTCAAAGTAAACACCAAGGCCGCCAACTCCAAATCATGTGTCGGGTAGTTCCTCTCATGATCTTTCAACTGTCTAGATCCATAGGCAACTACCTTCCCATCCTGCATAAGCACACAACCAATTCCCTGGTGTGATGGATCCGTATACACCGAGAAACCTCCTAAGCTGGTAGGAATGGTGAGAACCGGAGCAGTGGTCAATCGACACTTAAGCTCTTCAAAACTCCTCTCACATGCTCATCCCATACAAACTTAACGTCTTTCCGCGTGAGGCGTGTCATCGGAGTAGCTAATCTGGAGAAACCCTCTATAAATCTCCGATAATAGCCTGCCAATCCCAAAAAAGTTCTGTTCTTTGTAACTGTCTTGCGCTGTTCTCACTGTACAATTGCCTCAATCTTGGATGGATCCACTGATACTCTATCCTTTGACACAATATGGCCAGATCTAACCAAAAGTTACACTTGCTGAGTTTCGCATATCACTCTTTCTCTCGGAAGGTCTCCAGAACTAACCTCAAATGCTACTCATGATCTTCCCTAGACTTGGAATAGACCAATATATCATCGATGTCAGGACCCGTTCTCAATCCATGACTTTAACCAAAATCACTACAAATTTTTCGCATTTTGACTTACCTTTCCTCTCTTCAATGGTTGGGCTGTGATTCGATGTCAGAGTCCTCACTTACCACATTATCCAATATCATACATACATGTCAACTTACTATTACTGACCGTACTTGCTTTTATCATACATGTAAGATTATATAAAATCTAATACAAATACATTCCCCATAATATATATAGTATAAATCACTGTGCTGTTTCTATGTTTAGATACACAACTGTACATAATAGGTATACCTGGCGATCGATAGGAACTAGCTGTGGACTTAGGAATACTATCCCTCGATAGCTCTCGCTCTACTGCCGACGCTCTGTAGAGAGATGTAGAGAAAGGGGGTGAGCATACAACACGCTCAGTAAGGAAATCAGGCAAGCAAGTAGATATCTACACTATCTACTCAAAATAATGCTATGCCTTAAAAACATTATTTCCTTAACTCATTTCAAAAGCATGTCTTGAAAAATAATATATATATATATACTTGTACAGATTAAATCCCATGTACAGAAATCATGCTTTCTTTCTCAAATGTAGGCATGTAGTGCAAAACAATGCATCTTTATATAAATCATACCTTTATGTAAATCATGCCATGTATATTTAAATCACAATAAATATGGCATTAAATAATTCACAACACAAAATCGGAGCCCGACTCATCGCTCAGGTCTGTCCGCAATTTAAATCAGTCAATCAATGTGATATATCATGTGAGACTCTGTGGTTAAATGCAAATAGTATCCTGGACTATGATCATATCCGAAATGTGATCCCAAGCAACACAGTACTCGGTGTGCGGGGCATCACTGCTGCAACGGGAGGATGGTCAGTCCAATACATCCATCAGCTATGCGTAACACACGGTACAGCGTACTCCTCATGCCCCGGGCACGGTACAAAATACATCCGTGGACCCTACATCACAGCCAGGGTGCCAGCCAAGGACTTAGCCCTCGAAACCATGGAATATCAACATCACAGTCAGGGTGCCTAACATAGGTCTTAGCCCTTGCACCTGTGGAATATCATACCACATCTCTAATACCCTCATACTGGCCATCCTTTCAAAATATGACACTCAGTCACACGAGAATGCGGCATGAGTGGGTAACATGTAAATAATATCACATACAGTGCGCGCCCTTGAGTGCGACACACAGTCGACACTACGCTCAAACACTATTTCACATCACAAACTCAACTCTAGTGCGAGTAAACCTCCAGCAACTAGGTCAATGCATAGTTTATGTATTAAATCAAGTACGAGCAATAGCTCCAGTACCATGCTATGCACAATATCATCAAATCAAGTACGAGCAATAGCTCCAGTACTATGTCATGTATAAACCATGAAGAATCGAGTACGAGCAACGCTCCAGTACTCTGTCATGTATCTCATGTAAAACTCGAGTACGAGCTAATCGCTCCAGCACTCTGTCATGCATATATCATTTAAAACTGAGTACGAGTAATAACTCTAGTACTCTATCATGCATGTCATGGAAATCTAGTGCGTATCAAAATCCAGCACTAATGTATGTGGAAAACATATGAAATCCAGTGCGAGCTGTGCTCTAGCACGATTCATTCTCACATAATATGATAGATGGCTCTTTAAAAGGGATTGTTTACAAAATATTAAAATCAGCACTACAAAGTGTGCTTAAGTCACAGAAACCTTAAAATCATTAGCCCATCTATTTATTTTCATGCTAAACAGCAGTTAAACACTCACAATAGTAGTTTCCATGCTTTTTGCAACTTTTCACAAAAGTTAACTTTTTGACTAACTAGGGGCAAAATCGTAATTTACCACTATCGGGTCGCAATAATTATTATTCACTTTCTCTGACCCTTAGAGTTTTTAAGTGAATGTAAAAGCAGACGAAAATACGTGCAGGTATCTCTATCTAATTGCAAAAGTCCCTTACCTCGGATCACGTCAAGTGACCTCACTTCCTCGGTGCTGCTAACTCTCGCAGTCCGATCAGCTCTCAATGTAAACTCCGGAGCTGTAAATAACCATTCCTCAGGTTAATTATAATTTTCTTACTGTATTACACATTAATACAGTCCATTTTCCCTTAATGGGCCTTAATAATCCTTAATGGGCCTAACTATACCTTAAGCCCATTTTTATTTTACTATTCATTTTCGTTGGGCCTATTAGGCTTGTGGGGCCCACCAACTCTTATTGGGCTTGTTCTAGGCCCATTACACCTTATTGGGCCTAAAATATTTGGGCTTGGCCCATTGGGCCTCTCGACCACATGCCATGGCCGAGAGCTACCCATGCCTCGGTTTTACCATGGCATGCCATCCATGCCTATTATTTAGCCAATTTCACTTAGGCATTTTCACAAACACTTGGTAGGCAACATTACCAATCATCATATAATTTATTTAGGCATTTTATCAAACACCTTGATTGCCAACAAATTACATGTATTAATTAATCAATTTGATTAATTCTAATTACACCATTAACATTAATACATGTACACTAATCCATTTATGTCTTAAAATCATATTGACATAATTTAATATCCCATTACTCACTCTCGGCCTAACCCACTTCATGGTGATTTAATATGTTTCAATGCTTAAAACATATATCAACATACTTGAAATCATTCATACATTAACATATATGAAATTGGAAATTAGAAAATATATCAATTGTTGTGTTCACCCTTTGGCCGAAACTTTGGAGGCTCTCGGTTTGCACTCTATGGCTCCTTGATAGCCAATTCCAACATATGTCAATCTCCTTTCAATTTGGAACAACTTCCATGAAGGATGCAAGTTCCAATTATGCCTAATTCCTAGTGATTTCTAGTGAGAGAAAGCTTGGAAAATATGTTTCAATGGTTTCTTCTTCTAGCCGGATTTGGTGTGATGAAGATGACAATGGTGTCACTGAATTTATAAGCCATATACTTAGCCATTAAGCTTTACTTTTCAGCCATTATGCTTGACTTTCCAAACCTTAGCCATGAGTCACCTTATGAGTCACCTTATGAGTCATAGTTAACTTTAACTATGGTTAGATATTTATCTCATGGGCTTTTCCATTTGGGCTTCTCGGTTTGGGCTTTCTTAATGGGCTTTCGGGCTGAAATTTTTACTATGTCTCGGGCCTTTAATTGTCTCAAAATTTGGCCAATCAATTGGTCCAACAATTCGGTCTTAAGGACCTAAAAATTTCGATATACGTTTAGTATACCTTAATGGGCTTTAAAATTTTCACCTTAGGCCCATTACGTTTTTAACCATAAAATTTATTCCGGAATCCTTCCGAATAAATTTTCCTTACTTCTAGGGAAGATTATCTTGTATTCTGGCGAAGAATATTTTTTCCCAAATTTTCCTCCACACTTTGGTTAATTTTTAACCATGATTAGTCAACTATGGTAAAAGTCCACTTTCTGAACTATAGTTGACTTTTTCCTTAACCATTGACTAAGTTGATTTTTTTCTTAAAATTCTGAAAGTGTCATATCTTATGTCTTACACTCTCGTCTTTATATTCCAACCGCTTCCGGTGGATAATTATACCCGAAACACCTTATTTCGCCAAAAAGGTCCATTTTACCCTTTTTAGCTTTCACTCTCGTTTTATATGTTCGGGACTAAACCAAGTTGACTTTCCTTCATGAGCTCTCTATGCTCTTTCATTTTAAGTTCTTATTTTTAGTCAGAATGATTTAGAATAATTCGGTTTAGCCTGTGATACTCATCGCTCACATTAGGCATTTTATGTAGCGTTTGCGTGTTAAATCATTTCACTAACACTTTAAGTCTAGTAAATACTCTTCTTATGATTCAACTATAATTACATAGTGTTCATACACATAAGAATCATAAGAAATAAGCTACAAAAATTTGGGTCTGACAATCCTGCCCCACTCAAAAAATTTGGTCCTCCAAATGAGAACCAAGTCAGTCATCAAATAGGTGAGGGTACTTCTCTCGCATCAGACTCTCTAGCTCCCAAGTAGCTTCCTCTAAAGTATGATGCTGCCAGAGAATCTTCACTAACTCGATGGTCTTCGACCTCAATACCTTCTCCTTCCTATCCAATATCCGAATCAGTCTCTCAACATATGACATGTCCTCTCGGAGCTCCAAAGGCTCGTAACTAATCACATGTGCTGGATCCGGGTGATACTTCCGAAGCATCGATATGTGGAAGACGTTATGGACACCTGATAAGTCCGGTGGCAATGCCAACCTGTACGCCTTATCTCCCACTCGATCAAGTATCTCAAAGGGTCCAATATAGCGAGGATTTAGTTTCTCTCTCTTCCCAAATCTCGCTATGCCCTTAGAAGGAGAAACTCTCAAAAACACGGTTACACCAACTGCAAACTCTAGTGGCCTACGTCTCCTATCAGCGTAACTCTTTTGTCTGCTCTGAGCTGTCCTCAGTCTCTCTACTATCAAACGGACGTCCTCAGATGCTTGCGTAACCATGTCAGGAGTGAAAATCTTACGGTCACCCACTTCTTCCCATCCAATAGGGGAACGACATCTACGACCATACAAAGCCTCATACGGTGCCATCCCGATACTCGAATGATAACTGTTGTTGTAGGCGAACTCGGCTAGTGGCAGGTGGTCATCCCAGGAGCCTCGATAATCTAGCACACATGCTCTCAACATATCCTCCAGAGTCTGTATAGTCCTCTCTGACTGACCATCTGTCTAAGGATGGAAAGCGGTGCTCAAACTCAACTGGGTTCCCATGGCTTCCTGAAAATGTCCCCAAAAGTGGGATGTGAAGCGGGAATCCCTATTAGAGACTATGCTCACTGGTACACCGTGTAACCTCATTACCTCGCGTACATACAGTTCTGCTAATGAACTCAAAGTATCGGTAGCTCTCATAGCTAGGAAGTGGGCTAACTTCGTCAGTCTGTCAACGATCACCCATATAGCATCGTGATTCCTGCGGGTTCTCGGTAAACCCATCATGAAATCCATGGTGATATGCTCCCATTTCCATGTCGGTATAGGTAGAGGCTGCAATAACCCTGCAGGTTTCTGATGCTCTACCTTCACTTACTGACATATGAGACACTTTGCCACGAAGTCTGCTACATCTCTCTTCATACCCGACCACCAGTATACCTTCCGAAGGTTCTGATACATCTTGTTACTCCTCGGATGTAACATATACCTCGACGAATGAGCTTTCGCCAATATCAATCTCCTGAGTCCTGGATCCTCAGGAACACACAATCTGCCCCTGAACCTCAGTAGTCCATCTGAACTCAACTCAAAATCAGTTACTGTGCCCTTCTGCATCTGACTACTCACATCCATACAAAATGGATCAGTCTGCTGAGCCACTCTGATCCTGTCCAACAGATCTGGCTCCAAGCGTAGACTAGCTATCACATAGCTTATATCCATGTCAGAAGGCACGACTCCCAAACTGAGGCTAGCAAACTGCTCTAGCAAATCATGTTCCCTCACCATCATATACGATACCATCCCTAGGCTCTTCCTACTCAAGGCATCGGCTACAACGTTAGCCTTACCCGGATGATAAAGTATCTCACAATCGTAGTCCTTCAGAAGCTCTAGCCATCTTCTCTGTCTCATGTTCAGCTCCTTCTGTGAGAACAGATACTTGAGGCTCTTATGGTCGATAAATATCTAGAACTTCTCGCCATATAAGTAGTGGCGCCATACCTTCAACGCAAACACTACTGCTGCTAGTTCCAAATCATGGGTCGGATAGTTCTTCTCATGATCCTTCAGCTGTCGAGATCCATAAGCAACTACCTTCCCATTCTGCACCAAATCACAGCCCAGTCCCTAATGCGAAGCATCGGTATACACTGCAAATCCTCCTGAGCTGGTAGGGATAGTGAGAATTGGAGCGGTGGTCAATCGACGCTTCAACTCCTCAAAACTCTTCTCACAATCCTCATTCCATATGAACGGTGCACTCTTTCGAGTAAGACGTGTCAACGGAGCAGCCAACTTCAAAAATTCCTCAACGAATCTTCGATAGTATCCAGCTAAACCCAAAAAACTCCTGATCTTGGTGACTATCCTCGACTGTTCCCACTGAACTACAGCCTTTATCTTAGATGGATAAACTGATACACCATCTCTTGATACAGCATGTCCCAAAAACGAGATCTGTGACAACCAAAAGTCACACTTACTAAGCTTAGCATATAACTCATGCTCCCTTAGCATCTGCAACATGATCCTGAGGTGCTCCTCATGCTCCTCCTTGGATCTCGAATACACCAATATGTCATCGATAAAGACGATAACAAACTGGTCTAAATATGGCTTGAACACATCGTTCATCAAAGCCATGAAAGCAGCTGGAGCATTCGTCAATCCGAATGGCATGACCAAGAACTCATAGTGGCCATATCGGGTACAAAATGTTGTCTTGGGTACATCTCCACTCCGAACCTTCAGCTGATAATACCCAGACCTTAGGTCAATCTTGGAAAAAACCTGTGCTCCCTGAAGCTGATCTAACAAGTCGTCAATGCATGGGAGGGGGTATCTATTCTTGATGGTGGCCTTATTCAACAATCGGTAGTCTATACATAATCGGAGGCTCCCATCCTTCTTCCTCACAAACAGAACCGGTGCTCCCCAAGGTGAAACACTCGGTCGAACAAAACCCCTATCGAACAGCTCCTGTAACTGTCTCTTGAGCTCCTCCAGCTCAACTAAGGCCATGCGATATGGTGGTCTCAAAATAGGCTCCGTACCAGGTACCAGATCTATGCAGAACTCCATCTCTCTGTCTGGTGGTAACCCTGGCAATTCATCTAAAAAAACATCTGGGTACTCACTGAGCACAGTAATATCTGACAACTCCGGATGTGCCTTATCCATATCTACCACGTACGCAATAAAACCTTGATATGTTGAAGGTTTTCTAAATCAGAAATCATGTAATAATCATAACTATTCCTTTCATTTATTCTTATTAAACTTTACAACATATCTAGTAGGGTTAGGGAACATAACTGTCTTAGCATAACAATCTAAAATATCATGGTTTGCAGATAGCAAATCCATTGCTAATATTATATCAAAGTCACTCATACATAGTAATATTAGATTGGCTGTCATCTCCTTATCCCCTACTCTCAACTTGCAGTCATTAAATACATAATCTACAACTTGACAACTATTCATAGGCATACTAATCAACATCATCATACATAAATGCGTACGCTCTACATGTCTTGCTAATTTACATGCAAATGAAGGCGATACAAAAGAATGCGTGGCACCAGGATCAATTAAAACATATGCTTCAATATCATAAATCAGGATGTTACCTCGAATCACATCCGATGAAGCATCAGCTGTCCCCTGGTCCAAAGCATGTACTCGCCCTTGACCCATCACTTGTTTCCCCTTCTCCTTTGTCGTCGCTCTACCTCTCTGACAACTGGAGTTCTATCAGACTCCCTGCCCCTCAGTGGTGCAGTCACAAATGACTCTGGGAACTCTCTAGCCATGTGCCCTTGTTTTCCACATCGGAAACACACAATAGGAGTTAGCGGACACGGTCTACTTCCATGTTGTTTACCACACCTTCTGTACTGATCAACAGCAGGTCTCTATCCTCCTATGACAATGCCCTTTGCTGGGGCTACAGTCAGATAAGTAGGAGGTCTAGCATACCTATCTCGTGCCTCCTCTATCCGTGATCTCTTACCGAAGAGTCTCTTCCTTCCTCGATAACCGAAATCTCTAGCCGACCTCTTCTTTTGTATATCTCGGCTATGGCTAAACTTCCCAAACTCGGAAGCATTCCTCTCGTAATCCTGCTCACATAATTGCGCCCTGCGCACTGCTTCCTCATAGGTCACTATGTCTAATGGGACCAACTTGGACCGTAGCATCGGCCTCAATCCGTCGATAAATCTGTGGACCTTCCTGGTCTCACTGTACATGGTATCCGGGTCATATCTCCCTAGGGATAGGAATCGAGTCTCATACTCATCCACGGATAAACTCCCCTGGTTTAGTCCTAAAAACTCTGCCTGTAATTTCCGTTGTGCGGTGTCGAGAACAAACTGCCTCCTGAAGGCCTCCCGAAATATATCCCAACTGATATCTGTGTGTCGGGATCTCAATATAGGTCGGGTGAACTTCCACCAATGCTCTGCTGCTCCCTTCAGTAGGAACACAGCAAACGCGACCATCTTCGAGGTCATACACTCGAAGAATCCATAAAGCTTCTCCAGCTCTGCCAACCACTCCTCAGCGGCTACGGGGTCCTTGACCCCACTAAAGGATGGAGGTCTAAACTTTTGGAGTTCTCTCAACCGATGCAGATCACATCCATACCCTAATCTAATACCACCCAAAACCGGTGGGGGTCTAGGAGTATCTATAGTCCTCTATGCATCAGCTGTCTGCGTAGGGGTATCAGGGGCAACTGCCTCTCCTGTCGCAGCTCCTGCCTCCTGTCCCTGCCTACCTGGCATCGTCTGTGCCAGTATCTCAATAATAGTCTCGAGACCACGCTCTAATCTCGTGAAGCGCATCTCGGCACACTCGGGTGCCTCAGTAGCACCTGGAGTCTCATGCGTAGGTAATGGTCCGGCAGCGGCTCGTCTCTCGGGTCTATCTCCCTGCCTCGAGCCCTACCTCTCGTAACTTCTACCACTACGCGTATTTGCCATATAGGCAAAGTTCCTGCATTCATAATAATGAATTAGTCCATCTCCTATCTGGTATACACAGTTATATCTAAACACAGCACATTACTATGGGGATGTACACTTTCCTATTTTCTAACACCGACTCACATCAGACAAATTTTTGCTCTGATACCATTCTGTCAGGACCCGTTCTCAATCCATGACTTTAACCAAAATCACTACAAATTTTTCGTATTTTGACTTACCTTTCCTCTCTTCAATGGTTGGGCTGTGATTCGATGTCAGAGTCCTCACTTACCACATCATCCAATATCATACATACATGTCAACATACTATTACTGACTGTACTTGCTTTTATCATACATGTAAGATTATATAAAATCTAATACAAATACATTCCCCATAATATATATCGTATACATCACTGTGCTGTTTCTATGTTTAGATACACAACTGTACATAATAGGTATACCTGACGATCGATAGGAACTAGCTGTGGACTCAGGAATACTATCCCTCGATAGCTCTCGCTCTACTGCTGACGCTCTGTAGAGAGATGTAGAGAAAGGGGGTGAGCATACAACGCGCTCAGTAAGGAAATCAGGCAAGCAAGTAGATATCTACACTATCTACTCAAAATAATGCTATGCCTTGAAAACATTATTTCCTTAACTCATTTCAAAAGCATGTCTTGAAATATAATATATATATATACTTGTACAGATTAAATCCCATGTACAGAAATCATGCTTTCTTTCTCAAATGTAGGCATGTAGTGCAAAACAATGCATCTTTATATAAATCATGCCTTTATGTAAATCATGCCATGTATATTTAAATCACAATAAATATGGCATTAAATAATTCACAACACAAAATCGGAGTCCGACCCATCCCTCAGGTCTGTCCGCAATTTAAATCAGTCAATCAATATGATATATCATGTGAGACTCTGTGGTTAAATGCAAATAGTATCTTAGACTATGATAATATCCGAAATGTGATCCCAAGCAACACAATACTCGGTGTGCGGGGCATCACTGCTGCAACGGGAGGATGGTCAGTCCAATACATCCGTTAGCTATGCATAACACACGGTACAACGTACTCCTCGTGCCCCGGGCACCGTACAAAGTACACCCGTGGACCTTACATCATAGCCAGGGTGCCTGCCATAGGACTTAGCCCTCGAAACCATGGAATATCAACATCACAGTCAGGGTGCCTAACATAGGTCTTAGCCCTCGCACCTGTGGAATATCATACCACATCACTAATACCCTCATGCTGGCCATCCTCTCAAAATGTGACACTCAGTCACACGAGAATGCGGCATGAGTGGGTAACATGTAAATAATATCACATACAGTGCGTGCCCTTGAGTGCGACACACAGTCGACACTACATTCGAACACTGTTTCACATCACAAACTCAACTCTAGTGCGAGTAAACCTCCAGCAACTAGGTCAATGCATACTTCATGTATTAAATCTAGTACGAGCAATAGCTCCAGTACCATGCTATGCACAATATCATCAAATCAAGTACGAGCAATAGCTCTAGTACTATGTCATGTATAAACCATGAAGAATCGAGTACGAGCAACGCTCCAGTACTCTGTCATGTATCTCATGTAAAACTCGAGTACGAGCTAATCGCTCCAGCACTCTGTCATGCATATATCATTTAAAACTGAGTACGAGTAATAACTCTATTACTCTATCATGCATGTCATGGAAATCTAGTGCGTATCAAAATCCAGCACTAATGTATGTGGAAAACATATGAAATCCAGTGCGAGCTGTGCTCTAGCATGATTCATTCTCACATAATATGATAGATGGCTCTTTAAAAGGGATTGTTTACAAAATATTAAAATCAGCACTACAAAGTATGCTTAAGTCACAGAAACCTGAAAATCATTAGCCCATCTATTTATTTTCATGCTAAACAGTAGTTAAACACTCACAATAGTAGTTTCCATGCTTTTTCCAACTTTTCACAAAAGTTGACTTTTTGACTAACTCGGGGTAAAATCATAATTTGCCACTATCGGGTCGCAATAATTATTATTTACTTTCTCTGACCCTCAGAGTTTTTAAGTGAATGTAAAAGCAGATAAAAATACGTGTAGGCATCTCTATCTACTTACAAAAGTCCCTTACCTCGGATCACGTCAAGTGACCTCACTTCCTCGGTGCTGCTAACTCTCGCAGTCCGATCAGCTCTCAATGTAAACTCCGGAGCTGTAAATAACCATTTCTCAGGTTAATTATAATTTTCCTACTGTATTACACATTAATACAGTCCATTTTCCCTTAATGGGCCTTAATAATCCTTAATGGGCCTAACTATACCTTAAGCCCATTTTCATTTTACTATTCATTTTTGTTGGGCCTATTAGGCTTGTGGGGCCCACCAACTCTTATTGGGCTTGTTCTAGGCCCATTACACCTTATTGGGACTAAAATATTTGGGCTTGGCCCATTGGGCCTCTCGGCCACATGCCATGGCCGAGAGCTACCCATGCCTCGGTTTTACCATGGCATGCCATCCATGCCTATTATTTAGCCAATTTCACTTAGGCATTTTCACAAACACTTGGTAGGCAACATTACCAATCATCATATAGTTCATTTAGGCATTTTATCAAACACCTTGATTGCCAACAAATTACATGTATTAATTAATCAATTTGATTAATTCTAATTACACCATTAACATTAATACATGTACACTAATCCATTTATGTCTTAAAATCATATTGACATAATTTAATATCCCATTACTCACTCTCGGCCTAACCCACTTCATGGTGATTTAATATGTTTCAATGCTTAAAACATATATCAACATACTTGAAATCATTCATACATTAACATTTATGAAATTGGAAATTAGAAAATATACCAATTGTTGTGTTCACCCTTTGGCAGAAACTTTGGAGGCTCTCGGTTTCCACTCTATGGCTCCTTGATAGCCAATTCCAACATATGTCAATGTCCTTTCAATTTGGAACAACTTCCATGAAGGATGCAAGTTCCAATTATGCCTAATTCCTAGTGATTTCTAGTGAGAGAAAGCTTGGAAAATATGTTTCAATGGTTTCTTCTTCTAGCCGGATTTGGTGTGATGAAGATGACAATGGTGTCGCTGAATTTATAAGCCATATACTTAGCCATTAAGCTTTACTTTTCAGACATTATGCTTGACTTTCCAAACCTTAGCCATGAGTCACCTTATGAGTCACCTTATGAGTCATAGTTAACTTTAACTATGGTTAGATATTTATCTCATGGGCTTTTCCATTTGGGCTTCTCGGTTTGGGCTTTCTTAATGGGCTTTCGGGCTGAAATTTTTACTATGTCTCGGGCCTTTAATTGTCTCAAAATTTGGCCAATCAATTGGTCCAACAATTCGGTCTTAAGGACCTAAAAATTTCGATATACGTTTAGTATACCTTAATGGGCTTTAAAATTTTCACCTTAGGCCCATTACGTTTTTAACCATAAAATTTATTCCGGAATCCTTCCGAATAAATTTTCCTTACTTCTAGGGATGATTATCTTGTATTCTGGCCAAGAATATTTTTTCCCAAATTTTCCTCCACACTTGGGTTAATTTTTAACCATGATTAGTCAACTATGGTAAAAGTCTACTTTCTTAACTATAGTTGACTTTTTCCTTAACCATTGACTAAGTTGACTTTTTCTAAAAATTCCGAAAGTGTCATATCTTATGTCTTACACTCTCGTCTTTATATTCCAACCGCTTTCGGTGGATAATTATACCCGAAACACCTTATTTCGCCAAAAGGTCCATTTTACCCTTTTTAGCTTTCACTCTCGTTTTATATGTTCGGGACTAAATCAAGCTGACTTTCCTACATGAGCTCTCTATGCTCTTTCATTTTAAGTTCTTATTTTTAGTCAGAATGATTTAGAATAACTTGGTTTAGCCTGTGATACTCATCGCTCACATTAGGCATTTTATGTAGCGTTTGCGTGTTAAATCATTTCACTAACACTTTAAGTCTAGTAAATACTCTTCTTATGATTCAACTATAATTACATAGTGTTTATACACATAAGAATCATAAGAAATAAGCTACAAAAATCTGGGTCTGACAATCGATAAACACAATCATAAACATGTCCAAGTATGGCTTAAACACATCATTCATCAACGCCATAAATGCTGCGGTGGTATTCGTCAATCCGAATGGCATAACCAAAAACTCGTAGTGGCCATAACGGGTACGAAATGATGTCTTGGGTACATCTCCACTCCGTATTCTCAACTGATGATACCCAGATCACAAGTTTATCTTAGAAAAGACTTGTGCTTCCCGAAGCTGATCCAACAAATCGTCGATGCGTGGAAGGGGGTACTTGTTCTTAATGGTGGCCTTATTTAACAACCAAAATCTATACACAGTCAGAGGCTTCCATCCTTCTTCCTTACAAACAGAACCGATGCTCCCCAAGGTGAGACACTCGGTCTAATAAAACCCTTCTCTAGCAACTCTTACAGCTGTTTCTTTAGCTCTTCCAACTCAATCAGAGCCATTCTATATAGTGGTTTAGATATCGGCCCGGTACCAGACACTAACCCTATGCAAAATTCCATTTCCCTTTCAGGTGGTAGCCCTGGTAAATCATCTGGGAAGACATCAGGAAATTTCACAATCACTAGTATGTCTCTCAATTCTTGGTGTGCCTTATCTATGTCAACCACATATGCAATGAACCCTTCACATCATTCCTTCCACCATCAGTGTCACAAGTCATCACATCAATATTCAACATAAACAAATAAATTCATCTCTCAAGTAGATTAAATAAAATCATACTCATTTCATTTATCATAATTATATTCTTTCATTTCATTTCCCAAATCTTACAACACAATTTTCTATCTCGAGAAACCTCAATGTTTTAGCATGACAATCCATAACAACATGATTGGCAGCCAACCAATCCATTCCCAATATTACATCAAAATCATTCATATTCAATAAAATTAAATCGGCTGTCATTTCCTTTCCCTCTATCATCAATTTACAATCCCTACATACATGTTCAGTTAATTGACTATCGTTAATGGGTGTGGAAATCATCAACATTTTATCCAACAATGTAGGTTTGACATGCTTCAACAATTTATGTACAAAGGAGGGCGATATGAAGGAATGCGTGGCACCAAGATCAAAAAATACCAATGCTTCTAAGTCAAAGATTAGGATGGTACCTTTTATCACATCCGCCAAAGTATCTGCGGTGTCCTGATCCAGTGCATGTACTCTTCCTCTGCTCACACCCACTATCTGTTTCCCTTTTTCTTCAGCTGTGGCCCTCCTCCTCGAGGCAGATGTCTCAACTGGAGCTCTCTCTGGCTGCTTGCCCTTCTGTGGGGCAGTCTCAACCATTTCAATACAGAATCTCAAAATATGTTCGGGTTTCCCACACCTATAACATGAAACAGGGGGCATTTGACATGGTCTAGTCCCATGGTATCTGCCACATCTCATACACTGATCAGTAGTAGGTCGTGGTCTTCCAATAACCATACCACTCAGTGCAGTCAAAGCCTGGTACACGAGAGGTTTAGCAGCTCTCTCTTGCACCTCCTCAATCCTAGGTCTCTTTTCAAAAAATCTCTAGCCTCCTCTCATGGCCACTCTATCCATCTCGGATCTCTTCTGATCTCTATCTCTCGTGACATTAATCTTCCCAAGCTCGGAGGCATTTCGCTCAAAGTCCTGTTCACATAATTGAGCCTTGTGTACAGCCTCCTCATAAGTATGAATGTCAAATGGGGCTAGCTTAGTATGGATGGCCAATCTCAATCCATCAACGAACTTTTGAATCTTTCGAGTCTCACTACCTATCGTATCAGGGTCATATCTCCCCAAAGACATGAATCACGACTAGTATTCATCCACAATACAGTTCCCCTGAACTAAATTCATAAATTCCATCCGCAATTTCCTCTGTGCGGTGGCTGGGATGTACTACCTCCTGAAGGCCCCCGAAAATATCTCCCAGGTGATCTCGGAGTGTCGAGCCCTCAAAATAGACTCTGTGGATCTCCACCAATGTTCAGCCTCTCCTTTTAACATAAACACAACAAAAGCCACTTTCTCAACTGATGTGCACTGGAAGAATCTGTACAGTTTATCCATCTCATACACCCAGTCCTCAGTAATCACCAAGTCCTTTACCTCTCGAAACACTAGAGGTTTCAACTCTTGAAACTGTCTCAATCTGTCAGATCGTGTTTTTGATTTACGTATGTAGCTTGTACCTTATGATTTCTATGTGTACGAACATTATATTTACATAGTTGAATCATAAGAAGAGTATTTATTATCATGCAATCGACTATTAAAGAATTTAAAAAATGCATGTAAGCTACATAACAACGAGATAAGGGTTAAAGTGATTCCCGAGCAAGTGTAGGGGTAAAACAATCAATTGATCGAAATCCGATATAAATTCGATGAGCAAAATTTCATTAAAAATATGAAAATGAGAAATCTTGATAAAAAACGAGGAGAATATGGAATTTCGAGTCCAATTGATCAAGATATGAATTTATTTGATATTTTTAAAATTTTCAACTCGAAAAACGATCCCAAAAATAGTGAAAAAATATACAGGAAAGGTAAAATCGAACTGATAAATTCGTTTACGGACTAAATGAATTTAATATGAATTTTTGGGATATTTTTAGGATTTTTATTATTATTTTAAGGAATTTTATAATAATAAAAATATATTATAAAAGAAAAGAAAAAAAAGGAAAAAACGAAATTGGAAAGTTAGAAACGTGGGGAGAGAGAAACCCACGCGAGGAAACCGAAGCAAAATCGATGTAGAGGAGAAGACCACCGAACCGCGAGTACCAGTGACCCCATGGCCAGGCCAGCGGTCGAAAAAGAGAGAGGAAGTCGGTGTGATCCTTCTGCCACCGGTCACGCCCTCCATCGACCTCGACCATCGACGAATAAAAGAGGGGAAGGCTGCGGAAGGAAAGGAGGAATCCGACGACCATCGGCGGTGCTAGGGTCCGATCGAGCCCAGCCGAACGATCCCCAGGCTGTGGTGCACCGAAAGGCGGTGGTGAAACTCTGAGAACCAGTTGGAAGACACCAGCACGACCAAAAGATCCTTGAACCGATCGACGGTTCAGTGAAGAACCTTTTACGCTAAATCGGATTGGACCAGTTCGGTCAAGGAGAAAGGGGGAAAAAGAGGAAAAAGAAAGAAAAAGAAAATGGAAAATTTTTTGGATTTCACCGGACTTCGGGTAAGTCGATACAAGGTCAAAAGTGACCGATTTGATTTTCGATAAATTTATTTAAATTATATTTTATCAGAAATTTACCCGGAGTTAAATATGCAAAATTGTGTAGTTCGACGATAAATTCCAAACAGAAGCCCGATCGAACTTCGATTTACATACCATCGCATAATCTCGTGTAAGTAAGGCTCATTTACGACAATTTATGTGATTATTGCGTATTTAAGATTTATTTTACGCATTTCAGATTAAATTTCGCATTTAGTGAATTATATTCAGAATTTCGAATTAACTGTCGTAAATTATATACGGGCTATCCAAAGAGCTTAAGAGCTTGGAATAAAGCCCAATGGCTATTGATAGGCCCAATGAGTCGATAGACCCTGATGAACGAGTTTAATACGGATTAAGGCCCGATTAAAGTGATTAAGGCCCATTAAGAGTAAACGAGCCCAATTAAGTGAAATGAATTGTATTAAATGTGTAATACAGTAGGAAATGTGAAATTAATCCATGCAGCTCCAGAGTCATATTGAGAGGTGACCAGACTACGAGATTGGACAGCACAGAGGAAGAGAGGTCACACTATGTGATCCGAGGTAGGGGACTCTTGCAAATAGTTAGAGATATCTGTGCATATTTTCGTTGGATTTTACATTCACTAAAATTGTTTGAGGGTCAGAGAAAATCAAAAATATTATAGGGACCCGATATAGGTAAATTACGATTTTACCCCTAAATAGGTAAAAAGTCAAATTTTGGGAAAAGTTGTAAAAAGCATGGAAATGATGTTTTGAGTGGTTTTTACTAACTGAATAATAGGTGGATGGGCTAATGTTTTGAGGTCGATGTAAACTAAGCATACTTTATAGTGCTGGTTATAGTGATTTTAAACATCCCTGTTTTTAAAGAGCCATCTACCGAATTATGTGGAAACAATCGTGCTGGAGCATAGCTCGCACTTGATTTTAGATGTTTTTCACATACATTAGTGCTGGAGGTTTACTCACACTACATTTACTTGACATGCATGATAGAGTATTGGAGCATTGCTCATACTCAGTTTTATGTGATTTGTGCATGATAGAGTGTTGGAGCGATTAGCTCATACTCGAGTTTTACATAAGATGCATGACAGAGTGCTGGAGCGTTGCTCGTACTCGATTCTTCATGATTTGATATAGTACTTGAGCAATTTGCTCGTACTTGATTTGAATGAGAACTATGCATGACCTAGTGCTGGAGGTTTACTCACACTAGTGTTGATATTTTGACATGTATATACAGTGTTTTGAGGTGGAGCGTTGGCTGTGAGTCACACTGAAGACGCGCACTGTATTTTACGTGATATATATAGACATGTTAGAAAAACTATGACGATTTCCTCAGTGTAGACTGAGTGTCATACTATTGAGATGTTCTCACGTGGATTTAGAGACTTGGCATTTATTCCATAGATGAGTGCTAAGACCTATGGTAGGCACCCCAACTATGATGTATTTCCATGATATGAGAGGCTAAGACCTATGGCAGGCACCCCGACCATGATGTAGGGTCTACGGGTGTACGTTGTACTGTGTGTGTGGCATGGAGTACACTGTATCGTGTTTTGTTGTGGAGTTATGGAGGAGAGTTATTGATAGCTGGCGGTTGTGATGGACTGACCCCCCTCCCGTTACAGCAGTGATAACCCCGAGTACTGTGTTACCTAGGATTTCACCATGTTAGGATATGGCCATAGTCTGGAGATATTGCATTTAGCCACTGAGTCTCGCATGATATATCACATGTGTTTTTATGATACGGGTAGACCTGAGGGATGGGTCGAAATGCAATTTGTTTGTGTTGTGATGAGAAATGCCATATTTACTGTGTTTTGAATGTAAATGGCATATTTTATATATAAAGGCATTCTTAAATGATTAAATATGCACTGTTTTGCATGAATGCCTCTGATTGATAAACCAGCATGTGTTTAGTACATGGGATTTTAAATCTGTACTATATTATATCTATTTTGAAACATGCTTTTGAATTGAGAGAAGGAAAGGCAAAACATTATTTTCAGCAGATAGTATGGATGTCTACTTACTTGCCTAATTTTCTTACTGAGCTGTTGATAGCTCATCCCATTCATTTTCCCCCATCTCTACAGATTCTCATCAGTAGATCGAGTCGGCCAAGGTATTGCATTCCTTTGATCCGCTGCCACTCCCCATCTAGCGAAAGGTATATACAAGTGCACTCTTTTGTATCTGAATAATGCATAAACACAGTGATGTACAAGGTTTTAATGTTGGGGATGTAAATGTAATGATGTAATTATATTAAGTATATGAATTTACTTATGATATGAATATCATGTATGTATGATACATGAAAGAATGGTAAGATATGTATGGATGAGAGGACTAATGCCTATTCACAGCCCAACTACTGAGGAGATAAAGGTAAGTAAAAAGTGAAAAATTTATTGTGGTTTTTGGTAAGTCGCATTTGAGAGGACGGCGTGACAGAATGGTATCAGAGCGTAGTTGGTCTAATGTGTCTAGGCATTAGTAATTAGGAAAATGTACATCCCCATCTCACTGTGTTTGGTTTAGTTACAATTGTGTATACAAGATAGGAAGTTGACAAATTAATGTTTGTAAATGCAGGAATCTAGCCATTATGGCAATTACTCACCGTGGTAGAGGGGCGAGAGGTAGGGCTGGAGGCCGTAGAGGTAGGCCGACTAGCTAGGGTGAGTCTTCGACTGCCCATACACCTCCAAGTACTATTGAGGCATGCTTCATGAGGATAGAGCGTAGCCTATAGGTGATAGTAGGGTTGTTGGCACAGACTTTGCTAGGTAGACAGAGGCAGGATACAGAGACTACGATAGGGGAGGCAGTTGCATCTGATACACCTGTGCAGCCTGTACAGAGGCCACAGCCTACTGATACTCCTACACCCCTACCAGTTTAGGTTAGTACTGGATTGGGATATGGGTGTGATTTGGATCGATTGCTATAGTTCCAAAAGCTTGGACCTCTATCTTTTCGAGGGGTCAAAGACCCAGCTAGTGCTAAGAAGTGGATTGGCGAGATGGAGAAGTTGTACGACTTCTTTGACTATACGACTTTAGAGAGAGTCGCATTTGCTGCGTTCCTACTGATGGGAACGGCAGAGCATTGGTGGAAGTCCACCAGGCCGATATTGAGAGCCCGACATGCTAAGATCAGTTAGGAGCTGTTTCTGGATACCTTCAGGAGGTAGTTTGTTCTTGATACGGTGCAGCGTAGACTATAGGTCGAGTTTTGGGATTGAGCTAGGGGAGTCTCACGGTGGATGAGTACGAGATTAGATTTTTGGCCCTAGGGAGATATGATCCCGATACCATATACAGCGAGACCAGGAAGGTCCACAGATTTGTTGACGGATTGAGACCGGTGTTGCGGTCTAGATTGGTACCACTGGATATTAGTACATACGATGAGGTAGTGCGCAGAGCGCAGCTTTGTAAGCAGGACTACGAGAGGAAGCCTCTGAGTTTGGGAAGTTTAGTCGGAGCCGAGATAGAGAGAGGAAGAGGCCGACTAGAGATAGAGGGTTCAGTTATTGAGGAGGGAGGAGACTCTTCAATAAGGGACCACGGATAGGAGGTGCGAGAGTGACCAGTTAGACCTCCTACATACCCAGCCATAGCTTCGGCAAAGGGCATTGTGATTTGAGGATCGAGGCCTACTACTGATCAGTGCAGCTGATGTGGTAGACATCATGGCAGTAGACCTTGTCCGTTAAGCCCTGTTGTATGTTTTCGATGTGGGAAACATGGGCACATTGCTAGAGAGTGCCTAGAGGCTATAGAGTGCCTAGAGACATTTGTGACTGCCCCACAGAAGGGTAGGGAACCTGATAAAGTTCTAGCTGGTACGTCTGCTCAGAGAGGGAGAGTGACAGCAGAGGAGAAGGGGAAGCAGGTGATGGGTCGAGGGCGAGTACATGCCTTGGACTAGGACACAGCTGATGCTTCTACGGATGTGATTTGAGGTTTCATTGCGTACATGGTGGATACGGATAAGGTACATCTGAAGTTGGTAGATATTCCTGTGGTCAGTGAGTACCCAGATGTTTTCTCGGATGAGTTGCCAGGGTTACCACCAGACAGAGAGATAGAGTTCTGTATAGATTTGGTGTCTGGTACTGAGCCTATTTCGAGACTACCGTATCGCATGGCCTTAGTTGAGCTGGAAGAGCTCAAGAGACAGTTACAGGAGCTGTTGGATAAGGGTTTCATTCGACCGAGTGTTTCACCGTGGGGAGCACCGATTTTGTTTATGAGGAAGAAGGATGGAAGCCTTCGATTGTGTATAGACTACAGATTGTTGAATAAGGCTACCATCAAGAATAGATATCCCCTTCAACGCATTGACGACTTACTGGATCAGCTTCGGGGAGCGTAGGTCTTTTCTAAGATTGATCTGAGGTCTGGGTTTCATCAGTTGAGAGTCCAGAGTGGAGATGTACCCAAGACAACATTTAGGACCCGATATGGTCACTATGAGTTCTTAGTTATGCCATTCGGATTGACGAATGCTCCCACAGCTTTCATGGCTTTGATGAATGATGTGTTCAAGTCATACCTAGATCAGTTTGTTATTGTATTCATCGATGACATATTGGTGTATTCGAGATCCGAGAAGGAGCATGAGCAGCATCTCAAAATAGTATTGCAGACTCTACGAGGGCAGCAGTTGTATGCTAAACTTAGTAAGTGTGATTTTTGGTTGACAGAGATCTCATTTTTGGGACATGTAGTGTCACGGGATGGTGTGTCAGTAGACCCATCCAAGATTGAGGCTGTAGTTCAGTGGGAACAGCCGAGGACAGTTACCGAGATCAAGAGTTTTCTAGGTTTAGCAGGGTACTATCGAAGATTCGTTGAGGGATTTTCGAAGTTGGCTGCTCCGTTGACACGTCTCACTCGGAAGAGTATTGCATTTGAGTGGGACGAGGATTGTGAGAGGAGTTTTCAGGAGCTGAAGAGTCGATTGACAACCGCTCCGATTCTCACTATTCCTATCAACTTAGGAGGATTTTCAGTATATATCGATGCTTCGCATCATGGACTGGGCTATGTATTGATGCAGGATGGGAGGGTAGTTGCTTATGGATCTAGACAGCTGAAGAACCATGAGAAGAACTATCCAACCCACGATTTAGAGTTGGCAGCAGTAGTGTTTGCGTTGAAGGTATGACGTCACTACTTGTATGGCGAGAAGTTTTAGATTTTTACCGACCACAAGAGCCTCAAGTACCTGTTTTCACAGAAGGAGCTGAACATGAGACAGAGAAAAAGGCTAGAACTTCTGAAAGATTATGATTGTGAGATACTTTATCATCCAGGTGAGGCTAATGTTGTAGCAGATGCTTTGAGTAGGAAGAGCCTTGGGATGATATCGTATATGATGGTCAGGGAGCACGAGTTGCTAGAGCAGTTTGTTAGCCTCAGTTTGGGAGTTATGCCTTCGGACATGGATGCAGATTGTATGACTACGAGTTTACGCTTAGAGCCAAATCTGTTGGACAGGATCAGACAGGCTCAGCAGACTGATCCGTATTGCATCGATGTGATTGGTCAAATGCAGAGGGGCATAGTGATTGATTTTGAGTTGAGTTCTGATGGACTATTGAGGTTCAGAGGTAGATTGTGTGTTCCCGATGACCTAGAGCTCAGGAGATTGATATTGTCGGAAGGTCATTCATCGAGGTACACGTTGCATCCGAGGAGTGGCAAGATGTATCAAAACCTCTGGAAGGTGTACTGGTAGTCAGTATGAAGAGAGATATGGCAGATTTTATGGCGAGATGTCTCGTATGTCAGCAAGTGAAGGTAGAGCATCAGTGACCTGCAAGATTGTTGCAGCCTCTACCTATACCGACATGGAAATGAGAGCATATCACAATGGATTTCATGATGGGTTTACCGAAGACCCAGAGGAATCATGATGCTATATGGGTGATCGTTGATAGACTGACGAAGTCAGCCCACTTCCTAGTTATGAGAGCTATCGATACTTTGAGTACATTGGCAGGGTTGTACGTACTCGAGGTAGTGAGGTTGCATGGTGTTCCAGTGAGCATTGTCTCAGATAGGGATTCTCGCTTCACTTCCCACTTTTGGGAACATTTTCAGGAAGCCATGGGAACCCAGTTGAGTTTGAGCACCGCTTTCCATCCTCAGACAGATGGTCAGTTAGAGAGGACTATACAGACTCTGGAGGATATGTTGAGAGCATGTGTGCTAGATTTTAGAGGCTCTTGGGATGACCACTTGCCACTAGCCAAGTTCGCCTACAACAACAGTTATCATTCGAGTATCGGGATGGTACCGTATGAGGCCTTGTATGGCCGTAAATGTCGTTCCCCTATTGGATGGGAAGAAGTGGGTGACCGAAAGATTTTTGCTTCTGATTTGGTTACACAGGCTTTTAAGGATGTTCGGTTGATAGTTGAGAGATTGAGGATAGCTCAGAGCCGCCAGAAGAGTTATGCTGACAAGAGACGTAGGCCACTTGAGTTCGCAGTTGGTGAGTCCATGTTTCTGAAGGTTTCTCCTTCCAAGGGTATATCAAGGTTTAGGAAGAGAGGTAAGCTGAGTCCTCGCTATATTGGACCCTTTGAGATACTTGATCGAGTGGGAGATAAGGCCTACAGGTTGGCATTGCCACTAGATTTGTCAGGCGTGCATAACGTCTTCCACATTTCGATGCTTCAGAAGTATCACCCAGATCTGGCGCATGTGATTAGCTATGAGCCTTTGGAGCTCAGTGAGGACATGTCATATGTTAAGAGGCCGATTCGGATACTGGATAGGAAGGAGAAGGTTTTGAGGTCGAAGACTATTGGGTTAGTGAAGGTTTTATGGCAGTATCACACTTTCGAGGAGGCTACTTGGGAGTTAGAGAGTTTGATGTGAGAGAAGCACCCCCAGTTGTTTAATGATTGATTTGGTTCTAATTTAGAGGACCAAATTCTTTTAGTTGGGGAAGATTGTCAGACCGTGTTTTCGATTTACATATGTAGCTTGTACCTTATGATTCCTATGTGTACGAACACTATATTTACATAGTTGAATCATAAGAAGAGTATTTACTATCATGTAATCGACTATTAAAGAATTTAAAAAATGCATGTAAGCTACATAATAGCAAGATAAGGGTTAAAGTGATTCCCGAGCAAGTGCAGGGGTAAAACGGTCAATTGATCAAAATCCGGTATAAATTCGATGAGAAAATTTCATTAAAAATATGAAAATGAGAAATCTTGATCAAAAACGAGGAGAATATGGAATTTTGAGTCCAATTGATCAAGATATGAATTTATTTGATATTTTTAGAATTGTCACCTCAAAAAACGATCCCGAAAATAGTGGAAAAATATATAAGAAAGGTAAAATCGGACTGATAAATTTATTTACGGACTAAATGAATTTAATATGAATTTTTGGGATATTTATTATTATTTTAAGGAATAAAATAATAATAAAAATATATTATAAAAAAAAGAAAAGAAAAGAAAAAAAGAAAAAAAACGAAATTGGAAAGTTAGAAACGCGGAGAGAGAGCAACCCACGCGAGGAAATCAAAGTAAAATCGACAGAGAGGAGAAGACCACCGGACGACGAGTACCAACGACCCCACGGCTAGGCCAGCGGTCGAAAAAGAGAGAGGAATTCGGCGCGATCCTTTTGCTACCGGTCACGCCCTCCACCGACGTCAAACACATGTGAATCGAAGAGGGGAAGGCCGCGGAAGTAAAGGAGGAATTTGGCGGCCACTGATGGTGCTAGGGTCCGATCGAGCCCAGCCGAACAATCCCCAGGTTGTGGTGCGTCGAAAGGCGGTGGTGAAACTCCGAGAACCGGTCGGAAGACGCCGGCACGGCCAAAAGATCCCTGAATCGATCGGCGGTTCAGTGAAGAACCTTCTACGCTGAACCGGACTGGACCGATCCAGCCAAGGAGAAAGGGGAAAAAGAGGAAAAAGAAAGAAAAAGAAAAAGGAAAATTTTTGAGATTTCACCGAACTTCGGGTAAGTCGATACGAGGTCAAAAGTGATCGATTTGATTTCCGATAAATTTATTTAAATTATATTAGATTGAAAATTTACCTGGAGTTAAATATACGAAATTGTGCAGTTCGATGATAAATTTCGAACAGAAGCCCTATCGAACTTCGATTTACGTACCATAACATAATCTCGGGTAAGTAAAGCTCATTTACGACAATTTATGTGATTATTGCGTATTTAAGATTTATTTTACGCATTTCGGATTAAATTTTGTACTTAGTGAATTATATTCTAAATTTTGTACTTAGTGAATTATATTCGAAATTTCGAATTTACTGTCGTAAATGATATACGGGCTATCCAAAGAGCTTGGAATAAAGTCCAATGGCTATTGATAGGCCCAATGAGTCGATAGACCCTGATGAACGGGCTTAATACGGATTAAGGCCCAATTAAAGTGATTAAGGCCCATTAAGAGTAAACGGGCCCAATTAAGTGAAATGAATTGTATTAAATGTGTAATACAGTAGGAAAGATGAAATTATTCCAGTGAATGGTTAATGCAGCTCTAGAGTCATATTGAGAGGTGACCGGACTACGAGATTAGACAGCACAGAGGAAGAGAGGTCACACTACGTGATCCGAGGTAGGGGACTTTTGCAAGTAGTTAGAGATATCTGTCCATATTTTCGTTGGATTTTACATTCACTGAAATTGTTTGAGGGTCAGAGAAAATCAGTAATATTATAGGGACCTGATATGGGTAAATTATGATTTTGCCCCTAAATAGGCAAAAAGTCAAATTTTGGGAAAAGTTGTAAAAAGCATGGAAATGATGTTTTGAGTGGTTTTTTACTGCTGTGTAGCAGAATAGTAGGTGGATGGGCTAATGTTTTGAGGTCGATGTAAACTAAGCACACTTTATAGTGCTAATTTTAGTGATTTGAAACATCCCTGTTTTTAAAGAGCCATCTACTGAATTATGTGGAAACAATCATGCTGGAGCATAGCTCACACTTGATTTCAGATGTTTTTCACATACATTAGTGCTGGAGATTTACTCACACTACATTTACTTGACATGCATTATAGAGTACTGGATCATTGCTTGGACTCAGTTTTATGTGATTTGTGAATGATAGAGTGCTGGAGCGATTAGCTCGTACTCGAGTTTTACATGAGATGCATGACAGAGTGCTGAAGCATTGCTCGTACTCGATTTTTCATGATTTGTACATGACTTAGTACTTGAGCGATTTGCTCGTACTTGATTTGAATGAGAACTATGCATGACTTAGTGCTGGAGGTTTACTCGCACTAGTGTTAATATTTTGACATGCATATATAGTGTTTTGAGGTGGAGCGTTGACTATGAGTCACACTCAAGACGCCCACTATATTTTACGTGATATATATAGACATGTTAGAAAAACCGTGACGATTTCCTCTGTGTAGACTGAGTGTCACACTATTGAGATGTTCTCACATGGATTTAGAGACGTGGCATTTATTCCATAGTATGAGGGCTAAGACCTATGGAAGGCACCCCAACTATGATGTATTTCCATGGTATGAGAGGCAAAGACCTATGGCAGGTACCCCGACCATGATGTAGGGTCCATGGGTGTACGTTGTATCGTGTGTGTGGCATGGAGTACACTGTATCGTGTTTTGTTGTGGAGTTGTGGAAGAGAGTTATTGATAGCTGGCGGTTGTGATGGACGACCCCTCTCCTGTTAAAGCAGTGATAACCTGCACACCGAGTACTGTGTTGCCTGGGATTTAACCATGTTAGGATATGGCCATAGTCCGGAGATATTACATTTAGCCACTGAGTCTCGCATGATATATCACATGTGTTTTTATGATATGGGTAGACCTGAGGGATGGGTCGGAACCCGATTTGTTTGTGTTGTGATGAGAAATGCCATATTTATCTGTTTTGAATGTAAATTGCATATTTTATAGATAAAGGCATTCTTAAATGATTAATATATGCACTGATTTGCATGAATGCCTTTGATTGATAAACCAGCATGTGTTTAGTACATGGGATTTTAAATCTGTACTATATTATATATTTTGAAACATGCTTTTGAATTGAGAGAAGGAAAGGCAAAACACTATTTTCAGTAGATAGTATGGATGTCTACTTACTTGTTGATTTCCTTACTGAGCGCATTGATAGCTCATCCCATTCATTTTCCCCTATCTCTACAGATTCTCATCAGTAGATCGAGTTAGCCAGGGTATTGCATTCCTTTGATACGTTGCCACTCCCTATCTAGCGAAAGGTATATACAAGCGCACTCTTTTGTATCTGAACAATGCATAAACACAGTGATGTACACGGTTTTAATGTTGGGGATGTAAATGTAATGATGTAATTATATTAAGTTTATGAATTTACTTATGATATGAATATCATGTATGTATGATACGTGAAAGAATGGTAAGATATGTATGGATGAGAGGACTAATGCCTATTCACAGCCCAACTA
The DNA here is from genome assembly GCA_033439115.1 of Firmiana major. Lineage (NCBI taxonomy): Eukaryota > Viridiplantae > Streptophyta > Magnoliopsida > Malvales > Malvaceae > Firmiana > Firmiana major. Next base: position 45,181,926 of record CM065905.1, read on the forward strand.
TTGAGGAGATAAAGGTAAGTAAAAAGTGAAAAATTTATTGTGGTTTTTGGTAAGTCGCGTGTGGGAGGAAGGCGTGACACAATCTGCTCAAGTCACAGTCATACCGTAAATCGCTGTTGCTCTACAGTGGTACGATAGGTGAAGCCGTATCCTATACTGGAGGTGTTACTGTCTCAGTAGTGTGAGGTCTCTCCACCTCTGCAGCTGCTTGTCCAGTAGTAGGTTGTGCTGCGGGACCTCACCTATCATCGGCACCTAATGCCTGTGTGACTATCTCCACTAGGCTTTCATTACTCTGCTCTATCCTAGCGAAGTGTGCCTCTGTTTCTCCTGCTCTCTCAGCAGGGTCCTGTGGAGCCTGATCAGTCTATGGCTCCGCATAGCTCTCAGGCCCAGCTCTACGGCCTCTAGCACGTGCTCCCGCCCCTCTACCTCTACGCGTAACAGGCATACTGCCTAACTTCCTGTATTTACAATCACTTATTAGACTCAATCCATCACGGTATACACAGTTATATCTAAACAAAAGCACAGTAATATGAGGATGTAATTTTCCTACGTTTTATTACTGACTCACATCAGACCAACTCAGCTCTGATACCAATCTCTATCACGACCCATTTTTTCCTCTTTAACCAAAAATCACTATAAATTTTTTCGCATTTTCCTTTCCTTACCCGGTCTTGAACAAACTCACCACTATACAATTGGACTGTGAGTCAATAATAAACACCACTCAACATTCATTCTCAAATAAATCGAAAGAAGTGTCATTCATTGAAAGTTAAGTTATACAAGACATCCCCCACATTACAATACAATTTACTACTGTGCCTTTACATGTTTAGATGCAAAAAAATCCATGTGTGTATACCTTTTGGCGACGAAAGCAGCGGATGTCTAAAATAAAATGCCTCAGTCCTCACTGGGCTACTAGGTACACTCTGTAGAGGGGGAAAATAGAGAGGGATCAGCAACCACGCGCTCAGTAAGGCAATAATGCAAGCATGGTAGATAGCTACCCTATCTACATGCTGATAATGTTATGTATAAATCATTTATAATAGGAGCATGAGGAAATAAACTATGCCATATGAGTATACATAATCATGTATTGAAAATCATGGAATTAGGCATATAAAACATGGATGATTTAACATGTAAAATCATCTCATGCTCATTCTCATTAAATCTCATCACAAAAGGGAAATTCATTTAAGAAACATCCTTTTTCAAATCACATCACATCTCATCACAAATATCTTTTCAAATTCTATCACATCTCATCATAAATCAAATTATCATTTCATTAAATCACAAATCCCACAAGGCTCGACCCCTCCCTCGGGTCTACCCTGGACAATCACAATCAGATTCATGTATTAAAACTATGTGGTATTAGGTACTATCAAATGAGACATGTCACTATATCTCAAAGACTATTTTAGCCAACTATGTCATAAATTATCCCAGTCCACACGGATCCTGGTGTGCGGGGTATGATGCTGGGATGAAGGTAGGTTAGTTCACCGCTAGACTTTCTCATCATCATCACAACCAAGCAGTATAGCATACTTCATATGATATACACGGTACAACATACTCCGCAGACCCATAACATGGTTTGGGGATGCCTGCCGTAGGTCTTATCTACCTAATGCCATGTGTAACCGATATAGTCTTAAGTGCACGTGGGAGTATCTATGTCAGGTCCTAGCCCATCATGGCCTTGCTCGCCCCTTTTGAGTTCCCGAATGGATTAATGTCAGGTCCTAGCCCCTCATGGCCTTACTCACCCCTTTTGGGTTCCTTGAACACGAGTCCGTATTTCCCTCACCACGGCCTCATACATACCACAATGTGAATACCTGTACGAGCTAAGCTCTAGCACGATTCATGCATCATAAATAAATATCCTCATACGAGCAACACTCTAGTATAACATTTATGCATAAAAACATGAACAAACCACATACGAGCATAGCTCCAGTACGGTTATATGGATCAAAAAACCACTCAAAATCCACGTACGAGCAGAAGCTCCAGTACGGTTTACAAAACATCATCACAATTTCAAACAAAGTGCGAGCGAAGCTCCAGCACGTTTTAGACATGTAAAATACCAAAATCTCGTACGAGCGAGGCTCCAACACGATTTAATTCACACAAACACGATAGGCGGCTCATAATCAACCAAAACAATCTCAAAATCATGATTGGCACCTCACATATGCTATTTCACAAAGTCATTTAAACACTAGCCAGCCTATCCGTTAATTTGCTCAAAACAAAGCATTGTGTTATGCTAAAACATTCAAAACACATGATATATGCAATTATTAGCCTCACTATCCCCTTTTTATGAAACTCACTTCAAAAACCAAATCACATATACATACTCATAATTATTCGTGCATATTATCAATCACTTTTCTTAAACATTCATACATTTCATAAACGTCCTATATTCACCAACGAGTTCAAAGTACGAGCAGCTATCTCTATATACTCACAAAATTTCCTTACCTTGAATCGCGTCGTGTGATTCTACTTCTTTATAGTTGCTTACTTATGCGGTTTGATTCATCTCCAGCGAACTCTTCGGAGCTGGACAAAGTCGTATATCACATCAATTTAGTCCATATAACACAACTCTTATGTTTGCTATAATCGATTTAACCTATAGCCTCCATTAACATTTATAAGGCCTAGTTTTATCGTTATACTCATATCTCTAGTCTATTGATTTCTTTTAGGCCTATTGATTCATACTAAATCGATATCAAGCTCATAGTGTTCATATTTCATCAATTTCTTCACTATGGCATTTTATCAAACATCCCATATACTCATTTTCCATAAATTGACTATCCTCGCAATGTAACTTACTTTACCCATCTCAAATCATTCACATTACTTCAATAACAACTTAGCAAAATCCCATAAATCACCAACTCATCCAAATTCCATTTTCTCACACTAGATTTATTCTATTTTCCATGTTACACTAGTTCCATCACATTTTAGGTAGTTTTAACCATCAATACACATACAAATCAACTCCAAAACCAATAAATAAATAAATGTACTTGGGCTGAAGTGTTAGAAACTTACCAAATCTAGTTTCTCTTCTTGCTCCAAATGAAAATACACCTTGCTTCGTCAATACCATAAATGGGGCTTTGATTCCAAAGTATGTAGTTCTTCTCTTGGATAGGAATAACTTTGTATCTAATGGTCTTTCCTCAAATCTTACTGGAAATGGGATGATTTAGAGAGAGAAAACTAGGTTTCCCAAAATTTACAGATTTCACTGCTCCTATTTATAGAAATCGCTTGATGAGATCGATTTGTCGAGGGTTTGAGATCGATCTGGTCCTCTTAAATCCCTTATTTTCATGCCAATTTGAATGCATGAGATCTATCTGTCTAAAGCTTGAGATCGATCTTCTCCAACCCGAGAGCTAAGGAAATCGATCTGCTTGCCTTAAGAATCGATCTTCTCATTACAAAATGTTTAGCAGATTGATCTGGCTCCATTGGAGATCAATCTGCCCTGTTCCTATTGCTCAAATAAGAGCATTTTGGCTCTTCCAGATCGATCTATCATCCCATGAGATCGATCTGGCATTCATATTTTCCAAATTTTGCTGCAGTTTTCTGCAGTAACTTACACCAAACATCCTTAATTTGCTGCAGTGGTCATTTTCTCATTCAACCACCTTTAAGACTTAAAAATGACATCCATTCATACTTTATACACATTAAAACTTGTGTACATTCATTGTATAGCCAAAGGTATATAATACAAAACTAAATGGAAGTATAAAGGTTTATGCAACTTATGCAATTTCCTTCCATTTTATCACACTACTCATTTTTCATTCCAGTCACATTCATCACATACAAAAGCCCATTTCTTCATATTCATACATAATGAAACTTGTGTGTACATTCCTAACTCATATTACAAGCGGGTACATAAATTTTATGGACTTTACATCACTCATGACTCACTTTACAAGTAAATCACCATACTTATGAAGTCATGAGGTTTACATCTAAAAATATGGGTCTTACATTTCTAACCATCCTTGTACATATTTTACCCTAGTCATCCATCTGGGCTAAATAAGCTTTTCTCTGTAAATACACCTACTTATTTTTCCTTAGCTTAAATACTCTTTTCCTATATCTTACCCTGAAAGCTATAAATTCACTAGGATATATCTTGAGCTATGTACATATGGGTTATAGGTGATAGTGAAATAAAAAAAAAAGACGAAAAATACAAAAATAGAATAAAAATGATTAGAAAAATAAATAAGTTTGGGGGAACAAATTATGAGCTCTAACATCAAAGATCCTAGAAGTAATGCATGTTGAGGGGTAATTAAACCTAAATAGACTTTATCATACCTTAGCCCCAACCTTACATTACAAGCTGATTGAAGTCTTATTGATCTTTGGTTAAGTGTGACTACATTAGTGGAGAGATAAGTGAAAAGCAAAATTATGGGAATGATCACTTGTTATTGACTTTGCATTCACTGTGTTTGCATAATCTGATCCGGGTAAGGTACTATGAAGTGACTTGACATTTTCACACACACACGAGGAGTCCAAATTGGGTTAGGACTTATGATTGAATGATTCTGAGTGTTAGACTTGTAATTATGAATCTTTGATATCAGAGTTTGTACGTTTTCTTTGAGGATAATATTGGGGAGATCAATATGTTTAGTACTTGTCATTTCTACATTTATTTTGTTTTGCTTGAGGACAAGCAAAAGCTCAAGTTTGGGGGTGTGATAATTCTATTAAAATAGAATTATTTGTACTTAATTTCTTAATTAATTATTTTAATCCCCATATTATTTTATTAATTATCCCCTCAATTTAATTAAAATTCTCTTATGTGCAGGTAAATTAAATCTGAATGAATTTCAGTCAAAAATGGGTTGAAAATAGGCTAAAAGGAGACTGACCACTACCATTTCGCAGTCTGAGTCACCATTCGTCTGGACACGTGTGATGTTGGGTGTTCGTATTTTATTCGCCTCGAAAAGATAAGATCAACGGATACCGTGCACACCTTCTGGAAGACACACGTCGGGCCACATCGCACAACTAAGTGGACTAGAAGGCAAATGATGTGGAAATATCATCTCGATAGCGAATGGAATGAAGACAACTGGCCAAATAATGCCAACTCATCTAGAATTAAAAATTACATTTGTACCCCCAATTTTGTCTATAAATACAATATGATGGGGCAATTGCAAAAGGAAGTAGTTCTTTAGGGTAGAAGTAGTTTTAGAATAGTTTTTAGAATTTTTAGGTTAAAAGTTTTCTTTATTTTTTTAGGTCTCGGTTAGGTTTATTTTTTTGGGGTAGTTTTTATAATTTTCTAGGTTTCTCTTGAAGTTTCTCACGTTGGCTGGTAACAGCAGCCACCATTACCTCTTGATTTTACAAGTTTCCATTTTACTACTGTTTATGGCATACTTAAAATTTCTTCAACGAAAACAATTTCATTTGGCCTTTTTTTGAATCTCGGTTTCACCTCTTTATTTTATGATAGTTTTCTTCTTTTTGGTTGCTCCTTTATGTTCTTACAGTTATGGCTGGTATCGGTAGCCATAGTGCTCAATCCATTGCCCCTAGTTATATTACATTTTCTAGTTCTTTCATTTCATCCTTTTGTCTGCGGTGGTTTTGAAAGAAGTAGGCTGAGTGACACAACCATTCTTCCCCCTCTTTACTTCCTTGCACATATCTTTAAAAGCCTTCTAAATTCTGTTTTAGTTTCAAATTACATAACAAAGTTCTTCAAACTCATTTTCTTACAGTTTTCCTCTATTGATTTACTTTAAGCTTATATTATGCATATTCGGTTTTGGGTTTAATTTCTTTGTTGGTTTTCAGAATAGCTATTGGTTCAAGGAGTACAAAGGCTATTGATTGTGGAGGTTCGAGGCAGAAGACGTTCTTGCTGGCTTCCTGATTGCTTTCCTTACCGGTGTTTTGTGTTTGGTAAGTCTGGTTACCTGTGAACGTGCTAAAGAAGTTGCTTACTGGTGTTGAAGCTGGCGGGACTGCAGTTGTTTGGTGTAGAATAGAAGCTGGATTGCATCGTGGCAATGGGCAAGGACCAACTACCTTTCTCTGTTCTGCTCTGTTTGTAATTTATGTTATTATTTATTGTAGTTTCTCTTTTTATGCTGACTATTCCATTTGTTGCTGAATGTTTCGGTTTTTTGCTAGGCTTCTTTCAGTTGATGTGAATTTTTTGGAGGCGTGGCTGATCCTTGTGTCTCCTAGTGCACCTTCTGTTACTTACATATTAAAAGCTTACTGGTGCTGTCGGGTTGTTCTATTTCATCACAACTAGTTGCTACCACAAATTCTACATGGTAGGAAGCTTGTTGTAGCTAAATTGTGATGGCATAGAAGTCGCGTGGAAGTGTGTATGTGGCAATGCTTGGATGTTGATGGCAGTAGATGGTGACTGGTCTGGTTTGCGCTAGACAGAAGAAGAGGAAGCATGACCAACGGCATCGTTAGCTTGGAAGCAGGACATGGCAAGCTGATGGTTGGGTGCATGACTATTCCTTCCCTTACTCTTATTTTCTTTCAGGCTTTCTTTAATGTTTCAAAGTTGCTTTTAATATTCCTTTAAATTTCGTTTTTCTTTCTTTTAGCAAGTTTAAGAATTTTTTTTGCACTGTTTTATTCCTCAACTTGTTCTGCCATTTCTAGTTTAATTCATATTGGCCTTTAGGATCATTGTTATGGCTACCATTGCTGAACCGGAAGCATGGAATGCTCTGTTCTCAGAATAGCTGGCAACCCACGATTGCTGTTGTACTGAAGGACTAATCCATGTTGAATAGCTGGAGAACATGGTGAGTGGGGCAGTCGCTGGTGTTGTTCAGTTCTACTGCATTCCATTACTATCCTAGCACTGCAGAGCATGATTTCTGGCTAAGGGAGAAGCTGCTGCTGTGCATGGAATGAAGCTGATGCTAGGGTGCTACTGCGGGTATAAGCTGAAGGCAGTATAGGATGCTTGCTCATAGCACTGTATGGCAGGATTGGTCAGTGCTGCTCGGCTACCAACAGTACATAACTAATGTTTTACTGTTTGTATTTATTCTGTAGTTTTGTTTGCAAAATTTCAAGAGTTTGTTATTAATAGTTTAGTGTTGCACTTTTAATTAGTCTAGGTAATATTTCATTAGTTTAATTCCAATGCATAGGTTTAGGATTGTTTGATTTAATTTTAGATTTAAGTTTAGATTAAATTTTAATTTCCTTTTATGCAAGTGAAATGTTTGTTTAATTATTTTCATGCATATATTTAGGAGTTAATTATTTCTCATACATCAGTTAGAGTAGATTTTATTTTTAATCTAGGCATTTTAGTAAGTTAGTACTTAATTATTGCTTTATTTATTTAAATTTTATTTCTTTGGACCTTAGGTTAGATTAATTTGTATTTTTATTTTTAAATTAGTTAGATTAATTACATGCACATTTTATTTTTATCTTAGGATTGTCTAGTTTTATTCTAGTTAATTTTATTTTTTTATTTTCTTAATTGCATCATTAGACTATTGGCACTAATTAATTTTAGTTTCAGTATTTTTCTCTTTCGTAGATTATTGTTTTTATTTGTTAAGAGCTCGGTAAGTAATTTTAGTTATGTTTTATTTATTTTATCATTTTTTTTTTGTTTTTTAGTACCTTTTTTAATTTAAGCCTTAGTAGATCACCCTCTGAATTTTCATAATTTGCTAAGATATACTTAGGGTAAAATTAACTGGTACTTAGTTAGGCTAATTAGATTCTCTGTGGAACGATAATCTGAGACTCAAATCCCATTATTACTTGTATGACCCGTGCACTTGCGGTAAACACGTCTAGGTAACTTAGTGCGGGCGATGTCACTCATCATACAAATAGTGGCGCCATACCTTCAACGCAAACACTACTGCCGCTAACTCCAAATCGTGGGTCCGATAGTTCTCATGGTCCTTTAGCTGTTTGGATCCATAAGCAACTACCCTCCCATCCTGCATCAATACACAGCCCAGTCCCTAATGTGAAGCATCGGTATACACTGCAAATCCTCCTGAGCTAGTAGGGATAGTGAGAATCGGAGCAGTGGTCAATTGATGCATCAGCTCCTAAAAACTCCTCTCACAATCATCGTTCGACTCGAATGGTACACTCTTCTGAGTGAGACGTGTCAACAGAGCAGCTAACTTCGAAAATCCCTCAACAAATCTCCTATAGTTTTCTGCTAAACCCAAGAAACTTCTGATCTCGATAACTGTCCTCAGCTATTCCCACTGAAATACAGCCTCTATCTTGGATGGATCTATTGATACACCATCCCTCGATACGTGTCCCAAAAATGAGATCTCTGCCAACTAGAAGTCACATTTACTGAGTTTAGCATACAACTCCTTCTCTTGAAGAGTCTGTAATACGATTCTCAGTTGCTGCTCATACTCCTTCTGAGACTTCGAATACACTAAAATGTCATCGATAAAGACGATAACAAACTGATCCAAGTATGGCTTGAACACATCGTTCATCAAAGCCATAAAAACCAAGGGAGCATTCGTCAATCTGAATGGCATAACCAAGAACTCATAATGGCTATATTAGGTCTGAAACATTGTCTCAGGTACATCTCCACTCCGAACTCTCAACTGGTGATACCCAAACCTCAGATCAATCTTGGAAAAGACCTGTACTCCCCGAAGCTGTTCCAATAAGTTGTCGATACGTGGAATGGGATATCTATTCTTGATGGTAGCCTTATTCAACAATCTGTAGTCTATACACAATCGGAGGCTTCCATCTTTCTTCTTCACAAACAAAACTGGTGCTCCCCATGGTGAAACACTTGATCTGATGAAACCCCTACCCAACACCTATTGCAACTATCTCTTGAGCTCCTCCAGCTCAACCAAGCCCATGCGGTATGGTGGCTTCGATATAGGCTCAGTACCAGGTACCAAATCTATACAGAACTCCATCTCTCTATCTAGTGGCAACCCTGGAAGTTCATCCAGAAAGACATCTGGGAACTCACTAACCACAGGAATATCTGCCAACTCCGGATGTGCCTTATCTATATCAACCATGTACGTAATAAAACCTCTAATCACATCCGATGAAGCATCAACTGTGCCCTGGTCCAAAGCATGTACGCGCCCTCGACCAATCACTTGCTTACCCTTCTCCTCTGTCGTCGCTATCCTTCTTGAAGCAGAAGTATCAACTGGAGCTCTCTCTAGCTCCCTGCCCTTCTGTGAGGCAGTCTCCACCATCTTCGGGCAAGCTCAGCAATATGCCCTGGTTTCCCACATTGGAAACACACTATAGGAGTCATCGGACAAGGTCTATCTCCATGATATCTACTGCATCTACTGCACTACTGTGCAGTCAGCCTCTGTCCTCCAATGCCAATACCCTTTACTAGAGCTATGATCGGATAAGTAGGAGGTCTAACAGGTCTCTCTCATACCTCTTCAATCCGTGGTCTCTTATCAAAGACTCTTCTCCCTCCTCGATAATTGAACCATCTATCTCTAGTCGACCTCTTCCTCTCTCTATCACGGCTCCGACTAAACTTCTTGAACTCGGAGGTATTCTTCTCATAGTCCTGCTCGTACAGTTGCGCCCTACGTACTGCCTCTTCATATGTGGCTATATCCAATAGGATTAATCTGGATTGTAGAACTGGTCTCAGTCTATCAACAAATCTATGGACCTTCCTGGTCTCACTATACATGGTGTCGGGGTCATACCTTCCTAGGGACAGGAATCTAGTCTCATACTCATCTACCGACAAACTCCTCCAGCTTAACCCCAAAAACTCGGCCAGTAGTCTCTACTGTGTTGGATATGGAACAAACTGCCTCCTAAAGGCATCCAAAAATATCTCCCAACTGATATCTGTATGTCGGGCTCTCAATATGGGTCTAGTGGACTTTCACCAATGCTCTGCCGATCCCTTCAGTAGGAACACAGCAAACGTGACCATCTCTGAAGTTGTACACTCGAAGAACCCATATAGCTTCTCCATCTCTTTGATCCACTCCTCAGTAGCAACTGGGTCCTTGACCCCACTTAAAGATGGAGGTCTAAACTTCTGAAATTGTCGCAATAGATCCAGCTCACATCCGTAACCCAAACCACTACTACTCTATCGCGGAGCAATAGGAGAAGGCGTATTCTAAACTGATGGGGGTGTAGGAGTATCCGTAGGTTGTGGGATATGTGTAAGCTATGCAGGTGTGTCAGTTGTAGCAGCCGGTCTAGTCATAGTCCCTGCATCCTGTCCCAGTCTAGTCGGCATAGTCTATGCCAATATCTCCACTATCGTCTCTAGGCCACGCTTTAACCTCGTGAAGCGTGCCTCAGTACTCTCTGGCACCTCAGTAGGACCTGGAGTCTCATGGGCTGGTAAGGACTCAGAATCATATCGGCTCTCAAGCCTATTGCTAAGGTCTCGAGCCCTACCTCTAGTCCCTCTACCACTACGAGTATTCGTCAAATAGGCTCGATTCCTACATTCACTACCATTAATTAGTATGTTTCCTATCTTGTATACACAATTGTATCTAAACACAGCACAGTAATATGGGGATGTACACTTTCCTAATTTCTAACTCCGACTCACATCGGACCAACTCTTCTTTGATACCATTTTGTCACGACCGTCCGTGACTTAACCAAAATTACTACAAATTTTTCATTTTTTACTTACCTTTCTCCTAATCAACAGTTGGACTGTGATTCAATGTTAGTATCCTCGCTTACTATACCAGTAATTTATTTTCACACACACATGTCAATATACTATCTACTGAATGAAATTTCTTTTATAACATAAGTAAGCTCATATAAAATCTAATACAAATATATCTCCCGTAATTTACATCGTTTACATCATTGTGCTGTTTATATGTTTAGATATAAAACCGTACAAAATGTGTATACCTTTCACTCGATAGGAAATGGCAGTGGACAACAGGAATGCTAACCCTCAACCATACTCATTCTACTGCGGGTGCTCTGTAGAGAGGTGGAAAATGAAAGGGGTGAGCTCACATCTCAGTAAGAAAATCAGCCAAGCAAGTAGGCATCTACACTATCTATTCAAAATAATGCTATGCCTTGAAATATTATTTCCTTAACTCACGTTAAAAGCATGTATTTAAAATATATCTATATATATATATATACTTGTATAGATTAAATCCCATGTAGAGAAATCATGTTGAGTTCTCAAATGTAGGCATTTCGTGCAAAATAATGCATCTTTATAATTTCACAATGCCTTTAGATAAATCGTGCCATTTATATTTAATCGTAGTAAATATGGCATTTCAATCATTCACAACACAACAATCGGATTCCGACCCATTCCTCAGGTCTATCGGTATCATAAAATCAATCAAGTGATATATCATGTGAGACTCGGTGGCTAAATGCAATAATATCCTGGACCATGGCCATATCCTATAATGGTGATCCCAGACTACACAGTACTCGGTGTGTGGGGCAATCACTGTTGCAACGGGAGGGGGGTCTGTCCATCACAACCGCCAGCTATCAACTCCTCATACACATCACAACAACACATGGTATAGCATACTCCGTGACATATACACGGTACAACGTACACCCGTGGACCTTATCTCAATGGATAATCAATACCACGTCTCTAAATCCACATGCAAATATCTGAACAGTGTGACACTCATTCTATACGAGGAAATCGTCATGGTTTTTAAACATGTCTTATATATCACAGTAAAACTACAGTGCGCACCTTTGAGTGCGACTCACAGTCGACACTCCTCTCAAACACTGTTTCACACATCACAAACTCAAACTCTAGTGCGAGTAACACTCCAGCAGTAGGTCATGTATAGTTCATGTTTCAAAACAAGTATGAGCAATCGCTCTAGTACCATGCTATGAGCAAAACATATAAAACTTAGCACGAGCAATAGCTGCAGCACTCTATCATGCATGAAACATATAAAACCGAGTACGAGCAATACTATAGTACTATATCATGCATGTCATGAAAATCTAGTACGAGTCATACTCAATCACTAATTTATGTGGAAAACATATAAAATCAAGTGCGAGCTGTGCTCCAGCACGATTTATTCTCACATAATTCGATAGATGGCTCTTTAAAGGGGATGATTTTTTAAAACATAAAAATCAGCACTATAAATTGTGTTATTTCTCAATAACCATGAAAACATTAGCTCATATACCTACTCTTCTATTAAACAGCAGTAAAAACACTCATAATTGTGGTTTCCATGCTTTTTACAACTTTTTCCAAAAGTTGACTTTTTTCATAACTAGGGGTAAAATTATAATTTGCCACTATCGGGTCGTTATAATTATTATTCAATTTCTCTGACCCTCAGAGTTCTTAAGTGTGAGACCCCGTATATGTATAAGGGTATATATGTACATAGAAGTGTAAATAGAGTTGTACTATGAAGTATATGTGATGTGAGTCCACAAGTAATGTACACACTGTAATGAGAGTGATAATTGTACATACAAGTTTCATTATATATGAATGCGTAGTAATGGACTTAAACATGTGGAGAATGTGTGTAGAATGGATTATGAGTAGTTTGGTAAAATGGAAGTAGAATTTCATAAGATGTGCACTTCCATTCTTGTTTATGTTAAGTACCATTGGTCATACAAAGATCCTACACAAGTTTTAATGTGTATGAAGTGAGGATAGATGCCATTTTCAAGTCTCAAAGAAGAATGAATGAGGAAATGATCATGGTAGCAAATTAAGGATATTTGGTAAGTGTTGTTGCAGAGGAAATCTGGAAATTTTGAAGGGCAGATCGATCTCAGGGGATGAGAGATCGATCTGGAAGAGCCAGAATGCTCTTATTTGGGCGAAAGAATAGAACAGATCGATCTCCAATGGACCAGATCGATCTCCTTAGCTCTCTGTTTGGGAGCAGATCGATCTCATGCTTCGACAGATCGATCTCATGCCTTGACAGATCGATCTCATGCTTCGACAGATCGATCTCAGGCTTAAAAATGCCGTGAAAAAGAGGGATTTTAAGGGACCAGATCGATCTCCTCTTGGACCAGATCGATCTCCTCAAGTTATTTCTATATAAGGAGTGCTGGAAATCAGAAAATTTCGGGAAAAACACAAACCTTTCACTTTCAACCCAAAAACCTAACATTCTCTCTCAAAAAATCAGCCATTTTCAGTGAGGTTTGAAGAGAGACCATTAGAGACAAAGTTGTTCCTATCAAAGAGAAGAACAACATAGTTTGAAAGAAATTTCCCATTGTTGATATTGAAGGATTTAAGGGCATTGCCATTGGACCAAGAAGAGAGATCAAATTTGGTAAGATTCTAACACTCCAACTATGGTACATTGTTTATTTAATTGATTTTGGAGTTGTTTGGCATGAGTATGGATGGTTAGAAACTATCTAAATACATTGGAATGATTTTGACCTAGAAATGGTCTAGAGTGAGAAAGTGGAATGTATGGAGATTAATGATGAATGAGATATGTAAAAGTTAATTATAGTGTTGTGGTATGATCTTAAGATGTGGTTAGTGGATAAATTGGGAGATTTACCTAAAAGAGGTAAAATGAGGGTTAAGGCATTTGTAAAATGCATAAGTAAATAATGTTGACTAGTGAGGTTAATTATGGGTTAAATACGTTAACTCAATCGATTTAATGAATGAATCGCAGCTTCCGAGGATACGCCGAGGCGAGTTGACCCAAGAGCGTGAGGAGCTAAGAGAAAAAGGAGTCACACCAAGTAAATCGAGGTAAGGGAATTGTGTGGACTCTTAGAGATATTGTGCGCAATTTGGGCGCATAAATGTTTTGCTAGAATGCATGAGATTAGGAAATGTTGTTGTTGGGTGATTGAAGGGTAAAAGTTGGGAGTTTGAGAAATGTGCATGAAAACAAAAGCATATTGCTTTGAAAATCATGTTTTATTGCTTTTTAGCAAATGATTGGTAGGTTGGCTAACATTGAAATGATTTGCAAAAGAAATGAGTATGTTTTGGTTTTGATAACCACATTTTGCAAGTTTTGAGCCACCTACATGATTTCGTGAGTATGGAAGAGTGCAAGAGGCACTAGTTTTCACATGGATTTCATATTGTTTTGGCATTGTGCTTTGAGTTTGTCTCGCACTGGATGCCCATCTTGCATGTTGCCGTGTTTGGAGCTTCGAGTAGACTTGGTGTCACATCGATTAAATAGGCTCACACGTGCATTATTTTGAGACATGGCATGTTAAAACAACCTGATGAGCCCGAACGAGGGATAAGGGTTGGAGATCCGCCTGATGAGCCCGAACGAGGGATAAGGGTTGGAGGAACAGCTGATGAGCCCGAACGAGGGATAAGGCTGGGGGTCCACGGAGTACGTTGTACTGTGCATGTAGCATGGAGTACATTGTACCGTGTTGTGATGTGATGTGCCGTCTTCGGACGAGATCTGCTATGGACCGGCGGGTAGGATTTGACCCACCTCCCGTGTGGAAGCAGATGGTGGTGATATCCCGCACACCTGATCCGTGTAGCCGGTATCACAGGTTATGTACATAGACCTTGAGGTTATTACCTATTGTTGAAACTGCCTATCTCACATGTATAATGCTATTTGAGAATAAATCCATGTTTGGAAGTGTTTGTGGTCAAGAAAGCCCGAGGGATGGGCTGGGACCTGACGTTGAATTGATTTGTTAATGGTTTTTAAAGTGCACGAGTGCATGATGTTTAATGCCATGCCTTATTGTGAAAATGCATGATGTTTAATGCCATGCTTTTATTGTGAATTATGCATGATGATTTATACCATGCTTTGAGTTGAAATGTGCACTGAATTTTAATAGCATGAATGCTTTACATACCATTAACACAATCATACACTCATGTTTTGAGATAAACAATGAATAAAATGCTTTTGAGCATGGCATCACGATCACGTAGATAGTACAGTATCTACCTGTTCGCATGATTGCCTTACTGAGCGTGTGGTTTGCTCACCCCCCTTATTTTCCCCTCTCTACAGAGATTTGAGTATAGATTGGACGTGACTGGAGGCATTCCCTTTTTGGTAATCCGCTGCATCCCATCGCTAAAGGTATACACACTTGGATTATTTTGTATCTAAACTAGACATAGCACAGTAGCATTTTGTATGTAACTACTGGGGATGTAAAACAATGTAAAACAATGTAAAACAATGTAAACACATGTAACAACTCTGATATATATACATTTATACAAGTGTTTACTCATAAATAATGTCTCAAATTGAATTGGTATGGTGGAGTGAGTTAGACGTCGACACACAGCCCAACTGTTAAGCGTGTGGTTGATCACGATCGAGGAAGGATGATTAAGGATTTGATGCATGAAAATGCAAAAAATTTGTACGTATTTTGGTAAGTTGAGGGTCGTGACAGAAGTTGGTATCAGAGCTCGAGTTGGTCTGACGTGTGTCGTGTCTAAAATACTTAATAAGTGAAAAAAAAAAATTACATCCCCAAGTTACTGTGCTTGTTTAGATACAAATAGTGTATGTCGATGGGTTGACTAAGTAATTGGTTGTGAATGTAGGGAACTGAGTAAGTATGCCTAATACCAGTCGCGGTAGAGGGATGAGAGCACAGGCTCGAGGCCGTAGAGGTAGGCCTGGGGGTCGTGTTGAGCCGGAAACACACGAGGCTCAGGAGGATGTTGAGGTGGAGGTCGACGTTGAGCACGCTCCACAGGGTCCAGAGGAGAGGCCCGAGAGTACTGAGGCTCGCTTCGCGAGGATTGAGCGGAGCATTGAGATGATCTTGGAATTGGTCACTCAATCTTTACCTGGAGTTGGCGGTAGACAGAGTCCCGCTACACAGGGTGATGCTGAGCAAGCAGCTGCTCCCGAGGCACGGGCGAGGCAAGCCCAAGGACCTCAGACGACAGATACCCCACCCCCACAGGATGTGCCTACGCCGGTTGCTACGCCAGGCAGTAGAGGTTGGGGATATGGATGTGATTTGGATAGACTGCGGCAATTCCAGAAGTTTGGACCGCCATCCTTCAGTGGAGTAAAGGACCCAGTGGCGGCTGAGGATTGGATCAATGAGATCGAGAAATTATATGGGTTCTTCGAGTGCACTACTACCGAGATGGTAGCATTTGCCGCTTTCATGCTGAAGGGATCAGCAGAACATTGGTGGAAATCCACCAGGCCTATTTTGAGAGCCCGGCATACTGAGATCAGCTGGGATGTGTTTCTAGAGGCCTTCCGGAGACAGTATGTCCCGGATACCGCCCAGCGAAAGCTAAAGATGGCATTTTTGGGACTGACCCAAGGGAGCAGGACTGTGGATGAGTATGAGACTGCTTTTATATCCCTGGGCAGATATGATCCCAACACGATGAGTAATGAGGTCGAGAAGATCCAGAAGTTTGTGGATGGATTGAGACCAACCATCAGGTCTAAATTGGTTCCCCTGGATATACCGACCTATGAAGAGGCAGTGCGCAGGGCGCAATTATGTGAACAAGATGTTGATAGAATCGCCTCGGAGTTTGGGAAGGTTGGTAAGATGAGGGACAGAGATAAGAAGAGACCTATGATGGATAGAGGCTTCAGCTATAAAGGGAGCAAGAGGTTCTCTGGAAAGAGGCCGAGAATTGATGAGATCCGGGAGAGGACAGTTGATACTCCCATGTATACGGCCATTGCTCCAGCTAAGGGAATCGTGATTGGAGGACCACGGCCTACTACAGACCAGTGTGGCAAGTGTGGTAGGTACCATGGTACTCGACCATGTTACGGACCTCAGGTTGTATGCTTCAGATGTGGGAAGCCAGGGCACGTAATCAGAGATTGCCCAGAGATGATAGAGAGAGCCCCACAGAAGGGCAAGGAGCCAGAGAGAGCTCCAGTTGGTACAGCTGCTCCGAGGAGGAGGGCTACAGCTGAGGAAAAGGGGAAACAAGAGGTGGGTGTAAGCAGAGGACGAGTGCACGCACTGGATCAGGATACTGCAGATCAGTCTTCAGATGTGGTAAAAGGTACCATCCAAATCTTTGATTTAGAAGCTTATGTACTGTTTGATCCTGGTGCCACACACTCCTTTATTTCGCCATCCTTTGCATGTAAATTGTTGAAGCATGTAAAACCCACGCTGCTTGATAAGATGTTATTGATATCTACCCCTATGAATGATAGTCAGTTGACTGAGCATATATATAGGGATTGTAAAATGAAGATAGGAGGTAAAGAGATGGCAGCCGATTTAATTTTATTAAACATGAGTGATTTTGATGTGATCCTAGGAATGGATTGGTTGGCTGCCAATCATGTTGTTATGGATTGTCATGCGAAAACTTTGATGTTTCCAAAGATAGACAACCTTGTAGTTAATTTTGTGAAATGAAATTAAAGAACATGATTATTATAAGTGTGATGAGTACAATCTTGATACATGATGTATGAAAGATAAATTTGATTTCATTTATGTATGTGATGTGATGATTTATGATACTAACGGTGGAAGGAATAATGTGAAGGATTCATCGCTTTTGTGATTGAGACGGATAAGGCACATCCGGAATTGGAAGACATACCAGTGGTTAGGAATTTCCAGATGTCTTTCCGGATGAGTTACCAGGGTTACCTCCAGATAGGGAGATGGAGTTTGGGATAGATTTGGCACCTGGTACAGAGCCGATGTCCAAGCCACCATACAGAATGGCTCAAGTTGAGTTAGAGGAGTTAAGGAAACAATTACAAGAGTTGCTGGAGAAGGGGTTCATCAGGCCGAGCGTCTCACCTTGGGGAGCACCGGTCCTGTTTGTAAGGAAGAAGGATGGAAGCCTCCGACTGTGTATAGACTACCGGTTGTTGAATAAAGCCACCATCAAGAATAAGTATCCCCTCCCACGCATCGATGATTTGTTGGATCAGCTTAAGGGAGCGCAAGTCTTTTCCAAGATAGATCTGAGATCAGGGTACCATCAGTTGAAGATACGAGATGGAGATGTACCCAAGACAGCTTTTCGCACCCGGTATGGACATTATGAGTTTATGGTTATGCCATTCGGGTTGACGAATGCTCCCGCAGCTTTTATGTCTTTGATGAATGAGGTATTCCACCAGTACCTGGATCGATTTGTTATTGTGTTCATTGATGATATACTGGTGTATTCAAGGTCTAGAGAGGAGCATGAAAGGCATTTAAGGATAGTACTACAAACCCTTCGAGAGAAGAAGTTGTACGCTAAACTCAGTAAGTGCGACTTTTGGTTGGAACAGATCTCTTTTCTGGGTCACATAGTATCAAAGGATGGAGTATCAGTGGATCCATCTAAGATTGAGGCCGTAGTTCAGTGGCAGAGACCCCAAACAGTGACAGAGATCAGAAGTTTCCTGGGTTTAGCTGGGTATTACCGAAGGTTTGTAGAGGGATTTTCGAGGTTAGCTGCTCCTTTGACACGTCTCATAAGGAAAAATGTAGAGTTTGTGTGGGACAAAAAGTGTGAAGACAGTTTTGAGGAGTTGAAAAGGAGATTAACTACAGCTCCAATACTCACCATTCCTACCAGCTCAGGAGGTTTCTCGGTGTATGCAGATGCTTCACACCTAGGACTGGGCTGTGTATTGATGCAGGATGGGAAGGTAGTAGCCTATGGATCAAGACAGTTAAAGGATCATGAGAGGAACTACCCGACCCACGACTTGGAGTTGGCAGCGGTGGTGTTTGCGCTGAAGATATGGCACCACTACCTCTATGGTGAGAGATTTCAGATTTATACAGATCATAAGAGCCTTAAGTACCTGTTCTCACAGAAAGAGTTGAACATGAGACAGAGGAGATGGCTCGAGCTGTTAAAGGATTATGATTGTGAAATCCTATACCACCCGGGTAAAGCAAATGTGGTTGCTGATGCATTGAGTAGGAAGCACCTCGGGATGGTATCATTCATGATGATCAGGGAACACGAGCTGTTGGAACAGTTCATGAACCTCAGTTTGGATATGACCCCGCCTGACGCTGATAGTGGATTTATGATAGCTAGCCTGTAGTTGGAACCGGATCTGGTAGATCGAATCCGACAGGCTCAGCGAGTTGATCAGCAGTGTAGTGATATTGTCGGGCAGATACAGAGGGGTATAGAGACGGACTTTGGGTTGAGTTCGGATGGATTGTTGAGGTTCAGAGGTAGGATATGTGTTCCTGATGACGCAGAGATCAGAAGGTTGATCCTGACAGAGGCTCACTCATCGAAGTATACGATACATCCAGGGGGTACCAAAATGTATCAAAACCTTCGAAAGGTTTATTGGTGGTCGGGAATGAAAAAGCACATTGCTGAATATGTTGCTAAGTGTCTCGTTTGTCAGCAGGTGAAGGTAGAGCATCAGAAGCCTGCAGGGTTATTGCAGCCTCTACCGATACCGACATGGAAGTGGGAGCATGTCACCATGGATTTTGTGATGGGATTGCCGAGGACCCGGAGAGGTCATGATGCCATATGGGTGATTGTGGATCGGTTGACGAAATCAGCCCATTTTCTAGCTATGAGAGCTACCGATACTCTGAGCCAGTTAGCGAACCTATATGTGCGCGAGATAGTGAGGCTACATGGAATTCCAGTGAGCGTTGTTTCTGATAGGGATGCCCGCTTCACTTCCCACTTTTGGGAACATTTTCAGGAAGCGATGGGGACCCAGTTGAATTTTAGCACCGCGTTTCATCCTCAGACAGATGGTCAGTCAGAGAGGACTATACAGACCCTGGAGGACATGTTGAGAGCGTGTGCATTGGATTTTGGAGGCTCCTGGGATGACCATTTGCCACTCGCAGAGTTCGCGTATAATAACAGTTTTCATGCGAGTATCGGGATGGCACCATATGAGGCATTGTATGGGCGTAGATGCCGTTCCCCTATTGGATGGGAAGAGGTTGGTGACAGACAGATCTTTGCTCCCGACTTGGTTAGACAAGCCTCTGAGGACGTCCAATTGATATGTGAGAGGTTACGGACAGCTCAGAGCAGGCAAAAGAGTTATGCTGACAAGAGACGGAGACCACTAGAGTTTGAGGTGGGTGAGTCAGTGTTTTTGAAAGTTTCCCCTTCGAAGGGAATTATGAGATTTGGGAAAAAGGGAAAGTTGAGCCCTCGATATATAGGGCCATTTGAGATACTTGATAAGGTGGGAGACAAGGCGTATAGACTGGCATTGCCACCAGAGTTGGCAAGTGTGCATAACGTCTTCCACGTATCCATGTTGAGGAAGTATCACCCGGACCCGACACATGTGATAAGATATGAGCCTTTGGAGCTCAATGAGGGTATGACCTATGTTGAGAAGCCAGTTCGGGTATTGGACAGAAAAGAGAAAGTGCTGAGGACAAAGACAATTCCCTTGGTGAAGATACTTTGGCAACATCACACTGTGGAAGAAGCCACATGGGAATTGGAGAGTTTGATGCGGGAGAGGTATCCCGAGTTGTTCACAGAATAATTGGTTCCAATTTGGAGAACCAAATTTTCTAAGTGGGGGAGAATGTGAGACCCCGTATATGTATAAGGGTATATATGTACATAGAAGTGTAAATAGAGTTGTACTATGAAGTATATGTGATGTGAGTCCACAAGTAATGTACACACTGTAATGAGAGTGATAATTGTACATACAAGTTTCATTATATATGAATGCGTAGTAATGGACTTAAACATGTGGAGAATGTGTGTAGAATGGATTATGAGTAGTTTGGTAAAATGGAAGTAGAATTTCATAAGATGTGCACTTCCATTCTTGTTTATGTTAAGTACCATTGGTCATACAAAGATCCTACACAAGTTTTAATGTGTATGAAGTGAGGATAGATGCCATTTTCAAGTCTCAAAGAAGAATGAATGAGGAAATGATCATGGTAGCAAATTAAGGATATTTGGTAAGTGTTGTTGCAGAGGAAATCTGGAAATTTTGAAGGGCAGATCGATCTCAGGGGATGAGAGATCGATCTGGAAGAGCCAGAATGCTCTTATTTGGGCGAAAGAATAGAACAGATCGATCTCCAATGGACCAGATCGATCTCCTTAGCTCTCTGTTTGGGAGCAGATCAATCTCATGCTTCGACAGATCGATCTCATGCCTTGACAGATCGATCTCATGCTTCGACAGATCGATCTCAGGCTTAAAAATGCCGTGAAAAAGAGGGATTTTAAGGGACCAGATCGATCTCCTCTTGGACCAGATCGATCTCCTCAAGTTATTTCTATATAAGGAGTGCTGGAAATCAGAAAATTTCGGGAAAAACACAAACCTTTCACTTTCAACCCAAAAACCTAACATTCTCTCTCAAAAAATCAGCCATTTTCAGTGAGGTTTGAAGAGAGACCATTAGAGACAAAGTTGTTCCTATCAAAGAGAAGAACAACATAGTTTGAAAGAAATTTCCCATTGTTGATATTGAAGGATTTAAGGGCATTGCCATTGGAGCAAGAAGAGAGATCAAATTTGGTAAGATTCTAACACTCCAACTATGGTACATTGTTTATTTAATTGATTTTGGAGTTGTTTGGCATGAGTATGGATGGTTAGAAACTATCTAAATACATTGGAATGATTTTGACCTAGAAATGGTCTAGAGTGAGAAAGTGGAATGTATGGAGATTAATGATGAATGAGATATGTAAAAGTTAATTATAGTGTTGTGGTATGATTTTAAGATGTGGTTAGTGGATAAATTGGGAGATTTACCTAAAAGAGGTAAAATGAGGGTTAAGGCATTTGTAAAATGCATAAGTAAATAATGTTGACTAGTGAGGTTAATTATGGGTTAAATACGTTAACTCAATCGATTTAATGAATGAATCGCAGCTTCCGAGGATACGCCGAGGCGAGTTGACCCAAGAGCGTGAGGAGCTAAGAGAAAAAGGAGTCACACCAAGTAAATCGAGGTAAGGGAATTGTGTGGACTCTTAGAGATATTGTGCGCAATTTGGGCGCATAAATGTTTTGCTAGAATGCATGAGATTAGGAAATGTTGTTGTTGGGTGATTGAAGGGTAAAAGTTGGGAGTTTGAGAAATGTGCATGAAAACAAAAGCATATTGCTTTGAAAATCATGTTTTATTGCTTTTTAGCAAATGATTGGTAGGTTGGCTAACATTGAAATGATTTGCAAAAGAAATGAGTATGTTTTGGTTTTGATAACCACATTTTGCAAGTTTTGAGCCACCTACATGATTTCGTGAGTATGGAAGAGTGCAAGAGGCACTAGTTTTCACATGGATTTCATATTGTTTTGGCATTGTGCTTTGAGTTTGTCTCGCACTGGATGCCCATCTTCCATGTTGCCGTGTTTGGAGCTTCGAGTAGACTTGGTGTCACATCGATTAAATAGGCTCACACGTGCATTGTTTTGAGACATGGCATGTTAAAACAACCTGATGAGCCCGAACGAGGGATAAGGGTTGGAGATCCGCCTGATGAGCCCGAACGAGGGATAAGGGTTGGAGGAACAGCTGATGAGCCCGAACGAGGGATAAGGCTGGGGGTCCACGGAGTACGTTGTACCGTGCATGTAGCATGGAGTACATTGTACCGTGTTGTGATGTGATGTGCCGTCTTCGGACGAGATCTGCTATGGACCGGCGGGTAGGATTTGACCCACCTCCCGTGTGGAAGCAGATGGTGGTGATATCCCGCACACCTGATCCGTGTAGCCGGTATCACAGGTTATGTACATAGACCTTGAGGTTATTACCTATTGTTGAAACTGCCTATCTCACATGTATAATGCTATTTGAGAATAAATCCATGTTTGGAAGTGTTTGTGGTCAGGAAAGCCCGAGGGATGGGCTGGGACCTGACGTTGAATTGATTTGTTAATGGTTTTTAAAGTGCACGAGTGCATGATGTTTAATGCCATGCCTTATTGTGAAAATGCATGATGTTTAATGCCATGCTTTTATTGTGAATTATGCATGATGATTTATACCATGCTTTGAGTTGAAATGTGCACTGAATTTTAATAGCATGAATGCTTTACATACCATTAACACAATCATACACTCATGTTTTGAGATAAACAATGAATAAAATGCTTTTGAGCATGGCATCACGATCACGTAGATAGTACAGTATCTACCTGTTCGCATGATTGCCTTACTGAGCGTGTGGTTTGCTCACCCCCCTTATTTTCCCCTCTCTACAGAGATTTGAGTATAGATTGGACGTGACTGGAGGCATTCCCTTTTTGGTAATCCGCTGCATCCCATCGCTAAAGGTATACACACTTGGATTATTTTGTATCTAAACTAGACATAGCACAGTAGCATTTTGTATGTAACTACTGGGGATGTAAAACAATGTAAAACAATGTAAAACAATGTAAACACATGTAACAACTCTGATATATATACATTTATACAAGTGTTTACTCATAAATAATGTCTCAAATTGAATTGGTATGGTGGAGTGAGTTAGACGTCGACACACAGCCCAACTGTTAAGCGTGTGGTTGATCACGATCGAGGAAGGATGATTAAGGATTTGATGCATGAAAATGCGAAAAATTTGTACGTATTTTGGTAAGTTGAGGGTCGTGACATTAAGTGAATGCAAAAGCTGACAAAAATACGTGCAGGTATCTCTAACTACTCGCAAAAGTTCCTTACCTGAAATCACTCGAGAAATTTTACTTTCTCAATGTTGCTCGATCCAACAGTCCGATTAACTCCTCCAACAATCTCTGGAGCTGTATATAACCATTCATCAAGTTAATTTTACTTTTCTTACTATATTTCACATTTAATACAGTCTATTTCACTTAATGGTCCTTGATAAACCTTAATGGGGCTAACTCTACCTTAAGCTCATTTCCATTTTACTATTCATTTTCGTTAGGCTTATTAGGCTTGTGGGGCCCACCAACTCTTATTGGGCTTGTTCGAGACCCATTACATCACATTGGGTCTAAACCAATTGGGCTTGGCCTATTGGACCTCTCGGCCACATGCCATGGACAAGAGCCATGCATACCTAGCCATGCCGAGCACCACGCCACCATCGGCCATTTCACTAGCCATTCACTTAGGTATTTTCAAAAAAACTTGGTTGGCAATGGTCTTAAGCTTAACTTAGTTCATTTATGCATTTTATCAAACACCTTGATTGCCAACTTAATTCATCCACCAATTGATCAAATTGATTAAAAACTAACTATACCATAATCATAAACACATGTATACCAATTTATTCATACCTTAAAATCAATCGGGAAATCATTAATTTACAATCACCCACTCTCGGCCAATCCATGTTCATAGTGATTTCATGTGTTTCAATACTTAAAACATATACCAATCAACTTAGAATAATTCATACATTAACATGTATGAATTTGAAACCTTGAAATTATACCTAGCTTGCACTTCCACATTTGGCCTAAACTTTAAAGCTTCTCGGGTTGCTCACTTTGGATCTCTGATAGCCATTTCCAACATATGTTAATCCTCTCTCAATTTGGAACAACTTTCATGAGGATTGCAAGTTCCAAACATTCCTTTTTCCTAGTGATTTCTAGTGAGAGAAACCTTAACTATGTGTTTTATAATGGTTTCTTCTCTTTGCCGAATTCTTAAGGAAGAAGATGAAGTTGTGTTGACTGATTTTATAAGTCAATTACTTATTCATTGAGCCTTAATTTTCAGATAACAAGTTTGAATTGAATTGAGTTAGGTGATAGTTACCAATTTGGCTATGGTTACCTTTTACTAATAGGCTTGAATTTTAACCAATTGGGCCTAGCTTTTGGCCTCTTGGTTTGGGCCTTCCTAATGGGCTTTCAGATTGAAATTTTTACTCCACATCGGGCTTTCAATTGTCTAAATATTGGACCCACAAATCGGTCCAACAATTCAGCCTAATGGACCTAAGAAATTCGGCCCACACTTGTTATACCTTAATGGGCTTTAAAATTTCCATTTTGGCCCATTACATTTTTATCCGTTAAATTTAATCTGAATTTCGATTAAATAAATTTTGCTTACTTTTGGGAATGATTATCTTGTATTTTGACCACAAATATTTTTCCCCAATTGTTTCTCCATACTTAGGTTAATTTTTAACCATGGTTAGTCAATTATGGTCAAAATCCACTTTTTCTTAACTACCTTTGACTTTTCTTGACTATTGACCACATTTGACTTTTTCTCAAAAATTTGAAAGTGTCATATCTTATGGTTTACACTCTCTTCTTTACGTTTTGGCCGTTTTTGGGAGGTGAATATGCCTAAAATTCCTGCAACGGACCATTTCGGACTCGTTTAGCCTTTTTTGGCTTTTTCCCTTGTTCTCTGTGTTCGGGACCAAATCAAACCGACTTTCCTTCATGAGCTCCCTATATTTTCTCATTTTAAGTTCTTATTTTCAGTCAGAATGATTCAAATCCACTCGGTTTAGCCATGTGGATCTTATAGCCCTTTTTCGACATTTATGTAGCATATAAGTGTTAAATCATTTTACTTACACTTTTCTTCAAGTAAATACTCTTCTTATGATTCAACTAACGAAATAAAGTGTTCGTACATATAGAAATCATAAGGAACAAGCTACATAAAAATATGGGTCTTACATAAACTAAGCCCAAATAGCCCACACACATCTGCTAGTCTGATCAGTGTGCTCAACAGCCTATGTTCACACAAAAATAAAATAAAAAATAAAGACTACCCTTATTTGCTTTCGAAAAATTTCATCTTATGTATCCTAAATTAAGTTACAATATGAATGATAACTAAACATCTTAAAACTCCATAAATTATGCTAAATACTAATCGGAACAGTTCTATAAACATTGCAAAAGTGACTCTTACAACAAGCTTTTATGAGATTGAAAAGCAGAAATATAAAATGATTTATAATGCAAGGTACTTTAATCTAACTGTAAAGTCCTAAAATTTCCCTGAATTCAACTTAAGCATTATTCGATTTAAATTTAATTTATTTTCCTTACGACTAATTAAATTAATCATGTCGGGAAAAGCGAGATTAGGTAAGTTGATAATTCTGTTAAAAATTTGATTTATGAAAATAACTAATAATAATAATAGTAATGATAAGATAAACAATATGTATATATAGATATACATTTATTTTGATTATATAAAGGTATATATAAATATGTATATATAAATTTATTTTGATTATATAAATGTATAAATATAAATGTACATGTAAATTTATTTTTAATGTAAATGTATATATAAGAGTATATTTATATATATATATATATATATATATATATATATATATATATACACATGTACGGGACTGAGAGCCCCCTCACCGTTTATCATACATGTATACATAGAATCCGGATTAAATGAGGAGGCAATATGTACAGGAGATAGGATAAGAGAGAGAAGAGTAGCTCGAGTTGGGAGTATTAATATAAAAGAAAAGTGAAGAAAAGGTGGTGTGTACAGAGGAAACGTGAAACAGAATAGGAGTTGTCCCATCTGTTCTTGTACACAATCTATACATACTACATACCATGGTGATGGTCACGACAGGAGAAGAGAAATGAAGGTAGAAGAAGGACACGAAATCCCAAGACCTATTGTTGCCGACTACAGCAAAAGAAATTGGTGATACTGTGCTAATTTTCAGTACAAGTATAGTAGGTTGGAGTAGGAAACAAGACCGAGGATGACGTGAAAATCTGAAGGCTATAGTGATTCAGTAAAAAAAGTATAGGGTGAATGGGGTAAATTGACTATGGCGGTGGTTTATGGAATTTACTTATATATATATATAGGTCGGTGCAGAAGATAGGATATGAATAAGGAAAAGAGAGAGAGATGTACTAAAAGAAGTGGAAGAAGAAAACCAGAAAAGAGGAGAATTAGGCGATAATGATTGTTTTTGGTATGAAACACTGGTTGCATGAGTGTTGCAGAAAGCAGGAGAGTTGAGCCGATGCAAACATAAGGCATACACTGGAGCCAACGTCATCAGTGCAGGGGGAGTTAAACCAAGAATCAGAACAGGCTGATTTACCTATGTTTCAGTTGCTGTAAATAGAGGAAATGTTGTCACCTCTAGGATACCGAGAGTTGAGTGAGCAAAGGATAAAGGAAGGTTGGGAAACTGCTGGTTGTAAGAAGCACAACAATGAAGAGCAGAAAAGAGGCTAGCTAGGAGGTGATGATTATGATGCTGGTGGCTGAAACAGAGAATGACAGACCGGTGGTGGATGAGCCTTAGACAGGAACTGGAAGCTGAAAGAAGGCGAGCTGGAACGGAGTGACACGAGGAACCACTAATGTCGGATGGAAAATGCCATGAGAGGAAGATGTTGTTGGCGTCGAGAGCTGGTAAGAATGATGAACAGTGGCGTCGAGCTTAGCGAGGAAGAAGAAAGAAAAGAAGAAATGGTAGGAAGGATTCAAACCGAGGAGAAAAAAAAGAGAGAAGAGAGTATATTATATATATATTTGGGAATAGAAAACGAGCTACAGAGGTTTGAAAACTGGGAAAAAGCTGAGGAACATAGTTCAAAAATATCGGTTCGAAATTTTAAAAATACTGGTACAAAATTTCAGGAAATAAACTAAGTAGACTGAACCGTTGACTCGCTACGTCGAGACAATCGAGGACTACAGACAGTCATCAAAGTAAGGAAAATTTTCTTTGACGCTAGAGGTAAATATACATAATTTTCATATATTTGTAGATATAAAATTTAGGTTGAATTTCCTAGTACCGAAATTACACTAAAATCTAGGTCGAATTTTATTTCTTTAAAAATTAGAGATTTTAGCCTAGTTGAACAATCTAATTTTACGGATTGAATTTAAATGATTTGTATAGATTCTGATATGGCTTGAATTCTATTTTAAATATTGAAAATTTTGAATTTTGAATTTTCATAAACTGCTTTTTGGGATTTTATCCGAAAAAGGGCTAGTTAGCCTGTTTTGAAGGGTTTCATGAAACGATTGAAATTATATGTGATTTGAGGTGAAATGATTTGCTATTCTGATGATATTGAGCACATATTGACTGTGTGTCGTACAGTCTGTCTCGCACTAATTTTGAGACAACAGCGTTGGTGAGATCATGCTGTATTTCTATCTATTCTGTATCTGTGGTCCACGAGTACGATGTATTGTGTTTCTGATTCTGTTTCTAGTATTCGGACACTCTGATCTGTGAACCATTTGGGTAGCTGACCACTCCCACGGTGATTTACATCCCGGCACACCTGGCCCGTGAATTGCCCGGAGTCACCGACATTGGCCAATAGTCATTTCTGATATCTGATATAGCATGTATGCCTTGTCTCATCTATTTGAACTTCTAAATTGATTGGTGATTCTATATCATATGAAACTGAATATTTTAATGCATAAAAGATCATGGAGGCCACCTCTTGAATCTTGCGGGAGCAAAGTGCCACACCGTCGTCCCTTTTAAAAGCTGTTTAAAGTTTTAGAAATATTATTGATTTCATTTCCATTTTTATACTGAATTTGCCAACGATTTTTCGACTTTAATTTTTTAGAACTGGTAATACCTTTGTGTTTATTTGAAATATTTTCTAAATTATTTGCATGGACTATGATATCTGGAACTGTCTATTTCTGATATTGAGAGTTTTGAGAATTTCTGAATTTACTACAGAAATTTTTTCTGTTTCTGAATTCTGATTTTGACCTTTGTGAATTTGTCAAATTATTAGTATACTTATATGAAAATAATCCATATTTGGCAAATATAAAAATATATATTTTTTAGGTAGAGTATTAATATACCTACTATATGGCTTTTCTTACTGGCATGTTAAGCTCACCCCCTTACTTTCCTCCACAGAGCCCCATTGTAGTTTGGATCGCTTCTTTTAGTAAGGCATTCTGCACAGTTATGATTTCGTGGAGTATATTACTGCATCGCAGGTATACCCAGATTTAAAGAAGTTTTGTTGTATCTAAAATTTTTTGAAGTATAGTAATGCAATACAAGATGTGTCTAGGGAAAGTGAACATATTTTATTTAAATTTGTTACTAAGCAAGAAAATTAATCAGACTGAGTATTATTCTGACCTAATATCGACTTGTAGCCCAACCGAAATTTTTGTAAATTCGGGTCGTCACACTAACATAAACCTAAAATTTATCTAAATAAATATGATCAAGATACTATTATGAACTACCAACATAGTTAAATGAGGTCTAACACAATAGCTTAACAGCTCGAAAAGTTATGTAAAAAAAATCTGAAACGGTGAAGAACAAATGGATTAAAGCAGTTATGAAAGACCACAAGCTAATACAGCCCTAAATCCCACGATTCTACAAGCTAACTTTCTATCTAATTAACACTATATTATAGTATCTACAATGTTGTATGAGATAACCACAAACAGACTTAAAGTGTAATTTGAAACCAAAGGCTGAGGTGGTGCAACCGTAACCTTAAAATACAATGTAACTCGTGACCTGAAACCATAATCATGCAAATTGTAACTTCACATCTTCTCTTTACATATATTTATTAAAACTAAACACTAAACGAACCTTATAAATAGTAAATGAAATTTATAAGGATCCAAAATAAGGATGAAAACTTGAAAAATAAAATCACTTAAAATAGATATGGACCAAGCTCAAGGACAAGAACCATAAAGGTGATTTTAGAACCTTAAAAGTTCGTATTCTCATAGCCTTAATCACAACTAAAAAAAGAGGAAAAAATGGAGAAGCGCATCGAAAGGCTAGAAATGAAAATAAACAACAAAGCTAAAGAAAAAAAAACGAAAACTTGCATTAAATTAGCTTAAATGTTGCAAAATAAAGTAGAAATGTAAAAGCTTGTAAAATACGAAAATGATAGCTTCTTTTGAAACTTAGAAAACATAAAATGAAACATGGAAATACCTAACACAAGACCTAGTAGCGGACCCCTCTTATAGTCCCCATCTTTTTATTTAAATAGTCACTAAAATGAGGGGTACAAAGGGGAATTCCTATCCTAGATAAGTTGGAAACTGTTTGCCACTTATCTTCTTGTTGTTGGCCTCTTAGAAAAGATATTTCCATGTCATTAAAGCCTCCTACCAACCTTGGATACCTCTCCATCTTCTAGCACATTCCTTTGTCTTCTTGTCCACATAAGCATGCAAGGTGGTAAGGGTATGCGTCCTCTGTACATTGGCTAAGGTGTCCTTTGTTCTTATCCTTCAAGAATAAATAAGAGATGAAAACTTGGTATCCTAGGTGTCAAAGGAAGAGAGAGAAGGTGACTCATTCTACAAGATGAAATTTCACCTTTCTTGTCTTCAAGTGGCCCAGTCTCCCTTTTAGCCCATTTTCAGTTCATTTTCTACCAAAATGACTAAAAATCATCCAAAATTTATTTATCTGCCAAATAGGAGAAATTTAATTAATATGAGAGGATAGATAATAAAATAATAAGGGGATTTAATTAATTAATTAAGAAATTAAGCACAAAATAAATATATTTTTGTAGAGTTATCACACCCTCGAACTTAAGCTTTTGCTTCTCCTCAAGCAAAACAAAACATATGTAAGAAATGATAAATACAAAACAGATGAATTTTCCTAATGTTATCCTCAAAGAAAAAGTCACGACACTCTTCATCCAAGAATCACTAAATTTTTTTTCGCATTTATTCATTTAATTTACCCAGTCGTGAACAGTTTCCCACACCAAACAGTTGATCTAAGATTCGGAGCCAGTTACCTCTTACCATACGCGACATCTCATAACATATATATACGATATCTGTAGACTCTTAAATTACTTACATTAACTTTAATAATTAATACGTGTCTACAAATGTTTACATCCCTCGGATTTACATTTCTAAAAATATTGTTGTGCTGTACTTGTTTAGATACAAAATGACATTAATGTGTATACCTCTCAGTGATGGGCAGTAGTGATGGATGCTCTATAGGGATGGAAAATGAAAGGGTAAGTAACCACATGCTCAGTAAGGAAATAATGTAAGCAGGTAAACAGCTACACCAACTACATGCATATTATGTCATGATATAAAAATCATTTACATCCAGAGCATGAGGTAAAATAAAACCATGCCACATGAATATGTATAGAATATGTGAAAATTCATAAAACCAGGCATGATAACACATGAAAAATCAACATATAAATCATCTCATGCTCATCATATCAAAACTCATTGCCATTCATTTAAATCAAATCTAATCCTACCCTTTAGGAATACCCTATGCATAAAATCACATTTCCTTCTATAAAAACCAAATCACGGGTGTCGCCCCTCCTTCGGGTCTACCCAAGTCTATTGATAAAACATAATAGCAAGTGAGGCATGTAGGTTACATTTCGGAGATAAATTGGGAATAATAACCACGTATAAAATCCTTGTGATCCCAGGCTACACGGATCTCGGTGTAAGGGGCATCACAACTGTAACGAGAGGTGAGGTCAGCCCTACTTGTGCAACAACTCAACCAACTAGTCATCAACACTACACGGTACAACGTATCCCATGTAACTACACGGTACAATGTACTCCGTGGACCTACACGGTCTGAGGGTTCCTGCCATAGGCCTTAGCCCACATCATAGTCAGGGGTGCTTGCCATAGGACTTAGCCCCATCATGGTTCGGGGGTGCCTGCCATAGGTCTTAGCCGCCCTATACCATGTCGATAACCATTTCATATCTCAAAACATGTGGGCATTATATCATCTCAGTGTGACACACAGTCTACAAGAGTTTACAACACGATTTTCTATAAAACTTGTCAAATCTTCGCACGAGCAAAGCTCCAGTATGACTTTCATGCACAGTAAACTAATAAAACTATTGCGAGCAGAGCTCCAGCACTATCAGTGTAAATCAAAGCATTTCATTTTGGTAAAAACATTAAATTCATGGAAATCCATGCATTTTTGAATCCTTACTACCCCTTTCATAAAATTCCTACCAAGTAAAACTTATATTTCCTCATTTTTAGAACATATCACAAAATTCTTAATGCACTATTAGATAATAATTAAATTTGTGCCCTATAATTCCCCTCAAAATACGAATAGCCACCTCTAGGCACTTACAAAACCCCTTTACCTCAAATCACATCGAGCATAGTATAAATTCCACCGCTGGAAGCTCGTTCAATCAAACTTGTTCCTAATTCGGTCTTTGGGAGCTGCAAACATTCATCAATCACTTCGTCCTAATTGAAACATCTTATTGAACCTTATAGTGTTAAGCTTGATCCTCTTTCACATTCGGCCAACATTGTGTCGTTCCTAATAAATTTGGCTAGTAACTCACCTAGTTATCAAATTAAGCGCTTGTTTTGCATGCTTAATCCTTAGTTCATTCATTTATTCATGCATTTAACAATTACCATTCATACACATTTCGTCACTTTGTCCAATCCCATAAATTGCTTTCGTAAGCCAATCTTAAAATCATGGATATAACATTCCTAACACGTTGATATAACCTATTTATCATTAACTCAACCTTATGATATCTTCTTACACTAAACCCATTCTAGGTTATGCTTGATTCATCAAATTCTAGGTGTTTTTAACCATTGATATACACATCAATCTACTCCTAACAACATCTTATTATACATATTTAGAGTTAGTGTATCGAGAACTCACCTAGCTTGACTTTTCTCTTATCCGAACTTGGAAGATCCTTTTACCACCTCAATCCAACTAGTTGAGTTTTGATTCCAAGGTATGTGGTTCTCCTCTTCAAGATGAACAACTTTGGCTTTAATGGCTTTTTCCTAATTATTTTTGGAAGAGAGGGTATTCTAGAGAGAGAAAGCTTGATATTTAGGTAAAAATTGAGGGGAAATGTTTGATTTGTTAAAGAATGAACTTTTGTCATCGGGTTTTTATAGATTGAGAGTGATGAGATCGATCTTCTAGCGTAAACTCCTGATCTCGGAGGGTCTGTAATACTGTTCTCAATTGCTGCTCATGCTCTTCCCTAGACTTCGAGTACACCAATATGTCATCTATAAAGACAATCACGAATATGTCCAGATATAGCTTAAACATATCATCCATTAAATCCATAAACACTGCAGGAGCATTTGTCAACTCAAATGGCATAACCAAAAACTCATAATAGCCATAACGGGTCCGAAATGCTGTCTTAGGTACATCTCCACTCTGAATCCTCAAAAGATGATACGCAGACCTCAGATCAATCTTTGAAAAGACTTGTGCTCCCTGCGACTGATCTAGTAGATCATCAATTCGTGGATGGGGATACTTATTCTTGATGGTAGCCTTATTCAACAACTGATAGTCTATACACAATCAGCGACTCTCATCTTTCTTCTTTACAAACAAAACTGGTGCTCCCCACGGCTATACACTCGGTCTAATGAACCCTTTGTCCAACAACTCTTGCAATTTCTTCTTTAGCTCTTCCAATTCAATTGGAGCCATTCTATATGGTGGCTTGCATATCGGTTCATTTCCAAGCACCAAATCAACGCAGAATTTCATTTCTCTGTCTGGCGGTAACCCTGGTAATTCTTCCGAAAAGACATCAAAAATTTTTCTAACCACTAGGATGTCAACCATATCTGGGTACCCCTTATCCAAGTCAACCACAAAGGCGATAAAACCTTCAACACATTATCATCACATTTGTTAGCAAAATCATCCATTCTTGGAAATTAATTTACTAGTTCTTTCATTACTTTTCAAATCTTATAATGTACTTTTCAAGGATGGAAAACATTACTGTCTTAGAATAATAGTCTAAAATAGCATGGTTTGTAGCCAACCAATCCATTCCTAGTATTACATCGAAATTCTTCATAGCTAATAGGATGAGATCGGTCGACATATTCCTTTCCCCTACTTTTAACTTACAACTCTTACATATATACTCCGTCATAACATTGTCTCTCATAGGAGTGCTTATAAGTAAGATTCTACCTGAGGGTACAAGTTTCACATGTTCACACAATGTACATGCAAATGAAGGTGATATGAATGAATATGTGGCACCAGGATCAATCAATGCTAATGCTTCAAAATCAAAAATAAGGATGGTACCTTTAATCACATCTGATGAAATCTCTGCAGATGGCTGGTCTAATGCAAACACTCGCCCTCTACCAACAACTTGTTTCCCTTTCTCTCAATTGTGGCCTTCCTCTTAGGTGTAGGTGTCTCAATTGTAGCCTTCTCTGGCTCTTTGCCCTTCTGTGGGGCTGTATCAATCAACTCAGGGCATTCTCGAGCTATATGCCCTGGTTTACCACACCTATAACATGATCTTATCGATAATGGGCATGGTCTACCCCAATGATATCTACCACATAACCTGCACTACTCTGTGGTAGGTCGAGGTCTACCAATAACTATGCCCCTCGAAGCCAGATGAACTAGAGGCTTCGCAGGCCTCTCTCGTACCTCTTCAATCTTAGGCCCCTTACCGAATAACCTTCAGCCCTTTCAAAAACCTCTATCCTCAACTGACCTCTTTCGGTCTCTATCTCTGCCTTTACCACTCCTACTCAATTCTGAGGCATACAACTCATAATCTTACTCACATAGCTGAGCTCTGCGTACTGCCTCATCATAGCTGGTAATGTCCAGTGGAGCTAGTCGAGCTCTAATGGAAGGTCTCAGTCTATCAAGAAATTTCTAAACCTTTCTGTCCTCAAGGTTCATCGTGACTATATCATATCTGCCCAGGGATGTGAATCCAAACTCATACTCATCCACTTTTCAATTCCCTTGAGTCAATGTCATAATTTCCATCTGCATCTTTCTTTAAGTTATAGCTAGAATGTATTGCCTCCTGAAGGCAACCAAGAATATATCCCATGTCACAACCGGGTGTCGTGCACTCAACATCGATTGTATGGCCATCCACCAATGCTCGGCCTCATCCTCTAATACAAAAGTCGCAAAGGTGACCTTCTCTATGTCGGAGCAATAGAAGAATCTATAGAGCTTCTCCATACTATGTATCTAATGCTCAGCTAACACTGGGTTCTTCATCCCATTAAATGAAGGT
This sequence comes from Firmiana major, assembly GCA_033439115.1. Classification (NCBI taxonomy): domain Eukaryota; kingdom Viridiplantae; phylum Streptophyta; class Magnoliopsida; order Malvales; family Malvaceae; genus Firmiana; species Firmiana major. The sequence continues at coordinate 45,217,100 of CM065905.1, forward strand.
GGTCTGAACTTTCGAAACTCTTTCGGTCTACCCAGATCACAATCGTACACTCCTTCACCATCAACCTGTTGTGGAGCTACAGGATCTTGAACTGGAGGGGGTATAGGTATCTCTACCTCTACATCTCGAGGTCTCGATGCAGGCTGTGCTGGCTCTTGCCTCTCAGGTGCTGCAGCCTGACCAGTAGGGTTCTCCTGTCTACCCTCAAATCTGGCCATTGCTTGTGTAAACATCTCCATAACTGTGTCTACACTGCGTTGTAATTGCGCTATACGTTCCTCAGCGACCTCACTAAGATCGGGTGGATCTCTACTAGAACTAGACCCACTGCATCTCTCGGGCTCATCTCTACACCCTTGAGAGCGTGAACTCTCTCCTCTACGAGTACATCGTCTATCAGACATCCTGCATACTCAAAATAAGTGTCTTAGTCACATTTTCTAGCTTAATATACACAATTGTATCCTAATAATGTACAATACTTTGGGGATGTATACTTTCCTAAATATGGATACTGACTCACATCAGACCAACTCAGCTCTGATACCATAATTCCTATCACGACCCTCTCTCCCAGTCTGTGACCTTTACCTTACCACTTACAGTTGGACTGTAAGTCAACATCCAATTCATATCTCATCCATTTTAGTTAAATAAAGTTATAGAAATGAAGTAGAATAGAAACTGGAACTTATATATATATATATGTGCAGAAGCATTTACATCAATTTCTATTATATACATCCCCCAAAACACAAAATGCAAACTTTACTCTGCATTAATTTAAAGGATACAAAATTTTCATCTCAAGTGTATACCTCGCTATACTGCTGGATGATCGAAGCAACACGATAGCAGGGACGACTGCAGTATACTCACTATTTCATAAGATTTGTGGAGGAGAAATAAGGGAGTGAGCTAACGCGCTCAGTAAGGAAAATATGAAAGTCGGTAGATAACTACACTATCTATATACTAAAAATACATATATATTCATTTCCTTATAAACATATGCATTTCTTTTTCAAAACGACTTCCATCAATGCAAAGCCGTTAATTCGCTAGATGGGCATATGCATATTCACACAGAATCACACAGCATATTCCAAATCACACAGTTCATCTATAAAAATCGTTGAGTATACATTTAGAAATCACTTAGCACACAACAATTTAATATAGATGAGACATAATCATGGGTTATCATATCCCAAAGCACACAGTAAGGGAATCCCAAAGCACACAGCAAGGGAAGCATATCACACAGATAAATATAGGACTTATGGCCATAGTCAGATTCCATGTAACCCTGATCAGGTGTGCAAGAACCCTACACTTGGGGAGGCAGATCAACCATCCCTTCAGCTCATACTCAAATCACGACACATCGTACCCTATGGCTAACACTCAAAGTACATTGTGCTCCCGTGGATCCTTATCACCCATTTTTGTTGTCTCAAAATGTCGTGCGAGTAGATTAGTGCAAGACACACAGCAGTACACAACGGCTCTAGCATGGTTTTGTACTGATTAAATCACATTCACAAACCACGTGTGAGCAGGTCAATGCAAGACACACAGCAATACATGACGGCTCTAACATTGTTTTACTCAACACACAACATAATCATAAAAACCTCGTGTGAACAACTCAGCGTAAGACACACAACATACCTGAGGTATCGAGTACGGTATTACTAGAAAATTACATGCGAGCATAGTTAGAGCAAGACACACAGCAATACTCGAAGGCTCTATCATGATTCCCAAAATCTAGTGCGAGCATCTCAAGTGGAATACACAGCATCACCTAAGGCATAGAGCACTCTTTTGTTTTCTAAAAAATCCCTTTACGTGCGAGCAGGGTTGATCAATCTATTGTTGCCCCTCAAGCTCTAGCACGATTTCACACAGAAAAGAAGTAGAAGGGGTTTCATGTACTATCATGAATGAGAGGGTAAATCTCACTTCAATCACTCGATAGAAATATTTCATGCAATTTGTTAAACTAGGAGCCCATCTATTATCATTCTTTCTCAAAACGTTTGCAAAAAACCTCTTTTCATAACAATCATAGAAGTCATGCAACTTATATGGTTAGCCTTATTCTCATACATAGTTTTCTACTTAGATATACCAATATCAATATACTTTTCATATACACTCACACACAGTAGGTAAGAAAACATACGTATAGCTATCTCTAATAGCTCACATAAGTCCCTTACCTCGAATCACGCTTGAATCATTTTCCTTCGATTTCCATTTCTCGTGATCTGTCTTATCAACTCCAATTATATCCTTTGGAGCTGAAATTGTGTATTACACACATCAGTATATTTTCATATACTTCATTTCACTTGCATGATACACAAATTAATGCATTGGGCCATTTATATCTCATTTGGCCCCATTACACTATTATCGGACTTTATCCTTTCTTAAGTCCATTCGAGTATATAATTCATTTTCGAGAATCTCTCAGACTCCTCGAGTCTATTTATTCATATTAAATCGGTATTAAGCTTAAAATACCTCAAGTTCATGATTTTTTTTCATTGTGGCATTTCATCAAATACCTCATATACTCACTTTCAGCTATTATTGTTTCTAACAGATAGATTTCACCAAAACTATTATACAAGCATATACACATGCTCAATAACATCAATGCATACTTAATTCATCCTAAATCCTTGCCTACTAGTCCTTTTTACACTTTGACACATTTAACCATTTATAGGTTTTAGAAGGTTAGGCATGAACTAAGACGTTTCAACCATGAATCTATATTCTAATAAACTCATACCAGTGTTTAGATCAACATTTATGAGATTGATGCATTAAAATCTTACCAATCTCAGCTTTTCTTCTATTTCACCCCTTTGAGGAAAAATTCCTTTTCTCATTCCATTTAATGATTTTACCTATCATTTCCAACTATGTTGTTCTTCTCCACTCTATGAACAACTTTGATGTAATAAACTTTTCTCTAATCTCAATGAAAGGTGTTGATAGTCTAAAGAGGAAAGTTAGGTCACTTTGCTTCAAAATATGGAAATGTTTGATGTTTCTCCCGTGAAATGTAGTTCAACAGCCATATTTTATAGAAATTACTTGATGAGATCAATCTCCATTAGTGCGGGATCGATCTGCTGCTGCTTTTAGCCTTCCTGCACTCAGTTTTTAAGCTTAAGAGATCGATCTGTCGAAGAGCATGAGATTGATTTTATCCAGGCTGAGAGCTTCACAAATCGATTTGGTAGGGTAATGAGATCAATCTACTCCTTTCTGAGACACAATGAGATCGATCTGCTTTGAGGATGAGATCGATCCTGGCTTGGCAGAGACTTAATGAGATCGATCTGGCTTGAACTGAGGATCGATTTCCTTCTTCAAAATGCCTCTAAGATCGATATCCCTTGCATTAGAGATCGATCTCCCCTTGCTCTGCAGCCATACATAGAGTCAATTTCATCCTAAATTCTCAAAGCTAACTTCATATCAATTTACTCCACCACTCATTTTGCATTCAATACATTTTTATCACTTCAAAAGGTCCATTTCTTATTATTCATACTTAATGAAACTTGTGTGTACATCACGAATCCACATAATAAGTGTGTAGATCAGATTTGCAGACCTTACATCACTTATGATTCATATTACATAAACGAATGTATACTTAGGGAATCATAAGGGTTGCATATGAAAATACGAGACTTACGGTGGAGGACGCACTTAGATAAACATACCTAAGGTGTGAGGATAAATGCTTGAGCTCTAAAGATGAAGGGTCAGTAGTGGATGGAAAGAAATCCAATGCTAGAGTAGATAAGGTGTCTAAAGTTTCAAACTGGGTAATCTCTATCAGAGGAGAAACCTCTAACAACTGTAGAGTCTCATAGACATCATCATTATCTATTCCTTAATATCAATAAATTTTCCTAAGGAAGCCTTTAAAGGGTTTAGTGGATGTGTCTTAGAGAATTCCTTATTGATGGGTCTATCAACTATGTCTATCCTAAAATAATCATGAGAGTCATTAGGAAACTTCAAAAATTTGAAAACATTAAAAGTTACCTCTTGATTCTGAACTCTCATGGTCAATTCCCCCTTTCTGTACATCTATAACAGTCTTGCTAATAGTTAAGAAAGGCCTACCTAGTATGATGTGGACTTCTTTATCTTCTTCCATATCGAACACAATAAAATTCACAGGGAATATAAACTTATCCACCTTAACCGAGAAATCCTTGTTGACATATTTTGGATACTTAATTGATCATCAGCTAACTGAAGGGTCACTGTAGTAGGCTTTGTAGCTCTTACTCCTAACTTCTGATATATGGCCTAAGGCATCTGCTTAATATTAGCTCTTAGATCACATAGGGCTTTACCAAAGAACTGGTCTCATATTGTGTAAAGCATGGTAAAGCTACTTAGATTCTTGAGCTTTGAGGGTAATCTTGTTTGAATGATTGCACACACTCCTCAGTAAGTGTCACTGTCTCATAATCCTCAAGTCTTCTCTTCCTTGAGAGGATGTCCTTCATAAACTACACATAACCAGGCATCTACTCTAAAGCATCAACAAAAAGATGTTAATGTGAAGTTTCTTAAACACTTTTAGAAATTTAGTAAACGTTGATCAAGCTTTTGGTTTAGAAACATCTGAGGAAAGCATATTGGTGGCTTAACTGGATGAGGTATAATGTTAACAATTGTAGGGCCAGAAAAAGAAAAAGAAGAATATGAAGAAGCGCCTAACTTAAGCCTCTCTTGTTAGACCTGTATTTCATGTGTAACTTTATGGATTCATAAGTGTGTTAATGTACTTGTAATGTGAAGTACAATTGATGTAAATTCCATAAATGTAATGTACATACATGTAATAAGAGTTTGTAATGTACATACAAGTTTCATTGAGTATGAATATGAAGAAATGGACTTTTATAAGTGATGAATGTGATTGTAACTCAAAAAGAGTAGTGTGGTAAATGGAATATAATTGCATGAATCTAAATATTTCCATTTAGCTTTGGCTATACAATGAATACACACAAGTTCTAATGTGTATAAGGTATGGATGGATGCCATTTTTAAGTCTAAAAGGTGGTTGGATGAGAAAATGACCATGGTAGCAAATTAAGGACATTTGGGTGTGAGTTACTGCAAAAAAAACTACAGAAAATCTGGAAAATATGAAAGCCAGATCAATCTCATAGGATGAGAGATCGATCTGAAAGAGCCAAAATGCTCTTATTTGAGCAATGGAATAGAGCAGATCAATCTCCCATGGGGCCAAATCGATCTCCTAAACATTTTGTAATGAAAAGATCGATCCTTAAGCATACAGATCGATCTCCTTAGCTCTCTATTTGGAGCAGATCGATCTCATGCTTAAAATACCATGAAAAAGAGAAATTTAAGGGGACCAGATCAATCTCCTCATAGTGTAGATCGATATCCTCAAGTGATTTCTATAAAAAAAGGCGCTGAAAATCTGTAATTTTTGGGAAACAACATCACCCTTCCATTTTTCACCCAAAACCTAAGTTTATCTCTCTAAAATCAGTCCATTTCCAGTAAGAATTGAGGGGAGGCTATTAGATACAAAGTTGTTCATCTTGAGGAAGAGAACAACATAGTTGAAACCCAAAACCTCATTGTTGGTATTGAAGGAGCAAGGAACATTTCCCATTGGAGCAAGAAGAGAAATTTGATTTGGTAAGTTTCTAATACTCCAATCCAAATACATTATTTATTTAAGTGATTTCAGAGTTGATTTGCATGTGTATGGATGATAGGAAACACATAGGATGAGATGGAATTAGTATGTGACCTAGAAATGGAATGAGTCTAGTGTGAGAAAGTGTAAATTGGGTGAGTTGGTGGTTTATGGATGTTGATAAGTTGTTATTGGAGTAATGTGGATGATTTGAGATGGGTAAATGAAGCCACATTGTGAGTTTAGAGAATTTATAGAAATGAGTAGGTAAAATGCTTGATAAATGCCATAGTGAAGAAATCAAGGAAAATTGATGAGATAAGAACGCTGTGAGCTTAATATCGATTTGATATCGATAAGGTATGAATCAATAGGCCTAAAAGAATCATTGGGTTCAAGATATGAATAGAATAACGAACCTAGGCCTTATGAGAGCTAATGGGAACTATAGGTCGAATCAACTATAGTAAACGCAAGAGTTGGATTATAATGGACTATAATGATGTGAAATACGACTTTGTGCAGTTTCGAAGAGCTCGAATGAGACAAATCGAACCACATAATTAAGCAACTTAAAGGAAGTGGAAATATCACGATGTGATTTCCAAGTAAGGGAATTTTATGAGTATATAGAGGTAGCTGCTCGTATTTTATGGGTATATAAGGTGTTGTAGATTTGCATGATGGTTTGGAAAAGTGGTTGATGATGTATGTGAATAATTGTGAGTACATATACGATTTGGTTCCAAAATGATTCTTGAAAAAGGGATAGTAAGGCTAATAATTGCATAAATCACTTGTTTGAATGTTTTCACAGAACCCAATGCTTTGTTTTAAGCAAATGGTTGGATAGGCTAGCTATTGTTTGATTGATGTTGTGTAATAGCATATGAGAGGTGCTAAATATGTTTTTGAGATTGGTTTTGAATGTTCATGAGCTGCCTATCATGTTTCTGTGAACTAAACCGTGTTGGAGCCTAGCTCGCACCGGCTATTGATGTTTTCATATGTTTGAAACATGCTGGGGCTTAGCTCGCACTTTGGTTTAAAACTATGATGAAGCTTTATAAACCGTACAGGAGCTTTTGCTCGTACGTGGATTTTGAGTGGTTTTCTTATGCATATAACTGTACCGGAGCGATACTCGTACATGGTTTCTTTATATTTTTATGCATAAATGTCGTACTAGATCGTTGCTCGTACGAGGTGATTTATTATAATGCATGAATTCACGCTAGAGTGTAGCTCGCGTTGGTTTTCACACTGTGGTATGTATGAGGCTGTGGAGAGGGTGATACAGATTGGTGTTCAGGGAACCCAACAGGCCTAACAGACCTCTTGAGTGGGGTGAGGGTGAGGGGCTAGGACCTGACATTAATCCATTTAGGGAACCCAACAAGCCTAACAGACCTCTTGACTGGGGTGAGGGGCTAAGTCCTGAATCAGGGAACCCAACAGGGGCGAGCAAGGCCATGAGGGGCTAGGACTTGGTATTAAGAGTACTCCCACGTGCACTCGAGACTAGAGGTTTCACTCGGTATGGGGTAGATAAGACCTACCGCAGGCACCCCTAATCCATGTTATGGGTCCGCAGAGTACGATGTATTGTGTATATCACATGGAGTACGATGTACCGCGTGGTGGTTACTTGATTTGAGAAAGTTTGGCAGATAACTAACCCACCTTCGTACCAGCATGATACCCCGCACATCGGAATCCGTGTGGTCTGGGATGATATGTGACATAGTTGGCCAACATAGTCAGTCGAGATATAGTGACCCGTCTCCTTGCTTGATTTACATAATACCACATGGTTTAAATACTTGAGTGTGATTTGACTGTCCAGGGTAGACCTGAGGGAGGGGTCGAGCCTTGTGGGATTTAATTTTTGAGATGGTAATGATGTTGTGATTGTGAAATGATTTGTTTTTTATTGTGAAATGACTTGATGGGACTTTGGGGTATTGAGAAAGAGATAATCAAAAAGGATGTTTTTTAAACGAATTACCCTTTTTATGAGATTTGATAATTGATGAGCATGAGACGATTTTTACATGTTGATGTTACCTTGTTTTATATGCCAATTTCCATGAATTTAAATACATGATATATGTATACTCATATGGCATAGTTTTAATTCCTCATGCTCCTATTATAAATAATTTATGCATAACATTATTAACATGTAGATAGACTAGTTATCTACCATGCTTGCATTATCGCCTTACTGAGCGTGTGGTTGCTCATCCCTCTATATTTTCCCTCTCTACAGAGTGTACATAGTGGCCTAGTGAGGACTGAGGCATTTTGGTTAAGACATCCACTACATCTCCATCACTCAGAGGTATATACACAGTGATTCCTTTTTGTATCTAAATAATGTAAAAGCACAGTAGCCAATTGAAATGTAATTATAGGGGATGTAGATGTCATTAATTGTAATTTGTATAAGTAAATGATTGACTTTCAAATGTACGACATCACTTTTATTAACTGAGAATGGATATTACGAGTGGATTATTATTGACTCACAGCCCAACAGTGTAGTGGTAAATTTGTTCACGACCGAGTAGGGAAAGGAATAAATGCGAAAAATTTATTGAGATTTTCGGTTAAAAAGAATGAAATGGGTCGTGACATCTCTACATCTTGATCATTGTGCACCTATTCCTTTTGGGCTGCCTCTTTAGAACCTAGGGGCTCTACCTCTATGGCTCAATAAGACTAAACTTAGCATGTGGATCATCTAACTCTCCGTTGCTTGTATAGTTTATGGCCTTAACATGCTTCTTACCTTCTTTTTGTCTAATAGGATTATCTTCGATATTATGAAAAGGGCTCTTGTGGATGCTGATCGAGAGCATTAGCTATCTGTCCAACCTAGACTTTTGGGTTCTTAGTGGAAGTTGCATGATTCTATAGGATAGTTATGAACATCTCCTTGAGTGAAGGCTTCTTTTCAACTGCAGGTGCAGACATGTGTTGGGGCTACATATGTGGTAGTGGTGGATGTTGTAAAATTGATATGACTATTAGGAATGATGAAACTAATGATGTTAAATCTACTGAGGTGGTGGTACATGTGGAGGTTGAGGCTGAAAGCTAACTTGTCCTAAGGGTCATGAAATAGATGACTGCCCCTGATTTTGGTTCCAAGAGAGATTATAATGATTCTTCTACTCGAGATTGTAGGTGCTGGAATATGGATTGTTCTATTACCTCTGTAGTGCGGCTACATATTGAACAAACTCTAGGTTTAGTGAGCACCTACTACTAGAGTATGTACCACCACACATAATGTATAAGATGAAATGACCTTAGATGTCTGAAATAGGGTAGGACCAATTGTAGAATTAGGTTGGGTGCTAAGAGATTCTACATTCTTCATAAGTTTGGCAATCTGAGAGGTCAAGGTAAATAACGCATCCAACTCATAAATTCCCACAGCCTTCTTAGGCAGCTGTCTCTTTGATGACCATTGATAATTTTTGGTTGCCATCTCATCCAACAAACTATATGCGTCCTCCTCCATATTGTACATCAAAGCTCCTTAAACGGTAGCATCGACGATAATCCTATTCTGTCTAGTGAGTCCATTATAGAAGGTTTTAACTTGCAACCATAAAGGAAGGCCATGATGAGGACACTTCCTAATATGGTCCTTGTATCTTTCCTATGCCTCATAAAAGGAGTCAGAGTCAAACTGAGAGAAGAAGGATATATCACTAAGTAATTTGGCCATTTTGGAAGGAGGAAAAAATTTGGTTAAGAACTGACGAGCCAACTCATCCATTGTGGAAATGGAACCAGGGGGTAAAGAAATCAACCACTGTTTAGCTCTACACCTAAAAGAGAAAAGGAATAGCCTAAGCTTAAGTGCATTACCCGCGAACCCTGTAAGGCCCGTGAATTTCTATGTAATCTTATGATTTCCATGATGTACAGACAAGTTACACAATAAATGAATCATAAGAATTGCATATTTTTTAGTTTTAAGTGTGAATGAAATGCAGAATGGGTATTGAAGTGATTGAATATGTAAACACCACAAAATTCCTGTATTTAATTAGACTATATAAAAATGGGAACAATATATTTTAATGGAAGTGTGAATATTCGTTGTAGGGCTTGAGGAGTATAGGAGCTGAGAAGCTTGTGAATGACAGGGAACCCAAAAATACAGGAAGTGATTAAGCAAATACAAGCATGGAGGGATCGAAAATAATTTTGATGAGAAAACTTATGTCGAGGATTTATAAAGAGTGATGAGATCCCAAGAATATTTCATTTTCGAAATAATGAGAATTTCATGAAGACATGAATATTGTGTCATTAAATAATTTTATGAGAAGAAAATGTATATATATCTATATATATATATATATATGTATATGTATATATATGCTAGGGAAAAATTTAAAATGGATAAATGATGATGATATATATATATATATATATATATATATATACAGCAAATATAAATATATATATATATATATATAAATATTGTGATGTATAATATATAATATATAAGTATTAATAATAAAAAAAATTAAAGCATGAAACAATTAAAATAAAATAGAAACAAAACAAATAAAACAAAAAAAAAACAATAACAATAAACAAACAACTAACAAATATATATATATATATTAATATATATTTATAAACATATATTAATATAATATATATGTGTTAATATAAAATATAAAATATAATATAATATTAATATATATATATATATAATGGTGTACGGAATTGGCTTCAAAAAGAAGCTAATCCCGCACCTGGAAATGAAAAAAAATGAAAGAGCAATTGAAAAGAAAAAAAAAAGAGGATAGCTGGGCGGGAAAACAACCAAGGAAATGAGAAGAGGAAGAAGAAGGAAGAGGGGAAAAGAGGAGCTGGCCGGGAGAGAAAAGAGAAAGGAAAAGAAGAGAAAGAGGAGAAAGAAGGAAATAAAAGAGGAAAAGAAAGAAAGAAGAAGGAGCTGATCGGGAGAGGAAGAAAGAAAGAAAAAGAAAGGAAGGAAGGAGAAGAAGAAGAGGAGAGGAAGAAGGCTGGAATCGAGAGGCAGGGGAGAAGGAGAGGGAGATCGAAGGAAGGGTTGGAACCGAGCGGCAAAGAAGAAGAAGACAAAGGCTGAAGGAGAAGAAAGGACCGACAGAGAAGAGAGCAGAACCGAGATCGAAGAGTGAAGCAGAACCAGGAAAGCAAATCTGGAGCAGGAGAGCTGATCGGGGGGAAAAGGAAGAAAGAAAGAAAGAAAAGAGAAGAGAAAGAAGAAAGGAGGGCCGATCGGGAAGAGCAGACCGAGGTAAGGGAGAAGAAAACGAAAGCAGAAAACGAAGCTGGAAATAGAGGGAGACCGAGGGGCTGAAGAGGAGAGTGATCAAATAAGGGTGATGATTTTGGAAGGCTGGAACCGAGACTGAAGAAAAAAAGGGGAGAAGAAACAGAAGCAAAACCAAAGGAGAAGAGGACTGAAGGAGGAAGAAAATCGAGACTGAAGGGAGGTGAAACCGAGAGGCAGGGGAGAGGAAGAAGAAAATAAAGGCTGGAAGGAAATAGAACCGAGGGAGAAGAGGCTGAAGTTAGAAGCTGACCGAGAGGGAAGAAAGGAAAAGGAGAAAAGAAAAAAAAAAGAAGAAAGGAGAAAGCTGGAAAATTTTGGAAAGAAAAAGGTAAAATGTATTTATGTATATATGTATATTTAATTTACATGTATATATATATATATATATATATATGTGTTGTAGATACAAGCATGTTAGTGTAGAAAATGAGGAGTAGAAAAAAAATATATATTTGTGATATTAAATAATGGAAACAAATAATATATATATATATTGGTGTGTATATACATATGGGTGTATATAAGATAAATGTGTATGTTAGTATATGTACATACAAAGAATATATACATGTGATAAGGAAAAATGAAAACAAATAATAATAATATATATATATGAGTATATATATATATATATTTATGTGTATATACATATAGATGTATATAATAAATGTGTACGTTAATATTTGTATGTACAAAATATATAAATGGTAAAGAAAATATATAAACGTGCGTGTTGGCCTAGGTATGTACAATAATACGTACACACGAAGTAGTAACGAATAGGTTACGATTTTAACACAATTCAGACAATTCGCATGAATAGGGTGCTAAGTGTACAATTTTGGTGTAGGTGATTGTAGAAGGAATTAAAGGAGGTACTAGGAGGCGTTACCACTCGAATTTGAGATTTTTGATAGATCGAGGTAAGGGGTACTATTTAACTTTGTTCTGATAATGCATTCTTGTTTCACCGATAAAAGATTTTATGAAGGTGCATATAATTTGAAATTATTTATCGATGCTTTCATACTTGTGAAACTGTTTACGAAGCATGTTTTAATTTGTGGAAATATTCCCCGAGTACCTTCCATGATATGAAAGGAATTTCCCTAAGGTATGAAACGTATGGATGTTTTACATTTATTTATGATTTTATATCCATATCGTTAAATAAACTTTTAACAATTTCAAAAGCATAGAAAAAAGGGAAAAAGGGGGAAAAAGAAAAGATGTTTTGAGACTATAGGCTTCATGCATGGTTACTTCTTGTGGTGTTCCGGCTTCACCACTTGAGTACCGGTACGTAGGGCCCCTGTAGCACTTGGCTCTACTTGTGTGGTAGATGTCTCACTACTTGTGGTTTATGATGATGATGTTTTAGTAGTATCTCGTGCCCGCGCAGCATGCATGAATGTTTCCCCCACGGTGAGTGCCATTGGTGCCCGTGCCTTAGCTATGTGCTAGTATATGATAAGAAATAAGAAGATACTATGATTATGATTGTTGTACGACCCTGATCCAGTCTACAGCCCCCTTACCATGGCCATAGGTATGATGACTCTCTACGGAGAATGACACGTATCGCATGACTTAGTTATAGCCTAGTCTCCTCGATTTGATTATGAATATCGACTATGATGAATGAATATGTGTTTTCATGATATATACGATAATTGGTTACGACCGATATGCTTCATGAAATGTTTATGAAATGTTTATGAAAGGTTCATGAAATGTTTATAAAATGTTCATGAAATGTTTATGAAATGTTTATGAAAGGTTCATGAAATGTTTATGAAATGTTCATGAAATGTTTATGAAATGTTCATGAAATGTTCATGAAATGTTTATGAAATGTTTATGAAAGGTTAATGAAATGTTTATGAAATGTTCATGAAATGTTTATGAAATGTTTATGAAAGGTTCATGAAATATTTATGAAATGTTCATGAAATGTTTATGAAATGTTTATCAAAGGTTCATGAAATGTTTATGAAATGTTTATGAAAGGTTCATGAAATGTTTATGAAATGATTATGAAATGTTTATGAAATGTTTATGAAATGATTAGAAAGGTTTTGAAATGTTTACAAAACGTTTATGAACCCGATGGTTTTAAGAACTCATTCATGAACAATGAAAAGTTGTAAAATGGTTAAGCATGTTATTTGTTTAAAGACACGCATGCTTTATGACTTTTTATGATGATTATGCATGAAATGATAATTTATGTATTTCATTAAAGTTCCGTTCTATGAACAATTTCACATGCTTTTATATATCAGAACTGTTTTAAAAGTATTATCTTGCTGGGCTTTTCCCCAAAAGCTCACCCCTCTACCTTCAGACCATTTGCAGTGAATCTATAGGTGTTACCTACTGCGTACACGACGTAGGCTGGTGGGAAAGAGCTACCCTAGGCTACTTTGTGTACACACAGAAAGGTATACAATTACATTCCTGTACCAGACATATTCGTATGCACAGACATATATTGGAAACTTTTTGTTGGAATGTAATTTGTAAGGAAAACGATGTAAGGATTAATATTTTTGAGATTAGGTTTTAAGATGATTGGTATTTAATCGAAATGGATGTATTGAGTTGTAAATGTGGATTTGGAAAGTATGCTTGGTAGTTGTGGATATCTAGGATTGTTGGAAAGCATGCTTGGTAGTTGTGGATATCTAGGATTGTTAAAACAATTGAATTGTAGATGGGTAGGCTCATATATAAGCCGTTATGCTGCCAAAATTTCTATCGGCCATATAAGTCAAAGTATGAAGTTTAAATATAAATTCGGATATAGAATTAGGAAAGGTGATTTGACACTGCACAGGAATACAACCAAAGTGAATAAGGGAATAAGTGGGTAAATTAAGCTCAAAAAAAATCCCCTAAATTTCAAGGGTCAAGGCTCGTTACAGAATATGAGTTTACCTTTGAAAATTTGGAAAATTTACAGGTAAAATGTTACAGGATGAATGCCAGATCGATCTTACATGCAAGGAAGATCGATCTCAATGTCTCGAAATAGAGTAACAACCATTCTGTAAAGAGGACATCGATCCCTCATCTAAGCATATCGATCTCTTATTCAATAGTAGATCGATCTCTTATTCAATCAGATCAATCCCTATGTGATTCTGTAAGGAACAGATCGATCCTCATTTGATTTAGCAAGAGCGGATCGATCTCTCCCCATGAGCATCAATCTCTAGTAGCTTTTCCCTAGCAAAGATCGATCTCTTCCCAAAGCCAGATCGATCTCTAAGTGATTCTGCCTAGCCAAGATCGGTCTCTACCAATGAGCAAATCGATCCCTTCTTCAAAGAGGTAGATCGATCTCATCCAAGAGGCAAATTGATCCCCTAGCCTGCATTGTCAAATTCTGAAGGAATTTAAGCAAGGGGAGATCGACCACCACCCTTGGAGATCGATCTCATAACGTGATTACTATAAAAGAGACCTGACTGTCGAGCCTTCTTCCCCAAAAATCCCAAAACCTTCTATTTTAACCAATAACAACCTAGTTTTCTCACTCTAGGATATCCTTACCTTCCAAAAATATTTGAGGAAAAAGCTATTTTAGCAAAGTTGTTCCTAGTGAGGAAGAGAATAACATACTCAAAGATTGGAAGTTGAAACTTTGGATTTTAAGAGAAAAGAGGTTTTTCCCCAATTTGGCAAAAAGAGAAAAAAAGTCAAGTTGGGTAAGATTTCAATACATGATCTTCTTTTATGTTAATCTAGACATTTGATGAGTTGATTGGTGTATATAATGTTGGCTTAAATGTTCATGTACATGCTCAAACAACCATGACCTAGAATGGGCTTAGTGAGAGAAACTTGAAATGGCATGGAGTGATGATGGTTTAAACATGTAGATATGTTAGTAAGCATGTATAAAATGATTTTAAGATAACTTTGTGAAATCCATATGTTGGAATGGATGATGATTGGAAATGGGCATAAGAGGTGTTTGATAAATTGCCATAGTAAAGGAAATGATGAACTAGAGGCATTATGAGCTTAATGTCGGTTTAGTGTGAATCAATAGACCTAAACAGTTCAATAGATTCTCGAGAAATGAATAGAGCAATCAAAATGGACTTTAAAGAAAGTAAGGCCTTATAAGTGTTAATGAAAAAAGTAAGTCAAATCGACTATAGTAAACGCAACAACTTTATTACATTGGGTTAAATTGATGTGATAAGTAATTTCTTACAGCCTCAGAGATCTAATTGGAAGTGAATCAAACTGCACAATCAAGCAGCTCTGAGGAAGTGGAATCACTCGACGCAATTCCAAGTAAGGGAATTTTACGAGTATCTAGAGGTAGTTGCATGTATTTTAAGGGTGTTTATAGGGCTTGTAAATGTTTGGTTACCTGGATAAGAAATAATGGTTTGTGCGAATGATTTCGGATTTATATGATTTTGGTTTTGGAAGTGACTGTTACAGAAAGGGTAGTAAGGCTAATAAACTTCATGAATGTCATGTTTTGATATTTTTACGAAATACATTGCTTTGGTTTAAGCAAATCTACGGATAGGTTGGCTATTGACTTTATAATTTCATGAAATAGCACGAGTCAGGTGCTGACTGTGGTTTTAAGGGTGTTTTGTTGAAATAGAGCCGCCTATCAGATTTATATGAGTTCACTTGCTAGGGCTTACCCAAAGATGATTAAGACTGCCCCACAGAAGGGCAATGAGCTAAAGAGAGCTCTAGTTGATACTTCTGCTCTGAGAATGAGAGCAATAACTTAAGAGTAGGGGAAGAGGATATGACAGCTAATCTAATTTTGCTAAGTACGAGCGATTTTGATGTAATCCTAGGAATGGATTGGTTAGCTGTAAACCATGCTGTTTTAGATTGTTATGCTGAGACGGCTATGTTTCTTAACCCTGTGAAAGATATTGTAAAGTTTACTAAAAAAAAGTGAAAGAAGTAGTTACAGTATTTAGTAAAATGATTTACTATACTGACTAAGAATCAAAATGTTGAAGGTTTCATTGCGTACGTGATTGATACAAATAAGGTGCATCCGGAGTTGGAAGATATCCCTGTGGTTAGGGAGTTCCCAGATGTTTTTCCGGATAAATTGCCAGGGTTACCACCAGACAGAGAGATAGAGATTCTGTATAGATTTGGTGCCTGGTACTGAGCCTATTTCAAAAACCATCGTATCGCATGGCCTTAACTGAGTTGGAGGAACTCAAGACACAGTTCCAAGGACTGTTGGATAGGGGGTTTATCAAATCGAGTGTTTCGCCTTAGGAAACACTGATTTTGTTTGTGAAGAAGAATGATGGAAGCCTCTGATTGTGTATTGACTACAGCTTTTTAAATAAGGTTACCATCAAGATAGGTATCCCCTTCCCAGATTGATAATTTGTTGGATCAACTTCAGGGAGTGCAAATCTTTTTCTAAGATTGATCTAAGGTCTGGGTACCATTAGTTGAGAATTCGCAGTGGAGATGTGCCCAAGATAGTAATTAGGACCCGATATGGCCATTATGAGTTCTTGGTTATACCATTCGGACTGACGAATGCTCCTATAATTTTATGGCTTTGATGAACGATGTGTTCAAGCCATAATTAGATCGTTTTGTTATCGCCTTTTATCGATGACATCGTGGTGTATTAAAAATCTCAAGAAGAGCATGAACAGCACCTGAGGATTGTATTATAGACTCTCCGAAAGGAGTTGTATGCTAAACTCAGTAAGTGTGACTTCTGGTTGACTAAGATCTCATTTTTGGGACACGCTGTGTCAAGGGATTGTGTGTCAGTGGACCTATCCAAGATTGAGGTTGTAGTTCAGTGGGAACATCCGAGGACAGCCACCGAGATCAGGAGTTTTTTGGATTTAGCAGGATATTATCGGAGACTTATCGAAGGATTTTCGAAGTTAGCTGCTTCATTGACACGTTTCACTCGAAAGAGTGTTACATTTGTGTGGGACGATGATTGTGAGATACTTTATCATCTGAGTAAGGCTAATGTTATAGCGGATGCATTAAATAAGAAGAGCCTTGGGATGGTATCGTAAATGATAGGTAGGGAACACGAGTTGCTAGAACAGTTTGCTAGCCTCAGTTTGGGTGTTCTGCCTGTGATACGAATACAGACTGTGTGATAGCTAGCCTGAGGTTGGAACCTGATCTGTTGGATAGGATCAGACAGGCCCAGCAGAGTGATTCGTATTACGTTGATATGACTAGTTAGATGCAAACGGGCACAGTGATCAAGTATGAGTTGAGTTTTGATGGACTATTGAGGTTCAGAGGTAGGGTGTGTGTTCTCGAGGACCTATAGCTCAGGAGACTGATTTTGTCGGAAGCTCATTCTTCGAGGTACACGTTATATCCTAAAAGTTTATTGGTGGTCAGGTATAAAAAAGGATGCTCTAGAGGTTGTAGTGAGATGTCTCGTATGTCAGCAGGTGAAGTTAGAGCATTAGAAGCCTATAAGGTTATTGCAGCCTCTACCTATACTGACATGGAAATTTGAGCATATCACCATGGATTTCGAGATGGGTTTACCGAGGACCCACAGGAATCATGATGCTATATGGGTGATCACGGATAGACGGATGAAGTCAGCCCACTTCTTAGCTATGAGAGATACCGATACTCTGAGCGCATTGGCGGAGTTATATGTACGCGAGGTAATGAGGTTACATGGTGTTTCAGTGAGCATTGTTTCGGATAGGGATTCCAGCTTCACTTCCCACTTTTGGGAACATTTTCAAGAAGCTATGGGAACCCAGTTGAGTTTGAGCACTGCTTTCCATCCTCAGACAGTGTGTTGAGAGCATGTGTGTAAGATTTTAGAGGCTCCTGGGATGATTATTTGCCACTAGCCGAATTCTCTTACAAAAACAGTTATCATTTGAGTATCGGGATGGCACTGTATGAGGCTTTGTATGGCCGTAAATGTTGTTCCTCTTTTGGTTGGGAAGAAGTGGGTGACCGAAAGATTTTTGTTCTTGATTTAGTCACGAAAGCCTTTGAGGATGTTCGGTCGATATGCGATAGATTACGAACCACTCAGAGCATGCAGAAAAGTTATGCTGACAAGAGACGGAGGGTACTAGAGTTACAATTGGCGAGTTAGTGTTTCTTAAGGTTTCTCCTTCCAAAGGTATAGCGAGAGTTAAACTGATTCCTCGCTACGTTAGACCCTTTGAGATTCTTGATCGAGTGGTAGATAAGGCCTATAGGTTGGCATTGCCACCAGACTTATTAGGTGTCCATAATGTCTTCCACATTTCTATGCTTCGAAAGTGTCACCCGAATCCGGCACATGTGATTAGTTATGAGCCGTTGGAGCTCGAAGAGGACATGTCATATATTGAGAACCCAATCCGGATATTGGGTAGGAAGGAGAAGGTATTGCAGTCAAAGATGATCGTTTTGGTTAAGGTTCTCTAGTAGCACCACACCTTGGAAAAGGCTACTTGGTAGTTAGAGAACCTGATGCATGAGAAGTATCTCCAGTTATTAGAGGATTGACTTGGCTCTAATTTGGAGGACCAAATTTCTTAAGTTGGTGAGGATTGTAAGACCCAGATTTTTTATGTAGCTTATCCCTTATGATTCATATATGCACGAACATTTATTATGTTGGTTGAATCATAAGAAGAGTATTTACTACAAAGAAATTGTAAGTAAAGTGGTAAAACACATATAAGCTACATAAAGGCCGAATAAGGGCTATCAGAGCCACAGGCTAAATCGATAGGATCTGAATCATTCTAACTGAAGAGAAGAACTTATGATGTGAAAATATAGAGAACTCAAGAAGGAAAATCGGTTTGATTTGGTCCCGAACATATTGAAGTAGAGGAAATGCCTAAAAGGGGCTAAACGAGTCCGAAATGGTCCGTTTGAGGGGTATTTGATATATTCGCCTACCGAAAACGGCCAAAACATAAAGATGAGAATGTGAACCATGGAAAGTGACACTTTTGGATTCTTAAGAAAAAGTCAAACGTGGTCAATGGTTAAGAAAAGTGGACTTTGACCATATTTGACTAACCATGGTTAGAAACTAACCTAACTATGGAGAAAAAAATTGAGAAAAAATATTTTTAGTTAGAATACAAAATATTCATCCCCTGAAGTAAGGAAATTTTATTTAGATGAATTCCCGATTAAATTTAACAAGTAAAAACGCAATGGGCCAAAGTTGAAATTTTAAAGCCTATTGAGGTATAAACAAGTGTGGACCGAATTCGGAAAGCCCAATGGGCCGAATTGTTGGGCCATTTGGTGGGCCTAATATGAAGACAGTTGAAGGCCTAATTGGTAGAAAAATTTTCAGCCCAAAAGAAAAGCCCAAATCGAAAGCCCATTAGTATAAGTTAAAAATCATTAATAAAAGGTAGCAAAAATTCAATTTGGTAACCATCACTTAAACAAAGGTAGCAAAATCCAATTTGATAACCTTAACCTTAACCCATTAAAAGTCAATTAAGGTGGCTGAAATTGGTGACTTAATGGCTAAGTTTTTGGCTTATAAATACCATCCAACACATAATCATCTTCATCATTTCATTTTCGGCAAAGTGAAGAAACCATAACCAAATAGTTTTCAAGCTTTCTTTCACTAGAAATCACTAGGTTAGAGACATATTTGGAACAAGTGATCTTCATGAAAGTTGTTCCATATTGAGAGAGGAATAACATATGTTGGAATCAGCTATCACGAAGCCATATTGAGAGAGACAAAAATCAAGGAAGTTTTCGCCAAAGTGGGAAGTATAAACTAGGTGAGTTTTCAAGCTTCCAAATTCATATATGTTAATCTATGGATTATATGGAGTTGATTTGTATATGTTTTATGGATTGAAACATATGAAATCACTATGAACATGTGATGGCCGAAATTTGGTATATGAGTTTTGATAAATGCTCATGTGATTTTAAGCCATGTATAGGTTGATATGCATATATACTTGATTATGGCATGGTTAGTTATAATCAAATTGTTCATATGGATAGTTGTATGATGTTGGCATATAACATGTTTGATAAAGTGCCAAAATGAACTATAGGAAAGGCTTGAGTGCTAACTAAGTATTTGATAAAATGCCTAAGTGAATTGGCTAGTAAATGGCCATGAGTGGCGTTGTGTTGCATGAGCGACGGCATGATGGCTCTCGGCCACATGCCATGGCCGAAAAGGCCAATGGGCCAAGCCAACGTTGTCATGACCCATGAGGTGTTATGGGCCTCAGACAAGCCCAATAAGAGTTGGTGAGCCCCACAAGCCCAATAGGCCTAACATAAATGAATAATAAAGTGAAATGGGCTTAAGATGGTGTTAGGCCCATTAAGAGTTGTTAAAGCCCAACAAGAGTAAACAGACCCATTAAGTGAAATGGACTATTTTAAATGTGTAATACAATGGGAAAAGTGTAATTAACCTGATGAATGGTTATATGCAGCTCCAGAGTTTATATTGGGAGCTGATCGGACTGCGAGATTGAGCAGCACCGAGGAACTGAGGTCACATGACGTGATTCGAGATAAGGGACTTTTGCGAGTAGTTAGAGATACCTGCACGTATTTTCGTCTGCTTTTGCATTCACTTAAAAACTCTGAGGGTCAGAAAAAGTGAATAATAATTATCGTGACCCGATAGTTACAAATTACGATTTTACCCCTAGTTAGGAAAAAAGTCAACTTTTAGGAAAAGTTGTAAAAAGGATAGAAATCACAATTATGAGTGTTCTTACTGCTGTTTAGCAGAAGAGTAGATAGATAGGCTAATGTTTCCATGGTTGATGTGATATAGCACAATTTATAGTGCTGATTTTAATGTTTTGAAAATCATCCATTTCAAAGAGCCATCTATCGAATTATGTGAGAACAAATCATGCTGGAGCACAGTTCGTACTTGATTTTATATGTTTTCCACATACATTAGTGTTGGAGTATGACTCGCACTAGATTTTCATGACATGCATGATAGAATACTAGAGCGTTGCTTGTACTCAGTTTTATATGTTTTATGCATGATAGAGTGCTGGAGCTATTACTCGTACTCAGTTTTATATGATTTATGCATGATAGAGTACTGGAGCATTGCTCGTACTCAGTTTTATATGATATGCAAGATAGAGTGTTGGAGCGAATTGCTCGTACTCAAATTTTACATTAGATGCATGACAGAATGCTAGAGCGATGCTCGTACTCGATTCTTCATGATTTCTACATGACATAGTACTTGAGCGATTGCTCGTACTTGATTTGATAAGTTTTGTGCATAGCGTGGTACTGGAGCGATTACTCGTACTTGGTTTGAAAAGAGAACTATGCATGACCTAGTGCTGGAGGTTACTCGCACTAGTGTTTGAGCGGAGTGTCGACTATGAGTCACACTCAAAGGCGCGTACTATAGTTCTTCTGTGATATATAAGACATGTTGAAAACCATGCTGATTTCTTCGTGTAGACTAGGTGTCACACTGTTGAGATGTTCGCATGTGGATTTAGAGACATGGTATTGATTATCCATTGAGATAGGGTCCACGGGTGTACGTTGTGCCGTGTATATGTCACGGAGTACGTTGTATCGTGTGTTGTTGTGATGTGTATCAAGAGTTGAGGAGTTGATAGCTGGCGGTTATGATGGACTGACCCCCCCTCTCGTTGTAGTAGTGATTTCCCCGCACACCGAGGCCTGTGTAGCCTGGGATCACCATTATAAGATATGGCCATAGTCCAGGATATTATTGCATATAGTGTGAGACCCCATATATGTATAGTTGTAATGTGTGTAATTGGATCAAGTAAATGTGAATGGACTTGTAATGTAAAGTATGATTGATGTAAGTTGATTCGATGTACATACATGTAATATGATTTGTAATGTACATACAAGTTTCATTATGTATGAATATGAAGAAATGAGTTCTTACAAGTGATGAATGTGATTGGAACTCAAAATGAGTAGTGTGGTAAATGGAAAGAAGTTGCATGAATATAAATGCTTCCATTTAGTTTTGTATAGTATACCTTTGGATATACAAGGAATGCACACAAGTTTCAATGTGAATAAGGTATGAATGGATGTCATTTTCAAGTCATAAAGGTGGATGGATGAGAAAATGGCCATGGCAGGAGATTAAGGATGTTTTGGTGTAAGTTGCAGTAAGAAAACTGCAGAAAATCTAAAAAATATGAAGGCCAGATCGATCTCATAGGATGAGAGATCGATCTAGAAGAGCCAGAATGCTCTTATTTGAGCAATGGAATAGAGCAGATCGATCTCCAATGGGGCCAGATCGATCTCCTAACCATTCTGTAATGAAAAGATCGATCCTTAAGCATACAGATCGATCTCCTTAGCCCTCTGTTTGGGAACAGATCGATCTCAAGCTTCGATAGATCAATCTCCTACTTAAAATGCCATGAAAAAAAGGGATTTAAGGGGACCAGATCGATCTCCTCCTAGTGCAGATCGATCTCCTCAAGCTATTTCTATAAAAGGAGTGCTGAAATCTGAAAATTTCGGAAAAACAATATCACCCTTCCATTTTTCACCCAAAACCTAGATTTATCTCTCTAAAATCAGTCATTTCTAGTAAGAATTGAGGGGAGGCTATTAGGTATCAAGTTGTTTATCTTAAGGAAGAGAACAACATAGTTGAAACCAAAAATCCCATTATTGGTATTGAAGGAGCTATAGACATTGTCATTTGTAGCAAGAAGAGAAATCTAATTTGGTAAGTTTTTAAGACTCCAATCTAAGTACATTGCCTATTTTATTGATTTTGGAGTTGATTGGCATGTAAATAGATGATTGAAACCATTTAGGTAGTATTGGAATTAATGTGACCTAGAAGATGGAAGGAATCTAGTGTGAGAAAGTGTAATTTCGCTGAATTGGTGGTTTAGAGGTTATGATAAGTTATTATTTGTGTAATGTTGATGATTTGTAATGGGTAAATGAAACTACATTGTGGGTTGAGTGGAATTAGGAAAATGAGCACATGTAATGTTTATGGAAAAGCCATAGTGAGGAAATATATAGGCCTAAAGGAACACTATGAGCTTAATATCGGTTAATACTGATTCATTATGAATAAATAGGCCTAAAGGAATCCATAGACTCGAGATATGAATAGAGAAATGAAATGGGGCCTTATATGAGATGATAGAAGCTATAGAGTGAATTGACTATAGCAAAACCCAAAGGTTACGTGTAATAGATTGAAATAATGCGAAATATGAATTTGTACAGTTTCAGAGAGTCATTGGAGGCGCAATCAAACTATGCACATGTAAGTAGCTTTAAGGAAGTGGAATCACACGTCACGATTCTAGGTAAGGGAATTTTGTGAGTATATAGAGGTAGCTGCTCGTATTTTGTGGGTATATAGGGTGTTGTAAATTTGCATGATGGTTTGGAAAAGTGGTTGATGATGTATGTGAACAATTATGAGTACGTATATGATTTGGTTTATATGGATGTATAAAAAGGGATAGTAAGGCTAATAATTGCATAAAGCATGTGTTTTGAATGTTTTCACAAAACACAATGCTTTGATTTGAGCAAATAAAAGGATAGGTTGGCTAGTACTTGAATGATGTTGTGAAATAGCCCATGTGAGGCGCTAAACATGTTTTGAGATGTTTTGAATGTATGTGAGCCGCATATCGTGTGTAAGTGATTTAATTCACGTTGGAGACTCGCTCGCCCTAGATTTCGATGTTTTCATTTGTATGAAACGTGCTGGAGCTTAGCTCGCACCTTGATTTGGAAACTATGATGATGTTTATAAACCGTACTGGATCTTCTGCTCGTACATGGCTTTCGAGTGGTTTTTCTTATAAGTATAACCGTACTAGAGCTATGCTCGTATGTGGTCTCTTTATGATAGGATGCATGAGTCGTGCTAGAGTTTTACTTGCACAAGTTTGCACATTATGATACATATGAGGTCGTGAAAGTTGGTAAGATCCTCAAGCCCTACATCCTTAAGTCCCAACATCCTTAAGCCCGAGGAGGCGGGGAGGCTCTGTTCGGTTGGGAGGCTATCTTACGGTAATATCCTTAAGCCCTACATCCTTAAGCTAACATCCTTAAGCCCAAGGAGATGGGGAGGCTCTGTTCGGTGGGGAGACTCTCTTACGGAAGGATCCTTAAGCCAACATCCTTAAGCCCTGGAGGGGCAGGGAGGCTCTGTTCGGCAGCGAGGCTCTCCTACATGGGTACAGAAGGATCCTTAAGCCAACATCCTTAAGCTCTGGAGGGGCGGGAAGGCTCTGTCCGGTAGGGAGGCTCTCCTACATGGATATGAAAAATTCTTGGTATGGGGTAGGTAAGACCTAGGAATGGCACCCCCAATCACGATATGAGTCCGCGGAGTATGTTGTATCGTGTATATCACATGGAGTACGATGTACCGTGAGATGGTTATGTGATGAGAAAGTCTGGCGAGGGATAATCCACCTTAGTGCCAACATGATACCCCGCACACCTGGATACGTGTTGTCTTGGATGATATATAATGTAGTTGGTCCACATAGGCACTTTTGATATAGTGACCTGGTTTTTATTACATATGTGTGATTGTGATTATCCAAGGTAGACACGAGGGAGGGGTCGAGCCTTGTGGGATTTGATTTGTGAAATGGTAATGATGCTTGTGATTGAGAAAATGGTTTGTGATGGGATTGTATGTGTTTGAGAAAGAGCTTTATGATGTGATTTAAAAAGGATGTTTCAAGTGAATTTCCCTTTTTATTATGTGATTTGACAATTGAGCATGAGATGGCTTGTACATGATGATTTACCATGTTTTATTATGCCAATTTACATGATTTAAATACATGATATATGTATACGCATATGGCATAGTTTTGTTTTCCTCATGCTCCGAACTATAAACGATTTATGCATAACAGTATTAGCATGTAGATAGAGTAGTTATCTACCATGCTTGCATTATTGCCTTACTGAGCGTGTGGTTGCTCATCCCTCTCTATTTTCTCCCTCCTACAGAGTGTACATAGTAGCCCAGTGAGGACTGAGGCATTTTGGTTAAGACATCCGCTGGATCTCCATCACTCAGAGGTATATATACAATGATTCCTTTTTGTATCTAAACAATGTAAGAGCACATTAGCCAATTGAAATGTAATTATGGGGGATGTAGATGTCAGTAAAACATGTTTTGTATAAGTAAATGATTAACTTCAAATGTATGACATCATTTTATTAAATTGTGAATGAATGGTATGTGGTGATTATTATTGACTCACAGCCCAACTGTGTTATGGTGAGTTTGTTCACGACCGAGTAAGGTAACAGTAAAACGTGAAAAATTTATTGAGATTTTCGATTAAAAAGAATGAAAAGGGTCGTGACATATAGCCACCGTGTAAGACCCCGTATAAGTATAATTTTACTATGTACATAGAAATGTAAATGGAGTTACACTATGAATTCATAAGTGAAGTGTATGTGATGTAAGTCCATAAGTTAATGTACACACTTGTAATAAGAGTTGTGATTGTACATACAAGTTACATTGCATATGAATATGAAGATACGAGCTTAAACATGTGAAGAGTGGGAGTAAAATGGAAAATAGGTAGTGTGGTAAAAGAGAAGGAAATGTGCATGAGTTGTGCACTTTCATTTGGTGTATACCATATACTTTAGTTATACAAAGATTCCACACAAGTTTCAATAGGTATAAGGTATGAATGGATGCCATTTTCAAGTCTCAAAGATGATTGGAGGAGAAAATGACTATGGCACCAAATTAAGGATGTTTTGGTATAAGTTTACTGTAGAAAAACTGCAAAAAATCTGGAAATATGAATGACAGATCGATCTCATAGGATGAGAGATCGATCTGGGTGAGCCAAAATGCTTGTA
This sequence comes from Firmiana major, assembly GCA_033439115.1. Taxonomy (NCBI): domain Eukaryota; kingdom Viridiplantae; phylum Streptophyta; class Magnoliopsida; order Malvales; family Malvaceae; genus Firmiana; species Firmiana major. The sequence continues at coordinate 45,243,094 of CM065905.1, forward strand.
TTTGAGCAAAGGAATAGGGCAGATCGATCTCCAATGGGGCAAGATCAATCTCCAAAAATTCTATAATGAAAAGATCGATCCTTAAGCCTACAGATCGATATCTTTATCTCTCTGTTTAGAGCAGATCGATCTCAAGCTTCGACAGATCGATCTCATGCTTAAAATGCCGTGAAAAAGAGGGATTTAAGGGGACCAGATCGATCTCCTCCTAGTGCAAATCGATCTCTTCAAGCTATTTTTATAAAAGGAGTGTTGAAAATCTAAAAATTTCGAAAAAAAACATCACCCTTCCATTTTCAACCCAAAAACCTAACTTTCTCTCTCTAAAATCAGCCATTTCCAGTAAGATTTGAAGAGAGCCCATTAGAAGCAAAGTTGTTCATCTTGAGGAAGAGAACAACATAGTTTGCAGACATTTACCCATTTGTTGGATTGAAGGAACAAGGGGCATTTCTAATTGGAGCAAAGAGGAAATCTAAAGAAGTAAGTTTCTAGTGCACAAATCCAAGTACATTTGTCTAGTTGATGTTTATGAAATTGATGTGGGTGTGCACATTGTGGGTAGAAACTATCTAAAATGCATGGGAATGATTATGACCTAGAAATGGTCTAGTGTGAGAAAGTGGAATGTGTGGAGATTAATGATGAATGAGATATGTAGAAGTTAATAATAGTGTTGTGGTATGATTTTAAGATGTTGTTAGTGGATAAATTGTGAGAGTTACCTAAAAAGGGTAAAATGTGGATTGAGGCATTGGTAAATGCAAAGATGAGTTATATTGACTAATGAGGTCAAATGTGAGTTAACAACTTTAACTCAAGTGGTTTGGATGATTGAATTGCAGCTTCTGAGGATACACTGGAGCGAGTTGAGCCAAGAGCGTGAGAAGCTAAGAGGAAAAGAGTCACACCAAGTAAATCGAGGTAAGGGAATTAAGTGGACTCTTAGAGATATCTGTGCGCAATTTGGGCGCTTAAATGCTTTGTTAGAATGCATGAGATGTTAGGAAATGAAATTAGGTGATTGAAGGGCAAAAGTTGGGTGTTTGAGAAATGTGCATAAAAACAAAAGCATATTGCTTTGAAAGTCATGTTTTATTGCTTTTTAGCAAATGATTGGTAGGTTCGCTGACATTGAAATGATTTGCAAAAGAAATGAGTGTGTTTTGGTTTTGTTAACCATACTTTGCAAAGTTTTGAGCCACCTACATGATTTCGTGAGAATGAAAGCATGCTAGAGTATGACTCGCACGAGATTTGACGTGTTTTATACACATGGGTGCTGGAGCTTAGCTCACACTAGTTTTCACATGGATTTCATATTGGTGTTGGCATGGTGCTTGGAGCTTAGCTCATAGTAGATGCCCACCTTGCTTGTTGTCGTGCTTGGAGCTTTGAGTAGACTGGGTGTCACATCGATTAAATAGGCTCGCACGTGCATTGTTTTGACATGATTGATTAGCCGTGTTAGGAGCTTCGGGTAGACATGAGGTCATACTGATTAAATAGGCTCACACATGCGTTTTGAGATGTGGCGTGATATGATGTGTTGATTAGGTCCACAGAGTATGTTGTACCGTGCATGTAGCACGGAGTACGTTGTACTGTGTTGAGATGTGATATGTCATCTTCGGACGAGATCGCTATGGACCGGCGGGTAGGATTTGACCCACCTCCCGTGTGGAAGCAGATAGTGGTGATTTCCTGCACACTTGATCCATGTAGCCGGTATCACAGGTTATGGCCATAGACCTTGAGGTTATTACCTATTATTGAATTGCCTATCTCACATGTCTAATGCTTTGTGAATAATCCATGTTTGAAATGATTTGTGGGTCAGGACAGTCCGAGGGAGGGGCTGAGACCTGACTAGTGTGGACTTGTTTTGAGATATCAATGATAATGGCTTTTAAAGCGCACGGATGCATGATGTTTAATGTCATGCTTTATTGTGAAAATGCATGATGGTTAATGCCATGCTTATTTGAGAAAACGCATGATGGGTAATGCCATGCTTTATTGTGAAAAATGCATGATGGTTAATGCCATGCTTATTTAAGAAAATTGCATGATTGGTAATGCCATGATTTATTGTGAATTATGCATGATGATTTATACCATACTTTGAATTGAACTGTGCACTGGATTTTAATAGCATGAATGCTTTACATACCATTAACACAATCATACACTCATGTTTTGAGATAAATAATGAACTAAATGCTTTTGAGCATGGCATCACGATCACGTAGCTAGTGCAGTATCTACCTGTACGCATGATTGCCTTATTGAGCGTGTGGTTTGCTCACCCCCTTATTTTCCCCCTCTCTACAGAGTGTTGAGTATAGATTGAGCGTGACTGGAGGCGTTTCCCTTTTGGTAATCCGCTGTATCCCATCGCGTAAGGTATACACACTGTTGTAATTTTGTATCTAAACTTACGATAGCACAGTAGCATTTTGTATGTAACTATTGGGGATGTAAAACAATGTAAACACATGTAACAACTATGATATATATACATTTATACAAGTGTTTACTCATAAATAATATACAAATTGAATTGGTATGGTGGAGTGAGTTAGGCATCGACACACAGCCCAACTATTGAGGAGAGTTGCTGTTCACGATTGAGATAAGGACGAATAATAAATGATGCATGAAAATGCAAAAAATTGGTACATATTTTGGTAAGTTAAGGGTCATGACACACCGAGTCTCACATGATATATCACATGATTTTACATGTTTTTGTGATACGGGTAGAACTAAGGGATGGGTCGAATCCCGGTTGATGTGGTGTGAATGATTGAAATGTCATATTTACTGTGATTTGAATTAAATGGCATGATTTATCTAAAGGCACTATGAAATTATAAAGATGCATTGTTTTGCACGAAATGCCTTTGTTTTGAGAACTCAGCATGATTTTGTACATGGGATTTAATATGTACAATTATATATATTTTAAAATTCATGCTTTTGAAATGAGTTAAGGAAATAATATTTTATAAGGCAGAGCATTATTTTCAGTAGATAGTGTAGATGTCTACTTGCTTGCCTGATTTTCTTACTGAGCTGTGAGCTAACGCCTTTTTATTTCCCCCTCTCTACAGAGTGTTCGTAGTAGTTGAGCACGGCTGAGGTCTGGTATTCCTTGTGTCCACTGCACTCCCATCGAGCGAAAGGTATACATACACACGTACGATTTTGGATCTGAACATATAAACATCGCAGTGATATAAACGTATGTAATATGGGGGATGTATTTGTATTTAATATATGTGAGCTCACTATGAGAAAAAAGTAATTATAGCCAATAGATAGTTATATTGACATGTATGAATGATAAGATAATGTGGAAGAGGTGACTAATACCGAATCACAGCACAAACGATGGAGAAGAGAATGCGAAAAATTTATAGTGGTTTTTAGTAGTAGAAGTCACGGGCGGTCGTGACATCCTTCCCTCGAGTTTCCAAATTTCTCTGTTCCTTCTCTCCTATTGTCAGACCCATGTTTTCGATTTACGTATGTAGCTTGTACCTTATGATCCCTATGTGTACGAACACTTTATTACATAGTTGAATCATAAGAAGAGTATTTACTATTACGCAATCGACTATTAAAGAATAACAATGCATGTAAGCTACATAACATCGAGATAAGGGTTAAAGTGATTCCCAAACAAGTACAGGGGTAAAACGATCAAATGACTGAAATTTGATATAATTTCGATGAGAAAATTTTAATAAAAATATGAAATTGAGGAATCTTGATCAAAATCGAGGAAAATATTAAATTTCGAGTCCAATTGATCAAGATATAAATTTATTAGAATTTTCAAAATTTTTACCTCGAAAAATGAGCCCGAAAATAGTGGAAAAATATACCAAAAAGGTAAAATCGAACTGATAAATTCATTTACAGACTAAATGAATTTAATAGGATATCTTTAGATATTTTTGGGATATTTTTGGGATTTTTATTATTATTTTAAGGAATAAAATAATAATAAAAATATATTATATATAAAAAAAAGAAATCTGAAATTGGAAAACGTGGGGAGAGAGAAAAATAGAGAGGAAACCGCATGAAAGTCGAGGAAGAAGAAGACCTACCGGACGACGAGCACCGGCAACACCACGGCCAGACCAGCGGCCGAAAAAGAGAGAGTAAGTCGACGCAATCCTTCTGCCACCAGTCACGCCCTCCACCGACGTCGGACGTCTGTGAATCAAAGGGGGGAAGGCCGCGGAGGAAAAGAGGAGATCCGGAGGCCAGCGGAGGTGCTTGGCTCCGATCGAGCCTAGTCGAGAGATCCCCAGGCCGAAGAGCATCGAACAGCGGCAGCGATACTCGAAGAACCGGCCGGACGACGCCGGCACGACCAAAAGATCCCTGAACCAGTCGGCGATTCAGGGGAGAACCTTCTAAACTGAACCGGACCAGACCGGTTCAGCTAAGGAGAAAAAGGGAAAAAGAAGAGAAAAGAAAGAAAAAGGAAAAGGAAAATTTTTGAGATTTCACCGGACTTCGGGTAAGTCGATCCGAGGTCATAAGTTACCGATTTGATTTTCGATAAATTTATTTAAATTATATTTAATCAGAAATTGACCCGGAGTTAAATATACAAAATTGTGCAGTTCGATGATAAATTCCGAACGGAAGCCCGATCGAACTTCGATTTATGTACCATCGTATAATCTCTGGTAAGTAAAGCTTATTTACGACAATTTATGTGATTATAGCATATTTAAGATTTATTTTACGTACTTCGGATTAAATTTCGCATTTAGTGAATTATAAATTTCGAATTAACTGTCGTAAATGATATACGGGCTATCCAAAGAGCTTGGAATAAAGCCCAATGGGTATTAATAAGCCCAGTGAGTCGATAGACCCTGATGAAGGGAAATAATACGTAGAAAACGGTCTTAATACAGATTAAGGCTCAATTAAGGTGTTTAAGACCCATTAAGAGTAAACGGGCCCATTTAAGTGAAATGAACTGTATTAAATGTGTAATACATTAGGAAACGTGAAATTAATCCAGTGAATGGTTAAATGCAGCTCCAGAGTCATATTGAGAGTGACCGGACTGCGAGGTTTGGACAGCACAGAGGAAGAGAGGTCACACTACGTGATCAGAGGTAAGAGACTTTTGTGATTAGTTAGAGATACCTGCACGTATTTTCATCTGCTTTTATATTCACTTAAAAACTCTGAGGGTCAGAGAAAGTGAATAATAATTATTGTGACCCGATAATGGTAAATTAATATTTTACCCCTAGAAGGTCAAAAAGTCAACTTTTGTGAAAAGTTATAAAAAGCATGGAAACCACCATTTTGAGTGTTTTACTGCTGTTTAGCAGAAGAATAAATAGATGGGCTAATGATTTTAAGGTTGATGTGAATTAAGCACACTTTATAGTGCTGATTTTGATGTTTTGTAAATCATCCCTTTTTAAAGAGCCATCTATCATATTATGTGAGAATAAATCGTGCTGGAGCACAGCTCGCACTGGATTTCATATATTTTCCACATACATTAGTGCTGGATTGTGATTCGCACTAGATTTCCATGACATGCATGATAAAGTGCTAGAGTTATTACTCGTAATCAGTTTTATGTGATTTATGCATGAAAGAGTGTTGGAGCGTTTAGCTCATACTTGACCTTTCATGAGATGCATGACAGAGTGCTAGAGCGTTGCTCATACTCGATTCTTCATGATTTATACATGACATAGTATTGGAGCTATTGCTCCTACTTAATTTAAAACATGAACTATGCGTTGACCTAGTTGCTGGAGGTTTACTCGCACTAGAGTTGAGTTTGTGATGTGAAACAGTGTTTGAGAGGAGTGTCGACTGTGAGTCACGCTCAAAGGCGCGCACTGTATTTTATGTGATATATGATACATGTTGAAAATCGTGCTTGATTTCCTTATGTAGACTGAGTGTCACACTGTGAGAGGATTCGCATGAGGATTTAGAGACATGGTATGATATTCCATGGTTTTAAGGGCTAAGACATATGGCAGGCACCCCGACTGTGATGTAAGGTCCACGGAGTACGTTGTACCGTGCATGTGGCATGGAATACACTGTACCGTGTGGTGTTGTGGAGTTGAGGAGGATATAGCTGGCGGTTGTGATGGACTGACCCCCCTCCCGTTCTAGCAGTGATGCCTCGCACATCAAGATCTGTGTTGCTTGGGATCACATTGTCGGATATGATCATAGTCCAGGATACTATTTACATTTTTCACCATAGAGTCTCACATGATATATCACCTGATTGACTGATTTAATTACGGATAGACCTGAGGGATGGGTCGGACTCCGATTTTGTGATGTGAATGATTTAATGCCATATTTACTATGATTTAAATATACATGGCATGATTTATCTAAAGGCATTGCGATATTATAAAGATGAATTGTTTTGCACTACATGCCTACATTTGAGAAAGAAAGCATGATTTCTGTACATAGGATTTAATCTGTACAAGTATATGTATATCTATTTAAAGACATGCTTTTAAAGTGAGTTACGGAAATGATATTTTCGAGGCATAGCATTATTTTGAGTAGATAGTGTAGATATCTACTTACTTGCCTGATTTCCTTACTGAGCACGTTGTATGCTCACCCCCTTTCTTTACATCTCTCTACAGAGCATCAGTAGTAGAGTGAGAACTTTGAGGGATGTATTTATATGTCCGCTGCTATTCCCTATCGATCGACAGGTATACATATTTTGTACGGTTATGTATCTAAACATAGAAACAACACAGTGATGTATACAATATATATTATGGGGAATGTATTTGTATTAGATTTTATATAATCTTACATGTATTATAAAAGAAGTTAAAATCAAAGTATATTGACATGTATGAAAATGGATGATATGGTATGCGAGGGAGCTAACATCGAATCACAGCCCAACCATTGAAGAGAGGAAAGGTAAGTTAAAAATGCGAAAAAATTGTAGTGGTTTTGGTTAAGTCATGAACGACGGGTCCTGACAGAATGGTATCAAAGCAGAGGTTGGTCTGATGTGAGTCGATGTTAGAAAATAGGAAAGTGTACATCCCCATAATATTGTGCTATGTTTAGATATAACTGTGTATACTCGATAGGAGACGGACTAATTCATGATTATGAATGTAGGAACTTTGCCTATATGGCAAATATGCGTAGTGGTAGAGGGATGAGAGGTAGGACTCGAGGCCATGGAGATAGGCCTGAGAGATGAGTTGCTGCCAAACCATTAGCTACCTATGAGACTCCAGGTGCTACTGAGGTACCAGAGTGTGCTGAGATGCGCTTTACGAGATTAGAGCATAGTTTAGAGACGATTGTAGAGATATTGGCACAGACGATGCCAGGTAGGCAGGGATAGGAGGCAGGAGCTGCGACAGGAGAGGCAGTTGCCCCTAATACACCTACACAGACAACTCATGCACCAAGGAATGTAGATACTCTTACACCCCCACCAGTTTCGGGTGGTAGTGGATTAGGGTACGGATGTGATCTACATCGATTGCGAGAATTTCAGAAGTTTAGACCTCCATCTTTTAGAGGGTTCAAGGACCCTGTAGTTGCTGAGGAGTGGGTTGCTGAGATGGAGAAGCTTTATGGATTCTTCGAGTGTACGACATCGGAGATGGTCGCATTTACTGCGTTCCTACTGAAGGGAGCTGCAGAGCATTAGTGGAAGTCCACCCGACCCATATTGGGAGCCCGACACATAGATATTAGTTGGGAGATATTTCAGGAGGCCTTTAGGAGGTAGTTTGTTCATGATACCGCACAGTGGAAACTACAGGCAGAGTTTTTGGGACTGAACCAGGGGAGTTTGTCAGTAGACGAGTATGAGACTCGATTCCTATCCTTGGGGAGATATGACCCAGATACCATGTATAGTGAGGCCAAGAAGGTCCATAGGTTCATCGATGGATTGAGATCGGTTCTACAGTCCAGGTTGGTTCCATTAGATATAACCACCTATAAGGAAGCAGCGCGCAGGGCGCAACTATGCGAGTAAGATTATGAGAGGAATGCTTTCGAGTTTGGGAAGTTTAGCAGGAGCCGAGATATACAGAAGAAGAGGAAAACTAGGGATTTCAGTTATCGAGGAGTGAGGAAACTCTTTGGTAAGAGATCACGAGTTGAAAAGGCACAAGAGAGACTTACTGACCTCCTACTTATCCGACCTTAGCTCCAATAAAGGGTATTGTCATAGGAGGACAAAGATCTACTACCGATCAATGTAGAAGATGCAGTAAACAACATGGAGGTAGATCGTGCTCACTGACTCCTATAGTGTGTTTTCGATGCGGGAAACATGGGCATATTGCTAGAGCTTGCCTAGAGATGGTTGATACTATACCGCTGAAGGGCAGGGAGCCTGACAGAGCTCCAGCTGTATGTCTGCTCAGAGAGGTAGAGCGACGGCAGAAGAAAAGGGAAAAGAAGTGATGGGTCGAGGGCGCGTACATGCTTTGGACCAAGGGACAGCTGATGCTTCATCGGATGTGATACGAGGTAACATCCTGATTTATCATATTGAAGCATATGTTTTAATTGATCCTAGTGCCACGCATTCTTTTGTATCGCCTTCATTTGCATGTAAATTAGCAAGACATGTAGAGCATACACCGTTATGTATGATGATGTTGATCAGTACGCCTATGAATAGTAGTCAAGTTGTAGAACATGTATATAATGATTGTAAGTTGAGAGCCAATCTAATATTACTAAGTATGAGTGACTTTGATATAATAGTAGGAATGGATTAGTTATCTACAAACCATGTTGTTTTAGATTGTTATGCTAAGACAATTATGTTTCCTAACCCTACTAGATATGTTGTAAAGTTTAATAAAGAATAAATAAAAGGAGTAGTTATGATTATTATCTACTGACTTAGAAAACCTTCAACATATCAAGGTTTCATTGTGTACGTGGTAGACATGGATAAGGCACATCCAGAGTTGTTAGATATTACTGTGGTCAATGAGTACCCAGATGTTTTTTCGGATGAGTTGCCAGGGTCACCACCAGACAGAGAGATGGAGTTCTGTGTAGATTTGGTGCCTGGTACGGAGCTTATTTCGAGACCACCATATCGCATGGCCTTAGTTGAGCTAGAGGAGCTTAAGAGGCAGTTGTAGGAGCTGTGGATAGGGGTTTTGTTCGATCGAGTGTTTCACATTGGGGTGCATCGGTTTTATTCGTAAGGAAGAAGGATGGGAGCCTCCGATTGTGTATAGATTACCGATTATTGAATAAGGCCACCATCAAGAATAGGTATCCCCTTCCACGCATTGATGACTTGTTAGATTAGCTTCAGGGAGCACAGGTCTTTTCGAAGATTGACCTGAGGTCTGGGTATCATCAGCTAAATGTTCGGAGTGGAGATGTACCCAAGACAACATTTCATACTCGATATGGCCATTATGAGTTCTAAGTCATGCCATTCAGATTGATGAATGCTCCAGCTGCTTTCATAACTTTGATGAACGATGTGTTCAAGCCATATTTGGACCAGTTTGTTATCATCTTTATTGATGACATATTGGTGTACTCGAGGTCCGAGAAGGAGCATGAGGAGCACCTCAGGATCGTATTGTAAACTCTACGAGAGTAGAAATTATATGCTAAGCTCAGTAAGTGTGACTTTTGGTTGTCACAGATCTTATTTTTAGGACATGTTGTATCGAGAGATGGTGTATCAGTGGATCCATCTAAGATAGAGGTTGTAGTTCAATGGGAACAGCCAAGGACAGTCACCAAGATCAGGAGTTTTCTGGGTTTAGCTGGATACTATCGGAGCTTCGTTGAGGAATTTTTGAAGTTGGCTGCTCCGTTGACACGTCTTACTCGAAAGAGTGTACCGTTCGTATGGAACGAGGATTGTGAGAAAAGTTTTCAAGAGTTGAAGCGTCGATTGACCACCGCTCCAATTCTCACTATCCCTACCAGCTCAAGAGGATTTGCAATGTATACCGATGCTTCACATCAGGGACTGGGCTGTGTATTGATGCAGGATGGGAGGGTAGTTGCTTATGGATCCAGACAACTGAAGGATCATGAGAGGAACTATCCAACCCATGATTTGGAGCTAGCTGCAGTAGTGTTTGCGTTGAAGGTATGGCGCCACTACTTATATGACGAGAAGTTTTAGATATTTACCGACCACAAGGGCCTCAAGTATCTGTTCTCGCAGAAAGAGCTGAACATGAGACAGGGAAGATGGCTAAAACTTCTGAAGGACTACGATTGTGAGATACTTTATCATCCGAGAAAGGCTAACGTTGTAACTGATGCCTTGAGTAGGAAAAGCCTAGGGATGGTATCGTATATGATGATTAGGGAGCATGATTTGCTAGAGCAGCTTGCTAGCCTCAGTTTGGGAGTCGTGCCTTCTGACATGGATACAGGCTATGTGATAGCTAGTCTACGCTTGGAGCCAGATCTGTTGGACAGGATCAGAGTGGCTCAACAGCTGATCCATTTTGTATGGACGTGAGTGGTCAGATGCAGAAGGGCACAATGACTGACTTTAAGTTGAGTTTTGAGGTTCAGAGGCAGATTGTGTGTTCCCGAGGATCCAGGACTCAGGAGATTGATATTGGCGAAAGCTCATTCGTCGAGGTATATGTTACATCTAGGAAGTAACAAAATGTATCAGAACATCCAGAAGGTATACTGGTGGTCGAGTATGAAGAAAGATGTAGCAAATTTTATGACAAAGTGTCTCGTATGTCAGCAGGTGAAGGTAGAGCATCAGAAACCTGCAGGATTATTGCAGTCTCTACCTATACCGATATGGAAATGGAAGCATATCACCATGGATTTCGTGATGGGTTTACCGAGAACCCACAAGAATCACGATGCTATATGGGTGATCGTCGACAAACTGACAAAGTCAGCCCACTTCCTAGCTTTGAGAGCGACCGATACTCTGAGTTCATTAGCAGAGCTGTATGTACGCAAAGTAGTGAGGTTACACTGTGTACCAGTGAGCATAGTCTCTGATAGGGATTCCCGCTTCACTTCCCACTTTTGAGGACATTTTTAGGAAGCCATGGGAACCCAGTCGAGTTTGAGCACCACTTTCCATCCTCAGACAGATGCTCAGTCAAAGAGGACTATACAGACCCTAGAGGATATGTTGAGAGCATGTGTGCTAGATTTTAGAGGCTCCTGGATGACCACTTATCATACGAGTATCGAGATGGCACCGTATAAGGCTTTATATGGCCGTAGATGTCATTCCCCTATTGGATGGGAAGAAGTGGGTGACCGTAAGATTTTCGCTACTGACATGGTTACGCAAGCATCTGAGGACGTCCACTTGATTGTAGAGAGACTGAGGAGAGCTCAGAGTAGACAGAAGAGTTACGCTGACAGGAGACGTAGGCCACTAGAGTTTGCAGTTGGTGAATCCGTGTTTTTGAAAGTTTCTCCTTCCAAGGGCATAGCGAGATTTGGGAAGAGAGGGAAGCTAAATCCTCGCTATATTGGACCCTTAGAGATACTTGATCGAGTGGGAGATAAGGCTTATAGGTTAGTATTGCCACTAGACTTATTAGGTGTCCATAATGTCTTCCACATATCGATGCTTCGGAAGTATCACCCGAATCCGGCACATGTGATTAGTTATGAGCCTTTGGAGCTCCTAGAGGACATGTCATATGTTGAGCGACCGATTCGAATATTGGATAGGAAGGAGAAGGTATTGAGATCGAAGACCATTGGGTTAGTGAAGATTCTCTGGCAACATCATACTTCAGAGGAGGCTACATGGGAGTTGGAGAGTCTGATGCGAGAGAAGCACCCTCTTCTATTTGATGACTGACTTGGTTCTAATTTGGAGGACCAAATTTTTTGAGTAGGGGAGGATTGTCAGACCCGTGTTTTCAATTTACGTATGTAGCTTGTACCTTATGATCCCTATGTGTACGAACACTTTATTACATAGTTGAATCATAAGAAGAGTATTTACTATCATGCAATCGACTATTAAAGAATAACAATGCATGTAAGCTACATAACAGCGAGATAAGGGTTAAAGTGATTCCCAAACAAGTACAGGGGTAAAACGATCAAATAACTGAAATTCAGTATAATTTCGATGAGAAAATTTCAATAAAAATATGAAATTGAGGAATCTTGATCAAAATCGAGGAAAATATTGAATTTCGAGTCCAATTGATCAAGATATAAATTTATTAGAATTTTTGAAAATTTTACCTCAGAAAATGAGCCCGAAAATAATGGAAAAAAAATATCGAAAAGGTAAAATCGGACTGATAAATTTATTTACGGACTAAATGAATTTAATAAGATTATTTTTAGATATTTTTGAGATATTTTAGGATATTTTTGGGATTTTTATTATTAATTTAAGGAATAAAATAATAATAAAAATATATTATATAAAAAAACAAAATCTAAAATTAGAAAATGTGGGGAGAGAGAAAAATAGAGAGGAAATCGCGTGATAGCCGAGGAAGAAGAAGAGCCACAGGACGACGAGCACTGGCAACCCCACGGCCAGACCAACGGCCGAAAAATAGAGAGTAAGTCGACGCGATCCTTCTGCCATCGATCACGCCCTCCATCGACGCCGGACGCTGGCGAATCGAAGAGGGGAAGGTCGCGGAGGAAAAGAGCAGATTCGGCGGCCACCGGAGTTGCTTGGCTCCGATCGAGCCCAGTCGAGAGATCCCCAGGCCGAGGCACGTCGAACGACGACAACGATACTAGGAGAACCGGTCGAACGACACCGGCACGACCAGAAGATCCCTAAACCGGTCGGAGGTTCAGCGGAGAACCTTCTAAAATGAACCAGACCGGACCAGTTCAGCCAAGGAGAAAAGGGGGACAAGAAGAAAAAAAGAAAGAAAAAGAAAAAGGAAAATTTTTGGGATTTCATCAGACTTCGGGTAAGTCGATACGAGGTCAAAAGTGATCGATTTGATTTTTGATAAATTTATTTAAATTATATTTAATCGAAAATTGACCCGGAGTTAAATATACAAAATTGTGCAGTTTGATGATAAATTCTGAACGGAAGCCCGATCGAACTTCGATTTGCATACCATCGCATAATCTCTGGTAAGTATAGCTCATTTACGACAATTTATGTGATTATAGCATATTTAAGATTTATTTTACGCATTTTGAATTAAATTTCGCATTTAGTGAATTATATTCGAAATTTTGAATTAACTGTCGTAAATGATATACGGGTTATCCAAAGAGCTTGGAATAAAGCCCAATGGGTATTGATAGGCCCAATGAGTCGATAGACCCTGATGAAGGGAAACAATACGTGGAAAACGGGCTTAATACGGATTAAGGCCCAATTAAAGTGTTTAAGACCTATTAAGAGTAAACGGGCCCATTTAAGTTAAATGAACTGTATTAAATGTGTAATACAGTAGGAAATGTGAAATTAATCCAATGAATGGTTAAATGCAGCTCTAGAGTCATATTGAGAGTGACCGGACTGCAAGGTTTGGACAGCACAGAGAAAGAGAGGTCACACTATGTGATCCGAGGTAAGGGACTTTTATGATTAGTTAGAGATACCTGCATGTATTTTCGTCTGCTTTTACATTCACTTAAAAATTCTGAGGGTCAGAGAAAGTGAATAATAATTATTGTGACCCGATAATGGCAAATTATGATTTTGCCCCTAGTTAGTCAAAAAGTCAACTTTTGTGAAAAGTTGTAACAAGCATGGAAACCACCATTTTGAGTGTTTTACTACTGTTTAGCAGAAGAATAAATAGATGGACTAATGATTTTAAGGTTGATGTGAATTAAGCACACTTTATTGTGCTGATTTTGATGTTTTGTAAATCATCCCTTTTTAAAGAGTCATCTATCATATTATGTGAGAATAAATCGTGCTAGAGCATAGCTCGCACTGGATTTCATATATTTTCCACATACATTGGTGTTGGATTGTGATTTGTACTAGATTTCCATGACATGCATGATAGAGTGTTGGAGTTATTACTCGTACTCAGTTTTATGCGATTTATACATGAGAGACTGCTGGAGCATTTAGTTCGTACTCGACTTTTCATGAGATGCATGATGGAGTGCTAGAGCGTTGCTCGTACTCGATTCTTCATGATTTATACATGACATAGTACTGGAGCTATTGCTCGTACTTGATTTGATGATATTGTGCATAGCATGGTACTGGAGCTATTGCTCGTACTTGATTTAAAACATGAACTATGCATTGACCTAGTTGCTGGAGGTTTACTCACACTAGAGTTGAGTTTGTGATGTGAAACAGTGTTTGAGCGGAGTGTTGACTGTGAGTCACGCTCAAAGGCGCGCACTGTATTTTATGTGATATATAATACATGTAGAAAATCGTGCTTGATTTCTTGTGTAGACTGAGTGTCACATTGTGAGAGGATTCGCATGAGGATTTAGAGACGTGGTATGATATTATCCATGGTTTTGAGGGCTAAGACCTATGGCAGGCACCCCGACTGTGATGTAGGATCCACAGAGTACGTTGTACCATGCATGTTGCATGGAGTACACTGTACCGTGTGGTGTTGTGGAGTTGAGGAGGATATAACTGGCGGTTGTGATGGACTGACCCCCCTCCCATTGCAGCAGTGATGCCCCGCATGCTAAGATCTGTGTTGCTTGGGATCACATTGTCAGATGTGATCATAGTCCAGGATACTATTTACATTTTTCACCATAGAGTCTCACATGATATATCACCTGATTGACTGATTTAATTGTGGATAGACCTGAGGGACGGGTCGGACTCCGATTTTGTGATGTGAATGATTTAATGCCATATTTACTAGTGATTTAAATATACATGACATGATTTATCTAAAGGCATTGTGATATTATAAAGATGCATTGTTTTGCACTACATGCCTACATTTGAGAAAGAAAGCATGATTTCTATACATGGGATTTAATCTGTACAAGTATATATATATATATATATATTTCTATTTAAAGACATGCTTTTAAAGTGAGTTAAGGAAATGATATTTTCGAGGCATAGCATTATTTTGAGCAGATAGTGTAGATATCTACTTGCTCACCTGATTTCCTTATTGAGTGCATTGTATGCTCACCCCCCTTTCTTTGCATCTCTCTACAGAGCATCAGCAGTAGAGTGAGAACTTTGAGGGATAGTATTCTTGTGTCTGCTGCTATTCCCTATCGGTCGACAAGTAAACATATTTTGTACGGTTATGAATCTAAACATAGAAACAGCACAGTGATGTATACGATATATATTATGGGGGATGTATTTGTATTAGATTTTATATAATCTTACATGTATTATAAAAGAAGTTAAAATCAAAGTATATTGACATGTATGAAAATGGATGATATGGTATGCGAAGGAGCTAACATCGAATCACAACCCAACCATGGAAGAGAGGAAAGGTAAGTTAAAAATGCAAAAAAATCGTAGTGGTTTTGGTTAAGTCACGGACAACGGGTCCTGATACCTATCTCCAAATATTTATATATATATATATATACAATTATATATATATATACTTTCTCTCTTTTCTTATTTTTTTTCTCTTTTTTTTTTAAAATTTTTCCCTCCAATCCCTTTGTTTTCTTCTTCTTCTTCGTCGTTAGTACTATTCTCCCGGTGTGCTTCTTCTTCTCGACATTGTCGTCTACATTTTCGCCCTTATGCTCCTCATCCTCCTCCTTCTTCCTCTTGCTGTCACTATCTCTAGTTTATCCTTCTAGCCTCCCAATCCCTCTGCCTCTTTTCGTCACCAGCTTGCCTCAGTTGCCACTCCTCGTTTTGAGCTTCTCTGTTCTGTTTTAATTGTTGGTCAGTGGAGTGAATATAGCGGGACCTTACATGAGTGCACAGCTGCCTTCAGTTTCCCGAACCAGCCTCCTAGCAGTCGACGGTCATGAGTCTTCTGCACCAACCGACACTGCTCTCGGTTGCAACCAAAAACAGAGAAGGGGACACTCTGTTCCCTGTCTCACATCCTGTTCCTTCCCTTTCCAAGCTGCTCCTGATCCTTTAGCCAACCTTCACCATCGCCATCTTCTTTTCAGCCAAGCCAGCTCTCCTTCCTCGGTTCACAAATTTTCTTCATACTGCTCCCTCCACGTTTTCATGTTTTCCAGCCTTTGGACACTGCTTCAGTTCTTTTCTTCCCTCGACTTTTCTTTTCTATTTTTTCCCTCGTTCTTGCCTTTGTTTATATGCAAAAACCAGGGCAAAGCTGGTTTGGTTAGTGTAAGACCCGAAATTAAATCGTAAATCTTTATGAGGGATGAAAATGGTCAAAAATTTAACTGAATGGGATTCGGATTGAAAATAAGGATTTAAAATGCGAAGTGAGTGAGTGTTCATGAAAGGAAGTTGGGTTAAATTAATCCCGAACACGTGTAAGGGCAAAACGGTCAAAAGATCGAAAGTTGGTATAAATTCGATAAGAAAATTTTAATTAAAAATAAGGATTTAGAATATCTTGATCAATAATGAGGAAATTATATAATTTTGAGTCCAATTGATCAAGATCCGAAATTTTTAAAAATACCAAAAAATTACCCGGAGCAATACCTCAAAAATACGAAGGAATAATATCGAAAATTGGAGAAAAATATATTTAATAAATTAAATTAAATTAATTAAATTAAATTAGAATAAAATAATATAAGTTGTAGATATTTTGGATTATTGTAGATTATTTTAATGAATAGTGAATAATTAAATAAATTGAAAAAAAAAGAATCAGAAGTTGAAAACGAATCGGGGAGAGAGAGAAGAAGAAAATGGAAAAACGAAGCAGCCGACCGAGGAAGCCCGACGAGCCACCGGCGGCCGATGATCCCAGCTGACGGTCGGAGAAGCTAGAGTGAAGCCCGGCGGTTCCAACGGTACCAGCGACGCGCGCCGACGGCCACGATTTTCGGCGAATCGACTGACGGAAAGTCGAGGGGGAAATTGCGTCGGTTCCGGCGAACGGCGGCGCCATAGCTCGGATTCGACCTAGCCAAATGATCATCGTATCGAGGCGGTTCTTTTGAGCCCATTGGCAGCCAACGAAACGGCGGGAATCGCTGGCGACGGCGGAAAAGGAAATGGGTCCCGACGGCAGGAGGAGAACAGGCCGAACCGGCCATTTTTCGGCGAGCTCGAGGTGAACCAAGCCCAGATTCGTGATGCGAACGACCCAGCAGAGCGAATGGTGGAGAGAACCGGTGGAGAACAGGCCGGCAAAGCCCTGAACCGACCGAACCGGAGTGAACCGGGGTGAACCGAGGGGTCTGAACCGGGTCTGAATCGGACTGAACCGGGTCAGCCAAGAAAGAAGGGAAAAAGGAGAAAAAGGAAAAAGGGAAAGAATTTCGGGGATACATCGAACTTCGGGTAAGTCGGTAAGAGGTCAAAAGTGACCAATTTAACTTTCGAGAAATTTATTTAAATTATATTTGATTGAAAAGTAACCCGGGATTAAATATAATAATTGTGCAGTTGTACGACAAAGCCCGAACGAGAGCCGATTGAGCTCAGATTTTTGTATCCCGCATCATATTGGGTAAGTACATTTTAATTCCGACAATTAGAGTCCTTTAATACAGAGTTTCGATTATTTTACGGAATTATGGATTAATTTCGTATAGAAAGGAATATTTTTCGGAATTGTAATGTAATTGCCATAAATGGTATACGGGCTATCCAATGAGTTTGGAACGAAGCCCAATAATTATTGGTAAGCTGCATGAGCCCAGTAAACCCGAGGAAGGGATTTAATAAGTAAAAACGGGCTGAAAATGGGTCGAGGCCCATTAAGTTGTGATTGGGCCCAATAAGATTAAATTGGCCCAATTAGTTAAATCAACTATAGTAAACAGGAGATTTATATTTATTGGGTTAAATTGACGTGATAAATAATTATCTGCAGCCCCAGAGACTAGATTAGCAGCAAATCGGATCGGACGAGCCTCCGACAGTGGAATTTAGATACGCGCTCGACGAGAATCGAGGTAAGGGAATTTTGTAAGTGCATAGAGATACCTATACGTAATTTTGAGGGGAATTACAGGGTCTAGAATTACTTAAAGTATTTAGAAAACGAAATGATAATTTTACGAAAATCGGGGCTTAGGTGAATAAAGAAAAAAGACGATTTTGCCCCTTTGAGTAAAATTTACAAAAAGGGTAGTAAGGCAAATAAATTGCATGATTTCATGTTTTTATTGTTTTATATGAATATATTGCTTTGATTTAAGCAAATATGCACATAGGTTGGCTGTTGATTTCGTGATTTATACGAATGGGTACCGGTTTGGACCGGTTACTATTTTAAAAGATATTTTATAAAGATTGAGCCACCTATCGTATTTACATGAATAAAAAGAGTGCTAGAGTCTTTCTCGCACTCAAGTTTACTGATTTATTTCTTATGAAAAGCCGTACTGGAGCATTGCTCGTACGAGAAATTTTTATGTGCACAAAACCGTGCTGGAGCTTCGCTCGCACTAGACGTGAGTTGACATGCATATAGTCGTGCGAAAGCCTCCTGTAGACTGTGTATCACAGAGAGTTGAGATGCTCGCACGTATACTTTGAGACATAGGTTGGTTATCGACATAGTATTGGGGTGGATAAGACCTACGGCAGGCACCCCCAGACTATGATATGGGTCCACGGAGTACGATGTACCGTGTATGTCACACGGAGTATGCTGTAGCGTGCAGTCATGATGACTCTATGATGTCACTTGATATTCTGGCGGGTAGGACTTGACCTCACCTCCCGTTGCAGTTGTGATACCCCGCACACCGGGATCCGTGTAGCCTGGGATCACAGGGACAAAGTATGGCCATAGTCCTCGATTTTCATACAGTAACCTACATGCCTCACATGATATCATATAGTCTGAATAGACCAGGACGAACCTAAGGGAGGGATAATGTCTCGATTTTATATTTTTAAAAGAGATGTGATTTAATGAATCAAGGTATTCCCGAGAGATGGGTTTGACCTTGATGAAGTTGTTTTATGATGAAACAAATGAGTTTTAATGTGATGAGTTTATGATTAAACAAATAAGTTTCAAAGTGATGAGTTTGTGATGAAACAAATAAGTTTTAAATGTGACGAGCATGAGATGACATACATGAGGATTTTTTCATGTTTGTTTTATATATGGATTTCATGATTTCTCTTATATGATATATACATACATGTGGCATCATTTTAGTCTTACCTCATGCTCCAAATACAAACGATTTTATATCATGACATTATCAGCACGTAGATAGTATAATTATCTACCTACTTGCATTATTGCCTTACTGAGCTGTTTATGCTCACCCTTTCATTTTCCACCCCACAGGGTATATTCAATAGAAGAAAATGACAGTAGTTATATCCGCTGCTTATTATCAAGATCAGGTATACACATTTGTATAAATTTGTATCTGAACATATAGATGCACAGTACTGTACATGGATGTAATATTGGGGATGTATTTATTTAAAATAAATTGATATGTAAATGAAATATGAAAATGGAATGGTAAATAGGTGAGAGGTGACTAACACCGAATCATAGCCCAACTGTTTAGTAGTGTAACTGTTCACGATGGGTAAGGAAATGAAAAAGCGAAAAATTTACTCTGATTTTTAGGTAATTTGGGTCATGACAGAAAAGAGATGGTATCACAGCAGAGTTGGCCTGATATGAGTCGGTGTTAGTGGTTAAGTAAATTTACATCCCCATGTACTGTGCATTGTTTAGATACAATTGTGTATATCAAGGTGGAACAGCAGCTAAGAATTTAGTTTCGAATGCAATAATATAGTTTTTATAACTAATAGCTGCTATGGTAGAGGGATAAGTACACATACTCGAGGCCGTAGAGATCGGTCTGAGAGTCGAATGAGTCGTCACTTGAGACTCGAAATGAGAGTGAGGTGGAGGCTGATGTTGAGCATACTCCACAGGGTCCTATAAAGAGACCAAATAGTATTGAGACACACTCCGAGAGGATGGAGTGAAGTGTAGAAAATATTTCAGAGTTGTTTACTCAGTCTATGCATGTAGTTGAGGATAGGCAGGGTAAAGCCTAAACAGATGCCTCAGAGTATAGAGATTTTCACACCTCTTCGGTATATAGCGAAGTAAAGAAACCAATAGTTACTGACGACTGAGGGAATGAGATAGCGAAGTTGTATGGATTTTTTGGTGTATGTCGACCGAGAAAGTTACTTTTAAATACGTTTATGATGGAGGCGAGGTGGAGCATTGATGAAAGTCCGCTCGACCCATCTGAAGAGTTAAACGTCCAGAGCCGACATGAGAAATGTTTCTGAATGTATTCTGGTGACAGAATATTTCGGACACCATTTAAAGGAAAATTACAATTAAAATTTCTTTCACTGACCTAGAGACACTAGTTGATTGATGAGTATGAAACTCAATTTATATCTCTGGGCAGGTGTGAACCTGATACCATGGGCAGTGAGAGTCAAAAAGCCTAAAAGTGTGAGACCCCGTATATGTAAAGTTGTAATGTGTAATGAATGTGAATGGACTTGTAATGTAAAGTATGATCGATGTAAGTCCACGGATTCAATGTATGTATGTGTAATATGATTTGTAACGTACATACAAGTTCCATTGAGTTTGAAAATGAAGAAATGAGTCCTTATAAGTGATGGATGTGATTGAAACTCAAAATGGGTGGTGTGGTAAATGGAAGGGAGTTGCATGAATATAAATGCTTCCATTTGGTTTTATGTAGCATACCTTTGGACATACAATGAATGCACACAAGTTTCAATGTGCATAAGGTATGAATGGATGCCATTTTCAAGTTATAAAGGTGGATGGATGAGAAAATGGCAATGGCAATAGATCAAGGATGTGTTAGTATGAGTTGCAGCAAGGAAACTGCAGGAAATCTGGAAAACATGAAGGCCAGATCGATCTCATAAGATGAGAGATCGATCTGGAAGAGCCAAAATGCTCTTATTTGGGCAATGAAATATAGCAGATCGATCTCCTAAGCATTCTATAATGAAAAGATCGATCCTCAAGCACCCAGATCGATCCTCAAGCACCTAGATCGATCTCCTTAGCTCTCTGTTTGGGACCAGATCGATCTCATGCTTCTACAGATCGATCTCATGCTTAAAATTTCATGAAAATGAGAGATTTAAGGGGACCAGATCGATCTCCTCTTGGACCAGATCGATCTCCTCAAGCTATTTCTATATAAGGAGGGCTGAAAATCTGAAAATTTCAGGAAAAACACCAATCTTCCATTTTTAACCCAAAAACCTAACTTTCTGTCTCTAAAATCATCCATTTTCAACAAGGATTGAGGGGAGACTATTAGACATTAAGTTGTTCATCTTGAGGAAGAGAACAACATAGTTGGAACCTAAAATCCCATTATGGGTATTGAAGGAGATAAGGGCATTGACATTTGGAGCAAGAAGAAAAATCATATTTGGTAAGATTCTAACACTCCAATCCAAGTACATTGTCTATTTTAATTGATTTTTGGAGTTGTTTGGCATGAGTATGTATGGATGGAAACACCTAGGTTGTGTTAGAAACTAATGTGACCTAGAAAATGGAATGCCTCTAGTGTGAGAGTGTGATTTGGGGAGTTGGTGGTTTATAGGCATGCTAAAGTAGTTAAATGAGTAATGTGGATGATTTGGAATGGTTATGTGGAGTTATAATGTGAGTTTAAGTGGAATTATGAAAATGAGTATGTAAATGCTTGATAAATGCCATAGTGAGGAAATCAATGAAATATGAACACTATAGGCTTGATATCGATTTAATATCGATTTGGAATGAGTTAATAGGCCTAAAACAATCCATAGACTCGAGTTATGGGTAAAGTAATGAAACGAGGCCTTAAGAGCGTCACTAGAAACTATAGGTCGAATTGACTATAGTGAACGCACGATGTCATATTATACGGATCGAATATAATGCGGAATACGATTTTGTGCAGTCTCGAAGAGTATATTGGAAACGAATCGAGTGGTACGAGTAGCAGCTTTAAGGAAGTGGAATCACGCATCGCGATTCCAGGTAAGGGAATTCTGTAAGTATATAGAGGTAGCTGCTCGTAATTTGTGGGATTATAGGGTGTTTATGAAATGCATGAACGTTTGAGAAATTGGTTGCTTGGTATGTGAAAATAGTTGTGAATATTGGATGATTTGGTTTTACATGGATGTATAAAAAGGGATAGTAAGGCTAATAATTGCATAAATCAAGTGTTTTGAATGCTTTCACAAAACATGTATTTGGTTTTAAACGAATTGATAGATAGGATGGCTATTGTGGTTTGATGTTTGTGATAGCACATGTGAAGTGCCAAATATGTTTTGAGATAGCTTTAAAAGCTTATGAGCCGCCTATCATGTTTATGTGAATTAAACCGTGCTAGAGCCTAGCTCGCACCGGGTATTGATGTTTTCATTTGTATGAAACCGTGCTGGAGCTTAGCTCGCTCCTTGATTTGGAAACTATGATGATGTTTATAAATCGTACTGGAGCTTCTGCTCGTACGTGGCTTTTGAGTGATTTGTCTTATGAGTATAACCGTACTAGAGCTATGCTCGTACGCGTCTCTTTATGATAGGATGCATGAGTCGTGCTAGAGCTTTGCTCGCACAAGTTTGCACATTGGGATACGTATAAGGTTGTGAAAGTTGGTAAGATCCTTAAGCCCTACATCCTTAAGCCCAAAGAGGCGGGGAGGCTCTGTTCGATGGTGAGGCTCTCTTACGGTGGGATCCGTAAGCCAACATCCTTAAGCCTTGGAGGGGCGAGGAGGCTCTGTTAGGCAGGGAGGCTCTCCTACATGGGTACGGTAAGATCCTTAAGCCCTACATCCTTAAGCCAACATCCTTAAGCCCGAGGAGGCGGGGAGGCTCTGTTCGGTGGGGAGGCTATCTTACGGAAGGATCCTTAAGCCCTACTTCCTTAAGCTAACATCCTTAAGCCCGAGGAAGCAGGGAGGCTCTGTTAGGCGGGGAGGCTCTGTTCGGCAGGGAGGTTCTCCTTCACGGATATGGAAAACTCTTGGTATGGGGTAGGTAAGACCTAGGAATGGCACCCCCAATCACGGTATGAGTCTGCGGAGTACGCTGTACCGTGTATATCACATGGAGTACGATGTACCGCATGATGGTTATGTGATGAGAAAGTCTGGCGAGGGATAATCCGTCTTCGTGCCAGCATGATACCCCGCACACCTGGATGCGTGTGGTCTGGGATGATTTATGATGTAGTGGTCCACATAGGCACTTTTGATATAGTGACCTAGTTTTATACACATGCGTGAATTGTGAAATGAAAATGTGGTTGTGATTGTGAATTGATTTGGTGGTATTTATGTGTTGAGAAAGAGGTTTATGATGTTGGTTTAAAAAGGAGGTTTCTTAATGAATTGCCCTTTTTATGAATTTAAATGAGATTGAGCATGAGATGATTTATACATGATGTTCTTTTTTCCATGTTTGATATGCCAATGTACATGATTTTGACACATGATATATATGTATACTCATATGGCATAGTTTTATTCCTCATGCTCCTACCATAAGTGATTTATGCATAACACTATCAACATGTAGATAGAGTAGTTATCTACCATGCTTGCATTATTGCCTTACTGAGCGTGTGGTTGCTCATCCCTCTCTATTTCCCCCTACAGAGCGTGCATAGTAGCCCAGTGAGGACTGAGGCGTGGTAATTTTGGACTCCGCTGCATCTCCATCACTTAGAGGTATATACACAGTGATTCTTTTTATATCTAAACAATGTAAAAGCACAGTATTCTTTTGAATGGTAATTATGGGGGATGTAGATGTCATTAAAACACGCTTTTGTATAAGTACAAGATTAAATGCAAATGTATGACATCGTTTTATTTAACTGAGAATGAATGAGATGTCGTGTTTATTATTGACTCACAGCCCAACAGTGTGTGGTGAGTTAGTTCACGATCGGGTAAGGTAATAGTAAAACGCAAAAAATTTTTAGTGATTTTCGGTTAAAGAGAATGGAATTGGGTCATGACAAAAAGTTCATGGAATGGCTCAAATTGTCGAATAGAGTCCGATTGGCTCATTACCTATGTCGAGGCAGTGCGCAGAATACAGTTGTGTGAGTAAGATCGAGTGTTGCACGCCTCTGAGATTGGAAAAGGTAGTAAGGGTCGAAATAGAGACAGAAGAGAATAGAGAATGACAGAGATGTCAGAGTGGGAAAGAGACCAACTGATAACGGATTAGAGCTGATGAGTCACGGGGTAAGATTATTGGTAAGGCCCCAGTGTATCCAATTTAACACTTATTAGGGGTATTGTGATTGGAGGACCCCGACCTGCTACGAAGCAGTGTAGCAGTGTAAGCACTGTAAGCAGTGTGGGATGTGTGGTAGATACCACGGAAAGAGGGTCTATACCTACACTGTATTGATGAAAATGGCCGTTAAGTGTGGTAAGACGGACCATTGATTTTGATTGCACAGAGTTGGGCGAGATCGCCCCACAGAAAAGTAAAGAGATAGAGAAAAACTTCGTTGGTATAGCTGCAACGAAAAGGGAGGCCATAGCCGAAAAGAAAAAGGAAAGTAGGCTGTTGGACGAAGGCGAGAGGATGTCTTGGACCAGGACACTATTGATGTTTCATGGATGTGGTGTAAGATACCACACTTGTTATGAATAATGAAGTACATATGTTCATTGATCCTGGTGCCACACATTTATTCATACCGCCTTCATTAGCATATAAGTGAGTAAAAGGCATGAATGCCTACATCATTGGGCACAATATTGATAAATGAGTACCCAAAGAGAAGAGGATTAATTAACGGAATATGGATATAGAGATTTTAAGTTGAAAAAAGGGGTGCAACGGTTGAAATTAAAGGAGTAAAGGATTGTACTCATGGAATGAATAATGAAAGAGTTTTGTCATGAGGGATATACGAAAGGAGATAATCTTTAAGATAAGATAGATCCTAAATACAAGATGTATTGGAGTAAGAGACATATGCTAGGTAAGGAATACCCTTAGTATGCGAAGTAATTGGGATTAAGTGATAAGTAGGGAATATAAATTATAACCAAGGATAGAGATGGATATAACCATAACCAGTCTATGTGGTTAAGTCTGAAGGTTAATAAAGGTATTTCAAAATACCTCCCCGCCTGAAGACTTGACAGCGCCTAAAAGTATATATATAACCTATAACGTGAAATCGATCGTCGTAATAAAAACCTTTAGCATTAGGATACCTTTACTAAGACGATAAGAATATTAAAATTTGACAAATCATAAAGGTTAACATAGTAAAATTTAATAAGAGCCGTTAATATAAGAAAAGGAAATGATGCAGGTTAGTACCTGAGAACGTAAGCGATTTTGAAGGATCTTATACGCTTATGCGTAAATAAGTCAAGGATATGGATGATTGAAATATGTAGTGGAGCTCAACTACAATGAGTTATTTAAACTTTACCTGGACCGATTTGTCATCATCCTTATTGATGATATGTTGGGTGTAGTTAAAGTCCAGGGCGATTTATAAGCAACAATTGGGAAATTGCTTTTACAAATGGTTGCTGCAAGTTCTAAAAAGGGTATACTTTGTTGACACGTTTAACTAAGAAAACGTGGTCTTTGAATGAGATGATAAATGAGATGATAGATGTGACGTGAATTTGGTGTAATGAAGTGTGAACTGACCACCGTGATTATTTTCACCATACCCAACAGCTCAAGAGATTCTTCATGGGTATGAATGACTCAAAATAATGAATGAGCTGTGTATTGATGCAAAAAGGGGAAGATAGTCGATTGTGGATCCAAACAACTCAAGGATCATGAAATAAACTATCTGACCCACGATTTAAAAGTAGGCAACGATAGTATTTGTACTCAGTAGATGGCACTACTAGGTACACGATGAGGAATTTTGGGTATGCACTGATCATAAAGCCCCGAGTATCTATTTTTACAGAAAGAGTCAAATATGAGAATATATAGTGGGTTAGAGTTTCTGAGAGATTTTGATTATGGAAATTGTACCACCCAAAAAAGGCTAATGTGATGGCTGATGCCTTGAGCAGAAAGAGCCTCGGGATAGTATTACATATGATGGTAAGGGAGCGTGATCTATTTGAGTAGTTGTGAGCCTCAATAGTGATGTGATCCCTTCTGATGATGACAGTGATTGTGTGACAGCTAGCCTGAGACTAGAACCGGATGAGAGTGCCCGGATTTGACAGGCTTAGCGTGATGATCGGCATGGTGTCGATAGTTTGGGTCAAATTCAGAAGGGTACAGTGATAGAGCTCACAGAGTGTGATGATGATTTACAGAGGTTCCGAGATAGTATGAGTGCTCCCCAAAACCACGGTTGATGGGATAGTAATATTGTCAGAAGCTCACTTTTCGAGATATACAGTGCATACGGAAAGTAACGAATATATATATATATATGAGATCTCTGAGAAAGGTATTGGTGGTCAGATATGAAAAGAGACATGGTAGAGATTGTGGAAAAAAGCCTAGTATGTCAGCAGAATAAGGTAGAGTATTAAAAGTCTGCAGGGCTATTGCAGCCTCTACCTATATCGACACAGCACGAAAATGGGAGCAAGTCTCCATAAATGTCGTGGTGGGTTACAGAGAACCCAGGTGAATTACGAGGCTATTTGGATGATAGTCGATAGAGTGACTAAGTCTACCCACCTTCTGGTTATGAAATCCCCAAATACTCAGAGTGTATATGAGGATTTATGTGTAAGGAAGATTG
Organism: Firmiana major; assembly: GCA_033439115.1. Taxonomy (NCBI): domain Eukaryota; kingdom Viridiplantae; phylum Streptophyta; class Magnoliopsida; order Malvales; family Malvaceae; genus Firmiana; species Firmiana major. Next base: position 45,269,970 of record CM065905.1, read on the forward strand.
TGGAACATTATGTAGCGTTCCAGTGAGCATGGTATCATATAGGGATTCCCACTTCACTTCCCACCTCTGAGAATATTTTCAGGAAGCTACGGGAACCCGATTTAGTATTTGCACAGCTTTCCATCCTCAGACAGATGGTCAGTTAGAGAGGACTGTACAGGTTCTAGAGGATACGATGAAAGCGTGTGCCATTGATTTTATAAGCTCCTGGGATGATCAGTTATTACAAATTGGATCTGTCAATAATTACAGTTGTCATTTGAGTATCGGGATAACAAGATAGGAGGCAGTGTATAGCTGTAGGGGTTGTTCCCCAAATTGGATAAGAAAAAGTGAGTGACAGATAGAATTATTTTCGACTTTGGATAATAAGTCTCTTAGGATGTTTAGTTAAGAATGAGAGATTAAGAACACCTCAGAGCAGATAGAGAAGTATTGGAATTCACTGAGGGTGAATTAGTATGGTTGAAATGTTTCTTGTCCTAAGAGAATAAGGACATAGTGAACTTTTGGAAGAAGGTAAATTGAGTTTCGCTGGATTGAATCTTTTGAGAGATTGGACAAGTGGAAGATAAGACCTATAGGTGGCATTTCCACTCGAATAAGTAGGCACCCATAATGTGTCCCATCTTTTGATACTTCGGAAATACTATCCAGATCCAGCATAGGTGATAGGATATGAGGTCCAACAGTTCAGCTTAATGCAAATATAAGTATATTGAAAGTTGATTCGGGCATTAAACAGGAAAGATAAAGTATTGAGGTTTAAGATGATCTCCTTAATTAAAGTCCTTTGGTAGTATTACACTCCGAAGAAAGTCACATAAGAATTTAAGAGTATGATACGATCGATGTACCCGGAGTTGTATATGGACTCATATGACTTGGTTCTAATTTGGAGGACCAAATTCCTTAAGTGGGGGAGATTTGTAAGACCCGAAATTAAATCGTAAATCTTTATGAGGGATGAAAATGGTCAAAAATTTAACTGAATGGGATTCGGATTGGAAATAAAGATTTAAAATGCGAAGTGAGTGAGTGTTCATGAAAGGAAGTTGGGTTAAATTAATCCCGAACACGTGTAAGGGCAAAACAGTCAAAAGATCGAAAGTCGAAATAAATTCGATAAGAAAATTTTAATTAAAAATAAGGATTTAGAATATCTTGATCAATAATGAGGAAATTATATAATTTTGATTCCAATTGATCAAGATCCGAAATTTTTAGAAATACCGAAAAATTACCCGGAGCAATACCTCAAAAATACGAAGGAATAATATCGAAAATTGGAGAAAAATGTATTTAATAAATTAAATTAAATTAATTAAATTAAATTAGAATAAAATAATATAAGTTGTAGATATTTTGGATTATTGTAGATTATTTTAATGAATAGTGTAATAATTAAATAAATTGAAAAAAAAAGAATCAGAAGTTGAAAACGAATCGGGGAGAGAGAGAAGAAGAAAACGAAAAAACAAAGCAGCCGACCGAGGAAGCCTGACGAGCCACCGGCGGCCGATGATCCCAGCTGACGGTCGGAGAAGCTAGAGCGAAGCCCGACGGTTCCAAAGGTACCAGCGACGGGCGCCGACGGCCACGATTTCCGACGAATCGACTGACGAAAAGTCGAGGGGGAAATCGCGTCGGTTCCGGCGAACGGCGACGCCATAGCTCGGATTCGACCTCGCCAAATGATCATCGTATCGAGGCGGTTCTTTTGAGCCCATTGGCAGCCAACGAAACGGCGGGAATCGCCGGCGACGGCGAAAAAGGAAATGGGTCCCGACGGCAGGAGGAGAACAGGCCGGACCGGCCATTTTCTGACGAGCTTGAGGCGAACCAAGCCCAGATTCGTGATGCGGACGACCCAGCGGAGCGAATGGTGGTGAGAACAGGCGGAGAATCGGCCGGCAAGGCCCTGAACCGATCGAACCGGAGTGAACCGGGGTGAACCGGCGGGTCTGAACCGGGTCTGAACCGGACTGAACCGGTTCAGCCAAGAAAGAAGGGAAAAAAGGAGAAAAAGGAAAAAGGGAAAGAATTTTCGGGGATACATCAGACTTCGGATAAGTCGGTAAGAGGTCAAAAGTGACCAATTTGACTTTCAAGAAATTTATTTAAATTATATTTGATTGAAAAGTAACCCGGGATTAAATATAATAATTGTGCAGTTGTACGACAAAGCCCGAACGAGAGCCGATTGAGCTCCGATTTTTGTATCCCGCATCATATTGGGTAAGTACATTTTAATTCCGACAATTAGAGTCCTTTAATACAGAGTTTCGATTATTTTACAGAATTATGGATTAATTTCGTATAGAAAGGAATATTTTTCGGAATTGTAATGTAATTGCCATAAATGGTATACGGGCTATCCAATGAGTTTGGAATGAAGCCCAATAATTATTGGTAAGCTGCATGAGCCCAGTAAACCCGAGGAAGGGATTTAATAAGTAAAAACGGGCTGAAAATGGGTCGAGGCCCATTAAGTTGCGATTGGGCCCAATAAGATTAAATTGGCCCAATTAGTTAAATCAACTATAGTAAACAGGAGATTTATATTTATTGGGTTAAATTGACGTGATAAATAATTATCTGCAGCCCCAGAGACTAGATTAGCAGCAAATCGGATCGGACGAGCCTCCGACAGTGGAATTTAGATACGCGCTCGACGAGAATCGAGGTAATGGAATTTTGTAAGTGCATAGAGATACCTATACGTAATTTTGAGGGGAATTACAGGGTCTAGAATTACTTAAAGTATTTAGAAAACGAAATGATAATTTTACGAAAATCGGGGCTTAGGTGAATAAAGAAAAAAGATGATTTTGCCCCTTAGAGTAAAATTTACAAAAAGGGTAGTAAGGCAGATAAATTGTATGATTTCATGTTTTTATTGCTTTATATGAATATATTGCTTTGATTTAAGCAAATATGCACATAGGTTGGCTGTTGATTTCGTGATTTATACGAAAGGGTATCGGTTTGGACCGGTTACTATTTTAAAAGATATTTTATAAAGATTGAGCCACCTATCGTATTTACATGAATAAAAAGAGTGCTAGAGTCTTTCTCGCACTCAAGTTTACTGATTTATTTCTTATGAAAAGCCATACTGGAGCATTGCTCGTACGAGAAATTTGTGTGTGCACAAAACCGTGATGGAGCTTCGCTCGCACGAGATTTCAAGTATCATGATATGCATAGCGTAGTGCTGGAGCTTCTCTCGCACTAGACGTGAGTTGACATGCATATAGTCATACGGAAGCCTCCTGTAGACTGTGTGTCGCAGAGAGTTGAGATGCTCGCACGTATACTTTGAGACATGGGTTGGTTATCGACATAGTATTGGGGTGGATAAGACCTACGGCAGGCACTCCCAGACTATGATATGGGTCCACAGAGTACGTTGTACCGTGTATGTCACACGGAGTACGCTGTACCATGCAGTTATGATGACTCTATGATGTTACTTGATATTTTGGCGGGTAGGACTTGACCCCACCTCCCGTTACAGTTGTGATACCCCGCACACCGGGATCCGTGTAGCCTGGGATCACAGGGACAAAGTATGGCCATAGTCCTCGATTTTCATACAGTAACCTACATGCCTCACATGATATCATACGGTCTGAATAGACCAGGACGAACCCAAGGGAGGAGTAATGTCCCGATTTTATATTTTTAAAAGAGATGTGATTTAATGAATCAAGGTATTCCCGAGAGATGGGTTTGACCTTGATGAAGTTGTTTTATGATGAAACAAATGAGTTTTAATGTGATGAGTTTATGATTAAACAAATAAGTTTCAAAGTGATGTGTTTGTGATGAAACAAATAAGTTTTAAATGTGACGAGCATGAGATGACATACATGATGATTTTTCCATGTTTGTTCATATGTCGATTTCATCATTTCTCTTATATGATATATACATACATGTGGCATCGTTTTAGTCATTCCTCATGCTCAAAATATAAAGGATTTTATATCACGACATTATCAGCATGTAGATAGTATAGTTATCTACCTGCTTACATTATTGCCTTACTGAGCTGTTTATGCTCACCCTTTCATTTTCCACCCCACAGGGTACATTCAGTAGAAGAGAACAACAATAGTCATATCCGCTGCTTCTTATCAAGACCAGGTATACACATTTGTATAATTTTTGTATCTGAACATATAAATGCACAGTACTGTATATAGATGTAATATTGGGGATGTATTTAGTTTAAATAAATTGATATGTAAATGAAATATGAAAATGGAATGGGAAATAGATGAGAGGTGACTAACACCAAATCATAGCCCAACTGTTTAGTAGTGTAACTGTTCACGACGGGTAAGGAAATGAAAAAGTGAAAAATTTACTCTGATTTTTAGGTAATTTGGGTCGTGACAGTTAGGGAATGCAAAAGTGAAAGAAAATTATAGAGGTTCGGTTCAGCACTATTGCCTCGTTTTCAACCTCTGCACCATCGCCTACCAGACCCATTTATTTCCTTACTTAATCCTCATCATTTCTTCCATTACACTCATTCCCTGTCTTACCTTCCCTTCGACACAGCTTCATTTTTTCGATGGCAGCAGTTCTGCCGTCTTCCTCTGTTAGCCACCTGCTCAGCTTCAGTTCCTCCTCTCTTCTCTATTTCAATCGGACGCTTCTGCACATGGTCTTTCCCTCTTCCTGTTGTGGCCATTCTCTAGTTCAGAATATGTATATATATAAATACATCTTTCTTAGTTTTCCTTGCGTTTTTCTCCTACTACACACTACCACCTAGCAAATCTTATTTTATCACTTTCTTTTCTTTTCTTAATCATTTCCTGTCATTCTTACCCACCTAGTCGGCTATTCTATTTCTTAGTAGCCAAATCATATTCATTTTTCTCCTTTCTTTTCCTTTCTGTGCAGTAACACTCCTTTTTCCCTATATATACCTTTACACAAATTTACTGAAAGAAGTTCTCGAGACAAGGTGTATGCATGTACATATATATTCTCATATACACATTTATGTATATGTACACTCATTCCTATTTATATTCAATTATATATGTGTATATTTGTATACTTTTGTACATGTATATATCTATGCCTTAATTTTTTAAGAGTAAATAAAATGTGGTATATATATATATATATATATATATATATATATATATATACACACATATGTAAGCCTATGTATGTTGAAAATTTTTGGTGTAAGAATAACCTAGTCCAATAGTTATAGACAACACCAAGTATATTGAAAATTTTTGGTATTTATAGCAAATTGAGAGTTAAAGCTAATACTTGTAGCCAAAGGGTAAATATGAAAATGTGCAAAGAATAAACACCAAGCCATGGTCTGTCTATTTCTGATATACTGAGATTATGGGATTGAATTACATTGACATGATATATACTTAATAGGTTGGTCAAATCATTAACCTTTCTAACGTTTTGGTTGTCATGATGCATTTATAAATGTCACTTTTGATCTATGAATTAAATAGAGATTTAATTCATTGCCAACATGTTCGAAGCCTAAAAGGTCACACACAATAAGGTTAATAATTTGATTTTATTAAATTGATGGGCTTAGGAAATTTTGAATTTCCTAATTGGATTTATTAAGGTGAATTAGAATTAGGTCTAATTAAAAGGTTTAATTAAATCAGCTTAATTGTAAAAATTTAAAAATTTAATTAAATTATGGTCCCAGTTATAATTATAATTAGTTTAAGGGCTAAAGGGTAATTATACCAATTAAATAAGAGACTAAAACCTACCTATATAAGCATTATTATGGATGGTAATCCTAGAAGAACTGAAACCCTAGAAGTTACAGCAACAAACTCTAAGGAAAAATTCCTTGTCGCCACCCCTTTAGTGTAGACCTAGCAATTCGTGTTTATATTCGTATTCGTTTCATGTAAAGTCGTGTTCGTGTCGTATAAACTAGGAAAATTCCATCCCATTCGTGTCGACACGAGAAACACAATACTATTTTTATCTTTACCATAGTCATATACAATTTTCACATAATTTTAACTTATGTCACCTTTATGTCTATTATTCATTATTTTTGTGTCGTGTCATCATGTCGTGTCTAGGATTGCTAGGTCTACTCTAGTGTTATATTTCTTAATATATTCCTTGCTTCCTAGCATATTGAAGATTAAGAAATTGTTTCATAACATAAAGTGTGAAATCAAGATTGGACTGTGAGATTTTGAATCTTAATCTGCTATCATAAAGATAGCCATAATATGGTTTATCCTCTTGAAGAAACCTATTATTGCTTGTGTGGATCATCGTTGGAGGCTGAGCAATTGAACAACTATTGGTTTGGAGCAGCCAAGCAATGACATACAAGACCAAGTAGAGTTTCATAGTTTTGAATTTATAAGTCTTCAAGATAAGGTATGTGAAAATTGTTTCTGAAATCGATGTTATTTATTTATGCCCTTTTCTATGTATCAACATTGATCTAAGGGAGGGTTTCGGTATTGACTTGTTTAATTATCTATTCCACTGTCTAATATTGATTGCATGATTAAGCATGAATCAAAATAGTCATGAAATATTGCCTCTTAAGTCACTCAAGGTAACAAATCCTCATCTTGACTACTTATTCAACACATGTTTTTCATGGCACGCCTAAAATCACACATTTTAGGCATTTAGCACCAAAACCTATAGAGGTGAAATCAAAGTATGGTAACTAACACATAAGATGACCTAGCATATGAAGTCAAATGATTGTTTACACTACTAACACATGAGTGCATTTTCATAGATACTCAAGTTACACAATGATCAAGAACTAATTTAGAAATAAAGCTTTGATGCATAGGGATCATCAAAATTGTAATCATTTATAATTATATTGCAATGATTATATTGTTCCATTGCTTCATCTTATTTAGTGACTAATAATACTTATTATTGTCAACCTAAATGGTAAAGAGAAACCTTTATGTCACTTACCATAAGTGATCATGTATTTTTGTGATACTGTGCCTCATGTCATGTGAGTTGGCTCTAGGGAATACATTAATAATCTCCTACTTGTACTAGTATCCAATATCAAACTTTTTAATTTAGTGATTGTATCTCTTCTAAGACCACACTAGTTTATGGTCGGCCACCTTATGAATGTAGGGTTAGAATTGCAACAAATATCATATAAAAATCCCAAAGCGAAATTAGGAAGGATAAGAGAGACTATCCTAAAGAAATCGGCAAACCTTTCTTCTTTTTTATTCATAGCAGCTTACAAGTTTTTCTTCTCTATATTGTGTAGTAAGGCACATGGTTTTAACCCTAGTGTTCTATGCCCAATTTTCTTGATAGTGCATGAATCTTTTCCTTTCATTGACTCAAGTTTAACTTCAAGCGAACCCTATGGAGTTTGCCCTGTTGGGATTGGCAAGCACAAATAGTTATGTATCCCTGTGACGATTTCCCTATGTTGTAGGGATTTTTTTCCTTACATTGGAAGAAAGCATTCTTACTCAAGAGTTGTGATTTTCAAGAATTTGAATATTGGGTTATGAGCTTACTAAAACCAAAACTGCTAGCATAGTAACAGTCACAATTCAACTCATCATTCGAGAAGGTTTTTTTCATTGCTCATGTGGATACCGTTAGAGGTTGAACAATTGGGACAAATCTAGCATTGATGTACAAGAATAATTAGGGATCAAAGGTCTTACGATATCTCTAATATGACAAAAAAAAAGAAGCAAAAAAGTGGAAGACTTAGTTCTCATGCAAAATCAAGTCTATATTTATGATTGAGGGAGATAAGATTTTGCAAAGTCTTAGAAGTTTTATTTTTAGACTAAGGGGGAGTAATTAAAATTAATTCATTTAAATTTTTGTCATATAAAAAAAAATATTGTTGACTTTGAAATACTTTAGGATTTTGATATGACTTCATGATATACCTAAGGAGAATATAATTTTAATAAGTATAAAAGAATTAATAGTTTAAATCTTACGTATTCATGCTTGATAAATGTTGTTAGATATACATGATCTCATAGTAATAATCTACCTTTGCATGTTTGATTAAAGACATTATCCTACAAATCATGCGAATATCATGTGTTTAATTAGTAATATGTATCAATACACTTTGCATATGTATCGATACGGTATGTTTGAATATTGTGGGATTAATGGTTTATCAATACCCTATCATAACCATCAAACAAAAGTTTCATACTCTTTTCTAGTACCAAATAGTTATGTATCACTATAGAAGCGCTTGATAGTTTAGGATTCATTTACAAAGTATAGATACACTAAAAGAATGTATCGATACTCAAGTCAAGTAAATCCACCAGTCGAATTTTTGTGTCTGCTAATGCCAAAAATCTTAGGACTACAACTTGAACAATTAGAACTTGAAGAACCTATGTAATGAAGAAGCTTAGAGCTTAACAAAGAGAGCCAAAATTCCAAATTAAGAGTTATAATCATACCCAAAGCTTTATTCGAAAGGGAAAAGAGACAAAAACCCCTTTCTTATCGTCATTTTTCTCAATGAGAATTCCTTCCAAGTTTTAAAGTGTCTTAATATGCCTTTGTAGAGGCATTTTGAAACAATTTCTAAACCTGCTCCAAATTTGTAAATGGGAGAATACCCTTGAGTGCTACATGTAAGTAAGGTTTGGATAAATTGGAGGCTTGCTTCTTAATTAAGAAAATGAAGCATTTGTAAGGTTTGCTTCTTTAGCTAGAAAAAGTAGTACTTGTATATATTACTTCTCGGAGCCTGCAAAAAAGAAAGTATATGTTTCCTCATTCAACCTATGGAAAGGGTGAGATTTAGGTTATCTTTGGGAAAAAGAAAGGTTATCTTTGTCAGCCTGAAAAGGAAGTAAGGTTGGAATCTATTTTCAAGTAGTGAATTCGGTGAAAATCCTTGAGAGGGTCTCAAGGTAAAAGATGTAAGTAAGGGTGTCGAACCTCTATAAAATCGATTATGTATAGCTTATCTTCCCCAGTTTTGCTTTGCTTATTGTTTTATTGTTTTTATTTATTATTGTCTACTTGCATTTTGTATAGCTAATGTAGGATGAACTTAAGTTAAAAAGACTTTAGCATGTAAAGAACTAAAAATTAATTCACCTTCTTTCTCGATTAGTAGTGAGCTAATAAAAACAAAAAAAAAATGGTATACCTTAATAAAACTCAAATCTTCCATTTTAATTAAAATTTTATCGTTTAACTAAAAAGCTTCTTTCTTTTTAAGCTTCCCCATCTCTTCTCTTCTCCTATTATTTATATTGTTAAACCTAACCAGAACAAATTTCCTCCTTCCACCGAGCATCGCCACACTTTTAGTAGCACTTGCAGCAAGGAAACTCTTCATAGCAGCCAAACACTTTCACAATAGTTAGCTTACACCAAAACTTCCTTGAAACAATCACACAAGTCATACAAAATAGCAAAAAAAACTACACTTTCATAACAGTTCAAAGTAGCAACATCAAGCTAGAAACTAATGCCAATGACCTTCACAACAATGTAGCAAGGGAGCAGCACCAATGTAGCCACATCGCAACACCATATCTTCACTTCAACTTAAACCTAGCAATCTTAGACACGACACGAAAACAACATAGAATACGATTTAAAATTTGGTAGATGTTATATATGAATATGGTAAAAGTTAAAAAAAGTGTTTTGTGTTTGACGTGTTGACATAAATTTTTACTTAAAATTTTATGTTTTTATAAGACACGATAGACATATATCGCCAGGTCTACTATAACTTAAAACTGAAACTCTATAACAACACCAAATCTAAATGGCAATGGGACAACAGACTAGTACAGTCAAGAACAGCAATAATAGTAAACATAACAAGCTAAGAAATCTTCGTAGCTACAGATCTTCACTGCATCTTGCACAAGACCCTGAACGACAATTATAACAAGGCAATGGACTGGATCGAAACTTCTTTACTGCAATAACAACAAAATCTCCTCATTGCAACCAACACTAAAATAGGCATGCCAACAACCTAAAACAACAATACATTTACAAACAATGGCAATTCAACAGTAAGTTAAATAGAAAAGAAAAAAAGACTGATGTAGAAAATAATATAAGAAAGCCTCTTAAATAAATTTTTCTTTTTTTTTTTCTTTTCTTTTCCCCTCGAAGCCTCCTATGTACTATTTTTATAAGACTTCTTAAGCTCCAAACTTTAGGAAACAACTAAAATTTTGGTTCTTTTCCTCTAATTTTTATCTTATGATCATGGTTGTGTTAATGGGATCTTCTTTGATAGATTTTGACATCCCTCATTATCAATTTTACTAATTTGTTTTCTTCCATTTGTTGATTTGTGTAAGACCCGTAAAATTTATATCTACTCTTTATGAATTGTGATGTACGGATGAGTCACATTCGATATAAATCATAAGAAATGACTGTTTTTAAGTTGCCAATGTGTATGAAATGCAAAACAGGAAGTTAAGTAAATCGAATATGAATGTAACAGTGAATTCTAAGAAAAATTGCAGCAAGAACTGCAGTGAAAGAGGAGCAGATCGATCTCATAAGAAAGGAAGATCGATCTCATAGCTTGGAAATGCAATGTCACAGCATCTACAAGAGACAGATCGATCCCCCAACAAGAGCATATCTATTTCCAAAGGGTTTGGATGGAACAGATTGATCTCATATCAAAGCCAAATCGATCTACTTAAGATTCTGTGTAAAGCAGATCAATCCCTTAGGCTTAAAAAGTCAGTTCCTAAAGAGAAAAAGGTAGGACAGATTGATCCCACATCATTAGGAAATCGATCCCCTAGAGCAATTCTATAAATATATGACTCTACACTTCAGTTTCCCTGAGAGAACAAATTTCCATTGAAAACAAAAGTTAGACCTAACCTTTCTATTCCAAAAATCTTCATCTTTCAAGTAGTTTTGAGTAAGATTCAATTTAGCAAAGTTGTTCATAGGAAAGAGGAGAACAACATAGTTTGAAACTAGAAGTTGGAATCGAAGATTGAAGGAGCAAAGTGGATTTTACCAAATTTGGCAAAAAGTGGAAAAATCAATCTAGGTAATATTCAATACACCAACTTCATATATATTGATATAAGTGTCTTGGTGAGTTGATTGGTGTATGTTTGATTTGCTAGAAACAAATTGATCATGAAAAATATCCATGACCTAGATATTGGTATGAGATTGAGAAAATGATGAGGAAGTTGAGTAAACATGGATTAAATGATGAAATGAGCATGTATGAAAGATTGTTAGGTAATTTTATGAAATACATAAATTGGAATAGATGAAAAAGGAAAATAGGTATATGAGAATTATGGTGAAATGCCATAATGGGAGAAAGTGATGAGATTGGGGCATTGGGAGGAGTTAAATACATTGATTTAGAATCATACAAGTGAAAGCAAGTATATTAAGGTATATTGATGTGGATAATTATTAACAGCTTCGGAAGTTGATATCGAAAGCTGATTGGACTGCGAAGTTTATTAGCCAGGAAGTGAGGTCATGCGATGTGATCCGAGGTAAGGGAATTTCGTGAGTAGCTAGAGGTAGCTACACATATTTCGAATAGAATTTCGATTACTACACTATATATGAAATTTCGTGTATAGAAATGTCGTGATAGGAATCGATAAGATAAATCATGGTTTTATCCAAATTTAGGGTATAAAGCCTTAGAAGCATGTTTGTGACTAATATTTATAGTTGCATGATAGAATGGCTAATGTTTTAATGTATATGCAAAAACAGCACATTTGAGTGCATATTTGATTTAATTGAGTGAAATTCAATTTGAATAAGTCATCTATCGGGCTTATGTGAAAACCACGAGTGCTAGAGAATACTCGCACTTGATTTTATAAGATATGTATCACATAGTACTTGAGTATATTCTCGTACTTGATTTTAATACGATTTATGCATGATAAAGTACTGGGAGCATTGCTCGTACTCAGTTTTATTGATTGATGCATTATAGAGAATTGGGAGCATTGCTCATACTCAGTTTTACATGAAATAGTGCTGGGAGCATTGCTTGCACTAGATTTGTATAACTTATGCATGAGGTTGTGTTGGGAATTTACTCGCACATACCAATTTTGAAAGAGAGAGCATGAAACAACCATGTTAGGAGCCTGTGCTGACTGTGTGTCACACCTATTATATGCTCACACGTGCAACATTTTGAGATATGGTCGAGGGCTATCGAAAATATTATTTATAGTATGAGGGCTAAGACTTATGGCAAGCACCCCGACTATGAGGTATATCCAAGGTATGAGGGCTAAGACTTATGGCAAGCACCCCGACCTTAAGATTGGGTCGATGGAGTACTTTGTACCATGTATGTCACATGGAGTACGTTGTATCGTGAGTACACGATATGAGTGAGTTGTGAGCTGACGGTAGAGGATTTTACCCACCTCCCGTTACAGCAATTGTGATACCCCGCACACCAAGTACTATGTAGCCTGGGATCACAAAAAAATGAGTTATGATCTCAATCTAAGAACATGTAGTCGCCTATCTCTTTTCATTCAATTGAGATTTTCTCGAATGAATTATCACATGATTTTATAATCTGAACATGTGACTTTAAGTGTGAAATGGGTAACCCGAGGGATGGGTGAGGCCCAGATTTCCATGTTTTTAACATGATAATATGCTATATTATTTTGATTTAATTGGATGGCGTGATACAAGTGAAATTTATGAATTACATGAGAAATGCAATGTTTTGCATAAACTGCTGAGATTTATTAAACCAGCATGACGATTTATATCTATATGTATATATTGCATAAAAGTTCAAGCAAGATGCATGCTTTAGATATGAGTCGATAAGAAAATGATTTCAAGGCATAAGCATTGTATTTTGTAGATAGTGTGATTATCTACTTGCTTGCCTTATTTCCTTACTGAGTTGTGAGCTCACCCCCTATTTATTTCTCATCTCTACAGAGCATTCACAGCAGGTGGACACGACTGAGGACTGCTTGTCAGACCCGAGTTTTCGATTTACGTATGTAGCTTGTACCTTATGATTCCTATGTGTACGAACGTTATATTTCATAGCTGAATCATAAGAAGAGTATTTACTACCATGCAATCGATTAATTTAAGAAATTAAAAATGCATGTAAGCTACATAATAGCGAGATAAGGGTTAAAGTGATTTTCGAGCAAGTACAGGGGTAAAACGGTCAAATAACCAAAATTCGATATAAATCCGATGAGGAAATTTCATTAAAAATATGAAATCGAGAAATCTTGATCAATAACGAGGAAAATATTGAATTTCGAGTCCAATTGATCGAGATATGAATTTAATTAATATTTTTGAAATTTTTGTCTCGAAAAATGTGCCCAAAAATAGTGAAAAAATATACCGGAAAGGTAAAATCGGACTGATAAATCCATTTACGGACTAAATGAATTTAATAGGAATTTTTGGGATATTTTTAGGATATTTTAGGATTTTTAATATTATTTTAAGGATTAAAATAATATTAAAAATATATTATAAAGAAAAAAAACGAAATTGAAATCAGAAGAGAGTTTTCGGGGAGAGAGAAACGGAAGAGGAAACGTGAGCCAACCGACGCAAGGGAGAGACCACCGGACGGCCACCATTCGGCGACCCCAGCGGCCAGCGAACGGCCGAAAAAGGAAGAGCGTAACCCCGCGACCTCCTAGCCACCGGTAACGCGCTCCACCGGCGCCGAAAAAGGGAGATCGACGGAGTTGAAGGCTGCGGAGAAAAGAGGGCATTTGGCGGCCACCGGCGGGAGTTGGCTCCGATCGAGGCCAGCCGAGAGGTCCCCTGTCCAAGATGCGTCGAACGGCGGCAGCGGCACGACCAAATCACCCCTGAACCGGTCGGCGGTTCACGGCAGAACCTTCCAAACTGAACCAGACCGGACCGGTTCAGCCAAGGAGAAAAGGGGAAAAGGAGGAAAAAAAAAAGAAAAAGGAAAAGAAAATTTTTGGGATTTCACCGGAATTCGGGTAAGTCGATACGAGGTCAAAAGTGACTAATTTAATTTCTGATAAATTTATTTAAATTATATTTAATCGAAAATTGACCCGGAGTTAAATATACGAAATTGTGCAGTTCGACAATTAATTCCGAACGGAAGCCCGATCGAACTCCGATTCACGCACCATCGCACAATCTCGGGTAAGTAAAGTTCATTTACGACAATTTAAGTGATTTATGCTTATTTAAGATTTAATTTACGCATTTCGGATTAAATTTCAGATTTAGTGAATTATATTCGAAAAATTGAAATAAATGTCGTAAATGATATACGGGCTATCCAAAGAGCTTAGAATAAAGCCCAATGGGTATTGATAAGCCCAATGAGTCGATAGACCCTGATGAACGGGCTTAATACGAATTAAGGCCCAATTAAAGTGTTTAAGGCCCATTAAGAGTAAACGGGCCCATTTAAAAAAATGAATTGTATTAAATGTGTAATACAGTAGGAAAAGTGTAATTAACTCAGTGAATGATTAAATGCAGCTCCAGAGTCGTATTAAGAGTTGACCGGACTGCAAAATTAGACAGCACAGAGGAAGAGAGGTCACACGACGTGATCCGAGGTAGGGGACTCTTGCAAGTAGCTAGAGATATCTGTGCATATTTTCGTTGGATGTTACATTCACTGAAATTGTTTGAGGGTCAGAGAAAATCTATAATAATTATAGGGACCCGATATGGGTAAATTACGATTTTACCCCTAGTTAGGAAAAAAGTGAAACTTTGGGAAAAGTTGTAAAAAGCATGAAAATGATGTTTTGAATGATTTTTACTGTTGTGTAGCAGAAGAGTAGGTGGATGGGCTAATGTTTCGAGGTCGATGTAAACTAAGCACACTTTGTAGTGCTGATTTTAATGATTTTAAACATCCCTATTTTTAAAGAGCCATCTACCGAATTATGTGGAAACAATCGTGCTAGAGCACAACTCGCACTTGATTTCAGATGTTTTTCACATACATTAGTGCTGGAGGTTTACTCGCACTACATTTATTTGACATGCATGATAGAGTACTAGAGCGTTGCTCGTACTCAATTTTTATGTGATTTGTGCATGATAGAGTGCTGGAGCGATTAGCTCGTACTCGAGTTTTACATGAGATGCATGACAGAGTGCTGGAGCGTTGCTCGCACTCGATTTTTCATGATTTGTACATGACATCATACTTGAGCGATTTGCTCGTACTTGATTTGTAATGAGAACTATGCATGACTTAGTGCTAGAGGTTTACTCACACTAGTGTTGATATTTTGACATGCATATACAGTGTTTTGAGGCGGAGTGTTGACTGTGTGTCACACTCAAGATGCGTACTGTAGTTTTTCGTGATATATACACATGTTAGAAAAATCGTGACGATTTCCTCCGTGTAGACTGAGTGTTACACTGTTGAGATGTTCTCACGTGGATTTAGAGACGTGGCATTGATTCCATAGTATGAGGGCTAAGACCTATGGCAGGCACCCCGACCATGATGTATGGGTCCACGAGTGTACGTTGTACCATGCATGTGGCATGGAGTACATTGTACCGTGTTTTGTGTTGTGGAGTTGTGGAGGAGAGTGTTGATAGCTGGCGGTTGTGATGGACTGACCCCCCTCCCGTTATAGCAGTGATAACCCGCACACCGAGTACTGTGTTGCCTGGGATTTCACCACATGTTAGGATATGTACATAGTTCGGAGATGCTCTCTTACAGTAAGATCCTTAAGCCCAACATCCTTAAGCCAGAGTGGGCGGGGGGGCTCTGTTCGGCGGGGAGGCTCTCTTACATAGTCTAGAGAGATTGGATTTAGCCACTGAGTCTCGCATGATATATCACATGTGTTTTATGATACGGGTAGACCTAAGGGATGGGTCGAAACCCAGTTTATTTGTGTTGTGATGAGAAATGTCATATCTACTGTGTTTTGAATGTAAATGACATATTTTATATAAAGGCATTTTTAAATGATTAAATATGCACTGTTTTCCATGAATTCCTCTGATTGATAAACCAGCATGTGTTTAGTACATGGGATTTTAAATCTGTATTATATTATATATATTTTAAACATGCTTTTGAATTGAGAGAAGGAAAGGCAAAGCACTATTTTCAGTAGATAGTATGGATGTCTACTTGCTTGCCTGATTTCCTTACTGAGCGCGTTGATCGCTCATCCCATTCATTTTCCCCCCATCTCTACAGATTCTCGTCAGTAGATTGAGTCGGCTGAGGTATTGCATTCCTTTGATCCGCTGCCACTCCCCATCTAGCGAAAGGTATACACATGCGTACTCTTTTGTATCTGAACAATGCATAAACACAGTGATGTACACGATTTAATATGGGGGATGTAATGATGTAATTATATTTAAGTATATGAATTTACTTATGATATGAATGTCATGTATGTATGATACGAAAAAGAATGGTTAGGTATGTATGGATGAGGAGACTAATGCCTATTCACAGCCCAACTGTTGAGGAGATAAAGGTTAGTAAAAAGTGAAAAATTTGTTGTGGTTTTTGGTAAAGTCGCGTGTGGGAGGAGGGCGTGACACTGCTATCCTTTGATCCATTACATACCCATCTTACTAAAGGTATACACATTTGAAACGTTTTATATTGAACATTGTAAAAGCACAATTATATAAACGAATGTACGGTCGGGGATGTATATGTACAAGTATTTGTATTTAAAGTATTTTTAAGAAAAGAATATTTATTGTCAATAGATAAATGTATTGATATGTATGAATATTATGGAATGAATGTGGGTGAGGTGACTAATATCGAATCACAGCCTAACGGTTTTGTCACAACCCTTTTTCATTTCCTTTAACCAAAAATCACTATAAATTTTTCGTACTTATTCCTTTCTCTACTCCGTCGTGAACAAACTCATCACATACAGTTGGGCTGTGAGTCAATAATAATCACCACTTACCATTCATCCACAATTAATAAAAACGATGTCATAAATTCAAAATTAAATCATTCACTTATACAGAACATGTTTATCGACATCTACATCCCCCATAATTACAACTCAATCATTATTATGCCATTACATTGTTTAGATACAAAAAGAATCCTGTGTATATACCTTTCGGCGATGGAAACAGCGGATGTCCAAAAACACAATGCCTCAATCCTTCCTGGGCTACTACGCACGCTCTGTAGGAGGGAAAATAGAGAGGGATGAGCAACCACACGCTCAGTAAGGCAATAATGCAAGCATGGTAGATAACTACTCTATCTATATGGTGGTAATGTTATGCATAAATCTCTTATAACAGGAGCATGAGAAATTAAAACTATGCCATATGAGTATACATATATCATGTATTTAAAATAATGGAAATTGGCATATAAAACATGGTAACATCAACATGTAAAAATCGTCTCATGCTCATCAATTATCAAACCTCATAAAAAGGGCAATTCGTTTAAGAAACATCCTTTTTTATTATGTCATTCTTAATACAACAAAATCCCATCAAATTATTTCACAATCACAACATCATAACCATTTCACAAATCAAATCCCACAAGGCTCGACCCCTCCCTCGGGTCTACCCTGGACAGTCAAAATCACACTCAAGTATTCAAAACCATGTGGTATTATATAAATCAAGCAAGGAGACAGGTCACTATATCTCAACTGACTATGTTGGCCAACTATGTCACAAATCATCCCAGAGCACACGGATCCTGGTGTGCAGGGTATCATGCTGGCACGAAAGTGGGTTAGTTCTCCGCTAGACTTTCTCAAATCAAGTAACCACCACGCGGTACATCGTACTCCATGTGATATACACGATACATCATACTCCGCGGACCCATAATATGGATTGGGGGTGCCTGCGATAGGTCTTATCTACCCCATACCGAGTGAAACCTCTAGTCTCAAGTGCACGTGGGAGTACTCTTAATACCAGGTCCTAGCCCCTCATGGCCTTGCTCGCCCCTGTTGGGTTCCCTGATTCAGGTCTTAGCCCCTCACCCTCACCCCACTCAAGAGGTCTGTTAGGCCTGTTGGGTTCCCTAAAAAGATTATGTCAAGTCTTAGCCCCTCACCCTCACCCCACTCAAGAGGTCTGTTAGGCCTATTGGGTTCCCTGAATACCAATCTGTATTATCCTCACCACGGCCACATACATACCACAGTGTGAAAACCAGCGCGAGCTACGCTCTAGCGCGAATTCATGCATTATAATAAATCACCTCATACGAGCAACGCTCTAGTATAGCATTTATGCATAAAAATATGAAGAAACCATGTACGAGCATCGCTCCAATACGGTTATATGCATAAGAAAACCACTCAAAATCCACGTACGAGCAAAAACTCCAGTACAGTTTATAAAGCATCGTCATAGTTTTAAACCAAAGTGCAAGCTAAGCTCCAGCACGTTTCAAACATATGAAAACATCAATACCCAGTGCGACCTAGGCTCCAGCACGGTTTAATTCACATAAACATGATAGGTGGCTCATAAGCTTTCAAAACCAATCTCAAAACACATTTAGCACTTCACATTTGCTATCACACAACATCAAACAACAATAGCCAACCTATCTATCAATTCGCTGAAAACAAAACACATGTTTTGTGAAAGCATTCAAAACACTTGATTTATGCAATTATTAGCCTTACTATCCCATTTCTTTACAATACCATTTTAATAACTAAATCTCATACAAATACTCGTAGTTATTTCATACATCGTCAAACACGTTTCTATAAAATCATGCACTCTTCCAAAGCCCTACGTACCACAAAATGCGAGAAGCTACCTCTATATACTTATAAAATTCCCTTACCTGGAATCGCGACGCGTTATTTCACTTCCTTAAAGCTGCTTACGTGTGCGTAGTTTGACTGCCTCTCCAACGTGTGATGCCCCGGAAGCGCGAAAAATAGGGCTAATTTAAAACTTTTTACTCATTAATTCACAATTAATGGCGCATTCTTGTGCAGTGTCATACATCATCATACTTATCATGTCTCAAGATCTCATCATAATATAGTATGTATCGTATCTTACACTTTACTCAATTCCAAGTTAATTAATCCTAATACATCCCGTACATCATTGTACAATAAGTGTTTGTAAATATAACTCTAGTCTAGATACATGAATATTAAATATCTACCTCAATACACAAAATACGGCTTGGAGCTCAAGTCCTTCACTAGCCTCTAACCCATACGTCGCAGAGAACTCACTTCACTTGAAGCAATCTGGGGGAGGAGAAAACAGGGTGAGCTTCCAAATCGCTCAGTAAGGGGGTAAGGGAACTCAGTTATATAAACCATATCACACATCACAAATATGTATTTGTTTATGAAGCTCATTTGAAATCGTAGCATGAAAGTTCTCAAAACATCATCATCGCATAACTCATAAATCATGTGAAAACATGAAGGTAAAAAGGCTCAATATCGAGCACTCACAAGCATGTGTAAATATATGTGATAATGGCTTTTCTCAAAATACGTGATAAAAATCACCTCAGTAAATAGCACGTGACAAGGTCACAAAACACAACTCATGTGTAAAATGAGACTAGGCAATAAAACTCATATAAAACTTGTCATGGCACATCGAATATGTAATCTCCTCTGGGCGCGCATCCCAGGCATCCTCGTATAGAGGGAACGTCGACAATATGGTAATATGCATGGTATATTGGACTTATATGTTACTAGAACAAGGCCCGGCCTTACATGCTACCAGAGCAATGCCTCGCCTCATGCACATTATCACGTGGTCCCTAGGTCGGTTCCCAGGCGGCCCACTCTCTCGGTCTTACATGCTACCAAAGCAAGGCCACCCAGCGTTACCAGAATGGGGGTCATCTCACGTTACCAAAACGGAGGCATCTCTCGTTACCAAAACGGAGGAATATCGGACTTACATGCTACCAGAGCAAGGCCTCCCAACGCTACCAAAGCGAAGGAATAATCGGACTTACATGTTACCAGAACAAGGCCTGTGGTCCCTGGGTCGGTTCCCAGGCGTCCCACTATATCGGTCTTACATGCTACCAAAGCAAGGCCCAATGTGTATTCAACATGACACACCTAAGTCTCAATCATTAGCCATTATCTTATAAAATGTTTTGCCTTCACGTAGAACTCATAAGGGTTTTCTATCATAAAACTCATTTAAAACATTTGTGTACTCAACACAAAACATATTAAAACCGAGTTCCAACCGGCAAAACACGCACACATTTTCTTAAATCTCAATATTGCCTTAACGTAGAGCCCAATTTACTTTTCACGCAAACTCAACGGTTTATAAAACAATTTCACACTCAGCTTATAAACTCATAAAATAATGGGCTCCAACCGGCTATACAAAAAACCGTGTGCAAGTATATCACAACACAACACTAAACATGCTTGTATTCTCAAATCATGGTTCATGCTACAAACAATTCATCAAAACACATACACAAATGGTTTAGTTTTCCCTTACCTCTTTGCACCTCGTATAGTGCAATCGTTTCCCCCGTATCATGGACTAGCCTCGCATTTCACTCTGGAACTCCCGAGCTGTCCAAACGATGTTAAAACATCAATACTCATCATCACATTAACCTCAATTCTCAAAATCGAGCATAATGGCTTATAACACCTCAAATTTCTCAATTCTCATAACTCCATCACAAACCATAATCTCGCTCAACACCTCAACATTCTATATTTCCCATGCCACAATATCTATGCTAATGCACCACATTGTCTAAATCTCTATTTATAGCTCAAAAATTCCCAACTTTACCAAAGTTGCTAAATATCATCATCACTCCAACTACATTGTAATTTCATCAATCCCTAATCATTTTCAGCTATTTCAACACAATGACAACAACCATTATCACTAAAATCATCTCAAATATCAAGATCGAGGTTTAGAAATTACCCAAAACTTGTGGAGAGCTTATCTCTTACCTCGATTCGATCCATCTTCTGATTTCCAAGTATGTCGTTCTCCCTTGGATGAGGAACAACTTTCCTTCTTGCCACAACCTCTGATTTGGATGGAAATGGGTGCTTTGGATGAGTAAGAAAGCTAGGGCTCTTGTGAAAATGGGGTTTGGTAGAGAGAGAAAATGAAATTGCAGGAGAAAGCAGGGGTTCCTTATATAAACTGAAGGTAGGAGATCGATCTGGCTCTTGATGAGATCGATCTGCATTTGAATTTGGGACGATTTGGGGTAATTTTATGCCTAGGAGATCGATCTGTCGAGGGGTGATATTGATCTCTTTATAGCTTTATGAGATCGATCTGCTCCTTGAGGAGATCGATCTTCTCCCAAACAGAAACATTTGGAGATCGATCCCTTCCTCATGAGATTGATCTTCTCTCAAACATAATCATAAGGAGATCGATCCTCTTCCATTGGAGATCGATCTGCTCCTTAAATTCCTCCTCCCTTGTCATTTTTAACTCACCAGATCGATCTCTCCTTCTCCAAGATCGATCTGACCTCTTAGTTTCACACTTAGGTTAAACACTTAACATGTAAATCTCCAATTATAATTTCCAGAATTCACTTAGCTCAATAAATTACACTTCAAGTTCTTATTACATCATTAAAATATATCTAAAATCCTTAGATCTCACATCCGCCCCGCCTTAGAAGAATTTGGTCCTCCAAATTCAACTCAACTAGTCAAAGAGATGGGGGTATTTCTCCTTCATGAGGTTCTCTAGTTCCCACGTTGCCTCTTCCATCAAGTGATGTTTCCACAAAACTTTCACCAATGGGATGCTCTTAGTTCTAAGTACCTTCTCCTTTCTATCAAGAATCTGGACAGGTTCCTCAGTATAGCTCATGTCCTCTTGTATGTCCATCTCGTCATACTCTATGACATGAGAAGGGTCCGGGTGATACTTCCTCAACATAGACACATGAAAAACGTTGTGTATTCCGGACATCTGTAGGGGTAATGCTAATCTGTAGGCTACCTCTCCCACTCTCTCAAGGATCTCGAATGGTCATATGTATCAAGGACTCAATTTCCCTTTCTTCCCAAATCGCATGATACCCTTACTTGGTGATATTTTCAGAAATACCGCATCACTAACATCAAACTCGAGTGGCCATCTACGCACATCCGCGTAGCTTTTCTGTCTACTCTGTGCAGCCTGTAACCTCTCACATATGAGTTTCACACTCTGTACAGCCTGCTCAACAAGCTCGGGAGCATTTATCTTTCTGTCACCGACTTCTTCCCAAGCTACAGGGGATCTACACCTCCTACCATATAAAGCCTCAAAGGGTGCCATTCCATTACTCGCATGATAGCTATTATTATACGCAAACTCTACTAGGGGCAGGTGATCATCCCATGATCCCTTAAAATCCATCGTACACGCCCTCAACATATCCTCTAGGGTCTGAATAGTCTTCTCTGACTGACCATCTGTTTGAGGATGATAGGCTGTACTAAAACTCAATCGAGATCCCATGGACTCCTGAAACTGGGCCCAAAATCTGTAAGTAAACCGATAATCTCTATCAGAAGTAATACTCACTGGAGCCCTATGTAATCTAGCTATCCCGCTGACATACAGCTCAGCTAAGGCATCCACAGTATCTGTGCTCTTGATGGCAAAGAAGTGGGCACTCTTGCCAATCTATCCACTATAACCCATATAGCGTCATGACCTCTTCGGGTCCTCGGTAAACCCATAATAAAGTCCATAGTGACATGCTCCCATTTCCATGTAGGTACAGGTAAGGGCTGTAGTAGTCCTCTGGGCTTCCGATGCTCAACTTTCACTTGCTGGCATATTAAACATCTGGCCACATACTCTGCCATGTCTCTCTTCATACCACTCCACCAATACACCTTTCTCAAGTCTCGGTACATCTTAGTACTCCCTGGGTGCATGGTGTATCGCGAGCAGTGGGATTCTCTCAGTATCTGTCTCTTCAGGGTATCATTGTCCGGTACACAAATCCGTCCCCTGAATCTCAACAATCCATCCTCACTGATTGTGAGATCAGACTGCGAACTCTGTTCAGCTTGGCTAACCATACCTATCAACCTCTGATCACTGCCCTGCCCAGTTCTAATCTGATCCATGATCCTGGGCTCTATTCGCAAGCTAGCCAAAAATCCATTCTCTACCTCTTTAACTCTGATCCGAAGTTCGGCGAACTGCTCTCACAAATCCCATTCCCTAATCATCATAGCAGATATCATACTCTTCCTGCTCAGGCATCAGCAACTACATTTGCCTTACCCGAATGATATAGAATCTCGCAGTCATAATCCTTAAGGAGTTCCATCCATCTCCTTTGTCTCATGTTTAACTCTTTCTGACCAAAGAGGTACCTCAAACTCTTGTGATCAATGAAGATCTGGAATCTTTCCCCATATAAGTAGTGTCGCCAGATCTTCAAGGTAAATACCACAGTGGCTATCTCCAAATCATGCATGGGGTAATTCCGCTCATGATCTTTCAACTGTCGCGATCCATATGCGACCACTCTTTCGTGCTGCATAAGCACACACCCCAATACTTAATGGGATGCATCACTATACACCGCAAATCCTCCTGATCCCTCAGGAATAGTTAACACAAGTGCTGCTGTCAATCTCCTTTTTAACTCCTGAAAACTGAGCTCACATTGATCAGTCCATATAAATGGGGTCTCTTTGCGCGTGAGTTTAGTCAAAGGAGTGGCAATCCTTGAAAATCCTTCCACAAATCTTCTGTAATACCCTGCCAAACCAAGGAAGCTTCGTACCTCAGTAACTATCTTCAGTCTTTCCTAATTAAGCACAGCTGCTACTTTACTTGGATCCACTGATACTCCTTCCTCTGAGACTATATGACCAAGGAAAGCTATCTGGTTCAGCCAAAATTCACACTTACTAAGCTTTCCATATAATTGTTTATCTCGGAGTATCTGAAGTACTAACCACAAATGTTGTGCATGCTCCTCATACGACCGAGAGTATACCATGATATCATCAATAAAGATTATCACAAATTTATCTAGATAGTCTCTGAACACCTCGTTCATCAACCTCATAAATGCTGCAGGGGCGTTCGTCAATCCAAAGGACATCACCAAAAATTCATAATGGCCATACCTTGTCTTGAAGGCCATCTTTCGAATATCTTCTTCCTTGATCCTCAATTGGTGCCCGATCTCAAATCAATCTTAGAAAAGACTGAGGCCCCTCTTAGTTGATCAAGTAGATCATCAATCCTGGGTAATGGGTATTTATTCTTCACCGTGGCCTTATTCAACAGTCGGTAGTCTACGCATAATCTGAGACTACCATCCTTCTTCTTAACAAATAAAATCGGTGCTCCCCATGGTGAAACACTGGGCCTAATGAACCCTTGATCCAATAACTCCTGTAGTTGTTTCTTCAATTACTCAAGTTCCACTAATGCCATCCTGTAGGGAGGTTTAAAGATCAGCTGAGTATCTGGTACTAAATCAATGGTAAACTCCAGCTCTCTCTCTGGTGGCAAACCTAGCAACTCATTTGGGAAAACATCCAGAAATTCACACACCACAGGTATATCCTCAATCCTCGGATGTTCTCGCTCATCGTCTGAGATGAGTGCTTCGTAACCTTTATATGAACAATCATATTTAATACTCTCAAAAATAATATTAAAATTTCAAATTACTTACTAGAATTCCATTTATTCATTTCCTCAATATCTCAACCGTATACTGTAAGGTTCAGGTAGGGAGAAAGTTACAATCTTAGTGTAGCAGTCTACACTCGCTCGATTGGTTGCTAACCAATCCATTCCCAAAATTACATCAAACCCATGTATATTCAACATGATTAGATCTGCTAACATCACTCTATCTCCCACCTTTATCTCACATCCTTTACAGATTAACTCAGTTCTATGGGATTCACGCATAGGGGTATTTACATGTAGTACATACTCTAGAGGTTCAAACTTCAAGTTTAAACTACATGCAAAATGCTCTGAAATAAACGAATGCGTGGATCCTGGATCTATCAACACATGAGCCTTATGATTACAGACAGAGAGTGTACCTCTTATAGTTTCTGCTGAAGTGTCCGCAGTTTCCTTATCCCGGGCAAACACACGTCCCTATGCTACAGGTTTCTTCCCTTTCTCTGCAGCAGTGGCCCCTCTCTGGGGATTCACTCTCTGGAGCTGCTGTCTAATAGGCTCCGGAGCATGTGGTATCTGAGGTTGAGGACAGTCCTTCACTCTGTGACCCATGTCACCACATCTAAAACATCCACGGATCGACCCAGTACAACTTCCCTCATGCGATCGACCACAGTCTCTACAAACCCTTATCTCTGGCCTGCCATATCGAGGGGTCTCCTTGATAATAGGATAAGCTCTGGGTCTCTCCAATCTGCCCTTCTGTACCTCAATCCTTCCTCTTTTAAAGGAACCTCTCAGAACATCTGCTTGAAACACCGCTAGCCTCTTGCCCTTGTCCCTAATCATTGCCCCGAACTCATTCTGGGACTGTACAATTTCAATTCCCCTCTCAATCTCTTGTGCTCATCTCAGAGCATCTCCAAACTCAGTAATACATAACCCAATCAATCGATCTCTGATGACGGGTTTCAATCCATACACAAATCTCTTGGTACGGAGTTCTTCATTCTTGAAGGTTTCTCACTACAAGAAAAAGGGCCATCAGCGACGGAATTAGCGACGGAGTTTCCGTCGCTAATTTTACTTTTTCGTTGCAAAAGGGTATTCGCATCGAAATTTGCGACGAATTTTTTCGTCGTAAATTTCGTCGCTAAATTTGAAGTCGCTGAAAGTTTTCGTCGGTGATGGAAAAATTCTGTCGTTAATTCCGTCGCAAATGATTTTCGTCATTGAAAACATTCTTCGAGGGAATTTTGTCGTTAATTCTGTCGCTAATATATGTATTTAGAATAATTAAACTTCCGTCGGTAAAACGAAACAGCGACGGAATTTTCGTAGCTAAAAATTCCGTCGTTGAAATAAATTAGCGACGGAATTCCGTCGCTAATAGATTTTCGTCGGTAATAGGTTTCAGCGACAGATTTCGGTCGGTAATTAGTTGTTAAATTTTATATCAATTCTGTTGCTAAAAGTATTCAGCGACGGATTTTCGTCGCTGATACTTTCCGTTGTTGAAAGAAATTAGCGACAGAATTCCGTCGCTAATTGAAGCAAAGGGATTTTTGTCGGAAATAGTTTTCAGCGACGGATTTTCGTCGCTGAAAACATCCCAGCAAAAAAAATTCGTCTTTGATTTTCGTCGGTAATAGGTTTCAGCGACGGATTTCTGTCGCTAAAAACTTCGCAGAAAAAAATCCGTTGCTAAAAGTCTTCAACGACGGATTTTCGTAGGTATTTTACTATATACTTTTAGTGTATTTGTTGCTTAAATTCGTGTACCTAAAATAACATCACAGACATTTATAAATCGATAGAAACAAACAAAAAAGTATATCACAACGATATATCAAAACTAACATCAACTATTAATTGAAAATCATCATCATATACAGTCCAATCAAATCATCATCAGAAATATCATCCGAAATTCACGCATCTGAAAACAAAATATTTAAATTAAAGGTGTACTCTCATTGAGCAAGATGACCTCCTGATCCAGACGGTCCAGCTCCAGGTGCTCCTGTGTTATTGGCATTCCTTGCCATCAAGTTCATCATCTGATCCATAAAATCAGACAACTTTCGTTCCAGATTATCAATCTTGTTTGAAATGACTTTGACATCCTCTTTCACTTGCTGCATGTGAGATCTGAGAATTTTAGATATATTTGAATGATGTAATATGAACTTGAAGTGTAATTTATTGAGCTAAGTGAATTGGGGAATGATAATTGGAGATTTATATGTTAAGTGTTAAAATAAGTGTGAAGTTATGAGGACAGATCGATCTGGGAGAAGGAGAGATCGATCTGGTGAGTTAAAAATGACAAGGAAGGAGGAATTTGAGGAGCAGATCGATCTCCAATGGAAGAGGATCGATCTCCTTATGATTCTGTTTGAGAGAAGATCGATCTCATGAGGAAGAGATCGATCTCCAAATGATTCTGTTTGGGAGAAGATCGATCTCCTCAAGGAGCAGATCGATCTCACCCCTCGACAGATCGATCTCCTAGGCATAAATTACCCCAAATCGTCCCAAAAATTCAAATGCAGATCGATCTCATCAAGAGCCAGATCGATCTCCTACCCTCAGCCTATATAAGAAACCCCTGTTTTTCTCCTGCAATCTCACTTTCTCTCTCTTTCAACCCCTATTTTTATCGAAACCTATCTTTCTCACTCATCCAAAGCACCCATTTCCGGCCAAATCAGAAGTTGTGGCAAGAAGGAAAGTTGTTCCTCATCAAAGGGAGAACAACATACTTGGAAATCGAAGGACGAATCGAATCGAGGCGTGGGTTGTGCGTCTCACAAGCTTTGGGTAATTTCTAAACCTCGATCTTGATATTTGAGTTGATTTTGATGATAATGGTGGTTGTCATTGTGTTGAAATAGCTGAGAAATGATTAGGGATTGATGAAATTGCAATGTGGTTGGAGTGATAATGATATTTAGCAATTTTGGGAATTTGAGCTATAAATAGAAATTTAGACAATGTGGTGAATTAGCATAGATAATTGGCATGAGAAATGTAGAACATTGAGATGTTGTGAATGAGAGTGTAGTTTGGGGTAGAGTTACGAGAATCAAGAGATTTGAGGTGTTATGAGCAATTATGCTCGATTTTGAGAATTAAGGTTGATGAGATAATTGAGTATTGATGTTTTAACATCGTTTGGACAGCTCGGGAGTTCCAGAGTGGAATGCGAGGCTAGTCCGTGATACGGGGGAAACGATTAAACTATACGAGGTGCAAAGAGGTAAGGGAAATCTAAACCATTTGTGTATGTGATTTGTAAACTATTATAGCATGATTTGTGGTTTATAAAACAAGCATGTTGAGTGTTGTGTTGAGATATAATTGCACACGATTTTTATAGTCGGTTGGAGCCCATTATTTTATGCGTTTATAAGCTGAGTGTGAAATTGCTTTATAAACCGTCGAATTTGTGTGAGTAATGAATTGGGCTCTACGTTAAGGCAATATTGAGATTTGAGAAATGTGTGCGTGCTTTGCCGGTTGGAACTCGATTTTATTATGTTTTGTGTTGAGTACAAAACGGTTTTTAAATGAGTTTAATAAGAGAAAAACCACTATGAGTTCTACGTGAAGGCAAACTAGTCTTATGTGAATAAGACTTAGGTGTGTAGTTTTGAGTACACACCGGGCATTGCTCTGGTAGCATGTAAGCCCGATTCTTCTCCGTTCTGGTAACATGAGAATAACCCATTCTGTGGCTATGCCATGTATACTTGGTGGCCGTTGCCACGTGAGAAACCCTATTTGGTGGCCGTTGCCATGTGAGAAACCCCATTTGGTGGCCGTTGCCAGGTGAGAACCCCATTTGGTGGCCGTTGCCATGTGAGAAACCCTATTTGGTGGCCGTTGCCACGTGAAAACCCTAATAATTGGTGGCCGTTGCCACGTGAGATCACCCATCCAGTGGCTATGCCACGTATATTTGGTGGCCGTTGCCACGTGAAAACCCTAATTGGTGGCCGTTGCCACGTGAGATCACCCATCCAGTGGCTATGCCACGTATATTTGGTGGCCGTTGCCACGTGAAACCCTATTCTGTGGCTGTGCCACGTGTGAATTTAAATCAGTGGCTATGCCACGTGTGTTTAGTGGCAATGCCACGTGTGAATTTAAATCAGTGGCTATGCCACGTGTGTTTAGTGGCTGTGCCACGTGCATTATTATTATAGTAATTTTATCACGTTAATTGAGAAAGCGTTTATCGCATTATTTTCACATGCTTTGTTATTGCTCTATACTGAGCATTTTACTTCATGTTTTCACATGATTTGAGATATGAGAATGTCATTTTGAGTACTTTCATGCTATTGTTTTCAAATGAGATTAATGAGTTCCACATACAAATAAATATTTTATGATGTGCATTTTGGTTTATGAAATGAGTCCCTTACCCCCTTTATTGAGTAATTTAGAAGCTCACCCTGTTTTCTTTCCCCCCAGATTTCTTCAAGTGAAAAGGGTTTTCCTGCGACGTACGGAGTAGTGGCTAGTGGAGGACTTGAGCTCCAGGCCATATATTGTATTTTGAGGTATCTTTTATCTTTTCATGTACCCAGACAATTACCGTAATTGTAGACACTTGATGTATAACTTTGTATGGGATGTATTAGGATTAATTAACTTGAGATCAAGTAATGTATATGATATAATATATACTATTCAATGACGAGATCCTGAGGTATAATATAGGTGATGATGTATGACACTACACAGGAATGCACTCTTAATTGTGAATGAATGAATAAAAAGTTTTAAATTAGCCCTATTTTCCGCACTTCCGGGGCGTGACACTGCACCTCTGAATTTGTGTCATGAGTACCCATCACACCAGGAGTAGGATAAGGAAAAGGACTATAAGCTGAATGAGATGCGCAAGAAGATTGGGTAGAACCAGAGGCAGATGCAATGTTTGCGACCATTTGTAAATCAATGCGATTTGGCCTAGTCCCAAATCCGTACGTATGCCAATTGAATTGAATCACTACAGACTTCACGTTATATTATACTATTTCTATTGTATGTAAATCATACAGAAAATTGACATGTTCTATAAATAAACTCTTATTCATTCAAAATAATCAATTAAATCTAAATCTATTAAACAATACCAACTATAACACCAATACCTACCTACCATCCTATCCTCCATCTTTCTCCACAACCTAATTCAAATTCCCAAGCAAACAATTAAGAATACAAAGAAAGAAAAATGGCTGAAAATTAAGAGAACAAGAAACCAACTCAAAACAAGTTTCTTCAAACAGTCTAAGTTGAGAACTATATTGGCAGTAATGGGGCACAAAATCTGTTTCAAAACTGAGAAAGTATGAGAATCTGGAACATGTCAACAAGAAACATGACACTGTGAACAAGATTAAACTTGGATTGTTCAATGTTAAAACCATAAAACAATAATCCTTTTTCTTATATTATTTTCAAACACCAACTTACACATTGTAAGGAAAAACATGATAAAGAAACATTAAAAGACAGATGTGATTGAAGAAGATGTTTTTCTGGTACCTTTCAGATAGAGGATGAGGGAATTGACTTTGGAAAAGATTAGGAAATGCGTTTAGAGGTAAAAAGGGTAGACAAAAGGAATGGTGTCCTCTCTTTTTTCTTCCTAAACTTGTCTTGTGTTGGAGGACATTTTTAGTTCTATAGTTATTTTACCAATCATTTTGTATGCTTCAATTGCATAATATGGTTAATATCCAAACAGATTATATTTAAATATAGAGTTTTTGTTTGCTTTTCTTGTAGTGAGTATTGGGCAATTGGTTGGCAGCATTTCACTTTCTATGATGACTATTCAGCACCTCTAATTTACTTTTGGAATGTTGAAGTGTAATCTCATGAGAAGAAGACAAATGGCATTGGCTGCTGCAAATCTTGAAAATATTTCTTAAGTTCCAATGATTTTCTAAAACAAATGCTGATTGTTTTGAAGTTAGAAAGACATGTGATCTCAGACACTAAGTAAAAATATATAAGAATAAAAGATATAAAAGTGACACAAATTAAAATTTAATAAAAATTATATATGAATAAGATAAATGTTAAAATAAAAGTTTTGTTTTTGATATGTTGAGACAAATTTTAAAACAAAATTTTCTTTTTTCATATGCAACATGTACAATACAAACTAAATTTAGTGTCGTTTAATAAATTAACCTTTGTAATTATATAATTTTTAAAAATTGAGAGTTTAAAAATATAAATTTATTAATTTGTATAAAATAAAATATTGAGCCTATAGATTCACTTTGATTAAAAAAAAACTCGATCAAGAGCCTCATAACTTTCCACCAACACCAAAGACATCAACAATATATATATATATATCGATATATATCGATATATATATATATATATATATATATATATATATATATATATACGCACACGTATACATTATAAAACTATTTATTGCCTAGATTATAAGGATTTTATACATTATATATATATGCATTATATATATGCATAGAGTTCGATCAGCTATCATGTCAGTAAATAGAAATGACTTCATTCATTCCGTTCAGTAAATGTCAAGTGCTTGAGTGGTAGATAAAGTATTGAAAATTAAATTAGACAAATTAAAATAGATGGTGGACTGGTGCAGAAGATTTGATTAAGAACACAATTGCACTACTGCTCTCTTTAAACCCCCATCAGTTTTGAGTTGGGTGGGTTCACTGTTCACACAGAACAGACCAATTTCATCTTTGCTGAAACCCCATATGAACATCGATTCATGTTGATTGCGGTTTACTTCTAATTTGTTTTCTCCCTCTGTTACTTCTTCTCACCATTTCATTACAATTATATATACTCATCTTCCCAATGAATATGCAGCAAGTTTCACATGAAATCTATGCATATATATATAATGTATAAAATCCTTATAATGTATATATATAATATATATATATATATACGCAGCAATCAGAACAGGGATAAAAATAAAATCCTTAAAGACGGTAAAAAATAACAGCATTGAATTGTCCCTAACTAAAACTCAATCCCTAGCTAGAAATCCCCAAATATGTTTTCAGCCATTTCAAGTAATTGCTCCAATTTCATCATGTACTGTAAGCAGGGCATTAAATTCACACAATCACATAGCTAATTAAAACATTAAAAAGCAAAAATAAAACGAAAAAAAATTGATACAGTAAATCATTTCTGGCTGCAGGGCGAGATTGTTACCAGCGTTGGAGGGAGAGGAAATGCTGACCGTCGGTGACAGGGGAAAGGGAAGAGGGCGGTGATGGGGGAAAGGGATTAGCGACGGAGCAGCTGCAGCAAGGCGTCCGCAGATTGCAGTAGAAGAAATTCAGCAACGAGGCGTGACGTGACGGGGGAAAGGGAAGCCGTATGCGGTGGCCGCAGGGTGAAGCTGCTGGGCCGGTGATGGGGGGAAAAGGAAGAGGTGACGGCTAGGAAGCTGGGTTTGGCACACCGAAGAGAGCGACTGGGGTGAAGAAATCGAGTTCGGTGAATTGATGTGAAGAAATCGACTGAAGGAAAATAGGGCTCGAAAAATTTAAAGATTAAGGGGTTTTCAGCGACGGAATCAGCGACGAAATTTCGTCACTAATAGGAGAATTAGCGACGGAACAAAATGTAAAAAAATTGATAATTTTTTTTAACGCACCAGCGACGGAATTCCGTCGCAGAAATTAATCAGCGATGGATAAATTCTGCGACGGAATTTCGTCGCAGAATACATATAGCAACGGACATGAACTTCGAAGGATTCTGCGATGGAATTCCGTCGCGGAATAGATATAGCGACAGAGATTTTCTGCGACGGAATTCCGTCGCAGATAGATTTCAGCGACGGACAGGAACTTCCGAGGATTCTGCGATGAAATTCCGTCGCAGAATACGTATAGCAACGGACGTATTCTGCGACGAAATTCTGTCGCAGATATCTTTCAGCGACAGATAGGATTCTACGACAGAATTTCATCACAAAATACATATACCAACGGAAGAAATTAGCGACGGATTTCCGTCGCAGATCTCT
This sequence comes from Firmiana major, assembly GCA_033439115.1. Taxonomy (NCBI): domain Eukaryota; kingdom Viridiplantae; phylum Streptophyta; class Magnoliopsida; order Malvales; family Malvaceae; genus Firmiana; species Firmiana major. The sequence goes on from CM065905.1 coordinate 45,302,755, forward strand.
TTTAGCGACGGAATAAAAAGTTTTACAAAAATTTGAAATTTTTTCATGAATCTGCGACGGAATTCCGTCGCTAAATCATTTCAATGACGGAATGTTTTACCGACGGATATCCGTTGGTGATTTTTTCAGCGACAGAACTATATTTGTAACTTTTACCGACGGAATTCCGTTGCAAATCCGTCACAAATTACATTTTTTAGTAACGAAATAATTCCGTCGCTAATTTTTCGTCGCTGAATATCAGTTTTCTTGTAGTGTCTGGATCATACCTTAGCAGAGCAGTAAATCGGCTCTCATAATCATCTACGGACATATCACCCTGTACCAAACTCAAAAACTCTGCCTGCCTCCTTCTCTGGGCAGCTCGTGGTACGTATTGGGCTCTGAAGGCTGTCTGGAACTCTTTCCAACAAATCACATCCTGGTGGGACATCAAAATACCCTGGGTAGTACCCCACCAATCTCGAGCTCTCCCTTTCAACATATAGGCACTCATACTGACCCTCTCAGCATCTGTGCATCCCAGATAATCGAATATCACTCTCAACTCTGTCAACCACTCCTCAGCATCTGTAGGATCCTTCTTTCCCTTAAATACGGGTTGATTCATTTTCAAAAAATCCTTCAGTCAGACCATACTTCTATCATCAGGCTGAGTGACGGGAGGCACTAGGGGTATGGGAGGTCCTTGTGGTGGCGTAAGAGTAGTACCCGAGGCATTAACTCCAAAGTGTTGCGCGAATAACGCTGCCATCTGCTCAAAACCTTGCCTCACATCGGTCTCAATCCGATTAAATCGAGAGTTAGGACTCTTTGGTTGTGGGGCAGGTGGAGGAGAGGACTCTGCCTGCCTCTTCGAACGACCTCGTCATCCACTCATTCTCTATCTCAACTCGCCTCTTGCGCGTACATACCAAAATCGATTGAAATCTCAATCCTCAAATTCAGTTCATGACCAGACTATTACAGACACTTGGGATGTATTCTATTTCACTTAACCGACACTGACAGTACTAAACACCCTAAGCTCTGATACCAAGAAAACTCTGTGACGCCCCGAAAGCGCAGAAAATAGGGCTAATTTAAAACTTTTTACTCATTAATTCACAATTAATGGCGCATTCCTGTGCAGTGTCATACATCATCATACTTATCATGCCTCAGGATCTCATCATAATATAGTATGTATCGTATCTTATACTTTACTCAATTCCAAGTTAATTAATCCTAATACAACTCGTACATCATTGTACAATAAGTGTCTGTAAATATAACTCTAGTCTGGATACATGAATATTAAATATCTACCTCAATACACAAAATACGGCCTGGAGCTCAAGTCCTCCACTAGCCTCTAACCTGTACGTCACAGAAAACTCACTTCACTTGAAGCAATCTGGGGGAGGAGAAAACAGGGTGAGCTTCCAAATCGCTCAGTAAAGGGGTAAGGGAACTCAGTTATATAAACCATATCACACATCAAAAATATGTATTTGTTTATGAAGCTCATTTGAAATCGTAGCATGAAAGTTCTCAAAACATCATCATCTCATAACTCATAAATCATGTGAAAACATGAAGGTAAAAAGGCTCAATATCGAGCACTCACAAGCATGTGTAAATATATGCGATAATGGCTTTTCTCAAAATACGTGATAAAAATCACCTCAGTAAATAGCACGTGACAAGGTCACAAAACACAACTCATGTGTAAAATGAGACTAGGCAATAAAACTCATATAAAACTCGTCATGGCACATCGAATATGTAATCTCCTCTGGGTGCGCATCCCAAGCATCCTCATATAGAGGGAACGTCGACAATATGGTCGTATGCATGGTATATTGGACTTATATGTTACCAGAACAAGGCCCGACCTTACATGCTACCAAAGCAATGCCTCGCCTCATGCACACTATCACGTGGTCCCTGGGTCGGTTCCCAGGCGACCCACTCTCTCGGTCTTACATGCTACCAAAGCAAGGCCATCCAGCGTTACCAGAACGGGGTGATCTCACGTTACCAAAACGGAGGCATCTCTCGTTACCAAAATGGAGGAATATCGGACTTACATGCTACCAGAGCAAGGCCTCCCAACGCTACCAAAGCGGAGGAATAATCGGACTTACATGTTACCAGAACAAGGCCTGTGGTCTCTGGGTCGGTTCCTAGGAGTCCCACTATATCGGTCTTACATGCTACCGAAGCAAGGCCCGATGTGTATTCAACATGACCCACCTAAGTCTCAATCATTAGCCATTATCTTATAAAACGTTTTACCTTCGCGTAGAACTCATGAGGGTTTTCTCTCATAAAACTCATTTAAAACATTTGTGTACTCAACACAAAACATATTAAAACCGAGTTCCAACCGGTAAAACACGCACACATTTTCTTAAATCTCAATATTGCCTTAACGTAGAGCCCAATTTACTTTTCACGCAATCTCAACGGTTTATAAAGCAATTTCACACTCAGCTTATAAACTCATAAAATAATGGGCTCCAATCGGCTATACAAAAAACCGTGTGCAATTATATCACAACACAACACTAAACATGCTTGTATTCTCAAATCATGGTTCATACTACAAACAATTCATCAAAACACATACACAAATGGTTTAGTTTTCCCTTACCTCTTTGCACCTCGTATAGTGCAATCGTTTCCCCCATATCACAGACTAGCCTCGCATTCCACTCTGGAACTCCCGAGCTGTTCAAACGATGTTAAAACATCAATACTCATCATCACATTAACCTCAATTCTCAAAATCGAGCATAATGGCTCATAACACCTCAAATTTCTCAATTCTCATAACTCCATCACAAACCACAATCTCGCTCACAACACCTCAACATTCTATATTTCTCATGCCACAATATCTATGCTAATGCACCACATTGTCTAAATCTCCATTTATAGCTCAAAAATTCCCAACTTTACCGAAGTTGCTAAATATCATCATCACTCCAACTACATTGTAATTTCATCAATCCCTAATCATTTTCAGCTATTTCAACACAATGCCAACAACCATTATCAATAAAATCATCTCAAATATCAAGATCGAGGTTTAGAAATTACCCAAAACTTGTGGAGAGCTTATCTCTTGCCTTGATTCGATCCGTCTTCCGATTTCCAAGTATGTCGTTCTCCCTTGGATGAGGAATAACTTTCCTTCTTGCCACATGTCACGACCCAATTCCATCCTCTTTAACCGAAAATCACTGAAAATTTTTCGCATTTTACTGTTACCTTACCTGGTCGTGAACTAAACTCACCACACACTGTTGGGCTGTGAGTCAATAATAAACACCACATCTCATTCATTCTCAATTGAATTAAAACTATGTCATACATTTGCATTTAATCGTGTACTTATACGAATACATGTTTTACTGACATCTACATCCCCCATAATTTCAACTCAAAAGAATACTGTGCTTTTACATTGTTTAGATACAAAAAGAATCACTGTGTATATACCTCTTAGCAATGGAGATGCAGCGGAGTCCAAAATACCACGCCTCAGTCCTTACTGGGCTACTATGCACGCTCTGTAGGGGGAAAATAGAGTGGGATGAGCAACCACACGCTCAGTAAGGCAATAATACAAGCATGGTAGATAACTACTCTATCTACATGCTGATAGTGTTATGCATAAATCATTTATGGTAGGAGCATGAGGAATAAAACTATGCCATGTGAATATACATATATATCATGTATCAAAATCATGTGCGTTGGCATATAAAACATGGTAGAAACATCATGTATAAATCATCTCATGCTCAATCTCATTTAAATTCGTAAAAAGGGCAATTCACTTAGAAACCTTCTTTTTAAACCAACAACATAAACCCCTTTCTCAACACATAATTACCACCCAATCAACTCACAATCACAACCACATTTTTCATTTCACAATTCACGCATGTGCATAAAACTAGGTCACTATATCAAAAGTGCCTATGTGGACCATTACATCATAAATCATCCCAGACCACACGCATCTAGGTGTGCGAGGTATCACGCTGGCACGAAGATGGATTATCCCTCGCCAGACTTTCTCATCACATAACCATCATGCGGTACATCGTACTCCATGTGATATACACGGTACAGCGTACTCCGCAACTCATATCGTGATCGAGGGAGCCATTCCTAGGTCTTATCTACCCCATACCAAGAGTTTTCCATATTCCGTGAAGGAGAGCCTCCCTGCCGAACAGAGCCTCCCCGCTTAACAGAGCCTCCCTGCCTCCTCGGGCTTAAGGATGTTAGCTTAAGGATGTAGGGCTTAAGGATCCTTCCGTAAGAGAGCCTCCCCACCAAACAGAGCCTCCCCGCCTAACAGAGCCTCCCCCCCTCGTTGGGCTTAAGGATGTTGGCTTAAGGGTGTAGGGCTTAAGGATCTTACTGTACCCATGTAGGAGAGCCTCCCTGCCTAACAGAGCCTCCCCGCCCCTCCAGGGCTTAAGGATGTTGGCTTAAGGATCCCACCGTAAGAGAGCCTCCCCACCGAACAGAGCCTCCCTGCCTCCTCGGGCTTAAGGATGTTAGCTTAAGGATGTAGGGCTTAAGGATCTTACTATAACCATGTAGGAGAGCCTCCCCACCTCTTTGGGCTTAAGGATGTTGGCTTAAGGATCCCACCGTAAGAGAGCCTCCCCACCAAACAGAGCCTCCCCGCCTAACAGAGCCTCCCCGCCTCTTTGGGCTTAAGGATGTTGGCTTAAGGATGTAAGGCTTAAGGATCTTACGATTTTTCACAACCTTATACGTGTCTCAATATGCAAACTTGTGCGAGCAAAGCTCTAGCACGACTCATGCATCTTCTCATAAAGAGACGCGTACGAGCATAGCTCTAGTTCAATTATACTCGTAAGACAACCACTCAAAATCCACGTACGAGCAGAAGCTCCAGTACGGTTTATAAACACCATCATAGTTTCCAAATCGAGGTGCGAGCTAAGCTCCAGCACGTTTCATACAAATGAAAACATAAAAATCCAGCGCGAGCGAGGCTCTAGCGCGATTTATGTCATACAAATGTGATAGGCGGCTCATATACAATTTATCAATCCCGGCAATCGGGTTTAGCACTCACAAATGCTTTTCCACAACAACAATACAATACTAGCCGACCTATCTACAAGCTTGCTTAAAACCAAGCAATTTCGTTTTGAAAAGCATCAAAACAATAGATTTATGCAATTATTAGCCTTACTATCCCATTTCATAAAATCCACTTCAAAACCAAATCACGCATATACTCATCATCATTCACGAATACCATTAATCATTTATTTGAGCAACCATGCATTTCATACAACACCCAATATTCACCCACAAGTTCAAAGTACGAGCAGCTACCTCTATATACTCACAAAATTCCCTTACCTGGAATCGCGATGCGTGATTCCACTTCCTTAAGTTGCTTACTCGTACGGTTCGATTCGTCTTCAACGAACTCTTCGGGACTGCACAAAATCGTATCCTGCATTATATTCGATCCATACAATGCAACCCTTGCGCTTGCTATATCCAATATAATCTATAGCCTCTATTAAATCTTATTTGGCCTCTTTTCATTACTTTACCCATAGCTCGAGTCTATGGACCTTCTTAGGACTATTAACTTATTCAAAGTCGATATCAAATTGACATAAAGCTTATAGCGTTCATATTTCATGAATCCCCTCACTATGGCATTTATCACTCATATACATACCCATTTTCACAATTCCTCCAACTCACCAAGTAATTCCATCTAACCATCTAAAATCATAAACATTACCCCAATAACAACTTTAGCATGCCATAAATCATAAGCTCATTCAATCCCACATATCCTCACATTATACCCATTTTAGATTTCTAGGTCACACCAATTCCACTACATTCCTAGGTAGTTTATCCATCAATACTCATATCAATCAACTCCAAAATCAATTAAATAGCTAATGCATTTGGATTGGAGTGTTAGAATCTTACCAATATGATTTCTCTTCTTGCTCCAAATGGTAATGCCCTTAACTCCTTCAATTCCAAAAATGGGAAGATGCCCTCTCACTATGTTGTTCTTCTCTTTGATAGGGACAACTTTGCCTCTAATGATCTCTCTTCAAATCTCACTGAAAATGGCTGATTTTAGAGAGGGAAAGTTAGGTTTTTGGGGTTGAGATTGTAAAGTTAAGTGTTTTTCCGAGATTTCCAGATTTTCAGCTCTCCTTATATAGAAATGGCTTGAGGAGATCGATCTGGTCCAAGAGGAGATCGATCTGGTCCCTTAAAATCCCTCTTTTTTACGGCATTTTTAAGCCTGAGATCGATTTGTCAAAGCATGAGATCGATCTGTCTAGGCATGAGATCGATCTGTCGAAGCATGAGATCGATCTGCTCCCAAACAGAGAGCTAAGGAGATCGATCTGGGTGCTTGGGGATCGATCTTTTCACTACAGAATGCTTGGGAGATCGATCTGGCTCCATTGGAGATCGATCTGCTCTATTCTTTTGCCCAAATAAGAGCATTCTGGCTCTTCCAGATCGATTTCTCATCCTATGAGATCGATCTGGCCCTCATGTTTTCCAGATTTCCTGCAGTTTCCTTGCTGTAACTCATACCAACACATCCTTAATCTATTGCCATGGCCATTTTCTCATCCATCCACCTTTATAACTTGAAAATGGCATCCATTCATACCTTATGCACATTGAAACTTGTGTGCATTCATTGTATGTTCAAAGGTATGCTACATAAAACCAAATGGAAGCATAACTCCATTCCATTTTACCATACTACTCATCTTGAGTTTCGATCACATCCATCACTTGCCAGAACTCATTTCTTCATATTCATACTCAATGAAACTTGCATGTATGCTACAATTCATATTACACATACATACATTGAATCCATGGACTTACAGCAATCATACTTTACATTACAAGTCCATTCATATTATTTGATCCAATTATACATATTACCATTATACATATACGGGGTCTTACAATCTCCCCTCCTTCAAGGAATTTGGTCCTCCAAATTAGAACCAAGTCACTCTTCAAAAAGTTGGGGGTACTTCTCCCGTATCAAGTTCTCCAATTCCCATGTGGCCTCTTCCGCCGTGTGGTGTTGCCAAAGCACTTTCACCAAGGGAATTGTCTTATTCCGTAACACTTTCTCTTTTCTATCCAATATCCGAACCGGCTTCTCAGCATACGTCATACTCTCATGGAGCTCCAACGGCTCATATCTTATCACGTGTGCCGGGTCCGGGTGATACTTCCGAAGCATCGAGACGTGGAAGACGTTGTGGACATTTGCCAAGTCTGGTGGCAATACCAATCTATACGCCTTATCTCCCACTCTCTCCAAAATCTCGAAGGGTCCGATATATCTAGGGCTCAGCTTGCCCTTCTTACCAAATCTCATAATACCCTTCGATGGTGATACCCTCAGAAACACCGACTCACCCTCATCAAACTCCAGTGGTCTTCGTCTCTTGTCAGCATAACTCTTTTGCCGGCTCTGAGCTGTCCGTAATCTCTCACATATCAACTGGATGTCCTCAGATGCCTGTTGCACTAAGTCCGGAGCAAAAATCTATCTGTCACCAACCTCTTCCCATCCAATAGGGGAACGGCATCTACGCCCGTACAATGCCTCATAGGGTGCCATCCCGATACTAGCATGATAGCTATTATTATACGCGAACTCGGCTAACTGCAGGTGGTCATCCCAGGAGCCTCTAAAATCCAACACACACGCTCTCAACATATCCTCGAGGGTCTGTATAGTCCTCTCTGACTGCCCATCTGTCTGAGGATGAAAAGCGGTGCTAAAACTCAGTCGGGTCCCCAGCGCTTCCTGAAAATGTTCCCAGAAATGGGAAGTGAAGCGGGCATCCCTATCAGAAACAACGCTCACTGGTACACCATGTAGCCGTACTATCTCTCGAATATACAGGTTCGCCAACTGACTCAGTGTATCAGTAGCTCTCATAGCCAAGAAATGGGCGGACTTAGTCAATCGGTCCACAATAACCCATATGGCATCATGACCTCTACGGGTCCTCGGCAACCCCATCACAAAATCCATGGTGACATGCTCCCACTTCCAGGTCGGTATCGGTAGAGGCTGCAATAATCCTGCAGGCTTCTGATGCTCTACCTTCACTTGCTGACAAATGAGACACTTAGCGACATATTTAGCAATGTCTCTCTTCATTCCAGACCACCAATAAACCTTCCGAAGGTTTTGATACATCTTGGTACTTCCCGGATGTATCGTATACTTCGATGAGTGAGCCTCTGATAAAATCGTTCTCCTGATCTCAGGATCCCTGGGAACGCATACTCTGCCTCTGAACCTCAATAAGCCATCAGCACTCTGCTCAAAATCAATACCCACACCTGTCTGTACCTGCCTCAGCCAATCGATACACCATCGATCGCTCTGCTGGGCTTGCCGAATACGGCCAATCAACTCTGGCTCTAGTCTCAAACTAGCCATGATCTCAAGTCTCTCAGATCCAGGTGGGGTTACATCTAAACTGAGGTTCGCAAAGTGTTCTAACAATTCATGTTCCCGTATCATCATATAAGACACCAACCCAAGGTTCTTTCTACTCAAAGCATCGGCAACTACATTTGCCTTACCTGGGTGGTACATGATTTCACAATCATAGTCTTTCAGGAGTTCGAGTCATCTCCTCTGTCTCATATTCAGTTCTTTCTGCGAGAACAGGTACTTAAGGCTCTTATGATCTGTGAACACCTGGAATTTCTCACTATAGAGATAGTGGTGCCATATTTTCAAAGCAAATACTACAGCCGCCAACTCCAAATCATGTGTCGGGTAGTTCCTCTCATGATCTTTCAACTGTCTAGATCCATAGGCAACTACCTTCCCATCCTGCATAAGCACACAACCCAGTCCCTGGTGTGATGCATCCCTATACACCGAGAATCCTCCTGAGCTGGTAGGAATGGTGAGAACTGGAGCAGTCGTCAATCGACGCTTAAGCTCCTCAAAACTCCTCTCACATGCCTCATCCCATGTAAACTTAACATCTTTTCGCGTGAGGCGTGTCAACGGAGCAGCTAGTCTGGAGAAACCCTCTACAAATCTCCGATAATATCCTGCCAATCCCAAAAAACTCCTGATCTCAGTTACTGTCTTGGGCTGTTCCCACTGCACAACTGCCTCTATCTTGGATGGATCCACTGATACCCCATCCTTTGACACAACATGCCCCAGAAATGAGATCTGTTCCAACCAAAAGTTACACTTGCTGAGTTTGGCATACAACTCTTTCTCTCGGAGGGTCTGCAGAACTATCCTCAAGTGCTCCTCATGATCTTCCCTGGACTTGGAATACACCAAAATGTCATCAATGAACACTATTACAAACTTGTCCAGGTATGGCTTGAATATATCATTCATCAATGCCATTAATGCTGCGGGAGCATTCGTCAATCCGAATGGCATCACCAAAAACTCGTAGTTACCATAACGGGTACGAAATGCTGTCTTGGGTACATCTCCACTCCTGATCCTCAACTGATGGTACCCTGACCGCAGATCTATCTTAGAAAATACTTCGGCTCCCTGGAGCTGATCCAACAAATCATCGATTCTTGGAATGGGGTACTTGTTCTTAATGGTGGCCTTATTCAACAACCGGTAATCTATACACAGTCGGAGGCTTCCATCCTTCTTCCTTACAAATAGAACTGGTGCTCCCCAAGGTGAGACACTCGGTTTAATAAACCCCTTCTCCAGTAACTCTTGCAGCTGTTTCTTCAGCTCTTCCAATTCTATCGGAGCCATTCTATAGGGTGGTTTCGATATCGGCTCTGTACCAGGCACCAACTCAATGCAAAATTCCATTTCCCTTTCAGGTGGTAGTCCTGGTAATTCATCCGGAAAGACATCAGGGTAATCCGCAATTACGGTTATGTCCCTCAATTCCGGGTGTGCCTCATCTATATCGACCACATAGGCAATGAACCCTTCACATTATCCTCTCCATCGTTAGTAACATAAACCATCACTCCACATTCAATATTTATCAAAAACAAATAATTTATCTCTCAAGCAATATGCATTTAAAATCATACTCCTTTATTTACAACAAACATGCTATTTTCATATCATTTCTTTTCATCAAAATTTACAATAAGATTGTCTAATCCTGAAAACATCAATGTTTTGGCATGACAATCCATCACAACACGATTGGTAGCCAACCAATCCATTCCCAAAATTACATCAAAATCATTCATATTCAATAAAATCAGATTGGCTATCATTTCCTTCCCCTTTTATCTTTAACTTACAATCTCTACATACATGCTCAGTCAATTGACTATCATTCATGGGTGTGAAAATCATCAACATTTTATCCAACAAGGTTGGTTTCACATATTTCAACAATTTATGTGCAAAGGAAGGTGATATGAAAGAATGCGTGGCACCAGGATCAAATAATACCAATGCTTCTAAAGCAAAGATTCGGATGGTACCTTTAATCACATCCGTCGAAGCATCCGCGGTGTCCTGATCCAGTGCATGTACTCTTCCTCTGCTCACACCCGCAGCCTGTTTCCCTTTTTCCTTAGCTGTAGCCCTCCTCCTCGGGGCTGCTGTCTCAACTGGAGCTCCCTCAGGCTCCTTGCCCTTCTGTGGGGCAATCTCCATCTTCTCGGGATAATACTTAGCTATATGTCCTGGTCTCTCGCATCCAAAACACACCATAGCGGCCATCAGACAGGGCCTATTCCCATGAAATCTCCCATATCTCCTACACTGATCAGTAGTAGGCCGTGGTCCTCCAATAGTCATGCCCCTCGGCGCAGTCAAGGCTGGGTATACGGGAGGTCTAGCAGCTCTCTCCCGCACCTCCTCAATCTTTGACCTCTTCTCGAAAAATCTTTGGCCATCTCTCTTGGCCATTCTTCCAAACCCGAATCTCTTCCGGTCCCTGTCCTTTCTAACACTGACTCTCCCAAGCTCGGAGGCATTTCGCTCAAAGTCTTGCTCACATAACTGAGCCTTATGTACAGCCTCCTCATAGGTCAAGATGTCAAAGGGAGCTAGCTTAGTCCGGATGGCCAATCTCAATCCATCCATGAACTTCTGTATCTTTCGGGTCTCACTACCCATCGTGTCAGGGTCATATCTCCCCAATGACATAAACTTGGACTCATACTCGTCCACAGTCCGGTTCCCCTGAACCAAATTCATAAATTCCATCGGCAATTTCCTCTGTGCGGTAGCTGGAATATACTGTCTCCTGAAGGCCTCTAAAAATATCTCCCACGAGATCTCAGAGTGTCTGGCCCTCAAAATAACCTCGATGGACCTCCACCAAAGCTCGGCCTCGCCTTTCAACATAAACACGGCTAAGGCTACCTTTTCAGCTGAAGTACATCGAAAAAACCTATATAGTTTCTCCATCTCATACACCCAATCCTCCGTAATCACTGGGTTCTTCACCCCTCTAAACACTGGGGGTTTCAGTGCTTGAAACTCTCGCTACCTGCTCAAGTCGCAGTCATAACCCAAATCACTACCGCTCTGCTGTGGAGCGATAGAAGAATCTGTATCCTGGGCTGGAGGTGGTGTAACTGTAGCTGTCTCAGCAGCATGAGGTCTCTCCACCTCTGCAGGTGCCTGTTCAGTAGTAGGCTGTGCTGCGGGACCTCGTCTATCGTCGGTACCCAAGGCCTGCGTAACTATCTCCACCAAACTCTCAATACTCCGCTCTAATCTAGCGAAGCAAGCCTCAGTATCCTCTGCTCTCCCAGCAGGGTTCTGTGGAGCCTGCTCAGTCTGTGGCTCCGCACGGCTCTCAAGCCTACCTCTACGGCCTCTAGCTCGTGCTCTCGCCCCTCTACCTTGGCGTGTAACTGGCATAGTGCCTAACTTCCTGTATTATAATAATTCATTAAGCTCAATCCATCACCGTATACACAGTTATATCTAAACAAAAGCACAGTACTATGGGGATGTACTTTCCTACGTTTTATTAATGACTCACATCCGGCCAACACAGCTCTGATACCAATCTCTGTCACGACCCAATTTCATCCTCTTTAACCGAAAATCACTGAAAATTTTTCGCGTTTTACTGTTACCTTACCTGGTCGTGAACTAAATTCACCACACACTGTTGGGCTGTGAGTCAATAACAAACACCACATCTCATTCATTCTCAATTGAATTAAAACTATGTCATACATTTGCATTTAATCGTGTACTTATATGAATACATGTTTTACTGACATCTACATCCCCCATAATTTCAACTCAAAAGAATACTGTGCTTTTACATTGTTTAGATACAAAAAGAATCACTGTGTATATACCTCTTAGCAATGGAGATGCAGTGGAGTCCAAAATACCACGCCTCAGTCCTTACTGGGCTACTATGCACGCTCTGTAGGGGGAAAATAGAGTGGGATGAGCAACCACACGCTCAGTAAGGCAATAATACAAGCATGGTAGATAACTACTCTATCTACATGCTGATAGTGTTATGCATAAATCATTTATGGTAGGAGCATGAGGAATAAAACTATGCCATGTGAATATACATATATATCATGTATCAAAATCATGTGCGTTGGCATATAAAACATGGTAGAAACATCATGTATAAATCATCTCATACTCAATCTCATTTAAATTCGTAAAAAGGGCAATTCATTTAGAAACCTCCTTTTTAAACCAACAACATAAACCCCTTTCTCAACACATAATTACCACCCAATCAACTCACAATCACAACCACATTTTTCATTTCACAATTCACGCATGTGTATAAAACTAGGTCACTATATCAAAAGTGCCTATGTGGACCATTACATCATAAATCATCCCAGACCACACGCATCCAGGTGTGCGGGGTATCACGCTGGCACGAAGATGGATTATCCCTCGCTAGACTTTCTCATCACATAACCATCATGCGGTACATCGTACTCCATGTGATATACACGGTACAGCGTACTCCGCAACTCATATCGTGATCGGGGGTGCCATTCCTAGGTCTTATCTACCCCATACCAAGAGTTTTCCATATTCCGTGAAGGAGAGCCTCCCTGCCGAACAGAGCCTCCCCGCTTAACAGAGCCTCCTTGCCTCCTTGGGCTTAAGGATGTTAGCTTAAGGATGTAGGGCTTAAGGATCCTTCCGTAAGAGAGCCTCCCCACCGAACAGAGCCTCCCCGCCTAACAGAGCCTCCCCGCCTCGTTGGGCTTAAGGATGTTGGCTTAAGGGTGTAGGGCTTAAGGATCTTACTGTACCCATGTAGGAGAGCCTCCCTGCCTAACAGAGCCTCCCCGCCCCTCCAGGGCTTAAGGATGTTGGCTTAAGGATCCCACCGTAAGAAAGCCTCCCCATCGAACAGAGCCTCCCCGCTTAACAGAGCCTCCCTGCCTCCTCGGGCTTAAGGATGTTAGCTTAAGGTTGTAGGGCTTAAGGATCTTACTATAACCATGTAGGAGAGCCTCCCCGCCTAACAGAGCCTCCCCGCCTCTTTGGGCTTAAGGATGTTGGCTTAAGGATCCCACCGTAAGAGAGCCTCCCCACCAAACAGAGCCTCCCCGCCTAACAGAGCCTCCCCGCCTCTTTGGGCTTAAGGATGTTGGCTTAAGGATGTAAGGCTTAAGGATCTTACCATTTTTCACAACCTTATACGTATCTCAATATGCAAACTTGTGCGAGCAAAGCTCTAGCACGACTCATGCATCTTCTCATAAAGAGACGCGTACGAGCATAGCTCTAGTACGATTATACTCGTAAGACAACCACTCAAAATCCACGTACGAGCAGAAGCTCCAGTACGGTTTATAAACACCATCATAGTTTCCAAATCGAGGTGCGAGCTAAGCTCCAGCACGTTTCATACAAATGAAAACATAGAAATCCAGCGCGAGCGAGGCTCTAGCGCGATTTATGTCATACAAATGTGATAGGCGGCGCATATACAATTTATCAATCCCGGCAATCGGGTTTAGCACTCACAAATGCTTTTCCACAACAACAATACAATACTAGCCGACCTATCTACAAGCTTGCTTAAAACCAAGCAATTTCATTTTGAAAAGCATCAAAACAATAGATTTATGCAATTATTAGCCTTATTATCCCATTTCATAAAATCCACTTCAAAACCAAATCACGCATATACTCATCATCATTCACGAATACCATCAATCATTTATTTGAGCAACCATGCATTTCATACAACACCCAATATTCACCCACAAGTTCAAAGTACGAGCAGCTACCTCTATATACTCACAAAATTCCCTTACCTGGAATCGCGATGCGTGATTCCACTTCCTTAAGCTGCTTACTCGTACGGTTCGATTCGTCTTCAACGAACTCTTCGGGACTGCACAAAATCGTATCCCGCATTATATTCGATCCATACAATGCAACCCTTGCGCTTGCTATATCCAATATAATCTATAGCCTCTATTAAAGCTTATTTGGCCTCGTTTCATTACTTTACCCATAGCTCGAGTCTATGGACCTTCTTAGGCCTATTAACTTATTCAAAGTCGATATCAAATCGACATAAAGCTCATAGCGTTCATATTTCATGAATCCCCTCACTATGGCATTTATCACTCATATACATACCCATTTTCACAATTCCTCCAACTCACCAAGTAATTCCATCTAACCATCTAAAATCATAAACATTACCCCAATAACAACTTTAGCATGCCATACATCATAAGCTCATTCAATCCCACATATCCTCGCATTATACCCATTTTAGATTTCTAGGTCACACCAATTCCACTACATTCCTAGGTAGTTTATCCATCAATACTCATATCAATCAACTCTAAAATCAATTAAATAGCTAATGCATTTGGATTGGAGTGTTAGAATCTTACCAATATGATTTCTCTTCTTGCTCCAAATGGTAATGCCCTTAACTCCTTCAATTCCAAAAATGGGAAGATGCCCTCTCACTATGTTGTTCTTCTCTTTGATAGGGACAACTTTACCTCTAATGATCTCTCTTTAAATCTCACTGAAAATGGCTGATTTTAGAGAGGGAAAGTTAGGTTTT
Organism: Firmiana major; assembly: GCA_033439115.1. NCBI lineage: Eukaryota > Viridiplantae > Streptophyta > Magnoliopsida > Malvales > Malvaceae > Firmiana > Firmiana major. The sequence continues at coordinate 45,317,862 of CM065905.1, forward strand.
TGGGGTTGAGATTGTAAAGTTAAGTGTTTTTTTGAGATTTCCAGATTTTCAGCTCTCCTTATATAGAAATGGCTTGAGGAGATCGATCTGGTCCAAGAGGAGATCGATCTGGTCCCTTAAAATCCCTCTTTTTCACGGTATTTTTAAGCCTGAGATCGATCTGTCGAAGCATGAGATCGATCTGTCTAGGCATAAGATCGATCTGTCGAAGCATGAGATCGATCTGCTCCCAAACAGAGAGCTAAGGAGATCGATCTGGGTGCTTGGGGATCGATCTTTTCACTACAGAATGCTTGGGAGATCGATCTGGCTCCATTGGAGATCGATCTGCTCTATTCTTTTGCCCAAATAAGAGCATTCTGGCTCTTCCAGATCGATCTCTCATCCTATGAGATCGATCTGGCCCTCATGTTTTCCAGATTTCCTGCAGTTTCCTTGCTGCAACTCATACCAACACATCCTTAATCTATTACCATGGCCATTTTCTCATCCATCCACCTTTATAACTTGAAAATGGCATCCATTCATACCTTATGCACATTGAAACTTGTGTGCATTCATTGTATGTTCAAAGGTATGCTACATAAAACTAAATGGAAGCATAACTCCATTCCATTTTACCACACTACTCATCTTGAGTTTCGATCACATCCATCACTTGCCTGAACTCATTTCTTCATATTCATACTCAATGAAACTTGCATGTATGCTACAATTCATATTACACATACATACATTGAATCCATGGACTTACAGCAATCATACTTTACATTACAAGTCCATTCATATTATTTGATCCAATTATACATATTACCATTATACATATACGGGGTCTTACAGCCACAACCTCTGATTTGGACGGAAATGGGTGCTTTTGATGAGTGAGAAAGCTAGGGCTCGGGTGAAAATGGGGTTTGGTAGAGAGAGAAAATGAAATTACAGGAGAAAGCAGAGGTTCTTTATATAGACTGAAGGTAGGTGATCGATCTGGCTCTTGATGAGATCGATCTGCATTTGAATTTGGGGATGATTTGGGGTAATTTTATGCCTAGGAGATCGATCTGTCGAGGAGTGAGATCGATCTCTTTATGGCTTTATGAGATCGATCTGCTCCTTGAGGAGATCGATCTTCTCCCAAACAGAAACATTTGGAGATCGATCCCTTCCTCACGAGATCAATCTTCTCTCAAACAGAATCATAAGGAGATCGATCCTCTTCCATTGGAGATCGGTTGGCTCCTTAAATTCCTCATCCCTTGTCATTTTTAACTCACCATATCGATCTCTCCTTCTCCAAGATCAATCTGACCTCTTAGTTTCACACTTAGGTTAAACACTTAACATGTAAATCTCCAATTATAATTTCGACAATTCACTTAGCTCAAAAAATTACACTTCAAGTTCTTATTACATCATTAAAATATATCTAAAATCCTTAGATCTCACACAACGACTCTTTGAAACTGCATAAAATTGTATTCCGCATTATATTCGATCCATATAATAGGACATCGTGCGTTCACTATAGTTAATTCGACCTATAGTTTCTAATGATGCTCTTAATGCCTTGTTTCATTACTCTACTCATATTTCAAGTCTATGGATTCTTTTAGGCCTATTAACTCATTCCAAATCGATATTAGGTCGATACTAAGTCCATAGTGTTCATATTTCATTGACTTATTCACTATGGCATTTACCAAGCATTTTACATACTCATTTCTATAAATTCCCTATACTCACAATGTGGCTTCATTTACCCATCTCAAATCATCCATACTACTTCAACAACAACTTATCATAACCCATAAGTCATCAATATACCCATATCACACTTTCTCACACTAGATTATATCCATTTTCTAGGTTATATGTGTTCCATTGCTTTCTAGATGATTTTTATCATCCATATACATGCCAATCAACTCCAAAATCAATTAAATACACAATGTACTTAGGCTGGAGTATTAGAAGCTTACCAAATCTGATTTCTCTTATTGCTCCAAATGACAATGCCCTTAGCTCCTTCAATACCAACAATGGGATTTTGGGTTCCAACTATGTTGTTCTTTTCCTCAAGATAAACAACTTAGCGTCTAATGGCCTCCCCTCAATTCTTACTGGAAATGGCTGATTTTAGATAAAAATCTAGGTTGTGGGTTGAAAATGGAAAGGGTGATGTTTTTCTCGAAATTTTCAAATTTTCAGCACTCTTTTTATAGAAATAGCTTAAGGAAATCGATCTGCACTAGGAGGAGATTGATTTGGTCTCCATAAATCCCTCTTTTTATGGCATTTTAAGTATGAGATCGATCTGTCGAAGCTTGAGATCGATCTGCTCCCAAACAGAGAGCTAAGGAGATAGATCTGTATGCTTGAGGATCGATCTTTTCATTACAGAATGGTTTGGAGATCGATCTGACCCCATTGGGGATCGATCTGCTCTATTCCATTACCAAAATAAGAGCATTCTGGCTCTTCCAGATCAATCTCTCATCCTATGAGATTGATCTGGCCTTCATATTTTTCAGATTTTCTGCAGTTTTCTTGCTGCAACTTACACCAAAACATCCTTAATCTGCTGACATGGCCATTTTCTCATCCATCCACCTTTATGACTTGAAAATGGCATCCATTCATACCTTATTCACATTGAAACTTGTGTGCATTCCTTGTATATCCAAAGGTATACTATATAAAACCAAATGAAAGCATTTATATTCATGCGACTTCCTTCCATTTTTCACACTACTCATTTTGAGTTCCCATCACATTCATCACTTATAAGAACTCATTTCTTCATATTCATACATAATGAAACTTGTATGTACATTACAAATCATATTACACATATGTACACTGAATCCATGGACTTACATCAATTACATTTTACATTACAAGTCCATTAGCATTCATTGATCCATTTACACACATTACAACTATACATATACGGGGTCTCACAGGTTTGGTGTTGAGTGATGACAGAAGAAGAGGTAAGTAAAATGTCAAAAATTTGTGGTGATTTTGGTAGGTCACGGGAGGGGAGGTACAATTTGCTTCTTTTCTCTTTTACTAGAAAGTTCTTTGGTCAACTCTTGGCTTGGTTTTAGGTTTTGCTTGTCTGATGTAGTGATTTGTGAAGTATTATGTTGAGAATGGGTTTAACGTGGGTTTTTTAGTTTAGGACGGTGTGCATGGGTTATGGTGGTTTCATGTTAAAAGGCTTTTAGATATAAGGTACCGTGTATTAGTTTAGAGAGAGTTTAGGTTTTAAGGTTACCAATTAAGATGGGTCCAAGGGTTTAAAAGAAAGGTTTTGCATGGGCTCATAGGAGAAGGTTTCGGTTAACTAGGTTAATTTGTCTTGGATAGTTTAGGTTTTTAGGGTAGTATTTAAGGTTTATGTTAAGTTTATGGTCTTAAGGTAGGCTTTAAGGTTATGCTAGAGTTTAAGGTTAAGGCAGGGTTTTAGGTTTAAGCTAGGAATCAAAGTTAAGTTAGTTTAGGGTTAAGTAAAGATTTAGGTTTTAGTGATGGTTTTGCAGTTTAGCAATGGTTTAGGTTTAATGTATGGTTTAGGGTTTAACAAGGGTTTATGGTTTAATGTTTAAGATTCCAAGGTTTAGGATTAAGATATGTTTAGGGTTTTCGTGTTTAGGGTTTGTGAAGGAATTGTGGTTTTAGGATTTGGAGAAGGTTTTGACTTAATGCAAAGGTTGATTGAGGGATTAGTTTAAAGGGTTGACTCAAGTTTCAACCCGATTTTCCTAACTCGTTTCAAATGAGCTCCAGAATTATTTAAAATGACTGGCTAAAATCAATTCGTAAAAGGATAATTGATAAAATTGGACCCATAAACAAATATGTATTTAACCAAAACAAATAGATCAAAATGTCTTACTAACTTTTTGGGTTTTGTTTCAAAAATCTATTGTCCTTACCTGAGCTAATTAATGCCTAAATTAATGGAATTCTTAAAAAATATGAGTCAATTTCATATCACTATGAAATTTGAATTTCAAAATCTCGTCTAAACAAACTTTAGTCCTATTGAGTCGTTATTGGTGAAATGAAAGGTGTTTGGACAAAATTAACCATCAACAATAATCATTCATTTGTTAAAAATTTTAGACGGACAATGTGGGAGTGCTAATCCTTCTTGATACGTAAACGAACTCTTGAACTTGAATTTTATAACGTAAATTGTAAATTATATTTTTAGGAAATCATAATTTAATTTAGGATATTATTAAAAATATAAATTTAAATAAGTAACAATCAAACCTAAGAAAAAATATTGGTGGCGACTTCTTTACATCCGACTATTAGATTTTAAAACTTAGCAGCTTATGACAAATACAAACATAGAAAATTCCCATTACTACTCTATTACCGTAAAGAGTTCAACTAATATTTAAGATCACACAATAATATAACTACGAAAAGTGATATTTTATTCTATATATACACGAAATCATGATTAAAAAAATCATATATGCACTAAATTCCTCTTCAACATTCAACAAAGCGAAGCCTCCTTCCAGCATATAGAGGAAAACAAGAGTAAGCAAAAGGTTCAAAATCAGGAAACATATATATAAAATGAATAAAATCTTAAATATAAAATTTTTATTGGATTAAGATATCAATTATGTCAACAACCAGATTCGATCTAACCTTTGTAATCTTTTTTCTAACAATGTTAAGTTATAAAATTGGAGTCTCCTCACTCCTTTGGACTTTCTAGTCTGCGTCCAAAAGCAAAAATTAAATTAAATAAAATGTCATTGATTGAACTGCAAAGAGTTAGTTCCTACCAAGTAACTATCAGACTGAAAAAGACTAAAAAATAATTTATAAACGTGATTCGCATGAGCGCAAAACTTGAGAAAGAAATCATTATAAAAGTTATTATTTTAGACGAGCGTTAACTGAACTTATTAGTTTATTATTATTTTAGATGAGTTTTGACTGACCCGTGAAACTGAAACAGCAAGCACGTGGTGGATGCATTGCATGTTGGTGTGGAAACATCTTTTCAACTGCTTCGTTTTTCAATAATTTAGGTAAGCGAAAGTAAGTACACGGTTTAGCAATCTTAATCTAGAAAGCTGGAAGCACCAAAAGTCATTAATGTGTGATTCGCATGGATTGATTGAAGATAATACAAGACAGTAAAGAAAATCGATGCCAAAAACCTTTGTTTTCTTCGCCGACTCAACAGAAGAAACAAAGGGCAACTCTATACATAGGCTAGCTACTGGCTAGTTGTCACGGCTCGAACACCAGATGTTTGACCGAAGAATTTTCCTTTAGTTTTTTTCAACACAGCTAAAAATACGAGATTACGTAGACTGTCCGCATGTACAATTGGGGTGAATAGCACAAAACCAACCATATATACAAGCACGTAGGACGATAGAATTGGAAATCCTGAATAAAATCAAATTCATTGGCAGGCTAATCTCTAAAGTTCTTAAGAATTTCAAACTTAAGTAAACAAAGTTGTAACTTTGAAAGAGGCCGAACGTTTAAAATAACTTCAATTATAAATAGAGGGCTTCCCACTTTCAATTGTACATACCCATTTAAATTTGTAAGTAATATCAAAGCTACTACTTTTCTCCGTAATTTTGTCCTTTTTATTTTTCTATTGTGCTTTAAGCATTCGATTATTTTACTATCTTCGGGGTTGAAAATGAGTGAACAGTTATTTAAAGTTGAAAAAAGTTGACTTAAGACATTCAATGACAAAAAGTTTAAGGCTACACATTTTGACTAAAAATGTAGATCTTAGATTCTTAAGTCATATTTGATGCAATAAATTTGATAGGATAATAATCATTTTATTTTGTATTTGATGAACATATTAAAAGGAAGATTGAATTACAAAAAAAGATTAGTCATCCTCTTAATATAGAATGATTCAATACATTCTAAAATATAAAAATTATTTCTAATCTCATAAGATTAAAAATAAATACTCATGTTTTTTATTTACCCTTAAAAATTACTTAAACATTTAATAAAGTAACAATAATCATTATTTACTTATTTATTCCAATTTTTTTTTAATCTTCTTTTCATTTTTTAGTTTTTTCCTTTCTTTTCCTTTATTTTTTTTGTTTTGAATAAAGTAAAACAACAATTTATTAAAATTCTATTTCCTTGAACAACTCATTTTTTAAAAAATTATTTTTGGAAACAATCAAATGTTTTAAATCTTTTTTTTAGAAAAAAAATTCTCAAACATAAAAGTTATTATAAAATATTTTTAACTAGTTTTTTTCTTACATTTAAATTTTATTTTTCTTCTCTTTTTTATTTTTTCTTTCTTAGTATTTTTTCTTTTTGACTGTAGAAAAAGAAAAGAAGAAGGAGAAATGAAAAAAATAGCTATTAACCATAAAATCATTAAAAATTATATATATTTTTAGTTTATGAAATTTCAATTATTAAATTGAACATTTATTTTTTTTCTTTCTAATTGGCAAGAAAAGAAAGAAGAAAAATATTTAAAAATTGTCTTTGCAAAAAATTAATGTAATTAAAACTTATTTCTTAGAAAAACTTATTTTTCTAAAATACATATATTTAACTTACAATCAAAGAAATTATTTTAAATTTAAATCATATAAGAAAAAAAACAAAAAAAATTTAAAAAATGAAAAAATGTAGAGAATTTTTTTCCAAAAATAATTTTTAACAAAATACATTTTTGAATAATTAATTTAAATTTCTTGAAAGAATAAATTTTTTATTTAAAAATCATCTAATAAATTTAACTATTAATTATAATATTATATATAATATTTAAGATTTTCATATTTGATTTATTTTTATAAAAAAGTTATAAACTTAAATTATGTTACTTTATAAAGAGTACTACAAAAATAAAAAAACATTTTATACTATTTTTAATTTTACACATAATAAATATGGTAAAATACATAAAAATTATCATATCTTGTTATTAATCCTTATACATATCAAATATAAGATAAGATGATATCATCTAATTTTATCGTTTCCACAATCTTATATTATCTTATCATGCCTTTATCTCATGCACCAAAAAACATTTAGTAATGACTCACTTTGAGCAAAGTGATATAAAGTTATATGAATATAAATTAAAAATAAAAAATGTTAAACAAAATTAAATTGTTAAAATAAAAAATTTATTAAATTAATATAAAATCATATAAATTTTACATATATACAATATTAACTTATATTGTTTGCATAGCATTTTTGAGATAAGAAAATTTTGTAACTTCTGGAAATTACTGCAAAGTAACTTTGCACCAAAAAGTGATTACCATTGTAATGCAGTATTACAGGTAAAGCTCCTTACAAAACATCGTTGTCTGATTGCAGCTAATTATAACACTAATAATGTGGACCACTTTTCTTATACCAGTCACTCTCGTCTTGCTAGAAAACAAATAAATAAATAAATCTAGCATTTAGTGCTTGAGAAATTTTGGCGCTAATAGAACAGCGTGAGCCTAGGAATGGAAGACTCAATGCGGCAAACCCATCTTCACGGGGAGCTATTTTCCAAATGTATTTAATGCATTTAGTTGTACGCTAAATTAGTTGGAACTAATCAGGTAATCTTCGGTTGTAACCTATCTTTTCTGCATTATGGTAATCTCGAGAAGGATAATGAAGATTTCAAGGATGGAACTGTTCATGCCAAGGATACCCATAGTTTGGCAAAATATGCAGTAGAGGAGAGAAGACTTACGCAATATTGATTTTAATGGTTCTCAATTAATGGAATTAGTAAAATAGAAATAAAAATTATTAAGTTAATATATAATTATATGAATAAAATTAAGCTTAAAATGACACTTTTTTTTTAAAACAAAAATTTGTAACTTCAACAAATTTGTAAGACTACTAACTGGTATATCCAAAATTTTTAGCTAAATACTAGTTAACAAATAGATTCATGCAATTAAATTAAGTTTGAAAAAATTATTAAATCTAGTGTAAGACATTAAGCATAATAATTTAAATAAAATAGGTAAGCAGAAGTTAAAATAAATTAATCATGGTGAATATAAAACAAAGTACAATTAAAGGGGGAAATATAAATTAAAGAGGAAAATTTTATAATTTAGAAATAAAATATATACAAGTAATAATGCATATGGGAACTTTATCATTTAGTAGCAAAAATTTAAATTTTATGCATGTATATTGGTATATTTAGTTAAATAAATTAGGAATTAAATAGTTAAATGAATAATTATTAAAAAAGAAAGAGTAAAGTAAAAAAAAATAGAATTAGGGTCGCGCGACAGGGGGATCTGCAGCGCGACACCCAACTGAAACCTCCTCCCCTCCCTCCCCCCCCCCCTCCTTTCCTATCTTTTATCCTATTCCCTTTCCTTTGCCCCCTGCGGTTTACCCCGTCGGCGACACCAAACCAGACCCCCATCCCCTCTCGCGCGAAACAAACCTCCCCCCCCCCTTCTGTTCATGCGAACCGACCAAACCCCCCTCTCTTCATTTTTCCCTCGACTGTCACACCCCACTTCTTGGAACCATTCTATCCATACTTACTCTACTACGGTTGGGCTGTGAGAAGATGCAATTACTAAAATTCATTCATTTACAGCGGAAGATTTAAAACTTTAATTCACACTCCTAGGTGTGTATGTGTAGATATACAAAATCAATTGTATAAATACCATGTGCTTACATATCATCCCCATAATACTGTTTACAATTCCAAGATATAACTGTGCGATACGATAAATTAGATACAAAATACTCGTGTATACAATCTTATACCTTTGCGAAATTGTGGGAGCTGTTCAATACAAAAGACCTAGAGACCACCGCTCTCTTACTTCTCAGTACCTGGAGGGGGAAAATAGTGGGATGAGCAAACCACAGCTCAGTAAGGAAATATATGCTAGCAGATAGATATCGTACTACCTACATAGCCCATACATGTATAAACCAAAACCATGTTTTCAGTATAAATGGAAATATCATACGAAAAATGCATTCAAACATATATTTCTCAATAGCATTTTCGTGTCAATCAAATATGTCGAGCTTCCATTTAAAACAAGCTCATAAATAGTGCCCTCACGACACAGATGTGAAATCGAAGATTTATCAAAAACACAAAACCTCTTTCTTCTCTTAATTCACTTTTTCTGCAAATCTCTTTCTTTTCTGAGATTATCTCTGTTTCTCGAATCTCTGAGACAGGCATGGAATTTTTGGCAATCAAATATCCACGATATATGGCCATAGTCAATGATCCCAAGCCTCACTGATCAGGTGTGCACAGGGCATCACTTCGCCTGAAGGGGAATGGGTCAGTCCTACCCTCCGGCTCATCTCAATCAACCTCATCTCCTCGTATACTCACGGTAAAGATACTCGTACTCTCGTGCACCCAGCACGGTACATAGTATACCAACGGATAACTACACTATTCTACGTACGACCGTGGACCCAAGTCCATACTCCAACTCCGATGGACTTTTCATCCTAAACCATGTCTCATATACCAAGCGAGCAAGCAGCGTGACACACAGTCATCGCAAGGCTCCAGCGCGGTACGATCTATCGTTAAGGCCCAGCCCGTTCAAATGGCTGTCGGCTGATATCCCCTTGGGTCCCAGACCCCCAGGTTTACCTCAACTCAATAAAACAGTTGCGAGCAAAGCTCCCGCACTTTCTCAAAACCATCGTGCGAGTTAAAACTCCAGCACGGTACATCAAAGGCATTAAAACGGGTGTGAGCTAGCGCTTCAACACCAAATCTCATCTCAAAACTAATAGATGGCGATTTTCTCTTTTTAAAACTCAAAACATGTTTATTCATACAGCATGCGTCTTCATGCTAAAACATGTAAAATTAGCCAACCTATCATCAACGTTTCTCAATCATCAAGATCAACGTAAAATAGAGAAAAACATTGAAAACATGCATATCATGCTATTTCCTTACCCTATCCCATTTCTCAATACATATATATATCATAGTACTTTTCATGCTTCCATATCATTTCATAGAATTATAATATCGTACTAGTTCTAGAAATATATCTAGGAAATTGCTGTAAAATACGCACGAACATCTCTATAGCTAACACACAGTCCCTTACCTCGCTTTACTTGTGTGCAACTATCCTCCTCTACGCTTCTCACGTTCTCATCTCGACTTGCTCTGGCGTATCATCCGAAACTGAAATTCATCCATCAAACACTTGAGTTAACGTTTCTAACTCTTATTCAACTAAGCATTTATTCAATGCCTTAAATACACATTTTACCCCTTGTGGTAAATCTCATAATTTTATCCCAATATCAACATACCCAAGCCATGCCCACAACATAATCATCCTCTCAAGATATCTCATTCATCATTAACATTATACATTCCACTTTCTCGCACTAGACCATTTCTAAGTTATATTCATTTCATGCCATTCTAGGTAGTTCTACCCACAAGGTGCACACCCAATTAACTTCATAATCATTAACTAGACCAATGTAGTTGCATTTGTGCACTAGAACTTACCTCCTTGGATTTCCTCTTTGCTCCAATTAGAAATGCCCTTTATTCCCTCAATCCGTCAAATGGGGAAATGCCTCTAGACTATGTTGTTCTTCTCTTAGACGTGAACAACTTTGTCTCTAATAGCTTTTCCTCAAATCTTACTGAAAATGGTTGGATTTAGGAGTGAGAAAGCTAGGTTTTTGAGTTGAAGTAAAAAGAAATGGTTTATCCCGAAATCTGCAGATCCAACTGCTCCTATTTATAGATTTAACTTGATGAGATCGATCTTCCTTGGGTGGAGATCGATCTGGTCCTCTAAAAATTCCTCTTTTCTAAGACATTTTAAAAGTAGGAGATCGATCTGTCGAGGCTTGAGATCGATCTGCTGTCGAATAGAAGCTTAAGGAGATCGATCTGGTCTTAGGGGAGATCGATCTGCTTCCAACCCGAGAGCTAAGGAGATCGATCTGATTCCTTTGGAGATCGATCTGCTCCATTCCATTACTCACATAAGAGCATTCTGGCTCTTCCAGATCGATCTCTCATCCTATGAGATCGATCTGGCCTCCATATTTCCAGATTTTTTGCAGTTTTTCTGCAACAACTTCATTCAAAACTTCCTCAATTTACCTCCATAGTCTTTTCATCATTCATCCCTCCTTGAGACTTAAAAATGTCATCCAATCACACTTAGTACATATTAAAACTTGTGGGCAATCTTTGTATAACCAGAAATACACGATATTGCCCAAATGGAAGTATACAACATATGTAAATCCTTCCTTCCATTTTACCACACTACTCATATTCCATTTCATTCACATTCTTCTTGTGTTTAAGTTCATTTCTTCATACTCATTCATAATGCAACTTGTACGTATAATCACGATTCTTATTACAAATGCGTACATAATCTTATGGACTTACATTGCATATACATCACATTACAAATGTATCATCGTACTTATGATTTCATTTACATTTCTATGTTCCTATATACAGCTATACATATACGGGGTCTCACATTCTCCCCCACTTAGAGAATTTGGTCCTCTAAATTAGAACCAATTCAATCTGTGAATAACTCGAGATACTTTTCCCGCATCAAACTTTCCAGTTCCCATGTGGCCTCTTCCGCAGTGTGATGTTGCCACAAAACCTTAACCAATGAAATCGTCTTGTTCCGCAACACCTTCTCTTTTCTATCCAACATTCGGATCGGTCTCTCGACATACGACATATCCTCCTTGAGCTCCAACGGCTCATAGTTAATTACATGTGTCAGATCCGGGTAGTACTTCCGAAGCATAGAAACGTGGAAGACATTGTGGACTTTTGCTAGCTCAGGTGGCAAGGCTAGCCTACATGTTCCATCTCCCACTCTACCCAAAATCTTGAAGGGACCAATGTAACGAGGACTTAATTTTCCTTTCTTCCCAAACCTCGTTATTCCCTTAGAAAGAGATACTTTCAAAAAATACGGACTCACCAACATCAAATTCAAGTGGTCTCCGTCTCCTGTCAGCGTAGCTCTTTTGTCGACTTTGAGCCGTTCGCAGCCTCTCACATATTATCTGAACATCCTCGGAGGCTTGTTTAACCAAGTCGGGAGCGAGCAACTGTCTGTCACCAACTTCTTCCCAACCAATGGGCGATCGACATCTACGACCGTATAGTGCCTCATAAGGGGCCATACCAATACTTAAGTGATGACTGTTATTGTAGGCGAACTCAATCAATGGCAAGTAATCGTCCCATAAGCCTCTAAAATCCAATACACACGCTCTCAACATATCCTCCAAGGTCTGTATAGTCCTCTCTGACTGACTATCTGTTTGAGGATGAAAAGCTGTGCTAAAACTCAACTGGGTCCCCATCGCTTCCTGAAAATGTCCCCAAAAGTGGGAAGTGAAGCGGGCATCCCGATCAGAAACAACACTCACTGGGACTCCATGCAATCTTACTATTTCTCGCACATAAAGGTTCGCCAGTGCACTCAATGTATCTGTAGATCTCATGGCTAAGAAATGTGCCGATTTCGTTAACCGATCTACTATCACCCATATCGCATCATGGTTCCTACGGGTTCTCGGTAACCCCATCACAAAATCCATGGTGACATGCTCCCACTTCCATGTTGGTATCGGTAGAGGTTGTAATAATCCTCATGGTTTCTGATGTTCGACTTTTACTTGCTGACAAACGAGACATCTAGCGACATACTCAGCTATGTCTCTCTTCATTCCAGACCACCAATATACCTTTCGGAGATTTTGATACATCTTACTACTCCCCGGGTGTATCGTATATCTCGACAAGTGAGCCTCTGATAAGATCAGCTTCCTCAGCTCTAAATCCTTAGGAACACATATTCTATCTCCAAACCTTAGTATTCCATCTGAACTAAATATAAAATCGGCACCCTTCCCTTTTTGAATTTGGCTAATCATGTCAATACACCATTGATCAATTTACTGAGCTTGTCGGATTCTCTCAATCAACTCCGGTTCTAATCTAAAGCTAGAAATAATCCCATAGTTGCCAATCTTAGGTAGGGTCATATCCAGACTAAGGTTCGTGAATTGTTCCAATAACTCGTACTCTCTAACCATCATGTGTGATACCAACCCGAGAATCTTCCGACTCAATGCATCGGCTACCACATTTGCCTTCCCCGGGTGGTACAAGATCTCATAATCATATTCCTTGAGGAGTTCTAACCACCTCCTCTGTCTCATATTTAATTCCTTCTGTGAGAATAGATATTTTAGACTCTTGTGATCCGTAAAGATCTGAAATCTCTCACCATATAAGTAGTGGTGCCATATCTTCAATGCAAACACTACGGCCGCTAACTCCAAATCGTGAGTGGGGTAGTTCTTCTCATGATCCTTCAGCTGTCTAGATCCATAAGCTACTACCCTTCCATCTTGCATCAAAACACAGCCTAGTCCTTGATGCGAAGCATCTGTATACACCGAGTAATTCCCTAAACTGTTAGGGATGATAAGAACTGGCGCGGTGGTTAATCTGCGATTAAGTTCCTGAAAACTTCTCTCACAAGCTTCATCCCATGAAAACTCCACACTCTTCCTCTTAAGACGTGTTATTGGAGAAGCCAATCTAGAGAAACCCTCTACAAATCTCCAGTAGTAACCAGCCAAACCCAGAAAGCTTCTGATCTCTGTGACTGTCCTAGGTTGTTCCTACTAAACAACGACCTCAATCTTGGATGGATCTACTGACACCCCATCCTTTGATACAACATGGCCTAGAAAAGAAATCTGTTCTAGCCAAAAGTCACATTTACTAAGCTTGGCATAAAACCTTCTCTCTCGGAGGGTCTGCAAAATAATCCTCAAGTGTTGCTCATGCTCTTCTCTGGACCTTGAATACACCAATATATCATCAATGAAAACAATTACGAACTGGTCTAGGTATAGCTTGAATACTTCATTCATTAGAGCCATAAAAGCTACCGGCGTATTGGTCAACCTAAAAGGCATCACTAGGAATTCGTAATGGCCATAGCGGGTACGAAATGCTGTCTTGGGCACATCCTCCTTCAGAATCTTCAATTGATGATACCCAGACCTCAAATCTATCTTGGAAAAGATCTGTGCTCCCCGAAGCTGATCCAATAAATTGTCAATGCGTGGCAAGGGGTACTTATTCTTGATGGTAGCCTTGTTCAACATCCGATAGTCGATGCATAACCTGAGGCTCCCATCTCTCTTCTTCACAAACAATATCGGGGCTCCCTATGGTGAGACGCTTGGTCTTATGAACCCTTTCTCTAGCAACTCTTGCAGCTGTTTCCTTAATTCCTCTAACTCAACTGGAGCCATCCTATATGGTGACTTGGATATTGGTTCGATTTCAGGCGTCAAGTCTATACTGAATTTCGTTTCTCTATCGGGTGGCAATCCTTGTAGATCATCTGGAAAGACATCAGGGAATTCTTTGACCACTGGGATGTCCTCCATATCTGGATGTACTTTGTTCAAATCCACCACATAAGTAACAAAACCTTCAAAACAACACTCAAGTCATTTATACCAAAGTACTTTACTTAACATAAAATTTAAGATTTCATTTCTTCTCTTAAAATCTTACAACACATTCTTTAGGTAGAGAAAACTTAATGGACTTAGAACGACAGTCTATGACAGCATGATTGGTGGCTAACCAATCCATTCCCAAGATTACATCAATGTTATACATATTCAACAAAATCAAGTTAGCTGTCATGCACTTATCTCCCACCCTCACTTTACAATCTTTATACACTTGCTCAACTAATTGGCTAACTCTCATTGGAGTATTTATTAGTAAAGTCCTACTCAAGTATGTGGGTTCTACAAAACCTTTTAACTTTGATGCACATGCAGGTGATATGAAGGAATGCGTAGCACCAGAATCAAACAAAGCTATAACCTCGAAAATCAAGATTGTACCTTTTATCACTTCAGAAGAGGTATCAGCCGATGCCTGGTCTATCGCATACACCCTGCCTTGACCCACAACTTGTTTTCCCTTTTCTTTAGCCGAGGCTTTCTTTCTTACAGGAGGCGCAACTGTAGGAATCCTCTCTGGCTCTTTACCCCTCTGTGAAATTCCCTCAACTATCTCTGGGCACTCTCTGGCATAATGTCCAAATTTACCACATTTAAAGCATCGAGTACCATGAAGATGACATGACTTACCACCATGGTATCGACCACATAGTCTACACTGATCTGTAGTCGATCGGGGTCCACCAATCACTATACCGCTGGCTGGTGTCTGAGTCGGAGGCATAAAAGGTCTAGCAACCTTTTTCTGGAACTCATCTGCCTCATTCCGACACTTACTCATAAATTTTTGACCAAATTTGGCACTATTGCCATCTCCCAGCTTCCTTAGACACTTGTCTTTACCCCAACTAAACTTAGAAGTCTGCAAGTCATAATCTTGCTCACATAGTTGGGCTCGTCGCACAGCCTCTCTATATGTAGCGACATTAAATGGGGCTAACTTCGCTCGGATAGAAGGCCTCAGTCCATCTACAAATCTACGGACTCTGATAGCCTCACTCCTGATCGAGTCCGGATCATATCTACCCACTGAACTGAATCGTGACTCGTACTCATCAACTGTTCGATTCCCTTGAGTTAGATTCAGAAATTCCATCTGTAGCCTACGCCGGGCAATATCTGGGATATATTGCTCTCTGAAAACACCCAAGAACATATCCTAAGTGATAGCCATACCTTGAGCTCTTAACATCGGCCTGGTGGACTTCCACCAATGCTCTGCTTCGCCTCTCAATACAAAGGCCGCAAGCGCTACTCTCTCCGTAGCTGAGCATCTACAGAAGTCGAATAACTTCTCCATCTGACTGATCTAGTCCTCAGCCACTGTCGGATCCTTTACCCCGCTAAACGAAGGAGGCTTAAAGTCTATAAAATGCCTCAATCCCTCCATATCACAATCATATCCATACCTAAAATCATCATCATACTGCTGTAGGGCTACTGGAGGAGGTACTGGTCGAATATGAGGTTCCCGTGGCCTAACCGGTTCAGCTTGTGCAGGTATAACATTCTCAGGTTTCGGTGCAGCTGCTGGGGGATTCGGTGCAGCCTGTCTCGCTGTACTAGGTGTACCCTCAAACCTAGCCATGATCTGACCCATTAAGGTCATCATCGTGCACATGTCTTCCTCCAATCGAGTTATTCGAGGATCAGAAGCCTCTATCTGTTCCTGGGGCTCATGACTAGAGGATGATTTACTGTGCCTCTCAGTCCTGTCATTTCGCCCTAGAGCTCTCGAGCTCTCTCCCCTCTTGCGGTGTCTCTCAGGTATAACTCACTAGCCTGATAACTTTCCTGCGTTATAACAAACATTTAATTCACTACCAGCTCCGTACACACATTTGTATCTAAATATCGCACAGTAACTTGGGGATGTATGTTTTCTTAGTCCTAAACATCAACTCACATCAGACCAACCATGCTCTGATACCAAATCTGTCACACCCCACTTCTGGGAACCCTTCTATCCATACTTACTCTACTACGGTTGGGCTGTGAGAAGATACAATTACTAAAATTCATTCATTTACAGCGGAAGATTTA
The DNA here is from genome assembly GCA_033439115.1 of Firmiana major. Classification (NCBI taxonomy): domain Eukaryota; kingdom Viridiplantae; phylum Streptophyta; class Magnoliopsida; order Malvales; family Malvaceae; genus Firmiana; species Firmiana major. The sequence goes on from CM065905.1 coordinate 45,334,518, forward strand.
AAACTTTAATTCACACTCCCAAGTGTCTGTGTGTAGATATACAAAATCAATTGTATAAATACCAGGTGCTTACATATCATCCCCATAATACTGTTTACAATTTCAAGATATAACTGTGCGATACGATAAATTAGATACAAAATACCTGTGTATACAATCTTATACCTTTGCGAAATTGTGGGAGCTGTTCAACACAAAAGACCTAGAGACCACCGCTCTCTTACTTCTCAGTACTTGGAGGGGGAAAATAGTGGGATGAGCAAACCACAGCTCAGTAAGGAAATGTATGCTAGTAGGTAGATATCGTACTACCTACATAGCCCATGCATGTATAAACCAAAACCATGTTTTTAGTATAAATGGAAATATCATACGAAAAATGCATTCAAACATATATTTCTTAATAGCATTTTCGTGTCAATCAAATATGTCGAGCTTCCATTTAAAACATGCTCATAAATAGTGCCCTCACGACACAGATGTGAAATCGAAGATTTATCAAAAACACAATCTTTTTCTTCTCTTAATTCACTTTTTCTGCAAATCTCTTTCTTTTCTGAGATTATCTCTGTTTCTCGAATCTCTAAGACAGGTATGGAATTTTCGACAATCAAATATCCACGACATATAGCCATTGTCAGTGATCTCAAGCCTCACTGATTAGGTGTGCACAGGGCATCACTTCACCTGAAGGGGAATGGGTCAGTCCTGCCCTCCGGCTCATCTCAATTAACCTTATCTCCTCGTATACTCACGGTAAAGATACGCCGTGTGTCATCTACGTGATACTCGTACTCACGTGCACCTAGTACGGTACATAGTATACCAACGGATAACTACACTGTTCTACGTACAACCGTAGACCCAAGTCCATACTCCAACTCCGATGGACTTTTTAACCTAAACCATGTCTCTTATACTGGGCGAGCAAGCAGCGTGACACACAGTCATCGTAAGGCTCCATCATGGTACGATCTATCGTTAAGGCCTATCCCGTTCAAATGGCCATCGGCTGGTATCCCCTCGGGTCCTAGACCCCCAGGTTTACCTCAACTCAATAAAATAGGTGCGAGCAAAGCTCCTTCACTTTCTCAAAACCATCGTGCGAGTTAAAACTCCAGAACGGTACATCAAAGGCATTAAAACGGGTGTGAGCTAGCGCTTCAACACCAAATCTCATCTCAAAACTGATAGATGGCTATTTTCTCTTTTTAAAACTCAAAACATGTTTATTCATACAGCATGCCTCTTCATGCTAAAACATGTAAAATTAGCCAACCTATCATCAACGTTTCTCAATCATCAAGATCAATGTAAAATAGAGAAAAACATTGAAAACATGCATATCATGCTATTTCCTTACCCTATCCCATTTCTCAATACATATATACATCATAGTACTTTTCATGCTTCCAAATCATTTCATAGAATTATAATATCGTACTAGTTCTAGCAATATATCTACGAAATTACTGTAAAATACGCACGAATATCTCTATAGCTAACACACAGTCCCTTACCTCGCTTTACTTATGTGCAACTATCCTCCTCTATGCTTCTCGCGTTCTCATCTCGACTTGCTCCGGCGTATCATCCGAAACTGAAATTCATCCATCAAACACTTGAGTTAATGTTTCTAACTCTTATTCAACTAAGCATTTATTCAATGCCTTAAATACACATTTTACCCCTTGTGGTAAATCTCATAATTTTATCCCAATATCAACAAACCCAAACCATGCCCACAACATAATCATCCTCTCAAGATATCTCATTCATTATTAACACTTCTACATTCCACTTTCTCGTACTAGACCATTTCTAAGTTATATTCATTTCATGTCATTCTAGGTAGTTCTACCCACAAGGTGCATACCCAATTAACTTCATAATCATAAACTAGACCAATGTAGTTGGATTTGTGCACTAGAACTTACCTCCTTGGATTTCGTCTTTGCTCTAATTAGAAATGCCCTTTATTCCCTCAATCCGTCAAATGGGGAAATGCCTCTAGACTATGTTGTTCTTCTCTTAGACGTGAACGACTTTGTCTCTAATAGCTTTTCCTCAAATCTTACTGAAAATGGCTAGATTTAGGAGTGAGAAAGCTTGGTTTTTGAGTTGAAGTGAAAAGAAATGGTTTATCCCGAAATCTGCAGATCCAACTGCTCCTATTTATAGATTTAACTTGATGAGATCGATCTTCCTTGGGTAAAGATCGATCTGGTCCTCTAAAAATCCCTATTTTCTAAGACATTTTAAAAGCAGGAGATCGATCTGTCGAGGCTTGAGATCGATCTGCTGTCGAACATAAGCTTAAGGAGATCGATCTAGTCTTAGGGGAGATCGATCTGCTTCCAACCCGAGAGCTAAGGAGATCGATCTGATTCCTTTGGAGATCGATCTGCTTCCAACCCGAGAGCTAAGGAGATCGATCTGATTCCTTTGGAGATCGATCTGCTCCATTCCATTACTCACATAAGAGCATACTGGCTCTTTCAGATCGATCTCTGATCCTATGAGATCGATCTGGCCTCCATATTTCCAAATTTTTTATAATTTTTCTGTAACAACTTCATTCAAAACTTCCTCAATTTACCTCCATAGTCCTTTCCCCATTCATCCCTCCTTGAGACTTAAAAATGCCATCCAATCACACTTAGTACATATTAAAACTTGTGGGCAATCTTTGTATAACCAGATATACACGATATTGCCCGAATGGAAGTATACAACTTATGTAAATCCTTCCTTCCATTTTACCACACTACTCATATTCCATTTCATTCACATTCTTCTCGTGTTTAAATTCATTTCTTCATACTCATTCATAATGCAACTTGTACGTATAATCACGATTCTTATTACAAGTGCGTACATAATCTTATGGACTTACATTGCATATACATCACATTACAAATGTATCGTCGTACTTATGATTTTATTTACATTTCTATGTTCTTATATACAGCTATACATATACGGGGTCTCACATCGGCTATCCACCCTCATCACTACCGACGACCCCACAATAAACTGACCGACAGCCTTCCTCCCTCTTCACCCGAAACCCTTTTCTCTCTCCTCCTCTTTACCAGAAGCTCAGGAAAAATCAACGACCCGAGAAGCTTTATCCCTTTGTTCGCGTGCTCGCCAATGACGATGATGTCGGATTCCCTAATCCCCGAATCCCGACGACCATTATCGTTCTACCCTCTCCCTTCAATTTCTCCTTTCCCCATCTGACACCAACAGATCTGCTTCTCCATTTTTGTACTAGTAAATTTCTAGGTAAAAACCAAATTTATCTCTAGTTAAATTTTGATACAAAATGTGTTATAGAAATATTATTGTTCAAGAAATCAATTTAAGTTTGTGTTTGGAAGGAACTAGGAAAAGTTAGGGTTTGCTAATTGATAAGATTTGGGGATTTTAGATTTAAGGTAAAATTATGATCTTCATTGAATAAATTTAGGATGTTTGGAGATGAATGTACTGCTTCATGTAGTAATCTTGAACAATTGCTGAAATTTTAATATGGGTATAGCAGATGGAGAATTCGACTATAAAGAAAGGAGTTGGGAATTTAAAATCAAATTAGATTTTAAGGACTTAAACTAGTAAATTATAATATGATCAGCACTTGAATTTGTAATACCCTTAATTTTTGTAAACTCTTATTTAATTATGTAAGGTATATATTGGATTGTGAAATGAATACACAACTTTTAAAGTGTATAGCGAGTGTAAGAAGGATATTTCCATGAGTGGAATGTGAATATATTGAGTTTTGAGTGGTGTGGTAAAATGGAATGAAGTTGCATGAGTTGTGTAAATCTTTGTACTTCCATTTAGTTTTGTATTGTATACCTTTGGTTATACAATGAATGCACACAAGTTTTAATGTGTATAAAGTATGAATGGATGTCATTTTCAAGTTTTAAAGGTGCTTGGATGAGAAAATGACTATGGTAGCAAAATTAATGATGTTTTGTGTGAGTTATTGCAGAAAACTGTAGCAAAATTTGGAAAATATGAATGCCAGATTGATCTCATAAAATGAAACATCGATCTGGAAGAGCAAAAAATGCTCTTATTCGAGCAATGGAACAAGGCAGATTGATCTCCAATGGGGCCAAATCGATCTTCTAAGCATTCTGGAATGAGGAGATTGATCCTCAATGCAAGCCAGATCGATTTCCTTAGCTCTTGGCCAAGAGCAGATCGATCCCATCCTTGTGCCAGATCGATCCGTTTAGCTCTCTGCTTGGAGAAGATCGATCTCATCACTTAGACCATATCAGTCTTATTCATTAAAGCAAATCGATCTCAAACCCTCGACAGATTGATCTCAAGCCTTCAAAATGTCATGAAAATGAGGAATTTAAGGAAGGCAGATCGATCTCCCCCTTATGCAGATCGATCTCATAAAGCTATTTCTATAAAAGGGAGCAGATGAAATTTGCATTTCACAGGATAAAACCATTCCTTTCCATTTTCAATCCAAAACCTAGTTTCTTACTCCTAAAGCCACTCATTTTCATAGAGATTTGAGGGAAAATGCTATTAGATACAAAGTTGTTCATATCAAAGAGAAGAACAACATAGCTTGGAGTCATTTCTCCATTTTTTGAATTTACGGAACAAGTAGCATTTCCATTTGGAGCAAGGAGGAAATCAATCTAGGTGAGTTTCTAATGCAACAACCCAAATACATTTGCTTAGATATTGATTTTTAAGTAGATTGGTATGTATATTAATGGTAGAAACTACCTAGAATGCAAAGGAACAATTATAATCTAGAATGAGTCTAGTGTGAGAAAGTAAAATGTATTAGAATTAATGATGAATAGGATATCTTAAGTGATAATGTTGTTGTGAGTATGATTTTTAGATAGTGTTATGGAATGAATTGTGAGACTTACCCAAAAAGGGTAAAATGTGTATTTAAGGCATTGGGTAAAATGCATAAATGAATGAGAGAGTAAGGGTAGAGTACTTCACATCAAGTCCTAAACAAGTAACTAAGTGAGTTACTAGATAACTTGGTTGGAAATGGCTTGATGATGGCCAAATGCAAAAATTGGCCAAACTTAACGAAATAGGCTCAATGAAATATATTGACTAGTTGAAGACAAAATGTGAGTTAGCAACATTAACTCAAGTGATTGATAAATAATTTGCAGCTCCCGAGGATACACCGGACCAAGTTGAGCCCAAAATGCAAGAACCTAAGAGGAAAAGAGTCGCTCCCAAGTAAATCGAGGTAAGGGAATTGTGTGGAATCTTAGAGATATTTGTGTACAATTTAGGTGCATAATGTTTTTCTAGAATGCATGTGGTAATAGGAAATGAAATGGGTGATTGAAGGGCAAGAGTTGGGTGTTTGAGAAATATGCATGAAAATTAAAAGCATGATGCTTTGAAAATCTTGTTTTATTGCTTTTTAAGAAGTGATTGGTAGGTTGGCGAACATTTGAAATGATTAGCATAAGAAATGACTTGATTTGGTTTTAAAACCTTGCTTTGCAAAGAATGAGCCACCTACATGGATTTCGTGAGAATGAAAATGTGCTAGAGCATGACTCGCACGAGATTTGATGTGTTTTATATGCATGAGTGCTGGAACTTAGCTCGCACTAGTTTTTCACATGGATTTCTATGATGTTGTGCTGGAGCTTAGCTTGTATAGATTTTATACTGGTTTTGACATGGTACTGGGGCGTAGCTCGCATTAGATGTCCATCATACTTGTTGTCGTGCTTGAGAGTACTCGCACATGGTTTTATGACATGATTGATAGCTGTGCTAGGAGCTTCAGGTAGACTGGGTGTCAGACTGATTAAATACGCTAGCACGTGCATTTTGAGATGTGGCATGATATGATGTGATGATATGGGTCCACAGAGTACGTTTTATCGTGCATGTAGCATTGAGTACGTTGTACCGTGTTGAGATTGTGATATACCGTCTTCGGACAATGTTGAGTTCTGCTATGGACCGACAAGTTGGACGTGACCCACCTCCCTTACTGAAGCAGATAGAGGTGATACCTCGCACACCTGATCTGTGTAGCTTGAGATCACAAAGGATATGGCCATAGTCCTACAGGATATTTCCCTGTTATATTGCCTATCACATGTCTTTTGTTTTATGAATAAATCCATGTTTGAAATGCTTTGTGGGTCAGGATAGTCTGAAGGAGCGGCTGAGTCCTGACAAGTGTTGATTTTATGAGATGAGAAAGTTGATAATGGCTTTAAAGTGCAGTTACGCATGATGATTTTCCATGCCTTAATTTGAAACATGCATGATGATTTTCCATGCTTTGAACTTGATATGTGCACTGAAATTTAAATAGCATGATTTGCTTTACATGCCATTAACACAAGAATGCACTAATGCTTTTGAGGTGTGAATGAGAAATTGTATGGCTTTGAGCATGGCATCACGATCACGTAGCTAGTGTAATATCTACCTATTCGCATGATTGCCTTACTGAGCGTGTTGTTTGCTCGCTCCCTTTATTTCCCCCCCCTCTACAGAGCATTGAGTATAGGCTGAGGGCGATAGGAGGTTCCTTTTGGTGCCTGCTACATCCTATCACGTAAGGTATACACACTTGGATAATTTTGTATCTAAACTTTCTATAGCACAATGCTATTTTGGATGTAACCATTTGGGGATGTAAAGCAATGTAAACACTTGTAAACAGTAACTATGATTTATTTATACAAGTGTTTACTTCTAAATTTTTATGCAAATCAATTTGTTATGGTTGGTTGAGATAGACATCGACACACAACCTAATTGTTGAGAGTGTAGTTGATCACGATCGAGGTAAGGTAAGAACGAATAAATAAATAAGGAATAAAAAACGAAAAAATTTGTGACAATTTTTTGTAAGTTGAGGGTCGTGACAGAAATTGGTATCAGAGCCGAGTTGGTCTGACGTGTCTCGGTGTCTAAAATACTTAATAAGTTAGAAAATTACATCCCCATGTTACTGTGCTTCTTTAGATACAATTATGTGTGTCTTGATGGGTTGACTAAGAAATTGATGTGAATGTAGGGAATTGAGCATTATGCCTAACACCAGTCGCGGTAAAGGGGCGAGAGCATAAGTTAAAGGCTGTAGAGGTAGGCCTGGGGGTAGTGTTGAACCAGAAACACATGAGACTCAGGAAGAGATTGAGGTGGAGGCTGAGGTTGAGCGTGCTCCACAAGGTCCAAAAGAGAGACCCGAAAGTATTGAGGCACGTTTTGCAAGGATTGAGTGGAGTATAGAGATGATCTTAGAGTTTGTCACTCAATCTTTACCAGAAATTGGGGGCAGACAGAGTTCTGCTACACAGGGTGATGCCGAACAGGCGGCAGCTCCTGAGGCACGGGCACGACCAGCCCAAAGACCTTAGGAGATAGATATACCAACACCCTCACCCGCATAGGAAATGCCTACACCTGTTGCTACACCACAGGGCAATAGAAGCTGGGGTTATGGTTGTGATTTGGATAGACTGCATCAGTTCCAAAAGTTTAGACTGTCGTCTTCCAGTGGAGTTACGGACCCAGTAGCTGTAGAGGATTAGATAAATGAAATTGAGAAGTTATATGGGTTTTTTGAGTGCACTACCATCGAGATGGTAGCTTTTGCCGCATTCATGCTGAAGGGATCAATAGAACATTGGTGGAAACCCACCAGGCCTATTTTGAGAGCATAGAGATCAGCTCAGATGTATTTTTAGAGGCTTTTCGGAGACAGTATGTTTCGGTTACCGCACAGCAGAAGCTAAAGATGGCATTTTTGGGACTGACCTAAGGGAGTAGGATGGTGGATGAGTATGAGACGACCTTAATCTCCCTAGGTAGATATGATCCTGAAATGATGTGTAATGAGGTTGAGAAGGTCTAGAAGTTTATGGTTAGACTGAGACCAACTATCAAGTCCAGATTGGTTCCCTTAGATGTACCGACCTACGCGGAGGCAATGCGCAGGGCACAATTGTGTGAACAAGACATTGATAGGATCGTCTCAGAGTTTGGGAAGGTTGGTAAAGTGAGGGACAGAGATAAGAAGAGACCAGTACTGACAAGGGCTTCAGTTATAAGGGAAGCAAGAGATTTTTGAGGAAAAGGTCGAGGATCGAGGACATTCAGATAGGACAGTTAATCCTCCCATATATCCGGCCATAGCTTCAACTAAGGGAATTATGATTGGAGGGCCACGGCCTATTACAGAACAGTGTAGCAAGTGTGGTAGGTACCATGGTACTTGACCACGCTATGGACCTCCTGCAGTATGCTTTAGATATGGGAAACTAGGGCACATAATCCGGGATTGCCCAGAGATGACAAAAAGAGTCCCACAGAAGGGCAAGGAGCCAGAGAGAGCTCCAGTTGGTATAGCTGCTCCGAGGAGGAGGGCTACAGCTGAGGAAAAGTGGAAACAGGCAGTGGGTATGAGCAGAGGATGAGTGAACGCCCTGGACCAGGACACTGCGGATCAGTCTTCGGATGTGGTTAAAGGTACCATCCAAATCTTTAATTTAGGAGCAATTTTATTATTTGATCCTGGTGCCACACATTCTTTTATATCGCCATCCTTTGCATGTAAATTGTTAAAGCATGTAAAACCCATACTGCTAGATAAGATGTTGATGATATCTACCCTTATGAATGATAGTCAATTGATTGAGCACGTATATAGAAATTGTAAAATGAGGATAGGAGGTAAAGAAATGGAAGCCGATTTAATTTTATTAAATATGAATGATTTTGATGTAATCCTAGGAATGGATTGGCTGGCTACAAACCATGTTGTTATGGATTGTCGTGCTAAAACATTAATGTTTCCAGAGATAGATAGCCTTGTTATAAACTTTGTGAAATGAAATGAAAGAAAATGACTATTGTAAATGAGAAGAGTATGATCTTAATACATGATATTCGAGAGATGAATCTGTTTATCAATTATGTATGTTAATGTGATGATTTGTGTTACTAACAGTGGAAAGGATAATGTGAAGGGTTCATTGCTTATGTGATTGAGACAGATAAGGCACGTCCGGAGTTGATAGACATCCCAGTGGTCAGGGAATATTTAGATATCTTTCCGAATGAATTACCAAGGTTACCTTTAGATAGAAAAATAGAATTTTGTATAGATTTGGCACCTGGTACGGAGTCGATATCAAAGCCACCAAACAAAATGGCTCTAATTAAGTTGGAAGAATTAAGGAAATAGTTGTAGGAGTTACTGGAGAAGGGGTTCATCAGGCCGAATGTCTCACCTTGGGGAGCATCGGTTCTATTTGTAAGGAAGAAGGATGGAAGACTCCGACTGTGTATAGATTATCCGTTATTGAATAAGGCCACCATCAAGAATAAGTACCCCCTTCCACGTATCGATGACTTGTTGGATCAGCTTAAGGGGGCGCAGGTTTTCTCTAAGATATATCTGAGATCTGGGTATCATCAGTTGAAAATTCGAGATGGAGATGTACCCTAGACAACCTTTCACACCCGGTATGGTTATTATGAGTTTATGGTTATCCCATTCGGGTTGACAAATGCTCCCGTAGCTTTTATGTTGTTGATAAATGAGGTGTTTCACTAGTATTTGGATGGATTTGTTATAATGTTTATTGATGATATACTGGTGTACTCAAGATCTAGAGAGGAGCATGAACAACACCTAAGGATAGTGCTATAGACCCTCTGAGAGAAGAAGTTGTACGCCAAACTCAGTAAGTGCGACTTTTGGTTAGAATAGATCTCTTTTCTAGGTCATATAGTATCAAAGGATGGTGTGTCATTGGACTCATCAAAGATTGAAGTAGTGATACAGTGGCATAGACCCCAAACAGTAATAGAGATCAGAAGTTTCTTGGGTTTAGTTGGATACTATCGACGGTTTATGGAGGGATTCTCGAGATTAGTTACTCCATTGACACGTCTCACGAGAAAAAATATGGAGTTTGTGTATGACGATAGATGTGAGGAGAGCTTTTAAGAGTTGAAAAGGAGATTAACTATAGCTCCGATTCTCACCATTCCTACTAGCTCAGGAGATTTCTCGGTGTATACGGATGCATCACACCAAGGATTGGGCTGTGTATTTATGCAGGATGGATGGGTAGTTGCATATGGGTCTAGATAGTTGAAGGATCATGAGAGAAACTACTTGACCCATGATTTAGAGTTGGCACCTGTAGTGTTTTCGTTGAAGATATGGCACCACTACCTCTGTGGAGAGAAATTTCAAGTATTTACGAATGACAAGAGCCTTAAGTACCTGTTCTCACAGAAAGAGTTAAACATGAGACAGAGGAGATGGCTCAAACTTTTAAAGGATTATGATTGTGAAATCCTGTACCACCCGGATAAAGCGAATGTAGTTGCTGATGCACTGAGTAGGAAGCATCTCGGGTTGGTGTCATTTATGATGATTAACGAACACGAGCTATTGGAGCAGTTAATGAACCTCAGTTTGGATATAACCCCACCCGACGCTGATAGTGGCTTTATGATAACTAGCCTGCAGTTGGAACCATATTTGGTAGATCGAATCCGACAGGCTCAGCGAATTGATCAGCCGTACAGTGATATTGTCAGGTAGATACAGAGGGGTACAAAGACTGATTTTGAATTGAGTTTAGATGGATTGTTGAGGTTCAGAGGTAGGATATGTGTTCCTGATGATCCAGAGATAAGAAAGTTGATCTTGACAGAGGCTCACTCATCGAGGTATACGATACATCCAGGGAGTACCAAGATGTATCCGAATCTTTGAAAGGTTTATTAGTGGTCTGGGATGAAGAAAGACATTGCTGAATATGTCACTAGATGTCTTGTCTGTCAGTGGGTGAAGGTCGAGCATCAGAAGCCTACAAGGTTATTGCAGCCTCTACCAATACCGACTTAGAAGTGGGAGCACGTCACCATGGATTTTGTGATGGGATTATCGAGGACCTGCGGAGGTCATGATGCCATATGGGTGATTGTGGATCGATTTACGAAGTCAGCCCATTTCCTAGCTATGAGAGCTATTGATACTTTGAGACAGTTAGCGAACTTGTATGTGCGCGAGATAGTGAGGCTATATGGAATTCCAGTGAGCGTTGTTTCTGATAGGGATGCCCGCTTCACTTTCCATTTCTGGGAACATTTTTAGGAAGCGATTGGGACCCAATTGAGTTTTAGCACCGTGTTTCATCCTCAAACAGATGGTCAGTCAGAGAGGACTATACAGACCCTGGAGGATATGTTGAGAGCCTGTACATTGGATTTTAGAGGCTCCTAGGATGACCATTTACCACTCGTAGAGTTCGCCTATAATAACAGTTTTCATGCAAGTATCGAGATGGCACTATATGAGGCATTGTATGGGCGTAGATGTCGTTCCCCTATTGGATGGGAAGAGGTTGGTGACATACAGATCTTTGCTCCTGACTTGTTTAGACAAGCCTCTAAGGATGTCCAGTTGATCTGTGAGAGGTTATAGACAGCTCAAAGCAGACAAAAGAGTTATGCTGACAGGAGACAGAGACCACTAGAGTTTAATGTTGGTGAGTTAGTGTTTTTACAGTTTTCTCCCTCGAAGGGGATTATGAGATTCGGGAAAAAAGGGAAGTTGAGCCCTCGATATATTGGGCCATTTAAGATACTTGATAAAATGGGAGATAACGCATACATGCTAGCATTACCACCAGAGCTAGCGAGCATACATAACGTCTTCCACGTATCCATGTTACGAAAATACCACCCGGACTTGGCGCATGTGATAAGGTATGAACCATTGGAGCTCAATGAAAGCATGACGTACATTGAGAAGCCGGTTCAGATATTGGATAGAAAAGAGAAAGTGTTAAGGACAAAGATAATTCCCTTTGTGAAAGTTCTTTGGCAACATCACATGGTGGAAGAGGCTACATGGGAATTAAAGAGTTTGATGTGGGAGAGGTATCCCGAGTTATTCACAGAATGATTGGTCCAAATTTGGAGGACCAAATTTTCTAAGGAGGGGAGAATGTAATACCCATAATTTTTGTAAACTCCCATTTAATTATGTAAGGTGTATATTACATTGTGAAATGAATACAAACAAATTTCAAAGTGTATAGTGAGTGTTAGAAGGATATTTCCATGAGTGGAATGTGAATATATTGAGTTTTGAGTGGTGTGGTAAAATGGAATGAAGTTGCATGAGTTGTGTAAATCTTTGTACTTCCATTTAGTTTTGTACTGTATACCTTTGGTTATAAAATGAATGCACACAAGTTTTAATGTGTATAAAGTATGAATAAATGTCATTTTTAAGTCTTAAAGGTGGTTGGATGAGAAAATGACTATGGTAGCAAAATTAAGGATGTTTTGTGTGAGTTATTGCAGAAAATTGCAACAAAATCTGAAAGATATGAATGCTAGATCGATCTCATAGAATGAAAGATCGATCTGGAAGAGCAAAAAATACTCTTATTCGAGCAATGGTACAGGGCAGATTGATCTCCAAAGGGGCCAGATCGGTCTTCTAAGCATTCTGGAATGAGGAGATTGATCCTTAATGCAAGCCAGATCAATTTCCTTAGCTCTCGGCCAAGAGCAGGTCGATTCCATCCTTGTGCCAGATCGATCTATTTAGCTCTCTGCATGGAGAAGATCGATCTCATCACTTAGAGCAGATCGGTCTTATCCACTAAAGTAGATCGATCTCAAGCCCTTGGCAGATCGATCTCATGCCTTCAAAATGTCGTGAAAATGAGGAATTTAAGCAAGGTAGATTGATCTCCCCCTTTTGCAGATCGATCTCAATAAGTTATTTCTATAAAAGGGAGCAGATGAAATCTGTATTTCACGGGACAAAACCATTCCTTTCCATTTTCAATCCAAAAACCTAGCTTTCTCACTCCTAAATCCACCCATTTTCATAGAGATTTGAGGGAAAACTATTAGATACAAAGTTGTTCACATCAAAGAGAAGAACAACATAGCTTGGAGTCATTTCCCCATTTGTTGGATTTAAGGAACAAGGAGCATTTCCATTTGAGCAAGGAGGAAATCAATCTAGGTGATTTTCTAATGCAACAACCCAAGTACATTTGCTTAGATATTGATTTTTGAGTAGATTAGTATGTACATTAATGGTAGAAACTACCTAGAATGCAAATGAACAATTATGACCTAGAATGAGTCTAGTGTGAGAAAGTAAAATATATTGGAATTAACAATGAATAGGGTATCTTAAGGTGAGAATGGTGTTGTGAGTATGATTTTTAGATGGTGTTATGGAATGAATTGTGAGACTTACCCAAAAAGGGTAAAATGTGTATTTAAGGCATTGGGTAAAATACATAAATGAATGAGAGAGTAAGGGTAGAGTATTTCACATCAAGTCCTAAACAAGTAACCAAGTGAGTTACTAGATAACTTGGTTGGAAATGGCTTGATGATGGCCAAATGCAAAAATGGGCTAAGCTTAACGAAATAGGCTCAATGGAATATATTAACTCGCTGAAGTCAAAATGTGAGTTTGCAACATTAACTCAAGTGATTGATGGATGATTTGCAGCTCCTGAGGATACAGCAGAGCAAGTTGAGCCAAAAGCGCAAGAAACTAAGAGGAAGAGAGTCGCACCCAAGTAAATTGAGGTAACGAAATTATGTGGACTCTTAGAGATATCTGTGCGCAATTTGGGTGCATAATATTTTTCTAGAATGCATGTGGTAATAGGAAATGAAATGGGTGATTGAAGGGCAAGAGTTGTGTCACGACCCAATTCCATTCTCTTTAACCGAAAATCACTGAAAATTTTTCGCGTTTTACTGTTACCTTACCCGGTCGTAACTAAGCTCACCACACACTGTTGGGCTGTGAGTCAATAATAAACACCACATCTCATTCATTCTCAATTAATTAAAACGATGTCATACATGTGCATTTAATCGTGTACTTATACGAATACATGTTTTACTGACATCTACATCCCCCATAAGTACAACTCAAAAGAATACTGTGCTTCTACATTGTTTAGATACAAAAAGAATCACTGTGTATATACCTCTTAGCGATGGAGATGCAGCGGAGTCCAAAATAATACGCCTCAGTCCTCACTGGGCTACTATGCATGCTCTGTAGGGGGGGAAAAATAGAGTGGGATGAGCAACCACACGCTCAGTAAGGCAATAATGCAAGCATGGTAGATAACTACTCTATCTACATGCTGATAGTGTTATGCATAAATCGTTTATAGTAGGAGCATGAGGAATAAAACTATGCCATGTGAATATACATATATATCATGTATCAAATCATGTGCATTGGCATATAAAACATGGTAGAGACATCATGTATAAAACATCTCATGCTCAATCTCATTTAAATTCATAAAAAGGGCAATTCTTTGAGAAACTTCCTTTTTAAACCAACACCATAACACCATCAAATCAACTCACAATCACAACCACATTTACATTCCATAATTCACACATGTGTATAAATCTAGGTCACTATATCAAAAGTTCCTATGTGAACCATTACATCATAAATCATCCCAGACCACACGCATCCAGGTGTGCGGGGTATCATGCTGGCACGAAGATGGATTATCCCTCGCCAGACTTTCTCATCACATAACCATCATGCGGTACATCGTACTCCATGTGATATACACGGTACAGCGTACTCCGCAAACTCATATCGAAATTGGGGGTGCCATTCCTAGGTCTTATCTACCCCATACCAAGAGTTTTCAATATTCCGTGAAGGAGAGCCTCCCTGCCAAACAGAGCCTCCCCGCCTAACAGAGCTTCCCTGCCTCCTCGGGCTTAAGGATGTTAGCTTAAGGATGTAGGGCTTAAGGATCCTTTCCGTAAGAGAGCCTCCCCACCGAACAGAGCCTCCCCGCCTAACAGAGCCTCCCCGCCTCCTCGGGCTTAAGGATGTTAGCTTAAGGATGTTGGGCTTAAGGATCTTACCGTACCCATGTAGGAGAGCCTCCCTGCCTAACAGAGCCTCCCCGCCTCTTTGGGCTTAAGGATGTTGGCTTAAGGATCCTACCGTAAGAGAGCCTCCCCGCCTAACAGAGCCTCCCCGCCTCTTTAGGCTTAAGGATGTTAGCTTAAGGATGTAAGGCTTAAGGATCTTACCCACTTCCACAACCTTATACGTATCCCATTGTGCAAACTTGTGCGAGCAAAGCTCTAGCACGACTCATGCATCATGCATCTTCTCATAAAGAGGCGCGTACGAGCATAGCTCTAGTACGGTTATACTCATAAGACAACCACTCAAAATCCACGTACGAGCAGAAGCTCCAGTACGGTTTGTAAATATCATTATAGTTTCCAAATCAAGGTGCGAGCTAGGCTCCAGCACGTTTCATACAAAGGAAAATATAGAAATCCAGTGCGAGCGAGGCTCTACGCGATTTATGTCATACAAGTGTGATAGGCGGCTCATATACAATTCATCAATCCCGGTAATTCGGGTTTAGCACTCACAAATGCTTTTCCACAACAACCATACAATACTAGCCGTCCTATCTACGAGCTTGCTTAAAACCAAGCAATTCGTTTTGGAAAAACATCAAAACATTGGATTTATGCAATTATTAGCCTTACTATCCCATTTCATAAAATCCACTTCAAATCCAAAACCACACATATACTCATCATCATTCACGAATGCCATCAACATTTATTTGAGCAATCATGCATTTCATAAAAACACCCGATATTCACCCACAAGTTCAAAGTACGAGCAGCTACCTCTATATACTCACAAAATTCCCTTACCTGGAATCGCGATGCGTGATTCCACTTCCTTAAGCTGCTTACTCGTACGGTTCGGTTCGCCTTCAACGATCTCTTCGGGGACTGCACAAAATCGTATCCCGCATTATATTCGATCCATACAATGCAACCCTTGCGCTTGCTATAGTCAATTTAACCTATAGCCTCTATTAACGCTTATATGGCCTCGTTTCATTACTTTACCCATAACTCGAGTCTATGGATCTTCTTAGACCTATTAACTTATTCAAAATCGATGTTAAATCGACGTTAAGCTCATAGTGTTCATATTCCATGAATTCCCTCACTATGGCATTTTATCAATCATAAACATACCCATTTTCAAAATTTCTCCAACTCACCAAGTAATTCCATTTAACCATCTACAATCATAAACATTACCCCAATAACAACTTTAGCATGCCATAAATCATAAGCTCATTCAATCCCACATATCCTCACATTATACCCATTTTAGATTTCTAGGTCACACCACTTCCACTACATTCCTAGGTAGTTTATCCATCAATACTCATACCAATCAACTCCAAAATCAATTAAATAGCTAATGCATTTGGATTGGAGTGTTAGAATCTTACCAATATGATTTCTCTTCTTGCTCCAATTGGTAATGCCCTCAACTCCTTCAATTCCAAAAATGGGAAAATGCCCTCTCACTATGTTGTTCTCCTCTTTGATAGGAACAACTTTGCCTCTAATGATCTCTCTCCAAATCTCACTGAAAATGGCTGATTTTAGAGAGGGAAAGTTGGGTTTTTGGGTTGAAAATGGGAGGTTCCGAGATTTCCAGATTTTTCAGCTTTCCTTATATAGAAATGACTTGAGGAGATCGATCTGGTCCAAGAGGAGATCGATCTGGTCCCTTAAAATCCCTCTTTTTCACGGCATTTTTAAGCCTGAGATCGATCTGTCGAAGCAATGAGATCGATCTGTTGAAGCATGAGATCGATCTGTCGAAGCATGAGATCGATCTGGTCCCAAAAAGAGAGCTAAGGAGATCGATCTGGGTGCTTGGGGATCGATCTTTTCACTTACAGAATGCTTGGCAGATCGATCTGGCTCCATTGGAGATCGATCTGCTCTATTCTTTCGCCCAAATCAGAGCATTCTGGCTCTTCCAGATCGATCTCTCATCCTAGGAGATCGATCTGGACCTCATGTTTTCCAGATTTCCTGCAGTTTCATTGCTGCAACTCATACCAACACACCCTCAATCTATTGCCATGGCCATTTTCTCATCCATCCACCTTTATAACTTGAAAATGGAATCCATTCATACCTTATGCACATTGAAACTTGTGTGCATTCATTGTATATTCAAAGGTATGCAACATAAAACCAAATGGAAGCATAACTCCATTCCATTTTACCACACTACTCATTTTGAGTTTCAATCACATCCATCACTTGCCATAACTCATTTCTTCGTATTCATACTCAATGAAACTTGTATGTACGTTACAATTTATATTACACATACATACATTGAATCCATGGACTTACATCAATCATACTTTACATTACAAGTCCATTCATATTATTTGATCCAAGTACACACATTACCCTTATACATATACGGGGTCTTACATTCTCCCCTCCTTCAAGGAATTTGGTCCTCCAAATTAGAACCAAGTCACTCTTCAAACAGTTGGGGGTACTTCTCCCGTATCAAGTTCTCCAATTCCCACGTGGCCTCTTCCGCCGTGTGGTGTTGCCAAAGCACTTTCACCAAGGGAATTGTCTTATTCCGCAACACTTTCTCTTTTTTGTCCAATATCCGAACCTGCTTCTCAACATACGTCATACTCTCATGGAGCTCCAACGGCTCATATTTTATCACGTGTGCCGGGTCCGGGTGATACTTCCGAAGCATCGAGACGTGGAAGACGTTGTGGACATTTGCCAAGTCCGGTGGCAATGCCAATCTATACGCCTTATCTCCCACTCTCTCCAAAATCTCAAAGGGTTCGATATATCTAGGGCTCAGCTTGCCCTTCTTACCAAATCTCATAATACCCTTCGATGGTGATACCCTCAGAAACACCGACTCACCCTCATCAAACTCCAGTGGTCTTCGTCTCTTGTCAGCATAACTCTTTTGTCGGCTCTGAGCTGTCCGTAATCTCTCACATATCAACTTTACGTCCTCAGATGCCTGCTGCACTAAGTCCGGAGCAAAAATCTGTCTGTCACCAACCTCTTCCCATCCAATGGGGGAACGGCATCTACGCCCGTATAATGCCTCATAGGGTGCCATCCCGATACTAGCATGATAGCTATTATTATAAGCGAACTCGGCTAACTGCAGGTGGTCATCCCAGGAGCCTCTATAATCCAGCACACATGCTCTCAACATATCCTCGAGGGTCTGTATAGTCCTCTCTGACTGCCCATCTGTCTGAGGATGAAAAGCGGTGCTAAAACTCAGTCGGGTCCCCAGCGCTTCCTGAAAGTGTTCCCAGAAATGGGAAGTGAAGCGGGCATCCCTATCAGAAACAACGCTCACTGGTACACCATGTAGCCGTACTATCTCTCGAATATACAGGTTCGCCAACTGACTCAGTGTATCGGTAGCTCTCATAGCCAAGAAATGGGCGGACTTAGTCAACCGGTCCACAATAACCCATATGGCATCATGACCTCTACGGGTCCTCGGTAACCCCATCACAAAATCCATGGTGACATGCTCCCACTTCCATGTCGGTATCGGTAGAGGCTGCAATAATCCTGCAGGCTTCTGATGCTCTACCTTCACTTGCTGACAAATGAGACACTTAGCGACATATTCAGCAATGTCTCTTTTCATTCCAGACCACCAATAAACCTTCCGAAGGTTTTGATACATCTTGGTACTTCCCGGATGTATCGTATACTTCGATGAGTGAGCCTCTGATAAAATCGTTCTCCTGATCTCAGGATCCCTGGGAATGCATACTCTGCCTCTGAACCTCAATAAGCCATCAGCACCCTGCTTAAAATCACTACCCACACCTGTCTGTATCTGCCTCAGCCAATCGATACACCGTCGATCGCTCTGCTGGGCTTACCGAATACGGCCAATCAACTCTGGCTCTAGTCTCAAACTAGCCATGATCTCAAGTCTCTCAGATCCAGGTGGGGTTACATCAAAACTGAGGTTCGCAAAGTGTTCTAATAACTCATGTTCCCGTACCATCATATAAGACACCAACCCAAGGTTCTTTCTACTCAAAGCACCGGCAACTACATTTGCCTTACCCGGGTGGTACATGATTTCACAATCATAGTCTTTCAGGAGTTCGAGCCATCTCCTCTGTCTCATATTCAGCTCTTTCTGCGAGAACAGGTACTTAAGGCTCTTATGATCTGTGAAAACCTGAAATTTCTCACCATAGAGATAGTGGCGCCATATTTTCAAAGCAAATACTACGGCCGCCAACTCTAAATCATGTGTCGGGTAGTTCCTCTCATGATCTTTCAACTGTCTAGATCCATAGGCAACTACCTTCCCATCCTGCATAAGCACACAGCCCAGTCCCTGGTGTGATGCATCCGTATACACCGAGAATCCTCCTGAGCTGGTAGGAATGGTGAGAACTGGAGCAGTCGTCAATCGATGCTTGAGCTCCTCAAAACTCCTCTCACATGCCTCATCCCATATAAACTTAACATCTTTACGCGTGAGGCGTGTCAAAGGAGCAGCTAGTCTGGAGAAACCCTCTACAAATCTCCGATAATATCCTGCCAATCCCAGGAAACTCCTGATCTCAGTTACTGTCTTGGGCTGTTCCCACTACACAACTGCCTCTATCTTGGATGGATCCACTGATACCCCATCCTTAGACACAACATGCCCCAGAAATGAGATCTGTTCCAACCAAAAGTTACACTTGCTGAGTTTGGCATACAATTCTCTCTCTCGGAGGGTCCGCAGAACTATCCTCAAGTGCTCCTCATGATCTTCCCTGGACTTGGAATACACCAAAATGTCATCTATGAAAACAATCACAAACCTGTCCAGGTATGGCTTGAATACATCATTCATCAATGCCATAAATGCTGCGGGAGCATTCGTCAATCCGAATGGCATCACCAAAAACTCGTAGTGGCCATAACGGGTAGAAATGCTGTCTTGGGTACATCTCCACTCCTGATCCTCAACTGATGGTACCCTGACCGCAGATCTATCTTAGAAAATACTTCGGCTCCCTGGAGCTGATCCAACAAATCATCGATTCTTGGAAGGGGGTACTTGTTCTTAATGGTGGCCTTATTCAACAACCGGTAATCTATACACAGTCGGAGGCTTCCATCCTTCTTCCTTACAAATAGAACTGGTGCTCCCCAAGGTGGGACACTCGATCTAACAAACCCCTTCTCTAACAACTCTTGCAGCTGTTTCTTCAGCTCTTCCAACTCTATCGGAGCCATTCTATAGGGTGGCTTCGATATCGGCTCTGTACCAGGCATTAACTCAATGCAAAATTCCATTTTCCTTTCAGGTGGTAGTCCGGGTAATTCATCCGAAAAGACATCAGGGTAATCCGTAATTACGGGTATGTCCCTCAATTCCGGGGGTGCCTCATCTATATCGACCACATAGGCAATGAACCCTTCACATTATCCTCTCCATCGTTAGTAACATAACCCATCACTCCACATTCAATATTTATCAAATCGAATAATTTATCTCTCAAGCAATATGCATTTAAAATCATACTCCTTTATTTACAACAAACATGCTATTTTCATAATCATTTCTTTTCATCAAAGTTTACAATAAGATTGTCTAATCCTGAAAACATCAATGTTTTGGCATGACAATCCATCACAACACGATTGGTAGCCAACCAATCCATTCCCAAAATTACATCAAAATCATTCATATTCAATAAAATCAGATTGGCTATCATTTCCTTCTCCTCTATCTTTAACTTACAATCCCTACATACATGCTCAGTCAATTGACTATCATTCATGGGTGTGGAAATCATCAACATTTTATCCAACAATGTTGGTTTCACATATTTCAACAATTTATGTGCAAAGGAAGGTGATATGAAAGAATGCGTGGCACCAGGATCAAATAATACCAATGCTTCTAAATCAAAGATTCGGATGGTACCTTTAATCACATCCGTCGATGTGTCTGCAGTGTCCTGGTCCAGTGCGTGCACCCTTCCTCTGCTCACACCCGCAGCCTGTTTCCCTTTTTCCTCAGCTGTAGCCCTCCTCCTCGGGGCTGCTGTCTCAGCTGGAGCTCCCTCAGGCTCCTTGCCCTTCTGTGGGGCAATCTCCATCCTCTCGGGACAATGCTTAGCCATATGTCCTGGTCTCTCGCATCTAAAACACACCATAGGGGTCATCAGACAGGGCCTATTCCCATGAAATCTCCCACATCTCCTACACTGATCAGTAGTAGGCCGTGGTCCTCCAATAGTCATGCCCCTTGGCGCAGTCAAGGCTGGGTATACGGGAGATCTAGCAGCTCTCTCCCGCACCTCCTCAATCTTTGGCCTCTTCTCGAAAAATCTTTGGCCATCTCTCTTGGCCACTCTTTCAAACGCGGATCTCTTCCGGTCTCTGTCCTTTCTGACACTGACTCTCCCAAGCTCGGAGGCATTTCGCTCAAAGTCTTGCTCACACAACTGAACCTTATGTACAGCCTCCTCATAAGTCACAATGTCGAAGGGAGCTAGCTTAGTCTGGATGGCCAATCTCAATCCATCCATGAACTTTTGAATCTTTCGGGTCTCACTACCCATCGTGTCCGGGTCATATCTCCCCAAGGACATAAACTTGGACTCATACTCGTCCACAGAACGGTTCCCCTGAACCAAGTTCATAAATTCCATCCGCAGTCTCCTCTGTGCAGTAGCTGGGACATATTGTCTCCTGAAGGCCTCTAGAAATATCTCCCATGAGATCTCAGAGTGTCTGGCCCTCCAAATAACCTCGGTGGACCTCCACCAATGCTCGGCCTCGCCTTTCAGCATAAACACGGCAAAGGCAACCTTCTCACTTGAAGTGCATCGGAAAAACCTATACAGTTTCTCCATCTCATACACCCAATCCTCCGTAATCACTGGGTCCTTCACCCCTCTAAACACTGGGGGTTTCAGCGCTTGAAACTCTCGCAACCTGCTCAAGTCGCAGTCATAACCCACATCACTACCGCTCTGCTGTGGAGCGATAGGAGAATCTGTATCCTGGGCCGGAGGTGGTGTAACTGTAACTGTCTCAGCAGTCTGAGGTCTCTCCGCCTCTGCAGCTGCCTGTTCCGTAGTAGGCTGTGCTGCGGGACCTCGTCTGTCACCGGCGCCCAAGGCCTGCATGACTATCTCCACCAGACTCTCAATACTTCGCTCTAATCTAGCGAAGCGAGCCTCAGTATCACCTGCTGTCTCAGCAGGGTTCTGTGGAGCCTGCTCAGTCTGTGGCTCCGCACGGCTCTCAGGCCTACCTCTACGGCCTCTAGCACGTGCTCTCGCCCCTCTACCTTTGCGTGTAACTGGCATAATGCCTAACTCCCTGTATTATAATAATTTATTAAGCTCAATCCATCACAGTATACACAGTTATATCTAAACAAAAGCACAGTACTATAGGGATGTACTTTCCTACATTTTATTAATGACTCACATCAGGCCAACCTGGCTCTGATACCAATCCCTGTCACGACCCAATTCCATTCTCTTTAACCGAAAATCACTGAAAATTTTTCGCGTTTTACTGTTACCTTACCCGGTCGTGAACTAAGCTCACCACACACTGTTGGGCTGTGAGTCAATAATAAACACCACATCTCATTCATTCTCAATTAATTAAAACGATGTCATACATGTGCATTTAATCGTGTACTTATACGAATACATGTTTTACTGACATCTACATCCCCCATAAGTACAACTCAAAAGAATACTGTGCTTCTACATTGTTTAGATACAAAAAGAATCACTGTGTATATACCTCTTAGCGATGGAGATGCAGCGGAATCCAAAATAATACGCCTCAGTCCTCACTGGGCTACTATGCACGCTCTGTAGGGGGGAAAATAGAGTGGGATGAGCAACCACACGCTCAGTAAGGCAATAATGCAAGCATGGTAGATAACTACTCTATCTACATGCTGATAGTGTTATGCATAAATCGTTTATAGTAGGAGCATGAGGAATAAAACTATGCCATGTGAATATACATATATATCATGTATCAAATCATGTGCATTGGCATATAAAACATGGTAGAGACATCATGTATAAAACATCTCATGCTCAATCTCATTTAAATTCATAAAAAGGGCAATTCTTTGAGAAACTTCCTTTTTAAACCAACACCATAACACCATCAAATCAACTCACAATCACAACCACATTTACATTCCACAATTCACACATGTGTATAAATCTAGGTCACTATATCAAAAGTGCCTATGTGAACCATTACATCATAAATCATCCCAGACCACACGCATCCAGGTGTGCGGGGTATCATGCTGGCACGAAGATGGATTATCCCTCGCCAGACTTTCTCATCACATAACCATCATGCGGTACATCGTACTCCATGTGATATACACGGTACAGCGTACTCCGCAAACTCATATCGAAATTGGGGGTGCCATTCCTAGGTCTTATCTACCCCATACCAAGAGTTTTCCATATTCCGTGAAGGAGAGCCTCCCTGCCGAACAGAGCCTCCCCGCCTAACAGAGTGTCACGACCCAATTCCATTCTCCTTAACCGAAAATCACTGAAAATTTTTCGCGTTTTACTGTTACCTTACCCGGTCGTGAACTAAACTCACCACACACTGTTGGGCTGTGAGCCAATAATAAATACCATATCTCATTCATTCTCAATTAATTAAAACGATGTCATACATGTGCATTTAATCGTGTACTTATACGAATACATGTTTTACTGACATCTACATCCCCGTAATTACAACTCAAAAGAGTACTGTGCTTTTACATTGTTTAGATACTAAAAGAATCACTGTGTATATACCTTTCAGCAATGGAGATGCAGCGGAGTTCAAAATAATACGTCTCAGTCCTCACTGGGCTACTATGCACGCTCTGTAGGGGGGAAAATAGAGTGGGATGAGCAACCACACGCTCAGTAAGGCAATAATGCAAGCATGGTAGATAACTACTCTATCTACATGCTGATAGTGTTATGCATAAATCATTTATAGTAGGAGCATGAGGAATAAAACTATGCCATGTGAATATACATATATATCATGTATCAAATCATGTGCATTGGCATATAAAACATGGTAGAGACATCATGTATAAAACATCTCATGCTCAATCTCATTTAAATTCGTAAAAGGGCAATTCATTTAGAAACCTCCTTTTTGAACCAATAACATAACACCACCAAATCAACTCACAATCACAACCACATTTACATTCCACAATTCACGCATGTGTATAAATCTAGGTCACTATATCAAAAGTGCCTATGTGAACCATTACATCATAAATCATCCCAGACCACACGCATCCAGGTGTGCGGGGTATCATGCTGGCACGAAGATGGGTTATCCTTCGCCAGACTTTCTCATCACATAACCATCATGCGGTACATCGTACTCCATGTGATATACACGGTACAGCGTACTCCGCAACTCATATCATGATCGGGGGTGCCATTCCTAGGTCTTATCTACCCCATACCAAGAGTTTTCCATATTCCGTGAAGGAGAGCCTCCCTGCCGAACAGAGCCTCCCCGCCTAACAGAGCCTCCCTGCCTCCTCGGGCTTAAGGATGTTAGCTTAAGGATGTAGGGCTTAAGGGTCCTTTTCGTAAGAGAGCCTCCCCACCGAACAGAGCCTCCCCGCCTAACAGAGCCTTCCTGCCTCTTCGGGCTTAAGGATGTCAGCTTAAGGATGTAGGGCTTAAGGATCTTACCTTTACCATACCCATGTAGGAGAGCCTCCCTGCCTAACAGAGTCTCCCCGCCTCTTTGGGCTTAAGGATGTCGGCTTAAGGATCCCACCGTAAGAGAGCCTCCCCACCAACAGAGCCTCCCTGCCTCTTCG
Source organism: Firmiana major (assembly GCA_033439115.1). NCBI lineage: Eukaryota > Viridiplantae > Streptophyta > Magnoliopsida > Malvales > Malvaceae > Firmiana > Firmiana major. The sequence continues at coordinate 45,359,359 of CM065905.1, forward strand.
GGCTTAAGGATGTTAGCTTAAGGATGTAAGGCTTAAGGATCTTACCCACTTTCACAACCTTATACGTATCCCCTTGTGCAAACTTGTACGAGCAAAGCTCTAGCACGACTCATGCATCATGCATCTTCTCATAAAGAGGCGCGTACGAGCATAGCTCTAGTACGGTTATACTCATAAGACAACCATTCACAATCCACGTACGAGCAGAAGCTCCAGTACGGTTTATAAATATCATTATAGTTTCCAAATCAAGGTGCGAGCTAGGCTCCAGCACGTTTCATACAAATGAAAACATAGAAATCCAGCGCGAGCGAGGCTCTAGCGTGATTTATGTCATACAAGTGTGATAGGCGGCTCATATAGAATTCATCAATCCCGGCAATTCGGGTTTAGCACTCACAAATGCTTTTCCACAACAACCATACAATACTAGCCGTCCTATCTACGAGCTTGCTTAAAACCAAGCAATTCGTTTTGGAAAAACATCAAAACATTAGATTTATGCAATTATTAGCCTTACTATCCCATTTCATAAAATCCACTTCAAATCCAAAACCACGCATATACTCGTCATCATTCACGAATACCATCCATCATTTATTTGAGCAATTCATGCAGTTCATACAACACCCAATATTCACCCAGTTCAAAATACGAGCAGCTATCTCTATATACTCACAAAATTCCCTTACCTGGAATCGCGATGCGTGATTCCACTTCCTTAAGCTGCTTGCTCGTATGATTCGGTTCGCCTTCAACGAACTCTTCGGGACTGCACAAAATCGTATCCCGCATTATATTCGATCCATACAATGCAACCCTTGTGCTTGCTATAGTCAATTTAACCTATAGCCTCTATTAAAGCTTATTGGCCTCGTTTCATCACTTTACCCATAACTCGAGTCTATGGATCTTCTTAGGCCTATTAACTTATTCAAAATCGATGTTAAATCGACATTAAGCTCATAGTGTTCATATTCCATGAATTCCCTCACTATGGCATTTATCAATCATATACATATCCATTTTCACAATTCCTCCAACTCACCAAGTAATTCCATCTAACCATCTAGAATCATAAACATTACCCCAATAACAACTTTAGCATGCCATAAATCATAAGCTCATTCAATCCCACATATCCTCACATTATACCCATTTTAGATTTCTAGGTCACACCACTTCCACTACATTCTTAGGTAGTTTATCCATCAATACTCATACCAATCAACTCCAAAAATCAATTAAATAGCTAATGCATTTGGATTGGAGTGTTAGAATCTTACCAATATGATTTCTCTTCTTGCTCCAATTGGTAATGCCCTCAACTCCTTCAATTCCAAAAATGGGAAAATGCCCTCTCACTATGTTGTTCTCCTCTTTGATAGGAATAACTTTGCCTCTAATGATCTCTCTCTAAATCTCACTGAAAATGGCTGATTTTAGAGAGGGAAAGTTGGGTTTTTGGGTTGAAAATGGGAGGTTTCGAGATTTCCAGATTTTCAGCTCTCCTTATATAGAAATGACTTGAGGAGATCGATCTGGTCCAAGAGGAGATCGATCTGGTCCCTTAAAATCCCTCTTTTTCACGGCATTTTTAAGCCTGAGATCGATCTGTCGAAGCAATGAGATCGATCTGTTGAAGCATGAGATCGATCTGTCGAAGCATGAGATCGATCTGGTCCCAAACAGAGAGCTAAGGAGATCGATCTGGGTGCTTGGGGATCGATCTTTCCACTACAGAATGCTTGGCAGATCGATCTGGCTCCATTGGAGATCGATCTGCTCTATTCTTTCGTCCAAATCAGAGCATTCTGGCTCTTCCAGATCGATCTCTCATCCTAGGAGATCGATCTGGACCTCATGTTTTCCAGATTTCCTGCAGTTTCATTGCTGCAACTCATACCAACACACCCTCAATCTATTGCCATGGCCATTTCCTCATCCATCCACCTCTATAACTTGAAAATGGCATCCATTCATACCTTATGCACATTGAAACTTGTGTGCATTCATTGTATATTCAAAGGTATGCAACATAAAACCAAATGGAAGCATAACTCCATTCCATTTTACCACACTACTCATTTTGAGTCTCAATCACATTCATCACTTGCTAGAACACATTTCTCCGTATTCATACTCAATGAAACTTGTATGTACGTTACAACTTATATTACACATACATACATTGAGTCCATGGACTTACATCAATCATATTTTACATCACAAGTCCATTCATATTATTTGATCCAAGTACACACATTACCCTTATACATATACGGGGTCTTACATTCTCCCCTCCTTCAAGGAATTTGGTCCTCCAAATTAGAACCAAGTCACTCTTCAAACAGTTGGGGGTACTTCTCCCGTATCAAGTTCTCCAATTCCCACGTGGCCTCTTCCGCCGTGTGGTGTTGCCAAAGCACTTTCACCAAGGGAATTGTCTTATTCCGCAACACTTTCTCTTTTCTGTCCAATATCCGAACCGGCTTCTCAACATACGTCATACTCTCATGGAGCTCCAACGGCTCATATCTTATCACGTGTGCCGGGTCCGAGTGATACTTTCGAAGCATCGAGACATGGAAGACGTTGTGGACATTCGCCAAGTCCGGTGGCAATGCCAATCTATACGCCTTTTCTCCCACTCTCTCTAAAATCTCGAAGGGTCCGATATATCTAGGGCTCAGCTTGCCCTTCTTACCAAATCTCATAATACCCTTCGATGGTGATACCCTCAGAAACACCGACTCACCCTCATCAAACTCCAGTGGTCTTCGTCTCTTGTCAGCATAACTCTTTTGTCGGCTATGAGCTGTCCGTAATCTCTCACATATCAACTGGACGTCCTAAGATGCCTGTCGCACTAAGTCCGGAGCAAAAATCTGTCTGTCACCAACCTCTTCCCATCCAATGGGGGAACGACATCTACGCCCGTATAATGCCTCATAGGGTGCCATCCCTATACTAGCATGATAGCTATTATTATAAGCGAACTCGGCTAACTGCAGGTGGTCATCCCAGGAGCCTCTATAATCCAGGACACACGCTCTCAACATATCCTCGAGGGTCTGTATAGTCCTCTCTGACTGCCCATCTGTCTGAGGATGAAAAGCGGTGCTAAAACTCAATCGGGTCCCCAGCGCTTCCTGAAAGTGTTCCCAGAAATGGGAAGTGAAGCGGGCATCCCTATCAGAAACAACGCTCACTGGTACACCATGTAGCTGTACTATCTCTCGAATATACAGGTTCGCCAACTGACTCAGTGTATCGGTAGCTCTCATAGCCAAGAAATGGGCGGACTTAGTCAACCGGTCCACAATAACCCATATGGCATCATGACCTCTACGGGTCCTTGGCAACCCCATCACAAAATCCATGGTGACATGCTCCCACTTCCATGTCGGTATCGGTAGAGGCTGCAATAATCCTGCAGGCTTCTGATGCTCTACCTTCACTTACTGACAAACGAGACACTTAGCGACATATTTAGCAATGTCTCTCTTCATTCCAGACCACCAATAAACCTTCCGAAGGTTTTGATACATCTTGGTACTTCCCGGATGTATCGTATATTTCGATGAGTGAGCCTCTGATAAAATCATTCTCCTGATCTCAGGACCCCTGGGAACGCATACTCTGCCTCTGAACCTCAATAAGCCATCAGCACTCTGCTCAAAATCAATACCCACACATGTCTGTATCTGCCTCAGCCAATCGATACACCGTCGATCGCTCTGCTGGGCTTGCCGAATACGGCCAATCAATTCTGGCTCTAGTCTCAAACTAGCCATGATCTCAAGTCTCTCAGATCCGGGTGGGGTTACATCCAAACTGAGGTTCGCAAAGTGTTCTAACAACTCATGTTCCCGTACCATCATATAAGACACCAACCCAAGGTTCTTTCTACTCAAAGCATCGGCAACTACATTTGCCTTACCCGGGTGGTACATGATTTCACAATCATAGTCTTTCAGGAGTTCGAGCCATCTCCTCTGTCTCATATTCAGCTCTTTCTGCGAGAACAGGTACTTAAGGCTCTTATGATCTGTGAACACCTGAAATTTCTCACGATAGAGATAGTGGCGCCATATTTTCAAAGCAAATACTACGGTCGCCAACTCTAAATCATGTGTCGGGTAGTTCCTCTCATGATCTTTCAACTGTCTAGATCCATAGGCAACTACCTTCCCATCCTGCATAAGCACACAGCCCAGTCCCTGGTGTGATGCATCCGTATACACCGAGAATCCTCCTGAGCTGGTAGGAATGGTGAGAACTGGAGCAGTCGTCAATCGACGCTTAAGCTCCTCAAAACTCCTCTCACATGCCTCATCCCATGTAAACTTAACATCCTTACGCGTGAGGCGTGTCAACGGAGCAGCTATTCTGGAGAAACCCTCTACAAATCTCCGATAATATCCTGCCAATCCCAGGAAACTCCTGATCTCAGTTACTGTCTTGGGCTGTTCCCACTGCACAACTGCCTCTATCTTGGATGGATCCACTGATACCCCATCCTTTGACACAACATGCCCCAGAAATGAGATCTGTTCCAACCAAAAGTTACACTTGCTGAGTTTGGCATACAATTCTCTCTCTCGGAGGGTCTGCAGAACTATCCTCAAGTGCTCCTCATGATCTTCCCTGGACTTGGAATACACCAAAATGTCATCTATGAAAATAATCACAAACTTGTCCAGGTATGGCTTGAATATATCATTCATCAATGCCATAAATGCTGCGGGAGCATTCGTCAATCCGAATGGCATCACCAAAAACTCGTAGTGGCCATAACGGGTACGAAATGCTGTCTTGGGTACATCTCCACTCCTGATCCTCAACTGATGGTACCCTGACCGCAGATCTATCTTAGAAAATACTTCGGCTCCCTAGAGCTGATCCAACAAATCATCGATTCTTGGAAGGGGGTACTTGTTCTTAATGGTGGCCTTATTCAACAACCAGTAATCTATACACAGTCGGAGGCCTCTATCCTTCTTCCTTACAAATAGAACCGGTGCTCCCCAAGGTGAGACACTCGGTCTAATAAACCCCTTCTCCAACAACTCTTGCAGCTGTTTCTTCAGCTCTTCCAATTCTATCGGAGCCATTCTATAGGGTGGCTTCGATATCGGCTCTGTACCAGGCACTAACTCAATGTAAAATTCCATTTCCCTTTCAGGTGGTAGTCCTGGTAATTCATCCGGAAAGATATCAGGGTAGTCCGTAATTACGGGTATGTCCTTCAATTCTGGGTGTGCCTCATCTATATCGACCACATAGGCAATGAACCCTTCACATTATCCTCTCCGTCGTTAGTAACATAAACCATCACTCCACATTCATCATTTATCAAAAACAATAAATTTATCTCTCAAGCAATATGAATTTAAAATCATACTCCTTTTATTTACAACAACCATGCTAATTCCATATCATTTCTTTTCATCAAAGTTTATAATAAGATTGTCTAATCCTGAAAACATCAATGTTTTGGAATGACAATCCATCACAACACGATTGGTAGCCAACCAATCCATTCCCAAAATTACATCAAAATCATTCATATTTAATAAAATCAGATTGGCTATCATTTCCTTCCCCTCTATCTTTAATTTACAATCCCTACATACATGCTCAGTCAATTGACTATCATTCATGGGTGTGGAAATCATCAACATTTTGTCCAACAATGTTGGTTTCACATATTTCAACAATTTATGTGCAAAGGAAGGTGATATAAAAGAATGCGTGGCACCAGGATCAAATAATACCAATGCTTCTAAATCAAAGATTCGGATGGTACCTTTTATCACATCCGTCGAAGCATCTGCGGTGTCTTGATCCAGTGCATGTACTCTTCCTCTGCTCACACCCGCAGCCTGTTTCCCTTTTTCCTCAGCTGTAGCCCTCCTCCTCGGGGCTGCTGTCTCAACTGGAGCTCCCTCAGGCTCCTTGCCCTTCTGTGGGGCAATCTCCATCTTCTCGGGACAATACTTAGCCATATGTCCTGGTCTCTCGCATCTAAAACACACCATAGGGGTCATCGGACAGGGCCTATTCCCATGGAATCTCCCACATCTCCTACACTGATCAGTAGTAGGTCGTGGTCCCCCAATAGTCATGCCCCTCGGCGCAGTCAAGGCTGGGTATACGGGAGGTCTAGCAGCTCTCTCCCGCACCTCCTCAATCTTTGGCCTCTTCTCGAAAAATCTTTGGCCATCTCTCTTGGCCACTCTTCCAAACCCGGATCTCTTCCGATCCTTGTCCTTTTTAACACTGACTCTCCCAAGCTCGGAGGCATTTCGCTCAAAGTCTTATTCACAACTGAGCCTTATGTACCGCCTCCTCATAAGTCACAATATCGAAGGGAGCTAGCTTAGTCTGGATGGCCAATCTCAATCCATCCATGAACTTCTGAATCTTCCGGGTCTCACTACCCATCGTGTCAGGGTCATATCTTCCCAATGACATAAACTTGGACTCATACTCGTCCACAGTCCGGTTCCCCTGAACCAAATTCATAAATTCCATCTGCAATTTCCTCTGTGCGGTAGCTAGAATATACTGTCTCCTGAAGGCCTCTAGAAATATCTCCCACGAGATCTCAGAGTGTCTGGCCCTCAAAATAACCTCGGTGGACCTCCACCAATGCTCGGCCTCGCCTTTCAGCATAAACACGGCGATGGCAACCTTCTCACTTGAAGTGCATCGGAAAAACCTATACAGTTTCTCCATCTCATACACCCAATCCTCCGTAATCACTGGGTCCTTCACCCCTCTGAACACTGGGGGTTTTAGCGCTTGAAACTCTCGCAGCCTGCTCAAGTGGCAGTCATAACCCAAATCACTACCGCTCTGCTGTGGAGCGATAGGAGAAGCTATATCCTGAGCTGGAGGTGGTGTAACTGTAGCTGTCTCAGCAGTCTGAGGTCTCTCCGCCTCTGCAGCTGCCTGTTCAGTAGTAGGCTGTGCCGCGGGACCTCGTCTGTCACCGGCGCCCAAGGCCTGCGTGACTATCTCCACCAGACTCTCAATACTCCGCTCTAACCTAGCGAAGCGAGCCTCAGTATCACCTGCTCTCTCAGCAGGGTTCTGTGGAGCCTGCTCAGTCTGTGGCTCTGCACGGCTCTCAGGCCTACCTCTACGGCCTCTAGCATGTGCTCTCGCCCCTCTACCTTTGCGTGTAACTGGCATAGTGCCTAACTCCCTGTATTATAATAATTCATTAAGCTCAATCCATCACGGTATACACAGTTATATCTAAACAAAAGCACAGTACTATGGGGATGTACTTTCCTACGTTTTATTAATGACTCACATCAGGCCAACACAGCTCTGATACCAATCTCTGTCACGACCCAATTCCATTCTCCTTAACCGAAAATCACTGAAAATTTTTCGCGTTTTACTGTTACCTTACCCGGTCGTGAACTAAACTCACCACACACTGTTGGGCTATGAGCCAATAATAAATACCATATCTCATTCATTCTCAATTAATTAAAACGATGTCATACATGTGCATTTAATCGTGTACTTATACGAATACATGTTTTACTAACTCAAAAGAGTACTGTGCTTTTACATTGTTTAGATACAAAAAGAATCACTGTGTATATACCTTTCAGCAATGGAGATGCAGCGGAGTTCAAAATAATACGCCTCAGTCCTCACTGGGCTACTATGCACGCTCTGTAGGGGGGAAAATAGAGTGGGATGAGCAACCACACGCTCAGTAAGGCAATAATGCAAGCATGGTAGATAACTACTCTATCTACATGCTGATAGTGTTATGCATAAATCATTTATAGTAGGAGCATGAGGAATAAAACTATGCCATGTGAATATACATATATATCATGTATCAAATCATGTGCATTGGCATATAAAACATGGTAGAGACATCATGTATAAAACATCTCATGCTCAATCTCATTTAAATTCGTAAAAGGGCAATTCATTTAGAAACCTCCTTTTTGAACCAACAACATAACACCACCAAATCAACTCACAATCACAACCACATTTACATTCCACAATTCACGCATGTGTATAAATCTAGGTCACTATATCAAAAGTGCCTATGTGAACCATTACATCATAAATCATCCCAGACCACACGCATCCAGGTGTGCGGGGTATCATGCTGGCACGAAGATGGGTTATCCTTCGCCAGACTTTCTCATCACATAACCATCATGCGGTACATCGTACTCCATGTGATATACACGGTACAGCGTACTCCGCAACTCATATCATGATCGGGGGTGCCATTCCTAGGTCTTATCTACCCCATACCAAGAGTTTTCCATATTCCGTGAAGGAGAGCCTCCCTGCCGAACAGAGCCTCCCCGCCTAACAGAGCCTCCCTGCCTCCTCGGGCTTAAGGATGTTAGCTTAAGGATGTAGGGCTTAAGGGTCCTTTCCGTAAGAGAGCCTCCCCACCGAACAGAGCCTCCCCGCCTAACAGAGCCTCCCTGCCTCTTCGGGCTTAAGGATGTCAGCTTAAGGATGTAGGGCTTAAGGATCTTACCTTTACCATACCCATGTAGGAGAGCCTCCCTGCCTAACAGAGCCTCCCCGCCTCTTTGGGCTTAAGGATGTCGGCTTAAGGATCCCACCGTAAGAGAGCCTCCCCATCAAACAGAGCCTCCCCGCCTAACAGAGCCTCCCTGCCTCTTCGGGCTTAAGGATGTTAGCTTAAGGATGTAAGGCTTAAGGATCTTACCCACTTTCACAACCTTATACGTATCCCCTCGTGCAAACTTGTGCGAGCAAAGCTCTAGCACGACTCATGCATCATGCATCTTCTCATAAAGAGGCGCGTACGAGCATAGCTCTAGTACGGTTATACTCATAAGACAACCATTCACAATCCACGTACGAGCAGAAGCTCCAGTACGGTTTATAAATATCATTATAGTTTCCAAATCAAGGTGCGAGCTAGGCTCCAGCACGTTTCATACAAATGAAAACATAGAAATCTAGCGCGAGCGAGGCTCTAGCGCGATTTATGTCATACAAGTGTGATAGGCGGCTCATATACAATTCATCAATCCCGGCAATTCGGGTTTAGCACTCACAAATGCTTTTCCACAACAACCATACAATACTAGCCGTCCTATCTACGAGCTTGCTTAAAACCAAGCAATTCGTTTTGGAAAAACATCAAAACATTAGATTTATGCAATTATTAGCCTTACTATCCCATTTCATAAAATCCACTTCAAATCCAAAACCACGCATATACTCGTCATCATTCACGAATACCATCCATCATTTATTTGAGCAATTCATGCAGTTCATACAACACCCAATATTCACCCAGTTCAAAATACGAGCAGCTATCTCTATATACTCACAAAATTCCCTTACCTGGAATCGCGATGCGTGATTCCACTTCCTTAAGCTGCTTGCTCGTACGATTCAGTTCGCCTTCAACGAACTCTTCGGGACTGCACAAAATCGTATCCCGCATTATATTCGATCCATACAATGCAACCCTTGTGCTTGCTATAGTCAATTTAACCTATAGCCTCTATTAAAGCTTATTGGCCTCGTTTCATCACTTTACCCATAACTCGAGTCTATGGATCTTCTTAGGCCTATTAACTTATTCAAAATCGATGTTAAATCGACATTAAGCTCATAGTGTTCATATTCCATGAATTCCCTCACTATGACATTTATCAATCATATACATATCCATTTTCACAATTCCTCCAACTCACCAAGTAATTCCATCTAACCATCTAGAATCATAAACATTACCCCAATAACAACTTTAGCATGCCATAAATCATAAGCTCATTCAATCCCACATATCCTCACATTATACCCATTTTAGATTTCTAGGTCACACCACTTCCACTACATTCTTAGGTAGTTTATCCATCAATACTCATACCAATCAACTCCAAAAATCAATTAAATAGCTAATGCATTTGGATTGGAGTGTTAGAATCTTACCAATATGATTTCTCTTCTTGCTCCAATTGGTAATGCCCTCAACTCCTTCAATTCCAAAAATGGGAAAATGCCCTCTCACTATGTTGTTCTCCTCTTTGATAGGAACAACTTTGCCTCTAATGATCTCTCTCTAAATCTCACTGAAAATGGCTGATTTTAGAGAGGGAAAGTTGGGTTTTTGGGTTGAAAATGGGAGGTTCCGAGATTTCCAGATTTTCAGCTCTCCTTATATAGAAATGACTTGAGGAGATCGATCTGGTCTAAGAGGAGATCGATCTGGTCCCTTAAAATCCCTCTTTTTCACGGTATTTTTAAGCCTGAGATCGATCTGTCGAAGCAATGAGATCGATCTGTTGTAGCATGAGATCGATCTGTCGAAGCATGAGATCGATCTGGTCCCAAACAGAGAGCTAAGGAGATCGATCTGGGTGCTTGGGGATCGATCTTTCCACTACAGAATGCTTGGCAGATCGATCTGGCTCCATTGGAGATCGATCTGCTCTATTCTTTCGCCCAAATCAGAGCATTCTGGCTCTTCCAGATCGATCTCTCATCCTAGGAGATCGATCTGGACCTCATGTTTTCCAGATTTCCTGCAGTTTCATTGCTGCAACTCATACCAACACACCCTCAATCTATTGCCATGGCCATTTCCTCATCCATCCACCTCTATAACTTGAAAATGGCATCCATTCATACCTTATGCACATTGAAACTTGTGTGCATTCATTGTATATTCAAAGGTATGCAACATAAAACCAAATGGAAGCATAACTCCATTCCATTTTACCACACTACTCATTTTGAGTCTCAATCACATTCATCACTTGCTAGAACACATTTCTCCGTATTCATACTCAATGAAACTTGTATGTACGTTACAACTTATATTACACATACATACATTGAATCCATGGACTTACATCAATCATATTTTACATCACAAGTCCATTCATATTATTTGATCCAAGTACACACATTACCCTTATACATATACGGGGTCTTACACAGAGCCTCCCTGCCTCCTCGGGCTTAAGGATGTTAGCTTAAGGATGTAGGGCTTAAGGATCCTTTCCGTAAGAGAGCCTCCCCACCGAACAGAGCCTCCCTGCCTAACAGAGCCTCCCTGCCTCCTCGGGCTTAAGGATGTTAGCTTAAGGATGTTGGGCTTAAGGATCTTACCATACCCATGTAGGAGAGCCTCCCTGCCTAACAGAGCCTCCCCGCCTCTTTGGGCTTAAGGATGTTGGCTTAAGGATCCCACCGTAAGAGAGCCTCCCCACCAAACAGAGCCTCCCTGCCTAACAGAGCCTCCCCGCCTCTTTGGGCTTAAGGATGTTAGCTTAAGGATGTAAGGCTTAATGATCTTACCCACTTCCACAACCTTATACGTATCCCATTGTGCAAACTTGTGCGAGCAAAGCTCTAGCACGACTCATGCATCATGCATCTTCTCATAAAGAGGCGCGTACGAGCATAGCTCTAGTACGGTTATACTCATAAGACAACCACTCAAAATCCACGTACGAGCAGAAGCTCCAGTACGGTTTGTAAATATCATTATAGTTTCCAAATCAAGGTGCGAGCTAGGCTCCAGCACGTTTCATACAAAGGAAAATATAGAAATCCAGCGCGAGCGAGGCTCTAGCGCGATTTATGTCATACAAGTGTGATAGGCGGCTCATATACAATTCATCAATCCCGGCAATTCGGGTTTAGCACTCACAAATGCTTTTCCACAACAACCATACAATACTAGCCGTCCTATCTACGAGCTTGTTTAAAACCAAGCAATTCGTTTTGGAAAAACATCAAAACATTGGATTTATGCAATTATTAGCCTTACTATCCCATTTCATAAAATCCACTTCAAATCCAAAACCACGCATATACTCATCATCATTCACGAATGCCATCAACATTTATTTGAGCAATCATGCATTTCATAAAAACACCCGATATTCACCCACAAGTTCAAAGTACGAGCAGCTACCTCTATATACTCACAAAATTCCCTTACCTGGAATCGCGATGCGTGATTCCACTTCCTTAAGCTGCTTACTCGTACGGTTCGGTTCGCCTTCAACGAACTCTTCGGGGACTGCACAAAATCGTATCCCGCATTATATTCGATCCATACAATGCAACCCTTGCGCTTGCTATAGTCAATTTAACCTATAGCCTCTATTAACGCTTATATGGCCTCGTTTCATTACTTTACCCATAACTCGAGTCTATGGATCTTCTTAGACCTATTAACTTATTCAAAATCGATGTTAAATCGACATTAAGCTCATAGTGTTCATATTCCATGAATTCCCTCACTATGGCATTTTATCAATCATAAACATACCCATTTTCAAAATTTCTCCAACTCACCAAGTAATTCCATTTAACCATCTACAATCATAAACATTACCCCAATAACAACTTTAGCATGCCATAAATCATAAGCTCATTCAATCCCACATATCCTCACATTATACCCATTTTAGATTTCTAGGTCACACCACTTCCACTACATTCCTAGGTAGTTTATCCATCAATACTCATACCAATCAACTCCAAAATCAATTAAATAGCTAATGCATTTGGATTGGAGTGTTAGAATCTTACCAATATGATTTCTCTTCTTGCTCCAATTGGTAATGCCCTCAACTCCTTCAATTCCAAAAATGGGAAAATGCCCTCTCACTATGTTGTTCTCCTCTTTGATAGGAACAACTTTGCCTCTAATGATCTCTCTCCAAATCTCACTGAAAATGGCTGATTTTAGAGAGGAAAAGTTGGGTTTTTGGGTTGAAAATGGGAGGTTCCGAGATTTCCAGATTTTTCAGCTTTCCTTATATAGAAATGATTTGAGGAGATCGATCTGGTCCAAGAGGAGATCGATCTGGTCCCTTAAAATCCCTCTTTTTCACGGCATTTTTAAGCCTGAGATCGATCTGTCGAAGCAATGAGATCGATCTGTTGAAGCATGAGATCGATCTGTCGAAGCATGAGATCGATCTGGTCCCAAACAGAGAGCTAAGGAGATCGATCTGGGTGCTTGGGGATCGATCTTTTCACTTACAGAATGCTTGGCAGATCGATCTGGCTCCATTGGAGATCGATCTGCTCTATTCTTTCGCCCAAATCAGAGCATTCTGGCTCTTCCAGATCGATCTCTCATCCTAGGAGATCGATCTGGACCTCATGTTTTCCAGATTTCCTGCAGTTTCATTGCTGCAACTCATACCAACACACCCTCAATCTATTGCCATGGCCATTTTCTCATCCATCCACCTTTATAACTTGAAAATGGCATCCATTCATACCTTATGCACATTGAAACTTGTGTGCATTCATTGTATATTCAAAGGTATGCAACATAAAACCAAATGGAAGCATAACTCCATTCCATTTTACCACACTACTCATTTTGAGTTTCAATCACATCCATCACTTGCCATAACTCATTTCTTCGTATTCATACTCAATGAAACTTATATGTACGTTACAATTTATATTACACATACATACATTGAATCCATGGACTTACATCAATCATACTTTACATTACAAGTCCATTCATATTATTTGATCCAAGTACACACATTACCCTTATACATATACGGGGTCTTACAAGTTGGGTTTTTGAGAAATAAGCATGAAAATTAAAAGCATGATGCTTTGAAAATCTTGTTTTATTGCTTTTTAGCAAGTGATTGTTAGGTTAGCGAACATTTGAAATGATTTGCATAACAAATGACTTGATTTGGTTTTATAACCATGCTTTGCAAAGAATGTGCCACCTACATGGATTTCGTGAGAATGAAAATGTACTAGAGCATGATTCATACGAGATTTGATGTGTTTTTATATGCATGAGTGCTGGAGATTAGCTCGCACTAGTTTTTCACATGGATTTCTATGATGTTGTACTGGAGCTTAGCTCGCACAGATTTTATACTGGCTTTGACATGGTGTTGAGGCGTAGCTCGCATTAGATGTGTCAGACCCATATTTTTTTGTAGCTTGTACCTTATGATTCCTATGTGTATGAACACTATGTAATTATAGTTGAATCATAAGAAGAGTATTTACTAGACTTAAAGTGTTATTGAAATGATTTAACACGCAAAAGCTACATAAAATGCCTAATGTGAGCGATGGGTATCACAGGCTAAACCAAGTTATTCTAAATCATTCTGACTGAAAATAAGAACTTAAAATAAGAGAGCGTAGAGAGCTCATGAAGGAAAGTCAGCTTGATTTAGTCCCGAACATATAAAACAAGTGTAAAAGCTAAAAAGGGTAAAATGGACCTTTTTGGCGAGAAAAGGAGTTTCGGGTGAAATTATCCACCGGGAGCGATTGGAATATAAAGACGAGAGTGTAAGACATAAGATATGACGCTCTCGAAATTTTAAGAAAAAGTCAACATAGTCAATGGTTAAGGAAAAAGTCAACTATAGTTAAGAAAGTGGACTTTTACCATAGTTGACTAATCATGGTTAAAAATTAACCTAAGTATGGAGAAAAATTTGGGGAAAAATATTCTTGGCTAGAATACAAGATAATCATCCCCAGAAGTAAGAAAAATTTATTCAGAAGGATTCCGGAATAAATTTAATGGTTAAAAACGAGATGGGCCTAAGGTAAAAATTTTAAAGCCCATTAAGGTATACTAAACGTATGTTGAAATTTCTAGGTCCTTTAGACCGAATTGTTGGACCAATTGATTGGCCAAATTTTGAGACAATTAAAGGCTAGAGGTATAGTAAAAATTTCAGCCCGAAAGCCCATTAAGAAAGCCCAAACCGAGAAGCCCAATTGGAAAAGCCCATGAGATAAATATCTAACCATAGTTAAAGTTAACTATGACTCATAAGGTGACTCATAAGGTGACTCATGGCTAAGGTTTGGAAAGTCAAGCATAATGGCTGAAAAGTAAAGCTTAATGGCTAAGTATATGGCTTATAAATTCAGCCACACCATTGTCATCTTCATCACACCAAATCCAGCTAGAAGAAGAAACCATTGAAACATATTTTCCAAGCTTTCTCTCACTAGAAATCACTAGGAATTAGGCATATTTGGAACTTGCATTCTTCATGGAAGTTGTTCCAAATTGAAAGGAGATTGACATATGTTGGAATTGGCTATCAAGGAGCCATAGAGTGCAAACTGAGAGCCTCCAAAGTTTCGGCCAAAGGGTGAACATAACAATTGGTATATTTTCTAATTTCCAATTTCATATATGTTAATGTATGAATGATTACAAGTATGTTGATATATGTTTTAAGCATTGAAACATATTAAATCACCATGAAGTGGGTTAGGCCGAGAGTGATTAATGGGATGTTAAATTATGTCAATATTATTTTAAGACATAAATGTATTAGTGTACATGTATTAATGTTAATGGTGTAATTAGAATTAATCAATTTGATTAATTAATACATGTAATTTGTTGGCAATCAAGGTGCTTGATAAAATGCCTAAATGAACTATATGATGATTGGTAATGTTGCCTACCAAGTGTTTGTGAAAATGACTAAGTGAAAATGGCTAGATAATAGGCATGGATGGCATGCCATGGTAAAGCCGAGGCATGAGTAGCTCTCGGCCATGGCATGTGGCCGAGAGGCCCAATGGGCCAAGCCCAATTATTTTAGGCCCAATAAGGTGTAATGGGCCTAGGACAAGCCCAATAAAAGTTGGTAGGCCCCACAAGCCCAATAGGCCCAAAGAAAATGAATAGTAAAATGAAAATGGACTTAAGGCCTAGTTAGGCCCATTAAGGATTTTTAAGGCCCATTAAGGGAAAATAGACTGTATTAATGTATAATACAGTAGGAAAAGTATAATTAACCTGAGGAATGGTTGTTTACAGCTCCGGAGTTTACATTGAGAGCTGATCGGACTGCGAGATTGAGCAGCACCGAGGAAGTGAGGTCACGTGACGTGATCCGAGGTAAGGGACTTTTGCGAGTAGTTAGAGATAACTGCACGTATTTTCATCTGCTTTTACATTCACTTAAAAATTCTGAGGGTCAGAGAAAGTGAATAATAATTATTGTGACCCGATAGTGGCAAATTACGATTTTACCCCTAGTTAGTCAAAAAGTCAACTTTTGTGAAAAGTTGCGAAAAGTATGGAAACTATTATTGTGAGTGTTTAACTGCTATTTAGCATGAAAATAAATAGATGGGCTAATGATTTTAAGGTTGATGTGACTTAAGCACACTTTATAGTGCTGATTTTGATGTTTTATAAACAATCCCTTTTAAATAGCCATCTATCATATTATGTGAGAATGAATCGTGCTAGAGCACAGCTCGCACTGGATTTCATATGTTTTCCACATAACATTAGTTCTGGATTTTGATACGCACTAGATTTCCATGACATGCATGATAGAGTACTGGAGTTTTTACTCGTACTCAGTTTTATATGATATATGCATGACAGAGTGCTGGAGCGATTAGCTCGTACTCAAGTTTTACATGAGATACATGACAGAGTACTAGAGCGTTGCTCGTACTCGATTCTTCATGGTTTATACTTGACATAGTACTGGAGCTATTGCTCGTACTTGATTTGATATTGTGCATAGCATGGTACTGGGAGCTATTGCTCGTACTTGATTTTAATACATGAACTATGCATTGACCTAGTTGCTGGAGGTTGCTCGCACTAGAGTTGAGTTTGTGATGTGAAACAGTGTTCGAGCGCAGTGTCGACTGTGTGTCGCACTCGAGGGCGCACACTGTATGTGATATTATATACATGGTACCTATTCATGCCGCATTCTTGTGTGACTGAGTGTCACATTTTGAGAGGATGGCCAGCATGAGGGTATTTGTGAATGTGGTATGATATTTCCACAGGCGCGAGGGCTAAGACCTATGTTAGGCACCCTGACTGTGATGTTGATATTCCACGGGTGCGAGAGCTAAGACCTATGGTAGGCACTCTGACCGTGAGGACGGGTCCACGGGTGTACTTTGTACCGTGTCTGAGTGGCGCGAGGTGTACGCTGTACCGTGTGTTGTTGTGGAGTTGAGGAGGATATAGCTGGCGGTTGTGATGGACTGACCCCCCTCCCGTTGCAGTAAGTGATGCCCCACACACTAGGATTCCGTGTAGCTTGGGATCACATTTCGGATATG
Source organism: Firmiana major (assembly GCA_033439115.1). Taxonomy (NCBI): domain Eukaryota; kingdom Viridiplantae; phylum Streptophyta; class Magnoliopsida; order Malvales; family Malvaceae; genus Firmiana; species Firmiana major. The sequence goes on from CM065905.1 coordinate 45,376,495, forward strand.
ATCATAGTCCAGGATACTATTTGCATTAAACCACAGAGTCTTACATGATATATCACATTGATTGAATGATTTAAACTACGGACAGACCTGAGGGATGGGTCGAACTCCGATTTTGTGTTGTGAATCATTTGATGCCATATGTATTGCGATTTAAATATACATGGCATGATTTACATAAAGGCATGATTTATATACGATGCATTGTTTTGCACTACATGCCTACATTTGAGAAAAGAAAGCATGATTTTCTGTACATGGGATTTATTCTGTACAAGTATATATATTATATTTCAAGACATGCTTTTTAAAGCGAGTAAAGGAAATAATGTTTTCAAGGCATAGCATTATTTTGAGTAGATAGTGTTGATATCTACTTGCTTGCCTGATTTCCTTACTGAGCGCGTTATATGCTCACCCCCCTTTCTTTACATCTCTCTACAGAGCGTCAGTAGAGCGAGAGCTATCGAGGGATAGTGTCCCAGAGTCCACTGCTAGTTCCTATTGATCGCCAGGTATACATATTATATACAGTTGTGTATCTAAACATAGAAACAGCACAGTGATGTATACGTTATATATTATGGGGAATGTATTTGTATTAGATTTTATATAATCTTACATGTATAATAAAAGTAGTTACAGTCAGTAATAATATATTGACATGTATGTATGAAATGGATGATGTGGTAAGTGAGGACTCTGACATCGAATCACAGCCCAACCATTGAAGAGAGGAAAGGTAAGTTAAAAATGTGAAAAATTTATAGTGATTTTTGGATAAAGTCATGGATTGAGAAGGGGTCCTGACAAGATGTCCACCATACTTGTTGTCGTGCTTGAGAGTACTCGCACGTGGTTTTATGACATGATTGATAGCTGTGCTAGGAGCTTTGGGTAGATTGGGTGTCGCACCGATTAAATAGGCTCGTACGTGCATATTGAGATGTGACATGATATGATGTGATGATATGGGTCCACAGAGTAAGTTGTACCGTGCATGTAGCATGGACTACGTTGTACCGTGTTGAGATTGTGATATACGGTCTTCGGACGATGTTGAGTTCTGCTATGGACCGACGGGTTGGACGTGACCCACCTCCCATGCAGAAGCAGATAGAGGTGATACCCCGCACACTTGATCCATGTAGCCTGGGATCACAGAGGATATGGTCATATTCCTAGAGGATATTTCCCTATTATATTGCCTATCTCACATGTCTTTTGTTTTATAAATAAATCCATGTTTAAAATACTTTGTGGGTCAGGATAGTCCGAGGGAGGGGCTGAGTCCTAACAAGTGTTGATTTTATGAGATGAGAAAGTTGATAATGGCTTTAAAGTGCACTTATGCATGATGATTTTCCTTGCTTTATTATGAAACATGCATGATGGTTTTGCATGCTTTGAACTTGATATGTGCACTGAAATTTAAATAGCATGATTTACTTTACATGCCATTAACACAAGAATACATTAATGCTTTTGAGGTGTGAATGAGAAATTTTATGGCTTTGAGCATGGCATCACGATCATGTAGATAATGCAATATCTACTTGTTCGCATGATTGCCTTACTGAGCGTGTTGTTTTATCACCCCCTTATTTTCCCCTCCCTACAAAGCATTGAGTATAGGCTGAGGGCGACTGGAGGTTTCCTTTTGGTACCCGCTACATCCCATCATGTAAGGTATACACACTTGCATAATTTTGTATCTAAACTTTCTATAGCACAGTAGTATTTTGGATGTAACCATTTGCGGATGTAAAGCAATGTAAACACATGTAAACAGTAACTCTGATTTATTTATACAAGTGTTTACTTCTAAATTTTTATGCAAATCAAATTGTTATGTTTGGATGAGATAGACATCGACACACAGCCCAACTGTTGAGAGTGTAGCTGATCACGATTGAGGAAAGGTAAGAACAAATAAATAAATAAAGTATAAAAAGCGAAAAAAAGTTGTGACGATTTTTGGTAAGTTGAGGGTTGTGACAGAATTGGGTTGCATGTAGATGTATAAAACGAAAAAAATTCAGATTTGGGCATTAAGGAAGTAGGTTCGACCATTTTGTAGAAATTGCTAATGAAAGGTTAGTTAGGTTCGTCAATGAAGTTTCGGCCACTAAGAAAGTAGTAGAGAATATTTTGTAGTAAAGTGGAATTAAAAGATTAAGACTAGTAAGCCTATAGTTCAAATAACAATGAAATCAATGTTTCAACTATATACTAGATTTAAATTGTCAAGAAGTTGGTTGGGTTTTGCAAATGGGGTTTCGTTTATTTTGGAGTAACTAAAAATATTGTGTTCAATAGAAATTTAAATGGTTTAGATAAATAATTATAGTGTGTATAGCTGTGATCCAAAATTTGCATGATTTAATGTAAGCTATATAGGTAGGATTGTGGGATTATGAACTTTTGGCCAATTAGAGAGAGATTTGGGAATTTAAAATTAAACTTGGTTCAAGATTTTGAATATTTTCGCGTGTAAATTTGCAGCGACCTCCTCGTCGAGTGCCAAGGAAGCTTAGGCACATATATGTATGCTTGAGGCGATAAGGGTAATTGTTGCGCATTGCAATTGTGGTAAGCAATTTATATAGCTCGTAGCTAGTAGGATACCTCAGGTTAAGCTAACTTTACTAGAAATCATAGGTTGTTAGTCTAGTTAGGATTTATTTTAAACTAAATACCTACTATACTCGATTTTCACCAACTCCAAAACTTTGTTGGTAGTTTCTAGGCTTAGTAGAAATGATGCTTAAATTAAGTGTACTGATTTTAGTGTCAAAAGAAAATAGTTAAACCCAAATGAGTACAACGTTTTATTACCCAATTTTATTACTTTGTGCATCTCATGATGTTTATAACTTGATTTCGTGGGCCGTTTTCAATTATGATTTGGGAAAGTATGGTTGTGTACAGAATGAAATTAGCATGCTTTACGATAAAATTTCATAATTTTTAAAATTATTGGTGCATTTTTATATGAACTTGATGTTGAAAGGAAATGATTTTCATATGATTTTCATAATTTTGTCGTGCACCTATTGATGTAAACTTTGAGATTGTTGGCGAATTCCTCGAAAATGCCTTTGTGGCATCATGTCCTGTGAGAGTCATCTCTAGCACCGATAGGAGGTTCTTGGTGATTGCCTTACGGTGCCAAGTGCTTTACAGGGATGCATAGGTGGCATCGAGTTTATGGGATGTGAGAGCCATCTCTAGCACCGGTAGGAGGTTCTTGGTGATTAACCCTATGGTGCCAAGTGCTTCACGGAGATGCCTTTGTGGCATTGAGATTTTCTAAGTAGCACCGGTAGGAGGTTCTGCGTGATTTCCCTATGGTGCCAACTACCTACTACTGAGACCTTGATCCCGTCTTCAGTACTCTAGTCCGGACCTGATCAGTCTAGGATAGGGCAGTAGTCACTATGGCCATAGGTGTTTACATTGTATAATTGAATTCCATGACAAGTTTATGATTACGCCACATCTTGTATCTGTGTTGAATATTTTAATGGAAGCCCATGTATATGTTTTGATTTACTGTACTTGTTTCCAGCATGAATATTATGCTACCAGATTTCAAGGTTTTTGGGTTTTGAAATCTATACAATTGATTTATGAACTATTGAGTGTAAGCTTTGTGAAATCTTTAGTTTTGAAAAGTATGTTAAATGACCCAAATAAAGCTTGTGCATTGTGTTACAAAGTGCATATTTTTGCTAAATAGAGAAAATATTTATAAATCGCTTACTTGGTGTTTTATTAGCTTAGTTATATGTTTTCCTTACTGAGCGTGTGGTTGCTCACCCATTTATTTCCAAACATTTCAGATTAGCTCGTGGGTGATTCCACTTGGGATTTGTCGATTTCTAGTGCTAAGTGCATGACTTTTGTGCGAAGGTATATGCAACAACGTGTAAGGTTTTTGTTTCAGACTTGTATGTATGCACAGATATATGTAATTATTATTTTGGGATGTGTTAGGTTTTTCTATATAGACATAGGAATATTTATAACAGTGGACTAGGCCCTCCTGAATACAAATTATAACGATCTGGTTAAGTCTCCTTTAGCTTCGAGTGGGAGTTTGGAAATTCATGATAATATATCTATTTATATAGGCTAATATAAAACTAAGTTGAATCTAAACATTTTTATGAACAGTATATGAGAAGGCGATGATGATGCTACCTTACGGATAAATTTGAATTACTGATATGATATGAAATTATGTGATATCATTTCGAGTACAAATGTGGTTGTTGATGTGAAATGTGATTAACTGATTGTTAGTTAATACTAGTGCTCTAATAACGGCTTCCGCTTAATATATGCGCTAATAGAGGTAGTGGTCAAGGGTCGTGACAAAATTAGTGCAAAATAACTTCACAGTTTACATCCAAGAAAAACGGTAATTTGATTGCAGGGAAGAATAGTAAAGTGATTACAATTGCAATGTAATATCTTAGATAATAAACATATAAAAGTCAAAATTTTTGGTTAAAAAGAAAATATCCTAAGTAGATAGTTTCCCTTTTTAACGCTTTGGATAATAAATTAATTTTAATTTTTATTAGATAATCCTATTCAATTAATTATTTAATTTAAAAGATGGCTGAACCTTTCCTCTCCCCAAATCCCCCAAATTTCGATGCTTTAAATCATGGCAAACCCTCATTTCAGTAACAAAATCTCAACAAACCTACAACAAACCCTCCATCCTACAAACAAAAGCTTCTAACCAATACAAAACACATATGCTTTCAATCGTCGATAGATGAAATTCCCTTTAAACCAAAACTAGTCTTGGTTTCTGAAGACCAATAATGACCTCAATTTTCATCAACAGGAAAAAAATACTCAATCCACAATTCCCACCTTAAACTTAGCTCATGAAGAAAAATAGAGGATCACTAAACCTTGGAGAAACACTATAATCATCAAACTTGTGGATTATTCTCTATCTTATAGTAAATTAACCCCTACACTACTAAGGTTATGACAACTTACCTCTTCTATCAACATAACTGATTTAGGATAGGGATTTTTCGTCATTCATTTTTCCAATATAGATGACTATTATTTAGTTTTGGTTGAAGGCTCGTAGTTTCTTTTCAACCATTACTTGATGATCCAGCAATGGTAATTGGATTTTCAAGCTACTATGTTGTGGAAACAACCTCCTCGACTACCTGTAAAGTACTATGATTATGAAGTTCTGTATAATATAGGTAAGGTCATAGGTAAGTATTTAAAATTAGACACTCACATAGAACTGACTACTAGAGGACGATATGCACTCATTTCTATTGAAGCTGCCGCTAAGACCACTTTGCCTAAATACATCGGAATAGGTAATCTACACCAACAAGTTCAATATGAAATGCATTCTTCCTTTTGTCAGAACTCTACCAAATTAGGTCATTTAAGTTCAGCACGTATTGTAAGACCCTTAAATTTCTAAGTACATACATGCACATTTTATGTGAAGCATGAATGATGTAAAGTCCATATATTGAATGTACATACTTGTAAAATGAGTTGGTGATCTACGTACAAGTTACGTTATGTATGAATAATAAGAAATGGACTTAAGTATGTGATGAATGGGAATAGATAGAAAATTGAGTAGTGTGGTAAAATGGATTTAAGTATGCATAAGTTCTATACTCTATTTTGTTGTAAATTGTATACCTTTGGTTATACAATGAATACACATAAGTTTCAACGTATATGAAGTAGGAATGGATGTCATTTTCAAGCCTTAAGTGTGGATGAATGAGAAAATGACTATGGCAACAAAATAAATGAAGTTGGTGTGTGTTTACTATAGAAAACTGCAGGAAAATCTGGTAAATATGGATGAGAGATCGATCTCATGGGATGAGAGATCGATCTGGAAGAGCAAAAAATGCTCTTATTTGAGAGATGGAATAGGTCAGATAAATCTCATTGGAGAGCAGATCGATCTGCTGAGCATTCTGTGTTGAAGGAATCGATCTCAGAAGGGCCAGATTGATTTCCTTAAGCTACTAACTTGCAACAGATCGATCTCAAGCAAGAGCAGATCGATCTCCTTAAGGTTCTGTGTTGCAACAGATCGATCTCATGGTTTGGAGCAGATCAATCTCATGTGGTCTGGAAGGTCGATATCAAGAGGAAAAAGTGCAGAGCAGATCGATCTCCTAGGGTAGCAGATCGATCTCATCAAGATAATTCTATAAATACTGGACTTCTGCATTTCATTTTCTCGAGAGTTACTATTCTATTTGAAAACTAAACCTAAACCTAGCCAAGAAACACTAGAAAACTTTAGTTTGTGATCAGTTTTGAGTGAGATACAGTTGAGCAAAGTTGTTCTTAGCAAGAAGAGAGCAACCTACTTGAAAACAAGAGATTTAAATCAAGAGTTGAAGGAGCAAGAAAGATTTTTACCGTCTTGGTGAAAAATGAAAGAAAGTTCCACTAGGTAAGATTTAATACACCACTTTGATATATGTTAAACTAGGTGTATTGATGAGTTGATCGATATAAATATGAAATGTTGGAAATGAAAGGATCATGAAAAATGAGCATGACCTAGTTTTGGCATGAAAGTGAGAAAGTAATGAGAAAATGATGTTAACATTGGTTTGATGATGCAATATGCATGTATGAAAGATTATGAGTTAATCTTATAAAATGCATAAATTGGAAATAAGGAGAAATAAAAATAGTTATGTGAAAATATGGTATAATGCCATATTAGGAGGAAATAGTGAGATTGATGAGTTTAATTGAGATTTGGCAAATGAAACGAGTATAGTGTGATATACTCACGCCAATATTTATAACAGCTTCGAAAATCACAGTGGAAGCTGATCGGATGCAAGAGTGAGCAGAATCGAGGAAGAGAGGTCACTTGACGTGATCCAAGGTAAGGGAATTTCATAAGTAGCTAGAGATGGCTACACATATTTTAAATAGAGCTTTGATATTATACTCTATATGAATTCCCATGAATAGGCCTAATGTGTGATAGAGACAAATGAGATAAAGTGTGTTTTATCGAAGGATAGGATAAAAGCCTGAGAAGCATGTTGTAAACCAAAATGCATGAGTTGCATGATAGAATGACTAATATTTTCATGTATATGTGAAAACAACACATTTAAGTGCTAATTTGATTTGAACTGAGAGAGTTGTGATTTAAATAAGCCATCTATCTGGTTTTGTGTGAAAACCATAAGTGCTAGAGAATATTCGCACTATATTTAGAGATATGCATCACATAGTATTAAAGGATATACTCGTACTATATTTTAATGCTATTTTATGCATGTTAGAGTACAGGGAGTATTGCTCGTACTCAGTTTGTGATTGATGCATATAGAGCATTGGGAGCTATGCTCATACTCAGTTTTACATGATAGAGTATTGGGAGCTCTGCTCGTACTCGACTTTTCATGAGTTATACATGATATCGTACTAGAGCGATAGCTCGTACTTGATTTGAAAAGAGAATTATGCATTAACCTAGTGCTAGAGGTTACTCGCACTAGTGTTTGATATTTTGAAATTCATACACTGTTTAAGAGGTGGAGTGTTGATTGTGAGTCACACTCGAGACGCGCACTGTTGTTTTTACGTGATATATAAGACATGTTAGCAAAACAGTGACGATTTCCTCCGTGTAGACTGAGTGTCACACCTTTGAGATGTTCGCACGTGGATTTAGAGACGTGGCATTTATTTCATAGTATGAGGGCTAAGACTTTTGGCAAGCACCCCGACTATGATGTATTTCCGTGGTGTGAGGACTAAGACCTATGGCAGGCATCCCGACCATGAGGAGAGGGTCCATAGGTGTATGTTGTATCGTGCGAGTGGCATGGAGTACACTGTACCGTGTGGTGGAGTTGTGGAGTTGAGGAGTATATAGTTGGCGGTTATGATGCACTAACCCCCCTCTCGTTACAGCAGTGATACCTGCACACTGAGATCTGTGTTGCCTATGATTTCACATTATAGGATATGGCCATAGTCCAGGAGAGTATTGCATTAGCCACTGAGTCTCGCATGTTATATCACTTATTTTCATGAGACGATTAGACCTAAAAGACAGATAGGTCGAAAATCGATTTGTGTTGTGTTGTGAACTTCCATATTTACTGTGATTTAAATGTAAATGGCATGATTGAGATAAAGGTATTCCTAAATTTATAAAGATACACTGTTTTGCATGAATGCCTACCTTTGATAACTAAGCATGATTTTAAGTACATGAAATTTTATTCTGTACTATATTATATCATGTTGATACATGCTTTGAGATGAGAGAAGGAAAGGCAAAGCCTTATTTTCAGTAGATAGTGCGGTTGTCTACTTGCTTACCTGATTTCCTTACTGAGCGCGTTGTTTGCTCAACCCCATTTATTTTTCACTCTCTATAGATCATACGTAATAGATTCAGCCCGGCTGAGGTATAGCATTCATTGCATCCGCTGCCTATCCATCTTACGAGAGGTATAAAACTTGAACATTTTGTACAGAACAATGTATAAGCACAATTATGTAACCAATTGTACGGTCGGGATGTATATGTACACATACTGGATAACAGTTTATGTTATCGAAAAGAATACTAAATTCTATGTGTATTATGAATGAATGTAAGTGGGTGACTAATATTGAATCACAGCCCAACAGTTGAGGAGAGAAAGGTAAGTAAAGTAAAAAGGAAAAAAATTATAGTGGGTTTTAGTAAGTCACAGATTGAGGTCGTGACAGAATGGTATCAAAGCGGTCGGGATGTATATGTATACATACTGGATAACAGTTTATGTTATCGAAAAGAATACTAAATTCTATGTGTATTGTGAATGAATGTGAGTTGGTGACTAATATCGAATCACAGCCCAACAGTTGAGGAGAGAAAGGTAAGTAAAGTAAAAAGGAAAATATTTGTAGTGGGTTTTAGTAAGTCACAGATTGAGGTCATGACAGAATGGTATCAAAGCGGTGTTGGTCTGAGATGAATCGATATTAGTAATGTGGAAAATGTACATCCCCTCAGTACTGTTCTTTGTTCAGTTACAATTGTGTATACGAGATGGATATCAGACTAATTTACAGTTGTGAATGCAGGAGTTTATCCTATATGGCTAATACCAGCCGAGGTAGAGGGGCGAGAGGTAGGGCTCGAGGTCGTAGAGGTAGGCTAGAGACCCGAGATGATAATATGGGTACTAATGAGGAACCAGAGACTGCAAAGGCACGTTTCAGGAGGATTGAGCATAGTCTAGAGATACTGGCACAGACTAGACCAGGTAGACAGGGACAAGATGCAGAGATTGCTACAGGAGAGGCAGTTGCACCTGACACACCTATACAGCCTGCACCTGAGATGCCACAGGCTGTAGATACTCCTACACCCCCACCAGTTTAGGAGAGTAGTGGATTGGGATATGGGTGCGATTTATATAGATTACGACAATTTTAAAACTTGGATCTCCATCTTTTAGAGGGGTCAAGGACCCAGTTGTTGCTGAGGAGTAGGTTGGAGAGATGGAGAAGTTGTACGGATTCTTTGAGTGTACAACTTTAGAGAGGGTCGCATTTTCTGCTTTCTTACTGAAGGGAACGACAGAGCATTGGTGGAAGTCTACCAGGCCTATATTGAGAGCTCAACATGCTGAGATTAGTTGGGAGATATTTTTGGATGCCTTCAGGAGGCAGTTTGTTCTAGATACGGCACAGTGGAGGCTGCAGGCCGAGTTCTTAGGGTTGAGCCAGGGAAGTCTTTCAGTGGATGAGTATGAGATAAGATTTTTAGCCTTGGGAAGGTATGATGTCACGACCCTCAACTTACCAAAATACGTACAAATTTTTTTTCGCATTTTCATGCATCAATCCTTAATCATCCTTCCTCGATCGTGAACAACCACACGCTTAACAGTTGGGCTGTGTGTCGACGTCTAACTCACTCCATCATACCAATTCAATTTGAAACATTATTTATGAGTAAACACTTGTATAAATGTATATATATCAGAGTTGTTACATGTGTTTACATTGTTTTACATCCCCAGTAGTTACATACAAAATGCTACTGTGCTATGTCTAGTTTCGATACAAAATAATCCAAGTGTGTATACCTTTAGCGATGGGATGCAGCGGATTACCAAAAAGGAAACGCCTCCAGTCACGTCCAATCTATACTCAAATCTCTGTAGAGAGGGGAAAATAAGGGGGGTGAGCAAACCACACGCTCAGTAAGGCAATCATGCGAACAGGTAGATATTGTACTATCTACGTGATCGTGATGCCATGCTCAAAAGCATTTAATTCATTGTTTATCTCAAAACATGAGTGTATGATTGTGTTAATGGTATGTAAAGCATTCATGCTATTAAAATTCAGTGCACATTTCAACTCAAAGCATGGTATAAATCATCATGCAAAATTCACAATAAAAGCATGGCATTAAACATCATGCATTTTCACAATAAGGCATGGCATTAAACATCATGCATCCGTGCACTTTAAAAACCATTAACAATCAATTCAACGTCAGGTCCAGCCCATCCCTCGGGCTTTCCTGACCACAATCACTTCAAACATGGATTTATTCTCAAATAGCATTAGACGTGTGAGATATGCAGTTTCAACAATAGGTAATAACCTCAAGGTCTATGTACATAACCTGTGATACCGGCTACACGGATCAGGTGTGCGGGATATCACCACCATCTGCTTCCACACGGGAGGTGGGTCAAATCCTACCCGCCGGTCCATAGCAGGTCTCGTCCGAAGACGGCACATCACATCACAACACGGTACAATGTACTCCATGCTAAATGCACGGTACAACATACTCCGTGGACCCCCAGCCTTATCCCTCGTTCGGGCTCATCAGCTGTTCCTCCAACCCTTATCCCTCGTTCGGGCTCATCAGGCGGATCTCCAACCCTTATCCCTCGTTCGGGCTCATCAGGTTGTTTTAACATGCCATGTCTCAAAACAATGCACGTGTGAGCCTATTTAATCGATGTGACACCAAGTCTACTCGAAGCTCCAAACACGGCAACATGCAAGGTGGGCATCCAGTGCGAGACAAACTCAAAGCACAATGCCAAAACAATATGAAATCCATGTGAAAACTAGTGCCCCTTGCACTCTTTCATACTCACGAAATCATGTAGGTGGCTCAAAACTTGCAAAATGTGGTTATCAAAACCAAAACATACTCATTTCTTTTGCAAATCATTTCAATGTTAGCCAACCTACCAATCATTTGCTAAAAAGCAATAAAACATGATTTTCAAGCAATATGCTTTTGTTTTCATGCACATTTCTCAAACTCCCAACTTTTACCCTTCAATCACCCAACAACAACATTTCCTAATCTCATGCATTCTAGCAAAACATTTATGCGCCCAAATTGCGCACAATATCTCTAAGAGTCCACAAAATTCCCTTACCTCGATTTACTTGGTGTGACTCCTTTTCTCTTAGCTCCTCACGCTCTTGGGTCAACTCGCCTCGGCGTATCCTCGGAAGCTGCGATTCATTCATTAAATCGATTGAGTTAACGTATTTAACCCATAATTGACCTCACTAGTCAACATTATTTACTTATGCATTTTACAAATGCCTAAACCCTCATTTTACCTCTTTTAGGTAAATCTCCCAATTTATCCACTAACCACATCTTAAAATCATACCACAACACTATAAATAACTTTTACATATCTCATTCATCATTAATCTCCATACATTCCACTTTCTCACTCTAGACCATTTCTAGGTCAAAATCATTCCAATGTATTTAGATAGTTTCTAACCATCCATACTCATGCCAAACAACTCCAAAATCAATTAAATAAACAATGTACCATAGTTGGAGTGTTAGAATCTTACCAAATTTGATTTCTCTTCTTGCTCCAATGGCAATGCCCTTAAATCCTTCAATATCAACAATGGGAAATTGCTTTCAAACTATGTTGTTCTTCTCTTTGATAGGAACAACTTTGTCTCTAATGGTCTCTCTTCAAACCTCACTGAAAATGGCTGATTTTTGAGAGAGAATGTTAGGTTTTTGGGTTGAAAGTGAAAAGTTTGTGTTTTTCCCGAAATTTTCTGATTTCCAGCACTCCTTATATAGAAATAGCTTGAGGAGATCGATCTGGTCCAAGAGGAGATCGATCTGGTCCCTTAAAATCCCTCTTTTTTCACTGCATTTTTAAGCCTGAGATCGATCTGTCGAAGCATGAGATCGATCTGTCGAGGCATGAGATCGATCTGTCGAAGCATGAGATCGATCTGCTCCCAAACAGAGAGCTAAGGAGATCGATCTGGTCCATTGGAGATCGATCTGTTCTATTCTTTCGCCCAAATAAGAGCATTCTGGCTCTTCCAGATCGATCTCTCATCCCATGAGATCGATCTGCCCTTCAAAATTTCCAGATTTCCTCTGCAACAACACTTACCAAATATCCTTAATTTGCTACCATGATCATTTCCTCATTCATTCATCTTTGAGACTTGAAGATGGCATCCATCCTCACTTTATACACATTAAAACTTGTGTAGGATCTTTGTATGACCAATGGTACTTAACATAAACAAGAATGGAAGTGCACATCTTATGCAATTCTACTTCCATTTTACCAAACTACTCATAATCCATTCTACACACATTCTCCACATGTTTAAGTCCATTTCTACACATTCATACATAATGAAACTTGTATGTATGATTATCACTCTCATTACAAGTGTGTACATTACTTGTGGACTTACATCACATATACTTCACTCATGAATTCATAGTACAACTCTATTTACACTTCTATGTACATATATACCCTTATACATATACGGAGTCTCACATATGACCCCGATACCATCTACAGCGAGACTAGAAGGTCTGCAGGTTTATCGATGAATTGAGGCCAGTGTTACGGTCTAAACTGGTTTTATTCGACATTTCTACCTACGATGAGGCTGTGCATAGGGTGCAACTCTGTGAACAAGACCGTGAGAGAAATGCCTCAGAGTTCAGAGCAGTGGGAAAAGGTAGAGATAGAGACATAAAGAGGCCGATGAGTGATAGTACTTGAGGTTTCAGTTATCGAGGAGGGAGGAGACTCTTCGGTAAGAGACCAAAGATCGAGAAGTACAGGAAAAGATTGTGAAAATTCCTACATACCTGCCTATAGCTCTGGCGAAGGGCATTATGATTAGAGGATCGAGACCTACTACTGATTAGTGTAGTAGATGTGGTAGATACCATGGTGGTAGACCTTGTCCGATGAGTCCTATTGTGTGTTTTTGATGTGAGAAACCAGGGCATATTGCTAGAGTTTGCCCAAAGATAGTTGAGACTGCCCTATAGAAGGGCAGGGAGCCAGAGAGAGAGAATGTCGAGGAGAAAGAGAGCGACGGCCGAGGAGAAGGGGAAGCAAGTTATGGGACGAGGGCGAGTACATGCCTTGGACCAAGGGACAGCTGATGCTTTTATAGATATGATTAGAGGTAACATCCTGATTTATGATTTAGAAGCATATGTTTTAATTGATCCTATTGCCACGTATTTATTTGTATCGCCTTCATTTGCATGTAAGTTAGCAAAGCATGTAGGGCGTACTCCTTTAAATAAGATGATGTTGATTAGTACACCTATGGATAATAGTCAGCTAGTGGAGTATGTGTTGAATGATTGTAAGCGGAAAGTAGGGGAAAAGGACATGACAGCCAATCTAATACTGTTAAGTATGAGTGATTTTGATGTAAAACTAGGAATGGATTAGTTATCGTCACACCATGCTGTTTTAGATTGTTATGCTAAGACAATTATGTTTCCTAACCCTACAAGTTATGTAGTAAAGTTTGATGCAAAGAAATAAAAGTAGTAGTTATGATTTGTGATTAATAATGTACTATGCTGACTGAGAGATGCATATGTTGAAGGTTTTATCGTGTATGTGGTTGATACGGATAAGGTACATCCGGAGTTGGAAGATATTCTTATGGTTAGTGAATTCCCAGATGTCTTTTTGGATGAATTGCCAGGGTTGCCACCAGACAGAGAGATGGAATTCTATATAGACTTGGTGCCTGGTATTGAACCTATATCGAAACCACCGTATCGTATGGCCTTAGTTGAGCTAGAGGAGCTCAAGAGACAGTTACAAGAGCTGTTGGATAGGGGTTTTATCCAACCGAGTGTTTCACCGTGGGGAGCACTAGTTTTGTTCGTGAGGAAGAAGGATGGAAGCCTCCGATTGTGTATAGACTACAGATTATTGAATAAGGCTACCATTAAGAATAGGTATCCCCTTCCACGCATTGATGATTTGTTGGATCAGCTCCAGGGAGCGTATGTCTTTTCTAAGATTGATCTGAGGTCTGGGTATCATCAGTTGAGAGTAAGGAGTGGAGATATGCCCAAGATAGCATTTAGGACACGATATGGCCATTATGAGTTCTTGGTTATGCCATTCGGATTGGCGAATGCTCCCGCAGCTTTCATGGCTTTGATGAACGATGTGTTCAAGCCATATTTGGTTCAATTTGTTATCGTCTTCATAGATGAAATTTTGGTATACTCTAAGTCTGAGGAAGAGCATGAGAGACACCTCAGGATAGTATTGCAGACTTTACAAGAGCAGAAGCTATATGCTAAACTCAACAAGTGTAATTTTTGGTTGTCACAGATCTCGTTTTTGGGACATGTAGTGTCGAAGGATAGTGTATCAGTAGATCCATCTAAGATTGAAGCTGTAGTTCAGTGGAAACAGCTAAGGACAGTTACCAAGAGCAGGAGTTTCTTAGGTTTAGCAGGATATTTTCGGAGATTCGTAGAGGGATTTTTTAAGTTAGCTGTTCCATTGACACGTCTCACTAGGAAGGGTGTGGCGTTTGTGTGGAACGAGGATTGTGAGAAGAGTTTTCAGGAGTTGAAGAGTCGATTGACCACCGCTCCAATTCTCACTATCCCTATCAGCTCAGGAGGATTTTCAGTATACACCAATGCTTCGCATCAGGGACTGAGCTGTGTATTGATGTAGGATAGGAAGGTAGTTGCTTATGGATCCAGACAGCTGAAGGACCATGAGAAGAACTATCCGACCCATGACTTGGAGCTAGCAGCAGTAGTATTTACGTTGAAAGTATGGCGCCACTACTTGTATGGAGAAAACTTCTAGATATTTACCGACCACAAGAGCCTCAAGTACCTGTTCTCATAAAAGGAACTGAACATGAGACAGAGGAGATGGCTAGAGCTTCTAAAGGACTATGATTGTGAGATAGTTTATCATCCGAGTAAGGCTAATGTTGTAGCGGATGCATTGAGCAGGAAGAGTCTTGGGATGGTATCGTATATGATGGTCAAGGAACATGAATTGCTAGAGCAGTTTGCTAACCTCAGTTTGGGAGTTGTGCCTTCTAACATGGATACGGACTATGTGATTGCTAGTCTATGCTTGGTGCCAGATCTGTTATAGAGGGTCAGAGTGGCTCAGCAGACTGATCCGTATTGCATTGACATGAGCGGTCAGATGCAGAAGGGCACAATGACTGACTTTGAGATAGGTTCAGATGGACTTATGAGGTTTAGAGACAGATTGTGTGTTCCTAAGGACCCAGAGCTTAGGAGATTGATATTGGAAGAAGCTCATTCATCGAGTTACACGCTACATCAGGGGAGTAACAAGATGTACCAGAATCTCCAAAAAGTGTACTGTTGGTCAGGTCTGAAGCAGGATGTTGTGGATTTTATGGCAAAATGTCTTGTATGTCAACAAGTGAAGGTAGAGCATCAGAAACTTGCAGGGTTATTGCAGCCTCTACCTATACCAACTGGAAATGGGAGCACATCACCATGGATTTCGTGATGGGTTTACCGAGGACCCGGAGGAATCACGATGCTATATGGGTGATTGTTGATAGACTGAAGAAGTTAGCCCACTTTCTAGCTATGAGAGCTACTGATACTCTGAGTGCATTGGCAGAATTGTATGTACGTGAGGTAGTGAGGTTACATGATATTCCAGTGAGTATTGTCTCTGATAGGGAGTCCCGCTTCACTTCTCACTTTTGGGAACATTTCCAGGAAGCTATGGGAACCCAGTTGAGTTTGAGCACCGCTTATCATCCTTAGACAAATGGGCAGTCAGAGAGGACTATACAGACCCTAGACGATATGTTGAGAGCGTGTGTGTTGGATTTTAGAAGCTCCTGGGAAGATCATTTGCCACTAGTCGAGTTCGCCTACAACAACAGTTATCATGTGAGTACCAGGATGGCACCGTATGAGGCTTTGTATGGCCGTAGATATCTGACATGCGCTAAGGGTATTATCGCAAGTGCACGAGTTGTACAAGTAATAATGGGATTTGAGTCTCAAGTTATCGTCCCTCAGAGAAGTTGGTTAGCTTAATTAACTACCGGTTAATCTTACCCTAAAGTATATTCTAGCAAATTATGAAATTAAGGTGGGTGATCTACATAGCTAGAATTAAAAATACTGAAAGCAATAAAATAATAAAAACTAAATAAAACCGAGCAAAATTACTTACAGTGCTCCACGCAATTAAAATCAAAATCCTACAAAAGAAATTAAAACAGTTAAAGCTAATTAACGCAATTACAATAAAATGCAAATATGAAAATAACAAAGAAAGATTAATTAAACTACAATTAAACTAACCTAAAATGCAATTTAAACTAAACTAGAACTAGATGAAAATAAAGACTAAATTAAAAATGCATGAAACACATTTAATCTAAATTAACTCTAAATGCATCTGAACTAAAATAAAATCCTAAAACATTTAATATAAAATTAACTACTATAAAAATTAAGACTAAAAATTAAATTAACAAATTAAAAACTAGAACTAATCTAAATTGACAACTAACAACTATCCTAAACTAACAAATAATTAAACAATACTAAAAATGCAAGAAAAATGGATTAATGCAAGAGTTGATGCCAAACAAAGCATTAGATTTAAATCAACCAATAAATCCCTCCAACACTGTTCATGCTTCATTTCATTTTCTGGTTTCCAAGTGTGGTCTCGGTTTATCCTCTGGTCCAGGCTGTTGTCTTCTGTTCAGCTTCCATTCTCGGTCTGTTATGCACTACTGACATTGATGCACACTGCAACTTGCTCTAGGCTTTCTCGGTCGCAGCTACTCTCGGTCTGCTGTATGCCCTGCTGTCTGCTGCTCCATACGACAACCAGCTAGCATTCGCGGTTATGTCCTGCTGCTCCAGTCTTGCTCTCGGTCTGCTCTAGGCTGCTGTTCTGTGCTATTACTGGGTTCCAGGTGCTATACTGCACTCTGCTTCTCAGTTTTGTCTACTTCTGCACATGCTTTCTCTTGGTTCCATTGCTACCAGGCGTGTCCAGCTTTGCTATCTACAACTCTCACCAACTCTGCACAACTCCAAGCGTTGTCCTGCCCATACTGCTGCTGCCACTAGCACCATCCTTGCTTCAGCACTGGTTCGTCACCTACTTCACGTCATCAACTATCTGGTCCAGGTTCTATTCCAGCTGCTACATTCAGCGTGTATAGCACCCGTTGCATCTCTGCCCAGCTAGCATTATCTTCTCCGTGCACCTAACTTACAGCAGACATGCTATTCTACTCTCGATTCTGGTAAACTATTGGGTGTTCAGCTGCAGATCATCACGCCAGCTGAGAAATAAAAATATGAGGAGGATGAACAGTAGAAGACTCCTAAAACAGGGGAGAACAGAGAGTGATTGTGGCTCTCGGGTGCTTGCTGCTGTATTTGTTGCTCTCGAGTTCCTGGTCTGTTGCCTTGCTCTCGGGTCTGTTTGCAAATAGTTGTCCAAGTATTGCTATATCTCCTCCCCTACTGCTGTTATGCAATGCTCGGCAGTGAGCAAGCTTCAGCACTTCACAGACCCGAATGGAGAGTGGGAAAATAAAATATGAAATCCAACAAGAAGGCTAAACCGAGGATTAAAAGAAATTTGAGAACTCAAGTGCAAAAAAAAAAAAAAAAAATCAAAGAACTAAGCTTACCAAACCAAAAACATGAAAATGAAAGTGACTATCCATTGAAAATAAAATTTAACGACTAATGAAGAACATGAAATGCATAGTAAAACAAACGGGAAAATAAAAAAAAAATGCTAGGAAGGAAAATAACTCTAAAAACTACTCTATCTACACTACTCCTACTCCTAAATTACATTTACTTCTACTCCTAAAATTACATATTCTCTTTCAATTATCATCCTTTCTTATTTATAAACACACTAGGGGTAAAATTGTAATTTCTACATCCTTGATGTGTTGGCATTTTTTGGCCACTTGTCTTCACGCCATTGGCTCCTTGAAAAGATATTTTCATGTCATCAGTCTTCTTGTCTAATTGGATGTGCTAGGTGGCGTGACTCGTGTTGTCCGCGTGACTCAATCTCGATTTTAGCCTAATTTTGATCCATTTTCTACCGAAATATTCAAAATTCATCCGAATTTAATTTATCTGCAAACATGAGAATTTAATTAAATAAATGGGATAATTAACAAAATAAATTGAGGATTTAAATAATTAATTAGGAAATTAAGCACAAATAATTCTAAAAAGATAGAATTATCACACCCCCAAACTTGAGCTTTTGCTTATCCTCAAGCAAAACAAAATGATTGTAGGAATGACAAGTACAAAACACAATAATTTCCCCAATATCATCCTCAAAGAAAAAATACAGATTATGAAATCAAAGACTCACAATTACAAGTCTAGCACTTAGAATTATTTAATCATAAGTCCTAACCCAAATTGGACTCCTCATGAGTGTGTGAAAAATGTCTAAGTCACTTCTCAGTACATTATCCGGATCAGATTATGCAAACACAGTGAATGCAAAGTCAATGACATGTGATCATTCCCATAAGTTTGTTTTTCACTTCTCTCTCCACTAATGTAGTCACACTTAACTAAAGATCAATAGGACTTTATTAAGCTTGTAATGTAAGGCTGGGGCTAAGGTATGATAAAGTCGATTTAGGTTTAATTACCCCTTAACATGCATTACTTCTAGGATCTTAATGTAAGAGCTCAAATCATTTCCCCAAAAACTTATTTATTTCACTAAACTTTTTTTTTTATTTTCTTCTTTCTTCTTTTTTTTTGGAATACATACTCCTTCACTATCACTTAATACCCATATAGCTCACAATATATCCCAATGACTTTTCATGCTTTTGGGGTAAGGGATATGAACAAAGTATTTAAGCTAAGGAAAAAAAATAAGCAGGTGTATTTACAGAGAAAAGCTTATTTGGCCCAGATGGATGACTAGGGGCAGAATATGTACAAGGATAGCTAGAAAGGCTCAAACGATCCAAAGATGGCCTAAATCATCTCCCTAATTAAGTGTGATCTAATATTTCACCTCGAGATCAGATCAAACAAATTCTAGAATATGATGCACCAAATCAACTGAACAAATGCAATCCTAGGTCCACATAAGCTTTCTCTAAATAAATATACAGATTCATGACATGACATGTGCATAAGATGAGGAAATCACAATCAGAATCAAGACAAATTCGAGAATTCAACTTCATGCTTTTCCTATAATCATACTTCTTAGTTAATCAAAGTCAGACTAAATCATGGGGTCATATCATCGGAATATGGGAAAACTACATGCTAAGCACTAGATCATCCCAAAATCAAACAATTTAAGCTCATATGATCGAAAAAATTTTGAAAATTCTTTCTCAGATTTTCGAAAAAATTTTGAAATTTTTTCCAATTTTTCACAAAATTGCTCCAGTGATATCTCCTCTCCAAAACTTAAAGTGCACAGTGTCCTCAGTGTGCAGATAATATAAGAATTAAGGTTCAGGAATAAAGTACTCCCCTTTCTGATGATGATGAACAACTGAAGCTTTGATTGAAAGCGTAAAACTAGAAAATAAACCTGTAAAATAAAAAAAGAAAGAAATAGTAGAAAAGAAAAAGAACTATATACAAAGTGAAAAGAAAATTAAGCCACTTCAAATGCAGCTAAAGAACATAACACTCAGCAGCAGGGCGAAGAGTAGGAGGATCAGCCATAGTGGTGACAGAATGTTAACAGTTAAATCCTCCTGAGCTCTAGCTACTTCCCTTCTTCTTTCAAATTTCTTATTATATCCTCTTCAATATCCATTTTAAAACACTTTTGAGAGTCATCAGGGAGCTTCAAAGGTTTGAAAACATGAAATGTCACCTCCTGGTCTAGGACTCTCATAGTCAACTCCCCCTTTTGTACATCAATTACTATTCTACTAGTAGCTAGGAAAGGTCTGCCTAGTATAATAGGGATTTCCCTGTCTTCTTCCATGTCCAAAACGATAAAATCTGCAGGGAAAATAAACTTATCCACCTTTACTAAGGCATCCTTAATGATCCCCTTCGGATATTTAATTGATCGATCAGCCAACTAGAGGGTCACTGTGGTGGGCTTGGCATCCCCTATTCCTAACTTATGATAGATAGATAATGGCATCAAATTTATACTAGCTCTTAAATCGCACAGGGCTCTACTAAAGAATAAATTTCCAATAGTGCATGGTATGGTAAAACTCCCGGGATCCTTGAGCTTGGGGGGTAATCTTCTCTGGATAATGGCACTACATTCCTCAGTTAAGGCCACCAACTCATAGTCTTCCAGTCTTCTCTTCCTCGAGAGGATATCCTTTAGAAACTTCACATAACTTGGCATTTGCTTTAAGGCATCTGCGAAAGGAATGTTGATGTGAAGTTTCTTAAAAACCTCAAGAAATTTAGCAAATTGTCGTTCCAGCTTTTGATCTTGGAATCTCTAAGGAAAAAGTACTGGTGGTCTAACTAGAGGTAATGTAGTGGGAACCTGTGTAGAATCAGAGGACGAGGAAGGCAATGAAGAAGAAGAAGGTATAAATGAAGTAGTGCCTAGCTTGGATTCTTTTGCAGCTTGATCCTAATGTTCCTGCTCTTTCTGAGCTACTTGTTTAGAACTTACGGATTCTTCAACTATTTGCTGTTCAGGTTGGGACTTAACTTGTGGCTCCTCTAGCTCTTTGCCGCTCCTAAGGATGACGGATTTTACATGTTCTTTACCCTCCATTTGCCTAATAGGATTCGCTTCAGTGTTACTAGGAAGGGTCCTTTGAGGACGTTGGCTAAGAGCATTTACTATTTGTCCTACCTGAACCTGTCACGCCCCAGAAACGCGAAAAATAGGGCAAATTTAAAAAACTTTTTACTCATCAAATCACAATTAAGGGTGCATTCCTGTGCAGTGTCTTACATCATTTAAATATCATACCTCAGGATCTCTTCATTAGATAACATATATCGTATCATATACATTACTCAATATTAAGTTAATTAATCCTAATACATCCCATACAATATTATACATCAAGTGTCTGTAATTACAATAATTGTCTGGGTACATGAAAAGATAAATGATACCTCAAAATACAATATATGGCTTGGAGCTCAAGTCCTCCACTAGCCACTACTCCGTACGTCGTAGGGAAACCCTTTTTACTTGAAGAAATTTGGGGGGAAAGAAAATAGGGTGAGCTTCTAAATCGCTCAGTAAGGGGCAAGGGACTCGTTATATAAAACATAATGCACTCCATAAAATATTTATTTGTATATGAAACTCAGTACACCCATTTGAAATCATAGCCTAAAAGTTCTCAAAACAACATTCTCATATCTCAAAATCATGTGGAAACATGAAGTAAAAGGCTCAATATAGAGCAGTAACGAGCATGTGAAAATAATGCGATATTGGCTTTCTCAATAAACGTGATAAAATCACTGTAATAATAATGCACGTGGCGCAGCTACCAAACACACGTGGCATAGCCACTGATTTAGATTCACACGTGGTACAGCCATAGAATAGGGTTTCATGTGGCAACAGCCACCAAATATACGTGGCACAGCCACAGAATAAAGGATCTCACGTGGCAACAGCCACAAAATATACGTGGCACAGCCACAGAATGGGGGAACTCACGTGGCAACAACCACCAAATATACGTGGCACAACCACAGGATAGGGGAATCTCACGTGGCAACAGTCACTAAATATACGTGGCACAGCCACAGAATGGGGGAATCTCACGTGGCAACAGCTACCAAATAGGGTGTCTCACGTTACCAGAACAGAGAAGGATCGGGCTTACATGCTACCAGAGCAATGCCCGGTGTGTATTCAAAATTACACACCTAAGTCTTTATCAATAGCCATTATCATATAAAACTAGTTTGCCTTCACATAGAACTCATAGTGTTTTTTTTCTCTCATAAAACTCATTTAAAACCGTTTTGTACTCAACACAAAACATATTTAAAATCGAGTTCCAACTGACAAAACACGCACACATATCTCAAATCTCAATATCGCCTTAACGTAGAGCCCAATTCATTTCTCTCACAAACTCAACGGTTTATAAAGCGGTTTCGCACGCAGCTTATAAACTCATAGAAAAAAATGGGCTCCAACCGGCTATAAAAATCGTGTGTATTCTCATCAAAACACAACACATCAAACATGCTTGTTTTATAAATTGCAAATCATGCTATAATAGTTCACAAATCACATACACAAATGGTTTAGTTTCCCTTACCTCTTTGCACCTCGTATAGTGCAATTGTTTCCCCCTTGTCACGGACTAGTCTCGCATTCCACTCTGGAACTCCCGAGCTGTCCAAACGATGTTAAAACATCAATACTCCTCATCACAGTAACCTTAATTCTCAAAATCGAGCACAATTGCTCATAACACCTCAAATCTCTCAATTCCCGTAACTCTATCACAATCCACAATCTCATTCACAACATCTCAACATTCTACACTTCCCATGCCACAATATCTATGCTAATTCACCACATTGTCTAAATTTTCATTTATAGCTCAAAATTCCCAAAATTACCAAAATTGCTAAATATCATTATCACTCAAACTACATTGTAATTTCATCAATCCCTAATCATTTTCTAGCTATTTCAACACAATGCCAATAACCATTATCACCAAAATCATCTTAAATATCAAGATCGAGGTTTAGAAATTACCCAAAACTTATGGAGAGCTTATCTCTTGCCTCGATTCAATCCGTCTTCCGATTTCCAAGTATGTTGTTCTCCCTTTGATGAGGAACAACTTTCCTTCTTGCCACAACCTCTGATTCAGACGAAAATGGGTGCTTTGGATGAGTGAGAAAGCTAGGGCTCGGGTGAAAATGGGGTTTTAGAGAGAGAGAAAATGAAATTACAGGAGAAAGCAGGGGTTCCTTATATAGACTGAGGGTAGGAGATCGATCTGGCTCTTGATGAGATCAATTTGCATTTGAATTTAGGGACGATTTAGGGTAATTTTATGCCTAGGAGATCGATCTGTCGAGGGGTGAGATCGATCTCTTTATGGCTTTATGAGATCGATCTGCTCCTTGAGGAGATCGATCTTCTCCCAAACAGAAACATTTGGAGATCGATCTTCTCTCAAACAGAATCATAAGGAGATCGATCCTTTTCCATTGGAGATCAATCTGCTCACTTACTTTCCTCTTTCCTTGTCAATTTTAGCCTACCAGATCGATCAAGTTCATATTACATAATTAAAAATATGTCTAAAATTCTTAGATCTCACAGAACCTCTAAGTTCTTAATTGAAGCATCTTGATTTTACAGGATCGTTGAGAACATTTCCTCAAGCGAGGGCTTCTTCTCAGCTGCTGGTGCGTGGTAGTGTTGGGGCTGCATAAGTGGTGGTAGTGGTGGTGATTGATGGAAGTGAGATGGATGATGCTGAAATTATGGTGGGGATGGTTGATGAGGCAGGTGATATGGAAATTGTGATTGTGGTGGTACCTGAACTGGTGGAGCTTGAAAACTAGGGGGTTCTACAAGTCTAGAGCTAGAAGTTTGCCCTTGGTTTTGGCTCTAGGAGAAGTTATGATGGTTCCTCCACCCTGGGTTGTAGGTGTTTGACAAGGGGTTGTTCTGTTGCTTCTGAAGTAGAGCAACATACTGAACTGATTCTAGGTTAAGTGGACACATATCCACAGAGTGTGTACCACTACACAGATCGCATGAAGGGAAAGGACTTTGGGCAGAATAAATCGGATTAGGACTGGTAGAAGGATTATGCTGGGTACTGAGTGACTCTACCTTCTTCGTAAGATTAGCAATTTGAGAGGTCAAGGTAGACAGTGTGTCGAGCTCATAAATACCCGCCGGCTTCTTTGGCAATTGCCTCTCCGAGGACCATAGATAGTTGTTAGCCGCCATCTTGTCCAAGAGCTCGTAAGTTTCCTCCTCTGTTTTACACATTAGCGCTCCACCTGCAGCAGCGTCAACAATAGTCTTATTCTGGCCTGTAAGTCCGTTGTAGAAGGTCTAGACTTGCAGCCATAATGGTAGGCCATGGTGAGGGCACTTCCTAAGAAGCTCCTTTTATCTTTCCCATACTTCGTAAAGAGATTCAGAGTCGTACTGGGCAAAGGAAGATATATTACTACGGAGTTGGGCAATTTTAGAGGGACGAAAAAACTTAGATAGAAATTGATGGGCTAACTCGTCCCATGTAGAAATGGATCCTGGGGGCAGGAAGGTTAACCAGTGTCGCGCCCTATCCCTAAGTGAGAAGGAGAATAATCTAAGCCTAAGCGCATCATCAGATAACCCATTGTGTTTGAACGTATTGCACAAGTCCAGGAATTGCCCAAGGTGAGCATGTGGGTCATCGTGTGGAAGCCCACTGAACTATGAAGATGTCTGGATCATATGGAGGATAGAAGGCTTAATTTCAAAATTATTAGCAGAGACAACTGGTGGCCTAATGTCGGTATAATAACCTCCAATAGTCGGCATTGCATAATCTCCAACGGTCCTAATTTCCCTATTTTCTGCCATGATGCTTTGTAGCGGAGCTATAAATTTCTTAGAATCCTTTTGAATTTTCCTAAGAGTTCTTTCAATTTCAGGATCTAGAGCTATCATAACTCCCGGCTCTATGCATGCAAATATCAGAATGTAAGACCCCGTATATGTATAAGGGTAATGTGTGTACTTGGATTAAATAATATGAATGGACTTGTGATGTAAAGTATGATTGATGTAAGTCCATGGATTCAATGTATGTATGTGTAATATAAATTGTAACGTACATACAAGTTTCATTGAGTATGAATACGGAGAAATGTGTTCTAGCAAGTGATGGATGTGATTGAGACTCAAAATGAGTAGTGTGGTAAAATGGAATGGAGTTATGCTTCCATTTGGTTTTATGTTGCATACCTTGGAATATACAATGAATGCACACAAGTTTCAATGTGCATAAGGTATGAATGGATGCCATTTTCAAGTTATAGAGGTGGATGGATGAGGAAATGGCCATGGCAATAGATTGAGGGTGTGTTGGTATGAGTTGCAGCAATGAAACTGCAGGAAATCTGGAAAACATGAGGTCCAGATCGATCTCATAGGATGAGAGATCGATCTGGAAGAGCCAGAATGCTCTTATTTGGGTGAACGAATAGAGCAGATCGATCTCCAATGGAGCCAGATCGATCTGCCAAGCATTCTGTAAGTGAAAAGATCGATCCTCAAGCAGCCAGATCGATCTCCTTAGCTCTCTGTTTGGGACCAGATCGATCTCATGCTTCGACAGATCGATCTCATGCCTCAACAGATCGATCTCATTGCTTCGACAGATCGATCTCAGGCTTAAAAATGCCGTGAAAAAAGAGGGATTTTAAGGGACCAGATCGATCTCCTCTTGGACCAGATCGATCTCCTCAAGTCATTTCTATATAAGGAGAGCTGAAAAATCTGGAAATCTCAGAAAACACTTAACCCTACAACTTCAACCCCAAAAACCTAATTTTCCCTCTCTAAAAATCAACCATTTTCAGTGAGATTTGAAGAGAGATCATTAGAGGCAAAGTTGTTCCTATCAAAGAGGAGAACAACATAGTGAGAGGGCATTTTCCCATTTTTGGAATTGAAGGAGTTGAGGGCATTACCAATTGGAGCAAGAAGAGAAATCATATTGGTAAGATTCTAACACTCCAATCTAAATGCATTAGCTATTTAATTGATTTTGGAGTTGATTGGTATGAGTATTGATGGATAAACTACCTAAGAATGTAGTGGAAGTGGTGTGACCTAGAAATCTAAAATGGGTATAATGTGAGGATATGTGGGATTGAATGAGTTTATGATTTGTGGCACGCTAAAGTTGTCATTGGGGTATTGTTTATGATTTTAGATGGTTAAATGAGATTACATTGTGAGTTTGGAGGAATTGTGGAAATGGGTATGAATATGCTTGATAAATGCCATAGTGAGGGAATTCATGAAGTATGAACACTATGAGCTTAATGTCGATTTGATATCGATTTTGAATGAGTTAATAGGCCTAAGAAAATCCATAGACTCGAGTTATGGATAAAGTAATGAAACGAGGCCAAATAAGCTTTAATAGAGGCTATAGATTAAAGTGACTATAGCAAGCACAAGGGTTGCAATCTATGGGTCGAATATAATGCGGGATACGATTTTGTGCAGTCCCGAAGAGTTCGTTGAAGGCGAACCAAATTGTACGAGTAAGCAGCTTAAGGAAGTGGAATCACGCATCGCAATTCCAGGTAAGGGAATTTTGTGAGTATATAGAGATAGCTGCTCGTATTTTGAACTGGGTGAATATTGGGTGTTGTATGAAATGCATGAATTGCTCAAATAAATGTTGATGGTATTTCTGAAAGATGATGGGTATATGCGTGGTTTTGGTTTTGAAGTGAATGTTATGAAAAAGGGATAGTAAGGCTAATAATTGCATAAATCATGTGTTTTGAATGCTTTTACAAAACACAATGCTTGATTTGAGCAAATAAAAGGATAGGCTGGCTAGTACTTGAATGATGTTGTGAAATAGCCCATATGAGGCACTAAGCATATTATGTGATGTTTTGAATGCACGTAAGCCGCCTATCGCGTGTATGTGTTATAATTCGCGTTAGAGCCTAGCTCGCGCGAGATTTCTATGTTTTCACTTGTGTGAAACGTGCTTGAGCTTAGCTCGCACTTTGAAATTGAATTATGATGATGTTTATAAACCGTACTGGAGCTTCTGCTCGTACGTGGATTGTGAATGGTTATCTTATGAGTATAACCGTACTAGAGCTATGCTCGTACCCGCCTCTTTATGAGAAGATGCATGATGCATGAGTCGTGCTAGAGCTTTGCTCGCACAAGCTTGTACAATGGGATTCGTATAGGGTTGTGAAAGTGGGTAAGATCCTTAAGCCTTACATCCTTAAGCTAACATCCTTAAGCCCGAGGAGGCAGGGAGGCTCTGTTAGGCGGGGAGGCTCTGTTTGGTGGGGAGGCTGTCTTACGGTGGGATCCTTAAGCCAACATCCTTAAGCCCAAAGAGGCGGGGAGGCTCTGTTAGGCAGGGAGGCTCTCCTACATGGGTATGGTAAAGGTGGGATCCTTAAGCCAACATCCTTAAGCCCAAAGAGGCGGGGAGGCTCTGTTAGGCAGGGAGGCTCTCCTACATGGGTATGGTAAAGGTAAGATCCTTAAGCCCTACATCCTTAAACTAACATCCTTAAGCCCAAAGAGGCAGGGAGGCTCTGTTAGGCGGGGAGGCTCTGTTCGGTGGGGAGGCTCTCTTACGGAAAGGACCCTTAAGCCCTACATCCTTAAGCTAACATCCTTAAGCCCGAGGAGGCAGGGAGGCTCTGCTAGGCGGGGAGGCTCTGTTCGGCAGGAAGGCTCTCCTTCTCGGAATATGGAAAACTCTTGGTATGGGGTAGATAAGACCTAGGAATGGCACCCCCAATCATGATATGAGTTGCGGAGTACGATGTACCGTGTATATCACATGGAGTACGATGTACTGCATGATGGTTATATGATGGGAAAGTCTGGCGAGGGATAATTCATCTTCGTGCCAGCACGATACCCCGCACACCTGGATGCGTGTGGTCTGGGATGATTTATGATATAATGATTCACATAGGCACTTTTGATATAGTGACCTAGATTTATACACATGCGTGAATTGTGGAATGAAGATGTGGTTGTGGTTTGTGAGTGGATTTGGTGGTGTTATGTTGTTGGTTCAAAAAGGAAGTTTCTAAATGAATTGCCCTTTTATGAATTTAAATGAGATTGAGCATGAGATGTTTTATACATGATGTCTCTACCATGTTTTATATGCCAATGCACATGATTTGATACTTGATATATATGTATATTCACATGGCATAGTTTTATTCCTCATGCTCCTATTATAAACGATTTATGCATAACACTATCAGCATGTAGATAGAGTAGTTATCTACCATGCTTGCATTATTGCCTTACTGAGCGTGTGGTTGCTCATCCCACTCTATTTTCCCCCTACAGAGCGTGCATAGTAGCCCAGTGAGGACTGAGGCGTATCATTTTGGACTCCGCTGCATCTCCATCGCTAAGAGGTATATACACAGTGATTCTTTTTGTATCTAAACAATGTAAAAGCACAGTATTCTTTTGAGTTGTACTTATGGGGGATGTAGATGTCAGTAGAACATGTATTCGTATAAGTACACGATTAAATACACATGTATGACATCGTTTTAATTAATTGAGAATGAATGAGAGTGGTGTTTATTATTGACTCACAGCCCAACAGTGTGTGGTGAGTTTAGTTCATGACCGAGTAAGGTAACAGTAAAATGCGAAAAATTTTCAGTGATTTCGGTTAAAGAGAATGGAATTGGGTCGTGACAGAGATTGGTATCAGAGCTGTGTTGGCCTGATGTGAGTCATTAATAAAATGTAGGAAAGTACATCCCCATAGTACTGTGCTTTTGTTTAGATATAACTGTGTATACTGTGATGGATTGAGCTTAATAAATTATTATAATACAGGGAGTTAGGCACTATGCCAGTTACACGCAAAGGTAGAGGGGTGAGAGCACGTGCTAGAGGCCGTAGAGGTAGGCCTGAGAGCCGTGCGGAGCCACAGACTGAGCAGGCTCCACAGAACCCTGCGGAGAGAACAGGTGATACTGAGGCTCGCTTCGCTAGGTTAGAGCGGAGTATTGAGAGTCTGGTGGAGATAGTCACGCAGGCCTTGGGCGCCGGTGACAGACGAGATCCCGCGGCACAGCCTACTACTGAACAGGCAGCTGCAGAGGCCGAGAGACCTCAGACTGCTGAGACAGTTACAGTTACACCACCTCCAGCCCAGGATACAGATTCTCCTATCGCTCCACAGCAGAGCGGTAGTGATGTGGGTTATGACTGCGACTTGAGCAGGTTGTGAGAGTTTCAAGTGCTGAAACCCCCAGTGTTCAGAGGGGTGAAGGACCCAGTGATTACGGAGGATTGGGTGTATGAGATGGAGAAACTGTATAGGTTTTTCCGATGCACTTCAAGTGAGAAGGTTGCCTTTGCCGTGTTTATGCTGAAAGGCGAGGCCGAGCATTGGTGGAGGTCCACCGAGGTCATTTTGAGGGCCAGACACTCTGAGATCTCATGGGAGATATTTCTAGAGGCCTTCAAGAGACAATATATTCCAGGTACCGCACAGAGGAGACTGCGGATGGAATTTATGAATTTGGTTCAGGGGAACCGTACTGTGGACGAGTATGAGTCCAAGTTTATGTCCTTGGGGAGATATGACCCGGACACGATGGGTAGTGAGACCCGAAAGATTCAGAAGTTCATGGATGGATTGAGATTGGCCATCCGGACTAAGCTAGCTCCCTTCGATATTGTGACTTATGAGGAGGCGGTACATAAGGCTCAGTTATGTGAACAAGACTTTGAGCGAAATGCCTCCGAGCTTGGGAGAGTCAGTGTTAAAAAGGACAAGGATCGGAAGAGATCTGGGTTTGGAAGAGTGGCCAAGAGAGATGGCCAAAGATTTTTTGAGAAGAGGCCAAAGATTGAGGAGGTGCGGGAGAGAGCTGCTAGACCTCCCGTATACCCAGCCTTGACTGCGCCGAGGGGCATGAATATTGGGGGACCACGACCTACTACTGATCAGTGTAGGAGATGTGGGAGATTCCATGGGAATAGGCCCTGTCCGATGACCCCTATGGTGTGTTTTAGATGCGAGAGACCAGGACATATGGCTAAGTATTGTCCTGAGAAGATGGAGATTGCCCCACAGAAGGGCAAGGAGCCTGAGGGAGCTCCAGTTCAGACAGCAGCCCCGAGAAGGAGGGCTACAGCTGAGGAAAAAGGGAAACAGGCTGCGGGTGTGAGCAGAGGAAGAGTACATGCACTGGATCAGGACACCGCAGATGCTTCGACGGATGTGATAAAAGGTACCATCCGAATCTTTGATTTAGAAGCATTGGTATTATTTGATCCTGGTGCCACACATTCTTTCATATCACCTTCCTTTGCACATAGATTGTTGAAATATGTGAAACCAACATTGTTGGATAAAATGTTGATGATTTCCACACCCATGAATGATAGTCAATTGACCGAGCATGTATGTAGGGATTGTAAATTAAAGATAGAGGGGAAGGAAATGATAGCCAATCTGATTTTATTAAATATGAATGATTTTGATGTAATTTTGGGAATGGATTGGTTGGCTACCAATCGTGTTGTGATGGATTGTCATGCCAAAACATTAATGTTTTCAGGACTAGACAATCTTATTGTAAATTTTGATGAAAAGAAATGATATGAAAACTTGTATACTTGTGGTAAATAAAGGAGTATGATTTTAAATGCATAATGCTTGAGAGATAAATCATTTATTGTGATAAATGTTGAATGTGGAGTGATGGGTTATGTTACTAACGATGGAGAGGATAATGTGAAGGGTTCATTGCCTATGTGGTCGATATAGATGAGGCACCCCCGGAATTGAGGGACATACCCGTAATTGCGGATTACCCCGATGTCTTTCCGGATGAATTACCAGGGCTACCACCTGAAAGGGAAATGGAATTTTACATTGAATTAGTGCCTGGTACAGAGCCGATATCGAAGCCACCCTATAGAATGGCTCTGATAGAGTTGGAAGAGCTGAAGAAACAACTGCAAGAGTTGTTGGAGAAGGGGTTTATTAGACCGAGTGTCTCACCTTGGGGAGCACCGGTTCTATTTGTAAGGAAGAAGGATGGAAGCCTCCGACTGTGTATAGATTACCGATTGTTGAATAAGGCCACCATTAAGAACAAGTACCCCCTTCCAAGAATCGATGATTTGTTGGATCAGCTCCAGGGAGCCGAGGTATTTTCTAAGATAGATCTGCGGTCAGGGTACCATCAGTTGAGGATCAGGAGTGGAGATGTACCCAAGACAGCATTTCGTACCCGTTATGGTCACTATGAGTTTTTGGTGATGCCATTCGGATTGACGAATGCTCCCGCAGCATTTATGGCATTGATGAATGATATATTCAAGCCATACCTGGATAAGTTTGTGATTGTTTTCATAGATGACATTTTGGTGTATTCCAAGTCCAGGGAAGATCATGAGGAGCACTTGAGGATAGTTCTGCAGACCCTCCGAGAGAGAGAATTGTATGCCAAACTCAGCAAGTGTAACTTTTGGTTGGAACAGATCTCATTTCTGGGGCATGTTGTGTCTAAGGATGGGGTATCAGTGGATCCATCCAAGATAGAGGCAGTTGTGCAGTGGGAACAGCCCAAGACAGTAACTGAGATCAGAAGTTTTCTGGGATTGGCAGGATATTATCGGAGATTTGTAGAGGGTTTCTCGAGACTAGCTGCTCCGTTGACACGCCTCACGCGTAAAGATGTTAAGTTTACATGGGATGAGGCATGTGAGAGGAGTTTTGAGGAGCTTAAACGTCGATTGACGACTGCTCCAGTTCTCACCATTCCTACTAGCTCAGGAGGATTCTCGGTGTACACGGATGCATCACACCAGGGACTGGGCTGTGTGCTTATGCAGGATGGGAAGGTAGTTGCCTATGGATCTAGACAGTTGAAAGATCATGAGAGGAACTACCCGACACATGATTTGGAGTTGGCGGCCGTAGTATTTGCTTTGAAAATATGGCGCCACTATCTCTATGGTGAGAAATTTCAGGTGTTCACAGATCATAAGAGCCTTA
Source organism: Firmiana major (assembly GCA_033439115.1). NCBI lineage: Eukaryota > Viridiplantae > Streptophyta > Magnoliopsida > Malvales > Malvaceae > Firmiana > Firmiana major. Next base: position 45,408,643 of record CM065905.1, read on the forward strand.
AATACCTGTTCTCGCAGAAAGAGCTGAATATGAGACAGAGGAGATGGCTCAAACTCCTGAAAGACTATGATTGTGAAATCATGTACCACCCGGGTAAGGCAAATGTAGTTGCCGATGCTCTGAGTAGAAAGAACCTTGGGTTGGTGTCTTATATGATGGTACGGGAACATGAGTTGTTAGAACACTTTGCGAACCTCAGTCTGGATGTAACCCCACCTGGATCTGAGAGACCTGAGATCATGGCTAGTTTGAGACTAGAGCCAGAGTTGATTGGCCGTATTCGGCAAGCCCAGCAGAGCGATCGACGGTGTATCGATTGGCTGAGGCAGAGCGGTAGTGATGTGGGTTATGACTGCGACTTGAGCAGGTTGTGAGAGTTTCAAGTGCTGAAACCCCCAGTGTTCAGAGGGGTGAAGGACCCAGTGATTACGGAGGATTGGGTGTATGAGATGGAGAAACTGTATAGGTTTTTCCGATGCACTTCAAGTGAGAAGGTTGCCTTTACCGTGTTTATGCTGAAAGGCGAGGCCGAGCATTGGTGGAGGTCCACCGAGGTCATTTTGAGGGCCAGACACTCTGAGATCTCATGGGAGATATTTCTAGAGGCCTTCAAGAGACAATATATTCCAGGTACCGCACAGAGGAGACTGCGGATGGAATTTATGAATTTGGTTCAGGGGAACCGTACTGTGGACGAGTATGAGTCCAAGTTTATGTCCTTGGGGAGATATGACCCGGACACGATGGGTAGTGAGACCCGAAAGATTCAGAAGTTCATGGATGGATTGAGATTGGCCATCCGGACTAAGCTAGCTCCCTTCGATATTGTGACTTATGAGGAGGCGGTACATAAGGCTCAGTTATGTGAACAAGACTTTGAGCGAAATGCCTCCGAGCTTGGGAGAGTCAGTGTTAAAAAGGACAAGGATCGGAAGAGATCTGGGTTTGGAAGAGTGGCCAAGAGAGATGGCCAAAGATTTTTTGAGAAGAGGCCAAAGATTGAGGAGGTGCGGGAGAGAGCTGCTAGACCTCCCGTATACCCAGCCTTGACTGCGCCGAGGGGCATGAATATTGGGGGACCACGACCTACTACTGATCAGTGTAGGAGATGTGGGAGATTCCATGGGAATAGGCCCTGTCCGATGACCCCTATGGTGTGTTTTAGATGCGAGAGACCAGGACATATGGCTAAGTATTGTCCTGAGAAGATGGAGATTGCCCCACAGAAGGGCAAGGAGCCTGAGGGAGCTCCAGTTCAGACAGCAGCCCCGAGAAGGAGGGCTACAGCTGAGGAAAAAGGGAAACAGGCTGCGGGTGTGAGCAGAGGAAGAGTACATGCACTGGATCAGGACACCGCAGATGCTTCGACGGATGTGATAAAAGGTACCATCCGAATCTTTGATTTAGAAGCATTGGTATTATTTGATCCTGGTGCCACACATTCTTTCATATCACCTTCCTTTGCACATAGATTGTTGAAATATGTGAAACCAACATTGTTGGATAAAATGTTGATGATTTCCACACCCATGAATGATAGTCAATTGACCGAGCATGTATGTAGGGATTGTAAATTAAAGATAGAGGGGAAGGAAATGATAGCCAATCTGATTTTATTAAATATGAATGATTTTGATGTAATTTTGGGAATGGATTGGTTGGCTACCAATCGTGTTGTGATGGATTGTCATGCCAAAACATTAATGTTTTCAGGACTAGACAATCTTATTGTAAATTTTGATGAAAAGAAATGATATGAAAACTTGTATACTTGTAGTAAATAAAGGAGTATGATTTTAAATGCATAATGCTTGAGAGATAAATCATTTATTGTGATAAATGTTGAATGTGGAGTGATGGGTTATGTTACTAACGATGGAGAGGATAATGTGAAGGGTTCATTGCCTATGTGGTCGATATAGATGAGGCACCCCCGGAATTGAGGGACATACCCGTAATTGCGGATTACCCCGATGTCTTTCCGGATGAATTACCAGGGCTACCACCTGAAAGGGAAATGGAATTTTACATTGAATTAGTGCCTGGTACAGAGCCGATATCGAAGCCACCCTATAGAATGGCTCTGATAGAGTTGGAAGAGCTGAAGAAACAACTGCAAGAGTTGTTGGAGAAGGGGTTTATTAGACCGAGTGTCTCACCTTGGGGAGCACCGGTTCTATTTGTAAGGAAGAAGGATGGAAGCCTCCGACTGTGTATAGATTACCGATTGTTGAATAAGGCCACCATTAAGAACAAGTACCCCCTTCCAAGAATCGATGATTTGTTGGATCAGCTCCAGGGAGCCGAGGTATTTTCTAAGATAGATCTGCGGTCAGGGTACCATCAGTTGAGGATCAGGAGTGGAGATGTACCCAAGACAGCATTTCGTACCCGTTATGGTCACTATGAGTTTTTGGTGATGCCATTCGGATTGACGAATGCTCCCGCAGCATTTATGGCATTGATGAATGATATATTCAAGCCATACCTGGATAAGTTTGTGATTGTTTTCATAGATGACATTTTGGTGTATTCCAAGTCCAGGGAAGATCATGAGGAGCACTTGAGGATAGTTCTGCAGACCCTCCGAGAGAGAGAATTGTATGCCAAACTCAGCAAGTGTAACTTTTGGTTGGAACAGATCTCATTTCTGGGGCATGTTGTGTCTAAGGATGGGGTATCAGTGGATCCATCCAAGATAGAGGCAGTTGTGCAGTGGGAACAGCCCAAGACAGTAACTGAGATCAGAAGTTTTCTGGGATTGGCAGGATATTATCGGAGATTTGTAGAGGGTTTCTCGAGACTAGCTGCTCCGTTGACACGCCTCACGCGTAAAGATGTTAAGTTTACATGGGATGAGGCATGTGAGAGGAGTTTTGAGGAGCTTAAACGTCGATTGACGACTGCTCCAGTTCTCACCATTCCTACTAGCTCAGGAGGATTCTCGGTGTACACGGATGCATCACACCAGGGACTGGGCTGTGTGCTTATGCAGGATGGGAAGGTAGTTGCCTATGGATCTAGACAGTTGAAAGATCATGAGAGGAACTACCCGACACATGATTTGGAGTTGGCGGCCGTAGTATTTGCTTTGAAAATATGGCGCCACTATCTCTATGGTGAGAAATTTCAGGTGTTCACAGATCATAAGAGCCTTAAATACCTGTTCTCGCAGAAAGAGCTGAATATGAGACAGAGGAGATGGCTCAAACTCCTGAAAGACTATGATTGTGAAATCATGTACCACCCGGGTAAGGCAAATGTAGTTGCCGATGCTCTGAGTAGAAAGAACCTTGGGTTGGTGTCTTATATGATGGTACGGGAACATGAGTTGTTAGAACACTTTGCGAACCTCAGTCTGGATGTAACCCCACCTGGATCTGAGAGACCTGAGATCATGGCTAGTTTGAGACTAGAGCCAGAGTTGATTGGCCGTATTCGGCAAGCCCAGCAGAGCGATCGACGGTGTATCGATTGGCTGAGGCAGATACAGACAGGTGTGGGTAGTGATTTTGAGCAGAGTGCTGATGGCTTATTGAGGTTCAGAGGCAGAGTATGCGTTCCCAGGGATCCTGAGATCAGGAGAATGATTTTATCAGAGGCTCACTCATCGAAATATACGATACATCCGGGAAGTACCAAGATGTATCAAAACCTTCGGAAGGTTTATTGGTGGTCTGGAATGAAAAGAGACATTACGGAATATGTCGCTAAGTGTCTCGTTTGTCAGCAAGTGAAGGTAGAGCATCAGAAGCCTGCAGGATTATTGCAGCCTCTACCGATACCGACATGGAAGTGGGAGCATGTCACCATGGATTTTGTGATGGGGTTGCCGAGGACCCGTAGAGGTCATGATGCCATATGGGTTATTGTGGACCGGTTGACTAAGTCCGCCCATTTCTTGGCTATGAGAGCTACCGATACACTGAGTCAGTTGGCGAACCTGTATATCCGAGAGATAGTACGGCTACATGGTGTACCAGTGAGCGTTGTTTCTGATAGGGATGCCCGCTTCACTTCCCATTTCTGGGAACACTTTCAGGAAGCGCTGGGGACCCGATTGAGTTTTAGCACCGCTTTTCATCCTCAGACAGATGGGCAGTCAGAGAGGACTATACAGACCCTCGAGGATATGTTGAGAGCGTGTGTGCTGGATTATAGAGGCTCCTGGGATGACCACCTGCAGTTAGCCGAGTTCGCTTATAATAATAGCTATCATGCTAGTATCGGGATGGCACCCTATGAGGCATTATACGGGCGTAGATGCCGTTCCCCCATTGGATGGGAAGAGGTTGGTGACAGACAGATTTTTGCTCCGGACTTAGTGCGGCAGGCATCTGAGGACGTCCAGTTGATATGTGAGAGATTACGGACAGCTCAGAGCCGGCAAAAGAGTTATGCTGACAAGAGACGAAGACCACTGGAGTTTGATGAGGGTGAGTCGGTATTTCTGAGGGTATCACCATCGAAGGGTATTATGAGATTCGGTAAGAAGGGCAAGCTGAGCCCTAGGTATATCGGACCCTTCGAGATTTTAGAGAGAGTGGGAGAAAAGGCGTATAGATTGGCATTGCCACCGGACTTGGCGAATGTCCACAACGTCTTCCACGTCTCGATGCTTCGGAAGTATCACCCGGACCCGGCACACGTGATAAAATATGAGCCGTTGGAGCTCCATGAGAGTATGACGTATGTTGAGAAGCCGGTTCGGATATTGGACAGAAAAGAGAAAGTGTTGCGGAATAAGACAATTCCCTTGGTGAAAGTGCTTTGGCAACACCACACGGCGGAAGAGGCCACGTGGGAATTGGAGAACTTGATACGGGAGAAGTACCCCCAACTTTTTGAAGAGTGACTTGGTTCTAATTTGGAGGACCAAATTCCTTGAAGGAGGGGAGAATGTAAGACCCCGTATATGTATAAGGGTAATGTGTGTACTTGGATTAAATAATATGAATGGACTTGTGATGTAAAGTATGATTGATGTAAGTCCATGGATTCAATGTATGTATGTGTAATATAAATTGTAACGTACATACAAGTTTCATTGAGTATGAATACGGAGAAATGTGTTCTAGCAAGTGATGGATGTGATTGAGACTCAAAATGAGTAGTGTGGTAAAATGGAATGGAGTTATGCTTCCATTTGGTTTTATGTTGCATACCTTGGAATATACAATGAATGCACACAAGTTTCAATGTGCATAAGGTATGAATGGATGCCATTTTCAAGTTATAGAGGTGGATGGATGAGGAAATGGCCATGGCAATAGATTGAGGGTGTGTTGGTATGAGTTGCAGCAATGAAACTGCAGGAAATCTGGAAAACATGAGGTCCAGATCGATCTCATAGGATGAGAGATCGATCTGGAAGAGCCAGAATGCTCTTATTTGGGTGAACGAATAGAGCAGATCGATCTCCAATGGAGCCAGATCGATCTGCCAAGCATTCTGTAAGTGAAAAGATCGATCCTCAAGCAGCCAGATCGATCTCCTTAGCTCTCTATTTGGGACCAGATCGATCTCATGCTTCGACAGATCGATCTCATGCCTCAACAGATCGATCTCATTGCTTCGACAGATCGATCTCAGGCTTAAAAATGCCGTGAAAAAAGAGGGATTTCAAGGGACCAGATCGATCTCCTCTTGGACCAGATCGATCTCCTCAAGTCATTTCTATATAAGGAGAGCTGAAAAATCTGGAAATCTCGGAAAACACTTAACCCTACAACTTCAACCCCAAAAACCTAATTTTCCCTCTCTAAAAATCAACCATTTTCAGTGAGATTTGAAGAGAGATCATTAGAGGCAAAGTTGTTCCTATCAAAGAGGAGAACAACATAGTGAGAGGGCATTTTTCCATTTTTGGAATTGAAGGAGTTGAGGGCATTACCAATTGGAGCAAGAAGAGAAATCATATTGGTAAGATTCTAACACTCCAATCTAAATGCATTAGCTATTTAATTGATTTTGGAGTTGATTGGTATGAGTATTGATGGATAAACTACCTAAGAATGTAGTGGAAGTGGTGTGACCTAGAAATCTAAAATGGGTATAATGTGAGGATATGTGGGATTGAATGAGTTTATGATTTGTGGCACGCTAAAGTTGTCATTGGGGTATTGTTTATGATTTTAGATGGTTAAATGAGATTACATTGTGAGTTTGGAGGAATTGTGGAAATGGGTATGAATATGCTTGATAAATGCCATAGTGAGGGAATTCATGAAGTATGAACACTATGAGCTTAATGTCGATTTGATATCGATTTTGAATGAGTTAATAGGCCTAAGAAAATCCATAGACTCGAGTTATGGATAAAGTAATGAAACGAGGCCAAATAAGCTTTAATAGAGGCTATAGATTAAAGTGACTATAGCAAGCACAAGGGTTGCAATCTATGGGTCGAATATAATGCGGGATACGATTTTGTGCAGTCCCGAAGAGTTCGTTGAAGGCGAACCAAATTGTACGAGTAAGCAGCTTAAGGAAGTGGAATCACGCATCGCAATTCCAGGTAAGGGAATTTTGTGAGTATATAGAGATAGCTGCTCGTATTTTGAACTGGGTGAATATTGGGTGTTGTATGAAATGCATGAATTGCTCAAATAAATGTTGATGGTATTTCTGAAAGATGATGGGTATATGCGTGGTTTTGGTTTTGAAGTGAATGTTATGAAAAAGGGATAGTAAGGCTAATAATTGCATAAATCATGTGTTTTGAATGCTTTTACAAAACACAATGCTTGATTTGAGCAAATAAAAGGATAGGCTGGCTAGTACTTGAATGATGTTGTGAAATAGCCCATATGAGGCACTAAGCATATTATGTGATGTTTTGAATGCACGTAAGCCGCCTATCGCGTGTATGTGTTATAATTCGCGTTAGAGCCTAGCTCGCGCGAGATTTCTATGTTTTCACTTGTGTGAAACGTGCTTGAGCTTAGCTCGCACTTTGAAATTGAATTATGATGATGTTTATAAACCGTACTGGAGCTTCTGCTCGTACGTGGATTGTGAATGGTTATCTTATGAGTATAACCGTACTAGAGCTATGCTCGTACGCGCCTCTTTATGAGAAGATGCATGATGCATGAGTCCTGCTAGAGCTTTGCTCGCACAAGCTTGTACAATGGGATTCGTATAGGGTTGTGAAAGTGGGTAAGATCCTTAAGCCTTACATCCTTAAGCTAACATCCTTAAGCCCGAGGAGGCAGGGAGGCTCTGTTAGGCGGGGAGGCTCTATTTGGTGGGGAGGCTCTCTTACGGTGGGATCCTTAAGCCAACATCCTTAAGCCCAAAGAGGCGGGGAGGCTCTGTTAGGCAGGGAGGCTCTCCTACATGGGTATGGTAAAGGTGGGATCCTTAAGCCAACATCTTTAAGCCCAAAGAGGCGGGGAGGCTCTGTTAGGCAGGGAGGCTCTCCTACATGGGTATGGTAAAGGTGGGATCCTTAAGCCAACATCCTTAAGCCCAAAGAGGCGGGGAGGCTCTGTTAGGCAGGGAGGCTCTCCTACATGGGTATGGTAAAGGTAAGATCCTTAAGCCCTACATCCTTAAACTAACATCCTTAAGCCCGAAGAGGCAGGGAGGCTCTGTTAGGCGGGGAGGCTCTGTTCGGTGGGGAGGCTCTCTTACGGAAAGGACCCTTAAGCCCTACATCCTTAAGCTAACATCCTTAAGCCCGAGGAGGCAGGGAGGCTCTGTTAGGCGGGGAGGCTCTGTTCGGCAGGAAGGCTCTCCTTCTCGGAATATGGAAAACTCTTGGTATGGGGTAGATAAGACCTAGGAATGGCACCCCCAATCATGATATGAGTTGCGGAGTACGATGTACCGTATATATCACATGGAGTACGATGTACCGCATGATGGTTATATGATGGGAAAGTCTGGCGAGGGATAATTCATCTTCGTGCCAGCACGATACCCCGCACACCTGGATGCGTGTGGTCTGGGATGATTTATGATATAATGATTCACATAGGCACTTTTGATATAGTGACCTAGATTTATACACATGCGTGAATTGTGGAATGAAGATGTGGTTGTGGTTTGTGAGTGGATTTGGTGGTGTTATGTTGTTGGTTCAAAAAGGAAGTTTCTAAATGAATTGCCCTTTTATGAATTTAAATGAGATTGAGCATGAGATGTTTTATACATGATGTCTCTACCATGTTTTATATGCCAATGCACATGATTTGATACATGATATATATGTATATTCACATGGCATAGTTTTATTCCTCATGCTCCTATTATAAACGATTTATGCATAACACTATCAGCATGTAGATAGAATAGTTATCTACCATGCTTGCATTATTGCCTTACTGAGCGTGTGGTTGCTCATCCCACTCTATTTTCCCCCCTACAGAGCGTGCATAGTAGCCCAGTGAGGACTGAGGCGTATCATTTTGGACTCCGCTGCATCTCCATCGCTAAGAGGTATATACACAGTGATTCTTTTTGTATCTAAACAATGTAAAAGCACAGTATTCTTTTGAGTTGTACTTATGGGGGATGTAGATGTCAGTAGAACATGTATTCGTATAAGTACACGATTAAATACACATGTATGACATCGTTTTAATTAATTGAGAATGAATGAGAGTGGTGTTTATTATTGACTCACAGCCCAACAGTGTGTGGTGAGTTTAGTTCATGACCGAGTAAGGTAACAGTAAAACGCGAAAAATTTTCAGTGATTTCGGTTAAAGAGAATGGAATTGGGTCGTGACACAGAAAGTCCTTAGAAAAATTTTTTTTGAATTTTTAAAATTTTAAATTTTAAAATTTTTTTATTTAAAATTTTCAATTAACTAATCTAGATTGAACTTCTAAATATTTACAACCTAAATATTTACAAGCTAGAATTACACCTAAGCATAATTTCAGCGATATTAACTAATGGCTAATTAAGACTTTCCCGGCAACGGTGCCAAAAACTTGACAAGCCCTAAGGGTATTACCGCAAGTGCACGGGTCGTACAAGTAATAGTGGGATTTGAGTCCCGAGTTATCATCCTTCAGAGAAGTTGATTAGCCTAATTAACTACCGGTTAATCTTACCCTAAAGTATATTCTAGCAAATTATGAAATTAAGGTGGGTGATTTACATAGCTAGAATTAAAAATACTGAAAGCAATAAAATAATAAAAACTAAATAAAATCGAGCAAAATTACTTACAGTGCTCCACGCAATTAAAATCAAAATCCTACAAAAGAAATTAAAACAGTTAAAGCTAATTAACGCAATTAAAATAAAATGCAAATATGAAAATAACAAAGCAAGATTAATTAAACTACAATTAAACTAACCTAAAATGCAACTTAAACTAAACTAGAACTTGATGAAAATAAAGACTAAATTAAAAATGCATGAAACACATTTAATCTAAATTAACTCTAAATGCATCTGAACTAAAATAAAATCTTAAAACATTTAATATAAAATTAACTACTATAAAAATTAAGACTATTAAATTAACAAATTAAAACACTAGAACTAATCTAAATTGACAACTAACAACTATCCTAAACTAACAAATAATTAAACTATATTAAAAATGCAAGAAAAATGGATTAATGCAAGAGTTGAATGCCAAACAAAGCCTTAGATTTAAATCAACCAATAAATCGCTCCAAACATTGTTCATGCTTCATTTCATTTTCTGGTTTCCAGGTGTGGTCTCGGTTTATGCTCTGGTCCAGGCTGTTGTCTTCTGTTCAGCTTCCATTCTCGGTCTGTTATGCACTACTGACATTGATGCACACTGCAACTTGCTCCAGGCTTTCTCGATCCCAGCTACTCTCGGTCTGTTGTGTGCCCTGCTGTCTGCTGCTCGAGACGACAACCAGCTAGCATTCGCGGCTCTGTCCTCCTGCTCTAGTCTTGCTCTCGGTCTGCTCTCGTTCTGCTCTAGGTTGCTATTCTGTGCTACTGTTGGGTTCCAGGCGCTATGTTGTACTCTACTGCCTACTCCTGCACATGCTTTCTCTTGGTTCCATTGCTGTTAGGTGTGTCAAGCTTTGCTATCTGCAACTCTCACCAACTCTGCACAACTCCAAGCGTTGTCCTACCCATACCGCTGCTGCCCCTAGTACCATCCTTGCTTCAACACTAGTTCGTAACCTACTTCACGTCATCAGCTATCTAATCCTGGTTCATTTCCAGCTGCTACATTCAGCGTGTACAACACCCATTGCATCTATGCCCAGCTAGCATCAGCTTCTCCATGCACCTAACTTACAGCAGACATGTTCTGCTATTCTACTCTCGGTTCTGGTAAACTGTTGGGTGTTCAGCTGCAGATCATCACGCCAGCTGAGAAATAAAAATATGAGGAGGATGAATAGTAGAAGACTCTAAAACAGGGGAGAACAGAGAGTGATTGTGGCTCTCGGGTGCTTCCTGCTGCATTTGCTGCTCTCGGGTTCTTGGTCTGTTGCCTTGCTCTCGGGTCTGTTTGCAAATAGTTGTCCAAGTATTGCTATATCTCCTCCACTACTGCTGTAATGTAATGCAAGCTTCAGCACTTCACAGACCCAAATGGAGAGTGGGAAAATAAAATATGAAATCCAACAAGAAGGCTAAACCGAGAATTAAAAGAAATTTGAGAACTCAAGTGCAAAAAAAAAATAAAATCAAAGAACTAAGCTTACCAAACTAAAAACATGAAAATGAAAGTGACTATCCATTGAAAATGAAATTTAACAAAGACTAATGAAGAACATGAAATGCATAGTAAAACAAACAGGAAAATAAAAAAAAAATACTAGGAAGGAAAATAACTCTAAAAACTACTCTACCTACACTACTCCTACTCCTAAATTACATTTACTTCTACTCCTCAAATTACATATTCTCTTTCAATTGTCACCCTTTCCTATTTATAAACACACTAGGGGTAAAATTGTAATTTCTACATCCTTGATGAGTTGGCATTTTTTGGCCACTTGTCTTCACACCATTGGCTCCTTGAAAAGATATTTCCATGTCATCAGTCTTCTTATCTAATTGGATGTGCTAGGTGGCTTGACTCGTGTTGTCCGCTGGCTCAATCTTGATTTTAGCCTAATTTCGGTCCATTTTCTACCGAAATATTCAAAATTCATCCGGATTTAATTTATCTGTAAACATGAGAATTCTAATTAAATAAAGGGGATAATTAACAAAATAAATTAGGGATTTAAATAATTAATTAAGAAATTAAGCATAAATAATTCTAAAAAAATAGAATTATCAATGTTGTTCCCTTATCGGTTGGGAAGAAGTGGGTGACAGAAAGATTTTTGCTCCTGATTTGGTTACGCAAGCCTCTGAGGATGTCTGGTTAATTGTTGAGAGATTAAGGACGGCTCAAAGTAGACAGAAGAATTATGCTGACAAGAGACATAGGCCACTTGAGTTTACAGTTGGTGAGTTAGTATTTCTGAAAGTTTCTCCTTCTAAGGGTATAGTAAGATTTGGGATGAGAGGTAAATTGAGTCCTCGTTACGTTGGACCCTTTGAGATACTGGACAGAGTGGGAGATAAGGCATATAGATTGGCTTTGCCACCGGATTTATCAGGAGTGCATAATGTCTTCCACATTTCGATGTTGAGGAAATATCATCCAAATCCAACACTTGTGATTTGGTATGAGCCATTGGAGTTCAAAGATGATTTGACTTATGTAGAGAAACTGATCCAGATCTTGGATAGAAATGAGAAAGTCTTGAGGAATAAGACTATTGGATTAGTAAAGATTCTCTGGCAACACCATACTTTAGATGAAGCTACTTGGGAGCTAGAGAGTCTAATGAGAGAGAAATATCCCCAATTGTTTAGAGACTAACTTGGTTCTAATTCGGAGGACCAAATTCTTTTAAGGAGGGGAGGATTGTAAGACCCTTAAATTTCTAGGTACATACATGTACATGCTATGTGAAGCATGAATGATGTAAAGTCCATAGATTGAATATACATAATTGTAAAATGAGTTTGTGATCTACGTACAAGTTACGTTATGTATGACTAATAAGAAATGGACTTAAGTATGTGATGAATGGGAATATATAGAAAATTGGGTAGTGTGGTAAAATGAATTTAAGTATGTATAAGTTCTATACTCCATTTGATTGTAAATTGTATACATTTGGTTATACAATGAATACACACAAGTTTCAATGTATATGAAGTAGGAATTGATGTCATTTTCAAGCCTTAAGTGTGGATGAATGAGAAAATAACTATGGCAACAAAATAAATGAAGTTGGTGTGTGTTTACTGCAAAAAACTGCAGTAACATCTGGTAAATATGGATGAGAGATCGATCTCATGGGATGAGAGATTGATCTGGAAGAGCAAAAAATGCTCTTATTTGAGAGATGGAACGGGTCAGATCGATCTCATTAGAGAGCAGATCGATCTGCTGAGCATTATGTGTTGAAGGAATCGATCTCAGAAGGGCCAGATCGATTTCCTTAAGCTACTGACTTACAACAAATCGATCTCATGCAAGAGTAGATCAATCTCCTTAAGGTTCTGTGTTTCAATAGATCGATCTCATGCTTGGGAGCAAATTGATCTCATGTGGTCTGGAAGGTCGGTTTCAAGAGGAAAAATGCAAAGTGGATCGATCTCCTAGGGTAGCATATCAATCTCATCAAGACAATTCTATACATACTAGACTTCTGTATTTCATTTTCCCAAGAGTTACTATTCCATTTGAAAACTAAACCTAAACCTAGCCAAGAAACACTAGAAAACTTCAGTTTGTGATCAGTTTTGAGTGAGATACAGTTGAGCAAAGTGGTTCTTAGCAAGAAGAGAACAACATACTTGGAAACAAGAGATTGAAATCAAGCGTTGATGAAGCAAGAAAGATTTTTACCATCTTGGTGAAAAAGGAAGGAAAGTTCAACTAGGTAAAATTTAATACACCACTTCGATATATGTTAAACTAGGTGTATTGATGAGTTGATTGATAAAAATATGAAATGTTGGAAATGAAAGGATCATGAAAAATGAGCATGACCTAGTTTTGGCATGAAAGTGAGAAAGTAATGAGAAAATGATGTTAACATTAGTTTGATGATGAAATATGCATGTATGAAAGATTATGAGTTAATCTTATGAAATGCATAAATTGGAAATAAGGAGAAATAAAGATAGTTATGTGAAAATATGGTATAATGCCATATTAGGAGGAAATAATGAGATTGATGAGTTTAATTGAGATTTGGCAAATGAAACGAGTATAGAGTGATATACTAACGCCAATATTTATAACAGCTTCGAAAATCACAGTGGAAGCTGATCGGACTACAAGAGTGAGCAAAACCGAGGAAGAGAGGTCACTTGACGTGATCCGAGGTAAGGGAATTTCGTGAGTAGCTAGAGATGACTACACAAATTTTAAATAGAGTTTTGATATTATACTCTATAAGAATTCCCATGAATAGGCCTAATGTGTGATAGAGACAAATGAGATAAAGTGTTTTTTATCCAAAGATAGGATAAAAAGCTTGAGAAGCATGTTGTAAACCAAAATGCATGAGTTGCATGATAGAATGGCTAATGTTTTCATGTATATGTGAAAACAGCACATTTAAGTGCTAATTTGATTTGAACTAAGAGAGTTGTGATTTAAATAAGCCATTTATCTGGTTTTGTGTGAAAACCATAAGTGCTAGAGAATACTCGCACTAGATTTAGAGATATGCATCACATAGTACTGGAGGATATACTCATATTATATTTTAATGCTATTTTATGTATGTTATAGTACTGGAAGCATTGCTCGTACTCAGTTTGTGATTGATGGATATAGAGTATTGAGAGCTATGCTCATACTCAGTTTTACGTGATAGAGTACTGGCAGCTCTGCTCGTACTCGACTTTTCATGAGTTATACATGATATCGTACTAGAGTGATTGCTCGTACTTGATTTGAAAAGAGAATTATGCATTAACCTAGTGCTAGAGGTTACTCGTACTAGTGTTTGAAATTTTGAAATGCATACACAGTGTTTAAGAGGCGGAGTGTTGATTGTGAGTCACACTCGAGATGCGCACTGTTGTTTTTACGTGATATACAATACATGTTAGCAAAATCGTGACGATTTTCTCCTTCTAGACTGAGTGTCACACCGTTGAGATGTTCGCACGTGGATTTAGAGACATGGCATTTATTCCATAGTTTCAGGGGTAAGACTTATGGCAAGCACCCCGACTATGATGTATTTCCGTGGTGTGAGGACTAAGACCTATGGCCGGCATCCCGACCATGAGGAGAGGGTCCATGAGTGTACGTTGTACCGTGCGAGTGGCATTGAGTACACTGTACTGTGTGGTGGAGTTGTGGAGTTGAGGAGTATATAGCTGGCGGTTGTGATGGACTGACCCCCCCTCCCGTTACAGCAGTGATACCCGCACACCGATATCTGTGTTGCTTGGGATTTCACATTATAGGATATGACCATAGTCCATGAGAGTATTGCATTAGCCACTAAGTGTCGCATGTTATATCACTTATTTTCATGAGACGATTAGACCTGAGAGAGAGATAGGTCGGAAACCTATTTGTGTTATGTTGTGAACTGCCATATTTACTGTGATTTAAATGTAAATGGCATGATTGAGATAAAGGCATTCCTAAATTTATAAAGATGCACTGTTTTGCATGAATGCCTACCTTTGATAACTAAGCATGATTTTAAGTACGTGAAATTTTATTCTGTACTATATTATATCATTTTGATACATGCTTTGAGATGAGAGAAAGAAAGGTAAAGCCTTATTTTCAGTAGATAGTGCGGTTGTCTACTTGCTTGTCTGATTTCCTTACTGAGCACATTGTTTGCTCATCCCCCTTTATTTTCCACTCTCTACAGATCATACGCAGTAGATTGAGCCCGACTGAGGTATAGCATTCATTGCATCCGCTGCCTATCCATCTTACGAGAGGTATACACACTTGAACATTTTGTACTGAACAATGTATATGTACAATTATGTAACCAAGTGTACGGTCGGGAAGTATATGTACACATATTGGATAACGTTTATGTTATCGAAAAGAATACTAAATTCTATGTGTATTGTGTAGTGGGTAACTAATATCGAATCATAACTCAACAGTTAAGGAGAGAAAGGTAAGTAAAGTAAAAAGCGAAAAAATTTGTAGTGGGTTTTAGTAAGTCATGGATTGAGGTCTTGACACGTATGGTCCAACATCGATCGAACCAAGAATCAGCAAATGAAGTATCAAGTTAGGTAGGGATTCCAAATGAAAATGTTTCCATGATAGTTATACAAGATTCAGATAAATGACAAATTGTAAGGAGGAAACCAGTGACAAAGTACTTTAATTCTCAACAGGTTCAACACAGAATTTCTCCACTGCCACACTAGGAATAAGGATGACCAAGAAACAGAGCCTACGACATTCATCGTTCCCACCAAACTACTCGTCAGAATCATAGCCAGCCAATATAAGCCCTTTGGGGGCCAAAATCTTCCAACAAGTATGAAATCCTCAATTCCTTCAATGATAACCATATGGATGCCACCTACTCTTAGCTTTTCCACATCAACATTTTAATCCAAAAGAAAATATGAGAATTACCTAAACCAATTTATAACTACCTCAGCAACTAAACCATAGTAATTAACAGTTAGGATTTAAAACCTGGTTCCATCACCTACAAAAACTGATATAAACATTAATTCAGCTGGCTATTCGAAAAGATTACATGCAGGATGAAACAAATCTTCCTCAACAACCTCAAACCATGCAATTAATATTAGATTACAACACCACACATAGCACATCAACCTATCCTAACCCAACTTATCCCACCATAACCATGAAACTAATGAAATCTAAGTGATAAAAACAAAGCTTAATAGAATTTAACTATATACAAGAAATAACTAGTTCAAAAAACTATTGCACACTCACACAGCGAATAATCTTCACCATAATCTCTCCTAATAAATCTCATTAACATGCAAAACCGCAACAACCTCAATAGTATGATTCCTAACATGATTTGCCCCTTCTTTCTTCCACCGTTAGACCATACAACATACCTTCCTCCATAGACACCATATTCTACGACACCACACCTTGAAACACCATACCTTGCAACACCACACCTTGCAACAAACTCCTACCTATCACCATTTCTATTTCAAATGAACATCTCGATAAGGGAACCTTATCCCCCCAGATCACCGACATAAACTTTTAGCACCACTAGGATTCGAACACATTTTCCAATTCACAAGTTCAAGCACTACTTCACTTTGTGCAAAACCAAAATATAAGTCAATTACCAAACCATCTCCAGCTAATTCAAAGCGACAACAATGCAACAAATTACTTTACTCAAACCACGACTAAGAGAGTTTTTGTTTTAAACATATGATTTCTAACGATGTGTTTTCACCATTTCAACTATCATAGCTCAAGTGTTTATTACCTAGAGACATTTAGAAATCTTAATTTGATCGAGAGGTTGTATAGGTACAAACGAAATTATTACTCATATGATGCCACTACTCCTATAACAGCTACTGAACCCCGATGTGATTCATCTTCTTTTGCCACCTCTAATAAAGATGCTTGCGTGGAACTTAAAGAGGCAAGTAAAAATGACTTTCTTTTTAAACTCATGACCCTATTAAATAGATACAATCAATAAAATTTTAGTTCTAATGGAAAAAAAGGTTAGTCAACACAGAGCCAACGTTATTAGAACACGTAATCATTACAATGGCCAATAGTTTCAACACCTATAGGATATGCTGAGGGAATTTCGCTTTTATGGGATCCCAACTAAGTAACAATCAACACACATAGCAATATAACTCGAGATATGACTACATAAGTTGTACCACATCCACCACAAAAACCTTTTTTTCTTGACTTACCAGCATCCATAACCACACTTACATCAACATGTATGGCAACATATTTATGATTTATCATTATCCATTAATATCTCTTATGTAATCATAGGTGATTTCAATTGCATCTTCGATTCGCATAAACAATTTAGTATATACTCTTCAAATACTCGAAACCTGAATAGATTATGAAATTGTTTGCATACATGCAATTTATATGACATAAAGTATAAAAGTCCAAAAATATACTTGGAATAATAAACAGTTAGGAGACAATCATATTCATAAGATACTGGACAAGGTAGTAGCAAATTCTATTTGGTGTTATCATTTTCCTAAACAATATCCTTCACAACTTGACAACCATAGGATTTGACCACTCTCCTTTATTATTAAATTTAGTTCCTTACCAATATAAAACATATAAAAGACTTAAGTATGAATCACATTAGGTAAATTATGAAGATTACAAATCCTTGGTCCACAATATTTTGTTTATATCTAGATGTGGCTTATATGCATTTGATTTTGCTAGGAAAATTGCTTATTTACAATTTAAAGAATAGAAACAAACATCTATTCATAATACTAAATATCAATTGGATAAACTAAAAGAGAAACTTCATAATTTACAAATGATTTTATCAAATAATACATATATAATTCTTATTGAAGAAGACATAAGTTAACAAGAGAAATTGATAATCTTCAAGCCATGGAAGAATCATACTGGGCTCACCGTGCACATGATACTTAGATTAAAGAAGGTGATAAATAATACTAAATACTTCTAGGCTAAAGTTAACCACCATAGAAAAACAAATTATATTCAATCTTTATATTTTCTTGATATTGGATGGACTTCAGATACATCCACAATCCAAACAACATTTCAACAATATTACACTAATATTTTTGAAACATCTCATCTTTCGACTTATAAATTCAGTCATCTCTCCAACATTCCTCGGTTGAATGAGGAAGACATCTTAAATTTAATGAAGCTTTAACTCTCTAAATGATATAAAATAATAATAATAATAATAATAATAATGATATAATAATAATAATAATAATAATAATAATAATAATAATAATAATAATAATAATAATAATAATAATAATAATAATAATAATTGAAACATCTCATCTTTCAACATATGAATTCAGTCATCTCTCCAACATTCCTCGGTTGAATGAGGAAGACATCTTAAATTTAATGAAGCTTTAACTCTCTAAATAATAATAATAATAATAATAATAATAATAATAATAATAATAATAATAATAATGGCTTCTAATAAAGCTCCATGTCCAGTTGAACTTTATGCAAATAATAATAATAATAATAATAATAATAATAATAATAATAATAATAATAATAATGGCTTCTAATAAAGCTCCATGTCCAGTTGGACTTTATGCAAGTTTATTACAACATTATTAGAATCAAATAATCCCCTCGGTAATAGCTACTATTCAAATCTTTTTCCATTCTAATCACTTACTAAAAAAAATAAATGAAACCATCATAGTATTAATTCCAAAAAAAAAAAAAAAATCACCTTACAAAGGTAACACATTTCCACCCCATCAGCCTCTATAATGTCATAGACAAGATTAATTCTTCTATCATTACTTCACCTATTCAGCCAATTATTCAAAAATTGGTTTCATCACTACAAAATGCTTTCATACATGGATGACATATTCATGATAGCACTATAATGTACTAGAATTATTTCATTCCTTAAAAAAAAAACATGGAAATGCAAAATACTTTGCTTTAAAGCTATATTACGAAATTGGAATAGTCATTCATTAGAGGTTGTTTAAAACAATATAAATTTCCTAATCATTGGATTAGTCTAACTGTGGAAATGTATTCATACATCGTCTTTCTCATCATGATGAATGGTATACTTCTAGATCCCATTAAGCTTTTGAGAGGATTACGCCAAAGAGACCCTTTATCTTTGTGTTTATTTATATTATGCTTGCAATAACTATAAATTATATACTTAATGCACCATTACACGATCATAAAAGACCAAATTGCCCATTTTACTGTTTTCGATGCAAATAAGGTCGCTTGCGCATAGAGATGTTCATAAGCCCCAATACACCTATTCGTAAATCTTCGAATCATCACATAATGATGATATCTGACCTCAAGTAAACTTATTGAACCCTTAAAATTTAAAATTTTGAGTTATTTTTGTAAGGCCTGAAAATTCACATGTAACCTTTATGATTTCATGATGTATAGACAAGTTACATTTGATATGAATCATAAGAAATGAATGTTTTTAAGTTCCAAATGTGTATGAAATGTAAAATAAGTAGTGAAGCAAATTGGATATGAATGTAACAATGAGTTTCTGGGAAAACTGCAGCAAGAATGCAGCATATGAGGAGCAGATCAATCTCATTAGCAAGGAAGATCGATCTTATGGCTTGAAAATACAATGCCAAAGAATTTTACAAGGGGGAGATTGACCTCTCATTCAAAACAGATTGATCTCTAAAGGGTTCTGGATAACACAGATCGATCTCATCTCAAGGGCCAGATCAATCTCTATATGATTCTGTCTGAAGTAGATCGATCTCATGCTAAGGAGCAGATCGATCTCATCTTCTTAGAATCGAATTTTGAAGAGATAAACACAGGGCAAATCTATCTCTCATGGTTAAGAGATTGATCGCCAAGGGCAATTCTATATATACTGGACTGCTGCACCTTCATTTCCCCGAGAACAACCAATCCTTCATTTAACCAAAGTAAAACCTAACCTTTCCTACTCCAAAAATCATCCATTGCAATCAGTTTTGAGTGAGATTTGTTTTAACAAAGTTGTTCCTTGTGAAGAGGAGAACAACATAGTTGAAAACTAGAAGTTGAAACCTTGGATTGAAGGAGCAAGGTGAATTTCCCCAATTTGGCAAAAAGAAGAAAAATAAAGCTAGGTAAGATTCAATACACCAACTTCAAATATGTTAATATAGGTATCTTAGTGAGTTGATTGGTGTATGTTTTGATAGCTGAAAACACCTTGAACATGTTAAATCTTCATAACCTAGAAAATGGCTTGGATTTGAGAAAATGATGAGAAAGTTGAGTAGTCATGGATTTGATGATGACTGAAGCATGTAGTGATGTTATTAAGCATGTATATATGATTGTATGATAGTTTTGTGAAATACACGTGTTGGAAATGGAATTAAGTAAGAGTAAAGTCCAATGAGATGTAATAAGGTCAAATGAGTGTAAAAAGGGCTAAATGCATTGATGTGAGATTCATGTAAGTGAAAATTTAGTATATTAAGGTATACTGATAAGAATAGTTATCTACAGCTCGGAGTTATATATTGGAAGCTGATTGGACTGCGAGGTTTAGTAGCACTGAGGAAATGAGGTCACGTGATGTGATCAGAGGTAAGAGAATTTTGTGAATAGCTAGAGATAGCTACACATATTTTGCATAGAATTTTGATTATTATATTGTATATGGATATCCGTGTATAGAAACGTTTCGATAGGAAACGATAAGGTAAAATTGTGATTTTACCCTGAATAAGGGTAAAAAGCTTAGGAAGCATGTTTGTGACTAGTTTTGATAGTTACATCGATAGGTTGGCTAATGTTTTCATGTTTTATGCGAAAACAACACGTTATATTGTTAATTTGATTTAATTGAGTGAACCCAGACTACTTTCAGTACACGCTTAGGTATATTCCCTGATGTTTATTTCTAGACATTGGTAATGTATAGATACTGATTTGTAAATACTTTTGGGATGTAATATATTTTAAAGATTGGTATATAAATGGTTCTAGAAGTAAACAAATGCTGATGATGTAGTTGTGAATTTGTGGAGATGGAAAATAATAAGTTTAGCAAATAAAATCAACTGGTTATAGATATAAATGTAGTTGCGATCATGTTTATTGTAGGAATGTAAGTTAAGATATAAGAGGGCATACTGCCGAAATTAGGACAAACTCTATTCGATTAATAGAATAAGTAAAGGAAGAAATCAAGTAACCTACACTGTACAAGAATGCAACCTAGGTAAGAAAATAAGAATTAAAGAAAAAAGTTAGCTCCTATTTTCGTGTTTCTGGGACGTCACATTAACCCTAAAAATTTCAATTTCCTGCACAAGCTCCAAATTTACATCAAATTCATCATCAATTCATTGAAATGAACCAAACCGATCAAAATTTAAACTTCAAAATAGAACTTACCCAATTGAAACCCACTGTTGAGCTTTTCTCTCTTTAAGAGAACCTTCGGTTCTCTCTCTCTCATTCAAGGAATGCCAATGGTTCTTCCTTTACTCTATGGGTTTCACAGTTTTCTCTTTTTTCTTATTAAGTTTCAATTGATGAAGATTAGAAAAAGGAAGAGAGAATTTTCAATTGTGAAGAAATGGAGAGAAAGTGGGTTTTCAATTTCTTCAAAGCCTAAGGGAGGACTATTTTTGACTTCTTAAAGGAAACCTTGAGGGTGGTTGACTTTTCCAGGCCAAAACAGTGAAGGATGGTCAACTTTCCTTTAAGAAATCCAAGGGAAGAAAAATTGGTGAGTGTTTCCTTCTAGGGCTATTGAGTTTCACCAACAAATGGGAGGTGTGAAACCCAATTTTTCATACTAATATTTATTTAAAAGCTAAGTCGAGAAGTTTAAAATTTATCTAAATGTTCGTGTAGGACCTGGAGTAGCAAAGATGCCCAGAATAATGGCATGAGGCCCGAGGCACGAACTTTGAGGTAAGGATCCGAGTTTAAGTATTCTTTAAGAAAGTATGTTTATAAGTACATTTTGATGGTTAGAAAGTGAAACTAAGGTATTGGAAGTGAAAAAGCTAGTAAAACTCGGGTTTACACTAAACCGAGCAAATAGACCTAGTAAGCAAAATAAATTCGGAATAAATTTTATAAATTCACAAAAATTATTCTGAGGCCATAGGAAATTAGTATAAGGTATATTTGAGATGGGGAATGAAGATTAAGTGGTAATACAGAGGTTTCGGTGATCGAATTAATTTTTAATGTAAATCGAAAACCTTGAGCGATTTCAATCTGTAATGACCAAATCATGCAAAATGATCTCAATCGGGGAACGTTTCTTAAACAAGTGGGACCCAAAGTTTATGGGGGACACTACAGACATAGTAGAACACTTGAGAAGTAGAAATTTGGAAGAAATGGGCTGGAAAATATTTTTCATGGATTTTCTAACAAAGGGTAGCGGGCTGCCGTGGCCCAGGAAACTGCTGACCCATGAGAAATTGCTAAATTGGGAGACCTTCCAGAAGGCCAAAATTTTTGATATTTTCTAGATTTAAATTAGACCCCATGATAGTTTTGGAAAAGTATAGATCGACCCGAAAGCTTTTGAAATAAGAGAGAACTACTTCAACAAAGTTGACGTAGGTGTCCCTATCCAATCAGGATTTGTGTGAATTGTCAGACCCCCTTCCTACCAATTTCAGACTTCATCCAAGAAGGATAAAATCTTCCATCCTAAGCCCTATATAACATATACAAAATCCAGCCAAAAAGAATGTCGTTTACTAGGTGAAAAACTAGAAAGAAGAACAAGGGCACAATCAGTCCTACTTCGAGGTGAGAGAAGAACTCAAATTTGAAAGTTTTTAGTTTCTTTTTAATGTTTTTCTTGATGTTTCTAAGATGTATACATGTTGATTTACAGCTTAGAAGCTTTCTGGATAAAAATTAATTGGTCAAAGTTTGTCAAACTTAAGGTAAAGTTGATGGAAGATGATGATGTTGAGATATGTTAATGCTTGATGTTGTTAGATGCTTTTTAGTTAAGTTGAAAGTTGAGAAATAATTTCTATGGACTTGTGTAGGATTGGCCATCATGTAGATGTTAGGGTAGTGATAAAAGTTGATTGAGTTTGAGGTTATCGAAAGTTAAATTTACATTGGAAAAGTCCGGTTTATAGCCCAGCTTAGTGAAAAACTGAGAAGTATGAATATGGGCAATTTGACATGTTGGAAAGTATGAATTAAAGACTTGAATAAGTAATTAGGTTGATAAGTTTATGAATTTGAAGTTAGAAGAACAAAATTGTCGAAATTAGCTTAAACTGGCACTTTAATCGATAAAACTGAAAAAGTAAGAAAAATTACCGAAAAAGGGTCTGATTGACCTCATTTAAGTTGTAAATGAATAAGAATATGAAATAAGGATGATTTGACTACTAATTGGGTTTTTTGTGGTAACTCGAGGTATCGACACGTAAAATGAGATAAACCCGAGACTAGGCGAATTAGAGTTGCACTAGCCTCGTTGAGGTAAAGGATGTAATTTGAAGTTGTAATGTCATCCTGTACCTGTTTATATCGTATGAAATGATTTAATGGATGTATAAAGAGTTTTCATGGAAAAACTGAGCCTTTCTGTTAGGAATTCTTAAAAGGAATAGAAATCTAGTTTAATTCCTAAACCCAGCCATTTTTGGTATACTAAGTATGAGTTTTAATATACTAATATTTTATATTAGAAACTTTATGGTTTAAGATTTCAATTTCAAATGATTTTATGTATGTATGAATGCAAGTAAAGAAGTATGGTTTTTCTGAGACTAGAGGGCTACCTCATAGCATATGTTGTATGCATATCATGGCCACTACTTATGTTGCTCCGACTCTACCACTTGTGGTGCTCGTTATGTTTCGTATGTGTAGTGCTTGTCTCCAAATTTGTGGTGTTTGAGTTCGCTACGCGTGGCGCATGTTTCGTAGTATTTGGTGTCTGCGCAGCACGCATGTATGTCTCCCATACGATGAGTGCCACTGGTGCCTGTGCCCAAGCAATGTGCTAGTAGAATATTTATTCAGATACTACGTTTATTTGTTGTACGACCCTAATCCCGTCTACAGGCCCTACCATGGCCATCGATACAGAATTCCCAATACGAAGGAAGACGTATGGTTGCATT
This sequence comes from Firmiana major, assembly GCA_033439115.1. NCBI lineage: Eukaryota > Viridiplantae > Streptophyta > Magnoliopsida > Malvales > Malvaceae > Firmiana > Firmiana major. Next base: position 45,432,515 of record CM065905.1, read on the forward strand.
ATAGCTATCCAGACATAGCCAATCTCCATGTTTTAATGTATGAACATTTTAAGTATGAAAGAAAGTAAGTAAGAAGTATGTGAATTTTAAGCAAGTAAGTGCATAAGTTTGCTAAAGTAAGCATGCATGTAAGTATACTTTATTTCAAAGTAAGTAAATATACTTTATTTCAAAGAAAGTAAGTATGCAAGTAAATCAAATTTCATAAGCATATATGTACGAATGTTTTATTTCAAAGTAAGCATGTAAGTTTATGCAAATGGATTTAAGTAAGTACGAAAGCATGTTAACCCTAATTTCCACATGTTTTTGGGATTTGTCAGGATTTCTTTAAATGCTTTCCTTACTAATCTTTATCGAAAGCTCATCTTTTTTTTTTTTTACTCCATTTCAGATTACCTATGTAAGACCCACTTTTGGTGATGTATTCCTTATGATTCATACAATGTGCACATTTTCATATGTTAATTGAATCATAAGAAGAGATTTTTGCTTGAATAAAGTTGCATAGAGAATGAATGAATATTCATAAATTCATGTAATGTCTAAATAAAGGCTGAAGTGGCCACTGACTAAACAAATGGAACTCAAAACATTCAGGCCGAATAAAAGGACTTAAAACACAAAATCATAATGTAAAGAATGTGAATTCTAAGTATCTTTTATGATTTCAAGCAGTACATACAAGTTCCTTAACACAAGAATCATATGAAATAAACCTTTCCATACTCAAGTGGGAATAGAATGCAAAATGACTAGTAAAGCAATCAAAGGCAAGGTTTCTTTTGAAATTCTGGAAAAATTTATAGTAGGAATTGTCCAAATGAAGGCCAGATCGATCCCCTATTCAAAGCAGATCGATCTCTTACTTAAGCAGATTGATCTCAGTTTTGTTCTGTCTTGAAAGGATTGATCCCTTCCTATGTATAGATCGATCTCCATTTGATTCTTCCAAGAGTAGATCGATCTCTCCCCATGAGCAGATCGATCTCCATTTGCTTCTACCTAGCAAGGATCGATCCCTTCCCACAAGAAGATTGATCCCCTCTTCAAAATAGATCGATCTCCACTTGATTCTGCCAAGAAAGGATCGATCTCTTCCCAATGAGCAGATCAATCCCACACTTACACACCAGAATATTTTGATAGCTTAAACCAAGGGAAGATCGATCTTTTACCCTAGGAGATCGATCTCACCACCCTTATTCTATAAAAACTCGATGACAAAGCCTTTTTTCTCATAAAATCAAAACACCTACTCCATTTTTACCCAAAAAGAACAAGTTTTCTCACTTTAGAATACCACCCTCTTCCAAAAATTGAGAAAAGTTGCATTGAGCAAAGTTGTTCATTGTCAGAAGAAGAACAACATAGTTCGGAATCAGCATTCAACTTGTTGGATTGATGGAGCAAAAAGGTCTTCCAATTTTGGACAAGAGACAAGACAAGCTAGGTGAGTTTTCAATACACCAACTCCAAGTATGTTTGTCTAGACATTGTTATAAGGAGATTAGTGTATGTATTGTTAGTTGAAACTACCTAGAGCATGATGAATCAAACATGACCTAAAAATGGATTTAGTGTGAGAAAATGAGATACGGTTTATTTAATGATGAATGGATTATACTAAGGTGTTAGTAATATTAGATGCATGATTTTGAGATGGTTTAGTGAAAGCAACTTATGTAAATGGATGAAGTTGTGAAAGGTGCATATAAGGTGTTTGTGAAAATGCATAAATGAATGGAAAACTAAGGTCAAAGGGCTTAGAATTTGATTCAATGAGAGATAATGGACCTAAGGAGCCCAATGGGCTTAGGTGTAATGATTAGTGCAATCGATATGGACTTAAGAGAGAATTAGGCTCAATAAGATATATTGACTTAGATAAAGTCAGAATATAAGTTATTAATAATTGACTCATGTGATTGATGAATGTTTGCAGCTCCCGAGGATATATCCGGAGCAAATCGAGACCAATCACGAAAAGTGAGAAAGGAAGAAGAAGTTGTTTCTAAGTGAATTAAGGTAAGAGAATTTTATTGGCTCTTAGAGATACTTGTACGTTTTTTTGGGTGCATTACAGTTTCTAAATTGTTTGAGGGTCATAGAAAAGAAATGAATGTTTGAAAAGCGAAGGAAATTGGGATTTTAGAAAAATTTCATGAAAAACAAAAACATGATGTTTTTGAGTCTTTTTACTGCATTTTAGCATGTGGATAGGTAGGCTAGCTAGCTTTTAAATGGTTTGCAAGAAAATAGTTGATTTAGTTTTAATAACCATTCTTTGCACACAAATGAGCCACCAACATGAGTTTTACGGAAATAAAGCGTGTAACAGCGTTGCTCGCACGGGATTTGACTTGTTTATGCATGCATTAGTGCTGGAGCGGTGCTCTCACTAGAGTTTTACATGCATGAGTGCTGGAGCCTAGCTCATACTAGTTTTCACATGGATTTTATGACATTATGCTGGAACCTATCTCACACTATTTTTCACATGGATTTTATGACATGGTGCTAGAGCATTGCTTGCACTAGATGTTCACTACATATTTGCAGCCGTGCTAGACTACTTGCACATGGTTTTATGACATGTTGGGAGCTGTGCTAGGAGCTTCGGGTAGACTGTGTGTCACACCGATTAAATAGGGTCGCACGTGCATATTGAGATGTAGCACGATATGATGTGATGATATGGGTCCACGGTGAACATCGTACTTGCATATAGCATGGAGTACGTTATACTGTGTATGGATATTTATATATATACCGTCTTCGGATGAAGGTTAGATCTGCTATGGACTGATGGATTGGACGTGACCCACCTCCCGTACGGAAGCAAATAGAGGTGATACCCCGCACACTAGGATCCGTGTGCCTGGGATCACAAAGGATATGACCATAGTCCTAGTTATTACCCTTATTATTATTTGCCTAATCTCACATGTCACCTTGTTTATGATGAATCCATGTTTCAAATTGTTTTATGGGTTAGGACAGTCCAAGGGAAAGGCTGAGTCCTGATGAATGCTGATTTGTACTAATTTGTGTTAACTATTAAATGCTTTAAAGTGCACCTCACATGATGATTTTCCATGTTTTAAATTCGACTTATGCATGATGATTTTCCATGCTTTATTTACGACTTGTGCATTGATTTGAATAGAATGAACTGCTTTATATATCATGAACACATGCATGAGTAACTGCTTGGTTTTACGCATGGCATTACGATCATGTAGATAGTACAGTTATCTACCTGCTTGCATGATTGCCTTATTGAGCGCCTGGTTTGCTCACCCCCTATTTTCCCCCTCTACAGAGCACTTTTAGTAAACTGAGAGCGATTGAGGATTTAATTTTTAGAGTTCATTGCATCCCACCATATAAAGGTATACACATTTGGACGGTTTTGTATCTAGACCTGCAATAGCACAGTAATATTTTGAATGTAACATTTGGGGACGTAAAGAATTGTAAACACATGTAAATAACAACTCTGATTAAGAAATACAAGTGTTTACCTTTAAATAAACTGTAAATTGAAATGGTATGGTTGGATGAGATTTACATCGACACACAGCCCAACTGTTAGTGGTGAAGCTATTCATGATCAAAGGAAGGTAAGAATAATGGGTCAAATAATAAACAAAAAATGAAACATTTGTAGTGGATTTTTGGTAAATTGAGGGTCGTGACAGAGGTGGTATTAGAGCTGAGTTGGTTTAATGCGTGTCGGTGATAATAATTAGAAAACTAACATCCCCATGTTACCGTGTTTGTCTAGATACAACTGTGTATATCGAGATGAGTTTGACTAAGAAATGATTGTGAATGTAGGAATCTAGGCATTATGCCGAATACTAGTCGCGGTAGAGGGGCAAGAGCATGAGCTAGAGGCCGTAAGGGTAGGCCTGAGAGTCGTGCTGAGTCGTTACCACATGAGACTCAGGAGGAGATAGAGGCAGAGGCTGAAGTTGAGCATGCCCCACAGGGTTCGACAGAGAGACCTGAGAGTACTGAGGCACTCTTCGTGAGGATAGAGCGGAGCTTAGAGACGATTTTGGAGTTGATTGTCCAGTCGATACCTGGAGCTGGGGGCGAGTAAGGTCCAACTTCACAAGGTAATGCTGAACAGGCGGCTGCTCCTGAGATGCTTGCACAGCCAGCCCAGAGACCCCAGATTACAGATACTCCCACACCCCCACCAGTACAAAATACACCTTCTGCTATTGCTCCACCACAGTAGAGATTGGGGTTATGGATATGACCTATATAGATTACGATAGTTCCAAAAATTTAAACCGCTATCTTTCTATGAGATTAAGGACCCAGTAGCTGTAGAGGATTTGGTGAATGAGATTGAGAAATTATATGGATTTTTCACGTGTACTACTACAGAGATGGTTGCTTTTGCCGCAATCATGCTGAAGGGATCGATAGAGCATTGATGGAAGTCCACCAGACCCATTCTGAGAGCTCGGCATACAGAGATTAGTAGGGATATATATTTGGAGGCCTTTCGGAGGCAGTATCTTTCGGATACTACGTAGCGAATCCTGTAGATGGAATTTTTGGAATTGACCCAGGGGAGTAGATCAGTGGATGAGTATGAGACAAAATTTATCTCCCTTTATAGGTATGATCCTGACACGATGCATAGTGAGGTTAAGAAGGTCCTGAAGTTTATGGATGGACTAAAACTAGCCATTAGATCCCGATTGGTTCCTTTTGATATACCAACCTACGAAGAGGCAGTGCACAGGGCACAGTTGTGTGAACAGGATATTGAGCGAAATGCCTCAGAGTTCGGGAAGGTTAGTAGAGTAGAGCAGTGGATAGAGGCTTCAGTTATAGACGAAGCAGAAGATTATCTGGGAAGAGGCTGAAGATTGAGGAGATCCGAGAGAGGATAGTTAATCCTCCCGTGTATCCAACCATAGCCCCAGCAAAAGGTATAGTGATTGGAGGGCCACGACCTACTACAAAACACTACAGTAAGTGTGGTAGGTACCATAGTATTCGACCATGTTATAGATCTCCTGTAGTATGTTTTCGATGTGGGAGGCTAGGGGATGTGATCTGAAATTGCCTATAGATGATTGAGAATGCCCCACAGAAGGGCAAGGAGCTAGAGAGAGCTTTATTGATGCTCCTACTTTGAGACGAAGGGTGACAGCTGAAGAGAAAGGGAAGCAGGTAGTTGGCAGAGGGCTAGTACACGTACTGGACCAGGATACTGTAGATTAGTTTTAAGATGTGGTGAAAGGTACCATCTTGATCATTAATTTTGAAGCTTATGTTTTGATAGATCCCGGTGCCACACATTCATTTTTATCGTCTTCATTTGCATATAAGTTGTTTAAATATGTGAAGCTTACCCCGTGAAATAGAAGGATGCTAATAAGCACTCTCATGAACATTAGTCAGCTAATCAAATATGTATTTAGGGATTGCAAGTCGAAAGTAGGGGAAAAAGAAATGTCTGCCGACCTCATTTTAATGTATATGAGAGATTTGATGTAATCCTAGGAATGGATTGGTTGGTTGTAAATCGTGCTATGGTAGATTATTTTTCTAAGATGGTAACTTTTCAAGGATAAATAGCGTTAGCGTAAGTTTCCCCGAACAATGTATTGTAAAATTCCCTTGAAAAGTAATGAAAGCAGAAGTTGTTGTAAGCGAAATAGATGAGTTTCTATACTGACTAAAGGATTAATATTTTGAAAGGTTATATTGCGTACGTGGTTGAGGCAGATAAGGCACTCTCAGAATTGTGAGACATCCCCGTAGTCAGGGAATTTCCAAATGTCTTTTCGGATGATTTACTAGGGTTACTGCTAAATAGAGAGATAGAGTTTTATATAGATTTGGCACCTGGTACAGAGCCGATATCCAAGCCACCGTACATAATGGCTTCGATTGAGTTGGAGGAACTAAAGAAGCAATTACTAGAGTTGTTAGATAAGGGGTTCATCAGACCGAGTGTATCGTCTTGGGGAGCACCGATCCTATTTGTGAAGTAGAAGGATGAGAGCCTTCGACAGTCTATGGACTACACGTTGTTGAATAAGGCGACCATTAAGAATAAGTACCCCTTTTCATGCATCGATGACTTGTTATATCGACTTCAGGGAGCGTAAGTCTTTTTTAAGATAGATATGATATTTGGGTACCATCAGTTGAGAATCTGGGATGAAGATGTACCCAAAATAGCTTTTCACACCCGGTATGGTCATATGAGTTTATGGTTATGCCATTCGGGTTGACGAATGCTCCCATAGCTTTTATGTTATTGATGAATGAGGTGTTTCATCAATATTTAGATCGGTTTGTTATCGTGTTCATCGATGACATCTTGGTGTACTCAAGATTTAGGGAAGAGCATGAGCAACACCTGAGTATTATGCTATAAACCCTCCGAGAGAAGAAGTTATACGCTAAACTTAGTAAGTGTGACTTTTAGCTAAAGTAGATCTCTTTTCTGGGACATATTGTATCGAGGGATGGTGTGTCAGTAGACCCATCCAAGATTGAGGTAGTGGTTCAGTGGCAGAGACCCCAGACAGTCATCGAGATCAAGTGTTTCTTGGGTTTAGCTAGGTATTATTGACGATTTGTGGAGGCATTTTTGAGATTAGCTGCTCTATTGACACGTCTCACGAGGAGGTGTTGAATTCGCATGGGACAATAGATGTGAGAGGAGTTTTCAGGAGCTGAAGTGTCGATTAACCACAGCTCCGATTCTCACCATTCCTACCAGCTCGAGAGGTTTTTCTATATATACAGATGCTTCGTACCAAGGGTTGGGCTGTGTATTGATGTAGGATGGAAAGGTAGTCGTCTATGGATCTGGACAGCTGAAGGATCATGAGAGAAACTACTTGACCCACGATCTAGAGTTGGCGGTCGTGGTATTCGATTTGAAAATATGGCACCTTATCTTTACGGTGAGAAATTCCAAGTATTCACTAACTATAAGAGCCTAAGTATCTGTTATCACAGAATGAGTTGAACATGAGACAGAGAAGGTGGCTCGAGCTTTTGAAGGACTATGATTGTGAGATCTTGTACCACCCGGGTAAGGCGAATGTAGTGGCTGATGCACAGAGTAGGAAGCATCTCGGGTTGGTATCGTACATGATGATCAGGGAACACGAGCTGTTGGAACAGTTTGTGAGCCTTAGTTTAGATGTAACCCTGCCTAATACTGATAGTGGTTGTATAGTAGCTAGCCTGTGAATGGAACCGAATGTGGTAGATCGTATCTGACAGGCTCAACAGATTGATCAGCAGTACAGTGATGTTATCGAGCATATACAGAGAGGTGCAGAGACTGATTTTGAGTTGAGTTTAGATGGATTGCTGAGGTTCAGGGGTAGGATATGTGTCCCTGATAACCTAGAGATCGGAAGATTGATCTTAACAGAAGCTCATTCGTCGAAGTATACACTACATCCGAGAAGTAACAATATGTATCAGAACCTCTAGAAAGTGTATTGGTGGTCAGGGATGAAAAGAGATGTAGCGGAGTATATGGCAAAATGTCTTGTCTGTCCACAGGTGAAGGTAGAGCATCGGAAGCCTGCAGGGCTATTACAACCCCTAACGACTTGGAAATAGCAGCATGTCACTATTGACTATGTGATGGGTTTACCCAGGACCCGCATGAATCATGATGTGATTTGGGTAATAGTGGACAAATTTATGAAGTGGGCACACTTTCTAGCTATGATAGCCACCGATACTCTGAGTACTCTGGCAGAATTATATGTGCGCGAGATAGTGAGGTTGCATGGTATTTCGATGAGCATAGTGTCAGATAGGGATTCCCGCTTCACTTCTCACTTTTTGGAACACTTTCAGGAAGCAATGGGGACCCAGTTGACTTTTAGCATAGCATTCCATCCTTAAATAGATGGTCAGTCAGAGAGGACTATATAGACCCTAGAAGACATGTTGAGAGGTGTGCATTTGATTTTGGAGGCTCTTTAGATGACCATTTACCACTCGCAGAGTTCACTTATAATAACAGTTATCATTCGAGTATCGAGCTGGCACTGTATGAGGCTTTATATGGTCGAAGATGCTGTTCCCCTATTGGATGGGAAGAGGTAGGTGACCGATAGATATTTGCTTCTGACTTAGTGAGACAAGCCTCTGAGGACGTCCAATTGATTTGTGGGAAGTTACGGACAGCCCAGAGCTGACAAAAGAGTTATGCTGACAGGAGACAGAGACCATTGGAGTTTATAGTGGGTGAATCAGTATTTTTGCGAGTTTCTCCTTCCAAGGGTATAACGAGGTTCAGAAAGAAAGGGAAGTTAAGTCCTCATTACATTGAACCTTTTGAGATACTTGATAGAGTGAGAGATAAGGCCTATAGGCTAGCATTGCAACCTAAGTTACCAGGCGTCCATAATGTCTTCCACCTCTTTACGTTACGGAAGTACCACCCGGACCCATGCACGTGATTAGATATGAGCCGTTGGAGCTTAATGAGAACATGTCATATATTGAGAAGCCGGTTTGGATATTGGATAGGAAAGAGAAGGTGTTGAGATCGAAGACGATTCCCTTAGTGAAAGTTCTTTGGCAGTATCACATTGTCATGACCTCAGCTAATCGAAACTCGTGATAAATTTTTCGCTTTTTTTTTATACTTACATGACCTCTGATCGTGACCAAGCACAACCAATAGTTGGGCTGTGTGTCAGTGCCCATATCATCACCATACATTTTACAGATAGTGCACAATTTAAATTAAATATAGACTCATACGTTATGCACTATTTTCTTTTCATTTCTTTACAATATGTACCCAGTCTATACATCCCAGTGTCAATACAAAATATAGTATCGTGCTTATGTTATTTAGATACAATATATACAATGTGTATATACCTTAAGTGATGGGCAGTAGCGGATGTCTGGAATGCAGTACTCAGTCATCTCAAAGTCTACTGAAAGAAATCTGTGTAGGAAAAAGAAAGGGGTGAGCGATCAACAGCTTAGTAAGGTAATCCTATGACCAAGTAGATAACTCTACTGTCTACATGTTCGTGATGCCATGCATGAACCATCCTTTCTCCACATTAATTTAAAACACAGATTCATGGATACACATATGCCACATAATGGATGTCATGTAAAAACGATGCACAATACACATGGGTTAAAATAACATGGAAGAACATCATGCGATATCAATTTAAAAACCCAATTCACTTTTATCAAAACCACATTTCAGTCAAGATCCGACCCCTCCTTGGGTGGTCCTGACTCACACTAGAATCCAAAAAAACACGTTTTTCAAATCATAGGTTAATACCATGAGAGACTCAACAATATATATACATCAGGCAATGCCTAAGATTATGGCCATATCCTTGTAAGCCCAATACTACAGGGATCCTTTGTGCCGGGTCTCACTACTATCGAGAATCGCCCCAGGTGGTGGGTCAAATCCAACCCGTCGGTCCTACCTAATCACTTAAATCTGAAGATGCCACTTACATCCGAAGATGCCACATAAATATAATATAGCACGGTACAATGTACTCCATGCGATATGTAAGGTATAACATACTCTGTGAACCCATATCTCATATCCATACTCGTGCCCTGTCTCAAAATGCCCGTGCGAGCTTATTTAATCAGTGTTATACACAGTCTACCCGACGCTCCAAGCACGGTTCAAAGCATGTTTTGATAAGACTAGTACGAGCAATGCCCCAGCACTCTGTAATAAATCACATAAAACTAGTGCAAGCTAGGCTCCAGCACTCTATCATAAAATCATTTAAAATCTTGGTACGAGCCATGCTCCAGCACCATGTCACGAAAATCACCTAAAATTTTGGTGCGAGCTGAGCTCCAGCACCTATGCATGTAAAACTCTACTACTAGCCCCTGCTCCAACACTAATGCATGTATCACACAAATCAAAACTCGTGCGAGTTGAGCTCTAGCATGTCACATTTTCATAAAATCACGTAGGCAGCTCAGGTGCGAGTTGAGCTCTAGCATGTCACATTTTCATAAAATCACGTAGGCAGCTCAGTTATCTCAAAACAATTTCCAAAAGAAATCTCATTGTTGAAAATATGCAATGTTGTGCATTTTTATTTAAAAGCTAGCCAGCCTACTCATGCACGTGTCAACATGCCTCAAAATCACGCAAGAACCCCTTGTTCTTGCCTCTCCTAACTTTTCCTAATTTCATAAGTTTTTCCCCTCCTAGGGGCATTTTGGTCATTTACCCATTTGGGTATAATAAATTTTTATTTAAATTCTAGACCCTATGGACTTTTTTAGTTGATGAAAATGCAAGCAAAAATTCGTAAAGATATCTCTAGCAGTCCGTAAAATTCCCTTACCTGAAATCATGCGCGAGCTTATCATGTCGCAACCGTACCAGGTCTCTCAGTACAATTCGCTCCAAACCAAGTCTACGGAGCTGCATATAACCACGTATTGGGTAAGTTCTAATATACTTATTAGAATTTCACTCTTACTGATCGAATCTAAAGCATTGGGCTCGTTTTACTCTATTGAGCCCGATTGCACCTTAATGGGCCTCGACCCATTTTCAGCCCGTTTCCACCTAGTAAATCCCTTATTCAGGTCTATTTGGCTCATTTGGCTTACCAATACTCATCGGGCTTCGTTCCAAACTCATTGGATAGCTAGTATACTATTTACGATAATTACTTGAAAATTTTGAATACAATTCATTTTATGCAGAATTAATCCGTTAAATCCGTAAAATAATCTTAACTCTGCATTAAGGACTCAAATTATTGTAATTAAAGTGTACTTACCCAATGCTATGTGGGGTATGGAAATTGGAGCTCAATCGGTTCTCGTTCGGGCTCTGTCGTAGAACTGCACAATTAGATTAATTCGGCTTATTTTCCATTAAATATAATATTAAATTAATTTTCAAAATTTACCCGTAGGACAATCTCGACAATTGGTCAACTTACCTGAATCTCGAGATGTCCCTGAACAAATTTCTTTCATTTTCCCCTTTCTTTCTTTTTCTTTTCTTTCCCTTTCCTTCTTTTTCCTTCCCATTTCCTCTCGACCAAAACGGTGCTGTTTCTGGGCCCTCACCGTCGCCGATCCTTTTCGGTTGTTTCACCAGACGAATCAGGTACCAACAGAAGCGTCTCAACCTCAGGATCCCTCTGGTAGCCTTCGATCGGACCCAGACGTTGGTGGATCGCTTGAATCAGCTCTGTTTTCTCTCCCTCGTTTCGTCGAAATTCGACGTCAGTGGCGCGTGTCGCCAGTACTAGCAGGTTCACATAGATGTTCTCTCTCTTCTCCAACCCTCGCCTGGCCTCGTCGATCGTCGGATCGTCGTCGGTCTTTGTGAATGCACGATCTCCGTTCAGCTTCACTGTTTCCTTCTGTTTTGTTTTCAGATTTCAGTTTCTTTTTTTTATATATAATTTATTTTATTATTATTTTAATCATTAAAATATTATAAAATCCCAAAATATCAAGAAAAAACTATATTTTATTTAGATTAATTTATTTATTTTATTTTAACCCTTTTTCGATGTAGTTTTCTCCTTATTTTCGGGATATTGTCTCGGTCAAATTTCGATAAATCTTAATAAATTTGTATCTTGGTCAATTAGACTCGGAATTCAATAATTTTTCTTTTATTGATCAAGATTTCCTAAATCCATATTTTAATGAAATTTTCTTATTGAATTTATACCGGATTTTGGTCTTTTAACCGTTTTACCCTTCAACGTGTTCAAGACCAAATTGAACCGACTTTCCTTCATAAACCCACTATCTTTTCTTATTTTAAATTCTTATTTTCAGTTAACTTGATTTCGATCCCTTTCGCTTGGCCTATGGCCATTTCGGCCCTTATTTGGCTACTACATACATTCACCGATATTTCATTTCATTCCATTTGCAATTTAATTCAGTCAAAGCTCTTATTATGATTCAATCAATATGTGGAAGTGTACATCACATGAATCATAAGGAAATGCATCAACAAGTACTTAAAAAGTGGGTCTTACATAATCTTCCCCACTAAAAAAAATTTGGTCCTCCAAATTGGAACCAAATCAGTCTCTGAACAACTCCGGGTACTTCTTTATCATCAAACTCTCTAACTCCCAAGTCGCTTCCTCCGGAGTGTGATGCTGCCACAGTATTTTCACCAGGGGAATCGTTTTTGATCTTAATACCTTCTCCTTCCTATCCACAATACGGATCGGTCTCTCAACATAGGACATACTCTCACTGAGCTCTAGTGGTTCGTATCGGATCACATGCGATGGATCCGACTGATACTTCTGAAGCATGGAGACGTGGAAGACGTTATGGACATTCGCTAGCTCTGGTGGCAACGCTAGCCTGTAAGCTCGATCTCCCACTCTCTCGAGTATCTCAAAAGGTCCTATGAAGCGAGGGCTCAGCTTCCTTCTTTTTTGGAATCTCGCAATACCCTTGGAAGGAGAAACCTTCAAAAATATAGACTCCCCTGCTATAAACTCCAACGGTCTATGTCTCCTGTCAGGATAACTCTTTTGTTGACTCTGAGCTGTCCTCAACCTCTCACAAATCAACTGGACATCCTTAGAGGCCTAACGTACCAAATCGGGAGCGAATATTTGCCTGTCACCAACCTCCTCCCATCCTACAGGAGAAAGACATCTACGGCCATACAAGGCCTCATACGGTGCCATCCCGATACTCCAATGATAACTGTTATTGTAGACGAACTCCGCGAGTGGTAGGTGATAATCCCAGGAGCCTCTAAAATCAAGTACACAAGCTCTCAACATATCCTCGAGGGTTTGTATAGTCCTCTATGACTGCCCATTTGTCTAAGGATGGAAAGCTGTACTAAATCTCAACTGGGTCCCCATAGCTTCCTGAAAGTGTTCCCAAAAATTGGAAGTGAAGCGAGAATCCCTGTCTGACACAATACTCACTAGGACACCATGCAGTCTCACAATCTTGCACACATATAGGTCCACCAATCTACTCAAAGTATTGGCGGCTCTCATAGCTAGGAAATGTGCTGACTTTGTCAATCTGTCAACTATCACCCATATAGCACCATTCCCTCTACGAGTCCTCGGTACACCCATCACAAAGTCCATGGTGACATGCTCCCATTTCCAAGTTGGTGTAGGTAGAGGCTGCAATAACCCTGTAGGCTTTAATGCTTTACCTTCACCTGCTGACAGATGAGACATCTCACAACAGACTGTCAGGACCCCAGTTTCAATCCTTGACTTTAACCAAAAACCACAATAAATTTTTCGCATTTTTAACTTACCTTTTCTCTCTTCATTGGTTGGGCTGTGATTCGATGTCAGAGTCTTCACTTACCATAATATTCATTCTCATACATACATGTCAATATATTAATTCTGACTGTAGTTGCTTTTATTATACATGTAAGATTTTATAAAATCGAATATGATTACATTCCCCATAATATATAACGTATACATCACTGTGCTGTTTCTATGTTTAGATACACAACTGTACATAATAAGTATACCTGATGAATCGATAGGAACTAGTAGTGGACTCTGGGACACTCTCCCACGATAACTCTCAATCTACTGACGCTCTGTAGAGAGATGTAAAGAAAGGGGGTGAGCATAACGCGCTCAGTAAGGAAATCAGGCAAGCAAGTAGATATCCACACTATCTACTCAAAATAGTGCTATGCCTTGAAAACATTATTTCCTTAACTCACTTTAAAAGCATGTCTTGAAATATAATATATATACTTGTACAGAATAAATCCCATGTACAGAAATCATGCTTTATTTCTCAAAAGTAGGCATGTAGTGCAACACAATGCATTTATATATAAATCATGCCTTTATGTAAATCATGCCATGTATATTTAAATCACATATAAATATGGCATCAAATGATTCACAACACAAATCGGAGTCCGACCCATCCCTCAGGTCTGTCCGCAGTTTAAATCAGTCAATCAATGTGATATATCATGTGAGACTCTGTGGTAAATACAAATAGTATCCTGGATTATGATCATATCCTAAAATGTGATCCCAAGCAACACAGATCTCGGTGTGCGAGGCATCACTGCTGTAACGGGAGGATGGTCAGTCCAATGTCAACCGCCAGCTACGTAACACACGGTACAGCGTACACCTCGTGCCCCGGGCACGGTACAAAGTACACCCGTGGACCCTCACAGCCAGGGTCTTTAGCCGTCGAAACCATGTAAATCCTCATAGCCAGGGTCTTTAGCCCTCGAAACCATGGAAATCCTCATAGCCAGGGTCTTTAGCCCTCGAAACCATGGAAATAAGTATACCACGTCTATATCAACCTCATGCGGATATCCTCTCTAGCTATGACACACAGTCACACCAGGAATCAGGCATGGGTTTCAACATGTATTACATATCACATACAGTGTGCGTCTTGAGTGCGACTCACAGTCGTCACTCCGCTCAACACTGTTTCACATCATAAAACTCAACTCTAGTGCGAGTAAACCTCCAGCAACTAGGTCAATGCATAGTTTATGTATCAAATCAAGTACGAGCAATAGCTCCCAGTACTATGCTATGCACAATATCAAAATCAAGTACGAGCAATCGCTCCCAGTACTATGTCATGTATAAACCATGAAGAATCGAGTACGAGCCACGCTCTAGCACTCTGTCATGCATATATCATTCAAAGCTGAGTACGAGTAAAACTCCAGTACTCTATCATGCATGTCATGAAAATCTAGTGCGTATCAAAATCCAGCACTAATATTATGTGGAAAACATATGAATCCCAGTGCGAGCTATGCTCTAGCACGATTCATTCTCACATAATATGATAGATGGCTATTTAAAAGGGATTGTTTACAAAATAGTAAAATCAGCACTAAAAGTGTGCTTAAGTCATATCAACCTTAAAATCATTAGCCCATCTATTTATTTTCATGCTAATAACAATTAAACACTCACAATAGCATTTTCCATGCTTTTTGCAACTTCTCACAAAAGTTGACTTTTTGACTAACTAGGGGCAAAATCGTAATTTGCCACTATCGGGTCGCAATAATTATTATTCACTTTCTCTGACCCTCAGAGTTTTTAAGTGAATGCAGAAGCAGTTGAAAATACGTGCAGGTATCTCTAACTACTCGCAAAAGTCCCTTACCTCGGATCACGTCTCGTGACCTCACTTCCTCGGTGCTGCTAAATCCCGCAGTCCGATCAGCTCTCAATGAAAACTCTGGAGCTGTAAATAACCATTCCTCAGGTTAATTATCATTTTCCTACTGTATTATACATTAATACAGTTTAATTTCCCTTAATGGGCCTTAAAAATCCTTAATGGGCTTTAACCGTATTAAGCCCGTTTTCCACTTATTATTTCCCTTCATCAGGGTCTATCGACTCATTGGGCCTATCAATACCCATTGGGCTTTATTCCAAGCTCTTTGGATAGCCCGTATATTATTTACGACATTTAATTCAAAATTCCAATTATAATTCACTAAATACGGAATTTAATCCGAAATGCATAAAATAAATCTTAAATACGCAATAATCACATAATTTATCGTAAATGAACTTTACTTACCCGAGAATATGCGATGGTACACAAATCGAAGTTCGATCGGGCTTCCGTTCGGAATTTATCGTCGAACTGCACAATTTATTATATTTAACTCCGGGTCAATTTCCGATTAAATATAATTTAAATAAATTCATCGGAAATCAAATCGGTCACTTTTGACCTCGTATCGACTTACCCGAAGTCTGGTGAAATCCCGAAAATTTTCCTTTTCCTTTTTCTTTCTTTTTTTCCTCTTTTTCCCCTTTTCTCCTTGGCTGAACCGGTCCGGTCCGGTTCAGCACAGAACCTTCTCCCCTGAACCGCCGACCGGTTCAGGCATCATTTGGTCGTGCCGGCCTATTCCGACCGGTTCCCGACGCATCACCACCGCAGTTCGGCGCGCCTAAGCCTGGGCAACACTCGGCTGGGCTCGATCGGGACCAAGCACCGCCGGTGGCCGCCGGATTCCTTCTTTTCCTTCGCGGCTTCTCCTCTTCGATTCGCCGGCGTCCGGCGTCGGTGGAGGTCGTGACCGGTGCCGATGGGTGCGCACGGTCCTCCTCTTCCTTTTCCGGCCGCTTGCCTGCCCGTGGGGTGGCCGGTGCTCGCCGTCCGGTGGTCTTCTCCCTCGGGTCGGCTTGCTTCCGTTTCTCTCCATTTTTTCTCTCTCCCCGCGTCCAAATTCAGATTTCGTTTCTTTTTTTTTTTTAATATATATTTTTATTATTATTTTATTATAAAATAATAATAAAAATCCCAAAAATATCCCATAAATATCTAAAAATATCTCCAAAAATCATATTAAATTCATTTAATCCGTAAATGAATTTATCAGTCCGATTTTACCTATTCGGTATATTTTTTCACTATTTTTGGGCTCATTTTTCGAGGCGAAAATTCCGATAAATTCTAATAATTTATATCTTGATCAATTGGGCTCGAAATTAAATATTTTCCTCGATTTTGATCAAGATTCCTCAATTTCATATTTTTAATGAAATTCTCTTATCGAAATTATACTGAATGTCAGTCATTTGACCATTTTACCCCTGCACTCGTTCGGGAATTAACTTAACCCTTATCTCGCTGTTATGTAGCTTACATGCATTTTTAATTTATCAAATTGTCGATTGCATGTTAGTAAATACTTTTCTTATGATTCAACTATAATTACATAGTGTTCATACACTTAGGAATCATAAGGAAATAAGCTACAAAAATCCGGGTCTGACAATCCTCCCCCACTTAGAAAATTTGGTCCTCCAAATTAGAACCAAGTCAGTCCTCAAATAGGTGAGGGTACTTCTCTCGCATCAGACTCTCTAGCTCCCAAGTAGCTTCCTCTGAAGTATGATGCTGCCAGAGAATCTTCACTAATCCGATGGTCTTCGATCTCAATACCTTCTCCTTCTTATCCAATATCCGAATCGGTCTCTCTACATATGACAAGTCCTCTCGGAGCTCCAAAGGCTCGTAACTAATCACATGTGACGGATCCGGGTGATACTTCCGAAGCATCGATATGTGGAAGACGTTGTGGACACCTGATAAGTCCGGTGGCAATGCCAACCTATACGCCTTATCTCCCACTCGATCAAGTATCTCAAAGGGTCCAATATAGTGAGGATTTAGTTTCCTTCTCTTCCCAAATCTCGCTATGCCCTTGGAAGGAGAAACTCTCAAAAACACGGATTCACCAACTGCAAACTCTAGTGGCCTACGTCTCCTGTCAGCGTAACTCTTCTGTCTGCTCTGAGCGGTCCTCAGTCTCTCTACTATCAAGCGGACATCCTCAGATGCTTGCGTAACCAAGTCAGGAGCGAAAATCATACGGTCACCCACTTCTTCCCATCCAATGGGGGAACGACATCTACGGCCATACAAAGCCTCATACGGTGCCATCCCGATACTCGAATGATAACTGTTGTTGTAGGCGAACTCGGCTAGTGGTAGGTGGTCATCCCAGGAGCCTTGATAGTCTAGCACACATGCTCTCAACATGTCCTCCAGAGTCTGTATAGTCCTCTCTGACTGACCATATGTCTGAGGATGGAAAGCGGTGCTCAAACTCAACTGGGTTCCCATGGCTTCCTGAAAATGTCCCCAAAAGTGGGATGTGAAGCGGGAATCCCTATCAGAGACTATGCTCACTGGTACACCGTGTAACCTCACTACCTCGCGTACATACAGTTCTGCTAATGAACTCAGAGTATCGGTAGCTCTCATAGCTAGGAAGTGGGCTGACTTCGTCAGTCTATCAACGATCACCCATATAGCATCGTGATTCCTGCGGGTCCTCGGTAAACCCATCACGAAATCCATGGTGATATGCTCCCATTTCCATGTCGGTATAGGTAGAGGCTGCAATAACCCTGCAGGTTTCTGATGCTCTACCTTCACCTGCTGACATATGAGACACTTTGCCACGAAGTCTGCTACATCTCTCTTCATACCTGACCACCAGTATACCCTCCGGAGGTTCTGATACATCTTGTTACTCCCCGGATGTAAAGTATACCTCGACGAATGAGCTTCCTCCAATATCAATCTCCTAAGTCCTGGATCCTCGGGAACACACAATCTGCCTCTGAACCTCAGTAGTCCATCAGAACTCAACTCAAAATCAGTCACGGTGCCCTTCTGCATCTGACTACTCACATCCATACAAAATGGATCAGTCTGCTGAGCCACTCTGATCCTGTCCAACAGGTCCGGCTCCAAGCGTAGACTAGCTATCACATAGCCTGTATCCATGTCAGAAGGCACGACTCCCAAACTGAGGCTGGCAAACTGCTCTAGCAAATCATGCTCCCTAACCATCATATTCGATACCATCCCCAGGCTCTTCCTGCTCAAGGCATCGGCTACAACGTTAGCCTTACCCGGATGATAAAGTATCTCGCAGTCGTAGTCCTTCAGAAGCTCTAGCCATCTTCTCTGTCTCATGTTCAGCTCCTTCTGCGAGAACAGATACTTGAGGCTCTTGTGGTCGGTAAATATCTGAAACTTCTCTCCATACAAGTAGTGGCGCCATACCTTCAACGCAAACACTACCGCTGCTAGTTCCAAATCATGGGTCGGATAGTTCTTCTCATGATCCTTCAGCTGTCTGGATCCGTAAGCAACTACCTCCCGTCCTGCATCAATACGCAGCCCAGTCCCTGATGCGAAGCATCGGTATATACTGCAAATCCTCCTGAGCTGGTAGGGATAGTGAGAATCGGAGCGGTGGTCAATCGACGCTTCAACTCCTCAAAACTCTTCTCACAATCCTCGTTCCATATGAACGGTGCACTCTTCCGAGTAAGACGTGTCAACGGAGCAGCCAACTTCGAAAATCCCTTAACGAATCTCCGATAGTATCCAGCTAAACCCAGAAAACTCCTGATCTCGGTGACTGTCCTCGGCTGTTCCCACTGAACTACAGCCTCTATCTTAGATGGATCAACTGATACACCATCTCTCGATATAACATGTCCCAAAAACGAGATCTGTGACAACCAAAAGTCACACTTGCTGAGCTTAGCATATAACTCATGCTCCCGTAACGTCTGCAACACGATCCTGAGGTACTCCTCATGCTCCTCCTTGGATCTCGAATACACCAATATGTCATCGATGAAGACGATAACAAACTGGTCCAAGTATGGCTTGAACACATCGTTCATCAAAGCCATGAAAGCAGCTGGAGCATTCGTCAATCCGAATGGCATGACCAAGAACTCATAGTGGCCATATCGGGTACGAAATGCTGTCGTGGGTACATCTCCACTCCGAACCTTCAGCTGATGATACCCAGACCTTAGGTCAATCTTGGAAAAGACCTGTGCTCCCCAAGGTGAAACACTCGGTCGTACAAAGCCCCTATCCAACAGCTCCTATAACTGTCTCTTGAGCTCCTCCAGCTCAACTAAGGCCATGCGATAAGGTGGTCTCGAAATAGGCTCCGTACCAGGTACCAGATCTATACAGAACTCCATCTTTCTGTCTGGTGGTAACCCTGGCAATTCATCCGGGAAAACATCTGGGTACTCACTGACCACAGTGATATCTGCCAACTCCGGATGTGCCTTATCCATATCTACCACGTACGCAATGAAACCTTGATATGTTGAAGGTTTTCTAAATCAGAAATCATGTAATAATCATATCTACTCCTTTCATTTATCTTTATTAAACTTTACAACATATCTAGTAGGGTTAGGAAACATAACTATCTTAGCGTAACAGTCTAAAACAGCATGGTTTGCAGATAGCCAATCCATTCCTAATATTATATCAAAGTCGCTCATACTTAGTAATATTAGATTGGCTGTCATCTCATTATCCCCTACTCTCAACTTGCAGTCATTATATACATATTCTACAACTTGACTACTATTCATAGGCGTACTTATTAACATCATCATACATAAACGTGTACGCTCTACATGTCTCTCTAATTTACATGCAAATGAAGGCGATACAAAAGAATGCGTGGCACCAGGATCAATTAAAACATATGCTTCAATATCATAAATCAGGATGTTACCTCGAATCACATCCGATGAAGCATCAGCTGTCCCCTGGTCCAAAGCATGTACTCGCCCTTGACCCATCACTTGTTTCCCTTTCTCCTCTGCCGTCGCTCTACCTCTCTGAGCAGACGTACCAGCTGGGGTTCTATCATACTCCATGCCCCTCTGTGGTGCAGTCACATATGGCGCTGAGCACTCTCTAGCCAGATGCCCCTGTTTCCCACATCGGAAACATACCATAGCACCCTGTGAACACGGTCTATCTCCATGTGATCTACCGCATCTTCTACACTGATCTGCAGCAGGTCTCTGTCCTCCTATGACAATGCCCTTTGCTGGGGCTGCAGTCGAATAAGCAGGAGATCTAGCATATCTATCTCGTGTCCCCTCTATCCGTGATCTCTTACCGAAGGATTTCTTTCCCCCTCGATAACTAAAATCTCTAGCGGGTCTCTTCTTCTGCAAGTCTAGGCTACGGCTAAACTTCCCAAACTCAGAAGCATTCCTCTCATAGTCCTGCTCACATAGTTGCGCCCTGCGCACTGCCTCCTCATAGGTCACTATGTCCAGCGGAACCAACTTGGACCGTAGCACCGGTCTCAACCCGTCGATAAACCTGTGGACCTTCCTGGTCTCATTGTACATAGTATCCGGGTCGTATCTCCCTAGGGATAGGAATCGAGTCTCATACTCGTCCACCGATAAACTCCCCTGGTTGAGTCTCAAAAACTCTGCCTGTAACTTCCGCTGTGCGGTGTCAGGAATAAACTGCCTCCTAAAGGCCTCCCGAAATATATCCCAAGTGATATCTGTGTGTCGGGATCTCAATATAGGTCGGGTGGACTTCCACCAATGCTCTGCGGCTCCCTTCAGTAGGAACGCAGCAAACGCGACCATCTCCGAGGTCGTGCACTCGAAGAATCCATAGAGCTTCTCTAGCTCTGCCAACCACTCCTCCGCAGCTATGGGGTTCTTGACCCCACTAAATGATGGAGGTCTGAACTTCTGGAACTCCCTCAACCGATGCAAGTCACATCCATATCCTAATCCACTACCACCCGAAACCGGTGGGGGTGTAGGAGTATCTACAGTCCTCTGTGCATCAGCTGTCTGCGTAGGTGTATCAGGGGCAACTGCCTCTTCTGTAGCAGCTCCTGCCTCCTGTCTTTGCCTACCTGGCATCGTCTGTGCCAGTATCTCTATAATAGTCTCGAGACTACGCTCTAATCTCGTGAAGCGCGTCTCGGCACACTCGGGTGCCTCAGTAGCACCTGCAGTCTCATGCGTAGGTAATGGCCTGGCAGCGGCTCGTCCCTCGGGTCTCTCTCCCCGGCCTCGAGCCCTACCTCTCATACCTCTACCACTACGCGTATTTACCATTTAGGCAAAGTTCCTGCATTCATAATAATGAATCAGTCCATTTCCTATCCGGTATACACAGTTATATCTAAACACAGCACAGTACTATGGGGATGTACACTTTCCTATTTTTCTAACACTGACTCACATCAGACCAACCTCTGCTCTGATACTAATCCTGTCAGGACCCCAGTTTCAATCCTTGACTTTAACCAAAAACCACAATAAATTTTTTGCATTTTTAACTTACCTTTTCTCTCTTCATTGGTTGGGCTGTGATTCGATGTCAGAGTCTTCACTTACCATAATATTCATTCTCATACATACATGTCAATATATTAATTCTGACTCTAGTTGCTTTTATTATACATGTAAGATTTTATAAAATCTAATACGATTACATTCCCCATAATATATAACGTATACATCACTGTGCTGTTTCTATGTTTAGATACACAACTGTACATAATAAGTACACCTGATGAATCGATAGGAACTAGTAGTGGACTCTGGGACACTCTCCCACGATAACTCTCAATCTACTGACGCTCTGTAGAGAGATGTAAAGAAAGGGGGTGAGCATAACGCGCTCAGTAAGGAAATCAGGCAAGCAAGTAGATATCCACACTATCTACTCAAAATAGTGCTATGCCTTGAAAACATTATTTCCTTAACTCACTTTAAAAGCATGTCTTGAAATATAATATATATACTTGTACAGAATAAATCCCATGTACAGAAATCATGCTTTATTTCTCAAAAGTAGGCATGTAGTGCAACACAATGCATTTATATATAAATCATGCCTTTATGTAAATCATGCCATGTATATTTAAATCACATATAAATATGGCATCAAATGATTCACAACACAAATCGGAGTCCGACCCATCCCTCAGGTCTGTCCGCAGTTTAAATCAGTCAATCAATGTGATATATCATGTGAGACTCTGTGGTAAATACAAATAGTATCCTGGATTATGATCATATCCTAAAATGTGATCCCAAACAACACAGATCTCGGTGTGCGGGGCATCACTGCTGTAACGGGAGGATGGTCAGTCCAATGTCAACCGCCAGCTACGTAACACACGGTACAGCGTACACCTCGTGCCCCGGGCACGGTACAAAGTACACCCGTGGACCCTCACAGCCAGGGTCTTTAGCCCTCGAAACCATGTAAATCCTCATAGCCAGGGTCTTTAGCCCTCGAAACCATGGAAATCCTCATAGCCAGGGTCTTTAGCCCTCGAAACCATGGAAATAAGTATACCACGTCTATATCAACCTCATGCGGATATCCTCTCTAGCTATGACACACAGTCACACCAGGAATCAGGCATGGGTTTCAACATGTATTACATATCACATACAGTGTGCGTCTTGAGTGCGACTCACAGTCGTCACTCCGCTCAACACTGTTTCACATCATAAAACTCAACTCTAGTGCGAGTAAACCTCCAGCAACTAGGTCAATGCATAGTTTATGTATCAAATCAAGTACGAGCAATAGCTCCCAGTACTAGGCTATGCACAATATCAAAATCAAGTACGAGCAATCGCTCCCAGTACTATGTCATGTATAAACCATGAAGAATCGAGTACGAGCCACGCTCTAGCACTCTGTCATGCATATATCATTCAAAGCTGAGTACGAGTAAAACTCCAGTACTCTATCATGCATGTCATGAAAATCTAGTGCGTATCAAAATCCAGCACTAATATTATGTGGAAAACATATGAATCCCAGTGCGAGCTATGCTCTAGCACGATTCATTCTCACATAATATGATAGATGGCTATTTAAAAGGGATTGTTTACAAAATAGTAAAATCAGCACTAAAAGTGTGCTTAAGTCATATCAACCTTAAAATCATTAGCCCATCTATTTATTTTCATGCTAATAACAATTAAACACTCACAATAGCATTTTCCATGCTTTTTGCAACTTCTCACAAAAGTTGACTTTTTGACTAACTAGGGGCAAAATCATAATTTGCCACTATCGGGTCGCAATAATTATTATTCACTTTCTCTGACCCTCAGAGTTTTTAAGTGAATGCAGAAGCAGTAAAATACGTGCAGGTATCTCTAACTACTCGCAAAAGTCCCTTACCTCGGATCACGTCTCGTGACCTCACTTCCTCGGTGCTGCTAAATCCCGCAGTCCGATCAGCTCTCAATGAAAACTCCGGAGCTGTAAATAACCATTCCTCAGGTTAATTATCATTTTCCTACTGTATTATACATTAATACAGTTTAATTTCCCTTAATGGGCCTTAAAAATCCTTAATGGGCTTTAACCGTATTAAGCCCGTTTTCCACTTATTATTTCCCTTCATCAGGGTCTATCGACTCATTGGGCCTATCAATACCCATTGGGCTTTATTCCAAGCTCTTTGGATAGCCCGTATATCATTTACCACATTTAATTCAAAATTCCAATTATAATTCACTAAATACGGAATTTAATCCGAAATGCGTAAAATAAATCTTAAATACGCAATAATCACATAATTTATCGTAAATGAACTTTACTTACCCGAGAATATGCGATGGTATGCAAATCGAAGTTCGATCGGGCTTCCGTTCGGAATTTATCGTCGAACTGCACAATTTATTATATTTAACTCCGGGTCAATTTTCGATTAAATATAATTTAAATAAATTCATCGGAAATCAAATCGGTCACTTTTGACCTCGTATCGACTTACCCGAAGTCTGGTGAAATCCCGAAAATTTTCCTTTTCCTTTTTCTTTCTTTTTTTCCTCTTTTTCCCCTTTTCTCCTTGGCTGAACCGGTCCGGTCCGGTTCAGCACAGAACCTTCTCCCCTGAACCGCCGACCGGTTCAGGCATCATTTGGCCGTGCCGGCCTATTCCGACCGGTTCCCGACGCATCACCACCGCAGTTCGGCGCGCCTAAGCCTGGGCAACACTCAGCTGGGCTCGATCGGGACCAAGCACCGCCGGTGGCCGCCGGATTCCTTCTTTTCTTCTGCGGCTTCTCCTCTTCGATTCGCCGGCGTCCGGCGTCGGTGGAGGTCGTGACCGGTGCCGATGGGTGCGCACGGTCCTCCTCTTCCTTTTCCGGCCGCTTGCCTGCCCGTGGGGTGGCCGGTGCTCGCCGTCCGGTGGTCTTCTCCCTCGGGTCGGCTTGCTTCCGTTTCTCTCCATTTTTTCTCTCTCCCCGCGTCCAAATTCAGATTTCGTTTCTTTTTTTTTAATATATATTTTTATTATTATTTTATTATAAAATAATAATAAAAATCTCAAAACTATCCCATAAATATCTAAAAATATCTCCAAAAATCATATTAAATTCATTTAATCCGTAAATGAATTTATCAGTCCGATTTTACCTATTCGGTATATTTTTCCACTATTTTTGGGCTCATTTTTCGAGGCGAAAATTCCGATAAATTCTAATAATTTATATCTTGATCAATTGGGCTCGAAATTAAATATTTTCCTCGATTTTGATCAAGATTCCTCAATTTCATATTTTTAATGAAATTCTCTTATCGAAATTATACCGAATGTCAATCATTTGACCATTTTACCCCTGCACTCGTTCGGGAATTAACTTAACCCTTATCTCGCTGTTATGTAGCTTACATGCATTTTTAATTTATCAAATTGTCGATTGCATGTTAGTAAATACTCTTCTTATGATTCAACTATAATTACATAGTGTTCATACACTTAGGAATCATAAGGAAATAAGCTACAAAAATTCGGGTCTGACACAAACTCCGCTATGTCTTTCTTAATCCCTTACCACCAGTATACCTTCCAGAGATTCTGATACATCTTTATACTACCCGGATGTAAGGTATACCTCGACGAATGAGCCTCTTTCAAGATCAACCTTCTGATCTCAAGATCCTCGAGAACACATATCTTGTCTCGGAACCTCAGTAATCCATCCGAACTCAACGTAAACTCAGTCTCCATACCCCTCTGCATCTGCCTGACTATCTCAATACACTGCTGATCATCACGCTAAGCCTGTTGGATCCGATCCATCAAATCTGGCTCTAATCGTAGGCTAGCAATCATGTAACCACTATCAGCATCAGGTGGGGTCACATCAAAACTGAGGCCAATAAATTGCTCTAACAACAGTGTTCCACTACCATCATATAAGAAACCAACCTGAGATGCTTCCTGCTCAACGCATCAGCCACTATATTCGCCTTACCCAGGTGGTATAGGATCTCACAATCGTAATCTTTCCAAAGCTCAAGCCACTTTCTCTATCTCATGTTTAATTCCTTATGTGAGAACAGATACTTGAGGCTTTTGTGATCGATAAATACCTGGAATTTCTAACCACACAGATAATGTCGCCATATCTTTAATGCAAACACTACGGCCGCTAACTCTAAGTCGTGGATCGGGTAGTTCCTCTCATGATCCTTTAGCTGCCTAGATCCATAAGCGACTACGTTCCCGTCCTGCATTAATACACAGCCCAGCCCTTGGTAAGAAGCATCTGTGTAAACAGAAAAATCTCATGAGCTGGTAGGAATGGTGAGAATCGAAGCAGTGGTCAATCGATGCTTCAGCTCCTGAAAACTCTCCTCACATCTGTCGTCCCACTTAAATGCAACATCCTTCCGAGTGAGACGTGTCAACGGAGCAGCCAACCTTGAAAACCCCTCCACAAACTGTCTTAAAATATCCAGCTAAACCCAGAAAGTTCTTGATCTCCGTAATTGTCTGAGGCCTCTGCCACTGAACTACCACCTCAATCTTAGATGGGTCCACTGACACACCCTCCCTCGACACAATATGTCCTAAAAAGGAGATTTGCTCCAACCAAAAGTCACACTTACTGAGTTTAGCATACAACTACTTTCAACAGAGAGTCTGCAATACAATCCTCAGGTGTTGCTCATGCTTCTCTCTGGACCTCGAATAAACCAGGATGTCATCGATGAACATGATCACAAATCGATCTAAATACGGTCGAAACACCTTATTCATCAATGACATAAAAGCTGCGGGAGCGTTCGTCAACCCGAATGGCATAACCAAAAACTCAAAATAGCCATAGCGAGTGCAAAAATCTATCTTGGCTACGTCTCCATCCCGTACTTTCAATTGATGGTACCCAGATCTCAAATCAATCTTAGAAAAGACTTATGCTCCCCGTAGTTGATCCAGTAAATCATTAATCCTCAGAAAGGGGATACTTATTCTTGATACTGCCTTGTTCAACAATTGGTAGTCAATACACAATCGAAGGCTGCCATCATTCCTCCTCACAAACAGAACCGGTGCTCCCACGATGATACACTCAGTCTGATGAACCCCTTCTCAAACAATTCCTGTAACTGTTTCCTCAGCTCCTCCAAGTCAACTGGAGCTATCCTGTACGATGGTCTAGATATCGACTCTGTACCAAGTGTCAAATCAATACTTAACTCTGTCTCCCTCATTGGCAGTAACCCTAGTAAATCATCCGAAAAGACATTTGGAAATTCTCTGACTACTGAAATGTCTGTCAATTTCGGACGTGCCTTAGCCGTATCTACTACGTACACAATATCACCTTCAAAACATTAATTATCCCATTAGTACTTCATTCATTCGAAACGAAATTGCACAGTACATTTTTCTGGAGTATGAAATGTGACTGTCTTAGCGAAACAATCTAGTATCACTCGATTGGCAGCCAACCAATTCATTCCTAGTATTACATCAAAGTCTCTCATATGCATTAAGATTAGATCGACTGACATCTCTTGTCCACCTTAATCTAGCTCACAATTCCTCAATACATACTCCACTAATTAACTAGTGTTCATGGGTGCAACTATCGACAGCTTACTACTCAGAGGGGTAGGCTTTACATAATTAAACAATTTACATGCAAACAAAGGCGATACAAATGAATGCGTAGAACCAGAATCTATTAACACATATGCATCTAAATCATAGATCAGAATAGTACCTTTCACCACATTTGACGACTGATCTGCTGTATCCTGGTCTATAGCATGCACTCGCCCTGTACCAATCACTTGCTTCCCCTTTTCTACCGCTATATCTTTCCTTCGTGGCGTAGAAGTCTCACCGAGAGCCCTCTCTAAACCCTTGCCCTTCTGATGGGCACTTTCAACTACCTCTGGGCAGTCTCTGATCATATGTCTGGGCTTCTCGCATCTAAAGCATACTATTGTGGTACCATAACAAGGTCTATCTCGATGATATCTACCACACCTACTGCATCTCTCAGTCGTAGGTCGTGGTCCCCTTATCACAATCCCTTTCTGTGGAGTAGAAGAAATGGTCGGATAAACTGGAGGTCTAGCTGGCCTCTCTCGAATCTCCTTTATCCTCGTCCTCTTCCCAGTCAACCATTTGCCCCCTCTATAACCAAACCCTCTGTCTCCTACTGGTCTCTTCCTCTCTCTATCTCTAACTCGACCAGCCTTCCCAAACTCTAAGGCATTCCTCTTAAAATCCTGCTCTATCAACTGTACCCGGCGCACTGCCTCCTCGTAAATCGAGACATCCAAAGGGACCAATCTAGATCTGATCGCTGGCTTCAATCCATCAATAAATCTCTGGACCTTCTTAACCTCACTACCTATAGTGTCTGAATTATATCTGCCCAGGGAGATAACCTCATCTCATACTCATCTACCAATCAACTCCCCTAGGTCAAACTTAAAAACTCAGTCTGCAGCTTATGCTACGCTGTATCTGGGACGTATTGCCTCTAAAAGGCCTCCAAAAATACCTCCCAACTAATGTCTGTATGTTTGGCTCTAAGAATCTATCTGGTGTACTTCCACCAATGTTCTACCAATCCCCTAAGCATAAATGCAGCGAAGCTACCATCGCAGTAGGGGTACACTCCAAGAACCCGTATAGCTTTTCCATCTCGCTCAACTAATCCTCAGCTACTACTGGGTCCTTTACCTCAATAAATGCCGACTGTCTGAACTTCTAAAACTGTCGCATTCTATCCATGTCACAACTATAACCCTAACCTCTAGTACTCTACTGTGGGACAACAGGAGAATTCGTGTCTTGGATTGGTGGGAGTATAGGAGTATCTGTATCCTGAACTGGCTGAAAAGGCTCATCAGGAGCAGCTGCCTGTCCAGCATCACCCTGTCCACCTCTAGCTCCCTGCACTGACTGCGTAAATAACTCCATAATCATCTCTAGGCTCCGCTCTATCCTAGCAAACCCACCTCGGTCGTCTCAGTAAGTCCCTCTGTAGTACCCCTCTCTGTAAGACCCTGTGGGGCATGCTCAACCCCGGTCTCTACCTCAGCCTCCTCCTGAGTCTCATGAGGCAACTTGTCACATCGAGCAGGTGCAGGCCTACCCTTATGGCCTCTGCCTCATACCCGACCTCCTTTACTACGACTGGTAACAAGCATAATGCCTATATTCCTGCATTCACAACCATTTCTTAGTTAAAACCCATCTCAATATACACGATTGTATCTAGCCAAGCACAGTAACATGGGGATGTAATTTCCTAATTACTGACACTGACACACATCATGTTGGCTCTACCGAGAGGGGAGGTTAATCGGTTTTCTAATGATAATGGTAAATTTAAACTTAATTGAATCTAATTGCAAGTAATAAAAGAATAATCAATAAAATGCAGTGCAATAAATTAAAGGAGATAAGGGAAGGAAACAGCAAACTCAGTAGTTTATAGAGGTTCGGCCAATCTCTTGCATACGTCCTATCTTCTTGACCTCATTGTCAAGAGCTTTCTTTCACTATATCAATAGCTGATACAAACTCCCTTTTTCAGGTTAAGGAATAACCTCTCTACCCTTTTTATACAGACAAATATTCACCATTTACAAAGTTATCTCACAAAAGAACTCTCATCTTCTCTCTTGAATTAAGGATGAATACAAAGTGAAGCTTTCTTTTGAGGGTAGGAGAAAATAACTTCTACATAAGGATTTTTACAGCAATGTCAATAATGTGATGTTGAAGACAAAGAGAATGTTGGAAAAGATTTCTAGAGAATATACAGAATTATCAGCAATAGTGTCTTCTTTTCCAATGTCTTCAATGCTTGATTTTATACAGTAGGATTGGTAGTTGGAGCATTTAATGCTATTTTTCCCGTTGAAGATTTTACAGAAAGAGCTGTTAGGAACCTCCAGTAGAGTACCAGATCGATCTCCCATCATGACTAGATCGATCTCTTAGTTTAAATTCCTGCAATTATAAAGCAACTTGAAGCATGGAGATCGATCTCATATTTGTTGAGATCGATCTTATAATTTGAAAAATATTAGTGAAGATCAATCTGTCGAACCATCAAATCGATCTTCTAATCTCTCTGTTTGGAGCAAGATCAATCTCCAGATCGATCTAGCAAGTATTCTCGTAGAGAGGAGATCGATCTCTAATCACCCTAGATCGATCTCCTAAACTCTCTAACTTTGAGTAGATCGATCTCTATACATAGGAGATCGATCTCATAAACTCTCTGTTTGAACATAGATCGATCTACAGATTGATCTAATACCTTTAGTCTTTTTCTTAAAGGAGATCGATCTCTTCCTAGACCAAATCGATCTCTTAGGCATTCTGTAATTTATAGATCGATCTCTTAACCCCTTCAGATCGATCTCTGCTTCCTCAAACATCCTATACAGCTTTTTAAGTTTTTAATCCTTTAGCAGATCGATCTCATATTCTTATGAGATCGATCTCTCATACTTGAAAACCTAGGAGATTGATCTCTCATCTCATGAGATCGATCTCTCATCCTTAAATACTTAGTTTTCGACACTGATATGTATTTAAATAAACTCTAAACATGTTTAAAGCACTTCTGAGTTTATAATGTCCATTATTGGATTACTATTTTGTCATTTAAAAATATAATAACTTAACAATCTCCCCCTTTTTGATATGACAAAACTAATTTTATAAACATGTTTAGTTACCCCTTAGCATTATGCATCTAATCCTTTGGTTTCAAAAACTCTCCCTTAATGTAAGCTCCCCTTAACTCCCCCTTAATTTAAGCTCCCTTTAAACATGTTTCTTAACATATTCTTCTCCCCATTCTTGTCATATCAATGGCAATAAAGGCATAAAACCATGTATCATAATTCAAGAAAGTACTAAGTAGACACATGTCTCAAAATGATCCATCATGTTATTTCAAAAGATAAACATTCAAGCAAATATGACTTAAAATATCAACATAGCCTATCAATCTATCATCTAGAACAATCGAAGCAAGCATGCCCTAAGGAGGAGGTGGAAATCGCTCCAGAAGTTCCTCGACTCGAGTGCAGGTGACCTGCAACTCATCGAACATAGCCTGCTGTGTGTCATGAAGGTTTGCAAAACCTTCATCCATCTTTCAGTTAAGCTCCATAAACATGGCCATAATCGATTCCATCCCATCGGATGATGAGGCAGGTGCAGTAGGCTGAGCAGTCGACGAAGAAGGACCCTCAGTAGTCAGGACAGTAGGCTCAGCTGGTAGGTCTTCTTCCATGGCTGCCTCAGAATGGGTTTCTAGTTTCTTCCTCCATTGCCCTTGAAAGTCCTTGTAGTACCCCATATGGTGAAGTGTGCCAATGTTCAAGACGCTCTTTGCAGAAGGTACTTCACCAGTCTCACACGAACAGTCGACCCCGAGTCGTTAGAGCAGGTATGCAAGCGGTTGTGGGAAGAGTATTATGGAGGCTTGTCTGCGCATGATCTTCAGCCAGTCTTCGTAGATGAAGTGGACTAGATTTGGTTTTTGGTTTTGAAATGTGTGAAGGTAGTGGAGCCAAAAACGGTTTAGTTTCCTGACTATGGAATGGCGGATCCCAAAAGGTTTGAGGTTTCATGAGATTATAAGGTGGAGTAACTTAGGGTGCATTGGTAGGTCACTAGCCTTATCCTCGGGGAGGTTAAATTCGAGGGGTACCTCCTCCTCTTCATCAGTCAACCCATCATCTTCAATGCCATACACTCGGGCTAATAGGGTTGTGTTTACAGAAATCGTTTTAGCCATGAAAAATGTTTTGAATCCTAGAATCTTGCAGGTATCATCAGGGTCGTAAATGAGCTTAGTGTTAGTGAAGAAGGCCTTAATGATGTTTCGAGGTGTCGGGGTGTTTATCATAAGGAAAGGAAGCCAGCCAAACTCTTCCATTTTTGACAGATAAGGGAAATCCATACGATTTAGGAAAGAAAAATCAATTGTTCTCTAGTGTTTTATTGGCATGGTTAAGAAATACTCTTCATATCTTTTCCTTTTTACAGGTGTTTGAAAACACCTGCTAAAGGTGGTGACAGAAGGTGGAGGGGCAGTTTGAGGTTGAGAGGAGGAGCCTCTATCAACATTAGATGGTTGTCTAGGTGGTTTGGTTGCACCTTGCTTAAGACAAGGCATGATAGATTACTACGAAATTAGCTAGACACACTCAAGGATTACTATTAGGCAGTAGTTTGATGAGTTCTCTAATAGCCTAAGCAATGGAACAGTTCTAGAATTGCCCTAGTGATGATTTCAACAAAAATAAAGAAATTTTTGAAGAGAATTCAACAATGTAGGTTACTAGAACATAGATTGATGAAAAGATTTGGGCAAGAACCTTACCGAGATCGATCTGGGAATGAAAATCGAAGGAGGAGGTGCGACAGAGCGTTAGTGATTTTGACAATTTGGGATTTTGAAATTTGGGGATTTTGAAGCAGTATTTATAGTCCAAGGCTAAGGAGATTGATCTATCGAGGTACCAGATCGATCTGATATTTCTAGAAACTTGAAGAGATCGATCTGATGTTTCAAGGGATTGATCTTCAAAATACAGAAGCTCAAGGAGATCGATCTGCTATTTTACAGAGGCTGAAGGAGATCGATCTACCAAATGCAAAGATCGATCTGTTTATTACAGAAGCTTAAGGAGATCGATCTTATGAGATAGAAGATCGATCTGCTTAGTTGAACCTTATAGCTTTAGGCCAATTTGGAGCATGAAGATCGATCTATAGTGATAGGAGATCGATCTCTCATACTTTTTGCCCAAAAAATGAATTGAAAAATCAGTTGAAAATCACTTTGAAATCAAAGTTTTGAAGGGAATAAATCTCAAGGAACATTCATGAGTCCTAATTCACCTCTAAGAACACAAAACCTATCTCTATCAAGAGGTTTGGTTAAGATATCAGCTATTTGATGTAAAGTATCAATATATTCTAGAATTATATCTCCTTTTTGTACTTGATCTCTAAGGAAATGATGCCTAATCTCAATATGCTTAGTTCTAGAGTGTTGAATTGGATTTTTAGAGAGATTAATGGCACTGGTATTATCACATTTGATTGAGACTTACTTCATTTCAATACCATAGTCTTTCATTTGTTGTTTAATCCACAACACTTGAGCACTACAACTACCAGCTGCTATATATTCTGCTTCTGTTGTGGATTGTGCTACACTATTTTGTTTCTTAGAGAACTATGAGATTAATCTATTTCCTAGGAATTGGCATGTTCCTGAAGTGCTTTTTCTATCTATTTTACAACCTCCAAAATCTGCATCAGAAAAAGCATGAAGAACAAAGGTGGAGTCCTTAGGGTACCAAAGTCCTAGAGAGGGGGTGTCTTTAAGATACCTAAAGATCCTTTTAGTGGCTAGTAAATGTAACACCCTAGGAGAATATTGAAATCTAGCACATAGGCATACACTAAACAAAATATCTGGTCTACTTGCAGTAAGATAAAACAATGAATCAATCATAGATCTGTATAGTTTAGTGTCTGCACACTTACCACTTTCATCTTTATCAAGCTTGATGTTGGTGCCCATTGGAGTTACTTGAGGTTTGTAGTTATCCATTCCAAATTGTTTGAGCAAATCCTTAGTATGTTTAGCTTGATTGATGAAGGTTCCATCTTTAGTTTGCTTCACTTGAAGTCCTAAGAAGTAGGAGAGCTCTCCCATCATGCTCATTTCAAATTCACCTTGCATGATCTTAGCAAACTCTTGACAAAGAGATTCATTAGTTGATCCAAAAATAATGTCATCTACATACCCTTGAACAACTAGTAAATATTTATTTTTATTTTTGATAAATAAAGTAGTATCTACTTTTCCTCTTGAAAATCCTTTTTCTGTTAAGAATTTTGACAGTCTTTCATACCATGCTCAAGGAGCTTGTTTCAAACCATAAAGTGCCTTAGAAAGTTTGAATACATGTTCAGGAAATTTATGACTTTCAAAACCGGGAGGTTGCTCAACATAAACTTCTTCATTGATGAAGCCATTTAAAAATGCACTCTTTACATCCATTTGATATAGTTTGAAGTTTTTGTAGCATGCAAAGGCAAGTAGCATTCTTATTGCTTCTAATCTAGCTACCGGTGCGTAAGTTTTATCATAGTCTATTCCTTTTTCTTGCCTAAAGCCTTGTGCAACTAGCCTAGCCTTGTTTCTTATGATCACACTATTTTCATCCATCTTGTTTTTGAAAATCCATTTAGTTCCAATTATAGAGTGATCACTAGGTCTAGGGATTAATTTCCATACTTTACTTCTTTCGAATTGATTTAGTTCTTTTTGCATGGCTAAAACCCAATTATTGTCATCTAAAGCTTCATTGACATTCCTTGGTTCAATTTGAGATACAAAGGCTATATATTGACACACATTTCTTAAAGAGGACCTTGTTCTAACTCCAAGAGTTAGATCACCTACTATTTTCACAATCTTTGACATATCCTAAATCTCTTGGTGCTCTAGACTCTCTTTCTAACATTTCTAGTTCTTCTTCATCCTCTTTATTAATGTCAAGTTTTTCTAATAGATTATTCTCTATGTTTGAGGTTTCTTTCAAGTTCTCATCAAATATTTCAATATCCTCATCATTCATTGAACTTTTAGATATATCATTTGACTCATCAAATATTACATGTATTGATTCTTCAACCATCAAGGTTCTTTTGTTATATACTCTATATGCCTTTAAATTCAAGGAGTAGCCTAAAAAGATTCCCTCATCACTCTTGGCATAAAATTTTCCTAAATTGTCTTTTCCATTATTTAAGACAAAGCATATACAACCAAAAGGGTGAAAATAGCTAATATTAGGCTTCTTTCCCTTGTAAAGCTCATAAGGAGTTTTCTTTAAGATTGGTCTAATCATGGCTCTATTAATGATATAGTAAGATGTATTTATAGCTTCAGCCCAAAAATATTTAGGTAAGTTATTTTCACACAACATTGTTCTAGCCATTTCTTCCAATGTTCTATTTCTTCTCTCAACTACCCTATTTTGTTGTGGTGTCCTAGGGGCTGCAAAATTATGACTAATTCCTTGATCATTGCAATATTCATCAAATCTAATATTTTCAAATTCCTTGCCATGATCACTTCTAATACTAGTTATAGTGTAACCCTTTTCATTTTGGGCTACTTTTGTATAGACAATGAATTTTTCTAAGGCTTCATTCTTTACTCTTAAGAAGAATACCCAAGTGAACCTAGTGTAATCATCTACAATCATAAGCCCATAATGCTTACCACCTAGGCTTGTAGTTCTAGTTGGTCCAAATAGATCTAGGTGAAGTAATTGAAGAAGGCTAGTGGTTGATACACTATGTTTAGGTTTAAATGTTGTCCTTTTACGTTTTCCTTTAACACAAGCTTCACAAATTTTGTCATAGTCAAAGGACAACTTAGGTAATCCTATAACAAGGTCTTTTCTAGCAAGATTAGATAACACATGCATGCTAGCATGACCTAGTCTTCTATGCCACAACCAAGCTTCTTTTTCTTTATCTACCATAAGGCATACATTTTCATTTTTTAGTTTATTTAGATAAACAATGTATATTTTACCTTGTCTATGACCTAGAAAAAGAACTTTATTTGATTTAGGATCTATAACATGACATTTCAAGCAATCAAAAATTACTTTGTAACCTTTGTCACAAAGTTGACTAATACTTAGCAAATTATGTTTTAGACCCCTAACAAGTAATACCTTTTCTAGTGAGAAATAGTCATTACCAATTGAACCACTTCCTTCAACTTGGCCTTTGGAGTTGTCCCCAAACGTGACTTCTCCACCAACTTTTGATTTAAATGAGTTGAAGTGGCTTCTATCACTGGTCATGTGTCTTGAGCATCCACTGTCCAAGTACCAAGCTTCCTTTATTTTTGCTTTGTAGCAACGCTCAATCATCTATAATCAACATTCAAACTTTTGTCTTAGGTACCCAAATTTTCTTGGGTCCTTTAGAGTTAGTGAATAGAATTCTTGATCCCTTTGGGATCCATTTTACTATAGCATTAATGTCTTTTAAATTAACTACCTCTTTTGGAACCCAAATTCTTTTCACTATTTTTCCTCTAAATGTGGTCATATTCACATTGCAACTATATGATGCATGCCCCTTTTTATTACAATGTGAACAAGTAGTTGAGGGTTTATGCATATTCTTTCTAGCTAAGAAACTTTTGAGGTGAGTCTCCCCACTTTTTCCATCATATCCTAATCCATTCTTATCAAAGAAAGCCCTTTGAGTTTCTAGCATGTTATCTAATTTTTGTTGACCCGTGTAAAATCTAGTAAATGAATTATGTAAGTTACTATTCTTTTCTTTAAGGTCATGTATTTCAAGAGTTGCATTTTCTAATCTCTTTTCACATTCTATCTTATCCTTTAGTATTAACTCATTTTCTTTCTTTAGTTTAGAGATTAATTTTTTGTACTTCAAATTCATGCACTCATATTCTAATGCAAGATCATCAAATGCATCTTGTAGTTCATCAAAAGAGTACTCATTGAGATCTAAAGTTACCTTTTCATCTTTAATAGCCATGAAACATAGATTAGCAGTATCCTCATTTGAATCATCATCGGAGCTGTCACTGTCACTCCATATTACCATTATTGCCTTCTTTTTATGATACCTATCACTTGATCTTTTGAGGAGAGGGCAGTTAAATTTAATATGTCCAGGTTTTTTGCATTCATAACATAAAATAGTATCTTTTCTACCTGGTTCTTCTTGTTGTTTCTTGTAGTTTCTCTTACTACTACCATTTGCTCTCATTCTCATAAATTTGTTAAATCTCTTGGCAAACATTGTCATTTCGAGATCTTCTTCATTACCACTCTCATTTTTATTCTCTTTCAAATCTTCTTGAGTAGTGGATTTCAGAGTTACTCCCACTTTCTTGGGTGGCTCTTCATTTCTCCTTAACTTCATTTCATATGTAAGTAGTGACCCTATTAATTCATCTAGTGATAGTGTGTGGGGATCTTTTGACTCCTCAATTGTAGTTACTTTAGCTTCCCATGATTTTGGTCGGCTATTCAATATTTTCTTAACCATTTCTATATTTGAATAAATTTTGCCTAAGGACTTTAGTCTATTTATTACATCAGTAAATCTAGTGAACATGTCACTAATTGATTCTCCTTCTTTCGTCCTAAATAGCTCATAATCATGTGTGAGCATTCCTACCTTAGTCTCCTTTACTTGAGTTGTGCCTTCATGAGTAATTGCCAATTTGTCCCAAATTTTTTTGGCATTGTCAGAACCGGAGACTCTATTATACTTATTGGGCCCTAAAGCACAAAATAGGGTGTGCATGGCCTTTGCATTTAGCTGAGCACATTTTACATCATTAGAATCCCACTCATCTTCTTCTTTAGGGATATCTCTTCCCTCTATTATTTTAGTTAGGATTTGAGGACCTTTAGTTATAATCCTTCATATCTCATAATCATTTGCTTGAATGAAAAGCATCATCCTAGTTTTCCAATAAGCAAAATGTTCACTATTGAACATGGGAGGTCTAACTGTAGAGTGCCCCTCTCCTACTAGATTCGTTGCTACATTGTTATGAGCCATTAGATCATTTTTAACTCTTAGAAAGTTATTCCTTTATGATCAAAGAGTCTTTGCTCTGATACCAATTGTTGGCTCTACTGAGAGGGGGTGAATCGTTTTCTAATGATAATGGTAAATTTAAACTTAATTGAATCTAATTGCAAGTAATCAAAGAATAATCAATAAAATGCAGTGCAATAAATTAAACAAGATAAGGGAAGGAAACAACAAACTCAGTAGTTTATAGAGGTTCGGCCAATCTCTTGCATACATCCTCTCTTCTTGACCTCCTTGTCAAGAGCTTTCTTACACTATTTCAATAGCTGATACAAACTCCCTTTTTCAGGTTAAGGAATAACCTCTCTACTCTTTTTACACAGACAAATATTCACCATTTACAAAGTTATCTCACAGAGGAACTATCCTCTTCTCTCTTGAATTAAGGATGAATACAAAGTGAAGCTTTCTTTTAAGGGTAGGAGAAAATAACTTCTACACAAAGATTTTTACAACAATGTCAATAATGTGATGTTGAAGATAAAGAGAATGTTGGAAAAGATTTCTAGAGAATATACAAAATTATCAGCAATAGTGTCTTCTTTTCCAGTGTCTTCAATGCTTGATTTTATACAGCAGGATTGGTAGTTGGAGCATTTAATGCTGTTTTGCCCGTTGAAGATTTTACAGAAAGAGACGTTGGGAACCTCCAGTAGAGTACCAGATTGATCTCCCATCATGACCAGATCGATCTCTTAGTTTAAATTCCTGCAATTACAAAGCAACTTGAAGCATGGAGATTGATCTCATATTTGTTGAGACCGATCTTATAATTTGAAAAATATTAGTGAAGATCGATCTGTCGAACCATCAAATCGATCTTCTAATCTCTCTGTTTGGAGCAAGATCGATCTCCAGATCGATCTAGCAAGTATTCTCGTAGAGAGGAGATCGATCTCTAATCACTCACCCTAGATTGATCTCCTAAACTCTCTAACTTTGAGGAGATCGATCTCATAAACTCTCTGTTTGAACATAGATCGATCCACAGATCTATCCAATACTTTTAGTCTTTGTCTTAGAGGCGATCGATCTCTTCCTAGACCAGATGATCTCTTAGGCATTCTGTAATTTACAGATCGATCTTTTAACCCCTTCAGATCGATCTCTGCTTCCTCAAACATCCTATATAACTTTTTGAGTTTTTAATCCTTTAGCAGATTGATCTCATATTCTTATGAGATTGATCTCTCGTACTTGAAAACCCAAGAGATTGATCTCTCATCTCATGAGATCGATCTCTCATCTTTAAATACTTAGTTTCTGGCACTGATATGTATTTAAATAAACTCTAAACATGTTTAAAGCACTTCTAAGTTTATAATGTCCATTAATGAATTATTGTTTTGTCATTTCAAAATATATTAACTTAACACATTAGACTAATTTTGCTCTGATACCACCAATTGTCACGACCACAACTACTCAAAATTCGTGATAAATTTTTCACTTTTTCTTTCATACTTACCTGACCTCTGATCGTGACCAAGCATAACCAATAGTTGGGTTGTGTATCAGTGCCCATATCATCACCATACATTTTTTTACAGATAGTGCACAATTTAAATTAAATATAGACTCATACGTTATGTACTAATTTCTTTTCATTTCTTTACAATAAGTACCCAGTCTATACATCCTATTGTCAATACAAAATATAGTACCGTGCTTATGTTATTTAGATACAATATATACGTGTATATACCTCAAGTGATGGGCAACAACGGATGTCTGGAATGCAGTACTCAGTCGTCTCAAAGTCTACTGAAAGAAATCTGTGTAGGAAAAAGAAAGGGGTAAGCGATCAACAGCTCAATAAAGTAATCCTACGAACAAGTAGATAATTCTACTGTCTACATGTTCGTGAAGACATGCATAAACCACCCTTTCTCCACATTAATTTAAAACACAGATTCACGCATACACATATGCCACATAATGGATGTCATGTAAAAACACTGCACAATATGCATGGGTTAAAATAACATGGAAGAACATCATGCGATATTAATTTAAAAACCCAATTCACTTTTATCAAAACCACATTTTAGTCAAGATCCGACCCCTCCTTGGGTGGTCCTGACTCATACTAGAATCCAACAAAACACCCTTTTCAAATCATAGGTTAATAACATGCGAGACTCGGTAATATATATACATCAGGCAATGCCTAGGATTATGGCCATATCCTTATGAGCCCATTACTACACGGATCCTGTGTGCGGGGTCTCACTACTATATGGAACCACCCCGGGTGGTGGGTCAAATCCAATCCGTCGGTCCTGCCCGATCACTTACATTTGAAGATACCACTTACATCAAGAGATGCCACATAAATATAATATAGCATGGTACAATGTACTCCATATGATATGCACGGTACAAAGTACTCCGTGGACCCATATCTCATATCCATACTCGTGCCCTGTCTCAAAACGTACGTACGAGCCTATTTAATCGGTGCGACATACAGTCTACCCGATGCTCCAAGCACGACTCATAGCATGTTCTCATAAAACTAGTGCGAGCAATGCTGCAGCACTCTGGAATAAATCACATAAAACTAGTGCGAGCTAGGCTCCAGTACTCTATCACAAAATCATTTAAAATCTTGGTACGAGTCAGGCTCCAATACCCTGTCACGAAAATCACCTAAAAATTTCAGACGAGCTGAGCTTTAGCACCTATGCATGTAAAACTCTAGTGCGAGCCCTTGCTCCAACACTAATGCATGTATCACAAAAATCAAAACTTGTGTGAACTGAGCTTTAGCATGTCACATTTTCATAAAATCACGTAGGCGGCTCAGTTATCTCAAAACAATTTCCAAAAGAAATCACATTGTTGAAAATATGCAATGTTGTGCATTTTTATTTAAAAGCTACCTAGCCTACTCATGCACGTGTCAACATGCCTCAAAATCATGCAAGAACCCCTCGTTCTTGCCTCTCTTAACTTTTCATAATTTTGAAAGTTTTTCCACTCCTAGGGGCGTTTTGGTTATTTACCCATCTAGGCACAATAAATTTTTATTTAAATTCTAGACCCTTCAAACTTTTTCAATTGATGTAAATGCAGGCAAAAATTTGTAAAGATATCTCTAGGAGTCCGTAAAATTTCCTTACCTGAAATCACGCGCGAGCTTATCCTGTCTCGACTGTACTAGGTCTCTCAGTCCACTTCTCTCCAAACCAAGTCTACGGAGCTACATATAACCACGTATTGGGTTAGTTCTAATATACTTATTAGTATTTCACTCTTACTGATTGAATCTAAAGCACTGAGCCTGATTTACTTTATTGATCTTGATTGCACCTAAATAGGCGTCGACCCATTTTCAGCCCGTTTCCACCTATTAAATCCCTTTTTCGGGTCTATTGGGTTCATTTGGCTTACCAATACTCATTGCGCTTCGTTCCAAACTCATTGGATAACTAGTATACTATTTACGATAGTTACTTTAAAATTCTGAATACAATTCATTTTATGCATAATTAATCTATAAAATTCGTAAAATAATCTTAACTCTGCATTAAGGACTCAAATTGTCATAATTAAAGTGTACTTACCCAATGTTATGCGGGGTACAAAAATTGGAGCTCAATCGGCTCTCGTTCGGGCTCTGTCGTAGAACTACACAATTAGATTAATCCGGGCTATGTTCCATTAAATATAATATTAAATTAATTTTTTAAATTTACCCATAGGTCAATCTTGACCATCGGTCAACTTACCCAAATCTCGAGATGTCCTCGACAAAATTTCTTTCCTTTTCCCCTGTCTTTCTTTTTCTTTTATTTTCCTTTCCTTCCTTTTCCTTCCTCTTTCCTCTCGGCCAAAACGGTGCCGTTTCTGGGCCCTCACCGTCACGGGTCATTTTTGACCGTTTCACCGGATGAATCAGGTACCAACAGAAACACCTCAACCTTAGGATCCCTCTGGTAGCCTTGGATCGGACCCAGACGTCGGTGGATCACCGAAATCAGCTCGGTTTCCTCTCGATTTTCTCTCTCTAGGTTCGTCGAAATCCAACGTCGGTGGCGCATGTCGTTGGTACCAGTAGGTCTGCACAGACATTCTCTCTCTTCTCCAGCCCTCGCCTGGCCTAGTCAGTTGCTGGATCATCGTCGAGCTTCGTGAATGCGCAATCTCCGTTCGGCTTCACTATTTACTTCTATTTCGTTTTCAGATTGCAGTTTTTTCTATAATTTATTTTATTATTATTTTAATCATTACAATATTATAAAAATCCCAAAATATCAACAAAAAACTATATTTTATTTAGATTAATTAATTTATTTTATTTTAACACTTTTTTTAATGTATTTTTACCCATTTTCGATGTATTTTTCTCCGTATTTTCAAGATATTATCCTGGCCAAATTTCGATAAATCTTAATAAATTTGTATCTTGGTCAATTAGACTCGAAATTTAATAATTTTTCTTTTATTGATCAAGATTTCCTAAATCCATATTTTAATGAAATTTTCTTATCGAATTTATATCGAATTTTGGTCTTTTGACCGTTTTACCCTTCAACGTGTTCGGGACCAAATTGAACCGACTTTCCTTCATAAACCCACTATCTTTTCTTTTTTTAAATTCTTATTTTCAGTCAACTTGATTTCGATCACTTTCGCTTGGCCTATGGCCATATCGGTCCTTATTTGGCTACTACATACATTCACTGATATTTCGTTTCATTCTATTTGCAATTTAATTCAGTCATAGCTCTTCTTATGATTTAATCAATATGTGGAAGTGTACATCGCATGAATCATAAGGAAATGCATCAACAAGTACTTAAAAAGTGGGTCTTACACGCACTGCAAAGGAAGCTACATGGGAATTGGAGAGTTTGATGTGGGGAAGTACCCCGAGTTATTCACCGACTGATTGGTTCCAATTTGGAGGACTAAATTTCCTTAGTGGGGGAGATTATATAAGACCCACTTTTGGTGATGTATTCCTTATGATTCATACAATGTGCGCATTTCTTTATGTTAATTGAATAATGAGAAGAGATATTTTCTTGAATAAAGTTGCATAGAGAATGAATGAATATTCATAAATTCATGTAAAGGCTAAATAAGGGCTGAAGTGGCCACTGACTAAACAAATGGAACTCAAAACATTCAGATCAAATATAAGGACTTAAAACACGAAATGATAATGCAAGGAACGTGAATTCTAAGTATCTTTTATGATTCCAAGCAGTACACTCAAGTTCCTT
Source organism: Firmiana major (assembly GCA_033439115.1). NCBI lineage: Eukaryota > Viridiplantae > Streptophyta > Magnoliopsida > Malvales > Malvaceae > Firmiana > Firmiana major. The sequence continues at coordinate 45,475,130 of CM065905.1, forward strand.
AACACGAGAATCATATGAAATAAACCTTTCTATACTCTAAGTGGGAATAGAGTGCAAAATGACTAGTGAAGCAATCAAAGGCATGTTGTCCTTTGAAATTCTGGAAAATTTTTCAGCAGGAATGCTCCAAATAAAGGCCAGATTAATTCCTTATTCCAAGCAGATCGAACTCAGTTTGGTTCTATCTTGAAAGGATCAATCCCTTCCTAAGTGCAAATTGATCTCCATTTGATTCTGCCAAGAGCAAATTGATCTCTCCCCATGAGCAGATCGATCTGCATTTGCTTCTGCCAAGAAAGGATCGATCTCTTTCCACAAGCAGATCGATCCCCTCCTCAAAACAAATCGATCTCCACTTGATTCTGCGAAGAAAGGATGGATCTCTTTCCAATGCGCTGATCGATCCCACACTTACATACCTGAATATTTTGATAGCTCAAACCAAGTGAAGATCGATCTCTTACCCAAGGAGATTGATCTCACAACCCTTATTCTATAAAAACTTGACGGCAAAGCCTTCTTTCTCATAAAAACAAAACACCTACTCCATTTTTACCCAAAAAGAACAAAAAAACAAAACACCTACTCCTTTTTTACCCAAAAAGAGCACCTTTTCTCACTCTAAAATACCACTTTAAATTTACATCCCTTACCCAAAAAGGAAGTCATTACTACTTTAAATTTACACCCCTTACCTAAAAGGGGCTGGGGCAGCACTAAATCGTCGGGTATCAAGTTTAACTCATTTTACGTGGCAATACCTCGAACTACCTAAAATAGTTTCAAAACCATAAAATGATGCTTAAAACCATCTTAACATACTTAAACATGCCTCAACTTACATAAATCCCACTAGACTCGGTCATTTTGCCAACTTTTCTTACTTTCTGGGTTTTACCAATAAAAGTGTCAGTTTAAGCTATTTTCGATAATTTCTTTTCTCCTAACTTCAAACTTATAAGCTTAATAACCTAAACACTTATTCAAGTCTCTAGTTATCATATGACAACTTATCGAATTTGCCAATTCTCACACTTTTCAATTTTCCACTAAATCGAGCTGTAAACCAGACTTTTTGGTATTAATTTAACATTCTACAACAGTCAAATCAACCAAATTTCATCTTTTACCTAATACACTAAGGCTGGCCAAAACTACAACTCACTCTAGAAATTATTTTTGCAATTTCTACTTAAGCAAAAATCATTCAAATTCATCAAATAACAACATATATCATCACCATCATCTTCAATCAACTTCTCACCTTGTTTGACCAACTTTGAGCACTCCTTCTTACTCTAAAACTGATCCTCAGCTGTAGATAAACATGTATACAACTTAGAATCATAAAAAATAAGCTTAAAAACAAATCAAGAAACTTAAAATTCAAAGTTTCTCTTACCCTAGAAACAGGGCAAATTCTACCCCTATTCTTCTCCCTAGTTTTAAACCTACAAAATGAGCTTATTTAAGGCTGGATTTTTTGTATGTTTTTGAGGACTTAGTAAGGAAGATTTTTTCTCCTTGACTGAAATCTAAAAATGACTGGAAGGTGACCAAAAAAATTGCACAAGTCTGGCCTAGAGAAAACGCTTACGGCGGAATGAGAAGGATATAGCTATCGCGTTTTAGTTCAGTTTAAGGATTTATTTGACTTTCCAGAAAGATCATGAAGTGATCTTTAATTCTGAGAAACATCCCGATCAAAGGCCTTCCAGAAGGTCTTCAAATTTGGCACTTTTATTGGGCCAACAAATTGCTAGGCCTGGCCTGCTAACAACTCCATTTTTCTAAAATTCAAAAATAATATTTCCAGCCTAATTTCTTCCAAATTTCAACTTCTCATGTGTTATAATAAGTCCCTAGTATGTCCCATAAAAATTTTGGGCCCAATTTTTTAAGAAACGTTTCCCGTTTGAGCTTATTTTGTCTAATTCAATCATTGTCGATTGAAATTTCTTAAGATTTTTGGTTTACATTAAAATTTAATCCAACTACTGAGACCTCAATATTTCCACTCAATTTTTCATTCCCCAAGTCGATTATGCCTTATACTAATTTCCAATGGCTCAGAATAATTTTTATGAATTTATGAAATTTATTCTGAATTTATTCAACTTACTAGGCCCAATTTCTTAGTTTAGTGTTATCTTGAGTTTTTACTAACTTTTTCGCTTCCAATACCATAGTTTCACCTTCTAACAACCAAAGTATACTTATAAATGCAATCTTTAAGAAATACTTTGTAAACACCATGAATTTTCACGTACTCGGTCTTATCGAGAAATAACAATTAAACCATTGGGATTAGAGAATGTGTTTCCTTGGTGAATGATTTAAATTAAAATTATAATTTACATGGGGGTCTATGAGAATTTAATTAACTAAGATATTTTAGGTGGAGGAACAAATAATCATGAGAATTGGAAACAAATCTTGATGAGTTGGGAATATCTCTTTATATATGTATATATATATATATACAATCCTTAGAATAAATTCATATTGTATACTATTAGGAAAATTTATTAAGTATATGACTATATGTGTATATGTGTAATATTTTATCATTCATCAAGTAAGGAATATAGGAATATACAAATGTATATGAGAATGTATAAGTAAACATGAATATATCCAATCTTGAGAGCTCGACGAGGCAGCAAGTTTGCTGCTGTTAGCAGCAACTAAAGGGGAAGATGTGAGACCTGAGAATTTTATGTACCTTAGTCATGAGATTTACAATGTGAAGATTGTAATTGGCGAATGTAATTATGTTATATTGATGTACACGCAAGTTTTAAATATAATGAAGTATATGGAGATGAAATTTTTAAGTCTTAAACGTGCATGGATTGAAATATGGACTATGGAGTAGATTATGGTAAGTTTTACATTGAGTTTCCTGTAAATTTTTCAGCAGAAGTAGGATTTATGAAGGTCAGATCGATCTCCAAGGGAAGAGAGATCGATCTCATGGCTCCAAAATGCAGGAAATGTGCAAAAGTAGATAGGCAGATCGATCTCCTATTGCTTCTGCCTAGCAAGATCGATCTTGTCACATGAGCAGATCGATCTCCTTAAGTCTCGACCTGGAAGAGATCGATCTCTACCCTCAGCCAGATCGATCTTGTAGTTGTTAATGGAGCAGTTCAAATCAAGCAGAGACCAATCTTCATTAATGCCAGATCGATCTCGTACGCCCTGTCTATATAAGACTCACGAGATATTTCCTGGAAACTGAGCCTCTCTCACCTACAAACCCCAACACTCACCATTTTCACCCAAACCAAGCTTCCTCTCTATCAGATTTACCATATTCTAGACAGAATTAGACAAAGGGGTAAGAGAAAAAGTTGTTCCTCTTGGTGAGGAGAACAACATACTAGAAAATCAAGGATTGGATTTAACAAAGAAAAAGGGCAAGCATTCTACAAGTTGGTCAAGAGGAGACAAGCTAGGTGAGCTCACAAGATCCTTGTTTTTCTTAAGTATTATCATTTTATATATTGGTGAATGGATATATGTATATATATATATATAATTGGTTGGAAATGTCTAAGTCATGAGGGAGACACTCAATGAGTATAGTTGGAAAATGAAATGTGGATATCTTATATAGAATATGAGCTAACTAAGGTTATGATTAAGATGTAGGAGAAATTTTGAGATAATATATGTGTTAAGAATGGTAACTGGGGTATAGGATAGGCATAGGTATAAGTGAGGTGAAAAGAGAAATGAGAATGATGGATATTGACAATTTAATGATGTTTGGACAGCTCGGGAATCCGACACAGGAAACGAGACTAGTCCAAGGACACGAGGATATTGTACCACTCAAGGTGCAAGAGGTAAGGGAAATAAACTGTTTGCGCTTGTGAGTTCCCGAATGATTGAAAACGTTTTGATAGCGTGAAAAAGGTTTAATGAAATGAGCATGTTTATGAGAAATGAGATGAATTATTGCTTTGATTAACGAGTGAGTGTTTTACCGATTTCAGCTTGGTTTTGATGAGTTTTGTGTAACTGTAAATATAATATGTTATAACTCAAAATGAGTTTTGAAATAACCACTATGGGCTCTACGTGAAGGCAAAACGGTTTTAATACAACAATGTCATATTTTACTGAGACTAGAGCGTGTCATGAGATGCACACCGATTCTCTGATTTATAACATTGAGTGGCCTTGCTCTAGTAGCATGTAAGACCGGACCTTACTCCAGTAGCATGTAAGACCGATACCTCCGTTCTGGTAATAAAAGATGACCCTGCTATGGTAGTGATGGGTGGCCTTGCTTTAATAGCATGTAAGATCGAGCCTTGCTTTGAATAGCATGTAAGATCGCAGTTGTATGACTCTGATCAAGTCTACACGAATCATGGCCATGTATTGATGTCGACGCTTCCCTCTGTTGAGGATGTTCACCTAGGGGACGATGTGATTTGATTTGATGTGATGTGCCTATGACGATGATATTATATGAGTTTTATTAAATGCCTAGTCTCGATTTCTTTGTTAAATGAAGTGTTTTACAACTGTGATTTCTATCACGTAATGAGATTTGATGTTATGATGATTTGTGATCTCTATCACGTGAATTATGCTAATGCCATTGTTTCCATCGTTATTTCTATAACATTTTACATGTTCGAATATTTCTATCATATTGTATTGTGATGATGATTTTATAACCTTCCCTTATCCTCCTTACTGAGCGTTCTGAGAGCTCACCCCTTCTTTTTCCCCCTTCCAGATTACTTGAAGTAGCGAGTTAGAGCTTGTCGCGTACGTGATATAGGCTGGTGGACATGACTTCCCCAGGCTATCGCTTGTACACGCATAAGGTCTATTCAGTTCATTTCGTGTATAGACAATGATGTAATACAGACATTTGTATTAAGTATTTTGGGATGTAATTAGGACGATATGAGGAAAATGAATTGTGTTTTGTGGATTGATTCCCTTTGGATATTTTATGATTAGGTTTACGTAATAGAAATTATTTGGTCTTGGCGTTAATGATTTATTATAAATACAAGTGATTAAATAACACTGTACATGAATGCAACATAAGTAGGAGGTTTAATATAAAAAAAATTTAAATTAGCCCTAATTTTCGCGCATCCTGGCTGTCACAGATTTTCTTGGTATCATATCAAAGGTTGCCTAGTACTGTCAGTGTCGAGTAATTAGAAATAGATTACATCTCAAGTGTCTGTATTGTCTCGTAATGAATTGAATTTAACAGGTAGAATTATAATTGTTGTTCAATGAATACGCGTAGGCACGTAAGAGATAGGATATGAAGGGGAGAAGAGGACGTTCTGGGAGGCAGGCATAACCACCTCCACCACCTGCCCCATACCCAGAGATTCCTAACCCTCGATTAAATCGGATAGAGAATGATGTGCGAAAGGGATTCAAGCAAATGGTAACGCTATTCGCGCAACATTTTGGGGCGAATGCCTCAAGTACTGCACCTGTATCGACTCCTCCACCACCACTACAAGGACCACCTGCACCTCCATCACAGACTAACCAGGTGCCTCCTACCACACAGTCGGCAGTACAGACCCAGCCTGAGGACAAAAATAAGGGTCAATTGAGGGATTTTTTTAAGATGAACCCGTCGATTTTTAGAGGGGTGAAGGATCCTACAGAGGCTGAGGAGTGGTTGACAGAGTTATGAGTTATTTTGACTTTTTGTGATGCACCGATGCCAAGAGGGTCAGTATGGGTGCTTACATGTTAAAGGGACAAACCCGAGATTGGTGGAGCACCACTCAGAGTATAATGGCGACTAGCCATGGGGTGATTAGTTGGGAGACGTTTCAGTCAACATTTAGAACTCAGTATGTTCCAAGAGCTGCCTAGAGGATAAAGAAAGTAGAATTTCTAAACTTGACTCAGAGTAATATGACAATTGATGGGTATGAGAGCCGATTTACCACCCTACTGAAGTATGATCCAGATACCCTTAAGGATGAGGAGCTCCGTACAGAGCGATTCGTGTATGGACTGAGACCCGTCGTTAGAGATCAGTTGATAGGGCTCTGTATCACTGAGTTTAAGGATGCTCTAAGACGAGCACAAGAAGTAGAGAGGGGACTAGAGTTGGTACAATCTCATACTGAGTCCTGGATTTTGACCAGAGATAAGAGTAAGCGACTCGTGACCTCCCACACAGACTTTCAGAGAGGTTCTTTTAAGAGGAGACAGTTTGAGGGACCGAAAGGAAGAGGTGAGAGACTCAAGGTTCCTCCCATTGCTATAGACACCCCTCAAAGTGTCAAGTCAAAGGTTAAAGTTTGTAGAGACTGTGGCCGACCACATGAGGGAAGTTTTTTTAAAACCATACAGGGATGTTTTAGATGAGGGGACATGAGTCATAAAGTGAGGAATTTCCCGCAGCCACAAAGGCCACACTCTCAACAGCCTCATAGACAGCAGCCTTAGAAGACGATTCCTCAGAGACGGGTTACGGCTACTAATAAGGGTAAGAAGCCAGTAACAAAAGGACATGTGTTTGCTTTGGATAAGGAGACCACAGACACTTCGTACGAGACCATACGAGGTACACTTGTTGTCTGTAATCATGAGGCTCATGTGTTATTTGAGTCAAGATCCATGCATTCTTTTATTGATGTATATTTTGCATGCAAACTAAGTTTAAAACATGAATCCTTAGATTATATTTTACATGTAAATACCCCTATGTGTGAGTCCCAGAGGACTGATATGGTGTGTAGAAAGTGTGAAATCAAGATGGGAGATAGAGTTATGTTAGCAGATCTAGTGTTGTTAAACATGTGTGGTTTTGATGTAATTTTAGGGATGGATTGGTGAGCGGCAAACCGTATGAGTCTAGACTGCTACACTAAGATTGTAACTTTCTCCCTACCTGAAAAGTTTAGTGTACGTTTAAATGTTAAGGAATGAAAACGTATGGAGTTTATTGTGAGAAATTTTAAAATATGGTTATATCACTATAAAACACTGATTAAGTTATTGATGTGAAGGTTACATCACATTCATTTTCGATACAAGTCGGGAACATCCGAGGATAGAAGACATACCAGTAGTATGTGAGTTTCTAGATGTATTTCTTGATGAAGTACCTGGCTTACCGCCAGAGAGAGAGCTAGAGTTCATTATCAATTTAGTGTCGGATACCCAGCCGATCTCTAAACCTCCTTATAGGATGGCATTGGCTGAATTGGAAAAGTTAAAGAAACAGCTGCAAGAAGTGTTAGACCAGGGTTTTATTAGGCCTAGTGTGTCGTCATTGGGAGCTCCGATGTTGTTCATAAAGAAGAAGGATGGTAGCTTGAGATTATGCATAGATTATAGATTGTTGAACAAGGCTACAGTGAAGAAAAAATATCCTCTGCCAAGAATAGATGATTTGTTTGACAAGCTGAGCGAGGCTTCTATCTTTTCTAAGATTGATTTAAGATCGGGCTATCACCAGTTAAGAATCAAGAGAAAGGATATTCTAAAAACGACCTTCAGAACTAGGTATGGCCACTATGATCTCTTAATGATGCCCTTTGGTTTGACGAATGCCCTTGCTGCTTTTATGAGTTTGATGAATGAGGTATTTAGAGACTATCTAGATCAGTTTGTGATAGTCTTCATTGATGATATCCTTGTGTATTCTCGGTCTCGTGAAGAACATGCATAGCATTTGAGGATTATACTGCATATACTGAGAGACAGACAGCTTTATGGAAAGATCAATAAGAGTGAGTTTTGGCTAGATCAAATAGCTTTTCTTGGTCACATTATATCTAAGGACGGAGTGTCAGTTGACCCGTCTAAGATAGAAGCTGTACTTAATTGGGAATGACTAAAGATAGTTACAGAGATTCAAAGTTTTCTAAGACTTACAGGGTATTATAGAAGATTTGTTGAAGGATTTTCCAAGATTGCCACTCCTTTGACTAAACTCACACGTAAGGAGACTCCTTTTATATGGTCTGAGCAGTGTGAGCAGAGTTTCCAAGAATTAAAAAGGAGATTAACGACGACACCTGTGTTGACTATCCCACATGGACCTTGAGACTTCATAATGTACAGTGATACCTCTCAACAAGGATTGGGGTGTGTGCTCATGAAGCATAGGAGAGCAGTCGCCTATGGTTCACGATAGCTAAATGACCATGAGCAGAATTACCCCACACATGATTTGGAGTTAGTCGCAGTAGTGTTTGCATTAAAGATCTGTCGACATTACTTATATAGGGAAAGGTTCCAGATATTTACTAACCAAAAGAGCCTAAGATATATATTTGACCAAAAAGAGTTAAACATGAGACAAAGGAGATGGATGGAACTTCTTAAAGACTATGATTGCGAGATACTCTATCATCTAGGGAAAGCAAATGTAGTTGCTGATGCTCTGAGCATGAAGAGAATGGTATCTGCTATGATGATTAGGGAATGGGATTTGTTAGAACAGTTTGCCAAACTTAGGGTTAGAATTGAGGAAACAGAGGACAGAATTATGACTAGCCTATGGATAGAGCCCAAATTATGGATCAAATTAGAAGCGGGCAGCGAAATGATCAGAGCCTACTGAAATTGGTTAGCCAAGCTGAGGCGACCCTGCAGTCGAATTTTATAGTCAGTGACGATGGATTATTGTGGTTTAAGGATCGAATCTGTGTTTCAAATTATGATACCCTGAAGGAACAAATACGGAGGGAGTCTCACTACTTGCGATACACCATGCACCTTGGAAGTACCAAGATATACCAAGATTTGAGAAAGGTGTATTGGTGGAGTGGTATGAAGCGGGACGTAGCAGAATATGTGGCCAAATGTTTAGTATGCCAACAAGTAAAACTGAGCATCAGAAGCCTAGAGGATTGCTTAAACCTTTGCCTGTGCCTACATGAAAATGGGAGCATATCACCATGGACTTTATCATAGGATTACCGAGGACCCGTAGAGGTCATGATGCAATATGGGTGATGATGGATAAATTAACGAAGAGTCCCCACTTCCTTGTCATCAAGAGCACGAATACCTTGAGTACCTTAGCCGAGTTGTATGTTAGAGAGATAGCTAGACTACATGGGGCTCCAGCGAGTATTACATCTGATAAAGATTCTAGTTTCACTTCCAGGTTTTGGACTTATTTTCAGGAGGCCAGGGGATCTTAGTTGAGGTTTAGTACCGCCTATCATCCTCAGACTGGTGGTCAGTCCAAGCGGACTATATAGACCTTTGAGGAAATGTTGAGGGTGTGTACAATGGACTTTAAGGGATCATGGGATGATCACCTGCCCCTTGTCGAGTTTGCATATAATAACAGCTATCATGCGAGTATTGGTATATCAGTATATGAGGCTCTATATGGTAGGAGGTGTAGATCCCCCATAGCTTGGGAAGAAGTCGGCAACAGGAAAGTAATTGCTCCTGAACTAGTTGAACAAGCAGTTCAAAATGTGAAGATCATTTGTGATAGATTACGGGCTGCTCAGAGTCGACAGAAGAGTTATGCAGATGTGTGGAGGCGGCCACTAGAGTTTCAAACAGGAGATTTTGTGTTTCTTAAAGTATCTCCAAGTAAGGGTATCATGTGTTTTGGGAAGCAAGGCAAATTGAGTCCTCGATATATAGGACTGTTTGAGATTTTGGAGAGAGTGGGAAATGTTGCCTACCAGTTGGCCTTGCCTCTGTAGTTCTCCAGGATACACAACGTATGTCATGTATCCATGTTAAGGAAACACAATTCGGATCCTTCCCATGTTATCGAGTATGAAGAATTGGATATTCATGGGGATATGAGTTATGTGGAAGAACCCATCCAACTACTCGACAGAAAGGAAAAAGTACTTCAGACGAAACGGACTCCATTAGTTAAAGTCCTCTGGAAGCACCACTCAATGGAGGAAGCAACTTAGGAACTAGAGAGTCTTATGAAGGAGAAGTACCCCCAAATATTTAATAGCTCGAGTTAAACTTGGAGGACCAAATTCTCCAAGGTGGGGAGGATGTGAGACCTAAGAATTTTATGTACCTTAATCATGAGATTTGCAATGTGAAGATTGTAATTGGTGATTGTAATTATGTTATATTGATGTACACGCAAGTTTTAAATATAATGAAGTATATGAAGATGAAGTTTTTAAGTCTTAAATGTGTATGTATTAAAATATGGATATGAAGTAGATTATGGTAAGTTTTATATTGAGTTTCCTGTAAATTTATGCAGCAGAAGTAGGATCTATGAAGGCCAGATCGATCTCCAAGGGAAGAGAGATCGATCTCATGGCTCCAGAATGTAGGAAATGTGCAAAAGCAGATAGGCAAATCGATCTCCTATTGCTTCTGCCTAGTAAGATTGATCTTGTCACAAGAGCAGATCGATCACCTTAAGTCTCGACTTGGAAGAGATCGATCTCTACCCTCAGCCTATAAACCGAGCCTCTCTCACCTATAAACCCCAACACTCACCATTTTCACCCAAACCAAGCTTCGTCTCTCTCAGATTTACCATATTCTAGATAGAATTAGACAAAAGGGTAAGAGATAAAGTTGTTCCTCTTGGTGAAGAGAACAACATACTAGGAAATCAAGGATTCGATTTAACAAAGAAAAAGGGCAAGCATTCTACAAATTGGTCAAGAGGTGACCATCTAGGTAATCTCACAAGATCCTTATTTTTCTTAAGCATTATCATTTTATATATTGGTGAATGGATATATGTATATATATATATATATATATATATATATATAATTTGTTGGAAATGTCTAAGTCATGAGGGAGACACTCAATGAGTATAGTTGGAAAATAAATGTGGATATCTTGTATTGATTATGAGCTAGCTAAGGTGATGATTAAGATGTAGGAGAAATTTTGAGACAATGTATGTGTTAAGAATGGTAACTGGGGTATAGTATAGGTATAGGTATAAGTGAAGCGAAAAGAGAAATGAGAATGATGGATCTTGACAATTTAATGATGTTTGGACATCTCAAAAATTCAACATGGGAAACGAGACTAGTCTGAGGACCCGAGGATATTGTACCACTCAAGGTGCAAGAGGTAAGGGAAATAAACCATTTGTGCTTGTGAGTTTCCGAATGATTGAAAACGTTTTGATAGCATGAAAAAGGTTTAATGAAGTGAGCATGTTTATGAGAAATGAGATGAATGTTGATTTGATGAACGAGTGAGTGTTTTGTCGGTTTGAGCTCAATTTTGATGAGTTTTGTGTAACAGTAAATATAACGTGCTATAACTCAAAATGAGTTTTGAAATAACCACTATGGGCTCTACGTGAAGGCAAAACGGTTTTAATACAACAGTGACATATTTTACTGAGACTAAGGCGTGTCATGAGATGCACATCGATACTCCGCTTGATAGCGTTGAGTGGCCTTACTCTAGTAGCATGTAAGATCGGGTCTTGCTCCAGTAGCATGTAAGACAGATACCTCTGTTCTGGTAATGAGAGATGACCCCACTCTGGTAGAGATGGGTGGCCTTGCTTTAATAGCATGTAAGACCGGACCTTGCTTTGAATAGCATGTAAGACTGTAGCTGTACGACTCTGATCAAGTCTACAACAAATCATGGCCATGCCTTGATGTCAACGCTTCCCTCTGTTGAGGATGTCCGCCTAGGGGACGATGTGATTTGATTTGATGTGATGTGATATGCCTATAACGATGATTTTATCTGAGTTTTATTAAATGCCTAGTCTCGATTTCTTTGATGAATGATGTGTTTTACAACTGTGATTTCTATCACGTAATGAGATTTGATGTTATGATGATTTGTATATCACGTGAATTATGCTAATGCCATTGTTTCCACCATTATTTCTATAACGTTTTACATGCTCGAATATTTCTATCATATTGTGTTATGATGATGATTTTATAACCTTTCCTTATCCTCCTTACTGAGCGTTTTGAGAAATCACCATTTCTTTTTCTCCCCTCCAGATTACTTGAAGTAGCGAGTTAGAGCCTGCCAGGTATGTGATATAAGCTAATAGACAAGATCTCCCCAGGCTATCGCTTGTATACGCATAAGGTATAATTCAGTTTATTTTGTGTCCAGACAATGATGTAATACATGCATTTGTATTAAGTATCTTGGGATGTAATTAGGACTATATGAGGAAAATGAATCGTGTTTTGTGGATTGATTCCCTTTGGATATTTTGTGATTGGGTTTATGTAATAGAAATTGTGTGATCTTGGGGTTAATTATTTATTATAAATAGAAGTGATTAAATGACACTGTACAGGAATACAACCCAAGTAAGAGGTTTAATATAAGAAAAATTTTAAATTAGCCCTAATTTTTACGCTTCCGGGCTGTCACAGAAGATTTCTACCAATGCCTGTGATGTTTAGGTAGGAATGAAAATGATAGATAGAGTGGAAGCCTAGGAAACGCTAAAAGAGTGATGGATTCATGGTGTGACTGAAAGACCCACTTTTGGTGATGTAATCCTTATGATTCATATGATGTAACAATTTTCATATGTTAAATTGAATCATAAGAAGAGGTTTTGGCTTGAATGAAGTTACAAAGAGAATGAGTGAACATATATGAATCATGTAAAGGTTAAATAAGGGCTGAAGTCGCCACAGACTAAATGAATGGAACTAAAAAAATCAAACCGAATGTAAAGACTTAAAAACACGAAATGATAAGGCAAGGAATTGCGAATTCTAGGTGCATTTTATGATTTTAAGCAATACACACAAGTCACATTGAATGTGAATCATAAGAAATGAACCTCTCCATGCTCTAAGTGGGATTATAATGCAAAATGAGTATTGGAGTAATAAAATATGAGTTTACCTTTGAAAAATCTGGAATAAATGCAGCAGGAATGCTTCAGATAAAGGCCAGATCGATCTCTTATTCAAAGCAAATAGATCTCTCATTCAAGCAATTGACCCCATATGATTTTGTAAGGAAAAGATCGATCCTTTCCTAGGTACAGATTGATCTCCATTTGATTCTGTAATGAGCAGATCGATCTCCATTTGCTCCTGCCTAGCAAGGATCGATCCCTTCCCAAAGTGCAGATCGATCTCTCCCTATGAGCAAATTGATCTCCATTTGCTTCTACCTAGTAGAGAACGATCTCTTCTAAAGTGAAGATCGATCTCCATTTGATCTTGTCAAGGGTAGATAGATCTCTCTTCATGAGCAGATCGATCTCCAGTTGCTTAGCAAAGATCGATCTCTCCCTTACAAAACTGAATATTTCAATAGCTCAACCAAGAGAAGATCAATCTCTTACCCTAGGAGATCGATCTCATCACTCCTGCTCTATAAAAGCCCGATGGCTAAACCTCTTTCTTCAACAAATCAACACATTCCTCCATTTTTACCCAAAAGACCAAGCTTTCTCATTCTAGAATACACTCCCTTCTAAAAAGATTTGAGAAAAAGCTATTAGAGAAATTGTTCATTGTGAGGAGGAGAGCAACATAGCTTCAAGCTAACATTCACCTTGTTAGATTGAAGGAGAAAATGAGTCTTCTTATTTCGGATAAGAGGAAAGTTAAGCTAGGTGAGTTTCCAATGCACCAACTCTAAGTATGTTTACCTAGATGTTGTTGTGAGTAAATTGGTGTATGAATTGTTGGTAGCAACTACCTAGAATATGATGAATCAAGCATGACCTAGAATGAGTCTAGTGTTAGAAAAATGATATGGTTGATTTAATGATAAATGGATTATACTAAGGTGTTAATAATGTTATATGCATGATTTTGAGATGGTTTTGTGAAACAAGTTTATGAAATACGATAAGGTTATATAATGTGCATATAAGGTGTTTGTAAAAATGCATGAATGAATTGAAGAGTTAAGGTTAAAGCAATGCAAACCAAGTGCTTGAGTAGATAACTAAGAGAGTTTGCTAAACCAAATTAGACTAGGAATAACGTGATGGGCATTCAACCCCCATGCTATGGCTTAAGGTGATTATAGGCCAAACTTGTCACGACCTGTAAGACCCGTAAAATTTCTATGTAATGTATATGATTATTTAATGTATAGACAAGTTACATTACATATGAATTACAAGAAATAAATGTTTTTGAGTTCTAAGTGTGAAGGGATTGATAAATGAGTGTTGAAGTGATTGAGTAGGTGTTTAAATGAGAAATTTGTAGTAAAAAGGGTGCAGGATGAAGGCCAGATCGATCCCATATAAGGAGAGATCGATCTCATAGCCTGGAAAACACAATACCAAGCCTTTTACGAGAAGGAGATCAATCCCTCACTCAAGCAGATCGATCTCCACTAGTCTCAAGCTGGACTAGATCGATCTCCCCTTAAGGCCAGATCGATCTCCTAAGCTCTCTGCCTGAGACAGATCGATCATGTTTCATTGAGTAGATCGATCCCATGCAAAATGACAGATCGATCTCATGCATTCAATAGATCGATTTCATGCCTGCAAAATGTCAAGAAAATTGAAGAATTCAAGAGGGCCAGATCGATCTCCACCCTTTACAGATCGATCTCCTAGTGTCATTTCTATAAAACTGGGGCAATTGGATCTGCATTTTCACGGGAACAAACCATTTCCTTCCATTTTCAATCTTGAACCTAACTTTCTCCCTCTAAAATCATCCAATTTTTATAAAGATTTAAGAAAAAGCCATTAGAGCAAAGTTGTTCATTATAAAGAGAAGACCAACATAGTTTGGAATAAATACCCCATTAGTTGGATTGAAGGAGCAAGGAGTGTTCTTACTTGGAGCAAGAAAGAAATCAAGCTGGGTGAGTTTCTAATACACCAAACTCAAAGATATATCTATCTAGTTGTTCTTGTGAGATGATTGGTATGTGTGTTGATGATTGAAACTACCTAGAATGTAATGGATCAAGTAAAACCTAGAATGAGTCTAGTGTGAGAAGATGTGATATGGGTGAGTTGATGATTAATGGATTGTGCTAAGGTGTTTGTGGCATAATATGCATGATTTGAGATGATTGGATGAAGCTACATTGTAAAATTTATCTAGTTATGAGAATAAGTATGTAAGGTATTTGACAAACTGCCATAGTGAAGTAAATGATGAACTAGAGGTACTATGAGCGTAAAATATTGATTTAATGTGAATCAATAAGCTCTCGAGATATGGGTAGAGCGATCAAATGAAGCCTTGTAGGTGTTAAAGGAAACTATAGGTCGAGTCAGCTATAGTAAACGCAAGGATTATGCTATATTGGACCTAATTGATGTGGTATATGATTTTTTACAGTCCCAAAGATTTCGTTAGAGGCGAATCGAACTACGCAATCAAACAGTTTTAAGGAAGTGGAATCACGCGACACGATTCCAGGTAAGGGAATTCTGTGAGTGTATAGAGATAGCTACTCGTATTTTGTGGGTGAATATAGGGCTTTGTAAAATGCATGTCTATTTAAGAAAGTGATTGATGGTATGTGTGAATGAAGGCAAGTATTTTTGTATACGATTTGGTTTTGAAGTGATTCTGATAAAAAAAGGATAGTAAGGCTAATAATTGCATAAATCACATGTTTTGATGCTTTTACAAAAGCACATTACTTGGGTTTAAGCAAAAAGAAGGATAGGCTGGCTAGTGATTTTTTGATTTTGTGAAAAAGCACTAGTTAGGTGCTAACCTCAATTTTTCAGAGTGTTTTGTTGAAGTAGATCCACCTATCGTATTTACGTGAGTTAAAATCGTGCTGGAGTCTCACTCACATAAGATTTTTGGTGTTTTCACATGTATGAAATGCACCAGAGCTTAGCACACACCTTGATTTGAATTATGATAATGTTTCATAAACCGTACTGGAGCTTCTGCTCGTACGTGGATTTCAATTGAATTTTTTTATCCATATAACCATTCTGGAGCTATACTTATGCATGATTTCTTCATGATTTTATGCATAAAGTTGTACTAGAGCGTTGCTCATACGAGGAGATTTATTGATGATGCATGAATCGTGCCTAGAGTTTAGCTCACATAAGTTTTCAAACTGTGGTATGTATGATGTCGTGGATATGGTAAGATCCTCAAGCCCAACATCCTTAAGCCCGATAAGGTGGGGAGGCTCTGTTACGGTAAAATCCTTAAGCCTGTTAGGGTGGGGAAGTTCTATTCAGTGGGGAGGCTCTCTTACATAAAAACGAAATGCTCCCACGTCCATTTAAGACTGTGTGGTTATGCATGGTATGGGGTAGATAAGACCTATGACTAGCACCCCCAACCATGATATGGGTCCGCGGAGTACATTGTACCGTGTAGATCACATGGAGTACGTTGTATCACGTGTTGAGTTGTTGATTTGAAAGTCTAGCGAAGAACTAACCCACCTTCATTCCAGCATGATGCCCCGCACACTGGGATCCGTGTGGTCTGGGATGATTATGACGTAGTTGGCCAACATAGTCCTTGAGATATAGTAACTACCTGTCTCACATGATACCATATGGTTTTATACACTGAGTGTGATTGTGTTGTCGAGGGTAGACCCGAGGGAGGGGTCGAGCCTTGTGGGTTTATTCTTAAAGAAATGATATTTCAACTTGTGATGAGATTTTACATGTTTTGAGAAAATGATGAATCCTGAGGGATGTTTTGTGTTGAGTTTCAAACTTATGATGAGTTTTAATGATGATTAGCATGAGAGGCTTTACATGTTGATTTTTCCATGTTTTATATGCCCATTTCTATGTTTTTCGGTACATAATATATGTATATACATTTGGCATAGTTTTATTATTTCCTCATGCTCTGAATATAAACAATTTATGCCATGACATTATAAGCATGTAGATAGCGTAGTTATCTACCATTCTTGCATTATTACCTTACGAACATGTGGTTGCTCATCCCTCTATTTTCCCCCTCTATAGAGTGCACATAGTAGCCCAGTGAGGATTGAGGCGTTGTATTTGGAAATCCGCTACACTCTATCGCCAAAAGGTATACACACAAAGATTCTTTTTGTATCTAAACATGTAAAGGCACAATAGTCATTTTGAATTGTAATATAGGGGATGTAAATGTTAGGAAACATGTCATGTATAAACATGTGACTCAACTATCAAATGTACGACATTGTTTTTGATTAACTAGAAATGAATGAGACATGATGATTAATATTGACTTATAGCCCAACTGTTATTGGTGAGTGTTAAGTTAAAATATTTTGAAATGACAAAACAGTAATTCAATAATAGATATTATAAATCTAGAAATGTTTAAAACATGTTAAGAGGTTAATCGGAATACATTGAGATATAAGTCATTACGAAAAACAGGGTGTTAAAGGTTGATAGATCGATCTCATGAGATGAGAGATCGATCTCCTGGGTTTTCAAGTATGAGAGATCGATCTCATGAGAATATGAGATCGATCTGATTAAGGATTAAAGTCTTAAAGAACATGTATAGGATGTTAAGGAAGAAGAGATCAATCTCTCAGGGTTATGAGATCGATCTGGTCTAGGAAGAGATCGAACTCCTCTAAGGCAAAGGTTAAAGGTCTTAGATCGATCTGTAGATTGATCTATGTTCAAACAGAGAGTTCATGAGATCGATCTCATAAGGATAGAGATCGATCTCCTCAAAGTCAAAGAGTTTAAGAGATCGATCTAGAGTAATTAGAGATTGATCTCCCCTTTACGAGAATGCTTGCTAGATCGATCTGGAGATCGATCTTCCTTCAAACAGAGAGTTTAGAAGATCGATCTGATGGTTTGACAGATCGATCTTCACTAACATTTTACAAATTATAAGATCGATCTCTACAAATATGAGATCGATCTCCTTGCTTCAAGATGCTTTGTAATTGCAGGAATTTAAATGAGAAGATCGATCTGGTCATGATGGAAGATCGATCTGGTACTCTACTGGAGGTTCCCAACGGCTCTCTCTGCAAAATCTTTAACGGGAAAAACTGCAGTAAATGCTTCACCTACCATCCTGGTATATAAAAACCAAGCATTGAAGACACAAGAGACAAAAGACTTGTCCTGAAAATTTTGAATACTCTCAAGAGTTCATTCCTCAACATTCCCTTGTCTTCAACATCATATTTATTGTATTGTCTTAAATAGCTTGAGTTAAAGTTATTCTTCCTACCCATAAAAGAGAGTTCTTATTTGTATTCATCATTAATACAAAAGAAAAGAGGAGAGTTCCCTGTGAGAGAATTTTGTAAGAGGTGAATACTTATCTTTGTAAAAAGGGGTAGAGAGGTTATTCCTTAACCTTAAAAAGGAGAATGTAACAACTATTGTGATAGTGAAAGAAAACTCCTGACAAGAAGGTTAAAAAGAGAGGACGTAGGCAAGCGATTGATCGAACCTCTATAAATTTTTGAGTTTACTACTTCTCTCTCTTATCTCCTTTAATGTACTGCACTATAGTCGATTGCTTATTCTTTGATTACTTGCAATTAAATTCAATTAAGCTTAAATTTAGCATTTAGACTTAAAAAACCGATTCACCCCCCCTCTCGGTAGAGCCAACAATTGGTATCAGAGCTCAGACTCTTTAATCATTAAGGAATAACTTCCTAAGAGTTAAAACGATCTAATGGCTCATAGCAATGTAGCAACAAGTCTAGTAGGAGAGAGGCACTCTACAGTTAGGCCTCTCATGTTCAATGGTGAACATTATGCATATTGGAAAACTAGAATGATGCTTTTCATTCAAGCTAATAATTATGAGGTATGGAGGATTATTACTGTCACGACCCAAATTACCTAAAAATCAAAGTAAATTTTTCACTTTTTCATTTCCTTACCCGTCGTGAACAGTTACACCACTAAACAGTTAGGCTATGATTCGGTGTTAGTCACCTCTCACCTATTTACCATTCCATTTTCATATTTCATTTACATATCAATTTATTTTAACTAAATGCATCCCCAATATTACAATCCGTGTACAGTACTGTACCTCTATATGTTCAGATACAAAAATTATATAAATGTGTATACTTGGTATTGATAAGAAGCAGCGGATAACCGAAATGCAAAACTATTGTCGCTCTCTTCTACTGAATGTACCCTGTGGGGTGGAGAATGAAAGGGTGAGCATAAACAGCTCAGTAAGGCAATAATGTAAGTAGGTAGATAACTATACTATCTACGTGTTGATAATGTCATGATATAAAATCGTTTATATTTGGAGCATGAGGTATGCCTAAAACGATGCCACATGTATGTATATATCATATAAGAGAAATCATGAAATTGACATATAAAACAAACATGGAAAAATCATCATGTATGACATCTCATGCTCGTCACATTAAAACTTATTTGTGTTCATCATGAACCCATCACGTTAAAACTTATTTGTTTCATCATAAACCCATCACGTTAAAACTTATTTGTTTTATCATAAAACAACCACATCAAGACTAAACTCATCACTCGGGAATACCTTGATTTATTAAATCGCATCTCATTTAAAAACATAAATCAAGACATTACCCCTCCTTCGGGTTTGTCCTAGTCTATTCAGACGTATGATATCATGTGATGCATGTAGGTTATTGTATGAAATCGAGGACTATGGCCATAATTTGTCCCTGTGATCCCAGGCTACACGGATCTCGGTGTGCGGGGCATCACAACTATAACGGGAGGTGGGGTCAAATCCTACCCGCCAGAATATCAAGTAACATCATCGAGTCATCATGACTGCACGGTACAGCGTACTCCGTGTGACATACACGGTACAACGTACTCCGTGGACCCATATCATAGTCTAAGGGTGCCTGCCGTAAGTCTTATCCACCCCAATACTATGTCGATAACCAACCCATGTCTCAAAGTATACGTGCGAGTATATCAACTCTCTGCAACACACAGTCTACAGGAGGCTCCTGCACGACTATATGCATGTCAACTCACGTCTAGTGCGAGCGAAGCTCCAGCACCACGCTATGCATATCATGATATCTAAAATCTCGTGCGAGCGAAGCTCCAGCACGGTTTTGTGCACACACAAATTTCTCGTACGATCAATGCTCCAGTACGGCTTTTCATGAGTAATAAATCAGTAAACTTGAGTGCGAGTAAGACTCTAGCACTCTTTTTATTCATGTAAATACGATAGGTGGCTCAATCTTGATAAAACATCTTTTAAAATCGTAACCGGTACAAACCGGTACCCTTTCGTATAATTCATAAAATCAACAGCCAACCTATGTGCATATTTGCTTAAATCAAAGCAATACATTCATATAAAATATTAAAACATGATAATCATGCAATTTATCTGCCTTACTACCCTTTTTGAAAATTTTACTTCCAGGGGCAATATCGTCTTTTCCTTTATTCACCCATACCTCTATTTTTGCAAAAATTATCGTTTCGTTTCTATATACTTTAAGAAATTCTAGACCCTATAAATTCCCTCAAAAATACGTATAGGTATCTCTATGCACCTACAAAATTCCTTTACCTCGATTCACGCGTAAACTTATCTCGTCTCGATAATATCTGATCTCTCAGTCCAACTGCGCATCAACCAAGTCTACGAAACTGCATATAACCTCATATTTGGGTCAATTCACTTATCTTTATCAGTATGTCACATTCACTGATCAATCTAAAGTATTGGGCCCGTTTTAATTTCTTGGGCCCAATTGCACCTTAATGGGCCTCGACCCATTTTCAGTCTGTTTCTACTTATTAAATCCCTTCTTCGGGTCTATTAGGCTCTCAATACCTATTGGGCTTCGTTCCAAACTCTTTGGATAGCCCGTATACTATTTACGGTAATTATGTTACAATTCTGATTAATATGCCTTTTTATAAAGAATTAATCTGTAAATTCCGTAAAATAATCGAAACTCTGTATTAAAGGACTCATATTATTGTAATTAAAATATACTTACCCAATATGATGCGGGGTACGAAAATCAGAGCTCAATCGACTCTCGTTCGGGCTTTGTCGTAAAACTGCACAATTATATATTTAATTCCAGGTTAATTTTTCGATCAATTATAATTTAAATAAATTTCTCGAAAATCAAATCGGTCACTTTTGACCTCTTACCGACTTACCCAAAGTCTGGTGTATCCCCAAAAATTCTTCTCCTTTTTCCTTTTTCTCTTTTTCTTCTTTTTTCCCTTCTTTCTTGGCTGAACCGGTTCAGTCCGATTCAACCCGGTTTAGACCGGTCCGGTTCAGCCCGGTTCACCTCTTACTGAACCGGTCCGTATCGGTTCAAGCCTTTCCGTCGCTGTTCATGGCGTTTACGATCGGTTCTCGGCTCGTTTCTGGTGCCAATAGGTGCGCCTACACTGAGGGAGTGTTTGGCTGGGGTCGAGGTTGGTCGAATCCCGTCGATGGCCGTTGGATTCCTCTTCTCCCTCTCGACCTTCTCTCTCTCGATCCACCTGATTTCGTCAGTTTCGCCGGTCTATACCGGTCTCAAAAGAACCGCATCCTCTTCCCGATCACACCGGTGCTCGTCGTTCGAGCCCAGCTGCCGTGGATCGTCGGGATCGAGCTCCTTTCTCCCGTCGATTTCTCCTCCTCTGTTCGCCGGATTCGGTCATCCTTGGCGTGCGTCGCCGGTGCCAACTTGCTCGTCGGCTTCCCCGCTTTCTCCTTCGCTCTTCGTCGGGGTCGTCGATCGCCGGTGGCAGTGGATCAATCGGGCCACGCGCGGTCTCCTCGGTTTCCTTTGTTATTAAAGTTTTCTGATTCTTTTTTTCTTTTCTTTCTTTTTTTTTGAATTAATTTAATTTAATTTATTATTTAATTTTATTGATATTTTAATCATTATTTTATTCTAAAAATCCCAAAAATATCTTAAAAATTATATTTTATTCTAATTAATTAATTTAATTTATTTAATCTATTTTTCCACTTTTTCGATATATTTTCTTCGAATTTTCGGGATATTGTCCCGAGCGAAAATTTCGATTAATTCCAGTAAATTTATATCTTGATCAATTTAACCCGAAATTTAATTATTTCTTCACTATTGATCAAGATTCTCAAATCCATTATTTTTAATTAAATTTTCTTGTCCCGATTAATACCGAATTTCAATCTTTTGACCGTTTTGTCCTTCAACGTGTTTTCAAAAATTTCATTTCAGTCCTTTTGCATTTTTAATTTCTTGTTTTGAATCCTTATCTCCAGTCTGAATCTTGTTCGTTTAATTTGGGACCATTTCAATCCTTCCTTTCACGAACATACTCATTTCGTATTTTAACTAAATTTGGGTCTTACATAATCTCCCCCACTTAATAAATTTGGTCCTCCAAATTAGAACCAAGTTAAATGGATCCATAAACAACTCTAGGTACATCTATTGTATTATATACTGTCATTCTCAAGTGACTTTTTTCGGAGTGTAATACTACCAACATACTTTAATTAGGGAGATCATCTTAACTTCAACACTTTCTCTTTCCGTCTAATACCCAAATCGATTTTCCAACATACGTTTTACTTTCATTGAGCTAAGCTGTTGAAACTCATATCCGATCAGATATGCTAGGTCCGGATAGTATTTTCGAAGCATCATAACATAGGACACATTGTGGATGCCTGCTAATTCAGGTGGTAATGCCAACCTACAGGCCTTATCTCCCACTTTGTCTAATCTCTTTCCGAATCTCGTTACGTCCTTATGCTATGTCCTAAGGGCATGTAATTTCTAACAATACTAATTCACCCTCGGTGAATTCCAATGGTTTCTGTCTCTTGTCAGCATAGCTTTTCTATCTACTCTGAGGTGTTCTTAATCCTTCACAATTAACTGAACATCCTGAGAGGTTTGTCTTACCAATTCGGGAACAATTTTCTATCTGTAACCCACTTTTTCTTATCCAAATTGGGGAAACAACCCTTAAGGTCATACAATGCCTCATCTGAAGTCATCTCGATACTCAAGTGACAACTGATACTCAAGTGACAACTGTCATTATTGGTGAATTCGATTAGTAACAATTGATCATCCTAGGAGCTTATCAAATAAATGACACACGCTTTCATCATATCCTCCAGAACCTGTACAGTCCTCTTTGACTGACCATCTATCTGAGGATGGAAAGCTGTGTTAACACTCAGTCGGGTGCCCATAGCTTCCTGAAAAATATTCTCAGAAGTGGGAAGTGAAGCGGGAATCCCTATATGATACAATGCTCACTGGAAAAATACTTGGTGTTCCACAATTTTTCATACACATAAATCCGCCTACACACTCAGAGTATCTGGAGATTTCCTAGCCAGAAGGTGGGTAGACTTAGTCAATCTATCGACTATCACCCATATAACCTTATGATTCATCTGGGTCTTCTGTAACCCATCACATTCATGGTAACTTGTTCCTATTTTCATGTCAATATAGGTAGAAATTGCAATAACTATGCAACTTCTTTTGCCCTAACTTACTCTGTTGACATACGAGACACTTTTCCACAATCTCTACCATGTCTCTTTTCATATCTGACCACCAATACCATTTTCTAAGATTTCGATATATTTATTACTTCTCAGATGTACTGTATATCCTGAAGAGTGAGCTTCTGACAATAACTCTATCTCATCACTATGGTCCTGGGGAGCACTTATACTGTCTCTGAACCTCAGTAAGTCATCATCACTCTTTATGAACTCTGTCACTGTACCCATCTAAATTTGACTCACACTATCGACACCCTGCCGATCATCACGCTAAGCCTGTCAAATACGGTCACTCAAATCCGGTTCTAATCTCAGGCTAGCTATCACAGAATCACTGCCATCATCAGAGGGGATCACATCACTACTGAGGCTTACAACAGCTCTAGCAGCTTACGCTCCTTGACCATCATATGTAATACCATCCCGAGGCTCTTTCTGCTCAAAGCATTAGCCATTACATTAGCCTTTCCCAGGTGGTACAATTTCCACAATCATAATCCCTCAGAAGCTCTAACCCTCTTTGTTCTCATATCTGACTCTTTCTGTGAAAACAGATACTTGAGACTTTTATAATCAGTGCATACCTGAAATTTCTCACCGTATACATAGTAGTGTCATATACTCAATACAACCACTATTGCTGTCAACTTTAAATCATGGGCCAGATAGTCCTTTCATGATCCTTGAGTTGTCTGGATTCATAATCGACTATCTTCCCCTTTTGCATCAATACACAGCCCATTCATTATTTTGAGGTATCCATAGACTCACGAGAAACCTCTTAATCTGTTGGATATGGTGAGAATAATTGCGGTGTTCAGTTTATTACTTCAGTACACCAAAACTCCTGTCACATCTATCATCCCATTCAAATATAACTTTTTCTAAGTTAAACGTGTCAATAAAGTAGTCCATTTCGAGAACTCTCAACAATCATCTGTAAAAAAAATTTTCAATTCTTGCTTATAATTTTCCCTGGACTATAAATACACCCAAAATATCATCAATATGGATGATAACAAATCGGTCGAGGTAAAGTTTAAATATCTCATCGTAGTTGTGTTCCACTAAATATTTCAATCACCCATATCTTGACCTATGTAAGCATAAACGTATAATATCATTTCGAAATTGCTTCCGTTCAAGATACTAACCCGCGTCATTTCCTTTTTCTTATATTAACGACTTTTATAAAATTTTTAATTTAATTTATTTTATTTTTTTTAAACATTCACGATTAATTGAATTTTATATTTCTTTATCGTACAAGTAAAGGTACCTTAATTTTAAATGTATATATTACGACTGTCGATTTCAATTTATAGGTTGTGTATACTTTTAGACGCTGTCAAGTCTTCAGGCGAGGAGGTATTATGAAATACCTTTTATTAACCCTCAGACTTGACCACAATTACTTTACATATCAGTCCATGTGGTTACAATTCATATTCGCTACTAATTGCTTTAATCCAAATTATTTCACCTATCAGAGATATTCGTACCTTGCATACGCCTCTTATTCTAATAGATCTTGTATTCAGGATCTATCACATCGCAAAGCTTATCCCTTTTCGTATATTACTTATAACAAAACTCTGTCATTACTCATTTCGTGAGCACAATCATTTACTCCTTTAATTTCAATCGCTACACCCCTTTTATTACTTGTGAAAACTTACAGTATACTTTTCAGGTGTAACTATATCACTATCTTAGAATAGAACTCTAAACATCATAATTATTACTTCAAATTGAGATTTATTCTCAATATTACTTCAAATTATTCATAGTCTATTGAATAAAATCAGCTGACTTATACTTCTTCCCCCGTTTCAACTTATAATCTCTTAATAATTATTTCGTTAGTTAACCCTCCTCTATTGGGGTACTAACTATCAGCATTGTGCCCACGGATGTAGGCATTCACTTCTTTTACTAACTTATATTCAAATGAATGCGGTATGACTAAATACGTGGCACCAGGATCAATTAAAATAATTATTTCTTTATTCGTAACCAGTGTGGTATCTTTCACCACATTATATGAAACATCAATAGTTTCCTGGTCCAAGGTATACACTCGCCATCATCCAACAGCCTACTTTCCCTTTTCTCTTCGGCTATGGCCTCTTTTTTTCGATGCGGAGATATCAACAGGGTTTTCTTTTTCTTTTTACCCTTCTGTGAGGCAGTCTCACCCAACTCTGAGCAATCGTTAAATAAATGGTATGTTTTACCACATTTAACGCCTATTTTAGTCAATAAAGTGTATGTGTAGGCCCTACTTTTGTGATATCTACCATACATCCTAACTGCTTACACTGCTACACTGCTACACTGCTTACACTATTACACTGCTACATTACTTACACTGCTCACCCTGCTAACATTGCTCCACTACATACCCTGCTCCACTGCTTACCCTGCTACGGAACAGGTCGGGGTCATTCAATCACAATACCCCCCGAAAGTGCTAAAATTGAACACACTGGGGCCTTACCAATCATCTTACCCCATAACTCATCAACTCTAATCTCTTACCAACTGATCTCTTTTCTGGTCTAACATCTCTGTCATTCTCTATTCTCTTTTGTCTCTATTTCGGCCCTTACTACCTTCCCAATCTCAGAGGCGTGCAACACATGATATTATTCACGCAACCGTATTCTACGCACTACCTCGACATAGGTAGTGAGCCAATCAGACTCTAATCGATAATTTGAGCCTTTCCATGAACTTTTGGCTTTTTGACTCTCACTGTCCATAGTGTCGGGGTAATACCTGGGCAGGTATATAAACTAAGATTCCTACTCGTCAATCAACCAGTGTCTCTAGGTCAGTGTAAGAAATTTTACCTGTAATTTCCCTTAAGTAGTGTCCGAAATATTCTGTCACCGGAATACATCCAGAAATATTTCTTATGTCGGCTCTGGACGTCTAACTCTTCAGATGGTTCAAGTAAACTTCCACCAATGCTCCGCCTCGCCCTCCAACATAAACATATTTAAAAGTCACTTTCTCAGTCGATATACACCGAAAAAATCCATACAACTTCGCTATCTGATTCACTCAGTCCTCAGCAACTATTGATTTTTTTCCTTCGTTATATACTGGAGGGGTGTGAAAATCTCTATAGTCTGAGGCATCTATTTAGGCTTTACCCTGCCTATCCTCAACTAACTGCATAGACTAAGTAAACAACTCTAAAATATTTTCTACACTCCACTCCATCCTCTCGGAGCGTGTCTCAATACTGTTTGGTCTCTTTATAGGACCCTGTGGAGTATGCTCAACATCAGCCTCCACCTCACTCTCATCTTGAGTCTCATGTGACGACTCATTCGACTCACAGGCCGATCTCTACGATCTCGAGCATGTGTACTCGACCCTCTACCATAGCGGTTATCAGTTATAAAAACTATATTCTTGCATTCGAAACTAAATTCTTAGTGCAGTGCCATCTTGATAAACACAATTGTATCTAAACAATGCACAGTACATGGGGATGTAAATTTACTTAACCACTAACACCGACTCATATCAGGCCAACTCTGCTCTGATACCACCTTTTGTCACGACCCAAATTACCTAAAAATCAGAGTAAATTTTTCGCTTTTTCATTTCCTTACCCGTCGTGAACAGTTACACCACTAAACATTTGGGCTATGATTCGGTGTTAGTTACCTCTCACCTATTTATCAGACCGGTCCGGTTCAGCTCAGTTCACCTATTACTGAACTAGTTCGTACCGGTTAAAGGCTTTCTGTCGCCGTTCATGGCGTTTCTGATCGGTTCTCGGCTTGTTTCTGGTGCCAATCAGTGCGCCTGCACTCGAGGAGTGTTTGGCTAGGGTCGGGGTTGGTCGAATCACGCTGGTGGCCACCAAATTCCTCTTCTCCCTCTCGGCCTTCTCTCCCTCGATCCATCAAATTTCGACCATTTAGCTGGTCGATACCGGTCTCAAAAGAACCGCATCCTCTTCTCGATCACATCGGTGCCCGCCGTTCAAGCCCAGCTGCCGTGGATCGTCGGGATCGAGCTCCTTTCTCCCATCGATTTCTCCTCCTCCGTTCGTCGGATTCGGTCGTCCTTGTCGTGCGTCGCCGGTGCCAACTTGCTCGTCGGCTTCCCCTCTTTCTCTCGGCTCTTCGTCGGGGCCGTCGGTCGCCGGTGGCCGTGGATCAATAGGACCACGCGCGGTCTCCTCGGTTTCCTTTGTTATTTTTCTCTCTCCTCGACAAAGTTTTCTGATTCTTTTTTTCTTTTCTTTCTTTTTTTTGAATTAATTTAATTTTATTTATTATTTAATTTTATTAATATTTTAATCATTATTTTATTCTAAAAATCTCAAAAATATCTAAAAAATTATATTTTATTCTAATTAATTAATTTAATTTATTTAATCTATGTTTCCACTTTTTCGATATATTTTCTCCGTATTTTTGGGATATTGTCCTGAGCGAAAATTTTGATTAATTCCAGTAAATTTATATCTTGATCAATTTAACCCGAAATTTAATTATTTCTTTGTTATTGATTAAGATTCTCAAATCCATTTTTTTAATTAAATTTTCTTCTCCCGATTAATATCGAATTTTGATCTTTTGACTGTTTTGCCCTTCAACGTGTTTTCAAAAATTTCATTTCAGTCCTTTTGCATTTTTAATTTCTTGTTTTAAATCCTTATCTCCAGTCCGAATCTCGTTCGTTTAATTTGAGATCATTTCAATCCTTCCTTTCACGAACATACTCATTTCATATTTTAACTAAATTCGGGTCTTACAATTACTAAAGGTCCTCAAATCCCAACTAAGAAGATAGAGGGAAGAGATATCCCAAAAGAAGAAGATGAGTGGGATTCTAATGATATAAAATGTGCTCAGTTAAATACAAAGGCCATGCAGACCTTATTTTGTGCATTAGGGCCCAATGAGTATAATAGAGTCTCTGATTGTGATAATGCCAAAAAAATTTGGGATAAATTGGCAATTACTCATGAAAACACAACTCATGTAAAGGAGACTAAGGTAGGAATGCTCACACATGATTATGAGTTATTTAGGATGAAAGAAGGAGAGTCAATTAGTGACATGTTCACTAGATTCACTGATGTAATAAATGGACTAAAGTCCTTAGGTAAAATCTACTCCAATATAGAAATGGTAAAGAAAATCCTGAATAGCTTACCAAAATCTTGGAAGCTAAGGTAACAGCAATTGAAGAGTCCAAGGACCCCTACACACTTTCGTTAGATGAATTAATAGGGTCATTGCTCACATATGAAATGAAATTGAGGAGAAATGAAGAGCCACCCAAGAAAGTCGGAGTAACTCTAAAATCCACTACTCAAAAGGATTTGAAAGAGGATAAAAATGAGAGTGGTAATGAAGAAGATTTTGAAATGGCAATGTTTTCCAAGAGATTTAATAAATTTATGACAATGAGAGCAAATGATAGTGGTAGGAGAAACTACAAGAAAGAACAAGAAGAATTAGGTAGAAAAAGATACTATTGTTTGCTATGGATGCAATAAACCTGGACACATTAAATTTAACTGTCCCCTTCTAAAAAGATCAAGTGATAGGAATCACAAAAAGAAGGTGATGATGGCAACATGGAGCGATAGTGACAGCTCCGATGATGATTCAAATGAAGATATTGCCAATCTATGCTTCATGGCAATTGAAGATGAGAAGGTAACTTCTAATCCCAATGAGTACTCTTTTGATGAACTACAAGATGCATTTGATGATCTTGCATTAGAATATGAGTGCATGAATTTGAAGTACAAAAAATTGATTTCTAAACTAAAGAAAGAAAATGAATTAATACTAAATGATAAAATAGAGTGTGAAAAGAAATTAGAAGGTACAAATCTAGAAATTCATGACCTAAAGGAAAAGAATAGTAACTTACATAATTCCTTTACTAGATTTTACATGGGTCAACAAAAACTAGATCACATGCTAGAGACTCAAAGGGCTTTCTTTGATAAAAATGGGTTAGGATATGATGACAAAAGTAGAGAAACTCACCTCAAAAGTTTCTTAGCTAGAAAGAATATGCATAAATCCTCTACTACTTGCTCACATTGTAATAAAAAGGGACATGCATCATATAGTTGCAATGTGAAGATGACCACATTTAGAGGAAGGATAGTTAGAAGAGTATAGGTCCCAAAAGATATGGTTAATTCAAAAGATATTGATATAATGTTAAAATGGATCCCAAAAGGATCAAAAATTCTACTCACTAACTCCAAAGGACCTAAGAAAATTTGGGTACCTAAAATAAAAGTTTGAATGTTGATTGTAGGTGGTTGAGCATTGCTATAAGGCAAAAACAACGAAAGCTTGATAATTGGATAGTGGATGCTTAAGACACATGACCGGTGATAGAAGCCACTTCAACTCATTCAAATCAAAAGTTGGTGGAGAAGTCACATTTGGGGATAACTCTAAAGGCCTAGTTGAAGGAAGTGGATCAATTGGTAATAACTATTTCTCATTAGAAAAGGTTTTACTTGTTAGAGGACTAAAACATAATTCTCTAAGCATTAGTCAACTTTGTGACAAAGGTTACAAAGTAATTTTTGATTGCTTGGATTGCCATGTAATAGATCCTAAATTAAATAAAGTTCTTTTTCTAGGACATAGACAAGGTAACATTTACATTGTTTATCTAAATGAACTTAAAAATGAAAATGTATTCCTTATGGTAGATAAAGAAAAAGAACCTTGGTTGTGGCATAGAAAACTAGGTCATGCTAGCATGTATGTATTATCTAAGCTAGCTAGAAAAGACCTTGTTGGAGGATTACCTAAGTTGCCTTTGACTATGATAAAATTTGTGAAGCTTGTGTCAAGGGAAAACATAAAAGGACAACATTTAAACCTAAACATAGTGTATCAACCACTAGACCTCTTCAACTACTTCACCTAGATCTATTTGGACCAACTAGAACTACAAGCCTAGGTGGTAAGCATTATGGGTCTATGATTGTAGACGATTATACTATGTTTACTTGGGTATTTTTCTTAAGAGTAAAGAATGAAGCCTTAGAAAAATTCATTGTCTATTCAAAAGTAGCTCAAAATGAGAAAGGTTACACTATAACTAGCATTAGAAGTGATCATGGTAAGGAATTTGAAAATATTAGTTTTGATGAATATTGCAATGATCAAGGAATTAGTCATAATTTTTCAGCCTTTAGGACACCACAACAAAATGGGGTAGTTGAGAGAAGAAATAGAACATTAAAATAAATGGCTAGAACAATATTGTGTGAAAATAATTTACCTAAATATTTTTGGGCTGAAGCCATAAATACTTCGTGCTACATCATAAATAGAGCCATGATTAGACCAATCTTAAAGAAAACCCTTTATGAGCTTTACAAGGGAAAGAAGCCAAATATTAGCTATTTTCACCCTCTTGGTTGTAGATGCTTTGTCTTAAATAATGGAAAAGACAACTTAGGAAAACTTGATGCCAAGAGTGATGAAGGAATCTTTTTAGGCTATTCTTTGAATTCAAAGGCATATAGAGTTTATAACAAAAGAACCTTGATGGTAGAAGAGTCATACATGTAATATTTGATGAGTCAAACGATGCATCTAAAGTTTCTACCAATGATGAGGATATTGAAATATTTGATGAGACCTTGAAGGATTCCACAAAGATAGAAGATAATCTACTAGAAAAACTTGACATTAATAAAGAAGACAAAGAAAAACTAGAAATACTAGAGAGAGAGAGTCTAGAGCACCAAGAGAACTAGGATATGTCAAAGATTGTGAAATTGTAGGTGATCCAACTCTTGGAGTTAGAAGAAGGTCTTCTCTAAGAAATGTGTGTCAATATATAGCCTTTGTATCTCAAATTGAACCAAAGAATGTCAATGAAGCTTTAGATGACAATAATTGGTTTTTAGCCATACAAGAAGAACTAAATCAATTTGAAAGAAGCAAAGTATGGAATTTAGTCCCCAGACCTAGTGATCACTCTATAATTGGAACTAAATGGATTTTCAAGAACAAGATGGATGAAAATAGTGTGATCATAAGAAACAAAGCTAGACTAGTTGCACAAGGTTATAGGCAGGAGGAAGGAATAGACTATGATGAAACCTATGCACCGGTAGCTAGATTAGAAGAAATAAGAATGCTACTTGCTTTTGCATGCTACAAAAACTTCAAATTATATCAAATGGATGTAAAGAGTTTATTCATAAATGGTTTCATCAATAAAGAAGTTTATGTTGAGCAACCCCTCAATTTTGAAATCCTGAATTTCCTGAACATGTTTACAAACTTTTTAAGGCACTTTACGGTTTGAAATAAGCCCCTAGAGCCTGGTATGAAAGGCTTTCAAAGTTCTTGATAGAAAAAGGATTTTCAATAGGAAAAGTAGATACAACCTTGTTTATAAAAAATAAGAATAAAGATTTACTAGTTGTTCAAGTAAATACACCAAGGATTTGCTCAAATGATTTGGAATGGATAACTGCAAACCTCAAGCAACTCTAGTGGGCACCAACATCAAGCTTGATAAAGATGAAAGTGGTAAGTGTGTAGATACTAAACTATATAGGTCTATGATTGCTTCATTGCTTTATCTTATTGCAAGTAGACCTGATATTTTGTTTAGTGTATGTTTATGTGCTAGATTTCAATCCTCTCCTAGGGAGTCATACTTACTAGCTACAAAAAGAATTTTAAGGTACCTTAAAGACACACCCTCTCTAGGACTTTGGTACCCTACAGATTCCACCTTTGCTCTTCATGCATATTCTAATGCAGATTTTAGAGGTTGTAAAATAGATAGAAAAAACACTTTAGGAACATGCCAATTCTTAGGGAATAGATTAATATCATAGTTCTCTAAGAAACAAAATAGTGTAGCATAATCCACAACAGAGGCAGAATATATAGCAGTTAGTAGTTGTAGTGCTCAAGTGTTGTGGATTAAACAACAAATGAGAGATTATGGTATAGACATAAAGCAAGTTTCCATCAAGTGTGATAATACCAGTGCCATTAATCTCTGTAAAAATCCAATCCAACACTCTAAAACTAAACATATTGAGATTATGCATCATTTCCTTAGAGATCATGTACAAAAAAGAGATATAGTTCTAGAATATATTGATACACTACATCAAATAGTTGATATTTTCACCAAACCTCTTGATAGAGATAGATTTTGAGTTCTTAGAGGTGAATTAGGACTTATGTATTCTCCTTAAGAATTATTGCCTTTAAAACTTTGATTTCAAACTTATTTTCAACTGATTTTACAACTCATTTTCTGGGCAAAGAGTATGAGAGATCGATCTCCTCTCAATATAGATCGATCTAACATGCTCCAAATTGGCCTAAAGCAGTAAGGTTCAACTAAGCAGATCGATCTTTTATCCCATAAGATCGATCTCCTTAAGCTTATGTATTTTACAAATCGATATTTGCATGTGGCAGATTGATCTTCTTCAGCCTCTGTATTTTGCAGATTGATCTCTGCATTTGGCAGATAGATCTTCTTGAGCTTATGTATTTTGTAGATTGATCTCATAAAACAACAAATCGATCTCATCATGTAGAAGATCGATCTGGTACCTCGACAGATTGATCTCCTTAGCCCTGTGCTATAAATACTGCTTCAAAGTCCCCAAATTTCAAAAATCTCAAATTCAATTCCCTAACCCTCGTCGCGCACCCTCTTTCGATTTCTCTTAACAGACCGATCTCTGGTAAGGTCTTAGTCAAATCTACTCCATTACTCATCTTTTTAGAACCTACATTGTTGATTTTCTGTCAAAAATTTCTTAGTTTCGTAGATTAATCCTCAATAGGGGCTCTAGTAAATTGTTTCAGTGCCTAGGACATTGTTAGAGAATAATTTAGAACCATATTAGGCTATCTTGGACTGATTTGATAATGCCTCGCATTAAGAGAGCTGCCAACAAAGAATCCAGACCCTCCTCCTCACAACCACCCACTATCTCTTCATCTTCTGTCACAACCTTCAGTAGGTGTTTTCAAACACCTGCAAAAAAGAAGAGATATGAAGAATACTTTTCCACAATGCCCATCAAACATTGGAGAACCATTGACTTTTCATTTCTTTCCCGTATTAACTTTCCATATTTGTCAAAAATGGAAGAATTTGGTTAGCTTCCATTTCTCAAAATAAACACCCCCGCTCCTCAAAACATTATTAGGGCATTTTTCTCAAACGTCGAGCTTATCTATGACCCTGACAATACCTGTAAAATTTTAGGTTTTAAAACCTTCTTCATGGCCAAAACGATTTTTGTAAACACCAATCTCTTAGCCCGAGTGTTTGAGATCGAAGATAATGGTTTGACTGATGAAGAAGAGGAGGTACCACTCGAATTTAACCTACCCGGAGACAAGGCTAGTGACCTACCCATGCACCCTAGGTTACTACACCTAATCATCTCTTGGAACCTCAGACCTTTCGATACCTGACATTCTATAGTAAAAAAACTAGACAATTTTTGGCTCCATTATCTTCATACCTCTCAAAGCCAAAAATCAAACCTAGTCCACTTCATCTACGAAGACTGGTTAAAAATCGTGCAGGGACAAGCCTCAACTATAGTCCTCCCTCAACCCCTTGCATTCCTGCTACAAAAACTTGGGGTTGACTGTTCTTGTGAGACCGGTGAAGTGCCCTCTGCAAAAAACGTTCTAAATATCGACACTCTTCATCATATGGGGTACTACAAAGACTTCCACAGTCAGTGGCGAAAGAAACGTGAAACCCCTCACGAGGCAGCCATGGAAGACGACATTCCAGCTGAGCCTACAGCACCGACCACTGAGGTTCCTCCTATGACTACTGCTCAGCCTACTGCACCAGCTGATGCTGTTACGTCCTTGATAATGGATTTTTGGCAACACTTTGATACAACGATGGAGACGTTTGCACAACGGTTCACTTGTTTCGAGAAACGTCTTGACACAATTGAGGCAACGCAGCAAGCTATGTATGATGAGCTTCAAACCACTCGTGTTCGAGTTAAGGACATTGCTGATGGTTTTCCTTCACCATCTTCTTAGAAAATGATGTTTCTTTGCTATGTTTTGAACTATGTTTCAGTGTTGTATGAACGTTTATATTTTGAAATGCTGACATTATGATTCGATTTTATGCTTCGTAGTTTGTTGATTTATGCTTTGTGCAAAATGGCCTTATGCCTTGGTAATGATTTATGCTAAATGGCCTTATGCCTTGGTAATGTTGATATGACAAAAAGAGGGAGAAGAGAAGAGAACATGTAAAGAGAAGCATAAATTGAGGGAGAGTTCTTGAACTAAGGGGGAGTTTTTGAAATTATGGGAGACTAAACATGTTTGTAAAACTTAGTCTATTGAATAAGTTTTGTCATATCAAAAAAGGGGAGATCGTTAAGTTAATATATTTTGAAATGACAAAACAGTAATTCAATAATGGATATTATAAATCTAGAAATGTTTGAAACATGTTAAGAGGTTAATCGGAATACATTGAGATACAAGTCATTACCAGAAATAGGGTGTTAAAGGTTGAGAGATCGATCTCATGAGATGAGAGATCGATCTCCTGTGTTTTCAAGTATGAGAGATCGATCTCATGAGAATATGAGATCGATCTGATTAAGGATTAAAGTCTTAAAGAACATGTATAGGATGTTAAGGAAGAAGAGATCGATCTCTAAGGGTTATGAGATCAATCTTTGACTTACATAATGTCTATGAGATCGATCTGGTCTAGGAAGAGATCGATCTCCTCTAAGGCAAAGGTTAAAGGTCTTAGATCGATCTATAGATCGATCTATGTTCAAACAGAGTTCATGAGATCGATCTCATAAGGATAGAGATCGATCTCCTAAAAGTCAGAGAGTTTAGGAGATCGATCTAGAGTGATTAGAGATCGATCTCCCCTCTGCGAGAATGCTTGCTAGATCGATCTGGAGACTGATCTTGCTTCAAATAGAGAGTTTAGAAGATCGATCTAATGATTCGACAGATCGATCTTCACTAACATTTTACAAATTATAAGATCGATCTCCTTACTTTAAGATGCTTTGTAATTACAGGAATTTAAATGAGAAGATCGATCTGGTCATGATGGAAGATCAATCTGGTACTCTACAGGAGGTCCCAACGGATCTCTCTGCAAAATCTTCAACGGGAAAAACTGCATTAAATGCTTCACCTACCATGCTGCTATATAAAAACTAAGCATTGAAGACACTGGAGATAAGAGACTTGTACTGAAAATTCTGAATACTCTTAAGAGTTCATTCCTCAACATTCCCTTTGTCTTCAGCATCATATTTATTGTATTGTCTTAAATAGCTTGAGTTAAACTTATTCTTCCTACCCACAAAAGAGAGTTCTTATTTGTATTCATCCTTAATCCAAAAGAAAATAGGAGAGTTCCTCTGTGAGAGAATTTTGTAATAGGTGAATACTTATCTTTGTAAAAAGTGGTAGAGAGGTTATTCCTTAACCTTAAAAAGGAGACTCTAACAACTATTGTGATAGTGAAAGAAAACTCTTGACAAGAAGGTCAAAAAGAGAGGACGTAGGTAAGCGATTGGTCAAACCTCTATAAATTGCTGAGTTTGCTGCTTCTTTCTCTTATCTCCTTTAATTTAGTGCACTATAGTCTATTGCTTATTCTTTGATTACTTGCAATTAAATTCAATTAAGCATAAATTTAGCTTTTAGACTAGAAAATTGATTCACCCCCTCTCAGTAGAGCCAACAGAGAGGGTTGTTCATGACTGGGTAAGTTAGCTGTTAAAGGGAAATTTCGTAGTGATTTTTAGATGAATTGGATAAAAAGGGTCGTGATAGAGATTGGTATCACAGCTGAGTTGGTCTGATGTGAGTCAGTACTAATAAGTAGAAAAGTTACATCCCTATATTACTATACTTTTGTTTAGATATAACTGTGTATACCGAGATGGAATGAGACTAATAAATGGATTTGAATACAGGAAGTTAGACATTATGCCTATTACACGCTGAGGTAAAGGAGTGGGGCATGTGCTACAGGCTGTAGAGGTAGGCCTGAGAGCCGTGCGGAGCCACAGGCTGACTAGGCTCCACAGGACCCTGTTGAGATACTAGAGGATACCGAGGCACGCTTCGCTAAGATAAAGCGGAGTACTGAGAGCCTCGTGGAGATAGTCACATTGGCATTAGGTGCTGGTGATAGACGAGGTCTTGTAGTGCAGCCTACTAGTACTAGACAGGCAGCTGTAGAGGCAGAGAGGCCTTAGACTAGGGGGACTATTACACCCCTGTACAGGATACCATTTCTCCTATCTCTCCACAACCGAGCGAGAGTGATTTGGGTTATGACTACGAATTGAGTAGGCTATGCCAGTTTCAGGTGTTAAAACCTCTAGTATTTAGAGGAGTGAAAGAGCCAGTTGTTACTGAGGATTGGGTGTATGAGATGGAGAAGCTGTATAGCTTCTTTAGATGTAAGCCGGCCGAGAAAGTAGCCTTTGCCATATTTATGCTCAAATGTTAGGCAGAGCACTGGTGGAGATCCACCAAATCTATTCTGAGGGCCCGACACTCCGAGGTCACATGAGAGATATTCTTGGAGGCCTTCAAGAGGCAATATATTTCAGCCACTGCACAAAGGAAATTACGGATGGAGTTCATTAACTTGGTTCAGGGGAACCATTTGTGGATGAGTATGAATATATGTTCATGTCTTTGGGGAGATATGACCCGAATACGATGAGCAGTGAGACTTGGAAGGTCCAAAAGTTTATGGATGATTGAGATTAGCCATCCGGACTAAGCTAGCTCTATTTGTCATTCATACTTACGAGGAGGCGGTGCACAGGGTACAATTGTTTGAGCAGGATTTTGAGCGGAATGCCTCCGAGCTTGGAAAGGTTAGTGTTAGGAGAGATAAAGATCGGAAGAGATCCGGGATTGATAAAGTGGTCAGAAGGGGAGGCTAAAATTTTTTGAGAAAAGGCTAAAGATTGAGAAGGTGCAGGAGAGAGCTGCTAAACCTCCCATGTACCCGGCTTTAACTACATCGATAGGTATGGTCATTGGAGGACCACGACTTACTACTGATCAGTGTAGGAGATCTGGCAGACTTCATGGAGCTAATCCTTGCTAGACTTCTCTTGTTACATGTTATAGATGTAGGAAGCCAGGGCATATCGCGAGTTATTGTCCTAAGATGATGGAGACTGCCCCACAAAAGGGCAAGGAGCCAAAGAGAGCTCCAGTTGAGATAGCTACTCCGAGGAGGAGGGCTATAGCTAAGGAAAAAGCGAAAGAGGCGGTTGGTGTGAGCAGAGGACGAGTGCACACACGGGACCAAGACACAGTAGACGCATCGGCGGATGTGATTAAAGGTACCATCCCAATTTTTTATTTAAAAGCATTTGTATTGATTAATCTTGGTGCCACGCATTCCTTCATATCGCATTCCTTTGCACATAAATTGTTGAAGCATGTAAAACCCACACTGTTAGATAAAATGCTAATGATTTCCACATCGATGAACGATAGTCAATTAACTGAGTATGTGTATAAAAGTTGTAAGTTGAGGATAGGATGAAAGGAAATGGCAGTCGATTTAATTTTACTGAGCATGAATGATTTTGTTGTAATATTAGGAATGAATTGGTTGGCTGCAAATCATGTTGTTATGGATCATCATGCTAAGACATTGATGTTTTCGGAGATAGATAATCTTGTTGTAAGCTTTGTTGAAAAGAAATAAAAGATATGATTATTGTTAATGAAATGAGGATAAATTAATCCATTATATTTGAGATGAATTTAATTATTATTTATGAATGTTAAAGTGGTGACTTGTGTTGCTAACGGTGGAAAGGATAATGTGAAGGGTTCATTGCTTATGTGATTGACACAGATAGGGCATACCCGAAATTGAGAGCCATTTCAGTAGTGGCAGAATTTCCTGATGTCTTTCCGGAGGAATTACCAAGGCTACCACCTGATAAGGAAATGGAGTTTTGTATAGAGTTAGTACCTGGTACAGAGTCGATATCTAAGCCGCCGTATAGAATGGCCCCAATGGAGTTGGAAGAGTTAAGGAAGCAATTGCAAGAGTTGCTAGAGAATGGGTTTATTAGACTGAGTGTCTCACCTTGGGGAGCTCCGATTCTGTTTGTAAGGAAGAAGGATGGAAGCCTTTGACTGTGTATAGATTATTAGTTGTTGAATAAGGCCACCATTAAGAACAAGTACCCCTTCCACGCATTGATGATCTGTTAAATCAACTTCGGGGAGCACAGGTCTTTTCAAAGATAGATTTACGATCTGGGTACCATCAGTTGAAGATACGGAGTGGAGATGTACCCAAGATAACATTTTGTACCAGTTATGGCCACTACGAGTTTTTAGTTATGCCATTCGGATTGATGAATGCCCCCGTAACATTTATGGTGTTGATAAATGATGTATTTAAGTCATACCTGGACCAGTTTGTGATAGTGTTCATCGACGATATACTAGTTTATTCCAAGTCCAAGGAAGATCATGAGGAGCACTTAAGGATAGTTCTGCAGACACTCCGAGATAAGGAATTGTATGCCAAACACAGTAAGTATAGCTTTTGGTTAGAGCAGATCTCATTTCTAGGCCATGTTGTATCGAAGGATAGGGTATCAGTGGACCCAACCAAGATTGAGGTAG
The DNA here is from genome assembly GCA_033439115.1 of Firmiana major. Lineage (NCBI taxonomy): Eukaryota > Viridiplantae > Streptophyta > Magnoliopsida > Malvales > Malvaceae > Firmiana > Firmiana major. The sequence continues at coordinate 45,514,269 of CM065905.1, forward strand.
TTGTGTAGTGGGAATAGCCCAAGATAGTTACTGAGATCAAAAGTTTTCTAGGATTGACAACTTATTATCGGAGATTTGTTTAGGGTTTCTCCAGACTAGCTGCTCCATTGACGTGCCTCACGTGAAAAGATGTTAAGTTTGTGTGGGATGAGGCATGTGAGAGGAGTTTTCAAGAGCTTAAGCATCGGTTGACCGCTGCTCCGATTCTCACCATTCCTACTAGCTCAAGAGGTTTCTCGATGTATATGGATGCATCACACCAGGGACTGGGCTGTGTATTTATGCAGGATGGGAAGGTAGTAGCCTATGGATCTAGACAGTTGAAGGATCATGAGAGGAGTTACCCGAGCCACGATTTAGAATTGGCGGTCGTAGTGTTTGCATTGAAGATATGGCGCCATTCTCTATATAGTGAGAAATGTTAGGTATATACGGATCATATGAGCCTTAAGTACCTGTTTTCACAAAATGACTTAAATATGAGACAGAAAAGATGGCTCGAACTCTTGAAAGATTATGATTGTGAGATCATGTACCACCCGGGTAAGCTGAATGTAGTTACCGATGCATTGAGTAGGAAGAACCTCGGGTTGGTGTCTTATATGATGGTTCGGGAACATGAGTTGTTGGAGCAATTTGCGAACCTTAGTTTGGATGTAACCCCACCTGGTTCAGAGAGATTTGACATTATGTCCAGTTTGAGATTGGAGCCAGAGTTGATTTGTCGTATTCTACAGGCTCAGTAGAGGGATTGACAGTGTATCGATTAGTTGAGTCAAATACAGACAGGTTAGGGTACTGATTTTGAGCTAAGTATAGATGGATTATTGAGGTTCAAGGGCAAAGTATGTGTTCCTAAGGATTCAGAGATCAGGAGGTTAATTTTAATAGAGGTTCACTCATCGAAGTAACGATACATCCGGAGATCACTAAGATGTATCAAAACCTTCAGAAAGTTTATTGGTGGTCTGGAATGAAAAGAGACATTCTGAAATATGTCACTAGATGTCTCGTCTATCAGCAAGTGAAGGTAGAGCATTAGAATCCTGCAGGGTTAGTGCAGCCTCTACCAATACCGACATGGAAATGAGAGCATGTCACCATGGATTTTGTGATGGGATTACCAAGGACCCGTAGAGGTCATGATGCCATTTGTGTTATTGTGCATCGGTTGACGAAGTCAGCCCATTTCTTGGCCATGAGAGCTACTGATACTCTGAGTCTGGCAAGCTTGTATGTTTGAGAGATAGTTCCGTTACATGGTGCTCCAGTGAATGTTGTTTCTGATCGGGATGCCCGTTTCACTTCCCATTTTTGAGAACGTTTTTAGGAAGCGATGGGGACCCAACTAAGTTTTAGCACCATTTTTCATCCTCAAACAGACGGTCAGTTAGAAAGGACTATACAGACCTTGGAGGATATGTTGAGAGTGTGTGTGCTGGATTTTAGAGGCTCTTGGGATGATTAACTATAGTTAGCCGAGTTCGCCTATAATAACAGCTATCATGCGAGTATCGGAATGGCATGATATGAGGCACTATATGAATGTAGATGTCGATTCCATATTGGATGGGAAGAGGTTAGTAATAGATAGATTTTTACTCCTGGTTTAGTGCAGCAGGCCTCTGAGGATGCCCAATTGATATGTGAGAGCTCAGAGCCGACAAAAGAGTTATGCTGACAGGAGACGAAGACCACTGGAGTTTGTTGTGGATAAGTCGGTATTTTTGAGAGTTTCCCCATCGAAAGGGGTTATGAGGTTTGGTAAGAAGGGAAAGTTAAGCCCTCGATATATCGGACCCTTCGAGATTCTGGAGAGAGTGGGAGATAAGGCTTATAGGTTGTCATTGCCACCAAACTTAGCAAGTGTTCATAACGTCTTCCACGTCTCTATGCTTTAGAAGTATCGCCCAGACCCAACACATGTGATAAGATATGAGCCATTGGAGCTCAATGAGGGTATGACGTATGTTGAGACGTCGGTTCGGATATTAGATAGGAAGGCGAAGGTGCTGAGGTCGAAGACGATTCCCTTAGTGAAGGTTCTTTGGCAATATCACACTCCGAAAGAAGCTACATGAGAGTTAGAAGATATGATGCAAGAGAAGTACCCAGAGTTATTTTCAGATCAACTTGGTTCTAATTCAGAAGACCAAATTCGTTGAAGGAATGGAGGATTATAAGACCCAAAAAATTTCTATGTAATGTATATGATTATTTGATGTGCATACAAGTTACATTACATATGAATTACAAGAAATAAATGTTTTTGAGTTCTAAGTGTAAAGGGATTGATAAATGAGTGTTGAAGTGATTGAGTAGGAGTTTAAATGAGAAATTTACTGTAAAAAAGGTGCAGGATGAAGCCAGATCGATCCCATGCAAGGAGAGATCGATCTCATGGTCTGGAAAACACAATACCAAGCCTTCTGCGAGAAGGAGATCGATCCCTCACTCAAGCAGATCGATCTCCCCTTAAGGATAGATCAATCTCCTAAGCTCTCTGCCTGAGACAAATCGATCATGTTTCATTGAGTAGATCGATCCCATGCAAAATGACAGATCTATCTCATGCATTCAATAAATCGATCTCATACCTACAAAATGTCGAGAAAACTGAAGAATTCAAGAGGGCCAGATCGATCTCCACCCTGTGCAGATCGATCTCTTAGTGCCATTTCTATAAAAGTGGGGCAGTTGGATCTGCATTTTCACGGGAACAAACCATTTCCTTCCATTTTCGATCTTAAACCTAACTTTCTCACTCTAAAATCATCTAATTTCTATAAAGATTTAAGAAAAAGCCATTAGAGCAAAGTTGTTCATTATAAAGAGAAGACCAACATAGTTTGGAATAAATACCTCATTGGTTGGATTAAAGGATCAAGGAGTGTTCTTACTTGGAGCAAGAAAGAAATCAAGCTAGGTGAGTTTCTAATACACCAAACTCAAAGATATATCTATCTAGTTGTTCTTATGAGATGATTGGTATGTGTGTTGATGATTGAAACTACTTAGAATGTAATGGAACAAGTAAAACCTAGAATGAGTCTAGTGTCAGAAGATGTGATATGGGTGAGTTGATGATTAATGGATTGTGCTAAGGTATTAGTGGCATAATATGCATGATTTGAGATGATTGGATGAAGCTACATTGTAAAATTTGTATAGTTATGAGAATAAGTATATAAGGTATTTAACAAACTGCCATAGTGAAGTAAATGATGAACTAGAGGTACTATGAGCGTAAATATTGATTTAATGTGAATCAATAGGCTCTCGAGATACGGGTAGAGTGATCAAATGAAGCCTTGTAGGCGTTAATGGAAACTATAGGTTGAGTCAACTATAGTAAATGCAGGGATTATGCTATATTAGACCCATTTGATGTGGTATATGATTTTGTGCAGCCCCAGAGATTTCGTTAGAGGCAAATCGAACTGCGCAATCAAACAGCTTTAAGGAAGTGGAATCACGCGACGCGATTCCAGGTAAGGGTTTTTTATGAGTGTATAGAGATAGCTGTTCATATTTTGTGGGTGAATATAGGGCTTTGTAAAATGCATGGCTATTTAAGAAAGTGATTGATGGTATGTGTGAATGACTACAAGTATTTTTGTATATGATTTGGTTTTGAAGTGATTCTTATAAAAAGGGATAGTAAGGCTAATAATTGCATAAATCACATGTTTTGATACTTTTACGAAAACGCATTGCTTCAGTTTAAGCAAAATGATGGATAGGCTGGCTAGTGATTTTTTGATTTTATGAAAAAGCACTAGTGAGGTGCTAACCCCGATTTTTTAGAGTGTTTTGTTGAAGTAGAGCCGCCTATCGTATTTACGTGAGTTAAAATCGTGTTAGAGCCTCGCTCGCACCAGATTTTTTGTGTTTTCACATGTATGAAACATGCTGGAGCTTAGCTCACACCTTGATTTGAATTATGATGATGTTTCATAAATCGTACTGGAGCTCCTACTCGTACGTGGATTTTGATTGACTTTTTTATGCATATAACTTTACTGGAGCTATGCTCGTACGTGATTTCTTCATGATTTTATGCATAAAGCCGTACTAGAGCGTTGCTCGTATGAGGAGATTTATTGATGATGCATGAATCATGCTAGAGCTTAGCTCACACAGGTTTTCACACTGTGGTATGTATGATGCCGTGGAGATGGTAAGATCCTCATGCCCAACATTCTTAAGCCCGACGGGGAAGGGAGGGGAGGCTCTGTTCGATGGGGAGGCTCTTTTACCGTAAGATCCTTTAGCCAACATCCTTAAGCCCATTGGGTGGGGAGGCTCTATTTGGTGGGGAGGCTCTTTTACATAAAAATGAAATGCACCGACGTGCATTTGAGACTGTGTAGGTTATGCATGGTATGGGGTAGATAAGACCTACGGCTGGTACCCCCAACCATGATATGGGTTTACGGAGTACGTTGTACCGTGTAGATCACATGGAGTATGTTGTACTGTGTGGTTGAGATGTTGATTTGAAAGTCTGGCGAAGAACTAACCCACCTACGTTCAAGCATGATGCCCCGCACATCGAGATCCGTGTGGTCTGGGATGATTATGACATAGTTGGCCAACATAGTCCTTGAGATATAGTAACCGTCTATCTCACATGATACCATATGATTTTATACACTGAGTGTGATTGTGTTGTCCAGGGTAGACCCGAGGGAGGGGTCGAGCTTGGTGGGTTTGTGCTTAAAGAAATGATATTTCTACTTATGATGAGATTTGACATGTTTTGAGAAAATGATGAATCCTAAGGGATGTTTTGTGTTGAGTTTCGAACTTATGATGAGTTTCAATGAGGATGAGCATGAGAGGTTTTACATGTTGATTTTTCCATGTTTTATATGCTTATTTCTATGTTTTTCGGTAGATAATATATGTATATACATGTGCTATAGTTTTATTATTTCCTCATGCTCTGAGTATAAACGATTTATGCCATGACATTATAAGCATGTAGATAGTGTAGTTATCTACCATGCTTGCATTATTGCCTTACTGAGCATGTGGTCGCTCATCCCTGTATTTCCCCCTCTACAAAGCGTACATAGTAGCCCAGTGAGGACTGAGGCATTGTATTTGGACATCTGCTACACTCCATCGCCAAGAGGTATACACACAAGGATTCTTTTTGTATCTAAACATGTAAAGGCACAATAGTCATTTTGAATTGTAATATAGGGGATGTAAATGATAGGAAACATGTCATGTATAAACATGTGACTCAACTATCAAATGTACGACATTGTTTCTAATTAACTGGAAATGAATAAGGAATGATGATTAATATTGACTCACAGCCCAACTGTTATTGGTGAGGGTTGTTCACATCTGGGTAAGTTACCAGTTAAAGCGAAATATTTGTAGAGATTTTTAGACGAATTGGATAAAAAGGGTCGTGACACAACCGCTTTTCATCCTTTCTGTCTAAAAATCACCATAAATTTTTTGGATTTTTTCACTTCCTTACCCGATCGTGAACAACAACTCTCACAAATAACAATTGGGCTGTGAGTCAGTATTAATCATCATTTACCATTCATCTTTCAATTAATCAAAAGCAAACACATACATTTAAAGGTTTAAGTCTTATACTTATACATGACATGTTTGCTAACTCATACATCACCCATATTACAATTCAAAATGAATATTGTGCTATTACATGTTTAGATACAAAAAGAATTCATGTGTGTATACCTCTTGGAGATGGAGAGTAGTGGATATCCAAATACAACGCCTCAGTCCCTTAGTAGGCTACTATGCGCGCTCTGTAGAGGGGGAAAGTGAATGGGATGAGCAACCACACGCTCAGTAAGGCAATAATGCAATCATGGTAAATAACTACACTATCTACATTCTTATAATGTTATGCATAAAAATCATTAATATCTAAAGCACGAGGAAATATTAAAATTATGCCACATGTATATACATATATCATGCATTGAAAAACATGAAGATAGGCATGTAAACATGGAAAAGATCATCATGTTAAACTTCTCATGCTCATAGTAATAAAACTCATCATAAAACCATTTTTTAGAGTTTAACACCAAATCAAAACTCAGTAAAATTCATTAGATCCTTCTCAAGTTATAGATTTCATGTTCATCATAACATCATCTCTCAAAACATCCCACAAGGTTCGACCCCTCCTTCGGGTCTACGCTGGACAACATAAATCATGTTCAGTATACAAAACCATGTGATATCATGTGAGACAGGTGGTCGCTATATATATCGAGGACTATGCTGGCCAACTATGTCATTATCATCCCAGACCACACGGATCTCGGTGTGCGGGGCATCATGTTGGAACAGAGGTGGGTTAGTCCTTCTCCAAACTCTCAAATCAGCATCATAACCTCACGGTATAGCGTACTCCATGTGATATACACGGTACAACGTACTCCGTGGACCCATATCATGGTTGGGGGTGCCTGTCATAGGTCTTATCTATCCCAAGCCATGTATAACCTACTCAGTCTCAAGTGCTCTTGTGAGCATCTCATCCGTGTGACTAGCAGTCTACACGAGGCATCCAACATAGCTCGTACAAGCATCTCATAACGTGTGACACACAGTCTACACAAGGCATCCAGCACGACTCATTACATATCACAGTGTGAAAACCATTACAAGCTAAGCACTAGCATGATTCATGCATCATCAATAAATCCCTCGTACAAGCAACGCTCTAGTACGGCTTTATGCATAACAATTAATGAGGAAATCCACATACGAGCATAGCTCCAGTACGGTTATATGCATAAGAAAATCAATGGAAATCCACTATGAGCAAAAGCTTCAATACGGCTTATAAAACATCATAACTCAAAATAGGGTGCGAGCTAAGCTCTAACACATTTTTGACATATTTAAAACATCAAAATCCAGTGCGAACAAAGTTCTACCATGATTTAACTCCTATAAATCCAATAGGCGGCTTATTTCAACATAACACATTCAAAATCAAAGTCAGCACTTGACTCGTGCTATTTCATGAAATTATGAAAATCAAATAGCGAGTCTATCATCAATTTAGTTAAACCAAAACAATTTATTTCGTAAAATATTAAAACATGAGGTTTATGTAATTATAAGCCTTACTACCCCTTTTTGTAAGATTCACTTCCAAAACCAAAATTATCCATATTCTAAATCATTCGCTCAAACCAATATATTTGTTTTCTAGGTAGCCAACACAATTTCAATACCCTCTAGTTACCCTCAAAATATGTGCAGCTATCCTTAGGTACTTACAAAATTCCCTTACCTGGAATCACGTCGAGTGATTCCACTTCTTAGAGCTGCTCGATCACGCAGTTTGATACGCTTCCAATGAAATCTTTGAAGCTGCACACATTACTCATTACATCTATTTAACTCAATACAACACAATTCTTGTGTTTATTATAGTTAATTCGACTTTTTGTTTTCCTTAACACTTATAGGGCCTCTCTTCCTCTTAAGTCCATTTCGATTTCTCTATTCATTTCTCGAGGATTTATTGAACTCTTTAGGCCTATTGATTCACACTAAACTGGCACTAAACTCATAATGCCTCTAGTTCATCATTTCCTTCACTATGACAATTTATCAAACATCTCTTATGCCCATTGTCAATCATCATCTATTCCAACATATATATATTTCACAAAACTATCTTAGAATCATCTATACATTCTTAAATCATCATCAACTCCATACCATTTCAACTTTCTCTCACTAAACCCATTCTAGGTCATGGTTGTTCAAGCATGTAAATGAATATTTCATCCGACCTTATATACACCAAATCACTTATCAAAATTTTTAGATTAACATACTAGAAGATGGTGTATGGAAATCTTACCTAGCTTGACCCTTTTCCTCTTTTTGCTAAAATGGGGAAAAACCTCTTTGCTCCTTTAATCCAAAGTTTGAGCTTCCAATCTTTGACTATATTGTTCACTCCCTCACTAGGAACAACTTTGCTCAAATGGCTTTTTCCTCAAATCCTTTTGGAAGGGGTGTATTCTAGAGTGAGAAAACTAGGCTGTTGTTGAAAATTGGAGAAATTTGGGTTGTCTCGTGGAAATGAAGATTCAGCTGCCCAATTTTTATAGAAAACGCATTATGAGATCGATGTCCAAGGTTAGGAGATCGATCTACCCTTGCTTAAACTCCTTCAAAAATTTGACTTGCAGGCCATGAGATCGATCTACCCACACATGAGAGCGATTTGCTTAAGGGATAAGATCGATCTTAGTTCATGGAGTGGGATCGATCTAGTTTTGGCAGAAAGCTTCAGAGATCTATTTGGCCTTAGGAGGAGATCGATCTAGCTTATCCAAAGGCTACTGGAGATCGATCTGTCTATGGGAGGAGATCGATCTTGTCCAAGCTGAGGCAACTTGAGATCGATCTGCTTGTAATAAGATCGATCTACCCTATATTCTGCAGCATTCCAACTATAATTTTCTCAAATTTCCAAAGTTAAACTCTCATTCAATCACTTCAATATCCATTTTGAAATTCATTCACACTTAACACTTAAAAAATCCAATTCTTATGATTCATATATAATTTAACTTGTCTGTATATTAAGAAAATCATAAGATTACATAGAATTTTACGGGTCTTATAAAACTTGAATTTAAATCGATTCAACGAGGTAGATAAACCTAGAATTCGGTCCAACGAGTGATAATGAGCCTAAAGAGCTTAATGGGCCTAGGTGAAATGATAAACGTAATTGAAAATTGACTAAAAAAGAGAATTAGGCTCAATAAGATATGTTGGCTAGGATCACGTTAGAATATAAGTTATTTGTAATTAACTCATGTGATAAATGAATGTTTGTAGCTCCCGAGGATATATCCGGAGCAAATTGAGCCCGATCACAAAAAATGAGAAAGGAAGAAGGAGTTGCTTCACAAAGAGTTAAGGTAAGGGAATTATGTTGGCCCCTATAGGTATCTGTACGCGTTTTCGAGGGCATAAAGGTTTTCTAGAATGTTTGTGAGTCATAGGAAAGGAATTAAATGTTTGAAGGACAAAGAAGAATGGGATTTGGGAAAAGTTCATGAAAAACAAGAATCATGATATTTTGAATCCTTTTACTAACCTTTTTAGCATGTGGATTGGTAGGTTGGCTAGCATTTCAATACTACAAGAAAATAGTTTGATTTGGTTTTAATAACCATGCTTTGCAAATAAATTATCCACCTACATGAGTTTTTTGGAAACAAAGCGTGCTAGAACACTGCTCGTATGAGATTTGATATGTTTTTACATGCATGAGTGTTGGAGCCTAGCTCGCACTATTTTTCACATGGATTTTATGATATAGTGCTGGAGCGATACTCGCACTAGAGTTTTACATGCATGAGTGCTGGAGCCTAGCTCGCACTAGTTTTCATAAGGATTTTGACACAGTGCTAGAGCATTGCTCGCACTAGTTTTCACATGGATTTTGACACAGTGCTGGAGCATTGCTCGCACTAAATGTTCACTATACTTGCTATCGTGCAAAAGATCACTCGCACATGATTTTTACAACATGTTGGGAGCCTTGCTAGGAGCTTCGGGTAGGCCGATTAAATAGGCTTGCACGTGCGTATTGAGATGTGATAGGATATATGTTGTGATGATATGGGTCCACAGAGTACGTTGTACCGTGCATATAGCATGGAGTACGTTGTACCATGTATGGATATTATATATATATTGTTTTCGAACGATGGATATTTTGCTATGGACCTATGGGTTGGACGTGACTCACCTCTCATGCGGAAGCAGACAAAGGTGATACCCCGCACACTAAGATCCGTGTAGCCTGGGATCACAGAGGATATGACCATAGTCCTAGTTATTTCGCTTATTATTAATTGTCTATCTCACATGTCACTTGATTTATAATAGATCCATGTTTTAAAATGGTGAATTTTGTGATGATTTGTGTTGAGTAAGAAATGCTTTTAACTGTACTTTGCATGATGATTTTTCATGCTTTAACTACTACTTGTGCATGATAATTTCCATGCTTTGTTTAAGAATTGTGCACTATTTTGATTAGCATCAATTGTTTTACATATCATGAACACGAGCATGAACTAATGTTTTGGAGAATGACAAGTAAATGCTTGGTTTTATGCATGGCATCACGATCACGTAGATAGTACAGTTATCTACCTGCTCGCATAATTACCTTACTGAGTGCGTGGTTTGCTCACCCCCCTTATTTTCCCCTCTACAGAGCACTTTCAGTAGATAGAGAGCGATTGAGGAATGGATTTTGGTGTCCACTGCATCCCATCACACATGGTATACACATTTGTATAGTTTTTTTATCTAGACATACCAAAGCACAATAATACTTTGAATGTAACTTTTGGGGATGTAAAGAATTGTAAACACATGTAAACAACAACTCAGATTTAGAAATACAAGTGTTTACGTTTAAATTAATTGTAATTTGAAATGGTTTGATTGGTTGAGATTGACACTAATACACAGCCCAACTGTTGGTGGTGTAGCTGTTCACGATCAAGTAAAGTAAAGGTAAAGAACAAACAATAAGAAATGGATTAAATAATAAACGAAAAATGAAAAATTTGTAGTGGACTTTCGGTGGATTAAGGGTCGTGATAGTGATTGTGGAATAGATAAGAAATAGGAGTTAAGGAAGGCATATGCCTGTGAATCTCAGCAGAGAAATGGTAGCATGGGGCAGATGGGGTGCGATGGAGCTGTTCAACACAAAGAATGAGGAGGGAAAGATAGATGACTGAAGGACCAAAGTGAGAGACCGAAGGGATAGAAGCCTACCTGCCCTGCCTATGCCATTCGATAACAACAGAAAAACATATATATATATCTACAAGGAAAATGATGGGGATGGTTTTGTAAGAAAAGAGAACGAAAAGAAGAATAGAAGAGAGGGCAGGAAAATGTGAGTTGATGCTGAAAATAGAGGAGTGAGCTGAGACAATATACATGGCAGGAAACAACAGCATTAGGTAGCAGATTAAAGCTTACTCAATAACAATTAATGTTAGTAGCTAGTTGATAAAGAAAAGAAGACAATATATATATATATATGTATTTCATATGGAAGTTGCAGCAAGGAAAGGAAATGAATCGAGGCAGTCCAGTCTGATGCAGTAAAAGGAAATGGCAGCAAAAAGAATGGGATAGGCACCTCGTGGTAGGAAAACAAATGGGAAATGTAGAGATAGGGGAGGCAGTACTAGTGCTCAGTAAGAGGGAATTTTGAAGAGAAATATATAAATTATATATATACATTAGGACTACTAGTTACCGTAAATGGTTAGAGGAAATAAGTTAGCATGGAAGAAACCAACACATACCGAAGTAGCAGTAGGTCTGATTTAACCGAAGGGGAGAAGGGAAATGTTGAGGGCTATAACCGAGGGTAATGAAATAGGACCGAGGACTTGGTAAATGGTCTGCTAACCTGAGATTGTTAGGTGAATAAAGTATATTGGACTATGGCAGGAAATATGGGCAAGGAAATGGAAAACTACAGTAACGGTTAAGAAGAAATGATGAAAATGTGACAAGGGACAAAACGAATCAACTAAGACAGTGGAAACCCGATACCAAGAGAAATGAAGGAAACTGAAGCAGGTGAGAAACCTAAAAATTTGACGTGAAAAGATGAAGGAACCGAAGTAGCTGAATAAGGAAAATAGCTACTGAAGATTGGATAAAAACCGAGAGGTAAAGCTATGAACTAAGGACACTTGTGATGGCCTGATATTCTAAACTGTTAGGTGGACATATATATGTATATTACTGAAACAATAGCAGAGAAGTTAGAAAAAAAAATTTGAGACAGGGAAATTTGCTGAAGAATACCTAAATATGTAAAGGTTTGGGCGGGTTGTGTCGGAGTTACGAAGTAAAGGATGAATATGATTTCTTTTACCAGGGAAATGAGGCACGAAAAAGGAGACGCGACTAGCGTGGGAGATAACTGTACAGAGGGGTGTCATTAGTGCTGGTAGCTAGACATTTAAAAGTTGAGTGTTGACTTCTTCTTGCTACTGTGTCTAGGAAGAATATGAGGCTAGAATTTGGATCAAAAAATGGGACAAGCAGGAGGACAAGTGTAAGATAGTGCAGATAATGGTTCGGGGCATAATGAGAAATTTAGAATAAGGCCATTCCATTTCATTTTAAGTTAACATATATGTGTGTTGGGGAGTAGTATTGAGAAGTCATATGATAGCGCTTGCTAGAGAACCTGAGAAAATTACATGATTTGTATGAATAGAGCCGCAACTGTGAGAGAAATATACAACATAAGATTCAGTGAAGCAATGGTTGTGCAGGGGGTTCATTTGCTTGGAAGGTCTTCAAGGTTAATTATATAATTGAATAACGTTAAAAGTATTTGAAACATATATTGAGGTGGGGTGTAATTTAATGTTTAACTTATTGGAAAGACATGAACAATGCCTAATGCTCTGAAACAAGCAAATGAACAAGAATGGACCGACCCACTTTCGGTACTGGGACATAGAAGAAACTACTGACAAACACTGAGGTAAGAAAAATTGTTATGTGTTGTTAGTGATATCTACACGTATTTTTTGTTGGATCATAGATATAAATTCTAGAATAATTTTATAGTAAGGAAAATTCTGTGTTATGCTAGAGATATCTACACGTATTTTGAGACTATTGAATTAAGATAAAAATACTAGACTGAATTTATAGATATCGAAATTAAAGGAAATTCTAGCCTCAGTTAAACTACATATCCTTACCCGATGAAGTCTGTTTTAATTAAGCGATTACCGAAATATGCCAGTTTTATTATATGAAATTGATACCCTTAATTTTAATTGCCACGCACTGTATACTGAGATTTTAAATCGAAGAAGGACGAGCTAGCCTATTTCTGAAATGTTATATTTTTACTAAACTAAATATACGATTGATTTTAATGAAAATGATTTGCTTATAAAGTAACACTGAGGATATATGCTTGAGCGCATGCTGACTGTGTGACGCACAGTCCAACTCGCACTGATTTTGAGACAAAGGCGATGGTTAAATCATGCTACACTATTGTCTGTTGTATTGTTTCTATTTCTCTGGTTTATGGAGTATGATGTATCGTGCAACACACATGTGAGTACGATGTACCGTGTTTTTTTGGTCTTCGAACATTGTGTACTGTGAGCTGTTAGGGTTGCTGACCACTCCCACAGTGATTGACATCCCGACACACCTGATCAGTGATGCTCGGAGTCACCGACATTGGCCAATTGTCATTCTGATTATTGATATTGTAAAACCCACTTTTAGTGATGTATTCCTTATGATTCATATGATGTATATATTTCCATATCTTAATTAAATCATAAGAAAAGCTTTTGCTTGAATGAAATTACAAAGAGAACGAATGAATATTCATGAATTCATGGAATGACTAAATAAGTGCTAAAGTGGCCATCGACTGAACGAATGGAATTTAAACCATTTCGACTAAATATAAGGACTTAAAACATGAAATGATAATGTAAGGCTCGTACCTTTATATGTATTCCTTATGATTCCATGATGTACACGCTTGTTACATGCTATATGAATCATAAGAGATGTAAGGCCCATGAATTCTATGTACCCTTTATGATTCCATGATGTACACACAAGTTACATAACATGTGAATCATAAGAAATGGACCTTTTTATGCTTTAAGTGTGAATAGAATGCAAAATGAGTAGTGAAGCAATTCAATGCAATCATTCCTTTGAAATTCTGGAAAAATTAGCAACTGGAATCCTGTAGATGAATGTTAGATTGATCTCCCTTCACGACAAGATCGTTCTTGTAACTCTAGAATGAAATCACAAAGGTTCTATAGCCAAGCAGATCAATCTCGATTTGATTCTGCCTAGAAAGGATCAATCTCTTCCAAAAAGCAGATCGATCTCGATTTGATTCTGCCTAGAAAGGATCAATTCCTTCACAAAAACAGATTAATCTCGAATGGTTTCTGGCTAGAAAGGATTGATCCCTTCCCAAGAGTAGATCAATCCCACAGCTTACTTACTGAATACTTGGATAGTTCAACAAAAGGAAGATTGATCTCTCACCTTGGAGATTGATCTCACAATCTTCATTTCTATTTAAAAGCCCGACAGTGAGTCTTTTTCCCCAGAATATCAAATACCTCTCCATTTTAGCAAAGTGAACAAGTTTTCTCAGTCTAAAATATCATCACCTTCCAAACAGATTTGAGAAAGGTTACTTTTAGCAATGTTCTTCATAGTGATGAGGAGAACAACATAGTCAAAAACTACTGGTTAAATTTTTGGATTTAAAGAGTAAAGTGTTTCCCCAATTTTGGCCAAAAGAGAAAGGTTAAGCCAGGTGAGTTTTCAATACACCAACTTCAATCATGTTAATCTAGATATTTTTATGAGTTGATTGGTGAATGTATGATTGGCTGAAACATCCTTGAGCATGCTTAATCATCCATTACCAAATATGGGTTTAGTGTGAGAAAGTGAGCTATGGTTGATTTGATGATGAATTGATTATACTATGGTGTTGGTGATGTTATATGCATGATTTTGAGATGGTTGTGTGAAATCAGTTTATGGAATTGGATGAAGTTGTGAAGTGTGCATATAAGGAGTTTATGAAAATGCATGAATGAATAGAAAACCAAGGTTAAAGCATGCATGCCAAGTGCTTGATAAATAACAAGGTGAGTTTGCTATCTAAAATTAGCTAGAAATGGCGTGATGAGGGCTACCATTCGACCATAGTGGTGTGATGGGTGTTCGGCCACTATGCCATGGCTGAATGTGATCATGGGCCAAACTTGATGCAATCGACCTAATAAAGTCAATCGGCCTAGAATACAGCCCAACGAGAGATAATGGGCCCAAAGAGCCCAATGGGCCTAGGTGAAATGAATAGCATTGTGTGAATGGGCTTAAAATGAGGTAATGCCATTAAAGTGTAATTGGGGCCAATAAGATCAAATAGGCCCAAAAAGATATATTAACTATGATGAAGTCAGAATAATGAGCTACCAGTGTTGACTGATGTGATTGATGAATATTTACAGCTTTCGAGGATACATCCAGAGCCAATTAGACCCAATCACGAGAAACGGGAAAGGAGGAAGAAGCAGCTTCCGAGAGATTTAAGGTAAGGAAATTTTGTTGGCTCTTAGAGATATCTGTACACGTTTTCAGGCGCATTTACAATTTTTGAAAATGTCTGAGGGTTATAGAATAGAAATAATATTTTAAGGGGTCTAGAATGGTAACCATTTTACCTCTGGGAAGGGCAAAAATTAAGATTTTAGAAAAGATCATGAAAAGCAAGACACATGATGTTCTTGAGTCTTTTACTGCTTTTAACATGTGGATAGGCAGGCTGGCTAGCATTTAAATGGTTTGCAAGAAGACAACTTGATTTGATTTTAATAACCATTCTTTGTAAAAAAAAAAAAAAAATTAGCCACCTACATGGGTTTTGTGGAAATAAAGCGTGCTGAAGCACTGCTCGCATGAGATTTGACATATTCATACATGCATTAGTGCTGGAGCGATCCCTACACTAGAGTTTTACATACTGAGTGTTGGAGCCTAGCTCGCACTAGTTTTCACATGGATTTTATGACATAGTGCTGGAGCGTTACTCGCACTAAATGTTCACAATACATTTACAGCAGTGCTAGAGCTTTGCTCGAATGTGAGTTTATGACATGTTGGGAGTCGTACTGGGAGCTTCGGGTAGACTTTGTGTCACACTGATGAAATAGGCCCGCACGTGCTTTTTGAGATGTGGCATGATTTGATATGATGATATAGGTCCACGGAGTACATTGTACCATGCATGTAGCATGAAATACGTTGTACCGTGCTTGGATATATATATATATATACCATTTTTAGATGAGGTAAAATCTGCTATGGATCGACGGGCATGACGTGACCCACCTCCCATGCGGAAGCAGATAGGCATGATACCTCGCACACTAGGATCCGTGTAGCCTAGGATCGCAGAGGATATGACCATAGTCCTAATTATTATCCTTATTATTACCTAATCTCACATGTCACCTGGTTTATGATGGTTGCATGATTTAAATTATTTTATGGGTTAAGACAGTTCGAGGGAGAGGCTGAGTCCTGATGGATGGTGATTGGGTACTAATTTGTCAGACCCGGATTTATGTAGCTTGTTCCTTATGATTCCTATGTGTATGAACACTTTATTACATAGTTGAATCATAAGAAGAGTATTTACTAACATGCAATCGACAATTTGAGAAATTTAAAAATGCATGTAAGCTACATAACAGCGATATAAGGGTTAAGTTAATTCCCGAATGAGTGCAGGGGTAAAACGGTCAAATGACTGACATTCGGTATAATTTCGATAAGGGAATTTCATTAAAAATATGAAATTAAGGAATCTTGATCAAAATCGAGGAAAATATTTAATTTCGAGCCCAATTGATCAAGGTATGAATTTATTAGAATTTATCGGAATTTTTACCTCGAAAAATGAGCCAAAAAATAGTGGAAAAATATATCGAAAAGGTAAAATCGGACTGATAAATTCATTTACGGATTAAATGAATTTAATATGATTTTTTAAGATATTATTAGATATTTATGGGATATTTTTGAGATTTTTATTATTATTTTATAATAAAATAATAATAAAAATATATTATAAAAAAAAAGAGAGAGAGAAACAGATTGAAAATCGGGGAGAGAGAACAGAGAAAACGCGTGGAAGCCGACCGAGGGAGAAGGCCACCGGACGGCGAGCACAGGCCACCCCACGGCCAGCCAAGCGGCCGGAAAGGAAGAGCAGGACCGTGCGCACCCATCGGCACCGGTCACGATCTCCACCGACGCCGGACGCCGGCGAATCGAAGAGGAGAAGCCGCGGCGGAAAAGAAGAGATTCGGCGGCCACCGGCGGTGCTTGGTCCCGATCGAGCCCAGCCGAGTGTTGCCCAGGCTTAGGCGCACCGAACTGCGGTGGTGATGCGTCGGGAACCGGCCGGAATAGGCCGGCACGGCCAAAGGATGCCTGAACCGGTCGGCGGTTCAGTGGAGAAGGTTCTGTGCTGAACCGGACCGGACCGGTTCAGCCAAGGAGAAAATGGGAAAAAGAGGAAAAAGAAAGAAAAAGGAAAAGGAAAATTTTTGGGATTTCACCGGACTTCGGGTAAGTCGATACGAGGTCAAAAGTGACCGATTTGATTTCCGATGAATTTATTTAAATTATATTTAATCGAAAATTGACTCGGAGTTAAATATAATAAATTATGCAGTTCGACGATAAATTCCGAACAGAAGCCCGATCGAACTTCGATTTGCGTACTATCGCATAATCTCGGGTAAGTAAAGCTCATTTACGACAATTTATGTGATTTATGCGTATTTAAGATTTAATTTACGCATTCGGATTAAATTCCGTATTTAGTGAATTATATTCGGAATTTTGAATTAACTATCGTAAATGATATACGGGCTATCCAAAGAGCTTGGAATAAAACCCAATGGGTATTGATAGGCCCAATGAGTCGATAGACCCTGATGAAGAGAAATAATAAGTGGAAAACGGGCTTAATACAGATTAAGGCCCATTAAGGAATTTAAGGCCCATTAAGGGAAAATAAACTGTATTAATGTGTAATACAGTAGGAAAATTATAATTAACCTGAGGAATGGTTATTTACAGCTCCGGAGTTTACATCGAGAGCTGATCGGACTGCGGGATTTAGCAGCACCGAGGAAGCGAGGTCACTTGACGTGATCCGAGGTAAGGGACTTTTGCGAGTAGTTAGAGATACCTGCACGTATTTTCAACTGCTTCTGCATTCACTTAAAAACTCTGAGGGTAAGAGAAAGTGAATAATAATTATTGCGACCCGATAGTGGCAAATTATGATTTTGCCCCTAGTTAGTCAAAAAGTCAACTTTTGCGAGAAGTTGCAAAAAGCATGGAAAATGCTATTGTGAGTGTTTAATTGTTATTAGCATGAAAATAAATAGATGGGCTAATGATTTTAAGGTTGATATGACTTAAGCACACTTTTAGTGCTGATTTTGATGTTTTATAAACAATCCCTTTTTAAATAGCCATCTATCATATTATGTGAGAATGAATCGTGCTAGAGCACAGCTCGCACTGGGATTCATATGTTTTCCACATAATATTAGTGCTGGATTTTGATACGCACTAGATTTTCATGACATGCATGATAGAGTACTGGAGTTTTACTCGTACTCAGCTTTGAATGATATATGCATGACAGAGTGCTAGAGCGTGGCTCGTACTCGATTCTTCATGGTTTATACATGACATAGTACTGGGAGCTATTGCTCGTACTTGATTTTGATATTGTGCATAGCATAGTACTGGGAGCTATTGCTCGTACTTGATTTAATACATAAACTATGCATTGACCTAGTTGCTTGAGAGTGCTCGCACTAGAGTTGAGTTTTATGATGTGAAACAGTGTTTGAGCAGAGTAACGACTGTGAGTCGCACTCAAAACGCACACTGTATGTGATATGTAATACATGTTGAAACCCATGCCTGAGACCTTGCGTGACTGTGTGTCATAGCTAGAGAGGATATCCGCATGAGGTTGGTATAGACGTGGTATGATATTTCCACAGGCGCGAGGGCTAAGACCTCTGTTAGGCACCCTGACTGTGATGTTGATAAGTTCCACGGGAGTGAGAGCTAAGTCCTATGGTAGGCACTCTGGCCGTGAGAACGGGTCCACGGGTGTACTTTGTACTGTGTCTGAGTGGCACGAGGTGTACGCTGTACCGTGTGTTGTTATGGAGTTGAGGAGGATATAGCTGGCGGTTGTGATGGACTGACCCCCCTCCCGTTACAGCGGTGATGCCCCGCACACCTAGTACTGTGTTGCTTGGGATCACATCGGATATGATCATAATCCAGGATACTATTTACATGTACCACAGAGTCTTACATGATATATCACATTGGTTGATTTACTGATTTAAACTGCGGACAGACCTGAGGGATGGGTCGGACTCCGATTTGTGTTGTGAATCATTTGATGCCATATTTATATGTGATTTAAATATACATGGCATGATTTACATAAAGGCATGATTTATATATAAATGCATTGTGTTGCACTACATGCCTACTTTTGAGAAATAAAGCATGATTTCTGTACATGGGATTTATTCTGTACAAGTACATATATAATATATTTCAAGACATGCTTTTAAAGTGAGTAAGGAAATAAATGTTTTCAAGGCATAGCACTATTTTGAGTAGATAGTGTGGATATCTACTTGCTTGCCTGATTTCCTTACTGAGCGCATTATGCTCACCCCCCTTTTCTTTACATCTCTCTACAGAGCGTCAGTAGAGCGAGAGTTATCGTGGGAGAGTGTCCTAGAGTCCACTACTAGTTCCTATCGATTCATCAGGTATACTTATTATGTACAGTTGTGTATCTAAACATAGAAACAGCACAGTGATGTATACGTTATATATTATGGGGAATGTAATTATATTAGATTTTATAAAATCTTACATGTATAATAAAGGCAGCTACAGTCAAAATTAATATATTGACATGTATGTATGAGAATGGATATTATGGTAAGTGAAGACTCTGACATCGAATCACAGCCCAACCAGTGAAGAGAGGAAAGGTAAGTTAAAATGCGAAAAATTTATAGTAATTTTTGGTTAAAGTCAAGGATTGAAACTGGGTCCTGACAGAATGGTATCAGAGCAGAGGTTGGTCTGATGTGAGTCGGTGTTAGAAAATAGGAAAGTGTACATCCCCATAGTACTGTGCTGTGTTTAGATATAACTGTGTATACCGGATAGGAATGGACTGATTCACTATTGTGAATGCAGGAACTTTGCCTATATGGCAAATACGCGTAGTGGTAGAGGTATGAGAGGTAGGGCTCGAGGCCGGGGAGAGAGACCTGAGGGACGAGCCGCTGCCGGACCATTACCTACGCATGAGACTGCAGGTGCTACTGAGGCACCCGATTGTACTGAGACGCGCTTCATGAGATTAGAGCATGGTCTCGAGACTATTATAGAGATACTGGCATAGACGATGCCAGGTAGGCAGAGACAGGAGGCAGGAGCTGCTACTGGAGAGGCAGTTGCCCCTGATACACCTACGCAGACAGCTGATGCACAGAGGACAGTAGATACTCCTACACCCCCACCGGTTTCGGGTGGCAGTGGATTAGGATATGGATGTGACTTGCATCGGTTGAGGGAGTTCCAGAAGTTTAGACCTCCATCATTTAGTGGGGTCAAGAACCCCGTGGCTGCGGAGGAGTGGTTGGCAGAGCTAGAGAAGCTCTATGGATACTTCGAGTGTACGACCTCGGAGATGGTCGCGTTTGCTGCGTTCCTACTGAAGGGAGCCGCAGAGCATTGGTGGAAGTCCACCAGACCTATATTGAGATCCCGACACACGGATATCACTTGGGATATATTTCGGGAGGCCTTTAGGAGGCAGTTTATTCCTGACACCGCACAGCGGAAGTTACATGCAGAGTTTTTGAGACTCAACCAGGGGAGTTTATTGGTGGACGAGTATGAGACTCGATTCCTATCCCTAGGGAGATACGACCCAGAAACTATGTATAGTGAGACCAGGAAGGTCCACAGATTTATCGACGGGTTGAGACTGGTGCTACGGTCCAAGTTGGTTCCGCTGGACATAGTGACCTATGAGGAGGCAGTGCGCAGGGCGCAACTATGTGAGTAGGACTACGAGAGGAATGCTTCCGAGTTTGGGAAGTTTAGCCGTAGCCAAGACTTGCAAAAGAAGAGGCCGGCTAGAGATTTTAGTTATCGAGGGAGGAAGAAACCCTTCGGTAAGAGATCACGGATAGAGGGGACACGAGATAGATATGCTAGATCTCCTGCTTATCCGACTGCAGCCCCAGCGAAGGGCATTATGATAGGAGGATCGAGACCTGCTGCAGATCAGTGCAGAAGATGCGGCAGATTCCATGGAGATAGGCCGTGTTCACAGGGTGCTATAGTATGTTTTCGATGTGGGAAACAAGGGCATTTGGTTAGAGATTGCCCATTGCCATATGCGACTGCACCACAGAGGGGCAGGGAGTTTGATAGAACCCCAGCTGGTACGTCTGCTCAGAGAGGTAGAGCCACGGCAGAGGAGAAGGGGAAACAAGTGATGGGTCAAGGGCGAGTACATGCTTTGGACCAGGGGACAGCTGATGCTTCATCGGATGTGATTCGAGGTTTCATTGCGTATGTGGTAGATATGGATAAGGCACATCCGGAGTTGGCAGATATCACTGTGGTCAATGAGTACCCAGATGTTTTCCCGGATGAATTACCAGGGTTACCACCAGACAGAGAGATGGAGTTCTGTATAGATCTGGTACCTGGTACGGAGCCTATTTCGAGACCACCTTATCGCATGGCCTTAGCTGAGCTGGAAGAGCTCAAGAGACAGTTACAGGAGCTGTTGGACAGGGGCTTTGTACGACCGAGTGTTTCACCTTGGGAAACACCGGTTTTGTTTGTGAGGAAGAAGGATGGGAGCCTCCGATTGTGTATAGACTACCGATTGTTTAACAAGGCCACCATCAAGAATAGGTAACCCCTTCCACGCATTGACGACTTGCTAGATCAGCTACAGGGAGCACAGGTCCTTTCCAAGATTGACCTAAGGTCTGGGTATCATCAGCTGAAGGTTCGGAGTGGAGATGTACCCAAGACAGCATTTCGTACCCGATATGGCCACTACGAATTCTTGGTCATGCCATTCGGATTGACGAATGCTCGAGCTGCTTTCATGGCTTTGATGAACGATGTGTTCAAGCCATACTTAGACCAGTTTGTTATCGTCTTCATCGATGACATATTGGTGTATTCGAGATCCAAGGAGGAGCATGAGGAGCACCTCAGGATCGTGTTGCAGACGTTACGGGAGCATGAGTTATATGCTAAGCTCAGCAAGTGTGACTTTTGGTTGTCACAGATCTCATTTTTGGGACATGTTATATCGAGAGATGGTGTATCAGTTGATCCATCCAAGATAGAGGCTGTAGTTCAGTGGGAACAGCCAAAGACAGTCACCAAGATCAGGAGTTTTCTGGGTTTAGCTGGATACTATCGGAGATTCGTTGAGGGATTTTCGAAGTTGGCGCTCCACTGACACGTCTTACTCGAAAGAGTGCACCGTTCATATGGAACGAGGATTATGAGAAGAGCTTTGAGGAGTTGAAGCGTCGATTGACCACCGCTCCGATTCTCACTATCCCTACCAGCTCAGGAGGATTTGCAGTGTATACCGATGCTTCGCATCAGGGACTAGGCTGCGTATTGATGCAGGATGGGAAGGTAGTTGCTTATGGATCCAGACAGCTGAAAGTTCATGAGAAAAACTATCCGACCCATGATTTGAAACTAGCAGCAGTAGTGTTTGCGT
This sequence comes from Firmiana major, assembly GCA_033439115.1. NCBI lineage: Eukaryota > Viridiplantae > Streptophyta > Magnoliopsida > Malvales > Malvaceae > Firmiana > Firmiana major. The sequence continues at coordinate 45,536,794 of CM065905.1, forward strand.
TGAAGGTATGGCGGCACTACTTGTATGGTGAGAAGTTCCAGATATTTACCGACCACAAGAGCCTCAAGTATCTGTTCTCGCAGAAGGAGCTGAACATGAGACAGAGAAGATGGCTAGAGCTTCTGAAGGACTACGATTGTGAGATACTTTATCATCCGGGTAAGGCTAACGTTGTAGCCGATGCCTTGAGCAGGAAGAACCTGGGGATAGTATCGTCTATGATGGTTAGGGAACATGATTTGCTAGAGCAGTTTGCCAGCCTCAGTTTGGGAGTCGTGCCTTCTGACATGGATATAGGCTATGTGATAGCTAGTCTACGCTTGGAGCCGGACCTGTTGGACAGGATCAGAGTGGCTCAGCAGACAGATCCATTTTGTATGGATGTGAGTAGTCAGATGCAGAAGGGCACCGTGACTAATTTTGAGTTGAGTTCTGATGGACTACTGAGGTTCCTGAGGATTGTGGACTTAGGAGATTGATATTGGCGGAAGCTCATTCGTCGAGGTATACTTTACATCCGGGGAGTAACAAGATGTATCAGAACCTCCGGAAAGTATACTGGTGGTCGGGTATGAAGAGAGATGTAGCAGACTTCGTGGCAAAGTGTCTCGTATGTCAGCAGGTGAAGGTAGAGCATCAAAAACCTGCAGGGTTATTGCAGCCTCTACCTATACCGACATGGAAATGAGAGCATATCACCATGGATTTCATGATGGGTTTACCGAGGACCCGCAGGAATCACGATGCTATATGGGTGATCGTTGATAGACTGACGAAGTCAGCCCACTTCCTAGCTATGAGAGCTACCGATACTCTGAGTTCATTAGCAGAACTGTACGTACGCGAGGTAGTGAGGTTACATGGTGTACCAGTGAGCATAGTCTCTGATAGGGATTCCCGCTTCACATCCCACTTTTGGGGACATTTTCAGGAAGCCATGGGAACCCAGTTGAGTTTGAGCACCGCTTTCCATCCTCAGACAGATGGTCAGTCAGAGAGGACTATACAGACTCTGGAGGACATGTTGAGAGCATGTGTGCTAGACTATCGAGGCTCCTGGGATGACCACCTACCACTAGCCGAGTTCGCCTACAACAACAGTCATCATTCGAGTATCGGGATGGCACCGTATGAGGCTTTGTATGGCCGTAGATGTCGTTCCCCTATTGGATGGGAAGAAGTGGGTGACCGTAAGATTTTTGCTCCTGACTTGGTTACGCAAGCATCTGAGGACGTCCGATTGATAGTAGAGAGACTGAGGACAGCTCAGAGGAGACAGAAGAGTTACGCTGACAGGAGACGTAGGCCACTAGAGTTTGCAGTTGGTGAATCCGTGTTTTTGAGAGTTTCTCCTTCCAAGGGCATAGCGAGATTTGGGAAGAGAGGGAAACTAAATCCTCGCTATATTGGACCCTTTGAGATACTTGATCGAGTGGGAGATAAGGCGTATAGGTTGGCATTGCCACCGAACTTATCAGGTGTCCACAACGTCTTCCACATATCGATGCTTCGGAAGTATCACCCGGATCCGTCACATGTGATTAGTTACGAGCCTTTGGAGCTCCGAGAGGACTTGTCATATGTAGAGAGACCGATTCGGATATTGGATAGGAAGGAGAAGGTATTGAGATCGAAGACCATCGGATTAGTGAAGATTCTCTGGCAGCATCATACTTCAGAGGAAGCTACTTGGGAGCTAGAGAGTCTGATGCGAGAGAAGTACCCTCACCTATTTGAGGACTGACTTGGTTCTAATTTGGAGGACCAAATTTTCTGAGTGGGGGAGGATTGTCAGACCCGGATTTATGTAGCTTGTTCCTTATGATTCCTATGTGTATGAACACTTTATTACATAGTTGAATCATAAGAAGAGTATTTACTAACATGCAATCGACAATTTGAGAAATTTAGAAATGCATGTAAGCTACATAACAGCGATATAAGGGTTAAGTTAATTCCCGAATGAGTGCAGGGGTAAAACGATCAAATGACTGACATTCGGTATAATTTCGATAAGGGAATTTCATTAAAAATATGAAATTAAGGAATCTTGATCAAAATCGAGGAAAATATTTAATTTCGAGCCCAATTGATCAAGGTATGAATTTATTAGAATTTATCGGAATTTTTACCTCGAAAAATGAGCCCAAAAATAGTGGAAAAATATATCGAAAAGGTAAAATCGGACTGATAAATTCATTTACGGATTAAATGAATTTAATATGATTTTTTAAGATATTTTTAGATATTTATGGGATATTTTTGAGATTTTTATTATTATTTTATAATAAAATAATAATAAAAATATATTATAAAAAAAAAAGAGAGAGAGAAACAGATTGAAAATCGGGGAGAGAGAACAGAGAAAACGCGTGGAAGCCGACCGAGGGAGAAGGCCACCGGACGGCGAGCACAGGCCACCCCACGGCCAGCCAAGCGGCCGGAAAGGAAGAGCAGGACCGTGCGCACCCATCGGCACCGGTCACGATCTCCACCGACGCCGGACGCCGGCGAATCGAAGAGGAGAAGCCGCGGCGGAAAAGAAGAGATTCGGCGGCCACCGGCGGTGCTTGGTCCCGATCGAGCCCAGCCGAGTGTTGCCCAGGCTTAGGCGCACCGAACTGCGGTGGTGATGCGTCGGGAACCGGTCGGAATAGGCCGGCACGGCCAAAGGATGCCTGAACCGGTCGGCGGTTCAGTGGAGAAGGTTCTGTGCTGAACCGGACCGGACCGGTTCAGCCAAGGAGAAAAGGGGAAAAAGAGGAAAAAGAAAGAAAAAGGAAAAGGAAAATTTTTGAGATTTCACCGGACTTCGGGTAAGTCGATACGAGGTCAAAAGTGACCGATTTGATTTCCGATGAATTTATTTAAATTATATTTAATCGAAAATTGACTCGGAGTTAAATATAATAAATTGTGCAGTTCGACGATAAATTCCGAACAGAAGCCCGATCGAACTTCGATTTGCGTACTATCGTATAATCTCGGGTAAGTAAAGCTCATTTACGACAATTTATGTGATTTATGCGTATTTAAGATTTAATTTACGCATTTCGGATTAAATTCCGTATTTAGTGAATTATATTCGGAATTTTGAATTAACTATCGTAAATGATATACGGGCTATCCAAAGAGCTTGGAATAAAACCCAATGGGTATTGATAGGCCCAATGAGTCGATAGACCCTGATGAAGAGAAATAATAAGTGGAAAACGGGCTTAATACAGATTAAGGCCCATTAAGGAATTTAAGGCCCATTAAGGGAAAATAAACTGTATTAATGTGTAATACAGTAGGAAAATTATAATTAACCTGAGGAATGGTTATTTACAGCTCCGGAGTTTACATCGAGAGCTGATCGGACTGCGGGATTTAGCAGCACCGAGGAAGCGAGGTCACTTGACGTGATCCGAGGTAAGGGACTTTTGCGAGTAGTTAGAGATACCTGCACGTATTTTCAACTGCTTCTGCATTCACTTAAAAACTCTGAGGGTAAGAGAAAGTGAATAATAATTATTGCGACCCGATAGTGGCAAATTACGATTTTGCCCCTAGTTAGTCAAAAAGTCAACTTTTGCGAGAAGTTGCAAAAAGCATGGAAAATGCTATTGTGAGTGTTTAATTGTTATTAGCATGAAAATAAATAGATGGGCTAATGATTTTAAGGTTGATATGACTTAAGCACACTTTTAGTGCTGATTTTGATGTTTTATAAACAATCCCTTTTTAAATAGCCATCTATCATATTATGTGAGAATGAATCGTGCTAGAGCACAGCTCGCACTGGGATTCATATGTTTTTCACATAATATTAGTGCTGGATTTTGATACGCACTAGATTTTCATGACATGCATGATAGAGTACTGGAGTTTTACTCGTACTCAGCTTTGAATGATATATGCATGACAGAGTGCTAGAGCGTGGCTCGTACTCGATTCTTCATGGTTTATACATGACATAGTACTGGGAGCTATTGCTCGTACTTGATTTTGATATTGTGCATAGCATAGTACTGGGAGCTATTGCTCGTACTTGATTTAATACATAAACTATGCATTGACCTAGTTGCTTGAGAGTGCTCGCACTAGAGTTGAGTTTTATGATGTGAAACAGTGTTTGAGCGGAGTAACGACTGTGAGTCGCACTCAAAACGCACACTGTATGTGATATGTAATACATGTTGAAACGCATGCCTGAGACCTTGCGTGACTGTGTGTCATAGCTAGAGAGGATATCCGCATGAGGTTGGTATAGACGTGGTATGATATTTCCACAGGCGCGAGGGCTAAGACCTCTGTTAGGCACCCTGACTGTGATGTTGATAAGTTCCACGGGAGTGAGAGCTAAGTCCTATGGTAGGCACTCTGGCCGTGAGAACGGGTCCACGGGTGTACTTTGTACCGTGTCTGAGTGGCACGAGGTGTACGCTGTACCGTGTGTTGTTATGGAGTTGAGGAGGATATAGCTGGCGGTTGTGATGGACTGACCCCCCTCCCGTTACAGCGGTGATGCCCCGCACACCTAGTACTGTGTTGCTTGGGATCACATCGGATATGATCATAATCCAGGATACTATTTACATGTACCACAGAGTCTTACATGATATATCACATTGGTTGATTTACTGATTTAAACTGCGGACAGACCTGAGGGATGGGTCGGACTCCGATTTGTGTTGTGAATCATTTGATGCCATATTTATATGTGATTTAAATATACATGGCATGATTTACATAAAGGCATGATTTATATATAAATGCATTGTGTTGCACTACATGCCTACTTTTGAGAAATAAAGCATGATTTCTGTACATGGGATTTATTCTGTACAAGTACATATATAATATATTTCAAGACATGCTTTTAAAGTGAGTAAGGAAATAAATGTTTTCAAGGCATAGCACTATTTTGAGTAGATAGTGTGGATATCTACTTGCTTGCCTGATTTTCTTACTGAGCGCATTATGCTCACCCCCCTTTTCTTTACATCTCTCTACAGAGCGTCAGTAGAGCGAGAGTTATCGTGGGAGAGTGTCCTAGAGTCCACTGCTAGTTCCTATCGATTCATCAGGTATACTTATTATGTACAGTTGTGTATCTAAACATAGAAACAGCACAGTGATGTATACGTTATATATTATGGGGAATGTAATTATATTAGATTTTATAAAATCTTACATGTATAATAAAGGCAGCTACAGTCAAAATTAATATATTGACATGTATGTATGAGAATGGATATTATGGTAAGTGAAGACTCTGACATCGAATCACAGCCCAACCAGTGAAGAGAGGAAAGGTAAGTTAAAATGCGAAAAATTTATAGTAATTTTTGGTTAAAGTCAAGGATTGAAACTGGGGTCCTGACATAATTTGTGTCGAGCATGAACTATTTTAAGTGCACCTTAAATGATGATTTTCCATGTTTTATTTACCGACTTGTGCACTGATTTGAATAGCATGAACTACTTTACATACCATGAACACGTGCATGAACTGATGTTTTTGGGTATGGCATGTAACTGCGTGGTTTTATGCATGGCATCACGATCGTGGACATAGTACAGTTATCTATTTACTCGTATGATTGCCTTACTAAGCATGTGGTTGCTCACCCCCTTATTTTTTCCCTCTACAGAGTACTTTCAGTAGATGGAGAGTGACAGAGGATTTGATTCTTGGTGTCCGCTGCATCCCATCATATAAAGATATACACATTTGTACAGTTTTGTGTCTAGACATGCAACAGCACAATAATATTTTGAATGTAACATTTAGGGATGTAAAGAATTTTAAACACATGTAAAATCGCAACTCTGACTATGAAATGCAAGTGTTTGCATTTAAATAAAGTGAGAATTGAAATGGTATGGTTGGATGAGATTAACACCGATGCACAGCCCAACTGTTTGTGGTGAAGCTATTCACAATCAAAGAAAGGTAGGAATAATGGATCAAAAAACAATGGTAGCAATTTTCGGTAAATTGGGGGTCGTGATAGATATAGCATGTTCTGTCTTATCTATTTGATTTACTGAATTGACCATATGAACTGTATTATTCCAAAGAGACTGTAGGGGCCACCTCTTGAATCCTACGGGAACAAAGTGCCACACAGTCATCACAGTAAAAAGCTGTATAAAATTTTAGAACCTGTATTTATTGCAGTACAATGCTTATAATATTGATATTGATATTGTTATGGATTTTTTTACTCTGATTTTACTAAATTACCAATGGCTCTGTATATTTTCATGTTGAGCCTATTTTGCAAATATGTATATAAATAGTGTATTTATCTACCTGCCACGTAATTTTTCTTACTGAGCACGTTGAGCTCACCCCTTACTTTCCTCCACAGAGCCTCATCCGTAGCTGGGACCATTTTTGTAAGTAGGGTTCTGTTACACGCCATACTTCCGCAAGGTAATCTTCTGCGTTTAAAGGTATACCCAAGACATTATTATTTTGTATATAAAATTTTGTAAGTATAGTAATGTAAACAATGGTATATCTGGGGATGTAAATGTGGATGTCTTGCAATCAAAATAATTATTCTGATTTATCAAAAAATATTTTCTTTGGTTTTGTTCAAAGATTTGTTGTTTTGATCCAACATCGACTCGTACTCCAACCAAATTGTTCCATAAATTGGGGCGTTACATAATTAAATTTAAAACATTACCTTGATTGTTGTGCCCTAAGCTTCGTGCCACTAACCAGAATGCTTTGATTATTTCGAGCATGTTTAATATTATTCTGAGTATCTTAATTGCTTTCTAGTTTCCAAATAAATAAAAAAATGAAAATTTTGGGTTTCACAATCTTAACAATATCACTTCTTACTCTACCTTTATACCTACTCTACAGTGGCATATATGGAAATAAAAAAATAAGGCTATTTTAAAAAATGCTCATATTTCCAACATAATCACTATCCAAAAGGCCATCCACTTATGCCTTCATATTACTCATCTATCCAAATTGGACAACCAACCAAAACATGAACCATAACTTTGTTTCATTTCATGGTATACACCTCTCCGACCATATGTTAAACTTATCACCGACAACTCTAGTTTCGATGATACAAGTCATAAAGGTTGCGGAGGAGTTATTCGTGGTGAATACAGGAATTTCATAAATGTTTTCTCTCATTATTTAAGAATTGCCACAAACAATGTTGTCAAACTACAACCAATTTGAACAAGAATTCAGTTTGCAGCTAATTTGGGATTACACACTTATGCATTGAAATTGACTTTAAGCTTTGTTCAATCTTTCGACAGGAATAGGGATCTCCATCCACTTTAACAAAGCCTCATCTCTGATTGCATGTAGTTAGTGGCATGATTTTAGCTTCTTCTTTTTTTTTATCTTTTACCTACTGAGAAGGAACTCAAGTAAGAAGTTATCTGGCAGTTAGAGTAACGACCACAAAAATATCATAAACTTTTACTTTGACTTTTGCTTTTCTCTCTCCACTTTTGTATTTTGACTATTGTAATGGTTGTACTACTTGGTTTCTTAAGTCTGTTGTAACTTGCACTTTTCATTTTACATAATATGATATGATATGATATAATCCTGCCTTTAAGCTCAAAAAAATTACTTACTTAATTTTAAAATATTTAAAATTTAATCAAAAAATATTTTAATAATTTTATCTTCATTTGAATCAAATAAAATTTATCTCAAAATATGTTTTCTCTTTTATCATTTATTATGTCATTTTAAATAAAAAAAATTATTCTTGTATTTTAATTGAAATTATCCTAAACTTTTAAATCTTTTCTCAAAAAATTACAATTGGGTGTTTAAGTGTATATGTTTTAGCATTTACTTAAAATTTTATCTTCTTTTCTCATGTTTCATTTCATTCCTCTTGCAGATTTTTGCTTTATTTAATAGTTTTCATTTCTTGCTTTTTGCTTATAATTAACCCTTTATTTGTTCTAACATTCCACATGAAAAAATTCGTTTATTTGTTCAATCATTTTTTTTTTGTATTTTTATCAGCTAATGTTATTTTTAATTATGTTCATAATTGATTAATTAAATTTTTTTTTATATTTGTGATGGGCTTGGAAGAAATTGCTAAAACTAAAAAATATAGATGTTTTCTTTCATGGAATTCACATCTTCTAGAGCTACACAGTTTATGAAGGTAAATTTGTTGGTATCCAGATTTGGCAAATAAACTGCTTCAAGTACATGTTTGGTCCTCACACGTCAACATGTTTCTATGGTTCTTTAAGCATGCTCTAATTGCTTGAATTGCAATATATGATAAGCTTCCCACTCTTCATTGATTTTTTACCTAGAGGATCACAATTTCTAATAGTTTATGCTTCTTTTTTTCTTTTATGCAAAACTACTCTCGTATTCATAGGGCTATAAATAGCTAGGCAAATGAGTTCAATTTGCTTAATCTCTTTAAATGAAGACTTTTTCTCCTTATGGTGATCCTTAAGGTAGCGTTAACATTTATTTTCTTTGGTTAAAAGGAATGGTAAAAAGTTAGGAAATTAGCAAGCTCGGGAATACATGTTCTATTTAAGTGCATTGTTAATACAATCAATCCCAACTTCATTATTTTTCACAAATGAAAAAGGATAAACATGTTCAACTACGAGAGAATTTGAGGATTTGCTAATACTTTGTAACTATTTTTTATTACTAGAATTGGGGGATTGTTAACACTTATAAATATTTTTTGTTACTTAAGCATTACTGAAGTTATGGACATATAATTAAGTTGTATGACATTTTGGTAGCAGGATATTTTGTAGTAACTGTAAATTATATGTTTACTGTTCCAATGTACAACTTTGGAATAGTACGAAATGACAGAAATGCCATTTATGTTTATTTTAGTCCAAACAAGACCGTTTGCATACGGAGAAGTTCTTAGGACTAATAAGAGTTTCCACCTACATAGACATATCCCAATCATTATAAAATAATGATATCTCACCTTAGGTAAACTTTTAGAACCCTCAAAATGTAAGTTTTTTTTTTTACTTTTCTTGATAAGCAGGCAACAATTGCAAAAAGATGACTTTGTCCATAGGTTGATTTTTCATTTTGACCAATTGGACTTTTATGGTGGTTTAAGAGTATATAGTGGGTCATATCAAACTCTTAAATCCTTATGTCAATCTCCATACCAAGATGCCAAATGGTAAGAACTGAAAAATACCAAAATAAGCTAAAATAAGGGAAATTGATTTAAAAATCATTAAAAGCTTTTAACCATGGCCAATTTTAGAACATGATAGCATATTAATGCTAACATGCACCAAAATGGTCAACCATCCCCATTAATTGCCAATTAATTCACTTAAATCCATGAAAAAAATGAAAAATAGTGAGAGAAAACACCATTTTTTTAGCCACGAAGCTTGCCCCCACATTTTCTTCCATTTTGAACCACTTTCGGCTAAAACTTCCTTTTACAAAGTTGTTTTACTCCTCCTCTACAACATACTAACATTTAAGAGGTAAATTCAATGTTTAAGCAAGTCATGGCTAGAATACTAAAGTTGTGTAAGTTTCAGTTTTAGCTATATTTAGGGAGATTCAAGCTCTTTCAATTTATGGGTTTTACATATGTTGCTTATGGGCTTGTATGAAGTGTTTCTATGCGTTTAGATTGAAGTAGGAGTCCCTCCAAGAATGAGTAAAGCATTTGGCCACTTTGGGTTTATTCGGGTAAACTTGGATTTAATGCCTTAAAATGATATATGTTAATGTCTATGGTGTATTAAGATGTTGTATGATGTTAATTTGAAGTGGGCATGGATGTATGATGATAAATTGATTTTCACACTTAGGGTTTAAAGTGAGAAAATATGAAATTTCATGGAAAATCATGGGGATTTTGCAATATATAACGTGTACATTTAATTAGGCATTGAATGAATGTTATTACGAAAGAAAATTAATCAAAAGACATCTATATGCAAAGTTATATAATTGGTAATGTGAAGCAAAATGGAAATGTTCCCTATCTAGTGTAATTTCAGTATTAGGTAATTGATAAATAAGTACTGATATGGTAAGTGTAATCAAAACGATTGAAAAACGCTGAATTGTGACTTTTTTTCACTTTATTGTTTAATGTGACTTGATAAAAGTCATTTCAAAGTATATCGATTAACTGACTTCAATGTGTATTAAGGCCTTATGAAGTGAATATTAAGTAAATTATATGATATTGTAGGCTTCGGGAACCTATCGGGGTAAGTGTAAGCTTATTGATTGAAGTTGTGTTAGGTTAGTGTGAGATCTGAGAATTTAAGATATATTTGAATGATGTAATATGAACTTGAAGTGTAATTTATTGAGCTAAGTGAATTGGGGAATGATAATTGGAGATTTATATGTCAAGTGTTTAAAATAAGTGTGAAGTTATGAGGACAGATCGATCTGGGAGAAGGAGAGATCGATCTGGTGAATTAAAAATGACAAGGAAGGAAGAATTTGAGGACCAGATCGATCTCCAATGGAAGAGGATCGATCTCCTTATGATTCTGTTTGAGAGAAGATCGATCTCATGAGGAAGAGATCGATCTCCAAATGATTCTGTTTGGGAGAAGATCGATCTCCTCAAGGAGCAGATCGATCTCATAAAGCCATAAAGAGATCGATCTCACTCCTCGACAGATCGATCTCCTAGGCATAAATTGCCCCAAATCGTCCCAAAAATTCAAATGCAGATCGATCTCATCAAGAGCCAGATCGATCTCCTACCCTCAGCCTATATAAGGAACCCCTGTTTTTCTCCTGCAATCTCACTTTCTCTGTCACGACCCAATTCCATTCTCTTTAACCGAAATCACTGAAAATTTTTTTTTTGCGTTTTTACTGTTACCCTACCCGGTCGCGAACTAAACTCACCACACACTGTTGGGCTGTGAGCCAATAATAATCACCACATCTCATTCATTCTCAATAAATTAAAACGATGTCATACATGTGCATTTAATCGTGTACTTATACGAATACATGTTTTACTGACATCTACATCCCCCATAAGTACAACTCAAAAGAATACTGTGCTTTTACATTGTTTAGATACAAAAAAAATCACTATGTATATACCTCTTAGCGATGGAGATGCAGCGGAGTCCAAAATAATACGCCTCAGTCCTCACTGGGCTACTATGCACGCTCTGTAGGGGGGAAAATAGAGTGGGATGAGCAACCACACGCTCAGTAAGGCAATAATGCAAGCATGGTAGATAACTACTCTATCTACATGCTGATAGTGTTATGCATAAATCGTTTATAGTAGGAGCATGAGGAATAAAACTATGCCATGTGAATATACATATATATCATGTATCAAATCATGTGCATTGGCATGTAAAACATGGTAGAGACATCATGTATAAAACATCTCATGCTCAATCTCATTTAAATTCATAAAAGGGCAATTCATTTAGAAACTTCCTTTTTGAACCAACAACATAACACCACCAAATCCACTCACAAACCACAACCACATTTACATTCCACAATTCACGCATGTGTATAAATCTAGGTCACTATATCAAAAGTGCCTATGTGAATAATTACATCATAAATCATCCCAGACCACACGCATCCAGGTGTGCGGGGTATCATGCTGGCACGAAGATGAATTATCCCTCGCCAGACTTTCTCATCACATATCCATCATGCGGTACATCGTACTCCATGTGATATACACGGTACATCGTACTCCGCAACTCATATCATGATTGGGGGTGCCATTCCTAGGTCTTATCTACCCCATACCAAGAGTTTTCCATATTCCGAGAAGGAGAGCCTTCCTGCCGAACAGAGCCTCCCCGCCTAACAGAGCCTCCCTGCCTCCTCGGGCTTAAGGATGTTAGCTTAAGGATGTAGGGCTTAAGGGTCCTTTCCGTAAGAGAGCCTCCCCACCGAACAGAGCCTCCCTGCCTCTTCGGGCTTAAGGATGTTAGCTTAAGGATGTAGGGCTTAAGGATCTTACCTTTACCATACCCATGTAGGAGAGCCTCCCTGCCTAACAGAGCCTCCCCGCCTCTTTGGGCTTAAGGATGTTGGCTTAAGGATCCCACCTTTACCATACCCATGTAGGAGAGCCTCCCTGCCTAACAGAGCCTCCCCGCCTCTTTTGGCTTAAGGATGTTGGCTTAAGGATCCCACCTTTACCATACCCATGTAGGAGAGCCTCCCTGCCTAACAGAGCCTCCCCGCCTCTTTGGGCTTAAGGATGTTGGCTTAAGGATCCCACCGTAAGAGAGCCTCCCCACCAAACAGAGCCTCACCGCCTAACAGAGCCTCTCTGCCTCCTCGGGCTTAAGGATGTTGGCTTAAGGATGTAAGGCTTAAGGATCTTACCCACTTTCACAACCCTATACGAATCCCATTGTACAAACTTGTGCGAGCAAAGCTCTAGCACGACTCATGCATCATGCATCTTCTCATAAAGAGGCGCGTACGAGCATAGCTCTAGTACGGTTATACTCATAAGATAACCATTCACAATCCACATACGAGCAGAAGCTCCAGTACGGTTTATAAACATCATCACAATCCAATTTCAAAGTGCGAGCTAAGCTCAAGCATGTTTCACACAAGTGAAAACATAGAAATCTCGCGCGAGCGAGGCTCTAACGCGAATTATATCACATTCACGCGATAGGCGGCTTACATGCATTCAAAACATCTCATAATATGTTTAGTACCTCGTATGGGCTACTTCACAACATCATTCAAGTACTAGCCAGCCTATCCTTTTATTTGCTCAAATCAAAGCATTGTGTTTTGTAAAAGCATTCAAAACACATGATTTATGCAATTATTAGCCTTACTATCCCTTCTTCATAACATCCACTTCAAAACCAAAACCACGCATATACCCATCATCTTTCACAAATACCATCAACATTTATTTGAGCAATTCATGCATTTCATACAACACCCAATATTCACCCAGTTCAAAATACGAGCAGCTATCTCTATATACTCACAAAATTCCCTTACCTGGAATCGCGATGCGTGATTCCACTTCCTTAAGCTGCTTATTCGTACGGATCGATTCGTCTTCAACGAACTCTTCAGGACTGCACAAAGTCGTATCCCGCATTATATTCGATCCATATTATGCAACCCTTGTGCTTGCTATAGTCAATTTAACCTATAGCCTCTATTGAAGTTTATTTGGCCTCGTTTCATTACTTTATCCATAACTCGAGTCTATGGATTTTCTTAGGCCTATTAACTCATTCAAAGTCGATATCAAATCGACATTAAGCTCATAGTGTTCATACTTCATGAATTCCCTCACTATGGCATTTATCAAGCATATTCATACCCATTTCTACAATTCCTCCAAACTCACAATGTAATCTCATTTAACCATTTAAAATCATAAACATTGCCCCAATAACAACTTTAGCATGCCATAAATCATAGGCTCATTCAATCCCACATATCATCACATTATACCCATTTTAGATTTCTAGGTCACACCACTTCCACTACATTCTTAGGTAGTTTATCCATCAATACTCATACCAATCAACTCCAATATCAATTAAATAGCTAATGCATTTAGATTGGAGTGTTAGAATCTTACCAATATGATTTCTCTTCTTGCTCCAATTGGTAATGCCCTCAACTCCTTCAATTCCAAAAATGGGAAAATGCCCTCTCACTATGTTGTTCTCCTCTTTGATAGGAACAACTTTGCCTCTAATGATCTCTCTTCAAATCTCACTGAAAATGGTTGATTTTTAGAGAGGGAAAATTAGGTTTTTGGGGTTGAAGTTGTAGGGTTAAGTGTTTTTCGAGATTTCCAGATTTTTCAGCTCTCCTTATATAGAAATGACTTGAGGAGATCGATCTGGTCCAAGAGGAGATCGATCTGGTCCCTTAAAATCCCTCTTTTTCACGGCATTTTTAAGCCTGAGATCGATCTGTCGAAGCAATGAGATCGATCTGTTGAGGCATGAGATCGATCTGTCGAAGCATGAGATCGATCTGGTCCCAAACAGAGAGCTAAGGAGATCGATCTGGGTGCTTGAGGATCGATCTTTTCCCTTACAGAACGCTTGGCAGATCGATCTGGCTCCATTGGAGATCGATCGCCCAAATCAAAGCATTCTGGCTCTTCCAGATCGATCTCTCATCCTATGAGATCGATCTGGACCTCATGTTTTCCAGATTTCCTGCAGTTTCATTGCTGCAACTCATACTAACACACCCTCAATCTATTGCCATGGCCATTTCCTCATCCATCCACTTCTATAACTTGAAGATGGCATCCATTCGTACCTTATGCACATTGAAACTTGTGTGCATTCATTGTATATTCAAAGGTATGCAACATAAAACCAAATGGAAGCATAACTCCATTCCATTTTACCACACTACTCATCTTGAGTCTCAATCACATCTATCACTTGCTAGAATACATTTCTCCGTATTCATACTTAATGAAACTTGTATGTACGTTACAATTTATATTACACATACATACATTGAATCCATGGACTTACATCAATCATACTTTACATCACAAGTCCATTCATATTATTTAATCCAAGTACACACATTACCCTTATACATATACGGGGTCTTACATTCTCTCTCTTCCAACCCCCATTTTCACCGAAACCTAGCTTTCTCACTCATCCAAAGCACCCATTTTCGGCCAAATCAGAAGTTGTGGCAAGAAGGAAAGTTGTTCCACATCAAAGGGAGAACAACATACTTGGAAATCGAAGGATGAATCGAATCGAGGCGTGGGTTGTGCGTCTCACAAGCTTTGGGTAATTTCTAAACCTCGATCTTGATATTTGAGATGATTTTGATGATAATGGTGGTTTTCATTGTGTTGAAATAGATGAGAAATGATTAGGGATTGATGAAATTGCAATGTGGTTGGAGTGATAATGATATTTAGCAATTTTGGGAATTTGTTCTATAAATAGAAATTTAGACAATGTGGTGAATAAGTATAGATAATTGGCATGAGAAATGTAGAACGTTGAGATGTTGTGCATGAGAGTGTAGTTTGGGGTAGAGTTACGAGAATCAAGAGATTTGAGGTGTTATGAGCAATTATGCTCGATTTTGAGAATTGAGGTTGATGAGATAATTGAGTATTGATGTTTTAACATCGTTTGGACAGCTCGGGAGTTCCAGAGTGGAATGCGAGGCTAGTCCGTGATACGGGGGAAACGATTGCACTATACGAGGTGCAAAAAGGTAAGGGAAATCTAAACCATTTGTGTATGTGATTTGTAAACTATTATAACATGATTTGTGGTTATAAAACAAGCATGTTGAGTGTTGTGTTGTGATACAATTACACTCGATTTTGATAGCCGGTTGGAGCCCATTATTTTATGTGTTTATAAGCTGAGTGTGAAATTGCTTTATAAACCGTCGAATTTGTGTGAGTAATGAATTGGGCTCTACGTTAAGGCAATATTGAGATTTGAGAAATGTGTGCGTGTTTTGCCGGTTGGAACTCGGTTTTATTATGTTTTGTGTTGAGTACAAAACGGTTTTCAAATGAGTTTTATGAGAGAAAAACCACTATGAGTTCTACGTGAAGGCAAACTAGTCTTATGTGATTAAGACTTAGGTGTGTAATTCTGAGTACACACCGGGCATTGCTCTGGTAGTATGTAAGCCCGATTCTTCTCCATTCTGGTAACGTGAGAATAACCCATTCCGTGGCTATGCTACGTATACTTGGTGGCCGTTGCCACGTGAGAAACCCTATTTGGTGGTCGTTGCCACGTGAGAAACCCCATTTGGTGGCCGTTGCCACGTAGAACCCCATTTGGTGGCCGTTGCCACGTGAAAACCCTATTTGGTGGTCGTTGCCACGTGAGAAACCCTATTTGGTGGCCGTTGCCATGTGAGAAACCCTAATTGGTGGCCGTTGCCACGTGAAACCCTATCCAGTTGCTATGCCACGTGTAAATTTAACTCAGTGGCTATGCCACGTGTGTTTAGTGGCTATGCCACGTGTGAATTTAAATCAGTGGCTATGCCACGTGTGTTTAGTGGCTGTGCCACGTGCATTATTATTACAGTGATTTTATCACGTTAATTGAGAAAGCATTTATCGCATTATTTTCACATGCTTTGTTATTGCTCTAGACTGAGCCTTTTTACTTCATGTTTTCACATGATTTGAGACATGAGAATGTCGTTTTGAGTACTTTCATGCTATGGTTTTCAAATGAGATTAATGAGTTTCACATACAAATAAATATTTTGTGATGTGCATTTTGGTTTATGAAATGAGTCCCTTACCCCCTTTACTGAGCGATTTAGAAGCTCACCCTGTTTTCTTTCCCCCCAGATTTCTTCAAGTGAAAAGGGTTGTCCTGCGACGTACGGAGTAGTGGCTAGTGGAGGACTTGACTTCCAGGCCATATATTGTATTTTGAGGTATCTTTTATCTTTTCATGTACCCAGACATTTACCATAATTGCAGACACTTGATGTATAACATTGTATGGGATGTATTAGGATTAATTAACTTGAAATCAAGTAATGTATATGATATAATATATACTATTCAATGACGAGATCCTGAGGTATAATATAGGTGATGATGTATGACACTGCACAGGAATGCACTCTTAATTGTGAATTAATGAATAAAAAGTTTTAAAATTGCCCTATTTTTCGCACTTTCGGGGCGTGACAGTTAGTCTCTTGTGAAGTGTTAGTAAGTTAATTACACAAGCTGCAGATTAATATTGTACCAACCATTTTTATATATTGAAATGATATGTGAACAATGTATATGATTTCTATGAATCAATTGTATAAGCTTATGAATCGTTTGCACTATGAATGAATCAACTACCTGGGGAATATAAACTGTTTCTACCTTGCATGCTGGGTATTAAGCAATTATTACCTGGTTTTATTGTAGAATTTTTGTAAATCCTATAAGTTTTGTGAACTAAGAACTATGTGATACTGTGTATGAGTTTTTCATATGTTTTATATGTTTTTCGTACGATGTCATGTTTTCTATGTTTTAAAATCATTGCATGGCATCGGATTTTTGAGGTTTGAAAGCTTGCATAAATTTTATCTATATGTTGAACATCTTTATAATTTCACTATTGTTATTTTTGAAAGGATATGAAGCATATAGCTTACTCTGCTTATGCTGACTGTTTATGAAACTAAGCATATGCTACATTTCTATACCAAAGTGTTATACGAACTTTGATTTATGTTTTTTACTATTTTTATTGTTTATAGGCTTTCAGTTCCCTTAATGTCCTGATAAAGCATATGGCGATAGCCCTGAGTATCTCTACTCTTTTATGGGCAAAATAACTTGTCCAGTAATAGTTGTGACAAGCTTGGCTTTAGCTAATCACTAGGATTGGAGAATACGGATCTATGGCCATAGGTGACACCTTAGTCTCCGGGGTAGATACGGCTTACTGATAGCTACAATAAGAAAGTTTTATTGTGATATTTATTTTGATGTCTGTATACGTCTGATTGGTTTATTAGAATATATAAATATGAATTGTTTTAATGAATATGCACATGATATGATTTGATCGAATTATACTTTATTTTATCAAACTATGTGAAAGTATCTGGACTTATGTATATGAAATATGTTTTCAAATCTGAAATATGTTTTCGTACGAGTTATCAATTTATATGATTTGATACATAAGAACTCATGTGTTTATGAAATGCATTAAAGCATTTTTTTTTTGCATTATTTTTAGTTATTGATATCCGATATGATAAGATTTCGTATAAGTATAGTGTGGTCAACTCTAAAGGGAAATGAGGTACCTCAAAGTATTCTCCCATTGATGGCTTTAACAGTGTCTAGAAAGACTGCTATTCCGAATCCTAGAAAGAAAAAGGTTATTGAAAAGTATGAAAAATATCATATGATATCTGATACAAACTTTGATTTTAGAATGTTATTCTTTCTATAAGCATGCAATTATTTTAACCAGTATCCTATTTTGATTAATTCTGTTCTTATGTTGTTAACTTACTGGGCTTCCAAGCTCACCCTCTTTATTTTCCATCACAGGTTAAGCATAAGATTATATTTGATCGATATCAACATCTAACACCAAAGTTTCTGGTTTTGGAAAACTAGTAGCATACCTTACGATATAATTTTGACTATAAAAATAAATTCTTTTTCTGACAAATTTGTGTCAGTACATAGGATAAGATGTGTATTAGTTGTTAGTATGATTGCATATGCATTTTAAATGAATGGTTATAGACGAAAGTGTCAGAATTGATATAAATATTCCAATATTTCTTTGGGAATATATTTCGGGAGATCCGAATATCCAAAAATTCTGAAACTAGCAGGGGAGGTAGACATATGAATGTTATAGAGAACTGGCTAGTGAGATTTGAATTTTGATAAGGTTTGACCTGGGTTTGACCAACCAGTCCAAAAGTGTCAAAACCAAAAGTTTTCTGATTTCTTCAAAAGTGCATATTAAGTTATTCTTAATGGTTTTTGATGTGAAATTTGACTAGCACCTTAGGTTTGAAGCCTTAAATTGAGTTAGGTAGTTTGTGACCTATAAATGTGTAAGAATGGACTTACATGACAAACAAGTGACTATATGAATGTATAAAATTGCCCAAATAATGTTTGTTTCTACAATAAGTCATAGAAATGTCGCGTCCTTCAGGATGTTACATATTCCCTATTTACCCACCAATTTATCCCAAAAAATGGTCCTTAATATTTTTACTTCATTAAAAGTTTTAACTTTTCTTTTCTTCTATTTTTTTAATTGTATTTTTTTATTAGACTTCTATAAGTAAAATGGATGGTATAAGCAATAGATTGCAAATAAAAATTTAGAGAAGGAATTGATTTACTTGGAACTTCTATTGTAGGTTTACAAAATTTGACTTTACTATAAGGTCAGTGATTAATAACCTTTAAATTGGGAACAATTAATATAAACCATGAATTAAATTTTTAAGTTAAAAAAAGTTTATCCCAATAACTTAGTTTTTAAAATCATATATACATATTTTGAAATCTTTACTAGCATGTAAACTTTGGTTGACATAGAAGCATATGTGTCTATTCTACGTTAATGACACATAAACAATACATATTTTACCATTTTTTTAATGTTTTTTTCTCTCACAATCAATCTGCAGTGTCAAAAAATTAAGTTTTTAAAAAGTTTTTTATCTCATTTAAATATTAAAATAATCTACTCAAATTTTGTTCAAATTTTATCTAAACAGCAAAACCATTCATTTTCTTTAATGTTTTTTTCTCTCACAAGCAGTCCACTTTTTCAAAAAAAAAAATACTTATCTATTTATATCACTAGCACTATCTAATTCAGTTTTTTAAGCAGCTTTTTATCTCATTCAAATACCAACAATATCTTCTCAAATTTTATTCAAATTTTATCCAAACATATTGTCACGACCCCTTTTTACCCAAAAATCCTTACAAATTTTTCGCTTTTTCCATTCCTTTTTCGGTCGTGGACATTCTCACCACTAAACAGTTGGACTATGAGTCAGTATTAGTCACCCTTTACCATCCATCTTTTAATTAATCAAGAGCAAACACATATATTTGATAATTTAAGTTCTAAACCTATACATGTTTGCTAACATTTACATCCCCCATATTACATACCAAAATGATTACTATGCTATTACATGTTTAGATACAAAGTGAAACCTGTGAGTATACCTCTCGGTGATGGGAAGCAGCGGATACCGGGATACAAGTCCTTAGCCACTCACTAATTACTATGTGCGCTCTGTAGAGAGGAAAAATGAAGGGGATGAGCAACCACATGCTCAGTAAGGCAATAATGCAAGCATGTAGATAACTACACTATCTACATGCTTATAATGTCATGATATAAAAAACATTTATATCCAGAGCATGAGGAAATATTAAAATTATGCCACATGTGTATACATATATCATGTACTGAAAACATGAAAATAGGCATATAAACATGAAAAATCATCATGTAAAACCTCTCATGCTCATCATAATAAAACTCATCAGTTTCATCTCATTTCATAAATTTCATGCTCATCTTATTAAAGAAAACTCATCATAAAACCATCCCTCAGGGATTAACACCTTCTCAAAACTCAGTAAAACTCATCACAAACAACATATCATCCTTTAAAAACATCCCACAAGGCTCGACCCCTCCCTCGGGTCTACCCTGGACAACACACAACGTGTTTAGTATATAAAACCATGTGATATCATGTGAGACAGGTGGTCACTATATAATCGAGGACTCTGTTGGCAAACTATGTCACTATCAGCCCAGACCACACGAATCCCGGTTTGTGGGGAATCATGCTGTAACGAGAGGAGGGTTAATCCTACCCACCAGACTCTTAATCAAACATCATCACCATACAGTACAGCGCACTCCATGTGATATACATGGTACAACGTACTCTGTGTGTCATGACCTCCCCTCCCGTGACCTACCAAAACCACCACAAATTTTTTGCATTTTACTTACCTCTCCTTCTGTCATAACACAACACTAAACAATTAGGCTATGATTCGATATTAGTCACCTCAACCACATTTATTCCATAACATACATATATCTAAGCATTTATCTATTTTATGTAAGTATTCTTTTCTTAAAATGTAGACTCATATACATTAATATAATTACTTATACATATACATCCCCGACTGTACATTCGTTTAAATAGTTGTGCTTTTACACTGCTCATTACAAAATGTTTGAATGTGTATACCTCTTGTATGATGGGTGTACAGTGGATCTTCGAATACCAGTCCTCAGCCATGTCCAACTACTGTGAACACTCTGTAGAGAGGGGAAACAAAAAAGGGGTGAGCTCACAGCTCAGTAAGGAAATAAGGCAAGCAAGTAGATAACCACACTATCTACAAAATATAATGCTCATGCCTTGAAATCATTTCCTTTTCGACTCATATCTAAAGCATGTGTCTTTCTTGAACACATTTATGCAATATACATATAGATACAAATCGTTAGTTATAAAACTGAAATCTTGCTGGTTTAATAATCTCAGCAGTTTATGCAAAACATTGTATTTCTCATGTAATTTCATATAAATCACATTTTATCATGCCATTTCAATTAAATCAAAACAATATGGCATATCATCATGTTAAAAACATGGAAATCTAGGCCTCACCCATCCCTCGGGTTACCCTTTTCACGCACAAAGTCACATGTTCAGATTAGAAAATCATGTGATAATTCATTCAAGAAAACTCAATTGAATGAACAGAGATAGGCGACTACATGTTCCGAGATTATGATCATAACTCATTTTTCGTGATCTCAGGCTACACAGTACTCAGTGTGCGGGGTCTCACATTTGCTATAACGGGAGGTGAGTCAAATCCTTTATCGTAAGCTCATAACTCAATAACATCATGTACTTATGATACAACGTACTCCATGTGACTTACACAGTACAAAGTACTCCATGCACCCAATCTCAAGGTCGGGGTGCTTGCCATAAGTCTTAACCATCATACCTTGGATAACCTCATAGTCGGGGTTCTTTCCATAAGTCTTAGCCCTCATACTATGGATAATATTTTTGATAGCCCACAGCCATATCTCAAAATATTGTACGTGTGAGCATATAATCGGTGCGACACACAGTCAGCATAGGCTTCCAACATGGTTGTTTCTTGCTCTCTCTTTTAAAATTTGGTACATACGAGTAAACTCCCAACACGACCTCATACACAAGTTATATAAATCAAGTGCAAGCAATGCTCCCAGCACTATGTCATGTAAAACTGAGTATGAGCGATACTCCAATACTCTATAATGCATCAATCAATAAAACTGAGTGTGAGTAATGCTCCCAATACTCTATCATGCATAATTCGCATTAAAATTAGTACGAGAATCTACTCAAGTAGTATGTGATGCATATCTCATAAAATCTAGTGCAAGTATTACTCTAGCACCAATGGTTTTCACGCAAACCCGATAGATGGCTTAATTTAATTGATATTTCACACACTCAAATCAAATAGGCACTCAAATGTGTTGTTTTCGCCTATACATGAAAACATTAGTCATTCTATCAATGCAACTATCAAAATTAGTCACAAACATGCTTCCTAAGCTTTTTATCCTTAATTTGGATAAAACCACAATTTACCTTATTGGTTCCTATCATAACCTTTCTATACACGGGATTTCATATATAGTATAATAGTCAAAATTCTATTCAAAATACGTGTAGCTGCCTATAGCTACTCACGAAATTCTCTTACCTCGGATCACGTCACGTGACCTCACTTCCTCGGTGCTGCTCACTCTCGCAGTCCGATCAGCTTCTAACAACAACTTCTGAAGCTGTTAATAATTATCCACATCAGTATACTTTAATATACTAGTTTTCACTTACATGACTCTAAATCAATGCATTTAACTCCTCTCAATGCCTCAATCTCATCACTTTCTCCCATTATGGTATTTCACCATAATTCTCATATACCTATTTTCATTTCTCATCTATTCCAATTTATGTATTTCATAAAACCATTTTACAATCTTCCATACATACTTATTTCATCCTTAAGTCCATGTTTACTTAACTTCCTCATCATTTTCTCAATTTCATACCCCTATATCTAGGTCATGGATATTTTTCATGATCAATTTGTTTCAACAAATCAAACATACACTAATCAACTCCCCAAGACACCTATATTAACATATATGAAATTGGTGTGTTGAATCTTACCTAGCTTGATTTTTCCTCTTTTTGCCAAATTTCGTAAAATCTACGTTATTCCTTCAATCTTTGATTCCAACTTTTAGTTTTCGACTATATTGCTCTACTCTTTACTAGAAACAACTTTGCTAAAATGAATCTCACTCAAAACTGATTGAAAGATGAAGATTTCTAGTGTAGAAAGGTTAGGTTACACTTAGGTTTTCATGAAAGGTTTGTTGCTTTCGGGAAAATGAAGTGCAGAGTCGTGTATTTATAGAATTGCTCTAGGGGATCAATCTCCTAACTACATTAGATCGATCTGCCCTGCACTTTTCTCTTCAGAAAATGACTTTTTAAGCTTAGGGGATCGATATGCTTTCAGCATTAGATCGATCTGCTTTACACAGAACCTTAAGGAGATCAATCTGGCCTTGCTATGAGATCGATCTATTCCATCTAGAACCCTTTGGAAATCGATTTGCTTCAGCCAGAACTTGCTAAAGATCGATCTCCATGTAAGGGCCCACCCACTCCTGCCCAAACGACCCGGAGCTGGATTCCATTTAATAATCTCGTATTGTCTGCTTTTGGGCCGAGCCCATCATTGTTTTAGTCAGCCATAGCCCATCCTGCAGAGAGCCTCCCCAGTCCAACAGCCTTAAGGACCTAAGGGAAAGCCAGGAGATGCGTCCCAGAGCGCTCGAACCCTCGACCTAAGCCTTAGTCTTGCACTCTGTTGAAAGAACTAAGGCTTAGGTCGAGGGTTCGAGCGCTCTGGGACGCATCTCCTGGCTTTCCCTCAGGTCCTCAAGGCTATTGGACTGGAGAGGCTCTCTGCAGGATGGGCTATGGCTGACCAAAACGGTGATGGGCTCAGCCCAAAAGCGGACAATACGGGATTATTAAGTGGAATCTAGCTCCGGGTCATTTGGGCAGGAGTGGGTGGGCCTTCACATAAAAACATTATTGAGAGATCGATATGCTCTTATTGAAGGATCAATCTGCCTCTTATAGATGTTGTAACATTGCATTTCCAAGCCATGAGATCGATCTGCTCCCCTTCTACTGTAGTTATGCTGCAATTTCTTCCTAAATATCACTATTACATTCATTTTCGATTTGCTTAATTACTTGTTTTGCATTTCATACTCATTTACAACTTAAAAATATTCATTCCTTATGATTTATATCAATTGTGACTTATCTGTACATCACAGAATCATAAAGAGTACATATTAAAAATACGGGTCTTACAATCCTCCCTACCTTACAGAAATTTGGTTCTCCAATTTAGAACTAAGTTACTCTTCAAACAACTGGGCGTGTCTCTCTCGCATCAGACTCTCTAGCTCCCAAGTAGCCTCCTTTGAAGTGTGATGCTATAAGAGAATCTTAACTAATCCAATGGTCTTGTTTCTCAAGACTTTCTCCTTTCTATCCAGTATCCGGATCGGTTTCTCTACATAAGTCAAATCATCCTTGAGCTCCAATGGCTCATACCGAATCACATGGTTTGGATCTGGATGATAATTCCGTAGCATAGAAATGTAGAAGACATTATGCACTCGCGATAACTCCGGTGGCAAAGCCAATCTATATGCCTTATCTCCCACTCGGTCAAGTATCTCAAAGCGTCCAATGTAGCGAGGACTCAGCTGACCTCTCTTCCCAAATCTCGTTATACCCTTGGAAGGAGAAACCTTTAGAAATACTGACTCACCAACTAAGAACTTAAGTGGTCTCTGTCTCTTGTAAGCATAGCTTTCAGTCTATTCTGAGCTGTCTTTAATCTCTTAACGATCAACCGGACATCCTTAGAGGCTTGTGTAACCAAGTCAGGAGCAAAAATCTTTATGTCACAGTTCTTCCCAACCGAAAGGGGAACGACATCTACGACCATATAAAGCCTCATACGTTGCCATCCCGATACTCGCATGATAACTGTTGTTGTAGGCGAATTCGGCTAGTGGTAAATGATCATCCCAGGAGCCTCTAAAATCCATCACACATTCTCTCAACATATCCTCCAGAGTCTGCATAGTCCTCTCTGACTGACTATCTGTCTGAGGATGAAAAGCGGTGCTCAAACTCAACTGGGTTCCTATGGCTTCCTAAAATTATTCCCAAAAGGGGGAAGTGAAACGGGAATCCCTATCCAAGACAATGCTCACTGGAACACCATGCAACCTACTACCTCGCGTACATACAGCTTTGCCAATGAACTCAGAGTATCGGTAGCCCTCATAGCTAAAACGTGGGCTGACTTTGTCAGTCTATCAACGATCACCCATACTTAAAATATTAGATTGGCTGTCATATCCTTTTCCCCTACTCTTAGCTTACAGTCATTTAACACATATTCCACTAGCTGACTGTTATCCATAGGCGTACTAATCAAAATCATTCTATTTAAGGATGTACGCTCTACATGTTTTGCTAACTTACATGCAAATGAAGGCGATATAAATGAATGTGTGGCACCAGGATCAATTAAAACATGTGCTTCTAAATCATACAGTAGGATGTTACCTCTAATCACATCTGACGAAGCATCGGTGGTACCCTGGTCCAAGGCATGTACTCACCCTCGTCCAATGACCTGCTTCCCCTTCTCCTCTATCGTCGCTCTCCTCCACGATGCAGACATATCTACTCGAGCTCTCTCCGGCTCCTTACCCTTCTATGGGGTAATATCGATCACCTCTGGGCAAACTCTTACCATATGCCCTGGTCAAGTGTACGAGGTATCACCACCATCTGCTTCCACATGGAAGGGGGTCATACAGGTAACACTTGCATTTTTCAAAGTTGTTTTCATTTTTCGTTATTTGCTTTGCTCCGATTATGCTCTTTACTGCACATTAACACTAGCTTCTATTGTCTTCCATTGCATTTTATTCATACCTCTCGGTTCTGCATTTATCTTCTCTACATTTCTTGTTTTTCTTTTAGTTATCTGTTTATTCAGTTTCAGCTTACTTATTGTCCCGTATTGTCATCATGCATCGTGGAGCATGGGCTGAGTGTACCATGGCAATAATAAAGGATTAGCAAATCATACTCTGTTATGCTCTGTTCCTTGGATCCCACGAACTGAAGCTGGTGCATCTTAGTGCTGCACGTTGCTACATTGAGGTAGGAAAGCAAGAGTGATTTTCAGGGCTGTAGAAGTGCAGAGCAAAGCAGCATGGAACAAAGCAGAACCGAGAGCTGAGTCTAGAGCACTTGGAACAGCAACTGGACACAGCATCCGTAGCATCTGGGAATGGAAACAATATGCAGTCTGTTAAGGACCCGTGTATCATAAAATCGTGCAACAACAGCTGGATGTAAGGAGGCAACTTGGATGCAGCACAAACAACAGCTGGTGCAGAAGTTCACGGACATCATAATGCAGCAGAAGCAAGACAGCACAACTGGAGCAGCACCCCGTGTAGCAGGAACCAATACAAAAGCAGAAACCAGAACCGAGAAGTATAATAAGAGTAGCTGGAATCGAGACAGACCTGGCAACAGGACACAACAGAATACAGCAAAACCGAGGGCAACCCGTGACCTGGAACCGAGACACACCAGAAACAGCAGAAGCAGAGTGCCGAGAGATAGTTGCCAAAACCATGAAAGCCTGGAAAATAAACAAAGATGGACACGTGAACAGTGTTGGGAGGGATAATTTGATGGTTTAAAATTGTTAAAGCTTTGTTTGGCATTCAACTCTTACATTAATCCATTTTTCTTGCATCTTTAGTATAGTTTAATTAGTTCTTAGTTTAGGATAGTTGTTAGTTATCAATTTAGATTAATTCTAGTGTTTTAATTTGTTAATTTAATTTTTAGTCTTAATTTTTAGTTAATAGTTAATTTTATATTAAATGTTTTAGGATTTTATTTTAAATGCATTTAGAATTAATCTAGATTAAATGTTTTTCATGCATTTTTAATTTAGTCTTCATTTTTATTAAATTTTTAGTTTAATTTAATTTACATCTTTAGTAATTAGCTTAGTTACATGCATATTTTATTTTAGGTTAGTTTAATTTTAGTTTAATTAATCTTGCTTTGTTATTTTTATAATTGCATTTTATTTTAATTGCGTTAATCAATCTTAACTTTTTTAATTATTTTCGTAGGTATTGGCTTTTAATTGCGTGGAGCACTGTAAGTAATTTTGTTCGATTTTATTTAGTTTTTATTATTTTATTGCTTTCCAGTAATTTCAATTTCAAACTTAGTGGACCACCGATAATCAAAAAATTCATAATTTGCTAGGATATATTTAAGGTAAGATTAACCGATAGTTAATTAGGCTAGTCAATTTCTCTGTGGGACGATAACTCGGGACTCAAATCCCATTATTACTTGTACGACCCGTGCACTTGCAGACATTACCTTTAGGGCCTATCATCCAGCCCATCGATCCATAGCAGATCTAAACATTGTCCGAATATGGCATATCACAATCTCAGCACGGTACAACGTACTCCATGCTACCCGCACGGTACAATGTACTCCGTGGACCCATATCAACACATCATATCACGCCACATCTCAAAAATGCATGTACGAGCCTATTTAATCGGTACGACACCCAGTCTACCAGAAGCTCCTAGCACGACTATCAACATGTCAAATTCTCAAAAATGCATGTACGAGCCTATTTAATCAGTGCAATACCCAATCTACCCGAAGCTCTTAGCACGGTAATAAGTATGGTGGGCATCGAACGCGAGCTATACTCCAAGACCATGCCAAAACCTGTGTAAAGTCTGTGCGAGCTCAACTCTAGCACAACATCATAAAAATCCATGTGAAAACTAGTGTGAGCTATGCTCTAGCACTCATGCATATGAAAACACATCAAATCTTGTGCGAGTCATACTCTAGCACGCTTTCATTCTCACGAAATCCATGTAGGTGGTTCAATTCTTTGCAAAACATGGTTATCAACCAAATCAAATCATTTCTTTTTCAAATCATTTCAAATGTTAGCCAACCTACCAATCACTTGCTAAAAAGTAACAAAACAAGGTTTTCAAAGCATCATGCTTTTGTTTTCATGCACATTCTCAAAACCTAACTCTTTGCCCTTCAATCACCCAATTTCATTTCCTAGTATCACATGTACTCTAGAAAAACAGTAAGCACCCAAATTATGCACTGATATCTCTAAGAGTCAACACAATTCCCTCACTTCGATTTACTCGGGGTGCGACTCTCTTCCTTTTCGCTTCTCGCGTTTTTTGCTCAACCTGCTCTGGTGTAACCTCGGGAGCTGTAATTTATTCATCAAACGCCCGAGTTAGTGTTGCTAACTCTCATTCAACTATGCATTTTACCCAACGCCTTAAATATTCATTTTACCCCTTTTTGGGTAAGTCTCACAATTCATTCCATAATACCATCTTAAATCCATACCCACAACACCATTATAACCTAAAGATATCCTATTCATCATTTATTCCACTACATTTCACTTTCTCACACTAACCCATTTCTAGGTTATAATCATTCCATTGCATTCAAGATAGTTTCTACCATTAATAGGCATACCAATCAACTTCATAATCGATAACTTAAACAGATGTACTTGAGTTGGTGCTTTAGAAACTCACCTCTTTGGATTTCCTTCTCACTCCAAATGACAATGCTCATTGTCTCCTAACTCCAAAAAATGGGGGAATGCCTCCAAGCTATGTTGTTCTTCTCCTTGATGTGAACAATTTTGGATCTAATAGTTTTCCCTCAAATCTTCTTGAAAATGGGTGGATTTAGAGAGAGAAAACTAGGTTTTTAGATTAAAAATGGTAGAGTGGGAGTGTTTCTTGAAATCTGCCGATCCAACTGCTCCTATTTATAGATTTAGCTTGATGAGATCGATCTGCATGGGGTGGAGATCAATCTGGTCCTCTTAAAAGTCGTCTTTTCCACGACATTTTGAAGGCAGGAGATCGATCTGTCGAAACCCTGAGATCGATCTATCTCAAGCAGTAGCTTAAGCAGATCGATCTGCATCCAAGGGAGATCGATCTGCTCCAAATCGAGAGCTAAGGAAATTGACCTGTTTACCTTAAGAATCGATCCTCTCATTACATAATGCTTAGCAGATCGATCTAGCTCCATTTGAGATCGATCTGCACTGTTCCTATTGCTCGAATAAGAGCATTTTTTGCTCTTCCAGATTGATCTCTCATCCGATGAGATCGATCTGGCATTCATATTTCGAGATTTTACTGCAGTTTTCTATAGAAACTTACACCAAAACATCCTTAATTTGCTGCCATAGTCTTTTCCTTATCTAGTTTCCTTTAACTCTTAAAAATGACATCCATTCATACTTTATACATATTAAAACTTGCGTGTATTCTTTGTATAGCCAAAGGTATATAATATAAACTAAGTGGCAGTGCACAACTCTTGCAATCTTCATTCCATTGACCACACCACTCAAAATTCAATATATTTACATTCCCCTATGGAAATATCCTTCTTACACTCACTATAAACTTTAAAACTTGCGTGTATTCATTTCACAATCCATTATACACATATACAAGGTTATACATATATGGGGTCTCACAGTTTCCCCCACATAGAAAATTTGGTCCTCCAAATTGGAACCAAATCAATCCGTGAATAACTTAGGATACCTCTCCCGCATCAAACTCTCCAATTCCCATTTGGCTTCTTCCACCATGTGATGTTGCCAAAGAACTTTCACCAAGGGAATTGTATTTGTCCTCAACACTTTCTCTTTTCTTTCCAATATTCGAACCGGCTTCTTCATATATGTCATGCTCTCGTTGAGCTCCAAAGGTTCATACCTTATCACATGCGTCGGGTCCGAGTGATACTTCTATAACATGGATATATGGAAGATGTTATGTACATTTGCCAACTCTGGTGGCAACGCCAACCTATAAGCCTTATCTCCCACCTTATCAAGTATCTCAAATGGCCCTATATATCGAGAGCTCAACTTCCCCTTCTTTCTGAATCTCATGTCCCCTTCGAAGGAGAAACCCTCAAAAACACTAACTCACCCACATTCTCCTGTCAGCATAACTCTTTTGTCTACTCTAAGCTGTCCTTAACCTCTCACAAATCAACTGGACATTCTCAGAGGCTTGTTTAACCAAGTTAGGAGTAAAGATCTATCTCACCAACCTCTTCCCATCCAATAGGGGAACGACATCTACGCCCATACAATGCCTCATATGGTGCCATCCCGGTACTCACATGAAAACTGTTATTATAAGCGAACTCTGCGAGTGGCAAATGATCATCCCAAGAGCCTCCAAAGTCTAATGCATAATCTCTCAACATATCCACCAGGGTCTGTATAGTCCTCTCTGACTGACCATCTATCTGAGGATGAAACACGGTCCTAAAACTCAACTGGGTCCCCATTGCTTCCTGAAAATATTCCCAAAAATGGAAAGTGAAGCGGGCATCCCTATAAAAAGCAACGCTCACTAGAATTCCATGTAGCCTCACTATCTTGCGCACATACAAGTTCGCTAACTGGCTCAGAGTATCGGTAGCTCTCATAGCTAGAAAATAGGCTGATTTCTTCAACTGATCCACAATCACCCATATGGCATCATGACCTCTGTGGATCCTCGGTAATCCCATCACAAAATCCATGGTGACATACTCCCACTTCCATGTCGGTATCGGTAGAGGTTGCAATAATCCTGCAGGCTTCTGATGCTCTACCTTCACATGCTGACAAACGAGACACTTAGCAACATATTCAGTAATGTCTTTCTTCATCCCAAACCACCAATAAACTTTTTGAAGGTTTTGATACATCTTAGTACTCCCTGGATGTATCGTATATCTCTATGAGTAAGCCTCTGTCAAGATCAACTTCCTGATCTCTGGATCATCGGGAATACATATCCTGCTTCTGAACCTCAATAATCCATCTGAACTCAATTCAAAGTCTGTCTCTGTACCCTTCTGTATCTGCCCGACAGTATCACTGCACTCCTGATCCATTCGTTGAGCCTGCCAGATTCAATCTACCAGATCTGGTTCCAACTGCAGGCTAGCTATCATAAATCCACTACCAGTATCAGGCGGGGTCATATCCAAACTGAGGTTTATGAACTGTTCCAATAGTTCATGTTCCCTAATCATCATGAATGACACCAACCCAAGATGCTTCCTACTCAATGCATCAGCAACCACGTTTGCCTTACTCGGGTGGTACAGGATCTCACAATCATAATCCTTTAACAGCTCGAGCCATCTCTTCTGTCTCATGTTCAACTCTTTCTGCGAGAACATGTACTAAAGGCTCTTATCATCAATGTAAACCTGAAATCTCTCACCATAGAGATAGTGGCGCCATATCTTCAATGCAAACACTACGGTCGCCAACTCTAAATCGTAGGTCAGGTAGTTCCTCTCATGATCCTTTTACTGTCTTGATCCATAGGCTACTACCTTCCCATCCTGCATCAATACACAGTCCAGTACTTGGTGTGAAGCATCCATATACACCGAGAATCCTCCTGAGCTAGTAGGAATGGTGAGAATCGGAGCTGTGGTTAATCTTCTTTTCAACTCCTAAAAACTTTCCTCACATTTATCATCCCACACAAATTCAATGCTCTTCCTCGTGAGACGTGTCAAAGGAGCAGCTAGTCTCAAGAATCCCTCCACAAACCTTTGGTAATACCCAGCTAAACCCAAGAAACTTCTAATCTCTGTTACTGCTCGGGGTCTTTGCCACTGTATCACTGCCTCAATCTTTAATGGATCCACTAACACTCCATCTTTCGATACTATAGGACCCAGAAAATATATCTGTTCCAACCAAAAATGGCACTTACTGAGTTTAGCATACAACTTCTTCTCTCGAAGGGTCTGCAGCACTATCCTTAAATGTCATTCATGCTCCTCTCTAGATCTCAAGTACACCAGTATATCATCAATAAACACAATAACAAATCAATCCAAGTACTGGAGAAATACCTCATTCATCAATGACATAAAAGCTCTGGGAGCATTAGTTAACCCGAATGGCATGACCATAAACTCATAATGTCCATACCGGGTGCAGAATGCTGTCTTGGGTACATCTCCACTTCGTATCTTCAACTGATGGTACCCAGATCTCAAATCTATCTTGGAAAAGACCTACGCTCCCTTAAGCTGATCCAACAAGTCATCAATGTGTGCAAGGGGATACTTATTCTTGATGGTGGCCTTATTCAACAACCGGTAATCTATACACAGTCGAAGGCTTCCATCTTTTTTCCTTACAAACAGAACCGGTGCTCCCCAAGGTGAGACGCTCGGTCTGATGAACCCCTTCTCCAACAACTTTGTAACTGCTTCCTTAACTCTTCCAAATCAACTTAAGCCATTCTGTACGGTGGCTTGGATATCGGCTCTGTACCAGGTGCCAAATCCATACCAAATTCCATCTCCTTATCTGGAGGTAATCTTGGTAACTCATTTCGAAAGACATCTGAAAATTCCTTGACCACTGGGATGTCTATTAACTCCGGATGTGCCTTATCTGTCTCAATCACATAAGCAAGGAACCCTTCACATTATTCTTTCCACCGTTAGTAACATAAACCATCACACCACATACACAATTGATAAACAGATTCATCTCTCAAGTATGATGAATTTAAATCATACTTTTCTCATTTATAAAGTTCATGTCATTTCATTTCTTTTCACCAAAGTTTACAATAAGGTTATCTAATCCTGAAAACATCAATGTTTTAGTACAACAATCCATAACAACATGGTTTGTAGCTAGCCAATCCATACATAGGATAACATCAAAATCACTGATATTTAATAAAATTAAATCAGCTGCCATTTCTCTACCCCCTATCCTCATCTTACAATTTTTATATACATGTTCAGTCAATTGACTATCATTCATAGGGGTACATATCATCAACACCTTATCTAGCAGTATGGGTTTTACATGCTTCAACAATTTACATGCAAAGGATGGCGATACAAAGGAATGCGTGGCACCAAGATCAAACAATACAAATGCTTCTAAATCAAAGATTTGGATGGTATCTTTAACCACATCTAAAGACCGATCCGCATTGTCCTGGTCTAGTACGTGTATTCGTCCTCTGCTCACACCCACTGCCTGCTTCCCTTTTTCCTCAGCTGTAGCCCTCCTCCTCGGAGCAACTATCCCAATTGGAGCGCTCTCTAGCTCCCTGCCCTTCTGTGGGGCTCTCTCTGTCATCTCTAGGCAATCCTGAATTATGTGCCCTAGTTTCCCACATCTAGAGCATACTGTAGGAGGTCCATAACATGATCGAGTACCATGGTATTTACCACACTTGCCACATTGTTTTGTAGTAGGTCGTAACCCTCCAATCATAATTCCTTTAGCGAGAGCTATAACTGGATACATGGGAGGATTAACTGTCCTCTCCCGGATCTCCTCGATCCTTAGCCTCTTTCCAGAAAACTTCTTGTTTCCTTTATAACTAAAGCCTCTATCCATCACTGGTCTCCTTTTATCATTATCCCTCACTTTACCAACCTTCCCGAACTCTGAGGTAATTCTATCAATATCTTGCTCACACAATTACGCCCTGCGCACTGCCTCCTTGTAGTTCGGTATATCCAAGGGAACCAATCTAGACCTAATGGTCGGTTTCAATCCATCCACAAACTTATGGATCTTCTCGACCTCATTACCTAATGTGTTGGGATCATATTTGCTCAGGGAGATAAAAGTCATCTCATACTCATCCATAATCCTGCTCCCTTGGGTCAGTCCCAAAAATGCCATTTTCATCTTTCGCTATGTAGTATTTGAAATATACTGTCTCCGAAAAGCCTCCAGAAATACCTCCCAGCTAATCTCTGTATGTCGGGCTCTCAAAATAGGCTTGGTGGATTTCCATAAATGTTATGTTGATCCCTTCAACATGAATGCTACAAACGCTACCATCTCGGTATTAGTGCACTTGAAGAACCCATATAACTTCTCAATCTCATTGATCCAATCCTCTGCAGCTACTGGGTCCTTAACTCAACTAAAAGATGGCGGTCCAAAGTTTTAGAATTGTCGCGGTCTATCTAAATCACATCCGTAACCCCAACTTCTACTGCCCTGTGGTGTAGCAATAGGTGTAAGCATATCCTGTGAGGGTGGGGGTGTAGGTGTATCTGTCGTCTGAGGTCTCTGGACTGGTCGTACCCGTGCCTCAGAAACTGCCATCTACTCAGCATCACCCTCGTAGCAGGACTCTGTCTGCCTCTAACTCCAGGCAACGATTGAGTGACAAACTCCAAGATCATCTCTATGCTCCATTCAATCCTCGCAAAGTGTGCCTCAGCACTCTGGGTTCTCTCCTTTGGACCCTGTGGAGCATGCTTAACCTCAGCCTCTACCTCAAACTCATCTTGAGCCTCGTGTGTTTCTAGCTCATCACTACCCCCAGGCCTACCTCTACGGCCTCACGCTTGCGCTCTCGTCCCTCTATCGCGACTGGTGTTAGGCATAATGTTTCACTTACCTACATACACATCAATTTCTTAGTCATCCCATCGACACACACATAATTGTATCTAAACAAGCACAGTAACATGGGGATGTACTTTTCCAACTTATTAAGTATTTTAGACATCGACACACGTTAGATCAACTCGAGCTTTAATACTAACTTCTGTCACGACCCTCAACTTACCAAATATCATCACAAATTTTTCACTTTTC
This sequence comes from Firmiana major, assembly GCA_033439115.1. Taxonomy (NCBI): domain Eukaryota; kingdom Viridiplantae; phylum Streptophyta; class Magnoliopsida; order Malvales; family Malvaceae; genus Firmiana; species Firmiana major. The sequence goes on from CM065905.1 coordinate 45,571,293, forward strand.
ATGCATTATTTATTTTTTGTCCTTACCTTATCTCGATCGTGATCAACTACCCTCTCAACAGTTAGGCTGTGTGTCAATGTCTACCTCACCTAACCATAACAATTTACTTTGCATTATAATTTAGAAGTAAACACCTGTATAAATAAATCAGAGTTGTTTTTTTACATGTATTTACATTGCTTTACATCCCCAATAGTTTCATACAAAATGCTACTGCGCTATAGAAAGTTTAGATACAAAATCACATCAATGTGTATACCTTATGCGATGGGATGCAGCGATACCAAAAGGGAAAGCCTCCAGTCGCTCTCAGTCTATACTCAAATCTCTAGAGAGGGGAAAATAAAGGGGGGTGAGCAAACCAGATGCTCAGTAAGGAAATCATGTAAACAGGTAGATACTGCACTATTTATGTGATCGTGATGCCATGCTCAAAACTATAAAGTTTCTCATTCACATCTTAAAAGCATTAGTTCATGCTTGTGTTAATGGCATGTAAAGCAAATCATGCTATTTGTTAGTGCACAAATCAAATTCAAAGCATGGCATAAATCATCATGCGTAAGTGCACTTTAAAGCCATTATCATACTTTCTTAAGCAAATCATGCTTTCTCATCTCAATAAAATCAACACTCGTCAGGTCTCAGCCCCTCTTCAGACTGTCTTGAGTTACAAAACATTTTCAAACAAGGATTTATTCATAAATAATAGACATGTGAGATAGGCAATATAATTAGGGAAATCTTCTCTAGGACTATGGTCATATCCTGTGATCCCAGGCTACACTAATCAGGTGTACAAGGTATCACTACTATGTGCTTCCACACGGGAGGTGGGTCACGTCAAGCCTGTCAGTCCATAGCATATCTAAACATCGTCTGAAGACGGCATATCACAATCTCCACAAGGTACAACGTACTCCATGCTACCTGCACGGTATAACATACTTCGTGGACCCATATTAACACATCACGCCACATCTCAAAAATGCATGTGCGAGCCGATTTAATCGGTACGACATCCAATCTACCCGAAGCTCCTAGTACGATTATCAACATGTCAAATTCTCAAAAATGCATGTGCGAGCCTATTTAATCGGTGCAACACCCAGTCTACCCGAAGCTCCTAGCACGACAACAAGTATGGTGGGCATCTAATGTGAGCTATACTCTAGCACCATGCCAAAACCAGTGCAAAGTCTGTGCAAGCTCAACTCTAGCACAACATCATAAAAATCCGTGTGAAAACTAGTGCGAGCTATACATTAGCACTGATGCGTATGAAAACACATCAAATCTCATGCGAGTCATACTCTAGCACGCTTTCATTCTTACAAAATCCATGTAGGTGGCTCAATTCTTTGCAAAACATGGTTATCAACCAAATCAAATCATTTCTTTTGCAAATCATTTCAAATGTTAGCCAACCTCACTTGCTAAAAAGTAACAAAACAAGGTTTTCAAAGCATCAAGCTTTTGTTTTCATGCACATTTCTCAAAATCCAACTCTTTGCCCTTCAATCACCCAATTTCATTTCCTAGTGTCACGTGCACTCTAGCAAAACATTAAGCGCCCAATTTGCGCACAGATATCTCTAAGAGTCCACACAATTCCCTTACTCCGATTTACTCAGGGTGCGACTCTCTTCCTTTTCGTTTCTCGCACTTTTGGCTCAACTTGCTCTGGTGTAACCTCGAGAGCTGTAATTCATTCATCAAACGCTCGAGTTAGTGTTGCTAACTCTCATTCAACTATGCATTTTACCCAATGCCTTAAATATTCATTTTACCCCTTTTTGGGTAAGTCTCACAATTCATTCTATAATACCATCTTAAATCCACACACACAACACCATTATCACCTAAAGATATCATATTCATAATTTATTCCACTACATTTCACATTCTCACACTAACCCATTTCTAGGTTATAATCATTCCATTGCATTCTAGATAGTTTCTACCATTAATAGGCACACCAATCAACTTCATAATCGATAACTTAAACAAATGTACTTGAGTTGGTGCTTTAGAAACTCACCTTTTTGGATTTCCTTCTCACTCCAAATGATAATGCTCCTTGTCCCCTAACTCCAACAAATAGGGGAATGCCTCCAAGCTATGTTGTTCTTCTCCTTAATGTGAACAACTTTACGTCTAATAGTCTTCCCTCAAATCTTCTTGAAAATGGGTGGATTTAAAGAGGGAAAACTAGGTTTTTGGATTGAAAGTGGTAGAGTGAGAGTGTTTCCCGAAATCTGCTGATCCAATAGCTCCTATTTATAGATTTAGCTTGATGAGATCGATCTGTATGGGGTAGAGATCAATCTGGTCCTCTTAAAAGCCCTATTTTCCATGACATTTTGAAGGTAGGAGATCGATCTGTCGAAGCCCTAATATCGATCTGTCTCAGGCAGTAGCTTAAGGAGATCAATCTGCTCTAACCCGAGAGCTAAGGAAATCGATCTGTTTGCCTTAAGAATCAATCCTCTCATTACAGAATGCTTAGCAGATCGATCTGGCTCTATTGGATATCGATCTACACTGTTCCTATTGCTCGAATAAGAGCATTTTTTACTCTTCCAGATCGATCTCTTATCCTATGAGATCAATCTGGCCTTCATATTTCCAGATTTTGCTGCAGTTTTCTACAAAAACTTACACCAAAACATCCTTAATTTGTTGTCGTAGTCTTTTCCTCATCCAGTTACCTTTAAGACTTGAAAATGACATCATTCATACTTTATACATATAAGACTTGTGTGTATTCTTTGTATAGCCAAAGGTATACAATATAAACTAAATGAAAGTGCACAACTCATGCAATCTTCATTCCATTTACCACACCACTCAAAATTTAATATATTTACATTCCACTCACGAAAATATCCTTCTTACACTCACTATAAACTTTAAAACTTACGTGTATTCATTTCACAATCCATTATACACATATACAAGGTTATACAGATATGGGGTCTCACATCAGTAGAAACTCAGCAAACGTGACCATCTCTATAGTCATACACTCAAAAAATCTATAAAGCTTCTCCATCTCTCAAAACCAATCCTTGGCAACAACGGGGTCCTTCACCCCTCTAAACAGCAGTGGTCTAAGCTTTTAAAATTGTCACAATCTATCAAGCTCACAACCATACCCCAAAACACTACCACTCTATCGTAGAGAAACATGAGACGACGTATCCTGAACTGGTGGGGGTGTAAGAGTATTTGTAAGCTGTGGCATATGAGCTGGTTGTGCAGACATACCAGGTGTAGCTGCCTCTCCAGGATCAATTCTTGCATCCTGTCCCTATCTACCTGGCATAATCTGTGCCAGTAACTCCACTATGGTCTCAAGGCAATGCTTGAATCTCGTGAAGCATGCCTCGATACTCTCTGGTACCTCAGTGGGATAGTCGTCTCATCTCGAGTCTCAAGCCTACCTCTACGGCCTAGAGCCCTACCTCTAGCTCCTCTACCACAACTGGTATTCACCATAATAGTTAAATTCCTGCATTTATGACCATTAATTAGTCTGATTTCCATCTCGTATACACAATTGTAAATGAACAAAGCACAGTAATATGGGGATGTACACTTTCCTAATTGCTAATACCGACTCACATCAGACCAACTTAGCTCTAATACCATTCTTACACGACCTCCCCTCCTGTGACCTACCAAAACCACCACAAATTTTTCGCATTTTACTTACCTCTCCTTTTCTCATAACTCACACCAAACAGTTCAGTTGTGATTCGATATTAGTCACCTCGACCACATTCATTCCATAACATACATACATATAAACACAATTATCTATTGTATGTAAGTACTCTTTTCTTAAAATGTAGACTCATATACATTAATATAATTACTTGTACATATACATCCCCGACCGTACATTCATTTACAGAATTGTGCTTTTACATTGTTCAGTACAAAGTGTTCGAATGTGTATACCTCTCGTATGATGGGTGTGCAGCGGATCTAGGAATATCAGTCCTCAGCCGTGTCCAACTACAATGAACGCTCTGTAGATAGGGGAAATAAAAAAGGGTGAGCTCACAGCTTAGTAAGGAAAAAGGCAAGCAAGTAGATAACCACACTATCTACAAAATATAATGCTCATGCCTTTAAATCATTTCCTTTTCGACTCATATCTAAAGCATGTGTCTTTCTTGAAACATTTATGTAATATACATATAGATACAAATCGTCAATTATAAAACTAAAATCATGCTGGTTTAATAATCTCAGCACTTTATGCAAAACAATGCATTTCTCATGTAATTTCATATAAATCACATTTTATCATGCCATTTCAATTAAATCAAAACAATATGGCATACCATCATGTTAAAAAGATGAAAATCTGGGCCTCACCTATCCCCCGGGTTACCCTTTTCACCCACAAAGTCACATGTTCAGATTATAAAATCATGTGATAATTCATCCAAGAAAACTCAATTGAATGAAAAGAGATGGGCGACTTCATGTTCCGAGATTATGATCATAACTCATTTTCCATGATCTCAGGCTACACAGTACTCAGTGTACGAGGTCTCATATTTGTTGTAACGGGAGGTGGGTTAAATCCTTTGCTGTCAGCTTACAACTCAATAACATCGTGTACTCATAGTACATCATACTCCATGTGACATACACAGTACATAGTACTCCATGGACCTAATCTCAAGGTTGGGGTGCTTACCATAAGTCTTAGCCCTTATACCTTAGATATACCTCATAGTCGAGGTGCTTGCCATAAGTCTTAGCCCTCAGACTATGGATAATATTTTTGATAGCCCTCGACCATATCTCAAAATATTGCACGAGTGAGCATATAATCGCTACGATACACAGTCAGTGCAGGCTCCCAACATGGCTGTTTCATGCTCTCTCTTTTAAAATTTGGTACGTGCGTGTAAACTCCCAATGCGACCTCATACACAAGTTATATAAATCTATTGCGAGCAATGCTTCCAGCACTATGTCATGTAAAACTGAGTATGAGCGATGCTCCAATACTCTATAATGCATCAATCAATAAAACTGAGCACGAGCAATGCTCCAGTACTCTATCATGCATAATTCACATTAAAATTAGTACGAGAATCTACTCAAGTACTATGTGATGCATATCTCATAGAATCTAGTGCGAGTATTACTCTAGCACCAATGGTTTTCTCACAAACCCGATAGATGGCTAACTTTAATTGATATTTCACACAATCAAATCAAATAGGCGCTCAAATGTGTTGTTTTCGCATATACATGAAAACATTAGCCATTCTATCAATGCAACTATCAAAATTAGTCACAAACATGCTTCCTAAGTTTTTTATCCTTAATTTTGATAAAACCACAATTTACCTTATTGGTTCCTATCACAACATTTCTATACACGGGATTTCATATATAGTTGAAATTCTATTCGAAATACGTTTAGCTACCTCTAGCTACTCACAAAATTCTCTTACCTTGGATCACGTCACGTGACCTCACTTCCTCGGTGCTGCTCACTCTCGCAGTCCGATCAGTTTCCAATATCAACTTTCGAAGCTGTTAATAATTATCCACATCAGTATACCTTAATATACTAGTTTTCACTTACATGACTCTAAATCAATGCATTTAACTCCTTTTAATGCCTCAATCTCATCACTTTCTCCCATTATGGTATTTCACCATAATTCTCATATACTTATTTTCATTTCTCATCTATTCCAATTTATGTATTTCATAAAACCATTTTACAATCTTCCATACATACTTATTTCATCTTTAAATCCATGTTTACTCAACTTCCTCATCATTTTCTCAATTTCATACCTATATCTAGGTCATGAATATTTTTCATGATCAATTTGTTCTAAATAAATCAAACATACACCAATCAACTCCCCAAGACACCTATATTAACATATACAAAATTGGTGTATTGAATCTTACCTAGCTTGATTTTTCCTCTTTTTGCCAAATGTGGTAAAATCCACCTTGTTCCTTCAATATTTGATTCCAAGTTCTAGTTTCCAACTATGTTGCTCTACTCTTTACAAGAAACAACTTTGCTGAAATGAATCTCACTCAAAACTAATTGAAAGATGAAGATTTCTAGTGTAGAAAGGTTAGGTTACACTTTGGTTTCATGAAAGGTTTGTTGCTCTCAGGAAAATGAAGTGTAGAGTCGTGTATTTATAGAATTGCTATAGGGGATCGATCTCCTAACTACATTAGATTGATCTGCCCTGCACTTTTCTCTTCAAAAAATGATTTTTTAAGCTTAGGGGATCGATCTGCTTTCAGCATGAGATCGATCTGCCTTGCTATGAGATCGATCTATTCCATCAAGAACCCTTTGGAAATCGATTTGCTTCAGCCAGAACATGTTAAAGATCGATATGCATTATTGAGGGATCGATATGCTCTTATTAAGGGATGGATCTGCCTCTTACAGATGCTGTAACATTGCATTTCTTCCACTATATTTCTCCCCTTCTACTATAGTTTTGCTACAATTTCTTCCAAAAAGTCACTGTTACATTCATTTTCAATTTGCTTAACTACCTGTTTTGCATTTCATACTCATTTACAACTTAAAAACATTCATTCCTTATGATTTATATCAATTGTGACTTGTCCGTATATCGCAGAATAAAAAAAAATACATATTAAAAATACGGATCTTACACCATGGACGCATATCACGGTTGGGGGTGCCTATCGTAGGTCTTATCTACCTCATACCATGTATAACCGACTCAGTCTCAAGTGTACGTGCGGGTATCTCATCCGTGTGACTAATAGTCTACACGAGGCATCCAGCACAACTCATTACATATCACAGTGTGAAAAGCCCATTGCGAGTAAAGCTCTAGCACGATTCATGCATAATCGGTAAAAATCCTCGCACGAGCAATGCTTCAGTATGGCTTTATGCAAAATAGACAATGGTCAAATCATGTGCGAGCATATCTCCAGTACGGTAATATGCATAAGAAATAAATGTAAACCCACGTATGAGCAAAAGCTCTAGTACGGCTAGCATACATCTCAACTCAAAATATGGTGCGAGCTAGGCTCCAACACATTTCATGCATGTCAAAATATCGAAAACCAGTGCGAGCAAAGGTCTAGCACAATTAAGCTCATATAATTGGATAGGTAGCTTGTTTTCAACACAACACGCTCAAAACTAAAGTTAGCACCTGACTCGTGCTATTTCATGAAATTATGGAAATCAAATAGCTAGCCTATCCGTCAATTTTGCTTAAATCGAAGCAATGCTTTTCATAAAATTATCAAAACATGACATTCGTGTAATTTATTAGCCTTACTACCCTTTTTGGAAGATTTACTTCAAAATCAAAATTAACTTTTTCATCTATACCCGAAATCATTCTCACAAATCCTTATTTCTGTCTAGATAACCAAGCATTTATAATGCCCTGTAGATACCCACAAAATACGTGCAGCTACCTCTAGATAGTCACATAATTCTCTTACCCAAAATTGCGTCGACTAATTCCACTTTCTTAAAACCGCTCGATCGCGCAGTTCGATTCGCTCCCAATGAAATTTCTGGGGCTGCACGAAATTACTCATCACATCAATTTAACCCAATGTAATACAATTCTTGCATTTACTATAGTCGATTTGACTTATTGTTTCATTAACACTTATAAGGCCTCAGTTTCTCTTAAGTCCATTTCAATTATATTATTCATTCCTCGAGAATCTATTAGACTCATCAAGTCTTATAATTCATATTAGGCTGGCCTTAAGCCTAAAATGCCTTAAGTTCATCCCTCTCCTTTACTAAGGCATTTCATCATACACCTCTTATGCACATTTCATAACTCTATCAAATCTCCTATTAGTTGATTCCCCAAAATCATCTCAAAATCATGCATTTAACATCACTATCACCATAGTATAATCATTTCATCAATAAATCAAATATAGCTTACTTTCTCACACTAACCCATTTTTTGGTCATGGAGGATTCATCATACTCTAGGTAGTTTCAACCAATAATACATATACCAAATAACCAATAACAATGTCTAGATAAACATACTTGAAGTTGGTGTATCGAAAACTCACCTAGCTTGTCTTTTCTCTAGTCCGAAATTGGAAGACCCTTTTGCTCCTTCAATCCAACCGCTTGAATGTCGATCCCAAACTATGTTGTTCTCCTCCTTACAAGGAATAACTTGTCTCAAATGACTTTTTCTCAAATCTGGTAGGAAGGTAAGGATATCCTAGAGTGAGAAAACTAGGTTGTTTTGCTAAAATGGAGGGGTTTTGAGATTTCTAGGGAAGAAGGCTCGACTGTCACCCTTTTTTATAGAAATCGCATTATGAGATCGATTTGCAAGGGTAAGAGATTGATCTTCCCTTACTTTGAACTTGCTCAGCATTCAGTTTGTTGAAGGTGGGATCGATCTGCTGATGGGATGGGATCGATCCTTGCTAGGCAGAAGAAAATGGAGATCAATCTGCTCATGGGGAGAGATCGATCTGAACTTAGGAAGGGATCGATCCTTTCAAGATAGAACCAAATAGAGATTGATCTGCTTGAACAAGAGATCAATCTGCTTTGAATAGGGGATCGATCTAGCCTTCCTTTGGAGCATTCCTGCTGGAGATGTTTCAAAAATTTCAAAGGAAAACTTGCCATTGATTGCTTCACTAGTCATTTTGCATTATATTCCCACTTAGGGCATAGAAAGGTTCATTTCTTATGATTCACATACAATGTGACTTGTCTGAAGCATTTTAAATTCCATTCATTTAATCTGCGACCACTTCAGCCCCTATTTAGCCATTACTTACATTCACGGGTATGCATGCATTATCTTTGCAATCTCATTCACATTTATATGATCAAAATCATCCATCCTATGATTCCATTAACATATAATAAAGTCATATATATATATATAGGGTCATACAAATCTCCCCCTGTAAAGAAATTTGGTCCTCTAAATTAGAACCAAATTAGTCTGAGAACAACTCCGAGTACTTTTCTTGCATCAAACTCTCCAACTCCCAGGTAGCTTCCTCCGGAGTGTGATATTGCCAAAGAACTTTCACTAAGGGGATCGTCTTCGATCGTAATACCTTCTCCTCCCTATCTAATATCTGAATCGGTCTATCGACATATAACATGTTCTCATTGAGTTCTAACGGCTCATTGTCACGACCCCAAAATCAGAGTAAATTTTTTGTTTTTCTTTCATACTTACCAATCCTCTAATCGTGACCACACTCCACTAACAATTGGGCTGTGCGTTAATGCCAGTCCCACCATTAAATCATCATATAACTTAATTTCTTATTAAATAAAAGGTAAACTCATGCGTTTTTCACTAATTCTTTCCCATTCATTTACAAGTGTTTACAGTGTCTATACATCCCCGAAAATTATTTACCAACATGTTACTGTGCTATTCTTATTTAGATATAATATGTACAAGTGTATATACCTCAAAATGATGGGCAGCAGCGGATATTAAGAATGCAATACTCAGTCGCCTCAAAGTTTGCTGGAGATGATCTGTGTGAGAAAATGAAAGAGGTGAGCACATCAAGCTCAGTAAGGCAATCCTACGAACAAGTAGGTAACCATACTACCTACATGAAAGTGGTACCATGCATAAACCACCTTTCCTCCACACATTTCAAAACAAATACTACAATTCATGATGTCATGTAAAACAAATTCACATATGGATTTCAAAAAGCATGGAAAATTCAACATGCAACTCTTTTAAATCATTTCTCATTAAAATTTCACAACAAAGCCAGGACTCAACCGATCCCTCGGGTGTTCCTGACTCACACAAAACCATGAAATCAAATGCTTTTTAAAGCAATAGTGACATGCGATACAATGAATGTCATGTAAAACTAGTTTACATCATTCATGGGTTTAAATAGCATGGAAATAACATCATGTAAATTCAGTTTAAAACCCAGTTTCATTCTCATCAAAATCTTATCTCAGTCAGGATCTAACCCCTCCCTCGGGTGATCCAGACTCACACAAAAATCCATAAAACGAGTTTCTCAAAACATCAACATGCGAGACTAGGCAATATATGTATATATCTCGGGCAAATAACTAGGACTATAACCATATGTCCTTGTGATCCCACTGCTACACGGATCCTAGCGTGCGGGGTCTCACCACTATCGAGAACCGCCCCAGGAGGTGGGTCAGTCCATCCCGTCGGTCCTGTCTGATTACCCGCATCCGAAGATGCCACTCGCATTCGGAGATGCCACGCATCCGAAGATGCCACATAATCAATCTCAGCATGGTACAGCGTACTCCATGCTACTGCACTGTACAACGTACTCTGTGGACCCATATCTCATATCCATACTCATGCCCTGTCTCAAAACGCATGTGCGAGCCTATTTATTTGGCGTGACACACAGTCTACCCGACGCTCCAAGCATGGCTCATCGCATGTTCTCATAAAATCAGTGCGAGCGATGCTCCAGTACTCTCATAAAATCAAGAAAAATCTCGTGCGAGCCAAGCTCCAGCACACATTTCATAAAATCTCATAAGATTAGTGCGAGCTAAGCTCCAGCACTCTGTCAAAATCATGTAAAACTAATGCGAGCTACGCTCCATCACTGTCATAAAAATTCAACTGAAAATCTGGTGCGAGTTAGACTCCGCACCAATGCATATAAAACTCTAGTGCGAGCTCTCACTCCAGCACTAATACACGTATCACACAAATCAAAAACTCATGCGAGCTGAGCTCTAGCACATCACATTTCTATAAAATCACGTAGGCGACTATATTTCTCAAATCAATTGCAGAGAAAATCAGCATTGATTAAAGTTATGCAATGTTGTGCATTTTATTTAAGAGTTAGCCAGCCTACCCATGCATGTGTCAAAACAGCTCAAGAACAAGCAAGGACCTCTTGTTCTTGCTCCTGCCAACTTTTCCTAAATTTAGAAATTTTACCCTTCACAAGGGTATTTTGGTAATTTTCCCATCCGAGGCACTAAATTTTTTATCTTAAATCTAGACCCTTCAGACACTTTAAGAGACTGCAAATGAAGTTGAAATTACGTAAAGTTACCTCTAGCAGTTCGTAAAATTCTCTTACCTGGAATCACGCGCGAGCTTATCCTGTCTCGACCGTACCAAGTCTCTCAGTCCAATTCGTTCCAAATCAAGTCTACGGAGCTGAATATAACCACGTATTTGGGTCAATTCTAATATACTTATTAGTATTTCACTTATACTGATCGAATCTAAAACACTGGGCCCGTTTTACTTGATTAGGCCCGATTGCATCTTAACAGGCCTCGACCCATTTCCAGCCCGTTTTCACTTATTAAATCCCTTCTTCGAGTTTACTGAGCTCATTTGGCTTACCAATACTCATCGGGCTACGTTCCAAACTCTTTGGATAGCCCGTATATCATTTACGACAGTTAATTCAAAAATCTCAATATAATTCACTAAATGCGGAATTTAATCCGCAATTCGTAAAATAAATCTTTAATACGCGATAATCACATAAATTGTCGTAAATGAGCTTTACTTACCCGAGATTATGCGATGGTGAGCAAATCGAAGTTCGATCATCTCACGTTCAGAAGTTATCGTCGAACTACACAATTTTATATTTAATTTCGGGTTAATTTTCGATCAAATAATATTTAAATAAATTTCTCGAAAATCAAATCGATCACTTTTGACCTCTTACCGACTTACCCGAAGTCTGGTGTATCCCCAAAAATCTTCCCCTTTTTGCCCTTTTTTCTCTTTTTCTTTCTTTTTCTCTTTTTTTTCCTCTCTTTCTTGGCTGAACCGGTACGGTCTGGTTCAGCCCGGTTCAGCCGGTTCAGTCCGATTCAGGCCTTCACCGATCGGTTCTTCGTCGACTGCCATCACCAGCAGCTCCGCGAGGTCGTCCGGTGCACGGATCTAGCCTTGGTTTCGCCATGGCTGGCCAGAAAGTGGCCGGTCCGGCTCTTCTCTCCTCCGACGTCTGTGCCTTTCTCTTTTTCGCTATTTTCTACCATTTTTACCGCCAACGGTGGCAAATCGAGCCTCTTCTAGGCTGGTGGCGAGTCCCTCGCCCTTCCCCCAACCTCCGTCTGCCACCGGTCCCTCTCCTTCTCTCTCTTTCTCGCTCCTTCTCTCTCGATCCTCTCTTTCTCTCCTTTCCTCTCGTCGACCATCGTTTCTCCTCAACTGTCGTTGCCGGCAGGCTAGGGCAGCTCGGCTAGCTCGCCCGGTCATCTTTCGATGGTGTCCGGTGGGTGAGGCCGATGGGGCTGGGTTCCTCGGGTTGTTCCCTTTCCGTTTACAGAATCGCAACTCGCGATTCTGTTTTATTATTATTATTTATAATTTATTTTATTATTATATTCCTTAAAATAATATAAAATTACAAAATATCCACCAAAAAATTATATTTTGTTTAAATTAATTTATTTAATTAATTTATTATATTTTAACCCTTTTTCGGTATATTTTCTCCGTATTTTCGGGATATTATCCCGAGTGAATTTTTAGTAAATCTAAATAATTCCAGATCTTGATCAATTGGACTCGGAATTTGATAATTTCCTCATTATTGATCAAGATGTCATAAATCCTTATTTTTAATTAAAATTTTCTTATCGAATCTATACTGAATTTTGATCTTTTGACCGTTTTACCCTTCAACTTGTTCGGGAATACCATTTCAATTCTTCATTTGATCTTTAAATGCATTCAGGAATTTTTATTCATTCCATTTGCATTTTTCATCCACGTATAAATAATTTGAATCATACGACATTACGATAAAATTCAGGTCTTACATAATCTCCCCCACTTAAGAAATTTGGTCCTCCAAATTAGAATCAAGTTAAATGGGTCCATAAACAACTCTAGGTACGTTTATCGCATCATACTCTTTAATTCTTATGTGACTTTTTTCAGAGTGTAATACTACTAACGGACTTGACTAGGGAGATCATCTGAAACCTTGATACTTTCTCCTTCCATCTAATACCCGTATCGAGTTTTCAACACACGTTATACTTTCATCGAGCTCCACCAGCTTATATCCGATCACAGATGCTGGATCCGAATAGTATTTTCGAAGCATCAAGAGATGGGACACATCGTGGATGCCTGCTAATTCAGGTGGTAATGCCAACCTACAGGCCCTATCTCCCACTTTGTCCAATCTCTCAAATGATTCAATCTAACGAAACTCAATTTGCCTTCTTTCCGAATCTCATTATGTCCTAAGGTCCTGTAACTTCCAACAACAGTGATTCACCCTCGGTGAATTCCAATGGTTTTCTGTCTCTTGTCAGCATAACTTTTCTGTCTACTTTGAGGTGTTCTTAATCTCTCACGAATCAACCGAACATCCTCAGAGGTTTGTCTTACTAACTCGAGAGCAATTCTCTATCTGTCACCCACTTCTTCTTATCCAAATCGGGGAACAACCCATACGACCATACCATGTCTCATATAAAGTCATCCCGATACTCAAGTGACAACTGTCATTATTGATGAATTCGATTAATAGCAACTGGTCATCCCAACAGCTTATAAAATCAATAGCACACGCTCTCATCATATCCTCCAAAACCTGTACAGTCCCATCTGACTGACCATCTGTCTGAGGACGGAAAGCTGTACTAACACTCAATCGGGTTCCTATAGCTTCCTTAAAAATAATCCCAAAAGTGGGAAGTGAAGCAGGAATCCCTATTTGATACCATGCTCACTGGAACGCTACATAATGTTCCACAATCTTCCTTACATATAACTTCGCCTATGCACTCAGAGTATCTGAGGATTTGATAACCATAAGGTGGTTACACTTAGTTAATCTATCGACTATCACCCAGATAGCCTCGTGATTCTTGCGGTCCTCTATAACCCATCATGATATCCATGGTAACTTACTCCCATTTTCGTGTCGATATAGGTAGAGACTGTAATAACCTTGCAAACTTCTATTGCTCTACCTTACTCTGCTGACATACGAGACATTTCTCCACAATCTCCACAATGTCTCTTTTCATATCTGACCACCAATACCCTTTTCTAAGATTTGGATATATAAATTACTTTTCAGATGCACTGTATATCCTAAAGAGTGAGCTTCTGACAATAATATTATCTCATCAACTGTGGTCTTAGGGAGCATTTATACTGTCTCTGAACCTCAGTAAACCATCATCACTCTCTGTGAACTCTGTCACTATACCCATATGAATCTGACCCGCACTATCGACACCTTGTCGATCATCACGCTAAGCCTGTCAAATCTGGTCACTCAATTCTGGTTCTAATCTCAGGCTAGCTGTCACACAATCACTGTCATCATCAAAAGGGATCACATCACTACTAAGGCTCACAACTGCTCTAGCAGCTCATGCTCCCTGACCATCATATGTGATACCATCCCGAGGCTCTTTCTGCTCAAGGCATCAGCCATTACATTAGCCTTTCCTAGGTGGTACAATTTCCATAATCATAATCCTTTAGAAGCTCTAATTCTCTATGTTATCTCATATTCTACTCTTTCTATGAAAACAGATACTCGGGGCTTTTATGATCAGTGCATACACAAAATGTCTCACTGTATAAGTGGTGGTGCCATACATTCAGTACAAACACTATCGCTGCCACGTTAAATCATGGGTCAGATAGTTTCTTTCATGATCCTTAAGTTGTCTAGATCCATAATTAACTATCTTCCCATTTTGCATCAATACACAACTCATTCATTATTTTGAGGTATCCATATATACTGAAAAAACTCTTGATCTGTTGGGTATGGTGAAAATAAATGCAGTGGTCAGTTCATACTTCAATGCACTAAAACTCCTATCACGTTTATCATCCCATTCAAATACCATTTTTCTTAGTTACATGTGTCAACAAAGTAGTCCATTTCGAGAACTCTCAACAAACCATCTGTAAAAACAATTTCCAATTGTTGCTTATAATTGTCCCTGGACTTTAAATACACTCAAAATATCATCAATAAGGATGACAACAAATCGGTCCAGGTAAAGTTTAAATATCTCATTGTAGTTGAGTTATACTAAATATTTCAATCACCCATATCCTTAACTTATGTACGCATAAACGTATAATGTCATTTCAAAATCGCTTCCGTTCAATATACTAACCTGCGTCATTTCCTTTTTCATATATTAACGGCTTTATAAAATTTTAATTTTTTAAACCTTCCTGATTAATCGAATTCTATATTTCTTTATCGTACCAATAAAGGTACCCTAATTTTAAATGTATATATTACGACTGTCGATTTCAATTTATAGGTTATGTGTACTTTTAGATGCTGTCAAGTCTTCAAGCGGGGAGGTATTTTGAAATACCTTTATTAACCCTCAGACTTGACCACATGGAATGGTTGTGGATATATCCACCCCTTATCCTTGGTCACAATTCATATTCACTACATATCGCTTAATCCAAATTACTTCACATATCAAAGATATTCTTACCTTGTATACGCCTCTTATTCCAATAGATCTTGTATTCAGGATCTATCACATCTCAAAGCTTATCTCCTTTCGTATATCACTTATAACAAACTTTGTCATTACTCATTCCGTGAGTACAATCATTTACTCCTTTAATTTCAATCGCTACACCCCTTTTATTACTTGTCAAAACTTACAATATACTTTTCAGGGGTAAAACATCACTATCTTAGGATAGAAATCTGAACAGCATAGTTTGCAGCCGACCAATTTATTCTCAAATATTACTTCAAATTATTCATAGTCCATTGAATAAAATCGGCTGACTTATACTTCTTCCCATGTTTTCAACTTATAATCTCTTCATAATTATTCTGTTAGTTAACCCTCCTCCATTGGGGTACTAACTATCAGCATTGTACCCAAGGGTGTAGGCATTCATGTCTTTCACTAACTTATATTCAAATGAAGGTGATATGACTAAATGCGTGGCACCAGGATCAATTAAAATAATTACTTCATTATCATAACCAGTGTGGTATCTTTCACCACATCATATGAAACATCTATAGTGTCCTGGTCCAAGGCATACACTCGCCCTTGTCCAACAGCCTACTTTCCCTTTTCTCTTCGGTTGTGGCCTCCTTTTTCGGTGCAGAGATATCAACAGGGTTTTCTTTGTCTCTTTACCCTTCTGTGGGGCAGTCTCACCCAACTCTGAGCAATCATTAAATAATTGGCCCGTCTTACCACACTTTACGCCTATTTTAGTCAATAAAGTGTAAGGCCTACTTCAGAGGTATCTACCACACATCCTACACTGCTTACACTACTACGGAGCAGGTCAGGGTCCTCTAATCACAATACCCTTCAAAAGTGCTGAAATTGGATATACTAGAGCCTTACCAATCATCTTACCCCGTGACTCATTAACTCTAATCTCTTACCAAACTACCTTTTTCCCGTTCTAACATCTCTGTCATTCTCTATTCTCTTCCTGTCTCTATTTCGGCCCTTACTACCTTTCCCAATCTCAAAGGTGTGCAACACATGATCTTATTCACACAACTGTAGTCTGCGCACTGCCTTGGCATAGGTAGTGATATCTAACGGGGCCAATAGGACTCTAATTGACAATCTGAGCCCTTCCATGAACTTTTGGGCTTTTCGACTCTCACTGCCCATAGTACCGGGGTAATACCTACCCAGGGATATAAATTGAGTTTCATACTCGTCAATCAACCAGTACCTCTGGGTCAGTGTAAAGAATTTTATCTGTAATTTTCTTTTAAGCAGTGTCCGGGATATTCTATCATAGGAATACATCCAGAAATATTTCTCATGTCAGCTATGGATGTCTAACTCTTAAGATGGGTCGAGCGAACTTCCACCAATGCTCTGACTCGCCCTCAAATCCCATGCATACTCTGAGCAATTAGCTCCCAAAAAATTCTCCACACTCCGCTCTAACCTCGCGAAACGTGTCTCAATACTGTCTGATCTCTCTGTCAGACTCTGTGGGGTAGGCTCAACATCAGCTTCCATTTCAATCTCACCCTGGTTCTCATAGATCGACTCAGCATGAATAGCAGACTCAGGCCTACCTCTACTACCTCTGCCTCATGCTCTACCTCCTCTACTGCGACTAATATTAGGCAAAATGCCTATATTCCTGCATTCTCAATCATTTCTTAGTTAAAACCCATCTCGATATACACTATTGTATCTAACCAAGCACATTAACACGGGGATGTAATTTCCTATTACTGACACTGACACACAACAGACCAATTTCGCTCCGATACCACCATTTGTCACCTACCAAAAAATCAGAGTAAATTTTTCGTTTTTCTTTCATACTTACCTGTCCTCTGATCGTTACCACACTCCACTAACAATTGGGTTGTGCGTCAATGCCAATCCCACCATTAAATCATCATATAACTTAATTTCTTATTAAATGAAAGGTAAACACATGCATTTTTCACTAATTCTTTCCCATTCATTTACAAGTGTTTACAGTGTCTATACATCTCTAAAAGTTATTTACCAACATGTTACTGTGTTATTCTTATTTAGATACAATATGTACAAGTGTATATACCTCAAAATGATGGGCAGCAGTAGATATCAGGAATGTAATACCCAGTCATCTCAAAGTCTACTGGAGATGATCTGTGTAAGAAAATGAAAGGAGTGAGCACATCAAGCTCAATAAGGCAATCCTACGAACAAGTAGGTAACCATACTACCTACATGAACGTGGTGCCATGCATAAACCACTCTTCCTCTAAACATTTCAAAACAGATACTACAATTCGTGATGTCATGATGTCATGTAAAACAAATTCACATATGGATTTCAAAAAGCATGGAAAATTCAACATGCAACTCTTTTAAATCATTTCTCATTAAAATTTAACAACAAAGCAAGGACTCAACCCATCCCTCAGGTGTTCCTGACTCACACAAAACCATGAAATCAAATGCTTTTCAAAGTAATAGTGACATGCGATACAATGAATGTCATGTAAAACCAGTTTACATCATTCATGGGTTTAAATAGCATGGAAATAACATCATGCAAATTCAATTTAAAACCCAGTTTCATTCTCATCAAAATCTTATCTCAGTCAAGATCTAACCCCTCCCTCGGGTGATCCAGACTCGCACAAAAATCCACAAAACGAGTTTCTCAAAACATCAACATGCGAGACTAGGCAATATATGTATATATCTTGGGCAAATAACTAGGACTATGGTCATATGTCCTCGTGATCCCACTGCTACATGGATCGTAGTGTGTAGGGTCTCACGACTATCAGGAATCGCCCCAGGAGGTGGGTCAGTCCATCCCGTCGGTTCTGTCCGATTACTCGCATCCGAAGATGCCACTCATATCTGAAGATGCCACGCATCCGAAGATGCCACATAATCAATCCCAGCATGATACAACGTACTCCATGCTACTTTCACGGTACAATATACTCTGTGGACCCATATCTCATATCCATACTCATGCCCTATCTCAAAACGCACGTGCGAGCCTATTTAATCAGTGTGACACACAGTCTACCCAACACTCCAAGCACGGTTCATCGCATGTTCTCATAAAATCAATGCGAGCGATGCTCCATCACTCTCATAAAATCAAGGAAAATCTCGTGCGAGCCAAGCTCCAGCACGCGTTTCATAAAATCTCATAAGATTAGTGCTAGCTAAGCTCCAACACTGTCAAAATCATGTAAAACTAGTGCGAGCTAGGCTCCAGCAGTCTGTCATAAGAATTCAAGTAAAAATCTGGTGCGAGTTAGACTTTAGCACCCTGTCACGAAAATCATATGAAAATCTGGTGCGAGTTAAACTCCAGCACCAATGCATATAAAACTCTAGTGCGAGCTCTTGCTCCAGCACTAATGCATGCATCACACAAATCAAAAACTCGTGCGAGCTGAGCTCTAGCACGTCTCATTTCTATAAAATCACGTAGGTGGCTACATTTCTCAAATCAATTTCAGAGAAAATCAACATTGATTAAAGTTATGCAATGCTGTGCATTTTATTTAAAAGTTAGCCAGCCTACCCATACATGTGTCATAACACCTCAAGAACAAGCAAGGACCTCTTGTTCTTGCTCCTTCCAACTTTTCCTAAATTTGAAAATTTTACCCTTCACAAGGGTATTTTGGTAATTTACCCATCCGTGGCACTAAAATTGTTATCTTAAATCTAGACCCTTCAGACACTTTAAGAGACTGCAAATGAAGTTGAAATTGCGTAAAGTTATCTCTAGCAGTCCGTAGAATTCCCTTACATGGAATCACGGGCGAGCTTATCCTGTCTCGACCATACTAGGTTTCTTAGTCTAATTCGTTCCAAATAAAGTCTACGGAGCTGCATATAACCACGTATTTACGTCAGTTCTAATATACTTATCAGTATTTCACTTATACTGATCGAATCTAAAACACTGGGCCTTTTTTACTTGATTGGACCCGATTGCATCTTAATGGGCCTCGACCCATTTCCATCCCGTTTCCACTTATTAAATCCCTTCTTCGGGTTTACTGGGCTCATTTGGCTTACCAATACTCATCGGGCTTCATTCCAAACTCTTTGGATAGCCCGTATATCATTTACGACAGTTAATTCAAAAATCCCAATATAATTCACTAAATGTGGAATTTAATCCGAAATTCATAAAAAAAATCTTTAATACGCGATAATCACATAAATTGTCGTAAATGAGCCTTACTTACCCGAGATTATGCGATGGTGCACAAATCGAAGTTCGATTGTCTCACTTTTGAAAGTTATCGTCGAACTACATAATTTTATATTTAATTCCAGGTTAATTTTCGATCAAATATAATTTAAATAAATTTTTAGAAAATCAAATCGGTCACTTTTAACCTCTTACCGATTCGGTTCAGTCGGTTCAGTTCGGTTCGACCGGTTAGTGGCTTCGTCGGCTGATTCTTCACCGGCTTCCATCGCTAGCAGCTCTGTGGGGTCGTCTGGTGCACGAATCTGGCCTCGGTTTCTCCATGGCTGGCCAAAAAGTGGCCGGTCCGGCTCTTCTCTCCTCCGGCGTTGGTGCCTTTCTCTTTTTCGCCATTTTCGGCCCATTTTGCCACCGACGTTGGCGAATCGAGCCTCCTCTAGGTTGGTGGGGAGTCCCTCTCCCTTCCCCTAGCCTCCGTCCGCCATCGCTCCCTCTCTTTCTCTCTCTTTCTTGCTCTTTTCTCTCTCGGTCCTCTCTTTCTCTCCTTTCGTCTCGTTAACCGCCGTTTCTCCTCAACTTTCGGTGCCAACATGCTCGGGTGGCTCGGCTAGCTCGCCTGGTCATCCGGTGGGTGAGGTCGACGGGGCTGGGTTCCTCGGGTTGTTCCCTTTCCGTTTATAGAATCGCGACTCGTGATTCTGTTTCATTTTTCTTTTATTATTATTATTATTATTATTATTATTATTATTATTATTATTATTATTATTTATAATTTATTTTATTATTATTATATTCCTTAAAATAATATAAAACTACAAAATATCCACCAAAAAATTATATTTTATTTAAATTTATTTATTTAATTAATTTATTGTATTTTAACCTTCTTTTCGGTATATTTTCTCCATATTTTCGAGATATTGTCCCAAGTGAATTTTCGGTAAATCTAAATAATTTCAAATCTTGATCAATTGGAATCGAAATTTGATAATTTCCTCATTATTGATCAAGATATCCTAAATCCTTATTTTTAATTAAAATTTTCTTATCGAATTTATACCGGATTTCAATCTTTTGACCGTTTTACCCTTCAACGTGTTCGAGAATACCATTTTAATTCTTCATTTGATCTTTAAATGCATGCCGAAATTTTTATTCATTCCATTTGCATTTTTCATCTAGGTATAAATCATTTGAATCATACGACATTATGATAAAATTCGGGTCTTACACTCATATCTAATAACATGTGTCGGATCTGGGGTACTTTCGAAGCATAAAGACATGGAAGACGTTATGAACGCCTTCTAACTCTGGCGGCAATGCTAACCTATAAGCCTTATATCCCACTCTATTAAGTATCTCAAATGTCTCGATATACCGATGGCTCAACTTCCCCTTCTTACCGAACCTTATAATCCCTTTTCGAGGGAGAAACTCTCAAAAATACCGACTCACCCACAACAAACTCCAGTGGTCTCCGTATCCTATCAGCATAGCTCTTTTGTCTGCTCTGAGCTATCCATAACCTTTCGCAAATCAATTGGACATCCTCAGAGGCTTGTTGCACTAAATCAAGAGCAAAAATCTGTCTGTCACCAACCTCTTCCCATCTAATAGGGGAACGACATCTACGGTCATACAGTGCCTCATATGGTGCCATCTCGATACTCGCATGATAACTGTTATTATAGGTAAACTTAGCTAGTGGTAGATGATCGTCCCAGGAGCCTTTAAAATCCAGCACACACGCTCTCAACATATCCTCTAGAGTTTGTATAGTCCTCTCTGACTGACCATCTGTCTAAGGATGGAAAGCGACGCTACAACTCAATTGGGTCCCCATCGCCTCTTGAAATTGTTCCCAGAAATGGGAAATGAAGCGGGCATCCCGATCAGAAACAATACTCACTAGAACACCATGCAACCGAACAATCTCTCGAACATACAAGTTCACTAACTGACTTAGAGTATCGGTAGCTCTTATAGCCAAGAAATGGGCTGATTTCATCAACTGATCAACAATTACCTGCATGGCATCATGACCTATGCGGGTCCTTGGTAAACCCATCACAAAATCCATGGTGATGTGCTCCCACTTCCATGTCAGTATTGGTAGAGGTTGCAATAACCCTGCAGGCTTCTGATGCTCTATCTTCACCTGCTGACAGACGAGACATCTAGCGACATACTCAGTAATGTCTCTCTTCATTCCAGACTACCAATAAACCTTATGAAGGTTCTAATACATCATGGTACTTTTCAGATGTATCGTATACCTCGATGAGTGACCCTCTGCTAAAATCAATCTCCTGATCTTTAGATCCTTAGGAATACATACTCTGCCCTTGAACCTCAGTAATCCATCTGTACTCAGCTCAAAATCAGTGCCCACACCTGTCTGTACCTGATTCAACCAATTGATACACTGTCGATCACCCTGCTGAGCCTATTGAATACGACTAATCAACTTTGGCTCCAATCTCAAACTAGCCACAACATCAAATATATCTGTATTAGGTGTGGATACATCCAAACTGAGGTTCACCAACTGCTCTAACAATTCGTGTTCCCAAACCATCATATAAGACATCAACTTGAGGTTCTTCCTGCTTAAGGCATCAATAACTACATTCGTCTTACTCAGGTGGTATAGGATTTCACAATCATAATCCTTTAGGAGCTTAAGCCATCTCCTCTATTTCATATTCAGCTTCTTCTATGAGAATAGTTACTTCAAGCTCTTATGAACTATAAACACCTGAAATTTCTCACCATAGAGATAGTGGCGTCATATTTTCAATGCAAATACCACGACTGCTAACTCTAAATCGTGAGTAGACTAATTCCTCTCGTGATCATTCAACTATCTAAATCCATAGGCAACTACCTTCCCATCTTGCATAAGTACACAGCCCATTCCCTGGTGTGATGCATCTGTATACACAGAGAAACCTCCTGAGCTGGTAGGAATGGTGAGAATTGGAGCAGTGGTTAACCGACGTTTAAGCTCTTGAAAACTCTTGTAACATACCTCATCCCACATAAACTCAACATCCTTCCACATGAGATGTTGAGTTAATGTATTTTGAAATGACAAAACAAGTTAATACAATAATGTTAAGATGGTATACAAACATGTTTAGAAGATATCAGGACCAGAACTTAGAGTTCTGCTGATGAGAGATCGATCTGAGGTGTGAGAGATCGATCTCCTGGGTTTATACTTGATGAGAGATCGATCTCATAATGGAAGAGATCGATCTGACAAGCCTTAAAACGTTGTAAAGGGATTAAGGTAAAGAGAGATCGATCTGCAAGGGTTAAGAGATCGATCTGCTCTAAGTCAGAGAACTTAGAAGATCGATCTGGTAAGGAAGAGATCGATCTGCTCAAAGTCAGTAAGCTTAAGAGATCGATCTGGTTTATTGAGAGATCGATCTTGCCTCAAACAGAGAGGATAGGAGATCGATCTGCCTATTCGACAGATCGATCTGCCTCTGCCTATTCAACTAACAGATCGATCTGGTAATGTATGAGATCGATCTCCCTGTGTATTTGTGCTTTGTCATTGCAGGATTTAAAACTAGGAGATCGATCTGGCCAAGATAGGAGATCGATCTGTCTGACCACTGGAGGTTCCCAACGGCTATTTTCTTCAAATCTCAACGGGAAAAACTGCATTTAATGCTCCAACTACCCAACCTTCAGTATATAACCAAGCATTGAAGACAAAGCAAAAAGAGAGACTATCACTGCACATTCTCAATATTCTGAAGCTTTAATTCTTTTATTCCTTGTGTCTCTATTGCTCATTAATTGAGATTTATTGTACAAGCTTAAGTACTACAAGCTTTGTTAGTTCTACCCACTGAAAAGCCTTATTCTGTATTCATCCACACCTTAAAAGAAAAGAGGATTGTTCCTCAGTGAGAGTTATTGTAAAAGGGTGAATACATTTTCTGTATTGCTAAGGGTAGAGAGGTTATTCCTTAACCTGCAAAAGGAACTTTGTAAACTCTATTGAAAGAGAGAAAGAAACCACTTGACAAGAAGGTCAAGGAGAGAGGACGTAGGCAAGAGTTGGCCGAACCTCTATAAGTTGCTGTGTTTGTTTCTCTTTCCCTCTCTCTGCATTAAATTGTTTTATTGCACTGTTTTATTCATTATCATTTGTGTTTAAATTGCGATTAATTTAAAATCTGCCATAATTGTTAGAAAACCGATTCACCCCCCCTCTCGGTAGAGCCAACATGAGACATGTGAACGGAGCAACTAGTCTGAAGAAACCATCTACAAATCTCTGATAATAACCTGCCAATCCCAGAAAACTTCTTATTTCAGTGACTGTCCTAGGTTGTTCCCACTGAACAACTGCCTCAATCTTGGATGGATCCACTAATACCTCATCCCTTGTGTAATGCCTGTAGTTGAACTTGATTGTGATTTATTCCATATTGATATTTCCCAATGAGGATTTTAAACGATTGACAGATGACTAATAATAAAGGGCTTAAAGCGAAAAATGCGCTAGGTAAGTCACAAAAGAATTGTGCAAGGGCTTGAAGCGAAAAATACGCAAGGTAAGCCACGCACCCAAGCGAATAAAGGGGTTGAAGTGAAAAATGCTTGAGGTAAGCCACAAAAGAATTGTGCAAGGGCTTGAAGCGAAAAATGCGCGAGCTAAGCCACAAAAGAACTTTGCAAGGGCTTGAAGAAAAAATGAGCGAGGTAAGCCACGTACCCAAGCAAATAAAGGCTTGAATCGAAAAATGAGCGAGGTAAGCCACGTACCCAAGCAAATAAAGGGCTTGAAGTGAAAAATGTACGAGGTAAGCCATAAAAGAATTGTGCAAGGGCTTGAAGTGAAAAATGTGTGAGGTAAGCCATAAAGAATTGTCCAAGGGCTTGAAGCAAAAAATGCACGAGGTAAGTAACACACCCGAGCAAATAAAGGGCTTGAAACGAAAAATGCGCAAGATCACAAAAGAATTGTGCAAGGGCTTGAAGCAAAAAATGCACGAGGTAAGCCACACACCCAAACAATTAAGGGGCTTGATGCGAAAAGTCTGCGAGGTAAGCTACAAATAAAAATTAAAAGGCTTGAAGTAAAGAATGTGCGAGACAAGCCATAAAGGAAACTTAAAATGAGAATATGCAAAATAAGTCATCTTAATAATATAAGAAAGTGCATAAAATAATCGATACTTCTAAGAAAAATGAAACTCCCTATATATGAATGATAAGTCTGATTTCTTATTACAGATAGACTCAAAGTATTGACGACAAGAAAACAAAGAAAACTAAAACTACTCCTTAGTCCGTGGAGAAGCGCCCCTATCAGAAGAATCTGACTCATCACGTTTAAATCGCCTAAGGCGTCAATCACTCCTTGTTGAGGATGAGGCTCACAAGGACCTGAAAGATTAGAAAGATTGTCATAAGCTCCCATCTCCATATAAGCTATAAAATTCTCGTTGTTGGGCTTGTAATTCGTCCAATCACGAAACTCATCAGTGTAACGCTCCAACTGCCTTGACCACTACAGCTCAGGAAAAGACTCGCCTGATCTCTCTTTCTCTAACCAAGAACGCACCATATAGAAACCATATTTGACAAAACCTATAGAGAACATAAGCTTCCTCTCATGACAATCCTACGATAGGCTATATTCTCTTACAGCTTCAGAACGGATTTGGTCACGCATGTCTGGGCTAATAGTGGAAGGTTAAGGTTCTTCACGTGGCCTCGAAAGCTCTTCTTCCAACCTTTTATGATCAGACTTTAACGCGTCATTGCTAGTTTGAAGGTCTTGGAATTTAGATAGAATAGCTTTGTAATTACACTTGAAAGAATTCAGCTCCTCACAAGCGGCAGAATGTGCCTCACGCTCCTTGGCGAAATTCTCTTGAAAGTGAAGGTTTTCAAGATAAAGGTCATCTTTCTCCTTTTTTTAATCGATCAATTTGCTCAGGGAACCTCAAGTATTAAGCTCTGTCATTCTGCTACTCGGATCTTTCAGCCTTCAGTTGGTCAAGCTTAGCATCAGCATGTGCTCTGTATGTACTATATCACGCATTACAGGCGATCACTTTGCTGAGCTGCCTGAAAATAAATAAGAGATGATAAAATAAGATAAAGTTAACAAGACAGGGAAGAGAAAAATGAAAAAGATAGAAGAGTACCTATATTATTAAATAGTGAGATCGATCTTCAGGACTAAGGAAGCTCTTGGATAATTCTTCCTCATCTCGAGGGAGAATAGTCGACCATCCCAGGCAAGATGCAAATCCATGATCATGGATCGAGTCATTGTCATTAACACCTGGATAAACGACAAAATTTTGTCCATGACCCATCGTACCACCATCCACTTGGAATCGAGAAGTTTTGAACTCAGCTATTGGCGGAAGTGTTAGCGTATCTCGCATAGTCAGTCGCCAATAGCTGACTCAATATGTAGGGTCCACCTCTCAATACAAAAAGGACGAGTAACATTGTAGTTCCCCCGATTGCTCCTGTGATATTCTTCTAAATCAGGGTCATGAAGTGGAGCCTCTACTGCCGGCTGTTTTCCCTTGTCTCAATTTCAAGAAGTTGACCCCTCAAGACGAGATGAAGAAACATGAGAGGATCTTATCCTTTCACCTCGAGTTTGTTCATGAGAGGAAATCCTGCTATATTGTTCTTGAAAGGAGCTCATACGACGTCTACGCTTGTATGGGCGAACTGCCCTAATAGCGCTCTCAGTCTCTGTCAGACGATCGAAGGCCCTTCTGAATGGACCCGTTCCTGAGAGAAAATAAGTAAAAAAGAGTTAGAGCAACCATTTGAAATAGATGATTATTCATAGATTAAAATGCAATACAAAATCACTCGAATTAAGGCAATCATCAAGATAATAAATGTTAGCCAAACTCTTATCTGAAGGGAAGTCTAGAAAGGGGTTCCCAAAAGCCTCGCCCCAGCTCCAATCCAAGTCCTCATCAGAGGGATCAGTGGAATGTCCCACCTTGACCTCTTTCGGGGGAACTAGAAGGTAAAACAGGCTCGGATGTGGAAACTGGAGCAACAGGAATGCGCCCCCAACCGATGGCGGTTATATTTTTTGGGGTTAGAAGAGAAAATAAAGTACTCTCATCATTCATTTGCAACTGAGAGATAAGAGGACCATATACATCTCTTAAGTCAGAAAGTTGACTAAGGTTAGAAGGCCCATAGAGACACCATTGAGTGGGGATGTGTAAAGTCAAAGGAATCTCGATAATAAGCCAATCAGAGGCATAATTATGTAGTTTAGATGGAGGCTTCCCAAAAAGTTTGCTACTCTATCCCCTCCCGAAAACCTTCTGAATACAAAAATGTGTCGAGTTCCGAACACAGCGAACTCTGAAGAATGAGTTGAACAGGGAAATAGTAGGCATAACATTAAATCTATGGGTAAAGCCGATCACTTGGGCCCATCCATTAGGGTGAAGTTGAGCAGGGACTATACCTTAATGTTGAAGGAAAGCAACTCCGAAGTCAGATAAGGAAAAAAGGAATCCAAATTCTAATGAGGCTTAGTGGACAGGAACGCCACTGGTAACAGCTTGAGGGGTGCATTCTGCATCAGTTAGAAGCCTATAATAGTAGCCATCGGGAAGAGGAAAAACACTACGAATAAACTTAAGATCGGACTCCTTAAGTCTGGAATAAGATTCTAAGTGTATTTGTTTCTCAATACCTTGTCTAGCCATCAGGAAGCAAATTAAGTATGACTGGTTATGCCGCGAGGGTAAGCACCGCGAGGGTAGGTGCCGCGAGGATGCTTGCCACAAGGGTACTTATCGCGAGAGTAAAGTGCCACGAGGATGCTTGCCGCGAGAGTAAAGTGCCACAAGAATGTTGCCACGAGGGTAAGTGTTGTGAGAGTAAAGTGTCACGAGGATGCTGTCGTGAGGGTAAGTGCCACGAGGATGCTTGCCTTGAGAGTAAAAGTGTCACAAGGGTAAGTGCCGCAAGGATACTTGCCGCGAGGGTGCTTGTTGTGAGGGGTATACTTGTCGTAGTGGGTGTGCTTGCCACGAGGGCATACTTGCCGCAAGGGTTTAGCGTGAGAGCATTGTTTGAGAGAATATGCGAGTAAAGCGGTGACGCTGTCGACTCACTGTACTTATGTATATGTCACGAGCTGCGTAGACTCCTACAAACATGATGACTCTAACAGCTAATACTGAAGAAAATTATGAAAAATAATAACAACAGTAAACAAAGTGTACTCTTCCGCAAAGTTACAACTTACGAAATAGTGGGGAGCAATTGTTATGGATAAAAATAATCAAAACACTTGGTCTAATCAAAAATTACCACGTGGCATGAGGAAATTACATATTGTATTCATTATATATTTTAAATTATACAAGTCCCAAATAAGACAAGAAAAAGACATTTAATCCAATGATACATACGTAATTACAGGCAGAATAAATCCCTATAAATAGGGGTCAAGTATGACTCAAAGAGCTAAGTCTCTATTTTGCTTACAGAAACTCTACCAAATTCCCTTCTGACTTAAGCATCAGAGTGTTTACGCAGGGAACAACCCCTGCATTCCTCTAATCATTTTCCTTCTTACAGAGTCTCTGGCAACACGTGACACGAAGGTTGGAGCGAGGACGTCAGCAATACATGATCATTATGTTTGGCAACAACATATTTATTCTAGGATGCTTCTTCGTTTCCTTTTTGTAAGAATTGTTTTCTACTATACTTGTTTCTAATGCATTTGATATTTACTTAATTTAACACACCTTTATTTGATATAAACTTTCAGGTGTATAAACATAATTATAGATTACAAAAATGATACAAACTAAAAAAATTTTACTTAATGATTAAAATTTTTATTTATTTTATCATTTTTTTGTTATAAATTATTTTTTAAAATTTGTTTGATGGATATATAATTGAGTTTGTTTTTTTTTTCGATTATGAAATTTTTTTAAAAATGAAATATAAATGTGTGAATAATATGAATTTATATCTGCACATATTTAAATCGCCATGACTATTACGTGCATTACAAGTAACACACTTTATCAACTTGTAACAGTCGTTGCCAAACATTGTAGTCTGATTGAGGCAAGTCAACGATTAATACTCATGACCAAACATCGGAGTTGACTGAGGCCAATCAACAATTAACACTCATTACCAAACATTGTAATTTAACTGTGGCCAATCACCAAGTAACACTCATTATCAAACATCGCAGTATGATTGAGATCAATTTTTTAAAAAAATATATTCTCATATATCACATTTAATAATATTGTGAATGATGATCATGATGATGGTAATAATAATAATAATAATAATAATAATAATAATAATAATAATAATAAAATAAAAATAAAAGAAAGCAAAAAGGAGTAATTGACATTGGATTCAAACTCAACTTCATCTACATGGTTGTAATATTATCAAGGTAAAAATAAGAATATATATAGATAAAGAAAGGGAGTGTCAATCAGCTACAAACTCATATCTTTAAAAGCACAATCATCATCAACAAGTGACAGAGGACGTGTAAGATTTATGAAACTAAGTCTCTATTTTCTTTACAGAAACTCTATCAAATTCTCTATGTGACTTAAGCATCGGAGTCCTTACGTAGGAAAAAACTCTGCGTCCTTCTGATTGTTCTTTTTCTTGCAGAGCTTTCGGTAGCACGTGACACAAAAATCAAGGCGATAACGTAAGCAAATCGTAACTGTTGTAACTGAGCCACAACAGTTGGCATCATATGTGGGAAATGAAAAAAGTTTCATGCTTTATAAAAAAAAAAAAAAAGAAAGCTAGTGAATTGGAATCAAACCACAGATTGTTGTTCTTGGGATGGGGTAAGTTACGATGCAGGTGGTCGGGTTATCGACCTTAACTTGAGCAACCAATCAATTTCAGGCGCAAGTAGTCTTTTCCGTATTCAGCATCTACAACAACTTGATCTGGCTTATAACAGACTCATCTTAAACTTTTCCTGTTGGGTTTGACAAGTTTGCAAACGTGAGTTATCTTAATTTGTCAAATGCTGGCTTTAAAGGGCAAATTCCAGCAGAGATTTCACACATGACTAGGTTGGTTACTCTTGACTTATCTGCAAGTTCATATCTTGGATTGTTCTTAAAACTTGAGAACCCAAACCTAGAGATGCTTGTTCAAAATCTCACAAGGTTTAGATTTCTTCATCTTGATGGCGTAAATATATCGGCTAAGGGAAATGAATGGTGTCAGGCCTTATCGTCACTGATCAATTTACAAGTGTAGAGCATGTTAGACTGTAATCTTTCAGAACCTATAGATTCTTTGTTTTTCAAGCTTCGGTCTCTCTCAGTCATTCGCTTAGACACCAACAACTTGTCTGCTACACTTCCAATATTCTTTGCGGAATTCCAAAATTTAACTTCCCTTCGTCTTAGTACTACTGGTCTGACTGGAAGACTCCCAGAAGAAATCCTGCATGCGACTACGTTATAGACTCTTGATTTGTCCAACAATAAATTACTCACAAGTTCGATTCTAAAGTTTTCTTCGAATGCATCTCTTCAGACATTGATACTTATTGACACAAGTTTTAGGGGACAACTACCAGAATCTATTGGTAACCTTGGGCAATTAACAAGACTAGAGCTTGCACGTTGCAATTTCACTAGATCAATACCAGAATCAATGATGAAACTTGGACAGCTTGTCTATCTAGATTTTTCATCCAACAAATTTTCGGGTCCAATGCCATCATTCTCGTCATCAAGAAATCTTACACAGCTAAACATTTCTCATAATCAGTTAAGTGGCGCAATAAATTTCATTGATTGGTAAGGGTTTTCTAAGCTAGTAAGTATTGAATTACAAAACAACAAATTCAATGGAACAATCCCACCCACTTTATTTCGCATTCCATCATTGCATAAAATTTTATTTTTAGAAAATCAATTCAGTCGTAACCTTGTTATCCTCCATGGTGAGGCCTCTTTACTAGATACTCTTGATCGTAGCAGTAATCTGTTATAAGGGCCACTTCCAATTGCTACTAAAACTTCCTTGCGTTCCTTCCCCAACATTACCACATTAAAGTTGGATTCTTGGAACTTAATGAAATTCCCTTATTTATTGAAATATCAATCTAGATTAGTCTATCTAGACCTTTCAAACAACAATATCCATAGTAGAATACCCAAATGGATTTGGGAAGCCAGAAGACTTCAACACCTAAATCTTTCTCGAAACTTCCTCGTAGAATTCGAAGGACCTTTGCAGAATATAACTTCAAGTCTTAGTGTTCTTGACCTTTATGGCAACCAGTTGTAAGGGAAAATCCCATTTCTTCCACAATATGCCACCCATCTAGATTACGCGAACAACAATTTCAGCTCTGTTTTACCAACTGACATCGGCGACTACCTTAGTTTTGCTTATTTCTTCTCTCTCTCTCGGGTAATACATTTCAAGGGAGTATTCCCAAATCGATATGCAATAGTACATATCTTCAAGTACTTAATCTATCTAATAATTCCCTGAGTAGGCCAATTCCTCAATGCCTAACTCAACAGAGTTTATCCTTTGGGGTGTTGAATCTTAATCTACTGCAGAACTCATTATTTGAAGCTACACTAAACTCTCATCAAGCATGAGAAGTTTCTGAGTTTTTCTTTCTGCTTGATCGAGAGGATCTAGAAAGGTAACAGAAATTTTCTAAGAGATTTCTTAGGAAACAAAAGTAAATGGTGGATTACTTTAATTTGAGTCAGATAAACAAAAGGAGAAAGAAAAAGAAGTACTCTCATGTCAATTTGATTTTACTTCCATGTGCTTGAGGTTTGTGTGAACATCGGCTTTATTATGAATTTGATTAATCTTTGCCACCTCAATGCAATGCGTATGATTTTGGCTTCCTTTCAAAGAATGATTTTGGCATTAACTATTCAACAAGCCTATTTTCAGTATGCTTACCAGGCGACTCAACAGAAGACACTTTTTGCACAGTAGCAAGCTAAGACGGTAATGTTGGGCTCTCAATCTATTAAGGATCAAGACATGGGAACTGGAAATTTAAAAATGCAGGAACTTATTTCCATGCAGGCAGCTAATCAAGCTTAAGGATCATCCTATAAAAACACATCTGAGCAGTTTGGTCGTGTTGCAAAGCAAATAGAGCAAGGACTACCATCTGCTTCTGACCAAAGAAATAAGCCCAAGCCACCTGCTCAGGCAACTGTTATTAAACAATTAATACCTAGAAATGTTTTAAGGGCCATGCAAGCTCAACAAGCTTAGCAATCTATTCAAAACATGGGAAACGATCAACTTGCTATGGCTGCGCAATTGCAGGCATGGGCACTTGAACGTAATATTGATTTGTCGTAATCTGCAAATGCCAACTTGATGGTGCAACTCATTCCACTCATGCAATCTAGGATGGCTTGGGGTAGTTAACAATGCTAACAACATTGTAATGCAACAGTTAGTTATTCATGGTTGAGATAACCAAGTGTCTCCCAGACAGCCAGTTGTACATGGAAATGGGATGCCTCCCATGTCAGACCCAGATTTTTGTAGCTTATTCCTTATGATTCCTATGTGTATGAACACTATGTAATTATAGTTGAATCATAAGAAGAGTATTTACTAGACATAAAGTGTTAGTGAAATGATTTAACACGCAAAAGCTACAAAAAGAGCCCAATGTGAACTATAAGTGTCACAGGCTAAACCGAGTAAATCTAAATAATTCTGACTGAAAATAAGAACTTAAAATAAGAGAACATAGAGAGCTCATGAAGGCAAGTCAACTTGATTTAGTCCCGAACATAGAAAACGGGCGTAAAAGCTAAAAGGGGTAAAATGGACCTTTTTGGTGAGAAAAAGGTGTTTCGGGTGAAATTATCCACCGAGAACGGTTGAAACATAAAGATGAGAGTGTAAGACATAAGATATGACACTTTCAAAATTTGGAGAAAAAGTCAACTTGGTCAATGGTTAAGGAAAAAGTCAACTATAGTTAAGAAAGTGGACTTTTACCATAGTTGACTAATCATGGTTAAAAATTAACCTAAGTGTGGAGAAAAAAATTGGAAAAAAATATTTTTGGCCAGAATACAAGATAATCATCCCTGGAAGTAAGGAAAATTTATTCGGAAGGATTCCGAATTTAATTTAATGGTTAAAAACGCAATGGGCCAAAGTTGGAAATTTTAAAGCCCATTAAGGTATCATAAGTGTGGGCCGAAATTGGAAAGCCCAATGGGCCAAATTGTTGGGCCAAGTTGTGGGCCAAATATTGAGACATTTAAAGGCCCAATAGGTAAAAACAAATTTCAGCCCAAAAGCCCAAAGGAAAAGCCCAAACCGAGAAGCCCAATTGAAAGCCCATGTGAATAAGTTAAAAGCCATTAATGAAAGGTAACAAAGTTTAAAATGATACCATTACCTAAACTTTTTAGAAGTCAATTAAGGTGGCTGGATTTTTAGCTTAATGACTAAGCAATGGACTTATAAATATCAGCCAACACATAATCATCTTCATCCTTTCATTTTCGGCAAAGTGAAGAAACCATAACCGAAAAGTTTTCTAAGCTTTCTCTCACTAGAATCACTAAGACAAAGGTATATTTGGAACTTGCAATCTTCATGAAAGTTGTTCCAAATTGAGAGGAGAGTGACATATGTTGGAATTGGCTATCAAGGAGCCATAGTGTGCAAACTGTGAGGCTTCAAAGTTTCGGCCAAGTGTGAACACAAATACGAGGTATAATTTCAAGCTTCCAACTTCATATATGTTAATCTATGAGTTATATGGAGTTGATTGGTATATGCTTTATGGATTGAAACACATGAAAACACTATAAACATGTGATGACCGAAAGTTGGTATATGAGTTTTGATAAATACCCATGTGATTTTAAGACATGTATAGGTTGATATGCATGTAGACATGATTAAGGCATAGTTAGGCCCATTAAGGATTATTAAAGCCCATTAAGGGAAATAAACTGTATTTAATGTGTAATATAGTAGGAAAAGTATAATTAACCTGAGGAATGGTTATTTACAACTCCAGAGTTTACATTGAGAGCTGATCGGACTGCGAGATTGAGCAGCACCGAGGAAGTGAGGTCACTTGACGTGATCCGAGGTAAGGGACTTTTGTGAGTAGTTAGAGATACCTGCACGTATTTTCGTCTGCTTTTACATTCACTTAAAAACTCTGAGGGTCAGAGAAAGTGAATAATAATTATTGCGACCCGATAGTGGCAAATTACGATTTTACCCCTAGTTAGTCAAAAAGTCAACTTTTTTGAAAAGTTGCAAAAAGCATGGAAACTATTATTGTGAGTGTTTAACTGCTGTTTAGCATGAAAATAAATAGATGAGCTAATGATTTTAAGGTTGATGTGAATTAAGCACACATTATGGTGCTGATTTTGTTGTTTTATATATTATCCCTTTTTAAAGAGCCATCTATCACATTATGTGAGAATGAATCGTGCTAGAGCACCGCTCGCACAGGATTTCATATATTTTCCACATACATTAGTGCTGGATTTTGATTCGCACTAGATTTCCATGACATGCATGATAGAGTACTGGAGTTCTTACTCGTACTCAGTTTTATATGATTTATGCATGACAGAGTGCTGGAGCGATTAGCTCGTACTCGAGTTTTACATGAGATACATGACAGAGTACTGGAGTGTTGCTCGTACTCGATTCTTCATGATTTATACATGACATAGTACTGGAGCTATTGCTCGTACTTGATTTGATGATATTGTGCATAGCATGGTACTGGAGCTATTGCTCGTACTTGATTTAATACATGAACTATGCATTGACCTAGTTGCTAGAGGTTTACTCGCACTAGAGTCGAGTTTGTGATGTGAAACAGTGTTTGAGTGGAGTGTCGACTGTGAGTCGCACTCAAGACGCACACTGTATGTGATATATAATACATGTTAAAACCCATGCCCGAGTCCTTGTGTGACTATGTGTCACATCTTGTGAGAGGATATCCGCATGAGGGTAATATAGACGTGGTATAATATTCCATGGTTTGAGGGCTAAGACCTATGGCAGGCACCCCGACTGTCATGTAGGGTCCACGGGTGTACTTTATACCGTGCCCGGGGGCACGAGGAGTACGCTGTACCGTGTGTTACGTATAGCTGACGACTGTAGTGGACTGACCATCCTCCCGTTTCAGCAGTGATACCTCGCGCACTGAGATCTGTGTAGCCTGGGTTCACATATCGGATATGATCATAGTCCAGGATACTATTTGCATTTCACCACAGAGTCTCACATGATATATCACATTGATTAACTGATTTAAATTGCGGACAGACCTAAGGGATGGGTCGAACTCCGATTTTGTGATGTGAATTATTTAATGCCATATTTATTGTGATTTAAATATACATGGCATGATTTACATAAAGGCATGATTTATATACGATGCATTGTTTTGCACTACATGCCTACATTTGAAAAAGAAAGCATGATTTCTGTACATGGGATTTAATCTGTACAAGTATATATATTATATTTCAAGACATGCTTTTAAAGTGAGTTAAGGAAATAATGTTTTCAAGGCATAGCATTATTTTGAGTAGATAGTGTAGATATCTACTTGCTTGCCTGATTTTCTTACTGAGCGCGTTGTATGCTCACCCCCTTTTCTTTACATCTCTCTACAGAGCGTCAGTAGAGCGAGAGCTATCGAGGGATAGTATTCCTGAGTCCACTGCTAGTTCCTATCGACCGCCAGGTATACAGACTTTGTACGGTTATGTATCTAAACATAGAAACAGCACAGTGATGTATACGACATATATATTATGGGGAATGTATTTGTATTAGATTTTATATAATCTTACATGTATGATAAAAGCAGTTACAGTCAGTGATAGTATATTGACTTGTATGTATGATAATGGATGATGTGGTAAGCGAGGACTCTGACATCGAATCACAGCCCAACCATTGAAGAGAGGAAAGGTAAGTTAAAAATGTGAAAAATTTGTAGTGGTTTTGTGAGACCCCGTATATGTAAAGTTGTAATGTGTAATGAATGTGAATGGACTTGTAATGTAAAGTATGATCGATGTAAGTCCATGGATTCAATGTATGTATGTGTAATATGATTTGTAACGTACATACAAGTTCCATTGAGTATGAATATGAAGAAATGAGTTCCTATAAGTGATGGATGTGATTGAAACTCAAAATTGGTAGTGTGGTAAATGGATGGAAGCTGCATGAATATAAATGCTTCCATTTGGTTATATATAGTATACCTTTGGACATACAATGAATGCACACAAGTTTCAATGTGCATAAGGTATGAATAGATGCCATTTTCAAGTTATAAAGGTGGATAGATGAGAAAATAGCCATGGCAGCAGATTAAGGATATGTTGGTGTGAGTTGCTGCAAGGAAACTGCAGGAAATCTGGAAAGTATGAAGGCCAGATTGATCTCATAGGATGAGAGATCGATCTGGAAGAGCCAGAATGCTCTTATTTGGGCAATGAAATAGAGCAGATCGATCTCCTAAGCATTCTGTGATGAAAAGATCGATCCTCAAACACCCAGATCGATCTCCTTAGCTCTCTGTTTGGGAGCAGATCGATCTCATGCTTCAACAGATCGATTTCATGTTTAAAATGCCGTGAAAATGAGAGATTTAAGGGGACCAGATCGATCTCCTCTTGGACCAGATCGATCTCCTCAAGCTATTTCTATAAAAGGAGGGCTGAAAATCTAAAAATTTTGAGAAAAACACCAATCTTCCATTTCTAACCCAAAAACCTAATTTTCTCTCTCTAAAATCATCCATTTCCAGCAAGAATTGAGGGGGTACCATTAGACATTGAGTTGTTCATCTTGAGGAAGAGAACAACATAGTTGGAACCCAAAATCCCATTGTGGGTATTGAAGGAGATAAGGGCATTGACATTTGGAGTAAGAAGAAAAATCATATTTGGTAAGATTCTAACACTCCAATCCAAGTACATTGTCTATTTAATTGATTTTGGAGTTGTTTAGCATGAGTATGTATGGATGGAAACACCTAGGTTGTGTTAGAAACTAATGTGACCTAGAAAATGGAATGCCTCTAGTGTGAGAGTGTGATTTGGGGAGTTGGTGGTTTATAGGCATGCTAAAGTAGTTAAATGAGTAATGTGGATGATTTGGAATGGTTATGTAGAGTTATAATGTGAGTTTAAGTGGAATTATGAAAATGAGTATGTAAATGCTTGATAAATGCCATAGTGAGGAAATCAATGAAATATGAACACTATGAGCTTGATATCGATTTAATATCGATTTGGAATGAGTTAATAGGCCTAAAAGAATCCATAGACTCGAGTTATGGGTAAAGTAATGAAACGAGGCCTTAAGAGCGTCACTAGAAACTATAGGTCGAATTGACTATAGTGAACACACGATGTCATATTATACGGATCGAATATAATGCGGAATATAATTTTGTGCAGTCTCGAAGAGTCCGTTGGAAACGAATCGAGTGGTACGAGTAGCAGCTTTAAGGAAGTGGAATCACGCATCGCGATTCCAGGTAAGGGAATTTTGTAAGTATATAGAGGTAGCTGCTCGTAATTTGCGGGATTATAGGGTGTTTATGAAATGCATGAACGTTTGAGAAATTGGTTGTTTGGTATGCGAAAATAGTTGTGAATATTGGATGATTTGGTTTTACATGGATGTACAAAAAGGGATAGTAAGGCTAATAATTGCATAAATCACGTGTTTTGAATGCTTTTACAAAACACAATGCTTTGATTTGAGCAAATAAAAGGATAGGCTGGCTAGTACTTGAATGATGCTGTGAAATAGCCCATGTGAGGCGCTAAGCATGTTTTGAGATGTTTTGAATGCATGTGACCCGCCTATCATGTGTATGTGATTGAATTCGCGCTAGAGCCTCGCTCGCGCTGGATTTCTATGTTTTCAGTTGTGTGATACGTGCTTGAGCTTAGCTCGCACTTTGATTTGAATTGTGATGATGTTTTATAAACCGTACTGGAGCTTACGCTCGTACTTGGATTTGAGTGGTTTTTCTTATGCATATAACCGTACTGGAGCTATGCTCGTACGTGGTTTCTTCATATTTTATGCATAAATGTCGTACTAGGGTGTTGCTCGTACGAAGTGATTGGTTTGATGCATGAATTCGCGCTAGAGCATAGCTCGCGCCGATTTTCACACTGTGGTATGTATGAGGCCGTGGTGAGAGATACGGATTAACTCAGGGAACCCAACAGGCCTGACAGACCTCTTGAGTGGGGTGAGGGTGAGGGGCTAGGACCTGACATAATCCATTCAGGGAACCCAACAGGCCTAACAGACCTCTTGAGTGGGGTGAGGGTGAGGGGCTAGGACCTGAATCAGGGAACCCAACAGGGGCGAGCAAGGCCATGAGGGGCTAGGACCTGGTATTGAGGTTACTCCCACGCACTCTTGAGACTATAAAGGTTACACTTGGTATGGGGTAGATAAGACCTACGGCA
This sequence comes from Firmiana major, assembly GCA_033439115.1. NCBI lineage: Eukaryota > Viridiplantae > Streptophyta > Magnoliopsida > Malvales > Malvaceae > Firmiana > Firmiana major. Next base: position 45,609,604 of record CM065905.1, read on the forward strand.
GGTACCCCCAACCATGTTATGGGTCCGCGGAGTACGATGTACCATGTATATCACATGGAGTACGATGTACCACGTGGTGGTTACTTGATTTGAGAAAGTTTGGCGGAGAACTATCCCACCTTCGTGCCAGCATGATACCCCGCACACCGAGATCCGTGTGGTCTGGGATGATATGTGACGATTGGCCAACGTAGTCACTTGAGATATAGTAACCTGTCTCCTTGCTTGATTTACTTACTACCACATGATTTTAAATCTCTAAGTGTGATTTGCGATTGTTTAAGGTAGACCCGAAGGAGGGGTCGAGCCTCGTGGAATTGATTTGTGAAATGAAAATGAGGTTGTGATTGTGAATTGATGTGATGAGATTGTATGTGTTTGAGAAAGAGTTTTATGACGTGGGTTTAAAAAGGAGGTTTCTTAATGAATTGCCCTTTTTATGAATTTAAATGAGATTGAGCATGAGATTATTTATACATGATGTTTTTACCATGTTTTATATGCCAATGTACATGACTTTAATACATGATATATATGTATACTCACATAGCATAGTTTTACTTACTCATGCTCCTACTATGAACGATTTATGCATAACACTATCAGCATGTAGATAGAGTAGTTATCTACCATGCTTGCATTATTGCCTTACTGAGCATGTGGTTGCTCATCCCTCTCCATTTCCCCCTACAGATCGTGCATAGTAGCCCGGTGAGGACTGAGGCGTGGTATTTTGGACTCCGCTGCATCTCCATCGCTTAGAGGTATATACACAGTGATTCTTTTTGTATCTAAACAATGTAAAAGCACAATATTCTTTTGAGTTGTAATTATGGGGGATGTAGATGTCAGTAAAACATGCTTTTGTATAAGTACAAGATTAAATGCAAATGTATGACATCGTTTTATTTAACTGAGAATGAATGAGATGTGGAGTTTATTATTGACTCACAGCCCAACAGTGAGTGGTGAGTTAGTTCACGACCGGGTAAGGTAACAGTAAAATGCAAAAACATTTTAGTGATTTTCGGTTAAAGAGAATAGAATTGGGTCGTGACAGAGATTGGTATCAGAGCTGTGTTGGCCTGATGTGAGTCATTAATAAAAGTAGGAAAGTACATCCCCATAGTATTGTGCTTTTTTTTAGATATAACTGTGTATACCTTGATGGATTGAGCTTGATAAATGATTTTAAATACAGGAAGTTAGGCACTATGCCAGTTACACGCAAAGGTAGAGGGGTGAGACCACGTGCTAGAGGCCGTAGAGGTAGGCCTGAGAGCCGTGCGGAGCCACAGACTGAACAGGCTCCACAGAACCCTGCTGAGAGAGCAGAGGATACTGAGGCTCGCTTCGCTAGGTTAGAGCGGAGTATTGAGAACTTAGTGGAGATAGTCACGTAGGCATTGGGTGCCGGTGATAGACGAGGTCCCGCAGCACAGCCTACTACTGAACAGGCAGCTGCAAAGGCGGAGAGACCTCAGACTACAGAGAGTGCTACTGCTACACCACCTCCAGCCCAGGATATAGCTTCTCCTATCGCTCCACAACAGAGCGGTAGTGATTTGGGGTATGACTGCGACTTAAGCAGGTTGCGAGAGTTTCAAGTGCTAAAACCCCCAGTGTTTAGAGGGGTGAAGGACCCAGTGGTTAGGGAGGATTGGGTGTATGAGATGGAGAAACTATATAGGTTTTTTCGATGCACTTCAGCTGAGAAGGTAGCCTTTGCCGTGTTCATGTTGAAAGGCGAGGCAGAGCACTGGTGGAGGTCCACCGAGGCTATTTTGAGGGCCAGACACTCTGAGATCTCATGGGAGATATTTCTAGAGGCCTTCAGAAGACAGTATATTCCAGCTACCGCACAGAGGAAACTGCGGATGGAATTTATGAATTTGGTTCAGGGGAACCATACTGTGGACGAGTATGAGTCCAAGTTTATGTCCTTGGGGAGATATGACCCGGACACGATGGGTAGTGAGACCCGGAAGATACAGAAGTTCATGGATGGATTGAGATTGGCCATCCGGACTAAGCTAGCTCCCTTCGACATTGTGACTTATGAGGAGGCTGTACATAAGGCTCAGTTGTGTGAGCAAGACTTTGAGCGAAATGCCTCCGAGCTTGGGAGAATCAGTGTTAGAAAGGACAGAGATCGAAAAAGATCCGGGAGGGATAGAGTGGCCAGGAAAGGAGGCCCAAGGGATTTTGAGAAGAGACCTAAGATCGAGGAGGTGCAGGAGAGAGCCGCTAGACCTCCTGTATACCCAGCCTTGACTGCACCGAGGGGTATAACTATTGGAGGACCACGACCTACCCCGAATCAGTGTAGGAGATGTGGGAGATACCATGGGACTAGGCCATGTCAGGTGCCCCATGTTTCGTGTTTTAGGTGTGGGAGGCCAGGACATATATCGAGGTTCTACACTAAGATGATTGAGGTTGCCCCACAGAAGGGCAAGGAGCCTGAGGGAGCTCCAGTTGAGACAGTAGCCCCGAGGAGGAGGGCTACAGCTGAGGAGAAAGGGAAACAGGCTGCGGGTGTGAGCAGAGGAAATACATGCACTGGATCAGGACACCGCAGATGCTTCGACAGATGTGATTAAAGGTACTATCCGAATCTTTGATTTAGAAGCATTGGTATTATTTGATCCTGGTGCCACGCATTCTTTCATATCACCTTCCTTTGCACATGAATTATTGAAGCGTGTGAAACCAACATTGTTGGATAAAATGTTAATGATTTCCACACCCATGAATGATAGTCAATTGACTGAGCATGTATGTAGAGATTGTAAGTTAAAGATAGAGGGGAAGGAAATGATAGCCAATCTGATTTTATTGAATATGAATGATTTTGATGTAATTTTGGGAATGGATTGGTTGGCTACCAATCGTGTTGTGATGGATTGTCATGCCAAAACATTGATGTTTTCAGGATTAGACAATCTTATTGTAAATTTTGATGAAAAGAAATGATATGAAAATAGCATGTTTGCTGTAAATAAAGGAGTATGATTTTAAATGCATATTGCTTGAGAGATAAATTATTGTTTATGATAAATGTTGACTGTGGAGTGATGGTTTATGTTACTAACGATGGAGAGGATAATGTGAAGGGTTCATTGCATACGTGGTTGATATAGATGAGGCACACCCGGAATTGAGGGACATAGCCGTAATTACGGATTACCCTGATGTCTTTCCGGATTAATTACCAGGACTACCACCTGAAAGGGACATGGAATTCTACATAGAGTTAGTGCCTGGTACAGAGTCGATATCGAAACCACCCTATAGAATGGCTCCGATAGAATTGGAAGAGCTGAAGAAACAGTTGCAAAAGTTGCTGGAGAAGGGGTTTATTAGACCGAGTGTCTCACCTTGGGGAGCACCGGTTCTATTTGTAAGAAAGAAGGATGGAAGCCTCCGACTGTGTATAGATTACCGGTTGTTGAATATGGCCACCATTAAGAACAAGTACCCCCTTCCAAGGATCGACGATTTGTTGGATCAGCTCCAGGGAGCCGAAGTGTTTTCTAAGATAGACCTGCGGTCAGGGTACCATCAGTTGAGGATCAGGAGTGGAGATGTACCCAAGATAGCATTTCATACCCGTTATGGCCACTACGAGTTTTTGGTGATGCCATTCGGATTGACGAATGCTCCCGCAGCATTTCTGGCACTGATGAATGATATATTCAAGCCATACCTGGACAAGTTTGTAATAGTGTTCATTGATGACATATTGGTTTATTCTAAGTCCAGGGAAGATCATGAGGAGCATTTGAGGATAGTTCTGCAGACCCTCCGAGAGAGAGAATTGTATGCCAAACTCAGCAAGTGTAACTTTTGGTTGGAACAGATCTCATTTTTGGGGCATGTTGTGTCAAAGGATAGGGTATCGATGGATCCATCCAAGATAGAGGCAGTTGTACAGTGGGAACAGCCCAAGACAGTAACTAAGATCAGGAGTTTTCTGGGATTGGCAGGATATTATCGGAGATTTGTAGAGGGTTTCTCCAGACTAGCTGCTCCATTGACGCGCCTTACGCGAAAAGATGTTAAGTTTGTATGGGATGAGGCATGTGAGAGGAGTTTTGAGGAGCTTAAGCGTCGGTTGACCACTGCTCCCGTTCTCACCATTCCTACCAGCTCAGGAGGATTCTCGGTGTATACGGATGCATCACACCGGGACTGGGCTGTGTGCTTATACAGGATAGGAAGGTAGTTGCCTATGGATCGAGACAGTTGAAAGATCATGAGAGAAACTACCCGATACATGATTTGGAGTTGGCGGCTGTAGTATTTGCTTTGAAAATATGGCACCACTATCTCTATGGTGAGAAATTTCAGGTGTTCACAGATCATAAGAGCCTTAAGTACCTGTTCTCACAGAAAAAGCTGAATATGAGACAGAGGAGATGGCTCGAACTCCTGAAAGACTATGATTGTGAAATCATGTACCACCCGGGTAAGACAAATGTAGTTGCAGATGCCTTGAGTAGAAAAAACCTTGGGTTGGTGTCTTATATGATGATACGGGAACATGAATTGTTAGAACACTTTGCGAACCTCAGTTTGGATGTAACCCCACCTGGATCTGAGAGACTTGAGATCATGGCTAGTTTGAGACTAGAGCCAGAGTTGATTGGCCGTATTCGACGAGCCCAGCAGAGCGATCAACGATGCATCGATTGGCTGAAGTAGATACAGACAGGTGTGGGTATTGATTTTGAGCAGAGTGATGATGGGTTATTGAGGTTCAGAGGCAGAGTATGCGTTCCCAAGGATCCTAAGATCAGGAGAACGATTTTATCAGAGGCTCACTCATCGAAGTATATGATACATTCGGGAAGTACCAAGATGTATCAAAACCTTCGGAAGGTTTATTGGTGGTCTGGAATGAAGAGAGACATTGCTGAATATGTCGCTAAGTGTCTCGTTTGTCAGCAAGTGAAGGTAGAGCATCAAAAGCCTGCAGGATTATTGCAGCCTCTACTGATATCGACATGGAAGTGGGAGCATGTCACCATGGATTTTTTGATGGGGTTGTCGAGGACCTGTAAAGGTCATGATGCCATATGGGTTATTGTGGACCGGTTGACTAAGTCCGCCCATTTCTTGGCTATGAGAGCTACCGATACACTGAGTCAGTTAGCGAACCTGTATATTCGAGAGATAGTACGGCTACATGGTGTACCAGTGAGCGTTGTTTCTGATAGGGATGCCCGCTTCATTTCCCATTTTTGGGAACATTTTCAGGAAGCGCTGGGGACCCGACTGAGTTTTAGCACCGCTTTTCATCCTCAGACAGATGGGCAGTCAGAGAGGACTATACAGACCCTCGAGGATATGTTGAGAGCGTGTGTGCTGGATTTTAGAGGCTCCTGGGATGACCACCTGCAGTTAGCCGAGTTCGCTTATAATAATAGCTATCATGCGAGTATCGGGATGGCACCCTATGAGGCATTGTACGGACGTAGATGCCGTTCCCCCATTGGATGGGAAGAGGTTAGTGACAGACAGATTTTTGCTCCGGACTTAGTGCAGCAGGCATCTGAGGACGTCCAGTTGATATGTGAGAAATTACGGATAGCTCAGAGCCGGTAAAAGTGTTATGCTGACAAGAGACGAACACCACTGGAGTTTGATGAGGGTGAGTTGGTGTTTCTGAGAGTGTCACCATCGAAGGGTATTATGAGATTTGGTAAGAAGGGCAAGCTGAGCCCTAGATATATCGGACCCTTCGAGATTTTGGAGAGAGTGGGAGATAAGGCGTATAGGTTGGCATTGCCACCGGACTTGGAAAATGTCCACAACGTCTTCCACGTCTCGATGCTTCAGAAGTATCACCCGGACCCGACACACGTGATAAGATATGAGCCGTTGGAGCTCCATGAGAGTATGACATATGTTGAGAAGCCGGTTCGAATATTGGACAGAAAAGAGAAAGTGTTACGGAATAAGACAATTCCATTGGTGAAAGTTCTTTGGCAACATCACACGGCGGAAGAGGCCACATGGGAATTGGAGAACTTGATACGGGAGAAGTACCCCTAACTTTTTGAAGAGTGACTTGGTTCTAATTTGGAGGACCAAATTCCTTGAAGGAGGGGAGAATGTGAGACCCCGTATATGTAAAGTTGTAATGTTTAATGAATGTGAATGGACTTGTAATGTAAAGTATGATCGATGTAAGTCCATGGATTCAATGTATGTATGTGTAATATGATTTGTAACGTACATACAAGTTCCATTGAGTATGAATATGAAGAAATGAGTTCCTATAAGTGATGGATGTGATTGAAACTCAAAATGGGTAGTGTGGTACATGGATGGAAGCTGCATGAATATAAATGCTTCCATTTGGTTATATATAGTATACCTTTGGACATACAATGAATGCACACAAGTTTCAATCTGCATAAGGTATGAATGGATGCCATTTTCAAGTTATAAAGGTGGATAGATGAGAAAATGGCCATGGCAGCAGATTAAGGATGTGTTGGTGTGAGTTGCAGCAAGGAAACTGCAGGAAATCGGGAAAGTATGAAGGCCAGATCGATCTCATAGGATGAGAGATCGATCTGGAAGAGCCAGAATGCTCTTATTTGGGCAATGAAATAGAGCAGATCGATCTCCAATGGTGCCAGATCGATCTCTTAAGCATTCTGTGATGAAAAGATCGATCCTCAAGCACCCAGATCGATCTCCTTAGCTCTCTGTTTGGGAGCAGATCGATCTCATGCTTCGACAGATCGATCTCATGCTTAAAATGCCGTGAAAATGAGAGATTTAAGGGGACCAGATCGATCTCCTCTTGGACCAAATCGATCTCCTCAAGCTATTTCTATAAAAGGAGGGCTGAAAATCTAAAAATTTCGAAAAAAACACCAATCTTCCATTTCTAACCCAAAAACCTAATTTTCTCTCTCTAAAATCAGCCATTTCCAACAAGAATTGAGGGGAGACCATTAGACATTGAGTTGTTCATCTTGAGGAAGAGAACAACATAGTTGGAACCCAAAATCCCATTGTGGGTATTGAAGGAGATAAGGGCATTGACATTTGGAGCAAGAAGAAAAATCATATTTGGTAAGATTCTAACACTCCAATCCAAGTACATTGTCTATTTAATTGATTTTGGAGTTGTTTGTCATGAGTATGTATGGATGGAAACCCCCTAGGTTGTGTTAGAAACTAATGTGACCTAGAAAATGGAATGCCTCTAGTGTGAGAGTGTGATTTGGGGAGTTGGTGGTTTATAGGCATGCTAAAGTAGTTAAATGAGTAATGTGGATGATTTGGAATGGTTATGTGGAGTTATAATGTGAGTTTAAGTGGAATTATGAAAATGAGTATGTAAATGCTTGATAAATGCCATAGTGAGGAAATCAATGAAATATGAACACTATGAGCTTGATATCGATTTAATATCGATTTGGAATGAGTTAATAGGCCTAAAAGAATCCATAGACTCGAGTTATGGGTAAAGTAATGAAACGAGGCCTTAAGAGCGTCACTAGAAACTATAGGTCGAATTGACTATAGTGAACGCACGATGTCATATTATACGGATCGAATATAATGCGGAATACGATTTTATGCAGTCTCGAAGAGTCCGTTGAAAACGAATCGAGTGGTACGAGTAGCAGCTTTAAGGAAGTGGAATCACGCATCGCGATTCCAGGTAAGGGAATTCTGTAAGTATATAGAGGTAGCTGCTCGTAATTTGCGGGATTATAGGGTGTTTATGAAATACATGAACGTTTGAGAAATTGGTTGTTTGGTATGCGAAAATAGTTGTGAATATTGGATGATTTGGTTTTACATGGATGTACAAAAAGGGATAGTAAGGCTAATAATTGCATAAATCACGTGTTTTGAATGCTTTTACAAAACACAATGCTTTGATTTGAGCAAATAAAAGGATAGGCTGCCTAGTACTTGAATGATGCTGTGAAATAGCCCATGTGAGGCGCTAAGGATGTTTTGAGATGTTTTGAATGCATGTGAGCCACCTATCGTGTGTATGTGATTGAATTCGGGCTAGAGCCTCGCTCGCGCTGGATTTCTATGTTTTCACTTGTGTGATACGTGCTTGAGCTTAGCTCGCACTTTGATTTGAATTGTGATGATGTTTTATAAACCGTACTGGAGCTTACGCTCGTACTTGGATTTGAGTGGTTTTTCTTATGCATATAACCGTACTGGAGCTATGCTCGTACGTGGTTTCTTCATATTTTATGCATAAATGCTGTACTAGAGCGTTGCTCGTACGAAGTGATTGGTTTTGATGCATGAATTCGCGCTAGAGCATAGCTCGCGCCGGCTTTCACACTGTGGTATGTATGAGGCCGTGGTGAGAGATACGGATTAACTCAGGAAACCCAACAGGCCTGACAGACCTCTTGAGTGGGGTGAGGGTGAGGGGCTAGGACCTGACATAATCCATTCAGGGAACCCAACAGGCCTAATAGACCTCTTGAGTGGGGTGAGGGTGAGGGGCTAGGACCTGACATAATCCATTCAGGGAACCCAACAGGCCTAACAGACCTCTTGAGTGGGGTGAGGGTGAGGGGCTAGGACCTGAATCAGGGAACCCAACAGGGGCGAGCAAGGCCATGAGGGGCTAGGACCTGGTATTAAGGTTACTCCCACGCGATCTTGAGACTATAAAGGTTACACTTGGTATTGAGGTTACACTTGATTTGTGAAATGAAAATGAGGTTGTGACTGTGAATTGATGTGATGAGATTGTATGTGTTTCAGAAAGAGTTTTATGACGTGGGTTTAAAAAGGAGGTTTCTTAATGAATTGCCCTTTTTTATGAATTTAAATGAGATTGAGCATGAGATGATTTATACATGATGTTTTTTACCATGTTTTATATGCCAATGTACATGACTTTAATACATGATATATATGTATACTCACATAGCATAGTTTTACTTCTTCATGCTCCTGCTATGAACGATTTATGCATAACACTATCAGCATGTAGATAGAGTAGTTATCTACCATGCTTGCATTATTGCCTTACTGAACGTGTGGTTGCTCATCCCTCTCTATTTCTCCCCTACAGAGCGTGCATAGTAGCCCGATGAGGACTGAGGCGTGGTATTTTGGACTCCGCTGCATCTCCATCGCTTAGAGGTATATACACAGTGATTCTTTTTGTATCTAAACAATGTAAAAGCACAGTATTCTTTTAAGTTGTAATTATGGGGGATGTAGATGTCAGTAAAACATGCTTTTGTATAAGTACAAGATTAAATGCAAATGTATGACATCGTTTTATTTAACTGAGAATGAATGAGATGTGGAGTTTATTATTGACTCACAGCCCAACAGTGTGTGGTGAGTTGTTCACGACCAGGTAAGGTAACAGTAAAACGTGAAAAAGTTTTAGTGATTTTCGGTTAAAGAGAATGGAATTGGGTCGTGACAGGTTTTTGGTTAAGTCATGGATTTGAGAACGGGTCTTGACAGAATGGTATCAGAACCGAGGTTGGTCTGATGTGAGTCGGTGTTAGAAAATAGGAAAGTGTACATCCCCATAGTACTGTGATGTGTTTAGACGTAACTGTGTATACCAGATAGGAAACGAAAAAATTCATTATTATGAATGCAGGAACTTTGCCTATATGGCAAATACGCGAAGTGGTAGAGTTACGAGAGGTAGGGGTCGAAGCCGGGGAGATAGACCCAAGGGACGAGCCGCTGCCGGACCATTACCTATGTATGAGACTCCATGTGCTATTGAGGCACCCGAGTGTGCTGAGACGCGCTTCACAAGATTAGAGCGTAGTCTCGAGACTATTTCGAGACCACCATATCGCATTGCCTTAGTTGAGCTGGAGGAGCTCAAGAGATAGTTACAATAGCTGTTGGATAGGGGTTTTGTTCGATCGAGTGTTTCACCTTGGGGAGCACCGGTTTTGTTTGTGAGGAAGAAGGATGGGAGCCTCCGATTGTGTATAGACTACCGATTGTTGAATAAGGCCACCATCAAGAATAGATACCCCCTTCCATGCATTGACGACTTGTTAGATCAGCTTTAAGGAGCACATGTCTTTTCCAAGTTTGACATGAGGTCTGGGTATCATTAGCTGAAAGTTAGGAGTGGAGATGTACCCAAGACAGCATTTCGTACCCGATATGGCCACTATGAGTTCTTGGTCATGCCATTCGGATTGACGAATGCTCCAGCTACTTTCATAGCTTTGATGAACGATGTGTTCAAGCCATGTTTGGACCAGTTTGTTATCGTCTTCATCGATGACATATTGGTGTATTCGAGATCCGAGGAGGAACATGAGGAGCACCTCAGGATCGTGTTGCAGACGCTACGAGAGCATGAGTTATATGCTAAGCTCAGTAAGTGTGACTTTTGGTTGTAACAGATCTCGTTTTTGGGACATGTTGTATCGAGAGATGGTGTATCAGCTGATCCATCTAAGATAGAGGCTGTAGTTCAGTGGGAACTGCCGAGGACAGTCACCGAGATCAAAAGTTTTTTGGGTTTAGCTGGATACTATAGGAGATTCGTTGAGGGATTTTCGAAGTTGGCTGCTCCGTTGACACGTCTTACTTGAAAGAGTGCACCGTTCATATGGAACAAGGATTATGAGAAAAATTTTGAGGAGTTGAAGCGTCGATTGACCACCGCTCCGATTCTCACTATCCCTACCAGCTCAAGAGGATTTGCAGTGTACATCGATGCTTTGCATCAGGGACTGGGCTATGTATTGATGCAGGATGGGAAGGTAGTTGCTTATGGATCCAGACAGCTGAAGGATCATGAGAAGAACTATCCGACCCATGATTTGGAGCTAGCAGCAGTAGTGTTTGCGTTGAAGGTATGGCGCCACTACTTGTATGGCGAAAAGTTCCAGATATTTACCGACCACAAGAGTCTCAAGTATTTGTTCTCACAGAAAGAGCTGAACATGAGACAAAGAAGATGGCTAGAGCTTCTGAAGGACTACGATTGCGAGATACTTTATCATCCGGGTAAGGCTAACGTTGTAGTTGATGCCTTGAGCAGGAAGAGCCTGGGGATGGTATCGTATATGATGGTTAGGGAACATGATTTGCTGAGCAGTTTACTAGCCTCAGTTTGGGAGTTGTGCCTTCTGACATGGATACAGGCTATGTGATAGCTAGTCTACGCTTGGAGCCAGACCTGTTGGACAGGATCAGAGTGGCTCAGCAGACTGATCCATTTTGTATGGATGTGAGTAGTCAGATGCAGAAGGGCACAGTGACTGACTTTGAGTTGAGTTCGGACGGAATACTGAGGTTCAGGGGTAGATTATGTGTTCCCGAGGATCTAGGACTCAGGAGATTGATATTGGCGAAAGCTCATTCGTCGAGGTATACGTTACATCCGGGGAGTAACAAGATGTATCAGAACCTCCGGAAGGTATACTGGTGGTCGGGTATGAAGAGAGATGTAGCAGACTTCGTGGCAAAGTGTCTCGTATGTCAGCAGGTGAAGGTAAAGCATCAAAAACCTGCGGGGTTATTGCAGCCTCTACCTATACCGACATGGAAAATGGAGCATATCCCCATGGATTTCGTGATGGGTTTACCGAGAACCCGCAGGAATCACGATGCTATATGGGTGATCGTTGACAGACTGACGAAGTCAGCCCACTTCCTAGCTATGAGAGCGATCGATACTCTGAGTTCATTGGCAGAACTGTATGTACGCGAGGTAGTGAGGTTACACGGTGTACCAGTGAGCATAGTCTCTGATAGGCATTCCCGCTTCACTTCCCACTTTTGGGGACATTTTCAGGAAGCCATGGGAACCCAGTTGAGTTTGAGCACCGCTTTCCATCCTCAGACAGATAGTCAGTCAGAGAGGACTATACAGACTCTGGAGGATATGTTGAGAGCATGTGTACTAGATTTTGGAGGCTCCTGGGATCACTACCTGCCACTAGCCGAGTTCGCCTACAACAACAGTTATCAATTGAGTATCGGGATGGCACCGTATGAGGCTTTGTATGGCCGTAGATGTCGTTCCCCTATTGGATGGGAAGAAGTGGGTGACCGTAAGATTTTCGCTCCTGACATGGTTACGCAGGCATCTGAGGACGTCCACTTGATTGTAGAGAGATTGAGGACAGCTCAGAGAAGACAGAGTTACGCTAACAAGAGACGTAGGCCATTAGAGTTTGCAGTTGGTGAATCCATGTTTTTGAGAGTTTCTCCTTCCAAGGGTATAGCGAGATTTGGGAAGAGAGGGAAACTAAATCCTCGCTATATTGGACCCTTTGAGATACTTGATCGAGTGGGAAATAAGGCGTATAGGTTGGCATTGCCACCGGACTTATCAGGTGTCCATAACGTCTTCCACATATCGATGCTTCGGAAGTATCACTCGGATCCGGCACATGTGATTAGTTATGAGCCTTTAGAGCTCCGAGAGGACATGTCATATGTTGAGAGACCGATTCGAATATTGGATAGGAAGGAGAAGGTATTGAGATCGAGGACCATCGGGTTAGTGAAGATTCTCTGGCAACATCATACTTCAGAGGAAGCTACTTGGGAGCTAGAGAGTCTGATGCGAGAGAAGTACCCTCACCTATTTGATGACTGACTTGGTTCTAATTTGGAGGACCAAATTTTCTGAGTGGGGGAGGATTGTCAGACCTAAATTTTTGTAGCTTATTCCTTATGATTTCTATGTGTATGAACACTATGTAATTATAGTTGAATCATAAGAAGAGTATTTACTAAACATAAAGTGTTAATGAAATGATTTAACACGCAAAAGTTACATAAAGAACCCAATGTGAACTATAAGTGTCACAGGCTAAACCGAGTAAATCTAAATCATTCTGACTGAAAATAAGAACTTAAAATAAGAGAGCATAGAGAGCTCATGAAGGCAAGTCAGCTTGATTTAGTCCCAAACATAGAAAACGGGAGTAAAAGCTAAAAGGGGTAAAATAGACCTTTTTGGCGAGAAAAGGTGCTTCGGGTGAAATTATCCACCGAGAACGGTTGAAACATAAAGACGAGAGTGTAAGACATAAGATATGACACTTTCGAAATTTGGAGAAAAAGTCAACTTGGTCAATGGTTAAGGAAAAAGTCAACTATAGTTAAGAAAGTGGACTTTTACCATAGTTGACTAATCGTGGTTAAAAATTAACCTAAATGTGGAGAAAAAAATTTGGGAAAAATATTCTTGGCCAGAATACAAGATAATCATCCTCGAAAGTAAGGAAAATTTATTTGGAAGGATTTCAAATTTAATTTAATGGTTAAAAACGCAATGGGCCAAAGTTGGAAATTTTAAAGCCCATTAAGGTATCATAAGTGTGGGCCGAAATTGGAAAGCCCAATGGGCCAAATTGTTGGGCCAAGTTATGGGCCAAATATTGAGACAATTAAAGGCCAATAGGTAGAAAAATTTTCAGCCCAAAAGCCCAAAGGAAAAGCCCAAACCGAGAAGCCCAATTGAAAGCCCATGTGAATAAGTTAAAAGCCATTAATGAAAGGTAACAAAGTTTAAAATGATAACCATTACCTAAACTCTTTGGAAGTCAATTCAGGTGGCTGGATTTTTAGCTTAATGACTAAGCAATGGACTTATAAATACCAGCCAACACATAATCATCTTCATCCTTTCATTTTCGGCAAAGTGAAGAAACCATAACCGAAAAGTTTTCTAAGCTTTCTCTCACTAGAAATCACTAGGAAAAAGGCATATTTGGAACTTGCAATCTTCATGAAAGTTGTTCCAAATTGAGAGGAGAGTGACATATGTTGTAATTGGCTATCAAGGAGCCATAGTGTGCAAACTGTGAGGCTTCAAATTTTCGGCCAAGTGTGAACACAAATACGAGGTATAATTTCAAGCTTCCAACTTCATATATGTTAATCTAGGAGTTATATGGAGTTGATTGGTATATGTTTTATGGATTGAAACACATGAAAACACTATAAACATGTGATGATCGAAAGTTGGTATATGAGTTTTGATAAATACCCATGTGATTTTAAGACATGTATAGGTTGATATGCATGTAGACATGATTAAGGCATAGTTAGGCCCATTAAGGATTATTAAAGCCCATTAAGGGAAATAGACTATATTTACTGTGTAATACAGTAGGAAAAGTATAATTAACCTGAGGAATGGTTATTTACAGCTCCAGAGTTTACATTGAGAGCTGATCGGACTGTGAGATTGAGCAGCACTGAGGAAGTGAGGTCACTTGACGTGATCCGAGGTAAGGGACTTTTGTGAGTAGTTAGAGATACCTGCACGTATTTTCATCTGCTTTTACATTCACTTAAAAGCTCTGAGGGTCAGAGAAAGTGAATAATAATTATTGCGACCCGATAGTGGCAAATTACAATTTTGCCCCTAGTTAGTCAAAAAGTCAACTTTTGTGAAAATTTGCAAAAAGCATGGAAACTATTATTGTGAGTATTTAACTGTTGTTTAGCATGAAAATAAATAGATGGGCTAATGATTTTAAGGTTGCTTTGAATTAAGCACAGATTATGGTGCTGATCTTGTTGTTTTATAAATCATCCCTTTTTAAAGAGCCATCTATCACATTATGTGAGAATGAATCGTGCTAGAGCACCGCTCGCACGGGATTTCATATATTTTCCACATACATTAGTGCTAGATTTTGATTCGCACTAGATTTTCATGACATGCATGATAGAGTGCTGGAGTTCTTACTCGTACTCAGTTTTATATGATTTATGCATGACAGAGTGCTGGAGCGATTAGCTCGTACTCGAGTTTTACATGAGATACATGACAGAGTACTGGAGCGTTGCTCGTACTCGATTCTTCATGATTTATACATGACATAGTACTGGAGCTATTGCTCGTACTTGATTTGATGATATTGTGCATAGCATGGTACTGGAGCTATTGCTCGTACTTGATTTAATACATGAACTATGCATTGACCTAGTTGTTGGAGGTTTACTCGCACTAGAGTCGAGTTTGTGATGTGAAACAATGTTTGAGCGGAGTGTCGACTGTGAGTCGCACTCAAGACGCACACTGTATGTGATATATAGTACATGTTAAAACCCATGCCCGAGTCCTTGTGTGACTGTGTGTCACATCTTGTGAGAGGATATCCGCATGAGGGTAATATAGACATGGTATGATATTCCATGGTTTGAGGGCTAAGACCTATGGCAGGCACCCCGACTGTGATGTAGGGTCCACGGGTGTACTTTGTACCGTGCCTGGGGGCACGAGGAGTACGCTGTACTATGTGTTACGTATAGCTGACGGCTGTAGTGGACTGACCATCCTCCCGTTTCAGCAGTGATACCCCGCGCACCAAGATTTGTGTGGCCTGGGTTCACACATCGGATATAATCATAGTCCAGGATACTATTTGCATTTCACAGAGTCTCACATGATATATCACATTGATTGACTGATTTAAATTGTGGACAAACCTGAGGGATGGGTCGGACTCCGATTTTGTGATGTGACTTATTTAATGCCATATTTATTGTGATTTAAATATACATGGCATGATTTACATAAAGGCATGATTTATATACGATGCATTGTTTTGCACTACATGCCTACATTTGAGAAAGAAAGCATGATTTCTGTACATGGGATTTAATCTGTACAAGTATATATATTATATTTCAAGACATGCTTTTAAAGTGAGTTAAGGAAATAATGTTTTCAAGGCATAGCATTATTTTGAGTAGATAGTGTAGATATCTACTTACTTGCCTGATTTCCTTACTGAGCGCGTTGTATGCTCACCCCCTTTTCTTTACATCTCTCTACAGAGCGTCAGTAGAGCGAGAGCTATCGAGGGATAGTATTCCTGAGTCCACTGCTAGTTCCTATCGACTGCCAGGTATACAGACTTTGTACGGTTATGTATCTAAACATAGAAACAGCACAGTGATGTATACGACATATATATTATGGGGAATGTATTTGTATTAGATTTTATATAATCTTACATGTATGATAAAAGCAGTTACAGTCAGTAATAGTATATTGACTTGTATGTATGATAATGGATGATGTGGTAAGCGAGGACTCTGACATCAAATCACAGCCCATCCATTGAAGAGAGGAAAGGTAAGTTAAAAATGTGAAAAATTTGTAGTTGTTTTTGGTTAAGTCATGGATTTGAGAATGGGTCCTGACATCCCAAGCATCCTCCACAGTCATCATAAAATACTAGCCAGAATGTTGATCCATCTTTTCTAGGAAAAAATTCGTTAGGTGGCACAGAAACAGTGCAAATGCAGTATCTTAAACAATTAAATCGTTTTTCTCCAAACCCTACTGCTCCTAATGATGGAGGATCAGTCAACAACTTACCATCACATGGGGAAGCAGCTAACCAGATGCCACAACAATTTTTTGGCTTCACTAAACAATAGCTTAATGTTCTTAAAGCACAAATACTAGCATTTAGGCGCCTGAAGAAAGGAGAAGGTACATATCCACAAGATCTTCTTCGAGCATTTAAAGGACTTGAAGCGAAAAATGCGCGAGGTAAGCCACGGACCCAAATAAAGGGCTTGAAGCAAAAAATGTGTGGGTAAGCCACGAAGAAAATGTCCTAGGGCTTGAAACGAAAAATGAGCGAGGTAAGCCTCGAAGAAAATGTGCAAGGGCTTGAAGCGAAAAATGCACGAGGTAAGCCACGCACTCAAATAAAGGGCTTGAAGCGAAAAATACACGAGATAAACCACAAAGAAAATGTGCAAAGGCTTAAAATGTAAAATGCGCGAGGTAAGCCACGAAGAAAATGTGCAAGGGCTTGAAGAGAAAAATGTGCGAGGTAAGCCACGCACCCAAATAAAGGGCTTAAAGTGAAAAATGCGCAAGGTAAGCCACGCACCGAAATAAAGGCCTTGAAGTGAAAAATGCGCGAGGTAAGCCACGAAGAAAAAGTGCAAGAGCTTGAAGCGAAAAGTGTACGAGGTAAGCTATGCACTCAAAATAAGGGTTTAAAGTGAAAAATGCGTGAGATAAGCCACGCACTCAAACAAGGGCTTGAGAATTTGATGTTAGAGTCTGACTTGAGAATTTGATTTCAGAGTCTAACGTGAAGACTTGACTTGAGGCTACAATGTGAATATATGTACTCTTCCGCAAGATTATACCTAACGAAAGAGTTGGAGCAATTGTTGTGAATGATAATAATAATAATAATAATAATAATAATAATAATAATAATAATAATAATAATAATAATAATAAAAGAAAGCAAATAAGAGTAATTGGCATTTGATTCAAACTTAACCTCATCTACCTGGTTGTAACATTATGTCATGACCTCCCGTGACTTACCAAAAACCACCACAAATTTTTCGCATTTTACTTACCTTTCCTTCTATCATAACTCAACACCAAACCATTGGGTTGTGATTCGATATTAGTCACCTCAACCACTTTCATTGCATAACATGCATACATGTCAATATAATTATCTATTGACTATAAGTACTCTTTTCTTCAAAGTAAATTCATATACATTAATACAAATACTTGTACATATACATCTCTGACCGTACATTCGTTTACATAACTGTGCTTTTACATTGTTCAGTACAAAACGTTTGAATGTGTATACCTTTAGTAAGATGGATATGCAACGGTTAAAGGAATACCAGTCCTCAGTCGGGTCCAACTACTGGGAACGCTCTATAGAGAAGGGAAATTGTGACGCCCCGAAAGGGCAGAAAACATGGCAAATTTAAACTTTTATATTTACATCAATACACAATAATGGGTGTATTCCTGTGTAGTGTCAAGCATCATCATATATAATTATAAGACTTTCACGTCAGGATCTCATCATCTAATATTATATATATCATATCATATACATTCCTCAACTCATAGTCAAATAATCCTAATACATCTCATACATCATTGTTTATCAAGTGTCTGTAAATGCAACATAAGTCTGGGTACATGAAATATTAAATTATACCTCAAAGTACATGTCAAGACCCATCCTGACTTAACCAAAACCACTACAAAATTTTCACATTTTTAACTTACCTTTCCTCTCTTCAATGGTTGGGCTGTGATTCGATGTTAGCTTCCTCGCATACCATATCATCCATACATGTCAATATACTCAAACTTTAACTTCTTTTATAATACATGTAAGATTATATAAAATCTAATACAAATACATTCCCCATAATATATATCGTATACATCACTGTGCTATTTCTATGTTTAGATACATAACCGTACAAAATATGTATACCTGTCGATTGATAGGAAATAGCAGCGGACACAGGAATACTATCCCTTAATAGCTCTCACTCTGTAGAGAGATGTAAAGAAAGGGGGGGTCAGCATACAACGCGCTCAGTAAGAAAATCAGGCAAGCAAGTAGATATCTACACTATCTACTCAAAATAATGCTATGCCTCGAAAATATCATTTCCTTAACTCACTCTAAAAGCATGTCTTTAAATATATATATATATATATATATATATATATACTTGTATAGAATTAAATCCCATGTACAGAAATCATGATTTCTTTCACAAATGTAGGCATGTAGTGCAAAAGAATGCATCTTTATAATATCATAATGCCTTTAGATAAATCATGCCATTTATATTTAAATCACCGTAAATATGGTATTAAATCATTCACATCACGAAATCGGAGTCCGACCCATCCCTCAAGTCTATCCGTAATTAAATCAATCAATCAGGTGATATATCATGTGAGACTCTGTGGTGAAAATGTAAATAGTATCCTGGACTATGATCATATCCGACAATGTGATCCTAGGCAACACAGATCTCGGTGTGTGGGACATCACTGCTGCAACAAGAGGGGGGTCAGTCCATCATAACGCCAGCTATATCCTCCTCAACTCCACAACACCACACGGTACAGTGTACTCCATGCCACATGCACGGTACAATGTACTCCGTGGACCCTACATCACAGTCGGGGTGCCTGCCATAGGTCTTAGCCCTCAAAACCATGGAATATCATACCACGTCTCTAAATCCTCATGTGAATCCTCTCACAGTGTGACACTCAATCTACACGAGGAAATCAAGAATGGTTTTCAACATGTATTATATATCACATACAGTGCGCGCCTTTGACCGCGACTCACAGTCGACACTCCGCTCAAACACTGTTTTACATCACAAACTCAGACTCTAGTGCGAGTAAACCTCCAGCAATGAGGTCAATGCATAGTTCATGTTTCAAATCAAGTACGAGCAATATCTCCAGTACTATGCTATGCACAATATCATCAAATCAAGTATGAGCAATAGCTCCACTACTATGTCATGTATAAATCATGAAGAATCGAGTACGAGCAACGCTCCAGTACTCTGTCATGCTTCTTATGTAAAACTCGAGTACGAACTAATCGCTCCAGCACTCTCTCATGTATATATCATGTAAAACTGAGTACGAGTAAGAACTCCAGTACTCTATCATGCATGTCATGGAAATGTAGTGCGAATCACAATCCAGCACTAATATATGTGGAAAATATATGAAACCTGTGCGAGCTGTGCTCCAGCACGATTTATTCTCACATAATATGATAGATGGCTCTTTAAAAAGGGATGGTTTACAAAACATCAAAATCAGCACTATAAAGTGTGCTTAATTCATATCTACCTTAAGATCATTAGCCAATCTATTTATTCTTCTGCTAAGCAGCAGTAAAACCCTCGAAATAGTGGTTTCCATACTTTTTACAACTTTTCACAAAAGTTGACTTTTTAACTAACTAGGGGTAAAATTGTAATTTGTCACTATCGGGTCACAATAATTATTATTCACTTTCTCTGACTCTCAGAGTTTTTAAGTGAATGTAAAAGCAGATGAAAATATGTACAGGTATCTCTAACTACTCACAAAAGTCCCTTACCTGCAATCACTCAAAAAATTTCACTTTCTCAACGCTGCTCGATCCAGCAGTCCAATTTGCTTCTCCAATACTCTTTGAAGATGCATATAACCATTTATCAGGTTAATTACACTTTTCCTACTGTATTTCACCTTAAATACAGTCTATTTCCCTTAATGGGCTTTAATAAACCTTAATGGGTCTAACTAGGCCTTAAGCCCATTTCCATTTTACTATTCATTTTCGTTGGCTTGTGGGGCCCACCAACTCTTATTGGGCTTGTCCTAGACCCATTACATCACATTGGGCTTAAAATATTTGGGCTTGGCCCATTGGGCCTCTTGGCCACATGCCATGGCCGAGAGCTATCCATGCCGTTGGTCACACCATGGCATGCCATCCATGCCTATTTGTTTAGCCAATTCACTTAGGCATTTTCACAAACACTTGCTTGGCAATATTCTTAAACATTATATAGTTCATTTAGGCATTTTATCAAACACCTTGATTTTCAACTTAATACATGTATTAATTAATCAAATTGATTAATTCTAATTATGCCATAATCATTAACACATGTACATTAATCCATTTATGTCTTAAAATCATATGGGCATTCATCAATATTTCACTAGTCACTCTCGACCTAACCAAGATCATAGTGATTTCATATGTTTCAATGCTTAAAACATATACCAATATACTTAAAATCATTCATACATTAACATATATGAAATTGAAAACTTGAAAATATACCAATAGTTGTGTTCACACTTGGCCGAAACTTTGGAGGCTCACGGTTTCCACTCTATGGCTCCTTGATAGCCAATTCCAACCTATGTCACTCTCTTTTCAATTTGGAACAACTTCCATGAAGAATGCAAGTTCCAAATATGCCTAATTCCTAGTGATTTCTAGTGAGAGAAAGATTGGATAATGTGTTTCAATGGTTTCTTCTTCTAACCGAGAATGGTGTGGTGAAGATGAAAATGGTGTGGCTGATTTTGTAAGCCACTTACTTAGCCATTAAGCCTTACTTTCCATCCATTAAGATTGACTTCCTAAAGCTTAGTTATGAGTCACCTAATGAGTCACCTTCTGAGTCATGTTTAGCTTTAACTATGGTTAGATATTTATCTAATGGGCTTTCCATTTAGGCTTCTCGATTTAGGCTTTCTTAATGGGCTTTTGGGCTGAAAATTTTACTATACCTCGGGCCTTTAATTGTCTAAATATTTGGCTGATCAATTGGTCCAACAATTCGGTCTAAAGGACCTAAGAATTTCGATCTACGTTTAGTATACCTTAATGGGCTTTAAATTTTCACTTTAGGCCCATTATGTTTTTAACCATTAAACTAAATCCAGAATCCTTCCGAATAAATTTTCCTTGCTTCCGGGGATGATTATCTTGTATTCTAACCAAGAATATTTTTCTCCAATTTTTTCTCCATACTTAGGTTAATTTTTAACCATGGTTAGTCAACTATGGTAAAAGTCCACTTTTTTTAACTATAGTTGACTTTTCCTTCACCATTGACCAAGTTGTTTTTTTCTCAAAATTCCAAAAGTGTCATATCTTATGTATTACACTCTCGTATTTATGTATCAACCGTTCCCGGTAGATAATTAGACCCGAAACACCTTAACTAGCTAAAAAGGTCCATTTTACCCTTTTTAGCTTTTTCTCTCGTTCCTTGTGTTCGAAACTAAATCAAGTTGACTTTCCTTCATGAGCTCTCTATATTTTCTCATTTTAAGTTCTTATTTTCAGTCAGAATGATTCAGATCCACTTGGTTTAGCCTGTGACTCTTATAGCTCACATTAGGCTTTTTATGTAGCTTTTGCGTGTTAAATCATTTTGCTAACACTTTAAATCTAGTAATTACTCTTCTTATGATTCAACTATAATAATAGGGTGTTCATACACATAGAAATCATAAGGAACAAGCTACATAAAATACGGGTCTGACAGTACAATATATAGCCTGGAGCTCAAGTCCTCCACTAGCCACTACTCCGTACGTCGCAGGGAAATTCTCTTCACTTAAAGAAATCTAGGTGGAGATAAAACAGGGTGAGCTTCTAAATTGCTCAGTACAGGGTTAAGGGACTCATTTATAAAATAATGATTTGCACAACACAATCATTTTGTTTTGTAGGTGAAAACCCAATAAAACTCAATAGAAAACTGTAGCATGAATCATCAGAACATCATCTCAACTCATTTCTCAAAGCTCATGTAGAAACATGATAATAATTGGTTTAATATAAAACCACAGTTACAAGTAGTTACAAGCATGTGAAAATCAGGATGCGATAATGGATTTTCTCATAAAACGTAATAAAAATCACCGTAATAGTAATGCACGTGGAGCAGCCACGAAACACAATCTCATGTGTAAAACGAGACTAGACAAATAAAACTCATATAAAAACTCGTCATGGCACATCAAAACGATTGAACATGTCCCCTAGGCGGAAATCCCCAATCGAGGGATTTCATCGACAATAATACACCCATGGCCATGGTTCGATGTAGACTTGATCAGAGTCGTACAGTCGTCGATCTTACATGCTATCAAAGCACGGCCCAGTCTTACATGCTATCAGAGCAATGCCACACATCGCTGCCGCGGAGCGGGGTCATCTCGCGTTACCAGAACGGAGGAGTCGATCTTACGTGCTGCTAGAGCACGGCCCGATCTTACATGCTACAAGAGCAAAGCCCGATGTGTATTCAACATTACACGCCTAAGTCTCAGTAATAGCCATTATCAAATAAAATCGTTTTGCCTTCACGTAGCGCTCATAATGGTTTTTCTCATAAAACTCATATAAAAATTGTTTTGTACTCAACACAAAACATGTCAATACTGAGTTCAAACCGGTAAAACCATGCACACATTTCTCAAATCTCAGTACCCCTTAACGTAGAGCCCAAATCACTTTTCACTTTTTAAACTCAAAACAGTTGTAAAACAATTTCGTATTTAGTTTACAACTCATAAAAATTGGGCCCCAACCGGCTATAAAACCGTGTGCAATAACTCACTCTCAACTCATAAAAACGTGCTTGTTTTCTCAAATCACATTTCATACTACAATATCATTACAAAATCACATACACAAATAAGTTTAAGTTTTCCCTTACCTCGTTACACCTCATATAGTGCAATCGTTCCCCCAAACGATGGACTAGCCTCGCATTCCTCTATAGAACTCCCGAGCTGTCCAAACTATGTTAAAACATCAATAATTCATCTCAATCACATCATCGAGCACATATTTTCTCATATTCTCGTTAAATGCTACAAACCTCATTTTTCTCATATTCTTATCCTAATCCACATTCTCATCCACAACATTTCAAAATCTACATATTTCATGCACAATATCCATGCCAAAATCACCTCATTGCCTCAAATTGAATAATATCATCACTCTAAAAAAATCATAATTTCATCAACCCTAATCATTTCCTAGTTATTTTATCACAACTCCCATAGTCACAATCAGCAAAATCACCCCAATATCAAATATTAAAGCTTAGGAATTTACCCAAAACTTATGGAGAGTTCTATTCTCACCTCGATTCGATTCATCCTTCGAATTCTAAGTATGTTGCTCTCCTTTGGGTGAGGAACAACTTTACTTCTTGCTACAACCCCTGATTCGAACGAAAATGGGCGATTTGGAGGAGAGAGAAAGCTAGGGATTCGATTGAAATGGGGTTTCTAGAGAGAGAAAATTTGAGATGCAGGAAAAACACAGGGGCCCTTTTATAGACGGGGGGTAGGAGATCGATCTAGTCCTTGATGAGATCGATCTCTTTTTGAATTTGGGAATGTTTTAGGGTAATTTTATGCCTAGGAGATCGATCAATTATAGGGTGAGATCGATCCCTTAATTGCTTTATGAGATCGATCTGCTCCTTGAGGAGATCGATCTTTTATTTACAAAATGCTTCATGAGATCGATCTTCTTGCCTATGGGATCGATCTGCCTATCAGTTCTTGCACATTTTCTGCATTCTGGAGCCATGAGATCTATCTCTCATCCTTGGAGATCGATTTGGCCTTCACAGATTGTACTGCTGCTGCATCAATTTGTAGAAAACTCAATGTAAAACTTCCCAAAATCTACCCTATAGTCCACATTTCAACCCATACACATTCAAGACTTAATAACTTCATCTTCTTATACTTCATCATATTTAAAACTTGCGTGTACATAAACATATCATAATTACATACAAAAAATTATAATTCTCATAAATGGGGTATACAAAATTCACAGTTCTCACAGAAATAAAAAGGCGGTGAGCTCACAGCTCAATAAAGAAATAAGGCAAGCAAGTAGATAACCACACTATCTATAAAATACAACGCTCATGCCACTAAATCATTTCCTTTTCGACTCATATCTAAAGCATGTGTCTTTCTTGAAACATTTATACAATATATACATATAGATATAAATCATCAGTTATGAAACTGAAAACATGCTGGTTTAATAATCTCAACAATTTATGCAAAACATTGCATTGCTCAAGTAATTAATGTAAATCACATTTTATCATGCCATTTCAATTAAATCAAAACAATATGGCATATTGTCATGTAAAAACATGAAAATCCGGGCCTCACCCGTCCCTCGAGTTACCGTTATCACACACAAAGTAACATGTTCATATTATAAAATCATGTGATAATTTATTCAAGAAATCTCAAGTGAATGAAACGAGATAGGCGACTACATGTTCCAAGATTATGATCATAACTCATTTTTCATGATCTCAGGCTACACAGTACTCGGTGTGCGGGGTCTCACATTTGCTGTAACGGGAGGTGGGTCAAATCCTCTACTGTCAGCTCACAACTCAATAACATCATGTACTCACGATACATCGTACTCCATGTGATATACACGGTACAAAGTACTCCATGGACCCAATCCTCATAGTCGGGGTGCCTGCCATAGGTTTTAGCCCTCATAGAACGGATATACCTCGTAGTCGGGGTGTTTGCCATAAGTCTTAGCCCTCATACTATGGATAATATTTTCGATAGCCCTCGACCATATCTCAAAATGTTACACGTGTGAGCATATAATCGGTGCAAAACACAGTCAGCACAGGCTCCCAACACGGCTGTTTCATGCTCTCTCTTTCAAAATTCGGTACGTGTGAGTAAACTCCCAACATGAACTCATGCATATAGTTATATAAAACTAGTGCGAACTATGCTCCCAGCACTATATCATGTAAAATTGAGTATGAGTAGTGCTCCAATACTCTATCATGCATCATCAATAAAACTGAGTACGAGTAACGCTCTAGTACTCTATCATACATCAATCGCATTAAAATCAGTACGAGAATATACTTCAGTATTATGTGATGCATATCTTATAAAATCTAGTGCGAGTATCACTCTAGCACCAATGGTTTTCACACAAATCGATATATGGCTTATTTCAATTGAAATTTCACTCAATCAAATCAAATTAGCACTCAAATGTGTTGTTTTCGCATATACATGAAAAAAATAGTCATTCTATCAATGCAACTATCAAAACTAGTCACAAACATGCTTCCTAAGCTTTTTATCCTTAATTTGGATAAATCCACAATTTCACCATTATCGATTCCTATCGAAACTTTTCTATACACGAAATTTCATATACGATATAATAATCAAAATTCTATTTGAAATACGTGTAGCTAGCTCTAGCTACTCACGAAATTCTCTTACCTTGAATCACGTCACGTGACCTCACTTCCTCGGTGTTGTTCACTCTCGCAGTCCGATCGGCTTCCAATATAACTTCTGAAGCTGTTAATAATCATTCACATCAGTATACCTTAATATACTTAGTTTTAACTTGCATGAATCTAAATCAATGCAATTATCCTTTTTTTATACTCATTTGGCCTTATTTCAGCTCATTGGACTTTACTCTCTCTTAGGTCCCTTTCGATTTTACAACTCATTTCTCGAGAATCTATTAGACTCGTCCAAGTCTACTGATTCAATTTAAACCGGCATGATCTCTCATATGCCTTAATTTCATCATTTTCTCCCACTATGGTATTTTACCATATATCTCACATACCTATTTTCATTTCTCATCTATTTCAATTTATGTATTTCATAAAACTATCTAACAATCATACATACATGCTTATTTCACCCTTAAATCCATGCCTACTCAACTTTCTCATTATTTTCTCAAATTCATGTCAATTCTAGGTCATGGATATTTAACATGATCAAGGTGTTTTCAGCAAATCAAATATAACCAATCAACTCACCAAGACACCTATATTAACATATATGATGTTGGTGTATTGAATCTTACCTAGCTTGAACTTTTCCTCTTTTTGCCAAATTTGGAAAAATTCACCTTGCTCCTTCAATCCTTGATTCCAACTTCTAGTTCCTTCTATGTTGTTCTCCTCTTTACTAGGAACAACTTTGTTAAAATGAATCTCACTCAAAACTACTTGAAAAATGAAGATTTTTGGAGAAGAAAGGTTAGGTTTCACTTTGGTTCAATGAAGGTTTGGTGCTCTCGGGAAAATGAAGATGTATGAGTCGTGTGTATATAGAATTGCCCTTGGAGATCGATCTCCTAAAGGTGAGAGATCGATCTGCCTTGTGTTTATCTCTTCAGAAAATGACTTTTTATGCTTAGGAGATCGATCTGCTCTTTAGCGTGAGATCGATCTGCTTAACATAGAATCATAAGGAGATTGATCTGGCCTTTGAATGAGATCGATCTGTTCTACCCAGAACCTAACCAAGATCGATTTGCATTGAATGAGGGATTGATCTGCTCCTCTTATGCTGCAAATTTTACCCATAATTCACTATTACATTCATGTTCAATTTGCTTAACTACCCGTTTTGCATTTCTTACACATTCGAAACTTAAAAACATTCATTCCTTATGATTTATATCAAATGTGACTTGTCCGTAAATAACAAAATCATAAAGAGTACATATTAAATTACAGGCTTTATACATTATCAAGATAAAAATCAGAATATATATATATAGATAAAGAAATAGAGTTTCGATCAGATACAAACTCATATATTTAAAAGCACAATCACCATCAACAAGTGACAGAGGACAGGTATGATTTATGAAACTAAGTTTCTATTTTTTTACAGAAACTCTGTCAAATTCTTTGTGTGACCTAAGTATTGGAGTGCTTACGCAAGAAAAAACCTTTACATCTCTCTGATTGTTCATTTTCTTATAGAGCTTTCGGTAGCACGTGACACAAAAATCAAGATGATGATGTAAGTAATTTGTAACTATTGTAACGAGCCACAACAAATATAAAATTAATTTTTATTTATCTTGTATAATTAATTTTAATCTAAAAAATTTATTTTATAAATATATAAATATAATTTTTTTATTATATATTATTTTTATTTAAAATTTAATAAAATTTTACATCACTTAAATCAACCTTTTGAATTATGAATAAGGCCAATTAAATACCAACCGTATGTGGTGGACTTTTCTGGTTATAACAAACGCTACGGTCCTGCTAGAGAAAATATCTTGCGTATAAAGGTAGTTGTATATGCATTTAGTGCTTGAGAACGCTCATAAGGCAGCGTGCCAAGATCAATCAAGGGTATGGACGACTCTGGGGAAAACCAACCGCCTCATGGAGCTATTTTCCAAATGTATTTAATGCATTTAATGCATTTAATGTGTCTAGTTGTACTCTTTATTAGTTGGAACTAATCTGATAATCTTCTATTGTAACTGATCTGTTGTGTAGTAATCTCATTTGTAAAAAAAGTTTAATTTGAATAGATAATAAAATTAATTTTAATAAAATTAATTAAATTATTAAAAATATATTTTTAATAAAATAATAAAAATAATTATAAATAAGAGCATAATTATAATTTTACTCTTAAAAAAATTTATTGCTTTCTACCGCTTCGCGCCAGTGCACCGAATACTTAATGCATTTAGTTGTACGCTTATTAGTTGAAACTAAGCAAGTAATCTTCAGTTGCAACTTTTCTTTTCAATCGAGAAGGATAGGATGGATGCGCTGCCAATAAATTTTTGAATGTAATGATTAAAAAATTCGTGGCATATTATAATATAATATTTAAAATCAAATTTAAATAATTATATTTTATTTTCAATTATTAAATAATCTTTTATGACAGAAAAATAACTATTCATGCCAAGGGAACGCCGACGAGCATACTTATAGGTTAGCAAAGTATGCACCGATTAAAGTTGAGAGTACCTGTACGGAGCAGAGGACCATATATCATCCATGACGCAGTCGCTATTGATTGTAATGGTTCTCCGTTAATGGAGCAGTCGCTATTGATTGTAATTAGACCTGGCAATTCGTGTATCTGTGTCATGACACGACACGACACGAATTAAAACACGACACGGATTTATGAAACACAAATACGACACGAATTATAAAACGTGTCTGAAACGTAAACACGAACACGATACGTATTTTATACGTGTGACACGTGACACGACACGGTTGACACGTTATAATTATCCGTGTCACACGACATGACACGACACGACACGATAAACACGAAAAAAAATATAACTGACACGATTAAACACGACACGAATAGACACGACACGGATGACACGATTAAAAATAAAACATAATCAAAAAGAAAAAAATCATAATATTTATTGATTTACATCAATAATTTAATTTACATGCATTCAAATATTACTAACAAATATAACATAATAATAATCTTCAATTCATATCATCCATAATATTTATTTAAAATTAAAAAATATAGAAACAAATTATAAAAAGTTAACATTAATTCAATAAACATAATAGTCAACAAACATTTAAAAATTAAGTTCGCAAATACGATAACTCAATACAATGTAAAAAATAACAATTCAAAAAGTTAACATAACTCAATAGGATTCAGTAAATTTATATTACAATTTAAATAATTTCTTATAAATTATAAACTTATATTATGATTTAAAATAAATCATATATATATTAATATCTTATTCTTATCATAATAATTTGTATGTTAATATTATGTTATTATGATTTTTTATAATATGATAATTGATATAGAATAAAATATAAAATTTCTTACTATATTGTAAATTTATAATTATATAAAGTATAAACTCGTATCATCATATCATGTGATACAACGTTAGTATCAATGATACAAAATAATTAATTATAAAACTCTTCTATTACAATACAATATTTATATTTTATACATTATAACAAAATATTATGTGTATATATATATATATATATATATATATATATACATGCATTATAATATCATATATGTTAGAATTGTAAATTGTATATTAACTTACAACAATTTTTTTTCTAATTTCAATACTTTATTTTTAGAATTTAATTTTTTTATTATTTAACTAATTTAATTTTATATTTAATTTATTAATTTATTTTTTTACAATATTTATTAAAGTATTAATTCATTTTAAGATATAAATTAATTTTCATTCCATATTATTTCAATATAATATAGTAGTTTATTTGGTAAATACTTAAAAAAAATATTTTTGGCCAATGTTCAACTCCTCCCACAAACATATATTATTTTCGTGTCTTACACGTGTATCGTGTATTCGTGTATTCGTGTGACACGGTTTAAAAAAACGTGTTTCCGTGTCTTACACGTGTTTAGCCGTGTCTGACACGGTTAAATACGAAAATTGTCGTGTCAAAATTCGTGTTGACACGGATAAACACGAAACACGAATTTTTCAAACACTTATACGGTTTTTTCGTGTCGTGTTCGTGTCGTGTCACTCGTGTCGTGTCTATATTTGCCAGGTCTAATTGTAATGGCCCTCCGTTAATGGAGCTTTCTTTGACAAATAAAAAATAAATGAAATCAATTTAAACAAACCATAATATTTCGTACGAAAGTAAAATCTTGGATCTTCATCACCAAAACAAAAAATCTTGTATCTTCTTCAAAATCATTATTTTCTTTCATATCCAAATTGACTTTAAAATAATAAGATACTAAGACAATGTAACCAAAAAATAAATACTGATACACAAAATTAATGAAAAATAATGATAAAGACTTCCCTGCGTGATGCACCTTATGGGGATTAATGGGGTCCAAGCCCATGCTAACTCAAAAAATTTATTATTTCATTATCATTATTAGAATTTTTATCTACTCATTTCTATTTAAGATAATTTTTTCGTCTAACTCTCTTTTCGCTCTATTTTTTCAAAGGATTTCCCTTCAAATCTTTTGCGGTCTTCCCCTATTTTTGAACTTTTTTCATTATATATAACTTTCAATCTCCAAATTGGTGTATCCATAACTCTACATCGTATTTATCTAAACCAACGTAACTGACTTTCAATCATTTTGTCTTTGATAGGTGTCACTCCAATCTTCTTGCAAATATCCTCATTTCTCATTCTATCATTTATCGTATATCTGTACATCCACTGCAGCATTCACATTTCTACTACATTCATCTTTTATATAAGTAGTCTTTTAGTCGCTTAACATTACTACCATAAAGCAATACTAGTCTAACAACTATCCTATAAAACTTGCCTTTAAATCATATATAAATTTCTTTATCGCACAACACATTTGTAGTGCTTCTCCACTTATTCTAGTCAGTTTGGATCCTATGGGTCACATCTTCATCATCTCTCCATCCATCTGTATAATCGTCCTTAAAAATCAGAAATGATCCCACTTAAGGATTGTCGCCCCATCTAGCATCACTATGTTTCGTTCTTCCTCTTTATTTGAACTAAATTTACATTTCATGCATTCAATATTTACTCATCTTAATCTAAGCCCTCTTGATTCTAGCATTTGTCTTTGCATTTCTAACTTCATATTGACCTCTGCTTTAGTCTCAACATAAAAGACAATGTCATTTGTAAACATCATAAACCAAGACACATTATCTTGAATTGATTTTGTCAGCTCATCCATTACGGTATCGAACAAGAATAGGCTTAACGCTGACCCTTAATGTCTTAGTGTGATAGAAAATTCGCTTGTTTGCCTTCCACATGTCCTCACATGTGTCATTGCATCTTTATACATGTCCTTAGTTATTCAAAATATTTCACAAGAACTTTTTTCTTCATTAAAGTGACCACTGTAAACTTCCCTAAGCACTTTATTACATACTTTCTCCAAATCTATAAAGACCATATAAATATCTTTACCTTATACTAAAGAACACTTCACAAGTTGTCTAAATGTACCGTCTCTTGTTCATTAGCCAGGCATAAAACCAAATTGATTATTTGATAACTTTATACTCTTCATTAATAACTGCTCTATCACTTTTTTTTCATAATTTTATCGTGTCACTCATTAGTTTTATGCATCGATAGTTGGAGCAACTCTAAATATTCCATTGTTCTTCTAAAAAGGTACAAAAACGCTCTTCCTCCATTCCTCAAATATCTTGTTAGTGCACCAACTCATATTAAAAAATATTGTTAGCCACCTAACTTCTATCTTTTTTCAAACTTTAATAGAAATGTCATCAGGTCTGATAGTTTTCCTTGTCTTCATCCTCTTTTACCTCTATCTCTTTGATTTTGTGTATAAAATATTGATTCAGATCCTTGGAAGGCACTCAGATATTATCTAAATTTTGGCTTTGTTTGTCATTAAATAGTTTGTTGAAATAATCACGTCAACTGTATTTAATGTCATTTTCCTTAATAAAGTTCTTTGGTACTCATTCTTGATACATTTCGCAACTCCTAGGTCGTAACTCCTTCTCTCTCTTACTTGTGCCAATCTCTACTTTTTCTCGCCATCTTTTGTGCATAATTTGTCGTAAATCTCTTTCACAACCTTCGCTTTAGCTTTTGTCGTTGCCCTCTTTACCTCCTTCATTGCTAACTTGTATTTTATAAAGTTCTCCTTGATGTTGTTCTTCTTCTAAGTCTTGTAACAATCTTGCTTAGTCTTTACAACTTTCTTAACCAATTTAGTCCACCATATTGCATCATTTCCAATCGTTGCTCTTCCATTTGATACTCCTAATATCTTCTTACCTACTTTTCATATGCATTTACCACCTTATTCCATAATATATTTGGGTTTTTTAAGTTGTCCATTCTTATTTCTAGGTCCGACAATATTTACATACTACATGAAAATTTTCTTTTGGCTTCTACTATCGAATCCTTATAGCTCTTTTCTGTTGGTTCCTTTAATACCATTTATGAACTTTATGTCTAGAAATAGAAGTATATGATGTGTGGTTACACTTTCACTTGGGATAACCTTGCAGTCCAAATATTTATATTTATCCCTCCTCATTGTAAAAAGAAATCTACCTAATTTGCGCTCTGTTCACTTTTAAATGTTATAAGGTGAGATTCTTTCTGCCTAAATATTATGTTCACTAGGGTTAGGTTGTAGGATAAAGAAAAATCTAGGATAGTAATCTTCGTTTCTTACACCATAGCTAAAATGCTCATCTATGCTTTAAAAACCCTCTCTACTAACACTTACATGGCCATTAAGTTTACCGAGCCATTAATGTCACCAACATAAAAATGCTTTCTCCTATAGGCACTTCTTGTACTACATTGTCGAAATCGTTCGAAAACTATCATTTATTAGCCTCATCAAGCTCTATTTGTGGTGTATACAAGCTAATAACATTTAAAACCTTCCCTCTAAGGACTAGCTTAACTAAATAATTCTATTCTCCTATCTCCTAACTGGTACAACATCTTTTGATACTCTTTATCTATGATAATACCTACACCATTTTGGTCTCTATTTTTTCTGTGTACTAAAGATTATACGGTCAAAGTGTTATATCCCTAACCTTTTCTTCAACTCATTTGTTCTCCAAGAGACATAAGGTGTTAACCCTCCTTCTACTCATAAACTTTTAAATCTCTGCTAATTTACCATTAAGCATACCTCTTCCAAGAAGCTAATCTAAGCTTGTGGTTATGAACAAACTTTTTTACCCAACCTTTCCATCATGGTGTGGGAACAATTGCCTATTTAACAGCACATCTAGGCGTTAATATGGTGCATTGCTTCCAAGTGACAAACTAGCAACCCTTGCATACTTTTCACTATACATGTGGTCCAATGCAGCACACCGTTGTATAGGGACAGTCCAAAGAAGTTCTCCTATTGGTTCATCTCACAAAATTGAACATGTTTTAAATGGTTGGTTGTTTAAACCTATCACCAACCCTTTTCCTTTATCCGACTATATTATCATATGTAAATACCATAAATTTGCAAGCGTAATCGTTGTTGGCTGTAAATAATAAATTGGACAATTAAGATTTAATATATGATCATAGGTGAATTAAATTAAGTCTAAACATTAGGAAAATATAACTATAGAAGAGAATGACATATAGGTATGTATTTACTACAGTTACAGTCAAGGAAACAAGGTAAATTTCATAGTACATTTAAAAGTATAGATATATATACATATATACAAAGTATGGATTGCCTTCAAAATCCTGAGAGCAATCGTGAGGCATTAAGGTGTAAGAAAATAAATGTGATTATACAATGGAAGCATAAAGAAAAAAGAAAGGAAGTGACATGGTGATAGGATAGTTTTCGTTGGAGAAAGAAAAAGAGAATTGAGTTGAAGGGATGATGCCGACTAGCCTTGGTATTATCAGTGTAGTATTATTAAAGCAAATTAGGTGAGATTTAAGGTAGTGCTCGGTAGTGGGAAGGAAAAACCAAAAAAGAAGAGAGGAAATGTGAAGATGATGGTCTGAAATGTGGCAGGCTCGACAATGAAGAGAAATGGATGAAAGTCAGAACTGAGAAGATTGTTGTAACCTGCATCGATTAAGTAGGAGAAAAAATAATAATACAAAATTGTAGCAGGAAATCAGGAATGAAAAATGAAATGAAAGGAATACGTGTGATGGTCTAGAAAATGAAAGGAAAGAAAAGTAGAGAACGTGTGATGGATTACTGGAAATTAGAATAGGAGACTGGGTGAGTAGGTGAGGCAAGAAACAAAAGAAGGAAAAAATATATATATAGGCAAAAAACACGAGAAAGGAAACGAGCATGAATGTGGAACTATAGGCTGAACAAAAAATAGGAAAGAAAAGAAATCTGATGCAGAGTTGAAACAGTTGTTTGCTACTTTTTGGGAGCTGTTTGTTATTGTGTGGAGTTGAGAAACATGGAAAATCGAAGCTGGAGGAGGAAAGCTACTGTAACGTTTATGTTGATGCGAATTGGAAATAGAGGTCCTGGAAGGAAGTAGCTGTTGTAACTGAGAGTAGCTAGAACTAAGAGCTCCTTATAGAAGGATGCTAACCAGTAAAAACCAGCAGTGATTGTGCAAGTTCCTGGAAACCGAGAAAGAAAGGAGAGTGGATTGGGTTCATCTTGGTTGGAGGTTTCGGTAAAAAAGGAGGCAGTAGGAAGAAGAAAAAATAGTGAAAGGGGAAAAGTGATGAAGCAGAGGAACCTAAGCCGAATCGTGAGTAGAGGAAAAGAGGGAAGAACTGGGCTGAAGCAGTAGAACAGATGAGTCTCATCCTCTAAAACCGAAGTAGGACGATGAGTGCTAATCGAGAGAGGAAGAAGGTGCAAGGAAGTTCAGGACAGCTGATGGTTTCAAGGGCTGTTTCATTTTGGTGTAGTTAGAGACTGGAACAAGGACCATTGTTGGATGACCAAGAGTTGGCCACTGGCGGTAAGAGGAGCTAAAGCTGACTACACACGGAGGAAGGGAATTCGAGAATGAGGATTTATATGAGCAGAAATTGATGAAGCCGAGACTGTACAGAGAAGAGAATGAAGTTCATCGGGTTCTAGCAACATGGACAGCTCGAAAGGAGATAGAGGAAAGGAGCTGAAACGAGAGGGGTGCGGTGGACTGGAAACAAAGAGGAAAACAAAATGCTACAGCAAACAGAGGTATAGCAAGGGAGACTGGTAAACGGTGAACTGAGAATGGAAACGAAAGGGAGAAGACGATGGAGGTGGCGGGTACGCTAAATGATGGAGGAAGAAGGTGAGGAAGAGAGCTGCATGAAGACAATGGTTGGAGCGTTCAGTTCAGTGCGGAATAATGCCAAGAGATGGTGGAGGAAAGCAAAAACAGAGCATAAGATCAGGAGGATCAGTGAAGAAGAAAGAGAATAAGGAATTTTGGCAAGAAGAATAATAATTTAAAAAAAAAAGAAAGAAAAAGAAGGAATGCATATATATATATATTATTACTGTGTGTATATATATATATAAATAATAAAATTTAATTTGGATCAGAGTACACAAGGAATTTGGGTAAGTCGAGCGATAGACTACTTGAAAAATATTATTGCAATTACGGGTACGAACTTCCGGGGAAATAAATCAAATAAAGCTGACTTACCGACTCGCAACGTTGAGGCATTGAGGACCACAAACAGACACCAAGGAAAGAAAATTCTCGTTGCTGCTAGAGATAAATATTCGTAATTTTCGTATATTTGTAGATATAAAATTTTAGGTTGAATTTCGCAGTACCGAAATTACATAAAAATCTAAGGTGAATTTTATGGCTCTGAAAATTATAGGTTTTAGCTTGGTTGATCAGCCTAATTTTACTGGTCGAATTTAAGTGGTTTGCATGGATTTTGATATGGCATGAATTCTGTTTAAAACCTAAAATCTTGAATTTTTAAAATTTACCTGGACTGTTTTATGGGATTTTATCAGAAAAGGGGCTAGACAAGCTTATTTTGAACTGTTTCGAGAAACAAATGGAATTTATATGTGTTTAAGGCAAATGATCTGTTTATGAAAATTATAAATGAGATGTGCTGGAGCGCGTGCCGACTGTATCGTACGGACCGACTCACACTGACGAGATGTGATTAAGTGCGTTCTGACTGTGTGTCGTACGATCTGACTCGCACTGACGAGACTACTTGAGCGCGTGCAGACTGTGTTGTATGGTCTAACTCATACTAGATTTTAATCTGATGTATGAGAAAAAAACCATGTTGGAGCCGTCATGTATTGCTATGTGATCTTGCACTGACCTGCTCGCACGTGATTTGAGACAAAGGCACTAATTAAATCATGTTGCACATCTGTCTATTTTGTATTAGTTACTATGGTCCATAGAGTACGATGTACCATGTTTCTGATTCTGATTCTGGTCTTTGGACATTCTAATCTATGAGCCGTTTAGGTAGCTGACCACTCCCACAACGATTGACATCCCGACACACCTGGCCCATGATTGCCCGGAGTCATCGACATTGACTAATTGTCACTTCTGATATATGATATAGCATGTTTGCCTTGTCTCGTCTATCTGAATTTTTGAATTGACAGTGTGATCATAATTCTGAAAAGAACTGTATATTTTACCACATGAAAGACCGTGGAGGCCACCTCTTGAATCCTGCAGGACCAAAGTGTCACACTATCATCACTTTTAAAAGTTGTTTAAAGTTTTAGAAAACAGTATTAATTTCAGTTCCATTTTCATATTGAAATTGCCATGGTTTTTTTCCACTTTGATTTTTTGAAACTGGCAATGCCTCTGTGAATATTTGAAATATTTTCTAAACTGCCTGCATGAACTATGATATCTGAAAATTCGTTTATTTTGCCACTGGAAGCTCTGAAATTTCTATATTTACCATAGTAGTTAATTTTACTACCGATATATGTTTTGGTTTCTGAAATCCATTGTTGGTATCTATGAATTTGCGGAACAACTTGTATACTTTGTGAAATGTTCCAGATTTGAGAGATACATATATATATATATATATATATATATATTAGGTAATGTATTTATCTATGTCACAACCCTCAATCCACCAAAAATTCACTACAATTTTCTTTACATTTATCGATTATTATTTAATTCGATTCTTTTTATTTGTTCTTTATCTTTACCTTACCTGATCGTGAACAGCTACACCTCCAACAGTTGGGCTGTGTATCAGTGTCAATCTTATCCAATCATACCATTTCAATATACAATTCGTTTAAACGTAAACATGTGTATTTCAAAATCAAAGTTACTGTTTACATGTGTTTACAATCTTATACATCCCCAAAAATTACATTTAAAGACATTACTATGCTTTGACATGTCACAAAAATCATACAAATGTATATACCCCATGTGATGGGATGCAGCAGACACCAAAATCCAATCCTCAGTCACCCACTATCTTATAAAGGCCTAAGCCTGCCCCTCACCAGGTTTGGCTCAATGGTACCAAGAGTGCAAGAACTAAGACTTTAAGGTCTTAGGTTCGAGTCTCTGGGGACACGTTTCCTGGGAATTTCCCAGTGGAGCAAAACTGTGAGGAGGCCAGTGGGCTAGCCCAAAGTAGACAATACGTGGAGTGTGGGGCTCTGAGTGACCTGGTGAGGGGCGGGCTTAGGCCTTGGCTCAATGGTACCAAGAGTGCAAGAACTAAGACTTTAAGGTCTTAGGTTCGAGCCTTTGGGACGCGTCTCTTTGGAATTTCTCAGTGGTGCAAAACCGTGAGGGGGCCAATAGGCTAGCCGAAAGCGAACAATACGTGGAGTGTAGGGCTCTGAGTGACCTAGTGAGGGGCGAGCTCGTGCCTTTACATATCTACTGTAAGTGCTCTGTAAAGGGGGAAAATAAGGGGGTGAGCAAACCACGCGCTCAATAAGACAATCATGCGAGCAGTAGATAACTGTACTATCTACGAGATCGTGATGTCATGCTTAAATCACACATTTATCTGTTATACTCAAAAAGTATGCTCATGCTAGTGTTTATGCCATGTAAAGCAATTCATGCTAATAAAATTAGTGCACAGTTCTCAAAACATAGCATGGAAAATCTTCATGCGTAAATCAAAATCAAGGCATGGTAAATCATCATGCAAAATGAATATATAAGGCATTTCAAATCTCAAGACAAACGATATAAAATCATCACTCGTCAGGACTCAGCCCTTCCGATGGACTATCCTAACCCACAAACACATTTCAAAACATAGATTTTTCATTCAACAATAGACATGTGAGATAGGCATATAATATCAATAGGGGTAATAACTAGGACTATGGTCATATCCTCTGTGATCCTAGGCTACACGGATCCTAGTGTGCGGGGTATCACCACTATTTACTTTCGTACGGGAGGTGGGTCATGTCCAACCCGTCGGTCCATAGTAGAATCCATCATCCGAAGACGGCTTATATGTCATGACCCAATTTTCCTAAAAATCACTACAAATTTTTCGTTTTTTTGTTTATTATTTATTTCTTACCTTCCTCTCATCGTGACCATCCTACTAACAGTTGGGCTATGATTCGGTGTTAGTCCCCTCACACTACTTACCATTCCATTTCCATGTTACATTTACATATTAGGATTTTTCTATCCTTTGACTTAAACTAATACATTCACAATTGGATTAATTTAACCTTACATCCCCGACATCATATCCGTTTACAGTACAGTACATTTACATATTTAGATACGAAACTATACAAATGTGTATACCTGTTTCTCGATGGGAAGCAGTGGATACCAAGAGGCAAATTCTTAGCCGCTCACTAACTACTGCGAGTGCTCTGAAAAGATGGGAAAATAAAGGGGGTGAGCAAACCAAGTGCTCAGTAAGGCAATCATGCAAGTATGTAGATAGCTCCACTATCTACATGCTTATAATGCAATGCCCTTAAATCCATTTCTTTTCGTTTAAATCTCACACACAAAATCATGCATACATTAATGCCACAGTTTATAAAAACTATTCGTGCATATATAAATCAGGCAACTCATGCATCGATGGCATTTTATGTAAAATCATAATTCACATGAAGTAAATCAAGATCATGCATTATTTCATGCCATGTAAGACAAATCATGAATTTGTAATTAAAGCATGAAAAACTCCTCATGATACTACATTTAAATCAATTCAATAAAACTCAGTATAAAATAACCCCTCCGCGTCAATCATCTCATAAATAAATCTCAAACTCATAGAACAATTCGTTATAAAATTCTGTTATAAAATCACCCTTCTTTTAGGGTCACATGTCATAAAATTCTCAGAAAATCTATCATCAAAGTAGAAAATCACATCTCAGTGAAAATCACAAAATCGGGGGCCTGACCCCTCCCTCGGGTCTACCATGGTCTATCGAGACCACAAGTTATATCATGTGAGACATGTAGGTGACTATATCAGTAACATCGAGGACTATGGCCATAACCTAGTGATCCCTGACTATACGGTACCTAGTATACGGGGTATCACACCTGAAATGGGAGGTGGGGCAATCCTGCCGCCAGAACAACATAACATCAGGATTGCGAGGGCAAAGCTTGCTACCTCGTGGCTAATGCCACTCCACTCTAACAATCCTCACGGTACATTGTACTCCATGTGATATACACGGTACATCGTACTCCGTGAACCCAATCTCAGTTAGGGGGTGCCTACAATAAGTTTTATCCACCTATACCAGTTATGTCTCAGTATGCACGAGTGCGCATATCATCTCACTGTGACACACAGTCTACAGGAGGATCCAACACGGCTATATGCATGTCATATAAATCCTTGTGCGAGCGAAGCTCTAGCACGGTTTCATAAAAATTAGTAAAACCTGCGTACGAGTAGTACTCCAGTACGACTTTAAAAAGAGTTATAAATCCATATAAAATCACGTGCGAGCAAGCTCCAACACGATTTTATGCATAAATAAATCAAATCTCGTGCGAGTTACACTCCAGCACGGCTTTTATGCAATTATCATATCAAAATAGGATGCAAGCTAAGCTCCAGCACCTCTCATACATTTCAAATCATAAAAACTAGTACGAGCAATCGCTCCAACACCTTTTTATGCATATCAAGTCAAAACAGTCAAAACAGGGTGCGAGCTAGGCTCCAGCACCTCTCATGCATTTCACAATAATAAAAATCAGTGCGAGCAACCGCTCTAGCACATTTTATTCACACTCATAAACGTAGATGTAGTGAGAGCTATGTGCCAGTAATATCTGTTTCCATATAAACTTGATAGTTGGCTCATTTTCTAAAGAATTGTCATTTAAATATAAATAACACTTACGTAGTGTTATTTTGTGAAATTTATGCAATTACTGGCCACTCTACCGATTTGCTTTGATTAAAACCAAGAAAATTCCTTAAATCATGCATTTTATGCCTGTCATGCTTTCACCATTCTTAGGTGAATTTCCCTCAATAGGGGGTAAAATAGACTTTTACCTATTCTGAGTCCTTAAAATCTTTAAACCATTTCTAGGACCTTTATACATATTCAGTGTTTATAAAAGCTATTAAAAATACGCGTAGCTACCTCTAGCTACTCGCACAATTCTCTTACCTTATTTTTCTGTACAGTCTGACCTTTCCACTGATGTCTTGTCACGCAGTCCGATTTGCTCCCAATCCAATCTCCGAAACTGCGGATAAATATTCATCAAGTCAAATACAATATAATTAATTGTATTTCATATTTTTTGGGCTTAATTTAAATCATTGGGCCCGTTTACCCATATTGGGCCCGATTGTACCCTAATGGGCCTTAATCGGCCTTAAGCCCATTTTCCACTTACTATTCACATTATCGAGGCCTATTGGGCTCATTAGGCACATCAATATTTATTGGACCTCGTTCTAAGCTCTCAGATAGCTCAATTAATTATTTACGACAATTTATCTCTAATTCCAGAATATAATCCATTTTATGCGGAAATTAAATCTATCATTTATGCGATAAATTTTTAACATGCATAACTATGTAAATTGTCGTAAATAAGGGTTACTTACCCGAGATTCCATGATAGTACGTAAATTGAGGCTAATGAGCCCAATTAATAAAATCGAGACTGACTCGAGCTCTCGTTTAACGTCAATTGTCGAGCTACACAATTACATATTTTTTTGGGTCGATTTCCAGTCAAATATTAATCAAATAAAATATTTCAAAATTTAAATCGGTCAATTTCGACTGCTTACTGACTTATCCATAGCTCGATTGCATCACTGAGATTTTTTCCCAATTTTTTCTCTTTTTCTTTTTCCTTTTTTCTTTCCTTTTTTTCTTATTTTCTTTTCTTTTTGGCTGAACCGGTCTGGTCCGGTTCAACATACCATCACTGCACTGAACCGGTCCGTACCGGTTCAGGCCTCACTTTGTCGTTCCGGCGCCGTCCGACCGGTTCCCGACGCGATTTCGACACCAATCGGTGCGCCATTGCCTGGGTGAACTTCTTCGGCCTTCGACTGGAGTCGAAACGGTACCGATGGTCGTCGATTCCATCTTCTCTCCCGCGATCTCTCCTCTTTCGATCTGTTGATTCTGGCCACCTCACCGCGCATCGCGGCTGCCGATGGTTCCCACGAGGTTCGTCGCCCTTCCCCGGCCCTCGCCTGGGGTTCCCTCTCGCCGGTGGTCGTCGGAGCAAGGAAACCGACTCCCTCGGCTTCTTATCTTCTTTCGTTTTATAGAAATCGCGTTTCGCGATTTCTATTTTTTTTCTTTATTTATTTATAATTTATTTTATTATTATTTTATTCAATTAAAATATTATTAAAATCCAAAAATATCTAAAAAAATCTTATTTTATTCATTTAAACAATAAATGAATTTATCAATCTTATTTTGTCTTTTCGATATATTTTTCCAATATTTTCGAGATAATTTTTCGAAGTGAAAATTTTGGTTTATTCCAATAAATTCATATCTTGGTCAATTTGACTCGAAATTTAATTATTTCTTCGTTATTGATCAAGATTTCTCAATCCCATATTTTTAATTAAATTTTCTTGTCACGATTTTCACGACCCAAATTTACCTAAAATCACTACAAATTTTTTGCTTTCCAATTATTATTTAATTCTTACCTTTCTCTCATCGTGACCATCCTACAAACAGTTGGGCTATGATTCGGTGTTAGTCACCTCTCACCTATTTACCATTCCATTTCCATAATCACATTTATAATGGTATACATAACCCTACATCCCCGACATCCTATCTGTTTACCATACTGTGCATTTACATATTTAGATACAAAACCATACAAATGTGTATACCTGTCTCTCGATGGGAAGCAGCAGATACCAAGAATGCAAGTCCTTAGCCGCTCAATAACTATTGCGAGTGCTCTGAAAAGATGGATAAATAAAGGGGGTGAGCAAACCACACGCTCAGTAAGGCAATTATGCAAGTAAGTAGATAGCTCCACTATCTACATACACATAATGCCATGCCCTTAAAATCCATTTCTTTTCATTAAAATCTCAAGTATAAAACCATGCATATATCCATGACATAGTTTATCAAAACTATTTGTGCATCTAGAAAGCATGTAATTCATGCATCAATAGCATTTTATGTGACATCCTTAAACCATAATTAGCATGAAGTAAAACAAGATCATGCATTCTTTCATGTCATGTAAAACAAATCATGAATTTGAAATGAAAGCATGGAAAACACCATCATACTACTGCATTCAAATCATTTCATTAAAACTGTAGTATAAACTAACCCTTCCGGGTCAATCATCTCATAAAACAATTAATTTAAAATTCATTATAAAACTTCGATTATAAAACCACTCTTCTTTCAGGGTCACATATCATAAAATCATAAAATCGGGGGCCTGACCCCTTCCTTGAGTCTACCATGGTCTATCGACCAATAGTTATATCATGTGAGACATGTAGGTGACTATCCATAACAACAAGGACTATGGCAATAACCTAGTCATCCCTGGCAACACGGTACCTAGTGTACAGGGTATCACACCTGAAGCAGGAGGTGGGTCGGTCCTACCCGCCAGAACAGCATAACATCAGGATTGTGAGGGCAAAGCTTGCTACCTTGTGGCTAATGCCACTCCACTCCAACAATCCCCATGATACAGCATACTCCGCGTGACATATACGGTACAACATACTTCGTGAACCCAAGCTCAGTCAGGGGTGCCTACAATAGGTCTTATCCACCCATATCATCTTCGTCTCAGTATGCACGTGTGAGCATATCATCTCACTTTGAGACACAGTCTACAGGAAACTCCAACACGGCTATATGCATGTCATTTAAATCCCTGTGCGAGCAAAGCTCAAGCACGACTCCATGCATATTCATGATATCAGAAAATCTCGTGAGAGCGAAGCTCTAGCACGGTGTCATAAAAATCAGTAAAATCTGCGTACGAGTAGCACTCCAGTACGACTTAAAAATGAATGAGTTATAAATCCTTATAAAATCACGTGCGGGCGAGCTCTAGCATGGTGTTATGCATCAATAAATCAAATCTCGTGCGAGTTACACTCCAGCACGGCTTTATGTATAAATAAATCAAATCTCGTGCGAGTTACACTCTAGCACGACTTTATGCAATTATCATATCAAAACAGGATGCGAGCTAAGCTCCAGCACCTCTCATGCATGTCAAATCATTAAAACTAGTGCGAGCAATCGCTCCAACACCTTTTTATGCATATCAGGTCAAAATAAGTCAAAACATGTCAAAATAGAGTGCGAGCTAGGCTCTAGCACTTCTCATGCATTTTACAAGAATAAAAATCAGTGTGAGAAACTGCTCTAACACATTTCATGCATATAATGTCACACAAATCGGTGCGAGTAACCGTTCAAGTACATTTCTGCACACTCACAAACGCAGATATAGTGCAAGCTATGTGCCAGCACTATTCGTTTCCATATAAACTTGATGGTTGGCCGTTTTCCAAAGAAATTTCATATAAATATAAATAACACCTACATAAACAATCTTGTGAAATTTATACAATTACTGGCCAATCTACTGATTTGCTTTGATTAAAACCAATAAAATTCCTTAATTCGTAAAATTCATTAAATCATGCATTTCATGCATGTCATGCTTTCACCATCCTTAGGTGAACTTCCCTCAATAGGGGTAAAATAGACTTTTACCTATTTCGAGTCCATAAAATCTTTAAACCATTTTTAGGACCTTTATACATAATCAGGGTATACATACATATTCAGTGTACAGAAAAGCTATTAAAATACGCGTTGCTACCTCTACCTACTCACACAATTCCCTTACCTTATTTTCTGTACAGTCTGACCTTTCCACTGATGTCTCGTCATGCAGTCTGATTTTCTCTCAATCAAATCTTTGAAACTGCGTATAAATATACAGCAAGTCAAATACAATATATGTAATTGTATTTCATATTTTTCTAGGCTTAATTTAAATCATTGGGCTCATTTACCCATATTGGGCCCGATTATACCATAATGGGGCTTAATCGGCCTTAAGCCCTTTTTTCCACTTATTATTCACATTATCGAGGCCTTATAGGCTCACTGGGCCCATCAGTATTTATTGA
Source organism: Firmiana major (assembly GCA_033439115.1). Classification (NCBI taxonomy): domain Eukaryota; kingdom Viridiplantae; phylum Streptophyta; class Magnoliopsida; order Malvales; family Malvaceae; genus Firmiana; species Firmiana major. The sequence goes on from CM065905.1 coordinate 45,653,944, forward strand.
GCCTCGTTCTAAACTCTCAGATAGCTTAATTTAGTATTTACGACAATTTATCTCTAATTCTTGAATTTAATTCATTTTATGCGAAAATTAAATCCGTAATTTATGCAGTAAATTCTAACACGCATAACTATGCAAAATTATCGTAAATAAGGGTTACTTACCTGAGATTCCATGATAGTACGTAAATCGAGGCTGTTTCGAGCTCTCGTTTGACGTCAATTGTCGAGATACACAATTAAATATTTTTTCGGGTAAATTTTCAGTCGGATATTAATCAAATTAAATATTTCGAAATTTAAATCGGTCAATTCGACCGCTTACCGACTTACTCGTAGCTCGATTACATCACTGAGATTTTTTCTCAATTTTTCCTCTTTTCTTTTTCCCCTTTTTCTCTTTCTTTTCTTTTCTTTTTTGGCTGAACCGGTTCGGTCCGGTTCAACCCGATTCAGACCGTCGGTTCAATCCAGCTTGACAGATTCGGTGCTTTGTCGGTCGGTTCTCCACCGATTTTCATCGCCAGAAGCTCAGCGGGGTCGTCCGCAGCTCGGATCTAGGGTCGATTTTGTCCAAGGTTGCCGGAAAGTGGCTGGTCCGGCCTCTTTTCTGCTCGCCATCGGTGGCTTCTCTCTTTCTCGTCGTTTTCAATGCTATCCGTCACCCTACCGGTCGATTTAGCCGTCGATCGGTCGGTCTCCACGTGGGCTACCTTCGGCTGTCGTTGGCCGGGCCAAAATCGACGTCGATCACCGATTTTTTCCCCCTTTCTCTGCTCGGGTCTCTTTCTCCTCGGTTTCTCTCTCTTTCACCGCCGATCGCCTGCCCGTTGGTGTCGGTGGTGGCTCGACTGAGCTTCCTTCGCCTAGGCTGCCGCTGGCCGCATCTTCCCGATGGCCGTCGGTGAGGCAAAGAGAAGCTCAGCTTCCTCGCTGTCTGCGTTTCCAATTTTCACGTTTTTCGCAAAAAAAAAAAATCTTCTTTATTTTTTCTTTTTTATTTTATTAATTTATAATTTATTTTAATATTATTTTTATCATTAAAATAATATTAAAATCTAAAAAATATCTAAAAAAAAACTATTTTATTCATTTAATCCGTAAATAAATTTATCTGTTCGATTTTACCTTTTTGGTATATTTTTCTAATATTTTCGGGATCATTTTTTGAGGCAAAATTTCTAAAAATATTAAATAAATTCATATCTTTATCAATTTAGCCCGAAATTTAATTATTTCTTCGTTATTGATCAAGATTCTCAAATCCATTATTTTTAATTAAATTTTCTTGTCCCGATTAATATCGAATTTTGATCTTTTGACCGTTTTACCCTTGCACGTGTTCAAAAATTTCATTTCAATCCTCTTGCATTTTTCATTTCATGTTTTGAATAAAATCGGGTCTTACACGATTAATACTGAATTTCAGTGTTTCGACCATTTTGCCCTTCAACGTGTTCGGGAATACCATTTCAACTTCCTTTCACGAACACTCGCGCATTTCATGTTTTAAATAAAATCGGGTCTTACAATATATATAATATCACACATGGTACAACGTACTCCATGCTACTTGCACGGTACAACGTACTCTATGGACCAATATCATCATAATATATCCAGCCACATCTCAATACTCACGTGCGAGCCTGTTTAATCGGCGTGGCACACAGCATACCCAAAGCTCCCAACATGGCTCCTAACATGTCATAAAACCACGTACGAGTAGTCTCAAACACGACAACAAGAATAGTGGACATCTAGTGCGAGCTATGCTCTAGCACCATGTCAAAACTCGTATGAAAACTAGTGCGAGCTACGCTCCAGCACAATGTCATAAAATCCATGTGAAAACTAGTGTGAGCTAAGCTCCAACACTCATACATGTAAAACTCTAGTGCGAGCATCGCTCCAGTACTAATGCACGTATAAAACACGTCAAATCTTGTGCGAACAGTGCTCTAGCACATTTTATTTCCACAAAACTCATGTAGGTGGCTCATTATTTGCAAAACATGGTTATGAAACCAAATCAAGCTACTTTTTGTGCAAATCATTTCAAATACTAGCCAACCTACCAATCACATGCTAAAAGCAATAAAAAGATTTCAAAGCATCATGCTCTTGCTTTTAATGCACTTTTTTTTCAAAATCTCAATTATTTACCCTTCAAACAAACATTTCATCCTAAGACCCTTAGCTACGAGATAAAATCGCCTATGCGCCCGAAAGGCATACAACTATCCATAGGGCTAACACAATTCCCTTACCTCAATTCCCTTGGAAGCAACTCTTCCTTCCTTTCCAGCTTTTCACGATTTGGCTCAACTTGCTCTGGTTTTTATCCTCGATAGCTGCATATATTCATAAATCATATGAGTCAATACCGATAACTCATATTCAGACTTCAACTAATGGATATCTCTCATCTAGTCTATTTCATTAAGTTTGACTAATTATCACATTTGACCATTATTATGTCATTTCTAGTCAATTTAACTAGCAACACACTTGGTTACTTATCAAATATTTGGTATAAATGTTTATCCATAACCTTCCATCATTTATGCATTCTCTATAACATCATTTATGCACATTTTTATCACTTGACTAATCTCACAATGTGGCTTCATCCAATCATCTCAAAATCATGCACATTACTCCACTAACAACTTGATATAATCCTTTTTATCACCTAATTAACCACATTCCATTTTCTCACACTAGATTCATTTTAGGTTATGCTTATTTCATTACATTCTAGGTAGTTTCAATCATTAATACATACACCAATCTACTCATAACAACAACTAGATAATTATACTTAGAGTTGGTGTGTTGGAAACTTACCTAGCTTGACTTTCTTCTTTTCCAAGTTTGGAAGACTCCTTAGCTCCTTCAATCCAATGAGTTGAATGTTGGCTCCAATCTATGTTGCTCTCCTCCTCAAAATGAACAACTTTGGCTCTAATAGGTTTTTCCTAATTCATTTTGGAAGAGGGTGTATTCTAAAGAGAGAAAGCTTGGTATTTTGGGTAACAATGGAAGAGGTGTGTTGGTTTGTTGAAGAAAGAGTGTTTGTCGTGGGGTTTTTATAAATTGAGAGTGATGAGATCGATCTACTAGGATGAAGAGATTAATCTTCCTTTGGTTTTTGCCATCGAATTCATAGGTTTTAAAAGGGGGAGATCGATCTGCTCATTAGGGAGAGATCGATCTTGGTTTAGCAGAAGCTTGATGAAATCGATCTGCTCATAAGGAGAGATCGATCTGCTCTTGATGGAATCAAATGGGGATCGATCTGCACTGAAAAGGGGATCAATCTAGGCTTGGCAGAGGCTAATGCAAATCAATCTGCTCATTAGGGAGATCAATCTGCTTGGTGGAGAGATTGATCTGTCTTGGCAGATTCACTTAGAATGGCTCTGTTTTGCACAAGCGATTGATCTGCCCTGAATGGCAGATCAATCTGGCCTTTATCTGTAGTCCTTTTGCTGTACTTTTTTTAGAATTTCCAAGGGAGAATTTGTATTCGATTTCTTCGCTAGTCATTTGCAATCTATTCACACTTCGAGCATGGAAAGGTTCATTTCCTATGATTTTCGTGTTACGAAACTTGTGTGTATGCTTGGAAATTAGATTGGATACATAAAATTCATCGTCCATTCATTATCATTTCATGTCTTCATTCCTTATCTTCAATCCAAGTGTTTAAAGTCTTATTCGTTTAGTTTATGGCCACTTCAGCCCTTATTTATCCTTTATTTGTGTCTTGACACTCATTCATCCCATTTACAAATTTATTCACATTTACTTGATCCAAAAATCATCCATCTTGTAATTCCATTTACATATATTACAAAATTATACATACATGGGGTCTCACAATCTACCTGCTATGGGGTTTTTCTTACTGAGCATGTTGAGCCCACCCCTTACTTTCCTCACAGAGCCCATCGGTAACTTGGACCACTTTCGTTAGTAAGGCATTTGCACAGTTGTGATTCCACGGAGTATATTTCTGCGTCGAAGGTATACCCAGTTTTAAGAAAGTCTTTTGTATCTAAAATTTTTGTAAATACAGTAATGTAGATGGGATGTACTTAGGGGAATGTGAACATGACTATTTGTAGAAGAAATTTAATTGAGACTGTTAATATCGACTTGTAGCCTAACTAAATTGTGTGGAAATTTGGATCGTTACATCATATAACACTAAAAAATGTAGAGTTATTTTACTAATTTATATGTCTTAAAAATAAAAGTTTTTGCATCTTGATAAATGATTTTTTGAAAAAAAAAATTGAAGCAACTTTTGTTAGTCAACTTTAGAATTATATTCTACCATTAAGTTTTTAAAGTTATAGGAATGAATGATTTTGCTTTAAAAATAGTTGCGACTAAAAAAGATGAAGTGTATGTTTGTTAATTTATTTGTTATTGGAACTAATATTGATTGTACATAACATTTTTATAAAGATTCCGCTTTCCTTGCCTACATCCTCTCCTTTAAGCTCTCATCAATGAATTGTCAAATTCACTATTTGTGAAAACCTTAATTTTCATCTTCTTGGACGTGTGTAAGACTGCGGTAAGTTTGAAATAAGATAAGTTTTGAATGAGTGATAAGTCTCGAATATGGCTTAAAAGAGAATTATCGAGCAAACATGGTTAAAGATGCATACAAAGATCGATTCCCTTTGATAAATCCTTGATTTCTATGAACGAATAAACTCAATCTTGGCCTTCGAAAGCCTAAGGATCAATAACCTATGTAATGACATCGATCCCTACTTAACAGAATGTCAAATTTGGTGTAAACCGACATAAGGATCAATCTTTTAAGCCAAGGGATCAATCCCTTCTACGTTGAATACAATTTCTTGCCAAAAAGCATAGAGGGATTGATCCCCTAGGGGACAGGATCGATCCCCTCAGGCCATTTTATATAACAAGGCCACGACATTTTCTAAAAATGTGAGAGAAAGAGAAAAAACCATTTTCACTTTCTCTATTTCTTTCTTTAGTCGATTTCAATTGTTTTTAGCCATATTTTTCTTTTGATTCCTAAAAATTTGCTCTAACCCTCATTCTCTACTATATACTAGAAATTAGAGGTCAGATTCGTTTAAACAAGCAAGAAAAGCCGCTGGGAGTAAAATTTGGGTAAGCTGTGATTTCTTCAGATTTATGAAAATTGAGTTTCTTTCAACTCTTTATTCTTATATATGTTAAGTAAGGACTTATTTAGAGCATATCTATGCGTTAGTTTGGAACAAAACAACCTCTAAGCTTATCTTCCATAATTGGCCAAATTAGGTCCAAAAAGGGTAAGCTTGGTTCTAATTGGTTTTAATGCTCCAATTCGGTATACGTGAATTCATGTGATTGGTAGAGATGATATATGGTATTAATTTAAAGTAAATGTTTGTATATCATGCTCAATGAGTTTTTGCCTTTAAAGTTTTACAAAAGTAGTGTAATTCTAAGAGATTTTTGTGTGAAGGCTTAGAACATTTGTAAATGGATAAGAATTAAGTGAAATTGTTGAAGAAAATTAGTCGTAGCATTTGTATGTGAAAAGATATGCCTTAAGTCAAGTGAGGGGTAAAATGATAATTTCCCCATCTTCGAAACAAGTTTGATGTATGTATAAATGTGTTTAGTGCGATCAAAAAGATCGAAAAGTAATGAATGGTAACTTTTGTCATTGTATTACTAATATAGGCTTAAGGTAAAGTCTATTAAACAGTATACTGTGAATGTGTAATAAGACCATGCGAAGTGACATCAAAATGATTTATACGAATTATAGGTTTTGAAAACCAATTGTGGCATGTGGCAGCTATCAGCTTTGCCTCAAAGTGCATGCCAACATAGTGTTAAAGTAAGTGTCCACACTCGTTACAATGTATTTAGCATGCAGATAAATGAATTATGCTTGCCATAATAGCTATAGCATATTATGTAATCAAATTGTATAAGCTACAATTTAATTTCATATGTAATGAATTTAAGTGTGAATACAACATTCTAATACCGTATAAGCAAATGAGGTTCGATTGTGAAATATTATGCTATGTGATAAGACCACAATCGAATAACGAATAAGAATGATAAGTAAATGTGGATAAATCAACTATCATTGAGATTATAAATTGTTTCTGCCTTTAAGCTAGGTAATGAGAAATTGCTAGCTGGTCTTATTCCAGAAATTTTGTAAATCGTTCATGTTGTGAATTAAGAACAAGTGATCAATTATGGATAAGGTTATTAAAGTAATAAGTGACCATTTGTGATATAAGGAAGCATCACATTATAAAAGTGATCCTTTAGGATGGGAATTAGCATCATATGGATTAAATAGGGTCCTAAACCATAAATCGAATCGAGTTTAAGGACCATATGTGTTAGATGTGATTTGTGAAAGATTGAAAGATTGAATTTCACTATATAGAAATATGTTTAAAAAATAAGTGAAGATGACCCATCGCCTCCCTTATAGAGGATTGATCCCCATTTGGCAGTACTCCTAAAAAGTTTGTGGAACGAAAGAATGATCGTTCCCTTGAAGCATAGGATCGATCCTCACATTGGTTTTGGCTTGTCTTCGTGGGTTTTAGAGGTACAGGACCTATCCTAATGAGTTATAGGATCGATACTTTAGTGTTTGAAAGCCTCTAATGGCTATATGTGAAAGTTTAAAGAAGCAAACTACATTTGATGCATCACTAACCTCCAAATCATGTAAATACTTGTATGGAAAATAGCAAAGCCAATCGATATGATTGATTATGATATGACTAAGGTGATAGGGATATGTGCTCATTTGAACCATGTTTTTATACTACACTTGCATCTTTATGCATAACATGAGCTTTGTGGGATTTAGAAAGCTGACATTGGTTTATACCTTCATAAAAGAAAGTCTTAAAATCTCATTTATAGCATGATTTGAAAGTGTATGAGACATACATCTCCACATTTTCATATTAAGCACACTTTGCTTTGAATCCACATTGATTTGATGTGATTTTAACATGTGCATAAATAGCTTTTTCCAGCTTTATTGCTTTACCTTAGTTGACAGGTGATAATAGTTAGCTATAACTATGATGTTTTTGGCTCTTACTAATGGGCATTATAATAGTTATCCTATGTTTTCGACCCTTTCTAATGAGGACTGCAATAGTTAGCTTATTTTTGGTCCCTATTGATGGGCTTTATAATAGTTAGCGCATGGCCTGCTATTGGCATTGTAGATAGTAATGATGTGGCCTAGCTAACTATAAGACCCGAATTTAGTTAAAACACGAAATGAGTATGTTCGTGAAAGGAAAGATTGAGTCCTCGAATGGTCCTATGTATCGAGGACTCAATTTCCCTTTCTTCCCAAATCGCATGATACCCTTACTCGGTGATATTTTCAGAAATACTGCATCACCAACATCAAACTCGAGTGGCCGTCTACGCACATCCGTGTAGCTTTTCTATCTACTCTGTGCAGCCCGTAACCTCTCACATATGAGTTTCACACTCTGTACAGCTTGCTCAACAAGCTCGGAAGCATTTATCTTTCTGTCACCGACTTCTTCCCAAGCTACAGGGGATCTACACCTCCTGCCATATAGAGCCTCAAAAGGTGCCATTCCAATACTCGCATGATGGCTATTATTGTACGCAAACTCTGCTAGGGGCAGGTGATCATCCCATGATCCCTTAAAATCCATCGTACACGCCCTCAACATATCCTCCAGGGTCTGAATAGTCCTCTCTGACTGACCATCTGTCTGAGGATGATAGGCGGTACTGAAACTCAATTGAGATCCCATGGACTCCTGAAACTGGGTCCAAAATCTGGAAGTAAACCGGGAATCTCTATAAGAAGTAATACTCACTGGAGCCTCATGTAATCTAGCTATCTCACTGACATACAGCTCAGCTAAGGCATCCACAGTATCTGTGCTCTTGATGGCAAGGAAGTGGGCACTCTTGGTCAATCTATCCACTATAACCCATATAGCGTCACAACCTCTTCGGGTCCTCGGTAAACCCATAATAAAGTCCATAGTGACGTGGTCCCATTTCCATGTAGGTACAGGTAAGGGCTGTAGTAGTCCTCCAGGCTTCCGATGCTCAGCTTTTACTTGCTGGTATACTAAACACCTGGCCACATACTCTGCCACGTCTCGCTTCATACCACTCCACTAGTACACCTTTCTCAAGTCTCGGTACATCTTAGTACTCCCTGGGTGCATGGTGTATCACGAGCAGTGGGATTCTCTCAGTATCTGTCTCTTTAGGGTATCATTGTCCTCTACACAAATCCGTCCTCTGAATCTCAACAATCCATCCTCACTGACTGTGAGATCCGACTGCGAACTCTGTTCAGCTTGGCAAACCATATCAATCAACCTCTGATCATTGCGCTGCCCAGTTCTAATCTGATCCAAGATCGATCTGACCTCTTAGTTTCACACTTATGTTAAACACTTACATATAAATCTCCAAATATAATTCCCACAATTCACTTAGCTCAATACATTACACTTCAAGTTCATATTACATAATTAAAATATGTCTAAAATTCTCAGATCTCACAGGATTCGAACTTGAAATAAGGATCCAAAACACGAAATTAAAAATGCAAAAGGACTGAAATGAAATTTTCGAACACCTTGAAGGGCAAAATGATCAAAAGATCGAAATTCGGTATAAACCCGATAAGAAAATTTTATTAAAAATAATGGACTGAGAAATCTTGATCTATAACGAAGAAATAATTAAATTTCGGGTTAAATTGATCAAGATATGAATTACTGGAATTAATCAAAATTTTTGTTTGGGACAATATCCCGAAAATACGGAGAAAATATACCGAAAAGGGTTAAAAATATAATAAATAAATTAAATAAAATTATTTGGAATAAAAAATTGATTTTTTAGATATTTTTGAATATTTTTGACTATTTTAATGAATAAAATAATAATAAACTAATTTATAAATAATAATAAATAAAAATAAAATAAATCAAAAAAAAGGAAAGAATCAAAAATTGAAAGTTTCGGGGAGAGAGAAGAAGGAAAATGGAAGCCAAAACCGAGGAGACCACCGGTGAGCCACCGACGGCCACAGACCCAGGCGAGGGTCGACGATGGCAGCCCGACCCCGAGTGACTTCACAGCGCCGGCGATGCGCCGTGGAACTCGTCGGAGATCGATGAATTGGGGAGAGAAGCCGCGAGAGAAAGAGCTCCGATTGGCCGCTACCGGCGCCAATTTGACCCCAACCACCGACCGTCGAAGGTTCCCCACATGATGCCGAGCAGATTGGTGTTGGCCACGATCGGGGAAATCGACAGACGGCGTTGGAAATGGCGGAAAGAGGAAATGGGTACCGACGGTGGAGAGAACAGGCATGACTAGCGACTTTCTGGCGACCTTGGACGAAACCGAGGGCAGATTCGAGCTGCGGACGATCCCGCAGAGCTACTGGTGGCGGAAGCTGGCGGAGAACCGGTCGACAAGGTGATGAACCGATCGAACCAGATTGAACCGGCTGAACCGAACCGTCTGAACCGGGTTGAACCGGATTGAACCGGTTCAGCCAAGAAAGAAGGGAAAAAAGGAAAAAAAGAGAAAAAGGAAAAAGGGAAAGAATTTTTGGGGATTCATCAGACTTCGGGTAAGTCGGTAAGAGGTCAAAAGTGACCGATTTGATTTTTGGGAAATTTATTTAAATTATATTTAATCAGAAAGTAACCCGGGATTAAATATATAATTGTGCAGTTTTACGACAAAGCCAGAACGAGAGCCGATTGAGCTTCAATTTTTGAACCCCGCATAACATTGGGTAAGTATATTTTAATTACGATAATATGAGTCATTTAATATAGAGTTTCGATTATTTTATGAAATTTATGGACTAACTCTGTATAAAAAGGAATATTTATCGAAATTGCAACTTAATTACCGTAAATAGTATACGGGCTATCCAATGAGTTTGGAACGAAGCCCGATGATTATTGATAAGCGGAATGAGCCCAGTAAACCCGAAGAAGGGATTTAAATAGTATAAACGGGCTGAAAACGGGCTCGAGGCCCCATTAAAGTGCAATCGGGCCCAATAAAGTAAAATGGGCCCAGTACGTTAGATTCGATCAATAAATGTGATATACTGATAAAAATAAGTGAATTAACCCAAAATATGTGGTTATATGCAGTTTCGTAGACTTGGTTGACGTGCAGTTGGACTGAGAGATCGGATATTATCGAGACGAGATAAGTTTGCACATAAATCGAGGTAAGCGAATTTTGTAGGTGCATAGAGATTTCTATACGTATTTTTGAGGGGATTTACAGGGTGTAGAATTTCTTAAAGTATCTAGAAATGAAATACTAATTTTTACGAAAATCGGGGCATATGTGAATAAAGAAAAAAGACGATATTGCCCTTGGAAGTAAAATTTATAAAAAGGGTAGTAAGGCAGATAAATTGCATGATTATCATGTTTTAATGTTTTATATGAATATATTGCTTTGATTTAAGCAAATATACACAGAGGTTAGCTGTTGATTTTATGAATTATACGAAAGGATACCGGTTTGTACCGGTTACGATTTTAAAGATGTTTTATCAAGATTAAGCCACCTATCATATTTATTCGAGTAAAAAAAGAGTTCTAGAGTCTTACTCGCACTAAATTTTACTGTTTTATTATTCATGAAAAGTCGTACTGGAGCATTGCTCGTATGAGGAATTTGTGTGTGCACAAAACCGTGCTGGAGCTTCGCTCGCACGAGATTTTAGATATCATGATATGCATAGCGTGGTGCTGGAGCTTCGCTCGCACTAGACTTGAGTTGACATGCATATAGTCGTGCGGAAGCCTCCTGTAGATTGTGTGTCACAGAGAGTTGAGATGCTCACACATATACTTTGAGACATGGGTTGGTTATCGACATAGTATTGGGGTGGATAAGACCTACGGCAGGCACCCCCAGACTATGATATGGGTCCACTGAGTACGATGTACCGTGTATGTCACACGGAGTACGCTGTACCGTGCAGTCATGATGACTCGATGATGTTACTTGATATTCTGGCAGGTAGGATTTGACCCCACCTCCCGTTGCAGTTGTGATACCCCGCACACCGGGATCCGTGTAGCCTAGGATCACAGGGACAAAGTATGGCCATAGTCCTCAATTTTAATACAGTAACCTACATGCCTCACATGATATCATACGGTCTGAATAGACCAGGACAAACCCAAGGGAGGGGTAATGTCTCGATTTATGTTTTTAAATGAAATGCGATTTAATGAATCAAGGTATTCCCGAGAGATGGGTTTGACCTTGATGAGGTTGTTTTATGATAAAACAAATAAATTTTAACGTGATGAGTTTGTAATGAAACAAATAAGTTCTAATTTGACGAGCATGAGATGTTATACATGATGATTTTCCATGTTTGATTTATATGTAGATTTCATGATTTCTCTTATGTGATATATACATATATGTGGCATCGTTTTAGTCTTACCTCATGCTCCAAATATAAACGATTTTATATCATGACATTATCAGCACGTAGATAGTATAGTTATCTACCTGCTCACATTATTGCCTTACTGAGCTGTTTATGCTCACCCTTTCATTTTCCACCCCACAGGGTATATTCAATAGAAGAGAACGACAGTAGTCATATCCGCTGCTTCTTATCAAAACCAGGTATACACATTTGTATAATTTTTGTATCTGTTTATATAGAGGCACAGTACTGTACATGGATGTAATATTGGGGATGTATTTATTTAAAATAAATTGATATGTAAATGAAATATGAAAATGGAATGGTAAATAGGTGAGAGGTGACTAACACCGAATCATAGCCCAATTATTTAGTATTGTAACTGTTCACGACGGGTAAGGAAATCAAAAAGTGAAAAATTTACTCTGATTTTTTGTAATTTGGGTCGTGACACTAACGGCTGATAATGGTAAGTAATGACCTAGAGAACGGCTGATAATGGTTAGCAATAGTCATATATTTTGAGATTTTCATTATAACCCTGATCACAAGTTGAAATAGTGATTATGTCAATATGAAATTAGTTTTACCAAATGTGGTTTTATTGAAAAGAATGTGTTTTCTAATACATTTTATAAACATGAGCATAGTTCACATAACATGTCCTATTGATATCATATGAATATGGTGTAGCCCTTGCTAATGGAGATTATAAGAGTTAGTGATATGGTCCCTACTGACGTGATATAATGTCATTGATGTCCCTGCTAATGGATTAAAATGGTTAACAATAATTTTATGAAAAGTGTTTTGATATGTGAAATATGTTTTGGATGATGAAAGTATGCGAAATAACATGATAAAAATATTTTCAATTATGATATATGATTTTTAATATGGATATATGTTTTAAGGATGAATGTTTGACTTTAGCAATTCCAGGTGGAAAGAGTTTATAGGTTTTAGAATTGCATTAAATTAAGTTTCAAAAAAAATTGCATTAAACTACAGTTTTCTGCATTTGGCTATGTTTTCAAAGTTTGAACTCGTGTGTGTATATTCAATTTCGGGTGGTCAGGTTTGATGGTTGATCGAGGTATTTCAAAATACCTCTCACCTGAAAGACTTAACAGTGTCCAGATAATATTCTAGCCTGAAACCCAGACAAATGTGATTTTCGATAAGTTTTCGAAATGTGATTTGAACATGTGATAAGAAAAATGTTATAATTGTGAATGTGTTAATCATGCATTAGAATTCAGTGTATGTATGTTATTAATTTAGCACTTGTGTTGGTCACTTATTGAGCTTTCCCTAAAGCTCACCCCCTTACTTTTTATCACAGGTTCAGATAAGAGGCTACATTGGCATAGATGTTAGTGTCTGGCTTCGGAGATCACACAACTCAAATTCGGTATTTATTTATACTATATGTATGTGTTTATTTCAAATAGTTTATAATCAGTACATGAGTCGAGATGTGAAGTATGTTAAATATGACTAATTATGTAAAGTTTTATTTATTAGGATTTAAAAGAAACAAGTACTGGTAAGAAAAGTTAAATGTATGACATTAAGTCAATAAGTGTGTTCGTTAGACTAGGGCCTTAGCTTATTCACCTTAAATTGTATGAAACTAGATATCAGTTGGATACTACTGTGCAAGACTGCTCACAACACAAACAGGTGTTAAGGAAAAGTAAGAAAAATGTGAAAAATTAGCACAAAATTTCGTACTTCTGCAGTAAAGTATAAGAAAAGTCACAATTTTTGGGTCATGACACTATTGAAATAGACTTTACATCACCCTTTTTCCAAGGTTCAAAAGTAACCTTTACAACCTTCTTTTTCCTTAGGCTCAAGAAGAAACCTTTCACAACTTTCTCTTTCAAGGCTTGGAGAAATCTCTAACCTCTACCCAAATCTCATTGTACAAATTTTTCTTACAAGGTTTCAACTCCCCTTTACAAGTGGTGAATTAGGGATACAAGATTTGGTAATTAAAGATACCTCTAAAAATGTTATGTGAATACAAATTAAGCTCTAGAAAGAATTATAATGAGACTAAAAGATTGTACAATGAATCTTTGTCTCAAAATTAAAAGAAAGCTTGTAAGTTGATTGATTGCTGATTTGAATCTTTGGCTCTTAAGTGTGAGACCCGATTTTATTGTAAGAGCAAAAGGGAATGAATAGAAATTTACGAGTGCATTTAAAAATGCAAAAGGACTGAAATGAAATTTTCGAACACGTTGAAGGGCAAAATGGTCAAAAGACTGAAAGTCGATATAAATTCGATGAAAAAATTTATTAAAAATAAGGGATTGAGAAATCTTGATCAATAACGAAGAAATAATTAAATTTCGGGTTAAATTGATCAAGATATGAATTTATGGGAATTAATCAGGATTTTTACTTTGAAAAATAATCCCGAAAATAATCGAAAAATATACCGAAAATGGTTAAAATAAATTAAATAAATTAAATTAAATTAAATAAATGAATTTAGAATAAAATAAGAAATTTGTAGATATTTTTAGAATATTTGTGAATATTTTAATGATTAAAATATAATAAAAATAAATAAATAAATAAATAAAATAATAAAATAATAATTAATTAATTAATTAATTAGTTAAAAAAAAGAATCAGAAATTTAAAGTTTCGGGGAGAGAGAAGAAGGAAAACGGAAGCCAAAAATCGAGGGGACCACCGGCGAGCCACCGGCGGCCAGAGACCCAGGCGAGGGCCGGCGAAGGCTGCCCGACCCCGGGCGACTTCACAGCGCCGACGACGCGCCGTGGAACTTGTCGGAGATCGACGAATCGGGGAGAGCAGCCGCGGGAGAAAGAGCTCCGATTGGCGGCTACCGGCGCCGATTTGACCCCAACCACCGACCGTCGAAGGTTCCCCACGTGATGCCGAGCAGATTGGTGGTGGCCACGGTCGCCGAAACAGGCGAACGGCATCGAAAACGGCGGAAAGAGGAAATGGGTACCGACGGTGGAAAGAACAGGCCGGACCGACGACTTTTCGGCGGCCTTGGACGAAACTGAGGTAGATTCGTGCTGCGGACGGCCCAGCGGAGCCACTGGCGGCAGAAGCCGGAGGAGAACCGGCCGGCAAGGCCGTGAACCGGTCGAACCGGAGTGAACCGACGGTCCGAACCGGGTCTGAACCGGACCGAACCGGTTCAGCCAAGAAAGAGGGGAAAAAAGGAGAAAAAAGGGAAAAAGAAAAAGAGGAAAAATTGGAGAAAAATTTCGACGATGTAATCGAGCTACGGGTAAGTCAGTAGCGGTCGAAATTGACCGATTTGAATTTTGAAATATTTTATTTAATTATTATTCGACTGGAAATTTACCCGAAAATTTATGAAATTGTGTAGCTTGACAATCGACGTCAAATGAGAGCTCGAGACAACCTCGATTTGTGTACTAGCATGGAATCTCGGGTAAGTAACCCTTATTTATGACAATTTACATCGTTATGCGTGCTTCGGACTTAATCATCGCATAAAATAAATTAAATTATGGAAATTTAAATAAATTGTCGTAAATAATAAATTTAGCTATTCGAGAATTAGAACGAGGCCCAAGAAATTGTTGGTGGGCCCAATGAGCCCAATAGGCCTCGATAATGTGAAAATTAAGTTAAAAACGGCTTAATGTCGATTAAGACCCATTAAGGTGCAATCGGGCCCAATAGGGGTAAATGGGCCCAATGATTTAAATTAAGCCCAAAAAATAGGAAATACAATTAAATTGTATGATATCTGACCTGAGGAATATTTATACGCAGTTTCGAACATTGGATTGGGAGTAAATCGGACTGCGTGACGAGACAGCAGTGGAAAAAGGAAGGTCAGACTATACAGAAAAATAAGGTAAGGGAATTCTACGGACTGCTAGAGGTAAACTTTACGAAATTTCAAAGTCATATGCAGTCTTTTAAATTATCTGAAGGGTCTAGAAGTAAGTTAATAATTTTAGTGCCCCGAATGGGCAAATTTCCAAAATACCCTTGTTAAGGGTAAAATTTACAACTTTAGGAAAAATTGGGAGGAGCAAGAATAAGAGGTTCCTGCTCGTTCTGGAGGTGTTTTGATGCATGCATGAGTAGGCTGGCTAACCTTGAAAGAAAAATGCACAGCATTGCATATTTTCAACGATGAAATTGTTTTGAAAACTGTTTATAAGAAACAGAGCCGCCTACGTGTTTTTATTGACATGTGACGTGCTAGAGCTCAGCTCGCACGATGTTTTGATTTGTGTGATGCATGCATTAGTGCTGGAGCGAGAGCTCGCACTAGTGGTTTACATGCATTGGTGTTGGAGTCCAACTCGCACTAGATTTTACATGATTCTCGTGACAGGGTGCTAGAGTCTAACTCACACCATATTTTTATATGATTTTTGAGGCAGGGTGTTGGAGCTTCGCTCGCACCAGATTTATATATATATATATATGATTTTCGTGATGGTTTGCATACAGAGTGCTAGAGCTTAGCTCGCACTAGTTTTACTTGATTTGATGAGAGTGTTGAGCATCGCTCGCACTGATTTTATGAGAACATGTGATGAGCCGTGCTTGGAGTATCGGGTAGACTGTGTGTCACCGATTAAATAGGCTCGCACGTGCGTTTTGAGACATGGCATGAGTATAGAGATATGATATGGGTCCACGGAGTACGATGTACCGTGCAAGTAGCATGGAGTACGATGTACCGTGTGGCATCTTCAGATGTGTGGTATCTTCAGATACGTGGTATCTTTGAATACGGCATCTTCGGATGCGTGGGATCGGATAAGACTGACGAGATGGACTGACCCACCTCTCGGGCGGTTTTCGATCATGGTGAGAACCCGTACACTAGGATCCGTGTAGCAGAGGAACTCCCGAGGACACATGGCCATAGTCCTAGTTATTACCGATATACAGATGTTGCCTAGTCTTGTATGTTGACTATTTTGATGAGATCAAAACTGGGTTTTAAATTAGATTTGGCATGATGTTATTTCCATGCTTTTTAAACCCATGTGTGATGTAAACTGATTTTCATGGTTTTGTGTGAGTCAGGACCACCCGAGGGATGGGTTGAGCCCTGAATTTGTTGTGAAATTTTAAATGAGAAAGAAATGATTTTGAAATAGTTGCATGTTGAATTTTCCATGCAAACTTGTTTTTACATGACATCATGAATCATAGCATCAGTTTTGAAATGTGTGGAGAAAGGGTGGCTTAGCATGGCACCACATTCTTACTGAGCTTGATGTGCTCACCCCTTTCATTTTCTCACACAGATAATCTCCAGTAGATGTTGAGGCAACTGAGTACTGCATTCCAGATATCCGCTGTTGCCTATCATTTAAGGTATATACACTTGTACATATTGTATCTAAATAAGCATAGCACAGTAACATGTTTGTAAGTAACTTTAGGGGATGTATAAATATTGTAAACACTTATAAATGACTGATAAAGAATTAAGTTATATGGTAAATGAATGGTGGGACTGGTATTGACGCACAGCCCAATTGTTAGTGGAGTGTGGTCAAGATCAGAGGACAGGTAAGTATGAAAGAAAATAACAAAACGCGAAAAATTTACTCTGATTTTTGGGTAGTTTTGGGTCATGACATTAAGTCTTCAACTCTTTAAAGCTTCCTTTAATACCCTTTTTATAAAACATGGCTATTGGTGTGCTTAATTAAATTTCTTCCTATTGCAAGACATACGAAACTAGCTATTAGAACCTACCAAGGATTAAGGGTATTAATGCATTCCTTAGGTGTATCGATACCTTATGAAGGATTCTTGCTAACCAATAAAAGGGTATCGATACCATAACCTTAGAATACCGATACCTACTTATAGTATTTATTTTCTATCCAATGATAAAGATGGGCATATTGATGCCATGCTTCAAACCCGCCAATATTTAAATATAAAGTGTCAATACCTTAAATAACCAAGGAATATATTTGGCAAGTTAAACATGGAGTCACTTTTACAAGACAATCATTAAAACATCAAACATGCATATTAGTAATTCAATCAATCTAGCATGTGCACATTTGAGTTTCAATCAATTCGTAAAACACTTAGCATGATTTCTACTTATAATTTCGCAATTAGGTTCAAGCTAGAAATAAACTAGTGTGATTAAAATTCAATTCTCTTAAGTTTTTTAAGGCATATATTTGACAATTTAAACATGGAATCACTTCATACTACTAGAAAAAAATGTAGAGATTACGGTTACATAAAAAATATTAACTAAGGTTACTAAAACATGTGGAGTCTAATATCTTTAATTATAGTTTTTAATCCTAACCACGTTTTCAACATTTAGACATCATAGATCTAACTACGATATAAATATAAATGTAGTCTTAATTTATATTTATTTTCCCTCGTTTTTCATCACGCTTTCTAAATTCAGATTATTTATATTAAACTACGATTATGTCTTTAACTGTAATCTACTTTTATTTAAATATACATTTCTTTATACTTAAAGACTCCGATTAATTCTAAATCTAGTCTATACTATATGCGATTATTGAAAATGCGCGCAGTCCAATTCAGTTAACTATAATTGAAAATGTTTCGCCTTTTATGATTCAAGTACATTAAAAGTATATAAATAGACTATGATTTTTAGTTTCAAACGTAGTCTTTTGAGGGCTCAAGCTCAATGTTATATCTTCCAAGATTCTAGTACATTAAAAGTATATAAATAGACTAGAGGTTTTGTTTCAAATGAAGTCATTTACAGCTCAAGGCTTAATTTTTTATCTTTCAAGATTTAAGTACATTGGAAAATCATTTCACTTTCAGACAAGGCTGCTGCTAAGTCATTTATGAAAAGATATTTTTGCTTTGTGAATGAATTTAACTACAAATTTTATTTATTAATAGATTACGAATACTGTGTTTAAACGTAGTCTTTTATAGCTTAATATTTATTTTTCTAAGATTCATGAATATTTGAAATGATTTTAATCATTTATGATATGCATTTATTGTTTGAATAAATTTAACTATGGTTTATTGTTTAAAATGTAGTCTTTTGAGATTCACATACAATAATTAAAGACTACGGGTTTTATCCTAAGCGTAGTCTAGACCATGGTCTTTATATTAAACTTAGTAGTTTTATGTATTTTAAATTAAATTACTATGTTATGAAAGATTACATTTTAAATGGTAACCATAGTCTTTTTTCTTTTTATTTATAGTTTATAAGCAGGTTTAGGGTTTATGTAAGATCCGTATTTTTGGATGTAAACCTTATGAAATTATGAGTATGGTGATGTATTCACAATGTAAAGCATAAATGATGTAAAGTCTATAAATCTAATGTACATACGTGTAATATGAGTTTGTAATGTACATACAAGTTTCATTGTGTATGAATATGAAGAAATAAGCTTTTATAAGTGATGAATGTGATTAGAACTCAAAATGAGTAGTGTGGTGAAATGGAATAAAGTTGAACTTCCATTTAGCTTGGTATGGTATACCTTTGGCTATGCAAAGAATACACACAAGTTTTAATGTGTATAAGGTATGGATGGATGCCATTTTCAAGTCTTAAAGGTGGTTGGATGAGAAAATGACTATGGCAACAAATTGAGGATGTTTTGTGTGAAGTTACTGCAAAAAAACTGCAGTAAAATCTGAAAAATATGAGTCCAGATCGATCTCATAAGATGAGAGATCGATCTGGAAGAGCCAGAATGCTCTTATTTGAGCAATGGAATGGAGCAGATCGATCTCCTAAACATTCTGTAATGAAAAGATTGATCCTCAAGCATACAGATCGATCTCCTTAGCTCTCTATTTGGAGCAGATCGATCTCAAGCTTCGACAGATCGATCTCATACTTGAAAATGCCATGAAAAAGAGGAATTTAAGGGGACCAGATCGATCTCCTCCTAGTGCAGATCGATCCCATTAAGTGATTTCTATTAAAAAAAAGGGTGTTGAAATCTGCAATTTTTAGGAAACAACAACACCTTTCCATTTCCAACCCAAAACCTAGATTTCTCTCTCTAAAATCCACCCATTCCAGTAAGATTTGAAGGGAAGCTATTAGATACAAATTTGTTCATCTTGAGGAAGAGAATAACATAGTTGAAACCCAAAACCTCATTGTTGGCATTGAAGGAGCAAGGAGCATTTCCCCTTTGGAATAAGAAGAAAAATTAGATTGGTAAGTTTCTAATACTTCAACCCTAGTACATTGGTTTGTTTATTGATCTTGGAGTTGATTTGCATGAGTATTGTTAGTTGAAACCATCTAGGTAGTATTGGAACTAATGTGACCTAGAAAATGGAATAAGTCTAGTGTGAGAAAGTATAAATTGGATGAGTTAGTGACTTATGGGATTTGTTAAGTTGTTATTAGAGTAATGTGGGTGATTTGAAATGGTTATGTGGAGCTACATTGTGGATTGAGTGAATTTATGGAAATGAATATGTAATATGTTTGATAAATGCCATAGTCAAGAAATCAATGAAATACGAACACTATGGACTTAGTATCGATCTAATATCAATTTGGGATGAGTTAATAGGCCTAAAAAGATCCATAGACTTGAGCTATGGGTAGAGTAATGAAACGAGGCCTCATAAGCGTTAATAGAGACTATAGGTCGAATCGACTATAGTAAACGCAAGTGTTGGATTGTAATGGGCTAAAATGTTGTGAAATACATTTATTAGCAGTTCTGGAGAGATCATTGGAGACGAATTGGACCGCACGAGTACGCAGCTTTAAGGAAGTGGAATCATGCGTCGCGATTCCAAGTAAGGGAATTCTGTAAGTATATAGAGGTAGTTGCTCGTATTTTGTAGGAATATAGGGTGTTTATGAAATGCATGAATGTTTGAGAATTTGGTTGTTTGGTATGCGGAAATGGTTGTGAATGTTGGATGATTTGGTTTTATATGGATGTATAAAAAGGGATAGTAAGGCTAATAATTACGTATATCACGTTGAATGTTTTCACAAAACACAATACTTTGATTTGAGCAAATAAAAGGATAGGCTGGCTAGTATTTTATTGATGTTATGGAATAGCACATGTGAGGTGCTAAACATGTTTGTAATGTGTTTTGAATGCATATGAGCCCCCTATCGAGCTATGTGAATTAAATCGCGCTAGAGCCTCGCTTACACAAGATTTTGATGCTTTGACTTACACGAAAGTGCTGGAGCTTAACTCACACTTTGATTTGATTTGTGATGATATTTTATAAACCGTACTGGAGCTTCTGCTCGTACGTGGATTTTGAGTGGTTTTCTTATGCATAGAATCGTATTGGAGCTATGCTCGTACGTTGTTTCTTTATGATATGATGCATGAGTCGTGCTAGAGCTTTGCTCACACAAGTTTGCACATTGTGGCACGTATGAGGCCGTGGAAGTTGGTAAGATCCTCAAGCGTTACATCCTTAAGCCTGAAGAGGTGGGGAGGCTCTGTTAGGCAGGGAGGCTCTGTTCTGTGGGGAGACTATCTTACGGTAAGATCCTCAAGCCCTACATCCTTAAGCCAAAGGAGGTGGGGAGGCTCTGTTCGGTGGAGAGGCTCTCTTACGGAAGGATCCTTAAGCCAACATCTTTAAGCCCTGGAGGGGTGGGGAGGCTCTGTTCGGCAGGGAGGCTCTCATATGTGAGTACGACAAGTTCTTGGTATGGGGTAAATAAGACCTACGACTGGCACCCCCAACCACGATATGAGTCCGCGAAGTACGCTGTACCATGTATACCACATGGAGTACGATGTACTGCGTGGTGGTTATGTGATAAGAAAGTCTGGCGAGGGATAATCCACCTTCGTGCCAGCAGATACCCCGCACACCTGGATGCGTGTGGTCTGGGATGATTTATGATGTAGTTGGCCCACATAGTCACTTGTGATATAGTGACTTGGGTTTTATTTCATATGTGTGATTGTGATTGTCTAGGGTAGACCCGAGGGAAGGACCGAGCCTTGTGGGATTTTAAATTGAGAAATCATAATGATGTTGTGATTCAAAAACCATTTTATATAGGATTTCGATGTGTTTGAGAAAGAGCTTTGTGATGTGATTTAAAAAGGAGGTTTCTTAAATGAATTGCCCTTTTTATGAGATTAAATGAGAATTAGCATGAGACATTTTCACATGTTGATATTCCATGTTTTATATGCCAATTTTACATGATTTTGATCCATGATATATATGTATACTCATATGGCATAGTTTTATTCCCTCATGCTCCTACTATAATCGATTTATGCATAACACTATCAGCATGTAGATAGAGTAGTTATCTACCATGCTTGCATTATTGTCTTACTAAGCATGTGGTTGCTCATCCCTCTCCATTTTTCCCCTCCTACAGAGTGTGCATAGTAGCCCAGCGAGAACTGAGGCATTTTATTTTGGACATCCGCTGCCATCCATCGCTATGAGGTATACACATAAAGATTCTTTTTGTATCTAAACAATTGTAAAAGCACAGTAGTCTTTTGAGTTGTAATATTATAGGGGATGTAGATGCCAGTAATCATATTTGGTATAAATGAATGATTGATGTTCAAATGTATGACATCACTTTTATTAACTGAGAATGGATATTGCGAGTGGATTATTATTAACTCACAGCCCAACAGTGTAGTCGTAAGTTTGTTCACGACCGAGTGGGGAAAAGAATAAATGCGAAAAATTTATAGTGATTTTCGGTTAAAAATAATGAAATGGGTCATGGCAGTTCACTTCTCCTTCTTCAAATCCTTCCTTTATTTTGAAGACTACTATTTTCGTTCTCTTTGTCTTGTTTTGCCCTATAAAAACCATTTTCAGCTTAATCCCATTTTGAATAGAAAACTATTTTCATCAAATGATAACCTACCCAAGTTTTGTTTACTCTACAAATCATTTTCAGTGTAACCTCATCTTAAACAAAATCTCATAGAAAACAATTTTTATGTCTAGATGAAACACTGTGAAACAATTATAGTAGAAATGATTAATCATTTCCATTTATACATAGTGTAATCCCTTTTTCATTGTCTATTGTTTATTTTCTATTATTTTTTATTTTATTATTTTTATTCTTAATAATTGTTTTTTGTTTTTCAATTGTTTCTATAGATTTTAAAGACATTTTTCTCTTTGTTTGATCTAATTCCTACACAAAGAGGTTCGCTTTTCAAAATCCTTCTTTTTAGATTTTTTGGGGTTTATTTTTTGCTAAATAGTTTTAGGGTTTTCACTCTTTTAACTTTATTTAGTTTGACTTTTTTTTTTTTTTTGTAGAATTGAATGTGATTTTTATTTGTAAGTTATCTTGTTGGAGGTTTTCTTGTTCTTTTGTTGTTGTACATTAGCTTTCTAACTAGAAAATTAATGTTTAAACTATTTCATAAGGATTTTAAGGAACAATGTTGGCAGCAAATATTTCATCTCGAGTTTCATGAGGTTAGGGTTCTTTCTCATTATTTTCTTTGATTTAAATATAATGCATCAGCTATCAATGAGAACTTAGTACATTAATTTAACAACCTGAACCTTAGAGTAACATGACGAACAGAAGAGATGCAAGCTAGGTTGTTAACATATGGAAAGGAAAGAGAGAGCCTTAGCACTATGCTCATTATGGGAACAAAATCGTATTTTATATATTTATATATATATATATATGTTGTGTTGAAGTCTTGAAGACATTTCTTTTTTTTTTTTTAGTATAAATCCTGAAGATAGTTCATATACATGAAAATAAGATGTAAGAATATTTTGTAGCAGTTACTTTGTAATATTTTGTTTAATGAAATAAAATAACACGATTTATATAATATGTGTAGTCCATTGATTTTAATTTCAAATAAATAAAAATTTATAAATAATTTGATCACGTAGTTCATTTAAAAATTAGACTACGTTTAAATATAACATAGTTTATTTCCTGTAAGTTCAATTACAGTTTTTCCTTAAAGCGTGGCTTATATTTATATGTTGACTGCATTTCAAGAATAGTAGTCTATACTACCTGATAAAAGACTGCTAAATAGGCTTCAGTTAGAAGTTTTAGATTGTACCTTTTAAACATAGTCAATGAGTTTTTTTTTAAAAGTGTCAAACATTCTAGCATTTGCACATTTGAGTTTTAATCAATTCCTAAAACACTTGACATGATTTCTTCTTATAATTTCACAATTAGGTTCAATCAACAAATATGCTAGTGTTATTAAAATTAAATTCTTTTAAGTTTGCTAAGTTATATCAAAATTTTAAGTATTTCAAAGTAAACAGTTTGTCCTGGTCATAGTAGAGAAAATATTTTTAGTGATAAATATGTGATAACCCGAAATTTTCCCACCTTGGGAAATTATCTCGAAAATATGAGATAAAATTTCTAGAAAAAAAGTTTCTAAATATATTTTAAAAATGTTTATATGTATATTAAATAAATATATATATAAATAAATATATAAAATAATATACATATATATATATAAATAGTTATATATAATATATTATAATTATATATTATATATTTAGATATTTTAGTTAAATAATATATTATATTAATATATATATATATATGATATATATATATATAAATATAATATACTAAAAAAAAGGAAACAGAAGTCGGTGGGAAATATCCCATCGACAATCGAGCTTCCTCTCAAGAAAGGAAAGGAAGAGAGACAGCGAGGAAGAGAGATAGGGAGGTCGAGAGAAGTGGAGAACGCTGACCGGAGGGAGTCGACGCTGGCCAACCTAGAGGAAGTCTGATGGGAGGCGCAGATAGGCTAGAGGAAAAAGAGGCAACGACACTGAGGAGGAGAAAGGCTGAACTGGCCTCATACCGACCAGCCCAGACTTGCCGCCGCCAACCTTTGCGAGGCCCCGCGGAGTTGCTAGAAGTGGAAACCGACGAAGAACCGGGCGGCAACGCCCTGAACAGCGAAAATAAAGATTGAACCGGTTTGGACCTGTTCAGTAGAAAAGAATGGGCTGAACTAACCAGTCCGAACCGGTTCAACCATAAAAAAGAGAAAATTTTGGTGATATCTCGGTTTAAGGATAAATCGGTAAGCGGTCGAATTTGACCATTTTAATTTTTCATAAATTTATTTAAATTTATATTTGGCTAAAATTGACCTGGTTTAAATATATAATCGTGTAGCGTGACAATAGACGACAAACGTGAGTTCGATCAAGCCTCGATTTATGTGCCATCACAAAATCTCGGGTAAATGAACCTCACTTGCTACAATCTGTATGAGTATACGAGTTAAAAATTTAATTACATAAGTTGCGAGTCAATCCGTATAAATTTCTTTATGTTTTGGAATTGAACATTGGCTATCATAAATGATCGTTTAAACTTTTTGAAGACGTGTGTAAATTTTATGATCGATTTGAAATAGTAAAAGTAAGGAAACAACTGGATTGAGAATATAAATTGTTGTCTGCATTGTAGGCTGGGTATTGAGCAATTGTTGCTCGGGCTTATTGCAAAAAATTTGTAAATTTATCGGTCAAATTAAGACCTTTGTACAATCGAAAATGTGATTTCGACTTGTTTTGACATGTTTCGGACCTCGCAATGATTTTTACACATTAAAATCATAACGTGGCATTTTGTGGGAGATTTACAAGCATGTACAGATTTTATCTGTATAATCTCATTCGAAATAGTTTTGGACTAATTGAAACATATAGTTTATTTGGCTTATGCTTAGTGTTTTGGATTTAAGTATAAACTGCTTTCCGTCTTGATTAAGATATGAATTTTGGATATGCGATTTTTGAATGTGTATCGTTTATGAGCGTCCTAGTTGGGTTATTACCCGATATAGTATATGGAGACTTTTGGATCTGTGAACACGAGTAATACCCTAGTCTCCGAGGTAGTTCGGCTCACTGATAGCTACAATGGGAAAACCCTTATCGAAATATAATTATGGATGTCGCTTATATTGGTATAATCCAATTATCAAACTTCATGAATAAGATATCAAACTATATGGTTTCAGAATCATTTTCGGTTGTATGAACATGATACGAATTAATCACTTTGATGTGAAATAGCATCGACCAGATTAAATTGAGTTCTAAGTGTAAGACCCCGTATATGTATAATGGTAATGTGAATAATTGGATCAAATAATATGAATGGACTTGTAATGTAAAGTATGATTGATGTAAGTCCATGGATTCAATGTATGTATGTGTAATATAAATTGTAACGTACATACAAGTTTCATTGAGTATGAATACGAAGAAATGAGTTCTAGCAAGTGATGGATGTGATTGAGACTCAAGATGAGTAGTGTGGTAAAATGGAATGGAGTTATGCTTCCATTTGGTTTTATGTAGCATGCCTTTGAACATACAATGAATGCACACAAGTTTCAATGTGCATAAGGTATGAATGGATGCCATTTTCAAGTTATAAAGGTGGATGGATGAGAAAATGGCCATGGCAATAGATTGAGGGTGTGTTGGTATGAGTTGCAGCAATGAAACTGCAGGAAATCTGAAAAACATGAGGTCCAGATCGATCTCCTAGGATGAGAGATCGATCTGGAAGAGCCAGAATGCTCTGATTTGGGCGAAAGAATAGAGCAGATCGATCTCCAATGGAGCCAGATCGATCTGCCAAGCATTCTGTAAGTGAAAAGATCGATCCTCAAGCACCCAGATCGATCTCCTTATCTCTCTGTTTGGGACCAGATCGATCTCATGCTTCGACAGATCGATCTCATGCTTCAACAGATCGATCTCATTGCTTCGACAGATCGATCTCAGGCTTAAAAATGCCGTGAAAAAGAGGGATTTTAAGGGACCAGATCGATCTCCTCTTGGACCAGATCGATCTCCTCAAGTCATTTCTATATAAGGAAAGCTGAAAAATCTGGAAATCTCGGAACCTCCCATTTTCAACCCAAAAACCCAACTTTCCCTCTCTAAAATCAGCCATTTTCAGTGAGATTTAGAGAGAGATCATTAGAGGCAAAGTTGTTCCTATCAAAGAGGAGAACAACATAGTGAGAGGGCATTTTCCCATTTTTGGAATTGAAGGAGTTGAGGGCATTACCAATTGGAGCAAGAAGAGAAATCATATTGGTAAGATTCTAACACTCCAATCCAAATGCATTAGCTATTTAATTGATTTTGGAGTTGATTGGTATGAGTATTGATGGATAAACTACCTAAGAATGTAGTGGAAGTGGTGTGACCTAGAAATCTAAAATGGGTATAATGTGAGGATATGTGGGATTGAATGAGCTTATGATTTATGGCATGCTAAAGTTGTTATTGGGGTAATGTTTATGATTCTAGATGGTTAGATGGAATTACTTGGTGAGTTGGAGGAATTGTGAAAATGGATATGTATATGATTGATAAATGCCATAGTGAGGGAATTCATGGAATATGAACACTATGAGCTTAATGTCGATTTAACATCGATTTTGAATAAGTTAATAGGCCTAAGAAGATCCATAGACTCGAGTTATGGGTAAAGTAATGAAACGAGGCCGTATAAGCGTTAATAGAGGCTATAGGTTAAATTGACTATAGCAAGCGCAAGGGTTGCATTGTATGGATCGAATATAATGCGGGATACGATTTTGTGCAGTCCCCGAAGAGTTCGTTGAAGGCGAACCGAACCGTACGAGTAAGGAGCTTAAGGAAGTGGAATCACGCATCGTGATTCCAGGTAAGGGAATTTTGTGAGTATATAGAGATAGCTGCTCGTATTTTGAACTGGGTGAATATTGGGTGTTGTATGAAATGCATGAATTGCTCAAATAAATGATAGATGGTATTCGTGAATGATGACGAGTATATGCGTGGTTTTGGATTTGAAGTGGATTTTATGAAATGGGATAGTAAGGCTAATAATTGCATAAATCTAATGTTTTGATGTTTTTCCAAAACGAATTGCTTGGTTTTAAGCAAGCTCGTAGATAGGACGGCTAGTATTGTATGGTTGTTGTGGAAAAACATTTGTGAGTGCTAAACCCGAATTGCCGGGATTGATGAATTGTATATGAGCCGCCTATCACACTTGTATGACATAAATCGCGCTAGAGCCTCGCTCGCGCTGGATTTCTATGTTTTCATTTGTATGAAACGTGCTGGAACCTAGCTCGCACCTTGATTTGGAAACTATAATGATATTTATAAACCGTACTGGAGCTTCTGCTCGTACGTGGATTTTGAGTGGTTGTCTTATGAGTATAACCGTACTAGAGCTATGCTCGTACGCGCCTCTTTATGAGAAGATGCATGATGCATGAGTCGTGCTAGAGCTTTGCTCGCACAAGTTTGCACAATGGGATACGTATAAGGTTGTGAAAGTGGGTAAGATCCTTAAGCCTTACATCCTTAAGCTAACATCCTTAAGCCCAAAGAGGCGGGGAGGCTCTGTTAGGCGGGGAGGCTCTGTTCGGTGGGGAGGCTCTCTTACGGTGGGATCCTTAAGCCAACATCCTTAAGCCCAAAGAGGCGGGGAGGCTCTGTTAGGCAGGGAGGCTCTCCTACATGGGTACGGTAAGATCCTTAAGCCCTACATCCTTAAGCTAACATCCTTAAGCCCGAGGAGGCAGGGAGGCTCTGTTAGGCGGGGAGGCTCTGTTCGGTGGGGAGGCTCTCTTACGGAAAGGATCCTTAAGCCCTACATCCTTAAGCTAACATCCTTAAGCCCGAGGAGGCAGGGAGGCTCTGTTAGGCGGGGAGGCTCTGTTCGGCGAGGAGGCTCTCCTTCACGAAATATGGAATACTCTTGGTATGGGGTAGATAAGACCTAGGAATGGCATCCCCGATCACGATATGAGTTGCGGAGTACGCTGTACCATGTATATCACATGGAGTACGATGTACCGCATGATGGTTATGTGATGAGAAAGTCTGGTGAGGGATAATCCATCTTCGTGCCAGCATGATACCCCGCACACCTGGATGCGTGTGGTCTGGGATGATTTATGATGTAATGGTTCACATAGGCACTTTTGATATAGTGACCTAGATTTATACACATGCGTGAATTGTGGAATGTAAATGTGGTTGTGATTGTGAGTTGATTTGGTGGTGTTATGTTGTTGGTTCAAAAAGGAGGTTTCTAAATGAATTGCCCTTTTATGAATTTAAATGAGATTGAGCATGAGATGTTTTATACATGATGTCTCTACCATGTTTTATATGCCAATGCACATGATTTGATGCATGATATATATGTATATTCACATGGCATAGTTTTATTCCTCATGCTCCTACTATAAACGATTTATGCATAACACTATCAGCATGTAGATAGAGTAGTTATCTACCATGCTTGCATTATTGCCTTACTGAGCGTGTGGTTGCTCATCCCACTCTATTTTTCCCCCTACAGAGCGTGCATAGTAGCCCAGTGAGGACTGAGGCGTATTATTTTGGACTCCGCTGCATCTCCATCGCTAAGAGGTATATACACAGTGATTCTTTTTGTATCTAAACAATGTAAAAGCACAGTATTCTTTTGAGTTGTACTTATGGGGGATGTAGATGTCAGTAAAACATGTATTCGTATAAGTACACGATTAAATGCACATGTATGACATCGTTTTAATTAATTGAGAATGAATGAGATGTGGTGTTTATTATTGACTCACAGTACACGATTAAATGCACATGTATGACATCGTTTTAATTAATTGAGAATGAATGAGATGTGGTGTTTATTATTGACTCACAGCCCAACAGTGTGTGGTGAGCTTAGTTCACGACCGGGTAAGGTAACAGTAAAACGCGAAAAATTTTCAGTGATTTCGGTTAAAGAGAATGGAATTGGGTCGTGACACTAAGGCAACAAATAAATGACGTGTAAGGATCCTAAGTGATATAAGTATGTGAAAATATTGGCGGTAAGATTATCGAGAATGATATGTTCTTGTACGAACCTTATTTTCAATTAAAAAATTTCATCTTAAAGCATGTTATGATTTTGTGAAATTTAGAAAGCTTGCATGGTCTTTGTATAATTTTATAACCTTGATTTAATTGTGGATCCAGCATGTAGTGTGTGGTTTTCCAAGACATAATTTTCATAAGCTTTTGTACAAATAAATTTGAAAATGATTTCAGTATAATAAGAAGTATGTTTTGAGACTAAGTGCACTAAAGCATGCGAGTCAGGGTAAACCTGGGGGTCGATTTAAAGGGACCCAAGGAAATACTAGCTGACGGCCTATGAACAGGTTGAGCCTTGACTTCATTGTAACGACCCGAATTTACGGACATTTCGATTGGGCTACAAGTCAATATTAGGTCAGAACAATAACTTAGCCTGATTAATTTTCTTTCTTAGTAACAAATTGAAAACAAAATATATTTGCATTCCCCAGATACATCCTGTATGCATTACTGTACTTACAAAAATTTTAGATACAAAAGAATTGTTTACACCTGGGTATACCTTCGATGCAGAAATATACTCCGCGAAATCATAACTGTAAGGATTGCCTTACTAATGGAAGCGATCCAAGCTATCAATGGGCTCTGTGGAGGAAAGTAAAGGGTGTGCTCAACATGCTCAGTAAGAAAAACCCTATAGCAGGTAGATAAATACACTACCTATATATATATATGTACTGCCAAATCTAGATCATTTCGCAAAGTACACAAGTAGTTTGGCAAATTCACAGATAACAAAAATGGATTTCAGAAACCAGAACATATATCGGTAGTAAAATTAGCTACTGGGGTAATTACAGAAATTCAGAGCTTCCAGTAGAAAAATAAAAAAATTTCCAGAATATCCCAATCCACGTAGACAGTTTTGAAAATATTTCAAATAAATACAAAGGCATTGCCAGTTCTGAAAAATCAACATCATAAAATTCATGGCAAATTCAATATGAAAATGGAACTGAAATCAATACCGTTTTTCTAAAACTTTAAACAGCTTTTAAAAGCGGTGACAGTGTGACACTTTGGTCCCGCAGGATTCAAGAGGTAGCTCTCACGGTCTTTTATGCATTAAAATATTCAGTTCCATACGAAATAAAGTCACACAGTCAATTCAGAAGTTCAAATAGACGAGCAAGGAAAACATGCTATATCAGATATCAGGAATGACAATTGGCCAATGTCAGTGACTTCGACCAATCACGGGCTAGGTATGCCAGATGTCACTTGCTGTGGGAGTGGTTAGCTACCCAAACGGCTCACAGATCAAAATGTCCGAAGACCAGAATTAGAATTGGAAACACGGTACATCATACTCGTAGACCACAGAAATAGAAATAGATCATCACTGATGTAACGGACCAGCCCAGCCGACCATGGCCACCCCTGTAGGCCCACAAACAATGACTGTTGTGACATCGTTACACAGTAACATTAACAGTGTAGCATAATCTCACTAACGACTTTATCTCGAAATCAGTGCAAGTCAGACCGTGTGACACACAGTTAGCACACGCTCAAGCATATCACATCAGTATTTCTTTATAAACTGTTCATTTTTCCTTAAATCACATGAAAATTTAGTTTGTTTCACAAAACAATTCAAAACAGGCTGACTAGCCCCTTTTCGGATAAAATCCAAGAAAACAGTCTATGGAAATTTTAAAAATTCAAGATTTTTGATTTTAAATAAAATTCATGCCATATCAGAATCCATGCAAACAATTTAAATTCGATTGGTAAAATTAGGCTGATTAACCAAGATAAAACCTCTAATTTTCAGAGTCATAAAATTCACCTTAGATTTTTATGTAATTTTGCTACTGCGAAATTCAGCCTAAAATTTTATATCTACAAATATAACAAAATTATGCATATTTACCTCTAGCAGCAAAGAGAATTTTCCTTACCTCGGTGTCTGCCCGTAGTTCTCAATGCCTTAACATTGCGAGTCGCCAGGTCTGGTCCACTCGGGTTATTTCCTTTAAATTTTTTGAATAATTATTTTCGAATTATCATTCCCAGGGTTTTCTCAAATTCTCGGTGTCTTTTTTCCTTCCTCCAAATATATATATATATATATATATATATTACTCTTTCTTTCTTTTTTCGAATTTCTCACATTTTTCCATTCTTCTTTTCTTTCTTTCTTTCTTTCTTTCTTTCTCGCAGGTAGCCGAAGCCCCTGCTCACGGTAATCATCGCCTCCTTCCTCCCTTGGCATTTTCGTTAGCCGCTGGTGGCTTTTTCGTTCACCCCATCACTGGTGGCCACGTTGACCTCCTTCGTTCGCCACCGTTTTTGCATCTCTTGATCACCTGTTTCTGCCTCTCTCGATCACCTGCCTCTCTTGAGGAGTATGAATGGAAGAATAAAAGACAATGTGTATGTTTAGGAGA
This sequence comes from Firmiana major, assembly GCA_033439115.1. Classification (NCBI taxonomy): domain Eukaryota; kingdom Viridiplantae; phylum Streptophyta; class Magnoliopsida; order Malvales; family Malvaceae; genus Firmiana; species Firmiana major. The sequence goes on from CM065905.1 coordinate 45,685,833, forward strand.
AGGAAAAGAAAATAACTCAATGATTTACACATGTAGATTGAAATACGTGGAATACGATTAACCCAGATCACAAGCGGAGCAAAAGAGACGAAGGAAGTACAAGTGTGATTTGAGTTAAGGGATTGTATGTTAGTGATAGAGGTATTTATACGTATTTTACTGCGATTTTAGTAGGTATGATGCTAGAAGTAGTATGTTTAGCTATTGAGCTATGAAATGATATGAGAGCAGTAAATGTATTATGATATATATATATATATGTTGTGAGAATGGGATGAGATAAGGAAATAGCATGACATGCATGATTTTGGTATGTTCTCAACTATGTATTGATTTTGTGATTGAGAAATGATGATGGATAGGTTGGCTAGTTTTACATGTTTAGCATGGGATGGCATACTACGTAAATAAACATGTTTTGAATTTTTAAAAGAAAAAATAGCCGCCTATCAGATTTGAGATGTGATTTGGTGTTGGAGCACTAGCTCACACCGGTTTTAATGATTTAAACAATGCTGGAGTTTTTGCTCGCATATGTTGCATGTTTTGATAAACCGTGCTGGAGCGTAACTCGCACGTGGTTTTATGATGATGATTTTGTGCTGGAGTTTAGCTCGCACAAGCTTTCTATGGTTTCATGATGATGATGATGTGTTGGAGCCTAGCTCGCACACAACTTTTGAGATGATACAGTGCTAGAAGCAGTTGCTTGCACTAAGAGATATCACGTTGGAGTATCGTGATGACTATGTGTCATGCTGATTCTGCTCGCCTGATATATGAGACATGGTACAACATGATGAGTCCATCAGAGTGTGGTGGATGGACTGGGTCCACGGTCGTACGTTAAACTGTGTAGTTGTCTGTGGAATACTATGTACCGTGCTGGGTGCACGTGAGTACGAGTATCGCATAGATGACATATGGCGTACATTGTACTGTGAGTATATGTGATATGATGAGGAAGATGATGATGATTATTGAGATGAGCCGGAGGGTAGGACTGACCCATCCCCCTTCAGGCGAGTGATGCCTTGCGCACACCTGATCATTGAGGCCTGGGATCACTGACTATGGTCATATGTCGTGGATATTAGTTTGTCTAGAATTCCATGCCTGTCACAGAGATTAGATATATTGAGAAACTCAAAAAGTAAGAGATTTGATGAAAAGAAATGATTTGAGAAAAGAAAAGAAATTATGATTAGATAAATCTCTTGATTTAAATACTTGTGCTGTGATAGCACTATTTTATGACTTGTTTTTAAATGGAAGTATTGAACATTGGTTTTTATGAAAATGCTTATGAGAGAAGCATGTTTAAATGTATATACTAGTGATATTTTCATTTATAATGAAACATGGTTTGTTTATCATGCATGGGCTATGTAGATAGTACAGTATCTACCTGTTAGCATTTATTTCCTTACTGAGCTGTGGTTTACTCATCCCACTATTTTCCCCCTCTAGATACTGAGAAGTAGGGTCGTGCGGTAGTCTCTAGATCCCTTTTGTGTTAGACAGCTCCCTTCAGTTGAAAATGTATAAGAATTGTATACACAAAAGTATTTTGTATCTATTGTAATGTATCGCACGGTCATGAATCGAAAATGTAAACAGTCGTATAGGGATGTTATGTAAGGATAATATATTAAACAATTGATTTAATATATATTTATACACATGCCTGGGAGTGTATGTTTTAAAGTTTTAAATATTTCCGCTATAAATGTACGAAATTTTGTAATTTCATTGACTCATAGCCTAACCGTAAGTAGTATATGTATGGATGAAGGGCACTCGGAGTTGGGGTGTGGTAATAAGGGTTCAAGGTTCAGTCCTAATAAGAAGTAAGATACCAAAACTTATCACAATTTCACATTTATCCTTCGGACACAATCCATTCTCAACCCATAACACTTAATCCGAATTTATTTCACATACCAGAGATATTCTTACCTTGTATACACCTCTTATTCTAATATAACTTGCATTCAGAATTTATCGCACTTCAACGCTTGTCTCATTTTGTTTATCAATTATAACGAAATCATTTTCTTACTCAAATTGAGTCTCACACTCGAAACGTAAGCATATATAATTTACAATCCTTAGATTCGATACGTAATTCATATTCCAAAGCCTCTTTATATCTCAATCTCTGAATCATCTTAACAGTTTTAGGTCCTTCCCACTGATCTATAACCTCTATTTTGGGAGAATTCAATTAACTTCCTTTTTTATACAAAGTGACCCAGAAGACTCCGGGTCTCCTTGAAAATTAACGCCAGTACACTCCAAAGTGGATCACCTGGTCCGCTAATCTCCTTCCATGTAGTCCTTGTAATTGCCTTTTCAGCATTTCTAATTCAATCAAAGTCAGTGAGTACAGTTGTCTGAATAATTAATTCGATACTAGGTGCTAAATCAATTTTCAGAACTTCTCCTTTCAATTCAGTGGTAACTCTGATAGATCATCTGAATACATGTTGAAAATCCCTCTGTCTACTGAGGTGTCTTTTTACTCCGAACACGCCGTAACTTCATCAATCTTGTAAGCAGTGTGACTTTCACTTATACTTTTAGTTCTGTAATTCATCTTTTCAGTTACAGTGACTTTACTCTATCACTCTCACTGTGTCCTTAGTACATCACTTTTCATCACTCTCTTTACCGTTTCATTTTCTTAGTAACCTCGAAATATATACATTTCATATCATCACAGTTGCGCCTTGTGCACTACTTCCTCAAAATAACATCAAATGGGGCTACTTTAGCTGATTGAGGATCTTAATACCTCCTACGAGTTTTCCTGGACTTCCTCCATTTCACATCTCCACTTATCCCAAAACATGATTATAGTTTCATATCCATTCCCGAACTTGTTACCTTAAGTCTGATTCAATCATTTCATCTATAATTGCCATTGTGCTTTATCCGGGTTGGGTTGTCGTCTAAAGGCCACCAGAAACATATCCCATGTAATTCTATGTCGGCTCTCAAATTAGATCGGGGGATTTCCCTTCGAGTTTGACTTTTCATTTCGATACTAATGCTACAAAGGCTACTTTTTTATAGTAGCTTACTCTAAAAATCTGTGTAGCTTCTCCAATTCTTTAACACAAAAGTTACAAAAGCAACTTTCTCGGTAGAGTTACTGCAAAAATTTCATAGGGTTTCTCCATCTCATTTATCTAATCTTCCAAAATCACAAAATCCTTAACCTCACTGAAAAGCGAAGGCTCAAACTCCTGAAATTACCCCTAGTCTATTAAGTTCACAGTCATACCCTACGAATCCATATAGGTTTTCCAATTCATTTATTCCAGTTTTCCATTACAATGGGATTCTTGACTTCAGTATATAATAGTGTAATATTTTATGAAATTGTTTTAGTCTTGCTCTCAGTCACACCTCAATCGTTATCATTATCACGGGGCCACTATCACTTAACCCGACAATGTCATCATTATTTCCATGTCCTGCTCAAATCTTACGAAGCGAACCCCAAAATTTCCAGTGAAACTATAAGGTGTACACTCAGACGAGGGTTCACTACACCTCGTAGGACTATCTCTACGGCCTCGAGGAACGGTTCATTTCCATCAGCCAATACGGCTGTAATACTAATCAGCCATATCTATCAGTTTCCCCTTCATTCACTAACACAATTTTTAATAAAACACAGTCAGGTATACCCGTTTGTATCTAATTAATGTACAATAACGCTGGGGATGTGAACTTTCTAAGTCTTTTTCACATTTTAATATTGACTCGTATCAGGTCAACCTTGATCTTATACCACTTCTGTAACGACTCAAATTTACGGACATTTCGATTGGGCTACAAGTCGATATTAGGTCGGAACAATAACTTAGTCTGATTAATTTTCTTTCTTGGTAACAAATTTTAAACAAAATATATTCACATTCCTCAAACACATCCTATTTGCATTACTATACTTACAAAAATTTTAAATACAAAAGAATTGTTTAAACCTGGGTATACCTTCGATGCAGAAATATACTCTGCAAAATCAAAACTGTGCGGATTGCCTTACTAAAGGAAGTGATCTAAGCTACCGATGGGCTCTGTGGAGGAAAGTAAGGGGTGAGCTTAACATGCTCAGTAAGAAAAATCCCATAGCAGGTAGATAAATACACTACCTAATATATATATATATATATATATACTGCCAAATCCGAATCATTTTACAAAGTATACAAGTAGTTTGGAAAATTCACTCATACCAAAAATGGATTTCTGAAACCAGAACATATATCAGTAGTAAAATTAGCTACTGAGGTAATTACAGAAATTCAGAGCTTCCACTAGCAAAATAAATAGATTTCTAGAATATCCCAATCCATGCAGATAGTTCCGAAAATATTTCAAATAAACACAAAGGCACTGCCAGTTCTGAAAAATCAATGTTGGAAAATTCATAGCAAATTCAGTATGAAAATGGAACTGAAATCAATGTAGTTTTTCTAAAACTTTAAACAGCTTTTAAAAGCAGTGATGGTGTGGCACTTTGGTCCCGCAGGATTCAAGAGGTGGCCCCTACGATCTTTTATGCATTAAAATATTCAGTTCCATACGAAATAAAATCACACAGTCAATTCAGAAGTTCAAATAGATGAGACAAGGCAGACATGCTATAACAGATATCAAAAATGAAAATTAGCCAATGTCGATGACTCGGGCAATCATGGGTCAGGTGTGTCGGGATATCAATTGTCGTGGGAGTGGTCAGCTACCCAAATGGTTCACAGATCAGAATGTTCAAAGACCAGTATCAGAATAAAAAACACGGTACATCGTACTCATGGACCACAGAAATAGAAACAGATCATCACTGATGTAACGGACCAGCCCAGCCGGCCATGGCCACCCCTGTGGGCCCATAAACAATGACTGTTGTGACATCGTTACACTTTAACATTAACAGTGTAGCATAATCTCACCAATGCCTTTATCTCAAAATCAGTGGGAGTCGGACCGTGCGACACACAGTCAGCACGCGCTCAAGCATATCACATCAGTATTTCTTTATAAACTGGTCATTTTTCCTTAAATCACATATAAATTTAGTTTGTTTCACAAAACAATTCAAAACATGCGGACTAGCCCCTTTTTGGATAAAATCCCAAAAAACAGTCTATGAAAATTTTAAAAATTCAAGATTTTCGATTTTAAACAGAATTCATGTCATATCAGAATCCATGCAAACAATTTAAATTCGATCGGTAAAATTAGGTTGATCAACCAAGCTCAAACCTCTAATTTTCAGAGCCATAAAATTCACACTAGATTATTATGTAATTTTGGTGCTACGAAATTCAATCTAAAATTGTATATCTACAAATATATGAAAATTACACATATCTATCTCTAGTAGCAACGAGAATTTTCCTTATCTCGGTGTCTACCTGTAGTCCTCAATGCCTCAACGTTGCGAGTCGGCAGGTCTGGTCCACTTGGGTTATTTCCTCCGAATTTTTTGAATTATCATTCCCGGGGTTTTCTCAAATTCTCAGTGTCTTCTTTCCTTCTTCCATATATATATATATATATATATATATATATATATACACATATTATATATATATAAATATTACTCTTTCTTTTTCTTTTTCTTTTTCTTTTTTTGAATTTCTCGCGTTTTTCCTTTTTTTCTTTCTTTCTCGCAGGTAGCTGAAGCCCCTGTTCACGGTCGTCGTCACCTTCTTCCACCCTTGGCATTTCTGTCAGGCACTGGTGGCTTTTCTGTTCACCCCATCATCGGTGGCCACATTGACCTCCCCCGTTCACCACCGTTTCTGCCTCTCCCGATCACTTGTTTCAATCCTCTGTTTCGGCAGTCTCCATTGTTTTCGATTCCCAGTGGTAGGAGGCTTCTCCACCGTTCTCAGTCTCTATGCACAAGCCTTCCCCTTCTCCCAATCACATTTTGGCCATCATCATCCTCACCTTCCTGTCCGGGCCATCCCACTCCAACATCGTCGGCCCTGCCACTGTCCCTTGTTCGTCTCTATTTTAGCCTTAGTTTTCATTTTCTGCTTTGCTTCCCTTCAGTTTTCCTTTCTTTTCGTGTAGCTTTGGTACTCCTCTCCTCTTTCATTTTCTGTTTCCAAACTCTAACAGCTGCTCATATAAATATATATATATATATGTATATATATACAGATGCAACCTCACACTACCATATCTACCTTTAGCCAGATTTGGTTTCCTCTTTACTGCTTTCGCATGCCTTCTCCATTTCCTGCCACTATCTCCCTTCCCTGTTCGCTATTCTGTTTCATACTCATTTCTTCCTTCCACCATCTGAATTCCCTGAAATCTGATGGAGTGCATCAGCCTTCATCATCTTCAAGCCATGCCTTGCCATTTCTTTCCCTTCCTTTTTCTAACAGCTTCACACGCTCTTTTCTTTCCTTTTCATTCTTCTCGGTGCCTTATATTTCCTCTTCTACGTTTTCTCAGACAACGTTCACCAGCCTTCACACATCCCACTCCCTTTCCTGTTTACACTATGTCATGTCAATCTATGCTACTCAGTTTTCCAGTACTATACAGTAGCTTACTCTCTATTGCCTTTCACCCTTTTATTTTTCTCTGTTCTCTCATGTCTCCTTTCCTGCTACCCACTGCTAGTTTCAGCCTAGTTTTCTTACACTGATTTCTTTATTCCTCCCATCAGTACATCATCACCAACTCCTATTTCCCATTATATTATCATAACACTCTACTATCTCCCTTGTTGCAGTTTGCCACTGCCACACTCGGTCATGTATACATATAGATAATATATATACATGTATATATATATAATCTCATGTCCTTGATTCAAATAATAAATATAATATCACATACCCACATAAATATATATTTATATACCTATGTATTTGTAAATTTTCTTAAATGAATTTATAAATGAATTATTATTACGTATAGATATTTCCTTAACTCATACGTACACAAACTTTATTTTCATTTCCATCGATATTCATCCTTGATACTAGTATAATTTAATTAAAGTAATTCTTCTAAGCCTCTCCCTTTCCATAATTAAAATTTTGATTAATTCTCCTCCAATAGTACACATCCTCATCTCTGTTTATCTAATTATTGTACATAATCAAACTTGAGTGAAAAAATTCATGGGGGTTTACATCTATCATGCATACTTCTATGTATCTATAATGTCGCCTTCGTGGCAGTATGTGTTTTCGCCTGTGTGGCGTTTATGTGATGTTTTACGACTCGGGCCCAGTCTAAAGCTCCCCATGACCAGGGGTATTTTGTTCTCTCTTCGGAGGATGCCCTCTTTTGAGGATGATATGGTATTCTGTTCCCTCTTAGGAGGATGCCCTCTTTTAAGGATGATATGGTTATTACCCACATGATAGTGATATTGATTGTCTAGTCTCCACATTTCGATATTGTGTCTTTTTCAGTATAATATGATTTTTATGTATGTATAGTTATGTTTCGATTTTGTTACGATATGATTTTAACTTATGCATAGTTGGCAATTTCAGGCTCAGCTAACGGGTTATAATAGTTAACAATGATCATGTATAGTGGAATTCTGATATTTCGTCGATTACGGGTTACGACAATAATTATAAGAAATGTGTTTCGAATTTCTAAACATGCTTTGAAAATTGTTTTGAAATGTGAAATGTATTTTAAAACATGAAAAATGTTTTGAAGTATGAAATATGTTTTCAAAAATATTTTTGAAACGTGAGCATGGTTCATAGAATATATCCTAACAATATTAAATAAATATGTTGATGCCCCTGTTAATAGGGATGATAATTGTTAGTAATGGAGTCCTAGCTGACAGTTTAAAATAGTTAGTAGTGTCCCTGTTAATGGAATAGAATAGTTAGTAAAGATAGTGTGAAATACATTTCGAAATTGTAAAGTATATTATGGAATAAGAACTACGTTTCGAACTATGAAGAGACTTTTGAAATATGAAATATGTTTCTAATATAAAATGTATTCCGAATAAGGAATATATTTCAGATTTGAATATGTTTCAAATGCGAGACACATTCCGAATAAGAAAGATGTTTCGCTATAGATTATGTATCGAAATAAGATATGTTCGATGTGTGATAAGTTTTGAATACAAGATATGATTTGAATAACAGATGTTTCTGAATATGCGAATGTGTTTCGATATGTGATATGTTTTTGGATTATAAGATGCAATCTCAAAAATTATTGTGGTTGAGAACGAATGTGGATGTAAGCAATTCGAGAGAGAAAGCTTACATGAGTTGATTTTATTAAACTCTGGTTTTCCACATTCCACTATGTTCCAGATTTTGAATCCCTATGGGTATACTCAGTTCGGGTGGTCAGGTTTGATGGCTAATTAAGGTATTTCAAAATACCTCTCCGCCTAAAAAACTTGACAGCGTCTAGAACATATCCTAGTCCATAAACCAAGAGAAGTGTGACTTTCGATAAGTTTTGATTGTAAAGTATGTTCTAGAATAAGATATGTTTCGTAATGTGACAAGTTTCAGGTAAGTGATAAGAGAGAATAATCGAATAGAAATGTGTTAGACATGCATTAGAAATTTAGTATCATGTAAGTTGTTACCTCTAAGTTTGTGTAGTTTACTTACTGAGATTTTCCCAAATCTCACCCCTCTCTACTTTCCATCACAGGTTCAGAGCGGAGATGTATTAGTGTTGGTATCAGTATCAGTTTTGAAGTAAACGCTTCAAGATCTCGCAGCTCATATTGGTATAGTATTCTCACTGTTTAATTGTACTTTTTTAGACAGTTACCTTTCAGTGTCTATGTCAGGATATGTATTAAATTAAGAAATGATTATAACAAGTTAATAAGAAGCTAGTGTGACGCACCGAAAGCGCGAAAAAATAGGGTACATTTAAAACTTATTTAAATCTATACACAATTCTGGGTGCATTCCTGTGCAGTGTCATGCATCATCATATATATATTATAAAACTTTTACCACAGGATCCCATCATCTAATATTCGTATATCATACCAAATACAATCCTCAATACAGATTTAATTAATCCTAATACATCCCATACATCATCGTTTATCAAGTGTCTGTAAATACAATATTAGTCTGGGTACATGAAATGTTAAAGCATACCTCAATTACAATATATGGCCTAGAGCTCAAGTCCTCCACTAGCCGCTACTCTGTACGTTGCAGGAAAAACTATCTTCACTTGAAGAAATCTGGGGGCATATAAAAATAGGGTGAGCTTCTAAATGGCTCAGTAAGGCGGTAAGGGACTCATTAATAAAAAAAAAGATTTGCACAGCACAATCATTTTGTTTTACAGGTGAAACTCAATAAACTCAGTAGAAAATGTAGCATGAATTCATTAAAACATCATCATCATCATCTCATTACTCAAATATCATGTAAAAACATGAGAGTAATTGGCTCAACATAAAACCCTAGTCACAAGCATGTGAAAATCAAGATGCGATAATGGTTTTTCTCATAAAACGTGATAGAAATCATCTTCGTAGTAATGCATGTGGCACAGTGATAATTCTATTTTTAATAGAATTATTTATGCTTAATTTCCTAATTAATTATTTAAATCTCCAATTTATTTTGTTAATAATCCCTTTTATTTAATTAAAATTCTTTAATGTGTAGGTAAATTAAATCCGAATGAAACTCAGCCGTTTCAGTCAAAATTGGGCTGAAAACGGACTAAAAGAGACGGGACCACTTCCAATTTACAGACCGAGTCATCAAGTCATCTGGACACGCGTGATGCTAGGTGTCCGTATTTTATCTGCTCTGAAATGATAAGATCGACGGACACCGTGCCAACACTCTAGAAGACACACGTCGGGCCACATCGCACAACCAATTAGACAAAAGACTGATGACGTGGAAATATCTACTCTGCAGCAAATCAAATGAAGACAAGTGGCCAAACAATGCCAACTCATCTAGGATGGAAAAATTACCATTATACCCCTAAGTGTGTGTATAAATAGAACAAGATGGCAATTGAAAATGGAGGTAGTTTAGGGTAGGAGTAGTGTAGAGTAATTTAGGAGTAGTGTAGTCTAGGGTAGAGTAGTTTTTATTAGTCTTTCTTGGTTTCTTTAAAAGCAATTTTCGTTAGTTTATTTTTCTTTAGCCACCATTGATATAGAATCTTTCAAGCTTCCATGCTATTTTCTTTAAATGAAAAAGTTTAATTATAGTTACTAGTAATATCTTTTATTGCATCTATTTTTATTTTATTTTCTTCAGTAGTTCGTTCGGGTTGCTTTTCTGTTTGCTTATTATCTTTCTACTGCCCACGCATGTATAGGGGAACCATTCAGTCATGCCTCAGTCGGTACTTGTCAAACCCGCATTTTTTGTAGCTTATGCCTTATGATTCCTATGTGAATGAACACTCTATTGTTATAGTTGAATCATAAGAAGAGTATTTACTAGACCTAAAGTGTTAGTGAAATGATTTAACACGCAAAAGCTACATAAAAAGCCTAATGTGAGCTATAAGAGTCACAGGCTAAACCAAGTAGATCTAAATCATTCTAACCGAAAATAAGAACTTAAAATGAGAAAGTATAGAGAGCTCATGAAGGAAAGTCAGCTTGATTTAGTCCCGAACATAGAAAACGAGAGTAAAAGCTAAAAAGGGTAAAATGGACCTTTTTGACGAGGTGTTTCAGGTATAATTATCCACCAGGAACGGTTGAAACATAAAGACGAGAGTGTAAGACATAAGATATAACACTTTTAGAATTTTGAGAAAAAGTCAACTTAGTCAATGGTTAAGGAAAAAGTCAACTATAGTTAAGAAAGTGGACTTTTACCATAATTGACTAATCATGGTTAAAAATTAACCTAAGTGTGGAGAAAAAAATGGAAAAAAATATTCTTGGCCAGAATACAATATAATCATCCTCGAAAGTAAGGAAAATTTATTCGAAAGGATTCCAGATTAAATTTAGTGGTTAAAAACGTAATGAGCCTAAGGTGAAAATTTTAAAGCCCATTAAGGTATACTAAACTTATATTGAAATTCTTAGGTCCCTTAGACCGAATTGTTGGACCAATTGATTGGAAAAATATTGAGACAATATGGTGAAAATTTCAGCCCTAAAGCCCATTAAGAAAGCCCAAATCGAGAAGCCCAAATGGAAAGCCCATGAGATAAATATCTAACCATAGTTAAAGCTAACCATGACTCATAAGGTGACTCATGGCTAAGGCTTAGAAAGTCAAGCTTAATGGCTGGAAAGTAAAGCTTAATGGCTAAGTAAGTGGCTTATAAAATCAGCCACAGCATTGTCATCTTCATCACACCAAATTCGGCTAGAAGAAGAAACCATTGAAACAAATTATCCAAGCTTTCTCTCACTAGAAATCACTAGGAATTAGGCATAATTGGAACTTGCATCCTTCATAGAAGTTGTTCCAAATTGAAAGGAGAGTGACATATGTTGGAATTGGCTATCAAGGAGCCATAGAGTGCAAACCGTGAGCCTCCAAAGTTTCGGCCAAGTGTGTACACAACAATTGGTATATTTTTAAGTTTTCAATTTCATATATGTTAATGTATGAATGATTTTAAGTATATTGGTATATGTTTTAAGCATTGAAACATATGAAATCACTATGATATTGGTTAGGGTAAGAGTGAGTAGTGAGATATTGATTAATATCCATATGATTTTTAAGGCATAAATGGATTAATGTACATGTGTTAATGATTATGGTGTAATTAGAATTAATCAATTTGATTAATTAATACATGTAATTAGTTGGCAATCAAGGTGTTTGATAAAATGACTAAATGAACTATATGATGTTTAGGAAAGTTGCCAACCAAGTGTTTGTGAAAATGCCTAAGTGAAATGGCTAAGGAAAGAGATATGGCCGGCATACCATGGTGTAACCGATGGCATGGGTAGCTCTCGGCCATGGCATGTGGCCGAGAGGCCCAATGGGCCAAGCCCAAATATTTTAGGCCCAATATGATGTAATGGGTCTAGGACAAGCCCAATAAGAGTTGGTGGGCCCCACAAGCCCAATAGGCCCAACGAAAATGAATAGTAAAATAAAATGGGCTTAAGGCATAGTTAGGACCATTAAGGATTATTAAAGCCCATTAAGGGAAATAGACTGTATTTAATATGAAATACAGTAAGAAAAGTGTAATTAACCTGATAAATGGTTATATGCAGCTCCAGAGATTATTGGAGGAGCAAATTGGACTGCTAAAACGAGCAGCGCAGAGAAAGTGAAATTTCTCGAGTGATTGCAAGTAAGGGACTTTTGTGAGTAGTTAGAGATACCTGCACGTATTTTCGTCTGCTTTTACATTCACTTAAAAACTCTGAGGGTCAGAGAAAGTGAATAATAATTATTGCGACCCAATAGTGGCAAATTATAATTTTGCCCCTAGTTAGTCAAAAAAGTTAACTTTTGTCAAAAGTTGTAAAAAGCATGGAAACCACCATTTTGAGTGTTTAACTGCTGTTTAGCAGGAGAATAAATAGATGGGCTAAAGATTTTAAGGTTAATGTGAAATAAGCACACCTTCTAGTGCTAATTTTGATGTTTTGTAAATCATCCCTTTTTAAAGAGTCATCTATCATATTATGTGAGAATGAATCGTGCTGGAGCACAGCTCACACTGGATTTCATATATTTTCAACATACATTAGTGCTAGATTATGATTCGCACTAGATTTCCATGACATGCATGATAGAGTACTGGAGTTCTTACTCGTACTCAGTTTATATGATATATGCATGAGAGAGTGCTGGAGCGATTTGCTCATACTCGAGTTTTACATGAGATGCATGACAGAGTGCTGGAGCGTTACTCGTACTCGATTCTTCATGATTTATACATCACATAGTACTGGAGCTATTGCTCGTACTTGATTTGATGATATTGTGCATAGCATGGTACTGGAACTATTGCTCGTACTTGATTTAAATACATGAACTATGCATTGACCTAGTTGCTGGAGGTTTACTCGCACTAGAGTTGAGTTTTGTGATGTAAAATAGTGTTTGAGCGGAGTGTCGACTGTGAGTCACGCTCAAAGGCGCGCACTATATGTGATATATAATACATGTTAAAACCCATGCTTGAGTCCTTGTGTGACTGAGTGTCACATTATGTGAGAGGATATCCACATGAGGATACTAGAGACGTGGTATGATATTCCATGGTTTGAGGGCTAAGACCTATGGTAGGTACCCCGACTGTGATGTAGGGTCCACGTAGTACGTTGTACCGTGCATGTGGCATGGGAGTACACTGTACCGTGTGGTGTTGTGGAGTTGAGGAGGATATAGCTGGCGGTTGTGATGGACTGACCCCCTCCCGTTGCAACAGTGATGCCCCACGCACCGAGATCTGTGTTGCTTGGGATCACATGTCGGATATGATCATAGTCCAGGATACTATTTATATTTTCACCACAGAGTCTCACATGATATATCACTTGATTGATTGATTTAAATTGTGGACAGACCTGAGGGATGGGTCGGACTTCGATTTTGTGATGTGAATGATTTAAATGCCATATTTATTGTGATTTAAATATACATGGCATGATTTATCTAAAGGCATGATTTATATAAAGATGCATTGTTTTGCACTACATGCCTACATTTGAGAAAGAAAGCATAGTTTATGTACATGGGATTTAATCTGTACAAGTATATATATATATTTAAAGACATGCTTTTAAAGTGAGTTAAAGAAATAATGTTTTCAAGGCATAGCATTATTTTGAGTAGATAGTGTAGATATCTACTTGCTTGCCTAATTTCCTTACTGAGCGCGTTGTATGCTCACCCCCCTTTCTTTACATCTCTCTACAGAGCATCAGCAGTAGAGCGAGAGCTATTGAGGGATAGTATTCCTGAGTCCACTGCTAGTTCCTATCGATCGACAGGTATACATATTTTGTACGGTTATTTATCTAAACATAGAAATAACACAGTAATGTATACGATATATATTATGGGGAATGTATTTGTATTAGATTTTATATAATCTTATATGTATTATAAAAGAAGTTAAAGTCAAAGTATAATGACATGTATGGATAATGTGGTAAGTGAGAATTCTGACATCGAATCACAGCCCAACCATTGATGAGAGGAAAGGTAAGTTAAAAATGCGAAAAATTTGTAGTGATTTTTAGTTAAGTCATGGATTGAGAATGGGTCCTGACAGAATGGTATCAGAGCCGAGGTTGGTCTGATGTGAGTCGGTGTTAGGAAATAGGAAAGTGTACATCCCCATAGTACTATGCTGTGTTTAGATATAACTGTGTATACCAGATAGGAAACGGACTAATTCAGGATTATGAATGCAGGAACTTTGTCTATATGGCAAATATGCGTAGTGGTAGAGGTACGAGAGGTAGGGCTCGAGGCCGAAAAGATAGGCCCGAGAGACGAGCTGCTGTCGAACCATTACCCACGCATGAGACTCCAGGTGCTACTGAGGCACCCGAGTGTACTGAGATGCACTTTACGAGATTAGAGCGCAGTCTTGAGACGATTGTAGAGATGTTGGTACAGACGATGCCAGGTAGGCAAGGACAGGAGGTAGGAGCTGTGACAAGAGAGGCAGTTGCCCCTGATACACCTACACAGACAGCTCATGCACCGAGAATAGTAGAGACTCCTACACCCCCACCGGTTTCAAGTGGTAGTGGATTAGGGTACGGATGTGATCTACATCAGTTGCGAGAATTTCAGAAGTTTAGACCTCCATCTTTCAGTAGGGTCAAGGACCTTGTAGCTACTGAGGAGTGGGTGGCAGAGATGGAGAAGCTTTATGGATTCTTCGAGTGCATGACATCGGAGATGGTCGCGTTTGCTGCGTTCCTACTGAAAGGAGCTGCAGAGCATTGGTGGAAGTCCACCCGACCTATATTGAGAGCTCAACACATAGATATTAGTTGGGAGATATTTCGGGAGGCCTTTAGGAGGCAGTTTGTTCCAGATACCACATAGCGGAAACTACAGGCAGATGTTTTGGGACTAAACCAGGGGAGTTTATCTGTGGACGAGTATGAGACTCGATTCCTATCCCTAGGGAGATATGACCCAGATACCATGTATAGTGAGGCCAAGAAGGTCCACAGGTTTATCGATGGGTTAAGACCGGTTCTGCGGTCCAGGATGGTTCCATTAGACATAGCGATATATGAGGAAGCAGTGCGCAGGGCGCAACTGTATGAGCAAGATTACGAGAGGAATGCTTCCGAGTTCGGGAAGTTTAGCCGTAGCCAAGATATACAGAAGAAGAGGCCAGCTAGAGATTTCAGTTATCGATGAGGGAAGAAACTCTTCGGTAAGAGATCACAGGTGGAGGAGGCACGAGAGAGATATGCTAGACCTCCTGCTTATCCAACTGTAGCCCCAGCAAAGGGTATTGTCATAGGAGGACAGAGACCTGCTGCCGATCAGTGCAGAAGATGCGGTAAACAACATGGAAGTAGACCGTGTCCGCTGACTCCTATCGTGTGTTTTCGATGTGGGAAACAGGGGCATATAGCTAGAGCTTGCCCAGAGATGATTGATACTGCACCACTAAGGGGCAGGGAGCCGGATAGAGCTCCACCTGGTACGTCTGCTCAGAGAGGTAGAGCAACGGCATAAGAAAAGGGGAAACAAGTGATGGGTCGAGGGTGAGTACATGCTTTGGACCAGGGGACAGCTGATGCTTCAACGGATGTGATACGAGGTAACATCCTGATTTATGATATTGAAGCATATGTTTTAATTGATCCTGGTGCCACGCATTATTTTGTATCGCCTTCATTTACATGTAAATTAGCAAGACATGTAGAGCGTACACCATTATGTATGATGATGTTGATTAGTACGCCTATAAATAGTAGTCAAGTTGTAGAGTATGTATTTAATGACTGCAAGTTGAGAGTAGGGAATAAGGAGATGACAGCCAATCTAATATTACTAAGTATGAGTGACTTTGATATAATATTAGGAATGGATTGGCTATCTACAAACCATGCTGTTTTAGATTGTTATGCTAAGACAGTTATGTTTCCTAACCCTACTAGATATGTTGTAAAGTTTAATAAGAATAAATGAAAGGAGTAGTTATGATTATTACATGATTACTGACTTAGAAAACCTTCAACATATCAAGGTTTCATTGCGTACGTGGTGGATATGGATAAGGCACATCCAGAGTTGTCATATATTACTGTGGTCAGTGAGTACCCAGATGTTTTTTCGAATGAATTGCCAGGGTTACCACCAAACAGAGAGATAGAGTTCTGTATAGATTCGGTGCCTGGTACAGAGCCTATTTCGAGACCGCCATATTGCATGGCCTTGGTTGAGCTAGAGGAGCTCAAGAGACAGTTACAGGAGCTGTTGGATAGGGGTCTTGTGCGACCGAGTGTTTCACCTTAGGGAGCACCGATTTTGTTTGTGAGGAAAAAGGATGGGAGCCTCCGATTGTGTATAGATTACCGATTGTTGAATAAGGCCACCATCAAGAATAGGTATCCCCTTCCACGCATTGACGACTTGTTAGATCAGCTTCAGGGAGCACAGGTCTTTTCCAAGATTGACCTGAGGTCTGGGTATCATCAGCTGAAGGTTCAGAGTGGAGATGTACCCAAGACAGCATTTTGTACCCGATATGGCCATTATGAGTTCTTGGTCATGCCATTCGGATTGACGAATGCTCCAGCTGCTTTCATGGCTTTGATGAACGATGTGTTCAAGCCATATTTGGACCAGTTTGTTATCATCTTTATCGATGAAAAATTGGTGTATTCGAGATCCAAGGAGGAGCATGAGAAGCATCTCAGGATCGTGTTGCAGACTCTACGAGAGCAGGAGTTATATGCTAAGCTCAGTAAGTATGACTTTTGGTTGTCACAGATCTCATTTTTAGGACACGTTGTATCGAGAGATGGTGTATTAGTTGATCCATCTAAGATAGAGGTTGTAGTTTAGTGGGAACAGCCGAGGACAGTCACTGAGATCAGGAGTTTTCTGGGTTTAGCTGGATACTATCGGAGATTCATTAAGGGATTTTTGAAGTTGGCTGCTTCATTGACACTTCTTACTCGAAAGAGTGTACCGTTCGAATGGAACGAGGAGTGTGAAAAGAGTTTTGAGGAGTTAAAGCGTCGATTGACCATCGCTCTAATTCTCACTATCCCTACTAACTCAGGAGGATTTACAGTGTATGCCAATGCTTCGCATCAGGGACTGGGCTGTGTATTGATGCAGGATGGGAAGGTAGTTGCTTATGGATCCAGACAGCTGAAGGATCATGAAAAGAACTATTCGACCCATGATTTGGAGCTAGCCGCAGTAATGTTTACGTTGAAGGTATGGCGCCACTACTTGTATGGTGAGAAGTTCCAGATATTTACCGACCACAAGAGCCTCAAGTATCTGTTCTCGTAGAAAGAGCTGAACATGAGATAGAGAAGATGGCTAGAACTTCTGAAGGACTACGATTGTGAGATACTTTATCATCAGGGTAAGGCTAACGTTGTAGCCGATGCCTTGAGCAGGAAGAGCTTAGGGATGGTATCGTATATGATGGTTAGGGAACATGATTTGCTAGAGCAGTTTGCTAGCCTTAGTTTGGGAGTCGTGCCTTCTGACATGGATACAGGCTATGTGATAGCTAGTCTACGCTTGGAGCCGAATCTGTTGGACAAGATCAGAGTGGCTCAGCAGACGGATCCATTTTGTATGGATGTGAATAGTCAGATGAAGAAGGGCACAGTGACTGACTTTGAGTTGAGTTCTGATGGACTACTGAGGTTCAAGGGCAGATTGTGTGTTCCTGGGGATCCAAGACTCAGGAGATTGATATTGGCGGAAGCTCATTCGTCGAGGTATACGTTACATCCGGGGAGTAACAAAATGTATCAAAACCTCCGTAAGGTATACTGGTGATTGGGTATGAAGAGAGATGTAGCAGACTTTGTGGTAAAGTGTCTCGTATGTCAGCAGGTGAAGGTAGAGTATCAGAAACCTGCAGGGTTATTGCAGCCTCTACCTATACCGACATGGAACTGGGATCATATCACCATGGATTTCGTGATGGGTTTACCGAGAACCCGCAGGAATCACGATGCGATATGGGTGATCGTCGACAGACTGACGAAGTCAGCCCACTTCCTAGCTATGAGAGCGATCGATACTCTGATCTCATTAGCAGAACTGTATGTACGCGAGGTAGTAAGGTTACACGGTGTACCAGTGAGCATAGTCTCTGATAGGGATTCTCGCTACACTTCCCACTTTTGGGGACATTTTCAGGAAGCCATGGGAACTCAGTTGAGTTTGAGCACCGCTTTCCATCCTCGGACAGATGGTCAGTCAAAGAGGACTATACAGACTCTGGAGGATATGTTGAGAGCATGTGTGCTAGATTTTAGAGGCTCTTGGGATAACCACTTGCCACTAGCCGAGTTCGCCTACAACAACAGTTATCATTCGAGTATCGGGATGACACCGTATGAGGCTTTGTATGGCCGTAGATGTCGTTCCCCTATTGGATGGGAAGAAGTGGGTGACCGTAAGATTTTCGCTCCTGACATGGTTACGCAAGCATCTGAGGACATCCACTTGATTGTAGAGAGACTGAGGACAGCCCAGAGTAGACAGAAGAGTTACGCTGACAGGAGACGTAGGCCACTAGAGTTTGCAGTTGGTAAATTCGTGTTTTTTAGAGTTTCTCTTTCCAAGGGCATAGTGAGATTTAGGAAGAGAGGGAAACTAAATCCTCACTATATTAGACCCTTTGAGATACTTGATCGAGTGGGAGATAAGACGTATAGGTTTGCATTGCCACCAGACTTATCAAATGTTCATAACGTCTTTCACATATTGATGCTTCGGAAGTATCACCCGGATCTGGCACATGTGATTAGTTACGAGGCGTATAGGTTGGCATTGCCACCGGACTTATCAGGTGTTCATAACGTCTTCTACATATCGATGCTTCGGAAGTATCACCCGGATCCGACACATGTGATTAGTAACGAGCCTTTGGAGCTCCGAGAGGACATGTCATATGTTGAGCGACCGATTCGGATATTGGATAGGAAGGAGAAGGTATTGAGATCGAAGACCATTGGATTAGTGAAGATTCTCTGGTAGCATCATACTTCAGAGGAAGCTACTTGGGAGCTAGAGAGTCTGATGTGAGAGAAGTACCCTCACCTATTCGATGACTGACTTGGTTCTAATTTGGAGGACCAAATTTTCTGAATGGGGGAGGATTGTCAAACCTGCATTTTTTGTAGCTTATGCCTTATGATTCCTATGTGTATGAACACTCTATTGTTATAGTTGAATCATAAGAAGAGTATTAACTAGACCTAAAGTGTTAGTGAAATGATTTAACACGCAAAAGCTACATAAAAAGCCTAATGTGAGCTATAAGAGTCACAGGCTAAACCAAGTAGATCTAAATCATTCTGATTGAAAATAAGAACTTAAAATGAGAAAGTATAGAGAGCTCATGAAGGAAAGTCAGCTTGATTTATCCCGAACATAGAAAACAAGAGTAAAAGCTAAAAAGGGTAAAATTGACCTTTTTGGCGAGATAAGGTGTTTCGAGTATAATTATCCACCAGGAACGGTTGAAACATAAAGACGAGAGTGTAAGACATAAGATATGACACTTTCAAAATTTTGAGAAAAAGTCAACTTAGTCAATGGTTAAGGAAGAAGTCAATTATAGTTAAGAAAGTGGACTTTTACCATAGTTGACTAATCATGGTTAAAAATTAACCTAAGTGTGGAGAAAAAATTGGAGAAAAATATTCTTGACCAGAATACAAGATAATCATCCCTGGAAGTAAGGAAAATTTATTCGGAAGGATTTCGGATTAAATTTAATAGTTAAAAATGTAATGGGCCTAAGGTGAAAATTTTAAAGCCCATTAAGGTATACTAAACTTATATCGAAATTCTTAGGTCCCTTAGACCGAATTGTTGGACCAATTGATTGGTCAAATATTGAGGCAATTAAAGGCCCGAGGTATGGTGAAAATTTCAGCCCGAAAACCCATTAAGAAAGCCCAAACCGAGAAGCCCAAATGGAAAGCCCATGAGATAAATATCTAACCATAGTTAAAGCTAACCATGACTCATAAGGTGACTCATAAGGTGACTCATGGCTAAGGCTTAGAAAGTCAAGCTTAATGGCTGGAAAGTAAAGCTTAATGTCTAAGTAAGTGGCTTATAAAATGAGCCACACCATTGTCATCTTCATCACACCAAATTTGGCTAGAAGAAGAAACCATTGAAACAAATTATCCAAGCTTTCTCTCACTAGAAATCACTAGGAATTAGGCATAATTGGAACTTGCATCCTTCATAGAAGTTGTTCCAAATTGAAAGGAGAGTGACATATGTTGGAATTGGCTATCAAGGAGCCATAGAGTGCAAACCGTGAGCCTCCAAAGTTTCGGCCAAGTGTGTACACAACAATTGGTATATTTTTAAGTTTTCAATTTCATATATGTTAATGTATGAATGATTTTAAGTATATTGGTATATGTTTTAAGAGTTGAAACATATGAAATCACTATGATATTGGTTAGGCTGAGAGTGAGTAGTGAGATATTGATTAATATCCATATGATTTTAAGGCATTAATGGATTAATGTACATGTGTTAATGATTATGGTGTAATTAGAATTAATCAATTTGATTAATTAATACATGTAATTAGTTGGCAATCAAGGTTTTTGATAAAATGCCTAAATGAACTATATGATGTTTAGGAATGTTGTCAACCAAGTGTTTGTGAAAATGCCTAAGTGAAATGGCTAAGGAAAGAGATATGGCCGGCATGCCATGGTGTAACCGATGGCATGGGTAGCTCTTGTAAACCCCACAAATTTCTTATGTTTAATTAGATTATATTTTAATGGAAGTGTGGATGTTCGTTGTAGGGCTCGAGAATATAGGGGCCGATGTAAGACCCCGTATATGTATAATGGTAATGTGTATAATTGGATCAAATAATATGAATGGACTTGTAATGTAAAGTATGATTGATGTAAGTCCATGGATTCAATGTATGTATGTGTAATATGAATTGTAACGTACATACAAGTTTCATTGAGTATGAATATGAAGAAATGAGTTCTGGCAAGAGATGGATGTGATTGAAACTCAAGTTGAGTAGTGTGGTAAAATGGAATGGAGTTATGCTTCCATTTGGTTTCATGTAGCATACCTTTGGACATACAATGAATGCACACAAGTTTCAATGTGCATAAGGTATGAATGGATGCCATTTTCAAGTTATAAGGGTGGATGGATGAGAAAATGGCCATGGCAATAGATTAAGGATGTGTTGGTATGAGTTGCAGCAAGGAAACTGCAGGAAATTTGGAAAACATGAGGGCCAGATCGATCTCATAGGATGAGAGATCGATCTGGAAGAGCCAGAATGCTCTTATTTGGGCAAAAGAATAGAGCAGATCGATCTCCAATGGAGCCAGATCGATCTCCCAAGCATTCTGTAGTGAAAAGATCGATCCCCAAGCACCCAGATCGATCTCCTTAGCTCTCTGTTTGGGAGCAGATCGATCTCATGCCTAGACAGATCGATCTCATGCTTCGACAGATCGATCTCAGGCTTAAAAATGCCGTGAAAAAGAGGGATTTTAAGGGACCAGATCGATCTCCTCTTGGACCAGATCGATCTCCTCAAGCTATTTCTATATAAGGAGTGCTGGAAATCAAGAAATCTCGGGAAAAACACTTATCTTCCAATTCTAACCCAAAAACCTAACTTTCCCTCTCTAAAATCAGCCATTTCCAGTAAGAATTAAAGAGAGACCATTAGAGGCAAAGTTGTTCTTATTAAAGAGCAGAACAACATAGTGTGAAGGCATTTTTCCATTGTTGGTATTGAAGGAGTTAAGGGCATTGCCATTTGGAGCAAGAGGAAAAAAATCATATTTGGTAAGATTCTAACACTCCAATCCAAATACATTGTCTATTTAATTGATTTTGGAGTTGTTTGGCATGACTATTGATGGATAAATTATCTAGGGATGTGGTGGAATGGGTGTAACCTAGAATGGGTATGATGTGAGAATATATGGGTTGAATGAGTTTATGATTTATGGGCATGCTAAAGTTGTTAGTGAGATGATGCTTATGATTTTAGATGGTTAAATGAGATTACATTGTGAGTTTGGAAGAATTGTGGAAATGAGTATGAATATGCTTGATAAATGCCATAGTGAGGGAATTCATGAAGTATGAACACTATGAGCTTAATATCGATTTATTATCGATTCGAAATAAGTAATAGGCCTAAAAAGAATCCATAAACTCGAGTTATGGGTAAAGTAATGAAACGAGGCCATATAAGCGTTAATAGAGGCTATAGATTAAATTGACTATAGAAAGCACAAGGGTTGCATTATATGGATCGAATATAATGCGGGATACGATTTTGTGCAGTCTCGAAGAGTTCGTTAAAGACGAATAGAACCGTAAGAGTAAGCAGCTTAAGGAAGTGGAATCACGCATCGCGATTCCAGGTAAGGGAATTTTGTGAGTATATAGAGGTAGCTGCTCGTACTTTGAACTTGTGGGTGAATATTGGGTGTTTTATGAAATGCATGGATGCTTAAATAAATGATTGATGGTATTCGTGAATGATGAGGAGTATATGCGTGGTTTTGGATTTGAAGTGGATTTTATGAAATGGGATAGTAAGGCTAATAATTGCATAAATCTAATGTTTTGATGCTTTTCAAAATGAAATTGCTTGGTTTTAAGCAAGCTTGTAGATGGGTCGGCTAGTATTGTATGGTTGTTGTGGAAAAGCATTTGTGAGTGCTAAACCCGATCGTCGGGACTGTTGATTGTGTATGAGCCGCCTATCGTATTTGTATAACATAAATCGCGCTAGAGCCTCGCTCGCGCTGGATTTCTATGTTTTCATTTGTATGAAACGTGCTGGAGCTTAGCTCGCACTTTGATTTGGAAACTATGATGATATTTATAAACCGTACTGGAGCTTCTGCTCGTACGTGGATTTTGAGTGGTTGTCTTATGAGTATAATCGTACTAGAGCTATGCTCGTACGCGTCTCTTTATGAGAAGA
Source organism: Firmiana major (assembly GCA_033439115.1). NCBI lineage: Eukaryota > Viridiplantae > Streptophyta > Magnoliopsida > Malvales > Malvaceae > Firmiana > Firmiana major. Next base: position 45,709,011 of record CM065905.1, read on the forward strand.
TGCATGAGTCGTGCTAGAGCTTTGCTCGCACAAGTTTGCACATTGAGATACGTATAAGGTGGTGAAAATTGGTAAGATCCTTAAGCCTTACATCCTTAAGCCAACATCCTTAAGCCCAAAGAGGCGGGGAGGCTCTGTTAGGCGGGGAAGCTCTGTTCGGTGGGGAGGCTCTCTTGCGGTGGGATCCTTAAGCCAACATCCTTAAGCCCTGGAGGGGCGGGGAGGCTCTGTTAGGCAGGGAGGCTCTCCTACATGGGTACGGTAAGATCCTTAAGCCCTACATCCTTAAGCCAACATCCTTAAGCCCAAAGAGGCGGGGAGGCTCTGTTAGGCGGGGAGGCTCTGTTCGATGGGGAGGCTCTCTTACGGAAGGATCCTTAAGCCCTACATCCTTAAGCCGACATCCTTAAGCCCAAAGAGGCGGGGAGGCTCTGTTAGGCGGGGAGGCTCTGTTCGGTAGGGAGGCTCTCCTTCACGGATATGGGAAACTCTTGGTATGGGGTAGGTAAGACCTAGGAATGGCACCCCCAATCACGATATGAGTCTGCGGAGTACGCTGTACCGTGTATATCACATGGAGTACGATGTACCGCATGATGGTTATGTGGTGAGAAAGTCTGGCGAAGGATAATCCATCTTCGTGCCAGCGTGATACCCCGCACACCTGGATGCGTGTGGTCTGGGATGACTTATGATGTAATGGTCCACATAGGCACTTTTGATATAGTGACCTAGTTTTATACACATGCGTGAATTGTGAAATGAAAATGTGGTTGTGATTGTGAATTGATTTGGTGGTAATTATGTGTTGAGAAAGAGGTTTATGATGTTGGTTTAAAAAGGAGGTTTCTTAATGAATTGCCCTTTTTATGAATTTAAACGAGATTGAGCATGAGATGATTTATACATGATGTTTCTACCATGTTTGATATGCCAATGCACATGATTTTGATACATGATATATATGTATATTCACATGGCATAGTTTTATTCCTCATGCTCCTACCATAAATGATTTATGCATAACACTATCAGCATGTAGATAGAGTAGTTATCTACCATGCTTGCATTATTGCCTTACTGAGCGTGTGGTTGCTCATCCCACTCTATTTTCCCCCCTACAGAGCGTGCATAGTAGCCCAGTAAGGACTGAGGCGTGGTATTTTGGACTCCGCTGCATCTCTATTGCTAAGAGGTATATACACAGTGATTCTTTTTGTATCTAAACAATGTAAAAGCACAGTATTCTTTTGATTTGTAATTATGGGGGATGTAGATGTCAGTAAAACATGTATTCGTATAAGTACACGATTAAATGCAAATGTATGTTTTAATTAATTGAGAATGAATGAGATTTGGTGTTTATTATTGACTCACAGCCCAACAGTGTGTGGTGAGTTTAGTTCACGACCGGGTAAGGTAACAGTAAAACGCGAAAAATTTTCAGTGATTTTCGGTTAAAGAGAATGGAATTGGGTCGTGACAGCCGAGAAGCCCGTGAAGGACCGGGAACTCGAAGATACAAGAAGTGATAAAGCGAATGAAAGTACGGAGGGATTGGAGAATTTTAATTTATTAGTTGAAAATTGTTGATGTAAAGACTTGTATCGGGAATTTATGAGGAACGATGAAATCCCGATAATATTTCATTTTCAAAATAATGAAAATTCCATGGAAGGCATGAATATTGCCATCAAGTGATTTTATAAAAAAAAAAAAAAGAAAGAAAATGTATAAATATATATATGTGTGTGTATACATAGGTATTATATATATATATACTAGACAAATTTAAAGGATAGATAATAATATATATTTATGTATAGGATAAATATATATATACATAGATATTGTAATTTATTGTATGTAATATATAGGTATTAATAATCAAGCAAAACAAATAAATAACAAAAAAACAATAAGGCAAAAAAAAATAAAAATGATACAATCAATAAATAAATTATATATATATATTAATATAATATATAAATAAATATTAATATAATATATATAAATATGGCTTTGTACGGAATTGGCTTTGAAAAGCCAATTCCGTCTACCACATTTGTGATTGGAAAAAAAAAGGAAACAGAGGAGGTTGGGCGGGAAACCGAAGGGAGAAAAGAGAAGAGGAAGAAGAAGAGAAGGGAAGAAGGGTGGCTCGGCTGGGGAAAGAAGAGAAGAAAAGAAAAGGAAGGGAGAAGGAAAGGGTTGGCCGGGAGAAGAAAAGAAAAGAAAGAAAGGAAGAGGAGGGAAGAGGAGAAAAAGGGAACCAGGAAAACAAATCAGGAGCAGGAGAGTTGATCGGGGAAGGGGGGAAGGAAGAAAGAAAAGAGGAAAAGAAAGAAGAGGGAGATCGATTGGAGGAGCAGCAAACGGGGCTTGAAATTAAATCAGTGAAGCCGTGGAGCAGGAGGGCCACAAAGCTGGAAACAGAGGCGTGAAGTGGCTCCTCCTCCTGATGTTTTGAGCTGGGTAAGGATCATCCTTTCGGGTGGTTTGGAGCTGATACAGAGTGGACCAAGAACTGGGAAAAGTTACAGCAAACTGAGACTGAAGGAAGCAGACCGAAGCAGGGGAGGCTGAGTGAAAAAAGCAGGACCCGAGGAAGAAGAAGCAAACGAGAGGCAAGCTGGAAAATCGAGATTGATGAAGGAGGAACCGAGAGTCAGGGCTAGAAACCGAGACTGAAGAAGGGATGAGGCTGGAACCGAGACTCCATTAAAGCAGGACTTGGGAAACAAAGATTAAAATCGAAACAGGGGCTGGAAATGGAGGGAAATCGAGAGGCTTGAGGGAAGAAGAAAACTGAACAGTGAAAATTGAAACCAAGGAAGGGGAATTGAGGGGAGAGAAGCAGAACCATGAGGAAGAAGGGAGAAAATAGGAAGGAGGCAGGGGCTGGAAATTGAAACAATTGAGGAAGAAAGGAGAAAACCGTGAGAGAAGAAAAGCAAGCTGGAAAAAAAAAAAAGAGGAAGAGAAAAGAGGTAAGATACATACATGTATATATGTGTATTAATGTACATGAATATATATGTGTGATACATGTATAAGCATGCTAGTATAGTTTGAATTAGATTAAAAATGGAATGATGAGAAGTAGGCAAAAATATATATATATTTGTGATATTGAATAATGGAGACAAGTGATAATATATGTATGTAATTATGTGAATAAAAAAAATATATATTTGGGTATGTACATATAGGTATGTATAGTGAAAGGATATGTTAGTATATGTACATATATTTGATAATGAATAAGGAAAGCCAATGATAAAATAAATATGAGTATATACTTAGGTGTATATACATATAGGAGTATATGAAAAATGTGTATATACTTGGGTGTATATACAAATGATTGTATTAAATAAATGTGTTTTGGTATATGTAGAAACAAGGACATATATATATGTGATAAGAAAATATATAGGAGTGTGTATATATATATATATATATATACAAAGAATGTATATATATGAGATAGGAAAAGAGTGAAAACAAATATATATATATATATATATATATATATACACATATGGGAGTGTATATATATATGTGTATTTATGTGTACATACATGTAGAGGTATATAATAAGGTGTATGTCAATAATTGTACATACAAAATAATATGTGGTAAGGGAAAATATATAAACGTGCGTGTTAACTTAGGTACGTACAATAATATGTACACACGCAGTAGTAACGAATAGGTTACGATTTTAACGCAATTCGGGCAACTCGTACGAATAGGGTGCTAAATATACGATTTCGGTGTAGGTGATCGTAGAAGGAATTAAGGGAGGTACTAAGAGGCGTCACCACTCGAGCACGGAGATTTCGATAGATCGAGGTAAGGGGATATAATTTAAAACGGTAATAGTTACTTACAGAAACTTGATAAAGAAAGCTTGCAAAGACATGAAGTATAATTTTCATGCATGTTTCTAAATTATATTTCTGATCAAGACTATGCTCTCTGTGTTTATGTTTTTGAATAATCGTATATAACTGAAGTTGATTTCGGAATATGAGCATGTCTTTTAAAATGATCTTTCGAATAAGATGAATTTATTTCGATATTTTCGTATATGAAAACTATAGTTGTTTTGAGACTAAGGGCCATTTATGTTGTGTGCTTACGCACGTCAACTTCGCCTGTGTGGCGTCTAAATTCTCCTGTGTGGCATTTGAACTCGCCTGTGTGGCGCCTGTATTTCGCCTGTGTGGCGCCTGTATTTCACCTGTGTGGCGCATGTATTTCGCCTGTGTGGCGCCTATATTTCGCCTGTGTGGCGCCTATATTTCACCTGTGTGGCGCCTGTATTTCGCCTGTGTGGCGCCTGTAATTCACCTTCGTGGCGCTTGTATTTCGCCTTCGTGACGCCTGTAATTCGCCTTCGTGGCGCCTGTATTTCGCCTTCGTGGCGCCTGTATTTCGCCTGTGTGGCGCCTGTAATTCGCCTTCGTGGCGCTTGTATTTCGCCTTCGTGGCGCCTGTATTTCGCCTGTGTGGCGCCTGAATTTCGTTTGTGTGGCGTCTGTATTTCGCCTGTGTGGCGCCTGTATTTCGCCTATGTGGAGCCTGTTTTCCGCCTTTGTGGCGTCGGGAATTACCCTTAAGTACTGAATTCCCTCTACGGAGGATGACTGGGTTATTTTGCCGTGTGATTACCTTGTTATTTTGCCGCGTGATTACTTTGTTATTGCTGCGTGATAAATTTGTTATTGCCACGTGATAATTATATGGCCGATATAGTCTCAATTTGAAAATTTAAACTTTGTTTTCAGAACCGAATTTGATAGGTTTTCCTGTTTGGAATTCTGAATGTACGACCAGTTTTATGTAATATCTATTAAGTTCAAATACCTAAGGAATTACGTTTTGAATCTCGATGTTTCTAATTTTCCTTAATCTTTGAATGTTATTATTAGTAGTTTCAGAAAGTATCATTATGCGCATTATCATGTTTTATACATATTTAAATTGCTAGAATCATTTTAAATACATCTTCTTACTGGGTTTTTTCCCGAAAGCTCACCCCTCTACCTCCCAGATTACTTGCAGTGAATCGTAGACGCTACCTGCCGCGTACACGAGCTGGTGGGGAGAGCTCCCTAGACTACTTTTTGTACACGCAGAAAGGTATACATTTACATTCCTGTACCAGACATAATTGTATGCACAGACACATATTGAAAATATCAGTTGGGATGTAATTTTGTAAGGAACGATGTAAACATTACTACTTTGGTATAATGTTTTGAGATGACTAGTATTAAATTGAAATAGATGTGTTGAGTGGTAAAGATGAACTTGGAAAGTATGCTTAGTAGTGGTGGATATCTAGGATTGCCAAAAAAACAACTGATTTGCAGGTGGGTAGGCTGATATATAAGTCGTTATGCTGCCGAAATTTTTATCGGCCACATAAGCTAAAATATAGAAATTAATTATAATCACGAGTAAAGTATTAGGAAAAGTGTTTTGACACTGCACAGGAATACAACCTAAGTGAATAAGGGAATAAGTGGGTAAAGTAAATTCAAAAAAAAATTTCTCCGATTTTCAAGGGTCAAGGGTCGTTACAGCTCTCGGCCATGGCATGTGGTCGAGAGGCCCAATAGGCCAAGCCCAAATATTTTACACCCAATGTAATGTAATTGGTCTAGAACAAGCCCAATAAGAGTTGGTGGACCCCACAAGCCCAATAGGCCCAACGAAAATGAATAGTAAAATAAAAATGGGCTTAAGGCATAGTTAGGCCCAGTAAGGATTATTAAAGCCCATTAAGGGAAATAGACTGTATTTAATATGAAATACAGTAGAAAAAGTGTAATTAACCTAATAAATGGTTATATACAGCTCCAGAGATTATTGGAGGAGCAAATCGGACTGCTGAAATGAGCAGCGCAGAGAAAGTGAAATTTCTCGAGTGATTGCAAGTAAGGGACTTTTGTGAGTAGTTAGAGATACCTGCACGTATTTTTGTCTGCTTTTACATTCACTTAAAAATTCTGAGGGTCAGAGAAAGTGAATAATAATTATTGCGACCCGATAGTGGCAAATTATGATTTTACCCCTAGTTAGTAAAAAAAGTCAACTTTTGTGAAAAGTTGTAAAAAGCATGGAAACCACCATTTTGAGTGTTTAACTATTGTTTAGCAGGAGAATAAATAGATGGGCTAAAGATTTTAAGGTTAATGTGAAATAAGCACACCTTATAGTGCTGATTTTGGTGCTTTGTTAATCATCCCTTTTTAAAGAGTCATCTATCATATTATGTGAGAATGAATTGTGCTAGAGCACAGCTCGCACTGGATTTCATATATTTTTCACATACATTAGTGCTGGATTATGATTCGCACTAGATTTTCATGACATGCATGATAGAGTACTGGAGTTCTTACTCATACTCAGTTTTATATGATATATGTATGAGAGAGTGCTGGAGCGATTAGCTCGTACTCGAGTTTTATATGAGATGCATGACAGAGTGCTGGAGCGTTGCTCGTACTCGATTCTTCATGATTTATACATGACATAGTACTGGAGCTATTGCTCGTACTTGATTTGATGATATTGTGCATAGCATGGTACTGGAGCTATTACTCGTACTTGATTTAAATACATGAACTATGCATTGACCTAGTTACTGGAGGTTTACTCACACTAAGTTGAGTTTTGTGATGTGAAACAGTGTTTGAGCGGAGTGTCGACTGTGAGTCGCGCTCAAAGGCGCGCACTGTATGTGATATATAATACATGTTAAAACCCATGCTTGAGTCCTTGTGTGACTGAGTGTCACATTATGTGAGAGGATATCCGCTTGAGGATACTAGAGACGTGGTATGATATTTCATGGTTTGAGGGCTAAGACCTATGGCAGGCACCCCGACTGTGATGTAGGATCCACGGAGTACGTTGTACCGTGCATGTGGCATGGGAGTACACTGTACCGTGTGGTGTTGTGGAGTTGAGTAGGATTTAGCTGGCGGTTGTGATGGACTAACCCCCTCCTGTTGCAGCAGTGATGCCACGCACACCGAGATCTGTGTTGCTTGGGATCACATGTCGGATATGATCATAGTCCAGGATACTATTTATATTTTCACCACAGAGTCTCACATGATATATCACTTGATTGATTGATTTAAATTGCGGACAGACCTGAAGGATGGGTCGGACTCCGATTTTGTGATGTGAATGATTTAAATGCCATATTTATTGTGATTTAAATATACATGGCATGATTTATCTAAAGGCATGATTTATATAAAGATGCATTGTTTTGCACTACATGCCTACATTTGTGAAAGAAAGCATGGTTTATGTACATGGGATTTAATCTGTACAAGTATATATATATATATATATATTTAAAGACATGCTTTTAAAGTGAGTTAAAGAAATAATGTTTTCAAGGCATAGCATTATTTTGAGTAGATAGTGTAGATATCTACTTGCTTGCCTGATTTCCTTACTGAGCGCGTTGTATGCTCACCCCTTTCTTTACATCTCTCTACAGAGCATCAGCAGTAGAGCGAGAGCTATTGAGGGATAGTATTCCTGAGTCCACTGCTAGTTCCTATCGATCGACAGGTATACATATTTTGTACGGTTATGTATCTAAACATAAAAAAAGCACAGTGATGTATACGATATGTATTATGGGGAATGTATTTGTATTAGATTTTATATAATCTTATATGTATTATAAAAGAAGTTAAAGTCAAAGTATAATGACATGTATGGATAATGTGGTAAGCGAGAATTCTGACATCGAATCACAGCTCAACCATTGATGAGAGGAAAGGTAAGTTAAAAATGCGAAAAATTTGTAGTGATTTTTAGTTAAGTCATGGATTGAGAATGGGTCCTGACAGTACTGCCTATGTATCGTTTTGGGGTGGTATGAGTCAGGTGTGAGGAGCCATGAACCACCACAAATTAGCTCATCTCGACACCACTGTTTAGTGTTCAATTCCTGCCCATTTGTTTTTACATTTTTCTGCTTGTAAGCTTGATTATTTTGTTATCTTTTGTTCACTGCATTGAGTAAAAGGAAGCTGGTGACAGCAGCTACGTTCCTCTACTCCATGCTGTGTTTTTCATTTCAGTTTTGTTATCTAGTTGCATTTTCGATTTTCAGTTATTGTTGTAGTTTCCATTAGATGTATGACTTACTTTCTTTAATAATTAGGGGGATTAGTTTCATTTTCTTTTTAGCAGTTGTTGACATCCCTGTTTAGCTCTGTTTCAAGTTTTTGCATTGTTCATTGATGTCCTTTGCTGAAATTTGGCTTTAAATCAAGATTGGTTTCCTATTTCATGCTCTTATTGAATTATTTAGTCCTAAGCTGTTGTGTTGTTCGCATCTTGTTTAGCAAAGCACAATTGGTGCTGCAAGAATCAAACACCACGGAGGTCAGTCTACTGCAGCAATTAACGGCTGTGCATTCTCGTTGATTGTTACACACCACTGTAGCTTGCTTCAATGGCAGATGACTGGTGCTGAGGGAAGGCTGGGGAATGTGTAGCATGTACAACAGCTTGAGTGCAGAACAGCACTGCAACACACAAGAGCAGCAGTTGGATACAGCAACTGCGGCATCTAGGATTGAAGAACATTGCAGTCGGGATGTCAGTACAGAGCACGGTTTGACAGCAGAGGCAGCAAGGACATCGTATAGAGCCACAGCAATACATGGTGGCTGGATGCAGAAGCAACACAGGGCAGAAACAGCAGAAGTGGACCTCGCCTGGAGCAGTGTTTGGTCAGAACCGAGAGCAGAACTTTATGCGATAGCAGCTGGAGCACTTGTACATTACCTGGATTACCTGGAAATGATGCAACATGCACAATACGGTGCACGGGACCCTAGCGAGCTGGGCAGAAACGTGGGATGTGCTGCAGCAGATGGCAGGAGCAGGGGACAAACCGAGAGCAGCAGCTAGAATGAAGCTGGGCAAAACCCAGAGAGCAGGACACGCCTAGGCAGCAAACTGAAGAAGAGACATGAACAATACTATTTACGGGACCACTCAGCTGGAAATTGGGTTAAGGCCACGTTTGGCCATTCGGCTTATTGTTGCAATTAATTTAAGCATGTTTGGGATTTATCATTTTATGTCATTTGCATTGTTTGTTAAGTTAGAGAAATAGATTTGCATTGTTTGTTAAATTAGTGACTAATGTTAACTAGGATAATAATTAAATTTTGAGTACATTAGAGTGGTAATTTTAATTTTCTTTAGAAACTCATAAGTTACATTTAGAATTAATTTAGATTAAATGTGTTTCATGCATTTTTAGTTTAGTCTTCATTTTTATTAGATTTTAGGTTACTTTAATTTGCAATTTTTATTAGTTTAATTACATGCATTTTTTATTTTAAGTTTGTTTAAATTTTAATTTAATTTTATTTCTTTATTTTCATATTTGCATTTTATTTTTATTACGTTAAGTAATTTTAACTGTTTTAATTTTATTTTGTAGGTTATTTGCTCGGAGCTCTGTAAGTAAATTTTAGCTCTGTTTAATTTTCTTTATTTTATAGTTTTATTATTTTCAGTACTTGTTTAATTTCAGACTTAGTAGATCACCCACTTGAACTTCATAATTTGCTAGGATATACTTAGGGTAAGATTAACCGGTAGTTAATTAGGCTGATCAACTTTTCTGTGGGATGATAACTCGGGACTCAAATCTGATTATTACTTGTACGACCCGTGCAGTTGCGGATAATACGTTTAGTTCGTGACAAGTTTTTGGCGTCGTTGCCAGGGAAGTCTTAATTAGCTAGTAATTAATATCGGTGAAATTATGCTTAGGTGTAATTCTAGCTTGTAAATATTTAGGTTGTAAATATTTATAACCTTACTTAGGTTGGTTAAATTTTCTCATAATTAATTAAAAAAATGTAAAATTTAAAAATTTAGAAAAATTTTCTAAGGACTTTTTGATGATTGCATGCGTAGAGCCAGAAGTTATGATTGCTTTCCTTTAGATACTGAAATTGAACGAACCTTTAGGAAAATTCGAAAGGATTCTAGGAAATTTATAGCTCTGCTGCAAAACATCATGGCAGAAAATAGGGAAATTAGGACCGTTGGAGATTATGCACTGTCGACTATTGGAGGTTATTATACCGGCATTAGGCCACCAGCTGTCCCTGCAAACAACTTCAAAATTAAGTCTTCCATCCTCCAGATGATCCAGACCTCTTTACAGTTCAGTGGGCTTCCACACAACGACCCATATGCTCACCTCAGGCAATTTCTGGACTTGTGCAACCCCTTCAAGCACAATGGATTATCTGATGATGCGCTTAGGCTTAGACTATTCCCCTTCTAGCTTAGGGATAGGGCGCGACACTGGTTAACCTCCTTGCCTCTAGGATCCATTTCTACATGGGACGAGTTAGCCCATCAATTTCTAGCTAAGTTTTTCTCTACCTCTAAAATGCCCAGACTCCCTAGTGATATATCTTCCTTTACCCAGTTCGGCTCTGAATCTCTTTACGACGCATGGGACTGATATAAGGAGCTTCTTAGGAAGTTCCCTCACCATGGCCTACCTTTATAGCTGCAAGTCTAAACCTTCTACAACGGACTTACAAGCCAAAATAGGACCATTGTTGACGCTGCTGCAGGTGGAGCCCTGATGTGCAAAACAGAGGAGGAAGCTTACGAGCTCTTAGACAAGATGGTCGCTAACAACTATCTATAGTCCTCGGAGATGCAATTGCCAAAGAAGTCGGCGAGTATTTATGAGCTCGACACGCTATCTACCTTGACCTCTCAAATCGTTAATCTTACGAAGAAGGTAGAGTCGTTCAGTACCCAACATAATCCTTCCACCTGTCCTAACCCTGTGTTTTCTGTCCAAAGTCCTTTTCTTTCCTGCGAGCTGTGTAGTGGTACCCACTCTGTAGATAGGTGTCTGCTCAACTTAGAATAGGTTCAATATGTTGCCCCCCCCCCCCCAAGCAACAGAACAACCCTTTTTCAAACACCTATATCCAGGGTGGAGGAACCATCCTAACTTCTCCTGGAGCCAAAACTAAGGGCTAACTTCTAGCACAAAACTTGTAGGACTCCCTGGTTTTCAATCTCCACCAATTTAGGTACCACCACAGCCGCAATTTCCATATCATCGACCTCATCAACCATCCCCACAACAATTTCAACATCATCCATCACCACCACCACCTACGTAGCCATAACTTTACCACGCACCAGCAACTGATAAGAAGCCCTCGTTTGAGGAAATGTTCACAACGATCCTGCAAAATCAAACTGCCTCAATCAAGAATTTAGAAGTTCAGGTTGGACAAATAGCCAATGCTCTTAACCAACGTACACAAGGGACCCTTCCTAGTAACACTGAAGTTAATCCTGTTAAGCAAAGGGAGGGTAAAGAACATGTGAGATCCATCACCCTTAGGAGTGGTAGAGAGCTAGATGATCCACAAGTTAAGTCCAATCCTGTTAAGACCACAGTGGTAGAGCCCTTAGGGTCTAAAGAGGCAGCTCAAAAAAAACAAGAACATCAGGATCAAGCTGTAAAAGAATCCAAGCTAGGCACTTCTTCATCTATACCTTCTTCAACTTCACAGCCTTCCTCGTCCTCTGATGCTACACATGTTACCACTACATCCCTTCTGGTTAGACCACCAGTACCTTTTTCTCAGAGGTTCCAGAATCAAAAACTCTATCAACAATTCGCTAAATTTCTTGAGGTTTTTAAGAAACTTCACATCAACATTCCTTTCGCAGATGCCTTAGAGCAAATGCCAAGTTATGTGAAGTTTCTGAAGGATATCCTCTCTAGGAAAAGGAGATTAGAAGACTATGAGACGGTGGCCTTAATTGGGGAATGTAGTGCAATTATCCAGAGGAAATTACCCCCCAAGCTCAAGGATCCCGGGAGTTTTACCATACCCTGCACTATTGAAAATATGTTCTTTGTTAGAGCCCTGTGTGATTTAGGAGCCAGTATCAATCTGATGCCTTTGTCTATCTACCAAAAGTTATGAATAGGGGATGTCAAGCCTACCACAGTGACCCTTCAGCTAGCTGATCGATCCATTAAATATCCAAAGGGGGTCATTGAGGATGTTTTAGTAAAGGTGTTTTAGTAAAGGTGGACAAGTTTATTTTCCCTACGAATTTTATTGTATTAGACATGGAGGAAGACAGGGAAGTCCCCATTATACTAGGCAGACCTTTCCTAGCGACTGGTAGAACTTTAATTGATGTACAAAAGGGGGAGTTAACTATGAGAGTCCAAGATCAGGAAGTAAAGTTTAATGTTTTCAAACCTTTAAAGCTCTCTGATGACTCTCAAGAGTGTTTTAAGATGGAGATTGAGGAGGATATAAGGCTTAAGCACAAGAAATCTGAAAGAATGAGGGAAGTAGATCGAGCTAAGGAGGAGTTAACTGTCAACATTCTATCACCACTCTGGATGATCCTCCTACTCTTCGCCCTGCTGCTGAGTGTTGTGTTCTTTAGCTGCATTTGAAGTGGCTTAATTTTTCTTTTCACTTTGTATATAGTTCTTTTTCTTTTCCGTTGTTTCTTTCTTTCTTTATTTTACAGATTTCTTTTCCAGACTTACGTTTTCAATCAAGCTTCGATTGTTCATCATCATCATCATCATCATCATCAGAAAGGGGAGTACTCTGTTCTTGAACTTAAATGTTTATATTATCTGCACACTGAGGACACTGTGCACTTTAAGTTTAGGGAAGGGGATATCACTTGAGCATTTTTCAAAAATTTGGGCAAAATTGAAAAAAATTTCAAAATTTTGTCGAAAATCTGAGCTTAAATTGTTTGATTTTGGGATGATTTAGTACTTAGCATGTAGTTTTTCCATATTTCGATGATATAACCCCATGATTAAGTCTGATTTTGATTAAATGAGAAGCATGATTATAGGAAAAGCATGAAGTTGAATTCTTGAATTTGTCTTGATTATGAATGTGATTTTCTCATTTTATGCACATGTCATGTCATGAATCTATATATTTATTTAGAGAAAGCTTATGTGGACATAGGTTGCATTTGTTCAGTTGATTTTGTGCATCATATTCTAGAATTTTCTTGATCTGATCTCGAGGTGAAATATTATATCGCACTTAATTAGGGAGATGATTTAGGTCATCTTTGGATCGTTTGAGCCTTTCTAGTCATCTTTGTACATATTTTTTACCATTAGTCACCTATCTGGGCCAAATAAGTTTTTCTCTATAAATACACCTGCATAATTTTCCTTAGCCTAAACACTCTTTTCCTATCCTTTACCCCGAAAGCATCGAAAGTCATTGGATATATTTTGAGCTTTGTACATATGGGTATCTGGTGATAGTGAAAGTTCGAAAAAAAATGATGAAAGAAAAAGAATAAGAAAAGAAGAAATAAGAAAAATACAAAAATAGAATAAAATGTTTAGTAAAATAAATAAGTTTGGGGGAAATAAATTTGAGCTCTTACATTAAGATCCTATAAGTAATGCATGTTAAGGGGTAATTAAACCTAAATCGACTTTATCATACCTTAACCCTAGCCTTACATTACAAGCTTAATGAAGTCTTATTGATCTTTGATTAAGTGTGACTACATTAGTGGAGAGAGAAGTGAAAAGCAAGCTTATGGGAATGATCACATGTCATTGACTTTGCATTCACTGTATTTGCATAATCTGATCCGGATAATATACTGTAAAGTGACTTTGACATTTTCACACACACACACAAGGGATCCAATTTGGGTTAGGACTTATGATTGAATGATTCTGAGTGTTTGACTTGTAATTATGAGTCTTTAAGATCATAGTCTGTACTTTTTCTTTGAGAAAAATATTGGGGAAATTATTATGTTTTGTACTTGTCATTCCTACAATTGTTTTGTTTTGCTTGAGGACAAGCAAAAACTCAAGTTTGGGGGTGTGATAGTTCTATTTTTAATAGAATTATTTGTGCTTAATTTCCTAATTGATTATTTAAATCCTCAATTTATTTTGTTAATAATCCCCTTTATTTAATTAAAATTCTTTAATGTGCAGGTAAATTAAATCCGGATGAAACTCATTCATTTCAGTCAAAATTGGGCTGAAAACGGACTAAAGGAGACTGGACCACTTCCAATTTGTAGATCGAGTCATCAAGTCATCTGGACACGCGTGATGCCAGGTGTCCGTATTTTATTCACTCCGAAACGATAAGATCGACAGACACCGTGCCAACCCTATGGAAGACACACTCCGGGCTACCTCGCACAACTAATTGGACAAAAAGACCGATGACGTGGAAATATCTACTCTGCAGCAAATCAAATGAAGACAAGTGACCAAACAATGCCTACTCATCTAAGATGGAAAAATTACCATTGTACCCCTAAGTGTGTGTATAAATACAACATGATGGCAATTGAAAATGGAGGTAGTTTAGGGTAGGAGTAGTGTAGAGTAATTTAGGAGTAGTGTAGTCTAGGGTAGAGTAGTTTTTATTAGTCTTTCTTGTTTTCTTTAAAAGCAATTTCCGTTAGTTTATTTTTCTTTAGCCACCATTGATATAGAATCTTTCAAGCTTCCATGCTATTTTCTTTAAATGCAAAAGTTTAATTCTAGTTACTAGTAATATCTTTTACTGCATCTATTTTTATTTTATTTTCTTCAGTAGTTCTTTTGGGTTGCTTTTCTGTTTGCTTATTATCTTTCTACTGTCCACGCATATATATGGGGAACCATTCGGTCATGCCTCAGTCAGTACTGCCTATGTATCGTTTTGGGGTGGTATGAGTTAGGTGTGAGGAGCCATGAACCACTGCAAATTAGCTCATCCCGACGCCACTGTTTAGTGCTCAATTCCTGCCCATTTGTTTTTACATTTTTTTGCTTGTAAGCTTGATTAGTTTGTTATCTTTTGTTCACTGCATTGAGTAAAAGGAAGCTAGTGACAGCAGCTACGTTCCTCTACTCCTTGCTGTGTTTTTCATTTCAGTTCAGTTATCTAGTTGCATTTTCGATTTTCAGTAATTGATGTAGTTTCCATTAGATGCATGACTTACTTTCTTTAATAATTATGGGGATTAGTTTCATTTTCTTTTTAGCAGCTGTTGACATCTCTATTTAGCTCTGTTTCAAGTTTTTGCATTGTTCATTGATGTCCTTTGCTGAAATTTGGCTTTAAATCAAGATTGGTTTCCTGTTTCATGCTCTTATTGAATTATTCAGTCCTAAGCTATTTTGTTGTTCGCATCTTGTTTAGTAGAGCACAATTGGTGCTGCAAGAATCAAACACCGTGGAGGTCAGTCTACTGCAGCAATTAACTGCTATGCATTCTCGGTGATCGTTACACACCACTGCAGCTTTCTTCAATGGTAGATGACTGATGCTGAGGGAAGGCTGGGGAATGTGTAGCATGTACAGTAGCTTGAGTGCAGAACAGCACTGCAACACATAAAAGCAGCAGCTGGACACAGCATCTGTAGCATCTGGGATTGAAGAACATTGCAGTCGGGATGTCAGTACAGAGCACGGTTTGACAGCAGAGGCGGAAAGGTCATCATATAGAACCGCAGCAGTACGTGGTGGCTGGATACAGAAGCAACACAGGGCAGAAATAGCAGAAGTGGACCTCGCCGGAGCAATGCCTGGTCAGAACCGAGAGCAGAACTTTATGCAGTAGCAGTTGGAGCACTTGTACATTACCTAGATTACTTGGAAATGATGCAACGTGCACAGTACGGTGCACGAGACCCTGGTGAGCTGGGCAGAAACGTGGGATTGCTGCAGCAGATGGCAGGAGCAAGGGCCAAACCGAGAGCAGCAGCTGGAATGAGGCTAGGCAAAACCCAGAGAGCAGGACACGCCTGGGTAGCAAACTGAAGAAGAGACATGAACAATACTATTTAAGGGACCACTCAGCTGGAAATTGGGTTAAGGCCACGTTGGGCCATTTGGTTTATTATTGCAATTAATTTAAGCATGTTTGGGATTTATCATTTTATGTCATTTGCATTGTTTGTTAAGTTAGAGAAATAGATTTGCATTGTTTGTTAATTAGTGACTAGTGTTAATTAAGATAATAATTAAATTTTGATTACATTAGAGTGGTAATTTTAATTTTCTTTAGAAACTCATATGTTGCATTTAGATTTAATTTAGATTTAATGTGTTTCATGCATTTTTAATTTAGTCTTCATTTTTATTAGATTTTATGTTAGTTTTAATTTGCAATTTTTATTAGTTTAATTACATGCAATTTTTATTTTAAGTTTGTTTAAATTTTAGTTTAATTTTATTTTTTTATTTTCAAATTTGCATTTTATTTTAATTGCGTTAAGTAATTTTAACTGTTTTAATTTTCTTTTGTAGGTTATTTGCTCGGAGCTCTGTAAGTAAATTTTAGCTCTGTTTAATTTTCTTTATTTTATAGTTTTATTATTTTCAGTACTTGTTTAATTTCAGACTTAGTAGATCACCCACTTGAACTTCATAATTTGCTAGGATATACTTAGGGTAAGATTAACCCGTAGTTAATTAGGCTGATCAACTTCTTTGTAGGACAATAACTCGGGACTCAAATCCCATTATTACTTGTACGACCTGTGCACTTGCGGATAATACATTTAGTTCGTGACACACAGCCACTAAACACAATCTCATGTGTAAAACGGAGACTAGGCAAATAAAACTCAGATAAAACATTTGTCATGGCACATCAAAATAATCTCTTCTGGGTGCGCATCCCAGGCATCCTCAAAAGAGGGAACGTCGACAATATGGTCGTGCACATGGTGTATTGGTCTTACGTGATACCAGAACAAGGCCCGAACTTACATGCTACCAAAGCAAGGCCTCTCCTCAGGTACACTATCGATCTTACATGGTACCAAAGTAAGACCCAGACTTATATGCTACCAAAGCAAGACTACCCAGCGCTACCAAAGCGAGGGTCATCTCATGTTACCAGAACGGAGGCATCTCTCGTTACCAAAACGGAGGAATATCAGACTTACATGCTTCCAGAGCAAGGCCCGATGTGTTATCACATGACACGCCTAAGTCTCAATATCAGCCATTATCATATAAAATCGTTTTGCCTTCACGTAAAACTCATAATGGTTTTTCTCATAAAACTCATATAAAAACCCTTTTTGTACTCAACACAAAATATGTCAAAACCAAGCTCAAACCGGTAAAACACGCACACATTTCTCAAATCTCAGTACGCATTAACGTAGGCCCAAAATCCCATTTTTACTTTTAAACTTAAATGGTTTGTAAAATGATTTCACACTTTGTTTACAACACATAAAAAATGGGCCCCAACCGGCTATAAAATCATGTGCAATAACTTATCCACAACTCATAAAAACATGCTTGTTTTCTCAAATCACATTTCATGCTATAATTATCATCACAAATCACATACACAAGTGAGTTTAAGTTTTCCCTTACCTCGTTGCACCTCGTATAGTGTAATCGTTTTCCCCTAACGACGGATTAGCCTCGTATTCCTCTCCAGAACTCCCGGGCTGTCCAAACGATGCAAAAACATCATCAACACGTCATCACATTATCTCAAATCCCAACATCGAGCATAATTGCTCACATTCTCATTTAACATTTCAAAATCCTCAACAAACCAATTTCTCATAATTTCTCAATATTTCTATTAACCCTAATCATTTTCAGCCCATTTATCACAAAATTTACAGCCACAATCGTAGAAATCTACTCCCAAATCAAAGATCAAAGCTTAAAAATTTACCCAAAACTTGTGGAGTGCTCAACTCACGCCTCAGCTCAAATCGTTCTTCGATTTCCAAGTATATTGTTCTCCTTTTGACGAGGAACAACTTTCCTCCTTGCCACAACCTTTGATTCGAACGAAATTGGGCATTTCGAAAGAGAGAGAAAGCTAGGGATTTCGGCCAAAATGGGGTTTTCAATTTTTTGGAGAGAGAAAGGATGAAATGTGGGAAAAACGCAAAGGTCCTTTTATAGGCGGAGGGTAGGAGATTGATCTGCTCTTGTAGGAGATCGATCTGCCTTTGAATTTGAGAACGTTCTGGGCACTTTTTATGCCTACCAGATCGATCTGTCGAGGGGTAAGATCGATCTCATAATCTTGAGGAGATTGATCTGCTCCTTGTGAGGAGATCGATCTACATTTTACAGAAACATTTTTAGATCGATCTACTCCTGTAGGAGATCGATATGCTATTTACAGAAACATTTAGAGATCGATCTGCTTGCTTATAAGAGCGATCTGCTTGTCTGTTCTTGCACATTTTCCACATTCTGGAGCCATGAGATCGATCTCTCATCCTTGGAGATCGATCTGGCCTTCACAGATTGCACTGTTGCTGCATCAATTTGTAAAAAACTCAATGTGAAACTTCTCATAATCTACCCTCTAGTCCATATTTCAACCTATAGACATTCAAGACTTAAAAACCTCATCTTCTTATACTTCATGACATTTAAAACTTGCATGTACATCAACATTTCATGATTACATACATCCAATTATAATTCTCATAACTGAGGGTACATAAAATTTGCAGTTCTCAAAGCTAGACTGGGACCTTAGGTTCATAACCTTACACCAGGCTAGGTAGTTTGAGAACTAGAAATATTTTAGGACTGTACTCACATGACAAACAAGTATGGAAAGAAAAATGAAAAATGTAGCCCAAAATTTTATACTTCTGCAAGAAATTACTGAAAATTTGCAGTCTTCGGGTCGTTACAAAATATGTTAAAGATTCATTTACAAAATAGAATGAGAAATCAATGGTTGATAGGTTAGTTGTATAAATCTGTTGGCTCAATTAACTAAACCAAGAATGCGGTGAATTAATTTTTGACTAAAACTTAATCTTGATTTTCTTAAGCTAAACTCTTAACAAACGCTTTCCTATAATTCTAACAATTAAATAATTGAATAAGTAAATAACAAGTAAAGCAAAGAGAAAGGATAAAGAAAATGTACACAAGATATTTATAGAAATTCGGCATCCTTGCTTATGTCCTCTCCCTTGAGCGTCCCTCAAGGAATTGCTAAATTCACTATAAAATTCAACTTTACAAACACATGTTCTTTTTGTATGCTCAAGAGTAACCTTCTTTTTCTTGTAGGCTCATAGATAACCTTTACAATTTTTCCTTTTTTTAGGCTCAAGGAGAAAACCTATAACCTTTTATTTTTGCAAGCACAAGGAAGAAACCTTAAACAACTCTCCCTTTTACGGCTTAAGGAGAAAACCTTCTATACTACCCAATCCTCACTACAATGAAGCGTTCAAGGGTCTTTCTCCCCTTTTACAAGATTGGCATTAGGGTATACAACTTGTAATTTTAAAACCTCTACATCGATAAGATAAATACAAGTTTAGCTCTATGAAGGAATTAGAAATGAGACTAAAGGATGTACAAACAAATTTGTCTCAATCTTAAAGAAAGACTTGAAATGAGTGTGATGAAAAATTTGGAAATTTGGTTCTTGAGTGTTAAGCACTTTGATTCTTCCTTTTATACCCTCTCAACTGACTTTGACCATTGGAATTGAATATTTGAATTTCTTCTTATTGGTAGACACAAAAGTTTGACCGTTACGTTTAGCTAGAGTCAAAGGCCATCGATGCCTTCCTTCAAGGTATTGAAATTTTATAAAGAATTCTTGCAAAACAAATTTAAGTATATCGATACCTTAAACCTAGCATATCAATACCAGAACAGAGCATTCAGCATTAGTTTAAGGGTAATTAGGCCGGCCAAAATTTAAACTAACCAGTATTGATACCTTGATTAATCAAGGCATAATATTGACATTTTAAACATGGAATCACTTCACTTCACAAACATATAAAGGTAAATTTCATCTAGTTCCCTAAAGTTTGACCTAATCTAACTTTAGTTCATTAGTTTTAAAAATGGACATTGCCCTAAACTTTTCTATTACGCAGGATAAGTTTGTCCTTCCGTTAGTCAATAGTTAAAAGCTTAATTTTGAGACTATTTTACCTTTTAGAGTTCTTTAAATACTCCAATTACTATTGAAAATACTAAAAACAAGTACAAGGTTTTGAAATGTTATTTTTTTGTATAATTTATTTTTTTTAATTGATTGTTTATTATTTTCATTTATTATTTTTTTGTTTATTTATTGTTTATTATTTTATTTATCGATAAAAATTATGATCTAGGAATTCGAAAAAAAAAATTTAAAGAATATTATTATGTCTTCTTCAAGTAATAGTTTAGGGTGAATGAAGATAAAGAATGGTAAGTCTGAAAAAATTTCAAGCTGGATATTTTTTTTTTATTATACATTTATAGTTAGCTATTTTTAACGGTATTAAGTTATTTGGACTTAAGTATCCATTTTTAAAACTAATAGATTAAAGTTAGATTAGGTTGAGACCTTAGGAGGTAGATGAAATTTATTCAATGTATAAACATCAAACATGCACTCATAAGATTTAACATTAAGCCAATGTGCATATAAGTTTCATTCAAGAATTAAACAATTAGCATCAAAATTAATAAGATCAAAAAATTATATTCAAAAGCATTGATAACAAAATTATTACGTAATGATTTCAAAATATAAAATGGCGTTAAGAATAACTATAGAAATTTTAATTATTAAGACCTAATATAAAAATTTTAATTTTTCAATTATTATTTGTAATTTAATATATCAAAAATTATTATCTAATATATTATCAACATAATTTTTAAACTATGTAAATAAAATTAAAATAATAATACATACTCTTTATAGAATATTAAAAAGTAAAAAAATAAAAATAAGTGTATATTGTATCAAATTTTATCAAGGGTATAATAGATAAGATTCTTAAATTTAAACTAAAACGTCACTTCAAAAAATTTCTAGCAATGGCATTACTCCCTTCTTTTACTTTTTTTTTTTTTTTGTCTAGTTACTCTTCCTTTTATAGATGTCCAAGATTATTACATATATATTTGATACTTAAAACTCATAAGTCAAAAGTCATCGAGTCCCAAAGTATTCTACGAATTAACATTTTCACAAGTTAAACATACCAAAATCATTTTTTTTTAAAATATCTATAAAAAAAATAAACATGGGAAAAAGTTGTTTCTACCATAATATTGAAGAACTCAAATACCAAATAAAATAGAACTATACCCACGCGCCATTCCCACTTCCTCCTGCTCTTTTATAAATAGCAGCCTTGCTCGCATAATCTTGCTCCTTACCCCGGAAACATCACTTCATCCTTTCTTCCTTCCCTATTTCCCTATCGCATACTGGTTACTGGTATTTGTTATTTTTCTTTCTGTTTTTCATTTATAACAATATTTCTGCTTTTCGTTTTCTTTCATCACAAATTTGCTTATTATCTTGGGGAGAAAACATTGGAATTTATGATAAGAAATATATTATATTCATCAGAAATTTATTTTTCCATATTTTTCTATTGTTTTTCTACTGTTAATTTTCCATTGCAGTTTAATTTATTAAAACTTGTTCTGATTAATTCTTTCTTCTGCTTTTCTTCTTTGTTTAATTGTAGCAGTTCTATTATATAAATATATATTCTGCTATATTCATCCTTTTACCGTTAAAACATAAGTAATCTATGAGTCATAATTAATTTGCTCTGAAACTGAAGAAGAAGAAAAATGTGGAAGCTGAAGATAGCCGAAGATGGAGCGTGGCTGAGCACAGTGAACAATCACATCGGTAGACAGCATTGGGAATTCGACCCAAACGCAGGAAGCCCAGAAGAACGAGCCCAAGTGGAGAGGCTTCGTCTTGAATTTAGGAAGAATCGATTCCGATTCAAACAAAGTTCTGATCTCTTAATGAGAATGCAGGTGATTCATGCTTAATTAATTCGTCCTTCTTCCGTCAACTGCTTCTATACCTCTATTATCTTTGGAATCGGTATAACCAACCATGTTAAATCCTTCTTGTTAAAACTCGTCTTCTATCATATATATATATATATATATATATATATATATATATATATATATATATATAAGTTTTTCCTTTTCTTCCATATATGGAAATTTTATATAATTCAACCTTCAAAAATTGAAAATTCTCAATACTGGTTTATAACTTTTTTTTTTACAATTATTATAAAAAATATTATTTAATTCACATGCATTTCTAATGAGTTTATATTCACAAGCCGAAATTAAAAGTGTAATCAAATATTTTTAATATACATATGATACAATAAACAAAGTAAAAGAAAACATTAACTGTACAAAATGTGTGGTTGAATAAATTTCATAAAACATGAGGAACTTAATTTGGTTACCAACAAAATTTTCATGGTTAATTTTGCTTGCATTTTGTATTTCTTTGCTTAGTTTGTAATAAATTGTTGTTCCAAAAATAAAAAATTATAAGCAATCTTAGGGTGAAAACTGTGAGTTCAAGCGGGGTGCAGAACTACTTATAGCTACACCGGAAATAATTGGTCACGTGCAAACAGGAATCACTATGCTCTTCGAGTCATGACTACGAAAAATATTTTCAATAATTGTTTTTTCAATTTAAGGCCCGCGGCCGATTTCTTTGTTTGACAAGTGTCTGAAAGAGGTTTTCGATCAGTTCAAATATTTAAGGATACATTTGATTTGATTACAATAAAAAAAAATAGTATAGTTGGATTTTAGTTTTAAAAATAAGTGTCTAATTGAAAATTAATATAAATAAATAAATAAATAAATAAATAAATACAACTTAATTAAAAAATTGTATTATGAATTTGAAGAATTATAAAATTCTTTTTATGAAACTTTATATTTTTAAAATAGAGGTAAAAAAATTAGGGACGAAAAATTAAGAATTTTTATATATACATTGAATACAAAATTTAAAATTAATTTTTTGATTGAATGATTTAAAAAATTTTGATATTTTATAAAATTTAATTTCAAATCTGAATAATCTCACTCTCATTCTTAATTACAAATTTTTTTTGACAAATATATATATAAAATTTAGAATCAATTAAAATTTGTTAATTTGTAAAAAAATATAAATTTAAGTTAAAATTTTGAATTATTTTTTTTACCTTTATATATATATATATATATATATATATATATATAATATATATATATCCGTTTCCTAAAATGGTCCGATGTGAACGTGGAGAGGATAAGTAGAGAAAATATGCCAAGTAGGGCTACCGATAAAAGAGCTGTCCACAAGGGATATGGCGTTATTTCCAACGGGGGATCTAGGGAGCCTGCAAAATGCATTCCTTGCAACTTTCTAAAAATTCCTCCTAACCTGAAGAAAATTTTTTTCTTCTTTTTTCACACATCAATCCAAATTCTTTTGAAATATCTTTTCTCTTAGTATATTTTCGTATATTTTTACGATTTAATTTTGGAGTTAATATCAAATTTATTATTTTTTCACTATATGAAAAGTTTCAAAAATATATCGTTCTACTTTTTTTTTTTTATAAATTTGGTGGGCGAAAGATTTTTCATCATAAGTGCTGTTTCCATGTTGACTGTGTGAGGGGAAACAAAGAGGAAAGAAAAAAAATGGGAAGGACATAATTTTTTATATTTTTCCTAATAAAAGTAAGAAACAAAAAACAATTGTACATTTTTGTTCAATTGAAAGAAAAATGGTTTACAGTGTTTAAAAACTCTATTTGATGGTACTGATGTGTCTATATATATATATATATATATATATATATATATATATATATATATGTAGTTGAGTATTTTGTTTACTCAATTAGAATTAGAATAATTATACATTTCATATTCTATTTTTTATTTATTTTTTAAATATATTTAAAAGACATACGTAATTATTTTAATCTCGTTTGTATAATATATATATATATATATATATATATATATATATATATAAATGAGTGTCTCTCTATAAATCCTATTAATTTATCTTGTTAGCATTTTTTTAAAAAAAAAATCAGCTAGCATAACATTCATATTTTCAATGCATATTCTTTTTTGTTCAAATGATGGTAAAATTGTATTAAAATAGAGCAAAGTAGTAAGGGTTAACCAAAGAAAATAGATTTGGTTAACAGTCATTATATGTTGAGAGAATGATAAGCTTTTAATTGTGGTGATTAAGCTTTAATTTGACACCCTCAAGTATAAAAAAAAAAAAAAAAAACAGATAAACTTGATCATTATCTTTAATTTTATTATAAGCCCTATTTATTAAAAAAATTAACAATATATTAAAGACTCTTCCCTCCCAAATTCCACACTTGCATAAACAATAATTTGCTAATCAACAATTTGAGATGTTCGTGAGCTGAACAGAATAATAAGAAGAGATGCAAATGCAAGTTCGGTAAATTAAATAATTAGATTTAGATGAGGAAAGAAAGTTCATTTCGTATTTAGGCTTCTTTAAGAGTGTAAAAGAATAAAAGTAATGGAAGTTATTTAAACTCGATTCGATAAATAATAAGTAATTGATTTTATTGAACTAAACTTGAATTAGAATTATTTAAATAAAGTGTCAAGTTATCTTCAAGCTTAAATATTTTATTTGAGAAGTTATTTTAAAGTCTAATTAAGTCTTTTTTTTTTTATTTATATATTGTAATACATTTGATACTTATATATAAGTAAGTTGTAAAAATATAATGATTAATGTTTATATGTACAATTTTTTTGAGCATATCAAAACAGAATAAAAAATAAAACTGGATCAAAACTCGATTTCAAGTTTTAAAATAAAATTAAAAAAAAGGTTCATGTCTCACTATATATCAACAACACTCGACTTGATACATAATCTTCTTTCATCCTCTTTTGATTTGATAATAATTAGGTGATTGGTTAAAATGACAGTCATCAAGGTCATATAAAACATGGTTTTGATTAAAAAACTGAGGTGTTCCTTATCACTTCGAAATTTTATGCACGTTTAACGAATCATACATGCGTTGCCTTGCACGTAAAATTTGTGAATTTTGTTTGGCAGCTTACTAAAGAAAATCCACGTGGGCCAATTCCAGCAGCGGCGAAAGTGGAGGACACGCAAGTTGTGACAGAGGAAGCAATAACAGTTACTCTGAGAAGGGCTATCAGTTTCTATTCTTCTCTACAGGCCCATGATGGTCACTGGCCTGCTGAATCTGCCGGGCCTTTGTTTTTCCTTCCTCCTTTGGTAATTAATTACCACTACCGGACTACCAGTGCCTTTTTGTTTGTTCTTTTAATTATTAGAGCAATTGTTAACAATATTAAGGCATGGAAAATATTCAGGTAATGGCACTATATGTTACTGGGGGACTCAACGCAATATTATCTCCTGAACATCAAAAGGAAATCATTCGCTACATTTACAATCACCAGGTACAATAGCTTCTAGCGTCAGATTAACTATGCTCTCCACAAGGAATAGTTCTTGGCACCAACATCCTATTTTTGTGTTTTTCTTCTTCCCGAACAAAGTAATAAAAGAGCAGATGAACCTGATGAAGATTGCACTAATTGCAGAATGAAGATGGAGGTTGGGGATTACACATAGAGGGTCACAGTACAATGTTCGGAACAGCATTAAGCTATATTACCTTGAGGCTGCTGGGAGAGGGGCCTGAAGATGGTGAGGACATGGCTATGGCCATGGGCAGAAAATGGATACTTGACCATGGTGGCTTGGTGGGAATTCCTTCATGGGGAAAGTTCTGGATCACGGTATATATGACCGTTATAATTCATTACTCTATTAGAAATATTCGCTTAAAAATTGCAACTGAAATTTACCATTAATAAAGTATTGTATAAGTTTATAGAATTTGATTAAAATGCATGGTTTAATGCTCCATTCAAAAGTAACTTATGCATGGGGTACAGGTACTCGGAGTTTACGAGTGGGCAGGTTGCAATCCTATGCCTCCAGAGTTCTGGCTTCTCCCTAAATTCTTACCCATCCATCCAGGTTTTCCCAAAAATATACTTTTTTCATTCTTGAGTTATTAACCTGTATGTGATCAATCCTGAAAATGGAACCTCTTTTAATGAAGCGCAGGCAAAATGTTATGCTACTGTCGATTGGTTTACATGCCAATGTCATACTTGTATGGGAGGAAGTTTGTTGGTCCAATCACTGGATTGATTAAACAACTAAGGCAAGAGCTATATAATCAACCTTACCATGAAATAAACTGGAATAAAGCTCGAAACACTGTTGCCAAGGTTGTTTCCATTAAAGGAATGCTAAATGTATTTATTACTAATATTGATATTATTCTATAGCCAAACTCATCAAGTTTTAATTTCAGGAGGATCTTTACTACCCACATCCTCTTGTTCAAGACTTAACATGGGGGTTTCTCTACCATGTCGCCGAGCCGATTTTAACTCACTGGCCCTTCTCAATGCTAAGAGACAAGGCAATTAAAGTCGCGATCCAACATGTACATTATGAAGATGAGAATAGCAGATATCTTTGCATTGGATGTGTGGAAAAGGTAGGAATGGAATCCAAGTATTGTTTCACTTTCTCCAAACTTAAACCAACCACTTAAAGCGTGCATCTTTGAATTCAGGTATTATGTCTAATGGCCTGTTGGGTTGAAGACCCTAACTCCGAGGCGTATAAGCGTCATTTAGCCAGATTGCCAGATTATTATTGGATTGCAGAAGATGGCTTGAAAATGCAGGTTAGAGATCAATCCATGTTTTATTGATTGGAACTTGTTCTTGTTGTTTTAGAAACTTAAGAAATTTGTTAAGAATCTTTTGTTGACTTGAATGTTTCTTAGTTGGAAGCAATTCAAAAGATACAATTGTTACACAATATTGATACCAGCTGGCTTTACATTGCAACATGCAGACTTTTGGTTGTCAAATGTGGGATGCAGCTTTTGCCATTCAGGCAATCATGTCAAGTAATTTAAGTGATGAGTACGGTCCAACACTTCGCAAGGCACATGACTTCTTGAAAGCTTCACAGGTTAAACTCTTTAGTTGGCAATGTTCAACAGTAATGATCATCTATCTGATCCTAGAATGTAGCTTGATCAACTAAATGGTGTTATTTGGAAATTAAGGCACGAGAAAACCCTTCTGGCGACTTCTCGGCTATGTATAGACACATATCAAAAGGTTCCTGGACTTTCTCCATGCAAGATCATGGCTGGCAAGTCTCAGATTGCACGGGAGAAGGGTTAAAGGTAATTAATACTCAAACTCTATTAGATATACAAGTAATTCCACATATTCTGGATGTTTTCAGGATGACTTTTTTAGTATTCTCAATGTCTTATCTACTACAGTGTGCACTCTTGTTTTCACAAATGTCCAATGACCTCGTGGGAGAAAAACTGGAAACAGAGCGACTCTATGATGCTGTCAATGTCATCATTTCTCTACAAGTAAGGTTTTCCTTAAAATACACATCATGAGCAGCAAATGCCTAATTGAGATGATTTCTTGTTTGAATCCAGTCTTAACAATGCGAATGTTTGAATCTCCAATGCAGAGCGAAAATGGTGGTTTCCCAGCATGGGAGCCTCAAAGAGCTTATAGTTGGCTGGAGGTAATTTATTTGATACCATTTGGCCCCCTTCATTTTGCGCATCCTTGAAAACCATACCATATCATAATAAATTTCTAACCAAAACTATTTTTTTCTTTTCATAGAAGTTCAATCCTACAGAGTTCTTTGAAGACACTCTCATAGAAAGAGAGTAAGCATTCTCCGATGCAAAATTTCTTCAGCATTAGTATTTGACTTTAACATCCATACTTCCATCACTCTAGGTATGTCGAGTGTACTTCTTCAGCAATTCAAGCACTTGCGCTCTTTAGAAAACTGCATCCCAAGCACCGGAGGGTTGAGATAGATCATTGCATTGCAAGAGGAGTTCATTACATTGAAGATACACAAAATGAAGATGGTTCATGGTATAGTATACATTATATTGTCGAATCTATCTATAAATATTATCAGTGACTTTTGAACTGCAAAGTTATCTCTCAATTTTCATTTTCGGCTAAAAATTGAAAATAACACTATCATTCAAAAGGGAACCATCATATAAATGATAGTCTGGTCAAACAGGTATGGCTGTTGGGGAATTTGCTACACCTATGGTACATGGTTTGCTGTGGAGGGGCTGACAGCCTGCGGCAGAAACTACCACAACGATCCTACTTTGCGCAAAGCTTGTGAATTTTTATTATCAAAGCAGCTGCCGAACGGTGGATGGGGGGAGAGTTACTTGTCTAGCCAAAATAAGGCATGAATAATTGATGTACTCTTTTATTTTATACACGAAATCACCAGTGGTTCTCAAGCCTCCGTTTTGTACATAAGACATTGTTTTCTCTGTGGTAGCAGGTATATACCAATTTAGAAGGCAACCGTGCAAATTTGGTCCACACAGCCTGGGCTTTATTATCACTCATTGATGCTGGACAGGTCGGTCTAAAGTTTCCTCCTCACTTGGAATGCTAACCTTTGAACATTGATTATTAAGTGTAACATTTAAGAATCTGACCAAAACATGAAGTCTATTCTCTTCATCTCTTGTACACTTAACTGAATTTGGCATAGTACATTGGAGCTACTCTTTCTTCTTACTCTTTCATTGGAAGTCCATGCACGAACCCATGTCCTGAGTATTTTTTTGATGGTTGTAGGCTGATGTGGATCCTACACCCATTCATCGTGGAATAAAGGTCCTGATTAATTCACAGATGGAAGATGGTGACTTTCCTCAACAGGTAACAATAATCCATAAAGAATTCTCCTCTCATACAACTATATTCTCAACTGCACAAGTCCAATGAATAATGACTATTTACAACAGGAAATTACCGGAGTATTTATGAGGAACTGCACGCTGAATTACTCCTCATTCCGAAACATCTTCCCCATATGGGCGCTCGGAGAATATCGCCGGCGTATTCTATTTGCATAAATTTCTGCATCCGGAGTAATAGGATGAGAATACAATATTACCAAAAGAAATGAAGACAAGCGCACCACCCTGTTTATCTCTTCGTTGCAAGTATGCCAATGTATTTAGGTTTTATCTTCTCTTCGAAAATTTAAAATATGCCATGTGATATAGTTTCTTGAAATGTCAGTGTATCCGTCGGGAAGTGTCCCTAAAATGTCTCTAAAACTATATTGTAACATATATGCATAAAATGTATGTATTAGGTGCCAGAGCACAATGAAATAATAAATAAAAAGGTGCTGTCTTGTTTTTAATTGTTGGAATTAAATCAAGATTTTATATATTTAGTATTGTTATTTACTTTGTTTATATGAATATATTATCAGAAGTTATTTTATTACTATTTTTTTAGAGTTTTAATATGATTATGTTATTTTGTTTACTGCTAGCAAGATACTAAGAGATTGTGGTTTAGAAAGACCGAGTGTGACTGATTTATTTTGATAGCTTATGTAAGTTTATGTGTGAGCATGACTAAAATTTTCGCATAAAATTTATAGGGCGGTGATATTGTCACATTTTAGGGGCATATTTCACTTTTATACAACCCTTATTTCTCACTTTCCTAATTTTCTCACCTTCGCTTCACTCTTCTCTCCACTATGATTTCTCTCTTTCATCACCCTCTTCTCTCCATCGTTTTTCGCTCTATCACTATTAGATATTAGTTAAATAAATGTTTAGTAGAGTAACAAATTCTATTATGCACATTTTAGAATGGATTAGCTAGAAAGTTAGTTATTGTCTCCAGCTTCCTATATATAGCAATATACATGTTTTGAATTATTCATTCAAGTGAAAATACAGAAAGTTTCCCTTCTTTTCTAATACGGTATCAGTGATCTTTCTTCCTTCTGCCATTTTCCTCTGACCTCAAGCTTTCATGGCCTACGGTAATCAATCCAATAATAAAGTGGTTACAATTGCTGCCCAGTCTACTACCATGGAGGATTCCTCCAGTTCGTATTATCTCCATAATGGTGATCATCCCGGTCTCCTTCTCGTTGCTCATCCTCTGATTGGTTCTACCTATAATTCTTGAAATTGTGCCATGTTAATGGCTCTCACTGCCAAGAATAAAGTTAGCTTCATTGATGGTAGTCTTCCTCGACCTTCACCGGATGATTTACTTTATGGTTCCTGGACTAGTTGTAATAGCATGGTGATCTCCTGGCTTCTTAATTTTATTTCTCGTGACATCGCCGATAGCTTGATTTACATCACTACTGCTTTTCAAATCTGGAATGATCTTCAAGAACGTTTTCACCATGGCAACAGTCCTCATATTTTCCAGATCAAAAAGCATTTATCAGCTTTCACACAAGGTTCTTTAGATGTTACTTCTTACTACACTCAATTGAAGACTTCTTGGGATGAGCTCAAGGATTTTTATACTATAATTGCTTGCTCTTGTGTCAGCCTAAAGATCTGGCAGCAATTTCAACTATAGGAATATGTGATGCAATTCTTAATGGGACTCAATGAGTCATATGCTCATATTCGGGCATAAATTCTCATGATGGAGCCTCTACCATCCATTACTAAGGTTTTTGCTTTTGTAGTCTGGGAAGAACGACAGAGAACTATTATTTATGGTAGTTCTTCAACTCCTGATAGTTTATCCTTGAACACCACTGCTTCTGCTAATGCTTCAACTTATGGAAACAAGACCAAGTGTGATCGCCCTTTTTACACTTATTGCCACTCCCAGGGCCATGCCAAAGACTGATGTTATCAGCTTCATGGCTATCAACCCGCTAGTAAGGTCAAGCCTAAGTCTACTCTGTCCAAAGTTCAAACTCATCAAGCCACTGCTCACATCTTTGACTCATCTCCGACTTCCTCGAATACTTCTCCACTATCCTCTCTTTCTTCAGATCAATATCAGCAATTACTTGCCACGCTCAATTCCCATTTGCAACACAACTCTACTCCTACTTCTGATCCAAGCCTCACTACATCCATTTCTCGCTTTAATGTTAATTTTTTTTATCTTTTTCTTTGTGTCACACCACTTTACCTTCTACTTCTTGGGTGCTCAATATAGGTGCTACTCATCATATGTGCTGCTCTTCTACTCTTTTTACTGATTTTCAACCTGTTTCCAATTTAAACGTCATTTTACCCAATGGTCAATCTGTTCCTATTACTCGTATTGGTTCTTTAACATTAGCTTCAGGATTTACTCTCTCTAATATGTTGTTTGTACCTACCTTTCACATCAACTTCTTTTCAATTAGTGCTCTTACATAACAATTGAATTACTCTGTTAATTTCTTCTCCAAATATTGTGATATCTAGGACCAAACTCAGGCCAAGAAGATTGTGATAGGTAGAATTCTTGGAAACTTATATGTTTTGGGTACCAGAATCTTTTTTCATCTTCCTTAAGCACATCACCTACTTGTAATTCTGTTTCTTTTACTAAACATGAGTTGTGGCATTATAGGTTGGGTCACCCCTCTTATGACAGATTACATGCTTTACAAAATGAGTTACATATTAATAAAATTCCTACTTCTACTTTACATTACTCAGTGTGTCCTCTTGATAAACAACGTCACCTACCTTTTCCTTCATCTAACAATCTTCCTCACTATTTGATTTAATTCATCATGACATATGGTGACCTTTTCATACAACTTTTGTTGAAGGATACAAAAATTTTCTTACAATTGTTGATTATTACACTAGATACGCTTAAGTTTATCTTCTGCTCCAAAAGTCTGATGTTTTCATTGTGTTCCCAAATTTTTATACCCTCGTCAACCAACAATTTAATCATTAAATAAAGTCTGTCCGTTCAGATAATGCCTTTGAGTTAGCCTCCGCTGATTTTTTCCGTTCCACAGGCATAATTCCTTTCCATTCTTGGGTTGACCGACACCAAAGCAACTTTGTATTAGAGCCTAAACATCAACACATACTTAATGTAGCTTAAGCAGTCCATTTTCAATCAAACATACGTCTGGCCTACTGGTCTGACTATGTACTCACCGCTATATATTTGATAAATAGAATTCCATCTCTTTTCCTGTCCAATAAAACTCCATTTGATCTTTTATGGAACAAACCTCATTCCTACAATCATCTCCAAGCCTTTGGTTGCCTATACTACAGCCCAACTCTTCCTAAAACTCAAACCAAATTCTCTCCTCGTGCCCTTCCTGCAATCTTACTTGGCTATCCTCCAAGATATAAAGGCTACAAGCTCATTGATTTATCCATTAATGCTATTTTTATCTCTCGTGATGTAGTCTTTCATGAAAATATCTTTCCTTACAAATCACAGCCTACGAAAATTCCTATGGATCCTAATTGAAAACGATCATAGGAAAAAAGAGACATTCTAGATGACCCTACACAGTATAGAAGACTGATTGGCAGGTTAATTTATCTTATTATAACCAGACCTGATATCACTTATTCATTTAATCGACTAAGCCAATATCTTGCTCAGCTAAGAACTTCACATCTTCAAGCAGCTCAACGTGTGCTGGAATACATTAAGGGGCCGTTTGGTATCTTAGAAGGAAAGTGATTGCAGCGCAAAGTGATTGCTGAGAAAGTGATTGCTGAGAAATTGATTACTAAGAAAATAACTTTACAACGTTTGGTATACAATGTAAAGTTATGTTTAAATTGCAGGGAAAGTAATTTTACAGCGTTTGGTATGCCCTCACTTTGCTGGAAAAGTGGTTTTAAATTCCAAAAATACTCATAACTATAAAAAACAACTTTAATGTAATGAAAAAATTAATTAAAATGAAAATGTAAATGATATAAAATTATATTATTAATATTGCTCATTATTTGTAATTCTAAATTTTCATGATTATTAATTTAAATTTTAATTAGTAAATTATTACAAATTCATGTATTATTAATTTAAATTTTAATTAATCTATTATTTTTAATGAATTTCATAATAATTTATTTTAGTCCTTATAAAATATTTTTTATGTATGATAATTACCATAACATCCATGAAAGTATTTTTGTATTTTTTGTAAAAGGGTAATTTAGATAAAATTGGATAAAATTAACTTTGCAGCCAAGACCGCAAAGTCAGCCTGCTTGGACTACAATCACTTTGTAATTTTTGGATGTAAAGTGATTGCAGTTGTAATCACTTTAAATCCAACTTTATTGATAACAAACATTATAATCACTTTACGTCCAATTAAATTGCAGCGCAAAGTGATTACTCCCCTCGAACTAAATGGCACCATAGGACAGGGACTTCCATTCTCTTCAACATCTGTTGTCCAACTCAAAACTTTTGTTGATTCAGAGTGGGACTCCTGCCCCAACACCAGAAGGTCTGTTAGTGGTTTTTGTATCTTTATTGGCGACTCCTTGATCTCATGGAAGTCAAAGAAGCAACAGGTAGTCTCATGTTCATCTGCAGAGGCTGAATATAGATCCATGGCTAATGCCACATGTGAAATAATGTGGTTTCTGACCCTCTTTCAAGATCTGTGTATAAAGAGCATCACAAACCAGCTTTGCTATTCAGTGACAACCAGGCAACCATCCACATTGTAGCCCATTTAGTGTTTCATGAACGTACAAAGCACATAGAGATAGATTGTCACCTTGTTTGTGAGAAAATAATGAGTTGGAAGATCGAAACGCTTCACGTTACCTCTTAACATCAAGTTGCAGATCTGCTCACAAAATTATTGTTTCCTTCATAGTTCAAAATACTTCTTAGCAAGAGAGGAGTACATCTCCATCTCGAGGGGAGTATTAGAAATTAGTTAAATAAATGTTTAGGAGAATAACAAATTTTGCTATGCACTTTCTAGAATGGATGAGCTGGAAAGTAAGTTATTGTCTCCAGCCTACTATATATTGCAGTGTACATCTTTTGAAATTTTCATTCAAGTGAAAATATAGAAAGTTTCCCTCATTCTTAATAAATAATCACTCAAATTTATTCTTCTTTCTTCATCGTTAATTCCTTTTCTCCATCATGATCATCTCTCAATGTTTTATTCTTGTTTGCCGATTTTTGTTTTTTCAAGGAGGATTGTTCGCTTGATCTCCGTCGATCTTTTTGTCGATTTTGCTCTTCTCCTCGCTTAATCTTCTTTGCCTTGGCTGACGACTTCAAATATCAGGTGATTTGTTTCTTATAATTTTTTAAAAATATTCTTTAATTTCTATTTGATTTGTAAGTGCTTCATATTTTAAGATCTACTTCAATTCAATTCATATTTTTAAGATATGGAGTTTGAAGTTGAGAGACAACAAATTGCTTTTTTTTTTTTTTTTTTGCTGCTTAATTACTTAAGTTCCAACATTTAAATTTTAATGACTCTATATCATATTAGCTTCAGTAAAATATATAAAAACTAATTTAGCTAGTTTTTGTTCTTTGCAAGAAAATAATGGGGTTTTTTTTTTTTTTTTAAGGTTGTGTATAACAGACGAAACAATTTAGTACAAATACTATATTTTGTGGAAAATTCACATGTGACACTGATATTTAACTTTTTTTAATATTGGTTAATAATTTTCTTGTAGTGGTTGCACACACGGGTCTTCTTCTCGTTGCTCATCCTCTGATTGGTTCTAACTATAATTCTTGGAATTGTGCCATGTTAATGGCTTTCACTGCCAAGAATAAAGTTAGCTTCATTGATGGTAGTCTTCCTCGGCCTTCACTGGATGACTTACTTTATGGTTCTTGGACTAGTTGTAATAGCATGGTGATATCCTGGCTTCTTAATTATGTTTCTTGTGACATCGCCGATAGCTTGATTTACATCACTACTACTTTTGAAATTTGGAATGATCTTCGAGAACGTTTTCAATATGGCAACGGACGTCACATTTTCTAGATCAAAAAGCATTTATCAGCTTTCATGCAAGGTTCTTTGGATGTTACTTCTTACTACAATCAATTGAAGACTTCTTGGGATGAGCTCAAGGATTTTTAAACTATACCTGCTTGCTCTTATGGCAGCCTAAAGATCTGGCAACAATTTCAACAATAGGAATATTTGATGTAATTCTTAATGGGACTCAATGAGTCCTAGGCTCATATTCGGGCAAAAATTCTCATGATGAAGCCTCTACCATCCATCACCAAGGTTTTTGCTCGTGTAGTCCAGGAAGAGCGACAGAGAACTATTGTTTATGGTAGTTCTTCAATTACTAATAGTTTATCTTTGAACACCACTACTTCAGCTAATGCTTCAACTTATGAAAACAAGACCAGTTGTGATCACCCTTTTCGCACTTATTACCGTTCCCAGGGGCATACTAAAGATTGATGTTATCAGCTTTATGGCTATCCACCCGATAGTAAGGTCAAGCCTAAGTCTACGCTGTCCAAAGTTCAAGCTCATCAATCCTCTGCTTACATCTTTGACTCCTCTCTGACTTCCTCAAATACTTCTCCACTATTATCTCTTTCTTCAGATCAATGTCGGCAATTACTTGCCATGCTTAATTCCCGTTTGCAACACAACTCTACTCTTACTTTTGATTCAAGCCTCATTACATCCATTTCTCGCTTTAATGGTAATTATTCTTTATTTTCTTCTTTATCTCACACCACTTTATCTTCTACTTCTTGGGTGCTCGAAATAGGTGCTACTTATCATATGTGCTGCTCTTCTACTCTCTTTACTGATTTCCAACTTGTTTCTAATTCAAACATCAT
This sequence comes from Firmiana major, assembly GCA_033439115.1. Lineage (NCBI taxonomy): Eukaryota > Viridiplantae > Streptophyta > Magnoliopsida > Malvales > Malvaceae > Firmiana > Firmiana major. Next base: position 45,744,707 of record CM065905.1, read on the forward strand.
TTTACCCAATGGTCACTCAGTTCCCATTACTCGTATTGGTTCTTTAACATTAGCTCCAAGATTTACTCTCTCTAATGTGTTGTTTATACCTACCTTTCACATCAACCTCTTCTCAATTAGTGCTCTTACACAACCATTGAAATACTCCGTTAATAATTTCTTCTCCAGTTATTGTGATATCTAGGACCCGACTTAAGCTAAGGAGATTGGGATAGGTAGAAGACTTGGAAACTTATATGTTTTGGATACTAGAATCTTTTCCCGTCTTCCTTAAGCACATCACCTATTTGTAATTCTGTTTCGTTTATTAAACATGAGTTGTGGCATTATAGGTTGGGTCACCCCTCTTATGACAGATTACATGCTTTACAAAATGAGTTACGTATTAATAAAATTCCTACTTCTACTTCACATTGCTCAATGTGTCCTCTTGCTAAACAACGTCGCCTACCTTTTCCTTCATCTAACAATCTTTCTTCTTCACCATTTGATTTAATTCTTCTTGACATATGGCGACCTTTTCATACAATTTCTGTTGAAGGATACAAATATTTTCTTACAATTGCTGATGATTTCACTAGATATACTTAGGTTTATCTACGAGTCCAAAAGTCTGATGCTTTCATTGTGTTTCTAGATTTTCAAACCCTTGTCAACCAACAATTTAATCATCAAATAAAGTCTGTCCATTCAGATAATGTCTCTGAGTTAGCCTCCACTGATTTTTCTGTTCCAAAGGCATAATTCCTTTTCATTCCTGGGTTGACTGACCCCAAAACAACTCTGTAGTAGAGCGTAAACATCAACACATACTTGATGTCTCTCGTGCACTTCATTTTCAATCAAACATACCTCGGATCTACTGGTCTAACTGTGTACTCACTGCTGTATATTTGATAAATCAAATTTCATCTTCTCTCTTGTCCAATAAAACTCCATTTGATCTCTTATGGGACAAACCTCATTCTTACAATCATCTCCTAGCCTTTGCTTGCCTCTATTACAGCTCAACTTTTCTTAAAACTCGAACCAAATTCTCTCCTCGAGCCCTTCCTGCAATCATACTTCGCCATCCTCCAAGATATAAAGACTATAAGCTTCTTGATTTATCCACTAATGCCATTTTTTTCTCTCGTGATGTAGTTTTTCATGAAAATATCTTTCCTTACAAATCACAGGTTAGGAAAACTCCTATGGATCCTAATATAAAACTATCATAGGAAAAAATAGACATTTTGGATGATCCTACACAGTAGATACAATCTAAACATATTATCCGCAAGTGCACGGATCGTACAAGTAATAATAAGATTTGAGTTCCGAGTTATCGTCTCATAGAAAAGTTGATCAGCCTAATTAACTACCGGTTAATCTTTACCTAAGCATATTCTAGCAAATTATGAATTGAAAATGGGTGATATACGAGGCTGAAATTAAAAGTACTGAAAACAATAAAAACTATAAAATAAAGAAAATAAAACTGAGCTAAAATTACTTACAGTGATCCAAGCAACTAAAAGCAAAAACCTACAAAAATAATTAAAACAGTTAAAATTAATTAATGTAATTAAAATAAAATGCTAAAATAAAGAAGCAAAATTACTTAAGCTAAAATTGAACAATCATAAAATGCAATTAAACTACTTAATCAAAATGCAAATTAAACTAACTTAAAATTTAAAAAAAAAATAAAATCCTAGAAAAATTAAGAAAATAACTACAAGCCTAAATGTCTAAAATATTAATTCTAAATTACTCATAATTATATCTAATTACTAATTTAATGCTAAAATTTAACTAATGCATGATAAAATAGAAATGAACTAAGGACATAATTAAATCTAATTCATGAACTAATCAAGCAATTGACTATAACTAATCATGCAACTAAGTTTAGAATTTCACTCCTTAAGCTAACAAATTAAATTGACATTAGGCTATTCCAAAATGCATAAAAAAATGGATTATTGCAAAAGTCAAATGCCAAACATGACCTTGGTCGGTTTGCAATATAGCCAACTGTGCAAGTTTGCATGTCGTGTACAGGTTGCATTTCCAGGTTTGGTTGCAGTCTTCTGCAGCTTCCACCGACTCTTGCTCCATTCCCTGCAACACAGCACATCCTCCCTTATCGCGTCTGCCCCTAGTACCATCCTTACTGCAGCTCAATACATCACGTTACCACATGCTTCAAGCTGCATCTTCTGGCCAGACCTGCTCCCCGCACACGTCCTGCTCCTGCTTCTTCTCCATTTACAGGTTTGGGTGCAAACCGTGGCAATGTCCAGCATCAGGTATGTCCTCCTTGCTGCTTCAGCTGCCCGATCGTGCACTGGACTGCTAACCTGACTGCTCAGTGTTTCATTTCCAGGTGCAGCGAATGTTTACTGCTGAATAGTGCTGTTTCCAGTCCTTGCTCAATGTCTCGACTTGCACAGCTTACTGCACGTACTCGGCCTACCCAGTTGACGTATGTCTTTGCACAACAACCAAATATGTAGCTATTGTAGAGCTGTCATCAACCTCCTGCCCAGGTACTATTTTCCTGCGTTAACCAGGACCCATCCTCGGCATGCTGCTGTACCATTCATTTTCCAGCTAAGGTTTGCACAATAGCTACTGCTGCAAAGTAGAAATTAAAACACCAAAAAGCAACTGTTAATAATGAAGTCTAAAGCAGTAAATGCAAACTAAAAATGTAAAACTAGATTAAAACCAAGTTAAGGAAACAAAGATGATGAACAGTAAAAACATTCCAAAACAGGGGAGAACAGAGAAATGATTTTCTGGGTTGGTCCTCTGTCATGGTGCAGTTTGGTTTCGGTTTAGTGAGGTCCATTCGACTAGCAGCTTCCTCATACCAATCGGCATTTTCATCTCGGTTTAGCCTTCTCCAATCCTATTGCTTCATGCCCAATCAGCCCTTAAGTTTGCCACACTCACTATGCTATCACACATAATCTGAAGTGCCAGATTAAGTCACCAGCAACCGAGTAATGAAATCAAGAATAACTTAAAATGCAAAATAATGAATCTGCTTTAACGATGAAGGAAAAATCAAATGCTACTATACTTCATCCTTGCTAGAAATTGACATGTAAATAAATGAAAATAACTTAGAATTAGGACAATGCAATGACTGTGTGAGTAAACTTCCAGTCGTGTAGCCTTCTTGGTTCTGCCCACATTGTTCCACGATTTCAGTATTGCAAGACAATACACAGTATTAGTCCGGCAATACTGCACCAGAACAGGGTAATGGTAGTGTTGAACAAAGTATTCCAAATGCTTTAGGCTACAAACGAAAATGGAGTAAATAAAACAAGCAAGTAATAGGTGATGTAAGAACAAAATACTAAAGAAACATTAAGAAGCAGCACTAATGATAAACTGGAAACAAAAACTTTTCATAAAAAAATAAGTTGGATTGAACAGTAGCTATGGAAAAATGGAGGCAAAAAAAAAAAAAACTATTCGGGAGAAGTAAGAAAAAAAATAAGGAAAATAAATCCTAAAGTTACCCTAAAAGCTATTCTACCCTAAATTACATACCATTTTCAATTGCCATCATTTCCTATTTATACACACACTTAGGGGTACAATTGTAATTTTTTCATCCTAGATGAGTTGGCATTGTTTGGCCACTTGTCTTCACACCATTGGCTCCTTGAAAAGATATTTCCATGTCATCTATCTTCTTGTCCAATTGGATGTGTTAGGTGGCATGGCTCGTGTTATCCGCGTGGTCCAATCTCGATTTTAGCCCAATTCCAGTCCATTTTCTATCGAAATTATCCAAATTCATCCGGATTTAATTTATCTGCAAACATGAGAATTTTAGTCAAAATGAGGGGATAATTAACAAAATAATTTGGGGATTAAAATAATTAATTAAGAAATTAAGCATAAATAATTCTATTTTTATAGAATTATCAATAGTATAGAAGGCTGATTGGCAGGTTGATTTATCTTACTATAACGAGACCAAATATCACTTATTCAATTGATCGACTAAGCCAATATCTTGCTCAGGCAAGAACTTCACATCTTCAAGCAGCTCAACATGTGATGGAATACATTTAAGGCATCACAGGACAGGGATTTCTATTCTCCTTAACATCTATTGCCCAATTAAAAGCTTTTGCTACTTCAAATTGGGACTCCTGCCCCAACACTAAAAGGTCTGTTAGTGGTTTTTGTATCTTCATTGGTAACTCCTTGATCTCATGGAAGTCAAAGAAGCAACAGACAGTCTCGTTTTCATCTGCAGAGGCTGAATATAGATCCATGGCTAATGCCACATGTGAAATAAGGTGGTTCTGACCCTCTTTCAAGATCAGCGTATAGAGCATCACAAACCAGCCTTGCTGTTCTGTTACAACCAGGCAGCCATCCACATTATAGCCAATTCAATGTTTCATGAATATACAAAACACATAGAGATAGATTGTCACCTTGTCTATGAGAAAATAATAAGTGGGAAGATCAAAACACCTCACATTACCTCTCAACATCAAGTTGCAGATCTGCTCACAAATTCATTATTTCCTTCACAATTAAAAATACTTCTTAGCAAGATATGAGTACATAACATCTACTCTCCATCTTGAGGGGAGTATGAGAAATTAGTTAAATAAATCTTTAGTAGAATAACAAATTCTGTTATACACTTTCTAGAATGGATGAGCTGGAAAGTTAGTTATTGTCTCCTGCCTCCCTATATATATAGCAGTGTACATCTTTTGAATTTTTCATTCAAGTGAAAGTTTCCCTTATTCTTTTCTAATAATCAGTCAAATCTATTCTCCTTTCTTCATCGTTCTGTTGCTTTTCTCCATCATGATCATCTCTCAATGTTTTATTATTGTTTGCCAATCTCTGTTTTTTCAAGGAGGATCGTGCCCTTGATCTCTGTCGATCTCTTCATCGATTTTGCTCTTCTCCTCACTTAATCTTCTTTGACTTGGCTGACGACTTCAATTATTTGGTGATATTTTTTCCTATAATTTTTTTTTAAATATTCGTTGATTTCTATTTGATGTGTAAGTGCTTCCTATTTTAAGATCTACTTCAATTCAATTCAGATTTTAAGATTTGAAGCTTGAAGTTAAGAGATGACAATTCGCTTTTTTTTTTTATGCTTAATTACTTAAGTACCAGCATTTAATTATTCTGATTTTATGTGAGTGGTTTATGGAATCCATGCCTATTTGAATGTGGAATGATCCATCAAATGTGGATGTTTTAATATGAATTACCTAGAAGAGGTAGTGCAAGATCAACATTTTTTTATACATGAACTATCTAATTGGAATCTTAATAAATGCATTAGTGTTATATATGCTCCATGGTAATTGTGTATTGGAAGAACAAGTGTGCTTGCTCTGTTTAGAGCTATGAGTCGTTGCCTCTGCTTTTTCTGGTTAGTTTTAAATAACAATTTATACATTCTAAGCCATGTTTGATGGATCACAATGGTTTTAATTCTCCCTTAACTACTTCATGCATTATGAATTTAAGGCATATGGATGCTGATTTTTGTTAATAAATCACTTTGATACTACCTATTAAGATGCCGTAAACAATAGAAGATAGGTTTTAATACCTGTATGCTACATCAATTTGATCTTGGAAATAAAATTGAAATTAATAAAGAAATCACACTGAAAATTCTTGTGCTTACATAAATAGGCCCATTACCCCATTAAAAAGATGCAATATTTGATGAGCCTTGCAAAATATATAAAAACTAATTGAGCTAGTTTTTGTTCTTTGCAAGAAAAAAATGGATTATTTTTTAAGGTTGTGTATAACACACAAAACAATTTAGTACAGTTACTGTATTTGTGGAAAATTCACACGTGAAAATGACATTTAACTTTTTTAATGTTGGTTAATAATTTTCTTGTAATGGAACTTCTTTGGCAATAATCAATGTATAGGGATTAACAACTAACTCATTTGCAACACATAGATCCTTGTTGTACACATTGTCCGCCTCTAAATTACTTTCTTATTAGTCATTTTCTTTTATTTTATTGAAAAGTACTTTTAGAGATGGAAATTTATTGTAGGATATATAGATGTTGGGAATTTAAGCACGCAATAGACATACATAGTATGGGGAAAATTTAAAATTTTACAAAATTTCATTCCTTGGATTACTTTGATTCAATAACATAAACAAATAATGAGAAGATCAAAGAATTATCTTACTCAAGTGATGCTAAAAGCTTTTATGCTTGAGAGGTTGATCACAACCACTAAACTGTCCAGCATCTAGCCTCTAACAGTACCCATACAAATTACAAAGAAAAAAAAATCTTCTTTTGTTAGCATTCTTTCTTCTTCAAGAAAATACTAAATAAAGAAGAGATTCTAGGCCGAAAACCCTTCAGGATAGGTCAAGGTAGTGCTTCAAAAGTTTCAACCTTGAACTTGATGAATAAAATGAATTTTCTTCTTACTTGCACTTATATGTTGCGGCTGCCCCTTTATTATTATTCTTATATATTGTAGCAACCCTAATGTTTTATCTATAAAGAAGTGTAGCTGCTTTAATGTCCATCATGTATGTCCAGTAGCCCCTTGTGGCAATTTGTGACGATTGTTCTATGTGACGCATTAAATTCCGTCACGTAAACTATATTATACGTGACGAATAATATAATTCGTCACAGTTTTTTATTCTTTTAATATTTTCAATAACGATATAAAAAATCATCACATGAAAGTGTCACTAAATATTTGACGCCAAATTTTTTCACTAAACATAAATGAAAGGAACTTTTTTGGTGCAACGTGTTTTTTCTTTTAGTGACGATTTAATTTATTGTCATAAATGAACACTTTATATGTGACAAATTATATAGCATTCCATTTCTGTAAAAGCGTCACTAAATATTTGATACTAAATTTTATAATGAAATATAATTTGTGGGAAATTTTTTTATGACGTTTTTTATTTTTATTTTTATTTTTGGTGACGTTTGTGTTTTCATCATGAAAAAAACACATTTTATGTGATGAATTATGTTTCATGACGTTTTCGTAAAAACGTCACTAAAAATTTGGCGCCAAGTTTTATCCCCAAATAATTTTTGGACCTAAATTAAAAATAAGATTTCTCATATCATTTTAATTATAAAATTAATTTATATTTATATTATATGATTGATGCAAGTCAAAAAGAATTTGATTTTATGGTGTTTCAAACACGAGAACTTCGTTATAAATTATCTTCATTCAGAAATTTAATGAGATGTTACACCATTGAATTTTGAATTTAAAATACACTGCAACTCTTCTTTATCCACTTAATCTAGAGATTATTGATATTTTTTTTGTTCGCAATGAGGTACCAAGAGGAAAAAGGGAATTTGAATATTGGATTTACGTCCTCTTAAAAACGGATAATAACTATTAGACTAAATTTTGGTTGTTAAAGTTTAAGTGAGGGAAGCTTTTTTAGTTTAGATTAAAACACGTTGCATGCCTCAAAAAACTTTAAAAATTGCCTACAAAGGAAAATTGTTGGCAACAAAAGTCAAAATTAAATTAGATAATTATTTAATACATTATTAATAAATTTTTTAAATTTTACAAATGAAATTAAAATAATAACACATACTTCATATTATTTATATTTTTTTATTCCTTAAAATTACTTTTCATAATCTATAAAATTAATTTTTTTTTTCTTATTCCCTCCTTCCTCTTGTAACACAACCAACTTTTTTTTTTCTCTTAAACTCTAAACACAACCACCTTAAACTCTCACATCTCTAATAATAATCTCTTTAATCTCTTCAATATTTTTTTGGAAAAAATCGAAGTAAGTTTTTTATTTAAGTTTAAATGAGCAATACAACTGCTTTATAAACCATAGAAACTTTTATATTGAGATCTTTTTGGGCTAGAATTGTCACGCCCTTCTCTCACATGTGACTTACCAAAAATCGCAATAATTTTTTCATTTTTTTCTTACCTTTCTCTCCTCAATAGTTGGGTTGTGATTAAGCATTAGTCTCCTCATCCACACAAACATACATGTCATTCTAAATATTTATCGACTGTACGTACACTTTCTCATAAGTAAATTCATATACTTAATATAATTACATCCTCAATATTAAAACGTGTACATCACTGTGTGTATACATTGTTCAGATACAAAAGAGTGCACGTGTATACCTTTCGCTAGATGGTGAGTGGTAGCGGTCAAAAGGAATGCAATACCCTAGCCTACTCGATCTACTGACGATGATCTGTAGAGAGGAGAAAAATGAAAGGGATGAGCTATCAACACGCTCAGTAAGGAAATCAGGCAAGCAAGTAGACATCCATACTATCTACTGAAAATAGTGCTTTACCTTTCCTTCTCTCAATTCAAAAGCATGTTTAAAATATATATAATATAGTACAGATTTAAAATCCCATGTACTAAACACATGCTGGTTTATTAATCATTTAAGAATGCCTTTATATAAAATATGCGATTTACATTCAAAACACAGTAAATATGGCATTTATCATAACAACACAAACAAATCGGGTTCCGACCCATTCCTCAGGTCTACCCGTATCATAAAACACATGTAATATATCATGCGAGACTCAGTGGCTAAATGCAATAACTCCGGACTATGGTCATATCCTAACATGGTGAAATCCCAGGTAACACAGTACTCGGTGTGCGGGTTATCACTGCTATAACGGGAGGGGGGGTCAGTCCATCACAACCGCCAGCTATCAACAACTCTCCTCCATAACTCCACAACAAAACACGGTACAGTGTACTCCATGCCACATGCACGGTACAACGTACACCCGTGGACCCTACATCATGGTCGGGGTACTAGCCATAGGTCTTAGCCTCTCATACCATGGAATAATCAGTGCCATGTCTCTAAATCCACGTGCGAACATCTCCAGTGTGACACTCAGTCTACACGAGGAAATCGTCACAGTTTTTTCAACATGTCTATATATCATGTAAAACTACAATGCGCGTCTTGAGTGTGACTCACAGTCAATGCTCTGCCTCAAAACATTGTATATGCATGTTAAAATATCAACACTAGTGCGAGTAAACCTCTAGCACTAGATCATGCATAGTTCTCATTTCAAATCAAGTACGAGCAAATCGCTCAAGTACTATGTCATGTACAAATCATGAAGAATCGAGTACGAGCAAAGCTCCAGCACTCTGTCATGCATCTCATGTAAAACTCGAGTACGAGCTAATCGCTCCAGCACTCTATCATGCACAAATCACATAAAACTGAGTACGAGCAATGCTCCAATACTCTATCATGCATGTCTAGTAAATGTAGTGCGAGTAAACCTCCAGCACTAATGTATGTGAAGAACATCTAAAATCAAGTGCGAGCTATGCTCCAGCACGATTGTTTCCACATAATTCGATAGATGGCTCTTTAAAAATAAGGATGTTTCAAATCATTAAAATCAGCACTATACAGTGTGCTTAATCTACATCAACCTTAAAACATTAGCCCATCTACGTACTCATCTGCTACACAGCAGTAAAAACACTCAAAAACATCATTTCCATGCTTTTTACAACTTTTCCCAAAATTTATCTTTTTGCCTAAATAGGGGCAAAATCGTAATTTACCCATATCAGATCCCTATAATATTATTGATTCTCTCTGACCCTCAAACAATTTCAGTGAATGCAAAAGCAGACGAAAATATGCACAGATATCTTTAACTACTTGCAAGAGTCCTTTACCTCGGATCACGTCAAGTGACCTCTCTTCCTCTGTGCTGCCCAAATCTCGCAGTCTGGTCAGCTCTCAATATGACTCAGGAGCTGTGTTTAACCTTTCACTGGGTTAATTATACTTTTTCTACTGTGTTACACATTTAATCCAGTCTATTTCACTTAAATGGGCCCGTTTACTCTTAATGGGCCTTAAACACTTTAATTTGACCTTAATCCGTATTAAGCTCGTTTTCCCCTTATTATTTTCCTTCATCAGGGTCTATTGGCTCATTGGGCCTATCACTACCCATTGGGCTTTGTTCCAAACTCTTTGGATAGCACGTATATCATTTACGATAGTTAATTCAAAATTTCGGATATAATTCACTAAATGCGAAATTTAATCCGTAACTCGTAAAATAAATCTTAAATATTCGATAATCACATAAATTGTCGTAAATGAGCTTTACTTACCCGAGATTATGTGATGGTGCGCAAATCGAAGTTCGATCGGGCTCACGTTCGAAACTTATCGTCGAGCTACACAATTTTGTATATTTCATTTCGGGTCAATTTCCGATTAAATAAAATTTAAATAAATTTCTCGAAAATCAATTCGATCAATTTTGACCTCGTATCGACTTACTCGAAATTCGATGTAATCCCGAAAATTTTCCTTTTTTTCTTTTTTTTTCTTTTTCCCCTTTTTTCTCCTTTTTCTCTTTCCTCCTTGGATGAACCAGTCCAGTCCAGTTCAGCACTTCCCCACTGAACCGTCGACTGGTTCAGGGCTCCTTTGGTCGTTTCGACGTCGTCCGACCGGTTCTTTGATCGATTCCACCGCCGTTCAACGCGTCTCGGTCAGGGAAACACTCTGCTGGCCTTGATCGGGACCAATCACCGCTGATGGCCGTCAGATTCCTTCTTTTCCTCCGCGGCCTTCCCCTCTTCGATTCGCCGACGTCCGGCGCCGGTGGAGCGCGTCCTTGCCACTGGTGGTTCGCGCCGACTTCCTCTCCCTTTTCCGGCCGCTGGTCACCAGATGGTGGCCGTCCGGTCTCTCCTTCTTCTCCTCGGGTTTACGTCGATTTCCTTCCGTTTTCCCTCTTTTCTCTCTCCCCGATTTCAATTCCAATTTCTGAATTTTTTTATTTTATATTTATAAATGATTTTAATATTATTTTAATCATTAAAATAATATTAAAATTCCTAAAATATAAAAAAAATCATATTAAATTCATTTAGTCCGTAAATGAATTTATCAGTCCAATTTTGCTTTTTTGATATATTTTTTTCTATTTTCGGGCTCATTTTTCGAGGTAAAAATTTCGATAAATTCTAATAAATTTATATCTTGATCAATTGGACTCGAAATTAAATATTTTCCTTGATTTTGATCAAGATTCCTCAATTTCATATTTTTAAAGAAATTATCTTATCGAAATTATACCGAATTTTAGTCATTTGATCGTTTTACCCTTGCACTCGTTTTGGAATCAACTTAACCCTTATCTCGCTGTTATGTAGCTTACATGCATTTTTAATTTCTTAAATTGTCAATTACATGATAGTAAATACTCTTCTTATGATTCAACTATGAAATAAAGTGTTCGTACACATAGGAATCATAAGGTACAAGCTACATACGTAAATCGAAAACACGGGTCTGACAAGAATTGGTGGAATTTTTAGAAAAGTAATTTTGATTTTTTTTTTTGGTATTTGCATTTAAGGAACTTTTAACAGAATTGGAGTTAAATTTTAGAATAAATTCGCTCAAGTTAGCATTTATAAGAATTGTATGATAAATAAAGAAGATAATTTAAACTATACTTAGAAGGTAAGAAAACAATAAAATCTATAATTTTTTTATTTATCAGTTATTCAATAACTTAAGGAAAAAAAAAAGAAGAAAATTACAGCGACAAAGCTAATTAAATACTTTAAGTAAAATTTATTAAGTTGAGTTTTCTCCGAGATCGACTCGACCCGAAGAGGCATCAAGCTCTTGCTATCAGCTCATTCTAATGCGATCCACGTGTAAAATATTCTCTATACATAAACTTCCACGCTTCCCAAAGAAGAGGATCATTCTCGTCTTTCTTTCCATCTCTCTTTTTCTTGTTTCAGGTTTGTTCGAGCATTTGAGTAACAGCAATGGTGGACAAGCCAAGCAGAGGATTGGTTGTATACCGGGACGGGTTGGCCCGTTTTGTAAGACCCTTAAATTCCTAAGTACAAACATGTATATGCTATGCAAAGTATAAATGATGTAAAGTCCATAGATTCAATGTACACATTTGTAATATGAGTTTATGATGTACATACAAGTTTCATTATATATGAATAAGAAGAATTGGACTTTTGTATGTGATATGCACACAAGTTTCAATGTATATGAAGTATGAATGGATGTCATTTTCAAGCCTTAAAGGTAATTGGATGAGAAAATGACTATAGCAGCAAAATGTGTGAAGTTTGGTATGAGTTACTGCAGAAAATTGCAGTAAAATCTGGAAAATATGAATGAGAGATCGATCTCATGGGATGAGAGATCGATCTAGAAGAGCCAAAAATGCTCTTGTTCGAGCAATGGACCAGGGGTAGATCAATCTCCAATGGGGGCCAGATCGATCTGCTAAGAATTCTGTGAAGGAGGAATCAATCCTTAGAGGGCCAGATCGATTTCCTTAAGCTACTGACTTAGAGAAGATCGATCTCATTTAGAGAACAAATCGATCTCCTTAAGATTTTGTGTTGATTCAGATTGATCTCAAGCTTGGGAGTAGATCAATCTCATTAAGGTTGGAAAGGTCGATTTCGAAGGGAAAAAGTACAGGGTAGATCGATCTCATTGAAGAGCAGATCGATCTCACAGAACAATTCTATAAATACTGGACTTCTACACTTCAAAACTCATGAGAGAAACTATTCCATTCAAGAGCAAAAGTGTAACCTAACCTTTCAACACCAGAAAACTTCAGTTTGTAATCAGTTTTAAGTGAGGTATAAGTGAGCAAAGTTGTTCTTGGCAAAGAGGAGAGCAACACACTTGGAAACAAGAGATTGGAATCAAAGGTTTCAAGAGTAAGGAGGATTTTACCATTATGGAGAAAAAGGAAGGAAATGTCAGCTAGGTAAGAGTCAATACACTACCTTGATATATGTTAAACTAGGTGTGTTGATAAGTTTATTGGTATATGTATGAATTGTTGGAAGGGAAAGGATCATGAAAAATGAGCATGACCTAGTTATTGGTGTGAATATGAGAAAATGATGAGGAAATGGTGTTAGCATGGATTTGATGGTGGAATATGCATGTATGGAAGATTATAAATTAATCTTATGAAATGCATATATAAGAAATAAGGAGAAATAAATATGGTTATATGGAAAATGTGGTATAACACCATATTGGAAGAAAATCATGAAAATGATGTGTTAAGTTGAGATTGATAAATGAAACGAGTATAATACGGTATACTAATGTGAATACGTATGACAGCTTCAGAAATTACATTGGAAGCTGATCGGACTGCAATAGTGAACAACACCGAGGAAGAGAGGTCACTTGACGTGATCCGAGGTAATGGAATTTCGTGAGTAGCTAGAGATGGCTCCACGTATTTTGAATAGCATTTTGATATTATATGCTATATAAATTCCCATGAATAAACATGATGTTGTGATAGAAACCAAAGAGGATAAGTAGTGTTTTATCCAAAACTAGGGTGAAAATACCTTAGAAGCATGTTGTGACAAAAATTCATGAGTTGCATGATAGAATGACAATTGTTTTCATTTGTATGAGAAAACATGCACATTTGAGTGCTTATTTGATTTGAATAGCCATCTATCTAGTTTTGTGTGAAAACCATAAGTGCTAGAGATTACTCATACTAGATTTTGAGATATGCATCACATAGTACTTGAGTGTTTACTCGTACTAGATTTTAATGCTATTTGTGCATATTAGAGTACTAAGAGCTTTGCTCGTACTCAGTGGTTGTGATTGATGCATTATAGAGTATTGGGAGCTATGCTCATACTTAGTTTTACATGATAAAGTACTGGGAGCTTTGCTCGTACTCAATTTTTACATATTATACATTATAAAGTATTGGGAGCTTTGCTCATACTCTTGTTTTTATATAACCTAGTGTTGGGAGCATTGCTCGCACTAGAGATTGTGATATTGTGATATGGTCGTGTTGAGAGTTTTACTCGCACGTACCGGTTTTGAAAAGAGCATGAAACAGCTGTGTTGGGAGCCTGTGCTGACTCTGTGTCACACTGATATATATATGTTTACACGTGCATTATTTTGAGATAAGGCAGAGGGCTATCGAAATAACCCATAAGTGTGAGGACTAAGACTCATGGCGAGCATCCTAACTATAAGGTGAACCTGTATTATGTGGACTAAGACTCGTGGTGAGCATCCAGACTACAAGGTATATCCAAGGTGTGAGGACTAAGACTCATGGCGAGCATCCTACCTTGAGATAGGGTCCATGGAGTACTGTGTACCGTGTATGTCACATAGTGTACGTTGTACCGTGAGTACACGATAAGAATGAATTATAAGCTGACGGCTAGGATTTGACCCACCTCCCGTTACAGCAATTGTGAGGCACCGCACACCGAGTTTGTGTCGCCTGGGATCACGAAAAATGAGTTATGATCATACACTCGGAACATGTAGTCGCCTATCTCTGTTTTCCTTCCATGCTATGTATAATTGAATTTCTTAAATGAATTACCACATGGTTTTGTGATAAACATGTGAGTTTATGAATTGTGAAAAGGGTAACCCGAGGGATAGGTGTGGCTCAAATTTCCATGTTTTTAAACATGATGAATGCCATATGATTTTGATTTAAACGAATGGCATATTAAATGTGATTTGAGTGAAATTTCATGAGAAATGCAGTGTTTTGCATATGATGCTGAGGTTGTTAAACCAGCATATTTCCAGTTTTATAACTGATGTTTTGTATATATATATATTGCATAATGATTTAAGAGGATGCATGCTATAGATACAGGTAGGGTAAGGAAACGATTTCAAGGCATAAGCATTGTATTTTGTAGATAGTGCGGTTATCTACTTGCTTGCCTGATTTCCTTACTGAGCTATGAGCTCACCCCCTTATTATTTTCCTCTTTTCAGAGCATCCACAGTAGGTGGACACGACTGGAGATTTGTAAACCCTAATTTCGCTACATAATCATCTTGTTAAAGGTATACACATTTGGTATTTTGTACTGAACAGTGTATAAGCACAGCTATGTAAATTAATGTACGGTCAGGATGTATATGTATAGATAAATATATTAATGTACAAGAGTTTATATTATAGAAAAGAATATTAAATTCTATACATGTTGTAAATGAATGAGAATGGATGACTAATATCGAATCACAACCCAACGTTTGAGGTGAGTAATGACAGGAGGGATGGTATGTAAATTGAAAAAAATTTGTTATGAATAAGGTAGGTCGCGTATGGGGGTAGGGCGTGACAGAATGGTATCAAAGCAGTGTTGGTCTGATGTGAATCAATATTAGTATTTAGGAAAATATACATCCCCATAGTACTGTGCTTTGTTCAGTTACAATTGTGTATACGAGATGGAATGTAGACTAATTAATGATTCTAAATGCAGGGATTTAGCCATTATGGTTAATACTCGCCGTGGTAGAGTGGATAGAGGTAGGGTTCGAGGCCGTAGAGGTAGGCTAGAGACCCGAGATGAGACTATTGGTTAGACTGAGGTACCATAGAGAACCAAAGCACGTTTCGAGAGACTAGAACGTCGCCTAGAGACCATAGTTGAGATATTGGCATAGACGATACTAAGAGGATAGGGACAAGATGTAGAGACTGCGCCTGGAGAGGCAGTTGCACCTGATACACCTACACCCCACCAGTTCAGGATATGCTGTCACAGGTCACTACATGACAGGGCGGTAATGTTTTGGGGTATGGATGTGATTTAGACAGACTCCGACAATTCCATAAACTTGGACCTCTAACTTTTTGTGGGATTAAAGACCCAGTGTTGGCGGAGGAATGGATAAGAGAGATGGAGAAGTTGTACAGATTCTTTGATTGTACGACTTCAGAGATGGTCACATTTGCTGCGTTCCTACTGAAGGGAACTGCAGAGCATTGGTGGAAGTCCACCCGACCCATATTGAGAGCTCGACATACAGAGATTAGTTGGGAGATATTTCTAGACGCCTTCAAGAGGTAGTTTGTTCCAGATACGGCTCAGCGGAGGCTGCAGGTCGAATGTTTGGGGTTAAGCCAGGGGAGTCACTCAGTGGATGAGTATGAGACCAGATTTTTATCCCTGGGAAGATATGACCCTAACACCATGAGTAGCGAGACTAGGAAGGTCCGCAGGTTTATCGATGGACTGGGATCGATATTGATGTCTAAATTGGTTCCATTCGACATTTCTACTTACGATGAAGCAGTGCGCAGGGTGCAACTTTATGAATAAGATTATGAAAGAAATGCCTTAAAGTTCAGAACAGTCAGGAAAGGTAGAGATAGAGACAGAAAGAGGCCGGTGAGTGATAGTACTCGAGGTTTTGGATATCGAGGAGGGAGGAGACTCTTCAGTAAGAAACCAAGGATCGAGGAAGTATAGGAAAAGATTGTGAGATTTCCTGCATTCCTGGCTATAGCTCCAACTAGAGGAGTTGTGATTGGAGGACAGAGGCCTACCACAGAGCAGTGCAGTCGATGTGGTAGATACCATGGAGGTAGACCTTGTCCTGTTTCAAGTGGTTTGTGTTACTGATGTGGGAAGCCAAGACATATGGCTAGAGTGTGCTAAGAGGTGATGGATATTACCCCACAGAAGGGTAAGGAGACTAAGAGAGCTTCAGCTGATACGTCTGCTCCAAGAAGGAGAGCGACAGCGGAAGAGAAAGGGAAATAGGTTATGGGACGAGGGCGAGTGCATGCCTTGGACCAGGGGACAACCGATACTTCTTCAGATGTGATTAGAGATAACATCTTGATATATGATTTAGAAGCACATGCTTTAATTGATCCTAGTATCACGCATTCATTTGTATCGCCTTTATTTGCATGTAAGCTAGAAAAGCATATAGAGCGTACACCTTTGAGTCGAATTATGTTGATTAGTACGCTTATGGATAATAGTCAGCTAGTAGAGTATGTATTAAATGATTGTAAGTTGAGAGTAGGGGAAAATGACATGACAACCAATCTAATACTGTTAAGCATAAGTGATTTTGATTTAATCCTAAGAATGGATTGGTTATCATCAAACCATGCTGTTTTAGATTGCTATGCTAAGACAGTTATGTTTCCTAACCCTGAAAAATGTGTTGTAAAGCTTGATGCAAAGAAATAAATGTAGTAGTTATGATTGTGATTGATATTGTACTATGCTGAATGAGGAATGGATATGTTGAAGGTTTTATTGCGAACGTGGTTGATACGGATAAGGTACATCCGGAGTTGGAAGATATTCCTGTGTTTAGTGAATTCCCAAATGTTTTTCGGATGAATTGCCAGGATTGCCACCAGACAAAGAGATGAAGTTCTGTATAGACTTGGTGCCTGGTACTGAACCTATATCAACCACCGTATCGCAAAGCCTTAGTTGAGCTGGAAGAGCTCAAGAAACAATTACAGAAATTGTTGGACAGAGGTTTTATCAGACCGAGTGTTTCACCTTAGGGAGCATCGATTTTGTTTGTAAAGAAGAAGGATGGAAGCCTCCGATTGTGTATAGATTACCGATTGTTGAATAAGGCAACCATCAAGAATAGATATCCCCTTCCACGCATTGATGATCTGTTGGATCAGCTTCAAGGAACGCAGTCTTTTCTAAGATTGATATGAGATCTGGGTATCATCAGTTGAGAGTTCGGAGTGGAGATGTGCCCAAGACAGCATTTAGGACCCGGTATGGCCACTATGAATTCTTGGTTATGCCATTTGGATTGACTAATGCACTCGCAGCTTTCATGGCTTTAATGAACAATGTGTTCAAGCCATATTTGGATCAATTTTTATTGTCTTCATAGATGACATTTTGGTATACTCTAACTCCGAGGAAAGGCATGAGAGACACCTCAGGATTGTATTGCAGATTTTACAAGAGTAGAAGCTATATGCTAAACTCAACAAGTGTCATTTTTTGTTGTCACAGATCTCGTTTTTGGGACATGTAGTGTCGAAGGATGGTGTATCAGTAGATCCATCCAAGATTGAGGCTGTAGTTCAGTGGGAAAAGTCAAGGACAGTCACTGAGATCAGGAGTTTCTTAGGTTTAGCAGGATATTATCGGAGATTCGTAGAAGGATTTTCAAAGTTAGCTGCTTCATTGACACATCTCACTCGGAAGGGTGTAGCATTTGTGTGGAGTGAGGATTGCGAGAAGAGTTTTCAGGAGCTGAAGAGTCGATTGACTACTACTCCGATTCTCACTATCCTTACCAGTTTAGGAGGATTTTCAGTGTATATCGATGCTTCGCATCAAGGACTGGGCTGTGTATTGATACAGGATGGGAGGGTAGTTGCTTATGGATCCAAACAGTTAAAGGATTATGAGAAGAACTATCCGACCCACAATTTGGAGTTAGCAGCAGTAGTGTTTGCATTGAAGGTATAGTGTCACTACTTGTATGGAGAGAAATTCTAGATTTTTACCGATCACAAGAGCCTTAAGTATCTGTTCTCACAGAAAGAATTGAATATGAGACAGAGAAGATGGCTAGAGCTTCTAAAGGACTATGATTGTGAGATACTTTATCATCTGAGTAAGGCTAATGTTGTAGCTGATGCTTTGAGCAGGAAGAGCCTAGGGATGGTATCGTATATGATGGTTAGGGAATATGAGTTGCTAGAGCAGTTTGCTAACCTCAGTTTGGGAGTTGTGCCTTCTAACATGAATACGAACTGTGTGATTGCGAGTCTACGTTTGGAGCCGAATCTGTTGGATAAAATCAAACAGGCTCAGCAGACTGATCTGTATTGCATTAATGTGATTAGTCAGATACAGAAGGGCACCGAAACTGATTTTGAGTTAATTTTCGATGAACTTCTGAGGTTTAGAGGCAGATTGTGTGTTCCCGAGGACCCAGAGCTCAGGAGATTGATATTGATAGAAGCTTATTCATCGAGATACACACTACATCCGGGGAGTAACAAGATGTATCAGAATCTCCGGAAGGTGTACTGGTGGTCAGGTATGAAGAGAGATGAGGCGAATTTTATGGTGAAATGTCTCGTATGTCAGCAAGTGAAGGTAGAGCATAAAAAACCTGTAGGATTATTACAGCCTCTACCTATACCGACATGGAAATGAGAGTATATCACCATGAATTTCGTGATGGGTTTACTGAGGACTCAAAGGAATCACGATGCTATATGCGTGATAGTTGATAAGCTGACGAAATCAGCCCATTTTCTAGCTATGAGAGCTACCGATACTCTAAGTTCTTTGGCAGAGTTATATGTACGCGAGGTAGTGAGGTTACATGGTATTCCAGTAAGCATTGTTTAGAATATGGATTCCCATTTCACTTCCCATTTTTGGAAACATTTTCAAGAAGCTATGGGAACCCAGTTGAGTTTGAGCATCGCTTATCATCCTCAGACAGATGGTTAGTTAGATAGGACCATACAGACTCTGGAGGATATGTTGAGAACGTGTGTGCTGGATTTTAGAAGCTACTGGGATGATCATTTGCCACTAGCCGAATTCGCCTACAATAACAGTTATCATACGAGTATCGAGATGGCACCGTATGAGGCTTTGTATGGTCATAGATGTCGTTCCCTTATCGGATGAGAAGAAGTGGGTAACAGAAAGATTTTTACTCCTGATTTGGTTACACAAGCCTCTGAGGATGTTCGGTTGATAGTTGTGAGATTGAGGACAGCTCAGAGTAGACAGAAAAGCTACGTTGACAAGAGACGGAGACCACTTGAATTCGTAGTTGGTGATTCAGTATTTCTGAAGGTTTTTCCTTCCAAGGGTATAGCGAGATTTGATAAGAGAGGTAAGTTGAGTCCTTGCTACATTGGACCCTTTAAGATACTGAACAAAGTGGGAGATAAGGCATACAGATTGGCATTTCCACTGGATTTATCGAGAGTGCACAATGTCTTCCACATTTCGATGTTGAGGAAGTATCATCCATATCCAAATCATATGATTCAGTATGAGCCATTGGATCTCAAAGATGATTTGACTTATATAGAGAAATCGATACGAATACTGGATAGGAAGGAGAAAGTCTTGAGAAATAAGACTATTGGGTTAGTAAAGATTCTCTGGCAGCATCACACTTCAGAGAAAGTAACTTGGGAGCTAGAGAGTTTGATACGAGAGAAATACCCCCATTTGTTTGTAGAATAACTTGGTTCTAATTTGGAGGACCAAATTCTTTTAAGGAGGGGAGGATTGTAAGACCCTTAAATTCCTAAGTACATACATGTATTTGCTATGTGAAGCATAAATGATGTAAAGTCCATAGATTCAATGTACACATTTGTAATATGAGTTTGTGATGTACATACAAGTTTCATTATATATGAATAAGAAGAATTAGACTTTTGTATGTGATAAATGTGAATATATGGATTTTTGGGTAGTGTGGTAAAATGGAAGGAAGTTTGCATAAGTACATAAATCTTTATACTTCCATTTGGTGTTGTATTGTATACCTTTGGTTATACAATGAATGCACATAAGTTTCAATGTATACGAAGTATGAATGGGTGTCATTTTCAAGCCTTAAAGGTAATTGGATGAGAAAATGACTATGACAGCAAAATATGTGAAGTTTGGTATGAGTTACTATAGAAAACTGCAATAAAATCTGGAAAATATGATTGAGAGATCGATATCATGGATGAGAGAACGATCTAGAAGAGCCAAAAATGCTCTTGTTCGAGCAATGGAACAGGGGCAGATCGATCTCCAATGGGGGCCAGATCGATCTGCTAAGAATTATGTGAAGGAGGAATCGATCCTTAGAGGGCCAGATCGATTTCCTTAAGCTACTGACTTGGAGAAGATCGATCTCATTTGGAGAGCAGATCGATCTCCTTAAGGTTCTGTGTTGATTCAGATCGATCTCATGCTTGGGAGCAGATCGATCTCATTAAGGTAGGAAAGGTCGATTTCAAAGGGAAAAAGTGCAGGGCAGATCGATCTCATTGACGAGCAGATCGATCTCAATTCTATAAATACTGGACTTCTGCACTTCAAAACTCACGAGAGAAACTGTTCCATTCAAGAGGAAAAGTGTAACCTAACCTTTCAACACCAGAAAACTTCAGTTTGTAATCAATTTTGAGTGAGGTATAAGTGAGCAAAGTTGTTCTTGGCAAAGAGGAGAGCAACATACTTGGAAACAAGAGATTGGAATCAAAGGTTTCAAGAGCAAGGAGGATTTTACCATTTTGGAGAAAAAGGAAGGAAATCTCACCTAGGTAAGATTCAATACACCACCTTGATATATGTTAAACTAGGTGTGTTGATAAGTTTATTGGTATATGTATGAATTGCTGGAAGGGAAAGGATCATGAAAAATGAGCATGACCTAGTTATTAGAGTGAATATGAGAAAATGATGAGGAAATAGTGTTGGCATGGATTTGATGGTGGAATATGCATGTATGGAAGATTATAAATTAATCTTATGAAATGCATATTTAAGAAATAAGGAGAAATAAATATGGTTATATGGAAAATGTGGTATAACACCATATTGGAAGAAAATCATGAAAATGATGTGTTAAGTTGAGATTGATAAATGAAACGAGTATAATACAGTATACTAACGTGACTACGTATGACAGCTTCGAAAATTACATTGGAAGCTGATCGGACTGCAAGAGTGAACAGCACAGAGGAAGAGAGGTCACTTGACGTGATCCAAGGTAATGAAATTTCTTGAGTAGCTAGAGATGACTCCACGTATTTTGAATAACATTTTGATATTATATGCCATATAAATTCCCACGAATAGACATAATGTTGTGATAGAAACCAAAGAGGATAGGTTGTGTTTTATCCAAAACGAGGGTGAAAATATCTTAGAAGCATGTTGTGACCAAAATTCATGAGTTGCATGATAGAATGGCAATTGTTTTCATTTGTATGAGAAAACATGCACATATGAGTGCTTATTTGATTTGAATAGCCATCTATCTGGTTTTGTGTCAAAATCATAAGTGCTAGAGATTACTCACACTAGATTTTGAGATATGTATCACATAGTACTTGAGTGTTTACTCGTACTAGATTTTAATGCTATTTGTGCATATTAGAGTATTGGGAGCTTTGCTCGTACTCAATGGTTGTGATTGATGCATTATAGAGTATTAGGAGCTATGCTCATACTCAGTTTTACATGATAGAGTACTGGGAGCTCTGCTCGTACTCAGTTTTCACATATTATACATTATAGAGTATTGGGAGCTTTGCTCATACTCTTGTTTTTATATAACCTAGTGTTGGGAGCATTACTCACACTAGAGATTGTGATATTGTGATATGGTCGTGTTGGTAGTTTTATTTGCACGTACCAATTTTGAAAAGAGCATGAAACATCCGTGTTGGAAGCCTGTGCTAACTGTGTGTCGCACCGATATATATTTGCTCAACGTGCATTATTTTGAGATAAGACAGAGGGCTATCGAAATAACCCATAGGTGTGAGGACTAAGACTCATGGTGAGCATCTTAACTATGAGGTGAACCTATAGTATGTGGACTAAGACTCATGGCGAGCATCCAGGCTACGAGGTATATCCAAGGTGTGAGGACTAAGACTCATAGCGAGCATCCTACCTTGAGATAAGGTCTATGGAGTACTATGTACCGTGTATGTCACATGCAGTACGTTGTACCGTGAGTACACAATGAGAATGAATTATGAGCTGAAGGCTAGGATTTGACCCACCTCCCGTTACAGCAATTGTGTGACCCCGTACACTGAGTACTGTGTAACCTGGGATCACGAAAAATGAATTATGATCATACACTCGAAACATGTAGTCGTCTATCTCTGTTTTCCTTTCATGCTATGTATAATTGAATTTCTTGATTGAATTACCACATGGTTTTGTGATAAACATGTGAGTTTATGAATTGTGAAAAGGGTAGCCCAAGGGATGGGTGAGGCCTAGATTTCCATATTTTTAAACATGATGAATGCCATATGATTTTGATTTAAATGAATGGCATATTAAATGTGATTTGAGTGAAATTTCGTGAGAAATGCAGTGTTTTGCATATGATGCTGAGGTTGTTAAACCAAGATATTTCCAATTTTATAACTGATGTTTTGTATCTATATATATATTGCATAATGATTTGAGAGGGATTCATGCTATAGATACAGGTAGGGTTAGGAAATGATTTTAAGGCATAAACATTGTATTTTGTAGATAGTGCGGTTATCTACTTGCTTGCCTGATTTCCTTACTAAGCTGTGAGCTCACCCCCTGATTATTTCCCTCTTTTTAGAGCATCCACAGTAGGTGGACATAGCTGGAGATTTTAGACCCTGATTTCACTGCATAATCATCTTGTTAGAGGTATACACACTTGGTATTTTGTACTGAACATTGTATAAGCACAGCTATGTAAATTAATGTACGGTCGAGATGTATATGTACAAATAAATGTATTAATGTACAAGAGTTTATATTATAGAAAAGAATATTAAATTCTATACATGTTGTAAATGAATGAGAATTGATGACTAACATCGAATCACAGCCCAACGTTTGAGGTGAGTAATGACAGAAGGGAAGGTAAGTAAATTGAAAAACATTTTTGGTGAATAAGGTAGGTCGCGTGTGGGGGAAGGGCGCGACACATTTTATTGAGCCATCTCATTCCCATCTCCACTCTCTCGCGTCTAAAGCCAACTGTGGTTTCTTGAGCCTCCCTAATGCTCCTCCTTTAGGTTCCGATTATCTCTTTCAATTCGTTGTCAGTTTTTCTTTTTCTACTCCCACTTTACACAGTCGATAATGAAGATATGACCTCTTTAAAACACACATATGACCTCTTTAAAACACACTCAAAACGTAGAAAGATGGATTCTTTGACTTTTTTGTTTTTGGATTGCTGGGAAAAAGACTAGATTCTCTAATTGCTTTGGCAGTTTGTGCATTTAGAAGCAAATTTAATTGTTTGGAAGGGATTAATGTGATAATGAAATGCTTAATTATGGTTCTTTGATTTGGTTTTTAGAGCTTACACTTACACAGACTAGTTTGAAAGTAGGAAATTTGTTGATTGAAACTGACAGAATAAGCTTATGGGTTCTTTGTTAGTTTTCAAATTAGCAAGCTGAATGTAGAAGTATAAGCCTTTGCTCCATTCCATTGTTAATTCTTCTCGGTTCAACTTGTTCACAATGTTTAGAACCTTATCGTACCTTTAATTATTTTATTTCAAGCACTCATAGTATTCAGATACCAAATCTTTTACTTGCTTGCCCTTCCTTTCCAAGTAATTAAATTCATGCCTTTTTTCGATCCACCATTATTGGGGTTTACTTGATTATAGATTGTAGAAAGCGAGGCTGATAGGATAGTAAGAGAGTTTGCAGTACTGGTGGATGCGTGTGAGGCATATTTGAGCAAGGTGAGATACATATTATTCTAGGTAACTTGAAAGTGAAATTTCATGATAAATTCTTTTATTCTCTTTGTTTTCGTAAGAATGGGCAGTTTTCTAGTGAAGTAAAGTCTTAGAAGTCGTCTTTGATCCCAACCATGTCAGAGAGGTATTATCTTGCACTTGCTTGGTTTTTATTATTAGCGATGAGAATATGCCAACCAACATGCTTCTTTATCTCACTTCAGGTTTATGGGAATTAAAGCTGCTCTTTTGACTAACAATTCTAGTTTGAAATCTTTTGGAGAAAAACTTGGCTTCAATGTATTGCAGTTGAATGGATTATTTGGAATTAGCAATTCTCCTCTTGCACTGACAGTTGATAATTTGGCTTCTGAATTGCTGACCTTACTTGGATTCTAAGAGGGAAGATAATGGTATCCAGCCAAGATATATTAAAGTATGTATGTCATAGTAGATGAAGTGATTTGTACTCGATCAGGATATATCAAAGGACTTGGATATGGGCCTAAGGCTACAAATAAGACTTCAAATGCAAATGCTGCAAGTTTAAAAGAAAGTCTTAAAAAACACAAGATGAACTTGAGCAATATAAGTCCATATTTGCAAATTTTCAAACTCAAATTCAGGCTATGACAAATGCTTTAATAGCTACAGGAATCCAAGTACCTATGCCCCATTTCTAGGTATATACTTTTACACCTCCATTTACAAGTAAAAAATTGTTTTTGTTCAAAAGGTTATTTGCCATACTTCTCCAATTCTGTGTTACATATTTGTTTCTATGTTGAATGTTATCTATTCATTTACTGATTAATGGTTGGCTTCTACGTAGAGCACTGTTGTTAGGTTGGTGATGGGTAAAATGACCATTATTGACTTCTCCTAAAAATGGGTAATGTCCTGAACAAACTTCTTTTACTTGGTAGGGGCTGCATTATAAGGTAAAATGCTGCAGCTATGTTACTTAAATAAATTGTTGGGTTCTTGTGATGACTGCAGTATGTAATCATGGACTGAAATCTAGAAAGGAAAGGAACTTGGAAATTTACATTTGACCCTCTACATATTTTTTCCTTTACACCTAATTGAGAGATATTAATCAAACTACATCAATTGCATGCCACTTACTTTGAGCTTTGACACATTAAATATTTAGATTGGTTCCTCTCATTTGTTGTTACTTTTTGGTCAATCAGTCTATCCTCCCTGAACTCAGAGCTTAACCTGGGATACTTGATTGAAGAGGCTGAACTGAATATTGATTTATAACTTATAAACGTAATGAGCCACTTGCATGTGCCTGTTTATGCAAATATTAATGCAATTTGAATTGCTTCTTCCTTGTTGAAGGTCACTATTACTGTATATATGAAATCCTATTGTGTTGAAAAGAGCATAATATGAGATTTACACCGAGGATAGTTTTCTTTTCTTTCTTTTTTTTTAAGTTTTCTTCTTGGATGAAGCACTTTTTTGAGGAAGAGATGAATGACATTTTAGCTAAAGCCCTTTTCTTTTTTTTTGCTTAATTGTTTTTGTTTCGTTTTGAAAAGGTTATTTACCATACTTCTCCAATTCTGTGTTGCATATTTGTTTCTATGTTGAATGTTATCTATTCATTTACTGATTAATGTTGGTGGATCTCTTCTTTGATTTTTTTATTGAGGCTATCTAAATTAAATTATTTTTTCGTGAGAGCTTTGTTTCTTTTTTGTGCTATTATGTATGTAATTGTCATAGGTTAAGCTATAGTTTTAGATTATATGTTCGCCATGGTGGTTGATGTTAAGCCGTGTTTTAGTGGTTGGCTTCTACGTAGAGCACTGTTGTTAGGTTGGTGATGGGACAAATCACCATTATTGATTTCTCCTGAAAATGGGTAATGTCCTGAACAAACTTATTTTACTTGGTAGGGGCTGCATTATAAGGTAAAATGCTACAGATATGTTACTTACATAAATTGTTGGGTTCTTGTGATGACTGCAGTATGTAATCATGGACTATATAGGAGCTATGCTTTAATCACTTGTAAATGTTTATAGAAGATATTGGAGCTTGTCCATTTGTCTCTTATCACTTGTAATGCTAACTGTAGAAGCCATTGACACCATCAATGATAAGCCAATGTTGCATCTGTTACTATTTGTTTTTGACTTGAGATTGCTAGATGACTTAGTATGTATTTTTGTGTAACTTGTCTTCACACATGAGTAATGCATCCTGTGCGCATAAATTAATTTATCATTTTATAATCCTTTGATAGGTTTTTTTTTTTCATCATTTTTTGCTATTAATTTCTTATTGTCTTTCATAAATAATAGTTTTAAATTTTATTTATTATTTAATATATTGTATTTATCATTTTTTAATAATTGTTTATTACAGCTTCAAGTGACTCAAACTCACTATCAACACAAACACCCTCTACACAAGATTTGGATTGAGAGCTATGAGATGAACTTGTACCAACGATTTCCTATATCTCGTATATTTTGTTTTAAAAATTCAAATGTGATCATCGTACTTTATTTGAGCTTTTGGAGTTAGACAATGTGGATTATATTAGTTTTATTACATTTGGAACAGTAGTATTATTAGATTATGATTACATACTTTATTAAGGTATTACATTTGAGATTCATTGCAAATCTTAGATCAATTATTTACTTTGCAATACCAGTTAAACTGGATTTTGCATGAGCAATATTATTTATATTTGATTATTTATGAAAAATATAAATATTATTTAAATTTAAAGAAATTTGTCAATATTATTGCAACATTAAATATTTTATGACGTATTATTGTTATAGGTAACAATAACTTGTGTCACCTATAGTGTGACAATTTATATTTTGTCACCTAAAATTAAATTTTTAACCATCTTTAGTGACATTTAAAAGTTTTTATGACGTTAGTTATATTATAACAAATTGATGTTTCGTCACCTTAAAATAAATTTTAATTTTTTTAGTGATATTTGAGAAGTTTTTTACTAGTCTATGTGACAAAAATATGTCCCTTATAGTTTGACGATTTAACATTTCGTCACGTAAAATTAAAATTATCACTATCTTTAATGACATTTGAGAGATTTTTTGACGTTGCCTTACTATCATAGGTGACGATAATATATGTCACCTAAAGTGTGACATCACTAATATTTATAATTTTTTCACATATTCTGTGACGTTATCGGTATTTCGTGACGAATATTTGTATTAATTTATGACGAAATAATAATATCGTCACGTTAGATTCGTGAATAGGTGACGAAATAAGAATATCGTCACATTTGACCTTTAGCGATGACGCAAAGGTGACGAACGTTGTGACAACATAATTTCCATCATAGAAATATATTGGTGACGAAAAATTAATATTTTGTGATATTAGTTTATGCATCACAAATTGCTAAATTTGTTGTAGTAGTCCCATTTAGAGTACAACTCTTGAACCTTAATACTTAAATTACGTTCATTGTTTAAATTAAATTCTATTTAATTTAATAATTCTATTCTTAATTAAGTTCAGCTTCATATTTCATTTTAATTAATTTTTACAACTCTAGTATGTGTGAACCATTAGGTTCCGAAACAAATTGATAGTATATGAATTACATCCTAAAACTAATTAAGACTAGATACATTAAACATTTTTTAATTCATCAATGGATCAAACTCCTCTGCATCTATCATTAATTAACTCCCAATTAAACAAATTCAATGTATACATATTGTGACTAGCCACTATTAATAGCTGCATAATCCCTAATATATTAAGGAAGAGTTATAATGGTATGACAAACCTATCTGTGCACAATCTTCTCGTATAAATCAATCATTTCATCTTTATATACTAATTAGATGTAGATCCTAGAGTAGTGTTTACTTTATTATTGTCTAATCTTATTATTTTTTATCCTAGGTAATTAACTTATCTTAATGAGATTTGAAAACTTTCAGTTAAATCTATTTCTGCTTTAGCCAAGAACTTAAGTTAATCTACCATTGATCAAAGGCCTTGAAATAATTGTAAGACCCTCAATTTTGTATGTAATGTATAAGATTAATTGATGTATAGACAAGTTACATTACATATGGATTATGAGAAATGAATGTTTTTGAAGTTCTAAGTGTGAATGGATTGATAATTGGGTGTTGAAGTGATTGAGTATGAGTTTGAATGAGGAAACTGCAGTAAAAATGGTGTAGGATGAAGGCCAGATTGATCTTGTAAACCCCACAAATTTTCTACGTTAATTTAATCATAAAAAATGGAAATAATATATATTAATGGAAGTGTGAATATTCGTTGTAGGGCTCGAGGACTATAGGAACCGAGAAGCCCATGAAGGACCGGGAACTCGAGGATACAAAGAGTGAAAAGGCGAATGCAAGTACGGAGGGATTAGAAAATTTTAATTTGTTAATCGAAAATTGTAGATGTAAACATTGGTATCGAAAATTTATGAAAAATGATGGATTCCCGATACTATTTCATTTTCGGAATAAGAAAAATTTCATAGAAAGCATGATATTATGTCTTTGGATAAATTATACAAGAAAATGTATATGTGTAGAGACATACATAAGTGAAAATGTATATATATATACATAGGTATAGTGTATATATATATATATATATATATATATATATATATATATATATAAATATATATATATTAGACAATTTAAAATGGAAGAATGATGAAATATATATATATATATATATAACAAATATATATATATATATATATATTGTAATGTATAATGTATAAGGTATTTAAAATAAAATGGAAACAAAGCAAATAAACAAAAAATAATAATAATAATAAAAATAAATAAATAACAATGGCAATACACAAACAATATATATATATATATACATACTAATATAATGTATAAACATACATTAATACACTATGTAGGAGTTGGTATAAAATATAATATATATATATATAATATAATATAAAATATACATAGCTGTACGGAATTGGCTTCCAAAGAAAGCCAATTCCGTCACTTTGTTTCAATTGGAAACAACGCATAAACAGAGGAGGCTCGGGCGGGAAAAAAGGAGAAAGGAGAAAGGAGAAAGGAAGAAGAGGGGCTGATCGGCTGGGGAGAAGAGGAAAGGAAAGAAGAGATGTCACGACCCAAACTACCCAAAAATCAGAGTTAATTTTTCGCTTTTTATTATTTTCTTACTTACATTCTTACCTGTCCTCGAATCGTGACCAACACTCCACTAATAATTGGGCTGTGCGTCAATGCCAGTCCCACCATTCAATTACCATCTAACTTATTTATTCTCCAGTCATTTATAATTGTTTATATTATTTATACATCCCCTAAAGTTACTTACAAACATGTTACTGTGCTATGCTTATGTAGATACAATATGAACAAGTGTATATATACCTTATGTTGATGGGCAGCAGCGGATATCCGGAATGCAGCACTGAGTCGTCGCGACTTCAACTGGAGATTATCTGTGGGGGAAAATGAAAGGGGTGAGCACATCAAGCTCAGTAAGGCAATCCTACGAACAAGTAGGTAACCATACTACCTACATGAACGTGGTGCCATGCATAAACCACCCTTTCTCCACACATTTTAAAACAAATGATATGCGTCATGATTTTATGTAAATCAAGTTGCACGGAAAATTCAACATGCAATTCATTTTAAATCATTTCTTTCCCATTTAAAATTTCACAATGAAGTCAGGACTCGACCCCTCCTTCGGGTGATCCTGACTCACACAAAACCATGGAAATTGAGTCTCTCAAAAGCATCGATATCGAAAACATACGTATATATATACAAGATACGAGACTAGGCAATACTGTATATCGGTAATAACCAGGACTGGCCAATATGTCCTCGTGAGTCCCTCTAGCTTCACGGATCCCAGTGTGCGAGGTCTCACCCTGATCGGGAACTGCCCGGGAGGTGGGTCAATCCAACCCCTCAGTCTTATCCGATCTCACGCATCCGAAGATGCCGTATCCGAAGATACCCCGTATCACAAAGATACCGTATCACAAAGATACCCCGTATCACAAAGATACCATATCCGAAGATACCCTGTATCACAAAGATACCGTATCCGAAGATACCCTGTATCACAAAGATACCGTATCCGAAGATACCCCACGGTACATCGTACTCCATGCTACTTGCACGGTACATCGTACTCCATGGACCCATATCACTCTAGGTACTCCAGCCCAAATGGCCAGCTTCCCACAGAGGTTTTCATAACTCAATACTCGTTGCCATGTCTCAAAACGCACGTGCGAGCCTATTAAATTGGTGACACACAGTCTACCCGATGCTCCAAGCACGGCTCATCGTATGTTCTCATAAAAATCAGTGCGAGCGATGCTCAGCACTCTCATCAAATCAAGTAAACTTGGCAGAGCCCGCTTTACATCTCCACAAGGCCGCCAACCTCATCCCTCACTCTCACCCTACTTAAGAGGTCTTTTGAGCCTGTTGGGCCTTTTGCCTGACTCCAAGGGCAGACAGCGCTACTCCACAAATCCAGTAAAACTAGTGCGAGCTATGCTCAGCACTCTGTATATAAATTGTATGAAAATCTTATAAAATCTGGTGCGAGTTAGACTCTAGCACCGTGTCACGCAAAAGCATGTGAAATCTGGTGCGAGTTATACTCTAGCACCTATGCATGTAAAACTCTAGTGCGAGCTCTCGCTCCAGCACTAATGCATGCATCACACAAATCAAACATCGTGCGAGCTGAGCTCTAGCACGTCACATGTAAATAAAAACATGTAGGCGGCTCGGTTATTTCCAAATAGTTTTCACAGAAATCACAACAATTAAGATATGCAATGCTATGCATTTTTCTTTAAAAGTGAGCCAGCCTACTCATGCATGCGTTGAAATACCTCCAGAACGAGCAGGAACCTCTTGTCCTTGCTCCTCCCAATTTTTCCTAAATTTTTAGATTCTACCTTTAACAAGGGTATTTTAGTAATTTTGCCCAGACGGGGCACTAAAATTGTTCTTCGACCTCTAGACCCTTCAGATAATTTCAAAGGACTGCATATGAATTTAAAATTGCGTAAAGTTACCTCTAGCAGTCCGCAGAATTCCCTTACCTTATTTTCCTGTCGAGTCTGACCTTTTCTTTTCTAATGTAGTCCCGTCGCGCAGTCCGATATGCTTCCAATCAAATGCCCGGAACTGCGTATCAACATTCCTCAGGTCAGATATTATGCAATCTAATCGTATTTAATACTTTCTGGGCTTAATTTAAATCGCTGGGCCCATTTACCCCTATTGGGCCCGATTGCACCTTAATGGGCCTTAATCGGCCTTAAGCCCGTTTTCCACTTAATTCTCACTTTATCGAGGCCTATTGGGCTCACTGGGCCCACCAATAATTTATCGGGCCTCGTTCTAATTCTCGAATAGCTAAATTTAATATTTACGACAATTAATCTAAATTTCCATAATTTAATTCAATTTATGCGGAAATTAAATCAATATCACGCATAACGAGGTAATTGTCGTAAATAGGAGTCACTTACCCGAGATTCCATGCTAGTCCGTAAATCGAGGCTGTCTCGAGCCCTCGGTGGATGCCAATCGTCGAGCTACACAATTAATTACATTTTCGGGTAAACTTTTCGGTCGAAATTTAATTAAATAAAATATTCCAAATTTAAATCGGGTCAATTTGACCGCTTATCGACTTACCCGAAGCTCGATTGCATCACCGAAATTTTCCCCAATTTTTTTCTCTTTTTCCTTTTCCCTTTTTCTCCCCTTTTTCTCCTCTTTTTGGCTGAATCGGTTCAGTCCGGTTCGGACCGGTTCAGACCCCCGGTTCACTCCGGTTCGGCCGGTTCACCGCCGGTTCACCCCTTTTCCGGCCGGTTCTCCGCCGGCTTCCACCGCCAATCGCTCCGCTGGGTCGTCCGCATCACGAATCTGGCCTCGGTTTGGGTCAAGCTCGCCGGAATGCCGCCGGTCCGGCTCTTCTCCCTCTCGGCCGTCGGACCCGTTTTCTCCTCTTGGCCGTCGCCGGCGATTCCGGCCGTTTCGTCGCATGAGACCGGTGCAGAAATGATCACCGTCGCCTGGGCTTTCGGAATCTGGCCTCGGTTTCGCCTGGATCGCCGCCGTTCGCCGCCGGTGGCCATCTCTTTTCCCGCGACTGCCACCTCTCGATCCGACGGATTCCGGCGGTTTCGTCGGCCAATACCGGTCTCAAAAGGACCGGCTCCTCCTCCTGATCACGCCGGTACCCGCCGTTCGCCCCCAGTTGCCGTGGATCGTCGGTACCGACTCCGTTTTTCCCGCGGTCTTCTCCTCCTCCGTTCGGCGATCTCCGGCCTCCTGACGGCGCTTCACCGGTGCCATTGGCTTCGCCAGCCTCTCCTCTTGCTGCTCGGCCCTTCGTCGGAGGCCGTCGGTGCCCGGTGGCCATCGGTCGGACGAGCCACGCGCGGTCTCCTTCTCCGTTTTCCCTTGGTTCTTCTCTCTCCCCGATATTTGCAATTCCTCTCTTTTTGTTTTTTTTGTTTCAGATTCATTTTTTTTTCTTTTTTTTTGTTTTATTATTTTTATTATTTTTATTTTTATTTATTTTAATTACTATACTATTCATTAAAATACTCTAAAAAAAATCCCAAAATATCTACCTTATATTATTTTTATTCTACTTTAATTTATTCAATTTACATTTAATTTATTAATTATATTTTTCTCCAAATTTTCGATATTATTTCTTTGCGCTTTTCGAGGTATCGTTCCGATAATTTTTCGGTATTTTTAAAATTTCTGAATCTTGATCAATTTAACCCAAAATAATTTTATTCCATCTTTATTGACCAAGATTTCTTAAATCCTTATTTTTAATTAAATTTCCTTATCGAATTTACTCCGGCTTTCGGTCTTTTGACCGTTTTGCCTCACACGTGCTCGGGATTAAGTTAACCCAACTTCCTTCATACTTCCTCCATCTTTTCTTATTTAATTTTTCATATTTTAATTAAATTCGGGTCTTACAACTCTCCCCCACTTAAGGAATTTGGTCCTCCAAATTAGAACCAAGTCATATGAGTCCATATACAACTCCGGGTACATCGATCGTATCATACTCTTAAATTCTTACGTGACCTTCTCCGGAGTGTATTACTACCAAAGGACTTTAATTAGGGAGATCATCTTAAACCTCAATACTTTCTCTTTCCTGTTTAATGCCCGAATCAACTTCTTCAATATACTTATATTTTCATTAAATTGAACTTTTGGAGTTCATATCCTGTCATCTCTGCTGGATCTGGATAGTATTACCGAAGCATCAAAAGTGGGACACATTGTGGGTGCCTGCTTATTCAAGTGGAAATGTCACCTACAGGTCTTATCTCCCACTTGTCCAATCTCTTAAAATATTCAATCCAGCGTATCTCAATTTACCTTCTTCCAAAAGCTCGCTATGTCCTTATTCTCTTAGGACAAGAATTATTTCAACCATACTAATTCACCAAGGGTGAATTCCAATAATTATCTATTTGCTCTGAGGTGTTCTTAATCTCTCATTCTTAACTAAACATCCTCAGAGACTTATTATCCAAAGTCGTAAATGATTCTACCTGTCACCCACTTTTTCTTATCCAATTTGGGGAACAACCCCTACAGCCATACACTGCCTCATATCTTGTTATCCCGATACTCAATTGCCAATTGTCGTTATTGGCGACTTCAATTAGAAATCAACTGATCATTCCAGGAGCTTATAAAATCAATGGCACGTGCTTTTCATCGGATCCTCCAGAACTTGTACAGTCCTCTCTGACTGACCATTTGTCTGAGGGTGGAAAGCTGTGCTAATACTCAGTCGGGTTCCCATAGCTTCCTAAAAATATTCCCTGAAGTAAGAAGTGAAGCGGGAATCCCTATATGATACCATGCTCACTGGAACGCTACTTAATGTTCCACAATCTGCCTTACACATAAATCCCCATACACACTCTGAGTATCTGGGGAGTTCATAACTAGAAGGTGGGTGGACTTAGTCACTCTATCGACTATCATCCAAATAGCCTCGTAATATCACCTGGGTTCTCTGTAACCCATCACAAAATTCATGGAGACTTGCTCCCATTTCCGTGCCGTGTCGATATAGGTAGGTGCTGCAATAACTCTGCAGACTTTTAATACTCTACCTTACTCTGTTGACATACTAGGCACTTTTTTCCACAACCTCTATCATATCTCTTTCCTCATCTGACCACCAATACCCTTTTCGAGATTTCAATATATAATCATTACTTTCCGTATGCACTGTATATCCCGTAAAGTGAGCTTCTGTCAATATCACTATCTCATCAACTGTGGTCCTGGGGAGCACTCATACTGTCTCGGAATCCTCAGTAACTCATCATCACCCACTATGAACTCTATCACTGTGCCCTTCTGAATCAGACCCAAACTATCGACATCCGGTCGATCATCACGCTAAGCCTGGCAAATCCGGGCACTCTCATCCAGTTCTAATCATCAGGCTAGCTGTCACACAATCACTGTCATCATCAGAAGGGATCACATCAATACTGAGGCTCACAACTGCATCTAGCAGCTCACGCTCCCTGACCATCATATGTAATACAATCCCGATGCTCTTTCTGCTCAAAGCATCAGCCTTTCCCGGGGGTACAATTTTCACAAATCAAAATCTCTCAGAAGCTCTAACCCACTATGTAATCTCATATTTATCTCTTTCTGTGAAAACAGATACTCGGGCTTTATGATCAGTGCATATCCACAATTTCTCACCATGTACATAATAGTACCATATTCTTGGTATAATTACTGTTGCCAACTTAAGTCATGGGTCAGATAGTTTATTTCATGATCAAGGAGTTGTCTGACTCCATACTTGACTATCTTCCCATTATACATCAATACACAGCTCCATCATAATTTTGAGGTATCCATACTCACTGAGATCCTCTTGAGCTGTTGGGTATGGTGAAATTATTCACGGGGGTCAGTTCATACTTCATTACACCGAAGTCTATGTCACATCTCTCATCTTATTCCGAGACCACATTTTCTTAATTAAACGTGTCAACAAGGTATACCATTTTAAATCTCGCAATAATCCATCTGTAAAAGCCATCTTCAATTATTGCTTATAATTTGCCCTAGACTTTAACTACACCCAATATATCATCGATAATGATGATTACAAATCGATATAATCCTTGACTTATTTACGCATAAGCGTATAAGATCCTTCTCAACCGCTTACGTTTTCAGGTACTAACCTGCGTCATTTCCTTTTCTTATCTTAACGGCTCTTGTTAAATTTTTACTATGTTAACCTTTATGATTTGTCGAATTTTAATATTCTTATCGTCTTAGTAAAGGTATCCTAATGCTAAAGTTATCTATTACGACGCTCGATTTTCCGTTATAGGTTATATATACATACTTTTAGACGCTGTCAAGTCTTCAGGCGGGGAGGTATTTTGAAATACCTTTATTGACCTTCAGACTTAACCACAACTACTGGTTATGGTTATACCCATCTATATCCTTGGTTATAATTTATATTTGCTACTAATTGCTTTAATCCTAATTACTTCATATCGTAAGGATGTTCTTACCTAGCATACGCCTCTTACTCCGATACATCTTGTATTTAGGATCTATCTTATCTTAAAGATTATCTCCTTAGTGTATCAATCATGACGAAACTCTTGTTTTTATTCATTCTGTGAGTACAATCCCTTCCTCCTATAAATTCAACTGTTGCACCCCTGTTTTTAACTTAAAGTCTCAATATCCCTATTCCGTTTATTAATCCTCCTCTATTGGGATACTCATTTATCTGTATTGCGCCCAATGATGTAGGCATTCATGCCTTTTACTCACTTATATGCGAATGAAGGCGGTATGAATAAATATGTGGCACCAGGATCAATAAACATATGTACTTTATTATTCATAACAAGTGTGGTATCTCACACCACATCCATGAAACATCAATAGTGTCCTGGTCCAAGACATCCTCTCGCCTTCGTCCAACAACCTACTTTCCTTTTTCTTTTCGGCTAGGGCCTCTCTTTTCGTTGCGGCTATACCAACGAAGTTGTTCTGTCTCTTTACTTTTCTGTGGGACGATCTCGCCCAATTCTGTGCAATCAAATCAATGGTCCGTCTTATCACACTTAACGGCCATTTTCATCTATACCGTGTAGGTATAAACCTTCCTTCCGTGGTATCCACCACACATCTCACACTGCTTACAGTGCTCACACTGCTACATTGCTTCGTAGCAGGTCGGGGTCCGCCAATCACAATGCCACTCAACAGTGCCAAAATTGGATGCACTAGGGCCTTACCAATTATCTCAGCCCATAACTCATCAAATCTAATCTTTAACCAATTACCATTTTCTCATTCAACATCTTTGTCATTTCTCGATTCTCTTTTCTGTCTCTATTTCAGCCCTCACTACCTTTCCGAATCTCAGAGGCGTGCAATTCATGTTCTTATTTATCCAACTGTAAATCTGCGCACTGCCTCGGTATAGGTAATATCTCGCGGGCCAATTAGACTCAAATTGAAAAGTTGAGCCCTTCCATAAACTTTTAGACATCTCGACTGTCACTTTTCATAGTGTCGAGGTAATATCTGCCCAGAATATAACCGAGTCTCCATACTCGTCAATAAATTAAATCCTCTGGGTCAGAGTAAGGACTTTAATTAAAAATTTCCTTTAAATAATGTCCGGGATGTTCTGTCACCGGAATACATCCATAAACAATTCTCATCTTAGCTCTGAATGTTTAACACTTAAGATGGGTCGAGCGGGTTTCCACCAATGCTCCGCTGCGCCCTCTGATCTCATACATAATCTGAGCAATTAGCTCCTCAAAATGATACCCATGCTCCGCTTCAATCTCGCGAAGCGTCTCTCAATACTGTCCGATCACTCTGTCGGACTC
This sequence comes from Firmiana major, assembly GCA_033439115.1. Taxonomy (NCBI): domain Eukaryota; kingdom Viridiplantae; phylum Streptophyta; class Magnoliopsida; order Malvales; family Malvaceae; genus Firmiana; species Firmiana major. The sequence goes on from CM065905.1 coordinate 45,782,093, forward strand.
TGTGGGGCATACTCAACATTAGCCTCCATTTCAATTTCATCATGATTCTCATAGTCAAACTCAGCACGACTTAGCAGACTCAGGTCTATCTCTACGACCTCTGCCTCGTGCACTATCTCATCTAACGCGACTCATATTAAGCATTCCTGCATTCTCAACCATTTCTTAGTCAAGCCCATCTCGATATACACTATTGTATCTAACTAAGCACAGTAACACGGGGATGTAATTTCCTAATAATGACACTGACACACATCAGACCAATTATGCTCTGATACCACCTTTATATGTCACGACCCAAACTACCCAAAAATCAGAGTTAATTTTTCGCTTTTTATTATTTTCTTACTTACATTCTTACCTGTCCTCGAATCGTGACCAACACTTCACTAATAATTGGGCTGTGCGTCAATGCCAGTCCCACCATTCAATTACCATCTAACTTATTTATTCTCCAGTCATTTATAATTGTTTATATTATTTATACATCCCCTAAAGTTACTTACAAACATGTTACTGTGCTATGCTTATGTAGATACAATATGAACAAGTGTATATATACCTTATGTTGATGGGCAGCAGCGGATATCCGGAATGCAGCACTGAGTCGTCGTGACTTCAACTGGAGATTATCTGTGGGGGAAAATGAAAGGGGTGAGCACATCAAGCTCAGTAAGGCAATCCTACGAACAAGTAGGTAACCATACTACCTACATGAACGTGGTGCCATGCATAAACCACCCTTTCTCCACACATTTTAAAACAAATGATATGCGTCATGATGTTATGTAAATCAAGTTGCACGGAAAATTCAACATGCAATTCATTTTAAATCATTTCTTTCCCATTTAAAATTTCACAATGAAGTCAGGACTCGACCCCTCCTTCGGGTGATCCTGACTCACACAAAACCATGGAAATTGAGTCTCTCAAAAGCATCGATATCGAAAACATACGTATATATATACAAGATACGAGACTAGGCAATACTGTATATCGGTAATAACCAGGACTGGCCAATATGTCCTCGTGAGTCCCTCTAGCTTCACGGATCCCAGTGTGCGAGGTCTCACCCTGATCGGGAACTGCCCGGGAGGTGGGTCAATCCAACCCGTCAGTCTTATCCGATCTCACGCATCCGAAGATGCCGTATCCGAAGATACCCCGTATCACAAAGATACCGTATCACAAAGATACCCCGTATCACAAAGATACCATATCCGAAGATACCCTGTATCACAAAGATACCGTATCCGAAGATACCATGTATCACAAAGATACCGTATCCGAAGATACCCCACGGTACATCGTACTCCATGCTACTTGCACGGTACATCGTACTCCATGGACCCATATCACTCTAGGTACTCCAGCCCAAATGGCCTGCTTCCCACAGAGGTTTTCATAACTCAATACTCGTTGCCATGTCTCAAAACGCACGTGCGAGCCTATTAAATCGGTGACACACAGTCTACCCGATGCTCCAAGCACGGCTCATCGTATGTTCTCATAAAAATCAGTGCGAGCGATGCTCAGCACTCTCATCAAATCAAGTAAACTTGGCAGAGCCCGCTTTACATCTCCACAAGGCCGCCAACCTCATCCCTCACTCTCACCCTACTTAAGAGGTCTTTTGAGCCTGTTGGGCCTTTTGCCTGACTCCAAGGGCAGACAGCGCTACTCCACAAATCCAGTAAAACTAGTGCGAGCTATGCTCAGCACTCTGTATATAAATTGTATGAAAATCTTATAAAATCTGGTGCGAGTTAGACTCTAGCACCGTGTCACGCAAAAGCATGTGAAATCTGGTGCGAGTTATACTCTAGCACCTATGCATGTAAAACTCTAGTGCGAGCTCTCGCTCCAGCACTAATGCATGCATCACACAAATCAAACATCGTGCGAGCTGAGCTCTAGCACGTCACATGTAAATAAAAACATGTAGGCGGCTCGGTTATTTCCAAATAGTTTTCACAGAAATCACAACAATTAAGATATGCAATGCTATGCATTTTTCTTTAAAAGTGAGCCAGCCTACTCATGCATGCGTTGAAATACCTCCAGAACGAGCAGGAACCTCTTGTCCTTGCTCCTCCCAATTTTTCCTAAATTTTTAGATTCTACCCTTAACAAGGGTATTTTAGTAATTTTACCCAGACGGGGCACTAAAATTGTTCTTCGACCTCTAGACCCTTCAGATAATTTCAAAGGACTGCATATGAATTTAAAATTGCGTAAAGTTACCTCTAGCAGTCAGCAGAATTCCCTTACCTTATTTTCCTGTCGAGTCTGACCTTTTCTTTTCCAATGTAGTCCCGTCGCGCAGTCCGATATGCTTCCAATCAAATGCCCAGAACTGCGTATCAACATTCCTCAGGTCAGATATTATGCAATCTAATCGTATTTAATACTTTCTGGGCTTAATTTAAATCGCTGGGCCCATTTACCCCTATTGGGCCCGATTGCACCTTAATGGGCCTTAATCGGCCTTAAGCCCGTTTTCCACTTAATTCTCACTTTATCGAGGCCTATTGGGCTCACTGGGCCCACCAATAATTTATCGGGCCTCGTTCTAATTCTCGAATAGCTAAATTTAATATTTACGACAATTAATCTAAATTTCCCTAATTTAATTCAATTTATGCGGAAATTAAATCAATATCACGCATAACGAGGTAATTGTCGTAAATAGGAGTCACTTACCCGAGATTCCATGCTAGTCCGTAAATCGAGGCTGTCTCGAGCCCTCGGTGGATGCCAATCGTCGAGCTACACAATTAATTACATTTTCGGGTAAACTTTTTGGTCAAAATTTAATTAAATAAAATATTCCAAATTTAAATCGGGTCAATTTGACCGCTTATCGACTTACCCGAAGCTCGATTGCATCACCGAAATTTTCCCCAATTTTTTTCTCTTTTTCCTTTTCCCTTTTTCTCCCCTTTTTCTCCTCTTTTTGGCTGAACCAGTTCAGTCCGGTTCGGACCGGTTCAGACCGTCGGTTCACTCCGGTTCGGCCGGTTCACCGCCGGTTCACCCCTTTTTCGACCGGTTCTCCGCCGGCTTCCACCGCCAATCGCTCCGCTGGGTCGTCCGCATCACGAATCTGGCCTCGGTTTGGGTCAAGCTCGCCGGAACGCCGCCGGTCCGGCTCTTCTCCCTCTCGACCGTCGAACCCGTTTTCTCCTCTTGGCCGTCGTCGACGATTCCCGCCGTTTCGTCGCATGAGACCGGTGCAGAAATGATCACCGTCGCCTGGGCTTTCGGAATCTGGCCTCGGTTTCGCCTGGATCGCCGCCGTTCGCCGCCGGTGGCCATCTCTTTTCCCGCGACTGCCACCTCTCGATCCGGCGGATTCCGACGGTTTCGTCGGCCAATACCGGTCTCAAAAGGACCGGCTCCTCCTCCTGATCACGCCGGTACCCGCCGTTCGCCCCCAGCTGCCGTGGATCGCCGGTACCGACTCCGTTTTTCCCGCGGTCTTCTCCTCCTCCGTTCGGCGATCTCCGGCCTCCTGACGGCGCTTCACCGGTGCCATTGGCTTCGCCAGCCTCTCCTCTTGCTGCTCGGCCCTTCGTCGGAGGCCGTCGGTGCCCGGTGGCCGTCGGTCGGACGAGCCACGCGCGGTCTCCTTCTCCGTTTTCCCTTGGTTCTTCTCTCTCCCCGATATTTGCAATTCCTCTCTTTTTTTTTTTTCAGATTCTTTTTTTTTTTTTTTTTTTGTTTTATTATTTTTATTATTTTTATTTTTATTTATTTTAATTACTATACTATTCATTAAAATACTCTAAAAAAAATCCCAAAATATCTACCTTATATTATTTTTATTCTACTTTAATTTATTCAATTTACATTTAATTTATTAATTATATTTTTCTCCAAATTTTCGATATTATTTCTTTGCGCTTTTCGAGGTATCGTTCCGGTAATTTTTTGGTATTTTTAAAATTTCTGAATCTTGATCAATTTAACCCAAAATAATTTTATTCCATCTTTATTGACCAAGATTTCTTAAACCCTTATTTTTAATTAAATTTCCTTATCGAATTTACTCCGGCTTTCGGTCTTTTGACCGTTTTGCCTCACACGTGCTCGGGATTAAGTTAACCCAACTTCCTTCATACTTCCTCCATCTTTTCTTATTTAATTTTTCGTATTTTAATTAAATTCGGGTCTTACAAGAGAAAGGAAAGAGAGAGAGAATCCGTCGGCTGGAAAGGAGAAGAGAGGAAGAGAAGAAAGGGGGACTGACCGAGAGAGAGAGGATTGGAAAGGAGGGAGAAGAGTGAGCCAAAAAGAGAAAGGGGAAGAAGGAAGGGGAGAGCTGTCCTTCCGAGGAAGAAGAAAAGGAAAAGGAAGAGTAGGAAGGAGAAGAAGGAAGCAGGGGAACCGAAGGGGGGTGCTGAAAATCGTAAGGTGAGGAAAAGAAAACAGAGGAGGAAAGAGCCGAGAGGGCTGAAGCTGAATGTAAGACCCCGTATATGTATAATGGTAATGTGAATAATTGGATCAAATAATATGAATGGACTTGTAATGTAAAGTATGATTGATGTAAGTCCATGGATTCAATGTATGTATGTGTAATATAAATTGTAACGTACATACAAGTTTCATTGAGTATGAATACGAAGAAATGAGTTCTAGCAAGTGATGGATGTGATTGAGACTCAAGATGAGTAGTGTGGTAAAATGGAATGGAGTTATGCTTCCATTTGGTTTTATGTAGCATGCCTTTGAACATACAATGAATGCACACAAGTTTCAATGTGCATAAGGTATGAATGGATGCCATTTTCAAGTTATAAAGGTGGATGGATGAGAAAATGGCCATGGCAATAGATTGAGGGTGTGTTGGTATGAGTTGCAGCAATGAAACTGCAGGAAATCTGGAAAACATGAGGTCCAGATCGATCTCCTAGGATGAGAGATCGATCTGGAAGAGCCAGAATGCTCTGATTTGGGCGAAAGAATAGAGCAGATCGATCTCCAATGGAGCCAGATCGATCTGCCAAGCATTCTGTAAGTGAAAAGATCGATCCTCAAGCACCCAGATCGATCTCCTTAGCTCTTTGTTTGGGACCAGATCGATCTCATGCTTCGACAGATCGATCTCATGCTTCAACAGATCGATCTCATTGCTTCGACAGATCGATCTCAGGCTTAAAAATGCCGTGAAAAAGAGGGATTTTAAGGGACCAGATCGATCTCCTCTTGGACCAGATCGATCTCCTCAAGTCATTTCTATATAAGGAAAGCTGAAAAATCTGGAAATCTCGGAACCTCCCATTTTCAACCCAAAAACCCAACTTTCCCTCTCTAAAATCAGCCATTTTCAGTGATATTTAGAGAGAGATCATTAGAGGCAAAGTTGTTCCTATCAAAGAGGAGAACAACATAGTGAGAGGGCATTTTCCCATTTTTGGAATTGAAGGAGTTGAGGGCATTACCAATTGGAACAAGAAGAGAAATCATATTGGTAAGATTCTAACACTCCAATCCAAATGCATTAGCTATTTAATTGATTTTGGAGTTGATTGGTATGAGTATTGATGGATAAACTACCTAAGACTGTAGTGGAAGTGGTGTGACCTAGAAATCTAAAATGGGTATAATGTGAGGATATGTGGGATTGAATGAGCTTATGATTTATGGCATGCTAAAGTTGTTATTGGGGTAATGTTTATGATTCTAGATGGTTAGATGGAATTACTTGGTGAGTTGGAGGAATTGTGAAAATGGATATGTATATGATTGATAAATGCCATAGTGAGGGAATTCATGGAATATGAACACTATGAGCTTAATGTCGATTTAACATCGATTTTGAATAAGTTAATAGGCCTAAGAAGATCCATAGACTCGAGTTATGGGTAAAGTAATGAAACGAGGCCGTATAAGCGTTAATAGAGGCTATAGGTTAAATTGACTATAGCAAGCGCAAGGGTTGCATTGTATGGATCGAATATAATGCGGGATACGATTTTGTGCAGTCCCCGAAGAGTTCGTTGAAGGCGAACCGAACCGTACGAGTAAGCAGCTTAAGGAAGTGGAATCACGCATCGCGATTCCAGGTAAGGGAATTTTGTGAGTATATAGAGATAGCTGCTCGTATTTTGAACTGGGTGAATATTGGGTGTTGTATGAAATGCATGAATTGCTCAAATAAATGATGGATGGTATTCGTGAATGATGACGAGTATATGCGTGGTTTTGGATTTGAAGTGGATTGTATGAAATGGGATAGTAAGGCTAATAATTGCATAAATCTAATGTTTTGATGTTTTTCCAAAACGAATTGCTTGGTTTTAAGCAAGCTCGTAGATAGGACGGCTAGTATTGTATGGTTGTTGTGGAAAAACATTTGTGAGTGCTAAACCCGAATTGCCGGGATTGATGAATTGTATATGAGCCGCCTATCACACTTGTATGACATAAATCGCGCTAGAGCCTCGCTCGCGCTGGATTTCTATGTTTTCATTTGTATGAACGTGCTGGAACCTAGCTCGCACCTTGATTTGGAAACTATAATGATATTTATAAACCGTACTGGAGCTTCTGCTCGTACGTGGATTTTGAGTGGTTGTCTTATGAGTATAACCGTACTAGAGCTATGCTCGTACGCGCCTCTTTATGAGAAGATGCATGATGCATGAGTCGTGCTAGAGCTTTGCTCGCACAAGTTTGCACAATGGGATACGTATAAGGTTGTGAAAGTGGGTAAGATCCTTAAGCCTTACATCCTTAAGCTAACATCCTTAAGCCCAAAGAGGCGGGGAGGCTCTGTTAGGCGGGGAGGCTCTGTTCGGTGGGGAGGCTCTCTTACGGTGGGATCCTTAAGACAACATCCTTAAGCCCAAAGAGGCGGGGAGGCTCTGTTAGGCAGGGAGGCTCTCCTACATGGGTACGGTAAGATCCTTAAGCCCTACATCCTTAAGCTAACATCCTTAAGCCCGAGGAGGCAGGGAGGCTCTGTTAGGCGGGGAGGCTCTGTTCGGTGGGGAGGCTCTCTTATGGAAAGGATCCTTAAGCCCTACATCCTTAAGCTAACATCCTTAACCCCGAGGAGGCAGGGAGGCTCTGTTAGGCGGGGAGGCTCTGTTCGGCGGGGAGGCTCTCCTTCACGAAATATGGAATACTCTTGGTATGGGGTAGATAAGACCTAGGAATGGCATCCCCGATCACGATATGAGTTGCGGAGTACGCTGTACCGTGTATATCACATGGAGTACGATGTACCGCATGATGGTTATGTGATGAGAAAGTCTGGCGAGGGATAATCCATCTTCGTGCCAGCATGATACCCCACACACCTGGATGCGTGTGGTCTGGGATGATTTATGATGTAATGGTTCACATAGGCACTTTTGATATAGTGACCTAGATTTATACACATGCGTGAATTGTGGAATGTAAATGTGGTTGTGATTGTGAGTTGATTTGGTGGTGTTATGTTGTTGGTTCAAAAAGGAGGTTTCTAAATGAATTGCCCTTTTATGAATTTAAATGAGATTGAGCATGAGATGTTTTATACATGATGTCTCTACCATGTTTTATATGCCAATGCACATGATTTGATGCATGATATATATGTATATTCACATGGCATAGTTTTATTCCTCATGCTCCTACTATAAACGATTTATGCATAACACTATCAGCATGTAGATAGAGTAGTTATCTACCATGCTTGCATTATTGCCTTACTGAGCGTGTGGTTGCTCATCCCACTCTATTTTTCCCCCCTACAGAGCGTGCATAGTAGCCCAGTGAGGACTGAGGCGTATTATTTTGGACTCCGCTGCATCTCCATCGCTAAGAGGTATATACACAGTGATTCTTTTTGTATCTAAACAATGTAAAAGCACAGTATTCTTTTGAGTTGTACTTATGGGGGATGTAGATGTCAGTAAAACATGTATTCGTATAAGTACACGATTAAATGCACATGTATGACATCGTTTTAATTAATTGAGAATGAATGAGATGTGGTGTTTATTATTGACTCACAGCCCAACAGTGTGTGGTGAGCTTAGTTCACGACCGGGTAAGGTAACAGTAAAACGCAAAAAAATTTCAGTGATTTCGGTTAAAGAGAATGGAATTGGGTCGTGACACTGAATGCTGACCGAGAGCCTCTGATTGAAGCAGCACCAAGAAGGAAAGAAATTGAGGCAGGACCGAGAATTGAACTGGAACAGAGGAGGATCGGTGAGGCAGAACAGGGCAACCCGAGAGGAACTGTAGCTGGAAATGGAGGCTGTAACCGAGACCAAACAGGAGAAACCGTGAGGGAGAAAGGGCTGGAACCGAGGGAGAAAGGGAGGAAGAAGAAGAGCTATCGGGATAGTGAGCAGCTGGGCTAACCGAGAGGGAAGAAAGGAAAAAGAAAGAAAAGAAAGAAAAAAAAAGAAAAGGAAGAAAGAAAACGTAAAATACATGTATGTATAATGTATATTGATGGGAATGTATATATATGTATTGTATGTGTATAGCATGTTAGTTATAGATTAAATTAGACAAAAAAAATGGAAAGATGAGAGGTAGGCAAAAATATATATATGTGATATTGAATAATGGAAATAAGTGATAATATATATATATATATATATGTATTTATGTGAATATATATATATATATATATATATATATATATATATATTTGGGTATATACATCTAGGTGTGTATAATGAAAGGGTATGTTAGTATATGTACATATGCTTGATAATGAATAAGGGAAGCCAAGGATAAAATAAATATGTGTATATACTTAGGTGTATATACATATAGGAGTATATGAATAATGTCTATATACTTAGGTGGACATACAAATGAGTATAAAATAAATGTGTGTTTTAGTATATGTACATACAAAGAATGGATACATGTGATAAGGAAAAATGAAAAACAATTATATATATATATATATTTATTTATTTAGGTGCATATACGTATGGATGTACATAGGATGAATGTGTGCTAGTATATGAGATAGGGAAATATGAAAAACAAATAAAAGAATATATAGGTAGATACAAAGAACGTATATTGGATATATGTGAGATAGGAAAACATGAAAACAATAAAAGTATATATATATATATATATATATATATATATATATATATATATATATATATATATATATATACACACACATATAGGAGTGTATATATATAAATATATATTTATGTGTGTATACATGAGGATGTATATAATAAAGGTATATGTTAATACTTGTAGGGGCAAATATATAAATGGTGAAGAAATATATAAACGTGCGTGTCGGCCTAAGAGTATACAATAATACGTACACACGCAGTAGCAACAATAAATTACGATTTTAACCCAATTCACATGAATAGGGTGCTAAGTCTACAACTTCGATGTAGGTAATCGTAGAAGGAATTAAAGGAGTTACTAGAAGGCGTCACCACTCGAATTCAGAAATTTTGATAAATCGAGGTAACGGGTGTAATTTAAGATGGTAATGGTATCCCTACCCTTAGACTCCGATTTATTTATGTGTTTTCGTGCCTTCTCGTGCAACCCTTGATTGTAAAACAAAACCGACACCTAATAAGCCCAAGATTTATTTGATCATGTTTTTGAGATAAAGAAATGCTATATGAGATTAAATGCATAGTTTTAAACATGAATGCTGAATAAATATCATGGTTTCGACTTATGTATAATTGCTTTTATGTTTTTGAATGAAATGAAATTTGGTATGTGAACCTATGTTTGAGAAATGAAATTTGTTTTCGAAAGGTGATTGTGGGGGCTACCTCTTGAGTCCTACGGGAACAAAGTGCCACACCGTCTTTCTGTTTTATGAAAGAGTTTTCAGATTTCAAGAAATTTGATTTTATTACTCGATATAAGTTAATGAGCTATAAAAACCCAAGTAAGATTTTGAAAACTCTGTTTTAAGACAAAAATGGCATTGTATAGTGGAATTGTGGGGGTTACCTCTTGAGTCCGACGGAAGCAAAGTGCCACACAATCTATGTTACTGTGGGGGTTACCTCTTGAGTTTTGTGGGAGCAAAGTGCCACGCAATTTCCACAATGACATGTGAACGTGGGGGTTACCTCTTGAGTCTGCCGGGAGCAAAGTGCCACACAGTCTATGTTACTGTGGGGGGTTACCTCTTGAGTTCTGTGGGAGCAAAGTACCATGCGATTCACAAAGACATGTGAACGTGGGGGTCACCTCTTGAGTTCTGTGGGAGCAAAGTGCCACGCAGTCTATGTTACTGTGGGGGTTACCTCTTGAGTCCAACGGGAGCAAAGTGCCACGCGGTTCACAAAGACATACGATCGTGAGGGCCACCTCTTGATATCTGTGGGAGCAAAGTGCCACACAGTCTGTGTGACTGTAGGGGGGGCACCTCTTGAGTCCTACAGATGCAAAGTGCCATACGGTGCATTTTTTGTCATGTACGCCTTTGTGGCATATATGAATCCTGCCTTCGGGCATATTTATGACTTCCCTCTATAAGTTATCCAAATCTCCATTCGATATGAACTATGCTAAATGATTTTGATCCTCCGATATATGTTTTTGCATCAGTTATGCTTTTGAAATTCTATCGGTTTTGAAATATTCTGGAGTTTTGTATGTTTCGATAGGTTGTGATGTAACTGAATAGATTTGTTCTTCAAAATTATATTTCTATCAATTATGTTTTATATACGCTCTTTGAAAGCTATGTGATATTTGTAAAGAAACGTATCTTTTGGTTTTATCATGCAATTAATGTGATATAGCCACCATGATCATTTTAAATGCGTTTCTTACTGGGCTTTTTCCCGAAAGCTCACCCCTCTACCTTTCAGATTATTTGCAGTGATCTATAGACGCTATTTGCCGCGTACACGACGTAGGCTGGTGGGAAAGAGCTACCTTAGGCTACTTTTTGTACACGCAGTCAAGGTATACAATTATATTCCTTTACCAGACACTCGTACGCACAGACATATATTAGGAATATTTTGTTGGGATGTAATTTGTAAGGAAACGATGTAGAGAATATGATTCTTGGGACTAGGTCGTAAGATGATTGGTATTAATCGATATGAATGTATCGAGTTGTAAATGTTGATTGGAAAGTATGCTCGGTAGTTGTGAAAATCTAGGATTGTTAAAATAACTGAATTGCAGGTGGGTCGGCCCATATGTAAGCCGTTATGCTGCCGAAATTTCTATCGACCATATGGGTCAAAATATGGAATTTAATATAATTACGGATTAAGAATTAAAAAAAGCGATTTGACACTGAGCAGGAATGCAACCTAAGTGATTAAGGGAATAAGTGGGTAAATTAAATTAAAAAAAAAATTCTCGATTTTCAAGGGTCAAGGGTTGTTACAGATCTCATGCAAGGAGAGATCGATCTCAAGGCCTAGAAGATGCAGAATCAAGCATGCTGGAAGAGAGAGATCAATCTCCTTAACTCTCAAGCTGGAGCAGATCGATCTCCCCTTAAGGCCAAATCGATCTCCTTAGCTCTCTGCCTGAAACAAATCGATCATGTTCCATTGATGCATATCGATCTCATTATAAGGAGCAGATCGATCTCATGCATTCGACAGATTGATCTCATGCTTGAAAAATGTCGAGAAACTGAAGGATTTAAGAGGGCCAGATTGATCTCCACCTAATGCAAATCGATCTCATCAAGCCAATTCTATAAATAGGGAGCAGTTGGATCTGCAAATCACGGGAAACAACTCAATCCTCCATTTCAATCTTAAAACCTAACATTCTCACTCTAAAATCACCCCATTTCCATTAAGATTTGAGAAAATATCATTAGAGCAAAGTTGTTCCTTATAAAAAGAAGAACAACATACTTTAGAATCAATGCACCATTGGTTGGATTGAAGAAACAAAGGTGCATTCCCATTTGGAGCAAGGAGAAAATCAAGCTAGGTGAGTTTCTAATGCACCAATCCAAGTATATTTGTTTAGCTATTGACTTTGGAGTTGGTTGGTATGTATATTAATGATAGAAACTACCTAGAAAACCATGGAACCATTATAACCTAGAATGAGTCTAGTGTGAGAAAATGTATTATGGATGAATTGATGATAAATGGAGTATGCTAAAGTGTCTATGAGGTAATATGTATGATTTTAGAAGGTTGAATGAAGCCACATTGTTAGATTGGTTTAGTTAAATGAATAAGCATATGAGGTGTTTGACAAAATGCCATAGTGAAGTAAATGATGAAATATAAACACTATAGGCTTAAATATCGACTTAGTAGGAATCAATGGATCTAAAAGAATCCAATAGACTCTCGAGATAAGAGAAGAGTAATCGAATGAGACCTTATAAGTATTAATGGAGACTATAGATTGAATTGACTATAGTGAACATGTCACGACCCAAAACTACCCAAAAATCAGAGTAAATTTTTCGCGTTTTGTTATTTTCTTTCATACTTACCTGTCCTCCGATCGTGACCATACTCCACTAACAAATTGGGCTGTGCGTCAATGCCAGTCCCACCAATTTAATTCTTTCTCAGTCATTTATAAATGTTTACAATATTTATACATCACCTAAAGTTACTTACAAACATGTTACTGTGCTATGCTTATTTAGATACAATATGTACAAGTGTATATACCTTAAATGATGGGCAGCAGCGGATATCCGAAATGCAGTACTCAGTCGCCTCAACATCTACTGGAGATTATCTGTGTGAGAAAATGAAAGGGGTGAGCACATCAAGCTCAGTAAGGCAATCCTACGAACAAGTAGGTAACCATACTACCTACATGAACGTGGTGCCATGTATAAACCACCCTTTCTCCACACATTTTAAAACTGATGCTATGATTCATGATGTCATGTAAAACACGTTCGCATGGAAAATTCAACATGCAACTCTTTTTAAATCATTTCTTCCTCATTTAAAAATTTCACAATAAAGTCAAGACTCAACCCCTCATTCGGGTGATCCTGACTCACACAAAACCATGAAAATCAGTTTACATCACACATGGGTTTAAAAAGCATGGAAATAATCATCATGCACATTTAGTTTAAAACCCAGTTTCAATCATCATCAAGATCATCAACATGCGAGACTAGGCAACATCTGTATATTGGTAATAACCAGGACTATGGCCGTGTGTCCTCGTAAGCCCCTCTGCTACACGGATCCTAGTGTGCGGGGTTTCACCCTGATCGGGAACCGCTCGGGAGGTGGGTCAATCCAACCCGTCAGTCTTATCCGATCCCACGCATCCAAAGATGCCGTATTCGAAGATACCTCGTATCCGAAGATACCCCGTATTCGAAGATATCGTATCCGAAGATACCACATGGTACATCGTACTCCATGCTACTTGCACGGTACATCGTACTTCGTGGACCCATATCATATATCTATACTCATGCCATGTCTCAAAACGCACGTGCGAGCCTATTTAATCGGTGACACACAGTCTACCCGATGCTCCAAGCACGGCTCATCGCATGTTCTCATAAAAATCAATGAGGGGTGCGAGCGATGCTCCAGCACTCTTATCAATTCAAGTAAAACTAGTGCGAGCTAAGCTCTAGCACTCTCATCAAATCATATGGAAAATCTGGTGCGAGTTAGACTCTAGTACCCTGTCACGAAAATCATGTAAACTTTGGTGCGAGTTAGACTCCAGCACCGTGTCACGAAAATCATATAAAACCTGGTGCGAGTTAGACTCTAGCACCGTATCACGAAAATCATGTAAAATCAGGTGCGAGTTAGACTCCAGCACCAATGCATGTAAAACTCTAGTGCGAGCTCTCGCTTCAGCACTAATGCATGCATCACACAACTCAAAATATCGTGCGAGCTGAGCTCTAGCACGTCACATGTCAATAAAAACACGTAGGCGGCTCTGTTTCCTCAAAACAGTTTTCAAAACAATTTCATCATTGAAACTATGAAATGCTATGCATTTTTCTTTCAAGGTCAGCCAACCTACTCATGCATGCATTAAAACACCTCCAAAACGAGCAGGAACCTCTTGTTCTTGCTCCTCCCAATTTTTCCTAAAATTGTAAATTTTACCCTTAACAAGGGTATTTTGGTAATTTACCCATTCGGGGCACTACAATTTATAACTTACTTCTAGACCCTTCAGATAATTTAAAAGACTGCATATGAACTTTGAAATTTCGTAAAGTTACCTCTAGCAATCCGTAGAATTCCCTTACCTTATTTTTCTGTATAGTCCGACCTTTCCTTTTCCACTGCTGTCTCGTCACGCATTCCGATTTACTCCCAATCCAATGTCCGAAACTGCGTATAAATATTCCTCAGGTCAGATATCATACAATTTAATTGTATTTCCTATTTTCTGGGCTTAATTTAAATCATTGGGCCCATTTACCCCTATTGGGCCCGATTGCACCTTAATGGGTCTTAATCGACCTTAAGCTCGTTTTTCACTTAATTTTCACATTATCGAGCCCTATTGGGCTCATTAGGCCCACCAACAATTTATTGGGCCTCGTTCTAACTCTCGAATAGCTCAATTTATTATTTACGATAATTTATCCGACTTTTCAAAATTTAATTTAATTAATGCGAAAATTAAATCTGAAGCACGCATAACGATGCAAATTATCGTAAATAAGGGTTATTTACCTGAGATTCCATGCTAGTACGCAAACCAAGGCTATCTCGAGCTCTCGTTTGATGTCGATTGTCGAGCTATACAATTTCATAAATTTTCGGGTAAATTTCCAGCCAAAAATTAATTAAATAAAATATTCCAAATTTCAAATCGGTCAATTTCGACCGCTACTGACTTACCCGTAGCTCGATTACATCGTCGGAATTTTTTCCCAATTTTCCTCTTTTTCTTTTTCCCTTTTTCTCCTTTTTTCCCCTCTTTCTTAGCTGAATCGGTTCGGTCCGGTTCAGACCCGGTTCGGACAGCCGGTTCACTCCGGTTCGACCGGTTCAGGGCCTTGCCAACCGGTTCTTTGCCGACTTCCACCGCCAGTGGCTCCGCTGGGTCGTCCGCATCTCAGATCTGTGGTCGGCTTTAGTCAAGGTCGCCGGAAAGTCGTCGGTTCGGCCTGTTCTCTCCACCGTCGGTACCCACTTCATCTTTCCACCGTTTTCGGCGTTTGCCGGTAGTTTCGTCGGTCGTGGCCGCCACCAATCGGCTTGTCTGCGCCTCAGGGACGTTCGGCTGTGGTCGGTCAGTGCCGAATCATCGTCGGTTATCGGGAATCGCCTTCTCTTCTCTCGGTTTCGTTTCTCACTGTTCCTCTCGCCGATGGTCGCCGTTCGTGGTTCCTTTAGGCCGGTGGTGGCCCGGTACCTTCCCCCTCGTCGGTCACTCGCCTGGGCAGTCGTCGATGGCCGTCGGTGATGGGTTTGGTTTTCCTCGGTGGTTTTCCGTTTTCACGCGACTTTTGCATTTTCGATCTTTTTTTTTTCTTCCTCTTTTTTTTTTAATTTCTTTTATTAATTTATTTATTATTATTTTAATCAATAAAATACATTAAAAATACCCAAATATCTCTTAAAATATCCTAAATATTATTATTTAATTATTTTATTCAATAAAAGAATTTATCAGTCTATTTTCGTCTTTTCGGTTTATTTTTCGATTATTTTCGGAATGATTTTTCTAATTAAAAATTTCGATTAATCCCGATTAGTTCCAATAAATTGATATCTTGATCAATTTAACCCAGAATAAATTTATTTCACCTTTATTGACCAAGATTTCTTAATCCATTATTTTTAATAAATTTTCTTGTCGAATTTATTTCGACTTTCGATCTTTTGACCATTTTGCCCTTGCACGTGTTTGATAATTCCATTTCAGTCCTTTTGTATTTTTAACTTTCATGTTTTAACTAAAATCGGGTCTTACATAATCTCCCCCACTTAAGGAATTTGGTCCTCCAAATTAGAACCAAGTTATATGAGTCCATAAACTACTCCGGGTGCATCAATCGTATCATACTTTTTAATTCTCATGTGACCTTTTTCCGGAGTGTAATACTTCTCAAGAACTTTAACTAAGGAGATCGTCTTAAACCTCAATACTTTCTCTTTCCTATTTAATGCCCGAATCAACTTTTTCAATATACTTATATTTGCACTGAGCTGAACTGTTGGAGTTCATATCTGATCACCTATGCTGGATCTAGATAGTATTGCCGAAGTATCAAAAGATGGGACACATTGTGGATGCCTGTTTATTCAGCTGATAACGCCAACCTACAGGTCTTATCTCCCACTTATCCAATCTCTCAAAAATTCCATTCAGCAAAACTTAATTTGCCTTCTTCCCGAGTCTCGTTATGTCCTTATTCCCTTAGGACAAATAACTTCAACAATTACTGATTCACCCTCGGTGAATTCCAATGCTTTTTGTCTGCTCTGAGGTGTTCTTAATCTCTCCCTCAACTGAACATCCTCAGAGACTTATTATACTAATTCAGAAGAAATTTCTATCTGTCACCCACTTTTTCTTATCCAAGTCGGGGAAACAGCCTCTACGGCCATACTATGCCTCGTATCTTGTTATCTCGATACTCAAGTGACACATGTCGTTATTAACAGATCCAATTTGTAATAACTGATTATCCCAGGAGCTTATAAAATCAATGGCACACGCTTTCATCGTATCCTCCAGAACCTGTACAGTCCTCTCTAACTGACCATCTGTCTGAGGATGAAAAGCTGTGCAAATACTAAATCGAGTTCCCGTAGCTTCCTGAAAAATATTCTCAGAGGTGGGAAGTAAAGCAGGAATCCCTATATGATACCATGCTCACTGGAACGCTACATAATGTTCCACAATCTTCCTTATACCTGAATCCTCATACACACTCTGAGTATCTGGAGATTTCATAACCAGAAGGTGGGTAGACTTAGTCAACTTAGCGACTATCATCTTAATAGCCTCGTGATTCATCTGAGTCCTCTATAACCTATCACGAAATTCATGGAGACTTGCTCCATTTTCGTGCCGTGTCGATATAGGTAGAGGCTGCAATAACCCTGCAGACTTTTCATATTCTACCTTATTCTGCTGACATACTAAGCACTTTTCCCACAATCTCTACCATATCTCTTTTCATATCTGACCACCAATACCCCTTTCAGAGATTTCGTATATATATTCGTTACTTTTCGTATGCACTGTAAATCCCGAAGAGTAAGCTTCTGGCAATATTACTATCTCATCAACTGTGGTCCTGGGGAGCACTTATACTGTCTCTGAACTTCTCTGTAAATCATCGACACTCTCTGTGAACTCTGTCACTGTACCCTTCTAAATCTGACCCAGACTATCGACACCATGCCGATCATCACTCTAAGCCTGTCAAATCCTGGCACTCTCACCCGGTTCTAATCTCAGGCTAGCTGTCACACAATCACTGTCATCATCAGAAGGGGTCACATCATTACTGAGGCTCACAACTGCTCTAGCATCTCACGCTCCCTGACCATCATATGTAATACCATCCCGAGACTCTTTCTGCTCAAGGCATCAGCCATTACATTAGCCTTTCTTGGGTGGTACAATTTTCCACAATCAAAATCTCTCAGAAGCTCTAACCCACTATGTATTCTCATATTCGCCTCTTTCTGTGAAAACAGATACTTGGGGCTTTATGATCAGTGCATACCCAAAATTTCTCACCATGTACATAATAGTACCATATCCTCAGTACAAATACTATCGCTGTCGACTTTTAAATCATGGGTCAGATAGTTTATTTCATGATCCTTGAGTTATCTGGATCCATAATCGACTATCTTCCCATTTTGCATCAATACCTAGCTTATTCATGATTTTGAGGTATCCATACACACTGAGAAACCTCTTGAGTTGTTAGGTATGGTGAAAATAATCACGGTGGTCAGTTCATACTTCACTACACCGAAATTCATGTCACATCTATCATCCCACTTATCATCTCATTCAAATACCACGCTTTCATAGTTAAACGTGCCAACAAAATATACCCTTTTTAGAACTCGTAACAACCATCTGTAAAAGTAAATTTCCAATTGTTGCTTATAATTTTCCCTGGACTTTAACTACACCCAACATATCATCAATAAGGATGATGACAAATCGGTCCAGGTAAAGTTTAAATAACTCATTATAGTTGAGCTCCACTACATATTTCAATCGCCCATATCCTTGACCTATGTATGCATAAGCGTGTAGTATCACTTCAAAATTGCTCCCGTTCAAGGTACTAACCCGCGTCATTTCCTTTTTCTTATATTAACGGCTTTTATTAAATTTTAATATTTTAACCTTCATAATTAATCGAATTTTATAATTCTTTATCGTACTAGTAAAAGTATCCAAATTTTAAATTTATATCTTACCACGGTCAATTTCAAGTTATAGATTATATATATATTTCTAGACGCTGTCAAGTCTTCAGGCGGGAAGGTATTTTGAAATACCTTTATTAACCCTTAGACTTAACCACAATTACTTTACATATCAGTCCCTGTGGTCACAATTCATATTCGCTACTATTCGCTTTAATCCAAATTACTTCATATTTTAAGGGTATTCTTACCTAGCATACGCCTCTTACTCCAGTACATCTTGTATTTAGGATCAAACATATCTTAAAGAGTTTCTCCTTCGTATATCAATTATAACGAAACTCTGTCATTATTCATTTCGTGAGTACCATTATTTGCTCCTTTAATTTCAACCGTTGCACCCCTTTTTATTACTTGTCAAAACTTACAATATACTTTTCAGGGGTAAAACAGCACTATCTTAGGATAGAAATCCGAATAGCATAGCTTGCAGCCGACCACTTTATTCTCAAATATTACTTTAAATTATTCATAGTCCATTGAATAAAATCGGCTGACTTATACTTCTTCTCTCGTTTTCAACTTAAAATCGCTTCATAATTATTTCGTTAGTTAACCTTCCTCTATTGGGGTACTCATTTATTAGCACTGTGACAAGAGTTTAAGCATTCATGTCTTTTACTCACATGCGAATGAAGGCGGTATGAAGAAATACGTGGTACCAGGATCAATTAACACAATTACTTCTTTATTCACAAGCAGTGTGGTATCTTTCACCACATCCTGTGAAACATCAGTAGTGTCCTGGTCCAAGACATACACTCGCCTTCGTCCAACAGCCTACTTTCCTTTTCTCTTCGGTTGTGTCCTCCCTTTTCGATGCAGCTATCTCAACAGGGTTTTTCTCTATCTCTTTACCTTTCTGTGGGGCAATCTCGCCCAACTCCGAGCAATCATAATAAATGGTCCGTCTTACCACACTTAACAGCTATTTTCACTAATAATATGTAAGTGTAAGCCCTACTTTCGTGGTATTTACCACACATTCTACAGTGATCAGTAGCAGATCGGGGTTCTCCAATCACAATACCCCTCAAAAGTGCTACAATCGGATAACTGTGGCCTTACCAATCATCTTACTGCATAACTCATCAAATTAGATCTTTTACCAAACTACCCCTTTTCCTCGTTCTGCCATCTCTATCATTCTCGATTCTCTTTCTGTCTCTATTTCGGCCTTTACTACCTTTCCCAATCTCAGAGGCGTGAAACACTCAATCTTATTCACACCATTGTATTCTGCGCACTGCCTCGGTATAGGTAGTGATACTTAACGGGGCCAATCGGACTCTAATCGACAATCTGAACCCTTCAATAAACTTTTAGACATCTCGACTGTCACTGTTCACAGTGTCGAGGTAATATCTGCCCAAGAATATAACTGAGTTTCATACTCATAATTTATACTCATCAATAAATCAATTCCTTTTAAACAGTGTTCGGGATATTCTATCACCGGAATACATCCAAAAATATTTTGTATGTCAGCTCTGGATGTCTAACTCTTAAGATGGGTCGAGCGGACTTCCATCAATGCTCCGTCTCACCCTCAAATTCCTTGCATACTCTAAGCAATTAGCTCCCAAAATATTCTCCACACTCCGCTCCAACCTCACAAAGCGTGTCCTAATACTGTCCGATCTCTCTGTCGGACTCTGTGAGGCATGCTCAATATAAACCTCCATTTTGATCTCATCCTGATTCTCATAGGTCAACTCAGCACGATTAGCAGGCTTAGGTCTACCTCTACGACCTATGCCTTATGCTCTACCTTTTCTATCGCGACTAATATTAGGTATTCCTGCATTCTCAACCATTTTTTTTAAAACCCATCTCGATATACACTATTGTATCTAACCAAGCACAGTAACACGGGGATGTAATTTCTTAATTACTGACACTGACACACATCAGACCAATTTCTGCACTGATACCACCTTTATATGTCACGACCCAAAACTACCCAAAAATCAGAGTAAATTTTTCGCGTTTTGTTATTTTCTTTCATGCTTACCTGTCCTCTGATCGTGACCACACTCCACTAACAAATTGGGCTGTGCGTCAATGCCAGTCCCGCCAATTTAATTCTTTCTCAGTCATTTATAAATATTTACAATATTTATACATCCCCTAAAGTTACTTACAAACATGTTACTGTGCTATGCTTATTTAGATACAATATGTACAAGTGTATATACCTTAAATGATGGGCAGCAGCGGATATCCGGAATGCAGTACTCAGTCGCCTCAACATCTACTGGAGATTATCTGTGTGAGAAAATGAAAGGGGTGAGCACATCAAGTTCAGTAAGGCAATCCTACGAACAAGTAGGTAACCATACTACCTACATGAACGTGGTGCCATGTATAAACCACCCTTTCTCCACACATTTTAAAACTGATGCTATGATTCATGATGTCATGTAAAACACGTTCGCATGGAAAATTCAACATGCAACTCTTTTTAAATCATTTCTTCCTCATTTCAAAATATCACAACAAAGTCAGGACTCAACCCCTCATTCGGGTGATCCTGACTCACACAAAACCATTAAAATTAGTTTACATCACACATGGGTTTAAAAAGCATGGAAATAATCATCATGCACATTTAGTTTAAAACCCAGTTTCAATCATCGTCAAGATCATCAACATGCGAGACTAGGCAACATCTGTTTATTGGTAATAACCAGGACTATGGCCGTGTGTCCTCGTGAGCCCCTCTGCTACACGGATCCTAGTGTGCGGGGTCTCACCCTGATCGGGAACCGCCCGGGAGGTGGGTCAATCCAACCCGTCAATATTATCCGATCCCACACATCCGAAGATGCCGTATCCGAAGATACCGTATCCGAAGATACCCCGTATCCAAAGATATCACACGGTACATCGTACTCCATGCTACTTGCACGGTACATCATACTCCGTGGACCCATATCATATATCTATACTCATGCCATGTCTCAAAACGTACGTGCGAGCCTATTTAATCGGTGACACACAGTCTACCCGACGCTCCAAGCACGGCTCATCGCATGTTCTCATAAAAATCAGTGGGGGTGCGAGCGATGCTCCAGCACTCTCATCAATTCAAGTAAAACTAGTGCGAGCTACGCTCTAGCACTCTCATCAAATCATATGGAAAATCTGGTGCGAGTTAGACTCTAGCACCCTGTCACGAAAATCATGTAAACTTTGGTGTGAGTTAGACTCCAGCACCGTGTCACGAAAATCATATAAAACCTGGTGCGAGTTAGACTCTAGCACCGTATCACGAAAATCATGTAAAATCAGGTGCGAGTTAGACTCCAGCACCAATGCATGTAAAACTCTAGTGCGAGCTCTCACTCCAGCACTAATGCATGCATCACACAACTCAAAATATCGTGCGAGATGAGCTCTAGCACGTCACATGTCAATAAAAACACGTAGGCGGCTCTATTTCCTCAAAACAGTTTTCAAAACAATTTCATCGTTGAAACTATGAAATGCTGTGCATTTTTCTTTCAAGGTTAGCCAGCCTACTCATGCATGCATCAAAACACCTCCAAAACGAGCAGGAACCTCTTGTTCTTGCTCCTCCCAATTTTTCCTAAAATTGTAAATTTTACCCTTAACAAGGGTATTTTGGTAATTTACCCATTCGGGGCACTACAATTTATAACTTACTTCTAGACCCTTCAGATAATTTAAAAGACTGCATATGAACTTTGAAATTTCGTAAAGTTACCTCTAGCAGTCCGTAGAATTCCCTTACCTTATTTTTCTGTATAGTCTGACTTTCCTTTTCCATTGCTGTCTCGTCACGCAGTCCGATTTACTCCCAATCCAATATCCGAAACTGCGTATAAATATTCCTTAGGTCAAATATCATATAATTTAATTGTATTTCCTATTTTCTGGGCTTAATTTAAATCATTGGGCCCATTTACCCCTATTGGGCCCGATTGCACCTTAATGGGTCTTAATCGACCTTAAGCCCGTTTTTCACTTAATTTTCACATTATCGAGGCCTATTGGGCTGATTGGGCCCACCAACAATTTATTGGGTCTCGTTCTAACTCTCGAATAGCTCAATTTATTATTTACGACAATTTATTCGAATTTCCAAAATTTAATTTAATTAATGCGGAAATTAAATTCGAAGCACGCATAACGATGCAAATTGTCGTAAATAAGGGTTACTTACCTGAGATTCCATGCTAGTACGCAAATCGAGGCTGTCTCGAGCTCTCGTTTGACGTCGATTGTCGAGCTACACAATTTCATAAATTTTCAGGTAAATTTCCAGTCGAAAATTAATTAAATAAAATATTTCAAAATTCAAATCGGTCAATTTCGACCGCTACTGACTTACCCGTAGCTCGATTACATCGCCAAAATTTTTCCCCAATTTTTTCACTTTTTCTTTTTCCCTTTTTCTCCTTTTCCCCCTCTTTCTTGGCTGAACCGGTTCGGTCCAGTTCAGACCCGGTTCGGACCGCCGGTTCACTCCGGTTCGGTCGGTTCAGGGCCTTGCCAGCCGGTTCTCCATTGGCTTTCGCCGCCAGTGGCTCCGCTGGGTCGTCCGCATCTCAGATCTAGGGTCGGCTTCAGTCGAGGTCGCCGGAAAGTCACCGGTCCGGCCTGTTCTCTCCACCGTCGGTACCCACTTCATCTTTTCACAATTTTCGGTGTTTGTCGACAGTTTCGCCGGTCGTGGCCACCACCAATCGGCTCGTTTGCGCATCGAGGACGTTCGGCTGTGGTCGGTCGGTGCCGAATCATCGTCGGTCGCCGGGAATCGCCTTCTCTTCTCTCGGTTTCGTTTCTCGTCGTTCCTCTCGCCGGTGGCCGCCGTTCGTGGTTCCTTTAGGCCGGTGGTGGCCCGGTACCTTCCCCCTTGCCGGTCGCTCGCCTGGGCAGTCGTCGGTGGCCGTCGGTGATGGGTTTGGTTTTCCTCGGTGGTTTTCTGTTTTCACCCGACTTTCGCGTTTTCGATCTTTTTTTTCTTCCTCTTTTTTTTTAATTTCTTTTTTTAATTTATTTATTTTTATTTTAATTAATAAAAAAAATTAAAAATACCCAAATATCTCTTAAAATATCCTAAAAATTATTTTTTAATTCTTTTATTCAATAAATGAATTTATCAGTCTATTTTCGTCTTTCCGGCATATTTTTCGATTATTTTCGGAATGATTTTTCTAATTAAAAATTTCGATTAATCCTGATTAATTCCAATAAATTGATATCTTGATCAATTTAACCCAGAATATATTTATTTCACCTTTATTGACCAAGGTTTCTCAATCCATTATTTTTAATAAATTTTCTTGTCGAATTTATTTCGACTTTCGATCTTTTGACCATTTTACCCTTGCACGTGTTTGAGAATTCCATTTCAGTCCTTTTGTATTTTTAACTTTCATGTTTTAACTAAAATCGGGTCTTACAGAACACAAGAGTTGTTTTATATTGGACCAAATTGATGCGATATATGATTTTGTGCAGACCCGAAGAGTTCCTCGGGGACGAATCGAACCGCGCAACCAAGCAGCTTTAAGAAAGTGGAATCACGCGACGCGATTCCAGGTAAGGGAATTCTGTAAGTGTATAGAGATAGCTGCTCGTACTTTATGGGTAAATATATGGCTTTGGAAAATACATGATTATTTAGAAAAGTGAATTGATGGTGTATATGAATGACTACAAGTGTACATGTATGTGGTTTGATTTTTGAAATGATTCTTATGAATGGGATAGTAAGGCTAATAATTGCATAAATCACATGTTTTGATGCTTTTATGAAAACACATTGCTTTAGTTTTAAGCAAAATGATTGATAGGTTGGCTAATGATTTCTTGATTTTGTGAAAAGGCACAAATGAGGTGCTAAGCATTGTTTTTAGAATGTTTCAATGAAAGAGAGCCAACTATTGTGTGTATGTGAGTTAAAATTGTGTTGGAGCCACCTATTGTATGTGGATTTCGATTTACTCTCTTATGCATATAACCGTATTGGACCTATGCTCATACGTGATTCATGATTTTATGCATAATGTTGTACTAGAGCTTTGCTCGTACGAGGTGACTTATTGACGTTGCATGAATCGTGCTAACTCGCACAGGTTTTCACACTGTGGTATGTATGATGCCGTAGTGGAGATGGTAAGATCCTTAAGCCCTACATCTTTAAGCCTGACGGGGTGGGGAGGCTCTCTTACGGTAGGATCCTTAAGCTAACATCCTTAAGCCCAATGGGGTGGGGAGGCTCTGTTGGTGGGGAGGCTCTCCTACATGAAACGAAACGATCCCACGTGCACTTGAGACTATAGAGGTTACACATGGCATTGGGGTAGATAAGACCTACGACTGGCAACCCCAACCATGATATGGATCCGCGAAGTACGTTGTACTGTGTATATCACATGGAGTACGTTGTACCACGTGGTTATGATGATGATACGAAAAGTCTGGCGAAGAACTAACCCACCTTCTGTAATGCCTGTAGTTTTTATAAGTCCTTTTTATGAAGCTATGATGCATATGTACATTGTTACATGTGTATAAATGACAAAAGGATGTAATGATGATGAATCTAATTTATAATCGATGATTACAAGTTGTGTGCACAAGTTTTATTACCTATAAACTATATAGAATGGATGCCATTATACGTTAATTGTGCACGGAAAGTAAAATTGAGGTATGAAGCAAATAAGGATGAGTATACATTGGAAAATCTACAGAAAATTACAGAAGTGAGACTACAGAGGAGGAGCAGATCGATCTCCTATGGATGAAAGATCGCTCTCCTCTCACAAAATGTCCAGTATCATTTAATGGAACATGACAGATCGATCTCATGGGAAGTTAAACTATCTCCTTAAGTTTCTGTCTGGAAGGAATCGATCTCTCACAAGGCACAGATCGATCTCCTTAAGGTTCTGTAAGGAGCAGATCGATCTCCAAGAAGAAATTTGCATGTGACAGATCGATCTCATTATGAAGAGTAGATCGATCTGGTAGTAGTTGCGTTAGGTGAAAGGTTTCACGACCTCAATCCGTGACTTACCAAAAACCACTACTAATTTTTCACTTTTTACTTTACTTACCTTTCTCTCCTCGACAGTTGGGCTGTGATTCGATATTAGTCACCCACTCACATTCATTTACAATATACATAGAATTTAATATTCTTTTCGATAACATAAATTGTTATACAATATTTATACATATACATCCCAACTGTACAATAGTTTACATAACTGTGCTTATACATTGTTCAGTACAAAATGTTTGAGTGTGTATAACTCTCGTGAGATGGATAGGCAACAGATAAAATGAATGCTATACCTCAGCCGGACTCAATCTACTGCGGATGATCTATAGAGATTGGAAAATAAAGGGGAATGAGCAAACAACGCCCTCAGTAAGGAAATCAGGCAAGTAAGTAGACAATCGCACTATCTACTAAAAATAAGGCTTTGCCTTTCCTCTCTCATCTCAAAGCATGTATCAAAATGATATAATAATAGTACAGAATAAAGTCCATGTACTTAAAATCATGCTGAGTTATCAAATATAGGCATTTATGCAAAACAATATAGGAATCATTGCCATTTACACATAAATCACAGTAAATATGGCAGTTCACAACACAACATAAACTGATTTCTGACCTATCTCTCTTTCAGGTCTAACCGTATCATGAAAACAAGTGATATATCATGCGAGACTCAGTGGCTAAATGCAATACTCTCTTGGACTATGGTCATATCCTATAATGTGAAATCCCAGGCAACACATATCTCGGTGTGTGGGTAATCACTGCTGTAATGGGAGGGGGGTCAGTCCATCACAATTGCCAGCTATAAACTCCTTAACTCTATAACTCCACACAACACACGGTACAGTGTACTCCATGCCACTCGCATGGTACAACGTACGCCCATGGACCCTCTCCTCATGGTCGGGATGCCTGCCATAGGTTTTAGTCCTCACACCATGGAAATACATCATAGTCGAGGTGCTTGCCATAAGTCTTAGCCTTCATACTATGGAAATATTACCACGTCTCTAAATCCACGTGCGAACATCTCAACAGTGTGACACTCAGTCTACATGGAGAAAATCGTCACAATTTTGCTAACATGTTTTATATATCACGTAAAACTACAGTGCGTGTCTTGAGTGTGACTCACAATC
Organism: Firmiana major; assembly: GCA_033439115.1. NCBI lineage: Eukaryota > Viridiplantae > Streptophyta > Magnoliopsida > Malvales > Malvaceae > Firmiana > Firmiana major. The sequence goes on from CM065905.1 coordinate 45,808,666, forward strand.
AACACTCCGCCTCTTAAACACTGTGTATGCATCTCAAAATATCAAACACTAGTGCGAGTAACCTCTAGCACTAGGTTAATGCATAATTCTCTTTTCAAATCAAGTACGAGCTATCGCTCTAGTACGATATCATGTATAAATCATGAAAAGTCGAGTACGAGCAATGCTCCTAGTACTATCATGTAAAATTGAGTATGAGCATAGAACCCAATACTCTATGATGCATCAATCACAAACTGAGTACGAGCTAAGCTCCCAATACTCTAACATGCATAAAATAGCATTAAAATATAGTATGAGTATGTCCTCCAGTACTATGTGATGCATATCTCAAAATATAGTGCGAGTATTCTCTAGCACTTATAGTTTTCACACAAAACCAGATAGATGGCTTATTCAAAACACAACTCTCTCAGTTCAAATCAAATTAGCACTTAAATGTGTTGTTTTCGCATATATGTGAAAACATTAGCCATTCTATCCTGCAACTCATGAATGAAGGGTTACAACATGCTTCTCAGGCTTTTTATCCTATCTTTGGATAAAACACATTTTATCTCATTTGTCTCTATCACACATTAGGCCTATTCATGGGAATTCATATAGAGTATAATATCAAAACTCTATTTAAAATACGTGTAGCCATCTCTAGCTACTCACGAAATTCCCTTACCTCGGATCACGTCAAGTGATCTCTCTTCCTCGATTTTGCTCACTCTTGCAGTCTGATCAGCTTCCAAGGTAATTTTCAAAGCTGTTACAATTATTGGCATTAGTATATCACTATATACTCATTTCATTTGCCAAATCTCAATTCAATACTCAGTTTTCATCACTTTCTCCAAATATGGTATAAAACCACATTTTCACATAACTATTTTTATTCCTTTTTTTTTCCAATTTATGCATTTCATAAGATTAACTTATAATCTTGCATACATGCATATTCTATAATTAAATCCATGTTAACACCATTTCCTCATCATTTTCTCATTTTCACACAAAAAAATAGGTCATGCTCATTTTTCACGATCCTTTCATTTCCAATAAGTCATACATAGACCATTTAACTCCTCAATACACCTAGTTTAACATATATCAACTTGGTGCATTAAATCTTACCTAGTTGAACTTTCCTTCCTTTTTCACCAAAATGGTAAAATCCTCCTTACTCCTTGAACTCTTAATTTCAATCCTTTGTTTCCATGTATGTTGCTCTCTTCTTGTTGAGAACAACTTTTCTCAACTGTATTTCACTCAAAACTGATCAAAAACTGAAGTTTTCTAGTGTTTCATGGCTAGGTTTAGGGTTAATTCTCAAATGGAATAGTAACTCTCGGTAACATGAAGTGCAGAAGCCCAGTATTTATAGAATTATCTTGATGAGATCGATCTGCTACCATAGGAGATCGATCTGCTCTGCATTTTTCCTCTTGAAATCGACCTTTCAGACCACATGAGATAGATCTATTGCAATACAGAACCTTAAGGGAGATTGATCTACTCTTGCATGAGATCGATCTGTTGCAAGTCAGTAGCTTAAGGACATCGATCTGGCCCTATGGAGATCGATTCCTTCAACACAGAATGTTTAGCAGATCGATTTAGCCCCATTGAAGATCGATCAGACCTGTTCCATCGCTCAAATAAGAGCATTTTTTGCTCTTCCAGATCAATCTCTCATCCATATTTTTCAGATTTTACTGCAGTTTTCTGCAGTAACTCATACCAAGTTTCCTACATTTTGCTGCCCTAGTCTTTTTCTCATTCAATCCTTTCTAAGACTTGAAAATGACATCCATTCATTCTTTATACACAATAAAACTTGTGTACAATATAACCCAAATGGAAGTATAAACTCATTCCATTTTACTTAACCACTTAAAACTTAAGATTTTCCCTTTTCACTCATGGAAATATCCCTTTTACCCTTGTTCTATACTTATAAACTTGCATGTATTCATTCCATACACATTTTCAAACTTCACATATACATTCCTCATGATTTACATTAAATATGACTTGCTCATAGAACACAAGTCATAAAGGTTACATTTACAATTTTGTGGATCTTATAAAAGAACTACCAAACCTTGCAGAGATCGATCTCCACAAGGGACCAGATCGATCTCATGTCTCTGCGTCTATAAAAAAGGCACAGGATTGGATTGAAAACTCAGATTTCTTCCCACCAAACCTGCACCTGTCATCTTCTCTCAAAGAAACCAAGCTTTCTCACTCTAAATATCACTACATTCTAGCCAGAATCTAAAGAAGCTCAAGAAGGGAAAGTTGTTCCTTGAAGTAAGGAGAATAACATACCCAAAAATCACACATTGGTTTAACCAAGAGAAGGAGATTTGGCCACCACAAGTTTGGCTAAGGAAAAAGCTAAGCTAGGTAAGCTCTTCAACCCTCAAACTTTAAATATGGATTTCTAGACATTTTGTGGGTTGAATGATATGTGAAATATTACTAGGAATGATGAGTGTATTGATGAGTGAGTAATGTTAAGAGGGATTTATGAAGAGAAAATCCATGGAAGAGTGACGAAAAACTTAAGAGAAGATATAATGAGATTAGTGGAAAAGGATGGAATGTGATAAGAAGTTTGAGGAGTATGAATAGATAAATAAGTGACAATGTGTATGTTTAGGAGAAGGAAAAGAAAAAAACTTAATGATTTACACGTGTAGATTTAAATACGTTGGAACACGATTAACCCGAATCGCGAGCGAAGTAAAAGAGACGGAGGAAGTACAAGCACGATTTGAGGTAAGGGACTGTATGTTAGCGATAGAGATATTCGTACGTATTTTATAGCAATTTTAGTAGTTATAATGCTAGTAATGGTATGTTTAGCTATTGAGCTACGAAATGATATGAGATCATGAAATGTAGTATGGTGTATATATTGTGAAAATGGGATGCGGTAAGGAAATAGCATGACATGCATGTTTTGATGTTTTCTCAACTATGTGTTGATTTTGAGATTGAGAAATGATGATGGATAGGTTGGCTAATTTTACATGTATAGCATGGAATGACATGCTACGTGAATAAACATGTTTTGAGTTTTTAAAAGACAAAAGAGCCACCTATCGAATTTGGGATGTGAATCAGTGTTGGAGCATTAGCTCACACCTATTTTGATGATTTGATTATGCTAGAGTTTTACTCGCATACATTTACATGTTTTGATAAATCGTGCTGGAGCGCGACTCGCACGTGGTTTTATAATGATAATGTGCTGGAGTTTAACTCGCACATGTTCCTATGGTTTTGAAATGCCGTGCTAGAGTCTATCTCACGCGATGGTTTTGAGAAAAGTCCCGGAGCATTGCTCGCACTAGTTTTGCTGAGTTTGATATGACACAGTGCTAGAAGCAGTTGCTCGCATTGAGAGATATCGTGCTGGAGCCTTGTGATGACTATGTGTCATGCTGATTCTGCTCGCCTGGTATATAAGACATGGTTCAGGATGATGAGTCCATGTAAGCCCCACTTTTGTGCTACTTTTGATGATGTTTTGGAGGATATTCCTTATGATTCATGTGATGTACATTTTTTTCCACATATTGATTGAATCATAAGAAGATCTTTGACTGAATTAAATTGCAAATGGAATGAAACGAAATATCAGTGAATGTATGTAGTAGCTAAATAAGGGCCGAGATGGCCATAGGTCAAGCGAAAGGGATCAAAATCAAGTTGACTAAAAATAAGAATTTAAAATAAGAAAAGATAATGGGTTTATTAAGGAAAGTCGGTTCAATTTGGTCCCGAACACGCGTAAGGGTAAAACAGTCAAAATGACCAAAATTTTGTATAAATTTGATAAGAAAATTTCATTAAAAAAATATGGATTTAGGAAATCTTGATCAATAAAGGAGAAATTATTGAATTTTGAGTCCAATTGATCAAGATATGAATTTTTGGGAATTAATCGAAATTTTCACTTTGAAAAATTATCCCGAAAATACTGAAAAAATATACTGAAAAGATAAAATAAAACTGATAAATTCATTCATTGATTAAATGAATAAAATATGAATTTTTGGAGATATTTTGGGGTTTTTAATGTATTTAATAGATTAAAATAATAATAAAATAAATTAAGAAAAAAATCTGAAAAACACGAAACTGAAGAAGGAAAGAAAACAAAGCGAAGACAGGCGAACAAGCCGAGGAAGATCTCATCACCGGTGAGCAACCGGTGACCAACGAGGCCAGGCGAGGGCTAGAAAAGGTAGTCGACACCCATGCGACCCACCAGCAGTAGCGACACGCGTCGATGGCGTCGAAAAAGGCAAATCGACGAAGGAATTGCTGAAAAGAGGAGAAGGCAAATCTAGCGGTCATCGGCATGATTTGACTCGATCCAAGGCCAATCGAGTGTTTCTCGGCCAGAGACGAGCCGAACGGCAGTAACGGTGCGTCGAGAATCTGCCGGACGATGTCAGAACGGTGAAAGGAGACTAAACTAGACAGTCGGTTCAGGGGAAGGAAACTGTGCTGAACCGGACTGGATCAGTTCAGCCAAGGAGAAAAGGGAGAAAAAGGAAAAAGAAAAAGGAAAAAAAAGAAAAAGGAAAAAAAGGGAAAAAGGAGAGGAAAATTTTCGGGGATACCTCAGATTTCGGGTAAGTCGATAAGCGGTCAAATTGACTGAATTAATTTTTGAAAAATTTATTTAATATTATATTTAATGGAAAATAACCCAAAATTAAATATAAAATTGTGCAGTTCGACGCTAAATCGCATACGTGAGGTCGATCGAACTCCGATTTGCACACCATAGCATAATTTCGGGTAAGTAAAGCTCATTTACGACAATAGTATGATTATTGCGCAATTGGAAATTATTTTGCAGATTTCGGATTAATTTCTGCATAAAATAAATTATATATGGATTTTTGAATTAATTGTCATAAATGATATACAGGTTATCCAATGAGTTTGGAACGAAGCCCGATGAGTATTGGTAAGCCAAATGAGCCCAATAGACCCGAAGAAGGGATTTAATAAGTGGAAACGAGCTGAAAATGGGTCGAGGCCCATTAAGGTGTAATTGAGCCCAGTAAAGTAAAATGGGCCCAGTGTTTTAGATTCGATCAGTAAAAGTGAAATACTGATAAATATATTAGAACTGACCTAATACGTGGTTACATGCAGCTCCGTAGACTTAGTTTGGAGCAAATTGGACTGAGAGACCTGATACGATCGAGACGGGATAAGCTCGCGCGTAATTCCAGGTAAGGGAATTTTACGGACTGCTGAGGTAACTTTATGCAATTTTGACCTCATTTACATTCCCTAAAATTGTCTGAAGGGTCTAGATTTAAAATAAGAATTTTGGTGCCAGAATGGGCAAATGACCAAAATGCCCCTGTGAAGGGTAAAATTTCCAAAATTAGGAAAAGTTGGGAGGAGCAAGAACAAGAGGTTCCTGCTTGTGTTTGTGGTGTTTTGACACGTGCATGGGTAGGCTGGCTAGCTTTTAAATAAAAATGTATAGTATTGCATATTTTCAACAATGTGATTTCCTTTGGAAATTGTTTTGAGATAACAGAGCCGTCTACATGATTTTATGAAAATGAGACGTGCTAGAGCTTAGCTCGCATGAGTTTTGATTTATGTGATGCATGCATTAGTGCTGGAGTAGGGGCTCGCACTAGGGTTTTACATGCAGTGGTGCTGGAGTCTAACTCGCACCAGATTTTCATATGATTTTCGTGACAAGGTGCTAGAGTCTAACTCGCACAAGATTTTCACTTGATTTTTATGGGAGAGTGCTGGAGCCTAGTTCACACTAGTTTTACATGATTTTGATAGAGTGTTGGAGCTTTTCTCACACTAGATCTTATGAGATTTTATGAAACGCGTGCTGGAGCTTGGCTCGTACGAGATTTTCCTTGATTTTATGAGAGTGCTAGAGCATCGCTCGCACTGATTTTATGAGACATGCGATAAGTCGTGCTTGGTGGGTCGAGTAGACTGCGTGTCACGCCGATTAAATATGCTCGCACGTGCGTTTTGAGACAGGCACAGTTATTGATGTGAGATGTGGGTCCACGGAGTATGTTATACCGTGCAAGTCGCATGGAGTACGTTATACCGTGCTGGGATTGATTATGTGGTATCTTCGAATGCGAGTGGCATCTTCAGATCCGAGTGATCGGGCAGGACCGAATGGATGGACTGACCCACCTCTCAGGGCGGTTCCCGATAGTGGTGAGACCCTGCACATAGGATCCGTGTAGTAGTGGGATCACGAGGATATGGCCATAGTCCTGATTATTTTCCTGATATATATATATTTCCTAGTCTTGTATATTATTAATTGATGTTTTGAGAAGCATGTTTTGTGAACTTTTGTGTGAGTCTGGACCACCCGAGGGAGGGGTTAGATCCTGACTGAGATGTGATTTTGCTGATGTTACTATCGCTTTGAAAAGCATTTGATTTCATGTTTTTGTGTGAGTTAGGAACACCCGAAGGAGGGGTTGAGTCCTGGCTGTATTGTGAAAATTTAACGAGAATAAAATGATTTAAATGGATTTGCATGTTGAGTTTTCCATGCTCTTTGAAATCCATATGTGAACTTGTTTTACATGACGTCATGAATTATAGCATTTAGCATTTGTTTTGAAATGATGTGGAGAAAGGGTGGTTTATGCATGGCACCACGTTCATGTAGGTAGCATGGTTACCTACCTGTTCGTAGGATTGCCTTACTGAGCTTGATGTGCTCACCCCTTTCATTTTCCTACACAGATTTCTTTCAGTAAACTTTGAGGCGACTGAGTACTGCATTCCTGATATCCATTGCTGCCCATCATTTTGAGGTATATACACTTGTACATATTGTATCTGAATAAGAATGGCACAGTAACATGTTCGTAAGTAACTTACGAGGATATATAGACACTGTAAACACTTGTAAGTGAATGGAAAAGAATTAGTGAGAAACTCATGTGTTTACCTTTCCTTTAATAAGGAATTAAGTTATATGGTGAATGAATGATGGGACTGGCATTGACGTACAGCCCAATCACTAGTGGAGTGTGGTCACAATCAGAGGACAGGTAAGTATGAAAGAAAAATAAAAATAATTTACTCTGATTTTTGGGTCGTGACAAATGGTGGTATCAGAGCGAAATTAGTCTGATGTGTGTCAGTGTCAATAATTAAGAAATTACATCCCCATGTTACTGTGCTTGGTTAGATACAATCGTGTATATTGAGATGGGTTTTAACTAAGAAATGGTTGTGGATGCAGTAATATAGGCATTATGCCTGTCACCAGTCACGGTAGAGGAGGTAGAGCATGAGGCAGAGATCGTAGAGGTAGACCTGAGCCTACTAGTCGTGCTGAGTCGACCCATGAGACCTAAAATGAGGTTGAGGTGGAGACCGGGGTTTAGCATGCTCCACAGTGTCCTGCAGAGAGGGGTACTACAAAGAGACCTACTGAGACTACCGAGGCGCGTTTCGTTAGGAAAGAGTGGAGCCTTGAGATGATTTTGGAGTTATCTACGCAGTCTCTACATAGAGATAGAGGTGGATGGGGTGATGCTGGACAGGTAGCTACTCCTAATGCGCATGCACAGCCAATTCAGGATACAGATACTCCTACAACTCCATCAGTCGAGGACATGGATTCTCCTGTTGCCCCACAGCAGAGTACTAGAGGTTGGGGTTATAAAGTTATAGTTGTGACATGGACAGACTGCGATAGTTTCAAAAGTTCAGACCGCCGACATTTAGCGGGGCGAAGGACCCGATAGTAACTGAGGATTGGTTGAGTGAGATGGAAAAGCTATACGGGTTCTTTGATTGTAACCCTACTGAGATGGTAGTGTTCGTTGCATTTATGCTTAGGGATCAACGGAACATTGGTGGAAGTCCACCAGACAAATTCTTAGAGCCAGACATACAGAGATTAGCTGAGAGGTATTTCTAGAGGCCTTTCGGAGGCAGTACGTCTCGGATACAGTGAAGCGAAAGCTACAGACTGAGTTTTGAGTTTGAACCAGGGGAGTAGATCGATAGATGAGTATGAGATAAGGTTCATCTCCCTAGGCAGATCTGATCCGGACACTATGGGTAGCGAGGTTAAGAAGGTCCTAAGATTTATTGATGGATTGAGGCCACGATCAGATCTAGATTGGTCCCTTTGGATATCCCGACGTATGATGAGACAGTGCGCAGGGCGCAGTTGATTGAGCGAAATTTTGAGAGGAGTGCCTCAGAGTTTGGGAAGGCTAGTAGAGTTAGAGATAGAGAGAGGAAGAGACCGGTAAAGCACAAAGGTTTCGGTTATAGAGGGGGCAGACGATTATCGAGGAAGAGGGCGAGGATAAAGGAGGTTCAGGAGAGGCCAATTAGATCTCCTATGTATCTGGCCATTACTTCTGCTTCACAGAAGGGTATTGTGATAGGGGGCCACGACCTACGACTTAGAGATGCAGTAGGTGTGGTAGATATCATGGAGATAGACCTTGTTATGGTACCACAGTGGTATGCTTCAAATGTGGGAAGCCCGGGCATATCATTAGGGATTGCCCAGAGATGATAGAGAGTACCCCTCAGAAGGGCAAGGGTTCAGAGAGGGCTCCTGGTGAGACTTTTGAGCTGTGGAGGAAAGCGATAGCAGCAGAGAAGGGGAAGCAAGTGATTGGTACAGGGCAAGTGCATGCTCTAGACCAGGATACAGCAGATCAGTCGTCAGATGTGGTGAAAGGTTATATAGTGTACATGGTAGATACAACTGAGGTACGCCCAGAACTAAAAGACATTCCAGTGGTTAAAAAATTTTCAAATGTCTTTTTGGATGATTTACCAGGGTTACCGCCAGTGAGGGAGACAGAGTTTAGTATTGATCTGACACCTGGTATAGAGCCGATATCTAGACTACTGTACAAAATAAATCCAATTGAGTTGGAGGAGCTAAAGAAGCAGTTGCAGGAGTTATTAGAAAAGGGGTTTATCAGCTAAAGTGTGTCACCGTGGGGAGCACCGGTTCTATATGTGAGGAAGAAGGATGGGAGCCTCCGATTATGTATTAATTACAAATTATTGAATAAGGCTACCATCAAGAATAAGTATCCCCTTTCGAGGATTGATGATTTACTGGATCAGCTATGGGGAGCACAGGTCTTTCCTTAGATTGATCTGAGATCTGGGTACCATCAATTGAGAGTTCGAGATAGAGACGTACCCAAGATAGCTTTTTGCACCCGTTATGGTCCTTTTGAGTTTATGGTTATGCCATTTGGGTTGACAAACGCTCCTGCAGCCTTTATGTCATTGATGAATGAGGTGTTTCGACTGTATTTAGATAGATTTTTGTGATAGTGTTCATCGATGACATCTTGGTTTATTCGAGGTCTAGAGAGGTGCATGAGCAGCACATGAGGATTGTATTGCAGACCCTCTGTGAGAAGCAATTGTATGCTAAACTCAGTAAGTGTGATTTTTGGCTTGATCAGATCTCCTTTTTGGGACATATTGTGTCGAGGGATGGTGTGTCAGTGGACCCATCCAAGATTGAGGTAGTAGTTCAGTGGTAGAGGTCTTAGACAGTTACAAGGATCAAGAGCTTTCTAGGTTTAGCTGGATATTATAGACGATTTGTGGAGGGGTTTTCGAGGTTGGCTGCTCCGTTGACACATCTTAATCAGAAGAGTGTTGCATTTGAGTGGGACGACAGATGTGAGGAGAGTTTTCAGGAGCTAAAGTGTCGATTGACCACTGCTCTGATTCTCACCATTCCTACCAGCTGAGGAGATTTTTCTGTTTACACAAATGCTTCTTACCAAGGACTGGGCTGTGCATTGATGCAGGACGGGAAGGTAGTCGCTTATGGATCTAGGCAGCTAAAGGATCATAAGAGGAACTACCCGACCCACGAATTAGAGTTGGCGGCCATAGTGTTTGCATTGAAGATATGGTGCCACTATCTGTATGGTGAGAAATTCCAGGTATTTACCGGTCACAAAAGCCTCAAGTATTTGTTCTCGCAGAAGGAATTAAACATGAGACAGAGAAGGTGGCTTGAGCTTCTGAAAGATTATGATTGTGAGATCTTATACCACCCAGGTAAGGCGAATGTAGTGGCTGATGCATTGAGCAGGAAGCATCTCGGGTTGGTTTCTTATATAATGGTACGGGAACACGAGTTGTTAGAGCAGTTTGCGGGCTTCAGTTTGGATGTGACCTCGCTTGATGCTGATAGTGGTTATATGATTGCTAGCCTGCGGTTAGAGTCAAATTTGATGGATCGGATCCGACAGGCTCAGCGTGATGATCAGCAGTGTATTGAGATAGTCAGGCAGATGCAGAGGGGTATGGAGACGTAGTTTGAGTTGAGTTCGGATGGATTACTGAGGTTTCGAGACAAGATATGTGTTCCTGATGATCCTGAGATCAGGAGGTTGATCCTGACAGAGGCTCGTTCGTTGAGGTATACCTTGCATCCTGGTAGTACAAAGATGTATCAGAATCTTTGAAAGGTATACTGGTGGTCGGGGATGAAGAGAGACATAGCAGAGTTTGTTGTGAGATGTCTCGTCTGTCAGTAGGTGTATGTAGAGCATCAAAAGTCTGCAGGATTATTTCAGCCTCTACCTATACCGACTTGGAAGTGGGAGCATGTCACCATGGATTTTATGATGGGTTTGTCGAAGACCCGTAGAGGACATGATGCCATATGGGTGATAGTGGACAGGTTAACAAAGTCCACCCATTTCTCAGCTATGAGAGCCACCGATACTCTGAGTAGATTGGCGGAGCTATATGTGCACGAGATTGTGAGATTGCATGGTGTCCCAGTGAGTATTGTGTCCGACAGGGATTCTCGCTTCACTTCCCATTTTTTGGAACACTTTCAGGAAGCTATGGGGACCCAATTGAGATTTAGTACAGCTTTCCATCCTCAAACAGATTGGCAGTCAGAGAGGACTATACAGACCCTCAATGATATGTTGAGAGCTTCTGTACTTGATTTTAGAGGCTCCTGAGATGATCACCTACCACTCGCGGAGTTCGCCTATAATAACAGTTATCATTCGAGTATCGGGATGGCACCGTATGAGGCCTTGTATGGCCGTAGATGTCGATTTCTTATTGGATGGGAGGAAATTGGTGACAAACAGATGTTTGCTCTTGATTTGGTACGTCAGGCCTCTGAGGATGTCCATTTGATTTGTGAGAGGTTGAGGACAGCTCAGAGTCGACAGAAGAGTTATGCTGACAAGAGACGTAGACCGTTGGAGTTTACAGTAGGGGAGTCAGTATTTTTGAAGGTTTCTCCTTCCAAGGGTATTACGAGATTTAGAAAGAGAGGGAAGCTGAACCCTTGCTTCATAGAACCTTTTGGGATACTCAAGAGAGTGGGAGATCAAGCTTATAGGCTAGCGTTGCCACCAGAGCTAGCGAATGTCCATAACGTCTTCCACGTCTCCATTCTTCGGAAGTATCAGTTAGATCCATCGCATGTGATTAGATACGAGCCACTGGAGCTCAGTGAGAGTATATCCTATGTTGAGAGACCAATCTGGATTGTGGATAGGAAGGAGAAGGTATTGAGATCAAAGACAATTCCCCTAGTGAAAGTACTGTGGCAGCATCACACTCCGGAGGAAGCGACTTGGGAGTTAGAGAGTTTGATGAAAGAGAAGTACCCAGAGTTGTTCAGAGACTGATTTAATTCCAATTTGGAGGACCAAATTTTTTTTTGGTGGGGGAGATTATGTAAGCCCCACTTTTGTGCTACTTTTAATGATGTTTTGAAGGATATTCCTTATGATTCATGTGATGTACATTTTTCCACATATTGATTGAATCATAAGAAGAACTTTGATTGAATTAAATTGCAAATGGAATGAAACGAAATATCAGTGAATGTATGTAGTAGCCAAATAAGGGCCGAGATGACCATAGGTCAAGCGAAAGGGATCGAAATCAAGTTGACTAAAAATAAGAATTTAAAATAAGAACAGATAGTAGGTTTATGAAGGAAAGTCAGTTCAATTTGGTCCGAACACATGTAAGGGTAAAACGATCAAAATGATCAAAATTCGATATAAATTCGATAAGAAAATTTCATTAAAAAAATATGGATTTAGGAAATCTTGATTAATAAAGGAGAAATTATTGAATTTCGAGTCAAATTGATTAAGATATGAATTTTTTTGAATTAATCAGAATTTTCACTTCGGAAAATTATCACGAAAATACTGAAAAAATATACCGAAAAGACAAAATAAGATTGATAAATTCATTTATTGATTAAATGAATAAAATATAAATTTTTAGAGATATTTTGGGTTTTTTAATGTATTTAATGGATTAAAATAATAATAAAATAAATTAATAAATAAAAAAAAACAAAATTTGAAAAATGCGAAACTGAAGAAGGAAAGAAAAAAAAGCGAAGACAGGCGAACGAGCCCAGGAAGATCTCATTATCGGCAAACAACTGGCTACCAACGAGGCTAGGCGAGGGCTGGAAAAAGTAGCCGACACCCGCGCGACCCACCAGCAGCCACGACACGCACCGACGACATCGAAAAAGGCAGATCGGTGAAGGAATTGCCGAACAGAGGAGAAGGTAAATATGGCGGTCATCGGCGTGATTTGACCCGATCCAAGGCCAATCGAGTGTTTCCCAGCCAGAGACGAGCCGAACGGCGGCAGAGGTGCACCAAGAACCAGCCGGACGACGTCGAAACGACGAAAGGAGACTGAACCGAATAGCCGATTCAGGGGAAGGAAACTATGCTGAATCGGATCGGTCCGGTTCAGCCATGGAGAAAAGGGAGAAAAAGGAAAAAGAAAAAGGAAAAAAAAAGAAAAGAAAAGAAAAAGGAAAAAAATGAGAGGAAAATTCCCGGGGATACCTCAGATTTCGGGTAAGTCGGTAAGCGGTCAAATTGACTGAATTGATTTTTGAGAAATTTATTTAATAGTATATTTAATGGAAAATAACCCGAAATTAAATATAAAATTGTGTAGTTCGACGATAAATCGCATACGTGAGCCCGATAGAACTTTGATTTATGCACCATCGCATAATTTCGGTTAAGTAAAGCTGGTTTACGATAATAGTATGATTATTGCGCAATTGGAAATTATTTTACAAATTTCGGATTAATTTCTGCATAAAATAAATTATATTTGGATTTTTGAATTAATTGTCATAAATGATATATGGGTTATCCAATAAGTTTGGAACGAAGCCCGATGAGTATTGGTAAGCCAAATGAGCCCAATAGACCCGAAGAAGGGATTTAATAAGTGGAAACGGCCTAAAAATGGGTCGAGGCCCATTAAGGTGCAATTGAGCCCAATAAAGTAAAACGGGCCCAGTGTTTTAGATTCGATCAGTAAAAGTGAAATACTGATAAGTATATTAGAACTGACCCAATACATGGTTATATGCAGCTCCGTAGACTTGGTTTGGAGTGAATTGGACTGAGAGACCTGGTACGGCCGAAAAGGGATAAGCTCGCGCGTGATTCCAGGTAAGGGAATTTTACGGACTGCTAGAGGTAACTTTACGCAATTTCGACCTCATTTACATTCTCTAAAATTGTTTGAAGGGTCTAGATTTAAAATAAGAATTTTGGTGCCAGAATGGGCAAATATTGAAAATACCCCCTATAAAGGGTAAAATTTCAAAAATTAGGAAAAGTTGGGAGGAGCAAGATTAAGAGGTTCCTTCTTGTTTTTGAGGTGTTTTGACACGTGCATGGGTAGGCTGGCTAGCTTTTAAATAAAAATGCATAGCATTGCATATTTTCAACAATGTGATTTCCTTTGGAAATTGTTTTGAGATAACAGAGCCGCCTACGTGATTTTATGAAAATGAGACGTGCTAGAGCTTAGCTCGCACGAGTTTTGATTTGTGTGATGCATGTATTAGTGCTGGAGTAGGGGCTCGCACTAGGGTTTTACATGCAGTGGTGCTGGAGTCTAACTCGCACCAGATTTTCATATGATTTTCGTGACAGTGTGCTGGAGTCTAACTCGCACCAGATTTTCACTTGATTTTTACAAGAGAGTGCTGGAGCCTAGCTCGCACTAGTTTTACATGATTTTGACAGAGTGCTGGAGCTTAGCTCGCAGTAGATCTTATGAGATTTTATGAAACGCGTGCTGGATCTTGGCTCGCACGAGATTTTCCTTGATTTTATGAGAGTGCTGGAGCATCGCTCACACTGATTTTATGAGACATGCGATGAGCCGTGCTTGGAGCGTCGGGTAGACTGTGTGTCACGCCGATTAAATATGCTCTCACGTGCGTTTTGAGACAGGCACGATTATTGATGTGAGAAGTGGGTCCACGAAGTACGTTGTACCATGCAAGTCGCATGGAGTACGTTTACCATGCTAGGATTGATTATGTTGCATCTTCGGATGTGAGTGGCATCTTCGGATGCGAGTGATCGGGCAGGACCGACGGGATGGACTGACCCACCTCCCGGGGCGATTCCCGATAGTGGTGAGATCCCGCACATAGGATCCGTGTAGCAATGGGGTCACGAGGATATGACCATAGTCCTGATTATTTGCCTGAGATATATATATATATTGCCCAGTCTCGCATGTTATTAATTGATGTTTTGAGAAGCATGTTTTGTGGACTTTTGTGTGAGTCTGGATCACCCGAGGGAGGGGTTAGATCCTGACTGAGATGTGGTTTTGCTGATGTTACTATCGCTTTGAAAAGCATTTGATTTCATGGTTTTGTGTGAGTCAGGAACACCCGAGGGAGGCGTTGGGTCCTTGTTGTATTGTGAAATTTTAACGAGAATGAAATGATTTAAATGGATTTGCATGTTGAGTTTTCCATGCTCTTTGAAATCCATATGTGGACTTGTTTTACATGACATCATGAATTGTAGCATTTAGCATCTGTCTTGAAATGATGTGGAGAAAGGGTGGTTTATGCATGGCACCATGTTCATGTAGGTAGTATGGTTACCTACTTGTTCTTAGGATTGCCTTACTGAGCTTGATGTGCTCACCCCTTTCATTTTCCTACATAGATTTCTTCCAGTAAACTTTGAGGTGACTGAGTACGGCATTCCTGATATCCGCTGCTGCCCATCATTTTGAGGTATATACACTTGTAAATATTGTATCTAAATAAGAAGGGCACAGTAACATGTTTGTAAGTAACTTTCGGGGATGTATAGACACTGTAAACACTTGTAAATGAATGGAAAAGAATTAATGAAAAACTCATGTGTTTACCTTTTTCTTTTAATAAAGAATTAAGTTATATGGCGAATGAATAATGAGACTGGCATTGACGCACAGCCCTATCGTTAGTGGAGTGTGGTCACGATCAGAGGATAAGTATGAAAGAAAAACGAAAAAAATTTACTCTGATTTGTTGGTCGTGACAGTCCATCGGAGTAGGGTGGATGGACTGGGTCTATGGTCATACGTTGAACTGTGTAGTTGTCTAGGGAATACTATGTACTGTGCTGGGTGCACGTGAGTACGAGTATCGCGTAGATGACACATGGTGCACATTGTTCCATGAGTTGATGAGAAAGATAATGATGATTGAGATGAGCCAGAGGCTAGGACTAACCCATCCTCCCTTTAGGCAAGTGATGCCCTGTGCACACCTGATCAGTGAGGCCTAGGATGTTCCGTGAGTTGATAAGAAAGATAATGATGATTGAGATGAGCCAGAGGCTAGGACTGACCCATCCTCCCTTCAGGCAAGTGATGCCTTGTGCACACCTGATCAGTGAGGCCTAGGATCACTGACTATGGCCATAAGTCGTGGATATTAGTTTGCCGAAAATTCCATGCTTGTCTCAGAGACAAGAGAAATTGAGAAACTCAGAAAAGAAATATTTTGTGAAAAGAAAAGTGATAATGTGATTTGACGAATAACTTGATTTAAATGCTTGTGCTGTGATAGCACTGTTTTATGACATGTTTTTAAATGGAAGTATTGAACATTGGTTTTTATGAAAATGCTTATGAGAGAAGCATGTTTAAATGTATTTACTAGTGATATTTCCATTTATAATGAAACATGGTTTTGTTTATCATGCATGGGCTATGTAGATAGTACAATATCTACATGTTAGCATTCATTTCCTTACTGAGTTGTGGTTTGCTCATCCCACTATTTTCCCCCTCTGGATACTATGAAGTAGGGTCGTGCGGTGGTCTCTAGATCCCTTTTGTGTTGGGTAACTCCCACCAGTTGAAAAGGTATAAGAACTATATTCACAAAAGTATTTTGTATCTATTGTAATGTATCAGGCTTGTGAGTTATGTCTGAGAGACACCGCAAGAGGGGAGAGAGCTCAAGAGCTCGGGGGCAGAATGATAGGACTAAGAGGCATAGTAGATCGTCCTCTAGTCATGAGCCCTAGGAACAAATAAAGGCTTTCGATCCTCGGATAGCCCGATTAGAGGAAGATATGCGTATAATGATGACTATGATGGGTCAGATTATGGCTAAGTTTGAGGGTATAACTAGTACAGTGGAACAGGCTGCACCGAATCCCCCAACAGCTGCACCTGAACCTGAAGATGATGCACTTGTACAACCCAAACCAGTTAGGCCACGAGATCCCCCTAATCGGCCAGTACCTCTTCCAGTAGCCCCACAGCAGTATGATGATGATGATTTGGGGCATGGTTATTGATAGAGGTCATACCCATCAAAGTCCACGTAGATAAATATTGGCCAACAGAGGAAAGCTACGTGTCAGATACTAAGCACCAAGAGGCATATGTCACGTGGCAAACACTGAAAGGTGGCGACAGAGTCTACAGAGCAACGGAGTCCACCATGCGATAGAGTTCACTAGCGACAGAGTGTACACCTGCGACAGATCTCTGGGCCCTTGAGTCCAGCAGCAGAGAGGCGGTAGACCTCTGCGGTAGAGTATACTTGCGACAGACTGTGTAGCGGCAGAGTTATTGTGGCAGAGTGATCCGCGGCAAAACTCTGCGCCCAAGACTGCGACACAGGTCTTCGAACCTCTGTCGCAAGTTGAACTCATCCGCACAGCGGCAAACTCTGAGTCCGCGACAGAGTATCTAGTAACTCTATTACAGCCCAGACGCAGGCCTGGGCCTCAGTTCCAAATCACCAAAAACTGTACAGTTTTGGGCCCAAAATATTCGTAAGTCTTGAAAAAATATGAAGCCCAACCGAATCCCAAAAATATCTACAAATACCCCAGGTATGATCAAAAAACCCTAAGCTCTATTTTTACTGAGAGTTTGCTTAAACATTTTCTTGACTTAAGCATCGGAGTGCACGCGCAGGGACAGATCACTGCGCCTCTCTGACTTTTACTATTTTTACAGAATATTCAAGACACGTGGAGAAGACCAGATCAGCATCATCTAATCATTATTGTTCAGTGCTACAACAATTGGCGCCGTCTGTGGGAAACAGAATAAAAAGTTAGATTCTCTATCAAAATGGTGAGAACACATTCGATAGTAGCAGCAAATCTGGGAGAAGACAATTCTGTGAGTCCTCTTGCCAGACCAGAGCGAGGATAAGAGCAGAATGAAGAAAGCGACAGAGTTGTCTCTGTTTCCCTTGATGAATTTGAGGCTTTGAAGCCTCAGAATGAGCAGACCACTACAGCGTTGAGGGCTATGGTGAATTTCTTCAAAAATGCTCTGCCGCAATTTAGTTTACCTCCAGAAGTACAGCAGATGGTAAGTGAGAACGTCCCAAGGTAGACTTACAAGAGAGGTCAATCCTCTACAATGGTGAATATTGGACAAGGAGATTGGGGACAGAATACTGCCGCTAGCCTGATTCAAAACTTTACCGCAGGTCTGGAGGAAAACTCTGCCACAGCTATGTGGATGAACTCTACCGCAGGTTTGGAGGATAACTCTGCCGCAGGTTTGGAGGATAATCCTGCTGCAGGTCTGAGGATAAACCCTACCGCAACTCTAAGGGTAAACACTATCGCAACTCTGAGAGTGAACTCTGCCACAGGTCTGGAGGACAACACTGCCGCAGGTCTGAGGGTAAACCCTGCCGCAACTCTGAGAGTGAACCTTGCCGCAGCTCTGGAGGACACCACTGTCGCAGCTCTGAGGAGGCGCCCTGTGGCAGGGCTGCGAGAGGTGAACCCTGCCGCAAGTCTGAGGTGAATGAACACTGTCACGAATCTCTAACAGAGCTCAACGCTGCCGCACAGATTCAGGAGCAATACCCTAGCGCGGAGTTAAGGAGGCAAAACTCTTTCGCAGAGTACAGGTGATAGAACTCTGCCGCGAAGATTAGGACTTCTGCCGCGAAATTGGAGCATGACTTCAAAGATCATAGGTCTGGGGAGCAGCAGAGACAGAATAGTCATGACCCCTGAGACTATTTTGAAGGTACAAGGTCGAATCATGGAATGGGAGGTGCAGGAAGAAAGGATACAGTGCAGGCCCCTAGAGGTAGGGAAACCTTGAACGAGGAGGAGATATTTAGCCTGGGAGAGAACCATGTGCAAAATCTCCGGAACAGAGGAGGAAGGAGTGCTTACTACTCAAACTCTTCTAGTGTCGAAGAGAGGGGAGCACACTCGACTCGAGGGTCAAAAAATGTTGGAAAGATTATCGAGAGGATTCTAGAAAGGAAGAAGTTAGTATCTCCTGATGACAGTCAGAGAAGGAGAGTTCCTTTCAGTCCAGAGATTATGGATAAACCCTTGCCGAAGAAGTTCAGGATGCCTTCTATGGCTACTTACGCCGGCAAAGCAGACCTATATGATACAGAGTTATGAGTCCCTCATATTGCTCCATGGATGGGAATATGAGATCATGTGCAGAGCCTTCTCGCTTACTCTATTGGGGCCTGCACTAAAATGGTTTAACAGGTTAAGTGAGGGTTCTATCTCATCCTTCGACCAGTTACGGAGTGAATTTTTGAGAGCCTTCATGATCAACAGCCAAAGAAAGAAGGACGCTACTTATCTACTCATCCTTAAACAAGGGAACGAAGGATCATTGAAGAGCTATGTAGATCATTTTCGAGATGTAACCTTAGAGGTGAAAGATCTACTTATAGGAGTAGCCATGGTTGTAATGCTACAAGGGACAAAATCTGAGAAACTGCAAGAATCCCTCTCCCTTGATCAGCCAGCGACGCTTTCTGATTTATTTGCTAGAGTAAATAAATACGTGGCTCAAGAGGAAGTAATGAAGATGGTACAGTCTCGAGAGGTAAGGGAAGGAAGAAAAAGAGAGAGAGAGATGTACCTGAAAGAAGCTCTTCCAGACCTGTCGGATTAGACAAGGCTCCTAGACTCAGGTATAAAGGCTATACCAGATTGAATGAGCCTCGCGCCGCAATACTTGTCGCTATTGAGGGAACGGGACTGTTGGAATTCCCTAAAAAGAATATTCAAGATATGGGTTGAAATCTTGATGCTTATTATGAATTTCACGCCGCTCATGGTCACCCTACTGAAAGATGCAGAGATCTGATGGATCAGTTAGAGAGGTTGGCTAGAGAAAGGAAAATTAATCGCTTCCTATGGAGAAGCGAAAGGCCCCGTTATCCTCCATGAAATCGAAGGAATGATCGTCCTCAAAATATGCAAAATAATGATAACGGAAGAAACAGGCCAAGAAATGAAGAAGCCAGGCCTATCCCCCGAGATAACCGACTGGATAATGAGCCCATTGGCCCGGTTATAAATGCTATTACAGGGGGAAAATCGATGGCAGGAAGTTCCTCTGCTTCCTGTAAAAGTTATGCGAGGCAAGCGTATCAAATTCACGCTGTGATGGAGGAAAAAGTAGATGAAAAGCCCATTGTGTTCACTCCGACGGACAGGGGTGATATGATCATGCCTCATGATGACCCAATGGTGATATCGACGGTGGTGGCGAAACATCTAGTGAGCAGAATCCTAGTCGATAATGGAAGTTTGGTGAACTTAATCTATTAGAATTACTTTGAGAAAATGAATGTATTCGAAGATAGATTAAGACCTGTTATGACACCATTGTACGAATTTAGGGATGGGAATGTGAAGGTAGCAGGGTCTATAGAGTTGCCTGTGACTTTAGGGGAAAGCCCAAAGGATGTGACTCGATAGGTATTGTTCATGATTGTAAGGTTAACCTCAGCTGCCTACAACATGATCCTTGGGAGGCCTGTATTAAATGATATGAGGGCAATGATATCTTCTTGCTACTTATTAATGAAGTTTCCTACTCCTAATGGAGTTGGGCAAGTACGAGGAGATCAAAAGAGGGGTCGCACGTGTTATATTGCTTCTACCGCCAGCAAAGGAGTACAGAGAAAGGAGACATTCTGTATAGATGACCCTCCTAAGCCTCAACCTGTGGAGAAAACAAAAGCCATTGAGCTAGTCAAGGGGGATGAAGAGAAGAACGCGTTCATAGGGACTCAACTGAATGAACAAACAAGAAGGGAGATAGTTGAATGCCTACAAAGAAACTCTAATGTTTTCGCTTGGATCCCGACTGATATGCCCGGGATTAATTCTGAAGCGATTTGCCATAAGCTTAATGTTTCACCTGGGCATAGGCCTGTCAAGCAGAAGGAGAGAAACTTTACCCCGGAAAGACAAAAGGCGATCACTGAAGAAGTTTAGAAGTCGGGTTTATTAGAGAGGTCTACTACCCTGAGTGGTTGGCCAATGTAGTAATGGTGAAGAAATCCAATGGGAAATGGCGAATGTGTGTGGATTTCACTAATTTGGATAAAGCTTACCCTAAAGATTTGTACCCTTTGCCTCGAATTGATAGGCTTGTGGATGAAACGTCCGGATATGAACTCCTCGGTTTTTTAGATGCTTTCTCCGAGTATCATCAAATTATGCTCCACCCAGAAGATGAAGAGAAGACTTCTTTTATAACCGACGATGGAACATACTGTTATCGGGTAATGCCATTCGGTTTAAAGAACGCTAGAGCCACATATCAGCGAATGGTGAATAAAGTATTCAAAGATCTTCTGGGAAATACTATAGAAGCCTATGTGGATGATATGATTATCAAGAGCAAAGCAGGAGAGTCTCATGCTCATCAGATGTCCAAAGTGTTCGATGTGCTGAGGGAATTCAGTATGAAGCTAAATCCCAACAAATGCTCATTCGGAGTTAGATCAGGGAAGTTCTTGGGGTTCATGATCACCAACAAGGGTATTGAGGCAAATCCTGAAAAGGTATAGGTGATTATAGACATGAAGCCACCAACCACAGTGAGAGATGTCTAAAGGTTGACAGGCAGAATAGCCACTTTAAGCCATTTTTTGTCTAAGTCTGCAGAAAGGAGCTTGCCATTCTTCAAAACTCTATAGGACGGAAGGAATTTCGAGTGGACAGATGATTGTCAAAGAGCTTTTGAAAACTTAAAAGAATATTTGAAGTAGTTACCTTTGTTAACAAGGCCTTTGGAATAGGAACAGTTGTAGATGTACTTGGGAGTTAGTGAATTCGCCGTCAGTGCGATACTGCTGAAGAAAGATGAAATAGTGCACCTTCCCATCTATTATGTGAGTAAGATACTACTAGACCCGGAGACCCATTATCCGTTGGCTGAAAAGCTAGCACTGGCCCTTGTGATGGCCTCTCGTAAATTACGCCCTTATTTTCAGGCACACTCTATTGCTGTTTTGACAGATCAACCGTTAAGGCAAATCCTTCAGAAACCTGAACATTCAGGGAGATTGGTGAAATGGTCAATGGAGCTTGGAGAGTATGATATTACATTTCAACCTAGGTAGGAGATCAAGGGCCAAGCTTTAGTAGATTTTATAGTAGAATGTACTAGTCCAACTGGCAACATTGAAAAGGAGACTCGACCGTGGCTACATATGTTGACAGAGTATCGAGTGCAAATGGTAGTGGGGCAGGTATAGTCTTGGTGTCACAGGAGGGGAGATCCTTAGAATACTTTTTGCGGTTTGGGTTCCCTAGTTCAAACAATATAGCAGAGTATGAGGCTCTAGTTTCTGGAATGAAGTTGGCAGAGAGGTTGTAAGTTCACCACCTAGTGGCGCATAGTGATTCTCAATTGGTGGTAAACCAGTTCAATGGACAGTATGAGATTCAAGAGCCAATGCTGGTCCCTTATCTAAAGAAAGTCCAATCTTTGGCTCAGGCTTTCAAAAATTTTCAGTTGATACAAATTAGTCGATTTGAAAACACATATGCAGATTCATTGTCCAAATTAGCTTCCTCCAATGAGACCGAAGGAAGAATGGTGAAAGTGGAGAGACTCAAGCGGCCTAGCAATGAAGAAGTCGGAGTGTGTGACATTAAAGTGGGGGACGACTGGAGAACCCCATTCAAACAGTATCTCACTGAAGGTACACTCCCGCAAGATAAGGAGGCTCTGCGCTTAAAGATACAAGGGGCAAAATTCACTTTGATAAATAGGGAACTGTACAAAAGGGGGTATTCATCGCCTTTGTTGAAATGCTTGGGGCCAGAACAAGTAAACTATGTCTTAGCTGAGGTACATGAAGGGATTTTTGGTGAGCACTTGGGAGCTAGAGCCCTTGCCTCTAAGATATTACGATCGGGATTCTATTGGCCGACGTTGAAGAAAGATGCGACGGATAAAACCTGCAGGTGTGACAAATGCCAAAGGGTTGCACCAATAACTATGGCCCCAGTGACTCCATTCCAGAGTACGGTACAACCAACTCCTTTTTCACAATGGGGATTGGACATTCTAGGGCCCTTCTCATCAGCTACGGGTAAAAGAAAGTTTCTATTGGTTGCTACCAATTACTTTACAAAGTGGATTGAGGCAAAGCCTTTAGCTACAATCACAGAGAAGAAAGTTGAAGCGATGGTGTGGAAAGATATTATCTGCCGGTTTGGGATCCCACATATCTTAAATGCTGACCACGAAAAGCAGTTTGATTGTGACGCCTTTCGTGAATTTTGTAAGCGCCTTGACATTCAGCTAAGGATTTCTTCTGTATCATATCCTCAAGCTAATGGGCAGGCCAAAGTCAGCAATCGAACTATCCTTCATGTGTTGAAGACCATACTGGACAAAGCTAAGAGAGTATGGGTGGACGAGTTGCCTAGTGTATTATGGGCATATCGTACCACTAGTCGAGTATCAACTGGAAAAATGCCGTTTAGCCTTGTATACGCACTGAAGCATTGATTCCTGTGGAAATTGGAGCACTGTCATCCAGGGTAGTGCCTTTAGTGGAAGAAAAGAATTCACAAGGGCTAAGGGAAAACTTAGATCTGCTTGATGAGCATAGAGAGGCTGCAGCTATCCGACTGGCATTCTATCATCAGAGGGTGGCCAACTACTACAACAGTCGGGTAAAGATAGACCGATGTCCGAGGGAGATTTGGTGCTTAGAAAGTCATACATCATCAATGCCTTGAGGGAAGACGAAAAATTCAGAGCCAATTGGGAAGGTCCATATCAAATCAGACGAAGGATTGGGCCCAACACCTGCATCCTGGAAACTCTGTAAGAGAAGAAAATAGGAAAAACATGGAACTCAAATCATTTGAAATTGTATTTGAATTAATCATTATGTTTTTTTCTTGATTCTTATATTCCCGCATTATTATTATTTGTTTACACTGTCACAAGATACTATTATTTGATCATTATGTAGATTATTTCTTTATTCTTCTATTATATCTTCGGCTTTTATAAATCTAAATCTTGTGACAGAAGACAGATGAGCCGTAAGAGCCTGAGGCGCAATAGCGTCACTGTGGCCAGGCGTACAAAATCAGACGAGTCGTAAGAGCCTGAGGCGTAATAGCATCACTGTGGCCAGACGTATAAAATTAGACGAGCCGTAAGAGCCTGAGGCGCAATAGCATCACTGGCGTATAAAATCAGACGAGCCGTAAGAGCCTGAGATGCAATAGCGTCACTGAGGCCAGGCGTAAAAAATCAGACTAGCCGTAAGAGCTTGAGGTGTAATAGCGTCACTGTAGCCAGGCGTAAAAAATCAGACGAGCCGTAAGAGCCTGAGGCGCAATAGCGTCACTGTGGCCAAGCGTAAAAAATCAGATGAGTCGTAAGAGCCTGATGCGTAATAGCGTCACTGTGGCCAGGCGTACAAAATCAGAAGATCCGTAAGAGCCTGAGGCGCAATAGCGTCACTATGACCGGGCGTATAAAATCAGACGAGCCATAAGAGCCTGAGGCGCAATAGCGTCACTGTGGCCGGGCGTATAAAATCAGACGAGCCGTAAGAGCTTGAGGCGCAATAGCGTCACTGTGGCCGGGCGTATAAAATCAGACGAGCCATAAGAGCCTGAGGCGCAATAGCGTCACTGTGGCCGGGCGTAAAAAATCAGACCAGCTGTAAGAGCCTGAGGCGCAATAGCGTCACTGTGGCCAGGCGTAAAAAATCAGCCGAGCCGTAAGAGCCTGAGGCGCAATAGCGTCACTGTGGCCAGGCGTAAAAAATCAGTCGAGCCGTAAGAGCCTGAGGCGCAATAGCGTCACTGTGGCCAAGCGTAAAAAATCAGACGAGCCGTAAGAGCCTGAGGCGTAATAGCGCCACTGTGGCCAGGCGTTGCAGACGAAGAAGCCGTAAGAGCCTGAGGCGCAATTGCGTCACTGTGGCCAGGCAATGGAAACGTATTGGCCATAAGAACCGAAGACGCACTCGCGTCATGGTGATCAGGCATCAGAAAAAGGTATGTTTATGTATGCAATTCTTTCTAAAAGTATATCTTTCTATCCAGAATTGGGGAGCATATACGAATAAATAAACATACGAGTAAAACAAATAAATAGATAAGCGATAAATAGCGAAAGTTAAATAAACAAACCAATATGAAGATAAACTTTAACTTTATTTATAAATTCAAGAAAGTCTTTACAAGCAAAATATGGAGTATGAATAAGTTCAACAACAAAATATTCAAAAAGAAAAATAAATCAGTCTGCACGATCTGGTGGCTGGGGATCAAGCGCCGTCGGACCCTCGCATTCTAAGGACTGGTGACCAAGAAGTGATAGATCTTATCCATCCAGGTCGTCGAGGGCACCAATAGGTTCGGGAACATTATCCAGGCTCACAGGCTCCCAAGGACCGGCTAGGTTTGCAAGATCATCTTGCACAATCTTCTTAAAAAGCTCATCAGGGGGTTCAGCCTCCGGTTCATATTTAGTCTAATCAAGAGCTTCAAATAACATTGCTTCACACGTATATTGAAGCTCAGGGAACTCTTCGCCTTCCCTATGCTTCTCCAACTAGGATCTAGCGAGGTAAAAACCATATTTCACATATGGCACCGAAAAATCCTCTTTTCGCCTCAAGCAATCTTTAGAAAGGCGGTACTCCTTCACGACTTCCGCCCTGATGCTATCAATCTCGACTTGATTAAGAGAGGGAGTGGCCTGACTTTCTAGTTCGGTGATGTATTGTTCCAGCTCTTGATTACGATCCATTAAGGATCGATATTTAGACTGCATACTATCTAGTTCGGCTAGTGCCTGTTGAAGATCTTCATTGAGTTTGTTAGACCTAGCCGTCTCGACAGTAAGGTCCCCCTTGACATGATTCAAATCCTGAAGCGCTTTTGAGAGCTGATCCTCTAAATTTCGCACCACGTCAGGTAGCCCAGATAAGTTGTTAACGGTGTTCGACAACTCCATAACTTTGTGCCTCAACTCCTGAATTTCTTTGTTAGCCTACTCTTGATAGGCTCGGTGTTGAGCATTATTGACCACGGTCCTCTGAGCAAGCTGAAAAGAAATACAAAAAGTCAAACTCAAAGTAGAGCAAAAAGAAATAAAATAAAAAAGAATCTGAAGATTACCCTCAGCGCTTCTATATCAGCCAGGTCTTCCCCCTCTGAAAAATTTCTAAATATTCGGTGTTCGTCCTTTGGAAGAATAGTGGCCCAACTCAACCGAGAAGCCACCTCGGGAGTATCCAAGATATCATTGTCACGTAATCTCGGGTACACTCGAAACTCCGACCCCCTCATTACGAAGTCACCATCTACAGGATAGGACCTCTCGTCAACAGGACCTATCCTAGGAAGAATTGGCCTCTTCCCCATTGTCGGTTCAATATACAAACGCCTCTGATTCTTTCGTTGAGACGGGATTATATTACATTCAACACGCTCTTTAGATCGAGACCATCTTGAGGAATCGGAAGGAGCCTTCCCTCTATCCCGAGAAGGATCCCTTTATTCGGTAGGAGGGGGCATCTATTGTCTAGAAGGAGGCGGGGTCTGCGCCCGGGGCAATGGAGGTGGAACTGGTGCCTTACTGGGAACAACATCTGTCAGGCGAGGTCTCTTTCTAGCAGGATCACTAGATGAACCTTCCTCCACCCCCAGACACGCCAAAGAACGTCTAAAATGGCTCATCTCTACAAAAAAAAGAAAAAACCAAATAAATTGTCAAAAACGTGGTTAGAACTAACAACGAGAAATTGAAAAGCATGAAAAGTTACCATCAGGAGAATCAAGATGCTCCTGAAGGGACTCTATGTTTAACATATCATCATCCAGAAGGATCATAAAAGTTGAACCAAACCCTTCCCAGTCGCTCAGATCAGCTAGGGGTTCACTCTCAGAGATGCACTCTCTATTTGTGCTCCTTATATCCTCTTGCGACCTTAAAAGTTCAGGGTTCAACTCAGAAGGAATCGATGATGGAAGATTCGAGGGAGGAACAGAGGGGCCGACAATAGGAACGGGACCCACACCCTAACCGACAGACATCAAATTTTCATTTGATAGAAGAATATCAAGATTAATAGGGTTACCAACTAATAATTTATTAATATCTAAAGATAATTATTTCCTAAGTGTAGAAATCCGGGGACCCTTAGGGATTTCACGTCTAGTTTCCCAATGAGTAGGGAAATCCAAATAAGCCACTCTAATTCAAATCCATGAAGCTTATTTGCAGGTTTTTTGAATAACCTATTTTCAAACCCGGGCTTATACACCCGTTGAAAGGAATAGGGAACTAAATCGAAGCTACCTCGAAACCTAAAAAAAGTATCAAGTAAGGGAAGAGACGGAGAAACACCCCTTAATCGACAATGTATGGTAAAGCCAATTAATTGCATCCATGCGTGAGGATGCAGTTGTCTGGAGGCAATCCTATGTGCTCTAAGAAAAGAACCTCCATAGTCGAAAATTGGAAAACAGAGTCTTAGCTCTAAGGATGCTCTGAAAATAACTACCCCATCGGACACACTACGTATGTCATTTTCCTAAGGGTTTGGAAGTCTATAGGAGTACCCATTGGGCAATGGAAATCTAGACGTAAGATCCTGGATGTCAACTTCCTTCAAAGTCGATCTAACTCCTAGTTCTATACGCTTCCCTTCACCATGACTAGCCATTTTGGACTTAAGAAAAATTACAAAGAAAAAGTGATCGGTGACAGAGTTTTACCTAACGACCAAAGATACACTTGCAAAGCAACAGGAATGAAGGCAGACACTGGATAACAGCGTCAGAGTGTTTGCGACAGGGTTGTGGCAAACAGCGCGGGAATGACGCAATAGAGTAGATATGTATGCGGTAGAGTTACGACAGAGGAGCGAAACAGTAATGAGTTACGCGGTAGAGTTGCGGTAGAGATGCGGAAGAGTAATGATGTTCGCAGTAGAGTAGTAACAGAGTGCGCGGAGAGTAAGCGACAGAGTGATCGTTATGTGAGAGAACTCAGCAAATGCTATGATACCTGAGACCTTATATATAAGTGCGTTGTAGTCACACGTGTACAGTAATCTACACATCCGCGGCTGAAGTGAATGAGCATCCCTCAGGAACAGTAAACCAAATGCGTCAAAAAATAAATAAATAAATAAAAATAAATAAATTTATTGTCATACTCTTTTGCAGGAAACTTTCCTGTCAAAGAGTGGGGAGCAATTGATAGAGGTCATACCCATCAAAGTCCATGTAGACAAATATTGGCCAACAGAGGACAACCACGTGTCAGATACTAAGCACCAAGAGGCATATGCCACATGGCAAACACTGAAAGGTGGCGACAGAGTCTACAGAGCAACAGAGTCCACCATGCGACAGAGTTCACTAGCAACAGAGTGTACACCTGCGACCGACCTATGCACCCTTGAGTCCAGAAGTAGAGAGGCGGTAGACCTCTGCAGTAGAGTATACTTACGACAGACTGTGTAGCGATAGAGTTACTATGACAGATTGAGCCGCGGTAGAACTCTGCGCCCAAGACTGTAGCAGAGGTCTTCGAACCTCTGTCGTAAGTTGAACTCATCTACACAGCGACAGACTCTGAGTTCGCGACAGAGTATCTAGTAACTTTGTCACAACCTAGACGCGTGCCTGGGCCTCAGTTCTGAATTGTCCAAAATCGTACAGTTTTGGGCCCAAAATATTCGAAAGTCCTGAAAAAATATGAAGCCCAACCTAATTTCAAAAATATCTATAAATATCTTGTCATGCCCCGAAAATGCGAAAAATAGGGCTAATTTAAAACTTTTTATTTATTAATTCACAATTAAGGGTGCATTCCTGTGCAGTGTCATACATCATCATAGTTATCATGCCTCAGGATCTTATCATAATATAGTGTATATTGTATCATATACATTACTCAATTCCAAGTTAATTAATCCTAATACATCCCATACAATGTTATACATCAAGTGTCTGCAATTACAGTAATTGTCTGGGTACATGAAAAGATAAAAGATACCTCAAAATACAATATATGGCCTGGAGCTCAAGTCCTCCACTAGCCACTACTCCGTACGTCGCAGGGAGATCCTTTTTCACTTAAGAACTCTGGGGGGAAAGAAAACAGGGTGAGCTTCTAAATCGCTCAATAAGGGGGGTAAGGGACTCATTTCATAAACCAAAATGCACATCACAAAATATTTATTTGTATGTGAAACTCATTTGAAAACCATAGCTTGAAAGTACTCAAAACGACATTCTCATGTCTCAAATCATGTGAATACATGAAGTAAAAAGGCTCAGTCTAGAGCAATAACAAAGCATGTGAAAACAATGCGGTAAACGCTTTCTCAATGAACGTGATAAAATCACTGAAATAGTAATGCACGTGACGCAGCCACTAAACACACGTGGCATGGCCACTGATTTAAATTCTCACGTGGCACAGCCACCAAACACACGTGGCATGGCCACTGATTTAAATTTCACGCGTGGCATAGCCACTGGATAGGGTTTCACGTGGCAACGGCCACTAATTAGGGGTTCTCACGTGGCAACGGCCACCAATAGGGTTTCTCACGTGGCAACGGCCACCAAATGAGGTTTCTCACGTGGCAACGGCCACCAAATGGGGTATCACGTGGCAACGGCCACCAATGGGGTTTCACGTGGCAACGGCCACCAATAGGGTTTCTCACGTGGCAATGGCCACCAAATAGGGTTTCTCACGTGGCAACGGCCACTAAGTATACGTGGCATAGCCACAGAATGGGTTATTCTCACGTTACCAAAACGGAGAAGAAATCGGGCTTACATGCTACCAGAGCAATGCCCGGTGTGTACTCAAAATTACACACCTAAGTCTTATCACACAAGATTGGTTTGCCTTCACGTAGAACTCATAATGGTTTTTCTCTCATAAAACTCATTTGAAAATCGCTTTGTACTCAACGCAAAACATAATAAAACCGAGTTCCAACCGGCACAGCACGCACACATTTCTCAAATCTCGATATTGCCTTAACGTAGAGCCCAATTCATTACTCACACAAATTCGACGGTTTATAAAGCAATTTCACACTCAGCTTATAAACGCATAAAACAATGGGCTCCAACCGACTATAAAAACCGTGTGCAATTATAACTCAACACAACACTCAACATGCTTGTTTTATAAACCACAAATCATGCTATAATAGTTTACAAATCACATACACAAATGGTTTAGATTTCCCTTACCTCTTTGCACCTCGTATAGTGCAATCGTTTCCCCCGTATCACGGACTAGCCTCGCATTCCACTCTGGAACTCCCGAGCTGTCCAAACGATGTTAAAACATCAATACTCAATTATCTCATCAACCTAAATTCTCAAAATCGAGCATAATTGCTCATAACACCTCAAATCTCTTGATTCTCGTAACTCTACCCCAAACTACACTCTCATTCACAACATCTCAACGTTCTACATTTCTCATGCCAATTATCTATGCTAATTCACCACATTGTCTAAATTTCCATTTATGGCTCAAATTCCCAAAATTGCTAAATATCATTATCACTCCAACCACATTGCAATTTCATCAATCCCTAACCATTTCTCAGCTATTTCAACGAAATGCTAACAACTAACATCACCAAAATCACCTCAAATAGAAGGATCGAAGTTTAGAAATTACCCAAAACTTGTGGAGAGCTTATCTCTTGCCTCGATTCGATCCGTCTTTCGATTTCCAAGTATGTTATTCTCCTTTTGATGAGGAACAACTTCCCTTCTTGCCACAACCTCTGATTTGGCCAGAAATGGGTGCTTTTGATGAGTGAGAAAGTTAGGTTTCAGTAAAAATGGGGGTTGGAAGAGAGAGAAAGTGAAATTGCAGGAGAAAAACAGGGGTTCCTTATATAGACTGGGGGTAGGAGATCGATCTGCCTCTTGATGAGATCGATCTGCATTTGAATTTTTGGGACGATTTGGGCAATTTTATGCCTAGGAGATCGATCTGTCGAGGGGTGAGATCGATCTCTTTATGGCTTTATGAGATCGATCTGCTCCTTGAGGAGATCGATCTTCTCCCAAACAGAACCATTTGGAGATCGATCTCTTCCTCATGAGATCGATCTTCTCTCAAACAGAATCATAAGGAGATCGATCCTCTTCCATTGGAGATCGATCTGCACCTTGAATTCCTCCCTCCTTGTCATTTTTAACTCGCCAGATCGATCTCTCCTTCTCCCAGATCGATCTGCTCCTTAAATTCCTCCTTCCTTGTCATTTATAACTCTCCAGATCGATCTCTCCTTCTCCCAGATCGATCTGTCCTCATAGTTTCACACTTATTTTAAACACTTAACATATAAATCTCCAATTATCATTTCCCAATTCACTTAACTCAATAAATTACACTTTAAGTTCATATTACATAATTAAAATATATCTGAAATTCTCAGATCTCACATCCTCCCCACCTTAAGAGAATTTGGTCCTCCAAATTCAACTCAACTAGTTAAAGAGATGGGGGTATTTCTCCTTCATGAGGTTCTCTAGTTCCCACGTTGCCTCTTCCCTTGAGTAATGTTTCCACAGAACTTTCACTAATGGGATGCTCTTGGTTCTCAGTACCTTCTCCTTTCTATCGAGAATCCGGACGGGTTCCTCAGTGTAACTCATATCCTCTTGAATGTCCATCTCGTCATACTCTATGACATGAGAAGGGTCCGGGTGGTACTTCCTCAACATAGACACATGAAAAACATTGTGTATTTCGGACATCTGTGGGGGTAATGCCAATCTGTAGGCTACCTCTCCCTTTCTCTCAAGAATCTCGAATGGTCCTATGTATCGAGGACTCAATTTTCCTTTCTTCCCAAATCGCATGATACCCTTACTAGGTGATATTTTCCGAAATACTGCATCACCAACGTCAAACTCGAGTGGCCGTCTACGTACATCCGCGTAGCTTTTCTGTCTACTTTGTGCAGCCCGTAACCTCTCACATATGAGTTTCACACTCTGTACGGCTTGCTCAACAAGCTCGGGAGCATTTATCTTTCTGTCACCGACTTCTTCCCAAGCTACAGGGGATCTACACCTCCTACCATATAGAGCCTCAAAAGGTGCCATTCCAATACTCGCATGATAGCTGTTATTGTATGCAAACTCTACTAGGGGCAGGTGATCATCCCATGATCCCTTAAAATCCATCGTACACGCCCTCAACATATCCTCTAGGGTCTGAATAGTCCTCTCTGACTAACCATCTGTCTGAGGATGATAGGCGGTACTGAAACTCAATCGAGATCCCATGGACTCCTGAAACTGGGTCCAAAACCTGGAAGTAAATCGGGAATCTCTATCAGAAGTAATACTCACTGGAGCCCCATGTAATCTAGCTATCTCGCTGACATATAGCTCAGCTAAGGCATCCACAGTATCTGTGCTCTTGATGGCAAGGAAGTGGGCACTCTTGGTCAATCTATCCACAATGACCCATATCGCGTCACGACCTCTTCGGGTCCTCGGTAAACCCATAATAAAGTCCATAGTGACATGCTCCCATTTCCATGTAGGTACAGGTAAGGGCTGTAGTAGTCCTCCGGGCTTCCGATGCTCAGCTTTCAATTGCTGGCATACTAAACACCTGGCCACATACTCTGCCACATCTCGCTTCATACCACTCCACCAATACACCTTTCTCAAGTCTCGGTACATCTTAGTACTCCCTGGGTGCATGGTGTATCGTGAGCAGTGGGATTCTCTCAGTATCTGTCTCTTCAGGGTATCATCGTCCGGTACACAAATCTGTCCTCTGAATCTCAACAATCCATCCTCACTGATGGTGAGATCCGACTGCGAACTCTGTTCAGCTTGGCTAACCATATCTATCAATCTCTGATCACTGCGCTGCCCAGTTCTAATCTGATCCATGATCCTGGGCTCTATCCGCAAGCTAGCCAAAAATCCAGTCTCTACCTCTTTAACTCTGATCCGAAGTTCGGTAAACTGCTCCAGTAAATCCCATTCCCTGATCATCATAGCAGATATCACACTCTTCCTGCTCAGGGCATCAGCAACCACATTCGCCTTACCCGGATGATAAAGAATCTCGCAGTCATAATCCTTAAGGAGTTCCATCCATCTCCTTTGTCTCATGTTTAACTCTTTCTGATCAAAGAGATATCTCAAACTCTTGTGATCAGTGAAGATCTGGAATCTTTTCCCATATAAGTAGTGTCGCCAGATCTTCAAAGCAAATACCATAGCGGCTAACTCTAAATCATGCGTGGGGTAATTCCGTTCATGGTCTTTCAGCTGTCGCGATCCATATGCGACCACTCTTCCGTGCTGCATAAGCACACACCCCAATCCTTGATGAGATGCATCACTATACACTGAAAATCCTCCTGATCCCTCAGGAATAGTTAACACAGGTGCCGCTGTCAACCTCCTCTTTAATTCCTGAAAACTGAGCTCACATTGATCAGTCCATATAAATGGAGTCTCTTTGCGCGTGAGCTTAGTCAAAGGGGCGACAATCCTGGAAAATCCTTCCACAAATCTTCTGTAATACCCTGCCAAACCAAGGAAGCTTCGTACCTCAGTAACTGTCCTCGGTCTCTCCCAATTAAGCACAGCCTCCACCTTGCTTGGGTCCACTGATACTCCTTCCTCTGAGACTATATGACTAAGGAAAGCTATCCGGTTCAGCCAAAACTCACACTTACTAAGCTTTCCGTATAATTGCTTATCTCGGAGTATCTGAAGTACTAACCACAAATGCTGTGCATGCTCCTCATACGACCGAGAGTATACTAGGATATCATCAATAAAGACTATCACAAATTTATCCAGATAGTCTCTGAACACCTCGTTCATAAATCTTATAAATGCTGCAGGGGCGTTCGTCAATCCGAAGGACATCACCAGAAATTCGTAATGGCCATACCTCGTCCTGAAGGCCGTCTTTGGAATATCTTCTTCCTTGATCCTCAATTGGTGATAGCCCGATCTCAAATCAATCTTAGAAAAGACTGATGCCCCTCTTAGCTGATCAAGTAGATCATCAATCCTGGGCAATGGGTATTTATTCTTCACCGTGGCTTTATTCAACAACCGATAGTCTACGCATAATCTGAGACTACCATCCTTCTTCTTGACAAATAAAATCGGTGCTCCCCACGGTGAAACACTGGGCCTAATGAACCCTTGATCCAATAACTCCTGTAGTTGTCTCTTCAATTCCTCAAGTTCCACTAATGCCATCCTGTAAGGAGGTTTAGAGATCGGCTGAGTATCTGGTACCAAATCAATGGTAAATTCCAGCTCTCTCTCTGGTGGTAAACCTGGCAATTCATCTGGGAAAACATCCAAAAATTCACACACCACAGGTATATCCTCAATCCTCGGATGTTCCCGCTCATCGTTTGAGATGAGTGTCTCATAACCTTCACATGAACAATCATATTTAATATTCTCCAAAATAATATCAAAATTCTCAAATTACTTACTAGAAATCCACATAATCATTTCCTCAATATCTCAATCGCACACTGTAAGGTTCAGGTAGGGAGAAAGTTACAATCTTAGTGTAGCAATCTAAACTCACTCGATTGGTTGCCAACCAATCCATCCCCAAAATTACATCAAACCCATGTATATTCAACATGATTAGATCTGCTAACATCATTCTATCTCCTGCCTTTATCTCACATCCTCTACAGATTAACTCAGTTCTCTGAGATTCACGCATAGGGGTATTTACATGTAGTATATATTCTAGAGGTTCAAACTTCAAGTTTAATCTACATGCCAAATGCTCAGAAATAAACGAATGCGTGGATCCTGAATCAATCAACACATGAGCCTTATGATTACAGACAGAGAGTGTACCTCTTATAGTTTCTGCAGAAGTGTCAGCAGTCTCCTTATCTAGGGCAAACACACGTCCCTGGGCAACAGGTCTCTTTCCTTTCTCTGCAGCAGTGGGCCGTCTCGGGGGATTCACTCTCTGAGGCTGTTGTCTAGTGGGCTCCAATACATGTGGTTTCTGAGGTTGAGGGTAATCCTTCACCATGTGACCCATGTCTCCACATCTAAAACATCCATGGATCGACCCAGTACAACTTCCCTCATGCATTCGACCACAATTTCTGCAAAACCTTGTCTCAGGCCTGACATCTCGAGGGGTCTCTCTAATATTAGGGTAACCTCTGGGTCTCTCTAATCTGCCCTTCTGTACCTCAATCCTTCCTCTTCTGAAGGAACCTCTCCGAGCCTCTGTTTGAAAAATCGCTGGCCTCTTGCCCTTATCTCTATTCACCGCTCTGAGCTCATTCTGGGATTGTACCATCTCAATTCCGCTTTCAATCTCTTGTGCTCGTCTCAGAGCATCTCCAAACTCAGTAATACATAGCCCTATCAATCTATCTCTGATGACGGGCTTTAACCCATACACAAACTTCTCTGTGAGGAGCTCTTCACTCTTGAAGGTCTCTGGGTCATATCTCAATAGCACTGTGAATTGGCTCTCGTAGTCATCCACAGACATGTCACCCTGTACCAAACTCAAAAACTCAGCTTGTTTCTTTCTCTGGGCGGCTCGTGGTACATATTGGGTCCTAAAGGCTGTCTGAAACTCTTCCCAACCAATCACATCATGGTAGGACATCAAAATACCCTGGGTAGTACCCCACCAATCTTGAGCTCTCCCCTTCAGCATATAGGCACTCATACTGACCCTCTCAGCATCGGTGCACCCCAGATAATCAAATATAATTCTCAACTCCGTCAGCCACTCCTCAGCCTCTGTAGGATCCTTCTTTCCCCTAAACACGGGTGGATTCATCTTTAGAAAATCCTTCAGTCGGACCATACTTCTATCATCAGGCTGAGTGACGGGAGGTATTGGGGGTATGGGAGGTCTTTGTGGTGGCGTAGGAGTAGTACCCGAGGCATTAACTCCAAAGTGTTGCACGAATAACACTGCCATCTGCTCAAAATATTGCCTCACATCGGTCTCAATCTGATTAAATCGAGAGTTAGGACTCTCTGGTTGTGGGACAGGTGGCGGAGGGGACTCTGCCTGCCTCCTCGAACGACCTCGTCGTCCACTCATTCTCTATCTTAACTCGTCTCCTGCGCGTACATATCAAAATCGATTGAAATCTCAATCTCAATTTCAGTTCATGACCAGACTATTACAGACACTTGGGATGTATTCTATTTCACTTAACCGACACTGATAGTACTAGACACCCTAAGCTCTGATACCAAGAAAACTCTGTCACGCCCCGAAAATGCGGAAAATAGGGCTAATTTAAAACTTTTTATTTATTAATTCACAATTAAGGGTGCATTCCTGTGCAGTGTCATACATCATCATAGTTATCATGCCTCAGGATCTTATCATAATATAGTGTATATTGTATCATATACATTACTCAATTCCAAGTTAATTAATCCTAATACATCCCATACAATGTTATACATCAAGTGTCTGCAATTACAGTAATTGTCTGGGTACATGAAAAGATAAAAGATACCTCAAAATACAATATATGGCCTGGAGCTCAAGTCCTCCACTAGCCACTACTCCGTACGTCGCAGGGAGATCCTTTTTCACTTGAAGAACTCTGGGGGGAAAGAAAACAGGGTGAGCTTCTAAATCGCTCAATAAGGGGGGTAAGGGACTCATTTCATAAACCAAAATGCACATCACAAAATATTTATTTGTATGTGAAACTCATTTGAAAACCATA
Source organism: Firmiana major (assembly GCA_033439115.1). Classification (NCBI taxonomy): domain Eukaryota; kingdom Viridiplantae; phylum Streptophyta; class Magnoliopsida; order Malvales; family Malvaceae; genus Firmiana; species Firmiana major. The sequence goes on from CM065905.1 coordinate 45,845,096, forward strand.
GCTTGAAAGTACTCAAAACGACATTCTCATGTCTCAAATCATGTGAATACATGAAGTAAAAAGGCTCAGTCTAGAGCAATAACAAAGCATGTGAAAACAATGCGGTAAACGCTTTCTCAATGAACGTGATAAAATCACTGAAATAGTAATGCACGTGACGCAGCCACTAAACACACGTGGCATGGCCACTGATTTAAATTCTCACGTGGCACAGCCACCAAACACACGTGGCATGGCCACTGATTTAAATTTCACACGTGGCATAGCCACTGGATAGGGTTTCACGTGGCAACGGCCACTAATTAGGGGTTCTCACGTGGCAACGGCCACCAATAGGGTTTCTCACGTGGCAACGGCCACCAAATGAGGTTTCTCACGTGGCAACGGCCACCAAATGGGGTATCACGTGGCAACGGCCACCAATGGGGTTTCACGTGGCAACGGCCACCAATAGGGTTTCTCACGTGGCAACGGCCACCAAATAGGGTTTCTCACGTGGCAACGGTCACTAAGTATACGTGGCATAGCCACAGAATGGGTTATTTTCACGTTACCAGAACGGAGAAGAAATCGGGCTTACATGCTACCAGAGCAATGCCCGGTGTGTACTCAAAATTACACACCTAAGTCTTATCACACAAGATTGGTTTGCCTTCACGTAGAACTCATAATGGTTTTTCTCTCATAAAACTCATTTGAAAATCGTTTTGTACTCAACACAAAACATAATAAAATCGAGTTCCAACCGGCAAAGCACGCACACATTTCTCAAATCTCGATATTGCCTTAACGTAGAGCCCAATTCATTACTCACACAAATTTGATGGTTTATAAAGCAATTTCACACTCAGCTTATAAACGCATAAAACAATGGGCTCCAAACGGCTATAAAAACCGTGTGCAATTATAACTCAACACAACACTCAACATGCTTGTTTTATAAACCACAAATCATATTATAATAGTTTACAAATCACATACACAAATGGTTTAGATTTCCATTACCTCTTTGTACCTCGTATAGTGCAATCGTTTCCCCCGTATCACGGACTAGCCTCGCATTCCACTCTGGAACTCCCGAGCTGTCCAAACGATGTTAAAACATCAATACTCAATTATCTCATCAACCTAAATTCTCAAAATCGAGCATAATTGCTCATAACACCTCAAATCTCTTGATTCTCGTAACTCTACCCCAAACTACACTCTCATTCACAACATCTCAACGTTCTACATTTCTCATGCCAATTATCTATGCTAATTCACCACATTGTCTAAATTTCCATTTATGGCTCAAATTCCCAAAATTGCTAAATATCATTATCACTCCAACCACATCGCAATTTCATCAATCCCTAACCATTTCTCAGCTATTTCAACGAAATGCTAACAACTAACATCACCAAAATCACCTCAAATAGAAGGATCGAAGTTTAAAAATTACCCAAAACTTGTGGAGAGCTTATCTCTTGCCTCGATTCGATCCGTCTTTCGATTTCCAAGTATGTTGTTCTCCTTTTGATGAGGAACAACTTCCTTTCTTGCCACAACCTCTGATTTGGCCGTAAATGGGTGCTTTGATGAGTGAGAAAGTTAGGTTTCGATAAAAATGGGGGTTGGAAGAGAGAGAAAGTGAAATTGCAGGAGAAAAACAGGGGTTCCTTATATAGACTGGGGGTAGGAGATTGATCTGCCTCTTGATGAGATCGATCTGCATTTGTATTTTTGGGATGATTTGGGCAATTTTATGCCTAGGAGATCGATCTGTCGAGGGGTGAGATCGATCTCTTTATGGCTTTATGAGATCGATCTGCTCCTTGAGGAGATCGATCTTCTCCCAAACAGAACCATTTGGAGATCGATCTCTTCCTCATGAGATCGATCTTCTCTCAAACAGAATCATAAGGAGATCGATCCTCTTCCATTGGAGATCGATCTGCTCCTTAAATTCCTCCCTCCTTGTCATTTTTAACTCGCCAGATCGATCTCTCCTTCTCCCAGATCGATCTGCTCCTTAAATTCCTCCTTCCTTGTCATTTATAACTCACCAGATCGATCTCTCCTTCTCCCAGATCGATCTGTCCTCATAGTTTCACACTTATTTTAAACACTTAACATATAAATCTCCAATTATCATTCCCCAATTCACTTAACTCAATAAATTACACTTCAAGTTCATATTACATAATTAAAATATGTCTGAAATTCTCAGATCTCACATATCTCATGTATGATCAAAAAACCCTAAACTCTATTTTTTACTGAGACTCTGCTTAAACATTTTTCTGACTTAAGCATCAAAGTGCGCGCATAGGGACAGATCCCTGCGCCTCTCTGACTTTTACTATTTTACAGAATATTCAAGACACATGGAGAAGACTAGATCAGCATTATCTAATCATTGTTGTTCAGTGCTACAACAGTTATGATTCTGATATGGATAGGTTGAGGCATTTTATGGACTTTAAGCCTCATTCTTTTAATGGGGTAAAAGATCTAGCAGTGGCAGAGGATTAGATTTGTCAGATGGAGAAGTTGTTTGACTTCTGTAGATGCTCAGCTACAGAGAGAGTAGCGCTTGCGGCCTTTGTACTGAGAAGTGAAGTAGAGCACTGGTGGAAGTCCACCATGCCTATGTTGAGAGCTCAGGGTATGGTGATCACATGAGATATATTTTTGGGTGCCTTCAGAGAACAATACATCCCAGATACCGCTCGACGTAGGTTACAGATGAAATTTTTGAATCTGACTCAAGGGAATCGAACAGTTGATGAGTACGAGTCACGATTCACCTCATTGGGCAGATATGATCCAGACTCTATCAGAAGTGAAACTATTAGGGTCCGTAGATTTGTTGATGGACTGAGGCCTTCGATTAGAGCTAAACTGGCATTGTTCAATGTTACTACATATAGAGAGGCTGTACGGCAGGCCCAGTTGTGTGAGCAAGACTATGACCTACAAATTTCAGAGTTCAGTTGGGGTAAGGACAAGGGTCCGAGGAAATTGGGAGATGGCAGGAGTGTCAGATTTGGTCAGAGATCTATGAGTAAGCATCGGAGAGAGGCAAATAAGTCATAAAAGAAGTCTGCTAAACCTTTCATGCATCCGACTCAAACACCAGCTAGGGGCATAGTGATTGGTAGACCTCGGCCTACTACTGATCAGTGCAGAGTCTGTGATCGATATCATGGTAGTAGGCCTTATCATTTTCAGGGTACACGATGCTTCAGATGTGGTAGAGTTGGGCACTATACAAGGGATTGTCCAAAAGCAGTTGAGGTAGTCCCGCAGAGGGGTAAAGAGCCAGAGAAAGTTCCTACAGTTACAGCTCTTGCAAGGAAGAGAGCCACGACTGAAGAAAAGGGGAAGCAAGTTATGGGTCAAAGCAGAGTATATGCAATAGACCAGGCATCAGCAGATACCTCTTCTGAGGTGATAAAAGGTACAATTTGAATTTTCAATTTGGAAGTTATAGCTTTATTTGATTTTGGTGCTACACATTCCTTCATATCGCATGCATGTGCATTAAAGTTAACAAGTTTTGTAAGACCCACATACTTGAATAGGACTTTATTAATAAGTACTCCAATGAGAGTCAGTCAACTAGTTGAACAAGTGTACAAAGATTGTAAAGTGAAGGTAGGAGATATGTGCACGATAGCTAATCTGATTTCATTGAATATGTATGACCTTGATGTAATCTTGGGAATGGATTGGTTAGCTACCAATCATGTTGTCTTAGACTGTCACTCTAAGTCTATTACCTTTTCTCTACCCGAAGAATGTGTTGTAAAATTTTGTGAGAAGTAATGAAATCCTGATTTTGAAGCAAGTAAAGTGCATTGGTACATAAAATGACATGAATGTTGTTTTGAAGGTTTTATTCTTATGTGGTGGATTTGAACAAGCCACATCTAGATATGGACAACATTCCAGTAGCTAGAGAATTTCCTGATGTCTTTCCAGACGACCTACCGGGATTGCTACCGGATAGAGAAATGGAATTTGGCATAGACCTAACACCTGGAACAGAGCCAATATCCAAGTCACCATATACGATGGCTCCAGTTGAACTAAAGGAATTAAGGAAGCAGTTGCAAGAGATGCTAGATAAAGAGTTTATAAGACCGAGCGTCTCACCATGGGGAGCCCCTGTATTGTTTGTAAAGAAAAGAGATGAGAGCCTCAGGTTGTGTATTGATTATCGAATGTTAAACAAGGCTACCATCTGGAATAAGTACCCTTTGCCACTCATCGATGATTTATTGCATCAGCTTCAAGGAGTATAGATCTTTTTCAAAATGGATCTGAGGTCTGGGTATCATTAATTGAAGATTCGGAAGGAAGATGTGCCCAAGACAGCTTTTCACACTCGCTATAGTCATTACGAATTCCTAGTGATGCCTTTCGGGTTAACAAATGCGCCGACAGCTTTTATGGCTCTAATGAATGAAGTATTTAAGTCATACCTAGATCAATTTGTGATAGTATTCATCGATGATATATTGGTTTATTCCAGATCCAGGAAAGATCATGAGCAGCACTTGAGGATTGTTTTGCAAATCCTCCGAGAGAGAAAGTTGTATGCCAAGCTTAGTAAATGTGACTTTTGGTTACAGCAGATTTCTTTTCTAGGTCACATTGTATCAAAGGATGGGGTGTTAGTAGATCCATCTAAGATTGAGGCTATTGTTCAGTGGGAACAACCTAGGACAGTCACAGAGTTCAGAAGCTTTTTGGGTTTGGCAGGTTACTACAGGAGATTTGTAGAGGGTTTCTCTAGATTGGCTACTCCGTTAACACATCTTACGAGGAAGAATGTGGAATTTATGTGGGATGGAGCATGTGAGAGGAGTTTTCAAGAACTTAAACACATATTAACCACCATGCCAGTTCTCACCATTCTTAACAACTCAGGGAACTATTCTATTTACACATATGCTTCACACCAAAGACTGGGCTGTGTTTTGATGCAGAATGGAAGGGTAGTAGCTTATGGATCCAGACAGTTGAAAGATCATGAGAAGAACTACCCCACTCAGGATTTAGAGTTGGCGGCCCTGGTATTTGCATTGAAGATATGATGCCACTACTTGTATGGTGAGAGATTTCATATCTTTACGGATCACAAGAGTCTTAAGTATCTGTTCTCACAGAAGGAGTTGAATATGAGACAGAGAAGGTGGTTAGAACTCCTCAAATATTATGATTGCAAGATTTTATACCACTCGGGGAAGGCGAATGTGGTAGTTGAGGCATTGAGTAGAAAGAGTCTCGATTTGGTATCATATATGATGGTTAGGGAGCACGAGTTGTTGGAACAATTCACAAACCTTAGATTGGATGTGACCCTACATGAGATTGGTAGTTTTGGGATTATAACCAGCTTGAGATTAGAACCGGAGTTGATTGAGAGAATTCGGCAAGCTCAACAGAATAATCAATGGTGTATTGATGTAATTAGCTAAATTCAGAAAGGCGAGGTCACTGAATTTGTATTGAGTTCAGATGGACTACTAAGGTTCAGAAATAGAATATGTGTCCCTAATGATCCAGAGCTTAGGAAGTTGATTTTATCAGAGGCTCACTCATCGAGATACACAGTACACCCAAGGAGTAGTAAAATGTATCAAAATCTATGAAAGATATATTGGTGGTCTGGAATGAAAAGGGACATAGCTGAGTATGTCGCTAGATGTCTCATCTGTCATCAAGTTAAAGTAGAGCATCAGAAACCAGGAGGATTATTGCGACCTCTACCGATACCAACATGGAAGTAGGAGCATGTCACCATGGACTTTATGATAGGGTTACCTAGAACCTGTAAGAACCATGATGCTATTTGGGTTATAATAGATCGGTTGATGAAATCGGCACACTTTTTAGCTATGAGATCTACAGATACCTTGAGTGCGTTGGTGAACCTGTTTGTACAGAAAATAGTGAGATTGCATGGAGTCCCAGTGAGTGTTGTTTCTGATAGGGATACCCACTTCAGTTCTAACTTTTGGGGACATTTTCAGGAAACGATGAGGATCCAATTGAACTTTAGCACCGCTTTTCATCCTCACATAGATGGTCAGTTAGAGAGGACCATACAGACCTTGGAGGATATGTTGAGAGCGTGTGTGCTAGATTTTAGAGGCTCATGGAACGATCACTTGCCACTGATTAAGTTCGCCTACAACAATAGTTATCACTCAAGTATTGGTATAACCCCTTATGAGGCACTATATGGTCGTAGATGTCGATCGCCTATTAGTTGGGAAGAAGTTGGTGACAGACAGTTATTCGCTCCTGATTTGGTTAAACAAGGCTCAGAGGATGTTTGGATAATATGTGAGAGGCTGCGAACAGCACAAAGTCGACAAAAGAGCTATGCTGACAGGAGACAAAAGCCACTCGAGTTCGCTGTGGGTGAGTCTATATTTCTGAAAGTATCTCCTTCTAAGGGAATAACGAGGTTCGAAAAGAAAGGAAAACTAAGGCCTCGTTACATTGGTCCCTTCGAGATCTTGGATAGAGTGGGAGATAGGGCACATAGACTATCCTTACCACCTGAGCTAGCAGAGGTCCACAATGTCTTCCATGTTTTCATGCTTAGGAAGTACCATCCGGATCCAGCACATGTAATTAGCTGTGAGCCATTGGAGCTCAAGGAGAATATGTCATATGTGAAGAAATCGATCCGGATATTGGATAGAAAAGAGAAGGTGTTGCGAAAAAAGTTGATTTTATTGGTTAAGATCCTGTGGCAGCATCATACATCAGAGGAAGCCACTTGGGAGTTAGAGGACCTGATGAAGGAGAAATATCCCTAACTTTTTGAGGAATAGAGTTGGTCCAATTTGGAGGACTAAATTTTCTAAGGAGGGGAGAAACGTAATGCCTGTAGTTTTTATAAGTCATTCTTATGAAGCTATGATGCATATGTACATTGTTACATATGTATAAATGACAAAAGGATGTAATGATGATGAATCTAATTTATAATCCATGATTACAAGTTGTGTGCACAAGTTTTATTACCTATAAACTATATAGAATGGATGCCATTATACGTTAATTATGCACGGAAAGTAAATTGAGGTATGAAGCAAATAAGGATGAGTATACATTGGAAAATCTGCAGAAAACTGCAAAAGTGAGACTGTAGAGGAGGAGCAGATCGATCTCCTATGGATGAAAGATCGATCTCCTCTCACAAAATGTCCAGTATCATTCAAATGGAACAGGGCAGATCGATCTCATGGGAAGGCATATCGATCTCTTTAAGTCTCTGCCTGGAAGGAATCGATCTCTCACAAGGCACAGATCGATCTCCTTAAGGTTCTGTAAGGAGCAGATCAATCTCCTATAAGAGGCAGATCGATCTCCAAGAAGAAATTTGCCTGCGACAGATCGATCTCATTATGAAGAGCAGATCGATCTGGTAGTAGTTGCATTAGGTGAAAGGACTACCAAACCATGTAGAGATCGATCTCCACAAGGGACTAGATCGATCTCATGTCTCTGCGTCTATAAAAAGGGCACGAGATTGGATTGAAAACTCAGATTTCTTCCCACCAAACCCGCACCTGTCATTTTCTCTTAAAGAAACCAAGCTTTCTCACTCTAAATATCACTACATTCTAGCCAGAATCTGAAGAAGCTCAGTAAGGGAAAGTTGTTCCTTGAAGAAAGGAGAACAACATACCCAAAAATCACACATTGATTTGACCAAGAGAAGGATATTTGGCCACCACAAGTTTGGCTAAGGAAAAAGCTAAGCTAGGTAAGCTCTTCAACCCTCAAACTTTAAATATGGATTTCTAGACATTTTGTGGGTTGAATGATATGTGAAATATTGTTAGGAATGATGAGTATAGTGATGAGTGAGTAATGTTAAGAGGGATCTATGAAGAGAAAATCCATGGAAGAGTGATGGAAAACTTAAGAGAAGATATAATGAGATTAGTGGAAAAGGGTGGAATGTGATAAGAAGCTTGAGGAGTATGAATAGATAAATAAGTGACAATGTGTATGTTTAGGAGAAGGAAAAGAAAATAACTTAATGATTTACACGTGTAGATCGAAATACGTCAGAACACGATTAACCCGGATCGCGAACGGAGCAAAAGAGATGGAGGAAGTACAAACGCGATTTGAGGTAAGGGACTATATGTTAACGATAGAGATATTCGTATGTATTTTATAGCGATTTTAGTAGTTATAACGCTAGTAATGGTATGTTTAGCTATTGAGCTATGAAATGATATGAGATCATGAAATGTAGTATGGTGTATATATTGTGAAAATGGGATGCGATAAGGAAATAGCATGACATGTATATTTTGATGTTTTCTCAACTATGTGTTGATTTTGAGATTGAGAAATGTTGATGGATAGGTTGGCTAATTTTACATGTTTAGCATGGAATGACATACTACGTGAATAAACATGTTTAGAGTTATTAAAAGACAAAAGAGCCATCTATCGGATTTGGGATGTGAATCAGTGTTGGAGCATTAACTCACACCTCTTTTGATGATTTGATTATGCTGGAATTTTAATTGCATATATTTACATGTTTTGATAAACCGTACTGGAGCGCGACTCACACGTGGTTTTATAATGATAGTGTACTGGGGTTTAGCTCACACATGTTCCTATGGTTTTGATATGTCGTGCTAGAGTCTATCTCGCACAATGATTTTGAGAAAAGTGTTGGAGCATTGCTCGCACTAGTTTTGCTGAGTTTGATATGACACAGTGCTAGAAGCAGTTGCTCACACTAAGAGATACCACGCTGGAGCCTTGCGATGACTGTGTGTCACGCTGATTCTACTTGCCTGGTATATGAGACGTGGTTCAGGATGATGAGTCCATCGGAGTAGGGTGGATGGACTGGGTCCACGGTCGTACGTTGAACTGTGTAGTTGTCCGGGGAATACTATGTACCATGCTGGGTGCACATAAGTATGAGTATCGCATAGATGACACATGGCGTACATTATACCGTGAGTTGATGAGGAAGATAATGATGATTGAGATGAGACGGAGGGTAAGACTGACCTATCCCCCCTTCAGGCAAGTGATGCCCTGTGCACACCTGATCAGTGAGGCCTGGGATCACTGACTATGGTCATAAGTCATGGATATTAGTTTGCCAAAAATTCCATGCATGTCTTAGAGACAAGAGAAATTGAGAAACTCAGAAAAGAAATATTTTGTGAAAAGAAAAGTGATAATGTGATTTGACGAATAACTTGATTTAAATGCTTGTGCTGTGATAGCACTGTTTTATGACATGTTTTTAAATGGAAGTATTGAACATTGGTTTTTATGAAAATGCTTATGAGAGAAGCATGTTTAAATGTATTTACTAGTGATATTTCCATTTATAATGAAACATGGTTTTGTTTATCATGCATGGGCTATGTAGATAGTACAATATCTACATGTTAGCATTCATTTCCTTACTGAGTTGTGGTTTGCTCATCCCACTATTTTCCCCCTCTGGATACTATGAAGTAGGGTCGTGCGGTGGTCTCTAGATCCCTTTTGTGTTGGGTAGCTCCCACCAGTTGAAAAGGTATAAGAACTATATTCACAAAAGTATTTTGTATCTATTGTAATGTATCACACAGTCATGAATCGAAAATGTAAACAGTTGTATGAGGATGTTATGTAAGGATAATATATTAAACAATTGATTTTGTATATTTATACACATGCCTGGGAGTGTGTGTTTTAAAGTTTTAAATATTTTCGCTATAAATGTATGGAATTTAGTAATTACATTGACTCACAGCCTAACCGTTAGTAGTATAGGTATGGATGTAGGGCACTTGGAGACGAGGTGTGACACCTTCGTTCCAGCATGATACCCCGTACACTGGGATCTATGTGGTCTGGGATGATTATGACATAGTTGGCCAACATAGTCTTTGAGATATAGTGACCGCTTGTCTCGCATAATATTACATAGTACCACATGGTTTTATACACTGAGTGTGATTGTGATTGTCCAGGGTAGACCCGAGGGAGGGATCGAGCCTTGTGGGATTTGGTTTAAAGAAATGATGTGCAATTGTAATGAGATTTGATGTGTTTGAAAAATTGAGAAATCTTAAAGGATGTTTCTTGACGAATTTCCCTTTTTATGATGAGTTTTGATAATGATGAGCATGAGAGGTTTTACATGATGATGATTCCATGTTTTACATGTCTGTTTTCCATGTTTTAGTACATGATATATGTATATACATGCGGCATAGTTTTATTTCCTCATGCTCTGACTATAAATGATTTATGTCATGACATTATCAGCATGTAGATAGAGTAGATATCTATCATGCTTGTATTATTACCTTACTGAGCGTGTGGTTGCTCATCCCTCTACTTTCCCCCTCTACAGAGCGTACACAATAGCCTTGTGAAGGACTAAGGCATTATATTTTGGACATCCGCTGCACTCCATCGCAAAGAGGTATACACACAAGGATTCTTTTTGTATCTAAACATGTAAAGACACAGTAGTCATTTGAAATTATGATATGGGGGATGTAAATATTAGAAAACATGCTATGTATCAGCTTATGACTTAACTTCAATGTATGACATTGTTTTTGATTAATTGAAAATGAATGATAAATGATGATTATTATTGACTCACAACCCAACTGTGTAGTGTTATGAATGTTCGCGACCGGGTAAGGAAATGAAAAATGCGAACAATTTATAGGGATTTTCGGATAAAAAGGATAAAAAGGGTCGTTATAATAATTCCCAATGCTCACTTAAGATGATGAATCCTATCTTGATCACACATATATCTCAATGCAATTACCACTATTTCCAATTTCAACTCGACTGGCAATCCTTTATAGGAATTCGTAGATAATAGTCAAAGTATAGTATTAATCACATGAGATAGTATCATGATCTAAAATCTAAGGATCACTAATACAGTTGTCACTTGAGAAGATATTCCATAGACACTTAAGTGAAGATACCGAGTGCATTTCTTAATGTGGGTTAGTTCTGTCATGCCCGAGAAATGCAGATGTTTTAAGGTTAACTTTTCTTTCTTTCTTTTATACTTATTTTCATTATGTAGGTTGCATTACTGTCAGTGTCAGCTTTTACTTTCTTTTCTTTCTTAATTGTTATTTTTCTAGATAGTTAAATTCACAACTTATAATTTTCAAAGAAATTTCGGCAGCATAACACTTTACATTTCCCTAACCACCTGCAAATTTTACATCACAATTTATAATCCTAAGGTAGTTGATTTTATGTATCTTTCTTAAACATCAATCTTATAGTTGATATTTGTATAATACTCATAATATTAGATTTCCAAAATAATACATCCATTTCAGTTACTTTTACTTCAGGATAATACTCATTTAAATACAACCTCAACATGTCCATAACAAAAGGCTTTGCATACATGACAACCTAGAATATCATTTAGATACAGCTATATGTGTTGTACAGGAGTTTGGAAATGAAATGAGATTATACCTTACGCGTGTACAAAAGGTAATATGGGGAGAGTCGCGTCCACCAGTCTACTTCGTGTATACAGCAGGTAACGAGGATCTTACAAATAATCTGAAAAAAGCAGAGAAAGGGGTAAGCTTCGAAAAAGCTCAGTAAGAAATGCTTTTAAAGCAGTCCTAGTAAAAAAACATGCAGAAATAAGTAGACATGCTTTAAAGATGCAATTCGCTTCAATCTAACTCATTTATATATAATTTCATATAAAATCATTAAAAACATTCTTATGTCAAAACATATATCAGAACCATACTTAGTATCGAAAAATATCATCATACTTTCAAAAATCGTAGCATTCAAACTATGGAGACTAGGCAAGTCCGGGTAGCTAATATGCAAGTCATGTCTAATCATCCTCTGAAGAAGGAAATCTTAACTAAGGTGTCATAATCGTCCTCCAAAGAGGGAAATTTAAACTGAGTACCTATGGCCATGGTAAAGGCTGTTGACAGGGCCAATGTCGTACTGCGATGACACATATAGCCATGAAGGACTAATATACCAACAAGGGTCGTTACTTAATCCATACACAATGTGGATGGAAAAATGCACAACGTGGCTAACATGACAAGTGATAATATAACTACAGGAGGCTTGAGTCTCAAAACCTACTTACTTTCATAACTTCTTAATCTTAAACCTAGTATGGAACACGGTAAGGAACCGAGAGTGCCTAGGTCTAAGTTAGCCATGGATTTACCACTCTAGTGTGATTTCAAAAAAACACACTTAATTTCATGCTTAATATCATACTTACATATCATTTAAGTAGTTGAAAACATGAGCTTTCAATTTGGAAAGCTTTGGTTTCGGTTTGAAATTAATTTGATCTATCAAAAATTACTTTCGAAAATCCTTAAAATTCATTTCGGAAAGAAAATTCATGCACTAAAAAATTATTTATAATTTTATATATAAGTAAGGGATCCCAATAAAACTTTAAATTACATCCCTTACCTATCGAGTTTCAAGACAATAATTGTCCTCAAGTCTTGGGCGTGCCTTGGTTTGCGTGCCTACACCACTCGTTGCCCAAAATAATTCCCACATTATTAATACATAGTTGAACTTAACTTAACATACTTAAATATACCTTAAGTAACCATAATTCTTATTAAAATTGACTTTATTTACTAACTTTCCAACTTGCTCGGTTTTACCGATAAACATGCCAGTTTCATTAGGTTATATTTTTTAAGCTTAAAATTATGGAGACACATAAGATAGTATTTATTTGCTTAATTCAAGTCTTTAAATAACACATTAGATTTCGCCAAAATGTCATTTTTATCAATTTTATCGTTTTCAACTAAATCGAGCTTAAACCGAGCTTTTTCGGTATTAAACTAACACCGTACAAACATCAAATTCAACCAAATTTGAAATTTTTCATTCGAACCCTAGGCTGGTTACAACATAGCATTATCTTAGAAAACTTAATTCAAAATTCTACTTTAGCAAAAATCGCACAAATCCAACATACATCAACATATATCAACTTCATCTTCTTCCAACAAATTTACCTTAGGGTTAACCAGCTTTGACCTAAGATTCATCCACCAAAAATCTTCCTCAGCTGTATATCAACAAGTATACGACTTAGAAACACCATAAACAAACTTAAAAATCCATCAAAGAAGAAAGAAAATCATTTTCTCTCACCTTAGTGAACAAGGCAGTTTTGCTCAGATTTCTTCTAACTAAATTTCCACCCACTTAGAGAGTTTCTTTGTGGTAGAATTTTTTATATGTTTTAGAGGACTAAAAGGGCTAAAATCGGTCCTTTTTGGCAGAACTCCAATTTAGCCTCTAAGGTGGTCAAAAAATTGTACAAAGAGAAACAAAGTAGGATGCGTGTGGCAGATTAGGAAGGGGAAATCTCTCTAGTTAGATCGAGCTATAGGGGCTAGAATACCATTCTAGAGAGGGAATTAGGTCTATTATTATGGGCTAACATTTCAGACCCAAACTCCACACCTAGCCAATTCAACATGGCCCAAAACTAAAGCCTAGCATTGAGCATAAAATTTGGCTGCTAGCTGACCTGCACCAATAAATCCATAAAAATATCTTCAACACTTTTTTTTGTTTGGCCTATTCCTAAATGTTCTAATATAATTATAGTTGTTTTCCATGAAATTCAAGACCCACTTGTTAAGAAAAAGTTTCCATTTGAGCCCATTTTACCTGATTTAGTCTATCGACGATAAACCGTTAAAGTTTTTGGTTTGTTTAAAAATTTATTTAGGGGTCTAAACCTCAATTTCTCCACTCAAGTTTGATTCTCCATATTAATTATACCTTATACTAATTTCTAATTGGCTTGGAATAATTTTTACGAATTTACGAGATTTATTTTGAATTTTATTCGGTGAATTGATCAACTTTTTCGGTTTAATGCTAACTTCCAATTTCACTAACTTTTCTACTTCAAATCTTCCAATCTAACCTTTTAAACATAAAATCATAGTTATTTCAATATAATTATTTGAAAAAACACTTAACTTAAAAATCTTAGCTCAGGCTTCGTGCCCCGAGCTTGGTCTCACTAATCCAAGCTCTTCGGTCCCTCCAAGCGCTACATAACCATTGAATCGAGTCTCTTAAATTTCTTCTAGTTTCCTAATAAACAATAATATGAAAGTTTCAGGTTTCACAGGTTCAATGATCTTGTCTTTTCAAACAAGTACCTACAATGTTAGTCTAAGCATATAAATGTTTCAGCTTATGAGATAAGTTGTTTACTTTCTTAAAGTAAAGACATAATAATGTATCAGTCTCAACGACATTTATTAATATTTGTTTTTCTTGAAAATGCTTGACAAAGAACAATTTTAAAAACATTATACTTTTATGTAATAGGAATCTCATAATTATAACCACTTTATAATTCTCTTTGCAAAGTATATTTTGTTTCAAAGGCCTTATAATAAGTAAATATTAATAGTAAAATTTAATGTGCTTTTGTAGATAAAGAATAATGCATATATTAAATAATTATTTCAAAAAAATAAATGTTCAATGTAACGACCCGAATTTCACACAATTTCGGTTGGACTACAAGTTGATATTAGGTCAGAAGAATACTTAGTCTGATTAATTTTCTTTCTTAGTAACAAATTTAAATAAAATATGTTCACATTTTCAATACACATCTTGTTTGCATTATTGTACTTATAAAAATTTTAGATACAAAAGAATTTCTTACAACTGAGTATATCTTCAATGCAGAATGATATTCCGCGGAATCGTAGCTGTGCGACATGTCTTACTAACAGAAGCGTTTCCAAACTATTGTGGGGCTTTGTGGAGGAAAGTAAGGGGGTGAGCTCAACATGGTCAGTAAGAAAAACCCCATAGCAGGAAGATAAATATACTACCTAAAAAATATATTTTTATATTTGACGAATCCAGAATATTTTCACAAAGTATATAGATGATTTGGTAATTTCTCAGTTACCAGAGTCAGAATTCGAAAAACAGATTTAGTATCGACAGTGTAATCTTTTACTGTGGTAAATACAAAAATTTCAAAGCTTCTAGTAGCAAAATAAACAGAATTTCAGATATCTCAGTTCATGCAGATAATTCAGAAAATATTTCAAATAAATATCGAGGCACTGCCAGTTCCTAAAAATCAAAATCGAAAAATTCATGGCAAATTCAGTATGAAAATGGAACTGAAATCAATACCATTTCTAAAACTTTTAAAAGCGATGACGGTGTGACACTTTGCTCCCGTATGATTCAAGTGGTGGCACCCACGGTCTATTATGCATTAAAATATTCAGTTTCATACGAAATAAAATCACACAGTCAATTCAAAAGTTCAAATAGACGAGACAAGACAGGCATGCTATATCATATATCAGAAATGACTATTGGCCAATGTCGGTGACTCCGGACAATTCACGAGCCAGGTGTGTTGGGATGTGAATCGTCGTGGGAGTGGTCAGCTACCCAAACGGCTCACAGATCAAAATGTCTGAAAACCAGAAACAGAATTAGAAACATGGTATATCATACTCGTGGACCACAGATACAGAAACAGATACAAAACAGACAGAAATGCAGCATGATCTCACCAACGCCTTTGTCTCAAAATCAGTGCGACACGGACCGTACATCACACAGTCAGTACGCGCTCAAGCACATATCATCAGAATAGCTTTATAAGTAAATCATTTTATCTCAAATCACATATAAATTCAATTGTTTCATGAAACCGTTCAAAACAGGCTGACTAGCCCATTTTCGGATAAAATCCCAAAAAACAGTCTACGAAAATTCAAAATTCGAGATTTTCGATATTTAAAACAGAATTCAAGCCCCATCAGAATCTATGCAAACCATTTAAATTCAATCCGTAAAATTAGGTTGTTCAACTAGGCTAAAATCTCTAATTTTTTAGAGTTATAAAATTCAGCTTAGATATTTCGATAATTTCGGTACTGTGAAATTCAACCTAAAATTTTATATCTACAAATATACAAAAATTACGCATATTTATCTCTAACAGTAACAAGAATTTTCCTTACCTCGGTATCTGTCCGTAGTTCTCAATGCCTAAACGCTATAAGTCGATAGGTCCGGTCCACTCGATTAATTTTTCGGAGCTCTTTCTTGAGATTTCCTAAATTTTCAGTACACTATTCTATTTTAAATATCTCCACTTATATATTTATATATACATATATAATCCCTTATACATATATATATATATATATATATATATATATATATATATATGTGTGTATTTCTTTCTTTTCTTTTCTTCTTTCTTTCTTTCTTTTCTTTTTCTTTTTCTTTTCTTTCTCTTTTTAAACTTCTCGCCATTTTCCTATTCTTTTTCTTTCTTCTTGCCCGACAACTGTTCATCCTTCCTTTTCTTCTCTGTTTCTGATTTTCAACGCTGTTCCTAACATCACCGGCGCTGCCGCCTCCTTCCTTCATCACCATCCTTACTCCACCCTTCACAGTTCACATCTCTGCCACCATCAACTCTTTTCTCCCTCGGTTCCCATTTTCCCTCGGCTTGCTCAATCCCCTGGTAGTCCTCTTACGCAGCGCTACTTCGTCCCTCTGTTTCCCAGGCCACTGTTCTGTCTCCCTCTCATTGCTATAGGCCCACAGTCTCAACCTTGCATTGCCAGTTTACCAAGAGGCCGAGAGGCTCCAACCTTCTTTTACTGCCCTCTACGACTTTGCATCGTTTTCTCTTTCGATAGCCTAGAGGAGTCAGAACAAACAGAGGAGTTTCAGCCTCCTTTTTCTCTCTTTCGGTCACCTGTACAGCCTCTTCATCACTTCATCATTTTTCCAGAACCACCATCAGCAGCCTTGGGCCCCGGCCATCATCACTATCGCCATCACCCCTTTTCCAGAACACTAGCCTTCCCTTCTGTTCTGGACCGATGTTGCCCCTGTATTTCCTTCTGTTCCAGTTTTCAGTTCTGGCCTGTGGGTTCCTCTCGACTCTCTCTCCCTTTCCCTTATTCATCTCTGTTTCCAGCATTTCACTCTCTCCCTTGCGTCTCTCCCCTCAGCTTTCCTTCCTGTTGTCCTTCTCTCGGTCAATATATATATATATATATATATATATATATATATATATATATATATATATATATTCCTGATTTTGGAGCAATAAATCTCTGCCCTCTCCTCCACTTGTGTCTATCACTTCTTCCTTCAGCTTTCAGGTTTCAGTTTTCTTCAGTTTCTTTGGTGGTTGCCTCGGTTTCATCCATCACCTCTCCCTCACGTTTTCTTTCCTGATATCAGTACCAGGGATTTAAATTGCGGTCGCGACCTCGTTTTCGGTTGCGTTGCGTTTGTCGCGGTTGCGGATATAACGGAGATCATCGCGGTCATTATGGCTATCGCGGTCGTGATTTTTTTTAATTCACACAAATTAACAAAAAATTTAATATTTGCAATTATAATCATAATTGGTCACTATCAAAAATCAATATCAATATTATTTTTCTCTTAAATTATAATAATATTTAGTGCTATATTTTTAAACATTAATAACATAAATTTAACAATAAAAATTCTACTGAAAAATTTATATTAACAATATTAATTTTACCCTATTTGAGATAAATACTAAACATTTAAACTAATTAGTAAACAATTTTTATACAATTATTAAATATTTACTTACAGAATTATTAATTAATACTAACTTCTTAAAAAATTGTATTAATTATACTAATTAAAAAAATAATTACTAAAAATTATACTAATTACAAAAATTATATTAATTTAATTAAAACCCTTTTACCCATTAACCCAACCAACCCACGTTGACCCACCCACCCACTGTCCCTAACCCCCACCCAGGCAGGAGGCCTTCTGCGATTTTCTTCCTAATTTGTCCCTTTCATCTTTGCTGGCTTCTGCGATTTTCTGCGATTTTCTTCCTAATTCGCCCCCTTCATCTTTGCTGGCTTCTATGATTTTCTTCCTAATTCCTACCCTATTTTCTATCACTTCTCATCCTTCTACTCTGTCATTCAATGCCCATTTCAGATTTGCTCCAAGAAAGCAGATGCCTTTCCAAGCTCCAACCATTCTGTCCCCTCCTCACCAATCTCTTCAGTCACCCTCTTCCCCACCCATCCCTCCTATCCATCGATTTTACAATCAAACATCAGAAATCTGAGATTTAGCTCTACCTCACATGGTTGCTGCCATTTGCCTCTCTGTTTCTGTTATTGTTTGTTTCTCTGTGTTGTGTGTGGTTGTGTTACTGCTGCCGATCAAATACTGATTGTTGATGGTTTGGCTCTCGTATGCTTTCTGTTTGGTGTGAATTGGTTGATACTCTGATTTTTTTATACAAACAGTGTATTATGGTGCTGTTACGGGTGTGAAAATTTTTCACACCCGTTATTTCTTCAGTAGCGGTGGCGGCCACCGCCGCTACCGCAAAATAGTGGCCGCAACGTGGCCTCGCGGCTGCTATTTGAAACCCTGATCAATACCCGACAGTGCTTCCATCTGACATATATGTGTATATCTATATGTACATATATATATATATATTGCCCCACTTAAACACTGTGACACTCTGTCTTCTAACCTGTTTCAGTCTCATTTCTTTCTCTCGTGTCCTGTAGCCCCTCACTTCTCACTTACGCCTCTGCTGCCCTTTCATGTTTCCTATACCAACTTATAATTTATATATGCATTTTCCCTTTTGTTTTTTTTCTCAAGGAGCTGCAATTTGCAATCTCCTATTCCTTCTCTCTCTCGTTCCCCATGTTCTGCCGAGATCATTACCCATGTACCTATATTACTGTAGTGTTTATCTTACCTACTTACTCCCACTTCCTCTCTATTCATTCTGAAATCAAGTTACAGCCAACGAGACAACTCTTCTCCACATTTCCCTTTTTCCCTAGGCTACCATATCTCGTTGCTTCACCTCTTTCACAGGCTGTTTCAGTTTTCCTCTCGTCCTTCAATAAATCCTTGTACCATTATATATATATATAGGCTTGCCAACGAGACAACTCTTCTCCACATTTCCCTTTTTCCCTAAGCTGCCATATCTCGTTGCTTCACCTCTTTCACAGGCTGTTTCAGTTTTCCTCTCGTCCTTCAATAAATCCTTGTACCATTATATATATATATATATACATATATATATATATATATATATATATAGGCTTGCATGTGAATATGGCAAGTGGCTCTCGGCATCGGTTTGTGTATGTTTTTTGCATATATATTTATTTATATATATATATATATATCTTTCACATTAGTTGCTGCATGCTCTCGAGTTTTGGTTCTCTAATGAAACCAATTTCCATAGCTCATGTTCATATGTACATTATATATATATATATATATATATATATATATATATTCATATATTTAATTCCAGGAAAAAAAATAAAACATTACCCATATGTGTACATTTATGTTTTTGTCAAATTTTCCTTGTAGTATAAAAAGTGAGTTTAATATAATAATTGTGCCTACCTAATCCGGAGGGACACTTACGCCATGATCTAGCAGATAAAAACAAATTTTTATTTATATCCCTTATAAATATTTGTTCCATTAACTTAAATGTTTTTGGATTAAATAAAATTCTCCTAAATTCCTTGTAGTAATTTGTAATTTAATTTAATTATCCTCCAAGTGAACTCTTTCAGTCCCAAATGTTTTAGATTGTTGTTTCTTGGTAAGACAAAATGTATGCAAATTCATGGTTTTTACATTCTCTCCATCTTAGGAAATTTGGTCCGCAAATTTAGGAGTAATTTAGTCCTTAAACATATGCGGTATGTCTCTCGCATTAGACTCTCTAATTCCCACGTGATCTCTTTTGAAGCATGGTACTGCCACAAAACTTTGACCAGAAGAATTGTCTTAAACCGCAATACCTTTTCCTTCCTTACCAGTATTCGAATCGGCTTTTTCACATAGTTCATATCCTCCTTCAACTCCAGTGATTCATAACTAATCACATGGATCGGATCCGGATGATACTTGCGTAGCATTGAAACGTGGAAGGTATCGTGAATACTTGATAACTGTCACGACCTTCTCCCTTTGTCTATGACCTTTACCTTACCATTTACAATTGGGTTGTGAGTCAACATCCAATCCATATTTCATACATTTTAAATTTAAATAAATTTGTTTAATTGAAGTAGAATAGAAACTGGACTCTTATATATATATATATATATATGTGCGGAAGAGTTTACACCAGTTTCTATTATATACATCCCCCAAAATACAAAATATAAAATTTACTGTGCATTAATTTACATGATACAAAATTTTCATCTCAAGTGTATACCTCTCTATACTACTGGATGACTGAAGAAACACGATAGCATGGACGACTGCAGTGTACTCACTACTGCGTAGTATCTGTAGAGGAGGAAATAAGTGTGGTGAGCTAACACGCTCAGTAAGGAAAATATGAAAGCAGGTAGATAACTATACTATCTACATGCTTAAAATACATACATATATATATATATATATATATATTCATTTTCCTTATAAAACATATGCATTCTCTTTAAAACAACTTCCATCAATGCGAAATCGTTAATTCGCTAGATTGGTACATGCATATTCACACAACATACTCTTTTCACACAACTCATCTTTAAAAGCATTGAGTACACATTTAGAAATCGTTTTACACACAACAAATTTAATATACATGAAACATAATTATGGGTTATCATATCCCCAGACACACAGCAGGGGAGACATATGTCACCTCACACAGTAGTGATAATGTCGTATCACACAAATAAATATCGGACTTATGGCCATAGTTGGATTTCAGGCAACACTGATTAGGTGTACGGGAACCCTACGCTTAGGGAGGCGGATCAACCATCCCTTCAGTTTATACTCAAATCACAGTATATCGTACCCCATGGCTAACGCTCAAGGTACATCGTGCTCCCGTGGATCCTTATCACCCATTTATGTTGTCTCAAAATCTCGTGCGAGCAAGTCAGTGCAAGACACACAGCAGTACACGACGGCTCAAGCACAGTTTGTACTCATTACATCACATTCAGAAACCACGTGTGAGCAGGTCAATGCAAGACATACAGCAATACATGATGACTCTAATACAGTTTTGCTTAACACACAGCATAATAGTGAAAACCTCGTGCGAGCAACTCAGCGTAAGACACACAACATAGCTGAGGCATCGAGCACGATATTACTAGGAAATTACATGCGAGCATAGTCTGAGCAAGACACACAGCAATACTCAAAGGTTGTAGCATGATTACTAAAAATCTAGTGCGAGCATCTCAAGTGGAACACACAACATCACCCGAGGCATCGAGTACCTTTTTGTTTTTCTCAAAATCCCTTTAAAAATAACGTGTGAGCGGGGATGGTAATTCCACCTTTGCCTCTCAGACTCTAGCACTATTTCACACAGAAAAGAAATAGAAGGGGCTCCATGTATAGTCATGAGTGAGAGGGCAAATCTCCCTTCAATCACTCATTAGAAGCATTTCATGCAATTAGTTAAACCGAGAGCCCGCCTATTGTTATTCTTTTTCAAAACGTTTGCAAAACCTCTTTTCACAACAATAACATAGAAGTTATGCAACTCATACTTATAAACTTATTCTTATACGTAGTTTTCACCTAGATATATCAATATCTATATACTTATCGCATACATTCGCACACAGCAGGTATGAAAACATATGTATAGCTATCTTTAACAACTCGCACAAGTCCCTTACCTCGAATCACTCTCGAATCGCTTTCCTTCGATTTTCACTTCTCATGATCCGGCCTATCGACTCTAATTATATCCTCTGGAGCTAAAATTGTGTATTACACACATCAGTATCTTATCATATACTTCATTTCACTTGCATGATATTCAAATCAATGTCTTGGGCCATTTATATCTCATTTGGCCTCGTTACATTATTATTGGATCTTACTCTTTCATAAGTCCATTTCGAGTATATAACTCATTTTCGAGAATCTCTCAGACTCCTCAAGTCTATTGAGTCGCTTTAAACCGATATTAAGCTTACAATACCTCAAGTTCATTATTTCGTTTCATTTTGGCATTTCATCGAATACCTCATATACTCACTTTCAATCATCCTTGTTTCTAGCACATGGGTTTCACCAAACTATTATACAAGCATATATACGTGTTCAATAACATCTTTACATGCTCAAATCTCCATTAAATCATGCCTACTCGATTTTCTATCATTAGATCGATTTTAGGTCATATTTTTGTTTAAGTATGTTTATCACATTTCAACCATCAATCTATATACCAATAAACTCATACCAGTGTATAGATCAATTTATGAGATTGATGCATTAAAATCTTACCAATCTTAGCTTTTATCATTTTTCACAACTTTGAGGAAAAACTCAATTTCTCCTTCGATTCAGTGATTCTACCTCTCGTTCCCAGCTATGTTGTTCTTCTCCACTCTATGAACAACTTTGATGTAATAAACTTTTCTCCAACCTCAATGGAAGGTATTGATAGTCTAGAGAGAAAAGTTAGGTTACTTTGCTTTAAAAATGGAAAGGTTTACTGTTTCTCCCATGAAATGCAGTTCAACTGCTCAGTTTATATAGAAATGGCTTGATGAGATCGATCTCCATAAGTGAGGGATAAATCTTCTTCTGCTTTTAGCCTCTCAACATTCAGTTTTCAAGCATGAGAGATCGATCTGTCGAAGAGCATAAGATCGATCTTAGCCAGGCAGAAAGCTTCACAGATCGATCTGGTAGGGAAATGAGATCGATCTGCTTCTGGCCGAAGCATAAGGAGATCGGTCTACTTGAGGATGAGATCGATCCTTACTTGGCAGAGGCTTACCGAGATCGATCTGGCTTGAAGGAGAAATCAATCTCCCCTTGCTTTGCAGCATACTTAGCCGAATTTCATCCCAAATTTTTAAAGCTAACTTCATATCAATTTACCTCACAACTCATCTTGCATTCAATCCACATTTATCACTTAAAAAGATCCATTTCTTATAATTCATACTTAATTAAACTTGTGTGTACATCACGAATTCATATAACAAGTGTGTACATTGGATTTACAGACCTTACATCACTTATGATTCATATTACATAAATGAATGTATACTTAAGGAATCATAAGAGTTACATATGAAAATACGAGTCTTACAATAATGCCGACGGTAAGGCCAATCTGTGTACCTTATCTTTCACTCGGTTCTAAGATCTCAAAAGGTCCGATATAATAGGAACTTAACTTTCTCTTCTTTCCAGATCTCGTTATGCTATTAGAAGGAGAAACTTTCAGGACACCAAATCTCCTACTATAAATCCCAAGGACTATCATCTTTGGTTAGCATAACTCTTTTGCTTGTTCTGAGTTGTTCTCAACTTTTCACAAATTAATTGAATATCTTCAGAAACTTGCTTAACCAAATCGGGAACAATTATCTTCCTTCTACCCACTTCTTCCATCCAATCGGTAAACGACATTTTTTTTCTCAAGAAATTATCGGTACCAATACTAAAGCTAGTTACAGCACCTATCTGAGTCTAACCAGCCACATCAATATTGTGTTTATCATTACGCTGTGCCTGTTTAATTCGATCAATCATGCCCAAATTCATCTCTCAGGCTAATCACCATGTAATGAATGTTGGCATCAGGAAAATGATCACATCTAAGTTGAGGTCCACCAATAATTCAATAACTCATGTCCCTGACCAATATACATAACGCCATCCCAAAATCACTTCTGCTCAAAGCACTAACCCGAGTCATTTCCTTTTTCTTGTATTAGATGACCTTTGTGAAATTTAATATTTAAACCTTCTTGATCAATAAAATTCTACAATTCTTTGTCGCACAAGTAATGGTATCCTGACTTCAAACACGAATATTACAACTGTCAATTCCAGTTTATGGTTTAAGGATCAGGTATTTCTAGATACTGTCAAGTCTCTCAGGCGGGGAGATATTTTGAAATACCTTCATTAGCCATCAGACTAGACCACATAAACTGGTTATGGATATAAAGGTTCAAGGTTTAATCCCAATAGGAAGCAAGGTACCAGAATTTATCGCAATTTCACATTTATCCTTTATTCACAATTCAAATTCAGTTCACATCACTAGATCCGAATCGTTTCAAATATCAGAGATCTTCTTACCTTGCATACATCTCTTATTCCTATATAACTTGTATTCAGGATTTATCCCATTTCAACATTTGTTTCATTTTGTATATCAATTATAACAAAACTCTTTCCTTATTTTAATTAAGTCTGCATCCCAAAACATTAGCACACCTAACTTTCAATCCTTAGATTTGAAACATACTTCATACTCCAAAGTTTCTTTATATTTCAAAATTCTGAATCATCTTAACAGTTTTGGGTCTTTCCCACTAATCTATAACCCATGTTTTGGGAGAATCCAATTAACTCCTATTTTTGATACAAAGCGACCTAGAAGACTCTAGGTTTCCTTAAAAATTAATGTTAGTACACTCCAAAGTGGATCACCTGGTCCGATAATCTCCTTTCATGTAGTCTTTGTAATTGTTTTTTTAGTATTTCTAATTCAATCAAAGCCACTGAGTACAGTAGTCTAAATAGTTAATTCGATACTATGTGCTAAATCAATTTCAGAACTCCACCTTTCAATTTGGTGGTAACTTTGACAGATCATCCAAATATGTGTTGGAAATCCCTCTGTCTACTGGGGTGTCTTTTTACTCTCATCACTCTCACTGCTTCTTTAGGACATCTCTTTTCTGTCACTCTCTTTACCTTTTCATTTTCTTAGTAACTTTGAAATATATGTTTCATATTATTACAGTTGCGTCTTGCGCACTGCTCATTCAAAATAACATCCCGTGGAGCTAACTTAGCTCGATTAATGATTCTAGTACCTCCTATAAGTTTTCTGGACTTCCTTCATTTTCACATCTCCACTCATTCGGATTACGCTTCTCCCAAAACCATAATTTTAGTTTCGTATTCATTCTCAGACTTGTTACCTTATGTCCAATTTGATCATTTCATCTATAATTGTCATTGTACTTATTCGGGATGTGTTACCGCCTAAAGGCCTTCAGAAACATATCTCATGTAATTTTTTGATGTCGGCTCTTGAATTAAATCGGGGAACTTCCCTCCAAGCTTGACTTCCCATTTCGATGTTGATGCTACAAAAGGCTACTTTCTTTATAGTAGCTCACTCTGAAAATTCGTGTAGCTTCTCCAATTCCTTAACACAAAAGTTGCAAAAACAACTTTCTCGGTAGAGTTACTTCTAAAATCATCAAGTTTTTCTATCTCATTCATTCAACCCTCTGAATCACTGTATTCTTAGCCTTAATGAAAAACAGAGGCTTAAACGTTTGAAGTTGCCTCTATTAGGTTTACAGTCGTACCCTACGAATCCATATAAATTATTCCAATTCATTTATTCCAATTTTCCATCACATTTGGATTATTGACTCCAATATATATTAGTGTACTATTTTTTGAAATTGTCTCAGTCTTTCTTTCAGTCACACCTCAATCATTATCATTATCACGGAGCCACTATCACTTGACCTGACAATATCATCATTGTTTTCATCTCCCGCTCAATCTTTACAAATCAGACTCCAAAATTTCTAATGAAACTATAAGGTGTACACTCAAACGAGGGTTCACTACACCTCTCGGGCCTATCTAAACAGCCTTGAGGAATGGTTCATTTCCATCTGCCAATATGGTTGTAATACTAATCAGTCATATCTATCAGTTTCCCTTCATTCAATGACACAATTTTCAATAAGGCACAGCCAAGTATACCCGTTTGTATCTAAATAATGTACAGTAATGATGGGGATAGGAACTTTCCAAAATTTCTCTTACTCTAATAATCGACTCGCATCAGGTCAACTTGGCTTTGATACCACTTTTGTAACGACCTGAATTTCACACAATTTTAGTTGGGCTACAAGTCAA
The DNA here is from genome assembly GCA_033439115.1 of Firmiana major. Classification (NCBI taxonomy): domain Eukaryota; kingdom Viridiplantae; phylum Streptophyta; class Magnoliopsida; order Malvales; family Malvaceae; genus Firmiana; species Firmiana major. Next base: position 45,871,154 of record CM065905.1, read on the forward strand.
TACTAGGTCAGAATAATACTCAGTCTAATTAATTTTCTTTCTTAGTAACAAATTTAAATAAAATATGTTCACATTCTCCATACACATCTCATTTTCATTACTATACTTATAAATATTTTAGATACAAAATAATTTCTTACAACTAGGTTTACCTTCAACGCAGAATGATACTCCGTGGAATCGTAGCCGTGCGACATGTTTTACTAACGGAAGCGTTTCCAAACTACCGTGAGGCTCTGTGGAGGAAAGTAAGGGGGTGAGCTTAACATGATCAGTAAGAAAAACCTCATAGCAGGTAGATAAATACACTACCTAAAATATATGTATTTTTATATTTGACAAATTCAGAATATTTTCACAAAGTATATAGATGATTTGGTAATTTTTCAGATACCAGAGTCAAAATTTAGAAAACAGATTTGGTATCGGCAGTATAATCTTTTACTATGGTAAATAAAAAAATTTCAGAGCTTCTAGTAGCAAAATAAACAGATTTTCAGATATCTCAGTTCATGCAGACAATTCAGAAAATATTTCAAATAAACACAGAGCGCCAATTTCAAAAAATCAAAGTTGAAAAATTCATGGCAAATTTAGTATGAAAATGGAACTGAAATCAATATCGTTTCTAAAACATTAAACAGCTTTTAAAAGCGACGACAGTGTGGCACTTTGCTCTCGCAGGATTCAAGAGGTGGCCCCCACGATCTTTTATCCATTAAAATATTCAGTTCCATACGAGATAAAATCACACGGTCAATTCAGAATTTCAAATAGACGAGGCAAGACAAACATGCTATATCAGATATCAGAAATGACATTAGCCAATGTCATGACTCCGGGCAATTCACGGGCCAGGTGTGCCGAGATGTCAATCGCCGTGGGAGTAGTCAGCTACCCAAACGGCGCACAGATCAGAATGTCCGAATACCAAAAATAGATTCAAAAACACGATACATCATACTCATGGACCACAGATACAGATACAAAATAGACAAAAATGTAACATGATCTCACCAACGCCTTTGTCTCAAAATCAGTGTGAGACAGACCGTACTATACACAGTCAGTACACGCTCAAGCACATATCATCAGAATAGCTTTATAAGTAAATCATTTCATCTCAAATCACATATAAATTCAATTTTTTCATGAAACCGTTCAAAACATGCTAACTAGCCTTTTTTCGGATAAAATCCCAAAAAATAATATATGAAAATTCAAAATTTGGGATTTTCGATATTTAAAACAGAATTCAAGCCCCATCAAAATCTATGCAAACCATTTAAAGTCAATTCATAAATTTAGGTTGTTCAACTAGGCTAAAATCTCTAATTTTTCAGAGTCATAAAATTCAACCTAGATTTTTCGATAATTTCTATACTACGAAATTCAATCTAAAATTTTATATCTACAAATATACAAAAATTACGCATATTTATCTCTAGCAGCAACAAAAATTTTCCTTACCTCGGTATCTATCTGTAGTTCTCAATGCCTCAACGCTATGAGTCAGCAGGTCCGGTACACTCGATTAATTTTTCGGAGCTCTTTCCCGAGATTCCCAAATTTTCAGTACACTATTCTATTTTCAATATTTCCACTTATATATTTATATATATACATATATAATGCCTTATACATATATATATATATATATATTTCTTTTCTTTTCTTTTCTTTTTTTTTTAACTTCCCGTCATTTTCCTGTTCTTTTTCTTTCTTCTTGCCCGATAACTATTCATCCTTCCTTTTCTTCTCTGTTTTCGATTTTCAACACTGTTCCTAGCATCACCGGCGCTGCCGCCTCCTTCCTTCATCACCATCCTCACTTCACCCTTCACAGTTCACGTCTCTGCCACCATCAACTCTTTTCTCCCTCGGTTCCCATTTTCCCTCGACTTGCTCGGTCCCATGGTACTCCTCTTACGCAGCGGTACTTTGCCACTCTGTTTCCCAGGCCACTATTCTATCTCCCCCTCACTGCTATAGGCTCGCAGTCTCAACCTTGCATTGCCAGTTTACCAGGAGGCCGAGAGGCTCCAACCTTCTTTTACTGCCCCTGCATCATTTTCTCTTTCGACAGCTGGAAGAGTCGGAGCAAATGGAGGAGTTTCAGCCTCCTCTTCCTCTCTTTTGGTCACCTGTACAGCCTCTTCATCACTTCATCATTTTTTCAGCACCACCATCAGCAGCCTTGGGGCCCGACCATCATCACCATCGCCATCACCCGTCTTCCTGAACACTGCCCTTCCCCTCTGTTCTGGACCGATGCTGCCCCTGTATTTCCTTATGTTTTGGTTTTCAATTCTGGCCCGCGGGTTCTTCTCGGCTCTCTCTCTCTCTTTCCCTTATTCATCTATGTTTCCAGCATTTCACTCTCTCCCTCGCGTCTCTCCCCTCGACTTTCCTTCCTTCATTACCTTTCCTTCATGCTGTCCTTCTCTCAGTCAGTATATATATATATATATATATTGATGTTGCCTAACTGACAGCAACAAGAAAATGCCTTTCGCGTTGTCTGATTGCACTAACGACAAAAGGGTGACGTCGATGGAATTTGTTCCACGGGTTCTTCGTATGTCCTGCAAAAACAACAGGAATCAGAGGGGGCAGGGATTTGACCCTGCACGCGTACTCTGATGATTAAGTAAGTAATCGGAGTTGTGAATGTATGAAGAAGAGAATGTAATACTTAAATCAGAGAGTTTAAGGCTTTTCCCTTCTTTTTGGTTCTTTTTTCTCTTTTTTCTTTCGGATCCGGCCTTCTCTTTTCAGAGAGCTCACCTGGTATTTATAGATTTCTGCAAGTCGGTTCGAGCTGAGGCCCAGGCGCGTGTCTGGGCCGCGACAGAGTCATAGAGCACTCTGTCGCGCCTCGAGTTCAAGCAGCTAGCGGGGGACCTCTACCGCAGGCTGTGCGAGAGACCTCCACCGCAGTCTGTGAGGGAGACTATGCAGCAGGCTGTGCGGGGGACTTCTATCGCGGGCTGTGCGGGAGACCTCCACCGCAGTCTGTGCGGGAGACTATGCCGCAGCCTGTGCGGGAGACTATGCCGCAGGCTGTGCGGGGGGCTTCTATCGCGGGCTGTGCGGGAGACCTCTACCGCAGACTGTGCGGGAGACCTAGGCTGCAGGCTGTGCGAGAGACCTCTACCGCGGACTGTGCGGGAGACCTATGACGGGGTGCAATGCGGGAGACCAATGTCGCGATATAGACGATGGAGGTCTGCCGCGCCACTCTGTCGCCAAATCTGCCATGTGGCTCGTTCTTGGTTTGACACGTGGTAGGCGGATAGTTGCACACGTGGTTTCTGGTGACACGACCACCATCAATTGCTCCCCACTCTTTGGTAGGAATCTTTCCTGCGAAAGAGTATCTGGGTCTGGACTTTTCTCGGGTCGGGTCGGATCTCCGCGCGTGTGTCGACGCGGGTGAGCCGCTATATATACTGGGCCCCTGTTGTCCTTGTCGCTATTGTGTTCTCCCGCAAAAAGACACTCAGCCGCGATTTTCTTTGGACACTCTCTCGCAACTCTGCCGCAAATCCACCGTACTCTGCCGCAACTCTGTCGCGTACACATCACTGTGTCGCAACACTACCGCAGCTTCTTCATACTCTGTCGCCAGTCCCTCCTTTTCTTCATTTTAGGTAATTTCATAGTCCGTAGCCCCACTCTTTTGATTTACGGACTCCTAAAATGGCTGGCCATGGTATAGGAAAACAAATTGATCTAGGCGTTAAGTCGACCTTAAAGGAAGCCGACGTCCAAGACCTAGAATCCCGATTTCCTTTACCCGAGGGATACTCTTATAGGCTCCCAACCCCTCAAGAGAGCGACATACGTCGTGTGTCCGACGGGGCTGTCGTTTTTAGGGCAGCTTTGGAGTTAGGACTCCGCTTCCCATTGTCCGACTTCGGGGCTTCGTTCCTTAGGACGTACAGGGTATCCCCGGGACAACTGCATCCTCATGCATGGATGCAATTGGTAGCGTTCACCGTGCACTGCCATTTAAGGGGCGTCCCTCCGTCCCTTCCTCTTTTAGAAGTATTCTTTAGGCTTCGAGGGAGCCCCGGCTTAGTGCCTTACTCACTTCAGCGGGTGTACCAGCCCAGTTTTGAGAACCGATTATTCAAGAAACCGGCTAACAAGCTTTATGGTTTCGAAACGGAATGGCTGGTCGTGGAAGTGCCCGAGGGCCTGGATTTCCCCACTCGTTGGGAGAATAGGTGTGAAATCCCCAAGGGTCCCCGGGTTGCCACACTTAGGGAGCAGTTGTCTTCTGACGTCAACAAACTGCTAGTCCCTCATCCCCTTAGCCTCGACACCCTTATATCAAATGAAAATTTGATATTAGCAGGCTGGGGTGTGGGTCCGGTCCCTGTTGCCGGACCCTCTGTTCCTTCGTCAGATCCTCTGCCTTCGGTTTCCCCCGAGTTAAATCCTGAAGCACCTAGGCCACAAGAGGATATAGGGAGCACCAACGTAGAATCAAGTTCTGGCAGCGAACCCTTAGCCGATCTGACTGGCTGGGAAGGGTTCGGCTCTACTTTCATGGTGCTCCCTGATGACGACGCCATAAATATAGAGTCCCTTCAGGAGCATCTCGATTCTCCTGACGGTAACTTTTAATTGTTTCCCGTTGCTTATCGTTTCTGATCAATTTTTGACCATTGATGTATTTTCTTTCTTTTTGCAGATATGAGTCATTTTCGACGATCGTTGGGTCGCCAGGTCTCTGAGGCTGGTCCTTCCAGCGCTCCTACCAGGAAGAGGTATCGTTTGGCCGACGATGTCCCAAGTGAGGCACCGGTCCCCTCTCATCCACCTCGTACTCGGACCCCTCCTGTTTCTAGGCAGGCGATGCCTCCCCCTCCTTCGGAGCAGAGGGATCTCTCTCGGGATAGGGGGAGAGTTGCCTCATCCTCACGGGGGGTTTCCGAGTCATCCGGGCGATCACGCTCCGAGGAGCGTGCGGAATGCAATATCATTCCATCTCAGCGGAAGAATCGAAGGCGCTTGTACATCGAAGGTTCGATGGGAAGCAGGCCAATACTGCCGAGGATAGGCCCTGCTGAGGAGAGGTCCTACCCCATGGACGGGGGAAACATTATGAGGGGCCACGAGTTTCGAGTCTACCCCGGGGTTCGTGACAACGACATTTTGGACACTCCCGAGGTGGCCTCCCGGTTAAGCTGGTCCACTATCCTTCCTCGGGACGAGGCAAGGATATTCAGAAACTACCCGGAGGGGGAGGATTTAGCTGACATGGAGGCATTGAGGGTAAGTTTCATACTCCTCTTCGTTTGACTCCTTTTTGCCACATTCTTTGAATCTAACTTTTTGCATTTCTTTGCAGCTGGCTCAACGAAATGTGGCCAACAATGCCCAGCACCGGGCTTATCGGGAGCGTGTCGATAGGGAAATCCGGGAGTTAAAGGACCAAGTTATGGAGTTACAGAACACAGTCAACAACTTGTCCAAACTTTCGGATTTAGTTCGCAACTTGGAGGAGCAGCTCGCTAAGGTTCACCAGGACCTGAGCCAGGCCAAGGGGGATCTCACTGTTGAGACGGCTCGGTCTAGCAGATTTCAAGAGGATCTTCGGGATGCCCACTCTGAGCTAGACTGTATGCAATTCAACTACGGGTCTTTACTTGCTCGGAATCAGGAGCTCGAGCAGCGCGTTGCCGAGTTGGGAAGTCAGGCTGCTCCTACGCTGACCCAAGTGGAGATCAATAGCATACGGGCCGAGGCCGTGAAGGAGTACCGTCTCTCCAAGGATTGCTTGAGACGGAAGGAGGATTTCTCGAATCCCTATGTAAAGTACGAGTTCTATCTTGCCCGATCATGGTTAGAAGCACATAGGGAAGGAGAGAAATTCCCCGAGCTCCAGTACACCAACGAGGCGATGCTATTTGAGGCTCCCGACTGGACTAAATATGAGCTTGAAGCCGAACCTGCAGACGAGTTATTCAGGAGGACCGCCCAAGATGATCTCGCCAACCTCACTGGTCCTTGGGAGATCATGGATTTGGACGGTGCTCCCGAGCCTATCGAGGCTCTTATTGATTTAGACGGCGAGGAGGGTCAACAGTCCTTGGGAAGTGATGGTCCGTCTACAGCTGATCCCCAGTTTCCTCCCGAAGAGTAGATAGCTATTTTTGTTTCTTGTATTTCTTTTCAAGTACTTTGTTGTTTTTTATTTTAACTTCGTACTTTTGTTGAATGTAATCGTAAAGATCTGTTTGTAATGACTTTTGAATGAAATGAAATTGAGATTTTTGTTCATGCTTTGTATTGCACTACTTCTCTATTTATCATTTATCATTCTTTGTCCATTTTTTTATTTTGCTTGAATGTTGATAGAAAGGAAAACTTTCAGAAAGAATTTTTTGAGTGAACGTATAATTGTTTAAGGCTTGATTACTGTGACGTGTATGCGTCTTTAGTTTTTATAGCCTTGATATTTTTATCGCCTGGCCACAGCGACGCATAGCGCCTCAGGCTCTTACGGCTTAGTTAATTGTATACGCTTGGCCACAGTGACGCATAGCGCCTCAGGCTCTTACGGCTCGGTTGAACTACGCCTGGCCACAGTGACGCATAGCGCCTCAGGCTCTTACGGCTCATCTGAACTACGCCTGGCCACAGTGATGCATAGCGCCTCAGGCTCTTACGGCTCGTCTGAACTACACCTGGCCACAGTGACGCATAGCGCGTCAGGCTCTTACGGCTCGTCTGAACTACGCCTGGCCACAGTGACGCATAGCACCTCAGGCTCTTACGGCTCGTCTGAACTACGCCTGGCCACAGTGACGCATAGTGCCTCAGGCTCTTACGGCTCGTCTGAACTACGCCTGGCCATAGTGACGCATAGCGCCTCAGGCTCTTACGGCTCGTCTGAACTACGCCTGGCCACAGTGACGCATAGCGCCTCAGGCTCTTACGGCTCGTCTGAACTACGCCTGGCCACAGTGACGCATAGCGCCTCAGGCTCTTACGGCTCGTCTGAACTACGCCTGGCCACAGTGACGCATAGCGCCTCAGGCTCTTACGGCTCGTCTGAACTACGCCTGGCCACAGTGACGCATAGCGCCTCAGGCTCTTACGGCTCGTCTGAACTACGCCTGGCCACAGTGACGCATAGCGCCTCAGGCTCTTACGGCTCGTCTGAACTACGCCTGGCCACAGTGACGTATAGCGCCTCAGGCTCTTACGGCTCGTCTGAACTACGCCTGGCCACAGTGACGCATAGCGCCTCAGGCTCTTACGGCTCGTCTGAACTACGCCTGGCCACAGTGACCCATAGCGCCTCAGGCTCTTACGGCTCGTCTGAACTACGCCTGGCCACAGTGACGCATAGCGCCTCAGGCTCTTACGGCTCTTCTGAATACCTGTCACAAGATTTAGATGCATAGAAGTTGCAGATGTATAATAAAATGACATTCTGCGTGATGATTTGATGACAATATCTTGTGATGGTATAAACAAATGATAATACTGTTTGGGAAGGAAAATATAGCGATTAATTCAAATACAGCTTTAGGTGATTTGAATTCCATGTTTTCCCTATCTTCTTCCCTTGTAGAGTTTTCAGAACACAGGTGTTAGGTCCAATCTTGTATCTGATTCTGTATGGACCTTCCCAATTGGCTCTGAATTTCCCATCCTCCTTCAGGGCATTCGTGATCTGCGACTTTCTGAGCACTAGATCTCCCTCAAACATTGGCATATCTCTCACTCGGCTATTGTAGTAGTTGGCCACCCTCTGATGATAGGATGCCAATCGAATAGCCGCGGCTTCTCTATGTTCATCGAGAAGGTCCAAGCCTTCCCTTAGAGCTTGTGAGTTTTCTTCCTCTACTAAGGGTACCACTCTTGGTGATAGCGCTCCAATTTCCATGGGGATCAGTGCTTCTGCGCCGTATACCAGGCTGAATGGCGTTTCTTTGGTTGACACACGACTGGTGGTACGATATGCCCATAGAACACTAGGCAATTCGTCCACCCATGCCCCTTTTGCTTTGTCTAGCCTGGTCTTCAGCCCATGAAGGATAGTTCGATTACTGACTTCGGCCTGTCCATTAGCTTGAGGATATGACACTGAGGAGATCCTTAGCTGAATGTTGAGGCTCTTACAAAATTCACGGAAGGCATTGCAATCAAATTGTTTTCCATGGTCGGCATTTAAGATGCGGGGAATTCCAAATCGACAGATAATGTCTTTCCACACCATTGCCTCCACTTTCTTTTCCATGATTGTGGCTAAAGGCTCTGCTTCAATCCACTTTGTAAAGTAATCGGTAGCCACTAATAGGAACTTTCTTTGACCCGTGGCCAATGGGAAAGGTCCAAGAATGTCCAATCCCCATTGTGCAAAAGGAATTGGCTGTACTGTGCCTTGAGAGGGAGTCACTGGGGCTGTTGTGATAGGCGCAAACCTCTGGCATTTGTCACACCTGCGGGTTTGGTCCATCGCATCTTTCTTCAACGTTGGCCAGTAGAATCCCGATCGCAGTACTTTAGCAGCAAGAGCTCTCGCTCCTAAGTGTTCGCCGCAAATTCCTTCATGCACTTCGGCTAAAGCATAGCTTGCTTGTTCCGGTCCCAGACATTTCAATAAGGGTGACGAATATCCCCTTTTGTACAGTTCTCCATTGATGAGTGTGAACTTCGCCCCTTGTATTTTTAAGTGACGAGCCTCATCCTTATCTTGGGGGAGTGTTCCTTCGGTGAGATACTGTTTGTATGGGGATCTCCAGTCCTCTCCCAGTTGAATGTCACACACTTCGACCTCTTCAATACTAGGTCATTTGAGCCTCTCCACCTTCACTGTCCTTCCTCGTGTTTCGGTGGAAGAGGCTAACTTAGATAATGCATCAGCATGTGTGTTTTCAGACCGGTTGATTTGTATCAGCTGAAAGCTTTTGAAAGTTTGGGCCAAAAGTTGGACTTTCTTCAAGTAAGGGACCAGCAGCGGTTCTCGTACTTCGTACTCTCTGCTGAATTGGTTCACCACCAATTGAGAATCACTGTGTGCTATCAAGTGGTGAACTTGTAGCTTCTTCGCTAACATCATCCCTGCTATCAGAGCTTCATACTCCGCTATGTTGTTCGAACTGGGGAATCCGAACCGTAGGGAGTATTTAAGGGATTTTCCTTCGGGTGATACCAGGACTATACCCGCTCCACTTCCGTTGGCACTTGATGCCCCGTCGACATGCAGCAACCATGGGTGAGCCTGCCCTTCACTGCTGTCGCTTGGGATAGTGCATTCTACGATGAAGTCGGCCAGAGCTTGACCTTTGATAGCCTGCCGTGGTTGGAATGTGATTTCGTATCCCCCAAGCTCCACTGCCCATTTCACTAACCTTCCTGAATGTTCAGGTTTCTGGAGGATCTGTCTTAACGGTTGATCTGTCAAGACGGTGATAGGGTGTGCTTGGAAATACGGGCGCAACTTTCGCGAGGCCATCAAAAGGGCTAATGCTAGCTTTTCGGCCAGCGGATAGCGGGTCTCTGGATCCAATAACACTTTACTCACGTAGTAGATGGGACGGTGCACCATTTCATCTTTCTTCAGTAGCACCGCACTGACGACGAATCACCGACTCCCAAATACATATAGAGTTGTTCTCCTTCCAGGGGCCTTGTTAATAAAGGCAACTGTTTCAAGTATTCCTTGAGGTCTTCAAAGGCTTTTTGACAATCTTCTGTCCATTCGAAGTTCTTTCCCCCCCGTAGAGTTTTGAAGAATGGCAGGCTCCTTTCGGCTGATTTTGACAAGAAGCGATTCAGAGCTGCTATTCTGCCTGTCAATCTCTGGACTTCTCTTACGGTGGTTGGGGGTTTCATGTCAATGACCGCCTGTACCTTCTCAGGATTTGCCTCAATGCCCCTGTTAGTGATCATGAAGCCTAAGAACTTCCCTGATCTTACCCCGAATGAGCACTTTTCAGGGTTTAGCTTCATGTTGAATCTCCTCAATACTTCGAATACTCTGAACATTTGATCAGTATGAGACTCTCCTACGCGGCTCTTGATTATCATATCGTCCACGTAGGTTCCATGGTATTTCCCAGAAGATCTTTGAACACTTTGCTCACCATTCGTTGATAGGTGGCTCCCGCGTTCTTTAGACCGAACGGCATTACCCTATAGCAATAGGTTCCGTCGTAGGTTATAAAGGAAGTCTTTTCTTCGTCTTCTGGGTGAAGCATGATTTGGTGATACCCGGAGAATGCATCCAAGAAACTGAGGAATTCGTAGCCGGATGTTTCGTCTACTAGTCTGTCTATCCGAGGTAGGGGGTAAGAATCTTTAGGGCAGGCTTTGTTCAGGTCGGTGAAATCCACACACATTCGCCACTTCCCGCTAGATTTCTTTACCATCACTACGTTGGCTAACCACTCAGGGTAGTAGACCTCTCGGATGAATCCGGCACCCAGGAGTTTATTCACTTCTTCAGTGATTGCTTTTTGTCGTTCCGGGGTGAAACTCCTCTTCTTCTGTTTGACGGGTCTGTGCCCGGGTATGACATTAAGCTCATGGCATATCACTTCGGGACTGATTTCGGGCATGTCCGTCGGACTCCAGGCGAAGACATCCGAGTTTCTTCTCAGGCACTCGACTATGTCGTTCTTTAATTGTTCGCCGAGTTGAGTCCCGATGAATGCCTTTTTCCCTTCATCCCCTTCTGTCAGCTCAACAGCCTTTGTTTCCTCTACAGGCTGAGGTTTGGGCGGATCGTCGATACATAAGGTTTCTTTCCTCTGTGCTACCTTGTTGGCAGTGGAAGCGAGATAACAAGTACGGGCACTCCTTTGGTTTCCTCGTACTTGCCCGACTCCGTTGGGAGTGGGAAACTTCATCAATAGATAGCAAGAGGATATCACTGCCCTCATGTCATTCAGTATAGGTCTGCCCAAAATCATGTTGTAGGCAGCGGAGGTTGACCTGACCACCATGAACAACACTTGCCGGGTCACGTTTTTCGGGTACTCTTCGAGAGTCACAGGCAACTCTATGGACCCGGCAACCTTCACTCGCTCCCCCGTGAATCCGTATAGTGGCGTCATAACGGGCTTTAACCTATCTTCGGATATGTTCATTTTTTCGAAGTAGTTCCAATAGATCAGGTTCACTGAGCTCCCGTTATTGACCAGGACTCTGCTCACCGGGTGTTTAGCCACTACCGTGGATATCACCATGGGGTCGTCATGGGGCATGACAATATCACCTTTGTCAGCTGGAGTGAACATGATGGGCTCTTCATCCGCCTGTTCCTCCATCACAACGTTAACCTGATACGCTTGCCTTGCGTAGCTTTTGCGGGAAGTAGAGGAGCTTCCTGCACTTGAGTCCCCCCCTGCGATGACATTTATTGCGGGGGCTGTAGGTTCGTTGTTTGGCGGATTAGCACGGGGGATTGGCCTGACTGCTTCGTTTCTAGGCCTATCCCTTCTGTTGTCATTATTTGCCCCAGTCCGCGGACGATCATTCCTTTGGTCACGCGGAGGATAACGGGGTCTCTCGCTTCTCCACAGGAAGCGGTTGATCTTCCCCTCTCTGGCCAGTCTTTCCAACTGGTCCATTAAATCTCTGCACCTCTCTGTTAGGTGACCGTGAGCACAATGGAATTCACAGTAGGCTTCGGGGTTTCGTCCTACATCTCCAATTTTCTTCTTGGGGAATTCCAATAATCCTGCCCCTTCGATAGCTGCCAGTATTGCAGTACGAGGCTCGTTCAACCTGGTATAGCCTTCATACCTGAGCCTAGGGGCTTTGTCTACTCTCATGGGTCTTGGGGAGCTTCTTTCGGGTGCATCTCTCTCTCTCTTCTTTCCTTCCTTTGCCTCCCTGGGCTGTATCATTTTCATCACTTCTTCTTGAGCTACATACTTGTTAGCCCTGGCAAAGAGGTCGAAAATTGTCATCGGTTGATCGAGAGAGAGGGATTCTTGTAGCTTTTCGGAGCTCGTCCCTTGCAGCATTGCAGCCAAGGCTACACCTACCGGTAGATCTTCCACTTCCAAGGTTACATCTCGGAAGCGGTCTACGAAGCTTTTCAAGGGTTCTTTATTCCCTTATTTAAGCGTGAGTAGGTAGGTAGCATCTTTCTTCCTCTGGCTGTGGATCATGAAGACTTTGAGGAATTCATTTCTCAACTCGTCAAAAGAGGAGATTGAACCTTCGCTCAACCCGTTGAACCACTTTAGAGCGTGCCCGGACAGTGTGAGGGAAAAAGCCCTGCACATAATTTCGTCCTCCCACCCATGCAGCAGCATGAGGGACTCGTAACTCTGTATGTGGTCATAGGGGTCCGCTTTGCCGGTATAAGTGGCCATGGAAGGCATTTTGAACTTCTTTGGCAAAGGTTTGTTCATGATCTCCAGGCTGAATGGGATCCTCCTCCTTTGGCCGTCATCTGAAAACACCAGTTTTTTCTTCTCGAGGATCCTTTGGACGACCTTCTCCACGTCCTCCGACCCTCGAGCTGAGCATGGCCTTGTCCCTTCGGGTCTAGAAGAGTCCGACTGATAAGCACCTCTTCCAGCACCTCCCAATCTGGGACTTGTAATTTCGAGACCTTCTGGTGGGTCTTGGCCTCTCTGTCTCCGTCGCTCCCCAGCCCTACATTCTCTTAAACCATGTTCCAACTCCACGGGAGATGAGCTGCGGCATGTGGGGGAACTCTGCCGCCTATCGGCTAGAGGAGAAGTCTGCCGCCTGCCAGGCAGAGGAGAACTCTGCCGCCTATCAGCGGCGGGAGAGCACCGTCGCACATATGTTGAGGGATAGCTCTGCCGCATGTAGTCCCCGGGAGAGCTCTGCCGCACGGGTTCCGCAAGAGAACACTGTCGCCTGAAGTTTGCGGGTGAGCTCTGTCGCCTATCAGCCGTGGGCGAGCTCTGTCGCACATTTGGTAGGCTCTGTCGCCTATCAGCCAGTGATGAACACTGCTGCCGTTGAGCTGCGGGCGAGCTCCGTGGTCTATCTGCTGGGGGAGACCTCTGTCGCACGAGGTCTACGGGTGAGCCCTGCCGCATAGGTGCTGTGGGCGAACTCTGTCGCCTAAGGTCCGCGGTTGAGCTCTGCCGCCTATGTGCTGGGGGAGACCTCTGCCTTGCTGGATCCGTAGTGGCATTATTTAGTGTTCCTGCCTCTTGTCCAGCGTTTACCAAGATGGAGGACTGACCTCTCTCATAGGTCCGCCGAGGTGTGCTTTCCCCTACTAACTGCTGCACTTCATGGGGCAAGCTGAATTGGGGGAGAGCGTCTCTGAAGAAGCTCACCATAGCTTTCAATGCAGTTGTAGTCTCCTCATTTTTGCGCTTCAGGGTCTCAAATTCTTCTAGAGAAACCAAGGCTTCTCTGTCACCCCTTTCACTACGTCTTCGTCTCTGCTCTGGTCCGACGGGGGGACTCACAGAATTCTGCCCTCCTGTCAACTCTGCTGTAGAGCATGTTCTCACCATTTTGATAGAGAACCTGACTTTTTGTCAGAATTCCCACAGTCGGCGCCAATTGATGTTGCCTAACTGACAGCAACAAGAAAATGCCTTTCGCGTTGTCTGATTGCACTAACGACAAAAGGGTGACGTCGATGAAATTTGTTCCACGGGTTCTTCGTATGTCCTGCAAAAACAACAGGAGTCAGGGGGCAGGGATTTGACCCTGCACGCGCACTCCGATGATTAAGTAAGTAATCGGAGTTGTGAATGTATGAAGAAGAGAATGTAATGCTTAAATCAGAGAGTTTAAGGCTTTTCCCTTCTTTTTGGTTCTTTTTTCTCTTTTTTCTTTCGGATCCGGCCTTCTCTTTTCAGATAGCTCACCTGGTATTTATAGGTTTCTGCAAGTCGGTTCAAGCTGAGGCCCAGGCGCGTGTCTGGGCCGCGACAGAGTCATAGAGCACTCTGTCGCGCCTCGAGTTCAAGCAGCTAGCGGGGGACCTCTACCGCAGGCTGTGCAGGAGAACTATGCCGCAGGCTGTGCGGGAGACCTCCACCGCAGTCTGTGCGGGAGACTATGCCGCAGGCTGTGCGGGGGACTTCTATCGCGGGCTGTGCGGGAGACCTCCACCGCAGTCTGTGCGGGAGACTATGCCGCAGCCTGTGCGGGAGACTATGCCGCAGGCTGTGCGGGGGACTTCTATCGCGGGCTGTGCGGGAGACCTAGGCCGCAGGCTGTGCGGGAGACCTCTACCGCGGACTGTGCGGGAGACCTATGACGGGGTGCAATGCGGGAGACCAATGTCGCGATATGGGCGATGGAGGTCTGCCGCGCCACTCTGTCGCCAAATCTGCCACGTGGCTCGTTCTTGGTTTGACACGTGGCAGGCGGATAGTTGCACACGTGGTTTCTGGTGACACGACCACCATCATATATATATATATTTCCAGATTTTGGAGCAGTAAATCTCTGCCCTCTCCTCCACTTGCTGCTATCACTTCTTCCTTAAGCTTTTAGGTCTCGATTTTCTTCAGTTTCTTCGGTGGTTGCCTCAGTTTCATCCATCACCTCTCCCTCACATTTTCTTTCCTGATATCGTACCCGACAGTGCTCCCATCTGACATATATGTGTATAACTATAACTATATATATATATATATATATATTCCCCACTTAAACACTGTGATACTCTGTCTTCCAACCTGCTTCAGTCTCATTTCTTTCTCCCGTGTCCTGCAGCCCCCCACTTTTCACTTACGCCTCTGCTGCCTTTTCCTGTTAATTTATATATGCATTTTTCCTTTTCGTTTTTCTTCCCGAGGAGTTGGAGTTTGATGTCTCTTATTCCTTCTCTCTCTCGTTCCCCATGTTCTGCCGAGATCATTGCCCATGTACCTAATTACTTTAATGTTTATCTTACCTACTTACTCCCACTTCCTCTTTATTCATTTTGAAATCAAGTTACAGCCAACGGGATAGCTCTTCTCCACATTTCCCTTTTTCCCTAAACTGCCATATCTGCTTCACCTCCTTCACATGCTGTTTCAGTTTTCCTCTCGTCCTTCAGTAAATCCTTGTACCATTATATATATAGGCTTGCATGTAAATATGGCAAGTGGCTCTCGGCATCAGTTTATGTATGTTGATTGCATATATATATATATATATATATATATATATATATATATATATATATATATATATATATATATATATATATATATATATATATATATCCTTCACATTAGTTGCTGCAGGCTCTTAGGTTTTGGTTCTCCAATGAAACCAATTTCCATAACTCATGTTCATATGTACATTCCTATATATATCTTTATATATATATATATATATATATATATATATATATATATATATAGGTGTATACGTTTACACATTTTTATATATTTATTCATATATTTAATTCAAGGAAAAAATAGAACATTACCCATATGTATACGTTTATGTTTTTGTCAAATTTTCCTTGTAGTATAAAAAGTGAGTTTAATCTAATAATTGTGCCTACCTATTCCAGAGGGACACTTACGCCATGATCTAGTAAATAAAAATAAAATTTTATTTGTATCCCTTATAATTATTTGTTCCATTAACTTAAATGTTTTTGGATTAATTAAAATTCTCCTAAATTCCTCGTACTAATTTGTAATTTAATTTAATTATCCTCCAAGTGCACTCTTTCAATCCCAAATGTTTTAGATTGTTATTTCTTGATAAGACAGAATGTATGAAAATTCATGGTGCTTACATTCAAATATCCAAAATTGAAAATGTTTAGATTGGTTATATGGCATACTCATATACCAATAATATACCCACTCTTGGTTGAGAAGAGCTTGGCACATTGACGCGATGTTGTTTCCTTGCTCTGTTAGTCGCACGTCAAGCAATCACATGCTTTTTCACAATTTTAGTCAAATTGTGGATCTTTTTTAAGCTGATTGATATGGTCTTTCCTTTCACCTTCCCTTGTTTGGTCAGAATGAATGATGGGTGTACTGGAGTTTGCACCATCTTTTGGTCCTTTATGTTGCTCAGACCATTTTTTGGTCCCTTATGTTGCTCAGACCCTTGCATCCCTTCATTCACTTGTGCTAGCAAAGTTTTGGGAGTACATGGTGGTGAAGTGGTGTTTTCCTTCTGTGAGAATTGTAAATTTTATTAGATTTGCTAAGTGAGAATTGTAATTTGGTGATTGTAATTATGATATGTTGATGTACACGCAAGTTTTAAATATAATGAAGTATATGGAGATGAAGTTTTTAAGTCTTAAATGTGCATGGATTGAAATATGGCCTATGGAGTAGATTATGGTGAGTTTTGCATTGGATTTCCTGCAATTGATGTAGCAGCAGTAGAATCTGTGAAGGCCAGATCAATCTCTAAGGGATGAGAGATCGATCCCATAGCTCCAGAATGCAGAAAATGTGCGAGAACAGGCAGGCAGATTGATCTCATGAGGAAACAGATCGATCTCCTAATGCCTCTGCCTTGCAAGGATCGATCTTGTCACAATGGCAGATCGATCTCCTTAACTCTCGACCTGGAAGAGATCGATCTCTACCCTCTAGTAGATCGATCTCCACTTAGTCTTTTTATGAAGAGCAGATCGATCTCCACCCTCGGCCAGATCGATCTTGTAGTTGTTAAAGGAGCAGTTGGAGCAGTTAAATCAAGTAGAGATCGATCTCCTTCAAATACCAAATCGATCTCATAGCCTCTGTCTATATAAAGACCACGGGATTTTTGCCTGGAAACTGAGCCTCTCTCTCTCTGAAACACCAATCTTCACCATTTTCACCTAAACCAAGATTTCTCTCTCTAAGATTCATCCTAATCTAGACAAAATTAGACAAAGGGGTAAGAGACAAAGTTGTTCCTCTTGGAAAGAAGAACAACATACTAGAAAATCAAAGGTTGGCTTGAATAAAGAAATGAGACAAGCTAGGTAAGCTCACAAGACCTTTGTTCTCAAGCATTACCATTTTATATATGGGTGAATAAACATTTATGTTTATATATTTGGTTAGAAATGTTTAAGGCATGATGGAACCAACAAATGTGTTTGGTTAGGAGATGAAATGTGATCACCTTGTGATGATTGTGAACTAGCTAAAATGTTGATAAAGATGTAGAAAGAGTTTTGAGACAATGTTGAGTTAGAATGAGTAAGAGAAAGAGATGGAAAATGAGAATGATGTATATTGATGGGTTAATGTTGTGTGTGGATAGCTCGAGAATTCGACACGGGAAACGAGACTAGTCCTAGAACCCGATGATAGAGTACCACTCAAGGTGCAAGAGGTAAGGGAAATAAAACCATTTATGCTTGTGAGTTTTCGAATGAATGAAAACATTTTAAGAGCATGAAAATGGTTTAATGAAATTAGCATGTTTATGAGAAATGAGATGAATAGATGTTTTGATGAATGTGTGAGTGTTTTACCGGTTTGAGCTCGATTTTTATGCGATTTGTGTAATTGTGAACACGTAAGGTTTATAACCGAAATGAGTTTTTGTAATAACCACTATGAGCTCTACGTGAATGCAAAACGATTTTATACAACAATGACATGTTTTTCTGAGACTATTGATGTGTTGATGAATGTGTGAGTGTTTTACCGGATTGAGCTCGATTTTAATGTGATTTGTGTAATTGTGAACACGTCTGGTTTATACCCGAAATGGGTTTTTGTGATAACCACTAAGAGTTCTACGTGAAGGCAAAACGATTTTTACTAAGACTATGTCTTGTCATGAGATGCACATCGGGCTTTGCTCTTGTAGCATGTAAGGTCGGGTCATGCTCTAGTAGCATGTAAGGCCGAAGCCTCCGTTCTAGTTGTCACGACCCAAAATCAGAGTAAATTTTTCATTTTTCTTTCATATTTAATTCTTACCTTCCTCTCATCGTGACCATCTTACTAACAGTTGGGCTATAATTCGGTGTTAGTCTCCTCACACTACTTACCATTCCATTTCAATGTTACATTTACACATTAGGATTTTTCTATCCTTTGACTTTAACTAATACATTCATAATTGCATTTACAAAACCTTACATCCCCGACGTCATATACGTTTACAGTACTGTGCATTTACATATTTAGATACAAAAACCATACAAGTGTGTATACTTTTTCTCGATGATGGGAAGTAGCGGATACCAAGAATGCAAGTCATCAGCCGCTCACTATCTACTGCGAGTGCTCTGAAAAAGAGGGATAATAAGGGAGTGAGCAAACCACGCACTCAGTAAGGAAATCATGCAAGTAAGTAGATAGCTCTACTATCTACATGCTCATAATGTCATGCCCTTAAATCCATTTCTTTTCGTTTAAAGCTCAAGCACGAAATCATGCACACATCAATGCTATAGTTTATAAAAGTTATTCGTGCTTATGGAAATCATACAACTCATGCCTCAATGGCATCTCATGTAAAATCATAGAACGCATGAATTAAATCAAAATCATGCATTTGCAATTAAAGCATGGATAACCTCCTCATGCTAAAACATTTCATTTTATGAATTATAAACAAGCATGAAAAATACAACAAGCTGAGTTTCTACAAAACCGTAGAAATCATTTTAATTCATTTCATGAATCCACATCCATCACACTCATCAGGACTCAACCCCTTACTCGAGTGATCCTAATCCACATAAAATCATTTATTTCCAAGCATTTTCGAAAACATTGAAAATTCCATTTATTCACAACAAAACTAATATCACCAGTCAAGATCCAACCCCTCCCTCGGGTGGTCTAAACACACACTAAATCCACGCGTTCTCAAGCTTTCAAAATATCAAATAGTAACATTCGAGACTAGGCAATATATATATCAATATCTCAAGCAAATAACCAGGAGTATGACCAAATACTCGTGATCCCACTCTACAAGGATCCTATGTGCGGGGTCTCACCACTATCGGGAACCGGCCCGGGAGGTGGGTTAGTCCATCCCGTCGGTCCTACCCGATATCTCGCATCCGAAGATGCCACTCGTATTCGAAGATGCCACATAATCAATCCCAGCACGGTATAGCTACTCTATGCTACTTGCACGGTACAACGTACTTCGTGGACCCACATCTCATATTAATAATCGTACCTTTCTCAAAACGCACATGCAAGTATATTTAATCAGCGTGACACATAGTCTACCCGACGCTCCAAGCACGACTCATCGCATGTCTCATAAAATCAGTGCGAGCGATGCTCTAGCACTCTCATAAAATCAAGGAAAATATCGTGCGAGCAAAGCTCCAGCACGCGTTTCATAAAATCTCATAAGATCTAGTGCGAGCTAAGCTTCAGTACTCTGTCAAAATCATGTAAAACTAGTGCGAGCTAGGCTCTAGCACTGTTTCATAAAAATCAAGTGAAAATCTGGTGCGAGTTAGATTTCAGCACCCTGTCACGAAAATCATATGAAAATCTGGTGCGAGTTAGACTCCAGTACCTATGCATGTAAAACTCTAGTTCGAGCCCTTGCTCCAGCACTAATGCATGCATCACACAAATCAAAACTCGTGCGAGCTAAGCTCTAGCACGTCTCATGCATGTCAAATCATTAAAACTAGTGCGAGCAATCGCTCCAGCACCTTTTTATGCATATCATGTCACACAAATCGGTGCGAGCAACCGCTCCAGCACCATTATGCACACTCACAAACTCAGATATAGTGCGAGCAAGGCTCCAGCACCATCTGTTTCCATATAACCTTGATAGTTTACCCTTTTTCTAAATAAATTCCATTTAAATCTAAATAACACTTCTGTAGTGTTATCTTGTGAAATTTATGCAAATACTGGCCAATCTACCAATTTGCTTTGCTAAAAAGTCACGAAAATTTCTCAAATCATGCATTTCATGCATGTCATGCTTTCACCATCCTTAGGTGAATTTCCCTCAGTAGGGATAAAATAGTCTTTTTCTTATTTCGAGTCCTTAAAATTTTTAATCCATTTCTAGGACCTTTATACATTTTTAGTGTATACAAAAGCTATTAAAATACGCGTAGCTATCTCTAGCTACTCAAAAAATTCCCTTACCTCATTTTTCTGTACAGTCTAACATTTTCACTGATGTTTCGTCACGTAGTTCAATTTGCTCCCAATCCAATCTCCGGAGCTGCGTATAATTATTTATCAAGTCAGAAATCATTCAATTAACTTTATTTCATCATATCTGAGCTTATTTCAAAGTATTGGGCCCGTTTACAATCTTAGGCCCGATTGCACCTTAATGGGCCTTAATCGGCCTAAAGCCCATTTTCCACTTACTATTCACATTATCGAGGCCTATTGAGCTTATTGGGCCGGTCAGTATTTATTGTGCCTCATTCTAAATTCTCGAATAGCTCAATTAATTATTTACAACAATTTATCTCAAATTTTAGAATTTAATTCATTTTATACGAAATTAATCCGTAATTTACGCGGTAATTTTCTAATACGCATAACTATGTAAATTGTCGTAAATAAGGGTTACTTACTCGAGATTCCATGATAGTACACAAATCGAGGCTGACTCGAGCTCTCGTTTGACGTCAATTTTCGAGCTACACAATTACATATTTTTTCGGGTCAATTTTCAGTTGAATATTAATCATATTAAATATTTCAAAATTTAAATCGGTCGATTTCGATCGCTTACCGGTTTACCAATAGCTCGATTGCATCACTGAAATTTTTTTCATTTTTTCCTCTTTTTCTTTTTCCATTTTTCTCTTTCTTTTTCTTCTTTTCTGGTTGAACCGGTTCGGTCCGATTCAATTCGGTCTGATTTTCTTCTTCGCCGTTCGGAGCTTCGCCGGTCGGTTCTTCATCGGCTTCCATCTCCAGCAGGTCTGAGAGACTATCCGATGCACGGATCTGGCCTCGGTTTCGCCAGCGGTGGCCGAAAAGTTGTCGGTCCGACCTCTTCTCTCCTCGGCGTCGGTGCCTCTTTCTTCCTAAGCCGTTCGGCTGCGTTTCTCGTCGATCCGCGCCTGGATCGACGCCGCTGTCACTCCCTCTAGGCGGTGACGAGACGCTTCCCCTTCCTCCATGTTGGCTCTACCGAGAGGGGGGGTGAATCGGTTTTCTAACAATTATGGCAAATTTTAAATTAATCACAATTTAATCACAAATGATAATGAGCAATATAGTGCAATATAACAATTTAATGCAAAGTAGGGAAGAGAGAAACAAACACAATCGTTTATAGAGGTTCGTCCAAACTCTTGCCTACGTCCTCTCTCCTTGACCTTCTTGTCAAGTGCTTTCTTTCTCTCTTTCAATAGAGCTTACAATGTTCCTTTTACAGGTTAAGGAATAACCTCTCTACCCTTAGCAATACAGAAGTGTATTCACCCTTTTTACAATTTTCTCTCACTGAGGAACAATCCTCTTCTCTTTTAAGGTAAGGTTGAATACAGAATGAAGCTTTAAAGTGGGTAGGACAAAATACAGTTTCTGCACTTAAGCTTATACAATGAATCTCAATAAAATGAGCTATGAAGACACAAGGAATGAAAGAATTAAAAGCTTGAGAGTGTTAGGAATGTGCAGCAATAGTCTCTCTATTCTCTTTGTCTTCAATGCTTGGTTAAGTATTGAAAGATTGGTAGTTGGAGCATTAAATGCTGTTTTTCCCATTGAGATTTTACAGAAACTAGCCGTTGGGTACCTCCAGTAGAGTGCCAGATCGATCTGTCATCTTGGCCAGATCGATCTCTTAGTTATAAATCCTGCAAGATTGAAGCACAAATACACAAGGAGATCGATCTCATTGGTTAGCAGATCGATCTGTTAGTTTGAAAATAATGGGGGAGATCGATCTGTCGAATAGGCAAATCGATCTCCTAATCTCTCTGTTTGAGGCAAGATCGATCTACAGATCGATCTGCCATGCAGTCTCGTAGTGGGGAGATCGATCTCTCAACAACACAGATCGATCTCCTTAGCTCTCTGACTTTGAGGAGATCGATCTCTTCCTTACCAGATCGATCTCTTAAGTTCTCTGTTTGAGTGTGGATCGATCTTCCAGATCGATCTACAGTCTTATGCTCTTAAGGGAGATCGATCTCTTCCTAGACCAGATCGATCCTCAACTCTAGCTTTAGCCAGATCGATCTCTTAACCCTTGCAGATTAAGGAATAACCTCTCTACCCTTAGCAATACAGAAATGTATTCACCCTTTTACAATGTCTCTCACTGAGGAACAATCCTCTTTTCTTTTTGGGTATGGA
Organism: Firmiana major; assembly: GCA_033439115.1. Taxonomy (NCBI): domain Eukaryota; kingdom Viridiplantae; phylum Streptophyta; class Magnoliopsida; order Malvales; family Malvaceae; genus Firmiana; species Firmiana major. The sequence goes on from CM065905.1 coordinate 45,893,374, forward strand.
TGAATACAGAATAAGGCTTTACAATGGGTAGTGCTAACAAAGCTTGTTGCACTTAAGCTTGTACAATGAATTTCAATTAATGAGCAATAGGGACACAAAGAATGAATGAATTAAAGCTTGAGAATGTTTGGAATGTGCAGCAATAGTGTCTCACTTCTCTTTGTCTTCAATGCTTGGTTAAATACTGAAGGATTGGTAGTTGGAGCATTAAATGCTATTTTTCCCGTTGTGATTTGCAGAAACTAGCCGTTGGGTACCTCCAGTAGAGTGCCAGATCGATCTGCCATCTTGGCCAGATCGATCTCTTAGTTATAAATCCTGCAAGATTGAAGCACAAATACACAAGGAGATCGATCTCATAGGTTAGCAGATCGATCTGTTAGTTTAAAAATAATGAGGCAGATCGATCTGTCGAATAGGCATATCGATGTCCTAATCTCTCTGTTTGAGGCAAGATCGATTTCCAGATCGATCTGCCATGCAATCTCGTAGAGAGGAGATCGATCTCTCAACAACACAGATCGATCTCTTTAGCTCTCTGACTTTGAGGAGATCGATCTCTTCCTTACCAGATCGATCTCATAAGTTCTCTGTTTGAGTGTAGATCGATCTCTCAGATCGATCTATAGTCTTAAGCTCTTAAGGGAGATCGATCTCTTCATAGACCAGATCGATCTCTCAACTCTAGCTTGAACCAGATCGATCTCTTACCCCTTGCAGATCGATCTCATTCTTCCTAAATACCTTTGTAAAGATTTAAGGCTAGCCAGATCGATCTCTTCCATCATGAGATCGATCTCTCATCAAGTAAGAACCCAGGAGATCGATCTCTCATCATCCAGATCGATCTCTTATCAACAGAACTCTAAGTTCTGGTACTAATAACCTCTAAACATGTTTCTATATCAACTTAATGTTATAGAATTAACTTGTTTTGTCATTTCAAAATACATTAACTCAACACTCCATCCTCTAATCGTCTCTCTCTCCTCCATTTCTCTATTTTCCTCTGTTTCTCTCCATTTTCCCCTTTCTCCGTCGTCGGCCGCGTCTCCTTCTCCCTCTACCAGCGTCGACGAGGCTCGGCTGCCTCTCCCTCACCCTCATCGGCTTCTCCTCGGTGACTCGGTAGAGGCAGAAGGGAGCTGGGTCTCCCTCGTTGTCTTCTTTCTGTTTCTTTCTCCCTTTGGCAGAATCGCGATTTTGCGATTCTTTGTTTTTTAGTTTATTTTATTATTATTTTATTCATTAAAATATTATAAAAAATCCCAAAATATCATTAAAAATTTATATTTTATTCATTTAATCCATAAATGAATTTATCTGTCTTATTTCGTCTTTCCGGTATATTTTTTCAATATTTTCGAGATAATTTTTCGATGTAAAAATTTCAATTAATTCTAATAAATTCATATCTTGATAACTGTACTCGAAATTCAATATTTTTCTCATTATTGATCAAGATTTTTTAGTTCTATTTTTTTAATGAAATTTTTTCTTATTGAATTTATACCGAATTTTGGTCTTTTAACCGTTTTACCCTTTAATGTGTTCTAGACCAAACCAATACAACTTCCCTTCACAAACCCTTTCTCATTTTGTGTTTTAAATCCTTATCTCCAATCCGAATGGTCTGAATCTGATTCATTTAATCTGTGGCCATTTAATTCTTCACTTGATCTTTAAATGTATTCAGGAATTTTTATTCATTCTTTTTACATTTTTCATTAACGTAAAACTCTTCTTATGATTCAATTTGGATAAAACCATATTTACATCACGTGAATCATAAGGAAATACGAAATCAGGTCTTACATAATCTCCCCCACTTAAGAAATTTGGTCCTCCAAATTAGAACCAAGTCAAATGGGTCCATAAACAACTTCGGGTATGTCTATCGCATCATACTCTATAATTCTCATGTGACTTTTTTCGGAGTGTAATACTACTAAAGGACTTTGACTAGGGAGATCGTTTTAAACCTCGACACTTTCTCCTCCCTAATTAATGCCCGAATCGATTTTTTTCATCATATGACCTACTCTCTTTAAGTTTCAACAGTCTTCATCTCTTGTCAGCATAACTTTTCTGTCTGCTCTGAGGTATTATCCATCACTCATAATCAATTGAACACCTTCGAAGACTTATTATACCAATTCGGGAGAAATTCTCTATCTGTCACCCACTTCTTCCTATCCAAGTAGGGGAAACAACTCCTACGGCCATACAATACCTCATATAATGTTATCCCGATACTCAAGCGATAACTGTTGTTATTGACGAATTCAATTTGTAGCAACTGATCATCCCAAGAGCTTATAAAATCAAGGGCACACGCTTTCATCATATCCTCCAGAACCTGTACAGTCCTTTTTGACTGACCATCTGTTTGAGGGCGAAAGTTGTGCTAACATTCAATCGGGTTCCCATAGCTTCCTGAAAAACGTTCCCAGAAGTGGGAAGTGAAGCGAAAATCCCTGTTTGATATCATACTCCCTGGGACGCTACATAATGTTTCACAATTTTTCGTACACATAAATACACCTACACACTTAGAGTATATGGGGATTTCCATAGCCAGAAGGTGGGTAGACTTAATCAATCTATCGACTATCACCCAGATAGCCTAGTGATTCCTGCAGTCCTCTATAACCCATCACGATATCCATGGTAACTTGCTCCTATTTTCGTGTCGATATAGGTAGAGGCTGCTATAACCCTGCAAACTTCTATTGCTCTACCTTAATCTGCTAACATATGAAACACTTCTCCACAATCTCTACAATGTCTCTTTTCATATCTGACCACCAATACCCTTTTCAGAGATTCTGATATATTTATTACTTCCTAGATGCACTGTATATCCCGAAGAGTGAGCTTCTGACAATAACATTATCTCATCAACTGTGGTCCTGGGGAGCACTTATACTGTCTCTGAACCTTAGTAAGCCATCATCACTCACTGTGAACTCTGTCACTGTACCCTTCTAAATCTGACCCACACTATCGACACCCTGCTGATCATCTCGCTAAGCCTGTCAAATCCGATCACTCAAATCTAGTTCTAATCTCAAGCTAACTGTCACACAATCACTGTCATCATCAGAAGGGATCACATCACTACTGAGGCTCACAACTGCTCTAACAGCTCATGCTCCCTGACCATCATCTGTGATACCATTCCGAGGCTCTTTCTGCTCAAGGCATCAACCATTACATTAGCCTTTCCTGGGTGGTACAATTTCCACAATCATAATCCTTCAGAAACTCTAACCCTCTATGTTATCTCATATTCTACTATTTCTATGAAAACAGATACTCGAGGCTTGTATGATCAGTGCATACCCAAAATTTCTCACTGTGTACATAGTAGTGCCATATACTCAATACAAACACTACCGCTGCCAACTTTAAATCATGGGTCGGATAGTTTCTTTCATGATCCTTGAGTTGTCTGGATCCATAATTGACTATCTTCTCATTTTGCATCAATACACAGCCCACTCATTATTTTGAGGTATCCATATACACTGAGAAACCTCTTGAGCTATTAGGTATGGTAAAAATAATTGCGGTGGTCAGTTCATACCTCAATACACCAAAACTCACCGAAACTACTTTCATACTTATCATCCCACTCGTATGCAATCTTTTTTCGAACGAGATGTGTCAATGAGTAGCCCATTTCGAGAAACTCTCAACAATTCATCTGTAAAATAGTTTCAGTTGCTGCTCATGCTCTTCCCTAGACTTAGAATACATTAAAATATCATCGCTAAGGATGACCACAAATTAGTCTAGGTAAAGTTTAAATACCTTGTTCATCAATGCCCTAACGGTTACGAAAATCATTTTGGGCACATTCACATTCCAAATTCTTAACGGATGTTACCCAGACTTCATATCGATCTCTAAAAAGATCTGATGAACTTTTATCCAATCACTCTGGTAATTGCTTTTTTAGTCCTTCCAGTTCCACTAATACCATTTTATACCGTGGTTAGGATATCGGCTCCGTACCAGGTACCAAATCAATACAAAACTTCATTCCTTTAACGGGTGGCAATCCTAGTAGATTATCTGGGAAGATATCAGGAAACTCACTGACCATAAGGATATCTGTTAACTTCGGATGTGCCTTATCCATACCAACCATACAAACAAGAAAACATTCCCATCATTACTCATTTTGTGAGTACAATTATTTACTCCTTTAATTTCAATCGCTACACCCCTTTCATTACTTGTCAAAACTTACCATATACTTTTCAGGGCTAACCATATCACTATTTTAGGATAAAAATCTGAACAACATAGTTTGCAGCCGACCAATTTATTCTCAAGTATTACTTCAAAATTATTCATATTCCATCGAATAAAATCGGTTGACTTATACTTCTTCCCCCCGTTTTCGACTTATAATTTATTCATAATTATTCCATTAATTAACCCTCCTTCATTGGGTTGCTAACTATCAGCATTGTGCCCAAGGGTGTAGGCATTCACGTCTTTCACTAACTTATATACAAATGAGGGCGGTATGAATAAATGCATGGCACCTGGATCAATTAAGATAGTTGCTTCATTATTCACAATCAAGGTGGTACCCTCCACCACATCAAATGAAACATCAGTAGTGTCCTGGTCCAAGACTTACACTCGCCCTCGTCCAACATCTTATTTTCGTGGTAACTACCACATATCCAACCCTATTCAGTAGCAGGTCGAGGTCCTCCAATCACAATACCCCTCAAAAGTGCTGCAATTGGATACACTAGGGTCTTACCAATCATCTTACCCCGTGACTCATAAACTCTTAATCTCTTACCAAATGGTATTTTTTCCCGCTCTGACATCTCTATCATCCACTATTCTCTTTCTATCTCTATTTCGACCCTTACTACCTTTCCCAATCTTAGAGGCGTGCAACTCAAAATCTTATTTACACAACTGTAGTCTACGCACTGCTTCGGCCTAGGTAGTGATATCTAACGGGGCCAATTGGACTTTAATTAACGGTCTGAGTCCTTCCATGAACTTTCGTACATTTCGACTCTCATTGTTCATAGTGTCGGGGTCATACCTGTCTAGGGATATAAACTGAGATTCTTACTCGTCAGTCAATCAGTTTCTTATGGGTCAGAGTAAAAAATTTTATCTATAATTTTCTTTAAGCAATGTTCTAGATATGCTGTCACCGGAATACATCCATAATTATCTCTCATGTTAGCTCTGGATGTCTAACTCTTAAAATGGGTCAAGCGGACTTCCACCAATGCTCCGACTCGCCCTCAAATCCCATGCATACTTTGAGCAAATAGCTCCCAAAATATTCTCCACACTCCGCTCTAACCTCGCGAAGCGTGTCTCAATACGGTCTGATCTCTCTATTAGACTCTGTGGGGCATACTCAATACCAACCTCCACTTCAATCTCATCCTGAGTCTCGAGCACATGTACTCTCGCCCCTCTGCCATAGCGACTATCAGTTATAATAAATAGATTATTGCATTCAAAACCAAATTCTTAACTGCAATTCCATCTCGATATACACAATTGTATCTAAGCAAAGCACAGCGCATAGGGATGTAAACTTCTTTAACCACTAACAACGACTCACATCAAGCCAACTCAACTCTGATACCACCAATTGTCACGACCCAAAATCAAAGTAAATTTTCTGTTTTTCTTTCATATTTCATTCTTACCTTCCTCTCATCGTGACCATCCTACCAACTGTTGAGTTATGACTCGGTGTTAGTCCCCTCACACTACTTACCATTCCATTTCCATGTTACATTTACACATTAGGATTTTTCTATCCTTTGACTTTAACTAATACGTTCATAATTGCATTTACAAAACCTTACATCCCCGATGTCATATACGTTTACAGTACTGTGCATTTACATATTTAGATACAAAAACCATACAAATGTGTATACCTTTTCTAGATGATGGGAAGCAGCGGATACCAAGAATGCAAGTCATCAGCCGCTCACTATCTACTGCGAGTGCTCTGAAAAAGAGGGATAATAAGGGGGTGAGCAAACCACGCGCTTAGTAAGGCAATCATGTAAGTAAGTAGATAGCTTCACTATCTACATGTTCATAATGTCATGCCCTTAAATCCATTTCTTTTCGTTTAAAGTTCAAGCACGAAATCATATACACATCAATGCCATAGTTTATAAAAGCTGTTCGTGCTTATGGAAATCATGCAACTCATGCCTCAATGGCATCTCATGTAAAATCATGCAACGCATGAATTAAATCAAAATCATGCATTTGCAATTAAAACATGGATAACCTCCTCATGCTAAAAGATTTCATTTTATGAATTATAAACAAGCATGGAAAATACAACACGCTGAGTTTCTACAAAACCGTAGAAATCATTTTAATTCATTTCATGAATCCACATCCATCACACTCATCAGGACTCAACCCCTCCCTCGGGTGATCCTGATCCACATAAAATCATTTATTTCCAAGCATTTTCGAAAACATTGCAAATTCCATTTATTCACAACAAAACCAATATCATCAGTCAGGATCCAATCCCTCCCTCGCGTGGTCCAAACTCACACTAAATCCACGCGTTCTCAAGCTTTCAAAACATCAGATAGTAACATTCGAGACTAGGCAATATATATATATATATCAATATCTTAGGCAAATAACCAGGAGTATGACCAAATACTTGTGATCCCACTGCTACACAAATCCTGTGTGTGGGGTTTCACCAATATCGGGAATCACCTCGGGAGGTGGGTCAGTCTATCCCATCGGTCCTGCCCGATATCTCGCATCCGAAGATGTCACTCGCATCCGAAGATGCCACATAATCAATCCCAGCACGGTACAGCGTCCTCCATGCTACTTATACAGCACAACGTACTCCGTGGACCCACATCTCATATTAATTATCGTGTCTGTCTCAAAATACACGTGTGAGCATATTTGATCGGCGTTACACACAGTCTACCTGACGCTCTAAGCACGGCTCATTGCATGTCTCATAAAATCAGTGTGAGCGATGCTCCAGCACTCTCATAAAATCAAGAAAAATCTCGTGCGAGCAAAGCTCCAGCACGCGTTGCATAAAATCTCTTAAGATCTAGTGCGAGCTAAGCTCCAGCACTCTGTCAAAATCATATAAAACTAGTGCGAGCTAGGCTCCAGCACTGTGTCATAAGAATCAAGTGAAAATCTGGTGCGAGTTCGACTCCAACACCCTGTCGCGAAAATCATATGAAAATCTGGTGCGAGTTAGACTCTAGCACCTATGCATGTAAAACTCTAGTGCGAGCCCTTGCTCCAGCACTAATGCATGCATCACACAAATCAAAACTCGTGCGAGCTAAGCTCTAGCACGTCTCATGCATGTCAAATCATTAAAACTAGCGCGAGCAATCGCTCTAGTACCTTTTTATGCATATCATGTCACACAAATCGGTGCGAGCAACCGCTCCAGCACCATTATGCACACTCACAAACTCAGATATAGTGCGAGCAAGGCTTCAGCACCGTCTGTTTCCATATAACCTTGATAGTTGGCCCTTTTTCCAAATAAATTTCATTTAAATCTAAATAACACTTACTTAGTATTATCTTGTGAAATTTATGCAAATATTGGCTAATCTACCAATTTGCTTTGCTAAAAAGTCACAAAAATTCCTCAAATCATGCATTCATGCATGTCATGCTTTCATCATCCTTAGGTGAATTTCCCTTAGTAGGGATAAAATAGTCTTTTACCTATTTCGAGTCCTTAAAATTTTTAATCCATTTCTAGGACCTTTATACATTTTCAGTGTATACAAAAGCTATTAAAATATGCGTAGCTACTTCTAGCTACTCATAAAATTCCCTTACATAATTTTTCTGTACAGTCTGACATTTTCACTGATGTCTCGTCACGCAGTCCGATTTGCTCCCAATCCAATCTTCGAAGTTGCGTATAATTATTTATCGGGTCAAAAATCATTCAATTAACTTTATTTCATCATTATTGAGCTTAATTCAAAGTATTGTGCCCGTTTACAATCTTGGGCCCGATTGCACCTTAATGGGCCTTAATCGGCTTTAAGCCCATTTTCCACTTACTATTCACATTATCGAGGTCTATTGGGCTCATTTGGCCCATCAGTATTTATTGTGCCTTGTTCTAAACTCTCGGATTGCTCAATTAATTATTTACGACAATTTATCTCAAATTTCAGAATTTAATTCATTTTATACGGAATTAATCCGTAATTTATGCGGTAATTTTCTAAAACGCATAACTATACAAATTGTCGTAAATAAGGGTTACTTACCCGAGATTCCATGATAGTACACAAATCGAGGCTGACTTGAGCTCTCGTTTGACATCAATTGTCGAGCTACACAATTATATATTTTTTTGGGTCAATTTTCAGTCGAATATTAATTATATTAAATATTTTATAATTTAAATCGGTTAATTTCGATCGCTTACTGGCTTACTCGTAACTCGATTGCATCACTGGAATTTTCTCCAATTTTTTCTCTTTTTCTTTTTCCCTTTTTCTCTTTCTTTTTCTTCTTTTCTGGCTGAATCGGTTCGTCTGGTTCAGCCCGGTTCAGTCCGATCCGATTTTCTTCTTCGCCGTTTGGAGCTTCACCGACCGGTTCTTCGACGGCTTCGATCTCCAGCAGGTCCACGGGACTATCCGATGCACGGATTTGACCTCGGTTTTGCCAGTGGTGGCCGAAAAGTGGCCTATCTGGCCTCTTCTCTCCTCGGCGTCGGTGCCTCTTTCTTCCTGCCCTGTTTGGCGATGTTTCTCGCCGATCTGCGCCTGGATCGGCGCCGCTGTCACTCCCTCTGGGCAGTGGCGAGGCACTTCCCCTTCCTCCGGCCTCCGATCGTCTCTCTCTCTCCTCCATTTCTCTATTTTCCTCTCAGTTTCTCTCCCTTTTCCCGTTTCTCCCTCGTCGGCCGCGTCTCCTTCTCCCTCTACTAGCGCCGGCGAGGCTCGGCTGCCTCTCCCTCATTGGCTTCTCCTCGGTGACTTGGTAGAGGCAGAAGGGAGCTGGGTCTCCCTCGCTGTCTTCTTTAAGTTTCTTTCTTCCTTTGGCAGAATCGTGATTTCGCGATTCTTTTTTTAATTTATTTTATTTATTAAAATATTATAAAAAATCCCAAAATATCATTAAAAATTTTTATTTTATTCATTTAATCCATAAATGAATTTATCTGTCTTATTTCATCTTTTCGGTATATTTTTTCAATATTTTTGGGATAATTTTTCGATGTGAAAATTTTGACTAATTCTAATAAATTCATATCTTGATCAATTGGACTCGAAATTCAATATTTTTCTCGTTATTGATTAAGATTTCTCAGTTTCATATTTTTAATGAAATTTTTTCTTATCGAGTTTATACCGAATTTCGATTTTTTGACCGTTTTACCCTTTAACGTGTTCTGGACCAAACCAATACAACTTCCCTTCACGAACCCTTTCTCATTTCGTGTTTTAAATCTTTATCTCCAATCCGAATGGTCCGAATCCGATTCATTTAATCTGTGGCCATGTCAATCCTTCACTTAATCTTTAAATGCATTCGAGAATGTTTATTCATTCCTTTTGCATTTTTCATTCACGTAAAACTCTTCTTATGATTCAATTTGCATAAAACCATGTTTACATCACATGAATCATAAGGAAATAAGATAAAAATCGGGTCTTACACTAGTAACGTCAGATGACCCTGCTCCGATAGCATGTGTAGTGATAGCATGTGTAGACCGGGCTGTGCTTTGATAGCATGTAAGATCGACGGCTGTACGACTCTGATTAAGTCTACAGTGAATCATGGCCATGTGTGTGTTATTGTCGATGAAATCCCTCGATTGGGGATGTCCGCCTAGGGGACGAATACAATTGATGTGATGTGCCTATGACATTGATTTCTTACGAGTTTTTATAAATGCCTAGTCTCGATTTCTGTGATGATGATGTGATTTTACAACTGCGATTTATATCACGCATTGAGATCTGATGTGATGTGATTTATGATTTTATCACGTGAATTGTGCTAATGCCATTGTTTTCTACCGTCATTTCTATAACGATTTGCATGCTCAATATTTCCATCATATTGTGTTTTGTGATGATGATTTTTATAACTTCCCTTATCCTCCTTACTGAGCGTTTTGAGAGCTCACCCTTTTTGCTCCCCCTCCAGATTACTTGAAGTAGTGTGATAGAGCCTGTCGCGTACGTGATATAGGCTGGTGGATAAGATCTCCCCAAGCTATCCCTTGTACACGCATAATGTATAATTCAGTTCATTTTGTATCCAGACAATGATGTGATACAAACATTTGTGATGAGTATTTTGGGATGTAATTAGGTTGATATGTATTTGATTTTATTAAGTATGAGTTATAAGATCTTAAGGGATAATGTTGGTTTGTAAACAATAGAGATTTAAAGATACTGCACAGGAATACACCCAGAGTTGGTAGTTTTGTTTTAAGAAAAATTTTAAATTTATCATATTTTTCGCACTTTCAGGCTATCACACCTTCATTCTTCCTTCAAGGTGTAGATGACTCCTTAGCACGCAGTTGGAGCCCCCTCGTTATGTGACTCTTCTCTTGGGTGGCATTATGGACTGAACTAAGGTGCCACAAGTTATATAGCCTTAAACTTTCTTTGAGCTGGTTCTAATCAAGAATGCTACGAAATGGAGCTGATTTGAATTTGACTCTTAATGAGAGCACTAATTGTTAAAGGTTTGAATAGTGTTAGCCAAATATCGAATGACACTAAGATGTACGTTATTCAATAATGTGCCACTATTCACGATGTAGCTAAGTGTATGCTATGAAGTAATTGGTGTGAACCGGACTGTTCACTAAGAATAGAGTTCTTGATAGAACTAGTCAGATGTCCGGGCATGACGAGGGTATAAATGGGTAAGAAAGGAATAAGGCGCAAAGTAATACTGACAGAACTTAAGTAGGAATGAGAGCCAAAATATCCTTAAGCCTTGGGATGAGGGCCTATTTATAAGCAAGTGGGAGGCATTGAGATTGTGCCATGTCTCACCATCTCGTCGTGGAATCAATCTGTCTTCAAGCCAAGAAATTAGGGAGACCAAGAGATTGAGCAGGATTTAGGCTAGGTCTGTTGGGATAGGCTAGGCATGGCAATCCCTAAGCTAAGTCCATCCTTAATAGTGATCTAATGTAATAACATTGTTCATATGACATAATGGAATGCCTTTGTCTCTTATTATCTTGATTTATGTTGTCTAGTTCTAGGCACTGCTTATCATTGTTTGATATCCTTATGTTATTGCTTTGAATTTCCATTTTTTGCTATGTCAAATAAAGGGAAAAATTACGTGTTTATGGATAAAATTGTTTGATGACTATTTTTTTCTTTTTTCTGCAAAACATATTGGTTTTTGAAATCTATGCTTATACTAGTTTATGACCTATGTGATGCACAAAATAATTTCATTTATTTAAATACGTATGCATATTCTATTAATGTCATTCAATTTGTAAGTCTATGTCCCTCATTAATTTTTTTTATTCTTTATATGTATCTTTTTATGTGTTACGTAAAACTTACATTACACATTTAAATAGCTTAGTTATTTTCCATTTACCAATAACCGAAAGCTAAATTACTTATTGAAATAATTTATTGAAAATGATTTAATTTTAAAATTGTAAAATTAAATCATTAAAATCATAAAATATAAAATATAAAATATTTCATACCTTATTAAATATTGGAAATAAAGATTGATATGAAAACTAATAACAAATAAATATTAAAAAAAAACAGATTATTTTTACTAGGAAAAGATTTTTTTTTAAAAAATTACATAAACTGAAAATTTTAAATTGGATTGGATTTTATTTAACTTTTTCAAATTTTAAAATGAATAGAATTTGAATGATATTTTTAACTAACTAAATGTGATTCCTTTTTTAATATTATTATTTAATAAAAGAATTACTAGTTTGAAAATTGAAAACTAAAGAGGTTATGTAAAACTTGATTCCTTTACTTTGAAAAGTAAGAATTAAGGAGGTTATGCAAAACTCCAACTTTTTGAAACTCGTTTCACCTAAAAAAACACTTTTGAAACCCATAAATCACTAAAATTCCTTTTTTTTTTTGGGTTACAACTAAAACTCCTCCTTGATTTGGCTATTACACGACTAAAACCCAATATTTAGAACCATATATCAATAAAACTCCTGCATGATATAGTAGAGCACAACATTGCTTAGCATATGATTGCATCTTTAAGGTATCATGAGTGGCTCAACAATTTGATCCTACGTATTACTGATCCAAACCCACCTTATGTTTTGAACTTACTAATTTGTCTAATTTGCTTCCAATTGTCAGCCACCACACCGCCATTTCTTCTTTTCCTTCTTCCTCTTACCTCTTTTACCATCAACAAAGAAAAAAAGTCACTTAAGTTGCTTAAGTAATAATGCTATAAGAAATTTGAAGAAACAATAAAGCTATAAGAGATATGAAGAAATAGTAATACTATAATAAAAAATAATGCTATAAGGATTTCAGAAACATCTTCATCCTCTGCACTTCCAAATCTTTATCAAATTGCATTCATTCTCCAATTCCACCGTCTGCTTCATCTTCTCCCCTTCCACCTTTTCATACACTTGTCCAAAACAAAACATGGTTGTGGTATACGCATCAATATTTCTTAAGGGTGGAGGAGAAAAAGAAATCAATATGGTTGCATCCTAAGTAGTTAGTGACATATTAGCAGCAACTTGGTAATCTAGCTTCAATTGAATACAGGAATTCTGCGTTCTTATTTCTTACTCTATCTCTATAATTTGTTCAAAGAGTACCCTAATCATGTCAAGCCCTTATTTTCACTCTGAAGTGGTTTCCTGTATGACTCCCAATTTTTCTCACACAATTCCCTTTTATATCCCTATCAAGCATTGCATTTAGCGTTGCAAATGAATTCTATGCCTCAGCAATATCATTAACCTGTTATTACCAACCACTCCACAAAATAAAAAAGTCCAAAAATCAACGATTATAGATAATGAATCATCATTATTTATACCTTAGAGATGTAATTTGTTTATGAGAACATGAAGGCGATGCCTCGACAACCAAAAAGAGGAGAGACGAAATATATATATATTATATATGATTTGCAAGTTTATGGTTATCGCTAATTTCTTGAAGGCATTAGAGATTCTTCTGTGTCTTTTCAATCTTTAAATCTACCATTGTTGATCTTTCTCTTTCTTGAAGTTAAGTTCTTTATCTGTGTAGAGTCAATAGTCAAATTGGCTAATGGCTATAATGTTAAATTTAAAACTTTTAGTACCCTTACCTTCGCGTGAACAGGATGTTGTTCGTAATAGATTCCTCTCTTTTTAATTCTGATGCCTTTACGGTCACCATGCTTATTGTGTGGAAATTGTCCAAAGCGGCGACGATTATGATTTTGGATGATAATTTATTCCTATTTAAGTTTGCCACGATGAAAGATAAATCAAGGGTGCTAACAGGTTTACCGTGGTCTTTTGGTAAGAGCTTAGTCCTTTTCCAAGATTATGATGCTGTCCTTAAACCTAAGCAGTATCAATTTCGCACGGATCTCTTTTGGGTATGAGTGTATGATTTGCCATTGTGGATGCTAAATGGTGCCATTGCCAAAAAAATTGAAAATATTTTAGGAAGTTTTCAGCCTGATGTTGAGGGCTATGATTATCTTTGTCTCAATGGGCCACTTCCTACATTGAGAGTTTAAGTTGATATTACAAAACCGTTGCGCAGGTTTGCATCTATCAAGAGTGTTATCTCAGGAACAATATAGTGGGCAGGGATTTAAATTGCGATTGCGGTCAAGTTTTCGGTTGCATTGCGTTTATTGCGGTTTCGGACATAACGGAGATTATTGCGGTCATAACAGTCATCGCGGTCGTGAATTTTTTTTAATATCGCATAACTTTTTTAACGGACAATAGCGACAATAACGGTCGATTGCGGTAATAACGACCCTCGATAGCGGTAGTAACAGTCGATAACGGTAATAACGGTTCTCGATAACGGTAATAACGGATCAATTAGGTCATTGCGGGTGTGATGACCGTTATTTCACGTATAGCGGTAACGGCAATGGCCGCTACCGCAATATAGCGGCCGCTATCTCGGATAGCGGCCGCTATTTAAAACCATGATAGTGGGTAGACTTGCTTATGAGAGACTTCTAAATTCTTTTTATGTTTGTGGTTTTTTAGACCACACTTCCTAGGACTGTGACAATGATCCATTTTCACACATTGTAGAGGAGGATGCTCTGTACGGGGACTGGATACATGCATCCTCACTGAGTAAGCGTGAGTTAATATTCTTTGAGTATGGGGTTGCGCTACCACGAACTCTTCATGTCACTCCTAAATCTCTTCTCCCATAAAACTAGTGCACTGTAGGACATTGGCTGAAGAGATACAGTTACTGCGGTGGATATATTGTTCGAAAATCGATTACTGCCATGTGGGATTGGTATATCTAGCGGTTACACAATTGGGGAACCTTCAAACAGCCCTCGGGTAACTGTCCCGAAGTTAGCTTCTGACCTTAATCCAAATAACCGTCCTTTTGATGCCAGCATAGAGGGAGTTACACACGTGAAGTGACGGGTCTCACTTATGGGCTAGGGTGAGGGAATTCTTCCTTTGGAGACCCCTACATACATTAAGGTTGATAAGTTGACTATTGCTGCTAATTCCTCCCCAGTTTTACGCCATGCATGGAAGCGTTTAGCACGACGTAAGACTTCTACTGATAAGTCCAATCAGATGATTAGTAATAAAAGGAAGTCTGAGGATTGGTCATTTACTGTGGATTCTAAGGACACTGATATGTTACTAAAGAAAGGCAGAGACATTGTGGGTAACACTTCAACCCTAAAAGTACCATCAACGGAGACTGGTTGCCTGTCTCGCCGAGATCAATGAAAGTCCTTATTTGGAACTACCGTGGGCTTGGGAACCTATAGGCAATGAATATTCTACATGAGCAAGTTCAAAAACAAGCTCCCCATGTAGTTTTCATGTCTGAGACTAAACTACATGTACCTCAATTAGAAAGAGTTCGGATCAAATGTGGCATGGCTCATTGTATCGAGGTGAATGCAGAGGGTTCTCGGGTTTGTTTGGCATTGTTGTGGACAAATGATATTGCCATGCAGCTACGTAGTTTCTCTCACGGTCATGTTGATATTGAGGTCGCAGGTGATGATTAAACCCCTGCATGGAGGATGACTAGCTTCTATGGGTATCTGGTACATTCGATGAGAAGTCTATCTTGGCAACTACTCCGTACTTTGGCTGCATAAGTAGATCTTCTATGGATTTGTTTCAAGGATTTCAATCAGATTATGTGGTCTAATGAAAAATTTGGTACTACTCTTTACTAAAAGAAGTAGATGCTGGCCTTTCGCAATGTTTTGGATGAGTGTCATTTAAAGGATCTCGAGTTTCGTCATACTGGTTTACCCAGGAAAGGGGATCTACAATGTAAAACCTGGTTCAGGAATGATTGGATGTTGTGTATCCACTCAAAGTAAGCTTGATCCTTTTCCAAGATATGAGGTTGTTCATTTAGTTGATACTACATCTGACCACTGTCCATACTTCTTAATACTACAGGCCAGCCCCGCAACTCTTCGAGCCAACCTTGGTCCACCAGGCCTTATTTCGAAGTAATATGGGTTGCTGATGCTGCATGTGGTAATATTGTTGAATAGGTTTGGCAAGGTCATAATACGATTGTATATTGTTAGCAAAAGCTACAATGGCGGAGGTAGCAGTGTTGAACAAGTATTACAGCAACATGAAGTAGCCTCGGGTCAAAGAATTAACTACCTAAAGTCGACATTATTCTTCAGTGCAAATACTTTTTCAACCCAAAAAGCCTTGCTTCAGGATATGTTCTCAATGGAAGTATCAACCTCAGAGAAGAGTTATTTGGGTTTGCCTTGTGTGATTGTAGGAAAAAACGGAGGGCATTCAGGATGCTTAAGGAAAAAAATGGCAGCCAAGATGCATTTTTGGAGTAACAAACCTCTCTTGTCATGGTGAAAAGGTTTTTATTAAGTATTCTATACTCCAAGCCACTCCAACTTATGCAATAAACTGTTTCCTCCTCTCGAAGGCACTATGTACTGAACTGAATCAACTGCTTGCTAAATACTAGAGGCAAAGGTCTTTTGGACATTGGTCATTACATTGGTTGTGCTGAGAAGCGCTGTGTTAGAAGAAAAGGAAGGGGGTCTGGGTTTCGAGAAATGCATAAGTTTAATTTAGCTTTGCTGGCCAAGCATGTTTGGGGGCTGCAGAGGAACACTAAGTCAATTGTTCATGTTGTACTGGAAGTTAAGTACTTTTGTCGAGGATCCTTACTGATTGCTGATCTTGGGCGTAAAACATCTTATGTATGGAGTCTGCGTGCTGAGAGAGATGTGCTCTAATAAGGACTTTACTGACGTATGGGGCCAAGACGTTCAGTGCGCATCTGGAGTGATCCATGGCTACCGTTCTCACCTACGGCAGACCACAATCTCCTCAGATTATGGGGTACTGATGCCTTGGTGTATAGTTTAATTGATAGCGAGACTAAATACTGAGATTATGTCACGGTTATGGGGTTGTTTGCTCAACATGAAGCACAACAGATCCTAACAATCCCAATCTGTTCTATGGAACAGCTTGACACTTTGGTGTGGCGGTTTACATCCAATGGGTGTTACTCAGTTAAGAGTGGATACCAAATGCTGTATAACAATCTCTGGCCTGACAGCTCTGCATATGCGTTGTAATGATGTGGAATAATGTGTGGGATGCACTACTACTATGGAAGATTAAATTGTTTCAGTGGAAATGCATTCGAGGTATTCTCCCAGTAAAATGCAATTTGGATGCCAAGGGTATACATGTAGCTCTAGTTTGTGATCCGTGTGGGCAGCACAATGAGACAGTCTTGCATGCTTTGAGAGATTGTGTTTGCGCTAAAGTAGCATGGGCTAACTTCCTGGAGACTTTTCCTTTTTTGGATGATTACCAAGATGAGTGGTTGCCTACTATTATTGTCAGAGTGAATCCTGAACAGCAGGAGCTGTTTGCTTTGATCTTATGGTCAATCTGGAATGATAGAAATGGGGAAGTTTTTTGTGGTGCAACGAGAGGTGCGCAGGAAACTGCCAGGTTGATTCAGTAATGTCAACAGGAATTTAATGATGACAACAGAGTACAAATGTCTGTTCTTCGTCAGGCATCACCTGTGAGATAAAGGTGGCCTATCCCTGGTGTCTTTCTACAAGATAAATTATGATGCTACTATTGAAGTGGCAGGTGGAAGAGGTGGGATAGGGATTTTGGCCGGGGACCATCACTGGCAGGTCTTGGAGGCAGCAATGTGCACGATTCCTTGGAAGACTGATCCATTGGTTCTGGAAATAATAGCTACAGTAAAGGTAGTCGAGTTTGCTATTGACTTGGAACTGAGACGAGTTCTGGTGAAGTGAAACTCCCTGACTATTTAAGCTGAAGCAGTGCCAAGAGACTGAGGACTTGTCTACGAGTGGTATGATTACCACGAACGCTGTCATCAAAGCCATGCACCTGAGATCCTGTAGTTTTCTACATACAACGTGAGCAGGGAATAAGCTACAAATTTACTTGCTAACTATGCTCTAAGTTGTCCTCACCCTCAAATTGGGTTGAAGAACATCCATATATACTAAATAATGTCTTGGAGCATGACGTTGTTCATGAATGAATAAAATTGACGTATTTTCTCAAAAAAAATCAGTGCTACTCATTGAAAGCAATTATTTTTAAGTTTTGTTGTATAAAAAAAGAAATATTGTTATCTTTGAATTAAGTATTGTTGTGCATAATAAAAGAAAAAATAAAAAAAAATAATAAAGTGCACCACGTGGTGCACGAAAAAATCCAAATAGGAGACTAGGTCTACTACCTTAGAAACAGTATAACGGAAGATATAAATAAGACAAAAAATGACATTTAGTCTAAGGATACATGCGTAGTTATTGGCATAATAAATCCCTATAAATAGGGATTAGGTATGACTCAAAAACCTAAGTCTCTATTTTCTCTACAGAAACTCTACCAAAATTCCCTTCTGACTTAAGCATCGGAGTGCTTATGTAGGGAACAACTCCTGCATCCCTCTGATCATTCTCTTTCTTGTAGAGTCTCGGTAACACGTGGTACGAAGATCGAAGCGAGGACGTCAAAAATACGTCATCATTCTGTTCGGCAACAACAATTGGTGCCGCCTGTGAGAAACGAAATAAAAGCTTTTTTCTCTACAACAATGGTATGGACACGTTCAGCAGCGATGAGAATGAAGATACAGCGAGCTCTCCAATTAGAGTCCAGGGGGAGCGAGGGACGAATATGATGACAATATCCGTGACAAAATTTGAAGCCATGAAAAAACAGAGGGAAGAGACTGTTGAAGCCTTATGGAATATGGTGGATCTATTCAGGGATGCCTTTCCGCGAGTGATTCTGCCGCCAACCGTCCAAAACTTGGTGAGAGAAAGGTGTACTCCGCAAGACCCTCACGGTGTGGGCTCAAGAGACCCTTACGGCATGCAAGACTCTCGCAACATGACGTGAGACCCTGGCAGCCTGACGCGAAACCCCCAAGCATCCAAGACCCTCGCGGCATGGCGCGAGACCCTCACGGCATGCAAGACCCTGGCGGTATGGCTTGACACCCTCACGACATGCGGGTCCCTAGCGGCATGACGCGAGACCCTCAAGGCATGTAAGACCTGTGAGAACTGTAAATTTTATGAACTCTAGTTGTGAGGTTGCAATGTGAGAATTGTAATTTGGTGAATGTAATTATGATATGTTGATGTACACTCAAGTTTTAAATCTAATGAAGTGTAAGGAGATGGGGTTTTTAAGTCTTGAATGTGTATGGATCGAAATATGGACTATGGGGTAGATTAAGATGAGTTTTACATTGAAGTTCTTGCAAAATGAATGCAGCAACAGTGGAATTCATGAAGGCCAGATCGATCTCCAAGGGAAGAGAGATCGATCTTATAGCTCCAGAATGCAGGAAATGTGAGAGAACAGATAGGCAGATCGATCTCATGAGGAAGCATATCGATCCCCTAATGCCTCTGCCTAGCCAAGATCGATCTTGTCACAAGGGCAAATCGATCTTCTTAAGTCTCGACCTAGAAGAGATCGATCTTTACCCTCAAGCAGATCGATCTCCACTTAGTTTTTATTAAAGAGCATATCGATCTCCAGCATCGACTAGATCGATCTTGTAGTTGTTAATAGAGCAGTTGGAGCAGTTGAATCAAGTAGAGATCGATCTCAATCAATGTCCAGATCGATCTCATAGCCTCTGCCTATAGAAAGATCACGGGATTTTGCCTGGAAACCGAGCCTCTCTCACCTGTAAAACTAAACCTCCACTATTTTCACTCAAACCAATCTTTCTCTCTCTAAGATTCACCCTATTCTAGACAGAATTAGACAAAAGGGTAAGAGACAAAGTTGTTCCTCTTGGCAAGGAGAACAACATACTAGAAAATCAAAGATTTGATTGAGTAAAGGGAAGAGACAAGCATTCTACAAGCTTGGTCAAGAGAGGATAAGCTAGGTAAGGTCACAAGACCCTTGTTCTTGAGCATTATCATTTTATATATAAGTGGATAAACATATATGTTTATATATTTGGTTGTAAATGTTTAAGGCATGATGGAATCAACAAATGGGTTTAGTTAGAAGATTTAATGTGGATGTCATGTGATGGTTATGAGTTAACTAAAGTGTTAATAAAAATGTAGAAAGAGTTTTGAGATAATGTTGAGTTAGAATGAGTAAGAGAAAGAGATGGAAAATGAAAATGATTTATATTGATGATTTAATGAGGTGTGGACAGCTCGAGAATCTGGCACGGGAAACGAGGCTAGTCCAAGAACCGAGGATATTGTACTACTCAAGGTGCAAGAGGTAAGGGAAATAAACCATTTGTGCTTGTGAGTTTTCGAATGAATGAAAACGTTTTAATAACATGAAAAAGGTTTAATGAAATGAGCATGTTTATGAGAAATGAGATGACTTGACATGTTGATGAATGTGTGAGTGTTTTGTCAGTTTGAGCTCGATTTTGACGAGTTTTGTGTAATTGTGAACACAAATGGTTTATAACCGAAATGAGATTTATGATAACCATTATGAGTTCTACGTGAAGGTAAAACGATTTTTATATAACAATGGCATATTTTACTGAGATTATGGCTTGCCATGAGATGCACATCAGGCCTTGCTCTAGTAGCATGTAAGACCGGGCCTTACTCTAGTAGCATGTAAGACCAATACCTCCTTTCTAGTAACGTGAGATGACCCCGCTCCGGTAGCGATAGGTGGCCTTGCTTTGATATCATGTAAGACCGGGCTGTGCTTTGATAGTATGTAAGATCGACGACTATACGGCTCTAATCAAGTCTACAGCGAACCATGGCCATGTGTATATTATCGACGTATTCCCACTCTTGGGGATGTCCGCCTAGGAGACAATTTTACTTGCCTATTACGATGATTTCACCTAAGTTTTTATAAATGCCTAGTCTCAATTTCTTTGATGATGATGTGATTTTATAACTGTGATTTATAGCACGCATTGAGCTTTGATGTAATAGAGATTTGTAATTTTCATCACGTGAGTTATGCTGATGCCATTGTTTACACAGTTATTTCTATAATGATTTGCATGCTCAATATTTCCATCATATTGTGTTTGTGATGATGATTTTTATAACTTCCCTTATCCACCTTACTGAGCGTTTTGAGAGCTCACCCTTTTTCCTTCCCCATCCAGATCACTTGAAGTAAGAGAGATAGAGTCTGTCGCGCACATGTAATAGGCTGGTGGACAAGATCTCCCCAGGCTATCGCTTGTACACGCATAAGGTATAATTCAATTCATTTTTTATCCAGACAATGATGTAATACAGACATTTGTGATGAGTATTTTGGGATGTAATTAGGTTGATATGAAAGAAATAAGTTGAGACTTATGGGTTTATTCTTTTTGGGATATTATGTATTTGATTTCATTAAGTATAAGTTGTATGATCTTGGGGACAATGTTTGTGTATAAACAATAGCGATTTAAAGATGCTGCACATGAATACACCCAGAGTTGGTAGTTTTGTTATAAGAAAAATTTTAAATTTGCCATATTTTTCGCACTTTCGAGCTGTCATTGATTTTTCTTGGTATCAGAGTAAAGGGTGTCTAGTACTGTCAGTGTCAATTGATTTGAAATAGATTACATCCCAAGTATCTGTATTGTCTGGTGATGAATTGAATTTAACGAGTAGCATTATGATCAATGCTTAATGAATACGCGCAGGCACGTAAGAGATAGAATATGAGGGGGAGAAGAGGACGTTCAGGGAGGCAGGCGCAGCCACCTCTGTCACCTGAACCACAGCCTGAGAGTCCTAACTCTTGAATGAATCGCCTAGAGCACGATATGCATCAGGGATTCGAGCAGATGGCAGCAATATTCTCACAGCATTTTGGGGCTAATGCCTCGGGTACTACACTTGTTTCGACTCCTCCACCACCACAGAGACCACCCGTACCCCTGCCACAGACTGATTCAGTGCCTCCTACCACACAGCCTCTAGTGCAGACCCAACTTGATGATAGAGATAGGGGTTGAATGAGGGACTTTCTGAAGATGAACCCACCGACTTTTAGAGGGGTGAAAGATCCTGCAAAGGCTGAGGAGTGGCTGACAGAGTTGCGAGTCATTTTTGACTTCTTGGGATGCACTGATACCGAGAGGGTCAGTATGGGTGCTTACATGTTAAAGGGATAAGCCCGAGATTGGTGGAGCACTACTCAGGGTATATTGGCGACTAGCCATGAAGTGATTAGCTGTGAGGTATTCCAATCGGCATTTAGATCCTAGTATGTGCCAAGAGCTGCCCAGAGGAGGACGCAAGCTGAATTCCTAAATTTAGCTCAGGGCAATATGATGATTGATGATTATGAGAGCCGATTCACCACCCTACTGAAGTATGATCCAGAGACTCTTAAGGATGAGGAACTCCGCACAAAGCGATTTGTATATGGATTGAGACCCATCATTAGGGACCGGTTGATAGGACTCTGTATTACTGAGTTTAAGCATGCTCTGAGGCGAGCGCAAGAAGTGGAGAGGGGATTAGAGTTGGTATAGTCCCAGACTAAGTCTAGAATTTTAACTGAAGTTAATGGTAAGTGGCCCATGACTTCCCACACAGACTTTTAGAGGGTTTTTTTAAGAGGAGACAGTTAGAGGGACCGAGGGGAAGAGTTGACAGACCTAGGGTTCCTCTCATTATTAAGGAGACCTCTCGAGGTGCCAGACGAGAGGATAGAGTCTCCAGAGATTGTGGTCGATCACATGAGGGAAGCTGTCCTAGAACCATATAAGGATGCTATAGATGCGGGGACATGGGTCACAGAGTGAGGTATTGCCCGCAACCACAGAAGCCACATTCTCAAGAGCCTCATAGACAGCAGCCGCAGAGGACGGTTCCCCAGAGACGGGCTATGGCTGCTGATAAGGGCAAGAAGCCGGTCACAAAAGGACGTGTGTTTGCTTTGGATAGGAGACTGCAGACACTTCATCTGAGACCATACGAGGTACACTTCTTGTCTGTAATCATGAGGCCCATGTATTATTTGATTCGGGATCCACGTATTCTTTTATTGATGTACAATTTTCTTGTAAACTGAGTTTGAAGTATGAATCCTTAGATTATATTTTACATGTAAATACCCCCATGCGTGACTCCCAAAGGACTGATATAGTGTGTAGGAGTTGTGAGATCAAGGTAGGAGATAGGGTGATGTTAGCAGATCTAGTGTTATTAGACATGTGTGGTTTTGATGTAATTTTGGAGATGGATTGGTTAGCGGCCAATCGTGTGAGCCTAGACTGCTACACTAAGACTGTAACTTTCTCTCTACCTGAAAAGTTTAGTGTATGTTTGAATGTTAAGGAATAAAGACATGTGAAGTTTATCGTGAAATGTTAAGACATGATTATATCACTATAAAACACTGATAGAGGACATACCAGTAGTATGTTAATACACTGAATAAACACTGATAGAAGACATACTGGTAGTATGTGAGTTTTCGGATGTATTCCCAGATGAATTGCTTGGCATACCAACGGAGAGAGAGCTGGAGTTCACTATCGATTTAGTGTCAGATACCCAGCCGATCTCTAAACCTCCCTACAGGATGGCGTTGGTCGAATTGGAAGAGTTAAAGAAACAGTTGCAAGAACTGCTTGACCAAGGTTTTATTAGGCCTAGTGTGTCGCTATGAGGAGCTCCAGTGTTGTTTGTAAAGAAGAAGGATGGTAGCCTGAGACTATGTATAGACTATGATCGGGCTATCACCTGTTAAGAATCAGGAAAGAGGATATTCCGAAGACGGCCTTCAGAACTAGATATGGCCACTACGAGTTCTTAGTGATGCCTTTTGGATTGACAAATGCCCATGCTGCTTTTATGAGTTTGATGAATGAGGTCTTTAGAGACTATCTAGATTAGTTTGTGATAGTCTTCATTGATGATATCCTTGTGTATTCTCGGTCTCATGAGGAACATGCATAACATTTGAGGATTGTGCTGCAAGTACTCAGAGATAAGCAGTTATATGGAAAGATCAGTAAGAGTGAGTTTTGGCTAGATCAGATACCTTTTCTTGGTCATATTGTATCTATAGACGGGGTGGCAGTTGATCTGTCTAAGATAGAGGCTGTACTTAATTGGGAGAGACCGAGAATAGTTACAGAGATTCGGAGTTTCCTGGGGTTGATAGGGTATTACAGAAGGTTTGTTGAAGGATTTTTCAGGATTGCCGCTCCTTTGACCAAACTCACACGTAAGGAGACTCCTTTTGTATAGTCTGAGAAGTGTGAGCAGAGTTTTCAAGAGTTAAAAAGGAGATTAACGACAGCACCTGTGTTCACTATTTCGAATGGATCGGGAGGCTTCGCAGTGTACAGTGATGCCTCTCAACAAGGATTGGGATGTGTGCTCATGCAACATGGGAGAGTAGTCATTTATGGTTCGCGACAGCTGAAGGATCGTGAGAGGAACTACCCTACACATGACATAGAGTTAGCCGCAGTAGTATTTGCTTTAAAGATTTGGCAGCATCACTTATATGGGGAAAGGTTCCAGATATTTACTGACCACAATAGTGTACTCCATCGCTCCCCTTTCTTGGAAAGTGGTCACTACATGAGCCACAGAAGATGCTTTTTGACCAATAGCTACATAAACACATATTACATTTTGCCCTTGCTGATTGAGAATTGTATCCGTGGCTACTGCTATTTTACCGATCTGTCTATCCCCAATAATTAATTTTCGTTGACCACGTCCTATAGGGATCATCGAATCAATAAAAATAAGTCCTGTTTGAAGAGGCTCATAAACGGAACGTCGCGAAATAATACCTGGGGCAGGAGATTCAATTAACCGAAATTCAGAAGCTGAAATTTCACCCCGACCGTCAATAGGCTTAGCCAGAGCATTTATAACATGACCCAAATAAGCCTCACTCACTGGTATCTGAGCAATTTTTCTTGTTGCTTTTACAAAACTTCCCTCCTGTATCATTAAACTGTCACTCATTAATACAACACCAACATTATTTGATTCCAAATTCAGGGCAATGCCTATTGTACCCTCTTCAAATTCTACTAATTCACCTGCCATTACTTCATCAAGACCATGAATACGAGCAATGCCGTCACCCACTTGAAGTACGGTACCAATATTTACAATCTTTACTTCTCTATTATATTGCTCAATACGTTCACAGATAATATTACTAATTTCGTCGGCTCTAATAGTTACCATGAGTATTTCCTAATTCTTTTTTGGAAGAAAAAAAATAATAATGCCTACAGTAAAGTAAAAGGTAAAAAAAAAAAGGACTAATAAGTTATTTCTTTCATCACCCCAAACAAGCCAATATTAGCGCTAATGGTACGTAAATGTAACTTGTTGTTTAAAGAACTATTCAGAGTTTCGAGAGCTCTTTGTAAAGCTTGTTGGAAAACCCGTTGTCGGACTTGATTAATCGCTTTTTGTTGTTCAAAATGAATGGTTTCGTTTTTGTAATTTTCTAATTTTGGAACCCTTAGTCGTCTCGGCTGTGCTACCGGAGGCTCTGGGGAAGTCGGAATATGAGAGCACTCATCTTGGGGTGGGCTTACTACTTAGATGCTTTCGGTAGTTATCCGTTCCGCACTTGGCTACCCAGCGTTTACCGTGGGCACGATAACTGGTACACCAGAGGTGCATCCTTCCCAGTCCTCTCGTACTAGGGAAAGGTCCTCTCAATGCTCTAACGCCCACACCGGATATGGACCGAACTGTATCATGACATTCTGAACCCAGCTCACTTACCGCTTTAATGGGTGAACAACCCAACTCTTGGAACATACTATAGCCCCAAGTGGCGAAGAGCCGACATCGAGGTGCCAAACCTTCCCGTCGATGTGAGCTCTTGTATGATTATGAGATACTCTATCATACGAGAAG
Source organism: Firmiana major (assembly GCA_033439115.1). Lineage (NCBI taxonomy): Eukaryota > Viridiplantae > Streptophyta > Magnoliopsida > Malvales > Malvaceae > Firmiana > Firmiana major. The sequence continues at coordinate 45,919,063 of CM065905.1, forward strand.
GCAAAAGTAGTAGCTGATGCCTTGAGCAGAAAAAGTATGATATCTGCTATGATGATCAAAGAATGGGGTTTGTTGGAACAGTTCGTCAACTCAAGATCAGAGTTAAGGAAGCAGAGGTCGAATTTTTAGCCAGTTTGCAGATAGAGCCTGATATTATGGATCAAATTAGAGCCGGGCAACGAAATGATCAGAGGCTATTAAATATGGTTAGCGAAGCTGAATAGACCTCGCAATCGGATTTCATGGTCAGTGATGATGGGTTATTGAGGTTTAAGGGTCAAATTTGTGTTCTGAATGATGATACCTTGAAGCAACAAATACTGAGAAAGTCTCACTACTCGCGATACACCATGCACTCAGGAAGTACCAAGATGTACCAAGATTTAAGAAGGGTGTATTAGTGGAGTGGTATGGAGCGAGACGTGGCAGAATATGTGGCCAGATGTTTAGTATGCCAACAAGTGAAAGTTGAGCACCAGAAGCCCGAAGGATTGCTTAAGCCTTTACCTGTGCCTACATGGAAATGGGAGCATATCACCATGGACTTTATCATGGGATTACCGAGGACCCAGAGAGGTCATGATGCAATATTGTGACAGCCCGAAAGCGCGAAAAATAGGGCTAATTTGAAATTTTTCTTAAAACAAAACTAACAATTCTGAGTATATTCCTGTGCAATGTCATGTGCTCACTTACATTTTAACACTAGTCACTATCCCCAAGATCATACAACTCATACTTAATGAAATCAATTACATAATATCCTAAAATGAATCAACCCTAAGTCTCAAATCATCTTTTTCATATCAACCTAATTACATCCCAAAATACTCATTACAAGCGTATGTATTACAACATTGTCTAGATACAAAATGAACTGAATTATACCTTAAGCGTGTACAAGTGATAGCTTGGGGAGATCTTTTCCACCAGCCTATATCACGTACGCGGCAGGCACTATCTCGCTTACTTCAAATAATCTGGAGGGGGGAGGAAAAATGGTGAGCTCTCAAAACACTCAGTAAGGAGGATAAAGGAAGTTATAGAAATCATCATCACAAAAATAACATGATGGGAATAATGAGCATGCAATCGTTATAAAAATAACTGCGTAAAACAATGGCATTAGCATAAAGCAAGTGATAAAAATCACCAATCACATTATCTTAAATCTCATAGCATGATATAAATCACAGTAGTAAAATTCACATCATCATCAATTAAATCGAGACTAGGCATTTATAAAACTCATATGAAATCAAAATCATGGCACATCACAGATTGAACTCGTCCCCTAGGTGGACATCCCCAATCGAGGGATTTCGTCGTCAATAATACATGCACATGGTCATGGTTCGCTGTAGACTTGATCAAAGTCATACAGCCGTCGGTCTTACATGCTATCAAAGCACGGCCCAGCCTTACATGCTATCAAAGCAATGCCATCCATCGCTACCGCGGAGCGGGGTCATCTCACGTCACTAGGACGGAGGCGTCGGTCTTACGTGCTACTAGAGCACGGCCCGGCCTTACATGCTATAAGAGCAAAGCCCGATGTTCATCTCATGACAAGCCATGGTCTCAGTAAAATCGTTTTGCCTTCACGTAGAGCTCTTAGTGGTTATCATAAAACCTATTTTTGGTTATAACACATTGTGTTCACATTTACACAAAACTCATCAAATCGAGCTCAAACCGGCAAAGCGCTCACACATTAAAAACATGCCATTGTTGTATATAAATCGTTTTACCTTCACATAGAGCTCATAGTGGTTATCACAAAAACTCATTTTGGTAATAAACCATATGTGTTCACAATTACACAAATCACATCGAAAATCACACTCAAACCGGTAAAACACTCACACATTTATCAACACATCAAATCATCTTATAAAACCTGCTCATTCATCAAACTCTTTTTCATGCTTTTAAAACGTTTTCATTCACTAAAAAACTCACAAGCACAAATGGTTTTGTTTCCCTTACCTCTTGCACCTTGCGTGGTACAATATCCTTGGCTCTCGGACTAGCCTCATTTCCCGCGTTGGATTCTTGAGTTGTCCACACACATCATTAAATCATCAATATACCTTATTTTCATTTTTCATCTCTTTCTCTTACTCATTCTAACTCAACATTTTGATTAACTCATGACCATCATAAAACATCCACGTTAAATTTTCTAACTAAGCCCATTTGTTGGTTTCATCATGCTTTAAACATCTCTAACCAAATGTCTAAACATAAATGTGCAGTTATTCACAAATACACCCAATGGTAATGCTTAAACCAAGGATCTTGTGCACTTACCTAGCTTGTCCTCTCTTGACCAAGTTGTAGAACACTTGTCTCTTCTTTTTGCTCAAGCCCACCTTTGATTTTCTAGTATGTTGTTCTCCTTACCACGAGAAACAACTTTGTCTCTTGCTCCTTTGTCTAATTTTATCTAGAATAGGGTGAATCTTAGAGAGAGAAAGCTTGGTTTGGGTGAAAATAGTGAGGGTTTAGGTTGCAGAGAGAGAAAGGCTCGGTTTCAGGTGAAAATCTCGTGATCCTTACATTGACAGGGCTCATGAGATCGATCTGGTCATCGAAGGATATTGATCTCTGCTCGATTCAACTGCTCCAAACTGCTCCCTTAACAACTACAAGATCAATCTCGTTGAGGGTGCAGATCGATCTGCTTTTCATAAGAAAACTCAGTGGAGATCGATCTGGCTTTGAATTAGGGATCGATCTCTTTCAGGCCGAGAGTTAAGGAGATCGATCTGCCCTTGTGACAAGATCGATCTTTGCTAGACAAAAGCATTAGGAGATCGATCTTCTTCCTTATGAGATCGATCTGCCTATCTGCATTTACACATTTTTTGCATTCTGGAGCTATGGATCGATCTCTCATCCTTGGAGATCGATCTGGCCTTCACAGATTCTACTACTGCTGCTGCATCAAGTTGCAGGAAACTTAATGCAAAACTCACCATAATCTACTCCATAGGCCACATTTCAATCCATACACATTTAAGACTTAAAAACTTCATCCCCTTATACTTCATTAAATCTAAAACTTGCGTGTACATCCACATATCATAATTACATCCACCAAATTACAATTCTCACATCGCAAATCTTATAAAATTTACAGTTCTCACATCCTCCCCACATTAAGAGAATTTGGTCCTTCAAATTCAACTCGACCCATTAAATAGCTGAGGGTACTTCTCCTTCATAAGGCTCTCTAGTTTCCAAGTTACTCCCTTCATCGAGTGGTGTTTCCAGAGAACTTTAACCAATGAAATCCTTTTTGTCCGAAGTACCTTTTCCTTTCTGTCAAGAATTCGGAGGGGTTCTTCCAACTAATATCCTCTTGAATATCCAATGCCTCATACTCAATGACATGGGAGGGGTTCGGATTATATTTTCTCAACATGGATACGTGAAAGACATTGTGTATCCCGGAGAACTACGGAGGTAAGGTCAACCGATAGGCGACGTCTCCAATGTCAGGACCCAAATCGCCTAAAAACCACTACAAAATTTTTTTTCAATTTTCTTTTATTCTTTAATTCTTAGCTTTCTCTCATCGTGACCATCCTACCAACAGTTGGGCTATGATTCGGTGTTAAGGGTTACATATCATGCATCCTTTTCGTAAAACGTATCATGCTATAAATATATCATTAGTGTAAACAGTCATAAAGCATCTCATTTTCATAAAACATCACATGCTGAAAACATGTTTCATAGTGTAAACATACAAAAGAGCATCTCAAAATCTCAAATCAAATATATCATATCCCATCATCACTTTAAAAAGTGAAATCATGTTTTCACAACTCATTTCTTCAAAACATAAACATAGCTACCATTAAATATCATTATATAACATAGTGTTAAAACCGTTAGCAACAAAACAGGTAGCATAGATGTGTGAAAACATAAAACATCATATCATTATCGTGTAGGGTCAGGCAATCGTCTCATATACTAGTCCCGAAGGACATCATACATCTGGTCTCGTAGGACAAAATCATGGGTACTCATGGCCATAGTACAGGGAGCCGTAGGACTGGATTAGGGTCGTATGCTGCCCTATCTCTCGTGCACCACTAAATGGGGACTATACGCACGAACTCACGTGCATCACCAAGTGTGGACTATGCGCACATTTCTCATATCAAGTCAGAGCTTGCCCATTCCATGGCCGTCGGCTAGGTAGATCCTCAATCGTCTCCATACGCTACCCTATGTATGCGAGATCGACCCCAGATCCTCTGACTATAATCATATCATGCCTTTTTACCCCATAAAAATTATTTTGGGCCTCTTACCCATTTTATCAAATCATTTCGGGCCTCTTACCCGTTTAAATAGAGAAAACATAGTCATAAAATCATATCTCAGGACTCATACCCGTACCGTGAAAATATAGCTTAAAAGCTGTTTCGGGACTTTAACCCGTGTCATGAAAACATTGTTTTCGTAAAGCATTCTTGGGGTTCTTCCCCGTCATTTCATGAAATCAAAACTTGTTTTCTTCTTCATATTGAAAAATCACATTTTCATAAACATTTGAAGTAAAATGTATCTCATGCAAGTGGAAAACATGTGCAAAAACTCGGGAAACAGTTTAGTTTTGGTTTCTAAGGCATTGCAACCTATTTCATAAAATCTCATTCAACTAACATACTTAAAGTCATTGGTAAGGATTAAGGAGCACTAATGCTACCCTAAATTATATCCCTTACCTCACTTTACTCTGTACAGTTTGACTTTTTCCAAAAATATCGCGTCACGCAGTCCGATCTGCTCCCAATCAAATCTCCGGAGCTGCGTATAATTATTTATCGGGTCAGAAATCATACAATTAACTGTATTTCATAATTTCTAAGCTTAATTCAAAGTATTGGGCCCGTTCACAATTTGGGGCCCGATTGTACCTTAATGGGCCTTAATCAGCCTTAAGCTCATTTTTCACTTACTATTCACATCATCGAGCCTTATTGGGCTCATTGGGCCCACCAACAATTTATTGGGTCTTGTTCTAAACTCTTAGATAGCTCAAATAATTATTTACGACAATTTATCTCCAATTCCAAAATATAATTCATTTTATGCGAAATTAAATTCGTAATTTATGCGGTAAATTTCTAACACGCATAACGATATAAATTATCGTAAATAAGGGTTACTTACTCGAGATTCTGTGGTAGTATGTAAATCGAGGCTGACTCGAGCTCTCATTTGTCGTCAATTATCAAACTACACATTTATATATTTTTCAAGTCAAATTCGGTCAAATATATATTTAAATAATTATTCCAAAAATTAAATCGGTCCATTTGATCACTTACCGGCTTACCCGTAGCTCGACTGCATCGTTGAAATTTTTTCCAATTTTTTCCTCTCCTTTTTTTCCTTTTCCTTTTTTACCTTTCTTTTCTGGCTGAACCGGCCCGGCCGGTTAAGCCCGATTCGGTTTACTCCTTCGTCGTTCGAAGCTTGGCCAGTCGGTTTTTCACTAGCTTCCTTTTCCAGCTTGTTCGCGAGGTCGTCTGATGCACGGATCTGGTGTCGGTTTCACCAGGACGGGTCGGAAAGCGGTCGGTCCGACCTCTTTTCTCTTTATCGTCGCTGCCGTTTTTCCTCTTCCGCCATTGACGGCACTGCCGGCCGTTTCACTGGCCGATTCGATCACCGATCGGGCCGCCTGCACCTGGGGAACCATCGATTGGTGGTGGTCGAGGCTAAATCGACGTCGGTGATCGTCGAATCCCCTTTTCTCTCTCGGTTTCTCTGTTTCTCTCTCTCGGCCGTCGATCGCCGCTTCCTTCGCCCTCTACCAGCGCCGGTGATGGCTCAGTTGCCTCCTCCTTCGGCCAGCTCGCTTCGGTCCGTCGTCGGTGGCCTCTGTTCGGTGAGGCAGGGGCGAGGCCCGGCTTGCTTCCTTCTGTTTCTTTCCCTGTGCAATTTCGCGATTATGTTGTTTTTATTTTCATTTTTTTAATTTTTAATTTAAATTTTTTTAATTGAATAAAATATAATATTTTTGCCAAAATATTCCAAAAATATTTTATTTTATTTATTTAATCAATTAATGTATTTATTTGTCTGATTTTATCTTTTCGATGTATTTTTTTCAATATTTTCAGGATAATTTTCGAAGGTGAAAATTTCGGTTTATTCCAATAAATTTATATCTTAATCAATTTGACTCGAAATTCAATGATTTCTTCTTTATTGATCAAGATTTCTTGCATCCATGTTCACAGTGTCAATTTCTTACCAAATTGACATCGAATTTTGGGTCTTTTGACCGTTTTACCCTTCAACGTGTTCGGGACCAAATCAACACAACTTCCCTTCACGAACCCTTTCTCATTTTGTGTTTTAAATTCTTATCTCCAATTCGAATGGTCCAAATCTCATTCGTTTAATATGTAGCCATTTCAAATCTCCACTTGTTCTTTAAATGCATTCGGAAATTTTATTCATTCCATTTGCATTTTTCATTCACGTAAAACTCTTCTTATGATTCAATTTACATATAACCATGTTTACATCATGTGAATCATAAGAAAATATGATAAAAATTCAGGTCTTACATAATCTCCCCCACTAAAGAAATTTAGTCCTCCCAATTAGAACTAAGTCAAATGGGTCCACAAACAACTTTGGATACGTCTATCGCATCATACTCTTTAATTCTCGTGTGCTTTTTTCCAGAGTGTAATACTACTAAAGGACTTTGACTAGGGAGATCATCTTAGACCTCAACACTTTCTCCTTCTGTATAATACCCGAATCGACTTTTCAACATACGACCTACTCTCTTTGAGCTTCAACTGTCTCCGTCTCTTGTCAGCATAGCTTTTCTATCCGCTCTGAGGTGTTCTTAATCTCTCACACATCAACTTAACATCCTCAAAGGATTGTCTTACCAAATCAGGAGTAAATATTTGTCTGTCATCCACTTATCCCTATCCCATCGGGGGAAAAAAACTATGGCCATACTATGCCTCACATAATGTCATTCCGATACTCGAGTGATAACTATCGTTGTAGGCAATTTAGAAAATGACAAGTGAACATTCCTAGAGCTTCTAACATTAATTGCACACGCTCTCTACATATCTTCCCAAACTTGTACACTCCTCTCTGACTGACCATCTGTTTGAGGATGGAAAGCTATGCTAACACTCAACTAGGTTCCCATAGTTCGTGAAAAATGTTCCCAGAAGTGGAAAGTGAAACGAGAATCCCTATCTGATACAGTGCTCACTGGAAAGTCACATAGTGTTCCACAAGTCTTCATACATATGACTTCACCAACGCACTCAGAGTATCTGTAGATTTCATAACTAGGTAGTGGGTAGACTTCGTCAATTTATCAACTATCACCCAAATAGCCTCATAATTCTTGTGAGTCCTCTGTAACCCATGACGAAATTCATGGTAATGTGCTCCCATTTCTATATCAATTTAAGTAGAGGCTGTAATAACCCTGCAGACTTCTGGTGCTCAACCTTACTCTGCTGACATATGAGATACTTCGCTAAAACTCTACGATGTCTCTATCATGCCTGACCACCAATACTCTTTTCGAAGGTTCTTATATATATATATATATATTATTACTCCCCGGATGCACTGTATACCCCGAAGAGTGAGCTTCTAACAATAACAATCTCAACAATTGTGGTCCTTGGGAGCACTTATCTTGCCTCTGAACCTCAGTAAGCTATCATCACTCACTATGAACTCTGTCACTATACCCATCTGAATCTGACTCACATTATCGACACCCTACCGATCATCATGCTAAGCCTATCAAATCCGATCAATCTAATCCGGTTCTAATCTCAGGCTAGCTGTCACATAATCACTGTCAGCATTAGAAGGGATTACATCACTACTGAGGTTCATAACTGCTCTAACAGCTCACGCTCCCTAACCATCATAGGTAATACCATCCTGAGGCTCTTTTTGCCCAAGGCATCAGCTACTACATTAGCCTTACCTTACTCGGGTGGTACAATATCTCACAATCCTAGTCCTTCAAAAGCTCTAACCCTCTTTGTTATCTCATATTCAACTCTTTTTGTGCAAACAAATACTTAGGGCATTTATGATTAGTGCATACCTAAAATTTCTCACCGTATAAGTGGTGGCGTCATACCTTTAGTGCAAACACTATGGCTGCCAACTCTAAATCATGGGTTAAATAGTTCCTCTCATAGTTCGTGAATTGTCTGGATCCATAAGCGACTATCTTCCCATTTTGCATCAATACACAGCCCAATCCTTGTTTTGAGGCATCCATATATACCGAGAAACCTCTTAAGTTGTTCGATATGGTGAGAATGGTGCAGTGGTCAGTTTATGCTTCAATTTACCAACTCTCACAGAAGCTACTTTCACACTTATCATCCTACTTAAATACAACTTTCTTCCAAATGAGATGTGTCAATGGAGCAGCCCATTTCAAAAAATCCTTAACAAATCATCTGTAAAACAGTTTTCAATTGTTGCTCGTAATCTTCCCTGGACTTCGAATGTACCCTCATATCATCGATAAAAATGATAACAAATCGGTCCAGGTAAAGTTTAAATACCTCGTACATTAATGTCATAATGGGTACAGAAAGTTGTCTTGGGCACATCTACATTTTGAATCCTCAACGGATGATACCCAGACTTCAGATCGTCCTCGAAAAAATCTGTGCTCTCCGAAGCAAATCCAATAGCTCCTGTAATTACTTCTTTAGTCCCTTCAGTTCCACTGAAGCCATTTTATACGGTGGTTTGGATATCGGCTTAGTACCAGGCACCAAATCAATACAAAACTCTATTCCTCTAACTGGTGGCAACCTTGGTAGATAATCCGAAAAGACATCAGGCAACTTCTTGACCACTGGGATACTGTCAACTCCGGATGTGCCTTATCCATATCAACCACATAAGCGATAAAATCTTCACATCATTATTCATTTCGTTAATACAATCATTTACTCCTTTAATTATAACCATTACACCCTTCATTCCTTGTTAAAACTTACAGTACACTTTTTAGGGGTGGAAACATCACTATCTTAGAATAGCAATATCAACCGCATAGTTTGCAACTGACAAGTCCATTCCCTATATTACATCTTCAATTGAATGAGATCGGCTGACGTTTCCTTTTCTCCTACTTTCAACTCACAAATCTCTACATACATATTCAGTTAGCTGACTCTCCTTTATTAGGATGCTGACTATCAACATTTTGCCTAAAGGTATAGGCTTCACATCTTTCACTAACTTATATGCTGACGAAGACGATTTGAATAAATACATGGCACCAGGATCAGTTAAAATAATTGCTCCTATATTCACAATTAGGGTGGTACTTTCCACCATATCAGATGAAACATCAGTAGTATCCTGATCCAAGGCATACACTCGCCCTCAACCAACAGTCTATTTCCCCCTTCTCTTCGGTTGTGGCCTTCGTTTTCGGTACAGAGGTATCAGCAGGGCTTTCTCAAGCTCTTTGCCTTTTTGTGGGGCAATCTCACCTAGCTTTAGGTAATCCTTAAATAGATGGCCCATATTACCACTCTTAACGCCTGTTTTAGTCAATAAGATGCAGGGCCTATTTTCGTGGTATCTACCACACATCTTACACTGCTCAGTAGTAGATCGGGGTCCTCCAATCACAATATCCCTCGTAGGCGTTGAAATTGGATACACTAATCATCTTACCCCGTGACTCATCAGCTCTAAATCTCTTGCCAAATGGCCTCCTTCCCACTCTAACATCTTTGTCATCCACTATTCTCTTTCTGTTTCTATTTCGGCCCTTATTACCTTTCCCAAACTCAGAGGCGTATAACTCATAATCTTATTTGCACCACTGTGGTCTGCAAACTGCCTCGTCGTATGTAATGATATCTAACAGGGCCAATCAGACTGTGATAGATGGTCTGAGTTTTTTCATGACTTTCAGACTTCCTGATTCTCATGGTTCATAGTGTCGTGATCACACCTGCCCAGGGATATAAACTGAGATTCATCCTTGTAAATCGATTTATTCCTCTGGGTCAGAGTAAGGAACTCTATCCATAAATTCCTCTGAACAGTGTTATGAATATACTGTCTCTGTGTATCCAGAATTATCTCTTATGTCAGCTCTGAATGTCTAACTCTTAAGATGGGTCGAGAGGACTTCCATCCATGCTCTGTCTCACCCTCCAACATAAATGCATCAAAAGTCACTTTCTCGGTCGACAAACACCGATAGAACCCGTACAACTTTGCTATCTCATTCATTTAGTCCTCAACAGCTACTGGGTTCTTTACCTCACTAATTACTGGTGGCTTGGACTTTTAAAATTGCATTAACCTATCCAGCTCATAATCATATTCCAAATCATTACCACTCTGCTGTAGAGCTGCAGGTGAAGACGTATTCTTAACCAGTAGGTTGTTGAAGTTTCTATAGTTTGAGGCATCTGTACAAGCTGTGCAGCTGAGTCTCGTCAGCCCTTAGCTCCCTACATATACTGAGTAAACAACTCCAAAATATTCTCCACACTTCGCTTCAATCTCGTGAAGAGTGTCTCAATATCGTCCGGTCTTATTGTAGGACCCTGTCGAGCATGCTCAACATCAACCTCCACCTCAATCTCATTATGAGTCTCATGTGATGATTCAATACGACTCTCAGGCCTACCTCTACGGTCTCGAGTGCATGTATTCTTGCCCCTCTATCATAGCGACTATCAGTTATAATAATTAGATTCTTGCATTCAAAACCAAATTCTTAGCTGCAATTCCATCTTGATATACACAATTGTATCTAAATAAAGTCCAGTTCATGAGGATGTAAACTTCCTTAACCACTAACACTGACTCATATCAGGCTAACTCAGCTCTGATACCACCTTCGTCAAGACCCAAATCGCCTAAAAACCACTATAAATTTTTTTTCATTTTTTGTTTATTCTTTAATTCTTACCTTTCTCTCATCGTGACCATCCTACCATTAGTTGGGTTATGATTCGGTGTTAGTTCCCTCACACTATTTACCATTTCATTTCCATATTAACATTCACATATCAGGATATACTATCCTTTGACTTTAACTAAATACATATACGATGGTATTTACATAACTTTACATCCCCAACATCATATCCGTTTACAGTACTGTGCATTTACATGTTCAGATACAAAACTATACAAATGTATATACCTGACTCTCCATGGGATGCAACGAATACCAAAGATGCAAGTCCTCAGTCGTGCTCAAACTACTAAAAGTACTCTGTAGAGGGGGAAAATAAGGGGGTGAGCTTTTCAGGCTCAGTAAGAGATACATTTAAAGTAACCTTAGTACTTAAAACAAGTAAAACACGTGATTTCACAACTCAGCATAAACATGTACGAAAGTAGAGATGCTTACATTTAGAAAAGTAATAAAAACATGTTTTAAAATCATTAGTTTACACATCATGCATCCTTTTCGTAAAATGTATCATGCTATAAATATATCATTAGTGTAAACAGTCATAAAGCATCTCGTTTTCATAAAACAACTCATGCTAAAAACATGTTTCATAGTGTAAACATACATAAGAGCATCTCAAAATCTCAAATCAAATATATCATATCCCATCATCACTTTAAAAAGTGAAATCATGTTTTCACAACTCATTTCTTCAAAACATAAACATAGCTACCATTAAATATCATTATATAACATAGTTCTTAGACCGATAGCAACAAAACAAGTAGCACAAATGTGTGAAAACATAAAACATCATATCATTATCGTGTAGGGTCAGGCAATCGTCTCATATACTAGTCCCGAAGGACATCATACATCTGGTCCCGTAGGACAAAATCATGGGTACTCATGGCCATAGTACAGGGAGCCATAGGACTGGATCAGGGTTGTACGCTGCCCTATCTCTCGTGCACCACTAAATGGGGACTATACACACAAACTCACGTGCATCACCAAGTGTGGACTATACGAACATTTCTCATATCAAGTCAGAGCCTGCCCGTTCCTTGGCCGTCGGCTAGGTAGATCCTCAATCGTCTCCATACGCTACCCTATGTATGCGAGATCGACCCCAGATCCTCTGGCTATCGTCATATCATGCATTTTTACCCCACAAAAATCATTTTGGGCCTCTTACCCATTTTATCAAATCATTTTGGGCCTCTTACCCATTTAAATAGAGAAAACATAGTCATAAAATCATATCTCAGGACTCATACCCGTACCGTGAAAATATAGCTTAAAAGCTATTTCGGGACTTTAACTCGTGTCATGAAAACATTGTTTTCGTAAAGCATTCTCGGGGCTCTTGCCCGTCATTTCATGAAATCAAACCATGTTTTCTTCTTCATATTGAAAAATCATATTTTCATAAACATGTGAAGTAAAATGTATCTCATGCAAGTGGAAAACATGTGGAAAAACTCGAGAAACGGTTTAGTTTCGGATTCTAAGGCATTGCAACCTATTTAATAAAATCTCATTCAACTAACATACAAAGTCATTGGTAAGGATTGTGGAGCACTAATGTTATCCTAAATTATATCCCTTACCTCACTTTACTCTGTACAGTCTGACTTTTTCCAAAAATGTCACGTCACGAAGTCGATCTGCTCCCAATCAAATCTCCGAAGCTGCATATAATTATTTATCAGGTCAGAAATCATACAATTAACTGTATTTCATAATTTCTGAGCTTAATTCAAAGTATTTGGCCTATTCACAATTTTGGACCCGATTGCACCTTAATAGGCCTTAATCGTCCTTAAGCTCATTTTCCACTTACTATTCACATCATCGAGCCCTATTGGGCTTATTGGGCCCACCAACAATTTATTGGGCCTTGTTCTAAACTCTTGGATAGCTCAAATAATTATTTACGACAATTTATCTCCAATTCCAAAATATAATTCATTTTATGCGGAATTAAATTCGTAATTTAAGCGGTAAATTTTTAACACGCATAATGATGCAAATTATCATAAATAATGGTTACTTACTTGAGATTCTGTGATAGTAAGTAAATCGTGGCTGACTCGAGCTCTCGTTTGTCGTCAATTATCAAGTTACACATTTATATATTTTTCAGGTCAAATTCGATCAACTATATATTTAAATAATTATTCCAAAAATTAAATCGGTCCATTTAACCACTTACCGGCTTACCTGTAGCTCAACTGCATCACCGAATTTTCCCCAATTTTTTCCTCTCCTTTTTTTCCTTTTTCCTTTTCCTTTTTTTCCTATCTTTTCTGGCTGAACTAGTCCGGTCCAGTTCAGCCCGATTCGATTTTCTCCTTCGTCGGTCTGTTCTTCACTGGCTTCCTTTTCCAGCTTGTCCGCGAGGTACACCGGTGCACGGATTTGGTGTCGGTTTCACTAAGATTGGCCGAAAAGTGGTTGATTTGGCCTGTTTTCTCTTTGGTGTCGCTGCCGTTTTTCCTCTTCCGCCGTTAACGACACTGTCGACCATTTCACTAGCTGATTCAACCACCGATCGGGTCGCCTGTGCCTGGGAACCATCGGCTAGTGGTGGTCGAGGCTAAATCGACGTCGGTGACCGCCAAATCCCCTTTTCTCTCTCGGTTTCTCTCTTTCTCTCTCTCGACTGTCGATCGCCACTTCCTTCGCCCTCTACCAATACCGACGATGGCTCAGCTGCCTCCTCCTTCGGCTATCTCACCTTGGTCCGTCGTCAGTGGCCTCCGTTCGGTGAGGTAGGGGCGAGGCTTGGCTTGCTTCCTTCTGTTTCTTTCCCTGTTTACAGAATCGCGATTTCGCGATTCTGTTGTTTTTTTTTCATTTTTTTATTTTTAATTTGATTTTTTTAATTGAATAAAATATAATATTTTTGCCGAAATATTCAAAAAATATTATATTTTATTCATTTAATAAATTAATGTATTTATTTGTCTGATTTTATCTTTTCGATGTATTTTTCCAATATTTTCGGGATAATTTTTCGATGTGAAAATTTTGATTTATTCCAATAAATTCATATCTTGATCAATTTGACTCAAAATTCAATGATTTCTTCTTTATTGATCAAGATTTCCTGCATCCATGTTTACAATGTCAATTTCTTACTAAATTGACATCGAATTTTGGGTCTTTTGATCATTTTACCCTTCAACGTATTCGAGACCAAATCAACACAACTTCCCTTCACGAACCCTTTCTCATTTCATGTTTTAAATTCTTATCTCCCATCCGAATGGTCCGAATCCCATTCGTTTAATATGTGGCCATTTCAAATTTCCACTTGTTCTTTAAATGCATTCGGGAATTTTATTCATTCCATTTACATTTTTCATTCACGTAAAACTCTTCTTATGATTCAATTTACATATAACCATGTTTACCTCATGTGAATCATAAGAAAATATGATAAAAATTCGGGTCTTACATCCCACTCTCTCCAAAACCTCAAACGGTCCTATATATCGAGGACTCAATTTTTCTTTCTTCCCGAAGCGCATGATACCCTTACTTGGAGATATCTTAAGGAACACAGAATCTCCAACTCAAAACTCAAGTGGCCCTCTACGCACATCCGCGTAGTTCTTCTGTCGACTTTGAGCAGCCCGTAATATATCACAAATGATCTTCACATTCTGAACTACCTGTTCAACGAGCTCGGGAGCAATTACTTTCTTGTCTCCCACTTCTTCCCACGCTATAGGGGATCTACACCTCCTACCATATAGAGCCTCATAAGGTGCCATGCTGATACTCGCATGATAACTATTGTTGTACGTAAACTCAGCAAGGGGCAAGTAATCATCCCATGATCCCTTAAAATCTATCATACACGCCCTCAACATGCCCTCCAAGGTTTGTATAGTCAGCTCGGACTGACCATCAATCTTAGGATGATAGGCGGTATTGGAATTCAACCGAAATCCCATGGCCTCCTGAAAATGAGTCCAAAACCTGGAGGTAAATCGGGAATCTCTATCAGAAGTAACACTCACTGGAGCCCTATGTAGTCTAGCTATCTCTCTAACATATAGCTTGGCTAATGTACTCAATGTATCTGTGCTCTTGATGGCAAGGAAGTGGGCGCTCTTTGTTAATCTATTAACTATCACCCATATTGCATCATGACCTCTTCGGGTCCTCGGTAATCCCATGACAAAGTCCATAGTGATATACTCCCATTTCCATGTACGCACAGGCAAAGGCTTAAGCAATCCCCCGGGCTTCTGGTGCTCAGCTTTCACTCGTTGGCATACCAAACATCTGGCCACATATTTTGCCACGTCTCGCTTCATACCACTCCACCAATACACCCTTTTTAAATCTTGGTACATCTTGGTATTCCCCGGGTGCATGATGTATTGCGAGCAATGAGACTCTCTTAGTATTTGTTGCTTCAGGGTATCATCTTTTAGAACACAAACTCGACCTTTAAACCTCAATAACCCATCATCACTGATCATGAAATTCGACTGTGATGTCTGTTCAGCTTGGCTAACTGTATCCAATAACCTCTAAACATTTCGCTGCTCGGCTCTAATCTGATCCATAATATCGGGCTCTATCCGTAGGCTAGCCATAAACCCAACCTCTACTTCCTCAACTTTGATCTTGAGTCTAGCAAACTCTAACAAATCCCACTCTTTGATCATCATAGCAGATATCATACTCTTCCTGCTCAAGGCATCAGCCACTACGTTCGCCTTCCCCGGATGGTTGAGTATCTCGCAATCATAATCTTTAAAGAGTTCCATTCATCTCCTTTGTCTTATATTTAATTCCTTCTGATCAAATATATATCTCAAGCTCTTGTGATCAGTAAATATTTGGAACCTTTCCCCATATAAGTAATGTCACCAAATCTTCAATGCAAACACCACTACGACTAATTCCAAATCATGTATGGGGTACTTCCGCTCATGATCTTTCAGTTGTCGTGAACCATAAGCGACTACTCTTCCATGCTGCATGAGTAAACCTCCCAATCCTTGTTGAGAGGCATCACTATACACTGCAAAGCCTCCAGGTCTATTTGGAATAGTCAACACAGGTGCCGTCGTTAATCTCCTCTTTAACTCATGGAAACTCTGCTCACACTTCTCAGACCATACAAAAGGAATCTCCTTACGTGTGAGTTTAGTTAAAGGACGACAATCCTGGAAAATCCTTTAACAAACCTTCTGTAATACCCTGCCAACCCTAGGAAACTCCGAATCTCGGTAACTATCCTCGGTCTCTCCTAATTAAGTACAGCTTTTATCTTAGATAGATTAACTGACACTCCATCTTTAGATACAATATTCCCAAGAAAAGGTATTTGATCCAGCCAAAATTCACTTTTACTGATCTTTCCATAAAGTTGCTTATCTCTGAGTACTTGCAACACAATCCTCAAATGTTGTGCATGTTCCTCGTGAGACCGAGAATACACAAGTGTCATCAATGAAGACTATCACAAATTGATCCAGATAGTCTCTAAAGACCTCATTCATCAAAGTCATAAAAGCAGCTGGGGCGTTCCTCAAGCCAAAGGGCATCACTAAGAACTCGTAGTGGCCATATCTAGTTCTGAAGACCGTCTTCGAAATATCCTCTTTCCTGATTCTTAACTGGTGATAGCTCGATCTTAAATCAATCTTAGAAAAGATAGAAGCCCTTATCAGTTGGTCAAACAAATCATCTATCATTGGCAGAGGGTACTTGTTCTTCACCGTAGCCTTGTTCAGCAACCTGTAGTCTATACATAGTCTCAGGCTACTATCATTCTTCTTTACAAACAACACCGGAGCTCTCCAGGGTGACACACTAGCTCTAATAAAACCCTGGTCAAGTAGTTCTTGCAACTGTTTCTTTAACTCTTCCAATTCGACCAACGCCATCCTATAGGGAGGTTTAGAGATCGGTTGAGTATCTGTCACTAAATCGATAGTGAACTCCAACTCTCTCTCTGGTGGTAAGCTAAGCAATTCATCTGGGAATACATCCGAAAACTCACATACTACCGGTATGTCCTCTACCCTCGGATGTTCTCGACTCATATCAGAGATGAGTGCGAAGTAACCTTCACATCAATAATTCAATCAGTATTTATAGCGATATAATCATATCTCAAGATTTCATGATAAACGTCACATATCTTTATTCCTTAACATTGAAACATACATTAAACTTTTTAGGTAAGGAGAAAATTACAGTCTTAGTATATTAGTCTAGACTCACACGATTGGCCGCTAGCCAATCCATCCCTAAAATCACATCGAAACCACACATGTTTAACAACACTAGATCTGCTAACATTATCCTATCTTTCACCCTGATCTCACAACCCTTACACACCATATCAGTCATCTAGGACTCACGCATGGGGGTATTTACATGTATAATATAATCTAGGGATTCATTCTTTAAACTCAGTTTACATGCAAAACGTACATCAATAAAAGAATGTGTGGATCCTGAATCAAATAACACATGAGCCTCATGATTACAGACAAGAAGTGTACCTCGTGTGGTCTCAGATGAAGTGTCTGCAGTCTCCTTATCTAAGGCAAACACTAGTCCCTCTGTGACCGGCTTCCTGCCCTTATCAACAGTCGTAGCCTGTCTCTGGGGAATCATCCTCTGTAGCTGCTGTCTAGGAGGCTCTGGAGAATGTGGCTTCTGTGGTTGCAGGCAATACCTCAATCTGTGACCCATGTCCCCGCATCTGTAACATCCTTATATAATTCGAGGACAGCTTCCCTCATGTGATCTGCCACATTCTCTGTAGACTCTAACCTCTGATCTGACACCTCGAGGGGTCTCCTTAATAATGGGAGGAATCTTGGGTATGTCAACTCTTCCCTTCAGTCCCTCAAACTGTCTCCTCTTAAAAGAATCCCTCTGAAGGTCTATGTGAGGAGTCACAGTTTGCTTACCCTTATCTCCGGTTAAAATTCCAGACTTAGTCCGAGACTGTACCAACTCTAGTCCCCTTTCCACTTCTTGTGCCCGTCTCAGAGCATCCTTGAACTCAGTGATACAGAGCCCTATCAACCAGTCCTTAATGATGGGTCTCAGCCCATATACAAATCGTTCTGTACGGAGCTCCTCATCCTTAAGAGTCTTCGGGTCATACTTTAAAAGAGTGGTGAATCGACTCTCATAATCATCAACCTATATATTGCCCTGAGCTAAATTTAGGAATTCAGCTTGCTTCCTCCTCTGGGCAGCTCTTGGCACATACTGGGTTCTAAATGCCGATTGAAACACCTCCTAGCTAATCATCTCGTGGCTAGATGCCAATATACCCTGAGTGGTGCTCCACCAATCTCAAGCTTGTCCCTTTAGCATGTAGGCATCCATACTAACCTTTTCTGCATCGGTGCATCCCAAAAAGTCAAAAATAACTTGTAACTTAACCAGCCACTCCTCAGCCTCTGCGAGATCTTTCACCCCTCTAAAAGCTAGTGGGTTCATATTCAGAAAGTCCCTCATCCGACCCTTATCTCTATCATCAAGTTGGGTCTGCATTGGAGGTTGTGTGGCGGGAGGCACTGGGTCAATTTGTGGTGGGGGTACGAGTGGTCCCTGTGGTGGTAGAGGAGTCGACACAGGTGTAGTGCCCGAGGCATTAGCCCCAAAGTGTTGCGCGAATAGCGCTGCCATATGCTCGAATCCTTGATGCACATCGTGCTCTAGGAGATTCATTCGAGAGTTAGGACTCTCGGGCTGTGGTTCAGGTGGTGAAGGTGGCTGCGCCTGCCTCCCTGAACCTCCTCTTCTCCCCCTCATATTCTATCTCTTACGTGCATGCGCGTATTCATTAAGTATTGCTCATAATTTTACTTATTAAATTCAATTCATTACCAGACAATACAGACACTTGGGATGTAATCTACTTCCAATTTACCGACAATGATAATACCAGACACCCTTTGCTTTGATACCAGAAAAATCTGTGATAGGCCAGAAGCGCGGCAAATAGGGCTAATTTAAAATTTTTCTTAAAACAAAACTAACAACTCTGGGTGTATTCCTGTGCAGTTTCATGTGCTCACTTACTTTTTAACACTAGTCATTATCCCCAAGATCATACAACTCATACTTAATGAAATCAATTACATAATATCCTAAAAAGAATCAACCCATAAGTCTCAAATCATCTCTTTCATATCAACCTAATTACATCCCAAAATACTTATTACAAGCATCTGTATTTGGTGGTTGTCGAGACCAATAATAATAAATCCTACTCAAAATAAATTAAAACTGCAGTATAGTTGAGTAAGGTCGTTTCCCAAGAGATTGGTTAGATTTATTTTTCTGCAAAATATTTAAAAAGAAAATAAATATGGGGATTTGTTGTAATGAAAAGAAAAATTAAAATGTAGCAAAGAAAAATCACTTTGTAAAAATATTGGGAAAAATTAATATGATGAAAACATCCAACCAAAAGAATAATTTTAGAGTAGGTTCATGAAATTGATCATTGATGCAAAAATAAGTTCTTTTAATCTTTACCAAATTGGTTATGGTTATTGGTACGACCTAACAACCTATCCCTCCTTACTTCTTCGATAATCAGGATACGATCTCTAATTATTTCTCTTGTCAGTTAAACAACCTTAGATACGATCTTAAGATTTAATTTACCAATAGCTTTGAAAACTAGAGAGACTACCAATTCTAACCAACAAACACACATGTATGTTCATTTAAGCTAGATTATATATCTTCTTAACATAGAATTGAAAATCTATCTATAATCAATTATGTTATTTACCACTTATATTAGAATGCCTAAACAATTACAGATTCAGGTTTCTAATTGGTGATATATTATCCTGACAATTGAACAAATGACCCTTTTTGCACAATCAATCAAAACAATAATTTAAACAAGGACAGAAGACATATAAATAATAAAGATATAAAAGAACAAGATAAAACTAATTAGATCTCACAATTCTTGAAGAACCCAAACTTTAATTATCCTTTGGCTAAACTAAAAATTTAGCAAGCCATAAGTTCAGAGAAAAACACTAAAAAAAAAATATAAAATTGTATATCTGTGATAATGATCCCAGATGATGATCTCCTTCCCCTCTCTTAGTCTATATATACTAAATATTCTCGCCCCAGAATCTATTTCCAAAGGAAAGTTCTCTGATTGAGTTTGATTACAATTAAACTTCTTTCCTTTTTCCACTATTGCCCAAGACAGTAATTGCATATCTTTTCCTTAATAATTAAAATCTTCCACTTGCCATCTTTAGATTGATTCAGTCAACTTCAGCTACAAGTGATAGATCTTGACTTGAATTCTAAGATTTCTTTTGATTTTGTGACTTGAGCAGAATTTGCAGCTTTTAATCTATTTTGTCTATTTTCCTTCATTCACAATACAAAATAGAAAATATAAGTCAAATCCAAAAATTAAGCATATAAAAGAATTTAAATCATGGGAAAATATGACAATTAATATGTCTAATATGCAACTTATCAGTATTACAACATTGTCTAGATATAAAATGAACTGAATTATACCTTAAGCATGTACAAGTGATAGCCTAGGGAGATCTTTTCCACCAGCCTATATCACGTACGCGGCAGACGCTATCTCGCTTACTTCAAATAATCTGGAGGGGGGAGGAAAAATGGTGAGCTCTCAAAATGGTCAGTAAGGAGGATAAGGGAAGTTATAGAAATCATCATCACAAACACAACATGATGGGAATAATGAGCATGCAATCGTTATAGAAATAACAATGTAAAACAATAGCATTAGCATAAAGCACGTGATAAAAATCACCAATCACATTATCTCAAATCTTATAGCATGATATAAATCACAGTAGTAAAATTCGCATCATCATCAATTAAATCGAGACTAGGCATTTATAAAACTCATATGAAATCAACGTCACGACACATCACAACGATTGAACTCGTCCCCTACGCGGACATCCCATATCGAGGGATTTCGTCGACAATAATACACACACATGTCCATGGTTCACTGTAGATTTGATTAGAGTCTTACAACCGTCGATCTTACATTCTATCAAAGCACAGCCTAGCTTTACATGCTATCAAATCAATGCCATCCATCGATACCACGGAGCGGGGTCATCTCATGTCACTAGGACGGAGACGTCGGTCTTACGTGCTATTAGAGCACGACCCGACCTTACATGCTATAAGAGCAAAACCCGATGTGCATCTCATGACAAGCCATAGTCTTAGTAAAATCATTTTGCCTTCACGTAGAGCTCTTAGTGATTATCATAAAACCTATTTCGATTATAACACATTGTGTTCACATTTACACAAAACTCATCAAATCAAGCTTAAACAGGCAAAACGCTCACATAGTAAAAACATGCATAAATTGTTTTACCTTCACGTAGAGCTCATGGTGGTTATCATAAAAACCCATTTTGGTTATAAACCATATGTGTTCGTAATTACACAAATCACATCGAAAATCGAGCTCAAATCTGTAAAACACTCATACATTTATCAACACATCAAATCATCTCATAAAACCTGTTCATTCATCAAACTCTTTTTCATACTTTTAAAACGTTTTCATTCACTAGAAAACTCACAAGCACAAATGGTTTTGTTTCCCTTACCTCTTGCACCTTGCGTGGTACAATATCCTCGGCTCTCAGACTAGCCTCGTTTCTCGCGCTGGATTCTCGAGCTGTCCATACACATCATTAAATCATCAATATACCTCATTTTCATTTTCCATCTCTTTCTCTTACTCATTCTAACTCAACATTTTGATTAACTCATGACCATCACAAAAACATCCACGTTAAATTTTCTAACTAAGCTCATTTCTTGGTTTTATAATGCTTTAAACATCTCTAACCAAATGTCTAAACATAAATGTGCATTTATTCACAAATATACCCAATGGTAATGCTTAAACCAATGATCTTGTGAGCTTATCTAGCTTGTCTTCTCTTGACTAAGTTGTAGAACACTTGTCTCTTCCTTTTGCTCAAGCCTACCTTTGATTTTCTAGTATGTTGTTCTCCTAACCAAGAGGAACAACTTTGTCTCTTGCCCCTTTGTCTAATTTTATCTAGAATAGGGTGAATCTTAGAGAGAGAAAACTTGGTTTGGGTAAAAATGGTGAGGGTTTGGGTTGCAGAGAGAGAAAGGCTCGATTTGAGGCGAAAATCCCGTGATCCTTATATAGACAGGGCTCATGAGATCGATCTGGTCATCGAAGGAGATCGATCTCTACTCGATTCAACTGCTCTAAACTACTCCCTTAACAACTATAAGATCGATCTGGTTGAGGGTGCAGATCGATATGCTTTTCATAAGAAAACTCAATGGAAATTGATCTGGCTTTGAATTGAGGATCGATCTCTTCCAGGCCAAGAGCTAAGGAGATCGATCTGCCCTTGTGACAAGATCGATCCTTACTAGACAGAAGCATTAGGAGATCGATCTTTTTCCTTATGAGATCGATCTACCTATCTGCATTTACACGTTTTCTACATTCTGGAGCTGTGGGATCGATCTCTCATCCTTAGAGATCGATCTGGCATTCACAGATTCTACTGCTGCTGCATCAATTTACAGGAAACTCAATGTAAAACTCACCATAATCTACTTCATAGGCCACATTTCAATCCATACACATTTAAGACTCAAAAACTTCATCCCCTTATACTTCATTAAATTTAAAACTTGTGTGTACATCCACATATGATAATTACATCCACCAAATTACAATTCTCACTTAGTAAATCTTATAAAAGTTACAGTTTTCACAAATATGGGTGATAGTTGATAGATTAACGAATAGTGCCCACTTCCTTGTCATCAAGAGCACAGATACACTGAGTACATTAACCGAGCTATATGTTAGAGACATATCTAAACTACATGGGGCTCCCGTGAGTGTTACCTCCGATAAAGATTCTCGGTTCACCTCCAGGTTTTGGACTCATTTTTAGGAGGCCATAGGATCTCGATTGAATTTCAGTGCCGCCTATCATCCTCAGACTGATGGTCAACTGAGTGGACTATACAAACCTTGGAGGACATGTTGAGGGCGTGTACGATAGACTTTAAGGGATCATGCGATGATCACCTGCCCCTTGCTGAGTTTGCGTACAACAATAGTTATCATGCAAGTATTGGTATGGCACCTTATGAGGCTCTGTATGGTAGAAGGTGTAGATCCCCTATAGCGTGGGAAGAAGTGGGCGACATGATAGTAATTACTCCCGAGCTTATTGAACAGGCAATTCAAAATGTAAAGATCATTTGTGATAGATTACAGATTGCTCAGAGTCGACAGAAAAGTTACGCCAATGTACGTAGATGACCACTCGAGTTTCAAGTTTGAGATTCTGTGTTTCTTAAGATATATCCAAGTAAGGGTATCATGCGATTCATGAAGAAAGGAAAATTAAGTCCACGATATATAGGATCGTTTGAGATTTTGGAGAGAGTGGGAGACATCGCCTATCGATTAGCTCTACCCCCACAGCTTTTCATGATTCACAATGTCTTTCACGTCTCTATGTTGAGGAAATACAATCCGGACCCCTCCTATGTCATTAAGTATGAGGCATTGGATATTCAGAAAGATATGAGTTATGTGGAAGAACCCATTCAAATACTTGACAGGAAAGAAAAGGTACTTCAGACGAAAAGAATTCTATTGGTTAAAGTTCTCTGAAAACACCACTCAATAGAGGAAGTAACTTGGGAACTAGAGAGCCTTATGAAGGAGAAATACCCTCAACTGTTTAATGGTCGAGTTAAATTTGGAAGACCAAATTCTTTAAAGGTAGGGAGGATGTGAGAACTGTAAATTTCATGAACTCTGGTTATGAGGTTACAATGTGAGAATTGTAATTTGGTGAATGTAACTATGATATGTTGATGTACACGCAAGTTTTAAATCTAATGAAGTGTAAGGAGATGGAGTTTTTAAGTCTTGAATGTGTATGAATCGAAATATGGATTATGGGGTAGATTAAGATGAGTTTTACATTGAAGTTCCTACAAAATGAATGCAGCAGTAGTGGAATTCATGAAGGCCATATCGATCTCCAAGGGAAGAGAGATCGATCTCATAGCTCCAGAATACAGGAAATATCCGAGAACAGGCAGGCAGATCGATCTCATGAGGAAGCAGATCGATCTCCTAATGCCTCTGCCTAGCCAAGATCGATCTTGTCACAAGGGCAGATTGATCTCCTTAAGTCTCGGCCTGGAAGAGATTGATCTCTACCCTCTAGCAGATTAATCTCCACTTTGTTTTTATTGAAGAGCAGATCGATCTCCAGCATCGACTAGATCAATCTTGTAGTTGTTAATGGAGCAATTGGAGTAGTTGAATCAAGCAGAGATCGATCTCATTCAATGCCCAGATCGATCTCATAGCCTCTGCCTATATAAAGATCATGGGATTTTGCCTGGAAACCGAGCCTCTCTCACCTGTAAACCTAAACCTCCACCATTTTCACCCAAACTAAGCTTTCTCTCTCTAAGATTCACCCTATTCTAGATAGAATTAGACAAAAGGATAAAGACAAAGTTGTTCCTCTTAGCAAGGAGAACAACATACTAGAAAATCAAAGATTTGATTGAGCAAAGGGAAGAGACAAGCATTCTACAAGCTTGGTCAAGAGAGGACAAGCTAGGTAAGCTCACAAGACCCTTGTTCTTGAGCATTATCATTTTATATATAGGTGGATAAACATATAAGTTATATATTTGGTTGGAAATGTGTAAGGCATGATGGAATCAACAAATGGGTTTAGTTAGAAGATTTAATGTGCATGTCTTGTGATGGTTATGAGTTAACTAAAGTGTTGATAAAGATGTAGAAAGAGTTTTGAGATAATGTTGAGTTAGAATGAGTAAGAGAAAGAGATGGAAAATGAAAATGATGTATATTGATGATTTAATGATGTGTAGACAACTCGAGAATTTGGCACGAGAAACAAGGCTAGTCCGAGAACTGAGGATATTGTACCACTCAAGGTGCAAGAGGTAAGGGAAATAAACCATTTGTGCTTATGAGTTTTCGAATGAATGAAAACGTTTTAATAGTATGAAAAAGGTTTAATGAAATGAACATGTTTATGAGAAATGAGTTGATTTGAAATGTTGATGAATGTGTGAGTGTTTTACCGATTTGAGCTCGATTTTGATGAGTTTGTGTAATTGTGAACACAAATGGTTTATAACCGAAATGAGATTTGTGATAACCACTATGAGCTCTACGTGAAGGCAAAACGATTTTTATATAACAATGACATATTTTACTGAGACTATGGCTTGTCATGAGATGCACAACGGGCCTTGCTCTAGTAGCATGTAAGATCGGGCCTTGCTCTAGTAGCTTGTAAAATCGATACCTCCGTTCTGGTAACGTGAGATGACCCCGCTCCACTAGTGATGGGTGGTCTTGCTTTGATAGCATGTAAGACTGGGCTGTGCTTTGATAGCATGTAAGATCGATGGCTGTACGACTCTGATCAAGTCTACAGCGAACCATGGCCATGTGTATATTGTCGACGTATTCCCACTCTTGGGGATGTCTGCCTAAGGGACGATTTTACTTGATGTGCCTATGACGATAATTTCACCTGAGTTTTTATAAATCCTAGTCTCAATTTCTTTGATGATGATGTGATTTTATAACTGTGATTTATATCACGCATTAAGCTTTGATGTAATGGAGTTTTTTTATTTTCATCACGTGAGTTATGTTGATGCCATTATTTACACAATTATTTCTATAACAATTTGCATGCTCAATATTTTCATCATATTGTGTTTGTGATGATAATTTTTATAACTTCCCTTATCCTCATTACTGAGCGTTTTGAGAGCTCACCCTTTTTCCTTCCCCCTTCAGATCATTTGAAGTAAGCGAGATAGAGACTCTCGCGCACATGTAATAGGCTGGTGAACAAGATATCCCCAGGCTATCGCTTGTAGACGCATAAGGTATAATTCAATTTATTTTGTAGCCAGATAATGATGTAATACAAACATTTGTGATGAGTATTTTGGGATGTAATTAGGTTGATATGAAAGAAATGAGTTGAGACTTATAGGTTTATTCTTTTTGGGATATTACGTATTTTATTTCATTAAGTATAAGTTATATGATCTCGGGGATAATGTTTGTGTATAAACGATACCGATTTAAAGATGCTACACAGGAATACACCCAGAGTTGGTAGTTTTGTTATAAGAAAAATTTTAAATTTACCATATTTTTTACGCTTTCGGGCTGTCACAAGACCCTCGCGGCATGGCGCAAGATCCTCACGGCATGCAAGACCCTCATGCCATGGCATGAGACCCTCACGACATGCAAAACCCTCGCGGCATGGTACAAGACCCTTACGGCATACAAGACCCTCGCGGCATGGCTTGAGACCCTCATGGCATGTAGGTCCTTAACGGCATGACGTGAGACCTTCACGACATGCAAGACCCTGGCGACATGGCTCGAGACCCTCATGGTATGCGGGATCCTGGCGGCATGGCGCGAGACCCTCATGGCATGCGGGACCCTCGTGGCATGATGCGAGACCCTCACTGCATACGGGACCTTGGCGGCATGACGTGAGACCCTAGCGACCTAGCGCCCTAGTGCCGGACCCTCACGGCCTGGCGATAAGAGACCTTCACAGTTTGATGACGCGAGACCCTCACGGCATGGCGGCGCGAGAATCGCAGAGTCATGGTACAAGGAATTCAACACGGGAGATTGTTGGTAGCCGAAGATGCCAAGTACTGGATACCTTGAAAGTTCGGCTATGGTAGGTTCTAGATATTTGGATGCAGAAGATCCTTGTCTCCAGAACACAAATGGCTTGCCGAATAATGGAATAGGAGGTGTGGGAATGACAGGGTCCCATACTTGGAGGAGAAACTCAGAAATGGATCCAACTCGGAATCCTGTAGTAGAAATGGAAAACTTACCACCTTAAACTAATCAGAAGCGAACCCATAACCTACGAGGTGAGAGAAAAGATGTTGTTGACTGTGATTAGACTGATTCAAGTAACACCGAAAGGGTGCAGAATCAACCTACACCCATGGCACAAGATGCTACAGATATGAAGAAAATGGTGGAACAAATCTCAGAGGAAAAAGGGTTAGTTTCGACTGAAGAAAACCAGAGGAGAAGAGTCCCATTCAATACAACAATCATGGGAAAATTGTTGCCCCCAAAATTCAATATGCTGCAAATAACGGCATATACTGGGAAGACTGACCCTTATTACCACATTCAGAATTATGAATCGTTAATACTACTGCATGGATGGGAAGACGAGATCATGTGTAGGGCATTTTCCCTAACTTTGACTGGTCATGCGCTGAAGTGGTTCAACAGTTTACCAGAAGGATCTATTTCATCTTTCAATCAATTGAGAAGTGAATTTTTGAAAGTTTTTGTGCTAAATAACCAGAAGAGGAAGGAGGCCAGCTATCTGCTTACTTTGAGGCAAGGGAATAATAAATCACTGAAAAGCTATGTAGATCGATTTCGTAATGCTACGCTTGAAGTGTGTGACCTACAAGCTAGAGTAGCTGTGACAGTTATGTTACAAGGAACAAAGTCAAAAAAATTGCAAGAATCGTTGTCTTTGGATCATCCAGCGACGATTACGGACTTGTTCTCTAGAGCAAATAAGTATGTCGATCAAGAAGTGATGAATATGATACCAACAAGCGACTTTAAGGAAGGAAGCGAGAAAGAGAGTTTGATTATAAAAACACAGAAAGATTAGATAAAGCCCCAAAATTGAAGTATGTTAATTACACGCAGTTCATCGAACCACGTGCTTCAATCTTAGCAGCAATAGAAAGAACTGGGATGCTTCAATTCCCCAAGAGAGGTGAAGGGGATTTAGGACGAGATCTTGGGTCCTACTGTAGGTTCTATTCTGCCTTTGGCCATACAACTGAGAAATGCCAAGAACTAATGAACCAGCTTGAGAAATTAGCTAGAGAAGGGAAGTTAGACCGTTATGTGTGGAGGAATGAAAGGATTCAATACCCCGCTCGTGGTTGAGGAGACAATAGACCACGTGATAGATACGACGATGACAGAGAAAATATGATGAGAAATGAAGAAAGAAGAAATGAGGCTAGAAGGGAAGAACATATGAACCAACAGATAGACAATGAACCTACAGGAGCTGCTATTAATGTCATTTCCGATTGAGAGTACATAGTTGGTAGCTCACCAATGCCTTGAAGGAAGATGGAAAGTTCATAAGGCAAGAAGATAGCAAAAACGTGGAACACCAACTACTTGAAACTACACTAGGAGTGAGACTTTAATTCATTTAATATTATTTCTTGTTATTAAACTATGAGTTGAAATTTCATTCGTTGAATTGTGATTTATGCCATAATGACATTTTATTGCATGTTGAGGTTTTCAAATAATTGATAGACGACTGATCAAACAAGGGCTTGAAGCGAAAAATGTGCAAGGTAAGTCACGAAGAAAATGTGTAAGGGCTTGAAGCGAAAAATGCGTGAGGTAAGCCACGCACCCAAAACAAAAGGCTTGAAGCAAAAAGTGCGTGATGTAAGCTAAGCACTCAAACAAAGGCTTGAAGTGAAAAGTGCACGATGTAAGTCATGAAGAAAAAGTGCAAGAGCTTGAAGCGAAAAGTGCGCGAGGTAAGCTAAGCACTCAAACAAGGGTTTGAAGCGAAAAATGTGCGAGGTAAGCCACACATCCAAAACAAAAGGCTTGAAGTGAAAAGTGTGCGATGTAAGCCATGAAGAAAAAGTGAAAGAGCTTGAAGCAAAAAGTGCGCGAGGTAAGCTAAGCACTCAAACAAGGGCTTGAAGCGAAAAATGCGCGAGGTAAGCCACGTACCCAAAACAAAAGGCTTGAAGCGAAAAGTGTGCAATGTAAGCCATGAAGAAAAAGTACAAGAGCTTGAAGCGAAAAATGCGTGAGGTAAGCTAAGCACTCAAGCAAGGGCTTGAAGTGAAAAATGCGTGAGGTAAGCCACGAAGAAACTGTGCAAGGGTTTGAAGCGAAAAAAGCGTAAAGTAAGCCACATACCCATATAAAGGGCATGAAGCGAAAAGTGTGCAAGAAAAACTAATCTCTCGAAATAAGTTATACTTATGGAAGAAAGAAAAATCTATATGAGGCTCGATTTACAAAGACAGCACTACTAAAACGTGTTTAACACTTTGTTGGGAGCCTAAAAGAGGAAAAATGTTACGAATCGACCGAAGGTCAGATTCTCTAAGCCTAGAAGAGGAACCTAAACTTATTGTCCCGCTACCTTGTCCAACTATTGGGGAGCAAGTAATAAAATCGACAATTAGAAAATATAAAAAAATCGAGCAGATATCCTCAGTCGGAGAACTTGAGAATTTAATGTCAAAGTTTGGTTTGAGAATTTGACCTCTGAATTTGACCTCAGGATTTAGCCTGAGAGAGAATCTGACGCCAGAGTTTGGCTTGAGAATTTGACGCTAGAATATTGAATTCAGAGTTTAACGTGAGACAACGATGAAAATATATGTACTCTTCCGCAAGGTTATACCTAGCGAAAGAGTGGGGAGCAATTGTTGTGCATGATAAAAGGAAAAATAAAAATAAAAATAAAAAATAATAATGCACCACGTGGCGCACGAAGAATGCGCCACGTGGCGCACGAAGAAAACATGTGGGAGACCGGGTCTATCGCCTTGGAAATAGTATAACGTGAGACATAAATAAGACAAAAAGGACATTTAGTCCAAGGATACATGCGTAGTTACTAGCAAAATAAATCACTATAAATAAAGGTCAGGTATGACTTAAAAACCTAAGTCTCTATTTTCTCTACAGAAACTCTGCCAAAATTCCCTTCTGACGTAAGCATCGGAGTGCTTACGCAGGGAACAACCCCTGCATCCATCTGATCATTCTCTTTCTTACAGAGTCTCTGGTAACACGTGGCACGAAGATCGAAGCAAGGACGTCAGTAATACGTCTATGTCAAAGTAACAAGCTTTAATTAAGTTCTTAAATGATCAAACTAGTAGTTTTTCCTTAAAAGCTTGACTGTTAAAATCATTTTGAGAATTTACTAAATGTGTTGAAAATTTATTAAGACTCAAAAATATATGTTACAAATGTTGAAAATCAATTGAGTAATTTTGAGATCTTAGGAAAATGTTTTTGAATGATTTTAAAGTGTTTAAATGACAAAATAGCATGTTTGAATCACGAAGGATTGATACCTTCAAGGAAGGTATCGACCCTTAAAATTCGAATGCGTCTTCTATTTAGGGATCAATATCATCAGTTAAGGTATCGATCCCCTCTTTTGTATTTCAACATATTTTTGAATTGGGATCAATACCATGGAAAAGGGCATTGATCCCTTTCTAACGAGATTAATGAAGTTTTACAAGAGGGATCGATACTTGTGATGATGGTGTCAACATCGTTTGAGTTAGAATCAAATCCCTAGCTTAGGGTATCGTCCCCTCTG
This sequence comes from Firmiana major, assembly GCA_033439115.1. Lineage (NCBI taxonomy): Eukaryota > Viridiplantae > Streptophyta > Magnoliopsida > Malvales > Malvaceae > Firmiana > Firmiana major. Next base: position 45,949,603 of record CM065905.1, read on the forward strand.
GTCTAGCAGCAAGTAACGACTAGTTTTTTATGTGCATTTTTGTCTTACTCATATTCTCTTAACTTTGTACTTCATTTACAAATACGTATCCTATTTAGATGTTTCATTAGTTTGCCAAAAAAACCAAACTATTCACAAACGTCTTGACTCTAAGGGGAATGTAGCCCTTGAAAGATTGTTGTAAAGACTTGGGTAAGACTCTTAAAGACTTGGAAATTTAGGGTTATACCTTAATCTTTAAAGGTAAGCGTAAAGGTTATACCTTAATCTAGAAAAGGTAATTGTAAGTTTCTTAAAACTTAGTAAATTGAAATTCTTTGACAAAAGAAGTCAAAAGAGAGAACATAAGCAAATAGAAGGTTGAACCTTTATAAATATTGGGTTTGTATCTCTTTTTGGTTTATTTGCATACGTGAGATAACAAAAGTAAAAGAGAATTATAAGAGAGAATAATGGATATATAATTACTACTTTTTGTTATCGTAGTAAAATATATTTATTAAAAAGAAAATAATATTTTTAAAAGTTTTAAGAATGAAAAAGAAGTATAACTTATCAAGGATTTTAAAAATTCAATTTAAAATTAGGGGAAAAATGACACTTTAGTTTCTTTCTGAATAATTTTATTTTATTTTTGTAATAAATACATTTAGGTTTGATAGAAAATAATAATAATAATTCCGAGTTCATTATCTTGATTTTATTTCCTTTCTTCATTCATATCTTATAAAATTTTATTTCCTCGATATTTATCATTTTTTATAAAAAAAATAATAAATTAAATCATATTAAAAGTAAAGCTAGATTTTTTTAACAAAATAATAAAAAAACATTGTCAAGTAATTTTTTTATTTAACCAAACTAAAGTAAATAGGAATTAATATATAATCCTAGAAAGCAGGGATGGCAACGAGTAGTGTACTAGCTATTTTTGCTGTATTCATATCTGAACATGATTAATTACCTAAATACTTTGCTTTTTGCTAGAAAAACTTACCCGAGAATACTTTTTAACTACTCGAGTCTAATAAATACCTATTTATTAAATCAGTGTTTAACTTTTAAATTTAAAACTAAAAATTAATTTTAAATCATATTATCAAAAAATTATATTAATAAATTTAAGTTAACTAGTAAAAAATAATTTTTTTTTTATTTATAATCAAGTTTGAGTAATGGGTATCCTAGAATTATTATCTGAACATTACCCGAACTCGAGATGAATAGTAATTTTACTATTTGAATACGATTATAAGATGTTTTAATTCTACTTAATCAGATCGGATAGTACAAAGTACTCATTTATAGAATATCAATTACTATCCGTATTAGAAAATACCTTTTTTATATAAATTATTACTCGTAAAATTTGAAACTCTTAAAGATTATGACATCCTAACATAATTAACTTATTTAAATTAAAAACTATAGCTAGGATATAAACATTATTAATTAAGTCCTTTGGTATATACAAACTTTTTATATTCCTTTTTTAGGAAATAGATATCCACTACTCAACAGTTGAAACTATTTTTGAGCATTTTTTTGTTCAAAAATATTTTTATCTTTAGTAATAAGATTTAATTTTATAATTTTTTACAAATTTGTAAATATTGGAGAAATAAATTTAATAAAATAAAAATAAAGAAAGCAAATAAAATCAAGGAATGGATCACGAGTTATTACTTTATGCTATCGTACAAAAATATATTTAATAAAAGAAAATAAAATTTTTAAAATTATTTTAAGAAATAAAGTATCATTTTTTCTTTATTTGAAGTTTAATTTTTAAAATTAGAAGTAAAAATGAAACTTTTTTTTGCTTCTCAAAAGATTAAAATTTTTATTTTCTTTTCAACAATTACATTTTTTTATTAAAAGAAAAATATATAATAATTGGAGATATGGGTAAGTTGCTTATATTTGATCCAAATATTACAGTTTACCACAATTCTTCTTTAACTACTAAGTTAAGAGGATGTTGGCAACAATTACATTTTTTTAATGTATAAGCAATGAGTAATAATTTTGAATTTATTGTCTTGATTTGTAATATCCTTTTATTTTTAAGAAAAATTTGATTAGAGGACCATATTAACACCTTTTTCAAAAATTTTCAAATTATCATAAAACAGTGTAAAGATTATAGTTCAAAATGAAACTAAAATAAAAATTTAAATCTATAAATGCGTTTTAACTATTTTTAGTTAGAATGACTTATTATAGGATCTAGCGTAGTATTTTACAGGCTTTTAGAGAATACCTGCATATTTCTCATGTCAAATAAATAGTTAACAATTCTCGCATTTTAACTTTTATATATATATATATATATATATATATATATATATATATATATATATATATATATATATATATATATAGGTAATTTTACTGATGTCTTTTAAACTTTTACCTTAATTTAATTTTGGTTCTTTGGATTTAAAAAAAGATGTTTTTTTTTTCAAAATCATAAATGTTTTTAACATATATTAGTCAATAATTAAATTTAAATTAAAAATATCACATTCTCAAATATAAAAAAAAAATGTTATTACTATTTATTATGTTTAAGCATTTTTTTATTTTTATTTTTTAATACCAAAAAAAAATTATAGATAATTCATGAGTAAGAAATGCTTAAGTTAATAAATTTTTTATAGCAACTTAATAAAATAATTTTTTTATTATCAAATTGATAATTCTAAATTAAAATATTCATTTTCTCAAACTAATAAAGTTATTTTAAATTAAAGTTAACGAAAAAACTTAAATAAAATTTACCCAATAATTTCAGGATTTTTTTTTTTAATTAGATGAGTACTCTCTCTCGATGGAGGAATACCTCCCACTTTGGCAAACATGACCAACTTCTCTTTCATTACTCTATCAGCATAACTACATATGAAATAGGATGTGGCAAAATACACATCTAAGAGCACAGAAAATAGAGATTGAAAAATCGGTCCAAGGCTAATCTAGCTAATTGGGCATTTAGTGATTGACCATAAGTCCTACATCTTTCTTACTATTCGGGTGGTGCTGCTGCATGAAAATCCACCGCCATCCCATGAAACTTTTTCTACTCTTTTTGATTCCTCTTTCGTTCACTATAATCCTACATGAACATGAACCTCCATCTCCGACCAACCCACTCTGAAAAGAACCACCAGCTACATGTGGCGCGTAATCACCACAAGCAGACTGTGAGTCCGACAAAACACCCTTCTTCAGACCTTTAGATTCTGATTGAAAGTCAAACCTTAAGTCAATAAAGCCTGAATCATCCTACCTGTAAAATAACTATCTTTAAGAGAAAGCACACGCCTGCTTGCAGTACTAAAACCGCCATCAACATCCAAGAGACCCCCACCTCTTCTCGCAGCTTTAATATCAGTAATATCAGACTCCACGAAAGTGCCGTCTCTTCTGTCACTGTCAAAACCACTTTTTCTGGGCTCCGCTTCACTGAATCCACTTTTCCTTTCAGGATCAAAACACAGACCACCGTTTACACCAGAACTCCTGGCAGCTGAAAGTGAACTCCTCGCCCCTGAAAAGCTCATCAAGTCACCCCCATCTTCTGATCCGAAAAACCCACCTCCCCTGAAACTACAAAGAGACCTTGACCTAGGAACGCCCATGTAATCAACAACCCACATATCGCTTTTCTCATCAATTCCACCAGCACTCTTCCCCAGATTGTCGTTGTCTCTCTTCTTCCTAAACAACCTTCCAATTCTCCAGAACCCATTCTTTCTTTTGACCTCAATGCAGCTACTGTTAGTGATACTTCTCTTGAGAACGACAACTTCTTCAGATTTGTCTCCACTATTGCTTTTGGGCTTAGAACTTGGATTCAGAAGTTGATCCTTGTTTTCATTCTCTATCAGGAATGAGACACGACCAACACTGCCCACTTCAACAGTGCATGAAGTTCGAGGATTGGAGGAGATCTCAGAGCAGGAGCAGGAAGAGAGACGCTGTTCTCCACAATCTGAGCAAACCAACTTCACCAAACGATCCTTGAGACAATAAGCACATATACCAACCGAAGATGACTGTGGATGCTTCTTGCAGGGAAGATCTGATGAAGTGCTATAGTCTTGGAAAAATTCATTGCTATATACTTCCACAGCTTTGCCTCTATCTTTCATGGTTTATAACGCCTTGAATTTACTATATGGGAACTCCAAACTTGAGAATTAGAACAGAGAAAGTGAGATTTTATGGGGAAAATGAAAATAAAAGGCTATAAAGATCAAAGCTATCTTCAATTGGCTTAAATAATGAGGCTGATCAACGAAGAAAGAATAAAAATTTTAGGCTATTCAATGAAGGAAGAAATTTGAAGAGAGATATAGAAAAAGTTTGGAAAGGTAAAGATTCTAGGATTTTCAAGTATGCAAGTTACAATGACGCTAAGGTGGGTAGATGGAATAGGAAGGCATAGAGAAAGCGTTAGCTTTACGTTTTCTTTGCAAGAAAGCAGTGATAAGCAGTGCAGAAAAGCAGTGATGTAGAAAGCACTAGCTCGCACAGGTGTAATTCTGTAGGGAAAGTTAATGCAGCACCAAATTGAGTTAAAGCAGTGAAGCAAGCAAGCGAAGTAGCCAAAGCTCTCTGCCACTGCCACATCTATTTCAGCCTGTGGTACATTACAGTATACGAATCAAATTCCTACGAATCTTATGATGCAAACACCACACAGCCATCTCTCGCGCGTTCTCCCCAACCTTGTTCCAGATTTTCTTGCGTTTTCCATCTTGAGTTATGACTTTTCTCCTTGCTAAATGCTACACGTCGAAAATTCTCTTCTCAATTGTAATTTATACCCGTAATTATGAAATTAAAATAGGTCATATTTACACTCAAAATAAATTTTTATCAAAACTAAAAATTAATATTTATATTACGTAAAATTATATTTATTATGTAAAATATAAAAGTTTTATTTAAAAATTTATGATACCAAAAATTTTGTTATTAGTTTTTAATATATTAATATATAATTTTTATTTAATTTTTACTTTCATTATTTCATATTTTTTTACTTATATCGTGTTATGATATTTTTTTAAAATTTATTATGTTTAATTAAATTACTTTTAGTTTGAAAAATATTTTTATTGGGAGAAAAGGCATTTTTATTGCCCTCCTTTCCAAAAATAAAAATATTTTATGATTTTAAAAGGAATGTCAATTAATCAATATAGTCCTCTATATATATTAACATATATTTAACATTTATTTACATTCATTTGCATCGTTGCATGGTTGGTTCATGACACACCTCTTATATTATGTCGTTTTCCTGTAGATCACCGACAGATCTATGGGATGGCCCTACATGGAGGCCAAACTTGTTTGGCATTTCATTTTTAGAATTTTCTGTTCCGAGATAAACGGTTGTGATATGCTAGGTTAATGAGTAATCATGGTGATGAGATGCATGAACAAAGAGAAGAAAAGAATGTGATGTGAGGCCTGCAGTGCCAATCAAAGGTCTAAGGCCTCCCCACTAGAATGATGTTTTTAGCCTTTAGATGTGTCACGTTTCATCTACTGCAGGTGTCCTTCCCTTTCATCGTGTCGTACTTAACCACCAATTCGGCAATCCCCTTCCGTGTTTTCATCACTCTATAAGTATCGGAATGCGGCCAATCTTTGATTTTGGCTCTAATTCAGAACGGAGCAATCAAGCATACTATTTACACGTTCCTACTCATAGAGGTGGCAAAACAGACGGGTTAGAATTTTTATTCATTTTGGGTTTAAATTATTTTAGGTTGGGGTTATTTGAACTCTGATTTTTTTTTATAAAAAAGTTGGGTGAGATTTGGATTTGAAGTTGACAAAGTTATTTTTTTATTTTATTAAGAAGTTTCTATATTAAAATTTTTTTCAAATTTAAATTGTTTTCGATATTAAAGTTAATTTATTTAATTTAGTGAACTAATTAAATGTTATAGTTATTAACATTATATTAAGTAATATAATTTGCTTAAAGTATGGCTTTATATTTTATATAAAACATACATGTATATATCCGTCTCATTATAGGTTTAATACATATATGCTATATATAATATAAGGTTACACTTTAAGCAAATTATACTACTTAATATGATGTTAATAACGATAAAACTTAATTAATCCATTAAATTAAGGATATTAATTTTAACATTCTCCCACTTGGATATATAAGTCATCAAACAAAACATCATAGATACAAATAAGTATTCAAAAGCTTCATAATACATTGTATCGCTAGGGTACAAATATGTAGACTTATAAATACTTTTAATCAACAATAAGCATTTAGAAGCTCTAGAATGCATTGTGTCGACAGGATCAAATGCGTATACTCACAAACACTTCAACAATAGTAGCGTAAGAATGTAAAATGGAAATGATATGGAAGCAAAATCAAATATGCATTTTTGTTAGGTCTATGCATTTAGACAAAATGATGCATTGCTTCAATGGAAGCACATGAGACTAGCACAGAATGTTTCATACAACAGAGTGTCATATTCATCAGAATGCGTGTAAACAAAATATGCATATATGGCAAGTAAGAATCCATCAATATAATAGCAACTGATTTCATTATATAGAGCTCTCAACTAACTAAATACAACAAAGGCTATATATGCCTCATACAAGTGTTTTGTCGTCAAAACACCTAAGCAGCCAAACTCTTAGTTAGTGGAACCAGAATAAGCTCTTCAATTATGTGCTCTACAATCCAATCAGACAATGGGTTCCATTTCTTTCTCTCTAACAAGCTAAAAGATGATATATTATATATTTGGAGCGTGAGGAACTTTTGACATTTTGAGAGAAAAAGCAAGTGCTGAGCATCGCTACAATACATAACTAGGACTTTGGAATGGTTAATAGCCTCCATAGTCAAAGACGTTGTAAGTGTTTACTTCACACTTTCTAAGAAATGGCTCATCCACTAAATATATAACCAGAAATTGGTTTTCATCTAGATAGCATGCAAAATTAGCATTAGAATATTCGACCAAATCTAGAATGTCGAATCTACTAATATCCAAATGCTCTCTTTGCAACTTTTAGCTCTTTATTGCAAGATCGCTCAAGTATCTCTGAAGTACACCTATAACATATACTACATCAAAATGTGTGCAGATTTGAGCATATAATAATTACCCACAATAAGGTATACATGAGCTCTCAATTATCACTTTGAGGACATTAAGATTTTAACAGTATGTTACTTCTTATAGAAAGGGTGCCTTAATAGAAGAATAATATCTAGTAAACCTACTTAACACACTCAATATTCTTTTTCTGACACTAACAGAGTATGACTATAAATATGTCATGAAGAATCTCAATCCCTAAAACAGAATGAAGCCCCACTTAGATTCTTCATCCTAAAGCGACATTACGACACGAAATTTATCTCATACAATATGTCAATGTCATAGGTTGCTTGATATCACCAACTTAGAGCACAAAAAACACTTAACTACTCCCATTGACCTTATAATGGATTCAATTATTAACATGTTCTCCTTAAAGTGACAATCTCATAAAACTTAAGAGATCACAACTTGGATGCCTTTTACTGGTATGTGTCGAGTGTACCAAAAATAAATTACTCTAAAACTCTAACTTGTAGCTAGGGAAGTAGTCGAACCCATAGGGATTGAAGTAATTGAATCAAAGCAAATTAAAGTTCTAGGTGATTATAAAAGAAAACAACAATGAGTGTTTTATATAAAAGAATCGATTTTATCACTAAAACAAAGAACACTAATTAAACAAATATAAAGTAAACAAATTTATCAAATCAATGAAGCTTTGGTTGGCATGTTTCTTGATTTTCTTGGTTTAAGATGTTAACAATTGAATTCTAAAGATGTTATTTGTAAGGCTTTATTTTCATATGTAATCCTTATGATTCTCTAAATATACACTTGTTCATGTAATATGAATCATAAGAGATGTACGGTCCGTAAATTTGATGTACAGACGTGTTATATGAGTTCGTGATGTACACACAAGTTTCATTATGTATGAATTATATGAAATAGATCTTTTTAAGTGATAAATGTGGATTGAATGCAAAATGGGTAGTGAAACAAATTTATATGAAGTTAGCCTTGAAAATTTAGGAAAAATTTCAGCTGGAATACTGTAAAGCAAGGGAAGATCGATCTCAAATGCAAGGGAGATCGATCTTAGATGCATTCTGTAAGAGGAGATCGATCCTCAGTTCAAGACAGATCGATCTCTCATTACCTCGGGTTGGAGCAGATCGATCTTAGAAGCTCTCTGCCTAACTAAGATCGATCCCATCCCCTTGAGCAGATCGATCCCTTCCAAGAGACAGATCGATCTACTGCTTGCAAACTGAAATGCCGAGAGAGATTTCAAGTTGGGAAGATTGATCCTCACCCAAGGAGATCGATCTCATCAAGGCAAATTCTATATAAAGCCCGACATTTCGAGTCTTCATCCTTTAAAATGTGAAAACCCTCCATTTTTGAAGCAAAGTAACCTAGTTTCCCTCTCTAAATTCTCATTACCTTCTAAGTAGAGTTGAGAGAAGTTCATTTCAGCAAATTTGTTCCTAGAGAAGAGGAAAACAACATAGTTGAAAAAGAGAGGGCGAATCATAGGATTGAAGGAGAAAAGAGAATTTCTCCCAAATTGGCAAAAGAGGAAAAAAGGTCAAGCTCGGTAAGATTTCTATACACCATTTTCTAGTATGTTAATCTAGAACTTCTTGATGAGTGATTTGGTGTATCTAATGTTGGATTAAATGCTCATTTACATACTTAAACTACTATAACCTAAAATGGGCTTAGTGAGAGAAAATTGAAAATAACATAGATCTAATGAAGATTTGAGCATGCAGAGATGTTAATGAGCATGTATAGAAGATGCTAAGTTGACATTTTGAAATTCATAAGTTGGATTAGATGAGAATTGATAATAGGCATGTTATGTCATACCCCGCTTTTGTGAACCATTCTATCCACACTTACTCTAATACGGTTGGGCTGTGAGAAGATACAATTTCTAAAAATTCATTCATTTACAGCGAAATATTTAAAGCTTTAATTCACACTCCCAGGTGTGTGTGTAGATACACAAAATTAATTGTATAAATACCATCTGCTTACATATCATCCCCATAATACTGTTTACAATTCCAAGATATAACTGTGCGATACAATATATTAGATACAAAATACTCGTGTATACAAATCTTATACCTTTGCGGATTGTGGGAGCTGTTTAACACAAAAGATCTAGAGACCATCGCTCTCTTACTTCTCAGTACCTGGAGGGGGAAAATAGTGGGATGAGCAAACCACAGCTCAGTAAGGAAATGTATGCTAGCAGGTAGATATCGTACTACCTACATAGCCCATGCATGCATAAACCAAAACCATGTTTTCGTTATAAATGGAAATATCATACGAAAAATGCATTTAAACATATATTTCTCAATAGCATTTTCGTGTAAAATGAGTATCAAGCTTCCATTTAAAACATGCTCATAAATAGTGCCCTCACGGCACGAATGTGAAATGAGAGGTTTATCAAAAACACGAAATCTCTTTCATTTCTCAAATCATTCTTTCCGCAATTCTCTTTCTTTTCTGAGATTATCTCTGTTTCTTAAATCTCTAAGACAGGCATGGAATTTTTGGCAATCAAATATCCACGACATATGGCCATAGTCAGTGATCCCAGGCCTCACTGATCAAGTGTGCATAGGGTATCACTTCGCCTGAAGGGGGATGGGTCAGTCCTACCCTCCGGCTCATCTCAATCTACCTCATCTCCTCGTATACTCACGGTGAAGATACGTCGTGTGTCATCTACGCGATACTCGTACTCACGTACACCCAGCACGGTATATAGTATACCAACGGGTGACTACACTATTCTACGTACGACCGTGGACCCAAGTCCATACTCCAACTCCGATGGACTTTTCATCCTAAACCATGTCTCATATACCAGGCGAGCAAGCAGCGTGACACACAGTCAACGCAAAGCTCCAGCGCGGTACGATCTATCGTTAAGGCCCAGCTCGTTCAAATGGCCGTCGACTGGTATCCCCTTGGGTCCCAGACCCCCAGGTTTACCTCAACTCAACCAAAACAGGTGCGAGCAAAGTTCTCGCACTTTCTCAAAACCATCGTGCGAGTTAAACTCCAACACGGTACATCAAGGCATTAAAAACAGGTGTGAGCTAGCGCTTCAACACCAAATCTCATCTCAAAGCTGATAGATGGCTATTTTCTCTTTTAAAACTCAAAACACGTTTATTCATACAGCATGCCTCTTCATGCTAAAACATGTAAAAATTAGCCAACCTATCATCAACATTTCTAAATCATCAATAACAATATAAAATTGAGAATATCATTGAAAACATGCATATCATGCTATTTCCTTACCCTATCCCATTTCTCAATACATATATACATCATAGTACTTTTCATACTTCCATATCATTTCATAGAATTATAATATCGTACTAGTTCTAGCAATATATCTACGAAATTGCTGTAAAATACGCACGAACATCTCTATAGCTAACACACAGTCCCTTACCTCGCTTTACTTGTGTGCAACTATCCGCCTTTATGCTTCTCGCGTTCTCCTCTCGACTTACTCCGGCGTATCATCCGAAACTGAAATTCATCCATCAAACACTCGAGTTAACGTTTTTAACTCTTGTTCAACTAATCACTTATCCAATGCCTTAAATACACATTTTACCCCTTGTGGTAAATCTCACAATTTTATCCCAATATTAATATGCCCAAACCATTCCCACAACATGTTCCTCCACTCAAGATATCTCATTCATCATTAACACCTCTACATTCCACTTTCTCACACTAGACTATTTCTAAGTTATATTCATTTCATGCCATTCTAGGTGGTTCTACCCACAATGTGCACAACCAAATATCTTTATAATCATTAACTAAACCAATGTACTTAGATTTGTGCACTAGAACTTACCTCATTGGATTTCCTCTTGCTCCAATTAGGAATGCCCTTTATTTCTTCAATCCATCAAATGGGAAAACGCCTCTAGACTATGTCGTTCTTCTCTTTGTCGTGATCAACTTTGTCTCTAATAGACTTTCCTAAAATCTCACTGAAAATGACTGGATTTAGGAGTGAGAAAGCTAGTTTTCTTTGAGTTGAAGTGAGAGGAAACGGTTTATCCCAAAATTTTGCAGATCCAACTGCTCCTATTTATAGTTTTGACTTAATGAGATCGATCTCCCTTGGGTGGAGATCGATCTAGTCCTCTGAAAATTCCTCTTTTCTAAGGCATTTTAAAGGTAGGAGATCGATCTGTCGAGACTGGAGATCGATCTGCTGTCGAACAGAAGCTTAAGGAGATCGATCTAGTCTTAGGGGAGATCGATCTGCTTCCAACCCGAGAGCTAAAGAGATCGATCTGCTTCCTTTGGAGATCGATATGTTCCCTTCCATTACTCACATAAGAGCATTCTGGCTCTCCCAGATCGATCTCTCATCCTATGAGATCGATCTGGCCTTCACAAATTCCAGATTTCCTGCAGTTTTTCTGCAACAACTCCCTTCAAGACTTCCTCAATTTACCTTCATAGTCCTTTCCTCATTCATCGCTCCTTGAGACTTAAAAATGTCATCCCATCCCACTTAATATATTTTAAAACTTGTGGGAAATCTTTGTATAACCAAATATACACGATATTACTCGAATGGAAATATACACTTATGTAAATCTTTCCTTCCATTTTACTATACTACTCATATTCCATTTCGATCACATTCTTCTCGTGTTCAAGTTTATATCCTCCTACTCATTCATAATGCAACTTGTACGTATAATCACAATTCTTATTACAAGTGCGTACATAATCTTATGAACTTACATTGCATATACTTCACATTACAATGTATCATCATACTTATGATTTTATTTACATTCCCATGTTCCTATATACCTAGCTATACATATACGGGGTCTCACATTCTCCCCTACTTAGAGAATTTGGTCCTCCAAATTAGAACCAATTTAATCTGTGAATAACTCAGGATACTTTTCCCGCATCAAACTTTCAAGTTCCCATGTGGCCTCTTCCTCAGTGTGATGTTGCCACAAAACCTTAACCAATGAAATCGTCTTGTTCCGCAACACCTTCTCTTTCCTGTCCAACACCCTGATCGGTCTCTCGACATACGTCTCGACATACGACATATCTTTCTTGAGCTCCAACGGCTCATAACTAATTACATGTGTCGGATCCGAGTAGTACTTCCGAAGCATAGAAACGTGGAAGACATTGTGGACTTCTGCTAGCTCAGGTGGTAAGGCTAGCCTATATGCTCCTTCTCCCACTCTGTCCAAAATCTCGAAGGGACCAATGTAACGAGGACTTAATTTTCCTTTCTTCCCAAACCTCATTATTCCCTTAGAAGGAGATACTTTCAAAAATACAGACTCGCCAACATCAAACTGAAGTGGTCTCCATCTCCTGTCAGCGTAGCTCTTTTGTCGACTTTGAGCTGTTCGCAGCCTCTCGCATATTATCTGAACATCCTCGGAGGCTTGCTTAACCAAATCGGGAGCGAGCAATTGTCTGTCACTAACTTCTTCCCAACCAATGGGCGATCGGCATCTACGACCGTATAGTGCCTCATAAGGGGCCATACCAATACTTGAGTGATGACTGTTATTGTAGGCGAACTCAATCAATGGCAAGTGATCGTCCCATGAGCCTCTAAAATCCAGCACACACGCTCTTAACATATCCTCCAGGGTCTGTATAGTCCTCTCTGACTGACCATCTATTTGAGGATGGAAAGCGGTGCTAAAACTCAATTGGGTCCCCATCGCTTCCTGAAAATGTCCCTAAAAGTGGGAAGTGAAGCGGGCATCCCGATCAGAAACAACACTCACTGGGACTCCATGCAATCTCACTATTTTCCGCACATACAGGTTCGCCAGTGCACTCAATGTATCTGTAGATCTCATGACTAAGAAATGTGTCGATTTCGTTAACCGATCCACTATCACCCATATCGCATCATGGTTCTTACGGGTTCTCGGTAACCCCATCACAAAATCCATGGTGACATGCTCCCACTTCCATGTTGGTATAGAGGTTGTAATAATCCTCCTGGTTTCTGATGTTCGACTTTTACTTGCTGACAAATGAGACATCTAGCGACATACTCAGCTATGTCTCTCTTCATTCCAGACCACCAATATGCTTTTCGGAGATTTTGATACATCTTACTACTCCCCGGGTGTATCGTGTATCTCGACGAGTGTGCCTCTGATAAGATCAGCTTTCTCAGCTCTAAATCCTTAGGAACACATATTCTATCTCTAAATCTTAGTATTCCATTTGGACTCAATATAAAATCGGCACCCTTCCCTTTCCGGATTTGGCTAATCATGACAATACACCATTGATCAATTTACTGAACTTGTCGGATTCTCTCAATTAACTCCGGTTCTAATCTCAAGCTAGCAATAATCCCATAGCTGCCAATCTCAGGTAGGGTTATATCCAGACTAAGGTTCGTGAATTGTTCCAACAACTCGTGCTCTCTAACCATCATATGAGATACCAACCCGAGACTCTTCCGACTCAATGCATCGGCAACCACATTTGCCTTCCCCGGGTGGTATAAGATCTCACAATCATAGTCCTTGAGGAGTTCCAACCACCTCCTCTGTCTCATGTTTAACTCCTTTTATGAGAATAGATATTTCAGACTCTTATGATCCGTAAAGATCTGAAATCTCTCACCATATAAGTAGTGGCGCCATATCTTCAACGCAAACACTACGGCCGCTAACTCCAAATCATGAGTGGGGTAGTTCTTCTCATGATCTTTCAGCTGTCTAGATCCATAAGCAACTACCCTTCCATCTTGCATCAAAACACAGCCTAGTCCTTGATGCGAAGCATCTGTATACACCGAGTAATTCCTTGTACTGTTAGGGATGACAAGAACTGGCGCGGTAGTTAATCTGCGCTTAAGTTCCTGAAAACTCCTCTCACAAGCTTCATCCCATGAAAACTCCACACTCTTCCTCGTAAGAAGTGTCAATGAAGCAGCTAATCTAGAGAAACCTTCTACAAATCTCCTGTAGTAACCAGCCAAACCCAGAAAACTTCTGATCTCTGTGACTGTCCTAGGTTGTTCCCACTGAACAACTGCCTCAATCTTGGATGGATCTACTGACACCCCATTCTTCGATATAACATGGCCTAGAAAAGAAACCTGTTCTAGCCAAAAGTCACATTTGTTAAGCTTGGCATATAACCTTTTCTCTCGGAGGGTCTGCAAAATAATCCTTAAGTGCTGCTCATGCTCTTCTCTGGACCTTGAATACACCAATATATCATCAATGAAAATAATTACGAATTGGTCCAGGTATGGCTTGAATACTTCGTTCATTAGAGCCATAAAAGCTGTCGGCGCATTGGTCAACCCAAAAGGCATCACTAAGAATTCGTAATGGCCATAGCGGGTACGAAATGTTGTCTTGGGCACATCCTCCTTCCGAATCTTCAATTGATGATACCCAGACCTCAGATCTATCTTGGAGAAGATCTGTGCTCCCCGAAGCTGATCCAATAAATCATCAATGCGTGGCAAGGGGTACTTATTCTTGATGGTAGCCTTGTTTAACATCCGATAGTCAATGCACAACCTGAGGCTCCCATCTCTCTTCTTCACAAACAATACCGGGGCTCCCCATGGTGAGACGCTCGGTCTTATGAACCCCTTCTCTAACAACTCTTACAGCTGTTTCCTTAATTCCTCTAACTCAACTGGAGCCATCCTATATGGTGACTTCGATATTGGTTCGGTTCCAGGCGTCAAGTCTATACCGAATTCCGTTTCTCTATCGGGTGGCAGTCCTGGTAGATCGTCTAGAAAGACATCAGGGAATTCTCTGACCACTGAGATGTCCTCCATATCCGGATGTACTTTGTTCAAATCCACCATATAAGCAACAAAACCTTCAAAACAATACTCAAGTCATTTATACCAAAGTACTTTACTTAACACAAAATTTAAGATTTCATTTATTCTCTTAAAATCTTACAACACATTCCTCAGGTAGAGAAAACTTAATGAACTTAGAATGACAGTTTATGACAGCATGATTGGCGGCTAACCAATCCATTCCCAAGATTACATCAATGTCATACATGTTTAACAAAATCAAGTTGGCTGTCATGCACTTATCTCCCACCCTCACTTTACAATCTTTATACACTTGCTCAACTAATTGGCTCACTCTCATGGGAGTACTTATTAGTAAAGTCCTACTCAAGTATGTGGGCTTTACAAAACCTTTTAACTTAGATGCACATGCAGGTGATATGAAGGAATGCGTAGCACCAGAATCAAACAAAGCTATAACCTCCAGATTGAAAATCAAGATTGTACCTTTTATCACTTCAGAAGAGGTATCAGCCGATGCCTGGTCTATCGCATACACCCTGCCTTGACCCACAACTTGTTTTCCTTTTTCTTCAGCTGAGGCTTTCTTTCTTGCAGGAGGTGCAACTGTAGGAACCCTCTCTGGCTCTTTACCCCTTTGTGGAACTGCCTCAACTATCTCCGGGCACTCTCTGGCATAATGTCCAAATTTATCACATCTGAAGCATTGGGTACCCTGAAGATGACATGGCCTACCACCATGGTATCGACCGCATAGTCTACACAGATCTGTAGTCGGTCGGGGTCCATCAATCACTATACCCCTGGCTGGTGTCTGAGTCGGAGGCATAAAAGGTCTAACAACCTTTTTCTGGAACCCATCTACCTCTCTCCGACGCTTACTCATGAATTTTTGACCAAATTTGGCACTCTTGCCATCTCCCAGCTTCTTCGGTCCCTTGTCCTTACCCCAACTAAACTCAAAAATCTGCAAGTCATAATCTTGCTCACATAACTGGGCCCGTTGTACAGCCTCTCTATATGTAGCGACATCAAATGGGGCCAACTTCGCTCGGATCGAAGGCCTCAGTCCATCTACAAATCTACGGACTCTAATAGCCTCACTCCTGATCGAATCCAGATCATATCTACCCAGTGAAGTGAATCGTGACTCGTACTCATCAACTGTTCGATTCCCTTGAGTCAGATTCAGAAATTCCATCTGTAGTCTCCGTCGAGCAGTATCTGGGACGTATTGCTCTCTGAAAACGTCCAAGAACATATCCCAAGTGATAACCATTCCTTGAGCTCTTAACATCGGCCTAGTGGACTTCCACCAGTGCTCTGCTTCGCCTCTCAATACAAAGGCTGCAAGCGCTACTCTCTCCGTAGCTGAACATCTACAGAAGTCGAATAACTTCTCCATTTGACTGATCCAGTCCTCAGCCACTGTCGAATCCTTTACCCCGCTAAACGAAGGAGGTTTAAAGTCCATAAAATGCCTCAATCTTTCCATATCACAATCATATCCATACCCCAAATCATCATCATGCTGATGTGGGGCTATCAGAGGAGGTACCGGTCAAATATGAGGTTCCCGTGGCCTAGCCGGTTCAGCTTGCGCAGGTGCAACATTCTCAGGTTCAGGTGCAGCTTTTGGGGGATTCGGTGCAGCCTGTCCCGCTGTACCAGGTGTACCCTCAAACCTAGCCATGATCTGACCCATCATGGTCATCATCGTGCGCATGTCTTCCTCCAATCGGGTTATTCGAGGATCAGAAGCCTCTATCTGTTCCTGGGGCTCATGACTAGAGGATGATCTACCGTACCTCTCAGTCCTGTCATTTCGCCCTTGAGCTCTCGAGCTCTCTCCCCTCTTGCGGTGTCTCTCAGGCATAACTCACTAGTCTGATAACTTTCCTGCGTTATAACAAACATTTAATTTACTACCAGCTCCGTACACACATTTGTATCTAAATATCACACAGTAACTTGGGGATGTATGTTTTCTTAGTCCTAAATATCAACTCACATCAGACCAACCATGCTCTGATACCAAACCTGTCATACCCCGCTTTTGTGAACCATTCTATCCACACTTACTCTAATACGGTTGGGCTGTGAGAAGATACAATTTCTAAAAATTCATTCATTTACAGCGGAATATTTAAAGCTTTAATTCACACTCCCAGGTGTGTGTGTAGATACACAAAATTAATTGTATAAATACCATGTGCTTACATATCATCCCCATAATACTGTTTACAATTCCAAGATATAACTGTGCGATACAATATATTAGATACAAAATACTCGTGTATACAAATCTTATACCTTTGCGGATTGTGGGAGCTGTTTAACACAAAAGATCTAGAGACCACCGCTCTCTTACTTCTCAGTACCTGAAGGGGAAAAATAGTGGGATGAGCAAACCACAGCTCAGTAAGGAAATGTATGCTAGCAGGTAGATATCGTACTACCTACATAGCCCATGCATGCATAAACCAAAACCATGTTTTCGTTATAAATGGAAATATCATACGAAAAATGCATTTAAACATATATTTCTCAATAGCATTTTCGTGTAAAATGAGTATCAAGCTTCCATTTAAAACATGCTCATAAATAGTGCCCTCACGGCACGAATGTGAAATGAGAGGTTTATCAAAAACACGAAATCTCTTTCATTTCTCAAATCATTCTTTCCGCAATTCTCTTTCTTTTTTGAGATTATCTCTGTTTCTTAAATCTCTGAGACAGGCATGGAATTTTCGGCAATCAAATATCCATGACATATGGCCATAGTCAGTGATCCCAGGCCTCACTGATCAAGTGTGCATAGGGTATCACTTCGCCTGAAGGGGGATGGGTCAGTCCTACCCTCCGGCTCATCTCAATCCACCTCATCTCCTCGTATACTCACGGTGAAGATACGTCGTGTGTCATCTACGCGATACTCGTACTCACGTGCACCCAGCACGGTACATAGTATACCAACGGGTGACTACACTATTCTACGTACGACCATGGACCCAAGTCCATACTCCAACTCCGATGGACTTTTCATCCTAAACCATGTCTCATATACCAGGCGAGCAAGCAGCGTGACACACAGTCAACGCAAAGCTCCAGCGCGGTACGATCTATCGTTAAGGCCCAGCTCGTTCAAATGGCCGTCGGCTGGTATCCCCTTGGGTCCCAGACCCCCAGGTTTACCTCAACTCAACCAAAACAGGTGCGAGCAAAGTTCTCGCACTTTCTCAAAACCATCGTGCGAGTTAAACTCCAACACGGTACATCAAGGCATTAAAAACAGGTGTGAGCTAGCGCTTCAACACCAAATCTCATCTCAAAGCTGATAGATGGCTATTTTCTCTTTTAAAACTCAAAACACGTTTATTCATACAGCATGCCTCTTCATGCTAAAACATGTAAAAATTAGCCAACCTATCATCAACATTTCTAAATCATCAATAACAATATAAAATTGAGAATATCATTGAAAACATGCATATCATGCTATTTCCTTACCCTATCCCATTTCTCAATACATATATACATCATAGTACTTTTCATACTTCCATATCATTTCATAGAATTATAATATCGTACTAGTTCTAGCAATATATCTACGAAATTGCTGTAAAATACGCACGAACATCTCTATAGCTAACACACAGTCCCTTACCTCGCTTTACTTGTGTGCAACTATCCGCCTTTATGCTTCTCGCGTTCTCCTCTCGACTTACTCCGGCGTATCATCCGAAACTGAAATTCATCCATCAAACACTCGAGTTAACGTTTCTAACTCTTGTTCAACTAATCACTTATCCAATGCCTTAAATACACATTTTACCCCTTGTGGTAAATCTCACAATTTTATCCCAATATTAATATGCCCAAACCATTCCCACAACATGTTCCTCCACTCAAGAAATCTCATTCATCATTAACACCTCTACATTCCACTTTCTCACACTAGACTATTTCTAAGTTATATTCATTTCATGCCATTCTAGGTGGTTCTACCCACAATGTGCACAACCAAATATCTTTATAATCATTAACTAAACCAATGTACTTAGATTTGTGCACTAGAACTTACCTCATTGGATTTCCTCTTGCTCCAATTAGGAATGCCCTTTATTTCTTCAATCCATCAAATGGGAAAACGCCTCTAGACTACGTTGTTCTTCTCTTTGTCGTGATCAACTTTGTCTCTAATAGACTTTCCTTAAATCTCACTGAAAATGGCTGGATTTAGGAGTGAGAAAGCTAGTTTTCTTTGAGTTGAAGTGAGAGGAAACGGTTTATCCCAAAATTCTGCAGATCCAACTGCTCCTATTTATAGTTTTGACTTAATAGATCGATCTCCCTTGGGTGGAGATCGATCTGATCCTCTGAAAATTCCTCTTTTCTAAGGCATTTTAAAGGTAGGAGATCGATCTGTCGAGACTGGATATCGATCTGCTGTCGAACAGAAGCTTAAGGAGATCGATCTGGTCTTAGGGGAGATCGATCTGCTTCTAACCCGAGAGCTAAAGAGATCAATCTGCTTCCTTTGGAGATCGATCTGTTCCCTTCCATTACTCACATAAGAGCATTCTGGCTTTCCCAGATCGATCTCTCATCCTATGAGATCGATCTGGCCTTCATAAATTCTAAATTTCCTGCAGTTTTTCTGCAACAACTCCCTTCATGACTTCCTCAATTTACCTTCATAGTCCTTTCCTCATTCATCGCTCCTTGAGACTTAAAAATGTCATCCCATCCCACTTAATATATTTTAAAACTTGTGGGAAATCTTTGTATAACCAAATATACACGATATTACTCGAATGAAAATATACACTTATGTAAATCTTTCCTTCCATTTTACTATACTACTCATATTCCATTTCGATCACATTCTTCTCGTGTTCAAGTTTATTTCCTCCTACTCATTCATAATGCAACTTGTACGTATAATCACAATTCTTATTACAAGTGCGTACATAATCTTATGAACTTACATTGCATATACTTCACATTACAATGTATCATCTTACTTATGATTTTATTTACATTCCCATGTTCCTATATACCTAGCTATACATATACGGGGTCTCACATGTTAAGTGTTTGATGAAATGCCATAGAGGAAGAAAATGATGAACTAGAGGCATTGTAAACTTAATACCGGTTCAATACGAATTAATAGACTCGAGGAGTCTAATGGATTCTTGAGTAACGAATAGAATAGTCGAAATGGACTTAAGAGGGAGTAAAGTCTGATAAGACGAAATGAGGACAAATTGGTGTAAAATGGCCTAATACATTGAATTAAACTTCTTGCAAGTGAAAATGATGCATATTTGAGTGTATTGATGTGAATTGTAATTCATTGTAGCTCTGGGAGATAAATTTGAAGCCGATAAGACCGGATCACGAGTGTTGGAAACCAAAGAAAGCGATCCGAGCATGATTCGAGGTAAGAGACTTATGTGAGCTATTAGAGATAGCTACACATATATTTTTTTACCTGCTACGTGTGAATATATGCGATAAGTATGCAGATATTAATATATCTAGGTGAAAATTACGTATAAGAAGAAGATTATATGCATGAATTGCATAACTTTTATGCCTTGTTGTGAAAGGATGTTTTTACAAGTGTTTTGAGAAAGAATAATAACATATTAGCTCCCAGTTTAGTAAATTGCATGAAAAGCTTTTAACGAGTGATTGAAGGGAGATTACCCTCTCACTCATACTCAGTGAATGGGGCTATCTATTTCTTTTCTGTGTGAACTTGTGCTAGAGCCTAAGTGGCAACAGTAGATTTACCAACCTTGCTCGCACATCATTTTTAAAAAAGGGATTTTGAGAAAAGCAATAAAAAGGTGCTCGATGCCTCAGGTGATGCTGTGTGTTCCACTCGAGAGCTCGCACTAGATTTTAGGAATCATGCTGGATCCAAAGAGTACTGCTTAGTGATCTTGCTCTGATTTTGCTCGCATGTGACCCCCTCGATTTAAGTGATGGGACAAAACTGTGCTCGATGCCTCAGGTATGCTGTGTGTTCTTACGCTGAGTTGCTCGCACGTGGTCTCTTGAGCTTTGCTGTGTGATAAGCAAAACAGTGCTCGATGCCTCAGGTATGCCGTGTGTTCTTACTCTAAGTTGCTCACACGAGAGTGTATGAATTTTCTATGTGGTGAGTAAAACCGTGCTGAAGCCGTCATGTATTGCTTAGTGATCTTGCACAGACTTACTCACAAGTGATTTTGAGATAATGAAAATGGATGATAAGGATCCACGGGAGCACGATGTACTATGAGCATTAGCCATGGAGTACGATGTGTCGTGATATCTTAGTGATTCTGTGTGGGCTGAAGGGATGGTTGATCCACCTCCCCAAGCATAGGGTTTCCACACACCTGATCAGTGTTGCCTAGAATCCGGACTATGGCCATAAGTCTTCTTTTATCTGTGTGATACGACATTGTGTTGCTACTGTGTGAGGTGACAAATGTCCCCCCTCCTGTGTGATACAGGGTGATATAAAATCCCATTATATGTCTCATATTACTTGATTTATAAAGAGATTTGTAAGTGTGTTTAGTGTAAACTGATAAATAAAGCTATGTGGTTTTTAAAGGATTGAACTGTGTGATCCTGTGTGAATTGATGATGTATATGCATATACCCATCTAGCGAATTAATGGTTTTGCATTGATGGAAGCTATTTTCAAAGAAATGCATATGTTTTATAAGCCAAAAAAATGTTAATATTTTAGCATATAGATAGTGTAGTTATCTACCTGCTTTCATATTTTCCTTACTGAGCGTGTTAGCTCACCCCTTATTTCCTCCTGCACAGATACTATATAGTAGTGAGTTACTGCAGTCGTCCCTGCTACGGTGTGCTCCAGTTCTCCAGCAGTACAGAGGTATACACTTATGAGAGAAAAATTTTATATCCTGTAATTTAATGCTCAGTCTAGTGATCTTCTGTACGAAAGGGATGTATATAATAGAAACTGATGTACAAGTTTCCACACATATTTATAAAAGAACAGTTTCTATTTCATTAAATGAATTTAAATTATGAATGGATGAGATGTGAATATAGATGTTGATTCGCAGTCGAACTATTAGTAGTGAGTTAAGTCACGGGAAGAGGGTCGTGACATTATTAAATTAAGAAACGAACCGTAGTGCAACAACAAGCTCTGTCGCAACATCTTCTCTTACTTCTTAGTTAATTACAAGAAAACTCCATAATTAATCCCTAACTACTCAAACTATCTAGAATGAACTCCATAGACATATTCATATAGCAACATTAGAATTTGTGAAAGATATGAATTGAAATTAAGCAACGAACTCAAGAACTTGGTTAATCTACTTAAATTTAGATTTTCCTTTATCTCTAATTTATTTCAAACATTAAACAATTATGAACTTAAGTTTTTAATCTAGCAATACATTATTAGAATTAACTAAATAAAGTGGACCTTATTGAATTAAACTAACAATCATAAAAAGATGTTATGGAAAATTTAGATACTTAATCAATAATATATTATGAAACCTAAAATTTCCATATTAATAAGTGATTGAAAGTTAAGAAATAACTAAGTAATCAGAATAATGTTATGCAGGCCCAAAAGAATCGAAGTACTCGGGATCATGGAACAGGGCCTGGTGGCACAAAAATCAAGGTAAGGCTCTAAGCCTTAGAATTCATCTAGAATTACATGGACATGCATGAAATGTTGTCTAGGAGTGAAAACTAAGTCATTGAAAGTAAAAAAGTTGGTAAAACTTGAGTTTACGATAAACCGAGGAAAATGGGCCTAGTAAGAGAAATAAATCCAGATTAAATTCTAGAAATTCACAAAAATTATTTCGAGATCATAGAAAATTAGTAAAAAGCAAACGTGACTTGGGAAATTAAAATCAAGTGGAAATATGGAGGTTTTGGGGATCAAATCAATTTTTAAACTAAGTTGAAAAGCTTAGACCGTTTTGCTTGGTATTGATCGAATAGAGTAAAATGAGTTCAATTTGGGAAACTTTCTTAAACAAGTGACCCTAAAATTTTTATGAGAGATACTAAGGACCTAGTATAACACTTGAGAAGTGGAATTTTGGAATAAATTGGACTAGAAATAATTTTTGGATATTTTACAAAATAGAATAGCAAGCTGTCCTATTCTAGCCACCTGACCACCTAATAGAAACTCATGCATAAGTTGACCATCCAGACACATATTTACCCCCCATTTTTTTTCTAGAAAATAGACTCTTAAGGCTTTCTAAAAAAGCCAAGAAAACCCAGAGAAACTTCCTCACACTCCCTCACCTCCCTCTGCAAGTTGCCGCACATGTTACTGTACACTTCCCGTTTCTTGAATTTTTCAACATCCTTCCATCCATCTTTAGACTCTTACCAAGAAGGATGAAATCTTCCCCTTCAAGTCCTATATAACATATAAAAAATTCCACTCAAAATAAGCCCATTTACTAGGTGAAATCTGAGAAAGAAAATCGGGAGTCAGAACTGTCCTGTTCATGGGTAAGGGAAAGTTGAAATTTTTATGATTCTAGTTGGTTTTTCCTGTGATTTTGAGTGAATCTAAGTTATAAACTTGATGATTTATAGTTGAAGAGCAATTTGGAGAATCAAAGATGTGAGATCCCATATATGTATAACCTTGTATATATGTAAATGGAAGTATAATATGGATGACTTTGGATCAAGTAATTATGAATTCATAAGTATGGTGATGTACTTGTAATGTGAAGTATAAGTGATGTAAAGTCCATAAATTCAATGTACACACTTGTAATAAGAGTCTGTGATGTACGTATAAGTTTCATTATGTATGAATATGAAGAAATGGACTTTGATATGTGATGAATGTGAGTGGAATGAAAAATGAGTAGTGTGGTAAAAAGGAATGAAGTTGCGTAAGTTACATAAACCTTTGGACTTCCATTTAGTCATCTATTGTATACCTTTGGTTTTACAATGATTTCACACAAGTTTCAATGTGTATAAAGTATGAATGGATGCCATTTTCAAGTCTTAAAGGTGGTTGGATGAGAAAATGACTATGACAGCAAATTAAGGATTACTTAGTATGAGTTACTGCAAAACACTGTAGCAAAATATGGAAAATATGAATGCCAGATTGATCTCATAGGATGAGAGATCGATCTGGAAGAGCCAAAATTACTCTTATTCGAGTAATGGGACAGGGCAGATCGATCTCCAATGGAGCCAAATCGATCTGCTAAATATTCTATAATGAAGAGATCGATCCTCCATGCAAGCAGATCGATTTCCTTAGCTCTCGAGTTGGAGCAGATCGATCTCCTCCCTAGCCAGATTGATCTCCTTAAATTTCTACTTGAGACAGATCGATCTCAAGCCCTCGTGTGAGAACTGTGAATTTTGTGTACCTCAGTTATGAGGATTGTAATTTGGTGTATGCAATTATGATATATTTATGCACACACAAGTTTTAGATATGATAAAGTATAAGAAAATGATGTCTTTAAGTTTTGAATGTGTATGAATTGAAATATGGACTATGGGGTAGATTATGGGAAGTTTACATTTAGTTTTCTACAAATTGATGCAGCAACAGTATAATTTGTGAAGGTCAGATCGATCTATGGCTTCAGAATGCAGGAAATATACAAGAACTGATAGGCAGATTGATCTCATAAGCAAGTAGATTGATCTCCAAATGTTTCTGTAAAGGGTAGATCGATCTCCTACAGGAGCAGATTGATCTAAAAATGTTTCTGTAAATAGCAGATCGATCTCTTCACAAGGAGAAGATCGATCTTCTCAAGATTATGAGATCGATCTTACCCCTCGACAGATCGATCTGGTAGTCATAAAAAGTGCCCAAAACGTTCCCAAATTCAAATGCAGATCGATCTCCTACAGGAGTAGATCGATCTCCTGCCCTCTGCCTATAAAAAGACCTCTACGTTTTTCCTGCATTTCATGTTCTCTCTCTGTAGAAAATCGAATCCCTAGCTTTCTCTCTCTTCCAAAATGCCCATTTCCATTCGAATCAGAGGTTATGGCAAAATGGAAAGTTGTTCCTCATCAAAAGGAGAAAAACGTACTTGGAAATGGAATGACGATTTGAACTGAGGCGTAAACGGAGCACTCTACAAGTTTTGGATAAATTTCTAAGCTTGAATCTTTGATTTGGAAGTAGATTTCTGTGATTGTGGTTATAGATGTGTGATGAGTTAGCTGAAAATTATTAGGGTTGTTAGAATCATCGAGATATTGAGAAACTATGAGAATATGAGCGATTATGCTCGATGTTGAGATTTGAGACAATGTAGTGATGTGTTGATGATATGTTTACATCATTTGGACAGCCCGGGAGTTCCAGAGAGGAATGCGAGGCTAGTCCGTTGTTTGGGGGAAACAATTGCACTAAATGAGGTGCAACGAGGTAAGGGAAAACTTAAAACTCATTATGTATGTGATTTTCTGATAATAATTGTAGCATGAAATGTTTTGAGAAAATAAGCATGTTTTATGAGTTGTGATTGAGTTATGGCAGACGATTTTATAGCCGGTTGGGGCTCAATTTTTATGGGTTGTAAACAAAGTGTGAAATTATTTTACAAACCATTTGAGTTTAAAATGTGAAACGAGATTTGGGCTCCACGTTAAGGTGTACTGAGATTTGAGAAATGTGTGCGTGTTTTACCGGTTTGAGCTCAGTTTTGACAAGTTTTGTAAATGAGTACAAAATGATTTTTAGATGAGTTTTATGAGAAAAACCATTATGAGCTTTATGTGAAGGTAAAACGATTTTATATGATAATGACTGATACTGAGACTTAGGCGTGTCATGTGAATATACATCGGGCCTTGCTCTGGTAGCATGTAAGTCTGATATTCATCCGTTCTGGTAATGTGAGATGACCCCCACTCTGGTAGCGCTAGGTGGCCTTGCTCTGGTAGCATGTAAGTCCGATATTCCTCCGTTTTGGTAACGAGAGATGCCTCCGTTTTGGTAACGTGAGATGACCCCCACTCTGGTAGCACTGGTTGGCTTTGCTTTGGTAGCATGTAAGTCCGGGCCTTGCTTTGGTAGCATGTAAGACCGATAGTGTGCATGAGGAGAGGCATTGCTCTGGTAGCATGTAAGGCCGGGCTTTGTTCTGGTAACACGTAAGACCAATACACCATGCATACGACCATATTGTCAACGTTTCCTCTTTGAGGATGCTTGGGATGTGCACCCAAAAGGGATTATATTGATGTGACATGACAAATATTTTTATCTGAGTTTTAATTGCCTAGTCTCCGTTTTACACATGAGATTGTGTTTTGGTGGCTACGCCATGTGCATTACTTCTGAGCTGATTTTTATCACGTTTTATGAGAAAAGCCATTACGCATCTTGATTTTCCACACGTTTGTAACTGTGATTTTATGTTGAGCCATTCACTCATGTTTTTACATAATTTTGAGAAATGAGATGATGATGATGTTTTAATGAGTTCATGCTACGTATTATATTGATTTTAATGAGTTTCACTCGCAAAACAAAATGATTGTACTATGCAAATCATTATTTTATTAATGAGTCTCTTACCCCCTTACTGAGCGATTTAGAAGCTCACCCTGTTTTTATATTTCCTCCCAGATTTCTTCAAGTGTAGAGAGTTTTCCTGCGACGTATGGAGTAGTGGCTAGTGGAGGACTTGAGCTCCAGGCCATATATTGTATTTGAGGTATACTTTAACATTTCATGTACCCAGACTAAAGTTGTATTTACAGACACTTGATGTACAATGATTGTATGGGATGTATTAGGATTAATTAATTCTGAATCGAGAAATGTATATGGTATGATATATAACTATGAGATGATGAGATCCTGGGGTGAAAGTTTTATAATATATATACATATATGATGATGCATGACACTGCACATGAATGCACCCAGAATTCTGAATTGATGAAAATAAGTTTTAAATTTGCCTTGTTTTTCGCGCTTTCGGGGCGTCACAGAGTTTTCTTGGTATCAGAGCTTAGGGTGGTTAGTACTGTCAGTGTCGATTAAGTGAAATAGAATACATCCCAAGTGTCTGTATAAGTCTGGTCATGAAATTGAGAATTGAGATTTCAATCAAGTTTGATATGTACGCGTAGGAAACTTATTGATATTGAGAATGAGTGGACGACGAGGTCATTCGAGGAGGCAGGCAGAGCCACCTCCGCCACCTGCCCCATAACCAGAGAGTCCTAACTCTCGAATTAACCGAGTTGAGCAAGATGTGCAGTAAGGTTTTGAATAGATGGCAGCGTTATTTGTGCAACATTTTGGAGTTAATACCTTGGGTACTACTATTACACCACCACAAGGATCTCCTGCACCCTCAGTACAGATGGAACCAGTGCCTCCCGCTACTCAACCCGATGACAGGAGTATGATGTGACTAAAAGACTTTTTGAAAATGAATCCACCCGCATTCAAGGGGAGAAAGGATCCCGTAGAGGCTGAAGAGTGGCTGACTGAGTTGAGAGTCATTTTTGAATTTTTGGGGTGCACTAATGCTAAGAGGGTCAGTATGGGCGCTTATATGTTGAAAGGGAGAGCTCGAGATTGGTGGAATACTACCCAGGGTATTCTAATGTCCCGCTAGGGTGTGATTGGCTGGGAGGAGTTTCAGAAGGCCTTTAGAGCCTAATATGTACCACGAGCTGCACAGAGAAGGATGCAGGCTGAGTTTTCGAGTTTGGTACAGGGCGATATCTCTGTGGATGATTATGAGAGTCGATTTACCATTCTGCTGAAATATGATCCAGAGACCTTTAAGGATGAAGAGCTCCACACCGAGAGATTTGTATATGGACTAAAGCCCATCATCAAAGATCGATTGATAGGGCTCTGTATTACTGAGTTTTGAGATACTCTGAGATGAGCACAAAAGATTGAGAGGGGAATCGAAATAGTAAAATCCCAGAATGAGTTCAAAACAGTGACCCTATAAGGGCAAGAGGCCAGTGATTTTCCAAAAAGATGTTCAGAGAGGTTCCTTCAGAAGAGGAAGGATTAAGGTACAAAAGGGCAGATTTGATAGACCCATAGCTTACCCCATCATTAGGGAGACCCCTCGAGATGTCAGGCCTGCGATGAGCATTTGTAGAGACTATGGTCGACTGCATGAGGAAAATTTTACGGTGTTGATCCGTGGGTGTTTTAGATGTGGAGACATGGGTCACAGAGTAAAAGACTATCCTCAACCTCAGAGACCACATGCTCCAGAACCTACCAGACAGCAGCCTCAGAAAGTGAATCCCCCGAGACGGGCCACTGCTACAGAGAAAGGAAAGAAGCCTGTCACAGTGGGACGTGTGTTCGCTATGTACAAGGAAACAACACACTTCTGCAGAAACTATAAGAGGTACACTCTCTATCTGTAATCATAAGGCTTATGTGTTGATTAATCCGGGATCCACGCATTCGTTTATTTCTGAGCATTTTGCATGTAGTTTAAATTTGAAGTTTGAACCTCTAGAGTATGTCCTACATGTAAATACACCTATGCGTGAGTCCCAGAGAACGTGATATATAGAGGTTGTGAACTAAAGGTGGGAGATAGAGTAATGCTAGCAGATCTAATAATGTTAAATATACATGGGTTTGATGTAATTTTGGGAATGGATTGGCTGACAACCAATTGAGTGAGTTTAGACTGCTACACTAAGATTATAACTTTCTCCCTACCTGAACCTTACAGTGTACGTTTGAAATATTGAGGAAATAAAGGCGTGAAGATTTTGTAAGCAATTGGAAATTTATGGTGTTACCTTTTTGAGAGTATTAAATTTGTTTTTAATGTGAAGGTTATGAAGCACTCATCTCAGATGATAACAGGGAACATCCAAGGATTGAGGATATACCCGTGTTGTGCAAATTTTTGAATGTTTTCCTCAATGAGTTGCCCGGTTTACCACTAGAGAGAGAACTGGAGTTTACCATTGATTTGGTACCAGATACTCAGCCTATCTCTAGACCTTCGTACAGGATGGCATTAGTGGAACTAGAGGAATTGAAGAAACAACTATAGGAGTTATTGAATCAGGGATTTATTAGACCCAGTGTCTCACTGTGGGGAGCTCCAGTGTTATTCGTAAGGAAGAAAGATGGTAGTCTCAGATTATGCATAGACTACCGACTATTGAATAAAGCCACGATGAAGAATAAATACCCATTGCTGAGAATTGACGATTTACTTGATCAGCTGAGAGGGGCCTCAGTCTTCTCTAAGATTGATTTAAGATCGGGCTATCACCAAGGTATGACCATCGGATTGACGAATTCCCCTGCAGCTTTTATGAGATTAATGAATGAGGTGTTCAGAGACTATCTAGATAAGTTTGTGATAGTCTTCATTGATGATATCTTGGTGTACTCTCGGTCTTATGAGGAGCATGCATAGACTTGTGGTTAGTACTTCAGATACTCCGAGATAAGCAACTATATGGGAAGCTTAGTAAGTGCGAGTTTTGGCTAGATCAGATAGCTTTCCTTGGTCATATAGTTTCAGAGGAAGTAGTATCAGTTGTGTCACGACCCAATTCCATTCTCTTTAACCGAAAATCACTAAAAAATTTTCGCGTTTTACTGTTACCTTACCTGGTCGTGAACTAACTCACCACACACTGTTGGGCTGTGAGTCAATAATAAACTCCACATCTCATTCATTCTCAGTGAAATAAAACGATGTCATACATTTGCATTTAAATCTTGTACTTATACAAAAGCATGTTTTACTGACATCTATATCCCCCATAATTACAACTCAAAGAATACTGTGCTTTTACATTGTTTAGATACAAAAAGAATCACTGTGTATATACCTCTAAGCGATGGAGATGCAGCGGAGTCCAAAATACCACGCCTCAGTCCTCACTGGGCTACTATGCACGCTCTGTAGGGGGGAAAATAGAGAGGGATGAGCAACCACACGCTCAGTAAGGCAATAATGCAAGCATGGTAGATAACTACTCTATCTACATGCTGATAGTGTTATGCATAAATCATTTATGGTGGGAGCATGAGGAAGTAAAACTATGCCATATGAGTATACATATATATCATGTATCAAAATCATGTACATTGGCATATAAAACATGGTAAAAACATCATGTATAAATCATCTCATGCTCAATCTCATTTAAATTCATAAAAAGGGCAATTCATTAAGAAACCTCCTTTTTAAACCCACGTCATAAACTCTTTCTCGAACACATACAATCTCATCACATCAATTCACAATCACAACCACATTTTCATTTCACAATTCACGCATGTGTATAAGAACTAGGTCACTATATCAAAAGTGCCTATGTGGACCACTACATCATAAATCATCCCAGACCACACGCATCCAGGTGTGCGGGGTATCATGCTGGCACGAAGATAGATTATCCCTCGCCAGACTTTCTCATCACATAACCGTTATGCGGTACATCGTACTCCATGTGATATACACGGTACAGCGTACTCCGCAGACTCATATCGTGATTGGGGGTGCCATTCCTAGGTCTTACCTACCCCATACCAAGAGTTTTCCATATCCGTGAAGGAGAGCCTCCCTGCCGAACAGAGCCTCCCCGCCTAACAGAGCCTCCCTGCCTCCTCGGGCTTAAGGATGTTAGCTTAAGGATGTAGGGCTTAAGGATCCTTCCGTAAGAGAGCCTCCCGGCAGAAAAGAGCCTCCCCGCCTAACAGAGCCTCCCTGCCTCCTCGGGCTTAAGGATGTTGGCTTAAGGATGTAGGGCTTAAGGATCTTACCGTACCCATGTAGGAGAGCCTCCCTACCTAACAGAGCCTCCCCGCCCCTCCAGGGCTTAAGGATGTTGGCTTAAGGATCCCACCGTAAGAGAGCCTCCCCACTGAACAGAGCCTCCCCGCCTAACAGAGCCTCCTCGCCTCTTTGGGCTTAAGGATGTTAGCTTAAGGATGTAGGGCTTAAGGATCTTACCAACTTTCACAACCTTATATGTATCACAATGTG
Source organism: Firmiana major (assembly GCA_033439115.1). Classification (NCBI taxonomy): domain Eukaryota; kingdom Viridiplantae; phylum Streptophyta; class Magnoliopsida; order Malvales; family Malvaceae; genus Firmiana; species Firmiana major. The sequence continues at coordinate 45,980,644 of CM065905.1, forward strand.
CAAACTTGTGCGAGCAAAGCTGTAGCACGACTCATGCATCCTCTCATAAAGAGACGCGTACGAGCATAGCTCTAGTACGGTTATACTCATAAGACAAACCACTCAAAAGTCACGTACGAGCAGAAGCTCCAGTACGGTTTATAAACATCATCATAGTTTCCAAATCAAGGTGCGAGCTAAGGTCCAGCACATTTCATACAAATGAAAACATCAATACCCGGTGCGAGCTAGGCTCTAGCACGGTTTAATTCACATAAACATGATAGGCGGCTCATAAGCTTTTAAGGCTATCTTAAAACATATTTGGCACTTCACATGTACTACAAATATCAAACCACAATAGCCAACATATTTATCAATTCGTTTGAAACCAAACACATGTTTTGTGAAAGCGTTCAAAACACTTGATTTATGCAATTATTAGCCTTACTATCCCTTTTATACATCCATGTAAACCAAATCATCCAATATTCACAACTATTTTCGCATACCAAACAACCCATTTCTCAAACGTTCATGCATTTCATAAATACCCTATAATCCCGCAAATTACGAGCAGCTACCTCTATATACTTACAGAATTCCCTTACCTGGAATCGCGATGCGTGATTCCACTTCCTTAAGCTGCTTACTCGTACGGTTCGATTCGTCTTCAATGAACTCTTCGGGACTGCACAAAATCGTATCCCGCATTATATTCGATCTATATAATGCAACCCTTGTGCTTGCTATAGTCAATTTAATCTATAGCCTCTATTAAAGCTTATATGGCCTCGTTTCATTACTTTACCCATAACTCGAGTCTATGGATCTTCTTAGGCCTATTAACTTATTCAAAATTGATATTAAATCAACATTAAGCTCATAGTGTTCATATTTCATGAATTCCCTCACTATGGCATTTATCAAGCATATGCATACCCATTTTCACAATTCCTCCAAACTCACAATGAAATTTCATTTAACCATCTAAAGTCATAAACATTACCTCAATAACAACTTTAGCATGCCCATAAATCATAAACTCATTCAACCCATATATTCTCACATTATACCCATTCTAGGTTTTCTAGGTCACACCAATTCCACCACATCCCTAGATAATTTATCCATCAATACTCATGCCAAACAACTCCAAAATCAATTAAATAGACAATGTATTTGGATTGGAGTGTTAGAATCTTACCAAATATGATTTTTCTTCTTGCTCCAAATGGCAATGCCCTTAACTCCTTCAATACCAATAATGGGAAAATGCCTACCCACTATGTTGTTCTTCTCTTTGATAGGAACAACTTTGCCTCTAATGGTCTCTCTTCAAATCTCACTGAAAATGGCTGATTTTAGAGAGGGAAAGTTAGGTTTTTGGGTTAGAAATGGAAGATTGGTGTTTTTCCCGAAATTTTCAGATTTTCAGCCCTCCTTATATAGAAATAGCTTGAGGAGATCGATCTGGTCCAAGAGGAGATCGATCTGGTCCCCTTAAATCTCTCATTTTCACGAAATTTTTAAGCATGAGATCAATCTGTCGAAGCATGAGATCGATCTGTTGAAGCATGAGATCGATCTGTCGAAGCATGAGATCGATCTGGTCCCAAACAGAGAGCTAAGGAGATCGATCTGGGTGCTTGAGGATCGATCTTTTCATCACAGAATGCTTAGGAGATCGATCTGGCCCCATTGGAGATCGATCTGCTCTATTCCATTGCCCAAATAAGAGCATTCTGGCTCTTCCAGATCGATCTCTCATCCTATGAGATCGATCTGGCCTTCATGTTTTCCAGATTTCTTGTAGTTTCCTTGTTGCAACTCATACCAACACATCCTGAATCTGTTGCCATGGCCATTTTCTCATCCATCCACCTTTATAACTTGAAAATGGCATCCATTCATACCTTATGCACATTGAAACTTGTGTGCATTCATTGTATGTCCAAAGGTATGCTACATAAAACCAAATGGAAGCATAACTTCATTCCATTTTACCACACTACCCATTTTGAGTTTCAATCACATCCATCACTTATAAGAATTCATTTCTTCATATTCATACTCAATGGAACTTGTATATACGTTACAAATCATATTACACATACGTACATTGAATCCATGGACTTACATCAATCATACTTTACATTACAAGTCCATTCATATTTATTACACATTACAACTTTACATATACGGGGTCCACATTCTCCCCTCCTTCAAGGAATTTGGTCCTCCAAATTAAAACCAAGTCACTCTACAAAAAGTTGGGGGTACTTCTCCCGTATTAAGTTCTCCAATTCCCATGTGGCCTCTTCCGCCGTGTGATGTTGCCAAAGAACTTTCACCAAGGGAATTGTCTTATTCCGCAACACCTTCTCTTTTCTGTCCAATATCCGAACCGGCTTCTCAACATACGTCATACTCTCATGGAGCTCCAACGGCTCATATCTTATCACGTGTGCCGGGTCCGGGTGATACTTTCGATGCATCGAGACGTGGAAGACGTTGTGGACATTTGCCAAGTCCGGTGGCAATGCCAACCTATACGCCTTATCTCCCACTCTCTCCAAAATCTCGAAGGGTCCGATATATCTAGGGCTCAGCTTGCGCTTCTTACCAAATCTCATAATACCCTTCGATGGTGATACCCTCAGAAACACCGACTCACCCTCATCAAACTCTAGTGGTGTTCGTCTTTTGTCAGCATAACTCTTTTGCCGGCTCTGAGCTGTCCGTAATCTCTCACATATCAGCTGGACGTCCTCAGATGCCTGCTGCACTAAGTCTGGAGCAAAAATCTGTCTGTCACCAACCTCTTCCCATCCAATAGGGGAACGACATCTACGCCCGTATAATGCCTCATAGGGTGCCATCCCGATACTAGCATGATAGCTATTATTATAAGCGAACTCGACTAACTGCAGGTGGTCATCCCAGGAGCCTCTAAAATCCAACACACACGCTCTCAACATATCCTCGAGGGTCTGTATAGTCCTCTCTAACTGCCCATCTGTCTGAGGATGAAAAGCGGTGCTAAAACTCAGTCGGGTCCCCAGCGCTTCTTGAAAATGTTCCCAAAAATGGGAAGTGAAGCGGGCATCCCTATCAGAAACAACGCTCATTGGTACACCATGTAGCCGTACTATCTCTCGAATATACAGGTTCGCCAACTGACTCAGTGTATCGGTAGCTCTCATAGCCAAGAAATGGGCGGACTTAGTCAACCGGTCCACAATAACCCATATGGCATCATAACCTCTGTGGGTCCTCGGCAACCCCATCACAAAATCCATGGTGACATACTCCCACTTCCAAGTCGGTATCGATAGAGGCTGCAATAATCCTGCAGGCTTCTGATGCTCTACCTTCACTTGCTGACAAACGAGACACTTAGCGACATATTCAGCAATGTCTCTCTTCATTCCAGACCACCAATAAACCTTCCGAAGGTTTTGATACATCTTGGTACTTCCTGGATGTATCGTATACTTCGATGAGTGAGCCTCTGATAAAATTGTTCTCTTGATCTCAGGATCCCTGGGAACGCATACTCTGCCTCTGAACCTCAATAACCCATCAGCACTCTGCTCAAAATCAATACCCACACCTGTCTGTATCTGCCTCAGCCAATCGATGCACCGTCGATCGCTCTGTTGGGCTCGCCGAATACGGCCAATCAACTCTGGCTCTAGTCTCAAACTAGCCATGATCTCAAGTCTCTCAGATCCTGGTGGGGTTACATCTAAACTGAGGTTCACAAAGTGTTCTAACAATTCATGTTCCCGTACCATCATATATGACTCCAACTCAAGGTTCTTTCTACTCAAAGTATCGGCAACTACATTTGCCTTACCTGGGTGGTACATGATTTCACAATCATAGTCTTTCAGGAGTTCGAGCCACCTCCTCTGTCTCATATTCAACTCTTTCTGCGAGAACAGGTACTTAAGGCTCTTATGATCTGTGAACACCTGAAACTTCTCACCATAGAGATAGTGGCGCCATATTTTCAGAGCAAATACTACAGCCGCCAACTCCAAATCATGTGTCGGGTAGTTCCTCTCGTGATCTTTTAACTGTCTAGATCCATAGGCAACTACCTTCCCATCCTGCATAAGCACACAGCCCAGTCCCTGGTGTGATGCATCCGTATACACCGAGAATCCTCCTGAGCTGGTAGGAATGGTGAGAACTAGAGCAGTCGTCAATCGACGCTTAAGCTCCTCAAAACTCCTCTCACATGCCTTATCCCATGTAAACTTAACATCCTTACGCGTGAGGCGTGTCAACGGAGCAGCTAGTATGGAGAAACCCTCTATAAATCTCCGATAATATTCGGCCAATCCCAGGAAACTTCTGATCTCAGTTACTGTCTTGGGCTGTTCCCACTGTACAACTGCCTCTATCTTGGATGGATCCACCGATACCCCATCCTTTGACACAACATGCCCCAGAAATGAGATCTGTTCCAACCAAAAGTTACACTTGCTGAGTTTGGCATACAATTCTCTCTCTCGGAGGGTCTGCAGAACTATCCTCAAGTGCTCCTCATGATCTTCCCTGGACTAGGAATACACCAAAATGTCATCAATGAACACTATTACAAACTTGTCCAGGTATGGCTTGAATATATCATTCATCAATGCCATAAATGCTGCGGGAGCATTCATCAATCCGAATGGCATCACCAAAAACTCGTAGTGGCCATAACGGGTACGAAATGCTGTCTTGGGTACATCTCCACTCCTGATCCTCAACTGATGATACCCTGACCGCAGATCTATCTTAGAAAATACTTCGGCTCCCTGGAGCTGATCCAACAAATCATCGATTCTTGGAAGGGGGTACTTGTTCTTAATGGTGGCCTTATTCAACAACCGGTAATCTATACACAGTCGGAGGCTTCCATCATTCTTCGTTACAAATAGAACCGGTGCTCCCCAAGGAGAGACACTCGGTCTAATAAACCCCTTCTCCAGTAACTCTTGCAGTTGCTTCTTTAGCTCTTCTAACTCTATCGGAACCATTCTATAGGATGGTTTCGATATCGGCTCTGTACCCGGCACTAACTCAATGCAAAATTCCATTTCCCTTTCAGGTGGTAGTCCTGGTAATTCATCCGGAAAGACGTCAGGGTAATCCGTAATTACGGCTATGTCCCTCAATTCAGGGTGTGCCTCATCTATATCGACCACGTATGCAATGAACCCTTCACATTATCCTCTCCATCGTTAGTAACATAAACCATCATTCCACATTCAACATTTATGAAAAACAATAATTTATCTCTCAAGCAATATGCATTTAAAATCATACTCCTTTATTTACAACAACCATGCTATTTTCATATCATTTATTTTCATCAAAATTTACAATAAGATTGTCTAATCCTGAAAACATCAATGTTTTGGCATGACAATCCATCACAACACGATTGGTAGCCAACCAATCCATTCCCAAAATTACATCAAAATCATTCATATTCAATAAAATCAGATTGGCAATCATTTCCTTCCCCTCTATCTTTAACTTACAATCTCTACATACATGCTCAGTCAATTGACTATCATTCATGGGTGTGGAAATCATTAACATCTTATCCAACAATGTTGGTTTCACATGCTTCAATAATTTATGTGCGAAGGAAGGTGACATGAAAGAATGCGTGGCACCAGGATCAAATAATACCAATGCTTCTAAATCAAAGATTCGGATGGTACCTTTAATCACATCCGTCGATGCGTCTGCAGTGTCTTGGTCCAGCGCGTGCACCCTTCCTCTGCTCACACCCACAGCCTATTTCCCTTTTTCCTCAACTGTAGCCCTCCTCCTCGGGGCTGCTGTCTCAACTGGAGCTCCCTCAGGCTCCTTGCCCTTCTGTGGGGCAATCTCCATCTTCTCGGGACAATGCTTAGCCATATGTCCTGGTCTCTCGCATCTAAAACACACCATAGGGGTCATCAGACAGGGCCTATTCCCATGAAATCTCCCACATCTCCTACACTGGTCAGTAGTAGGCCGTGGTCCTCCAATAGTCATGCCCCTCGGCGCAGTCAAGGCTGGGTATACGGGAGGTCTGGCAGCTCTCTCCTGCACCTCCTCAATCTTTGGCCTCTTCTCGAAAAATCTTTGGCCATCTCTCTTGGCCACTCTTCCAAGCCCGGATCTCTTTCAGTCTCTGTCCTTCCTGACACTAATCCTCCCAAGCTCGGAGGCATTTCGCTCAAAGTCTTGCTCACATAACTGAGCCTTATGTACAGCCTCCTCATAGGTCAAGATGTCAAAGGGAGCTAGCTTAGTCCGGATGGCCAATCTCAATCCATCCATGAACTTCTGTATCTTTCGGGTCTCACTACCCATCGTGTCAGGGTCATATCTCCCCAATGACATAAACTTGGACTCATACTCGTCCACAGTCCGGTTCCCCTGAACCAAATTCATAAATTCCATCAGCAATTTTCTCTGTGCGGTAGCTGGAATATATTGTCTTCTGAAGGCCTCTAAAAATATCTCCCACGAGATCTTAGAGTGTCTGGCCCTCAAAATAGCCTCGGTGGACCTCCACCAATGCTCGGCCTCGCCTTTCAACATAAACATGGCAAAGGCTACCTTCTCAGCTGAAGTGCATCGGAAAAACCTATACAGTTTCTCCATCTCATAGACCCAATCCTCCGTAACCACTGGGTCCTTCACCCCTCTAAACACTGGGGGTTTCAGCGCTTGAAATTCTCGCAACCTGCTCAAGTCGCAGTCATACCCCAAATCACTACCGCTCTGCTGTGGAGCGATAGGTGAATCTGTATCCTGTACTGGAGGTGGTGTAACTGTAGCTGTCTCAGCAGTCTGAGGTCTCTCTGCCTCTGCAGCTGCCTGTTCAGTAGTAGGCTGTGCCGCGGGACCTCGTCTATCACCGGCACCCAATGCCTGCGTGACTATCTCCACCAAATTCTCAATGCTCCGCTCTAATCTAGCGAAGCGAGCCTCAGTATCCTCTGCTCTCCCAGCAGGGTTCTGTGGAGCCTGCTCAGTCTGTGGCTCCGCACGGCTCTCAGGCCTACCTCTACGGCCTCTAGCACGAGCTCTCGCCCCTCTACCTTTGCGTGTAACTGGCATAGTGCCTAACTTCCTGTATTATAATAATTCATTAAGCTCAATCCATCACGGTATACACAGTTATATCTAAACAAAAGCACAGTACTATGGGGATGTACTTTCTTACGTTTTATTAATGACTCACATCAGGCCAACACAGCTCTGATACCAATCTCTGTCATGACCCAATTCAATTCTCTTTAACCGAAAATCACTAAAAATTTTTTACGTTTTACTGTTACCTTACTCGGTCGTGAACTAACTCACCACACACTGTTGGGCTGTGAGTCAATAATAAACTCCACATCTCATTCATTCTCAGTGAAATAAAACGATGTCATACATTTGCATTTAAATCTTGAACTTATACAAAAGCATGTTTTATTGACATCTACATCCCCCATAATTACAACTCAAAGAATACTATGCTTTTACATTGTTTAGATACAAAAAGAATAACTGTGTATATACCTCTAAGCGATGGAGATGCAGCGGAGTCCAAAATACCACACCTCAGTCCTCACTAGGCTACTATGCACGCTCTGTAGGGGAAAATAGAGAGGGATGAGCAACCACACGCTCAGTAAGGCAATAATGCAAGCATGGTAGATAACTACTCTATCTACATGCTGATAGTGTTATGCATAAATCATTTATGGTGGGAGCAGGAGGAAGTAAAACTATGCCATATGAGTATACATATATATCATGTATCAAAATCATGTACATTGGCATATAAAACATGGTAAAAACATCATGTATAAATCATCTCATGCTCAATCTCATTTAAATTCATAAAAAGGGCAATTCATTAAGAAACCTCCTTTTTAAACCCACGTCATAAACTCTTTCTCGAACACATACAATCTCATCACATCAATTCACAATCACAACCACATTTTCATTTCACAATTCACGCATGTGTATAAAAACTAGGTCACTATATCAAAAGTGCCTATGTGGACCACTACATCATAAATCATCCCAGACCACACACATCCAGGTGTGCGGGGTATCATGCTGGCACGAAGATGGATTATCCCTCGTCAGACTTTCTCATCACATAACCGTCATGCGGTACATCGTACTCCATGTGATATACACGGTACAGCGTACTCCGCAGACTCATATCGTGATTGGGGGTGCCATTCCTAGGTCTTACCTACCCCATACCAAGAGTTTTCCATATCCGTGAAGGAGAGCCTCCCTGCCGAACAGAGCCTCCCTGCCTCCTTGGGCTTAAGGATGTTAGCTTAAGGATGTAGGGCTTAAGGATCCTTCCGTAAGAGAGCCTCCCCGTCGAACAAAGCCTCCCCGCCTAACAGAGCCTCCCTGCCTCCTCGGGCTTAAGGATGTTGGCTTAAGGATGTAGGGCTTAAGGATCTTACCGTACCCATGTAGGAGAGCCTCCCTGCCTAACAGAGCCTCCCCGCCCCTCCAGGGCTTAAGGATGTTGGCTTAAGGATCCCACCGTAAGAGAGCCTCCCCACCGAACAGAGCCTCCCCGCCTAACAGAGCCTCCTCGCCTCTTTGGGCTTAAGGATGTTAGCTTAAGGATGTAGGGCTTAAGGATCTTACCAACTTTCACAACCTTATACGTATCACAATGTGCAAACTTGTGCGAGCAAAGCTCTAGCACGACTCATGCATCCTCTCATAAAGAGACGCGTACGAGCATAGCTCTAGTACGGTTATACTCATAAGACAAACCACTCAAAAGCCACGTACAAGCAGAAGCTCCAGTACGGTTTATAAACATCATCATAGTTTCCAAATCAAGGTGCGAGCTAAGTTCCAGTACGTTTCATACAAATGAAAACATCAATACCTGGTGCGAGCTAGGCTCTAGCATGGTTTAATTCACATAAACATGATAGGCGGCTCATAAGCTTTTAAAGCTATCTTAAAACATATTTGGCACTTCACATGTGCTACAAATATCAAACCACAATAGCCAACCTATTTATCAATTCGTTTGAAACCAAACACATGTTTTGTGAAAGCGTTCAAAACACTTGATTTATGCAATTATTAGCCTTACTATCCCTTTTATACATCCATGTAAACCAAATCATCCAATATTCACAACTATTTTTGCATACCAAACAACCCATTTCTCAAACGTTCATGCATTTCATAAACACCCTATAATCCCGCCAATTACGAGCAGCTACCTCTATATACTTACAGAATTCCCTTACCTGGAATCGCGATGCGTGATTCCACTTCCTTAAGCTGCTTAATCATACGGTTCGATTCGTCTTCAACGAACTCTTCGGGACTGCACAAAATCGTATCCCGCATTATATTCGATCCATATAATGCAACCCTTGTGCTTGCTATAGTCAATTTAATCTATAGCCTCTATTAACGCTTATATGGCCTCGTTTCATTACTTTACCCATAACTCGAGTCTATGGATCTTCTTAGGCCTATTAACTTATTCAAAATCGATATTAAATCGACATTAAGCTCATAGTGTTCATATTTCATGAATTCCCTCACTATGGCATTTATCAAGCATATGCATACCCATTTTCACAATTCCTCCAAACTCACAATGAAATTTCATTTAACCATCTAAAGTCATAAACATTACCTCAATAACAACTTTAGCATGCCCATAAATCATAAACTCATTCAACCCATATATTCTCACATTATACCCATTCTAGGTTTTCTAGGTCACACCAATTCCACCACATCCCTAGATAATTTATCCATCAATACTCATGCCAAACAACTCCAAAATCAATTAAATAGACAATGTATTTGGATTGGAGTGTTAGAATCTTACCAAATATGATTTTTCTTCTTGCTCCAAATGGCAATGCCCTTAACTCCTTCAATACCAATAATGGGAAAATGCCTACCCACTATGTTGTTCTTCTCTTTGATAGGAACAACTTTGCCTCTAATGGTCTCTCTTCAAATCTCACTGAAAATGGCTGATTTTAGAGAGGGAAAGTTAGGTTTTTGGGTTAGAAATGGAAGATTGGTGTTTTTCCCGAAATTTTTAGATTTTCAGCCCTCCTTATATAGAAATAGCTTGAGGAGATCGATCTGGTCCAAGAGGAAATCGATCTGGTCCCCTTAAATCTCTCATTTTCATGAAATTTTTAAGCATGAGATCGATCTGTCAAAGCATGAGATCGATCTGTTAAAGCATGAGATCGATCTGTCGAAGCATGAGATCGATCTGGTCCCAAACAGAGAGCTAAGGAGATCGATCTGGGTGCTTGAGGATCGATCTTTTCATCACAGAATGCTTAGGAGATCGATCTGGCCCCATTGGAGATCGATCTGCTCTATTCCATTGCCCAAATAAGAGCATTCTAGCTCTTCCAGATCGATCTCTCATCCTATGAGATCGGTCTGGCCTTCATGTTTTCTAGATTTCTTGTAGTTTCCTTGTTGTAACTCATACCAACACATCCTGAATCTGTTGCCATGGCCATTTTCTCATCCATCCACCTTTATAACTTGAAAATGGCATCCATTCATACCTTATGCACATTGAAACTTATGTGCATTCATTGTATGTCCAAAGGTATGCTACATAAAACCAAATGGAAGCATAACTTCATTCCATTTTACAACACTACCCATTTTGAGTTTCAATCACATCCATCACTTATAAGAATTCATTTCTTCATAATCATACTCAATGGAACTTGTATGTACGTTACAAATCATATTACACATACGTACATTGAATCCATGGACTTATATCAATCATACTTTACATTACAAGTCCATTCATATTTATTACACATTACAACTTTACATATACGAGGTCTCACAAGTTGATCCAATTAAAGTAGAGGCTATGCTTAATTGGGAAAGACCGAGGACAGTTACAGAGGTATGAAGTTTTCTTGGTTTGGTAGGGTTTTACAGAAGATTTGTGGAAGGATTTTCCAGGATTGCCGCTCCTTTGACCAAGCTCACGCGCAAGGAGACTCCGTTTATATGGACTGACCAATGTGAGCTCAATTTTTAGGAGTTAAAGAGAAGAATAACAGCGGCACCTGTGTTGACTATTCCTGAGGGATCAGGAGGATTTTCAGTGTATAGTGATGCTTCCCATCAAGGATTGGGGTGTATGCTCATGCAGCACGAAAAAGTGGTCGCCTATGGATCGCGACAGTTGAAAGATCATGAACGGAATTACCTCACACATGATTTGGAGTTAGCCGCTGTGGTATTCGCATTGAAGATCTGGCGACACTACTTATATGGGGAAAGATTCCAGATCTTTACTGACCATAAGAGTTTGAGGTATCTGTTTGATCAGAAAGAGTTAAATATGAGACAAAGGAGATGGATGAACTCTTTAAGGATTATGACTGCGAGATGTATACCATCCGAGGAAGGCGAACATAGTTGTTGATGCCTTGAGCAGGAAAAGTATGATATCTACTATGATGATCAGGGAATGGGATTTACTGGAATAGTTCATCGAACTCCGGATCAGAGTTAAAGATGTAGAGACTAGATTCTTGGCTAGCTTGCGAATAGAGCCCAGGATCATGGATCAGATTAGAACTGGGCAGCATGATGATCGGAGGTTGATTGATATGGTTAGCTAAGCTAAGCATACTTCGTAGTCGGATCTCATAGTTAGTGAAGATGAATTGTTGAGATTCAGAGGACAAATTTGTGTATTGGACGATGATACCCTGAAGAGACAGATACTGAGAGAATCCCACTACTCGCGATATACTATGCATCCAGGGAGTACTAAGATGTACTGAGATTTGAGAAAGGTGTATTGGTGGAGTGGCATGAAGCGAGACGTGGCAGATTATGTGACCAAATGTTTTGTGTGCCAACAAGTGAAAACTGAGCATCAGAAGCCCAGAGGATTACTACAGCCTTTACCTGTGCCTATATGGAAATGGGAGCATGTCACCATGGACTTTATTATGGGTTTACCGAGGACCCAAAGAGGTCGTGACGCTATATGGGTTATAGTGGATAGATTGACAAAAAATGCCCACTTCCTTGCCATCAAGAGCACAGATACTGTGGATGCCTTAGTTGAGTTATATGTCAACGAGATAGGTAGATTACATGGGGCTCCAATGAGTATTACTTCTGACAGAGATTCTCGATTTACCTCTAGATTTTGGATCCATTTTCAGGAGTCCATGGGATCTCGATTGAGTTTTAGTATCGCCTATCATCCTCAGACAAATAGTCTGTCAGAGAGGACTATTTAGATCCTGAAGGATATGTTGAAGGGGTGTACGATGGATTTTAAGGGATCATGGGATGATCATCTGCCCCTAGCAGAGTTTGCGTATAATAATAGCTATCATGCGAGTATTGGAATGACACCTTTTGAGGCTTTATATGGTAGGAGGTGTAAATCCCCTGTAGCTTGGGAAGAAATGGGTGACAGAAAGATAAATACTCCTGAGCTTGTTGAACAGGCTATACAAAGTGTGAAACTCATATGTGAGAGATTATAGGCTACACAAAGTAGACAAAAAAGCTACGTGGATGTGCGTAGATAACCACTTGAGTTTGGTGTTGGTGATGTAGTGTTTCTGAAGATATCACTGAGTAAGGGTATCATGAGATTTGGAAAGTAAGGAAAATTGAGTCCTCGATACATTGGACCATTCGAGATTCTTGAGAGAGTGGGAGAGGTAGCCTACAGGTTGGCATTACCCCCACAGATGTCTGGGATACATAACGTCTTCCATGTATCTATGTTGAGGAAGTACCACCCGAACCCTTCTCATGTCATAGAGTATGAAGAGATGAACATACAAGAGGACATGAGCTACATTGAGGAACCCGTTCGGATCTTTGATAGGAAAGCATCACATTAGTGAAAGTTTTATGGAAACATCACTCAATGGAAGAGGCAACTTAGGAATTGGAAAACCTAATGAAGGAGAAGTACCTCCTTCTGTTTGACAAGTCGAGTTAAATTTAGAGGACCAAATTCTTTAAAGGTGGGGAGGATGTGAGAATTGTGAATTTTATGTACCCCAGTTATGAGGATTGTAATTTGGTGTATGTAATTATGATATATTGATGCACACACAAGTTTTAGATATGATGAAGTATAAGAAAATGAGGTCTTTAAGTTTTGAATGTGTATGGATTGAAATATGGACTATGGGGTAGATTATGGGAAGTTTACATTGAGTTTTCTGCAAATTGATGCAGCAGTAGTACAATCTGTGAAGCCCAGATCGATCTCCGAGGATGGAAGATCGATCTCATGGCTTCAGAATGCAGGAAATGTACAAGAACTGATAGGCAGATCGATCTCATAAGCAAGTAGATCGATCTCCAAATGTTTCTGTAAAGGGTAGATCGATCACCTACAGGAGCAGATCGATCTAAAAATGTTTCTGTAAATAACATATCGATCTCCTCAAGATTATGAGATCGATCTTACCCCTCGACAAATCGATCTACAAATTATGCTAACCTAAAGTCTAATAAAATAAAATTTATATTACCCTAAAGAAATTCTTAAATCAAACTAAGAAATTAACTACCTATAAAATGATCCTAAATTAAATCTAACTCTAACTAATTACTAACAATAAAACAAAATCTAAATAATGCATGAGAACTAATATTTTTGGATTAAATTTAAAATGAAGACTAAATTAAAAATGCATGAAACAAATTTAATCTAAATTAATTCTAAATGCAACTCATAAAATTCTATACTAAAATTAAGTCCTAAAACCTATGATATAAAATCAACAATTAACATAAATTAAAACTAAAAATTAAATTAACAAACAAAAACACTAGAACTAACCTACAATTTTCATTTAACAATTGACCTAAATTAACAACTAATAAAAGGAATGAAAACAATCAAAATAATAAAAGTGCATTAAACATTAAATTGTAAAAACGAAATTCAGCCAAACATGGCCTTAACAAAAATGCCAGCCGAGTGGTCCCTTGTACTGGCACTGCACACGTTCTTCTCCAAATTATGCTCCAGATGTGTCCTGTACCAACCATGCTCCAAATTATGCACCAGTGTCGTTCTGCACCCAAGCTACTGTACATGCCGCACATTCCCCGGCCTTCCCTCAGCACCAATCATCTCTGTGGTGCTTAGTTCTTGCAGCACCGATTATGTTCTGCTAAACAAGATGAGAACAACACAACATCTTAGTGAATAATTAATTCAATAAGAACATGAAACAGGAAACCAATCTCGATTTAAAGCTAAATATTAGCAAAGGAACATCAATGAACAGTGCAAAAACTTGAAACAGAGCTAAACAGAGATGCCAACAGCTACTAAAAAGAAAATAAAACTAATCCTCAAAATTATTAAAGAAAGTAAGACATGCATTTAATGGAAACTACAGCAGTTAATGAAAACCAAAAATACAACTAGATAACCAAACTGAGATTAAAAACACTGCAAAGAGTATAGGAAATTAGCTGCTGTCACAAGCTTTCTAGTACCCAATGCAGCAAACAAGAGATAACAAAATGATCAAGCATACAAGTAGAAAAATGTAAAAACAAATATGCAGGAATTGAACACTAAACAGTGGCGTCGGGATGAGCTAAATCACTGTGGTTCATGGCTCCTCACACCCGAATGGAAAGTAAGCACTACCGAAAGCAATCAGAGAAATTGTACATGAAAAAAAATGCAGAATGCTAAACCAGAAGCTCAAAAAATTAAGCTTAACTAAGTGTAAAATAAATTTTTTTCTAAAGAAAATGTAAATGGAACAGTGACAATAGGTTGAGCATTATGGCTTCTGTCATAAGCCCCTCACACCTCATCGCAACAGTAATTCCATGAAAGCAAAACAGTGAAATGAAATAGCGAATAAGAAAAAGAAATCCGACTTTTGTAAACTTAAAACTTGCAAAAACTCATACTCATGGAGGCTGCCAACATGAACTACCAAAGAAATATAAAGGAAATGAAGCTTTTCATGAAAATAACATAATAATTACTTTGAACAGTAGCTAGGTAGAGTAAGATAAAAATGATGACTAAAACAAACTTAATCGAAAAGCTTAAAGAAAACTAGAGGAAATAAAGATTTAACCTAAAACTATTCTAAAGCTACCCTAAATTAAAACTACTCCTAAATTACTCTACACTACTCCTACCCTAAAACTACCCTAAAAACTACATTAAAAACTACTCAATTTTCAATTGCTCATCATGTTCTATTTATACACAAACATAGGGGTACAATGGTAATTTTTCATCCTAGATGAGTTGGCATTGTTTGTCCACTTGTCTTCATTTGATTTGCTGCAAAGTAGATATTTTCACGTCATTCGTCTTCTAGTCCACTTTGCTGTGCGATGTGGCCAGGCGTGTGTCTTCCAGAAGGCAAGCACGATGTTCGTCGTTCTTATCGTTTCGGAGTGAATAAAATACAGACACCTGGCATCACGCGTGTCCAAACGACTGGTGACTCGATCTGCAAATTGGAAGTGGTACAGTCTCTTTTAGTCATTTTCAACCCATTTTGACTGAAACGACTAAGTTTCATCCGGATTTAATTTACCTGCACATTAAAAAATTTTAATTAAATTAAGGGGATAATTGTAAGACCCCGTATATGTATAATGGTAATGTGAATAATTGGATCAAATAATATGAATGGACTTGTAATGTAAAGTATGATTGATGTAAGTCCATGGATTCAATGTATGTATGTGTAATATAAATTGTAACGTACATACAAGTTTCATTGAGTATGAATACGAAGAAATGAGTTCTAGCAAGTGATGGATGTGATTGAGACTCAAGATGAGTAGTGTGGTAAAATGGAATGGAGTTATGCTTCCATTTGGTTTTATGTAGCATGCCTTTGAACATACAATGAATGCACACAAGTTTCAATGTGCATAAGGTATGAATGGATGCCATTTTCAAGTTATAAAGGTGGATGGATGAGAAAATGGCCATGGCAATAGATTGAGGGTGTGTTGGTATGAGTTGCAGCAATGAAACTGCAGGAAATCTGGAAAACATGAGGTCCAGATCGATCTCCTAGGGTGAGAGATCGATCTGGAAGAGCCAGAATGCTCTGATTTGGGTGAAAGAATAGAGCAGATCGATCTCCAATGGAGCCAGATCGATCTGCCAAGCATTCTGTAAGTGAAAAGATCGATCCTCAAGCACCCAGATCGATCTCCTTAGCTCTCTGTTTGGGACCAGATCGATCTCATGCTTCGACAGATCGATCTCATGCTTCAACAGATCGATCTCATTACTTCGACAGATCGATCTCAGGCTTAAAAATGCCGTGAAAAAGAGGGATTTTAAGGGACCAGATCGATCTCCTCAAGTCATTTCTATATAAGGAAAGTTGAAAAATCTGGAAATCTCGGAACCTCCCATTTTCAACCCAAAAACCCAACTTTCCCTCTCTAAAATCAGCCATTTTCAATGAGATTTGGAGAGAGATCATTAGAGGCAAAGTTGTTCCTATCAAAGAGGAGAACAACATAGTGAGAGGGCATTTTCCCATTTTTGGAATTGAAGGAGTTGAGGGCATTACCAATTGGAGCAAGAAGAGAAATCATATTGGTAAGATTCTAACACTCCAATCTAAATGCATTAGCTATTTAATTGATTTTGGAGTTGATTGGTATGAGTATTGATGGATAAACGACCTAGGAATGTAGTGGAATTGGTGTGACCTAGAAATCTAAAATGGGTATAATGTGAGGATATGTGGGATTGAATGAGCTTATGGTTTATGGCATGCTAAAGTTGTTATTGGGGTAATGTTTATGATTCTAGATGGTTAGATGGAATTACTTGGTGAGTTGGAGGAATTGTGAAAATGGATATGTATATGATTGATAAATGCCATAGTGAGGGAATTCATGGAATATGAACACTATGAGCTTAATGTCGATTTAACATCGATTTTGAATAAGTTAATAGGCCTAAGAAGATCCATAGACTCGAGTTATGGGTAAAGTAATGAAACGAGACCATATAAGCGTTAATAGAGGCTATAGGTTAAATTGACTATAGCAAGCGCAAGGGTTGCATTGTATGGATCGAATATAATGCGGGATACGATTTTGTGCAGTCCCCGAAGAGTTCGTTGAAGGCGAACCGAACCGTACGAGTAAGCAGCTTAAGGAAGTGGAATCACGCATCGCGATTCCAGGTAAGGGAATTTTGTGAGTATATAGAGATAGCTGCTCGTATTTTGAACTGGGTGAATATTGGGTGTTGTATGAAATGCATGAATTGCTCAAATAAATGATGGATGGTATTCGTGAATGATGACGAGTATATGCGTGGTTTTGGATTTGAAGTGGATTTTATGAAATGGGATAGTAAGGCTAATAAATGCATAAATCTAATGTTTTAATGTTTTTCCAAAACGAATTGCTTGGTTTTAAGCAAGCTCGTAGATAGGACGGCTAGTATTGTATGGTTGTTGTGGAAAAGCATTTGTGAGTGCTAAACCCGAATTGCCGGGATTGATGAATTGTATATGAGCCGCCTATCACACTTGTATGACATAAATCGCGCTAGAGCCTCGCTCGCGCTGGATTTCTATATTTTCATTTGTATGAAACGTGCTGGAGCCTAGCTCGCACCTTAATTTGGAAACTATAATGATATTTATAAACCGTACTGGAGCTTCTGCTCGTACGTGGATTTTGAGTGGTTGTCTTATGAGTATAACCGTACTAGAGCTATGCTCGTACGCGCCTCTTTATGAGAAGATGCATGATGCATGAGTCGTGCTAGAGCTTTGCTCGCACAAGTTTGCACAATGGGATACATATAAGGTTGTGAAAGTGGGTAAGATCCTTAAGCCTTACATCCTTAAGCTAACATCCTTAAGCCCAAAGAGACGGGGAGGCTCTGTTAGGCGGGGAGGCTCTGTTCGGTGGGGAGGCTCTCTTACGGTGGGATCTTTAAGCCAACATCCTTAAGCCCAAAGAGGCGGGGAGGCTCTGTTAGGCAGGGAGGCTCTCCTACATGGGTACGGTAAGATCCTTAAGCCCTACATCCTTAAGCTAACATCCTTAAGCCCGAGGAGGCAGGGAGGCTCTGTTAGGCGGGGAGGCTCTGTTCGGTGGGGAGGCTCTCGTACGGAAAGGATCCTTAAGCCCTACATCCTTAAACCAACATCCTTAAGCCCAAGAGGCGGGGAGGCTCTGTTAGGCGTGGAGGCTCTGTTCGGCAGGGAGGCTTTCCTTCACGGAATATGGAAAACTCTTGGTATGGGGTAGATAAGACCTAGGAATGGCACCCCCGATCACGATATGAGTTGCGGAGTACGCTGTACCGTGTATATCACATGGAGTACGATGTACCGCATGATGGTTGTGTGATGAGAAAGTCTGGCGAGGGATAATCTATCTTCGTCCCAGCATGATACCCCGCACACCTGGATGCGTGTGGTCTGGGATGATTTATGATGTAATGGTTCACATAGGCACTTTTGATATAGTGACCTAGATTTATACACATGCGTGAATTGTGGAATGTAAATGTGGTTGTGATTGTGAGTTGATTTGGTGGTGTTATGTTGTTGGTTCAAAAAGGAGGTTTCTAAATGAATTGCCCTTTTATGAATTTAAATGAGATTGAGCATGAGATGTTTTATACATGATGTCTCTACCATGTTTTATATGCCAATGCACAAGATTTGATGCATGATATATATGTATATTCACATGGCATAGTTTTATTCCTCATGCTCCTACTATAAACGATTTATGCATAACACTATCAGCATGTAGATAGAGTAGTTATCTACTATGCTTGCATTATTGCCTTACTGAGCGTGTGGTTGCTCATCCCACTCTATTTTTCCCCCTACAGAGCGTGCATAGTAGCCCAGTGAGGACTGAGGCGTATTATTTTGGACTCCGGTGCATCTCCATCGCTAAGAGGTATATACACAGTGATTCTTTTTGTATCTAAACGATGTAAAAGCACAGTATTCCTTTGAGTTGTACTTATGGGGGATGTAGATGTCAGTAAAACATGTATTCGTATAAGTACACGATTAAATGCACATGTATGACATCGTTTTAATTAATTGAGAATGAATGAGATGTGGTGTTTATTATTGACTCACAGCCCAACAGTGTGTGGTGAGCTTAGTTCACGACCGGGTAAGGTAACAGTAAAACGCGAAAAATTTTCAGTGATTTCGGTTAAAGAGAATGGAATTGGGTCGTGACAATAATTAATAAAATAATATGGGGATTAAAATAATTAATTGAGAAATTAAGCACAAATCATTCTATTTTAATAGAATTATCACACGTAAGTTTCGTTATGTATGAATAATAAGAAATGGACCTTGGTAAGTGAAAAATGTGTATTGAATGCAAAATGAGTAGTAAGGTAAATGGATGTGAAGTTAGCCTTGAGAATTTGAGGGAAATTTGGCTAAGTATGGCTGTAGAACAAGGGGAGATCGATCTCCAATGCAAGGGAGATCGATCTTAGAGGCATTTTGAATGAGGAAATCATCCTCAGTCCAAGAAGATTGATCTCATTACCTTGCCAGATCAATCTGTGAAGCTCTTGACCTGAGAGAGATCGATCTCATGTTCTTCGACAGATCGATCTCTTAAGCTTGAAAACTGAATTCTGGAAGGCTAAAAGCAGCAGCAGATCGATCCCTCACTAATGGAGATCGATCTCATCAATGCAATTTCTATAAAAACAGGGCCTGCTGAACTGCAATGCATGAGAGAAACATAAACCTTTCATTCTAAGCAAGGTAACCTAGCTTTACACCATAGGAAACCATCACTTTTCATGCAAAATTAAGAGAGGTTGGTTTAGCAAAGTTGTTTATAGTGAAGAGGAGAACAACTTAGTCCAAAAACAATTGGTGAAATTGTTTGATTGAAGGAAACAAGTTGATTTCTCCAAATTCAGCCAAAAGGAGGAAAGCCAAGCTAGGTGATATTTTAATGCACCAATCTCATGTATGTTGAGCTATACAATTTTATGAGTTGATTGGTGTATATATTGTTGATTTAAACATCTTAGAACATGCTTAATCTCCATGACCTATATATGGTGAAATGTGAGAAAAGATGAGATAGTTGAGTAGGCATGGATTTAATGATGATTTAAGCATGAATAGATGTTATTAAGTATATATACATGATTGTATAACAGTTTGGTGAAATCCCTGTGGTAGAAACAAAGATTACCAAAAGTGAGTATATGAGGTATTTGATAAAATGCCACAATGAAATGAAATAATGAACTTGATGGTATTGTAAGCTTAATACCAATTTAATATGAATCAATAGACTTAAGGAGTCTGATGGATTCTCAAAAAATGAGTAATATACTCGAAATGGACTTGTGAAAGGATAAACTCTGATAATAGTATAACAAGGCCAAACGAGATGTAAATGGTCAAATGGATTAATTTGAATATCATACAAGTGAAATGAAGTATATGACAATATACTGATGTGTATAATACACAATTTTCGCTCCAGAGGATATCATTGGATTCGATAAGATGGATCACGAGAGGTGAAAATCGAAGGAAAATGATTCAAGCGTGATTCGAGGTAAGGGACTTGTGCGAGCTATTATAGATTGCTATACGTATGTTTTCTTACCTTCTGTATGCGAATGTATGCGATGAGTATATAGATATTGGTAATCTAGGTAGAAAACTACGTATGAGAATAAGTCTATAAATATGAGTTGCATGACTTCTATGATTGTTGTGAAAAGAGGTTTTGCAAACGTTTTAAGAAAGAATGATAATAGACGGGCTCCCGCTTTAATCAATTACATGAAATTTTTTTATCGAGTGATTGAAGGGAGATTTGCCCTCTCACTTATGACCATACATGGAGCCCCTTCGATTTCTTTTCTGTGTGAAATCGTGCTAGAACCTAGTGGCAACGGTAGACTGACCAGCCCTGCTAGCACGTAGGGAGGCAGGGAGGCTCTGTTAGGCGGGGAGGCTCTGTTCGGTGGGGAGGCTCTCTTACGGAAAGGATCCTTAAGCCCTACATCCTTAAACCAACATCCTTAAGCCCAAGAGGCGGGGAGGCTCTGTTAGGCGGGGAGGCTCTGTTCGGCAGGGAGGCTCTCCTTCACGGAATATGGAAAACTCTTGGTATGGGGTAGATAAGACCTAGGAATGGCACCCCCGATCACGATATGAGTTGCGGAGTACGCTGTACCGTGTATATCACATGGAGTACGATGTAGCGCATGATGGTTGTGTGATGAGAAAGTCTGGCGAGGGATAATCTATCTTCGTGCCAGCATGATACCCCGCACACCTGGATGCGTGTGGTCTGGGATGATTTATGATGTAATGGTTCACATAGGCACTTTTGATATAGTGACCTAGATTTATACACATGTGTGAATTGTGGAATGTAAATGTGGTTGTGATTGTGAGTTGATTTGGTGGTGTTATGTTGTTGGTTCAAAAAGGAGGTTTCTAAATGAATTGCCCTTTTATGAATTTAAATGAGATTGAGCATGAGATGTTTTATACATGATGTCTCTACCATGTTTTATATGCCAATGCACAAGATTTGATGCATGATATATATGTATATTCACATGGCATAGTTTTATTCCTCATGCTCCTACTATAAACGATTTATGCATAACACTATCAGCATGTAGATAGAGTAGTGATCTACCATGCTTGCATTATTGCCTTACTGAGCGTGTGGTTGCTCATCCCACTCTATTTTTCCCCCTACAGAGCGTGCATAGTAGCCCAGTGAGGACTGAGGCGTATTATTTTGGACTCCGCTGCATCTCCATCGCTAAGAGGTATATACACAGTGATTCTTTTTGTATCTAAACGATGTAAAAGCACAGTATTCTTTTGAGTTGTACTTATGGAGGATGTAGATGTCAGTAAAACATGTATTCGTATAAGTACACGATTAAATGCACATGTATGACATCGTTTTAATTAATTGAGAATGAATGAGATGTGGTGTTTATTATTGACTCACAGCCCAACAGTGTGTGGTGAGCTTAGTTCACGACCGGGTAAGGTAACAGTAAAACGCAAAAAATTTTCAGTGATTTCGGTTAAAGAGAATGGAATTGGGTCGTGACAGAGATTGGTATCAGAGCTGTGTTGGCCTGATGTGAGTCATTAATAAAATGTAGGAAAGTACATCCCCATAGTACTGTGCTTTTGTTTAGATATAACTGTGTATACCGTGATGGATTGAGCTTAATGAATTATTATAATACAGGGAGTTAGGCACTATGCCAGTTACACGCAAAGGTAGAGGGGCGAGAGCACGTGCTAGAGGCCGTAGAGGTAGGCCTGAGAGCCGTGCGAAGCCACAGACTGAGCAGGCTCCACAGAACCCTGCTGAGAGAGCAGGTGATACTGAGGCTCGCTTCGCTAGATTAGAGCGGAGTATTGAGAGTCTGGCGGAGATAGTCACGCAGGCCTTGGGCGCCGGTGACAGACGAGGTCCCGCAGCACAGCCTACTACGGAACAGGCAGCTGCAGAGGCGGAGAGACCTCAGACTGCTGAGACAGTTACAGTTACACCACCTCCAGCCCAGGATACAGATTCTCCTATCGCTCCACAGCAGAGCGGTAGTGATGTGGGTTATGACTGCGACTTGAGCAGGTTGCGAGAGTTTCAAGCGCTGAAACCCCCAGTGTTTAGAGGGGTGAAGGACCCAGTGATTACGGAGGATTGGGTGTATGAGATGGAGAAACTGTATAGGTTTTTTCGATGCACTTCAAGTGAGAAGGTTGCCTTTGCCGTGTTTATGCTGAAAGGCGAGGCCGAGCATTGGTGGAGGTCCACCGAGGTTATTTTGAGGGCCAGACACTCTGAGATCTCGCGGGAGATATTTCTAGAGGCCTTCAGGAGACAGTATATTCCAGCTACCGCACAGAGGAAATTGCGGATGGAATTTATGAATTTGGTTCAGGGGAACCGTACTGTGGACGAGTATGAGTCCAAGTTTATGTCCTTGGGGAGATATGACCCGGACACGATGGGTAGTGAGACCCGAAAGATTCAGAAGTTCATGGATGGATTGAGATTGGCCATCCGGACTAAGCTAGCTCCCTTCGATATTGTGACTTATGAGGAGGCTGTACATAAGGCTCAGTTATGTGAACAAGACTTTGAGCGAAATGCCTCCGAGCTTGGGAGAGTCAGTGTTAGAAAGGACAAGGATCGGAAGAGATCCGGGTTTGAAAGAGTGGCCAAGAGAGATGGCCAAAGATTTTTCGAGAAGAGGCCAAAGATTGAGGAGGTGCGGGAGAGAGCTGCTAGACCTCCCGTATACCCAGCCTTGACTGCTCCAAGGGGCATGACTATTGGAGGACCACGGCCTACTACTGATCAGTGTAGGAGATGTGGGAGATTTCATGGGAATAGGCCCTGTCTGATGACCCCTATGGTGTGTTTCCAGGACATATGGCTAAGCATTGTCCCGAGAGGATGGAGATTGCCCCACAGAAGGGCAAGGAGCTTGAGGGAGCTCCAGCTGAGACAGCAGCCCCGAGGAGGAGGGCTACAGCTGAGGAAAAAGGGAAACAGGCTGCGGGTGTGAGCAGAGGAAGGGTGCACGCACTGGACCAGGACACTGCAGACGCATCGACGGATGTGATTAAAGGTACCATCCGAATCTTTGATTTAGAAGCATTGGTATTATTTGATCCTGGTGCCACGCATTCTTTCATATCACCTTCCTTTGCACATAAATTGTTGAAATATGTGAAACCAACATTGTTGGATAAAATGTTGATGATTTCCACACCCATGAATGATAGTCAATTGACTGAGCATGTATGTAGGGATTGTAAGTTAAAGATAGAGGGGAAGGAAATGATAGCCAATCTGATTTTATTGAATATGAATGATTTTGATGTAATTTTGGGAATGGATTGGTTGGCTACCAATCGTGTTGTGATGGATTGTCATGCCAAAACATTGATGTTTTCAGGATTAGACAATCTTATTGTAAACTTTGATGAAAAGAAATGATTATGAAAATAACATGTTTGTTGTAAATAAAGGAGTATGATTTTAAATGCATATTGCTTGAGAGATAAATTATTCGATTTGATAAATATTGAATGTGGAGTGATGGTTTATGTTACTAACGATGGAGAGGATAATGTGAAGGGTTCATTGCCTATGTGATCGATATAGATGAGGCACACCCGAAATTGAGGGACATACCCGTAATTACGGACTACCCTGATGTCTTTTCGGATGAATTACCAGGACTACCACCTGAAAGGGAAATGGAATTTTGCATTGAGTTAGTGCCTGGTACAGAGCCGATATCGAAGCCACCCTATAGAATGGCTCCGATAGAGTTGGAAGAGCTGAAGAAACAGCTGCAAGAGTTGTTGGAGAAGGGGTTTATTAGACCGAGTGTCTCACCTTAGGGAGCACCGGTTCTATTTGTAAGGAAGAAGGATGGAAGCCTCCGACTGTGTATAGATTACCGATTGTTGAATAAGGCCACCATTAAGAACAAGTACCCCCTTCCAAGAATCGATGATTTGTTGGATCAGCTCCAGGGAGCCGAAGTATTTTCTAAGATAGATCTGCGGTCAGGGTACCATCAGTTGAGGATCAGGAGTGGAGATGTACCCAAGACAGCATTTCGTACCCGTTATGGCCACTACTAGTTTTTGGTGATGCCATTCGGATTGACGAATGCTCCCGCAGCATTTATGGCATTGATGAATGATGTATTCAAGCCATACCTGGACAAGTTTGTGATTGTTTTCATAGATGACATTTTGGTGTATTCCAAGTCCAGGGAAGATCATGAGGAGCACTTGAGGATAGTTCTGCAGACCCTCCGAGAGAGAGAATTGTATGCCAAACTCAGCAAGTGTAACTTTTGGTTGGAACAGATCTCATTTCTGGGGCATGTTGTGTCTAAGGATGGGGTATCAGTGGATCCATCCAAGATAGAGGCAGTTGTGCAGTGGGAACAGCCCAAGACAGTAACTGAGATCAGAAGTTTCCTGGGATTGGCAGGATATTATCGGAGATTTGTAGAGGGTTTCTCCAGACTAGCTGCTCCGTTGACACGCCTCACGCGTAAAGATGTTAAGTTTACATGGGATGAGGCATGTGAGAGGAGTTTTGGGGAGCTTAAGCGTCGATTGATGACTGCTCCAGTTCTCACCATTCCTACCAGCTCAGGAGGATTCTCGGTGTATACGGATGCATCACACCAGGGACTGGGCTGTGTGCTTATGTAGGATGGGAAGGTAGTTGCCTATGGATCTAGACAGTTGAAAGATCATGAGAGGAACTACCCGACACATGATTTAGAGTTGGCGGCCGTAGTATTTGCTTTGAAAATATGGCGCCACTATCTCTATGGTGAGAAATTTCAGGTGTTCACAGATCATAAGAGCCTTAAGTACCTGTTCTCGCAGAAAGAGCTGAATATGAGACAGAGGAGATGGCTCGAACTCCTGAAAGACTATGATTGTGAAATCATGTACCACCCGGGTAAGGCAAATGTAGTTGCCGATGCTTTGAGTAGAAAGAACCTTGGGTTGGTGTCTTATATGATGGTACAGGAACATGAGTTGTTAGAACACTTTGCGAACCTCAGTTTGGATGTAACCCCACCTGGATCTGAGAGACTTGAGATCATGGCTAGTTTGAGACTAGAGCCAGAGTTGATTGGCCGTATTCGGCAAGCCCAGCAGAGCGATCGACGGTGTATCGATTGGCTGAGGCAGATACAGACAGGTGTGGGTAGTGATTTTGAGCAGGGTGCTGATGGCTTATTGAGGTTCAGAGGCAGAGTATGCGTTCCCAGGGATCCTGAGATCAGGAGAACGATTTTACCAGAGGCTCACTCATCGAAGTATACGATACATCCGGGAAGTACCAAGATGTATCAAAACCTTCGGAAGGTTTATTGGTGGTCTGGAATGAAAAGAGACATTGCTGAATATGTCGCTAAGTGTCTCGTTTGTCAGCAAGTGAAGGTAGAGCATCAGAAGCCTGCAGGATTATTGCAGCCTCTACCGATACCGACATGGAAGTGGGAGCATGTCACCATGGATTTTGTGATGGGGTTGCCGAGGACCCGTAGAGGTCATGATGCCATATGGGTTATTGTGGACCGGTTGACTAAGTCCGCCCATTTCTTGGCTATGAGAGCTACCGATACACTGAGTCAGTTGGCGAACCTGTATATTCGAGAGATAGTACGGCTACATGGTGTACCAGTGAGCGTTGTTTCTGATAGGGAAGCCCGCTTCACTTCCCATTTCTGGGAACACTTTCAGGAAGCGCTGGGGACCCGATTGAGTTTTAGCACCGCTTTTCATCCTCAGACAGATGGGCAGTCAGAGAGGACTATACAGACCCTCGAGGATATGTTGAGAGCGTGTGTGCTGGATTATAGAGGCTCCTGGGATGACCACCTGCAGTTAGCCGAGTTCGCTTATAATAATAGCTATCATGCTAGTATCGGGATGGCACCCTATGAGGCATTATACGGGCGTAGATGCCGTTCCCCCATTGGATGGGAAGAGGTTGGTGACAGACAGATTTTCGCTCCAGACTTAGTGCAGCAGGCATCTGAGGACGTCCAGTTGATATGTGAGAGATTACGGACAGCTCAGAGCCGGCAAAAGAGTTATGCTGACAAGAGGCGAAGACCACTGGAGTTTGATGAGGGTGAGTCAGTGTTTCTGAGGGTATCACCATCGAAGGGTATTATGAGATTTGGTAAGAAGGGCAAGCTGAGCCCTAGATATATCGGACCCTTCGAGATTTTAGAGAGAGTGGGAGAAAAGGCGTATAGGTTGGCATTGCCACCGGACTTGGCAAATGTCCACAACGTCTTCCACGTCTCGATGCTTCGGAAGTATCACCCGGACCCGGCACACGTGATAAGATATGAGCCGTTGGAGCTCCATGAGAGTATGACGTATGTTGAGAAGCCGGTTCGGATATTGGACAGAAAAGAGAAAGTGTTGCGGAATAAGACAATTCCCTTGGTGAAAGTTCTTTGGCAACACCACACGGCGGAAGAGGCCACGTGGGAATTGGAGAACTTGATACGGGAGAAGTACCCCCAATTTTTTGAAGAGTGACTTGGTTCTAATTTGGAGGACCAAATTCCTTGAAGGAGGGGAGAATGTAAGACCCCGTATATGTATAATGGTAATGTGAATAATTGGATCAAATAATATGAATGGATTTGTAATGTAAAGTATGATTGATGTAAGTCCATGGATTCAATGTATGTATGTGTAATATAAATTGTAACGTACATACAAGTTTCATTGAGTATGAATACGAAGAAATGAGTTCTAGCAAGTGATGGATGTGATTGAGACTCAAGATGAGTAGTGTGGTAAAATGGAATGGAGTTATGCTTCCATTTGGTTTTATGTAGCATGCCTTTGAACATACAATGAATGCACACAAGTTTCAATGTGCATAAGGTATGAATGGATGCCATTTTCAAGTTATAAAGGTGGATGGATGAGAAAATGGCCATGGCAATAGATTGAGGGTGTGTTAGTATGAGTTGCAGCAATGAAACTGCAGGAAATCTGGAAAACATGAGGTCCAGATCGATCTCCTAGGATGAGAGATCGATCTGGAAGAGCCAGAATGCTCTGATTTGGGCGAAAGAATAGAGCAGATCGATCTCCAATGGAGCCAGATCGATCTGTCAAGCATTCTGTAAGTGAAAAGATCGATCCT
Organism: Firmiana major; assembly: GCA_033439115.1. Classification (NCBI taxonomy): domain Eukaryota; kingdom Viridiplantae; phylum Streptophyta; class Magnoliopsida; order Malvales; family Malvaceae; genus Firmiana; species Firmiana major. The sequence continues at coordinate 46,008,445 of CM065905.1, forward strand.
CAAGCACCCAGATCGATCTCCTTAGCTCTCTGTTTGGAACCAGATCGATCTCATGCTTCGACAGATCGATCTCATGCTTCAACAGATCGATCTCATTGCTTCGACAGATCGATCTCAGGCTTAAAAATGCCGTGAAAAAGAGAGATTTTAAGGGACCAGATCGATCTCCTCTTGGACCAGATCGATCTCCTCAAGTCATTTCTATATAAGGAAAGCTGAAAAATCTGGAAATCTCGGAACCTCCCATTTTCAACCCAAAAACCCAACTTTCCCTCTCTAAAATCAGCCATTTTCAATGAGATTTGGAGAGAGATCATTAGAGGCAAAGTTGTTCCTATCAAAGAGGAGAACAACATAGTGAGAGGGCATTTTCCCATTTTTGGAATTGAAGGAGTTGAGGGCATTACCAATTGGAGCAAGAAGAGAAATCATATTGGTAAGATTCTAACACTCCAATCCAAATGCATTAGCTATTTAATTGATTTTGGAGTTGATTGGTATGAGTATTGATGGATAAACTACCTAGGAATGTAGTGGAATTGGTGTGACCTAGAAATCTAAAATGGGTATAATGTGAGGATATGTGGGATTGAATGAGCTTATGGTTTATGGCATGCTAAAGTTGTTATTGGGGTAATGTTTATGATTCTATATGGTTAGATGGAATTACTTGGTGAGTTGGAGGAATTGTGAAAATGGATATGTATATGATTGATAAATGCCATAGTGAAGGAATTCATGGAATATGAACACTATGAGCTTAATGTCGATTTAACATCGATTTTGAATAAGTTAATAGGCCTAAGAAGATCCATAGACTCGAGTTATGGGTAAAGTAATGAAACGAGGCCATATAAGCGTTAATAGAGGCTATAGGTTAAATTGACTATAGCAAGCGCAAGGGTTGCATTGTATGGATCGAATATAATGCGGGATACGATTTTGTGCAGTCCCCGAAGAGTTCGTTGAAGGCGAACCGAACCGTACGAGTAAGCAGCTTAAGGAAGTGGAATCACGCATCGCGATTCCAGGTAAGGGAATTTTGTGAGTATATAGAGATAGCTGCTCGTATTTTGAACTGGGTGAATATTGGGTGTTGTATGAAATGCATGAATTGCTCAAATAAATGATGGATGGTATTCGTGAATGATGACGAGTATATGCGTGGTTTTGGATTTGAAGTGGATTTTATGAAATGGGATAGTAAGGCTAATAAATGCATAAATCTAATGTTTTGATGTTTTTCCAAAACGAATTGCTTGGTTTTAAGCAAGCTCGTAGATAGGACGGCTAGTATTGTATGGTTGTTGTGGAAAAGCATTTGTGAGTGCTAAACCCGAATTGCCGGGATTGATGAATTGTATATGAGCCGCCTATCACACTTGTATGACATAAATCGCGCTAGAGCCTCGCTCGCGCTGGATTTCTATGTTTTCATTTGTATGAAATGTGCTGGAGCCTAGCTCGCACCTTGATTTGGAAACTATAATGATATTTATAAACCATACTGGAGCTTCTGCTCGTACGTGGATTTTGAGTGGTTGTCTTATGAGTATAATCGTACTAGAGCTATGCTCGTACGCGCCTCTTTATGAGAAGATGCATGATGCATGAGTCGTGCTAGAGCTTTGCTCGCACAAGTTTGCACAATGGGATACGTATAAGGTTGTGAAAGTGGGTAAGATCCTTAAGCCTTACATCCTTAAGCTAACATCCTTAAGCCCAAAGAGACGGGGAGGCTCTGTTAGGCGGGGAGGCTCTGTTCGGTGGGGAGGCTCTCTTACGATGGGATCCTTAAGCCAACATCCTTAAGCCCAAAGAGGCGGGGAGGCTCTGTTAGGCAGGGAGGCTCTCCTACATGGGTACGGTAAGATCCTTAAGCCCTACATCCTTAAGCTAACATCCTTAAGCCCGAGGAGGCAGGGATGCTCTGTTAGGCGGGGAGGCTCTGTTCGGTGGGGAGGCTCTCTTACGGAAAGGATCCTTAAGCCCTACATCCTTAAACCAACATCCTTAAGCCCAAGAGGCGGGGAGGCTCTGTTAGGCGGGGAGGCTCTGTTCGGCAGGGAGGCTCTCCTTCACGGAATATGGAAAACTCTTGGTATGGGGTAGATAAGACCTAGGAATGGCACCCCCGATCACGATATGAGTTGCGGAGTACGCTGTACCGTGTATATCACATGGAGTACGATGTACCGCATGATGGTTGTGTGATGAGAAAGTCTGGCGAGGGATAATCTATCTTCGTGCCAGCATGATACCCCGCACACCTGGATGCGTGTGGTCTGGGATGATTTATGATGTAATGGTTCACATAGGCACTTTTGATATAGTGACCTAGATTTATACACATGCGTGAATTGTGGAATGTAAATGTGGTTGTGATTGTGAGTTGATTTGGTGGTGTTATGTTGTTGGTTCAAAAAGGAGGTTTCTAAATGAATTGCCCTTTTATGAATTTAAATGAGATTGAGCATGAGATGTTTTATACATGATGTCTCTACCATGTTTTATATGCCAATGCACAAGATTTGATGCATGATATATATGTATATTCACATGGCATAGTTTTATTCCTCATGCTCCTACTATAAACGATTTATGCATAACACTATCAGCATGTAGATAGAGTAGTTATCTACCATGCTTGCATTATTGCCTTACTGAGCGTGTGGTTGCTCATCCCACTCTATTTTTCCCCCTACAGAGCGTGCATAGTAGCCCAGTGAGGACTGAGGCGTATTATTTTGGACTCCGCTGCATCTCCATCGCTAAGAGGTATATACACAGTGATTCTTTTTGTATCTAAACGATGTAAAAGCACAGTATTCCTTTGAGTTGTACTTATGGGGGATGTAGATGTCAGTAAAACATGTATTCGTATAAGTACACGATTAAATGCACATGTATGACATCGTTTTAATTAATTGAGAATGAATGAGATGTGGTGTTTATTATTGACTCACAGCCCAACAGTGTGTGGTGAGCTTACTTCACGACCGGGTAAGGTAACAGTAAAATGCGAAAAATTTTCAGTGATTTCGGTTAAAGAGAATGGAATTGGGTCGTGACAATAATTAATAAAATAATATGGGGATTAAAATAATTAATTGAGAAATTAAGCACAAATCATTCTATTTTAATAGAATTATCACACGTAAGTTTCGTTATGTATGAATAATAAGAAATGGACCTTGGTAAGTGAAAAATGTGTATTGAATGCAAAATGAGTAGTAAGGTAAATGGATGTGAAGTTAGCCTTGAGAATTTGAGGGAAATTTGGCTAAGTATGGCTGTAGAACAAGGGGAGATCGATCTCCAATGCAAGGGAGATCGATCTTAGAGGCATTTTGAATGAGGAAATCATCCTCAGTCCAAGAAGATTGATCTCATTACCTTGCCAGATCAATCTGTGAAGCTCTTGACCTGAGAGAGATCGATCTCATGTTCTTCGACAGATCGATCTCTTAAGCTTGAAAACTGAATTCTGGAAGGCTAAAAGCAGCAGCAGATCGATCCCTCACTAATGGAGATCGATCTCATCAATGCAATTTCTATAAAAACAGGGCCTGCTGAACTGCAATGCATGAGAGAAACATAAACCTTTCATTCTAAGCAAGGTAACCTAGCTTTACACCATAGGAAACCATCACTTTTCATGCAAAATTAAGAGAGGTTGGTTTAGCAAAGTTGTTTATAGTGAAGAGGAGAACAACTTAGTCCAAAAACAATTGGTGAAATTGTTTGATTGAAGGAAACAAGTTGATTTCTCCAAATTCAGCCAAAAGAAGGAAAGCCAAGCTAGGTGATATTTTAATGCACCAATCTCATGTATGTTGAGCTATACAATTTTATGAGTTGATTGGTGTATATATTGTTGATTTAAACATCTTAGAACATGCTTAATCTCCATGACCTATATATGGTGAAATGTGAGAAAAGATGAGATAGTTGAGTAGGCATGGATTTAATGATGATTTAAGCATGAATAGATGTTATTAAGTATATATACATGATTGTATAACAGTTTGGTGAAATCCCTGTGGTAGAAACAAAGATTACCAAAAGTGAGTATATGAGGTATTTGATAAAATGCCACAATGAAATGAAATAATGAACTTGATGGTATTGTAAGCTTAATACCAATTTAATATGAATCAATAGACTTAAGGAGTCTGATGGATTCTCAAAAAATGAGTAATATACTCGAAATGGACTTGTGAAAGGATAAACTCTGATAATAGTATAACAAGGCCAAACGAGATGTAAATGGTCAAATGGATTAATTTGAATATCATACAAGTGAAATGAAGTATATGACAATATACTGATGTGTATAATACACAATTTTCGCTCCAGAGGATATCATTGGATTCGATAAGATGGATCACGAGAGGTGAAAATCGAAGGAAAATGATTCAAGCGTGATTCGAGGTAAGGGACTTGTGCGAGCTATTATAGATTGCTATACGTATGTTTTCTTACCTTCTGTATGCTAATGTATGCGATGAGTATATAGATATTGGTAATCTAGGTAGAAAACTACGTATGAGAATAAGTCTATAAATATGAGTTGCATGACTTCATGATTGTTGTGAAAAGAGGTTTTGCAAACGTTTTAAGAAAGAATGATAATAGATGGGCTCCCGCTTTAATCAATTACATGAAATTTTTTTATCGAGTGATTGAAGGGAGATTTGCCCTCTCACTTATGACCATACATGGAGCCCCTTCGATTTCTTTTCTGTGTGAAATCGTGCTAGAACCTAGTGGCAACGGTAGACTGACCAGCCCTGCTAGCACGTAGTTTCAAAAGGATTTTTGAGAAAACACAAGAGTGCTCGATGCCTCGGGTGATGCTATGTATTCCACTCGAGCTGCTTGCACTAGATTTTGGGAATCATGCTAGAGCCTTCGAGTATTGCTGTGTTTCTTGCTCTGACTATGCTTACATGTAATTTCCTAGTAATACCGTGCTCGATGCCTCAGGTATGCTGTGTGTCTTATGATGAGTTGCTCGCACGAGGTTTGTATAATTATGCTGTGTGTTAAGTAAAACCATGTTAGAGCCGTAATGTATTGCTGTGTGTCTTGCATTGACCTGCTCACACGTGGTTTATGAATGTGAAGTGATGAGTACAAAATCGTTTTAGAGCCGTCGTGTATTGTTGTGTGTCTTGCACTGACCTGCTCGATGAGATTTTGAGACAACAAAAATGGGTGATAAGGATCCACAGGAGCACGATGTACCATGAGCGTTAGCCATGGGGTACAATGTGTCGTGATTATAGTATGAGCTGAAGGGATGGTTGATTCGCCTCTCCAAGCGTAGGGTTCCCTCACACCTGATCAGTGTAACCTGGAATCTGACTATGACCATAAGTCTTGTTATATTTGTGTGATACGACATTGTCACTACTGTGTGAGGCGACAGATGTCTTCCCTTGCTGTGTGTCTGGGGATGTGATAACCTATAATTTATGTCTCAATATATGTTGATTTACTAAGGTAAAGCATTTTCTATGTATGAACTGTGTGAAACTATGTGATATTGTGTGAATATGCATATACCCATCTAGAGAATTAATGGTTTCGCATTGATGGAAGCCGTTTTAAAAAGAATGCATATGTTTTATAAGGAAAATGAATATATATACATATATGTATCTTAGCATGTAAATAGTGTAGTTATCTACATGCTTTCATATTTTTCTTACTGAGCGTGTTAGCTCACCCCCTTATTTCCTCCTCCACAGATACTACTCAGTAGTGAGTACATTGCAGTCGCCCCTGCTATTGTGTTGCACCAGTCATCCAGCAGTATAGAGAGGTATACATTTGAGATGAGAAAAATTTTGTATCCCATAAATTAATGCATAGTAAAGCTTGTATTTTGTATTTTAGGGGATGTATATAATAGAAACTGATGTAAACGCTTCTGCACTTATATAGAAAAGTCCAGTTTCTATTCTACTCTATTTAAATGAATGTATTAAACTAAAATAGATGAGATAAGAATTGGATACTGAATCACAGCCCAACTGTAAGTGGTAAGGTAAAGGTCATAGACTGGTATAGAGGGTCGTGACAGAATTAATGGTATCAGAGCTGAGTTGGTCTGATGTGAGTCAGTATTCATATCTAGGAAATTCTACATCCCCAAAGTACTGCGCATTATTAGGATACAATTGTCTATACCAAGCTGGAAAATATGACTGAAACACTTATTTTGAGTATGCAGGATGTCTGATAGATGACATACTCATAGAGGAGAGAGTTCGCGCTCTCAAGGGCGTAAAGATGAGCTCGAGAGATGCAGTGGGTCTAGTTCTAGTAGAGATCCACCTGGTCTTAGTGAGGTCACTGAGGAGCGTATAGCGCAATTACAGCACAGTGTAGACATGGTTATGGAGATGTTTACACAGGCTATGGCCAGATTTGAGGGCAGACAGGAAAACCCAGCTGGTCAGGCTGCTTTACCTGAGAGACATGAGCCAGCACAGCCTGCACCGAGACCTCGAGATGTAGAGGTAGAGATACCTGTACCCCCTCCAGTTCAGGACATTCCCCCACCGGTTTAGGATCTTGTAGCTCTACAACAGGTTGGTGGCAAGGGAGTTTATAATTGTGATCTGGGTAGACTGAGAGAGTTCCAAAAGTTCAGACCACCTTCATTTAATGGGATGAAGAACCCAGTGTTAGCTGAGCATTGGATACGTAGTATGGAGAAACTCTACCGATTCTTCCATTGCTCCGACACAGAGAATGTAACCTTTGCGACTTTTGTGTTAAAGAATGAGGCCGAGCATTGGTGGATGGCCACACAGCTGATGTTGAGTGCACGACACCTAGTTGTGACATGGGATATATTCTTGGATGCCTTCAGGAGGCAATACATTCCAGCTACTACTCAGAGAAAGATGCAGATGGAATTTATGACGTTGACTCAGGGGAACCGAACAGTGGATGAGTATGACTCTAGATTCACATCCCTTGGCAGATATGATACAGTCACGATAAGCCTTGAGGACAGAAAGGTTCAAAAATTTCTTAAGGGATTGAGACCTTCCATTAGAGCCCGACTAGCTCCATTGGACATTAACACTTATGATGAGGCAGTACGCAGAGCTCAGCTATGTGAGCAAGATTATGAGTTGCATGCCTCGAAATTAGCCAAGCGTGGTAAGGGTAGAGATAGAGGCCGAAAGAGGTCGGTTAATGACAGAGGGTTCCAAAAGGGCCATAGATTATTCGGTAAGGGGTCTAAGATCGAGGAGACACGAGAGAGGCCTGCGAAACCTCCAGTTCATCCATCATCGAGGGGCATAGTTATTGGTGGACCTTGACAGTGCAGGTCATGTGGTAGATATCATGGGGGTAGACCTTGCCCATTATCGATGAGATAATGCTATAGGTGTGGTAAACCGAGGCACATAGCTTGAGAGTGCTCAGAGTTGATTGATACAGCCCCACAGAAGGGCAAAGAGCCAAAGAAGGCTACGATTGAGCACCTACACCTAAGAGGAAAGCCACAACAAAGAGAAAGGGAAGCAAGCTATTGGTAGATGGCGAGTGTTTGCATTGGACCAGGCTTCTGCAGAGACTTCCTCGAATGTGATTAAAGGTACCATCCTTGTCTTTGATTTGGAAGCATTAACATTGATTGATCCTGGTGTCACGCATTCATTCATATCGCCTTCATTTGCATGTAAATTGTGTGAACATGTGAAACATGTACCCTTAGGTAGAGTATTGCTTATAAGTACTCTTGTGAGAGATAATGTAATGACGGAGTATGTATGTAAGAGCTGTAAGGTAAAAGTAGGGGAAAGGAACATGTTAGCTGATCTCATCTGATTAACTATGAAGGACTTAGATGTAATACTAGGAATGGATTGGTTGGCTGTAAACCATGCTGTTTTAGACTGTTATGCTAAGACAGTAATATTTTTCACCCCTAAAAAGTACGTTGTAAGATTTGAAAAGTAATAAAAGAAATATTAAGATATTTTTAAGGATGAATGATTTTGCTAACGAATGTAATGATAATGTGTTGAAGGTTTTATTGTCTATGTGGTTGACTTGGATAAGGTGTACCCGGATATAGCTGACATCCCAGTGGTTAGAGGATTTCCCGATGGCTTTCCGAAAGAATTACTAGGGTTGCCACTAGACAGAGAAATGGAATTCTGTATTGATTTAGTGCCTGGAACTGAACCAATATCTAAGCTACCATATAGAATGTCTCCAATTGAATTGGAGGAGCTAAAGAAACAATTACAAGAGTTGTTGGATAAGGGGTTCATCAAATTGAGTGTATCACCTTAGGGAGCACCGGTTCTATTTGTAAAGAAGAAAGATGAGAGTCTCCAACTGTGTATATATTATCAATTGTTAAATAAGGCTACCATCAAGAATAAATACCCCTTTCCACGGATAGACGATCTATTGGATCAGTTGCAGGGAGCACATGTCTTTTCGAAGATTGATCTGAGGTCTAGGTATCATCAGTTGAGGATTCGGAGAGGAGATGTACCCAAGATAGCGTTTCGGACCCGTTATGGCCATTATGAGTTTTTGGTTATGCCATTTTGGTTGACGAATGCTCCTGCAACGTTTATGACTTTAATGAATGATGTATTCAAGCCATACCTAGATAGATTCATGATTGTCTTCATAGATGACATACTGGTGTACTCGAAGTCTAGGGAAAAGAATGAACAACATTTGAGAACAGTGTTGCAAACCCTCCGAGACCAAGAGTTGTTTGCTAAACTCAACAAGTGTGATTTCTGGCTAAGTGAGATCTCATTTTTGGGTCATGTAGTCTCAAGAGACGGTGTATCAGTGGATTCATCCAGGATAGAGGCTGTGATACAGTGGGAAAGACCCAAGACGGTTATAGAGATCCGTAGTTTCCTAGGTTTAGCAGGGTATTACCGATGATTTATCGAGGGATTCTCTAAGTTGGCTGCTCTATTGACACGTCTCACTCGAAAGAATGTGGCATTCGAGTGGGATGATAAGTGTGAAGGTAGTTTCTGCGAGCTAAAGCATAGACTGACCATCGCACCTATTCTCACCATACCTACCATCTCAGGAGGTTATACGGTGTATACAGATGCCTCGGGACAGGGACTAGGTTGTGTGTTGATGCAGGATGGGAAGGTAGTAGCCTATAGATCCAGACAGCTCAAGACTGTGAGAGGAACTACCTAACCCATGATTTAGAGTTAGCAGTCGTGGTATTTGGATTGAAAATATGGCGCCACTACTTGTACGGTGAGAAATTTCAGGTGTATACAGATCATAAGAGCTTCAGATATCTGTTTTCACAGAAAGAGTTGAATATGAGGCAGAGACGATGGATAGAGCTTCTATAGGATTATGAGTACGAGATACTGTACCATCCAGGAAAGGCTAATTTTGTGGTTGATGCCCTGAGTAGAAAGAGCCTCGAAATGGTATCGTACATGATGGTCGGGGAATATGAGCTGCTCGAGCAGTTTGCTCACCTCAGGTTGGATATAGACCCTTTTGATATTGACAGAGACTATGTGATAGCTAGCCTGCGAGTGGAACCAGATTTGATTGACTGGATACGCCAGGCTCAGCATGCCGATCCACTATATAAGGATTGTGCGAGTCAGATTTAGAGGGGTGGTGTGACCGATTTCTTAGTGAGTGATGATGGCATACTGAGGTTTAGAGGCAGGGTTTATGTTCCCAATGACCTAGAGTTAAAGAAATTGATTTTGACAGAAGCTCATTCATCGAGATACATATTGCATCCGAGAGGTAATAAGATGTACCAGATTCTTCGAAAAGTGTATTAGTGGTCAGGAATGAAAAGAGATATCGTAGAGTTTGTGCAAGATGTCTAATATGTCAGCAAGTGAAGGTAGAACATCAGAAGCCTGTAGGGTTATTGCAGCCTCTACCAGTACCAACTTGGAAATGAGAGCATGTCACCATGGATTTCATCATAAGATTATCGAGAACTAAGAGGAACCATGATGCTATCTGGGTAGTGGTAGACAGATTGACAAAATCTGCCTACTTTCTAGCTATGAAATCGACAGATACCTTAAGTAATCTGGCAGAGTTATATGTACAAGAGATAGTGAGGCTACATGGTGTTCTAATGAGCATTGTATCAGATAGGGATTCTCGCTTCACTTCTCGTTTTTGGGAACAATTTCAGGAGCTATGGGAACCGATTGAGTTTCAGTACTGCTTTCCATCCTCAGACCGATAGTCACTCAGAGAGAACTATCCAGACGTTAGAGGATATGTTAAGAGCAAGTGTTATGGATTTTAAAGGCTCCTGGGATGATCACCTATCGTTAGCTGAATTTGTGTACAACAATAGTTACCACTCGAGTATCGGGATGGCACCATATGAAGTCTTGTATGGTAGAATGTGTCGCTCCCCTATTGGTTGGGAAGAAGTGGGTGAAAGGAAAATTTTTGCTCCTGACTTTGTACAGCAAGCCTTTGAGGTTATTCAGCTGATATGTGAGAGATTGAGAATAGCTCAGAGCAGGTAGAAAAGTTACGCTGACATGAGACGAAGGCCACTAGAGTTCACTGTGGGTGACTCAATATTTTTGAAAGTCTCCCCCTCGAAAGGGATTATGAGGTTTGGTAAGAAGGGTAAGTTGAGCCCTCGTTATATCGGACTGTTTGAGATACTGAAGCGTATGAGAGATAAAGCTTACAAGCTAGCATGTCACCAGAGCTAGCAGGCATACATAATGTCTTCCACGTATCGATGCTTCGGAAGTACCATCCAGATCCAACTCATGTGATTCGGTATGAGCCATTGGAGCTCAAGAATGATTTGTCATATGTAGAGAGAACGATTCGGATACTGGATAGGAAGGAAAAGGTGCTACGGAACAAGACGATTCCACTTGTTAAGGTTCTTTGGCAGCACCACAATTCAGAAGAAGCTACTTGGGAGTGGAGAAATCTATACGGGAAAAGTACCCCCGACATTTTAAAGAGTAACTAGGTTCTAATTTCGAGGACTAAATTTCTTAAAGGAAGGGAGGAATGTAAGACTCGCATTTTTACATGTAATCCTAGTGATTTCCCTAAGTATACATTTGTTTATGTAATATGAATCATAAGTGATGTAAGGTCCTTAAATTCGATGTACACACTAGTTATGTGGATTTGTGATGTACACGCAAGTTTCGTTATGTATGAATAATAAGAAATAGACCTTGGTAAGTGAAAAATGTGTATTGAATGCAAAATGAGTAGTAAGGTAAAAGGATGTGAAGTTAGCCTTAAGAATTTGAGGGAAATTTAGCTAAGTATGGCTACAGAACAAGGGCAGATCGATCTCCAATGCAAGGGAGATCGATCTTAGAGGCATTTTGAAGGAGGAAATCGATCCTCAATCCAAGCAGATCGATCCCCTTAAGCCTCGACCTGAAGCAGATCGATCTCATTACCCTGCCAGATCGATATGTGAAGCTCTCGACCTAGGAGAGATCGATCTCATGTTCTTCGATAGATCGATCTCCTAAGCTTGAAAACTGAATTCTGGAAGGCTAAAAGTGGCAGCAAATCGATCCCTCACTAATGGAGATCGATCTTATCAATGCAATTTCTATAAAACAGGGCCTTCTGAACTACAATGCACGGGAGAAACATAAACCTTTCATTCTAAGAAAAGTAACCTAGCTTTTCACCTTAGGAAACCATCACTTTTCATGCAAAATTGAGAGAGGTTGGTTTAGCAAAGTTGTTCATAGTGTAGAGGAGAACAACATAGTCCAAAAACAAGTAGTGAAACTGTTTGATTGAAGGAAACAAGGTGATTTCTCCAAATTTAGCCAAAATGAGGAAAGCCAAGCTAGGTGAGATTTCAATGCACCAATCTCATGTATGTTGAGCTATACAATTTTATGAGTTGATTGGTGTATATATTGTTGATTTAAACATCTTAGAACATGCTTAATCTCCATGACCTGTATATGGTGAAGTGTGAGAAAAGATGAGATAGTTGAGTAGGCATAGATTTAATGATGATTTAAGCATGAATAGATGTTATTAAGTATATATACATGATTGTATAACAGTTTGGTGAAATCCCTATGGTAGAAACAAAAATTACCAAAAGTGAGGTATTTGATAAAATGCCACAATGAAATGAAATAATGAACTTGATGGTATTATATGTCACGACCCTTTTTCATTCCCTTACCCGAAAATCACTGTAAATTTTTCACGTTTTACCGGTACCTTACCCGGTCGTGAACAACTCACCGCTACACAGTTAGGCTGTGAGTCTATAATCATTCACAATTAATAAAACGATGTCATACATTCGAAGTTAATCATTTACTCATATAAGTACATGTTTACTGACATCTACATCCCCCATGTCACAATACAATGACTACTGTGCTTTTATAATTGTTTAGATATAAAAAGAATCTCTATGTGTATACCTCTTAGCAATGGAAGGCAGCGGATATCTAAAATACAATGCCTCAGTCTTCACGGGGCTGCTATGTACGCTCTGTAGAAGGGGAAAATAGAGAGGGATGAGCAATCACACGCTCAATAAGGCAATAATGCAAGCATGATAGATAACTACTCTATCTACATGCTGATAGTGTTATGCATAAATCTTTTATAATAGGAGCATGAGGAATTAAAACTATGCCATATAAGTATACATATATCATGTATTTAAATCATGGAAATTGGCATATAAAACATGGTAAAATCATCATGTATAATATCATCTCATGCTCATCAATTGTCAAATCTCATAAAAAGGGCAATTCATTTAAGAAACATCCTTTTGAAATCACATCTCTTTCTCAATTACATACAATCCCATCACAAATCATTTTCTCAATCACATACATCATTACCATTTCACCAATCAAATTCCACAAGGCTCAACCCCTCCCTCGGGTCTACCCTGGACAGTCAAAATCACACTCAAGTATCAAAACCATGTGGTACTATGTAAATCGAGTGAGATAGGTCACTATATCTCAAAGACTATGTTAGTCAGCTATGTCTCAAATCATCCCAGACCACACGAATTCCAGTGTGCGGGGTATCATGCTGGAACGAAGAAGGGTTAGTCCTTCGCCAAGCTTTCTCATCAATATCTAAATCACGCGGTACAACGTACTCCATGTGATATACACGGTACAACGTACTGCGTGAACCTATATTGTGGTTGGGGGTGCCAGTCGTAGGTTTTATCTACCCCATGCCAAGAGTTTTTCTTACCCATGTAGGAGAGCCTCCCTACCGAACAAAGCCTCCCTGCCCGTCTAGGGCTTAAGGATGTTGGCTTAAGGATCCTTCCGTCAGAGAGCCTCCCCACCGAACAGAGTCTTCCTGCCCCTCTAGGGCTTAAGGATCCTTCCGTAAGAGAGCCTCCCCACCAAACAGAGCCTTCTCGCCTCCTCGGGCTTAAGGATGTAGGGCTTGAGGATCTTACCGTAAGAGAGTCCCCCCACCGAATAGAGCCTCCCCACCCTCTCCAGGGTTTAAGGATGTAAGGCTTGAGGATCCTACCCACTTTCACGGCTTCATACGTACCACAGAGTGAAAACCTGTGCGAGTAGAGCTCTAGCACAATTTATGCATCATAACTAAACTACTTCATACGAGCAACGCTCTAGTACGACATTTATGCATAAAACATGAAGAAAACCACGTACGAGTATAGCTGCAATACGATTATATGCATAAGAAATCCACTCGAAATCCATGTACGAGCAAAAGCTCCAGTACGGTTTATAAAACATCACCACAATTCAAATCAAAGTGCGAGCTAAGCTCCAACACGTTTCAAACATGTGAAAACATCAATATCTAGTGCGAGCTAGGCTCCAACACGGTTTAATTCACATAAACATGACAGGTGGCTCATACACAATCAAAACATTCACAACCCATGCTTAGCAACTCAAATATGCTATTTCACAAAAACGTTCAAACACTTGCCAGCTTATCAGTCAATTTGCGTAAAACAAAGTAAGGTGTTTTGTGAAAACATTCAAAACACGTGATTTATGCAATTATTAGCCTTATTATCCTATTTTTTTACAATACCATTTCAAACAACCAAATCTCATACAAACACTCGAAACAATTTCCATACATTGTCAAACACATTTCTATAAACTCATGCACATTTCCAAAGCCCTATATACCCATAAAATATGAGCAGTTATCTCTATATACTCACAGAATTCCCTTACCTAGAATCGCGACACGTGATTCCACTTCCTTAAAGCTACTTACTTGTGTGATTCGATTTGTCTCCAACGAACTCTTCGAAACTGCACATAAACGTATTTCGCAACATTTTAGCCTATTATAATCCAACTCTTGCATTTACTATAGTCGATTCGACCTATAGTCTCTATTAATGCTTATGAGGTCTCGTTTCATTACTCTACCCATAATTCGAGTCTATGGATTCTTTTAGGCCTATTAACTCATTCCAAATCGATATTAAATTGATGTTAAGCTCATAGTGTTCATTTTTCATAAATTTCCTTAACTATGGCATATTATCAAACACTACATGTTCTCATTCTCATCAATTCACAAAACCCACAATGTAGCTCCATTTACCCATTTCTAATCATCCACATTACACCAATAACAACTTAGCAAATCCCATAAATCACCAACTCATCCAATTTACACTTTCTCACACTAAACTCATTCCATTTCCTAGGTTACATTAGTTCCAATACTTTTTAGGTGATTTCACCAACTCATCCAATCAACTTCAATAACTAATGTACTTGGGTTGGAGTATTAGAAACCTACCAATCTAGTTTCGTTTCTTGCTCCAAATGGGAATGTTCCTTGCTCCTTCAATACCAAAAATGAGGTTTTAATTCCCAATTATGTTGTTCTCTCCTTTAAGATGAATAACTTTGTATCTAATAGCTTTCTCTCAAATCTTAATGGAAATGAGGTGATTTTAGAGAGAGAAAATTAGGTTTTGGGTAGAAAATGGAAATGAAAGATTCTGTCTCAAAAAATACATATTTCACTGCTCCTTTTATAGAAATTGCTTGATGAGATCGATCTATCGAAGCATGAGATCGATCTGGTCCTCTTGAATCCCTCTTTTCTAAGGCATTTTCAAGCAGGAGATCGATCTGTTAGGGTCTACAAATCGATCTGGCCTAAGGGAGGATCGATTTGCTCTTTCCAGTAGCTAACGGAGATCAATCTACCTTGTGTGAGATCGATATGCCTCTTACAACATTGCTTGACTCTGCATTCTTCAGGCCATGAGATCGATCTCTCCTTACATGGGATCGATTTGGCCTTCATCCAACTTCATGTTTCTACAAATTTTATGCACTCATTCATCCAAACATCCTCAATTTTGCTGCCATAGACATTTTCTCATCCAACCACCTTTATGGGTTGAAAATGACATCCTTTCAAGCTTTATACATATTAAAACTTGCGTGCATTCATTGTATTGCCAAAGATATCACATTCCAAACTAAATGGAAGTATAACTTCATTCCATTTTACCACACTACTCATTTTGAGTTCCAATCACATTCATCACTTATAAAAGCTCATTTCTTCATATTCGTATAATATGAAACTTATGTGTACATTACAAACTCATATTACAAATATGTACATCAAATCCATGGACTTACATCACTTATGCTCACATTGTAAATATATCGCCAAACTTATGATTTCATAAAGTGTACACCCAAAATACAGGTCTTACATTGTAAGCTTAATACCAGTTTAATATGAATCGATAGACTGAGGAGTCTGATGGATTCTCAAAAAATGAGTCATATACTCGAAATGGACTTGTGAAAGGATAAAGTTCGATAATAGTATAACAAGGCCAAATGAGATGTAAATGGTCAAATAGATTGATTTGAATATCATACAAGTGAAATGAAGTATATGACAATATACTGATGTGCATAATACACAATTTCAGCTCCAGAGGATATCATTGGAGTCGATAAGACGGATCACAAGAGGTGAAAATCGAAGGAAAGCGATTCAAACGTGATTCGAGGTAAGGGACTTATGCGAGCTATTAGAGATTGCTATACGTATGTTTTCTTAACTGCTGTGTGCGAATGTATGCGATGAGTATATAGATATTGGTATATCTAGGTAAAAAACTACGTATGAGAATAAGTCTATAAATATGAGTTGCATGACTTCTATGATTGTTGTGAAAAGAGGTTTTGCAAACATTTTGAGAAAGAATGATAATCGACAGGCTCCCGCTTTAATCAATTACGTGAAATGCTTTTATCGATTGATTGAAAGGAAATTTGCCCTCTCACTCATTACTATACATGAAGCCCCTTTGATTTCTTTTTTGTGTGAAATCGTGCTAGAGCCTAGTGGCAATGGTAGATTGACCAGCCCTGCTCGCATGTAGTTTCAAAAAGATTTTTGAGAAAACACAAGAGTGCTCGATGCCTCGGGTGATGCTGTGTGTTTCACTCGAGCTGCTCGCACTAGATTTTGGGAATCATGCTAAAGCCTTCGAGTATTGTTGTGTGTCCTGCTCTGACTATGCTCGCATGTAATTTCCTAGTAATACCGTGCTCGATGCCTCAAGTGTGCTGTGAGTCTTATGCTGAGTTGCTCGCACGAGATTTTTATGATTGTGTGTGTGTTAAGTAAAACTGTGTTAGAGCCGTCATGTATTGCTGTGTGTCTTACATTGACCTGCTCACACGTGGTTTATGAATGTGAAGTGATGAGTACAAAACCATGTTAGAGCCGTCGTGTACTGCTGTGTGTCTTGCACTGACCTGCTCGTAAAAGATTTTTAGACAACGAAAATGGGTGATAAGGATCCACGAGAGCACGATGTACCGTGAGCGTTAGTCATGGGGTACGATGTGCCGTGATTTGAGTATGAGCTGAAGGGATGGTTGATCTGCCTCCCCAAGTGTAGGGTTCTCGCACATCTGATTAGTGTAGCCTAAAATGCGACTATGGCCATAAGTCTTGTTATATCTGTGTGATACGACATTGTCAGTACTGTGTGAGGCGACAAATGTCTTCCCTTGCTGTGTGTCTAGTGATGTGATAACCGATAATTTATGTCTCAATATATGTTGATTTACTAAGGTAAAGCATTTTCTATGTATGAACTGTGTGAATAGATTATGCTGTGTGAAACTGTGTGAATATGCATATACCCATCTAGCGAATTAATGGTTTCGCATTGAAGGAAGCTGTTTTAAAAAGAATGCATATGTTTTATAAGGAAAATGAGTATATATATATATATGTATCTTAGCATGTAGATAGTGTAGTTATCTACCTACTTTCATATTTTCCTTACTGAGCGTGTTAGCTCACCCCTTATTTCCTCCTCCACAGATATTACTCAGTAGTGAGTACATTGCAGTCGTCCTTACTATTGTGTTACATCGATCATCCAGTAGTATAGAGAGGTATACACTTGAGATGAGAAAAATTTTGTATCCCGTAAATTAATGCACAGTAAAGTTTGTATTTTGTGTTTTGGGGGATGTATATAATAGAAACTGATGTAAACGCACTTATATAGAAAAGTCCAGCTTCTATTCTACTCTATTTAAATGAATGTATTAAACTAAAATGGATGAGATATGAATTGGATACTGAATCACAGCCTAACTGTAAGTGGTAAGGTAAAGGTCACGGACTGTTATAGAGGGTCATGACGCGTGATGGGTGTTCGACCACCATGCCATGGCCGAATGTGATCATGGGCCAAGCTTAATGCAATTGACAAGGCTGATGGGCCTAGGTGAAATGAATAGTGTTGTGTGAATGGGCTTAAAATGGGGTAAGGCCATTAAGGTGTAACTGGGGCCATTAAAGTGTAATTGGGGCCAATAAGATCAAATAGGCCCAATAAGATATATTAACTATGATGAAGTCAGAATAATGAGTTATCAGTGTTGACCAATGTGATTGATGAATATTTACAGCTCCAGAGGATATATCGAAAGCCAATTAAACCTAATCACGAAAAGCGGAAAAGGAGGAAGAAGTAGCTTCCGAGTGATTTGAGGTAAGAGAATTTTATTGGCTCTTAGAGATATTTGTACGTGTTTTTGACCATATTTATAATTTCTTAAAATGTCTGTGTGAGGTTTGAGAATTTTAGACATATTTAAATTATGTAATGAGAACATGAAGTGTAATTGATTGAACTAAATATGATGTACTCAAATATTGAGGTGGTATGGAATGAAATTTTAAGTGATGAATGAGTTATGAATGAGATTTTATGTTAAGTATGAAACTATGAGGCCAGATCAATCTTGGGAAAGAGAGGATCGATCTGGTAGGCCAAAGTAACAAGGAATAAGGAATTTAAACGAGCAGATCGATCTCCAATGGAAGAGGATCGATCTCCTTATGATTCTATAATGAAGAGATCGATCTCATGAGGAAGAAATCGATCTCATGAAGTATTTTGTAAGGAGAAGATCGATTTCCTCAAGGAGCAGATCGATCTTATGAAGCATTCTGTAAACTAGAGATCAATATCATAATTGGAGCAGATCGATCTATAAAGCCATTAAGAGATTGATCTTACCCCACGACAGATCGATCTCCTAGGCATAAAATTACCCCAAAATGTTGCCAAATTCAAATGCAGATCGATCTCATCAAGGACCAGATCGATCTCCTACCCTCCGTCTATAAAAGGACCCCTGTGTTTTTCGGCATTTCATCTTTTCTCTTTCTTCCAAACCTCCATTTCAGCCGAGCCCTAGCTTTCTCTCTCTTCCAAAGTCCCCATTTTCGTCCAAATCGAAGGTTGTAGTAAGAAGGAAAGTTGTTCCTTATCTAAAGGAGAACAACATACTTGGAAATCGAAAGACGAATTGAATTGAGGTAAGAGTTGAGCACTCCACAAGTTGGGTAAATTTTTAAACTTCGATCTTGGATTTTAGAGTGATATTGGTGATTATGGTTGTAAGCATTGTGATTAAATAGCTAGGAAATGGTTAAGGATTGATGAAATTATGATTTTGTCGGAGCAAAGGTAACGTTAGGCAATTTGTGATAATTTAAGATTTTTGACTATAAATTTGGAATTGAGGCAATGAGGTGAATTTAGCATGGAATATGGTGTGAGAAATGTAGAATTTGAGGTGTAGTGGATGAGTATGTGAATTGTGATAGAGTTATAAGAATTGAGTTATTTAAGGTGTTAATGAGAATATAAGCAAATGTGTGTTCAATAATGCAATTGAGTTGGGTTATTAATGTTTTTAACATCGTTTGGATAGCTTGGGAGTTTCAGAGTGGAATGCGAGGCTAGTCCGTGATAAAGGGGAACAAATGCACTATACGAGGTGCAAAGAGGTAAAGGAAAACTTAACTCAATTGTGTGTGCTGTTTTGTGATGATATTATAGCATGAAATGTGATTTGAGAAAACAAGCATGTTTTTATGAGTTGTGAATGAGTATTGCACACGATTTTATAGCCGGTTAGGGCTCAATTTTTATTGAGTTAAAAACAAATGTGAAATTGTTTTACCATTGTTTTGAGTTTTAAACGTGAAAAGAGATTTGGGCTCTACGTTAAGGCGTACTGAGATTGAGAAATGTGTGTGTGGTTTTATCGGTTGGAACTCGGTTTTAACATGTTTTGTGTTGGGTACACATGTTTTAAATGAGATTTATGAGAGAAAACCATTATGAGTTCTATGTGAAGGCAAAACGTTTTATATGATAATGGCTAATGATTGAGACTTAGGCGTGTCATGTTGAATACACATCGGGCCTTACTTTGGTAGCATGTAAGTCCGATATTCCTCCGTATTGGTAACGAGAGATGCCTCCGTTTTGGTAACGTGAGATGACCCCCTTTCTAGTAATGCTGGGTGTCCTTGCTTTGGTAGCATGTAAGACCAATAGTGTGCATGAGGAGAGGTATTGCTTTGGTAGCATGTAAGGTTGGGCCTTGTTCTGATAACGTGTAAGTCCAATATACCATGTACACGACCATATTGTTGACGTTCCCTCTTTTTAGGATGCCTGGGATG
Organism: Firmiana major; assembly: GCA_033439115.1. NCBI lineage: Eukaryota > Viridiplantae > Streptophyta > Magnoliopsida > Malvales > Malvaceae > Firmiana > Firmiana major. The sequence goes on from CM065905.1 coordinate 46,028,518, forward strand.
CGCACCCAGAGGAGATTTATTATGATGTGCCATGACGAGTTTTATATGAGTTTTATTACCTAGTCTCCTTTTTATACACATGAGTTGTGATTTTTGGCTATGCCACGTGCATTCTATTGAGGTGATTTTTATCACGTTTTAATGAGAAAAGCCATTATCGCATTCTGATTTTTACATGCTTGTGACTGTGATTTGTACTGAGTTATGTACTCTCATGTTTTTACATGAATGCAGAGAAATGAGTTGAGAATGATGTTTTAATGAGTTCATGTTACGTTTTAATTAAGTTTCAACTGTGAAATAAAATGATTGTACTGTGCAAATCATTAATTTAACAATGAGTCCCTTACCCCCTTTACTGAGCGATTTAGAAGCTCACCCTGTTTTATCTCCTCCCAGATTTCTTCAAGTGAAGAGAGTTCCTTGCGACATACGGATTAGTGGCTAGTGGAGGATTTGAGCTCCAGGCTACATATTGTACTTGAGGTACATTTTAATATTTCATATATCCAAACTAGAGTTATATTTACAGACACTTGATGTACTATGATGTATGGGATGTATTAGGATAATTAACTCGAAATTGAGGAATGTAAATGGTATAATATTTATTCATGAGATAATGAGATCCTGAGGTGTGGATTTATATTTTATACATGATGATGCATGACGCTGCACAGGAATGCACCCTTTATTGTGAATGGATGTGAAAAAGTTTTAAATTTGCCCTGTTTTCCGCGCTTTCGGGGCGTCACAGAGTTTTCTTGGTATCAAAGCTTAGGGTGTTTAGTATTGTCAGTATCGGTTAAGTGAATTAGAATACATCTCAAGTGTCTATATAAGTCTGGTCATAAACTGAAATTGAGGACTGAGATTTCAATCAAATTTGATATGTACGCACAGGAAGCGAGTTGAGATTGAGGATGAGTGGACGACGTGGTCGTTTGAGGAGGCAAGCAGAGTCCCCTCCGCCACCTGCCCCACAACCGGAGAGTCTTAACTCTCGATTTAACCGGATTGAGAATGATGTGCAGTAATGTTTTGAGCAAATGGCAGCGCTATTCGCGCAACATTTTAGAGTTAATGCGTCGGGTACTACTCCTACACCACAACAAGGACCTCCCGTGCCTTTAGTACGGATGGACCCGGTGCCTCCCGTTACTCAGCCTGATGACAGAAATATGGTCCAACTGAAGGACTTTTTGAAAATGAATCCGCCCGCATTCAAAGGGAAAAAGGATCCCGTAGAGCTTGAAAACACTACAAGAAAACATACTTTCAGCGATGAAAAATTAGCGACGAAATAATTTCGTCGGTAAAAAAATAAAGTTGCGTCAGATTTGCGATGGAATTCTGTCGCTATAGGTTTCAAATATATTGTCTATATTTTTCAACGGATTTTGCTACAAAATTTCGTCGCGAAAGCTTGTCGAACTTTTCCTGATTTTTTTATATATTTATTCCATCGGTGAAATAAATCAGCGACAGAATTTCGTCGCTGGAGCATGACGAATTTCTTCAATTTTTTTAATATTTATTCCGTCGCTGAAATAAATCAGCAACGGAATTTTGCCGCTGATGTTTTTCATCGTGGACAAGCTCCAGCAATGGAATTCCGTCGCTGGAGTCCGTTGAATTTATCCTTATTTTCTAAAATATTTATTCTGTCGTGAAAATCAGTTTGCAACGGAGTTCCATCGCTGACTGGCTACAGCGACGGAATTTCGTCGCTGGGGTATGACGAATTTCTCCAATTTTTTTAAATATTTATTCCGTTGCTAAATGCTTTCAGCGACAAAAATTCATCGCTGATATTTTCGTCGCTGAATCCTGTCGAATTTCTCATTTTTTTAAAAAAAATTCCGTCACTGAAATCATTCTGCGATGGAGTTCCGTTGCTGATGTCTTCCATGACTGACAGGCTACAGCGATGGAATTTCGTCGCTGGAGAATGATGAATTTCTCCAATTTTTGTTTAATATTTATTCTGTCGCTGAATGATTTCAGCAACGGATTTTTGTCGCTGATATTTTCCATCGCTGAGAGGAACTAGCAACAAAATTCCGTCGCTAAATCCTGTCAAATTTCTCCTGATTTTTTTAATTTTTATTCCATCGCTGACGTTTTTCGTCGCGGATAGGCTCCAGCGATGGAATTCTATCACTGGAGTCCGTCGAATTTCTCTTGAATTCTTTTAATGTTTCATCCGTCGCGGAAAGGATTCAGAGATGGAATTTCGTCGCTGATATTTTCCGTCGTTGAATCCTGTTCAATTTTTCCCTATTTTTTTATTTATTCCATCGGTGAATCCTTGAATCAGCAATGAAATTCCGTTACTGAATTTCGTCGCTGAAAAGCCCTGAGCACTTTTAATTTTTTGGGCTCTATTTTCGCTGCTTCAGTCTTCTTTCTTCAATTTCTTCATTTTCACTCACTTTCTTATGTCTACCAAACCCAGCCCCCACCGACCTCTGACCAGCTTCACCCAGCGGCCACGGACCTTTGACCAGATTCAAAACTGCTTCTACAATCTGCACGCCCTGGTCCAGCGCCCCCGCATCCAGGCTTTCCTTTCTAACGCTCGCCTAGACCACGCCTCCAATCCTGTCACATTTTGACAGTGAGCCTCTCCCTCCAACGCTGGTAAGAATTTTCGAAGGCAGAAAGTATTTTTTTTTTTTACCTTTTTTTTCTTTTTTCTTTTTATTTTTTCTTTTTATTGTTTTAATTAGCATTCAAAGTATTGGCTATGTGATTGTATCAAATTCTTCAAATAATAGGTGCCAGTAACAGTAGAGGATGAAATTGCAGAAATTACAAAAAATTGCAGAAAACAGATTTGGGGATTCTAGCTAGGGATTGGCATTGAGCAATTGAAGTTTACTGTGTATGATTTCTGGTAATTGATGCTTAATTACTGCTATATTGGTGTAAAATAGGTGATAATATTAGTTAATTTTAGAATTTGATACATGCATGAGGATTAGGGTTCTTAGCTAGGTGAATTAGGGATTGTGGGCTAGAAGTGCTCGGTCTTATGCAATCTAAGTGAGAAAGGTGAAATTTTGGAAATTCCTTAGTGTTACTACTATGTTAATGTTGCATGCGTGTTAATTTTAATAAATTTTCAGAAAATGTAACATTGCATCTGTCTAAATATATGGTTAGCTAGATGAAATTTAAATTATGAAAATTAATTGTATGAAATGTTATGTTCAATTGAAAAGTTAATGTGATACATGTGTACAAACTACTACAATAATGCATAATCGTAACAAATGAAGACATATGGGATTAAGGTAATGTTTGGCTAGATGTAGTAAGATTTAGAGAAATGAATTTACTGGAAATTTAGAATAATGCAGTAAATAATTATATGAATAAGCTATAGTAAGGATGCATGTATGGAAAATTAAATTATATAGATGGGGTACAATTAGTTGTGATATTTGGCCACATTAGATGCATGTAGGAGAATTGTTCAAAGTGGCAATGTAAAATTAGATTATGTAATCTGAAATTCCAATGTATCATATGAAATTTTGTGGATTAAATTTAACAAGATTGGAAGATTAGGAAAATATGTCAATTCATTGTCTAATTAGGTGAATTGGCTGGAAAATTTATAATGATTTAAAAAGGTAATGTAATCTCGATTTAGGTAGAAAACTAAGAGAATTTATGCATGCTTTTGGTTAAGAGAGTTAGACCATATGTTAGTATGAAAATAATACACAATTGATGCATGATAGGAAATAAAATGAAATGCAGAAAATTGCAGAAAATATAAATCTTTTAGCTGGAAATTTATAAGGAATTGTTTGTTAATAAGTTTGCATCAATTAATCATGGAAAATTTCTATGAGTATAGAAGGGGTAGGTTCGACTAAATGGGACTTTAGGGACAATGATGTTATATTATCTTTGAATCCGATTTAATTTAGTTGATTCATGATTGATAATCAGTCTTTCTCCTACCTTACTATTGGCTATACCTAAGTATACCCAAGTATACCCAAGTATACCCCATTGACCAATAGTGCATGTTGTTCATGGAATCTTCTCCAAGAACTATAATTTCCTTTTGCTGTGGTACGTGTTTTCCTTATTTCTTTTTTCAGCTATCTGGGAAATGATTAAAACAATGTGATAAGAGTCAACTTATTTTCATTTTGTTAATTGATTTATAATTATTTTAGCGAAAGTTATGAATATAAGTTTACTGATTTTAGTGTTGAAAAAAATTGGTTTTATGATATTGTGGTTGCTGATGTGATTGGAAAGCATGATTGTTAGTTGTGGATAACTAAAGTTGTTGAAATGATTTAACATGCATGAATTGTATTGATGATTTGGACTACTATATGGTATTATTTGTAGGTTGGGTAGAGACAAATTGCAGTCGTTATGCTGTCGAAATTTCCAAGGAAACTTAGGACTTGAAATAAAATCTTCCACATATTCAGTTCCAAGATTTAAATATATATATATATATATTAATGTTAGCTAATTTGATTTATTTTGTAATAATTTATATTTTTAGTTTATTTATTTTGTTATTGTAGATGTTAAATTTGGTTATATGCACGTTACATACTAACAATGTTTAATTTTTTTTTTACTCCAGATTATATTTTCAAATTCAACTATCATATACGACATACATTAAAGGTAAGTTCAATTTAAATTCCATGTTTATAATATGTATTACAAAATGATTTCTGTATTTTTTAGTTGTATATATTATTTGAAAATTAATAAATAATTAAAGTAAATATGAACGAAGAATAAATATGTATATTTTAATGAACAGTTACGTTTTCGGGTTATTTAGGGTTATTCATTCGAGAGGTACAAAATAAAAAAAAAATTATTATAAAATTTTTCCTCTGATTTGCTTAAGTTAAAAAATTTGATTTTACTTAATTGACAAAAATTATTTGCTGATAGACTATAATTTGTTATTCTATATTTTCAGATACTGTATTCTGTGTGAAAAATGGATAAGGATAGATCTTAGATGTATTGTCGATTAGATGTAGATGGATTCATTAGAGATTAATTTCTGAATGGAGTTGAAGAGTTTATTAGTTTTGCATTTTGTCATCCGGATGTAGTTAATGGAAATCGAATTAAATGTCCTTGTAGCAAATGTATGAATAAACAATTCTTGGAAGTCGATAAGGTGCGTAAACACCTTTATTACAAAGGTTTTGTTGTTGGATATACCACTTGGGATAAACACGGAGAAATTGAAAAATGACAGTCATCGCAAAATATAAATGAAACAGTTGATCCACTATTTAGGGTGAGACCTGAGGAACAAAATCCATATGTTAAAATGGTTACGAATGCTTTTCATATGGATGATAACGTAATTGGTAATTCTGTGAACAATTCAAGAAGTGAAGAGCAACATCCAGATTCATCTGCTACATACTTCTATTCTCTATTGAATGATGCAAAAGAACCACTATGGCCTGGTTGTTCAATGCACACAACATTATCGACTGTTTCACAACTTTTGAACTAGAAGTCAGAGTTTAATATAAGTGAAGCATGCTTCAATCGTTTGTTGGGGATTATGAAGCCTATGTTACCAGAAGATGATAATTTGCCACAAACCAACTATGAAATGAATAAGAAGCTAGAAAAATTGGGTCTTAGTTATGTTAAAATAGATGCATGTAAGAATAATTGTATGTTGTTTGATAAAGAATATGCAGAGCATGAGTATTGTCAAATATGTGGTCATCTCTATATAAACCTATCTCAACAGTTGGTGGACGAGGGAAAAGGAAACCTTATAAGGTTTTACATTATTTTCCATTAATTCAGAGGTTACAAAGGCTTTTTATGTCGTCAGTAACTGCTAAGTTTATGACATGGCATGTTGAAAGTCGAAATACTAACGAAGTGCTCAATCATCCTGTTGATGGGGAGGCATGGCAAAAATTCGATCGTATTCACTAATCATTTGTTGCTGATCCTCAGAATGTAAGACTTGGTTTGTGTGCTGATGGATTTTGTCCTTATAGGCCGGCATCGAGATCATACTCTTGTTGGCCAGTAATGCTTGCTGTTTACAATTTACCTCCATGGATGTGCATGAAGCAACCATATTTGTTTCTCAATATGATAATTTTGGGAAGGAAAAGTCCATCACATAACATTGATGTTTTCTTGAGACCTTTAATTGATGAGTTAAAGGTGTTGTGGGAACATGGTGTTGAGACTTATGATGCTCACAGAAAACAACATTTTAGGTTAAGGGTTGCATTGTTATGGACGATTAATGACTTCCCTGCTTGTGGAATGTTGTCTGGGTGGAGCACGCATGGTCGATTATCTTGTCCTTATTGCATGGAACGTACAAAGGCCTTTAGGTTGCAGTATGGACGAAAACCTTACTTTTTCGATTGTCATCGTCAATTTTTGCCTCCTAATAATCCTTTCAAGAGGCAACGTGACAAATTTAGTAAAAGGGTAGATCATGATCCTCCAATGCAGAGATTGTCAGGTGAAGAAGTATTGCAACGATTAAATGCCATCGAAGATTTACCATACGGTCAAAAATGTGGTCCATAAAAACCTCTAGGGTTTGAGGTTTCTTATAATTGGGTGAAGAAGAGTATATTTTGGGAATTGCCTTATTGGCATACTAAACTTATTCGACACAATTTGGATGTCATGCATATTGAGAAAAATGTTTTTGACAATTTGTTTAACACCCTAATGGATGTTAAGGGTAAAACTAAAGATAATATAAAGACAAGAATGGATATGGCCTTCATTTGCAAAAGAAAAGAATTAGAATTGGTGAAGAGTGATGGAAAAACATTAAAGCCTAAAGCTTCATTCACTCTAACCAAGGAGGAGCAAAAAAGACTATGTGCTTGGGTTAAAGAGTTAAGGCTTCCTGATGGGTTTGCATCAAATATAGCTCGGTGTGTTAATGTCGATGAATGCAAGTTCTACGGAATGAAATCCCATGATTGTCACATTTTTATGCAGTGCTTACTTCCCATAGCTATTAGTGATTTTATCCCCAATCCAATTTGGGATGCAATCACAGAGCTATCTCAATTTTTCAGAGATGTATGCCTACCCAAAATACATGTAGATCACATGCAGGTTTTGCAAAGGAACATTGTACAAACCATTTACAAACTAGAGAAGATCTTTCCTCCTTCATTTTTTGATTGTATGAAGCATCTTCCAATCCACTTGCCTTATGAAGCTATGGTGGGCGGTCCAATGCAATATCGATGGATGTATCCCTTTGAGAGGTAATCACTTATAGTTAATCATTATTCAATTTTATATTTATATTTATCATCCCAAATATTCTATCTGAAAAAGTTAATAAAATTTAATTGCTTACAATATTCACTTCAGGTTTTTGCATCACTTAAAAAAGAAAAAGAAAAATCCAGCCCATCCAGAAGGGTCGATATGTATGGCATACATAAGGGAGGAGATTGGAAACTTTTGTGCATCGTATTTTGAACCTGAAGTTCAAACAAGATTGACTCGTCCACCACGTAATGATGATGGAAGAGATGTCGATCCGATGGGACGTTTGTCCATTTTTAGACGTCCGGGTCGATCAATTGGGCCAACAAAAAATAATGCTCGATTCTTGGAGGAAGATGAATACAATGCTGTGTGTATATACGTGTTAATGAATTGTGAGGAAATAGTCCCCTATATTGAGTAAGTTATCTAAATCTAACCCATCGCTTAATTTAGAATTATATGGCTGATATAGTTGTTATCTTATTTAGTTTCAAATGTCATTGTAGGACATTTGATGATATGATTAAAAGAGATCATCCGAATATCAGCGATGCACAATTAGAGAAATCACGTCATGATCATTTTCCAAAATGGCTTAAACAATTTGTAAGTACTACAAACATAAAACAATCAGTAGTTTGAACTTAAGTTTTAAAATTTTAATGATTTGTTTCGCGGGGTTTCAGGTATTTGAACATGCCAATCAAACAGATCCACATATTATTAAGATTTCTCATGGTCCTGGACGTATGATAAGGAGTTATCAAGGTTATTTTGTAAATGGTTTCAAGTTTTATACGTTGGATTATGGTCGATCTCAAAAAACAATGAACAGTGGTGTATGTATCAAAGGCAGCTGCTACAATGATTTTGATCGTGATTTTTATGACATACTGACAGATATAATCGAATTAGAGTACTTTGGAATTGAAAATAAAGTTGTGTTATTCAAGAATCATTGGTTTGATACAGAACGAGGTCTTCATGTTGATCCCCGTCATGGTCTTGTTGATATCAAGCATAAATCTATACTTGCCAGTAACAAACCATTTATATTAGCTGAACAGAGCCAACAAGTGTACTTTAGTCCTTATCCTTCCACAAAAAAAGATTGTCGTCATTAGTAGGCCGTATTCAAAACAAAGGCACGAAGTAGATTTAACCTTCAACGAAATGACGGTGGACAGATTTTAGATTTGAACGAAGGAGTTTACCAAGAAGTGGAAGTTTCGAACCTTAGAATAGTTGCATATTCAGACGAACTGGACAACTCTACTGTTCATATTAGTGACGAATATGAAGAAGTCAATCAATTTGCAGAAGAAGAAGAAGAAGAAGAAGAAGAAGAAGAAGAAAGAGAAGAAGAAGAAGAAGAAGAAGAAGAAAGAAGAAGAAGAAGAAGAAGAGAAAAGAAGAAGAAGAAGAAGAAGAAGAAGAAGAAGAAGAAGAAGAAGAAGAAGAAGAAGAAGAAGAAGAAGAAGAAGAAGAAGAGAAGAAGAAGAAGAAGAAGAAAGAAGAAGAAGGAAGAAGAAGAATGAAGAAGAAGAAGAAGAAGAAGAAGAAGAAGAAGAAGAAGAAGAAGAAGAAGAAGAAGAAGAAGAAGAAGAAGAAGAAGAAGAGGATAAAGTATGGAATGATGAAGCAGTTGGTAATGATAGAGAAGATGACAGTGATTATTATAATGAATAGTAAGAATTAAATATCAATTATAAAGATTTGATTGTAAAATATCAATTACTGTACTTCATTTACTTATTTTTTAACATAATTTTTGTATCTGTCTTGCAAATGAGAAGATTGAAAAAGTTAGCACAACGATCATCTATCTCCAGGTCTCCTTCACCTGCAATGGAGACTATACCTGGATTGGAGTTTGACTATAATCTTCAATCTGACATTCAGCCTCAATCTTAGCATCCTACTCAATCTCATGCTCAGGCTCGTGATCGACCTTTAGCTCACCGTCCAAATCAGCCTCGTTCTTGACCTTTCGCGTAACCAACTCCAGCTTCAAGTCGACCTGATCCAGCTCCTGATGATGATGATGATGATGAAAATGACGACGATGATTATGTCATTCCAGCTCCTCCATCAGCGGTAGAACAACAATTACCTGGACAAAGAATATCTACTTAGGAATATTCAGAGGAGGCTACACAAACTGCGAGTGGTAGTGGGAATGGGAGTGGTAGTGGTCGAAAAGGAACAAGAGGCCCAAATCAGAGCCTTGAAACACCGTAAAATCCAGAGCATAGGTTATTCCTGATGCCACTTGGTAATAGGCATATTGCTTCTAATTTTGTTTTATTTTCATACAACTATGATATTAAATATGGTATAATATTTAAGATTTTTTTTTTTTTTGCAGTTCTTTTAAAGACTCGAAGGGTGTGAGGACTATATCCAATTTAATTAAACAATATTACTCAGAACTATGGCCAACATGGAAAAGGGTTCCAAATGAAGTGAAAACACAGATGTGGAATAAATTTCAAGTATATTACTTTGAAGTAAATAACTTGATAATTTTTTTAAACATATCGAAATGATAATTATCATTTGTTTTTCTTTGCAGGAGAAGTTTAGGTGGTCTTCTAACCAAACCAATAATGTCTATACAATTTGGGAGCACTTATGCAAGTCACGTTTTAGAGACCTGCTGTAGTTGGAGAGAAGAAAAGCAATGCAATATTTTAATACGGATAAAATATCTGACTGCAAAGGGTACAACAAGTCGAAGTGGATTTCAGTCCAAATATGGGATCAATTAGTTGAGAATGAATGGGGGACTGAAAGGTGGGAGGAGAAGTCAAAAAAAGGAAAATAGAATCAGTCGATGGAAAAAGAAGGAATGATAACAAAGCATACAAGCGGTTCTGTATCTTTTCCGATCCATGAATATAGGATGGTAAGTCCAAATAATAAAATGTATTTTATTGTTTTATTTATTTTAATGTAATTTGAAATTCCTTACAAGAATTTCATATCTTTCTATGAAAAATTGCATATCTTTTAATGTAGGCGTAACTTCTAAGTCGAGCACCGATATATAAAGAATTGTTTGATCGGAGGCATAGACGTTTAGGTGGAGATGGTGATTATGTGGACAACAAGTCCAAATCTATCAGTGTACGTAATGTATTCTATTGGCTTCTAATATGGTTTTCTCGTTATTAAAGTTTACTGTTTATTATCCTTCTTCTAACTACATTGTAGGAAAAGTACGCTACTTCATTGACTCAAAATACGGCGAGGATATAAGCACCCATCCTCATTTTGATCGAGCTGCATGGTGTGAGGTAATTGGAGGGATGGAGACTACGCGTACAAATACGTACGGATTTAGGACTAGGCCATATTGCCTTGATTTACAAATGGGCACAAACTTTGCATCTGCCTCTATTTCCATCCAATCTTCTTGCACATCTCATTCAGTTTATGGTCCTTTTCCTTATCCTACTCCTGGTGTAATTGGTACTCCTGACACAAATTTAGAGGTGCAGCAAGTGAAAGAGGACGTCAGACTCATTTCAAACAAGATTGATAATTTGGAAGGAAAGTTGTCTGATTTTATGGATCAGGTGATGAACTTGATGGCAAAGAATGCCAATAACGTAGAAGCACCGGGACCTGGACCGTCTGGATCTGGAGGTCAGACTAATCACTGAGAGTACCCATTTTTTTAAAAATTTTATTTGGTTTTCTTATGAATTCTGTATTATATTTGCAAAGATTATTTGATCGGACTATATATGATAGTGATTTCAATGAATAGTTGATGTTTGGTTCAAAATATAGTTGTCATATATATTTTATGTTTGTTTTTATCGATTTCTACATGTATGTTTCATTATTTTAGGTACTCGAATTTAAGCAATAAAAATATCAACAATTTATAGCAAAATTAGCTATGAAAATTAGTCGCTAAAGCCTTTCAGTGATGAAAATTTTATTCAATTTAATATATATTACATAAAAAATAGCTACAGAATTCCATCGCTGAATACTTTTAGCGGCGGACAATTTAATTAAATCAAAAATAAATATATAATTTAGCGACGGAAAGTATTAGCGACAAAATCCGTCGCTCAAACATATCAGCGACGGATAATTTTATTTACTATTAGCGACGAAAATTCATCGCTGAAATGTTTCAACGATGGATATTTTTATTTACTATTAGCGACGAAAATCCGTCGCTGAATCATTTTAGCGACGAAATTTCTGCTTAATTGAAAAATTAAAAAAGCGTCGAAAAAAATTCAACGACGAAAATTATTTACGACGAAATTAACGATGGAATTTTTCTCCCAGTGACGGAATACTTTCAGTGACTTCAATTTTACCGACGGAATTAGCGACGAAAAATTGAAAAATTAAAAAAGCGTCGAAAAAAAATCAACAACGAAAATTATTTACGACGGAATTAATGACGAAATTTTTCTCCCAGCGACGGAATACTTTCAGCGACTTCAATTTTACCGACAAAATTAGCGACGGAACGTTCCGTCACTAATTCCGTCGCAAATACTAATTTGCAACTGAAAGACAAAATTAGCGTCGAAAAATCCGTCGCTAAATCCGTCGCTGTTGAGCCTTTTTTTGTAGTGAGAGTGGCTGACTGAGTTGAGAGTCATATTTGACTATTTGGGATGCACGGATGCTGAGAGGGTTAGTATGAGCGCTTATATGTTGAAAGGAAGAGCGCGAGATTGGTGGGGTACTACCCAGGGTATTCTGATGTCCAACCAGGATGTGATTAACTGGAAAAAATTTCAAACGGCTTTTAGAGCCCAATATGTACCACGAGCTGCTTAGAGAAGAAAGCAGACAGAGTTTTTAAACCTGGTACAGGGCGATATGTCTATGGACAATTATGAGAGCTGATTTACCGTTCTATTCAGATATGATCCAGAGACCTTCAAGAATGAAGAGCTCCGCACAAAGAGATTTATGTATGGATTGAAGCCCATCATTAGGGATCGATTGATAGGGTTATGTATTACTGAGTTTGGAGATGCTCTGAGATGAGCATAAGAGATTGAAAGGGGAATTAAAATTATACAATCCCAGAATGAGTTCGGAGCTGTGACTAGGGACAAGGGTAAGAGGCCAACGATGTCCTTGGAAGATGTTCGGAGAGGTTCCTTCAGGAGAGGAAGGATTGAGGTACAGAAGGGTATATTGGAGAGACCCAGAGCTTATGCTATTATCAGGGAGACCCCTCGATATGTTAGGCTTGAGATAAGGGTTTGCAGAGACTGTGGTCGAACGCATGAGGGGAGTTGTACTGGGTCGATCCGTGGATATTTTAGATGTGGAGATATGGGTCATAGAGTAAAAGACTATCCTCAACCTCAGATACCACATGCTCCAGAATCTACTAGACAACAACCTCAAAGAGTGAATTCCCCGAGACGAGCCACTGCTGCAGAGAAAGGAAAGAAGCCCGTTACAGTGGGACGTGTGTTTGCTCTAGACAAGGAAATAGCAGACACTTCAGTAGAAACTATAAGAGGTACACTCTCGATCTGTAATTATAGGGCTCATGTATTGATTGACTCAGGGTCCACGCATTCGTTTATTTCTGAACCTTTTACATGTAGAATAAAGTTGAAGTTTGAACCTCTAGAGTATGTACTACATGTAAATACCCCTATGCGTGAGTCCCAGAGAACTGATTTAATTTTTAGAGGATGTGTAATAAAGGTGGGAGATAGAGCAATGTTAGCATATCTAATAATGTTAAATATGCATGGGTTTGATGTAATTTTGGGAATGGATTGGCTGGCAACCAATCGAGTGAGTTTAGACTGCTATACTAAGATTGTAACTTTCTCCCTACCTGAACCTTATAGTGTACGTTTGAAATATTGAGGAAACAAATGTGTGGAATTTTTATAGGCAAATTGAAATTTTGGTGTTGCTTTTAAGAGTACTAAATTTGATCATTCATGTGAAGGTTATGAAACATTCATCTCAGATGATGATCGGGAACATCCGAGGATTGAGGATATACTTGTGGTGTGTGAATTTTCGGATGTCTTCCCAAATGAGTTATCGGGTTTACCACCAGAGAGAGAGCTGGAGTTTACCATTCATTTGGTACCAGATACTCGGCCTATCTCTAGACCTTCATATAGGATGGCATTAGTGGAACTTGAGAAATTGAAGAAACAACTACTGGAGTTATTGGATTAAGGATTTATTAGACCTAGTGTCTAACTGTGGGGAACACCAATTTTATTTGTAAAGAATAAAGATGGTAGTCTCATATTATGCATAGACTACCGATTATTGAATAAAGCTACGATGAAGAATAAATACTCATTACCCAGGATTGATGACCTACTTGATTAGCTGAGAGGGGCTTCAGTCTTCTCTAAGATTGATTTAAGATTGGGCTATCACCAGTTGAAGATTAAGGAGGAAGATATTCCGAAGATGGCCTTCAGGACAAGGTATGATCATTATGAATTTTTAGTGATGCCCTTTAGATTGACGAACGCCCCTGCAGCCTTTATGAGGTTAATGAATGAAGTGTTCAGAGACTATCTAGATAAGTTTGTGATAGTCTTTATTAATGATATTTTGGTGTACTCTCGATCTTATGAGGAGCACGCACAGCACTTATGGTTAGTACTTCAGATACTCCGAGATAAACAATTATATGGAAAGCTCAGTAAGTGTGAGTTTTGGCTAGATTAAATAGCTTTCCTTGTTCATATAGTTTCAGAGGAAAGAGTATTAGTAGATCCAAGTAAAGTAGAAGCTGTGCTTAATTGGGAAAGACCGAGGACAGTTACAGAGGTACGAAGCTTCCTTGGTTTGGCAGGGTATTACAGAAGATTTGTGGAAGGATATTTCAAGATTGTCGTTCCTTTAACTAAGCTCACGTGCAAGGAGACTCCGTTCATATGGACTGACCAATGTGAGCTCAATTTTCAGGAGTTAAAGAGGAGATTAACAGTGGCACCTGTGTTGACTATCCTTGAGGGATCAGGAGGATTTTCTATTTATAGTGATGAATCCCATCAAGGATTAGAGTGTGTGCTCATGCAGCATGGGAGAGTGGTCGCTTATGGATATCGACAATTGAAAGACCATGAGCGAAATTACCCCACGCATGATTTGGAGCTAGTTGTTGTGGTGTTTGCCTTGAAGATATGGCGACACTACTTATATAGGAAAAAATTTTAGATCTTCATTGATCACAAGAGTTTGAGGTATCTCTTTGATCAGAAAGAGTTAAATATGAGACAAAAGAGATGGATGGAACTCCTTAAGGATTATGACTGCGAAATTCTATACCATCTGGGTAAGGTGAACGTAGTTGCTGATTCCCTGAGCAGGAAGAGTATGCTATCTACTATGATGATCAGGGAATGAGATTTATTGGAGCAGTTCGTCAAACTCCGGATCAGAGTTAAAGAGGTAGAGACTGGATGTTTGGCTAGCCTACGAATAGAGCCCAAGATCATGGATCAGATTAGAGCTGGGCAGCACAATGATCAGAGGTTGATTGATATGGTTAGCCAAGCTGAGCAGATTTCTCTTTCGGATCTCACAATCAGTGAGGATGGATTATTGAGATTCAGATGACGAATTTATGTATCGAACGATGATAAACCTGAAGAGACAGATACTGAGAGAGTCTCACTGCTCGTGATACACCATGCACCCAGGGAGTACTAAAATGTATCGAGATTTGAGAAAAATGTACCGGTGGAGTGGTATGAAGCGAGACGTGGCAGAGTATGTGGCCAGATGTTTAGTATGCCAGTAAGTGAAAGCTGAGCATCGAAGCCCGGAGTACTACTACAGCTTTTACCTGTACCTACATGGAAATGGGAGCATGTCGCCATAGACTTTATTATGGGTTTACCGAGGACCCGGAGAGGTCGTGATGCTATATGGGTTATAGTGGATAGACTGACAAAGGGTACCCACTTCCTTGCCATCAAGAACATAGATGCGGTGGATGCCTTAGCTGAATTATATGTCAGCGAGATAGCTAGATTACATGGGGCTCCAGTGAGTATTACTTCTGACAGAGATTCTCGATTCACTTCTAGATTTTGGACCCAGTTTCAGGAGTCCATGGGATCTAGATTGAGTTTTAGTACCTCCTATCACCCTCAGACAGATGGTCAGTCAGAGAGGACTATTCAGACCTTGGAGGATATGTTGAGGGCGTGTACGATGGATTTTAAGGGATCAAGGGATGATCACCTTCCCCTAGCAGAGTTTGCGTACAATAACAGCTATCATGCGAGTATTAGAATGGAACCTTTTGAGGCTCTATATGGTAGGAGGTGTAGATCCCCCGTAGCTTGGGAAGAAGTGGGTGACAAAAAGATAAATGCTCCTGAGCTTGTTGAGCAAGCGGTACAGAGTGTGAAACTCATATGTGAGAGATTACGGGCTGCACAGAGTAGACAAAAAAGCTACGCGGATGTGCGTAGACAGCCACTCAAGTTTGATGTCGGTGATGCAGTGTTTCTGAAGATATCACTGAGTAAGGGTATCAGGAGGTTTGGAAAGAAAGGGAAATTGAGTCCTCGATACATAGGACCATTCAAGATTCTTGAGAGAGTGGGAGAGGTAGCCTACAGATTGACGTTACCCCCACAGATGTTCGGAATACATAACGTCTTTCATGTGTCTATGTTGAGGAAGTACCACTCGGACCCATCTCATGTCATAGAGAATGAAGAGATGGACATACAAGAGGACATGAGCTACACTGAGAAATCCGTCCGGATTCTTGATAGAAAGGAGAAGGTACTTAAGACCAAAAGCATCCCATTAGTGAAAGTTCTATGAAAACATCATTCAATGGAAGAGGCAACTTGGGAATTGGAAAGTCTCATGAAGGAGAAGTACCCCCATCTGTTTGACGAGTTGAGTTGAATTTGGAGGACCAAATTCTTTTAAGGTGGGGAGGATTTGAGGTCTGAGATTTTTAGACATATTTAAATTACGTAATGAGAACATGAAGTGTAATTGATTGAACTAAATATGATGTACTCATATATTGAGGTGGTATGGAATGAAATTTTAAGTGATGAATGAGTTATGAATGAGATTTTATGTTAAGTGTGAAACTATGAGGCTAAATCGATCTTGGGGAAGAGAGGATCGATCTGGTAGGCCAAAGTAACAAGGAATGAGGAATTTAAACGAGCAGATAGATCTCCAATGGAAGAGGATCGATCTCCTTATGATTCTGTAATGAAGAGATCGATCTCATGAGGAAGAAATCGATCTCATGAAGCATTCTGTAAGGAGAAGATTGATCTCCTCAAGGAGCAGATCGATCTCATGAAGCATTCTGTAAACCAGAGATTGATCTCATAATTGGAGCAGATCGATCTCATAAAGCTATTAAGAGATCGATCTCACCCCACGACAGATCGATCTCCTAGGCATAAAATTACCCCAAAACGTTGCCAAATTCAAATGCAGATCGATCTCATCAAGGACCAGATTGATCTCCTACCCTCCGTCTATAAAAAGACCCATGTGTTTTCCTGCATTTCATCTTTTCTCTTTCTTTCAAACCTCCATTTCAGTCGAGCCCTAGCTTTCTCTCTTCTAAAGTCCCCATTTCCATCCAAATCGAAGGTTGTAGCGAGAAGGAAAGTTTTTCCTCATCCAAGGAGAACAACATACTTAGAAATCGAAAGACGAATTAAATCGAGGCAAAAGTTGAGCACTGCACAAGTTGGGTAAATTTCTAAACTTCGATCTTGGATTTTAGAGTGATTTTGGTGATTATGGTTGTAGGCATTGTGATTAAATAGCTAGGAAATGGTTAAGGATTGATGAAATTATGATTTTGTTGGAGTAAAGGTAACGTTAGGCAATTTGTGATAATTTGGGATTTTTGACTATAAATTTGGAATTGAGGCAATGAGGTGAATTTAGCATGGAATATGGTGTGAGAAATGTAGAATTTGAGGTATAATGGATGAGTATGCGAATTGTGATAAAGTTATAAGAATTGAGTTATTTGAGGTGTTAATGAGAATATGAGCAAATGTGTGCTCAATAATGCAATTGAGTTGGGTTATTGATGTTTTTAACATCGTTTGAATAGCTCGAGAGTTTCAAAGTGGAATACGAGGCTAGTTCATGATACGAGGGAACAATTACACTATACGAGGTGCAAAAAGATAAGGGAAAACTTAACTCATTTGTTTGTGTTGTTTTATGTTGATGTTGTAGCATGAAATGTGATTTGAGAAAACAAACACGTTTTTATGAGTTGTGAATGAGTATTGCATACGATTTTATAGTCAGTTGGGGGCCAATTTTTATTGAGTTGAAAACAAATGTGAAATTGTTTTACCACTGTTTTGAGTTTTAAACGTGAAAAGAGATTTAGGCTCTACGTTGAGGCGTACTGATATTGATAAATATGTGCGTGGTTTTACCAGTTGGAACTCGGTTTTAACATGTTTTGTGTTTGGTACACAAATGTTTTAAATGAGATTTATGAGAGAAAACCATTATGAGTTCTACGTGAAGGCAAAGCATTTTATATGATAATGGCTAATGATTGAGACTTAGGCGTGTCATGTTGAATACACATCAGGCCTTGCTTTGGTAGCATGTAAGTCAGATATTCCTCCGTTTTGGTAACGAGAGATGCCTCTATTTTGGTAACGAGAGATGCCTCCATTTTGGTAACGTGAGATGACCCCCGTTCTGGTAACGCTGGGTGGCCTTGCTTTAGTAGCATGTAAGACCGATAGTGTGCATGAGGAGAGGCATTACTTTGGTAGTATGTAAGGTCGGGACTTATTCTAGTAACGCGTAAGTCCAATATGCCATGTACACGACCATATTATCGACGTTCCCTCTTTTGAGGATGCATGGGATGCGTACCCAGAGGAGATTTATTATGATGTGCCATGACGAATTTTATATGAGTTTTATTGCCTAGTCTCCTTTTTATACACATGAGTTGTGTTTTTTGGCTATGCCACGTGCATTCTATTGAGGTGATTTTTATCACGTTTTAATGAGAAAAGCCTTTATCGCATTCTGATTTCCACATGCTTGTGACTGTGATTTGTACTGAGTCATGTACTCTCAGGTTTTTACGTGAATGCATAGAAATGAGTTGAGAATGATGTTTTAATGAGTTCATGCTACATTTTAATTGAGTTTCAACTGTGAATTAAAATGATTGTGCTGTGCAAATCATTAATTTAACAATGAGTCCCTTACCCCTTTACTGAGCGATTTAGAAGCTCACCCTGTTTTATCTCCCCCCATATTTCTTCAAGTGAAGAGAGTTCTCTGCGACATACAGATTAGTGGCTAGTGGAGGATTTGAGCTCCTGGCTACATATTGTACTTGAGATACATTTTAATATTTCATGTATCCAGACTAGAGTTATATTTACAGACACTTAATGTACTATGATGTATGGGATGTATTAGGATAATTAATCGAAATTAAGGAATGTAAATGGTATAATATTTATTCATGAGATGATGAGATCTTGAGGTGTGGGTTTATATTTTATACATGATGATGCATGACACTGCACAGGAATGCACCCTTTATTGTGAATGGATGTGAAAAAGTTTTAAATTTGTCCTGTTTTCTGCGCTTTCGGGGCGTCACAGTCTGAAGGTCATAGAATGGAAGCAATATTTTAAGGGGTCCAGAGTGGTAACCATTTTACCCCTGGGAAGGGCAAAAATTAAGATTTTAGAAAAGATCATGAAAAGCAAGAACAGGATGTTCTTGAGTCTTTTACTGCTTTTAGCATGTGGATAGCTAGCTGGCTAGCATTTAAATGGTTTACAAGAAAACAACTTGATTTGATTTTAACAATCATTCTTTGCAAGGAAATTAGCCACCTACATGGGTTTTGTGGAAATAAAGCGTGCTGGAGCGTTGCTCGCACGAGATTTGACATTTTCATACATGCATTAGTGTTGGAGCGGTGCTCGCACTAGAGTTTTACATACATGAGTGCTGGAGCCTAGCTCGCACTAGTTTTCACATGGATTTATGACATAGTGCTGGAGCGTTGCTTACACTAGATGTTCATTATACATTTACAGTCGTGCTAGAGCTTTGCTCGCACATGATTTTATTACATGTTGGGAGCCGTGCTGGGAGCTTCGGGTAGACTTTGTCTCACACCGATTAAATAGGCTCGCACTTGCGTTTTGAGATCTAGCATGATTTGATATAATGATATGGGTCCGCGGAGTACGTTGTACCGTGCATGTAGCTTGAAGTACATTGTATCGTGCTTGGATATATATATATATACCATCTTCGGACAAGGTAAAATCTGCTATGGACCGACGGAAAGGACGTGACCCACCTCCCGTGCGGAAGTAGATAGACGTGATACCTCACACACTAGGATCCGTGTAGCCTGGGATCATAAAGGATATGACCATAGTCCTAGTTATTACCCTTATTATTTGCCTAATCTCACATGTCACCCGGTTTACGATGATTGCATGTTTTAAATTATTTTGTGGGTCAGGACAATCCGAGGGAGGGGCTGAGTCCTGATGGATGGTGATTTTGTATTGATTTGTGTCAAGCATGAACTATTTTAAGTACACCTCGCGTGATGATTTTCCATGTTTTATTTTCTGACTTGTGCACTGATTTGAATAGCATGAACTGCTTTACATACCATGAACACGTGCATGAACTGATTTTTTTGGGTATGACGTTTAACTTCATGGTGTTATGCATGGCATCACGATTATGTAGATAGTACAGTTATCTACTTGCTCGTATGATTGCCTTACTGATAATTCTATTTTTAATAGAATTATTTGTGCTTAATTCCTTAATTAATTATTTAAATCCCCATATTATTTTTTTAATTATCCTCTTTATTTAATTAAAATTCTTTAATGTGCAGATAAATTAAATCTAGATGAAACTCAGTCGTTTCAGTCAAAAATGGGCTGAAAATGGGCTAAAGGAGATTGGACCACTTCAAAATTGCAGATCGAGTCACCAGTCGTCCCGACACCCGTGATGACAGGTGTCCGTATTTTATTCGCTCCGAAACGATAAGATCAATGGACACCGTGCCAACCTTCTGGAAGACACACGCCGGGCCACATCACACAACCAACTGGATAAACTAACAAGTGACATGAAAATATCTACACTGCAGCGAATGGAATGAAGACAAGTGGCCAAACAATGCCAACTCATCTAAGATGAAAAAATTATCATTGTACCCCTAGGTTTGTGTATAAATAGAACATGATGAGCAATTGAAAGGGAGGTAGTTTTTACTGTAGTTTTTAGGGAAGTTTTAGGGTAGGAGTAGTGTAAAGTAATTTAGGAGTAGTTTTAGTTTAGGGTAACTTTAGTTTTATTGTTAGTTTTATTTTTCCTTGTTTTTAAAAGCTTTCTGATTAAGTTGTTTTTTTTTTAGTCACCATTTTATCTTCCTCTACCTAGCTATTGTTCATGTCAATTTTCTTTTGTTATATGTTATGAAAAGCTTCTTATTCTTGGTTTTGTAAAGTTTCATTCCTTTATTTTTATGGTCGGGTGTTTATGAAAAGCTTTTAAGTGTTTTTATAGTTTGTATTCTCGGTTTGCTTATCAAGTTGGTTTATTCCTTTGATTTTCTATTGTCAATCGGGTTAATGGTTTCATGGGGCAATTGAGTAGTGTGAGAGGGTATACATAGCTGGTGACAGTGGCTAAGCATCCTCTCCTTGCTCCGTTGTATCCATTAGCAATGGTCATCTATGCCTTTGTTTTCAAATCTATCATTTTACATTAACTACTATGTTTCTTTGTTTTATTATTCTTCTCATTTGCTGTTTAAAGTTTTAATCAATATTTCTTCTGTTTGTGTGTGTTTCGGGTTTCTTTGCTATGTGGAGCCGAGAAAGTTTGTGCTGAGGGAAGAAGGCTTTGAGGTTGTAGTAGCAGGACTAGCATAAGGTTCGGTGGCTACGGTGTGTTCCAGTCGGGTGTTGCAGAGCATATCTTTACCAAGGAGCAACTGATTTGTGCAGATGAACCGTATGCAGACATAGCACGACAGGATGTGGTAGCAGCAGATCAACAAAAAAGATAATGCTTGGACATGCACCTGTCTCCAGTATAGTGGTAGCAAGCATATCAGTGAACCTGCAAGCACACAGTATATTTCCTGCGTCTGGGACGATGGTTGCCACATGACCAACCCTACAATAATCTCGCTGCTGAAGTGCAGAGAATGAAAAACTGCAGTAGCAGTGACTGACCTTGTACCGCTGCAGGGAGGCTAACGTAATTTGCAGAGGTGCCATGCGGCATGTGCAGCAAACAGCAGTGCAGGACATGCTGGAGCAGACAAAGAAGAAGAGTGCACAGTACCATCGCACATGAGGGACCGCAAGCTAGCTGGACATTTGGTTAAGGCCGTGTTTGGCCATCCCATTTTGGTTACATAATCCATTTTCATGCATTTTAGATATCTTAATTTCAATCTTATTTGTTAGCTTAAGAAATTAAAGTTTTAAATTAGTTTGCATGATTAGTTATAGTTCCTTTACTTGATTAGTTCAAAACTTAGATTTAATTATGTCATTAGTTAAATTTTATTTTAGTGTTAGGTGTTGCATTTAAAATTAAATTAGGGATATAATCATTTTATGCATTTTTAAGTTTTCATTTTAAATTGAAAAATCCAAAAATATTTCTCATGCATTATTTAGATTTTGTTTTATTTTTAGTAATTAGTTAGAGTTAGATTTAATTTAGGATCATTTTAGAGGTAATTAGTTTCTTAGTTAGAGTTAAGAATTTCTTTAGGTTAATAACATTTTATATTATTAGACTTTAGGTTAGTTTAATTTGCATTTTTATTAATTAGTTTAATTACATGCATATTTTATTTTTAGGATTGTTTAATTTTAGTTTAATTAATTTTGTTTCTTATTTTCATGTTTGCATTCTAGTTTATTTGCATGAACTAATTTGAACTGTTTTAATTATCTTTTGTAGGTTAATGCTTTTAATTGCTTGGAGCACTATAAGTAATTTTAGCTCTGTTTGATTTTCTTTATTTTATAGTTTTTATTATTTTCATTACTTGTTAATTCTAGCCTTGTAGATCACCCATAAAAAATTCATAATTTGATAGAATATACTTAGGGTAAGATTAACCGGTACTTAATTAGGTAATTCAACTTCTCTGTGGGACGATAAGTCGGGACTCAAATCTCATTATTATTTGTACGACCCGTGCACTTGCAGATAAAACATCTAGGTCACTTATAGTGGGCGTAGTTCGTACCACTTACTAAGCGTGTGGTTGCTCACCCCTCTTATTTTCCCCCTCTGCTGAGCACTTTCAGTAGATTGAGAGAGACTAAGGATTTGATTCCTGGTGTCCGCTGCATCCCATCATATAAAGGTATACACATTTGTACAGTTTTGTATCTAGACATGTAACAGCACAGTAATATTTTGAATGTAACATTTGGGGAAGTAAAAAATTGTAAACACATGTAAAATCGTAACTCTGACTATGAAATGCAAGTGTTTACATTTAAATAAAATGTGAGTTGAAATGTTATGGTTGGATGAGATTAACACCGATGCATAACCCAACTGTTGGTGGTTAAGCTGTTCACGATCGAAGGCAAGTAAGAATAATGGATCAAAAAAATGGTAGCAATTTTCGGTAATTGGGGATCATGATAGAAGTGGTATTATAGCCGAGTTGGTATGATGTGTGTCAGTGTTAATAATTAGGAAAATTACATCACTATGTTACTGTGCTTGTCTAGATACAACTGTGTATGTCGAGATGGGTTTGACTAAGAAATGGTTGTGAATGTAGGAATCGAGGCATTATGCCTAATACCAGTCGCAGTAGAGGGGCGAAAGCACAAGCTAGAGGCTGTAGGGGTAAGCCTGAGAGCGTACTGAGGCATCATCACATGAGACTCAAGAGGAGATAGAGGTGGAGGCTGATGTTGAGCATGCCTCGTAAGGTCTGGTAGAGAGATTGGAGAGTATTGAGGCACACTTCGCGAGGATACAACGGAGTATAGATATGATTTTGGAGTTGGTTGTCCAGTAGATACATGAAGTTGGGGGCGGGCAGGGTCCAGCTGCACAGGGTGATGCTAAACAGGCAGCTGCTCCTAAGATGCCTGCACAGCCAACCTAGAGGCCCTAGACTACAGATACTACTACACCCCCACCAGTACAGGATTCGCCTTCTCCTGTTGCTCCACCACAGGGCAGTAGAGGTTGGGGTTATGGATGTGACCTGGATAAATTACGATAGTTTCAGAAGTTTAGACCACCGTCTTTCAGTGGGATTAAGGACCCAGTAGCTACAAAGGACTGGGTGAATAAGATCGAGAAGTTATATGGGCTTTTCGAGTGCACTAATACAAAGATGGTTGCTTTTATTGCAATCATGTTGAAGGGATAGGCAGAGCATTGGTGGAAGTCCACCAAACCTATTTTGAGAGCCCAGCATACAGAGATCAGTTGGGATATAGTTTTGGAGGACTCCCGGAGGCAGTATGTTTCGGATACTGCGCAGCGGAAGCTGTAGATGGAGTTCTTGGGTTTGACCCAGGGGTGCAGATCTGTGGATGAGTATGAGACGAGATTTATCTCTCTGGGTAGGTATGATCTTGACACGATGAATAGTGAGGTCAAGAAGGTCCGAAAGTTTGTGGATGGACTGAGACCAGCCATCAGATCCTATTGGTTCCCTTAGATATACCGACCTATGAGGAGGCAGTGCGCAGGGCGCAGTTTTGTGAACATGATATTGAGCGGAATGCCTTAGAGTTTGGGAAGGTTGGTAGAGTGAGGGAAAGAGATAGAAAGTGACTGGCAGAGGATAGAGGCTTCAGTTATAGAGGTAGCAGGAGATTATCTTGGAAGAGGCCGAAGATTGAGGAGATCCGGGAGAGGACAGTTAAGCCTCCCATGTATCCGGTCATAGCTCCAGCGAAGGGCATAGTGATTGAAGGACCACGACCTACTACAGAGCAGTGCAGTAAGTGTGGTAGATACCATGGTACTTGACCATGTTATGGACCTCCTTCAGTATGTTTCTGATGTGGGAAACCAGTGCATATGATCCAAATTGCCCAGAGATGACTGAGAGTACCCCATAGAAGGGCAAGGAGCTGGAGAGAGCTTCTACTAATACTCCTACTTCGAGACGAAGAGCGACAGCTGAAGAGAAGGGGAAACAGGTAGTTGGTAGAGGGCGAGTACACGCTCTGAACCAGGATACTATGAATCAGTCTTCAGATAAGGTGAAAGGTACCATCTTGATTTTTGATCTTGAAGCTTATGTTTTGATAGATCCTGGTGCCACACATTCATTTGTATCGCTTTCATTTGCATATAAGTTGTTTAAATATACGAAGCTTACCCCGTTAAGTAGGAAGATGTTGATAAGCACTCCCATGAATAATAGTCAGCTAGTGGAATATGTGCTTAGGGATTGCTAGACGAAAGTAGGGGAAAAAGAAATGTCAGCCGACCTCATTTTAATGTATATGGGGGACTTTGATATAATCCTAAGAATGGATTGGTTGGTTGTAAACTGTACTGTGGTAGATTGTTTTTCTAAGACGGTAATGTTTTCAGGGGTAGATAGCGTTATCGTAAGTTTCCCCGAACAATGTATTGTAAAGTTCCCTTGAAAAGTAATGAAAGTCGTAGTTGTGAGCGAAATGGATGAATTTCTATGCTGACTAAATGATTAATATTTTGAAGGTTATATTGCGTACGTGGTTGAGGTGGATAAGGCACATCCGGAATTGAGAGACATCCCAATGGATAGGGAATTTCCAGATGTCTTTTCAGATGAATTACCAAGGTTACCGCCAGATAGAGATATGAAGTTTTGTATAGTTTTAGCACCTGGTATAGAGCCGATATCCAAGCCACCATACAAAATGGCTCTGATTGAGTTGGAAGAACTAAAGAAGCAGTTACAGGAGTTGTTGGATAAGAAGTCTATCAGACCGAGTGTATAACCTTGAGGAGTACCATTTTTTTTGTAAAGAAGAAGGATGAGAGCCTCCAATTGTGTATTGACTACAGGTTGTTAAATGAGGTGACCATCAAGAATAATGATCCCCTTCTATGCATCGATGACTTGTTAGACCAGCTTCGGGGAGCGTAGGTCTTTTCTAAGATAGATCTGAGATCTGGGTACCATCAATTCAGAGTTCGAGATAGAGATGTACCCAAAACAGCTTTTCGCACCCAGTATGGTCATTATGAGTTTATGGTTATGCCATTCAGGTTAACGAATGCTCCCGCAGCTTTTATGTCGTTGATGAATGAGGTGTTTCACCAGTATTTAGATCGGTTTGTTATCGTGTTTATCGATGACATCTTGGTGTACTCGAGATCTAAGGAAGAGCATGAGCAGCACCTGGGGATAGTGCTACAGACCCTCCGAGAAAAGAAGTTATACGCTAAACTCAGTAAGTGTGACTTTTGGGTAGAGCAGATATCTTTTCTGGGCCATATTGTATCGAAGGATGGTGTGTCAGTGGACCCATCCAAGATTGAGGCAGTGGTTTAGTGGCAGAGACCCTAGACAGTCACGGAGATCAAGAATTTCTTGGGTTTAGCTAGGTATTATCGACGGTTTGTGAAGGGATTCTCGAGATTAGCTGCTCTATTGACACGTTTCACGATAAAGAATGTTGAGTTTGTGTGGAACGATAGATGTGAGGAGAGTTTTCAGGAGTTAAAGCGTCGATTAACCATCACTCCAATCCTCACCATTCCTATCACCTCATGAGGTTTTTTTGTATATACAAATGCTTCGTACCAAGAACTAGGCTATATACTGATGTAGGATGGAAAGGTAGTCGTATATGGATCTAGACAACTGAAGGATCATGAAAGGAACTACCCAACTTAGATCTAGAGTTAGCAGTCGTGGTATTTGCTTTGAAAATATGACGCCATTATATATATGGTGAGAAATTTTAGGTATTTACTTACCATAAGAGCCTTAAGTATCTATTCTCACAGAAGGAGTTGAACATGAGTCAGAGAAGGTGGCTCGAGCTTCTAAAGGACTATGATTACGAGATTTTGTACCACCCGGGTAAGGCGAATGTAGTAGCTGATGCACTGAGTAGGAAGCATCTCGGGTTGGTATCATATATGATGTTCAAGGAACACGAGCTGTTGGAACAGTTCACGAGCCTTAGTTTAGATGTGACCCCACCTGATAGTGATAGTAGTTGTATTGTAGCTAGCCTGTGGTTGGAATCGAATGTGGTAGATCATATCTGACAGGCTCAACAGATTGATTAGCACTGCAGTGATAATATCGGGCAGATACAGAGGGTACAGAGACTGATTTTGAGTTGAGTTCAGATAGATTGCTGAGGTTCAGGGGTAGGATATGTGTTCCCGATGACCCAGAGATCAGGAGGTTGATCTTGACAGAAGATCATTCGTCGAAGTATACACTGCACCTGGGGACTAACAAGATGTATCAGAACCTCCGGAGAGTGTATTGGTGGTCAGGGATGAAGAGAGATGCAACGGAGTATGTGACGAAATGTCTCGCCTGTCAGCAGGTGAAGGTAGAGCATCAGAAGCCTGTAGGATTATTGCAACTTCTGTCTATATCGACATGAAAATGAGATCATGTCACTATGGACTTCATGATGGGTTTACCCAAAACCTGCAGGAATCACAATGCGATTTGGGTAATAGTGGACAGATTGACGAAGTCGGTACACTTCCTAGTTATGAGAGCCACCGATACTCTAAGTACTTTGGCGGATTTGTATGTGCTCGCGATAGTGAGGTTGCATGGTATTCCGATGAGCATTGTGTCAGATGGAGATTCCCAATTCACTTTCCACTTCTAGGAACATTTTGAGGAAGCTATGGGAACCCAACTAAGTTTTAGCACAACTTTCAATCCTCAGACAGATGGTCAGTCAGAGAAGACTATACAGACTCTGGAGGACATGTTGAGAGTGTGTGCACTGGACTTTAGAGGCTTCTAAGATGACCATTTACCATTAACAGAGCTCGCCTATAATAACAGTCATCATTCGAGTATTGGGATGGCACCATATGAGGCTTTGTATAGTCATAGATGTCGTTCCCCTATGGATGGGAAAAGGTGGGTGACCGATAGATATTTGCTTCCGACTTAATGAGACAGGCCTCTGAGGACGTCGAGTTGATTTGTGAGAGGTTATGGACAGCTCAGAGCAGACAGAAGAGTTGTGCTGACAGGAGACGGAGACCATTAGAGTTTACAGTGGGTGAGTCGGTATTTTGCAAGTTTCTCCTTCCAATGGTATAACGAGGTTCGAAAAGAAAGGGAAGTTGAGTCCTCGTTACATTGGACCCTTTGAGATACTTGATAGAGTGGGAGGTAAGGCCTACAAGCTAGCATTGCCACCTGAACTAGTAGGCGTTCATAACGTCTTTCACATTTTTATGTTATGGAAGTACTACCCGGATCCGACGCATGTGATTAGATATGAGCCATTGGAGCTCAACGAGAGCATGAATATTTTGAGAAGTCGGTTCGGATATTCGATAGGAAGGAGAAGGTGTTGAGGTCGATGACGATTCCCTTAGTGAAAGTTCTTTGGCAGCATCACACTGCATAGGAAGCTACATGGGAGTTGGAGAGTTTGATACAGAGGAAGTACCCAGAGTTATTAACCGACTGATTTGGTTTCAATTTGGAGGACCAAATTTCCTTAGTAGGGGAGATTATGTAAGACCCACTTTTGGTGATGTATTCCTTATGATTCCATGATGTACATACTTGTTACATGCTATATGAATCATAAGAGATGTAAGACCTATGAATTCTATGTACCCTTTATGATTCCATACTGTACATACAAGTTACATAATATGTGAATCATAAGAAATGGACCCTTTTTATGCTCTAAGTGTGAATAGAATGCAAAATGAGTAGTGAAGCAATTAAATGGAATCTTTCCTTTGAAATTTTGGAAAAATCTACAGCTGAAATCCTACAGATGAATGCTAGATCAATCTCCCTTCACGACATGATCGATCTTGTAACTCCAGAATGAAATCACAAAGGTTCTATAGGCAAGCAGATTGATCTCGATTTGATTCTACCTAGAAAGGATCTATCCCTTCCCAAAAGCAGATCTATCTCGATTTGATTCTGCCTATAAATGATCGATCCCTTCCCAAAACAGATCGATCTCGAATGGTCTCTAGCTAGAAAGGATCGATCCCTTCCCAAGAGCAGATCGATCCCACAACTTACTTACTGAATACTTGGATAGTTCAACTAAAGGAAGATCGATCTCTCACCTTGTAGATCGATCTCACAATCCTCATTTCTATTTAAAAGCCCGATGATGAGTCTTCTTCCCCAAATTGTCAAATATCTCTCCATTTTTAAGCAAAGTGAACAAGTTTTCTCACTCTAAAATATCATCGCCTTCCAAACAGATTTGAGAAAGGTTGCTTTTAGCAAAGTTGTTCCTAGTGATGAGGAGAACAACATAGTCAAAAACTAGTGGTTAAATCTCTGGATTGAAGGAGCAAGGTGTTTCCCCAATTTTGGCCAAAAGAGAACGGTTAAGCTTAGTGAGTTTTCAATACACCAACTTCAATTATGTTAATCTAGACATTTTTATGAGTTGATTGGTGTATGTATGGTTGGCTGAAACATCTTTGAGCATGCTTAATCATCCATGACTAAATATGGGTTTAGTGTGAAAAAGTGAGCTATGGTTGATTTAATGATGAATTGATTATACTGTGGTGTTGGTGATGTTATATGCATGATTTTGAGATGGTTTTGTGAAATCAGTTTATGGAATTGGATGAAGTTATGAAATGTACATATAAGGAGTTTGTGAAAATGCATGAATGAATGGAAAACTAAGGGTAAAGCATGCATGCCAAGTGCTTGATAAATAACTAAGTGAGTTTGCTAGCCAAATTGGCTAGGAATGGCGTGATGAGGGCTAGCATTCGACCATGGTGGCGTGATGGGTGTTCGGCCACCATGCCATGGCCGAATGTGATCATGGGCCAAGCTTGATGCAATCGACCCAATAAGGCCAATGGGCCTAGGTGAAATGAATAGTATTGTGTGAATGAGCTTAAAATGGGGTAAGGCCATTAAGGTGTAATTAGGGCCAATAAGAGCAAATAGGCCTAATAAGATATATTAACTATGATGAAGTCAGAATAATGCGTTATCATTGTTGACTGATGTGAATGATGAATATTTGTAGCTCCAGAGGATATATCCGGAGCCAATTAGACCCAATCACGAAAAGCGGGAAAGCCAAAGAAACAGATTCCGAGTGATTTGAGGTAAGGAAATTTTGTTGGCTCTTAGAGATATCTGTACGTGTTTTCAGACACATTTACAATTTTTAAAATGTCTGAGGGTCATGGAATAGAAACAATATTGTAAGGGGTCTAGAGTGGTAACCATTTTATCCCTGGGAAGGGCAAAAATTGAGATTTTAAAAAAGATCATGAAAAGCAAGAACAAGATGTTCTTGAGTCTTTTACTGCTTTTAGCATGTGGATAGGTAGGCTAGCTAGCATTTAAATGGTTTGTAAGAAAATGACTTGATTTGATTTTTATAATCATTCTTTGCAAAGAAATTAGCCACTTACATGAGTTTTGTGGAAATAAAGCGTGCTGGAGCGCTGCTCGCACGAGATTTAAAGTTTTTATACATGCATTAGTGCTGGAGCGGTGCTCGCACTAGATGTTCACTATACATTTACAGTCGTGCTAGAGCTTTGCTCGCACGTGATTTTATGACATGTTGGAAGCTGTGCTGGGAGCTTCGGGTAGACTTTGTGTCATACCGATTAAATAGGTTCGCACGTGCGTTTTGAGACTAGCATGATTTGATATGATGATATGAGTCCACGGAGTACGTTGTACCGTGCATGTAGCACGGAATACGTTGTACCATGCTTGGATATATATATATACCGTCTTTGAACGAGGTAAAATCTGCTATGAACCTATGGGTAGGACGTGACCCACCTCTCGTGCGGAAGCAGATATGCATGATACCCTGCACACTAGGATCCGTATAGCCTGAGATCACAGAGGATATGACCATAGTCCTAGTTATTACTCTTATTATTTGCCTAATCTCACATGTCACCTAGTTTATGATGATTGCATGATTTAAATTATTTTGTGGGTCAGGACAGTTTGAGGGAGGGGTTGAGTCCTGATGAATGGTGATTTGGTACTGATTTGTGTCGAGTATGAACTATTTTAAATGCACCTCAGATGATGATTTTCCATGTTTTATTTATCGACTTGCGCACTAATTTGAATAGCATGAACTACTTTACATACCATGAATACGTGCATGAACTGATGTTTTTGGGTATGACGTGTAACTGCGTGATTTTATGCATGGCATCATGATCATGTAGATAGTACAGTTATCTACTTGCTCGCATGATTGCCTTACTGAGCGTGTGATTGCTCACCCACCTTTTTATTTTCTCCATCTATAGAGCACTTTCAGTAGATTGAGAGTGACTGAGGATTTGATTCCTAGCGTCCACTGCATCTCATCATATAAATGTATACACATTTGTACAGTTTTGTATCTAGACATGCAATAGAACAGTAATATTTTGAATGTAACATTTGGGGATGTAAAGAATTGTAAACACATGTAAAATCGCAACTCTGACTATGAAATGCAAGTGTTTACATTTAAATAAAATGTGAGTTGAAATGGTATGGTTGGATGAGATTAACACTGATGCACAGCCCAACTGTTGGTGGTAAAGCTGTTCACGATAAGAGGAAGGTCAAAATTATGGATAAAAAAAAATGGTAGCGATTTTCGGTAATTGGGGGTCGTGACAGTATAGTGACAAATCACCTAAGTAAAAGGAAAAAGTTAGCTTGCAATTCCAAACTTCCGAGGGCATTACAATAGTATTGTGATCCCAAGTCTGAGGATCACTTATACAACTGTCACTTAATAGGATATTCTATAGACATTTAAATGAATAAACCAAGTGGATTTCTCAATGCAGGTCAGTTCAGTGAACTTGTTTTTTCAAATAAACACCTAATATTTTAGTCTAAGCATATTAATACTTCAATTTATGAAATCAATTGCTTACCTTCTCAAAGTAAAGGCATAATATTATACTAGTCTCAACAACATATAACAATATCCCTTTTTTTTTCTTGATAATGTTTGACTAGGAACAATTTTAGGAACACAATACTTTTATGCAATAGGAACCTCATAATTATTGACCACTTTTTAATTCCCTTTGCAAAGTATATTTTGCTTAAAAGACCTTACCATAATTAAGTTTAAATCAATATACTTTGTAGATAAAGAATAATATCTATATTAAATATTTGTTTCAAAACAACAAATGTTTAGATATCCAAGATAAAAAATGTTCAAATTGGCTAGAGAGCCTACCCTCATACCCACAATTTCTTTATCATATAACACATCTGTAGCGCTTCTCCAGTTGCTCTCGCTATTAATATCAATTATTGTCTAATAAAAATTAATATTAAAAGTTTGTAAATATTATTTCAATTGAATTATTTTTTAGTAATAATAATATTTATATTATATATAACTAAAATATTATTTAAATCACATCAAATTTTAATATGATTAAATGAAGATATTTAATATTAATATTAAATAATATAAAATAATATTATTTAATATTACGTACATAATATTATTTAATAAATATATTTTTATTTTTATTTAATTTTTAAATTTTATTTTATGAATTGAATTATTATATCCGAGTCAATTTAAAATTTTGTTTTTAATATGTAACAATATTAATAAAATATATTTTCTGTTTTTAGAATTTAAGAATAAAACAAAATTAAAATAAAATTTTCAAAATCAAAAAACAAAAAAAAAATTCAAAAGACCCTTTAATTATTTGGTTCTTACATAAAATTTATGAATAATCTTAATAATATTTTGATTTAATAATTAAGACTTGTAATATTAATTGTTACCACTTTTTAAAATAACTTGAGTATAAAATTCGAGTCTCCACTTTCTCTTGTGCCTTTTTAAAAAAATATATATTGATTTAGGATTTGTGATGAAAAAGAAATAATTCTATTTGATATGTGAAGCCAAAAAAATTAAAAAGATCTCTAGAGAAATATTTAATTCATCCACATGAATGTGAATGTGATGGATGCTTCTCTCCCTTGCACCATTTAAAGTGGTGGGTTTGACCAAACAATTGTATACAATTAACATTTATTTGTCATATAATAAGACTTTTAAAATTACAATTCACTCAAAATTAATGCTACTAATTATAAAAATCTAACATTAAATTGAAAGGAAGTTGGTGAAACCCTTGGGTCCAGCTGTGTGCTTCCTCTTCATTTAAGATAGGAAAAAAAATAGAAGAAAAAAAATTGGTTTTCTTTTACATATACTATGTATGTATATATGTGTATATACTACTACTAGCACTAGTAAACACAATTTAATTTTTTTTTTTTTTTTTTAAGCTTGGAGGATCAAATTCTGAACTGGGTTCTCGATCTCAGCCTCCTAAAGGTGAAAGAAAAGAAAACAAAGAGAAAAAGGGGTTGGAGTTTAGTAGATTTTTATTCTGTCTATGAATCTTTGCTTTTAAAGGATGGAGCAACCTATTTCTCAACACTCATCTAATACTCCCAGAGGGTTTCGAGTTCAAGCTCCATTGGTAAGCTCCAACATCATCTTTTCACGTTTCTTTTCTTTTTCTTTGTGAAATCTACAAGGTTTTTGAGATACTCGGTCGATGAATTTGTTGGAAACGTGATTTGAAGATACCCAGATGGAGTGATCGGAATGGCATGGTTCCTTGTTGGGATTTAGTTTTCATGAAAATTTGAAGATACTCGGATGGAGAATTGTAATGAATTGGGCATTTGGGATTTTAAATTTTGAGACTTTGACAGTTTTTAGTGTGCTTAATTATGCTTTTTCTTTCTGAAGGGGTTCTGAAACTACCCGTGTGAAATGCTTTCTTGTTCTGTGTATTGAGTGGGGATTTTGCTCTCTTCATTGGGTTGTGATTTTTTTCGGAAACCTAAAGATTCCCAGATCAAATTCTTTTGAATCAATCTACCATTCTTTTGGGGGTAATTTGGGATTTGACGAACATATAAATAAATAGGGATCATTTTCCTTCTTGCAACTTTGCCTCTTCAGTTCTCAATTTGATTCTCTGTATTTCAATTCTACATCTTAAATTCCTTCAACTTTGGTGTTTTCTTTCCCCTTCATTCTAAGTTTTGGAGTCTTTTCTCTTAAAATTTTGATGAATATTTATTATTATTATTATTATTATTATTATTATTATTATTATTATTATTTGCTTGAAAGAATTAAATGTGGTCTTAAAATTACTAGCTTTGGTTTAACTTCTTTGCTTCATATACTTTTCTTCTTCTTCCCTTTTTTTCTTTTTTGATATTTTGAGAGTGTTGTTTATCAAATATTAATATAGTTTTGTTTCTTAGAAGATAAAATGAAGCATTAAGAAGAGATAATGCTCTGCAGTTTGTGGCCTGGCTTGTTTGTCTGAACGTCCTTAAGTTATGTGCTAATTTGGCAACTAGCATCGTATAGAAAGAACTATGGAGGAGCCTCTGTTGGTTCCTCATAGTGTTTTTTAGATGGATATACATTCATGTATAGATTGTGGCTTTGTGCTTGATAAATGGTTTGGTTGTTGCATAACCTATGAATGAACTGGTGTGTAAGCGGTGAAAATAATTTTATTAGAGTATAATGTCCTAAAAACAAGACAAAAGGAGTTGCTGGGTCGAAATCTATTAGCTTGGACTCATGGGTTCAATAGTTATCCAATATTATTTAAAGTCTATTTGATCTTGGGTTTCTGTTTCCAAAATCCCGGGATTCCAGCACTCCAGCTCTTATAATATAAATCCCTTAGATTGTCACTCACATGCATAATCGTGCCTTATTTATTTGTGATGGGTCATGTCAGGGATTTGTATTAGTGTATCTTAGTTTTCCATTCTCTATTATTTCAAGTTTTTAGATTTGGTGGTTCTCTGAAATATCAGAAACCTTTAAATTTGTCAGTTTAAAGCTGATAAATTATTGTATACTCTAGTGTACTTTTTCATGTAGATTCATTGGCTTTGGCACCTGGCTTGAAATTGGGCCTCCTCTTGCCTAGTAGTAACTTAGTTTTAATTTTAGTTGAATCGAAGATCTTATCAGCAAAGTAGGTTAATTAAATTTCAATACCATATTGGATGACTGCTAGACATAATTGTATTTTTGTTTATCTTTTAACTTTTATTTAAGTCCCTTGTTCTTTGATACCATATCCAATGGTGTAACTTTTAGTTTCTTCTTTCCCATCTGCATGAGTTTTTGCATGTCCCATTTTCTCAATTCATATGTGTTTCTGAAGAGTAAGGAGAATGGATGGAAGGGCTGTTTGCCTTCCTTGAATAGTGCTTAATGATTGTACTTAATATACTTTAAAGAAACTTGGAGTATTAGCTTCTATTTTATTTCTGAAAAATCTGCGATGCAAAGTTTCTAGGAGTCAGAAAATACTCTTATAGCGGGGTTATTAAATAAAACTGATGATGCCTCCTCTGGTTTTAAAATGGTTGAAGTGCATGCTCTCCAATCTCCATACAGGACAAGAAATTGCGAAAAAAAGAAGCTTCCTGTGGGACTCATATGTTAGCTCCCATGTCAGAAGCTTTAGGTAGAATTCACAGGTGAACATTTGGCACATGCCATGTTAAATCAAGCAGCTTTTCATACTAAACAAACAAGTAATTAAGGGCTGAGGATCTATACCCTAACTTATGATTTTTCTAAGAAAGCTCAAACTTTTCTTGGTTGTCATGTGGAAATGATAATGGTGGATTTATGTTGCTGCCTTTGTTGATATTTTTTGTAAGAACTTAAAGTTCGAATCAGGTACAAATTTTTGCAAAAGCCAGGATGTATTATCAATGATGCATCTAATATGAGTAATTTTTTTTCCCCTGCACTACTTCTTTCTCATGTTCGGGTGTCCATCGATTTTTAGTGCCTTCCTAACTGGAAAATTTTTGCAGGTTGATTCTGTATCTTGCTATTGTAAAGTGGATTCTGGATTAAAGACTGTTGCTGAAGCTAGAAAATTTGTCCCAGGATCAAAGCTTTGTATCCAGCCTGATATCAATCCTAATGCACACAAGAGTAAAAACTCCCGCAGAGAGAGGACTCGAGTTCAGCCACCTCTCCTCCCTGGCCTTCCTGATGATCTTGCCATTGCATGTCTGATTCGAGTTCCTCGTTCTGAACACCGAAAACTCCGTCTAGTTTGTAAGAGATGGTATCGCCTTCTGGCTGGGAACTTCTTTTATTCTCTTAGGAAAAGTCTTGGAATGGCTGAAGAGTGGGTTTATGTCTTCAAACGAGATCGTGATGGAAAGATCTCATGGAATGCATTTGACCCTACCCATCAGCTGTGGCAGCCACTTCCTCCAGTTCCAAGGGAGTATTCTGAGGCCCTTGGTTTTGGTTGTGCTGTTCTAAGTGGTTGCCACCTGTACTTGTTTGGAGGAAAGGATCCGCTGAGGGGGTCAATGAGACGTGTTATTTTCTATAGTGCCCGAACAAACAAGTGGCATAGAGCACCAGATATGCTTCGGAAACGCCATTTCTTTGGTTCCTGTGTAATAAATAACTGCCTTTATGTGGCTGGCGGGGAATGTGAGGGAATTCAAAGGACTTTACGATCTGCTGAAGTTTATGATCCTAACAGGAATCGCTGGAGTTTTATTCAAGATATGAGCACTGCTATGGTACCTTTCATTGGGGTAGTATATGATGGAAAGTGGTTTCTAAAAGGCCTGGGGTCCCATCGAGAGGTTATGAGTGAAGCATATGATCCTGAAACTAATTCCTGGACCCCAGTCAGGGATGGGTTGGTTTCTGGTTGGCGGAACCCTAGTATCTCTTTAAATGGACGGCTCTATGCCCTGGATTGCCATGATGGTTGCAAGCTTAGGGTGTATGATGGAGCCACGGATTCGTGGAACAAATTTATCGATAGTAAGCTTCATTTAGGGAGTTCCCGAGCCTTGGAGGCTGCTGCACTTGTTCCTCTCAATGGCAAGC
This sequence comes from Firmiana major, assembly GCA_033439115.1. Taxonomy (NCBI): domain Eukaryota; kingdom Viridiplantae; phylum Streptophyta; class Magnoliopsida; order Malvales; family Malvaceae; genus Firmiana; species Firmiana major. The sequence goes on from CM065905.1 coordinate 46,065,016, forward strand.
TTTGTATCATTCGCAATAATATGAGCATAAGTCTGGTTGATGTTTCGAGTCCAGACAAACAGGTTGAGAGCAACCCTCATCTTTGGGAAAACATTGCCGGCAAAGGTCATTTCAGGACCCTTTTTACAAATATATGGTCAAGTATAGCTGGCCGAGGTGGTTTGAGAAGTCATATTGTTCACTGTCAGGTGCTTCAAGCATGAAAACTAGAATTAAAATTTACGTATCCATGTGTAAAGGTTACTGCATTTGCTTAGAATTGTCATGCCATGGTAGTCAGATTTAAAAATGTTTATTTGTTCACCAACATTTTGGGGCTCAGCTTCTCCTGAATAGAAAAGCTGAATATATTCTGTTACCTTTCCTGACGTTTATTCTTGCTATGGAGATTGATATCAACGGTGACCCACCAGGCGGGGGGATTGAGGTCCTCATTAAGAATGTTCTGCTTGCAGTTGACTTGGAGAAGTGAAAGGAAGAAGATGAGCAGGGGTGCTTTTGAGTTATTGAAGAACAGCATGGATGATATCCCATTGTGCATTTGCAGGAGAGGTGGTTCACTGTTGATCTCGGCAATAGAATTATGAAGTTATTTCTTTACATTTATGAAGAGAGCAGATACTTGTAAATCTTGTCATTTGGGCGTACTACTGTCTTTCTATGAGATCTTATCTTTTGTAGTAAGTAATCTTTGAGATGCTTTGATATGTACATGGTTTCTCTGAGATGAGTTAATAAATAGTTGGATCCTCTTATCTTGGCGCCTGTGAATTATTTTATCTTGTTTGTAGATGGAGATGGCCACCATGTTTGTGTTTTGCTTTAGAATTCATGGATAGAACTTGAAAGAAAACTGTGAACCATGAATGCGAAGAACCCAAGAGAGGTGGGTTTTTGTTCCAAGGGGAAAAAGAGTTCCTCACTCGTGGCAGTGTCATTGGAAAAAAAAAAAATTAAAAAAAAAGGAACAAAAAAGAAACAAAAATCACTTTATTCTCAGCTCGTGACTACCACAGCTAAAGATCACTTAAAGCTGTCACTACATCCCTTCTCCATACATAGATTGAACTCTCTTCTCCCGATATGGGCTCATCCCGCTGAAAGGTAAGCTGATCGCGGAAGTTGCTGATGAAAGCATCTGCCAGTAGGTTTATATCCTCCTGTTGACCCTTGAAAGGTTTCCTTGGCATACTTCCTTCTGATCTCTCTGCCTCGTTGTCCTTGCTATCTATGTCGCGGATGAAACGGATAGGAACCTCTGCATTATGCTCCATGCTAGATATCAGCTTTCGGATTGAAAGAAGAGAGATGATTTTTCTTGAATTTCTAACTCCAACCATGATGCATTTATAGCTAAAATATCTCTGTTTACAAGCATGATTTGAGCTAGCTAAAAACCAGCGAAAAGTAACCTTGGCGTCAGTGATGGCAGCGCCATCTTATTCTATAGCTGGAAGGCAATTGTTTTTTGACTTCGTTGGGTTGTTTACAATTAAAGATACGTTATGTCCAAACTTTTCAGGACCTATTTTTCTTTGTTACATTTGTTAATTGAGGCAACATATTCGCCCTTCTTGATCTTATACATTGAAATAAATGCAGAAAACATATTCAAAGGAAATATCTACTTCTACTGTTGTTGAACAAATAAAATTAAGCAAGAATAATAGTTTCCCTTCTTAGGTGTAAATGGACTTCCGAAAATGTTATTCTAGAATATTGCGCTTAAATAAATTGAAGAATAATATTGCACTTTCAAGTTTCTCTTGAGAACATGACAAAAGGAAAAAAAAAATAGAAAAGAAAAGAAAGATGGAGAATAATTTGATTCTCCACGTGATTGTATGTAAAATTGTGCTAAATGAACCTTAATAGAAGTGCATTTACAAATCCCTATAGGTGTTTATATCATAAACACCTTTCCACAATTACGTTTCATATGGACGAAGAATCAACGTCACTTCTGGAAGAAAGCATTATGTTCTGTGGTACTTGAAGTAAGCATCGTGTTCAACAGACAAGATTTTTGAATTTCCAATAAAGGATATTCAAATGTATGAATCTTGGTATTTGAATGCCAAAATTATATTCTCACACATAATGTGAAATCCTACAAGGCATTCAATTGTTTTTGTCAAGATAAAACGTTGATAAAGTTATTTAAAGGTTTAATAGCCAAATATACCATCAACTTTTTGTACAAAATGAAAATAAATCATTCACTTTTAATTTTATTGTATAAACCTGTAACGTTTTAAAATAATACAATTAAGTCCAAACTAATTATAAATTTTTACAATAAAATAATAAGATTGAGAGCTTATAAAACCTTAACTTCTTATTTATTTTATTTAATTGCATTATTTTGAAAGTTTGAGAACTTATTTCATAGTAAATAAAAGTTTATGGACTTTTTTACAATAAAATTAAAGGTTGAAAGTTTATATTTATTTTGTGTAGAAGGTTGAGAGTATATTTGACAATTAAACCTTATTTAAACCAGCACATGCTTATGCTATTGCTTATGCAGCTATCAACTGATATCATAAGTTGAAATTTGTATAAGCTTAAGCTAACATGTGTGTATGCTTCTTACTAGATCAAGTTTATAGAAAATGAACCTATAGGTGTCGTTCAATATATCATTTAGTGTCTATTGTTGTAATGCCTAGGTCTAGGAATCTAACTGCTCAATGTGAAAGATTAAAATGTAAGAGTCACCACTATATATATATATATATATATATATATATATATATATATATATATATATATATATATATATATATATATCACCTAGGTGTGATTAGGCCACTTATTTGACTCCATGGGATAAGCTTGGTCTATGTTTAAAAAATTTAAGTTCGAGAGTATGATAACGTGTAAAGAAGGATTAGCACTCCTGCAACGCAGTTCGATGGATGATACAATTTAATTATGTGTTATCTTAAATCAATCTTATTAATGTGATCCTTTCCTTCTTATTAATTTTTTATTATTATATTACCTAGGTGTGATTAGGCCACTTATTTGACTCCATGGGATAAGCTTGGTCTATGTTTAAAAAATTTAAGTTCGGAGTATGATAACGTGTAAAGAAGGATTAGCACTCCTGCAACGCAGTTCGATGGATGATATAATTTAATTATGTGTTATCTTAAATCGATCTTATTAATGTGATCTTTTCATTCTTATTAAATTTTTATTATTTAAATATTGTAAATATCTCAGGATTTCTCCATCATTCTGACGTCGAATTCATAAATATTTTATCAAACTTTTACACTACAAAAAGAACTCATAGACTACGTTTAAAAAGCGTAGTTTAAGACAAATGATTGCATTTTTTAATCGTAACCTATTTTGGCATAGTATTTTTTTCAAGTATCAAAGATTACGGTTTTGTTTTTTTGCATAGATTATACTATGATTCTTATCATAGTATAATCTATGATGTTAATCTATAGTTATGATCGTGTTGTACCCTATATATGATATTAGACTAAAGTTAGGAAAAAATTGTAGTGCTTTCATTTATGAATTAGACTACACTTTATAATTTAAAATCATGATTTTTTTTAGTTATATCTCAATAATTAACAAATAATTATCAAAAAAAATATTAATCCATTATTATAACAAGAAAAATTTTAAAAATTCAAAACAATCAATAAAAATCAAATTTCATCAACTATGTCATTAAACAACTCTTATATGAATAACATTAATTGATTAAATATCACATTTTCAAATCAGTAATTGTTTTGAACACATTTAAAATAATGTAGACATTCTCCCTTAACCCCAGCTATTAGAATAAAGCCTTTGATGATGTAGACACTCTCTTTGTGAGAACTGTAAATTTTATGTACTTTAGTTGTAAGATTTACTAAGTGAGAATTGTAATTTGGTGAATGTAATTATGATATGTGGATGTACACAAAGTTTTATATTTAATGAAGTATAAGGGGATAAAGATTTTAAGTCTTAAATGTGTATGGATTGAAATGTGGCCTATGGAGTAGATTATGGTGAGTTTTGCATTGAGTTTCCTGCAAATTGATGCAGCAGCAGTAGAATCCGTAAAGGCCAGATCGATCTCCAAGGATGAGAGATCGATCCCATAGCTCCAGAATACATAAAACGTGTAAATGCAGATGGGCAGATCGATCTCATAAGGAAGAAGATCGATCTCCTAATGCTTCTGTCTAGTAAGGATCAATCTTGTCACAAGGGCAGATTAACTCTCGGCTTGGAAGAGATCGATCCCCAATTCAAAGCCAGATCGATCTCCACTTAGTTTTCTTATGAAGAGCATATCGATCTGCACCCTCAACCAGATCGATCTTGTAGTTGTTGAGGGAGCAGTTTGGAGCAGTTGAATCGAGCAGAGATCGATCTCCTTCAATATCAGATCGATCTCATAAGCCCTGTCTATATAAGGATCACGAGATTTTACCTGGAAACCGAGCCTTTCTCTCTCTGCAACCCAAATCTTCACCATTTTCACCCAAACCAAGCTTTCTCTCTCTAAGATTCACCCTATTCTAGACAAAAAGGCAAGAGACAAAGTTGTTCCTCTTGTAAGGAGAACAACATACTAAAAAATCGAAGGTGGGTTTGAGCAAAAGGAAGAGACAAGTGTTCTACAACTTGGTCAAGAGAGGACAAGCTAGGTAAGCTTACAAGATCCTTGGTTTAAGCATTATCATTGAGTATATTTGTGAAAAAATGCACATTTATGTTTAGACATTTGGTTAGAGATGTTTAAAGCATGATGAAACCAACAAATGGGCTTAGTTAGAAAATTTAATGTGGATGTTTTGTGACGGTTATGAGTTAACTAAAATGTTGAGTTAGAATGAGTAAGAGAAAGAGATGAAAAATGAAAATGAGGTATATTGATGATTTAATGATGTGTGTGGACAGCTCGAGAATCCAACGTGGAAAACGAGGCTAGTTCGAGAGCCGATGATATTGTACTACGCAAGGTTCAAGAGGTAAGGGAAATAAATAATTGTGCTTGTGAGTTTTCTAATGAATGAAAACGTTTTAAAAGCATGAAAAAAAGTTTGATGAATGAGCATGTTTTATGAGATGATTTGATGTGTTGATAAATGTGTGAGTGTTTTATCGGTTTGAGCTCGATTTTCGATGTGATTTGTGTAATTGTGAACACATATGGTTTATAACCAAAATGGGTTTTTGTGATAACTACTATGAGCTCTACGTGAAGGTAAAACAATTTATATACAACAATGGCATGTTTGTACTGTGTGAGTGTTTTGTCGATTTGAGCTCGATTTGATGAGTTTTGTGTAAATGTGAACACAATGTGTTATAACCGTAATAGGTTTTGTGATAACCACTAAGAGCTCTACGTGAATTCAAAACGATTTTTATTGAGACTTTGGCTTGTCATGAGATACACATCGGGCTTTGCTCTTATAGCATGTAAGGCCATGCCTTGCTCTAGTAACACGTAAGACCGACGCCTCCGTTCTAGTAACGTGATATGACCCCGCTTCGCAGTAGCGATGGGTGGCATTGCTTTGATAGCATATAAGGCCGGGCCATGCTTTAATAGCATGCAAGACCGACGGCTGTACGACTCTGATCAAGTCTACAGCGTACCATGGCCATGTGTGTGTTATTGTCGACGAAATCCCTCGATTGGGGATGTCCGCCTAGGGGACAAGTTCAATCGTTGTGATGTGTCATGACGTTAATTTCATATGAGTTTTATAAAATGCCTAGTCTCGATCTATTTGATGATGATATGAGTTTTACTACTGTGATTTATATCATGCTATGAGATTTGATATAATGTGATTGGTGATTTCCATCATGTGCCTTATGCTAATGCCATTGTTCTTTATGCTAATGCCATTATTTTACACAGTTATTTCTATAACGACTTGCATGCTCATTATTTCCATCATATTGTGTTTGTGATGATTATTTTTATAACTCTATTATCCTCCTTACTGAGCGTTTTGAGAGCTCACCCTTTTTCATCCCCCCTCCAGATTATTTGAAATAAGTGAGATAGCGCCTGCCGCGTACGTGATATAGGCTGGTGGAAAAGACCTCCCAAGGCTATCACTTGTACACGCTTAAGGTATAATTCAATTCATTTTGTATCCAGACAATGTTGTAATACAAACACTTGTAATGAGTATTTTGGGATGTAATTAGGTTGATATGAAAGAAATGATTTGAGACATATGGGTTGATTCTTTTTGGGATATTATGTAATGGACTTCATTAAGTATGAGTTGCATGATCTTTGGTATAATGATTAGTGTTAAAACATAAGTGAGCACATGACACTACATAAGAATACACCCAGATTTGTTAATTTTGTTTTAAGAAAAATTTTAAATTAGCCCTAATTTTTGTGCTTCCGAGCTGTCATAGATTTTCTTGGTATCAGAGCCAAGGGTGTCCAGTACTGTCAGTGTCAGTAAATTGGAAGTAGATTACATCCCAAGTGTCTGTATTGTCTGGTAATGAATTGAATTTAATGAGTAAAATTATGATCAATACTTAATGAATACGCGCAAGCACGTAAGAGATAGAATATGAAGGGGAGAAAAGGACGTTCAGGGAAGCAGGCGCAGCCACCTTCGCCACCTGAACCACAGCCTGAGAGTCCGAACTCTCGAATGAATCGCCTAGAGCATGATATGCGTCAGGGATTCGAATAGATGGCAACGCTATTCGCGTAGCACTTTAGGGCTAATGCCTCGGGCACTACACTTGTGTCGACTCCACCACCACAAGGACCACCCGCACCCCTACCACAGATTGATCCGATGCCTCCTATCACACAGCCTCTAGTGCAAACCCAACTTGATGATAGAGATAAGGGTCGGATGAGGGACTTTCTGAATATGAACCCACTGGCCTTTAGAGGGGTGAAAGATCCCGCGAAGGCTGAGGAGTGACTGACTGAGTTACGACTCATATTTAACTTTTTGGGATGCACCGATGCAGAGAAGGCCAGTATGGATGCCTACATGCTAAAGTGATAAGCCCGAGATTGGTGGAGCACTACTCAGGGTATATTGGCATCTAGCCATGAGGTGATTAGCTGGGAGGTGTTTCAATCGGCATTTAAAACCCAGTATGTGCCAAGAGCTGCCCAGAAGAGGAAGCAAGCTAAATTCCTAAACTTGACTCAGGACAATATGACGGTTGATGATTACGAGAGCCGATTCACCTCTCTACTTAAGTATGACCCAGAGACTCTTAAGGATGAGAAGCTCCATACAGAGTGATTTGTGTATGAACTGAGACCCATCATCAGAGACCGGTTGATAGGGCTCTGTATCACTGAGTTTAAGGATGCTCTGAGACGATTACAAGAAGTGGAGAGGGGACTAGAGTTGGTATAGTCCCAGACTGAGTCTCAGATTTTGACTAGGGATAAGAGTAAGTGACTCGTGACCTCTCACACAGACCTTCAGAGGAGTTCTTTTAAGAGAAGACAATATGAGGGACCGAAGGGAAGAATTTACAGACCCAGGATTCCTCACATTATTAAGGAGACCCTTCGAGGTGTCAGACCAGAGGTTAGAGTCTACAGAGATTGTGGTAGATCACATGAGGGAAGCTGTCCCAAAACTATACAAGGATGCTATAGATGCAGGGACATGGGCCACAGAGTGAGATATTGCTCACAACCCCAAAGGCCACATTCTCTAGAGCCTCTTAGACAGCAGCCACAAAGGACGATTCCCCAGAGACGGGCTACGGCTGTTGATAAAGGCAAGAAGCTGATCACAGAGGGACGAGTTTCCACCTTGGATAAAGAGACTACAGACACTTCATCTGAGACCATACGAGGTACACTTCTTGTCTATAATCATGAGGCTCATGTGTTATTTAATTCAGGATCCACGCATTCTTTTATTGATATACATTTTTCATGTAAACTGAGTTTAAAGCATGAATCCCTCAATTATATTTTACATGTAAACACCCCCATGCGTGAGACCCAGAGGACTGATGTGGTGTGTAGAAGATGTGAAATCAAGGTAGGAGATAGGAAAATGTTAGCAGATCTAGTGTTGTTAAATATGTGTGGTTTCGATGTGATTTTAAGGATGGATTGGCTAGTGGCCAATCGTGTGAGTCTAGACTGCTATACTAAGACTGTAATTTTCTCCCTACCTGAAAAGTTTAGTGTATGTTTCAATGTTAAGGAATAAAGATATGTGACGTTTATCGTGAAATCTTGAGATATGATTATATCGTTATAAATACTGATTGAATTATTGATGTGAAGGTTACATCACACTCATCTCTTATATGAGTCGAGAACATCCGAGGATAGAGGACATACCGGCAGTATGTGAGTTTCCGGATGTATTCCTAAATGAATTGTTTGGCTTACCATCGGGGAGAGAGCTGGAGTTCACTATCGATTTAGTGTCAGATACTCAGCTGATCTCTAAACCTCCCTATAGAATGGTGTTGGTCGAATTGGAAGAGTTAAAGAAACAGTTACAAGAACTGCTTGACCAGGGTTTTATTAGACCTAGTGTGTCGCCATGGGGAGCTCCGGTGTTGTTTGTAAAGAAGAATGATGGTAGCCTGAGACTATGTATAGACTACAGATTGCCGAATAAGGCTACGGTGAAGAACAAGTACCCCTGCCAAGGATAAATGATTTGTTTGACCAGTTGAGAGAGGCTTCTATCTTTTCTAAGATTGATTTGTGTTAGACCCCGTATAGGTTTAACCTTGTACATATGTAAATGAATTCATGAAGTATTGTAATGTACTAGTAATGTAAAACATATATCATGCAAAGTCCATAAGTTGAATGTACACACTTGTAATAAGAGTTGTAATGTACGTACAAGTTGCATTAAGCATGAATATGAAGAAATGGACTTTGATATATGATGAATGTGAGTGGAATGGAATATGAGTAGTACGGTAAAATGGAAGGGAGATTTTGCATGAGTTGTGCACTTCCATTTAGTTACCTTTATACACCTTTGGTTATACAAAGATTTCACACAAGTTTTAATGTGTATATAGTATGAATGAAAGTCATTTCCAAGTCTCAAAGGTGGATGAATGAGAAAATGACTATGGTAGCAAATTAAGGATGTGTGTGAGAGAATTTTTGCAGAAAACTGCAGCAGAAATCTAGAAATATGAAGGCCAGATCGATCTCATAGGATGAGAGATCGATCTAGAAGAGCCAAAATGCTCTTATTTTGAGCTATGGAAAAGGACAGATCGATCTCTAATGGAGCTAGATCGATCTGCTAGACTTTCTGTAAGGAGAGGATCGATTCTTAAGGCAAGGAGATCGATCTCCTTAACTCTCTATTTGAGACAGATCGATCTCAAACCTAAATAGATCGATCTCCTTAAGGGTTCTGTAAAGAGCATATCGATCTCCTACAAGAGGCAGATCGATCTCCAAGAGAAAAATTGGCCTTCAACAGATCAATCTCATCAGGGAAGAAGATCGATCTTGTAGTGGTTGTGTTTGGTAAAAATGACTATCAAACCTTGCAGAGATCGATCTCTACAAGGACCAAATCGATCTCATAAGCCTGCATCTATAAAAAGAGCACGAGATTGAGATGAAAACTCAGAACTCCTCCCCCACCAAACCTCACCTACCATTTTCTCTCAAAAAAAAAATCCAAGCTTTCTCACTCTAAAGATCACTATATTCCAGCTAGCTTTTGAAGAGACTCAAGAAGGAAAAGTTGTTCATTGAAGAAAAGAGAACAACATATCCAAAAATCACACATTGGTGAGACCAAGTGTAAGACCTGATATTTTTGAGTGCATTTAAAAAATGCAAAAGGATTAAAATGGTATCCCCGAAAATGTGCAAGGGCAAAACGGTCAAAAGACCAAAATTCGGTATTAATCGGGACAAGAAAATTTAATTAAAAATATGAGAATGAGAAATCTTGATCAATGATGAAGAAATAATTAAATTTCGGATTAAATTGATCAAGATATGAATTTATTGGAATAAACCGAAATTTTCGTATCGAGAAATAATCCCGAAAATAATCGAAAAATATACCGAAAAGTTGAAATAATACCGAGAAATTAATTAATTGATTTAATAAATTAAATAGAATTTTTTAAGAATATTTTTGGGATATTTTGGATTTTTAATAATATTTTAATGAATAAAATATTATTAAAAATAAATTATAAATAAATAAATAAAATGAAAAAAAGGAAATTTGGAAAGAAACGAAGTCTGAAACAGAGAGAAACAAGCGAAACGTGAGAGACGGGAACCGAGGGAGTCGGTCCCCTCCGTCCGGCAAGCCACCGGCGAAGCAAAGGTGCGGGTAATGACCGGGAGAGGAGCCCGACCACCAGGAGACCCACCAGCGACGACAATGCGCTGTGGAGTCGCCGGAATCGACAGATCGACGGAGGAGGAAGCCGCCGGGAAGAAACCTCGATTCGCTGGTGATGGCGTCGATTCGACCCCAGCCGAGCCCGATTTAGGAAGCCCTGGCCATGGGGCGCCGATTGGTGGTGAAATCGCGTCGGGAACCGGCCGGACGGCGTCGGTACGACCAAATGTTGCCTGAACCGGCCGAACCGGACTGAACCGGACGAACCGAACCAGACCGAACCGACGGTTCGAACCGGGTTGAACCGGACCGGACCGGTTCAGCCAAAAAGAGAGGGGAAAAAGGAAGAAAAAGGGAAAAAGAAAAAGAGGAAAAATTGAAAAAAATTTCAGTGATGCAATCGAGCTTCGGGTAAGTCGGTAAGCAGTCGAATTGACCGATTTAATTTTTAGAATATTTAATTTGATAAATAATCGACTGAAAGTTTACCCGAAAATATATTTAATTGTGTAACTCGACGATTGGCATCAACCGAGAGCTCGAGAGAGCCTCGATTTGAGTACGATCATGGAATAACGGGTAACCCTTATTTACGATAATTTTACATCGTTATGCGTGATTGATATTTAACGCATAAATTATGGATTTAATTTCCGCATAAATGAATTAAATTTTGGAAAATTGGAATAAATTGTCGTAAATAATTCATAAGCTGTCTGAGAGTTTAGAACGAGGCTAAATAAATATTGATGGGCCCAATGAGCCCAATAGGCCTCGATAAATTGTGGTAAACGGGCCCAATGATTTAAATTAAGCCCAGAAAATATGAATACAATTAATTGTATTGTAATTGACCTGATGAATATGTATCCGCAGTTCTGGAGATGTGATTGGAAGCAAATCGGACTGCGCGACGAGTCATCGGTGGAAAGGTTAGACTGTACAGAAAATAAGGTAAGGGAATTGTGTGAGTAGCTAGAGGTAGCTACGCATATTTTAATAGATTTTGTATACACTGATTATGTATGTATGTATATGCGATTATTGTATAATGATCCTAAAAGTGGTTTAAATGATTTTTAAGGATCGAAATAGGTGAAATGTCTATTTTACCCCTATTGAGGGAAGTTCACCTAAGGATGGTGAAAGCATGACATGCATGAAATGCATGATTTAAGGATTTTTATTATTAAGGAATTTTCTTGGTTTTAATCAAAGTAAATCGATAGATTGGCCAATAATTGCATAAGTTTTCCAAAATAACACTACGTAGGTGTTATTAAAATTTAAATGGAAATTTCTTTGGAAAACGGCCAACTATCAAGTTTATATGGAAACAGATAGTGCCGACACGTAGTTCGCACTATATCTGCGTTTGTGAATGTGCATAAATGTGCTTGAGCAGTTGCTCGCACCGACTTGTGACATCATATGCATGACATGTGCTAGAGCGGTTGCTCGCACTGATTTTTATTCCTATGAAATGCATGAGAGGTGCTGGAGCTTAGCTCGCACTCCGTTTTGACATGTTTTGACATGTTTTGATTTGTTTTGACGTGGTATGCATAAAATGGTGCTGGAGCGATTGCTCGCACTAGTTTTAATGATTTGACATGCATGAGAGATGCTGGAGCTTAGCTCGCATCCTGTTTTGATTTAATTATGCATGAAGCCGTGCTGGAGTGTAACTCGCACGAGATTTGATTTAATTATGCATAAAGCCGTGCTGGAGTGTAACTCGCACGAGATTTGATTTACTTGAGCATTCATTTGTGCTGGAGCTTGCTCGCACAAAGTTTTCTATAGTTTTCATAATCATTTGAATGTCGTACTGGAGTTTTTCTCGTACGAGGTTTTCACTGAGTTTTTATACATATCCATACTAGAGCATTGCTCGTATGTGGAATTTACTTGAAATTATAATCAGTTTAAGTCGTACTGGAGCGCTGCTCGTACGCAGATTTTACTGATTTTCATGACACCGTGCTAGAGCTTCGCTCGCACGAGGTTTTCAGATATCATGAATATGCATGGAGCCATGCTTGAGCTTCGCTCGCACAGGGATTTATATTACATGCATATAGCCGTGTTTGGAGCCTCCTGTAGACTGTGTGTCACAGTGAGATGATATGCTCACACGTGCGTACTGAGACAGAGATGATATGGGTGGATAAGACCTATTACAGGCACCCTTGATTGAGCTTGGGTTCACGGAGTACGTTGTACCGTGTATGTCACGTGGAATACGCTGTACCGTGGGGATTGTTGGAGTGGAGTGGCATTAGCCACGAGGCAGCAAGCCTTGCCCTCACAATCCTGGTGTTATGTTGTTCTGGCGGGTAGGACGACCCACCTCCCGTTTCAGGTGTGATACCCGCACACTAGGTACCGTGTTGCCAGGGATCACTAGGATATGGCCATAGTCCTCGATGTTACTGATAATTACCTGATTGTCTCACATGATATAACTTGTGGTCTGTTAGACCAGGGTAGACCCAAAGGAGGGGTCAGGCCCCCGATTTGACGATTTTATGATTTCGTGATTTATGATTTGTAACCCTGAAAGAAGGGTGGTTTTATAACTGAAGTTTTATAATGAAATTTATTGAATTGTTATATGAGATGGACCCGGAAGGGTTAGTTTTTACTGCAGTTTTAAAGAAATGATTTGAATGCAGTAGCATGATGATGTTTTCCATGCTTTTATTCAAATTCATGATTTATCTTACATGACACAAAAGGATGCATGATATTGCTTTACTTCATGCTAATGATGATTTAATGATGTCACATAAAATGCTTTGAATGCATGAAATACATGATTTATATATGCACAAATAGTTTTGGATAAACTATGGCATTGAATATGCATGACTTTATGCGTGAAATTTTAAATGAAAAGAAATGGATTTAAGGGCATGGCATTATGAGCATGTAGATAGTGGAGCTATCTACTTACTTGCATAATTGCCTTACTGAGCGTGTGGTTTGCTCACCCCCCTTATTTTCCCATCTTTTCAGAGCACTTGAAATAGTTATTGAGCGGCTGAGGACTTGCATGTATTGGTATCCGCTGCTTCCCATCGAGAGACAGGTATACACATTTGTATAGTTTTGTATCTAAATATGTAATGCACAGTACTGTAAACGAAAATGATGTTGGGGATGTAGAGTTATAAATACCATTGAGTATGTATTTAATTAAAGTGAAATATGGTAAACTCTTATATATAAATGTGATTATGGAAATGGAATTGGTAATAGTGTGAGGTGACTAACACCGAATCATAGCCCAACTGTTTGTAGGATGGTCACGACGAGAGAAAGGTAAGAATTAAATAATAAATGAAAAAGCGAAAAATTTACTCTGATTTTTAGGTAATTTGGGTCGTGACACCAAGAGAAGTAGTTTTGACTACCTCAAGTTTGGCTAAGGAAAAGAGACTAAGCTAGGTAAGCTCTTCAACCCTCAAGCTTTAAATATGGATTCTAGATATTGTATGGGTTGAATGGTATGTAAAATGTTGATAAAGATGATTTGTAGTGATGAGTAAGTAATGTTAAAAGAAATTTATGAAGAGGGAAATCTATGGAAAGCTTAAGAAATAGTTTAATGAGATAAGTAATACAAATGGAAAGGTGAAATGTGATTGAAAGGCTTGAAAGGTATAAATGGAGGAATAAGTGACAATGAGGATATTTGGGAGAAAGAAAAGAAATAACTAAATGGTTATGTGTGTAGATTGGGCAAAAAACGTGGAGCACGATTAACCTGGATCGCGAGCGAAGCAAACGAGACAAAGGAAATACGAGCGCGATTCGAGGTAAGGGACTGTGTGTTAGCTATAGAGATGTTCGTACGTATTTTACGATAATTTTGTAGATATATCGCTAGAATTAGTAAGATACTACAATTCTATGAAATGATATGGAAGCATGAAATGTACTATGATATATATATTTATATATGTATTAAGAAATGGGATGGGGTAAGGAAATAGCATGATATGCATGATTTCAATGTTTTCTCAATTTTGTATTGATTTTGTGATTGAGAAATGATAATGATAGGTTGGCTAGTTTTACATATTTTAGCATGGAAAGACATGCTGCATAAATAAACATGTTTTGAGTTTTAAAAGAGAAAGTAGCCACCTATCGGATTTGAGATGTGATTCGGTGCTGAGCGTTAGCTCACACCTATGTTATTGGTTTTGAATATGCTAGAGTCTTACTCGCATATGTTGATATGTTTGATTTATCATGCTAGAGTGGGACTCGCACGCGGTTTTATAACGATAATGTGCTAGAGTTCTAGCTCGCACATGTTTTGAGAAAAGTGCTGGAGCTTTTGCTCACACTAGTTTTTACTGAGTTCGAAACGATACAGTGCTCGAAGCAGTTGCTCGCACTGAGAAAAATACTGCGCTGGAGCCTTGCGATGACTGAGTGTCACGCGGATTTGCTCGCCTAGTATATGAGACATGGTTCAGGATGATAAGTCCATCGGAGTTGGAGTATGAACCTGGGTCCACGGTCATACGTAGTATTGTGTAGTTGTCTGTTGGTATACTATGTACCGTGCTGGGTGCACGTGAGTACAAGTATCGCGTAGATGACACATGGCGTACCTTATATCGTGAGTATATGAGGAGATGAGGTTGATTGAGATGAGCCGGAGGGTAGGACTGACCCATCCCCCTTCAGGCAAAGTGATGCCCCGTGCATAGCTGATCAGTGAGGCCTTGGATCACTGACTATGGTCATACGTCGTGGATATTTGATTGTCAAAAATTTCATGTTTGTCTCAAAGATTCGAGAGATTGAGGAGAACTTAGAAAAGAAAGAGATTTTTGTGTTTTGATAAATCTCTGATCTAAACACTTGTGCTGTGAGAGTACTGTTTTAAGAAACATGTTTTTAAGTGAAAATATTGAATATTTGTGTTACATGAAAATGCCAAATAAGAAATATATGTTTAACTGCATTTTCTGATAATATTTCCATTTATAATGAAAACATGGTTTTGGTTTATACATGCATGGGCTATATAAATAGTACAATATCTACCTGCTAGCATTCATTTCCTTACTGAGCTGTGGTTTGCTCACCCCACTATTTTTTCCCTCCAGATACTGAGAAGTAGGAGAGCGATAGTCTCTAGATTCCTTTATGCGTTGGACAGCTCCCATCAGTTGCAAAGGTATAAGAATAGTATACACAAGAGCATTTTGTATCTTTTATCTTGTATCGCACAGTTATACCTTGGAATTGTAGACAGTTTTATGGGGATGATATGTAAGGATATTGTATTTATGCAATTGATTTTGTATATCTACACACACACACTTGGGAGTGTGAATTAAAGTTTTAAATTATCCAATGTATATGAATGAATTATAGAAATTGCATCGTCTCACAGCCCAACCGTTGTAGTGTATGTATGGATAAAGGACACCCGAAAGTAGGGTGTGACAATTTGAGATCGGGCTATCACCAGTTAAGAATTAGGAAAGATGATGTTCCGAAAATGGCCTTCAGAACTAGGTATGGCCACTATGAGTTCTTAGTGATGCCCTTTGGTTTGATAAATGCCTCTGCTGCTTTCATGAGTTTGATGAATGCGGTATTTAGAGACTATCTAGATCATTTTATGATAGTCTTCATTGATGATATCCTTGTGTATTCTCAGTCTCATGAGGAACATGCACAACAATTGAGGATTGTGTTGCAAGTACTCAAAGATAAGCAGCTATATAGAAAGATCAGTAAGAGTGAGTTTTGGCTAGTTCAGATACCTTTTCTTAGTTATATTGTATCTAAATATGGGGTGACAGTTGATCCGTCTAAGATAGAAGCTGTACTTAATTGGGAGAGATCGAGGACCGTTGCAGAGATTCGGAGTCTTCTAGGACTTGCTGGATATTACAGAAGGTTTGTTGAAGGATTTTCCAAGATTTCAGTTCCTTTAACTAAACTCACTCGTAAGGGGATTCCTTTTGTATGGTCTAAGAAGTGTGAGTAGAGTTTCTAAGAGTTAAAGAGGAGATTAACGACGACACCTGTGTTGACTATTCCAAATGGACCTGGAGGCTTTGCAGTGTACAGTGATGCCTCTCAACAAGGATTGGGATGTGTACTCATGCAGCATGGAAGAGTAGTTGCTTATGGTTCGCGACAACTGAAAGATCATGAGCGGAACTACCCCACACATGATTTGGAATTAGCCGCAGTGGTGTTTGCATTGAAGATTTAGCGGCATTACTTATATGGGGAAAGGTTCCAAATATTTACTGATCACAAGAGCTTAAGATATATATTTGATCAGAAGGAATTAAATATGAGACAAAGGAGATAGATGTAACTCCTTAAAGATTAAGATTGCGAAATACTCTAGCATCCGGGGAAGGCGAACGTAGTGGCTGATGCCTTGAGCAGGAAGAGTATGATATCTACTATGATGATCAAAGAATGGGATTTGTTGGAACAGTTTGCTGGATTCAGGATCAGAGTTGAGGAAGTAGAGGTTGGGTTTATGGTTAGCCTACGGATAGAGCCCGATATTATGGATCAGATTAGAACCAGGCAATGAAATGATCAAAGGCTATTAGATACAGTTAGCTAAGCTGAACAAACATCACAGTCGGATTTCATTATCAGTAATGATGGGTTATTGAGGTTTAAAGGTCGATTTTGTGTTTCGAATGATGATACCCTGAAGCAACAAATACTGAGAGAGTCTCATTACTCACGATACAACATGCACCCAGGGAGTACCAAGATGCACCAAGATTTAAGAAGGGTGTATTGGTGGAGTGGTATGAAGCGAGACGTGGTAGAATATGTGGCCAGATGTTTGGTATGTCAACAAGTGAAAGCTGAGCACCAGAAGCTCGGAGGATTACTTAAGCCTTTGCCTGTGCCTACATAGAAATGGGAGCATATCATTATGGACTTTATCATGGGATTGTCGAGGACCTGACGAGGTCATGATGCAATATGAGTGATAGTGGATAGGTTAACGAAGAGTGCCCACTTCCTTGCCATCAAGAGCACATATACATTGAGTACATTAGCCGAGCTATATGTTAGAGAGATAGCTAGACTACATGGGGCTCCAGTGAGTATTACCTTTGATGGAGATTCCCGGTTCACCTCTAGGTTTTAAACTCAATTTCAAGAGACCATAGGATCTCGGTTGAATTTCAGTACCGCCTATCATTCTCAAACTGATGGTCAATCCGAGCGGACTATACAGACCTTGGAGGATATGTTGAGGGCATGTACAATGGACATTAAGGGATCATGGGATGATCACCTGCCCCTTGCTGATTTTGCGTACAACAATAGCTATCGTGCGAGTATTGGTATGGCACCTTATGAGGCTCTATATGGTAGGAGGTGTAAATACCCTATAGCATGGGAAGAAGTGGGTGACAGGAAAGTAATTGCTCCCGAACTAGTTGAACAGACAGTTCATAATGTGAAAATCATTTGTGATAGATTACGGGCCGCTCAGAGTCGACAAAAGAGTTACGCAGATGTACGTAGACGACCACTTGAGTTTTGAGTTGGAGATTCAGTGTTCCTTAACATATCTCCCAGTAAGGGTATCATGCGCTTCGCGAAAAAAGGGAAATTGAGTTCTCGATACATAGGACCGTTTGAGATTTTGGAGAGAGTGGGAGACGTCGCCTATTGGTTGGCCTTACCTCCACAGTTCTCCGGGATACACAAGGTCTTTCACGTATCCATGTTGAGGAAATATAATTCGGATCCTACCCATGTCATTGAATATGAGGCATTGGATATTCAAGGGGATATGAGTTATGTGGAAGAACCCATCTGAATACTTGACAAAAAGGAAAAAGTACTTCGGATGAAAATGATTCCATTGGTTAAAATTCTATGGAAGCACCACTCAGTGGAGGAAGCAACTTGGGAACTAGAGAGTCTTATGAAGGAGAAGTACCCTCAGCTATTTAATGGGTCGAATTGAATTTAGAGGACCAAATTCTCTTAAGGTGGGGAGGATGTGAGAACTGTAAATTTTATGTACTTTAGTTGTAAGATTTGCTAAGTGAAATTTGTACTTTGGTGGATGTAATCATGATATGTGGATGTACATGCAAGTTTTAAATTTAATGAAGTATAAGGGGATGAAGATTTTAAGTCTTAAATGTGTATGGATTGAAATATGGCCTATGGAGTAGATTATGGTGAGTTTTGCATTGAGTTTCTTACAAATTGATGCAGCAGTAGTAAAATCCGTGAAGGCCAGATCGATCTCCAAGGATGAGAGATCGATCCTATTGTCATGACCCAAGTTACCTAAAAATCAGAGTAAATTTCTCGCTTTTTCATTTATTATTTAATTCTTACCTTTCTCTCATCGTGACCATCCTACAAACAGTTGGGCTATGATTCGGTGTTAGTCACCTCTCACCTATTTACCATTCCATTTCCATAATCACATTCATATATGAGGATTTACTATCCTTTGACTTTAACTAAATACATATACAATGGTATTACATCACCTTACATCCCCGACATCATATCCATTTACAGTACTATGCATTACATATATTAGATACAAATGTGTATACCTGTCTCTCGATGGGAAGCAGCGGATACCAAGAATGCAAGTCCTCAACCGCTCACTAACTATTGCGAGTGCTCTGAAAAGATGGGAAAATAAGGGGGGTGAGCAAACCACACGCTCAGTAAGGCAATTATGCAAGTAAGTAGATAGCTCCACTATCTACATGCTCCTAATGCCATGCCTTTAAATCCATTTCTTTTCATTAAAATCTCAAGCACAAAATCATGTATTTCATCAATGACTTAGTTTATAAAACTGTTCGTGCATATATAAATCATACTACTTATGCATCAATGGCATTTTATGTGACATCATTAAATCATACTTAGCATGAGGTAAATCAAGATCATGCCATGTAAAACAAATCATAAGAAACAATCATTTTCATGAATTTATCATTAACGCATGGAAAACTCATCATGCTACTGCATTTAAATCATTTCATTAAAGCTGTAGTATAAAATAACCCAAAGGGTTTAAGCATCTCATAAATAAATCTCATTAAAACAATTCGTTATAAAATTCGATTAACAATCACATTTCAGAAAAATTCATAAAATCGAGGGCCTGACCCCTCCCTCAGGTCTACCCTTGTCTATCGAGACCATAAGTTATATCATGTGAAACAAGTAGGTGACTATATCAGTAACAACAAGGACTATGGCCATAACCTAGTGATCCCTGGCAACACGGTACCTAGTGTGCGGGGTATCACACCTGAAACGGGAGGTGGGTCGGTCCTACTCGCCAGAACAGCATAACATCAGGATTACGAGGGTAAGGCTTGCTGCTTCGTGGCTAATGCCACTCCACTCCAACAATCCCCACGGTACAGCGTACTCCGCGTGATATACACAGTACAACGTACTCCGTGAACCCAAGCTCTGTCAAGGGTGCCTGAAATAGGTCTTATCCACTCATACCATCTCTGTCTCAGTATGCACTGTGAGCATATCATCTCACTGTGACACAGTCTACAGGAGGCTCCAAAACGGTTATATGCATGTCATATAAATCCCTGTGCGAGCAAAGCTCTAGCACGGCTCCATGCATATTCATGATATCTGAAAACCTCGTACGAGCGAAGCTCTAGCACGGTTTCATAAAAATCAGTAAAACATGCGTACAAGTAGCACTCCAGTACGACTTTAAAATGAGTTATAAATTCATATAAAACTTCGTGGAGCAAGCTCCAGCACGATGTTATGCATCAATAAATCAAATTTCGTGCGAGTTACACTCCAACACGGCTTTTATGCAATTATCATATCAAAACAGGATGCGAGCTAAGCTCCAGCACCTCTCATGCATGTCAAATCATTAAAACTAGTGCGAGCAATCACTCTAGCACCTTTTTATGCATATCATGTCAAAACAATCAAAACAGAGTGCGAGCTAAGCACTAGCACCTCTCATGCATTTCACAATAGTAAAATCAGTGCGAGCAACTGCTCTAGCACATTTCATGCATATGATGTCACACAAGTTGGTGCGAGCAACTGCTCAAGCACATTTTATGCACACTCACAAACTCATATATAGTGCGAGCTATGCGCCAACACTATCTGTTTCCATATAAACTTGATAGTTGGCCCGTTTTCCAAAGAAATTTCATTTAAATATGAATAACACTTACGTAGTGTTATTTTATGAAATTTATACAATTACTGGCCAATCTACCAATTTGCTTTGCTTAAAAAAACCAAGAAAATTCCTTAATTCAGAAAATTTCTTAAATCATGCATTTCATGCATGTTATGCTTTCACCATCCTTATGTGAACTTCCCTCAATAGGGGTAAAATAGTATTTTCTTATTTCAAGTCCTTAAGATCTTTAAACCATTTTCTAGGACTTTTATACATAATCAGTGTATACAAAAGCTATTAAAATATGCGTAGCTACCTCTATCTACTCACACAATTCCCTTATCTCATTTTTCTATATAGTCTGACCTTTTCCACTGATGTCTCGTCACGCAGTCCGATTTGCTCCCAATCCAATCTCCGAAACTGCGGATAAATATTCATCAAGTCAAATACAATACAATTAATTGTATTTCATATTTTCTGGGCTTAATTTAAATCATTGGGCCTGTTTACCCATATTGGGTCCGATTGTACCATAATGGGCCTTAATCGACCTTAAGCTCGTTTTCCACTTATTATTCACATTATCTAGGCCTATTGGGCTCATTGGGCCCATCAATATTTATTGAGCCTCATTCTAAATTCTCGAATAGCTTATTTAATTATTTACGATAATTTATCTCAATTTCCAAAATATAATTCATTTTATGCGACAATTAAATCCGTAATTTATCTAACATGCTTAACGATGCAAATTGTTGTAAATAAGGGTTACTTACCCGAGATTCCATGATAGTACATAAATCGAGGCTGTCTCAAGCTCTCATTTGACGTCAATTGTTGAGCTACACAATTAAATATTTTTTCGGGTAAACTTTCAGTCGAATATTAATCAAATTCGAAATTTAAATCGCTCAATTCGACCGCTTAACGACTTACCCGTAGCTCGATTGCATCACTGAAATTTTTTCCATTTTTTCCTCTTTTTCTTTCCTTTTTTTTTTCTTTTCCTTTTCTTTTTGGCTGAACCGGTTCGGTCCGATTCAACCCGGTTCAGACAGGTTCGATCTAACCGGTTCAGTCTGGTTCGATCAATTCAGGGCTTCGCCGGTCGGTTCTCCGTCGGCTTTCGCCGCCAGTAGCTCCGCGGGGTCGTTCGGTGCACGGATCTGCCCTCAGTTTCGCCATGGCTGGCCGGAAAGTGGTCGGTCCTGCTCTTCTCCTTTTTGGCGTCGGTGACTTTTCTTCCCTCACTGTTTTTCGGCGCTAGCCGCCGTCCCACCGGTTGATTCAGCCGTTGATCGGTCGATCTTGGCGTAGTCCACCTTCGGCTGTCGATGGTCAGGCCTAGATCGGCGTCGGCCACCGAATTTTCTTTCTCCCTCTCTCGGTTCTGCTTTCGATTTCCTTTCGGTCGCCGATCGTCACCTCTTTCCGACCGGTGGTGGCCGCCTCTCGGCTGGCTTCCTCGGTACCTTGCCTGGGTAGCCGCCGGTCGCTCTGTCCAGTGAGCAGAGGTCGACTTCTGCTTCGCTTCTCTGTTTCTTTCAATTCGCGTTTTCGCGAATTTCAGTTTTATTTATTTATTTATAATTTATTTTAATATTATTTTATTCAATTAAAATATTATTAAAAATCCAAAAATATCTAAAAAATTATATTTTATTCACTTATTCAATAAATAAATTTCTCGGTCTTATTTCGTCTTTCCGGTATGTTTTTCGATTATTTTCGAGATAATTTTTCGAGGTGAAAATTTTGATTTATTCCAATAAATTCAAATCTTGATCAATTTAACCCGAAATTTAATTATTTCTTCGTTATTGATCAAGATTTCTCAATCCCATATTTTTAATTAAATTTTCTTGTCACGATAAATACTGAATTTTGATCTTTTGACCATTTTACCCTTCAACGTGTTCGGGAATACCATTTCAATCCTTCATTTGATCTTTCTCATTTCGTGTTTTAAATAAAATCAGGTTTTACACCCATAGCTCCAGAATGCAGAAAACGTGTAAATGCAGATGGGCAGATCGATCTCATAAGGAAGAAGATCGGTCTCCTAATGCTTCTGTCTATCAAGGATCGATCTTGTCACAAGGGCAGATCGATCTCCTTAACTCTCGACCAGAAAGAGATCGATCCCCAATTCAAAGCCAGATCGATCTCCACTTAGTTTTCTTATGAAGAGTAGATCAATCTGCACCCTCAACCAGATCGATCTTGTAGTTGTTGAGGGAGCAGTTGAATCGAGCAGAGATTGATCTCCTTCAATACCTGATCGATCTCATAAGCCCTGTCTATATAAGGATCACGAGATTTTGTTTGGAAACCGAGCCTTTCTTTCTCTGCAACCTAAATCTTCACCATTTTCACCCAAACCAAGCTTTCTCTCTCTAAGATTCACCCTATTCTAGACAAAAGGGCAAGAGACAAAGTTGTTTCTCTTGGTAAGGAGAACAACAAACTAGAAAATCAAAGGTGGGCTTGAGCAAAAGAAAGAGACAAGTGTTCTACAACTTGGTCAAGAGAGGACAAGCTAGGTAAGCTTACAAGATCCTTGGTTTAAGCATTATCATTGGGTATATTTGTGAATAAATGCACATTTATGTTTAGACATTTGGTTAGAGATGTTTAAAGCATGATGAAACCAACAAATGGGCTTAGTTAGAAAATTTAATGTGGATGTTTTGTGATGGTTATGAGTTAACCAAAATGTTGAGTTAGAATGAGTAAGAGAAAGAGATGGAAAATGAAAATGAGGTATATTGATGATTTAATGATGTATGTGGACAGCTCGAGAATCTAACGCGGGAAACGAGGCTAGTTCGAGAACCAAGGATATTGTACCATGCAAGGTGCAAGAGGTAAGGGAAATAAACCATTTGTGCTTGTGAGTTTTCTAATGAATGAAAACGTTTTAAAAGCATGAAAAAGAGTTTGATGAATGAGCATGTTTAATGAGATGATTTGATGTGTTGATAGATGTGTGAGTGTTTTACCGGTTTGAGCTCATTTTTCGATGTGATTTGTGTAATTGTGAACACATATGATTTATAACCAAAATAGATTTTTGTGATAACCACCTTGAGCTCTACGTGAAGGTAAAACGATTTATATACAACAATAGCATGTTTTTACTGTGCGAGTGTTTTACCGGTTTGAGCTCGATTTGATGAGTTTTGTGTAAATGTGAACACAATGTGTTATAATCGAAATAGGTTTTGTGATAACCACTAAGAGCTCTACGTGAAGGCAAAACGATTTTTACTGAGACTATGGCTTGTCATGAAATGCACATCGGGCTTTGCTCTTGTAGCATGTAAGGTCGGGCCGTACTCTAGTAGCACGTAAGACCGATACCTCTGTTCTAGTAACGTGAGATGACCCCGCTCCGCGGTAGCGATGGGTGGCATTACTTTGATAGCATGTAAGGTTGGCTCGTGCTTTGATAGCATGTAAGACTGACAGTTGTACGACTCTGATCAAGTCTATAGCGAACCATGGTCATGTGTGTGTTATTATCGACGAAATCCCTCGATTGGGGATGTCCGCCTAGGGGACGAGTTCAATCGTTGTGATGTACCGTGACGTTGATTTTATATGAGTTTTATAAATGCATAGTCTCGATTTATTTGATGATGATGTGAATTTTACTACTGTGATTTATATCATGCTATGAGATTTGATATAATGCGATTAGTGATTTCCATCATGTGCTTTATGCTAATGCCATTGTTTTACACGATTATTTCTATAACGACTTGCATGCTCATTATTTTCATCATATTGTGTTTGTGATGATGATTTTTATAACTCCCTTATCCTCCTTACTGAGCGTTTTGAGAGCTCACCATTTTTCCTCCCCCTCCAGATTATTTGAAGTAAGCGAGATAATGTCTGCCGTGTACATGATATAGGCTGGTGGAAAAGACCTCCCAATGCTATCGCTTGTACACGCTTAAGGTATAATTCAGTTCATTTTGTATCCAGACAATGTTGTAATACAGACACTTGTAATGAGTATTTTGGGATGTAATTAGGTTGATATAAAAGAAATGATTTGAGACTTATAGGTTGATTCTTTTGGGGATATTATGTAATGGACTTCATTAAGTATGAGTTGTATGATCTTGGGTATAATGACTAGTGTTAAAACGTAAGTGAGCACATGACACTGCACTGGAATACACTCAGAGTTGTTAATTTTGTTTTAAGAAAAATTTTATATTAGCCATAATTTTCTCGCTTCCGGGCTATCACACCCTTAAACTTAATCACTAGGCAACAACAAAAACCTAAGTAGCTTTAGTGAATAAAAGAATAATAGCATTACTTTAACAACAATTAAATTTCATACATAATCAAGTATAGCATAAGACTTTTTAGGAAAATAAGTAATAAGAGATCCAATAATATAAATAATGAATAGAAACAGATCAATTTAATTATGAAACTATGTATCTGTTAGGCATGACGATTGTGGATGGTCGAAAAAGATTGTTGCCAAATTTAATGGAGGAAGATCGCGGTTTAAATGGTTATAATATGTGCTCATATTTGTATTATATATTACAATGTTGTTTATATGCATTTACTTCTTTTTGTTTGTCACATGATTATTAAGGGTTTTTGTTCCCTTGGTTTTTATAATAAGTAACTTGGATTTAAGGTTATAGTCAAACATCAACCCAAATCCAATCTTTATTATCTAAAGTATTTTTTATAGACGACATCTCGAATGTTGCCATAAATTTATTGAAGTTCATCAAAATTCATTGAGTTCATTAAGATAATAGTTTTATGGCAGCATTTGATATGTCTTCTGCATAAGAACTCCTTGAGATAATATAGGTTGGTTTTAGGATGATTTTTAACTATAACCTTAAATCCATTTTTTTTGTAGAAAAACAAAAAGAGAAAAAAAATCTTAATAATCATGTGCCAAAAAAAAAAGGATGCATATAAACTGTTAGTGTATGCCCTAAGTGAGAGGCATGTTACCTTGGCAACACATGATCACTTGTGGTAAGTGACATAAAGATTTCCCTTCACTATTTAGATTGACTATAATATGGATTGTTTGTCTCTAAATATAGTGAAACCCATGGAACAAAATTGGCATTGCAAAGGAATTATAAAGGGTTATAATTATGGGATCCTTATGCATCAAATCCTTATTCCTTAAAATTGTTCCTAGTCAATATATTGTCAAGAATGAGCAATGAATTGGAGACTAGTACATGTTAAGCCTCTTATTTGTAAAATAAGCAATTGATCTCATAAACTAAAGTATGCGAGATACTTGAGGATAACATATGGGTGCCTGTTAGAGAATAAGTTTACTAAACATGACCCGACATGAGAATTCCATTTAGTAGTATTCAATCAAGTGTCTATGGAAACATTCTCATATAATAACCATGTAAGATCCTTTAACTAGTGACACTAGGCCATTTTATATGTGAAATGTCATACTTTGATTTCATCCTTACGTGTTTGGAAGAGTTAAAAGCCTATAGCAGGTGTTTTTAGGGTGACCCAGATCATAAGAATGTTGATGAGTGGCCTAGAAAGCATCCATCACCCTAATTGAATTTAGGGGATGTATCTCAATTGTTCTTGACTTGTAATTAACTTGATTAAATTCATGGTCATGGTACAATGAATTAAGTTGGATAAAGAATTTCACTTAAGGACATATATGGAGATGCAAAGATATATGTGAGGACATGTGGAGAGCAAACAAGAGAATTCTTTATCACAGTGGGATTACATCAAATGTTTGTGCTAGTCTATTATTGTTTGTTGTAGTAATTGATTAACTGGCAAAATTCATCTTAGATAAGGTGCCTTGGTGTATGATTTTTACATACGATATTGTCTGTGTGCTAAGACTGGAGCGGAGATCAGCGTAAGTTAGAATTGTGGAGACAGACGCTAGAATCAAGAGAGTTTAAAATAAGTAGAGTGAAGAAAGAATACATGAAATATAACTTTAGTTATAAAAAGCAAGATCAAAACATAGTGACGTTAAATGGGGTGACGATACCTAAGTAGAATCATTTTCGATATTTGATGTCAATAATATAGATAGATGGAGAAATTGACGACGACACGACTTGTACGATCTTGGCTGGTTGGAGTAAACACTATAGGTGTACTATGCGGTAAAGGAATTCATGTATGGTTGAAAGGCTAGTTTTACAAGATAGTTGTTAAACTAGCATTACTATATAATAGTGAATGTTAGACGACTAAAAGACTGGATGAGTGTGGCAAAAATGTGAATGTTGCGGTGGATATGAGAAATGAAGACATTCGTAAGAAGGTTTGAGTGATACCTATCAAAGACAAGATGAGTAAAAGTCGGTTATGTTGGTTTGGACATATACAATGTAGACCTCTAGATGCTCCGGTTAGGAAAGTGGAGACTATGAATGTTGAAAATAGGTAAAGATTAGGAGAAAACTGAAAAAAGGACTTGGAACGAAGCTACAAAAAGATAAGGTGGTACTAGAGTTGAAAGAACTTATCGCCTTAGATATGAATTAATGAAGAAGGAGATTTCATGTTGATGACTTAACTTGACTTTATATATTAGTTCATATAGTCCACCCCAATCTATTGGGATAAAGGCTTTGATGATGATGAATTCCATTCCATTTAATAGTATTTACTCTATTTTCTATGAAAACATTCTCATGCAATAGTCGTGTAAGTGATCATTTGACTTAGGACACCAAGTCATCATATATATGAAACGTCACACTTTGATATCTTACTTACGGGTTTGGATTGCCGAATGACTAAAATAGGTGCATTTGAGTGTGATCTCGATCATATGAAGATAAATGAGTGGTCCAGAGAGGATAATTGATCTAAATGAATTTTAAGAGGTATATCTTGGTTGTTCTTGACTTGAAATTGACTTCATCAAATCTATGGCCATGGTACAATAAATTAAGTTGGTTAGTAAATTTTACTTAGATTCAATAAAGTCAAATCCTAAAGTTACAAAAACTAATATGAGGAATTAAATAAGTAGACACTACATCATACTTATTAATTCCTTGAGATATAGTTGATGAAATGATATAATTATATTGAGAGGCTAATCACGGAAAGGCTTCGTGCTGAGAGTTACTCTTAACCTCTCTAACATTTTGGGTTTATGATGCATTATTAGATTCCACTCGTGATCTATAAATTGAATAAAAATTCAATTTATTTGAAGTTTAATGAGTCACACACAAAAGAGTAGTCAATATATGAAAATGGATTGGTATAAGGAAATTAGAAATTTCCCATTTGGACTTATTGAATAAAATTATAATTGAGCTTCATTAAATGAGTTTAATAAAGTAAACTTTAATTAAAAAAGTATGAGTTATTTGACAAAATTATAATTAAAAATGATCATTGGACTTAATTAAAAGAGTTTAATTAAGTTAAGGTTCACTGCCTTTAATTATAACTAAGGCTTTGCCTCTAATTAATAATTTAATTTATGAATAGGCGAACCCAATGACAATGAAAATAAATTCAAAAACTAAAAGATTATATAGTAATTAATTAAACACATTTAACTTAGCCTATAAATAAAATATTATGGCTGATTACATAAGTTGAGAAAAAGGATTAGATTTCCCTAAGTATGGACAGCAAGACCTTGTAGAGTCTTTGTAGCCCACCTTTTTGTCCTTCAACTTCTCTCTCTTGCATGCTTCAAGAAAAAGGTTTTGTTCGTGATTGGAAGTTTCAAGAGATTGAGAAAAAAACTATGGTGAGTTTATAAAACTTAAGCTACTAGCATGGTGACACTCGTAATACAATCCAATCGTCTTAAAAGATTTGTTGCTATTTGTGTGGGTTATCGTTAGATGATGGACACATAGACAAATTACCTTGTGGTTCAAGACAAAAATATCTAGTATCTCAACAAAAAATAAGTAAATTACAATATCTAAAGCTAGGGTAGATCTCTTAAAACATCTTTTGTGATTCTTAATATTTATTCGCATAATTTCAACATTCTTAATTAAAGATATTCAGTAGGATTGGTTTTTTTTGTTATAAAATTTTTTAATTATGCTATGTATATTCTGATTTTACATGTATAGTTTATTTATGCGTAACTCTAAAAATTTACCTATGGAAGGTGAGTTTTCAAATTGAGCAAGAGTTCTTTCTTCAACACGCATGCTGGATTATAACTTAAATTCATCAGTTAGTTCAACCTTTTGGAACATTCATTAGACACGAACTTTATGTTTTATGGTTTTGTTCTAGAAATAAAAATGGAGAAAAGAAAAAGCAGAATGAATAGAAACGAGAAATGAGAAAAACCAAAACCCAGAAGAGAGATGAAAAAGCGCAGCCGAATCGAGTCCAAAAAGCTGAGGACCTTGCAAGAAACAAATCCACACATCGAAGATAAAGGGCGGCAAAAATGATGATCTGCTGGAAATAAACACAGGCCATAGAGATATGAAAGCATTGAATTGAGGCGGGACCTAGATTTACTTCATTTTCATGTTATTTTAAAACCTTCTTTTTTTTTTTTATTGCAGTTTAGGACTGAAGGGAGGATGCTGACGTTTGACCCAAGTTGCATCCCTAAGGTAACCTTCGTAGATGGAAAGGTAAGGGAGGCATCAGCCATTGTTTCCGTGAGTATTGAGGCTTTATTTTAGCATTTTTAGCTGAGGAATGTTGGATTCTAAATAAACTTGTTCTCGAGCTCTTAAGGCTACCGAATTCAGGCTTGTTACTTGAGAAATAGGCATAGACAGAGAATCAGAAAGACACCGGAACCAATGTTTCTGCTATTGGAAAGTTGATTAGTCTACTAGAACAAGAAGTTCAGTAGTAAATTAAAACTATTTTTAATTACAAAACCAAAACTTAACATAGTAATTGTTATTTTTGTAAGAAATACTAAATTTAAGATTCGAATCTCCTTTCTCTATTATACCTCTTTATGGACTAGAAGAAATTTATAGAGGACATGAATGCTTCACTTCGTCAATCAAGCAGAGTGTGGACAAACATCAGATGAACCCAAAAGAACATCGTGAATTCTCAGGACATCAAAAGTTTGAAGGATTAACAACCTTTTAAGGCCATAAAGCAATCACACTCACACTGTAGTCTGTACAAACTAATGAATTCCCAGAACATGAAAAGGTTTAAGTACAATTAAAATTCAAGTCCATCATATATATTATCAGAACATGAAAAGTTTTAAGTACAACTTAAATTCAAGTCCATAAACACATAGTACTTATAACACATTTAGATAAGCCTTCCTCAGACCCGTCATTTTTTAGTCTGAAAATTACCATAAACTACTTCACTTCTTTTCTTTTTTTCTTACACAAGTGATAGATAGGAGCTTACTCTATCAATTACCTATACAGCAACAGTGCTCAGTGGCAGCTACTCGGTAATTAGCATCCGGATTTCGTTTTTAGGCATTGGAAGCTGCAATAACAAACATGGGATGGAATTAAACCACAAGAAAACTCAAATCTCAAGCCTCGATGATAAAACAAATCATAGCAACTAAGTCCAAAAAGGAAACTCTTATGAGGATACATTGGAGTATAAAAAAAAAATTATTAATGAATTTATTAGCATTAGCCTTGATGAAATGTTAAATGTTGTTTTTCTGTGATCTGGAGATCACAGATTTGTCACAGAACCCAACCTCTCCGTTGATGCGGTTAGAAGGCAGTGCACATATAATGTCATACCCCCGAGAATCTTGAACACCGTGTTTGTTCTTTTTTTTTTTTTTTTTAAACTGACTAGTTTACATGATGTTTTCACTTAAAACTGACAGCAATACACAAAGTTAAACTAAAAAGTACTGAACATGAAGAGCAAAATTAATCAAATTCAAGACCCAGTAAGTTAGCCACTGTTCCACAGAGAGAGAGAGAGAGAGAGAGAGAGAGAGAGAGCCCAAGAGACAGTCATGGTATAATCGGCAAAATTATTGTTGAAAATATGAAACTACTTGTTGAGGTATTGTATTCCCTAGATTTGGGAATAAATTAAAAACAACCAGATAATAGCCATCTATGTACACAAGAAATAGTTAAAAAAAGCCCATAAGAGGCAAGATTATGGCGAAAATAATTGATGCCCTAAGTTCCAAATTAAACAAAGTTACCACCTTCAGTTGAGTGCGAACAAGTAAATGTTTTTCTTGCCACAGAAGAAATAAAAACTGTGCAATAACCATCCATTTCTTTGTAAATCAAATTACAAAATAGAGAAGCAATTGTGTCTAGATAAAGGAATGCAGATAGACACACGATATAGAATGGCAAGACCTCTTTGCTAGGACACTGGGTATCAAGAATATACAGATAATATTTCTAGCCTACTTGGATAGTCTATTAAGTTTTCTTTGATGAAATAAACTGCCATTTAGCTCTTTTTTCACATCCATTCTGGCCTTTTCGTGCACTACTACCACATTAAGAAAAACAAACTAATGTCGTGCCAACATTTTCATACACTAGAAAAATCTTTAATCATATGTCCATGCATCTAGGGACACATTTATCTCAAATATGTATTTTATGGCACAGATGAACATTAAGAATTAAGAGAAGTTCCAGGACTTCAAATTGGCAGCCAAATTGCTTCGTAGATGTTGATAGGGAAATGATATTATATAGATATGAGGTAAAGATAAACTACGATGAGTATTTCAAATATGATGTCCATTAAAATATATCCCCATAAACTATGGTAACTAAACTTCAGGTAAAACGTGTTTGTAGGATATCATGAAGCTAAGTGGACAAAGCATTTTGAATTATAAACTAGATTGCGCATGACCAGGCAATTTAACTTATGTACCCAGTGCAACCATAGTTGGACATGGGTGATGTGTTCTCCATCCATAGAAGCCTCCAATATTCAATCAGATTTGACACCTAATCAAGATAATTAGAGGAATGTATTGAAGAAGTAAAATACTTCAAATTCACCTGCCTCTTAGAATGTCTCATGGACATTTTCATAATGTGTTGTAGACGATAAAGCATAGGAGAAACCAAATAAATCAAAACCTTTTATCCCTAAAAAAAAAAAAAAAAACATAAGACCTTGATTCTTCGACTATCCCAAATGATGTTGCCAGAACGAACAGCAACAGGAATTTACCTTCCACGTAGTCTGATTGCACTAACGACGAAGAAGTGACGTCGGTGCGATTTGTTCCACGTGTTCTTCGTATGTTCTGCAAAAACAACAGGAATCAGAGGGGGCAAGGATTTGTCCCTGCACGCGCACTCCGATGATTAAGTCAGAAATCGGCTTGTGTATGAAGGAATGAAGAAGAGAATGTATTACTTAATTCAGAGAGTTTAAGTTTTTTCTTCTTTTTCTTTTGGTTCTTGGTCTTTTTTTTTTCTGAGAGCTCCTCGGCATATTTATAGGTTTCTTCTAAGTCGGTTCGAGCTGAGGCCCAGGCGCGTGTCTGGGCCGCGATAGAGTCATGGAGCACTCTGTCGCGCTTCGGGTTAAGTAGCTTGCGGGAGAGTCGGTAGGCGGCAGAGTACCCATGGACCTCTGCCGCAGACTATGCGGAAGACCTCTGCAGCAGGCTGTGCGGGAGACCTCTACCGCAGGCTGTGCGGGAGACCTCTACCGTGAGGGCAATGCGGGAGACCTCTGCCGCGGGGGCAATGCAGGAGACCTCTACCGTGAGGGCAATGCGGGAGACCTCTGCCGCAGGGGCAATGCGGGAGACCTATGTCGCAATTGGGGCAATGGAGGTCTGTCGCGCCAATTGTGCAGCACACATACCAGGCGACGGAATCCCTGTCGCCTCGAACATCTGTCGCTCAACAAGCAACTGTGTCGCGTGACCACACTGTCGCCACATCAGCCACGTGGTTTATTCTTGTTCTGACACGTGGCGGTCTCTGGTTGGCAGACAATTGTACACGTGGATTCTGGTGACACTACCACCATCAATTGCTCCCCACTCTTTGGTAGGAATATTTCCTGCGAAAGAGGATTCTTGATATAAAGATATATTTTCGAAAAGAATTTTACATACCTTTCTGAGGCCTGACTATCACGATGCGAACGCGTCTCCAGTTCTTACGGCCTTTATATTTTTGTTGCCTGGCCACAGTGACGCATAGCGCCTCAGGCTCTTACGGCTCTTCTGAATATACGCCTGGCCACAGTGACGCATAACGCCTCAGGCTCTTTCGACTCTTCTGGATATACGCCTGGCCACAGTGACGCATAGCGCCTCAGGCTCTTACGGCTCTTCTGGATATACGCCTGGCCACAGTGACGCATAGCGCCTCAAGCTCTTACGGCTCGGATGATTTTCACGCCTGGCCACAGTGACGCTATTGCGTCTCAGGCTCTTACGGCTCGTCTGATTCTACGCCTGGCCACAGTGACGCATAGCGCCTCAGGCTCTTACGGCTCTTCTGAATATACGCCTGGCCACAGTGACGCATAGCGCCTCAGACTCTTACGGCTCGGCTGATTTTCACGCCTGGCCACAGTGACGCTATTGCACCTCAGGCTCTTACGGCTCGTCTGATTCTACGCCTGGCCACAGTGACGCTATTGCGCCTCAGGCTCTTACGGCTCTTCTGAATATACGCCTGGCCACAGTGACGCATAGCGCCTCAGGCTCTTACGACTCGGCTGAATGTACGCCTGGCCACAGTGACGCATAGCGCCTCAGGCTCTTACGGCTCTTCTGAATATACGCCTGGCCACAGTGACGCTATTGCGCCTCAGGCTCTTACGGCTCGGCTGATTTTCACGTCTGGCCACAGTGACGCTATTGCGCCTCAGGCTCTTACGACTCGTCTGAATATACGCCTGGCCACAGTGACGCTATTGCGCCTCAGGCTCTTACGGCTCGGCTGATTTTCACGCCTGGCCACAGTGACGCTATTGCGCCTCAGGCTCTTACGGCTCGTTTGAATATACGCCTGGCCACAGTGACGCTATTGTGCCTCAGGCTCTTACGGCTCGGCTGATTTTCACGCCTGGCCACAGTGACGCTATTGCGCCTCAGGCTCTTACGGCTCGGCTGAATAGATCTAAGCTTTTCCTTAGTGCTTGTGAATCCTTTTCTTCTACTAAGGGCACCATCTTAGGTGACAGTGCTCCAATTTCCTGGGAATCAATGCACCACCCTTGCCTCTCGGGGCTGTACCCTCTTCATTACTTCTTCTTGAACCACATATTTATTGGCTCTAGCAAACAGGTCAGAAAGTGTCGCCGGCTGGTCGAGGGAGAGGGATTCTTGCAACTTTTCAGACCTCGTCCCTTGCAACATTGCAACCGTGGCTACCCCTGTTGGTGGATCATCCACCTCCAAGGTTGCATCTCTGAACCGATCTACGTAGCTCCTCAAGGATTCTTTATTTCCTTGTTTAAGAGTGAGGAGGTAAGTAGCGTCCTTTTTTCTGTGGCTGTGGATCATGAAGACTTCCAGAAATTCGTTTCGCAATTGGTCGAAGGATGAAATGGAAACTTGGCGCAACCCATTGAACCACTTCAGAGCGTGCCCGGACAATGTAAGTGAAAAAGCCCGACACAGTCTCGTCCTCCCATCCATGCAGCAACATGAGGGACTCGTATTTCTGTATGTGGTCATAGGGGTCTGCTTTGCCGGTGTAAGTGGCCATAGAAGGCATCTTGAACTTCTTCGGCAAAGGTTTGTTCATGATCTCCGGACTGAACGGAATCCTCCTTTTTTGACGATCATCCGGAGACACCAATTTCCTTTTTCCCAAAATCTTTTCGACGACTTTCTCCACGTTTTTCGACCTTTGGACTGAGTATGCTCCCCTCTCTTCGGGTCTAGAAGAGTCTGACTGGTAAGCACCCCTTCTAGCGCCTCCCGTTCTGGGACTTGACATTTCGAGACCTTCTTGTGGGTCAGAACCCCTCTGTCTTCGTTGCTCCCAAGCCCTATATTCTTCTAACTCCTGTACAAACTCCACGGGAGATGAGCTGCGGGACGTGGAGAAACTCTGCCGCCTACGGGCCGCGGGGGAACTCTGCCGCATATGAGCGGCGGAACTCTGGCGCCTATCGGCCAGAGGGGAACTCTGCCGCCTATAAGCGGCGGGAGAGCACCGTCGCGTACGTGTTGCGGGATTCCTCTACCGCATATCGGCTAGTGGGGAACACTGCCGCCGTTGAGCTGTGGGCGAGCTCCGTGGTCTATCTGCTGGGTGAGACCTCTGCCGCGCGAGGTCTGCGGGTGAGCGCTGCCGCACAGGTGTTGTGGGCAAACTCTGTCGCCTACGGTCCGCGGTTGAGCTCTGCCGCCTATCTGTTGGGGGAGACCTCTGCCGCTCGAGGTCTGCAGGTGAGCTCTGCCGCACAAGTGCTGTGGGCGAACTCTGTCTTGCTGGATCTGCAGTGGCATTATTTTGCGTTCCTGCCTCTTGTCCAGCGTTAACCAGGGTGGAGGGCTGACCTCTCTCGTAGGTCTGCCTAGGCGTGCTTTCCCTCACTAACTGCTTCACTTCATGAGGCAAGCTGAATTGGGGGAGAGCGTCTCTGAAAAAGCTCACCATAGCTTTCAATGCTGTCGTAGTCTCTTCATTTTTGCGTTTCAGGGTCTCAGATTCTTCTAGAGAAACCAAGGCTTCTCTGTCACCCCTTTCACTACGTCTTCGTCTCTGCTCTGGTCTGACAGGGGGACTCACAGAATTCTGCCCTCCTGTCAACTCTGCTGTAGAGCGTGTCCTCACCATTTTGATAGAGAACCTGACTTTTTGTCAGCTTCCCACAGACGGCGCCAATTGATGTTGCCAGAACGAACAGCAACAGGAATTTACCTTCCACGTAGTCTGATTGCACTAACGACGAAGAAGTGACGTCGGTGCGATTTGTTCCACGTGTTCTTCGTATGTTCTGCAAAAACAACAGGAATCAGAGGGGGCAGGGATTTGTCCCTGCACGCGCACTCCGATGATTAAGTCAGAAATCGGGAGTTGTGTATGAAGGAATGAAGAAGAGAATGTATTACTTAATTCAGAGAGCTTAAGTTTTTTCTTCTTTTTCTTTTGGTTCTTGGTCTTTTTTTTTCTGAGAGCTCCTCGGCATATTTATAGATTTCTTTTAAGTCGGTTCGAGCTGAGGCCCAGGCGCGTGTCTGGGCCGCGACAGAGTCATGGAGCACTCTGTCGCGCTTCGGGTTAAGTAGCTTGCGGGAGAGTCGGTAGGCGGCAGAGTACCCATGGACCTCTGCCGCAGACTATGCGGAAGACCTCTGCAGCAGGCTGTGCGGGAGGCCTCTACCGCAGGCTGTGCGGGAGGCCACTACCGCGGCTATGCGGGAGACCTCTACCGTGAGGGCAATGCGGGAGACCTCTGCCGCGGGGGCAATGCAGGAGACCTCTACCGTGGGGGCAATGCGGGAGACCTCTGCCGCGGGGGCAATGCAGGAGACCTATGTCGCAATTGGGGCGATGGAGGTCTGTCGCGCCAATTGTGCAGCACACATACCAAGCGACGGAATCCTTGTCGCCTCAAACATCTGTCGCTCAACAAGCAACTGTGTCGCGTGACCACACTGTCACCACATCAGCCACGTGGCTTATTCTTGTTCTGACACGTGGCGGTCTCTAGTTGGCAGACAATTGTACACGTGGATTCTGGTGATACTACCACCATCACCAAATTTCCCTTATTTTCCTCCAAGAAGTAGTGATAGAGAAATGCTAAAGTTTCCAACAATTCGATTACTCCCAAAATATAAATGCTCGTAAAAAAATGTTTCACTAAACCATGCCATTCGTAAGTAGTCGAATCAAACAAAAATAGCACTACCAATTGTGAGAAGGGGTAAAAGAAGACGATGAGAAGATTCGAAATAAATCCCCACTCCCCTTTCTACTTATGAACCACCTAGAGCTGATCTTGAAATATTTTAAGGGCCAGCTTATTTTTGGAGAAATGTTCTTTTTTATTTTCCAACTTTACTTTTACTCTAAATATGATAATTGAAACTAGGTAAATACAAAATTAAGAAGCTTTTGTTTTCTAAATTTTCAGAAAAGCAGACAACTGCGGTAAGGTTGTTTTTCAATTTAACAACAAATACAGGGAATCCAATACTTCAACAACACGTTTCAACTAGCTTCCAATAAGAAAGGAGAAGAACATAACATCAAGTCAAGAAATTTTGTTGAAACAAGCCTAACTACATGAACCCAGATAAATGAAATTAAGGCAGTAAAATAAAGAAACACAGACAGATTTCAATGAGCCAGATGAAACCAAAAAGAACTGGAATACCTGAAGAACCGATTTCCATGAATATCCACAAGATCCCATAACCCCATCACGGCAAGAATGGATGGTCTTGAACTGGTCAACGTCGAGCTTCTTGTTGATGAATCCCACTAGGAAATAAATGGAATCGGAAGGCGGCAAATCCACCTTGATCTCATCCACATCGAACCAAAAGAAGAAGCGCTGCACCTGGATGCCTTTCAAATCGGTTATGGAGCCATAACCCAGTTTTCCGGTGATGGTCTTTTCGTAGTAGACCAAGTACTCGAATTGAACGTAGCAAGGGCTCTCCAAAACGACGATGAACCTACCGTCGTTTTGGAGGCTGTAGTTTGTGACTGTGCTGGGTAGCAGGCCACTTGGGAGGCCATATTTGGGAAGGATATCCCAGACCGTAGGTGGGGCAGGCTTAGGCTCAGGGTTAGGGTCTGAGAGCGATATGGGGATTGAAAGGAGGAAGAATAGAGAGATTAGAGGTAGAATCACACGGAAATTTAAGTAGTTAGCTGCCATGGATTTGGATGAGAGAGAGAATCGAGAAACAGAGTAGGGGGTGCTTCGGTGTTGGACGTGCCTGTTGAGCTTGGTGTTTTTGAGGAAAGGTAGGAGAGACTTTTGCTGCGTCGTGTTTGAAAAGTCGAAAAGGTTGAAATTTTAGTAAGAAAATGAGTTGTTTGGTTCACATCTGTCTTTTTTTTTATTTATTTTAATTAAAAAAATGTTTACCACTGAGGTATGAAGCTAATTTTGACTTCGTTGTTGAAGTTAATCTAAAATAGTTTGACTTTATAAAAATTTGCAGATCAATTTTATTTTTTTAATTATTTTTATTCAAAAACTTAATAAATTTTGTACCACTAAATATGTCTTTGCATTATATGCATTTACTCTTTGTTTGCCTTAATCATTTTTGCTATTTAACTCGGAGTATGAAGTTCAATTTTTTTTTTTTTCAATGGACATAAATAATATTGAACTTTCTTATTTATATTTGTCGCATTTGTATATAAATTTCATATAATGTCAATCAATCATAATATTATATCTCCTTAATTTATAAATTTTAAAATAATTTTTTTAAAATAAATATTGTTAAATAAATTAATTAATGATCTGATATACTAATAGTTTATCAAATATATACTCCTTTATTTTTGAACTTTTTGTGCTAAGACTGAGGAAACATAAACATTTCAATAACATTATGATTTTCTTTAAGAAAATAATTTATTTTTCTCAAATTTTTATTTGGGAATTTTTCCTACTAGCCAAAATTAAATATTGACCATTCGGTTTACAAACGTTAACAATATTTTGAAAATAAATGTAATTAAATGATCTTTCATTCCATTTTCTATGGCATTCTTTGTCTCGTGTAATATATAATACTAATATTTATTAAAATTATTTTATCCATTAGTAGTAGTAAAACCTTTTAATTGTGAAAACAATTCAATGGTTTTCATATGTCTATTTAATTTTTCAACAAATTAATTATAAATCTATATCTATATGCAATCTATAATAATTTATAAACTATCTATAATATAAATAAGCATGAATGCTAAAGACTTTTGAACTAATGAAAATAAATATTTTATTAGCTATAATTTTAAATTAATATTTTAAACATGTTAAACTAAATAAATATTAATAAGATTAATCCAATTTAATTATAATTAAGAACTCTAATTTCATTTGATGTGGTCGTGTCACCAGATCCACGTGTGCAACTATCCGCCTGCCACGTGTCGATCCAAGAACAGGCCACGTGGCAGATTGGCGACAGAAGCGCTATGCGACACCGTTCCCAGATGTGCGACAGAGTGTTTGACGCGAGAGGAGTCTATCGCCTCACAGTCTGCCGCGCATCGTTAGCGACAGACCTCCATCGCCCATGCACAGCACAGGACTCTCGCACAGACTGCGGTAGAGGTCCCCGCGCTACAGGCGGTATAGTCTCCCGCTCAGCATGTGGTATAGTCTCCCGCTCGGCATGTGGTATAGTCTGCCGCATAGACCGCGGTAGAGGTCCCCGACAGGGGTCTCCCGCACTGTATGCGGGATAGTCTCCCGCACAGACCGCGGTAGAGGTCCCCGACAGAGGTCTCCCGCACTGTATGCGGCAGAGTCTCCAGCACGGCTTGGGGCAGAGTCCCCAGAGTCTCCCGCACGGCCTGGGGCAGAGTCCCCAGAGTCTCTAGCAAGGCTTGGGGCAGAGTCCCCAGAGTCCCCAGAGTCTCCCGCACGGCCTGGGGCAGAGTCCCCAGAGTCTCTCGCACGGCCTGGGGCAGAGTCCCCAGAGTCTCTCGCACGGCCTGGGGCAGAGTCCCCAGAGTCTCTCGCACGGCCTGGGGCAGAGTCCCCAGAGTCTCCCGCACGGCCTGGGGCAGAGTCTCCCGCACAGAAGCGCGACAGAGTGCTCTACCACTCTGTCGCGGCCCAGACACGCGCCTGGGCCTCAGCCCGAACCGACTCAGAAGCCTATAAATATGAGGTGAGCCCTCTGAAGGGGGCCAGATCCAGAGATCGATCCAAAATCCAAGAAAAACAGGGAGAACACTTAAACACTCTGATTTAAAGCCATAAACTCTCCTTTTCTTACATACATACACCAACTCCCGATCACTGACTTGATCGTCGGAGTGCGCGTGCAGGGAATAATCCCTGCCCCCTCTGATTCCTGTTGTTTTTGCAGGATATACGAAGAACACGTGGAGCAAACTGTGACGATTGAATTAACCGTCAACAGTACAATCCGATCACGTGGAAAGCAAAGCACTGTTGCTGTCAGGTAGGCAACATCAATTGGCGCCGTCTGTGGGAAACTTGACAAAAAGTCAGGTTCTCTATTGAAATGGTGAGGACGCGTTCCGCAGCAGAGTTGACAGGAGGGCGGAATTCTGTAAGTCCCCCTGCCAGATCGGAACGAAGGAAGAGACAAAGTGAAAGGGCTCAAGCAGAACCCTTAGTCTCCCTGGAAGAATTCGACGCTCTGAAGCGCAAAAATGAAAAGGCTACGACAGCCCTGAGAGCCATGGTGAGCTTCTTCAGAGAGGCTCTCCCCCAGTTCAGCTTACCCCAAGAAGTACAGCAGTTAGTGGGGGAATGCACCCCTAGACAGACCTACGAGAGAGGTCAGCCCTCCAGCCTGGTAAACGCTGGACAAGAGGCAGGAACGCCATACAACGCTACTGTCGATCCAGCGAGACAGAGTCCACCCGGCGCACCTCGGCGACAGAGTTCGCCAGGAGCTCAAAGGCGACACAGCTCAACCGCATCTCCCATGCGTCAGACATCTCCTCTGTCCTATGATCGACAGAGTTCGTCGATTCTGCGGCAGAGTTCCCCCGTAGCTCAACATCGACAGAACTCTCCCGCGGACAACATGCGGCAGAGGTATCCTGCATCGCATACGAGACGGTGCACTCCTACCGCTTATAGGCGGCAGAGTTCACCTCTGCCCAATGTGCGGCAGATTTCCCCTCTGGCCGCCAGGCAACATAGTTCTCCCGCGCCCCGTAGGCGGTAGAGCTCACCTCTGCCCAATGTGCGGCAGACTTCCCCTCTGGCTGCCAGGCGACAGAGCTCACTCGCAGCCCGTAGGCGGCAGAGTTTCCATACCTGTCGCAGCTCATCCCCTGTGTTGGAACATGACGTGAGGGCGTGTGGAGCTAGGGAGCGAAGGAGACAAGGAGATTTTTACCCGCAAGAAGGTCCTGAGATATCAAATCCCATAGTCAGAGGAGCTGGAAGAGATATTTACCAATCGGACTCTTCTAGACCGGAAGGGACAGGACCTTACTCAGCTCGAGGGTCGGAGGACGTGGAAAAGGTCATCCAAAGGATCCTCGAGAAGAAAAAGCTAGTGTCTCCGGATGACGGACAAAGGAGGAGGATCCCATTCAGTCCGGAGATCATGAACAAACCTTTGCCGAAGAAGTTTAAAATGCCTTCTATGGCTACTTACACCGGCAAAGCGGATCCCTACGACCGTATTCAGAGTTATGAATCCCTCATGCTGCTTCATGGATGGGAGGACGAAATCATGTGTAGAGCCTTTTCTCTCACATTGTCCGGGCACGCTCTGAAATGGTTCAACGGGTTGAGTGAAGCTTCAATCTCCTCTTTTGACGAGTTGAGAAATGAGTTCCTCAAAGTGTTCATGATCCATAGCCAAAGGAAGAAAGACGCTACCTACCTACTCACGCTTAAACAAGGAAATCGAGAATCCTTGAAGAGTTATGTAGATCGCTTCCGAGATGCGACCTTGGAGGTGGAAGATCTACCAGTGGGGGTAGCCTTGGCTGCGATGCTGCAAGGGACAAGCTCGGAGAAGCTGCAAGAATTTCTCTCTCTCTCTCGATCAACCTATAATGATCTCCGATCTTTTTGCCAGGGCTAATAAATACGTGGCTCAAGAAGAAGTCATGAAAATGATACAGCCCAGGGAGGCTAAAGAGGGAAAGAAGAGAGAGAGAGATGCGCCCGAGAGAAGCTCCCAAAGACCCGTGAGAGTAGACAAAACCCCCAAGCTCAGGTACGAAGGCTACACCCGACTGAGCGAGCCTCGTACTGCAATACTGGCAGCAATTGAGGGGGCGGGACTACTGGAATTCCCCAAGAGGAAGATGGGAGATGTAGGCCGAAATTCTGAAGCCTACTGTGAATTCCATTGTGCTCACGGACACCCGACAGAGAGGTGTAAAGACTTGATGGACCAGTTAGAAAGACTGGCCAGAGAGGGCAAGATTAACCGCTTCTTATGGAGAAGCAAGAGACCCCGTTATCCTCCGCGTGACCAAAGAAATGACCGTCCGTGGACCGGGGCAAATAACAACAATAGACGGGATAGGCCAAGAAACGAAGCGGTCAGGCCTGCAATTCCCGGTGCCAATCCGCCAAACAACGAGCCTACAGCCCCCGCGATTAATGTCATCGCAGGTGGGGAATCAAGCGCGGGAAGCTCTTCTTCATCCCGCAAGAGCTACGCCAGGCAGGCGTATCAGGTGAACGTTGTTATGGAAGAACAGGCGGACGAAGAGCCCATCATGTTCACTCCGGCTGACAAAGGAGATATCGCCATGCCCCATGATGACCCTATGGTGATATCCACTGTCGTGGCCAAACACCCGGTAAGCAGAGTCCTGGTTGATAACGGGAGCTCAGTGAACCTGATCTATTGGAATTGCTTTGAGAAAATGAGCATTTTCGAAGATAGGTTGAAACCCGTTATGACACCGCTGTACGGATTCACGGGTGAGCGAGTGAAGGTCGCTGGGTCCATAGAGTTGCCAGTGACCCTCGGTGAGCACCCGAAAGATGTGACCCGACAAGTGTTGTTCATGGTGGTCAGATCCACCTCCGCCGCCTACAACATGATCTTGGGCAGGCCGGTGCTGAACGACATGAGGGCGGTAATATCCTCTTGCTATCTGTTGATGAAATTTCCCACTCCCAACGGAGTCGGGCAAGTACGAGGAAACCAAAAGAGCGCCCGTACTTGTTATCTCGCTTCCACTGCCAACA
The DNA here is from genome assembly GCA_033439115.1 of Firmiana major. Lineage (NCBI taxonomy): Eukaryota > Viridiplantae > Streptophyta > Magnoliopsida > Malvales > Malvaceae > Firmiana > Firmiana major. Next base: position 46,107,412 of record CM065905.1, read on the forward strand.
AGGTAGCACAGAGGAAAGAAACCTTATGCATTGACGATCCGCCTAAGCCCCAACCTGTAGAGGAAACAGAAGCCATTGCGCTAACTGAAGGGGATAGCGGAAAAAGGGCATTCATCGGGACTCAGTTGGGCGAACAACAGAGAAAGGAGGTAGTCGAGTGTCTGAGGAGAAACTCAGATATCTTTGCCTGGAGCCCGGCAGACATGCCCGGGATCAGTCCCGAAGTCATATGCCATGAACTTAATATCATACCCGGACATAGACCCGTCAAACAGAAGAAGAGGAGTTTCGCCCCGGAGCGACAAAAAGCAATCACTGAAGAAGTGACTAAACTCCTAGGCGCCGGATTCATCCGAGAAGTCTATTACCCTGAGTGGTTAGCCAATGTAGTGATGGTAAAGAAATCTAGCGGGAAATGGCGAATGTGTGTTGATTTCACAGACCTGAACAAAGCCTGCCCCAAAGATTCATACCCCCTACCTCGGATAGACAGACTCGTAGATGATACATCCGGCTACGAACTCCTCAGTTTCTTAGATGCATTCTCCGGGTATCACCAAATCATGCTTCACCCAGAACACGAAGAAAAGACTTCTTTTATAACCGATGACGGAACCTATTGCTATCGGGTAATGCCGTTCGGTTTAAAGAACGCGGGTGCCACCTACCAACGAATGGTGAGCAAAGTGTTCAAAGATCTTCTGAGAAATACCATGGAAGCCTACGTGGACGACATGATAGTCAAGAGCCGCGTAGGAGAATCTCATGCTGATCAAATGTCCAGGGTATTTGAAGTATTGAAGAAATTTAACATGAAGCTAAACCCCGAAAAGTGCTCTTTCGGGGTAAGGTCAGGAAAATTCCTAGGCTTCATGATCACTGACAGGGGTATCGAGGCAAATCCTGAAAAGATACAAGCTGTCATTGACATGAAACCCCCAACCACCGTAAGAGAGGTCCAAAGATTGACAGGCAGAATAGCGGCTCTGAATCGCTTCTTGTCGAAATCAGCCGAAAAGAGCTTGCCTTTCTTCAAAACTCTACGGGGGGGGGGGGGGGGGGAAGAACTTCGAATGGACGGAAGATTGTCAAAAAGCCTTTGAAGATCTCAAGGAATACTTGAAGCGGTTGCCTCTATTAACAAGGCCCCTGGAAGCAGAACAGCTCTATATGTATTTGGGAGTCGGTGATTTCGCCGTTAGCGCGGTGCTACTAAAGAAAGACGAAATGGTACACTGCCCCATCTACTATGTGAGCAAAGTGTTATTAGATCCAGAGACCCGCTATCCACTGGCCGAAAAGCTAGCATTGGCCCTCTTGATGGCCTCGCGAAAGCTGCGTCCGTATTTCCAAGCACATCCCATTACTGTCTTAACAGACCAACCATTAAGACAGATCCTCCAGAAACCTGAACATTCAGGGAGGTTAGTGAAATGGGCGGTGGAGCTTGGGGGATACGACATCACATTCCAAGCGAGACAGGCTATCAAAGGTCAAGCTCTGGCTGACTTCATCGTGGAATGCACTATCCCGAACGACAGCAGTGAAGGGGAGGCTCACCCATGGTTACTGCATGTCGATGGGTCATCAAGTGCCAACGGAAGTGGAGCGGGTATAGTCCTGGTGTCACCAGAAGGAAAATCCCTGGAATACTCCCTACGATTCGGATTCCCTAGTTCGAACAATATAGCGGAGTATGAAGCTTTGATAGCAGGGATGACACTAGCGGAAAAACTACAGGTTCACCACTTGGTAGCACACAGTGATTCTCAATTGGTGGTGAACCAATTCAGCGGAAAGTACGAAGTACGAGAACCGATGCTGGTTCCTTACTTAAAGAAAGTCCAACTCTTGGCCAAGACTTTCAAAAGCTTTCAGCTGATGCAAATCAACCGGTCCGAAAACACACATGCTGATTCACTGTCTAAGCTAGCCTCCTCCACCGAAACACAAGGAAGGACTGTAAAGGTGGAGAGGCTCGAACGACCAAGTATTGAAGAGGTCGAAGTGTGTGACATTGAAGTTGGAGACGATTGGAGATCCCCATTTAAACAGTATCTCACTGAGGGTACACTCCCCCAAGATAAAGACGAGGCTCGTCGCTTGAAAATACAAGGGGCGAAGTTCACACTCATCAATGGAGAACTGTACAAAAGGGGATACTCATCGCCACTGCTAAAATGTCTGGGACCGGAACAAGCTAGATATGCCCTAGCGAAAGTGCATGAAGGAATCTGCGGCGAACACTTAGGAGCAAGAGCCCTCGCTGCTAAAGTACTGCGATCGGGATTTTACTGGCCAACGCTGAAAAAGGATGCAATGGACCAAACCCGCAGGTGTGACAAATGTCAGAGGTTTGCTCCTATCACCACAGCCCCAGTAACTCCCTCTCAAGGCACAGTACAACCAATTCCTTTTGCACAATGGGGGTTGGATATCCTTGGACCTTTCCCATTAGCCACGGGTCAAAGAAAGTTCCTGTTAGTGGCTACCGATTACTTCACAAAGTGGATCGAAGCAGAGCCTTTGGCCACAATCACGGAAAAGAAAGTGGAGGCAATGGTGTGGGAAGACATTATTTGTCGATTTGGAATTCCCCGCATCTTAAATGCCGACCATGGAAAGCAATTTGATTGCAACGCCTTCCGTGACTTTTGTAAGGACCTCAACATTCAGCTACGGATCTCTTCAGTGTCATATCCTCAAGCTAATGGACAAGCCGAGGTCAGTAATCGGATTATCCTCCATGGGCTGAAGACCAGGCTAGACAGAGCAAAAGGAGCCTGGGTGGACGAATTGCCTAGTGTCTTATGGGCATATCGTACCACCAGCCGTGTGTCGACTAATGAAACGCCGTTCAGTCTTGTATATGGCGCAGAAGCACTGATCCCCGTGGAACTTGGAGCAATATCACCAAGGGTGGTACCCTTGGTAGAGGAAGAAAACTCTCAAGCTCTAAGGGAAGACTTGGACCTAATCGATGAACACAGAGAAACCGCGGCTATTCGATTGGCATCCTATCAACAGAGGGTAGCCAACTACTACAATAGCCGGGTAAGAGATAGGCCAATGTCTGAGGGAGATCTAGTGCTCAGAAAGTCGCAGATCACGAACGCCCTAAAGGAGGACGGGAAGTTCAGAGCCAACTGGGAAGGTCCCTACAGAATCAGACGCAAGATCGGACCTAACACCTGCGCTCTGGAAACTCTACAAGGGAAGAAGATAGGGAAAACGTGGAACTCAAATCACTTGAAGTTGTATTTGAGATAACCACTACATCTTCCTTCCCAAACACTATTGTTTTACTTACACTGTCACCAGATGTCACTACCCGCACGATATATAAAGTATCTCTTTGTTGTAAGACAAAATCTCGTGACAGGATTCTGAAACCGTAAGAGCCTGAGACACTATGCGTCACTGTGGCCAGGTATGCATTCACCCCAGCCGTAAGAGCCTGAGACGCTATGCGTCACTGTGGCCAGGCATATATTAATAAAACACATGAGGGCTACCCTTGGTTCGGGCCCTGCGAACGCAGGCTACCAACGGGTCAGACTCACAAAGGACACTACCCTTGGTTCGGGCCCTGCGAACGCAGGCTACCAACGGGCTAGACCCAAAGCCTTAAAGGCCTAGGATGCTTTGTGTCACTATGGCCAGGCGTAGTTGGTTCGGGCCCTGAGAACGCAGGCTACCAACGGGCTAAGCCTAAAGCCGTAAGAGCCTGAGATGCTTTGCGTCACTGTGGCCGGGCATAGTTGGTTCGGGCCCTGCGAACGCAGGCTACCAACGGGCTAGCACTAAAACCGTCAAAGCCTGAGACACTTTGCGTCACTGTGGCCGGGCGTAGTTGGTTCGGGCCTTGCGAACGCAGGCTACCAACGGGCTAGCACTAAAGCCGTCAAAGCCTGAGACGCTTTGCGTCACTGTGGCCAGGCGTAGTTCAACCGAGCCGTAAGAGCCTGAGGCGCTATGCGTCACTGTGGCCCGGCGTATACGTATCACTGTAAAACAGGTATATATACATCCACATAAGAGCCGTAAGAGCCTGAGACGCAACGCGTCACTGTGGCCAGGCGTATACTCAAAAAGAGCCGTAAGAGCCTGAGACGCAACGCGTCACTGTGGCCAGGCGTATACTCAAGAGAGCCGTAAGAGCCTGAGACGCAATGCGTCACTAAGGCCAGGCATAAAGCATTCAATTAACCATAAAGGCCTAAGACGCTACGCGTCACCGTGGCCAGATAATCAAAATACTAAGGCTATAAAAACTAAAGACGCCTTCACGTCACAGTACTCAAGCCTTAAACAACTGCGCGTTTGCACAAAAAATTCTTCCTGAAAGTATACCTTTCTATCAAGAATTGGGGAGCATACACGAATATCAATACAAAGCTATATATACAAGCAAGGTATATATAAGCAAAGCAACAGAAACAATCAGACAAAGAATGATAAATGACAATTAGAGAAGTAGTGCAAGACAAAGCATGAACAAAAATCTCAATTTCATTTCATTCAAGTGTCGGTACAAACAGATCTTTAACAGATCTTTACAATTGCATTTCGACAAAAGTACAAAGTTAAAACAACAAAACAAAGTACTTGAAATGAAATACAAAAAACAAAAAGCAAAAATCCCTATCTACTCTCCGGGAGGAAGCTGGGGATTAGCTGCAAAACCTTCACTTCCAAGGGACTGCTCGCCCTCCTCGCCGTCTAAATCAATGAGGGCTTCTATAGGCTCAGGAGCACCGTCCAGATCCGCGGGCTCCCAAGGACCAGCAAGGTTGACGAGATCATCCTGAGCAGTCCTCTTGAACAGCTCGTCCGCAGGCTCAGCCTCGGGCTCGTACTTGGTCCAATCAGGGGCCTCAAAGAGCATCGCATCAGGGGTATATTGGAGCTCAGGAAATTCCTCTCCCTCCCTATGTGCTTCTAGCCAAGATCGGGCCAGGTAGAACCCGTACTTAACATAAGGGTTGGAGAAGTCTTCCTTCCGCCTCAAGCAGTCTTTGGAGAGACGATACTCCTTTACGGCCTCGGCCCGTATACTGTCAATTTCGACCTGGGATAGTACAGGAGCAGTCTGGCTTTCCAACTCACCAACACGCTGCTCGAGCTCTTGATTCCGAGTGAGCGTAGACATATAGTTGGATTGCATACGGTCTAACTCAGAATGAGCCTCCTGCAGGTCCTCTTGGAGTTTACTAGACCGGGCCGTCTCCACTGTGAGATCCCCCTTTGCAAGACCGAGGTCTTGATGAGCCTTAGCAAGCTGCTCCTCCAGGCTTCGAACTAAATCCGGAAGAGGGGACAAGTTGTTGACCGTGTTCTGTAACTCCATGACTTTGTCCCTCAACTCCCGGATCTCTCTGTCGGCTCGCTCCCGGTAAGCCCAATGTTGGGCATTATTTGCCGCGGTTCGTTGAGCCAGCTGCGAAAAAATGCAGAAATGTTAGACTCAATGCACGCTGCAAAAAGCAATCAAAAAGAGAAGAAATCAGAAACTTACCCTCAACGCCTCGATATCGGCTAAGTCTTCCCCCTCGGGGTAGTTTCTGAATATCCTTGCCTCATCTCGAGGAAGGATAGTGGACCAGCTCAACCGAGAGGCCACCCCGGGAGTGTCCAGAACATCATTATCACGAACCCCGGGGTAGACTCGAAATTCGTGGCCCCTCATAATATTCCCCCCATCCACGGAATAGGGCCTCTCGTCGGCAGGACCTATCCTCGGCAATATCGGCCTGCTTCTCATCGAACTCTCGATGTACAGACGCTTTCTATTCTTCCGCTGAGACGGAATGATATTGCATTCCGCGCGCTCCTCAGAGCGTGATCGCCCGGATGACCCGGAAGCCCCCCGTGAAGACGAGGCAACTCTCCCCCTATCCCGAGAGACATCTCTCTGCTCTGAAGGAGGGGGAGGCATCGCCTGCCTAGAAACAGGAGGGGTCCGAGCACGAGATGGATGAGAGGGGATCGATGCCTCACTTGGGACATCGTCAGCCAAACGATGTCTTTTCCTGGCAGGAGCGCTGGAAGGACCAGCCTCAGAAATTTGGCGACCTAATGATTGCCGGAAATGACTCATGTCTGCAAAAAAGAAAAAGAAGATCAATGGTTAATAAATTGATCAAAAATAATAAGTAGAGGGAAAAAATAAAAGTTACCGTCAGGAGAGTCTAAGTGCTCCTGAAGGGACTCGATATTTATCCCCTCGTCGTCTGGAAGCACCATGAAAGTGGAGCCGAACCCTTCCCAACCAGTGAGATCGGCTAAGGGTTCGCTACCAGAGCTGGATTCCAGATTGGTGCCCCCTACATCCTCTTGTGGCCTAGGAGCTTCAGGATTTAACTCGGGAGAAGCCGAAGGCAGAGGATCTGACGACGGAACAGAGGGTCCGGCAACAGGGACCGGACCCACACCCCAGCCTGCTAATATCAAATTTTCATTTGATACAAGGGTGTCCAGGCTAAGGGGATGAGGGACCAGCAATTTGTCGATGTCAGAAGACAACTGCTCCCTAAGTGTGGCAACCCGGGGACCCTTGGGGATTTCGTGCCTGTTCTCCCAACGAGTAGGGATATCCAGGCCCTCGGGCACTTCCACAACCAGCCATTCTGTCTCGAAACCGTGAAGCTTGTTAGCAGGTTTCTCGAATAATCGGTTCTCAAAACCGGGCTGGTACACCCGCTGAAGCGAGTAAGGCACTAAGCCGGGACTCCCTCGAAGCCTAAAGAATACTTCAAAAAGAGGAAGAGACGGAGGGACGCCCCTTAAATGGCAGTGCACAGTGAATGCTACCAATTGCATCCATGCATGAGGATGCAGTTGCCCCGGGGATACCCTGTGCGTCCTGAGGAAGGAAGCCCCAAAGTCGGACAACGGGAAGCGGAGTCCTAACTCCAAAGCTGCCCTAAAAACGACAACCCCGTCAGACACACGACGTATGTCGCTCTCCTGAGGGGTTGGGAGTCTATAAGTGTATCCCTCGGACAAAGGAAATCGAGATTCTAGGTCTTGAATGTCGGCTTCCCTTAAAGTCGACTTAACGCCTAGATCGATTTGCTTTCCTATGCCATGTCCAACCATCTTAGAAGCTCGTAGATCAAAGAAGTGGGATTACGGGCTACGAAAAATTACCTAAGGTAATGGAAACAGAACTCGCGGCAGAGTGTGAAAATCCGCGGCAGACTAGCGACACAGTGAGCAGTCTCGCGGCAGAGTTGCGACAGTATGGCGAAGGACTTGCGACAGAGTGCCTGAGAGTCGCGACAGAGTGTCCTTGCGAGAGAATTCAGTAGCGACAAGGACGTCAGGGGCCCAGTATTTATAGAGGATCGCCTGGATACACACACACGCGGAGGTCCGACCCGGCCCGCGAAACACCGGACCCAGATCCTCTTTCGCGGGAAAAATTCCCGCCAAAGAGTGGGGAGCAATTGATGTGGTCGTGTCACCAGATCCACGTGTGCAACTATCCGCCTGCCACGTGTCGATCCAAGAACAGGCCACGTGGCAGATTGGCGACAGAAGCGCTATGCGACACCGTTCCCAGATGTGCGACAGAGTGTTTGACGCGAGAGGAGTCTATCGCCTCACAGTCTGCCGCGCATCGTTAGCGACAGACCTCCATCGCCCATGCACGGCACAGGACTCTCGCACAGACTGCGGTAGAGGTCCCCGCGCTACAGGCGGTATAGTCTCCCGCTCAGTATGTGGTATAGTCTCCCGCTCGGCATGTGGTATAGTCTGCCGCATAGACCGCGGTAGAGGTCCCCGACAGGGGTCTCCCGCACTGTATGCGGGATAGTCTCCCGCACAGACCGCGGTAGAGGTCCCCGACAGAGGTCTCCCGCACTGTATGCGGCAGAGTCTCCAGCACGGCTTGGGGCAGAGTCCCCAGAGTCTCCCGCACGGCCTGGGGCAGAGTCCCCAGAGTCTCTAGCAAGGCTTGGGGCAGAGTCCCCAGAGTCCCCAGAGTCTCCCGCACGGCCTGGGGCAGAGTCTCCAGAGTCTCTCGCACGGCCTGGGGCAGAGTCCCCAGAGTCTCTAGCACGGCCTGGGGCAGAGTCCCCAGAGTCTCTCGCACGGCCTGGGGCAGAGTCCCCAGAGTCTCCCGCATGGCCTGGGGCAGAGTCTCCAGCACAGAAGCGCGACAGAGTGCTCTACCACTCTGTCGCGGCCCAGACACGCGCCTGGGCCTCAGCCCGAACCGACTCAGAAGCCTATAAATATGAGGTGAGCCCTCTGAAGGGGGCCAGATCCAGAGATCGATCCAAAATCCAAGAAAAACAGGGAGAACACTTAAACACTCTGATTTAAGCCATAAACTCTCCTTTTCTTACATACATACACCAACTCCCGATCACTGACTTGATCGTCGGAGTGCGCGTGCAGGGAATAATCCCTGCCCCCTCTGATTCCTGTTGTTTTTGCAGGATATACGAAGAACACGTGGAGCAAACTGTGACGATTGAATTAACCGTCAACAGTACAATCCGATCACGTGGAAAGTAAAGCACTGTTGCTGTCAGGTAGGCAACATCATCATTAAATAAAATCTTTCGTTGAATAAATTTTATTTGATCAATAGAATTTTTTTTAATTTATATTCAACATAAAAAACTACTTAAATGCCAATGCAAGTACATGTGGATATATAAATTTTAATAATTTTAAACAATATATAAAATTTTAAGTTCAATGCATAATTATTATTTAAAAATAAAAAATAAAGTTGATGTACCTGATAACAAAAATATATTTTGAAAGAATATATAATAAAGATAATTATCTAATATATTATCAGTAGAGTTTTTTAATTCTATAAACGATATTAAAATGATTATACAAGTCTCATTTTTTTAATATTTTTAAAAGATATGTGTTAACATCCTAATAACTCTACTAACAATTTATAAATTTTGTCTTGGGAATGGAAGCAGTATTGTACTACTTAAACTACACATAACCTATTCCGACTAATGCCTAAGCCATCATTCCGGAGTAATGTCTCTACACTCTGCGGAGGATCAAAATAAAAGATCATATTATTTGCACTATCCTGCGTTAGATTAGCTTAATAGTCTGCACACATGTTTGCCTCCCTGTATGCATGTTGGATTGTGCACTGCCAGTCTCTTCTCAATAGCGATTGACATGCATGAACAATCTGGAAAAAGGGACCATGGTCACCAAGTGGTCGGGGGACTTTGGAAACTGCAAATAACGAATCCAATTCTAGTACTAGTCGTCTATGGCCTCTATCCCACGCTATGTTTAAGCCCAGATACATGGCATAAAGCTCAGCTCGCGAAATGGATCCCCAACCTATCTGTCTTCCAGACCCACAGATCCATCTTCTAGAAGCATCACGTATCAACCCACCTATAGCAGACTTCCCTGGGTTTTTCTAACAGAAGCATCCACGTTGATTTTAACATAACCCCGGGTGGCAGCTCCTAAGCAACCTACACCTGTTGAAGAACTGATTAATGGATTGCTTAGCTGTCAGCTACTTAAATTCTGTTACATGCCGCACAAACTTATAGTTTCCATCTCTCGGCCAAGAGAAGCCCAACTCGAATCTAGCTTTATTTCACAACTTCCATAAATACTGGTAGGAGGTGGCAAACACAGAAGACAAGCCTAGCATGGTACCTGTAATTGGTTCCTTCTTCTGTAGATTCTGCACTAACCATGATAACAAAGGCAAACTATTAAATAACACAAGTTTAGCATTAGATAACCAATTCTTTCAAACCTATTGGGATGTGGCACACTCTCGTAGCACATGTATGGAGTTTTCGAGTGTTGCACCGCACCGAGGACATCTCGTATCCGTTGTTAGGTTCCTCTTGACACAAGCTTCTTTGGTCAAGAGTCGGTCATGGAGAACAAGCCAGACAAAGACCTTAATGTGCGGTGATACCTCTAACTGACATACCTGTTTCCATGGTATGATGGAACTCAAGCAGCCTACCAATAGAGAGTATGCTGAACTCACTGAAAATTCCCCAGATGATGAAGCTACCCAGTATATTTTATCTCCCAACGACGTTAAAGGAGGCAGAGCCTTAATAGCCTGGGTAATCTCTTTAGGAAGCAGTGTTAGACGAGGCCAATCCCAAGTGCCATCACTGTTGACAAGGTCCTTGACTCTCCAGTTAATACTATCATTAGGCATCAAGGACCCGCAATCATTCGTTAGCGGTTTTATCTCCTAACCGCTTCCATTTCCAATAATCTTTGCACAACCTCGCGATATGAGATCTTCGCAGGACATAATACTCCCCCATGTAAAAGAAGCAGATGACTGAACTCTACCCTTTAAAAAGGATTCCCCAACAAGATACTTGCAACAAAGAACCCGTGCCCAGAAGCTAGAGTCACCAGTTTTAGCTTCTAGCCTAGCTTAGCCAACAGTGTTGAGTTCATATCTTTAGTTTGACGAAACCCTAAGCCCCCATGAGGTTTCGGCTTGCAAACTGTGTCCCATTTAACTAAAGGAACTCCCTTCTTAGTATCTGTAGAACCCCATAGAAAGTTACGATTAAGCCTATCAATTTCCCTTGTAACTGCGATAGGGAGCTTAACCGTTTGCATGGTATAGGAAGCAATGGTGCTTGACACAAACTGTATCAATGTTACTCTGCCGGCAAGAGATAATTGTTGGGATTTCCATGACGCTAATCGAGTCTTAACCTTATCCAAAATGCTTGATAGGTTGACTACCTGACTCTCTTGTTGATAATAGGAACACCCAAATACTTATCAAAATTATCACAATGTGACATCCCAGTAATCAATTGAATACTACCAGAGTATTGCAGTGTACATTTTGCGAAGTAAAAATCTTCGATTTACTAGAATTCACTTTGTCTTGAAAAATCACAAAAAAGTTTTAAACAACTCATCATCACCTGACTTTGTTCCACTGATGCCTTTCCAAATAGGATAAGGTCACCTGCAAAAAATAAATGCGAGAGCGTTGGTCCACCCTAATATAATTAAATCGGCTTTTAGACTCCCAGGGGCACTTTCTCCTTAATAATATCCGATAACTTTTAGAGACACAAAATAAACAAATAAGAGAGAAAGAGGATTTCCCTGATGAAGCCCTCGTGTAAGCCTAAAATTATCTGTTAATTCCTCATTCCTTAATATGTTCATCTCATAATGAGATCGATCAATAGCTGGGGGAAGCCAATATTCGATAAAACCCACCTCAAGATAGCCCAATTAATCCGATCGTAAGCCTTCACCAAATCAATCTTTAGTATCATCTCACCTGTCCTCCCTTTCTTACGATACATAGAATGGACTGCCTCCTGGATTCTTATGATGTTGTCTGAACTATTTCGCCTAGGAATGAAACTACACTGCGTTGATGCGACAAGATCTTTCAGAAACGGTCGTAGTCTCCCAACAATGATATTAGATATTATTTTCACCGAAACATTACATAGGCTAATTGGACGAAATTGGCTTATGAATTTCAGGTGCTCCACTTTAGGAATTAGTAACCACAAGAACTTTACCCAACACTGAATCATAACTGCCTTGCACGAAGGCCTCTTTAATGCCGCTGCAGACTGAGTCTTTCACAATGGTCCAATTAGCCTTATAGAACCCGGCTTGAAACCCATCCGAACGTAGAGCTTTAAATGGCGCTATAGAGAATAATGCTTTATAAATTTCATCATTACTTGGAACTGACCCGATTGCCCAGCTTGTTCCATATCAAATGAAAACAAAGACCAAAGACAATTTTCAAAACAAGTAGGCACAACATTGTCAGTATATAATTGTTGAAAAAAGTTAAAGACCGTACCTTTAAGTTCCACCATATCCGAACACCAATTTCCATCGCTGCCGTTTAGAGCTAAGATTTTATTCCTACTTCTGATCAAGGTGGTCATATGAAAAAACTTCGTATTTCTATCACCAAATTATACCCAATTGGATCTTGATTTTTGGAGCCAAATTAACTCTTCTTGTTGGAGAATTTTATTATAATCCTCCCTAAGCTTTGCTTCAAGCCAGTACAGGTAGGAGTTCGGTCTAACCTCCAATCTTCTTTGAACACCTACCAACCGAGCCAATGCATACCTTTTCCACTTGAACCTGTTGCTGTTGGACGTGGGACGCCCATAACGAGTGTCCCCATCCAACATGAAAACTACCAAGGCAGTTTTCACAAGTGTGAAAACTGTCTTGGGCAGTTTAAAAGCAAAAGAAAAAAAAATGTACATAGATCCGAGAAAGAAAAAAAAAAAGGAAGAAGAGAAGAAGAAGAAGAAGAAAAGAATAATAATATTATTTGTTTTTATGCTCTACAATTGTTAAGGATTTAGACTGTGAAACGTGTACAACTTTCGCTGTGTGATTTTGTGTCTGACCAGTGAATCAAGCAAACGATTTCATTTGAAACGGTAAGTATTTAAATTTCGTAAATTATTATTCGTAAATTGTATGTTCAATTATATACATAATTGTTTTCGATAGGATGATTGTGAATATGATATTGTACGTGGTATATGATTGACGTATGATATTTTCCAATATTGTTATCCGAGCCAAGTTGCTTGATTTCTGGTATGATAAATGCATGTAAGAAAATGATATTTAATTGTTGTTATTTCGTGTAGAACAATCAAAAAACGTAATTAATATGCGATGCCATTTGAGATCACACAAATGTGTGTAATTTATTCGAAATTGTTTCAAATGTGTATAGGATGTTTCAAATAAAAAAAATTGTAAGTCCTGCATTAGCATGAGGAGTCCATATAACACAAGGATGATTAAAATTCGTTTTTAATCGCTACGAGACTTGTATTATATATATGTGTTCATTATTTTTTCTGTATTTGTTACAGAGAATCATGTCGATCATGATGAGGAATCCTATGGTTGATGGGACAGAGGAACAACTCATTAGAGCTATAAGACTATTGGTTGAATTAGGCTCTTAGCGGATCAATCCTAATGATGATATGGAGAAACATATCATTATTGTCAATAAAAAAATTCAGGAATCAATTTAGATTGGCTGTCGATATTTGAGAAGTGACCATAACAAATACCTCATATTAATGAGTACATTGATCACTCCAAGTCAAAAGGGTCTTTTAGATGATTTTTGGAAACCAAACCCAAAATCGAATTAGACAATGTTAGTGATAAATTTTTTGAAAGAATATATGAAGATAGGGGCAAGAAGGACTGCAACCCTCTCAATTAATACTAGACTTTACAATAGAAAACACAATGTTCCTGGAACTCCATGGCTAGCAGATTTAGATTTTGAATTATCAAAAGAATTTATGGACTCCATTCCTAGGAACTAGTTTTGTTTTATTTTATTTTATTGTATTGTTATTTGACTATGTTTGAACAAATATTGTTATTTTAAAAAACTTGTTTATGTAAATATTTTTATTATTTTTATGCAATCAATATATGTTATTGTTTGTATATATATAGTTAATTTATTTGCAGTGGGAGTTCTAAGGTATTTTAATAAAAAAAATGTAATTACCTTATAATAATAAATTTTGCACAATAAAATTAATTGGTGATAATTAGACACATTGAATTGGAGGATGATTGTGAAACTTGGTGAACTTTTGATTCCATGACATGTGAATAATTATCATTAATTTAATTTTGAAATTGTGACAAAATGGATGTGTGTAATGCTAGGCATTAATTAAGTGCATATATGTCTCTGTATAGAATATTTTTTGAAATGACGTCGCTTCTAAAGCCATTGTTGCTGAGTTAAACAAAGGTGAGAAACTGAATGGAGATAACTATGAAATCTGGAGTATGAAAATCCAATATGTGTTGGAAGAACAAGAGGTTTTCTTAAAGTTCTGAATAATGTCATGGAAGAGCCTAAGGAAGGAAATACTGCACAAGATAGGAGGGACCGAGAGGCTTATGAAGCCTGAAAAAAGAAAAACTTCATAGCTCGTATTACGTTGCTAAGCAGTATGGAGAATGACATCATGCGTGAGTTCAGAAAGCATGATAATGCAAAAGAGATGTGGACAACCTTAAAGGCAAAGTTTTGTGGCATTACGGTCGCTAAACTAAGACAGCTTACAATCAAATTTGACACGTATAAAAAAGGTCCAAATCACAGCATGAAACAACACATAAGAGAAATGTCAAATATGATTAGTGAGTTGAAGGAGGCTGGTCACACTCTAACAGATGAACAACAAGTTCAAGTTGTTATTCGGTCCTTGCCACACAGTTGAGAGCATATGAAAGTTCACCTTACTCATAATGAAAGCATCAAGACCATTGATGATGCTTCACGTCACCTACAATTGGAGGAAGATCGCATTGAGGCAACTAGGCCTAATGCTGACGTATATATGGCTGGTACAAGTTCTAAAGAAGTTTCGAATTTCAAGCGAAAGCCATTTGGTGGATATAAAGGTAAAACTCCTAAAAAGGCAAAAGACGGTTATCCTAACAAAGGAAATGGTCCTATGGCTCATCCGAAAAAGAACAAGTCAAAGGTCAAGTGTTTTAACTGTGGTAAGAAGGATCATTTTGCTCGTGAATGTAACGAGCCGAAAAAGGTAGAAACCCTTATAGCATTTGTGAGTGCTTCAGATATTTTGAAAAGTACTATATGTGTTTCTAGTACTGTATTATTAACTGAATCTCATCCTTTGTGGATTGTAGACTCAGGGGCCACAGACCATGTAACACAAGACAGGAATGTGTTTGTAGATTTTCGTCGGATTTCACGAGGATCAAAATGGATTTATGTAGGAAACAACACACGGGTTGAAGTAAAGGGTATTGGAACCTGCAGGTTATGTATGCGTGGTGGAAAAACTCTTATCCTACATGATATCCTATTTGCTTCTGAGATTCGACGGAATTTAGTTTCCATTACTGTTCTTCTTAATTTGGTTTTTATTTTAAACTTTCATAGCACTGGTTTAAATTTGTTTTTGGAAACGAATTATTATGGTTCTGGATATTTGTTGGATGGTTTTATTGTAATGGATGTTGACTACACTTTAAGTGATGATATGTGTAGTAATAGTTTTTCCCTTGTTACATCTTCTGATGTTTATGTAAATGTTTGGCATGCTAGACTAGGTCATATTGGGCAACAAAGAATGGATAGATTAGCTAAAGAGGGATTACTAGGCCCTATAGAAAAAGTTAATTTATCGACATGTGAAAGTTGTCTAGCGGGAAAAATGGCAAGAAAATCATTTGGCAAAAAAACTAGAGCTGAAATTCCATTGTAATTGATTCATTCCGATATTTGTGGCCCAATGAATGTAAGGTCACGAAGTGGAGGTGTATATTTCATCACATTCATTGATGATTACACACGTTTCGGATTTGTCTATTTGATCTCTCACATATCTGAAACTTTAGAATGCTTTAGAAAATATGTGAATTTTACGGAGAATCAATTAGATAAAAACGTTAAAGCGTTAAGAACAGACCGTGGACGTGAGTACTTATCTGAACGATTCAGATTTTTATGTGATGAAAAAGGAATCGATAGACAGTTGACCATTCCAAGAACTCCACAACAAAACGGTGTTGCAGAGAGAAGAAATAGAACCCTTCTGGAAATGGTTAGGTCCATGATGGCCCAAGCAAATTTGCCAATCACCTTTTGGGGTGATGCTTTATTAACAACTGCCTACATACTCAATCGAGTACTCTCCAAGTCAGTTGCATCCACTCCCTATGAATTATGGATGGGAAGAAAACCTGAGCTTAGTAATCTAAGACCTTGGGGTTGTGCTGCCTATGTTCATGAGCCTACTCATCAACACGGCAAGTTAGGTCTAAGAGGAAAAAATAGTACATTTGTAAGATACTCTGAACATTCAAAGGGATATGTGTTCATTGGTGAACAAGCAAATGAGAGTGTAACTGAATTTGAATCTCGAGATGCTACTTTTCTAGAAAATGATTTTCCAAATAAGGGTGAGATAAATAAGGAAAAATCACTTTATGAGATTCAAGATTCAGATGATTTGATTGTTGCAAATCGTTTAATGCATATACCTGATAATGAACAAACAGTATCTCATCTAACTGGGAGCATGACAAAAGATAATGAATTTGTTTCACAAGAATCACAAGTTAGGCGTAATAATCGTGGAAAAGTTCATCGACGTCGTTTTGACATAGAGGGAGAAGATTTCATGATTACCCCACAAGATTAAGAAGAGCCAAAGAATATTCAAGAGGCTCTTTCTTGTAATGTAAAAGAAAAGTGAATGAAAGCAATGGAAGAAGAAATGGAGTCTATGAGATCAAACAATGTTCGGAAATTGATTGATCTTCCAAAAGGACGCAAAGTAGTTGGGAACAAATGGCTTCTCAAAATTAAGCGTAAGTTAGATGGGACAATTGAAAAATATAAGGCTCGTCTAGTAGCTAAGGGGTATATTCAACAAGAGGGAGTTGATTATGAAGAAACATTCTCTCCTGTTGTAAGATTTATCTCAATACATTTGATTCTAGCTATAGTTGCAAGTTTAGATTTGGAGTTACATCAAATGGATGTAAAAACTGTTTTTCTAAATGGAGAACTGGAAGAGGAAATCTATATGGAACAACCTATAGGTTTCATTGAAAAAAGTCAAGAACACAAAGTGTGTAGACTATTAAGATCAATTTATGGTCTTAAACAATCTTTCAGGCAATGGTATATTAGATTTCATCAAGCGATAATTACTTATGTTTTTATCATGATTGATGAAGACCACTGCGTGTATGTCAAAAGGTCCAAAGACAAGTTTGTAATATTGTCACTTTATGTGGATGACATACTATTGGCTGGAAATGACAAGGAGTATATTATTACAGTGAAAAATTGGTTGTCCTCAAATTTTGAAATGAAGGACATGGGCGAAGCAGCTTACATACTTAGTGTTAAAATTGAAAGGGATTGTTTTAAGAAATTGTTAGCTCTTTCACAAGAACAATAGATTAAGAAAATTCTTGAACGATTCCACATGCAAGATTGCAAGCCAATAGATACTCCTATTGCTAAAGGCGGAGGTCTAAGTCAAAGAATGTGTCCTAAGACTCCTCAAGAAAAGGAACAAATGACAAGAGTTCCTTATTTCAGTGCTATTGGAAGCCTTATGTATGTTATGATGTGCACAAGGTCAGATATTTGTTATGCAGTTGGAATGGTAAGCAAGTACCAATCTAATCCAGGACAACCTCATTGGAAAGCTGTTAAAAGGATATTAAGGTATCTTAAAGGCACTACAAATTATTCATTGTGTTATCATGGAAGTGATCTGCATCTGATTGGCTATACAGACGCTGATTGGGGAGGACATTTAGATGAAAGAAAATATACCTCGGGCTATGTTTTCTTACTGAATAATGGGACAATCTCATGGAGTAGTAAGAAACACACGTGTATAGCTCTTTCCACAATGTAAGCTGAATTTGTAGCATTTTCAGCAGCAGTGCAAGAGGCTGTTTGGCTCAAGAGATTTTTGAATCATTTGGGATTTAATTATGATGAATCAAACTCAGTGTTAGTGAATTGTGATAGTCAAGCAGCAATCACATTCACTAAAGATCTCAAATATCATTCAAAAACCAAACATATAGATACCAAGTATAATTTTGTTAGAGACATGGTTGCACGAAAGGAAGTCAACATGTAGTACATTTCTACGCATAAGATGATTGTAGATTCAGTTACAAAGCCAATACCTAGAGATGTGTATAATGGACACATTAGAACTCTAAGATTGTGTAGATTTTGATGTACTTGTTAAGATGTTTTTAGTAAACGATTTACAATTATCTTCTCATTAGTATTTGATGTTGACTAATTTTAATTTCAATTAATATCTATAAAGTCCAGTACTTTGTTTTATGAAGCATACACACATATATATGTTAAGTACATATACAGTATCATGTTAAAGGTATGTCGGACAGATGATTGGCCTTCTCACACAGGCAATCACCTCTATGGCTCAGTGCCATAGAGATGAGATTAGTTTTAAGCGGTAAGAACTAGAGAGCTCAGGCTTAAAACGGAATCGCCTTGATTGTGAGTCAAGATGAGGTCATATGATAATGAGCTTTATGACCGAAAGTAAATGACCCCACCATTCATTTTACCTGTTTTTGAATGCCAGGTGGAAGTTCTGTTGTTATTTTTCAAAGTAAGTAGAGTTGTGGACTCAAGTTAGATACTGAGTGTATCTAAACTATCACCTGTACGGTATTGAAATTATGATAAAGACATACACTCCATGGGAAAAAGGAGAGTTGTTGGCTCTACCGAGAGGGGGGGTGAATCGATTTTCTAACAATTATGGCAAATTTTAAATTAATCACAATTTAATCACAAATGATAATGAGCAATATAGTGCAATGTAACAATTTAATGCAAAGTAGGGAAGAGAGAAACAAACACAATCGTTTATAGAGGTTCGGCCAAACTCTTACCTATGTCCTCTTTCCTTGACCTTCTTGTCAAGTGTTTTCTTTCTCTCTTTCAATAGAGCTTACACAGTTCCTTTTGCAGGTTAAGGAATTACGTCTCTACCCTTAGCAATACAGAAATGTATTCACCCTTTTACAATGTCTCTCACTGAGGAACAATCCTCTTTTCTTTTTGGGTATGGATGAATACAGAATAAGGCTTTACAATGGGTAGTGCTAACAAAGCTTGTTGCACTTAAGCTTGTACAATGAATTTCAATTAATGAGCAATAGGGACACAAAGAATGAATGAATTAAAGCTTGAGAATGTTTGGAATGTGCAGCAATAGTGTCTCTATTCTCTTTGTCTTCAATGCTTGGTTAAATACTGAAGGATTGGTAGTTGGAGCATTAAATGCTATTTTTCCCGTTGTGATTTGCAGAAACTAGCCGTTGGGTACCTCCAGTAGAGTGCCAGATCGATCTGCCATCTTGGCCAGATCGATCTCTTAGTTATAAATCCTGCAAGATTGAATCACAAATACATAAGGAGATCGATCTCATAGGTTAGCAGATCGATCTGTTAGTTTAAAAATAATGAGGCAGATCGATCTGTCGAATAGGCAGATCGATCTCCTAATCTCTCTGTTTGAGGCAAGATCGATTTCCAGATCGATCTGCCATGCAATCTCGTAGAGAGGAGATCGATCTCTCAACAACACAGATCGATCTCTTTAGCTCTCTGACTTTGAGGAGATCGATCTCTTCCTTACCAGATCGATCTCATAAGTTCTCTGTTTGAGTGTAGATCGATCTATAGTCTTAAGCTCTTAAGGGAGATCGATCTCTTCATAGACCAGATCGATCTCTCAACTCTAGCTTGAACCAGATCGATCTCTTACCCCTTGCAGATTGATCTCATTCTTCCTAAATACCTTTGTAAAGATTTAAGGCTTGCCAGATCGATCTCTTCCATCATGAGATCGATCCTCATCAAGTAAGAACCCAGGAGATCGATCTCTCATCATCCAGATCGATCTCTTATCAACAGAACTCTAAGTTCTGGTACTAATAACCTCTAAACATGTTTCTATATCAACTTAATGTTATAGAATTAACTTGTTTTGTCATTTCAAAATACATTAACTCAACAAGAGTAATATCTAGCATGTGTTTCATACCACATTGCATTATTCAACCAATCAGGGTAACAGAAGAATTGATCTCTACTTCAATGTTGTGTGAGACCCATGAGGTCAAAAGGATCTCAAATTAGTACCCTTATGACTTTTAACTGTTTCTTAAATTTTCAGTTCAATATTAGCTATCTTGGAATGTTACCAATGATTATGGATAATTCGATCTAATGGGATGTATCCGGATAACAATTGAATTGAAATGGAGAGATTCTAGAAGAAGGGAAGACCATTCTGATGTCACATTTAATTGTATTCACTGGTCGACCAATTATGTTTAAATAGTTAGACATAATTGTGAATACAAAAGAATATCATACTGTTTGATAAAAGAGAGATCATGGGAAACTTGAAATGTGACTGAATGGATCTAGGGTACTACATACTAACTCTACTTGTATTTTAGGTTGCTATATATACCTAACAGTTGTATAGCAACAAGCTTTCGAGACGATAAAGTATGTTGGTCGCACGACTTATTTTCTTGTATTAACTTTGCAGAGAAAAGAGATATGTCCTCTTGAAATTGATTATGAGAAAGACGTATCCATTATGTGCGAGTGAGAGATGTTGGACGTGGGACGCTCATAACGGGTGTCCCCATCCAACATGAAAATTGCCAAGACAGTTTTCACTAGGCAGTTTAAAAGCAAAAGAAAAAAAAATGCATATAGATCCGAGAAAGGAAAAAAAAGAAGAGGAAGAAGAGAAGAAGAAGAAAAGAATAATAGTATTCTTTGTTTTTATGCTCTGCAATTGTTAAGGATTTAGGCTGTGAAACGTGTACAACTTCCGCTGTTTTATTTTGTGTTTAACCAGTGAATCAAGCAAACGATTTCATTTAAAACTGTAAGTATTTAAATTTCGCAAATTATTGTTCGTAAATTGTATGTTCAATCATATATATAATTATTTTTAATAGGATGATTGTGAATATTATATTGTACGTAGTATATGATTTACGTATGATATTTTTCAATAGTTGCAAAAAACGTAGCCATTCCAACCATTCAATACTAGACGAAACTGACTCAGATTATCATTGAGTTTGGCACATGTAATCCATGAGTCCTTGAGAAGGAGAGTAAATGATTCCTGAAGTTACCATGTGGCTTCAAATCGGAAAGGACGTATCTCTCGATTAAGAGGGCCCTCTAAAGCAAACTTTAAAAGCAATGGGCAATGATCACTATAGCATCTAAGTATGTTTGTGATCATTGCTTCTGGGAATAAATGTTTACGTGCAGTATTGCATAACCCCCTGTCTAAACACTTCTTAATTAGACCACCTAGATATGGTTGTTTGTCCAACTGACAACCTGATTGTCTCCGGTCATGTAAATTACACGATTCCATGACCTCACAAAAAACTCTAATCCTTGATACTGGTTCCGGCAAACCACCTTGTTTTTATCAGCGAAGGCCACTTGGTTGAAATCACTTAATAAGAGCCAAGGGCAACTGTCAAGGTATGAAAAACCTTCCAAGAAGTCCCATAACCTTTGCCGTTTGGATGGAGTAGGAGTCGCATATATGGCAAATAGGGCCCACTTACAACCATTCGAAGTAGTTACCACTGCCCAGACCATCTATTCACAGCTGTTAACAATGTCAACCATACCAAAAGATGAGTTCAACAAAAGCCAAATTCCCCGAAAAATCCATTTATGTCCACCCTAAATGAGTAATCAAAATGTAGCCCACGGATTACTTTGTCAGCTGCAGCACCGTTAACACGAGGCTCCACTATAATCAACATTGTAACTTTATGGGACCTTTTTAACTCCAAAACATTTCTTATAAACTCACCACTAGCAGATCCTTTACAGTTCCAAAATAAGACTATCATAATAAGCAAGGAAAGAAAGAGTTTTGAAAGAAATGCAAAGAACTAAGTTCCATCGAGGTTTAATGCGGATCAACCACCTCTTTAGGCGCCATCCTCGTCTCCTAAACTGAAGAAGCACCATTCTTTTTGCATGCATCGGGCATACTCTCAAGCCTAGGTAACTCTATATCAACTTGCAGATAACTGGTCCTCTAGAATCATCAGCAGGATTTGGTGTACCCAAAGGATCACTGAACCCAACCTTTGCTGAGTCCTTAGGTCTATCCACACTCAACATGGGCTTTTCTCCAAATACCCCATGCCCAACCAGAGACTTAGGCCCCACCTGTTGGATTACTTGAGGCTCATCTGTTTGAGTTGACCGGATCAACCTAGTGGAAGTACCAGCATTGAATGTATAATTCTCTGGCACCTTGACCCCTGGAATTACCGTGCCTGGTAACGAAGAAGGAATATTCTTCTAAATCCTAAAAAAGTTGGAATCCTTCTTGTTTGTTATCCCAGCACGATGCATCCCCTTGTTTTTAGCATTAACTGACTCAAGACCCTTTGACTCGAAGCTCCAATAGCCGAAACTTTCTCCTTAATTGTTCCAAAATCCTCCTCATTAATTTCTGAAGATAAATTGGCAAATTTATTGCCAAAAACATTCCCTGAATCATGCTGCAACTTTGACTTACCTTTTTCAATCTAGTCCCTGAGTTGAGGTCTCCTGCTCCGCCTTTGCACCAACATCCATGGACCAAAGGTGTTGTCATTAGTATCTTTATTCTGTTGGCCCTCTGCAGCACCAAGATCCTTAGTAGTGTTAGAGGACGATGCATGAACCATCATCAAACAAGAATGCTATTTGTGTCCAACTCGTCCACAGCTGTAGCATATGAGTTAGAACCCTTCGAACTCAACTAATTGTGTATGACGTTCAACAAAGAATTTTGAAACTAAAGGTTTCATCAGGTCAATTTTTACGTAAATTCTTGCTAATTTTTCGACGTATGCCTTCCTTAGTATTTCTATCTATTTTCACTCTCCCAACACAGGACTCCATTCTTGATAAGGCCATTGAATTGTAGTACTCCATAAGAAGACCAAGCAACTTGATCCATGCTAACACCTTAGTTATACGGTCCATAGTTCGGTTGAAATTCGGAGTCCACTGTCCTACAGTCAGATAAAGTCCTCCTATAAACCAAGGACCACCTTCTAAGACTGTCATATAATCTCTTTTTTTTCTCAAACTTGAAGAGAAAATAATCATGTCCCAAATCAACTACTTTGTACCTGCCATTCAAATTCCACAGTTGTTGTAACCCTTTGTGACAGGATCTGGAAATCTAGGGTCTTCTTAAGATGTTTA
This sequence comes from Firmiana major, assembly GCA_033439115.1. Classification (NCBI taxonomy): domain Eukaryota; kingdom Viridiplantae; phylum Streptophyta; class Magnoliopsida; order Malvales; family Malvaceae; genus Firmiana; species Firmiana major. The sequence goes on from CM065905.1 coordinate 46,130,291, forward strand.
ACGATAATGGAATGGCGCCAGAATTCTCGTATCTTGGCTTTCTCTTCCTTAAAAAGACAATTCTTGGTCCCAAACCATTTTGGTCCCCTTCATCGTCCAAGACGTTCTCAGCAAAGAACATATCTCCATCACTCTCCGATTGGTCCCAATCTTCCCAATCTCCAAACTCTACCGAATTGGTACCAGTTAACATTTCTTTGTAGGATGACTTAAGCCCTTCCTTAGTCTTTTCATTAGCAGTTCCCGGTGTTCTTGACTCTTCTACCTCCACCGTAATACTTGATTCCTCATCCCCATTACTACATCCTCGCTTGGCTTTTTTCTTGATAAATTGTAATAATTCCGTCTTCGAAGCAAAAGAAGTAGGAGCATGGTCGCTCGCTAGAGAGAAGAGATTATTTAATCTTGATACGACATTGTCTTAGATATTAATCCATATGATAATCATCATATTTTATTTGAGAAATAAATTTCATGTCTCATTAACTATAGCATAATAGTGTGAAAATCAATAAATGCTCAATGGTGCTATAGCTAATAACCAATCATCCCCAAAACACAAGTATTAAAATTTAGTTCCTATATTCACGTTTCTGTTTCTTTGCTACTTCTCCATTTCATGTTTCTGTCCTTTTTTTTTGGCGTTTTGCATAGACTTTTCTGCATAAAGTCTGCTGCTTCTGTATTGGTCTTATGTTCTCGTCAGGTCCTACATGCTATAGTTCTATGTTTCTTGACTTTGTTGGACGTGGCTTAAAGGTGACTGTGCTACTGAAGCAAGCAAGACGCGTTGGCTGGAGGCGGAGCAAGGTGGTAGGTGCGTGGCTGTGTGCTGGAATGGACTATACGTGAAACCCAAATTATTTTATTTTATTTTTTATTTAGAAATTAAGAAGTAATTAAGACATTCAGAATAATATTATACAGGTCCGAAACAACCGAAACACTCGGGTTAGTGGTACAGGAACCGAGGGCACAAAAACCGAGTTAAGGTTTTAAGTTCAAGAATTTCTTGAGAATTGCATGTATAGTATGTTATGATGTTTAGAAGTGAAAACTAAGGTATTGGAAGTGAAAAAGTTAGTAAAACTTGAATTTACACTAAACTGAAAAATTGGATCTAGTAAGAGGAATAAATTCGGAATAAATTATAGAAATTTACGAAAATTATTCTGAGACCATAGGAAATTAGTATAAGGTGAAATTGACTTACAAAATAAAAATCAAGTGGAAATATGGAGGTTTCGGGAATTAAATTAATTTTTAAAGTAAACCGAAAACCTTAAGCTATTTTGCTCAGTAATGACCAAATCACACAAAATGAGCTCAATCAGAGAACTTTTCCTAAACAAGTGACCCCCAAATTTTTATGAGATATACTAAAGACCTACTATAATACTTGAGAAGTGAATATTTGGAAGAAATTAGGCTGAAAATATTTTTCATGAATTTTCTAAAACAGAACCCAATATTACCCTGCTTCAGGATTCTGACCAACCAGTAGAAATTGATCGATTTGAAGACCTTCTGGAAACCCTTTGACCCCCAACTTTTCCAGATATAAAATACACTTGATAAGCTTTTTAGAATAATAAAATACACCTGAAATCGACCTTGGATGAGAGAGAAACTCCCCAGCAAAGTTGTCATACGCATCATCTCGAGGGCAAGATTGTACGATTTTTTCGACGGCTTTCCAGCCACTTTCAGGCATCGTTCAAAAAGACCAATTCTTCTACCTTAAGTTTTCTATAACATATAAAAATTCAGCCTCAAATGAGCTCATTTACTAGGTGAAATTTTAGAGAGAATAACAGGGGCAGAATTTGCCATGTTCCGAGGTGAGAGAAAGATGAATTTTTTAAAGTTTTGGCTGGTTTTTCTTATTGTTTTTTATGTTTCCACGGTGTATATATGTTGATCTACAGCTTGGAAGTTTTGCTGGAACAAAAAGAGTTGGTCAACCTTGGTCAAACTTGAGGTAAAGTTGATGAATGATGATGAAGTTCATATATGTTGTTATTTGGTGTTTTTGAATGATTTTTAGTTAAGTAGAATTGAAAGGAATAATTTCTATGGGAGTATATAGGTTCGGCCAACCTAGAATGCTTAGGGAGAAGATGAAATTATGATGAATTTGATGTTGTTAACAGTTAAATTATCGAAAAAAGCCTGGTTTATAGCTCAATTCAGTAGGAAACCGAACAGTGTAAGAATTAGTGAAATTGAAATGTTGACAAGTATGAATTATGGAACTGAATGAGTATTTAGGTTATTGAAGTAATGAAATTGAAGTTAAGAGAACTAAATTGGAAAAACTAGCTTAAACTGGCACTTAAATTAGTAAAATTGAGAAAGTAGAAAAAGTTGACTAAAAAGTCAAATTTGGTGAAATTTATGAAGACAAATACATGTTTGAGTATGTTGAGATGAACTTGAATAATATTTGATGAATTAGAATTATTTTGGGCAGTTCGAGAAATCAGCATGCAAATCGAGAAAAACTTGGGACCTGATAATTTTTTGCTACCTTAAGGTTTAAAAGGTAAGGGATGTTTTTTAAAGTAGTATTAGTGATTCAATGCCTTATTTTGATATATGAATGCCTATGAGTATGCTCATATTTATGAAAAGAATTTCCGAACCCAAAAAAGTACTATTCACTTTTAAACAAAAAATCTGAAATAAAAGCTCAATTTTTCGAGTTCTTCGAGTATACTTTTTAGTACTTATGAAATGTTTCGAAATGCAATTTGCTATGCAAAAATGAAAATTTATGAAATGATGTTTATGTGTATGAAATGAAATAAAAGTATTGATTGTACGAGTTTACAAGCTAATAAATCCAGAAAAAGGATTTTAAAAAATTTGTTTTGAGACAAAGGCCACATGTAGTCTATGTGATCTGTCATGCATGACCCATGTGCATTTTGGATCTTCGTGGTGCATGTCATATGCCACATTGTCTACACTTAGTCTCTTGTGATGCATGCTTAACCATGTCGGGTATTTATGCCACTCGGTGCCTTATTTTCGCTATTTGTTTAAGTGGCGTAGGGTGTTGTACGACCCTGATCTGATCTACAATCCCCTTACCATGCCCATAGGCACTTTGTCTACGTGAACTATCTATGTGAATTGCCTACGTGAAATGTCTACGCGAACATGACCTCTGTTACTATATGTCTTTGCCTAGTCTCCATGAAATTATTCAGTATGACTTTTAAAGAAAAGTGTTAAGCTACGTGATATTTATGCTACGCGATATGCAAGCTTACATGATATTTTTAAAGAAAAGTAATGAGCTACGTGATTTATATGTTACATGTTACTAGTTATGATGTCAAATATGTTTTGACATGATTTTCGAAACTAAACATGTTTCGACTTATATACATGTGTATATTATTTTATTAAGCTTGAATTACAGCGATTTGTTTTTACATGCTTTACTGCTAAGACTGCTTTAAACACATGTCTTACTGGGCTTGAAGAGCTCACCCCTTTCCTTTACTCTTACAGACTACCTTCAGTGATCAGTTTCCTATATCTATCGTATAGTAGTCATGGATGGGTGGACTCGACCCTCCCCAGGCTATCTCCAGTACAAGTAAGGTATATTTTTACTTTATTTGCCAAACTTCCTGTAAAGCATAGACAATTGTTGTAAAGAATATTTTGGGATGTAAATTAGGTAAGTATGAATGTAAATAAAGTTGTAAATGTACAATTTGTATAATAAAGTATATTTTAGAAATATTAAGGTGATGTAATGAGAACGAATTTACTGTTGAGCAGAAAAAGAAACTAAAATCAACTGGTTGCAAATACAAATGGTAATTTGAACCTTGTAGGAAGGTAGGGATAGAAATACGTTGTCATGCTTTCAAAATTTTTATAAAATAAAATGGTTAAGTAATCAGCACTGACAAGAATGCAACTTAAATAAAGGATTAAGAAAGTTAAAATTTACTTATATTTTCACGTTTCTGGGGCTTTACAGTTTACGTGGTATCAGAGCAAAAGTTGTCTCGTACTGTCAATGTCGACTAGTGAAGTTAGATTACATCTCAAATTATCTATACTTGTCTGGTTATAAAGTAAGTATATTTGTTAAAGTTATTACTAAAACGTTGGTTTATGCGCAGGTAATCGATCACTGAACCATGAGAGGTAGGCGAGACCGTCCATGGAGACAGGCACAGCCCATTCCACCATCTCCCTCTCAGCCCGAGAGCCCAAATAGTCGAATGTTGAGGCTCGAACAAGGCATGTAGAGTATGAGAGAAGGGCTGAACGCACTCACAGCTATGTTAGCCCAACAATTTGGTGCAAATACCTTTGGCACTGGTGCTGCTACTACGCCCGCACCTACTCCTCCTCCTCCTCCACCACAGATCCCTCTTCCAGCCCCAGTTCCTCAGCCTATAGTCCCATAGCCTTTAGATGATAGAGGTACACAAAAGCTGTGAGACTTTTTGAGAATGAATCCCTCGGAGTACATAGGGGTGAAAGATCCGATTAGGGCTGAGGAATGGTTATCAGACCTCAAGATAGTATTCCAGTATTTGGGGTGCACAGACACAGAGAGAGTTACCATGGCCAGTTATATGCTGAGAGGTCAGACCAAGTTCTGGTGGAGGGCTACACAAACAATTTTGGCAAAGAGTCCATCAAATATTACATGGGATGTTTTCCTTGTTGTATTCCGTAACCAGTATATTTCGCCTACAACACAGAAAAATATGCAGACGGTGTTTTGAATTTGGTTCAGGGGAGTCTAACTGTAGACGAGTATGAGAATCGATTTATGACCTTGATGAGATATGACCCAGAAACAATTAGGAATCCCGCGCGACGGACTGAGAGATTTTTGGCAGGTTTGAGATCAGGGATCCGGGATCGACTACTGGGATTATGGGTCATAGATTTTAAGGATGCCTTGAGACGGGCTTAAGAAATTGAGAGGGGCCTGGATGTGGAGCAAGTAGAGCACGAGTTCAGAAGTAAAGGCAAAGATAAGGGAAAGAGAGTACAGGCCTCTTGATTTGAGCTAAGATGGGGTCAGCCTAAGAGACAGAGAATCAAAGAATCTAAGACAGGGGCTGGAAAGCCCAAGACCCCTATTGATAGTGCTGACACTGCTCGAGGCCTTGACACTGAGTTATGCAGATGTAAAACTTGTGGCAGGCCATATTATGGGCCTTGTCGCTTGACCACCGGTGTCTGTTTCAAATGTGGTGAGGTAAGACATATGATTAATGATTGTCCACTAATGAGACCTTATGAGCCTTGAGAGGAGCCAAAGCAAATCGAGAGGTAGGTACAGATCCCTCCAAGGCAAGCCCTACAGAGGAGAGCCACAACTACAGACAATGGTAAAAAGCCTGTCTCGTAGGGGCATGTGTTCACCATTGACAAGGAGACAACCGACACCTCCTCCGATGCTATCATAGGTACACTCATTGTTTGTGATCACAAAGCACATGTTTTATTTGACTCAGGTGCCACACACTCTTTTATCTCCCCACAAATTGTACATAAATTGCATATAGAACCTGAGCCTTTAAATCACATATTACACATAAGCACACTCATGCGTGAATCACAGATGACTGATATGGTGTGTAAAAATTGTGAAATCGAGGTAAGAGATAGGAAAATATTAGCAGATATAGTTTTGTTGAATATGTATGGTTTTGATGTAATTTTAGGCATGGATTAGCTAGCTACCAATCGTGTAAATCTAGACTACTACACTAAAACCATAACCTTCTCCTTACCTGATAAATTTGATGTATGCTTTATTAATAAGAAATGAAATATATGGTATGATGTTCTGTAAAGTTGTTTGGTGTTTATATGTTTGAATTTTTTTATGATCTTGGTTTTTGTGAAGGTTATATTACTTTTATCTCTGATAATGGTCGGGAACCGCCAAGTATTCAAGATGTTCCAGTTGTATGCTAATTTCTCGACGTCTTTTCGGATGATTTGTTGGGGTTACCATTGGATAGGAAAATTGAATTTGCAATTGATTTGGTGCTCGACAATCAGCCTATCTCTAAGCCACCTTATCGATTAACACTGGTTGAACTAGAGGAACTGAAGAAACAATAGCAAGAATTGCTCGATAAGGGGTTTATTAGACCGAGTGTATCTCCATGGGGTGCTCTGGTACTATTTGTAAGAAAGAAAGATAGCAGTCTCCATCTGTGTATAGATTACAGACTTCTGAATAAGGCGACGATAAAGAATAAGTATCCCTTGCCAAGAATATATGATCTGTTCGATCAGTTGAGAGGTGCTTTAGTATTCTCTAAGATAGATTTGAGATCGGGTTATCATCAGTTGAGTATTAAGGGAGCTGATGTATCAAAGACAGCTTTTCGGACCCGATATGGGCACTATGAATTTTCAGTGATACCCTTTGGACTGACTAATGCCCCTGCTGCCTTTATGAACTTGATGAATGATGTTTTTTAAGAATATTTGGATAAATTTGTTATTATATTCATTAATGATATTTTGATCTATTCTAAGTCTCGGGGGAAGCATGAGCAGCATTTGAGGATTGTGCTCCAGATACTCCGTGAGAAAAAGCTGTATGAGAAATTCAGTAAATGTGAATTCTGGTTAGATTAGATTTCTTTCCTAGGACATATTGTATCTAATGATAGGGTGTCTGTTGATTTGTCCAAGGTTGATGCAGTGCTAGAATGGAAGAGACCGAGGACAATAACGGAGGTTCAGAGTTTCGTGAGATTGGCAAGGTACTACCGAAGATTTGTTGAGGGGTTCTCCCGGATAACAGCTTCATTGACCAGATTGACATGCAAGAATGTTTCGTTTGAGTTGTCTGATCAGTGTAAGCAGAGCTTCCAAAAGCTCAAGTATTGATTGACTACAACACCAGTTTTGACCATTCCGAGTGGTTCAAGAGGGTTTGTAGTGTACACTGATGCCTCCCACTAGGGTTTAGGTTGTGTGTTGATGCAGAATGATAGAGTGGTCACTTATGGTTCCCGTCAGCTTAAAGACTATGAACATAACTATCCCACTCATGATTTGGAATTAGTCGCAGTAGTTTTTGCACGGAAAATATGGCAGCATTACTTATATGGTGAGAGATTCCAAATTTTCACTGACAATAAGAGTTTAAAGTTCATCTTTGATCAGAAGAAGCTTAATATGAGATAGATAAGATGGATAGAGGTTTTGAATGATAATGACTGCGAGATTTTGTATCATCCGGGCAAGGCGAATGTAGTAACGAATGCTCTCAGTAGGAAGAGTATGGTGTCCTACATGATGATTAAAGAATGAGATTTGTTGAGACAGTTCACCGAGCTCAATATCAGTGTTGATGAAGTTGAGGATGGATTTATGCTAGCCTACAGATTGAGCCCAATATATTGGATCAGATCAGGTCAGGGTAGAGGAATGATCAGAAGCTACTAGATATGGTTAGCCAAGCCGAAGAGAGACCGCAGTCGGACTTCTTGGTCAGTGATGATGGATTGTTGAGATTTCGAGGTCGTATTTGTGTGTCACATGATGACACCCTAAAACAGAGAATCCTGAAAGAGTCTGATTGTTCTTGATTCACCATGCACCTAGGAAGCACTAAGATGTACCATGATCTCCCTAAAGTGTATTGGTGGATTAGAATAAAGAGAGATGTGATAGACTTTGTGGCTAGATGTTTAGTCTGCCAACAGATTAAGGTTGAGCACTAGAAGCTACCATGGCTGCTTAAGTCATTATCGGTGCCTACTTGGAAATGGAAGCATATTACTATGGATTTTATTATGGGATTACCGAGAACCCAGAGGAGTCATGAAGCAGTCTGGGTGATTGTAGACAGATTGACTAAGAGTGCCCACTTCCTTGCCATCAAGAGTACTGATTTACTGGATAAGCTAGCAGACTTGTATGTCAGAGAGGTGGCACGATTGCATGGGGCTCCTATGAGCATTACTTATGACAGAGATTCTCGGTTCACTTCCAGGTTCTGGACCCGTTTTCAAGAAGCCATGGGATCTTGGCTGAATTTTAGCATCGCCTATCACCCTCAGACCGACGATCAGTCCGAACGGACTATTTAGACCTTAGAGGATATGCTAAGGACATGTGTATTGGACTTTAAGGGTTTATGGGATGATCATTTGCCTATTGCAGAGTTTGCCTATAATAACAATTACCATACTAGCATTGGGATGGCTCCTTACGAAACTTTGTATGGCAGGAGATGTAGGTCCCCTATTACTTAGGAAGAAGTGGATGACAGGAAAATACTTGTTGCCAAATTGGTTGAACGAGCAGCTAGAAATGTTAAGCTAATCTGTGATAGATTGAGGATGACACAGAATAGACAAAAGAGTTATACTGATGTGCAAAGACGTCCTCTGAAATATCAAGTTGGGGACTCAGTATTTGTGAAAGTGTCTCTGATGAATGGTGTCATGCGCTTTGAAAAGAAAAAGGAACATGAGTCTTCACTTCATTGGTCCATTTGAGATATAGAGAAAGTGAGAGATGTTGCCTATAGACTTGTTTTACCTCCGCAGTTGTCTGGGGTATATGATGTCTTCCATGTTTCTATGTTAAGGAAGTATCATCCAGACCCTTCTCATGTGATAGAGTATGAACCGTTGGAAGTACAAGAAGATATGAGCTATGTTAAGCAACTAGTCCGGATTCTCAACAGAAATGAAAAGGTACTTCAATCTAAGACTATTCCATTGGTAAAGGTTCTCTGGCAATACAACTCGATTGAAGAAGCTACGTGGGAGCTAAAGAGCCACATGAGAGAGAAGTACCCTCAACTACTCGATGAACCAGCTCGAATTTGGAGGACCAAATTCCTAAAAGGTGAGGAGAAATGTGAAACTCAAAATTTTCCATTTTATTTCTAATTTGGAAACTAAGAAGTAATTAAGGCACTCGAAATAATGTTATGCAGGCTCGGAACAATCGAAGCACTCGGGTTAGTGGCACATAGACAGGGGTACGAAAATCGAGGTAAGGTTTTAAGTTCAAGAATTTATTAAGAATTGCATGTATGGTATGTTCTGATGTTTAGAAGAGAAAACTAAGGTATTGGAAGTGAAAAAGTTAGTAAAACTCGGGTTTACACTAATCCGAGAAATTGGGCCTAGTAAGAGGAATAAATTCGGAATAAATTATAGAATTCATGAAAATTATTCCGAGACCATAGAAAATTCGTATAAGGTGAAATTTACTTGAAGAGTAAAAATCAAGTGGAAATATGAAGGTTTTAGGGATCGAATTAATTTTTAAAGTAAACCAAAAACATTAAGCTATTTTGCTCGGTAATGACCAAATCGCGTAAAATGAGCTCAATCAGGGAAGTTTTCTTAAACAAGTGACCCCCAAATTTTTATGAGATATACTAGAGACCTATTATAACACTTGAGAAGTGAAAATTTGGAAGAAATTGGGCTAGAAATATTTTTCATGAATTTTCTAAAACAGAACCCGAAATTACCTTGCTTCAAGATTCTGACCAACCAGTAGAAATTGATCAATTTGAAGACCTTATGGAAACCTTTTGACCCATAAATTTTCCAGATATAAAATAAACTTGATAATCTTTTTGGACCAGTAAAATACACCTGAAACCAACCTCAGATGAGAGAGAAACTCCCCAGCAAAGCTGTCGTACGCGTCATCTCAAGGGCAAGATTGTACGATTTTTTCGGTGGCCTTCCGACCACTTTCAAGCATCGGTAAAGAAGGATCAAATATTATAACATAAGTCCTCTATAACATATAAAAAATCCAACCTCAAAGGAGCTCATTTACTAGGTGAAATCTTTGAGAGAAGAACGGAAGCAGAATCTGCCATGTCCCGAGGTGAAAAAAATGAATTTTTAAAAGTTTTTTGTTGGTCTTTCTTGTTGTTTTTTATGTTTCTAAGGTGTATATATGTTGATCTACAACTTGGAAGTTTTGCTGGAACAAAAAGAGTTGGTCAACCTTGGTCAAACTTGAGGTAAAGTTGATGGATGATGATGATGAAGTTCATATATGTTGTTATTTGGTGTTTTTGAATGATTTCCAGTTAAGTAGAATTGAAAAGAATAATTTCTATGGGAGTATGTAGGTTCAGCCAGCCTTGAATTCTTAGGGAGAAGATGAAATTTTGATGAATTTGATGTTGTTAACAGTTAGATTTGTACTGAAAAAAGTCTGGTTTATAGCTCAGTTCAGTAGGAAACCGAAAAGTGTAAGAATTGGTGAAATTGAAATGTTGACAAGTATGAATTATGGAATTGAATGAGTATTTAGGTTATTGAAGTAATGAAATTGAAGTTAAAAGAACCAAATTAACAAAATTAGCTTAAACCGGCACTTAAATCGGTAAAATCGAGAAAGTATGAAAAGTTGAATAAAAAGTCAAATTTGGTGAAATTTATGAAGACAAATACATGTTTGAGTATGTTGAAATGAATTTAAATAATATTTGATGAATTGGAATTGTTTTGAGCAGTTTGGAAAATCGACATCGAGGCAAACCCAGGACCCAACATTTTTGTGCTGCCCCAAGGTTTAAGAGGTAAGGGATGTGTTTTAAAGTAGTATTAGTGATTCAATGTCCTGTTTCGATATATGAATGCCTATGAGTATACTCATATTTACGAAAAGAATTTTTCGAGCTCTTCGAGTATACTTTTTAGTACCTATGAAATGTTTCAAAATGCAATTCGCTACGCGAAAATGAAAATTTATGAAATGATGTTTATGTGTATGAAATGAAATGAAATAAAAGTATTGATTGTACGAGTTTACGGGCTAATAGACCCGTAAAATGGATTTTAAAAATTCTGTTTTGATACTAAGGCCACATGTAGTCTACGTGATCTATCATGCATGACCCATGTGGATTTTGGACCTTCGTGGTGCATGTCATATGCCACATTGTGTACGCTCTGTCCATTGTGAAGCATGCTTAACCGCGTAGGGTATTTATGTCACTCGGTGCCTTATTTTCGCCATTTGTTTAAGTGGCGTAGGGCGCTGTACGTAGGGATGTCAACGGGGTGGGTACCCGCTAATTTTGAGGTACCCGAACCCGAACCTGATTAACAGTCATAAAACCCGAACCCTATTAAAACCCGATTATTTTTTTAAGATACTACCCGAACCCTACCCGAATAAATTTTATACTACCTGTTAATTACCCGAACCCGTTTAATTACCCGATTATTCAACTCATAATTTGACAACCCATTTAGTAACCCGAACCCGAAACCCAAAAAAAGTCATCTAATTTTGTATAAATCAAAAATAAAAATTAAACAACAACATACATATTCTATCATAATTAAACAAATTTTAATAATTCAACAAATCACTTGAAACATAATTTAAGTAAAAATTAAAAAACATATTTGAAGTTTATTGGAATCATGATAAATCTTCATTCTTCACCATTATTAAAAATGTCACTTGAGTCCATAGTTGTAGATGCTCCTACAAATAAAATAAATAAAATATTAGTCTTGAGCTAAAATATAATAATAGACTACTTTTGAAAAAAGAAACAAATAAAATAAAAAGAGTTATAACAAATAAATTATTTACCTCCTACGTCACTCCTTAACCAATTTTGGCAACACATCAATGCCTCCAAAGTGTCCGGATTAAGCCTACTTCGATGACTACTCACTAGGTGTCAGGACCCGTTCTTAATCCATGACTTTAACCACAATCACTACAAATTTTTCACATTTTTAACTTACCTTTCCTCTCTTCAATGGTTGGGCTGTGATTCGATGTCAGAGTCCTCGCTTACCACATCATCCATTATCATACATACATGTCAACATACTATTACTGACTGTACTTGCTTTTATCATACATGTAAGATTATATAAAATCTAATACAAATACATTCCCCATAATATATATCGTATACATCACTGTGCTGTTTCTATGTTTAGATACTCAACTGTACAAAATCTGTATACCTGACGGTCGATAGGAACTAGCTGTGGACTCAGGAATACTATCCCTCGATAGCTCTCGCTCTACTGGTGCTCTGTAGAGAGATGTAAAGAAAGGGGGTGAGCATACAACGCGCTCAGTAAGGAAATCAGGCAAGCAAGTAGATATCTACACTATCTACTCAAAATAATGCTATGCCTTGAAAACATTATTTCCTTTACTCGCTTTAAAAGCATGTCTTGAAATATAATATATATATATATACTTGTACAGAATAAATCCCATGTACAGAAATCATGCTTTCTTTCTCAAATGTAGGCATGTAGTGTAAAACAATGCATCGTATATAAATCATGCCTTTATGTAAATCATGCCATGTATATTTAAATCACAATAAATATGGCATTAAATAATTCACAACACAAAATCGGAGTCCGACCCATCCCTCAGGTCTGTCCGCAATTTAAATTAGTCAATCAATGTGATATATCATGTTAGACTCTGTGGTTAAATGCAAATAGTATCCTGGACTATGATCATATCTGAAATGTGATCCCAAGCAACACAGATCTCGGTGTGCGGGGCATCACTGCTGCAACGGGAGGATGGTCAGTCCACTACAGCCGTCAGCTATGCGTAACACATGGTACAGCGTACTCCTCGCGCCACCCAGGCACGGTACAAAGTACACCCGTGGACCCTACATCACGGTCAAAGTGCCTGCTATAGGTCTTAGCCCTCGCACCCGTGGAATATCAACATCACAGTCAGGGTGCCTACCATAGGTCTTAGCCCTCGCGCCTGTGGAATATCATACCACATCTCTAATACCCTCATGCTGGCCATCCTCTCAAAATGTGACACTCAGTCACACAAGAATGCGGCATGAATAGGTAACATGTAAATAATATCACATACAGTGCGCGCCCTTGAGTGCGACACACAGTCGACACTACGCTCGAACACTGTTTCACATCACAAACTCAACTCTAGTGCGAGTAAACCTCCAGCAACTAGGTCAATGCATAGTTCATGTATTAAATCAAGTACGAACAATAGCTCCAGTACTATGCTATGCATAATATCATCAAATCAAGTACGAGCCATAGCTCCAGTACTATGTCATGTATAAACCATGAAGAATCGAGTACGAGCAACGCTCCAGTACTCTGTCATGTATCTCATGTAAAACTCGAGTACGAGCTAATCGCTCCAGCACTCTGTCATGCATATATCATATAAAACTGAGTACGAGTAAAACTCCAGTACTCAATCATGCATGTCATGAAAATCTAGTGCGTATAAAAATCCAACACTAATGTATGTGGAAAACATATGAAATCCAGTGCGAGCTATGCTCTAGCACGATTCATTCTGACATAATATGATAGATGGCTCTTTAAAAAGGGATTGTTTACAAAATATTAAAATCAGCACTATAAAGTGTGCTTAAGTCACATCAACCTTAAAATCATTAGTCCATCTATTTATTTTCATGCTAAACAACAATTAAACACTCACAATAGTATTTTTCATGCTTTTTGCAACTTTTCACAAAAGTTGACTTTTTGACTAACTAGGGGCAAAATCGTAATTTGCCACAATCGGGTCGCAATAATTATTATTCACTTTCTCTGACCCTCAGAGTTTTTAAGTGAATGTAAAAGCAAACGAAAATACGTGCAGGTATCTCTAACTACTCGCAAAAGTCCCTTACCTTGGATCACATCAAGTGACCTCACTTCCTCGGTGCTACTAACTCTCGCAGTCCGATCAGCTCTCAATGTAAACTCCGGAGCTGTAAATAACCATTCCTCAGGTTAATTATCATTATCCTACTGTATTACACATTAATACAGTCCATTTTCCCTTAATGGGCCTTAAAAATCCTTAATGGGCCTAACTATATCTTAAGCCCATTTTCATTTTACTATTCATTTTCGTTGGGCTTATTGGGCTTGTGGGGCCCACCAACTCTTATTGGGCTTTGTTCTAGGTCCATTACATCTTATTGGGCCTAAAATATTTGGGCTTGGCCCATTGGGCCTCTCGGCCACATGCCATGGCCGAGAGCTACCCATGCCTCGGTTTCACCATGGCATGCCATCCATGCCTATTATTTAGCCATTTTCACTTAGGCATTTTCACAAACACTTGGTAGGCAACATTACCAATCATCATATAGTTCATTTAGGCATTTTATCAAACACTTTGATTGCCAACAAATTACATGTATTAATTAATCAATTTGATTAATTCTAATTACACCATTAACATTAATACATGTACACTAATCCATTTATGTTTTAAAATCATATTGACATAATTCAATATCCCATTAATCACTCTCGGCCTAACCCACTTCATGGTGATTTAATATGTTTCAATGCTTAAAACATATATCAACATACTTGAAATCATTCATACATTAACATATATGAAATTGGAAATTAGAAAATATACCAATTATTGTGTTCACCCTTTGGCCGGAACTTTGGAGGCTCTCGGTTTGCTCTCTATGGCTCCTTGATAGCCAATTCCAACATATGTCACTCTCCTTTCAATTTGGAACAACTTCCATGAAGGATGCAAGTTCCAATTATGCCTAATTCCTAGTGATTTCTAGTGAGAGAAAGCTTGGAAAATATGTTTCAATGGTTTCTTCTTCTAGCCGAATTTGGTGTGATGAAGATGAAAATGGTGTGGCCGAATTTATAAGCCATATACTTAGCCATTAAGCTTTACTTTTCAGCCATTTAACTTGACTTTCCAAACCTTAGCCATGAGTCACCTTATGAGTCATAGTTAACTTTAACTATGGTTAGATATTTATCTCATGGGCTTTTCCATTTGGGCTTCTCGGTTTGGGCTTTCTTAATGGGCTTTCAGGCTGAAATTTTTACTATGTCTCGGGCCTTTAATTGTCTCAAAATTTGGCCGATCAATTGGTCCAACAATTCGGTCTAAAGGACCTAAGAATTTCGATATACGTTTAGTATACCTTAATGGGCTTTAAAATTTTCACCTTAGGCCCATTACATTTTTAACCATTAAATTTATTCCGGAATCCTTCCGAATAAATTTTCCTTACTTCAGGGGATGATTATCTTGTATTCTGGTCAAAAATATTTTTTCCCAAATTTTCCTCCACACTTAGGTTAATTTTTTAACCATGATTAGTGAACTATGGTAAAAGTCCACTTTCTTAACTATAGTTGACTTTTTCCTTAACCATTGACCATGTTGATTTTTTCTTAAAATTTCAAAAGTGTCATTTCTTATGTCTTACACTCTCGTCTTTATATTCCAATCACTCCCGTTGGATAATTTCACCCGAAACTCCTTTTCTCGCCAAAAAGGTCCATTTTACCCTTTTTAGCTTTTACACTCGTTTTGTATGCTCGGGTCTAAATCAAGCTGACTTTTCTTCATGAGCTCTCTACGCTCTCTTATTTTAAGTTCTTATTTTCAGTCAGAATGATTTAGAATAACTCGGTTTAGCCTGTGATACTCATCGCTCACATTATGAATTTTATGTAGCTTTTGCGTGTTAATTCATTTCACTAACACTTTAAGTCTAGTAAATACTTTTCTTATGATTCAACTATAATTACAGAGTGTTCATACACATAGGAATCATAAGGTAATTAGATACAAAAAATCTGGGTCTGACAATCCTCCCCCACTCAGAAAATTTGGTCCTCCAAATTAGAACCAAGTCAGTCCTCAAATAGGTGAGGGTACTTCTCTCGCATCAGACTCTCTAGCTCTCAAGTAGCTTCCTCTAAAGTATGATGCTGCCAGAGAATCTTCACTAATCCGATGGTCTTCGATCTCAATACCTTCTCCTTCCTATCTAATATCCGAATCGGTCTCTCTACATATGACAAGTCCTCTCGGAGCTCCAAAGGCTCGTAACTAATCACATGTGCCAGATCCGGGTGATACTTCCGAAGCATCGATATGTGGAAGACGTTATGGACACCTGATAAGTCCGGTGCAACCTATATGCCTTATCTCCCACTCGATCAAGTATCTCAAAGGGTTCAATATAGCGAGGATTTAGTTTCCCTCTCTTCCCAAATCTCGCTATGCCCTTGGAAGGAGAAACTCTCAAAAACACGGATTCACCAACTGCAAACTCTAGTGGCCTACATCTCCTGTCAGCGTAACGCTTCTGTCTGCTCTGAGCTGTCCTCAGCCTCTCTACAATCAGGCGGACGTCCTCAGATGCTTGCGTAACCATGTCAGGAGCGAAAATCTTGTGGTCACCCACTTCTTCCCATCCAATAGGGGAACGACATCTACGGCCATATAAAGCCTCATACGGTGCCATCCCGATACTCGAATGATAACTGTTGTTGTAGGCGAACTCGGCTAGTGGCAGGTGGTCATCCCAGGAGCCTCGATAGTCTAGCACACATGCTCTCAACATATCCTCCAGAGTTTGTATAGTCCTCTCTGACTGACCATCTGTCTGAGGATGGAAAGCGGTGCTCAAACTCAACTGGGTTCCCATGGCTTCCTGAAAATGTCCTCAAAAGTTGGATGTGAAGCGGGAATCCCTATCAGAGACTATGCTCACTAGTACACCGTGTAACCTCACTACCTCGCGTACATACAGTTCCGCTAATAAACTCAAAGTATCGGTCGCTCTCATAGCTAAGAAGTGGGCTGACTTCGTCAGTCTGTCGACGATCACCCATATAGCATCGTGATTCCTGCGGGTTCTCGGTAAACCCATCACGAAATCTATGGTGATATGCTCCCATTTCCATGTCGGTATAGGTAGAGGCTGCAATAACCCTGCAGGTTTCTGATGCTCTACCTTCACCTGCTGACATATGAGACACTTTGCCACGAAGTCTGCTACATCTCTCTTTATACCCGACCACCAGTATACCTTCCGGAGGTTCTGATACATCTTGTTACTCCCCGGATGTAACGTATACCTCGACGAATGAGTTTCCGCCAATATCAATCTCCTGAGTCCTGGATCCTCGAGAACACATAATCTACCTCTGAACCTCAGTAGTCCATCAGAACTCAACTCAAAGTCAGTCACGGTGCCCTTCTGCATCTGACTACTCACATCCATACAAAATGGATCAGTCTGCTGAGCCACTCTGATCCTGTCCAACAGGTCTGGCTCCAAGCGTAGACTAGCTATCACATAGCCTGTATCCATGTCAGAAGGCACGACTCCCAAACTGAGGCTAGCAAACTGCTCTAGCAAATCATGTTCCCTAACCATCATATACGATACCATCCCCAGGCTCTTCCTGCTCAAGGCATCGGCTACAACATTAGCCTTACCTGGATGATAAAGTATCTCACAATCGTAGTCCTTCAGAAGCTCTAGCCATCTTCTCTGTCTCATGTTCAGCTCTTTCTGCGAGAACAGATACTTAAGGCTCTTGTGGTCTGTAAATATCTGGAACTTCTCACCATACAAGTAGTGGCGCCATACCTTCAACGCAAACACTACTGCTGCTAGCTCCAAATCATGGGTCGGATAGTTCTTCTCATGATCCTTTAGCTGTTTGGATCTATAAGCAACTACCTTCCCATCCTGCATCAATACGCAGCCCAGTCCCTGATGCGAAGCATCGGTATACACTACAAATCCTCCTGATCTGGTCGGGATAGTGAGAATCGGAGCGGTGGTCAATCGACGCTTCAACTCCTCAAAACTCTTCTCACAATCCTCATTCCATACAAACGGTGCACTCTTCCGAGTAAGACGTGTCAACGGAGCAGCCAACTTCGAAAATCCCTCAACGAATCTCCGATAGTATCCAGCTAAACCCAGAAAACTCATGATCTCGGTGACTGTCCTCGGCTGTTCCCACTGAACTACAGCCTCTATCTTAGATGGATCAACTGATACACCATCTCTCGATACAACATGTCCCAAAAACGAGATCTGTGACAACCAAAAGTCACACTTACTGAGCTTAGCATATAACTCATGCTCCCGTAGCGTCTGCAACACGATCCTGAGGTGCTCCTCATGCTCCTCCTTGGATCTCGAATACACCAATATGTCATCGATGAAGACGATAACAAACTGGTCCAAATATGGCTTGAACACATCATTCATCAAAGACATGAAAGCAGCTGGAGCAATTGTCAATCCGAATGGCATGACCAAGAACTCATAGTGGCCATATCGGGTACAAAATGTTGTCTTGGGTACATCTCCACTCCGAACCTTCAGCTGATGGTACCCAGATCTCAGGTCAATCTTGGAAAAGACCTGTGCTCCCTGAAGCTGATCTAACAAGTCGTCAATGCGTGGAAGGGGGTATCTATTCTTGATGGTGGCTTTTTTCAACAATCGGTAGTCTATACACAATCGGAGGCTCCCATCCTTCTTCCTCACAAACAGAATCGGTGCTCCCCAAGGTGAAACACTCGATCGAACAAAACCCCTATCCAACAGCTCCTGTAACTGTCTCTTGAGCTCCTCCAGCTCAACTAAGGACATGCGATATGGTGGTCTCGAAATAGGCTCCGTACCATATATCCCAACTGATATCTGTGTGTCGGGATCTCAATATAGGTCGGGTGGACTTCCACCAATGCTCTGCGGCTCCCTTCAGTAGGAACGCAGCAAACGCGACCATCTTCGAGGTCGTACAATCGAAGAATCCATAAAGCTTCTCCAACTCTGCTAACCACTCCTCAGCAGCCACTGGGTCTTTGACCCCACTAAAGGATGGAGGTCTAAACTTCTGGAATTCTCGCAACCGATGCAGATCACATCCATATCCTAATCCACTACCACCCAAAATCGGTAGGGGTGTAGGAGTATCTACAGTCCTCTGTGTATCAGCTGTCTGCGTAGGTGTATCAGGGGCAACTGCCTCTCCTGTCGCCGCTCCTGCCTCCTGTCTCTGCCTACCTGGCATCGTCTGTGCCAGTATCTCGATAATAGTCTCGAGACCACGCTCTAATCTCGTGAAGCGCGTCTCGGCACATTCGGGTGCCTCAGTAGCACCTGGAGTCTCATGAGTAGGTAATGGTCCGGCAGCGGCTCGTCCCTTGGGTCTATCTCCCCGACCTCGAGCCCTACCTCTCGTAACTCTACCACTACGCGTATTTTCCATATAGGCAAAGTTCCTGCATTCATAATAATGAATTAGTCCGTCTCCTATCTAGTATACATAGTTATATCTAAACACAGCACAGTACTATGTGGATGTACACTTTTCAATTTTTTTAACACCGACTCACATCAGACCAACCTCTGCTCTGATACCATTCTGTCAGGACCCGTTCTTAATCCATGACTTTAACCAAAATCACTACAAATTTTTCGCATTTTTAACTTACCTTTCCTCTCTTCAATGGTTGGGCTGTGATTCGATGTCAGAGTCCTCGCTTACCACATCATCCATTATCATACATACATGTCAACATACTATTACTGACTGTACTTGCTTTTATCATACATGTAAGATTATATAAAATCTAATACAAATACATTCCCCATAATATATATCGTATACATCACTGTGCTGTTTCTATGTTTAGATACTCAACTGTACAAAATCTGTATACCTGGCGGTCGATAGGAACTAGCTGTGGACTCAGGAATACTATCCCTCGATAGCTCTCGCTCTACTGGTGCTCTGTAGAGAGATGTAAAGAAAGGGGGTGAGCATACAACGCACTCAGTAAGGAAATCAGGCAAGCAAGTAGATATCTACACTATCTACTCAAAATAATGCTATGCCTTGAAAACATTATTTCCTTTACTCGCTTTAAAAGCATGTCTTGAAATATAATATATATATATATATACTTGTACAGAATAAATCCCATGTACAGAAATCATGCTTTCTTTCCCAAATGTAGGCATGTAGTGCAAAACAATGCATCGTATATAAATCATGCCTTTATGTAAATCATGCCATGTATATTTAAATCACAATAAATATGGCATTAAATAATTCACAACACAAAATCGGAGTCCGACCCATCCCTCAGGTCTATCCGTAATTTAAATCAGTCAATCAATGTGATATATCATGTGAGACTCTGTGGTTAAATGCAAATAGTATCCTGGACTATGATCATATCCGAAATGTGATCCCAAGCAACACAGATCTCGGTGTGCGGGGCATCACTGCTGCAACGGGAGGATGGTCAGTCCACTACAGCCGTCAGCTATGCGTAACACATGGTACAACGTACTCCTCGCGCCACCCAGGCACGGTACAAAGTACACCCGTGGACCCTACATCACGGTCAGAGTGCCTGCTATAGGTCTTAGTCCTCGTACCCGTGGAATATCAACATCACAGTCAGGGTGCCTACCATAGGTCTTAGCCCTAGCGCCTGTGGAATATCATATCACATCTCTAATAGCCTCATGCTGGCCATCCTCTCAAAATGTGACACTCAGTCACATAAGAATGCGGCATGAATAGGTAACATGTAAATAATATCACATATAGTACGCGCCCTTGAGTGCGACACACAGTCGACACTACGCTCGAACACTGTTTCACATCACAAACTCAACTCTAGTGCGAGTAAACCTCCAGCAACTAGGTCAATGCATAGTTCATGTATTAAATCAAGTACGAGCAATAGCTCCAGTACTATGCTATGCATAATATCATCAAATCAAGTACGAGCCATAGCTCCAGTACTATGTCATGTATAAACCATGAAGAATCGAGTACGAGCAACGCTCCAGTACTCTGTCATGTATCTCATGTAAAACTCGAGTACGAGCTAATCGCTCCAGCACTCTGTCATGCATATATCATATAAAACTGAGTACGAGTAAAACTCCAGTACTCAATCATGCATGTCATGAAAATCTAGTGCGTATAAAACTCCAGCACTACTGTATGTGGAAAACATATGAAATCCAGTGCGAGCTATGCTCTAGCACGATTCATTCTCACATAATATGATAGATGGCTCTTTAAAAAGGGATTGTTTACAAAATATTAAAATCAGCACTATAAAGTGTGCTTAAGTCACATCAACCTTAAAATCATTAGCCCATCTATTTATTTTCATGCTAAACAACAATTAAACACTCACAATAGTATTTTCCATGCTTTTTGCAACTTTTCACAAAAGTTGACTTTTTGACTAACTAGGGGCAAAATCATAATTTGCCACAATCGGGTCGCAATAATTATTATTCACTTTCTCTGACCCTCAGAGTTTTTAAGTGAATGTAAAAGCAGACGAAAATACGTGCAGGTATCTTTAACTACTCGCAAAAGTCCCTTACCTTGGATCACGTCAAGTGACCTCACTTCCTCGGTGCTGCTAACTCTCGCAGTCCGATCAGCTCTCAATGTAAACTCCGGAGCTGTAAATAACCATTCCTCAGGTTAATTATCATTTTCCTACTGTATTACACATTAATACAGTCCATTTTCCCTTAATGGGCCTTAAAAATCCTTAATGGGCCTAACTATATCTTAAGCCCATTTTCATTTTACTATTCATTTTCGTTGGGCTTATTGGGCTTGTGGGGCCCACCAACTCTTATTGGGCTTTGTTCTAGGTCCATTACATCTTATTGGGCCTAAAATATTTGGGCTTGGCCCATTGGGCCTCTCGGCCACATGCCATGGCCGAGAGCTACCCATGCCTCGGTTTCACCATGGCATGCCATCCATGCCTATTATTTAGCCATTTTCACTTAGGCATTTTCACAAAAACTTGGTAGGCAACATTACCAATCATCATATAGTTCATTTAGGCATTTTATCAAACACCTTGATTGCCAACAAATTACATGTATTAATTAATCAATTTGATTAATTCTAATTACACCATTAACATTAATACATGTACACTAATCCATTTATGTCTTAAAATCATATTGACATAATTCAATATCCCATTAATCACTCTCGGCCTAACCCAATTCATGGTGATTTAATATGTTTCAATGCTTAAAACATATATCAACATACTTGAAATCATTCATACATTAACATATATGAAATTGGAAATTAGAAAATATACCAATTATTGTGTTCACCCTTTGGACGAAACTTTGGAGGCTCTCGGTTTGCTCTCTATGGCTCCTTGATAGCCAATTCCAACATATGTCACTCTCCTTTCAATTTGGAACAACTTCCATGAAGGATGCAAGTTCCAATTATGCCTAATTCCTAGTGATTTTTAGTGAGAGAAAGCTTGGAAAATATGTTTCAATGGTTTCTTCTTCTAGCCGAATTTGGTGTGATGAAGATGACAATGGTGTGGCTGAATTTATAAGCCATATACTTAGCCATTAAGCTTTACTTTTCAGCCATTTAACTTGACTTTCCAAACCTTAGCCATGAGTCACCTTATGAGTCATAGTTAACTTTAACTATGGTTAGATATTTATCTCATGGGCTTTTCCATTTGGGCTTCTCGGTTTGGGCTTTCTTAATGGGCTTTCGGGCTGAAATTTTTACTATGTCTCGGGCCTTTAATTTTCTCAAAATTTGGCCGATCAATTGGTCCAACAATTCGGTCTAAAGGACCTAAGAATTTCGATATACGTTTAGTATACCTTAATGGGCTTTAAAATTTTCACCTTAGGCCCATTACGTTTTTAACCATTAACTTTATTCCGGAATCCTTCCGAATAAATTTTCCTTACTTTCGGGGATGATTATCTTGTATTCTGGCCAAGAATATTTTCCCCAAATTTTCCTCCACACTTAGGTTAATTTTTTAACCATAATTAGTCAACTATGGTAAAAGTCCACTTTCTTTACTATAGTTGACTTTTTCCTTAACCATTGACCATGTTGACTTTTTCTTAAAATTTCGAAAGTGTCATTTCTTATGTCTTACACTCTCGTCTTTATATTCCAACCGCTCCCATTGGATAATTTCACCCGAAACTCCTTTTCTCGCCAAAAAGGTCTATTTTACCCTTTTTAGCTTTTACACTCGTTTTGTATGCTCGGGTCTAAATCAAGCTGACTTTTCTTCATGAGCTCTCTACGCTCTCTTATCTTAAGTTCTTATTTTCAGTCAGAATGATTTAGAATAACTCGGTTTAGCCTGTGATACTCATCGCTCACATTATGCATTTTATGTAGCTTTTGCGTGTTAATTCATTTCACTAATACTTTAAGTCTAGTAAATACTTTTCTTATGATTTAACTATAATTACAGAGTGTTCATACACATAGGAATCATATGGTAATAAGCTACAAAAAATCTGGGTCTGACACTAGGGATGTAAACGGGGCGGGTACTCGTTAATTTTGGACTTCCCGACCCTGAACCCTATAATTACCCGATTAATTTTTGAAACAATTACCCGAATCCTACCCTAATAAACTTTGCACTACCCGTTAAATACCCGAACCTGTGTAATTACCCGATTATTCAATTTATATTTTGACAACCCGTTTAATAATCCGAACCCGAAACCCGACTATGAAAAAAAATTATTCTAACATGAAAAATCAAAAACATAAAATTAAATAAAAACATACATGTTCCATCATAATTAAACAAACTTTAATAGTTCAACAAGTTACTTGAAACCATTATGAGTGCATAATATATACCATAGTATTTCTAATTTGATACATTTGATTTCTTATGAAGTTATGATATATTTATGTAATGTAAATTAATTTAATCAATGATAATAATATTAAATGATTAAAAAGATGTAGAACTTAAATTGATAATTAATATTTTCATTACAATTTGTATCATATACATATACTATAGTATCATATATGTAAAATGATCATATATTATAATATCATATATTATAATTATACTATAATATCATATACTATAATATGAAGTTATCAATTTATCATATACTTAAAATTTTAATTTTAATCATTGATTTTTTTGAGTAAACAATGTTTTATTATAATTAATAATTTCAATTTTAAATACAATTTGTATCATATGCATGTACTATATTAGTATCATATATAATACATGTAAATGGTCAATTTGCAAGAATTACATCTTAATCAAATTTGAAACTTTTATCATTTTAATTTCAGTAGTTTATATTTAAAATTTAAATACTTATTATCTTAAACATAATTTACTAATTTAATTTCATAATTATTTTATTATAATGTTTCATTAATTTTTTGACTAAAAAATGTTTTACTATAATTGATAATTTCAATTTTAAGTATAATTTATATCATATACAAACACTATATTAGTTTGTGTGTGTGTGTGTGTGTATATATATATATAAGAATTTGATTTTAACTAAATATGAAATTTTTATTATTTCAATTTCAGTACCTCGTATTTAAAATTTTAATACATATTATCTTAAACATAATTAACCCAATTTAATTTCATAATTATTTATTTTATTATTATTTTTTGTTAATTTTTTTAGTCAACAATGTTTTATTAAAATTGAAAATTTCAATTTTAAATACAATTTGTATCATATAAATATACTATGAATTGATATCATATATGAAAATGACTAATCATTAATGTGTAAGAATTGCATTTTAACTAATTATGAATTTTTTTTTAAATTTAATTTTAGTACATTATATTTAAAATTTTAAAACTTATTATTTTAAGTATAATCAATTATTTTAATTTCATAATTATTTTTATTATGCTAATTACTAATTTTTTTTAGACACATAATTTTATTGTATAAATATTTTTTAGAACACATTATGTCAAATATAAGTTATGATTTACTTGACAAGTTCATTGTATAAAGATTAAAAGATGAAGGTTCAAGTCCTCACAACCTTAAAAATTAAATTTTGAAAGCAAAAAATAAACGGGTTCGGGTACCGGGTTCGGGTACCCGAACCCGATTAATAACCCGATTACATTAATCGGGTTCGGGTACCAGGTATCCGAGAGGTACTACTTGAACCCTACCCGAACCCGTCACGGGTAGTGAAATTACTACCCTAACCCGATTAAAACCCGTTTACCGATACCCAAATCTGACTTAAACGGGGCGGGTAGTATTGGGTACCCGTTTACACACTACCCATTTACATCCCTAGCTGTACGACCCTGATCCCATCTACAGTCCTCTTACCATGGCTATAGGTACTCCGTTTACATGAACTATTTACGTGAATTGCCTACGTGAAATGTCTACACGAACATGACCTCTGTTACTATGTGTCTTTGCCTAGTCTCCATGAAATTATCCAGTATAACTTTTAAAGAAAAGTGTTAAGCTACGTGATATTTTTGCTACACGATATGTAAGTTTACATGATATTTTTGAAGAAAAGTAATGAATTACATGATTTATAACTTACATGTTACTAGTTATGATGTCAAATATGTTTTGACCTAATTTTCGAAACTAAACATGTTTCGACTTATACATATGTATATATTATTTTATTAAGCTAGAATTACAGCGATTTGCTTTTACATGTTTTACTGTTAAGACTGCTTTAAACGCATGTCTTACTGTGCTTAAAGAGCTCACCTCTTTCCTTTACTCTAATAAACTACCTTCAGTGATCAATTTCCTATACCTGCAGTATAGTAGTCGTGGATGGGTGGACTCAACCCTCCCTAGGCTATCTCCAGTACAAGTAAGGTATACTTTTACTTTATTTGCTAGTGTCACGACCTCCCCTCCCGTGACCTACCAAAATCACCACATATTTTTCGCATTTTACTTACCTCTCCATCTGTCATCACTCAACACCAAACCGTTGGACTATAAGTATTCTTTTCTTAAAAGTAAACTCATATACTTTAAATACAAATACTTGTACATATACATCCCCGACCATACATTAGTTTACATAACTGTGCTTTTACATTGTTCAGTACAAAATGTTTCAAATGTGTATACCTCTCGTAAGATGGATATGCAGCGGATAAAGGAATACCAGTCCTCAGCCGTGCTCGAATACTGTGAACGCTCTGTAGAGAGGAGAAAGAAAAAGGGGGTGAGCTCACAGCTCAGTAAAGAAATCAGGCAAGTAAGTAGATAACTACACTATCTACAAAATACAATGCTCATGCCTTGAAATCATTTCCTTATCGATTCATATCTAAAGCATGTGTCTTTAGTTAAATATTTATGCAATATAAATATATAGATATAAATTGTCAGTTATAAAACTGAAAACATACTGGTTTAACAATCTCAGCGTTCATAAATTTCACATTTGTCATATCATTCAATTAAATCAAAATAATATGGCATATCATCATGTTTAAAAACATGGAAAACAGGGCCTCACCCCTCCCTCGGGTTACCTTTTATTACACACAAATTCACATGTCCAGATTATAAAACCATGTGATAGTTCATTTAAGAAATCTCAAGTGATGAAACGAGATAGGCGACTACATGTTCTGAGATTATGATCATAACTCATTTTTCGTGATCCCAGGCTACACACTACTCGGTGTGCGGGTTCTCACAATTGTTGTAACGGCAGGTGGGTCAAATCCTCTACTGTCAGCTCACAACTCAACAACATCGTGTACTCACGGTACAACGTACTTCATGTGACATACACGGTACAAAGTACTCCATGGACCCAATCTCAAGGTCGGGATGCTTGTCATAATTCTTAGTCCTCATACCTTGAATATACCTCATAGTCGGGTGCTTGCCATAAGTCTTAGCCCTTATACTATGGATAATATTTTTGATAGCCCTCTGCCATATCTCAAAATATTGCACGTGTGAGCATATAATCGGTGCGACACACAGTCAGCACAGGCTCCCAACACAGCTGTTTCATGCTTTCTCTTTCAAAATCTGGTACGTACGAGTAAACTCCCAACACGACCATAACACAATGATATAACTTTAGTGCAAGCAATGCTCCCAGCATTATGTCATGTAAAAACCAAGTATGAGCAATGCTCCCAATACTCTATAATGCATCAATCAATAAAACTGAGTACGAGCAATGCTCCTGGTACTCTATCATGTAAAACTGAGTATGAGTAATGCTCCCAATACTCTACAATGCATCAATCAATAAAACTGAGTACGAGCAATACTCCCAGTACTCTATCATGCATAAATCACATTTAAAATTTAGTATGAGAATACACTCAAGTACTATGTGATTCATATTTCAAAAGTCAAGTGCGAGTATTCTTTAGTACTAATGGTTTACACACAACCCCGATAGATGGCTTATTCAAATCATAATTCACTCAAGTAAATAAAATAAGACTAAAATGTGCTGTTTTCGCACATATATGAAAACATTAACCATTCTATCCATACACATTCAAAACATGTTGAATTTAATCACCTACATGCTTCCCAAGCTTTTTAACTCATCGGATCCCACCGAACATTTCTATACATGGAATTTCATATAGAATATAGTTATTGAAATTCTATTCGAAATACATGTAGCTATCTATAACTACTCACGAAATTCCCTTACCTTGGATCACGTCATGTAACCTCACTTCCTCGGTGCTGCTCACTTTCGCAGACCGATCACTTTCAATATCAATTTCAAAGCTGTTCATAATTATCCACATCAGTATACTTTAATATACTTGTTTTCACTTACATGACTCTAAATCAATGTATCTAACTCCTTTCAATACCTCAATCTCATCACTTTCTCCCATTATGGTGTTATATCATATATTTCATATACCTATCTTTATTTCTCATATATTTCAATTTATGTATTTCATAAAACTACCTTACAATCTTTCATACATGCTCATTTCATCATTTAATCCATGTACTCAACTTCCTCATTATTTTCTCAATTTCATACCAATAGCTAGGTCATGGATATTTTTCATGATCCATTTATTTTCAGCAATTTAAACATATATCAATCAACTCACCAAGATACCTAGATTAACATATATGAACTTGGAGTATTGAATCTTACCTAGCTTGAACTTTTCCTCTTTTTCACCAAAATTGGCAAAATCCACCTTGTTCCTTCAATCTTTGATTCCAACTTCTTGTTTCCAAGTATGTTGTTCTCCTCTTTACTAAGAACAATTTTGCTGAACTGAATCTCACTCAAAACTACTTGAAAGATGAAGATTTCTGGAGTAGAAAGGTTAGGTTTTCACTTTATTTTAGGAAGGGTTTGGTGTTCTCGGGAAAACAAAGGTTGCAAAGCCGTATATTTATAGCATTGCTCTTGGGGATCGATCTGCTAACTAAATGAGATCGATTTGTCCTGCATATTTCCCTTCAGGAACCAACTTTTAAAGCTTAAAGAGAGGATCGATCTGCTCTTAGGCATAAGATTGATCTGCTTTACACATAACCTTAAAGAGATCGATCTGGCCTTGTTATGAGATCGATTTGTTTTACCCAGGAACCTATCCAAGATCGATCTTCATTGAATGGAAGATCGATTTGCTCCTCTTCTGAAGCAGTTCTGCTGTAATTTCTTCCCAAAATTTTCTGTTACATTCATTTACGATTTGCTTAACTACCCGTTTTGCATTTCATACTTATTTGCAACTTAAAAACATTCATTCCTTATGATTTATATCAATTGTGACTTATCTGTACATCACAAAATCATAAAGAGTACATATTAAAATACATGTCTTACAATCCTCCTCACCTTAAGAAATTTGGTCGTCCAAATTAAAACCAAGTTACTCTTCACACAACTAGAGGTGTCTCTCTCGTATCAGACTCTCTAGTTCCCAAGTAGCCTCTTCTGACGTGTGATGCTGCCAGAGAATCTTAACTAACCTGATGGTCTTGTTTATCAAGACTTTCTCCTTTCTATCCAGTATCCGGATCGATTTCTCTACATATATCAAGTGTTCCTTGAGCTCCAACGGCTAATACCGAATCACATGGTTTGGATCTGGATGATACTTCCGTAGCATCGAAATGTGGAAGACATTATGCACTCCTGATAAATCTGGTGGCAAAGCCAACCTATATGCCTTATCTCTCACTCGATCAAGTATCTCAACTGGTCCAATGTAGCAAGGACTCAACTTACCTCTCTTCCCGAATCTCGCTATACCCTTGGAAGGAGAAAATTCAGAAATACTGACTCACCAACTACGAACTCAAGTGATCTTCATCTCTTGTCAGCGTAGCTTTTCTGTCTACTCTGAGCTGTCCTCAATCTCTCAACAATCAACTGACATCCTCAGAGGCTTGTGTAACCAAATCAGTAGCAAAAATCTTTCTGTCACCCACTTCTTCCCAACCGATAGGGAAACGACATCTACAGCCATATAAAGCCTCATACTGTGCCATCCCGATACTTGCATGATAACTGTTGTTGTAGGCGAATTCGGTTAGTGGCAAATGATCATCCCAGGAGCCTCTAAAATCTAGTACACACACTCTCAACATATCATTCGAAGTCTGTATAGTCCTCTCTGACTGACCATCTGTCTGAGGATGAAAAGTGGTGCTCAAACTCAACTGGGTTCCCATGGCTTCCTGAAAATGTTCCCAAAAGTGGGAAGTGAAGCAGGAATCCTTATCCGAGACAATACTCACTGGAACACCATGTAACCTCACTACCTCGCGTACATACAGCTCTGCCAATGAACTTAGAGTATCGGTAGCTCTCATAGCTAGAAAGTGGACTGACTTCATCAGTTTATCAACAATCACCCATATCGCATCTTGATTCCTTCGGGTCCTCGGTAAACCCATCACGAAATCCATGGTGATATACTCTTATTTCCATGTCGGTATAGTTAGAGGCTGTAATAACCCTGTAGGTTTCTGATGCTCGACCTTCACCTACTGACGTATGAGACATCTCGTCATAAAATCTGCCAAATCTCTCTCATACCTGACCACCAGTACACCTTCCAGAGGTTTTGATACATCTTGTTACTCCCCAGATGTAATGTGTACCTCGAAGAATGAACTTCCAACAATATCAATCTCCTGAGCTCTAAGTCATCGGGAATACACAATCTACTTTTGAACCTTAATAGTCCCTCTAAGCTTATCTCAAAATCAGTCACTATGCCCCTCTGCATCTGACTACTTACCTCAATGCAATACGGATCAGTCTGTTGAGCCTGTCTAATCCTGTCCAACAGATCTGGCTCTAAGCGTAGACTAGCAATCATAAAGTCTGTATCCATGTCAGAAGGCACAACTCCTAAACTGAGGCTAGTAAACTACTCTAGCAACTTATGTTTTCTGACCATCATATACGATACCATCCCAAGGCTCTTCCTACTCAAAGCATCAGCTACAACATTAGCCTTATCCGGATGATAAAGTATTTCACAAAGTCCTTCAGAAGCTTTAGCCATATTCTTTATCTCACGTTCAGCTCTTTCTGCAAGAACAGATACTTGAGGCTCTTGTGGTCGGTGAATATCCGAAACTTCTCACCATACAAGTAGTGACACCATACCTTCAACGCAAACACTACTGTTGCTAACTCTAAATCGTGGGTCAGATGGTTATTATCATGATCCTTCAACTGTCTGGATCCATAAGTAACTACCCTCTCATCCTGCATCAATGCACAACCCAGTCCTTGATGCGAAGCATCGGTATACACTGAAAATCCTCCTGAGCTTGTAGGGATAATGAGAATTGGAGCGGTGGTCAATCGACTCTTCAACTTTTAAAAATTCTTCTCACAATCCTCATTCCACACGAATGCTACACCCTTCCGGGTGAGAAGTGTCAATGAAGCAGCTAACTTAAAAAATCCTTCAACGAATCTCTGATAATATCCTGCTAAACCCATGAAACTTCTGATCTCAGTGACTGTCTGCGGCTGTTCCCACTGAACTATAGCCTCAATCTTGGATGGATCTATTGATACTCCATCCCTCGACACAACGTGTCCTAAAAATGAGATCTGTGACAAACAGAATTCACACTTACTGTGTTTAGCATACAGCTTCTGCTCTTGTAGGGTCTGTAACACAATCCTGAGGTGTTTCTCATGCTCTTCCTGGGATCTCGAGTATACTAATATGTCATCTATGAAGACGATAACAAACTGATCCAAATATGGCTTGAACACATCATTCATCAAAGCCATGAAAGCTGTGGGAGCATTCGTCAATCCGAATGGCATAACCAAAAACTTATAGTGGCCATATTGGGTCCTCAATGTGTCTTGGGTACATCTCCACTCCGAACTCTCAACTAATGATACCCAGACCTTAGATCAATCTTAAAAAAAATCTACGCTCCTCGGAGCTGATCCAACAGATCATCAATACGTTGAAGGGGATACCTATTCTTGATGGTAGCCTCATTCAACAATTTGTAATATATACATAATCGGAGGCTTCCATCCTTCTTCTTCACAAACAAAATCAAAACTCCCCAAGACAAAACACTCGGTCTGATAAAATCCCTATCCAACAGCTCTTGTAACTGTCTCTTGAGCTCCTCCAACTCAACTAAGGCCATGCGATACGGTGGTTTTGATATAGGTTTCGTACCAGGAACCAAATCTATACAGAACTCCATCTCTCTGCCTGGTGCTAACCTTGGCAATTCATCCGGAAAGACATGTGGGAACTCACTGACCACAGAAATCATAAGACCCGATTTTTATCATATTTCCTTATGATTCACGTGATGTAAACATGGTATTATGTAAATTGAATCATAAGAAGAGTTGTACGTGAATGAAAAATGCAAATGAAATGAATAAAAAAAATCTCGAATGCATTTAAAGATCAAATGAAGGATTGAAATGATCACAAATTAAACGAATGAGATTCGAAACATTCGGATTGGAGATAACGATTTAAAACACGAACTGAGTGGGTGTTCGTGAAGGGAAGTTGGATTGGTTTGGTCCTGAACACGTTGAAGGGTAAAACGATCAAAAGACTGAAATTCAGTATTAATTGGACAAGAAAATTTCATTACAAATATGGATTTGAGAAATCTTGATTAATAACGAAGAAATAATTAAATTTCGAGTCCAATCGATCAAGATATGAATTTAATGGAATAAATCAAAATTTTCACTTCGAGAAATTATCCCGAAAATATTAAAAACATATACCGAAAAGATGAAATAAGACAGATAAATTCATTTAATTAATTAAAAGAATAAAATATGATTTTTTTAGATATTTTGGCTGAAATATCATTTTTTAATTGAATAAATAATAATAAAAAAGTAAAGAAAAGGAATAGAAAAAAAAAAAAGAAATGCAGAATCATAAAATCGTGATTCTGCAGACAGGCGAAAGCGAGGGCGAGAAATCGAGGGAGTCGGTTCCCTCCATCCAGTGAGCCTCGACCATCAGACCAGCACGAGATAGCAGGCGACGGAATGACTAGCAAGGTGGGAGTGCCTGAGCAGCACCACGCGCGTCGATGACTCCTGATGAAGGATATCGAATGGAGGGGAGACCGAAAGAGAGAAGACAGAATCGATGGCCATCGACGCCGATTCGACTCCACCCAAGGCCCGTCGAAGAACACCCATGCGATGGCGCGCTGAATAGCATCGGAATCACGTCGGGAACCAGTTGGAAACTGTCGGAATGGCAAAGATGATCCTGAACAGGTACGGACCGGTTCAGTGCAGTGCAGGTGTGCTGAACCGGACCGGACCGGTTCAGCCAAAAAGAAAAGAAAGAAAAGAAAAGAAAAAAGGAAAAAAAGGAAAAAGAAAAAGAGGAAAAATTGGAAAAAAATTTGGTGATATAATCGAGCTACGGGTAAGTCGGTAAGCGGTTGAAATTGATCGAGTTAAATTTTGAAATATTTAAATTGATTAATATTCGACTGAAAATTTACCTGGAAAAATATGTAATTGTGTAGCTCGACAATTGACGTCAAACAAGAGCTCGAGTCAGCTTTGATTTGTGTACTATCATGGAATGTCGGGTAAGTAACCCTTATTTATGACAATTTGCGTAGTTATGCGTGTTAAAAATTTACCGCATAAATTACGGATTAATTTTCGTATAAAATGAATTAAATTCTGGAATTTAAGATAAATTGTCGTAAATAATTAATTGAGCTATCCGAGAGTTTAGAACAAGGTTCAATAAATATTGATGGGCCCAATGAGCCCAATAGGCCTCGATGATGTGAATAATAAGTGAAAAATGGGCTTAAGGCTGGTTAAGGCCTATTATGGTACAATCGGGCCCAATATGGGTAAACAGGCTCAATGATTTAAATTAAGCCCAGAAAATATGAAATACAATTAATTATATTGTATTTGACCTGATGAATATTTATACGCAGTTTCGGAGATTGGATTGAGAGCAAATCGAACTGCGTGATGAGCATCAATGGAAAGGTCAGACTATACAGAAAAATGAGGTAAGAGAATTTTACGAGTAGCTAGAGGTAGCTACGCGTATTTTTAACAGCTTTTACATGCACTGAAACTGTATAAAGATCCTAGAAATCGATTAAAATTTTTAAGGACCCGAGATAGGTAAAAGACTATTTTACCCCTACTGAGAGAAAATTCACCTAAGGATGGTGAAAGCGTGACATGCATGAAATGCATTATTTGAGGAATTTTTATGACTTTTTAGCAAATTAAATTCGTAGATTAGCCAGTATTTGCATAAATTTCACAAGATAACACTACGTAAGTGTTATTTAGATTTAAATGAAATTTCTTTGGAAAATGGGCCAACTATCAAGTTTATATGGAAACAGATGGTGTTGGAGCATTTCCTTGTACTATATCTGAGTTTGTGAGTGTGCATAATGGTGCTGGAGCGGTTACTCGCACTGATTTGTGTGACATCATATGCATGAAATGTGCTAGAGCGGTTGCTCGCACTGATTTTTATTATCGTGAAATGCATGAGAGGTGTTGGAGCCTAGCTCGCACCCTGTTTTGACTTGATATGCATAAAAAGGTGCTAGAGCGATTGGTCGCACTAGTTTTACTGATTTGACATGCATGAGAGGTGCTGTAGCTTAGCTCGCATCCTGTTTTGATATGATAATTGCATAAAAGCTGTACTGGAGCCTTGTTCATACGTGATTTGATCGATTTAATTGCATAAAAGCCGTACTGGAGTGTAACTCGCACGAGATTTGATTTCTTTATGCATGAAACCGTGCTGGAGCGTTGCTCGCATGAAATTTTGATTTACTTGAGCATTCATTCGTGCTAGAACATTTCTCACACGAAGTCTTGAATGATTTATGCATGATATTGTGCTGGAGCATTCCTCGCACGAGGCTTTGATGGATTTTATGCATAAACCGTGCTGGAGCTTGCTCGTACATTATTTTATATGGATTTATAACTCATTTTAAATTCGTACTAGAGTGCTGCTCGTACGTAGATTTTATTGATTTTTATGAAAATGTGTTGGAGCTTCTCTCGCACGAGGTTTTCAGATATCATGAATATGCATGGAGCCGTGTTGGAGCTTTGCTCGCACAGGGATTTATGTGAGATGCATATAGCCGTGTTAGAGCCTCCTGTAGACTGTGTGTCACAATGAGATGATATGCCCACACGTGCATACTGAGACATAGGTTGGGTGGATAAGACTTACGGCAGGCACACCCTGACTATGATTTGGGTTCACGAAGTACGTTGTACCGTGTATGTCACGCCATGTACATTGTACCGTGGGAATTGTTGGAGTGGAGTGGCATTAGCCACGAGGCTGTAAGCCTTGCCTTCACAATCCTGGTATTTATGTTATTCTGGCGGCAAGACTAACCCACCTCTCGTTTCAGGTGTGATACCCCCCACACTAGTTACCGTGTAGCCAGAGATCACTAGGATATGGCCATAATCCTCAATGTTACTGATATAGTCACCTACATGTTTCACATGATATAACTCTTGGTCTCGATAGACCAGGGTAGACCCGAGGGAGGGGTCAGGCCCCCGATTTTGTGATTTTCACTGAGATGTGATTTTCTACTATGATGATAGATTTTTTAGAGGATTTTATAACACGTGACCCTAAAAGAAGGGTGATTTTATAACAAAATTTTATAATGAATTTTTAATGAGTTTGAGATTGATTTATGAAATGATTGACCCGGAGGGGTTATTTTATAATGAGCTTTAATGAAGTGATTTAAATGCAGTAGCATGAAGAGCTTTCCATGCTTTAATTACAAGTTCATGAAAAGAATTTTCTCTCATGATTTATTTTACATGGCATGAAATAATGCATAATCTTGATTTACTTCATTCAAATTATGATTTTATATAAAATGCCATTGATGCATGATTTCTATATGCACGAATAGTTTTTATAAACTATGGCATTGATGTATGCATGATTTCGTGCATGAGATTTAAACAAAAAGAAATGGATTTAAAGGCATGGCATTATGAGTATGTAGATAGTGGAGCTATCTACTTACTTGCATCATTGCCTTACTGAGTGTGTGGTTGCTCACCCCCTTATTATCCCTCTTTTTTAGAGCACTCGCAGTAGTTAGTGAGTGGCTAAGGACTTGCATCTTTGGTATCCGCTGCATCCCATCGAGAGTCAGGTATACACATTTGTATAGTTTTGTATCTAAATATGTAAATACACAGTACTGTAAACGGATATGATGTCGGGGATGTAAGGTTATGTAAATGCCATTGTGAATGTATTTAGTTAAAGTCAAATGATAGTAAATCTTGATGTGTGAATGTGAATATGGAAATAGAATGGTAAATAGTGTGAGGGGAATAACACCGAATCATAGCCCAACTGAGAAAGGTAAGAATTAAAATAACAAACGAAAAAAAATTTGTAGTGATTTTTAGGTAATTTCGGTCATGACAGTTTTTGGTATCAGAGCTAAGTTGGCCTGATATGAGTCGTTATTAATGGTTAAGAAAGTTTACATCCTCATGTACTGTGCATTGTTTAGATACAATTGTGTATATCGAGATGAGATTGCAACTAAGAATTTGATTTTGAAATGCAAGAATATACTCATTAACTGATAACCGTTATGGTAGAGGGGCAAGTACACGAGCTCAAGGTCTTAGAGGTAGGCATGAGAGTCGTACTGAGTCACCACATGAGACTCAAAATGAGGTTGAAATGGAGGCTGATGTTGAGCATGCCCCACAGAGTTCGACAGAGAGATCAGACAAAGTCCGACAAAGAGATCGGACAGTATTGAGACACGCTTTACGAGGTTGGAGCGGAGTATGGAGAATATTTTGGGACCTATTTGTTCAAAGTATGCATGAGATTTAAAGGCGAGTCGGAGCATTGGTAGAAGTTCGCTCGACCCATCTGAAGAGTTAAACATCCAGAATGGACATGAAAAATAATGTATTCTGGAGAGAGACTATTTCAGACACTGTTCAAGGGAAATTACAGATAAAATTCTTTACTCTGACCCAGGGCAACTGGTTGATTGATGAGTATGAAACTCAGTTTATATCCTTGGGCAGGTATGACCTCGACACTATGAACAGTGAGAGTCAGGATGTCTGAAAGTTCATGGAAGGGCTTAGATTGTCAATTAGTGTCCGATTGGCCCTGTTAGATATCACTACCTATGCCAAGGCAGTGCGCAGAGTACAGTTGTGTGAATAAAATCATGAGTTGCATGCCTCTGAGATTGGGAAAGGTAGTAAGGGCCGAAATAGAGACAGAAAGAGAATAGTGGATGACAGAGATGTCAGAGCAGGAAAGAGACCATTTGGTAAGAGATTTAGAGCTGTCGAGTCATGGGGTAAAATGATTGGTAACCCCTAGTGTATTCAGTTTCAACACTTATGGGGGGTATTGTGATTGGAGGACCTCAACCTGCTACTGAGCAGGGTTGTATATGTGGTAGTTACCATGAAAATAAGATGTTGGACGAGGGTGAGTGTAAGCCTTGGACCAGGACACTACTGATGTTTCATCTGATGTGGTGGAGGGTACCACATTGATTGTGAATAATGAAGCAACTATCTTAATTGATCCTGGTGCCATGCATTTATTTATATCGCTCTCATTTGGATATAAGTTAGTGAAAGATGTGAATGCCTACACCCTTGGGCACAATGCTGATAGTTAGCACCCCAATGAAAGAGGGTTAACTAACGGAATAATTACGAAGAGATTATAAGTTGAAGACGGGGGAAGAAGTATAAGTCAGCCGATTTTATTCAATAGAATATGAATAATTTTGAAGTAATATTTGAGAATAAATTAGTCAGCTACAAACTATGTTGTTCAGATTTTTATCCTAAGATAGTGATATGGTTATCCCTGAAAAGTATACTATAAGTTTTGACAAGTAACGAAAGGGGTGTAGCAATTGAAATTAAAGGAGTAAATGATTGTACTCACAGAATGAGTAATGATGGGAATGTTTCATCACTTGTGTGGTTGGTATGGATAAGGCACATCCGGAGTTAACAGATATCATTATGGTCAGGGAGTTTCCTGATATCTTCCCGGATAATCTACCAGGGTTGCCACCTATTAAAGGAATATAATTTTGTATTGATTTGGTACCTAGTATGGAGCCGATATCCTAACCACGGTATAAAATGGTATTAGTGGAACTGGAAGGACTAAAGGAACAATTACAGGAGTTATTGGATAAGCATTCCTCAGACTGAATGTGTAACTTGAGGAGCACTTGTTCTGTTTGTGAAAAGAGAATGGAAGCCTCCGACCATGTATTGAATTTGGATTGTTGAATGACACTAACAGCAAGAATAAGTGTTTCCTCCCACTATAGATGATTTATTGGATTAGCTGTGAAAAGCGAATGTTTTTTTAGAAAGCGATTTGAAGTCTGGTAGCATCCGTTAAGAATTCGAAATGTGAATGTGCCCAAAATGATTTTCGTAACCGTTAGGGCATTGATGAACAAGGTATTTAAACCTTACCTGGACCGATTGGTTTTCATCTTTAGCGATGATATTTTGATGTATTCGTAGTCCAAGGAAGAGCATGAGCAGCAACTGAAAACTATTTTACAGATGAATTGTTGAGAGTTTCTCGCAATGGGCTGCTCAGTTGACACATCTCATTCGGAAAGATTGCATATGAGTGGGATGATAAGTATGAAAGTAGCTTCGGTGAGTTTTGGTATATTGAGGTATGAACTGACCACCGTAATTAATTTCACCATACCCAATAGCTCAAGAGGTTTCAGTGTGTATGGGTGGGCGTTCACTAGCAGGAGCAAGGCATCACTCACAGTACCTGGAGCAGAGGACAAGACCAGTAGCAACCTGGAGAGTCTAAAGCAGGCACTGGATATGGGTGATGCTCGGTAAGGAGTTGCTGGGAACAGACCGACAGTAACCAGTGCAGTGGTCACGGACGTGTAGGTGACGGACCAAAAACAGAGAGCTGGGTGCAGAGGACGTGGGCAGCAGGGAAAGAAAGTGAAATGAAACAAAGAAGAGAGTGAACAGTACCAAAATCGGGACCACTTTGTTTATTATTTGATAAGGCCACGTTTGGCTAGCCCATTGTAGTTGTTAATTCATTTTGCAAGCATTTTTAGATAGATTAAGTTCAAGTTTATTAGTTAATTTAGTTAGTTGATTTCTAATTTGCATGTTAGTCATAGTTTCCTTGTTGCATTAGTTTAACTTAGATTTAATTTGGTTACTAAGTAATTTTTATTCTAGCATTAGGGCATGTGCTTAAAATTAATTTAGATAAACTCATTTTATGCATTTTAAGTTTTAGTGAAAATTCCAAAAATGTGTTTCATGCATTAGTTAGATTTTAGTGTTAATTTAGTATTTAGATATATCTAGGAGTAATTTTAGATTCATTAGTTTAGACATTTAGATTTATGATTATTTTTCTTAATTTTCTAGGATTTTATTTTATTAGATCTTAGGTTAGTTTAAATTGCAATTTTTATTAATTAGATTAATTTGCATGCACATTTCATTTTAAGTTTGTTTAAATTTTAGTTTAATTAATTCCTTTATTTTTATATTCGCATTTTAATTGTGTTAATTCATTTTAATTGTTTTAATTTTCTTTTGTAGGCTATTTGCTTTTAATTGCTCGGAGTACTGTAAGTAAATTTTGCTCGATTTCATTTCCTTTAGTTCTTATTATTTTATTGATTTCCAGTATTATTTTTAATTAGCCTTAGTAGACCACCCTATTTAATTTCATAATTTGCTAGGATATACTTAGGGTAAGATTAACCGGTAGTTAATTAGGCTAGTCAACTTCTCTGTGGGATGATAACTCGAGACTCAAATCCCATTATTACTTGTACGACCCGTGCACTTGCGGACATATACGTTTAGGGCTTGTCAGGACATCCTACGAAAAGATGCAGAGAATTGATGGATCAGTTGGAAAAGTTAGCTCGGGAAGGGAAGATTAATAATTTCCTTTGGAGAAGTGAAAGGGCTTGTTACCTCTCGCGAGATCGAAGGGATAACCGTCTGCAGAATAGACAGACTAATGATGACAGAAATAAGGGAAGAAGGCCGAGAGATGAGGAAGAAGCTAGACTAGATCCCATGGCTAACCAACAAGATAATGAACCAACTGGTCCAACTATAAATGTCATCGCAAGTGGAGATTCGATGGTAGGGAACTCCTCTGCCTCTCGCAAAGCTTACGCGAGGCAAGTATATCAAATTCATGTTGTTATGGAGGAGAAGGTGGATGAAGAGCCTATTGTGTTTACTCTAGCAGATAGGGGAGATATTGTCATCCCCCATGATGATCCGATGGTAGTCTCAGCGGTGGTGGCGAAACACCTAGTTGGCAGAATCCTGGTTGATAACGGAAGCTCAGTGAATTTAATCTATTGGAATTGTTTTGAGAAGATGAATGTATCGGATGATAGATTAAAACCAGTTGCAACACCACTATATGGATTTGCAGGGGAGAAAGTGAAGGTAGC
The DNA here is from genome assembly GCA_033439115.1 of Firmiana major. NCBI lineage: Eukaryota > Viridiplantae > Streptophyta > Magnoliopsida > Malvales > Malvaceae > Firmiana > Firmiana major. The sequence goes on from CM065905.1 coordinate 46,170,027, forward strand.
CAGATACATTCAGTTACCCATAACTCTTGGGGAAAGTCTAAAGGATGTGACTCGACAGGTGTTATTCATGGTTGTGAAGTCAACTTCGGTTGCTTATAACATGATTTTGGGAAGACCTCTGTTGAATGACATGAGGGCTGTAATCTCTTCTTGCTACCTGTTAATGAAGTTTCCTACCCCCAATGGAGTTGGACAAGTGCGAGGAGATCAAAAGAAGGCTCGTACATGTTATGTCGCCTTTACTACTTGCCAAGGAATACAGAGGAAGGAGATGCTAACTATAGTCGACCCCCCTAAGCCTCAACTTGTTAAAGAGATGGAAGCTATTGAGCTGAAAGAAGGAGATGGAGAAAAGAAGGCCTTCATGGGAACTCAACTTGATGAACAAACAAGGAGAGAGATAGTGGAATGCTTAAGGAAAAACTCTGATATTTTTGCTTGGACGCCAGTCGATATGCCCGAGATTAATCCAGAAGTAATCTGCCATAGACTTAATGTTCTACCTAGGCATAAGCCTTTCAAACAAAAGAAGAGAAATTTTACCCCGGAGAGACAAAAAGTGATCACTGAAGAGGTTAATAAGCCTTTAGAGGCTGGATTTATTAGAGAAGTTAATTAACCAGAGTGGCTGGCTAACGTTGTAATGGTAAAGAAGTCCAATGGGAAATGGAGGATGTGTGTAGACTTTACCGACTTGAATAAAGCTTGTCCCAATGTCACGACCCTCACTTTCTATCTGTGACATTTACTTTACCATTTATAGTTGAGCTGTGAGTCAACATCCACTTCATATCTCATCCATTTTAGTTTAAATAAATTCATACAAATGAGGTAAAATAGAAATTGGACTTTTATATATGTGTGCGGAAGCGTTTACATCAGTTTCTATTATATTCATCCCCCAAAATGCAAAATAAAATTGTATTGTGCATTAATTTACATGATACAAATTTTTTCATCTCAAATGTATACCTCTCTATACTGCTAGATGATCGTAGAAACACGATAGCAGGGACGACTGCAGTGTACTCACTACTGTGTAGTATCTGTGGAGGAGGAAATCAGGGGGTGAGCTAACACGCTCAGTAAGGAAAATATGAAAGCATGTAGATAACTACACTATCTACATGCTAAAAATACATATATATTCATTTTCCTTATAAACATATGCATTCTTTTTAAAACAACTTTCATCGATGCGAAACCATTAATTCGCTAGATGGGTATATGCATATTCACACAATATCACACAGCTTCACACAGCATAATCTATTCACACAGTTCTTACTTAAAAATTGCTTTACATTTAGCAAATCAATATATATTGAGACATAAATCATGGGTTATCACATCCCCAGACACACAACAGGGGAGACATATATCACTTCACACAGTAGTGACAATGTCCTATCGCACAGATATAAGAAGACGTATGGCCATAGTCAGATTCCAGGCAACACTAATAAAGTGTACGGGAACCCTACGTTTGGGGAGGTGAATCAACCATCCCTTCAGTTCATACTCAAATCAGGACACATCGTACTCCATGGCTAACGCTCATGGTACATCGTGCTCTCGTGGATCCTTATCACCCATTTACATTGTCTCAAAATCTCATGCGAGTAGGCCAGTGCAAGACACACAACAGTACACAACGACTCAAGCACAGTTTTGTACTCATCACATCACATTCATAAACCACGTGTGAGCAGGTCAATGCAAGACACACAGCAATACATGACGGCTCTAACACAGTTCTACTCAACACACAGTACAATCATAAAAACCTCGTGCGAGCAACTCAACGTTAGATACACAACATACCTAAGGCATCGAGCACGATATTACTAGGAAATTACATGCGAGCATAGTCAGAACAAGACACACAGCAATATTCGAAGGCTCTTGCATGATTCCCAAAATCTAGTGCGAGCATCTCGAGTGGAACACACAGCATCACCCGGGGCATCAGGCACTCTTTTGTTTTTCTCAAAATCACTTTGAAAATAACACGCGAGCAAGGCTAGTCAATTTATCGTTGCCCCTCAAGCTCTAGCACGATTTTACACAGAAAAGAAATAGAAGGGGCTCCATGTACTATCATGAGTAAGAGGGTAAATCTCCCTTCAATCACTCTTTAGAAACATTTCATGCAATTGGTTAAAACGGGAGCCCGTCTATTATTATTCTTTCTCAAAACGTTTACAAAAACCTCTTTTCACAACAATCATAGAAGTCATGCAACTCATACTTATAGACTTATTCTCGTACGTAGTTTCTCTACCTAGATATATCAATATCTATGTATCTATCGCATACATTCGCACACAGCATATAAGAAAACATATGTATAGCTATCCCTAATAGCTCGCATAAGTCCTTTACCTCGAATCACGCTTAAATTGTTTTCCTTTGATTTTCACTTCTCGTGATCCGTCCTATCGACTCCAATTATATCTCTGGAGCTGAAATTGTGTATTACATGCATCAGTATATTGTCATATTCTTCATTTCACTTGCATGATATTCATATCAATGCATTGGGCCATTTTATCTCATTTGGCCTCGTTACATCATTATTAGACCTTACTCTTTCATAAGTCCATTTCGAGTATATAACTCATTTTCAAGGATCTCTCAGACTCCTCGAGTCTATCGATTCGTATTAAACTGGTATTAAGCTTACTATATCTCGAGTTCATGATCTTATTTCATTGTGGCATTTCATCGAATACCTCATATACTCACTTTCAGTCATTTTTGTTTCTAGCACATGGAGTTCACCAAACTGTTATACAAGCATATATACATGCTTAATAACTTCTTTACATGCTCAATCTCTATTAAACCATGCCTACTCGATTTTCTATCATTAGATCGATTCTAGGTCTTATCTTTGTTTAAGCATGTTTATCACATTTCAACCATCAATCTATATACCAACCAACTCATACAATTGTATAGATTAACATACATGAGATTAATGCATTGAAATCTTACCAATCTCAGCTTTTCTCATTTTTCACAACTTTGAGGAAAAACTCTCTTTCTCCTTCGATTTAGTGATTCAACCTCTCATTCCCAACTATGTTGTTCTTCTCCACTCTTTGAATAACTTTGATGTAATAAACTTTTCTCCAATCTCAATGGAAAGTGTTGATAGTCTAGAGAGGAAAGTTAGGTAACTTTGATTTAAAATGGAAAGGTTTTAATGTTTCTCCTGTGAATTGCAGTTCAAGAGCCCTGTTTTATAGAAATTGCTTGATGAGATCAATCTCCATAAGTGAGGGATCGATCTGCTACTATTTTTAGCCTTCCTGCATTCAGTTTTCAAGCTTTAGAGATCAATCTATCAAAAAGCATGACATCGATCTTAGCCAAGCAGAAAGCTTCACAGATCGATTTGGCAGGGAAATGAGATCGATCTGCTTCTAGTCGAGGCATAAGGAGATCGATTTGCTTGAGGTTGAATCGATCTGTTCTTCATAGGGGATTGATCTGGCTTGGACTGAAGATCGATCTCCTCTTTACAGAATGCTTTGGTTAGGGAGTTTGGGCACAATGAGATCGATCTGCTTGCTTCTAAGATCGATCTCCCCTTGTTCTGCAGCATACTTAGCCAAATTTCATCACCATTTTCCCATGTTAATCTTCATTTCAATTTACTCCACTACTCATTTTGCATTCAATGCACATTTTCACTTAGAAAGGTCTATTTCTTATTATTCATACTTAATGAAACTTGTGTGTACATCACGAATCCACATAACAAGTGTGTACATCAGATTTACAGACCTTACATCACTTATGATTCTTATTACATAAACGAATGTATACTTAGGGAACTATAAGGGTTACATATGAAAATACAGGTTTTACACCCAAAGATTCCTATCCTTTGCCCCGAATTGATAAGCTTGTAGATGAAACGTCGGGATATAAACTTCTCAATTTTTTAGATGCTTTTTTTGGATACCACTAGATTATGCTTCATCTAGAAAATGAGGAGAAGACTTCCTTTATAACAGATGAAGGAACATACTATTATCATGCGATGCCATTCGGTTTAAGGAATGTTGGGGCCACATATCAGTGGATGGTAAACAAAGTCTTCAAGGATCTCTTGGGAAAATCCATAGAAGCTTATGTGGATAACATGATCATTAAAAGCAAAGCAGGGGAGTCTCATGCTCACCAGATGTCTAAGGTGTTAAGGGAGTTTAATATAAAGCTAAACCCCAACAAGTGTTCCTTCGGAGTCAGATCTGGAAAGTTCTTGGGATTCATGATCACTAATAGGGGCATTGAGGCAAACCTCGAGAAGGTATAAGCGATCATAGATATGAAGCCAACAACTACAGTGAGAGAAGTCCAAAGATTGATAGGTAGGATAGCAGCTCTGAACCATTTTCTGTCGAAATCTAGGGAGAGGAGTCTGTCATTCTTCAAAACTCTAAGAGGTGGAAAGAATTTCAAATGGACAGATGAGTACCAAGCAGCTTTCAAAAACTTAAAGGAGTATTTGAAGGAGCTACCTTTATTGGCAAGGCCTTAAGTAGGGGAACATTTGTTTATATACCTAGGAGTTGGTGAGTATGCCGTCAGTGCAATATTGTTGAGAAAAGATGAAATGGTGGATCGCCTTATTTATTATGTGAGTAAGGTGTTGCTAGACCTTGAGACACGCTATCCGCTAGCTGAAAAGTTTACATTAACCCTCGTGATGGCCTCTCGAAAATCGCGTCCTTACTTTCAGGCACACCCTATCACAGTTCTGACGGATCAACCGTTACGGTAAATTATTCAAAAGCTTGAACACTCAGAGAGATTTGTGAAATGGCCAGTAGAACTCGGAGAGTATGATATCACATTTCAGCTCCGACAAGCCATTAAAGGTCAAGCTCTAGCGGACTTTATAGTCGAATGCACTAGCCTAAGGGGCAACAATGAAGAAGAAACTCGGCCATGGCTACTACACGTTGACGAAGCGTCAAGTGCAAATGGTAGTGGGGCTGGCATAGTCCTGGTATCACCTGAAGGGAAATCTTTGGAATATTCTTTGCGCTTTGGATTCCCAGTTCAAATAACATAGTAGAATATGAGGCCTTGGTAGCTGGAATGAAGTGAACAGAGAGATTACAAGTTTGCAACCTAATGGCACATAGTGACTCCCAATTAGTGGTGAACCAATTTAACGGACAGTACGAGACTCGAGAGCCGATGTTAATCCCATACCTAAAGAAAGTCTAATCACTGGCTCAAAATTTCGAGAACTTTCAGTTGGTGCAAATCAACCGGCCCGAAAACACCCATATAGACTCACTTTCTAAATTGGCCTCTACTAATGAGACTAAAGGAAGATTGGTGAAGGTGGAAAGGCTAGAAAGGCTTAGTATTGAAGAAACAGAAGTGTATGATATTGAGGTGGGAGACGATTGGAGGACACCATTTAAACAGTACCTAACTGATGGCACACTTCCACGTGATAAGGAAGTAGCTCGATGCTTAAAGATGCAAGGGGCAAAGTTCACGTTAATAAATGAAGAGCTGTATAAGAGGGGGTATAAATCACCTCTGTTAAAGTGTTTAGGGCCAGAAAAGGCTAACTATGTTCTAGCAGAAGTACATGAAGGAATTTGTGGCGAACATTTGGGAGCTAAAGCCCTTGCCTCCAAAATATTACGGTCGGGATTCTATTGGCCAAAATTGAAGAAAGACGCGGTGGATAAAGTCCGTAAATGTGACAAATGCCAAAGGTTTGTGCTGATAACAACAGCTTCAATTACTCCATTTCAGGGCACAGTGCAACCAATGCTCTTTGCACAATGGGGGATAGACATTTTGGGACCCTTTCCATTAACTACGGGTCAAAAAAAGTTTCTGCTGGTAGTTACCGATTACTTTACAAAATGGATTGAGGTAGAACCATTAGCTACTATTACTGAGAAGAAAATCGAGGCGATGGTATGGAAAGACATTATATGTCGATTTGGGATTCCACGCATCTTAAAAGCTGACCATGGGAAGCAGTTTGATTGTGATGCCTTTCGTGAGTTCTGCAAACGCCTTAATATTCAGGTGAGGATTTCTTCTGTTTCATACCCTTAAGCTAATGGGTAGGCAGAAGTCAGCAACTACACCATCCTTCATGGTTTGAAGACTAGATTGAGTAAGGCTAAAGGGGCGTAGGTGGATGAGTTACCTAGTGTCTTGTGGGTGTACCGCACCACCAGTCGAGTGTCAACCAGAGAAACACCATTTAGTTAGGTATACGAAACTGAAGCATTGATCCCCATAAAAATCGGAGCACTTTTACCGAGAATGATATCCTTGGTAGAGGAAGAGAATTCGAAAGGGTTAAGGGAAAACCTAGATCTACTCGACGAACATAGAGAGTCTGCGGCTATCCGACTTGCATCCTACCACCAAAGGGTAGCTAATTACTATAACAGCCGAATTAAAGACAGACCCATGTTCGAGGGAGATTTGGTGTTGAGAAAGTCACACATAACCAATGCACTGAAAGAGGATGGAAAATTCAAAGCCAATTGGGAAGGTTCATATCGAATCAGACAGATGATTGGGCCCAGCACCTGTATCTTAGAAACTTTGCAAGGGAAGAAGATAGGGAAGACTTGGAACTCAAACCACTTAAAGTTGTATTGGAGTTAATCATTTGTATTATGTCTTCTTTTCGAACTTTTGTATTTCCATGCGTTAAATAAATCAAGTGATCTCTTCATTCATATTTATCTTTCTAACGTTTACAAATATGAATCTTGTGATAGAAGATGGCGGCCATGCATTAGAAAGAAGACATGCCACAGTGCCAGAGGCGCGAATGCATCACGACGGCTAGGCATTAAAGAGAAGACATGCCACAGTACCAGAGGCGCGAAAGCGTCACGACGGCCAGGCATTAGAAAAAAGACATGCCACAGTGCCAGAGGCGCGAATGTGTCACGGCAGCCAGGCATTAAAGAGAAGACATGTCACAGTGCTAGAGGCGCGAATGCATCACAACGGCCAGATATTAAAGAGAAGACATGCCATAGTGCCAAAGGCACGAAAGCGTCACGACGGCCAGGCATTAGAAATAAGACATGCCATAGTGCCAGAGGTGCGAATGCGTCACGATGGCCAGACATTAGAAACAAGACATGCCATAGTGCCAGAGGCGTGAATACATCACGACGGTCAGGCATTAGACAAAAGACACGCCATAGTACTAGAGACGCGAATGCGTCGCGGTGATCCGACACCAGAAAAAAAAAAGGTATGTTTAAATGCACAATTCTTTCAAAGCCAATTGGAAAGGTTCATATCGAATCAGATGGATGATTGGGCCCAGCACCTGTATCTTAGAAACTTTGCAAGGGAAGAAGATAGGGAAGACTTGGAACTCAAACCACTTAAAGTTGTATTGGAGTTAATCATTTGTATTATGTCTTCTTTTCGAACTTTTGTATTTCCATGCGATAAATAAATCAAGTGATCTCTTCATTCATATTTATCTTTCTAACATTTACAAATATGAATCTTGTGATAGAAGAGATTGTGCCATAGTGCTAGAGGCGCGAATGTGTCACGACGGCCATGCATTAGAAAGAAGACATGCCACAGTGCCAGAGGCGCAAATGCATCACGACGGCTAGGCATTAAAGAGAAGACATGCCACAGTACCAGAGGCGCGAAAGCGTCACGGCAGCCAGGCATTAGAAAAAAGACATGCCACAGTGCCAGAGGCGCGAATGCGTCACGGCAGCTAGGCATTAAAGAGAAGACATGTCACAGTGCTAAAGGCGCGAATGCATCACAGCGGCCAGACATTAAAGAGAAGACATGCCATAGTGCCAAAGGCGCGAAAGCGTCACGGCGACCAGGCATTAGAAACAAGACATGCCATAGTGCCAGAGGCGCGAATGATTCACGACGGCCAGACATTAGAAACAAGACATGCCATAGTGCCAGAGGCGTGAATCCATCACGACGGTCAGGCATTAGACAAAAGACATGCGATAGTACCAGAGACGCGAATGCGTCGCGGTGATCCGACACCAAAAAAAGAAAAGGTATGTTTAAATGCACAATTCTTTCTAAAAGTTTACACCTTTTATTAAGAATTTGGGGAGCATATATATGTGGTGTATACAGATATATGATGATAGCAGACGTCAAATGAGTATATGCATTAATAAAAAGAAAAAGAGGAATAAACAATTTTTATTATTCTGCTCAAATGAGTACATGCATTAATAAAAAGAAAAAAGAGGAATAAACAATTTTTATTCTACTATAAAAATTTCACAATAATAGAATGTTTCGTTACAATAAAACCTAATTAAAAAAGAAAAAAGAAATCAATCTCCATGATCAGACTTCTGACACTGGTGGCTCCTCACCGTCTAACTCATCAAGGGCACCAATTGGCTCAGGAGCATTATCTGGGCTCAGAGGCTGCCAAGGTCCAGTCAAGTTAACCAGATCATCCTGAGCAGCTTTCTTCAAAAACTCATCTGCTGGCTCAGCATCGGGCTCATATTTAGTCCAATCAGGAGCCTCAAACAACATAGCTTCTAGCATATATAAGAGCTCGGGGAACTCTTCGCCCTCCCTGTGCTTCTCCAGCCAAGATCAGGCGAGATAGAAACCATATTTCACAAACCTCGTGGAGTAGTCCTCTTTCCGCCTAAAGCAAAATTTAGAGAATCGATACTCCCTTACTGCTTCTGCCCTGATACGGTCAATCTCTGTTTGGCCAAAAGAAGCAGAGGGTTGACTCTCCAAATCTGTAATATGTTGCTCTAACTCCTGATTGCGATCAGCTAACCCGTTAAAACTAGTGAACAGAGAATCATATTTGGACTGCAAATTGTCAAGCTCAGTTTGCTTTTGTTGAAGATCGTCATTAAGTTTGCTAGACCTAGCAGTCTCAACAGTAAGATCCCCTTTGACGAGCATCAAGTCTTGAAGAGCCTTTGAAAGCTGTTCTTCCAGATCTCGCACCACCCCTGGTAGCCTAGATAGTTGATTATTAGCATTCGCCAACTCCATGTTCCTATCCCTTAGTGCCTTGAGCTCTTTCTCAATTTGATCACAGTAAGCTTGATGTTGAGCATTATTAACGATAGACCTTTGAGTAGCCTGAAAAGAAACATGAAAAGTTAAAATTCAAAATAAGGCGAAGAGAAATATAATGAACGAGAATCGAAAGAATACCCTCATTAGCTCTAAATCATCTAAGTCCTCTCCCTCCGAAAAATTTTGAAACAATTGATGTTCGTCTTTAGGAAGGATGGTGGCCTAGCCTAATCGAGATGCTACCCCGAGCGTTTCCAAAGTGTCATTATCAAGCACTCCCTGGTATACAGCCACCATCCACTTGGTATGACCCCTTATCTACAGGACCTATCTTAGGAAGAATAGGCCTGTTTGACATAGCAGACTCAACATATAAGTGCCTCTAGTTCTTTTGATGAGGCGAGGTCACGTTGCATTCAGCGCGATCCTCGGACTGAGACCAATCCGAGGAGTTTGAAGTTCTCCGAGAATGCGAGGAAGCCTTTCCTTTACCTCGGGAAAGGTCTCTTGATCCTCCCTCATGAAGTTGAGTTGGAGCTGGAGGAGGGGTTGCTTGTCTGGAAGGAGGAGTTTGAAGTCGGGACGTCGGAGGTGAAATTGACATATCTTCGGAAGCAGTAGCTACGGAGTGGGGTCTCTTCTCAGTATCTTCACTAGACGAACCTTCTTGCGCCCTCTGACGAATCAAAGCATGTTTGACGCTGCTCATTTTTGCAAAAAAGAAGAACCCACAAAATTGTTAAGATCGTCACATAAATGAGCAATAATAAATTATAAAGCATAAAGGGTTACCTTCAGGAGAGTTAAGATACTCCTAAAGGAACTCTACATTTAACGTTTCATCGTCTAGGAGGACCATAAAAGTGAAACCAAACCCTTCCCAGCCGCTCACATCATCTAGTGGGTCACTTTTAGGGCTGAATTCCCTATTTGTAGGATTTAGTTCAAGAGGAACGAATAATGGAGGATTTGAGGAAGAAACAGAAGGATTAGCGGCATGAACACTTCCATACCCCAACAAGCAGAGGCCAAATTTTTAGGTGACAGGAAGTTATAAAGGTTAATTGGTCTGTCGACTAATAGCTCGTTGATTGTTGAAGACAATTGTCTCCTAAGAGTAGCAATACAAGGACCTTTTGGGATACTACACTTGGCTTCCCATCGAGTAGGGAAGTTAAGATCTTCAGGTACCTCTACAACGAGCCATTCCGACTTGAACCCATAGCATTTGTTGGGAAGCTTTTTGAATAATCTGTTTTCAAACTCAGGTTCAGATACCCTTTGAATAGAATAAGGAATTAAGCCGAAACTACCCCGAAACCTGAAAAAAGTATAGAATAAAGGGAGAGAAGGAGTAACACCCTTCATTTGGCAATGCACGGTAAAACCAATTAATTGTATCCAACCATGATGGTGTAACTGGCCATGAGCGATCCCTCATTCCCTCAGAAAAGAAACCCCGAAATTAGAGATTAGGAAACGAAAACCTAACTCTAAAGATATCCTAAAAATAGCCACTCCGCTCGATATGCTAAATACACTCTTTTCTTCTAGACTTGGAAGCCTATAAAAATACCCTTCTGGTAATGGGAACCTATGCCTAATATCTTGGAGGTCAACCTCTATCAAAGTCGATTTAAGCCCTAACTCCAAATGCTTCCCTACACCATGACCCGCCATCCTATACCTAAAAAAGAGAGCAAAACAATCCTAAATGCGACAGGGTTGAAACTCAGAGGTTTAACGGCAGGGTTCAAGGTCTGGCGAGAGAGATCAGGGTTTTAGAAGCAAGCGACAAGGTTCTGGATTAGAAAAGCAAAAGGGGTTATGATTCAAACCTGCGATAGGGAATGTGCGACAGAGTAGGCGATGGGTATGCAATAGGGTATGCAAGCGTGCGACACAATATACGATGTGTTTTACGGCAGAGTATGCAAGTATGCGACAGAGTATGCGATAGGGTTGGCGGCAGACTATGCAGATGTGCGACAGAGTATGCAAGTGTACGACAGAGTATGCGATAGGGTTGGTGGCAAAGTATGCGGTGTGCGACAGAGTATGCGAAAATATTTGCGATAGAGTATGCAGTGTGTGCGACAGAGTTTGATAAGATATGTGGTAGAGTTGCGATAGAGATGCAACAGTTTTCCTAAACTATCTGGCGGCATCTTACCCTTATATAGTCGCGGCTGAGATGGCTGAAACGTCACGTTCTTATAGGAGTTTAAATGTCTCTCGCGAGTAAAATGTTGCGTCCTTAATAGCCACCCCAAAAAGACATAATACTCTTATTATACTCTCCCATAGGGAAATTCCTTATGTAAGAGTAGGGAGCAATTGATAGAGGTAATTTACATCAAGTCCACGTAGGCAACATTAGCTAATGAGTGACAACCACGTATCAAGTCACAATGCCACATGGCATATGCCACGTGTCAAGTCATTATGCCACGTGGCAATCACCGAAGAACCAAGCTCAGACCTCTACACCCTGCGACAGACCTCTGCACCCCTGGTGCCAGAGCAAACCTTTGTCTCAGGGTTCCAGACTTCTAAACCCTGCGACAGAGGTCCTCAGAGCTCTGCACCCCTGGGACTGAGCTCTCAAAATTCACTTCAGATAGCCTAGTCGCGCGCCCGGGCCTCAGAACAAGGAGGGCCCAAATGATAAAATTTTGGGCCAAATATCTATAAGTCCTGAGCTTATTGAAGCCACACAGTAGACATCTATAAATACCCCACAGGTATGATCAAAAAAATTCTAAGCTCTATTTTATTAACTAAGACTCTGCTTAAACACTTTTTTCTGACTTAAGCATCGGAGTGCGCACATGGACAAATCCCTACGCCTCTCTGATTTTGACTATTTTTGCAAAATTTTCAGTACACGTGGAGAAGACGATAAGGAAGATTACATCAACGTTAGTTCATTATTGTTGAGAGCAACGACATTTAGTATTATAACTTCATAGATCTATGTTATATGGTTGACTTCTGAGTTACATGTGAGTGTGTGAAATGTACTGGTATCTTAATAATAATGTCCACTCAAAAAATAGTATCAATTAATCTCTTGTTGTTTTAAAATAATTTAAGTTAAAAATGTTTCGTTAATTTTTGTTTAATATTATTATTTAAATAATATTGTTAAGAATTTATTTATCATTTAATTATAAATTTTAAAAAGTTTATCACCTGAAGAGTATGTTTTCTTGGAAGAGGCCTTTTCGTTTAATTTATTTTACATTTTATTGAAGATAATATTTAAATACATTTTATCCATTTTATTATTACCTTTTGAGTTCTTTCATTTTTAATTTTTATATTTTTCATATTTCCTTTATTATATTTTTTGTTAGTTTTTATTTGGAAATAAGCCTAAACCTTGTATTGAATTTTTTTTAATCATCCAACATTTTGAAAAAACTTAAAAAAAATCTACATAGAAATTTTTGAAATAATCACACATTTGTAATTTTCCTTGAATTTCATCATTGTTAAATTTTACATTTATTCCCATGGTTTAATAAATTTATATGACAAATAAAATAATTATACAAAGTAAAATTAATTCATAACTTTAACTTTTAGCCATTTTTTTTTGAAAAGGTCATAAAGAGATCAAAATTTTAACATATTTTCTAATTTTTTACTTTTGCCTTTTTAAAAAAAAAAATAAGTGTCAATCATTGATATTAAACTTTTTCTACAAATCTCCATCATTTGATAAAATTTAGAAAGATTTTTTCAGCCAGAATTATTAATTTTTTTTCTTAGAAAATCATCTATTTGTAAGGAATGATTTCTACTTATTCTCAAATTTATTCAACTTATGGCTCCATTTGTTTTTACTTCTTTTTTGTTTTTTGAATTTTTATGCTTCATCCTTTATCTTTCAAAATAAATTATCTTTTGTAAAAGAAAAAAAATGCGAGAGATATTTGAAGATCTTGAGGGTTAAACTTTTATGTTCCAAACAAGAATGACAAATTATAATATTGAGACAGGAAGTATTAAGCTTATCATGTCTAAGATGTATTACTTAATCCTAAACTTGAATGTCGAATTTATTGAAACTTAATATAATTAAATTTTATATTAGCATTTTATCCATGTTTTCTATTCCATTTGTGGAATCTATTTGGTCATCAAGTAAGGTGGCATATTATTCAAAGATAGTAAGGAATATGTAAAAATCATTTGTTAACTCTTTAGCTGAACAAAAATTCATTGAACAATTTCCATTTAAAAAAATTGTATACGAGATCAATTTTAAGATGAGAACATTTTTAATTTCTTCAAATCAGGGACGTGTTAAATTTTCTTTATATAATATTTTCATTTAATAAATTACAATATGAGTTCGATTTTACTTTTATAAAATTTTCAGAATTATATTAAATATATAATTTTTTTATATTACTATATTGTAATATAAAATTACAAATAAAAATATTAAATATAAAAAATGTTGATTTTTTCATAAATATAATAATTTATATTATAAAGTCTTAAAATATTTATTATCAATAAATTTATTGTATGATTAATGATTTTTTTTTTTTGCATCGTACGAATTTAAAACTAGTTGATATTAAGTTTTTTCTAAAATTCTCCTTGGTTTTGATATTATTTAGAAATATTTTTTCAGCTTGACTTTAAAAAAAAAAAAAAAGAAATCATCTATTTGTAAAGGATGATTTCTACTCATTCTTCATATTCAACTTATAGCTCTATTGCTTTTTTCAAATTTGTTTTTTCAATTTTTATGCTTCGTCCCTTAGCTTTCAAAATAAATTATCTTTTGTAACCAAACAAAATTATCTTTACCTATCATTTATATTTTTGTAATTTTTAACTCAGTAAATTATCTTCTTTTTTTTAGAGTGCCAATTTCGAAACTATATTGCTTGAGAGCCCAAATCATGCTAAAAATTTTAAATTTTTTAAAACTTAAATAATATGTCTAACTTGATTCAATAAAAAATGTTTCAAATGTGAACTACAAAAAAAAATTATATTAAAAAAATATGAATCTGCAGATATGTATTAAACCTATAATAGGATGAATTTATGCATGAATCATTTGAAGGGAAGTCCATAACCTCTGCCTAAATATATATATATATATATATATATATATATGTATATGTATATGTAACTCACCCATTAAGTTTCATGACTTTAAAAATGGAATGAGAGTAGAAATTATATTCTCTTTTTCTCTCTCTTTCACTCTCTCTCGTTCTCTCACCTATGCAACCCAAGCACAATCAATGGAAATCATGAGAAGTGAGCTTCAATGTGGATATAACAGGATTGAACTCTTGCCGCATTCAAGTAAGTTTTACATATTTAAATATTGAGTTAGTGATTTTGTGAGTTTTTAGCGAGTTTTAATAATTAGTATCAGAGTCGATTCACCCTAAAGTCACTACCCGCTACTGCTCTAGAAAGTGAAAGCCATTAAAGCTCAAAATAAAATTTTTGTTTTTTTAAGTTTTTTGAACTCATTTTGTTTTTAGTGTTTTTTGAGATAAAATTATCTGATTCTATTTGTAGTGTGAAGGCTACAAATTCTTTATATCGAAACTATAAATAATTATACACATGAATTAAATTAAATATCAAAGGGTAATTTGAGCGTTATTATTTTTAAAGTAAAAAGAATAAGGAATGGAACGTGGATTACCCGATTTGAAATGTGATCAGGATAAATGTATATATATACAAAAGGGTATACACATTTATTTAAATAAAGAAAACATATATGTGTATATATATATATATACTTATACAATTAATTACATGAGGAAATATTTATATATATATATATATATGTGTGTGTGTATATATATATATATATATATATATATATATATATATATATACTTACCAAACTTAAAATGAGTGTGTGTGTGTATATATATATATATATATATATATATACTTACCAAACTTAAAATGAGTGTGTGTGTGTGTATATATATATATAGATATATATAAGAGCAAGGGAGAGAAAAGTACATTAGTATACGTATGAGTATAGATATATACTGTGAGACCCCGTATAGGTATAATTGTATGATGATACATTCGTAATGTGAAGTATATGTAATGTAAGTCCATAAGATTATGTACGCACTTGTAATGAGAGTCGTGATTGTACGTACAAGTTACATTATGAATGAGTATGAAGAAATGGACTTAAACATGTGAAAAATGTGAATGAGATAGAATATGAGTAGTGTGGTAAAATGGAAGGAAGATTTGCATAAGTTATGCACTTCCATTTGGTTTATATCATGGACCATTGGCCATACCAAGATTCTACACAAGTTTTAATGTGTATGCAGTATTAATGGATGTCATTTTCAAGTCTCAAAGATGATTGGATGAGAAAATGATCATGGCAGCAAATTAAGGATGTTTTGGTATAAGTTTCTGCAAGAAACTCCAGCAAAATTTGGAAATATAAAGGTCAGATCGATCTCATAGGATGAGAGATCGATCTGGAAGAGCCAGAATGCTCTTATTTGAGTAATGGAATAGAGCAGATCGATCTCAAATGAAGCCAGATCGATCTCCTAAACATTTTGTAATACAAAGATCGATCCTCAAGCACACAGATCGATCTCTTTAACTCTCTGTTTGGAGTAGATCGATCTCAAGTTTAGACAGATCGATCTCATGCTTAAAATGTCGTCAAAAATAGGGATTTAAAGGGACCGGATCGATCTCCTCTTAGAGCAGATCGATCTCATCAAGCCAATTCTATAAATAGGAGCAGTGAATCTGCAGATTTTAGAAAAACACTTCACCCTTTTCATTTCAACTCAAAAACCTAACTTTCTTACTCCTAAATCCAGCAATTTTCAATAAGATTTGAGGGAAAGCTATTAAAGACAAAGTTGTTCACATGAAAGAGAAGAACAACATAGTTGGGAGGCATTTTTCCCATTTGTTGGATTTAAGCAACAATGCGCATTTCTATTAAAGCAAGGAGGAAATCAAGGTAGGTGAGTTTCTAATGCAAATACCCAAGTATATTTGTTTGGATATTGATGTGGGAAATGATTAGTATGCATAGAAATGATAGAAACTACCTAGAAAGTAAAGAATCCACCATAACCTAGAAATGGTCTAGTGTGAGAAAGAGAAACATAGAAGTATTAATGATGAATGAGTTATCTTAAGAGGATGATTGTGTTGTGGGTATGATTTGGATGTGCTGATATTGGGATAAATTGCGAGATTTACCACAAGGGGTAAAATGTATATTTAAGGCATTTGATAAATGCTTAGTTGAACAAGAGTTAGAAATGTTAACTCAAGTACTTGATGGATGAATTGCAGTTTCTGATGATATACTAGGACAAGCCGAGATAAGAATGCGAGAAGCATAAAGGAGGACAGTTGCACACAAGTAAATCGAGGTAAGGGACTGTATGTTAGCTATAGAGATGTTCGTGCGTATTTTACGACAATTTTGTAGATATATCGCTAGAATTAGTACGATACTACGATTTTATGAAATGATATGGAAGCATCAAATGTATTATGATATATATGTCTTGAGAAATGGGATAGGGTAAGGAAATAGCATGATATACATGTTTTCAATGTTTTTCTCAATTTTATATTGATATTGGTGATTGAGAAATGTTGATGATAGGTTGGCTAAGTTTACATGTTTTAGCATGAAGAGGCATGCGGCCTAAATAAACATGTTTTGAGTTTTAAAAAGAGAAAATAGTCATCTATCAGGTTTGAGGTGAGATTTGGTGTTGAAGCTCTAGCTCACACCCGTTTTTATGGCTTTGATTATGTGCTGGAGTGTTAGCTCGCACACGTTTTTATGCTTTTGATGCGTCGTGTTGGAGTTTAACTCCACGACGATTTTGAGAAAAGTGCTGGAGCTTTACTCGCACCTGTTTTTATTGAGTTGAGGTAAACCTGGGGGTCTGGGACCCAAGGGGATCCAACCGACGATCATTTGAACGGGTTGGGCCTTAACGATAAATTGTACTGCGTTGGAGCCTTGCGATGACTGTGTGTCACGCTGCATGCTCGCCTGGTATATGAGACATGGTTCAAGATGAAAAGTTCATCGAAGTTGGAGTATGGACTTGGGTCCACGATCGTACGTAGTACTGTGTAGTTGTCCATTGGTATACTTTGTACTGTGTTGGGTGCACGTGAGTACGAGTATCACGTAGATGACACATGGCGTACCTTATACCATGAGTATATGAGGAGATGAGGTTGATTGAGATGAGCCAGAGGGTAGGATTGACCCATCCCCCTTCAGGCGAAGTGATGCCCTGTGCACACCTGATCAGTGAGGCCTGGGATCACTGACTATGGCCATATGTCGTGGATATTTGATTGCCGAAAATTTCATGCCTGTCTCAGAGATTCGAGAAACAGAGACAATCTTAGAAAAGAAAGAGATTTGAGGAAAAGAGTGATTTGAGAAAAGAAAGAGATTTTGTGTTTTTGATAAATCTCTGATTTCACATTTATGCCGTGAGGGCACTACTTATGAGCATGTTTTAAATGGAAGCTTGATATATTTGATTTACACGAATATGCTATTGAGAAATATATGTTTAAATGCATTTTTCATGTGATATTTCCATTTATAATGAATACATGGTTCTGGTTTATACATGCATGGGCTATGTAGGTAGTACGATATCTACCTACTAGCATTCAATTCCTTACTGAGCTGTGGTTTGCTCATCCCACTATTTTTCCCCCTCCAGGTACTAAGAAGTAGGAGAGTGGTGGTCTCTAGATTTCTTTTTGAGTTGGACAACTCCCGCCAGTCTTAAAGGTATAAAAATTGTATACACAAGCGTATTTTGTATCTATCTTGTCGTATCGCACAGTTATATCTTGGAATTGTAAACAGCTTTATGGGGATGATATGTATGTACATTGTATTTATTTAATTGATTTTGTATATCTACTCACACCTGGGAGTGTGAATAAAAGTTTTAAAAATTTTCCGCTGTAAATGTATGAACTTTAGTAATTACATCGCCTCACAGCCCAATCGTAGTAGAGTAAGTATGGATAAAGGACACCTGAAAGTGGGGTGTGACATATACTTACATTTATACTTTTACACATGAACATAGACATACTTAAAATAACAAAGATTTACATAAATACATGTGTATAAATGCATGTGTATATATATATATACACACACACACACATAATGCGGCAAAATATAAAGAGGTATTATGGGCTTTTAAGATATAAATTAAATGCTACCGTAGATATCATCTAAAATATATATAAAATTGTAAAAAAAAAACTAAATGTCTATGATACAAAGTAAATATAATAATAATAATAATAATAATAATAATAATAATAATAATAATAATAATAATAATAATGACAAAGCACGAATTTGGCGGGAGACAATTCCCACCGAATGTGAAAGCGCTCTGCCAATGGCTGAGGACTCACATCTCAATACTCTCTCGCCATCTTCATGCTACCTCTGACTTTCCCTCCCTTACACACTCCCTCGCCATTGCTTCCTTGTTACACGCTACTGAAGAAGGAGAGAGAAACACGGTTACGAGAGAAAGAAGGGGGACGTGGGTGAGCAAGAAAACGTGTGAGAGCTACTGCTAGTGGCTGAAACAAAGCCCACTGGTGGAGAAAAAGAAACTGAAGCTGAGTAAGCGAGAAAGAGAGCTACGTGGAGACGGGTTTGGAGCTTCCAGTCTCGGCAAGAAGAAGTAGCAGCGGGGAGGTACCATTCGCAGCTGTGTGCAGGGGACCACAGCCGCTGTCTGATAAAAACTCAGAATAATGCTATGCAGGCCCAACTAAGACCGAGGCACTTGGATTAGTAGCGTGGGGCTCGATGGCTCGTAATTCGAGGTAAGGCCCTAAGCCCGAGATTATATTAAGAATTATATGGTTATATTTGAAATGATGTCTAGGAGTGAAGACTAAGTCATTGGAAGTGAAAAAGTTAGTAAATCTCGGGTTTTGTATTAAACCGAGAAAATTAGCCTAGTTAAGAAAATAAATCAGAATAAATTATAAAAATTCAAGAAAATTATTCTGAGACCATGGGAAGATAGTATAAGGTGAAATTAACTTGGAAAAATTAAATCAAGTGAAATTAAATCAAGTGGAAATATGGAGGTTTATGTATTTAAATGAATTTTTAAAGTGAGTTAGTGAGCTTAAACCGTTTAGCTCGGTTTTGACGGAATCAACGAAAATGGCTCGATTTTGAAAAAATTTCTTAAATAAGTTATCCCTAAATTTTTATGGGAGATACTAGAGACATAATAAAATATTGGAGAAGTAAAAATTTGGGAGAAATTGGACTATAAATAATTTTAATAGATTTTACAAAACAGGACAGAAAATTTGTCTTGCACAATCCACCTAACCCTTTATGGAAACCATTGGATTTGAAGATTTTCCTCTCATCCAACGGCTCTCATCTTTTCCAGCACTGTATCCAACTTATCAAGCTTCCTAAAGAAGCCAAAAACAACCTGAAACCCTTTGAAACCCGAGAGCTTCCCTCCCTCCATTCTGCCGCATACGTTATTGTAGCTTCGGCATTGTTTGAATTGTCCGACCATCTTCCGGACAGATTCAGGCGACGACCAAGAAGACAAAAATCTTCCCCACTCATCCCTCTACAACATATCAAAAATCCAGCAAAACCCGAGCTCATTTGCTAACTGAATCATTAGAGAAAGAAAACTGGGCAGAACCTGCAACGTGACCTGGCCTGGTAACTTGCTGGAATGTTTCAACAGCCTTCCACTCATTTTCAGACCTTGATTTCTGTAGGTAAAACCTTCATCTACATCGCCTCTAACATATGTAAAAATTTCAGAATTTATGGAGGCTTTTTGATAGCTGAATCGGTAGAGAAATGAAAACAGGATAGAACTATAACGTGAATTGGTCTGTTGACTTGTAGGAATTTTTCAGCAGCCTTCTACTCATTTTCAGACCTTGGTTCAGTTAGACAAAATCTTCATTTACCTCCCCTTTAACATATATAAAAATTTCAGATTTAATGGAGGTCATTTGATGCTGGAAACGGTAGAGAGAAGATTGAGCACTAAAGTTGTCCTGTTCATGTAAGTGAAGTTTTGGATTCTTGGATGCAATGTGGCTAAATTGTGATGTGTTTTGGATTAAATTGAGTTGGATAATGAATGTCTTACAGCTTAGGAACAATTCTGAAAATTTTAGATTGAAGTCAAAGTTAGTCAAAGGTGTGAGAAAGTTGAGTGAAAGTGTTGAATGATGATGAAATTTGATATATGTTGATTTTTGGTGTTTTTGATGAATTTACAAAGAAATGACGTTCGCTGGAAAAATTTGTATGAGCTATTTGAGTTGTTTCCAACATCTTAGGGCACTTGGATAAATTAAAGGTGATGAAATGTGGTTGATGATTGATAAATTTATACAGTTACTAAATAATTGAGCAGCTAAATAACTAGTTATCGAAAAAGAGCTAGATATAATGAAATAGTGAAGTGTATAAAAAGGAATGAATTGCTGAAATCTCAAAATATACCTTAAAGGTATTGAAAATGAGATAAAAAGGGTTGAACAAGTTTAAAACGATTAAATTGAAGTGTAGACCGGTAAAAACTGAGGAAAGTGAGCACATTAGCTCAAAAGTCAACTTTCGATCAACCTTTCTGATGTTAGTACTTATATGAACTGTTATGAGATAAGGTGAACCATAAGTGATAAGTTGACATTGTTTTATAACAGCTCGGTCTACCAGCACGTTTTACGAGGTAAACTCTAGTATCGAAAAAAGTGCTCTGCATCAATCGCTAAGAGGTAAGGGGGTGTAATTTAAAATGGTAATAGTTTACTTTCTGAACCACGATTAAGGAAAAATGCTTGAATTTTCAACACGTTCGACAAACGTTTAAAAAAAAATTAAGGTTAGATCGCTCTTCAGCCTAGGATTTCGTTTGACTATGTTTTGAATTCAAGGAAAACTTACAAAGATTAAAACTATGATTTTCGAGCATGTTTTCTGCTTTTGTCTTCTGAGTAAGAGTGTGCTTTTTGAATTGGTTTTCTGAATAAAAGCATGTTTCTGAATTTGTCTTCTGAATAAGTGTATGCTTCTGAATTTGTTTTCTGAACAAGAACATGTTCTCTGAATTTGTATTCTGAATAATTGCATATTTTTGAATTTGACTTCTGAACAAGAGTATGTTCTCTGAAATTGTCTTTTGAATAAGATGATTGTATTTCGATTTTTTTTATATATGAAAACTATAGTATGTTTTGAGACTACGTGCCATTTATGTTGTATGTTGACGCATGTCAACTTCGCCTTTGCGGCGTTTGAACTTCGCTTGTGTGGCGTCTGAACTTCGCCTATGTGGCATCTGAACTTCGCTTGTGTGGCATCTGAACTTCGCCTTTGTGGCGTCTGAATTCGACCTTCGGGTGTCTGAACGCTGTACGACCTTAATCACGTCTACAACCCTACCATGGCCATAGGTTCTGAATTCCCTCTACGGAGGATGATTTTGTTATCGATGCATGATAATCATATGGGCCGGCGTAGTCTCTATCTGAACTAAACTCTGTTTTCAGATTTGACTCTGTGATATGTGATTTATATACAAATATGTTTTTAAAATTTTGAATATACAAAAGGTTATGTTTTTATGTATATTTTAATTACTATGATCGTTTTAAATGCACTTTCTTACTGGGCTTTTTCTCGAAAGCTCATCCCTTCACCTCTCAGATGTGTTGCAGTGAAATTACAGTGATAATTGCTGCGTAGACGACGTAGGCTGAAGGATACAAGTTTTCCCCAGATTACCTTTTGTACATGCGTGAGGTATACATTTCTATCTCTTTACCTGACCATTTGTACGCACAAACATCTATTGAAAGTAATGTGTCAGGATGTAATCTGTATAAGGATAAATGAAATATTTTTAAGGTTTGATTGTTGAGAGTAACTAGACGTGTTTGGAATATGTAGAATGATTTGATGATATGACTTAAGAAGCATGTCTGATAGTTGTGAATAGTTAGGGTTGATATTGTGAGAAAATTTCAGGTGGGTAAGCTTATATATAAGTCGTTATGTTGCCGAAATTTCTATCAGTCATATAAATCCAAATATGAAATTTAATTATAATTACGGATAAAGAAGTAAGACAATGTATTAACACTGAACATGAATACAACCTAAGTAAATAAAGGGATTAAGTTGCAAGCTGAAGTTGCAAAAAAAAAACTTTCGCGAATTTTTATAGGTCACGGGTCATTACAATTAAGCATATGAGGACAAATTATTAAGGTATTAATGAATTGATTGTAGTGGCTCGGAGTGGTCTAGAACTTGATTCATGATTTGGAAACTTGAGGTAGATAAATCTATAAGCATCAAGGTAAGTTGGTTAAGTAAATTTTCACTAGTATCATATCGTAGGTGATGTTTAATTTTTATTAATTAGTAAATTATTTAGCTTGAGCTAAACTACACAGTGCTATTGATTGGATTACTAAGGTAAGTGATGTAAGCAGGAAGATGCAAATTTAATTCTGATTTTGGACAATGCTTGGGCTGGATTGAAATCTTGATTGTTGCTTTGTGTGCTGTTGCTAGCCAAGCTTGCATGTTGAGTGTAATGAAATGTACATGTGAATCATATCCATCTTGTTTGTTGTGTATGCCAAAAAAAAATGTATATGTGCGCATGACTTGCATTAATTACACTAGGTAGAGATGTGAAGTGTGTAATCATTGATGTATACATGGTTTCATGCATAGCATGTTTTGATTCATAATATTATTATGCATAAGTTTTATAATGATTTACGTTTTGTTTTAGCTTGAAAATGCGGGTTTTGAGTTGATCTTTGAAACCAGTAATACGTAAATGATATTATGCATAACATGTTTTTATTCAAGCTATCTTAATGTATCAATTTTATAATAAACTAAATTATGTATATAGCTTGAAAAGTCTTGGTTTTGAATTAACCTTTGAAATAAAGCGTATTTTTGCAGATTTGAAACTCAAAACTATTTTAAATAAGTGTTTTGAAACTGTGGGAGCTATCTCTAAAATCTTAAAGTGCCTAAGTACTACACAATACCTTCGGACTGTGGGAGCCACCTTTAGAAATCCCAAAGGACCTAAGTGCTATACAAATATCTCTAAATCTCGATGACTGATTTTGTTTTGTTCTAGTGAACTTTTGATCATTAATCAATATTGAGAACTTATGTGTTTTAATTCGTATTTTGAAACCGTGGGAGCCATTTTTAGAATCCTAAGGGATCTAAATGCTACATGAGTACCTTCAAACAATGGGAATCATCTCTAGAAATCCCAAGGGACCTAAGTGCTACACGAGGAATCTGTTTTCAATACAGTTTTAAGCGCAAGCAGACCCTTTGACTATCGGTTCATTACGAGCCTATTGAGCGTCACTTTAGGTTTCATTACCATTTATTGAGCTGTATGCTCTAAACTTATCGAGTTTCACTCTAAGTTCCATTACCTATTTATTGAGCTCTGTGTTCTAGACTTATTGTTACTGTTACTGAGCATATTGAGCTTGCTCTAGGCAAATTATACTTATCTAGAAAACCAGTAGATAGGATCCAACTCTTGAATTGACAATGAGACTAATGGAAATCTATGTCCATGGTTACTGTGGGAGCTACCTCTAGAATGTTAAGGGATCTAAGTGCTACAAATGTATTACATTACTGACACGTGGGAGCCATCTTTAGAACTTGAAGGACCTAAGTGTTACACGTATACCTTCGGGATTGTGGGAGCCACCTCTAGAATCTTGAAGGATCTAAGTGCTACATGAGGGTGTTGCTTGCGACATATTCTTCATCACTAGCTAGGATGGATACTTTACTATACTGTATTGTTAAGGGAATCTGCCTAAACTCCACCGACTATCAGTTTCATTACTGTACTGTTTTACTGAACTAAGGTTTATACCTAACTATTTACTGTACCGATTTATGAACTGAGGCTATTGCCTAACTATTACTATATCATTTTGTAATCTGAGGCTAATGCTTAACTGTTTATTGTATCGTTTACTGAACTAGGGCTTATACCTATTGTTTACTGAACTGTATACTGTACCGTTTACCGAATTATTTACTATACCATTTATCGAACTGTTTACTGTACTATTTATTATTTTAGTATTGACTTTTTAATTGGAGCATATTGATAATTCTATTTTTTTATAGAATTATTTGTGCTTAATTTCCTATTTAATTATTTAAATTCTCAATTTATTTTATTAATTATCCTTTTCATTTAATTAAAATTCTCTAATGTGCAGGTAAATTAATCCGGATGAAACTCAGTCGTTTCAGTCGAAATTGGGCTGAAAACGAGCTAAAGGAGATTGGACCACTTCCAATTTGCAGACCGAGTCACCAGTCGTCTGGACACGCGTGATGCCAAGTGTCCGTATTTTATTCGCTTCGAAAAGATAAGATCGACGGACACCGTGCTAATCTTCTGAAAGCACACGTTGAGCCACATTGCATAGTCAATTAGACAAAAAGACGAGTGACATGAAAATATCTACTCTGCGGTAAATCAAAGGAAGATAAGTGGCCAAGCAATGCCAACTCATCTAAGATGAAAAATTATCATTGTACCCCTAAGTGTGTGCATAAATAGAACATGATGGCAATTGAAAAAATCAAGTAGGTAGGGTAAGTAGTCCAGGGTAGGAGTAGTGTAGAGTAAATTAGGAGTAGTTTAGTTTTAGAATAGTTTAAAAGTTTTATTTTAAAAAAGCTTTATTGTTAGATTTTAGTTTTTCATTTTTCAAGCTTTTCACGATTAGTTCTTTTTTTTTTTCTTTGTTTAGCTATTATCGTTCTAAGATTGCAAGTTTTACTTCCTGTAATTTCGGCACATTTAATCTTTACAAATGAATAGTTAGATTCCCATTTTTACTAGTTTTTTATTTACTATTCAAATTTCAGTTTTCCTTTATTATTCAACTCTCGGGTAATGTAAAATGGCTGGTGATAGTAGCCATTTTGCATTCAGACCCTCTCGACATTTTCTTTGATTATTGAAGCTTTTGTTTTCTTTCTTTTAATCCCTCTGTTTTGTTTATTTTTCATTTACTAATTATTCAGCAGACGCTAAGCTTCCATTCACGTATAGTTCTAATTTACGAAATGCAAGACCAACTGATTTTGAAGGTCCGAGACAAGAATCTTTCTTGGAAGCTATCGACTGCTTACTCATATATGTGTAGTATTGGATAACAGAGAAAGTGTTAGTCTTCTAGGGTCTAATGTTTAACCTCTTGTATCTTTTTTATTTTTCTGCACCGCGTAGTCGGGTTTCCAATTCTTTTTATAGTGCCGAGAGGTTGGATCTTACTGGTGATTACCGAAGCAGAGATGTAGGATGTGTTGCTGTAATGTTGAGATGATGGGCATGATAGCGTCGGTATAAGTTAGGACATGATTTTGCAGCCGATAGGGAGCAAACTCTTCCACCTTGACTTGCTCTGTTCTGCCCTGTTTTGAACTTTTATTACTGTTCATTTTTAGTTTTTTGGTTATGTTACATTTTTCCATATTGTTGGCACTTTGATTTTGCTAGTGTGTTGAAGTTTATTCATGTTTTATTTTTCTTCCTTCCCGTAGCTTATTGTATTTCCTTCGAGTTATTTCTATGTTCATTTAAGTTGGTTCCATTAAATAGTTTATGTTGTTTTGCTCTTACTGTTATGTGCGTGAATAATGGCATGGAGGGTGGTTTTAGTGCAAGAGTCCGGATTCTACATTACCTAGGTGTTGAACATTCTCTGGTGCAATCGGTTTGCTGAGTGGCGGTGCTCCCTTGATATTCTGCTGTTGCTATGAGGTGTACTGCTCACTTGCAGGAAACTGATCTAATTGTTGCCATGGTGATCTGAAGGCAACAACATGGTAGGCAGCACCTAAAGCAAATAGCTGGGACGTGCACTGTACTGTCCACAGTTGGGCAGTGGACAACAACACCTGTAGCAGGTTGAGGACAGTAGCCTGGAAGCAGTTGGACACAGCCTCCGCGGCAACTAGAAATGAAACACAATGCATTCGGGTTGTCAGTATAGTGCAAGGTCGGGTAACTGAGGCAGCAAAGACTTCGTCTGGAGTCGAAGCAGTACGTTGTGGCTGGATGCAGAAACGACAAGCAGCAAACAGCGGAAGCAAACCTCGCCTGGAGCAGTACTCGGTCAGGAC
Organism: Firmiana major; assembly: GCA_033439115.1. Lineage (NCBI taxonomy): Eukaryota > Viridiplantae > Streptophyta > Magnoliopsida > Malvales > Malvaceae > Firmiana > Firmiana major. Next base: position 46,196,407 of record CM065905.1, read on the forward strand.
CGAGAGCACCTGGAGGCAGAACCAAAACTGAAGAAGAAATGTAAACAGTGCACAGTCGGGACCACTCGGTTGGGCATTTCTTCTAAGGCCATGTTTGGCGACATTCCCTTTTTATACTTTAATTCTTATTGCATTTATATTATTTTTATTGCTTTTATTAGTTGTCAATTTAGGTTAGTTGTTAGTTGATAATTGTAGGTTAAATCTAGTGTTTTAGTTTGTTAATTTAATTTTTAGTTTTAATTTTTAGTTAATAGTTAATTTTATATCATATGTTTTAGGACTTAATTTTAGAGTTGCATTTAGAATTAATTTAGATTAAATTTGTTTCATGCATTTTTAATTTAGTCTTCATTTTAAATTTAATCCAAAAATATTTTCATGCATTATTTAGATTTTCTTTTATTGTTAGTATTTAGTTAGAGTTAGGTTTAAGAATTTCTTTAGGTTAATTGAAGTTTTATTTTATTAGACTTTAGGTTAGCTTAATTTGCATTTTTATTCATTAGCTTAATTACATGCATATTTTATTTCTAGGATGGTTGAATTTTAGTTTAATTAATTTTGTTTTTTTTTATTTTCATATTTGCATTTTAGTTTAATTGCGCTAATTAATTTTAACTGTTTCAATTTTCTTTTGTAGGTTGTTATTTTAATTGCTCGGAGTTTTCTAATTAATTTTTGCTCTGTTTTATTTTCATCAGTTTATAATTTTTATTGTTTTCAGTATTTTTAATTCTAGCTTTGTAGATCACCCACTAAGACTTCATAATTTGCTAGGATATACTTAGTATAAGATTAACCGGTAGTTAATTAGGCTAATCAACTTCTCTGTGGGACGATAATCCGGGACTCAAATCCTATTATTACTTGTACGACTCGTGCACTTGTGAAAATACGTCTAGTTTCGTATCACATATGCCTAAACAGTTTTCGTACTGATTTCTAAATTGAAGTGTATAATCAAACATATTTGAATGAAAGGAACAGTTACTGGGTTTGAAATGAATTGCATTGAGATTTCTTTTAAACTGCGTGCATAAGAATTCGATTTAAAACTAAATAAGCGTTCATGGTATGACTGTACATCATGTTATTATTGTAGTATTGTGATGAGTGACTATGTCCTTTTAGTGTCGTGTTGAGGCTCGAGGAGATGTGGTACCTAAGTTATCCTTTTGACTAATACCTTGTACAATCTTAACCTTGAAGTGTGAGTCTAGATAGATAGATTCAGCATACAGGGCATGTTATCAGGCATGCATGTCACTTTATATTTTCTGTTCATGCATGTAGATCGACATGAGCCAAGAATCTATTTACTTAAGTTACTTACTAAGATTTCTATTGCTCACCCCTTCTTTATTCTCATTGACTATATGAGCTAGATGCAGATTGTTGAGCTTCAAATGGGCCGACGAGGATAGTATCCAGCTTTGGTACTAGCTTATTCCTCTAAGCCTTACTTACGCGAGTTTCGAGGTATATGAAAAGGTATATTATTCTTTTACATGCATAGACACAGTACATATTTAATTACAATGTGCTGAGATGTAACTTAAGATCATTTGGATTATTATTGAATGATGTGAATTGAAGTGAGATTCTAGGATTAGAACTGTATTTTAATATAATTGAAGTAAAATTTGAAAATGAGATGAACTAAGATAGAAAATGTTATAAGCTGAATAGATATAATGATTTGATTGAAATGGTGTTGAATTGAATTAGCTGGTTGAGATTGAGTATATAAAATGTTTTTATTTGTAGGTAAATTAAATTGAGGAAAACTCCTATTATAAATGGGGTATTTTCAATTTTTCTAAAAATTAAGAAATTATTGTTGAGCCAAAATGGGTATTACCAGCCTTAGAAATTTAATTAAATTCCTCATGGATTAAATTTATGACCTTAAGTTGAAAATAGATAAGATAAGACAAGTGGAAACTGCTTAGTGAGTACACTGATATCGAACACAAGCCTTAAGTGAAAAGAAAAATATAGTTCAAAAATTTCAATAAATGGAAAATATGTAAGTGTACAGTATTTGCCATGACTTTTTGGTCGTGACAATTTCAGTGGTAGAGTAAGGTTTGTCTCATACAGGACGATGTAGTTGAGTTCGTCATTAGTGTTACATCCCAATGTATTGTGTAATGTCTGCATGTAAACTTAAATTGTAATCATCCTATACTAAGATTTGGTATGCTCTTGGTATAGTTATTTGCTTTACATGAATTAGAAAAGAGAAGGATAAGGTTTAAAGCTAGTCCTTGAAAAGCAACTTAAAGATAGTCGACTTCACCACCACCACCGTAGCAAGTACCCCCTTTACCTCCTCCTTTGGTGTCATAGCCTACACCTCTGCCAGCTGTACCTCGAGCAGCTATTCCTCAGCTAGCCACTTATCGGGTTGGGAATTAGGTGGACCCTCTCAAACGATTTTAGGACATGAATCCTTTGCAATTCATGAAAAAAAAGGGATCAATCTAAGGTTAATAAACAAATTGAGGACGTAAAGTTTTTGTTTAAGTTTACGGGGGGTAGCTCTGCCCAAAAGTTACATATTAGCACTCCCTTTAGGGAATTCCAAATGACCAACTGTCCATATTATCAGTATAAAGTGAAGGTGGGATATAGGAACCTAGTAGCAGATCTAACATGGAAAAAAAAGGAATCAATCTAAGGTGGAGGAACGAATTGAGCATGTAAAGTTTTCGTTTAAGTTTATGAGGTGTAGCTTTACCAAGAAAGTTGCATATTAGCTCTCCTTTTAAGGACTCCCAAATTACTAATTGTGCGTATTGTCAATGTAAAGTGAAGGTGGGAGATAAGAACCAAGTAGCAGATCTAATATGTTGCACATGTACGACTTTGATGTCATTTTGAGTATGGACTAGTTAGCCACCCATCGAGTTGATGTAAACTGCTATAGGAAAAACTGTAACCTTCTTCTACCTGAATCGTATATGATAGGTTTCGATAAGTATGATAAGTGCTTAATGGTTATGTTTTAAATGTATTGAAGTGATTAATGTGTCTATTGATTGTGAAAGTTATTTGATTAATGGTATCAGAACTGAGCTGGTCTGATGTGAGTCAGTATCCATATTTAGGAAATTATACATCCCCAAAGTACTATGCATTATAAGGATACAAATGGGTATACCAAGCTTGAAAATGTGACTGAGACACTTATTTTGAGTATGCAGGATGTCTGATAGACGACGTACTCGTAGAGGAGAGAGTTCGCGCTCTCAATGGCGTAGAGATAAGCCCGAGAGACGTAGTGGGTCTAGTTCTAGTAGGGATCCACCCGATCTTAGTGAGGTCGCTGAGGAGTGTATAGTGCAGTGTAGACACAGTTATGGAGATGTTTACACAAGCTATGGCCAGATTTGAGGGTAGACAGGAGAACCCTGCTGGTCAGGCTACTGCACCAGAGAGGCAAGAGCTAGCACAGCCTGCATCGAGACCTCAGGATGCAGAGGTAGATATACTTGTACCCCCTCCAGTTCAGGACATTCCCCCACCAGTTCAGGATCCTATAGCTCCACAACAGGTTGGTGGTGAAGGAGTGTATGATTGTAATCTGGGTAGACTAAGAGAGTTCCAAAAGTTCGGACCACCTTCATTTAATGGGGTGAAGAACCCAGTGTTAGCCGAGCATTGGATACGTAGTATGGAGAAGCTCTACCGATTCTTCCATTGCTCCGACTCAGAGGTCACCTTTGCGCCTTTTGTATTAGAGAATGAAGCTGAGCATTGGTGGATGGCCATATAGCTGATGTTGAGTGCATGACACCCGGTTGTGACATGAGATATATTCTTGGATGCCTTCAGGAGGCAATACATTCTAGCTACTACTCAGAGAAAGATGCAGATGGAATTTATAACATTGACTCAAGGGAACCGAACAGTGGATGAGTATGAGTCTGGATTCACATCCCTAGGTAGATATGATACAGTCACGATGAGCCTTGAGGATAGATAGGTTCAAAAATTTCTTGAGGAACTGAGACCTTCCATCAGAGCTCGACTAGCTCCACTGGACATTACCACTTATGATGAGGCAGTATGTAGAGCTCAGTTGTGTGAACAAGATTATGAACTGCACGCCTCGAAATTGAGTAGGAGTGGTAAAGGCAGAGATAGAGACCGTAAGAGGTCGGTTGATGACAGAGGGTTCCGAAAGGGCTGAAGATTATTCGGTAAGGGGCCTAAGATTGAGGAGATACGAGAGAGGGCTGCGAAGCCCCCAGTTCATCCAGCTTCGAGAGGTATAGTTATTGGTGGATCTCGACCTACCATAGAGCAGTGCAGGTTATGTGGTAGATATCATAGGGGTAGATCATGCCCTTTATCGATGAGATCATGTTATAGGTATGGTAAACCAGGGCACATAGCTCGTGAATGCCTAGAGCTGATTGATACAGCCCCACAAAAGGGCAAAGAGCTAGAGAAGGCTACGGTTGAGACACCTACATCTAAGAGGAAGGCCACAGTTGAAGAGAAAGGGAAGCAAGCTGTTGGTCGAGGGCGAGTGTTTGCATTGGACCAAGCATCTATAGAGACTTCCTCGTATGTGATTAAAGGTACCATCCTCGGTGTATCAGTGGATCCGTCCAAGATAGAGGCCGTGATACAGTGGGAAAGACCCAAGACGATTACAGAGATCCGCAGTTTCCTGGGTTTACCAGGTTATTACCGACAGTTTGTCGAGGGATTCTCTAAGCTGGCTGCTCCGTTGACACGTCTCACTCAAAAGAATGTGATGTTCGAGTGGGATGATAAGTGTGAAAGTAGTTTCTACGAATTAAAGCACAGACTGACCATCGCACCTATTCTCACTATACCCACCAGCTCAGGAGGTTATACCATGTATACAGATGCCTCGAGACAGGGGTTGGGTTGTGTGTTGATGCAAGAAGGGAATGTAGTAGCCTACGGTTCTAGACAGTTTAAGGACCATGATAGGAACTACTTGACCCATGATTTAGAGTTGACAGTCGTAGTATTTGCATTAAAAATATGACGCCACTACTTGTACGGTGAGAAATTTCAGGTGTATACCGATCATAAGGGCCTCAGATATCTGTTTTCACAGAAAGAGTTAAATATGAGGCAGAGACGATGGATAAAGCTTCTAAAAGATTATGAGTGCGAGATACTGTACCATCCAAGAAATGTTAATGTTGTGGCTGATGCCCTGAGTAGAAAAAACCTCGGAATGGTATCGCACATGATGGTCAGGAAATATGAACTGCTTGAGCAGTTTGCTCACCTCAGGTTGGATATAAACCCTCTTGATATTGATAGAGACTATGCGATTGTTAACCTGCAAGTGAAACCAGATTTGATTGACTGGATACACCAGGCTCAGCATGCCGATCTACTATGTGAGGATCGTGCGAGTCAGATTCAAAGGGGTGATGTGGACGATTTCTTAGTGAGTGATGATGGCCTACTGAGGTTTAGAGGTAGGATTTACGTTTCCAATGACCCAAAGTTAAAGAGATTAATTTTGATAAAAACTCATTCATCGAGATACACATTGCATCCGAGGAGTAACAAAATGTACCAGAATCTCTAGAAAGTGTATTGGTGGTCAGGGATGAAAAGAGATATCGTAGAGTTTGTGGCAAGATGTCTCTTTTGTCAGCAAGTGAAGGTAGAGTATTAGAAGCCTGCTAGGTTATTGCAGCTTCTACTTATACCAACTTGGAATTTGGAGCATGTCACCATGGATTTCATCATGGGATTGTCAAGGACTAGGAGGAACCATGATGATATCTGGGTAGTGGTTGACAAATTGACGAAATTCACCACTTTCTAGCTATGAAATCTATAGATACTTTGAGTAGTTTGGCAGAGTTATATGTACGGGAGATAGTGAGGCTACATGGTGTTCTAGTGAGCATCGTATCGGATAGGGATTCCTGCTTTACTTCTTATTTTTGGGAACAATTTCAGGAAGATATGGGAACCCGATTGAGTTTCAGTACTGCTTTCTATCCTCAGACAGATGGTCAATTAGAGAGAACCATCCAGACCTTATAGGATATGTTTAGAGCAAGTGTTATGGATTTTAAAGACTCTTGGGATGATCACCTACCGTTATCCGAATTTGCATACAATAATAGTTATCACTCGAGTATCGGGATGACACCATATGAGGCCTTGTTTGGTAGAAGGTGTCATTCCCATATTGGTTGGGAAAAAGTAGGTGAGAGGAAAATTTTTGCTCATGATTTGGTACAGTAAGCTTCTGAGGTTGTTCAGTTGATATGTGAAAGAATGAGAACAGTTCAGAGCAGGCAGAAAAGTTACGCTAACCTGAGACGGAGGCCACTAAGTTCACTGTGGGTGACTCGATATTTTTGAAAGTCTCTCCCTCGAAAGGGATTATGAGGTTCGGTAAGAAGGGTAAGTTGAGCCCTCGTTATATCAGACCGTTTGAGATGCGTGTGGGAGATAAGGCTTACAGGCTAGTGTTACCACCAGAGCTAGCAGGCATTCATAATGTCTTCCATGTATCGTTGCTTTAGAAGTACCATCCAAATCCAACTCATGTGATTCGGTATGAGCCATTGGAGCTCAAGAATGATTTGTCATATGTAGAGAAATCGATCTGGATATTGGATAGGAAGGAAAAAGTGTTAAGGAATAAGACAATTCCACTTGTTAAGGTTCTCCAGCAGAACCATTCTTTAGAAGAAGCTACTTGGGAGTTGGAAAACTCTATATGGGAAAAGTACCCTCGATATTTTGAGGAGTAACTTTGTTCTAATTTGGAGGATCAAATTTTTTAAAGGAGGGAAGGAATGTAAGACCCGTATTTTCATATGTAACCCTTATGATTCCCTAAGTATACATTAGTTTATGTAATATATGTCATAAGTGATGTAAGGTCCATAAATCCGATGTACACACTTGTTATGTGAATTCGTGATGTACACACAAGTTTCATTAAGTATGAATTATAAGAAATGAACCTTTTTAAGTGATAATTGTGGATTGAGTGTAAAATGAGTAGTGAGGTAAATTGAAATGAAGTTAGCCTTGGGAAATTTTGATGAAATTCAGCTAAGTATGCTGCAGAGCAAGGGAGACCGATCTCTCCTTCAAGCTAGATCGATCTCAGAAAGCCTCTGCCAAGTAAGGATCGATCTCATCCTCAAGCAGATCAATCTCCTTATGCCTCGGCTAGAAGCAGATCGATCTTATTTCCCTACCAGATCGATCTGTGAAGCTTTTTACCTGGCTAAGATCGATCTCATGCTCTTCGACAGATTGATCTCTCAAGCTTGAAAACTGAATGCAGAAAGGCTAAAAGCAGCAGCAGATTGATCCCTCACTTATGGAGATCAATCTTATCAAGCAATTTCTATAAAACAGAGTTGCTGAACTGCATTTCACGGGAGAAACATCAAACGTTTCCATTTTGAAACCAAGTGACCTAACTTTCCTCTCTAGACTATCAACACTTTCCATTGAGATTGGAGAAAAGTTTATTACATCAAAGTTGTTCATAGAGTGGAGAAGAACAACATAGTTGGGAATGAGAGGTAGCATTGTTGAATCGAAGGAGAAAATGAGTCTTTCCTCAAAGTTGTGAAAAAGGAGAAAAACTGAGATTGGTAAGATTTCAATGCAACAATCTCATGTATGTTGATCTATACACTGATATGAGTTGATTAGTATATAGATTAACGGTTGAAATGTGATAAACATGCTTAAACAAAAATATGACCTAGAATCGATCTAATGGTAGAAAATCGAGTTGGTATGGTTTAATGGAGATTTGAGCATACATTTATGTTATTGAGCATGTATATATGCTTGTATAACAGTTTGATAAAGTTCATGTACTAGAAACAATAATGGCTGAAATTGAGTATATGAGGTATTCGATGAAATGCCATAATGAAATGAAATCATGAACTCGAGATATAATAAGCTTAATACCGGTTTAATACAAATCGATAGACTCGAGTAGTCTGAGAGACTATCCTAAAATGAGTTACATACTCGAAATGGACTTATGAAAGAGTAAAGTCTGATAATGGTATAATGAGGCCAAATGAGATATAAATGGCCAAATACATTGAATTGAATATCAAGCAAGTGAAATGAAGTATACTGATGTGTGTAGTATACAATTTTAGCTCCAGACGATATAATTGGAGTCGATAGAACGAATCACGAGAGGTAAAAATCGAAGGAAAGCGATTTAAGCATGATTCGAGGTAAGGGCTTATGCGAGCTATTAGAGATAGCTATATGTATGTTTTCTCACCTGTTGTGTGCGAATGTATGCGATACATATATAGATATTGGTATATCTAGGTGAAACCTACGTATGAGCATAAGTCTGCAAGTATGAGTTCCATGACTTCTATGTTATTGCTGTAAAAAGAGGTTTTTTTGCAAACGTTTTGAGAAAGAATAATAATAGACGGGCTCTCGGTTTAACCAATTGCATAAAATGCTTCTAACGAGTGATTAAAGGGAGATTTGTCCTCTCACTCATGATAGTACATGGAGCCCATTCTATTTCTTTTATGTGTGAAATCGTGCTAGATCCTGAGTGGCAACGGTGGACTTACCACCCCTGTTCGTACGTTATTTTCAAAGGGATTTTTGAGAAAAAAAAAAGAGTGTTCGATGCCTCGGGTGATGCTGTGTGTTCCACTTGAGATGCTCGTACTAGATTTTTAGGAATCATGTTGGAGCCTTCGAGTATTATTGTGTGTCTTACTCTGACTATGCTCGCATGTAACTTCCTAGTAATACCGTGCTCGATGCCTCAGGTATGCTGTGTATCTTACGTTGAGTTTCTCGCATGAGGTTTTCATGATTATGATGTATGTTGAGTAAAACCGTGTTAGAGCCGTCATGTATTGCTGTGTGTCTTGTATTGACCTGCTCACATGTGGTTTATGAATGTGATATAATGAGTACAAAACCGTGTTAGAGCCGTCGTGTACTGCTATGTATCTTACACAGACCTGCTCGCACGAGATTTTGAGACAACGAAAATGGAGTAATAAGGATCCACGGGAGCACGATGTATCGTGAGCGTTAGCCATGGGGTACGATGTGCTGTGATTTGAGTATGAGCTGAAGGGATGGTTGATCTGCCTCCCTGCGTAGGGTTCCCGCACACCTGATTAGTGTTGCTTGGAATCCGACTATGACCATAAGTCTTCTTATATCTGTGTGATACAACATTGTCACTACTGTGTGAGGTGACATATGTCCCCATGCTGTGTGTCTGGGGATATGATAACCCATAATTTGTGTCTCAAATATATTGATTTGCTAAATGTAAAGCATTTTCTAAGTATGAACCGTGTGAATTAGATTATGTTGTGTGATTCTTGTGAATATGCAAATACCAATCTAGCGAATTAACGGTTTTGCATTTTTGGAAGTTATTTTAAAAAGAATTTACAAGGAAAATGAATATATATATATATATATATGTATTTTAAGCATGTAGATAGTGTAATTATCTACTTGTTTTCATATTTTTCTTACTGAGTGTGTTAGCTCACCCTCTTATTTCCTCCTTCACAGATACTACGCAGTAGTGAGTACATTGCAGTCGTTCCTGCTATTGTGTTGCTCCGGTCATCCAGCAATATAGAGGTATACATTTGAGATGAAAAATTTTGTATCCTATAAAATAATGCACAGTAAAATTTGTATTTTGTATTATGGGAGATGTATATAATAGAAGCTGATGTAAACGCTTCCGTACTCATATATAAAAGTCCAGTTTCTGTTTTACTTCTTTTATTTGAAATGATTAAACTATAAATGGATGAGAAAGGATCAGATGTTGACTCACAACCCAACTGTAAGTGGTAAGGTAAAGGTCACAGTCAGAGAGAGTGAAGGTCGTGATAATCTGGCATTTGTGCAAGATACCAATGTGTCACGTCCGAGCTATCTAAGATACCCATTGTTAGGGACTTCCCAATGTGTGTCCAGAGGAATTATCAGGTTTGCCTTCAGATAGGAAAATTGAGTTCGCCATTGATCTGTTGCCTGGCACTCAACCAATTTTAAACTCTCTTTATCGAACGACCTTGGCAAAGTTAGAATAACTGACGAAGCAGCTTTAGGATTCATTAGATAAGGGGTTTATTCGTCCTAGTGTCTCATCGTGGGGAACTCCGATATTATTTGTGAAAACAAAAGAAATATCAAACCTCTGGTTGTTTATAGATTGTAGATTATTGAATAAGGCCACAAAGAAGCATAAGTATTCACTATCAAGAATTGATGATTTATTTGATCAGTTAAATGGTTCGCAAGTATTTTCCAAAATCTACCTAAGATCTAATATCATCAAATGATGATTAAGAATGAAGATGTACTTAAGAAAACGTTTGGGACTTGGTATGGTCACTATAAGTTCCTAGTGATGCCAATTGGCCTAACAAATGCATCGACGACTTTATGCACTTGATGTTCAAGACATGCTTGGATATCTTCGTGATTGTGTTTATGGACGATATCCTCATGTACTCTCGCTCACTTAAGGAGACATTTGGAATTCTAAGCAGGAGAAATTGTATTCTTAAAAGCCTCTTTGTCAAAAAGCATCATGAGATTTAGCACAAAGGGAACTGAGTCTACGATTTATTGGCCCATTCGAGATACTTGAGAGAGTCGGAGATGTAGCATATCGATTAGCTTTACAACTAAAGCTATCGAGTGTGCATAATGGCTTCCACATCTTCATGCTGTGAAAACATCATCTGAATCCCTTCCATGTGATAAAGTACAAACCACTTGAGATCATGGAAGATTTAAGTTATGTAGAGAAGCCGATGTGAATTGGGTACATAAAAGATTTAAGATCGAAGTCCATTTTTCTAGTAAAAGTTCTCTGACAGCATCATTCATCCGAAGAGGCTACCTGGAAACTTGAAAGCTTAATGAACAAAAAGTACCCTCACCTCTTTCAATCGTATATGAAAACATTTGGATGACTAAATTTTTTAAGGCGGAGAAGATGTGAAGCCTGCGAATTCTTCATATCGAAACTGTAAATAATTGTACATATGAAATAAATTAAATGTCGTAGGATAATCAAATAGTTATTATTTTAAGTAATGAAAATAAAGAATTGAATGTGGAATATCCAATTTGAAATATGATCAAGATAAATGTGTGTGTGTATTATATATATATATATATATATATATATATATATATATATATAATACACACACACATTTATCTTGATCATATTTCAAATTGGATATTCCACATTCAATTCTTTATTTTCATTACTTAAAATAATAACTATTTGATTATCCTATATATACCTACCAAATTTAAGATGATTGTATATATATATATATAAAAGTACATTATAAAGATTTACATAAATACATGTATATAAAGATAAATATATCTATATGTGGCAAAATATAAACAGGTATTATGGGTTTTTAAGTTTAAAATTTAAAAAAAAAAAAACTATATATATATATATATATATATATATATATATATGATAGTAAGTAAATATATAATAATAATAATAATAATAATAATAATAATAATAATAATAATAATAAATAACAATAAAAATGACAAAGTACGAATTTGGTGGGAGACAACTCCCACCGAAAATGGCCAACGGCAGGGCTCCGACATCTCAACTTGCTCTCTCCCCATCTTCACGCTACCTCTTGACTTTCCCTCCCTCTCACACTCCCTCGCCATTGCCTCACTGTTCCACGCTACTGAAGGAGAAGAGAGAAACTGTGAGATCTGAGAATTTCAGACATATTTATTGATGTAATAATAATTTGAAGTGTAATTTATGGAACTAAGTAAATTGTGGGAATTATAATTGGAGACTTATGTGTTAAGTGTGTAAAATGGGCATGAAGCATGAGGACAGATCGATCTGGGAGAAGGAGAGATCGATCTGGTGAGTTAAAACTGACAAGGAAGGAGGAAATTTGAGAAGCAGATCGATCTCCAATGGAAGAGATCGATCTCCTTATGAATTTGTTTGAGAAGGGATCGATCTCCAAATGCTTCTGTTTGGAAGAAGATCGATCTCCTCAAGGCACAGATCGATCTCATAAAGCCATAAAGAGATCGATCTCACCCCTCGACAGATCGATCTCCTAGGCATAAAATTGCCCAGATCGTCCCCAAAATTCAAACACAGATCGATCTCATCAAGAGGCAGATCGATCTCCTACCTCCAGTCTATATAAGGAACCCGTGTCTTCTCCTGAAATCTCACTTTCTCTCTCTTTCAAACCTCCATTTTTTCGAAAACCTAGTTTCTCACTCCTCCAAATCCCCCATTTCCGACCGAATCAGCTATTGTGGTAAGAAGGAAAGTTGTTCCTCATCAAAGGGAGAACAACATACTTGGAAATCGAAGGACGAATCGGATCGAGGCGTGAGTTGTGCGTCTCACAAGCTTTGGGTAATTTCTAAATCTTGATCTAGATATTTGAGTTGATTTCGATGTTATTGGTGGTTGAATGAGTGTTGAAATGGTTGAAAGATGACTAGGGAGTGATTAAATTTCAATGTGGTAGGAGTGATATGTATATTGAGAGTTTTGGTGAATTTAGGAAATTGTGAGTTATAAATGGAAATTGGACAATGTAGAGAATTGCCTAGATAATTGGCATGAGGAATATCGAACATTGAGATATTGAGAATGAGGTTGTAGTTTAGGGTGGAGTTGCGAGAACCAAGAGAATTGAGGTGTTATGAGCAATTATGCTCGATTTTGAGAATTGTGGCTTATGAGAATTAAGTATTGATGTTTTAACATCGTTTGGACAGCTCGGGAGTTCCAGAGTGGAATGCGAGACTAGTCCGTGATACGGGGGAAACGATTGCACTATACGAGGTGCAAAGAGGTAAGGGAAATCTAAACCATTTGTGTATGTGATTTGTAAACTGTTATAGCATGATTTATGATTTATAAACAAGCATGTTGAGAGTTTTGTGTTGAGATTTGAACTGCACACGATTTTATAGCCGGTTGGAGCCCAATGTTTTATGAGTTTATAACTGGGCTCTACGTTAAGGCAATATTGTGATTTGAGAAATGTGTGCGTGTGCTTTGCCGGTTGGAACTCGATTTTACTACGTTTTGTGTTGAGTACAAAACGATTTTAAATGAGTTTTATGAGAGAAAACCATTACGAGTTCTACGTGAAGGCAAACCCGTCTTATGTGATAAGACTTAGGTGTGTAGTTGTGAGTACACACCGGGCATTGCTCTGGTAGCATGTAAGCCCGATTTCTTCTCCGTTCTGGTAACATGAGAATGACCTATTTGGTGGCAGTGCCACGTTGAGAAAAACCCATTGGTGGCTGTGCCACGTTATACCCCATCGGTGGCTGTGCCACGTATACCCCATTGGTGGCTGTGCCACGTTGAGAAAACCCATTGGTGGCTGTGCCACGTTATACCCCATCGGTGGCTGTGCCACGTATACCCCATTGGTGGCTGTGCCACGTTGAGAAAACCCATTGGTGGCTGTGCCACGTTATACCCCATCGGTGGCTGTGCCACGTATACCCCATTGGTGGCTGTGCCACGTTGAGAAAACCCATTGGTGGCTGTGCCACGTTATACCCCATCGGTGGCTGTGCCACGTATACCCCATTGGTGGCTGTGCCACGTTGAGAAACCCTATTCTGTGGCTATGCCACGTGAGAATTAAATCAGTGGCTTTGCCACGTGTGTATTGTGGCTATGCCACGTGTGATTTTAAACCAGTGGCTATGCCACGTTATTTGAGTAAGCGTTTAACGCGTATTTCCACATGCTTTGTTTTGCTCTAGAGTGAGCCTTTTTACTTCATGTTTTCACATGACTTGACACATGAGAGTGTCGTTTTGAGTATTTTCATGCTATGGTTTTCAAATGAGTTTCACATACAAATAAATGCTTTGTGATGTGCATTTTGGTTTATGAAATGAGTCCCCTACCCCCGTTACTGAGCGATTTAGAAGCTCACCCTGTTTTTCTTTCCCCCCAGAGTTCTTCAAGTGAATAAGGACTTCCCTGCGACGTACGGAGTAGTGGCTAGTGGAGGATTCGAGCTCCAGGCTATATAATTTGTACTTCGAGGTATATTTATCTTTTCATGTACCCAGACTATTAATGTATTTGCAGACACTTGATGTATGACATTATATGGGATGTATTAGGATTAATTAACTTGGAATTGAGTAATGTATATGATTCAATATACACTATATTATGATGAGATCCTGAGGCATGATAATTATGATGATGTATGACACTGCACAGGAATGCACCTTTATTTGTGAATTAACGAGTAAAAAGTTTTAAATTAGCCCTATTTTCCGCATTTTCGGGGCGTGACAGAGTTTTCTTGGTATCAGAGCTTAGGGTGTCTAGTACTGTCAGTGTTGGTTAAGTGAAATAGAATACATCCCAAGTGTCTGTAATAGTCTGGTCATGAACTGAAATTGAGGATTGAGATTTCAATCGATTGTGATATGTACGCGCAGGAGACGAGTTGAGATAGAGAATGAGTAAACGACGAGGTCGTTCGAGGAGGCAGGCAGAGTCCCCTCCACCACCTGTCCCACAACCAGAGAGTCCTAACTCTCGATTTAATCGGATTGAGACCGATGTGAGGCAAGGTTTTGAGCAGATGGCAGCGCTATTCGCGCAACACTTTGGAGTTAATGCCTCGGATACTACCCCTACACCACCACCAGGACCTCCTATACCCCCAGTGCCTCCCGTCACTCAGCCTGAGGACAGAAGTAAGGTCCGACTAAAGGAATTCCTGAAGATGAATCCACCCGCATTTAAGGGAAAGAAGGATCCTACAGAGGCTGAGGAGTGGTTGACGGAATTGAGAGTTATATTTGATTTACTGGGGTGCACCGATGCTGAGAGAGTCAGTATGAGTGCCTATATGCTGAAGGGGAGAGCTCGAGATTGGTGGAGTACTACCCAGGGTATCTTGATGTCCCACCAGGATGTGATTGGTTGGGAAGAGTTCCAGACAGCTTTTAGAACCCAATATGTACCACGAGCCGCCCAGAGAAGGAAACAGGCCGAGTTTTTGAGTTTGGTACAGGGTGACATGTCGGTGGATGACTATGAGAGCCAGTTCACCGCACTATTGAGATATGACCCAGAGACCTTCAAGAGTGAAGAGCTTCGCACAGAGAAGTTTGTGTATGGGTTGAAGCCCGTCATTAGAGATAGACTGATGGGGCTATGTATTACCGAGTTTGGAGATGCTCTGAGACGAGCACAAGAGGTTGAAAGAGGGATTGAGATGGTACAATCCCAGAATGAGCTCAGAGCGGTGAATAGAGATAAGGGCAAGAGGCCAGCACTTTTCCAGTCAGAGGCTCGGAGAGGTTCCTTCAGAAGAGGAAGGATTGAGGTGCAGAAGGACAGATTGGAGAGACCCAGAGCCTATCCTATTATCAAGGAGACCCCACGATATGTCAGGCCGGAGATGAGGATTTGTAGAGACTGTGGCCGATCGCATGAGGGAAGTTGTACTGGGTCGATCCATGGATGTTTCAGATGTGGTGACATGGGTCACAGAGTGAAGGACTGTCCCCAACCTCAGATACCACATGCTCCGGAGCCCACTAGACAACAGCCTCAGAGAGTGGATCCCCGGAGACGGGCCACTGCGGCAGAGAAAGGGAAGAAACCTGTGGCACAGGGACGAGTGTTTGCCCTGGATAAGGAGACCGCAGACGCTTCGGCAGAAACTATAAGAGGTACACTCTCTGTCTGTAATTATGAGGCTCATGTGTTGATTGATTCAGGATCCACGCATTCGTTTATTTCTGAGCATTTTGCATGTAGATTAAACTTGAAGTTTGAACCTCTAGAATATATACTACATGTAAATACCCCTATGCGTGAATCCCAGAGAACTGAGTTAATCTGTAGAGGATGTGAAATAAAGGTGGGAGATAGAGTGATGTTAGCAGATCTAATCATGTTGAGTATACATGGGTTTGATGTAATTCTGGGAATGGATTGGTTGGCGACCAATCGAGTGAGTTTAGACTGCTACACTAAGATTGTAACTTTCTCCCTACCTGAACCTTACAGTGTACAATTGAGATGTTGAGGAAATAATTATGTGGATTTCTAGTGAGTAATTTGAGAATCTTAATATTATTTTGGAGAATATTAAATGTGATTATTTATGTGAAGGTTATGAGACACTCATCTCAGATGATGAGCGGGAACACCCGAGGATTGAGGATATACCTGTGGTTTGTGAATTTCTGGATGTTTTCCCAGATGAATTGCCAGGTTTACCACCAGAGAGAGAGCTGGAGTTTACCATTGATTTGGTACCAGATACTCAGCCGATCTCTAAACCTCCCTACAGAATGGCATTAGTGGAACTTGAGGAATTGAAGAGACAACTACAGGAGTTATTGGATCAAGGGTTTATTAGACCCAGTGTTTCACCGTGGGGAGCGCCAGTGCTGTTTGTTAAGAAGAAGGATGGTAGTCTCAGATTATGTGTGGACTACCGGCTATTGAATAAAGCCACGGTGAAGAATAAATACCCACTACCCAGGATTGACGATCTACTTGATCAGCTAAGAGGGGCATCAGTCTTTTCTAAGATTGATTTGAGATCGGGCTATCACCAATTGAGGATTAAGGAAGAAGATATTCCAAAGACGGCCTTCAGGACAAGGTATGGCCATTACGAATTTTTGGTGATGTCCTTTGGATTGACGAACGCCCCTGCAGCATTTATGAGATTGATGAACGAGGTGTTCAGAGACTATCTGGATAAGTTTGTGATAGTCTTTATTGATGATATCCTGGTGTACTCTCAGTCGTATGAGGAGCATGCACAGCATTTGTGGTTAGTACTTCAGATACTCCGAGATAAGCAATTATACGGAAAGCTTAGTAAGTGTGAGTTTTGGCTGAACCGGATAGCTTTCCTTGGGCATGTAGTCTCAGAGGAAGGAGTATCAGTGGATCCGAGTAAAATAGCAGCTGTGCTTAATTGGGAAAGACCGAGGACAGTGACTGAGATACGAAGCTTCCTTGGTTTGGCAGGGTATTACAGGAGATTTGTGGAAGGGTTCTCGAGGATTGCCGCTCCTTTGACTAAGCTCACGCGTAAGGAGACTCCGTTCATATGGACTGATCAATGTGAGCTCAGTTTTCAAGAGTTAAAGAGGAGATTGACAGCGGCACCTGTGTTAACTATTCCCGAGGGATCAGGAGGATTCTCGGTGTATAGTGATGCATCTCACCAAGGATTGGGGTGTGTGCTGATGCAGCACGGAAGAGTGGTCGCATATGGATCGCGACAGCTGAAAGACCATGAGCGGAATTACCCCACGCATGATTTGGAGTTAGCCGCTGTGATATTTGCTTTGAAGATCTGGCGACACTACTTATATGGGGAAAGATTCCAGATCTTCACTGATCACAAGAGTTTGAGATATCTCTTCGATCAGAAAGAGTTAAACATGAGACAAAGGAGATGGATGGAACTCCTTAAAGATTATGACTGTGAGATTCTTTATCATCCGGGTAAGGCGAATGTGGTTGCTGATGCCCTGAGCAGGAAAAGTATGGTATCTGCTATGATGATCAGGGAATGGGATTTGTTAGAGCAGTTCACCGAACTTCAGATCAGAGTTAAAGAGGTAGAGACTGGATTTTTGGCTAGCCTGCGGATAGAGCCCAGGATCATGGATCAGATTAGAACTGGGCAGCGCAGTGATCAGAGATTGATAGACATGGTTAGCCAAGCTGAGCAGAGTTCGCAGTCGGATCTCACCATCAGTGAGGATGGATTATTGAGGTTCAGAGGACGGATTTGTGTACCGGACGATGATACCCTGAAGAGACAGATACTGAGAGAATCTCATTGCTCGCGATACACCATGCACCCAGGAAGTACTAAGATGTACCGAGACTTGAGAAAGGTGTATTGGTGGAGTGGTATGAAGCGAGATATGGCAGAGTATGTGGCCAGGTGTTTAGTATGCCAGCAAGTGAAAGCTGAGCATCGAAAGCCCGGAGGACTACTACAGCCCTTACCTGTACCTACATGGAAATGGGAGCATGTCACTATGGACTTTATTATGGGCTTACCGAGGACCCGAAGAGGTCGTGACGCGATATGGGTCATTGTGGATAGATTGACCAAGAGTGCCCACTTCCTTGCCATCAAGAGCATAGATACTGTGGATGCCTTAGCTGAGCTATATGTCAGCGAGATAGCTAGATTACATGGGGCTCCAGTGAGTATTACTTCTGATAGAGATTCTCGATTTACTTCCAGATTCTGGACCCAGTTTCAGGAGTCCATGGGATCTCGATTGAGTTTTAGTACCGCCTATCATCCTCAGACAGATGGTCAGTCAGAGAGGACTATTCAGACCCTGGAGGATATGTTGAGGGCGTGTACGATGGATTTTAAGGGATCATGGGATGATCACCTGCCCCTAGCAGAGTTTGCGTACAATAACAGCTATCATGCGAGTATTGGAATGGCACCTTTTGAGGCTCTATATGGTAGGAGGTGTAGATCCCCTGTAGCTTGGGAAGAAGTCGGTGACAGAAAGATAAATGCTCCTGAGCTTGTTGAGCAAGCCGTACAGAGTGTGAAACTCATATGTGAGAGGTTACGGGCTGCACAGAGTAGACAGAAAAGCTACGCGGATGTGCGTAGACGGCCACTCGAGTTTGATGTTGGTGATGCAGTATTTCTGAGAGTATCACCGAGCAAGGGTATCATGCGATTTGGGAAGAAAGGAAAATTGAGTCCTCGATACATAGGACCATTCGAGATTCTTGAGAGAGTGGGAGAGGTAGCCTACAGATTGGCATTACCCCCACAGATGTCCGGGATACACAACGTTTTTCATGTATCTATGTTGAGGAAGTACCACCCGGACCCTTCTCATGTCATAGAGTATGATGAGATGGACATACAGGAGGACATGAGCTACATTGAGGAACCCGTCCGGATTCTCGATAGAAAAGAGAAGGTACTGAGAACCAAGAGCATCCCATTAGTGAAAGTCTTGTGGAAGCATCACTCAAGGGAAGAAGCGACGTGGGAACTAGAAAGTCTCATGAAGGAGAAATACCCCCATCTATTTTGATTAGTTGAGTTGAATTTGGAGGACCAAATTCTTTTAAGGTGGGGAGGATGTGAGATCTGAGAATTTCAGACATATTTATTGATGTAATAATAATTTGAAGTGTAATTTATGGAACTAAGTAAATTGTGGGAATTATAATTGGAGACTTATGTGTTAAGTGTGTAAAATGGGCATGAAGCATGAGGACAGATCGATCTGGGAGAAGGAGAGATCGATCTGGTGAGTTAAAACTGACAAGGAAGGAGGAAATTTGAGAAGCAGATCGATCTCCAATGGAAGAGATCGATCTCCTTATGAATCTGTTTGAGAAGGGATCGATCTCATGAGGAAGAGATCGATCTCCAAATGCTTCTGTTTGGAAGAAGATCGATCTCCTCAAGGCACAGATCGATCTCATAAAGCCATAAAGAGATCGATCTCACCCCTCGACAGATCGATCTCCTAGGCATAAAATTGCCCAGATCGTCCCCAAAATTCAAACACAGATCGATCTCATCAAGAGGCAGATCGATCTCCTACCTCCAGTCTATATAAGGAACCCGTGTCTTCTCCTGAAATCTCACTTTCTCTCTCTTTCAAACCTCCATTTTTTCGAAAACCTAGTTTCTCACTCCTCCAAATCCCCCATTTCCGACCGAATCAGCTATTGTGGTAAGAAGGAAAGTTGTTCCTCATCAAAGGGAGAACAACATACTTGGAAATCGAAGGACGAATCGGATCGAGGCGTGAGTTGTGCGTCTCACAAGCTTTGGGTAATTTCTAAATCTTGATCTAGATATTTGAGTTGATTTCGATGTTATTGGTGGTTGAATGAGTGTTGAAATGGTTGAAAGATGACTAGGGAGTGATTAAATTTCAATGTGGTAGGAGTGATATGTATATTGAGAGTTTTGGTGAATTTAGGAAATTGTGAGTTATAAATGGAAATTGGACAATGTAGAGAATTGCCTAGATAATTGGCATGAGGAATATCGAACATTGAGATATTGAGAATGAGGTTGTAGTTTAGGGTGGAGTTGCGAGAACCAAGAGAATTGAGGTGTTATGAGCAATTATGCTCGATTTTGAGAATTGTGGCTTATGAGAATTAAGTATTGATGTTTTAACATCGTTTGGACAGCTCGGGAGTTCCAGAGTGGAATGCGAGACTAGTCCGTGATACGGGGGAAACGATTGCACTATACGAGGTGCAAAGAGGTAAGGGAAATCTAAACCATTTGTGTATGTGATTTGTAAACTGTTATAGCATGATTTATGATTTATAAACAAGCATGTTGAGAGTTTTGTGTTGAGATTTGAACTGCACACGATTTTATAGCCGGTTGGAGCCCAATGTTTTATGAGTTTATAACTGGGCTCTACGTTAAGGCAATATTGTGATTTGAGAAATGTGTGCGTGTGCTTTGCCGGTTGGAACTCGGTTTTACTACGTTTTGTGTTGAGTACAAAACGATTTTAAATGAGTTTTATGAGAGAAAACCATTATGAGTTCTACGTGAAGGCAAACCCGTCTTATGTGATAAGACTTAGGTGTGTAGTTGTGAGTACACACCGGGCATTGCTCTGGTAGCATGTAAGCCCGATTTCTTCTCCGTTCTGGTAACGTGAGAATGACCTATTCGGTGGCAGTGCCACGTTGAGAAAAACCCATTGGTGGCTGTGCCACGTTATACCCCATCGGTGGCTGTGCCACGTATACCCCATTGGTGGCTGTGCCACGTTGAGAAAACCCATTGGTGGCTGTGCCACGTTATACCCCATCGGTGGCTGTGCCACGTATACCCCATTGGTGGCTGTGCCACGTTGAGAAAACCCATTGGTGGCTGTGCCACGTTATACCCCATCGGTGGCTGTGCCACGTATACCCCATTGGTGGCTGTGCCACGTTGAGAAAACCCATTGGTGGCTGTGCCACGTTATACCCCATCGGTGGCTGTGCCACGTATACCCCATTGGTGGCTGTGCCACGTTGAGAAACCCTATTCTGTGGCTATGCCACGTGAGAATTAAATCAGTGGCTTTGCCACGTGTGTATTGTGGCTATGCCACGTGTGATTTTAAACCAGTGGCTATGCCACGTTATTTGAGAAAGCGTTTAACGCGTATTTCCACATGCTTTGTTTTGCTCTAGAGTGAGCCTTTTTACTTCATGTTTTCACATGACTTGACACATGAGAGTGTCGTTTTGAGTATTTTCATGCTATGGTTTTCAAATGAGTTTCACATACAAATAAATGCTTTGTGATGTGCATTTTGATTTATGAAATGAGTCCCCTACCCCCGTTACTGAGCGATTTAGAAGCTCACCCTGTTTTTCTTTCCCCCCAGAGTTCTTCAAGTGAATAAGGACTTCCCTGCGACGTACGGAGTAGTGGCTAGTGGAGGATTCGAGCTCCAGGCTATATAATTTGTACTTCGAGGTATATTTATCTTTTCATGTACCCAGACTATTAATGTATTTGCAGACACTTGATGTATGACATTATATGGGATGTATTAGGATTAATTAACTTGGAATTGAGTAATGTATATGATTCAATATACACTATATTATGATGAGATCCTGAGGCATGATAATTATGATGATGTATGACACTGCATAGGAATGCACCTTTATTTGTGAATTAATGAGTAAAAAGTTTTAAATTAGCCCTATTTTCCGCATTTTCGGGGCGTGACAGAAACACGGTTAGGAGAGAAAGAAGAGGCACGTAGGTGAGCAGGAAAACGTGTAAGAGCTACTGGTAGTGGCTGAATTGAAGCCCACTGGTGGAGAAGAAAAGAAACTGAAGCTGAGTAAGGGAGAGAGAGAGCTACGTGAAGACGGGTTTGGAGCTTCCAGACTCGACAAGAAGAAGTAGCTGCGGGGAGCTGCTAGTGTGCCATTCTCGGCTGTGTGCAGGGGACACAGCTGCTGTTTGATAAGGGACGATTTTTGGGGGTTGTTTGGAGGGTATTTGATGGCTGTGAAAAGCTTGTAAACAGGGGCTTTCGTTTCTTAAGGGCATTGCACAGAGAGACCGAGGGTTTGAAGAGGGGTTGAACTAGTTGAAAACTGTTGTGATCGGGGCTGCATTTGGGATGAGCTTGGGCTGTTTGAAGAGCTGAAACAGAGGAGCAAGGTGACATTTTGCTGCTGTGAACCATGGATTTAAATTGCGGTCAAGGTCTCGTTTTCGGTTGCGTTGCGTTTATCGCGGTTGCGGATATAGCGGAGATCATCGCGGTCATTACGGCTATCGCGGTCGTGATTTTTTTTTAATTCACACAATTTCACTCAAAATATATTATTTGAAATTATAATAATAATTAGTCTTATTTTATAATTTTTAAAATAATTTATGATAATTACTAAACATTTAAGATAATTATTGAACATTTTTTTAAAATAATTAGTAAATATTTACTTACAAAATTGTTAATTAATACTAACTTCTTAAAAAAAATATTGATTATATTAATTAAAAAAATTATACTAATTAAAAAAATTAACTACTAAAAAATTATATTAATTATACTAATTAAAAAAATTAACTTTTAAAAAATTATATTAATTATATTAATTAAAAAATTATATTAATTAAAAAACTTAACTACAAACAAATTATACTAATTTAAAAATTATATTAATTTAATTATTAAATATTTTTTTAAAATAAAGCCTACACACCTTCCCCCACTCAAACCCAGTGTCTTTTTTTTTGGTATTTTCCTTCGGTTTCCTTCAGCCGACACCTTCCCCCTCCCCCCCTCCCTTCAACTCAGTCACCCAATTTCATACCCACCGAGCCGACACCTTCCCCCTCCCCCCTCCCTCCAACCCAGTCACCCAATTTCTTTTTTCCTGGATGTTACTTCGGTTTCCTTCCCCTTCCCTTCCCCTTTCCCTTTCCAGACCAGATCCGGTTCTGTTTCCTCTTCTGGCTCTCATAGTTGACCCGCTCCTATCCTGTTCCGACGACCCTCAATCGATCGGTTCCTCACTTTCCAAGAAGGCAAAACAGCTTTCTGCCTTTCTCCTTCATCGTCCTCTCACCTGTAATTTTCCTCTGTTTTTTTCTTGTTTGTTTATGAATTCTAAATGTGTTTTGCATGTGGTATGCTACTGTTGTTGCTATTTACCTGATTTTATTCCGTTACGGGTGTGAAATTGATTCACACCCGTTTTTTAATCAAAAGCGGTGGCGGCTGCCGCCGAAACCGCTAAATAACGGCCGCGACTCTGTGTCGCGGCCGTTATTTGAAACCCTGCTGTGAACCGGGGTGTCTACTGGCCACTGTAACGGAGTGACCAGACCTCCTTTGGGGCTGTGTTGAAGGCCAGTTTAGGGTGCAGATAGATACACCAAAACGTGGGAGGTCTCACGTGGACCATTGGTGGCCGAAAGGAGAAGTTTAGAAGCGAACTTGGAGAGACTCGGTTTGGAGCTGAGCAAGGGTGGTACTGGACAGCAGCAACAGCTGTTGATTGCTTCATTTTCGGCCAGAGGTAAGGAGCTCCTCCCACCTAAATAGGCGGTAACAAGAAAAAAAAATTGCTAAGTAATGATATGTTCATGTCTATGTATTTACATATATATTTTGGCATGGTAATGAGGAATTAATTATGATGTAGGATTTGGACAATCCTTGACGAAACACTAAATCCCAATTCGGCAACAGCCAAGGACAGCCAATTAAAGGCTGAAAACGATGGACTGTAAGAGTAAGAACTCTTAAAAACCGTGTTTATGATACAAGGGAACTTTAATAAGATGAAGTGAGCATGGTGGATATAAGCCTTTATATTAGCAATGTATATAAAGAATTATATCATCCAACTTGATTGTGGAATTGAAAGAATTTAAAGAAAAAATTAAGAGACACATATGAAGGAGGTCGATTTTACATGGTTTGTGGCGTTAATTAGTGTCGGGGTTATAATTACGCTTCGTACTGTTAAGGATGAAATGTGGAAGTATAATAGGCTATAAATATAGAATATGAATAGATATTTGTGATATCTTGCTACGAGAGTGAAAAGATTTGATCAATTATAAAAAAATTGAACTGAGGAGTAAATTCAAGGCAGAAGAATGAACTTAAATAATTTTGGTTTTAAAATGTGCTCTTTAACAAGTACTTAAGCATACGACGACAAATTATTGAGGCGTTAATGAATGGCTCAGAGTGGTGTAGAGCTTTATTTGTGATTTGGAAACTTGGGGAGAAAATATCTAATCATCGAGATAAGTGGGTTAACTAAAGTTTCGCTAGTATTATCTAGTGGGAGATGTTTAATTTTTTTTAGTTTGTAAATTATTTAGATTAAGCTAACCCACGTACTGATATTGATTGGATTGCTAAGGTAAGTAACATTAAGCAGCAAGATGCAAATTTAATTCTGATTTTGGACTATGCTTGGGCTGGATTGAAACCTTGATTATTGTTTTGCGTGTTTTGGCCAGCCAAGCTTGCATGTTGAGTGTAATGAAACATGCATGCGTTAAGTGAATCATATCCTCCTTATTTGTTGTGTGTGCAAAAAAGAAAAAAAACCAAGTGTACGTGTGCATGGCTTGCATTAACTACACTAGGTAGCCATGCAAAGTGTATAGTCATTAATGCATACATGATTTCATGCATAGCATATTCTGATTGAAGCCATTATTATACATAAGTTTTATAATGATTTGCATTTTGTTTTAGCTTGAAAGTGCAAGTTTTGAGTTGATCTTTGAAACCAATGATGCGTAAGTTATTTCATGCCTAGCATCTTTTTATTCAAGCTATCTTTATGTATATGTTTTATATTAAATTAAATTATGTATATAGCTTGAAAAATCATGTTTGAAATTAACCTTTGAAATAAAGCGTATTTACGTAGATTTGAAACTTAAAACTATTTTGAATAAATATTTTTAAATCATGGGAGTCACATTTATCCTAAGGGATCTAAGTGCTACATGGATACCTTCGAACCATAGGAGTCACCTCTAGAAATCCCATAAGACCTAAGTGCTACACGAATATCTTTAAATTTCGAAGACAATTCATGCTTTAATTAAATGAACATTTGATCATTGATCAATATTGAGAACTTAAATGTTTTAATCCGTATTTTGAAACCGTGGAGCCACCTCTAGAATCTTAAGGGACTTAAATGCTCCATGAGTACCTTCAGACATTGGGAGTCACATCTAAAATCCTAAAGAACCTAAGTGTTACACGAAAAATCTGTTTTTAATACTGTTTTGAGTGCAAGTAGACCCTTCGACCTTCGGGTCACTATGAACCTATTGAGCATCGCTTTAGGTTCCATTACCGTCTATCGAGCTGTATGCTCTAAACTTACTGTTACTGTATGTCAGCCTATTGAGCTTCGCTCTAGGTTCAATTACCCATCTATTGAGCTCTGTGCTCCAAACATACTGCAATTTGTTGCTGTGCCTATTGAGCTTGCTCTAGGCAAATTATACTTGTCCGAAAAACCAATAGATGGGTTTTAGCTCTCAACTGTGCAACGAGACTGAAAAAAATCTATGGCTATAGTTACCGTGGGAGTCACTTTTAGAATCTTAAGGAACCTAATTGTTATTGGTGTATTACATTATTGACCTGTGGGAGCCATTTCTAGAACCTTGAAGGACTTAAGTGCTGCACGGATACCTCTAGTATCGTGGGAGTCACCTCTAGAATCCTAAAGGACCTAACTACATGGGAGTGTTGCTTGCGACACATTCTCCATCACTAGTTAGGACGGAAATTGTTACTGTACTGTATTGTTAAGGGAATCTACCTAAACCTTACCCACTATCAGTTTTACTACTATACTTTTTATTGAACTAAGGCATATGCCTAACTGTTTACTGTATTGATTTCTAAGCTGAGGCTATTGCTTGATTGTTTACTATTTTGTTTTCTAAACTAAGTCTTATGCCTAACTATTTATTATACCATTTATTGAACTGTTTTCTGAACTGGGGCTTATGCCTACCGTTTACCGAACTATATATTGTACCATTTATCGAATTGTTTATTATACTGTTTACTGAGCTAGATACTGTATCATTTACCAAATTGTTTACTGTATTAACTTTTGAATTGGGGCTTATGCCCAAACGGTTTTCATACTGATTTCTAAATTGAAGTGCATAGTTAGTAAATTTGAATGAAAAGAATAGTTACTGGATTTGAAATGAACTTCATTGAGATTTGTTTTAAACTGGGTGCATAAGGATTCGATTTAAAACTAAACACGCGCTTATGGTATGACTATACATCATGTTATCATCATAGTTCTGTGATGAGTGATTGTGTCCTTTCGATATCGCATTGAGGCTCGGGAAAATGACGTACATAAGGTATCCTTTCGACTAATACCCTGTACAGCTCTAACCTTGAAGTGTGAGTCTAGATAGATAGATTCAGCATGCAATGCATGTTATCATGCATGCACGTCATTTTACAATTTTGTTCATGCATGCATGAGCATGTAGATCGACATGAGCCCAGCATCTATTTAATTAAGCTACTTATTGAGCTTTCAATTGCTCATCCCCTCTTTATTCTCGCAGACTATATGAGCTAGATGCAAATTACCGAGTTTCGTATGGGCTAACAAGGAAGGTACCTAGCTTCGATGCTAGTTTAGGTCCTCAAAGCCTTGCTTATGCAATTGAAAATGTCATAAGCCGAATAGATATAATGATTTGATTAAAATAGTGTTGAATTGAATTGGCTAATTAAGATTGGGTATATAAAATGTCCCTATTTGCAGGTAAATGAAACTCGGGAAAGCTTCTTTTATATGAGGGTATTTTCAAATTTTTCTAAAAATTTACAAATCATTGTGGAGCCAAAATAGGTGTTAATTAAAATTCTCATGGATTAAAGTTTATACCTTAAGTTGAAAATAGATAAGATAAGTGTAAGACCCGATATTTTCGAGTGCATTTAAAAATGCAAAAGGATTTAAATGGTATTCTCGAGCACGTGCAAGGGTAAAATGGTTAAAAGATCGAAATTCGGTATTAATCGGGACAAGAAAGTTTAATTAAAAATATGGGATTGAGAAATCTTGATCAATAACGAAGAAATAATTAAATTTCGGATTAAATTGATCAAGATATGAATTTATTGGAATAAACCAGAATTTTCGTATCGAAAAATAACTCCGAAAATAATCAAAAAATATACTGAAAATGCAAAATCGGAATCGTGAAATAATAATAAAATATTATTAATAATAAATAATAATAAAATATTTTAATTGATTAAAATATTATTAAAAATAAAATAATAATAAAAAAATAAGTAAATGAAAAAAAAAATCTGAATCGCGAAATCGCGAAACAGAAACGGAAATGGCAGAAGCGAAACAAGCGAGATCGAGGAAGAGGTTCGTCACCGGCGAGCCACCGGCGACTAGGGACCCAGGCGAGGGCTGGTGAAGTAGGCCCGACACCCGCGCAATCCACCGGCAGCCGCGACGCGCGGCGAGGTGGCCGAAAATCGACAGATCGGAAGAGAAAGTCCCGCGGAAGAGAAGCCCGATTGGCGGCCATCGGCACCGTTTTGGCACCACCTGAGGACCGATTTTGGAAGCTCAGGTCGTGGCGCTCCGATTGGTGCCAGAATCGGTCGGAGAACCGGCCGGACGGCGTCGGCACGACCAAATGTTGCCTGAACCGATCGAACCGGTCTAAACCGACCAAACCGGACCGAGCTGAACCGGCGGTCTAAACCGGGTTGAACCGGACCAGACCGGTTCAGCCAAAAAGAGAGGAAAAAAGGAAAAAAAAAGGGAAAAAAAAGAGGAAAAATTGGAAAAAATTTCAGTGATGCAATCGAGCTTCGAGTAAGTCGGTAAGCGGTCGAATTGATCGATTTAATTTTTGAAATATTTAATTTGATTATTAATCGACTGAAAGTTTACTCGGAAAATTATTTAAATGTGTAGCTCGACGATTAGCATCAACTGAGAGCTCGAGACAGTTTCAATTTGAGTACTATCATGGAATCACGGGTAAATAACCCTTATTTACGACAATTTACATCGTTATGCGTGTTGATGAATTTCGGATTTAATTTTCGCATAAATGAATTAAATTCTGAAAAATTGGATAAATTGTCATAAATATTAAATTGAGATATCCGAGAATTTAGAACGTGGCTAAATAAATATTGCTGGGCCCAATGATCCCAATAGGCCTCGATAATGTGAATAGTAAGTGGAAAAACTGGCTTAAGGCCGATTAAGGCCCATTAAGGTGCAATCGAGCCCAATATGAGTAAACGGGCCCAATGATTTAAATTAAGCCCAGAAAGTATGAAATACAATTAAATTGTATTGTAATTGACCTGATGAATGTGTATCCGCAGTTCCGGAGATTGGATTGGGAGCAAATCGGACTGCGTGACGAGTCATCAGTGGAAAGGTCAGACTGTACAGAAAAATAAGGTAAGGGAATTATGTGAGTAGCTAGAGGTAGCTACACGTATTTTAATAGCCTTTCTGTATACTGAATATGTATGTATACCTTGATAATGTATAATGATCCTAAAAATAGTTTAAATGATTTTAAGGATCGAAATAGGTGAAATGTCTATTTTACCCCTATTGAGGGAAGTTCACCTAAGGATGGTGAAAGCATGACATGCATGAAATGCATGATTAAGGACTTTTATGGTTTAAGAATTGTATTGGTTTTAATCAAAGCAAATCGGTAGATTGGCCAGAAATTGTTAAATTTCACAAGATAACACTACGTAGGTGTTATTCATTTTTAAATGGAATTTCTTTGGAAAATAGGCCAACTATCAAGTTTATATGGAAACAGATAGTGCCGACACGTAGTTCGCACTATATCTGTGTTTGTGAATATGCATAAATGTGCTAGAGCGGTTGCTCGCACTGACTTGTGTGACATCATATGCATGAAATGTGCTAGAGCGGTTGCTCGCACTGATTTTATGATTTGATATGCATGAGAGCTGCTGGAGCCTAGCTCACACTCTGTTTTGACTTGTTTCGACATGTTTTGACTTGTTTTGACGTGGTATGCATAAAATGGTGCTGGAGCGATTGCTCGCACTAGTTTTAATGTATTGACATGCATGAGAGATGCTGGAGCTTAGCTCGCATCCTGTTTTGATTTAATTATGCATGAAGCCATGCTGGAGTGTAACTCGCACGAGATTTGATTTAATTATGCATAAAGCCGTGCTGGAGTGTAACTTGCACGAGATTTGTTTACTTGAGCATTCACTCGTGCTGGAGCGTTGCTCGCATGAAGTTTTAAATGGTTTTATAACTCATTTTAAAGTCGTACTGAAGTTTTTCTCGTACGAGGTTTTCACTGAGTTGTTATACATATCCGTACTAGAGCATTGCTCGTACGTGGATTTTACTTGAATTTATAATCAGTTTAAGTCGTACTGGAGCGCTGCTCGTACGCAGATTTTACTGATTTTTATGAAAATCGTGTTAGAGCTTCACTGGCACGAGGTTTTTTGATATCATGAATATGCATGGAGCCGTGCTTAAGCCTCGCTCGCACAGGGATTTATATTACATGCATATAGCCGTGTTGGAGCCTCCGGTAGACTGTGTGTCACAGTGAGATGATATGCTCACACGTGCATTCTGAGATAGAGATGATTTGGGTGGATAAGACCTATCACAGGCACCCCTGATTGAGCTTGGGTTCACGGAGTACGTTGTACCGTGTATGTCACGCGGAGTACGCTGTACCGTGGGGATTGTTGGAGTGGAGTGGCATTAGCCACGAGGCAGCAAGCCTTGCCCTCGCAATCCTGGTGTTATGCTGTTCTGGAGGGTAGGATGACCCACTTCCCGTTTCAGGTGTGATACCCTGCACACTAGGTACCGTGTTGCCAGGGATTACTAGGATATGGCCATAGTCCTCGATGTTACTGATAATTACTTGATTGTCTCACATGATATAACTTGTGGTCTGTTAGACCAAGGTAGACCCGAAGGAGGGGTCAGGCCCCCAATTTGACGATTTTATGATTTTATGATTTTATACTGTGATATGAGATTTCAGATGATTTTATGATATGTGACCTGAAAGAAGGGTGGTTTTATAACTGGAGTTTTATAATGAACTTTACTGAATTGTTTTAATGAGATTATTAACCCAGAAGGGTTAGTTTATACTGCAGTTTTAATGAATTGATTAAAATGCAGCAGCATGATGATATTTTTCATGCTTTTATTCAAATTCATGATTTGTCTTACATGACATTAAAGAATGCATGATCTTGTTTTAATTCATGCTAATTATGATTTAATGATGTCACATAAAATGGTTTGATGCATAAGTAGTACGATTTATATATGCACGAACAATTTTGATAAACTAAGTCATTGATGTTTGCATGACTTTGTGCTTGATGATTTTAATGAAAAGAAATGGATTTTAAGGGCATGGCATTATGAGCATGTAGATAGTGGAGCTATCTACTTACTTGCATAATTGCCTTACTGAGCGTGTGGTTTGCTCACCCCCTTATTTTCCCATCTTTTCAGAGCACTCATAATAATTAGTAAGCGGCTGAGTACTTGCATGCTTGATATCCGCTGCTTCCTATCGAGAGATAGGTATACACATTTGTATAGTTTTGTATCTAAATATGTAATGTACAGTACTGTAAACGGATATGATGTCGGGGATGTAGTGTTATAAATACCATTGGGTATGTATTTATTTAAAGTCAAAGAATAGTAAACTCTTATATGTGAATATGATTATGGAAATGGAATGGTAATAGGTAGGAGGTGACTAGAAATGGAATGGTAATAGGTAGGAGGTGACTAACACCGAATCATAGCCCAACTGTTTGGTAAGATGGTCACGATGAGAGAAAGATAAGAATTAAATAATAAATGAAAAAGCGAAAAATTTACTCTGATTTTTAGGTAATTTGAGTCGTGACAGGTTTAATGGTATCAGAGCTGAGTTGGCCTGATATGAGTCGGTGTTAGTGGTTAAGGAAGTTTACATCCCCATGTACTGTGCATTATTTAGATACAAAATTTGATTAATCATGAAGGTTTAAAAATTAAAAATTTTATAAAAGACATTAATATAAGAAAAAAGGAAACGACGTGGGTTAGTAGCTTGACCAAAACGATTTCGAAATGATGTTTTACGTTTATGCGTACATAGGTCAAGGATATGAGTGAATGAAGTATTTAGTGGAACTCAACTATGATAAGATATTTAAATCTTACCTGGACCGATTGGTTGTCATCATTAGTGTTGAGTTAATATATTTTGAAATGACAAAACAAGTAAATTCAATAAATAAAAATGATATAAAAACATGTTTAGAGGTTATCAGTACCAGAACTTAAAGTTCTGTAGATGAGAGATCGATCTGGGTTATGAGAGATCGATCTCAGGAAGACATGAGATCGATCTGCCAAGCCTTGAACTTGTTCATAGATATTAAGGAAGAATGAGATCGATCTGTAAGGGTTATAAGATCGATCTGCCTAATACAGGATGCTGGTGAGATCGATCTGGTATACTAAGAGATCGATCTCCCCTAAAACAAAAGGTAAAGGCAAAAGATCGATCTGTAAGATCGATCTGTATGCAAACAGAGAGTTTGTGAGATCGATCTGGTATAGGAAGAGATCGATCTCCTCAAAGTCAGAGAGCTAAGGAGATCGATCTAGGTTGATAAGAGATCGATCTCCTCATTAAGACATTACCTGGAAGATCGATCTATAGATCGATCATGCCTCAAACAGAGAGGTTGGAAGATCGATCTGCCTGTTCGACAGATCGATCTCCTCTAACATTTCAAATTGTGAGATCGATCTGCTCAGATAGGAGATCGATCTCCTAGCTTCATTTTGCCTTGATTTTGCAGGAACTATAACTAAGAGATCGATATGGCCAAGATGGCAGATCGATCTGGCATTCTACTGGAGGTACCCAACGACTATTTTTGCAAAAATCTCAATGGGAAAAATTGCATTTAATGCTCCAACAACCAATCCTTCAGTATATAATCAAGCATTGAAGACACTGAGAAAAAAGAGACAATTACTGCACTTTCTGTATATTCTCAAGAGTTTAATTCCCTCATTCCTTTTGTCTTCAATTCTCATTCTTTGAATTTGTTGTATAAGCTTGTGTGCAAAAGCTGTATTTGTCCTACCCACATTAAAAGCTTGGTATTGTATTCATCCTATCTTTAAGAGAGAAGAGGATTGTTCCTCAGTGAGATAAATTCTGTAAAAGGGTGAATACACCATTGTTTAAACAAGGTAGAGAGGTTATTCCTTAACCTGAAAAAGGATATTGTAACTTCTGTTGAAAGTGAGAAAGAAAGCACTTGACAAGAAGGTCAAGGAGAGAGGACGTAGGCAAGAGATTGGCCGAACCTCTATAAACGATTGTGTTTGTTACTCTCTTCCCTATCTTGCTTTAATTTAATTCATTTCATTATATTGTTCATTTATTAATTGATAATTAAAGTTGAATTAATTTAAATCTGCCATTATTATTAGAAAACCGATTCACCCCCCTCTCGGTAGAGCCAACAATTGGTATCAGAGCTAGGACTCTTTAATCACATAGGAACAACTTCCTAAGAGTTAGAAACGATCAAATGGCTCACAACAATGTAGCAACTAGTTTGGTAGGAGAGGGGCATTCTACGGTTAGGCCTCCTATGTTCAATGGGGAACATTATGCCTATTGGAAGACTAGGATGATGTTATTCATTCAAGCAAATGATTATGAGGTGTGGAGGATTATAACTAAAGGACCTCAAATCCCCACAAAAAGAATAGAGGGAAGAGATATCCCTAAGGAAGAAGAAGAATGGGACTCAAATGATGTTAAATGTGTCCAACTAAATGCAAAGGCCATGCACACTCTCTTTTGTGCTTTAGGGCCAAATGAATACAATAGAGTCTCCGGATGTGACAATGCCAAACAAATTTGGGACAAATTGGCAATAACTCATGAGGGTACAACCCAAGTAAAGGAGACTAAGGTAGGAATGCTCACACATGATTATGAGCTATTTAGGATGAAGGAAGGAGAATCAATTAGTGATATGTTCACTAGATTCACTGATGTAATTAATGGATTAAAGTCCTTAGGAAAAATATACTCTAATATTGAAATGGTCAAGAAAATATTAAATAGCTTACCTAAATCATGGGAAGCTAAAGTGACTGCAATTAAGGAATCTAAGGATCCTCACACATTGTCTTTAGATGAATTAATAGGATCACTACTCACTTATGAGATGAAGTTGAGAAGAAATGAAGAGCCACCCAAGAAAGTGGGAGTTGCTCTAAAATCTACTGCTCAAGAGGAGATTAAGAATGAAAGTGGTAGTGAAGAGGATCTTGAGATGGCAATGTTTGCCAAAAGATTTAACAAATTCATGAGAATGAGAGCTAGTGGTAGTAATAGGAGAAACTACAAGAGAGATCAGGAAGAGGTAGGTA
The DNA here is from genome assembly GCA_033439115.1 of Firmiana major. Taxonomy (NCBI): domain Eukaryota; kingdom Viridiplantae; phylum Streptophyta; class Magnoliopsida; order Malvales; family Malvaceae; genus Firmiana; species Firmiana major. The sequence continues at coordinate 46,230,068 of CM065905.1, forward strand.
GAAAAGATACAATTGTGTGTTATGAATGTAAAAAACCAGGACACATAAAGTTTAACTGCCCTCTTCTTAAAAGGTCCAGTGATAGGTTCCACAAAAAGAAGGCAATAGTGGTAACATGGAGCGACAGTGACTGCTCCGATGATGACTCAAAAGAGGACATTGCCAACTTGTGCTTCATGGCTATTGAGGATAAAAAGGTAACTTCAAACCTCAATGAATATTCTTTTGATGAATTGCAAGATGCATTTGATGATCTTGCATTGGAATATGAATGCATGAGTATGAAATATAAGAAAATAATATCTAAATTGAAGAAAGAAAATGAGTTAATTCTAGAGGACAAATTAGAATGTGAAAAGAAACTAGAAATTACTAATCTTGAAATTTGTGATCTAAAAGAGAAAAATAGTAATTTACATAATTCCTTTAATAGATTTTATATGGGACAACAAAAGCTAGATAACATGCTAGAAACTCAAAGAGCATTCTTTGATAAAAATAGGTTAGGATATAATGGAGAAAGTAGAGAGACTCATCTCAAAAGCTTCATTGCTAGAAAGAGCTTGCATAAACCTTCAACTATTTGTTCATATTGTGATAGAAAGGGACATACATCACATAATTGCAATAAGAAGTTGACCACTCTTAAAGGAAAAATAGTAAAAAGGATATGGGTTCCAAAAGAATTAATTAACTCAAAGGATGTTAATGCATTAGCAAAATGGATCCCAAAGGGATCAAGAATTGCATTCACTAACCTCAAAGGACCCAAGAGAATTTGGGTACCTAAGACTTGAGTTTGAATCTTTTTGTAGGTGATTGAGCAGTGCCACAAAGCTAAGATAAAGGAAGCTTGGTACTTAGATAGTGGATGCTCAAGGCACATGACGGGTGATAGAAGCTACTTCAATTCATTTAAATCAAAGGTTGGTGGAGAAGTCACATTTGGGGACAACTCCAAAGGCCAAGTTGAAGGGAGTGGCTCAATAGGTAATGACTACTTTTCTTTAGAAAAAGTATTGTTAGTTAGGGGCCTAAAGCATAACTTACTAAACATAAGTCAACTTTGTGACAAAGGTTACAAAGTAATTTTTGATTGTATGAAATGTCATGTTATAGATCCTAAGTCAAATAAAGTTCTTTTCTTAGGCCATAGACAAGGTAATATATACATTGTCTATCTTAATGAACTTAAGAATGAAAACATATGCCTAATGGTAGACAAAGAAAAAGAATCTTGGTTATGGCATAGAAGACTAGGTCATGCTAGCATGCATGTACTTTCTAAGTTAGCTAGAAAGGATCTAGTTATAGGATTGCCTAAGATGTCCTGTGATTATGAAAAAATATGTGAAGCTTGTGTTAAAGGAAAACATAAAAGGACAACATTTAAGCCTAAGAATAGTGTATCCACCTCTAGGCCTCTTCAATTACTCCACCTATATTTATTTGGACCAACTAGAACAACAAGCCTTGGTGGGAAACACTATGGATTTGTACTAGTTGATGATTACACTAGGTACACTTGGGTGTTCTTTTTGAGAGTAAAAAATGAAGCCTTAGAAAAATTCATAGCTTATACAAAAGTGACTCAAAATGAAAAAGGATACACAATAACTAGTATTAGAAGTGATCATGGCAAGGAATTTGAAAATATAGGATTTGATGAGTATTGCAATGATCAAGGAATTAGCCATAATTTTTCAGCCCCTAGGACACCACAACAAAATGGAGTAGTTGAGAGAAGAAATAGAACATTGGAAGAAATGGCTAGAACCATGTTGTGTGAAAATAATTTACCAAAATATTTTTGGGCTGAAGCTATAAACACATCTTGCTATATCATTAATAGAGCTATGATTAGACCCATGCTAAAGAAAACCCCTTATGAGCTATACAAAGGTAAGAAGCCTAACATTAGCTACTTCCATCCTTTTGGCTGCAAATGTTTTGTCTTAAATAATGGTAAAGATAATTTAGAAAAATTTGATGCCAAGAGTGATGAGGGAATTTTTCTGGGATATTCCTTGAATTCAAAGGCTTATAGAGTCTATAACAAAAGAACATTGATGGTTGAAGAATCAATTCATGTAATATTTGATGAGTCAAATGATGTATCTAAAGATTCAACCAATGATGAGGATGTTGGAATATTTGATGAAAACTTGGAGGAAATTCCAAACTTAGAAGATGATTTATTAGAAAAACTTGACTTGAATAAAGATGATGAAGAAGAAATAGAGATATTAGAGAGAGAGTCTAGAGCACCAAGAGAGTTAGGATATGTAAAGGATTGTGAAATAGTAGGAGATCCAACTCTTGGAGTTAGAACTAGATCATCTCTAAGGAATATGTGTCAATATATAGCCTTTGTATCTCAAATAGAACCTAGAAATGTCAATGAAGCCTTAGATGACAATAATTGGTTCCTAGCAATGCAAGAAGAATTAAATCAATTTGAGAGAAGCAAAGTATGGAAACTAGTTCCTAGGCCTAGTGATCACTCTATAATTGGAACTAAATGGATATTCAAGAACAAGATGGATGAAAATAGTGTGATCATAAGAAACAAGGCTAGGTTAGTTGTACAAGGCTATAGACAAGAAGAAGGTATAGATTATGATGAAACCTATGCACCGGTAGCTAGACTAGAGGCAATAAGAATGTTACTTGCCTTTGCATGTTATAAAAACTTCAAATTATATCAAATGGATGTAAAGAGTGCATTCTTAAATGGTTTCATTAATGAAGAAGTCTATGTTGAGCAACCTCCCGGCTTTGAAAATCATGAATTTCCTGAACATGTTTTCAAACTATCTAAGGCACTCTATGGTTTGAAACAAGCTCCTAGAGCATGGTATGAAAGGTTGTCAAAATTCTTAATAGAAAAAAGGGATTTTCAAGAGGAAAAGTGGATACCACTTTATTCATCAAAAATAAAAATAAGGATTTACTAGTTGTACAAGTGTATGTAGATGATATTATTTTTGGATCAACTAATGAATCTTTATGCCAAGAATTTGCTAAGATCATGCATGGTGAATTTGAAATGAGCATGATGGGAGAACTCACTTTTTTCTTAGGACTTCAAGTGAAGCAAACAAAGGATGGAACCTTCATCAATCAAGCAAAATATACTAAGGATTTGCTCAAGTGATTTGGAATGGACAATTGCAAACCTCAAGCAACTCCAATGGGCACCAACATTAAGCTTGATAAAGATGAAAGTGGTAAGTGTGTAGACACTAAACTCTATAGGTCTATGATTGGCTCATTGCTCTATTTAACTGCAAGTAGACCAGATATTTTATTTAGTGTATGCCTTTGTGCTAGATTTCAATCCTCTCCTAGGGAATCACACTTATTAGGAACTAAAAGGATCTTTAGATACCTTAAGGACACTCTCTCTCTAGGACTTTGGTACCCCAAGGACTCCACCTTTACACTTCATGCATTTTCAGATGCAGATTTTGGGGGATGCAAAATAGATAGGAAAAGTACCTCAGGTACTTACCAATTCTTAGGGAATAGATTAATCTCCTAGTTCTCTAAGAAACAAAATAGTGTGGCTCAGTCCACAACTGAAGCTGAATACATAGCAGCAGGTAGTTGTAGTGCTCAAGTGTTGTGGATTAAACAACAAATGAAAGATTATGGTATTGACATGAAACAAGTCTCTATTAAATGTGATAATACCAGTGTTATCAATCTATCTAAAAATCCTATTCAACACTCTAGAACTAAGCACATTAAGATTAGGCACCATTTTCTTAGAGACCATGTTCAAAAGGGGGATATAATTCTAGAGTATATTGACACTCTACATCAAATAGCTGATATATTCACCAAACCCCTTGATAGAGATAGGTTTTGTGTTCTTAGAGGTGAATTAGGGCTCATGAATGTTCCCTAAGATGTTTGTGCTTCAAAATCTTGATTTCAAATTGGTCTTAAAAGTGTTTTTCAATGATTTTTCTGGGCAACAAGTATGAGAGATCGATCTTCCATCAATATAGATCGATCTCCTTACTTCAAATAAGCCTAAAACGTTAAGGTTAAGCTAGGCAGATCGATCTTCTCACCCATAAGATCGATCTTCCTAAGCCTCTGTTACACGACAGATCGATCTATGCATTTGGCAAATCGATTTTCTTTAGCCTCTGTTAAACGACAGATCGATCTATGCATTTGGAAGATCTATCTCCTTATGCCTCTGTTTTACAGCAGATCGATCTGGGTCCTTACTTGATCGATCTTATTGAGCTTCTGCATTCTGCGAATTGATCTTGTGGTACCACAGATCGATCTCCCCAAGCTTCTGGAAATGACAGATCGATCTGTCGTCTCGACAGATCGATCTCCTGTGCCCTGGACTATAAAATCTGGCGAAAAATCCTCAAATTTCAAAACTCCAAAATCTCAAATCCCTAACCTCCTGTCGCACCTCCTCTCTCAATTCTCATCCCAGATCGATCTTCGGTAAGAATTCTGACGTATTTTCTCTTCGATTCTTGTTCTAGTAACCTACATTGCAAATTTGTTTTACAAAATTCTTAGATAAGTGCTCAATTTCTCTCTAGGGCAAATCTAGTTACTGTTCCATTGATTTTGTTTTGTGAACCAGTTTTAGAGTAATTTTCGTGTCTAGAACCATGCCTAGACTTAAGAGAGCAGGCTAAAAACCTCCTCGATCTAGTGTAGAACCAGGGTCCTCGTCTCAATCCATTCCTCCCTCTTCTGTCACTACCTTCAACAGGTGTTTTAAAACACCTGCCAAAAGGAAGAGATATGAAGAATATTTTTCCACCATGCCAATTAAACATTGGCGAACTCTTGATTTTTCCTTCTTAAATTGAATTGACTTTTCGTATCTAACCAAATTTGAAGAATTTGGTTGGATTCCATTTCTCAAAATTAACACTCTCGTACCCCCAAACATTGTCCGGGCATTCTTTTCTAATGCCGAACTCACCTATGACCCGACTGATACCTGTAAAATTCTCGGGTTTACAACCTATGTCATGGGTAAGTCAATTGCAATAGACCCTGATGTCTTAGCCAAAGCTTTTCACATAAGCAATGAAGGCTTAACCAATGAAGATGAGGAAGTCCCCTTGGAGTTTGACCTTCCCGGGGATAAGGCGAGTGACCTCCCAATGCACCCACGGTTACTCCATCTCATTATTTCATGGAATCTTCATCCTTTCGGTACCCGTCATTCCACCGTTAGGAGGCTAGATCGCTTTTGGATACACCACATACACTCCACCAGTCAAAAATCCAACCTTGTCCACTTTATCTATCAAGACTGGTTGAAGATTGTCTGCGGCCAAGCCACAACGATAGTGTTTCCTCAACCATTGGCGTATTTTCTCCAACGACTTGGAGTGGACAGCAGTTGCGAAACGTGTGAAGTGCCCTCTCCAAAGAGCGTCCTCAATATCGGGACACTCCACCACATGGGCTACTACAAGGACTTCCGGGGCGACTGGAAGAAGAAGCGGGAACAGCAATCTGTAGCAGCTATGGAGGAAGATCCCTCCGATGAGCCTATGGATCCACCTGCTGCACCGACTACGGGTCCATCGTCTTCGACTCCTCAGCCCACTGCACCTGCTCCCTCACCAACTAGCATGGAGCTCATTGTGACGATGATGAGTGAGCTGAACCGGAAGATAGATGAAGGTTTTGCAAACCTTCATGCCACCCAGCAGCGGATGATCGAGGAGCTGAACCGCAAAGTAGATGAAGGCTTTGTAAACCTTCATGATACTCAGCAGGCGATGTATGATGAACTTCAAGTCACTCGCACTCACGTTGAGGATCTCATGGATCGATTTCCTCCTCCACCATAGGACTTATTTAATAGCTCTAGTTTTGTTATATGTTCTAATTACTCGTTGTTGTTTGAACTGAATTTGCTTGAATGAGTTGCCATCTGTGTTCTTGTTGAATGAGTTTTAATGAAATGCTATTTTGAAATGACAAGAGTATTGTTTAGATTTTTTTTTCTTACCATTGATATGACAAAAAGGGGGAGAAGAAATTATGTTAAGAACACATGCGTTGGTTAAAACATGTTGAAATGACTTTAAGAAACATATCTAATGGTTTAAAGGAATGATTAAAATGAGGGGGAGTTAAGAAAGTTTAGAGATCAAAAGCCAAAAGTAAGGGGGAGTTTACAAAAAGAGGGAGTTTGTGCAAAATGCAAATAGGTAACTAAACATGTTGATTGATTAGGTTTTGTCATATCAAAAAGGGGGAGATTGTTGAGTTAATATATTTTGAAATGACAAAACAAGTAAATTCAATAAATAAAAATAATATAAAAACATGTTTAGAGGTTATCAGTACCAGAACTTAAAGTTCTGTAGATGAGAGATCGATCTGGGTTATGAGAGATCGATCTCAGGAAGACATGAGATCGATCTGCCAAGCCTTGAACTTGTTCATAGATATTAAGGAAGAATGAGATCGATCCGTAACGGTTATAAGATCGATCTGCCTAATACAGGATGCTGGTGAGATCGATTTGGTATACCAAGAGATCGATCTCCCCTAAAACAAAAGGTAAAGGCAGAAGATCGATCTGTAAGATCGATCTGTATGCAAACAGAGAGTTTGTGAGATCGATCTGGTATAGGAAGAGATCGATCTCCTCAAAGTTAGAGAGCTAAGGAGATCGATCTAGGTTGATAAGAGATCGATCTCCTCATTAAGACATTACCTAGAAGATCGATCTATAGATCGATCATGCCTCAAACAGAGAGGTTGGAAGATCGATCTGCCTGTTCGACAGATCGATCTCCTCTAACATTTCAAATTGTGAGATCGATCTGCTCAGATAGGAGATCGATCTCCTAGCTTCATTTTGCCTTGATTTTGCAGGAACTATAACTAAGAGATCGATCTGGCCAAGATGGCAGATCGATCTGGCATTCTACTGGAGGTACCCAACGGCTATTTTTGCAAAAATCTCAACGGGAAAAATTGCATTTAATGCTCCAACCACCAATCCTTCAGTATATAATCAAGCATTGAAGACACTGAGAAAAAAGAGACAATTACTGCACTTTCTGTATATTCTCAAGAGTTTAATTCCCTCATTCCTTTTGTCTTCAATTCTCATTCTTTGAATTTGTTGTATAAGCTTGTGTGCAAAAGCTGTATTTGTCCTACCCACATTAAAAGCTTGGTATTGTATTCATCCTATCCTTAAGAGAGAAGAGGATTGTTCCTCAGTGAGATAAATTCTGTAAAAGGGTGAATACACCATTGTTTAAACAAGGTAGAGAGGTTATTCCTTAACCTGAAAAAGGATATTGTAACTTCTGTTGAAAGTGAGAAAGAAAGCACTTGACAAGAAGGTCAAGGAGAGAGGACGTAGGCAAGAGATTGGCCGAACCTCTATAAACGATTGTGTTTGTTACTCTCTTCCCTATCTTGCTTTAATTTAATTCATTTCATTATATTGTTCATTTATTAATTGATAATTAAAGTTGAATTAATTTAAATATGCCATTATTATTAGAAAATCGATTCACCCCCCTCTCGGTAGAGCCAACAATTAGCGATGATATTATGATGTATTCGAAGTCCAGGGAAGAGCATGAGTAGCAACAAGAAACTGTCTTACAGACGAAGTGTTGAGAGTTTCTCAAAATTGGCTGCTCAGTTGAGATGTCTCATTTGGAAAAAGATTTCATACGAGTAGGATGATAAGTATGAAAATAGCTTCAGTGAGTTTTGGTATATTGAAGCAATGAACTGACCACCGTAAGTATTCTCATTATAACCAACAGCTCAAGAGGTTTCAGTGTGTATGGATACCTCTAAATAAGGATTGGGCTGTGTATTGATGTAAAATGGGAAGATAGTCGTTTATAGATCCAAATAATTTAAGGATCATGAGAGAAACTATCCGACCCATGATCTAGAGTTGGCAGCCGTAGTGATTACACTGAAAGTATGGCACCACCATTTATACTGTGAGAAATTTTTAATATGCACTGGTTATAAAAAGCCCCGAGTATCTGTTTTTACAGAAAGAGTCGGATATGAGATAACCGAGAGAGTTAGAGCTTCTAAGGATTATGATTGTGAAAATTGTACCACCCAGGAAAGGCTAATGTAAAGGTTGATGTCTTGAGCGGAAAGAGCCTCGGGATGGTATCACATAAGATGGTCAGGGAGCGAGAGCTGCTAGAGCAGTGTGAACCTCAGTACTGATGTGATTCCTTCTGATGATGACGGTGATTTTGTGACAGCTAGCCTGAGGTTGAACCAGATTTGTGTGACTGGATTTGCCAGGCTTAGCGTGATGATCGGCATGATGTCAATAATGTGGGTCAGATTCAGAAGGGTATAGTGACAGAGTTCACAGTGAGTGATGATGACTTGCAGAGGTTCAAAGACAGTATAAGTGCTTTCCAGGACCACAGTTGATGAGATAGTGTTATTGTCAGAAGCTCACTCTTCGAGATATACAGTGCATCCAAAAAATAATAAATATATTTGAATATCTGAAACAGGTATTGGTGGTCAGATATGAAAAGTGATATTGTAGAGTTGTAGCAAAGTCTCGTATGTCAGCGGATTAAGGTAGAGCCATAGATGTATGTAGAGTTATTGCAGCCTCTACCTATATTGACACAGAAATGGGAACAAGTTACCATGAACTTCGTGATGGGTTATAGAGGACCCAGATGAATCACGAGACTATCTGAGTGATAGTCGATAGATGGATTTAGTCTACCCACCTTCTGGCTATGGAAATCCCTAGATACTCAGAGTGTGTAGGCGGATTTATATATATAGAAAATTGTGAAACATTGTGTAGCGTTCCAGGGAGCATGATATCAGATAGGGATTCCCGGTTCACTTCCCACTTCTGGGGAATGTTTTTCAGGAAGCTATGAGAAACCGATTGTGTATTAGCACAGCTTCCATCCTCAGACAGATGGTCAGTTAGAGAGGACTGTACAGGTTCTGGAGGATGTGATGAGAGTGTGTGCCATTGATTTTATGAGCTCCTGGGATGATCAGTTGCTGCTAATCAAATTCGCCAATAATGACAGTTGTCACTCGAGTATCGGGATGAGATTATATGAGGCATGGTATGGCCGTAGGGAGTTGTTCCCCGATTTGGAAAAGAAAAAGTGGGTGACAAATTGAGAATTGTTCCCGAATTGGTAAGATAAACCTCTGAGGATATTCAGTTAAATTGTGAGAGATTAAGAACACCTCAGAGCAGATAGAAAAGCTATGCTGACAAGAGACAGAAAATCATTGGAAATTCACCGAGGGTGAATTAGTATTGTTGACAGTTACTTGTCTTAAGGACGTAACGAGATTCGGAAAGAGATATTGGACAAAGTGGAAGGTAAAACCTGTAGGTTGGTATTACCACTTGAATAAGCAGGCATCCACAATGTGTCCTATCTTATGATGCTTCGAAAATATTATCCGAACCCGATATATGTAATTGGATATGAGCTCCAACAACTTAGCTCAATGAAAGTATAACGTATGATTGGAAAATCGATTCGGGCATTAGACGGAAGGAGAAAGTGTTAAGGTTTAAGATGATCTCCCTAGTCAAGTATGATAGTAGTATTACACTCCGAAGAAAATCACTTGAGGTTGACAGTATATGATACGATAGATATACCCGGAGTTATTTAAGGAATCATTTTACTTGGTTCTAATTTGGAGGACCAAATTTCTTAAGTGGGGGAGATTGTAAGACCCGATATTTTCGAGTGCATTTAAAAATGCAAAAGGACTTAAATGGTATTCTCGAGCACGTGCAAGGGTAAAACGGTCAAAAGATCAAAATTCGGTATTAATCGGGACAAGAAAGTTTAATTAAAAATATGGGATTGAGAAATCTTGATCAATAACGAAGAAATAATTATATTTCGGATTAAATTGATCAATATATGAATTTATTGGAATAAACCAGAATTTTCGTATCGAAAAATAACCCCGAAAATAATCAAAAAATATACCGAAAATGCAAAATCGGACTGATAAATTCATTTATGGAATAAATGAATAAAATAATATTTTTTTGATATTTTTGGATTTTAATAATATTTTAATTGATTAAAATATTATTAAAAATAAAATAATAATAAAAATAATAATAAATAGAAAAAATAAGTAAATGAAAAAAAAATCTGAATCGCGAAATCGCGAAACAGAAACGGAAATGGCAGAAGCGAAATAAGCGAGACCGAGGAAGAGGTTCGTCACCGGCGAGCCACCGGCGACTAGGGACCCAGGCGAGGGCCGGCGAAGCAGGCCCGACACCCGCGCAACCCACCGGTAGCTGCGACGCGCGGCGAGGTGGCCAAAAATCGACAGATCGGAAGAGGAGGTCCCGTGGAAGAGAAGCCCGATTGGCGGCCATCGGCGCCGTTTTGGCACCACCTGAGGGTCGATTTTGGAAGCCCAGGTCGTGGCGCGCCGATTGGTGCCAAAATCGGTCGGAGAACCAGCCGGACGGCGTCGGCACGATCAAATTTGCCTAAACCGACCGAACCGAACTGAACCGATCGAACCGGATCGAGCTGAACCGACGGTCTGAACCGGGTTGAACCGGACCGGACCGGTTCAGCCAAAAAGAGAGGAAAAAGGAAAAAAGGGAAAAAAAAGAGGAAAAATTGGAAAAAATTTCAGTGATGCAATCGAGTTTCGGGTAAGTCGGTAAGCGGTCGAATTGACCGATTTAATTTTTGAAATATTTAATTTGATTATTAATCGACTAAAAGTTTACCCGAAAAATTATTTAAATGTGTAGCTCGACGATTGGCATCAACTGGGAGCTCGAGACAGTTTCAATTTGAGTACTATCATGGAATCACGGGTAAGTAACCCTTATTTACGACAATTTACATCGTTATGCGTGTTGATGAAGTTCGGATTTAATTTTCGCATAAATGAATTAAATTCTGAAAAATTGGATAAATTGTCGTAAATATTAAATTGAGATATCCGAGAATTTAGAACAAGGCTAAATAAATATTGCTGGGCCTAATGAGCCCAATAGGCCTTGATAATGTGAATAGTAAGTGGAAAAACGGGCTTAAGGCCGATTAAGGCCCATTAAGGTGCAATCGGGCCCAATGATTTAAATTAAGCCCAGAAAGTATGAAATACAATTAAATTGTATTGTAATTGACCTGATGAATGTGTATCCGCAGTTCCGAAGATTGGATTGGGAGCAAATCGGACTACGTGACGAGTCATCAGTGGAAAGGTCAGACTGTACAGAAAAATGAGGTAAGGGAATTATGTGAGTAGCTAGAGGTAGCTACGCGTATTTTAATAGCCTTTCTGTACACTGAATATGTATGTATACCTTGATAATGTATAATGATCCTAAAAATAGTTTAAATGATTTTAAGGATCAAAATAGGTGAAATGTCTATTTTACCCCTATTGAGGGAAGTTCACCTAAGGATGGTGAAAGCATGACATGCATGAAATGCATGATTTAAGGACTTTTATGGTTTAAGAATTTTATTGGTTTTAATCAAAGCAAATCAGTAGATTGACCAGAAATTGTTAAATTTCACAAGATAACACTACATAGGTGTTATTCATTTTTAAATGGAATTTCTTTGGAAAATAGGCCAACTATCAAGTTTATATGAAAACAGATAGTGCCGACACGTAGTTCGCACTATATCTGTGTTTGTGAATGTGCATAAATGTGCTGGAGCGGTTGCTCGCACTGACTTGTGTGACATCATATGCATGAAATGTGCTAGAGCGGTTCCTCGCACTGATTTTATGATTTGATATGCATGAGAGCTGCTGGAGCCTAGCTCGCACTCTGTTTTGACATGTTTCGACATGTTTTGACTTGTTTTGGCGTGGTATGCATAAAATGGTGCTGGAGCGATTGCTCGCACTAGTTTTAATGAATTGACATGCATGAGAGATGCTGGAGCTTAGCTCGCATCCTGTTTTGATTTAATTATGCATGAAGCCGTGTTGGAGTGTAACTCGCACGAGATTTGATTTACTTGAGCAATCACTCGTGCTGGAGCGTTGCTTGCACGAAGTTTTAAATGGTTTTATAACTCATTTTAAAGCCGTACTGGAGTTTTTCTCGTACGAGGTTTTCATTGAGTTGTTATACATATCCGTACTAGAGCATTGCTCGTACGTGGATTTTACTTGAATTTATAATCAGTTTAAGTCGTACTGGAGCGCTGCTCGTACGCAGATTTTTCTGATTTTTATGAAAATCGTGCTAGATCTTCGCTGGCACGAGGTTTTCTGATATCATGAATATGCATGGAGTCGTGCTTGAGCCTCGCTCGCACAGGGATTTATATTACATGCATATAGCCGTGTTGGAGCCTCCTGTAGACTGTGTGTCACAGTGAGATGATATGCTCACACGTGCATTCTGAGACAGAGATGATTTGGGTGGATAAGACCTATCACAGGCACCCCTGATTGAGCTTGGGTTCACGGAGTACGTTGTACCGTGTATGTCACGCGGAGTACGCTGTACCGTGGGGATTGTTGGAGTGGAGTGGCATTAGCCACGAGGCAGCAAGCCTTGCCCTCGCAATCCTGGTGTTATGCTGTTCTGGCGGGTAGGACGACCCACCTCCCGTTTCAGGTATGATACCCCGCACATTAGGTACCGTGTGGCCATGGATCACTAGGATATGGCCATAGTCCTCGATGTTACTAATAATTACCTGATTGTCTCACATGATATAACTTGTGGTCTGTTAGACCAGGGTAGACCCGAAGGAGGGGTCAGGCCCCCAATTTGACGATTTTATGATTTCATGATTTTATGATTTTATGATTTTATACTGTGATATGAGATTTCAGATGATTTTATGATATGTGACCCTGAAAGAATGGTGGTTTTATAACTGGAGTTTTATAATGAACTTTACTGAATTGTTTTAATGAGATTATTAACCCGGAAGGGTTAGTTTATACTGCAGTTTTAATGAATTGATTTAAATGCAGCAGCATGATGATATTTTCCATGCATTTATTCAAATTCATGATTTGTCTTACATGACATTAAAGAATGCATGATCTTGTTTTAATTCATGCTAATTATGATTTAATGATGTCACATAAAATGCTTTGATGCATAAGTAGTACAATTTATATATGCACGAACAGTTTTGATAAACTAAGTCATTGATGTTTGCATGACTTTGTGCTTGATGATTTTAATGAAAAGAAATGGATTTTAAGGGCATGACATTATGAGTGTCATGCCCCGTTTTCGGGAACCCTTCTATCCATACATTCTCAACTACGGTTGGGCTGTGAGAAGATGCAACTACTAAAATTTATTTATTTACAGCGGAATATTTAAAACTTTAATTCACACTCCCAGGTGTGTGTGTAAATACACAAAATTAATTGTATAAATACCAAGTGTTTACATATCATCCCCATAATACTGTTTACAATTCCAAGATATAACTGTGCGATACGATATATTAGATACAAAATACTCGTGTATACAAATCTTATACCTTTGCGGATTGTGGGAGCTGTTCAACACAAAAGACTTAGAGATCACCGCTCTCTTACTTCTCAGTACCTGGAGGGGGAAAAGTAGTGGGATGAGCAAACCACGGCTCAGTAAGGAAATGTATGCTAGCAGGTAGATATCGTACTACCTACATAGCCCATGCATGCATAAACCAAAACCATGTTTTCGTTATAAATGGAAATATCATACGAACAATGCATTTAAATACATATTTCTCAAGAGCATTTTCGTGTAAATCAAATGTCAAACTTCCATTTAAAACATGCTCATAAATAGTGCCCTCATGGCACGAATGTGAAATCGGAGATTTATTAAAACACGAAATCTCTTTCACTTCTCAAATCATTCTTTCTCGCAAATCTCTTTCTTTTCTGAGATTGTCTCTGTTTCTCGATTCTCTGAGACAGGCATGGAATTTTAGGCAATCAAATATCCACGACTTATGGCCACAGTCAGTGATCCCAGGCCTCACTGATCGGGTGTGCACAGGGTATCACTTCGCCTGAAGGGGATGGGTCAGTCCTACCTCCGGCTCATCTCAATCCACCTCATCTCCTCGTATACTCACGGTGAAGATACGTCGTGTGTCATCTACGCGATACTCGTACTCACGTGCACCCAGCACGGTACATAGTATACCAACGGGTGACTACACTATTCTACGTACAACCGTGGACCCAAGTCCATACTCCAACTCCGATGGACTTTTTATCCTTAAACCATGTCTCATATACCAGGCGAGCAAGCAGCGTGACACACAGTCAACGCAAAGCTCCAGCGCGGTACGATCTATCGTTAAGGCCCAGCCCGTTCAATTGGCCGTCGCCTGGTATCCCCTTGGGTCCCAGACCCCCAGGTTTACCTTAACTCAACAAAACAGGTACGAGCATAGTTCTCGCACTTTCTCAAAACCTCCGTGCGAGTTAAAACTCCCGCACGGTACATCAAGGCTTTAAACCGGGTGTGAGCTAACGCTTCAACACCAAATCTCATCTCAAAACTGATAGATGGCTATTTTCTCTTTTTAAAACTCAAAACACGTTTATTCAAAAAGCATGCTTCTTCATGTTAAAGCATGTAAAATTAGCCAACCTATCATCCACATTTCTCAATCATCAATAACAATATAAAATTGAGAATTTCATTGAAAACATGCATATCATGCTATTTCCTTACCCTATCCCATTTCTCAATACATATATATACATCATAGTACTTTTCATATTTCCACATCATTTCATAAACTTATAATATCGTACTAGTCCTAGCAATATATCTACGAAATTGCTGTAATTACGTACGAACATCTCTATAGCTAACACACAGTCCCTTACCTCGTTTTACTTGTGTGCAACTATCCGCCTTTATGCTTCTTGCGTTCTAATCTTGACTTGCTCCGGCGTATCATCCGAAACTGAAATTCATCCATCAACATTTGAGTCAATGTTTCTAACTCTTATTCAAGTAAACATTTATCCAATGCCTTAATTACCCATTTTTACCCTTTGTGGTAAATCTCCCAATTTATCCTAATATCAACATTTCCAAACCATTTCCACAACATACTCATCCACTCAAGATATCCCATTCATCAAAAATACTCCCACATTCCACTTTCTCACACTTGACTCTTTCTAAGCTATATGCATTTCATACCATCCTAGGTAGTTCTATCCATAATATGCACACCCAAATATCTTTATAATCATTAACTAAACCAATGTACTTGGATTTGTGCATTAGAACTTACCTCATTGGATTTCCTCTTGCTCCAATTAGGATTGCCCTCTATTTCTTCAATCCTTCAAATGGGAAAATGCCTCTAGACTATGTTGTTCTTCTCTTTGATGTGAACAACTTTGTCTCTAATAGCCTCTCCTTAAATCTCACTGAAAATGGCTGGATTTAGGAGTGAGAAACTAGATTTCTTTGAGTTGAAGTGAAATGGAAATGTTTGTCCCGAATTTCTGATGATCCAACTGCTCCCATTTATAGGTTTGACTTGATGAGATCGATCTCCCTTGGGTGGAGATCGATCTGTTCCTCCAAAATCCCTCTCTTCTGAGACGTTTTAAAGGTAGGAGATCGATCTGTCGAGACTGGAGATCGATCTGCTGTCAAACAGAAGCTTAAGGAGATCGATCTGGTCTTATGGGAGATCGATCTGCTTCCAACCCGAGAGCTAAGGAGATCGATCTGCTTCCTTTGGAGATCGATCTGTCCCCTTCCATTTCTCACCTAAGGGCATTCTGGCTCTCCCAGATCGATCTCTCATCCTATGAGATCGATCTGGCCTTCACAAATTCCAGATTTCCTGCAGTTTTTTCTACAATAACCCTTACCAAACACCCTTAATTTACTACCATGATCATTTCCTCATTCATTCATCTTTGAGACTTGAAAATGGGATTTATCCTCACTACATACACATTAAAACTTGTGTAGGATCTTTGTATGACCAAATATATACGATATTACTCGAATGGAATTATACACTTATGTAAATCTTTCCTTCCATTTTACTATACTACTCATATTCCATTTCGACCACATTCTTCTCGTTTTAAGTTCATTTCTTCCTACTCACTCATAATGCAACTTGTACGTATAATCACAATTCTTACTACAAGTGCATACATAATCTTATGAACTTACATTGCATACACTTCACATTACAATACGTCATCTTACTTATGATTCTATTTACATTCCCTTGTTCCTATATACATAGCTATACATGTACGGGGTCTCACAATGAGCATGTAGATAGTGGAGCTATCTACTTACTTGCATAATTGCCTTACTGAGCGTGTGGTTTGCTCACCCCCCTTATTTTCCCATCTTTTCAGAGCACTCACAGTAATTAGTAAGCGGCTGAGTACTTGCATGCTTGATATCCGCTGCTTCCTATCGAGAGACAGGTATACACATTTGTATAGTTTTGTATCTAAATATGTAATGCACAGTACTGTAAACGGATATGATGTCGGGGATGTAGTGTTATAAATACCATTGGGTATGTATTTATTTAAAGTCAAAGAATAGTAAACTCTGATATGTGAATATGATTATGGAAATGGAATGGTAATAGGTAAGAGGTGACTAACACCGAATCATAGCCCAACTGTTTGGTAAGATGGTCACGATGAGAGAAAGATAAGAATTAAATAATAAATGAAAAAGCAAAAAATTTACTCTGATTTTTAGGTAATTTGGGTCGTGACAATAAGACAAGTGGAAATTGTTTAGTGACTACATTGACAGGGAAAAGAAAAATTTAATTCGAAAATTTCAATAAGCAGAAAATATGTTAGTGTACAGTTTTGCCACGGCTTTTGGGTCATGACTTGTAGAGGATTTTAGGATGAAAAATCCCTTATTTTTGGGCCAAAAACGAGTCAAAATAGATCTAAAATGGTTGGTTCAAGTCAAAATGACCCATTTTCTAGTAAAAAACCCGAAGAGGTAAGGAAGAAGATGAGGCGCGTGTGTTGCACGCACTAGATCTTCACGTTGGTGCATGTGTCACATGTGTCATAAAGAGTTGTCTCTAGCGCTTAAATTGGTATTCATCTAAAAACAAAATAAAAAGGAAAGGGGGGGGGGGATGCCCAATTTACTGTTGGGCCATGTTGTTGGGTGGGTAGTTTTTTTTTTTAAATTAATTGGGTTTCCATTTTTTTTTGTTATAATGGGCCATCAAGTTTTGTATTTTATTGGGCCATTTTTTTATTTTAATTAGGCCTTATGGTTTCAATTTATTTGGGCCATAAATATTTAATTAATTTAGGCCTAAATATTTTTCTTACTATGGGCATAATTTAGTAATTTTGGGCAATTAAAATTAATTAATTTTTGGGGGCCATTTTGCCTAATTAATTTAGGTGCCTTATTGATTAATTAATTTTATTTGGCTATTGAACTTGGATTAATTATTAGTCATTTTACTTAATTAATTAATAGGTCATTTTGGGTAATGGTTTAATTGGTTATTTTGATTAATTAATTATTGGGCCATTTGGTTAAGTAATCCTTAGGCCATTTTGACTATAAGGCTAAATTTATATAATAGCCTTAATTACTTGTTAAGGCCAAAATTAGATGAGTATAAGTGAATATTTGGAAGAATACATTTTAGGGTAATTTGTGAAAGTTTACTTATCCATTCACTACAACAAATTTGACAATTTGTGACGATTGTTCTATGTGACGCATTAAATTTTGTCACATAAACTATATCATACGTGACGAATTATATTATTCGTCACGATTTTTTATTATTTTAATATTTGTTATGACGATATAAAAAATCGTCACATGAAAGTGTCACTAAATATTTGGCGCCAATTTTTTTCACTAAACATAAATGGAGGGAAATTTTTTTGTGACGTTTTTTAACTTTTGGTGACGATTTAATTTATTGTCATAAATGAACACTTTATATGTGACAAATTATATAACGTCTCATTTCTGTAAAAGCGTCACTAAATATTTGACACCAAATTTTATAATAAAATATAATTTGTGGGAAATTTTTTTATGATGTTTTTTTATTTTTGGTGACATTTGTGTTTTCATCATGAAAAAACACATTTTATGTGACGAATTACTTTTCATGACGTTTTCGTAAAAACGTCACTAAATATTTGGCGCCAAGTTTTATCCCCAAATATACATACTTTAATATTTTCGTGACTTTTTTTTTTAATTTTTGGTGACATTTTTGTTTTCATCATAAAATAAACACTTCAAATGTCAAGAATTACTTAACGTTTTGTTTTTGTTAAAGCGTCAGTAATTATTTAGCGTCAAATTTTATCACCAAATATACATAATTGAAAATTTTTTTGTGACTTTTTCTTTTTTAATTTTTAGTGACGTTTGTGCTTTTATAATAAAATAAGCATTCTCTATGTGACGAATTACTTAATATCTCGTTTTTTTAAAAATATTATTAAATATTTGGCACCAAGTTTTATATTCAAATATCATGTGAAAAATTTGTTTGTGACTTTTTTTTATTTTCGATGACGTTTGTGTTTTTATCATAAAATAAACACTTTATATGTGACAAATTACATAACGTCTCATTTTTTTAAAAACGTTACTAAATATTTGATGCAAAATTTCAGCATATAATAAATATACATGGTTGAAATTTTTTTGTAATATTTTTTTATTTTTGGTGACACTAATATTTTCATCATAAAATAAAAACTTTATATGTGATGAACTACATAACGTCTCGTTATGTAATGAGGACCTAGTAAGAAAATTCAAGAGACAATATTGATTTGAGAGAGTACCATGAGCAAAAAGAGAAACAAAATAAGAAGCAAAGACTTGAGCTTGGAGGCTTGTTAGCATTTCACTACAGTTGGTTAGACACATGTGTTGTCCGTATATAGCTTTGTTAGTATTTAATAGTTCAGTGATGATTTAAGTGGTAGAAAGTGGTAGAAAGATGTGATTATTATAATCATATAATTTTAAATATAACTATATTATATTTTAAAAATTTTGAAACAAAATAATATATATCCAAATTATAAGAATTATGGATGTAGTTGAATAAAAAATTTAATGAATATTTATCAAATATGTTATTAATAGGGTTTTTAAATTTTATAAACAAACTTGAGATATTGACACAAATATTTTAAAGAAGATTAAAAAGATAAAAACAAAAAATATGATATATATTATCATCTAAAATTTTTCATAAACATTATATTTAATAGTTATTCAAATTTAATTTATTTTTGTTACAAAACACATTTTTCAAATAAATTATGACAAACAAGAATCAGACAACAAATCTTGTAGCAACTCACCATGAACGATAACAAAAAAATTTTCACAGTTATAATTAATTTAATAAGATAATGTGAGCAATTGAATTATTGAAGATAATTAAAAATTATGAAAAATTAATTTCAAATATTAACGACATGTTGAAGTAAATAAATAAATTTATTTATGAAATTGAAAATCAACATGATATATTGGATAAATTAATTTTTAGATATTAAGGAATTGAAAATTTAATAAAAATATATATATGCAATCAAATATATATATAGATATAATATTATAATATTATATTATACATAATATATTATATATATTATAAAAAAAAAGACTGGGCCAAGTCTGCTAACAGAAGACTTAAATCATGTCGCTGCAAAGAAGATGTGATTTATTGAAAAAAGAAAAAAGAAAGGAGTCTAGTGGGGAAAAATCCCACCAAAGCCGGCCCCATCCTCAGTATTCGACCAACTCCCTCACCCCCTGATCTCTACCATCCCTCGTCGCCGACTCTGCCATTATCCAAAAAAAAAAAAGGTAAAGAAAAGAAGAAGCAGACCCGAGAGAACCATCACCCACCTAAAACCGCAGTAAAGCAGGGGAGAATGAACTGCGAGCGGGTCAGGAGAGTTGAAAGCAAAGAGAAGAAAAGAGAGACTTGAAAGGAAACTGGAGAAGGAAACTATCGAGGGGGAAGAGAGTGTGAAAGCCGAGAGAGAGGAAGTAGAGGGCTGGCGAGAGTGACGTGGAGAAAAGAACTGGAAGGGATGTCGGATGAAGGAGGGAAAACTGAGAGAGGGACTATGCAAAGGCGAACGTGGTTGGAAGAAAGGCGGGCCTCGGCACTGATTTGAGGCTGAAGAAAGCTAGGATAGCCGCCTGTTATGGGGGCTGTTGTTGGGCACCGAAATAGGGGTGAGACAGAGGGTTCACACTGGGCGATTTGTGTGTTGAGCTATGCCTGAAACAAAGGCTGTTAGGGGTTATTAGCTGGTTATGGGCTGTTCCAATGGCTGATCCAAGCGAAGAAAAGAGGAAGAATTTTATATTTAGTTCGGGTTAGTGCAAGATAATTGGCAAAACAACGCCGTAAATGCGTCAATTTTATAAAAATATCTAGAGTTTAATTGATAAATATCTGATATAATAGTAGTGATCTATTTTCTGAAATGTTCTGTTTGATTGTTGATAGCAATCTTCTTCATTGACATTGCTGTTATATTAAATTGCTTCTGGAAAAAAAATCAAGTCAAAATTTCATCTTCTTGTTGAAACAGGAGCACCCTTTACCTCTAAGACGCCTCTTTCCTTTTGTCAGTACAATGGAAGTGTTTGTTGCAATTCCACTTAGGATCTGCAATTGAGGAATCAATCCAAGTCAATGGATGTCTCTGATTCTGCTTGTGCTTCTCTCCTTAAATCAATACTCTGCTCGGTAAGAGTGGCACTCAACCCTTTGTAATGCATAGTACCTATGAGTTTTTTATTTTTAAATCCAACATGAACTAGTTGAAAGACTGATTGGATTAAGGTTATCACATAAACATTTTGGTGGTCAAAATTTAAGGTTACTAGTATTAGATCAGTACAAGTCAGAAGAATACTTACCATGGGACTGCCATTCACCTCCCATCATGGTGGTCAAATTCTCTTTGGACCTAAAGATGGATATTTATATTTTATGATGAGAGATGGGGGAGGCAAAGGTGATCCTTTCAACTTTTCACAAAACAAGAGATCTTTGCTTGGAAAGATTTTGAGGCTTGACATAGATACCACACCAAGTAAGTATTGGCATCAAATTTTCCTTCATATCTGAATCGCCAGAACTAAATTGTTATCTGAAGTTTCAATTTTTCAACTTTGCAGGTGCAAAAGCTATCAATGACCTTGGTCCATAAGGAAACTACTCAGTTCCTAAAGATTATCTTTTTTCAATTTTTCAAATTGATTGGAACAACATATATGCTGTTAAGTTTTATCTATGATACTTGTTTCATGAATCATTAACACATGGATTTTGAAGGCAAGACATTGGAAGAGGTACTATATGTTTACAATTTTGGTTTATTATACCTTTTTGTTCTCATTGCATTTTTTTGGTGGAGATAGGGTTTTGAATTTTCTATTAAGTTTTATCTATGATACTCTTTACTGGTGGATCATTTGTATCGGGATAGTTGTGCATATTTTTTTTCCTAACTTTAGCCGGTTATATTGCTATAGAGCAGCAGATGCTAAAAAGTTGGACCAACTGTCATCCTTCCTTCTAGCTTAATGAGAAAACTGCAAATTGAAGGAAAGGAATTAAGATTCTTGAATATTGTAGTCGACTGTATCTGACCTTGTTGAATTCTAACTGTTGTAGGTTATACTATCCTCCATGGTGCTAAGACTAATTTGTACCTTCCTTAGCTGTATTTTTTTGATGTAGTGCGCAAGTAGAAATAATGAAAAGAAAACCTGAATAGAGGTTAAAATTGATGTAAAAATGAACCTGGAACAATGAAACTAGGGTTGAAGGTTGTAGAACCTCTAAGGCTCTAACAATAATATCCAAGTATAATATGGTTGCTTAATGTATCTAAAAGACTATTTATACTAGAATCACTGCAGCTTTTAGTCCTACCCTTAGATACACATGAGCCTCCTCTAATTCCTAGCAGTGACATGCTAGTCACTTGACCACTTAATAAACATAAAGAAAAACATATCGAGATAACCAGTTTAGATAAATTCTAGAATGCTCGTGTATCGTCTTTTAAGCCCTTGTGAATAGTTACAAGATCTTTCATAAAATGAGCATTTCCTTCGAAACTTGGATTACCCAAACTGTTTGTCTTAATCATTGTTTCTCTCGCTAGCTCTTACTTGAGACATCTGTATCTTTTCATATTGAAGATTTCTAATTGTAAGAGAAAGTCTTCTTGCAACTTTATTTTTTGTGTAACTTGTCTTCACACATGAGTAATGCATCCTATGCGCATAAATTAATTTCTCATTTTATAATCCTTTGATAGGTTGTTTTTTCATCATTTTTTGCTATTAATTTCTTATTGTCTTTCATAAATAATAGTTTTAAATTTTATTTATTATTTAATATATTGTATTTATCATTTGTTAATAATTGTTTATTGTAGCTTCAAGTGACTCAAACTCACCATCAACACAAACACCCTCTACACAAGATTTGGATTGAGAGCTATGAGATGAACTTGTACCAATGATTTCCTATATCTGGTATATTTTGTTTAAAAAATTCAAATGTGACCATCGTATTTTATTTGAGCTTTTGGATTTAGACAATGTGGATTATATTAGTTTTATTACATTTGGAACAGTAGTATTATTGGATTATGATTACATACTTTATTCAAGGTATTACATTTGAGATTCATTGCAAATCTTAGATCAATTATTTACTTTGCAATACTAGTTAACTGGATTTTGCATGAGCAATATTATTTATATTTGATTATTTAAGAAAAATATAAACATTATTTAAATTTAAAGAAATTTGTCAATATTATTGCAACATTAAATATTTTATGACGTATTATTGTCATAGATAACAATAACTTATGTCACTTATAATGTGACAATTTATATATCGTCTCCTAAAATTAAAATTTTAACCATCTTTAGTGACATTTAAAAGTTTTTATGACGTTAGTTATATGGTAATAAATTGATGTTTCGTCACCTTAAAACAAATTTTAATCTTTTTAGTGACATTTGAGAAGTTTTTTACTAGTATATGTGACGAAAATATGTCACTTATAGTTTGACGATTTAATATTTCGTCACGTAAAATTAAAATTATCACTATCTTTAGTGACATTTGAGAGATTTTTTGATGTTACCTTACTATCAAAGGTGACGATAATATGTCACCTAAAGTGTGACGTCACTAATATTTAAAATTTTATCACATATTCTGTGACGTTAACGGTATTTAGTGACGAATATTTGTATTAATTTATGACTTACTCGAATGTCACAAAAAAGTAATCATAACGTGACGTTATTTACTATCGTCACGTTAGATTCGTGAATAGGTGACGAAATAATAATATCGTCACATTTGACCTTTAGCGACGACGCAAAGGTGACGAACGTCGTGACAACATAATTTTCGTCATAGAAATATATTGGTGACGAAAAATTAATATTTTGTGACATTAGTTTATGCGTCACAAATTGCTAAATTTGTTGTAGTGATTTAATTCATAATTCACTTAATTTAGAAAGTACCCATGCCCATACAATTTTGATAATTTGCCCAATTAAATGGGTATAAATATATTATTTGGATATACTGTTTGAGCTGGTTCTTTAGATTCAGATCTATCCGTTTCATTAATAATTTATTTAAGCAAACACACTCTTTAAAACAACATTGCCTTATTATATGAATATTTACATTTACGTGAAATTAATTAATTTTGGACCCAAAATTACTACATATGCTTAAGAAAATGAATATTTCGGTTGGAGTTAATTTTAGTCAATTAATTATAAGAATATTCTTAAACTTACAAAAATCAAGAATCGAATTGATCAGTACTTGCTTGTCGCAAGAATGGTCATGAAGATTTTATGATGACTTTTTTGGTCATTTTAAAGAAATAATAATAAGGCAAAGCTTGTGATAGTTGCATAATTTACCAAGATCTTTAGAAGTGACAATTCTTTCCTTGTCAGATTGCTTGTTACTTTGAAGGATGCTTGGGAAGGGGAAGATTTTGGTTTGGATATAACATGATTTTTCTACCCTGTTCATGGGTGATCATTCTGGTTTATATTCAACCTGTTATGTCTTATTCTTTGTAACGTGTTGTGGATAAACATAATATTGTTTGAGTTATTCCACTAGCCTCAATTAATTTTGATTTATCTATGCAACTATCACATATAACATTTTTAATAGGATCAAATTAGAGAAAATAGTATGAATCACTTTTTAAAGTTTTAGGTATATTAAACTTAGAAGTGGCCTAAAGAGTTGGTCTATCTTCTGTTCCCACTATTTTGAGCTCTTTGAGGACAAAAATATTAGTATAGATTTTAGGAACACTCAAATGAGAATTCTCTAAATATATAGCGTATACCATTAATAAGCGTATCAGAGAGAGTGTTTCAATCAGTGAAAATCACAAAGTTTCATGGATGCCATTTAGGAATAGTTCACTAGTACTAATAAAGGTTACTTGTAATAGGAGACTAGTTCCACATGTGGCAGATTTTGAGTTACTTCCTTTTGGAGTAGAGAGTGTGAGATCTTTCAAGTTCACAGATCTCATTCAACGTACCTTAATGGATAAAAGGAAGCATTTCATTAAATATCAAGAGTGATATTGTCATCTAGGAGGAAAAGATATTTTAGGTTAATAGATCTCATTCAGTCCTCAAGATGACGTATGCCAATATTACTACTAGAAATAATATCATTAAGAGGTCTCAATAGACGGTTATTAAAAAAGAAATTTACCAAGTTTATTTCCTATTTTAGTTCAACCAATACCTCTGGATATTGAAAATTAGAGGAGTTTAGTTTTCTAGATTGGGATGTGTATGAAAAGGCATTCTGTTAGCCTTTATTTTGGATCCAATTTAGAAGGTATGCCTTCTAATTATTGGTAGTTGGATATCAGTGCTATTGTCGATAAAGCCATAAGCAATTGGAGACCAAATAAGGGGAAACAGTTGTGAATATGGGTAATAGGGTTAAAATTCGTGCTGGAAACATAAGAGTTTCTAGATTATTGTTACCTATCAGACTGTTTTGAAACTACCGTCAATTTATACTTTTCATTATGATAACGAAAAAGTAAATCTGTTTAGTAACAACATGTCTGTTGATGTTGACATTCTATGTGATGGATTATGTACAATAGACTTGGACCTCAATATTAGGTAAATTTTCTTTAGCAATGAATGATGTGAATGTTGAAATACGAAATCTATCATGTTGTGGTGTAAGAGTTAATGACATTTTGATTTTGGCATATTAGAGATTGCATGAAGGGAAATCTTGCTACTAATGTTAATGACATGGTTATCGGATATGGAGATGATTAGGAACTGAGTCCTACCGAAATTTATAGATCATTACCACATACAATATTTAGTGTATATATGCATTTCATCACCTTTACTGAAGACCATTGTAGTTTAGGTAATGTGGAGTGAGAAGTTTGATCCTATAGATACCTTAAACCTTTTGACTGATTATGCTGTGTAGCTTACATTAGGTAAGCTGCTTAAAGCAATGATCAGACATGGGTGATAAATACTGTGGTCAGTATCATAAAGCTAGGCATAATCTTATATCGATTTTTCGTTAAGTGTACCATAGAATTATGTGTTGACGCCCAATATACTATGCCTAGAATACAGGAACAAAATAAGATTGTAGTAATAATCAATTTACATTCTGGATATGGTACAATTTATGGTGAGTCACTCCAAATTTTCAAGACTGAAATTATGAAAACTTCAATTCACATTCTAAGTTGAGATCCAAGCGAAATCAGTTCCCAAATTCATCATAAGTTATAGTCAGACAAGAAGTCGAGTTTGTGTTGCCTTTTATTGCAACTCCTAGAGGTCTCCACTGCAGTGCACAGTCATACAAGTAATATAGGAACATAAGTCACAAAATATCATACCATAGAGATTAGTTAGTTTAACTGATTACCAGATAATTACACCCTAAGTATATTTTAACAAATTATGGAAAAAGGGTGATCTAAAAAGACTAATTACATAAAATGAAATAAAAAATAGAATAAAAAGGAAATAATAAGACAAATGAAAATAAGAAATATTTACAAAGCACAAATAGCAAATATAAGGCAACTACAAAACAAAAATATGAAAATTAAAATCAATAAAGTAAATGGGCCAAAAATGCAAATCATAGAAAATATGACCTAAAATGCAAATAATAAAAATAAATCTAAAAATCCTAATATGAAAATAAAATATGCATGAAACCAATTGAATTAAAAAATGCAAAATAACTAAATTTAATGCATGTGAACCTAAAATCCTAATTAAAATCCCTAAAAATCCTTGATGGTAACCTTAACCTTAAATTACCCTAAATGTCTTAAAATGAATCCTAACCCAAAATGAAATATAAACTAAAGTAACACATGATTAACTAATAAATTCTACACTAATGAATGCATGTAAGAGAATATATTTTTGGATTTTAAGAAAAATAAAACCAATGAACCTAAATATGCATGAAACTAACCATAAATGTATCTAACCCTCTGTAATCACCACGAATCTTCTTGGACTTGGTTTTAACCATGAATAGTAAATTAATCAATTGAGATTAAAAATGTGTTCCTTAGTGGATGATTAAATTAAATTATATTTTTTGCACAAGAGATTTAGATAAGCTTAAGTAAATAAAAATTTTATTTTGTAGCATAAATAAATACAAAACTATATGTGATGTCAATTGAAATATGATGTAATATTATACCCCATTAATCAAATTATAATGGATTATTAATGTTAGACCATTTTAACATTTTAAAGGAATAAGGATTGGCGTCCAAAGAAGCCAACCCAATCTACTCCAAAACAATAGGCTTATGTGATGATGATCAGTACAAGTGAATACTCAAGGAAATAGATAAATACATATAAAGGTGCACTAGGAAATGACAGTTATGGTAGTGAACGGTGGTGATGATTTTGATCAACAAGGAAGAAGGCCCTCGGTTTTTAAGGAAAAACAAAGCAGCACCACGAGATGAGGTTTAGCTTCATTGGAAGCCAAACTCAAGAGTGTTTTCTGCTGCAATAGAATGCAACAGAAAACGTGAGATAGGTGAGATGATGGGATGGTTCTCGGTGGGAAGGAAGAGAAGAAAATGAAGCAGACTCGTGACTGCTGTTGTAACAGGGAAATGACAGGTGATTAAGGAGGATAGCATGGGGGCAGACATGCTGAAGCAACAACAGCAATGACAGGCCTAAGGTAAGTGGGGAAAATGTTGGAATGATGGAAGGAAAAAAAGTGAAAAAGTATGAAATGAAGCACGTAATAGCTGAGGTCTCTGCTATGTACAACAACCACAACAATTTAAATATGTTAAAACTTAGGAATTGGTGGTGTCCTATCAGCGTGGGATTATAAAACCTGAACTGAAATTAATGGAAAATTGTAGGTGCTGGCTACTACAGTGTGTTGGTTGCTGGAAATAGAGGAAGTAACCGAGGATATATAGGAGAAGTTGGTGGCTGACTGAGAGACATGACCAGGGAAACGTAAGGAGGAAACTGAAGAGAAAAGGAAAATGGAAGGGAGATGGTCTGACCGAGACAGGGTATGGAAGAAGAGAAAACCAAGGACAATGGATTTGGCCTGCAATTGCAGCAGAGAAAGAGAGAAAGAGAGAAAGAGGAGAGAACCGAAGCATAATGGGGTTGAGCAACTTGCACGAGGTCTGTTGCAGGAGAAGAAATAAAGTCAGACTAGAGCATGGAACCTGAGAAAGAAAACATGAAAGAAAATGAAATGATAGAAAGGCATGATGCCTGCTGAAAACTACACTGATTTGGTGAAATAAATAAAATGATGTAGAGCAGCTGAAGATAGGCTGAAACACAAAAAGGAGGTGTGGCATTATGGCTGAAAATTTACTGGATAGATGTTGGAAAAATCAGGAAAGTTAAATGAGGGAGTTAGTGAGGGCTGTTCGGTAGCTAGTAGGAATTAGATTGACAGAGAGAATATATATAGGGAACAAAGGATGATGAGTAGAAAGCTTGAAGAAAAACCAAGAGGAGACTAGAAAGAGCTAGTCAGTGAGCAAATCGAGCCCTTCTTCCCCATAATTTCTCCAACAAATTTAGCTTGTTTTCCTGCACATTTTCCTTATTCCCTTCATCCTACAGCCTTTTCCCATATTTTCCTTACTCTTCACTATTCCACCATTGCTTCAAAACCGATTTGCATCATTGATAGACCATTGCCACTGCCAATCATCCATACGCAGTACCACCATTCAACGTAGCCACTTGGATGCTGCTGCCGTGCATTTTTTATCATCACTTTGCCTTGGTTAAGCAGTAAAGGTGACAAAGGAGGCTGGTAAGAACTTAAGCATGATAAAGGAGGACTAATGAGGGAAGAAAGGCGTTGGACTAGTGTTTGAGGAACGAAACAGAGAACATGGGCAGTAAACAAGGTAGGATCATCTACTGCTAGGGAAAAGAGAAGCGAGTGGTTACAACAGTGCCCGAAAGGAAGCTGCTGGTGGCATGGAGAAACAAGCCATGAAACAAGACTGAGTAGAGGTTGAAGAGTTTCATCATTCAGATTTGTTTTTTTTTTTTTTTTTTACTGCCACTCTATTGTTTGGTTATTGGTGTGAGAGACTTTACTGCATTATGATAATGTTGCCAACACCGATTGCCATAAAAGGAATTTCCATCTCAGCCAAGTTTTCTTGAGGTTCGGGATTATTAATCCAGTCAATCCAAGGAGGACGAAGCTGAATCCAACAAAAAAGGAAGAGACCTAGATAGGTAGAAAGGAGAGAAAGACTAGGTGGAAAAGAAATAAGACCATTTAATTGGGCAAACTTGAAAAGAACAATTGAGAGAGGTAAACAAAATAAAGGAAATAAGAAGTAATAAAATTAGAGCAATGTTAGCTTAATTCGTGTTAAATGGCCAAATTAGATAAATCGAGTTTAAGAATTTCATGCGGTTTAATAGAGTAGCATTAAACTTGCCATGACTAATACAGTTAACTGACCATTTTTTGTAGTTCTAGAGGAAGTGAACTTACAACAACAAACTGACTGACTCCTATATCGAGGCTTAAAGGAAATCACCGACATTCACCGGGGTAAGAAGAATTTTGTGAGCTGTTAAAGTTATTTACACGTATTTTTTGTTGAACTGTAGATATATATTTTAGGTCGATTTTATAGTTATGGAAATTATAGAACTTTAGCCTTTGTTAAATGGCTTAATCTTACCAATAAAATTAATTTATTTACATAGACACCGATACGACTTAAAATATTGTTTTAAATTGAAAATCCCTAGTTTTAATTGCCACATTCTACATACTGGATTTTAACCAAAAAATGATGAGTCAGCTCCTATTTGAATTGTTTTATATACTGAATTGAGTTTAGAACTGTTTTAATGAAAATGAGCTGCTTATCAATCCGTATCGGATAAAAGTGTTTGATCCGCGTGCCGACTATGTGTTGCACTGCCTGATTCATACTTACTAGAGATAATGGACTTAATTAAGACATGCTACACTGTTATTGTTACTGATATTGTTACTGTTATTGTGGTCCATGGAATATGATGTAATGTGCGACACGCACATGAGTACGTTGTACCATGTTTTTGTCTTCGGACATACCGTACTGTGAGCCGGTTGGGTAGCTAATAAAACTTGAGTTTATGATAAACCGAGAAAAGTGAGCCTAGTTAAGAAATAAATTTGGAATAAATTATAGAAATTCAAGAAAATTATTCTGAGGCCATGAAAAGTTAGTATAAGGTAAGATTTACTTGAAAAATTAAAATCAAGTGGAAATATGGAGGCTTGGACGTTTAAATGAATTTTTAAAGTGAACTGAAAGCTTAAAGCCATTTTGCTCGGTATTTAGAGGTGGCAAACGGACGGGTTCGGTTCGGGCTCTCTTCGGGCTCAGGTTTTTTCGGGTTCGAGTTTTTTCGGGTTCGGACTTTTTCGAATTCGGTCTCGATTCTAATCGGTCAGGTTTAGCGGGCCGACTTGAAATATTTTGAAATTTTATTAGTTATGATTTTTTTTAATTTTGAATGTGATAATTAATTTAATTTTTATATGATTTTATATTTTAATAATTATTTATATAAAAACAAATTTCTATATTTTAATATTTATTATTTGACAAAAATCATTTACTCTTTTTTAATTTCCTACAATATTTACTATAAAATAGTAGATATAACTATATTCATTAAATGTAAAAGAAAATATTACATATAAATATTATAGGAAGAAAAATACCAATTAATATTATCATTTACCAAAAAAATGTTAATATGAATAAATGGTCAATTAATTAACTCTATTTTATTTTTAATTTGTTTTTTATTTGTACATAAATTGTAATTAACATTATTGCATTAAATATAATCATTTACATTAATTAATCAAATGTCTCATTAAAAATTTAGAATATTGAATTAAAAAATTACATATTTTAAACATTTGATATAATTATATCATATACAATTATACACTATGATATGAACGATATTTTGTAGTTGATATAATAAATAAAAAAATATATTTATACAATAAAATTTTGTGAGCTTACAAAAATAAAGCATAATATAAATAATTCTGAAATTAAAATAGATAATTATGATTAAAATAATAAGTTTTTAAATTTTAAACAGAAATCACTAAAATTATATTTGAATGAACCAAGAGAAGATTATGAGATTCAAATTGATGTTCTTGATTATTGGAAGAAAAATCAATTTCGATACCCTTTACTTTCACTTATGGCTAAGGTTATATTGAGTATTCCAATTACCACAGTTGCATCCGAATCAACATTTAGTATGGGTGGTAGAGTTATCAACAAATGGAGAAATTGTCTCACAACACATAATGCAGAAATTTTGATTACCACTCGTAATTGGCTGTATAAATATGATATAGATCAAGATGGTATTATTAATTTTTTATTATTTAAATTCTTATATGATTATTTTTAAATATTTTATTAGATGAAGAAGATGAAATAATGAGATATGGAAGGAATGTTGGATTAAATTGAACTGGTTAGTTTGTGGAGGAGGATGAAGAGTTCTAATTGCAATGTATGTTGATATTTTATTTCTTACTAGTTATATTGTTAAAAATTAAAATTTTTTTATTAAGAGTAATTGTGATTGATCATTACCTCATTAATCTTATTTGAAGACAATGTCGTTCTTGGAGAGTTTGGTTGCTTCCTGTATTTACAATCTTTCCGAGCATGTTATTCATCAAACCGCTAGCGTTGAATGGAATGATCGTAATTTTCCTGTTTTGTTCTTCAAGCAATGTGTGGCTAGGGATTAGTTTTTCCATGGCTAGGTGGCTGTGTATGGGAATGATTGTATTTTTTCTATTTTGTTGTTCTTGTAATGTTACATGTCATAGCTTCAGGTGTTTGATGTTTTCTTTGCTGGTTTGTTTCCTACTATATTGGACTAATTTAGAATATAACAATTATTGACTTGTTAATGGCATGAGAATTTGGATGCAAACATGTTATAGTTGAGTCTAAATCTTTTTTTTTGCAGTGAAAAATTTATTACAGCCTTTAA
This sequence comes from Firmiana major, assembly GCA_033439115.1. Classification (NCBI taxonomy): domain Eukaryota; kingdom Viridiplantae; phylum Streptophyta; class Magnoliopsida; order Malvales; family Malvaceae; genus Firmiana; species Firmiana major. Next base: position 46,261,797 of record CM065905.1, read on the forward strand.
AAGGGTATGGTCCCCTCTTTCAACTTTCAATTCTTATTTTTAGCATAATCACCATTTAAAAAACAAATCACTATTTTTCTGTTTACGAGTTAAAGGAGTCAGAATTTAAATTCTAATTTTGTTAATAATATATTCAATATTTTATACGAAATATCAAATTTAAATAAATGTTACAATTATATAATGATTTATATATATATATATATATATATATGATTTATTATTGTATTAAAATTAAAATTTTAATATGAACTAAATATAATAAAATAATAAAATAATTGTTTTTATAATAAAATCAAATATTATATTTAATAATATATTTATTATTTATTATTACAAATATAATAAGCATAATATTGAAAATTATTTGATATTGAATATTGTATTGTGTTTTAAAATAATTTTATTTAATAATTGAATTTAAATATTCTATATTTATTTTGTTGATAATAAATTATTGATATATGTAATAAATAAATAATGATTGTTTTAAAATTTGATAAATTTTAATTAGAAAAAGTGTATTATTTATTTATTTTTTTAATATAATAATTATATAATTATAATTCGGGTTTTTCGGGTTATAAATTCGGGTTTTCTCGAGTTTTGGGTCGGGTTAGTTTCGGGTTCGGGTCGTATCGGGCTCGGGTTATGTCGGGTTCGGGTTTTTTCGGTTCGAGCTTTTCTCGAGTTCGGGCCTTTGACTTTTTGGTCAGTTCGGTCCGATCTCGGACGGGCTTGGGCGGGTTTTCGGGCTCGGGCCAACTTTTGCCAGCTCTTCGGTATTGACCCAATCGAGTAAAATGAGCTCAATCGGGGAAATTTTCTTAAACAAGTGACCTCTAAATTTTTATGAGAGATACTAAAGATATAATAGAATATTGGAGAAGTGAGAAATTGACTAGAAATAGTTTTTTGAGATTTTACAAAACAGGGCAGGAAATCTGCCCAGCATAGTCAATTGACTAGCTCATGTACACTCTTGGATTTGAAGCTCATCCAATGGTCCAAAAATTTCCATCTCCTGCAGATATTTACCCTACTTAATAAGCTAACAGTAGCCCTTGGAATCACCCCATTTGCTTTCCTATCCCGAGAGATCCAACCATTTCTTTCTTTTCTTCTTCCTACCGAAACGTGACTGTGCAGTCTTCATTGAGCAATTTTTTTGAGGCCCTTCTGGCAACGGCCAAGAAGGAAGAAATCTTTCCATGTGAGTCTTCTCAACATATAAAAAATTCAGCCCTAAAGGAGTTCATTTTCATGGTGAGAAGTTAGAGAGAAGTTCGAAAGTCAAAATTGCCCTGTTAATGGGCAAGTGAAAGCTTGGATTTTTTTATGAATGTGGTTGATTTTTCTTGGGTTTTTGAGTAAATCTAAGTTGTATATTTGATGATTTATAGTTGAAGGCTGATTTGGAGATTTATTGGAGTGATTAGCTATAACGACCCGTGACCTATAAAAATTCAGGGAAATTTTTTTTTTTTGAAACTTCGACTTGCAATTTAATCCTTTATTCACTTAAGCTGTATTCCTGTTCAGTGTCAATCCTTAAAAATATTCCATTTCATTTATCCTTATACAGGTTTTATCTCGACACATTACTTTCAATAGATGTCTGTGCATACAAATGGTCTGGTAAAGAGATAAGAATGTATACCTCACGCATGTACAAAAGGTAGTCTGGGGAAGCTCATATCCGCTAGCCTACATTTTCTACGCAGCATTTATTAACTGTAATTCACTGCAAAAATTTGAGAGGTAGAGGGGGGAGCTTTCGAGAAAAAGCCCAGTAAGAAAGTGCATTTAAAACGATCATAGTGATTAAAATATACAGAAAAACATAATAATACGTAAAATAACTTCTCTCTGCAACTAATATAAAGGACCTCCGAATTTAAGAAATCAGAAGTATCATCAATCAAAACGTGAATCTTTAAGTACTTGACTTAACAGTCATAACATAACCTTTCGTATATTCAGAATTTCAAAAATATATTTGCATATAAATCACATATCACAGGGTCAAATCTGAAAACAGAATTTAGTTCAGATAGAGACTATGCTGGCCTATATGATTATCATGCATCAATAACAAAATCATCCTCCGTAGAGGGAATTCAGAACCTAAGGCCATGGTAGGGCTGTAGACGTGATCAAGGTCGTACAATGTTCAGACACCCGAAGGTGGAATTCAGACGCCACAAAGGCGAAGTTCAGACGCCACACAGGCGAAGTTCAGACGCCACAAAGGCGAAGTTTAGACGCCACAAAGGCGAGCATGACATGCGTTAGCATACAACATAAGTGGCCCTTAGTCTCAAAACATACTATAGTTTCATATATAAAAATATCGAAATACAACCATCTTATTCAAAAGACAATTCCAGAGAACATACTCTTATTTAGAAGTCAAATTCAGAAATATGCAATTATTCAGAATACAAATTCAGAGAACATGTTCTTGTTCAGAAAAAAAATTCAGAAACACGCTTTTATTTAGAAAAACCAATTCAGAAATCATGCTTACTCAGAAGACAAAAGCAAAAAACATGCTCAAAAATCATAGTTCAAATCTTTGAGTTTTCCTTAATCACGGTTCAGAAAGTAAACTATTACCATTTTAAATTACACCCCCTTACCTCGATTTATCGGGAATTTCAAGTTCGAGTAGTGACGACTCCAAGTATCTCCCTTAAATCCTTCTACGATTCTCCTCGGTGTCTGTCCGTAATCCTTGATTGTCTCATCGTAGTGAGTCGACAGGTCCGATCCACTCGATAAATTTTTTGGAGCTCTTTTCTCGAGATTTTTCCCAATTTTCAAACCTATGTAACTCATTTTCTATTCCTATATATATATATACTCCTTTTTTTAAATCATTTTCTTCTCCTGCCCTTTTTCCTTGTTTCTTTTCTTTTCTTCTTCCCCTTCGGTTTCGATACTCACTGTCCCTGTTCATCGCTTTTGCCGTCTTTGGTTGTTGTCGTTCCCTCTTTCCCCCATCTCGGCCATCACCTTCAAAGTCCACCCGTTCACCTGCTTCCGTCTTCCTCCTGTTTCATCTCCTTTCCTTGCCCATTTAGCACCTCAATACAGCCCCCTATAGCCCCTGCTTGCAGCTGTTCTGCTTCATTACTATTTATCTTCTCCCTACCAGCAGCTCATGCTTCTACTCTTCATGGTTTCACTATTGTCCCAGTCTACTCCCTGCTAATGTTGCTATCCTCCTGTCGGTTCCTTCCTCCTTAGCTGCTGGAGACCTCTCGTGTCACGACCCAAATTACTTAAAAATCAGAGTAAATTTTTCGCTTTTTCATTTATTATTTAACTCTTACCTTTCTCTCATCGTGATCATCCTACAATACAGTTGGACTATGATTCGGTGTTAGTCACCTCTCACCTATTTACCATTCCATTTCCATAATCACATTCATATATCAGAGTTTACTATTTTTTTACTTTAATTAAATACATAAACAATGGTATTTATAACTCTACATCCCCGACATCATATCCGTTTACAGTACTGTGCATTACATATTTAGATACAAAACTATACAAATGTGTATACCTGTCTCTCGATGGGAAGTAGCGGATACCAAGCATGCAAGTCCTCAGCCGCTCAATAACTATTGCGAGTGCTCTGAAAAGATGGGAAAATAAAGGGCGAGCAAACCACACGCTCAGTAAGGCAATTATGCAAGTAAGTAGATAGCTCCACTATCTACATGCTCATAATGTCATGCCCTTAAATCCATTTCTTTTCATTTAAAATTTCACGCACAAAATCATGCATATTCCAATGCCATAGTTTATCAAAACTATTTGTGCATATAGAAATCATATAATTCATGCATCAAAGGCATTTTATGTGACATCAGTAAATCATACTTAGCATAAATTTAATCAAAATCATGCATTCTTTCATGTCATGTCAGACAAATCATAAATTTGAAATGAAAGCATGGAAAACATCATCATGCTACTGCATTTAAATCATTTCATTAAAACTGCAGTATAAACTAACCCCTTTGGGTCAATCATCTCAAAACTCATAAAACAATTCGTTATAAAATTCTGTCATAAAATCACCCTTCTTTTAGGGTCACATGTCATAAAATCATCTGAAATCTAAGTATCACAGTAGAAAATCATAAAATCAGGGGCCTGACCCCCCATCGGGTCTACCCTGGTCTATCGACCAATATTTATATCATGTGAGACAAGCAGCTGATTATATCAGTAACATCGAGGACTATGGCCATATCCTAGTGATCCCTGGCAACACGGTACCTAGTGTGCGGGGTACCACACCTGAAACGGGAGGTGGGTCGTCCTACCCCCCAGAACAACATAACACAAGGATTGCGAGGGCAAGGCTTGCTGCCTCGTGGCTAATGCCACTCCACTCCAATAATCCCCACGGTACAACGTACTCCCCGTGACATACACGGTACAACGTACTCCGTGAACCCAAGCTCAGTCAGGGGTGCCTATAATAGGTCTTATCCACCCATATCATCTCACTGTGACACACAGTCTACAGGAGGCTCCAACACGGCTATATGCATGTAATATAAATCCCTGTGCGAGCAAAGCTCAAGCACGACTTCATGCATATTCATGATATCAGAAAACCTCGTGCGAGCAAAGCTCTAGCACGGTTTCATAAAAATCAATGAAATCTGCGTACGAGCAGTGCTCCAGTACGACTTAAAATAATTATAAATTCAAGTAAAATCCACATACGAGCAATGCTCTAGTACGGATATACATAAAAACTCAATGAAAACCTCGTACGAGAAAAACTCCAGTACGACATTCAAATGAATTATAAAACCATATAAAACTTCGTGCGAGCAACGCTCCAGCACAAATGAATGCAAAAGTAAATCAGATCTCGTGCGAGTTACACTCCAGCACGACTTTATGCATAATTAAATCAAATCTCGTGCGAGTTACACTCCAACACAGTTTTTATGCAATATCATATCAAAACAGGATGCGAGCTAAGCTCCAGCATCTCTCATGCATGTCAAATTATAAAAACTAGTGCGAGCAATGGCTCCAGCACCTTTTTATGTATATCCAGACTAAACAAGACAAAACAGTCAAAACATGTCAAAACAGAGTGCGAGCTAAGCTCCAGCACTTCTCATGCATTTCACAAGAATAAAAATTAGTGTGAGCAACCGCTCTAGCACATTTCATGCATATGATGTCACACAAGTCGGTGCGAGTAACCGCTCAAGCACATTTATGCACATTCACAAACGCATATATAGTGCGAACTATGTGCCGGCACTTTCAGTTTCCATATAAACTTGATAGTTGGCCGTTTTCCAAAGAAATTTCATTTAAATATAAAAAACACCCACGTAGTGTTATCTTGTGAAATTTAAGCAATTATTGGCTAATCTATCGATTTGCTTTGATTAAAACTAATAAAATTCCTTAATCATAAAAGTTCTTAAATCATGCATTTCATACATGCCATGCTTTCACCTTCCTTAGGTAAACTTCCCTCAATAGGGGTAAAATAGTCTTTTCACCTATTTCGATCCTTAAAATCATTTAAACCACTTTTAGGATCATTATACAATAACAATGTATACATACAAAATCAGTGTATACAAAAACTATTAAAATACGCGTAGCTACCTCTAGCTACTCACATAATTCTCTTACCTCATTTTTCTGTACAGTCTGACCATTCCACTGATTACTCGTCACGCAGTTCGATTTGCTCCGAATCCAATCCCTGAAACTGCGGATAAATATTCATCAGGTTAAATACAATACAATTAATTGTATTTCATATTTTTCTGGGCTTAATTTAAATCATTGGGCCCGTTTACCCATATTGGGCCCGATTGTACCATAATGGGCCTTAATCAGCCTTAAGCCCGTTTACCACACTTTATCGAGGCCTATTGGGCTCACTAGGCCCATCAGTAATTATTGAGCCTCGTTCTAAACTCTCGAATAGCTTAATTTAATATTTACGACAATTTATCCAATTTCCAAAATTTAATCCATTTGTGCGAAAATTAAATCCGTAATTTATCTAACACGTATAACGATGCAAATTTTTTGTAAATAAGGGTTACTTACCCGTGATTCCCTGATCGTACACAAATCGAGGCTAACTCGAACTCTCGTTTGATGCCAATTGTCGAGCTACACAATTTAATACTTTTCCGGGTAAATTTTCAGTCAGATATTAATCAAATTAAATATTTTGAAATTTAAATCGATCAATTCAACCGCTTACCGACTTACCCGTAGCTCGATTGCATCACTGAAATTTTTCTCAATTTTTTTCTCTTTTTCTTTTTCCCTTTTTCTTCCATTTTTTCCTCTTTTTGGCTGAACCGGTTCGATCCAGTTCGGTTCAACCCGGTTCAGACCTCCAATTTAGTCTGGTTCGATCGGTTCAGTGGCTCGTCGACCAGTTCTCCGTCGACTTCCACCGCCAGTGGCTCCGTTGGGTCGTCCGCAGCTCGGATCTACCCTCTGTTTCGCCCGAGGTCACCGGAAAGTGGCCGGTCTGGCCCTTCTCCTTTCCGCCGTCGGCAACTTCTCTTTTCTTCCTCCGTTTCGGCGCTGGCTGAAGTCTTACCCGCTGGTGTTGCCGTCAATCGCGTCGCCTATGCCTGGGGGATGCTCGGCTGGTGGTGGCCGGGCCTAGATCGACGCCGATCGCCGGATTTCTCCCTCTTTCTCATCTCTTGGCTTTTCCTCTCTCTTTCACCAGCGTTTCTCCCACCGTTCGTTCTTCCATCGTCGGATTCTGCCTAGGGTCGGTGTCGGCTGCCTTCCCCCTCGTCGGTCGCTTGCCTGAGTCGTCGCCGATGGTCGGCCAAAGGGCTCGATTTTCTTGCTTCCTTTTTCCTTCAGAAATTGCGAAATGCGATTTCTTTTGTTTTAATTATTTATTATTTATTATTATTATTATTATATTCAATTAAATATTATTATTTGGCAAAATATCTACAAAAATACTATTTTATTCATTTAATCTGTAAATGAATTTTTCAGTCCGATTTTACCTTTCCGGTATATTTTTCGATTATTTTTGAGATTATTTTTCAATACGAAAATTTCGATTTATTCCTATAAATTCATATCTTGATCAATTTAACCCAAAATTTAATTATTTCTTCGTTATTGATCACGATTTCTCAAGCCATTACTTTTAATTAAATTTCCTTCTCGAATTTTTTACCGACTTTCGATCTTTTGACCGTTTCACCCTTGCACGTGTTCGGGAATACCATTTGAATCCTTTTGCATTTTTAAATGCACTCAAAAATTCCTATTCATTCCCTTATGCTCTTACTATAAAAAATCGGGTCTTACATCTCGACCCACTCTCTATTTTCAGTACTTCCAAGCTGCTTTATTCTGATTATCATGGATGGGGAATGAGGGCTGTCTTCCCAGCTACTGTCTCTTTCCCATTTCCAACATCGAAAAAAGGAATGAGAGCAACCCTACTAGCTACATCCTAGCAGTTGAGGGGATGAGGGGTTGCACCTCGTGTTGCCTTGTTTAAATTAGACGGGAAGGTAGGAACGTCTCTCCTTTGCTGCACCAAAGAAAAAATGGTTCTCATGGCCACTGCTTCAACTGAGTCCTACCGTAATACTCACTGTTTAAAAGTTTTCAGCTTCAGTTATTTCACCTGACACTCTCGCTTACACCGAATCTCTTCACTGTTTCCTACCCTTACATGTCCATTTCGACTTTTACTGTTCCGTTTCCTGTTTCCTATAATTTTTCTTCAGTTACAGCCTTCTGCTCCCTACTGCTTCTTCTACCTATCCTTTGCTACAGTTTCCAATTTTTCCCAGTAGCTCTGGTTTCGTCCATCACCTCTCTCTTTCATTTACTTCCTCGATTTCTCAGCTTCAGTTTCTTGAAGAAAATGGTGTTCCTCTGTTTCCAGCAACAACATTACCTTTTCATTTTTTTCTCAAATTCAGCAGAGAGAGCTCCTATGTTCCCCTCTGCTTCAGTTTCGGTTCACTGTTTGTCTCATTCCTGGTCATTCCTGTAAGACCCGATTTTATCGTAAGAGCAAAAAGGGAATGAATAGAAATTTTTGAGTGCATTTAGAAATGAAAAATGATTGAAATGGTATTCCCAAACACATGCATGGGCAAAACGGTCAAAAGATTAAAACTCGATATTTATCGTGACAAGAAAATTTAATTAAAAATATGTGATTGAGAAATCTTGATCAATAATAAAGAAATAATTAAATTTCGAATCCAATTGATAAAGATATAAATTTATTTAATATTTTCAAAATTTTCACCTCGAGAAATTATCCCGAAAATAGTCGAAAAATATACCGAAAAGGTAAAATCGGACTGATAAATTCATTTACGGATTAAATGAATTTAATATAATTTTTTTAGATATTTTGGATTTTAATTGAATATTTTAATCAAATAAAATAATAACAAATAATAACTAAATAAATAAAATTAAAAAAGGTAAGAATTCAGAATTCGCGAAACGCTAATTGAAAGAAAACGAAGCCAAGCTCGACCTCTACCTTCATCGACGGACGGAGACCATCGGCGACGGCGAGCCCAGGCAAGAGTCAACCCAGCTGGGGCCATCGTCGGCGCTTGTAGGTGGAAGAGAGACGGCGAACGGCGAGAGAAACGAAACCGAGCGAAACCGAAAGGGAGGAAGGAATTCCCAGCCGTCGACGTCGACTCGGGCCCGGCCACCGACAGCCGAGGGAAGCCTGACCCCTTGAGAACCCTCAGCCACCGAAAAAGTCACAACCGGCTAGGAAGAGATAGGTACTGACGGCGGAAAGGAGAACAGGCCGGACCGACCACTTTTCGGCGACTTAGAGGAAAACTGAGACCAGATCCGAGCTGCGGACGACCCCGCGGAGCTGCGGGCGGTAGAAATCGACGGAGAACCGACAGACAAGGCATTGAACCAGTCGAACCAGACTGAGTCGGCAGTCTGAACTGGGTTGAATCGGACCGAACCGGTTCAGCCAAAAAGATGAGAAAAGAAAGAGAAAAAGAGGAAAAATTGGAAAAAATTCCAGTGATGCAATCGAGCTACGGGTAAGTCGGTAAGCAGTTGAATTGACCGATTTAAATTTTAGAATATTTAATTTGATTAATATCCGACTGAAAATTTACTCGAAAAAATATTTAAATGTGTAGCTCGGCAATTTACGTAGAACGAGGACTCGAGTCAGTCTCGATTTGCGTACTATCATGGAATCACGGGTAAGTAACCTTTATTTACGATAATATTGCATCGTTATGCGTGTTAGAATTTGTCGCATAAATTACGGATTTAATTTCTGCATAAAATGAATTATATTCTGGAAATTGAGATAAATTGTCGTAAATAATTAGTTGAGTTATTCGAGAATTTAGAATGAGGCTCAATAATTATTGATGGGCCCAGTGAACCCAATAAGCCTCGATAATGTGAATAATAAGTGGGAAAACGGGCTTAAGATCGATTAAGGCCCATTATGGTACAATCAGGCCCAAAATGGGTAAACAGACCCAATGATCTAAATTAAGCCCCAGAAAATATGAAATACATTAAATTGTATTGTATTTGACCTGATAATATGTATCCGCAGTTTCGGAGATTGAATTTGGAGCAAATCGGACTGCGTGACGAGTCATCAGTGGAAAGGTCAGACTTATAGAAAAATGAGGTAAGGGAATTGTGTGAGTAGCTAGAGGTTCCTACGCTTATTTTAATAGCTTTTCTATACACTGATTATGTACGTATACCCTGATTATGTATAAAAGTCCTAAAGATGGTTTAAGAATTTTAAGGACTCAAAATGGGTAAAGTCTATTTTACCCCTCTTGAGGGAAGTTTACCTAAGGATGCTGAAAGCATGACATGTATGAAATGCATGATTTAAGAAATTTTATTAGTTTTAATCAAAGCAAATCGATAGATTGGCCAATAATTGTATAAATTTTACAAGATAACACTACGTAGGTGTTATTTGTATTTAAATGAAATTCTTTGGAAAACGGGCCAACTATCAAGTTTATATGAAAACAAATAGTGCTGGCACATAGCTCGCACTATATCTGAGTTTGTGAATGTGCATAAATGTGCTTGAGTAGTTGCTCGCACCGACTTGTGTGACATCATATGCATGAAATGTGCTAGAGCAGGGTGTTCGCACTGATTTTTATTATTGTGAAATGAGAGGTGCTGGAGCCTAGCTCGCACTTTGTTTTGACATGTTTTGACATGTTTTGACTGTTTTAACTTGGTATGCATAAAAGGTGCTGGAGCGATTGCTTGCACTAGTTTTTATGATTTGACATGCATGAGAGGTGCTGGAGCTTAGCTCACATCCTGTTTTGAAATGATATTTCATATAAGCCGTGCTGGACTGTAACTTGCACGAGATTTGATTTATTTGAGCATTCATTCATGCTGGAGCTTGCTCACACGAGGTTTTATATGAATTTATAACTCATTTTAACGTCGTACTGGAGTGATATATGAAAGGAGATAAGCTTTGAGATGTGATAGATCTTGAATACGGGATATATTGGAATAAGAGGCGTATGCAAGGTAAAGATATCTTTGATATGTAAAGTAATTTGGATTAAGCGATATATAGTGAATATGAATTGCGTTTAAGGATAAGAAGATGATATATCCATAACCAGTCTATGTGGTCAAGTTTGAGGGTTAATAAAGGTATTTCAAAATACTTCCCCACCTGAAGACTTGACAGCGTCTAGAAGCGCACACATAACCTATAAATTGAAATCGACAGTCGTAATATATACATTTAAAATTTGGGTACCTTTGTTGGTACAATAAAGAAATATAGAATTTGATTAATCATGAAGGTTTAAAAATTAAAATTTTATAAAGCCGTTAATATAAGAAAAAGGAAATGATGTGGGTTAGTATATTGAACAGAAGCGATTTCAAAATGACATTATACGTTTATGCATACATAGGTAAAGGATATGGGTGATTGAAATATTTAATGGAATCAACTATGATGAGGTATTTAAACCTTACCTGGACCGATTAGTTGTCATCTTTAGCGATGATTTTGATATATTCGAAGTCCAGAGAAGAGCATGAGTAGCAATAGGAAACTATCGTACAGACGAGGTGTTGAGAGTTTCTCGAAATGGGCTGCTTAGTTGACACATCATGATTGGAAAAGAGTACCTACGAGTGGAATGATGAGTAAGAAAGTAGTTCCAGTGAGTTTTGGTATATTGAAGGAATAAACTGACCACCGTAATTATTCTCACCATAACCTACAGCTCAAGAGGTTTCAGTGTATGGATACCTCAAAATAAGGATTGGGGCTGTATATTGATGTAAAATGGGAAGATAGTCGCTTATGGATCCAGATTGTTCAAGGACCATGAGAGAAACTATCCAACCCATGATAGAGAGTTGGCAGTGGTAGTGTTTGTACTGGGTATATGCCACCACTTATATGGTAAGAAATTTCGGGTATGCACTGGTCGTAAAAGCCCCGAGTATCTCTTTTAACAGTAAGGGTAGAATATGAGATAACCAAGAGGGTTAGAGCTTCTAAGGATTATGATTGTGAAAATTGTACCACCTAGGAAAGCCTAATGTAATGGCTGATGCCTTGAACAGAAAGAGCCTTGGGATGGTATCACATATGATGGTCAGGGAGCGTGAGCTGCTAGAGCAGTTATGAGCCTCAGTAGTGATATGATCCCTTCTGATGATGACGGTGATTTTGTGACAGCTAGCCTGAGGTTAGAACCGGATTTGAGTGACCGGATTTGTCAGGCTTAGCATGATGATCGGTAAGGTGTCGATATTGTGGGTCAGATTCAGAAGGGTATAGTGATAGAGTTCACAGTGAGTAATGATGACTTACAGAGGTTCAGAGACAGTATAAGTGCTCCCCAGAACCACAGTTGATGAGATAGTGTTATTGTCAGAAGCTCACTCTTCGGGATATACAGTGCATCCGGAAATAATAAATATATCAGAATCTTTGAAAAGGGTATTGGTAGTCAGATATGAAAAGAGATATTGTAGAGTTGTAGTAAAGTGTCTCGTATGTCAGCAGATTAAAGTAGAGTACGATAAGTCTGTAGGATTATTGCAGCCTCTACCTATATTGACACGAAAATGGGAACAAGCTATCATGAATTTCGTGATGGGTTACAGAGGACCCAAATAAATCACGAGGCTATCTAGGTGAATAGTCGATAGGTTGATTTAGTTTACCCACCTTCTGATTATGGAAATCCCCAGATACTCTGAGTGCGTAGACGGATTTATATTTAAGGAAAATTATGGAACATTATGTAGCGTTCCAGTGAGCATAGTATCAGCTAGGGATTCCCGCTTCTGAGAATGTTTTTCAGGAAGCTATAGGAACCCGATTGTGTGTTAGCACAGCTTTTCGTCCTCAGACAGATGGTCAGTTAGAGAGGACTGTACAGGTTCTGGAGGATGTGATGGGAGCGTGTGCCATTAATTTTATAAGCTCTTGGGATGATCAGTTGTTACTGATCGAATTCGCCAAATATGACAGTTGTCACTTGAGTATCGGGATAACTTTATATGAGGCATTGTATGGTCGTAGGCAGTTATTCCTTGACTTGGATAAGAAAAGTGGGTGACAGATAGAGAATTATTCCCGAATTGGTAAGACAAACCTCTGAGGATGTTCAATTAAATTTGTGAGAGATTAAGAACACCTCAGAGCAGACAGAAAGCTATGCTGACAAGAGACAGAAACCATTAGAATTCACCGAGGGTGAATTAGTATTGTTGACAGTTATTTGTCATTAGATAGAATCCTCTGAGAGATTGGACAAAGTGGGAGATAAGGCCTGTAAGTTGGCGTTACCACTTGAACAAACAGGCGTCCATAATGTGTCCTATCTTTTGATGCTTCGAAAATATTATCCGGACCCAGCATATGTAATCGAATATGAGCTCCAACAGCTTAGCTCAATGAAAGTGCAACGTATGATTGGAGAATCGATTCAGGTATTAAACAGGAAGGAGAAAGTGTTGAGGTTTAAGATGATCTCCCTAGTTAAGTATGATGGTAGTGTTACACTCCAGAGAAAGTCACTTGAGGATGACAGTATATGATACGATAGTCGTACCCGGAGTTGTTTAAGGAATCAATTGACTTGGTTCTAATTTGGAGGACCAAATTTCTTAAGTGGGGGAGATTGTAAGACTCGATTTTATCGTAAGAGCAAAAAGGGAATGAATAGAAATTTTTTAGTGCATTTAAAAATGAAAAAGGATTGAAATGGTATTCCCGAACACGTGCATGGGCAAAATGGTCAAAAGATCAAAACCCGATATTTATCGTGACAAGAAAATTTAATTAAAAATATGGGATTGAGAAATCTTGATCAATAACGAAGAAATAATTAAATTTCGAATCCAATTGATAAAGATATAAATTTATTTAATATTTTCAAAATTTTCACCCAGGAAATTATCCTGAAAATAATCGAAAAATATACCGAAAAGGTAAAATAGGACTGATAAATTCATTTACGGATTAAATGAATTTAATATAATTTTTTTAGATATTTTGGATTTTAATTAAATATTTTAATCAAATAAAATAATAATAAATAATAAATAAATAAATAAAATTTTAAAATTTTAAAAAAGGAAAGAATTCAGAATTCGCGAAATACGAATTGAAAGAAAACGAAGCCGAGCTCAACCTCTACCTTCACCGACGGACGGAGACCACCGGCGACGGCGAGCCCAGGCGAGAGGCAGCTGAACTGAGGCCATCGCCGGCGCTGGTGACGAGAGAAACAGAACCGAGCGAAACCGAGAGGGAGGAAGGAATTCGCAGCCGCTGGCGTTAACTCGGGCCCGGCCAACAACAGCCAAGGGAAGCCCGACCCCTTGAGAACCCTCAGGCACTGGAACACGAGCCCCCAGCCACCGAAAAAGTCGCAATCGACGACGAAGAGATAGGTACCGACGGCGAAAAGGAGAATAGGCCGGACCGGCCACTTTTCGGTGACCTCGAGGAAAACTGAGACCAGATCCGAGCTACGGACGACCCCGCAGAGCTGCTGGCGACGAAAACCGGAGGAGAACCGACCGGCAAGGCACTGGACCGACCGAACCGGACTGAACCGACGGTCTGAACCGGACCGAACCGGTTTGGCCAAAAAGAAAAGAAAAGAAAGAGAAAAAGGGAAAAAGAAAAAGAGGAAAAATTGGAGAAAATTTCAATGATGCAATCGAGCTACGGGTAAGTCGGTAAGCGATCGAATTGACCTATTTAAATTTTGAAATATTTAATTTGATTAATATCTGATTGAAAATTTATCCGAAAAAATATTTAAATGTGTAGCTCGATAATTAACGTAGAACGAGGACTCGAGTCAGCCTCGATTTGCGTACTATCATGGAATCATGGGTAAGTAATCCTTATTTACTACAATATTGCATCGTTATGCGTGTTAAAATTTACCGCATAAATTGCGGATTTAATTTTCGCATAAAATGAATTATATTCTGGAAATTGAGATAAATTGTCGTAAATAATTAATTGAGTTATTTGAGAATTTAGAATGAGGCTCAATAATTACTGATGGGCCCAGTGAGCCTAATAGGCATTGATAATGTGAATAATAAGTGAGAAAACGGGCTTAAGGCCAATTAAGGCCCATTATGGTACAATCCGGCCCAATATGGGTAAACGAGCCCAATGATCTAAATTAAGCCCCAAAAAAAATGAAATACATTAAATTGTATTGTATTTGACCTGATGAATATGTATCCGCAGTTTTGAAGATTGGATTTGGAGCAAATCGGACTGCATGACGAGTCATCAGTAGAAAGGTCAGACTGTACAGAAAAATGAGGTAAGGGAATTGTGTGAGTAGCTAGAGGTAGGTACGCGTATTTTAATAGCTTTTTTGTACACTGATTATGTATGTATACCCTGATTATGTATAAAGGTCCTAAAGATGGTTTAAGAATTTTAAGGACTCGAAATAGGTAAAGTCTATTTTACCCTTATTGATGGAAGTTCACCTAAGGATGGTGAAAGCATTAAATGCATGAAATGCATGATTTAAGGAATTTTATTGGTTTTAATCAAAGCAAAACGATAGATTGGCCAGTAATTGTATAAATTTCACAAGATAACACTACGTAGGTGTTATTTGTATATAAATGAAATTCTTTGGAAAACGGGTCAACTATCAAGTTTATATGGAAACAGATAGTGCCCGCACATAGCTCGCACTATATCTGAGTTTGTGAATGTGCATAAATGTGCTTGAGCGGTTGCTCGCACCGACTTGTGTGACATCATATGCATGAAATGTGCTAGAGCAGGTGCTCGCACTGATTTTTATTATTGTCAAATGAGAGGTGCTGGAGCCTAGCTCGCACTCTGTTTTGACATGTTTTGACTTGTTTTAACTTGGTATGCATAAAAGGTGCTGGAGTAATTGCTCGCACTAGTTTTTATGATTTAACATGCATGAGAGGTGCTGGAGTGTCACGCCCCGAAAATGCGAAAAATAGGGCAAATTTAAAACTTTTTACTCATTAATTCACAATTAAGGGTGTATTCCTGTGCAGTGTCATACATCACCATAATTATCATGCCTCAGGATCTTATCATAATATAATGTATATTGTATCATATACATTACTCAATTCCAAGTTAATTAATCCTAATACATCCCATACAATGATATACATCAAGTGTCTGCAATTACAATAATAGTCTGGGTACATGAAAAGATAAAATATACCTCAAGATACAATATATATGGCCTGGAGCTCGAATCCTCCACTAGCCACTACTCCGTACGTCGCAGGGAGATCCTTTTTCACTTGAAGAACTCTGGGGGGAAAGAAAACAGGGTGAGCTTCTAAATCGCTCAGTAAGGGGGGGTAAGGAACTCATTTCATAAACCAAAATGCACATCACAAAATATTTATTTGTATGTGAAACTCATTTGAAAACCATAGCATGAAAGTACTCAAAACGACATTCTCATGTCTCAAGTCATGTGAAAACATGAAGTAAAAAGGCTCACTCTAGAGCAATAACAAAGCATGTGAAAATATGCGATAAACGCTTTCTCAAATACGTGATAAAATCACTGAAATAGTAATGCACGTGGCGCAGCCACTAAACACACGTGGCATAGCCACTGATTTAATTTCACACGTGGCATAGCCACTAAACACACGTGGCATAGCCACTAAACACACGTGGCATAGCCACTGATTTAATTTCACACGTGGCATAGCCACTGGATAGGGTTTCACGTGGCAACGGCCACTAATTAGGGGTTCTCACGTGGCAACGACCACCAATGGGGTATAACGTGGCAAAGGCCACCAATGGGGTATAACGTGGCAACGGCCACCAATGGGGTTTCTCACGTGGCAACGGCCACCAATGGGGTTTCTCACGTGGCAACGGCCACTAAGTATACGTGGCACAGCCACAGAATGGGTTATTCTCACGTTACCAGAACGGAGAAGAATCGGGCTTACATGCTACCAGAGCAATGCCCGATGTGTACTCAAAATTACACACCTAAGTCTTATCACACAAGACTGGTTTGCCTTCACGTAGAACTCATAATGGTTTTTCTCTCATAAATCTCATTTGAAAATCGTTTTGTACTCAACACAAAACATAATAAAACCGAGTTCCAACCGGCAAAGCACGCACACATTTCTCAAATCTCGATATTGCCTTAACGTAGAGCCCAGTTATAAACTCATAAAAACATTGGGCTCCAACCGGCTATAAAAATCGTGTGCAGTTGTATCTCAACACAACACTCAACATGCTTGTTTTATAAACCACAAATCATGCTAAAATAGTTTACAAATCACATACACAAATGGTTTAGATTTCCCTTACCTCTTTGCACCTCGTATAGTGCAATCGTTTCCCCCGTATCACGGACTAGTCTCGCATTCCACTCTGGAACTCCCGAGCTGTCCAAACGATGTTAAAACATCAATACTCAATTATCTCATAAACCTCAATTCTCAAAATCGAGCATAATTGCTCATAACTCCTTAAATCTCTCGATTCTCGTAACTCTACCCTAAACTACAACCTCATTCACAATATCTCAACGTCCTACATTTCTCATGCCAATTATCTATGCTAATTCACCACATTGTCTAAATTTCCATTTATAGCACAAATTCTCAAAATTGTCAAAATTTCCAAATATCAACATTACTCCAACTACATTGCAATTTCATCAATCCCTAATCATTTCTCAACTATTTCAACGCAATGACAACCACCAATATCATCAAAATCATCTCAAATATCAAGATCGAGGTTTAGAAATTACCCAAAGCTTGTGAGACGCACAACCCACGCCTCGATCCGATTCGTCCTTCGATTTCCAAGTATGTTGTTCTCCCTTTGATGAGGAACAACTTTCCTTCTTGCCACAACTCTTGATTTGACCGGAAATGGGTGTTTTGGATGAGTGAGAAAGTTAGGTTTCGGTGAAAATGGGGGTTGGAAGAGAGAGAAAGTGAAATTGCAGGAGAAAAACAGGGGTTCCTTATATAGACTGGAGGTAGGAGATCGATCTGTCGAGGGGTGAGATCGATCTGCGTTTGAATTTTGGGGACGATCTGGGTAATTTTATGCCTAGGAGATCGATCTGTCGAGGGGTGAGATCGATCTCTTTATGGCTTTATGAGATCGATCTGCTCCTTGAGGAGATCGATCTTCTCCCAAACAGAATCATTTGGAGATCGATCTCTTCCTCATGAGATCGATCTTCTCTCAAACAGATTCATAAGGAGATCGATCCTCTTCCATTGGAGATCGATCTGCTCCTTAAATTCCTTCTTCCTTGTCATTTTTAACTCACCAGATCGATCTCTCCTTCTCCCAGATCGATCTGCTCCTTAAATTTCTCCTTCTTTGTCGTTTATAACTCACCAGATCGATCTCTCCTTCTCCCAGATCGATCTGTCCTCATAGTTTCACATTTATTTTAACACTTAACATATAAATCTCCAATTATCATTCCCACAATTCACTTAGCTCAATAAATTACACTTCAAATTATTATTACATCAACAAAATATGTCTGAAATTCTCAGATCTCACATGGAGCTTAGCTCGCATCCTGTTTTGAAATGATATTGCATATAAGCCGTGCTGGACTGTAACTTGCACGAGATTTGATTTATTTGAGCATTCATTCGTGCTGGAGCTTGCTCGCACGAGGTTTTTATGAATTTATAACTCATTTTAAAGCCATACTGGAGTTTTTCTCGTACGAGGTTTTCACTGAGTTTTTATACATATCCGTACTAGAGCATTGCTCGTAATTGGATTTTACTTGAATTTATAATTATTTTAAGTCGTACTGGAGCGCTGCTCGTATGCAGATTTCATTGATTTCTATGAAAACGTGCTAGAGCTTCGCTCGCACGAGATTTTCTGATATCATGAATATGCATGGAGCCGTGCTTGAGCTTCATTCGCACAGGGATTTATATGACATGCATATAGCCGTGTTGGAGCCTCCTGTAGACTGTATGTCACAGTGAGATGATATGCACACACGTGCATACTGAGACAAAGATGATATGGGTGGATAAGACTTATTCCAGGCACCCCTGACTGAGCTTGGGTTCATGGAGTACGTTGTACCGTGTATGTCACACGGAGTATGCTGTACCATGGGGATTGTTGGAGTGGAGTGGCATTAGCCACAAGGCAGTAAGCCTTGCCCTCGCAATCCTGGTGTTATGCCATTCTAGCAGGTAGGACGGCCTACCTCCCGTTTCAGGTGTGATACCCTGCACACTGGGTACCGTGTTGCCAGGGATCATGAGGTTATGGTCATAGCCCTATGTTGTTACTGATAGTCACCTACTTGTCTCTCATGATATAACTTGTGGTCTGATAGACTAGGGTAGACCCGAGGGAGGGGTCAGGCCCCGATTTTATGATTTTATGATTTTATGATATGTGACCCTGAAAGAAGGGTGGTTTTATAACCGAAGCTTTATAATGAATTTTAATGACTTGTTTTATGAATTTGAGATTTACTTATGAGATAATTGACCCGGATGAGGTTATTTTATTCTGCATTTTAATAAAATGATTTGAATGCAGTAGCATGATTATGTTTTCCATGCTTT
Organism: Firmiana major; assembly: GCA_033439115.1. Lineage (NCBI taxonomy): Eukaryota > Viridiplantae > Streptophyta > Magnoliopsida > Malvales > Malvaceae > Firmiana > Firmiana major. The sequence goes on from CM065905.1 coordinate 46,281,006, forward strand.
CCTTTCAAATTCATGATTTGTCTTCCATGACATGAAAGAATGCATGATCTTGATTTACTTCATGCTTATTATGATTTAATGATGTCACATAAATGCCTTTGATGCATGAATTACATGATTTCTATATGCACAAATAGTTTTGATAAACTACGTCATGGATATATGCATGATTTTGTGCTTGAGATTTTAATGAAAAGAAGTGGATTTAAAGGCATGGCATTATGAGCATGTAGATAGTGGAGCTATCTATTTACTTGCATAATTGCCTTATTGAGCGTGTGGTTTGCTCACCCCCTTATTTTCCTATCTTTTCAGAGCACTCGCAGTAGTTAGTGAGCGGTTAAGGACTTGCAATCTTGGTATCCGCTACTTCCCATCGAGAGACAGGTATACACATTTGTATAGTTTTGTATCTAAATATGTAATGCACAGTACTGTAAATGGATATGATGTCGGGGATGTAGAGTTATAAATACCATTATGTATGTATTTAATTAAAGTCAAAGGATAGTAAACTCTGATATATGAATGTGAATATGGAAACAGAATGGTAAATAGGTGAGAGGTGACTAACACCGAATCATAGCCCAACTGTTGTAGGATGGTCACAATGAGAGAAAGGTAAGAATTAAATAATAAATGAAAAAGCGAAAAATTTACTCTGATTTTTAGGTAATTTGGGTCATGACAACTCCTTAGTTTAATCCCTATCTTATAGCAGTATCTTATAGCAGCAGACTAACACCTCTAGTCACGTTTTCAGCATCTCCTTTTACCAACACGTTCATCATTTCTTTCCTGTTTTCTCTCTCACGTTTCTTGCCTTGGTCGGGCTTTATTTCCTCTCTTGCAACATATCATATGCGAGCTGTCCAGCCCCGTTTCGGTCTGACAGTCCTTCTGCTGCTTCAGTAATTTATATATATATATATATATATATATAATCTACCTAACAATTAAGATTAACAGGCCATCACAATTTCCTCGGTCTCGAGTGTTTACCTCTCGGATTATAACTTTCAACATTTCCTTTCTTCCTCTTCGATTAATTCAGACTCATCACTGTCACCTTCATGTTTTATCTTTCTTTTCTTTCACCAAATTAGCACTGCTTATTGCAGGCTATTTACGACAAGCATCACATCTCCCTTCTTTTGTTTCCATTCTCGTGTCTCTCTCTGCTGCATTCCAATTTTTTTTATTTATTTATTGTATTATATGTATGTATATATTTTATCCAAGATTATTTCCTTGTGGGAGCAGGCCGGACTTCACTCTTCAGCCCTATACACATCTTCTGCAGCAGCATACTATTTCTCTGCTTCTTATTTAATTATGTTCAGATTTCTCTCATAATTTTATGTTGATGGGACACATCTTCACATTTTTTTTGCTCCTGTACATCGCAGAAATCAGCCTTCACATGTTTCGATTCTCTTTTTTTTTGTCACGTTTACAGATTTACATTTTCCTCTCCCTTTTCTGCTGCAGCTCGGTATGGACACATATGTATGTATCATTTTCCTTTGTCGTGCTAGCCTTGGGGTCAGGTCTTATCCTCTTTTACTGCCAGCTTAATCCATTCTTCCATCTTTGTTTGCTATTGTTCGCCACTCTTACCTGCTCATTCCTTTCCAAATTCAATGTTTCATCGCCCAATGTATGTACTTATGCAGAAAAATGCTTTATAATGGATATCCACTACTTGTTATATACATATATATATATATATGTATATATTTAATAGCCTATGTATATGCATATAGATATATACATTGATGTTCAATTGTTAATTTCCTTATAGTATTTGAATTGAGTTAACTTAATACTTATACTTTCTTATCATAGGGAATCATTCATACTGTAATCTAGCTCCTTAAAGTTTGTTCTATCCTTCACCATTTATTTGTTCTTCAAGTTAAAATACTTTAATTAATCAAATTCTCTTAAATTTCCTCTCGTGTTAAATATAATTTAATTAAAATCATTTACCAAGGAAACACATTGCAACCCAATAGTTTATTTGTTATTCCTTAATAAGATCAATACAAGAAAATTCATGGTTTTTACATTCTCCCCACCTTAGGAAATTTGGTCCCCAAATGTAAAATTACATCGACCCTTAAACAATTGTGGGTATCTCTCTCGCCTTAAACTTTTGGATTACTACGTGGCATCTTCCGTGATACTACCACAAAATTTTGACCAACAGAATCGTCTTAGATCGCAATGCCATTTTCTTTCTTTTCCTGTTCAAGATCCGTATCGGTTTCTCCACATATGTCAAATCATTTTCTTTTTCAATTTCAGTGGTTCACACTTAATCATGTATGTCGGATTCGAATGACACTTGCGTGGTAACCAATATTATATACGAATTCTGCTAATGACAAACGGTCCTTCCGAGGCCTTTAAAATCCTGGCCTCATACTCTTAATTCCATATTGGCATAGGTAAAGATTGTGATAATCTGATAGGTTCCCTGTACTCTACCTTAACCTGCTGATATAAGAAACATTTAGTTAGAAATTAAATTATTTCTCTTATTGTACCTGATTACCATTATACCTTCAGGAGATTTCGATAAATTTTACTATTCTCAGGATGCGAAGTATATCTCTATGAATGAGCCTCTGACGACATCAATTTCTTTAACTATTGATCATTGATACACAATTCTATTTTTAAATCTAAATAAATTCTTAGTACCAATACTTAAGCTAGTTGCACACCCATCTGGGTCTAATTAGCTACATCAATACAATACTTATCAGTACGTTGAGCCTGGTCGATTTGATCAATCACGTCCAATTTCATCTCTCAGGCTAATCTCTATGTAATGAATTTTGGTATCAAGAAAATGACCATATCTGAGTCGAGGTTCACTAAATATTTTAATAACTCATGTCCCTGACCAATATACATAATGTCATCTTGAAATCACTTCTGCTTAAAGCACTAACCCAAGTCATTACCTTTTTCTTGTATTAGACGACCTTTGTGAAATTTAATAGTTAAAGCTTCTTAATCAGTAGGATTCTATAATTTCTTCATCGTACAAGTAATGGTATCCTGACTTCAAACGTGAATATTATGACTGTCAATTTCAATTTGTGGCTTATGGGTACTTCTAGATGCTGTTAAATCTATTAGGCGGGGAGGTATTTTGAAATACCTTTATTAGCCATCAAACTTGACCATATAAACTGGTTATGGATATAAGGATTCAAGGTTCAGTCCCAATAGAAGGTAGGATACCATAATTTATCACAATTTCACATTTATTCTTTAGTCAGAACTTATTCCCAATTCATATTACTTGATTTCGAATCACTTCACATAACAGAAATATTCTTACTTTGCATATACCTCTTATTCCAATGTAACTTCTATTCAAAATCTATCACATTTCAAACTTGTCTCATTTCGTACATCAATTATATCAGAATTCTTTCCTTATTCCAATTAAGTATCGCATTCGAAACATAGGCATGAGCAATTCACAATCTTTAGACTCGATACGTAATTCATATTCCAAGGTCTCCCTATATCTCAAACTCTGAATCATCTTAAAGAGTTTTGGGTCTTTCCCACTGATCCATAATTACTGCTTTGGGAGAATCCAATTAACTCTCGTTCTTGACATATCGTGACCCAGAAGACTCCGGGTCTCCTTAACAATTAATGTCAGTACACATCATAGTGAATCACCTAGTCCGATAATCTCCTTTTCATGTAATCCTTATAATTACTTCTTCAGCATTTCTAATTTAATCAGAGCTATTCAGTACAGTGGACTAAATAATTTAATTCGATATCACTGCTAAATAAATTTTAGAACTTCATCTTCTAATTGAGTAGTGATTCTGATATATCATCTGAATATGTGTCGAAAACTCTCTGTCTACTAGGGTGTCTTTTTAATCCGAACACGCCCTAACTTTATCGATCACGTAAGTAGTGTGACTTTCACTTATACTTTTAGTTATGTGATTCATCTTTTCAGTTACAGTAACTTTACTCAATCACTCTCTTTACCTTGTCATTTTCATAGTAATCTCGAGAGTATATATCTCATATTCTCATAGTTGCGCCTTGAGCACTGTTTCGTTAAAATAACATCAAGTGGAGCTAACTTAGCTCGATTGAGGATCCCAGTACCTCTTATGAGTTTCTAGACTTCCTCCGTTTCACATCTCTCCTTATCCGAATTATTCTTCTTCCAAAGCTATAAATTTAATTTCATATTCATCCACAGACTTGTTACTTTATGTCCGATTGCAATAATTTCATCCATAATTGCCACTTTATTTCATCCTGAATGTGTTGCCGCCTAAGGGCCTTCAGAATATATCCCATGTAATTTTTTGATGTCGGCTCTCAGATTAAATCAGGGAACTTTCCTTCGAGTTTGACTTTCCATTTCGATGTTGATGCTACAAAGGCTACTTTCTTTATAGTAACACACTTTGAAAATCTATGTAGCTTATCTAATTCTTTAACATAAAAGTTACAAAAGCAACTTTCTCGGTAGAGTTACTTCTAAAATCATCAAGTTTTTCTATCTCATTCATCCAACACTCAGAATCAATGAATTCTTAACCTTGTTGAAAAATGGAGGCTTAAACTCTTGAAACTGCCCCCAGTCTATTAAGCTCACAGTCATACTATAAGAATCCATGCAAGCTTTTCATTTTAATTTTTTTTTTCAATTAGATTTTTTAGTTTTCCATTACAGTTAGATTCTTGACTCCAGTTTGTAATAGCATTCTATCCTCCGAAGTCAACTCGGTCTCCATTTGTTAGTGAACTTACAGATATTTCTTAACTTCACTGCTCATAACGTTGGGTCATACCTTTCCAGAGATATAAATCATAATTCATACTCATTGACAGATCGATTTCCTTGTGCTAGACCCATAAATTCCATTCATAGTTTCCTTAATCTCATTCATTCAATTCTCTATGACTACTAGGTCCTTTGTCCCATTTAACAATGGCGATCTGCACTTCTGAAACTGCCTCATCTCGTGTAGCTCCTACTTCTAACCCAAGTCATCATCATTCTACTGTGGAGCTACAGGAGTAGGCATATTTGTAGTTCTGAAACATCTCTACAGGCTGTGCGGGTGTATCGGGAGTAATCTACTTGTCTATTCTTCCGTCTACCCTATCACCTAACATAGCATGTGTCCCAATTTTTCCATAGTATGTTCAATACTCTGCTCAATCTTAGCAAAGTGTATCTCAATACATTCTGTCCTTTCCACAGGACCTAATGGAGCACGCTTAACATCAGTTTCAATACCAGTATCATTTATGAGTCTCATATAACAACTCTGCATGATTCTCAGGCCTACCTCTGCGGCCTTTAGCTCATGATCTAATTCCTCACGTAAACCAAACATTAAGTCTTAACTTCATTAGGTATACTTAGTCTACAACCAGACAAGCACAGACATTTGGGATGTAATCTTATCCTTATTATTGACACTGATAGTACTAGACAACCTTCGCTCTAATACCACCTTAAACTGTAATGACCCGTGACTTATAAAAATTTAGGAAATTTTTTTTTTGAAACTTCGACTTGCAATTTTCACTTAGGCTGTATTTTTGTTCAGTGTCAATCCTTAAAAATATTCCATTTCAGTTATCCTTATACAGGTTTCATCCCGACATATTACTTTCAATAGATGTCTGTGCATACAAATGGTATGGTAAAGAGATAAGAATGTATACCTCACGTGTACAAAAGGTAGTTTGGGGTACCTCATATCCGCCAACCTATGTCGTCTACGGAGCATTTATTAACTGTAATTCACTGCAAAAATCTGAGAGGTAGATGGGTGAGCTTTCGGGAAAAAACCCAGTAAGAAAGTGCATTTAAAACGATCATAATAATTAAAATATACAGAAAAACATAATAATACGTAAAATGACTTCTCTCTGCAACTAAAATAAAGGACCTCCGAATTTAAGAAATCGGAAGCATCATCAATCAAAACGTGAATCTTTAAGTACTTGACTTAACAGTCATAACATAACCATTCGTATATTCGGAATTTCAAAAATATATTTGCATATAAATCACATATCACAGAGTCAAATCTGAAAATAGAATTTAGTTCAGATAGAGACTATGCTGGCCCATATGATTAGCATGCATCAATAACAAAATCATCCTCCGTAGAGGGAATTCAGAACCTATGGCCATGGTAGGGTTGTATACGTGATCAAGGTCGTACAGCGTTCAGACACCCGAAGGTAGAATTCAGACGCCACAAAGGCGAATTTTAGACGCCACACAGATGAAGTTCAGACGCCACAAATGCGAAGTTCAGACGCCACAAAGGCGAGCATGACATGCGTTAGCATACAACATAAGTGGCCCTTAGTCTCAAAACATACTATAATTTTCATATATAAAATTATCGAAATACAACCATCTTATTCAAAAGACAATTCCAGAGAATATGCTCTTATTCAGAAGTCAAATTTAGAAATATGCAATTATTCAGAATACAAATTCAAAGAACATGTTCTTGTTCAGAAAACAAATTCAGAAACATGCTTTTATTTAGAAAAACCAATTCAGAAATCCTGCTTACTTAGAAGACAAAAGCAAAAAACATGCTCGAAAATCATAGTTCAAATCTTTATGAGTTTTCCTTAATCACGGTTCAAAAAGTAAACTATTACCATTTTAAATTACACCATCTTACCTCAATTTATCGGGAATTTCAAGTTCGAGTAGTGACGCCTTCAAGTATCTCCCTTAAATCCTTCTACGATTCTCCTCGGTGTCTGTCCGTAATCCTTGATTGTCTCAGCGTAGTGAGTCGACGGGTCCGATCCATTCGGTAAATTTTTCGGAGCTCTTTCCCCGAGATTTTTCCCAATTTTTAAACCTATGTAACTCATTTTCTATTCCTAAATATTTATATATATATATACTCTCTTTTTTAAATCATTTTCTTCTCCTGCCCTTTTTCCTTGTTTCTTTTCTTTTCTTCTTCCTCTTCGGTTTCGATACTCACTGTCCCTGTTCATCGTTTTTGTCGTCTTTGGTTGCTGTCGTTCCCTCCTTCTCCCATCTCGACCATCACCTTCAAAGTCCACCTGGTCCCGTCTTTCTCCTGTTTCATCTCCTTTCCTTGTCCATTTAGCACCTCAATACAGCCCCCTATAGCCCCTGCTTGCAGCTGTTTTGCTTCATTACTGTTTATCTTCTCCCTACCTGCAGTTCATGCTTCTACTCTTCACGGTCTCACTATTGTCGCAGTCTACTCCCTGCTAATGTTGCTATCCTCATGTTGGTTCCTTCCTCCTTAGCTGCTGGAGACCTCTCGGCTCACTCTCTATTTTCAGTACTTCCAAGCTCCTTTATTCTGATCATCATGGACGGGGAATGAGGGCTGTCTTCCCAGCTGCTGTCTCTTTCCCATTTCCAGCATCGAAAAAAGGAATGGGAGCAACCCTACTAGCTACGTCCTAGCAGCTGAGGGCGTGAGGGGTTGCACCTCGTGTTGCTTTGTTTAAATTAGACAGGAAGGTAGGAACGTCTCTCCTTTGCTGCACCAAAGAAAAAATGGCTCTCATGGCCACTACTTCAGCTGAGTCCTACCGTAATACTCATTGTTTAAAAGTTTTCAGCTTCAGTTATTTCACCCGACACTCTCGCTTACACCAAATCTCTTCACTGTTTCCTACCCTTACATATCCGTTTCGGCTTTTACTGCTCTGTTTCCTGTCTCCTATCATTTTTCTTCGGTTACAACCTTTTACTCCCTACTGCTTCTTCTGCCTATCCTTTGCTGCAGTTTCTAATTTTTCCCAGCAGCTCTGGTTCCGTCCATCACCTCTCTCTTTCATTTTCTTCCTCGATTTCTCAGCTTCAGTTTCGTGAAGAGAACGGTGTTCCTCTGTTTCTAGCAACAACATTACCTTTTCTATTTTTTTCTCAAATTCAGCAGAGAGAGCTCCTCTGTTCCCCTCAGCTTCAATTTCGGTTCACTGTTTGTCTCATTCCTGGTCACTCTTTAGTTTAATCCCTATCTTATATGTAAGACCCGATTTTTATCGTAAGAGAAAAGGGAATGGATAAAAATTTTTGAATGCATTAAAAAAATGCAAAGGATTGAAATGGAATTTTCGAACACGTTAAAGGGCAAAACGGTTAAAAGACCAAAAGTAGATATAAATTCGACAAGAAAATTTAATTAAAAATATGGGATTGAGAAATCTTGATCAATGAAGAAGAAATAATTAAATTTTGAGTTAAATTGATCAAGATATGAATTTATTGGAATTAATCGAAATTTTCACTTCGAAAAATAGTACCGAAATAATCGAAAAATATATTGAAAAACTGAAATAATACCAAAAAATTCATTTATTGATTAAGTGAATTAAATATAATTTTTTAAAGATATTTTTTGATATTTTTGGATTTTTAATAATAAAATAATGATTAAAATAATAATAATAAATAATAAATAAAATTAAATTAAAAAATTATTACAAAATCGCGAAAAATAGCGATTCTTGGTAAAGAAGAACCCGACCCTAGGGAGCTCACGGAGAGCCACCGATGGGATTGAGGGGTTGGTGAGGGACGGCCAAGGAAGCTTGACACCCGCGTGACCACCGGCAGCTGCGACGCCCTCCCCCGGCCACCGGGAAACCTGAAATTGACGATTGGAAGCCGCGAGGAAGAAAGGGATTTTCGCCGGCGTTGACGTCGATTCAGCCCCAGCCAACAACCTCTGAAGGTTCCCTACATGCTGCCGAGCCGAGTGGTGGTGAAAACAGTCGGTAGAATGGCGACCAGCGCCGGCAACGAAGGCAAAAAGAACCAGCACCGACGGTGAGGATAGATCAGGCCGAACTGGCCATTTTTCGACCACCTCGAGCGAAATTGAGAGCAGATCTATACATCAAACAACCTTGCGGAGGTACTGGCGACGAAAATCGACAGAGAACCGGCCGGCGAGGCCCTGAACCGGTTGAATCAGACTGAACCGATTGGATCAAATCGGTCTGAACAGGGTTGAACCGAACTGAACCGGTTCAACTAAGAAAGATAGGAAAATGGGAGAAAAAGAGAAAAAGGAAAAAAGGGGAAAATATTCGGGGATACACCAGACTTCGGGTAAGTCGATACGAGGTCAAAAGTGATCGATTTGTTTTTCAAAAAATTTATTTAAATTATATTTGATCATAAATTTACCCGAAATTAAATATAAAATTGTGCAGTTCGATGATAAATCGTATACGTGAGTCGATCAAACTTCGATTTACGCACCATCGCATAATCTCGGGTAAGTAAAGCTCATTTACTACAATTTATGTAATTATTTGCGTATTAAAGATTTATTTTATGAATTTCGGATTTAATTCCGCAGTTAATAAATTATATTTGTATTTTTGAATTAATTGTAATAAATGATATACAGGCTATCCAAAGAGTTTGGAATGAAGCCCAATGGGTATTGAGAGCCCAATAGACCTGAAGAAAGGATTTAATAAGTGGAAACAGGCTGGAAATGGGTCGAGGCCCATTAAGATGAAAACGGGTCCAATAATTTAAATTAAGCCCAGTAGCACGACATCTTCCACAAAGGTTGAGTTAAGTGCTAAAGGGGCCAACGTACCGGCACCCCAAGTGGTGTAGCCGGAACACCACAAGTAGTAACCATGTATGAAGCCTATAGTCTCAAAACAGAGTATCAAAATCTTTCTTAGGTTTTATAACCCATAAACTCATATCGAGTAATAACATCGAATTCCCTTGAAATCTGAAAACTCTTTCATAAATTCGAAAGACTGTGTGGCACTTTGTTCTCGTAGGACTCAAGAGGTGGCCCCCACAATCCCCTTTCAAAAACAATTTCTTTTCTTAAATACTTTTGAAATTATCGAAGTTTCTTTAACAGTATCGATATAAAAACATAAATAAATGTAAAACATCCATACACTTCATACTTTAGGAAATTCATTTCATAACATGCTAGGGAAATATTTCGATAAATTAAAACATGCATCGTAAAAAGTTTCACAAGTATAAAAGCATTGATAAGTCACTTCAAATCATATGCTCTTTCATAAAATCATTTATAAATGAAACAATGATGCATTATCAGAACTAAGTTAAATAATACCCCTTACCTCGATTTATCGAATATCCCGAATTCGACCGGTGACGTCTCCTAGTACCTCCTTTAATCCCTTCTACAATCACCTACACCAAAATTGTAGACTTAGCACCCTATTCATGCGAATTGCGTTAAAATCGTAATTTATCGTTGCTACTACGTGTGTACGTATTATTGTATATCCTTAGGCCGACACGCACATTTATATATATTTCTTCACTATTTATATATTTGCTCCTACAAGTATTAACATATACCTTTATTATATACATCCACATGTATACACGCATAAATATATATATATATTTATATACATTCCTATATGTATATATATATATATATAGATATATACTTTTATTGTTTTTATGTTCCCCTATCTCACATATATACATTCTTTGTATATACACATATATACTTTTATTTGTTTTTCATATTTCCCTATCTCATATATATATATATATATATATATATACGTTCTTTGTATATATATATACACTAGCACACATTCATCCTATGTACATCTATATGTATATGCACCTAAATATATATATATATATATCTTTGTTTTCCATTTTTCCTTATCACATTTGCATACATATTTTTTGTACAAATACTAGCATACCCAATTCATTATATACACCTATATGTACATGTACCTAAATAAATAAATATACATGTATATATATATACACTCCTATACATGTATATATATATTAATATTGTTATCCCATTTTTTTTCCTCATCTCATACATACACATATTTGTCTACTTCTCAACTTTCCAATTTTTGTCTAATTCAATCTATAACTAACATGCTATATACATACAATACATATATATACATGTACATCAATATACATATATACATACATGTATTTTACCTTTTCTTTCTTCCTTTTCTTCTTTTTTTTTTCTTTTCTTTCTTTTTCCTTTCTTCCCTCTCGGTTAGCCCAGCCCCGATTGCCCTTCTTCTTCTTCCTTCAGCTCTCGATTTTCAGCGCTTCACCCTCTGTTTCGTCTCCTCTCAACCTCATCTCCATCTTCTACCGTTTCTAGCACCAACTCCCACTGTTCTGCTACCTCTTCAGCCTCTGTTTTGGTTTTCAATTTCCCCTCTCTCGGTGCTGCGTTCAATCCCCCTCAATTCTCGGTTCCCAGCTTCAGTTTCCTGCTGGTCCTCTTCCTCGGTTTGACCTCCATGTTCTTAGCTTCAGTCCTCGGTTTCTGCCTTCCTGCTCCTATTGCTTCTACTTCGATCGATTCTGTTCTGTTTTCCTGCTTCCCGTCGGTCTCCCCTCTTCTTTTCTCTTTTTTTTTTTCATTCTTCTCTCTTCCTCCCGGCCAGCAGTCCCTCTTCCTTTCTCTTTTCTCTTCTTTCCTTTCCTTTTCTTTCCTTTCCTCTTCTCCCCAGCCAATCAGCCCCTTTTCTTTCCTTTATTTCTTCCTCCCTCGGCTGGACAGCTTCTCTTTTCTTTCTTTTTCTTTCTCTTTTCTTCTTCCTCGCCGACCCAGCTCTTCTTCTCCAGCCAATCACCTCTCCTCCCTTTCTCCTCTTCTTCTTCTTTTCTTCTGCTCTTTCTTTTTTTTTTTCCCGCCCAGCTCTTCTTTCTCTGTTTATGTTTTCCCCCTTTCGAAAACATAGCAGACGGAATTGGCTTAAAAGCCAATTCCGTACATGCTATGTTATACATATATATTAATTATATATAATATATTAATATATATATATTATATTAGTATATGTATATTATATATTATTTGTTTTATTTTTTTTGTATGTTTGTCTTTTTGTTTAATGTTTGTTTTATTGTTTTGTATTCATCTCATTTCCTTTTATTTCACTTCATCATTTTTATTTGTCTCATGTTTTATTTATTAATTAGTTAATACTATATATTAAATACTATACACTAAATAATATATATTCTTTATATATTATTATTCTTTTATTTAAATATCTAGTATATATGTATATATATACATATATACATTTTCTTGTATAATTTTTCCAAAGACGTCATATTCATGCCTTCCGTGAAATTTTCCTTATTCCGAAAATGAAATAGTATCGGGACTCCATCATTCTTCATAAATTCTCAATACAAGTGTTTACATCAACAATTTTCCATTTAACAAATTAAAATTCTCTAATCCCTCCATACTCACATTCACCTTATCACTTTTTGTATCTTCGGGTTCCCTGTCATTCACGGGCTTCTCGGTCCCTATAGTCCTCGAGTCCTATAACGAATATTCACACTTCCATTAATATATATTATTTCTATTTTTTATATAATTAAATTAATATAGGAAATTTGTGGGGTTTACATTCTCCCCACCTTAAAAGAATTTGGTCCCCAAATTCATTCGGGTCCATCTGTCTACGTTCACCCAATTTGTATCATGCCCCTTTCGGGTCCTTGGTAATCCCATTATGAAATCCATAGTAATGTGCACTCATTTCCAAGTAGGCACTGGAAAAATCTTAAGTAATCCCCGCTGGTCTTTGGTGTTCGATCTTAATCTGTTGACAAATCAAATACTTGGCCACAACTCAACTACATTTCTTTTTATATCGACCAACCAATATACCTTTCGTAAATCATGGTACACTTTAGTACTTCCCGAGTGCATGGTGTACCGAGAACAATGAAACTCTTTTAAGATCCTTTGCCTTAGGACATCATCGTTTGAGACACCAAACTTACCACAATTTCTCATTTATCCTTAATGAGGACTTATTCTTAATTTATATCACTTGATCCAAATCACTTCACATACCCGAAATATTCGTTCTTTGCATACATCTCTTAATCCAATATGACTCGTATATTCAAGATTTATCTCATTTCAAACTTGCCTCATTTCATACATCAATTATATTAGAACTCTTTCCTCATTCCAATTAAGTCTCACATTCAAAACATAAAAATATAGAAGTTACAATCCTTAGATTCAATATGTAATCCATATTCCAAAGTTTCCTTATATCTCAACTTTAAATCATCTTTAAGAGTTTTGGGTCTTTCCCCACTGATTTATAATCCATGTCTTGGGAATCCAATTAACACCCGTTCTTAACATATCGTGACCAAAACGACTCCGGGTCTCCTTAAAATTTAACACCGGTACACTCCAAAACGAATCACCTAATCCGATAATCTCTTTTTCATGTAATCTTTATAATTATTCTCTCAGCATATCTAATCCAAGCAAGGTCACTTAGTACAGTGGTTTGAGTAATTAATTCGATACCAGCTGCTAAATCAATTCTAGAACTTCTCCTTTTAGTTTAAGGGTAACTTTGATAAATTATTTGATCATGTGTCAGAAAACTTTCCCTGTTTACAGGGATGTTTCTATACCTCGAACACGCCCTATCTTTATCAATCATGTATGCAGTGCGACCTTTAGAGTCTTATTTATACCGTTGGTTCCCTGATTCATTCTTCTAGTATAGTGACTGTGCTCTTTCATTGTCACTATTTCCTTTGTAGATCTCTTTTCCGTCATTCTCTTTATCTTTCTCTCTTAGTGACTTTAGAAATATAGAATTCATATCATCATAATTGCGCCTTGCGCTCTGTTTCCTCAAAGTAATTTCAAATGAAGTCATCTTAGCTTGACTAAATATCTCAACATCTCCTATGGGTTTCTGAACTTCCTTTATCTAACAGTTCTTGCAACTCCTTTTTCAATTCCTAAAGATCTACAAGGTTCATTCGACAAGGAGACTTCGAGATTGACTATGTCTCTAGTGCCTAACCTATAGTGAATTCCAACTCTCTCTCCAGTGGTAGCCCCGGTAGTTCCTCAAGACACATCCGGAACTTGCATACCACATATATGTCCTGAATAGTTGGACATTCTCGACTAGTATCGGAGATGAATGCAATATAACTTTCACATCAACACGTTCATTAAAAACTTTCATTAATAGTCAAAATCATACACTTTATTCCTTAACTGCAAGGCATACATTAATCTTACTAGGTAAGGAGAAGGTTACAGTCTTAGAGTAGCAGTCTAAACTTACATGGTTGATGATTAGCCAATCTATACCCAAAATTACATCAAAGCCATACATGCTCAACAAAATTAGATCTGCTAATAGGGTCCTATCTCCTACCTTGATTTCATAATCCTTACACACCATATCAGTCCAAGGCAAAGGCCTTTCCATGAGTGACAGGCTTCTTGCCTTTATCTGCTGCAGTAGCCCGTCTCTGTGAGACTTGTCTCTGGGGAGCTTGCCTTTTAGGCTGTCCTGGTAGCTCCAAGGGTTGTGGAATCTACTTCTGTGGACAATCCTTTACCATGTACCCCTTTTGTCCACACCCAAAGCAGCTCCTTGTAGCTCGGTAACAAATACTTTCATGGGGTTTAACAGCATGTCCTACATAACTTCTCTTATTGCTGCGGACCTCTGGTAGTCTGTGGGGTAGCTACAGGAGCCGTGGGTCTATCAATCCTATCCCGAGTCTCATCTGTCATCTGTCTCTTAGGTTGACCTCTCCTGAACTCCTGCCTCACAAACTCTATCCGCTTACTCTTATCCCTGCCCTTTTCCTTAAATGTTGGAGGCTTCATCTCCAGGAAATTTCTCATCCTGTCGATATCCCTCTCCTCCCTCTGGGCTTGTACAGGAGGCTGAAGTGCCATAGGTACTAGAGGAACTTGTAGAGGAGGTGGCGGTGCTTGTGGAGGAGTCGGCATCGGAGTAAGAATTCGTGTCGTACCAGCTGAATCGAAAACGTTTGCCCCTAGATGTTGGGTAATCATGGCAGCTATCGACTCTAAACCTAGCTCGAGGCGCTGCTCCAACCGCTGCTCGAACTGAGCCATACAAGTACAAAGACTCTTTGGCTTGGGTGAAGGAGGTGGAGGTGGCTGAGCCTGCCTCTGAAGACGTCAACATCTTCCACTCATCATGCAAGTGATCTAATACCTGCGCGTAATTTCAAAGATCAAGTCTTACATTCATTAGGTATACATTACCTACTACCAGACAAGCACAGACATTGGGATGTAATTTAATCCTTATTTTCGACACTGACAGTACTAGACAACCTTTGCTCTGATACCACTTAAATTGTAATGACCCTTGACCCTTGAAAATCAGGATAAATTTTTTTTTTGAATTTAATTTACCCACTTGTTCCCTTATTCACTTAGGTTATATTCCTGTGCAGTGTCAAAATACTTTTCCTATTTCTTTACTTGTAATTATAATTAATTTTCCATACTTTAACTTATATGGCCGATGAAAATTTCGACAGCATAACTGCTTATATATAGCATACCCACCTGCAATTCAGTTGTTTCCAACAATCCTAGATATCCACAACTACCAAGCATGCTTTCTAACAATCCTAGATATCTACAACTACCAAGCATACTTTCTCAATCCACTTTTACAACTCAATATATCGATATCGATTTATACAATCATCTTACAACCTAATCCCAAGAATTATATTCTTTACATTATTTCCTTACAAATTACATCCCGACAAATTATTTCTATTATGTGTGTCTGTGCGTACAGATATGTCTGGTACAGGAATGTAAATGTATACCTTTCTATGTGCACAAAAAGTAGCCTATGGTAGCTCTTCCCACGAGCCTACGTCGTGTACGCGGCAGGTAGTGTCTATAGATACACTGCAAATGATCTGAAGGTAGAGGGGTGAGCTTTTGGGGAAAAGCTCAGTAAGATAGTACTATTAAAACAGTTCTGACATATAAAAGTATTTGAAATTGTTCATAGAACGAAACTTAATATAATACAGAAATTTCCATTTCATGCATAAACGTCATAAAGCATGCGTGTCAATAAAACCATTAACATGCTTAACAATTTTACAACTTTTCATAAATATTTCGTAAATCATATCATAAACATTTCATGCATATTTCATAATCATTTCGTAAACATTTCATGAACATTTCATAATCGTTTCGTAAACATTTCATGCATATTTCATAATCGTTTTGTAAACATTTCATGCATATTTCATAATCATTTCGTAAACATGAAAACATATATTCATTCATCATAGTCGATTTTTCATAATCAAATCGAGGAGACTAGGCTATAACTAAGTCATGCGATACGTGTCATTCTCCGTGGAAAGTCATCATACCTATGGCCATAGTAAGGGGGCTGTAGAATGGATCAGGTTCGTACAGCAATAATAATTATAAACATGGGTAGTATCTTCTTATTTCTTATCATATACTAGCACATAGCTAGGGCACAGGCACCTGTGACACTCACCGTGCGGGGAACATTCATCCGTGCTGCGCAGGCACAAGATACTACCAAAACATCATAGTAAACCACCAGTAGCACAACATCTTTCACAAAGGTTGAGTCAAGTGTTAAAGGGGCCAACGTACTGGCACCCCAAGTGGTGTAGCCGGAACACCACAAGTAGTAACCATGTATGAAGCCTATAGTCTCAAAACAGAGTTTCAAAATCTTTCTTGGATTTTATAACCCATAAACTCATATCGAGTAATAACATTGAATTCCCTTGAAATCTAAAAACTCTTTCATAAAATCGAAAGACTGTGTGGCACTTTGTTCCCGTAGGACTCAAGAGGTGGCCCTCACAATCCCTTTTCGAAAGCAATTTCTTTTCTTAAATACTTTTGAAATTGTCGAAGTTTCTTTAACAGTATGGATATAAAAACATAAATAAATGTAAAACATCCATACACTTCATACTTTAGGAAATTCATTTCACAACATGGAAAGTACTCGAGAAATATTTCGATAAATTAAAACATGCATCGTAAACAGTTTCACAAGTATAAAAGCATTGATAAATCACTTCAAATCATATGCTCTTTCATAAAATCATTTATAAGTGAAACAAGGATGCATTATCAGAACTAAGTTAAATAATATCCCTTACCTCAATTTATCGAATATCCCGAATTCGAACGGTGACGTCTCCTAGTACCTCCTTTAATCCCTTCTACAATCACCTACATCGAAATTGTAGACTTAGCACCCTATTCATGCGAGTTGCGTTAAAATCGTAATTTATCGTTGCTACTACGTGTGTACGTATTATTGTATATCCTTAGGCCGACAGGCACGTTTATATATATTTCTTCACTATTTATATATTTGCTCCTACAAGTATTAACATATACCTTTATTATATACATCCACATGTATACACGCATAAATATATATATATATATACACTCTTATATGTATATATATAAATATATATATAGATATATACTTTTATTGTTTTCATGTTCCCCTATCTCACATATATACATTCTTTGTATATACACATATATACTTTTATTTGTTTTTCATATTTCCTTATCTCATATATATATACATTCTTTGTATATACATACACTAGCACACATTCATCCTATGTACATCCATATGTATATGCACCTAAATATATATATATATATATATATATATATATATATATATATATATATATATATATATATATATATATATATATATATATATATATATATATATATATATACATATATATATCATTGTTTTCCATTTTTCCTTATCACATTTGCATACATATTTTTTGTACAAATACTAGCATACCCAATTCATTATATACACCTATATATATATGTACCTAAATAAGTAAATATACATGTATATATATATATACACTCCTATACATGTATATATATGTTAATATTGTTTTCCCATTTTTTTTCCTCATCACATACATACACATATTTGTCTACTTCTCATCTTTCCAATTTTTGTCTAATTCAATCTATAACTAACATGCTATATACATGTACATCAATATACATATATACATACATGTATTTTACCTTTTCTTTCTTTCTTTTCTTCTTTTTTTTCTTTTCTTTCTTTTTCCTTTCTTCCCTCTCGGTTAGCCCAGCCCCGATTGCCCTTCTTCTTCTTCCTTCAGCTCTCGGTTTTCAGTGCTTCACCCTCTGTTTCGTCTCCTCTCAACCTCATCTCCATCTTCTACCGTTTCTAGCACCAACTCCCACTGTTCTCCTACCTCTTCAGCCTCTGTTTTGGTTTTCAATTTCCCATCTCTCGGGGCTACCTTCAATCCCCCTCAATTCTCGGTTCCCAGCTTCAGTTTCCTGATGGTCCTCTTCCTCGGTTTGACCTCCCTGTTCCTAGCTTCAGTCCTCGGTTCCTGCCTTCCTCTCCTGTTGCTTCTGCTTCGATCGATTCTGTTCTGTTTTCCTGCTTCCCGTCGGTCTCCCCTCTTCTTTTCTTTTTTTTTTCCTTCTTCTCTCTTCCTCCCGGCCAGCAGTCCCTCTTCCTTTCTCCTTTCTCTTCTTTCCTTTCCTCTTCTTTCCTTTCCTCTACTCCCCAGCAGATCAGCCCCTTTTCTTTCCTTTCTTTCTTCCTCCCTCGGCTGGACAGCTTTTCTTTTCTTTCTTTTTCTTTCTCTTTTCTTCTTCCTCGCCGACCCAGCTCTTCTTCTCCAGCCGATCACCTCTCCTCCCTTTCTCCTCTTCTTCTTCTTCTTTTCTTTTGCTCTTTCTTTTTTTTTTCTTCCCGCCCAGCTCTTCTTTCTCTGATTATGTTTTCCCCCTTTTGAAAACATAGCAGACGGAATTGGCTTTTCTAAGTCAATTCCGTACATGCTATGTTATACATATATATTAATTATATATAATATATTAATATATATATATATATATATATATTATATTAGTATATGTATATTATATATTATTTGTTTTATTGTTTTGTATTCATCTCATTTCCTTTTATTTCACTTCATCATTTTTATTTGTCTCATGTTTTATTTATTTATTTGTTAATACTATATATTAAATACTATACACTAAATAATATATATTCTTTATATATTATTATTCTTTTATTTAAATATCTAGTATATATGTATATATCTACATATATACATTTCCTTGTATAATTTATCCAAAGACATCATATTCATGCCTTCCATGAAATTTTCCTTATTCCGAAAATGAAATAGTATCGAGACTGCATCATTCTTCATATATTCTCGATACAAGTGTTTACATCAACAATTTTCCATTTAACAAATTAAAATTCTCTAATCCCTCCATACTCACATTCGTCTTATCACTTCTTGTATCTTCAGGTTTCCTGTCATTCACGGGCTTCTCAGTCCCTATAGTCCTCGAGTCCTATAATGAATATTCACACTTCCATTAATATATATTATTTCTATTTTTTATATAATTAAATTAACGTAGGAAATTTGTGGGGTTTACATTTAGTGTTTAGTTTCATTAAGAAGAAAAAAAATATATAAAATACGTGAAGTTACAGGTTGATTGACTAAGGTTATGGGTTTAAATTGTGTTTTAAGTTTTTTTTTTCTTACTTTGCATCGCTTCCGTCTTCGATTTCAAGTTGCATTTTGAGTCGATTTGTAGTTATTTCATACAGTCTTGTAAATATTATAACATAGTATTAGTTAGATAGAAATCTAGCTAGTAGACGAGTGGGATTTGATTGTATTTGCTTCCGATTTTTTGTCATCGCTTCATTTTTTTCCAACAATAGCTCTATTAAGTTGAGTGTAGGTTTTAAATTATTCATATAGTACTTGATTAGTTTATGGATATAGTTAGGGTTTAAAATTTTTTATTTGATAATTTCTTTTATTAAGTTTTGTCTTGGGTGGTAAGGTAATGCTAGGTTTGTTGATTTTAGAGTTGTTTTCATTACATGGCGTCATTTTCAGGAAGATTTAGAGAGGTGATTCAATTTGTTTTAGGGATTGTTTTAGGGTTTATAGTTAAATTGTTCATATAGTTAAATTAATTTAGAATGCGGTATGTGCATTTTCAGGAAGTATTTAGGATTTGTTTTGAATTTTGTTTTAGTTTGCAAAAGTTAGCTAGTGTACTATTTGGACCAGCAGAGGTGTGTGGGTTATTTAGGCTTAGTTTGGGTGCATTTTAGGGTATTTTAAGGTCCATATAGGTCATACACATAGTCATTTAAGGTTAAGATACGTTTGGTGAATTTAAGATATAATTTACATATTTTTAGAATTTTTTATCTCATTGAAAATGCATCCTGTCCAGATTTGGTGTAGCTGCTGCTCGAGATTAATTTAAGGGTTGTTTTGTGGTTAGGAAAAATTAATTAGGTTAGTTTCATTTAGGGTTATGTAAAAAAAGGGTTAGGTTGCATTTTCCATTATTTCCATGTATATATTTAGGGTCTAGTTGCATTTTCATTTTTGGAAGTCATTTACCATGTTAAGTACATATTAGTTAATGATTTTAACGTTAATGATGTATTGGTTTACTGTTTAAGTGTTGCACTTAGGGTTAGTTTAAGGTTAGAGTTCATTTCATGCATTTTTTTCATTTTAATTTCAAGTGTCCAAAAATATTTTAATTCTCAAGCATCATTTCGAATAGATTATATTATTTACTTGTGTATTTCATTATTTTAATAATCATTTAGGGTTAGGCATAATTTAGGTTTACATTTTAAGGCATTTTAGAGTTAGGATTTTCATTTAGGGTTTTTATTGTTTTTAATTAGAATTTAATTTTCTTATGCATTAGTTTAGGATATTTTACATTCTATTTCATTTTATTAGAATCTATTTATGCAGTTTTAATTCAATATTAAGATTTTCTAGACTTATTTTCACTATTTACATTTTAGGCCCATATATTTTATTATTTACATTTTAACCCATTTTTAATTCAAAATCTAATTTTATTATTTTCTTTTACAAATTATTTTCTTATTTTACTTGGAGCACTGTAAGTATTTCTGCTCTGTTTTGTTATTTACTTTTTAATATTTTTAATATAAGCCTAGTAGGTCACACTTAAAAATTATCCATAACTGGTTAGGATATACTCATGGTAAGATTAATTAGTACTTAGTTAGGATTCAAGTCTTCTCTGTGGGATAATAATCTGGGACTTAATTCCTTTTGTTACTTATGTGACTCGTGCGCTTGCGGTATAACCATCTAAGACACATAAAAAACTGACATGGATGGTAACATGCATTGCTATAAGGGTGGATTGACGGCCTCAGGTTTCAAACAAAAGCATGGTATAAAACTATGATGAGGTCTATTCACCAGTTGCAATGCTCAATTCTATTCGAATTTTGCTTGCTATAACTGCATACTATGATTATGAGATATGGCAGATAGATGTTAAAACTATGTTCCTGAATAGGAAGTTATCTAAGGATGTGTACATGACACAACCTGACAGTTTCATCACTTTTAAGAATGCTAACAAGCTATGTAACCTTCAAAAATCCACTTATGGATTAAAACAAGCTTCTCAGAGTTAGAACATTCATTTTTTTGAGACATTCAAAGAGTTTAGCTTCACAAAAAACGAAGATGAACATTGTGTTTACAAGAAGGTTAATAGGATTGCAATCATATTCCTAGTGTTATATGTGGATGACATACTACTTATAAGAAATAACATTCCTACCCTACAATCTATCAAAATTGGCTAGGGAATTGCTTCTCCATGAAGGATTAAAGAGAAGCAGCCTATATCCTCAAGATAAAGGTCTATAGAGATAGATCGAAATGGCTACTTATTTTAAGTCAAAGTACATATATTAACAAAGTGTTGAAAAGGTTTAACATAGAAGAATCCAAGAAAGGTTTCTTACTTATGCCACATGGCATTTATCCTTCCAAGGACATTTTTCCTAAAACACAAGATAAAAGAGATAAAATGGATAAGATTCCATATGCTTCAGCTATTGGATCTATCGTGTACGCCATATTATGTACTAGGCTTGATGTCTCATATGCTTTAAACATAGCAAACAGGTTTCGGGCTGATATAGGTAAGCGTCACTGGGCAGCAGTTAAGAACATCGTTAAGTATTTTTTAAGGACTAAGGATGCTTTCTTAGCCTACGGAGGAAAGTATGAGATCGTTGTAAATGGTTACACTGATGCTAGTTTCTAGTCAGATAAGGATGAATTTAAGTCACAATTTAACTATGTGTTTTCCCTGAATGGTGGCGTTGTGAGTTGAAAGAGTTCAAAACAAGAGACAGTGGTTGATTCTATGATCGATTCTTAGAATATACCGGCTTCAGATGCAGCTAAGGAATCTATTTGGATCAAGAAGCTCATCACAAACCTTGGAGTGGTCCCTAGCATTACTGATCCAGTGGCACTTTATTGTGACAACAACGGAGCCATTGCACAAGTTAAGGAACTCCAGTCTCACCAGTGGTCCAAACATATATTCAGGCACCAATTGGATTGGCTATAATGTAAATGGAGATTATCAACGATCCAATCTGATTCAGACTTATATTACACTTATGATATTGTAATTATTTATATTATTTAATAATACATGAAATTTATTTATCATTGTTGACTATATTTAATTTGCTTAAGACATAATCAAATGATAAGGTCCCTATAATAGAAAAATTCGTATCAAAATAATCTAGCTCACACCCTGTTTTGAATTGATATGCATAAAAAGGTACTAGAGCGATTGCTCGCACTAGTTTTAATGATTTGACATGTATGAGAGGTGCTAGAGCTTAGCTCGCATCCTGTTTTGATATGATAATTGCATAAAAGTCGTACTGGAGCATTGCTCGTACGTGATTTAATTGCATAAAAGCCGTGCGGGAGTGTAACTCACACGAGATTTGATTTATTTATGCATGAAACCGTGCTGGAGCATTGCTCGCACGAAGTTTTGATTTACTTGAGCAGTCATTCATGCAGTGTCACGCCCCAAAAACGCAAAAAATATGGCATATTTAAAAACATTTTACTCACCAATTCACAATTAAGGGTGCATTCCTGTGCAGTGTCATACATCATCATATTTATCATACCTCAGGATCACATCATTAGATAGTATATATCATATCATATACATTACTCAATCTCAAGTTAATTAATCCTAATACATCTCATACAATGTTATACATCAAGTGTCTGTAATTACAATAATTGTCTGGGTACATGAAAAGATAAATGATACCTCAAAACACAATATATATGGCCTGGAGCTTAAGTCTTCCAATAGCCACTACTTCGTACGTCGTAGGGAAACCCTTTTCACTTGAAGAAATCTGGGGGGAAAGAAAACAGGGTGAGCTTCTAAATCGCTCAGTAAGGGACTCGTTATATAAACCATAATGCACATCATAAAATATTTATTTGCACGTGAAACTCAGTATACTCATTTGAAAACCATAGCATGAAAGTTCTCAAAACAACATTCTCATATCTCAAAATCATGTGGAAACATGAAGTAAAAGGCTCAGTATAGAGCAGTAACAAGCATGTGAAAATAATGCGATAATGGCTTTCTCAATAAACGTGATAAAATCACTGTAATAATAATGCATGTGGCGTAGCCACCAAACACACGTGGCATAGCCATTGATTTAGATTCACATGTGGCACAACCACAGAATAGGGTTTCACGTGGCAACCGCCACCAAATATACGTGGCACAGCCACGAAATGGGGGATCTCACGTGGCAACAGCCACCAAATATACGTGGCAACAGCCACCAAATATACGTGGCACAGCCACAAAATGGGGGATCTCACGTGGCAACAGCCACCAAATAGGGTGTCTCACGTTACCAGAATGGAGAAGAATCGGGCTTACATGCTACCAGAGCAATGCCCGGTGTGTATTCAAAATTACACACCTAAGTCTTTATCAATAACCATTATCATATAAAACTGGTTTGCCTTCACGTAGAACTCATAGTGGTTTTTCTCTCATAAAACTCATTTAAAACCATTTTGTACTCAACAAAAAACATATTTAAAACCGAGTTCCAACCGACAAAACACGCACACATTTCTCAAATCTCGATATTGCCTTAATGTAGAGCCCAATTCATTTCTCACACAAACTCAACGGTTTATAAAGCGGTTTCGCACGTAGCTTATAAACTCATAAAAACATTGGGCTCTAACCGGCTATAAAAATCGTGTGCATTCTCATCAAAACACAACACATCAAACATGCTTGTTTTATAAATTGCAAATCATGCTATAATAGTTCACAAATCACATACACAAATGGTTTAATTTCCCTTACCTCTTTGCACCTCGTATAGTGCAATTGTTTCCCCTTTGTCACGGATTAGTCTCGCATTCCACTCTGGAACTCCCGAGCTGTCCAAACGATGTTAGAACATCAATACTCATAATCACAGTAACCTCAATTCTCAAAATCGAGCATAATTGCTCATAACACCTCTAATCTCTCAATTCCCGTAACTTTATCACAATCCACAATCTCATTCACAACATCTCAACATTCTACACTTCCCATGCCACAATATCTATGCTAATTCACCACATTGTCTAAATTTTCATTTATAGCTCAAAATTCCCAAAATTACCAAAATTGCTAAATATCTTATCACTCCAACTACATTGTAATTTCATCAATCCCTAATCATTTTTCAGCTACTTCAACACAATGCCAACAACCATTATCACCAAAATCATCTCAAATATCAAGATCGAGGTTTAAAAATTACCCAAAACTTGTAAGGTGCATAACCCACGCCTCGATTCGATTCGTCCTTCAATTTCTTAGTATGTTGTTCTCCCTTTGATGAGGAACAACTTCCCTTTTTACCACAACCTCTGATTCGGACGGAAATGGGTGCTTTGGATGAGTGAGAAAGCTAGGGCTTCGACAGAAATGGGGGTTCGAAAAGAGAGAAAATGAAATTGCAGGAGAAAGCAAGGGTTCCTTATATAGACGGAGGGTAGGAGATCGATCTGGCTCATGATGCGATCGATCTGCATTTGAATTTGGGGACGATTTGGGGCAATTTTATGCCTAGGAGATCGATCTGTCGAGGGGTGAGATCGATCTCTTAATGGCTTCATGAGATCGATCTGCTCCTTGAGGAGATCGATCTTCTCCCAAACAGAAACATTTGGATATCGATCCCTTCCTCATTAGATCGATCTTCTCTCAAACAGAATCATAAGGAGATCGATCATCTTCCATTGGAGATCGATCTGCTCCTTAAATTCCTCTTTCCTTGTCATTTTTAACTCACCAGATCGATCTCTCCTTCTCCAAGATCGATCTGACCTCTTAGTTTCACTTATCTTAAACACTTACACATAAATCTCTAAATATAATTTCCACAATTAACTTAGCTCAATAAATTACACTTCAAGTTCTTATTATATCATTAAAATATATATAAAATTCTCAAATCTCACATCCTCCCCACCTTAAAAAGAATTTAGTCCTCCAAATTCAACTCAACTCGTCAAATAGATGGAGGTATTTTTCTTCTATGGGACTTTCCAACTCCCATGTTGCCTCTTCCACTGAGTGGTGTTTCCATAAAACTTTCACCAATGGGATACTCTTGGTTCTAAGTACCTTCTCCTTTCGATCGAGACTCTAGACGAGTTCCTCAGTGTAGGTCATGTCCTCTTGTATGTCCATCTCGTCATACTCTATGACATGAGAAGGGTCCGGGTGCTACTTCCTCAACATAGATACATGAAAGACGTTGTGTATTCCGAACATCTGTGGGGGTAATGCCAATCTGTAGGCTACCTCACCCACTCTCTCAAGAATCTCGAATGGTCCTACGTATCGAGGATTCAATTTCCCTTTCTTCCCAAATCGCATGATACCCTTACTCGGTGATATTTTCAGAAGTACTGCATCACCAACATCAAACTCAAGTGGCCGTCTACGCACATCCGCGTAGCTTTTCTGTCTACTCTGTGCAGCCCGTAACCTCTTACATATGAGTTTCACACTCTGTACAGCTTGCTCAACAAGCTTGGGAGCATTTATCTTTCTGTCACCGACTTCTTCCTAAGCTACAGAGGATCTACACCTCCTACCATATAAAGCCTCAAAAGGTGCCATTCCAATACTCGCATGATAGCTGTTATTGTACGCAAACTCTGCTAGGGGCAGGTGATCATCCCATGATCCCTTAAAATTCATCGTACACGCCCTCAACATATCCTCTAGGGTCTGAATAGTCTTCTCTGACTGACCATCTGTCTGAAGATGATAAGCGGTACTAAAACTCAATCGAGATCCCATGGACTCCTGAAACTGGGTCCAAAATCTGGAAGTAAATCGAGAATCTCTGTCAGAAATAATACTCACTGGAGTCCCATGTAATCTAGCTATCCGCTGACATATAGCTCAGCTAAGGCATCCACAGTATCTATGCTCTTGATGGCAAGGAAGTGGGCACTCTTGGTCAATCTATCCACTATAACCCATATAGCGTCACGACCTCTTCGGGTCCTCGGTAAACCCATAATAAAGTCTATGGTGACATTCTCCCATTTCTATGTAGGTACAGGTAAAGGCTGTAGTAGTCCTCCAGGCTTCCGATGCTCAGCTTTCACTTGCTGGCATACTAAACACCTGGCCACATACTCTGCCACGTCTCGCTTCATACCACTCCACTAGTACACCTTTCTTAAATCTCAGTACATCTTAGTACTCCCTGGGTGCATGATGTATCGTGAGTAGTGAGATTCTCTCAGTATTTGTCTCTTTAGGGTATCATCATCTGGTACACAAATTCGTCCTCTGAATCTCAACAATCTATCCTCACTAATTGTGAGATCCGACTGCAAACTCTGTTCAGCTTGGCTAACCATATCTATCAACCTCTGATCATTGTGCTGCCCAGTTCTAATCTGATCCATGATCCTGGGCTCTATCCGCAAGCTAGCCAAAAATCCAGTCTCTATCTCTTTAACTCTGATCCGGAGTTCGGTGAACTGCTCCAGTAAATCCCATTCCCTGATCATCATAGTAGATATCATACTCTTCCTGCTCAGGGAATCAGCAACTACATTTGCCTTACCCGGATGATATAGAATCTCGCAGTCATAATCCTTAAGGAGTTTCATCCATCTCCTTTGTCTCATGTTTAACTCTTTCTGATCAAAGAGATATCTCAAACTCTTGTGATCAGTGAAGATTTGGAATCTTTCTCTATATAAGTAGTGTCGCCAGATCTTCAAGGAAAATACCACAGCGGCTAACTCCAAATCATGCGTGGGGTAATTTCGCTCATGGTCTTTCAACTGTCATGATCCATATGCGACCACTCTTCCGTGCTGCATAAGCACACACCCCAATCCTTGATGCGATACATCACTATACACCGAAAATCCTCCGGATCCCTCAGGAATAGTTAACACAGGTGCCGCTGTTAATCTCCTTTTTAATTCTTGAAAATGAGCTCACATTGATTAGTCCATATAAACGGAGTTTCCTTGCGCGTGAGCTTAGTTAAAGGAGTGGCAATCCTGGAAAATCCTTCCACAAATCTTCTGTAATACCCTGCCAAACCAAGGAAGCTTCGCACCTCGGTAACTGTCCTCGAGCTTCCCAGTTAAGCACAGCCTCTACTTTACTTGGATCCACTTATACTCCTTCCTCTGAGACTATATGACCAAGGAAAGCTATCCGGTCCAGCCAAAACTCACACTTACTAAGCTTTCCATATAATTGCTTATCTCGGAGTATCTGAAGTACTAACCACAAATGTTGTGCATGTTCCTCATATGACCGAGAGTATACCAGGATATCATCAATAAAAACTATCACAAACTTATCTAGATAGTCTCTGAACCTCGTTCATTAATCTCATAAATGCTGTAGGGGCGTTCGTTAATCCAAAGGACATCACCAGAAATTCATAATGGCCATACCTCGTCCTGAAGGCCATCTTTGGAATATCCCTTTCCTTGATCCTCAATTGGTGATAGCCCAATCTCAAATCAATCTTAGAAAAGACTGAGGCCCCTCTTAGTTGATCAAGTAGATCATCAATCCTAGGCAGTGGGTATTTATTCTTCACCGTAGCTTTATTCAACAACCGATAGTCTACGCATAATCCGAGACTACCATCCTTCTTCTTAACAAATAAAACTGGTGCTCCCCACAGTGAAACACTGAATGAACCCTTGATCCAATAACTCCTGTAGTTGTTTCTTCAATTCCTCAAGTTCCACTAATGCCATCCTGTATGGAGGTCTAGAGATCGGCTGAGTATCTGGTACCAAATCAATGGTAAACTCTAGCTCTCTCTCTGGTGGCAAACCTAGTAACTCATCTGGGAAAACATCCAAAAATTCACACACCACAGGTATATCATCAGTCCTCGGATGTCCCCGATCGTCATCTGAGACGAGTGTTTCATAACCTTCACATGAACAATCATATTTAGGACTCTCAAGAGCAACATCAAAATTTCATACGTTTATTTACTCAATATTTCAAACGTACATAGTAAGGTTCAGGTAGGGAGAAAGTTACAATCTTAGTGTAGCAGTCTAAACTCGCTCGATTGGTTGCCAACCAATCCATTCCCAAAATTACATCAAACCCATGCATATTTAACATGATTAGTTCTGCTAACATCACTCTATCTCCCACCTTTATTCCACATCCTCTACAGATTAACTCAGTTCTCTGGGATTCACGCATAGGGGTATTTACATGTAGTATATACTCTAGAGGTTCAAACTTCAAATTTAAACTACATGCAAAATGCTCTGAAATAAATGAATGCGTGGATGCGGATCTATCAACACATGAGCCTTATGATTACTGACAGAGAGTGTACCTCTTATAGTTTCTACAGAAGTGTCAGCGGTCTCCTTATCTAGGGTAAACACACGTCCCTGTGTAACAGGTCTCTTTCCTTTCTCTGCAGCAGTGGCCCATCTCTAGGGGTTCACTTTTTGAGGCTATTGTCTAGTGGGCTCTGGAATATGTGGTCTCTGGGGTTGAGGGCAATCCTTCACCATGTGACCCATGTCTCCACATCTAAAACATCCATGGATCGACCCAGTACAACTTCCCTCATACATTCGGCCATAATTTCTGCAAAACCTTGTCTCAGGCCTGACATCTCGAGGGGTCTCCCTGATGTTAGGGTAAACTCTGGGTCTCTCTAATTTGCCCTTCTGTACCTCAATCCTTCCTCTCCTGAAGGAACCTCTTCGAGCATCTATTTGGAAAATCGCTGGCCTCTTGCCCTTATATCTATTCACCGCTTTGAGCTCGTTCTAGGATTGTACCATTTCAATTCCTCTTTCAATCTCTTGTGCTCGTTTCAGAGCATCTCCAAACTCAGTAATACATAGCCCTATCAATCTATCTCTGATGATGGGCTTCAATCCATACACAAATTTCTCTGTACGAAGCTCTTCATTCTTGAAGGTCTCTGGGTCATATCTCAATAGTGCGGTGATTTGGCTCTCATAGTCATCTACAGAAATATCACCCTGTACCAAACTCAAAAACTTAGCCTGCTTCTTTCTCTGGGTGGCTCGTGGTACATATTGGGTCTTAAAGGCTGTCTGAAACTCTTTCCAACCTATCACATCCTGGCGGGACATCAGAATACCCTGGGTGGTACCCTACCAATCTCGAGCTCTCCATTTCAACATATAGGTACTCATACTGACCCTCTCAGCATCGGTGCACCCCAGATAATCAAATATAATTCTCAACTCCGTCAGCCACTCCTCAGCTTCTGTAGGATCCTTCTTTCCCTTAAATGCGGATGGATTCATTTTCAAAAAGTCCTTCAGTCGGACCATACTTCTGTCATCAGGCTGAGTGACGGGAGGCATTGGGTCCATCTGTACTGGAGGTACGAGAGGTCCTTGTGGTGGTGTAGGAGTAATACCCGAGGCATTAACTCCAAAGTGTTGTGCGAATAGCGCTGCCATCTGCTCAAAGCCTTGCCTCACATCGATCTCAATCCGATTAAATCGAGAGTTAGGACTCTCTGGTTGTGGGGCAGGTGGCGGAGGGGACTCTGCCTGCCTCCTCGAACGACCTTGTCGTCCACTTATTCTCTCTCTCAACTTGTCTCCTGCGCGTACATATCAAAATCGATTCAAATCTCAATCCTCAAATTCAGTTCATAACAAGACTATTACAGACACTTGGGATGTATTCTATTTCACTTAACCGACACTGACAGTACTGGACACCCTAAGCTCTAATACCAAGAAAGCTCTGTCACGCCCCAGAAACGTGAAAAATATGGCAAATTTAAAAACTTTTTACTTATCAATTCACAATTAAGGGTGCATTCCTGTGCAGTGTCATACATCATCATATTTACCATACCTCAACATCCATCATTAGATAGTATATATATCATATCATATACATTACTTAATCTCAAGTTAATTAATCATAATACATCATATACAATGTTATACATCAAGTGTCTGTAATTACAATAATTGTCTGGGTACATGAAAAGATCAATGATACCTCAAAACACAATATATATGGCCTGGAGCTTAAGTCCTCCACTAGCCACTACTCCGTACGTCACAAGGAAACCCTTTTCACTTGAAGAAATCTGGGGGGAAAGAAAACAGGGTGAGCTTCTAAATCGCTCAGTAAGGGACTCGTTATATAAACCATAATGCACATCATAAAATATTTATTTGCACGTGAAACTCAGTATACTCATTTGAAAACCATAACATGAAAGTTCTCAAAACAACATTCTCATATCTCAAAATCATGTGGAAACATGAAGTAAAAGGCTCAGTATAGAGCAGTAACAAGCATGTGAAAATAATACGATAATGGCTTTCTCAACAAACGTGATAAAATCACTGTAATAATAATACACGTGGCGCAGCCACCAAACAAACGTGGCATAGCCACTGATTTAGATTCACACGTGGCTCAACCACAGAATAGGGTTTCACGTGGCAACGACCACCAAATATACGTGGCACAGCCACGGAATGGGGGATCTCACGTGGCAACAACCACCAAATATACATGGCACAGCCACAGAATAGGGGATCTCATGTGGCAACAACCACCAAATATACGTGGCATAGCCACAGAATGGGGGATCTCACGTGGCAACAGCCACCAAATAGGGTGTCTCACGTTACCAGAACAGAGAAGATTCGGGCTTACATGCTACCAGAGCAATGCCCGGTGTGTATTCAAAATTACACACCTAAGTCTTTATCAATAGCCATTATCATATAAAACTGGTTTGCCTTCACGTAGAACTCATAGTGGTTTTTCTCTCATAAAACTCATTTAAAACCATTTTGTACTCAACAAAAAACATATTTAAAATCGAGTTCCAACCAGTAAAACACGCACACATTTCTCAAATCTTGATATTGCCTTAACGTAGAGCCCAATTCATTTCTCACACACACTCAACGGTTTATAAAGAGGTTTCGCACGTAGCTTATAAACTCATAAAAAATTGGGCTCCAATCGACTATAAAAATCGTGTGCATTCTCATCAAAACACAACACGCCAAACATGCTTGTTTTATAAATCGCAAATCATGCTATAATAGTTCACAAATCACATATAAATGGTTTAGTTTCCCTTACCTCTTTGCACCTCGTATAGTGCAATTGTTTCCCCCTTGTCACGGACTAGTCTCGCATTCCACTTTGGAACTCCTGAGCTGTCCAAACGATGTTAAAACATCAATACTCATCATCACAGTAACCTCAATTCTCAAAATCGAGCATAATTGCTCATAACACCTCAAATCTCTCAATTCCCGTAACTTTATCACAATCCACAATCTCATTCACAACATCTCAACATTCTACACTTCCCATGCCACAATATCTATGCTAATTCACCACATTGTCTAAATTTCCATTTATAGCTCAAAATTTCCAAAATTACCAAAATTGCTAAATATCATTATCACTCCAATTACATTGTAATTTCATCAATCCCTAATCATTTTCCAGCTACTTCAACACAATGCCAACAACCATTATCACCAAAATCATCTCAAATATCAAGATCGAGGTTTAGAAATTACCCAAAACTTGTGAGATGCACAACCCACGCCTCGATTCGATTCGTCCTTCAATTTCTTAGTATGTTGTTCTCCCTTTGATGAGGAATAACTTCCCTTCTTGCCACAACATCTAATTCGGATGAAAATGGGTACTTTGGATGTGCGAGAAAGCTAGGGCTTCGACAGAAATGGGGGTTGAAAGAGAGAAAATAAAATTGCAGGAGAAAGCAGGGGTTTCTTATATAGACGGAGGGTAGGAGATCGATTTGGCTCTTGATGAGATCGATCTGCATTTGAATTTAGGGATGATTAGGGGCAATTTTATGCCTAAGAGATCGATCTGTCGAGGGGTGAGATCGATCTCTTAATGGCTTCATGAGATCGATCTGCTCCTTGAGGAGATTGATCTTCTCCCAAACAGAAACATTTGAAGATCGATCCCTTCCTCATGAGATCGATCTTCTCTCAAACAGAATCATAAGGAGATCGATCCTCTTCCATTAGAGATCGATCTGCTCCTTAAATTCCTCCTTCCTTGTCATTTTTAACTCGCCAGATCGATCTCTCCTTCTCCAAGATCGATCTGACCTCTTAGTTTCACACTTATGTTAAACACTTACACATAAATCTCCAAATATAATTTCCACAATTCACTTAGCTCAATAAATTACACTTCAAGTTCTTATTACATCATTAAAATATATCTAAAATTCTCAGATCTCACATGTTGGAGCATTGCTTGCACGAAGTTTTGAATGATTTATGCATGATGTCGTGCTGGAGCATTGCTCGCACGAGGCTTTGATGGATTTTATGCATAAAACTGTGCTGGAGCTTGCTCGCACGTGATTTTATATGGATTTATAACTCTTTTAAAGTCATATTGGAGTGTTGCTCTGTCACGACCTAAATTCCCTAAAAATCAAAATAAATTTTTCGCTTTTTCATTTTCTTACCCGTCGTGAACAGTTACACTACTAAACAGTTAGGCTATGATTCGGTGTTAGTCACCTCTCACCTATTTACTATTCCATTTTCATATTTCATTTACATATTAATTTATTTAAACTAAATACATCCCCAATATTACATCCATATACAGTACTGTGCATCTATATGTTCAGATACAAAATTATACAAATATGTATACCTGGTCTTGATAATAAGCAGCGGATAATCGAATTGCAAAACTACTGTCGTTCTTTTCTACTAAATGTACCCTGTGGGGTGGAAAATGAAAGGGTGAGTGAAACTTGCTCAGTAAGGCAATAATGTAAGCAGGTAGATAACTATACTATCTACGTGCTGATAATGTCATGATACAAAATCGTTTACATTGGGAGCATGAGGTATGACTAAAACGATGCCACATGTATGTATATATCATATAAGAGCAATCATGAAATCGACATATAAAACAGACATGGAAAAATCATCATGTATGTCATCTCATGCTCGTCACATTTAAAACTTATTTGTTTTATCATAAAACAACCTCATCAAGGTCAAACCCATCTCTCGGGAATACCTTGATTCATTAAATCGCATCTCATTTAAAAACACAAATCGAGACATTACCCCTCCCTCGGGTTTGTCCTGGCCTATCCAGACCGTATGATATCATGTGAGGCATGTAGGTTACTGTATGAAAATCGAGGACTATGGCCATACTTTGTCCCTGTGATCCCAGGCTACACGGATCCCGGTGTGCGGGGCATCACAACTGCAACGGGAGGTGGGGTCAAATTCTACCCGCCAGAATATCAAGTAACATCATCGAGTCATCATGACTGCACGGTACAGTGTACTCCGTGTGACATACACGGTACATCGTACTCCGTAGACCCATATCATAGTCTGGGGGAGCCTGCTGTAGGTCTTATCCACCCGAATACTATGTCGATAACCAACCCATGTCTCAAAGTATACGTGCAAGCATCTCAACTCTCTGTGACACATAGTCTACAGGAGGCTTCCGCATGACTATATGCATGTCAACTCACGTCTAGTGTGAGCGAATCTCCAGCACCACGCTATGCATATCATGATATCTAAAATCTCGTGCGAGCGAAGCTCCAGCACGGTTTTATGCACATACAATTTTCTCGTATGAGCAATGCTCCAGTACGACTTTTCATGAGTAATAAATCAGTAAACTTGAGTGCGAGTAAGACTCTAGCACTCTTTTTGTTCATGTAAATACGATAGGTGGCTCAATCTTGATAAAACATCTTTTAAAATAGTAACCGGTCCAAACTGGTACCCTTTCGTATAATTCACGAAATCAATAGCCAACCTATGTGCATATTTGCCTAAATCAAAGCAATACATTCATATACAACATTAAAAACATGAAATCATGCAATTTATTTGCCTTACTATCCTTTTTGTAAATTTTACTCTCAGGGGCAAAATCGTCTTTTTCTTTATTCACCTAAACCCCGATTTTCGTAAAAATTATTATTTCTGTTCTAGATACTTTAAGGAATTCTAAACCCTATAAATCCCCTCAATAAATACGTATAGAAATCTCTATACACCTACAAAATTCCTTTACCTCGATTTACGCGTAAACTTATCTCGTCTCGATAATACCCGATCTCTCAATCCAACTGCTCGTCAACCAAGTCTACGAAACTGCATATAACCACATAATTAGGGTCAATTCAATTATCTTTATCAGTATATCACATTTACTGATCGAATCTAACGTACTGGGCCCGTTTTACTTTATTGAGCCCAATTGCACTTTAATGGGCCTTGAGCCCGTTTTCAGCCCGTTTATACTATTTAAATCCCTTCTTCGGGTTTATTGGGCTGATTTGGCTTACCAATAATCATCGGGCTTCGTTCCAAACTCATTGGATAGCCCGTATACTATTTACGGTAATTACGTTGCAATTCCGTTTAATATGCCTTTTTTATACAGAATTAATCCATAAATTCCATAAAATAATCGAACTCTGTATTAAAGGACTCATATTATCGTAATTAAAATATACTTACCCAATATGATGAGGGGTACAAGAATCGGAGCTCAATCGGCTCTCGTTCGGGTTTTATCGAAAAACTGCACAATTAGGTAAATCCGGGTTATTTTTTCATTAAATATAATATTAATTTAATTTTTAAAATTTACCCGTAGGTCAATCTCGACCCTCGGTCAACTTACCCGAATCTCGAGTCGTCCCTGGTAAATTTTCTTTCCTTTTCGCTTTTTCCTTTCTTTTCTTTTCTTTTCTTTTCCTTTCCTCTTTCCTTCCTTTTCCCACCTTTTCCTTCCCTTTCCTTTCGGCCAAACGGTGCCGTTTTTGTCACTTTGCCGTCACCGACGTTTTCGACGGTCTTGCCGACTGATACCGATCTCAAAAGAATCGGTTCCTCCCCCTGAACGCGTCGATGGCTTTCGTTCCAGCCCAGTCACGGTGGTTCGCTGAGAATCGGCCCGTTTCTCCCTTGGTTTTCCTTCGCTTTGATCGGCGTCCTCCGGTCACCTGACGGCGCGTCTCTGGTGTCCACGTGATCGTCAGCCTCTCCTCTTTCTCCTCGGCTGCTCGTCGGTGGTCAAGGATCGTCGGTGTATCCTCGAGCTCGTCGGTTCTCGCGGGTCATTTTTTAGTTTTCTGTTTTCGGGTTCTCCCGAGTTTTCAATTTTCAGCATTTTTTTATTATTTATAAATTATTTTATTATTAAAATATTCATTAAAATATTCAAATATATTCTAAAATATCTACAAAATCTATTAATCTATTCCAAATAATTTAATTTAATTTATTTTAATTTATTTATTATATTTTTAATCATTTTTTCGGTATAATTTCTTCGTATTTTCGAGATATTGTCCTGGGTGACTTTTTGGTATTCCTAAAAATTTTGGATCTTGATCAATTGGACTCGAAATTTAATTATTTCTTCGTTATTTTTAATTAAAGTTTCTTATCGAATTTATTTTGGCTTTCGATCTTTTGACCGTTTTGCCCTTCACATGTTCGAGAATTCCATTTAAGTCCTTTTGCATTTTTAATTTCGCGTTTTGAATCCTTATCTCCAGTTCGAATCTCGTTCATTTAATTTGGGGCCATTTCAATCCTTCCTTTCACGAACACACTCATTTCGTGTTTTAACTAAATTTTGGTCTTACATGCTCGTACGCAGATTTTGCTGATTTTTATGAAAACGTGCTGGAGCTTCGCTCGCATGAGGTTTTCAGATATCATGAATATGCATGGAGCCGTGCTGGAGCTTTGCTCGCATAGGGATTTATATGACAAGCATATAGCCGTGTTGGAGCCTCCTATAGACTGTGTGTCACAGTGAGATGATATGCTCACACGTGAATACTAAGACATAGGTTGGGTGGATAAGACCTACGGCAGGCACCCCCTAACTATAATTTAGGTTCATGGAGTACGTTGTACCGTGTATGTCACGCAGAGTACGTTGTACCGTGGGGATTGTTGGAGTGGAGTGACATTAGCCACGAGGCTGTAAGCCTTGCCCTCACAATCCTGATATTTATGTTGTTCTGGCGACAGGACTGACCCACCTCCCGTTTACCTCCCGTTTTAGGTGTGATGCCCCGCACACTAGGTACCGTAGCTAGGGATCACTAGGATATGGCCATAGTCCTCGATGGTACTGATATAGTCACCTACGTGTCTCACATGATATAACTTTTGGTCTCGATAGATCGGGGTAGACCCAAGGGAGGGGTCAGGCCCTCAATTTTTATGATTTTCACTGAGATGTGATTTTCTACTATGATGATAGATTTTTCAGAGGATTTTATGACATGTGACCCTAAAAGAAGGGTGATTTTATAACAAAATTTTATAACAAAATTTTTTATGAGTTTGAGATTGATTTATGAGATGATTGACCCAGAGGGGTTATTTTATACTGAGTTTTAATGAAGTGATTTAAATACAGTAGCATGAGGAGTTTTCCATGCTTTAATTACAAATTCATGAAAAGAATTGTCTCTCATGATTTGTTTTACATGACATGAAATAATGCATGATCTTGATTTACTTCATGTGAATTATGATTTTACATAAAATGCCATTGATGCATGAGTTGCATGATTTCTATATGCACGAATAGTTTTTATAAACTATGGCATTGATGTATGCATGATTTCGTGTGTGAAATTTAAACGAAAAGAAATGGATTTAAGGGCATGGCATTATGAGCATGTAGATAGTGGAGCTATCTACTTACTCTCATAATTACCTTACTGAGCGTGTGGTTGCTCACCCCCTTATTTGGTTCCTCTACAACGTACTTTCTATAGTTTGAGTGCGGCTGAGGACTTGCATCTTTGGTATCCGCTGTGTCCCATCGAGAGATAGGTATACACATTTGTATAGTTTTGTATCTGAACATGTAAATGCACAGTACTGTAAACAGATATGATGTCGGGGATGTAAGGTTATGTAAATACCATTATGAATGTATTTAGTTAAAGTCAAAGGATAGTAAATCCTGATGTGTGAATGTGAATATGGAAATGGAATGGTAAATAGGTGAGAGGGGACTAACACCGAATCATAGCCTAACTGTTGGTATAATGGTCATGATAAGAGAAAAGTAAGAATTAAATAACAAACGAAAAAAATTGTAGTGATTTGTAGGTAATTTGGGTCATAACAGTTTTTGGTATTAGAGCTAAGTTGGCATGATATGAGTAGGTGTTAGTGGTTAAGGAAGTTTACATCCCCATGTACTGTACATTGTTTAGATACAATTGTGTATATCGAGATGAATTTGCAGCTAAGAATTTAGTTTCAAATGCAAGAATATAGACTCATTAACTGATAATCGCTATGGTAGAGGGGTGAGAGTACACAAGCTCGAGGCCGTAGAGGGAGGCCTGAGAGTCATACTGAGTCGCCACATGAGACTCAAGATGAGATTAAAGTGGAGGATGATGTTGAGTATGCCCCACAGAGTCCTACAGAGAGATAAGACAGTATTGAGACACGTTTCACGAGGTTGGAACGGAGTGTGGAGAATATTTTAGGAACTAATTGCTCAGAGTATGCATGGGATTTGAGGGCGAGTTAGAGCATTGGTGGAAGTCCGCTCGACCCATCTGAAGAGTTAGACCTCCAAAATGGACATGAGAAATAATTCTGGATGTATTCTGGAGAAAGACTATCCCGGACACTACTTAAAGGAAATTACAGATAAAGTTCATTACTTTGACCCAGAAGAACTCGTTGATTGACGAGTGTGAAACTCAGTTTATATCTCTGGGCAGGTATGACCTCGACACTATAGGCAGTGAGAATCAGAAAGCCCAAAGGTTCATGGAAGGGCTCAGATTGTTAACTAGAGTCCGATTGGCCCCGTTAGATATCATTACCTATACCAAAGCAGTGTGCAGACTACAGTTGTGTGAATAAGATCATGAGTTTCACGCCTCTGAGATTGGGAAAGGTAGTAAGGGCCGAAATAGAGACAGAAGAGAATAGAGAATGACAGAGATGTCAGAACGGGAAAAAAGGTAGTTTGGTAAGAGATTAGAGTTGATAACTCACGGGGTAAGATGATTGGTAAGGCCCCAGTGTATTCAATTTTAGCACTTTTGAGGGGTATTGTGATTGGAGGACCCTGACCTGCTATGGAGTAGTGTAGGATGTGTGGTAGATACCACGGAAGTAGGCCCTACACCTTATTGACTAAAATAGGCGTTAAGTGTGGTATGACAGACCATTTATTTAATGATTGCTCAGAGTTGGGTGAGACTGCCCCACAGAAGGGTAAAGAGACAGAGAAAACCCTGTTGATATCTCTGTACCGAAAAGGGAGGCCACAACCAAAGAGAAATGGAAAGTAGGTTGTTGGATAAGGGTGAGTGTATGCCTTGAACCAGGACACTACTGATGTTTCATCTGATGTGGTGGAAGATACCACACTGGTTGTGAATAATGAAGTAATTATTTTAATTGATCCTGGTGCCACACATTTATTCATACCGCCTTCAGTTGCTTATACGCTAGTGAAAGATGTGAAGCCTGTACCCTTAGGCAAGATGATGATAGTTAGCTGATTATCACTAACTGAATATGGGTATAAGGATTGTAAGTTGAAAACAGAGGAAAAAGGATATGTCAGCCGATTTTATTCAATGGAATATGAATAATTTTGAAGTAATATTTGAGAATGGATTGATTCGGCTGCAAACTATGCTGTTTAGATTGCTATCCTAAGATAGTGATGTTTTCACCCCTAAAAAGTGTACTGTAGGTTTGACACATAATGAAAGAGGTGTAGCGCTTATAATTAAAGGAGTGAATGATTATACGGACGAGATGAGTAATGATGGGAATGTTTCATCGCTTGTGTGGTTGGTATGGATAAGGCACATCCAAAATTAACAGATATCCTAGTGGTCAGGGAGTTTCCTGATATATTCTCGGATAATCGACCAGGGCTACCATCAGATAAAGAGATAGAATTTTGTATGGAGTTGGTACCTGGTACAGAGTCGATGACCTAACCACGGTATAAAATGGTATTAGTGGAACTGGAAGACTAAAGAAACAATTACAGGAGTTATTGGATAAGCGTTCCTCAGACCGAATGTGTAACTTGAAGAGCACTTGTTCTGTTTGTGAAAAGAGAATGGAAGCCTATAACTATGTATTGAATTTTGATTGTCGAACGAGGCTAACACTAAGAATAAGTGTTTCTCCCACTATAAATGATTTATAGGATTAGCTGTGAAAAGCGCATCTCTTTTTACAGATCGATTTGAAGTGTGGGTAACATCCGTTAAGAATTCAGAATGTGAATGTGCCCAAGATGATTTTCGTAACCGTTAAGCCATTGATGAACAAGGTATTTAAACCTTACCTAGACCGATTGGTGGTCATCCTTAGCAATGATATTTTGATGTATTCAAAGTTCAGGGAAAAGCATGAGCAGCAATTGAAAACTATTTTACAGATGAATTGTTGAGAGTTTCTCGAAATGAGCTGCTCAGTTGACACATCTCGTTCTGGAAAAGATTGCATACGAGTAGGATGACAAGTATGAAAGTAGCTTCGGTGAGCTTTGGTGTACTGAGGTATGAACTGACCACCGTAATTAATTTCACTATACTCAATAGCTCAAGAGGTTTCTCCGTGTATATGGATACCTCAAAATAATGAGTGAGCTGTGTATTGATGCAAAATGGGAAGATAGTCGCTTATAGATCCAGACAACTCAAGGATCATGACAGAAGCTACCTGACCCATGAATTAAAGTTGGCAGCGGTAGTGTTTGTACTGAGTATATGGCACTATTATGTACACGATGAGAAATGTCGGGTATACACTGATCATAAAAGCCCCGAGTATCTGTTTTCACAGAAAGAGTAGAATATGAGATAACATAGAGGGTTAGAGCTTCTGAAGTATTATGATTGTGGAAATTGTACCACCCAGGAAAGGGTAATGTAATGGATGATGCCTCGAGTAGAAAGAGCCTCGGGATGGTATCACATATGATGGTCAGGGAGCGTAAGCTGCTAGAGCAGTTATGAGCCTCAGTAATGATATGATCCCTTTTGATGATGACAATGATTTTTGTGAAAGCTAGCCTCAGATTAGAATCGAATTTGAGTGACCAGATTTGACAGGCTTAGCGCGATGATCGGTATGGTGTCGATAGTGTGGGTCAGATTCAGATGGATACAGTGACAGAGTTCACAAAGAGTGATGATGGCTTACTGAGGT
Organism: Firmiana major; assembly: GCA_033439115.1. Taxonomy (NCBI): domain Eukaryota; kingdom Viridiplantae; phylum Streptophyta; class Magnoliopsida; order Malvales; family Malvaceae; genus Firmiana; species Firmiana major. Next base: position 46,321,750 of record CM065905.1, read on the forward strand.
TTAGAGACAGTATAAGTACTCTCTAGGATCACAGTTGATGAGATAGTGTTATTTTCAGAAGCTCACTCTTCAGGATATACAGTGCATCCGAGAAGTAATAAATATATTGAAATCTCTGAAAAGGGTATTGGTGGTCAGATATGAAAAGCGACATTGTAGAGATTGTGGAAAAGTGTCTCGTATGTCAGCAGATTAAGGTAGAGCAATAGACGTTTGCAGGGTTATTGCAGCCTCTACCTATATCGACAGGAAAAAGGGAGCAAGTTACCATGGATATTGTGATGGGTTATAGAGGACTACAGGAATCACGAGGCTATCTGGTGATGGTCGTTAGATTGACTAAGTCTACCCACCTTCTGGTTATGAAATCTCTAGATACTCTGAGTGTGTAGGCAGATTTATGTGTACGAAAAATTGTGAAACATTATGTACCGTCCCAGGGAGCATGATATCAAATAGGGATTCCCGCTTCACTTTCCACTTCTGGGAGTGTTAGCACAATGTTCCATCCTCAGAGAGATGGTCAGTCAGAGGGGACTGTACAGATGCTGGAGGATATGATGAGAGCATGTGCCATTGATTTTATAATCTCATGGGATGATTAGTTGCTACTAATCGAATTCGCTAATAATGACTGTTATCACTCGAGTATCGGGATGACTTTATACGAGGCATTGTATGGCCGTAGGGGTTGTTCCCCGACTTGGATAAGAAAAAGTGGGTGACAGATAGAGAATTACTCCCGAATTGGTAAGACAAACCTCTAAGGATGTCCAGTTGATTTGTGAGAGATTAAGAACACCTCAGAATAGACAGAAAAGCTATGCTGACAAGAGACAGAAAACCATTGGAATTCACCGAGGGTGAATCAGTATTGTTGGAAGTTACTTGTCCTAATAGCTTAACAAGATTCGAAAAGAAGGCAAATTGAGTTTCGTTAGATTGAATCCTTTGAGATATTAGACAAAGTGGGAGGTAAGGCCTGTAGGTTGGCGTTACCACCTGAATTAGAAGGTATCCACAATGTGTCCCATCTTTTGATGCTTCAGAAATACTATCCGGACCCAGCATATGTGATCAGATATGAGCTGTTGGAGCTTAATGAAAGTATAACGTATGTTGAAAAGAAATTGATTCGGGTATTAGATGGAAGGAGAAGGTGTTGAGGTTTAAGACGACCTCCCTAGTAAAGGTCCTTTGGTAGTATTACACTCCAAAAAAAAGTCACATGAGAATTAAAGAGTAAGATGCGATAGACGTACCCGGAGTTGTTATGGACCCATTTAACTTGGTTCTAATTTGGAGGACCAAATTTCTTAAGTGGGGGGAGATTATATAAGACCCGATTTTTATTGTATTTCTTTATGATTCACACATTGTATGGATATTGTTATATGTTAATGGAATTATAAGACGAATGATTTTGATCATATAAATATGAATGAAGTAGATATGAATGAAGTAGTCGAACGTACGTAAAATTCGAAAATAGACAGTTAAGGAATTTCAAATTAAATTTATGAGATTTGAATTGTCCGAACAGATATATGAATTTTAAATGAGAAATTATAGTGGGTTTATGAAAGAAAGTCGGTTCAATTTGGTCCGAAACATGTTGAAGGGTAAAACAAAGATTGAAATTCAGTATTAATTTGACAAGAAAATTTCATTATTAATATAGATTTGAGAAATCTTGATCAATAACGAAGGAATAATTAAATTTTGAGTCCAATTGATCAAGATATGAATTTGTTGGAATAAACCGAAATTTTCACTTCGAGAAATTATCCCGAAAATATTGAAAAAATACACCGAAAAGAGAAAATAAGACAGATAAATTCATTTAATGGATTAAATGAATAAAATATAAAATTTTGAAGATATTTTGGGTTATTTAATGCTTTTTATTAATTAAAATATAATTTAATCAATTATAAAAAAAAGAAGCAGAATCGAATTCTGCAAAGGAAACACAAAGAAAACGAAGTAGGCAAAAGCGAGGGTAAGAGATCGAGTGAGACGACCCTTCTCCAACGAGCCTCGACCATCGGACCAGCACGAGATGATAGGTGATGGCATGACCAGCACGGTGGGAGTGCCTGAGGGGCACCACGTGCACCGGTGACGCCTGACGGAGGAGATCAGAAGAGGAGAGTGCCGTAGGAGAGAAGGGGAGATTCGTCGGCGATGGCGCTGATTCAACTCCACCCGAGGCCCGACGAAGAACACCTAGACGATGGCACACCGAATAGCACCGAAAACTGCTGGAGAACCGGTCGGACGGCACCGGAACGGCAAAGATGAGCCTGAACTGGTACGGACCAGTTTGGTGCAGTGAAGGTGAGCTGAACCGGACTGGACTAGTTCAGCCCAAAAGAAAAGAAAGAAAAGAAAAGGAAAAAGAAAAAAGAAAAAGGAAAAAGAAAAAGAAATGAAAAAGAAGAAAAATAGGAGAAAAAAATTCTAGTGATGCAATCGAGCTACGGGTAAACCGGTAAGCGGTCGAAATTGACCAAGTTAAATTTCAGAATATTTAATTTGATTAATATTCGACTGAAAATTTACCAAGAAAATATGTAATTGTGTAGCTCGAAAATTGGCGTCAAACGAGAGCTTGAGTCAGCCTCGATTTGTGTACTATCATGGAATCTTAAGTAACCCTTATTTACGACAATTTGCATAGTTATACGTGTTAGAAATTTACCGCATAAATTACGGATTAATTTTGTATAAAATGAATTAAATTCTGGAATTTGAGATAAATTGTCGTAAATAATTAATTGAGCTATCCGAGAGTTTAGAACGAGGCCCAATAAATATTGATGGGCCAAATGAGCCCAATAAGCCCCGATGATGTGAATAGTAAGTGAAAAACGGGCTTAAGGCCGATTAAGGCCTATTAAGGTGCAACCGGGCCCAATAGGGGTAAACGGGCCCAATGATTTAAATTAAGCCTAGTAAAAGTGAAATATGGATAAATATGTTTGGATTTAACTCGATAAATGATTATCTGCAGCTCCAGAGAACATATTGGGAGCTAAACGGATCAGGTGATCGATAGCGTTGGGAAAAGTCAGACTGTACAGAGTAAATTAAGGTAAGAGAATTTTGCGAGTAGCTAGAGGTAGCTACGCGTATTTTTAACAGCTTTTACATACACTGAAACTGTATAAAAGATCCTAAAAATGGATTAAAAATTTTAAGGACTCGAGATGGGTAAAAGACTATTTTACCCTGTAAAACCCAAAATTTTCCTACTATGTTCATCATTTGGAATCATAAGATGGATGAATTGAGCATATGAATGTGAATGATGTAGTGGAAGTATGAAAATACAGAACAGGATAAATAAGGAGTAGCAATTTAAATTAAAGGGATTTAAATCGTTGGACGAAAGATACGAGTTTAAAATGAGTAGAGATAGTGGATCCAAGAAGGGAAGTCGATTTGATTTGGTCTCGAATACAGGCAAGGGTAAAAAGGTTAAAAGACCTGAAATCCGGTATAAATTAAACGAGAAAATTTCGTTATAAATATGGATTTAGAAAATCTTGATCAATAAAGGAGAAACTATTGAATTTCGAGTCCAATTGGTTAAGATAGGAAAATATTACGCTAAATCATAATTTTCGCCCGAGACATTATACCGAAAATATGAGAAAAATTATACCGAAAATATGGAAAAAATTATACCGAAAAAATAAAATAAGACTGATAAATTCATTAAATTGATTTAAGGAATAAAATATGATTTTTTAGATATTTTAGGTATTTTAATATATTTTATTTATTAAAATAAAATATAATATAAAAAAAGAAAGAATCAGAATCGCGAAATCGCGATTCTGAAAACAAAGGAAACAGAAGACAACGAGGGAAGCCAAGCCTTCCCCATTTGCCTTACCGAACGGAGGCCACCGACGACGAACCTAGGTGAGATAGCTGAGCCACTCGAGCTCGTCGGCACTGACAGTTGAGGAGAAACGGCTACCGCGCGAGAGAGAGAGAGAGGAATGGAGACCGAGAGCAAATGAGCGAGAAAGAGAGAGAAAGAGAAGGAATGGAGGCAGAAGGAGGTCGGAGGAAGGGAGAGGGTCTTGTCACCGACCAGGAGGAGGGTCGATTCGCCACTATCGATGACAAAAAGGGCCAAAAATGGCGAAAAGGAGAGGCACCACCGATGCCGAAGAGAGAAGAAGCCGGACCGACCACTTTCCAACCAGTCCTGGTGGAACCCACACCAGAGTGCACTGGATAACCCCGCGAACCTATTGGAGATGGAAACCGATGAAGAACCGGCCTGCGAAGCTTCGAACGACGAAGGAGAAAATCGAACTGGGCTGAACCGGACCGAACCTGTTCAGCCAGAAAAGAAGAAAAAAAGGGAAAAGAAAAGAAAAATTGGGGAAAAATTTTGATGATGCAATTGAGCTACAGGTAAGCCGTAAGCGATCAAAATTGACCAATTTGATTTTTGGGAAATTTATTTAAATTATATTTGATCAAAAATTTACTCGGAATTAAATATAAAATTGTGCAGTTCGACGATAAATCACGTACGTGAGCCCGATCAAACTTCGATTTGCGCATCATCGTATAATCTCAGGTAAGTAAAGCTCATTTATGACAATTTGTGTCATTATCGCGTGTTAAATATTTATTTTACGAGTTATAGATTAAATTTCGCATTTAGTGGATTATATTGGGATTTATAATTAAATTGTCGTAAATGATTTACGGGCTATTCAAAGAGTCTAGAAAAAGGCCCAATAAGTACTGATGGGCCTAGTGAGCCCAATAGGCCTTGATGAAAGAATTAATAAGTGGAAACGAGCTTAAAACGGATTAATGCCCATTAAGGTGCAATTGGGTCTAATAAGAGAAAAATTGGCCCAATTAGCTAAATCGACGGTATTAAATATGAGAAAAATATTTATTGAGTTAAATTGACTTAATAAATAATTATATACAGCTTCGAGATTGGATTAGGAGCAGGTCGGACTGGACGAACCTCCGACAGAGAGATTTAGCTACGTACTCGACGGGATTCAAGGTAAGGGATATAATTTAGAGTAGCGTTAATGATCCTCCATCCTTACCTATGGTTTATGAATATGAATTGAATAAGATTTTGTGATTTGGATTTCCAATTGTCTTCAAACCGAAGCCAAAATCATTTCCCAAGTTTTTAGCATGTTTTCTATATATGAGATACTTTTTTACAGCATACATGTTTATAAAAGTGATTTTTCACTTCTAAGACGAAAGCATAGTGTTTTCATGTGAGATTAGGGTTAAAGTCCCAATATGTTTTATGAACTATGTTTCCATTATACGAGTATGAGCCCCAAGAAATGACTATGATAACTATGCTTTCCATGTTTACACGGGCTAGAGTCCCATAATGATTTATGAAAACCATGTTTTCTATGAGAAACGGGTTAGAGTCTCGTAACAATTTTGAGAATCAGGTTAGGGTCCCGTAATGGTTTTTAGTACATGGGTATAAAGCCCGAAATGATTTTGATAAAATGGGTAAGAGGCCCAAAATAATTTTGTGGGGTAAAAAGGCATGATATGACGATAGTCAGAGGATCTGGGGTCGATCTCGCATACATAGGGTAGCGTATGGAGACAATCGACGATCGACGATCTACCTAGCCAACGACCTGGGAATGGGCAGGCTCTGACTTGATATGAGAAATGTGCATATAGTCCACACTTGGTGATGCACGTGAGTTTGTGCGTGTAGTCCCCATTTAGTGGTGCACGAGAGATAGGGCAGCGTACGACCCTGATCTAGTCCTACGGCTCCCCTGTACAATGGTTATATGTACCTATGATGAACGTCCTACAGGACCTGATGTATGATGTCCTTCGAGACTAGTATATGATTATGCCTGGCTCCACGATGAATTGACAGAATGATATATATATATATATATATATATATATATATATATGTTTTAGCACATTTCATGCTACTTGTTTTATGATTTGCTATAGAGTACAGATTTTCTATGATGAAATTTTAGGGGTAGCCATGAGTATGTTTTACGAATTGTACCTGTGATAGCATGATTTCGCTTTTTAAAGTGACAGTGTGATATGATTCACGCATTTTGAGCTTTTGAGATTCTTTATGTATGTTTACACTATACGCTATGATTTTAGTATGATACGTTTTACAAAAATGATGTATAGGTGTAAACCGATGATTTTTAAGACTGTTTTTACTGTTTTTATGAAATGTAAGCATCTCTACTCCACTGCATATGTATGCTGATTTGTAAAACCATGAGTTTGACCATGTTTTGAGTATTTAAAGCTATTTTAAATGTATCTCTTACTGAGTCTGAAAAACTCATCCCCCTCCTCTCCATCTCCCAGATTATCTCCAGCGAGTCTATTGCACATACGAGACTGTGGTCGTTGACAAGATAGTCTGACCTTTCATTGGATACTTTCGTAGTCTTGAGGTACAGTTTTACTCGTATTCCAACATGTTATACAGAATATACACTGTTGTATATAATAGTCGGGATGTAATAGTTGTAAATGATTATATATATATATATATATATATATATATATATGGAGTTTTAATTACGCAGAATGTATGTGATGTAATGAGATCTTGATAATGAAAAAGGTTTTAAATCTAGACATGAGAGAGGAAAACAACTTAGTTAATGGATAAAAAGTTTAAATTAGCCTCATTTTTTCGCGCTTCTAGGGCTACCCCTACTGAGGGAAATCCACCTAAGAATGGTGAAAACATGACATGCATGAAATGCATGATTTGAGGAATTTTCGTGATTTTTTAGCAAAGCAAATTGGTAGATTGGCCAGTGTTTGCATAAATTTCACAAGATAACACCACGTAAGTGTTATTTAGATTTAAATGAAAATCTTTCAAAAATGGGCCAACTATCAAGTTTATATGGAAGCAAATAGTGCTGGAGCATTCCTCGCACTAAATCTGAGTTTGTGAGTGTGCATAAAAAAGTGCTGGTGATATGCATAAAAAGGTGCTGAAGCCTAGCTTGCACCTTGTTTTGACTTGATATGCATAAAAAGGTGCTAGAGCGATTGCTCGCACTAGTTTTAACGATTTGACATGCATGAGAGGTGCTGAAGCTTAGCTCGCATCCTGTTTTGATATGATAATTGCATAAAAGCCGTACTGGAGCCTTGCTCATACGTGATTTAATCGATTTAATTGCATAAAAGCCGTGCGGGAGTGTAACTCGCACAAGATTTGATTTATTTATGCATGAAACTGTGCTGGAGCATTGCTCGCATGAAGTTTTCATTTACTTGAGCATTCATTCGTGCTGGAGCATTGCTCGCACAAAGTTTTGAACGATTTATGCATGATGCCGTGCTAGAGCATTACTCGCACGAGGCTTTGATGGATTTTATGCATAAAATCGTGCTGGAGCTTGCTCGCACATGATTTTATATGGATTTATAACTCCTTTAAAGTCATACTGGAGTGCAGCTCATACGCAGATTTTACTGATTTTTATGAAAACGTGTTGGAGCTTCGCTCGCACGACGTTTTCAGATATCATGAATATGCATGGAGCCGTGCTGGAGCTTGGCTCGCACAAGGATTTATATGACATGCATATAGCCGTGTTGGAGCCTCCTGTAGACTGTGTCATAGTGAGATGATATGTCTATACGTGCATACTGAGACATAAGTTGGGTGGATAAGAACTATGGCAGGCACCCCCTGACTATGATTTGGGTTCACGGAGTACGTTATACCATGTATGTCTCGCGGAGTACTGATAATTCTATTTTTAATAGAATTATTTGTGCTTAAATTCCTAATTATTTATTTAATTCCCATATTATTTTATTAATAATCCCCTTTATTTAATTAAAATTCTTTAATGTGTAGATAAATTAAATCCGGATGAAACTCAATCGTTTCAGTCAAAATTGGGCTGAAAACGAGCTAAAGGAGACTGGACCACTTCCAATTTACAGACCGAGTCATCAGTCGTCTAGACACGAATGATGCCAGGTGTTCGTATTTTATTTGCTCCGAAACGATAAGATCGAAGGACACTATGCCAACCCTTTGGAAGACACACGCCGGGCCACATCGCATAGCCAATTGGACAAAAAGACTGATGACGTGGAAATATCTACTCTGCAGCAAATCAAATGAAGATAAGTGGCCAAACAATGCCAACTCATCTAGGATGGAAAAATTACCATGGTACCACTAAGTGTGTGTATAAATAGAATATGATGGCAATTGAAAGAAGTAGGTAGCCTAGGTTAGGAGTAGTGTAGAGTAAGTTAGGAGTAGTTTTTAGAATAGTTTAAAGTTTTATTTTAAAAGCTTTATTGTTGGATTTTATTTTTTATTTTTCAAACTTTTTCTCGTTAGTAGTTTATTTTTAGCCACCATTGTTCTTACTACCATTTTTATTACTGTTCATGGCTTCCTTCAATGAAATAGAAATTTCCATATTAGCTTTTCTTTAAGCTCGGTTTCATTCTTTTCTTTTATGATCATTTTCTCTGGATCTATTTTACTAATGTTATAGTAGCTCATCATTTAAATATCTCTATGCTTCTCTTCATTTTTCTATATCGATTTAAGTTGTTTATGATTTGAATTTTTTTTTGTTTTTTCTGCATTTCACCTTCCTATCTCGATTTTGTTGGTTTGTTATTCTTGCCGGTAGCTGCTGGTACTGGTGTTGTCTTGCAAAAGCTTTCCTTTGTACTGCTGTTTGTCTCGACTATTGCAAGAAATGCGAGATTGAGGCTATTTGGTGCAGATCAAAGTAGTAGTGGACTGCTTTAGAGGACAAGGACTATATTCATTCTCTGCTTTGCTCTGTTTCATTTGTTATTTACTGTTCACTTTCTTTCTTTGCTTTAGTTTTTGGTTTCATTCATTTTATGTTTTCTGTCTTTCATTCACTGCCTTAAGCTTACATGTTAACAATTTTTGCTTGTGTTTTATCTGTTGTCTCTTTTTGTTTCATCTATTGTTCGTCATTTTGGTTTCATTCATTTTATGTTTTAACCTGTGTTCTATCTTACTTCCTGTTCTGTTTTACTGAGCATTGCAGAAGGATTGGATGTACGGCTCGTGATGACAGCAGCTGCTATGTGTGCATCTTTCTCCATTAACCAGTGCCCAGCTGATGCAGCAGTATATGACAAAATCGAGAGCAACCTGGAGTACTTGGGGCGAGGCAGTAGGTGCTGAGCAGAAGTTGTGCAAACGCTTGGATTGTAGCAGCTGGCGTGAACACAACAGCAGCTGTTGTTCACTGCAGGACAGTATAAGTTGCAGGGACGTGCACTGCCAAGGTAGGCATCACAGGACAACAACACCTGCAGCAGATGGCAGTACCTAGAACAGACACACCGAGAGCACCTGGACAGACCGAGAGTGCAGGACCATTTCGTGGAGGACGACATTTCCTGCTAGCTGGGCAGAGGTCGCGCGAACCAGCAGTAGCACGGATTCGGGAGCAAAAGCAGGACACGCCTTTAGTAGCAGCTAGAGCAAACTTAGACGAGACATGGAGTAGAAGCACAGGACCAAGAGCAAATAAGAAATTGGAGAAGAAGATAGTGCACAGTGCAGTTATCGGGACCACTTTGATGTGTTGCAATTTGTTAAGGCCCTGTTTGGCCACCTTCCTTTTGTTTAGCTTAATGTTTATTAAATTTTTATTATTTTGATTATGATCATTAGTTGTTAGTTTAGGATAGTTGTTAATTGATAATGGTAGGTTAAATCTAATGTGTTAGTTTGTCAATTTAATTTTTAGTTTTAATTTTTTTAGTTAGTAGTTAATTTTATATTATATGTTTTAGGACTTTATTTTAGTTTAGTATTTTATGAGTTACATTTAGAGTTAATTTAGATTAAACGTGTTTTATGCAATTTTAATTTAGTTTTCATTTTTATTAGATTTTATGTTAGTTTAATTTGCAATTTTTATTAGTTTAATTACATGCATTTTATTTTAAATTTGTTTAAATTTTAGTTTAATTTTATTTCTTCATTTTCATATTTGCATTTTATTTTAATTGCGTTAATTAATTTTAACTCTTTTAATTATCTTTGTAGGTATTTGCTTTTAGTTGCCCGGAGCTTAGTATGTATTTTCTTAGCTCGGTTTTATTTTCTTTAGTTTATAATTGTTATTATTTTCAGTACTTTTAATTTTAAACTTAGTAGATCACCCACTTATATTTTATAATTTGTAGGATATACTTAGGGTAAGATTAATCGGTCGTTAATTAGGCTAGTCAACTTCTCTGTGGGACGATAGCTCGGGACTCAAATCTCATTATTACTTGTACGACCCGTGCACTTGCGGACAATACGTTTAGATCGTACCAAGTACGCTGTACTGTGGGGATTATTGGAGTGGAGTGGCATTAGCCACAAGGCTGTAAGCCTTGCCCTCACAATCCTGGTATTTATGTTGTTCTAGCGGCAGGACTGACCCACGTCCCATTTCAGGTGTGATGCCCCGCACACTAGGTATCGTGTAGCCAGGGATCACTAGGATATGGCCATAGTCCTCGATGTTACTAATATAGCACCTACATGTCTCACATGATATACCTTTTGGTCTCGATAGACTAGGGTAGACCTGAGTTGTGAAACCCAAATATTTATCACTTTATTTCTTATTTGGTAAACTAAGAAGTAATTGAGAACTCAGAATAATATTATGCAGGCCTGAAACCACCAAAACACTCGGGTTAGTGACGTGGGGCCCATTGGCACTTAAATCGAGGTAAGGCTCTAAGCCCGAGAATTTCTTAAGAATTACATGTTTGAGTATGAACTGATGTTTAGAAATGAAAACTAAGGAATTGAAAGTGAAAAAGTTAGTAAGGTTCGGGTTTTGCACTAAATCGAGCAAATGGGCTCGAAAAAGAGAATTAATCCATAATAAATTCTAAAAATTCTTGAAAATTATTCCGAGGGCATAGAAAATTAATATAAGATAAAATTTACTTGAGAAATCAAAATCAAGTGGAAATATGGAGGTTTCGGGGATCGAATTAATATTTAAGGTAAATTGAAAACTTTAAGTCATTTTGCTCGGTATTGACCAAATCACGCAAAATGGGCTCAATCGAGTAATTTTTCTTAAACAAGTGACCCCCAAATTTTTTTATGAAAGATACTAGAGACATATTATAATACTTGAGAAGGGGAAATTTCGAGAAAATTGGACTAGAATAATTTTCCTTGAATTCTTCTAGAAGTGGACAGAAATCTGTCCCCTTCAGCCTGCCGACCCAGACCTCATGTTTGTCAAATTTGAAGACCTTTCAGTATTCAATTCGAGCCAAGTTTTTCAATTCTGAAAGTATACTTAAAGATCTTTCAGTGGGCATAAAAATCAACCCCAAAGGACTTCTAGGCCGAAAGATATCCCCCTCCCTTTCTTCCCGCAGGCGTTCTCCCTTTGCCCTCGGTGTGTGATTTTTCCGGCCACCTTCCAATCAGATTCAGGTGTCATCCAAGAAGGATAAAATCTTCCTCATCCAGCCCTCTATAGCATATAAAAAAAATTCAGCCACAAAGAAGTTCATTTACTGGGTGAAAAGCGCAAAACAAAAACGGTCGACGGATCTGCTCTGTTTTTGGTAAGTAAAGAACTTGGAATTTTTTTATTCTTTGGCTGAGTTTTCTTGTAGTTTTTGATGATTATAAGCTCTATACATGTTAAATAACAGTTTAGGATCAATTTGAAGAATCAACAACGTGGACAACCTTGGTCAAACTCGAGGTAAAGTTGATGGATGACGATGAAGTTCATATATGTTGTTATTTGGTGTTGAAAGATTTTTAGTTAAGTGGACTTGGATGATTTAACTTCTAAGAATGAATTGAGATCTAGACAGCAAGGTGTTGATGTGTTTATGTGAAAAATTTGATGGATCTAAGGTTATTAACGGTTAAATTTATACCGAGAAAGCCCGATTTATAGTTTGACTCATTGTAAAACCGAAAAATAAAAGAATTGAAAATTTTACAAAATGACTTGCTTGATTTATGAACTTGAATGAGTCATAAGGTTAATGAAGTAATGAAATGAGAAATTAGAATAACGAAATTTGCCAAAAACGACAATAAATCGGTAAAACTGAGAAAACCGAAAAAGTTGACCGAAAAGTCAAAATTCATCAAACTTCAAGAAGATAAATTAAAATTGAGTATGTTAAGATGAAATTGATCAATATATGATGAATGAATATCATTTTGGGCAGTTCGGGAATTCAACATGTAAATCGAAGCAATCTCGAGACCCGACAAGTTTGTGCTGCCCTACGATCAACGAGGTAAGGGATGTGAATTAAAGTAGTATTGGTATTGAAATACCTTACTTCAGCTTAAAAATGTATTAAGCATGTTAGTTTTTACGAATAATAACTCCGAACTCAGAAAAGTTACTATGCATTCAAAAATCGAGAAAACCGAAAGAAAAGCCCTATTTTTCGAGCTCTTCAAAATATATTTTTGATATCTGTGAAATATTTTTAAATGAAATTTGTTATGTGAAAATGAAAATTCATTATTTCTACAAGTTACGGGTGAAAGGACCCGAATTATGATTAAAAATATGATTTCTATGAGTTTACGGGTGAACGGACCCGATATATGATTAAATCATTATTTCAACGAATTTACGGGTGAACGGACCCGAAATATATTTAAAAATATGATTTCTACGAGTTTACGGGTGAACGGACCCGAAATATGATTAAATCATTATTTCTATGAATTTACGGGTGAACGGACCCGAAATATGATTAAAAATATGATTTTTATGAATTTACCAGTGTACGAACCTGAGAAATAATTTAAAAGTTTACGGGTGTACGGACCCGAGAAATGATTTAAAAGTTTACGGGTGAACGGACCCGAGAAATAATTTCAAAGAAATGTTTTGAGACTAAGGCTATATGTAAGCTATGAGAGCTATCTTAAATTGCCGTGTGGGGTCTGGACCGTCGTGGAACATGCCTCATACCACTTGGTGTACGTTTAGTCCCTTGTGGTGCATGTTGAACTACGTCGGGTATTTGTACCACTCGGTACGATGTTTATGCCACTCTCTGTTAAAGGAAATATATGTATAGTGGCGAGGGGCTCTATAAGACCCTGATCCAGTCTACAGTCCCTTACCATAGCCATCGGTATTAAGTACAAGTGAAGCATCTATGCAAATTTCCTATGTGAAATGCATACATGAATACGACTCTTGTCGTAATGAAAATGCTGCCTAATCTCCATGAAAAGAATCAGTATTATTTGAAAAAAAGAGTACTAAATTTTATGATTTAAATATTATGTACTCTGACTTGATTTGCTCTTTAAACGAGCTACGTGATATATGCTATGTGAATGATTTCCTACGGGATATTTGTTACATGATTTACATGCTACGTGTTTTATAAGATGCATGATTTATAAATTACATGCTACCAATTATGATATGACAAGTACTTTGACTTGTCTTTCGAAACAAAATATGTTTCGGTTAATATTCACGTGCACGATATTTTATAAAGCTTATATCACAATATTTTACATTTACATGTTTTAATGTTAAGACTGCCTTAAATGCATGTCTTACTGGGCTTGAAGAGCTCACCCTTTTATTTTTACCTCACAGATTTGCTTAAGTAAATTGTCACCCTTACCTGCCGTACAATAGTCGTGGATAGGCGGACTCAGCCCTTCCAGGCTATCCTCAGTACTAGTAAGGTATATTTTACTTTATCTACCAGACTTCCTGAAAAGCATAGACAATGTTGTAATAATGTTTTGGGATGTAAAATAAGAAATATGAATGTAACTAAAGTAGTAGTAACGTAGTTTAAACCTAACTGTCTATTCTAGATATATAAAGTGTGGGAATGAGAATAGACGTACTGATAAGTAGAGGAAAAGACATTGAATTCGACTGATTGCGATTATAAACTGCGCCTCGGTACATTAACGAAAGATTAAGAAAATGACACTGATAGAAATACAACTTAAGTAAAGGATATAAAAAAAAAATTAGCCCGTTTTTTCTCATTTTCGGGGCGTCACAGTTTTCTTGGTATCAGAGCAAAAGTTGTCTAGTACTGACAGTGTCAAATCAAAAAGTCAGATTACATCCCAAATTGTCTATGCTTGTCTGGTTGTAAAGTCAGTACATTTGTTAAGTCATGATTAAAATTTTGGGTGTACGTGCAAGTAAACGATTACTGAAAATATGAGTGGTAGGAGAGGCCGTCCAAGGAGACGGCACAACCTGCGCCGCCATCTCCCCCTCAACCTGAGAGCCCCACTGAGAGAATAAGGAGGCTCGAGGAAACAGTACATGTGTTGACTGCCATTATTGCACAGCAGTTTGGGGCAAACACCCCTGGTACTGATGTCACTACTCCCCCACCACAAAATCCTCCTCCCCCACCACAAAATCCTCCGACAGCCCCAGCACCTCAGCCTGCAGCTCCACAGCCTAGAGATGTTAGAGACACCCAAGGGCTGTGAGAATTTTTGAAAATGAGTCCCCCAAAATTTACAGGGGTAAAGGATCCGATTAAGGCTGAGGGATGGTTAATAGACCTTGATTCGGTATTTCAGTATTTGGGTTGCACAGATGAAGAAAAAGTGACTATGGCCAGCTACATGCTCAAGGAAGAGGCCAAATTTTGGTGGAGGACCACACATAAAACCTTAGCTGATAATCCAGCAGATATTTCATGGGAGGCATTTCTAGATGCATTCAGAGCCCAGTATATTCCGCTTATAGCACAAAAGAAGATGCAGACGAAATTTTTTAATCTGACTCAGGGCAGTTTGACTGTTGATCAGTATGAAAGTCGATTTACTACCCTTTTGAGATATGATCCTGATACCCTTAGAGATCCAGCGAGCCAAATTGAGAGATTCTTGGCAGGTCTGAGATCAGGGATCTGGGACAGATTATTGGGATTTTGATTTGAGGATTTTAAGGATGCTTTAGGTCGGGCTCAAGAAGTTGAAAGGCGCTTAGATGTGACCCGAGCTGATCATGTGTACAAAGCCAAGGATCGAGATAAAGGAAAAGGGATACAAGCATCTCGATATGATATGAGAAAGAGCCAGCCGCAGAGGCAAAGAACAGATGAGCCTCAGACATGGGTTGGGAAGCCCAAGATCCAAATGGGTAGTGCTACCACTGCTCGAAGCCCTGGGACAGTAGTGCCACGGTGCAAGAACTGTGGCAAGATACATGCTGGTGAATGTCGTTGGACTACTAATGTTTGTTTCAGGTGTGGAGAGGCAGGGCACATGATTAAGGATTGCCCATTAATGAGACCTTATGAATCTCAGGAACAACCAAAACAGCCTGAGAGGCAAGTACAGATTCCCCAGAGACAGGTCCCGCAGCGGAGAGCAACAGCTGCAGAGAAAGGTAAGAGACCATTGCACAAGGAAATGTGCGAGTGATAGACGGAGAGACAGCTGACATCTCCTCCGATACTATCAGAGGTACGCTTATGGTCTGTAATTGCTACGCACATGTTTTATTTGATTCAGGTGCTACACACTCTTTTATTTCCACACAATTTGCATGTAAATTGCATTTAAAACCTGAATCCTTAAATCCCATGTTACGCATCAGTACACCTATGCATGACTCTCAATTGACGGATATAATATGTAAAAATTGTGAAATTGTGGTAGGAGGTAAAAAGTTGTTTGCAGATCTAATTTTACTGAATATGTCGGGTTTTGATGTGATTTTGGGTCTAGATTAGCTAGCTGCTAATCGTGTAAGTTTAGACTGCTACACTAAGACCCTGACTTTCTGCTTACCCGAAAAGTTTGATGTATGTTTTGTTAAGAATAAATAAAATACATGGTGTTAAATTTCACGAAGATTTTGGGTAATAAATTAAAAAGTTGCTAACATTATGATTCATATTAAGGCTATATTGCTTTTATTCCTGACAACAGTCGGGAGCCACCAAGTATTCAAGATGTTCCGGTTGTATGTGAGTTTCTCGATATCTTTCCAAAAGATTTACCAGGGCTACCACCAGAGAGAGAAGTTGAATTTGCAATTGATATGGTGCCCAACACTCAGGCTATTTCCAAGCCACCTTATCGAATGTCATTGGTCAAATTAGAGGAATTGAAAAAGCAGTTACAAGAATTGCTCGATAAGGGATTTATTAGGTCGAGTGTGTCTCCATGGGGTGCTCTGGTACTGTTTGTCAGAAAGAAAGATGGCAGTCTTCGTCTGTGTATTGATTATAGACTGTTGAATAAAGCAACAATAAAGAATAAGTGTCCTCTACAAAGGATAGATGACTTATTCGATCAATTAAGAGGGGCATCTGTGTTCTCCAAAATAGATTTGAGATCGAGTTATCATCAGTTAAGGATTAAGGAGGCTGATGTACCGAAGACAGCCTTTCGGACCCGATATAGGCACTATGAATTTTTGGTGATGCCCTTTGGGCTGACAAACTCCCCGCAGCCTTTATGAATTTGATGAATGATGTTTTTCGAGAATATTTGGATAAATTTGTGATTGTGTTCATTGATGACATACTGATTTATTCTAAGTCTCAAGAGGAGCACAAGCAGCATCTGAGAATTGTGCTCTAAACTCTTCATGAGAAGAGACTGTATGAAAAATTCAGTAAATGTGCATTCTGGTTGGAACAGATTGCCTTCCTTGGACACATAGTATCTAAGGATGGGGTGTTTGTGGATCCATCCAAAGTGGATGCAGTATTAAAATGGGAGAGACCAAGGACAGTGACAGAGATTCGAAGTTTCTTGGGATTAGCAGGATACTACCGAAGTGTTGTCGAAGGATTTTCTCAGATTGCAGCTCCACTGTCTAAATTGACCCGTAAGAATGTTCCATTTAAGTGGTCTGACCAGTGTGAGCGGAGCTTCCAAGAGCTCAAACATCGGTTGACCACAGCACCAGTCTTGACCATTCCGAACGGTTCAGGAGGATTTGTAGTTTACAGTGATGCCTCCTACCAGGGTTTGGGCTATGTGCTAATGCAGAATGGTAGAGTGGTTGCATATGGGTCTCGCCAGCTAAAGGACCATGAGCGTAACTATCCCACTCATGACTTGGAGTTGGCTGCAGTAATTTTTGCACTGAAGATATGGCGACATTACTTGTATGGTGAAAAATTTCAGATTTTCACTGACCATAAGAGTCTCAAGTATATTTTTGATCAAAAGGAGCTGAATATGAGACAGCGGAGATGGATAGAGCTCCTGAAGGATTAGGACTTTGAGATTTTGTACCATCTAAGCAAGGCGAATGTGGTAGCAGATGCCCTCAGTAGAAAGGGTGTGATGTCCTACATGATGATTAGAGAATGGGACTTCTTAGGGCAGTTCACCAAGCTCAGACTCAGTGTTGATGAGGTTAAGGATGGGTTTATGGCTAGCCTATAGATAGAGCCCAGTATACTGATCAAATCAGAACAGGACAGAGGAATGATCAGAAATTACTGAATATGATTAGTGAGGCTGAGGAGAGATCACAGTCAAAATTCTTGGTCAGTAATGATGGGTTGTTGAGGTTTTGGGGCCGTATTTGTGTACCCTATGATGACACCTTGAGACAGAGTATTTTGAAAGAGTCTCATTGTTCTCGATTCACCATACACCCAGGTAGTACTAAGATGTACCATGATCTCTGAAAAATGTATTGGTGGATAGGAATGAAGAAAGATGTGGCAGATTTTGTGGCTAGATGTTTAGTCTACCAACAGATTAAGGCTGAGCTCTAGAAGCCAACAGGATTGCTTAAGTCTTTACCAGTGCCTACTTGGAAATGAGAGCATATTACTATGGATTTTATTTTGGGGTTATCCAGGACCCAGAGAGGTCATGATGCAGTCTGGGTGATTGTGGACAGACTGACAAAGAGTTCCCATTTTCTTGCCATTAAGAGCACTGATTCTCTGGATAAGCTAGCAGAACTGTATGTCCGAGAGGTGGCACGATTACATGGAGCTCCTGTGAGTATTACCTTTGATAGAGATTCTCGATTCACTTCGAGGTTCTGGACTCGTTTTCAGGAAGCCATGGGATCTCGACTGAATTTGAGCACCGCCTATCATCCTCAGACAGACGGTCAGTCCAAGCGGACTATTGAAACCTTAGAGGATATGTTAAGGGCATGTGCACTAGATTTTAAGGGCTCATGGGAAGATCATTTGCCTCTCGCTGAATTTGCTTATAATAACAGTTATCATGCTAGCATTGGTATGGCTCCTTATGAAGCTCTATATGGCAGGAGATGTAGATCCCCGATTGCATGGGAAGAAGTGGGTGATAAGAAAATACTTTCTCCTGAACTAGATGAACAAGCAGCCAAAGGAGTTCATATAATTTGTGATAGATTGAGGACAGCACAAAGTAGGCAAAAGAGTTATGCAGATGTACGAAGACGTCCTCTGGAATTTCAAGTTGGGGACTCTGTATTTGTAAAGGTATCTCCGATGAAGGGTGTCACATGTTTCTGAAAGAAAGGGAAGCTTAGTCCTCGCTTCATTGGTCCATTTGAAATATTAGAGAAAGTGGGAGACGTTGCATACCGACTTGCACTACCCCCACAGTTGTTGGGTATACATGATGTCTTTCACGTTTCCATGATGAGAAAGTATTATCCGGACCCTTCCCATGTCATAGAGTACAAACCATTGGAGATTCATGAAGACATGAGTTATATTGAACAACCGATTCGGATCCTCGACAGAAAAGAGAAGGTACTTCAATCTAAGATGATTCCACTGGTAAAGATTCTCTGGCGACACCACTCGACAGAAGAAGCTACATGGGAGCTAGAGAGTCACATGAAAGAGAAGTATCTGCAGTTATTTGATGGACCAGTTTGAATTCGGAGGACCGAATTCCTAAAAGGTAGGGAGAAATGTGAAACCCAAATATTTCTCACTTTATTTCTTATTTGGTAAACTAAGAAGTAATTGAGAACTCGAAATAAAATTTGCAGGCCTGAAACCACCAAAACACTCGGGTTAGTGACGTGGGGTCCATTGGCACTTAAACCGAGGTAGGGCTCTAAGTCTGAGAATTTCTTCAGAATTACATGTTTGAGTATGAATTGATGTTTAGAAATGAAAACTAAGGAATTGAAAGTGAAAAAGTTAGTAAGGTTCAGGTTTTGCACTAAATCGAGCAAATGGGCTCGAAAAAGAGAATTAATCCATAATAAATTCTAAAAATTCTCAAAAATTATTCCGAGGGCATAGAAAATTAATATAAGATGAAATTTACTTGAGAAATCGAAATCAAGTGGAAATATGGAGGTTTCGGGGATCGAATTAATTTTTAAGGTAAATTGAAAACTTTAAGTCATTTTGCTCGGTATTGACCAAACCGCCCAAAATGGGCTCAATCGAGCAATTTTTCTTAAACAAGTGACCCCCAATTTTTTATGAAAGATACTAGAGACATATTATAACACTTAAGAAGTGGAAATTTCGAGAAAACTGGACTAGAATAATTTTTCTTGAATTCTTCTAGAAGAGGACAGAAATCTGTCCCCTTCAGCCTGCCGACCCAGACCTCATGTTTGTCAAATTTGAAGACCTTCCGGTATTCAATTTGAGCCAAGTTTTTCAATTCTAAAAGTATACTTAAAGATCTTTCAGTGGGAAAAAAATCAAGCCCAAAGGACTTCTAGGCCGAGAGAGATCCCCCTCCCTTTCTTCCCGCAGGCGTCCTCCCTTTGCCCTCGGTGTGTGATTTTTCCGGCCACCTTCCGGTCAGATTGAGGTGTCATCCAAGAAGGATAAAATCTTCCTCATCCAGCCCTCTATAACATATAAAAAAAATTCAGCCACAAAGAAGTTCATTTACTAGGTGAAAAGTGCAAAACAAAAACGGTCGACGAATCTGCCCTGTTTTTGGTAAGTGAAGAACTTGGAATTTTTGGATTCTTTATCTGAGTTTTCTTGTAGTTTTTGATTCTAAGCTCTATACATGTTAAATAACAGTTTAGGATCAATTTGAAGAATAAAAAACGTGGTCAACCTTGGTCAAATTCGAGGTAAAGTTGATGGATGATGATGATGTTCATATATGTTGTTATTTGGTGTTGTTGAAAGATTTTTAGTTAAGTGGACTTGGATGATTTAACTTCTAAGAATGAATTGAGATCTGGACAGCAAGGTGTTGATGTGTTTATGTGAAAAATTTGATGGATCTAAGGTTATTAACGGTTAAATTTATACCGAAAAAGCCCGATTTATAGTTTGACTCATTGTAAAACCGAAAAACGAAAGAATTGAAAATTTTACAAAATGACTTGCTTGATTTATGAGCTTGAATGAGTCATAAGGTTAATGAAGTAATGAAATGAGAAATTAGAATAACGAAATTTGCCAAAAACGGCAATAAATCAGTAAAACTGAGAAAACTGAAAAAGTTGACCGAAAAGTCAAAATTGATCAAACTTCAAGAAGATAAATTAAAATTGAGTATGTTATGATGAAATTGACCAATATATGATGAATGAATATCGTTTTGGGCAGTTCGGGAATTTGACATGCAAATCGAGGTAATCTCGAGACCCGAAAAGTTTGTGCTGCCCTACGATAACCAAGGTAAGGGATGTGATTTAAAGTAGTATTGGTATTGAAATACCTTACTTCAGCTTAAAAATGTATTAAGCATGTTAGTTTTTACGAATAATAACTTCGAACTCAGAAAAGTTACTGTGCACTCAAAAATCGAGAAAACCAAAAGAAAAGCCCTATTTTTCTAACTCTTTAAAATATACTTTTGATATCTGTGAAATGTTTTTAAATGAAATTTGTTATGTGAAAATGAAAATTCATTATTTCTACAAGTTATGGGTGAAAGGACCCGAATTATGATTAAAAATATGATTTATATGAGTTTACGGGTGAACAGACCCGATATATGATTAAATCATTATTTTTACGAATTTACGGGTGAACGGACCTGAAATATATTTAAAAATATGATTTCTACGAGTTTATGGGTGAACGGACTCGAAATATGATTAAATCATTATTTCTTTGAATTTACAGGTGAACGGACCCGAAATATGATTAAAAATATGATTTCTATGAATTTACGGGTGTACGGACCTGAGAAATAATTTAAAAGTTTACGGATGTACGGACCCGAGAAATGATTTAAAAGTTTACGGGTGAACGGACCTGAGAAATAATTTCAAAGAAATGTTTTGAGACTAAGGCTATATGTAAGCTATGAGAGCAATCTTAAATTGCTGTGTGGGGTCTGGACCGTCGTGGAACATGCCTCATACCACTTGGTGTACGTTTAGTCCGTTGTGGTGCATGTTGAACTACGTCGGGTATTTGTACCACTCGGTGCGATGTTTATGCCACTCTCCGTTAAAGAAAATATATGTATAGTGGCGAGGGGCTCTGTAAGACCCTGATCCAGTCTACAGTCCCTTACCATGGCCATCGGTATTAAGTACAAGAGAAGCATCTATGCAAATTTCCTATGTGAAATGCATACATGAATACGACTCTTGTCGTAATGAAAATGCTACGTAGTCTCCATGAAAAGAATCAGTATTATTTGAGAAAAAGAGTACTAAATTTTATGATTTAAATATTATGTACTCTGACTTGATTTGCTCTTTAAACAAGCTACGTGATATATGCTATGTGAATGATTTCCTACGGCATATTTGTTACATGATTTACATGCTACGTGTTTTATAAGATGCATGATTTATAAATTACATGCTACCAGTTATGATATCACAAGTACTTTGACTTGTCTTTCGAAACTAAATATGTTTCGGTTAATATTCACGTGCATGATATTTTATAAAGCTTATATCACAATATTTTACATTTACATATTTTAATGCTAATACTTCCTTAAATGCATGTCTTACTGGGCTTGAAGAGCTCACCCCTTTATTTTTACCTCACAGATTTGCTTAAGTAAATTGTCACTCTTACTTGTCGTACAATAGTCGTGGATAGGCAGACTCAGCCCTTCCAGGCTATCTTCAGTACTAGTAAGGTATATTTTACTTTATCTACCAGACTTCCTGTAAAACATAGACAATATTGTAATAATGTTTTGGGATGTAAAATAAGAAATATGAATGTAACTAAAGTAGTAGTAACGTAGTTTAAACCTTACTGTATATTCTAGATATATAAAGTGTGGGAATGAGAATAGACGTACTAATAAGTAGAGGAAAAGACATTGAATTCGACTGATTGCGATTATAAACTGCGCCTCGGTACATTAACAAAAGATTAAGAAATTGGCACTGATAGGAATACAACTTAAGTAAAGGACATAAAAAAAAATTAGCCTATTTTTTCGCGTTTTCGGGGCGTCACAATTTTCTTGGTATCAGAGCAAATGTTGTCTAGTACTATCAGTGTCAAATCAAAAAGTTAGATTACATCCCAAATTGTCTATGCTTGTCTGGTTGTAAAGTAAGTAAATTTGTTAAGTCATGATTAAAATTTTGGGTGTACGTGCAAGTAAACGATTACTGAAAATATGAGTGGTAGGAGAGGCCATCCAAGGAGACAGGCACAACCTGCTCCGCCATCTCCCCCTCAACCTGAGAGCCCCACTGAGAGAATAAGGAGGCTCGAGGAAACTGTACATGCATTGACTGCCATTATTGCCCAGCAGTTTGGGGTAAACACCCCTGGTACTGATGTCACTACTGCACCAGCACAAGTTCCTCCTCCCCCACCACAGAATCCTCCGGCAGCCCCAGCACCTCAGCCTACAGTTCCACAGCCTAGAGATGTTAGAGACTCCCAAAGGCTGTGAGAATTTTTGAAAATGAGTCCCCCAAAATTTACAGGGGTCAAGGATCCGATTAAGGCTGAGGGATGGTTAATAGACCTTGATTCGGTATTTCAGAATTTGGGTTGCACGGATGAAGAAAAAGTGACTATGGCCAGCTACATGCTCAAGGAAGAGGCAAAATTTTGGTGGAGGACCACACAGAAAACCTTAGCTGATAATCCAGCAGATATTTCATGGGAGGCATTTCTAGATGCATTTAGAGCCCAGTATATTCCGCTTATAGCACAAAAGAAGATGCAGACGTCATTTTTTAATCTGACTCGGGGCAGTTTGACTGTTGATCAGTATGAAAGTCGATTTACTACTCTTTTGAGATATGATCCTGACACCCTTAGGGATCCAGCGCGCCGAATTGAGAGAATCTTGGTAGGTCTGAGATTAGGGATCCGGGACAGATTATTGGGATTTCGATTTGAGGATTTTAAAGATGCTTTAGGTCGGGCTCAAGAAGTTAAAAGGGGCTTAGATGTGACCCGAGCTGAGCATGGGTACAAAGCCAAGGATCGAGATAAAAGAAAAGGGATACAGCCCTCGATATGATATGAGAAAGAGCCAGCTGAAGAGGCAAAGAACAGATGAGCCTCAGACATGGATTGGGAAGCCCAAGATCCACATGGGTAGTGCTACCACTGCTTAAAGCCTTGGGACAGTAGTGCCACGGTGCAAGAACTGTGGCAAGACACATGCTGGTGAATGTCGTTGGACTACTAATGTTTGTTTCAGGTGTGGAGAGGCAGGGCACATGATTAAGGATTGCCCATTAATGAGATCTTATGAATCTCGAGAACAACCAAAACAGCCGGAGAGGCAAGTACAGATTTCCCAGAGACAGGTCCCGCAGCGGAGAGCAACAGCTGCAGAGAAGGGTAAGAGACCCATTGCACAGGGACATGTGCGAGCGATAGGCTGAGAGACAGCTGACATCTCCTCCGATACTATCAGAGGTACGCTTATGGTCTGTAATTGCTACGCACATGTTTTATTTGATTCAGGTGCTACACACTCTTTTATTTCCTCACAATTTGCATGTAAATTGCATTTAAAACCTGAATCCTTAAATCTCATGTTACGCATCAGTACACCTATGCATGACTCTCAATTGACGGATATAATATGTAAAAATTGTGAAATTGTGGTAGGAGGTAGAAAGTTGTTTGCAGATCTAATTTTACTGAATATGTCGGGTTTTGATGTAATTTTGGGTATGGATTGGCTAGCTGCTAATCGTGTAAGTTTAGACTGCTACACTAAGACCCTGACTTTCTGCTTACCCGAAAAGTTTGATGTATGTTTTGTTAAGAATAAATAAAATACATGGTGTTAAATTTCACGAAGTTATTGGGTAATAAATTAAAAAGTTGCTAACATTATGATTCATATGAAGGCTATATTGCCTTTATTTCTGACAACAGTCGGGAACCACCAAGTATTCAAGATGTTTCGGTCGTATGTGAGTTTCTCGATGTCTTTCCAGAAGATTTACCGGGGCTACCACCAGAGAGAGAAGTTAAATTTGTAATTGATATGGTGCCCGACACTCAGGCTATTTCCATGCCACCTTATCGAATGGCATTGCTCAAATTAGAGGAATTGAAAAAGCAGTTACAAGAATTGCTCGATAAGGGATTTAATAGGCCGAGTGTGTCTCCATGGGGTGCTCCGGTACTGTTTGTCAGAAAGAGAGATGTCAATCTTCGTCTGTGTATTGATTATAGACTATTGAATAAAGCAACGAAAAAGAATAAGTATCCTTTACTAAGGATAGATGACTTATTCGATCAATTAAGAGGGGCATCAGTGTTCTCCAAAATAGATTTGAGATCGGGTTATCATCAGTTAAGGATTAAGGAGGCTGATGTACCGAAGACAGCCTTTCGGACCCGATATGGGCACTATGAATTTTTGGTGATGCCTTTTGGGCTGACAAACGCCCCTGCTGCCTTTATGAATTTGATGAATGATGTTTTTCGAGAATATTTGGATAAATTTGTGATTGTGTTCATTGATGACATACTGATTTATTCTAAGTCTCAAGAGGAGCACGAGCAGTATTTGAGAATTGTGCTCTAAACTCTTCATGAGAAGAGACTGTATGGAAAATTCAGTAAATGTACATTCTGGTTGGAACAGATTGCCATCCTCGGACACATAGTATCTAAGGATGGGGTGTCTGTGGATCCATCCAAAGTGGATGCAGTATTAAAATGGGAGAGATCAAGGACAGTGACAGAGATTCGAAGTTTCCTGGGATTAGCAGGATACTACCGAAGTGTTGTCGAAGGATTTTCTTGGATTGCAGCTCCACTGTCTAAATTGACCCGTAAGAATGTTCCATTTAAGTGGTTTGACCAGTGTGAGCGGAGCTTCCAAGAGCTCAAACATCGGTTGACCACAGCACCAGTCTTGACCATTCCGAACGGTTTAGGAGGATTTACAGTTTACAGTGATGCCTCCTACCAGGGTTTGGGCTATGTGCTAATGCAGAATGGTAGAGTGGTTGCATATGGGTCTCGCCAGCTAAAGGACCATGAGCGTAACTATCCCACTCATGACTTGGAGTTGGCTGCAGTAATTTTTGCACTGAAGATATGGCGACATTACTTGTATGGTGAAAAATTTCAGATTTTCACTGACCATAAGAGTCTCAAGTATATTTTTGATCAAAAGGAGCTGAATATGAGACAGCAGAGATGGATAGAGCTCCTGAAGGATTATGACTGTGAGATTTTGTACCATCCAGGCAAGGCGAATGTGGTAGCAGATGCCCTCAGTCGAAAGGGTATGATGTCCTACATGATGATTAAAGAATAAGACTTGTTAGGGCAGTTCACTGAGCTCAGACTCAGTGTTGATGAGGTTAAGGATGGGTTTATGGCTAGCCTACAGATAGAGCCCAGTATACTGGATCAAATCAGAACAGGACAGAGGAATGATCAGATATTACTGAATATGGTTAGTCAAGCTGAGGAGAGATCACAGTCAAAATTCTTGGTCAGTGATGATGGGTTGTTGAGGTTTTGGGGCCGTATTTGTGTACCCCATGATGACACCATACACCCAGGACTGCTTAAGTCTTTACCAGTGCCTACTTGGAAATGGGAGCATATTACTATAGATTTTATTATGGGGTTATCCAGGACCCAGAGAGGTCATGATGCAGTCTGGGTGATTATGGACAGACAAACAAAGAGTGCCCATTTTCTTGCCATTAAGAGCACGGATTCTCTGGATAAGCTAGCAGAACTGTATGTCCGAGAGGGGGCACGATTACATGGAGCTCCTGTGAGTATTACCTCTGATAGAGATTCCCGGTTCACTTCGAGGTTCTGGACTCGTTTTCAGGAAGCCATGGGATCTCGACTGAATTTGAGCACCGCCTATCATCCTTAGATAGACGGTCAGTCCGAGCGGACTATTCAAACCTTAGAGGTTATGTTAAGGGCATGTACACTAGATTTTAAGGGCTCATGGGATGATCATTTACCTCTCGCTGAATTTTCTTTTAATAACAGTTATCATGCTAGCATTGGTATGGCTCCTTATGAAGCTCTGTATGGCAGGAGATGTAGATTCCCGATTGCATGGGAAGAAGTGGGTGATAAGAAAATACTTACTCCCGAACTAGTTGAACAAGCTGCCAAAGGAGTTCAGTTAATTTGTGATAGATGGAGGACAACACAAAGTAGGCAAAAGAGTTATGCAGATGTGCGAAGACGTCCTCTAGAATTTCAAGTTGGGGACTCTGTACTTGTAAAGGTGTCTCCGATGAAGGGTGTCACACGTTTCGGAAAGAAAGTGAAGCTCAGTCTTCGCTTTATTGGTCCATTTTAAATATTAGAGAAAGTGGGAGACGTTGCATACCGACTTGCACTACCCCCACAGTTATCGGGTATACATGATGTCTTTCACGTTTCCATGATGAGAAAGTATTATCCGGACCCTTCCCATGTCATAGAGTACAAACCATTGGAGATTCATGAAGACATGAGTTATATTGAACAACCGATTCGGATCCTCGACAGAAAAGAGAAGGTACTTCGATCTAAGATGATTCCACTGGTAAAGATTCTCTGGCGACACCACTCGACAGAAGAAGCTACATGGGAGCTAGAGAGTCACATGAAAGAGAAGTATCCGCAGTTATTCGATGGACCAATTTGAATTCGGAGGACCGAATTCCTAAAAGGTGGGGAGAAATGTGAAACTCAAATATTTCTCACTTTATTTCTTATTTGGTAAACTAAGAAGTAATTGAGAACTCAGAATAAAATTATGCAGGCCTGAAACCACCAAAACACTCGGGTTAGTGACGTGGGGCCCATTGGCAGTTAAATCGAGGTAAGGCTCTAAGCCTGAGAATTTCTTAAGAATTACATGTTTGAGTATGAATTGATGTTTAGAAATGAAAACTAAGGAATTGAAAGTGGAAAAGTTAGTAAGGTTCGGGTTTTGCACTAAATCGAGCAAATGGGCTCGAAAAAGAGAATTAATCCATAATAAATTCTAAAAATTCTCAAAAATTATTTCAAGTGCATAGAAAATTAATATAAGATGAAATTTACTTGAGAAATCAAAATCAAGTGGAAATATGGAGGTTTCGGGGATCGAATTAATTTTTAAGGTAAATTGAAAACTTTAAGTCATTTTGCTTGGTATTGACCAAATCGCGCAAAATGGGCTCAATCGAGTAATTTTTCTTAAACAAGTGACCCCCAAATTTTTTATGAAAGATACTAGAGACATATTATAACACTTGAGAAGTGAAAATTTGGAGAAAATTGGACTAGAATAATTTTTCTTGAATTCTTCTAGAAGAGGACAGAAATCTGTCCCCTTCAGCCTGTCGACCCAGACCTCATGTTTGTCAAATTTGAAGACCTTCCGGTATTCAATTAGAGCCAAGTTTTTCAATTCTGAAATTATACTTAAAGATCTTTCAGTGGGCATAAAAATCAACCCCAAAGGACTTCTAGTCTGAGAGATATCCCCCTCCCTTTCTTCCCGCAGGCGTCCTCCCTTTGCCCTCGGTGTGTGATTTTTCTGGCCACCTTCCGGTCAGATTCAGGTGTCATCCAAGAAGGATAAAATCTTCCTCATCCAGCCCTCTATAACATATAAAAAAAATTCAGCCACAAAGAAGTTCATTTACTAGGTGAAAAGCGTAAAACAAAAACGGTAGACGGATCTGCCCTGTTTTTGGTAAGTGAAGAACTTGGAATTTTTTGATTCTTTGGCTGAGTCTTCTTGTAGTTTTTGGTGATTCTAAGCTCTATACATGTTAAATAACAGTTTAGGATCAATTTGAAGAATCAAAAACGTGGTCAACCTTGGTCAAACTCGAGGTAAAGTTGATGGATGATGATGGAGTTCATATATGTTGTTATTTGGTGTTCTTGAAAGATTTTTAGTTAAGTGGACTTGGATGATTTAACTTCTAAGAATGAATTGAGATCTGGACAGCAAGGTGTTGATGTGTTTATGTGAAAAATTTGATTGATCTAAGGTTATTAACGGTTAAATTTATACCGAGAAAGCCCGATTTATAGTTTGACTCATTATAAAACTGAAAAATGAAAGAATTGAAAATTTTACAAAATGACTTGCTTGATTTATGAACTTGAATGAGTCATAAGGTTAATAAAGTAATGAAATGAGAAATTAGAATAACGAAATTTGCCAAAAATGACACTAAATCGGTAAAACCGATAAAACCGAAAAAGTTGATCGAAAAGTCAAAATTGATCAAACTTCGAGAAGATAAATTAAAATTGAGTATGTTAAGATGAAATTGACCAATATATGATGAATGAATATCGTTTTGGGCAGTTCAGGAATTTGACACGCTAATCGAGGTAATCTCGAGACCCGACAAGTTTGCGCTGCCCTACGATAACCGAGGTAAGGGATGTGATTTAAAGTAGTATTGGTATTGAAATACCTTACTTCAGCTTAAAAATGTATTAAGCATGTTAGTTTTTACAAATAATAACTCCGAACTCAGAAAAGTTACTATGCACTTAAAAATCAAGAAAACCGAAAGAAAAGCCCTATTTTTCGAGCTTTTTAAAATATACTTTTGATATCTGTGAAATGTTTTTAAATGAAATTTGTTATGTGAAAATGAAAATTCATTATTTCTACAAGTTACGGGTGAAAGGACCCGAATTATGATTAAAAATATGATTTCTATGAGTTTACGGGTGAACGGACCGATATATGATTAAATCATTATTTCTACAAATTTACGGGTGAACGGACCCGAAATATGATTAAAAATATGATTTCTACGAGTTTACGGGTGAACGGACTCGAAATATGATTAAATCATTATTTCTACGAATTTACGGGTGAACGGACCCGAAATATGATTAACAATATGATTTCTATGAATTTACGGGTGTACGGACCTGAGAAATGATTTAAAAGTTTACGGGTGTACGGACCCGAGAAATGATTTAAAAGTTTACGGGTGAACGGACCCATGAAATAATTTCAAAGAAATGTTTTGAGACTAAGGCTATATGTAAGCTATGAGAGCTATCTTAAATTGCCGTGTGGGGTCTAGACCGTCATGGAACATGCCTCATACCACTTGGTGTACGTTTAGTCCCTTGTGGTGCATGTTGAACTACGTCGGGTATTTGTACCACTTGGTGCGATGTTTCTGCCACTCTCCGTTAAAGGAAATATATGTATAGTGGCGAGGGGCACTGTAAGACCCTGATCTAGTCTACAGTCCCTTACCATGGCCATCGGTATTAAGTATAAGTGAAGCATCTATGCAAATTTCCTATGTGAAATGCATACATGAATACGACTCTTGTCGTAATGAAAATGCTGCCTAGTCTCCATGAAAAGAATCAGTATTATTTGAAAGAAAGAGTGCTAAATTTTATGGTTTAAATATTATGTACTCTGACTTGATTTGCTCTTTAAACGAGCTACGTGATATATGCTATGTGAATGATTTCCTATGGGATATTTGTTACATGATTAACATGCTATGTGTTTTATAAGATGCATGATTTATAAATTACATGCTACCAATTATGATATCACAAGTACTTTGACTTGTCTTTCGAAACTAAATATGTTTCGGTTAATATTCACGTGCATGATATTTTATAAAGCTTATATCACAATATTTTACATTTACATGTTTTAATGCTAAGACTACCTTAATATTCACCTCAGCCTACAGCTCCACAGCCTAGAGATGTTAGAGACACCCAAAGGCTGCGAGAATTTTTGAAAAATGAGTCCCCCAAAATTTACAGGGGTAAAGGATCCGATTAAGGCTGAGGGATGGTTAATAGACCTTGATTCGGTATTTCAATATTTGGGTTGCACGGATGAAGAAAAAGTGACTATGGCCAGCTACATGCTCAAGGAAGAGGCCAAACTTTGGTGGAGGACCACACAGAAAACCTTAGCTGATAATCCAGTAGATATTTCATGGGAGGCATTTCTAGATGCATTCAGAGCCCAGTATATTCTGCTTATAGCACAAAAGAAGATTCAGACGGAATTTTTTAATCTGACTCAGGGCAGTTTGACTGTTGATCAGTATGAAAGTCGATTTACTACCCTTTTGAGATATGATCCTGACACCCTTAGGGATCCAGCGCGCCGAATTGAGAGATTCTTGGCAGGTCTGAGATCAGGGATCCGGGACAGATTATTGGGATTTCGATTTGAGGATTTTAAGGATGCTTTAGGTCAGGCTCAAGAAGTTGAAAGGGGCTTAGATATGACCTGAGCTGAGCATGGGTACAAAGCCAAGGATCGAGATAAAGGAAAAGGGATACAGACATCACGATATGATATGAGAAAGAGCCAGTCGAAGAGGCAAAGAACAGATGAGTCTCAGACATGGGTTGGGAAGCCCAAGATCCACATGGGTAGTGCTACCACTGCTCGAAGCCCTGGGACAGTAGTGCCACGGTGCAAGAACTGTGGCAAGATACATGCTGGTGAATATCGTTGGACTACTAATGTTTGTTTCAGGTGTGGAGAGGCAGGGCACATGATTAAGGATTGCCCATTAATGAGACCTTATAAATCTTGGGAACAACCAAAACAGCTTGAGAGGCAAGTACAGATTCCCCAGAGACAGGTCCCGCAGCGGATAGCAACAGCTGCAGAGAAGGGTAAGAGACCCATTGCACAGGGACATGTTTGAGCGATAGACGGAGAGACAGCTGACATCTCCTCCGATACTATCAGAGGTACGCTTATGGTCTATAATTGCTATGCACATGTTTTATTTGATTCAGGTGCTACACACTCTTTTATTTCCACACAATTTGCATTTAAATTACATTTAAAACCTGAATCCTTAAATCCCATGTTACGCATCAGTACACCTATGCATGACTCTCAATTGACGGATATAATATGTAAAAATTGTGAAATTATGGTAGGAGGTAGAAAGTTGTTTGCAGATCTAATTTTACTGAATATGTCAGGTTTTGATGTAATTTTGGGTATGGATTGGCTAGCTGCTAATCGTGTAAGTTTAGACTGCTACACTAAGACCCTGACTTTTTGCTTACCCGAAAAGTTTGATGTATGTTTTGTTAAGAATAAATAAAATACATGGTGTTAAATTTCACGAAGTTATTGGGTAATAAATTAAAAAGTTGGTAACATTATGATTCATATGAAAGCTATATTGCCTTTATTTCTAACAACAGTCGGCAACCACCAAGTATTCAAGATGTTCCGGTTGTATGTGAGTTTCTCGATGTCTTTCCAGAAGATTTACTGGGGCTACCACCAGAGAGAGAAGTTGAATTTGCAATTGATATGGTGCCCGACACTCAGGCTATTTTCAAGCCACCTTATCGAATGGCATTGGTCGAATTAGAGGAATTGAAAAAGCAGTTACAAGAATTGCTCGATAAGGGATTTATTAGGCCAACTGTGTCTCCATGGGGTGCTCCGGTACTGTTTGTCAGAAAGAAAGATGGTAGTCTTCGTCTGTGTATTGATTATAGACTGTTGAATAAAGCAACGATAAAGAACAAGTATCCTCTACCAAGGATAGATGACTTATTCGATCAATTAAGAGGGGCATCAGTGTTCTCCAAAATAGATTTGAGATCGGGTTATCATCAGTTAAGGATTAAGGAGGCTGATGTACCGAAGACAGCCTTTCGGACCCGATATGGGCATTATAAATTTTTGGTGATGCCCTTTGGGCTGACAAATGCCCCTGCTGCCTTTATGAATTTGATGAATGATGTTTTTCGAGTATATTTGGATAAATTTGTGATTGTGTTCATTGATGACATACTGATTTATTCTAAGTCTCAAGTGGAGCAGGAGCAGCATTTGAGAATTGTGCTCCAAACTCTTCATGAGAAGAGATTGTATGGAAAATTCAGTAAATGTGCATTCTGGTTGGAATAGATTGCCTTCCTCGGACACATAGTATCTAAGGATGGGGTGTCTGTGGATCCATCCAAAGTGGATGCAGTATTAAAATGGGAGAGACCAAGGACAGTGACAGAGATTCGAAGTTTCCTGGGATTAGCAGGATACTACCGAAGTGTTGTCGAAGGATTTTCCCGGATTGCAGCTCCACTGTCTAAATTGACCCATAAGAATGTTCCATTTGAGTGGTCTGACCAGTGTGAGCAGAGCTTCCAAGAGCTCAAACATCGGTTGACCATAGCGCCAGTCTTGACCATTCCGAACGGTTCAGGAGGATTTGCAGTTTACAGGGATGCCTCCTACCAGGGTTTGGGCTGTGTGCTAATGCAGAATGGTAGAGTGGTTGCATATGGGTCTCGCCAGCTAAAGGACCATGAGCATAACTATCCCACTCATGACTTGGAGTTGGCTGCAGTAATTTTTGCACTAAAGATATGGCGACATTACTTGTATGTTGAAAAATTTCAGATTTTCACTGACCATAAGAGTCTCAAGTATATTTTTGATCAAAAGGAGCTGAATATGAGACAACGGAGATGGATAGAGCTCCTGAAGGATTATGACTGTGAGATTTTGTACCATCTAGGCAAGGCGAATGTGGTAGCAGATGCCCTCAGTAGAAAGGGTATGATGTCCTACATGATGATTAGAGAATAGGACATGTTAGGGCAGTTCACCGAGCTCAGACTCAGTGTTGATGAGGTTAAGGATGGGTTTATGGCTGGCCTACAGATAGAGCACAGTATACTAGATCAAATCAGAACAGGACAGAGGAATGATCAGAAATTATTGAATATGGTTAGTCAGGCTGAGGAGAGATCACAGTCAAAATTCTTGGTCAGTGATGATGGGTTGTTGAGATTTTAGGGCCGTATTTGTGTACCCCATGATGACACCCTGAGACAGAGTATTTTGAAAGAGTCTCATTGTTCTCGATTCACCATACACCCAGGTAGTACTAAGATGTACCATGATCTCCGAAAAGTGTATTGGTGGACAGGAATGAAGAAAGATGTGGCAGATTTTGTGGCTAGATGTTTAGTCTGCCAACAGATTAAGGCTGAGTACCAGAAGCCAGCAGGACTGCTTAAGTCTTTAACAGTGCCTACTTGGAATGAGAGCATATTACTATGGATTTTATTATGGGGTTACCTTGGACCCAGAGAGGTCATGATGCAGTCTGGGTGATTGTGGACAGACTGATAAAGAGTGCCCATTTTCTTGCCATTAAGAGCACTGATTCTCTGAATAAGCTAGCAGAACTGTATGTCCGAGAGGTGGCACGATTACATGGAGCTCCTGTGAGTATTACCTCTGATAGAGATTCCTAGTTCACTTTGAGGTTCTGGACTCGTTTTCAGGAAGCCATGGGATCTCGATTGAATTTGAGCACCGCCTATCATCCTCGGACAAACGGTCAGTCCGAGCGGACTATTCAGACTTTAGAGGATATGTTAAGGGCATGTGCACTAGATTTTAAGGGCTCATGGGATGATCATTTACCTCTCACTGAATTTGCTTATAATAACAGTTATCATGCTAGCATTGGTATGGCTCCTTATGAAGCTCTATATGGCAGGAGATGTAGATCCCCGATTGCATGGGAAGAAGTGGGTGATAAGAAAATACTTACTCCCGAACTAGTTGAACAAGCAGCTAAAGGAGTTCAGTTAATTTGTGATAGATTGAGGACAACAGAAAGTAGGCAAAAGAGTTATGCACATGTGCGAAGACGTCCTCTGGAATTTCAAGTTGGGGACTCTATATTTGTAAAGGTGTCTCCGATGAAGGGTGTCACACGTTTCAGAAAGAAAGGGAAGCTCAGTCCTCGCTTCATTAGTCCATTTGAAATATTAGAGAAAGTGGGAGACGTTGCATACCGACTTGCACTACCTCCACAGTTGTCGAGTAGACATGATGTCTTTCACATTTCCATGATGAGAAAGTATTATCCGGACCCTTCTCATGTCATAGAGTACAAACCATTGGAGATTCATGAAGACATGAGTTATATTGAACAACCGATTCGGATCCTCGACAGAAAAGAGAAGGTACTTCGATCTAAGATGATTCCACTGGTAAATATTCTTTGGCGACACCACTCGACAGAAGAAGCTACATGGGAGCTAGAGAGTCGCATGAAAGAGAAGTATCCGCAGTTATTCGATGGACCAGTTTGAATTCGGAGGACCGAATTCCTAAAAGGTAGGGAGAAATGTGAAACCCAAATATTTCTCTCTTTATTTCTTATTTGGTAAACTAAGAAGTAATTGAGAACTTGGAATAAAATTATGCAGTCCTAAAACCACCAAAACACTCGGGTTAGTGACGTGGGGCCCATTGGAACTTAAACCAAGGTAAGGCCCTAAGCCCGAGAATTTCTTAAGAATTACATGTTTGAGTATGAATTGATGTTTAGAAATGAAAATTAAGGAATTGAAAGTGAAAAAGTTAGTAAGGTTCGGGTTTTGCACTAAATCGAGCAAATGGGCTCGAAAAAGAGAATTAATCCAGAATAAATTCTAAAAATTCTCAAAAATTATTCCGAGGGCATAGAAAATTAATATAAGATGAAATTTACTTGAGAAATCAAAATCAAGTGGAAATATGGAGGTTTCGGCGATCAAATTAATTTTTAAGGTAAATTGAAAACTTTAAGTCATTTTGCTCGGTATTGACCAAATCGCGTAAAATGGGCTCAATCGAGTAATTTTTCTTAAACAAGTGACCCCCAAATTTTTTATGAAACATACTAGAGACATATTATAACACTTGAGAAGTGGAAATTTCGAGAAAATTGGACTAGAATAATTTTTCTTGAATTCTTCTAGAAGAGGACAGAAATCTGTCCCCTTCAGCCTGCCGGTCCAGACCTCATGTTTGTCAAATTTGAAGACCTTCCGGTATTCCATTCAAGCCAAGTTTTTCAATTCTGAAAGTAGACTTAAAGATCTTTCAGTGGGCATAAAAATCAACCCCAAAGGACTTCTAGGCTGAGAGATATCCCCCTCCCTTTCTTCCCGTAGGCGTTCTCCCTTTGCCCTCGGTGTTTGATTTTTCGGCCACCTTCCGGTCAGATTCAGGTGTCATCCAAGAAGGATAAAATCTTCCTCATCCAGCCCTCTATAACATATAAAAAAAATTCAGCCACAAAGAAGTTCATTTACTAGGTGAAAAACGCAAAACAAAAACGGTCGACGGATCTGCCCTGTTTTTGGTAAGTGAAGAACTTGGAATTTTTGGATTCTTTGGCTGAGTTTTCTTGTAGTTTTTTTATGATTCTAAGCTCTATACATGTTAAATAACAGTTTAGGATCAATTTGAAGAATAAAAAACATGGTCAACCTTGGTCAAACTCGAGGTAAAGTTGATGGATGATGATGAAGTTCATATATGTTGTTATTTGGTGTTGTTAAAAGATTTTTAGTTAAGTGGACTTGGATGATTTAACTTCTAAGAATGAATTGAGATCTGGACAGCAAGGTGTTGATGTGTTTATGTGAAAATTTTTATGGATCGAAGGTTATTAACGGTTAAATTTATACCGAGAAAGCCCGATTTATTGTTTGACTCATTGTAAAACCGAAAAATGAAAGAATTGAAAATTTTACAAAATGACTAGCTTGATTTATGAACTTGAATGAGTCATAAGGTTAATGAAGTAATGAAATGAGAAATTAGAATAACGAAATTTGCCAAAAATGGCACTAAATCGGTAAAATCGAGAAAACCGAAAAAGTTGATCGAAAAGTCAAAATTGATCAAACTTCGAGAAGATAAATTAAAATTGAGTATGTTAAGATGAAATTGATCAATATATGATGAATGAATTTCATTTTGGGCAGTTCAGGAATTTGGCACACAAATCGAGGTAATCTCGAGACCCGATAAGTTTGCGCTGCCCTACGATCTATGAGGTAAGGGATGTGATTTAAAGTAGTATTGATATTCAAATACCTTACTTCAGCTTAAAAATGTATTGAGCTTGTTAGTTTTTACGAATAATAACTCCGAACTCAGAAAAGTTACTATGCACTCAAAAATCGAGAAAACCAAAAGAAAAGCCCTATTTTTCGAGCTCTTCAAAATATACCTTAGATATCTGTGAAATGTTTTTAAATGAAATTTGTTATGTGAAAATGAAAATTCATTATTTCTACAAGTTACGGGTGAAAGGACCCGAATTATGATTAAAAATATGATTTTTATGAGTTTACGGGTGAACGGACCCTATATATGATTAAATCATTATTTCTACAAATTTACGGGTGAACGGACCCGAAATATGATTAAAAATATGATTTCTACGAGTTTACGGGTGAACGGACCCGAAATATGATTAAATCTTTATTTCTACGAATTTAAGGGTGAACGGCCCCGAAATATGATTAAAAATATGATTTCTATGAATTTACGGGTGTACGGACCTGAGAAATGATTTAAAAGTTTATGGGTGTACGGACTCAAGAAATGATTTAAAAGTTTACGGGTGAACGGACCTGAGAAATAATTTCAAAGAAATGTTTTGAGACTAAGGCTATATGTAAGCTATGAGAGCTATCTTAAATTGTCGTGTGGGGTCTGGAACGTCATGGAACATGCCTCATACCACTTGGTGTACGTTTAGTCCCTTGTGGTGCATGTTGAAGTACGTCGGGTATTTGTACCACTCGGTGCGATGTTTCTGCCACTCTCCGTTAAAGGAAATATATGTATAGTGGCGAAGGGCTCTGTAAGACCCTGATCCAATCTACAGTCCCTTACCATGGCCATCGGTATTAAGTACAAGTGAAGCATCTATGCAAATTTCCTATGTGAAATACATACATGAATACGACTTTTGTCATAATGAAAATGCTGCCTAGTCTCCATGAAAAGAATCAGTATTATTTGAAAGAAAGAGTACTAAATTTTATGATTTAAATATTATGTACTCTGACTTGATTTGCTCTTTAAATGAGCTATGTGATATATGCTATGTGAATGATTTCCTACGGGATATTTGTTACATGATTTACATGCTACGTGTTTTATAAGATGCATGATTTATAAATTACATGCTACCAATTATGATATCACAAGTACTTTGAATTGTCTTTCGAAACTAAATATGTTTCGATTAATATTCACGGGCATGATATTTTATAAAGCTTATATCACAATATTTTATATTTACATGTTTTAATGCTAAGACTGCCTTAAATGCATGTCTTACTGGGCTTGAAGAGCTCACCTCTTTATTTTTACCTCACAGATTTGCTTAAGTAAATTGTCACCCTTACCTGCCGTACAATAGTCGTGGATAGGCGGACTCAGCCCTTCCAGGCTATCCTCAGTACTAGTAAGGTATATTTTACTTTATCTACTAGACTTCCTGTAAAGCATAGACAATGTTGTAATAATGTTTTGGGATGTAAAATAAGAAATATGAATGTAACTAAAGTAGTAGTAATGCAGTTTAAACCTTACTGTATATTCTAGATATATAAAGTGTGGGAATGAGAATAGACGTACTGATAAGTAGAGGAAAAGACATTGAACTCGACTGATTACGATTATGAACTGTGCCTCGGTACATTAACGAAAGATTAAGAAATTGGCACTGATAGGAATACAACTTAAATAAAAGATATAAAAAAACATTAGCCCGTTTTTTCGCGTTTTCGGGGCGTCACATGAGGGAGGGGTCAGGCCCTCGATTTTTGTGATTTTCACTGAGATGTGATTTTCTACTATGATGATAGATTTTTCAGAGGATTTTATGACATGTGACCCTAAAAGAAGGGTGATTTTATAACGAAATTTTTATGAGTTTGAGATTGATTTTTGAGATGCTTAACCCTTTCGGGTTATTTTATACTGAGCTTTAATGAAGTGATTTAAATGCAGTAGCATGAGGAGTTTTCCATGCTTTAATTACAAATTCATGAAAAGAATTGGCTCTCATGATTTGTTTTACATGACATGAAATAATGCATGATCTTGATTTACTTCATGCGAATTATGATTTTACATAAAATGCCATTGATGCATGAGTTGCATGATTTCTATATACACAAATAGTTTTTATAAACTATGGTATTTATGTATGTATGATTTCGTACATGAGATTTAAACAAAAAAAAATGGATTTAAGGGCATGACGTTATGAGCATGTAGATAATGGAGCTATCTACTTACTTGCATAATTGCCTTACTGAGCGTGTGGTTGCTCACCCCCTTATTTTGCTCCTCTACAGCATACTTTCAGTAGTTTGAGCGCGACTGAGGACTTACATCTTGGGTATCCGCTGCGTCCCATCGAGAGACAGGTATATACATTTGTATAGTTTTGTATCTGAACATGTAAATGCACAGTACTGTAAACAGATATGATGTCGGGGATGTAAGGTTATGTAAATACCATTGTGAATGTATTTAGTTAAAGTCAAAGGATATTAAATCCTGATGTGTGAATGTGAATATGAAAATGGAATGGTAAATAGGTGAGAGGGGACTAACACCGAATCATAGCTCAACTGTTGGTAGGATGGTCATGATAAGAGAAAAGTTAGAATTAAATAACAAACGAAAAAAATTGTAGTGATTTGTAGGTAATTTGGGTCGTGACAAGGAGCAAAAAGGTCTTCCAATTTTGAACAAGAGAAAAGACAAGCTAGGTGAGTTTTCAATACACCAACTCCAAGTATGTTTATCTAGACATTGTTATGAGTTGATTGGTGTATGTATTGTTGGTTGAAATTACCTAGAACATGATGAATCAACTATGACCTAAAAATAGGTCTAGTGTGAGAAAATGAGCTAGGGTGGATTTAATGATGAATTGGTTATACTAAGGTGTTAGTAATGTTATATGCATGATTTTGAATGTTTGCAGCTCCAGAGACTGGATTAAAGGCAAATAGGACTGGATGAGCTTCCAGCGGAGGAACTTGTATAACGCTCGACGTGATTCGAGGTAAGGGGGTTTTGTAAGTGCCTAGAGGTAGCTATACGTATTTTGAGGGGATTTGTAGGGCGTGAATTTTTCTAAGCTATCTAATAATAGAATAAAAAATTTTGAGAAAAATTTTGAAAATAAGGAAAGACGATGATTTACTCCTTGTAGAGTGATTTTATGAAAAGGGTAGTAAGGATCCTAAAATGCATGGATTTTCATGATTTTGATGTTTTTATCAAGATAAAATGCTTTGATATGAATGAAATGAGGATAGGTTGGCTATTGCTTTCTGTGGTTGCATGAAACAACACGGATTATGTGCTAAGTTGTATTTTTGAAAATACTTATTTAAACTGGAGCCACCTATCATATTTGTGAGTACAAATAGTGCTAGAGCCTAGCTCGCACTAGATTTCGATGTTTTAACTCATGTTGATAGTGCTGGAGCCTTGCTCGCACTAGTTTTTACTGATAACATGCATGAAAGCCGTATTGGAGACTTGCTCGTATGTGATTTGATATTGATTTACTATGCATGAAAGTCATACTGGAGCATTGCTCGTACGAGGATTTTATATGCTTTACAAAAAATTGTACTAATGCTTTACACGCACGAGATGTTGGATATCATGAGATGCATAAACCGTGCTGAAGCCTCCTATAGACTGTGTGTCACAGTGAGATGATATATCGCACGTGTATTTTGAGACATGAGACAATTATCGACATGGTATAGGGTGGTTAAGACCTATGGCAGGCACCAACCATTTAAATCAAGATATTTATCAAATCATATTATTTCTCTTCTTCACACCAACCATTTCTTTCATCAAATTTCTCTTATTTCTGAGACAAGTAGGAAATTTTAGGGAAACAAATATTCACGACGTATGGCCATAGTCAATAATCCCAGACCTCACTGATCGGGTGTGCTCAGGGCATCACTTGCCTGAAGGGGGTATGGGTCAATCCTACCCTTCAACTCATCTCAATCATCATCATCATCATCATCATCATCATCATCATCATCATCATCATCATCATCATCATCATCATTATCTTCCTCATCATATCACATATACTCACGGTACAACGTACTCCATGTGTCATCTACGAGATACTCGTACTCGCGTGCACACAACATGGTACATAGTATTCCCCAGACAACTACACGATACATCATACACCTATGGACCAAGTCCATCTACCCTACAATGTCAGACTCATCATCCTAACCCATGTCTCATATACCAGGCAAGCAGAATCAGCGTGACACATAGTCTCCACAAGGCTTCAGCGTGGTATCTCTCAGTACGAGCAACCGCTTCTAACACTGTATTATCTCAAAAATCATCGTGTGAGCTAGGCTCCAGCACATTATCATCATCATAAAATCACGTACGAGCTATGCTCCAGCACGATTTATCAAGTCATGAAAACATATGCGAGTAAAATCTTCAGCATAGTCAAAATCATAAAAAACAGTGGTGAGCTAAGGCTCCAACACCTTTTCATATTTCAAATCGGATAGATGGCTATTTTCTCTAAAAAGGAAAAGTCAAATTGTGTTTATTGACATAGCATACTGATCCATGCAAAACATGTATAACTAGCCAACCTATCCGTCATCATCCCTCACTCACAAAAACAACATATAGTTGTAAAAACATTAACATGCATGTCATGCTGTTTTCCTTCCCGCATCCCATTTTCACAATTTATACCATAATACATTTCACACTTTCTTATCACTTCATGGCTCAATAGCTAAACATAATATCACTAGCGTCATAACTACTAAAATCGCTGTAAAATACGTACGAATATCTCTATCGTTAACATAAAATCCCTTACCTCGAATCGCGCTTGTATCTTCTTCGTCTCGTTTGCTCCGTTCGCGATCCGGGTTTATTGTGTTCCAACGTATTCCAATCTACACGTGTAATTCATTAAGTTATTTTCCTTTTCTTTTCCTAAACATTCACATTGTCATTTACTTATCTATTCATATTTCTCAAGCCTTTTATCATATTCACCTTGATATTTCTTTGTATATCCATATAAAATCATTCACTCAACAGCATCAATATCATAGTATTTCAAGATCATCACAATAGCAAACTCAATCTATCGCTTTTCTAGATATATTTTAGATCAAGTGAGTTCTACGCATCTTAGCCATATTCTACTACCATAATATGCATCCATCGACTCCTAAAATCACTTAAAACATCATGCTCGGAGTTCAGTGTTTTGAAGACTTACCAAGCTTGCCCCTTTCTCTAGACCAAACTTGTGGGATGCTTAACTCTTTTCCTTGAGCAATCCAATTTTAGATTTTTGGATATATTATTCTCCTCACTACAAGGAAAAATTTTGCCACTTTAAACTTCCTCCAAATCTGCTGGGAATGTAGTGTTTTCTAGAGTGAGAATGTTTGGTTTTACTACTGAAAATGGTGATTGTTGGAGTGTTTAGGAAAGAGGGAAACATGTTCCAGTCCAAGAGCCATGTTTCTTATATAGACAAAGCCTAGGAGATCGATCTAGTACTTGGTGGAGATTG
This sequence comes from Firmiana major, assembly GCA_033439115.1. Taxonomy (NCBI): domain Eukaryota; kingdom Viridiplantae; phylum Streptophyta; class Magnoliopsida; order Malvales; family Malvaceae; genus Firmiana; species Firmiana major. Next base: position 46,363,602 of record CM065905.1, read on the forward strand.
ATCTGCTAGTGGTTTAACTACTCCAACCGCTCAGATTTCCCGCTACAAGATCGACCTGATAGTAAAGGAAGATTGATCTATTTCAACTCGAGACATTTGGAGATCAATCTGTTCCTTGTGAGAGATCGATTTCGTCCAAATAGAGGTTTAAGGAGATCGATCTGCCTTGTTATGGGATCGATTTGCCCTGTTCCAATTGAACCGATACTTGACATTTCGTGAGAGGGGATCAATCTCTCATTCATGGGAGATCGATCTGCTCTTCCCCTGCATCCACATTACTGTAGTTTTCTACAGATTCTCAATGTGTAACTCATCCTTATTTGTCTAATACCTCATTTTACGTTTCGTACACAACTGGCATATAATAGTATCAATTCCATATAATTCATAGGCAATAGAACTTGTGCACACGACTTGAGATCATGGATTGTACATTAAATTTCAAAATTCCTACATCCTTTATTATCTTTACACCTGTAATAATGTACATATGCATCATAGCTTCATAAGAAATACGTGTAAAACTATGGGCATTACATTTCTCCCCTCCTTAGAAAATTTGGTCCTCCAAATTGAATTAAGTTTATTCCTAAAAACGTTGGGGATATTTCTCCTTCATTAGGTCCTTTAATTCCCAAGTGGCTTCCTCTAATGTATGATGCTGCCACAGGACCTTAACCAATGAAATCGACTTGTTTCGCAACACCTTCTCTTTTCTATCTAGTATCCGGATAAGTTTCTCTATATATGACATATCCCCCTTGAGCTCCAATGGCTCATAGCTAATTACATGTGTCGGATCCAATTGGTACTTTCGGAGCATGGAAACATGAAAGACATTATGGACCTCTGCTAGCTCAGGTGGTAACGCTAGCCTATATGCACTATTTCATACTCTATCCAAAAACTCGAAGGCACTAATGTAACAAGGAGTTAGTTTTCCCTTTTTCTCGAACCTCGTTATTCCCTTAGAAGGAGATACTTTAAAAAATACAGACTCACCAACTGCGAACTTAAGTGGCCTCCGTCTCCTATCAGCATAGCTCTTTTGTCGACTTTGAGCTGTTCGCAACCTCTCACATATTATCCGAACATCCTCTGAGGCTTGTCTAACGAAATGGAGAGTGAGCAACTATCTGTCACGACCCAATTCCATTCTCTTTAACCGAAATCACTGAAAATTTTTCGCGTTTTACTGTTACCTTACCCGGTCGTGAACTAAGCTCACCACACACTGTTGGGCTGTGAGCCAATAATAAACACCACATCTCATTCATTCTCAATTAATTAAAGCGATGTCATACATGTGCATTTAATCGTGTATTTATACGAATACATGTTTTACTGACATCTACATCCCCCATAAGTACAGCTCAAAAGAATACTGTGCTTTTACATTGTTTAGATACAAAAAGAATCACTGTGTATATACCTCTTAGCGATGGAGATGCAGCGGAGTCCAAAATAATACGCCTCAGTCCTCACTGGGCTACTATGCACGCTCTGTAGGGGGGGAAAATAGAGTGGGATGAGCAACCACACGCTCAGTAAGGCAATAATGCAAGCATGGTAGATAACTACTCTATCTACATGCTGATAGTGTTATGCATAAATCATTTATAGTAGGAGCATGAGGAATAAAACTATGCCATATGAGTATACATATATATCATGTATCAAAGTCATGTAAAATTGGCATATAAAACATGTTAAAACATCATGTATAAATCTTCTCATGCTCGATCTCATTTAAACTCATAAAAAGGGCAATTCATTAAGAAACCTCCTTTTTAAACCAACATCATAAACACCACCAAATCAACTCACAATCACAACCACATTTACATTCCACAATTCACGCATGTGTATAAATCTAGGTCACTATATCAAAAGTGCCTATGTGAATCATTACATCATAAATCTTCCCAGACCACACGCATCCAGGTGTGCGGGGTATCATGCTGGCACGAAGATGGATTATCCCTCGCCAGACTTTCTCATCACATAACCATCATGCGGTACATCGTACTCCATGTGATATATACGGTACAGCGTACTCCACAACTCATATCGTGATTGGGGGAGCCATTCCTAGGTCTTATCTACCCCATACCAAGAGTACTCCATATTCCGTGAAGGAGAGCCTCCCTGCCGAACAGAGCCTCCCCGCCTAACAGAGCCTCCCTGCCTCCTCGGGCTTAAGGATGTTAGCTTAAGGATGTAGGGCTTAAGGATCCTTTCCGTAAGAGAGCCTCCCCACCGAACAGAGCCTCCCCGCCTAACAGAGCCTCCCCGCCTCTTTGGGCTTAAGGATGTTGGCTTAAGGATGTAGGGCTTAAGGATCTTACCTTTACCATACCCATGTAGGAGAGCCTCCCTGCCTAACAGAGCCTCCCCGCCTCTTTGGGCTTAAGGATGTTGGCTTAAGGATCCCACCGTAAGAGAGCCTCCCCACCAAACAGAGCCTCCCCGCCTAACAGAGCCTCCCCGCCTAACAGAGCCTCCCCGCCTCTCTGGGCTTAAGGATGTGAGCTTAAGGATGTAAGGCTTAAGGATGTAAGGCTTAAGGATCTTACCCACTTTCACAACCCTATACGAATCCCATTGTACAAGCTTGTGCGAGCAAAGCTCTAGCACGACTCATGCATCATGCATCTTCTCATAAAGAGGCGCGTACGAGCATAGCTCTAGTACGGTTATACTCATAAGACAACCACTCAAAATCCACGTACGAGCAGAAGCTCCAGTACGGTTTATAAATATCATTATAGATTCCAAATCAAGGTGCGAGCTAGGCTCCAGCACGTTTCATACAAATGAAAACATAGAAATCCAGCGCGAGCGAGGCTCTAGCGCGATTTATGTCATACAAGTGTGATAGGCAGCTCATATACAATTCATCAATCCCGGCAATTCGGGTTTAGCACTCACAAATGCTTTTCTACAACCACAATACAATACTAGCTGTCCTATCTACGAGCTTGCTTAAAACCAAGCAATTCGTTTTGGAAAACATCAAAACATTAGATTTATGCAATTATTAGCCTTACTATCCCATTTCATAAAATCCACTTCAAATCCAAAACCACGCATATACTCGTCATCATTCACGAATACTATCCATCATTTATTTGAGCAATTCATGCATTTCATACAACACCCAATATTCACCCAGTTCAAAATACGAGCAGCTATCTCTATATACTCACAAAATTCCCTTACCTGGAATCGCGATGCGTGATTCCACTTCCTTAAGCTGCTTACTCGTACGGTTCGGTTCGCCTTCAACGAACTCTTCGGGGACTGCACAAAATCGTATCCCGCATTATATTCGATCCATACAATGCAACTCTTGCGCTTGCTATAGTCAATTTAACCTATAGCCTCTATTAACGCTTATACGGCCTCGTTTCATTACTTTACCCATAACTCGAGTCTATGGATCTTCTTAGGCCTATTAACTTATTCAAAATCGATGTTAAATCTACATTAAGCTCATAGTGTTCATATTCCATGAATTCCCTCACTATGGCATTTATCAATCATATACATATCCATTTTCACAATTCCTCCAACTCACCAAGTAATTCCATCTAACCATCTAGAATCATAAACATTACCCCAATAACAACTTTAGCATGCCATAAACCATAAGCTCATTCAATCCCACATATCCTCACATTATACCCATTTTAGATTTCTAGGTCACACCAATTCCACTACATTCCTAGGTAGTTTATCCATCAATACTCATACCAATCAACTCCAAAATCAATTAAATAGCTAATGCATTTTGATTGGAGTGTTAGAATCTTACCAATATGATTTCTCTTCTTGCTCCAATTGGTAATGCCCTCAACTCCTTCAATTCCAAAAATGGGAAAATGCCCTCTCACTATGTTGTTCTCCTCTTTGATAGGAACAACTTTGCCTCTAATGATCTCTCTCCAAATCTCACTGAAAATGGCTGATTTTTAGAGAGGAAAAGTTGGGTTTTTGGGTTGAAAATGGGAGGTTCCGAGATTTCCAGATTTTCAGCTCTCCTTATATAGAAATGACTTGAGGAGATCGATCTGGTCCAAGAGGAGATCGATCTGGTCCCTTAAAATCCCTCTTTTTCACGGCATTTTTAAGCCTGAGATCGATCTGTCGAAGCAATGAGATCGATCTGTTGAAGCATGAGATCGATCTGTCGAAGCATGAGATCAATCTGGTCCCAAACAGAGAGCTAAGGAGATCGATCTGGGTGCTTGAGGATCGATCTTTTCACTTACAGAATGCTTGGCAGATCGATCTGGCTCCATTGGAGATCGATCTGCTCTATTCTTTCGCCCAAATCAGAGCATTCTGGCTCTTCCAGATCGATCTCTCATCCTATGAGATCGATCTGGACCTCATGTTTTCCAGATTTCCTGCAGTTTCTTTGCTGCAACTCATACCAACACACCCTCAATCTATTGCCATGGCCATTTTCTCATCCATCCACCTTTATAACTTGAAAATGGCATCCATTCATACCTTATGCACATTGAAACTTGTGTGCATTCATTGTATATTCAAAGGTATGCAGCATAAAACCAAATGGAAGCATAACTCCATTCCATTTTACCACACTACTCATTTTGAGTTTCAATCACATCCATCACTTGCCATAACTCATTTCTTCGTATTCATACTCAATGAAACTTGTATGTACGTTACAATTTATATTACACATACATACGTTGAATCCATGGACTTACATCAATCATACTTTACATTACAAGTCCATTCATATTATTTGATCCAATTATTCACATTACCATTATACATATACGGGGTCTTACACTATCTATCACCAACCTCTTCCTAACCAATAGGTGATCAGCATCTACGACCATATAGTGCCTCATATGGGGCCATTCCAATACTTGAGTGATAGCTATTGTTGTAGGTGAACTCAATCAGTGTTAAGTGATCGTCCTATGAGCCTCTAAAATCCATCACACACGCTCTCAACATATCCTCCAGGGTCTGTATAGTCCTCTCTGACTGACCATCTGTTTGAGGATGGAAAGCTGTGACACCCCAGGAGCGCGAAAAACAGGGCAAATTTAAAACTTATGTACATTAATACACATTTCTGGGTGCATTCCTGTGCAGTGTCATACATCATGATATATAAATTATAAAACTTTCACCTCAGTATCTCATTATCTAATATTCATATATCATACCATATACATTCCTCAATTTGGAGTTAATTAATCCAAGTACATCCCATACATCATTTTTCATCAAGTGTCTATAAATACAACTCTAGTCTGAGTACATGAAATGTTAAAGTATACCTCAAAATACAATATACGACCTGGAGATCAAGTCCTCTACTAGCCACTACTCCATACGTCGCAGGAAGCTCTCTTCACTTGAAGAAATTTGGGGGGATATAAAAAATCGTGAGCTTCTAAATCGCTCAGTAAGGGGGTAAGGGACTCATTAACAAAAATGATTAATTACACAGCACAATTATTTTGTTTTGTAAGTGAAACTCAATAGACTCAGTAGAAAACGTAGCATGAAATCATCAATACATCATTCTCATCTCATTTCTCTAAGATCATGCAGAAACATGAGAGTACATGGAACATTTAAAACCATAGTTACAAGCATATGGAATCAGGATGCGATAAAAGCTTTTCTCATAAGAACGTGATAGAAATCACTTCAGTAATAATGCACGTGGCATAGCTACAAAACACAATCTCATGCGTAAAATGGAGACTAGGCAAATAAAACTCAGATAAAAACATCTGTCATGGCACATCAAAATAATCTCCTCTGGGTGCGCATCCCAGGCATCCTCAAAAGAGGGAACGTCGACAATATGGTCGTGTACATGGTGTATTGGTCTTACGTGTTACCAGAACAAGGCCCGTAGTTACATGCTACCAGAGCAAGACCACTACTCATGCACACTATCGGTCTTACATGCTACCAAAGCAAGGTCACCCAACGCTACCAGAGCGAGGGTCATCTTGCGTTACCAGAACGAAGGCATCTCTCACTGCCAAAGTGGAGGAATATCGGACTTACATGCTACCGGAGTAAAGCCCGGACTTACATGCTACCAGAGCAAGGCCCGATGTGTTATCACATGACACGCCTAAGTCTCAATAATAGCCATTATCATATAAAACCGTTTTGCCTTCACGTATAGCTTATAATGGTTTCTCTCATAAAACTCATCTGAAACCCTTTTTGTACTCATTACCAAATATGTTAAAACCGAGCTCAAATCGGTAAAACCACACACATGTTTCTCAAATCTCAATACACCTTAACGTAGAGCCCAAATCTCGTTTCACTATTTTGACTCAAATGGTTTGTAAAACAATTTCACACTTTGTTTACAATTCATAAAAGTTGGGCCCCAACCAGTTATAAAACCATGTGTAATAACTCAATCACAACTCGTAAAACATGCTTGTTTTCAAAATAGTTCATGCTACAATTATCATCACAAATCACATACACAAATGAGTTTAAGTTTTCCCTTACCTTGTTACACCTTGTATAGTACAATCGTTTCCTCCAAACAACGGACTAGCCTTGCATTCCTCTCTAAAACTCTCGGGCTGTCCCAACAATATAAAAACATCGTAAATACGTCATCACATTGTCTCAAATCTCAACATCGTTGCTGACATTCTCATAATTTCTCAATAACTCTATGATTCTAACAACCCTAACCATTTTCAGCCTACTCATCACAACATGTACAGCCACAATCGCAGAAATCTACTTCCAAATCAAGGATTAAAGCTTAGAAATTTACCCAAAACTTGTGAAGTGCTCAATTCACACCTGAGCTCAAATTGACCTTCGATTTCCAAGTATGTTGTTCTCCTTTTGATGAGGAACAACTTTCCCTCTTGCCACAACCTCTGATTCGAACGAAAATGGGTGTTTCGAAAGAAAGAGAAAGCTAGGGATTTATTTTCTGGAGAGAGAGAAGATGAGTTCCAGCAAAAAAAACACAAGGGGTCCTTATATAGGCGGAAGGAAGGAGATCGATCTGCTGCTGTAGGAAATCGATCTGCCTTTGAATTTGGGAACATTTTGGGTACTTTTTATGCCTACCAGATCGATCTGTTGTAGGGGCAAGATCAATCACATAATCTTGAGGAGATCGATCTGACTTTTACAGAAACATTTGGAGATCGATCTGCTCTTATAGGAGATCGATCCCTTTAAGGCAGAATCACAAGGAGATCGATCTGCCTCCATTGGAGATCGATTTGCTCGTTTAGATTTTTCATTCCTTGTCACTTTGGCCTATCAGATCGATCCCTTCTTCTCTAAGATCAATCTGGCCTCATAGTTTCACACTATGGTTGTACTCTTGGCATAAAATATCAATATGTAATTACCATAATTTACTCCATAGATTATTTCTCATTCCATACTCATTCATCACTTAGAAATTTCATTCCTTACCACCTCAATATATGAGTACATCACATTTTGCTAAATCAATTACACTTCATGTTCACATTACAAAATTAGATGTGTATAAAATTCTTAGGTCTCACATCCTCCCCACCTTTAAAGAATTTGGTCCTCCAAATTCAACTCGACTCGTCAAATAGATGGGGGTACTTCTCCTTCATGAGGCTTTTCAATTCCTAAGTTGCCTCTTCCATTGAGTGATGCTTCCATAAAACTTTCACTAATGGGATGCTTTTAGTCTGAAACACCTTCTCTTTCCTATCGAGGATTCGGACGGGTTCTTCAATGTAGCTCATGTCCTCTTGTATGTCCATCTCTTCATACTCTATGACATGAGAAGGGTCTGGGTGATATTTCCTTAACATAGATACATGGAAGACGTTGTGTATCGCAGACATCTGTGGGGGTAATGCCAACCTGTAGGCTACCTCTCCCACTCTCTCAAGAATCTCGAATGGTCCAATGTATCGAGGACTCAATTTCCCTTTCTTTCCAAATCTCATGATACCCTTACTCGTGATATCTTCAAAATTACTGCATCACCAACATCAAACTCGAGTGGCCATCTACGCACATCCGCGTAGCTTTTTTGTCTACTCTATGTAGCCCGCAATGTCTCACATATAAGTTTCACACTCTGTACAGCCTGTTCAACAAGTTCGGGAGAATTTTTCTTTCTGTCACCCACTTCTTCCTAAGCTACAAGGGATCTACACCTCTTACCATATAGAGCCTCAAAAGGTGCTATACCAATACTCGCTTGTTTGCTATTATTGTATGCGAACTCTGCTAGGGGCAGGTGATCATCCCATGATCCCTTAAAATCCATCGTACACACCCTCAACATATCCTCCAGGGTTGAATAGTCCTCTCTGACTGACCATCTGTCTGAGGATGATAGGCGGTATTAAAACTCAATCGAGATCCCATGGACTCCTGAAAATGGGTCCAAAATCTAGAGGTAAGTCGGGAATCTCTATCAGAAGTAATACTTACTGGAGCCCCATGTAATCTAGCTATCTCACTGACATATAACTCAGCTAGGGCATCCACAGTATCTTTGCTCTTTATGGTAAGGAAGTGGGCACTTTTTGTCAGTCTATCCACTATGACCCATATAACGTCACAACCTCTTCGGGTTCTCAGTAAACCCATAATAAAATCCTTGGTTACGTGCTCCCATTTCCATGTAGGCACAGGTAAAGGCTGTAATAATCCTTCGAGCTTCTGATGCTTAACTTTCACTTGCTAGCACACTAAACATCTGACCACATAATCTGCCACGTCTCGTTTCATGCCACTCCACCAGTACACCTTTCTCAAATCTCGGTACATCTTAGTACTCCCTTGGAGTATGGTGTATCGCTAGTAGTGGGATTCTCTCAGTAACTGTTTCATCAGGGTATCATCGTCTGGTACACAAATTCATCTTCTGACTCTCAACAATCTATCCTCACTGACTATGAGACCCGATGCGAAGTCTGCTCAGCTTGGCTAACTATATCAATTAACTTGTGATCTTCACGTTACCCAGTTCTAAACCGATACATGATCTTGGGCTCTATTCGTAGGCTAGCCAAAAATCCAGTCTCTACCTCTTTAACTCTGATCCAAAGTTTGGTGAACTGCTCCAATAAATCTAATTCCCTGATCATATCATAGAAGTTATCACACTCTTCCTGCTTAGGGCATTGGCAACTACGTTCGCCTTCCCTAGATGGTACAGAATCTGGCAGTCATAATCCTTAAGGAGTTCTATCCATCTCCTTTGTCTCATATTTAACTATTTCTGGTCAAACAGATACCTCAAACTCTTGTGGTCAGTGAAGATCTAGAATCTTTCCCCATATAAGTAGTGTCGCCAGATCTTCAAGGTAAATACCACAGCGGCTAACTCCAAGTTATGCATGGGGTAATTCCGCTCATGATCTTTCAATTGTCACGATCCATAGGCGACCACTCTTTCATGCTGCATGAGCATACACCCCAATCCTTGATGGGAAGCATCGCTATACACTGAAAATCCTCTTGATCCCTCAAGGATAGTCAATATAGGTACCGCTATTAATCTCCTCTTTAACTCTTGAAAATTGAGCTCACATTGATCAGTCCATATGAATGGAGTCTTCTTGCGCGTGAGCTTGGTTAAAGGAGCGGTAATCCTAGAAAATCTCTCCACAAATCTTCTGTAATATCCTGCCAAACCAAGGAAACTTCTTACCTCTGTAACTGTCCTCGATCTTTCCTAATTAAGCACAACTACCACTTTAATTGGATCAACTAATACTCCCTCAACTGAAACTATATGTTCAAGGAAAGCTATCATGTTCAGCCAAAACTCACATTTACTAAGCTTTCCATATAATTGCTTATCTCAGAGTATCTAAAGTACTAACCACAAGTGCTGTGTGTGCTCCTCATAAGACCAAGAGTACACCAAGATATCATCAATAAAGGCTATCACAAACTTATCTAGATAGTCTCTGAACACCTCATTCATTAAGCTCATAAAGGCTATAGGGGCGTTCATCAATCCAAATGATATCATTAGAAATTGATAATGGCCATACCTTGTCATGAAGGTCGTCTTCGAAATATCTTCCTCTTTAATCCTCAATTGGTGATAGCCTAATCTTAAATTAATCTTAGAGAAGACTGAGGCCTCTCTTAGCTGATCAAGCAAATCGTCAATCTTGGGCAAGGGTGCTTATTCTTTACCGTGGCTTTATTCAATAGTCGGTAGTCTGTGCATAGTCTGAGACTACCATCTTTCTTCCTTACAAATAACACTGGTGCTCCCCACGGTGAGACACTGGGTTTAATAAATCCTTGATTTAATAACTCCTATAGTTGTTTCTTCAATTCCTGTAGTTCTACTAATGCCATCCTATATGGAGGTCTAGAGATAGGCTGAGTATCTGGTTCCAAATTAATGGTAAACTCCAACTCTCTCTCTGGTGGTAAATCGAGCAACTCATCTTGAAAGACATCCGAAAATTCACACACCACGGGTATATCCTCAATCCTCGGATGTTTCCAGTTATCATCTGAAATGAGCGCTTCATAACCTTCACATTAAAAGCAAATTTAATATTCTCAAAAGGTAACATAATAAATTTCAAATTGCTTACAAAAATTCCACACATTTATTTCCTCAATATTTCAAACGTACACAGTAAGGTTCAGGTAGGGAGAAAGTTATTATCTTAGTGTAGGAGTCTAAACTCACTCGATTGGTTGCCAACCAATCCATTCCCAGAATCACATCGAACCCATGTATATTTAACATCATTAGATCTGCTAGTATTACTCTATCTTCCACCTTTATTTCATCCTCTATATATCATATCTATTCTCTGTGACTCACGCATAGGGGTATTTACATGTAGGATATATTCTAGAGGTTCAAACTTCAAGTTTAACTTACATGCAAAATGCTCAGAAATAAATGAATGCATGGATCCCGAATCAATCAACACATGAGCCTTATGATTACAGACAGAGAGTGTACCTCTTATAGTTTCTGCAGAAGTGTTCACTGTTTCCTTATCCATAGCAAACACACGTCCCACTGTGACGGGCTTCTTTCCTTTCTCTGCAGTAGTGGCCCATCTCAGGGGATTCACTCTCTGAGGCTGCTGTCTGGTAGACTCCGGAGCATGTGGTCCTTGAGGTTGAGGACATTCTTTTACTCTATAACCTATGTCTCTGCATCTAAAACATCCACGGATCAACCTAGTACAATTTCCCTCATGCGGTCGGCCACAGTCTCTACAAACCCTTATCTCAAGCCTGACATCTCGAGAGGTCTCCCTAATGATGGGATAAGCTCTAGGTCTCTCCAATCTGCCCTTCTGTACCTTAATCCTTCCTCTTTTGAAGGAATCTCTCCGAACATCTGTCTGGGAAATCCCTGGCCTCTTGCCCTTATCCCTAGTCACTACTCTGAACTCATTCTAGGATTGTACCATTTCTATTCCCCTCTCAATCTCTTGTGCTCGTCTCAGAGCATCTCCAAACTCAATAATACACAGCCCTATCAATCGATCTATGATGATGGGCTTTAGTCCATATACAAATCTTTCGGTGCAGAGCTCTTCATCCTTAAAGGTCTTTGGGTCATATTTCAATAAAGTGGTAAATCGACTCTCATAATCATCCACAAACATATCGCCCTGTACCAGACTCAAAAATTCAGCCTGCATCCTTCTCTGGGTAGCTCTTGGTACATATTAGGCTCTAAAGGCCTTCTAAAACTCTTCTCAGCTAATCACATCCTGACGGGACATCAGAATACTCTGGGTAGTATCCCACCAATCTCGAGCTCTCCCTTTCAACATATAAGCACCCATACTAACCCTCTCAGCATCAATGCATCCCAAATAGTCAAATATGACTCTCAACTCAGTCAGCCACTCCTTAGCCTCTACAGGCTTAGCCTCTACAGGATCCTTTCTCCCCTTCAATGCGGGTGGATTCATTTTTAAAAAGTTCCTCAGTCGGACCATATTTTTATCATCGGACCATATTTTTACCATATTTGTACTGGGGGTGCAGGAGGTCCTTGTGGTGGTGTAAGAGTGGTACTCGAGGTATTAACTCCAAAATGTTGCGCGAATAGAGCTACCATCTGCTCAAAACCCTGCTGTACATCTTGCTCAATCTGGTTAAATCGAGAGTTAGGACTCTCCAGTTATGGGGCAAGTGGTGGAGGTGGCTCTGCCTGCCTCCTCGAACGACCTCGTCGTCCACTCATTTTAATCTCAATACGTTCCTGCGCGTACACACCAAACTTGATTGAAATTTCAATCCTCAATTTCAGTTCATGACTAGACTTATATAGAAACTTGGGATGTATCCTATTTCACTTAACCGACACTGACAGTACTAAACACCCTTAGCTCTGATACCAAATAAACTCTGTGACACCCCAGAAGCGCAGAAACCATGGTAAATTTAAAACTTATTTACATCAATACACATTTCTGGGTGCATTCTTCTGCAGTGTCATACATCATGATATATAAATTATAAAACTTTCACCTCAAGATCTCATCATCTAATATTCATATATCATACCATATACATTTCTCAATTTGAAGTTAATTAATCCTAATACATCCCATACATCATTGTTCATTAAGTGGTAGTAAATACAACTCTAGTTTGGGTATATGAAATGTTAAAGTATACCTCAAAATATAATATACGGCCTAGAGCTCAAGTCCTCCACTAGCCACTGCTCTGTAAGTCGTAGGAAGCTCTCTTCACTTGAAGAAATCTGGGGGGATATAAAAATATGGTGAGCTTCTAAATCGCTCAGTAAGGAGGTAAGGGACTCATTAAAAAAAATGATTAATTACACATCACAATCATTTTGCTTTGTAAGTGAAACTCAATAGAGTAGAAAACGTAGCATGAAATCATTAAAACATCATTCTCGTCTCATTTCTCTAAGATCATGTAGAAACAGGAGAGTACATGGCACAGTATAAAACCATAGTTACAAGCATATGGCAATCAGGATGCGATAATGGCTTTTCTAATAAAAACGTGATAGAAATCACCTCAGTAATAATGAACATGGCATAGCCACAAAACACAGATAAAAACATCTGTTATGGCACATCAAAATAATCTCCTCTGGGTGCGTATCCCAAGCATCCTCAAAAGAGGGAACATTGATAATATGGTCGTGTACATGGTGTATTGGTCTTACTTGTTACCAGAACAAGGCCTGGACTTACATGCTACCAGAGCAAGGCCTCTCCTCATGTACACTATCGGTCTTACATGCTACCAAAGCAAGGCCCGGACTTACAGGCTACCAAAGTAAGGCCACCCAGAGCTACCAGAGTGGGGGTCATCTTGCGTTACCAGAACGGAGGCATCTCTCATTGCCAAAGCGAAGGAATATCAGACTTACATGCTACCAGAGCAAGGCTCGGACTTACATGCTACCAGAGCAAGGCCCGATGTGTTATCACAAGACACGCCTAAGTGTCAATAATAGCCATTAGGCTTAATACCCAAATATGTCCTCAACGTTTACCAAAAAATGGAATTAAGTCATTGATATTTAATTGCATGGAAATAAGTCCTTTAAGTTTTATTTTGAGCAATTTAAACCTTAATGTTTCAAAAAAAACATAATTAAACCCATTTCCATTAAATCTCAGAAACAGCTGTTAGTTATGTATACGTGGCATTCTGACGTGGAATATTTGTGCCACGTGGATTATTGACGTGGAAAATTTTTTTCCACGTGTACAAATATTGCTGACGTGGAATATTGGCCCCAAAATATTTTTTTTTGCTTAATATCCAAATATGCCCCCAACGTTTACCAAAAAATGGAATTAAGCCCTTTACGTTTAATTGCATGAAAATAAGTTCCTTGAGTTTTATTTTGCGCAATTTAAACCTTAACGTTTGAAAGAAACATAATTAAACCATTTTCTGTTAAATCCCAAAAACAGTCGTTAGCCAGATATACGTGGTATACTGACATGAAATATTTGTGCCACGTGGATTGTTGACGTGAAAATTTTTTTTCCACGTATACAAATATCGCTGTCGTGAAATATTGGGTCCCAAAATGTTTTTTTTTCAAATTTCCTTTTTCCCATAATTACATTTTTTTAATTTTAATTTTTAATTTTTTTGCACAAATTATTTTTTTTTGATACTATTATTTTTATTTTATAAAATTACATTTTTTCCTCAAAATATATATTTTTTTCAAAAATTACATTTTCTCTCAAAATGTATTTTTTAAAATTTCATTTTTTCAAAATCACAATTTGTTTAGACATCGTATTTTGTTCAAAGTTACATTTTTTTTCAAAATTACAAGTTTTCTACTGAAAACACCCAAAAATTAATACAAAAATAAAATTGAGAGAAGAAAAATACATAACTATACAAAATAATTTATCTCGAATACAACAATAGAAATAAAAGACAACTAACATATTCATTGCAACAAAATTAAGCTATAATAGCAACATATTCGGAGCAGAATCAAGTCTAAAACTACAGTTAATAACAATTACAAATCTAAATAATAAATTCAACATAAAAACAAGCTAATTGTGACTAGCAAGTTGAAGTCGATATTGCCACAATTAGCTTGTTTTTATATTGAATTTATTATCCAGATTTGTAATTGTTATTAACTGTAGTTTTAAGCTTAATTATGCTCTGAATATGTTGCTATTATAGCTTAATTTTGTTGCAATGAATATGTTAGTTGTCTTTTACTTCTATTGTTGTATTCATGATGGATTATTTTGTACAGTTATATATTTTTCTTCTCTCAATTTTATTTTTGTATTAATTTTTTGGTGTTTTCAGTAGAAAACTTATAATTTTGGAAAAAAATGTAACTTTGAACAAAATGCGATGTCTAAACAAATTGTAATTTTGGAAAAATGAAATTTACAAAAATACATTTTAAGAGAAAATGTAATTTTTGGAAAAAAAATATTTTGAGGAAAAATGTAATTTTATAAAATAAAAATAACAGTATGAAAAAAAGTAATTTGTGCAAAAAAATAAAAATTAAAAAAATGTAATTATGGGAAAAAGGAAATTCGAAAAAAAAAAACATTTTGGGGCCCAATATTTCACCTTAGCGATATTTGTATACATGTAAAAAAAATTTTCACGTGGCACAAATATTTCACGTCAATATGCCACATATATCTGACTAACGGCTGTTTATGAGATTTAACAAAAAATGGTTTAATTATGTTTTTTTTGAAACGTTAAGGTTTAAATTGTTCAAAATAAAATTTAAGGAACTTATTTCCATGCAATTAAACGTCGAGGGTTTAATTCCACTTTTTGATAAACGTTGAGGGCATATTTGGATATTAAGCAAAAAAAAAACTTTTTTGGGCTCAATATTCCACGTCAGCAATTTTTGTACACCTGAAAAAAAAATTTTCACGTCAACAATCCACGTGGCACAAATATTCCACGTCAGCATGCCACGACGTATACATGACTAATGGCTGTTTCTGGGATTTAACGAAAAATGGTTTAATTATGTTTTTTTTTGAAACGTTAAGGTTTAAATTGCTCAAAATAAAACTTAAAGGACTTATTTCCATGCAATTAAACGTTAAGCGCTTAATTCCATTTTTTGGTAAACGTTGATGATATATTTGGGTATTAAGCCTAGCCATTATCATATAAAACCGTTTTGCCTTCACGTAAAGCTCATAATGGTTTCTATCATAAAACTCATCTGAAAGCCTTTTTGTACTCATTACAAAATATGTTAAAATCGAGGTCAATCTGACAAAACCACACACATTTCTCAAATCTCAATACACCTTAATGTAGAGCCCAAATCCCGTTTCACTATTTTGACTCAAATGGTTTGTAAAATAATTTCACACTTTGTTTATAATTCAAAAAAGTTGGGCCCTAACCAGCTATAAAACCGTGTGCAATAACTCAATCACAACTCGTAAAACATACTTGTTCTCGAAACAATTCTTGCTACAATTATCATCACAAATCACATACACAAATGAATTTAAGTTTTCCCTTACCTCGTTGGACCTCGTATAGTATAATTGTTTCCCTCGAAGAACGGACTAGCCTCGCATTCCTCTCTAGAACTCGCGGGTTATCCCAACGATGTAAAAACATCATAAATACGTTATCACATTGTCTCAAATCTCAACATCGAGCATAATTGCTCACATTCTCATAATTTCTCAATACCTCTATGATTCTAGCAACCCTAACCATTTTCAGCCTACTAATCACAACATCTACAGCCACAATCGCAAAAATCTACTTTCAAATCAAGGATTAAAGCTTAGAAATTTACCCAAAAGTTGTGAAGTGCTCAATTCATACCTCAACTCAAACCATCCTTCGATTTCTAAGTATGTTGTTCTCCTTTTGATGAGGAACAACTTTCCTTCTTGCCACAACCTCTGATTCGAACGAAAATGGGCGTTTCGAAAGAGAGAGAAAGCTAGGGATTTGATTTTCTGGAGAGAGAGAAGATGAGTTCCAGCAAAAACACAGGGGTCCTTATATAGGCAGAAGGCAGGAGATCAATTTGCTCTTGTAGGAGATCGATTTGCCTTTGAATTTGGGAACGTTTTGGGCACTTTTTATGCATACCAGATCGATCTGTCGTAGGGGCAAGATCAATCTCATAATCTTGAGGAGATCGATCTGCTCTTTGTGAGGAGATCGATCTGATTTTTACAGAAACATTTGGATATTTATCTGCTCCTATAGGAGATCGATCTGCCTCCATTGGAGATCGATTTGCTCGTTTAGATTTTCCATTCCTTGTCACTTTGGCCTACCAGATCGATCCCTTCTTCTCCAAGATCAATCTGGCCTCACAATTTCACACTATGGTTGTACTATTGGCATAAAATTTAAATATATAATTGCCATAATTTACTCTATGATTATTTCTTATTCCATACTCATTCATCACTTAGAAATTTCATTCCTTACCACCTCAATATATGAGTACATAACATTTAGCTAAATCAATTACACTTCATATTCACATTACAAAATTAGATGTGTATAAAATTCTCAGGTCTCACAAAAGCAATGCTAAAGCTCAATTGGGTCCCTATCGCTTCTTAAAAATGTTCCCAAAAGTGAAAAGTTGTAAACCCCACAAAATTTCTATATTTAATTAGACTATGTAAGAATAAAAATAACATGATTTAATGGAAGTGTGAATATTCGTTATAGGGCTCGGAGAGTATAGGAGCCGAGAGGCCCATGAATGACAAGGAACCCAAAAATACAGGAAGTGATGAAGCAAATGCAAGCATGGATGGACCGAAAATAATATTTGATGTAAAGACTTGTATCGGGAATTTATGAGGAATGATGAAATCCCAATAATACTTTATTTATGAAATAATGAAAATTTAATGGAAGGCATGGACATTTTGTCATTTGGGTAATTTAAAAAAAAAAGGGAAATGTATATATGTATATATGTATATACATATGTATATAAATATATACATACTAGGAAAAAAATTTAATATGGATAAATAATGATATATATATATATAACAAATATATATATATATATATATATATATATATATATATTAAGGTGTAGTATGTATTATATAGGTAGTAATAAACAAATAAAATAAAATAGGATGAAATGAAATAAAATAAATAAATGAAATGGAAATAACAAACAAAAAATAATAATAATACCAAACATTATAATATATATATATATATTAATATAATAGATATATTAATATAATATATATTAATTTAATTAAATAAAAAAAAGAATAGGGGTGTACGGAATTGGTTTTCAAAGAAAGCCAATCCCGTTTTCTGCAAATTGAATTGCAGAATGAATAGTAGGGGCAGGAAAGAAGACAAAGAGAAAAGAAAGAAAAGAAGAGAAGAAGAAAGGAAGGAAGAGAGAGCTGGCCGGGAGGAAGAGAGGAGAAGAAAAAAGAAAAAGGAAGAAAGAAAGGGAGAAGAGAAAGAAGGCTGGCTGATCGGAGGTTGAAGCAAACCGATCGGGGAGAAAGAAAGAAAAAGAGGGAAGGAGAAGAAGAAGAGAAGGGGGAGAAAGAAGAACAAACAGAGGAAGAGGGAGGAGAGGCTGGAACCGAGAGTGAAACAGCAACAAACCGAGAGTGAAACAGTAAACAAATCGAGATTGAAACAGCAACAAACCGAGACTAAAACAGAATTGGAAGCAGAACAGGAACGAAGTAAGCTGAGCATAACCGAATTGAAGCAGAGTAAAACGGAAGCAAAGCAGAAACGAAGCAAGCTAAAGCTAGGAACCGTGAGGGAGCTAAGCTGAGGCAGACCGAGAGCTGAGGGAGAAAGGAAATTGAAGCTCCATTGAGGCAAACCGAGAGCTACAGCAAAATGGCAGTAGGGGCTGCAGACTTTCACCCCTCAGCTGGAGTTGGACGAAACAGAGGAAGGGGTCGGCTGAAGCCTTGGACCCCTAAAACAGCGGCATGCTCTTGGTGGCAGAACGGTGGTTCCACCTTGCGGACTGCATTGAAACAACAACAATTGATGTCGGTTTCTTCACTTTTGCCATCCGATGAAATTGGAAGAAAAGAAAAAAAAAGAGGAAGAAAAGGGAAATAGTTCAAAGGTAAATTTATATATATGCATAGTTGGTATATATGTATATATATATATATATATATATATATATATATATATATATATATATATATATATACATGTGCTCGAAATAAAAGTATGTTAGTGTGATTTATTTAGACAAAAAAAGGGAAAAATGAGGAGAAGACAAAAAATATATATAGTGAAATTGAATAAGGGAAACAAATAATAATATGTATATGTATGTATATATATATATATATATATATATATATATATAAATATATAAATTGGTGTGTATATACTTAAGTGTATATAAGATAAATGTGTATGTTAGTTTATGTACATATAAAGAATATATATACATGTGATAAGAAAGAAATGAAAACAAATAATAATATATATAGGAGTATATATATATATATATATTTATTTGTATATACATGTAGATGTATATAATAAATGTGTATGTTAATATTTATATGTACAAATATATATAGTAATGAAAATATATAAATGTGCGTGTTGGCCTAAGTATGTACAATAATATGTACATGCGAAGTAGTAACGAATAAGTTACGATTTTAACGCAATTCGGACAATTCGCATGAATAGGGTGCTAAGTATACAACTTTGGTGTAGGTGATCATAGAAGGAATTAAAGGAGTTACTAGAAGGCGTCACCACTCGAATTCAGAAATTTTGATAAATCGAGGTAAGGGGTGTAATTTAAGATGGTAATGGTATCCCTACCCTTAGACTACGATTTAATTATGTGTTTTCGTGCCTTCTCGTGCAACCCTTGATTGTAAAACAAAACCCGACACCTAATAAGCCCAAAATTTATTTGATCATGTTTTCGAGATAAAGAAATGCTATATGAAATTAAACGCATAGTTTCAAACATGATTTCTGAATAAATGTCATGGTTTCGACTTATGTATGATTGATTTCATGTTTCTGAATGAAATGAAATTTGGTATGTGAACTTATGCTTGAGAAATGAAATTTGTTTTCGAAAGGCGATTGTGGGGGCCACCTCTTGAGTCCTACGGGAACAAAGTGCCATGCAGTCTTTCTGTTTTATGGAAGAGTTTTCAGATTTCAAGAAATTAGATTTATTTACTCGATATGAGTTAATGAGCTATAAAAACCCAAGTAAGATTTTGAAAACTCTGTTTTGAGACAAAAAGGGCATTGTATAGTGGAATTTTGGGGGCCACCTCTTAAGTTCGACGGGAGCAAAGTGCCACGCAATTTCCATAATGACATGTGAACATGGGGGCCACCTCTTGAGTCCGATGAGAGCAAAGTGCCACACGGATCACAAAGACATGCGAACGTAAGGGCCACCTCTTGAGTTCTGTAGGACCAAAGTGCCACGCGGTTCACAAAGACATGTGAACTTGGGGGCCACCTCTTGAGTCCGACGGGAGCAAAGTGCCACGCAGTTCACAAAGACATGCGATCGTGGGGGCCACCTCTTGAGTTCTGTGGGAGTAAAGTGCCACACAGTCTATGTTACTGTGGGGGTCACCTCTTGAATCCTACAGATGCAAAGTGCCATACGATCAATGCATTTTTGTCATGCGCGCCTTTGTGGCGTATATGAATCCTGCCTTCGGGCATATTTATGATTTTCCTCTATAAGTTAGCCAAGTCTCCATCCCATATGAACTATGCTATATGATTTTGATCCTCCGATATATGTTTTTACATCAGTTATGCTTTTAAAGTTCCATCGGTTTTGAAATATTTTGGAGTTTTGTATGTTTCGATAGATTGTGATGTAACTGAATAGATTTGTTACTTCGAAATTATATTTCTATCGATTATGTTTTATATATATGCTTTTTGAAAGCTATGTGATATTCGTAAAGAAACGTTATCTCTTAGTTTTTATCATGCATTCAATGTGATTTAGCCACCATGATCATTTTAAATGCATTTTTTACTGGACTTTTTCCCGAAAGCTCACCCCTCTACCTTTCAGATTATTTGCTGTGATCTACAGACGCTACCTGCCGCGTACACGACGTAGGCTGGTGGGAAAGAGCTACCCTAGGCTACTTTTTGTACACGCGGTCAAGGTATACAATTACATTCCTTTACCAGACACATTTGTACGCACAGACATATATTAGGAATGTTTTGTTGGGATGTAATTTGTAAGGAAAACGATGTAAACCATATTATTTTGGGATTATATTTTGAGATGGCTAGTATTAAATCGAAATAGAGGTATTGAGTTGTAAAGGTGGATTGGGAAAGTATGCTTGGTAGTTATGGATATCTAGGATTGTTGGAAAGCATGCTTGGTAGTTGTGGATATCTAGGATTGTCGAAAACAATTGATTTGCAGGTGGGTAGGCTTATATATAAGCCGTTATGCTGTCGAAATTTCTATCGGCCATATAGGTCAAAGTATGGAAATTAAATATAATTACGGATAAAGAATTAAGAAAAGTGTTTCGACACTACACAGGAATACAACCAAGTGAATAAGGGAATAAATGGGTAAGTTAAGTTCGAAAAAAAATTTCTCTCGAATTTCAAGGGTCAAGGGTCGTTACAGTTTAAGTGGTATCAGAGCGAAGGTTGTCTAGTACTGTCAGTGTAAAAAATAAGGCTAAAATTACATCCCAATGTCTGTGCTTGTCTGGTTGTAGGTAATGTATACCTAATGACTTTAAGGTTTGATCTTTGGAATTACGCGCAGGTATTAGATCATTGCATGATGAGTGGAAAATGCGGACGTCCTCGGAGGCAGGGTCAGCCACCTCCACCTCCTACACCGGAGCTAGAGAGTCCTAGTACTCATATAGCTCAATTCGAGCAGTGATTAAAGCAGAGCCTCGAGCGAGGCTTGGAATCAATAGCTGCCATGGTTGCCCAACACCTAAGGGCAAACGTATCTGATTCAATTGGCACGACACCAATTCCTACTCCGGTGCCAACTCCGCCACAAGCACCACCTCCTCCTCCATAAGTTCCTTCAGTACCTATGGCGTATCAGCCTCCTGTACAGGCTAGGAGAGGGGAGAGGGATTTTAGTAGGATGAGAGATTTCCTGAAGATGAAGCCTTAAGCATTTAAGGGAATTAAGAATCCAGTAGAGGCTGAAGAGTGGCTGGTGAGCCTTGGGAAGATCTTCAATTTTCTAGGGTGTTCTGATGTTGAGAAGGTTTCCATGGCCACCTACATGCTGCAGGGCCAAGCTGAGTATTGGTGGGGATCCACCAAGGTCCTTCTGACTGCTCAGCATCCGGTGATTAGTTGGGATGCATTCTCCACAGCTTTTAGGAAGCAGTATATTCCACTAGCTGCCCAGCAGAAGTTGAGGATGGATTTTCTGAATTTAGTACAAGGTAGTATGACTGTGGATGAGTACGAAAGTAAGTTCACTATGCTGATGAGGTATGATCCGGAGACGTTCCAGAATGAAGAACATCAGACTGAGAGGTTTCTAGCAGGTTAAGGCCAGCTATTTGAGATCGACTTTTGGGGTTATGGATTACTGAATTTCAGGATGCCCTGGGTAGAGCACAGATGATTGAGAGGGGCCTGAATGTTACACAGATGAAGTATGGCCTTAAGGGAAAGAACAGAGATGAGAGTATGCAGACGGAGTGTGTGAGGCAGGATTTTTGGAGGGGCCAGCCTAAGAGGTAGAGGACAGATGAGTCTATGACTAGGGTTGATAGGCCCACCGTTCCTGTACCTGCTCTACAGACTACCAGAGGTCCGCAGCAATATGGGAAGTTATGTAGGGAGTGCGGTAAACCCCATGAAGGTATTTGTTACAGGGCCACAGGGAGCTATTTTAAGTGTGGATAGAGGGGACACCTAATTAAAGATTGCCCACTGAATAAGGTTCCACAACCCCCAAAGTTACCACGATAACCTGAAAGGCAAGCTCCCCAGAGACAAGTCCCACAGAGACGGGCTACCGCAGCAGAGAAAGCCAAGAAACCTATCACTCATGGAAGAATCTTTGCCTAGGACTGATGTGGTGTGTAGGAATTGTGAAATCAAGGTAGGAGATAGGATTATATTAGCAGATCTAATTTTGTTGAACATGTACGGCTCTGATGTAATTTTGGGTATGGATTGGCTAGCCACCAACCGTGTAAGTTTAGACTACTACTCTAAGACTGTAACCTTCTCCTTACCTAGTTAGTTTGATGTAAGCCTTGCAGTTGAGGAATAAATTTTATGATTTTGTCTATTGATGAAAAAAATCTTGAATATATGAGTCATATTGGAATGAGAGATGTATGTAAGGTACGAATATCTATGGTATGTGAGATGATTCGGATCAAGTGATATGAATTGAGAATAAGTTCTCACTAAGGATAAATGTGAAATTTTGATAAGTTTGGTAACCTATTTCCTTATTGAAATTGAATCATGAATACTTGCATTCCATAATCGGTTTGCGTGGTCAAGTCTAACGGCCAATAAAGGTTTTTTTAAAAATACCTCACCGCCCGAGAGACTTGATAGCATCTAGAGGTACCCTCATCTATTCTAAAGGACCAAGAGGAATTTGGAGGACCAAATTCTTTAAAGGTGGGGAGAATGTAAACCCCACAAAATTCCTATATTTAATTAGACTATGTAAGAATAAAAAAACATGATTTAATGGAAGTGTGAATATTCGTTATAGGGCTCGGAGAGTATAGGAGCCGAGAGGCCCGTGAATGACAAGGAACCCAAAAATACAGGAAGTGATGAAGCAAATGCAAGCATGGAAGGACCGAAAATAATATTTGATGTAAAGACTTGTATCGGGAATTTATGAGGAATGATGAAATCCAAATAATACTTTATTTACGAAATAATGAAAATTTCATGGAATGCATGAACATTTTGTCACTTGGGTAATTAAAAAGAAAGGGAAATGTATATATGTATATATATATACATATTAGGAAAAAAATTTAATATGGATACATAATGATATATATATATATATATTATAAGGTGTAGTATGTATTATATAGGTAGTAATAAATAAATAAAATAAAATAGGATGGAATGAAATAAAATAAATAAATGAAATGGAAATAAAATGAAAATAACAAACAAAAAATAATAATAATACCAAACATTATATAATATATATTAATATAATAGATATATTAATATAATATATATATATATATATTAATTTTATTAAATTAAAAAAAAATAGAATAGGGGTGTATGGAATTGGCTTTCAAAGAAAGCCAATCCTGTTTTCTGCAAATTGAATTGCAGAATGAATAGTAGGGGCGAGAAAGAAGACAAAGAGAAAAGAAAGAAAAGAAGAGAAGGAGAAAGGAAAGAAGAGAGGGCTGGCCGGGAGGAAGAGAGGAGAAGAAAGAAGAAAGAGGAAGAAAGAAAGGGAGAAGAGAAAGAAGGCTGGCTAATCGGAGGTTGAAGCAAACCGATCGGGGAGAAAGAAAGAAAAAGAGGGAAGGAGAAGAAGAAGAGAAAGGGGAGAAAGAAGAACAAACCGAGGAAGAGGGAGGAGAGGCTGGAACCGAGAGTGAAACAACAACAAATCGAGAGTGAAACAGCAAACAAATCGAGACTGAAATAGCAACAAACCGAGACTAAAACAGAATTGGAAGCAGAGCAGGAACGAAGTAAGCTGAGCATAACCGAATTGAAGCAGAGTAAAACAGAAGCAGAGCGAGAACGAAGCGAGTTGAAGCTGGGAACCGTGAGGGAGCTGAGCTGAGGCAGACCGGGAGCTGAGGGAGAAAGGAAATCGAAGCTTCATTGAGGCAGACCGAGAGCTGCAATAAAACAGCAGCAGGGGCTGCTGACCTTCACCCCTCAGTTGGAGTTGGACGAAACAGAGGAAGGGGTCGACTGAAGCCTTGGACCCCTAGAACAGTAGCATCCTCTTGGTGGCAGAACAGTGGTTCCACCATGCGGACTGCATTGAAACAGCAACAATTGCTGTCGGTTTCTGACCAGCCCTAAAGGTATTACCGCAAGTGCATGAGTCGTACAAGTAATAATGTGATTTGAGTTTCGAGTTATCGTCCCTCAGAGAAGTTGGTTAGCCTAATTAACTACCGGTTAATCTTACCCTAAGTATATCCTAACAAATTATGAGATTAAGGTGGGTGATCTACTAAGTCTAAAGTTAAAAATGCTGGAAAACAATAAAATAAAAAGAATAAAACCGAGCAAAATTACTTACAGTGCTCCACGCAATTAAAATAAAAAACCTGCAAAAATAATTAAAACAATTAAAACTATCCTTTTGGTTGCTAATAAGTGTGATTCCCTAGGAGAGGATTGAAATCTAGCACAAAGGCATACATTAAATAAAATATCTGGTCTACTTGCAGTTAAATAGAGCAATGAGCCAATCATAGCCTATAGAGTTTAGTGTCTACACACTTACCACTTTCATCTTTATCAAGCTTGATGTTGGTGCCCATTGGAGTTGCTTGAGGTTTGCAATTGTCCATTCCAAATCGCTTGAGCAAATCCTTAGTATACTTTGCTTGATTGATGAAGGTTCCATCCTTTGTTTGCTTCACTTGAAGTCCCAAGAAGAAAGTGAGCTCTCCCATCATGCTCATTTCAAATTCACCTTGCATGATCTTAGCAAACTCTTGGCATAAAGATTCATTAGTTGATCCAAAAATAATATCATCTACATACACTTGAACAACTAGTAAATCTTTATTTTTATTTTTGATAAATAAAGTGGTATCTACTTTTCCTCTTGAAAATCTTTTTTCTATTAAGAATTTTGACAACCTTTCATACCATGCTCTAGGAGCTTGTTTCAAACCATAGAGTGCCTTAGATAGTTTGAAAACATGTTCAGGAAATTCATGATTTTCAAAGCCGGGAGGTTGTTCAACATACACTTCTTCATTAATGAAACCATTCGAGAATGCACTCTTTACATCCATTTGATATAACTTGAAGTTTTTGTAACATGCGAAGGCAAGTAGCATTCTAATTGCTTCTAATCTAGTTACCGGTGCATAAGTTTCATCATAGTCTATTCCTTCTTCTTGTCTATAACCTTGTGCAACTAACCTAGCCTTGTTTCTTATGATCACACTATTTTCATCCATTTTGTTCTTGAATATCCATTTAGTTCCAATTATAGAGTGATCACTAGGCCTAGGAACTAGTTTCCACACCTTGCTTCTCTCAAATTGATTTAATTCTTCTTGCATTACTAAGCACCAATTATTGTCATCTAAGGCTTCATTGACATTTCTAGGTTCTATTTGAGACACAAAGGCTATATATTGACACATATTCCTTAGAGATGATCTAGTTCTAACTCCAAGAGTTGGATCTCCTACTATTTCATAATCTTTTACATATCCTAATTCTCTTGGTGCTCTAGACTCTCTCTCTAACATCTCTATTTCTTCTTCATCTTCTTTATTTATGTCAAGTTTTTCTAATAGATCTTCTTCTAAGTTTGGAATTTCCTCTAAGTTTTCATCAAATATTCCAACATCCTCATCATTGGTTGAATCTTTAGATAAATCATTTGATTCATCAAATATTACATAAATTGATTCTTCAACCATCAATGTTCTTTTGTTATATACTCTATAAGCCTTTGAATTCAATGAATATCCTAGAAAAATTCCCTCATCACTCTTGGCATCAAATTTTCCTAAATTATCTTTCTCATTATTTAAGACGAAACATTTGCAGCCAAAAGGATGGAAGTAGCTAATGTTAGGCTTCTTACATTTGTAAAGCTCATAAGGAGTTTTCTTTAAAATTGGTCTAATCATGGCTCTATTAATGATATAGCAAGATGTATTTATAGCTTCAGCCCAAAAATATTTTGGTAAATTATTCTCACACAACATGGTTCTAGCCATTTCTTCCAATGTTCTATTTCTTCTCTTAACTACTCCATTTTGTTGTGGTGTCCTAGGGGCTGAAAATTATGGCTAATTCCTTGATCATTGCAATACTCATCAAATCCTATATTTTTAAACTCCTTGCCATAATCACTTCTAATACTAGTTATTGTGTATCCCTTTTCATTTTGAGTTTCTTTTGTATAAGCTATGAACTTTTCTAAAGCTTCGTTTTTCACTCTCAAAAAGAACACCCAAGTGAACCTAGTGAAATCATCAACTATTACAAATCCATAGTGTTTCCCACCTAGGCTTGTTGTTCTAGTTGGTCCAAAAAGATCTAGGTGGAGTAATTGAAGAGGCCTAGTGGTAGATACACTATTCTTAGGCTTAAATGTTGTCCTTTTATGTTTTCCTTTAACACACGCTTCACATATTTTGTCATAATCAAATGACAACTTAGGTAATCCTATAACTAGATCTTTTCTAGCTAACTTGGATAACACATGCATGCTAGCATGACCTAGTCTTCTATGCCACAACCAAGGTTCTTTTTCTTTGTCTACCATTAGGCATAAGTTTTCATTCTTAAGTTCATTAAGATAGACAATGTATATATTACCTTGCCTATGGCCTAGGAAAAGAACTTTATTTGACTTAGGATCTATAACATGACATTTCATGCAATCAAAAATTACTTTGTAACCTTTGTCACAAAGTTGACTTATGCTTAGTAAGTTATGCTTTAGACCCCTAACAAGCAATACTTTTTCTAATGAAAAATAATCATTACCTATTGAGCCACTTCCTTCAACTTGGCCTTTGGAGTTGTCCCCAAACGTGACTTCTCCACCAACCTTTGATTTAAATGAGTTGAAGTGGCTCCTCTAACCCGTCATGTACCTTGAGCATCCACTGTCCAAGTACCAAGCTTTCTTTGTTTTAGCTTTGTGGCAATGCTCAATCACCTACAATTAAAATTCAAATTCATGTCTTAGGTACCCAAATTCTCTTGGGTCCTTTGAGGTTAGTGAATGCAATTTTTGATCCCTTTGGGATCCATTTTACCAATGCATTAAGATCTTTTGAGTTAATTACTTCTTTTGAAACCCACATTCTTTTTACTATTTTTCCTTTAAGAGTGGTCATCTTCATATTGCAATTATGTGATGCATGTCCCTTTCTATTACAATATGAACAAGTATTTGAAGGTTTATTCATGCTCTTTTTAGCAATGAAGCTTTTGAGATGAGTCTCTCTACTTTTTGCATTATATCCTAACCCATTTTTATCAAAGAATGCCCTTTGAGTTTCTAGCATGTTATCTAACTTTTGTTGACCCATATAGAACCTATTAAAAGAATTATGTAAGTTGTTATTTTTTTCTTTTAGGTCACATATTTCAAGATTTGTAATTTCCAATTTCTTTTCACATTCTAATTTGTCCTCTAGTATTAACTCATTTTCTTTCTTTAATTTACATATTATCTTCTTATATTTCATACTCATGCATTCATATTCCAATGCAAGATCATCAAAGGCATCTTGCAATTCATCAAAAGAGTATTCATTGAGGTTTGAAGTTACCTTTTCATCCTCAATAGCCATGAAGCACAAGTTGGCAATGTCCTCATCTGAATCATCATCGGAGCAGTCACTGTCGCTCCATGTAGCCACCATTGCCTTCTTTTTGTGGAACCTATCATTGGACCTTTTAAGAAGAGGGCAGTTAAACTTAATGTGTCCTGGTTTTTTACATTCATAACACACAATTGTATCTTTTCTTCCTACCTCTTCTTGATCTCTCTTGTGGTCTCTCATATCCCAGATCGATCTCTCATCTATAGGAACTTAAGTTCTGGTACTGATAATCTCTAAACATGTTTTTATATCATCTTTATATTATTGAATTTACTTGTTTTGTCATTTCAAAATATATTAATTCAACAGGTAGTGATCTAAGAGTTTATTATAAATGCAGGAAAGTCAATAGGCTTGTGAGTTATACCTAAGAGACACTGCAAGAGGGGAAGAGCTCACGAGCTCAGGGGTGGAATGATAGGACTGAGAGGCATAGTAGATCGTCCTCTAGTTATGAACCCCATGATCAGGTAGAGGCTTCCGATTCTTAGGTAGCCAGACTAGAGAAAGATATCTATACGATGATGACCATGATGGGTAAGATTATGTCTAGGTTTAAGGGTATACCCGATACAGCAGGACAGACTGCACCAAATCCCCTAGCAGCTGCACCTGAACCTGAGAATGCTACACCTGCACAACTCGAACTAGATAGACCACGAGGTCCCCCTATTCAACCAGTTCCTCCTCCAGTGGCCCCAGAGCAGTGTGATGATGATAATTTGGGGTATGGTTATGACTGTGATATGGAGAGATTGAGGCATTTTATAGACTTTAAGCCTCTTTCTTTTAGTGGGGTAAATGATTTGGCAATGGCTAAGGATTAGATAAGTCAAATGGAGAAGTTCTTTGATTTTTGTAGATGTTCGACTATAGAAAGAGTAGCGCTTGCGGCCTTTGTATTGAGAGGCGGAGTAGAGCACTAGTGGAAGTCCACCATGCCTATGTTGAGAACACAGGGTACAACAGTCACATGGGATATGTTTTTGGGTGCTTTTAGAGAATAATATATCCCAGATACTGCTCGACGTAGGTTAAAATGGAATTTGTAAATCTGACTCAAGGAAACCAAACAGTGGATGAGTACGAGTCATGATTCACATCGTTGGGCTAGTATGATCCGAACTCTATCAGGAGTGAAGCTATTAGGCTCCGTAGATTTATTGATGGACTAAGGCCTCCGATTAGAGCTAAACTGGCCTCCTTTGATGTTGCTACATATAGAGAAGTTGTACAACAGGCCCAGTTGTGTGAGAAAGACTATGACTTGCATATTTCAGAGTTCTGTTGGGGTAGGGACAAGGGTCCGAAGAAATTGGGAGATGGCAAGAGTGCCAAATTTGGTCGGAGATATGCTAGTAAGTGTTGGAGAGAGGCAGATGAGTCACAAAAGAAGGCTACTAGACCTTTTATGCATCCGACTCCAACACCAGCCAGGGGTATAGCGATTGGTGGACCCTGATCGACTATTGACCAATGCAGAGTATGTGGTCGATATTGTGGTAGTAGGCCTTGATATTTTCAGGGTACACGATGCTTCAGATGTGGTAGGTTTGGGCACTATGCAAAAGATTATCCAGAAGCAGTTGAGGTAGTTCTACAGAAGGGCAAGGGGTCAGAGAAAGTTCCTGTAGTTACACCTCCTACAAGTTGTGGGTCAAGGTAGGGTATATGCGATAGACCAGGCTTCAACAGATACATCTTTTGAGGTGATAAAAGGTAGAATTCTGATTTTCAATTTGGAAGCTATAGTTTTATTTGATTCTAGTGCTACTCATTCCTTTATATCACCTGCATGTGCATTAAAGTTAATAGATTTTGTAGAACTCACATACTTAAATAGGACTTTATTAATAAGTACTCCAATGAGAGTTAGTCAATTAGCTGAACAAGTATATAAAGATTGTAAAATAAGGGTAGGAGATAAGCGTACGACAGCCAATCTGATTTTGTTGAATGTGTATGAACTTGATGTAATCTTGGGAATGGATTGGTTAGCTACCAATCATGTTGTCTTAGACTACCACTCTAAGTCTATTACATTTTCTCTACCGAAGAAATTTGTTGTAAAGTTTTATAAGAAGTAATGAAATCCTGATTTTGCAGCAAGTAAAGTGCATTGGTATATAAATGACATAAATGATATTTTAAAGGTTTTATTGCTTATGTGATGGAGTTGAACAAAACACATCTGGGTATGGATGACATTCCAGTGGTTAGAGAATTCCCTGATGTCTTTCCAGACGACCTACCGGGATTGCCACCAGATAGAGAAATTGAATTTTGTATAAATTTGACACTTGGAATATAGCCAATATCCAAATCACCATATAGGATGGCTTCAATTAAATTAGAGGAATTAAGGAAGCAGTTGCAAGATATGCTAGATAAAGGGTTTATAAGACTGAGCGTCTCACCATAGGGAGCCCTGGTATTATGTGTGAAGAAGAGAGATGGGGGCCTTAGGTTATGTATTGACTATCGGTTGTTGAACAAGGCTACCATCAAGAATAAGTACCCCTTGCCACACATTGATGATTTGTTGGATCAGCTTCAGGGAACACAATTTTTTTCCAAGATAGATCTGAGGTCTAGATACCATCAATTGAAGATTCGAAAGGAAGATGTGCCCAAGACAGCTCTCTGCTCCCGCTATGGTCATTATGAATTCCTTGTGATGCCTTTCGGGTTGACGAATGCGCCAGCAGCTTTTATGGCTCTAATGAATTATCTATTCAAGCTATACTTGGATCAATTTTTGATAATATTCATCGATGATATATTGATTTATTCCAGATCCAGGGAAGATCACAAGCAGCACTTAAGCATTATTCTGCAAACCCTCCGAGAGAGAAAGTTGTTTGCCAAACTTAGTAAATGTGACTTTTGGCTAGAGCAGATTTCCTTTCTAGGTCATGTTGTATCGAAGGATGGGGTGTCAATAGATCCATCCAAGATTGAGGCTATTGTTCAATGGGAACAGCCTAGGACAGTCACAGAGATCAGAAGTTTTCTGGGTTTTACAAGTTACTACAAGAGATTTGTAGAGGGTTTCTCTAGATTGACTGCTCCGTTGACATGTCTTACGAGGAAGAATGTGGAGTTTACATGGGATGAAGCATGTGAGAGGAGTTTTCAGGAACTTAAGCCTAGGTTAACCACCGCGCCAGTTCTCACCATTCCTAACAACTCAGGAGACTTTTCTGTTTACACAGATACATCACACCAAGGGCTGGGCTGTGTTTTGATGCAGGATGGAAGGGTAGTTGCTTACGGATCCAGACAGCTGAAGGATTATGAGAAGAACTATCCTACTCACTATTTAGAGTTGGCGACCATAATATTTTCATTGAAGATATGGCGCCACTATTTGTATGGTAAGAGATTTCAGATCTTTACGGATTACAAGAGTCTTAAGTATGTGTTCCCATAGAAAGAGTTAAATATGAGACAGAGAAGGTGGTTAGAACTCCTCAAAGACTATGATTGTGAGATTTTCTACCACTCGAGGAAGGTGAATGTAGTTTCTGATGCATTGAGTAGAAAGAGTCTCGGGTTAGTATCATGTATGATGGTTAGGGAGCACGAGTTGTTGGAACAATTCATGAACCTTAGCTTGGATATAACCCCACCTGAAATTAGAGGATTATTGCGACCTCTACCGATACCGACATGGAAGTGGAAGCACGTCACCATGGATTTTGTGATGAGATTATTGAGAACCCGTAAGAACCATGATGCTATTTGGGTTATAGTAGATCGATTAATGAAATCAGCACAGTTTTTAACTATGAGATATACAGATACTGTAAGGGCATTGGCGAACTTGTATGTACTAGAAATAATGAGATTCATGGAGTCCCAGTGAGTGTTGTTTTTAATAGGGATACCCGCTTTACTTTTGTAACGACCCTTGACCCTTGAAATTCGGGAGAAATTTTTTTTTTGAACTTAACTTACCCACTTATTCCCTTATTCACTTAGGTTGTATTCCTGTGCAGTGTCGAAACACTTTTCTTAATTCTTTATCCGTAATTATATTTAATTTCCATACTTTGACCTATATGGCCAATAGAAATTTCGGCAACATAACGGCTTATATATAAGCCTACCCACCTGCAAATCAATTGTTTTCGACAATCCTAGATATCCACAACTATCAAGCATGCTTTCCAACAATCCTAGATATCCACAACTACCAAGCATACTTTCCCAATCCACCTTTACAACTCAATACCTCTATTTCAATTTAATACTAGCCATCTCAAAATATAATCCCAAAATAATATGGTTTACATCGTTTTCCTTACAAATTACATCCCAACAAAATATTCCTAATATATGTCTGTGTGTACAAATGTGTCTGGTAAAGAAATGTAATGTGAGACCCCGTACATGTATAGCTATGTATATCGGAACATGGGAATGTAAATAAAATCATAAGTGAGATGATGTATTGTATTGTCAAGTGTATGCAATGTAAGTTCATAAGATTATGTACGCACTTGTAGTAAGAATTGTGATTATACGTACAAGTTGCATTATGAGTGAGTAGGAAGAAATGAACTTAAAACGAGAAGAATGTGATCGAAATGGAATATGAGTAGTATAGTAAAATCAAAGGAAAGATTTACATAAGTGTATGTTTCCATTCGAGTAATATCGTATATATTTGGTCATACAAAGATTCTACACAAGTTTTAATGTGTATGTAGTGAGGATGGATCCCATTTTCAAGTCTCAAAGATGAATGAATGAGAAAATGATCATGGAAGCAAATTAAGGGTGTTTGGTAAGAGTTGTTGCAGAAAAACTGCAGGAAATCTGGAATTTGTGAAGGCCAGATCGATCTCATAGGATGAGAGATCGATCTGGGAGAGCCAGAATGCCCTTATGTGAGAAATGGAAGGGAACAGATCGATCTCCGAAGGAAGCAGATCGATCTCCTTAGCTCTCGGGTTGGAAGCAGATCGATCTCCCCTAAGACCAGATCGATCTCCTTAAGCTTCTGTTTGACAGCAGATCGATCTCCAGTCTCGACAGATCGATCTCCTACCTTTAAACGTCTCAGAAAAGAGGGATTTTTGAGGAACAGATCGATCTCCACCCAAGGAAGATCGATCTCATCAAGTCAAAACTATAAATGGGAGCAGTTGGATCATCAGAATTTTCGGGAAAACATCTCCATTTCACTTCAACTCAAAGAAATCTAGTTTCTCACTCCTAAATCCAGCCATTTTCAGTGAGATTTAAGGAGAGGCTATTAGAGACAAAGTTGTTCACATCAAAGAGAAGAACAACATAGTCTAGAGGCATTTTCCCATTTGAAGGATTGAAGAAATAGAGGGCAATCCTAATTGGAGCAAGAGGAAATCTAATGAGGTAAGTTCTAATGCACAAATCCAAGTACATTGGTTTAGTTAATGCTTATACAGATATTTGGGTGTGCATATTGTCGATAGAACTACCTAGGATGGTATGAAATGCATATAGCTTAGAAATAGTCAAGTGTGAGAAAGTGGAATGTGGGAGTGTTTTTGATGAATGGGATATCTTGAGTGGATGAGTATGTTGTGGAAATGGTTTGGAAATGTTGATATTAGGATAAATTGGGAGATTTACCACAAAGGGTAAAAATGTGAAATTAAGGCATTGGATAAATGCTTAGTTGAATAAGAGTTAGAAACATTAACTCAAATGTTGGTGGGTGAATTTCAGTTTCGGATGATAAGTCGGAGCAAGTCGAGATGAGAACGCACGAAGCATAAAGGCGGATAGTTGCACACAAGTAAAACGAGGTAAGGGACTGTGTGTTAGCTATAGAGATGTTCGTACGTAATTACAGCAATTTCGTAGATATATTGCTAGGACTAGTACGATATTATAAGTTTATGAAATGATGTGGAAATATGAAAAGTACTATGATGTATATATATGTATTGAGAAATGGGATAGGGTAAGGAAATAGCATGATATGCATGTTTTCAATGATTTTCTCAATTTTATATTGTTATTATTGATTGAGAAATGTTGATGATAGCTTGGCTAATTTTACATGTTTTGGCTTGAAAAGGCATGCTATGTGGATAAACGTGTTTTGAGTTTTAAAAAGAGAAAATAGCCATCTATCAGTTTTGAGATGAGATTTGGTGTTGAAGCGCTAGCTCACACCCGGTTTAAAGCCTTGATGTACCGTGCGAGAGTTTTAACTCGCACGGGGGTTTTGAGAAAGTGCGAGAACTATGCTCGTACCTGTTTTGTTGAGTTAAGGTAAACCTGGGGGTCTGGGACCCAAGGGGATACCAGCCGACGGCCAATTGAACGGGCTAGGCCTTAACGATAGATCGTACCGCGCTGGAGCTTTGCGTTGACTGTGTGTCACGCTGCTTGCTCGCCTGGTATATGAGACATGGTTTAAGGATAAAAAGTCCATCGGAGTTGGAGTATGGACTTGGGTCCACGGTCGTACGTAGAATAGTGTAGTCACCCGTTGGTATACTATGTACCGTGCTGGGTGCACGTGAGTACGAGTATCGCGTAGATGACACACGACGTATCTTCACCGTGAGTATACGAGGAGATGAGGTGGATTGAGATGAGCCGGAGGGTAGGACTGACCCATCCCCCTTCAGGCGAACTGATACCCTGTGCACACCCGATCAGTGAGGCCTGGGATCACTGACTGTGGCCATAAGTCGTGGATATTTGATTGCCTAAAATTCCATGCCTGTCTCAGAGAATCGAGAAACAGAGACAATCTCAGAAAAGAAAGAGACTTGCGAGAAAGAATGATTTGAGAAGTGAAAGAGATTTCATGTTTTTAATAAATCTCTGATTTCACACTCGTGCCATGAGGGCACTATTTATGAGCATGTTTTAAATGGAAGTTTGACATTTGATTTACACGAAAATGCTATTGAGAAATATGTGTTTAAATGCATTGTTCGTATGATATTTCCATTTATAACGAAAACATGGTTTTGGTTTATGCATGCATGGGCTATGTAGGTAGTACGATATCTACCTGCTAGCATACATTTCCTTACTGAGCCGTGGTTTGCTCATCCCACTATTTTTCCCCCTCCAGGTACTGAGAAGTAAGAGAGCGGTGGTCTCTAAGTCTTTTGTGTTGAACAGCTCCCACAATCCGCAAAGGTATAAGATTTGTATACACGAGTATTTTGTATCTAATATATCGTATCGCACAGTTATATCTTGGAATTGTAATCAGTATTATGGGGATGATATGTAAACACTTGGTATTTATACAATTAATTTTGTGTATTTACACACACACCTGGGAGTGTGAATTAAAGTTTTAAATATTCCGCTGTAAATAAATAAATTTTTAGTAATTGCATCTTCTCACAGCCCAACCGTAGTAGAGAATGTATGGATAGAAGGGTTCCCGAAAGCGGGGCATGATAGGCTTGGTATCAGAGCTTGGTTGGTCTGATGTGAGTTGATGCTTAGGACTAAGAAAACATACATCCCCAAGTTACTGTGCGATTTTTAGATACAAATGTGTATACGGAGCTGGTAGTGAATTAAATGTTTGTTATAACGCAGGAAAGTTATCAGGCGAGTGAGTTATGCCTGAGAGACACCGCAAGAGGGGAGAGAGCTCGAGAGCTCGAGGGCAAAATGACAGGACTGAGAGGCACAGTAGATCATCCTCTAGTCATGAGCCCCAGGAACAGATAGAGGCTTCTGATCCTCGAATAACTCGATTGGAGGAAGACATGCGCACGATGATGACCATGATGGGTCAGATCATGGCTAGGTTTGAGGGTACACCTGGTACAGCGGGACAGGCTGCACCGAATCCCCCAGCAGCTGCACCTGAACCTGAGAATGTTGCACCTGCGCAAGCTGAACCGGCTAGGCCACGGGAACCTCATATTCGACCGGTACCTCCTCCAGTAGCCCCACATCAGCATGATGATGAATTGGGGTATGGATATGATTGCGACATGGAAAGGTTGAGGCATTTTATGGACTTTAAGCCTCTTTCGTTTAGCGGGGTAAAGGATCCGACGGTGGCTGAGGACTGGATCAGTCAAATGGAGAAGTTATTCGACTTCTGTAGATGTTCAGCTGCGGAGAGAGTAGCGCTTGCGGCCTTTGTATTGAGAGGCGAAGCAGAGCACTGGTGGAAGTCCGTCAGGCCGATGTTAAGAGCTCAAGGAATGGTTATCACTTGGGATATGTTCTTGGACGTTTTCAGAGAGCAATACATCCCAGATACTGCTAGACGGAGACTACAGATGGAATTTCTGAATCTGACTCAAGGGAATCGAACAGTTGATGAGTACGAGTCACGATTCACTTCACTGGGTCGATATGATCCGGACTCGATCAGGAGTGAAGCTGTCAGGGTCCGTAGATTTGTAGATGGATTGAGGCCTTCGATCCGAGCGAAGTTGGCCCCATTTGATGTCGCTACATATAGAGAGGCTGTGCGACGGGCCCAGTTATGTGAGCAGGATCATGACTTACAGATCTCTGAGTTTAGTTGGGGAAAGGACAAGGGACAGAGGAAGCTGGGAGATGGCAAGAGCGCCAAATTTGGTCAAAAATTCATGAGTAAACGTCGGAGAGAGGTAGATGATTTCCAGAAAAAGGTTGCTAGACCTTATATGCCTCCGACTCAGACACCAGCCAGGGGTATAGTGATTGGTGGACCCCGACCGACTACAGACCAGTGTAGGCTATGCGGTCGATACCATGGTGGTAGGCCATGTCATCTTCAGGGTACCCGATGTTTCAGATGTGGTAAATTTGGACATTATGCCAGAGAGTGCCCGGAGATAGTTGAGGCAGTTCCACAGAGGGGTAAAGAGCCAGAGAGGGTTCCTCCAGTTGCACCTCCTGCAAGGAAGAAAGCCTCGGCTGAAGAGAAAGGAAAACAAGTTGTGGGTCAAGGCAGGGTGTATGCGATAGACCAGGCATCGGCTGATACCTCTTCTGAAGTGATAAAAGGTACAATCTTGATTTTCAATTTAGAGGTTATAGCTTTATTTGATTCTGGTGCTACGCATTCCTTCATATCACCTGCATGTGCATCTAAGTTAAAAGGTTTTGTAGAGCCCACATACTTGAATAGGACCTTATTGATAAGTACTCCAATGAGAGTGAGCCAATTAGTTGAACAAGTGTATAAAGATTGTAAAGTGAGGGTGGGAGATAAGTGCATGACAGCCAACTTGATTTTGTTGAATATGTATGACATTGATGTAATTTTGGGAATGGATTGGTTAGCCGCCAATCATGCTGTCATAGACTGTCGTTCTAAGTCCATTAAGTTTTCTCTACCTGAAGAATGTGTTGTAAGATTTTAAGAGAAGAAATGAAATCTTAAATTTTGTATTAAGTAAAGTACTTTGGTATAAATGGCTTGAGTGTTGTTTTGAAGGTTTTGTTGCTTATGTGGTGGATTTGAACAAAGTACACCATCAAGAACAAGTACCCCTTGCCACGCATTGACGATTTATTGGATCAGCTTCGGGGAGCACAGATCTTCTCCAAGATAGATCTGAGGTCTGGGTATCATCAATTGAAGATTCGGAAGGAGGATGTGCCCAAGACAGCATTTCGTACCCGCTATGGCCATTACGAATTCTTAGTGATGCCTTTTGGGTTGACCAATGCGCCGGCAGCTTTTATGGCTCTAATGAACGAAGTATTCAAGCCATACCTGGACCAATTCGTAATTATTTTCATTGATGACATATTGGTGTATTCAAGGTCCAGAGAAGAGCATGAGCAGCACTTAAGGATTATTTTGCAGACCCTTCGAGAGAAAAGGTTATATGCCAAGCTTAACAAATGTGACTTTTGGCTAGAACAGATTTCTTTTCTAGGCCATGTTATATCGAAGGATGGGGTGTCAGTAGACCCATCCAAGATTGAGGCAGTTGTTCAGTGGGAACAACCTAGGACAGTCACAGAGATCAGAAGTTTTCTAGGTTTGGCTGGTTACTACAGGAGATTTGTAGAAGGATTCTCCAGATTAGCTGCTCCATTGACACGTCTTACGAGGAAGAGTGTGGAGTTTTCATGGGATGAAGCTTGTGAGAGAAGTTTTCAAGAACTTAAGCGCAGATTAACTACCGCACCAGTTCTTGTCATCCCTAACAGTTCAGGGAATTACTCGGTGTATACAGATGCTTCGCATCAAGGACTAGGCTGTGTTTTGATGCAAGATGGAAGGGTAGTAGCTTATGGATCTAGACAGCTGAAGGATCATGAGAAGAACTACCCCACTCACGATTTGGAGTTAGCGGCCGTAGTGTTTGCGTTGAAGATATGGCGCCACTACTTATATGGTGAGAGATTTTAGATCTTTACGGATCATAAGAGTCTGAAATATCTATTCTCACAAAAGGAGTTAAACATGAGACAGAGGAGGTGGTTGGAGCTCCTCAAGGACTATGATTGTGAGATCTTGTACCACCCGGGGAAGGCAAATGTGGTTGCCGATGCATTGAGTCGGAAGAGTCTCGGGTTGGTATCACATATGATGATTAGAGAGCACGAGTTGTTGGAACAATTCACGAACCTTAGTCTGGATATGACCCTACCTGAGATTGGCAACTATGGGATCATTGCTAGCTTGAGATTAGAACCGGAGTTGATTGAGAGAATCCGACAAGCTCAGCAAATTGATCAATGGTGTATTGTCATGGTTAGCCAAATCCAGAAAGGGAAGGGTGCTGATTTTATATTGAGTCCAGATGGAATACTAAGGTTTGGAGATAGAATATGTGTTCCTAAGGATTTAGAGCTGAGAAAGCTGATCTTATCAAAGGCACACTCGTCGAGATACACGATACACCCGGGGAGTGGTAAGATGTATCAAAACCTCCGAAAAGTATATTGGTGGTCTGGAATGAAGAGAGACATAGCTGAGTATGTCGCAAGATGTCTCATTTGTCAGCAAGTAAAAGTCGAACATCAGAAACTAGGAGGACTATTACAACCTCTATCGATACCAACATGGAAGTGGGAGCATGTCACCATGGATTTTGTGATGGGGTTACCGAGAACCCGTAAGAACCATGATGCGATATGGGTGATAGTAGATCGGTTAACGAAATCGGCACATTTCTTAGCCATGAGATCTACAGATACATTGAGTGCACTGGCGAATCTGTATGTGCGAGAAATAGTGAGATTGCATGGAGTCCCATGTGTTGTTTCGGATAGGGATGCCCGCTTCACTTCCCACTTTTGGGGACATTTTCAGGAAGCGATGGGAACCCAGTTGAGTTTTAGCACCGCTTTTCATCCTCAGACAGATGGTCAGTCAGAGAGGACTATACAGACCCTGGAGGATATGTTGAGAGCGTGTGTGCTGGATTTTAGAGGCTCATGGGACGATCACTTGCCATTGATTGAGTTCGCCTACAATAACAGTCATCACTCAAGTATTGGTATGGCCCCTTATGAGGCACTATACGGTCGTAGATGCCGATCGCCCATTGGTTGGGAAGAAGTTGGTGACAGACAATTGCTCGCCCCCGATTTGGTTAAGCAAGCCTCCGAGGATGTTCAGATAATATGCGAGAGGCTGCGAACAGCTCAAAGTCGACAAAAGAGCTATGCTGACAGGAGACGGAGACCACTTGAGTTTGATGTTGGCGAATCTGTATTTTTGAAAGTATCTCCTTCCAAGGGAATAATGAGGTTTGGGAAGAAAGGAAAATTAAGTCCTCGTTACATTGGTCCCTTTGAGATTTTGGATAGAGTGGGAGAAGGAGCATATAGGCTAGCCTTACCACCTGAGCTAACAGAAGTCCACAATGTCTTCCACGTTTCTATGCTTCGGAAGTACTACTCGGATCCGACACATGTAATTAGCTATGAGCCGTTGGAGCTCAAAGAGGATATGTCGTATGTCGAGAGACCGATCAGGGTGTTGGACAGGAAAGAGAAGGTGTTGCGGAACAAGACGATTTCATTGGTTAAGATTTTATGGCAACATCACACTGTGGAAGAGGCCACATGGGAACTGGAAAGTTTGATGCGGGAAAAGTATCCCGAGTTATTCACAGATTGAATTGGTTCTAATTTGGAGGACCAAATTCTTTAAGTGGGGGAGAATGTGAGACCCCGTACATGTATAGCTATGTATATCGGAACATGGGAATGTAAATAAAATCATAAGTGAGATGATGTATTGTATTGTCAAGTGTATGCAATGTAAGTTCATAAGATTATGTACGCACTTGTAGTAAGAATTGTGATTATACGTACAAGTTGCATTATGAGTGAGTAGGAAGAAATGAACTTAAAACGAGAAGAATGTGATCGAAATGGAATATGAGTAGTATAGTAAAATCAAAGGAAAGATTTACATAAGTGTATGTTTCCATTCGAGTAATATCGTATATATTTGGTCATACAAAGATTCTACACAAGTTTTAATGTGTATGTAGTGAGGATGGATCCCATTTTCAAGTCTCAAAGATGAATGAATGAGAAAATGATCATGGAAGCAAATTAAGGGTGTTTGGTAAGAGTTGTTGCAGAAAAACTGCAGGAAATCTGGAATTTGTGAAGGCCAGATCGATCTCATAGGATGAGAGATCGATCTGGGAGAGCCAGAATGCCCTTATGTGAGAAATGGAAGGGAACAGATCGATCTCCGAAGGAAGCAGATCGATCTCCTTAGCTCTCGGGTTGGAAGCAGATCGATCTCCCCTAAGACCAGATCGATCTCCTTAAGCTTCTGTTTGACAGCAGATCGATCTCCAGTCTCGACAGATCGATCTCCTACCTTTAAACGTCTCAGAAAAGAGGGATTTTTGAGGAACAGATCGATCTCCACCCAAGGAAGATCGATCTCATCAAGTCAAAACTATAAATGGGAGCAGTTGGATCATCAGAATTTTTGGGAAAACATCTCCATTTCACTTCAACTCAAAGAAATCTAGTTTCTCACTCCTAAATCCAGCCATTTTCAGTGAGATTTAAGGAGAGGCTATTAGAGACAAAGTTGTTCACATCAAAGAGAAGAACAACATAGTCTAGAGGCATTTTCCCATTTGAAGGATTGAAGAAATAGAGGGCAATCCTAATTGGAGCAAGAGGAAATCTAATGAGGTAAGTTCTAATGCACAAATCCAAGTACATTGGTTTAGTTAATGCTTATACAGATATTTGGGTGTGCATATTGTCGATAGAACTACCTAGGATGGTATGAAATGCATATAGCTTAGAAATAGTCAAGTGTGAGAAAGTGGAATGTGGGAGTGTTTTTGATGAATGGGATATCTTGAGTGGATGAGTATGTTGTGGAAATGGTTTGGAAATGTTGATATTAGGATAAATTGGGAGATTTACCACAAAGGGTAAAAATGTGAAATTAAGGCATTGGATAAATGCTTAGTTGAATAAGAGTTAGAAACATTAACTCAAATGTTGGTGGGTGAATTTCAGTTTCGGATGATAAGTCGGAGCAAGTCGAGATGAGAACGCACGAAGCATAAAGGCGGATAGTTGCACACAAGTAAAACGAGGTAAGGGACTGTGTGTTAGCTATAGAGATGTTCGTACGTAATTACAGCAATTTCGTAGATATATTGCTAGGACTAGTACGATATTATAAGTTTATGAAATGATGTGGAAATATGAAAAGTACTATGATGTATATATATGTATTGAGAAATGGGATAGGGTAAGGAAATAGCATGATATGCATGTTTTCAATGATTTTCTCAATTTTATATTGTTATTATTGATTGAGAAATGTTGATGATAGCTTGGCTAATTTTACATGTTTTGGCTTGAAAAGGCATGCTATGTGGATAAACGTGTTTTGAGTTTTAAAAAGAGAAAATAGCCATCTATCAGTTTTGAGATGAGATTTGGTGTTGAAGCGCTAGCTCACACCCGGTTTAAAGCCTTGATGTACCGTGCGGGAGTTTTAACTCGCACGGGGGTTTTGAGAAAGTGCGAGAACTATGCTCGTACCTGTTTTGTTGAGTTAAGGTAAACCTGGGGGTCTGGGACCCAAGGGGATACCAGCCGACGGCCAATTGAACGGGCTGGGCCTTAACGATAGATCGTACCGCGCTGGAGCTTTGCGTTGACTGTGTGTCACGCTGCTTGCTCGCCTGGTATATGAGACATGGTTTAAGGATAAAAAGTCCATCGGAGTTGGAGTATGGACTTGGGTCCACGGTCGTACGTAGAATAGTGTAGTCACCCGTTGGTATACTATGTACCGTGCTGGGTGCACGTGAGTACGAGTATCGCGTAGATGACACACGACGTATCTTCACCGTGAGTATACGAGGAGATGAGGTGGATTGAGATGAGCCGGAGGGTAGGACTGACCCATCCCCCTTCAGGCGAACTGATACCCTGTGCACACCCGATCAGTGAGGCCTGGGATCACTGACTGTGGCCATAAGTCGTGGATATTTGATTGCCTAAAATTCCATGCCTGTCTCAGAGAATCGAGAAACAGAGACAATCTCAGAAAAGAAAGAGACTTGCGAGAAAGAATGATTTGAGAAGTGAAAGAGATT
This sequence comes from Firmiana major, assembly GCA_033439115.1. NCBI lineage: Eukaryota > Viridiplantae > Streptophyta > Magnoliopsida > Malvales > Malvaceae > Firmiana > Firmiana major. The sequence continues at coordinate 46,406,248 of CM065905.1, forward strand.
TCATGTTTTTAATAAATCTCTGATTTCACACTCGTGCCATGAGGGCACTATTTATGAGCATGTTTTAAATGGAAGTTTGACATTTGATTTACACGAAAATGCTATTGAGAAATATGTGTTTAAATGCATTGTTCGTATGATATTTCCATTTATAACGAAAACATGGTTTTGGTTTATGCATGCATGGGCTATGTAGGTAGTACGATATCTACCTGCTAGCATACATTTCCTTACTGAGCCGTGGTTTGCTCATCCCACTATTTTTCCCCCTCCAGGTACTGAGAAGTAAGAGAGCGGTGGTCTCTAAGTCTTTTGTGTTGAACAGCTCCCACAATCCGCAAAGGTATAAGATTTGTATACACGAGTATTTTGTATCTAATATATCGTATCGCACAGTTATATCTTGGAATTGTAATCAGTATTATGGGGATGATATGTAAACACTTGGTATTTATACAATTAATTTTGTGTATTTACACACACACCTGGGAGTGTGAATTAAAGTTTTAAATATTCCGCTGTAAATAAATAAATTTTTAGTAATTGCATCTTCTCACAGCCCAACCGTAGTAGAGAATGTATGGATAGAAGGGTTCCCGAAAGCGGGGCATGACATGTAATTGTATAGCTTGACCGCGTGTACAACAAGTAGCCTAGGGTAGCTCTTTCCCACCAGCCTACGTCATGTACGCGACAAGTAGCGTCTGTAGATCACTGCAAATAATCTGAAAGGTAGAGGGGTGAGCTTTTGAGAAAAAGCCTAGTAAGAAACGCATTTAAAATGATCATGGTGGCTATATTACATTGAATGCATGATAAAAACTAAGAGATAACGTTTCTTTACGAATATCATATAGCTTTTAAAAAGCGTATATATAAAACATAATCGATAGAAAAATAATTTCGAAGTAACAAATCTATTCAGTTACATCACAATCTATCGAAACATACAAAACTCTAGAATATTTCAAAATTGATAGAACTTCAAAAGCATAACTGATGCAAAAACATATATCGGAGGACCAAAATCATATATCATAGTTCATATCGGATGGAGACTTGTCAACTTATAGAGGAAAATCATAAATATGCCCGAAGGCAGGATTCATATACGCCACAAAGGCGCGTATGACAAAAATGCATTGACCGTATGGCACTTTACATCTGTAGGACTCAAGAGGTGGCCCCCACAGTAACATAGACTGTGTGGCATTTTGCTCCCACAGAACTCAAGAGGTGGCCCCCATGATCACATGTCTTTGTGAACCGCGTGGCACTTTACTCCCATTTGACTCAAGAGGTGGCCCCCACGTTCATATGTCTTTGTGAACCGCATGGCACTTTGCTAACACAGAACTCAAGAGGTGGCCCCCACGTTTGCATGTCTTTGTGATCCGTATGGCACTTTGCTCCCATCGGACTCAAGAGGTGGCCCCCACGTTCACATGTCGTTATGGAAATTGCGTGGCACTTTGCTCCGGTCAAACTCAAGAGGTGGCCCCCATAATTTCACTATACAATGCCCTTTTTGTCTCAAAACAGAGTTTTCAAAGTCTTGGGTTTGTATAGCTCATTAACTCATATCGAGTAAATAAATCAAATTTCTTGAAATCTAAAAAACTCTTCCATAAAACAGAAAGACTGCGTGGTACTTTGTTCCCGTAGGACTCAAGAGGTGGCCCCCACAATCGCCTTTCGAAAACAAATTTCATTTCTCAAGCATAAGTTCACATACCAAATTTCATTTCATTCAGAAACATGAAATCAATCATACATAAGTCGAAACCATGACATTTATTCAGAAATCATGTTTGAAACTATGCGTTTAATTTCATATAGCATTTCTTTATCTCGAAAACATGATCAAATAAATCTTGGGCTTATTAGGTGTCGGGTTTTGTTTTACAATCAAGGGTTGCACGAGAAGGCACAAAAACACATAATTAAATCGAAGTCTAAGGGTAGGGATACTATTACCATCTTAAATTACACCCCTTACCTCGATTTATCGAAATTTTTGAATTCGAGTGGTGACGCCTTCTAGTAACTCCTTTAATTCCTTCTACGATCACCTACACCGAAGTTGTATACTTAGCACCCTATTCATGCGAATTGTCCGAATTGCGTTAAAATCGTAACTTATTCGTTACTACTTCGCATGTACGTATTATTGTACATACTTAGGCCAACACACACGTTTATATATTTTCATTACTATATATATTTGTACATACAAATATTAACATACACATTTATTAAATACATCTACATGTATATACACAAATATATATATATATATATACTCCTATATATATATTATTATTTGTTTTCATTTCTTTCTTATCACATGTATATATATTCTTTGTATGTTACATAAACTAACATACACATTTATCTTATATACACCTAAGTATATACACACCAATATATATATATATATATATATATGTATATATACATACATATACATATTATTATTTGTTTCCCTTATTCAATATCACAATATATATTTTTTGTCTTCTCCTCATTTTCCCCCTTTTTTTTGTCTAAATAAATCACACTAACATACTTGTATTTCGAACACATGTATATATATACATATATACCAACTATGCATATATATAAATTTACCTTTGAACTCTTTCCCTTTTCTTCCTCTTTTTTTTTTCTTTTCTTCCAATTTCATCGGAAGGCAAAAGTGAAGAAACTGATAATTCTATATTTTTAGAATTATTTGTGCTTAATTTCCTAATTAATTATTTAAATCCCCAATTTATTTTGTTAATTATCCCCTTTATTTAATTAAAATTCTCATGTTTGGAGATAAATTAAATCCGGATGAATTTTGAATATTTCGGTAGAAAATGGACCAGAATTGGGCTAAAATCGAGATTGAGCCACGCGGACAACACGAGCCATGCCACCTAGCACATCCAATTGGATAAGAAGACCGATGACATAGAAATATCTTTTCAAGGAGCCAATGGTGTGATGATAAGTGGCAAAAAAAATGCCAACTCATCTCTGATGAAAAATTACAATTTTACCCCTAGTGTGTTTATAAATAGAAAAAGATGGCAATTGAAGAGAGATGTAATTTTAAGGTAGAATAGCTTTTTAGGTTAATTTCTAAGTTTTCTTCCGAATAGTTTCTTGGAGTTTAAGCATTTTCTTCTCTTGTTTTTGTAAAAACTTTACATTGGTTTAATAAATAGTGATTTCCCCATGTTCTTCTCGGTTTTGCAATCTCTTTGCTTTATTGTTGATTCAATGCATTCAAGTTGAATGAAAGTTCTTCATTTTCCAGTCTTAAACAGTTTATTTTATGGCAATCAAATTCCTTTATGCTTCTCGGTTTGTTTAAGACATTTTCTCCTTTTATTTCATTTCTATTGCATAGCTTCCATTTTCCTATCTTAGTTGCTCTCAGGTAGTGCTCTTTGTGCATTCAGTTCCTCACTTATTCCTTCCTCTATGCTATTTGGTTTTGGTGCTTTAATGTGGGCAAATGCTAAGCATTATTTCACATTTAAGCAAAGTGGAACCATGGCATTAAAGAGCTGGAATAGAGTAAGCCGATGATGATGATTTTTTCACGTTTATGAAGCTACGGGTTTGAGTGTGTAATGTCAGCAGTTGTTTTGTTTTCATTTCGGTTTCAATCTTCTAGTTTGCTATGTTTTCTTGTGCTTTCTTTTCTTTCTATCATTCTTACTTGCATGCATTTTATGTTCAGATCTTAATTGCATTTAGAGTTAGTTTCCATTTTTTTTTTACTGCCTTCCCTCACGTCATGCATCAATTTCATTTACTGCATATTTATTTAAGTTTGATTATTGATTGTTACTTACTGTTGGATTGTGAAAAGAATGTAGATGATTGCTCGGTGTAGAGTTTCCCTCTTGACAGCAAATTTACTTCATTTTCAGCCTCTATTATGCTCTGTTTTATTCCTCCACATACTGTTCATTTCTGTTTTGCTGGATATTGTGCATTTTTCCATGTTTTCAATATGTTGATTTTGCTGGTTTGCTAATATTTTACTTAGTTTCTTGTTGCTTCAAGTGTAGCTTTATATAATCAATGATTGTTGTTTTGTAAGAGCATGATGTTAGTTGTAGGATAGCATGACTTAGCCTTACATTTTCACATCTTTCTTTTACTTTTTCGTGACTGGTTATTTGATTTAGAGATATGGTAGCAGCAGTTCAAACAAAAGGGATGATGCTCGGACAGGAACCTATCTCCAGTTCGGTGGCGAAAGCATTAAACCGAGAAACAGCAGCTGCAGCAGTGTGAGGACAGTGGCCTGCGCAGTAGCCTGGACAAACCGTGAGCACTGCATGGAGCAAGACAGAGCAACCTGGAGCAGAATCCACATAATGCCTGGAGAGTACAGAATCGATACAACCTGGAACAGAACCGATAACGCTTGGAGCAGAAGCATTAGACCAAGGAAGAATCGAGGTACAGCTGGACAACAAGCGGGATAGGACAGCACTGTTACTCATTCCTTAGCCAGAAACAACATTTTTTGTAGGGTGCAGGAAGGTAGCAGCGAAATCTAGAGTAGCCTGGAGCAAGTTGCAGTCTCAGTATTGCATGACAGACCGAGAATAGAGGCCGAACAGCAGGCAGAAGCCTGGACCAGAGGACAAACCGAGACCTCACTTTGAAATAAAAATGAAATAAAGAATGAACAGTGAATGGAGGGATTTGGATGATTTAAAATTGGTTAAGGCTTGTTTGGCTAGTTCATAATAGGAATTAATTCATTTTCATGCTTTGTTAATTTAGTTTAATTTCAATTTAATTTGTTAGCTTAGTTTTGAGTCTTTAATTAAATTGCATGATTAATATTCTTGCTTAATAGTTTAGAACTTAGTTTTAATTAGGTTGATAGTTAATTAAGTGTTCATTTAGAATTAAATTAGGGGTAAATTTATTTCATTAAATCTTAACTTAGTTTAAATTACATTTTGATTAAATAGTTTAATTGCATTTTAGGTTAGTTTAATTTAATTAATCTTGCTTTGTTATTTTCATAATTGCATTTTATTTTAATTGCTTATTAATCTCCTGGTTCTCTAAGAAACAAAATAGTGTGGCTCAGTCCACAACTAAAGCTGAATACATAGCAGCAGGTAGTTGTAGTGCTCAAGTGTTGTGGATTAAACAACAAATGAAAGACTATGGTATTGACATGAAACAAGTCTCTATTAAATGTGATAATACCAGTGCCATCAATCTATCTAAAAATCCTATTCAACACTCTAGAACTAAGCACATTGAGATTAGGCACCATTTCCTTAGAGACCATGTTCAAAAGGGAGATATAATTCTAGAGTATATTGACACTTTACATCAAATAGCTTATATATTCACCAAACCTCTTGATAGAGATAGGTTTTATGTCCTTAGAGGTGAATTAGGACTCATGAATGTTCCTTAAGATGTATATGCTTCATAACCTTCATTTCAAGTTGTTTTTAAAAGAGTTTTTCAATGATTTTTCTGGGCAAAAAGTATGAGAGATCGATCTCCTATCAATATAGATCGATCTCCATACTTCAAATGAGCCTAAAGCATAAAGGTTACGCTAGGCAGATCGATCCTCTCACCCATAAGATCGATCTCCTTACGCCTCTGTTAAACAGCAGATCGATCTATGCATTTGGCAGATCGATCTCCTTAAGCCTCGATCAAACAGCAGATCGATCTATGCATTTTGTAGATCGATCTCCTTAAGGCTCTGTCAAACAACAGATCGATCTGGGCTCTTAACAGATCGATCTCATTAAGCTTCTGTATTCTGAGGATCGATCTCTTGGTACTCCAGATCGATCTCTTCAAGGTTCTGGAAATGACAGATCGATCTGTCGCCTCGACAGATCGATCTCCTGTGCCCTGGACTATAAAAACTGCTCAAAATCCCCAAAATTCAAAAATCCCAAATCTTCAAAATCTCTAAATTCTATCGCACCTCAGCCTTCGATTCTTCCTCCCAGATTGATCTCGGTACGGTCTTCATCACATCTGCTCTTCGTTTACTGGTATAGTAACCCACATTACTGATTTGTTTTCTCAAAAATTCTTAAGTTTTGTGCTTAATTTCTCACTAGGTTAAATCTAACTACTGTTCCATTGGTTAGTTTTTTAGTGAACTAGTTTAAGATTATCTAGAGCATTTCCAGTGTCTAGAAACAATGTCAATACTTAAGAGAGTAGGCCAAAAACCTCCTAGACCAAGTGTAGATCAAGGGTCTTCCTCTCAACCACCTTCTGGTTCTTCTGTCATTACCTTTAACAGGTGTTTTCAAACACCTGCCAAAAGGAAACGATATGAAGAATATTTTTTGACCATGCCAATTAAACATTGGCGCACCATTGATTTTTCATTCCTCAATCGTATTGATTTTCCTTACCTATCCAAATTTGAAGAATTTGGGTGGCTTCCCTTCCTCAAAATCAATACCCCCGTACCCCCAAACATCATCAGGGCATTCTTTTCTAATGCCGAACTCATCTACGATCCTGGTGATACCTGCAAAATCCTCGATTTTAAAACATTTGTCATGTCTAAAACCTTGTCAATAAACCCAACCATTCTAGCCCGAGTATTTAAGATAAGGGATGAGGGGTTGACTGAGGAAGAAACTGAAGTCCCGTTAGAATTCGATCTTCCCGGGGATAAGGGGAGTGACCTACCGATGCACACAAGGTTACTTCACCTTATTATCTCGTGGAATCTCCGTCCATTCGGTACCCGTCATTCCACAGTTAGGAGGTTAGATCATTTCTGGCTCCACCACATTCACTCCACAAGCCAAAAACCCAATCTTGTCCATTGCATCTATGAAGATTGGTTGAAGATCGTACGCGGGCAAGCTTCCACGATTGTTTTTTCGCAACCGTTGGCGTATCTTCTACAACGACTTGGAGTGGATTGCACCTGTGAAACGGGTGAAGTGCCCTCTCCAAAGAGCGTCTTAAACATCGGGACACTTCACCACATGGGGTACTATAAGGACTTCCGAGGAGATTGGAAGAAGAAACGAGAACAACAGCCTGCAGCAGCCATGGAGGACGATCCCTCAGATGAGCCAACTGCTCCACCTGCTGCACCTACTGAGGGTCTATCGTCTTCGACTGCTCAGTCCTCTACACCTGCCCCATCACCCGCTGGCATGGAATCGATTGTGACAATGATCATGGAGCTGAACCGAAAGATAGATGAAGGTTTTGCAAACCTTCATGTCACTCAGCAGGCTATGTATGATGAGCTTCAGGTCACCCGTACTCACGTTGAGGACCTTATGGATCGATTTCCTCCTCCGCCGTAGGATATGAATTTTAGGAACAACTTAGTTAGTCTTCATGTTTACTCCTTGTTGTTTATGACATTTGCTTGAATGAGTCTTTTATGGAATGCCATGTTATTCTTGCAATATGATAAATTGTTGAAATGACTTACTATTTTGAAATGAACAGTGTGTTGAAAGTTAAATTGTTCTTTTTTTGCCATTGATATGACAAAAAGGGGGAGAAGAAAAGAAACATGTGGGTTGGTTAAAAGATGTTTAAAATGGCTTTAAGAAACATGTCTAAAGATTTAAAAGTGTGAGACCCTGTACATGTATAGCTATGTATATAGGAACATGGGAATGTAAATAAAATCATAAGTAAGATGATGTATTGTAATGTGAAGTGTATGCAATGTAAGTTCATAAGATTATGTACGCACTTGTAGTAAGAATTGTGATTATACGTACAAGTTGCATTATGAGTGAGTAGGAAGAAATGAACTTAAAACGAGAAGAATGTGATCGAAATGGAATATGAGTAGTATAGTAAAATGGAAGGAAAGATTTACATAAGTGTATACTTCCATTCGAGTAATATCGTATATATTTGGTCATACAAAGATTCTACACAAGTTTTAATGTGTATGTAGTGAGGATGGATCCCATTTTCAAGTCTCAAAGATGAATGAATGAGAAAATGATCATGGTAGCAAATTAAGGGTGTTTAGTAAGAGTTGTTGCAAAAAAACTGCAAGAAATCTGGAATTTGTGAAGGCCAGATCGATCTCATAGGATGAGAGATCGATCTGGGAGAGCCAGAATGCTCTTATGTGAGAAATGGAAGGGAACAGATCGATCTCCAAAGGAAGCAGATCGATCTCTTTAGGTCTCGGGTTGGAAGCAGATCGATCTCCCCTAAGACCAGATCGATCTCCTTAAGCTTCTGTTTGACAGCAGATCGATCTCCAGTCTCGACAGATCGATCTCCAACCTTTAAAACGTCTCAGAAAAGAGGGATTTTTGAGGAACAGATCGATCTCCACCCAAGGAAGATCGATCTCATCAAGTCAAAACTATAAATGGGAGCAGTTGGATCATCAGAATTTCGGGAAAACATTTCCATTTCACTTCAACTCAAAGAAATCTAGTTTCTCACTCCTAAATCCAGCCATTTTCAGTGAGATTTAAGGAGAGTCTATTAGAGACAAAGTTGTTCACAATAAAAAGAAGAACAACATAGTCTAGAGGCATTTTCCCATTTGATGGATTGAAGAAATAAAGGGCAAATCCTAATTGGAGCAAGAGGAAATCCAATGAGGTAAGTTTCTAATGCAAATACCCAAGTACATTGGTTTGGATAGTGATATGGGAAATGGTTAGTATGCATAGACATGATAGAACTACCTAGAATGGTATGAAATGAATATGACATAGAAATAGTCAAGTGTGAGAAAGTGGAGTGTGGAAGTGTTTATGATAAATGAGATATCTTGAGTGGATGATTATGTTGTGGGAATGATTTGGACATGTTGATGTTGGGATTAAATGGTGAGATTTACCACAAAGGGTAAAAATGTGTAATTAAGGCATTTGATAAATGCTTAGTTGAATAAGAGTTAGAAACATTAACTCAAATGTTGATGGATGAATTTCAGTTTCGGATGTTACGTCGGAGCAAGTCGAGATGAGAACGCGAGAAGCATAAAGGCGGATAGTTGCACACAAGTATAACGAGGTAAGGGACTGTGTGTTAGCTATATGGATGTTCGTACGTAATTACAGCAATTTCGTAGATATATTGCTAGGACTAGTACGATATTATAAGTTTATGAAATGATTTGGAAGTATAAAAAGTACTATGATGTATATATATGTATTGAGAAATGGGATAGGGTAAGGAAATAGCATGATATGCATGTTTTCAATGATGTTCTCAATTTTATATTGTTAATGATGATTGAGAAATGTTGATGGTAGGTTGGCTAATTTTTACATGTTTTAGCATGAAGAGGCATGCTGTATGAATAAACGTGTTTTGAGTTTTAAAAGAGAAAATAGCCATCTATCAGTTTTGAGATGAGATTTGGTGTTGAAGCGCTAGCTCACACCCGTTTTAATGCCTTGATGTACCGTGCGGGAGTTTTAACTCGCACGGGGGTTTTGAGAAAGTGTGGGAACTTTGCTCGCACCTGTTTTGTTGAGTTAAGGTAAACCTGGGGGTCTGGGACCCAAGGGGATACCAGCCGACGACCAATTGAACGGGCTGGGCCTTAACGATAGATCGTACCGCGCTGGAGCTTTGCGTTGACTGTGTGTCACGCTGCTTACTCGCCTGGTATATGAGACATGGTTTAAGGATAAAAAGTCCATCGGAGTTGGAGTATGGACTTGGGTCCACGGTTGTACGTAGAACAGTGTAGTCACCCGTTGGTATACTATGTACCGTGCTGGGTGCACGTGAGTACGAGTATCGCGTAGATGACACACGACGTATCTTCACCGTGAGTATACGAGGAGATGAGGTGGGTTGAAATGAGCCGGAGGGTAGGACTGACCCATCCCCCTTCAGGCGAAGTGATACCCTGTGCACACCCGATCAGTGAGGCCTGGGATCACTGACTGTGGCCATAAGTCGTGGATATTTGATTGCCGAAAATTCCATGCCTGTCTCAGAGAATCGAGAAACAGAGACAATCTCAGAAAAAGAAAGAGATTTGCGAGAGAGAATGATTTGAGAAGTGAAAGAGATTTCGTGTTTTAATAAATCTCTGATTTCACATTCGTGCCATGAGGGCACTATTTATGAGCATGTTTTAAATGGAAGTTTGACATTTGATTTACACGAAAATGCTATTGAGAAATATGTGTTTAAATGCATTGTTCGTATGATATTTCCATTTATAACGAAAACATGGTTTTGGTTTATGCATGCATGGGCTATGTAGGTAGTACGATATCTACCTGCTAGCATACATTTCCTTACTAAGCCGTGGTTTGCTCATCCCACTATTTTCCCCCTCCAGGTACTGAGAAGTAAGAGAGCGGTGATGTCTAGATCTTTTGTGCTAAACAGCTCCCACAATCCGCAAAGGTATAAGATTTGTATACACGAGTATTTTGTATCTAATATATTGTATCGCACAGTTATATCTTGGAATTGTAAACAGTATTATGGGGATGATATGTAAACACTTGGTATTTATACAATTAATTTTGTGTATTTACACACACACCTGGGAGTGTGAATTAAAGTTTTAAATATTTCGCTGTAAATAAATAAATTTTTAGTAATTGCATCTTCTCACAGCCCAACCGTAGTAGAGAATGTATGGATAGAAGGGTTCCCGAAAGCGGGGCATGACAGGCTTGGTATCAGTGCTTGGTTGGTCTGATGTGAGTTGATGCTTAGGACTAAGAAAACATACATCCCCAAGTTACTGTGCGATATTTAGATACAAATGTGTATACGGAGCTGGTAGTAAATTAAATGTTTGTTATAACGCAGGAAAGTTATCAGGCTAGTGAGTTTTGCCTGAGAGACACCGCAAGAGGGGAGAGAGCTCGAGAGCTCGAGGGCAAAATGACAGGACTGAGAGGCACAGTAGATCATCCTCTAGTCATGAGCCCCAGGAACAGATAGAGGCTTCTGATCCTCGAATCACTCGATTGGAGGAAGACATGCGCACGATGATGACCATGATGGGTCAGATCATGGCTAGGTTTGAGGGTACACCTGGTACAGCGGGACAGGCTGCACCGAATCCCCCAGCAGCTGCACCTGAACCTGAGAATGTTGCACCTGCGCAAGCTGAACCGGCTAGGCCACGGGAACCTCATATTCGACCGGTACCTCCTCCGGTAGCCCCACATCAGCATGATGATGAATTGGGGTATGGATATGATTGCGACATGGAAAGATTGAGGCATTTTATGGACTTTAAGCCTCCTTCGTTTAGCGGGGTAAAGGATCCGACAGTGGCTGAGGACTGGATCAGTCAAATGGAGAAGTTATTCGACTTCTGTAGATGTTCAGCTACGGAGAGAGTAGCGCTTACGGCCTTTGTATTGAGAGGCGAAGCAGAGCACTGGTGGAAGTCCGTCAGGCCGATGTTAAGAGCTCAAGGAATGGTTATCACTTGGGATATGTTCTTGGACGTTTTCAGAGAGCAATACATCCCAGATACTGCTCGACGGAGACTACAGATGGAATTTCTGAATCTGACTCAAGGGAATCGAACAGTTGATGAGTACGAGTCACGATTCACTTCACTGGGTCGATATGATCCGGACTCGATCAGGAGTGAAGCTGTCAGAGTCCGTAGATTTGTAGATGGACTGAGGCCTTCGATTCGAGCGAAGTTGGCCCCATTTGATGTCGCTACATATAGAGAGGCTGTGCGACGGGCCCAGTTATGTGAGCAGGATCATGACTTGCAGATTTTTGAGTTTAGTTGGGGAAAGGACAAGGGACCGAGGAAGCTGGGAGATGGCAAGAGTGCCAAATTTGGTCGAAAATTCATGAGTAAACGTCGGAGAGAGGTAGATGAGTTCCAGAAGAAGGTTGTTAGACCTTTTATGCCTCCGACTCAGACACCAGCCAGGAGAATAGTGATTGGTGGACCCCGACCGACTACAGATCAGTGTAGGCTATGCGGTCGATACCATGGTGGTAGGCCATGTCATCTTCAGGGTACCCGATGTTTCAGATGTGGTAAATTTGGACATTATGCCAGAGAGTGCCCGGAGATAGTTGAGGCAGTTCCACAGAGGGGTAAAGAGCCAGAGAGGGTTCCTACAGTTGCACCTCCTGCAAGAAAGAAAGCCTCGGCTGAAGAAAAAGGAAAACAAGTTGTGGGACAAGGCAGGGTGTATGCGATAGACCAGGCATCGGCTGATACCTCTTCTGAAGTGATAAAAGGTACGATCTTGATTTTCAATCTAGAGGTTATAGCTTTGTTTGATTCTGGAGCTACGCATTCCTTCATATCACCTGCATGTGCATCTAAGTTAAAAGGTTTTGTAGAACCCACATACTTGAGTAGGACCTTACTAATAAGTACTCCAATGAGAGTTAGCCAATTAGTTGAACAAGTGTATAAAGATTGTAAAGTGAGGGTGGGAGATAAGTGCATGACAGCCAACTTGATTTTGTTGAATATGTATGACATTGATGTAATTTTGGGAATGGATTGGTTAGCCGCCAATCATGCTGTCATAGATTGTCATTCTAAGATCATTAAGTTTTCTCTACCTGAAGAATGTGTTGTAAGATTTTAAGAGAAGAAATGAAATCTTAAATTTTGTATTAAGTAAAGTACTTTGGTATAAATGGCTTGAGTGTTGTTTTGAAGGTTTTGTTGCTTATGTGGTGGATTTGAACAAAGTACATCCGGATATGGAGGACATCTCAGTGGTCAGAGAATTCCCTGATGTCTTTCCAGATGATCTACCAGGATTGCCACCTGATAGAGAAACGGAATTCGGTATAGACTTGACGCCTGGAACCGAACCAATATCGAAGTCACCATATAGGATGGCTCCAATTGAGTTAGAGGAATTAAGGAAACAGCTGCAAGAGTTGTTAGAGAAGGGGTTCATAAGACCGAGCGTCTCACCATGGGGAGCCCCGGTATTATTTGTGAAGAAGAGAGATGGGAGCCTCAGATTGTGCATTGACTATCGGATGTTAAACAAGGCTACCATCAAGAATAAGTACCCCTTGCCACGCATTGACGATTTATTGGATCAGCTTCGGGGAGCACAGATCTTCTCCAAGATAGATCTGAGGTCTGGGTATCATCAATTGAAGATTCGGAAGGAGGATGTGTCCAAGACAGCATTTCGTACCCGCTATGGCCATTACGAATTTTTAGTGATGCCTTTTGGGTTGACCAATGCGCCGGCAGCTTTTATGGCTCTAATGAATGAAGTATTCAAGCCATACCTGGACCAATTCGTAATTATTTTCATTGATGACATATTGGTGTATTCAAGGTCCAGAGAAGAGCATGAGCAGCACTTAAGGATTATTTTGCAAACCCTTCGAGAGAAAAGGTTATATGCCAAGCTTAACGAATGTGACTTTTGGCTAGAACAGATTTCTTTTCTAGGCCATGTTATATCGAAGGATGGGGTGTCAGTAGATCCATCCAAGATTGAGGCAGTCGTTCAATGGGAACAACCTAGGACAGTCACAGAGATCAGAAGTTTTCTGGGATTGGCTGGTTACTACAGAAGATTTGTAGAGGGTTTCTCTAGATTAGCTGCTCCATTGACACGTCTTACGAGAAAAAGTGTGGAGTTTTCATGGGATGAAGCTTGTGAGAGAAGTTTTCAGGAACTTAAGCGTAGATTAACTACAGCGCCAGTTCTTGTCATCCCTAACAGTTCAGGGAATTACTCGGTGTATACTGATGCTTCGCATCAAGGACTAGGCTGTGTTTTGATGCAAGATGGAAGGGTAGTAGCTTATGGATCTAGACAGTTGAAAGATCACGAGAAGAACTACCCCACTCACGATTTGGAGTTAGCGGCCGTAGTGTTTGCGTTGAAGATATGGCGCCACTACTTATATGGTGAGAGATTTCAGATCTTTACGGATCATAAGAGTCTGAAATATCTATTCTCGCAAAAGGAGTTAAACATGAGACAGAGGAGGTGGTTGGAACTCCTCAAGGACTACGATTGTGAGATCTTGTACCACCCGGGGAAGGCAAATGTGGTTGCCGATGCATTGAGTCGGAAGAGTCTCGGGTTGGTGTCTCACATGATGGTTAGAGAGCACGAGTTGTTGGAACAATTCACGAACCTTAGTCTGGATATGACCCTACCTGAGATTGGCAGCTATGGGATCATTGCTAGCTTGAGATTAGAACCGGAGTTGATTGAGAGAATCCGACAAGCTCAGCAAATTGATCAATGGTGTATTGTCATGATTAGCCAAATCCGGAAAGGGAAGGGTGCTGATTTTATATTGAGTCCAGATGGAATACTAAGGTTTAGAGATAGAATATGTGTTCCTAAGGATTTAGAGCTGAGAAAACTGATCTTATCAGAGGCACACTCGTCAAGATACACGATACACCCGGGGAGTAGCAAGATGTATCAAAATCTCCGAAAAGCATATTGGTGGTCTGGAATGAAGAGAGACATAGCTGAGTATGTCGCTAGATGTCTCATTTGTCAGCAAGTAAAAGTCGAACATCAGAAACCAGGAGGATTATTACAACCTCTATCGATACCAACATGGAAGTGGGAGCATGTCACCATGGATTTTGTGATGGGGTTACCGAGAACCTGTAAGAACCATGATGCGATATGGGTGATAGTAGATCGGTTAACGAAATCGGCACATTTCTTAGCCATGAGATCTACTGATACATTGAGTGCACTGGCGAATCTGTATGTGCGAGAAATAGTGAGATTGCATGGAGTCCCAGTGAGTGTTGTTTCCGATCGGGATGCCCGCTTCACTTCCCACTTTTGGGGACATTTCCAGGAAGCGATGGGGACCCAGTTGAGTTTTAGCACCGCTTTTCATCCTCAGACAGATGGTCAGTCAGAGAGGACTATACAGACCCTGGAGGATATGTTGAGAGCGTGTGTGCTGGATTTTAGAGGCTCATGGGACGATCACTTGCCATTGATTGAGTTCGCCTACAATAACAGTCATCACTCAAGTATTGGTATGGCCCCTTATGAGGCACTATACGGTCGTAGATGCCGATTGCCCATTGGTTGGGAAGAAGTTGGTGACAGACAATTGCTCGCTCCCGATTTGGTTAAACAAGCCTCCGAGGATGTTCAGATAATATGCGAGAGGCTGCGAACAGCTCAAAGTCGACAAAAGAGCTATGCTGACAGGAGACGGAGACCACTTGAGTTTGATGTTGGCGAGTCTGTATTTTTGAAAGTATCTCATTCTAAGGGAATAATGAGGTTTGGGAAGAAAGGAAAATTAAGTCCTCGTTACATTGGTCCCTTCGAGATTTTGGATAGAGTGGGAGAAGGAGCATATAGGCTAGCCTTACCACCTGAGCTAGCAGAAGTCCACAATGTCTTCCACGTTTCTATGCTTCGGAAGTACTACCCGGATCCGACACATGTAATTAGTTATGAGCTGTTGGAGCTCAAGGAAGATATGTCGTATGTCGAGAGACCGATCAGGGTGTTGGACAGGAAAGAGAAGGTGTTGCGGAACAAGACGATTTCATTGGTTAAGATTTTGTGGCAACATCACACTGTGGAAGAGGCCACATGGGAACTGGAAAGTTTGATGCGGGAAAAGTATCCCGAGTTATTCACAGATTGAATTGGTTCTAATTTGGAGGACCAAATTCTTTAAGTGGGGGAGAATGTGAGACCCCATACATGTATAGCTATGTATATAGGAACATGGGAATGTAAATAAAATCATAAGTAAGATGATGTATTGTAATGTGAAGTGTATGCAATGTAAGTTCATAAGATTATGTACGCACTTGTAGTAAGAATTGTGATTATACGTACAAGTTGCATTATGAGTGAGTAGGAAGAAATGAACTTAAAACGAGAAGAATGTGATCGAAATGGAATATGAGTAGTATAGTAAAATGGAAGGAAAGATTTACATAAGTGTATACTTCCATTCGAGTAATATCGTATATATTTGGTCATACAAAGATTCTACACAAGTTTTAATGTGTATGTAGTGAGGATGGATCCCATTTTCAAGTCTCAAAGATGAATGAATGAGAAAATGATCATGGTAGCAAATTAAGGGTGTTTAGTAAGAGTTGTTGCAGAAAAACTGCAAGAAATCTGGAATTTGTGAAGGCCAGATCGATCTCATAGGATGAGAGATCGATCTGGGAGAGCCAGAATGCTCTTATGTGAGAAATGGAAGGGAACAGATCGATCTCCAAAGGAAGCAGATCGATCTCTTTAGGTCTCGGGTTGGAAGCAGATCGATCTCCCCTAAGACCAGATCGATCTCCTTAAGCTTCTGTTTGACAGCAGATCGATCTCTAGTCTCGACAGATCGATCTCCAACCTTTAAAACGTCTCAGAAAAGAGGGATTTTTGAGGAATAGATCGATCTCCACCCAAGGAAGATCGATCTCATCAAGTCAAAACTATAAATGGGAGCAGTTGGATCATCAGAATTTCGGGAAAACATTTCCATTTCACTTCAACTCAAAGAAATCTAGTTTCTCACTCCTAAATCCAGCCATTTTCAGTGAGATTTAAGGAGAGTCTATTAGAGACAAAGTTGTTCACAACAAAAAGAAGAACAACATAGTCTAGAGGCATTTTCCCATTTGATGGATTGAAGAAATAAAGGGCAAATCCTAATTGGAGCAAGAGGAAATCCAATGAGGTAAGTTTCTAATGCAAATACCCAAGTACATTGGTTTGGATAGTGATATGGGAAATGGTTAGTATGCATAGACATGATAGAACTACCTAGAATGGTATGAAATGAATATGACTTAGAAATAGTCAAGTGTGAGAAAGTGGAGTGTGGAAGTGTTTATGATAAATGAGATATCTTGAGTGAATGAT
The DNA here is from genome assembly GCA_033439115.1 of Firmiana major. Lineage (NCBI taxonomy): Eukaryota > Viridiplantae > Streptophyta > Magnoliopsida > Malvales > Malvaceae > Firmiana > Firmiana major. The sequence continues at coordinate 46,423,095 of CM065905.1, forward strand.
TATGTTGTGGGAATGATTTGGACATGTTGATGTTGGGATTAAATGGTGAGATTTACCACAAAGGGTAAAAATGTGTAATTAAGGCATTTGATAAATGCTTAGTTGAATAAGAGTTAGAAACATTAACTCAAATGTTGATGGATGAATTTCAGTTTCGGATGTTACGTCGGAGCAAGTCGAGATGAGAACACGAGAAGCATAAAGGCGGATAGTTGCACACAAGTATAACGAGGTAAGGGACTGTGTGTTAGCTATAGAGATGTTCGTACGTAATTACAGCAATTTCGTAGATATATTGCTAGGACTAGTACGATATTATAAGTTTATGAAATGATTTGGAAGTATAAAAAGTACTATGATGTATATATATGTATTGAGAAATGGGATAGGGTAAGGAAATAGCATGATATGCATGTTTTCAATGATGTTCTCAATTTTATATTGTTAATGATGATTGAGAAATGTTGATGGTAGGTTGGCTAATTTTTACATGTTTTAGCATGAAGAGGCATGCTGTATGAATAAACGTGTTTTGCGTTTTAAAAGAGAAAATAGCCATCTATCAGTTTTGAGATGAGATTTGGTGTTGAAGCGCTAGCTCACACCCGTTTTAATGCCTTGATGTACCGTGCGGGAGTTTTAACTCGCACGGGGGTTTTGAGAAAGTGCGAAAACTTTGCTCGCACCTGTTTTGTTGAGTTAAGGTAAACCTGGGGGTCTGGGACCCAAGGGGATACCAGCCGACGGCCAATTGAACTGGCTGGGCCTTAACGATAGATCGTACCGCGCTGGAGCTTTGCGTTGACTGTGTGTCACGCTGCTTGCTCGCCTGGTATATGAGACATGGTTTAAGGATAAAAAGTCCATCGGAGTTGGAGTATGGACTTGGGTCCACGGTTGTACGTAGAACAGTGTAGTCACCCGTTGGTATACTATGTACCGTGCTGGGTGCACGTGAGTACGAGTATCGCGTAGATGAAACACGACGTATCTTCACCATGAGTATACGAGGAGATGAGGTGGGTTGAAATGAGCCGGAGGGTAGGACTGACCCATCCCCCTTCAGGCGAAGTGATACCCTGTGCACACCCGATCAGTGAGGCCTGGGATCACTGACTGTGGCCATAAGTCGTGCATATTTGATTGCCGAAAATTCCATGCCTGTCTCAGAGAATCGAGAAACAGAGACAATCTCAGAAAAAGAAAGAGATTTGCGAGAGAGAATGATTTGAGAAGTGAAAGAGATTTCGTGTTTTAATAAATCTCTGATTTCACATTCGTGCCATGAGGGCACTATTTATGAGCATGTTTAAAATGGAAGTTTGACATTTGATTTACACGAAAATGCTATTGAGAAATATGTGTTTAAATGCATTGTTCGTATGATATTTCCATTTATAACGAAAACATGGTTTTGGTTTATGCATGCATGGGCTATGTAGGTAGTACGATATCTACCTGCTAGCATACATTTCCTTACTGAGCCGTGGTTTGTTCATCCCACTATTTTCCCCCTCCAGGTACTGAGAAGTAAGAGAGCGGTGATCACTAGATCTTTTTTGCTAAACAGCTCCCACAATCCGCAAAGGTATAAGATTTGTATACACGAGTATTTTGTATCTAATATATTGTATCGCACAGTTATATCTTGGAATTGTAAACAGTATTATGGGGATGATATGTAAACACTTGGTATTTATACAATTAATTTTGTGTATTTACACACACACCTGGGAGTGTGAATTAAAGTTTTAAATATTCCGCTGTAAATAAATAAATTTTTAGTAATTGCATCTTCTCACAGCCCAACCGTAGTAGAGAATGTATGGATAGAAGGGTTCCCGAAAGCGGGGCATGACAAAAAGAATGATTAAAATGAGGGGGAGTTAAGAAAGTTACGAGGTCAAAAGCTAAAAGAAAGGGGGAGCTTACAAAAAGGGGGAGTTTGTGCACAATGCAAATATGTAACTAAACATGTTTATTGAATAGGTTTTGTCATATCAAAAAGGGGTAGATTGTTGAATTAATATATTTTGAAATGACAAAACAAGTAAATTCAATAATAAAAAGATGATATAAAAACATGTTTAGAGGTTATCAGTACCAGAACTTAAGTTCCTGTAGATGAGAGATCGATCTGGGTTATGAGAGATCGATCTCTTGGGTTTTCAAGGATGAGAGATCGATCTCATGAAGACATGAGATCGATCTGCTAAAGTTTGAACCTGTACAAAGGTATTGAGGAAGCTAAGATCGATCTATAAGGGTTATGAGATCGATCTTCCTAATACAGGATGTTGAGGAGATCGATCTGATATAGGAAGAGACCGATCTCTCCTAAAAACAAAGGTAAAGGCAGTAGATCGATCTGTAAGATCGATCTATACTCAAACAGAGAGCTAATGAGATCGATCTGGTATAGGAAGAGATCGATCTCCTCAAAGTCAGAGAGCTCAGGAGATCGATCTGGGTTGATAAGAGATCGATCTCATCACTACGAGAATACTTGGCAGATCGATCTATAGATCAATCATGCCTCAAACAGAGAGATTGGAAGATCGATCTGCCTATTCGACAGATCGATCTGCTCTAACATTTTCAAACTATGAGATCGATCTGCTCATATATGAGATCGATCTCCTTGCTTCATTTTACCTTGATCTTGTAGGAATTATAACTAAGAGATCGATCTGATCAAGATGGGAGATCGATCTGGCATTCTACTGGAGGTACCCAACGGCTATTTCTGCAAAAATCTCAACGGGAAAAACAGCATTAAATGCTCCAACTACAAATCCTTCAGTATATAATCAAGCATTGAAGACACTGAGAAAAGAGACACCATTGCTGCACATTCTGTATATTCTCAAAAGTTTAATTCTTACATTCCATTTGTCTTCAATCCTCATTTGTTGAGTTTGTTGTATAAGCTTGTGTGCAAAAGCTGTATTTATCCTACCCAAATTAAAAGCTTAATATTGTATTCATCCTATCTTTAAGAGTGAAGAGGATTGTTCCTCAGTGAGATAAACTTTGTAAAAGGGTGAATACATCTTTGTTTAAAAAGGGTAGAGAGGTTATTCCTTAACCTGAAAAAGAGAGTGTGTAACTTTCGTTGAAAGTGAGAAAGAAAGCTCTTGACAAGAAGGTCAAGGAGAGAGGATGTAGGTAAGAGATTGGTCGAACCTCTATAAACTACTGTGTTTGATATTCTCTTCCTTATCTTGCTTTAATTTGTTTCTTTACTTTATATTACTTATTCATTATTTGTTAATTAAGTTCAAATTAGTTCAAATTTGCCATTAACTTTAGAAAACCGATTCACCCCCCTCTCGGTAAAGCCAACACTACCAACTCCATATACACATTTGTATCTAAATATACCACAGTAACTTGGGGATGTACATTTTCTTAGTCCTAAACATTGACTCACATCAGATCAACCTTGCTCTGATACCAATTTTGTCACACCCTGACTCTGGGTGCCCTTTATGCATACATATACCACTTACGGTTGGGCTATGAGTCGATGTATTTACTAATTCCATACATTTATAGGGAAATAATTGAAACTTAAATGCACACACTCCCAGGCATGTGTGTAGATATACAAATTCGATTGTATATTTATAATATCTTTACATAACATCCCCATACAAATTATTATATATATTTTCTTTTTTTGTATGACTGTGCGATACAATACAATAGATACAAAATGCTTTTTCATATACAATTCTTATACCTTAGCAACTGGTGTAAACTGACTGACACTAAACGGATCTGGAGACCACCACACCTTTCTATTTCTCAATATTTGGAAGGAAAAATAGTGGGGTGAGCAAACCACAGCTCAGTAAGGAAAAAGGATGTTACAGGTAGATACTGTACTATCTATGTAGCCCATGCATGATCAACAAAATCATCTTTCGTTATATATGAAAATATTAATGGACAATGCATTAATACATTCTTCTCCCTTAAGCATTTTCATAAAAGCATTGCTCAATATTTCCATTTAAAAACATGTCATAAAACAGTGTTATCACAGTATAAGCATTTAAATCAAGATATTTATCAAATCATATTATTTCTCTTCTTCACACCAACCATTTCTTTCATCAAATTTCTCTTATTTCTAATACAGGTAGGAAATTTTAGGCAAACAAATATCCACGACGTATGACCATAGTTAGTGATCCCAGGCCTTACTAATCAGGTGTGCTTAGGGCATCACTTGCTTGAAGGGGGATGGGTCAGTCCTACCCTTCGGCTCATCTCAATCATCACCATCTTCCTCATCATATCACATTACTAATGGTACAACATACTCCATGTGTCATCTACTCGACACTCGTACCCACGTGCACATAGCACGGTACATAGTATTCCCCAAAAAACTACACGGTACAACGTACATCCGTGGATCCAGTCCATCCACCCTACAACGATAGACTCATCATCCTAACCCATGTCTCATATACCAGGCGAGCAGAATCAGCGTGACACACAGTCTCCACAAGGCTCCAACGTGGTATCTCTCAGTGCGAGCAACTGCTTCTAGCACTGTATCATTTAAAATATCATTGTGCGAGCTAGGCTCCAGCACATTATCATCGTCATAAAACCACGTGCGAGGTACACTCAGCACAGTTTATCAAGTCATGAAAACATAGGCCAGTAAAATCTCCAGCATAGTCAAAATCATCAAAAACAGGGGTGAGCAAAGGCTCCGACACCTTTTCATATTTCAAATCAGATAGATAGCTATTTTCTCTAAAATGGAAAACTCAAATCGTGTTTATTGACATAGCATGCTGATCCATGCAAAACATGTAAAACTAGCCAACCTATCTTTCATCATCCCTCAGTCACAATAACAACATATAGTTGTAAAATCATTAAAAACATACTGATAATTCTATTAAAATAGAATTATTTATACCTAATTTCTGAATTAATTATTTTAATCCCCATATTATTTTATTAATTATCCCCTCATTTTAATTAAAATTCTCATGACTGAAACTGGGCTTAAAAGTACACATTGGACATCACATGCCACATTGCACATCCAAATGGATAAGAAGACAAGTGACATGGAAATATTTTCTCTAAAGCAAATGTAGTGAAGACAAGTGGCCATATAATGCCAACTCATCTAGGATTAGAAATTACCTTTGTACCTTCTATTTTGTGTATAAATAGAACATGGTGAGACAATTGAAAAGAGGAGTAGAGTAGTTTTTTAAAGTAGTTTTAGAGTAGGAAGTAGTTTTAGGGTAGTTTGTAAAACTAGTTCTAGAATAGTTTTTCTTTTTTAGGTTAAAGTTTTTATTGTTAGATTTATATTTTCCCTTGTTTTCTTTTAAGCAATTTACGTTGGCAGCCACCATTAGTATGGGTTTTGCAAGTTTCTCTTTTAGTGTTTTTATTTTTTGGCACAGTTAAACCTCTTCAATGAAAAGCTTTGGTTTCTTTTTCTTTTCCTAGACATTTTCACTATTTGTTTTCCATGGCTTTTAGTGTTAATTCGGGTAGATTCGGGGGAGCTTAAGTTGGTGAACCACAGCCATATTGCTCAACCCAATTACCATTGTTTCATTTTCATTTTCCTGCACATTTATTACATTTCATTTATCTTGCAATTTTCCAGTTTATGCATTTCATCATTCTCTGTTTTACAATTCGGTTGTGTTTCACTTGTTTACTGTTTCATCATCTTTCTACTATTTTCTACTTTAATTTCTTAAAGCTTAAAATGAAAAATTTACTGTTCTGAGTGAAGGCACTCCTGGTTTGTGGTGCGGTGGTACGAGCTAAACATATTATCCGTAAGTGCACGGGTCGTATAAGTAATAATGAGATTTGAGTCCCGAGTTATCGTCCCACAGAGAAGTTGATTAGCCTAATTAACTACCAATTAATCTTACCCTAAGTATATCCTATCAAATTATGAAGTTTTAATGGGTGGTTTACAAGGCTAAAATTAAAAGTACTGAAAACAATAAACATTAAAAAATAAAGAAAATAAAACCGAGCTAAAATTATTCTCCAAGCAATTAAAAGCAAATACCTACAAAACATAACTAAAACAGTTAAAATTAATTAACGCAATTAAAATAATATGCAAAATGAAAATAAAGAAACAAGATTAATTAAACTAAAATTAAACAAGCCTAAAATAAAATGTGCATGCAAATTAATCTAATAAAATAAAATCCTAGAAAATTAAGATAATAATCATAAATCTAAATGTCTAAACTAATGAATCTAAAATTAATCCTAATTATATCTAAATAAAATCTAACTAATGCATGAGAAATAAATATTTTTGGATTTTTAAATTTTAAAGTGAAAAATTAAAAATGCATAACATGATACTCCTCTAATTTAATTGTAAATGCAAAATCTAATTCTTAAATCCTAATCTAATCACCAATTAACTATTAACGAAATTAAACTAAAACTTAAAACAACAAACTCAGAGAATTAAACTATTCTATCTAACTAAGCTAGAAAGTAATAAATAAAAAAAACAACAAAACTTAGACAAAGCAACATAATTGCATGGAATATTAAACTATGAAGAAAAATGCAATGTGGCCAAACGTGGCCTTAAACAACTTTGCCAGCTAGCTTGCAATCCCGATACTGCACTGTACACGTCTTCTTGGCTGCTCTAGGTGCTCACGCTTTTGTGCCAGCTGCTGTTCTCAGTTCTATCTAGGTACCAGCACTCGTTCGTGGCTTCTGCTCCAGGTCTGTCCACGCCTGCTGTCTACTGCTCTTTCCTGGACTGTACACATCTCTGCATTTCCTGATGCTGCAAACCGCAACCTACTACTGCTTTAGGCATTGTCCTTGAAGCGTTGTCCAGGTGTTGTTCAGGCTTTGATTTGTGCTGCTGTCCAGGTACTGATTTATGCTGCTCCGACTCCAGGCGATGGCTTCAGACGATGTCCTCGGCACCAGCTGTTTCTGTTCCTCAATTCCTGTTGTCCATTCCTTGCAACCATCTGCTGTACCGTGGCTTCTGCGCTGCACTGCAATGCTACAACTTCCTCATAATTTCCAGTAACAGTAGCTCTCCAATCTCCTTTGCTCCAGCTGCCAAAATCAGCACGAACAGCAACCGACCATCTCCCTGCCCAGCTCGATACTGATCACTGCAGTCGGTTACATATAAGCCGTAACTCCTTCAACCAGAAATGAAACTGAACATTGAGGGGAAACATAGAACAGGGGAGAACAGAGGAGAAATGATGCTTTAAGACAATTTCTCATCAAATTAAAGATCAAAAGAAATGCAGCTAATAAAAAGTTAAAGCAGTAAATGAACATAAAATCAGCAAACTCAAATTAAACCGAGAGCAAGGATAGAATTAACAGCTGAAGACTAAATTGAACAAAAGAAGTTGTGAAACAGAAAAGTGAAAACTCCAGCGACCATGCCTTGCTTTCTACTACCACTGTGGTTCCACCATCTTCTTCAAAGCTTAAGTTGTCCAAATAGTGCTATATTTCCTACACTATTGCTGTTATGCAATGCTCGATAGTGAGAAAACTTTAACACTGCTTCCAATCAAAAGAAAATGGTAAAATCATTCCCAGTCTAATCATGCAGCATAACATGGGAAACTTTCGATCATAATCTCAAACCAGGTTCTTAAAATAGAACACAACAATGACATAAATGTAGTGTTCTAATGAATCACAACCGGAACAAAGAAATCATAAAGAGAAATTTGCAAACCGAGAGTTAAAATGAAATGAGAGATTTAGACTAGTTAATCAAAAAGAAACTTTGCATAAAACAAAAAAAATAAAAAAATAACATCTAAAAAAAATAAATAAACTATTGAATCGAGAGGAACAATGAACAAATGGTGGCTGAAACGAAACTTGAAAAACTTATAATAAATATTGAAATTGTTGTGAACAGTAGCAAAAGAAAATGGTGGCAAACGGAAAGCTTGAGAAAAACTAGAGAAAATAAAACTTTTAATAAAAATAGACTATTTTCTAAAACTATCTACTTCTACTCCTATAAACTAATTTACTCTAAATTACAGTACTCCTAAATTCTACCCTAACTAGACTACTCCTACTTTCTTTTTCCTTTTTTAAATTGCCATCATGTTCTATTTATACACACACTTAGGGGTACAATGGTAATTTTTCCATCCTAGATGAGTTGGCATTGTTTGGCCACTTGTCTTCTATTGATTTGCTGCAGAGTAAATATTTCCATGTCATCAGTCTTTTTGTCCAATTGACTGTGCGATGTGGCCCGGCGTGTGTCTTCCAGAAGGTTGGTACGGTGTCCGTTGATCTTATCGTTTCAGAGCAAATAAACTACGGACACCTGACATCATGCATGTCCAAACGACTGGTGACTCGGTCTGCAAATTAGAAGTGGTCCAGTCTCCTTTAGCCCGTTTTCAGCCCAATTTCGATTGAAACGACTGAGTTTCATCCGGATTTAATTTACCTGCACATTAAAGAATTTTAATTAAATAAAAGGGATTATTAATAAAATAATATGGGGATTAAATAAATAAATAATTAGGAAATTAAGCATAAATAATTCTATTAAAAATAGAATTATCACACCCCCAAACTTGAGCTTTTGCTCCTCAAGCAAAACAAAATAGATATTGGAATGCCAAGTACTAAACACAATAATTTCCCCAATATCATCCTCAAAGAAAAAGTACAGACTATGATCTCAAAGACTCACAATTACAAGTCCAACATTCAGAATCATTCAATCATAAGTCCTAACCTAAATTGGATTCCTCGTGTGTGTGTGAAAATGTCAAAATCACTTCACAGTACATTACCCAGATCAAATTATGTAAACACAGTGAATGCAAAGTCAATGACAAGTGATCATTTCCATAAGTTTGCTTTTCACTTCTCTCTCCACTAATGTAGCCACACTTAACCAAAGATCAATAGGACTTCATTAAGCTTGTAATGTAAGGCTGAGGTTAAGGTATGATAAAGTCAATTTAGGTTTAATTACCCCTTAACATGTATTACTTCTAGGATCTTAATGTAAGAGCTCAAATTATTTCCCCCAAACTTATTTTTTCACTAGACATTTTATTCTATTTTTGTATTTTTCATTTTTCTTCTTTTCTTTTTCTTTTATCGTTTTTTTTCATTTTTGTTTTTTTTTTTGAACTTTCACTATCACTAGATACCCATATGTACAAAGCTCACAATATATCCCAATAAATTTTCATGCTTTCGGGGTAAGAGATAAGAAAAGAGTATTTAAGCTAAGGAAATTTACGTAGGTGTATTTACAGAGAAAAGCTTATTTGGCCCAGATGGGTGACTAGGGGTAAAATATGTACGGAGATGGCTAGAAAGGCTCAAACGATCCAAAGATGGTCTGAATCATCTCCCTAATTAAGTGTGATCTAATATTTCACCTCGAGATCAGATCAAACAAATTCTAGAATATGATGCAATCCTATGTCCACATGAGCTTTCTCTAAATAAATATATAGATTCATGACATGACATGTGCATAAAATGAGGAAATCACAGTCAGAATCAAGACAAATTTAAGAATTCAACTTCATGCTTTTCCTATAATCATGCTTCTCAGTTAATCAAAGTCAGACTAAATCATGGGGTCATATCATCGGAATATGGGAAAACTACATGCTAAGTACTAAATCATCCCAAAATCAAACAATTTAAGCTCAGATTTTTGAAAAAATTTTAAATGTTTTTTTCAATTTTGCCTAAATTTTCAAAAAATGCTCAAGTGATATCCCCTCCCCCAAACTTAAAGTGCACAGTGTCCTTAGTGTACAGATAATATAAACATTTAAGCTCAAGAGCAGAGAACTCCCCTTTCCGATGATGATGATGAACAATCAAAGCTTGATTGAAAAGGTAATGCTGTAAAAGAAATCTGCAAAATAAAGAAATAAACAACAAAAAACAAAAAGAAAAAGAAAAATAACTATATACAAAGTGAAAAGAAAATTAAGTCACTTCAAATGCAGCTAAAGAACACGACACTCAGCAGCAGAGCGAAAAGTAAGAGGATCAGCAAGAATGGTGACAGAATGTTAACTGTTAACTCCTCCTTAGCTTTATCTACTTCTTTCTTTCTCTCGGATTTCTTATGTTCAAGCCTTATATCCTCCATCCTAAAACAGTCTTGAGAGTCATCAGGGAGCTTCAAAGGTTTGAAAACATGAAATACCATCTCCTGATCTAGGACTCTCGTAGTTAACTCCCCGTTTTGTACATCAATTAATGTTCTACCAGTCACTAGGAAAGGTCTGCCTAGTATGATGGGGACTTCCCTATCTTCCTCCATGTCTAATACAATAAAATATGCAGGAAAAATAAATTTATCCACCTTATCTTCCTATAAATTAGTATGATGGGGACTTCCCTATCTTCCTCCACGTCCTCAATGACCCCCTTCAGATATTTGATGGATCGATCAGCCAGCTGAAGGGTCACTGTGGTAGGCTTGACATCCCCTATTCCTAACTTTTGGTAGATAGACAAAGGCATTAGATTTATACTAGCTCCTAAATCACATAGGGTTCTACCAAAGAATAGATTTCGAATTGTGCAAGGTATGGTAAAACTCCTGGGATCTTTGAGCTTGGGGGGTAATTTCCCCTGGATAATTGCACTACATTCCTCAGTTAAGGCCACTATCTCATAATCTTCCAATCTTCTTTTCCTAGAGAGAATATCCTTCAAAAACTTCACATAACTTGGCATTTACTCTAAAGCATCTGCAAAAAGGAATATTGATGTGAAGTTTCTTAAAAACCTCAAGAAATTTAGCAAATTGTTGTTCCAGTTTTTGATTTTGGATCATTTGAGGAAAAGGTACTGGTGGTCTAACTGGAAGGGATGTAGTTGTGACATGTGTAGTATCAGAGGATGAGGAAGGCTATGAAATAGAAGAAGGTATAGATGAAGAAGTGCCTACCTTGGATTCCTTTGTAGCTGGTTTTCATTTTGTTCCTGCTCTTTCTGAGCTGCTTGGTTAGAACTTAAGGATTCTTCAACTATGTGCTATTTAGGGTTGGACTTAACTTGTGGTTCATCTAGCTCTCTGCTACTCCTAAGGGTGATGGATTTCACATGTTCTTTACCCTCCATTTGCCTAACAGGATTAGCTTCAGTGTTACTAAGAAGGGTCCTTTGAGGACGTTGGCTAAGAGCATTTGCTATTTGTTCCACTTGAACCTCTAAGTTCTTAATTGAAGCAGCTTGATTTTGCAGGATAGTCGTGAACATTTCCTCAAGCGAGGGCTTCTTCTCAGCTGCTGGTGCATGGTAAAGTTGTGGCTGCATAGGTTGTGGTTGTCACAACCTAATTCCATTCTCTTTAACCGAAAATCACTGAAAATTTTTCGCGTTTTACTGTTACCTTACCCGGTCGTGAACTAAACTCACCACACACTGTTGGGCTGTGAGCCAATAATAAACACCACATCTCATTCATTCTCAATTAATTAAAACGATGTCATACATGTGCATTTAATCGTGTACTTATACGAATACATGTTTTACTGACATCTACATCCCCCATAAGTACAACTCAAAAGAATACTGTGCTTTTACATTGTTTAGATACAAAAAGAATCACTGTGTATATACCTCTTAGCGGTGGAGATGCAGCGGAGTCCAAAATAATACGCCTCAGTCCTCACTGGGCTACTATGCACGCTCTGTAGGGGGAAAATAGAGTGGGATGAGCAACCACACGCTCAGTAAGGCAATAATGCAAGCATGGTAGATAACCACTCTATCTACATGCTGATAGTGTTATGCATAAATCGTTTATAGTAGGAGCATGAGGAATAAAACTATGCCATGTGAATATACATATATATCCTGTATCAAAATCATGTGCATTGGCATATAAAACATGGTAGAGACATCATGTATAAATCATCTCATGCTCAATCTCATTTAAATTCATTAAAGGGCAATTCTTTAAGAAACTTCCTTTTTAAACCAACACCATAACACCACCAAATCAACTCACAAACCACAACCACATTTACATTCCACAATTCACGCATGTGTATAAATCTAGGTCACTATATCAAAAGTGCCTATGTGAATCATTACATCATAAATCATCCCAGACCAACGCATCCAGGTGTGCGGGGTATCATGCTGGCACGAAGATGGATTATCCCTCGCCAGACTTTCTCATCACATAACCATCATGCGGTACATCGTACTCCATGTGATATACACGGTACAGCGTACTCCGCAACTCATATCGTGATCGGGGGTGCCATTCCTAGGTCTTATCTACCCCATACCAAGAGTTTTCCATATTCCGTGAAGGAGAGCCTCCCTGCCGAACAGAGCCTCCCCGCTTAACAGAGCCTCCCCACCTAACAGAGCCTCCCCGCCTCTTTGGGCTTAAGGATGTTGGCTTAAGGATGTTAGCTTAAGGATGTAGGGCTTAAGGATCCTTTCCGTAAGAGAGCCTCCCCACCGTACAGAGCCTCCCCGCCTAACAGAGCCTCCCCGCCTCTTTGGGCTTAAGGATGTTGGCTTAAGGATGTAGGGCTTAAGGATCTTACTGTACCCATGTAGGAGAGCCTCCCTGCCTAACAGAGCCTCCCCCCTCTTTGGGCTTAAGGATGTTGGCTTAAGGATCCCACCGTAAGAGAGCCTCCCCACCAAACAGAGCCTCCCCGCCTAACAGAGCCTCCCCGCCTCTCTGGGCTTAAGGATGTTAGCTTAAGGATGTAAGGCTTAAGGATCTTACCAATTTTCACAACCTTATGCTTATCACAATGTGCAACCTTGTGCGAGCAAATCTCTAGCACGACTCATGCATCATCTCGTAAAGAGACGCGTACGAGCATAGCTCTAGTACGGTTATACTCATAAGACAACCACTCAAAAGCCACGTACGAGCAAAAGCTCCAGTACGGTTTATAAACGTCATCATAGTTTCCAAATCAAGGTGCGAGCTAAGCTCCAGCACGTTTCATACAAATGAAAACATTGAAATCCAGCGCGAGCGAGGCTCTAGCGCGATTTATGTCATACAAATATGATAGGCGGCTCATACACAATCAAACAATCCCGAAAATCGGGTTTAGTACTCACAAATGCTTTTCCACAACAACCATACAATACTAGCCGACCCATCTACTAGCTTGCTTAAAACCAAGCAATTCGTTTTGGAATAACATCAAAACATTAGATTTATGCAATTATTAGCCTTACTATCCCATTTCATAAAATCCACTTCAAATCCAAAACCACGCATATACTCATCATCATTCACGAATACCATCAACATTTATTTGAGCAAGCATGCATTTCATAAACACCCAATATTCACCCACAAGTTCAAAGTACGAGCAGCTACCTCTATATATTCACAAAATTCCCTTACCTGGAATCGCGGTGCGTGATTCCACTTCCTTAAGCTGCTTACTCGTACGGTTCGGTTCGCCTTCAACGAACTCTTCGGGGACTGCACAAAATCGTATCCTGCATTATATTCGATCCATACAATGCAACCCTTGCGCTTGCTATAGTAAATTTAACCTATAGCCTCTATTAACGCTTATATAGCCTCGTTTCATTACTTAACCCATAACTCGAGTCTATGGATCTTCTTAGGCCTATTAACTTATTCAAAATCGATGTTAAATCAACATTAAGCTCATAGTGTTCATATTCCATGAATTCCCTCACTATGGCATTTATCAATCATATACATACCCATTTTCACAATTCCTCCTACTTCACCAAGTAATTCCATCTAACCCTCTAAAATCATAACATTACCCCAATAACAACTTTAGCATGCCATAAACCATAAGCTCATTCAATCCCACATATCCTTACATTATACCCATTTTAGATTTCTAGGTCACACCAATTCCACTACATTCCTAGGTAGTTTATACATCAATACTCATATCAATCAACTCCAAAATCAATTAAATAGCTAATGCATTTGGATTGGAGTGTTAGAATCTTACCAATATGATTTCTCTTCTTGCTCCAATTGGTAATGCCCTTAACTCCTTCAATTCCAAGAATGGGAAAATGCCCTCTCACTATGTTGTTCTTCTCCTTGATAGGAACAACTTTGCTTGTAATGATCTCTCTCCAAATCTCACTGAAAATGGCTGATTTTAGAGAGGGAAAGTTAGGTTTTTGGGTTGAAAATGGGAGGTTAATATGTTTTTCTGAGATTTCCAGATTTTCAACTCTCCTTATATAGAAATGGCTTGAGGAGATCGATCTGGTCCAAGAGGAGATCGATCTGGTCCCTTAAAATCCCTCTTTTTCACAGCATTTTTAAGCCTGAGATCGATCTGTTGAAGCAATGAGATCGATCTGTTGAAGCATGAGATCGATCTGTCGAAGCATGAGATCGATCTGGTCCCAAACAAAGAGCTAAGGAGATCGATCTGGGTGCTTGAGGATCGATCTTTTCACTTACAGAATGCTTGGCAGATCGATCTGGCTCCATTGGAGATCGATCTGCTCTATTCTTTCGCCCAAATAAGAGCATTCTGGCTCTTCCAGATCGATCTCGCATCCTATGAGATCGATCTGGACCTCATGTTTTCCAGATTTCCTGCAGTTTCTTTACTGCAACTCATACCAACACATCCTTAATCTATTGCCATGGCCATTTTCTCATCCATCCACCTTTATAACTTGAAAATGGCATCCATTCATACCTTATGCACATTGAAACTTGTGTGCATTCATTGTATGTTCAAAGGCATGCTACATAAAACCAAATGGAAGCATAACTCCATTCCATTTTACCACACTACTCATCTTGAGTCTCAATCACATCCATCACTTGCTAGAACTCATTTCTTCGTATTCATGCTCAATAAAACTTGTATGTACGTTACAATTTATATTACACATACATACATTGAATCCATGGACTTACATCAATCATACTTTACATTATAAGTCCATTCATATTATTTGATCTAAGTACACACATTACCCTTATACATATACGGGGTCTTACATTCTCCCCTCCTTCATGGAATTTGGTCCTCCAAATTAGAACCAAGTCACTCTTCAAACAGTTGGGGGTACTTCTCCCGTATCAAGTTCTCCAATTCCCACGTGGCCTCTTCCGCCGTGTGGTGTTGCCAAAGCACTTTCACCAAGGGAATTGTCTTATTCCGCAACACTTTCTCTTTCCTGTCCAATATCCGAACCGGCTTCTCAACATACGTCATACTCTCATGGAGCTCCAAAGGCTCATATCTTATCACGTGTGCCGGGTCCGGGTGATACTTCCGAAGCATCGAGACGTGAAAGACGTTGTGGACATTTGCCAAGTCCGGTGGCAATGCCAACCTATACGCCTTATCTCCCACTCTCTCCAAAATCTCGAAGGGTCCGATATATCTAGGGCTCAGTTTGCCCTTCTTACCAAATCTCATAATACCCTTCGATGGTGATACCCTCAGAAACACCGACTCACCCTCATCAAACTCCAGTGGTCTTCGTCTCTTGTCAGCATAACTCTTTTGCCGGCTCTGAGCTATCCGCAATCTCTCACATATCAACTGGACGTCCTCAGAAGCCTGTTGCACTAAGTCCGGAGCAAAAATCTGTCTGTCACCAACCTCTTCCCATCCAATGGGGGAACGGCATCTACGCCCGTATAATGCCTCATAGGGTGCCATCCCGATACTAGCATGATAGCTATTATTATACGCGAACTCGGCTAACTGCAGGTGGTCATCCCAGGAGCCTCTATAATCCAGCACACACGCTCTCAACATATCCTTGAGGGTCTGTATAGTCCTCTCTGACTGCCCATCTGTCTGAGGATGAAAAGCGGTGCTAAAACTCAATTGGGTCCCCAGCGCTTCCTGAAAATGTTCCCAGAAATGGGAAGTGAAGCGGGCATCCCTATCAGAAACAACGCTCACTGGTACACCATGTAGCCGTACTATCTCTCGAATATACAGGTTCGCCAACTGACTCAGTGTATCGGTAGCTCTCATAGCCAAGAAATGGGCGGACTTAGTCAACCGGTCCACAATAACCCATATGGCATCATGACCTCTACGGGTCCTCGACAACCCCATCACAAAATCCATGGTGACATGCTCCCACTTCCATGTCGGTATCGGTAGAGGCTGCAATAATCCTGCAGGCTTCTGATGCTCTACCTTCACTTGCTGACAAACGAGACACTTAGCGACATATTCAGCTATGTCTCTCTTCATTCCAGACCACCAATAAACCTTTCGAAGGTTTTGATACATCTTGGTACTTCCCGGATGTATTGTATACTTCGATGAGTGAGCCTCTGATAAAATCGTTCTCCTGATCTCAGGATCCCTGGGAACGCATACTCTGCCTCTGAACCTCAACAAGCCATCAGTACTCTGCTCAAAATCAATACCCACACCTGTCTGTATCTGCCTCAGCCAATCGATACACCGTCGATCGCTCTGCTGGGCTTGCCGAATACGGCCAATCAACTCTGGCTCTAGTCTCAAACTAGCCATGATCTCAAGTCTCTCAGATCCAGGTGGGGTTACATCCAAACTGAGGTTCGCAAAGTGTTCTAACAATTCATGTTCCCGTACCATCATATAAGACACCAACCCAAGGTTCTTTTTACTCAAAGCATCGGCAACTACATTTGCCTTACCCGGGTGGTACATGATTTCACAATCATAGTCTTTCAGGAGTTCGAGCCATCTCCTCTGTCTCATATTCAGCTCTTTCTGCGAGAACAGGTACTTAAGGCTCTTATGATCTGTGAACACCTGAAATTTCTCACCATAGAGATAGTGGTGCCATATTTTCAAAGCAAATACTATGGCCGCCAACTCTAAATCATGTGTCGGGTAGTTCCTCTCATGATCTTTCAACTGTCTAGATCTATAGGCAACTACCTTCCCATCCTGCATAAGCACACAACCCAGTCCCTGGTGTGATGCATCCGTATACACCGAGAATCCTCCTGAGCTGGTAGGAATGGTGAGAACTGGAGTAGTCGTCAATCGACGCTTGAGCTCCTCAAAACTCCTCTCACATGCCTCATCCCATGTAAACTTAACATCTTTAAGCGTGAGGCGTGTCAACGGAGCAGCTAGTCTGGAGAAACCCTCTACAAATCTTCGATAATATCCTGCCAATCCCAGGAAACTCCTGATCTCAGTTACTGTCTTGGGCTGTTCCCACTGCACAACTGCCTCTATCTTGGATGGATCCACTGATACCCCATCCTTTGACACAACATGCCCCAGAAATGAGATCTGTTCCAACCAAAAGTTACACTTGCTGAGTTTGGCATACAATTCTCTCTCTCGGAGGGTCTGCAGAACTATCCTCAAGTGCTCCTCATGATCTTCCCTGGACTTGGAATACACCAAAATGTCATCTATGAAAACAATCACAAACTTGTCCAGGTATGGCTTGAATACATCATTCATCAATGCCATAAATGCTGCGGGAGCATTCGTTAATCCGAATGGCATCACCAAAAACTCGTAGTGGCCATAACGGGTACGAAATGCTGTCTTGGGTACATCTCCACTCCTGATCCTCAACTGATGGTACCCTAACCGCAGATCTATCTTAGAAAATACTTCGGCTCCCTGGAGCTGATCCAACAAATCATTGATTCTTGGAAGGGGGTACTTGTTCTTAATGGTGGCCTTATTCAACAACCGGTAATCTATACACAGTCGGAGGCTTCCATCCTTCTTCCTTACAAATAGAACCGGTGCTCCCCAAGGTGAGACACTCGGTCTAATAAACCCCTTCTCCAACAACTCTTGCAGCTGTTTCTTCAGCTCTTCCAACTCTATCGGAGCCATTCTATAGGGTGGCTTCGATATCGGCTCTGTACCAGGCACTAACTCAATGCAAAATTCCATTTCCCTTCCAGGTGGTAGTCCTGGTAATTCATCCGGAAAGACATCAGGGTAGTCCGTAATTACGGGTATGTCCTTCAATTTCGGGTGTGCCTCATCTATATCGACCACATAGGCAATGAACCCTTCACATTGTCCTCTCCATCGTTAGTAACATAAACCATCACTCCACATTCAACATTTATCATAAACAATAAATTTATCTCTCAAGCAATATGAATTTAAAATCATACTCCTTTATTTACAACAAACATGCTATTTTCATATCATTTCTTTTCATCAAAGTTTACAATAAGATTGTCAAATCCTGAAAACATTAATGTTTTGGCATGACAATCCATCACAACACGATTGGTAGCCAACCAATTCATTCCCAAAATTACATCAAAATCATTCATATTCAATAAAATCAGATTGGCTATCATTTCCTTCCCCTTTATCTTTAATTTACAATCCCTACATACATGCTCAGTCAATTGACTATCATTCATAGGTGTGGAAATCATCAACATTTTATCCAACAATGTTGGTTTCACATACTTCAATAATTTATCTGCAAAGGAAGGTGATATGAAAGAATGCGTGGCACCAGGATCAAATAATACCAATGCTTCTAAATCAAAGATTCGGATGGTACCTTTAATCACATCCGTCGATGCGTCTGCAGTGTCCTGGTCCAGTGCGTGCACCCTTCCTCTGCTCACACCCGCAGCCTGTTTCCCTTTCTCCTCAGCTGTAGCCCTCCTCCTCGGGGCTGCTGTCTCAACTGGAGTTCCCTCAGGCTCCTTGCCCTTCTGTGGGGCAATCTCCATCTTCTCGGGACAATACTTAGCCATATGTCCTGGTCTCTCGCATCTAAAACACACCATAGGGGTCATCGGACAGGGCCTATTCCCATGGAATCTCCCACATCTCCTACACTGATCAGTAGTAGGCCGTGGTCCTCCAATAGTCATGCCCCTTGGCGCAGTCAAGGCTGGGTATACGGGAGGTCTAGCAGCTCTCTCCCGCACCTCCTCAATCTTTGGCCTCTTCTCGAAAAATCTTTGGCCATCTCTCTTGGCCACTCTTCCAATCCCGGATCTCTTCCGGTCCCTGTCCTTTCTGACACTGACCCTCCCAAGCTCGGAGGCATTTCGCTCAAAGTCTTGCTCACATAACTGAGCCTTATGTACAGCCTCCTCATAGGTCACAATGTCGAAGGGAGCTAGCTTAGTCCGGATGGCCAATCTCAATCCATCCATGAACTTCTGAATTTTTCGGGTCTCACTACCCATCGTGTCCGGGTCATATCTCCCCAAGGACATAAACTTGGACTCATACTCGTCCACAGTACGGTTCCCCTGAACCAAATTCATAAATTCCATCCGCAATTTCCTCTGTGCGGTAGCTGGAATATACTGTCTCTTGAAGGCCTCTAGAAATATCTCCCACGAGATCTCAGAGTGTCTGGCCCTCAAAATAACCTCGGTGGACCTCCACCAATGCTCGGCCTCGCCTTTCAGCATAAACACGGCAAAGGCAACCTTCTCACTAGAAGTGCATCGGAAAAACCTATACAGTTTCTCCATCTCATACACCCAATCCTCCGTAATCACTGGGTCCTTCACCCCTCTAAACACTGGGGGTTTCAGCGCTTGAAACTCTCGCAACCTGCTCAAGTCGCAGTCATAACCCACATCACTACCGCTCTGCTGTGGAGCGATAGGAGAATCTGTATCCTGGGCTGGAGGTGGTGTAACTGTAACTGTCTCAGCAGTCTGAGGTCTCTCCGCCTCTGCAGCTGCCTGTTCCGTAGTAGGCTGTGCTGCGGGACCTCGTCTGTCACCGGCGCCCAAGGCCTGCGTGACTATCTCCACCAGACTCTCAATACTCCGCTCTAATCTAGCGAAGCGAACCTCAGTATCACCTGCTCTCTCAGCAGGGTTCTGTGGAGCCTGCTCAGTCTGTGGCTCCGCACGGCTCTCAGGCCTACCTCTACGGCCTCTAGCACGTGCTCTCGCCCCTCTACCTTTGCGTGTAACTGGCATAGTGCCTAACTCCCTGTATTATAATAATTCATTAAGCTTAATCCATCACGGTATACACAGTTATATCTAAACAAAAGCACAGTACTATGGGGATGTACTTTCCTACATTTTATTAATGACTCACATCAGGCCAACACAGCTCTGATACCAATCTCTGTCACGACCCAATTCCATTCTCTTTAACCGAAAATCACTGAAAATTTTTCGCTTTTTACAGTTACCTTACCCGGTCGTGAACTAAACTCACCACACACTGTTGGGCTGTGAGCCAATAATAAACACCACATCTCATTCATTCTCAATTAATTAAAATGATGTCATACATGTGCATTTAATCGTGTACTTATACGAATACATGTTTTACTGACATCTACATCCCCCATAAGTACAACTCAAAAGAATACTGTGCTTTTACATTGTTTAGATACAAAAAGAATCACTGTGTATATACCTCTTAGCAGTGGAGATGCAGCGGAGTCCAAAATAATACGCCTCAGTCCTCACTGGGCTACTATGCACGCTCTGTAGGGGGGAAAATAGAGTGGGATGAGCAACCACACGCTCAGTAAGGCAATAATGCAAGCATGGTAGATAACTACTCTATCTACATGCTGATAGTGTTATGCATAAATCGTTTATAGTAGGAGCATGAGGAATAAAACTATGCCATGTGAATATACATATATATCCTCTATCAAAATCATGTGCATTGGCATATAAAACATGGTAGAGACATCATGTATAAATCATCTCATGCTCAATCTCATTTAAATTCATTAAAGGGCAATTCTTTAAGAAACTTCCTTTTTAAACCAACACCATAACACCACCAAATCAACTCACAAACCACAACCACATTTACATTCCACAATTCACGCATGTGTATAAATCTAGGTCACTATATCAAAAGTGCCTATGTGAATCATTACATCATAAATCATCCCAGACCACACGCATCCAGGTGTGCGGGGTATCATGCTGGCACGAAGATGGATTATCCCTCGCCAGACTTTCTCATCACATAACCATCATGCGGTACCTCGTACTCCATGTGATATACACGGTACAGCGTACTCCGCAACTCATATCGTGATCGGGGGTGCCATTCCTAGGTCTTATCTACCCCATACCAAGAGTTTTCCATATTCCGTGAAGGAGAGCCTCCCTGCCGAACAAAGCCTCCCCGCTTAACAGAGCCTCCCCGCCTAACAGAGCCTCCCCGCCTCTTTGGGCTTAAGGATGTTGGCTTAAGGATGTTAGCTTAAGGATGTAGGGCTTAAGGATCCTTTCCGTAAGAGAGCCTCCCCACCGTACAGAGCCTCCCCGCCTAACAGAGCCTCCCCGCCTCTTTGGGCTTAAGGATGTTGGCTTAAGGATGTAGGGCTTAAGGATCTTACTATACCCATGTAGGAGAGCCTCCCTGCCTAACAGAGCCTCCCCGCCTCTTTGGGCTTAAGGATGTTGGCTTAAGGATCCCACCGTAAGAGAGCCTCCCCACCAAACAGAGCCTCCCCGCCTAACAGAGCCTCCCCGCCTCTCTGGGCTTAAGGATGTTAGCTTAAGGATGTAAGGCTTAAGGATCTTACCAATTTTCACAACCTTATGCTTATCACAATGTGCAACCTTGTGCGAGCAAATCTCTAGCACGACTCATGCATCATCTCGTAAAGAGACGCGTACGAGCATAGCTCTAGTACGGTTATACTCATAAGACAACCACTCAAAAGCCACGTACGAGCAAAAGCTCCAGTACGGTTTATAAACGTCATCATAGTTTCCAAATCAAGGTGCGAGCTAAGCTCCAGCACGTTTCATACAAATGAAAACATTGAAATCCAGCGCGAGCGAGGCTCTAGCGCGATTTATGTCATACAAATATGATAGGCGGCTCATACACAATCAAACAATCCCGAAAATCGGGTTTAGTACTCACAAATGCTTTTCCACAACAACCATACAATACTAGCCGACCCATCTACTAGCTTGCTTAAAACCAAGCAATTCGTTTTGGAATAACATCAAAACATTAGATTTATGCAATTATTAGCCTTACTATCCCATTTCATAAAATCCACTTCAAATCCAAAACCACGCATATACTCATCATCATTCACGAATACCATCAACATTTATTTGAGCAAGCATGCATTTCATAAACACCCAATATTCACCCACAAGTTCAAAGTACGAGCAGCTACCTCTATATACTCACAAAATTCCCTTACCTGGAATCGCGGTGCGTGATTCCACTTCCTTAAGCTGCTTACTCGTACGGTTCGGTTCGGCTTCAACGAACTCTTCGGGGACTGCACAAAATCGTATCCTGCATTATATTCGATCCATACAATGCAACCCTTGCGGTTGCTATAGTAAATTTAACCTATAGCCTCTATTAACGCTTATATGGCCTCGTTTCATTACTTAACCCATAACTCGAGTCTATGGATCTTCTTAGGCCTATTAACTTATTCAAAATCGATGTTAAATCGACATTAAGCTCATAGTGTTCATATTCCATGAATTCCCTCACTATGGCATTTATCAATCATATACATACCCATTTTCACAATTCCTCCTACTTCACCAAGTAATTCCATCTAACCCTCTAAAATCATAACATTACCCCAATAACAACTTTAGCATGCCATAAACCATAAGCTCATTCAATCCCACATATCCTTACATTATACCCATTTTAGATTTCTAGGTCACACCAATTCCACTACATTCCTAGGTAGTTTATACATCAATACTCATATCAATCAACTCCAAAATCAATTAAATAGCTAATGCATTTGGATTGGAGTGTTAGAATCTTACTAATATGATTTCTCTTCTTGCTCCAATTGGTAATGCCCTTAACTCCTTCAATTCCAAGAATGGGAAAATGCCCTCTCACTATGTTGTTCTTCTCCTTGATAGGAACAACTTTGCTTCTAATGATCTCTCTCCAAATCTCACTGAAAATGGCTGATTTTAGAGAGGGAAAGTTAGGTTTTTGGGTTGAAAATGGGAGGTTAATATGTTTTTCTGAGATTTCCAGATTTTCAGCTCTCCTTATATAAAAATGGCTTAAGGAGATCGATCTGGTCCAAGAGGAGATCGATCTGGTCCCTTAAAATCCCTTTTTTTCACGGCATTTTTAAGCCTGAGATCGATCTGTTGAAGCAATGAGATCGATCTGTTGAAGCATGAGATCGATCTGTCGAAGCATGAGATCGATCTGGTCCCAAACAAAGAGCTAAGGAGATTGATCTGGGTGCTTGAGGATCGATCTTTTCACTTACAGAATGCTTGGCAGATCGATCTGGCTCCATTGGAGATCGATCTGCTCTATTCTTTCGCCCAAATAAGAGCATTCTGGCTCTTCCAGATCGATCTCTCATCCTATGAGATCGATCTGGACCTCATGTTTTCCAGATTTCCTGCAGTTTCTTTACTGCAACTCATACCAACACATCCTTAATCTATTGCCATGGCCATTTTCTCATCCATCCACCTTTATAACTTGAAAATGGCATCCATTCATACCTTATGCACATTGAAACTTGTGTGCATTCATTGTATGTTCAAAGGCATGCTACATAAAACCAAATGGAAGCATAACTCCATTCCATTTTACCACACTACTCATCTTGAGTCTCAATCACATCCATCACTTGCTAGAACTCATTTCTTCGTATTCATGCTCAATAAAACTTGTATGTACGTTACAATTTATATTACACATACATACATTGAATCCATGGACTTACATCAATCATACTTTACATTATAAGTCCATTCATATTATTTGATCCAAGTACACACATTACCCTTATACATATACGGGGTCTTACAGTGGTGGTGGTTGATAGAAGTGAGGTGGATGATGCTGAAATTGAGGTGGAGATGGATGATGTGGTGGATGGTGTGGAAATTTTTGGTGTGGTGGTACGTGAACCGATGGAGCTTGAAAAGCAGGGGGTCCTACAGATATGGAGTTAGAAGATTGCCCTTGATTTTGGCTCCAGGAAAAATTAGGATGGTTCCTCCACCCTGAATTATAGGTGTTTGAAAATGGGTTGTTCTGTTGCTTTTGAGAGGGGGCAACGTACTGAACCGATTCTAAGTTAAGTGGAGACCTATGTACAGAGTGTGTACCACCACATTGATCACAGAAAAGAAAAGGACTTTGGATAGAATAAATCGGATTAGGACTGGTAGAAGGATTATGTTGGGTACTGAGCGACTCTACCTTCTTCATAAGATTAGCAATTTGAGAGGTCAAGGTAGACAGTGTGTCGAGCTCATAAATACCTATCGACTTCTTTGGCAATTGCCTCTTCGAGGACCATAGATAGTAGCAGCCATCTTTTCTAACAACTCGTAAGCTTCCTCCTCTGTTTTACACATTAGCGCTCCACCCACAGCAGCGTCAACAATGGTCATATTTTGGCTTGTAAGTCCGTTGTAGAAGGTCTTGACTTGTAGCCATAAAGGTAGGCCATGGTGAGGGCACTTCCTAAGAAACTCTTTATATCATTCCCATGCATTGTAAAGAGATTCAGAGTCGAACTGGGCAAAGGACGATATGTCACTACGAAGTCCGGCCATTTTAGAGGGAGGAAAAAACTTAGCTAAAAATTGATGGGCTAACTTGTCCCATGTAGAAATGGATCCTGGAGGCAAGGAGGTTAACCAGTGTCGTGCCTTATCCCTAAGTGAAAAGAGGAATAGTCTAAGTCTAAATGCATCATCAGATAATCCATTGTGCTTGAACGTGTTGCACAGGTCCAAGAATTGCCCAAGGTGAGCATGTGGGTCATCGTGTGGAAGCCCACTGAACTGTAAAGAGGTCTGGATCATCTGGAGGATTGAAGGCTTAATTTTGAAGTTGTTAGCAGGGACAGTTGGTGGCCTAATTCCGGTATAATAACCTCCAATAGTCGACATTGCATAATCTCCAACGGTCCTAATTCCTCTATTTTCTGCCATCGTGTTTTGCTGTGGAGCTAATAATTTCCTAGAATCCTTTCAAATTTTTCTAAGTGTTCGTTCAATTTCAGGATTTAAAGGAAAGCAATCATAACTCCTGACTCTACGTATGCAATCATCAAAAAGTCCTTAGAAAATTTTTTAAGTTTTTTAATTTTTCAATTTTTTTAATTAATTATGAGAAAATTTAACTAACCTAAGTAAGGCTCTAAATATTTACAACTAAAATATTTACAAGCTAGAATTACACCTAAGCATAATTTCATCGATATTAATTAATGGCTAATTAAGACTAGCCTGACAACGACGCCAAAAACTTGGTATGAGATAAATGTATTATCCGCAAGTGCACGGGTCGTACAAGTAATAATGAGATTTGAGTCAGAAGTTATCGTCCCACAGAGAAGTTGATCAGCCTAATTAACTACCGATTAATCTTACCCTAAGTATATCCTTGTAAATTATGATGTTTTAATGGGTGGTCTACAAGGCTAAAATTAAAAGTACTGAAAACAATAAACATTAAAAAATAAAAAAAATAAAACCAAGCTAAAATTACTTACAATGCTCCAAGCAGTTAAAAACAAATACCTACAAAACATAACTAAAACAGTTAAAATTAATTAACGCAATTAAAAGAAAATGCAAAATGAAAATAAAGAAACAAGATTAATTAAACTAAAATTAAAGAAGCCTAAAATAAAATGTACATGCAAATTAATCTAATTAATAAAAATTGCAATTTAAACTAACCTAAAATCTAATACAAATGCATCCCCCATATTACATACGTTTTCATCACTGTGTTGTTTATATGTTTAGATACAGAACCGTACAAAATTTTTATACCTGTCAATCGATAGGAAATGGTAGCGAATAATATGAATACTATCCCTCTCTCGAAATCGCTCTACTGCAGATGCTCTTTAGAGATGTGTAAGAAAAAGGGGTGGCCCACAGCTCAGTATGAAAATCAGGCAAGCAAGTAGATATCTACACTATCTACTCAAAATAATGCTATGCCTCGAAAATATCATTTCCTTAACTCACTTTAAAAACATGTCTTTAAATATATATCATATACACTTGTACAGATTAAATCCCATGCACAGAAATCATGCTTAGTTCTCAAATGTAGGCATTTCGTGCAAAACAATGCATCTGTATAATTTCACAATGCCTTTAAAGAAATCATGCCATTTATATTCAAATCACAGTAAATATGGCATTTAAATCATTCACAACACAAAAATCAGATTTTGACCTATCCCTCAGGTCTATCCGTATCATAAAATCAATCAAGTGATATATCATGTGAGACTCTGTGGTGAAATGCAATAATATCCTAGACTATGGCCATATTCTATAATGGTGATCCTAGGCTACATGGTACCTAGTGTGCGGCGCATCACGGCTGCAACGGGAGGGGGGTTAGTCCATCACAACCGCTAGCTATCAACTCCTCAACTCCACAATAGCACACGATACAGTGTACTTCATGCCACTCGCATGGTACAATGTACACCTGTGGACCTTATCTCGATCGATAATCAATACCACGTCTCTAAATCCACATGCAAACATCTCATAGTGTGACACTCAGTCTACACGTGGAAATTAGCATGGTTTTTTAACATGTCATATATATCACATAAAACTATAGTGCATGCCTTTGAGCACGACTCACAGTCGACACTCCGCTCAAACACTGCTTCACATATCACAAACTCAAACTCTGGTGCGAGTAAACCTCCAGCACCAGGTCATGCAGAGTTCATATTTTAAATCAAGTACGAGCAATCGCTCCAGTAACATGCTATGCGTAAAGCTCATCAAGTCAAGTACGAGAAATCTCTCAAGTACTATGTCATGTATAAATCATGAAGAATCGAGTACGAGACACGCTCTAGCACACTATCATGCATCTCATGTAAAATTCGAGTACGAGCAATAACTCCAGCACTCTATCATGCATGTCATGAAAATCTAGTGCGACTCATACAATAGCACTAATATATGTGGAAAACATATGAAATCAAGTGCGAGCTATGCTCTAGCATGATTTATTCTCACATAATTCGATAGATGGCTCTTTAAAAAGGGATGATTTTCAAAACATCAAAATCAGCACTATAAATTGTGCTATTTCTCATCAACCAAGGAAACATTAGCCCATCTACCTACTCTTCTGCTAAACAGCAGTAAAAACACTCATAATTGTGGTTTCCATGCTTTTTACAACTTTTCTCAAAAGTTAACTTTTTTCCTAACTAAGGGTAAAATCATAATTTACCACTATCAGGTCACTATGATTATTATTCACTTTCTCTAACCCTCAAAGTTTTTAAGTGAATGTAAAAGCAGACAAAAATATGTGCAGGTATCTCTAACTACTCACAACAATCCCTTACCTGTAATCACTCGAGAAATTTTACTTTCTCAACGCTGCTTGATCCAGCAGTCCGATTAGCTCTTTCAATAATCTCTAGAGCTGCATATAACCATTCATCAAGTTAATTTTACTTTTCTTCTTATATTTCACATTTAATACAGTCTTTAAAAACCTTATTGGGCCTAACTCCGCCTTAAGCCCATTTCTATTTTACTATTCAATTTTGTTAGGCCTATTGGGCTTGTGGGGCCCACCAACTCTTATTGGGTTTATCTAAAACCTATTACATCACATTAGGCTGAAACTAATTCGGCTTGGCCCATTGGACCTCCCTGAGACCATGCATGCCTAGCCACGCCTAACCATACCGAGCACTACGCCACCATCGGCCATTTGCTAACCAATTCACTTAGGCATTTCACAAACACTTGGTTGGCAATGTTCTTAAGCTTCTCTTAGTTCATTTAAGTATTTTATCAAACACCTTAATTGCAAACTAAATTCATCCACCAATTGATCAAATTGATTAATTCTAACTATACCATATTAAGGAACACATGTATATTAACTCATTCATGCCTTAAAATCATATGGGCATTCATCAATTTATCACTACTCACTCTCGGCCAATTCATGTTCATAGTGATTCCATGTGTTTCAATGCTTATAACATATACCAATCTACTAAGAATCATTAATACATTAACATATATGAATTTAAAAGCTTAAAATTATACCTAGTATATGCGTTCACACTTGGTCGAAACTTTGAAGCCTCTCGGTTTGCACACTATGGCTCCTTGATAGCCAATTCCAACATATGTTAATCCTCTCTCAATTTGGAACAACTTTTATGAAGAATTCAAGTTCCAAATATGCCTTTTTTATAGTGATTTCTAGTGAGAGAAAGCTTGAATATATGTGTTTTAATGGTTTCTTCTTCTAGCCAAACTCTTAAGGAAGAAGATGTAGTTGTGTTGGCTGATTTATAAGTCCATTACTTAGTCATTAAGTCTTACTTTTCAGCTAACAAAATTCAATTTGAATTGATTTAGGTAAGGGTTACCAAATTGGCTATGGTTACCTTTTACTAATGGGCTTGATTTTAATAAATTTAGGCCTAGCATTTGGCCTTCTCGGTTTGGGCCTTCCTAATGGGAATTCGGGCTGAAATTTTTACTATACATCGGGCCTTCAATTTTCTAAATATTTGGCCTACAATCGGTCCAACAATTCGGTCTAATGGGCCTAAGAAATTCGATCTACACTTATTATACCTTAATGGGCTTTAAAATCTTCACTTTAGCTCATTACGTTTTTACCTGTTAAATTTAATCTGAAATTCATTCGAATAAATTTTCCTTACTTCCAAGGATTATTATCTTGTATTCTGACTAAAAATATTTTTCCTCAAATTTTTATCCATACTTAGGGTAATTTTTAACCATGGTTAGTCAATTATGGTAAAAGTTCACTTTTCTTAACTACAGTTGACTTTTTCCTTAATCATTGACCACATTGACTTTTCTAAAAAATCAAAAAGTGTCATATCTTATGGTTTACACTCTCATCTTTACGTTTTGGTCGTTTCCGGTTGGTAAATATACCTTATATTACCTTAAATCGTTGAAAAGGTCTGTTTTGCCCCTTTTTGGCTTTTACTCTTATTCTCTATGTTTGGAACTAAATCAAACTGACTTTCCTTCATGAGCTCTCTATATTTTTTCATTTTAAGTTCTTCTCTTTAGTCAAAATGATTCAGATCCTCACGGTTTAGCCATGTGGCTCTTATAGCCTTTTTTTGACTGTTATGTAGCTTTTAAGTGTTAAAGCATTTTACTAACACTTAAATCTAGTAAATACTCTTCTTATGATTTAATTTACTTAATACAATGTCTGTACATATAAAAATCATAAGGAACAAGCTACATAAAAACATGGGTCTTACAGCTACGCCGATTAAATAGGCTCGCACGTGCGTATTGAGATGTGACAGGATATATGTTGTGATGATATGGGTCCACGAAGTACGTTGTACCGTGGATATAGCATGGAATACGTTGTACCATGTATGGCTATTATATATATACCGTCTTCAAACGATGGATATTCTACTATAGACCTGCGGTTGGACGTGACCCACCTCCTGTGTGGAAGCAGATAGAAGTGATACCCCACACACTAGGATCCGTGTAGCTTGGAATCATAGTGGATATGGCCATAGTCCTAGTTATTACCCTTATTTTACTATTTACCTATCTCACATGTCTTGTTTTATGATACATCCATGTTTAAATTATTTTGTGGGTTAGGCCAGTCTAAAAGAGGGGCTGAGTCTTGACAAATGGTGATTTTGGTAATGAGTTGTGTTGAGTATGAAATGCTTTTAAGTGCACCTCGCATGACGATTTATCATGCTTTAATTACTGTTTGTGCATGATGATTTTCCATGCTTTGTTTAAGAATTGTGCACTGATTTGAATAACATGAATTGCTTTACATATCATAAACACGTGTATGAACTATTGAATTGGAGTATGACAAGTAAATGCTTGGTTTCATGCATGGCATCACGATCACGTAGATAGTATAGTTATCTACATGCTCGTATGATTGCCTTACTGAGCGCGTGGTTTGCTCACCCCCTTATTTTCCCCTCTACAGAGCACTTTCAGTAGATAAAGAGCGATTGAGGAGTGAATTTTGGTGTCCGCTGCATCCCATCACACAAGGTATACACATTTGTATAGTTTTTGTATCTAGACATGTTAAAGCATAGTAATATCTTTAAATGTAATTTTTAGGGATGTAAAGAATTGTAAATACATGTAAACAACAACTCTAGTTTAGAAATACAAGTGTTTATCTTCAAATGAATTGTAATTTGAAATGGTTTGGTTGAATGAGATTAACACCGATACACAACCCAACTGTTGGTGGTATAGCTGTTCACGATCAAGTAAGGTAAGAGTAAAGAACAAACAATGAATAATGGAACGAAAAATGAAAAAAAATTGTAGTGAATTTTCGGTGGATTGAGGGTTGTGACACTTATCTCTACAATAAATGCAAAACAGTTAGGATTTGACCAAATTAAAAATTTATATGATAATGATCTTGGCTTTGGTAATGTGTTTAATGCTTGTAAGAAGGCTGTTTTTAGGAAACTTTATAAACATGATGTGTTTTTGTTTAGAGAAAATAAGTTATGTGTGCCTAAAAGTTCTTTACGAGAATTATTAATGAGAAAAGCACATGGAGGAAGTTTAATGGGACACTTTGGTTTTAGGAAAACTTTAGATATTTCAAATGATCACTTCTTTTGGCCACATATGAAAAAATAGGTCAAGAGGTTGTATGAGAAATGTATTACTTGTAAACAAGCTAAGTATAAAGTTTTGCGACATGCTCTTTATACTCATTTACCCATACCTAATGAACCTTAGGTTGACATATCTATTGACTTTGTTTTGGGTTTACCTAAGTTCAAAAGGGGTAGGGATTTTGTTTTCATTGTTGTTGACAGGTTTTCAAAGATGGCACACTTCATTCCTTGCCAAAAGACCGATGATGCAACCAACATGGCAGATTTGTTCTTCAAGAAAATTATGCATTCATATGGCATACCAAAGACTATTGTTTCTAACTGAGATGTTAAGTTCTTAAGCTACTTTTGGAAGACTTTGTTGAAAAATTTAGGAACTGAGCTATTATTTTTTACTACATGTCATCCTCAAATTGATGGACAAACTGAAGTGGTTAATAGAACATTGATAGCCTTATTCTGTTCTATCATTCAAAAGAACTTGAAGAATTAGGAAAAGTGTTTGCGTATAATATTAAAAAACATCCATTTAGCAACTAATTGTTTTCCATTTGAAGTTGTTTATGGCTTTAATCTACTTATTCCTTTGGATTTATTACCTTTGCTAGTTTAGGAATGTGGTAGTTTAGATGATAAGAAGAAAGTTAAAATGGTTAAGTAAATGCATGAGAAGGTGTGACAACACATAGAGAGAATGATTGAACAATATGCAACTTAAGCTAATAAAGGGTAAAAGAAAATTACCTTTG
Organism: Firmiana major; assembly: GCA_033439115.1. Taxonomy (NCBI): domain Eukaryota; kingdom Viridiplantae; phylum Streptophyta; class Magnoliopsida; order Malvales; family Malvaceae; genus Firmiana; species Firmiana major. Next base: position 46,454,492 of record CM065905.1, read on the forward strand.
AACCTAGTGATTGGGTTTGGGTTCATATGCGTAAAGAGATACTCTCTGCATAAAGGTGTTCTAAAATGCAACCAAGAAAGGATGGACCATTCTAACTGATGTAAAGATTAATGACAATGCCTACAAATTTGATCTTCTTGGTAAGTATAAAGTTAATGCTACTTTTAATATTTCTAATCTTTCTCCTTTTGATGTAGGTGACGATTTGAGGAAGAATCCTTTTTAAGAGAGCGAGAATGATAGGAATCAAGGTTGTACATCAAGTGATCCATTGAACATGCATGGAGGTCTAATGGCAAGGGCTAAAGCTAAGAGAATGAGTGAAGCTTTATATAGGCTTATTAAAGATAGTTGGACTAAAGCTATAAACAACAAACAAGTCAAAGCTTGGAGGAACGTCAAGTCTTACTAAATTGTATTCAAGTGTAAGAGCATCTTATTTAAGGAGTTTGGGCTAAATGCAATTGGGGTGGATGTATAACTTAGGCTGAATGCAATTAGAACAAATGTTATACTTATTTTTTTAGTTATTTATGATTGGATAGGCTGGAAAATGTCTTCATTTAATTTAAACACAGTCATTTTTGTTTAATAAATTATTTGGTAAGATTCTGTTTTCGATTTCCTAGTACATTTAGGATTTCCTAGTCTGTTTAGTATTTCTTAGTCTGTGGTTTCTTTTTAACTGTATATAAGCATGTAACCTCTTCAGGGAGAGTATAATTGATTTGAGTTATAATATTTAGTGACTTTTTTTTCTCTTTGGTTCTTTTGAGAACTGGGTGAACTTATTAAGATTATTCTTGTGGCATTCTAATCTGACTTGTCACTCACATTCTTTCTTGTTCTTGAGTGTCGCATCAAAATCTTTCTTCTTATACATTTGGTTCTTATTTCTTATTAAACATTGAGTCAAGGTTTAATTGTTCTTTGATAAACCAAATTTAACTTTCTTAGGTATTGAATTCTTTATTTTTCTTGTAGGTCTCATTGATCTCTTTGGAGCTCGCATTGTATGGACCAACTAATTTTTTTTCTAGGTAATTTTTTGCCCATAGCTTACTTGGAAGGATCGTAGTTTTTACATGTAGTTTTCGTACTAAGATTTTGGATATGGTTTTCAAGACATACTAATGATAGGATCTTTCTAACTATGTTTTGAAATTATATTGTGGCATGTATACTGTTATGATTTTTTTTATGATTTTCACGTATGCATGCATTACTATCATAGTATGTACTTATCCTAGCTTTGTTTTTAAGTATAATGCTTGTAATTTTTAAATTATGAGTTTAAAACTGTAATGCTTGTAATGCTACAAGGATATATTAAGAGGCTATGATGTATATATGTATATGTATATGTACATTGTTACTAGTGTATAAATAATAAAGGATGTAAGGAATTATGAGATTTAATGAAACATCCATGATTTTAAGTTATGTACACAAGTTTTATTACCTATGAACTATATGGAAGGGATGTTATTATACATTAATTGTGCAAGGATTGTAAATTTAGGTATAAAGTAAATAAGGATGAGTGTACTTTAGAAAATCTGCAGAAAAACTACAGAAAAGAGGGTGCAGGGGAAGAGAGATCGATCTCATATGAAGGAGGGATCGATCCCCTCTCACAGAATGCCAAGAATCAGTTAAATTGAACAAGGCAGATCGATCTCATAGGAAGGAAGATCGATCTCCTTAAGTCTCTACCTGGAAGGAATCGATCTTTCATAAGGAACAAATCAATCTCCTTAAGCCTCGGCTAAGAAGAGATCGATCTCCCTTAAGCAACAGATCAATCTCCATGAAGGATTTTGCTAGCAAACAGATCGATCTCATCATGAAAGCAAATCGATCTGGTAGTAGTTACGTTTGGTAAAAAGGACTACCAAACCATGCAGAGATCGATCTCCACAAGGGCCAGATCGATCTCCTGTGTCTGCATCTATAAAAAGAGCACAAGATTGAGCTGAAAACTCAGATTTTTTCCCCACCAAACCCGCATCTGTCATTTTTTCTCTAAGAAACCAAGCCTTCTCACTCTAAATATCACTACATTCCAGCTAGAATTTTGTCAGACCCGTGTTTTCGATTTACATATGTAGCTTGTTCCTTATGATTCCTATGTGTACGAACACTTTATTACATAGTTGAATCATAAGAAGAGTATATACTATCATGCAATCGACTATTTAAGAAATTAAAAATGCATGTAAGCTACATAACAGCGAGATAAGGGTTAAAGTGATTTTCGAACAAGTACAGGGGTAAAACGATCAATTGATCAAAATTCGGTATAAATTCGTTGAAGAAATTTCACTAAAAATATGAAATTGAGAAATCTTAATCAAAATCGAGGAAAATATTGAATTTCGAGTCCAATTGATCAAGATATGAATTTATTTAATATTAATAGTATTTTTGCCTCAAAAAATGAGCCTGAAAATATTAGAAAAATATACCGGAAAGGTAAAATCGGACTGACAAATTCATTTACGGACTAAATGAATTTAATAGGATATTTTTAGATATTTTTGGGATATTTTAGGATTTTAATTATTATTTTAATAATAAAATAATAATAATAAATATATTATAAATAAAACAAGAAAAAAATAGAAAATCTGAGGCACCCCGACTGTGATGTAGGGTCGACGGAGTACGTTGTACCGTGCGAGTGGTATGGAGTACACTGTACCGTGTGGTGTTGTGGAGTTGAGAAGGATATAGCTGGCAATTGTGATGGACTGACCCCCCTCCCGTTGCAGCAGTGATGCCCCGCACACTAGGATTCCTGTAGCTTGGGAACACATGTCGGATATGATCATAGTCCAGGATACTATTTACATTTCACCACAGAGTCTCACATGATATATCACTTGACTGACTGATTTAAATTACGGACAGACCTGAGGGATGGGTCGGACTCCGATTTTGTGTTGTGAATGATTTAAATGCCATATTTACTGTGATTTAAATATACATGGCATGATTTATCTAAATGCATTGTGATATTATAAAGATGCATTGTTTTGCACTACATGCCTACATTTGAGAAAGAAAGCATGATTTCTGTACATGGGATTTAATCTGTACAAGTGTATATATATATATATTTAAAGACATGCTTTTAAAGTGAATTAAGGAAATAACATTTTGAGGCATAGCATTATTTTTAGTAGATAGTGTAGATGTCTACTTGCTTGCTTGATTTCCTTACTGAGCGCGTTGTATGCTCACCCCCTTTTCTTTACATCTCTCTACAGAGCATCAGCAGTAGAGCGAGAGCTATTGAGGGATAGTATTCCTGAGTCCACTGCTAGTTCCTATCGACAACCAGGTATACAGATTTTGTACGGTTGTATATCTAAACATAGAAACAGCACAGTGATGTTTACGATATATATTATGGGGAATGTATTTGTATTAGCTTTTATAAAATCTCACACGTATTATAAAAGCAGTTACAGTCAGTAACAGTATATTGACATGTATGTATGATAATGGATAATGTGGTAAGTAAGGATTCTGACATCGAATCACAGCCTAACCATTAAAGAGAGGAAAGGTAAGTTAAAAATGCAAAAAATTTGTAGTGGTTTTTGGTTAAGTCATGGATTGAGAACAGGTCCTGACAAATCTAAAGAAGCTCAAGAAGGGAAAGTTTTTCCTTGAAGCAAAGAGAACAACATACCTAAAAATCACATGTTGGTGTGACCAAGAAAAGGAGTTTTGGCTACCAGAAGTTTGGGCTAAGGAAAAAGACTAAGCTAGGCAAGCTCTTCAACTTTCAAGCCTAAAATATAAGATTATTAGACATTTATTGGGTTGAATGGTATGTGAAATATTGGTAGGAATGATGATTATAGTGATGAGTGAGTAATATTAAGAGGAATTTATAAAGGGAAATCCATGGAAAAGTGATGAAAGACTTAAAAGAGGATATAATGATACTAGTGGGAAAGGTGAGATACGATTTTAAGGATTGTGAAGTATGAATAGATAAATAAATGACAATATGGAAGATTAGAAGAAGGAAAGGAAAATAAATTAATGATTTACACATGTAGATTGAAATACGTGGAACACAATTAACCCAGATCGCGAACGGAGAAAACGAGACGAAGGGAATATAAGCGTGATTCGAGGTAAGGGACTGTATGTTAGTGATAGAGGTATTTGTATGTATTTTACAGCAATGTTTGTAGATATGACACTAGTAATAGTACGTTTAGCTATTGAGCTATGAGATGATATGAGATCATGAAATATATTATGGTATATATATTATGAAAATGGGATGTGGGAAGGAAAATAGCCTGCATGCATGTTTTTAATGCTTTTACATCTATACGATGTTTTTGTTGTTTTCTCAACTATGTGTTGATTTTTAGATCGAGAAATGACGATGGATAGGTTGACTAGCTTTACATTTTTAGCATGGGATGACATGCTACGTAAATGATCATGTTTCAGGTTTTTTTTTTAAAGAGAAAATATCCACCTATCGGATTTGGGATGTGAATCGGTGTTGGAGCATTAGGTCACACTTGTCTTGATGATTCTGATTATGCTAGAGTTTTACTCGCATATATTTACATGTTTTGATAAACCGTGCTAGAGGCGTGACTCGAACGTGGTTTTATAATGATAATGTGCTGGAGTTTTAGCTCGTACATGTTTCTATGTTTTTGATGTGCCGTGCTGTAGTTTAACTAGCATGATGATTTTTGAGAGAAGTGCTGGAGCATTGCTCGCACCAGTTTTTACTGAGTTGAGATGATACAGTGCTAGAAGCTATTGCTCGCACTGAGAGATACTGCGCTGGAGCTTACGATGACTATGCGTCACGCTGATTTGCTCGCCTCTTATATGAGACATGGTTCAGGATGATGAGTCCATCGGAGTTGGGTGGATGGACTGGGTCCACGGTCGTACATTGAATTGTGTAGTTGTCCGTTGGAATACTATGTATTGTGTTGGGTGCACGTGAGTACGAGTATCGCGTAGATGACACATTGCATACATTGTACCATGAGTATATGTGATATGATGAGGGAGATGATGTTGATTGAGATGAGCCGGAGGGTAGGACTGACCTATCCCCCTTTACGCAAGTGATGCCCTGTGCACACCTGATCAGTGAGGCCTGAGATTACTGACTATGGCCATATGTCGTGGATATTAGTTTGCCAAGAATTCCATGCCTATCTCAGAGATAAGAGAAATTGAGAAACTCGTAAAAGAAAGAGATTTGATGAAATTGAAGGATTTGAGAAAAGCAAATAGATATTATGATTTGATAAATCTCTTGATTTAAATACTTGTGTTGTGATAGTATTGTTTTATGACATGTTTTTAAATGGAAGTATTGAATTTTAGTTTTTATGAAAATGCTTATGTGAGAAGCATGTTTAAATGCATTTACTAGTAATATTTCCATTTATATTGAAACATGGTTTTGTTTATGCATGCATGGGCTATGTAGATAGTACAGTATCTACCTGTTAGCATTCTTTTCCTTACTTAGCTGTAGTTTGCTCATCCCGCTATTTTTCCCCCTTCAGATACTGAGAAATAAACCCGTGTGGTGATCTCTAGATCCTTGTTTGTGTTGGATAGCTCCCACCAGTTGTAAAGGTATAAAGATTTGTATACACATGAGCATTTTGTATCTATTATAATGTATTGCACAGTTATTGTGACGCCCCAGAAGCGTGGAAAACATGGCAAATTTAAAACTTTTTATTCATTCATTCATAATTAAGGGTGCATTCCTGTACAGTGTCATGCATCATCATACCTCCAGCCAGCCATTGGGACTTCTCTTCCATAAAGTTCCCCTCCAGTAGTAAGGCTTTCTAATTGACATCCAGCCGAGCGAATAGGATCCATGGATGGGAGCTAATACCTTGGACTCCCCCCCAGGGTATCCTCGAATTAAGATGGAATTCAATCCAGAACCCGAGGAATCTCCAGCCAAGTCAATTTGCTTCCACTCTTGTGTAGGAAATCTGCTAAGCACTTTAGGTCCAGCCAGCCTATAGCTTCATACATTCCCTCTTCTTAGCAGCCCCATCCTAATGAGAACATAACGCTCATCCGACTCTTGCCAACCATATAATTAATTGAAAAATCCCCTCAAACATCCGATTGATTCTTACCCGAGCTTTAGAGTTCAGACTTGGATTCCGTTAGGGAGTTCTTGGGTACAAGTTTAGTCCAAACAGAAGCACTGAATCTCCATTAGTCCCACCATGGCCTACCTCTATGGCTACAAGTCCAGACATTCTACAATGGACATACAAGCCAAAATAGGACCATAGTGGATGCTGCTTCGGGTGGAGCCTTGATGTGCAAAATAGAGGAGGAAGCTTATGAGCTGCTAGACAAGATGGCGGCTAACAACTATCAATGGTCCTCAGAAATGCAATTGCCAAAGAAATCGATAGGTATATATGAGCTCAACACGCTATCCATATTGACCTCTCAAATCGCCAATCTTACAAAAAAGGTGGAGTCGCTCAGTACCCAACCTAACCCTTCCAACAATGCTAACCCTGTGTTTTCTGTCCAAAGTCTTTTTCTCTCGTGTGATCTGTGTAGTGGTACCCACGCTGTGGATAGGTTTCCACTTAACCTAGAATCGGTTCAGTACGTTACCTCTAAGCAACAAAACAACCCTTTTTCAAACACCTATAATCCAGGGTGGAGGAACCATCCTAACTTTTCTTGGAGCCAGAACCAAGGGCAAGCTTCTAATTCGAGACCAGTAGGACCCCCAGATTTTCAAGCTCCATCGGTTCAGGTACCACCACAACATCAATATCCTCACTACCTACCACCTCAGTATCCACATCATCAACTTACTCATTCCCATCCATCCCGCTTCCATCAACCACCACCACCACAACCCCAGCATTTATCAGGAGCTGATAAGAAACCCTCGCTTGAGGAAATGTTCACAAGAATCTTGTAAAATCAAGCAGCTTCAATTAAGAACCTAGAGTTTCAGGTAGGACAAATAGCAAACGCTCTTAGTCAACGTCCTCAGGGGACCCTTCCTAGTAACACTGAAGCCAATCCTGTTAGGCAAAGAGAGGGGAAGGAACATGTGAAAGCCATCACCCTTAGGAGTGGCAGAGAGCTAGTAACTCCACCAGTAAAGTCCAGACCTGACCAGCCCCTAGTTGAAAAACCCATAGGTTCTAATGAAGTAGCTCAGAAGGAGCAAAAATCAAAAGATCAAGCTGCAAAGAAAACAAAGCCAGGCATTTCTTCACCTTTACCTGTTTCTTTGTCACAACCTTCTTTAACCTCTGATACTACAAAAGTTCCCACTACATCTCCTCCTGTTAGACCACTAGTCCCTTTTCCTCAGAGATTTCACAATCAAAAACTGGACCAACAATTTGCAAAATTTCTTGAAGTTTTTAAGAAACTTCACATCAACATTCCATTCACAGATGACTTAAAGCAAATGCCAAGCTATGTGAAGTTTATGAAGGACATCCTCTCTAGGAAAAGAAAATTGGAAGATTACGAGATGGTGGCCTTAACGGAGGAATGTAGTGCCATTATCCAGAGGAGATTACCCCTCAAGCTCAAGGATCCCGAGAGTTTTACCATACCATGCACTATTGGTAATTTATTCTTTGGTAGAGCCCTGTGCGATTTAGGAGCTAGTATAAATTTGATGCCATTATCTATTTATCAGAAGTTAGGAATAGGGGATGCCAAGCCCACCACAATGACCCTCTAGTTGGCTGATCGATCAATTAAATATCCGAAGGGGGTCATTAAGGATGTCTTAGTAAAAGTGGACAAGTTTATTTTCCCTGCAGATTTTATCGTGTTGGACATGAAGGAAGATAGGGAAGTCCCAATTATACTAGGCAAGCCATTCCTAGCGACTGGTAGAACTTTAATAGATGTACAAAAGGGGGAGTTAACAATGAGAGTTTAAGATCAGGAAGTCAAGTTTAATGTGTTCAAATCTCTAAGGTTCCCTGAGGACTCTCGCGATTGTTTTAGGATGGATGTAGTGGATAAGGACATTACTGAGGAGTTTTCCAAGACATACCCTTTAAACCCTTTAGAAGCCTCCTTAGTAAAATATGTTGATCTTAGAGAATACAGTGAAGATGATGATGAGGTTTATGATACTTTACAATTATTAGAGGTCACTCCTTTTGAGGAAATTGCCCAATTTGAGACACTAGACCCTTCATCTATTCCAGCTTCAAATATCTTTCCATCCACCAGTGATCCTCTAGCATTAGAGCTAAAACCTTTACCCTCACACCTTAGGTATGCTTACTTAGGTGAGTCCTCCACACGACCAGTAATAGTATCTGCTGCTCTCTCCAATGACCAGGAAGCAAAATTACTACAAGTTTTGAGAGAGCATTAGAAGGCTATAGACTGGTCTATCTCTGACCTTAAGGCTATTAGTCCCTCTATTTGTATGCATAAGATACTATTGGAGGAAGGGTATAGGTCATCCATAGAGCACCAGCGTCGATTGAACCCTGTAATGAAAGAAGTTGTCAAGAAGGAGATCATTAAGTGGTTAGATGCAGGGATCATCTATCCCATTTCTGACAGTGCCTGGGTGAGCCCAATACAATGTGTCCCTAAGAAGGGAGGGATGACAGTGATCGAGAATGAAAATAATGAGCTCATCCCACTAGGACTGTCCCTGGTTGGCGAGTATGTATGGACTATATGAAACTCAACAAGGCCACCAGGAAAGACCACTTCCCCTTACCCTTCATTGACCAAATGTTAGATCGATTAGCTGGTCACGAATTTTACTGTCTGTTGGATGGATATTCTGGGTACAATCAGATAGCTATAGTCCCAGAAGACCAAGAAAAGACTACCTTCACCTGTCCCTATGGGACTTTTGCTTTTAGAAGAATGCCTTTTGGCCTATGCAATGCACCTGTTACATTCCAGCGTTGCATGATGGCCATATTTCATGATATGGTGGAGGATTTTCTTGAGGTTTTCATGGATAATTTCTCAGTATTTGGGGATAGCTTTGATTTATGTCTGCATAATTTGGCACTAGTATTGAGAAGGTGTGAAGAAACGAATTTAGTGCTTAATTGGGAGAAATGCCACTTTATGGTGAAAGAAGGTATAGTGCTTGGGCATAAAATTTTTGTTGGGGGGATAGAAGTGGATAAAGCTAAGGTGGAAATCATTGAGAAGTTACCTTCCCCTACATCTGTTAAAGGAATCAGAAGTTTCCTGGGCCATGCAGGATTTTACAGAAGGTTCATTAAGGATTTTTCTCAGATATATAAGCTTTTATGTAATCTCCTGGAAAAAGACACTACATTTTGCTTTGATGAACAATGCTTAGGAGCATTTAAGACTTTGAAGGAGAAATTAGTTACAGCCCCTATAATCATAGCTCCAGATTGGAGTTTACCCTTTGAGCTTATGTGTGATGCAAGTGATTATGCTGTTAGGGCTGTACTAGGACAAAGAAAAGGAAGAGTCTTTTATGCTATCTACTATGCAAGCAAAACTCTGAATGAGGCCCAGTTAAACTATGCTACTACCAAGAAGGAGTTGTTAGCCGTAGTATTTGCTTTTGATAAGTTTCGCTCCTATCTCATTGGTACTAAGGTAATAGTTTTTACTGATCATGCTGCCATTAAGTACTTAGTCTCCAAGAAGGATGCAAAGTCGAGGCTGATTAGATGGATTCTCCTACTACAGGAGTTTGACTTGGAGATTAGGGACAGGAAAGGTATGGAAAATTAGGTTGTTGACCATTTATCTAGATTAGAGAGTGGACTTAAAGAAGATGGTACAGATATTAATGAGTCCTTTCCTGATGAGTAGCTATTTACTTTCGGGCACTCTAGATTGCCCTGGTACGCTGATTTTGTAAATTATCTGGTGAGCAACGTGATGCCACCTGATTTGACTGCCTAGCAAAAGAAAAAGTTTTTGAGTGATGTCAAGTATTATGTTTGGGATGAACCCTTCCTGTACAAGCAATGTAAAGATCAGATTTTGAGAAGGTGTGTTCCCATGGAAGAAGTAGAGGATATACTTAGACATTGTCACTCTTCTGATTATGGAGGGCACTTTGAAGGAGAGAGAACAACGGCCAAGGTTTTGCAATCTGGATATTACTGGCCCACATTATTTAAGGATGCCCACTACTTTGTGCTGAAATGTGATAGATGTCAGAGGGTAGGTAATATTTCCAAAAGAAATGAGATGCCTCTGACTAATATTTTAGAAGTAGAACTCTTTGATGTCTGGGGTATTGATTTTATGGGACCGTTTGTTCCTTCATATGGCAATCTCTATATTTTAATGGCTATGGACTATGTGTCGAAATGGGTTGAAGCGATGGCCTTACCAACTAATGATGCCAAGGTAGTAGTAAGGTTTTTAAAGAAGAATATTTTCACACGATTTGGCACACCTAGGGCTATCATTAGTGATGGAGGATCCCACTTTTGCAATCGAAGTTTTGATGGGCTGTTAAAGAAATATGGGGTCAAACATAATGTAGCCACTGCTTATCACCCGCAGACGAGTGGCCAAGTAAAGTTGTCCAATAGGGAAATTAAGGGGATATTGGAGAAAACAATGAACCCAAGTAGGAAGGATTTGTCCATTAGGTTAGAGGATGCACTTTGGGCCTATAGGTTAGCCTTTAAAACACCTTTAGGAATGTCCCCTTATCAACTTGTTTATGGTAAAGCCTGTCATCTACCAGTAGAGCTAGAGCACAAGGCCTATTGAGTCCTTAAGAACTTGAATTTCAACTTAGAGGCAGCAGGGGAGAAGAGGCTGCTACAGCTTAATCAGTTAGATGAGTTCAGGTTGCAGGCATATGAGAATGCCAAGCTATACAAGGAAAAGACTAAGCGATGGCATGATAAGAAAATTAAGGAGAGACACTTCGAGCCAGGCCAGCAAGTTTTGTTGTTTAATTCACGCTTGAAGTTGTTTCCAGGAAAGCTTAAGTCTAGGTGGTCACGTCCCTTTACCATTACACAAGTATTCCCTCATGGAGCCATTGAAATTATGGATGAGACCTTGAATCAACCCTTTAAGGTTAATGGGGGCATACTGAAACACTATTTTGGGGGAGGGTTTGATCGTCAGCATTCTGTGACCACTTTAGCTGACCCTCCTCCTACTTCTGATCCTGCTACTTAGCTTCATTTTTCTTTTTGTACTGTTCTTTTCTTTTTTGTTGTTTCTTTCTTTATTTTGCATGTTGCTTTTGTAGACTTACCTTTTCAATCAAGCTTCAGTTGTTCATCATCATCAGAAAGGGGAGTACTCTATTCTTGAGCTTAAATTCTTATATTATCTGCACACTGAGGACACTGTGCACTTTAAGTTTGGGGGAGGGGATATCACTTGAGCTATTTTTTTGAAAAATTGGAAAAATTTTTAAATTTTTTTTTCAAAAATCTAAGAAAGATTTTTCAAAATTTTTTCGATGATATGAGCTTAAATTGTTTGATTTTGGGATGATCTAGTGCTTAGCATGTAGTTTTCCCATATTCCGATGATATGATCCCATGATTTAGTCTGACTTTGATTGACTGAGAAACATGATTATAGGAAAAGCATGAAGTTGAGTTCTTGAATTTGTCTTGATTCTGATTGTGATTTCCTCATTTTATGCACATGTCATATCATGAATCTGTATATTTATTTAGAGAAAGCTTATGTGGACATAGGATTGCATTTGTTCAGTTGATTTTGTGCATCATATTCTAGAATTTGCTTGATCTAATCTCGAGGTGAAATATTAGATTGCACTTAATTAGGGAGATGATTTAGGCCATCTTTGGATCGTTTGAGCCTTTCGAGCCATCCCTGTACATACTTTACCCCTAGTCACCCATCTGGGCCAAATAAGCTGTTCTCTGTAAATACACTTGCTTATAATTTTCCTTAGCTTAAATACTTTGTTCCTATCCCTTACCCCAAAAGCATGAAAATTCATTGGGATATATTGTGAGCTATATGGGTATTAAGTGATAGTGAAAGAGTATGTATTGAAAAAAAAATGATGAAAAAGAAAGAAAAAGAAAAAGAAAAGAAGAAAGAAGAAAAATTCAAAAAAAAAAAATGTTTAGCAAAAGAAATAAGTTTGGGGAAAATAATTAGAGCTCTTACATTATAGATCCTAGAAGTAATGCATGTTAAGGGGTAATTAAACCTAAATCGACTTTATCATACCTTAGCCCCAGCCTTACATTACAAGCTTAATGAAGTCCTATTGATCTTTGATTAAGTGTGACTACATTAGTGGAGAGAGAAGTGAAAAGAAAACTTATGGGAATGATCACATGTCATTCACTTTGCATTCAATGTGTTTTGCATAATCTGATCAGGATAATGTACTGTGAATTGACTTAGACATTTTTCACACACTCACGAGGAGTCTAATTTGGGTTAGGACTTATGATTGAATAATTCTAAGTGCTAGACTTGTAATTGTGAATCTTTGATTTCATAGTTTGTATTTTTCTTTGAGGATGATATTGGGGAAATTAATGTGTTTTGTACTTGTCATTCTTACAATTATTTGGTTTTGCTTGAGGACAAGCAAAAGTTCAAGTTTGGGGGTGTGATAATTCTATATTTTTAGAATTATTTGTGCTTAATTTCTTAATTAATTATTTAAATCCCCAATTTATTTTGTTAATTATACCCTTTATTTAATTAAAATTCTCATGTTTGCAGATAAATTAAATCCGGATGAATTTTGAATATTTCGGTAGAAAATGGACCGAAATTAGGCTAAAATCGAGATTGAGCCACGCGGACAACAGGAGCCATGCCACCTAGCACATCCAATAGGACAAAAAGATCGGTGACATGAAAATATCTTTTTAGGGAGCCAATGGTGTGATGACAAGTGGCCAAAAAATGCCAACTCATCTAGGATAGAAAATTACAATTTTACCCCTAGTGTGTTTATAAATAGAAAAAGATGGAAATTGAAGAGGAATGTAATTTTTAAGGTAGAATAGTTTTAAGGTATTCTTAGGCATTATTTTGTTCTTAAGTTTATCCTTACCCGTTAGTCAAATTTTCTCAATGTTTTACTATTCATTTCATGTTCTTCATTAGTCTTTGTAAAATTTCATTTCAATGTAAATCACTTTCAATTCATGCTCTCGGTTTGGTAACTATGGGTTCCTTGTTTGTCAATTTCTATTTCCATAACCTATTTTTCTAATGTATGTCTCGGTTTTACATAGAAACTTTATTTATATTTTTTTTCTTCTTTATTTGAAACACTAGTAGATTTAGTTACTCTCGAGTAGTGCTCTTTGTGCATTCGGTTCCTCACTTATTCCTTCCTCTTTGCTGTTTGGTTTTAGTGCTTGAATGTGGGCAAATGCTAGGCATTATTTCACATTTAAGCAATGTGGAACCATGGCATTAAGAGCTGGATTTAAAGCAGTCTGATGATGATGGTTTTTCACGTTGATGATGCTACGGGATTGATTGTTTAATTTCAGCAGTTGTGTTATTTTCTGTTTTACACACTTCTTCTCGGTTTTAACATCATGTTTGCTATATTTTCTTGTTCTTTCTTTTCTTTCTTTCATTCCCACTTGCATGCATTTTATGTTTTAGTTCTTTATTGCAATTAGAGTTAGCTTCCATATTTACTGCATTCATTTACGTTTCTTGCATATAATTCATTTGCTGCATTTTATTTCAGCTTCATTGTAGTTTGTTTCTTGCTGTTGGATTGTGAAAAGATGGGGGTTGGCTATTCGGTATAGAGACTACGGAAACAATTCGTAAGAGCATAGTTAATTCATGGCAGCAAATTAACTTCCCATTTTTCCTCTGTTTAGCTCTGTTTTTCTTATATTCTGCTACTGCTCATCTCAGTGTAGTTGTTGTAGTGTTTGCAAATTTTTTTTAGGAAGCTCTCGGTACCAGAAATGAGTAAAGGTAACGTTTTAGCATGAACAACATTTGTTTCTAGTGTGTTGATCCTCTCGGCTGGAGTAAAACGCAGAGGAGGAAGCAGGATAGCAGCTGGTTGCACCTGCAGCACCAAGAAACATAGCTGGACACACAGAACCGATAACGCCTGGAGCAGATGTAGGACCGAGAGCAGTGCATGTCCAACCCAAGAGCCGAGGGCATGAAGCAGCAGACTGCAGGACCGGTTGCAGCAAACCAATAGTAGCCAAAATCGAGAATCAGCATAAGCGATTCTTACCTGGAGCAGTGTTTGGTCAGCACTGAGAGGGAGAATGCAGAAGATCGACAGTAGCTAAAACCGTGTAAGCTTGAAAATAAACATGCATTTGTAAAGATAATGAAATGAACAACCCGAGGCCAACACCTGGAAATGGAAAGTAAACAAAGAAGACACGTCAATAGTGAATGGAGGGAGTTCCTTGTTGATTTAAATTGTTTAAGGCCTTGTTTGGCCAATTAATGTGTTATTTCATGTTTTTACTTTAATGAATTAAATTGATTAATACTTGTTAGTTGTCATTTAGGTAATTTAATTAAGTAATGGTAGGTTAGCTTTATTAGTTTTGCATGTAAATTTTAGTGTTAATTTTTAGTTAGTAGTTAATTTTATATTAAATGTTTTAGGATTTTATCTTAGTTTAGATGCATTTAGAGTTAATTTAGATTAAATGTGTTTCATGCATTTTTAATTTAGTCTTTATTTTCAGTAAGTTTTAGTTTAGTTTAAATTGCATTTTGATTAAGTAGTCTAAAATTGAATTTTAGCTTATTTTAATTGTAGTTTATTTTTATTGCTTTATTTTCATAATTGCATTTTATTTTAATTGCTTTAATTAGTTTTAACTGTTTTAATTTCTTTTGTAGGTTTTTTTATTTTAATTGCATGGAGCACTGTAAGTAATTTTGCTCGGTTTTAATTTCTTCATTTTATAGCTTTTATTATTTTATTGCTTTCAGTATTTTTAATTCTAGCTATGTAGATCACCCACCTTAATTTCATAATTTGCTAGAATATACTTAGGGTAAGATTAACCGGTACTTAATTAGGGTAGTCAACTTCTCTGTGGGACGATAACTCGGGACTCAAATCCCATTATTACTTGTACGACCCGTGCACTTACGGACATATACCTTTTGGGCGTATCAGGTAGAAGACATTTTTGTAAAAATAATATATTTTATTCTAATAAAATAATTATATAATGTATTATATATATAATAATAATAAATAAATAAAGAAAGAAAGAAAGAAGAAATCGCGAAAACGTAAAGAAAGGAAAAAAGCCTAAAGACGAAGCCGAGGGAAATTATTTCCCTGCACCGATAAGCCACCGACCGGAGAGAAGGGCAGGCGAGGGCCAATGAAGGAAGCCCAACCACATGAGAGCCACCAGGCGCAAGCACATGCACCGATGACGCCGAATATAGGATATCAGCGAGGGAGATTGTCGAGGAGAGAAGGGAGAAATCTGGCAGCATCAGCATTGATCGGTCCGATCTAAGGCCAGCCAAACGTTCCCCAACCAGAGCCGAGCCACGCGTTGGCAGGTGGAAGCCAGGAACCGGCCGAAAACGCCGCGAACGACGAAGGGACGACTGAATCGGTATGGGTTGGTTCAGTGAAGTGAAATTGTGCTGAACCGAACCGGACTGGTTCAGCCAAGAAAGAAAGGAAAGAAAAGAGAAGAAAAAGATGAAAAAGAAAAGGAAAAAAAGGGAGAAAAAATTCGATGATCCAATCGAGATACGGGTAAGCCGATGAACGGTCAAAATTTACCGATTTAATTTTTAGGATATTTAATTGAAATTATATTTAATTGAAATTATATCGAAATTGACCCGGTAAATATATAAATGTGTAGCTTGACGATTGCCAACAAACGAGAGCTCGAGTCAGTCTTGATTTACATACCATCACAGAATCTCGGGTAAGTAAATCTCATTTACGACAATTTGTATAGTTATGCGCGTTAGAAATTCATCGCATAAGTTACGAATTAATTCCGTATAAAATGAATTATGTTTTGGAATTGGAAATAAATTGTAGTAAATAATTGTATGAGCTATCCAAAGAGCCTAGAACGAGGCCTAGTAAGTGTTGATGGGCCCCATGAGCCCAATAGGCCTTGATGAAGGGAATAGTAAGTGAAAATGGGTGTAAGACCGATTATGGCCCATTAGGGTGCACTAGGTCCAATAAGAGTAAACGAGCCCAAATGCGTTAAATTAAGCACTGTAAAAGTGAAACATGGGTAAATATATTGTATTTAACTCGATAAATGGTTATATGCAGCTCCGAAGATTTATTTGGGAGCAAATTGGACTGAGCGATTTCTCAGCATTAGAAAGTCAGACAGTACAGAGTGATTTGAGATGGGAATTTTGTAAGTGCTTAGAGATATATATGCATATTTTTGAGGGTATTTACAGGGACTAAAATTTCCTCAGGTATCTAGAAATGAAATAATAACTTCTGCGAAAATCGGGGTATCGATGGAAAAAGACTGTTTTGCCCATAAGTAGGAATTTTACAAAAAGGGTAGTGAGGCTAACAAATTGCATGAATAACATGTTTTTGATATTTTTATGAAATATATTGTTTGATTTAAGCAATTTATGGATAGGCTGACTATTGATTTTCAAGATTTCCATGAAAGGGGCACGTGTAAGGTGCCAATTATGATTTTGAAAGTGTTTTATCGAAATAAAGCAGCCTATTAGATTTATATGAGTATAAATTATGCTAGAGCCTTACTCGCACTGGATTTTGATGTTTTGACTTACATACAGAGTGTTGGAGCCTGGCTCGCATTGAGTTTTATTGATTTATTGTGTATAAAATCGTACTGGAGCTTTGGTCGTATGTAAGTTACATCGATTTATTTCGTATGAAAGTCGTATGGGAGCGTTGCTCGTACGAGGATTTTTGTATGTGCAAAAAACCATTTTGGAGCTTTGCTTGCACGAGATTTTAGATATCATGATATGCATGACGTCTTGCTGGGCTTCACTCGCATTAGACGTTATGTGACATGCATAGAGTTGTGCTGGAGCCTCCTGTAGACTCTGTGTCACAGTGAGATAATATGCTCACACGTGTATTTTGAAAGATGGGTTGGTTATTGACATGGCATGGGGTGGATAAGACCTATGGTAGGCACCCCCAAACTGTGATATGGGTTCATGGAGTACGTTATACCATGTATGTCACACGGAGTACGCCGTACCGTGTAGTCATGACTATTAGATTGATGATCTGATATTCTGGCGGGTAGGACTGACCCACCTCCCGTTGCAACTGTCATGCCCCGCACACTGGTATTCGTGTACCTATGATCATAGGGACATAGTCCTCAATTTTTCCTATACAGTAACCTACATGCCTCACGTGATATCATACGGTCTAGATGGACCAGGGCAGACCTGAAGGAGGGGCTACGCCTCGATTTGTGATTTTAAAATGAAATGTGGTTTTAATGATGTGTTGATGAGTTTTACTGAGTTTTGATAATGTATTAAACCTTGAAGGGTTGTTTCATGATGAGTTTTTAATGTGTTGAGCATGAGACTTTGACATGATGATTTTCCATGTTTACATGCCTATTTTCATGTTTTCAGTACGTGATATATTTATATACATGTGGAATAGTTTTAATTATACCTCATAGTCTGAATATAAATGATTTTTATATCATGACATTATAAGCATGTAGATAGTGTAGTTATCTACCTTCGTACATTATTGCCATACTGAGCAAGTTGTGCTCACCCTTTCACTTTCCACCCTACAAAGCATCCACAATAGTTGAGAGCAGGTAGAGACTGCATTCCTTGTTATCCGCTGCTTCCCATCACAAATCAGTTATACACATTGTACAGTTTGTATCTAAACATATAATCGTACAGTTCTGTAAACGAATGTAATGAGGGATGTAAATGTATGTAAACATATGTACATACAATTTTATAACATATGTAGTTATTATTACACTGCATAAGGCTCTAGTATCATTACCATAATAATAATAATAATAATATGATTAAACGAAATAGGCATTGGGATTATCACTAGCTCATAGCCTAACTTGCCCAAAATGGAATTGTCACGAGGAGGTGAGATGTATAGAAAAAGTGAAACATTTGTAATGATTTTCGGTAAAACGGGTCACGACAGTTCTTTTACAAAATATTCATTTTTACATTCCCCAGACAGATTTCTATATACATTACTGTACTTACAAAATTTAGATAAAAAATAGATGTTTATACGGGGTATACCTTTAACGTAGAAGAATGCTTTGCTAATGTATGGCTATGCAAAATAATCAACTTACAAAAATAGTCTCCGCTACTGACGAGGTTCTGAAGAGGAAAGTAAGGGGTGAGCTCAACGATGCATAGTAAGAAAAATTTCGAGGCAGGTAGATAAATACACTATCTATATAGGCTTCTAATGAAAATACCAGTTCTTTGACAGTTTAATAAAATTAGAGTAAAAAATCATTAACGAGACCATGTCAATAATATAAAACATTGTACTACAATAAGTATAAAATTTAAAATTTTATATGGTATGATAAATCAATTTCATGTAGTATTTCGGTTCGTACAGTCAATTCAGTAATTCAAATAGACGAGACAAGGCAAACATACTATAACAGTAATCAGTAGGACAATTGGCCAATGTCGACGTCTTCGGGCATCACTGATCAAGTGTGCTGGGATGACAATCGTCGTGGGAGTGGTCAGCTACCCTAACAGCTCACAGTACAGTATGTCTGAATATCAGTAACATGGTACAACGTACTCACATACGTGTTACATGGTACATTGTACTCTATGGACCACAGTAACAATATAAGTTTCAGTAATGGTAACTGTAACAGTGTAGCATGATTAATCATCGCCTTTGCCCAAAAAACCAATGCGAGTATGGTCGTATGACACACAGTCAGCACGTGCTCAAGCACATGCCTATCAATACCGATTTATAAGCAACTCAATCAAAACAATTCTAAAACTCGGTTCAATACATAAAACAATTTAAAAGGAGTTTACTTGTCTTTTTCCAGTTGAAATCCCAATAAGCAGTATGAAAACTAAATTTTGCATTTTTTATTTAAAATAATAATTCAAGTTGTTTCAATATCTATGTAAATAAATTAAATTTATAACAGTAAGGTTAGGCTGCTAAAAATCTATAAATTTTAGAGTTATACAATCGACCTAGTATTTTTATCTATGGTTCGGCAGGAAATACGTGCAATTATCTCTAGCAGCACACAATTTTTCTTACCTCGGTGTCTATCTGTAGTCTCCAATATCTCAATGTTTGAGTCAATGGGTCCGCTTTATAGTTTATTCCTCCGCAGCTTCTTCCCTTGGGTTTCCCAATTTTCTCTATGTCTTCTTTTCTATCTCCAAATATTTATATATATATATATATCCTTTTTTCTTTTTTTAGCTTTCGCACCCTTTTTCGAATTTCTTTTCTTTCTTCTTTCTTCTTCTCTTCGTTATTCACAGCCCCTGTTCATCGTTTCTTTCACCCTCTCGACACCCTCACCTTCTTCCTCCCTTGGCATTTCCATCTGGTGCTGGTGGTTCATCAGGTCACTTGTTTTCGGCTACCCTTTTCTGGCTTCCTTGTCTCTGCTTGGTGACAAATTCCAGAAGGTGGAACTCTTCTGTTCCAGCCTCTCCCTCTCGGTCTCCTGCTCAGCCCTCTGTTTTCTGGCCACCAACAATCAGCCACCTTTGTTTGCCTCTGCTCCTACTAGTGCCCCATGCCCTCTGCTTTGTTTCACTCTAGGCTTCAGATTTCCTCCCTCTCTCCCACTCTCTCGGATTGGAACAAAATCAGGGGCTAAGCCTCTGTTTTTCTCATTTTCTCTTCCTTATATGCTCTAGTTTCTTCAGTAACCAGTCTCTATTTCTCATTCCTTTTTATTTCAGTTCCCCAGGCATGCACAGGATATGGGCATAGCAAGTAAACTAATGGCGTGAAGATGAGAGTAGGTTCCACATTTGCTTCTTTAAGTTTCCTGTGACAGTTTCCATTTCCCACTCATCCACTGTTGCAGTTCACTTCACACACCTCCTCTCCTTTTTTTTTTCTCCTTACCTTAGCTAGGCCGAACCTCTCGATCAGTCACCAGCTTCCCTATCAAGTACCAGCTTCAATCCTTTCTCATAGACCCTACTGCCAACGATACGTTTCTCTTCTCTCTTTCCACTGTTCGACACCTTACATCTGGCTTCCCACCAAACATTTCAAACATGAAGCTGTACCATCTGCTTCAATAATAAATGTCCACTTACTTCAATCTTCTTCTGTCCTTATGCCAGTCCCTATCTATTTTCCATCACATCAATTCCAACCTTACCTCCTCTTCATTTTTTATTTTGTCTTCACGTTTACTGCTCCTTTCAATCTATATTTCCTAAGATATTGAATAATGTCTTGAAATTTTCCTTCTCCCTCTCATGCTGACAACAACCCCCTTCAAATTCGTTTTCCCACATAGTTACATGTATATACATATATATATATATATATATATGCATTTTATCCTTTTATATGGCAATCCATGGGATTGTATATATATACATGCATATTTTTACTTACACTTGTATGCCCACACATATATATATAATTACCCCAATATTCTTAACTTGGAAAATGATTCAGTCATCTCATATATATATATATTTAATAGGGTATGTATATGTATATATATATATATATATATATATATATGTAGATATTTACTTGATAAATTTTCCTATACTATTTGAATTGAATTAAACTCAATACTTGCACTTCCCTATCATAGAGAATTATTTATACCTTAGTCTAACTATATTTCAATTAAATTCATTTACTAAGGAAACACATTTTAATCTTAATAGTTTAATTGTTATTCATTGATAAGACCGAGTACATGAAAATTCTTGGTGTTTACAATTATTGTGTAAAACTTCACTTTCCTACACTCTTTAATTTGTTTATTGTTCATTGTTTTACAGTTTTACTTGTTTGATTGTGTATCACTTAAATAGTGTAGGTTGTGCCTTAGAAAAGCCTTTAAGATAGCTAAAAGTTTAAAACTAGATTCACCCCCTCTTAGTTTAGATTCGAGCCAACAATTATTATATTGCTTATAATAATTATCAACTTTAGGTGTTTAAAGTTGTAATGCCTGTAGTTTTACAAGTCTTTTTATGAAGCTACGATGTAAATGTACATTGTTACATGTGTATAAATTACAAAAGAATGTAAGGATGATGAATCTAATGTATAATCCATGATTTCAAGTGTGTGCACAAGTTTCATTACCTACAAACTATACGAAATGGATATTGTCATGTGTTGGTTGGGTACGAAATGTAAAATGAGGTATTAGGAAATTAAGGATAAATTACAAAGTGAAACTCTATAGAAAACTACAGTAATAGGGGTGCAAGGGAGGAGCATATCGATCTCCCATGAAGGAGAGATCGATCCCCTCTCACAAAATGCCATGAATCTGTTCAGTTGAATAAGACAGATCAATCTCATGAGAAGGTAGATCGATCTCCCTTAAGCAACAGATCGGTCTCCCCTTTTTTTAAACAGATCGATCTCGTTAAGAATTGTGAGGAGAAGATCGATCTCCTATAAGAGGCTGATCGATCTCCAAGAAGAATTTCGCTTGCAACAGATCGATCTCATCATGAAGAGCAGATCGATCTAGTAGTAGTTATGTTAGGTGAAAGGACTACCAAACTATGAATAGATCGATCTCCACAAGGGACCAAATCGATCTCATGTCTCTGTATCTATAAAAAGAGCACAAGATTGAGCTGAAAATAAGATTTTCCTTCCTACCAAACCCGTACCTATCCTTTTCTCTTAAAACAATTAAGCTTTCTCACTCAAATATCACTACATTCCAGCCAGTTTTGGAAGAGGCTTAAGAAGGGAAAGTTGTTCCTTGAAATAAGGAGAACAACATACCCAAAAATCACACATTGGTTTGATTAAGAGGAGGAGAATAGACTACCACAAGTTTGGCTAAGGAAAAAAGGATAAGCTAGGTAAGTTCTTCAACCTTCAAGCTTTAAATGTGAGTTCTAGACACTTTATGGGTTGAATGGCATTTGAAAAATAGATAGAAATGATAATTCTAGTGATGAGTGAGTAATAATAAAAGGAGATATAGTGATTCTAGTGGAAAGGGTGAAATATGATAAGAGGCTTGAGAAGTATGAATAGATAAATAAGTGACAATGCAAATGTTTAGAAGAAGAAAAGAAAAATAACTTAATGATTTACACGTGTATATTAGAATATGTTGGAACACGATTAACCCGGATTACAAACGGAGCAAAAGAAACGAAGGAGAATACAAGTGCGATTCGAGGTAAGGGATTGTATGTTACCGATAGAGATATTTGTACGTATTTTACTGCGATTTTAGTAGTTATGACGTTATAAATATTACACTTAGCTATTGAGTCTTAAGTGAATCGATATGTACTATGGTATGGTATGAATTGTGAAAATGGGATGTGGGAAGGAAAACAACATGACATGCATGTTTTTAATGCTTTTACAAATATACGATGTTTTTTTTTTGACTAAGAAATGATGATGGATAGGTTGGCTAGCTTTACATGTTTAGCATGGAATGACATGCTACGGTAATAGACATGATTGGAGTTTTAAAAGATAAAAATAGCCACATATCAGATTTGAGATGTGAAATGGTGATAGAGTCTTAGCTCACACCTGCTTTAATGATTTGACTATGCTGGAGTTTTTACTCACATATGTTTTCATGAATTCGATAAACTGTGCTGGAGCGTAGCTCGCACATGGTTTTACAATGATGATTTTGTGCTGGAGTTTAGCTCGCACAAGTTTTTATGGTTTTATGACGATGATGTGTTGGAGCCTAGCTCGCATAATGATTTTTGAGACGATACAGTGTTAGAAGCAGTTACTCGCACTGAGAGAGACCGCATTGGAGCCTTGCGATAATTGTGTGTCACGTTAATTCTGCTCGCCTGGTATATGAGACATGGTTAAGGATGATGAGTCCATCGGTGTAGGGTACATGGATAAGGTCCACTGTAAGACCCGATTTTATTGTAAGAGCAAAATGGACTGAATAGAAATTTACAAGTGCATTTAAAAATGCAAAAGGATTGAAATGGAATTCCCGAGCACGTTGAAGGGTAAAATGGTCAAAAGATCGAAAGTCGGTATAATTTCGATAAGAAAATTTAATTAAAAATATGGATTTGAGAAATCTTGATCAATAAAGAAGAAATAATAAAATTTCGGGTTAAATCGATCAAGATCCGAAATTTTTAGAAAAATCAAAAAGTCATTCGGGACAATATCCCGAAAATACGGAGAAATTATACCCGAAAAATGGTTAAAAATATAATAAATAAATTAAATTAAATTAATTTATTGGAATAAAATAATAGATTTGTAGATATTTGTTGAATAATTTAGAATATTTTAATGAATACTTTAATAATAAAATAAATTATAAAATAATAATAAAAATAATTAATATAAAAAAGAGGAAGAAGAAAAAAAAGAGATCGAAAACCGCGAAAGGAAGCGAAAACGGAAGCCAAAAACGAGGATTGCTGGCCAGCCTCCACCGGCGACCCCCGTTCAAAGCCACCTACCAGAAAAGGTAGCCGCTCACCCCGCGATCCTTCAGCCACCGGTGACGCGCGTCGGAGAAGCCTTAATCTGGCAAAACGACGGATGAAAAAATCGAGAAGGAAAATCGAGTCGGTCCCGGTGATCCACAGTGGCTGGGCGTGAACGGAGGCCACCGGCACGACCATGAGGAGGAGGCGATCCTTTTGAGATCGGTAGCTGCCGACGAAACGGTCGGAATCGCTGGCGACAGTAAAGACCAGAAATGGGTTTCAACGGCGGGAGAGAAGAGGCCGGATCGGTGACTTTTCGGCGGCCTTGGACGAAACCGAGGGCAGATTCATGCTGCGGACGGCCCAGCGGAGCCAGTGGCGGCGGAAGCCGACGGAGAATCGGCCGGCAAGGCACTGAACTGGCCGAACCGTGGTGAACCGGCGGTCCGAAACGGGTCTGAACTGGACCGAACTGGTTTAGCCAAGAAAGAGAAGAAAAAAGGGGAAAAAGGGGAAAAGAAAAAGAGAAAAAATTAAGGAAAAATCTCGGTGATGTAATCGTGCTACGGGTAAGTCAGTAGCGGTCGAAATTGATCGATTTAAATTTTGGAATATTTTATTTAATTAATTTTCGACTGGAAATTTACCCAGAAATTTATGAAATTGTGTAGCTCGACAATTGAAGTCAAACGAGAGCTCGAGACAGCCTCGATTTATGTACTAGCATGAAATCTCGGGTAAGTAACCCTTATTTACGATAATTTGCATCGTTATGCGTGCTTCGGATTTAATTATCGCATAAAATAAATTAAATTTTGGAAATTTAGATAAATTATCGTAAATAATAAATTGAGCTATTCGAGAGTTAGAACGAGGCCTAAGAAATTGTTGGTGGGCCCAATGAGCCCAATAGGCCTTGATAATGTGAAAATTAAGTGGAAAACGGGCTTAAAGTCGATTAAGGCCCATTAAGGTCTATCGGGCCCAATAGGGGTAAATGGGCCCAATGATTTAAATTAAGCCCAGAAAATAGAAAATACAATTAAATTGTATGATATCGGACCTGAGGAATATTTATACTCAGTTTCAGATATTGGATTGGGAGCAGATCGGACTGCGTGACGAGACAGGAGTGGAAAAGGAAAGGTCAGACTCTACAGAAAAATAAGGTAAGGAAATTCTGCGGACTGCTAGAGGTAACTTTACGAAATTTTAAAGTTCATATGCAGTCCTTTAAATTATCTGAAGGGTTTAGAAGTAAGTTAATAATTTTAGTGCCCCGAATGGGCAAATTACCCCCGAATGGGTAAATTACCAAAATACCCTTGTTAAGGGTAAAATTTTCAATTTTAGGAAAAATTGGGAGGAGCAAGAACAAGAGGTTCCTGCTCGTTCTGAAGATGTTTTGATGCATGCATGAGTAGCCTGGCTAACCTTGAAAGAAAAATGCACAGCATTGCATATTTTCAATGATGAAATTGTTTTGAAAAACTGTTTTAAGGAAACAGAGCCGCCTACGTGTTTTTATTAACATGTGACGTGCTAGAGCTCAGCTCGCACAATGTGTTGATTTGTGTGATGTATGCATTAGTGCTAGAGCGAGAGCTCGCACTAGAGTTTTACATGCATTGGTGCTGGAGTCCAACTCGCACCAGATTTATATATATATATGATTTTCGTGACAGGGTGCTAGAGTCTAACTCACACCAAATTTTCCACATGATTTGATGAGAGTGCTAGAGCTTAGCTCGCACTAGTTTTACTTGAATTGACGAGAGTGCTGGAGCATCGCTCGCACCCCCCACTGATTTTATGAGAACATGCGATGAGCCGTGCTTGGAGCGTCGGGTAGACTGTGTGTCACCGACTAAATAGGCTCGCACGTGCGTTCTGAGACAGGGTATGATATATGGGTCCACGGAGTATGTTGTACCGTGCAAGTAGCATGGAGTACGTTGTACCGTCTGGTATCTTCGGATACGGGGTATCTTTGGATACGACATCTTCGGATGCGTGGGATCGAATAAGACTGACGGGTTGGATTGACCCACCTCCCAGGCGGTTCCCGATCAGGGTGAGACCCCGCACACTAGGATCCGTGTAGCAGAGGGGCTCACGAGGACACACGGCCATAGTCCTGGTTATTATCGATATACAGATGTTGCCTAGTCTCGCATGTTGATTATTTTGACGAGATTGAAACTGGGTTTTAAACTAAAGTTGCATGATGTTATTTCCATGCTTTTAAACCCATGTGTGATGTAAACTGATTTTCATGGTTTTGTGTGAGTCAGGACCACCCGAGGGATGGGTTGAGTCCTAGATTTGTTGTGAAATTTTAAATGAGAAAGAAATGATTTGAAATAATTGCATGTTGAATTTTCCATGCAAACTTGTTTTAATGACATCATGAATCATAGCATTAGTTTTAAAATGTGTGGAGAAAGGGTGGTTTATGCATGGCACCACGTTCATGTAGGTAGTATAGTTACCTACTTGTTCGTAGGATTGCCTTACTGAGCTTGATGTGCTCACCCCTTTCATTTTCTCACACAGATAATCTTCAGCAGATGTTGAGGCGACTGAGTACTGCATTCCGGATATCCGCTGCTGCCCATCATTTAAGGTATATACACTTGTATATATTGTATCTAAATAAGCATAGCACAGTAACATGTTTGTAAGTGACTTTAGGGGATGTATAAATATTGTAAACACTTATAAATAACTGAGAAAGAATTAAGTTATATGGTAAATGAATGGTGGGACTGGCATTGACGCACAGCCCAATTGTTAGTGAAGTGTGGTCACGATCAGAGGACAGGTAAGCATGAAAGAAAGTAACAAAACGTGAAAAAATTACTCTAATTTTTGGGTAGTTTTGGGTCGTGACATATAAAGGTGGTATCAGAGCTGAAATTGGTCTGATGTGTGTCAGTGCCAGTAATTAGGAAATTACATCCCCGTGTTACTGTGCTTGGTTAGATACAATAGTGTATATCGAGATGAGTTTTAACTAAGAAATAGTTGAGAATGCAGGAATACCTAATATTAGTCGCGATAGAGAAGGTAGAGCACGAGGCAGAGGTCGTAGAGGTAGACCTGAGCCTGCTAATCGTGCTGAGTTGACCTGTGAGAATCAGGATGAGATTGAATTGGAGGTTTATATTGAGCATGCCTCATAGAGTCCGACAGAGAGATCGGACAGTATTGAGACACGCTTCGCGAGGTTGAAGCGGAGTGTGGAGAATATTTTGGGAGCTAATTGCTCAGAGTATGCAAGGGATTTGAGGGCGAGACGAAGCATTGATGGAAGTCCGCTCGACCCATCTTAAGAGTTAGACATCCAGAGCTGACATGCAAAATATTTCTGGATGTATTCCGATGATAGAATATCCCGGACACTCTTTAAAGGGAATGATAGATAAAATCCTTACTCTGACCCAGAGGAATTGATTTATTGATGAGTATTTATGAGTATGAAACTCGGTTATATTATGGGCAGTGAGCGTCGAAAAGCCCAAAAGTTTATGGAAGGGCTCAAATTGTCAATTAGAGTCCGATTGGCCCCGTTAGGTATCACTACCTATATCGAGGCAGTGCACACAATATAGTTGTGTGAATAAGATCGAGTGTTGCACGCCTCTGAGATTGGGAAAGGTAGTAAGGGCCAAAATAGAGACAGAAAGAGAATTGAGAATGACAGAAATGTCAGAACGGGAAAAAGGTAATTGATAAAAGATTTGATTTGATGAAATATTGGCTAAGATGATTGGTAAGGCCACAGTTATCCGATTATAGCACTTTTGAGGGGTATTGTGATTGGAGAACCCCGATCTGCTACGGATCTCTATAGAATGTGTGGTAAATGCCACGGAAGTAGAACCTACACCTACATATTATTGATAAAAATGGTCGTTAAGTGTGGTAAGACGGACCATTTATTATGATTGCTCAGAGTTGGGCGAGATTGCCCTACAGAAAGGTAAAGAGATAGAGAAAACCCTGTTGAGATAGCTGCATCGAAAAGGGAGGCCACAGCCGAAGAGAAAAGGAAAGTAGGCTGTTGGACGAAGGCGAGTGTATGTCTTGGACCAGGACACTACTGATGTTTCACAGGATGTGGTGAAAGATACCACACTGCTTATGAATAAAGAAGTAATTGTGTTAATTTATCCTGGTACCACGTATTTCTTCATACCGACTTCATTCGCATGTAAGTGAGTAATAGACACGAATGCCTACACTCTTGGGCATGATGTTGATAAATGAGTACCCCAATAGAGGAAGGTTAACTAACGGAATAATGATGAAGAGATTTTAAGTTGAAAATTGGGGAAGAAGTATAAGTCAGCCGATTTTATTCAATGGACTATGAATAATTTAAAGTAATATTTGAGAATAAATTAGTCGGCTGCATATTATGATGTTCAGATTTCTATCCTAAGATAGAGATATGGTTACCCCTAAAAATTATACTGTAAGTTTTGATAAGTACTAAAAAGGGGTGCAACGGTTGAAATTAAAGGAGCAAATGGTGGTACTCATGAAATGAATAATGACAGAGTTTCGTTATAATTGATATACGAAGGAGATACTCTTTAAGATATGTTTGATCCTAAATACAAGATGTATTGGAGTAAGAGGCGTATGCTAGGTAAGAATACCCGTAAAATATGAAGTAATTTGGATTAAAGCGATAAGTAGTAAATATGAATTATAACCAAGGATAAGGGCGGATATAACCATAACTAGTCCTTGTGGTTAAGTCTAAGGGTTAATAAAGGTATTTCAAAATACCTCCCTGCCTGAAGACTTGACAGTGTCTAGAAATATATATATAATCTATAACTTGAAATCGACCGTGTTAAGATATACATTTAAAATTTGGACACCTTCACTAGTACGATAAAGAATTATAAAAATTCGATTAATCATGAAGGTTAAAATATTAAAATTTAATAAAAGCCGTTAATATAAGAAAAAGGAAATAACGCGGGTTAGTACCTTGAACGGGAGCAATTTTGAAGTGATATTATAAGTTTATGCGTACATAGGTCAAGGATATGGGCGATTGAAATATGTAGTGGAGCTCAACTACAATGAGTTATTTAAACTTTACCTGGACCGATTTGTCATCATCCTTATTGATGATATGTTGGGTGTAGTTAAAGTCTAGGGAAAATTATAAGCAACAATTGGAAAATTACTTTTACAGATGGTTGCTACGAGTTCTAAAAAGGGTATACTTTGTTGGCACGTTTAACTATGAAAACATGGTATTTGAATGAGATGATAAGTGAGATGATAGATATGAGATGAATTTCGGTGTATTGAAGTATGAACTGACCACCGTGATTATTTTCACCATACCCAACAGCTCAAGAGGTTCTCAGTGAGTATGAATGACTCAAAATAATGAATGAGCTGTGTATTGATGCAAAAAGGGAAGATAGTCGATTGTGGATCCAGACAACTCAAGGATCATGAAATAAACTATCTGACCCATGATTTAAAGTTGGCAGCGGTAGTACTTGTACTGAGGATATGGTACTATTATGTAAATGGTGAGAAATTTTGGGTATGCACTGATCATAAAGCCCCAAGTATCTGTTTTCACAGAAAGAGGTGAATATGAGAATACATAGTGGGTTAGAGCTTCTGAGAGATTTTGATTGTGGAAAAATTGTACCACCCAGGAAAGGCTAATGTGATGGCCGATGCCTTGAGCAGAAAGAGTCTCGGGATGGTATTACATATGATGGTCAGGAAGCGTGAGCTGTTAGAGCAGTTGTGAGCTTCAGTCGTGATGTGATCCCTTCTGATGATGACAGTGATTGTGTGACAGCTAGCCTGAGACTAGAACCGGATGAGAGTGCCCTAATTTGACAGGCTTAGCATGATGATTGGCATGGTGTCGATAGTTTGGTCAGATTCAGAAGGGTACAGTGACTGAGTTCATAGAGAGTGTCGATGATTTACAGAGAGGTTCAGAGACAGTATAAGTGCTCCCCAGGACCACAGTTGATGAGATAGTAATATTGTCAGAAGCTTACTCTTTGGGATATACAGTGCATACGGAAAGTAACGATAATATATATGAAATCTCTAAAAAGGGTATTGGTGGTCAGATGTGAAAAAAGATATGGTAGAGATGGTGGAAAAGTGCCTAGTATGTCAGCAGAATAAGGTAGAGTATTAAAAGTTTGCAGAGTTATTGCAGCCTCTACCTATATCAACACGGCACGGAAATGGGAGCAAGTCTCCATGAATTTCGTGATGGGTTATAGAGGACTCAGATGAATCACGAGGCTATTAGATGATAGTCACTAAGTTGACTAAGTCTACCCACCTTCTGGTTATGAAATCTCCAGATACTCAGAGTGTGTATAAGGATTCAGGTATAAGGAAGATTGTGGAACATTATGTAGCGTTCTAGTGAGCATGGTATCATATAAGGATTCCCACTTCACTTCCCACTTCTGGGAATATCTGTTAGGAAGCTATGAGACCCCGACTGAGTGTTAGCACAGCTTTCCGTCCCCAGACAGATGGTCAATCGGAGAGGACTGTACAGGTTCTGGAGGATACGATGAGAGTGTGTGCTATTAATTTTATAAGCTCCTGGAATGATCAGTTGTTACAAATTGAAGTCGCCAATAACGACAGTTGGTACTTGAGTATTGGGATAACAATTATGAGGCATAGTATGGCCGTAGGGGTTGTTTCCTTGACTTGGATAAGAAAAAGTGGGTGACAGATAGAAATTTCTTCGGAATTAGTATAATAAGACTCTGAGGATGTTCAGTTGAGTGAGAGATTAAGAACACCTCAGAGCAGACAAAAAGCATTGGAATTCACCGAGGGTGAATCAGTAATTGTTGAAGTTATTTGTCCTAAGGGAATAAGGACATAACGAGACTCGGGAAGAAGGCAAATTAAGTTTTGCTGAATGGAATTTTTAAGAGATTGGACAAGTGGGAGATAAGACCTGTAGGTTGGCGTTATCACCTGAATAAACAGGCATCCACAATGTGTCCCATCTTTTGATACTTCGGCAATACTATCCAGATCCAGCATAGGTGATCGGATATGAACTCCAACAGTTCAGCTTAGTGCAAATATAAGTATATTGAAAAAGTTGATTCGGGCATTAAACAGGAAAGAGAAAGTATTGAGGATTAAGACGATCTCCCTAATTAAAGCCCTTTGGTAGTATTACATTCCGAAAAAAAATCACATAAGAGTTAAGAGTATGATATGTGTGAAGTACCCAGAGTGATTTACAGACTAACTTGGTTCTAATTTGGAGGACCAAATTTCTTAAGTGGGGGAGATTGTAAGACCCGATTTTATTGTAAGAGCAAAAGGGACTGAATAGAAATTTACGAGTGCATTTAAAAATGCAAAAGGATTGAAATGGAATTCCCGAGCACATTGAAGGGCAAAATGGTCAAAAGACCGAAAGTCGGTATAATTTCGATAAGAAAATTTAATTAAAAATATGGATTTGAGAAATCTTGATCAATAAAGGAGAAATAATAAAATTTCGGGTTAAATCGATCAAGATCCAAAATTTTTAGAAATACTGAAAAGTCATTCAGGACAATATCCTGAAAATACGTAGAAATTATACCCGAATAAGGGTTAAAATATAATAAATAAATTAAATTAAATTAAATTAATTTATTGGAATAAAATAATAGATTTGTAGATATTTGTTGAATAATTTAGAATATTTTAATAAATACTTTAATAATAAAATAAATTATAAAATAATAATAAAAATAATTAATAAAAAAAAGAGGAAGAAGAAAAAAAAAGAGATCGAAAATCGCGAAAGGAAGCGAAAACGGAAGCCGAAAATGAGGATTGCCGGTGAGCCTCCACCGGCGACCCCCGTTCAAAGCCACCTACCAGAAAAGGAAGCCGCTCACCCCGCGATCCTTCAGCCACAGGTGACGCGCATCGGAGAAGCCTGAATCTAGCGAAATGACAGATGAAAAAATCGAGAAGGAAAATCGAGTCGGTCCCGACGATCCACGGCGGCTGGGCGTGAACGGAGGCCATCGACGTGACCATGAGGAGGAGGCGATCCTTTTGAGCTCGGTAGCTGTCGACGAAACGGTCGGAATCGCCGGCGACGGTAAAGACCAAAAATTGGTTTCGACGGCAGGAGAGAAGAGGCCGAACCGGTGACTTTTTGGCGGCTTTGGACGAAATCGAGGGCAGATTCGTGCTGCGGACGGCCCAGCGGAGCCACTGGCGGCGGAAGCCGATGGAGAATCGACCGGCAAGGCACTGAACTGATCGAACCGTGGTGAACCGACGGTCCGAAACGGGTCTGAACTGGACCGAACTGGTTCAGCCAAGAAAGAGAGGAAAAAAGGAGAAAAAGGGAAAACGAAAAAGAGAAAAAATTGATGAAAAATCCCGACGATATAATCGAGCTACGGGTAAGTCAATAGCAGTCGAAATTGATCGATTTAAATTTTGAAATATTTTATTTAATTAATTTTTGACTGAAAATTTACCCGAAAATTTATGAAATTGTGTAGCTCGACAATTGAAGTCAAACGAGAGCTCGAGACAGCCTCGATTTATGTACTAGCATGGAATCTCGGGTAAGTAGCCCTTATTTATGATAATTTGCATCGTTATGCGTGCTTCAGATTTATTTACCGCATAAAATAAATTAAATTTTGGAAATTTAGATAAATTGTCGTAAATAATAAATTGAGCTATTCGAGAGTTAGAACGAGGCCTAAGAAATTGTTGGTGGGCCCAATGAGCCCAATAGGCCTTGATAATGTGAAAATTAAGTGGAAAACGGCTTAAGGCCCATTAAGGTGCTATCGGGCTCAATAGGGGTAAATGGGCACAATGATTTAAATTAAGCCCAAAAAATAGAAAATACAATTAAATTGTATGATATCTGACCTGAGGAATATTTATACGCTGTTCCGGATATTGGATTGGGAGCAGATCGGACTGCGTGACGAGACAGCAGTGGAAAAGGAAAGGTCAGACTCTACAGAAAAATAAGGTAAGGGAATTCTGCGGACTTCTAGAGGTAACTTTATGAAATTTTAAAGTTCATATGCAGTCCTTTAAATTATCTGAAGGGTCTAGAAGTAAGTTAATAATTTTAGTGCCCCGAATGGGCAAATTACCAAAATACCCTTGTTAAGGGTAAAATTTTTAATTTTAGGAAAAATTGGGAAGAGTAAGAATAAGAGGTTCCTACTCGTTCTGGAGATGTTTTGACGCATGCATGAGTAGGCTGGCTAACCTTGAAAGAAAAATGCACAGCATTGCATATTTTCAATGATGAAATTGTTTTGAAAAACTATTTTAAGGAAACAGAGCCGCCTACGTGTTTTTATTGACATGTGACGTGCTAGAGCTCAGCTCGCACGATGTGTTGATTTGTGTGATGCATGCATTAGTGCTGGAGTGAGAGCTCGCACTAGAGTTTTACATGCATTGGTGCTGGAGTCCAACTCGCACCAGATTTTTATATATGTATATATGATTTTCGTAACAGGGTACTAGAGTCTAACTCGCACCAGATTTTCCACATGATTTGATGAGAGTACTAGAGCTTAGCTCGCACTAGTTTTACTTGAATTGATGAGAGTGCTGGAGCATCGCTCGTACCCCCCACTGATTTTATGAGAACATGCGATGAGCCGTGCTTGGAGCGTCGGGTAGACTGTGTGTCACCGACTAAATAGGCTCGCACGTGCGTTCTGAGATAGTGTATGATATATGGGTCCATGGAGTACGTTGTACCGTGCAAGTAGCATGGAGTACGTTGTACCGTGTGGTATCTTCGAATACGGCATCTTCGGATCCGTGGGATCGGATAAGACTGACGGGTTGGATTGACCCACCTCCCGGGCGGTTCCCGATCAGGGTGAGACCCCGGACACTAGGATCCGTGTAGCAGAGGGGCTCACGAGGACACACGGCCATAGTCCTGGTTATTACCGATATATAGATGTTGCCTAGTCTCGGATGTTGATGATTTTGACGAGATTGAAACTGGGTTTTAAACTAAAGTTGCATGATGTTATTTCCATGTTTTTAAACCCATGTGTGATGTAAACTAATTTTCATGGTTTTGTGTGAGTCGGGACCACCCGAGGGATGGGTTGAGTCCTAAATTTGTTGTGAAATTTTAAATGAGAAAGAAATGATTTGAAATAATTGCATGTTGAATTTTCCATGCAAACTTGTTTTACATGACATCATGAATCATAGCATTAGTTTTAAAATGTGTGGAGAAAGGGTGGTTTATGCATGGCACCACGTTCATGTAGGTAGTATGGTTACCTACTTGTTCGTAGGATAGCCTTACTGAGCTTGATGTGCTCACCCCTTTCATTTTCTCACATAGATAATCTTCAGCAGATGTTGAGGCGACTGGGTACTGTATTCTGGATATTCGCTGCTGCCCATCATTTAAGGTATATACACTTGTATATATTGTATCTAAATAGGCATAGCACAGTAACATGTTTGTAAGTGACTTTAGGGGATGTATAAATATTGTAAACACTTATAAATAACTGAGAAAGAATTAAGTTATATGGTAAATGAATGGTGGGACTGGCATTGACGCACGCCCAATTATTAGTGGAGTGTGGTCACGATCAGATGACAGGTAAGCATGAAAGAAAGTAACAAAACACAAAAAATTTACTCTGATTTTTGGGTAGTTTTGGGTCGTGACATCCACGGGCGTACGTTAAACTGTGTAGTTGTCTGTAGAATACTATGTACCGTGCTGGGTGCACGTGGGTACGAGTATCACGTAGATGACACATGGCGTACATTGTATCATGAGTATATGTAATGTGATGAGGAAGATGATGATGATTAAGATGAGCCGAAGGGTAGGACTGGCCCATCCCTCTTCAGGCAAGTGATGCCCTATGCACACCTAGTCAGTAAGGCCTGGGATCACTGACTATGGTCATATGTCGTGGATATTTGTCATACCTGTCTCAGAGATAAGAGAAATTTGAGAAACTCAGAAAAGAAAGAAACTTGATAAAAAGAAATGATTTGTGAAAAGAAAAGAGATATGGTGATTTGATAAATATCTTGATTTGAATACTTGTGCTGAGATAGCACTATTTTATAGCATGTTTTCTAAATGGAAATAATAAGCATTGATTTTTATGAAAATGCCTATGAGAGAAAAATGTTTTAATACATTTTCCATTGATATCTTCATTCATGAATGAAAGATAATTTTATTGATCATCCATGGGCTATGTAGATAGTACAGTATCTACATGTTAGCATTCTTTTCCTTACTGAGTTGTGATTTGCTCATCCCACTATTTTCCCCCTCCAAATACTGAGAAGTAGAGCAGTGTGGTGATCTCCAGACAGTTTTTTTTGTGTTGGTCAGCTCCCATCAGTTAATAAGGTATAAGAAAGGTATACACATACGTATTTTGTATCTATCATTTTGTATCGCATAGTCATACATTGAAAATGAGAGATTTGTATGGGGATGTTATGTAATGATATTATATTTATACAATCAATTTTGTATATCTACACACATGCCTGGGAGTGTGTCTTAAAGTTTTAATTATTTTCGCTATAAATGTATGGAATTAGTAATTGTATCGGCTCATAGCCTAACCGTAAGTGGTATATTTATGGATTAAGGCACCCAGAGTCGGGGTGTGACAAAAATTAGTATCAGAGCTTGGTTAGTCTGATGTGAGTCGATGTTTAGGACTAAGAAAATGTACATCCCCAAGTTATTGTGCGATATTTAGATACAAATGTGTATATGGAGCTGGTAGTGATCTAAAAGTTTATTATAAATGCAGGAAAGTCAACAGGCTGTGAGCTATGCCTAAAAGACACCGCAAGAGGGGAGAGAGCTTACAAGCTCAGGGGAAAAACGATAGGACTGAGAGGCATAGTAAATCATCCTCTAGCCATGAACCCCATGATCAGATAGAGACTTCTGACCCTCGGGTAGCCAGATTAGAGGAAGACATGCGTACGATGATGACCATGATGGGTCATATCATGTCTAGATTTGAGGGTATACACGGCACAGCAGGACAGGCTGCACTGAATCCCCTAGCAGTTGCACCGAAACCTGAGAATGCTGTTGTAAGACCCTTAATTTTCTATGTAATGTATAAGATTAATTGATGTACAAACAAGTTACATTACATATGAATTACAAGAAATGAATGTTTTTGAAGTTTTAAGTGTTAATGGAATGATAAATGAATGTGGAAGTGATTAAGTATGAGTTTGAATGAGGAAATTGCAGCAAATAGGGTGTAGGATGAAGGCCAGATCGATCCCATGCAAGGAGAGATCGATCTTATGGCTTGAAGAATGTAAAATCAACATGTTGGAAGAGAGAGATCGATTCCTCACTTAAGCAGATCGATCTCCTTAACTCTCGGGCTGGAGCAGATCGATCCCCCCTTAAGACCAGATCGATCTCCTTAGCTCTCTGATTGAGACAAATCGATCCTGTTTCATTAAAGCAGATCGATCTCATTGACTGAAGCAGATCGATCTTGTGCCTTCGACAGATCGATCTCATACCTTTAAAATGTCATGAAAATAAGGAATTCAAGAGGACCAGATCGATCTCCACCCTATGCAGATCGATCTCATCAAGCCAATTCTATAAATATGGAGTAGTTGGACCTACAATTCACGGGACTAAACCATTTTCTTCCATTTCAATCTTAAAACCTAACTTTCTCACTCTAAAATCACCCTATTTCCATTAAGATTTGAGAAAATATCATTAGAGCAAAGTTGTTCCTTATAAAGAGAAGAACAACATACTTTGGAATCAATGCACCATTGGTTGGATTGAAGGAGCAAAGGTGCATTCCCATTTGGAGCACGAAGAAAATCAAGCTAAGTGAGTTTCTAATGCTCCAATCCAAGTATATTTGTTTAGTTATTGATTTTGGAGTTGATTGGTATGTATATTAATGATAGAAACTACCAAGAAAACCATGGAACCATTATAACCTAGAATAAGTCTAGTTTGAGAAAATGTGTTATGGATGAATTGATGATAAATGAAGTATGCTAATGTGAGACCTGAGAATTCTATACACATCTAATTTTGTAATGTGAGCATGAAGTGTAATTGATTGAGCTAAATGTGATGTACTCATATATTGAGGTGGTAAGGAATGAAATTTCTAAGTGATGAGTGAGTATTGAATGAGGAATAATCAATGGAGTAAATTATGGCAATTATATATGGAGATTTTATGCCAAGTGTGCAACCATAGTGTGAAATTATGAGGCCAAATCGATCTTGGAGAAGTGGGGATCGATCTGGTAGGCCGAAGTGACAAGGAATGAAAAATTTAAACGAGCAAATCGATCTCCAATGAAGGCAGATTGATCTCCTTGTGATTTTGCCTTAAAGGGATCGATCTTTTTTAGGAGCAGATCGATCTCCAAATGTTTCTGTAAAAATTAGATCGATCTCCTCACAATGAGCAGATCGATCACCTCAAGATTATGAGATCGATCTTGCCCCCATGACAGATCGATCTAGTAGGCATAAAAATCGCCTAAAACGTTCACAATTCAAAGGTAGATCGATCTCTACCCAAGATCAAATCGATCTCCTACCCTCTGCCTATATAAGGACCCTGTGTTTTTTTACTGGAATTCATCTTTTCTCTCTCCAAAAACCAAAAACCCCCATTTTTAGTCGAATCTCTAGCTTTCTCTCTACTCCAAAACGCCCATTTTCGTTTGAATCAAAGGTTGTGGCAAGAAGGAAAGTTGTTCCTCATCAAGAGGGGAACAACATACTTGGAAATCGAAGGACAATTTGTGTTGAGGCATAAACGGAGCACTCGACAAGTTTTGGGTAAATTTCTAAGCTTTAATCCTTGATTTTGAAGTAGGTTTCTGCGATTGTCGTTGTAGGTGTTGTGATGAGTTAGCTGAAAATGATTAGGGTTGATAGAATTATTGAGGTATTGAGAAATCAAAAGAATGTGAGCAATTATGCTTGATGTTGAGATTTGAGACAATGTGATGACGTGTTGATGATGTTTTTACATCGTTAAGATAGCCTGGGAGTTCCCGAGAGGAATGCGAGGCTAATCCGTCATTCAGGGGAAACGATTTCACTATACGAGGTGCAACTAGGTAAGGGAAAACTTAAACTCCATTCTGTATGTGATTTGTGATGATATTTGTAGCATGAAATGTTTTTGAGAAACAAACATGTTTTTACGAGTTATGATTGATTTATTGCACATGGTTTTATAGCCGGTTGGGGCCCATTTCTTATAAGTTGTAAACAAAGTGTGAAATTGTTTTACAAACTGTTTGAGTTTAAAAGTGAAAATGGGATTTGGGCTTTACGTTAAGGCGTACTAAGATTTGAGAAAAGTGTACGTGGTTTTGTCGGTTTGAGCTCGGTTTTGACATGTTTTGTAATAAGTACAAAAAGGTTTTTAGATGAGTTTTATGAGAGAAACCATTATGAGCTCTATGTGAAGGCAAGACGGTGTTATATGATAATGGTTGTTATTGAGACTTAGGCGTGTCATGTGATAGCACATCAGGTCTTGCTTTGGTAGTATGTAAGTTCGGGCCTTGCTCGGGTAGCATGTAAATCGGATATTCCTCCACTTTGGTAGTGAGAGATGCCTCCGTTCTAGTAACGTGAGATGACCCCCGCTCTGGTAGCGTTGGGTGGCCTTGCTTTAGTAGCATGTAAGTCCGAGCCTTTGGTAGCATGTGAGATCGATAGTGTGCATGAGAAGAGGCCTTGCTCTGGTAGCATGTAAGTCTGGGCCTTGTTCTGGTAACACGTAAGACCAATATACCATGTACACGACCATATTGTCGACGTTCCCTCTTTTGAGGATGTCTGAGATATGCACTTAGAGGAGATTATTGTGATGTGCCATGACGGATGTTTTTATCTAAGTTTTTATTGCCTAGTCTCCATCTTTTTATATACATGAGATTGTTTTTTATGGCGTTGCCCTGTGCATTACTACTGAGGTGATTTCTATCACGTTTTTACGAGAAAAAGCCATTATTGCATCCTGATTTCCACATGCTTGTAATTATGGTTTTTATAGTGAGTCATTTACTCTCATGTTTCTGCATGGTCTTAGAGAAATGAGATGATAATGATGTTTT
This sequence comes from Firmiana major, assembly GCA_033439115.1. Lineage (NCBI taxonomy): Eukaryota > Viridiplantae > Streptophyta > Magnoliopsida > Malvales > Malvaceae > Firmiana > Firmiana major. The sequence goes on from CM065905.1 coordinate 46,493,363, forward strand.
AATGATTTCATGCTATGTTTTCTATCGAGCTTATTGAGTTTCACTTACAAAACAAAATAATTATGCTGTGTGATTAATGATTTTTGTTAATGAGTCCCTTACCTCCTTACTGAACGATTTAGAAGCTCATCCTATTTTAATATCCCCCAGATTTCCTTAAGTGAGTAGAGTTTCCTGCGACGTACGGAGCAGTGACCAGTGGAGGACTTAAGCTCCAGGTCGTACATTGTGTTTTGAGTTATAATTCAACATTTCATGTACCCAGACTAAAGTTGTATTTACAGACACTTGATGAAAAATGATGTATAGGATGTATTAGGATTAATTAACTCCAATTTTAGGAATGTAATTGGTATGATCTGTGAATATTAGATGATGAGATCCTGAGGTGAAAATTCTATAATTTATATATCATGATGCATGGCACTGTACAAGAATGCACCTAGAATCGTGTATTGATGTAAATAAGTTTTAAATTTACCTTGTTTTTCGCGCTTCCGGAGCATACAGACTTTATTTAGTATCAGAGGGTGTTTGGTACTGCCAGTATCGGTCTACAGAAATAAGATACATCCCAAATGTATAAGTCTGGTCATGAACTGAAATTGAGGATTGAAATTTAAATCAAGTTTATTGTGTACGCGCAGGAACGTATTGAGATTGGAAAATGAGTGGACGATTGTGAGATCTGAGAATTTTATACATACCTAATTGTGTAATGTGAACATGAAGTGTAATTGATTGAGCTGAATGTAATGTACTCATATATTGAGGTGGTATGGAATGAAATTTCTAAGTTATAAATGAGTTATGAATGAGAAATAATCAATGGAGTAAGGCTATAGCAATTATATATGGACATTTTATGTTAAGTATTCAACCAAAGTATGAAATTATGAGGCCAGATCAATCTTGGAGAAGAGAGGATCGATCTGGTAGGCCAAAATGACAAGGAAGGAGGAATTTAAGCAAGCAGATCGATCTTCAATGGAAGAGGATCGACCTCCTTATGATTCTGTAATGAAGAGATTGATCTCATGAGGAAGGAATCGATCTCAAAATGTTTCTGTAAAGAGAAGATCGATCTCCTCAAGGAGTAGATCGATCTCATGAAGCATTCTATAAGGAGAAGATCGATCTCCTCAAAGAGCAGATCGATCTCATGAAGCATTCTGTAAGGAGAAGATCGATCTCCTCAAGGAGCAGATCGATCTCATGAAGCCATTAAGAGATCGATCTTACCCCACCACAGATCGATCTCCTGGGCATAAAATTACCCCAAAACGTTCCCAAATTCAAAGAGAGATCGATCTCATCAAGGACTAGATCTATCTCCTACCCTCCATCTATAAAAGGACCCCTGTGTTTTTCCTGCAACTTAAATTTTCTCTCTTTAGAAACCCCATTTCAACTGAAACCCTAGCTTTCTCTCTCCTCTAAATCACCCATTTTCGTTCGAATCAGAGGTTGTAGCAAGAAGAAAAGTTGTTCCTCATCCAAAGGAGAACAACATACTTGGAAATCAAAGGACGCATTGGATCAAGGTGTGAATAGAGCTCTCCAAAAAATTTTGGGTCAATTTTTAAGCTTAAATCTTTGATATTTAGGTGATTTTGGTGATTGTGACTATGGGTATTGTGATAAAATAGCTAGGAAATGATTAGAGTTGATGAAATTGTGATTTTGTTGCAGTAATGATGATATTAAGCAATTTAAGGCAATGAGGTGATTTTGGCATAAATACTATGCATGAAATATGTATAATATGAAATGTAGTGGATGAGAATGTGAATTAGGATAAGAATGTGAGAAAAATGAGAATATGAGCAATTATATGCTTAGTGAAGTGATTAAGATAAATTATTAATGTTTTAACATCGTTTGGATAGCCCGGGAGTTCTAGAGAGGAATGTGAGGCTAGTCCGTCATTTGGGGGAACGATTGTACTATACGAGGTGCAACGAGGTAAGGGAAAACTCAAACCCATTTGTGTATGTGTTTTGTGATGACATTGTAGCATGAAATGTGATTTGAGAAAACAAGCATGTTTTTATGAGTTGTGAATGAGTTATTGCACATGTTTTTATAGCCGATTGGGGCCCAATTTTTATGAGTTTCAAACTAAATGTGAAATTGTTTTACAATCATTTTTTAGTTTAAAAAAGTGAAAATACGATTTGGGCTCTACGTTAAGGCGCATTGAGATTTGAGAAATGTGTACGTGGTTTTGTCGGTTTGAGCTCGATTTTTGACATGTTTTGTGTTGAGTACAAAATGGTTTTGAGATGAGTTTTATGAGAAAACCATTATGAGCGCTACGTGAAGGCAAAATGGTTTTATATGATAATGGCTATTACTGAGACTTAAGCGTGTCATGTCGAATACACATCGGGCCTTGCTCTAGTAGCATGTAAGTCCGGGCCTTACTCTGGTAGCATATAAGTCTGATATTCCTCTGTTCTGGTAACATGAGATGACCCTGCTCCGCGACAGCGTTGGTTGGCATCGCTTTGATAGCATGTAAGATCGGGCCGTGCTTTGATAGCATGTAAGACCAAATGTTGTATGACTTTGATCAAGTCTACAGCGAACCATGGCCATGGGTGTTCTATTGTCGACGAAATCCCTCGATTGGGGATGTCTGCCTAGGGGATGAGTTCAATCATTTTGATATGCCATGATGAATTTTTGTATGAGTTTTATTGCCTAGTCTCCTTTTTATACACATGAGATTGTGTTTTGTGGCTGCGCCACGTGTATTACTAATGCGGTGATTTTCATCACGTTTTATGAGAAAAGCCATTATCGCATCATGTTTTATACATGCTTGTTCCACATGATTATAACTACTTGTAATCATAGTTTGAGCCATTTATTATCATGTTTCTACATGAGTTTTGAGAAATGAGTTGAGATGATGTTTTAATTATTCATGCTACATTTTCCACTGAGTTTAACCTGTAAAATAAAATGATTGTGCTGTGCAAATCATTTTCTTACTAACGAATCCCTTACCCCCTTACTGAGCGATTTAGAAGCTCACCTTGTTTTCTCTCCCCCCCAGATTTCTTCAAGTGAAGAGAGTTTCTCTGCGACATACGGAGTAATGGCTAGTGGAGGATTTGAGCTTCAGGCCATATATTGTACTTTGAGGTATAATTTATCATTTCATGTGCCCATACTATATTGTATGTACAAACACTTGATGTACAATGATGTATGGGATGTATTAGGATTAATTAACCTTGATTTGAGTCATGTATATGGTATGATATATAATTATGAGATGATGAGATCCTGAGCTAAAAATTATAAATTATTCATGATGATGTATGACACTGCACAGGAATGCACCATTAATTGTAAATGGATGTGAAAAAGTTTTAAATTTGCCCTATTTTTCGTGCTTCCGGGGCGTCACAGAGTTTTCTTAATATCAGAGCTTAGGGTGTTTAGTACTTTTAGTGTCGATCAAGTGAAATAGAATACATCCTAAGTGTCTGTATAAGTCTGGTCATGAACTGAAATTGAGGATTGAGATTTCAATCAAGTTTGATATGTACACGCAGCAAACGAGTTGAGATTGAGAATGAGTGGACGACGAGGTCGTTCGAGGAGGCAGGCAGAGCCACCTCTGCCACCTGCCCTATAACCGGAGAGTCCTAACTCTCGTTTAACCAGATTGAGCATGATGTTCGACAAGGTTTTGAGCAAGTGGCAGCACTATTCACGCAACATTTTGGAGTTAATGCCTTGGGTACTACTCCTTCACCACCACAAGGACCTCTCGTGCCCCCAGTACAGATGGACCCAATGCCTCTCGTCACTCAGCCTGATGACAGAAGTATGGTCCGACTGAATGACTTTTTGAAAATAAATCCACCCGCATTCAAAGGGAAAAAGGATCCCGTAGAGGCTGAGGAGTGGCTGACTGAGTTGAGAGTCATATTTGACTATTAGGGATGCACTGTTGCTGAGAGGGTCAGCATGGGTGCCTATATGTTGAAAGGGAGAGCTCGAGATTGGTGGGGGTACTACCCAGGGTATTTTGATGTCCAACCAGGATGTGATTGGTTGGGAAGAGTTCCAGACGACATTTAGAGTCCAATATGTACAATGAGTTGCTCAGAGAAGGAAGCAGGCAGACTTTTTGAATCTGGTATAGGGCGATATGTCCGTGGATGACTACGAGAGTCGGTTTACCGCTCTATTAAGATATGATCCAGAGACCTTAAAAAATGAAGAGCCCCGCACAGAGAGATTTGTGTATAGATTGAAGCCCATCATCAAAGATCGATTGATAGGGTTGTGTATTACTGAGTTTAGAGATGCTCTGAAACGAGCACAAGAGATTGAGAGGGGAATAGAAATTGTACAATCCTAAAATGAGTTCAGTGCAGTGACTCGGGATAAGGGCAAGAGGCCAATGATTTCTCAGACAGATGTATGAAAAGGTTCCTTCAGAAGAGGAAGGATTGAGGTACAGAAAGGCAGATTTCAAAGACCCAGAGCTTATCCTATCATCAGGGAGACCCCTTGAGATGTCGACCTGAGATAAGAGTTTGCAAAAATTGTGGCTGACAGCATGAGGGAAGTTGTACTCGGTTTATCCATGTATGTTTTAGATGTAGAGACATGGGTCACAGAGTGAAAGACTGCCCTCAACCTCAGAGACCACATGCTCCGGAGCCTATTAGACAGCAGCCTCAGAGAGTGAATCCCCCGAGATGGGCCACTGCCCCAGAGAAAGGAAATAAGCCTGTTACAGTGGGACGTGTGTTTACTATGGGCAAGGAAACAACAGACACTTCAGCAGAGACTATAAAAGGTACACTCTCTGTCTGTAATCATAAGGCTCATGTGTTGATTGATCCAGGATCCACACATTTGTTTATTTCAGAGCATTTTGCATGTAGATTAAATTTGAAGTTTGAGCCTCTAGAGTATATCATACATGTAAATACCCCTATGCGTGAGTCCGAGAGAACTAATTTAATCTGTAGAGGGTGTGAAATAAAGGTGGGAGATAGAGTGATGTTAGCAGATCTAATGATGCTAAATATACATGGATTTGATGTAATTTTGGGAATGGATTGGCTGGCAACCAATCAAGTGAATTCAGACTGCTACACTAAGATAAGGACTTTTTCCCTACCTGAACCTTACAGTGTACGTTTGAGATATTAAGGAAATAAAAATATGAAATTTTTGTGTAAGCAATTTGAGATATATGATGTTATCTTTTGAGAATACTAAATTTGATCATTCATGTGAAGCTTATGACACATTTATCTCAAATGATGATCGGGAACATCCGAGGATTAAGGATATACCCGTGGTGTGTGAATTTTTGGATGTCTTCCCAGATGAGTTACCAGGTTTACCACCAGAGAGAGAGCTGAAGTTTACCATTGATTTGGTACCTAATACTCAGCCTATCTCTAGACCTCCATTTAGGATGGCATTAGTGGAACTTGAGGAATTGAAGAAACAACTATAGGAGTTATTGGATCAGGGATTCATTAGACCCAATGTCTCATCGTGGGAAGCACCAGTGTTATTTGTGAGGAAGAAGGATGGTAGTCTCAGATTATGCATAGACTACCGACTATTGAATAAAGCCATAGTGAAGAGTAAATATCCGCTATCGAGGATTGATGATCGACTTGATCAGCTGAGAGGGGTCTCAGTCTTCTCTAAGATTGATTTAAGATCGGCTTATCACCAGTTTAGGATTAAGGAAGAAGATATTTCGAAGATGGCCTTCAGGACGAGGTATGACTATTATGAATTTTTAGTGATGCCCTTTGGATTGACGAATGCCCCTGTAGCTTTAATGAGATTAATGAATGAGGAGTTCAGAGACTATCTAGATAAGTTTATGATAGTCTTTATTGATGATATATTGGTGTACTCTCGGTCTTATGAGGAGCACACACGACACTTGTGGTTAGTACTTCAGATGCTCCAAGATAAACAATTATATGGAAAGCTTAGTAAGTGTGAGTTTTGGCTGGATCAGATAGCTTTCCTTGGTCATATAGTTTTAGAGGAAGGAGTATCAGTGGATTCAAGTAAAGTAGAGGTTGTGCTTAATTGGGAAAGATCGAGGACAGTTACAGAGGTACAAAGCTTCCTTGGTTTGGCAGGGTATTACAGAAGATTTACGGAAGGATTTTCCAGTATTGTAGCTCCTTTGACCAAGCTCACGCGTAAGGAGACTCCGTTTATATGGACTGACTAATGTGAGCTCAATTTTTAGGAGTTAAATAGGAGATTAACAGTGGCACCTATGTTGACTATCCCTGAGGGATCAGGAGGGTTTTTAGTGTATAGTGATACTTCTCATCAAGGATCGAGGTGTGTGCTCATGCAGCACGGAAGAGTGGTCACCTATGGATCGCGACAATTGACAGACCATGAGCGGAATTACCCCACGAATGATTTGGAGTTAGCCGTTGTGGTGTTTGCCTTGAAGATCTGGCGACACTACTTATATGGAGAAAGATTCCAAATCTTCACTGATCACAAGAGTTTGAGATATCTGTTTGATCAGAAAGAGTTAAATATGAGACAAAGGAGATGGATGGAACTTATTAAGGATTATGACTGTGAGATTCTATACCATCCGGGTAAGGCGAATGTAGTTTCTGATGCCCTGAGTAGGAAGAGTATGATATTTGCTATGATGATGAGGGAATGGGATTTACTAGAGCAGTTCACCGAACTCCGGATCAGAGTTAAAGAGGTAGACACTGGATTTCTGGCTAGCCTAGGAATAGAGACCAAAATCATGGATCAGATTAGAACTGGGCAGAGCAATGATCAAAGGTTGATAGATATAGCTAGCCAAGCTGAGCGGACTTCGCAGTCGGATCTCACAATCAGCGAGGATGGATTGTTGAGATTCAGAGGAAGAATTTGTGTACTGGACGATGATACCCTGAGGAGACAGATACTGAGAGAGTCCACTGCTCGCGATACACCATACACCCAGGGAGTACTAAGATGTACCAAGATTTAAGAAAGGTGTACTAGTGGAGTGGTATGAAGCGAGACGTGGTAGAGTATGTAGCCAGATGTTTAGTATGCCAGCAAGTGAAAGCTGAGCATCGAAAGCCCGGAGGATTACTACAGCCTTTACCTGTGCCTACATGAAAGTGGGAGCATGTCACTATGGACTTTATTATGGGTTTATCGAGGACCCGGAGAGGTCGTGACGCTATATGGGTCATAGTGGATAGACTAACAAAGAGTGCCCACTTCTTTGCCATCAAGAGCACAGATACTGTGGATGCCTTCGGTGAGTTATATGTCAGCGAGATAGCTAGATTACATGGGGCTCCATTGAGTATTACTTTTGACAGAGATTCTCGATTTACTTCCAGATTTTGGACCTAGTTTCAAGAGTCCATGCGATCTCGATTGAGTTTTAGTACTGCCTATCATCTTCAGACAGATGGTCAGTCATAGAGGACTATTCAGACCCTGGAGGATATGTTGAGGGCATGTACGATGGATTTTAAGGGATCATGGGATGATCACCTGCCCCTAACAGAGTTTACGTATAATAATAGCTATCAGGCGAGTATTAGAATGGCACCTTTTGAGGCTCTATATGGTAGGAGGTATAGATCACCTGTAGCTTGGGAGGAAGTAGGTGACAGAAAGATAAATGCTCTCGAGCTTGTTTAACAGGCTGTACAGAGTGTGAAACTCATATGTGAGAGATTACGAGCTACACAGAGTAGACAGAAGAGCTACGTGGATATGCTTAGACGGCCACTAGAGTTTGATATTGGTGATGCAGTATTTCTGAAAATATCACTGAGTAAGGGTATCATGAGGTTTGGGAAGAAAGGGAGATTGAGTCCTCGATACATAGGATCATTCAAAATTCTTGAGAGAGTGGGAGAGGTAGCCTACAGATTGGCGTTACCCCCATAGATGTCCGAAATACACAATGTCTTCCATGTGTCTATGTTGAGGAAGTACCACCCGAACTCTTCTCATGTCATAGAGTATGAAGAGATAGACATACAGGAGGACATGAGCTACACTGAAGAACCCGTCTGGATTCTCGATAGAAAAGAGAAGGTAATTAGAACTAAGAGAATCCCCTTAGTGTAGGTTTTACGAAAACATCACTCAATGGAAGAGGCGACTTGGGAATTGGAAAGCCTCGTGAAGGAGAAGTACCCCGATCTGTTTGATAAGTCGAGTTGAATTTGGAGGACCAAATTCTTTTTAAGGTGGGGAGGATGTGAGATCTGAGAATTTTATACATACCTAATTGTGTAATGTGAACATGAAGTGTAATTGATTGAGCTGAATGTAATGTAATCATATATTAAGGTGGTATGAAATGAAATTTCTATGTGATGAATGAGTTACGAATGAGAAATAATCAATAGAGTAAGCTATAGCAACATATGGAGATTGTATGTTAAGTATTCAACCAAAGTATGAAATTATGAGGCCAGATCGATCTTGGAGAAGAGAAGATCGATCTGGTAGACCAAAATGATAAGGAATGAGGAATTTAAGCGAGCAAATCGATCTCCAATGGAAGAGGATCGATCTCCTTATGATTCTGTAATGAAGAGATCGATCTCATGTGGAAGGAATTGATCTCAAAATGTTTCTGTAAAGAGAAGATCGATCTCCTCAAGGAGTAGATCGATCTCATGAAGCATTCTATAAGGAGAAGATTGATCTCCTCAAAGAGCAGATCGATCTCATGAAGCATTCTGTAAGGAAAAGATTGATTTCCTCACGGAGCAGATCGATCTCATGAAGCTATTAAGAGATCGATCTTACCCCACGACAGATCGATCTCCTAGGTATAAAATTACCCCAAAACGTTCCCAAATTCAAAGAAAGATCGATTTCATCAAGGACCAGATCGATCTCCTACCCTCCGTCTATAAAAGAACCCCTGTGTTTTTCCTGCAACTCAAATTTTCTCTCTCTAGAAACCTCATTTCAATCGAAACACTAGCTTTCTCTCTCCTCTAATTCGCCTATTTTCGTTTGAATTAAAGGCTGTAGCAAGAAGAAAAGTTGTTCCTTATCCAAAAGAGAACAACATACTTGCAAATCAAATGACGCATTGAATCGAGGTGTGAATAGAGCTCTCCAAAAAATTTTGGGTAAATTTCTAAGCTTAAATCTTTAATATTGAGGTGATTTTGGTGATTGTGACTATGGGTATTGTGATAAAATAGCTAGGAAATGATTGAAATTGATGAAATTGTGATTTTGTTGGAGTAATGATGATATTAAGCAATTTAAGGCAATGAGGTGATTTTGGTATAAATATTGTGCATGAAATATGTTGAATATGAAATGTAGTGGATGAGAATGTGAATTAGGATAGGAATGTTGGAAAAATGAGAATATGAGCAATTATGTGCTCGATGAAGTGATTGAGATATATTATTGATGTTTTAACATCATTTAGACAGGAGGAATGTGAGGCTAGTCCGTCATTTGGGGGAACAATTGTACTATACGAGGTGCAACGAGGTAAGGGAAAACTCAAACCCATTTGTGTATGTGTTTTGTGATGATATTGTAGCATGAAATGTGATTTGGGAAAACAAGCATGTTTTTATGAGTTGTGAATGAGTTATTGCACATGGTTTTATAGCGGTTAGGGCCCAATTTTTATGAGTAGTAAACTAAAGGTGAAATTGTTTTACAACCATTTTTGAGTTGAAAAAAGAGAAAATGCGATTTGGGTTCTACGTTAAGGCGCATTGAGATTTGAGAAATGTGTGCGTGGTTTTACCGGTTTGAGCTCAGTTTTTGACATGTTTTGTGTTGAGTACAAAATGGTTTTGAGATGAGTTTTATGAGAAAATCATTATGAGCGCTACGTGAAGGCAAAACTGTTTTATATGATAATGGCTATTACTGAGACTTAGGCGTGTCATGTTGAATACACATTAGGCATTGCTCTGGTAGCATGTAAGTCTGATATTCCTCCGTTCTGGTAACATGAGATGACCCCACTCCGCGAAGCGTTAGGTGGCATTGCTTTGATAGCATGTAAGACCGGGCCGTGCTTTGATAGCATGTAAGACCGACTGCTGTACAACTCTGATCAAGTCTACAGCGAACCATGGCCATAGGTGTTCTATTGTCGACGAAATCCCTCGATTGGGGATGTCTGCCTAGGGGACGAGTTCAATCATTTTGATGTGCCATGACGAGTTTTTATATGAGTTTTATTGTCTAGTCTCCTTTTTACACACATGAGATTGTGTTTTGTGGCTACGCCACGTGCATTACTAATGCGGTGATTTTCATCACGTTTTATGGGAAAAGCCATTATCGCATCATGTTTTATACATGCTTGTTCCATAAGATTGTAACTACTTGTAATCATGGTTTGAGCCATTTATTATCATGTTTCTACATGAGCTTTGAGAAATGAGTTGAGATGATGTTTTAATTATTCATGTTACATTTTCCACTGAGTTTAACATGTAAAATAAAATGATTGTGCTGTACAAATAATTTTCTTACTAACAAATCCCTTACATCCTTACTGAGCGATTTAGAAGCTCACCCTGTTTTCTCTTCCCCCAAATTTCTTCAAGTGAAGAGAGTTTCTCTGCGACGTACGGAGTAGTGGCTAGTGGAGGACTTGAGCTCCAGGCCATATATTGTACTTTGAGGTATAATTTATCATTTCATGTACCCAGACTATATTGTATTTACAGCCACTTGATGTACAACGATGTATGGGATGTATTAGGATTAATTAACCTTGAATTGAGTCATGTATATGGTATGATATATAATTATGAGATGATGAGATCTTGAGGTAAAAATTATAAATTATGTATGATGATGTATACACTGCATAGGAATGCACCCTTAATTGTAAATGGATGTGAAAAAGTTTTAAATTTTTCCTGTTTTTCACACTTCCGAGGCATCACAACGACAAAGTCGTTCGAGGAGGTAAGCAGAGCCACCTCCGCCACCTGCCCCACAACCGGAGAGTTCTAACTCTCGAATTAATCGGATTGAGCAAGATGTGCGGCAGGGTTTTGAACATATGGCAATGCTATTCGCGCAACATTTTGGAGTTAATGCCTCGAGTAATACTCCTACACCACCACAAGGACCTCTCGCGCCCCCAGTACAGATGGACCCGGTGCCTCCCGTCACTCAGCTTGATGACAGAAGTATGATTCGACTGAAGGACTTTTTGAAAATGAATCCACCCGCATTCAAGGGGAGAAAGGATCCCGTAGTGGCTGAGGAGTGGCTGACTGAGTTGAGAGTCATATTTGACTATTTGGGATACACTGATGCTGAGAGGGTCAGTATGGGTGCTTATATGTTGAAAGGGAGAGCCCGAGATTGGTGGGGTACTACCCAGAGTATTCTGATGTCCCGCCAGGATGTGATTAGTTGGGAAGAGTTTCAAACAGCCTTTAGAGTCCAATATGTGCCACGAGCTGCCTAGAGAAGGATGTATGCTATGTTTTTGAGTCTAGTACAGGGCGATATGTCTGTGGATGATTACGAGAGTCGATTTACCACTCTATTGAAATATGATCCAGAGACCTTTAAAAATGAAGAGCTCCGCATCAAGAGATTTGTATATGGACTAAAACCCATCATTAGAGATCGATTGATAATGTTGTGTATTACTAAGTGTGAGATCTGAGAATTTTAGATATATTTTAATGATGTAATAAGAACTTGAAGTGTAATTTATTGAGCTAGGTGAATTGTGGAAATTATATTTGGAGATTTATGTGTAAGTGTTTAACATAAGTGTGAAACTAAGAGGTCAGATCAATCTTGGAGAAGGAGAGATCGATCTGGTGAGTTAAAAATGACAAGGAAGGGGGAAAGTAAGTGAGCAGATCGATCTCCAATGGAAGAGGATCAATCTCCTTATAATTCTATTTGAGAGAAGATCGATCTCATGAGGAAGGGATCGATCTCCAAATGTTTCTGTTTGGGAGAAGATCGATCTCCTCAAGGAGTAGATCGATCTCAGAAAACCATAAAGAGATCGATCTCACCCCTCGACAGATCGATCTCCTAGGCATAAAATTACCCCAAATCGTCCCTAAATTTAAATGCAGATTGATCTCATCAAGAGCCAGATCGATCTTTTACCCTCAGTCTATATAAGGAACCCCTGCCTTCTCCTGTAATTTCATTTTCTCTCTCTTTAAAACCCCCATTTCTACCGAAGCCCTAGCTTTTTGACTCATCCAAAGCACCCATTTCAGTCCGAATCAGAGGTTGTGGCAAGAAGGGAAGTTGTTCCTCATCAAAGGGAGAACAACATACTAAGAAATCGAAGGACGAATCGAATCGAGACGTGGGTTGTGCACCTTACAAGCTTTGGGTAATTTCTAAACCTCGATCTTGATATTTGAGATGATTTTGGTGATAATGGTTGTTGGCATTGTGTTGAAGTAGCTAGAAAATGATTAGGGATTGATGAAATTACAATGTAGTTGGAGTGATAATGATATTTAACAATTTTGGTCATTTTGGGAATTTTGAGCTATAAATGGAAATTTAGACAATGAGGTGAATTAGCATAGATATTATGGCATGGGCAGTATAGGATGTTGAGATGCTGTGAATGAGATTGTGGATTGAGATAGAGTTAGGAGAAATGAGAGATTTGAGGTGTTATGAGCAATTATGCTCGATTTTGAGAATTGAGGTTACTGTGATGATGAGTATTGATGTTTTAACATCGTTTGGACAGCTCGGGAGTTCCAGAGTGGAATGCGAGACTAGTCCGTGACAAGGGGGAAAACAATTGCACTATATGAGGTGCAAAGAGGTAAGGGAAACTAAACCATTTATGTATGTGATTTGTGAACTATTATAGCATGAATTGCGATTTATAAAACAAGCATGTTTGATGTGTTGTGTTTGATAAGAATGCACATGATTTTATAGCTGGTTGGAGCCCAATGTTTTTATGAGAAATGAATTGGGCTCTACGTTAAGGTAATATTGAGATTTGAGAAATGTGTACGTGTTTTGCCGGTTGGAACTTGGTTTTAAATATGTTTTGTGTTGAGTACAAAATGGTTTTTAAATGAGTTTTATGAGAAAGAAACCACTATGAGTTCTACGGGAAGGCAAACTAGTTTTACATGATAATGGCTATTTATAAAGACTCAGGTGTGTAATTTTGAGTACACACCGGGCATTGCTCTGGTAGCATGTAAGTCCGATTTTTCTCCGTTCTAGTAACGTGAGAAACCCCATTCTGTGGTTGTGCCACGTATATTTGGTGGCCGTTGCCACGTGAGAAACCCTATTCTGTGGCTGTGCCACGTATATTTGGTGGCCGTTACCACGTGAGAAATCCCATTCTGTGGCTGTGCCACTTGTGAATCTAAATCAGTGGCTATGCCACGTGTGTTTGGTGGCTGTGCCACGTGCATTATTATCACAGTGATTTTATCACATTTATTGAGAAAGCCATTATCGCATTATTCTCACATTGCTTGTTATTGCTCTATACTGAGCCTTTTACTTCATGTTTCCACATGATTTTGAGATATGAGAATGTGGTTTTGAGAACTTTCATGCTATGGTTTTCAAATGAGTATACTAAGTTTTACGTGCAAATAAATATTTTATGATGTGCATTATGGTTTATATAACGAGTCCCTTACCCCCTTACTGAGCGATTTAGAAGCTCACCCTGTTTTCTTTCCCCCCAGATTTCTTCAAGTAAAAAAGGGTTTCCCTGCGACGTACGGAGTAGTGGCTAGTGGAGGACTTGAGCTCCAGGCCATATATTGTGTTTTGAGGTACCATTTATCTTTTCATGTACCCAGACAATTATTTTAATTATAGACACTTGATGTATAACATTGTATGGGATGTATTAGGATTAATTAACTTAATATTGAGTAATGTATATGATACGATATATGTTATCTAATGATGAGATCCTGAGGTATGATATGTATGACACTGTACCGGAATACAGCCTTAATTGTGATTTGACGAGTAAAAAGTTTTTAAATTTGCCCTATTTTTTGCGTTTTCGAGGCGTGACAGAGCTTTCTTGGCATCAGAGCTTAGGGTGTCTAGTACTGTCAGTGTCGATTAAGTGAAATAGAATACATCCCAAGTGTCTGTAATAGTCTGGTCATGAACTGAATTTGAGGATTGAGATTTCAATCCATTTTGATATGTACGCGCGGGAGACGAGTTGAGATAGAGAATGAGTGGACGACGAGGTCGTTCGAGGAGGCAGGTAAAGTCCCCTCCGCCACCTGCCCCCCAACCAGAGAGTCCTAACTGTCGATTTAATAGGATTGAGACCGATGTGAGGCAAGGTTTTGAGCAGATGGCAGCGCTATTCGCGCAACACTTTGGAGTTAATGCCTTGGGTACTACTCCTACACCACCACAAGGACCTCCCATACCCCCAGTACAGATGGACCCAGTGCCTCCCGTCACTCAGCCTGATGACAGAAGTATGGTCCGAATGAAGGATTTTCTGAAGATGAATCCACCCATATTTAGGGGAAAGAAGGATCCTACAGAGGCTGAGGAGTGGCTGACGAAGTTGAGTATTATATTTGATTATCTGGGGTGCACCGATGCTGAGAGGGTCAGTATGAGTATCTATATGTTGAAGGGGAGAGCTCGAGATTGGTGGGGCACTACCCAGGGTATTCTAATGTCATGCCAAGATGTGATTGGTTGGGAAGAGTTTCATACAGCCTTTAGTTCCCAATATGTACCACGAGCCGCCCAGAGAAAGAAACAGGCCGAGTTTCTGAGTTTGGTACATGGTGATATGTCTGTGGATGACTATGAGAGCCAATTCACCGAGCTATTGAGATATGACCCAGAGACCTTCAAGAATGAAGAGCTCCACACAGAGAAGTTTGTGTATGGATTGAAGCCCATCATCAGAGATAGATTGATAGGGCTATGTATTACTGAGTTTGGAGATGCTATGAGACGAGCACAAGAGATTGAAAGAGGAATTGAAATGGTACAATCCCAGAATGAGCTCAGAGCAGTGAATAGAGATAAGGGCAAGAGGCCAGCGATTTTTCAAACTGATGCTCGAAGAGGTTCCTTCAGAAGAGAAAGGATTGAGGTGCAGAAGGGCAGACTAGAGAGACCCAGAGTTTACACTAACATCAGGGAGACCCCTCGAGATGTCAGGCCTGAGACAAGGTTTTGCAGAAATTATGGCTGAATGCATGTGGGAAGTTATACTGGGTCGATCCATGGATGTTTTAGATGTGGAGACATAGGTCACATGGTGAAGGATTGCCATCAACCTCAGAAACCACATGTCTTGGAGCCCACTAGACAACAGCCTCAAAGAGTGAACCCCCAGAGATGGGCCACTGCTGCAGAGAAGGGAAAAAGCCTGTTGCACAGGGACATGTGTTTGCCCTAGATAAGGAGACCGCAGACACTTCTGCAGAAACTATAAGAGGTACACTCTCTATTTGTGATCATAAGGCTCATGTGTTGATAGATCCAGGATCCACGCATTCGTTCATTTCTGAGTATTTTGGATGTAGATTAAACTTGAAGTTTGAACCTCTAGAATATATACTACATGTAAATACCCCTATATGTGAATCCCAGAGAACTGAGTTAATCTGTAGAGGATGTGAGATAAATGTGGGAGATAGAGTGATGTTAGCAGATCTAATCATGTTGATTATACATGGGTTTGATGTAATTTTGGGAATGGATTGGCTAGTAACCAATCGAGCGAGTTTAGACGGCTACACTAAGATTGTAACTTTCTCCCTACCTGAACCTTACAGTGTACGGTTGAGATATTGAGGAAATGAATATGTGGAATTCTAGTAAGTAATTTGAGAATTTTAATATTATTTTGGAGAATATTAAATATGATTGTTCATGTGAAGGTTATGAGACACTCATCTCAGACGATGAGCGGGAACATCTGAGGATTGAGGATATACCTGTGGTGTGTGAATTTCTGGATGTTTTCCCAGATGAGTTGCTAGGTTTGCCACCAGAGAGAGAGCTAGAGTTTACCATTGATCTGGTACTAGGTACTCAGCCGATCTCTAAACCTCCCTACAGGATGGCATTAATGGAACTTGCGAAATTGAAGAAACAATTACAGGAGTTATTGGATCAAGGGTTTATTAGACCCAGTGTTTCACCGTAGGGAGCACCAGTATTATTTGTTAAGAAGAAGGATGGTAGTCTAAGATTATGCGTAGACTACCGGTTGTTGAATAAAGCCATGGTGAAGAATAAATATCCATTGCCCAGGATTGATGATCTACTTGATCAGCTGAGAGGGGCATCAGTCAGTCTTTTCTAAGATTGATTTGAGATCGGGCTATCACCAATTGAGGATCAAGGAAGAAGATATTCCAAAGACGGCTTTCAGGATGAGGTATGGCCATTATGAATTTCTGGTGATGTCCTTTGGATTGACGAATGCCCCTACAGTGTTTATGAGATTAATGAACGAGGTGTTCAGAGACTATCTAGATAAGTTTGTGATAGTCTTTATTGATGATATCCTGGTGTACTCTCAGTCGTATGAGGAGCATGCACAACATTTGTGGTTAGTACTTCAGATACTCCAAGATAAGCAATTATATGGGAAGCTTAGTAAGTGTGAGTTTTGGCTGGATCGAATAGCTTTCCTTAGTCATATAGTCTCAGAGGAAGGGGTATCAGTGGATCCAAGTAAAGTAGAGACTGTGCTTAACTGGGAAAGACTGAGGATAGTTACTGAGGTGCGAAGCTTCCTTGGTTTGGCAGGGTATTACAGAAGATTTGTGGAAGGATTTTCCAGGATTGCCGCTCCTTTGACTAAACTCACGCGTAAGGAGACTCCGTTCATATAGACTGATCAGTGTGAGCTCAGTTTTCAGGAGTTAAAGAGGAGATTGACAATGGCACTTGTATTAACTATTCCTGAGGGATCAGGAGGATTTTCAGTGTATAGTGATGCATCTCATCAAGGATTAGGGTGCATGCTTATACAGCACAGAAGAGTGGTCGCATATGGATCGCGATAGTTGAAAGACCATGAGCGGAATTACCACACACATGATCTGGAGTTAGCCGCTGTGGTATTTGCCTTGAAGATCTGGCGACACTACTTATATGGGGAAAGATTCCAAATCTTCACTGATCACAAGAGTTTGAGATATCTCTTTGATCAGAAAGAGTTAAACATGAGACAAAGGAGATGGATGGAACTCCTTAAGGACAATGACTGCAAGATTCTATATCATCCGGGTAAGGCGAATGTAGTTGCTGATGCCCTGAGCAGGAAGAGTATGATATCTGCTATGATGATCAGGGAATGGGATTTACTGAAGCAATTCGCCAAACTCCGGATCAAAGTTAAAGAGATAGAGACTGGATTTTTGGCTAGCTTGCGGATAGAGCCCAGGATCATGGATCAGATTAGAACTGGGCAGCGCAATGATCAGAGGTTGATAGATGTGGTTAGCCCAGCTGAACAGAGTTCGCAGTTGGATCTCACAGTCAGTGAGGATTGATTGTTGAGATTCAGAGGACGGATTTGTGTACCAAATGATGATACCCTAAAGAGACAGATACTGAGAGAATCTCACTGCTCGCGATACACCATGCACCCAGGGAGTACTAAGATGTACCGAGATTTGAGAAAGGTGTACTGGTGGAGTGGTATGAAGCGAGACGTGGCAGAGTATGTGGCCAGAACTAGAGGAATTGAAGAAACAACTACAATAATTATTGAATCAGGGATTTATTAGACCCAATGTCTCACCGTGGGGAGCTCCAGTGTTATTCGTAAGAAAGAAGGATGGTAGTCTCAGATTATACATAGACTACCGACTATTGAATAAAGCCACAGTGAAGAATAAATACCCATTACCCAGGATTGACGATCTGCTTGATCAGCTTAGAGGGGCCTCAATCTTCTCTAAAATTGATTTAAGATCGGGCTATCACCGATTGAGGATTAAGGAGGAAGATATTCCGAAGACAGCCTTTAGGACAAGGTATGGCCATTATGAATTTATAGTGATACCCTTTGGATTGACAAATGCCCCTGCAGCCTTTATGAGGTTAATGAATGAGGTGTTCAGAGACTATCTAGATAAGTTTGTGATAGTTTTTATTGATGATATCTTTGTGTACTCTCAATCTTAAGAGGAGCACGCACAATAATTGTGGTTAGTACTTTAGATACTTTGAGATAAGCGATTATATGGAAAGTTAAGTAAATGTGAGTTTTGGCTGGATCAGATAGCTTTTCTTGGTCATATAGTTGCAGCGGAAGGAGTACCAGTTAATCCAATTAAAGTGGAGGTTTTGCTTAATTAGGAAAGACCGAGGATAGTTACAGAGGTATGAAGCTTCCTTGGTTTGGCAGGGTATTATAGAAGATTTGTGGAGGGATTTTCCAGGATTGCAGCTCCTTTGACCAAGCTCATGCGCAAGGAGACTCCGTTCATATGGACTGATCAATGTGAGCTCAATTTTCAGGAATTAATGAAGAGATTAACAGCGGCACCTGTGTTGACTATCTTTAAGGGATCAAGAGGATTTTTAGTGTATAGTGATGCTTCCCATCAAGGATTGGGGTGTGTGATCATGTAGCATGGAAGAGTGGTCACCTATGGATCACGATAGTTGAAAGCTCATGAGCGAAATTACCCTACGCATGATTTGGAGTTAGCCGCTGTGGTATTTGCATTGAAGATCTGGCGACACTACTTATATGGGGAAAGATTCCATATCTTCACTGACCACAAGAGTTTGAGGTATCTGTTTGATCAAAAAGAGTTAAATATGAGACAAAGGAGATGGATGGAACTCCTTAAGGATTATGACTGCGAGATTCTATACCATCCGGGGAAGGCGAATGTAGTTGCTGATGCCCTGAGCAGGAAGAGTATGATATCTGCTATGATGATTAGGGAATGGGATTTATTGGAGCAGTTCGTCGAACTCCGAATCAGAGTTAAAGAGGTAGAGACTAGATTTCTGGCTAGTATGCGAATAAAGCCCAGGATCATGGATCGGATTAGAACTAGACAGCATTATGATCAGAGGTTGATTGATATGGCTAGCCAAGCCCATCAGACTTGACAGTCAGATCTCGTAGTCAGTGAGGATGGATTGTTGAGATTCAGAGGATGAATTTGTGTACCGAACAATGATACCCTAAAGAAACAGATACTGAGAGAATCCCACTGCTCGTGATACACTATACACCTAGGGAGCACTAAGATGTACCGAGATTTGAGAAAGGTATACTGGTGGAGTTGTATAAAGCGAGATGTGGCAAATTATGTGGCCAGATGTTTAGTGTGCCAGTAAGTGAAAGCTGAGCATCAGAAGCTCGGAGGATTATTACAGCATTTACCTATGCCTACATGGAAATGGGAGCATGTCACCATGGACTTTATTATGGATTTACCGAGGACCCGAAGAGGTCGTGACGCTATATGGGTCATAGTGGATAGACTGACAAAAAGTGCCCACTTCCTTGCCATCAAGAGCACATATACTATGGATGTCTTAGCTTAGTTATATGTCAGCGAGATAGCTAGATTACATGGGGCTCCAGTGAGTATTACTTCTGACAGAGATTCTCGATTTACCTCCAGATTTTAGACCCATTTTCAGGAGTCTACGAGATCTCGATTGAGTTTTAGTACCGCCTATCATCCTCAGATAGATGGGCAGTCAGATAGGACTATTCAGACCCTAGAGGATATGTTGAGGGTGTGTACGATGGCTTTTAAGGGATCATGGGATGATCACCTGCCCCTAGCAGACTTTGCGTACAATAATAGCTATCATGCGAGTATTAGAATGGAACCTTTTGAGGCTTTATATGGTAGGAGGTGTAGATCCCCTGTAGCTTGGGAAGAAGTGGGTAACAGAAAGATAAATGCTCCCGAGCTTGTTGAACAGGCTGTACAGAGTGTGAAACTCATATGTGAGAGATTACGAGATGCACAGAGTAGACAGAAAAGCTACACTGATGTGCATAGATGGCCACTCGAGTTTGATGTTGGTGATGCAGTATTTTTAAAGATATCACCAAGTAAGGGTATCATGAGATTTGGAAAGAAAGGAAAATTTAGTCCTTGATACATTGGACCATTTGAGATTCTTGAGAGAGTGGGAGAGGTAGTGTAAGACCCAAATTTTTATCATATTTCCTTATGATTCACGTGATGTAAACATGGTTATATGTAAATTGAATCATAAGAAGAGTTTTACGTGAATGAAAAATGCAAATGGAATGAATAAAAATTCCCGAATGCATTTAAAGATCAAATGAAGGATTGAAATGGCCACAGATTACATGAATGGGAATTAGACCATTCAGATTGGAGATAAGGATTTAAAACATGAAATGAGAAAGGGTTCGTGAAGGGAAGTTGTGTTGATTTGGTCCGAATACGTTGAAGGGTAAAATGGTCAAAAGACTCGAAATTCGGTGTCAATTTGGTAAGAAATTGACACTGTAAACATGGATGCAAGGAATCTTGATCAATAAAGGAGAAATAATTAAATTTCAGGTTAAATTGATTAAGATATGAATTTACTGGAATAAACCGAAATTTTCACCTCAGGAAATTATCCCCAAAATATTGGAAAAATACACCGAAAAGAAAAAATAAGACAGATAAATACATTTAAAATAAAATATTAATTTACTTGGGATATTTTTGGTTTTATTATATTTTATTTGATTAAAATAAAATATAATAAAAGAATAAAATTAAAAAAAAAAGAGGCAGAATCGAATTCTGCAAACGAAACAGAAAGAAAACGAAGCAAACGAAAGCGAGGGCGAGAGACCGAGGGAAACGACCCCTCTCGGGCGAGCCTCAACCATCGGACCAGCACGAGATGGTAGGCAACGGCATGACCGGCATAGTGGGAGCCACCGACAAACCCCACTTGCAACGATGTGGCCTGAAGGAGGAGATCGGAAGAGGAGAGTGTCACGGGAGAGAAAGCGAGATTCGTCGGCGATGGCACCGATTCGACCCACCTCGAGGCCAGTCGAAGGTTCCCCTCTCGATGGAGCACAGATTGGTGTCGAAAACTGCCAGAGAATCGACCGGACGATGTTGAAATGGCAAAGATGAGCCTGAACCGGTATGGACCGGTTCGATACAGTGAGGGTATGCAGAACTGGACCGGACCAGTTCAGCCAAAAAGAAAAGAAAGAAAAGAAAAAGAAAAAAGGGAAAAAGAAAAAGAGGAAAATTTGGGGAAAAATCTAGTGATACAGTCGAGCTACGGGTAAGCCGATAAGTGGTCAAATGAACCGATTTAATTTTTGAAATAATTATTAAAATATATATTTGACCCAAAAAATATATAAATGTGTAGCTCGATAATTGGCGACAAACGAGATGTCACGACCCGAAAACGTAAAAAACAGGGCAAATTTAAACTATTATTTACATCAATACACATTTATGGGTGCATTCCTGTACAGCGTCATGCATCAATATTTATATATATCATAAAACCACACCTCAGGATCTAATCATCACATAATTAAATATATCAAATCAGATACATTCCTCAACTCAGATTGAATTATCCTAATAGATCCTATGCATCATAGTACATCAATTGTCTGTAAATACAATTATAGTCTGGTTACATGAAATAATAGAATGTACCTCAAGTACAATATGTGACCTGGAGCTCGAGTCCTCCACTGGCCACTAATCCGTACGTCACAGGAAAATTCTCTTCACTTGAAGAAATCTGGAGAAAAGGTAAAATAGGGTGAGCTTCTAAATCGCTCAGTAAGAGGGTAAGGGATTCATTAATAAGAAAATAATTTGTACAGCATAATCATTTTGTTTTACATGATAAACTCAATAAACTCAGTGAAAAAGGTAGCATGAATAGTTAAAACATCATCTCAAAGCCCATGTAAAAGCATGATAATAAATGACTCAATTCAAGGTTACAAGCATGTCGAAATCAAGATGCGATAATGGCATTTCTCTTTAAAACGTGATGAAAATCACTGCAATAGTAATGCACGTGGCACGGCCACTAAATAAAATCTACACGTGGCACAACCACTAATTAAAATCCGCACTTGGCATAGCCACCAAACACACGTGGCACAGTCACTGATTAAGATTCGCACGTGGCACAGCCACCAAATACACGTGGCACAGCCACTGATTAAGATTCGTACGTGGTAGGTAACCAACGCTACCAAAGTAGGGGTAATCTCATGTTACCAGAATGGAGGAATATCGGACTTACATGCTACTAGAGCAATGCCCGATGTGTATTCAAAATGACACACCTAAGTCTCAATCAATAGCCATTATCATAAAAATCGTTTTGCCTTCACGTAAAGCTCATAATGGTTTTCTCTCATAAAACTCATTTCAAACCGTTTTGTACCCAACACAAAATATGTTAAAACCGAGCTTTAACCGGCAAAACCATGCACACATTTTCTCAAACCTTAGTACGCCTTAACATAGGGCCCAAAACACTTTTCACATTTTAAACACAAAATGGTTATAAAACGTTTTCACATATAGTTTATAACTCATAAAAGGTTGGGCCCCAACCGGCTATAAAATTGTGTGCAATTCTCATTCACAACACATAAAATATGCTTGTTTTCTCAATCGAAAATCATGCTACAATATTATCACATACATAAATGAGTTTAGTTTTTCTTACCTCTTTGCACCTCTTATAGTGCAATCGTTCCCCCATATCACGGACTAGCCTCGCATTCCACTCTGGAACTCTTGAGCTGTCCAAACGATGTTAAAACATCAATATCTCGGCTCAATTTCATTATCGAGCATACATTTGCTCATATTTCTCACCAATACCTAAATCTCTCAATTCTCATAACTCTATCACCCTTCATAATCCCATCCACTACATTTCCAATCCTACATTTATTGTGCATAAAAACCCACGCCGATATTCATCTCATTGCTTCGATTTCAATTTATAACAATAATTTCCAAAATTACCATAATTGCATAATAACATCTCTACTCCAACAAAATCATAGTTTCAACAATCCCAAATCATTTCCCAACTAATTTATCACAATATCCATGCTCACAATCACCAAAAATTACTTCAAAATCAAAGATCGAGGTTTAGAAAATTACCCAAACTTGTGGAATGCTCAACTCACACCTCGATTCGATTCGTCTTTTGATTTTCAAGTATGTTGTTCTCCTTTGGGTGAGCAACAACTTTTCTTCTTGCCACAACTCTTGATTTGGACAGAAATGGGCGATTTGGAAGAGAGAGAAAGCTAAGGTTCGGCTGAAATGGAGGTTTGAAAGAGAGAGAAAAGATGAAATGCAAGAAAACATAGGGATTTTTTTATAGACGGAGGGTAGGAGATCGATCTGGCTCTTGGTGAGATCGATCTGCATTTGAATTTAGGGACGATTTGGGGTAATTTTATGCATAGGAGATCGATTTGTCGAGGGGTGAGATCCATCTCTTAATGGCTTTATGAGATCAATCTACTCCAATTATGAGATCGATCTTTAGTTTACAGAATACTTCATGAGATCGATCTGCTCCTTGAGGAGATCGATCTTCTCCTTAATAGAAACATTTTGAGATCGATTCCTTCCTCATGAGATCGATCTCTTCATTACAGAATCGTAAGGAGATCGATCCTCTTCCATTGGAGATCAGTCTGCTCACTTAATTTCTCCTTCCTTGTCATTTTTAACTTACCAGATCGATCCTCTCTTCTCTAAGATCGATCTGGCCCCATAGTTTCACACTTTAACATAAAATCTCATTTATAACTCATTCATCACTTAAAATTTCATTCCATACCACCTCAATATATGAATACATCATATTTAGTTCAATCAATTACACTTCATGTTCTCATTACATAATTTGGTATGTGTAAAATTCTCAGATCTCACATCCTCCCCACCTTAAAAAGAATTTGGTCCTCCGAATTCAACTTAACTTGTCAAATAGATGGGGGTATTTCTCCTTTATGAGACTTTCCAATTCCCACGTTGCCTCTTCCATTGAGTGAAATTTCCACAAAACTTTCACTAATGGGATGTTCTTGGTTCTAAGTACCTTCTCCTTTCCATCGAGAATCCGAAAGGGTTCTTCAGTGTAGCTCATGTCCTTTTGTATATCCATCTCTTCGTACTCTATGACATGGGAAGGGTTCGGGTGGTACTTCCTCAACATAGACACATGGAAGACGTTGTGTATTCCGAACATCTGTGGGGGTAACGCCAATCTGTAGGTTACTTCTCCCACTCTCTCAATAATCTCGAAGGGTCCTATGTATCGAGGACTCAACTTCCCTTTCTTCCCAAACCTCATGATACCCTTACTCAGTGATATCTTCAGAAATACTGCATCACCAATATCAAACTCGAGTGGATGTCTAGCACATCCGCGTAGCTTTTCTATCTACTCCGTGCAGCCCGTAATCTCTCACATATGAGTTTCACACTCTGTACAGCCTGTTCAACAAGTTCGGGAGCATTTATCTTTCTGTCACCGACTTCTTCCCAAGCTACAAGGGATCTACACCTCCTACCATATAGAGCCTCAAAAGGTGTCATTCCAATACTTGCATGATAGCTGTTATTGTATGTAAACTCTGCTAGGGGCAGGTGATCATTCCATGATCCCTCAAAATCCATCGTACACGCCCTCAACATATCCTCCAAGGTCTGAATAGTCCTCTCTGACTGACCATCTGTCTGAGGATGATAGGCGGTACTGAAACTCAATCGTGATCCCATGGACTCCTAAAATTGGGTCAAAAATCTAGAAGTAAATCGGGAATCTCTGTCAGAAGTAATACTCACTAGAGCCCCATGTAATCTAGTTATCTCGCTGACATATAACTCAGTTAAGGTATCCACAGTATCTGTGCTCTTGATAGGAAGTGGGCACTCTTTGTCAGTCTATCCACTATAACCCATATAGCGTCACGACCTCTCCGGGTCCTCGGTAAACCCATAATAAAGTCCTTGGTGACATGCTCCCATTTCCATGTAGGTACAGGTAAAGGCTATAGTAGTCCTCCGGGCTTCCGATGCTCAGCTTTCACTTGCTGGCACACTAAACATCTGACCACATACTCTGCCACGTCTCGCTTCATACCACTCCACCAGTATACCTTTCTCAAATCTCAGTACATCTTAGTACTCCCTAGGTGCATGGTGCATCGCGAGCAGTGGGATTCTCTCAATATCTGTCTCTTCAGGGTATCATCGTCCAGTACATAAATTCGTCCTCTGAATCTCAACAATCCATCCCCAATGATTGTGATATCCGACTGCGAAGTCTGTTAAGCTTGGCTAACCTTATCTATTAACCTCTGATCACTGCATTGCCCAATTCTAATCTGATCCATGATCCTGGGCTCTATTTGTAGGGTAGCCAAAAATCCAATCTCTACCTCTTTAACTCTGATCTGGAGTTCGACGAACTGCTCTAGTAAATCTCATTCCCTGACCATCATAGCAGATATCATACTCTTCCTGCTCAGGGCATCAGCAACTACGTTCGCCTTACCCAGATGGTATAGAATCTCCTAGTCATAATCCTTAAGGAGTTCCATCCACCTCCTTTGTCTCATGTTTAACTCCTTTTGATCAAATAAATACCTCAAACTCTTGTGGTTAGTGAAGATATGGAATCTTTCCCCATATAAGTAGTGCTGCCAGATCTTCAAGGCAAATACCACATCAGCTAACTCCAAATCATGTGTGGGGTAATTTCACTCATGATCTTTCAATTGTCGCGACCCATAGGCGACCACTCTTCCATGCTACATGAGCACACACCCCAGTCCTTGATGGGATGCATCACTATAAACTGAAAATATTCCTGATCCCTCAGCAATAGTCAACACAAGTGCCGCTGTCAGTCTCCTCTTCAATCCTAAAAATTGAGCTCACACTGATCAGTCCATATGAACGGAGTCTCCTTACGTGTGAGCTTAGTCAAAGGAGCGGCAATCCTGGAAAATCCTTCCACAAATCTTCTGTAATACCCTACAAAACCAAGGAAGCTTCGTACTTCTGTAACTGTCCTCGATCTTTTCCAATTAAGCACAACCTCTACTTTACTTAGATCCACTGATACTCCTTCCTCTGAGATTATATGACCAAGGAAAGCTATCTGATCCAGCCAAAACTCACAATTACTAAGCTTTCCATGTAATTGTTTATCTCGGAGTATTTGAAGTACTAACCACAAATGTTGTACATGTTCCTCATATGACCGAGAGTATACCAGGATATCATCAATAAAAACTATCACAAATTTATCTAGATAGTCTCTGAACACCTCATTCATTAATCTCATAAAGGCTGCAGGTGCGTTCATCAATCCAAAGGACATCACTAGAAATTCATAATGGTCATACCTTGTCTTGAATGCTGTCTTCGAAATATCTTCTTCCTTAATCCTTAATTGGTGATAGCTCGATCTCAAATCAATCTTAGAAAAAGGCCCCTCTTAGCTGATCAAGTAGATCATCAATTCTTGGCAATGGGTATTTATTCTTCACCATGGCTTTATTCAATAATCGATAATCTACGCATAATCTGAGACTACCATCCTTCTTCTTAACAAATAAAACTGGTGCTCCCCACGGTGAAACACTGGGTCTAATAAACCCTTGATCCAATAACTCTTGTAGTTGTTTCTTCAATTCCTCAAGTTCCACTAATGCCATCCTGTATGGAGGTCTAGAGATCGGCTGAGTATCTAGTACCAAATCAATGGTAAACTCCAGCTCTCTCTCTAGTGCTAAACTTGGTAGCTCATCTGGGAAAACATCCAGAAATTCACACACCACAGGTATATCCTTAATCCTTGGATGTTCCTGATCATCATCTGAGATGAGTGTTTCATAACCTTCACATAAACAATCATATTTAGTACTCTCAAGAGCAACATCAAAATTTCAATTTGCTTACAAAATTCAATACGTCTATTTACTCAATATTCCAAACGTACACTGTATGGTTCAGGTAGGGAGAAAGTTACAATCTTAGTGTAGCAGTCTAAACCCACTCGATTGGTTGCCAGCCAATCCACCAAAATTACATCAAACCCATGCATATTTAATATTATTAGATCTGCTAACATTACTTTATCTCCCACCTTTATTTCACATCTTCTACAGATCAAATCAGTTCTCTGGGATTCATGCATAGGGGTATTTACATATAGTATGCATTCTAGAGGTTCAAACTTCAAATTTAATCTACATGCAAAATACTCAGAAATAAATGAATGCGTGGACCCTGAATCAATCAACACATGAGCCTTATGATTACAGACAGAGAGTATACCTCTTATAGTTTCTGCAGAAATGTCTACGGTTTCCTTATCCAGGGCACACACGTCCCTGTGTAAGAGGCTTCTTCCTTTTCTCTGCAGTAGTGGCCCGTCTTTGGGGATTCACTCTCTGAAGCTGTTGTCTAGTAGGCTCCGGAGCAAGTGGTCTCTGAGGTTGAGGGCAGTCTTTCACCATATGACCCATGTCTCCACATCTAAAACATCCATGGATCAACCCAGTACAACATCCCTCATGCATTCGGCCATAATTTCTGCAAACCCTTATCTCAAGCCTAGCACCTCGAGGGGTCTCCCTAATGATGGGATAAGCTCTAGGTCTCTGTATGTCAGGACCCATTCTCAATCCATGACTTAACCAAAAACCACTATAAATTTTTAACATTTTTAACTTGCCTTTCCTCTCTTCAATGGTTGGGCTGTGATTCGATGTCAGAGTCCTCGCTTACCACATTATCCATTATCATACAAACATGTCAATATACTATTACTGACTGTAACTATTTTTATTACACATGTAAGATTATATAAAATCTAATACAAATACATTCCCCATAATATATATCGTATACATCACTGTGTTGTTTCTATGCTTAGATGCACAACTGTATAAAATATGTATACCTGGTGATCGATAGGAACTAGCAGTGGACTCAGGAATACTATCCCTCAACAGCTCTCGCTCTACTGCTGACGCTCTGTAGAGAGATGTAAAGAAAGGGGGTGAGCATACAACGCGCTCAGTAAGGAAATCAGGCAAGCAAGTAGATATCTACACTATCTACCCAAAATAATGCTATGCCTTCAAAACATTATTTCCTTTACTCACTTTAAAAGCATGTCTTGAAATATAATATATATACTTGTACAGATTAAATCCCATGTACAGAAATCATGCTTTCTTTCTCAAATGTAGGCAGGTAATGCAAAACAATGCATCTTTATATAAATCATGCCTTTTATGTAAATCATGCCATGTATATTTAAATCACAATAAATATGGCATTAAATAATTCACATCACAAAATCGGAGTCCGACCCATCCCTCAGGTCTGTCCGCAATTTAAATCAGTCAATCAATGTGATATATCATGTGAGACTCTGTGGTGAAATGCAAATAGTATCTTGGACTATGATCATATCCGATATGTGAACCCAGGCCACACAGATCTCGGTGCGCGGGGTATCACTGCTGCAACGGGAGGATGGTCAGTCCACTACAGTCGTCAGCTATACGTAACACACGGTACAGCATACTCCTCGTGCCCCCGAGCATGGTACAAAGTACACCCGTGGACCCTACATCACAGTCAGGGTGCCTGCCATAGGTCTTAGCCCTCAAACCATGGAATATCATACCATGTCTATATTACCCTCATGCGGATATCCTCTCACAAGATGTGACACACAGTCACACTAGGACTCGGGCATGGGCTTTAACATGTATTATATATCACATACAGTGTACGTCTTGAGTGCGACTCACAGTCGACACTCCGCTCAAACACTGTTTCACATCACAAACTCAACTCTAGTGTGAGTAAACCTCTAGCAACTAGGTCAATGCATAGTTCATGTATTAAATCAAGTACGAGCAATAGCTCCAGTACCATGCTATGCATAATATCATTAAATCAAGTACGAGCAATAGCTCCAGTACTATGTCATGTATAAACCATGAAGAATCGAGTACGAGCAACGCTCCAGCACTCTGTCATGTATCTCATGTAAAAACTCGAGTACGAGCTAATCGCTCCAGCACTCTGTCATGCATATATCATATAAAACTGAGTACAAGTAAAACTCTAGTACTCTATCATGCATGTCATGGAAATCTAGTGCGTATCAAAATCCAGCACTAATGTATGTGGAAAACATATGAAATCCAGTGCGAGCTGTGCTCTAGCACGATTCATTCTCACATAATATGATAGATGGCTCTTTAAAAAGGGATGGTTTAAAATATTAAAATCAGCACTATAAAGTGTGCTTAAGTCACATCAACCTTAAAATCATTAGCCCATCTATTTATTTTCATGCTAAACAGCAGTTAAACACTCATAATAATAGTTTCGATGCTTTTTACAACTTTTCACAAAAGTTGACTTTTTGACTAACTAGGGGCAAAATCATAATTTACCACTATCGGGTCGCAATAATTATTATTCACTTTCTCTGACCCTCAGAGTTTTTAAGTGAATGTAAAACCAGACTAAAATACGTGCAGGTATCTCTAATTACTCACAAAAGTCCCTTACCTCGGATCACGTCAAGTGACCTCACTTCCTCGGTGCTGCTAACTCTCGCAGTCCGATCAGCTCTCAATGTAAACTCCGGAGCTGTAAATAACCATTCCTCAGGTTAATTATACTTTTCCTACTGTATTACACATTAATACAGTCTATTTTTCCCTTAATGGGCTTTAAAAATCCTTAATGGGCCTAACTATACCTTAAGCCCATTTTCATTTTACTATTCACTTTTGTTGGGCCTATTGTGCTTGTGGGGCCCACCAACTCTTATTGGGCTTGTTCAAGGCCCATTACACCTTATTGGGCCTAAAATATTTGGGTTTGACCCATTGGGCCTTTCGGCCACATGACATGCCCGAGAGCTATCCATGCCTCGGTTTCACCATGTCATGCCATCCATGCCAATTTGTCTAGCCAATTCACTTAGGCATTTTCATAAACACTTGGTAGGCAACATTACCAACCATCATATAGTTCATTTAGGCATTTTATCAAACACCTTGATTGCCAACTGATTACATGTATTAATTAATCAAATTAATTAATTCTAATTACACCATAATCATTAACACATGTACATTAATCCATTTATGCCTAAAAATCATATTGACATAATTCAATATCCCATTACTCACTCTCGGCCTAACCCACTTCATGGTGATTTAATATGTTTCAATGCTTAAAACATATATCAACATACTTAAAATCATTCATACATTAACATATATGAAATTGAGAATTTGAAAATATACCAATTGTTGTGTTCACCCTTTGGCCGAAACTTTGGAGGCTCTCGGTTTGCACTCTATGGCTCCTTGATAGCCAATTCCAACATATGTCACTCTCCTTTCAATTTGGAACAACTTCCATGAAGGATGCAAGTTCCAATTATGCCTAATTCCTAGTGATTTCTAGTGAGAAAAAGCTTGAAAAATATGTTTCAATGGTTTCTTCTTCTAGCCGAATTTGGTGTGATGAAGATGATAATGGTTTGGCTGAATTTATAAGCCACATACTTAGCCATTAAGCTTTACTTTTCAGCCATTATACTTGACTTTCCAAACCTTAGCCATGAGTCACCTTATGAGTCACCTTATGAGTCATAGTTAACTTTAACTATGGTTAGATATTTATCTCATGGGCTTTTCCATTTGGGCTTCTCGGTTTGGGCTTTCTTAATGGGCTTTCGAGCTGAAATTTTTACTATGTCTCGGGCCTTTAATTGTCTCAAAATTTGGCCGATCAATTGGTCCAACAATTCGGTCTAAAGGACCTAAGAACTTCGATATACGCTTAGTATACCTTAATGGGCTTTAAAATTTTCACCTTAGGCCCATTACGTTTTTAACCATTAAATTTATTTCGGAATCCTTCTGAATAAATTTTCCTTACTTCTGGAGATGATTATCTTTTATTCTGGCCAAGAATATTTTTCCCCAAATTTTCCTTCACACTTAGATTAATTTTTAACCATGATTAGTCAACTATGGTAAAAGTCCACTTTCTTAACTATAGTTGACTTTTTCCTTAACCATTGACTAAGTTGACTTTTTCTCCAAATTTTGAAAGTGTCATATCTTATGTCTTACACTCTCGTCTTTATGTTTCAACCATTCTCGGTGGATAATTTCACTCGAAACACCTTATCTTGCTAAAAAGGTCCATTTCACCCTTTTTAGCTTTTACTCTCGTTTTCTATGTTCGGGACTAAATCAAGCTGACTTTCCTTCATGAGCTCTCTATACTTTCTCATTTTAAGTTCTTATTTTCAGTCAAAATGATTTAGATTTACTCGGTTTAGCCTGTGACACTCATCGCTCACATTAGGCATTTTATGTAGCTTTTGCGTGTTAAATCATTTCACTAACACTTTAAGTCTAGTAAATACTCTTCTTATGATTCAACTATAATAACATAGTGTTCATACACATAGGAATCATAAGGAATAAGCTACAAAAAAATCTGGGTCTGACACTGTAATCTGTCCTTCTGCACCTCAATCCTTCCTTTTCTAAAGGAACCTCTCTGAACATCTATTTGGAAAATCGCTGGCCTCTTACCCTTATCCCTATTCAGTGCTCTGAGCTCATTCTGGGATTGTACCATTTTGATTCCCCTCTCAATCTCTTGTGCTCGTCTCAGAGCATCTCCAAACTCAGTAACACATAGCCCTATCAATCTATCTCTGATGATGGGCTTCAATCCATATACAAATCTCTCAGTACGGAGCTCTTCATTCTTGAAGGTCTCAGGGTCATATCTCAATAGCGCGGTGAATTGGCTCTCATAGTCGTCCACAGACATATCACCTTATACCAAACTCAAAAACTCGGCATGCTTCTTTCTCTGAGTGGCTCGTGGTACATATTGGGCTCTAAATGCCGTCTGAAACTTGTCCTGGCTAATCACATCCTGACTAGACATTAGAATATCCTAGGTAGTACCCCACCAATCTCGAGCTCTCCCTTTCAACATATAGGCACCCATACTGACCCTCTCAACATCAGTACATCCCAAATAATCAAATATAACTCTCAATTCAGTCAGCCATTCCTCAACCTCAGCAAGATCCTTTTTTCCTCTGAACGTGGACGAATTCATTTTCATGAAGTCCTTCAGTCGGACCATACTTCTGTCATCAGGCTGAGTGACGGGAGGCAACGGGTCCATCTGTACTGGGGGTACAGGAGGTCCTTGTGGTGGTGTAGGAGTAGTACCCAAGGTGTTCACTCCAAAATGTTGCACGAATAGCACTACCATTTGCTCAAAACCTTGCCTCACATCGGTCTCAATCCGATTAAATTGAGAGTTAAGACTCTCTGGTTGTGGGGCAGGTGGTGGAGGTGGCTCTGCCTGCCTCCTCGAACGACCTCGTTGTCCACTCATTCTCAATCTCAATTCGTTTCCTGAGCGTACACATCAAAATTGATTGAAATCTCAATCCTCAAATTCAGTTCATGACCAGACTATTACAGAAACTTGGGATGTATTCTAATTCACTTAACCATCCTTGGCAGTACTGAACACCCTAAGCTCTGATACTAAGAAAACTTTGTCACGCACCGAAAGTGCGAAAAATAGGGTAAATTTAAACTTTTATTTACATCAATACAGATTTATGGGTGCATTCCTGTACAGCGTCATGCATCAATATTTGTATATATATCATAAAACCACACCTCAGGATCTAATCATCACATAATTAAATATATCAAATCAGATACATTCCTCAACTCAGATTGAATTATCCTAATAGATCCCATGCATCATAGTACATCAAGTGTCCGTAAATACAATTATAGTCTGGTTACATGAAATAATAGAATATACCTCAAGTATAATATGTGGCCTGGAGCTCGAGTCCTCCACTGGCCACTAATCCATACGTCATAGGAAAATTCTCTTCACTTGAAGAAATCTGGGGAAAAGGTAAAACAGGGTGAGCTTCTAAATCGCTCAGTAAGAGGGTAAGGGATTCATTAATAAGAAAATGATTTACACAGCACAATCATTTTATTTTACATGATAAACTCAAGAAACTCAGTGAAAAAGGTAGCATGAATAGTTAAAACATCATCTCAAAGCCTATGTAAAAATATGATAATAAATGGCTCAATTCAAGGTTACAAGCATATCGAAATCAAGAAGCGATAATGACATTTCTCTTTAAAATATGATGAAAATCACTGCAATAGTAATGCACGTGGCACAGCCACTAAATAAAATCTACACGTAACACAACCACTAATTAAAATCCGTACATGGGACAGCTACCAAACACACATGGCACAGCCACTGATTTCAATTCGTACGTGGCACAACCACCAAACACACGTGCCACAGCCACTGATTTAGATTCGCACGTGGCACAGCCACCAAATACACGTGCCACAGCCACTGATTAAGATTCGAACGTGGCATAGCCACCAAATACACGTGGCACAACCACTGATTAAGATTCGCACGTGGCACGGCCATAAAATACACGTGGCACAACCACTGATTTAAATTCGCACGTGGCACAACCACCAAATACATGTGGCACAGCCATTGATTAAGATTCGCACGTGGTAGGTAACCAACGCTACCAAAGTAGGGGTTATCTCACGTTACCAGAACGGAGGAATATCGAACTTACATGCTACTAGAGCAATGCCCGATGTGTATTCAAAATGACACACCTAAGTCTCAATCAATAGCCATTATCATAAAAATCATTTTGCCTTCACGTAAAGCTCATAATGGTTTTCTCTCATAAAACTCATTTCAAACCGTTTTGTACTCAACAGAAAATATGTTAAAACCGAGCTTCAACCAGTAAAACCACGCACACATTTTCCCAAACCTCAGTACACCTTAACGTAGAGTACAAAACACTTTTCACATTTTAAACACAGAATGGTTATACAACATTTTCACATATAGTTTACAACTCATAAAAGTTGAGCCCTAACCGGCTATAAAATTGTGTGCAATTCTCATTCACAAGACATAAAACATGCTTGTTTTCTCAATCGAAAATCATACTATAATATTATCACAAAACACATGCACAAATGAGTTTAGTTTTCCCTTACCTCTTTTGTCACAACCCAATTCCATTCTCTTTAACCGAAATCACTGAAAATTTTTCGCGTTTTACTGTTACCTTACCCGGTCGTGAACTAAACTCACCATACACTGTTGGGCTGTGAGTCAATAATAAACACCACATCTCATTCATTCTCAATTAATTAAAACGATGTCATACATGTGCATTTAATCGAGTACTTGTACGAATACATGTTTTACTGACATCTACATCCCCCATAAGTACAATTCAAAAGAATACTGTGCTTTTACATTGTTTAGATACAAAAAGAATCACTGTGTATATACCTCTTAGTGATGGAGATGCAGCGGAGTCCAAAATAATACGCCTCAGTCCTCACTGGGCTACTATGCACGCTCTGTAGGGGGGAAAATAGAGTGGGATGAGCAACCACACGCTCAGTAAGGCAATAATGCAAGCATGGTAGATAACTACTCTATCTACATGCTGATAGTGTTATGCATAAATCGTTTATAGTAGGAGCATGAGGAATAAAACTATGCCATGTGAATATACATATATATCATGTATCAAATCATTTGCATTGGCATATAAAACATGGTAGAGACATCATGTATAAAACATCTCATGCTCAATCTCATTTAAATTCATAAAAGGGCAATTCATTTAGAAACTTCCTTTTTGAACCAACAACATAACACCACCAAATCCACTCACAAACCACAACCACATTTACATTCCACAATTCACGCATGTGTATAAATCTAGGTCACTATATCAAAAGTGCCTATGTGAATCATTACATCATAAATCATCCCAGACCACACGCATCCAGGTGTGCGGGGTATCATGCTGGCACGAAGATGAATTATCCCTCGCCAGACTTTCTCATCACATAACCATCATGCGGTACATCGTACTCCATGTGATATACACTGTACATCGTACTCCGCAACTCATATCATGATTGGGGGTGCCATTCCTAGGTCTTACCTACCCCATACCAAGAGTTTTCTATTTTCCGTGAAGGAGAGCCTTCCTGCCGAACAGAGCCTCCCCGCCTAACAGAGCCTCCCTGCCTCCTCGGGCTTAAGGATGTTAGCTTAAGGATGTAGGGCTTAAGGGTCCTTTCCGTAAGAGAGCCTCCCCACCGAACAGAGCCTCCCCGCCTAACAGAGCCTCCCTGCCTCTTCGGGCTTAAGGATGTTAGCTTAAGGATGTAGGGCTTAAGGATCTTACCTTTACCATACCCATGTAGGAGAGCCTCCCTGCCTAACAGAGCCTCCCCGCCTCTTTGGGCTTAAGGATGTTGGCTTAAGGATCCCACCTTTACCATACCCATGTAGGAGAGCCTCCCTGCCTAACAGAGCCTCCCCGCCTCTTTGGGCTTAAGGATGTTGGCTTAAGGATCCCACCGTAAGAGAGCCTCCCCACCAAACAGAGCCTCCCCGCCTAACAGAGCCTCCCTGCCTCTTCGGGCTTAAGGATGTTAGCTTAAGGATGTAAGGCTTAAGGATCTTACCCACTTTCACAACCCTATACGAATCCCATTGTACAAGCTTGTGCGAGCAAAGCTCTAGCACGACTCATGCATCATGCATCTCCTCATAAAGAGGCGTGTACTAGCATAGCTCTAGTACGGTTATACTCATAAGATGACCATTCACAATCCACGTACGAGCAGAAGCTCCAGTACGGTTTATAGACATCATCACAATTAAATTTCAAAGTGCGAGCTAAGCTCAAGCACGTTTCACACAAGTGAAAACATAGAAATCTCGCGCGAGCGAGGCTCTAACGCGAATTATATCACATACACGCGATAGGCGGCTTACATGCATTCTAAACATCTCATAATATGCTTAGTGCCTCGTATGGGCTATTTCACAACATCATTCAAGTATTAGCCAGCCTATCCTTTTATTTGCTCAAATCAAAGCATTGTGTTTTGTAAAAGCATTCAAAACACATGATTTATGCAATTATTAGCCTTACTATCCCCTTTCATAAAATCCACTTCAAATCCAAAACCACGCATATACTCATTATCATTCACGAATATCATCAATCATTTATTTGGGCAATTCATGCATTTTCATACAACACCCAATAATCACCCACAAGTTCAAAGTACGAGCAGCTATCTCTATATACTCACAAAATTCCCTTACCTGGAATCGCGATGCGTGATTCCACTTCCTTAAGCTGCTTACTCGTACGGATCGATTCGTCTTCAACGAACTCTTCGGGACTGCACAAAATCGTATCCCGCATTATATTCGATCCATATTATGCAACCCTTGTGCTTGCTATAGTCAATTTAACCTATAGCCTCTATTGAAGTTTATTGGGCCTCGTTTCATTACTTTACCCATAGCTCGAGTCTATGGATCTTCTTAGGCCCATTAACTTACTCAAAATCGATATCAAATCGATATTAAGCTCATAGTGTTCATACTTCATGAATCCCCTCACTATGGCATTAATCAAGCATATTTATACCCATTTCTACAATTCCTCCATACTCACAATGAAATCTCATTTACCCATTTAAAATCATAAACATTGCCCCAATAACAACTTTAGCATGCCATAAATCATAGGCTCATTCAATCCCACATATCATCACATTATACCCATTTTAGATTTCTAGGTCACACCACTTCCACTACATTCTTAGGTAGTTTATCCATCAATACTCATACCAATCAACTCCAAAATCAATTAAATAACTAATACATTTGGATTGGAGTGTTAGAATCTTACCAAATGTGATTCCTCTTCTTGCTCCAAATGGTAAAGCCCTTAACTCCTTCAACTCTAAGAATGGGAAATTGCCCTCTCACTATGTTGTTCCTCTCTTTGATAGGAACAACTTTACCTCTAATGGTCTCTCTCCAAATCTCACTGAAAATGGCTAATTTTTAGAGAGGGAAAGTTAGGTTTTTGGGGTTGAGATTGTAAGGTTTGGTGTTTTTCCGAGATTTCCAAATTTTCAGCTCTCCTTATATAGAAATAACTTGAGGAGATCGATCTGGTCCAAGAGGAGATCGATCTGGTCCCTTAAAATCCCTCTTTTTCACGGCATTTTTAAGCCTGAGATCGATCTGTCGAAGCAATGAGATCGATCTGTTGAGGCATGAATCGATCTGTCGAAGCATGAGATCGATCTGGTCCCAAACAGAGAGCTAAGGAGATCGATCTGGGTGCTTGAGGATCGATCTTTTCCCTTACAGAACGCTTGGCAGATCGATCTGGCTCCATTGGAGATCGATCTGCTCTATTCTTTCGCCCAAATCGAAGCATTCTGGCTCTTCCAGATCGATCTCTCATCCTATGAGATCGATCTGGACCTCATGTTTTCCAGATTTCCTGCAGTTTCATTGCTGCAACTCATACCAACACACCCTCAATCTATTGCCATGGCCATTTCCTCATCCATCCACTTCTATAACTTGAAGATGGCATCCATTCATACCTTATGCACATTGAAACTTGTGTGCATTCATTGTATGTTCAAAGGTATGCTACATACAACCAAATGGAAGCATAACTCCATTCCATTTTACCACACTACTCCTCTTGAGTCTCAATCACATCTATCACTTGCTAGAATACATTTCTCCGTATTCATACTTAATGAAACTTGTATGTACGTTACAATTTATATTACACATACATACATTGAATCCATGGACTTACATCAATCATACTTTACATCATAAGTCCATTCATATTATTTAATCCAAGTACACACATTACCCTTATACATATACGGGGTCTTACATTCTCCCCTCCTTCAAGGAATTTGGTCCTCCAAATTAGAACCAAGTCACTCTTCAAAAAGTTGGGGGTACTTCTCCCGTATTAAGTTCTCCAATTCCCACGTGGCCTCTTCCGCCGTGTGGTGTTGCCAAAGCACTTTCACCAAGGGAATTGTCTTATTCCGCAACACTTTCTCTTTTCTGTCCAATATCCGAACCGGCTTCTCAACATACGTCATACTCTCGTGGAGCTCCAACGGCTCATATTTTATCACGTGTGCCGGGTCCGGGTGATATTTCCGAAGCATCGAGACGTGGAAGACGTTGTGGACATTCGCCAAGTCCGGTGGCAATGCCAATCTATACGCCTTTTCTCCCACTCTCTCTAAAATCTCGAAGGGTCCGATATACCTAGGGCTCAGCTTGCCCTTCTTACCGAATCTCATAATACCCTTCGATGGTGATACCCTCAGAAACACCGACTCACCCTCATCAAACTCCAGTGGTCTTCGTCTCTTGTCAGCATAACTCTTTTGCCGGCTCTGAGCTGTCCGTAATCTCTCACATATCAACTGGACGTCCTCAGATGCCTGCCGCACTAAGTCCGGAGCAAAAATCTGTCTGTCACCAACCTCTTCCCATCCAATGGGGGAACGGCATCTACGCCCGTATAATGCCTCATAGGGTGCCATCCCGATACTAGCATGATAGCTATTATTATAAGCGAACTCGGCTAACTGCAGGTGGTCATCCCAGGAGCCTCTATAATCCAGCACACACGCTCTCAACATATCCTCGAGGGTCTGTATAGTCCTCTCTGACTGCCCATCTGTCTGAGGATGAAAAGCGGTGCTAAAACTCAATCGGGTCCCCAGCGCTTCCTGAAAGTGTTCCCAGAAATGGGAAGTGAAGCGGGCATCCCTATCAGAAACAACGCTCACTGGTACACCATGTAGCCGTACTATCTCTCGGATATACAGGTTCGCCAACTGACTCAGTGTATCGGTAGCTCTCATAGCCAAGAAATGGGCGGACTTAGTCAACCGGTCCACAATAACCCATATGGCATCATGACCTCTACGGGTCCTCGGCAACCCCATCACAAAATCCATGGTGACATGCTCCCACTTCCATGTCGGTATCGGTAGAGGCTGCAATAATCCTGCAGGCTTCTGATGCTCTACCTTCACTTGCTGACAAACGAGACACTTAGCGACATATTCCGCAATGTCTCTTTTCATTCCAGACCACCAATAAACCTTCCGAAGGTTTTGATACATCTTGGTACTTCCCGGATGTATCGTATATTTCGATGAGTGAGCCTCTGATAAAATCGTTCTCCTGATCTCAGGATCCCTGGGAACGCATACTCTGCCTCTGAACCTCAATAAGCCATCAGCACTCTGCTCAAAATCACTACCCACACCTGTCTGTATCTGCCTCAGCCAATCGATACACCGTCGATCGCTCTGCTGGGCTTGCCGAATACGGCCAATCAACTCTGGCTCTAGTCTCAAACTAGCCATGATCTCAAGTCTCTCAGATCCAGGTGGGGTTACATCCAAACTGAGGTTCGCAAAGTGTTCTAACAACTCATGTTCCCGTACCATCATATAAGACACCAACCCAAGGTTCTTTCTACTCAAAGCATCGGCAACCACATTTGCCTTACCCGGGTGGTACATGATTTCACAATCATAGTCTTACAGGAGTTCGAGCCATCTCCTCTGTCTCATATTCAGCTCTTTCTGCGAGAACAGGTACTTAAGGCTCTTATGATCTGTGAACACCTGAAATTTCTCACCATAGAGATAGTGGCGCCATATTTTCAAAGCAAATACTACGGCCGCCAACTCCAAATCATGTGTCGGGTAGTTCCTCTCATGATCTTTCAACTGTCTAGATCCATAGGCAACTACCTTCCCATCCTGCATAAGCACACAGCCCAGTCCCTGGTGTGATGCATCCGTATACACCGAGAATCCTCCTGAGCTGGTAGGAATGGTGAGAACTGGAGCAGTCGTCAATCGACGCTTAAGCTCCTCAAAACTCCTCTCACATGCCTCATCCCATGTAAACTTAACATCTTTACGCGTGAGGCGTGTCAACGGAGCAGCTAGTCTCGAGAAACCCTCTACAAATCTCCGATAATATCCTGCCAATCCCAGAAAACTTCTGATCTCAGTTACTGTCTTGGGCTGTTCCCACTGCACAACCGCCTCTATCTTGGATGGATCCACTGATACCCCATCCTTAGACACAACATGCCCCAGAAATGAGATCTGTTCCAACCAGAAGTTACACTTGCTGAGTTTGGCATACAATTCTCTCTCTCGGAGGGTCTGCAGAACTATCCTCAAGTGCTCCTCATGATCTTCCCTGGACTTGGAATACACCAAAATGTCATCTATGAAAACAATCACAAACTTGTCCAGGTATGGCTTGAATATATCATTCATCAATGCCATAAATGCTGCGGGAGCATTCGTCAATCCGAATGGCATCACCGAAAACTCGTAGTGGCCATAACGGGTACGAAATGCTGTCTTGGGTACATCTCCACTCCTGATCCTCAACTGATGGTACCCTGACCGCAGATCTATCTTAGAAAATACTTCGGCTCCCTGGAGCTGATCCAATAAATCATCGATTCTTGGAAGGGGGTACTTGTTCTTAATGGTGGCCTTATTCAACAACCGGTAATCTATACACAGTCGGAGGCTTCCATCCTTCTTCCTTACAAATAGAACCGGTGCTCCCCAAGGTGAGACACTCGGTCTAATAAACCCCTTCTCCAACAACTCTTGCAGCTGTTTCTTCAGCTCTTCCAACTCTATCGGAGCCATTCTATAGGGTGGCTTCGATATCGGCTCTGTACCAGGCACTAACTCAATGTAAAATTCCATTTCCCTTTCAGGTGGTAGCCCTGGTAATTCATCCGGAAAGACATCGGGGTAATCCGCAATTACGGGTATGTCCCTCAATTCCGGGGGTGCCTCATCTATATCGACCACATAGGCAATGAACCCTTCACATTATCCTCTCCATCGTTAGTAACATAACCCATCACTCCACATTCAACATTTATCACAATAAATGATTTATCTCTCAAGCATTATGCATTTAAAATTATACTCCTTTATTTACCACAAGTATACAAGTTTTCATATCATTTCTTTTCATCAAAATTTACAATAAGATTGTCTAGTCCTGAAAACATTAATGTTTTGGCATGACAATCCATCACAACACGATTGGTAGCCAACCAATCCATTCCCAAAATTACATCAAAATCATTCATATTTAATAAAATCAGATTGGTTATCATTTCCTTCCCCTCTATCTTTAATTTACAATCCCTACATACATGCTCGGTCAATTGGCTATCATTCATGGGTGTGGAAATCATCAACATTTTATCCAACAATGTTGGTTTCACATATTTCAACAATTTATGTGCAAAGGAAGGTGATATGAAAGAATGTGTGGCACCAGGATCAAATAATACTAATGCTTCTAAATCAAAGATTCGGATGGTACCTTTTATCACATCCGTCGAAGCATCTGCGGTGTCCTGATCCAGTGCATGTACTCTTCCTCTGCTCACACCCGCAGCCTGTTTCCCTTTTTCCTCAGCTGTAGCCCTCCTCCTCGGGGCTGCTGTCTCAACTGGAGCTCCCTCAGGCTCATTGCCCTTCTGTGGGGCAATCTCCATCTTCTCGGGACAATACTTAGCCATATGTCATGGTCTCTTTCATCTAAAACACACCATAGGGGTCATCGGACAGGGCCTATTCCCATGGAATCTCCCACATCTCCTACACTGATCAGTAGTAGGTCGTGGTCCCTCAATATTCATGCCCCTCGGCGCAGTCAAGGCTGGGTATACGGGAGGTCTAGCAGCTCTCTCCCGCACCTCCTCAATCTTTGGCCTCTTCTCGAAAAATCTTTGGCCATCTCTCTTGGCCACTCTTCCAAACCCGGATCTCTTCCGATCCTTGTCCTTTTTAACACTGACTCTCCCAAACTCGGAGGCATTTCGCTCAAAGTCTTGTTCACATAACTGAGCCTTATGTACCGCCTCCTCATAAGTCACGATATCGAAGGGAGCTAGCTTAGTCCGGATGGCAAATCTCAATCCATCCATGAACTTCTGAATCTTTCGGGTCTCACTACCCATCGTGTCCGGGTCATATCTCCCCAAGGACATAAACTTGGACTCATACTCGTCCACAGTACGGTTCCCCTGAACCAAATTCATAAATTCCATCCGCAGTCTCCTCTGTGCGGTAACTGGAATATATTGCCTCCTGAAGGCCTCTAGAAATATCTCCCACGAGATCTCAGAGTGTCTGGCCCTCAAAATAGTCTCGGTGGACCTCCACCAATGCTCGGCCTCGCCTTTCAGCATAAATACGGCAAAGGCAACCTTCTCACTTGAAGTGCATCGGAAAAACCTATACAGTTTCTCCATCTCATACACCCAATCCTCCGTAATCACTGGGTCCTTCACCCCTCTGAACACTGGGGGTTTCAGCACTTGAAACTCTCGCAACCTGCTCAAGTCGCAGTCATAACCCACATCACTACCGCTCTGCTGTGGAGCGATAGGAGAATCTGTATCCTGGGCTGGAGGTGGTGTAACTGTAACTGTCTCAGCAGTCTGAGGTCTCTCCGCCTCTGCAGTTGCCTGTTCAGTAGTAGGCTGTGCCGTGGGACCTCGTCTGTCACCGGCGCCCAAGGCCTGCGTGACTATCTCCACCAGACTCTCAATACTCCGCTCTAATCTAGCGAAGCGAGCCTCAGTATCACCTGCTCTCTCAGCAGGGTTCTGTGGAGCCTGCTCAGTCTGTGGCTCCGCACGGCTCTCAGGCCTACCTCTCCGGCCTCTAGCACGTGCTCTCACCCCTCTACCTTTGCGTGTAACTGGCATAGTGCCTAACTCCCTGTATTATAATAATTCATTAAGCTCAATCCATCACGGTATACACAGTTATATCTAAACAAAAGCACAGTACTATGGGGATGTACTTTCCTACATTTTATTAATGACTCACATCAGGCCAACACAGCTCTGATACCAATCTCTGTCACGACCCAATTCCATTCTCTTTAACCGAAATCACTGAAAATTTTTTACGTTTTACTGTTACCTTACCCGGTCGTGAACTAAACTCACCATACACTGTTGGGCTGTGAGTCAATAATAAACACCACATCTCATTCATTCTCAATTAATTAAAACGATGTCATACATGTGCATTTAATCGAGTACTTGTACGAATACAT
The DNA here is from genome assembly GCA_033439115.1 of Firmiana major. NCBI lineage: Eukaryota > Viridiplantae > Streptophyta > Magnoliopsida > Malvales > Malvaceae > Firmiana > Firmiana major. The sequence continues at coordinate 46,536,607 of CM065905.1, forward strand.
GTTTTACTGACATCTACATCCCCCATAAGTACAATTCAAAAGAATACTGTGCTTTTACATTGTTTAGATACAAAAAGAATCACTGTGTATATACCTCTTAGCGATGGAGATGCAGCGGAGTCCAAAATAATACGCCACAGTCCTCACTGGGCTACTATGCACGCTCTGTAGGGGGGAAAATAGAGTGGGATGAGCAACCACACGCTCAGTAAGGCAATAATGCAAGCATGGTAGATAACTACTCTATCTACATGCTGATAGTGTTATGCATAAATCGTTTATAGTAGGAGCATGAGGAATAAAACTATGCCATGTGAATATACATATATATCATGTATCAAATCATTTGCATTGGCATATAAAACATGGTAGAGACATCATGTATAAAACATCTCATGCTCAATCTCATTTAAATTCATAAAAGGGCAATTCATTTAGAAACTTCCTTTTTGAACCAACAACATAACACCACCAAATCCACTCACAAACCACAACCACATTTACATTCCACAATTCACGCATGTGTATAAATCTAGGTCACTATATCAAAAGTGCCTATGTGAATCATTACATCATAAATCATCCCAGACCACACGCATCCAGGTGTGCGGGGTATCATGCTGGCACGAAGATGAATTATCCCTCGCCAGACTTTCTCATCACATAACCATCATGCGGTACATCGTACTCCATGTGATATACACGGTACATCGTACTCCGCAACTCATATCATGATTGGGGGTGCCATTCCTAGGTCTTACCTACCCCATACCAAGAGTTTTCTATTTTCCGTGAAGGAGAGCCTTCCTGCCGAACAGAGCCTCCCCGCCTAACAGAGCCTCCCTGCCTCCTCGGGCTTAAGGATGTTAGCTTAAGGATGTAGGGCTTAAGGGTCCTTTCCGTAAGAGAGCCTCCCCACCGAACAGAGCCTCCCCGCCTAATAGAGCCTCCCTGCCTCTTCGGGCTTAAGGATGTTAGCTTAAGGATGTAGGGCTTAAGGATCTTACCTTTACCATACCCATGTAGGAGAGCCTCCCTGCCTAACAGAGCCTCCCCGCCTCTTTGGGCTTAAGGATGTTGGCTTAAGGATCCCACCTTTACCATACCCATGTAGGAGAGCCTCCCTGCCTAACAGAGCCTCCCCGCCTCTTTGGGCTTAAGGATGTTGGCTTAAGGATCCCACCGTAAGAGAGCCTCCCCACCAAACAGAGCCTCCCCGCCTAACAGAGCCTCCCTGCCTCTTCGGGCTTAAGGATGTTAGCTTAAGGATGTAAGGCTTAAGGATCTTACCCACTTTCACAACCCTATACGAATCCCATTGTACAAGCTTGTGCGAGCAAAGCTCTAGCACGACTCATGCATCATGCATCTCCTCATAAAGAGGCGTGTACTAGCATAGCTCTAGTACGGTTATACTCATAAGATGACCATTCACAATCCACGTACGAGCAGAAGCTCCAGTACGGTTTATAGACATCATCACAATTAAATTTCAAAGTGCGAGCTAAGCTCAAGCACGTTTCACACAAGTGAAAACATAGAAATCTCGCGCGAGCGAGGCTCTAACGCGAATTATATCACATACACGCGATAGGCGGCTTACATGCATTCTAAACATCTCATAATATGCTTAGTGCCTCGTATGGGCTATTTCACAACATCATTCAAGTATTAGCCAGCCTATCCTTTTATTTGCTCAAATCAAAGCATTGTGTTTTGTAAAAGCATTCAAAACACATGATTTATGCAATTATTAGCCTTACTATCCCCTTTCATAAAATCCACTTCAAATCCAAAACCACGCATATACTCATTATATTCACGAATATCATCAATCATTTATTTGGGCAATTCATGCATTTTCATACAACACCCAATAATCACCCACAAGTTCAAAGTACGAGCAGCTATCTCTATATACTCACAAAATTCCCTTACCTGGAATCGCGATGCGTGATTCCACTTCCTTAAGCTGCTTACTCGTACGGATCGATTCGTCTTCAACGAACTCTTCGGGACTGCACAAAATCGTATCCCGCATTATATTCGATCCATATTATGCAACCCTTGTGCTTGCTATAGTCAATTTAACCTATAGCCTCTATTGAAGTTTATTGGGCCTCGTTTCATTACTTTACCCATAGCTCGAGTCTATGGATCTTCTTAGGCCCATTAACTTACTCAAAATCGATATCAAATCGATATTAAGCTCATAGTGTTCATACTTCATGAATCCCCTCACTATGGCATTAATCAAGCATATTTATTCCCATTTCTACAATTCCTCCATACTCACAATGAAATCTCATTTACCCATTTAAAATCATAAACATTGCCCCAATAACAACTTTAGCATGCCATAAATCATAGGCTCATTCAATCCCACATATCATCACATTATACCCATTTTAGATTTCTAGGTCACACCACTTCCACTACATTCTTAGGTAGTTTATCCATCAATACTCATACCAATCAACTCCAAAATCAATTAAATAACTAATACATTTGGATTGGAGTGTTAGAATCTTACCAAATGTGATTCCTCTTCTTGCTCCAAATGGTAAAGCCCTTAACTCCTTCAACTCTAAGAATGGGAAATTGCCCTCTCACTATGTTGTTCCTCTCTTTGATAGGAACAACTTTACCTCTAATGGTCTCTCTCCAAATCTCACTGAAAATGGCTGATTTTTAGAGAGGGAAAGTTAGGTTTTTGGGGTTGAGATTGTAAGGTTTGGTGTTTTTCCGAGATTTCCAGATTTTCAGCTCTCCTTATATAGAAATAACTTGAGGAGATCGATCTGGTCCAAGAGGAGATCGATCTGGTCCCTTAAAATCCCTCTTTTTCACGGCATTTTTAAGCCTGAGATCGATCTGTCGAAGCAATGAGATCGATCTGTTGAGGCATGAGATCGATCTGTCGAAGCATGAGATCGATCTGGTCCCAAACAGAGAGCTAAGGAGATCGATCTGGGTGCTTGAGGATCGATCTTTTCCCTTACAGAACGCTTGGCAGATCGATCTGGCTCCATTGGAGATCGATCTGCTCTATTCTTTCGCCCAAATCGAAGCATTCTGGCTCTTCCAGATCGATCTCTCATCCTATGAGATCGATCTGGACCTCATGTTTTCCAGATTTCCTGCAGTTTCATTGCTGCAACTCATACCAACACACCCTCAATCTATTGCCATGGCCATTTCCTCATCCATCCACTTCTATAACTTGAAGATGGCATCCATTCATACCTTATGCACATTGAAACTTGTGTGCATTCATTGTATGTTCAAAGGTATGCTACATACAACCAAATGGAAGCATAACTCCATTCCATTTTACCACACTACTCCTCTTGAGTCTCAATCACATCTATCACTTGCTAGAATACATTTCTCCGTATTCATACTTAATGAAACTTGTATGTACGTTACAATTTATATTACACATACATACATTGAATCCATGGACTTACATCAATCATACTTTACATCATAAGTCCATTCATATTATTTAATCCAAGTACACACATTACCCTTATACATATACGGGGTCTTACATCTTTGCACCTCTTATAGTGCAATCATTCCCCCGTATCACAGACTAGCCTCGCATTTCACTCTTGAACTCACGAGCTGTCCAAACGATGTTAAAACATCAATATCTCGACTCAATTTCATTAACGAGCATACATTTGCTCATATTTCTCACCAACACCTAAATCTCTCAATTCTCATAACTCTATCACCCTTCATAATCCCATCCACTACATTTCCAATACTACATTCATTGTGCACAAAAACCCAAGCCGATATTCATCTCATTGCCTCGATTTCAATTTATAACAATAATTTCAAAAATTACCATAATCGCATAATAACATCTCTACTCCAACAAAATCATAGTTTCAACAATCCCAAATCATTTCCCAACTAATTCATCACAATGTCCATGCTCACAATCACCAAAAATTACTTCAAAATCAAAGATCGAGGTTTAGAAAATTACCTTAACTTGTGGAGTGCTCAACTCACACCTCGATTCAATTCGTCTTTCGATTTCCAAATATGTTGTTCTCCTTTACGTGAGCAACAACTTTTCTTCTTGCCACAACTCTTGATTTGGACAGAAATGGGCGATTTGGAAGAGAGAGAAAGCTAGGGTTCGACTGAAATAGAGGTTTGAAAGAGAGAGAAAAGATGAAATGCAGGAAAACACAGGGGTCCGTTTGTAGACGGAGGGTATGAGATCGATCTGGCTCTTGGTGAGATCGATCTACATTTGAATTTGGGGACAATTTAGGGTAATTTTATGCCTAGGAGATCGATCTGTCGAGGGGTGAGATCGATCTCTTAATGGCTTTATGAGATCGATTTACTCCAATTATGAGATCGATCTCTAGTTTACAGAATACTTCATGAGATCGATCTGCTCCTTGAGGAGATCGATCTTCTCCTTGACAGAAATATTTTGAGATCAATTCCTTCCTCATGAGATCGATCTCTTCATTACAGAATCATAAGGAGATTGATCCTCTTCCATTGGAGATCGATCTGCTCACTTAATTTCCTCCTTCCTTGTCATTTTTAACTTACAAGATCGATCCTCTCTTCTCTAAGATCGATCTGGCCCCATAGTTTCACACTTTAAAATAAAATCTCATTTATAACTCATTCATCACTTAAAATTTCATTCCATACCACCTCAATATATGAATACATCATATTTAGTTCAATCAATTACACTTCATGTTCTCATAACATAATTTGGTATGTGTAAAATTCTCTTATCTCACACGAGAGCTCAAGTCAGCCTCGATTTGTGTACTATCACGAAATCTTGGGTAAGTGAAACTTGATTTCTATAAATTGGAAGTTATACAAGTTAGGAATTAATCACGTACGTTGCGATTTAATTTTCGTATAATTTCGTAATGTTTCGAATTGGAAATTAATTGTCGTAAATAATTGTATAAGCTATCCAAAGAGCCTAGAACGAGGTCCAATAAGCGTTGAGGGCCCAATGAGCCCAATAGGTCTCGATGATGTGAATAGTAAGTGGAAAATGGACTTAAGGCCCATTATGGTACAATCAGACCAAATATGGGTAAACGGGCTCAATGATTTAAATTAAGCCCAAAAATATGAAATACAATTAATTATATTGTATTTGACCTGATGAATATTTATACGCAGTTTCAGAGATTGGATTGGGAGCAAATCGGACTGCGTCACGAGACATCAGTGGAAAGGTTACACTGTATAGAAAAATGAGGTAAGGGAACTTTGCAAGTAGCTAAAGGTAGCTACGTGTATTTTTAATAGCTTTTGTATACACTGAAAATGTAAAAGACTATTTTACCCCTATTGAGGGAAAATTCACCTAAGGATGGTGAAAGCATGACATGCATGAAATGCATGATTTGAGGAATTTTCATGACTTTTTAGCAAAGCATATTGGTAGATTGGCCAGTATTTGCATAAATTTCACAAGATAACACTACGCAAGTGTTATTTTGATTTAAATGAAATTCTTTGGAAAATGGGCCAACAAGCAAGTTTATATGGAAACATATGGTGCTGGAGCCTTGCTCGCACTATATCTGAGTTTGTGAGTGTGCATAATGGTGCTGGAGTGGTTGCTCGCACCGATTTGTGTGACATGATATGCATAAAAAGGTGCTGGAGTGATTGCTCGCACTAGTTTCAATGATTTAACATGCATGAGAGGTGCTGAAGCCTAGCTCGCACCCTGTTTTGACTTGATACGCATAAAAAGGTACGAAAGTGATTTCTCGTACTAGTTTTAAATGATTTGACATGCATGAGAGGTGCTAGAGCTTAGCTCGCACGAGTTTTAAACTATGTGACGCATGCATTAGTGTTGGAGCAGGGGCTCGCACTAGAGTTTTACATGCATAGGTGCTGGAGCCTAGCTCCTATCAGATTTTCACATGATTTTCATGACAGGGTGCTGGAGCCTAGCTCGCAGCATATTTTCACATGATTTTTGTGACAGAGTGCTGGAGCTTAACTCGCACTAGTTTAGTTGATTTTATGATAGAGTGCTGAAGTATAGCTCGCATTGGTTTTATGAGGAAATTACAGTCGTGCTTGGTGCTTCGGGTATATTGTGTGTTACACCGATTACATAGGCTCGCACTTGCATTTTAATTTGAGACATGCTATAAGTCGTGCTTAGAGCTTTAGGTACACTGTGTGTCACACCGATTAAACTTGCTCGCACGTGCGTTTTGAGACATGGCATGAGTATTGATATAAGATATGGGTCTACGGAGTACGTTGTACCATGCAAATCGCATGGAGTACGCGGTACCGTATTATGATATATTATATTTATGTGGCATCTTCGGATGCAAGTGATCGGGTTGGACCGACAAGTTGGATTTGACCCACCTCCCATGACGGTTTTTGATAGTGGTGATACCCTGCACACCTGAACCATGTAGCCTGGGATCACGAGGATATGGCCATAGTCCTAGTTATTTCCATGATGCATTACCTAGTCTCTCATGTTACTATCTGATGTTTTGAAAGCTTGAGAATGCTTGGATTTTGTGTGAGTCTGGACCACCCGAGGGAGGGGTTGGTGTCAGACCCGTATTTTATGTAGCTTGTTCCTTATGATTCCTAGGTGTATAAACACCCTATTATTATAGTCGAATCATAAGAAGAAGTATTTACTAGATTTAAAGAGTATGTGAAATGATTTATCACGCATAAGCTACATAAAAGCCTAATGTGAGCTATAAGAGTCACAGGCTAAACTAAGAGGATCTAAATCATTCTTACTGAAAATAAGAACTTAAAAGGAGAAAACATAGAGGGCTTGTGAAGGAAAGTCAGTTTGATTTAGTTCCGAACAAAGAAAACGAGAGTAAAAGCTAAAAAGGGTAAAACAGACCTTTTTAGCAAATTAAAGTATTTCGGGCATAATTACCTACCGAGAAAGGTTGAAACGTAAAGACGAGAGTGTAAGACATAAGAAATGACACTTTTGGAATTTTGAGAAAAAGTCAACTTGGTCAATGATTAAGGAAAAAGTCAACTATAGTTAAGAAAAGTGGATTTTTACCATAGTTGACTAACCATGGTTAAAAATTAACCTAAGTATGAGAAAAAAATTTGGGAAAAATATTCTTGGTCAGAATACAATATAATCATTCTCAAAAGTAAGGAAAATTTATTCGGAAAGATTTCGGATTTAATTTAATGGATAAAAATGAAATAGGCCAAAGTTGGAAATTTTAAAGCCCATTAAGTATCATAAGTGTGGGTCGAATTTGGAAAGCCCAATGGGCCGAATTGTTGGGCCAATTTGTGGGCCCAATATTGAGACAATTGAGAGCCCAATAGATAGTAAAAATTTCAGCCCAAAAAACCAAAGGAAAAGCCCAAACCGAGAAGCCCAATTGAAAGCCCATTTGAATAAGTTAAAAGCCATTAATGAAAGGTAAAAAAGTCTAAAATGATAACCATTACCTAAACTTTTTTGGAAGTCAAATAAGGTGGCTGGATTTTAGCTTAATGACTAAGTAATGGACTTATAAATACCAGCCAACACATAATCATCCTCATCCTTTCATTTTTGGCAAAGTGAAGAAACCATAACCGAAAAGTTTTCTAAGCTTTCTCTCACTAGAAATCACTAGGAAAAAGGCATATTTGGAACTTGCAATCTCCATGAAAGTTATTCCAAATTGAGAGGAGAGTGACATATGTTGGAATTGGCTATCAAGGAGCCATAGTGTGCAAACCGTGAGGCTTTAAAGTTTCGATCAAGTGTGAACACAAATACTAGGTATAATTTTAAGCTTTCAACTACATATATGTTAATCTATGAGTTATATGGAGTTGATTGGTATATGTTTTATGGATTCAAACACATGAAAACACCATGACCATGTGATGGCCGAAAGTTGGTATATGAGTTTTGATAAATACCCATGTGATTTTAAGACATGTAAAGGTTGATATGCATGTAGACATGATTATGGCATGGTTAGTTATAATCAATTTGTTCATATGGATGGTGGTATGATATTGGCACATAAGGTGTTTGATAAAATGCCAACATGAACTATAGGAAAGGCTTAAGACATGCCAACCAAGTGTTTGTGAAAATACCTAAGTGAATTGGCTAAACAAATGGACATGGACGGCATGCCATGGTGTGACCGACAGCATGGAGTGCTCTCGGCCATGGCATGTGGCCGAGAGGTCCAATGGGCCAAGCCTAATTATTTTAAGCCCAATGTGATGTTATGGGTCTCAAATAAACCCAATAAGAGTTGGTGGGCCCCACAAGCCTAATAGGCCCAACGAAAATAAATAGTAAAATAGAAATGGGCTTAAGCCATAGTTAGGCCTATTAAAGTTTATTAAAGCCCATTAAGGGAGATAGACTATATTTAATGTGAAATACAGTAGGAAAAATATAATTAACCTGATAAATGGTTATATGCAGCTCCAGAGATTATTGGAGGAGCGAATCAGACTGCTGGATCGAGCAGCGTTGAGAAAGTAAAATTTCTCGAGTGATTGCAGGTAAGGGACTTTTGTGAGTAGTTAGAGATACCTGCACATATTTTCGTCTACTTTTACATTCACTTAAAAACTTTGAGGGTCAAAGAAAGTGAATAATAATTATTGTGACCCGATAGTGGCAAATTATGATTTTGCCCCTAGTTAGTCAAAAAGTCAACTTTTGTGAAAAGTTGTAAAAAACATGGAAACCACCATTTTGAGTGTTTTACTACTGTTTAGCAGAAGAATAAATAGATGGGCTAATGATTTTAAGGTTGATGTGAATTAAGCACACTTTATAGTGCTGATTTTGATGTTTTGTAAATCATCCCTTTTTAAAGAACCATCTATCATATTATGTGAGGATAAATTATGCTGGAGCACAGCTCGCACTTGATTTCATATATTTTCCACATATATTAGTGCTAGATTATGATTCACACTAGATTTCCATGACATGCATGATAGAGTACTAGAGTTCTTACTCGTACTCAGTTTTATATGATATATGCATGAGAGAGTGTTGGAGCGCTTAGCTCATACTTGAATTTTCATGAGATGCATGACTGAGTGCTAGAGCGTTGCTCGTACTCGAATTTTCATGATTTATACATGACATGGTACTTGAGCTATTGCTCATACTTGATTTAATGATTATGTACATAGCATGGTAGTGGAGTTATTGCTCGTACTTGATTTGAAACATGAACTATGCATGACCTAGTTACTGGAGGTTTACTCGCACTAGAGTTTGAGTTTGTGATGTGAAACAGTGTTTGAGCGGAGTGTCGACTGTGAGTCACACTCAAAGGCGCGCACTGTAGTTTATGTGATATATAATACATGTTGAAAACCGTGCTTGATTTCCTCGTGTAGACTAAGTGTCACACTATGAGAGGTTCGCATGAGGATTTAGAGACGTGGTATGATATTCCATGTTTTAAGGGTTAAGACCTATGGCAGGCACCCCGACTGTGATGTAGGGTCCACGGAGTACGTTGTACCGTGCTTGTGGCATGGAGTACACTGTACCGTGTGGTGTTGTGGAGTTGAGGAGGATATAACTAGCGGTTGTGATGGACTGACCCCCCTCTCGTTGCAGCAGTGATGCCCCGCACACCGAGTACTGTGTTGCCTGGGATCACCATTGTCGGATATGATCATAGTCCAAGATACTATTACATTTTGCATTTCACCACAGAGTCTCACATGATATATCACCTGATTGACTGATTTATTTATGGATAGACCTGAGGGATGGGTCGAAATCTGATTTTTGTGTTGTGAATGATTTAAATGCCATATTTACTGTGATTTAAATATACATGGCATGATTTATCTAAAGGCATTGTGATATTATAAAGATGCATTATTTTGCACTACATGCCTACATTTGAGAAAGAAAGCATGATTTCTGTACATGGGATTTAATCTGTACAAGTATATATATATATTTAAAGACACACTTTTAAAGTGAGTTAAGGAAATGATTTTTTCAAGGCATAGCATTATTTTGAGTAGATAGTGTAAATATCGACTTGCTTGTTTGATTTCCTTATTGAGCGCGTTGTATGCTCACCCCCCCTTTTTCTTTACATCTCTCTACAGAGCATCAGCAGTAGAGTGAGTGTGCTTAAGGGATAGTATTCCTGTTGTCCGCCACTATTTCCTATCGATCGACAGGTATACATATTTTGTACGGTTATGTATCAAAACATAGAAACAGCACAGTGATGTATACGATATATATTATGGGGAATGTATTTATATTAGATTTTATATAATCTCACATGTATAATGAAAGAAGTTACAGTCAGTAACAGTATATTTACATGTATGTAAAATGGATGATATGGTATGCGAGGAAGCTAACATCGAATCACAGCCCAACCATTGAAAAGAGGAAAGGTAAGTTAAAAATGCGAAAAATTTGTAGTGGTTTTGGTTAAGTCAGGATGGGTCGTGAAAGTTGGATCCTGGCTGATGATATTGGTTTTATTATGAATAAATTGAATTTTCAATGTTTTCAAAAATGCTTGGAAATGAATGATTTTACGTGGATCAGGATCACCCGAGGGAGGGGTTGAGTCCGGATGACTGTGTCTAAGATGTGATTTTAATGAGAATGAAACTGGGATTTAAACTGAAACTTACATGACGTTATTTCCATGCTATTTAAACCCATGCATGAGGTAAACTGGTTTTACATGACATTCATGGTGTGGCATATGGGTATGCATGAAGGTTTTATGGAAACTCAGTATGATGTATTTTTCATAATTGTTTATAATTAATGCAATGAAATGTTTTAGCATGAGGAGGTTATCCATGCTTTAATTGCAAATGCATGATTTTGATTTAATTCATGCATTTTATGATTTTACATGAGATGCCATTAAGGCATGAGTTGCATGATTTCCATAAGCACGAACAGCTTTTATAAACTATGGCATTGATGTGTGCATGATTTCGTGCGTGAGCTTTAATCGAAAATAAATGGATTTAAGGGCATGGCATTATGACCATGTAGATAGTGGAGCTATCTACTTACTTGCATAATTGCCTTACTGAGCGTGTGGTTGCTCACCCCCCTTATTTCCCCCCTCTACAGAGTACTTTCAGTGGATAGAAAGCAGCAGTGATCGTGCGTTCCTGTTATCTGATGTTTCCTATCGAGAAAAGGTATACACACTTGTTTGGTTTTGAATCTAAATATGTAAATGCATAGTACGGTAAACGTAAATGACGTCGGGGATGTAAGGTTATGTAAATGCAATTGTGAACGTATTAGTTCAAGTTAAAGGATAGAAAAATCCTAATGTGTAAATGTAACATGGAAATGGAATGGTAAGTAGTGTAAGGGGACTAACACCGAATCATAGCCCAACTGTTGGTAGGATGGTCATGATGAGAGGAATGTAAGAATTAAATATGAAAGAAAAATGAAAAATTTACTTTCATTTGTGGGTCGTGACAAAATGGTGGTATCAGAGCTGAGTTGGCCTGATTTGAGTCGGTGTTAGCGGTTAAGGAAGTTTACATCCCCATATACTGTGCTTTGCTTAGATACAATTGTGTATATCGAGATGGAATTGCAGCGAATAATTTGGTTTTGAATGCAAGAATCTAATTATTATAATTGATAGCCGCTATGGTAGAGGGGCGAGAGTACACGTGCTCGAGACTCAGGATGAGATTGAAGTGGATACTAGTATTGAGTATACCCCACAGAGTCCGACAGAGAGACCGGACAGTATTGAGACACGCTTCTCGAGGTTAAAGAGGAGTGTGGAGATTATTTTGGAACCTAATTGCTCATAGTATGAATAGGATTTGAGGGCGAGTCAGAGCATTGGTAGAAGTCCGCTCGACCCATTTTAAGAGTTAGACATTCAGAGCTGACAAGAGAGATAATTTGGATGTATTTCGGTGACAGCATATCCCGGACACTGCTTAAAGGAAATTACAGCATATCTCTAGGCAGGTATGACCCCGACACTATGAACAATGAGAGTCGAAATGTCCGAAAGTTCATGGAAGGGCTCAGACCATTAATTAGAGTCTGATTGGCCTCGTTAGATATCACTACCTAGGTCGAACCAGTACGCAGACTACAGTTGTGTGAATAAGATTATAAGTTGCACGCCTCTAAGATTGGGAAAGGTAGTAAGGGCCCAAATAGAGACAAAAAGAGAATAGTGGATGATAGAGATGTCAAAGCGGGAAAGAGACCATTTGGTAAGAGATTTAGAGCTGTAGAGTCATAGGGTAAGATGATTGGTAACCCCTTGTGTATTCAGTTTCAACACTAACGAGGGGTATTGTGATTAGAGGACCCCGACCTGTTACTGAGCAGGGTTGGACCAGGACACTCCTGATGTTTCATTTGATGTTGTGGAGGGTACCACCTTGATTGTGAATAATGAAGCAACTATCTTAATTGATCCTGGTGCCATGCATTTATTCATACCACCCTCATTTGCACATAAGTTAGTGAAAGACGTGAATGCCTATACCCTTGGCCACAATGCTGATAGTTACCACCCCAATGAAGGAGGGTTAACTAACGAAATAATTATGAAGAGATTATAAGTCAAAAACGGGGGAAGAAGTATAAGTCAGCCGATTTTATTCAATGGACTATGAATAATTTTGAAGTAATATTTGAGAATAAATTGGTCGGCTGCAAACTATGATGTACAGATTTCTATCCTAAGATAGTGATATGGTTACCCCTGAAAAGTATATTGTAAGTTTTGATAAGTAATGAAAGGAGTGTAGCGATTGAAATTAAAGGAGTAAATGATTATATTCACGGAATGAGTAATGATGGGAATGTTTTCTCGCTTGTGTGGTTGGTATGGATAAGGCACATCCGGAGTTAACAGATATCCTTATGGTCAGGGAGTTTCCTGATATCTTCCTGGATAATCTACCAAGGTTGCCACCCGTTAAAGGAATGGAGTTTTGTATTGATTTGGTACCTGGTACGGAGCCGATATCCTAACCATGGTATAAAATGGTATTAGTGGAACTGGAAAGACTAAAGAAGCAATTATAGGAGTGATAGGATAAAAGTTCATCAGATCGAATGTTTCACCTTAAGGAACACTGATTCTGTTTGTGAAAAGAAAAATGAAAGCCTCCGACTAAGCATTGATTTTTTTTTGTCGAATGAGGCTACCATCAAGAATAAGTGTTTTCTTCCATTGTTGATGATTTATTGGATCAGTTGTGAAAAGCACAGATCTTTTTAGAGATCTATTTGAAGTCAGGGTAACATCCGTTAAGAATTCGGAATGTGAATGTGCCCAAAATGATTTTTGTAACCGTTAGGGCATTGATGAACAAGGTATTTAAACTTTACCTAGACTGATTTGTGGTAATCCTTAGCGATGACTTTTTGATGTATTCGAAGTTCGGGGAAGAGCATGAGCAGCAACTGAAAACTATTTTACAAATGAATTGTTGAGAGTTTCTCAAAATGGGCTGCTCAGTTGACACATCTCATTTGGAAAAAGATTGCATACGAGTGGGATGATAAGTATGAAAGTAGCTTCAGTGAGTTTTGGTGTATTGAAGTATCAATTGACCACCGTAATTATTTTCACCATACCCAATAGCTCAAGAGGTTTTTCAGTGTATATGAATACCTCAAAATAATGAGTGGGTTGTGTATTGATGCAAAATGGGAAGATAGTCGATTATGGATTTAGACAACTCAAGGATCATGAAAGAAACTATTTGACCCATGATTTAAAGTTGGCAGCGGTAGTGTTTGTACTGAGTATATGGCACTACTATGTACACGGTGAGAAATTTCAGGTATGCACTGATCATAAAAGCCCCGAGTATCTGTTTTCAAAGAAAGAGTAGAATATGAGATAACATAGAGGGTTAGCGCTTCTAAAGGATTATGATTGTGGAAATTGTACCACCTAGGAAAGGCTAATGTAATGGCTGATGCCTTGAGTAGAAAGAGCCTCGGAATGGTATCACAGATGATAGTCAGGGAGAGTGAGCTGCTAAAGCAGTTGTGAGCCTCAGTAGTGATGTGATCCCTTTTGATGATGACAGTGATTGTGTGACAGCTAGCCCGAGATTAGAACCAGATTTGAGTGACCGGATTTGACAGGTTTAGCATGATGATCGGCAGGGTGTCGATAGTATGGGTCAGATTCAGATGGGTACAGTGACAGAGTTCACAGTGAATAATGATGGCTTACTGAGGTTCAGAGACAGTATAAGTGCTCCCCAAGACCACAGTTGATGAAATAGTGTTATTTTCAGAAGCTCACTCTTCGGGATATACAGTGCATCCGAGAAGTAATAAATATATCGAAATCTCTGAAAAGGGTATCGGTGGTCAGATATGAAAAGAGACATTGTAGATATTATGGAGAAGTGTCTCGTATGTCAGCAGATTAAGGTAGAGCAATAGAAGTTTACAGGTTTATTGCAGCCTCTACCTATATCGACACAAAAATGGGAGCAAGTTACCATGGATATCGTGATGGGTTATAGAGGACCGTAGGAATCACGAGGCTATCTGGGTGATAATCGATAGATTGACTAAGTCTACCCACCTTCTGGTTATGAAATCCCCAGATACTCTGAGTGTGTAGGCGGATTTATGTGTACGAAAAATTGTGAAACATCATGTAGCGACACAGGGAGCATGATATCAAATACGGATTTTCACTTCACTTCCCAGTTCTGGGAATATTTTTTAGGAAGTTAGGGGAACCCGATTGAGTGTTAGCGCAGCTTTCCGTCCTCAGGCAGATGGTCAGTCAAAGAGGACTGTACAGGTTCTGGAGGATATAATGAGAGCGTGTGCCCTTGATTTTATAAGCTTCTGGGATGATCAGTTGCTACTAATTGAATTCTCCAATAGCGACAGTTATCACTTGAGTATGGGGATAATATTATATGAGGCATTGTATGGCTGTAGGAGTTGTTCCCCGACTTAGATAGGAAGAAGTGGGTGACAGATAGAGAATTGCTCCTGAATTGGTATAATAAGTATCTGAAGGTGTTCAGTTGATTGTGAGTGTTGGAGAATACCTCAGAGAAGACAGAATAGCTATGCTGACAAGAGACGGCGACCGTTGAAGCCCAAAGAGAGTAGGTCGTATGTTGAAAAATCGATTCGGGCATTAAATAGGGAGGAGAAAGTGTCAAGGTTTAAGACGATCTCCCTAGTCAAAGTCCTTTGGTAGTATTACACTCCGAAAAAAGTCACATGGGAATTAAAGAGTATGATGCAATAGACGTACCCGAAGTTGTTTATGGACCCATTTGACTTGGTTCTAATTTGGAGGACCAAATTTCTTAAGTGAGGGAGATTATGTAAGACCTGAATTTTTATCATATTTCCTTATGATTCACGTGATGTAAACATGGTTATATGTAAATTGAATCATAAGAAGAGTTTTACGTGAATGAAAAATGCAAATGGAATGAATAAAAATTCTCGAATGCATTTAAAGATCAAATGAAGGATTGAAATGGCCACAGATTACATGAATGGGAATCGCATCATTCAGATTGGAGATAAGGATTTAAAACATGAATGAGAAAGGGTTCGTGAAGGGAAGTTGTGTTGATTTGGTCCCGAACACGTTGAAGGGTAAAACGGTCAAAAGACTCAGAATTCGGTGTCAATTCGGTAAGAAATTGACACTGTAAACATGGATACATGGAATCTTGATCAATAAAGGATAAATAATTAAATTTCAGGTTAAATTGATCAAGATATGAATTTATTAGAATAAACCGAAATTTTCACCTCAGGAAATTATCCCGAAAATATTAGAAAAATACACCGAAAAGAAAAAATAAGACGGATAAATACATTTAATGGATTAAATGAATAAAATATTAATTTACTTGGGATATTTGGGTTTTATTATATTTTATTTGATTAAATATAATAAATAATAAAAGAATAAAATTAAAAAAAAGAGGCAGAATCGAATTCTGCAAAGGAAACAGAAAGAAAACGAAGCAAGCGAAAGCGAGGGTGAGAGACCGAGGGAGCCGACCCCTCTCTGGCGAGCCTCGACCATCAGACTAGCACGAGATGGCAGGCGACGGCATAACCGGCATAGTGGGAGCCACTGGCAAACCCCACCCGCACCGATGTGGCCTAACGGAGGAGATCAGAAGAGGAGAGTGCCGCAGGAGAGAAGGGGAGATTCGTCGACGATGGCGCCGATTCGACCCACCCGAGGCCAGTCGAAGGTTCCCCTCGCGATAGCGAGCAGATTGGTGTCAAAAATTGCCAGAGAATTGATCGAACGGCGCCGAAATGGCGAAGATGAGCCTAAACCGGTATGGACCAGTTCGGTACAGTAAGGGTATGCTAAACCGGACTGGACCAGTTCAGCCAAAAAGAAAAGAAAGAAAAGAAAAAGAAAAAGGAAAAAAGAAAAAGTGGAAAATTTGGGGAAAAAATCTGACGATACAGTCGAGCTACGGGTAAGCCGGTAAGTGGTCAAATAGACTGATTTAATTTTTGGAATAATTATTTAAATATATATTTGACCGAATTTGACCTGAAAAATATATAAATGTGTACCTCGATAATTGGCGACAAACGAGAGCTCAAGTCGCCTTGATTTGTGTACTATCACGAAATCTCGGGTAAGTGAAGCTCGATTTCTATAAATTGGATAGTTATATAAGTTAGGAATTAATCGCATACGTTGCGATTTAATTTTCGTACAATTTTGTAATGTTTGGAATTGGAAATTAATTGTTGTAAATAACTGTATAGCTATCCAAAGAGCCTAGAACGAGGTCCAATAAGCGTTGAGGGCCCAATGAGCCCAATAGGCCTCGATGATGTGAATAGTAAGTGAAAAATGGGTTTAAGGCCCATTATGGTACAATCGGACCCAATATGGGTAAATGGGCTCAATGATTTAAATTAAGCCCAAAAAATACGAAATACAGTTAATTATATTGTATTTGACCTGATGAATATTTATACGCAGTTTCGAAGATTGGATTGGGAGCAAATCGGACTACGTCACGAGACATCAGTGGAAAGGTCAGACTGTACAGGAAAATGAGGTTAGGGAATTTTGCAAATAGCTAGAAGTAGTTAAATGTATTTTTAATAGCTTTTGTATATACTGAAAATGTATAAAGGTCCTAGAAATGGATTAAAAATTCTAAGGACCGGAGATAGGTAAAAGACTATTTTACCCCTTTTGAGGTAAAATTCACCTAAACATGGTGAAAGCATGGCATGCATGAAATGCATGATTCAAGGAATTTTCATGACTTTTTAGCAAAGCAAATTGGTAGATTGGCCAGTATGTGCATAAATTTCACAAGATAACACTACGTAAGTGTTATTTAGATTTAAATGAAGTTCTTTAGACAATGGGCCAACAATCAAGTTTATATGGAAACAGATGGTGCTGGAGCCTTGCTCGCACTATATATGAGTTTGTGAGTGTGCATAATGGTGCTGGAGCGATTGCTTGCACCGATCTGTGTGACATGATATTCATAAAAAGGTGTTGAAGTGATTGCTCGCACTAGTCTTAATGATTTGACATGCATGAGAGGTGCTGGAGCCTAGCTCGCACCCTGTTTTGACTTGATACGCATCAAAAGGTGCGGGAGCGATTGTTCGTACTAGTTTTAAATGATTTGACATGGATGAGAGGTGCTAGAGCTTAGCTCGCATGAGTTTTGAACTGTGTGACGCATGCATTAGTGCTGGAGCAGGGGCTCGCACTAGAGTTTTACATGCGTGGGTGTAGAGCCTAGCTCGTACCAGATTTTTCACATGATTTTTGTGATAGGGTGTTAGAACCTAGCTCGCACCATATTTTCACATGATTTTTGTGAAAGAGTGCTAGAGCTTAGCTCCCACTAGTTTTACTTGAATTTATGATAGAGTATTGGAGCATAGCTCGCACTGGTTTTTGAGGAAATTACAGCCATGCTTGGAGCTTAGGGTATATTGTGTGTTACACCGATTAAATAGTCTCGCACGTGCATTTTGATTTAAGACATGCTATGAGTCGTGCTTGGAGCTTCGGGTACACTGTGTTTCACACCGATTAAAGATGCTCGCACGTACGTTTTGAGACATGGCACGAGTATTGATATGAGATATGGATCTATGGAGTATGTTGTACCATGCAAATCGCATGGAGTACGCTGTACCTTATTATGATCTATTATATTTATGTAGCGTCTTCGAATGCGAGTGATCGGGTTGGACCAACGGATTGGATTTGACCCACCTCCCATGACGATTCCCGATAGTGGTGATACCCCACACACCTGATCCGTGTAGCCTGAGATCACGAGGATATGGCCATAGTCCTAGTTATTTCCATGATGCATTGCCTAGTCTCGCATGTTACTATCTGATGTTTTGAAAGCTTGAGAATGCGTGGATTTTGTGTAAGTCTGGACCACCCGAGGGAGGGGTTGGATCCTGACTGATGATATTGGTTTTATTATGAATAAATTAAATTTTCAATGTTTACGAAAATGCTTGGAAATAAATGATTTTATGTGGATCAGGATCCCCCGAGAAAGGGGTTGAGTCCTGATGAGTGTGATTGAGATGTGATTTTGATGAGAATGAAACTGGGATTTAAATTGAAACTTGCATGACATTATTTCCATGTTATTTAAACTCGTGCGTGAGGTAAACTGGTTTTATATGACATTCATGGTGTGGCATATGGGTATGCGTGAAGGTTTTGTGGAAACTCAGCATGATGTATTTTTCATAATTGTTTATAATTCATGCAATGAAATGTTTTAGCATGAGGAGGTTATCCATGCTTTAATTTTAAATGCATGATTTTCATTTAATTCATGCATTTTATGATTTTACATGAGATGCCATTGAGGCATGAGTTGCATGATTTCCATAAGCATAAACAGCTTTTATAAACTATGACATTGATGTGTGCACGATTTCGTGCGTGAGCTTTAAACGAAAAGAAATGGATTTAAGGGCATGACATTATGAGCATGTAGATAGTGGAGCTATCTACTTACTTGCATAATTGCCTTACTAAGCATGTGGTTGCTCACCCCCCTTATTTTCCCCCTCTACAGAGTATTTTCAGTGGATAGAAAACGGCAGTGATCGTGCATTTCTGTTATACATTGTTTCCCATTGAGAAAAGCTATACACATTTGTATGGTTTTGTATCTAAATATGTAAATGCACAATACTGTAAACGTATATGACGTCGAGGATGTAAGGTTATGTAAATGCAATTGTGAATGTATTAGTTAAAGTCAAAGGATAGAAAAATCCTAATGTGTAAATGTAACATGGAAATGGAATGGTAAGTAGTGTAAGGGGACTAACACTGAATCATAGCCCAACTATTGGTAGGATGGTCACGATGAGAGGAATGTAAGAATTAAATATGAAAGAAAAATAAAAATTTACTCTGATTTTTGGGTCGTGACAAGTAGCCTACAGGTTGGCATTACCCCCACAGATGTCTGGGATACACAACGTCTTCCATGTATCTATGTTGAGGAAGTACAACTCGGACCCTTCTCATGTTATAAAGTATGAAGAGATGAACATACAAGAGGACATGAGCTACACGAAAGAACCCGTTCGAATCCTTGATAGGAAAGAGAATGTGCTTCGGACTAAAAACATCCCATTAGTGAAAGTTTTACGGAAGCATCACTCAATGGATGAGGTAACTTGGGAGTTGGAAAGCCTCATGAAGGAGAAGTATCCCCATCTGTTTGACGAGTCAAGTTGAATTTGGAGAACTAAATCCTTTAAGGTGGGGAGGATGTGAGACCTGAGAATTCTATACACATCTAATTTTGTAATGTCAGCATGAAGTGTAATTGATTGAGCTAAATGTGATGTACTCATATATTGAGGTGGTAAGGAATTAAATTTCTAAGTGATGAATGAGTATTGAATGAGAAATAATCAATGGAGTAAATTATGGCAATTATATATGGAGATTTTATGCCAAGTGTGCAACCATAGTGTGAAACTATAGGCCAGATTGATCTTGGAGAAGAGGGGATTGATCTGATAGGCCGAAGTGACAAGGAATGAAAAATTTAAACAAGCAAATTGATCTCCAACGAAGGCAGATCAATCTCCTTGTGATTTTGCCTTAAAGGAATCGATCTTGTATAGGAGCAGATCTATCTCCAAATGTTTCTATAAAAATCAGATCGATCTCCTCATGATTATAAGATCGATCTTGCATCCACGATGGATCGATCTGGTAAGCGTAAAAATAGCCTAAAATGTTCACAATTCAAAGGCAGATCGATCTCTACCCAAGAGCAGATCGATCTCCTGCCATCTGCCTATATAAGGACCCCTGTGTTTTTTTATCGGAATTCATCTTTTCTCTCTCCAAAAATCGAAAACCCCTATTTTTAGTCGAATCCCTAGCTTTCTCTCTCCTCTAAAACTCCCATTTCTATTCGAATCAGAGGTTTTGGCAAGAGGAAAACTTGTTCCTCATCAAGAGAGGAACAACATACTTGGAAATCGAAAGACGATTTGTGCTGAGGAGTCAACGGAGCACTCCACAAGTTTTGGGTGAATTTCTAAGCTTTAATCCTTGATTTTGAAGTAGGTGTCTGCGATTGTGGCTGTATGTGTTCTGATGAGTTAGCTGAAAATGATTAGGGTTGATAGAATTATGAGGTATTTGAGAAATTATGAGAATGTGAGCAATTATGCTCGATGTTGAGATTTGAGACAATGTGATGACGTGCTGATGATGTTTTTACATCGTTAGGACAGCCCGAGAGTTCCCGAAAGGAATACGAGGATAGTCCGTCATTCGGGGGAAACGATTGCACTATACAAGGTGCAACGAGGTAAGGGAAAACTTAAACTCTATTGTGTATGTGATTTGTGATGATATTTGTAGCATGAAATGTTTTTGAGAAACAAACATGTTTTTACGAGTTATGATTGATTTATTACACACGGTTTTATAGTCGATTGGGGCCCAATTCTTATAAGTTGTAAACAAAGTGTAAAATTGTTTTACAAACTGTTTGAGTTTAAAAGTGAAAAGGGATTTGGGCTCTACGTTAAGGCGTACTGAGATTTGAGAAAAGTGTGTGTGGTTTTGCCGGTTTGAGCTCAGTTTTGACATGTTTTTTAATAAGTACAAAAAGGTTTTTAGATGAGTTTTATTGGAGAAACCATTATGAGCTCTACGTGAAGGCAAGACGGTTTTATATGATAATGGTTGTTATTGAGACTTAGGTGTGTCATGTGATAGTACATCGGTCCTTGCTTTGGTAGCATGTAAGTTTGGGTCTTGCTCTGGTAGCATATAAGTATGATATTCCTCCGCTTTGGTAGTGAGAGATGCCTCCGTTCTGGTAACGTGAGATAACCCTCGCTCTGGAAGCACTGGGTGGCCTTGCTTTGGTAGCATGTAAGTTCGGGCCTTGCTTTGGTAGCATGTGAGATCGATAGTGTGCATGAGGAGAGGCCTTGCTCTGGTAGCATGTAAGTCTGGGCCTTGTTCTGGTAACACGTAAGACCAATATACCATGTACATAAGCATATTGTCGATGTTCCCTCTTTTGAGGATGCCTGGGATGCGCACCCAGAGGGGATTATTTTGATGTGCCATGACGGATGTTTTTATCTAAGTTTTTATTGCCTAGTCTCCATCTTTTTATATACATGAGATTGTGTTTTGTGGCATTACCCCGTGCATTACTACTGAGGTGATTTCTATCACATTTTTACGAGAAAAAGCCATTATCGCATCCTGATTTCCACATGCTTGTAATTATGGTTTTTATACTGAGCCATTTACTCTTATGTTTCTGCATGGTCTTAGAGAAATGAGATGATAATGATGTTTTAATGATTTCATGCTACGTTTTCTATCGAGCTTATTGAGTTTCACTTACAAAACAAAATAATTATGTTGTGTGATTAATGAATTTTGTTAATGAGTCCCTTACCCTATTACTGAGCGATTTAGAAGCTCACCCTATTTTATTATCCCCCAGATTTCTTCAAGTGAGGAGAGTTTCCTGCGACATACGGAGTAGTGGCCAGTGGAGGACTTGAGCTCCAGGTCGTACATTGTGTTTTGAGGTATAATTCAACATTTCATGTACCCAGACTAAAGTTGTATTTACAGACACTTGTTGAACAATGATGTTTGGGATGTATTAGGATTAATTAACTCCAATTTGAGGAATGTAATTGGTATGATATATGAAAATTAGATAATGAGATCCTGAGGTGAAAATTCTATAATTTATATATCATGATGCATAACACTGTACAGGAATGCACATAGAATCGTGTATTGATGTAAATAAGTTTTAAATTTGTCATGTTTTTCGCGCTTCCGGGGTGCCACAGCTAAAGTGTCTAAACAGTAATAAGTATGATTTTAGAAGGTTGAAGGAAGCCACATTGTTAGATTGGTTTAGTTAAGTGAATAAGCATATGAGGTGTTTGACAAAGTGCCATAGTGAAGTAAATGATGAAATATAAACATTATGGGCTTAAATATCAACTTAGTGCAAATCAATGGATCTAAAAGAGTCCAATAGACTCTCGAGATAAGAGTAGAGTAATCGAATGAGACCTTATAAGTACTAATGGAGACTATTGATTGAATTGACTATAGTGAACACAAGAGTCATGTTATATGGGACCAAATTGATGCGATATACGATTTTGTGCAGACCCAAAGAGTTCATCGGGGACGAATCAAACCGCGTAACCAAGCAGCTTTAAGAAAGGGAATCACGCGATGCGATTCCAGGTAAGGGAATTCTGTGAGTATATAGAGATAGCTGCTCGTATTTTATGGACGTATATATATAGGGCTTTGAAATTGCTTGGATTGTTAAATATGAATAAACGGTTTGTGTGAACGGTTACGGATGAGGCTGATTTGGCTTTTGAAGTAGATTTTATAAAAATGGGATAGCAAGGCTAAGAATTGCATAAATCACAAGTTTTGATGCTCTTATGAAATCACATTGCTCTCGTTTAAGCAAAATGACTGATAGGTTGGCTAGTGATTTCTTGATTTTGTGAGAAGGCACAAATGAGGTGTTAAGCATTGTTTTGAGAATGCTTTATTCAAATAGAGCCACCTATCGTGTGTACGTGAGTTAAAATCGTGCTGGAGCATCGCTCGCACTGGATTTTGGTGTTTTCGTATGTATAAATCGTGCTAGAGCTTAGCTCACACCTTGGTTTGAATCATGATTATGTTTTATAAACCGTACTGGAGCTTCTGCTCATACGTGGGTTTTGATTGACTTTCTTATGCATATAACCGTATTGGAGCTGTGCTCGTACATGATTTTTTCATGTTTTAATGCATAAAGTCGTACTAGAGCATTGCTCATACGATGAGATTTATTGATGATACATGAATTGTGCTACAGCTTAGCTCGCACAGATTTTCAGACTATGGTAAGTATGATGCCGTGGTGGAGATGGTAAGATCCTCAAGCCCTACATCTGTAAGTCCGACGGGGTGGGGAGGCTCTCTTATGGTAGGATCCTTAAGCCAACGTCCTTAAGCCCGTTGGGGTGGGGAGGCTCTCTTACATAAGACGAAACGCTCCCACGTGTACTTGAGACTATAAAGGTTACACATGGCATGGGGTAGATAAGACCTACGGTTGGCACCCCCAACCATGATATGGGTCCGCAGAGTACGTTGTACTGTGTATATCACATGGAGTACGCTGTATCGCGTGGTTTTGACGATGATTTGGAAAGTTTCGCGAAGAAGTAACTCATCTTCGTTCTAGCATGGTATCCCGTACACCGGGATCTGTGTGGTCTGGGATGATTATGACATAGTTGGCCAACATAGTCTTTGAGATATAGTGATCGCCTGTCTCACATAATATTACATAGTACCACATGGTTTTATACACTGAGTGTGATTGTGATTGTCCAGGGTAGACCCGAGGGAGGGGTCGAGCCTTGTGGGATTTGGTTTAAAGAAATGATGTGCAATTGTGATGAGATTTGATGTGTTTGAAAAATTGAGAAATCTTAAAGGATGTTTCTTAATGAATTTCCCTTTTTATGATGAGTTTTGATAAAGATGAGCATGAGAAGTTTTTACATTATGATTATTCCATGTTTTACATGCCTGTTTTCCATGTTTTAATACATGATATACGCATATACATGCGGCATAGTTTTATTTCCTCATGCTCCGATTATAAATGATTTATGCCATGACATTATCAACATGTAAATAGAGTAGTTATCTACCATGCTTGCATTATTGCCTTACTGAGCGTGTGGTTGCTCATCCCTCTACTTTTCCCCTCTACAGAGCGTACACAGTAGCCTTGTGAAGAACGGAGGCATTATATTTTGGACATCTGCTGCACTCCATCGCAAAGAGACACACAATGATTTTTTTTGCATCTAAACAAGTAAAAGCACAGTAGTCATTTGAAATTGTGATATAGGGGATTTAAATGTTAGAAAACATGCTACGTATAAGCTTATGACTTAACTTCAATGTATGACATTGTTTTTGATTAATTGGAAATGAATGAGATATGATGATTATTATTGACTCACAGCCCAACTGTGTAGTGGTAAGAATGTTCGGGACCGGGTAAGGGAGAAGAAAAATACAAAAAATTTGTTGTGATTTTTAAACGAATTGGATAAAAGGGTTGTGAAAGAGATTGGTATCAGAGCTGAGTTGGCCTGATGTGAGTCAGTAAAAATAAGTAGAAAAGTTACATGCTCATATTATTGTGCTTTTATTTAGATATAACTATGTATATCGAGCTGGAATGAGTCTAATAAATGGTTATGAATATTGGAAGTTAAGCATTATGCCTATTACACGCCAAGGTTGAGGGGCAGGTACACGTGCTAGAGGCCGCAGCGGTAGGCCTGAGAGCCGTGCAAAGCCACAGACTGAACAGGCTCCATAGGATCCTGGTAAGAGATCAGGGGATACAGAGGCACGCTCCGCTAGGATAGAGTGAAGTATTGAGAGCCTCGTGGAGATAGTTACACAGGCATTGGGTGCCGGTGTTAGATGAGGTCCCGTAACGCAACCTACTACTACTAGACAGGCAGCTGCAGAGGTAGAGAGACCTCAGACGATAGAGACTGTTACACCCCTAGTACAGGATACGACTTCTCCCATTGCTCCATAGTCGAGCGAGAGTGACTTGGGTTATGATTGTGAACTGAGCAGGTTGAAACAATTTTATGAGTTGAAACCTCCAGTGTTCAAAGGGGTAAAGGACCTTGTTATTACTAAGGATTGGATCTATGAGATGGAGAAATTGTACAGATTCTTCAGATGTACATCAGCTGAGAAAGTGGCTTTTACGGTATTTATGTTGAAGGGTGAGGCAGAACACTGGTGGAGATCCACTAAAGCTATTTTGAGAGCCCAACACTCCGAGATCACATGAGAGATATTCTTAGAGGCTTTCAGGAGGCAATATATCCCGGCCACCCCACAAAGGAAATTGTGGATGGAGTTCATCAATCTGGTTCAGGGGAATCATTCAGTGGATGAGTATGAGTCGAGGTTCATATCGTTGGGGAGATATGACCTGGATACGATGAGTAGTGAGACTCAGAAGGTCCAGAAGTTCATGGATGGGTTGAGATTGGCCATCTGAACTAAGCTAGCCCCATTTGATATACATACTTATGAAGAGGTTGTACACAAGGCTCAGTTAAGCTAGCAAGAATTTGAGTGGAATGCCTCCAAACTTGGGAAGATTAGTGCCAAAAAGGACAGAGACCGAAAGAGATCCAGGATGGATAGAGTGGCCAAGAGAGGAGGCCAGAGATTTTTTGAGAAGAGACTTAAGATTGAGGAGATGTAGGAGAGAGCTGCTAGACCTCTTATGTATCCAGCTTTGATTGCACCGAGGGGCATGGTTATTGGAGGACCACGGCCTACTACTGATCAGTGTAGGAGATGTGGCAGATTTCATTGGCCTAAGCCTTGTCAAACGCCCCTTATTACATGTTATATATGTGGGAAGCCAGGGCATATTGCTAGGCATTGTCCTGAGATGATGGAGACTACCCCACAGAAGGGCAAGGAGCCAGAAAGAGCTCCAATTGAGACAGCTGCTCCGAGGAGGAGGGCTACAGCTGAGGAAAAAAGGAAACAGGCAGTGGGTGTTAGCAAAGGACAAGTGCACGCACTAGACCAGTACATAGCAGACGCATCGACGGATGTAATTAAAGATACCATCCAAATCTTTGACTTAGAAGCATTTGTATTGTTTGACCCTGGTGCCATGCATTCCTTCATATCGCCTTCTTTTGCTCATAAATTGTTGAAACATGTAAAACCCACACTGTTGGATAAGATGTTGATGATTTTCACACCAATGAATGATAGTCAATTGACAGAGCATTTATATAAGAATTGAAAGTTCAGGATATGAGGAGAAGAGATGGCAGCCAATTTAATTTTACTGAGCATGAATGATTTTGATGTAATCCTAGGAATGGATTGGTTGGCTGCAAATCATGTTATCATGGATTGTCATGCTAAGACCTTGATGTTTCCCGATATAGATAATTTTGTTGTAAGTTTTATGAAATGAAATGAAGAACATGTTTACTGTAAGATGAAAGAGTGTAATTTTAATTATCATTTTTGAGAGATGAATTTGTTTATTATTTTTGAATGTTAATGTGATGACATGTGTTGCTAACGGTGGAAAGGATAATGTGAAAGGTTCATTGCTTACATGGTTGACATTGATAAGGCACATCCGAAATTGAGAGACATTCTCATAATTGTGAATTTTCCTGATGTCTTTCTGGACAAATTACCAAGGCTACCACCTGATAGGGAAATGGAGTTTTGCATAGAGCTAGTACCTAGTACAGAGCCGATATCGAAACCAATGTATAGAATGGCTCCAATTGATTTGGAAGAGCTAAAGAAACAATTGCAAGAGTTGCTAGAGAAAGGGTTTATTAGACTGAGTGTCTCACCTTGGGGAGCTCCGATTCTGTTTGTAAAGAAGAAGGATGGAATCCTCCGACTGTGTATAGACTACCGGTTATTGAATAAGGCCACCATTAAGAACAAGTACTCCCTTCCACGCATAGATGATTTGTTGGATCATCTCCGGGGAGCATAGGTCTTTTTTAAGATAAATCTACGATCTTGGTACCATCAGTGGAAGATACGGAGAGGAGATGTACCCAAGACATCATTTCGTACCCGTTATGGCCACTATAAATTTTTGGTTATGCCATTCGGATTGATGAATGCTCCTGCAGCATTTATGGCGTTGATGAATGATGTCTTTAAGCCATACTTGGACCAATTTGTGCTAGTATTCATTGATGACATTTTAGTATATTCCAAGTCCAGGGAAGATCACGAGTAGCACTTGAGGATAGTTCTGCAGACCCTCCGAGAGAAGGAATTATATGCCAAACTCAGTAAGTGTAACTTTTGGTTAAAGCAGATCTCATTTCTGGGCCATGTTGTGTCGAAGGATGGAGTTTCAATGGATCCATCCAAGATTGAGGCAGTTGTACAGTGGGAACAGCCCAAGACAGTTACTGAGATCAGAAGTTTTTTGGGATTGGCAAGGTATTATCAGAGATTTGTTGAGGGTTTCTCTAGACTAGCTGCTCCGTTGACACACCTCACAAGGAAAGATGTTAAGTTTGTGTGGAATGAGGCATGTGAGAGGAGTTTTCAGGAGCTTAAGCGTCGGTTGACCACTGTAACGACCCTTGACCCTTAAAATTCGGGGGAAATTTTTTTTTTTGAATTTAATTTACCCACTTATTCCTTTATTCACTTAGGTTGTATTCATGTGCTGTGTCAAAACACTTTTCCTAATTCTTTATCCGTAATTCTATTTAATTTCCATACTTTGACCTATATGGCCGATAAAAATTTCGGCAGCATAACGACTTATATATGAGCCTACCTACCTGCAATTCAATTGTTTTGACAACCCTAGATATCCACAACTACCAAGCATGCTTTCCAACAATTCTAAATATCCACAACTACCAAGTATACTTTCCAATTAACATTTACAACTCAATACATCCATATCGATTTGATACAAATCATCTTAAATCCTAATCCCAAGAATCATACTCTTTACATCGTTTCCTTACAAATTACATCCCAACTAATATTCCCAATATATGTGTATGTGCGTACAGATATGTCTGGTACATGAATGTAAATGTATACCTTTCTGCGTGTACAAAAAGTAGCCTAGGGTTGCTCTTTCCCACAGCTTACGTCATGTACGCGATAGGTAACGCCCACGGATCACCGCAAATGGACTGAGAGGTAGATGGGTGAGCTTTTGGGGAAAAGCCCGTAAGATAATAATCTTAAAGCAGTTCTGATATATAAAAGCATTTGAAGTTGTTCATAGAACGAAACTTAATGCAATACATAAATTTTCATTTCATGCATAATCGTCATAAAGCATGCGTGTCTTTAAAACAAATAACATGCTTAATCATTTCACAACTTTTCATAAACCTTTCATGAAAATTTCATAAATCATTTCGTAAACATTTCATGAATATTTCATAGTCATTTCGTAAACATCTCATGAATATTTCATAATCATTTCATAAACATTTCATGAATATTTCATAGTCGTTTCGTAAACATCTCATGAATATTTTATAATCATTTCGTGAAACATATCGATCGTAACCAATTTTCGCATATATCATGAAAACACATATTCATTCATCATAGTTGATTTTCATAATCAAATCGAGGAGACTAGGCTATAATTAAGTCATGCGATACGTGTCATTCTCCGTGGAGAGTCATCATACCTATGGCCTTGGTAAGAGGGGGTTGTAGACTGGATCAGGTTCGTACAGCAATAATAATTATAAACATGGGTAGTATCTTCTTATTTCTTATCATATACTAGCACATAGCTAGGGCATGGGCACCTGTGGCACTCATCGTGCAGGGAACATCCATGCATGCTGCGCGGGTACGAGATTCTACCAATACATCATCATAAACCACCAGTAGCACGACATCTTCCACACAGGTTGAGTCAAGTGCTAAAGGGGCCTACGTACTGGCACCCCAAGTGGTGTAGCCGGAACACCACAAGATGTAACCATGCATGAAGCCTATAGTCTCAAAACAGAGCTTTCAAAATCTTTCTTGGGTTTTATAACCCATAAACTCATATCGAGTGATAAAATCGAATTCCTTTAAATCATAAAACTCTTTCATAAAATAGAAAGACTGTGTGGTACTTTATTCCCGTAGGACTCAAGAGGTGGCCCCCACAATCCCCTTTTTGAAAACAAATTTCTTTTCTTAAATACTTTTGAAATTGTCGAAAGTTTCTTTAATAATATGGACATAAAGACATAAGTAAATGTAAAACATCCATACACTTCATACCTTAGAAAATTCATTTCACAACATGGAAAGTACTCGAGGAACATTTCGACAAATTAAAACATGCTTCGCAAGTATAAAAGCATTGATAAATCATTTCAAATCACATGCTCTTTCGTAAAATCATTTATCGGTGAAACAAAAATGCATTATCAGAACTGAGTTAAATAATACCCCTTACCTCGATTTATGGAATATCCCGAATTCGAGTGGTGACGCCTCCTAGTACCTCCTTTAATTCCTTTTACAATCACCTACACCGAAATTCTATACTTAGCACCCTATTCATGCGAATTGTCCGAATTGCGTTAAATCGTAACCTATCGTTACTACTGCGTGTGTACGTATTATTGTATACACCTAGGTCAACACGCACGTTTATATATTTTCTCTTACCACATATTATTTTGTACGTACAAATATTGACATACACCTTATTATATACATCTACATGTATATACTCATGAATATATATATATATATATATGAGTATATATATATATATATATATATATTATTATTTGTCTTCATTTTTCTCTATCTCATACATATACATTCTATGTATGTACCTATACTAGCACACATTCATCCTCTATACCCCCACATGTATATGCACCTAAATAAATAAATATATATATATATATATATATTATCATTGTTTTCCCATTTTTCCTTATCACATATACATACATATTCTTTTTATGTATATATACTAGCATATCCATTCATTATATATACCTACATGTATATACCCAAATATATATATATATATATATATATATATATATTATTACTTGTTCTCATTATTCATCATCACATATATATATGCACATATATATATATTTGTCTATTTCACATCTCTCCCATTTTTATTTTTATTTCACATCTAATTTAATTTATCTTATCATACTTATACACCATCACATATATATACATGTAAAATTAAATATACATATATACATATAGATTTTTACCTCTTTTCCCTTCATTTTCATTTCACACACCTTAATACACACCAAGCCTATATCTCAAGCATGTATACATATATATTCATACATGTATATATGTACATTAAATTTACCTTTTCTCCTTTTTTTTTCTCTCTTCCAATCTACCCTAACATACTTATGTACACTACCACATATATATACATGTATATTAAAAAAAATACATATATACATAAATATCTTACCTTTCCTATCTTCTTTTTCTTCTTTCTTTCTTTTTTTTTTCTTTTCTTTTCTCCTTTTCTTTTCTCCTCTCTCGGTCAGCCCTTCTTCTTCCTCTTCTTTCTCAGTTGATCACCCTTTCTCCCTCACGGTTTCTCCTATTTACTCTCGATTACAGCCTCCATTGTAGTCTTCTTCTTCCCTTCGGTTCTGCTATCTCTTTAATCCCAGTTTTGTTTCTTTTCCTCCTCCCTTGCCTCTGTTCCAGCCCTCATTTCCAGCTTCATTTTTCTGCTTCTCGGTTCTCCTTCTTCCTCAACCTCCCCTGTACACCTTCGGTTCCAGCTTCATTTTTGTTCTGCTCTTTTTTTTGTCTCAGTTTCTAGCTCCCAATTTGACCTCCTTCTCCCACGGTTCTGCTATATCTTCAGCCCCTGTTTTGTTCTAGATTCTCCTGCTCTCGGTGCTGCCTTCGGTCTCCCTCAACCTCCCCTGCACACTCTCGGTTTGTTGCAACCTCTTCCCATTTCTTCTCTTTTCTTCTCTCCTCTTTCTTCCTCGGTAGAAATCGACTTCCTTCTCTTCTTTCTTCTCTTCTCTTCCTCCCGGCCAGCAGCTTTGCTCTTTTCTTTTCTCTTCTTTCCTGGTTTTCTTCCTTTCTTCCTCGACCAGCTCTCGTTTTTTCCTTTCCTTCTTCTCCAGCCGAGCACCTCTCCTTCCTTTCTCCTCTTCTTCTTCTTTTCTCTTGCTTTTTCTCCCGCCCAGTTGAGCCCTTCTCTGTTTATGTTTTCCAATTCGAAAACATAGCAGACGGAATTAGCTTTTCTAAGCCAATTCCGTACATGCTATGTTATATATATATATATATATATATTATTAATATATATTATATTATTTGTTTATTTATTTTGTATTATTATTTTTGTTTGTTTGTCTTTTTGTTTAATGTTTGTATTATTGTTTTGTGTTCATCTCATTTCCTTTTATTTCACTTCATCATTTTTATTTTTATTAGTCTCATGCTTTATTTATTTATTTGTTTAATACTATATATTAAATACTATCCACTAAATAATATATATGTTGTATATATCATTATTCTTTTATTTAAATGCTAGTGTATATGTATATATATATATATATATATATATATATATATATGCATATTCACCTATGTATATATCTACACATATACAATTTCTTGTAAAATTATCCAATGACATCATATCCATGCCTTACATGAAATTTTCATTATTCCGCAAATCAAATAGTATCGGGATTCCATCATTCTTCATAAATTCTCGATACAAGTGTTTACATCAACAATTTTCAACTATCAATTTAAGATTTTCCAAATCCCTTCGTGCTTGCATTTGCTTTATCACTTCTTGTATCTTCGAGTTCCCGGTCATTCACGGGCTTCTTGGTTCCTATAGTCCTTGAGCCCTACAACGAATATTCCCACTTCCATTAAAATATAATATTTTCATTTTTATATAATCTAATTTAAACATAGAAAATTTGTGGGGTTTACATTCTCTCCACCTTAAAAGAATTTGGTCCTCCAAATTCATTCGGGTCCATCTGTCTACGATCACCCCAATTGTATCATGCCCCTTTCGGGTCCTTGGTAAACCCATTATGAAATCCACAGTAATGTGCTCCCATTTCCAAATAGGCATTGGAAGAATCTTAAGTAACCCCGCTGGTCTTTGGTGTTCGATCTTAATCTGTTGGCAAATCAAATAGTTGGCCACAAACTCAGCTACATCTCTTTTCATACCGACCAACCAATACACCTTTCGTAAATAATGGTACATCTTAGTGCTTCCCGGGTTCATGGTGTACCGAGAACAATGAAACTCCTTTAAGATCCTTTGCTGTAGGACATCATCGTTTGAGACACCAAACTTATCACAATTTCTCATTTATCCTTAATGAGAACTTATTCTTAATTTATCTCACTTGATCCAACCACTTCACATACCAGAGATATTCATACCTTGCATACATCTCTTATTCCAATATGACTCTTATATTCAAGATTTATCTCATTTCAAAGCTTGTCTCATTTCGTACATCAACTATAGCAAAATTCCTTCCTTATTCCAATTAAATCTCACATTCAAAATATAAAAATATAGAAATTACAATCCTTAGATTCAGTAAGTAATCCATATTCCAAAGTTTCCTTATATCTCAAACTCTGAATTTTCATAATAGTTTGAATCCTTCCTATTAACATGTAACCTCTGTTTGGGCAATCCTACTTATACCCATTCTCAATACACTGTGACCCAAGATACTCCGAGTCTCCTTAAAATTTAACACCGGTACACTCCAAAGTGAATCACCTGATTCGATAATCTCCCCTTCATATAGTTCTTATAATCACTCTCTCAGCATTTCTAATCCAAGCAAGTCATTCAGTACAGTGGTTTGAATAATTAATTCGATACCACCTGCTAAATCAATTCTAGAACTTCTCCTTTTAGTTTAGGGGTAACTTGATAAATCATTTGATTATGTGTCAGAAAACTTTCCCTATTTACACAGATGTTTCTATACTCCGAACACGCCTTATCTTTATCAATCATGTAAGCAGTGTGACCTTTAGAGTCTTATTTATACCGCTGTTCCCTGATTCGTTCTTCCAGTATAGTGACTACGTCCTTTCATTGTCACTATTTCCTTTGTAGATCTCTTCTCCGTCATTCTCTTTATCTTTCCCTTTCTTAGTGACTTTAGAAGTATACAATTCATATCATCATAATCGCACCTTGCGCTCTGTTTCCTCAAAGTAATTTCAAATGGACTCATCTTAGCTTGACTAAATATCCCAATATCTCCTATGGTTTTCTGCACTTCCTTTGTCTAACAGTTCTCGCAACTCCTTTTTTTTTAATTCCTAAAGATCCACAAGTCCATTCGACAAGGAGACTTCGAGATTGATTGTGTCTCTAGTGCCAAATCTATAGTGAATTCCAACTCTCTCTCCAGTGGTAGTCTCGGTAGTTTCTCAGGAAACACATCCGGAAACTTGCATACCATAGATATGTCCTGAATACTTGGACATTTTCGACTAGTATCGAGGATGAATGCAACATAACCCTCACATTAATATGTTCACTAAAAATTTTCATCATAGACAAAATCATAAAATTTATTCCTTAACCGCAAAACATACATTAAACTTACTAGGTAAGGAGAAGGTTATAGTCTTAGAGTAGCAGTTTAAACTTACACGGTTGGTGGTTAGCCAATCCATACCCAAAATTAAATCAAAGCCATACATGCTCAACCAGATTAGATCTGCTAATATAATCCTATCTCCTACCTTGATTTCACAATCCTTACACACCATATCAGTCCAAGGCAAAGGCCCTTCCATGAGTGACAGGCTTCTTGCCTTTATCTGCTACGGTAGCCCGCATCTGTGGGACTTATCTCTGGGGAGCTTTGCCTCTCAGGTTGTCGTGGTGGCTCTGGGGGCTATGGAAACTTATTCAGTGGGCAATCCTTAATCATGTGCCCCTTCTGTCCACACCTAAAGCAGCTCCTTATAGCCTTGTAACAAATACCTTCATGGGGTTTACCGCACGTCCTACATAACTTTCCATATTGCTGCGGACCTCTGGTAGTCTGTGGAGCAGGTACAGGAACTGTGGGCCTATCAATCCTAGCCTAAGACTCATCTGTCCTCTGTCTCTTAGGTTGGCCCCTCTGAAAGTCCTGTCTCACAGACTCCGTTCGCTTACTCTTATCCCTGTTCTTTCTCTTAAATGCTGGAGGCTTCATTTTCGAGAAATTCCTCATTCTACCGATATCCCTCTCCTCCCTCTAAGCCTGTACAGGAGGCTGAGGCACCATAGGTACTGGAGGAGCTTACGGAGGAGGAGGTGGTGCTTGCGAAGGAGTCGGCACCCGAGTAGGAATTGGTGCCGTGCCAACTGAATCGGAAATGTTTACCCTTAGATGTTGGGCAATCATGGCAGCTATCGACTCCAAACCTTGCTCGAGGCGCTGCTCCAACAGCTGCTCGAACTGAGCCATACGAGTACGAAGACTCTCTGGCTCGGGTGAAGGAGGTGGAGGTGGCTGAGCCTGCCTCCGAAGACGTCCATGTCTTCCACTCATCATGCAAGTGATCAAATACCTGCGCGTAATTCCAAAGATCAAGTCTTACATTCATTAGGTATACATTACCTACTACCAGACAAGCGCAGACATTGGGATGTAATTTTAGCCTTATTTTCGACACTGACAGTACTAGACAACCTTCGCTCTGATACCACCTAAACTGTAACAACCCTTGACCCTTGAAATTCAGGGGAAATTTTTTTTTTTTGAATTTAATTTACCCACTTATTGCTTTATTCACTTACGTTGTATTCCTGTGCAGTGTCAAAACACTTTTCCTAATTCTTTATCCGTAATTTTATTTAATTTTCATACTTTGACCTATATGGCCGATAAAAATTTTGGCAACATAACGACTTATATATGAGCCTACCCACCTGCAATTCAATTGTTTCGACAACCCTAAATATCCACAACTACAAAGCATGCTTTCCAACAATTCTAAATATCCACAACTACCAAGCATACTTTCCAATTAACATTTACAACTCAATACATCCATATCGATTTGATACCAATCATCTTAAATCCTAATCCCAAGAATCATACTCTTTACATCGTTTCCTTACAAATTACATCCCAACTGATATTCCCAATATATGTGTCTGTGCGTACAGATATGTCTGGTACAGGAAAGTAAATGTATACCCTTATACGTGTACAAAAAGTAGCCTAGGGTTGCTCTTTCCCACAGCCTACGTCGTGTACGCAACAGGTAACGCCTACGGATCACTGCAAATGGACTGAGAGGTAGAGGGGTGAGCTTTTGGGGAAAAGCACAGTAAGATAATACTCTTAAAACAGTTCTGATATATAAAAGCATTTGAAGTTGTTCATAGAATGAAACTTAATGCAATACATAAATTTCCATTTCATGCATAATCGTCATAAAGCATGCGTGTCTTTAAAACAAATAACATACTTAATCATTTTACAACTTTTCATAAACCTTTCATGAACATTTCATAAATCATTTCGTAAACATTTCATGAATATTTCATAGTCATTTCATAAACATTTCATGAATATTTCATAGTCATTTCGTAAACATTTCATGAATATTTCATAATCATTTCGTAAACATCTCATGAATATTTCATAATCATTTTGTGAAACATATCGATCGTAACCAATTTTCGTATATATCATGAAAACACATATTCATTCATCATAGTCGATTTTCATAATCAAATCGAGGAGACTAGGCTATAACTAAGTCATACGATACGTGTCATTCTCCGTGGAGAGTCATTATACCTATGGCAATGGTAAGAGGGGGCTGTAGACTGGATCAGGTTCGTACAGCAATAATAATTATAAACATGGGTAGTATCTTCTTATTTCTTATCATATACTAGCACATAGCTAGGGCACGAGCACCTGTGGCACTCACCGTGCGGGGAACATTCATGCGTGCTGCGCGGGCACGAGATACTACCAATACATCATCATAAACCACCAGTAGCATGACACACACAGGTTGAGTCAAGTACTAAAGGGGCCTATGTACCGGCACGCCAAGTGGTGTAGCCAGAACACCACAAGAAGTAACCATGCATGAAGCCTATAGTCTCAAAACAGAGCTTTCAAAATCTTTCTTGGGTTTTATAACCCATAAACTCATATCGAGTGATAAAATTGAATTCCTTTAAATCATAAAACTATTTCATAAAACAGAAAGACTGTGTGGTACTTTGTTCCCGTAGGACTCAAGAGGTGGCCCCCACAATCCCCTTTTCGAAAACAAATTTCTTTTCTTAAATACTTTTTAAATTGTCGAAAGCTTCTTTAATAATATGGACATAAAAACATAAGTAAATGTAA
The DNA here is from genome assembly GCA_033439115.1 of Firmiana major. Lineage (NCBI taxonomy): Eukaryota > Viridiplantae > Streptophyta > Magnoliopsida > Malvales > Malvaceae > Firmiana > Firmiana major. The sequence goes on from CM065905.1 coordinate 46,573,220, forward strand.
AACATCCATACACTTCATACCTTAGGAAATTCATTTCACAACATGGAAAGTACTCGGGGAACATTTTGACAAATTAAAACATGCTTTGCAAGTATGAAAGCATTGATAAATCATTTCAAATCACATGCTCTTTCATAAAATCATTTATCGGTGAAACAAAAATGCATTATCAGAACTGAGTTAAATAATACCCCTTACCTCGATTTATCGGATATCCCAAATTCGAGTGGTGACGCCTCCTAGTACCTCCTTTAATTCCTTCTACAATCACCTACACCGAAATTGTATACTTCGCACCCTATTCATGCGAATTGTCCAAATTGCGTTAAACCGTAACCTATCGTTACTACTGCGTGTGTACGTATTATTGTATACACCTAGGTCAACACACATGTTTATACATTTTCTTTTACCACATATTATTTTGTACGTACAAATATTGACATACACCTTATTATATACATCTACATGTATATAGTCATGAATATATATATATATACTCATATATATTATTATTTGTCTTCATTTTTCTCTATCTCATACATATACATTCTATGTATGTACCTATACTAGCACACATTCATCTTATATACCCCCACGTGTATATGCACCTAAATATATATATATATGCACACTCCTATATATATATATATATATATATATATATATATATATTATCATTGTTTTCCCATTTTTCCTTATCACATATACATACATATTCTTTTTATGTACATATACTAGCATATCCATTTTTCACATCTCTCCCATTTTTATTTTTATTTCACATCTAATTTAATTTACCTTATCATACTTATACACCATCACATATATATATACATGTAAAATTAAATATACATATATACATATAGGTTTTTCCCTCTTTTGCCTTCATTTTCATTTCACACACCTTAATACACACCAAGCCTATATCTCAAGCATGTATACATATATATTCATACATGTATATATGTACATTAAATTTACCTTTTCTCCCTTTTTTTTGTCTCTTCATCTACACTAACATACTTATGTACACTACCACATATATATACTTGTTTTTTAAAAAAAAATACATATATACATAAATATCTTACCTTTCCTATCTTCTTTTTCTTCTTTCTTTCTTTTTTTTTCTTTTCTTTTCTCCTTTTCTTTTCTCCTCTCTCGGTCAGCCCTTCTTCTTCCTCTTCTTTCTCAGCTGATCACCCTTTCTCCCTCACGGTTTCTCCTATTTACTCTCGGTTACAGCCTCCATTGCAGTTTTCTTCTTCCCTTCGATTCTGTTATCTCTTCAATCCCGGTTCTATTTCTTTTCTCCTCTCTTGCCTCTGTTCCAGTCCTCATTTCTAGCTTCATTTTTCTGCTTCCCGGTTCTCCTTCTTCCTCATCTTCCCCTGCACACCCTCGATTCCAGCTTCATTTCTATTCTGCTCCTTTTTTTTGTCTCGGTTTCCAGCTCCCAATTTGGCCTCCTTCTCCCACGGTTCTGCTATCTCTTCAGCCCCTGTTTTGTTCCAGATTCTCTTACTCTCTGTGCTGCCTTCGGTCTCCCTCAACCTCCCCTGCACACTCCCGATTTGCTGCAACCTCTTCCCCTTTCTTCTCTTTTCTTCTCTTCTGTTTCTTCCTCTGGAGAAATCGGCTTCCTTCTCTTCTTTCTTCTTCTCTCTTCCTCTCGGCCAGCAGCTTCCCTCTTTTCTTTTCTCTTCTTTCCTGGTTTTCTTCCTTTCTTCCTCGGCCAGCTCTCCTTTTTTCCTTTCCTTCTTCTCTAGCCGAGCACCTCTCCTTCCTTTCTCCTCTTCTTCTTCTTTTCTTTTGCTTTTTCTCCCGCCCAGCTGAGCCCTTCTCTGCTTATGTTTTCCAATTTGAAAACATAGTAGATGGAATTGGCTTTTCTAAGCCAATTTCGTACATGCTATGTTATATATATTAATTATATATATTATATTAATATATATATATATATCATATATTATTTTTTTATTTATTTTGTATTATTATTTTTGTTTGTTTGTCTTTTTGTTTAATGTTTGTATTATTGTTTTTGTGTTCATCTCATTTCCTTTTATTTCACTTCATCATTTTTATTTTTATTAGTCTCATGCTTTATTTATTTGTTTGTTTAATACTATATATTAAATACTATCCACTAAATAATATATATATGCTATATATATCATTATTCTTTTATTTAAATGCTAGTGTATATGTGTATATATATATATATATATATGCATATTCACCTATGTATATATCTACACATATACATTTTCTTGTAAAATTATCCAATGACATCATATCCATGCCTTCCATGAAATTTTCATTATTCCGCAAATGAAATAGTATCGGGATTCTATCATTCTTCATAAATTCTCAATACAAGTGTTTAAATCAACAATTTTCAACTAACAATTTAAGATTTTCCAAATCCCTCCGTGCTTACATTTGCTTTATCATTTCTTGTATCTTCGAGTTCCCGGTCATTCACGAGCTTCTCGGTTCCTATAGTCCTCGAGCCCTACAACGAATATTCCCACTTCCATTAAAATATAATATTTTTATTTTTATATAATCTAATTTAAACGTAGAAAATTTGTGGGGAATGCTTCTGCAGCATTTATGGCGTTGATGAATGATGTCTTTAAGCCATACTTGGACCAATTTGTGATAGTATTCATTGATGACATTTTGGTATATTCCAAGTCCAGGGAAGATCACGAGTAGCACTTGAGGATAGATCTACAAACCCTCCGAGAGAAGGAATTATATGCCAAACTCAGTAAGTGTAACTTTTGGTTAAAGCAAATCTCATTTCTGGGCCATGTTGTGTTGAAGGATGGAGTATCAGTGGATCCATCCAAGATTGAGGCAGTTGTACAGTGGGAACAGCCCAAGACAGTTACTGAGATCAGAAGTTTTTTGGGATTGGCAGAGTATTATTAGAGATTTGTTGAGGGTTTCTCTAGACTAGCTGCTCCATTGACAGGCCTCACACGGAAAGATGTTAAGTTTGTGTGGAATGAGGCATGTGAGGGGAGTTTTCAGGAGCTTAAGCATCGGTTGACCACTGCTCCGGTTCTCACCATTTCTACAAGCTCAGGAGGTTTCTCTGTGTCTACAGATGCATCACACCAGGGACTGGGCTATATACTTATACAGAATTGAAAGGTAGTTGCCTATGGGTTCAGGCAGTTAAAGGATCATGAAAGGAACTATCCAACACATGATTTAGAGTTGGCAGTTGTAGTGTTTGCATTGAAGATATGACGACACTATCTCTATGGTGAGAAATTTCAGGTTTATACAGATCATAAGAGCCTTAAGTACCTGTTCTCTTAGAAAGAGTTAAACATGAGACAGAGGAGATGGCTCAAACTCCTGAAAGATTATGATTGTGAGATTATGTACCACCCAGGTCAGGCGAATGTAGTTGTCAATGCTTTGAGCAGGAAGGACCTCGGGTTGGTGTCTTATATGATGGTTCGATAACATGAGTTGTTGGACCAATTTATGAACCTCAGTTTGGATGTAACCCAACCTGGTTCAGAGAGATTCGACATTATGGCTAGTTTGAGATTGGAGCCATAGTTGATTTGTCGTATTCGACAGGCTCAACAGAGCGATCGATAGTGTATTGATTGGTTAAGTCAGATACAGACAGGTGTGGGTACAGATTTTGAGCTAAGTACTGATGGATTATTGAGGTTCAGGGGCAAAGTATGTGTTCCCGAGGATTCAGAGATCAGGAAGTCAATCTTATCAGAGGCTCACTCATTGAAGTACATGATACATCCGGGGAGTACCAAGATGTATCAAAACCTTCGAAAAGTTTCTTGGTGGTCTGGAATGGAAAGAGATATCATTGAATATGTCGCTAGATGTCTCATCTGTCAGCAGGTGAAGGTAGAGCATCAAAAGTCTGCAGGATTATTGCAGCCTCTACCAATACCGACATGATAATGAGAACACGTCACCATGGATTTTGTGATGGGATTACCGAGGACCCGTAAAGGTCATGATGCCATTTAGGTTATTATGGATCGACTGAGGAAGTCATCCCATTTCTTGGCCATGAGGGTTATTGATACTCTGAGTCAGTTGGCGAACTTGTATGTTCGAGAGATAGTTCGGTTACATGGTGTACCAGTGAACGTTGTTTCTGATTGGGATGGCCGCTTCACTTCCCACTTCTAGGAACATTTTTAGGAAGCGATGGGGACCCAACTGAGTTTTAGCATCTCTTTTCATCCCCAGACAGATGGTCAGTCAGAGAGGACTATACAGACCTTGGAGGATATACTAAGAGCGTGTGTGCTGGATTTTGGAGGCTCTTGGGATGATCACCTACAGTTAGCCGAGTTCACCTATAATAACAGTTATCATGCGAGTATCAGAATAACACCATATGAGGCACTATATGGACGTAGATGTCGATCCCCTATTGGATGAAAAGAGGTTGGTGACAGACAGATTTTTACTCCAGATTTAATGCAGCAGGCATCTGAGGATGTCCAACTGATATGCAAGTGTCATGACCCAAATTACCTAAAAATCAGAGTAAATTTTTCGGTTTTTAATTTCCTTACCCGTCATGAACAGTTACACTACTAAACAGTTGGGCTATGATTCGGTGTTAGTCACCTCTCACCTATTTACCATTCCATTTTCATATTTCATTTACATATCAATTTATTTAAACTAAATACATCTCCAATATTACATCCATATACAGTACTGTGCATGTATATTTTCAGATACAAAATTATACAAATATGTATACCTGGTCTTGATAAGAAGCAGCGGATAACCGAAATGCAAGACTATTGTCGTTCTCTTCTACTGAATGTACCCTGTGGGGTAGAAAATGAAAGGGTAAGCATAAACAGCTCAGTAATGCAATAATGTAAGCAGGTAGATAACTATACAATCTACGTGCTGATAATGTTATGATATAAAATCGTTTACATTGGGAGCATGAGGTATGACTAAAACGATGCCACATGTATGTATATATCATATAAGAGAAATCATGAAATCGACATATAAAACAAACATGGAAAAGTCATCATGTATGTCATCTCATGCTCGTCACATTTAAAACTTATTTGTTTCCTCATAAACTCATCACGTTAAAACTCATTTGTTTCATCATAAAACAACCTCATCAAGGTCAAACCCATCTCTCGGGAATACCTTGATTCATTAAATCGCATCTCATTTAAAAACATAAATCGGGACATTACCCCTCCCTCGGGTTCGTCCTGGTCTATTCAGACCATATGATATCATGTGAGGCATGTAGGTTACTGTATGAAAAATCGAGGACTATGGCCATACTTTGTCCCTGTGATCCCAGGCTACACGGATCCCGGTGTGCGGGGCATCACAACAGCAACGGGAGGTGGGGTCAAATCCTACCTGCCAGAATATCAAGTAACATCATCGAGTCATCATGACTGCACGGAACAGCGTACTCCGTGTGACATACACGGTACATCGTACTCCATGGACCCATATCATAGTCTGGGGGTGCCTGCCGTAGGTCCACCCCAATACTATGTCGATAACCAACCCATGTCTCAAAGTATACGTGCGAGCATCTCAACTCTCTGCGACACACAGTCTACAGGAGGCTTCCGCATGACTATATGCATGTCAACTCATGTCTAGTGCGAGCGAAGCTCCAGCACCACGCTATGCATATCATGATATCTAAAATCTCGTGCGAGCGAAGCTCCAGCACGATTTTGTGCACACACAAATTTCTCGTACGAGCAATGCTCCAGTACGGCTTTTCATGAGTAATAAATCAGTAAACTTGAGTGCGAGTAAGACTCTAGCACTCTTTTTACTCGAATAAATATGATAGGTGGCTCAATCTTTATAAAACATCTTTTAAAATCATAACGGGTACAAACCGGTACCCTTTCGTATAATTCATGAAATCTATAGCCAACCCATGTGTATATTTGCTTAAATCAAACAATACATTCATATAAAACATCAAAACATGAAAATCATGCAATTTATCTGCCTTACTACCCTTTTTGTAAATTTTACTCCTAGGGGCAAAATCATCTTTTTCTTTTATTCACCTATGCCCCGGTTTTCACAAAAATTATTATTTCGTTTCTAAATACTTTAAGGAATTCTAAGCCCTGTAAATCCCCTCAATAAATACGTATAGAAATCTCTATGCACTTACAAAATTCCCTTAACTCGATTCTCGTCGAGCGCGTATCTAAATTTCACTGTCTGAGGCTCGTCCGATCCGATTTGCTGCTAATCCAGTCTCTGGGGCTGCAGATAATTATTTATCATGTCAATTTAACCCAATAAATATAATTCTCCTATTTACTATAGTCGATTTAACTAATTGGGCCAATTTACTCTTATTGGGCCCAAACTCACCTTAATGGGCTTCGACCCATTTTCAGCCCGGTTTTACTTATTAAATCCCTTCTTCGGGTTTACTGGGCTCATTCAGCTTACCAATAATCATCAGGCTTCGTTCCAAACTCATTGGATTATACATTATTTATGATAATTACTGTAAAATTCTGAATAATATTCCTTTTTATACAGAATTATTCCGTAAATTCCATAAAATAATCAAAACTCTGTATTAAATGACTCTAATTGTCGAAATTAAAATATACTTACCCAATGTGATGTGGGGTGCGAGAATCGAAGCTCAATCAGCTCTCGTTCGAGCTTTGTCGTAAAACTACACAATTATATATTTAATCCCGGGTTACTTTCCGATTAAATATAATTTAAATAAATTTTTCAAAAATCAAATCGGTCACTTTTGACCTCTTACCGACTTACCCGAAGTCTGGTGTACCCCCGAAAATCTTCCCCTTTTTTCTTTTTCTCTTTTTCTCCTTTTTTCCCTTCTTTCTTGGCTGAACCGGTTCAGTCCGGTTCAAACCCGGTTCAGACCGGTCCGGTTCAGCCGATTCAGTCCGGTTCACCTCTTTGCTGAACCGGTCCGTACCGGTTCAGACCTTCCTGCCGTCGTTCACGGCGTTTTCTACCGGTTCCCGGTATGATTTTGGCTCCATTCGACGCGTCATCACCTGAGAGTTCAAAATCGGGCCTTAGTGTGGGTTGAAACGGCACCATCGCCAGCGAATCTTCCCTTCTCCCCCGCGGCAGTCACCTCTCGATCCGACGGATTCGAGCAGTTTCGTCGACCGATACTGGTCTCAAAAGAACCGCATCCTCTTCCCGATCACGTCGGTGCCCGCCGTTCGAGCCCAGCTGCCGTGGATCGTCGGAATCTACCCTGTTTTCCTCGCGGGCTTCTCTTCCTCCGTTCGGCATTTTTCAGCCTCCTGGCGACGCATCTCCGGTGCCAATAGCTTCGCCGGCCTCCCCTCTTTCTCCTTGGCTCGTCGTCGGGGCCGTCGATTGCCGGTGGCCGTGGGTCGGTCGGCCACGCGCGGTCTCCATTTTCGTTTTCCTTTGTTTTTCTCTCTCCCCGATAAATTTTCTGAATTCTCTTCTTTTTTTTTTAATTAATTTAATTTTATTTATTATTTAATTTTATTATTATTTTATTCAATATTATATTATTATTTTGCCAAAATATCTAAGATAAATTATTATTTAATTTATTTAATGAATAAATAATTTTCTCAGTATTATTTTGACTTTTCAATATATTTTTCGATTATTTTCGGGTTTATTTTCTGAAGCGAAAATCCCTCTTAATTTCGATTAATTCTCAAAAATTCATATCTTGATCAATTTAACCCGAAATTTAATTATTTCTTCGTTATTGATCAAGATTCTCAAATCCATTATTTTTAATTAAATTTTTTTATCGAATTTATTTCGACTTTCGATCTTTTAACCGTTTTACCCTTACACATGTTCGAGATTAATTTAACCCGACTTCCCTTCACGAATACTCATTCATTTCGAATTTTAAATCGTTATTTCCTGTCCGAATCCCGTTTCATTTAATTTGGGACCATTTTCAATTCTTTATAAGAAATTACGATATAATTTTCGGGTCTTACAGCAAGAGATTACGAACAACTCAGAGCCGACAAAAGAGTTATGCTGATAGGAAACGAAGACCACTAGAATTTGATGTGGGTGAGTCTGTGTTTTTGAGAGTTTCTCCCTCGAAAGGGATTATGAGATTCGGTGAGAAGGGAAAATTAAGCCCTCGATATATCGGACCCTTCGAGCTTCTGGAGAGAGTGGGAGATAAGGCGTATAGGTTGGCATTGCCACTGGACTTGGCAAGTGTTCATAACATCTTCCACGTCTCTATGCTTCGGAAGTATCACCCAGACCTGGCACATGTGATAAGATATGAGCCATTGGAGCTCAATGAGAGTATGACGTATGTTGAGAAGCAGGTTCGAATATTGGATAGGAAAGAGAAGGTGTTGAGGTCGAAGACTATACCCTTAGTGAAAGTTCTTTGGCAATATCACACTCCAGAGGAAGCTACATGGGAGTTAGAAAGTATAATCCAAAAGAAGTACCTGGAGTTGTTTTCAAATTAACTTGGTTCTTATTTGGAGGATAAAATTCCTTGAAGGAGGGGAGGATTGTAAGACCCTTAATTTTTTATGTAATGTATAAGATTAATTGATGTACAAACAAGTTACATTACATATGCATTACAAGAAATGAATGTTTTTGAAGTTCTAAGTGTTAATGGATGATAAATGAATGTAGAAGTGATTAAGTATGAGTTTGAATGAGGAAATTGAAGAAAAGAGGGTGTAAGATGAAGGCCAGATCGATCCCATGCAAGGAGAGATCGATCTCATGGCCTGAAGAATGCAAAATTAGCATGTTAGAAGAGAGAGATCGATCCCTCACTTAAGCAGATCAATCTCCTTAACTCTCGGGCTGGAGCAGATCGATCCCCCCTTAAGACCAGATCGATCTCCTTAGCTCTCTAGCTGAGACAAATCGATCCTGTTTCATTGAAGCAGATCAATCTCATTCACTAAAGCAGATTGATCTCGTGCTTTTGACAGATCAATCTCATGCCTTCAAAATGTCATTAAAATGAGGAATTCAAGAGGACCACATCGATCTCCACCCTATGTAGATCGATCTCATCAAGCCAATTCTATAAATATGGAGCAGTTGGATCTGCATTTCACGAGACTAAACCATTTTCTTCCATTTCAATCTTAAAACCTAACTTTCTCACTCTAAAATCACCTTATTTCCATTAAGATTTGAGAAATATCATTAGAGAAAAGTTATTCCTTATATAGAGAAGAACAACATACTTTGGAATCAATGCACCATTGGTTGGATTGAAGGAGCAAAGGTGCATTCCCATTTGGAGCAAGGAGAAAATCAAGCTAGGTGAGTTTCTAATGCACCAATCCAAGTATATTTGTTTAGTTATTGATTTTGGAGTTGATTGGTATGTATATTAATGATAGAAACTACCTAGAAAACCATGAAACCATTATAACCTAGAATGAGTCTAGTGTGAGAAAATGTATTATGGATGAATTGATGACAAATGGAGTATGCTAAAGTGTTTATGAAGTAATATGTATGATTTTAGAAGGTTGAAGGAAGCCACATTGTTAGATTGGTTTAGTTAAGTGAATAAGCATATGAGGTGTTTGACAAAATGCCATAGTGAAGTAAATGATGAAATATAAACACCATGGGCTTAAATATCGACTTAATGGGAATCAAAGGATCTAAAAGAATCTAATAGACTCTCGAGATAAGAGTAGAATAATCGAATGAGACCTTATAAGTATTAATAGACATTATAGATTGAATTGACTATAGTGAACAAAAGAGTCGTGTTATATGGGACCAAATTGATGCGATATATGAATTTGTACAGACCCGAAGAGTTCGTCGGGGATGAATCGAACTGCGTAACCAAGCAGCTTTAAGAAAGGGAATCACACGACGCGATTCTAGGTAAGGGAATTCTATGAGTATATAGAGATAGTTGCTCGTATTTTGTGGACGTATATATAGGGCTTTGAAATTGCTTGGATTGTTAAATATGAATAAACGGTTTGTGTGAACGGTTACGGATGAGGATGATTTGGCTTTTGAAGTAGATTTTATAAAAATGGGATAGTAAGGCTAAGAATTGCATAAATCACATGTTTTGATGCTTTTATGAAAACGCATTGCTCTGGTTTAAGCAAAATGACTGATAGGTTGGCTAGCGATTTCTTGATTTTGTGAGAAGGCACAAATGAGGTGCTAAGCATTGTTTTGAGAATGTTTTATTCAAATAGAGCCACCTACCTTGTGTACGTGAGTTACAATCGTGCTAGAGTATCGCTCGCACTGGATTTTGGTGTTTTCACATATATGAATCGTGCTAGAGCTTAGCTCACACCTTAGTTTGAATCATGATGATGTTTTATTAACCGTACTGGAGCTTCTACTTGTACATTGGTTTTGATTGACTTTCTTATGCATATAACCGTACTGGAGTTATGCTCGTACGTGATTTCTTCATGTTTTTATGCATAAAGCTGTAATAGAGCATTGCTCGTACGAGGAGATTTATTGATGATGCATGAATTATGCTAGAACTTAGCTCGCACAGATTTTCACACTGTGGTATGTATGATGTCGTGGTGGAGATGGTAAGATCCTCAAGCCCTACATCCTTAAGCCCGACGGGATGGGGAGGCTCTGTTCGGTGAGGAGGCTTTATTACGGTAGGATCCTTAAGCCAACATCCTTAAGGCCGTTGGGGTGGGGAGGCTCTCTTACATGAAACAAAACGCTCCCACGTGCACTTGAGACTATAGAGGTTACACATGGCATGGGGTAGATAAGACCTATGGTTCGCACCCCCAACCATGATATGGGTCCGCGGAGTACGTTGTACGGTGTATATCACATGGAGTAAGTTGTACCGTATGGTTGTGACGATAATTTGGAAAGTCTGGCGAAGAAGTAACCCACCTTCGTTCTAGCATGATACCCCGTACACCGGAATCAGTGTGGTCTAGGATAATTATGACATAGTTGGCCAACATAGTCTTTGAGATATAGTGACCGCCTGTCTCACATAATATTACATAGTACCAAATGGTTTTATACACTGAGTGTGATTGTGATAGTCCAAGGTAGACCCAAGGGAGGGGTCATCCTTGTGGGATTTGGTTTAAAGAAATGATGTGCAATTGTGATGAGATTTGATGTGTTTGAAAAATTGAGAAACCTTAAAGGATGTTTCTTAATGAATTTCCCTTCTTATGATGAGTTTTGATAAAGATGAGCATGAGAGGTTTTTACATGATGATTATTCCATGTTTTAATACATGATATACGTATATACATGCGGCATAGTTTTATTTCCTCATACTCCGATTATAAATTATTTATGTCATGACATTATCAGCATGTAAATAGAGTAGTTACCTACCAAGCTTGCATTATTGCCTTACTGAGCGTGTGGTTGCCATCCCTCTACTTTCCCCCTCTACAGAGCGTACACAATAGCCTTGTGAAGAACTGAGGCATTATATTTTGGACATCTGCTACACTCCATCGGAAAGAGGTATACACCAAGGATTCTTTTTATATCTAAACATGTAAAAGCACAGTAGTCATTTGAAATTGTGATATGGGGGATGTAAATGTTAGAAAACATGCTACGTATAAGCTTATGACTTAACTTCAATGTATGACATTGTTTTTGATTAATTGGAAATGAATGAGATATGATGATTATTATTGACTCACAGCCCAACTGTGTAGTGGTAAGAATGTTCACAACCAGGTAAAGGAGAAGAAAAATGCAAAAAATTTATTGTGATTTTTAAACGAATTGGACAAAAAGGGTCGTGACAGCTGCACCTGCACAACCCGAACCAGATAGACCACGAGGTCCTCCTATTCGGCCAGTTCCTCCTCGCGGCCCCACAACAGTATGATGATGATTTTGGGCATGGTTATGATTGTGATATGGGGAGGGTGAGACATTTTATGGACTTTAAGCCTCATTCTTTTCATAGGGTAAAGGATCCAGCAGTGGCTGAGGATTAGATAAATCAGATGGAGAAGTTGTTTGACTTCTGTAGATGTTTGGCTACAGAAAGAGCAGCGCTTACGGCCTTTGTATTGAGAGGTGAATCGGAGCACTGGTAGAAGTCCACTAGGCCTATGTTGAGAGCTCAAGGTACAACGATCACATAGGATATGTTTTTGGGTGCTTTTAGAGAACAATATATCCCAGATACTGCTCAATGTAGGTTACAAATGGAATTTTTGAATCTGACTCAAGGGAATTGAACAGTGGACGAGTACAAGTCACGATTCACATCATTAGGTCAGTATGATCCAAACTCTATTAGGAGTGAAGCTATTATTATCTGCAGATTTGTCGATGGACTGAGGCTTTCGATTAGAGCTAAATTGGCCCTGTTTGATGTTGCTACATATAGAGAGGCTATACGACGGGCCCAATTGTGTGAGTAGGACTATGACCATCAAATTTCAGAATTCAGTTGGGGTAAGGATAAGGGTCCGAGAAAATTGGGAGATGGCAAGAGTGCTAGGTTTGGTCGAAAAGGTACCGGTAAACGTCGAAGAGAGGCAGATGAGTCACAGAAGAAGGCTGCTAGACCTTTGATGCATCTAACTCTAACTCCAGCTAAGGGTATAGTGATTGGTGGACCTTGGTCGACTACTGATCAGTGCAGAGTATGTGGCCGATATCATGGTGGTAGGCCCTATCATTTTCAGGGTACACGTTGCTTCAAATGTGGTAGGCTTAGCCACTATGCAAGAGATTACCCAAAAGCAGTCAAAGTAGTCCCATAGAAGGGTAAAGAGCTGGAGAAAGTTCTTACAGTTACACCTCTTGCAAGGAAGAGAGCCACGGCTGAAGAAAAAGGGAAGCAAGTTGTAGGTCAAGGTAAGGTATATGCGATAGACCAGGCATCAGCAGATACCTCTTCGGAGGTGATAAAAGGTACAATTCTGATTTTTGATTTGGAAGCTATAACTTTATTTGATTCTGGAGCTACGTATTCCTTTATATCACCTGCATGTGCATTAAAGTTGACAAGTTTTGTAAAACCCACATACCTAAATGGGACTTTGTTAATAAGTACTCCAATGAGAGTTAGTCAATTAGCTGAACAAGTATACAAAGATTGTAAAGTCAGTGTAGGAGATAAGTGCACAACAGTTAATATGATTTTGTTGAATATGTATGACCTTGATGTAATCTTGGGAATGGATTGGTTAGCTACCAATCATGCTGTCTTAGACTGTTACTCTAAGTCTGTTACATTTTCCTCACCTAAGAAACTTGTTGTAAAATTTTATAAGAAGCAATGAAATCCTGATTTTGTAGCAAGTATAGTGCATTGGTACATAAATGACATAAATGTTCTTTTAAAGGTTTTATTGCTTATGTGGTGGACTTGAACAAAACACATCTGGATATGGATGACATTCCAGTGGTTAGAGAATTTTCAGATGTCTTTCCAGACGACCTACCGGGATTGCCACTGGATAGAGAAATGGAATTTGGTATAGACTTGACACCTAGAACAAAGCCAATATCCAAGTCACCATATAAGATGGCTCCAGTTGAACTAGAGGAATTAAGGAAGTAGTTGTAAGATATGCTAGATAAGGGGTTTATAAGACCGAGCGTCTCACCATGGGGAGCCCCGGTATTGTTTGTGAAGAAAAGAGATGGGAGCCTTAGGTTGTGTATTGATTATCGGATGTTAAATAAGGCTACCATCAAGAATAAGTACCCCTTGTAGCACATTGATGATTTGTTGGATCAGCTTTAGGGAGCACAGATCTTTTCAAATATAGATCTGAGGTCTGGGTACAATCAACTGAAGATTCGGAAGGAAGATGTGCCCAAGACAGCTTTCTGCACCCGCTATGGTCATTATGAATTCCTGGTGATGCCTTTCGGGTTGACAAATGCAGTAACAACTTTTATGGCTCTAATGAATGAGGTATTCAAGTTATACCTGGATCAATTTGTGATAGTATTCATCGATGATATATTGGTGTATTCCAGATCCAAAGAAGATCACGATGAGCACTTAAGGATTATTTTGCAAACCCTCCGAGAGAGAAAGTTGTATGCCAAGCTTAACAAATGTGACTTTTGGCTAGAGTAGATTTCTTTTATGGGCCATGTTGTATCAAAGGATGGGGTGTCAGTAGATCCATCCAAGATTGAGTCTATTGTTCAGTGGGAACAGCCCATGACAGTTACAAAGATCAGAAGCTTTCTGGGTTTGGCAGGTTACTATAGGAGGTTTGTTGAGGGTTTCTCTAAATTGGCTACTCCGTTAACACGTCTTACAAGGAAGAATGTGGAGTTTATGTGGGACAAAGCATGTGAGAGGAGTTCCCAAGAACTTAAGCACAGATTAACCATCGCGCTAGTTCTCACCATTCCTAACAGCTCAGGGAACTATTCTGTTTACACAAATGCTTCACACCAAGGACTAGGCTATGTATTGATGCGAAATGGAAAGGTAGTTGCCTATGGATCCAGACAGCTGAAAGATCATGAGAAGAACTACCCCACTCACGTTTTAGAGTTGGCAGCCGTAGTATTTGCATTAAAGATATGGCGCCACTACTTGTATGGTGAGAGATTTCATATCTTTACGGATCACAAGAGTCTTAAGTATCTGTTCTCACAGAAGGAGTCAAATATGAGACAAAGAAGGTGGTTAGAACTCCTCAAGGATTATGATTATGAGATCTTGTACCACTCGGGGAAGACAAACGTGGTTGTCGATGCATTGAGTAGAAAGAGTCTCGGATTGGTATCATATATGATGGTTAGAGAGCACGAGTTGTTGAAACAATTCACTAACCTTAGATTGGATGTGACCCCACTTAAGATTGGCAGTCATGGGATTATAGCTAGCTTGAGATTAGAACCGTAGTTGATTGAGAGAATCCAGCAAGCTCAGCAGAATGATCAATAGTGTATTGATGTAATTAGCCGAATTCAGAAAGGTGAGGGCACTGATTTTGTATTGAGATCAGATGGACTACTAAGGTTCGAAAATAGAATATGTAACCCTAATGATCCAGAGCTTAGGAAGTTGATTTTATCAGAAGCTCGCTCATCGAGATACACAGTACATCCGAGGAGCAGTAAAATGTATCAAAATCTCTGGAAAATATACTAGTGGTCTGGGATGAAAAGAGATATAGCTGAGTATGTTGCTAGATGTCTTATCTGTTAGCAGGTTAAGTAGAGCATCAGAAACCTGGAGGATTATTGCGACCTCTACCGATACCGATATGGAAGTGGGAGCACATCATCATGGATTTTATAATAGGATTACCGAGAACCCGTAAGAACCATGATGCTATTTGGGTTATAGTAGATCGGTTAACAAAATCGTCACACATTTTAGCTATGAAATCTACAGATACTTTGAGTGCATTAGCGAACTTGTATTTATGGGAAATAGTGAGACTGTATAGAGTCCCAGTGAGTGTTGTTTCTGATAGGGATGCCCACTTCACTTCCCACTTTTGGGAACATTTTCAAGAAGCGATCGGGACCCAATTGAGCTTTAGCACCGCTTTTCATCCTCAGACAGATGGTCAGTTAGAGAGAACCATATAGATCCCTAGAGGATATGTTGAGAGCGTGTGTGCTAGATTTTAAAGGCTCATGGGATGATCACTTGCCACTGATTGAGTTCGCCTACAACAACAGTTATCACTCAAGTATTGGTATGGCCCCTTATGAGGCACTATATGGTCGTAGATGTCGATCGCCTATTGGCTGCGAAGAGGTTGGTGACAGACAGTTGCTCACTCCCGATTTGGTTAGACAAGCCTTAGAGGATGTTCGGATAATATGTGAGAGGTTACAGACAGCTCAGAGTCGACAAAAGAGCTATGCTGACAAGAGATGAAGACCACTTGAGTTTGCTATGGGCGATTTTTTATTTCTGAAAGTATCTCCTTCTAAGGGAATAACGAGGTTCAGGAAGAAAGGAAAACTAAGTCCTCGTTATATTAGTCCCTTTGAAATTTGGATAAAGTGGGAGATAAAGCATATAGGATAGTCTTCCCACCTGAGCTAGTAGAGGTCCATAATGTTTTTCATGTTTCCATGCTCCGGAAGTACCATCCGGATCCAGCACATGTAATTAGCTATGAGCTGTTAGAGCTCAAGGAGAATATGTCATATATAGAGAAACTGATCCAGATATTAGATAGAAAAGAGAAGGTGTTGCGAAACAAGTCGATTTCATTGGTTAAGGTTCTGTGGCAACATCATACATCAGAGGAAGTCACTTGGGAGTTAGAGGACCTGATGAAAGAGAAGTACCCCCAACTTTTTGAAGAATGAACTTGATTCAATTTGGAGGACCAAATTCTCTAAGGAAGGGAGAAATGTAATGCCTCTAAGGAAGGGAGAAATGTAATCACCCTCAAACTTGAGCTTTTTCTTGTCCTCAAGCAAAACAAAATGATTGTAGGAATGACAAGTACAAAACACAATAATTTCCCCAATGTTTTCCTCAAAGAAAAAGTACAGACTATGAAATCAAAGACTCACAATTACAAGTCCAGCACTTAGAATTATTCAATCATAAGTCCTAACCCAAATTGGACTCCTCGTGAGTGTGTGAAAAATGTCAAAATCACTTCTCAGTACATTATCCGGATCAATTTATGCAAACACAGTGAATGCAAAATCAATGACATGTGATCATTCCCATAAGTTTGCATTTCACTTCTCTCTCCACTTATGTAGTCATACTTAACTAAAGATCATTAGGACTTCATTAGGCTTCTAATGTAAGGTTGGGGCTAAGGTATGATAAAGTCGATTTAGGTTTAATTACCCCTTAACATGCATTACTTCTAGGATCTATAATGTAAGAGCTTTAATTATTTCCCCCAAACTTATTTATTTTCTTCTATTTTTGTATTTTCTTCTTTCTTCTTTTCTTTTTCTTTTTTTTCATCATTTTTTTTAACATACTCTTTCACTATCACTTAATACCCATATAGCTCACAATATATCCCAATGACTTTTCATGCTTTTGGGGTAAGGGATAGGATAAAGTATTTAAGCTAAGGAAACAAAAATAAGCAGGTGTATTTACAGAGAAAATCTTATTTGGCCTAGATGGGTGACTAGGGGTAGAATATGTACAAGGATAGCTAGAAAGGCTCAAACAATCCAAAGATGGCCTAAATCATCTCCCTAATTAAGTGTGATCTAATATTTCACCTCGAGATTAGATCAAACAAATTTTAGAATATGATGCACAAAATCAACTGAACAAATGCAATCTTATGTACACATAAGCTTTCTCTAAATAAATATACCGATTCATGAGATGACATGTGCATAAAATGAAGAAATCACAATTAGAATCAAGACAAATTCAAGAACTCAACTTCATGCTTTCCTATAATCATGCTTCGCATTCAATCAAAGTCAGACAAAATCATGGGGTCATATCATCGGAATAGGGGAAAACTACATGCTAAGCACTAAATCATCCCAAAATCAAGCAATTTAAGCTCATATTATCGAAAAACTTTTGAAAATTCTTTCTTAGATTTTCGAAAAAAATTTGAACATTTTTCCAATTTTTCACAAAATTGCTCAAGTGATATCCCCTCCCCCAAACTTGAAGTGCACAGTGTCCTCAGTGTGCAGATAATATAAGAATTAAAGTTCAAGAATAGAGTACTCCCCTTTCTGATGATGATGAATAACTGAAGCTTTGATTGAAAGCGTAAAACTAGAAATTAAACCTGCAAAATAAAAGAAAGAAACAACAGAAAAGAAAAAGAAAAATGAACTATATACAAAGCGAAAATGAAAACACAACCACTTCAAATGCAGCTGAAGAAAACAACACTCAGCAGCAGGGCGAAGAGTAAGAGGGTCATCCAAAGTGGTGACAAGGTGCTGACAGTTAACTCCTCCTGAGCCCTATCTACTTCCTTCCTTCTTTCGGATTTCTTAAGCTCAAGCCTTATATCCTCATTAATCTCCATCTTAAAACACTCTTGAGAGTCATCAGGGAGCTTCAAAGGTTTGAAAACATTAAACTTTACTTCCTGATCTTGGACTCTCATCGTTAACTCCCCTTTTTGCATATTAATAACCTGTGTAGAATTAGAGGACGAGGAAGGCAATGAATAAGAAGAAGGTATAGATGAAGAAGCGCTTAGCTTTGTTTCCTTGGCAGCCCGATCTTTAGGTTCCTGCTCTTTCTGAGCTGCTTCGTTAGAACTTAAGGATTCTTTAACTATGTATTGTTCAAGTTGGGACTTGACTTGTGGCTCATCAAGCTCTCTGCCACTCCTAAGGGTGATAGATCTAACATATTCTGTCACGACCCAAAACTACCCAAAAATTAGAGTAAATTTTTCGTATTTTGTTTATTTATTAAATTCTTACCTGTCCTCGAATCGTGACCACACTCCACTAATAATTGGGCTGTGCGTCAATGCCAGTCCCACCATTCAATTACCATCTAACTTATTTCTTCTCCAGTCATTTATAAAATGTCTACAATATTTATACATCCCCTAGAGACACTTACAAACATGTTACTGTCCTATGCTTATGTAGATACAATATGTACAAGTGTATATACCTTATGTTGATGGGCAGCAGCGGATATCCGGAATGTAGTACTGAGTCGCCTCAACTTCAACTGGAGATTATCTGTGGGAGAAAATGAAAGGGGTGAGCACATCAAGCTCAGTAAGACAATCCTACGAACAAGTAGGTAACCATACTACCTACATGAACGTAGTGCCATGCATAAACCACCCTTTCTCCACACATTTTAAAACAGATGATATGAGTTATGATGTTATGTAAATCGAGTTTGTACAGAAAATTCAACATGCAATTATTTCAAATTATTTCTTTCTCAATTAAAATTGTCACAATAAAGTCAGGACTCGACCCCTCCTTCGGGTGATCCTGACTCACACAAAACCATGAAAATCGGTATACATCACACATGGGTTTAAAAAGCATGGAAATAACCATCATGCACATTTAATTAAAAACCCAGTTTAATCATCGAAATCGTCGACATGCGAGACGAGGCAATATCTGTATAACGGCAATAACCAGGACTGGCCATATGTGTCCTCGTGAGTCCCTCTAGCTTCACGGATCCCAGTGTACGAGGTCTCACCCTGATCGGGAACAGCCCGGGAGGTGGGTCAATCCAACCCGTCAGTCTTATCCGATCCCACGCATCCGAAGATGCCGTATCCGAAGATACCCCGTATCACAAAGATACCGTATCCGAAGATACCCCACGGTAGATCGTACTCCATGCTACTTGCACGGTACATCGTACTCCATGGACCCATATCACTCTAGGTACTCCAGCCCAAATGGCATGCTTCCCACAGAGAGGTTTTGTTTCTCAATACTCATGCCTTGTCTCAAAACGCACGTGCGAGCCTATTAAATGGGTGACACGCAGTCTACCCGATGCTCCAAGCACGGCTCATCGCATATTCTCATAAAATTAGTGCGAGCGATGCTCAGCACTCTCATCAAATCAAGTAAAATCGGTAGAGCCCACTTTACATCCCCACAAGGCCGCCAACCTCATCCCTCACTCTCACCCTACTTAAGAGGTCTTTTGAGCCTGTTGGGCCTTTTGGCTGACTCCAAGGGCAGACAGCGCTACTCCACAAATCCAGTAAAACTAGTGCGAGCTAGGCTCTAGCACTCTATATATAAATCACCTGAAAATCTTATAAAATCTTGTGCGAGTTAAACTCCAGCACCCTGTCACGAAAATCATGTAAAATCTGGTGCGAGTTAGACTCTAGCACCGTGTCACGAAACAAGCATGTGAAATCTGGTGCGAGTTATACTCTAGCACCTATGCATGTAAAACTCTAGTGCGAGCTCTCGCTCCAGCACTAATGCATGCATCACACAAATCAAACATCGTACGAGCTGAGCTCTAGCACGTCACATGTAAATAAAAACACGTAGGCGGCTCGGTTATCTCCAAATAGTTTTCACAAAAATTACATTGTTTAAGGTATGCAATGCTATGCATTTTTCTTTAAAAGTAAGCCAGCCTACTCATGCATGTGTTAAAATACCTCCAGAACGAGCAGGAACCTCTTGTCCTTGCTCCTCCCAATTTTTTTCTAAATTTGTAAATTTTACCCTTAACAAGGGTATTTTAGTAATTTGCCCACTCGGGGCACTAAAATTATTATTCGACCTCTAGACCCTTCAGATAATTTTTAAAGACTGCAATGAACTTAAAATTGCATAAAGTTTACCTCTAGCAGTCCGTAGAATTCCCTTACCTTATTTTCCTGTCGAGTCTGACCTTTTCTTTTCCACTGTTGTCTCGTTGCGCAGTCCGATATGCTCCCAATCAAATGCCCGGAACTGCGTATAATATTCCTCAGGTCAGATATCATACAATTTAATTGTATTTCCTATTTTCTGGGCTTAATTTAAATCATTGGGCCCGTTTACACCTTAATGGGCCTTAATCGGCCTTAAGCCCGTTTTCCACTTAATTTTCACTTTATCGAGGCCTATTGGGCTCATTGGGCCCACTGATAATTTATTGGGCCTCGTTCTAATTCTTGAATAACTAAATCGATTATTTACGACAATTTATCTAAATTTCCATAATTTAATTCAATTTATGCAGAAAAATCAAATCAATATCACGCATAACGAGGTAATTGTCGTAAATAAGGGTTACTTACCTGAGATTCCATGCTAGTCCGCAAATCGAGGCTATCTCGAGCTCTCGTTGGATGCCAATTGTTGAGCTACATAATTTCGTAATTTTTTCGGGTAAATTTCCAATCGAAAATTAATTAAATAAAATATTCCAAAATTTAAATTGATCAATTTGACCGCTTATCGACTTACTCGAAGCTCGATTGCATCGCTGGAATTTTCTCCAATTTTTTCTCTTTTTCTTTTTCCCTTTTTCTTCCTTTTTTTTCCTCCTCTTTTTGGCTGAACCGATTCAGTCCGGTTCGGACCGGTTCAGACCGCCGGTTCACTCCGGTTCGACCGGTTCACCGCCTTGCCGGCCGATTCTCCGCCGGCTTCCACGGTCAGCATCTCTGTTGGGTCGTCCGCATCACGAATCTGGGCTTGGTTTGCCTCGAGCTCGCCGGAAAATGGCCGGTCCGGCCTGTTCTCCTCCGACCGTCGGGACCCATTTCTCCTCTTGGCCGTCGCCAGCGATTCCGGCCGTTTTGCCGGCTGATATCGATCTCAAAAGCACCGCCGTCGCCTGGGCTTCCAGAATCTGGCCTCGGATCAGCCCGAATTGCCGCCGTTCGCTGCCGGTGACCCTTTCTTTCCTGCGACTTTCTCCTCCGTTTTCCGCCGGATTCCGGCGTCCTTGGTGCGTCACCGATGGACTGAAGACCGCCGGCCTCTCCTCTTTCTTTTTCGGCCCTTGGCCTGGCCGTCGACTGCCGGACTGCTCGTCGGTCTCCCTCGGTCAGCTGCTTCCGTTTTCGTTCTCTTCCTTTCGCGATTTTCGCGAATTCTGACTGTTTTTTTTTTAATTTCTTAATTTATTTTTATTTATTTTATTTAATTATTACACTATTCATTAAAATACTCCATAAAATCCAAAATATCTACACTTATATTATTTTTATTCTAATTTAATTTATTTAATTTAAATTTAATTTATTAAATATATTTTTCTCCAAATTTTTGATATTATTCCTTCGCGCTTTTCGAGATATCGTTCCGATAATTTTTCGGTATTTTTAAAATTTCTGAATCTTGATCAATTGACCCAAATTGTATAATTTCCTCATTATCGATCAAGATATCTTACATCCTTATTTTTAATTAAAATTTTCTTATCGCCTTAATACCGGGTTTTGGTATTTTTACCATTTTACCCCTGCTCTTGTTTCGAAAATCAATTTTACCTGACCTTCCTTCATACATCCCCCATCTTTTCTTATTTAATTTTCGTATTTTAATTAAATTCGGGTCTTACAACTCTCCCCCACTTAAGGAATTTGGTCCTCCAAATTAGAACCAAGTCATATGAGTCCATATACAACTCCGGGTACATCGATCGTATCATACTCTTAAATTCTTATGTGACCTTCTCCGGAGTGTATTACTACCAAAGGACTGTAATTAGGGAGATCATCTTAAACCTCAATACTTTCTCTTTCCTGTTTAATGCCCGAATCAACTTATCAATATTCTTATATTTTCATTAAACTGAACTTTTGGAATTCATATTCGATCACCTATGCTGGATCTGGATAGTATTGTCGAAGCATCAAAAGTTGGAACACATTGTGGGTGCCTGCTTATTCAAGTGGAAATGCCACCTACAAGTCTTATCTCCTACTTGTCCAATCTCTCAAAATATTCCATCCAGCGCAACTCAATTTACCTTCTTCCAAAAGCTCGCTATGTCCTTATTCCCTTAGGACGAGTAACTTTCAACCATACTAATTCACCAAAGGTGAATTCCAATACTTGTCTATCTGCTCTGAGGTGTTCTTAATCTCTCATCCTTAACTAAACATCCTCAGAGACTTATCATCCAAAGTCGAAAATAATTCTACCTGTCACCCACTTTTTCTTATCCAATTTGGGGAACAAACCCTACAGCCATACACTGCCTCATAACTTGTTATCTCGATACTCAAGTGACAACTGTCGCTATTGCCGAATTCAATTAGAAATTAACTGATCATCCCAGGAGCTTATAAAATCAATGGCACACGCTTTCATCGGATCCTCCAGAACCTGTACAGTCCTCTCTGACTAACCATCTGTCTGAGGATGGAAAACTGTTCTAATACTCAGTCGGGTTCCCATAGCTTCCTAAAAATATCCAAAGAGGTGGGAAGTGAAGCGGGAATCCCTATATGATACCATGCTCACTAGAACGCTACTTAGTGTTCCACAATCTACTTTATACCTGAATCCTCATACTAACTCTGAGTATCTGGGGATTTCATAACCAGAAGGTGGGTAGACTTAGTCAATTTATCGACTATCATCCAAATAGCCTCGTAATTCACCTGGGTCCTCTGTAACCCATCACGAAATTCATGGAGACTTGCTCTCATTTTTCGTGCCGTGTCGATATAGGTAGAGGCTGCAATAACTCTACAGACTTTTAATACTCTACCGTATTTCTTTTCACATCTGACCACCAATACCCTTTTCAGAGATTTCATATATATAATCGTTACTTTCCGTATGCACTGTATATCCCGAAGAGTGAGCTTCTGACAATATTACTATCTCATCAACTGTGGTCCTGGGGAGCACTTATACTGTCTCTGAACCTCTCTGTAAATCATTATCATACTCTGTGAACTCTGTCACTGTACCCTTCTGAATCTGACCCAAACCATCGACATCCTGCCGATCATCATGCTAAGCCTGTCAAATCCGGGCACTCTCATCCGGTTCTAATCTCAGGCTAGCTGTCACACAATCACTGTCATCATCAGAAGGGATCACATCAATATTGAGGCTCATAACTGCTCTAGCAGCTCACGCTCCCTGACCATCATATGCGGTACCATCCCAAGACTCTTTCTGCTCAAGGCATCAATCATCACATTAGCCTTTCCTGGGTGGTACAATTTTCACAAATCAAAACCTCTCAAAAGCTCTAACCCACTATGTATTCTCATATTCGCCTCTTTCTGTGAAAACAGATACTCGGGGCTTTATGATCAGTGCATATCCACAATTCCTCATCGTGTACATAATAGTACCATATCCTCAATACAAGTACTGCCGCTGCCAACTTAAAATCATGAGTTAGATAGTTTATTTCATGATCAAGGAGTTATCTGACTCCATAATTGACTATCTTCCCATTATACATCAATACACAGCTCCTTCATAATTTTGAGGTATCCATACTCACTGAGAACCTCTTGAGCTGTTGGGTATGGTGAAATTAATCACTGTGGTCAGTTCATACTTCACTACACCGAAATTCATGTCACATCTATCATCTTATTTATCATCTCATTTAAAGACCACGTTTTCTTAGTTCAACGTGTCAACAAGGTATACCCTTTTTAGAACTCGCAGCAACCATCTGTAAAAGCAATTTCCTAATTATTGCTTACAATTTGCCCTAGACTTTAACTACACCCAACATATCATCGATAATGATGATTACAAATCGGTCCAATCCTTGACTTATTTACGCATAAGCGTATAAGATCCTTCAAAATCGCTTACGTTTCCAGGTACTAACCTGCGTCATTTCCTTTTCTTATCTTAACGGCTCTTATTAAATTTTACTATGTTAACCTTTATGATTTGTCGAATTTTAATATTCTTATCGTCTTGGTAAAGGTATCCTAATACTAAAGGTATTTATTACGATGATCGATTTCACGTTATAGGTTATATATATATACTTTTAGATGCTGTCAAGTCTTCAGGCGGGGAGGTATTTTGAAATACCTTTATTTACCTTCAGACTTAACCACATTTACTTTATATACCAGTCCACGTGGTCACAATTTATATTCGCTACTAATTGCTTTAATCCTAATGACTTCGCATACGCACTCTTACTCCAATACATCTTGTAGTTAAGATCAACATATCTCAAAGATTATCTCCTTCGTATATCCCTCATGACAAAACTCTTTCATTATTCATTCCGTGAGTACAATTCTTTACTCCTTTAATTTCAATTGTTACACCCCTTTTTATCACTTGTCAACACTTACAGTATACTTTTCAGTGATATTTTCACCTCTATTTTCAACTTAAAATCTCTATATCCATATTCCGTTAATTAATCCTCCTCTATTGGGGTACTCATTTATCAATATTATGCCCAATGATGTAGGCATTCATGCTTTTTACTCACTTATATGCGAATGAAGGCGGTATGAATAAATGTGTGGCACCAGGATCAATGAACATATGTACTTCATTATTCATAACAAGTGTGGTATCTTACACCACATCTATGAAACATCAATAGTGTCCTGGTCCAAGACATCCTCTCGCCTTCGTCCAACAGCCTACTTTCCTTTTTTCTTTTCGGTTATGGCCTCCCTTTTCGTTACAGCTATACCAACAAAGTTTTTCTCTGTCTCTTTACTTTTCTGTGGGGCGATCTCACCCAACTCTGTGTAATCAAAATCAATGGTCCGTCTTACCACACTTAACGGCCATTTTCATCAATACAGTGTAGGTATAGACCCTCCTTCCGTGGTATCCACCACACATCTCACACTGCTTACACTGCTACACTGCTTCGTAGCAGGTCGGGGTCCTCCAATCACAATGCCCCCAAGAGTGCCAAAATTGGTTGCACTAGGGCCTTACCAATTATCTTAGCCCATAACTCGTCAAATCAGATCTTTTACCAATTACCATTTTCCCATTTTAACATCTTTGTCATTTCTCGATTCTCTTTTCTGTCTCTATTTCAACCCTCAATACCTTTCCCAATCTCAGAGGCGTGCAATTCATGTTCTTATTTACCTAACTGTAAATCAGCACACTGCCTCGATATAAGTAATATCTCATGGGCTAATCGGACTCTAATAGAAAAGTTGAGCCATTTCATGAACTTTTAGACATTCAACTGTCACTTGTTCATAATGTCGAGGTAATATCTGCCAAAGAATATAACTGAGTTTCATACTCATAATCAATTTACTATTCCTGGGCAATGTAAGAAATTTTTCCTTTAAATCATGTCCGGGATATCCTGTCACCGGAATACATCCAATAAGATTTCTCGTCTTAGCTATGGATGTTTAACACTTAAGATGGGTCGAGCGGGTTTCCACCAATGTTCCGCTGCGCCTTCCGATCCTATTCATAATCTGAGCAATTAGCTCCTCAAAATAATCTCCACACTCCGCTCCAACTTCGCGAAGCGTGTCTCAATACTGTCCGATCTCTCTATCGGACTCTGTGAGGCATTTTCAACATTAGCCTCTATTTCAATCTCATCCCGATTCTCATAAGTCAACTCAGCACGACTTAGCAGACTCAGGTCTACCTCTACGACCTCTGCCTTGTGCACTTTCTCATCTAACGCGACTCATATTAGGCATTCCTGCATTCTCAACCATTTCTTAGTCAAAACCCATCTCGATATACACTATTGTATCTAACTAAGCACAGTAACACGGGGATGTAATTTCCTAATTACTGACACTGACACACATCAGACCAATTGTTGCTCTGATACCATAAAATCTGTCACGACCCAAAACTACCCAAAAATCAGAGTAAATTTTTCGCATTTTGTTTATTTATTAAATTCTTACCTGTCCTCGAATCGTGACCACACTCCACTAATAATTGGGTTGTGCGTCAATGCCAGTCCCACCATTCAATTACCATCTAACTTATTTCTTCTCCAGTCATTTATAAAATGTCTACAATATTTATACATCCCCTAGAGACACTTACAAACATTTTACTGTGCTATGCTTATGTAGATACAATATGTACAAGTGTATATACCTTATGTTGATGGGCAGCAGCGGATATCCGGAATGCAGTACTGAGTCGCCTCAACTTCAACTGGAGATTATCTGTGGGAGAAAATGAAAGGGGTGAGCACATCAAGCTCAGTAAGGCAATCCTACGAACAAGTAGGTAACCATACTACCTACATGAACGTAGTGCCATGCATAAACCACCCTTTCACCACACATTTTAAAACAGATGATATGAGTTATGATGTTATGTAAATCGAGTTTGCACAGAAAATTCAACATGCAATTATTTCAAATTATTTCTTTCTCAATTAAAATTGTCACAATAAAGTCAGGACTCGACCCCTCCTTCGGGTGATCCTGACTCACACAAAACCATGAAAATCGGTATACATCACACATGGGTTTAAAAAGCATGGAAATAACCATCATGCACATTTAATTAAAAACCCAGTTTAATCATCGAAATCGTCGACATGCGAGACGAAGCAATATCTGTATAACGGCAATAACCAGGACTGGCCATATGTGTCCTCGTGAGTCCCTCTAGCTTCACGGATCCCAATGTGCGAGGTCTCACCCTGATCGGGAACCGCCCGGGAGGTGGGTCAATCCAACCCGTCAGTCTTATCCGATCCTACGCATCCGAAGATGTCGTATCTGAAGATACCCCATATCACAAAGATACCGTATCCGAAGATACCCCGTATCACAAAGATATCGTATCCGAAGATACCACACGGTACATTGTACTCCATGCTACTTGCACGGTACATCGTACTCCATGGACCCATATCACTCTAGGTACTCCAGCCCAAATGGCCTGCTTCCCACAGAGAGGTTTTGTTTCTCAATACTCATGCTATGTCTCAAAACGCACGTGCGAGCCTATTAAATCGGTGACACGCAGTCTACCCGATGCTCCAAGCACGGCTCATCGCATGTTCTCATAAAATCAGTGCGAGCGATGCTCAGCACTCTCATCATATCAAGTAAAATCGGCAGAGCCCGCTTTACATCCCCACAAGGCCGCCAACCTCATCCCTCACTCTCACCCTACTTAAGAGGTCTTTTGAGCCTGTTGGGCCTTTTGGCTGACTCCAAGGGCAGACAGCGCTACTCCACAAATCCAGTAAAACTAGTGCGAGCTAGGCTCTAGCACTCTATATATAAATCACCTGAAAATCTTATAAAATCTTGTGCGAGTTAAACTCCAGTACCCTGTCACGAAAATCATGTAAAATCTGGTGCGAGTTAGACTCTAGCACCGTGTCACGAAACAAGCATGTGAAATCTGGTGCGAGTTATACTCTAGCACCTATGCATGTAAAACTCTAGTGCGAGCTCTCGCTCCAGTACTAATGCATGCATCACACAAATCAAACATCGTGCGAGCTGAGCTCTAGCACGTCACATGTAAATAAAAACACGTAGGCGGCTCGGTTATCTCCAAATAGTTTTCACAGAAATTACATTGTTTAAGTTATGCAATGCTATGCATTTTTCTTTAAAAGTAAGCCAGCCTACTCATGCATGTGTTAAAATACCTCCAGAACGAGCAGGAACCTCTTGTCCTTGCTCCTCCCAATTTTTTCCTAAATTTGTAAATTTTACCCTTAACAAGGGTATTTTAGTAATTTGCCCATTCGGGGCACTAAAATTATTATTCGACCTCTAGACCCTTCAGATAATTTTTAAAGACTGCAATGAACTTAAAATTGCGTAAAGTTTACCTCTAGCAGTCCGTAGAATTCCCTTACCTTATTTTCCTGTCGAGTCTGACCTTTTCTTTTCCACTGTTGTCTCGTCGTGCAGTCCGATATGCTCCCAATCAAATGCCCGGAACTGCGTATAATATTCCTCAGGTCAGATATCATACAATTTAATTGTATTTCCTATTTTCTGGGCTTAATTTAAATCATTGGGCATGTTTACACCTTAATGGGCCTTAATCGGCCTTAAGCCCGTTTTTCACTTAATTTTCACTTTATCGAGGCCTATTGGGCTCATTGGGCCCACTAATAATTTATTGGGCCTCGTTCTAATTCTTGAATAACTAAATCGATTATTTACGACAATTTATCTAAATTTTCATAATTTAATTCAATTTATGCGGAAATCAAATTAATATCACGCATAACGAGGTAATTGTCGTAAATAAAGGTTACTTACCCGAGATTCCATGTTAGTTCGCAAATCGAGGCTATCTCGAGCTCTCGTTGGATGCCAATTGTCGAGCTACATAATTTCATAATTTTTTCGGGTAAATTTCCAGTCGAAAATTAATTAAATAAAATATTCGAAAATTTAAATCGATCAATTTGACCGCTTATCGACTTACCCGAAGCTCGATTGCATCGCTGGAATTTTCCCCAATTTTTCCTCTTTTTCTTTTTCCCTTTTTCTTCCTTTTTTTTCCCTCCTCTTTTTGGCTGAACCGGTTCAGTCCGGTTCGGACCGGTTCAGACCGTCGGTTCACTCCGGTTCGACCGGTTCATCGCCTGTTCACCGCCTTGCCGGCCGGTTCTCTGCTGGCTTCCACCGCCAGCATCTCCGTTGGGTCGTCCGCATCACGAATCTGGGCTTGGTTCGCCTCGAGCTCGCCGAAAAATGGCCGGTCCGGCCTGTTCTCCTCCGACCGTCGGGACCCATTTCTCCTCTTGGCCGTCGCCGACGATTCCGGCCGTTTCGTCGGCTGATATCTGTCTCAAAAGCACCGCCGTCGCTTGGGCTTCCAGAATCTGGCCTCGGATCCGCCCGAATCGCCGCCGATGACCCTTTCTTTCCCGCGACTTTCTCCTCCGTTTTCCGCCAGATTCCGACGTCCTTAGCGCGCGTCACCGGTGGCCTGAAGACCGCCGGCCTCTCCTCTTTCTTTTCCGGCCCTTGGCCTGGCCGTCGACCGCAGGACGTCTCGCCGGTCTCCCTCGGTCAGCTGCTTCCGTTTTCGTTCTCTTCCTTTCGCGATTTTCGCGAATTCTGACTGTTTTTTTTTCAATTTCTTAATTTATTTTTATTTATTTTATTTAATTATTACACTATTCATTAAAATACTCCATAAAATCCAAAATATCTACACTTATATTATTTTTATTCTAATTTAATTTATTTAATTTAAATTTAATTTATTAAATATATTTTTCTCCAAATTTTCGATATTATTCCTTCGCGCTTTTCGAGATATCGTTCCGATAATTTTTCGGTATTTTTAAAATTTTTGAATCTTGATCAATTGACCCAAATTGTATAATTTCCTCAATATAGATCAAGATATCTTACATCCTTATTTTTAATTAAAATTTTTTTATCGCCTTAATATCGGGTTTTGGTATTTTTACCATTTTACCCCTGCTCTTGTTTCGAAAATCAATTTTACCTGACCTTCCTTCATACATTCCCCATCTTTTCTTATTTAATTTTCGTATTTTAATTAAATTCGGGTCTTACATATTCCTTACCCTCCCTTTGCTTAACAAGATTAACTTCAGTATTACTAGGAAGGGTCCCTTGAGGACGTTGGCTAAGAGCACTAGCTATTTGTCCAACCTGAACTTCTAAGTTCTTAATTGAAGCAGCTTGATCTTACAAGATAGTCGTGAACATCTCCTCTAATGTAGGCTTCTTCTCAGCTGCTGGTGCATGGTAGAGTTGGGGCTGTATAATTGGTGGTGGCGGTGGTGAGGGATGATGTGAGTATGGGTGATGAGAAGGCGGATGAAATGGAAATTGCGGTTGTGGTGGTACATGAACCGGTGGAGCTTGAAAACCAAGGAGTCCTACAGGTCTAGAGCTAGAAGTTTGCCCTTGGTTTTGGCTCCAGGAGAAGTTAGGATGGTTCCTCCACCCTGGATTATAGGTGTTTGAAAAAGGGTTGTTCTGTTGCGTTTGAGAAGGGGCAACATACTGAACCGATTCTAAGTTGAGCGGACACCTATCTACAGAGTGGGTACCACTACACAGCTCGCAGGAAGGAAAAGGACTTTGGACAAATAAATCGGATTAGGACTGGTGGGAGGATTATGTTGGGTACTGAGCGACTCTACCTTCTTCGTAAGATTAGCGATTTGAGAGGTCAAGGTAGACAGTGTGTCGAGCTCATAAATACCGGCCGACTTCTTTGGCAATTGCCTCTCCGAGGACCATAAATAGTTGTTAGCCGCCATCTTGTCTAAAAGCTCGTAAGCTTCCTCCTCTATCTTGCACATCAGGGCTCCACCCGCAGCAGCGTCAACAATGGTCCTATTTTGGATTGTAAATCCGTTGTAGAAGGTCTGGACTTGCAACCACAAAGGTAGGTCATGGTGAGGGCACTTCCTAAGAAGCTCCTTATATCGTTCACATGCCTCGTAAAGAGATTCAAAGTCGTACTGGGCAAAGGAAGATATATTACTACGGAGTTGGGCTATTTTAGAGGGAGGGAAAAACTTAGCTAGAAATTGATGGGCTAACTCGTCCCATGTAGAAATGGATCCTGGAGACAGGGAGGTTAACCAGCGTCTCGCCCTATCCCTAAGTGAGAAGGGGAATAATCTAAGCCTAAACGCATCATCAGATAATCCATTGTGTTTAAACGTGTTGCACAAGTCCAGGAATTACCCAAGGTGAGCATGTGGGTCATCGTATGGAAGCCCACTGAACTGTAGATAAGTTTGGATCATCTGAAGGATTGCGGGCTTAATTTCGAAATTATTTGCATGGACAGCTGGTGGCCTAATGCCGGAATAATACCCTCCAATAGTCGGCATTGCATAATCTCCGACTGTCTTAATTTCCCTATTTTTTGTCATGATGCTTTGCAGCGGAGCTATAAATTTTCTAGAATCCTTTCAAATTTTTCTAAGAGTGTGTTCGATTTTAGGATCTAGAGGAAAGCAGTCAAAACTTCTGGCTCTACGCTTGCAATCATCGAAAAGTCCTTAGAAAATTTTTTTTTGAATTTTTAAATTTTTAAATTTTTTTATTTTAATTTTTCAATTAACTAATCTAGATTAGACTTCTAAATATTTACAAGTTAGAATTACACCTAAGCATAATTTTACCGATATTAACTAATGGCTAATTAAGACTTCCCCGGCAACGGCGCCAAAAACTTGATGGGTCTTAAGGGTATTACCGCAAGTGCACGGGTCGTACAAGTAATAATGGGATTTGAGTCCCGAGTTATCGTCCCACAGAGAAGTTGGTTAGCCTAATTAAGTACCGGTTAATCTTACCTTAAGTATATTCTAGCAAATTATGAAATTAAGGTGGGTGATCTACTAAGCTAGAATTGAAAATACCGAAAGTAATAAAATAATAGAACTATAAAATAAAGAGAATAAAACCGAGCAAAATTACTTACAGTGCTCAACGCAATTAAAATCAAAAACCTACAAAAGAAATTAAAACAGTTAAAACTAATTAATGCAATTAAAATAAAATGCAATGATGAAAATAACAAAGCAAGATTAAATAAACTAAAATTAAAATATCCTACAATTACAATTAAACTACTTAATTAAAATGCAATTTAAACTAAACTAAAGCTTAATGAAAATAAAATCCTAGGAAATTAAGAAAATAACTCTAAAACTACATGTCTAAAATATTAACTCTAAACTAATCCTAACTAATTAAATTGAAATTAAACTTAAACTAACAATGCATGAAAAATGAGTTAATCAACTAAAATGGGCTAGACAAACAAAGCCTTAAGCATTTTAAACATTTCCCTCCAAACCCTATTCATGCTTCATTTTTCTTTTCCATTTCCAGTATGGCTCGGTTGTCCGCTGGTCCAGGCAATGGCTGTTTTTGTTTTGACTACACGCTGCATCAGGCTTTCACGGTTTTGTCCTCTGCCACCTGCTACTGCTGTTCCACTGCTGCTGCCCTGGTGTATCTCAGTAGGCATTCTCGGTTCTGCAACTGCTGTCACCATGCTGTTCTGCTTTACCATGGCTACAACTGCCCAGCTGTTGACCAGGTGCTGCACGCAACCTCTGCAATCACGTCGAGGAGAAGTAACCACCATTGCTCCTTCTGGCAGATCCGCACAGCAGCAACCACGTCCAGCAGGGCCCGACACTGCTTCCTGCCCAGACCTGCTGCTGCTCTCGGTCACGATCCACTTCTGCACATGCCTTCTGCTCTCGGTGCTGTCCGACGCCTGCCCTGCTACTGCCTGCGCTGTAAACCGTTGGACATCTTCAATCACGCCAGCAGGAGGACACCAGGAGATCACCTTCACCCAGCAGTTTAAATCGGATCAGGCAACACCCTCTGCATCTCAGCCCTGCACAGCTTCAGCTCCGCCATCAGCTGGCCATGTCATGATTTCCAGTAAATGAAGCCTCCAGTCACGCATCGGCTTGTCCTCAACCCGTGCCACATAGCTGCAACAGCTACACGAAGATTAATGTAAGAATCAAGGCATCTTACGAATGAACAGTAGATACATTCATTGAACAGAGGAGAACAGAGTAGGAAATGTGATGTTTTGCCCTTGCACTCATGAAGTTCTAATGCCTCGAATGGAAACTGCTCATCAACATTAACCACTGCCAGCAAAACCAGAGAAACCAATACAGCTTCAAAATGCCGAAAAGAACGAATACAAAGCTAGAAAAAAAAAAATAAACACAACTTGAATGCAGAAAATGAATCCTCGGTTATCTTCAGTTTTCACTCCTCCTGCCGTGATTCCACATTGCATTTGATGTGGTATAATGCTCGGCATAACACCACCTCAAAGCGTCAGAACCGAAAGGGAGGAATGAAAGAAGAATAAATACCCAAGTGATCAAGTGACTTAAAGCAGTAAAACCATTGCAACCGAAAGCTAAAGAAAAACCACACAAATCTTTGAAACCGAGAGGTAGAAATGGAGACTTAAATCATTTTTCATTAACTTTCATCTATAACTAAGTAAATAAGAAACATATAGTAATGGATGCTTTCGCAAACCGAAAAGAAAAACAAGGTGAAACAACATTGCTAATGGAAACCGAGAAGAACATTGAAGGTAGAATCCAGGCTTTGCATAAAGGTAATGGAAATTACATAAACAGTAAAAATTAAAATGGTTAACGAAAAAAAATGCTTGGAAAATAAAAAAAAAAAAACTTAAAAACTAAAGCTACCTTAGAATTACAACTACTCCTAAATTACATTACACTACTCCTACTCCTAAAATTACATAACATTTTCAATTGTCATCCTTTCCTATATATAAACACAATAGGGGTAAAATGGTAATTTTTACATCCTTGATGAATTGGCATTTTTTTGGCCACTTGTCTTCACACCATTGGCTCCTTGAAAAGATATTTCCATGTCATCGGTCTTCTTGTCCAATTGGATGTGCTAGGTGGCATGACTCGTGTTGTCCGCGTGGCTCAATCTCGATTTTAGCCCAATTCCGGTCCATTTTCTACCGAAATATTCAAAATTCATCCGAATTTAATTTATCTGCAAACATGAGAATTTTAATTAAATAAAGGGGATAATTAACAAAATAAATTGGAGATTTAAATAATTAATTAAGAAATTAAGCACAAATAATTCTAAAAATATAGAATTATCAGCGGCCGTAGTATTTGCATTAAAGATATTGTCACGACCCAATTCCATTCTCTTTAACCGAAATCACTGAAAATTTTTCGCGTTTTACTATTACCTTACCCAGTCGTGAACTAAGCTAACCACACACTGTTGGGCTGTGAGTCAATAATAAACACCACTCTCATTCATTCTCAATTAATTAAAACGATGTCATACATGTGTATTTAATCGTGTACTTATACGAATACATGTTCTACTGACATCTACATCCCCCATAAGTACAACTCAAAAGAATACTGTGCTTTTACATTGTTTAGATACAAAAAGAATCACTGTGTATATACCTCTTAGCGATGGAGATGCAGCGGAGTCCAAAATGATACGCCTCAGTCCTCACTGGGCTACTATGCACGCTCTGTAGGGGGGAAAATAGAGTGGGATGAGCAACCACACGCTCAGTAAGGCAATAATGCAAGCATGGTAGATAACTACTCTATCTACATGCTGATAGTGTTATGCATAAATCATTTATAGTAGGAGCATGAGGAATAAAACTATGCCATGTGAATATACATATATATCATGTATCAAATCATGTGCATTGGCATATAAAACATGGTAGAGACATCATGTATAAAACATCTCATGCTCAATCTCTTTGAAATTCATAAAAAGGGCAATTCATTAAGAAACCTCCTTTTTAAACCCACGTCATAAATCTCTTTCTCATCCCATACAATCACATCACATCATATCACAATCACAACCACGTTTTCATTTCACAATTCAAATCCACGAGGCTCGACCCCTCCTTCGGGTCTACCTTAAACAATCACAATCACACTTAGAGATTTAAAATCATATGGTAGTAAGTAATTCAAGCAAGGAGACAGGTTTCTATATCTCAAGTGACTACATTGGCCAATCGTCACATATCATCCCAGACCACACGGATTCCGGTGTGCGGGGTATCATGCTGGCACGAAGGTGGGTTAGTTCTCCGCCAGACTTTCTCAATCAAGTAACCACCACGCGGTACATCGTACTCCATGTGATATACACGGTACATCGTACTCCGCGGACCCATAACATGTTTGGGGGTGCCTGCCATAGGTCTTATCTACCCCATGTCAATTGTAACCTTTATAGTCTCAAGAGCGCGTGGGAGTAACCGCAATACCAGGTCCTAGCCCCTCATGGCCTTGCTCGCCCCTGTTGGGTTCCCTGATCCAGGTCCTAGCCCCTCACCCTCACCCCACCTAAGAGGTCTGTCAGGCCTGTTGGGTTCCCTGGATGGATTAAGTCAGGTCCTAGCCCCTCACCCTCACCTCACCTAAGAGGTCTGTCAGGCCTGTTGGGTTCCCTGGATTAATCCGTATCTCTCACCACGGCCTCATACATACCACAGTGTGAAAACCAACGCGAGCTACGCTCTAGCGCGAATTCATGCATCAAAACCAATCACTCCGTACGAGCAACGCTCTGGTACGGCATTTATGCATAAAATATGAAGAAACCATGTACGAGCATAGCTCCAGTACAGTTATATGCATAAGAACAACCACTCAAATCCACGTACGAGCATAAGCTCCAGTACGGTTTATAAACATCATCACAATTCAATTTCAAAGTGCGAGCTAATCTCAAGCACGTTTCACACAAGTGAATACATAGAAATCTCGCGCGAGCGAGGCTCTAACGCGAATTATATCTCATGCACGCGATAGGCGGCTTACATGCATTCAAAACATCTCATCATATGCTTAGTGCCTCATATGGGCTATTTCACAACATCATTCAAGTACTAGCCAGCCTATCCTTTTATTTGCTCAAATTAAAGCATTGTGTTTTGTAAAAGCATTCAAAACACATGATTTATGCAATTATTAGCCTTACTATCCCTTTTTCATAAAATCCACTTCAAATCCAAAACCACGCATATACCCATCATCTTTCACGAATACCTTCAACATTTATTTGAGCAATCATGCATTTCATAAAAACACCCAATATTCACCCACAAGTTCAAAGTACGAGCAGCTACCTCTATATACTCACAAAATTCCCTTACCTGGAATCGCGATGCGTGATTCCACTTCCTTAAGCTGCTTACTCGTACGGATCGATTCGTCTTCAACGAACTCTTCGGGACTGCACAAAATCGTATCCCGCATTATATTCGATCCATATTATACAACCCTTGTGCTTGCTATAGTCAATTTAACCTATAGCCTCTATTGAAGCTTATTGGGCCTCGTTTCATTACTTTACCCATAGCTCGAGTCTATGGATCTTCTTAGGCCCATTAACTTACTCAAAAGTCGATATCAAATCGATATTAAGCTCATAGTGTTCATGCTTCATGAATTCCCTCACTATAGCATTTATCAAGCATATTCATACCCATTTCTACAATTCCTCCAAACTCACAATGTAATCTCATTTAACCATTTAAAATCATAAACATTACCCCAATAACAACTTTAGCATGCCACAAATCATAAACTCATTCAATCCCACTTCTCCTCACATTATACCCATTTTAGATTTCTAGGTCACACCAACTCCACTACATTCCTAGGTAGTTTACCCATCAATACTCATACCAATCAACTCCAAAATCAATTAAATAACTAATACATTTGGATTGGAGTGTTAGAATCTTACCAAATGTGATTCCTCTTCTTGCTCCAAATGGTAAAGCCCTTAACTCCTTCAACTCTAAGAATGGGAAATTGCCCTCTCACTATGTTGTTCCTCTCTTTGATAGGAACAACTTTACCTCTAATGGTCTCTCTCCAAATCTCACTGAAAATGGCTGATTTTTAGAGAGGGAAAGTTAGGTTTTTGGGGTTGAGATTGTAAGGTTTGGTGTTTTTCCGAGATTTCCAGATTTTCAGCTCTCCTTATATAGAAATAACTTGAGGAGATCGATCTGGTCCAAGAGGAGATCGATCTGGTCCCTTAAAATCCCTCTTTTTCACGGTATTTTTAAGCCTGAGATCGATCTGTCGAAGCAATGAGATCGATCTGTTGAAGCATGAGATCGATCTGTCGAAGCATGAGATCGATCTGGTCCCAAACAGAGAGCTAAGGAGATCGATCTGGGTGCTTGGGGATCGATCTTTCCACTACAGAATGCTTGAGAGATCGATCTGTCTCCATTGGAGATCGATCTGCTCAATTCTTTCGCCCAAATAAGAGCATTCTGGCTCTCCCAGATCGATCTCTCATCCTAGGAGATCGATCTGGACCTCATGTTTTCCAGATTTCCTGCAGTTTCATTGCTGCAACTCATACCAACACACCCTTAATCTATTTCCATGGCCATTTCCTCATCCATCCACCTTTATAACTTGAAAATGGCATCCATTCATACCTTATGCACATTGAAACTTGTGTGCATTCATTGTATATTCAAAGGTATGCAACATAAAACCAAATGGAAGCATAACTCCATTCCATTTTACCACACTACTCATCTTGAGTCTCAATCACATCCATCACTTGGTAGAACACATTTCTTCGTATTCTTACTCAATGAAACTTGTATGTACGTTACAATTTATATTACACATACATACATTGAATCCATGGACTTACATCAATCATACTTTACATTACAAGTCCAATCATATTATTTGATCCAATTACACACATTACCCTTATACATATACGGGGTCTTACATTCTCCCCTCCTTCAAGGAATTTGGTCCTCCAAATTAGAATCAAGTCACTCTTCAAACAGTTGGGGGTACTTCTCCCGTATCAGGTTCTCCAATTCCCACGTGGCCTCTTCCGCCGTGTGGTGTTGCCAAAGCACTTTCACCAAGGGAATTGTCTTATTCCGCAACACTTTCTCTTTCCTGTCCAATATCCGAACCGACTTCTCAACATACGTCATACTCTCATGGAGCTCCAACGGCTCGTATCTTATCACGTGTGCCGGGTCCGGGTGATACTTCCGAAGCATCGAGACGTGGAAGACGTTGTGGACGTTTGCCAAGTCCGGTGGCAATGCCAACCTATACGCCTTATCTCCCACTCTCTCCAAAATCTCGAAGGGTCCGATATATCTAGGGCTCAGCTTGCCCTTCTTACCAAATCTCATAATGCCCTTCGATGGTGATACTCTCAGAAACACCGACTCACCCTCATCAAACTCCAGTGGTCTTCGTCTCTTGTCAGCATAACTCTTTTGTCGGCTCTGAGCTGTCCGTAATCTCTCACATATCAACTGGACGTCCTCAGATGCCTGCTGCACTAAGTCCGGAGCAAAAATTTGTCTGTCACCAACCTCTTCCCATCCAATGGGGGAACGGCATCTACGCCCGTATAATGCCTCATAGGGTGCCATCCCGATACTAGCATGATAGCTATTATTATAAGCGAACTCGGCTAACTGCAGGTGGTCATCCCAGGAGCCTCTATAATCCAGCACACACGCTCTCAACATATCCTCGAGGGTCTGTATAGTCCTCTCTGACTGCCCATCTGTCTGAGGATGAAAAGCGGTGCTAAAACTCAATCGGGTCCCCAGCGCTTCCTGAAAGTGTTCCCAGAAATGGGAAGTGAAGCGGGCATCCCTATCAGAAACAACGCTCACTGGTACACCATGTAGCCGTACTATCTCTCGAATATACAGGTTCGCCAACTGACTCAGTGTATCGGTAGCTCTCATAGCCAAGAAATGGGCGGACTTAGTCAACCGGTCCACAATAACCCATATGGCATCATGACCTCTACGGGTCCTCGGCAACCCCATCACAAAATCCATGGTGACATGCTCCCACTTCCATGTCGGTATCGGTAGAGGCTGCAATAATCCTGCAGGCTTCTGATGCTCTACCTTCACTTGCTGACAAACGAGACACTTAGCGACATATTCCGCAATGTCTCTTTTCATTCCAGACCACCAATAAACCTTCCGAAGGTTTTGATACATCTTGGTACTTCCCGGATGTATCGTATACTTTGATGAGTGAGCCTCTGATAAAATCGTTTTCCTGATCTCAGGATCCCTGGGAACGCATACTCTGCCTCTGAACCTCAATAAGCCATCAGCACTTTGCTCAAAATCACTACCCACACCTGTCTGTATCTGCCTCAGCCAATCGATACACCGTCGATCGCTCTGCTGGGCTTGCCGAATACGGCCAATCAACTCTGGCTCTAGTCTCAAACTAGCCATGATCTCAAGTCTCTCAGATCCAGGTGGGGTTACATCCAGACTGAGGTTCGCAAAGTGTTCTAACAACTCATGTTCCCGTAC
This sequence comes from Firmiana major, assembly GCA_033439115.1. Taxonomy (NCBI): domain Eukaryota; kingdom Viridiplantae; phylum Streptophyta; class Magnoliopsida; order Malvales; family Malvaceae; genus Firmiana; species Firmiana major. The sequence goes on from CM065905.1 coordinate 46,612,518, forward strand.
CATCATATAAGACACCAACCCAAGGTTCTTTCTACTCAGAGCATCGGCAACTACATTTGCCTTACCCGGGTGGTACATGATTTCACAATCATAGTCTTTCAGGAGTTCGAGCCATCTCCTCTGTCTCATATTCAGCTCTTTCTGCGAGAACAGGTATTTAAGGCTCTTATGATCTGTGAACACCTGAAATTTCTCACCATAGAGATAGTGGCGCCATATTTTCAAAGCAAATACTACGGCCGCCAACTCCAAATCATGTGTCGGGTAGTTCCTCTCATGATCTTTCAACTGTCTAGATCCATAGGCAACTACCTTCCCCTCCTGCATAAGCACACAGCCCAGTCCCTGGTATGATGCATCCGTATACACCGAGAATCCTCCTGAGCTGGTAGGAATGGTGAGAACTGGAGCAGTCGTCAATCGACGCTTAAGCTCCTCAAAACTCCTCTCACATGCCTCATCCCACACAAACTTAACATCTTTTCGCGTGAGGCGTGTCAACGGAGCAGCTAGTTTGGAGAAACCCTCTACAAATCTCCGATAATATCCTGCCAATCCCAGGAAACTCCTGATCTCGTTACTGTCTTGGGCTGTTCCCACTGTACAACTGCCTCTATCTTGGATGGATCCACTGATACCCCATCCTTAGACACAACATGCCCCAGAAATGAGATCTGCTCCAACCAAAAGTTACACTTGCTGAGTTTGGCATACAATTCTCTCTCTCGGAGGGTCTGCAGAACTATCCTCAAGTGCTCCTCATGTTCTTCCCTGGACTTGGAATACACCAAAATGTCATCTATGAAAACAATCACAAACTTGTCCAGGTATGGCTTGAATATATCATTCATCAATGCCATAAATGCTGCGGGAGCATTCGTCAATCCGAATGGCATCACCAAAAACTCGTAGTGGCCATAACGGGTACGAAATGCTGTCTTGGGTACATCTCCACTCCTGATCCTCAACTGATGGTACCCTGACCGCAGATCTATCTTAGAAAATACTTCGGCTCCCTGAAGCTGATCCAACAAATCATCGATTCTTGGAAGGGGGTACTTATTCTTAATGGTGGCCTTATTCAACAACCGGTAATCTATACACAGTCGGAGGCTTCCATCCTTCTTCCTTACAAATAGAACCGGTGCTCCCCAAGGTGAGACACTCGGTCTGATAAACCCCTTCTCTAGCAATTCTTGCAGCTGTTTCTTCAGCTCTTCCAATTCTATCGGAGCCATTCTATAAGGTGGTTTCGATATCGGCTCTGTACCAGGCACTAACTCAATGCAAAATTCCATTTCCCTTTCAGGTGGTAGTCCTGGTAATTCATCCGGAAAGACATCAGGGTAGTCCGTAATTACGGGTATGTCCTTCAATTCCGGGTGTGCCTCATCTATATCGACCACATAGGCAATGAACCCTTCACAATATCCTCTCCATCGTTAGTAACATAAACCATCACTCCACATTCAACATTTATCATAAGTAATAAATTTATCTCTCAAGCAATATGAATTTAAAATCATACCCTTTATTTACCACAAACATTATATTTTTCATATCATTTCTTTTCATCAAAGTTTACAATAAGATTGTTTAATCCTGAAAACATCAATGTTTTGGCATGACAATCCATCACAATACGATTGGTAGCCAACCAATCCATTCCCAAAATTACATCAAAATCATTCATATTCAATAAAATCAGATTGGCTATCATTTCCTTCCCCTCTATCTTTAACTTACAATCCCTACATACATGCTCAGTCAATTGACTATCATTCATGGGTGTGGAAATCATCAACATTTTATCCAACAATGTTGGTTTCACATATTTCAACAATCTATGTGCAAAGGAAGGTGATATGAAAGAATGCGTGGCACCAGGATCAAATAATACCAATGCTTCTAAATCAAAGATTCGGATGGTACCTTTAATCACATCCGTCGATGCGTCTGCAGTGTCCTGGTCTAGTGCATGCACCTTTCCTCTGCTCACACCCGCAGCCTGTTTCCCTTTTTCCTCAGCCGTAGCCCTCCTCCTCGGGGCTGCTATCTCAACTGGAGCTCCCTCAGGCTCCTTGCCCTTCTGTGGGGCAATCTCCATTTTCTCGGGACAATACTTAGCCATATGTCCTGGTCTCTCGCATCTAAAACACACCATAGGGGTCATCGGACAGGGTCTATTCCCATGGAATCTCCCACATCTCCTACACTGATCAGTAGTAGGTCGTGGTCCTCCAATAGTTATACCCCTCGGTGCAGTCAAAGCTGGGTATACGGGAGGTCTAGCGGCTCTCTCCCGCACCTCCTCAATCTTTGGCCTCTTCTCGAAAAATCTTTGGCCATCTCTCTTGGCCACTCTTCCAAACCCGGATCTCTTCCGGTCTCTGTCCTTCCTGACACTGACTCTCCCAATCTCGGAGGCATTTCGCTCAAAGTCTTGCTCACATAACTGAGCCTTATGTACGGCCTCCTCATAGGTCACAATGTCGAAGGGAGCTAGCTTAGTTCGGATGGCCAATCTCAATCCATCCATGAACTTCTGAATCTTTCGGGTCTCACTACCCATCGTGTCCGGGTCATATCTCCCCAAGGACATAAACTTGGACTCATACTCGTCCACAGTACGGTTCCCCTGAACCAAGTTCATAAATTCCATCCGCAGTTTCCTCTATGCGGTAGCTGGAATATACTGTCTCCTGAAGGCCTCTAGAAATATCTCCCACGAAATCTCAGAGTGTCTGGCCCTCAAAATAGTCTCGGTGGACCTCCACCAATGCTCGGCCTCGCCTTTCAACATAAACACGGCAAAGGCAACCTTCTCACTTGAAGTACATCGGAAAAACCTATACAGTTTCTCCATCTCATACACCCAATCCTCCGTAATCACTGGGTCCTTCACCCCTCTAAACACTGGGGGTTTCAGCGCTTGAAACTCTTGCAACCTACTCAAGTCGCAGTCATAACCCAAATCACTACCGCTCTGCTGTGGAGCGATAGGAGAAGCTATATCCTGAGCTGGAGGTGGTGTAACTGTAGCTGTCTCAGTAGCGTGAGGTCTCTCCGCCTCTGCACCTGCCTGTTCAGTAGTAGGCTGTGCTGCGGGACCTCGTCTGTCACCGGTGCCCAAGGCCTGCGTGACTATCTCCACCAGACTCTCAATACTCCGCTCTAATCTAGCGAAGCGAGCCTCAGTATCATCTGCTCTCTCAGCAGGGTTCTGTGGAGCCTGCTCAGTCTGTGGCTCCGCACGGCTCTCAGGCCTACCTCTACGGCCTCTAGCACGTGCTCTCGCCCCTCTACCTTTGCGTGTAACTGGCATAGTGTCTAACTCCCTGTATTATAATAATTCATTAAGTTCAATCCATCACAGTATACACAGTTATATCTAAACAAAAGCACAGTACTATGGGGATGTACCTTCCTACATTTTATTAATGACTCACATCAGGCCAACACAGCTCTGATACCAATCTCTGTCACGACCCAATTCCATTCTCTTTAACCGAAATCACTGAAAATTTTTCGCGTTTTACTATTACCTTACCCAGTCGTGAACTAAGCTAACCACACACTGTTGGGCTGTGAGTCAATAATAAACACCACTCTCATTCATTCTCAATTAATTAAAACGATGTCATACATGTGTATTTAATCGTGTACTTATACGAATACATGTTCTACTGACATCTACATCCCCCATAAGTACAACTCAAAAGAATACTGTGCTTTTACATTGTTTAGATACAAAAAGAATCACTGTGTATATACCTCTTAGCGATGGAGATGCAGCGGAGTCCAAAATGATACGCCTCAGTCCTCACTGGGCTACTATGCACGCTCTGTAGGGGGGAAAATAGAGTGGGATGAGCAACCACACGCTCAGTAAGGCAATAATGCAAGCATGGTAGATAACTACTCTATCTACATGCTGATAGTGTTATGCATAAATCATTTATAGTAGGAGCATGAGGAATAAAACTATGCCATGTGAATATACATATATATCATGTATCAAATCATGTGCATTGGCATATAAAACATGGTAGAGACATCATGTATAAAACATCTCATGCTCAATCTCTTTGAAATTCATAAAAAGGGCAATTCATTAAGAAACCTCCTTTTTAAACCCACGTCATAAATCTCTTTCTCATCCCATACAATCACATCACATCATATCACAATCACAACCACGTTTTCATTTCACAATTCAAATCCACGAGGCTCGACCCCTCCTTCGGGTCTACCTTAAACAATCACAATCACACTTAGAGATTTAAAATCATATGGTAGTAAGTAATTCAAGCAAGGAGACAGGTTTCTATATCTCAAGTGACTACATTGGCCAATCGTCACATATCATCCCAGACCACACGGATTCCGGTGTGCGGGGTATCATGCTGGCACGAAGGTGGGTTAGTTCTCCGCCAGACTTTCTCAATCAAGTAACCACCACGCGGTACATCGTACTCCATGTGATATACACGGTACATCGTACTCCGCGGACCCATAACATGTTTGGGGGTGCCTGCCATAGGTCTTATCTACCCCATGTCAATTGTAACCTTTATAGTCTCAAGAGCGCGTGGGAGTAACCGCAATACCAGGTCCTAGCCCCTCATGGCCTTGCTCGCCCCTGTTGGGTTCCCTGATCCAGGTCCTAGCCCCTCACCCTCACCCCACCTAAGAGGTCTGTCAGGCCTGTTGGGTTCCCTGGATGGATTAAGTCAGGTCCTAGCCCCTCACCCTCACCTCACCTAAGAGGTCTGTCAGGCCTGTTGGGTTCCCTGGATTAATCCGTATCTCTCACCACGGCCTCATACATACCACAGTGTGAAAACCAACGCGAGCTACGCTCTAGCGCGAATTCATGCATCAAAACCAATCACTCCGTACGAGCAACGCTCTGGTACGGCATTTATGCATAAAATATGAAGAAACCATGTACGAGCATAGCTCCAGTACAGTTATATGCATAAGAACAACCACTCAAATCCACGTACGAGCATAAGCTCCAGTACGGTTTATAAACATCATCACAATTCAATTTCAAAGTGCGAGCTAATCTCAAGCACGTTTCACACAAGTGAATACATAGAAATCTCGCGCGAGCGAGGCTCTAACGCGAATTATATCTCATGCACGCGATAGGCGGCTTACATGCATTCAAAACATCTCATCATATGCTTAGTGCCTCATATGGGCTATTTCACAACATCATTCAAGTACTAGCCAGCCTATCCTTTTATTTGCTCAAATTAAAGCATTGTGTTTTGTAAAAGCATTCAAAACACATGATTTATGCAATTATTAGCCTTACTATCCCTTTTTCATAAAATCCACTTCAAATCCAAAACCACGCATATACCCATCATCTTTCACGAATACCTTCAACATTTATTTGAGCAATCATGCATTTCATAAAAACACCCAATATTCACCCACAAGTTCAAAGTACGAGCAGCTACCTCTATATACTCACAAAATTCCCTTACCTGGAATCGCGATGCGTGATTCCACTTCCTTAAGCTGCTTACTCGTACGGATCGATTCGTCTTCAACGAACTCTTCGGGACTGCACAAAATCGTATCCCGCATTATATTCGATCCATATTATACAACCCTTGTGCTTGCTATAGTCAATTTAACCTATAGCCTCTATTGAAGCTTATTGGGCCTCGTTTCATTACTTTACCCATAGCTCGAGTCTATGGATCTTCTTAGGCCCATTAACTTACTCAAAAGTCGATATCAAATCGATATTAAGCTCATAGTGTTCATGCTTCATGAATTCCCTCACTATAGCATTTATCAAGCATATTCATACCCATTTCTACAATTCCTCCAAACTCACAATGTAATCTCATTTAACCATTTAAAATCATAAACATTACCCCAATAACAACTTTAGCATGCCACAAATCATAAACTCATTCAATCCCACTTCTCCTCACATTATACCCATTTTAGATTTCTAGGTCACACCAACTCCACTACATTCCTAGGTAGTTTACCCATCAATACTCATACCAATCAACTCCAAAATCAATTAAATAACTAATACATTTGGATTGGAGTGTTAGAATCTTACCAAATGTGATTCCTCTTCTTGCTCCAAATGGTAAAGCCCTTAACTCCTTCAACTCTAAGAATGGGAAATTGCCCTCTCACTATGTTGTTCCTCTCTTTGATAGGAACAACTTTACCTCTAATGGTCTCTCTCCAAATCTCACTGAAAATGGCTGATTTTTAGAGAGGGAAAGTTAGGTTTTTGGGGTTGAGATTGTAAGGTTTGGTGTTTTTCCGAGATTTCCAGATTTTCAGCTCTCCTTATATAGAAATAACTTGAGGAGATCGATCTGGTCCAAGAGGAGATCGATCTGGTCCCTTAAAATCCCTCTTTTTCACGGCATTTTTAAGCCTGAGATCGATCTGTCGAAGCAATGAGATCGATCTGTTGAAGCATGAGATCGATCTGTCGAAGCATGAGATCGATCTGGTCCCAAACAGAGAGCTAAGGAGATCGATCTGGGTGCTTGGGGATCGATCTTTCCACTACAGAATGCTTGAGAGATCGATCTGTCTCCATTGGAGATCGATCTGCTCAATTCTTTCGCCCAAATAAGAGCATTCTGGCTCTCCCAGATCAATCTCTCATCCTAGGAGATCGATCTGGACCTCATGTTTTCCAGATTTCCTGCAGTTTCATTGCTGCAACTCATACCAACACACCCTTAATCTATTTCCATGGCCATTTCCTCATCCATCCACCTTTATAACTTGAAAATGGCATCCATTCATACCTTATGCACATTGAAACTTGTGTGCATTCATTGTATATTCAAAGGTATGCAACATAAAACCAAATGGAAGCATAACTCCATTCCATTTTACCACACTACTCATCTTGAGTCTCAATCACATCCATCACTTGGTAGAACACATTTCTCCGTATTCTTACTCAATGAAACTTGTATGTACGTTACAATTTATATTACACATACATACATTGAATCCATGGACTTACATCAATCATACTTTACATTACAAGTCCAATCATATTATTTGATCCAATTACACACATTACCCTTATACATATACGGGGTCTTACAGATATGGCGCCACTACTTGTATTGTGAGAGATTTCATATCTTTACGGATCACAAGAGTCTTAAGTATCTGTTCTCACAGAGCGAGTTAAATATGAGACAGAGAAGGTGGTTAGAACTCCTCAAGGATTATGATTATGAGATTTTGTACCACACGGGGAAGACGAACGTGATTGCCGATGCATTGAGTAGAAAGAGTCTCGGATTGGTATCATATACGATGGTTAGAGAGCACGAGTTGTTGAAACAATTCACGAACCTTAGATTGGATGTGACCCCATTTAAGATTGGCAGTCATGGGATTATAGCCAGCTTGAGATTAGAACCGAAATTGATTGAGAGAATCCAGCAAGCTCAGCAGAATGATCAATGGTGTATTGATGTAATTAGCCGAATTCAAAAAGGTGAGGGCACTGATTTTATATTGAGATCATATGGACTACTAAGGTTCAAAAATAGAATATGTAACCCTAATGATCCAGAGCTTAGGAAGTTGATTTTATCAGAGGCTCACTCATCGAGATACACAGTACATTCGAGGAGCAGTAAAATGTATCAAAATCTCTGGAAAATATACTAGTGGTCTGGGATGAAAAGAGATATAGCTGAGTATGTTGCTAAATGTCTTATCTGTCAGCAGGTTAAGGTAAAGCATCAGAAACCTAGAGGATTATTACGACCTCTACCGATACCGATATGGAAGTGGGAGCACATCATCATGGATTTTATAATAGGATTACCGAGAACCCGTAAGAACCATGATGCTATTTGGGTTATAGTTGATCGTTTAACAAAATCGGCACACATTTTAGCTATGAAATCTACAGATACTTTGAGTGCATTAGCGAACTTGTATGTATGGGAAATAGTGAGACTGCATGGAGTCCTAGTGGGTGTTGTTTCTGATAGGGATGCCCACTTCACTTCCCACTTTTGGGGACATTTTCAAGAAGCGATCGGGACCCAATTGAGCTTTAGCACCGCTTTTCATCCTTAGACAGATGGTCAGTTAGAGAGGACCATACAGATCCCTGGAGGATATGTTGAGAGTGTGTGTGCTAGATTTTAGAGGCTCATGGGACGATCACTTGCCACTGATTGAGTTCGCCTATAACAACAATTATCACTCAAGTATTGGTATGGCCCCTTATGAAGCACTATATGGTCGTAGATGTCGATCACCTATTGGCTAGGAAGAGGTTGGTGACAGACAGTTGGTCACTCTCGATTTGGTTAGACAAGCCTTAGAGGATGTTCGAATAATATGTGAGAGGTTACAGACAGCTCAGAGTCGACAAAATAGCTATGTTGACAAGAGACGAAGACCACTTGAGTTTGCTATGGGTGATTTTTTATTTCTGAAAGTATCTCCTTCTAAGGGAATAACGAGGTTCAGGAAGAAAGGAAAACTAAGTCCTTGTTATATTAGTCCCTTTGAAATTTCGATAAAGTGGGAGATAAAGCATATAGGCTAGTCTTACCACCTGAGCTAGCAGAGGTCCATAATGTTTTTCATGTTTCCATGCTCCGGAAGTACCATCCAGATCCAGCACATGTAATTAGTTATGAGCTGTTAGAGCTCAAGGAGAATATGTCATATATAGAGAAACTAATCCAGATATTGGATAGAAAAGAGAAGGTGTTACAAAACAAGTCGATTTCATTGGTTAAGGTTCTGTGGAAACATCATACATCAGAGGAAGTCACTTGGGAGTTAGAGGACCTGATGAAAGAGAAGTACCCCCAACTTTTTGAAGAATGAACTTGATTCAATTTGGAGGACCAAATTCTCTAAGGAAGGGAGAAATGCAATGCCTGTAGTTTTACAAGTCTTTTTATGAAGCTATGATGTAAATGTACATTGTTACATGTCTATAAATGACAAAAGGATGTAAGGATGATGAATCTAATCTATAATCCATGATTTCATGTGTGTGCACAAGTTTCATTGCCTACGAACTATACGGAATGGATATTATCATGTGTTGGTTGGGTAAGAAATGTAAAATGAGGTATCAGGCAATTAAGGATGAATTACAATGTGAAAATCTGCATAAAACTGCAATAATAGGGGTGCAGAGGAGGAGCAGATCAATCTCTCATGAAGGAGAGATCGATCCCCTCTCACAAAAATGCCAGGAATCAGTTCAGTTGAACAAGACAAATCGATCTCATGGGAAGGTAGATCGATCTCCTTAAGTCTCAGCTTGGAAGAGATCGATCTCCCTTAAGCAACAGATCTATCTCCCCTTTTTCAAACAGATCAATCTCGTTAAGAATTGTGAGGAGAAGATCGATCTCTTACAAGAGGCAGATCGATCTCCAAGAAGAATTTTGCTTGCAATAGATCGATCTCATCATGAAGAGCAAATCGATCTGGTAGTAGTTATGTTAGGTGAAAGGACTACCAAACCATGTAGAGATCGATCTCCACATGGGACTAAATCGATCTCATGTCTCTGTATTTATAAAAAGAGCACGGGATTGAGCTGAAAATCAAATTTTCCTTCCTACTAAATTCTACCTATCCTTTTCTCTCAAAACAATCAAGCTTTCTCTCTCAAATATCACCATATTCCAGCTAGTTTTGGAAGAAGCTCAAGAAGGGAAAGTTGTTCCTTGAAATAAGGAGAACAACATACCCAAAAATCACACATTGGTTTGATTAAGAAGAGGAGAATAGAATACCACAAGTTTGGCTAAGGAAAAATTGCTAAGCTAGGTAAGTTCTTCAACCTTCAAGCTTTAAATGTGAGTTCTAGACACTTTATGGGTTGAATGGCATGTGAAAAATAGATAGAAATGATAATTCTAGTGATGAGTGAGTAATATTAAGAGGAGATATAGTGATTCTAGTGGAAAAGGTGAAATATGATAAGAGGCTTGAGTAGTATGAATAGATAAATAAGTGACAATGCGAATGTTTAGAAGAAGAAAAGGAAAATAATTTAATGATTTACACGTGTAGATTGGAATATGTTGGAACACGATTAACCCGGATTGTGAACGGAGCAAAAGAGACGAAGGAGAATACAAGCGCGATTCGAGGTAAGAGATTGTATGTTAGCGATAGAGATATTTGTACGTATTTTACTGCGATTTTAGTAGTTATGATGTTAGAAATATTACACTTAGCTATTGAGTCTTAAGGGAATTGAAATGTACTATGGCATGAATTGTGAAAATGAGATGTGGGAAGGAAAACAACCTGACATGTATATTTTTAATGCTTTTACAACTATACGATTTTTTTTGGTGACTAAGAAATGATGATGGATAGGTTGGCTAGTTTTACATGTTTAGCATGGAATAACATGCTACGATAATATACATGATTTTAGTTTTAAAAGAGAAAACTAGCCTCCTATCAGATTTGAGATGTGAAATGGTGATAGAGTCTTAGCTTACACATGCTTTAATGATTTGACTATGCTGGAGCTTTTACTCGCATATGTTTTCATGAATTCGATAAATTGTGTTGGAGCATAGCTCGGACGTGGTTTTACGATGATGATTTTGTGCTGGAGTTTAGCTCGCACAAGTTTTTATGGTTTTATGATGATGATGATGATGTGTTGGAGCCTAGCTTGCATAATAATTTTTAAGATGATACGGTGCTAGAAGCAGTTGCTCGCACTAAGAGATACAGCGCTAGAGCCTTGCGATGACTGTGTGTCACGCTGATTCTGCTCGCCTGGTATATGAGACATGGTTAAGGATGATGAGTCCATCGGTGTAGGGTATATGGACTGGGTCCACGGACGTACGTTGAACCATGCAGTTGTCCGTGGAATACTATGTACCGTGCTGGGTGCACGTGGGTACGAGTATCACATAGATGACACATGGCGTACATTGTACCGTGAGTATATGTGATGTGATGAGGAAGATGATGATGATTGAGATGGGACGAAGGGTAGGACTGACCCATCCCCCTTCAAGCGAGTGATGCCATGTGCACACCTGATCAGTGAGGCCTGGGATCACTGACTATGGTCATATGTTGTGGATATTTGTTTGCCTAGATTCCATACCTGTCTCAGAGATAAGAGAAATTTTTTGAGAAACTCAGAAAAGAAAGAAACTTGATAAAAAGAAATGATTTGTGAAAAGAAAAGAGATATGGTGATTTGATAAATATCTTGATTTGAATACTTGTGTTGAGATAGCGCTATTTTATGGCGTGTTTTCCAAATGGAAATAATGATCATTGATTTTTATGAAAATGCCTATGAGAGAAAAATGTTTTAATACATTTTCCATTGATATCTTCATTCATGAATGAAAGATAATTTTACTGATCATGCATGGGCTATGTAGATAGTACAGTATCTACCTGTTAGCATTCTTTTCCTTACTAAGCTGTGGTTTGCTCATCCCACTATTTTTCCACCCTCCAGATACTGAGAAGTAGAGTAGTGTGGTGGTCTCCAGACTGTTTTTTTTTTTTATGTTGGTCAACTCCCACCGGTTGATAAGGTATAAGAAAGGTATACAAATAAGTATTTTGTATCTATCATTTTATATCGCACAGTCATACATTGAAAATGAGAGATTTGTATGGGGATGTTATGTAATGATATTATATTTATATAATCGATTTTGTATATCTACACACATGCCTGGGAGTGTGTGTCTTAAAGTTTTAATTATTTCCGCTATAAATGTATCGAATTAGTAATTGCATCGGCTCACAGCCTAATCGTAAGTGGCATATGTATGCATTAAGGCACCCGGAGTCGAGGTGTGACAGAAGTGATTAAGCGATCTCTACTAAGTACCATAATAAACTACTATACATTTTTTTTAAGCATATTTCTTTTAACTTGTTATATAGTAATTGCAATAATTAGTCATAGATGTGCCATGAGAGGTTGACCATTGAAATAATTTTAGGTTAGGTTTTTTTTTTTTTCCTTTCAAAATTTTGTTTATGGTTTGACACAGATAAATGCATCATTAAAGTGAATGTTTATTTTCACTAAACCCAAAAACAGTAACCCTCATATCATTAGAAAACAAATTATATTCTTACAAAAGTATAGTAATTTTCCATTAACTATAACATTTAAATATATACTATTAGAATTAAATTTAAGGTTGGATCATTTAGATTTTAAATTAATTTTCTTTCTAATCAACTCAAGTTTAGGTCAATTAGGATTCAGATTAATTTGAGTTCAAATATTTTAAAATTAAAACCAATTTTAATTTGAGTTAAGTTGAATTTGGATTAGACCGAATTCAAATAGTTTAAATTTTTAATCAAATTGGATTGATCAAGCTTGAGTTCGAACAAAAAAAATGAATATTTTAGGTTTAATCGAACTTTTTTGCCTCACACTCTAATATTTATTCTTTTATTGTCATGAAAAAAAGTTAAGGTCTGCTACTATGTTTTTCTAGTTACATTTTTATTAGGAATTATAATTCCAATCTGTATATTACATTTTATCAGCAACAGAACGGGTAACTATGAAAATTAACCTTAAAGTTTCAAAACTTCTTTCTTACCGTTAAACCAATGTGTGATAACTCGAAATTTTCCACTTTGAGAATCTATCTCGAAAATACAAAATAATATTTCCAAAAAAATGTCCATATATATTAAATAAATACATATAGAAATATATAAAATAATATATATATATATATTTATATATAATATATTATAATAATATATTATGTATTTAGATATTTAGTTAAATAATATATTATATTAATATATATAATATATATATAATATATATTAATATATACAAAAAAAATAGGGAAGGATCGGGAAAACTTGATCCTCCCATGTCTTCTACTCTGTAAAACAGAGAAGGAAGACTGATAATTCTATATTTTTAGAATTATTTATGCTTAATTTCCTAATTAATTATTTAAATCCTCAATTTATTTTGTTAATTATCCCCTTTATTTAATTAAAATTCTCATGTTTGCAGATAAATTAAATCCGGATGAATTTTGAATATTTCGGTAGAAAATGGATCGAAATTGGGCTAAAATCGAGATTGAGCCACGCAGACAACACGAATCATACCACCTAGCACATCCAATTGGACAAGAAGACCGATGACATGGAAATATCTTTTCAAGGAGCCAATGGTGTGAAGACAAGTGGCCAAAAAAATGCCAACTCATCAACGATGTAGAAATTACAATTTTACCCCTAGTGTGTTTATAAATAGAAAAGGATGACAATTGAAAGGTTATGTAATTTTAGGAGTAGGAGTAGTGTAATGTAATGTAAGTTAGGAGTAGTATAGTGTAGAATTAATCTTAGGATTTATTTTTCCTTGTTTCTTTTAGTCTAGTTTTTCGTTAAGCTACAATTTACTTTTAATGTTCATTTCATTTTGATGTTCTTCTTTTTTCTAGTCTTGGATAGATCATTTTAATGGTAATCAATTACCTTTCCTTATTCTTGGTTTTGTTAGGCTTCCATTTCTTTATTTTTATGTTGGGTTATTCTGAAAAGTTTAATTTTTGTTATATGGTTGTGCTCTCGGTTTGGTAAGCTTAGTTCTTTGATTTTTTTTATCACTTGAGTTCTCAAATTTCTCGTGGTTCTCGGTTTAGCCTTCTTGCTGGATTTCATCTTTTATTGCTCTTCATTGCATAACAGCAGTAGTATAGGAGATATAACACTACTTGGACAATTTTTTGGAAACAAATCCGAGAGACAAGCTGTGTAGTTTCACTATATCAGTATCTTTGCTCACGGTTGTCTCCTGTCATGATGAAAACTGGTGGACTGCTTCCATTCGGTGTAGTGTTGAACTTCTTCATGGTGCAGTATGGTAGTGCAGGAGGATAACAGGCCTCGGTGCTAGTTGATGAACTCGGTGTGAATAGTGGCTACAGCAGCAACCCGAAAGCAAGGCAACAGACCAGGAACCCGAGAGTCTTCCTATGTTCTGCTCTGCTTTTAAGAGCTTCGAACTGTTCATTTTATTTATCATTGCAGCTGCTGGTTTTAAAGTGTTCTCATTTTATGCATTGTTTTAAACTCACCATTTAATGATTTTCGCATATGTGAGTTCCCTTATTTGATGACCGGTGCGTTGATGAATGCTGGTTTGTTGCCATTCTAGTCTCGGTGATTGCAGAATTTGATAGCAAGAGACTCGGTGATTTTCATGCTCTCGGTTACTCTCGGTTGCAAGAAGTTGTTGAGAAAATGGAGAAGGCTAATGAAGCTGAAGCAGTTGGAGTTGTGCAGAGTTGGTGAAAGTTGTAGACAGCAAAGCTGGACATACCTTTAGTAGTAGCTGGAGCAGACCTGGACGGAACTGACACCATCACCTGGAAATAAAGGATAAAACCGTGAGGAATGCCGAGAGCAGCAGCATGACAGAAGCAGAAACGAACAAGGCAGGACAGCAGCTGAGAGCTTGATCAACAGCAAATGCAGGACCGAGAGCAACACGGACAGCAGCTAGAGCATCTGTGCTTCAGCCCAGCAGTAGCACAGAACTGCAGCAGAGAGCAGGACAAAGCAAAACCGACACAACCCGTGAGCACAGCCTGGAACCGAGAACTAGCAGGGTGCAGTCTGCACCAGGCGAACATGTAGAATGCAGCAGAGTGCCAGTAGCCAAAAACGTGAAAGTCTGGAAATAAGCATTTGGAAAGACACGTGAATAGTGTTTAGAGGGACTTGGTTGATTTAAATTTGCTAAGGCCATGTTTGGCCATAGTTCAATTTAGTCATGTTTAGTTTAATGCATCATTAGTATTTTCATGCATTTGTTAATTGTTAGTTAGTTAGTTTAGTTAATTATAATGGTAGGCTAGCTTTAGTGCTTTGCATGTTAATTTTATTTGTAATGTTAATTTTTAGTTAGTAGTTAATTTTAGATTAAATGTTTTATGATTTACTTTAGTTTAATGTTTTATAAGTAGCATTTAGAATTAATTTAGATTAATGTACTTCATGCATTTTTAATTTAGTTTTCATTTTTATTAGTTTTGAGGTTAGTTTAACTTGCAATTTTCATTAGTTTAAATTCATGCATTTTTATTTTAAGTTTAGTTTAATTAAATTTTATTGCTTTATTTTTATATTTGCAATTTATTTTAGTTGCGCTAATTCATTTTAACTGTTTTAATTTTCTTTTATAGGTCATTTGCTTTTAATTGCTCGGAGTTCGGTAAGCAAATCTTAGTTCAGTTTTATTTTCTTTATTTTTTAATGTTTATTGTTTTCAGTACGTTTAATTAGCCTTAGTAGATCACCAACTGAAATTTCATAATTTGCTAGGATATACTTAGGGTAAGATTAACCGGTAGTTAATTAGGCTAATCAACTTCTCTGTGGGACGATAACTTGGGACTCAAATCTCATTATTACTTGTACGACCCGTGCACTTGCGGTAATACCTTTAGGGCCTATCAAGTTTTTGGCGCCGTTGTCGAGAAAGTTTTAATTAGTCGTTAATTAATATCGGTGAAATTATGCTTAGGTGTAATTCTAGCTAGTAAATATTTAGGTTGTAAATATTTAATCTAGATTAGTTAATTGAAAAATTAAAATCAAAAAATTGAAAAATTGAAAAACTTAAAAAAAAAAATTCTAAGGACTTTTTGATGATTGCATGCGTAGAGCCAGAAGTTTTGATTGCTTTCCTTTAGATCCTAAAATCGAACGCACTCTTAGAAAAATTCGAAAGGATTCTAGGAAATTTATAGCTTCGCTGCAAAGCATCATGGCAGAAAATAGGGAAATTAAGACCGTTGGAGATTATGCAAAGAGGATATTATTTCGGCATTAGGCCACCAGCTGTCCTTACAAATAACTTCGAAATTAAGCCCACAATCCTCCAGATGATCCAAACTTCTCTACAGTTCAGTGGGCTTCCACACGATGACCTACATGCTCACCTTGGGCAATTCCTGGACTTGTGCAACACCTTCAAACATAATGGATTATCTGATGATACGCTTAGGCTTAGATTATTCCCCTTCTCACTTAGGGATAGGGCGAGTCACCGGTTAACCTCCCTGCATCCAGGATCCATACATGGGACGACTTAGCCCATCAATTTCTAAGTTTTTCCCTCCCTCTAAAATGGCCCAACTCCGTAGTAATATATCTTCCTTTGCCCAGTATGACTCTGAATCTCTTTACGAAGCATGGGAACAATATAAGAAGCTTCTTAGGAAGTGCCCTCACCATGTCCTACCTTTGTGGTTGCAAGTCCAGACCTTCTACAACGGACTTACAAGCCCAAATAGGACCATTGTTGACGCTGCAGCGGGTGGAGCGCTAATTTGTAAAACAGAGGAGGAAGCTTACGAGTTGTTAGAAAAGATGGTGGCTAACAACTATCTATGGTACTTAGAGAGGCAATTGCCAAAGAAGTCGGCGGGTATTTATGAGCTCGACACACTGCCTACCTTAACCTCTCAAATCGCTAACCTTACGAAGATGGTAGAGTCGCTCAGTACCCAACATAATCCTCCCACTAGTCCTAACCCTATGTATTCTGTCCAAAGTCCTTTCCTTTCCTGCGAGCTGTGCAGTGGTACCCACTCTGTAGATAGGTGTCCACTTAACTTAGAATCGATTCAGTATGTTGCTCCACTTCAGAAGCAACAGAACAACCCCTTGTCAAACACCTACAACCTAGGGTGGAGGAACCATCATAACTATTCCTGGAGCCAAAACCAAGGGCAAACTTCTAATTATAGACTTGTAGAACCCCTTAGTTTTCAAGCTCCACCGGTTCATGTACCACCACAGCCGCAATTTTCATATACCCGCCTCATCAACCATCCCCACCTCATTTTCAACATCATCCACCTCACTTCCATTAACCACCACCACCACCATAACATTACCATGCACCAGCAGCTGAGAAGAAGCCCTTGCTTCAAGAAATGTTCATGACTATCCTGCAAAATCAAGCTGCTTCAATTAAGAACTTAGAGGTTCAGGTAGGACAAATAGCAAATGTTCTTAGCCAACGCCCTCAAGGGACCGTTCTTAGTAACACTGAAGTTAATCCTGTTAAGCAAAAGGAGTCTAAGGAACATGTTAGATCTATCACCCTTAGGAGTGGCCGAAGCTAGATGATCCCCAAAGTAAGTCCAATCCCGTTGAGTCCATAGTTGAAAAACCCATAAGTTCTAACGAAGCAGCTCAAAAAGAGCAGGAACATCAAGATCAGGCTGCAAAACAATCCAAGCTAGGCACTTCTTCATCTATACCTTCTTCTTCTTCACAGCCTTCCTCATCCTCTGATGCTATACATGTTACCACTACATTGTCTCTAGTTAGACCACCAGTACCTTTTCCTCAGAGGTTCCAAAATAAAAAACTAGAACAACAATTCGTAAAATTTCTTGAGGTTTTTAAGAAACTTCACATCAACATTCCTTTCGCAGATGCCTTAGAGCAAATGCCAAGTTATGTGAAGTTTTTGAAGGATATCCTCTCTAGGAAAAGGAGATTGGAAGATTATGAGACGGTGGCCTTAACTGAGGAATGTAGTGCCATTATCCAGAGAAGATTACCCCTCAAGCTCAAGGATCCCGGGAGTTTTATCATACCATGCACTATTAGAAATTTATTCTTTGGTAGAGCCTTATGTGATTTAGGAGCTAGAATAAATTTGATGCCATCATATATCTATCATAAGTTAGGAATAGGGGATGCCAAGCCCACCACAGTGACCCTCCAGTTAGCTGATCGATTAATTAAATATTCGAAGGGGGTCATTGAGGATGTGTTAGTAAAGGTGGACAAATTTGTTTTCCCTGCGGATTTTATTATTTTAGACATGGAGGAAGACAGGGAAGTCCTCATTATACTAGGTAGACCTTTCCTAGCGATAGGTAGAACTTTAATTGATGTACAAAAGGGGGAGTTAACTATGAGAGTCCTAGATCAGGAAGTGAAGTTTAATGTTTTCAAACCTTTGAAGCTCCCCGATGACTCCCAAGAGTGTTTTAAGATGGAGATTGAGGAGAATATAAGGCTTAAGCATATAATATCTAAGAGAATGAGGGAAGTAGATAGAGCTCAGGAGGATTTAGCTGTTAACATTTTGTCACCACTCTGGCTGACCCTCCTACTCATCGCCCTGCTGCTGAGTGTTGTCTTCTTCAGCTGCATTTGAAGTGGCTGTGTTTTTCTTTTCACTTTGTCTATAGTTCTTTTTCTTTTTCTTTTCTGTTGTTTCTTTCTTTGTTTGTGTTGCAGGTTTCTTTTCTAGTATTATACTTTCAATCAATCTTCAGTTGTTCATCATCATCAGAAAGAGGAGTGCTATATTCTTGAGCTTAAATTCTTATATTATCTGTACACTGAGGACACTGTGCACTTTAAGTTTGGGGGAGGGGATATCACTTGAGCAATTTTGTGAAAAATTGAAAAAATTTTCAAAATTTTTTCAAAAATCTGAGAAAGAATTTTCAAAATTTTTTTGATAATATGAGCTTAAATTGTTTGATTTTGGGATGATCTAGTGCTTAGCATGTAGTTTTCCAATATTTCGATGATATGACCCCATGATTTAGTCTGACTTTGATTGACTGAGAAGCATGATTATAGGAAAAGCATGAAGTTGAATTCTTGAATTTATCTTGATTCTGATTGTGATTGCCTCATCTTATGCACATGTCATGTCATGAATCGGTATATTTACTTAAAGAAAGCTTATCTGTACATAGGACTGCATTTGTTCAGTTGATTTTGTGCATCATATTCTAGAATTTGTTTGATATGATCTCGAGGTGAAATATTAGATCACACTTGATTAGAGAGATGATTTAGG
Source organism: Firmiana major (assembly GCA_033439115.1). NCBI lineage: Eukaryota > Viridiplantae > Streptophyta > Magnoliopsida > Malvales > Malvaceae > Firmiana > Firmiana major. The sequence goes on from CM065905.1 coordinate 46,631,419, forward strand.
CCATCTTTGGATCGTTTGAGCCTTTCTAGCCTTCCTTATACATATTCTACCCCTAATTACCCATCTGGGCCAAATAAGCTTTTCTCTGTAAATATATCTGCGTTATTTTCCTTAGCTTAAATACTTTGTTCCTATCCCTTAACCCAAAAGCATGAAAAATCATTGGGTTATATTGTGAGCTATATGGGTATTAAGTGATAGTGAAAGAGTATGTAAAAAAAAAAAAAATTGATGATGAAAAAGAAAGAAAAAGAAAAAGAAAAGAAGAAAAAAAAGTTTAGTGAAATAAATAAGTTTGGGGGAAATGATTTGAGCTCTTACATTAAGATCCTAGAAGTAATGCATGTTAAGGGGTAATTAAACCTAAATCGACTTTATCATATCTTAAGCCCCAGCCTTACATTACAAGCTTAATGAAGTCCTATTGATCTTTAGTTAAGTGTGACTACATTAGAGGAGAGAGAAGTGAAAAGCAAACTTATGGGAATGATCACATGTCATTGACTTTGCATTCACTGTGTTGCATAATCTGATCCGGATAATGTACTGTGAAGTGACTTAGACATTTTTCACACACTCACGAGGAGTCCAATTTGGGTTAGGACTTATGATTGAATAATTCTAAGTGCTAGACTTGTAATTGTGAGTCTTTGATTTCATAGTCTGTACTTTTTCTTTGAGGATGATATTAGGGAAATTATTGTGTTTGTACTTGTCATTCCTACAATCATTTTGTTTTGCTTGAAGACAAGCAAAAACTCAAGTTTAGGGGTGTGATAATTCTATACTTTTAGAATTATTTATGCTTAATTTCCTAATTAATTATTTAAATCCCCAATTTATTTTGTTAATTATCCTCTTTATTTAATTAAAATTCTCATGTTTGCAGATAAATTAAATCCGGATAAATTTTGAATATTTCGGTAGAAAATGGATCGAAATTGGGCTAAAACTGAGATTGAGCCACGCAGACAACACGAGTCATGCCACCTAGCACATCCAATTGGACAAGAAGACCGATGACATGGAAATATCTTTTCAAGGAGCCAATGGTGTGAAGACAAGTGGCCAAAAAAATGCCAACTCATCAAGGATGTAGAAATTACAATTTTACCCCTAGTGTGTTTATAAATAGGAAATGATGATAATTGAAAGGTTATGTAATTTTAGGAGTAGGAGTAGTGTAATGTAATGTAAGTTAGGAGTAGTATAGTGTAGAATTAATCTTATGATTTATTTTTCCTTGTTTCTTTTAGTCTAGTTTTCCGTTAAGCTACAATTTACTTTTAATGTTCATTTCATTTTGATGTTCTTCATTTTTCTAGTATTGGATAGATCATTTTAATGGTAATCAATTCCCTTTCCTTATTCTTGGTTTTTTTAAGCTTCCATTTCTTTATTTTTATGTTGGGTTATTCTGAAAAGTTTAATTTTTGTTATATGGTTGTGCTCTTGGTTTGGTAAGCTTAGTTCTTTGATTTTTTTTATCATTTGAGTTCTCAAATTTCTCGTGGTTCTCGGTTTAGCCTTCTTGCTGGATTTCATCTTTTATTGCTCTTCATTGCATAACAGCAGTAGTATAGGAGATATAACACTACTTGGATAATTTTTTGGAAACAAATCCGAGAGAGAAGCTGTGTAGTTTCACTATCTCAGTATCTTTGCTCACGGTTGTCTCCTGTCATGATGAAAACTGGTGGACTGCTTCCATTCGGTGTAGTGTTGAACTTCTTCACAGTGCAGTGTGGTAGTGCAGGAGGATAGTAGGCCTCGGTGCTAGTTGATGAACTCGGTGTGAATGGTGGCTACAGCAGCAACCCGAAAGTAAGGCAGCAGACCAGGAACCCGAGAGTCTTCCTATGTTCTGCTCTGCTTTTAAGAGCTTCGAACTGTTCATTTTATTTATCATTGTAGCTGCTGGTTTTAAAGTGTTCTCATTTCATGCCTTGTTTTAAACTCACCATTTAATGATTTTCGCATATGTGAGTTCCCTTATTTGATGATCGGTGCGTTGATGAATGCTGGATTGTTGCCATTCTAGTCTCGGTGATTGTAAAATTTGATAGCAAGAGACTCGGTGATTTTCATGCTCTCGATTACTCTCAGTTGCAAGAAGTTGTTGAGAAAATGCAGAAGGTTGATGAAGCTGAAGCAGTTGGAGTTGTGCAGAGTTGGTGAAAGTTGAAAACAGCAAAGCTGGACATACCTTTAGTGGCAATTGGAGCAGACCTAGACGGAACCGACACCATCACCTGGAAATAGAGGATAAAACCGTTAGGAATGTCGAGAGCAGCAGCATGACAGAAACATAAACGGACAAGGCAAGACAGTAGCTGGGAACTTGATCAACAACAAATGCAGGACCGAGAGTAGCACGAACAGCAGCTGGAGCATCTGTGCTTTAACCCAGCAGTAGCATAGAACTATAGCAGAGAGTAGGACAAAGCAAAACCGACACAACCCGTGAGCACAGCCTGGAACCGAGAACTAGCAGGGTGCAGTCTGCACCAGGTGAACAAGCAGAATGCAGCAGAGAGCCAGTAGTAAAAAACGCGAAAGTCTGGAAATAAGCATTTGGAAAGACACGTGAATAGTGTTTGGAGGGACTTGGTTGATTTAAATTTGCTAAGGCCATGTTTGGCCATAGTTCAATTTAGTCATGTTTAGTTTAATGCATCATTAGTATTTTCATGCATTTGTTAGTTGTTAGTTAGTTAGTTTAGTTAATTATAATGGTAGGTTAGCTTTAATGCTTTGCATGTTAATTTAATTTGTAATGTTAATTTTTAGTTAGTAGTTAATTTTAGATTAAATGTTTTATGATTTTATTTTAGTTTAGTGTTTTATAAGTAGCATTTAGAATTAATTTAGATTAATGTACTTCATTCATTTTTAATTTAGTTTTTATTTTTATTAGTTTTGAGGTTAGTTTAATTTGCAATTTTCATTAGTTTAAATTCATGCATTTTTATTTTAAGTTTAGTTTAATTAAATTTTATTGCTTTATTTTCATATTTGCAATTTATTTTAGTTGCTTTAATTCATTTTAACTGTTTTAATTTTCTTTTATAGGTCATTTGTTTTTAATTGCTCGAAGTTCGGTAAGCAAATCTTAGTTCAATTTTATTTTCTTTATTTTTTAATGTTTATTGTTTTCAGTACGTTTAATTAGCCTTAGTAGATCACCAACTTAAATTTCATAATTTGCTAGGATATACTTAGGGTAAGATTAACCGGTAGTTAATTAGGCTAATCAACTTCTCTGTGGGACGATAACTCGGGACTCAAATCCCATTATTACTTGTACGACCCATGCACTTGCAGTAATACCCTTAGGGCCTATCAAAGACAACTGAAAAAAAACTGAGAAAGAGAGGTGGTAAGAAGAGCAGGAAGCCTGTGATAAGAAGACTAGTACTGTGGGATTGTCCATGCATCGTCAGGAGCTCTGCATCGCCGGCAGTAGGCAGATCGGAGAGCGAGAGGCGAACGGGAGAGAAATGAGAAACTGGAGGTCTCCGTCGTCGATCTCCCCAAGCCAAGCAAACCGAAGCCTTCCTTCCACCGTGCAACGTCGTTGGCGAAAGATGGGGTCGAGAACAGATCGGCGAAGCCCTGAACGACGAAAATAGTGACTGAACCGAACTGGTTTAGTAGTAAGGAATGGACTGAACCGGCTCGAATCAGTTTAGCTAGAAGAAAAATAGAAAATTTTGTGATGCCTCGGTTTAAGGATAAACCAGTAAGCGATCAGATTTGACCGTTTTAATTTTTGAAAATTTATTTGAATTTATATTTGACCGAAACTGACCTTATTTAATATATAAACGTGGAAACCGACAATAAGCGACGAACACGAGTTTGATCATGCCGCGATTTGCATGCCATCACGGAATCTTGTGTAATACCCGTAATCTAACACGTATTGATGATGATACGATGTATATGTATGTTATTACAAAAATAGCTTGAGAAGCTATGATGTATGTATATGTATTTTTATATGAGCAAAAATGATAAGAGGATGTAAGGATTTTGGAGATTTAATGAAACATCCATGATTCTAAGTTGTGTGCACAATTTTCATTAACTATGAACTATATGGAATGGATGCTAATATACGTTAATTGTGCACGGAATGCAAATTGAGGTATGAACCAAAAGAGGGTGAGTATGCAGTTGGAAATCTGCAGAAAACTACAGAAAATGAGGGTGCAGGGGATTAGAGATCGATCTCATATGAAGGAGGGATCGATCTCCCTTCAAGAAATGCCCATAATTTGTCGAATGGAACAGGGCAAATTGATCTCATGGGAAGGCAGATCGATCTCCTTAAGTCTTTGCCTGGAAGGGATCGATCTTTCACAAGGCACAGATCGATCTCCTTAAGCCTCGGCCATGAGCAAATCGATCTCCCCTTTACAAACAGATCGATCTCGTTAAGAATAAGAAGGAGCAGATCGATCTCCTACAAGAGGCAGATCGATCTCCAAGAGGAAAAATTGGCCTTCGACAGATCGATCTCATCAAGAAAGAAGATCGATCTGGTAGTGATTACGTTAGGTAACAAGGACTACCAAACATGCAGAGATCGATCTCCATAAGGGCCAGATCGATCTCATATGCCTGCATCTATGAAAGGAGCACGAAATTTGGATTGAAAACTCAGATTTCTCCCACCAAACCCGCAGCTACCATTTTCTCTCAAAGAATCAAGCTATCATTACATTCCAACCAGAATCCGTAGGAGCTCAAGAAGGGAAAGTTGTTTCTTGAAGCAAGGAGAACAACATACTCAAATATCACACATTGGTGTGACCAAGAGAAGGAGTTTTGGCTACCACAAGTTTTGCTAAGAAAAAGGGTAAGCTCTTCAACCTTCAAGCTTTAAATATGGATTTCTTGGCATTTAATGGGTTAGATGGTATGTGGAATATTGCTAACAATGATGATTGTAGTGATGAGTGAGTAATATTAAGAGGAATTTATGAAGAGAAAATCTATGGGAAGTGATGGAAAACTTAAGATGAGTTATAGTGAATACAAATGGGAAAGGTGAAATGGGATTTAAAGGTTTGAAGAGTATAAATAGATAAGTAAAAGACACCATTTATGTTTAGAAGAAGGAAAGGAAAAATAACTTAATGATTTACACGTGTAGATTGGAATACGTGGAACACGATTAACCCGGATCACGAACGGAGCCAACAAGACGAAGGAAATATGAGTGCGATTCGAGGTAAGGGACTGTATGTTAGCGATAGAGGTATTTGTATGTATTTTACTGCGATTTTAGTAGATATGACGCTAGAATTAGTACGCTTAGCTATGGAACTATGAAATGTACTATATATATGTATTGTGAAAATGGGATGTGGTAAGGAAATAGCATGATATGTATGTTTTCGATGTTTTCTCAACTATGTATTGATTCTATGATTGAGAAATGATGATGGATAGGTTGGCTAGTTTTACATGTTTAGCATAGAACGGCATGCTACGTGAATATACATGTTTTGAGTTTTTAAAAGAGAAAATAGCCACCTATCAGATTTGAGATGTGATTTGATGTTGGAGCACTAGCTCACACCCGTTTTAATGATTTTGACTATGCTAGAGTTTCACTCACATACGTTTACATGTTTTGATAAACCGTGCTGGAGCGTGACTCGCACGTGGTTTTATTATGATAATGTGCTGGAGTTTTAGGTCGCACATGTTTCTATGTTTTTGATGTGTCATGCTGGAGTTTAACTCGCACAATGATTTTGAGAGAAGTACTAGAGCATAGCTCGCACTAGTTTTTAATGAGTTGAGATGATACAATGCTAGAAGTTATTGCTCGCACTGAGAGATACCGCGTTGGAGCCTTGCAATGACTGTGTGTCACACTAATTTGCTCACTTGGTATATGAGACATGGTTTAGGATTATAAGTCCATTGAAGTTGGGTGGATGGACCAGGTCCACGGTCATACGTAGAACTGTGTAGTTGTCTGTTGGTATACTATGTACCGTGCTAGGTGCACGTGAGTATGAGTATCGCGTAGATGAAAAATGGTGTACATTGTTCTGTGAGTTGATGAGGAAGATGATGATGTTGTTTGAGATGAGCCAAATGGCAGGATTGACCCATCCCCCCTTCAGGCAAGTGATGCCATGTGCACACCTGATCAGTGAGGCCTGGGATCACTGACTATGGCCATATGTCGTGGTTATTAGATTGTCGAGAATTCCATGTCTGTCTCAGAGATAAAGAGAAATTGAGAAACTCAGAAAAGAAAGAGTTTTGATGAAAAAGAAATGATTTGAGAAAAGCAAAGAGATATTGTGATTTGATAAATCTCTTGATTTGAATGCTTGTGTTGTGATAGCATTATTTTATGACATGCTTTAATTGAAAGTATTGTACATGGTTTTACATGAAAAAAATGCCTATGAGAAATAAATGTTTAAATTCATTTTCTAGTAATATTTCCATTTATATTGAAAACATGGTTTTGTTTATGCATGCGTGGGCTATGTAGATAGTACAATATCTACCTATTAGCATCTTTTTCCTCGTTGAGCTGTGGTTTGTTCATCCCACTATTTTTCCCCCTCCAGATACCGAGAAGTAGGACAGTGCTGTGGTCTATAGAACCCTTTTTATGTTGGACAGCTCCCACCAGTTGCAAAGGTATAAGAATTGTATACACAAGAGCATTTTGTATCTATTATAATGTATCGTACAGTTATGAAGTACAAATGTAATCAGTTGTATGGAGATGTTATGTAAAGATATTATATTATACAATTGATTTTGTATATCTACACACACCTGAGAGTTTGAATTAAAGTTTTAAATATCTCCGCTATAAATTTATGGAATTTAGTAATTACATTGACTCACAGCCCAACCGATAGTAGTAGAGGACACCCGAAAGTGAGGTGTGATAGATTTGGTATCAAAGCCTGGTTGGTCTGATGTGAGTCGATGTTTAGGACTAAAGAAACATACATCCCCAAGTTATTGTGCGATATTTAGATACAAATGTGTATATGGAGCTGATAGTGATCTAAAAGTTTGTTACAAATGCAAGAAGTTATCAGGCTTGTGAGTTATGCCTGAGAGACACTACAAGAGGGGAGAGAGCTCGAGAGCTCAAGGGCGGAATGCTAGAACTGAGAGGCATAGTAGATCGTCCTCTAGTTATGAGCCCAAAAATAGATAGAGGTTTCGATCCTCGAGTAGCCAGATTGGAGGAAGATATGCACACGATGATAACCATGATGGGTCAGATTATGGCTAGGTTTGAGGGTATAGCTGGTACAACGAGAAAGGCTGCACCGAATCCCCCAGCTGCTACACAGGAACCTGAGAATGATGCACTTGCATGACTTGAATCGGTTAGGCCACGAGATCCCCCTATTCGACTAGTACCTCCTCCAGTAGCCCCACAGCAGTATGATGATGATGATTTGGGGTATGGATATGATTGTGATATAGAGAGGTAGAGGCATTTTATGGATTTTAAGCCTCCTTCTTTTAGCGGGGTGAAGGATCCAGCAGTGGCTGAGGAATGAATAAGCCAGATGGAGAAATTGTTTGATTTTTGTAGATGTTCTGCTACAGAAAGAGTAGCGATTGCGACCTTTGTACTGAGAGATGAAGCAGAGCACTAGTGGAAGTCCACCAGGCCTTTGTTGAGAGCTTAGGGTATAACTATCACGTACGATATGTTTTTGGGTGCCTTTAGAGAGCAATACATCCCAGATACCGCTCGGCATAGATTACAGATGGAATTTTTGAATCTGACTCAAGGGAATCGAACCGTGGATGAGTATGAGTCACGATTCACCTCATTGGGCCAATATGATCCAGACTATATAAAGAGTGAAGCTACTAGGGTCCGTAGGTTTGTGGATGGACTGAGGCCTTTGATTAGAGCTAAATTGGCCCCGTTCGATGTTGCTACATATAGAAAAGCTGTGCGACGGGGCCAATTGTGTGAGCAGGATTATGACCTGCATATTTTTTAGTTCAGTTGGGGTAAGGACAAGGGTTCAAGGAGATTGGGAGATAGCAAGAGTGCCAAATTTGGTCAGAGATCTATGAGTAAGCGTCAGAGAGAGGCAGATGAGTCACAGAAGAAGGTTACTAGACCTTTCATGCATCCGACTCAAACACCAGTCAGGGGTATAGTGATTGGTGGACCCCGACCAACTACTGATCAGTGCCGAGTGTGTGGCCGATATCATGGTGGTAGGCCCTGTCATTTTCAGGGAGCACGATGTTTCAGATGTAGTAAGCTTGGCCACTATGCAAGAGATTGCCCAGAAGCAGTTGAGGTAGTCCCACAGAAGGGTAAGGAGCCGGAGAAAGTTCCTACAGTTACACCTCCTGCAAGGAAGAGAGCCACAGCAGAAGAAAAAGGGAAGTAAGTTGTGGGTCAAGGCAAGGTGTATGTGATAGACCAGGCATAAACAGACACCTCTTCTGAGGTGATAAAATGTACAATTTTGATTTTCAATTTGGAAGCTATAGCTTTTTTTTATTCTGGTGCTACGCATTCCTTCATATCACCTGCATGTGCATCAAGGTTAACTGATTTTGTAGAACCCACATACTTAAATGAGACTTTATCAATATGTACTCTAATGAGAGTTAGTCAATTAGCTGAACAAGTGTATAAAGATTGCAAGGTGAGGGTAGGAGATAAGTGTATGACAGCCAATATGATTTGTTGAATATGTATGACATTGATGTAATCTTGGGAATAGATTGGTTAGCTACCAATCATGTTGTCTTAGATTGTTATTCTAAGTCCATTACATTTTCTCTACCCGAAGAATGTGTTGTAAGATTTTAAGAGAAGTAATGAAATCTTGAATTTTGTGACAAGTAAAGTGCATTGGTATATACATGACATGAATGTTGTTTTGAAGGTTTTATTGTTTATGTGGTGGATTTGATAAAAACACATCCGGATATGGATGACATTCCTTTGGTTAGAAAATTTCCTGATGTCTTTCCAGACGACCTACCAGGATTGCTACCAGATAGAGAAATGGAATTCGGTATTAATTTGACACCTGGAACAGAGCCGATATCCAAGTCATCATATAGAATGGCTCCAGGTTAGATAGAGGAATTAAGGAAGCAGTTGCAAGATATGCTAGATAAGGGGTTTATAAGATCAAGCATCTCACCATGGGGAGCTCCGGTGTTATTTGTGAAGAAGAGAGATGGGAGCCTCAGGCTGTGTGTTGACTATCGGATGTTGAACAAGGCTACCATCAAGAACAAGTACCCCTTGCCGCACATTGATGATCTATTGGATCAACTTCGGGGAGTACAGATCTTCTCCAAGATAGATCTGAGGTTTAGGTATTATTAACTGAAGATTCGAAAGGAAGATGTGCCCAAGACAGCTTTTCGCACCCGCTATGGCCATTACGATTTTTTGGTGATGCCTTCCGGGTTGACGAATGCACCAGCAACTTTTATGGCTCTAATGAATGAGGTATTCAAGCCATACCAAGATCAATTCGTGATCATTTTCATTGATGATATATTGGTGTATTCAAGGTCCAGGGAAGAGCATGAGCAGCACTTAAGGATTGTATTGCAAACCCTCCGAGAGAGAAGGTTGTATGTCAAACTTAGTAAATGTGACTTTTGGCTAGAGCAGATTTCTTTTCTAGGCCATGTTGTATCGAAAGATGGGGTGTCAGTAGATCCATCTAAGATTGAGGTCATTGTTCAGTGGGAACAGCCCAGGACAGTCACAGAGATCGAAAGTTTTTTGGGTTTGGCAGGTTACTACAGGAGATTTGTAGAGGGTTTTTCTAGATTGGCTGCTCTGTTGACACGTCTTACGAGAAAGAATGTGGAGTTTACATGGGATGAAGCCTGTGAAAGGAGTTTTCAGGAACTTAAGCGTAGATTAACCACCGCGCCAGTTCTTATCACCCCTAACAGCTCAGGGAACTATTTTGTTTACACAGATGCTTCACACCAAGGACTAGGTTGTGTCTTAATGCAGAATGGAAGGGTAGTTACTTATGGATATAGATAGCTGAAAGATCATGAGAAGAACTATCCTACTCACAATTTGGAGTTGGCGGCCATAGTATTTGCATTGAAAATATGGCGCCACTACTTGTATGGTGAGAGATTTCAGATCTTTACAGATCACAAGAGTCTTAAGTATCTGTTCTCACTGAAGGAGTTAAATATGAGACATAGAAGGCGGTTAGAACTCCTCAAAGACTATGATTGTGAGATTTTGTATCACCCGGGGAAGGTAAATGTGGTTGCCGGTGCATTGAGTAGAAAGAGTCTCGGGTTGGTATCATATATGATGGTTAAAGAGCATGAGTTGTTGGAACAATTCACAAACCTTAGTTTGGATATGACCTCACCTGAGATTGGCAACTATGGGATTATTGCTAGCTTGAGATTAGAACTAGAATTGATTGAGAGAATCCGACAAGCTCAACAAATTGATCAATGGTGTATTGATGTGATTAGCCAAATTCAGAAGGGTAAGGGTATAAAATTTGCATTGAGTCCAGATGGAATACTAAGGTTCGAGAACAGAATATGTGTTCCTAAGGATTCAGAGTTGAGGAAGTTGATCTTATTAGAGGCTCACTCATCGAGATATATAGTACACCTGTGGAGTAATAAAATTTATCAAAATCTCTAGAAGGTATACTGGTGGTCTGGAATGAAAAGAGACATAGCTGAGTATGTCGCTAGATGTCTCATTTGTCAACAGGTTAAGGTAGAGCATCAAAAACCTCGAGGATTATTGCAACCTCTACCAATACCAACATGGAACTGGGAGCACGTCACCATGGATTTTGTGATGGGGTTACCAAGAATCTATAAGAACCATGATAATATATGGGTTATAGTAAATTAGTTAACAAAATCAGCACACTTTTTGGCCATGAGATCTAAAGATACCTTGAGTGCACTGGTGAACTTGTATGTAAGAGAAATCGTGAGATTGCATGGAGTCCCAGTGAGTGTTGTTTCTGATAGAGACGCCTGCTTCACTTCCCACTTTTGGAGACATTTTCAGGAAGCGATGAGGACCCAATTGAGCTTTAGCACCGCTTTTCATCCTCATACAGATGGTCAGTCAGAGAGGACTATACAGACCTTTAAGGATATATTGAGAGCATGTGTACTGGATTTTAGAGGCTCATGGGACGATCACTTGCCATTGATTGAGTTCGCCTATACAGTTATCACTCAAGTATTGGTATGGTCCCTAACGAGGTGCTATATGGTCGTAGATGTCGATCACCCATTGGTTGGGAAGAAGTTGGTGACAGATAGTTTCTCGCTCCCGATCTGGTTAGACAAGCCTCTGAGGATGTTTAGATAATATGTGAGAGGCTGCGAACAGCTCAAAGTAGACAAAAGAGCTATGCTGACAGGAGACGGAGACCACTTGAGTTTGATGTGGGTGAGTCCGTATTTTTTAGAGTATCTCCTTCCAAAGGAATAAAGAGGTTCGGGAAGAAAGGAAAATTAAGTCCTCGTTACATTAGTCCCTTTGAGATTTTGGATAGAGTGGGAGATAGGGTATATAGGCTAGCCTTACCACTTGAGCTAGCAGAGGTCCATAATGTCTTCCATGTTTATATGCTTCGGAAGTACTACCTGGATCCAACACATGTAATTAGCTATGAGCCATTGGAGCTCAAGGAGAATATGTCGTATGTGGAGAAACCGATCCGGATATTGGACAAAAGAAAAAGTGTTGCGGAACAAGTCGATTTTATTGGCTAAGGTCCTATGGCAGCATCATACATCGGAGGAAGCCACATAGGAGTTAGAGGATCTAATGAAGGAGAAATATCCCCAACTTTTTGAGGAATAAATTTGGTTCAATTTGGAGGACTAAATTTTCTAAGGAGGGGAGAAATGTAATACCCGTAATCTAACACATATTGATGATGATATGATGTATATGTACGTTATTATAAAAATAGCTTGAGAAACTATGATGTATGTATATGTATTTTTCTATGAGTAAAAATGATAAGAGGATGTAAGGGTTTTGGAGATTTAATGAAACATCCATGATTTTAAGTTGTGTGCACAAGTTTCATTAACTATGAACTATATGGAATGGATGCTAATATATGTTAATTGTGCACGGAATGTAAATTGAGGTATGAACCAAAAGAGGGTGAGTATGCAATTGGAAATCTGTAAAAAACTGCAGAAAATGAGGGTGCAGAGGATGAGAGATCGATCTCATATGAAGGAGGGATCGATCTCCCCTCATGAAATGCCCACAATTTGTCGAATGGAACAGGGTAGATCGATCTCATGGGAAGGTAGATTGATCTCCTTAAGTCTCTACCAGGAAGGGATCGATCTTTCACAAGGCACAGATCGATCTCATTAAGTCTCGGCCATGAGCAAATCGATCTCGCATAAACAACAGATCGATCTCCCATTTACAAACAGATCGATCTCGTTAAGAATAAGAAGGAGCAAATCGATCTCCTACAAGAGGCAGATCAATCTCCAAGAGGAAAAATTAGCCTTCGACATATCGATCTCATCAAGAAAGAAGATCAATCTGGTAGTAGTTACGTTAGGTAAAAAGGACTACCAAACATGCGGAGATCGATCTCCACAAGGGCCAGATCAATCTCATATGCCTGCATCTATAAAAGGAACACAAAATTTGGATTGAAAACTCAGATTTCTCCCACCAAACCCGCACCTGCCATTTTCTCTCCAAGAACTAAGCTTTCTCACTCTAAAAATCACTACATTCCAACCAGAATCTGAAGGAGCTCAAGAAAGGAAAGTTGTTCCTTGAAGCAAGGAGAACAACATACCCAAAAATCACACATTGGTGTGACCAAGAGAAGGAGTTTTGGCTACCACAAGTTTGGCTAGGAAAAGGGGTAAGCTCTTCAACCTTCAAGCTTTAAATATGGATTTCTAGGCATTTAATGGGTTGGATGGTATGTGGAATATTGCTAAGAATGATGATTGTAGTGATGAGTGAGTAATATTAAGAGGAATTTCTGAAGAGAAAATCTATGAGAAGTGATGGAAAACTTAAGATGAGTTATAGTGAATACAAATGGGAAAGGTGAAATGGGATTTAAAGGTTTAAGAAGTGTGAATAGATAAGTAAATGACACCGTGTATGTTTAGAAGAAGGAAAGGAAAATTAACTTAATGATTTATACTGTAGATTGGAATACATGGAACACAATTAACCCGGATCACGAACGGAGCAAACGAGATGAAGGAAATACGAGCGCGATTCGAGGTAAGGGACTGTATGTTAGCGATAGAGGTATTTGTACGTATTTTACTACGATTTTAGTAGATATGATGCTAGAATTAGTACGCTTAGCTATGGAACTATGAAATGATATGGAACCATGAAATGTACAATATATATATATATATATATATATCTATTGTGAAAATGGGATGTGGTAAGGAAATAACATGATATGCATATTTTCGATGTTTTCTCAACTATGTATTGATTTTGTGATTGAGAAATGATGATGGATATGTTGGCTAGTTTTACATGTTTAGCATGGAACGACATGCTACGTGAATGTACATGTTTTGAGTTTTTAAAAGAGAAAATAGCCACCTATCGAATTTGAGATGTGATTTGGTGTTAGAGCACTGGCTCACATCGGTTTTAATGATTTTAACTATGCTGGAGTTTCACTCACATGAGTTTACATGTTTTGATAAACCGTGCTGGAGCGTGACTCGCACGTGGTTTCATAATGATAATGTGCTGGAGTTTTAGCTCGCACATGTTTCTACGTTTTTGATGTGCAGTGCTGGAGGTTAACTCGCACGATGATTTTGATAGAAGTGCCAAAGCATTGCTCGCACTAGTTTTTACTGAGTTGAGATGATACAGTGTTAGAAGTTGTTGCTTGCACTGAGAGATACCGCGCTGGAGCCTTGCAATGACTGTGTGTCACGCTGATTTGCTCGTCTTGTATGTGAGACATGGTTCAGGATGATGAGTCCATCGGAGTTGGGTGCATAGATCGGGTCCACGGTCATACGTAGAACTGTGTAGTTATCTGTTGGTATACTATATACCGTGTTGGATGCACGTGAGTACGAGTATCGCGTAGATGACACATGGCGTACATTATTCCGTGAGTTGATGAAGAAGATGATGATGTTGTTTGAGATGAGCTGGAGGGCAGGGCTGTGAGATCTGAGAATTTCAGACATATTTATTGATGTAATAATAATTTGAAGTGTAATTTATGGAACTAAGTAAATTGTGGGAATTATAATTGGAGACTTATGTGTTAAGTGCGTAAAATGAGTATGAAGCATGAGGACAGATCGATCTGGGAGAAGGAGAGATCGATCTGGTGAGTTAAAAATGACAAGGAAGGGGAAATTTGAGGAGCAGATCGATCTCCAATGGAAGAGATCGATCTCCTTATGAATCTGTTTGAGAAGGGATCGATCTCATGAGGAAGAGATCGATCTCCAAATGAATCTGTTTGAAGGCAGATCGATCTCATGAGGAAGAGATCGATCTCCAAATGCTTCTGTTTGGAAGAAGATCGATCTCCTCAAGGCACAGATCGATCTCATAAAGCCATAAAGAGATCGATCTCACCCCTCGACAGATCGATCTCCTAGGCATAAAATTGCCCAGATCGTCCCTAAAATTCAAACGCAGATCGATCTCCCCATGAGACAGATCGATCTCCTACCTCCAGTCTATATAAGGAACCCGTGTCTTCTCCTGAAATCTTACTTTCTCTCTCTTCCAAAACCTCCATTTTTCCGAAAACCTAGTTTCTCACTCCTCCAAATCCCCCATTTCCGACCGAATCAGCTATTGTGGTAAGAAGGAAAGTTGTTCCTCATCAAAGGGAGAACAACATACTTGGAAATCGAAGGACGAATCGGATCGAGGCGTGAGTTGTGCGTCTCACAAGCTTTGGGTAATTTCTAAACCTCGATCTTGATATTTGAGTTGATTTCGATGTTATTGGTGGTTGAATGTGTGTTGAAATGGTTGAAAGATGACTAGGGAGTGATTAAATTTCAATGTGGTAGGAGTGATATGCATATTGAGAATTTTGGTGAATTTAGGAAATTGTGAGCTATAAATGGAAAATTGGACAATGTGGAGAATTAGCGTAGATAATTGGTATTAGAGATATCGAACATTGGGATATTGTGAATAGAGTTGTAGTTTAGGGTGGAGTTGCGAGAACCAAAAGAATTGAGGTGTTATGAGCAATTATGCTCGATTTTGAGAATTGAGGCTTATGTGATGTGGAGTATTGATGTTTTAACATCGTTTGGACAGCTCGGGAGTTCCAGAGTGGAATGCGAGACTAGTCCGTGATACGGGAGAACGATTGCACTATACGAGGTGCAAAGAGGTAAGGGAAATCTAAACCATTTGTGTATGTGATTTGTAAACTGTTATAGCATGATTTATGATTTATAAACAAGCATGTTGAGATTTGAACTGCACACGATTTTATAGCCGGTTGGAGCCCAATGTTTTATGAGTTTATAACTGGGCTCTACGTTAAGGCAATATTGTGATTTGAGAAATGTGTGCGTGTGCTTTGCCGGTTGGAACTCGGTTTTACTACGTTTTGTGTTGAGTACAAAACGATTTTAAATGAGTTTTATGAGAGAAAACCATTACGAGTTCTACGTGAAGGCAAACCCGTCTTATGTGATAAGACTTAGGTGTGTAGTTGTGAGTACACACCGGGCATTGCTCTGGTAGCATGTAAGCCCGATTTCTTCTCCGTTCTGGTAACGTGAGAATGACCTATTCTGTGGCAGTGCCACGTTGAGAAAACCCCATTGGTGGCAGTGCCACGTTGAGAAAAAACCCATTGGTGGCTGTGCCACGTTATACCCCATTGGTGGCTGTGCTACGTATACCCCATTGGTGGCTGTGCCACGTTGAGATACCCCATTGGTGGCTGTGCCACGTTATACCCCATCGGTGGCTGTGCCACGTATACCCCATTGGTGGCTGTGCCACGTTGAGATACCCCCTTGGTGGCTGTGCCACGTTATACCCCATCGGTGGCTGTGCCACGTATACCCCATTGGTGGCTGTGCCACGTTGAGATACCCCATTGGTGGCTGTGCCACGTTATACCCCATCGGTGGCTGTGCCACGTATACCCCATTGGTGGCTGTGCCACGTTGAGATACCCCCTTGGTGGCTGTGCCACGTTATACCCCATCGGTGGCTGTGCCACGTATACCCCATTGGTGGCTGTGCCACGTTGAGATACCCCCTTGGTGGCTGTGCCACGTATACCCCATTGGTGGCTGTGCCACGTTGAGAAACCCTATTCTGTGGCTATGCCACGTGAGAATTAAATCAGTGGCTTTGCCACGTGTGTATTGTGGCTATGCCACGTGAGAAAATAATTCAGTGGCTTTGCCACGTGTGTATTGTGGCTATGCCACGTGTGATTTTAAAACAGTGGCTATGCCACGTTATTTGAGAAAGCGTTTAACGCGTATTTTCACATGCTTTGTTTTGCTCTAGAGTGAGCCTTTTTACTTCATGTTTTCACATGACTTGACACATGAGAGTGTCGTTTTGAGTATTTTCATGCTATGGTTTTCAAATGAGTTTCACATACAAATAAATGCTTGTGTTGTGCATTTTGGTTTATGAAATGAGTCCCCTACCCCCCTTACTGAGCGATTTAGAAGCTCACCCTGTTTTCTTTTCCCCCCAGAGTTCTTCAAGTGAATAAGGACTTCCCTGCGACGTACGGAGTAGTGGCTAGTGGAGGATTCAAGCTCCAGGCCATATATATATATATTGTGCTTTGAGGTACCTTTTATCTTTTCATGTACCCAGACTATTATTGTAATTACAGACACTTGATGTATGACATTATATGGGATGTATTAGGATTAATTGACTTGTAATCGAGTAATGGGTATAATACCATATTTATTATATCATGATGAGATCCTGAGGCATGATAATTATGATGATGTATGACACTGCACAGGAATGCACTCTTTATTTGTGAATTAACGAGTAAAAAGTTTTAAATTAGCCCTATTTTCCGCATTTTCGGGGCGTGACAGAGTTTTCTTGGTATTAGAGCTTAGGGTGCCTAGTACTGTCAGTGTCGGTTAAGTGAAATAGAATACATCCCAAGTGTCTGTAATAGTCTGGTCATGAATTGAAATTGAAGATTGAGATTTCAATCAATTGTGATATGTACGCGCAGGAGACGAGTTGAGATTGAGAATGAGTAAACGACGAGGTCGTTCGAGGAGGCAGGCAGAGTCCCCTCCACCACCTGTCCCACAACCAGAGAGTCCTAACTCTCGATTTAATCGGATTGAGACCGATGTGAGGTAAGGTTTTGAGCAGATGACGGCGCTATTCGCGCAACACTTTGGAGTTAATGCCTCGGATACTACCCCTACACCACCACCAGGACCTCCCATACCCCAAGTGCCTCCCATCACTCAGCCTGAGGACAGAAGTAAGGTCCGACTAAAGGAATTTCTGAAGATGAATCCACCCGCATTTAAGGGAAAGAAGGATCCTACAGAGGCTGAGGAGTGGTTGACGGAGTTGAGAGTTATATTTGATTTACTGGGGTGCACCGATGCTGAGAGAGTCAGTATGAGTGCCTATATGCTGAAGGGGAGAGCTCGAGATTGGTGGAGTACTACTCAGGGTATCTTGATGTCCTACCAGGATGTGATTGGTTGGGAAGAGTTCCAGACAGCTTTTAGAACCCAATATGTACCACGAGCCGCCCAGAGAAGGAAACAGGCTGAGTTTTTGAGTTTGGTACAGGGTGACATGTCGGTGGATGACTATGAGAGCCAGTTCACCGCACTATTGAGATATTGAGGAAATAATTATGTGGATTTCTAGTGAATAATTTGAGAATTTTAATATTATTTTGGAGAATATTAAATATGATTATTCATGTGAAGGTTATGAGACACTCATCTCGGACGATGAGCGGGAACACCCGAGGATTGAGGATATACCTGTGGTTTGCGAATTTCTGGATGTTTTTCCAGATGAATTGCCAGGTTTACCACCAGAGAGAGAGCTGGAGTTTACCATTGATTTGGTACCAGATACTCAGCCGATCTCTAAACCTCCCTACAGAATGGCATTAGTGGAACTTGAGGAATTGAAGAGACAACTACAGGAGTTATTGGATCAAGGGTTTATTAGACCCAGTGTTTCGCCGTGGGGAGCGCCAGTGCTGTTTGTTAAGAAGAAGGATGGTAGTCTCAGATTATGTGTGGACTACCGGCTATTGAATAGAGCCACGGTGAAGAATAAATATCCGTTGCCCAGGATTGACGATCTACTTGATCAGCTAAGAGGGGCATCAGTCTTTTCTAAGATTGATTTGAGATCGGGCTATCACCAATTGAGGATTAAGGAAGAAGATATTCCAAAGACGGCCTTCAGGACAAGGTATGGCCATTACGAATTTTTGGTGATGTCCTTTGGATTGACGAACGCCCCTGCAGCATTTATGAGATTGATGAACGAGGTGTTCAGAGACTATCTGGATAAGTTTGTGATAGTCTTTATCGATGATATCCTGGTGTACTCTCGATCGTATGAGGAACATGCACGGCATTTGTGGTTAGTACTTCAGATACTCCGAGATAAGCAATTGTACGGAAAGCTTAGTAAGTGTGAGTTTTGGCTGAACCGGATAGCTTTCCTTGGGCATGTAGTCTCAGAGGAAGGAGTATCAGTGGATCCGAGTAAAATAGCAGCTGTGCTTAATTGGGAAAGACCGAGGACAGTGACTGAGATACGAAGCTTCCTTGGTTTGGCAGGGTATTACAGGAGATTTGTGGAAGGATTCTCGAGGATTGCCGCTCCTTTGACTAAGCTCACACGTAAGGAGACTCCGTTCATATGGACTGATCAATGTGAGCTCAGTTTTCAAGAGTTAAAGAGGAGATTGACAGCGGCACCTGTGTTAACTATTCCCGAGGGATCAGGAGGATTCTCGATGTATAGTGATGCATCTCACCAAGGATTGGGGTGTGTGCTTATGCAGCACGGGAGAGTGGTCGCATATGGATCGCGACAGCTGAAAGACCATGAGCGGAACTATCCCACGCATGATTTGGAGTTAGCCGCTGTGGTATTTGCTTTGAAGATCTGGCGACACTACTTATATGGGGAAAGATTCCAGATCTTCACTAATCACAAGAGTTTGAGATATCTCTTTGATCAGAAAGAGTTAAACATGAGACAAAGGAGATGGATGGAACTCCTTAAGGATTATGACTGCGAGATTCTTTATCATCCGGGTAAGGCGAATGTGGTTGCTGATGCCCTGAGCAGGAAAAGTATGGTATCTGCTATGATGATCAGGGAATGGGATTTGTTAGAGCAGTTCGCCGAACTTCGGATCAGAGTTAAAGAGGTAGAGACTGGATTTTTGGCTAGCCTGCGGATAGAGCCCAGGATCATGGATCAGATTAGAACTGGGCAGCGCAGTGATCAGAGATTGATAGACATGGTTAGCCAAGCTG
Source organism: Firmiana major (assembly GCA_033439115.1). Classification (NCBI taxonomy): domain Eukaryota; kingdom Viridiplantae; phylum Streptophyta; class Magnoliopsida; order Malvales; family Malvaceae; genus Firmiana; species Firmiana major. Next base: position 46,650,994 of record CM065905.1, read on the forward strand.
AGCAGAGTTCGCAGTCGGATCTCACCATCAGTGAGGATGGATTATTGAGGTTCAGAGGACGGATTTGTGTACCGGACGATGATACCCTGAAGAGACAGATATTGAGAGAATCTCATTGCTCGCGTTACACCATGCACCCAGGGAGTACTAAGATGTACCGAGACTTGAGAAAGGTGTATTGGTGGAGTGGTATGAAGCGAGATGTGGCAGAGTATGTGGCCAGGTGTTTAGTATGCCAGCAAGTGAAAGCTGAGCATCGGAAGCCCGGAGGACTACTACAGCCCTTACCTGTACCTACATGGAAATGGGAGCATGTCACTATGGACTTTATTATGGGTTTACCGAGGACCCGAAGAGGTCGTGACGCGATATGGGTCATTGTGGATAGATTGACCAAGAGTGCACACTTCCTTGCCATCAAGAGCACAGATACTGTGGATGCCTTAGCTGAGCTATATGTCAGCGAGATAGCTAGATTACATGGGGCTCCAGTGAGTATTACTTCTGATAGAGATTCCCGATTTACTTCCAGATTCTGGACCCAGTTTCAGGAGTCCATGGGATCTCGATTGAGTTTTAGTACCGCCTATCATCCTCAGACAGATGGTCAGTCAGAGAGGACTATTCAGACCCTGGAGGATATGTTGAGGGCGTGTACGATGGATTTTAAGGGATCATGGGATGATCACCTGCCCCTAGCAGAGTTTGCGTACAATAACAGCTATCATGCGAGTATTGGAATGGCACCTTTTGAGGCTCTATATGGTAGGAGGTGTAGATCCCCTGTAGCTTGGGAAGAAGTCGGTGACAGAAAGATAAATGCTCCCGAGCTTGTTGAGCAAGCCGTACAGAGTGTGAAACTCATATGTGAGAGATTACGGGCTGCACAGAGTAGACAGAAAAGCTACGCGGATGTGCGTAGACGGCCACTCGAGTTTGATGTTGGTGATGCAGTATTTCTGAGAGTATCACCGAGCAAGGGTATCATGCGATTTGGGAAGAAAGGAAAATTGAGTCCTCGATACATAGGACCATTTGAGATTCTTGAGAAAGTGGGTGAGGTAGCTTACAGATTAGCATTACCCCCACAGATGTACGGAATACACAACGTTTTTCATGTATCTATGTTGAGGAAGTACCACCCGGACCCTTCTCATGTCATAGAGTATGATGAGATGGACATATAGGAGGACATGAGCTACATTGAGGAACCCGTCCGGATCCTCGATAGAAAGGAGAAGGTACTGAGAACCAAGAGCATCCCATTAGTGAAAGTCTTGTGGAAGCATCACTCAAGGGAAGAGGCGACGTGGGAACTTGAGAGTCTCATGAAGGAGAAATACCCCCATCTATTTTGACTAGTTGAGTTGAATTTGGAGGACCAAATTCTTTTTAAGGTGGGGAGGATGTGAGATCTGAGAATTTCAGACATATTTATTGATGTAATAATAATTTGAAGTGTAATTTATGGAACTAAGTAAATTGTGGGAATTATAATTGGAGACTTATGTGTTAAGTGCGTAAAATGAGTATGAAGCATGAGGACAGATCGATCTGGGAGAAGGAGAGATCGATCTGGTGAGTTAAAAATGACAAGGAAGGGGAAATTTGAGGAGCAGATCGATCTCCAATGGAAGAGATCGATCTCCTTATGAATCTGTTTGAGAAGGGATCGATCTCATGAGGAAGAGATCGATCTCCAAATGAATCTGTTTGAAGGCAGATCGATCTCATGAGGAAGAGATCGATCTCCAAATGCTTCTGTTTGGAAGAAGATCGATCTCCTCAAGGCACAGATCGATCTCATAAAGCCATAAAGAGATCGATCTCACCCCTCGACAGATCGATCTCCTAGGCATAAAATTGCCCAGATCGTCCCCAAAATTCAAACGCAGATCGATCTCCCCATGAGACAGATCGATCTCCTACCTCCAGTCTATATAAGGAACCCATGTCTTCTCCTGAAATCTTACTTTCTCTCTCTTCCAAAACCTCCATTTTTCCGAAAACCTAGTTTCTCACTCCTCCAAATCCCCCATTTCCGACCGAATCAGCTATTGTGGTAAGAAGGAAAGTTGTTCCTCATCAAAGGGAGAACAACATACTTGGAAATCGAAGGACGAATCGGATCGAGGCGTGAGTTGTGCGTCTCACAAGCTTTGGGTAATTTCTAAACCTCGATCTTGATATTTGAGTTGATTTCGATGTTATTGGTGGTTGAATGTGTGTTGAAATGGTTGAAAGATGACTAGGGAGTGATTAAATTTCAATGTGGTAGGAGTGATATGCATATTGAGAATTTTGGTGAATTTAGGAAATTGTGAGCTATAAATGGAAAATTGGACAATGTGGAGAATTAGCGTAGATAATTGGTATTAGAGATATCGAACATTGGGATATTGTGAATAGAGTTGTAGTTTAGGGTGGAGTTGCGAGAACCAAAAGAATTGAGGTGTTATGAGCAATTATGCTCGATTTTGAGAATTGAGGCTTATGTGATGTGGAGTATTGATGTTTTAACATCGTTTGGACAGCTCGGGAGTTCCAGAGTGGAATGCGAGACTAGTCCGTGATACGGGGGAACGATTGCACTATACGAGATGCAAAGAGGTAAGGGAAATCTAAACCATTTGTGTATGTGATTTGTAAACTGTTATAGCATGATTTATGATTTATAAACAAGCATGTTGAGATTTGAACTGCACACGATTTTATAGCCGGTTGGAGCCCAATGTTTTATGAGTTTATAATTGGGCTCTACGTTAAGGCAATATTGTGATTTGAGAAATGTGTGCGTGTGCTTTGCCGGTTGGAACTCGGTTTTACTACGTTTTGTGCTGAGTACAAAACGATTTTAAATGAGTTTTATGAGAGAAAACCATTACGAGTTCTACGTGAAGGCAAACCCGTCTTATGTGATAAGACTTAGGTGTGTAGTTGTGAGTACACACCGGGCATTGCTCTGGTAGCATGTAAGCCCGATTTCTTCTCCGTTCTGGTAACGTGAGAATGACCTATTCTGTGGCAGTGCCACGTTGAGAAAACCCCATTGGTGGCAGTGCCACGTTGAGAAAAAACCCATTGGTGGCTGTGCCACGTTATACCCCATTGGTGGCTGTGCCACGTATACCCCATTGGTGGCTGTGCCACGTTGAGATACCCCATTGGTGGCTGTGCCACGTTATACCCCATCGGTGGCTGTGCCACGTATACCCCATTGGTGGCTGTGCCACGTTGAGATACCCCCTTGGTGGCTGTGCCACGTTATACCCCATCGGTGGCTGTGCCACGTATACCCCATTGGTGGCTGTGCCACGTTGAGATACCCCATTGGTGGCTGTGCCACGTTATACCCCATCGGTGGCTGTGCCACGTATACCCCATTGGTGGCTGTGCCACGTTGAGATACCCCCTTGGTGGCTGTGCCACGTTATACCCCATCGGTGGCTGTGCCACGTATACCCCATTGGTGGCTGTGCCACGTTGAGATACCCCCTTGGTGGCTGTGCCACGTATACCCCATTGGTGGCTGTGCCACGTTGAGAAACCCTATTCTGTGGCTATGCCACGTGAGAATTAAATCAGTGGCTTTGCCACGTGTGTATTGTGGCTATGCCACGTGAGAAAATAATTCAGTGGCTTTGCCACGTGTGTATTGTGGCTATGCCACGTGTGATTTTAAAACAGTGGCTATGCCACGTTATTTGAGAAAGCGTTTAACGCGTATTTTCACATGCTTTGTTTTGCTCTAGAGTGAGCCTTTTTACTTCATGTTTTCACATGACTTGACACATGAGAGTGTCGTTTTGAGTATTTTCATGCTATGGTTTTCAAATGAGTTTCACATACAAATAAATGCTTGTGTTGTGCATTTTGGTTTATGAAATGAGTCCCCTACCCCCCTTACTGAGCGATTTAGAAGCTCACCCTGTTTTCTTTTCCCCCCAGAGTTCTTCAAGTGAATAAGGACTTCCCTGCGACGTACGGAGTAGTGGCTAGTGGAGGATTCAAGCTCCAGGCCATATATATATATTGTGCTTTGAGGTACCTTTTATCTTTTCATGTACCCAGACTATTATTGTAATTACAGACACTTGATGTATGACATTATATGGGATGTATTAGGATTAATTGACTTGTAATCGAGTAATGGGTATAATACCATATTTATTATATCATGATGAGATCCTGAGGCATGATAATTATGATGATGTATGACACTGCACAGGAATGCACTCTTTATTTGTGAATTAACGAGTAAAAAGTTTTAAATTAGCCCTATTTTCCGCATTTTCGGGGCGTGACAAGGGCTGACCCATCCCCCCTTTAAGCAAGTGATGCCCTGTGCACACCTGATCAGTGAGGCGTGGGATCACTGACTATGGTCATATATCGTGGATATTAGATTGCCGAGAATTCCATGCCTGTCTCAGAGATAAGAGAAATTGAGAAACTCAGAAAATAAAGAGTTTTAATGAAAAATAAATGATTTAAGAAAAGTACAGAGATATTATGATTTGATAAATCTCTTGATTTTAATGCTTGTGCTGTGATAGCATTATTTTATGACATGTTTTAATTGGAAGTATTGTACATTGTTTTACATGAAAAAAAATTCCTACGAGAAATAAATGTTTAAATGCATTTTCTAGTAATATTTCCATTTTTATTGAAAACATGGTTTTGTTTATGCATGCATGTAGGTAGTACAATATCTACCTATTAGCATCATTTTCTTTACTGAGCTGTGGTTTGCCCATCCCACTATTTTTCCCCCTCCAGATACCGAGAAGTAGGACAATGCGGTGGTCTGTAGAACCCTTTTTGTGTTGGACAGCTCCCACCAGTTGCAAAGGTATAAGAATTGTATACACAAGAGCATTTTGTATTTATTATAATGTATCGCACAACTATGAATTACAAATGTAATCAGTTGTATGGGGATGTTATGTAAAGATATTATATTATACAATTGATTTTGTATATCTACACACACTTGGGAGTGTGAATTAAAGTTTTAAATATCTCTGCTATAAATTTATGGAATTTAGTAATTACATTGACTCACAGCCCAACCGATAGTAGTACATGTATGGATGGAGGACACCCGGAAGTGGGGTGTGACATCTCGGGTAAGTGAACCTCACTTGCTACAACTTATATTGGCATACGAGTTAAGTTTAATTGCATAAGCTGCGGGTTAATCCCGTACAAATTGCTTTATGTTTTGAATCAAACATTTGATATCGTAAAAGCTTTGTTTGAACTTTTCGAAGAAGTATGTGTACCTTTTGAGTGATTTGAAATATGAAACGTATTGAATCTACTGGATTGGGAATATAAATTTTTCTCTACTTTGTTGGTCGGTAATGAGCAATTGTTACTCGGTCTTATTGCAAAAATTTCTTAAATTATCTACATGTTTTGAAATAAGATCCTTGTGTTATCGAAAATGTGATTTCGATTCGTTTTGACATGCTTTGAACCTTGCGATGATTTCATACATTAAAATCATTGCATGACATTGTGTGGGAGATTTAAAAGCTTGCACAGATTTTTATCTGCATGCATGTATTGCTTTATAATCTCATTTCGAATTTGTTTTGGACTAATTAGAGCGTAGAGCTTATTTAGCTTATGCTTAGTATTTTTAGATTTAAGCATAAACTGCTTTTCGTCCTGATTGTTATATGACTTTTGGAAACGTGATTTTCAAATATTTTATCGTGTATGAGCATTCTAGATATGTTATTCTCGATAGAACATATGAAGACAGCTTTTAGTTTACGACTCTTGTACGGGCAGTTTAGCTTGTTCGACATTATCGTGACAGGTTCCGGTTTTGGCTAATCACTAGGACTGGAGACTTTTGGATCTATAACCATAGGTAATACTTTAGTTTCTAGGGTAGTTTCGGCTCACTGATAGTTACAGTGGGAAAGTCTTTATTGGGATATACTTGTTGACTTCGCATATATTCGTATGATCCAATCATTGAACTTTTTAAATAATATATCGGACTATATGGTTTTGGAATTATTTTATGATATATGAACATGATTTGAATTAATCTCTTTGATGCAAGATAGCATCGAACGGATTAAATCGGGTCCTAGGACAAGAAACAAATGATGTCCAAAGATCCTAAGTGTTATAAATATGTGAAAATATAAGCGATAAGATCATCGAAATAGATATGTTATTATATGAACCTTATGTTGAATTAAAATTGCATCTCGATGCATATTATGATTTTATGGGATTTAGAAGCTTACATTGGTTTATACCTACATTAAAGAAGTTTTAAAATCTCATTCATGGCATGTTTTAGAAGTATGTGAGACATACGTTTTTATGTTTTGGATTTAAGCTAACTCTGCTTTTATCCACATTGTGAGTAGAACTGATTTCAAAACGTGCATTCTGATAGCTTTTACAACTAAACGTTTTCCCTTAACTGACAGATGATAATAGTTAGCCATGACCATTTTCGGCCCCTACTAGCGGGGTATATAATAGTTAGCAATGATGTAGCTTGCTATTGGCGATATAAATAGCAAATGTTTTGGCCCTTGCTAATGGGACATAATAGTTGGCAATGTTTCGGCCCTTGCTAACGAGATATAATAGTTGTCAATGTTTTGGCCCCTACTGACGGGGAATATAATAGTTGGTAATTTCGGGCCCTACTAATGAGTTATAATAGTTAGCAATGGTCATGTATTTCGAGATTCTGATATTTCCCCGATCACAGGTTAAAATAGTGATCATATGAAATGTGTTTCGGATTTTGAAACGTGTTTTAAAATGTGTTTTGAAATGTAAAATGTATTTTGAAATGTGAAATATGTTTTCTGAAATGTATTACAAACATGAGCATAGTTCACCAAACATATCCTGACGATATGGAATAAATATGTTGTGGCCCCTACTAACGGGGACGATAATAGTTAGTGATGTAGCCCAACCGATGGGATATAATAGTCAGTACTGCCCCTGCTAACGAGCTCGAATAGTTAGCAAAGAAAGTATGATATACGTTTCGAATTGTGAAATATATTTTGGAATAAGAATTACATTTTGAACTATAAAGAGGGTTTTGTAATATGAAATATGTTTCGAATCTGAACTGTGTTCCGGATAAGGAATATATTTTGGATGTGAATATGTTTTGGATACGAGACCTCTTTTAAATAAAGAAGATGTTTCACTATAGATTATGTATCAAAATAAGACATGTTTTAAAGTATGATAAATTTCAAATACAAGTTATGATTTGAATAAGAGATGTTTTCGATATATGAATGTATTTTGATATGTGATATGCTTTCGGATTATAAAATGTGATCTTGGAAAATTGTTGTGTTTTGATGATGAATGTGGATGTAAGCAATTCAAGAGGAAAAAACTTACATGCTTGGATTGCATTAAACTTTAGTTTTTCGCATTTAACTATGTTTCAAACTTTGAACCTTTATGGGTATATTCAGTTCGGGTGGTCAGGTTTGATGGCTAATTAAGGTATTTCAAAATACATCTCTGCCTTAAAAACTTGATAATGTCTAGATAATATTCTAGTCCATTAACCTAAGAAAAGTGTGACTTTCGATAAGTTGTTGAATTGTGATTCGGATAAGTGATAAGAAAGAATGATCGAATGAAAATGCGTTAAACATACATTAGAAATTCAGTATCTTGTATGCTATTACTCTGTGCTTGTGTGGTTTGCTTACTGAGCTTTCCCCAAAACTCATCCCACTTCTATTTTTCATCACAGGTTCAAACTAGAGGTGCATTGACATCAATGTCAGTATCGACTTTGAAGTAAACGCTTCGAGATCTTGCAACTTATATTAGTATATTTGTTTTAACTGTTTAATTATACTTATTTTCATACAATTATCATTCAGTGCATGTGTCGGGATTTGTAGTGAACTAAGAAATGATTATGAAAGTTAATAAAAAATTAGATTGGGACCTTAGGTTCATAACCTTAAACTCAATTAAGTAGTTTGAGACCTAGAAATATTGTAAGATTGCACTCATATCACAAACAAATATTAAAAGAAAAATGAAAAATTTAACGCAAATTTTTATAATTTCATAATAAATTATTGAAAATTCACGTCTTTTGAGTCGTGATACAAAGTCTCGTAGACAGGTCTGCTTCCATGTTTAAATCTTGAAATTTCGCCTTATTATGCTGTTCTTCAATTTCTGCCCACTGATAATTCTATATTTTTATAATTATTTGTGCTTAATTTCTTAATTAATTATTTAAATCCCCAATTTATTTTGTTAATTATCCCCTTTATTTAATTAAAATTCTCATGTTTGCAGATAAATTAAATCCGGATGAATTTTGAATATTTCGGTAGAAAATGGACCGAAATTGGGCTAAAATCGAGATTGAGCCACGCGGACAACACGAGTCATGCCACCTAGCACATCCAATTGGACAAGAAGATCGATGACATGGAAATATTTTTTCAAGGAGCCAATGGTGTGAAGATAAGTGGCTAAAAAAATGCCAACTCATCAAGGATGTGGAAATTACCATTTTACCCCTAGTGTGTTTATAAATAGGAAAGGATGGCAATTGAAAATGGATGTAATTTTAGGAGTAGAAGTAGATGTAAGTAGGAGTAGTGTAGAGTAAATTAGGAGTAGTTGTAATTCTAAAGTAGCTTTAGTTTTTAAGTTGTTTTTAGTTTAATTTTCCAAGCATTTTTTCGGTTAGCATTTTTAAAGTTTGTTCTAGTTACTGTTCATGCAATTTATATTTTCTTTATGAAAAGCAAGCTTGTGTTACTTATAGTTCTCGGTTTTGCTTTCTTGATTGGTTTCATTCTCGGGTTACTAGTTTTATTCAGTATTTTTCTTTGTTTTTTTTTTTTATCTCCCTCTTCATCCTTTTACATGCTGTTTGTATTAAATTTTTTATGCTTGCTTAGCTTAGTTTGGTGAGAAACAATTAAGGGCTGCCTAACTGAAGCACGTCGTTCTCGTCTTACCTTGTTTTGGTGCAGTGGTGCAAACACAACATCAGATTCTGCTCTTGCATTACTCGCACAGTGGAACGGTAGGCTAAGCAGAAAATGAAGCAAGGCATAGTCCATATTGCTCTCTCATTTCTCGGTTTACCAGTAATTAGTTGATTCGGTTTACTCATTGATTCGGGTTACAGTTTTTAGTTGATTCGGTTTACTTTGTTTCAAGCTATCTTATTATTGCAGGACTTTACAGGAGGGATGACAGGAAGGCAGCTGAGCAGAACAGAAGCTGGTCGGGTTGCATTGTTGCAGTAGCCGAGGATCATCATCCCTCTCTGCTCTGCTCTGTTCTAAAGCCAATGTGCTGTACAGAATTGGGAGCAAGAATCAAGCTGATACCGTGGGCACAGCAGGTCGCGTGCAGTCCAGGAACCAGATAAACGCAAATGCAGTAGGCTGATGAAGCTGAAGCAGTTAGAGACGTGCTAAGCTTGTTGCAGGAAGGAACACACGGAACCGAGAATGGGAGCTGGTCACGCCTGACAGATGCAGGGCAGCAGGTGGAAATTTGCAGGACTGGAGCTGAGCATGGAACCGAGCAGAGTTGGTGTGAGGACAACTCGAGAGGCATGGAGCAGAACAACTGAACCGAGAGGCATGGACAGAAGCACGCCTGGCAGCACCTGGAACCAAAACAGTTGGACAGACCGAGACCACCTGGAAACCAGAAAATGAAGAAATGAAGGATGAATAGTGTTTGGAGGGATAATTTGATGGTTTAAAATGGTTAAGGCTTGTTTGGCTAGTGCATTTAGCAATTAATCCATTTCATGCATTTGTTAGTTGTTAGTTATTTAGTTTAGTCAATTATAATCCTAGGTTAGTTTAAATATTTTTGTTTGTTAATTTAATTTTTAGTCTTAATTTTTAGTTAGTAGTTAGTTTTATATTAAATGTTTTAGGATTTTATTTTAGTTTAGATGCATTAAGAGTTAATTTAGATTAAATGTGTTTCATGCATTTTTAATTTAGTCTTGATTTTCATCAAGTTTTAGTTTAGTTTAAATTGCATTTTGATTAAGTAGTTTAAAATTGCATTTTAGGTTAGTTTAATTGTAGTTTAATTTTATTGCTTTATTTTCATAATTGCATTTTATTTTAATTGCGTTAATTAGTTTTAACTATTTTAATTTCTTTTGTAGGTTTTTTTATTTTAATTACATGGAGTACTGTAAGTAATTTTGCTCGGTTTTAATTTCTTTATTTTATAGCTTTTATTATTTTATTGCTTTCAGTATTTTTAATTCTAGCTATGTAGATCACCCACTTTAATTTCATAATTTGCTAGAATATACCATAGGGCAAGATTAACCGGTAATTAATTAGGCTAACAAACTTCTCTGTGGGACGATAACTCGGGACTCAAATCTCATTATTACTTGTACAACCCGTGCACTTGCAGACATTACCCTTAGGGCGTGTCAAGTTTTTGACGCCGTTGCCGGGGAAGTTTTAATTAGTCATTAATTAATATCGGTGAAATTATGCTTAGGTGTAATTCTAACTTGTAAATATTTAGGTTATAAATATTTAGAGCCTTAGCTTAGGTTAGTCAAATTTTCTCTTAATTAAAATCAAAAAAATTGAAAAATTGAAAAACTTAAAAAAAATTTCTAAGGACTTTTCGATGATTGCAAGCGTAGAGCCAGAAGTTTTGATTGCTTTCATCTAGATCCTGAAATTGAACATACTCTTAGAAAAATTCGAAAGGACTCTAGGAAATTATTAGCTAGGCTGAATTCACCATGGCAGAAAATAGGAAAATTAGAACTGTTGGAGATTATGCGATGCCGACAATTGGAGGATATTATTTCGGCATTAGGCCATTAGCTGTCCCTGCTAACAACTTCGAAATTAAGCCCGCAATCCTCCAGATGATCCAGACTTCATTACAGTTCAGTGGGCTCCCTCACGATGACCCACATGCTCACCTTGGGCAATTCTTGGACTTGTGCAACACGTTCAAACATAATGGATTATCTGATGATGTGCTTAGGCTTAGATTATTCCCCTTCTCGCTTAGGGATAGGGCACGACACTGGTTAACCTCCCTGCCTCCAGGATCCATTTCTACATGGGACGAGTTAGCCAATCAATTTCTATCTAAGTTTTTCCCTCCCTCTAAAATAACCCAACTCCGTAGTAATATATCTTCCTTTGCCCAGTACGACTCTGAATCTCTTTACGAAGCATGGGAACGATATAAGGAACTTCTTAGGAAGTGCCCTCATCATGGTCTACCTTTGTGGCTGCAAGTCCAGACCTTCTACAACGGACTTACAAGCCAAAATAGGACCATTGTTGACGCTGCTGCGGGTGGAGCCCTGATGTGCAAAACAGAGAAGGAAGCTTACGAGCTTTTAGACAAGATGGCGACTAATAACTATTTATGGTCCTTGGAGAGGCAATTGCCAAAGAAGTCGGCGGGTATTTATGAGCTCGACACACTGTCTACCTTGACCTCTCAAATCGCTAATCTTACAAAGAAGGTAGAATCGCTCACTACCCAACATAATCCTCCCACCAGTCCTAATCCGATTTATTCTGTCCAAAGTCATTTCCTTTCCTGCGAGCTGTGTAGTGGTACCCACTCTGTAGATAGGCGTCCGCTCAACTTAGAATCGGTTCAGTATGTTGCCCCTTCTCAAACGCAACAGAACAACCCTTTTTCAAACACCTACAACCCAGGGTGGAGGAACCATCATAACTTCTCCTGGAGCTAAAACCAAGGGCAACATTCTAACTCTAGATCTGTAGAACCCCCTAGTTTTCAAGCTCCACCGGTTCAGGTACCACCACAGCCGCAATTTTCATTTCATCCGCCTCATCAACCATCCCCACCACAATTTCAGCATCATCCATCTCACTTCCATCAACCACCACCACCACCACTTATGCAGCCCCAACTCTACCATGCACCAGCAGCTGAGAAGAAGCCTACATTAGAGGAAATGTTTACGACTACCCTGCAAAATCAAGTTGCTTCAATTAAGAACTTAGAGGTTCAGGTGGGACAAATAACAAATGCTCTTAGCCAACGTCCTCGAGGGACCCTTCCTAGTAACACTGAAGTTAACCATGTTAAGCAAAGGGAGGGTAAGGAACATGTTAGATCTATCACCCTTAGGAGTGGCAGAGAGCTAGATGAGCCACAAGTCAAGTCCCAACCTGAACAGCACATAGTTGAAGAATCCATAAGTTCTAACGAAGCAGCTCAGAAAGAGCAGGAACATCAGGATTAGGCTGCAAAAGAATCCAAGCTAGGCACTTCTTCATCTATATCTTCTTTTTCTTCTATTTCACAGCCTTCCTCATCCTCTGATTCCACATAGGTTCCCACTACATTGCCTTTAGTTAGACCACCAGTACCTTTTCCTCAGAGGTTTCAAAACCAAAAGCTTGAACAACAATTTGCTAAATTTCTTAAGGTTTTTAAAAAACTTCACATCAACATTTCTTTCGCAAATGCCTTAGAGCAAATGCCAAGTTATGTGAAGTTTCTAAAGGATAACTTCTCGAGGAAAAGGAGATTGGACGATTATGAGACGGTGGCCTTGACTGGGGAATGTAGTGCAATTATCCAGAGGAAATTACCCCTCAAGCTCAAGGATCCCGCGAGTTTTACCATACCCTGCACTATTGGAAATCTATTCTGAGTTGAGCCCTGTGTGATTTAGGAGCTAGTATCAATCTAATGCCTTTATCTATCTATCAGAAGTTAGGAATAGGGGACGTCAAGCCTACTACAGTAACCCTTTAGCTAGCAGATCGATCCATTAAATATCCAAAGGGGGTCATTGAGGATGTCTTAGTAAAGGTGGGCAAGTTTATTTTCCCTGCAGATTTTATTGTACTAGATATGGAGGAAGACAGGGAAGTCCCCATTATTTTAGGCAGACCTTTCCTAGCTACTAGTAGGACGATAATTGATATGCAAAAAGGGGAGTTGACTATGAGAGTCCTAGATCAGAAAGTGAAATTTAATGTTTTCAAACCTTTAAAGTTCCCTGATGACTCTCAAAACTGTTTTAGGATGGAGGATATAAGGCTTGAGCATAAGAAATCCGAAAGAAAGAAGGAAGTAGATAGAGTTAAGGAGGATTTAACTATTGATATTTTGTCACCATTCTGGATGATCCTCCTACTCTTCGCCCTACTGCTGAGTGTTGTTTTCTTCAGCTGCATTTGAAGTGGCTGTGTTTTCCTTTTCGCTTTGTATATAGTTCTTTTTCTTTTCGGTTGTTTCTTTCTTTGTTTATGTTGTAGGTTTATTTTCTAGTATTATACTTTCAATCAAGCTTCAGTTGTTCATCATCATCAGAAAGGGGAGTACTCTGTTCTCGAGCTTAAATTCTTATATTATCTGCACACTGAGGACACTGTGCACTTTAAGTTTGGGGGAGGGGATATCACTTGAGCAATTTTGTGAAAAATTGGATAAATTTTCAAAATTGTTTCGAAAATCTGAGAAAGAATTTTTAAAATTTTTTCGATAATATGAGCTTAAATTGTTTCATTTTGGGATGATTTAGTACTTAGCATGTAGTTTTCCCATATTCCGATGATATGACCCCATGATTTAGTCTGACTTTGATTGAATGAGAAGCATGATTATAGGAAAAGCATGAAGTTGAATTCTTGAATTTGTCTTGATTCTGATTGCGATTGCCTCATCTTATGCACATGTCATGTCATGAATCAATATATCTATTTAGAGAAAGCTTATGTGTACATAGGATTGCATTTGTTCAGTTGATTTTGTGCATCATATTCTAGAATTTGTTTGATTTAATCTCGAGGCGAAATATTAGATCACACTTAATTAGGGAGATGATTTAGGCCATCTTTGGATCATTTGAGCCTTTCTAGCTATCCTTGTACATATTCTACCCCTAATCACTTATCTGGGCCAAATAAGCTTTTCTCTGTAAATACACCTGCTTATTTTTGTTTCCTTAGCTTAAATACTTTGTTCCTATCCCTTACCCCAAAAGCATAAAAAGTCATTGGGATATATTATGAGCTATATGGGTATTAAGTGATAGTGAAGGAGTATGTATTTCAAAAAAAAAAAAAAAAAGAAGAAAGAAGAAAATTCAAAAAAAAATGTTTAGCAAAAGAAATAAGTTTGGGGGAAATAAATTTGAGCTCTTACATTAAAGATCTTAGTAGTAATGCATATTAAGGGTAATTAAACCTAAATCAACTCTATCATACCTTAACCCCAGCCTTACATTACAAGCCTAATGAAGTCCTAATGATCTTTAGTTAAGTGTGACTACATTAGTGGAGAGAGAAGTGAGAAGCAAACTTATGGGAATGATCACATGTCATTAACTTTGCATTCACTGTGTTGCATAATCTGATCTGGATAATGTACTGTGAAGTGACTTAGACATTTTTCACACACTCACGAGGAGTCCAATTTGGGTTAGGACTTATGATTAATAATTCTAAGTGCTGGACTTGTAATTGTGAGTCTTTGATTTCATAATCTGTACTTTTTCTTTGAGGATGATATTGGGGAAATTATTGTGTTTTGTACTTGTCATTCCTACAATTATTTTGTTTTACTTGAGGACAAGCAAAAACTCAAGTTTGGAGGTGTGATAATTCTATATTTTTAGAATTACTTCCCACTTGTTATTTTCATTCAATTTCTGCGCTTTAATAGATTTGAAGAGACTAAGTATATACATTGATGAGGAAGGGAAATGCAAGGGCTATAATTAGAAGCTCAGCCCTGCGATATTACCCAAAAAAAAAAAATAGATTTAAGGGATTTTTTTTTTATTTCATATAGACTGAAATTTGAATTTTCAGCCTTTAACCTCCTTTCACATATTATGCCATTTAGCAACAAATTATTTTTCGAACTAATATTTACATAACCAAAAGAATACGAACAGAAGTCATAATCAGCCTACTCCAAATCCCCACCATCCAGCTTGTCTCCAACATTATTAAACTTGGTCCACTTCTTGTATTTGCAGAACATCAACAGGAAGTACCATACAAAGGTAAAAACAGTTACAATAGAACTCACCAAGAGAACAGTTACCGTAGCCACTGACATGACATAGACCAAGAACACAGAAGGAATCGAATACATCACAATCAAAGCAGGCAACTCCATTGGCACTTTAAACGGCCTTTTTATTGTGGGCAATTTTCTCCTCAACCAGATGAACGATACAAACTCTAGTAACATCCCTAAACTATACAAGAAATTAGCTGAAGAAATCAAGTCCGCAAAATTCATATAAGAAACTCCAACGGTTATGGAAGTTGAGACCAGAATTCCCAGCCATGGTGTGTTAAACCACTCTGATCTTAGCGAGAAATATTGGGGCAAAAATCCTAAATCAGCCATTCCTACAAGCTGATACACACAACTGCTCAATTGTGCTTCATAGAGTCCAATAATTGATAAAACTGCACCAATTTCAACAAAGATCTTTAACCATTTTCCTGCAATGATTTCTGCTGCATCAGCAAAATACCCATCAACCCATTTCTCTTGCTCTAGTGGTATAGCCCCAGTAGCAGCTAATAGAGGTAGCAAGTAGGCTAAACAAGCGAGCAAGCCAGCTGAGAAAAGCGCTTTGGGGAATGTCTTTTGGGGTTGCTCAACTTCACCTGCTAGTGTACTGGCATTGTCCCAGAAGTTGAGGTTCCAAAAAAGGGTATTTAAAAACAATGACCAATCTTTTTTTACTCCTTTCTGACCTAAGCAAAGCCATCTACTAGGATCAATCTTGGGAAGTGAAATCAAGGTCAGTAATATGAATGGTAGAAGAGAAACAACACCTAAACACACTGCAGTGTAACCTACTATAACCAAACCTGTGTAGTTCAAGAAAGACAAAACTAAAGTTGAAAACAGTATTGCAACATAGCGTGGCAGTCCCCAAGAGAAAACTGGAATAACCAACTTC
This sequence comes from Firmiana major, assembly GCA_033439115.1. NCBI lineage: Eukaryota > Viridiplantae > Streptophyta > Magnoliopsida > Malvales > Malvaceae > Firmiana > Firmiana major. The sequence continues at coordinate 46,666,985 of CM065905.1, forward strand.
ATGTAGTCTACGCAAAGAACTTGATAGGAGGCTAGGTTCATCACTCCACAGAGGAATTTCCAGGAGCCCATAAGTGAGCCCCAGAATGGGCCGAAAGCCTGGTGAGTCCAGATGACATAGCCACCGTTACCAGGGAAGGCGGTGGCAAGCTCAGCTGTAATCAAGGCCTCAGGAATGCTCCATATGAAAGGGAAAACAAGGAAACCCAATATGGCGCAAAGAGGCCCAGCGCCACCCACCGCTGCCTCCTCACCATATGCTCCTCCGGATACCTCGAAGTAGACGAGGAAGATAAGGGGGATTATAGATAGCTTTTTGAAGTTTTTGCTGGCGCTGGCAGCGGTGGTGGTTGGAAGAGTTTCATGGTGGTCGAGGAGGTGCTGGGAATGAAGGGTGGGGTCTCTCATCATGATAGATATTTTTTCTTTCACTTCGGGGGCTTCGAAACTGGAAAGCTTCTTTAATGTTAGTTTGATTTTGATAGTGGGACAAATAACTAGCATTTCCTAGCCAACATTCGGGTTAGCCATTGCCCTTTTCCTTTTGTATAATTTAGTGCACCGACTCCTTTGCTTGAAGTTGTAGGTGTTTTTACACCATCAGCACTGTGAGTACTGAGTAATAAATACTGACAGAAAGGCAGCGGGCCAAGTGGGGCACTGAATTAACATCTGTTTTTTAAAAAAAAAAAATTAAGGAGCATAGAAAGATATTTTATTTTTAAGATTAAAGCAAAGGGTTAATTTATTAATAAAATTTATGGATTCAAACTTACAAATAACCTATAAAAAATTATAAAAATTTTACTCTAATTATTATGCATATAACATCCGAACTTTGAATCATTATACCAACCTCAATGACAACCTCTCGGTTGCTAAAGTGGTGAAATGTTTGATGTATAAATATTATTGTAGTTGTGGATAAATCAAAAGCTGAGAGTTCTTTCACCCACCAAAGGAAAAGGAAAAAAAAATGCAACTGAGTGTTAGGAGTAAATCTGATCATGAATTGAACCGGATCTTTTTAATAGGACTTAAATAAAATATTAAGAAACTTAAAAATAAGTTAAAACTTAATATATTTTTATTTTTATATGCAATGAATAAATTCAAATACTATTAATTTTAAAAAAAATAATAATAAAATATAAAAATTATTAAAACATATAAAAGTTAATAAATATGATCCAACAAGTTCGAGTAAATTTTTATAAAAAATTACAATAAATATGAAAATTTAAATTAAAGTATAAAAATATAAATTCAAATTAAATAACACAAAATATTAAAAATAATTTAAAAAATACATTAATATAAAAAAATTAAATAACATTATACATATTCGGTCAAACTTAAATTTAGAGTGATAAATCCAAATCCAATTCATTTTTAATAAATATCAAATTTTTAATTTAATATTTTATTCTAACCTATCAAAAAATTAATCACGCTTTCGTTTGAACGTTTATCCCGTGAAAAGGTCGAGTTAGAAGTTTGGACCACTGTCCACTGAAGCGAATGCAATATCATTTAAAGAGGAAGCAGACAACCCATTTTGGCCCTCTCCATGATAACAGGAGGTAGGTGCTCCATGTGTGAATATATCTAATATATGACTGGACAGAATTCAATTGAAAGGGGTATCCCAAAATGATAAATGTTGTAGTAAAAAATGGCACAGGAAAATTGAAATCAAATCTAAATGGATGGCATGTGCCAAAAAGAAAATTCTAAATGGATGGTGATGGTGGTCGTATCACCAGAAACCACGTGTGCAACTATCCGCCTGCCACGTGTCAAACCAAGAACGAGCCACGTGGCAGATTTGGCGACAGAGTGGCGCGGCAGACCTCCATCGCCCATATCGCGACATTGGTCTCCCGCATTGCACCCCGTCATAGGTCTCCCGCACAGTCCGCCGTAGAGGTCTCCCGCACAGCCTGCGGCCTAGGTCTCCCTCACAGTCTGCGGTAGAGGTCTCCCGCACAGCCCGCAATAGAAGTCCCCCGCACAGCCTGCGGCATAGTTTCCCGCACAGGCTGCGGCATAGTCTCCCGCACAGACTACGGCCTAGGTCTCCCGCACAGTCTGTGGTAGAGGTCTCCCGCACAGCCCGCGATAGAAGTCCCCCGCACAGCCTGCGGCATAGTCTCCCGCACAGGCTGCGGCATAGTCTCCCGCACAGACTGCGGTGGAGGTCTCCCGCACAGCCAGCGATAGAAGTCCCCCGCACAGCCTGCGGCATAGTCTCCCGCACAGACTGCTGTGGAGGTCTCCCGCACAGCCTGCGGCATAGTTCTCCTGCACAGCCTGCGGTAGAGGTCCCCCGCTAGCTGCTTGAACTCGAGGCGCGACAGAGTGCTCTATGACTCTGTCGCGGCCCAGACACGCGCCTGGGCCTCAGCTCGAACTGACTTGCAGAAACTTATAAATACCAGGTGAGCTCTCTGAAAAGAGAAGGCCGGATCCGAAAGAAAAAAGAGAAAAAAGAACCAAAAAGAAGGGAAAAGCCTTAAACTCTCTGATTTAAGCATTACATTCTCTTCTTCATACATTCACAACTCCGATTACTTACTTAATCATCGGAGTGCGCGTACAGGGTCAAATCCCTGCCCCCTCTGATTCCTGTTGTTTTTGCAGGACATACGAAGAACACGTGGAACAAATTCCATCGACGTCACCCTTTTGTCGTTAGTGCAATCAGACAACGCGAAAGGCATTTTCTTGTTGCTGTCAGTTAGGCAACATCAATTGGCGCCGTCTATGGGAATTCTGACAAAAAGTCAGGTTCTCTATCAAAATGGTGAGAACACGCTCTACAGCAGAGTTGACAGGAGGGCAGAATTCTGTGAGTCCCCCCGTCGGACCAGAGCAGAGACGAAGACGTAGTGAAAGGGGTGACAGAGAAGCCTTGGTTTCTCTAGAAGAATTTGAGACCCTGAAGCGCAAAAATGAGGAGACTACAATTGCATTGAAAGCTATGGTGAGCTTCTTCAGAGACGCTCTCCCCCAATTCAGCTTGCCCCATGAAGTGCAGCAGTTAGTAGGGGAAAGAACACCTCGACGGACCTATGAGAGAGGTCAGCCCTCCACCCTGGTAAACGCTGGACAAGAGGCAAGAACACGAAATAATGCCACTACGGATCCAGCAAGGCAGAGGTCTCCCCCAGCACATAAGCGGCAGAGCTCAACCGCGGACCTTAGGTGACAGAGTTTGCCCACAGCACCTATGCGGCAGGGCTCACCCGCAGACCTCGTGCGACAGAGGTCTCCCCCAGCAGATAGACCACGGAGCTCGCCCACAGCTCAACGGCAGCAGTGTTCACCACTGGCTGATAGGCGACAGAGGCTACCAAATGTACGGCAGAGCTCGCCCACGGCTGATAGGCGACAGAGCTCACCCGCAAACTTCAGGCGACAGTGTTCTCTTGCGGAACCCATGCGGCAGAGCTCTCCCGGGGACTACATGCGACAGAGCTATCCCGCAACATATGTGCGACGGTGCTCTCCCGCCGCTGATAGGCGACAGAGTTCTCCTCTGCGTGGCAGGCGGCAGACTTCTCCTCTAGCCGATAGGCGGCAGAGTTCCCCCACATGCCGCAACTCATCTCCCGTGGAGTTGGAACATGGTTTAAGAGAATGTAGGGCTGGGGAGCGACGGAGACAGAGAGGCCAAGACCCACGAGAAGGTCTCAAAATTACAAGTCCCGGAATGGGAGGTGCTGGAAGAGGTGCTTATCAGTCGGACTCTTCTAGACCCGAAGGGACAAGGCCATGCTCAGCTCGAGGGTCGGAGGATGTGGAGAAGGTCGTCCAAAGGATCCTCGAGAAGAAAAAACTGGTGTTTCCAGATGACGGCCAAAGGAGGAGGATCCCATTCAGCCTGGAGATCATGAACAAACCTTTGCCAAAGAAGTTCAAAATGCCTTCCATGGCCACTTATACCGGCAAAGCGGACCCCTATGACCACATACAGAGTTACGAGTCCCTCATGCTGCTGCATGGATGGGAGGACGAAATTATGTGCAGGGCTTTTTCCCTCACACTGTCCGGGCACGCTCTAAAGTGGTTCAACGGGTTGAGCGAAAGTTCAATCTCCTCTTTTAACGAGTTGAGAAATGAATTCCTCAAAGTCTTCATGATCCACAGCCAGAGGAAGAAAGATGCTACCTACCTACTCACGCTTAAACAAGGGAATAAAGAACCCTTGAAAAGCTTCGTAGACCGCTTCCGAGATGCAACCTTGGAAGTGGAAGATCTACCGGTAGGCGTAGCCTTGGCTGCAATGCTGCAAGGGACGAGCTCCGAAAAGCTACAAGAATCCCTCTCTCTCGATCAACCAATGACAATTTTCGACCTCTTTGCCAGGGCTAACAAGTATGTAGCTCAAGAAGAAGTGATGAAAATGATACAGCCCAGGGAGGCAAAGGAAGGAAAGAAGAGAGAGAGAGATGCACCCGAAAGAAGCTCCCCAAGACCCGTGAGAGTAGACAAAGCCCCTAGGCTCAGGTATGAAGGCTATACCAGGTTGAACGAGCCTCGTACTGCGATACTGGCAGCTATCGAAGGGGTAGGATTATTGGAATTCCCCAAGAAAAAAATTGGAGATGTAGGACGAAACGCCGAAGCATACTGTGAATTCCATTGTGCTCACGGTCACCCAACAGAGAGGTGCAGAGATTTAATGGACCAGTTGGAAAGACTGGCCAGAGAGGGGAAGATCAACCGCTTCCTGTGGAGAAGCGAGAGACCCCGTTATCCTCCGAGTGACCAAAGGAATGATCGTCCACGGACTGGGGCAAATAATGACAACAGAAGGGATAGGCCTAGAAACGAAGCAGTCAGGCCAATCCCCCGTGCTAATCCTCCAAACAACGAACCTACAGCCCCCGCAATAAATGTCATCGCAGGGGGGACTCAAGTGCAGGAAGCTCCTCTACTTCCCGCAAAAGCTACGCAAGGCAAGCGTATCAGGTTAACGTTGTGATGGAGGAACAGGCGGATGAAGAGCCCATCATGTTCACTCCGGCTGACAAAGGTGATATTGTCATGCCCCATGACGACCCCATGGTGATATCCACGGTAGTGGCCAAACACCCGGTGAGCAGAGTCCTGGTCGATAACGGGAGCTCAGTGAACCTGATCTATTGGAACTGCTTCGAAAAAATGAACATATCCGAAGATAGGTTAAAGCCCGTTATGACGCCACTATACGGATTCACGGGGGAGCGAGTGAAGGTTGCCGGGTCCATAGAGTTGCCTGTGACTCTCGGAGAGTACCCGAAAAATGTGACCCGGCAAGTGTTGTTCATGGTGGTCAGGTCAACCTCCGCTGCCTACAACATGATTTTGGGCAGACCTCTGCTGAATGACATGAGGGCAGTGATATCCTCTTGCTATCTATTGATGAAGTTTCCCACTCCCAACGGAGTCGGGCAAGTACGAGGAAACCAAAGGAGTGCCCGTACTTGTTATCTCGCTTCCACTGCCAACAAGGTAGCACAGAGGAAAGAAACCTTATGTATCGACGATCAGCCCAAACCTCAGCCTGTAGAGGAAACAGAGGCCGTTGAGCTGACAGAAGGGGATGAAGGGAAAAAGGCATTCATCGGGACTCAACTCGGCGAACAATTAAAGAACGACATAGTCGAGTGCCTAAGAAGAAACTCGGATGTCTTCGCCTGGAGTCCGACGGACATGCCCGGAATCAGTCCCGAAGTGATATGCCATGAGCTTAATGTCATACCCGGGCACAGACCCGTCAAACAGAAGAAGAGGAGTTTCGCCCCGGAACGACAAAAAGCAATCACTGAAAAAGTGAATAAACTCCTGGGTGCCGGATTCATCCGAGAGGTCTACTACCCTGAGTGGTTAGCCAACGTAGTTATGGTAAAGAAATCTAGCGGGAAGTGGCGAATGTGTGTGGATTTCACCGACCTGAACAAAGCCTGCCCTAAAGATTCTTACCCCCTACCTCGGATAGACAGACTAGTAGACGAAACATCCGGCTACGAATTCCTCAGTTTCTTGGATGCATTCTCCGGGTATCACCAAATCATGGTTCACCCAGAAGACGAAGAAAAGACTTCCTTTATAACCGACGACGGAACCTATTGCTATAGGGTAATGCCGTTCGGTCTAAAGAACGCGGGAGCCACCTATCAACGAATGGTGAGCAAAGTGTTCAAAGATCTTCTGAAAAATACCATGGAAGCCTACGTGGACGATATGATAATCAAGAGCCGCGTAGGAGAGTCTCATACTGATCAAATGTCCAGAGTATTCGAAGTATTGAGGAGATTCAACATGAAGCTAAACCCTGAAAAGTGCTCATTCAGGGTAAGATCAGGGAAGTTCTTAGGCTTCATGATCACTAACAAGGGCATTGAGGCAAATCCTGAGAAGGTACAGGCGGTCATTGACATGAAACCCCCAACCACCGTAAGAGAAGTCCAGAGATTGACAGACAGAATAGCAGCTCTGAATCGCTTCTTGTCAAAATCAGCCGAAAGGAGCCTGCCGTTCTTCAAAACTCTACGGGGGGGAAAGAACTTCGAATGGACAGAAGATTGTCAAAAAGCCTTTGAAGACCTCAAGGAATACTTGAAACAGTTGCCTTTATTAACAAGGCCCCTGGAAGGAGAACAACTCTATATGTATTTGGGAGTCGGTGATTTCGCCGTCAGTGCGGTGCTACTGAAGAAAGATGAAATGGTGCACCGTCCCATCTACTACGTGAGTGAAGTGTTATTGGATCCAGAGACCCGCTATCCGCTGGCCGAAAAGCTAGCATTAGCCCTTTTGATGGCCTCGCGAAAGTTGCGCCCGTATTTCCAAGCACACCCTATCACCGTCTTGACAGATCAACCGTTAAGACAGATCCTCCAGAAACCTGAACATTCAGGAATGTTAGTGAAATGGGCAGTGGAGCTTGGGGGATACGAAATCACATTCCAACCACGGCAGGCTATCAAAGGTCAAGCTCTGGCCGACTTCATCGTAGAATGCACTATCCCAAGCGACAGCAGTGAAGGGCAGGCTCACCCATGGTTGCTGTATGTCGACGGGGCATCAAGTGCCAACGGAAGCAGAGCGGGTATAGTCCTGGTATCACCCGAAGAAAAATCCCTTGAATACTCCCTACGGTTCGGATTCCCCAGTTCGAACAACATAGCGGAGTATGAAGCTCTGATAGTAGGGATGATGTTAGCGAAGAAGCTACAAGTTCACCACTTGATAGCACACAGTGATTCTCAATTGGTGGTGAACCAATTCAGCGGAGAGTACGAAGTACGGGAACCGCTGCTGGTCCCTTACTTGAAGAAAGTCCAACTTCTGGCCCAAACTTTCAAAAGCTTTCAGCTGATACAAATCAACCGGTCTGAAAACACACATACTGATGCATTATCTAAGTTAGCCTCTTCCACCGAAACACGAGGAAGGACAGTGAAGGTGGAGAGGCTCGAACGACCTAGTATTGAAGAGGTCGAAGTGTGTGACATTCAACTGGGAGAGGACTAGAGATCCCCATACAAACAGTATCTCACCGAAGGAACACTCCCCCAAGATAAGGACGAGGCTCGTCACTTAAAAATACAAGGGGCGAAGTTCACACTCATCAATGGAGAACTGTACAAAAGGGGATATTCGTCACCCTTATTGAAATGTCTGGGACCGGAACAAGCAAGCTATGCTTTAGCCAAAGTGCATGAAGGAATTTACGGCGAACACTTAGGAGCGAGAGCTCTTGCTGCTAAAGTACTGCGATCGGGATTCTACTGGCCAACGTTGAAGAAAGATGCGATGGACCAAACTCGCAGGTGTGACAAATGCCAGAGGTTTGCGCCTATCACAACAGCCTCAGTGACTCCCTCTCAAGGCACAGTACAGCCAATTCCTTTTGCACAATGGGAATTGGACATTCTTGGACCTTTCCCATTGGCCACGGGTCAAAGAAAGTTCCTATTAGTGGCTACCGATTACTTTACAAAGTGGATTGAAGCAGAGCCTTTAGCCACAATCACGAAAAAGAAAGTGGAGGCAATGGTGTGGAAAGACATTATCTATCGATTCGAAATTCCCCGCATCTTAAATGCCGACCATGGAAAACAATTTGATTGCAATGCCTTCCGTGAATTTTGTAAGAGCCTCAACATTCAGCTAAGGATCTCCTCAGTGTCATATCCTCAAGCTAATGGACAGGCCGAAGTCAGTAATCGAACTATCCTTCATGGGCTGAAGACCAGGCTAGACAAAGTAAAAGGGGCATGGGTGGACGAATTGCCTAGTGTTCTATGGGCATATCGTACCACCAGTCGTGTGTCAACCAAAGAAACGCCATTCAGCCTGGTATACGGCGCAGAAGCACTAATCCCCGTGGAAATTGGAGCGCTATCACCAAGAGTGGTACCCTTAGTAGAGGAAGAAAACTCACAAGCTCTAAGGGAAGGCTTGGACCTACTCGATGAACATAGAGAAGCCGCGGCTATTCGATTGGCATCCTATCATCAGAGGGTGGCCAACTACTACAATAGCCGAGTGAGAGAGAGGCCAATGTTTGAGGGAGATCTAGTGCTCAGAAAGTCGCAGATCACGAATGCCCTGAAGGAGGATGGGAAATTCAGAGCCAATTGGGAAGGTCCATACAGAATCAGATACAAGATTGGACCTAACACCTGTGTTCTGGAAACTCTACAAGGGAAGAAGATAGGGAAAACATGGAATTCAAATCACCTAAAGCTGTATTTGAATTAATCGCTATATTTTCCTTCCCAAACAGTATTATCATTTGTTTATACCATCACAAGATATTGTCATCAAATCATCACGCAGAATGTCATTTTATTATACATCTGCAACTTCTATGCATCTAAATCTTGTGACAGGTATTCAGAAGAGCCGTAAAAGCCTGAGGCGCTATGCGTCACTGTGGCCAGGCGTAGTTCAGACGAGCCGTAAGAGCTTGAGGCGCTATGCATACCGTAAGAGCCTGAGTCGCTATGCGTCACTGTGGCCAGGCGTAGTTCAGACGAGCCATAAGAGCCTGAGTCGCTATGCGTCACTGTGGCCAGGCGTAGTTCAGACGAGCCGTAAGAGCCTGAGGCGCTATGCGTCACTGTGGCCAGGCGTAGTTCAGACTAGCCGTAAGAGCCTGAGGCGCTATGCGTCACTGTGACCAGGCGTAGTTCAGACGAGCCGTAAGAGCCTGAGGCGCTATGCGTCACTGTGGCCAGGCGTAGTTCAGACGAGCCGTAAGAGCCTGAGGCGCTATGCGTCACTGTGGCCAGGCGTAGTTCAGACGAGCCGTAAGAGCCTGAGGCGCTATGCGTCACTGTGGCCAGGCGTAGTTCAGACGAGCCGTAAGAGCCTGAGGCGCTATGCGTCACTGTGGCCAGGCGTAGTTCAGCCGAGCCGTAAGAGCCTGAGGCGCTATGCGTCACTGTGGCCAGGCGTAGTTCAGCCGAGCCGTAAGAGCCTGAGGCGCTATGCGTCACTGTGGCCAGGCGTAGTTCAGCCGAGCCGTAAGAGCCTGAGGCGCTATGCGTCACTGTGGCCAGGCGTAGTTCAGACGAGCCGTAAGAGCCTGAGGCGCTATGCGTCACTGTGGCCAGGCGTAATTCAGACGAGCCGTAAGAGCCTGAGGCGCTATGCGTCACTGTGGCCAGGCGTAGTTCAGACGAGCCGTAAGAGCCTGAGGCGCTATGCGTCACTGTGGCCAGGCGTAGTTCAGACGAGCCGTAAGAGCCTGAGGCGCTATGCGTCACTGTGGCCAGGCGTAGTTCAGACGAGCCGTAAGAGCCTGAGGCGCTATGCGTCACTGTGGCCAGGCGTAGTTCAGACGAGCCGTAAGAGCCTGAGGCGCTATGCGTCACTGTGGCCAGGCGTAGTTCAGCCGAGCCGTAAGAGCCTGAGGCGCTATGCGTCACTGTGGCCAGGCGTATACAATTAACTAAGCCGTAAGAGCCTGAGGCGCTATGCGTCACTGTGGCCAGGCGATAAAAATATCAAGGCTATAAAAACTAAAGACACATACACGTCACAGTAATCAAGCCTTAAACAATTATACGTTCGCTCAAAAAATTCTTTCTGAAAGTTTACCTTTCTATCAAGAATTGGGGAGCATACACGAATACATTCAAGCAAAATAAAAAAACGGACAAAGAATGATAAATGATAAATAGAGAAGTGGTGCAATCTCAATTTCATTTCATTCAAAAGTCTTTACAAATAGATCTTTAACATATCTTTACGATTACATTCAACAAAAGTACGAAGTTAAAATAAAAAACAACAAAGTACTTGAAAAGAAATACAAGAAACAAAAATAGCTATCTACTCTTCGGGAGGAAACTGGGGATCAGCTGCAGACGGACCATCACTTCCCAAGGACTGTTGACCCTTCTCGCCGTCTAAATCAATAAGAGCCTCGATAGGCTCGGGAGCACCGTCCAAATCCATGGGCTCCTAAGGACCAGTGAGGTTGGCGAGATCATCTTGGGCGGTCCTCCTGAATAACTCGTCTGCAGGTTCAGCTTCAGGCTCATATTTAGTCCAGTCGGGAGCCTCAAATAGCATCGCCTCGTTGGTGTACTGGAGCTCGGGGAATTCCTCTCCTTCCCTATGTGCTTCTAACCATGATCGGGCAAGATAGAACCCGTACTTTACATAGGGATTCGAGAAATTCTCCTTCCGTCTCAAGCAATCCTTGGAGAGACGGTACTCCTTCACGGCCTCGGCCCGTATGCTATTGATCTCCACTTGGGTCAGCGTAGGAGCAGCCTGACTTTCCAACTCGGCAACGCGCTGCTCGAGCTCCTGATTCCGAGCAAGTAAAGACCCATAGTTGGATTGCATACAGTCTAGCTCAGAGTGGGCATCCCGAAGATCCTCTTGAAATCTGCTAGACCGAGCCGTCTCAACAGTGAGATCCCCCTTGGCCTGGCTCAGGTCCTGGTGAACCTTAGCGAGCTGCTCCTCCAAGTTGAACTAAATCCGGAAGTTTGGACAAGTTGTTGACGGTGTTCTGTAACTCCATAACTTGGTCCTTTAACTCTCGGATTTCCCTATCGGCACGCTCCCGATAAGCCCGGTGCTGGGCATTGTTGGCCACAGTTCGTTGAGCCAGCTGCAAAGAAATGCAAAAAGTTAGATTCAAAGAATGCGGCAAAAAGGAGTCAAACGAAGAGGAGTATGAAACTTACCCTCAATGCCTCCATGTCGGCTAAATCCTCCCCCTCCGGGTAGTTTCTGAATATCCTTGCCTCGTCCCGAGGAAGGATAGTGGACCAGCTTAACCGGGAGGCCACCCCGGGAGTGTCCAAAATGTCGTTGTCATGAACCCCGGGGTAGACTCGGAACTCGTGGCCCCTCATAATGTTTCCCCCGTCCATCGGGTAGGACCTCTCGTCAGCAGGGCCTATCCTCGGCAGTATTGGCCTGCTTCCCATCGAACCTTCGATGTACAAGCGCCTTCGATTCTTTCACTGAGACGGAATGATATTGCATTCCGCACGCTCCTCGGAGCGTGATCGCCCGGATAACCCGGAAGCCCCCCGTGAGGATGAGGCAACTCTCCCCCTATCCCGAGAGAGATCCCTCTGCTCCGAAGGAGGGGGAGGCATCGCCTGCCTAGAAACAGGAGGGGTCCGAGCACGAGGTGGATGAGAGGGGACCGATGCCTCACTTGGGACATCGTCGGCCAAACGATGCCTCTTCCTGGCAGGAGCGCTGGAAGGACCAGCCTCAGAGACCCGGCGACCCAACGATCGTCGGAAATGACTCATATCTGCAAAAAAGAAAGAAAATACATCAATGGTCAAAAATTGATCAGAAACGATAAGCAACGGGAAACAATTAAAAGTTACCGTCAGGAGAATCGAGATGCTCCTGAAGGGACTTTATATTTATGGCATCGTCATCAGGGAGCACCATGAAAGTAGAGCCGAACCCTTCCCAGCCAGTCAGATCGGCTAAGGGTTCGCTGCCAGAACTTGATTCTACGTTGGTGCTCCCTATATCCTCTTGTGGCCTAGGTGCTTCAGGATTTAACTCGGGGGAAACCGAAGGCAGAGGATCTGACGAAGGAACAGAGGGTCCGGCAACAGGGACCGGACCCACACCCCAGCCTGCTAATATCAAATTTTCATTTGATATAAGGGTGTCGAGGCTAAGGGGATGAGGGACTAGCAGTTTGTTGACGTCAGAAGACAACTGCTCCCTAAGTGTGGCAACCCGGGGACCCTTGGGGATTTCATGCCTATTCTCTCAACGAGTGGGGAAATCCAGGCCCTCGGGCACTTCCACGACCAGCCATTCCGTTTCGAAACCATGAAGCTTGTTAGCCGGTTTCTCGAATAATCGGTTCTCAAAACCGGGCTGGTACACCCGCTGAAGCGAGTAAGGCACTAAGCCGGGGCTCCCTCGAAGCCTAAAGAATACTTCTAAAAGAGGAAGGGACGGAGGGATGCCCCTTTAATGGCAGTGCACGGTGAACGCTACCAATTGCATCCATGCATGAGGATGCAGTTGTCCCGGGGATACCCTGTACGTCCTAAGGAAGGAAGCCCCGAAGTCGGACAATGGGAAGCGGAGTCCTAACTCCAAAGCTGCCCTAAAAACGATAGCCCCGTCGGACACACGACGTATGTCGCTCTCCTGAGGGGTTGGGAGCCTATAAGAGTATCCCTCGGGTAAAGGAAATCGGGATTCTAGGTCTTGGACGTCGGCTTCCTTTAAAGTCGACTTAACGCCTAGATCAATTTGTTTTCCTATACCATGGCCAGCCATTTTAAGAGTCCGTAAATCAAAAGAGTGGGGCTGCGGACTATGAAATTACCTAAAATGAAGAAAAGGAGGGACTGGCGACAGAGTATGAAGAAGCTGCGGCAGTGTTGCGACACAGTGATGTGTACGCGACAGAGTTGCGGCAGAGTACGGTGGATTTGCGACAGAGTTGCGAGAGAGTGTCCAGAGAAAATCGCGGCTGAGTGTCTTTTTGCGGGAGAACTCAATAGCGACAAGGACAGCAGGGGCCCAGTATATATAGCGGCTCACCTACGTCGACACACGCGCGAAGATTCGACCCGACCCGAGAAAAGTCCAGACCCAGATACTCTTTCGCAGGAAAGATTCCTACCAAAGAGTGGGGAGCAATTGATGGTGGTCGTGTCATCAGAAACCACGTGTGCAACTATCCGCCTGCCACGTGTCAAACCAAGAACGAGCCACGTGGCAGATTTGGCGACAGAGTGGCGCGGCAGACCTCCATCGCCCATATCGCGACATTGGTCTCCCGCATTGCACCCCGTCATAGGTCTCCCGCACAGTCCACGGTAGAGGTCTCCCGCACAGCCTGCGGCCTAGGTCTCCCGCACAGTCTGCGGTAGAGGTCTCCCGCACAGCCCGCGATAGAAGTCCCCGCACAGCCTGCTGCATAGTCTCCCGCACAGGCTGCGGCATAGTCTCCTGCACAGACTGCGGCCTAGGTCTCCCGCACAGTCTGCGGTAGAGGTCTCCCGCACAGCCCGCGATAGAAGTCCCCCGCACAGCCTGCGGCATAGTCTCCCGCACAGACTGCAGTGGAGGTCTCTCGCACAGACTGCGGTGGAGGTCTCCCGCACAGCCCGCGATAGAAGTCCCCCGCACAGCCTGCGGCATAGTCTCCCGCACAAACTGCGGTGGAGGTCTCCCGCACAGCCTGCGGCATAGTTCTCCTGCACAGCCTGCGGTAGAGGTCCCCCGCTAGCTGCTTGAACTCGAGGCGCGACAGAGTGCTCTATGACTCTGTCGCGGCCCAGACACGCGCCTGGACCTCAGATCGAACCGACTTGCAGAAACCTATAAATACCAGGTGAGCTCTCTGAAAAGAGAAGGCCGGATCCGAAAGAAAAAAGAGAAAAAAGAACCAAAAAGAAGGGAAAAGCCTTAAACTCTCTGATTTAAGCATTACATTCTCTTCTTCATACATTCACAACTCCGATTACTTACTTAATCATCGGAGTGCGCGTGCAGGGTCAAATCCCTGCCCCCTCTGATTCCTGTTGTTTTTGCAGGACATACGAAGAACCCGTGGAACAAATTCCATCGACGTCACCCTTTTGTCGTTAGTGCAATCAGACAACGCGTTTTCTTGTTGCTGTCAGTTAGGCAACATCAGATGGCAAATCAATCCAACCTAATTAACTCTATTAACAATTGGGAGAGAGACAAATTAAATATAATAAATGCATAATTTATTCGATATGAGATTGTAATCCTTTTTATAGTGGAGATGAAATAACAGATTTGGAAACTACTGTGAAGTGGAAATTAATTATAAATGTATGATCCTACTAATTTAACAATTATAAGTCTTGGAAATATTTTTTGATTATTTCTTTTACATTCATTTGCAAGTTTGTTTAAGCGTTTCTTCGTCCTTATGATAATGGATAGGATAGGATAGGAGGTATATTATGTTTACCATTCATTTTTTTAGGAGAGTTACATTAGCAAGAGAATGTTTAAGAATTTATGAGTTCACAACTTCCATTTATTCACACTCTTTTACACAACAAAGTACATATATATACAAATTGAGAGGCAGGTGCTCGAGACTTCTAGAGAGCATCAGTCAGTTGACAAAAACTAACTCCTACCAAAATTTGTTACATTGAAATTAACAATTGCAAACAAGCATTCTAACTAATTCCTGAATAAGTGTTGATCCTCTGCTTTCACCTTCATGGACCATCACGTTACTGCTTCCAAAGACTGAGATGATTGTTGTTGTGTTACCCCCCTCGCAAGCTAGAGTATACAAATTTTGTATACCCAGAGTGGTCAAGAAAGCATGAAAAACAGTTGGATGTGAGGCCTTAGTAAAGATATCTGCAAGTTGCTGCTTGGATGAAACGGGAAGGAGATGAATAACACCAGATAGTAACTTTTGACATACTATATGACAATCTATTTCAATGTGTTTAGTACGTTCGTGGAAAACAAGATTTTTGGCAATATGAAGTGTTGATTGAATATCACAAAACAGCAAAGCTGGTGAATTGTGAGATATATGAAGGTCATGAAGAAGATAAATTAACCATTGAATTTCACATGTTGCTGTTGCTAAGGCCCTATATTCTGCTTCGGATGAAAATCGAGACATTGTGGTTTGTTTCTTAGATTTCCATGCAACAAGAGAAGAGTCAAGGAAGATGCAGTAACTTGTAATAGATTTTTTAGTACTGGTACATGCAGCCAAATCTGAATCAAAAAAACCTTTTATCTTGAAATCTGAATGAGCAGGAAAGGATAATCCTTGCCCTAGTGCAGCTTTGATGTATCGAAGAACCTTGTGTGCTGCACTGAGATGGTGTTGTGTTGGCTTGTTGAGAAACTGTGACAATTGTTGAGTAGCAAAGGTGATGTCAGGTCTAGTAGATGTCAAGTATAGTAGTTTGCCTACCAGTCGTCTATAGGTAGTAACATCTTCCAGTAAAGCACTATCATCAGCCAACAGTTTAGTGGATTTGTGCATAGGGGATGTGGTAGGTTTACAGAAAAGAAAACCAGCTTCTTTGAGAATTTCTAAAGCATATTTCCTTTGAGATATATTGATTCCTGTTGCTGTTCGAGCTATCTCCAACCCAAGGAAAAATTTAAGCTTGCCCAAGTCTTTAATGTGAAATTGATCATGTAAGAAGGCTTTAACAGAAATGATTTCACCAATATCACCTCCAACAATTATAATGTCATCGATATAAACCAACATAGCCAAACAAGAAGAGGATGTATGCCAAATGAACAAAGAATGGTCTGAATTTACTTGAGAAAATCCATATTGAACCAAGGCAGCAGTGAGCTTCGCATTCCATTGGCGGTTAGCTTGCTTAAGACCATACAAAGATTTAAGTAAACAACATACTTGGTTGGGCTGTGCTGAAGTAAAACCAGGAGGTAATTGCATATAAACTTCCTCATGCAGCTCCATATGCAAAAAAGCATTATTTATATCAAGTTGCTCCAAGTGCTAGTTCTTGGCTGCTCCTAAGACAAGTAGTACCCAGATAGTGGTTAGTTTTACAACATGGGAGAAAGTATCTAAGTAATCAACACCTTCCTACTGTGTATACCCCTTTGCAACAAGCCTTGCCTTATATCTTTCAAGACTACCATCGACTCTCAACTTATGTAGACCCATTTGCATCCTATGGCATGTTTTCCAAGAGGCAAATCAGTGATATCCCAAGTCTAGTTATCCTGTAAAGCCTTTAACTCCACTTACATTGCATCTCTCCAACAACTATGTTGAACAGCTTGCTCATATGTGTAAGGTTCGGTGTATGAGTCAAGATTAACAAAAAATACTATGTGAAGAACCAAGATGAGAAAAAGAGTATACCTGAGATAAAGAATGTAGAGAAGTGTGACCTGCAGCAAGTGAACGGCTGGAGTGTCTAGGAATTTCATAGTCATAATCACCTAGATATGTTGGCATTCATTTTGATCTAATTGACATTCTTAAAGGTATAGTTGGTGTAGAGGATGATGTACTGGGTGTAGAAGAATAGACAGGATGGATGGAATCAGACTGTTCAAGAAAAGGTGACTCAAATATATCATCAAAAGGAATAATTGGGAAAACAGGTTTAATAGAATCATGTTGTTGAAATGGGAAAATATTTTCATATAAAATGACATTTCTAGAATGAAAAACATGATGTGTATGAAGATCGTATAACTTGTACCCTTTGATTCCAGTGGTAAACCCAATGAAAACACACTTTCTAGCTCTAGGATCAAATTTGGTACGATTATGAGGCAAAGTGGTAGCAAAACATAAACACCCAAACACTCGAAGGTTATCAAACTTTGGAGGTCTGTTGAAAAGTACTTCATAAGGTGTTTTATTATGAAGTACTGGTGATGGCACTTTATTGATTAGATAAGCAGCATGTGAAACGTAATCACTCCAAAAAGATAAAGGTAAGTGTGCTTGGAATCTAACTGCTCGAGCTACATTGAGAAAATGTTGGTGCTTTCGTTCCACAGTGCTGTTTTGTTCAGGGGTTGACACACAAGACATTTGATGTAGAATTCCTGTAGAGGCATAAAAGGTAGACATTCTAAATTCTTGACCCTGATCAGACCTAATACACTTGATTGTTGTGCGAAATTGATTCTGTACAAAGTTATAAAAATATGGAATTATCTGTCTAACCTCAACTTTGGACTTCATGAAGAAAACCTAGGTTGCACGACTAAAGTCATCAACTATAGTAAGGAAATATGAATGACCTGACATGGATGGATAAGGGCTAGGCCCTCATATATCCATATGTACCAATTGAAAAATAGACTTTTGTAGAGGATGTACTGACAGAGAATGGGAGTTTTTTTTTTTTTGCTTTGCATAATGTCATGTATCACAAGAAATATTATCATTAGAAACACATATAGTTTGATCAATGAAATGTAGTAATTTTATTCGTGAATTGGAAG
Organism: Firmiana major; assembly: GCA_033439115.1. Taxonomy (NCBI): domain Eukaryota; kingdom Viridiplantae; phylum Streptophyta; class Magnoliopsida; order Malvales; family Malvaceae; genus Firmiana; species Firmiana major. Next base: position 46,684,465 of record CM065905.1, read on the forward strand.
CATGACCAAAACGCAAATGCCAAAGTTTATCAGAAGAAACAAAATGACAAGCTGAAATACAATTTAAGACAAAAGGATAAGCCAGGTGATATAGGCCATGAAACTCTTTAGCCAAACCAATCGTCCTCTTGCTGTGAAGGTCCTGGAAAAAACAAAGATTAGATTGAAATTTTAAGGAATAAGAATTGTTATGTGTGAGTTTACTGACCGAGATTATATTAAAAGAAAAAGAAGGTATATGAAGAACATGATCTAGAACTAAAGATGAACACAGATGTATTGTTCCTATATGAGAGGCGTAAACATGCTGATTGTTTGGCAACTTAATGAACATATTTGAGATGGGTTTATAGTTAGAATAAAATGTAAGAGAACACACAATATGATCTGTGGCTCCCGTATCAACTATCTAAATGGTACTAGATGAAGAAGAATGACTACCTGTCATATAAGAAGCAGAAACAGCATTAACATTAGATGAAAAAGGTTCTAAAGAAGAAGGTTGAATTAGACTCAAAAGTTTGTTATATTGTTCTTATGTGAATTCAAGCTTATTAGACAGTTGTAGAGGATGCAATCTAATGGAATTGAAGATACTCAGGTTATCGTCCTCGGTTACTTGCTGATGAACTCCTTCGATCTGATTTATAGCGACAGTAGGTGATTTCCTTGGCTTGTAACCAGGTGGATATCCATGCTTCTTGAAGCACTTATCCACAGTATGATTAGGTAACCCATAATAAGAGCATTTAGGGCGTCCTTTAGAATTAAACTGATTCTACCTGAGAGGATTAGAAGTCCTCTTACTAGAAAAGGCCACTGGCTCAATGAACTGTTGTGACACTCCTAGTCCCTGCTGCTTCTCATGTTGAATGACCAATGCAAAAACCTTATTGATTGGCGGGAGAGGTTCAATCAACACAATTTGAGAGCGAACAGTGGAAAAACTATCATTAAGGCCTCTTAGGAAACGAATAACATAATTAGATTGATAGTAACCTCGAATGGTGTGAATCAATGCACAAGAGCACTTAGTACCACAGGCACACAATGGAATTGGCCTGAGGTTACCCAACTCATCCCACAGAGTTTTTAATTGAGTGAAGTATTCTGTTACTGTGAGTGTACCTTGTTTAAAAGCATAGAGTTCCTCTTGTAGCTCAGCTATCCTGAAGGAATATCCCTATGCGAATCTGTGTCGCAAATCTTGCCACACTTCTATGGTTGAATCAAACCAAATGACACTTTGAGCAATAGATGGACTCAAAGCATGGATTATCCAAGATAGAACCATCGTATTACAACATTCCCAAGCAGAATATAATGGATCATCATGTGTTGGAATCGGTATGGATCCATCAACGAATTTTAGCTTGTTCTTGGAGAGCAAAGCCATTTTCATGGCTCTTGACCATGAGTGATAATTCGAGCCCGTGAGTGGAGAAGACACCAATACTAAGGAAGGGTTCTCATTAGAATGAAGATAATATGGGCTGGAGGGGAGTTCCTTTGGCGGAGTGATCATTGTTGTAGCAGGAAGATTTTTTGTTCGTGGAACATTTTCTGCCATTCGTAAATTCTGTTTGGTATAAAAGAAAAACAAAAAAAAAATGGAAAAGGCGGATTATTCGTGCTCTGGTACCATAATAGAAGAATGTTTAAGAATTTCTGAGCTCACAACTTGTAAACACCGCAAATTTTTTGTACTTAATTAGACAATAAAATTAGATGAAAATATGTTATAAGAAGACATGTATATATTTTTGTTAAATTTAATATTGTATTTAAAAATAATAAAAATATATACAATAAATATATATATGTATAATTTGGTTATTTTGAAAATGTAATTAAAATATATATATATACATAATAATAATAATAATAATAATAATAATAATAATAAATAATAATAAAATATATAAAAAAAATTTAGTGTGTCGCGCGATTCTATTTTGCGCGACACAAAGGAGGCAGGGAAGGGAATCGGGATTCCCTTCATAGATCGAGAAGCTTGACTGGGAGGAGAAGAGAGATGGTGACTGAGAAGGGAAGCACCCTCGGCAACGACGAGGAAGCCATGGACGCCGGCGAGAGGAAACAAAAAAAAAACAATAGAAAAGAGAGAAAGACGAAACCGAGAGAAAGAGAGGGAAAAAGAGAAAAAGGGAGGAAAGAGAGACGATTGGCAGTCGAGGAAGGGGGGAACACCTCGCTACTAGCCAGAAGGGGCGATAGCGGCGCCGATCCAGGCGCAGATCGGCCATAAACGGAGTCGATAGGGAGAGAAAGAAATGGGTACCGACGTCGGAGGAGAGAAGAGGCCGGACCGGCCACTTTTCGGCGAGCCTTGGCAAAACCGACCCTAGATCTATGCACTGGGCTACCTTGCGAACAAGCTGGACACGGAAGTCGACGAAGAACCGATCGGCGAAGCTTCGAACGACGAGCAAGAAAGTTGAACCGGACTGAACCGAGGTGAACCGGATCGGTCTGAACCGAGTTGAACCAATTCAGCCAGAAAAAAAAAAAGAAAAATGAGGAAAAAATCCAGCGATGTAGTCGAGTTATGGGTAAGCCGATAAGTGGTTGAATGGACCAATTTGATTGTTAAAACAATTATAAAAATATGTATTTGATCGAATTTGACCCGAAAAATATATAAATGTGTACCTCGATAATTGGCGACAAATGTTAGTTCAAATCAGCCTCGACTTGCGGGTATCATGAAATCTTGGGTAAATGAATCTCACTTGCTACCACTTGTATAAATATACGATTTAGAAATTAATCGCATAATTTTCAGATTAATTTCGTATAAATTGCGTTATAATTGAAATGGGAAAATGTGAGACCCCGTATATGTAAAGTTGTAATGTGTAATGAATGTGAATGGACTTGTAATGTAAAGTATGATCGATGTAAGTCCATGGATCCAATGTACGTATGTGTAATATGATTTGTAACGTACATACAAGTTTCATTAAGTATGAATATGAAGAAATGAATTCTTGTAAGAGATGAATGTGATTGAAACTCAAAATGAGTAGTGTGGTAAAATGGAATGAAGTTATGCTTCCATTTGGTTTTATATAGCATACCTTTGGACATACAATGAATGCACACAAGTTTCAATGTGCATAAGGTATGAATAGGTGCCATTTTCAAGTTATAAAGGTGGATGGATGAGAAAATGGCCATGGCAACAGATTAAGGATGTGTTGGTATGAGTTGCAGCAAGGAAACTGCAGGAAATCTGGAAAACATGAAGGCCAGATCGATCTCATAGGATGAGAGATCGATCTGGAAGAGCCAGAATGCTCTTATTTGGGCAATGGAATAGAGCAGATCGATCTCCAATGGGGCCAGATCGATCTCCTAAGCATTCTATGATGAAAAGATCGATCCTCAAACACCCAGATCGATCTCCTTAGCTCTCTGTCTGGGACCAGATCGATCTCATGCTTCGACAGATCGATCTCATGCTTAAAATTTCGTGAAAATGAGAGATTTAAGGGGACCAGATCGATCTCCTCTTGGACCAGATCGATCTCCCCAAGCTATTTCTATATAAGGAGGGCTGAAAATCTAGAAATTTCGGGAAAAACACAAATCTTCCATTTCTAACCCAAAAACCTAACTTTCTCTCTCTAAAATCAGCCATTTCCAGCAAGAATTGAGGGGAGACCATTAGACATTGAGTTGTTCATCTTGAGGAAGAGAACAACATAGTTGGAACCCAAAATCCCATTATGGGTATTGAAGGAGATAAGGGCATTGACATTTGGAGAAAGAAGAAAAATCATATTTGGTAAGATTCCAACACTCCAATCTAAGTACATTGTCTATTTAAATGATTTTGGAGTTGTTTGGCATGAGTATGTATGGATGGAAACACCTAGGTTGTGTTAGAAACTAATGTAACCTAGAAAATGGAATGCCTCTAGTGTGAGAAAGTATGATTTGGGGAATTGGTGGTTTATGGGTTATGATAAGTTGTTAAATGAGTAATGTGGGTGATTTGGAATGGTTATGTGGAGTTATAATGTGAGTTTAAGTGGAATTATGAAAATGAGTATGTATATGCTCGATAAATGCCATAGTGAGGGAATTCATGAAATATGAACACTATGGGCTTAATGTCGACTTAATATCGATTTGGAATAAGTTAATAGGTCTAAGAAGATCCATAGACTTGAGTTATGGGTAAAGTAATGAAACGAGGCCATATAAGCGTTAATGGAGGCTATAGATTAAATTGACTATAGCAAGCACAAGGGTTGCATTATATGAATCGAATATAATGTGGAATACAATTTTGTGCAGTCCCGAAGAGTTCGTTGAAGACGAATCGAACCGTACGAGTAAGCAGCTTAGGGAAGTGGAATCACGCATCGCGATTCCAGGTAAGGGAATTTTGTGAGTATATAGAGGTAGCTGCTCGTACTTTATACTTGTGGGTGAATATTGGGTGTTTTATGAAATGCATGGTTGCTCAAGTAAATGATTGATGGTATTCGTGAATGATGATGAGTATATGCGTGATTTTGGTTTTGAAGTGGATTTTATGAAATGGGATAGTAAGGCTAATAATTGCATAAATCTAATGTTTTGATGTTTTTCTAAATGAAATTGCTTGGTTTTAAGCAAGCTTGTAGATGGGCCGGCTAGTGTTTTATTGATGTTGTGGAAAAGCATTTGTGAAGTGCTAAACCCGATTGCCGTGATTGTTTGATTGTGTATGAGCCGCCTATCATATTTGCCTGACATAAATCGCGCTAGAGCCTCGCTCGCGCTGGATTTCTATGTTTTCACTTGTGTGAAATGTGCTAGAGCTTAGCTCGCACTTTGATTTGATTTGGAGCGATGTTTTATAAACCGTACTGGAGCTTTGCTCGTACGTGGTTTTCGATGGGTTTCTTATCCATATAACCGTACTGGAGCTATGCTCGTACATGGTTTCTTCGTATTTTTATGCATAAATGCCGTACTAGAGCATTGCTTGTACGAAGTGATTGGTTTAGATGCATGAATTCGCGCTAGAGCGTAGCTCGCGCTGGTTTTCATACTGTGGTATGTATGAGGCCGTGGTGAGAGATACAATTAACTCAGGGAACCCAACAGGCCTGACAGACCTCTTGAGTGGGGTGAGGGTGAGGGGCTAGGACCTGACATAATCCATTCAGGGAACCCAACAGGCCTAACAGACCTCTTGAGTGGGGTGAGGGTGAGGGGCAAGGACCTGAATCAGGGAACCCAACAGGGGCGAGCAAGGCCATGAAGGGCTAGGACCTGGTATTGAGGTTACTCCCACGCACTCTTGAGACTATAAAGGTTACACTTGGTATGGGGTAGATAAGACCTATGGCAGGCACCCCCAACCATGTTATGGGTCCGCGGAGTACGGTGTACCGTGTATATCACATGGAGTACGATGTACCGCATGGTGGTTACTTGATTTGAGAAAGTCTGGCGGAGAACTAACCCACCTTCGTGCCAGCATGATACCCCGCACACCGGGATCCGTGTGGTCTGGGATGATATGTGACGATTGGCCAACGTAGTCACTTGAGATATAGTAACCTGTCTCCTTGCTTGATTTACTTACTACCACATGATTTTAAATCTCTAAGTGTGATTTGTGATTGTTTAAGGTAGACCCGAAGGAGGGGTCGAGCCTCGTGGATTTGATTTGTGAAATGAAAATGAGGTTGTGATTGTGAATTGATGTGATGTGATTGTATGTGTTTGAGAAAGAGTTTTATGACGTGGGTTTAAAAATGGGGTTTCTTAATGAATTGCCCTTTTTATGAATTTAAATGAGATTGAGCATGAGATGATTTATACATGATGTTTTTACCATGTTTTATATGCCAATGTACATGATTTTGATACATGATATATATGTATACTCATATGGCGTAGTTTTATTCCTCATGCTCCTACCATAAATGATTTATGCATAACACTATCAGCATGTAGATAGAGTAGTTATCTACCATGCTTGCATTATTGCCTTACTGAGCGTGTGGTTGCTCATCCCTCTCTATTTTCCCCCCTACAGAGCGTGCATAGTAGCCCAGTGAGGACTGAGGCGTAGTATTTTGGACTCCGCTGCATCTCCATCACTTAGAGGTATATACACAGTGATTCTTTTTGTATCTAAACAATGTAAAAGCACAGTATTCTTTTGAGTTGTAATTATGGGGGATGTAGATGTCAGTAAAACATGCTTTTGTATAAGTACAAGATTAAATGCAAATGTATGACATCGTTTTATCTAACTGAGAATGAATGAGATGTGGTGTTTATTATTGACTCACAGCCCAACAGTGTGTGGTGAGTTAGTTCACGACCGGGTAAGGTAACCGTAAAACGTAAAATTTTTTTAGTGATTTTCGGTTAAAGAGAATGGAAATTGGGTCGTGACAGAGATTGGTATCAGAGTTGTGTTGGCCTGATGTGAGTCATTAATAAAACGTAGGAAAGTACATCCCCGTAGCACTGTGCTTTTGTTTAGATATAACTGTGTATATCGTGATGGATTGAACTTAATAAATTATTATAATATAGGAAGTTAGGCACTATGCCAGTTACACGCAAAGGTAGAGGGGCGAGAGCACATGCTAGAGGTCGTAGAGGTAGGCCTGAGAGCCGTGGGAGCCACAGATTGAACAGGCTCCACAGAACCCTGCTGGGAGAGCAGAGGATACTGAGGCTCGCTTCGCTAGGTTAGAGCGGAGTATTGAGAATTTGGTGGAGATAGTCACGCAGGCATTGGGTGCCGGTGACAGACAAGGTCCTGCGGCGCAGCCTACTACTGAACAGGCAGCTGCAGAGGGGGAGAGACCTCATGCTGCTGAGACAGCTACAGTTACACCACCTCCAGCCCAGGATACAGATTCTCCTATCGCTCCACAGCAGAGCGGTAGTGATTTGGGTTATGACTGCGACTTGAGCAGGTTGTGAGAGTTTCAAGCGCTGAAACCCCCAGTGTTTAGAGGGGTGAAGGACCCAGTGGTTACGGAGGATTGGGTGTATGAAATGGAGAAACTATATAGGTTTTTCCGATGCACTTCAGCTGAAAAGGTAGCCTTTGCCGTGTTTATGTTGAAAGGCGAGGCCGAGCATTGGTGGAGGTCCACCGAGGTTATTTTGAGGGCCAGACACTCTGAGATCTTGTGGGAGATATTTCTAGAGGCCTTCAGGAGACAATATATCCCAGCCACCGCACAGAGGAAATTACGGATGGAATTTATGAATTTGGTTCAAGGGAACCATACTGTGGACGAGTATGAGTCCAAGTTTATGTCCTTGGGGAGATATGACCCGGACACGATGGGTAGCGAGACCCGAAAGATTCAGAAGTTCATGGATGGATTGAGATTGGCCATCCGGACTAAGCTAGCTCCCTTCGACATTTTGACTTATGAGGAGGCTGTACATAAGGCTCAGTTGTGTGAGCAAGACTTTGAGCGAAATGCCTCCGAGCTTGGGAGAATTAGTGTTAGAAAGGACAGAGATCGGAAGAGATTCGGGAGGGATAGAGTGGCCAGGAAAGGAGGCCCAAGGTATTTTGAGAAGAGACCTAAGATCGAGGAGGTGCAGGAGAGAGCTGCTAGACCTCCCGTATACCCAGCCTTGACTGCACCGAGGGGTATAACTATTGGAGGACCACGACCTACCACAGATCAGTGTAGGAGATGTGGGAGATATCATGGGACTAGACCATGTCAGATGCCCCCTGTTTCGTGTTTTAGGTGTGGGAGGCCAGGACATATATCGAGGTTCTGCACTGAGATGATTGAGGTTGCCCCATAGAAGGGCAAGGAGCCTGAGGGAGCTCCAGTTGAGACAGTGGCCCCGAGGAGGAGGGCTACAGCTGAGGAGAAAGGGAAACAGGCTGCGGGTGTGAGCAGAGGAATAGAACATGCACTGGATCAGGACACCGCGGATGCTTCGACGGATGTGATTAAAGGTACCATCCGAATATTTGATTTAGAAGCATTGGTATTATTTGATCCTGGTGCCACGCATTCTTTCATATCACCTTCTTTTGTACATAAATTGTTGAAATATGTGAAACCAACATTGTTGGATAAAATGTTGATGATTTCCACACCCATGAATGATAGTCAATTGACTGAGCATGTATGTAGAGATTGTAAGTTAAAGATAGAGGGAAAGGAAATGATAGCCAATCTGATTTTATTGAATATGTATGATTTTGATGTAATATTGGGAATGGATTGGTGGGCCACCAATCGGGTTGTCATAGATTGTCATGCCAAGACATTGATGTTTTCAGGATTAGACAATCTTATTGTAAATTTTGATGAAAAGAAATGATATGAAACTTGTATAATTGTGGTAAATAAAAGAGATAAATTATTTGTTTATGATAAATATTGAATGTGGAGTGATGGGTTATGTTACTAACGATGGAGAGGATAATGTGAAGGGTTCATTGCATACGTGGTCGATATAGATGAGGCACACCCGGAATTGAGAGACATACCGTAATTACGGATTACCCTGATGTCTTTCCGGATGAATTACCAGGACTACCACCTGAAAGGGAAATGGAATTTTGCATTGAGTTAGTGCCTGGTACAGAGCCGATATCGAAACCACCCTATAGAATGGCTCCGATAGAATTAAAAGAGCTGAAGAAACAGTTGCAAGAGTTGCTGGAGAAGGGGTTTATTAGACCGAGTGTCTCACCTTGTGGAGCACCGGTTCTATTTGTAAGGAAGAAGGACGGAAGCCTCCGACTGTGTATAGATTATCGGTTGTTGAATAAGGCCACCATTAAGAACAAGTACCCCCTTTCCAAGAATCGATGATTTGTTGGATCAGCTCCAGGGAGCCGAAGTATTTTCTAAGATAGATCTGCGGTCAGGGTACCATCAGTTGAGGATCAGGAGTAGAGATGTACCCAAGACAGCATTTTGTACCCGTTATGGCCACTACGAGTTTTTGGTGATGCCATTCGGATTGACGAATGCTCCCGCAGCATTTATGGCATTGATGAATGATGTATTCAAGCCATACCTAGACAAGTTTGTAATAGTGTTCATTGATGACATTTTGGTGTATTCTAAGTCCAGGGAAGATCATGAGGAGCACTTGAGGATAGTTCTGCAGACCCTCCGAGAGAGAGAATTGTATGCCAAACTCAGCAAGTGTAACTTTTGGTTGGAACAGATCTCATTTTTGGGGCATGTTGTGTCAAAGGATGGGGTATCAGTGGATCCATCCAAGATAGAGGCAGTTGTACAGTGGGAACAGCCCAAGACAGTAACTGAGATCAGGAGTTTTCTGGGATTGGCAGGATATTATCAGAGATTTGTAGAGGGTTTCTCCAGACTAGTTGCTCCATTGACACGCCTCACGCGAAAAGATGTTAAATTTGTGTGGGATGAGGCATGTGAGAGGAGTTTTGAGGAGCTTAAGCGTCGATTGACGACTGCTCCAGTTCTCACCATTCCTACTAGCTCAGGAGGATTCTCGGTGTATACGGATGCATCGCACCAGGGACTGAGCTGTGTGCTTATGTAGGATGGGAAGGTAGTTGCCTATGGATCTAGACAGTTGAAAGATCACGAGAGGAACTACCCGACACATGATTTGGAGTTGGCGGCTGTAGTATTTGCTTTGAAAATATGGCGCCACTATCTCTAGGTGAGAAATTTCAGGTGTTCACAGATCATAAGAGCCTTAAGTACCTGTTCTCGCAGAAAGAGCTGAATATGACACAGAGGAGATGGCTCGAACTCCTAAAGGACTATGATTGTGAAATCATGTACCACCCGGGTAAGGCAAATGTAGTTGCCGATGCTTTGAGTAGAAAGAACCTTGGGTTGGTGTCTTATATGATGGTACGGGAACATGAATTGTTAGAACACTTTGCGAACCTCAGTTTGGATGTAACCCCACCTGGATCTGAGAGACTTGAGATCATGGCTAGTTTGAGACTAGAGCCAGAGTTGATTGGCCGTATTCGACGAGCCTAGTAGAGCGATCGATGATGCATCGATTGGCTGAGGCAGATACAGACAGGTGTGGGTATTGATTTTGAGCAGAGTGCTGATGGCTTATTGAGGTTCAGAGGCAGAGTATGCGTTCCCAGGGATCTTGAGACCAGGAGATGATTTTATCAGAGGCTCACTCATCGAAGTACACGATACATCCGGGAAGTACCAAGATGTATCAAAACCTTCGAAAGGTTTATTGGTGGTCTGGAATGAAGAGATACATTGCTGAATATGTCGCTAAGTGTCTCGTTTGTCAGCAAGTGAAGGTAGAGCATCAGAAGCCTGAAGGATTATTGCAGCCTCTACCGATACCGACATGGAAGTGGGAGCATGTCACCATGGATTTTGTGATGGGGTTACCGAGGACCCGTAGAGGTCATGATGCCATATGGGTTATTGTGGACCGATTGACTAAGTCCGCCCATTTCTTGGCTATGAGAGCTACCGATACACTGAGTCAGTTGACAAACCTGTATATTCGAGAGATAGTACGGCTACATGGTGTACCAGTGAGCGTTGTTTCTGATAGGGATGCCCACTTCACTTCCCATTTTTGGGAACATTTTCAGGAAGCGCTGGGGACCCGACTGAGTTTTAGCACCGATTTTCATCCTCAGACAGATGGGCAGTCAGAGAAGACTATACAGACCCTCGAGGATATGTTGATAGCGTGTGTGCTGGATTTTAGAGGCTCCTGGGATGACCACCTGCAGTTAGCCGAGTTCGCTTATAATAATAGCTATCATACTAGTATCGGGATGGCACCCTATGAGGCATTATACGGGCGTAGATGCCGTTCCCCTATTGAATGGGAAGAGGTTGGTGACAGACAGATTTTTGCTCCGGACTTAGTGCAGCAGGCATCTGAGGACATCCAGTTGATATGTGAGAGATTACGGACAGCTCAGAGCCGACAAAAGAGTTATGCTGACAAGAGACGAAGACCACTGGAGTTTGATGAGGGTGAGTCGGTGTTTCTGAGGGTATCACCATCGAAGGGTATTATGAGATTTGGTAAGAAGGGCAAGCTGAGCCCTAGATATATCGGACCCTTTGAGATTTTGGAGAGAGTGGGAGATAAGGCATATAGGTTGGCATTGCCACCGGACTTAGCAAATGTCCACAACGTCTTCCACGTCTCGATGCTTTGGAAGTATCACCCGGACCCGACACACGTGATAAGATATGAGCCGTTGGAGCTCCATGAGAGTATGACGTATGTTGAGAAGCCGGTTCGGATATTGGATAGAAAAGAGAAAGTGTTGCGGAATAAGACAATTCCCTTGGTGAAAGTTCTTTGGCAACATCACACGGTGGAAGAGGCCACATGAGAATTGGAGAACTTGATACGGGAGAAGTACCCCTAACTTTTTGAAGAGTGACTTGGTTCTAATTTGGAGGACCAAATTCCTTGAAGGAGGGGAGAATGTGAGACCCCGTATATGTAAAGTTGTAATGTGTAATGAATGTGAATGGACTTGTAATGTAAAGTATGATCGATGTAAGTCCATGGATCTAATGTACGTATGTGTAATATGATTTATAACGTACATACAAGTTTCATTAAGTATGAATATGAAGAAATGAATTCTTGTAAGAGATGAATGTGATTGAAACTCAAAATGAGTAGTGTGGTAAAATGGAATGAAGTTATGCTTCCATTTGGTTTTATACAGCATACCTTTGGACATACAATGAATGCACACAAGTTTCAATGTGCATAAGGTATGAATGGGTGCCATTTTCAAGTTATAAAGGTGGATGGATGAGAAAATGGCCATGGCAACAGATTTAGGATGTGTTGGTATGAGTTGTAGCAAGGAAACTGCAGGAAATCTGGAAAACATGAAGGCCAGATCGATCTCATAGGATGAGAGATCGATCTGGAAGAGCCAGAATGCTCTTATTTGGGCAATGGAATAGAGCAGATCGATCTCCAATGGGGCCAGATCGATCTCCTAAGCATTCTATGATGAAAAGATCGATCCTCAAGCACCCAGATCGATCTCCTTAGCTCTCTGTCTGGGACCAGATCGATCTCATGCTTAAAATTTCGTGAAAATGAGAGATTTAAGGGGACCAGATCGATCTCCTCTTGGACCAGATCGATCTCCCCAAGCTATTTCTATAAAAGGAGGGCTGAAAATCTGGAAATTTCGGGAAAAACACAAATCTTCCATTTCTAACCCAAAAACCTAACTTTCTCTCTCTAAAATCAGCCATTTCCAGCAAGAATTGAGGGGAGACCATTAGACATTGAGTTGTTCATCTTGAGGAAGAGAACAACATAGTTGAAACCCAAAATCCCATTGTGGGTATTGAAGGAGATAAGGGCATTGACATTTGGAGAAAGAAGAAAAATCATATTTGGTAAGATTCCAACACTCCAATCTAAGTACATTGTCTATTTAATTGATTTTGGAGTTGTTTGGCATGAGTATGTATGGATGGAAACACCTAGGTTGTGTTAGAAACTAATGTAACCTAGAAAATGGAATGCCTCTAGTGTGAGAAAGTATGATTTGGGGAATTGGTGGTTTATGGGTTATGATAAGTTGTTAAATGAGTAATGTGGGTGATTTGGAATGGTTATGTGGAGTTATAATGTGAGTTTAAGTGGAATTATGAAAATGAGTATGTATATGCTCGATAAATGCCATAGTGAGGGAATTCATGAAATATGAACACTATGGGCTTAATGTCGATTTAATATCGATTTGGAATAAGTTAATAGGCCTAAGAAGATCCATAGACTCGAGTTATGGGTAAAGTAATGAAACGAGGTCATATAAGCGTTAGTGGAGGCTATAGATTAAATTGACTATAGCAAGCACAAGGGTTGCATTATATGGATCGAATATAATGTGGAATACAATTTTGTGCAGTCCCGAAGAGTTCGTTGAAGACGAATCGAACTGTACGAGTAAGCAGCTTAAGGAAGTGGAATCACGCATCGCGATTCCAGGTAAGCGAATTTTGTAAGTATATAGAGGCAGCTGCTCGTACTTTGTACTTGTGGGTGAATATTGGGTGTTTTATGAAATGCATGGTTGCTCAAGTAAATGATTGATGGTATTTGTGAATGATGATGAGTATATGCGTGATTTTGGTTTTGAAGTGGATTTTATGAAATGGGATAGTAAGGCTAATAATTGCATAAATCTAATGTTTTGATGTTTTTCAAAACGAAATTGCTTGGTTTTAAGCAAGCTTGTAGATGGGCCGGCTAGTGTTTTACTGATGTTGTGGAAAAGCATTTGTGAAGTGCTAAACCTGATTGCCATGATTGTTTGATTGTGTATGAGCCGCCTATCATATTTGCATGACATAAATCGCGCTAGAGCCTCGCTCGCGCTGGATTTCTATGTTTTCACTTGTGTGAAATGTGCTAGAGCTTAGCTCGCACTTTGATTTGATTTGGAGCGATGTTTTATAAACCGTATTGGAGCTTTGCTCGTACGTGGTTTTGGATGGTTTTCTTATGCATATAACCGTACTGGAGCTATGCTCGTACATGGTTTCTTCATATTTTTATGCATAAATGCCGTACTAGAGCGTTGCTCGTACGAAGTGATTGGTTTAGATGCATGAATTGGCGCTAGAGCGTAGCTCACGCTGGTTTTCACACTGTGGTATGTATGAGGCCGTGGTGAGAGATACGGATTAACTCAGGGAACCCAACAGGCCTGACAGACCTCTTGAGTGGGGTGAGGGTGAGGGGCTAGGACCTGACATAATCCATTCAGGGAACCCAACAGGCCTAACAGACCTCTTGAGTGGGGTGAGGGTGAGGGGCAAGGACTTGAATCAGGGAACCCAACAGGGGCGAGCAAGGCCATGAGGGGCTAGGACCTGGTATTGAGGTTACTCCCACGCGCTCTTGAGACTATAAAGGTTACACTTGGTATGGGGTAGATAAGACCTATGGCAGGCACCCCCAACCATGTTATGGGTCCGCAGAGTACGATGTACCGTGTATATCACATGGAGTACGATGTACCGCATGGTGGTTACTTGATTTGAGAAAGTCTGGCGGAGAACTAACCCACCTTCGTGCCAGCATGATACCCCGCACACCGGGATCCGTGTGGTCTGGGATGATATGTGACGATTGGCCAACGTAGTCACTTGAGATATAGTAACCTGTCTCCTTGCTTGATTTACTTACTACCACATGATTTTAAATCTCTAAGTGTGATTTGTGATTGTTTAAGGTAGACCCGAAGGAGGGGTCGAGCCTCGTGGATTTGATTTGTGAAATGAAAATGAGGTTGTGATTGTGAATTGATGTGATGTGATTGTATGTGTTTGAGAAAGAGTTTTATGACGTGGGTTTAAAAAGGAGGTTTCTTAATGAATTGCCCTTTTTATGAATTTAAATGAGATTGAGCATGAGATGATTTATACATGATGTTTTTACCATGTTTTATATGCCAATGTACATGATTTTGATACATGATATATATGTATACTCATATGGCATAGTTTTATTCCTCATGCTCCTACCATAAATGATTTATGCATAACACTATCAGCATGTAGATAGAGTAGTTATCTACCATGCTTGCATTATTGCCTTACTGAGCGTGTGGTTGCTCATCCCTCTCTATTTTCCCCCCTACAGAGCGTGCATAGTAGCCCAGTGAGGACTGAGGCGTAGTATTTTGGACTCCGCTGCATCTCCATCGCTTAGAGGTATATACACAGTGATTCTTTTTGTATCTAAACAATGTAAAAGCACAGTATTCTTTTGAGTTGTAATTATGGGGGATGTAGATGTCAGTAAAACATGCTTTTGTATAAGTACAAGATTAAATGCAAATGTATGACATTATTTTATCTAACTGAGAATGAATGAGATGTGGTGTTTATTATTGACTCACAGCCCAACGGTGTGTGGTGAGTTAGTTCACGACCGGGTAAGGTAACCGTAAAACGTGAAAATTGTTTAGTGATTTTCGGTTAAAGAGAATGGAAATTGGGTCGTGACAGAAAAACAACTATCGCGAACAATATTATGAACTATCCAAAGAAATTAGATATGTTTAAAATGACGTGTTGGTGATAGTAGGCCATGTAGTCAGCTAAACGTCTATAATGGGCCTAGCCTTTGTAACAATCGGCCTAAACTCGTTAATGACCAAATGGACGACCCATAAATTGTAATTGCGCCTAAATAGTTAAATAGATTTTAAGGATTGAATAAGGGATTTGAAACGGGCTTAGGATAGAGGTAGGCCCAATAAGAGACTATAAGGCCCAATAAAAATAATTGGGTCCAAAATTTTATTGAAAGTGAAATTACACTGCGTACATGTTTATAAGAAATAATGATAAACGATTTGTGATTCATTACAGCTCTAGAGGATCGAATTGGGAGTAAATCAGACTAAGCGAAATCTCAGCATTTGGAAATGTTAGATGGTACAGAGAAATCGAGGTAAGGGGTACAATTTAACTTAGTTCTGATAATGAATCCTTATTTCATTGATAAAAAGATTTTATGAAGCAGTATTATGTTTTGAAATGATTTATAATTGCTTTCATACTTATGGAATGGTTTACGAAAAATGATTTCGTTTTAAGAAATATTCCCCGAGTACATCAATGTTTATGAAATGAATTTTCCCTAAAGTATGAAAATGCATGGAAGCTTTACATTGGTTTATGATTCTATATTCATATTTTGAAAGAAACTTTTGACAATTTCAAAAGTAAAAAAAAAAAAAAAGGGGATAGGGGAAAAGAAAATTTTTGAGACTATAGGCTTCATGCATGATTACTTCTTGTGGTGTTCCGGCTCCACCACTTGAGTGCCGGTACGTAGGGCCCCTGTAGCACTTGACTCAACCTGTGTGGAAGATGTCTTACTACTAGTGGTTTATAATGATGATGTTTTCGGTAGTATCTCGTGCCCGCGCAGTACGCAATTATGTTTCCCACACGGAGAGTGCCTTTGGTGCCCGTGTCCTAGCTAGTTGCTAGTGAAAGTAAGTAAGATAGATACTACTCATATTTTATGAATGGGCTGTACGACCCTCATCCAGTCTACAGCCCCCTTACCATGACCATAGGTATGATGACTCTCTACGAAGAATGACACGTATCGCATGACTTAGTGATAGCCTAGTCTCCTCGATTTAATTATGAATGACGATTGTGATGATGACACTGATGAATGATTATGTTTCTTTTATGATATTTATGACAATTGTTTACGAACAATTATGTTTTATAAAACGTTTATGAATAACGATGATTTTATAAAATCATCTATGAATGATAAAAATTTTATGAAGTATTTAAGCATGTATTTGATTTAAAGAAACTCATGCTTCATAATTTCTTATGATGGCTATGTACGAAATGAAAGTTTACATATCTTCTAAATATTAGTTTCTAAAAGAAACTCATGATCAGTTTTTCTGAAGCAAAGTTTATTTCATGAATAATTTCTGGCATGCTTTTACATATCGAGATTATCTTAAATGTATTTTCTCACTGGGCTTTTCTCCAAAAACTCACCTCTCTACCTCTC
Organism: Firmiana major; assembly: GCA_033439115.1. Lineage (NCBI taxonomy): Eukaryota > Viridiplantae > Streptophyta > Magnoliopsida > Malvales > Malvaceae > Firmiana > Firmiana major. The sequence goes on from CM065905.1 coordinate 46,701,040, forward strand.
AGATTGTTTTTGCAGTAAACTACATATGGTAATTGTTGCGTAGACAACGTAGACTGGCGGATACGAGTTCCCAAGACTACCATTCGTACATGCGTGAGGTATACGTTCCTATCTCTTTACCAGACTATTTGTATACACAAACATTTATTGAGAGTAATGTGTCGGGATGTAATCTGTATAAGGATAAAGGGAATATTTTTAAAAATTGATTATTGGGAGTAACTAGACGTGTTCGGAGTATGTAGAATGATTTGATAATATGACTTGGGAAGCATGTCTGATAGTTGTGGATAGCTAGGGTGGATATTGTGAGATAATTGCAGGTGGGTAGGTTTATATATAAGCCGTTATGCTGCCGAAATTTTATCGACCATGTAAATTCAAAGGTGTAACTTAATTATAATTACGGATAAAGAAGTAAGAAAATGAATTGACACCGAACAAGAATACAACCTAAGTGAATAAAGGGATTAAGTTGTAAACTGAAGTTTCAAAAAAAAATTTTCACGAATTTTTATAGGTCACGGGTCGTTACAGAACTTCCATTTCTTCACACTCTTTTACACAGCAAAGTACATATATATACAAATTGATAGGCAGGTGCTCGAGACTTCTAGAGAGCATCGGTCAGTTGAACAAAACTAACTCCTACCAAAATTTGTTACATTGAAATTAACAATTCCAAACGAACATTCTAACTAATTCCTGAATAAGTGTTGATCCTCTGCTTTCACCTTCATGGACCATCACGTTACTACTTCCAAAGATTGAGATGATTGCTGCTGTGTTATACATAGCAAATGCTGAAATTGAATATTAAATATATATAAGAGCAGGAATACAGTTATAACAGTATAAAATAATTTTTTCACCATTTTTATAATTTTATATAAGATTAATATTTTTACAAATCAAACATAAGATTTAACAACCAACTTTTATTTATTATGCATGTAAAGTTTCAAACCGATCTAATATCACTATTATTGTTATGAGAATAACATAATTTTAAATATATAGTAGTGGTTGAAATTTTCTTTTTACGAAATTAATAGTTAAATATTTTCAATTAACTTAAAATTTTGTATATGTAATATGCTTGAATAGAGAATAATACTCAACGGTCCGATTAAAAAAAAATACAAATTGTATTAAAAGATAGAAAAGGTGTAAAAATGTAAAACAAAATTGTTTTATACTAGTGTAACTTGATCCCTCACTCTCTCTCTCTCTCTCTCTCACACACACACATATATATGAGAGATTCACTTATACGTGTGTAAAATAAATTTAATTTTACACACTTTCATATATTTTTATATAATTTATATTCTTAATCCGATAATTGAATTTTATGTTCTATTCACATTGATCATGTATGTTGAATTTCAAATTAAGCAAAAATGTCTAATTTTTATAATAATAAAATTTTAACGATTAATATATTGAAAAAAATGTTATTCTCGATTGAAATGATAAAGATATTAAATTAGTTAAAAATTTACATGTACAATAATAGATATGAGTAGGTTCTTAAATATAACAATTGATTAGCAAAAATTTTAATCCCACATGAAACTGTAAAAAGATATATAAAATAAATTGTTTTACATGTTTAAATAAATCTCGCTTAGTTCCATATTAGTCCATGTCCTCTCATGTTCCATTCGAATCCCAAACCCTTCTAAATTAGTTTTGTTGTGGTTTTTCCATCAAATGCTCTCTTAAGACAAAGATATTGCCCAAATAGCATGACACCTAGTTGCCTAAGTGGGATGACATATATTGCCTACGTGAAATTCCTCATAGGGGTAAAAGTCTCATCCAAATACACACTGGGCCAATTCCTTGAACTTAAAAGTTGGACCAAGTGCAAAGCTCACAACTCGTAATGTAAAAATGGGTAAGGATAAACAGAAAAAAAAAAACCCTTGAACAAGGTAATAAACAATTTTTATTTATTGTTTTTGAGAATTCATTTTCGTTTCTTAACATCCATCACTTTCTCCATTATACAAATTATAATTATTAAGATGATGATTTTGTGTTTTTTCTTTGGCTCATTAATAATAGTTGATTACACCATTTGACAAACAATGACAGGAGCCTGAAGATTGAGAGGTGGGTTTATCAACCAATTGTCAGGACAACAACCCTTTCTTGCTTGATTTGCCTAAGGTTTCAAATAGCGACCGCTATTTAGTGGTAGCGGCAATGGCGGTCACCGCTATTAGGAAAAAAACGAGTATAAAAAATTTCTCACCTATAAAAAATCACACAGTTCAAAGAAACCAAAACAAAAAGAAAAAAAAATCTCTAATTTCACACTCTATCACCATTAAAACCATTAAATTTTAACTTCAAGTCAATCATCAATAACACAAATCGATTCACTGAGAGGCAAATATCAGCAGCCCACACAACACACAAATCTCGCTTTTGAAGGTAAGCAATTCACATAAAAGTTAAAAGTATGTACCTTTTGTTGAATCAATCCATGTTTAGGGTTGAAGATCTCCAGATCTGGGAAGGGGAGAAGTTGATCTGTTGAAACTTGAAACAAGGGACAGGGATTATGTTTGAGGGTTTAAGACTTTGTAGAAATAGAGTATAGCTGAGCTGGTCGATAGTGAGGGTGGGCTAAGGGCGTGCTGCTGTAACGACCCGTGACCTATAAAAATTTAGGGTATTTTTTTTTTTGAAACTTCGACTTGTAACTTAATTCTTTATTCACTTAGGCTGTATTTGTCAGGACCCGTTCTCAATCCATGACTTTAACCAAAATCACTACAAATTTTTCGCATTTTTTTTAACTTACCTTTCCTCTCTTCAATGGTTGGGCTGTGATTCGATGTCAGAATCCTCGCTTACCACATTATCCATTATCATACATACTTGTCAATATACTGTTACTGACTGTAACTGCTTTTATAATACATGTGAGATTATATAAAATCTAACACAAATACATTCCCCATAATATATGTCGTATACATCACTGTGTTGTTTCTATGTTTAGATATATCACCGTACAAGATCTGTATACCTGGCGGTCGATAGGAACTAGCGGTAGACTCAGGAATACTATCCCTCAATAGCTCTAGCTCTACTGCTGATGCTTTGTAGAGGGATGTAAAGAAAGGGGGGTGAGCATACAACGCGCTCAGTAAGGAAATCAGGCAAGCAAGTAGATATCTACACTATCTACTCAAAATAATGCTATGCCTTGAAAACATTATTTCCTTAACTCACTTTAAAAGCATGTCTTTAAATATATATATGTATACTTGTATAGATTAAATCCCATGTACAAAAATCATGCTTTCTTTCTCAAATGTAGGCATGTAGTGCAAAACAATGCATCTTTATATAAATCATGCCTTTATGTAAATCATGTCATGTATATTTAAATCACAATAAATATGGCATTTAAATAATACACATCACAAAATCGGAGTCCGACCCATCCCTCAGGTCTATCCGCAATTTAAATCAGTCAATCAAGTGATATATCATGTGAGACTTTGTGGTGAAATGTAAATAGTATCCTGGACTATGATCATATCCGACATGTGATCCCAAGCAACACAGTACTCGGTGTGCGGGGCATCACTGCTGCAACGGGAGGGGGGTCAGTCCATCACAACCGTCAGCTATATCCTCCTGAACTCCACAACACCACACGGTACAGTGTACTCCCATGCCACATGCACGGTACAACGTACTCCGTGGACCTTACATCACAGTCGGGGTGCCTGCCATAGGTCTTAGCCCTCAAACCATGGAATATCATACCACGTCTTTATTACCCTCATGCAGATATCCTCTCACAAGATGTGACACTCAGTCACACAAGGACTCGGGCATGGGTTTTAACATGTATTATATATCACATACAGTGCGCGCCTTTGAGTGCGACTCACAGTCGACACTCCGCTCAAACACTGTTTCACATCACAAACTCAACTCTAGTGCGAGTAAACCTCTAGCAACTAGGTCAATGCATAGTTCATGTATTAAATCAAGTACGAGCAATAGCTCCAGTACCATGCTATACATAATATCATCAAATCAAGTACGAGCAATAGCTCCAGTACTATGTCATAAATCATGAAGAATCGAGTACGAGTAAAGCTCTAGCACTCTGTCATGTATCTCATGTAAAACCCGAGTACGAGCTAATCGTTCCAGCACTCTGTCATGCATATATCATATAAAACTGAGTACGAGTAATAACTCCAGTACTCTATCATGCATGTCATGGAAATCTAGTGCGAATCAAAATCCAGCACTAATGTATGTGGAAAATATATGAAATCCAGTGCGAGCTGTGCTCCAGCACGATTCATTCTCACAAAATATGATAGATGGCTCTTTAAAAAGGGATGATTTACAAAACATCAAAATCAGCACTATAAAGTGTGCTTAATTCACATAAACCTAAAAATCATTAGCCCATCTATTTATTCTCCTGCTAAACAGCAGTTAAACACTCAAAATAGTGATTTCCATGCTTTTTACAACTTTTTACAACTTCACAAAAGTTGACTTTTTGACTAACTAGGGGCAAAATTGTAATTTGCCACTATCAGGTCACAATAATTATTATTCACTTTCTCTGACCCTCAAAGTTTTTAAGTGAATGTAAAAGCAGATGAAAATACGTGCAGGTATCTCTAACTACTCACAAAAGTCCCTTACTTGCAATCACTCGAGAAATTTCACTTTCTCTGCGCTGCTCGTTTCAGCAGTCCGATTTGCTCCTCCAATAATCTCTGGAGCTGCATATAACCATTTATCAGGTTAATTACACTTTTCCTACTGTATTTCACATTAAATACAATCTATTTCCCTTAATGGGCTTTTATAATCCTTAATGGGCCTAACTATGCCTTAAGCCCATTTTCATTTTACTATTCATTTTCGTTGGGCTTATTGGGCCTGTGGGGCCCACCAACTCTTATTGGGCTTGTCCTAGACCCATTACATCTTATTGGGCCTAAAATATTTGGGCTTGGACCATTGGGCCTCTCGGCCACATGCCATGGCCGAGAGCTATCCATGCCATCGATTACACCATGGCATGCCATCCATGCCTATTTGTCTAGCCAATTCATTTAGGCATTTTCACAAACACTTGGTTGGCAACATTCCTAAACATCATATAGTTCATTTAGGCATTTTATCGAACACCTTGATTGCCAACTAATTACATGTATTAATTAATCAAATTGATTACTTCTAATTACACCATAATCATTAACACATGTACATTAATCCATTTATGCCTTAAAATCATATGGACATAAATCAATATCTCACTACTAACTCTCGGCCTAACTAACATCATAGTAATTTAATATGTTTCAATGCTTAAAACATATATCAATATACTTAAAATCATTCATACATTAACATATATAAAATTGAAAACTAGAAAATATACTAATTGTTGTGTTCACCCTTTGTCGAATACTTTGGAGGCTCTCGGTTTGCACTCTATGGAAGAGCCTCGAAATGGTATCGCACATGATGGTTAGGGAATATGAGCTGCTCGAGCAGTTTGCTCACCTCAGGTTGGATATAGACCCTCTTGATATTGACAGAGACTATGTGATAGATAGCATGCGAGTGGAATCAGATTTGATTAACCGGATACGCTAGGCTCAGCATGCCGATCTACTGTGTGAGGATCGTACGAGTCAGATTCAGAGGGGTGATGTGGCCGATTTCTTTGTGAGTGACAATGGCTTACTGAGGTTTAGAGGCAGGATTTACATTCCCGATGACCTAGAGTTAAAGAGATTGATTTTGACAGAAGCTTATTCATCGAGATATACATTGCATCCGAGAGGTAATAAGATGTACCAGAATCTCTGAAAAGTGTATTGGTGGTCAGGAATGAAAAGAGATATCGCAGAGTTTGTGGCAAGATGTCTAGTATGTCAGTAAGTGAAGCTAGAGCATCAGAAGCCTGCAGGGTTATTGCAACCTCTACCAGTACCAACTTGGAAATGAGAGCATGTCACCATGGATTTCATCATGGGATTATTGAGAACTAAGAGGAAACATGATGCTATCTGGGTAGTGGTTGACAGATTGACGAAATTCGACCACTTTCTAGCTATAAAAGCTACAGATACCTTGAGTCATTTAGCAGAGTTGTATGTACGAGAGATAGTGAGGCTACATGGTGTTCCAGTGAGCATTGTATCAGATAGGGATTCCCGCTTCACTTCTCACTTTTGGGAACAATTCCAAGAAGCTATGGGGACCTGATTGAATTAAAGTACTGCTTTTCATCCTCAGACCGATGGTCAATCAAAGAGAACCATCTAGACATTAGAGGATATGTTAAGAGAAAGTGTTATGGATTTTAAAGGCTCTTGGGATGATCACCTACCGTTAGTCGAATTTGCATATAACAATAGTTATCACTAAAGTATCGGGATGACACCATATAAAGCCTTGTATGGTAGAAGGTGTCGATCTCCAATTGGTTGGGAAGAAGTGGGTGAAAGGAAAATGTTTGCTCCTGACTTGGTACAGCAAGCCTCTGAGGTTGTTCAGTTGATATGTGATAGATTGAGAATAGTTCAGAGCAGGCAGAAAAGCTACGCTGACATAAGATGCAAACCACTAGAGTTCACTATGGATGACTCTGTTTTCTTGAAAGTTTCTCCCTCGAAAGGGATTATGAGGTTCGGTAAGAAGGGTAAGTTGAGCCCTCGATATATCAGACCATTTGAGATACTAGAACGAGTAGGAGATAAGGCCTACAGAATTGTGTTGCCACTGGAGTTGGCAAGCATTCATAACGTCTTCCACGTAGCGATGCTCCGGAAGTACCATCCAGATCCAAGTCATGTGATTCGATATGAGCCATTGGAGCTCAAAGATGACTTGACATGTCACACCCCACTTTTGGGAACCCTTCTATCCATACATTCTCTACTACGGTTGGGCTGTGAGAAGATGCAATTACTAAAATTCATTCATTTACAACGGAAGATTTAAAACTTTAATTCACACTCCCAGGTGTGTGTGTAGATATACAAAATCAATTGTATAAATACTATGTGCTTACATATCATCCCCATAATACTGTTTACAATTCCAAGATATAACTGTGCGATACGATAAATTAGATACAAAATATTCGTGTATACAAATCTTATACCTTTACGGAATTGTGGGAGCTGTCCAACACAAAAGATCTAGAGACCACCACTCTCTTACTTCTCAGTACCTGGAGGGGGAAAATAGTGGGATGAGCAAATCACAGCTCAGTAAGGAAATGTATGCTAGCAGGTAGATATCGTACTACCTACATAGCCTATGCATGTATAAACCAAAACCATGTTTTCACTATAAATGGAAATATCATACGAAAAATGCATTTAAACATATTTTTCTCAATAGCATTTTCGTGTAAATCAAATATATCAAGCTTCCATTTAAAACATGCTCATAAATAGTGCCTTCACGGCACAAATGTGAAATCAGAGATTTATCAAAAACACAAAATCTCTTTCTTCTCTTAATTCACTTTTTCTGCAAATCTCTTTCTTTTCTGAGATTATCTCTGTTTCTCGAATCTCTGAGACAGGCATGGAATTTTTGGCAATCAAATATCCACGACATATGGCCATAGTCAGTGATCCCAGGCCTCACTGATCAGGTGTGCACAGGGCATCACTTCGCCTGAAGGGGGATGGGTCAGTCCTGCCCTCCGGCTCATCTCAATCAACCTCATCTCCTCGTATACTCACGGTAAAGATACGCCGTGTGTCATCTACGCGATACTCGTACTCACGTGCACCCAGCACGGTACATAGTATACCAACAGACAACTACACTGTACTACGTACGACTGTGGACCCAAGTCCATACTCCAACTCCGATGGACTTTTCATCCTTAACCATGTCTCATATACCAGGCGAGCAGACAGCGTGACACACAGTCATCGCAAGGCTCCAGCGCGGTACAATCTATCGTTAAGGCCCAGTCCGTTCAAATGGTCGTCGACTGGTATTCCCTTGGGTCCCAGACCCCCAGGTTTACCTCAACTTAATAAAACAGTTGCGAGCAAAGTTCCCACACTTTCTCAAAACCATCGTGCGAGTTAAAACTCCAGCACGGTACATCAAAGGCATTAAAACGGGTGTGAGCTAGTGCTTCAACACCAAATCTCATCTCAAAACTGATAGATGGCTATTTTCTCTTTTTAAAACTCAAAACATGTTTATTCATACAGCATGCCTCTTCATGCTAAAACATGTAAAATTAGCCAACCTATCATCAACACTTCTCAATCATCAATATCAATACAAAATTGAGAGAAACATTGAAAACATGCATATCATGCTATTTCCTTACCTTATCCCATTTCTCAATACATATATACACCATAGTACTTTTCATGCTTCTGTATCATCTCATAGAATTATAGTATCATACTAATTCTAGCAATATATCTACGAAATTGCTGTAAAATATGCACCAACATCTCTATAGCTAACACACAGTCCCTTACCTCGCTTTACTTGTGTGCAACTATCCGCCTTTATGCTTCTTGCGTTCTTCTCTTGACTTGCTCCGGTGTATCATCCGAAACTGAAATTCATCCATCAAACACTCGAGTTAACGTTTCTAACTCTTGTTCAACTAAGCATTTATCCAATGCCTTACATATACATTTTACCCCCTTGTGGCAAATCTCATAATTTTTATCCCAATATCAACATACCCAAACCATGCCCACAACATAATCATCCTCTCAAGATATCCCATTCATCATTAGCACTTCTACATTCCACTTTCTCACACTAGACCATTTCTAAGTTATATTCATTTCATGCCATTCTAGGTAGTTCTACCCACAATGTGCACACCCAATTAACTTCATAATCATTAACTAGACCAATGTACTTGGATGTGTGCACTAGAACTTACCTCCTTGGATTTCCTCTTTGCTCCAATTAGAAATGCCCTTTATTCCTTCAATCCAACAAATGGGGAAATGCCTCTAGACTATGTTGTTCTTCTCTTAGACGTGAATGACTTTGTCTCTAATAGCTTTTCCTCAAATCTTACTGAAAATGGCTGGATTTATGTCACGCCCCGAAAATGCGAAAAATAGGGCAAATTTAAAACTTTTTACTCATTAATTCACAATTAAGGGTGCATTCCTGTGCAGAGTCATACATCATCATAATTATCATGCCTCAGGATCTCATCATAATATAGTGTATATTGTATCATATACATTAATCCATCTTAAGTTAATTAATCCTAATACATCCCATACAATGTTATACATCAAGTGTCTGCAATTACAGTAATTGTCTGGGTACATGAAAAGATAAAAGATACCTCAAAATACAATATATGGCCTGGAGCTCAAGTCCTCCACTAGCCACTACTCCGTACGTGGCAGGGAGATCCTTTTTCACTTGAAGAACTCTGGGGGGAAAGAAAACAGGGTGAGCTTCTAAATCGCTCAGTAAGGGGGTAAGGGACTCATTTCATAAACCAAAATGCACATCTAAAAATATTTATTTGTATGTGAAACTCATTAATCTCATTTGAAAATCATAGCATGAAAGTACTCAAAACGACATTCTCATGTCTCAAATCATGTGAAAACATGAAGTAAAAAGGCTCAGTCTAGAGCAATAACAAAGCATGTGAAAATAATGCGATAAACGCCTTCTCAATTAACGTGATAGAATCACTGTAATAATAATGCACGTGGCACAGCCACTAAACACACGTGGCATAGCCACTGAGGTAAATTCACACGTGGCATAGCCACTAAACACACGTGGCATAGCCACTGAGTTAGATTCACACGTGGCATAGCCACTAAACACACGTGGCATAGCCACTGAGTTAAATTCACACGTGGCATAGCCACTGGATAGGGTTTCACGTGGCAACGGCCACTAATTAGGGGTTCTCACGTGGCAACGGCCACCAATAGGGTTTCTCACGTGGCAACAGCCACCAAATGGGGTTTCTCACGTGGCAACGGCCACCAAATGGGGTATCACGTGGCAACGGCCACCAATGGGGTATCACATGGCAACGGCCACGAATGGGGTATCACGTGGCAACAGCCACCAATGGGGTTTCTCACGTGGCAACAGCCACCAAATGGGGTTTCACACGTGGCAACGGCCACCAAGTATACGTGGCATAGCCACAGAATGGGTTATTCTCACGTTACCAGAACGGAGAAGAAATCGGGCTTACATGCTACCAGAGCAATGCCCGGTGTGTACTCAAAATTACACACCTAAGTCTTATTACACAAGACTGGTTTGCCTTCACGTAGAACTCATAATGGTTTTTCTCTCATAAAACTCATTTGAAAACCGTTTTGTACTCAACACAAAACATAATAAAACTGAGTTCCAACCGGCAAGCACACACACATTTCTCAAATCTCGATATTGCCTTAACGTAGAGCCCAATTCATTACTCACACAAATTCGACGGTTTATAAAGCAATTTCACACTCAGCTTATAAACGCATAAAACAATGGGCTCCAACCGGCTATAAAAACCGTGTGCGATTATATCTCAACACAACACTCAACATGCTTGTTTTATAAACCACAAATCATGCTATAATAGTTTACAAATCACATACACAAATGGTTTAGATTTCCCTTACCTCTTTGCACCTCGTATAGTGCAATCGTTTCCCCCGTATCACGGACTAGCCTCGCATTCCACTCTGGAACTCCCGAGCTGTCCAAACGATGTTAAAACATCAATACTCAATTATCTCATCAACCTCAATTCTCAAAAATCGAGCATAATTGCTCATAACACCTCAAATCTCTTGATCCTCGTAACTCTACCCCAAACTAGACTCTCATTCACAACATCTCAATGTTCTACATTTCTCATGCCAATTATCTATGCTAATTCACCACATTGTCTAAATTTCTATTTATAGCTCAAATTCCCAAAATTGCTAAATATCATTATCTCTCCAACCACATTGCAATTTCATCAATCCCTAATCATTTCTCAGCTATTTCAACACAATGACAACCACCATTATCATCAAAATCATCTCAAATATCAAGATCCAGGTTTAGAAATTACCCAAAGCTTGTGAGACGCACAACCCATGCCTCAATTCGATTCGTCCTTCGATTTCCAAGTATGTTGTTCTCCCTTTGATGAGGAACAACTTTACTCCTTGCCACAACTTTTGATTCGGCCAGAAATGTGTGCTTTGGATGAGTGAGAAAACTAGGTTTCGGTGAAAATGGGGGTTGGAAGAGAGAGAAAGTGAGATTGCAGGAGAAAAATAGGGGTTCCTTATATAGACTGGGGGTAGGAGATCGATCTGGCTCTTGATGAGATCAATCTGCATTTGAATTTTTGGGACGATTTGGGGCAATTTATGCCTAGGAGATCGATCTGTCGAGGGGTGAGATCGATCTCTTTATGGCTTTATGAGATCGATCTGCTCCTTGAGGAGATCGATCTTCTCCCAAACAGAATCATTTGGAGATCGATCTCTTCCTCATGAGATCGATCTTCTCTCAAACAGAATCATAAAGAGATCGATCCTCTTCCATTGGAGATCGATCTTCTCCTCAAATTCCTCCTTCCTTGTCATTTTTAACTCACCAGATCGATCTCTCCTTCTCCCAGATCGATCTGTCCTCATAACTTCACACTTATTTTAACACTTAACATATAAATCTCCAATCATCATTCCCACAATTCACTTAGCTCAATAAATTACACTTTAAATTCTTATTACATCATTAAAATATATCTAAAATTCTCAGATCTCACATCCTCCCCACCTTAAAAAGAATTTGGTCCTCCAAATTCAACTCAACTAGTCGAATAGATGGGGGTATTTCTCCTTCATGAGACTCTCTAGTTCCCACGTTGCCTCTTCCAGTGAGTGATGTTTCCACAAAACTTTCACTAATGGGATGCTCTTAGTTCTCAGTACCTTCTCTCTTCTATCGAGAATCTGGACGGGTTCCTCAGTATAGCTCATATCCTCTTGAATGTCCATCTCGTCATACTCTATGACATGAGAAGGGTCCGGGTGGTACTTCCTTAACATAGACACATGAAAAACATTGTGTATTCCGGACATCTGTGGGGGAAATGCTAATTTGTAGGCTACCTCTCCCACTCTCTCAAGAATCTCGAATGGTCCTACGTATCGAGGACTCAATTTCCCTTTCTTCCCAAATCGCATGATACCCTTACTCGGTGATATTTTCAAAAATACTGCATCACCAACCTCAAACTCGAGTGGCCGTCTACGCACATCCGCATAGCTTTTCTGTCTACTTTGTGCAGCCCGTAACCTCTCACATATGAGTTTCACACTCTGTACGGCTTGCTCAACAAGCTCGGGAGCATTTATCTTTCTATCACCGACTTCTTCCCAAGCTACAGGGGATCTACACCTCCTACCATATAGAGCCTCAAAAGGTGCCATTCCAATACTCGCATGATAGCTGTTATTGTATGCAAACTCTGCTAGGGGCAGGTGATCATCCCATGATCCCTTAAAATCCATCGTACACGCCCTCAACATATCCTCTAGGGTCTAAATAGTCCTCTCTGACTGACCATCTGTCTGAGGATGGTAGGCGGTACTGAAACTCAATCGAGATCCCATGGACTCCTGAAACTGGGTCCAAAATCTGGAAGTAAACTGGGAATCTCTATCAGAAGTAATACTCACTGGAGCCCCATGTAATCTAGCTATCTCGCTGACATAAAGCTCAGCTAAGGCATCTACAGTATCTGTGCTCTTGATGGCAAGGAAGTGGGCACTCTTGGTCAGTCTATCCACTATAACCCATATAGCGTCACGACCTCTTCGGGTCCTTGGTAAACCCATAATAAAGTCCATAGTGACATGCTCCCATTTCCATGTAGGTACAGGTAAGGGCTGTAGTAGTCCTCCGGGCTTTCGATGCTCAGCTTTCACTTGCTGGCATACTAAACACCTGGCCACATACTCTGCCACGTCTCGTTTCATACCACTCCACCAATACACCTTTCTCAAGTCTCTGTACATCTTAGTACTCCCTGGGTGCATGGTGTATCGCGAGTAGTGGGATTCTCTTAGTATCTGTCTCTTCAGGGCATCATCGTCCGGTACACAAATCCATCCTCTGAACCTCAATAATCCATCCTCACTGATGGTGAGATCCGACTGCAAACTCTGCTCAGTTTGGCTAACCATATCTAACAATCTCTGATCACTGCGCTGCCCAGTTCTAATCTGATCCATGATCCTGGGCTCTATTCGCAAGTTAGCCTCAAATCCAGTCTCTATCTCTTTAAATCTGATCCGAAGTTCGACGAACTGCTCTAGTAAATCCCATTCCCTGATCATCATAGCAGATATCATACTCTTCCTGCTCAGGGCATCAGTAACCACATTTGCCTTGCCCGGATGATATAGAATCTCGCAGTCATAATCCTTAAGGAGTTCCATCCATCTCCTTTGTCTCATGTTTAACTCTTTCTGATCAAAGAGATATCTCAAACTCTTGTGATCAGTGAAGATCTGGAATCTTTCCCCATATAAGTAGTGTCGCCAGATCTTTAAAGCAAATACCACAGCGGCTAACTCCAAATCATGCGTGGGGTAATTCCGCTCATGGGCTTTCAGCTGTCGCGATCCATATGCGACCACTCTTCCATGCTGCATCAGCACACACCCCAATCCTTGATGAGATGCATCACTATACACCGAAAATCCTCCTGATCCCTCAGGAATAGTTAACACAGGTGCCGCTGTCAACCTCCTCTTTAATTCCTGAAAACTGAGCTCACATTGATCAGTCCATATAAATGGAGTCTCTTTGCGCGTGAGCTTAGTCAAAGGAGCGGCAATCCTTGAAAATCCTTCCACAAATCTTCTGTAATACCCTGCTAAACCAAGGAAGCTTCGTACCTCAGTAACTGTCCTCGGTCTCTCCCAATTAAGCACAGCCTCCACCTTGCTTGGGTCCACTGATACTCCTTCCTCTGAGACTATATGACCAAGGAAAGCTATCCGATTCAGCCAAAACTCACACTTACTAAGCTTTCCATATAATTGCTTATCTCGGAGTATCTGAAGTACTAACCACAAATGCTGTGCATGCTCCTCATACGACTGAGAGTACACCAGGATATCATCAATAAAGACTATCACAAATTTATCCAAATAGTCTCTGAACACCTCGTTCATCAATCTCATAAATGCTGCAGGGGCGTTCGTCAATCCAAAGGACATCACCAGGAATTCATAATGGCCATACCTCGTCCTGAAGGCCGTCTTCTGAATATCTTCTTCCTTGATCCTCAATTGGTGATAGCCCGATCTCAAATCAATCTTAGAAAAGACTGATGCCCCTCTCAGCTGATCAAGTAGATCATCAATCCTGGGTAATGGGTATTTATTATTCACCGTGACTTTATTCAACAACCGATAGTCTACGCATAATCTGAGACTACCATCCTTCTTCTAAACAAATAAAACCGGTGCTCCCCACGGTGAAACACTGGGCCTAATGAACCCTTGATCCAATAACTCCTGTAGTTGTTTCTTCAATTCCTCAAGTTCCACTAATGCCATCCTGTAGGGAGGTTTAGAGATCGGCTGAGTATCTGGTGCCAAATCAATGGTAAACTCCAGCTCTTTCTCTGGTGGTAAACCTGGCAATTCATCTGGGAAAACATCTAGAAATTCGCAAACCACAGGTATATCCTCAATCCTCGGATGTTCCCGCTCATCGTCTGAGATGAGTGTCTCATAACCTTCACATGAACAATCATATTTAATATTCTCCAGAATAATATTAAAATTCTCAAATTACTTACTAGAATTCCACATATTCATTTCCTCAGTATCTCAACCGTACACTGTAAGGTTCAGGTAGGGAGAAAGTTACAATCTTAGTGTAGCAATCTAAACTCACTCGATTGGTTGCCAACCAATCCATCCCCAAAATTACATCAAACCCATGTATATTCAACATGGTTAGATCTGCTAACATCACTCTATCTCCCACCTTTATCTCACATCCTCTACAGATTAACTCAGCTCTCTGGGATTCACGCATAGGGGTATTTACATGTAATATATATTTTAGAGGTTCAAACTTCAAGTTTAATCTACATGCAAAATGCTCAGAAATAAACGAATGCGTGGATCCTGAATCAATCAACACATGAGCCTTATGATTACAGGCAGAGAGTGTACCTCTTATAGTTTCTGCAGAAGTGTCAGCAGTCTCCTTATCTAGGGCAAACACACGTCCCTGTGTAACAGGTCTCTTTCCTTTCTCTGCAGCAGTGGCCCGTCTCGGGGGATTCACTCTCTGAGGCTGTTGTCTAGTGGGCTCCAAGACATGTGGTTTCTGAGGTTGAGGGCAATCCTTCACCATGTGACCCATGTCTCCACATCTAAAACATCCATGGATCGACCCAGTACAACTTCCCTCATGCATTCGGCCACAATTTCTGCAAAACCTTGTCTCTGGCCTGACATCTCGAGGGGTCTCTCTAATGTTAGGGTACCCTCTGGGTCTCTCTAATCTGCCCTTCTGTACCTCAATCCTTCCTCTTCTGAAGGAACCTCTCCGAGCCTCTGTTTGGAAAATCGCTGGTCTCTTGCCCTTATCTCTATTCACCGCTCTGAGCTCATTCTGGGATTGTACCATTTCAATTCCTCTTTTAATCTCTTATGCTTATCTCAGAGCATCTCCAAACTCAGTAATACATAGCCCTATCAATCTATCTCTGATGATGGGCTTCAATCCATACATAAATTTCTCTGTGCGGAGCTCTTCACTCTTAAAGGTCTCTGGGTCATATCTCAATAGCGCTGTGAATTGGCTCTCATAGTCATCCACAGACATGTCACCCTGTACCAAACTCAAAAACTCGGCCTGTTACTTTCTCTGGGCGGCTCGTGGTACATATTGGGTCCTAAAGGCTGTCTGGAACTCTTCCCAACCAATCACATCCTGGCGGGACATCAGAATACCCTGGGTAGTACCCCACCAATCTTGAGCTCTCCCTTTCAACATATAGATACTCATACTGACCCTCTCAGCATCGGTGCACCCCAAGTAATCAAATATAATTCTCAACTCCGTCAGCCACTCCTCAGCCTCTGTAGGATCCTTCTTTCCCCTAAACACGGGTGGATTCATCTTCAGAAAATCCTTCAGTCAGACCATACTTCTATCATCAGGCTGAGTGACGGGAGGTATTGGGGGTATGGTAGGTCCTTGTGGTGGTGTAGGAGTAGTACCCGAGGCATTAACTCCAAAGTGTTGCACGAATAACGCTGCCATCTGCTCAAAACCTTGCCTCACATCGGTCTCAATCCGATTAAATCGAGAGTTAGAACTCTCTGGTTGTGGGACAGGTGGCGGAGGGGACTCTGCCTGCCTCCTCGAACGACCTCGTCGTCCACTCATTCTCTATCTTAACTCGTCTCCTGCGCATACATATCACAATCGATTGAAATCTCAATCCTCAATTTCAGTTCATGACCAGACTATTACAGACACTTGGGATGTATTCTATTTCACTTAACCGACACTGCAGTACTAGACACCCTAAGCTCTGATACCAAGAAAACTCTGTCACGTCCCGAAAATGCGAAAAATAGGGCAAATTTAAAACTTTTTACTCATTAATTCACAATTAAGGGTGCATTCCTGTGCAGAGTCATACATCATCATAATTATCATGCCTCAGGATCTCATCATAATATAGTGTATATTGTATCATATACATTAATCCATCTTAAGTTAATTAATCCTAATACATCCCATACAATGTTATACATCAAGTGTCTGCAATTACAGTAATTGTCTGGGTACATGAAAAGATAAAAGATACCTCAAAATACAATATATGGCCTGGAGCTCAAGTCCTCCACTAGCCACTACTCCGTACGTCGCAGGGAGATCCTTTTTCACTTGAAGAACTCTGGGGGGAAAGAAAACAGGGTGAGCTTCTAAATCGCTTAGTAAGGGGGGTAAGGGACTCATTTCATAAACCAAAATGCACATCTAAAAATATTTATTTGTATGTGAAACTCATTAATCTCATTTGAAAACCATAGCATGAAAGTACTCAAAACGACATTCTCATGTCTCAAATCATGTGAAAACATGAAGTAAAAAGGCTCAGTCTAGAGCAATAACAAAGCATGTGAAAATAATGCGATAAACGCTTTCTCAATTAACGTGATAGAATCACTGTAATAATAATACACGTGGCACAGCCACTAAACACACGTGGCATAGCCACTGAGGTAAATTCACACGTGGCATAGCCACTAAACACACGTGGCATAGCCACTGAGTTAGATTCACACGTGGCATAGCCACTAAACACACGTGGCATAGCCACTGAGTTAAATTCACACGTGGCATAGCCACTGGATAGGGTGTCACGTGGCAACGGCCACTAATTAGGGGTTCTCACATGGCAACGGCCACCAATAGGGTTTCTCACGTGGCAACAGCCACCAAATGGGGTTTCTCACATGGCAACGGCCACCAAATGGGTTATCACGTGGCAACGGCCACCAATGGGGTATCACATGGCAACGACCACCAATGGGGTATCACGTGGCAACGGCCACCAATGGGGTTTCTCACGTGGCAACAGTCACCAAATGGGGTTTCACACGTGGCAACGGCCACCAAGTATACGTGGCATAGCCACAGAATGGGTTATTCTCACGTTACCAGAACGGAGAAGAAATCGGGCTTACATGCTACCAGAGCAATGCCCGGTGTGTACTCAAAATTACACACCTAAGTCTTATCACACAAGACTGGTTTTCCTTCACGTAGAACTCATAATGGTTTTTCTCTCATAAAACTCATTTGAAAACCGTTTTGTACTCAACACAAAACATAATAAAATCGAGTTCCAACCGGCAAGCACATACACATTTCTCAAATCTCGATATTGCCTTAACGTAGAGCCCAATTCATTACTCACATAAATTTGACGGTTTATAAAGCAATTTCACACTCAGCTTATAAACGCATAAAACAATGGGCTCCAACCGGCTATAAAAATCGTGTGCGATTATATCTCAACACAACACTCAACATGCTTGTTTTATAAACCACAAATCATGCTATAACAGTTTACAAATTACATACACAAATGGTTTAGATTTCCCTTACCTCTTTGCACCTCGTATAGTGCAATCGTTTCCCCCGTATCACGGACTAGCCTCGCATTCCACTCTGGAACTCCCGAGCTGTCCAAACGATGTTAAAACATCAATACTCAATTATCTCATCAATCTCAATTCTCAAAAATCGAGCATAATTGCTCATAACACCTCAAATCTCTTGATCCTCGTAACTCTACCCCAAACTAGACTCTCATTCACAACATCTCAACGTTCTACATTTCTTATGCCAATTATCTATGCTAATTCACCACATTGTCTAAATTTCTATTTATAGCTCAAATTCCTAAAATTGCTAAATATCATTATCTCTCCAACCACATTGCAATTTCATCAATCCCTAATCATTTCTCAGCTATTTCAACACAATGACAACCACCATTATCATCAAAATCATCTCAAATATCAAGATCAAGGTTTAGAAATTACCCAAAGCTTGTGAGACGCACAACCCACGCCTCGATTCGATTCGTCCTTCGATTTCCAAGTATGTTGTTCTCCCTTTGATGATGAACAACTTTACTCCTTGCCACAACTTCTGATTCGGCCTGAAATGGGTGCTTTGGATGAGTGAGAAAGCTAGGTTTCGATGAAAATGGGGGTTGGAAGAGAGAGAAAGTGAGATTGCAGGAGAAAAATAGGGGTTCCTTATATAGACTGGGGGTAGGAGATCGATCTGGCTCTTGATGAGATCGATCTGCATTTGAATTTTTGGGACGATTTGGGGCAATTTATGCCTAGGAGATCGATCTGTCGAGGGGTGAGATCGATCTCTTTATGGCTTTATGAGATCGATCTACTCCTTGAGGAGATCGATCTTCTCCCAAACAGAATCATTTGGAGATCGATCTCTTCCTCATGAGATCGATCTTCTCTCAAATAGAATCATAAGGAGATCGATCCTCTTCCATTGGAGATCGATCTTCTCCTCAAATTCCTCATTCTTTCTCATTTTTAACTCACCAGATTGATCTCTCCTTCTCCCAGATCGATCTGTCCTCATAACTTCACACTTATTTTAACACTTAACATATAAATCTCCAATCATCATTCCCACAATTCACTTAGCTCAATAAATTACACTTCAAATTCTTATTACATCATTAAAATATATCTAAAATTCTCAGATCTCACAATTTAGGAGTGAGAAAGCTAGGTTTTTGAGTTGAAGTGAAATGAAATGGTTTATCCCAAAAATCTGCAGATCCAACTGCTCCTATTTATAGATTTAACTTGATGAGATCGATCTTCCTTGGGTGGAGATCGATCTAGTCCTCTAAAAATTCCTCTTTTCTAAGACATTTTAAAGGCAGGAGATCGATTTGTCGAGGCTTGAGATCGATCTGCTGTCGAACTGAAGCTTAAGGAGATCGATCTGGTCTTAGGGGAGACCGATCTGTTTCTAACCCGAGAGCTAAGGAGATCGATCTGATTCCCTTGGAGATCGATCTGCTCCATTCCATTACTCACATAAGAGCATTCTGGCTCTTCCAGATCGATCTCTCATCCTATGAGATAGATCTGGCCTTCACATTTTCAGATTTTCTGTAGTTTTTCTGCAACAACTTCATTCAAAACTTCCTCAATTTACCTTCATAGTCCTTTCCTCATTCATCCCTCCTTGAGACTTAAAAATGTCATCCAATCACACGTAGCACGTATTAAAACTTGTGGGCAATCTTTGTATAACCAAATATACAAGATATTGCCCGAATGGAAGTATACAACTTATATAAATCTTTCCTTCCATTTTACCACACTACTCATTTTCCATTTCAATTACATTTTTCTCATGTTTAAGTTCATTTCTTCATACTCATTCATAACGCAACTTGTACGTACAATCACGACTCTTATTACAAGTGCGTACATAATTTTATGAACTTACGTTGCATATACTTCGTATTACAATGTATCATCATACTTGTTATTTCATTTACATTTCTATGTTCTTATATACAGCTATACATATACGGGGTCTCACATGACATATTTAGAGAAACCGATCTGGATATTGGATAGGAAAGAGAAAGAGTTACAGAATAAGACGATACCGCTTGTTAAGGTCCTCTAGCAGCACCATAATTAGGAGGAAGCCACTTGGGAGTTAGAGAACTTGATACAGGAAAAGTACCCCCAACTTCTTGAGGAGTAATTTGGTTCTAATTTGGAGGACCAAATTCTTTTAAGGAGGGGGAGAATGTAAGGCCCGTATTTTCAGTTGTAACCTTATGAATACATAAGTATATACATGTACATGTTATATGAAGCATAAGTGATGTAAAGTCCATAAATTTAATGTACACACTTGTAATATGAGTTTGTGATGTACGTACAAGTTTCATTATGTATGAATATGAAGAAATGGACTTTTGTATGTGATGAATGTGAGTGGAATGAAAAATGAGTAGTGTAGTAAAATGGAATGAAGTTGCATGAGTTGTGTAAATCTTTGTACTTTCATTTGGTTTTGTATTGTATACCTTTGGTTATATAATGAATGCACACAAGTTTTAATGTGTATA
This sequence comes from Firmiana major, assembly GCA_033439115.1. NCBI lineage: Eukaryota > Viridiplantae > Streptophyta > Magnoliopsida > Malvales > Malvaceae > Firmiana > Firmiana major. The sequence goes on from CM065905.1 coordinate 46,721,795, forward strand.
AAGTATGACTGGATGTCATTTTCAAGTCTTAAAGGTGGTTGGATGAGAAAATGACTATGGCAGCAAAATTTAGGATTTTTGTCTGAGTTACTGCTGAAAACTGCAGCAAAATCTGGAAAATATGAATGCCAGATCAATCTTATTGAAGGAAAGATCGATATGGAAGAGTAAAAAATACTCTTATTTGAGCAATGGAACAGGGAAGATCGATCTCTAATGGGGTCGGATCGATCTGCAAAGCATTCTGTGTAGAAGGAATCGATCCCTTGAAGGGCCAGATCAGTCTCCAAATGTTACTGAGTTGGAGAAGATCGATCTCACCCTTGGAGTAGATCGATCTCTGATGAGTGTCACATTTTTATTATTTACTTCCTTCTACATTTTAATATTTTGCTATGTTCTTCATACTAATTAGAGTACTTATGTTAATTTGTGATTTTGGCAGATAAATTGGGCTTCAAAACTTAACCGAAGAAATTGGACAGTTTTTTAAGTGTTATTTGGGATTTTGGTTCTAAATAGAGTTCTAGATGTCAGATTGGGTCGACTTTTAGCTTGTTGGAAAGAAAATTAAAAGGTCTACGATTATGAAGAGAACTAAGCCCAGTTTGGACATTTTATGGATCAACAAATTCCACAAAGTTGCAACGAATTAGTTTTATATATTTCGAGGCAGTTTTGGTTTTTAGCCTATATCTGGAGTTCAAGACCTCTAAATTATGCAAGGTCATACCCAGTGACACTAATTTACTGATTTACAACTTTGAAAAAGAGCCCAAGATCTAATTTGGCATGTTTCCACTCCAAAACCAGCTGTGAATGAAAAGCCTGAATCTGTCAGCATTTTCCTTGTAATAGGATTTTGAATTTAGGTTTTTTTCACGATATATATAGATTTATTTTTCTTTATCAGAAAAAAAGAAAGGAGAGAGAGGCGGCAGTAGTCTAAAGAAAAAAATAATTCACTCTCTCTATATTTTTATTTTCGTTTTCAATAATCATGTGCTGCTAAATCTTTTATTCAGTTCAAGGGAATCGAATCCAGTGAATTTCAACAATTGAGAAACACAGTTTGTTGATCTAAACTATCTTTTGATTCAATTATCTATTGTTTCTGGTATTATTAGATTCGATTGCATGAGAAAATTATATGATGTGGCCAATTGGATAATTTTCGCATGTGATTGTATGCTATCTGAAGTTTTCACAATCCGTAATTGTTGTGATAGAAATCAGAACCAGTATCAATTAGGGTTCGTCAACTCTAAGTGAAACACTAGAACAGATTAAACATTCAACCCGTGGTTGAAGTGTTATTCGGTTTAGTAGTCTTCCTAGAACGTTAATGCTATTCCTAGTGTAAATAGGATTGCGCCAAAACCTACTAGATTAGGGAGAAGAATTTAATTCAGGTGCTAGGCTTGAGTTAATGATAGCAGGAAAGAAGAGATATTATTCTGCTGGTAGATAATACGTCAGTTAAGTAATTGAAGACAAGATGGTAAATTAGGTGTTAAGGATCAATTGTTAATGACTGGGTAGTTCCCTTGAATCAAAATTGTTAATCTTGGTTTACCTTTTTATAATTAGTTGAATATAAATTCTGTTTTAGGATTTTAATTCCGTCAAATTAAACCCCTCCCAATTATTTCAGTTATTGCATGATAATTAATCCACCAGTCTCTAGGGTTTGACCTGGATTTGTCGCCACTACAAAATTTCGGTAAGACCAATACTTTAAATTTGGTTGAATTCGACACTCACTAATTTTTGGCGTCGTTGCCGGGGACTGATTTTGATTAATTACTATGTTTTTATTATTCTCATTAATTTGCTTTTAAATTCTTTTGATTTTTATTTTTAATTAATTATTTATTTTTTTAGGGCTTTTGGTACTATTTATATTACTATTCATACTATTCATAGGAAAAATTTTTGTTGAGTTAGGAGGCGTGTGATTACTTGATTTCAAGTGGAAATGGCAAAATAAAATAGACCTGAAGATTTCTTTTTCTGGCCCCACCCTATCTCGGCTAAATTCTATCGTTTTCTTATAGTTTTAGCCCATTTTTTGTTTTAGTCGTAATTATTTTAAGATTTTTTTTTAGTTTTTAGGACTAGATCCTCCAAATCAGGTGAAATTGCACTTCAATTCAATCCATAGATAGAGAGAACCTTGAGGAGGTTGAAAAGATACCAAGAAGCTACAACGATTGTAGAACCCTTAGATTCTGAAAGTACGCCAGACAAGAGCTCAATAGAGGAGTTTGACACTGACAACATAGCAATGAATAATAACAGGACTTTGAAGGAGCTTGCTGCTCCTGACTTAAACTTACAACCTTTGTGTATTGAGTACCCTACTTTAGATGTGGCTTTTGAACTTAAATCGAGAATAATACATCTTCTGCCTACTGTCCGTGGACTTGTAGGTGAAGATCCCCATAAGCACCTTAAAGAGTTTCATGTGGTGTGTTCGAGCATGAAACCACAGGGCATCTCAGAGGATCAGATCAAGCTGAGGGCATTCCTTTTCTCGTTGGCAGATCAAGCAAAGGACTGGTTATACTACCTTTCTTCGGGTTCAATACGTTTCTGGAATGAGATGAAGCAGTTGCTTTTGGAGAAGTATTTCCTAGCTTTTAGGGCTGCAAATATAAGAAAAGAGATCTGTGGCAGTCGACAATATAATGGTGAAACCTTGTACGAGTATTGGGAGCATTTTAAGAAGCTGTGTGCGAGTTGCCCACACCACCAGATTACTGACCAGCTTCTAATCCAGTATTTCTATGAAGGTTTAATGCCAATGGACAAGAGTATGATTGATGCTGCCAGTGGAGGAGCACTAGTTGATAAGACCCCAGAGGCTGCTAGGAATCTCATCGCCAACCTGGCAGCCAATACACAACAGTTTGGGAATAGATTGGATCACATACCGAAGAAGGTGAACGAGGTAAGTACTTCCAACTTGGAACGTCAAATTTCTGATCTAACCTCTTTAGTTCGTCAAATGGCAATAGGGAACTTACAAGCATCGAATGTGTGCAAAATCTGTTCGTTAGCAGGACACAACACTGACATGTGTCCAACTTTGCAAGAAGATGACTCGGCCATGCGACAAGCAAATGCCATAGGAAATTTTCCAAGTCAGCCCCAACGGAGACATGATCCGTATGGAAATACATATAACCCAGGCTGGAGAGATCATCATAATTTGAGATATGGTAACCAAGCTGGCTATCAACATCCTGTTCAGAGGCCATAAACAAATCAAGCCACAAGCTCAGGTTTGGGTAGTTCACTTGAAGATATTGTAAAAAACCTAGCTAACAATACTTTGCAATTCCAACAGGAAACAAGGACAAGCATCCAGAACTTGGAAAAATAGATGGATCAACTAGCAACCACGGTTGGTAGATTAGAAGCTCAAGGTTTTGGGAAGTTACTATCTCAAACAATAAAGAACCCCAGGGAGAATGCGAGTGCTATAGTGCTGCGTAGTAGAAAAAAGATCAAAAGACAAATTACATAGGCAGAGAAAAAGGTTGAGACACAGATGCAACCTGTTGTAGATAACACTAACCCTATTTGTCCTCCCTTTCCTTGCAGGTTAGATAAGACACAGAAAGAGGAACAAAAAAAAAAATCATGGAGGTATTTAAGAAGGTGGAAATTAACATACCACTTCTGGACAGAGATTCTGAAGTTGTTAAATGCAGGTTATAACCAGATTGTGATTGCACCAGAAGATCAGGAGAAAACAACTTTCACATGCCCATTTGGAACATTTACTTTTAGGAGGATGTCGTTCGGCCTTTGTAATGCACCGGGTACTTTTTAAAGATGCATGGTAAGTATTTTTTTTGATTTGTTGGAAAATTGCATTGAGGTGTTCATGGATGATTTCATAGTGCATGGTGACTCATTTGATAAGTGTTTAAATCATTTGACGAGTGTACTTGAGCGTTGCGTTGAAACTAATCTAGTGCTGAATTTTGAAAAATGTCATTTCATGGTAGAACAAGGCATTGTTTTAGGTCATGTAGTTTCATCCAAGGGCATTGAAGTAGACAAGGCTAAGATTGATTTGATTTTGAGCTTACCCTACCCCACTAGTGTGCGGGAAGTGCGTTCTTTTCTTGGTCATGCAGGTTTTTACCGCAGATTCATTTGGAACTTCTCAAAGATAGTACTACCATTTTCAAAGTTGTTATAGAAGGACATACCCTTTGAATTCAATGAAGAGTGTAAGGCAGCTTTTGATGAATTGAAGTCATCTTTGACTTCTACCCCTATCATTCAACCACCAAATTGGGAACTAACTTTTGAAATAATGTGCGATGCAAGTAACTACGCTATGGGGACTGTTTTAGGACAACGGGTCGTCAACCAGGCGCATGTGATCTATTATGCGTCAAGGACGCTTAACCCAGCTTAGTACAATTATTCCATGATCGAAAAGGAGCTTTTGACTATTGTATTTGCTTTAGATAAGTTTCGATCTTACTTGCTTGGGACTAAAGTTGTTGTGTTTTCTGACCATGCAGCTTTGAAATACCTTTTGGCAAAAAAAAAGGCAAAACCAATGTTGATTAGGTGGATTCTTTTACTGCAAGAGTTTGATCTCAAGATCAAAGACAAGAAGGGGGAATAAAACCTAGTACCTGACCACTTGAGCCAGTTGGTGAGAGAAAAAGATCCAGTGCCATTGCAAGAAACTTTCCCTGATGAGAAGCTCTTTATGGTGCAAGGTATGACCCCTTAGTATGCTGACTTGGTAAATTATTTGGTTACTAAGGTCATACCTAAAGATTTGAGTATAACTAAAAAAGATAAAATGAAAAGTGAGGCTAAATACTATGTATGGGATGAACCATATTTGTGGAAATATTGTTATGATCAAATCATTAGAAGGTGCATCCCCAATTCGAAAATTCGGTCTATCCTTACTTTTTTTCATGCATATGCTTGTGGGGGTCATTTTGGGCCAAAGAGAATAGCTAGGAAGGTGTTAGAGTGTAGTTTTTATTGGCCTACTTTGTTTCGTGACAGTTATGTGTTTTGTAAAAATTGTGAACGATGTCAAAGGATATAGAGCATAAACCATAGGAATGAGATGCCTCAAACTCCTATACTTGTGTGTGAAATTTTTGATGTGTGAGGTATTGACTTTATGGGTCCATTTCCTCCTTCCTTTGGGTTTGTTTACATTTTACTTGCTATTGATTATGTGTTGAAATGGGTGGAAGTAAAGGCCACCAAAACTGACGATTCATGAGCTGTTGTAGGTTTTATCAAATCTAACATTTTCAGCAGGTTTGGCATACCAAGAGCATTGATTAGTGATCAAGGAACTCATTTGTTAATTGGTCAATGGAGGCTTTATTAAAGAAGTATGGAGTCCTGCACAAAACATCCACAGCTTACCATCCCCAGACGAATGGACAGGTCGAGGTGTCTACTAGGGAAGTCAAGTTGATCTTGGAGAAAACGATAAATCCAAACAGAAAAGACTGGAGTCTCAGACTTGACGACGCTTTGTGGGCTTATAGGACAACATATAAGACGCCTATTGGGATGTCCCCATATAGGCTAATTTTTGGTAAGTTGTGTCATTTGCCTGTAGAGTTAGAACATAAGGCTTATTGGGTAGTTAGATGATGCAACATGGACTTACAGCAAGTAGGTTTGGAACGAAAGTTGCAGTTGTAGGAATTGGAGGAAATTCGACTTGACGCCTATGAGAACTCACGAATTTACAAGGAAAAGACCAAGGCATTTCATGATAAGATGATCATTAGGAAGCAATTTGTGGTTGGCCAAAAAGTTTTGTTATACAACTCCAAATTGAAGTTGATGCCTGGTAAGTTACGCTCCCGTTGGATTGGACCCTTTGTTGTTACTGATGTATTTCCTCATGGTGCAGTTGAGATTCAAAGTATGAAAACCAACAAGGTGTTCAAGGTTAACGGGCATAGACTTAAGCCATATTACGACGGTTTTCAAGCACACATGGTTGAGGAGGTGCAGTTAGGAGATGCAGTTTACTCGATGTGAAGGAAGTTGTATTGTCTAGCCAACGACATTAACCAAAGGCGTTGCATGGGACGCAACCAATGATCCCCAGATTTGATTCCTCACCCTATCTCTTTTAATTTTACTTGTCCGTTATTTACTTTAATGATGTGCTTTACCTTGGGGACAATGCAAAATCTAAGAGTGGGGGGGGGGGGGGAGAGAATATTAGGGTTTTTGAATTTTTACATAAAAAAAAAATCTTAGTGCATGTTTAGGTGCTTTCTATCACTAAAAGTTTATATTTATCATGAACTTGAATCAACTGGATTTGAAAAGAGGATAACACAATTGAATTGATTGACTTTTTATCTTAACATTTGTTGATTAAGTGATTGATTTCGGAATGTTGGTGAATCGAATTGGTAGACTTTAAACCTGTGAGATTTTTGAGCCTATAGATTGAGCATTAATGTCAATCTTTATTTTCTTTGGATGTGTGATAATCTTCCATGAATGTGTTTCTCTAGAACTTGCATTGATTCTTTTTGAGATTACATTGATTCAGGCATACATAAAAGTGATTAAGGCCATTTTTGGATGAACCACTCTAGCCAAATAGCCCACCTAACATAATTTACCAATGTTAAGCCCCTTTGAGCCTAATTAACTTTTTTGTTGTTGAATAACTTGTTTTAACTTGAGCTTAATATGAATGACTTTACCTAACCTTAAAAATTAGTAGGGCATTTGAAAATTCTCGAGCAGATTATGAAACAAGTGTAGGGGTGTGATTAATTCCATATGTTAGTAGCGGTGATGGTGGACTTAAAAAAAAAAGAAAAGAGGGTATTTGATTGATAAAGGACTTGAGTAAGGTTCGAGTGATTAATAAAGTGTTTGTATTTGAGGTGATAGCAGGTTGTTGATTGCTTTATTTACCAGAGTTGTAATTTTGAATGCTTTATTAATTTTTAGGGTTTTAAACTCTCTTACCCCAAAAATAATTCCGTACCTTATCCCTAGCCCCGTTACAACCCTTGAATTAAGTCCTTTTGATTTGTGTTATGCATGAATACTAAGTAGTGGAGATTAGATGATATGCAAGCTTATGGTAGGACATGTTTTATGGAATGAATGTGAGTGAAATACTTACCCCTTAAACGGTTGAGTGAACAAAGAGAATATTGTCAGGATCTACCAATTTAATTTGCTTCGTTTTGAATGAAATTGCTATGTTGGCAAATTCTTGAGATTGTTAAGGATTTTGATTCATGACATGTTATGTTTCTTGAAAATGTTGGTTGACTTTTTTGTTTCTGGTTTTTGTAAACTTGATGTGATTGAAAAGTTTTAGAGGCTAATTTAGTCTTAGATTTTGAGTTTGCTCGAGGACGTGCAAAAATTTAAGTGTGGGGGAATTTGATGAGTGTCATATTTTTATTATTTATTTCCTTCTACATTTTAATATTTTGCTATGTTCCTCATATTAATTAGAGTACTTATGTCAATTTGTGATTTTGGCAGATAAATTGGGCTTTAAAACTTAACCGAAGAAATTGGACAGTTTTTTTAGTGCTATTTGGGATTTTGGCTCTAAATGGAGTTCTAGATGTCGGATTAGGGCAATTGTTAGCTTGTTGGAAAGAAGATTAAAAGGTATACGATTTCTATGAAGATAACTAAGCCTAGTTTGGACGTTTTATAGATCAAAAAAATTCCACAAAGTTGCAGTGAATCAATTTTATATATTTCAAGGCAGTTTCAATTTTTAGCCTATATCTGGAGTTCTAGTCCTCCAAAATATGCAAGGTCAAGCCCTATGGAACGCTGATTTACTGATTTACAACTTTTAAGAAGAGTCTAAGATCCAATTCGACTTGTTTCCACTCCAAAACTAGCTGTGAAACAAAAGCCTGAATCTATCAGCCTTTTCCCACTTGTAATAGGATTTTAAATTTAGGTTTTTTTCACGATATATATAGATTTCGTTTTCTTTATCAGAAAAAAAGAAAGTAGAGAGAGGCGGCAGCAGTCAGAAGATAAAAATAATTCACTCTCTCTATTTTTATTTTCATTTTCAATAATCATGTGCTGCTAAATCTTTTATTCGGTTCAAGGGAATCAAATCCTGTGAATTTCAACAATTGAGAAACATGGTTTGTTGATCTAAACTATCTTTTGATTCAATTATCTATTGTTTCTGGTATTATTAGATTCGATTGCATGAGAAAATTATATGATTTAGCTAATTGGATAATCTTCGCATGTGATTGTATGCTATATGAAGTTTTCACAATCCGTAATTGTTGTGATAGAAATCAGAACCTGTAGCAATTTGTTGTGATAGAAATCAGAACCTGTAGCAATTAGGGGTTCGTCAACTCTAAGTGAAACAATAGAAAAGATTAAACATTCAACTCGTGGTTGAGGTGTTATTCAGTTTAGTTGTAAGACTCGTATTTTTGTATATAAACCTTATGAAATGCATAAGTATATACATGTACATGCTATGTGAAGCATAAATGATATAAGTCCATAAGTTGATGTACACACTTGTGATATAAGTTTGTGATGTACACACAAGTTTCGTTATATATGAATGTGAAGAAATGGACTTTTCTCAGTGATGAATGTGAATAGAACTCAAAATGAGTAGTGTGGTAAAATGGAAGGAAGTTGCATGAGTTGCATAAAGCTTTATACTTCCATTTGATATATATATATATTGTATACCTTTGCTTATATAATGAATGCAAACAAGTTTTAATGTGCATAAAGGATAAATGGATGTCATTTTCAAGCCTTAAAGATGGTTGATTGAGAAAATGACTATGGCTGTCACGACCCAATTCCATTCTCTTTAACCGAAAATCACTAAAAAATTTTCGCGTTTTACTGTTACCTTACCCGGTCGTGAACTAACTCACCACACACTGTTGGGCTGTGAGTCAATAATAAACACCACATCTCATTCATTCTCAGTTAAATAAAACGATGTCATACATTTGCATTTAATCTTGTACTTATACAAAAGCATGTTTTACTGACATCTACATCCCCCATAATTACAACTCAAAAGAATACTGTGTTTTTACATTGTTTAGATACAAAAAGAATCACTGTGTATATACCTCTAAGCGATGGAGATGTAGCGGAGTCCAAAATACCACGCCTCAGTCCTCACTGGGCTACTATGCACGCTCTGTAGGGAGGAAAATAGAGAGGGATAAGTAACCACACGCTCAGTAAGGAAATAATGCAAGCATGGTAGATAATTACTCTATCTACATGCTGATAGTGTTATGCATAAATCATTTATGGTAGGAGCATGAGGAATAAAACTATGCCATATGAGTATAAATATATATCATGTATCAAAATCATGTACATTGGCATATAAAACATGGTAAAAACATCATGTATAAATCATCTCATGCTCAATCTCATTTAAATTCATAAAAGGGCAATTCATTAAGAAACCTCCTTTTTAAACCCACGTCATAAAATTCTTTCTCAACACGTACAATCACATCACATCAATTCACAATCACAACCTCATTTTCATTTCACAAATCAAATCCACGAGGCTCGACCCCTCCTTCGGGTCTACCTTAAACAATCACAAATCACACTGGTAGTAAGTAAATCAAGCAAGGAGACAGGTTACTATATCTCAAGTGACTATGTTGGCCAATCGTCACATATCATCCCAGACCACACGGATCCCGGTGTGCGGGGTATCATGCTGGTACGAAGGTGGGTTAGTTCTCCGCCAGACTTTCTCAATTCAAGTAACCACCACGCGGTACATCGTACTCCATATGATATACACGGTACATCGTACTCCGCGGACCCATAACATGGTTGGGGGTGCCTGCCATAGGTCTTATCTACCCCATACCAAGTGTAACCTTTATAGTCTCAAGAGCGCGTGGGAGTAACCTCAATACCAGGTCCTAGCCCCTCATGGCATTGCTCGCCCCTATTGGGTTCCCTGATTCAGGTCCTAGCCCCTCACCCTCACCCCACTCAAGAGGTCTGTTAGGCCTGTTGGGTTCCCTGAATGGATTATGTCAGGTCCTAGCCCCTCACTCTCACCCCACTCAAGAGGTCTGTCAGGCCTGTTGGGTTCCCTGAGTTAATCCGTATCTCTCATCACGGCCTCATACATACCACATTGTGAAAACCAGCGCGAGCTACGCTCTAGCGCGAATTCATGCATCAAAACCAATCACTTCATACGAGCAACGCTCTAGTACGGCATTTATGCATAAAATATGAAGAAACCACGTACGAGCATAGCTCCAGTACGGTTATATGCATAAGAATAACCACTCAAATCCTCGTACGAGCGTAAGCTCCAGTACGGTTTATAAACATCATCACAATTCAAATCAAAGTGCAAGTTAAGCTCAAGCACGTATCACACAAGTGAAAACATAGAAATCCAGCGCGAGCGAGGCTCTAGCGCGATTTATGTCATGCAAATACGATAGGCGGCTCATACACAATCAAACAATCCCGGCAATCGGGTTTAGCACTCACAAATGCTTTTCCACAACATCAACAAAACACTAGCTGGCCCATCTACAAGCTTGCTTAAAACCAAGCAATTTCGTTTTGAAAAACATCAAAACATTAGATTTATGCAATTATTAGCCTTACTATCCCATTTCATAAAATCCACTTCAAAACCAAAATCACACATATACTCATCATCATTCACGAATACCATCAATCATTTACTTGAGCAACCATGCATTTCATAAAACACCCAATATTCACCCACAAGTACAAAGTACGAGCAGCTACCTCTATATACTCACAAAATTCCCTTACCTGGAATCGCGATGCGTGATTCCACTTCCTTAAGCTACTTACTCGTACGGTTCGATTCGTCTTCAACAACTCTTTGAGACTGCACACAATCATATTTCACATTATATTCGATCCATATAATGCAACCCTTGTGCTTGCTATAGTCAATTTAATCTATAGCCTCTATTAGCTTATATGGCCTCGTTTCATTACTTTACCCATAACTCGAGTCTATGGATCTTCTTAGGCCATTACCTTATTCCGAATCGATATTAAATCGACATTAAGCTCATAGTGTTCATATTTTCATGAATTCCCTCACTATGGCATTTTATCAAGTATATACATACTCATTTTCACAATTTCACTTAAACCCATATTATTACTCCACATAACCATTCCAAATCACCCACATTACTCATTTAACAACTTATCATAACCCATAAACCACCAACTCCCCAAATCATACTTTCTCACACTAGAGGCATTCCATTTTCTAGGTTACATTAGTTTCTAACACAACCTATGTGTTTCCATCCATACATACTCATGCCAAACAACTCCAAAATCAATTAAATAGACAATGTACTTGGATTGGAGTGTTAGAATCTTACCCAATATGATTTTTCTTCTTGCTCCAAATGTCAATGCCCTTATCTCCTTCAATACCCACAATGAGATTTTGGGTTTCAACTATGTTGTTCTCTTCCTCAAGATGAACAACTTAATGTCTAATGGTCTCCCCCCAATTCTTGCTGGAAATGGCTGATTTTAGAGAGAGAAAGTTAGGTTTTTGGGTTAGAAATGGAAGATTTGTGTTTTCCCCGAAATTTTCAGATTTTCAACCCTCCTTATATAGAAATAGCTTGGGGAGATCGATCTGGTCCAAGAGGAGATTGATCTGGTCCCCTTAAATCTCTCATTTTCACGAAATTTTTAAGCATGAGATCGATCTGTCGAAGCATGAGATCGATCTGTTGAAGCATGAGATCGATCTGGTCCCAAACAGAGAGCTAAGGAGATCGATCTGGGTGCTTGAGGATCGATCTTTTCATCACAGAATGCTTAGGAGATCGATCTGGCATCATTGGAGATCGATCTGCTCTATTTCATTACCCAAATAAGATCATCCTGGCTCTTCCAGATCGATCTCTCATCCTATGAGATCGATCTGGCCTTCATACTTTCCAGATTTCTTGCAGTTTCCTTGCTGCAACTCATACCAACACATCCTTGATCTATTGCCATGGCCATTTCCTCATCTATCCACCTTTATAACTTGAAAATGGTATCCATTCATACCTTATGCATATTGAAACTTGTGTGCATTCATTGTATGTCCAAAGGTATACTATATAAAACCCAATGGAAGCATTTATTTTCATGCAACTTCCTTCCATTTACCACACTACTCATTTTGAGTTCCAATCACATCCATCACTTGCAAGAACTCATTTCTTCATATTCATACAAAATGGAACGTGTGTGTACATTACAAAACCATACTATCATTATGTACATTGAATCCATGGACCTCAATCAATCATACTTTACATTACAAGTCGATTCATATTTATTGATCCAATTACACACATTACCATTATACATATACGGGGTCTTACAATGGCAGCAAAATCAAGTATGTTTGGTGTGAGTTATTGCAGAAAAGTGCAATAAAATCTGGAAAATATGAATGCCAGATCGATAATTGGAGGAAAGATCGATCTGGAAGAACTAAAACTGCTTCTGTTCGAGCAATGGAACAGGGTAGATTGATCTCCAATGGAACCAGATCGATCTCCTTAAGCTACTGACTTGCAACAGATTGATCTTATGCAAGAGCAGATCGATCTCCTTAAGGTTCTGTGTTGTGCAGATCGATCTCATTAAGCATGGAAGGTCGATTTCAGGAGGAATAATGTCGAGAAGTTCAATCTCTTGGGGTAGAAGATCGATCTCACCAAGGCAATTTCTATAAAACAGGACCTGCTGACCTGCATTTCATGGGAAAAACGAAAACCTTTCCATATTTTGACACCAAATGACCTAAATCCCCCTCTAGACTATAAACACTTTCCATAGAGGTTGGAGGCAAGTTTGTTTCATCAAATTTGTCCATAGAGTGGAAAAGAACAACATAGTTGGAAGCTAGAAGTTGAGGTGATCTATTTAAGGGAGAAAAGGAGTTTTCCCCCAAAATGTGCTAAGTGGAGAAAAGCTGAGATTGGTAAGATTTCAATATCCCAATCTCATATAGGTTAATCTATATACTTGTATGAGTAGATTGGTATATATATTAATGGTTGAAACATCTTAGAAGTGCTAAACTATCCATGACCTAGAAAATGGCTAAATGAGCCAAAATGAAGAGTTATTGAGTAGGCAAGGATTTGATGATGATTTAAGCATGCCTAGATGTTATTAAGCATGTATAGATGCTTATAAAATGATTTGATGAAGTTCATGTGATAGAAACAAAAGTAGCTCAAATTTACTATATGTAGTGTTTGATGAAATGCCACAATAAGGTGACAATCATGAACTTGAGGTATTAAGAGTGTAATATTGGTTTAAGATGAATTGATAGACTCGAGGAGTCTAAGGGATTCTTGGAAACGAGTTATAGACTCGAAATAGACTTTTAAGAGGATAAAGTCCACTAGGCATAAAAAGGTCCAATGAGATGTAAATGGCCAAATGCATTGATTTGAATATCATGCATGTGAAATGAAGTATATGACAGTATACTGATGTGTGTGATGCCCAATTTCAGCTACAAAAGATAAAAGTGGAGTTGATAAGATCGGATCCCAAGCTAGTGGAATCAAAGAAAAAGATTCAAGCGTGATTCGAGGTAAGGGACTTATGTAAGCTATAGAGATAGCTATACATATGTTTTCTTATCTGCTGTGTGAATTGTATGTGATAATAGATAGATATCGATATATCTAGAAGAAAACTACGTATGAAAATAAGTCGATAAGCATGTGTTGCATAACTTCTATGATTGTTGTGAAAAGAGATTTTTCAAATGCTTTGAAAAAGAACAATAATAGACAGGCTCTAGTTTTAACCAATTGAATGAAATGTGTAGACAGAGTGATCGAAAGGAGTTTACCCTCTCACTCATACTTAGAGAAAGGAGCCATTCTATTTCTTTACTGTGTGGAGTCGTACTGAGCATGAGAGACAAAAGGTAGATTGACTAGCCCTGCTCGTACATTGTTTTCAAAGGGATTTTGAGAAAGTAAATGAGTTCTTGATGCCTCGAGGATTTGTGTGTTTCACTCGAGAGCTCGCACGTGATTTTGAGACAATAGAAATGGGTGATAAGGATTTATGGGAGCACGATGTACCGTAAGCGTTAGCCATGGGGTACGATGTGCCGTGACTATCTGTGTGATAACTGTGTGAGATCTATGTGATATGCTGAAAGGATGGTTGATCTGCCTCCCTAAGCATGGGTTCCCGCACACCTGATCAGTGTAGCCTGGAATCCGACTATGGCCATAAGTCTGCAAAAGTTGCATAAGTCTGTATCTGTGTGATACCATATTATCACTACTGTGTGAGGTGACAGACATCCTCTTTTGCTATCTGTCTGGGGATGGGATGGCCCATGATTTATGTCTCAACGTGTAACTGATTTACAAAGTATAAAGTATTTTCTATATGTGATCTGTGTGAATCGAGTATGTTGTGTAAACCTGTGTGGTATTAAAAGATGATCTGCGTGAAGCTATGTGTTTACTGTGGGAAAAGTGATTTCAAGTGTGAACTGTGTGCAGTTTTAAACTCAATGGTTTTGTATGATTAACTGTGTGAATATGTACATAACCATCTGGCGAATTAACGGTTTCGCATTGATGGAAATTGATTTAAGGAACATGCATATTACTTTTTAAGGAAATGTATGTATTTTAGCATGTAAATAGTGTAGTTATCTACATGCTTACACATTTTCCTTACTGAGCGCATTATGCTCACCCCCTTATTTCCTCCTTCACAGATACTACACAGTAGTGAGTACTGTAATCATCCCTGCTTCGGTATTCTCTAGTCATCCAGCAGTACAGAGAGGTATACACTATGTGATGATATGAAAGAGAAATTTTGTATCTTGTAAATTAATGCACAGTCTAGTAATGTGTTGTATAAAAAGAGATGTATAGTTAATAGAAACTGATGTAAACGCTTCCGCATATGTTATAAAAGTCCAGTTTCTATTTCAATTTGTTTAATTACATTAATTAAGCTATAAATGAGTGAGTATGGATTGGATTTGACTCATAGCCCACTTGTAAATGGTAAGTGTTAAGATAAAAGGTCGTGGAAGAGGGTCGTGACATTAGTAATCTTCCTAGAACGTTAATGCTATTCCTAGTCTAAATATGATTGTGCCAAAACCTACTAGATTATGGAGAAGAATTTAATTCGGGTGCTGGGCTTAAGTTAATGATAACAGGGAAGAATAGATATTATTCTGCTGGTAGATAATACCTTGGCTAAGTAATTGAAGACAAGATGGTAAATTAGGTGTTAAGGATCAATTGTTAATGACTGGGCAGTTCCCTTGAATCGAAATTGTTAATCTTGGTTTACCCTTTTTATAATTAGTTGAATATAAATTCTGTTTTAGGATTTTAATTCAGTCAAATTAAACCCCCCCCCAATTATTTCAGTTATTACATGATAATTAATCCACCAGTCTTTAGTGTTTGACTTGGATTTGCCTCCACTACAAAATTTCGGTAAGACCAGTAATTTGAATTTGGTTGAATTTGACACTCAGCAATCTCCTTAAGCTTCTGTTTGGAAACAGATCGATCTCATGCCTCGAAAAATCGATCTCACCAAGCATTTTCTATAAAACAGGACCTGCTGAACTGCAAATTCGGGAAAACATCAAAACCGTTCCATTTTGACACCAAGTGACCTAGTTCCTTCTTTAGAATATAAACACTTTCCATAGAGATTTGGAAGAAGTTCATTACATTAAAGTTGTTCATAGAGTGGAGAAGAACAACATAGTTGGAAGCTAGAAGTTGAGTTGATCTATTGAATGAGACAAGGAGTTTTCCCCTAATTTTCAGCAAAAAAAAGGAGAAAACTTGAGATTGGTAAGATTTCAATACCCCAATCTCATATATGTTAATCTATATACTTGTATGAGTTGATTGGTATATAGATTTATGACTGAAACATCTTAGAACATGCGAAAATCTTCATGACCTATAAAATGGTTAAATGTACCAAAGTGAGGATTTGTTGAGTAGGCATGGATTTGAGGATGATTTAAGCATGTGTAGATGTTATTGAGTATGTATAGATGCCTTTAAAATGGTTTGGTGAAATCCATAAGTTAGAATGGATAAAGGTTGAAATTGGAGTATATGAGGTGTTCGATAAAATGCCTCAATGAAATGAAATGATGAACTGATGGCATGGGGAGCTAAATGCCGATTCAATATGGAATCAAGGGACTCGAGGAGTCTAATGAATTCTCGAGAAACAAATAAAATGAGTGAAATGGAGGACTTAAGGAAGAATAAAGTCTAATAATGGTATAAAGAGGCCAAATGAGATATAAATGGCCAAAATGCATTGATCTAAATATCATGCAAGTGGAATGAAGTATATGAGAATAAACTGATCAGAATTGTGAACACTTGTAGCTCCTGGAGATAGAGTCGGAGTTGACAAGACCGAATCACAAGCTATTGGAATCAAGGAAGATGATTCAAGCGTGATTCAAGGTAAGGGACTTTTGTGAGCTATAGAGATAACTATACGTATGTTTTATTGCTTGTTGAATGCTCATGCATGTGATAAATCCATAGATATTGATATGGCTAGATAGAAAACTACGTTGAAAATAAGTCGATAGTATGAGATTTGCTTGATTTCTATGATTTTTGTGAAAATAGGTTTTTTTGCAAATGTTTTGAGAAACAATAACAATAGACGGGCTCTCACTTTAACTATTGTGTGAAATGGTTTTCAGGAGTATTTGAAGGGAGATTTGCCCTCTCACTCATGACTATACACAGAGCTCTTTTCTATTTCTTTTCTGTGTGAATTATGCTAGAGCATGAGAGGCAACGGTAGATAGACCAGCCCTGCTCGCACATTATTTTTAAGGGGATTTTGAGAAAAACTAAAGAGTGCTCGATGCCTCGGGTGATACTGTGTGTCTGGCACTGACCTGGTCGCACTAGATTTTGGGAATCATACTAGTGCCTTGAGTATTCTTGTGTGTCTTGCTCTGATTTTTGCTCGCATGTGACCCTCTTGATTTAAAGTGATGGGACAGTTGTGCTAGAGGCCTCGATGATACTGTGCGTTATGTTTGAGAGCTCGCACCTACTTGATGCCTCAAATATGCTGTGTGCTTTCCTCTGAGTTGCTCGCACGTAGTCTCCTGAACTTCTGTGTGATGAGTAAAATCGTGTTAGATGCCTCAGTTATGCTGTGTGTCTTACACTGAGTTGCTCGCATGAGAGTTTATGAAATTGTTGTGTGATGGATAAACCGTGCTAGAGCCGTCATGTACTGCTGTGTGTCTGGCACTGACCTGCTCGCACGTGATTTTGAGACAACGAAAATGGGTGATAAGGATCCATGGGAGCATGATGTACCATGAGCGTTAGCCATGGGGTGCGATGTGCCGTGAATTGAGTTGAGCTGACGGGATGGTTGATCCGCCTCCCTAAGCGTAGGGTTCCCGTACACGTGATTAGTGTAGCCTGAAATCTGACTATGGCCATCAGTCTTTTATATCTGTGTGATATATGATATTGTCACTACTGTGTGAGGTGACAGATTTCTTCCCTTGCTCTGTGTGTGGGGAATGTGATAACCTATGATTATGTTTCATATGAACATTGACTTGTTGTGTGCAAAGTGATTTCGAAATGAACCTGTGTGGTCTTAAGTGAAGCATTTTCTATATATGAACTGTGTGAATAGATTATGCTGTGAAAAGTTGTGTGCTATTATGTGATTATGCATATACCCATCTAGCGAATTAATGGTTTCGCATTGATGGAAGTTGATTTAAAGAAATGCATATTGTTTTATAAGGAAAATGAATATATATGCATTTTAGCATGTAGATAGTGTAGTTATCTACCTGCTTGCATATTTTCCTTACTGAGCTTGTTATGCTCACCCCCTTATTTCCTCCTCCACAGATTCTATGCAGTAGTGAGTACTGCAGTCGTCCCTGCTAAGGTGTTCTCCAGTTCTCTAGCAGTATAGAGAGGTATACACGTGTTATGAAAAGAAAAATTTTGTATCCTGTAAATTAACGCACAGTCTAGTGATATTTTGTACGAAAGGGATGTATAGTTAATAGAAACTGATGTAAACGCTTCCGCATATTTATAAAAATCCAGTTTCTATTCTATTTAAATTAAATGAATTTATATGAGATGTGGATTAGATGTTGACTCACAGCTCAACTGTAGGTAGTAAGTGGTAAGGTAAGTTCACGAGAAGAGGGTCGTGACAAATTGAGGAAAGAAAATCGAAGGAAAAACAGAGAGTGCAGAGGAAATGTTAAGAGGAAACGAATTGAAAAAGAAGAAAATAGAGAAAGTGAGAGAATTGTTGGGAGAAGTGAGTGAACAAATGAGTTGCAGTAGAAGAAAAAAGAAGAAGCAGAGGACTATTACGAGGAAACTGTAGCTGTGATAGGGGAGAAGACATGACTGGAATGAGAGGGCATCATTGATGCTGGTAGCTGAAGTATAAAAGCTGAGAGGCGACGTCTCCTTGCTTCTGTGTTTAGGAGGTAGATGGTGGTTGGAAATGGGAAAGTTGGTAAACGAAGGAACAGTAGAGGACCGAAATAATAGAGGCTAACGAGGAGTCAGGGAGGAGGGAGCTCATAACAGAAGCTAACAATGATGGCAGAAGAGCTTGGGAGCAGGTGGAATTGGGAGGAAGAGGAATATGCTAGTGGAAACGTGAAAGACTAAGGTGGCGACGATGAACAACACTGTGGCAGGGGCACAGTAAAGAAACAATCAAGAAAACAAAGAAATCGAGAGGAAGAAAGAGAAGAGGGGATGAGAAGAACAAAGAAAAGAAAAGAAAAAAGAGAAAAGAATTTGGCACGAAAGGCCAAATTCAAAGAAAAAGAAGAAGAGGAAAATATATATATATATATATAAATATTTGGAGATAGGAGAGAAGGCATAGAGAAATAGGGAAACCAGAGGGAAGGATCTCTGGGAAAATTAATTGAGCAGACCGGACCTACAGAACCCAGTCACTAAAGGCATTGCGGACTGTGACCAGACACCGAGGTAAGGAAAATTCTCGTGTGCTGCTAGAGATAAATATATATAATTTCTTACTGTTTGTAGATATAAATTTTAGGGTAAATTTCCCAATTTTCGGAATTATAGAAAACCCTAGGTTGATTTTACTCTTGGGAATTTAAAGAAAATTTTAAACTTCGTAGATTGGCCCAGCTACTGATATAGATTTACTTGGTTTATTTAGACAAAAATCTCGGTAATTATATTTATTGATTTTAAATCGAAATTCCTTAGTTTTACTCTCCATAGCCTATTTATTGGCATTTTTAACCGAGAAAAAAAGGCTAGTCGACCTCTTCTAAATTGTATTATAAAGCGAACTGAATTTATAAGTGATTTAAAGCACATGATTTGCTTATAAGGTTATTATGATGATATGTGCTTGAGTACGTATTGATTGTATGTCGTACGGTCTGACTCGCACTGATTTGGAGACAAAGGCGTTGGTGAGATCATGTTGCATTTTTGTCTGTTCTGTATCTGTTTCTGTGGTCCACGGAATACGATGCACCGTGCAGCACGCACGCGAGTACAATGTACCATGTTTCTGATTTTGGTCTTCAGACATTCTGATCTGTGAGCCATTTGGGTACGGACCATTCCCACGACGATTGACATCTAGGTACACTTGGCCCGTGATTACTCGGAGTCTCCGACATTGGCCAATTGTCATTTTCGATATTTGATATAGTATGTCTGTCTTATCTCGTCAATTTGAAATTCTGAATTGACCCTGTGATTGTATTTTCTTATGGAACTGAATATTTTAATGCATAAAAGACCGTAGAGGCCACCTCTTGAATCCTACGGGACCAAAATACCACACCGTCATCGCTTTTACAAGTTGTTTAAAGTTTTATAAAACAATATTGATTTCAGTTCCATTTTCATACTGAAATTGTCATGGATTTTTTCGACTTTGATTTTTCGAAACTGGCAGTGCCTCTGTGAAGATTAGAAATATTTTCTGAACTGCCTGCATGCACTGTGATATCTGTAAATCTGTTTATTTTGCTACTGGAAGCTCTGAAATTTCTGTATTTACCACAGTAGCTAATTTTACTACCGATATATGTTCTGGTTTTTTAAATTCGTTTTCGATATCTATGAATTTGCCAAACTACTTGTATACTTTGTGAAATGTTTCGAATTTGGCAGATAGATGTATATATACATATATATATATATTTAGGTAGTTTATTTATCTACATGCTATGGGGTTTTTCTTACTGAGCATGTTGAGCTCACCCCTTACTTTCCTCCACAGAGCCCATCGGTAACTTGGACCACTTCCATTAGTAGGGCATTTCGTACAACTGTGATTCTGTGAAGTATATTTCTGCGTCGAAGGTATACCCAGTTTTAAGAAATTCTTTTGTATCTAAAATTTTTTAAGTACAGTAATGTAGATGAGATGTGCTTGGGGGAATGGTAACGTGACTATGTGTAGAAGAAATTTAATTGAGACTGTTGGATTTCACTGTTTGATCTAATATTGACTTATAGCCCAACCAAGTTGTGTGGAAATTTGGGTCATTACAAATGTGGAGAGGGAATCCAACCTCTATTATTTATTTACCCTAGTTGAGTCCATCCATCATGGGTCAACAACATGCTCTACACCAACAATGCCTTACATGCCCAATAACCTTAATATAATATACATATGAGGTAAATATAATATATTAGATCACTTACATAGTTTTTAGATTACTAAAAATTGAGCTACATATTTAATTTGATTATTATTAGGAACAAAATTTCAATTAACGAAAGTTCAAAAACAAAATTTTCTTACGGGAAATGCCATGCGGACACCCTATTGTAAATCTCCAAAATTTCCCTATAAATTTGTTCTTAAAAACATATAAGTTGAAATAAAATGTACCTTTGGTATAAAATAAGACAAAAAGATAAATAAATAATTAAATATAAATAAAAATAATAATTATTATAATAATAAAATTATAATAATATATATATAATAATAATAAAAAAAGGGACGAAACTTAAAACACAAAACCGCTGCACACACACCAACTCTGCACTCCGACTCCTGCACATAGAACTCCACTGCATCGCCCGTCTCCTGTCAAACTTGCTCTCATTTTCCCTTCAGCAACACGTCTGCAGTTTGCCCACTCTGTCTCTGTCTTGTACGCCACTGGAAAATTGAAATAAAAGGATGAGAAAGAGAGACTAGGTGAGGATGAAAGAAACAGAGAAGGGAGGAAGGGAACCCGAGAAAATCGAGAGATTAGGAAGGCTAGAACAGAAGGCTCTAACCTTTGTAAACTACAACAGAGGCGAGAGAGGAAGAAAGGGTGGAGGCTGAAAAAACGATGGTGAGGGTGGCTGAGACACGACAGGAACAGGAGGAAGTGACAAAGAGCTGAAAACAGAGGGCGATTGAAAGAAAGCAGGTGACCAAGAAAGGAAAGAGAGTCAAGAAAACTGAGAGCTGGCTGGGGTGGCGAGACTGTGAGGAGAGGAACGGTAAAGGTGGAATGCAGGTGGAGGCTGGTGACTAGACAAAGGGCTCGGTACCGAAGGGGGAAGTCGAGAAACAGAGAACTCCTCTGTTTATTGTGCCGGAGAGGTCTCGGCTGGTTGTAAGAAAGAGGCACAAAGCATGGGCTGCTAAGGGTTATTACAGGAGCCGGAGGCAGCTAGACATGCGACCATTGTGTCCGGTCACCCCTTGGCACTGGAAACAGAAGCGAGGAGTAGAGATAGAGGTGTGATCGGAGGGAGACAAAGGCCGACCGAGACAGGGGTGAATGGGGAGAAGGGAGCAGGGAAAGGAAACCGAGAGTTGGGAGAAACGAGGATAGAAGTGTGGTGATGGTGGTGTCAGAGTTGCCGAGCCGAGTTGGACAGGAGGAGATTGGGGGAACAGTAACCCGATTGTGAAGAAGAAAGGACGAGAGAAAGACACGAGAAAATTCAAACTCGCGCGAGAGAAAAAAATAGAGAAACTCTTTTATAATTATAGTTTGAATTGTATATATATATATATATATTTGGAGTGGAAAGAAGACCCGAGGGAATTGGGAGAAAAATTTGGGAAAAAATGGTGGGAATATCGATTCGAAATTTCTAGGGAAACAGATTGATTAACACAAAATCGTTGACTCACACCGCTAAGACACCGAGGATTTTTGGCAGGACACAAAGGTAAGGAAAATTCTCAAGGCAGCTAGAGTTAAATATACATAATTTCTATGCGTTTATAGTTATAAAATTGTTAGGCTAAATTTCTCAATTATCGGAATATAGAAAACCCGAGGCCGAATTTATGATTTTGGAATTTAAGAAAATTTTAAACTCCGTAGATTGACCCAACTACTGATATAGATTTATTCGATTAAAGTAGACAAAATCTCAATAAATATAATTATTGATTTTAAACCAAATACCCCTAGTTCTGGTCTCTCTGTACCGAGTATTGGAATTTTAACTGAAAAATAGCTTGTTAGCCCTTTTAAATTGTTTTGAGAAACAAATTGAATTTATACGCGACCTAAGGAAAGATGAACAGCTTATACAGAATTATTGATGTGACGTGCTTGAGCGTATGCTGACTGTGTGTCACACGGTCTGACTTGCACCGATTTTGAGGCAAGGGCGTTGATGAGACTATGCTACACTGTTAATGTTACCGTGTAACGATGTCACAATAGTCGTTGTTTGTGGGCCCCTAAGGGTGGCCATGGCCGGTTGGGCTGGTCTATTACATTGAGATTATGCTACACTGTTAATGGTAACGATGTCACAACAGTCGTTGCTTACGGGCCCACAGGGGTGGCCATGGCCGGCTAGGTTGGTCCGTTACATCAATGGTGAACTGTTTTTGATTTTGGTCTTCGGATATTCTGATGAGTGAGCCGTTCGTGTAGCTAACCACTCCTACGGAAATTGACATCTCGACACACCTGATCAGTGATTGCCCGGAGTCACCGACATTGGCTAGTTGTCATTTATGATATTTGATATAACATGTATTTCCCTGTCTCATCTATTTAAAACATTTTTTTGAATTTTTTGCATGAACTGAGATATTTGAAAATCTATTTGTTTTGCTACTGAAAAACTATAAGTTTTCCTGAATTTACCACAGTAGCTAATTTTTACTACCGATACATGTTCTGTTTGCTAAAAATCTGATTTTGGTATCTGTGCATTTGTCGTACTATTTATGTACTCTGTGAAAATGTTCCAGATTTGGTAACTGTATATATATATATATATATATATATATCTTAGGTAGTATATTTATTTACCTACTATGGGGGTTTTCTTACTGAGCATGTTAAGCTCACCCTTTACTCTTCTCCACAGATTCACACCAATAGTTGGATTGACTCCCTAAGTGAAGGTATTTTGCACAGTCACTCATCAGTGAGAAATCACCTGAGCTAGAGGTACACCCAGTAAGGATAACTATTTTGTATCT
The DNA here is from genome assembly GCA_033439115.1 of Firmiana major. Classification (NCBI taxonomy): domain Eukaryota; kingdom Viridiplantae; phylum Streptophyta; class Magnoliopsida; order Malvales; family Malvaceae; genus Firmiana; species Firmiana major. Next base: position 46,745,414 of record CM065905.1, read on the forward strand.
AAAATTTTTTGTAAGTACAATAATGTATACAAGTTCCATTTGGGGAATGTGGTTGAGACTACTTTGTAAGTGAACAAGTATACCGATTTAATGGAATAGTATTTTTTTTTTGTTTTTAAACTATTACCAAGAGAATTTAAATCTCATAGACGAATTTATGGATTTTGATCTATTATCGACTCGTAGCCCAACCAAAATATTTGTAAATTTGGGTCGTTACAGAAGTTGGTATCAGAGCAAGGTTGGCCTGATAGGAGTCGTTATTTGGAGTAAGAGAAAATTTGGAAAGTTCACATCCCTAGTATTACTGTACATTATTTAGATACAAACGAGTATACGTGGCTCTATTTTACTAAGAAATTGCTATTGAATGCAAGAAGTCGATTAGTTATGGTTGGTGGATGATGAGGTCGACCGAAGGGACGAGGGGGCAGGTTATCTCGAGGCCGCGAGGAGAGGCCTGAAGGATCGGGTGTCCCCACTGCTGAACAGCCTGCTCGTAACCCTACTGAGAGCTCCGAGGCCCGAATTACTAGTCAGGAACGGGGTGTAGAGTCCATACTGATTCTGATCGGGCAAGTGATGGCCATGCTGGACAACCCACCGGGCACTGCTGCTCAGACTGCACCTGCTACTCCAGTAGTTGCATCGGACATGCCTGCGTCAACCCAGACAGCACCAGTGCTGCCAACAGCTGCCAACAGAAGAACCTTCTACTACACTACCACAAACCCCGCCTGTACCACAATCATCGGCACCAATGGTCCCACAGCAATATAATAATGATATGGGGTATGAGTGTGAACTAGATAGGCTAAGGCACTTTCAGGAATTCAAACCTTCATCCTTTAATGGGGTCAAGGATCCAATGGTTGCAGAGGACTGGATAAATGAGATGGAGAAGCTTTATGGGTTTTTTCGATGTAACTCTACCAAGAAAGTTGCATTTGTAGCTTTTATACTAAGAGGAGAAGCTGAACACTGGTGGAAGTCCACTCGACTGATCCTAAGAAATAGGCATGGGGCAATCACTTAGGACTTATTTCTTGATGCCTTCCAGAGGATGTACATTCTGGATACTACCTAGAGGAGACTATAGACGGAATTCTCAAACTTGACTCAAGGGAATAGATCTGTGGATAGATACGAGTCAAAATTCACCTCATTGGGAAGATATGACACCATGGACTATGAGGCAAAGAAAGTTCAGAAGTTTATGGACGGACTGAGGCCCTCAATTCGAGCCCGACTAGCCCCGTTTGATATCATCACCTATGATGAGGCAGTTCACTGAGCCTAGTTGTGCGAACAAGATTACAAGATGCACACCTTTGAGTCTAACAAAGTGGGCAAAGGTAAGGAGTAGGATCGAAAAAGGCCAGCTGGGGATAAGAGTGGCAGAGATGGTATGAGGCCATTGATTAAGTGATAAAGGCACAATGAGGAGTTACGAGGTAGGACTATTAGGCCTCAGCAGCTACTAAGGGGTTTGTGACTGGAGGACCTTGATCTAATAATGAGGTGTGTAGACACTGTGGGGGAAATCACAGTGATGGGCCCTATTATGGAATGACTAAGACTTGCTTCAGATGTGATAAGATGGGGCATTTGATCAGAAACTGCTCAGAGAGTACCGGCACAGCCCCACAGAGGAACACAGAACAAAATAGATCACCTACTACTACCTCCACTCCAAAGAGGAAGGAAACAGTGGAAGAAAAGGGTAAGCGGGTTGTAGGAAAGGGACGAGTGTACGCTCTAGAGCGGGAGGCGACAGAAATTGATGCACCAATTGAAGCATTTAAAGGTACCATTCTAATTTTTGATATTAAGGCAGTAGTTTTATTTGATTCTGGTGCAACTCATTTATTTATATCGCCCATGTTTGTATGTAAATTAATTCCATATGTACAACCTAAACCACTAGGAATGGTGCTAACGATTTAGACACCAATGAAAGATAGTCAAATGACAGAGTAACTATATAAAGAGTGTAGACTTAAAATAGGAGACAAGAACATGTTAGCAAACCTGATCCTACTAGATATGTATGATTTTGATGTGATTTGGGCATGGACTGGTTAGCAATAAATCGAGTTGTTCTTGATTGTCATAAGAGGACAGTGACATTTTTGCCCAAAAAATATGTTGTAAAATTTTTTGATAAGTAATGGAATGAAAATTTACTGCTAAATGACATAGTCTTATTAATAATATGGATAATAATATTTTTAAAGGTTACATTGCGCATGTAATCAACATGGATAAGGCAAACCCGGATATGGACGATATTCCCGTAGTCGGGGAGTTTCTCGACGTATTTTCGGATGATTTACCAGGGCTACCTCCGGATAGGGAGATGGAGTTATGTATCGATTTGGTGCCTGGTACTAAGCCCATATCCAAGCCTCCTGATTGAATGGCCCCTGTAGAGTTGGAAGAGTTGAGGAAGTAACTGCAGGAATTGCTAGATAAGGGGTTCATCAGACCGAGTGTTTCACCATGGGGTGCACCGGTATTATTTGTGAAAAAAAAAGATGAGAGTCTCAGGTTGTGCATCGATTACAGATTATTTAATTAGGTAACCATCAAGAAAAAAAACCCCTTACCTCGTATCGATGATTTGTTGGACCAACTGCGAGCGGCACAGATCTTTTCCAAGATTGATCTGAGGTCAGGATACCATCAGTTGAAGATCAGGAGTGAGGATGTACCCAAGACAGCATTCAGAACATGATATGACCATTATGAGTTTTTGGTCATGCCTTTTGGGTTGACGAATGCTCCTATAGCTTTCATAGCACTGATGAACGAAGTGCTCAAGCCATACTTTGATAGATTTGTCATAGTTTTCATTGATGATATTTTGGTGTATTCCAAGTCCAGAGAAGAACACAAGTAACATTTGAGAATGGTCCTACAAACCCTCAGGGAGAAGAAGTTGTATGCCAAGCTCAGTAAGTGTGACTTTTAGTTAGATCAAATTACATTTTTGGGTCATATTGTGCCGAAAGATGGGGTGGCTGTGGATCCGTTTAAGATCGAGGAGTGGTGAAATGGGAAAGACCCAAGACTGTCACTGAGATTCAAAGTTTTTTGGGTTTGGCCGAATATTACAGAAGATTTGTGGAGGGTTTCTCTAAGTTAGCTGCTTCTCTGACATGACTTACAATAAAAAATGTTAAGTTTGAATGGAATGACGCATGTGAAAAGAGCTTTCAGGAGTTGAAGTACCGACTGACCACCGTACTTATATTGACTATCCCTGCTAGTTCGGGAGGCTTCTCGACGTATACAGATGCATCTAGTCAAGGTCTGGGATGTGTATTGATGCAAAATAGGATGGTAGTGGCTTATGGCTCCCGCCAGTTAAAAGACCATGAGAGAATCTATTCGACCCACGATTTGGAATTGGCAGCCATAGTGTTTGCACTAAAAATATGGCGCCATTATCTATATGGAGATAAGTTTTAGATCTTCACAGACCATAAAAGCCTCAAGTATTTATTTTCTCAGAAGGAATTGAACATGAGGCAGAGAGGTGGATAGGGCTTCTGGAAGACTATGACTGTGAGATCCTATACCACCCAGGAAAGACGAATGTAGTAGCAGATGCCTTATGCAGAAAGAATATGGGGTTGGTATCTTACATGATGATTCGAGAACATTCTGAACCTTAACTTCGACATTGAACCCTCTGACACTGCCAGTTGTGGTGTGATAGCTAGCCTGAGGGTAGAACCAGACTTGATTGACAGAATTCGACAGGCTCAGCATGCTGATAAGTACTGTGTAGATATGGCTGGTCAGATCTAGCTGGGCACTGTGACAAATTTTGAAGTTAGCCCTGATAGTCTATTGAAGTTCAAAAGTAGAATTTGTATTCCCGATGATGCACAGTTGAAGAAATTGATATTGAAAGAAGCTCATTCCTCTAGGTATACATTGCACCCGAGAAGTAATAAGATGTATCAAAATTTACGAAAATTATACTAGTGGTCAGGGATGAAAAAGGATGTAGCCGAATTTGTAGCCCGGTGTCTTGTGTGTTAGCAGATCAAGGTAGAAGATTAGAAACTAGCAGGGTTGTTACAGCTACTACCGATACCCACATGGAAAGGGGAACATGTTACCATGGATTTTATTATGGGGTTGCCAAGGACCTGGAAAAACCATGATGCGATTTGGGTAATTGTTGATAGATTGAAAAAGTTCGCCCACTTCCTAACTATGAAGTCCACTGATACTTTGAGTGCACTAGCAGGTCTATATGTACGAGAGATAGTAAGACTACATGGCATACCAGCTAGTATTATATCTGACATAGATTCTTGGTTTACTTCACACTTCTGGTAACATTTCCAAGAAGCCATGGGAACCCAACTGAATTTTAGCACAGCTTTTCATCTTCAGACAGATGGGCAGTCGGAGAGAACCATTCAGACATTGGAGGATATGTTGAGGGCTTGGGCTCAAGATTTTAAAGGCTCCTAGGATAATCATTTACCGCTAGCGGAGTTTGTGTACAATAATAGTTATCTCTCAAGTATCAGAATGGCACCTTATGAAGCATTGTACGGTCGAAGGTGTCGGTCGCCAATCGGATGGGAAGAAGTGGGAGAAAGGAAGATATTTTCTCCCAATCTGGTTAAACAAGCTTCTAAGGATGTCCGATTGATTTGTGAGAGGCTGAAAACAGCTTAGAGCTGGCAAAATAGTTATGCTGACCAAAGACGTAGGCCTTTGGAATTTTCAATAGGAGATTCAGTATTTCTAAACGTTTCTCCACCCAAGGGCATAATGAGATTGAGGAAGAAAGGAAAGTTGAGTCCCCGTTATATAGGACCTTTCGAGATCTTAGACCGAGTGAGAGATAAAGCTTACAGATTGGCGTTACCACCTGATTTATCGAGCATTCATAATGTCTTCCATGTCTCGATGCTTCAGAAGTATCATCCGGATCTGACATATGTGATTAAGTATGAATACTGGATAGGAAGGATAAGGTATTACGATCTAAGACCATTCCTTTGGTCAAGGTCTTATGGCAGTATCACACTTCGGAAGAGGTCACGTGGGAATTAGAGAGTCTAATACGAGAGAAGTACCCATACCTTTTTATGAATTGATGTACTCTTAAATTTAGGGACCAAATTTCCTAAGGTGGGGAGAATGTAAATCCCAAAATTTCCCTGTAAATTTGTTCGTAAAAATGTACAAGTTGAAATGAAATGTACGTTTGGTATAAAATAAAACAAATAGATAAATAAATAAATAAATAAATAAAAATAATTATAATTATAATAATATATATAATAATAAAAAAAGGGATGAAACTGAAAACATGAACCCCCCTTCATACACACCGACTCTATACATCGACTCCTACACACAGAACTCCACTGCATCGCCCGTCTCCTGTCAAACCTGCTCTCATTTTCCCTCCAGTAACACGTCTGCAGTTCGGCCACTCTGTCTATGTCCTGTACGCCACTAGAAAATTGAAATAAAAGGATGAGAAAGAGAGACTGGGTGGAAAAGAAAGAAACAGAGAATGGAGGAAGGGAACCTGAGAAAATCGAGAGATTATGGAGGCTAGAACAGAAGGCTCTAACCTCTGTAAACTACAATAAAGGCGAGGGAGGAAGAAAGGGTGGAGGCTGAAAAGATGATGGTGAAGGTGGCTAAGACACGATAGGAACAAGAGGACGTGACGAAGAGCTGAAAATAGAGGGCGATCGAAAGGAAGCAGGTGACAGAGAAAGGAAACAGAGTTAGGAAAAATGAGAACTAGCTGGGGTGGTGAGACTGTGAGGAGAGGAACGGTGAAGGTGGAATACAAATAGAGGCCGGTGACTAGTTAGAGGGCTTGGTACCGGAGGGGGAAGTCGAGAAACAGAGAACTCCTCTGTTTTCTACACCAGGAGAGGTCTTAGCTGGTTATAGGAAAGAGGCACAAAGCATGGGCTGCTAAGGGTTATTACAGGAGTCAGAGGCAGCTGGACGTGCGACCACTGTGTCTGGTCGCCCCTCGACACTTGAAACAGAAGTGAGGAGTAGAGACAGAGGCGTGATAGGAGGGAGACAAAGGCTAGCCGAGACATGGGTAAACAGAGAGAAGGGAGCGGGGAAAGGAAATCGGGAGTTAGGAGAAACGATGATAGAAGTGTGGTGACGGTGGTGCCAGAGTTGCCGAGTCGAGATGAACGGGAAGAGATCGAGGGAATAGTAACCCGATTGTGAAGAAGAAAAGAGGAGAGAAAGGCACGGGAAAATTCAAACCCACGCTAGAGAAAAGAAAAAAATAGAATTCTTTTATAATTATATTTGGACGGTGGTGCCAGAGTTGTCGAGTCGAGATGGACGGGAGGAGATCGAGGTAACAGTAACCCGATTGTGAAGAGGAAAAGAGGAGAGAAAGGCGCGGGAAAATTCAAACCCGCGCTAGAGAAAAGAAAAAAATAGAATTCTTTTATAAATTCAAACCCAAAAACATCAGTTCATGCACGTGTTCATGATATATAAAGCAGTTCATACTATTCAAATTAGTGCACAAGTCTTAAATAAAGCATGGAAAATCATCATGTGGAGGTCATAATTAAAGAACGAAAAGTCATCATGCAAGGTGCACTTAAAAGCAGTTCATACTCAACACAAATCAGTACAATTTAGCATTTGTCAGGACTCAGCCTCTCCCTTGGGCTGTCCTGACCCATAAAACAATTTTAAAACATGGATTCATCATCAAAGCAAGTGACATGTGAGATTAGGCAAATAATAATAATAAGTGTAATAACTATGACTATGGCCATATCCTCTATGATCCCAGGCTACACGGATCCTAGTGTGCGGGGTATCACCTCTATCTGCTTCTGCATAGGAGGTGGGTCACGTCCAACCCGTCGGTCCATAGTAGATCTAACCTTCATCCGAAGATGGTATATATATATATATCCATACATGGTACAACGTACTCCATTCTATATGCACTATACAACGTAATCCGTGGACTTATATCACCCCATCATATCGTGCCACATCTCAATACGCACGTGCGAGCCTATTTAATCAGTGTGACACACAGTCTACTCGAAGCTCCTAGCACGGCTCCCAACATGTTATAAAAATCACGTGCGAGTAATCTCTAGCACGGAATGTATAGTAGACATCTAGTACGAGAACACTCCAGCACCATGCCATAAAATCCATGTGAAAACTTGTGCGAGCTAAGCTTCAGCACTTATGCATGTAAAAGTCTAGTGCGAGCACCACTCCAGCACTAATGAATGTATAAACACGTCAAATCTCGTGCGAGCAAGTCTTCAGCACCATGCCATAGTTTGTCTTAATGTTAACGATGTCACAACAGTCATTGTTTGTGGGCCTACAGGGGTGGCCATGACTGACTGGGCTGATCTGTTACATCAGTGGTGAACTGTTTCTAATTTTGGTCTTTGGATATTTTGATGAGTGAGCCGTTTGGGTAGCTGACCACTCCCACGACAATTGACATCTCGGTACACTGATGAGTGCCATATTTTATTATTTATTTCCTTCTACATTTTAATATTTTGCTATGTTCCTCATGTTAATTAGAGTACTTATGTTAATTTTGTGATTTTGGCAGATAAATTGGGCTTTAAGAGCTTAACCGAAGAAATCGGACAGTTTTAGTGCTGTTTGGAATTTTGGCTTTAAACGGAGTTCCAGTCCTCCAAATTATGCAAAGTCAGGCCTAGTGAAACGCTGCCTTACTGATTTACAACTTTAAAGAAGAGCATAAGATTCAATTCGGCCTATTTCCACTCCAAAACCAGCTGTGAAGAAAAAGCTTGAATATGTCAATCGCTTTTCCTACTTGTAATAGGATTGTCGAATTTAGGTTTTTTTACTATATATTATAGTTTCATTTTCTTTAGGCAGAACATCAGAAAAGAGACAGAAGAGGGCAGTTGTCGAAATAAAAAAATAATTCACCCTCTATATTTTTTTTCGTTTCCAATAATCATGTGCTGCTAAATCTTTTATTCGGTTCAAGGGAATCGAATACAGTAAACTTCAACAATTGAGAAACACGGTTTGTTGTTCTAAACTATCTTTTGATTCAATTATCTATTGTTTTTAGTATTAATTGATTCGATTGCATGAGAAAATTATATGATTTTGGCCAATTAGATAATCTTCGCATGTGATTGTATGCTATCTGAAATTTTCAAAATTCGTAATTGTTGTGATAGAAATAAGAATCAGTAGCATTTAGGGTTCGGTAACTCTAGTGAAACAATAGAACGTATTAAACATTCAACCCGTGGCTGGAGTGTTATTCGATCAGTATTCTTCCTAAAGTGTTAATGCTATTCCTAGTCTAAATAGGATTGCGTCAAAACTGATTTGATTAGGGATAAGAATTTAATTCGGGTGTTGGGCTTGAGTTAATGATAGAAGGGAAGAAGAGATATTATCTTACTGGGAGATAATACCTTAGCTAAATAATTGAAGACAATGTGGTAAATTAGGTGTTAATGATCAATTGTTAGTTACTAGAAAGCTCCTTTGAATCGAAGTTGTTAATCTTGGTTTACTCTTTTCATAATTAATTGAATATCAATTCTATTTTAGGATTTTAATTCTGTTAAGTTAAACAGCCCCCAATTATTTTAGTTATTGTATGATAATTAATCCACCAGTCTCTAGGGTTTAACCTGGATTTACCGCTACTACAAAATTTCGGTAAGACCCGTAATTTAAATTTGGTTGAATTCGACACTCACTAAATTTTGGTGCCATTACCGGGGAATGATTCGGATTAATTACTGTGTTTTTATATTATTCTTATTATTTTGCTTTTTAATTCTTGCGATTTTGTGTTTTTATTTTTATTTATTTATTTTGTTTAGGGTTTTTGGTACTATTTATATTACTATTCATAGAAAAATATTTTGTTGAGTTAGGAGATGTGTGAGTACTTGATTTCAAGTGAAAACATTAAAATAAAACAAACCACGGTAATACCCTGGCCCCATCTTATCTCGGCAAATTCCATCATTTTCTTATAGTTTTAACCCATTTTTTGTTTTACTTGTGATTATTTTGCAATTTTTTATTTTGTGTTTTTATGACCAGATCCTACCAATCAAGTGAAATTGCACTTCAATTTGATCCAAAGATAGAGAGAACCTTGAGGAGGTTGAAAAGGGACCAAGAAGCTACAACCGTTGTAGAACCCTTAAATCCCGAAAGTACGCCGGACAAGAGCTCAATAGAGGAGTTGGACACTGACAGCATCGCAATTAATAATAACAGGACTTTGAAGGAGCTTGCTGCTCCTGACTTAAACTTACAACCTTTGTGTATTGAGTATCTTACTTTAGATGCAGCTTTTGAACTTAAATCGAGACTAATACATCTTCTGCCTACTTTTCGTGGACTTGCAGGTGAAGATCCCCACAAGCACCTGAAAAAAATTTCATGTGGTGTGTTCGAGCATGAAACCACAGGGCATATCAGAGGATCAAATCAAGCTGAGGGCATTCCTCTTCTCGTTGGCAGATCAAGCGAAAGACTGGTTATACTACCTTCATTTCAGGATCAATACATTCCTAGAATGAGATGAAGCGATTATTTTTGGATAAGTATTTCCCTACTTCTAGGGCTGCAAATATAAGAAAAGAGATATGCGACATTCGGCAATACAATGGTGAAACCCTGTAAAAGTATTGGGAGTGTTTTAAGAAGCTGTGAGTGAGCTGTCCAACCACAAGATTCCTGACTACCTTCTAATCCAGTATTTCTATGAAGGTTTAATGCCAATGGATAGGAGCATGCTTGATGCTTCCAGTGGAGGAGCACTAGTTGATAAGACCCAGAGGCTGCGAGGAATCTTATTGCCAACATGGCAGCCAATATGCAATAGTTCAAGAATATATTGGATCACACACCAAAGAAGGTGAACGAGGTAAGTACTTCCAACCTGGAACGTCGAATTTCTGATCTAACCTCTTTAGTTCGTCAAATGGCAGCAGGGAACCTACACGTAGCAAAGGTGTGTAGAATCTATTCGTTGGCAGGACACAACACTGACATGTGTCCGACTTTGTAAGAAGATGACCCGACCATGCAACAAGCGAATGCCATAGGAAATTTTCCAGGTCAGCCCTAATGGAGACATGATCCGTATGGAAATACATATAACCCAGGCTGGAGAGATTATCCCAATTTGAGATATGGTAACCAAGCTGGCTATCAACATTTTGTTCAGAGGCAGTAAACAAATCAATCCACAAGCTCAGGTTCAGGTATGTCACTTGAAGAGATTGTGAAAAACCTTGCTAACAACACTTTGCAATTCCAACAGGAAACAAGGACAAGCATCCAGAACTTGGAAAAACATATGGATCAACTAGCAACCACGATTGGTAGATTAGAAGCTCAAGGTTCTGGGAAGTTACCATCTCTAACAATAAAGAACCCTTGGGAGAATGTGAGTGCCATAGTTCTATGTAGAGGAAAAGAGATCGAAAGGCAGATTTCAGAGGCAAAGGAAAGGTTGAGACACAGATGCAACCTGTTATAGATAACACTAACCCTATTCGCCCTCCCTTTCCTTGCAGGTTAGCTAAGACCCAGAAAGAGGAACAACAAAAAGAGATCATGGAGGTATTTAAGAAGGTGGAAATAAACATACCACTTTTGGACGCAGTTAAGCAAATTCCAAGGTATGCGAAATTCCTTAAAGAGTTGTACACGACAAAGAGGAAACTAAGAGGCGATGAGAAGGTAAGTGTGGGGGATAATGTATCTAGGGTCATTCAGAGAAAACTACCCAAAAAGTGTAAAGACTCAGGTACGTTTACAATCCCTTGCATCATTGGTAATAGGAAAATCGAACATGTCATGGCAGATTTTGGTGCATCAATTAATGTTATACTTTTTTCAATTTATGCATCCTTAAATCTAGGTCCTTTGACAAAACTGGAGTGATCATACAATTAGCAGATCGGTCTAATGCATACCTCGAAGGGGTAGTTGAGGATGTTTTGGTGCAGGTGAATTAGTTGATCTTTCCCATTGATTTCTACATTCTGCATATGGAGGATAGCAAAACCCAGTGAATCCCGCACCAATAATTTTAGGCCTGCTCTTTCTTACCACTGCCAAGAGTAAGATTGATGTGTTTGATGGGACATTAACCATGGAGTTCGATGGAGAGATTGTCAAAATTAGCATCTTCGATGCTATGAGGTATCCAACAGATGTACTGTCACACCCCACTTCCGAGTGCCCTTTTATCCATACACACACTACTACGGTTGGGCTGTGAGGTGATGCAATTACTAAAAATTTCATTCATTTACAGTGAAAAATTTAAAATTTAATTCACACTCTCAGGTGTGTAAATATACAAAATTAATTGTATAATAATATCTTTACATAACATCCCCATACCACTGTTTACATTTTCAACTTGTAACTCTACGATACAATATATTAGATACAAAATACTCATGTGTATACAAATCTTATACCTTTGCAACTAGTGGGAGTTGTCTAACACAAAAAGAGATCAAGAGACCATCGCTCTCCTACTTCTCAGTATCTGGAGGGGGAAAATAGTGGGGTGAGCAAACCACAACTCAGTAAGGAAATGAATGGTAGCAGGTAGATATCGTACTACCTACATTGCCCATGCATGTATAAAGCAAAACCATGTTGAATGTAAATGGAAATATTACTAGAAAATGCATTTAAACATTACTTCTCACATAAGTGTTTTCATGAAAACAAGTATATGATACTCCCATTTAAAAAGATGTCATAAACGGTGCTATCATAACACGAGCATTCAAAAGCGAGAGGTTTATCAAATCTCAACCCTCTTCACTTCTCTCAAATTATTTCTTTTCTGAGTTACTCAATTTCTAATATCTCTGAGATGGGCATGGAATTTTCGGTAATCAAATATCCATGACATATGGTCATAGTCAGTGATCCCAAGCCTCACTGATCAGGTGTGCACAGGGCATCACTTCGCCTGAAGGGGGATGGGTCAGTCTTACCCTCTGGCTCATCTCAATCATCCTCATCTCCTCATATACTCACGGTATAAGGTACGCCATGTGTCATCTACATGATACTCATACTCACGTGCACCCAACACGGTACATAGTATACCAACAGACAACTACACAGTACTACGTACGATCGTGGACCCAAGTCCATACTCCAACTCCGATGGACTTTTCATCTTGAACCATGTCTCATATACCAGGCGAGCAATCAACGCGACACACAGTCATCGCAAGGCTCTAGTGCATTACGATTTATTATTAAGGCCCAGCCTGTTCTGAGGCCGTCGACTGGCATACCCTTGGGTACCAGACCCCCAGGTTTACCTCAACTCAGTAAAAACATGTGCGAGATAACACTCCAGTACATTATCATTTTAAAACCACGTTTGAGTCACGCTCCAGTACGGTTTATCAAATCATGTAGACGTATGCGAGTCAAACTCCAGCATAGTCAATATCATTAAAACGGGTGTGAGCTAAAGCTCCAACACCATTTCACATCTCAAATCCGATAGGTGGCTACTTTCTCTTTTAAAACTCAAAACATGTTTATTTATGCAGTATGCATTTCCATGCTAAAAACATGTAAAACTAGCCGACCTATCCTTCTCATTTCTCAATCACAAAATCAGTATATGGATGAGAAAACATCAATACATCATACATAGATGTAAAATCATTAAAAACATGCATATCATGCTATTTCCTTACCCATCCCATTTCTCAATACATATATATCATAATACATTTCATGCTTCCATATCATTTCAGAGAATTGTAGTATCGTACTAATTCAAGTGATATATCTACAAAGTTACAGTAAAATACGTACAAATATCTCTATAGCTAACACACAGTCCCTTACCTCGAATCGCGCTCATATTTCCTTTGTCATGTATACTCCGTTCACGATCCGGGTTATCCGTGTTTCGCGTATTTCAAGCTACACGTATAAATCATCAAGTCATTTTCTTTTTCCTCTTCTAAACCTCCACATTATCATTTATTGATTTATTCATACTCCTCAACCCATTAAATCACATTTCATCTTTCTCACAAATCTCATTATACTTCTCTTAAGTACTCCACCATTTCTCATGGATTTCCTCTCCATAAGTCCTTTTCAATATTACTCACTCATCACTACACTCATCATTTCTAACCATATTTCACATCTCATGCAACCCATTAAATGCTTAGAAACCTATATTTAAAGCTTGAAGGTTGAAGAGCTTACCCTCTTACTTAGTCAATCTTGTGGTAGCGACAACTCCTTCTCTTGGTCACACCAATGTGTGATTTTTGGGTATGTTGTTCTCCTTGCTTCAAGGAACAACTTTCCCTTCTTGAGCTTCTTCCAAAACTGACTGAAATGTGGTGATTTCTAGAGTGAGAAAGCTTGGGCCTTGAGAGAAAAATGGCAGGTGAGGAAGAGTTCTGAGTTTTTAATCCAATCCTGAGCTCTTTTTTATAGATGTAGGCTTGTGAGATCGAACTAGTCCTTATACAGATCGATTTCTGCACGTTTGGTAGTCCATTTCACCTAACGCAACCACTACCAGATCGATATTCTCCCTTGATGAGATTGATCTGTCGAAGGGTAATTTTTCTCTTAGAGATCGATCTGCCTCTTGTAGGAGATCGATCTACTCTTTACAGAACCTTTAAGAAGATCGATCTGTTTGGCTTTGAGATCAATTTGTTCTCAAACAGAGAGCTAAGGAGATCGATCCTCTTGTCTTAAAATCGATTTCTCATTACAGAATGTCTAACCGATCAATTTGGCTCCATTGGAGATCGATCTGTCCTATTTCATAGTTCAAAATAAGGTCAGTTTAGCTTTTCTAGATCGATCTCTCATCCTATGAGATCGATCTTACCTTCATATTTCCAGATTTTACTGCAGTTTTCTGTAGCAACCTCACTCAAAACACCCTAAATTTGCTATCATGCTCATCTCTTCATTCATCCTCCTTTGAGACTTGAAAATGACTTTCATTCATACTTTATACACATTAAAACTTATGTGTAACCCTTGTATAACCAAATGTACACAATATATGACCAAATGGAAACATAAAGGTTTGCACCACTTGTGCAAATTTCACTCCATTTTACTCCAATACTCATATTTCATTTCACTCACATTCATCATATATCAAAGTCCAATTCCTCATATTCATACTTAATGCAACTTTTACATACATAACAACTCTTATTACAAGTGTGTACATTAATCTTATGGACTTTTCATCACATATGCTTCATATTACTAATACATTACAATACTTCATGAGTTCATTTACATATATACAAGGTTAAACCTATACGGGGTCTCACATGCACATTTAGTATTTTCCATTGACAGTTTTGATATCTTGACGCAGGATACATTTGAAGTAAGTAGAATTGATGAGCTGGAAGTAGTGATCAGTAAAAGCTTGATGCGGAAGGAGGCTGAATTGGAGCTAAGTCCTGAAGTTGAAGAAATGATCATGACCATGCAGTCATTGCAGCCTAGGTATGAAGTTAAAAGATTGGAACTACCATTTTCTCACACGAAGCTACTACCTTCTATTGTGCAGGCATCGATTCTGGAATTGAAGTCTTTACCTGACCACTTGAAGTATGCTTACCTGGGAGATGATGAGACACTTTCAATCATTATTACGAAGAACTTGACAGTGGTGTAAGAAGAAAAGTTAATCAAAGTGCTTCATGATCATAGAACGGCCATAGGATGGACCATAGCTGACATTAAGGGAATTAGTCCATCCATGTGTATGCACAAAATTCTGTTGGAAGAGGGATCTAAGCCAAGCCGAGAGCCTCAAAGAAGATTGAATCCCTAGATGATGGAAGTAGTCAAGACAGAGATTCTAAAGTTGTTGAATGCATGTATAATCTATCTAATTTTGGATAGTAAATGGGTGAGTCCAGTCCATGTTGTGCCAAAGAAGACTTGGATCACAGTTATGAGAAATCAAAATGATGAGTTTGTTCCAACGAGAGTGCAGAATGGGTGGAGAGTGTGTATAGACTACTGCAAGCGGAATTCAGTAACTAGAAAGGATCACTTTCCTTTACCCTTCATTGATCAAATGATTGAGCGTTTAGCTGGTAAATTTCACTACTGTTTTCTTGATGGATTTCCAGGTTATAACCAGATTGTGATTGCACCAGAAGATCGGGAGAAAATAACTTTTACATGCCCATTTGGAACATTTCCTTTTAGGAGGATGTCATTCAGCCTTTGTAATGCACAGGTACTTTTTAAAGATGTATGGTAAATATTTTCTCTGATTTGTTGGAAAATTGCATTGAGGTGTTCATGAATGATTTCACAGTGCATGGTGACTCATTTGATAAGTGCTTAAATCATTTGACGAGTGTGCTTGAGCGTTGCATTGAAACTAATCTAGTGCTGAATTTTAAAAACTGTCATTTCATGGTAGAATAAGGCATTGTTTTAGGGCATGTAGTTTCATCCAAGGGCATTGAAATAGACAAGGCTAAGATTAATTTGATTTTGAGCTTACCCTACCCTACTAGTGTGTGAGAAGTTCATTCTTTTCTTGGTCATGCAGGTTTTTACTGCAGATTCATTAAGAACTTCTCGAAGACAGCACTACCATTGTCGAAGTTGTTATAGAAGGATGTACCCTTTGAATTCGACGAAGAGTGCAAGGTAGCTTTCGACAAATTGAAGTCATCTTTGACTTCTGCCCCTATCATTCAACCACCAGATTAGGAGTTGCCTTTCGAAATAATGTGTGATGCAAGCAATTATGTAGTGGGGGCTGTTTTAGGATAGTAGGTCGTTAACCAAGCCTATGTGGTCTATTATGCGTCAAGGATGCTTAACCCAGCTCAGTGCAATTATTCCACGATCGAAAAGGAGCTTTTAGCTATTGTATTTGCTTTAGATAAGTTTTGATCTTACTTGCTAGGGACTAAATTTGTTGTGTTTTCTGACCATACAGCTTTGAAATATCTTTTGACGAAAAAAGAGGTGAAGCTAAGCCTGATTAGGTGGATTCTTCTACTGTAAGAGTTTGATCTCGAGATCAAAGATAAGAAAGGGGCAGGAAACCTAGTAGCAGACCACTTGAGTCGGTTGGTGAGAGAAGAAGATGCAGTGCCATTGCAAGAAACTTTCCCTGATGAACAGCTCTTTATGGTGCAAGGTATGACCCCTTGGTATGCTGACTTGGTAAATTATTTGGTTACTAAGGTCATACCTCAAGATTTGAGTAAAGCTAAAAAAGATAAAATAAAAAGTCAGGCTAAATACTATGTATGGGATGAACCATATTTGTGGAAATATTGTTCTGATCAAATTATTAGAAGGTGCATCCCTGATTCAGAAATTCAGTCTATCTTTACTTTTTGCCATGCATATGCCTGTGAGGGTCATTTTGGGCCAAAGAGAACAGCTAGGAAAGTGTTAGATAATGGTTTTTATTAGCCTACCTTGTTTCATGACATTTATGTATTCTGTAAAAATTATGAACGATGTCAAAGGATAAAGAACTTAAACTGTAGGAATTAGATGCCTAAAACTCCTATACTTGTGTGTGAAATTTTTGATGTGTGGGGTATTGACTTTATGGGTCCATTTCCTCATTCCTTTGGGTTTGTTTACATTCTACTTGCTATTGATTATGTGTCGAAATGGGTGGAAGCAAAGGCCAAAAAAACTGATGATTTGCGAGCTGTTGCAGGTTTTATCAAATCTAACATTTTCAGCAGGTTTGGCATACCAAAAGCATTGATTAGTGATCAGGGGACTTATTTTTGTAATCGATCAATGGAAGCTTTGTTAAAGAAGTATGGAGTCCTGCACAAAACCTCCACAGACGAATGGATAGGTCGAGGTGTCTAATAGGGAAGTCAAGTTGATCTTGGAGAAAACGGTAAATCCAAACAGAAAAGACTGGAGTCTTAGACTTGACGATGCTTGTGGGCTTATAGGACAGCATATAAGACGCTTATTGGGATGTCTCGTATAGGCTAGTTTTTGGTAAGTTGTGTCATCTGCCTGTAGAGTTAGAACACAAGGCTTATTGGGTAGTTAGACGATGCAACATGGACTTACAATAAGCAGGTTTGGAAAGGAAGTTGCAGTTGCAAGAATTAGAGGAAATTCGACTTGAGGCCTATGAGAACCCACGAGTTTACAAGGAGAAGACCAAGGCATTTTATGATAAGATATCATTAGGAAGCAATTTGTGGTTGGCCAAAAAGTTTTGCTATATAACTCAAAATTGAAGTTGATGCCTGGTAAGTTACGTTCCCGTTGGATTGGACCCTTTGTTGTTATTAATGTATTTCCTCATAGTGCAGTTGAGATTCAAAGTATGAAAACCAACAAGGTGTTCAAGGTTAATGGGTATAGACTTAAGCCATATTATGAGGGTTTTCAAGCACACACGGTTGAGAAGGTGCAGTTAGGAGATGCGGTCTACTTGGTGTGAAGGAAGTTGCATTGTCAAGCCAACGACATTAACCAAAGGCACTGCGTGGGAGGCAACCCATGAACCCCAGATTTGATCTCTCACCCTATCTCTTTTAATTTTACTTGTCCGTTAATTGTTTTAATGATGTGCTTTACATTGGGACAATGTAAGATCTAAGTGTGGGGGGGAGAATTTAGGATTTTTAAATTTTTACATAAAAATTAAAAAAAAAAAAGATTTTTCGTGCATGTTTAGGTGTTTTCTATCACTGAAAGTTTATATTTATCATGAACTTGAATCATCTGGATTTGAAAAGAGGATAACATAATTGAATTGATTGACTTTTCATCTTAAAAATTGTTGATTAAGTGATTGATTTCGAATTGTTAATGAATTGAATTGGTAGACTTTAAACTTGTGAGATTTTGAGACTAGAGATTGAGCATTAATGTCGATCTTTATTTTCTTTTGATGTGTGATATTCTTCCATGGATGTGTTTCTCTAGAACTTGCATTGATTCTTTTTGAGATTACATTGATTCAGGCATAATAAAAGTGATTAAGGCCATTTTTTGGATGAACCACTCTAGCCAAATAGCCTACCTAACATAATTTACCATTGTTAAACCCCTTGAGCCTAATTGACTTTTCTTTGTTGAATAACTTATCTTAACCTTGAGCTTAACATGAATGACTTTACCTAACCTTAAAGATTACTAGGGCATTTAAAAATTCTTAAGCAGGTTATGAAACAAGTGTGGGAGTGAGATTAATTCCATATGTAAGTGGTGGTGATAGTGGATATAAAAAAAACCAAAAAAAAAAAAAGAGAAAAACAATAAAAAAATTTAAAAAAGAAAGAAAGAAAGAAAGAAGTTATTTGATTGATAAAGGAATTGAATAAGGAGTGAGTGATTAATAAAGTATTTGTATTTAGGTGAAAGCCCGTCGTTGATTGCTTTATTTACCTGAGTTGTAATTTTGAATGCTCTGTTAATTTTTAGGATTTTAAACTCTTTTATTCAAAAAAAAAAAAATTCCTTACCTTATCCCTAGCCCCCTTACAACCCTTGAATAAAGTCCTTTTGATTTGTGTTATGCATGAATACTAAGTAGTGGAGATTAGATGATATGCAAGCTTATGGTAGGACATGTTTTATGGAATGAATGTGAGTGAAATGCATATCCCTTAAACGCATGAGTGAACAAAGAGATTATTGTGGGGATCTACCAATTTAGTTTGCTTCATTTTGAATAAAATTTCTATGTTAGCAAATTCTTAAGATTGTTAAGGATTTTGATTCATGACATGTTATGTTTCTCGAGAATGTTGGTTGATTTTTTGTTTCTGGTTTTTGTAAGCTTAATGTGATTGAAAAGTTTTAAAGGGTGATTTAGTCATAAATTATGAGTTTGCTCGAGAATGTGCAAAAATTTAAGTGTGGGGGAATTTGATGAGTGCCATATTTTTATTATTTATTTCCTTCTACATTTTAATATTTTGCTATGTTCCTCATGTTAATTAGAGTACTTATGTTAATTTTGTGATTTTGGCAAATAAATTGGGCTTCAAGAGCTTAATCGAAGAAATTAGACAATTTTAGTGCTGTTTGGAATTTTGGCTTTAAACAGAGTTCCAGTCCTCCAAATTATGCAAAGTCAGGCCTAGTGAAATGCTGCCTTACTGATTTACAACTTTGAAGAAGAGCCCAAGATTCAATTCAGCCTATTTCCACTCCAAAACCAACTGTGAAGAAAAAGCCTGAATATGTCAATCCATTTTCCTACTTGTAATAGGATTGTCGAATTTAGGTTTTTTTACTATATATATATAGTTACGTTTTCTTTAGGCAGAACATTAGAAAACAGATAGAAGAGGGCAGCTGTCGAAATAAAAAAATAATTCACCCTCTATATTTTTATTTTCGTTTCTAATAATCATGTGCTGCTAAATCTTTTATTCGGTTTAAGAGAATCGAATCCAGTAAACTTCAATAATTGAGAAACACAGTTTGCTATTCTAAATTATCTTTTGATTCAATTATCTATTGTTTTTGGTATTAATTGATTTGATTGCATGAAAAAATTATATGATTTGGCTAATTAGATAATCTTCGCATGTGATTGTATGCTATCTGAAATTTTCACAATCCGTAATTGTTGTGATAGAAATCAAAATCTGTAGCATTTAGGGTTCATCAACTCTAGTGAAACAATAGAATGGATTAAACATTCAACCCGAGGCTGGAGTGTTATTCGGTTTGTAATCTTCCTAGAGTGTTAATGCTATTCCTAGTCTAAATAGGATTGTGTCAAAATCGATTTGAATAGGGATAAGAATTTAATTCAAGTGCTGGGCTTGAGTTAATGATAGCAGAGAAGAAGAGATGTTATCTTGCTGGGAGATAATACCTTAGCTAAATAATTGAAGACAATATGGTAAATTAAGTGTTAATGATCAATTGTTAGTTACTGGGAAGTTCCTTTGAATCGAAGTTGTTAATCTTGGTTTACTCTTTTCATAATTAATTGAATATCAATTCTGTTTTAGGATTTTAATTCTGTTAAATTAAACCCCCCCTAATTATTTTAGTTATTGCATGATAAGTAATCCACCAGTCTCTAGGGTTCGACTTGGATTTGCCGCTACTGCAAAATTTCGGTAAGAGTAATTTAAATTTGGTTGAATTCGACACTCATCAGTGATTGCCCGGAGTCACCGACATTGACCAATTGTCATTTATGATATTCGATATAGCATGTATTGCCTTGTCTCGTCTGTTTGAAACATTTTTCTGAATTGTCTGCATGAACTGAGATATTTAGAAATCTGTTTGTTTTGCTACTGAAAAACTCTGAGTTTTCTTGGATTTACCGTAGTAGCTAATTTTTACTACCGATACATGTTATGTTTGCTGAAAAACTGATTTTGGTATCTGTGCATTTGCCGTACTATTTATGTACTTTGTGAAAATGTTTCGGATTTGGCAACTATACATATATATATATTAAGTAGTATATTTATCTACCTACTATGAGGTTTTTCTTACTGAGTATGTTAAGCTCACCCTTTACTCTCCTCCACAGATTCGCACCAGTAGTTGGATTGACTCCCTAAGTCGAGTATTTTGCACGGTCACTCATCAGTGAGAAATCACCTGAGCTAGAGGTATACCTAGTAAGGATAACTATTTTGTATCTAAAATTTTTTGTAAATACAGTAATGTAGGGAATGTGGTTGAGACTACTTTGTAATTGAACAAGGGTACCGATTCAATGGAATAGTATTATTATTATTTTTCGTTTTTAAACTATTACCAAGAAAAATTAAAGCTCATAGACGAATTTATGGATTTTGATCTGTTATCGACTCGTAATCCAACCAAAATATCTGTAAATTTGGGTCGTTACACTTATCCACTTTCATTTTTTTCTAAAATTACTGCATAGGATATTTAATTTGATTATTATTAAAAATAGAATTTCAATTAATGAAAGTTCAAAAAAAAAAACAAAATCTTACGGGAAGTGCCACGTGGACACCCTATCCACTCTCGTTCTTTTCCAAAATTAATACATAGGATAGGATGCTTATAACTCTCAAAGTTAAGATTACCCACCAACTTAATTGTGACACTGAAAGAGAATGGTGTTTTAAAACAATGCAAGTAATATGTACTGGTACGTGCTAAACACGTTGCGAAAACTGATTTTTCTCTGAAGCAAATGCAAGGGAACATTGCTTTCTATCATCTAAAATATAGGTTGCTTTTAGCAGTAGTTACAAAATTTATTGTTTAATTAAGAGAGAGGGATGCTTTATTTCGCAAAAGCATGTTTGATACGCATTCCTTACTTTAAGACTTAAGAGAGATATTCTCTTTTTCCCCGAATTCCTTGTCAAGTTGAACAAGAAAGCACCCCTATCATTCAATTTCTACGGCAAATTCCTTGCTAATTAGAATTAGAAAGGTTGCCTTTCCATGCATGTCAATTGTCAATCAGACTTTATTCAAGCCAATTACTTTTAACCGCCCTCTTGAAATATTGATTAATTAGGTAAGGGCTGGGGAGTCATTTCCTTTCTAGATTATACTAGCCAGTAGGTACTTCTATTTAACTCAAAATTGTCTTTCCTTTTTACTCAATAATATAACTTATTTTTTCCAATTTCAATTTAATATTGTAAATATAAAATTTAGTTAAATAATTGAAACTGAATTAAAGGTATATAACTAGCTATGTACATTTATAAATCTAGCATTTAATAACAATAAGCATATCGCTTGATGCACAACATCATGATAAATAAGATTATAAAATAATTGGATTAGATAATACCTTTTTTCTTATATTTAGTGTGTTAAGGGTTAAATTAGGACAGAAATTTTTTTTTATTTATTACCATATTTGTAATATGCAACATTAAGAACAAGATTTAAAATTTTCATAGATCAAAATTACTTTTTTTTTCTTACAGTAGATATAATCAAATTTCAATTTTTTTATTTTCTCTCTTTTTTTAAAGGTACACTGATCCTTTAAATAATTAATATCTATCAAGATTATAATTTTTTTTTCTTTTCTCTGTTTTTTTCTCAATTCTCTCATCAGTAAGGAGACAATTGCCCGACCTAGAGGATCCAATCTAGCCTTTGATACTCTACCATGGCGTTTGAAGTCGTTAATAATGCTGATTCGAGATCATCAAGAAGCCAATTCAACCCCTCCTTAATTGGATCCAATGTGAAAAGCAACTAGCCTATATTGGCATAAGTTGGCCAACTATGAAAGGAAAAAGGAATGAAGAAAATAGAGAATAAAATTATAAAGGATAAACTTCATCTAAGTTTTTAATATTTGAATCTAATTCAATTTTAGTTCATTAGTATTAGAATGGACACTATACTACAAATAACCCCATTAACAAAAATTAATAAAATGTAAATAACCCCATTAACAAAAATTAATAAAATGTAAGCAATTATAAAATTACCTAACCTTAAACTTTTCACTCAAATAACTCTCCATTTTCCTCTTTTTCCTCTATCTTTTACAATTCTTAACTCTTTTTCAAATTTTTTTTCACTTTTTTCATTAGCATTGTTCGATCCATGATTTTCTTCTCAAATGTATTATATTTATTTTTAAATTTTAATAATTTTAATCAATGTTTCAAATTTTTAAAATTTTAAATTATTTTTATTTTGAATAATTTAAATATAAATAATTTTGTGTTATGTTATTTTCATTTTTTTTTTTTACATTTTGATTAAATCAATTTATATGAACTTGAATGAATTTTTTGAGCATACATCAATTTTGAGCTCTACTCTACCTGTCTCATAAGAAAAAGAGCAAAGTATAAAAAAATTATAATGTGCTACTTACGTAAATTGGACCAAATAAACAAAAATTAATATTTTTCATAAATCTCATAATTTCGTATGACATGTGAATATTAGCATAGTATTCTTTAGAAAAGCATTTATCAAATAAATAATAAACAAAAATAAACAAAAAATAAATTAGAAATAAAAAGAAAATAAATATTTCAAAGTCCAATAGTTCTTCAGTATTTCCTTCTTCATTATCGTTTCATTTTGAGTATTTAAAGTATTCTAAATACCTCAGGGGCAAAGTAGTCTCAAAATTAAGTTCTTAACAATTTATTTAATAGTTGACGAGTGGAACGACTTACTTGTTGTAAGACCGTGAAATTTCTATGTAATGTATATGATGATTAATGTATAAATGGTACGAACTAAACGTATTTCTGCAAGTGTACTGGTCGTAAAAGTAATAATGAAATTTGAGTCTCGAAATATTGTCTCACAGAGAAGTTGATCAGCCTAATTAACTACAGGTTAATCTTACCTTAAGTATATCCTAACAAATTATGATGGTGCAATGGGTGATCAACTAAGGCTAATTAAAATTACTGAAAAACAATAAAATAATAAAAACTAAATAAAACCGAGCTAAGATTACTTACAGTGCTCTAAGCAACTAAAAGAAACAACCTACAAAAGATAATTAAAACAGTTAAAATGAATTAACGTAAATAAAATAAAATGCAAATATGAAAATAAAAAAATAAAATTAAACTAAAATTTAAACAAACTTAAAAAAAATGCATGTAATTAAACTAATAAAAATTGCAAATTAAACTAACCTAAAATCTAATAAAAATGAAGACTAAATTAAAAATGCATGAAACACATTTAATCTAAATTAATTCTAAATGCAACTCATAAAATACTAAACTAAAATAAAGTCCTAAAACATATAATAAAAAATTAACTACTAACTAAAAATTAAAACTGAAAATTAAATTAACATGCAAAAATATTAAAACTAACCTACCATTTTAATTGATTAAATTACCTAACTAACAACTAACAAAGGAATGGAAATACTAAAAATGCAGTAAACTATAAAATAACAACAATGCAATGTGGCCAAACATGGCCTTAACCGAACAAGCCAGCCTAGTGGTCCCGTGCTGCACTGTACTCATTTCTTCAACAAATTTCATTTCCAGGTGCTCTCGGTTTGCTCTCAGTTTGCCATTTGCTACAGGTGTTGCTGTCCTGGTGCTGCACTTTTACTGTCTGCTTTACCACCTTGCACAACCTGTCCTTGCACTGCAAGTTCACTCGCTGTACACTACATACAACAGCACCCGTCCCTAGCCAATGCTAGGACAGGAACTAGGTGCAGCATCCACGTCCTGCTTCTCTGCTTCTGCTTCACCTAGCAGCTGCTGCTGTCTTCATTATTTGTGTTGTTTTGCCATCATCTATTTCGTGCACCACACCAGTCGGGTAGCAAACAGCAGCTCACCATCTCCTGAAACAACATCACAACAGAATGTACACAAGGAACTCCCGAAAATCAGCAGTTAACAACAAGTAAAATGCAAAACAAATAAATGGAAGAACTAAGCAGAACTAATGAACCTATAAAAGAAACTATAGATTTTAGGAGGACAAAACTTAAGATAAATATAAAACTAATGAAGCAGAAAATCGAACTTGAAAGTGTAAATGAGTAAATAGAAAATAATGCATAAAGCAGAAATAATGGACGCAAAATAGTGCTGAACCTGAGCTTAATCACACAGCTCTGCACCCTTCCAGACTTCAGCTACAACATGCCGATCTATGTCCATCGTTCTTCATAGTAGCTCGGTACTGGTGACAGCACACATCAATGAAAACCTGCAGCAGCCAAACGCTAGGTTAGTTCATAATGAGACCCGCAAAGAAAATGAATAGTACAAAGCTCTTGAAACAGGGTAGCACAGAAGAGAATATGAACTCCTCTATCCACTGAAGCCATGAGGCAGCTTCTGTTCTGCATCGCGTAGCATCAGTTCTGCCAGCTTCAGTACCGGCCTACACCTCCTGCTTGCTTCACTGAACCACCAGTACACGATGTAGTCTCCAGTCATGCTCGTAGGGCCATCGACTCATGTAGCAGGTTCACACCAAAAGCCAATTCCAGCAATTAACAGAAGCTAAGCTAAAAAAAATAGAAATTAAATAAAACAATGGAAGATTAAAAACAACGCAATAGCATGGATGAAGAGAAACCGCCTGTCACCCGGTCTTCTACCTCCCTCTTCTCTACTGCTCATTAACTTAAGCTATAAAATAAAAAGAAAAATAAAAGCTGGGAGAAGTTGAAAAAAATGTGGAGCAATGCTCCTGTCAGCCGAACCTTCTCTCCATTCAACCTTAAGTGTATCAAATCAACAATAAACAAATGCACTTGTAAAACCGAGAAGAACAATGAACATTGGTGAATAAAAATTAATGCTAAAACTAAGAAAATTGGAACCATGAAACTATTCATAAAATAAAGCAATTGGAAATTAACATGAACAGTAGCTAAACAAGAATAAAACAACAATTGGTGGGAAAATGATCGGAAAAGCTTAAAAGAAAAATTAAAACTAAAACTACTCCTAAATTACTCTACACTACTCCTACCCTAAACTACCTCTACTTACCCTACTCCTACTTGAGTTTTTCAATTGCCATCATGTTCTATTTATACACACACTTAGGGGTATAATAGTAATTTTTTCATCCTAGATGAGTTGGCATTGTTTGGCCACTTGTCTTCATTTTATTTGCTGCAGAGTAGATATTTCCACGTCACTCGTCTTTTTGTCCCATTGGTTGTGCGATGTGGCCCGACGTGTGTCTTCCAGAAGGTTCGCACGGTGTCCGTCGATCTTATCGTTTCGGAGCGAATAAAATACGGACACCTGGCATCACGCGTGTCTAGACGATTGGTGACTCGGTCTGCAAATTAGAAGTGATCCAGTATCCTTTAGCCCATTTTCAGCCCAATGCGACTGAAACGACTGAGTTTCATCCAGATTTAATTTACTTGCACATTAAAGAATTTTAATTAAATAAGGGGATAATTAATAAAATAAATTGGGGATTTAAATAATTAATTAGGAAATTAAGCACAAATAATTCTATTAAAAATAGAATTATCAATAAACAAGTTACATTACATATAAATTACATGAAATAAACGTTTTTGAGTTCTAAGTGTGAATGGATTGATAATTGAGTGTTGAAGTGATTGAGTATTAGTTTGAATGAGGAATTCGCAGTAAAAAGGGTGCAGGATGAAGGCTAGATCTATCCCATGCAAGGAGAGATCGATCTCAAGGCCAGAAAAACATAATGTCAAGCATTCTGCAAGAGGGAGATCGATCCCTCACTCAAGCAGATCGATCTCCATTTGTCACGACCCAAATTACCTAAAAATCAGAGTAAATTTTTCACTTTTTCATTTCCTTACCCGTCGTGAATAGTTACACTACTAAACAGTTGGGCTATGATTCAGTGTTAGTCACCGCTCACCTATTTACCATTCCATTTTCATATTTCATTTACATATCAATTTATTTTAACCAAATACATCCCCAATATTACATCTGTGTATAGTACTGTGCCTCTCTATGTTCAGATACAAAAATTATACAAATGTGTATACCTGGTCTTGATAAGAAGCAGCGGATAACCGAAATGCAAGACTACTGTCGTTCTCTTCTACTGAATGTACCCTGTGGGGTGAAAAATGAAAGGGTGAGCATAAACAGCTCAGTAAGACAATAATGTAAGCAGGTAGATAACTACACTATCTACATGCTGATAATGTCGTGATATAAAATCGTTTACATTGGGAGCATGAGGTATGACTAAAACGATGCCACATGTATGTATATATCATATAGAGAAATCATGAAGTCAACATATAAATCAAACAAGGAAAAATCATCATGTCTGACATCTCATGCTCGTCACATTTAAAACTTATTTGTGTTCATCATAAACTCATCACGTTAAAACTCATTTGTTTTATTATAAAACAACCACATCAAGGCTAAACCCATCTCTCGAGAATACCTTGATTCATTAAATCACATCTCTTTTGAAAACATTAATCAGGACATTACCCCTCCCTCGAGTTTGTCCTGGTCTATTCAGACCATATGATATCATGTGAGGCATGTAGGTTACTGTATGAAATCGAGGACTCTGGCCATACTTTGTCCCTGTGATCCCAAGCTACAAGGATCCCGGTGTGCGAGGCATCACAACTGCAATGGGAGGTGGGGTCAAATCCTACCCGCCAGAATATCAAGTAATATCATCGAGTCATCATGACTGCACGGTACAACGTACTCCGTGTGACATACACGGTACAACGTACTCCGTAGACCCATATCATAGTCTGGGGGTGCCTTCCGTAGGTCTTATCCACCCCAATACTATGTCGATAACCAACCCATGTCTCAAAGTATACGTGCAAGCATCTCAACTCTCTGTGACACATAGTCTACAGGAGGCTTCCGCATGACTATATGCATGTCAACTCACGTCTAGTGCGAGCGAAGCTCTAGCACCACGCTATGCATATCATGATATCTAAAATCTCGTGCGAGCGAAGCTCCAGCACAGTTTTGTGCACACACAAATTTCTCATACGAGCAATGCTCCAGTACGACTCTTCATGAGTAATAAATCAGTAAACTTGAGTGCGAGTAAGACTGTAGCACTTTTTTTATTCATGTAAATACGATAGGTGGCTCAATCTTGATAAAACTTCTTTTAAAATCGTAACCGGTACAAACCGGTTCCCTTTCGTATAATTCTTAAAATCAACAGCCAACCTATGTGCATATTTGCTTAAATCAAAGCAATATATTCATATAACACATTAAAACATGATAATCATGCAATTTATCAGCCTTACTACCCTTTTTGTAAATTTTACTCCTAGGGGTAAAATCGTCTTTTTCCTTTATTCACCTATGCCTCGATTTTTGCAAAAATTATTATTTCGTTTTCTAGATACTTAAAGAAATTCTAGGCCCTTTAAATCCCCTCAATAAATACGTATAGAAATCTCTATGCACCTACAAAATTTTCTTACCTCGATTTACGTGCTAACTTATCTCGTCTTGATAATATCCGATCTCTCAGTCCAACTGCACGTCAACCAAGTCTACGAAACAACATATAATCACATATTTTGGGTTAATTCACTTATTTTTATCAGTATATCACATTTACTGATCGAATTTAACGTATTGGGCTCGTTTTACTTTATTAGGCCCGATTGCACCTTAATGGGTCTCGACCCATTTTCAGCCCGTTTTTACTTATTAAATCCCTTCTTCGGGTTTACTGGGCTCATTCAGCTTACCGATAATGTAACGACCCTTGAAATTCGGGAAAATTTTTTTTTGAAACTTCATTACCCATTTATTCTCTTATTCACTTAGGTTGTATTCCTGTACAGTGTCAAAACATTTTTCTTAAATTTTTTTTTTGTAATTAGTAATTGATTTCCACGTTTTTTAGATTATAAGGCCGATAGAAAATTTCGGCAGCACAACGGCTTATATATGAGCCTACCCACCTGCAAGTCAATTATTTTTTGCAATCCTACATATCCACAACTACCAAGCATACTTTCCAATTCATCCTTACCACTTCAGACATCTATTTCAATTTAATACCAGTCATCTCGAATATTATCCCAAAATAATAAGGTTTACATCATTCCTTACAAAATTACATCCCAACTGATAACTTCGACACATGTTTGTGCATACAATTATGTCTGGTACAGGAATGTAAATGTATACCTTTTGCGTGTACAAAATGTAGCCTAGGGTAGCTCTTCCCACCAGCCTACGTCGTGTATGCGGCAGGTAGCGCCTATAGATTCACTGCAAAAGATCTGAAGGTAGAGGGGTGAGCTTTTGGGGAAAAGCCCAGTAAGATAGTACCTTTAAATTAATCCTGATATATATATATATATATATATATATATATATATATATATATGAAAAGCATGTAAAAGTTATTTGTAAGATCATACTTTAAATAAAAGGAAAAACTTAAATCATCACTTCATGCAATTCATCGTAAAAGTCATAAAGCATGCAAGTTCAAAGCAAGAATCATGCTCAACCATGCTATAAATTCTTTTATAAGCTTTTCACATATATTGCATAATCATCTCGTTTTACTTACGTGAACATGTCATAAACATTTTGTGAAACTTTCATGAAACATTTCATAATCACTTTGTAAACATTACATAAACGTGTTGGTTCATAACCAATCATTGAAATTCATAAGGCACATATTCGTTGCCACATTTATCATTCATAACTAATTCATGGAGACCAAGCTATAACTAAGTCATACGATACGTGTCATTCTCTGTAGAGAGTTAAACATGATACCTATGGCCATGGTAAGTGGCTGTAGACGGATCAGGGTCGTACAACTCTTTCGTAAAACATGGGTAGTATCCATCTTACATATTCTCACTAGCACATAGCTAGGACACGGGCACCAATGGCACTCTCCGTGTGGGCAACATAATTGCGTGCTGCGCGGGCACGAGATACTACCAAAACATCATCATCATAAACTACAAGTAGCGTGACATCTACCACACAGGTAGAGTCAAGTGCTACAGGGGCCTACGTATCGGTACCTCAAATGGTGGAGCCGGAACACCACGAGAAGTAGCCAAGCATGAAGCCTAAGTCTCAAAACATATTTTTCTTTTTCCCTTTTTCCTTTGAAATTGTCAAAAGTTAACTTTAGCGATATGGATATAAAAATCATGAGTAAATATAAAACATCCATACGCTTCATATCTTAGGAAAGATTTATTTCATATCATGTAAAGTATTCAGGGGACATTTAACATATTTAAAACGTGTTACATAATCATTGTACAGGTATAAAAGCATCTATAAATCATTTCGAAATTACATGCTCTTTTCATAAAGTCATTCATCAGTAAAAACAATATGCATTATCAGGACATAGTTAAATAGTACCCCTTACCTGGATGTATCGAATATCTCACGTTCGTGAAATGACGCCTTCCAACAACTCTGTCAATTTCGTTTACGTTTTACCTACATCGAAGGTAGTTTACTTAGCTTCCTATTCATACGAGTCACTCGAAATACGTTAAAATCGTAACCTATTCATTCTTCCTCGTGTGTACGTTTAATCGTGCGTACCTAGGCTATTCACGTACGTATATATATATATTTTCTTACCCTATATTATTTTTGTACGTACACACCTCGGTATACCTATTATTATATACAACTACATGTATATACTGGCGAGTATATATGTATATATGTTCCTATATATGCATCATTATTTGTTTTCATTTCTTTCCTCATCACATGTATCCATCCCATGTATGTACATATATTAAAACACATTCTTACCTTATACCTTCATTTGTATATACCTCCTAGTATATACACATCTCTCATACATTCCTTTATATGTACACCTAAGTAAATACTCAATATATGTATATGTATACTTATACATACCCACATGGATATATGTATATATATATATATCATTTTTACTTGTTTCCATTTACGCACCCTCACATAAATATACATATATACATATATACATACATGCATCTACCTCTCCCTTCATCCATCATTCATCACTACCCCTTTTTTTTTACACCATTTAAATTTATACTAATCATGCTTATAATTCAATCTATATATATACATGTAAATTAAATATGCATGTATATACTTAAATCTTACCTTCCTTTCTTTTTCTCTTTTCTTTTTTTTTCCTTTTTTTTTCTTTCTTCTTTTCTCTTCTCCTTTTCCTCTCGGTCAGCCTTTCTTCTTCCTCCCTTTCTCCCTCACGGTTTCCCCTACTTGGCCTCGGTTACAGCCTCCATTTCCAGCTACAGTTCCTCTCGGGTTGCCCTGTTCTGCCTCACCGATCCTCCTCTGTTCCAGTTCAGCTCTCGGTCCTGCCTCAGTTTCCTGTTTCGGTTTCAATTTCCTCCCCCCCTTGCCTCTGTTCCAGCTTCGATTCAGCTATGCTCCTTCCTCCTTTTCAGCCTGGGTTTGGTCTGCTCCACAGTTTCTTCTCCTTCTCTCGGTTTCACCTCCAGCAGCAGTTTCTTCTCCTTCTCTCGGTTTTGCTCTGCTGCAGTTTCTTCCCTTCTCTCAGTTTCACTCTCCCGATCTGTCCTCTCCTCTCTTTTTTTTTTCCTTTCCTCCCTTCCTTTCCCTTTTTCTTCCCCTCTCTTCCTCGGCCAGCAGTCCCTCTATTTTCTTTTCTTCCTTCCTTTCTTCTTCCCCGGCGGACTGCTTCCCTTTCCTTTCTTTCCTTTCCTTTTTCTTCTCCCTCGGCAGACTACTTCCCTTTCCTCCCTCTTTTCTTCTCCTCCTCTTCTCCTCTTTCTCTCTTCCTTTTTTCCCGCCCGAGCCTCCTTTGTTTTTTTTGTTTGATTTCCTTTCCAATTGCAACAGTGGCAGACGGAATTGGCTTTTCTAAGCTAATTCCGTACATGCCTTAATACATATATATATATATATTAATTTAATGTATATATATATTATATTAGTATATAGGTATTAATTGTTATGTATTTGTATGGTTATTATATTTTTATACCCACTCCTATATAGTGTATCAATGTATATTCATACATTATATTAGTATGAATATATTGTTTGTGTATTGTCATTGTTATTTATTTATTTTATTATTATTATTATTATTATTATTATTATTATTATATTAAATGTCTTATACATTATACTTTACAATACATATATATATATATTATACCTATGTACATATCTACATATATACATTTTCTTATATAATTTATCCAAAGACATAATATCATGCCTTCCATGAGATTTTCCTTATTCCGAAATTAAAATAATATCGGGATTTCATCATTCTTCATGAGTTCTCGATACAAGTGTTTACATCGACACTTTTCGAATAACAAATTAAAATTTTTTAATCCTTCCATACTTACATTCGCCTTATTACTTCTTGTATCTTCGGGTTCCCAGTCATCCCACGGGCTTCTCGGTTCCTATAATCCTCGAGCCTTACAACGAATATTTACGCTTCTGTTAATATATATTATTTCCATTTTTATATAATTAAATTAACGTAGGAAATTTGTGGGGTTTACATTCTCCCCACCTTAAAATAATTTGGTCCCCAAATTCATCCAAGTCCATCAGAATAGGTGTGGGTACTTTTCCTTCATAAGGCTCTCTAGCTCCCATGTAGCTTCCTCTATCGAATGGTGTTGCCAGAGAACCTTTACCAGAGGTATCATCTTCGATCGAAGTACCTTCTTCTTTCTGTCCAATATCCGAATAGGTCGCTCAATGTAGCTCATGTCCTCTTGAATGCTCAGAGGCTCATATTCAATGATATGTGAGGGATCCGGATTATACTTCCTTAACATCGAGACGTGGAAGACATTATGTACCCCGGAGAGCTGCGGGGGTAGGGCAAGTCTATAGGCTACGTCTCCTAGTCTCTCTAAGATCTCAAAAGGACCAATGAAGCGAGGACTCAACTTCCCCTTCTTCCTGAACCGCATGATACCCTTACTCGGAGATACCTTAAGAAACACGGAGTCCCCTATCTGAAACTCAAGTGGCCGTCTATGCTTATCCGCATAACTCTTCTGCCTGCTTTGTGCGATCTTAAGTCTATCACAGATTAACCAAACACCCTCTGCTGCCTGTTCTACCAACTCGGGAGCCAAGATCCTTCTATCACCCACTTCTTCCCAAGCCACTGGAGACCTACATCTCCTACCATACAAGGCCTCATAAGGTGCCATCCCGATTCTAGCATGATAGCTGTTGTTGTAAGCAAACTCTGCGAGAGGTAGATGATCATCCCATGAGCCCTTAAACTCCAAAACGCATGCCCTCAGCATATCCTCTAAGGTCTGAATGGTCCTCTCGGACTGACCATCTGTCTGAGGATGATAGGCTGTGCTCAAGTTAAGCTGAGATCCCATGGCTTCTTGAAAATGAGCCTAAAATCTAGAAGTGAATCGAGAATCTCTATCTGACGTAATGCTCACAGGTGCCCCATGCAATCGAACTATCTCTCTCACATACAACTCTGCTAAAGCACTCAAGGAGTCTGTACTTTTGATGGCTAGGAAGTGGGCACTCTTTGTCAACCTGTCTACTATTACCCAGATTACATCATGCCCCTTTCGGGTCCTTGGTAAACCCATAATAAAATCCATAGTAATATGCTCCCATTTCCAAGTAGGCACTGAAAGAGACTTGAGTAGTCCTCTGGTCTTTGGTGCTCGATCTTAATCTGTTGGCAAATTAAACACTTGGCCACAAACTCAGCTACATCTCTTTTCATACCAACCCATCAATACACCTTCCGTAAATCCTGATTCATCTTAGTGCTTCCAGGGTGTATGGTGTATCGCGAACAATGGGACTCCTTTAAGACCCTTTGTCGTAGGGCATCATCGTGTGGGACACATATACGGCCCTTAAATCTCATCAGTCCATCCTCACCGAGCACAAAGTCTGACTGTTCGTCCTGTCCTGCCTGACTGACCATATCCAATAACTTCTGATCACCCCTCTATCCAGTTCTGATCTGATCAAGTATACTAGGTTCAATCTGCAAACTAGCTATGAACCCAACACCTGTTGTCTCCACACTAACACTGAGCTCGGCAAACTGCTCTAGTAACTCCCATTCTCTAACCATCATAAAAGAAATCATCCCCTTCCTGCTTAAAGCATTTGCCACTACGTTTGCTTTGCCCGGGTGATACAGAATCTCGCAATCATAATCCTTGAGAAGCTCTATCCACCGTCTCTGTCTCATATTTAGCTCCTTCTGATCAAATATATACTTCAAGCTCTTGTAGTCAGTAAAAATCTGAAACTTTTCTCCATACAGATAATGCCGCCATATCTTCAAGGCAAAAACAATCGCAGCCAACTCCAGATCATGGGTGGGGTAATTCCTTTCATGGTTCTTAAGCTGCCGAGAACCATATGCAACCACTCTCCCATGCTGCATAAGTACACACCCCAAGCCCTGGTATGATGCATCCCTGTATACTGCATAGCCTCCAGACCCACTAGGAATGGTTAAGACTGGGGCGGTGGTCAACCTTTTCTTGAGTTCTTCAAAACTCTGCTCACACTGATCAGTCCACTCGAATGGAACATCCTTACGTATCAGCTTAGTCAGTGGAGCGGCAATCTTGGAGAAACCTTCAACAAACCTCCTATAGTATCCAGCGAATCCCAGAAAACTCCGAATTTTTGTAACTATTCTCGGCCTCTCCCAATTAAGTACTACCTCAATCTTAGACGGATCCACCGACACCCCATCCTTGGAAATCACATGGCCCAGAAATGCTATCTATTCTAACCAAAACTCACACTTATCCAACTTCCCATATAACTGCTTCTCTCTGAGAGTTCGGAGCACTACTCTCAAATGCTGCTCATTCTCCTCTCGGGACTTTGAGTAGATCAGAATGTCGTCGATGAAAACAATGACGAGCCGATCTAGATACTCCCAGAACACCTCATTCATCAAGCTCATGAATGCAACTGGGGCATTAGTTAGACCAAAGGGCATCACACGAAACTCATATTGGCCATATCTCGTTCTGAAGGCCGTCTTCGAAACATCCTCCTTCCTAATCCTCAATTGGTGATAGCCCTATCTTAAGTCAATCTTCGAGAACACTGTAGCCCTTCTTAGCTGGTCAAATAGATCATCTATTCTGGGCAAAGGATACTTGTTCTTAATTGTGGCTTTGTTCAACAGCCTGTAGTCTATACATAACCTGAGACTACCATCTTTTTTTTGCACAAATAATACCGGAGCTCCCCACGGGGATACACTCGACCTAATGAACCCTTTGTCTAGCAAGTCTTGCAACTGCTTCTTCAATTTCTCAAGTTCAACAAGGGCCATCCGGTAAGGAGACTTTGAGATTGGCTGAGTCTCTGATGCCAAATCTATCGCGAATTCTAACTCTCTCTCTCCGGTGGTAATCCCGGTAGTTCATCAGGAAACACATCCGGGAACTCGCATACCGCTGGTATGTCCTGAATACTTGGACATTCCCAACTAGTATTGAGGAGGAATGCAACATAACCTTCACCTTAACACATTCATCAAAATTTTCATCAATTGTCAAAATCATACAATTTATTCCTTCATTGCAAAGCATACACTAAACTTACTAGGTAAGGAGAAGGTTACAGTCTTAGAGTAGCAGTCTAAACTTATACGGTTGGTGGCTAGCCAATCTATACCCAAAATTACATCAAAGCCATACATGCTCAACAAAATTAGATCTGCTAATATGATCCTATCTCCTACCTTGATCTCACAATTTTGACAAACCATATCAGTCTTTTGTGATTTATACATGGGTGTGCTAACATGTAATGTAAAGTCTAGGGGTTCGGGTTTAACATGCAATTTACGTGCAAAGTGAGGTGATATAAAGGAGTGGGTGGAACCTGAGTTAAATAATACTTGTGCCTCATGATTGCAAATTAAAATCTTACCCTGAATAGTCTCTGTGGAGGTGTCGGCAGTCTCTCTATCCAAGGCAAAGACCCTCCCATGCGTGACAGGCTTCTTACCCTTCTCTGCTGCGGTAGCCCATCTCTATGGATTTTGTCTCTGGGGAGCTTGCCTCTCGGGTTGGCGTGGAGGCTCTGGGCATTGTGGAACCTGGTTCTGTGGGCAATCTCTCATTATATATCCCTTCTGCCCACACACAAAGCAGCTCCTAGTGGTCAAAAGGCACACACCCCCATGAAGCTTCCCACACTGTTTGCACACTGGCCTATACTGATGCGGACCTCTAGCAACCTGAGGAGTAGGCACCGGAATGATGGGTCTATAAAGTCTAGGGTGGAACTCATCCGTTCTCTGTCTCTTGGGTTGGCCTCTCCTAAAATCCTGCCTCACGAACTTTGTCCGCTTACTCTTATCCCGGCCTTTACCCTTTAGGCCATACTCTGTTTGTGTAATGTTTAGGCCCCTCTCAACCATCTGCGCTCTACCCAGGGCGTCCTGAAATTCTGTAATCCATAGTCCCAAAAGTCGATCCCGGATAGCTGGCCTCAACCCTGCTAGGAACCTCTCAATCCGACGTTCTTCATTCTAGAACGTCTCCGGGTCATATCTCATCAGCATAGTAAACTTGCTTTCATACTTGTCCACAGTCATACTGCCCTGTACCAAACTCAGAAAATCCATCCTCAATTTCTGCTGGGCAGCTAGTGGAACATACTGTTTCCTAAAAGCTGTGGAGAACGCATCCCAACTAATCACCGAATGCTGAGCAGTCAGAAGGACTTTGGTGGATCCCCACCAATACTCTGCTTGGCCCTGTAGCATGTAGGTGGCTATGGAAACCTTCTCAACATCCGAACAACCCAAAAAATCGAAGATCTTCCCGAGGCTCACCAGCCACTCTTCAGTCTCTACTGGGTTCTTAATCCCCTTGAAAGCTTGAGGCCTCATCTTCAGGAAGTCTCTCATCTTGCCAATATCCTTCTCCTCCCTCTGGGCCTGTACAGGAGGCTGAGGCGCCATAGGTACTGGAGGAACTTGTGGAGGAGGAGGTGGTGGTGCTTGTGGAGGAGTCGGCACCAGAGTAGGGGTTGGTACCGTGCCGGCCGAATCCGAGACATTTGTCCCTAGATGTTGGGCAACCATAGCAGCTATCGACTCTAGACCACGCTCGAGGCGCTGCTCCAATCGTTGCTCGAACTGAGCCATACGAGTGTTAGGACTCTCTGGCTCCTATGGAGGTGGTGGAGGTGGCTGAGCCTGCCTCTGAGTACGTCCGCGTCTCCCGCTCATCGTGCAGTGATCTAATACCTGCGCGTAATTCCAATGATCAAACTTAAACTCGTTAGGTATACATTACCTACAACCAGACAAGCACAGACATTGGGATGCAATTTAATCCTTATTTTTGACACTGACAGTACTAAACAACCCTCGCTCTGATACCACCTTAAACTGTAACGACCCTTAAAATTCGAGAAATTTTTTTTTTGAAACTTCATTACTCATTTATTCTCTTATTCACTTAGGTTGTATTCCTGTACAGTGTCAAAACATTTTTCCTAATTTTTTTTTGTAATTAGTAATTGATTTCCACGTTTTTTAGATTATAAGGCCGATAGAAAATTTCGGTAGCACAACGGCTTATATATGAGCCTACCCACCTGCAAGTCAATTATTTTTGGCAATCCTAGATATCCACAACTACCAAGCATACTTTCCAATTCATCCTTACCACTTCAGACATATATTTCAATTTAATACCAGTCATCTCGAATATTATCCCAAAATAATAAGGTTTACATCATTCCTTACAAAATTACATCCCAACTGATAACTTCGACACATGTCTGTGCATACAATTATGTCTGGTACAGGAATGTAAATGTATACCTTTTGCGTGTACAAAATGTAGCCTAGGGTAGCTCTTCCCACCAGCCTACGTCGTGTACGCGGCAAGTAGCGCCTATAGATTCACTGCAAAAGATCTGAAGGTAGAGGGGTGAGCTTTTGGGGAAAAGCCCAGTAAGATAGTACCTTTAAATTAATCCTGATATATATATATATATATATAAATATATATATATGAAAAGCATGTAAACGTTATTTGTAAGATCATACTTTAAATAAAAAGAAAAACTTAAATCATCACTTCATGCAATTCATCGTAAAAGTCATAAAGCATGCAAGTTCAAAGCAAGAATCATGCTCAACCATGCCATAAATTCTTTCATAAGCTTTTCACATACATTGCATAATCATCTCGTTTTACTTTCGTAAACATGTCATAAACATTTTGTGAAACTTTCATGAAACATTTCATAATCACTTTGTAAACATTACATAAACGTGTTGGTTCATAACCAATCATTGAAATTCATAAGGCACATATTCGTTGCCACATTTATCATTCATAACTAATTCATGGAGACCAAGCTATAGCTAAGTCATGCGATACGTGTCATTCTCCGTAGAGAGTTAAACATGATACCTATGGCCATGGTAAGTGGCTGTAGACGGATCAGGGTCGTACAGCTCTTTCGTAAAACATGGGTAGTATCCATCTTACATACTCTCACTAGCACATAGCTAGGACACGGGCACCAATGACACTCTCCGTGTGGGCAACATAATTGCGTGCTGCGCGGGCACGAGATACTACCAAAACATCATCATCATAAACCACAAGTAGCGTGACATCTACCACACAGGTAGAGTCAAGTGCTACAGGGGCCTATGTACCGGCACCTCAAGTGGTGGAGCCGGAACACCACGAGAAGTAGCCAAGCATGAAGCCTAAGTCTCAAAACATATTTTCCTTTTTCCCCTTTTCCTTTGAAATTGTCAAAAGTTAACTTTAGCGATATGGATATAAAAATCATGAGTAAATATAAAACATCCATACGCTTCATACCTTAGGAAAGATTTATTTCATATCATGTAAAGTATTCGGGGGACATTTAACATATTTAAAACGTGTTACATAATCATTGTACAGGTATAAAAGCATCTCTAAATCATTTCAAAATTACATGCTCTTTTCATAAAGTCATTCATCGGTAAAAACAATATGCATTATCAGGACATAGTTAAATAGTACCCCTTACCTCGATGTATCGGATATCTCACGTTCACGAAATGACGCCTTCCAACACCTCAATCAATTTCGTTTACGTTTCACCTACATCGAAGGTAGTTTACTTAGCTTCCTATTCATACGAGTCACTCGAAATACGTTAAAATCGTAACCTATTCGTTCTTCCTCGTGTGTACGTTTAATCGTACGTACCTAGGCTATTCACGTACGTATATATATATATATATTTTTTTTTTCTTACCCTATATTATTTTTGTACGTACACACCTCGGTATACCTATTATTATATACAACTACATGTATATACTGGCTAGTATATATGTATATATATTCCTATATATGCATCATTATTTGTTTTCATTTCTTTCCTCATCACATGTATCCATCCCATGTATGTACATATATTAAAACACATTCTTACCTTATACCTTCATTTGTATATACCTCCTAGTATATACACATCTCTCATACATTCCTTTATATGTACACCTAAGTAAATACTCAATATATGTATATGTGTACTCATACATACCCACATGGATATATGTATATATATATATATATATATATATCATTTTTACTTGTTTCCATTTACGCACCGTCACATAAATATACATATATACATATATACATACATGCATCTACCTCTCCCTTCATCCATCATTCATCACTACCCCTTTTTTTTACACCATTTAAATTTATACTAATCATGCTTATAATTAAATCTATATATATACATGTAAATTAAATATGCATGTATATACTTAAATCTTACCTTCCTTTCTTTTTCTCTTTTCTTTTTTTTTCCTATTTTTTCTTTCTTCTTATCTTTTCTCCTTTTCCTCTCGGTCAGCCCTTCTTCTTCCTCCCTTTCTCCCTCATGGTTTCCCCTGCTTGGCCTCGGTTACAGCCTCCATTTCCAGCTACAGTTCCTCTGGGGTTGCCCTGTTCTGCCTCACCGATCCTCCTCTGTTCCAGTTCAGCTCTCGGTCCTGCCTCAGTTTCCTGTTTCGGTTTCAATTTCCTCCCCCCTTGCCTCTGTTCCAGCTTCGATTCAGCTCTGCTCCTTCCTCCTTTTCAGCCTCGGTTTGGTCTGCTCCACAGTTTCTTCTCCTTCTCTTGGTTTTGCTCTGCTGCAGTTTCTTCCCTTCTCTCGGTTTCACTCTCCCGATCAGTCCTCTCCTCTCTTTTTTTCTTCCCTTCCTCCCTTCCTTTCCCTTTTTCTTCCCCTCTCTTCCTCGGCCAGCAGTCCCTCTATTTTCTTTTCTTCCTTCCTTTCTTCTTCCCCGGTGGACTGCTTCCCCTTTACTTTTTTTCCTTTCCCTTTTCTTCTTCCCCGACGGACTGCTTCCCTTTCCTTTCTTTCCTTTCCTTTTTCTTCTCCCCCGGTAGACTACTTCCCTTTCCTCCCTCTTTTCTTCTCCTCCTCTTCTCCTCTTTCTCTCTTCCTTTTTTCCCGCCCGAGCCTCCTCTGTTTTTTTTTTGTTTGATTTCCTTTCCAATTGCAACAGTGGCAGACGGAATTGGCTTTTCTAAGCCAATTCTGTACATGCCTTAATACATATATATATATATATATATATATTAGTTTAATATATATATATATATATTATATTAGTATATAGGTATTAATAGTTATGTATTTTATGGTTATTATATTTTTATATCCACTCCTATATAGTGTATCAATGTATATTCATACATTATATTAGTATGAATATATTGTTTGTGTATTGTCATTGTTATTTATTTATTTTTATTATTATTATTATTATTATTATTATTATATTAAATGTCTTATACATTATACTTTACAATACATATATATATATATATTATACCTATGTACATATCTACATATATACATTTTCTTATATAATTTATCCAAAGACATAATATCATGCCTTCCATGAGAGTTTCCTTATTCCGAAATTAAAATAATATCGGGATTCCATCATTCTTCATGAGTTCTCGATACAAGTGTTTACATCAACACTTTTCGAATAACAAATTAAAATTTTCTAATCCTTCCATACTTGCATTCGCCTTATTACTTCTTGTATCTTCGGGTTCCTAGTCATCCCACGGGCTTCTCGGTTCCTATAATCCTCGAGCCCTACAACGAATATTTACGCTTCTGTTAATATATATTATTTTCATTTTTATATAATTAAATTAACGTAGGAAATTTGTGGGGTTTACAGATAATCATCGGGCTTCGTTCCAAACTCATTGGATAGCCCGTATACTATTTACGGTAATTACGTTGCAATTCCGATTAAAATGCCTTTTTTTATACAGAATTAATCCGTAAATTTTGTAAAATAATCGAAACTCTGTATTAAAGGACTCATATTACCGTCATTAAAATATACTTACCCAATATGATGTGGGGTACGAGAATCGAAGCTCAATCGGCTCTCGTTCGGGCTTTGTCGTACAACTGCACAATTATATATTTAATTTCGGGTTAATTTTTGATTAAATATAATTTAAATAAATTTCTCAAAAATCAAATCAGTCACTTTTGACCTCTTACTGACTTACTCGAAGTCCGGTGTATCCCCGAAAATTCTTTCCCTTTTTTTTTCTTTTTCTCCTTTTTTCCATTCTTTCTTGGCTGAACCGGTTTAGTCCGGTACAACCCGGTTCAGTCCGCCTCACTTGGTTCGACCGGTTCAGGGCCTCACTGGCCGGTTCTCCGTCGGCTTCCACCGCCAGTGGCTTCGCTAGGTCGTTCGATTCTCGAATCTGGCCTCGGTTTCGTCCAATGCTGTTGAAAAGTCACCGGTCCGGCCTGTTCTCTCCACCGTCGGTACCCATTTCTGACCTTGGTCGTCCCCGACGATTTCGGCCGTTTCGCTGATCGCTACCGGTCTCAAAATGATCGGCTTCTCCTCCTGAACTCGTCTATGGCCTCCGTTCGAGCCTAGTCACCGTGGTCCGTCGAAAATCACCCTTTTTCTCCTCGATTTTTCCTCTCCTCCGATCGGCGTCCTCCGGCCACCACACGCCGCGTCTCCGGTGTCCTGAAGATCGCTGGCCTCTCCTCTTTCACCTTGGCTACTCGTCGGCGGTCAAGGATCGCCGGTGCGTCCTCGAGCTCGTCGGGTTCCCTCGTGGTCTCCTTCGGGTTTTTGCTTTTGGGTTCCTTCCGGATTTCCATTTTTTTATTCTTTTTTTTAATTAATTTAATTTAATTTATTATTTAATTTTATTAATATTTTAATCAAAAAAATATATTAAAGAATCAAAAATATCTACCAAAATTATTATTTTATTCAAATTAATTTATTTAATTTTATTTAATTTATTTATTATATTTTTAACCCTTTTTCGGTTATAATTTCTCCGTATTTTCGGGATATTATCCATAGTGACTTTTCGGTATTTCTAAAAATTTCGGGTCTTGATCAATTAGACTCGAAATTATATAATTTCTTTATTATTGATCAAGATATCCTAAATCCTTATTTTTAATTAAATTTTTTCTTATCGAATTTATCCCGAATTTTAATCTTTTGACCGTTTTGCCCTTCACGTGTTCGAGAATTCCATTTCAGTCCTTTTGCATTTTTAATTTCGTATTTTTGAATCCTTATCTCCTGTCCGAATCTCGTTCATTTAATTTGGGACCATTTTCAATTCTTTATAAGAAATTACGATATAATTTTCGGATCTTACATAATCTCCCCCACTTAAAAAAATTTGGTCCTCCAAATTAGAACCAAGTTAAATGGATCCATAAACAACTCCGAGTACGTCTATTGTATCATATATTGTCCTTCTCAAGTGACTTTTTTCGGAGTGTAATACAACCAACATAATTTAATTAGGGAGATCATCTTAAATCTCAACATTTTCTCCTTCCCGTTTTAATACCCGAATCGATTTTCCAATCATACGTTATACTTTCATTGAGCTAAACTGTTGGAGCTCAAATCCGATTACATATGCTGGATTCGGATAGTATTTTCAAAGCATCATAAGATAGGACACATTATGGATGCCTGCTAATTCAGATGGTAACGCCAACCTACAGGCCTTGTCTCCCACTTTATCCAATCTCAAAAGATTCAATCTAATGAAACTCAATTTGCTTTCTTTCCGAAGCTCGTTATATCCTTAGGACCAACAACTTCCAACAATACTAATTCACCCTCGGTGAATTCCAATGGTTTTTGTCTCTTGTCAGCATAGTTTGTATATCTGCTCTGAGGTGTTCTTAATCCTTCACAATTAACTGAACATCCTCAGAGGTTTGTCTTACCAATTCGAGAACAATTTTCTATTTGTCACCCACTTCTTCTTATCCAAATCGGGGAAACAACCCTTACGACCATACAATGCCTCATCTGAAGTCATCCCGATACTCAAGTGACAACTGTCATTATTGGCAAATTCAATTGGTAACAACTAATCATCCCAGGAGCTTATAAGATAAATGGCACATGCTCTTATCATATCCTCTAGAACCTGTACAATCCTCTCTGACTGACCATCTGTCTGAGGATGGAAAGCTGTGCTAACACTCAATCGGGCTCCCTTAACTTCTAAAAATTATTCCCTGAAGTAGAAAGTGAAGCGGGAATCCTTATCTGATACCATGCTCACTGGAACACTACATATTGTTCAACAATCTCTCTTACACATAAATCCGCCTATACACTTAGAGTATCTAGGGTTTCATAACCAGAAGGTGGGTAAACTTAGTCAATTTATCGGCTATCACCCAGATAGCTTCATGATTCATCCAGGTCCTCTGTAACCCCTCATAATATCCATGGAGACTTGCTCCCATTTTTCGTGTCGTGTCGATATATAGGTAGAGGCTGCACTAACCTTGTAGACTTCTAATACTCTACCTTATTCTGCTGACATACGAGACACTTTTCCACAATCTCCATAATGTCTCTTTTCATATCTGACAACCAATACCCTTTTTAATCAAATTGGTTATTTTTGACCTCTTACCAACTTACCCGAAGTCTTGTGTATCCCCAAAAATTCTTTCCATTTTTTATTTTTCTCTTTTTCTCCTTTTTTCCCTTCTTTCCTGGTTGAACCGGTTCAGTCTGGTTCAATCCGGTTCAGACCGGTCCGGTTCAGTCAGGTTCACTCTAGTTCGACCGGTTCAGGGCCTCGCCGGCCAGTTTTCTGCCGGCTTCCTCCGCCAGTGGCTTCGCTGGGTTGTCCGATTCTTGAATCTGGCCTCAGTTTCTTCCAAGGCTACCGAAAAGTCACTGGTCGACCTATTCTCTCCACCGTCGGTACCTATTTCTGATCTTGGTCGTCGCCGGCGATTCCGGTCGTTTCGCTGACCGCTACCGGTCTCAAAATGACCGGCTCCTCCTCCTGAACTTGTCGGTGGCCTCCGTTCGAGCCCAGTCACTGTGGTCCGTAAAAAATCGCTCCTTTTCTCCTCGATTTTTCCTCTCCTCCGATCGGTGTCCTCCGGCCACCACACGGCGCGTCTTCAGTGTCCTGAAGATCGCCGACCTCTCCTCTTTCACCTTGGCTACTCGTCGGCTGTCAAGGATCACCGGTGCGTCCTCGGGCTCGTCGGGTTCCCTCGTGGTCTCCTTCGGGTTTCTGCTTTCGGGTTCCTTCCCGATTTCCATTTTTCTGATTCCTTTTTTTTGAATTAATTTAATTTAATTTATTATTTAATTTTATTAATATTTTAATCAATAAAATATATTAAAGAATCAAAAATATCTACCAAAATTATTATTTTATTCAAATTAATTAATTTAATTTTATTTAATTTATTTATTATATTTTTAACCCTTTTTCGGTTATAATTTCTCCGTATTTTCGGGATATTGTCCAGAGTGACTTTTCGGTATTTCTAAAAATTCTGGATCTTGATTAATTAGACTCGAAATTATATAATTTCCTCATTATTGATCAAGATATCCTAAATCCTTATTTTTAATTAAATTTTTTCTTATCGAATTTATCCCGGATTTTGATCTTTTGACCGTTTGGCCCTTCACGTGTTCGAGAATTCCATTTCAGTCCTTTTGCATTTTTAATTTCGCATTTTTGAATCCTTCTCTCCGGTCTGAATCTCGTTCAT
This sequence comes from Firmiana major, assembly GCA_033439115.1. Taxonomy (NCBI): domain Eukaryota; kingdom Viridiplantae; phylum Streptophyta; class Magnoliopsida; order Malvales; family Malvaceae; genus Firmiana; species Firmiana major. The sequence continues at coordinate 46,790,101 of CM065905.1, forward strand.
TTAATTTGGGACCATTTTTAATTCTTTATAAGAAATTACGATATAATTTTCGGGTCTTACACCATTAGCCTCGGGTTGGACCAGATCGATCTCCCTTTAAGTCTAGATCGATCTCCTAAGCTCTCTGCTTGAGATAAATCGATCCTGTTTCATTGAGTAAATTAATCTCATGTAACACGGCAGATCGATCTCATGTAGCAAACAGATCGATCTTATGCCTGCAAAATATTAGGAAACTGAGGAATTTAAGCAAGGTCAGATCGATCTCCACCTTATGCAGATCGATCTCATCAAGACATTTCTATAAAAACGGAGCAGTTTGTCACGACCCAAATATCAGAGTAGATTTTTCGTTTTTCTTTCATACTTACCTGTTCTCTGATCGTGACCACACTCCACTAACAATTGAGCTGCGCGTCAATGCCAGTCCCACCATTCATTCACCATATAACTTAATTCCTTATTAAAGGAAAGGTAAACACATGAGTTTTTCACTAATTCTTTTCCATTTATTTACTAGTGTTTACTATGTCTATACATCCCCGAAAGTTACTTACAAACATGTTAATGTACTATTCTTATTTAGATATAATATGTACAAGTGTATATACCTCAAGTGATGGGCAGCAGCGAATATCAGGAATGCAATACTCAGTCGCCTCAAAGTCTACTGAAAGAAATCTGTGTAGGAAAATGAAAGAGGTGAGCACATCAAGCTCAGTAAGGCAATCCTACGAACAAGTAGGTAACCATACAACCTACATGAACGTGGTGCCATGCATAAATCACCCTTTCTTCGCACAATTTTAAAACAGAGGCTACAATTCATGATGTCATGTAAAACAAGTTCACATATGGATTTCAAAGAGCATAGAAAACTCAACATGCAAATCCATTTAAATCATTTCATTCTCGTTAAAATTTCATAACATAGCCAGGACTCAACCCATCCCTCGGATGTTCCTGACTCACACAAAACAATGAAATCAAATACTTTTTAAGGCAATAGTAACATGCGCTGGGTTTAAATCCCAGTTTCATTCTTATAAAATCACATCTCAGTCAGGACTTAACCCATCCCTCGGGTGATCCAGACTCACACGAAAATCCAAAAAACATGATTCTCAAAAACATCAACATGCAAGACTAGGCAATATACATATCTCAGACAAATAAACAGGACTATGGCCATATCCTCATGATCCCACTGCTACACGGATCTTGTGTGTGGGGTCTCACCACTATCGAGAATTACCCCGGCAGGTGGGTCAGTCCATCCTGTCAGTCCTGCCCGATCACTCGCATCCGAAGATGCCACATAATCAATCACAGCACAGTACAGCGTACTCCATGCTACTTGCACGGTACAATGTACTCCGTGGACCCACATCTCATATCAATAATCGTGTCTGTCTCAAAACGCATGTGTAAGCGTATTTAATCGGCTGACACACAGTCTACCCGACGCTTCAGGCACGGCTCATCGCATGTCTTATAAAATCAGTGCGAGCGATACTCCAGCACTCTCATAAAATCAAGAAAAATCTCATGCGAGCAAAGCTCCAGTGCGCGTTTCAGAAAATCTCATAAGATCTAGTGCGAGCTGAACTCCAACACTTTGTCAAAATCATGTAAAACTAGTGCGAGCTAGGCTCCAGCACTGTGTCATAAAAATCAAGTGAAAATTTGGTGCGAGTTAGACTTCAGCACCCTGTCACAAAAATCATATGAAAATCTGGTGCGAGTTTGACTCCAACAGCTATGCATGTAAAACTCTAGTGCGAGCCCTTGCTCCAGCACTAATGCATGCATCACACAAATCAAAACTCGTGCGAGCTGAGCTCCAGCATGTCACATTTTCATAAAATCAAGTAGGCGGCTCTGTTATCTCAAAACAATTTTCACAAGAAATCACATTGTTGAAAATATGCAATGCTGTGCATTTTTATTTAAAAGTTAGCTAGCCTACCCATACACGTGTCAAAACACCTCAAAAACAAGCAAGAACCTCTTGTTCTTGCAAAATTTTACCCTTCACAGGGGTATTTTGGTCATTTGTCCTTTCGGGCACCCAAAATTCTTATTTTAAATCTAGACCCTTTAGACAATTTTAGGGAATGTAAATGATGTCAAAAATTGCGTAAAGTTACCTCTAGCAGTCCGTAACATTCCCTCACCTGAAATCACGCGTGAGCTTATCTTGTCTCGATCGTACCAGGTCTCTCAGTCCAATTCGCTCCAAACTAAGTCTACGGAGCTGCATATAACCACGTATTGGGCCAATTCTAATATACTTATCAGTATTTCACTCCTACTAATCGAATTTAAAACACTGGGCCCGTTTTATTTATTGGGCCCGATTGCAGCTTACTGGGCCTCGACCCCTTTTTCAGTCCGTTTCCACTTATTAAATCCCTTTTTTCGGTCTATTAGGCTCATTTGGCTTTCCAATACTCATCGAGTTTCGTTCCAAACTCATTGGATAGCCCATATATCATTTACAACAATTTATTCAAAAATCTGAATTTAATCTATTTTATTACGGAAATAAATCAGAAATCCCCAAAATAAATTTCAATTTTGCAATAATCATACAATTGTCGTAAATGAGCTTTACTTACCTGAAATTATGCGATGGTGCGTAAATCGGAGTTCGATCGGGATCACGTATGCGATTTATCGTCGAACTGCATAATTTTATATTTAATTCCGAGTAAATTTTCGATCAAATATAATTTAAATAAATTTCTCAAAAATTACATCGATCACTTTTGACCTCTTACCGACTTACCCGAAATCTGGTGCATCCCCGAAAATCTTTCCCTTTTTTCCTTTTTCTCTTTTTCTTTCTTTTTCTCCCTTTTTCCTCTCTTTCTTGGCTGAACCAGTCCGTACCGGTTCAGGCTTCCCCGTCGCCATTTATCTCTTTTTCGGCCTGCTCCCAGGCCGTTTCTGGAGCCAATCGGTGCGCCTAGAGCAGGGGAACATTCGGCTAGGGTCGGCTGGGGTCAATCATCGGTGGAATCGCTGAAACCTTCTTCTCTACCTCACAGCTTCCTCTCCTCAATCCACCGGAATCTGGCGTCAGTGTAGCGCGTCGCGGCTGCTGGTGGGTCGTGCATTCGTCCTCTCTCTTCGTATGCCCCTCGCCTGGCCGCTTGGTTGCCGGTTGCTCGTCGATGATGGGTCTTCCTCGGTTGCCTGTGTCTTCGCTTCTTTCCTTCAAATTCGCGATTTTCCTTTTTTTTCTTTCTTTTTTTTAAAATTTTATTATTATATACATAATTTATTTTATTATTATTTTAATCATTAAAATACATTAAAAAACCCAAAAATATCTTAAAAATCTTATTTTATTAATTTAATCAATAAAATGAATTTATCTGTCTTATTTCATCTTTCCAGTATATTTTTCCAATATTTTCGAGATAATTTTCTGATGTGAAAATTTCGATTAATTTCAATAAATTCATATCTTGATCAATTGGACTAGAAATTCAATAATTTTTGTCTTATTGATCAAGATTTCCTAAATCCATATTTTAATGAAATTTTCTTATTGAATTTATACCAGATTTTGGTCTTTTGACCGTTTTACCCTTCTACACGTTCGGGACCAATTTATACCGACTTTCCTTCTTGGACCCACTATAATTTCTCATTTAAAATTTGTATCTCTGTCTGGACAATTCAAATCTCATAAATTTAATTTGAAATTCCTTAAATATCCATTTTCGGATTTTACATACGTTCGACTACTTCATTCATATTTATATGATCAAAATCATTCGTCTTATGATTCCATTAACATATAACAATATCCATACAATGTGTGAATCATAAGAAAATACGATAAAAATCGGGTGTTACAAAATCTCTCCCACTTAAGAAATTTGGTCCTCCAAATTAGAACCAATTTAGTCTGTAAACCACTCCAGATATTTCACACATATCATACTCTTACTCTTCAGCTCCTATTTAAATTCCTCCGAAGTGCAATAATGCCGAAGGACTTTAATTAGGGAGATCATCTTAAACCCCAACACCTTATCCTTCCTGTTTAATACCCGAATCTCATTATACCTTTAGAAAGAGAAACTTCCAAACACACTGATTCACACTCGATGAATCCTCACGATCCCCATCTCTTGTCAGCATAGCTTTTCTATCTGTTCTGAGGTGTTCTCATTCTCTCACAATCAGCTGAACATCCTTAGAGGCTTATTATACTAGATCGGGAGTAATTTTTTATCTGTCACCCACTTCTTTCTATCCATTTGACCAAACAATGCTTCACACAATGTCATATCGATACTCGAGTGATAACTATTGCTGTGGGTAATTTAGCTAATAACAAATGATCATTCCAGGAGCTTCTAACATCAATTGCACACGTTCTCATCATATCCTCCAGAACCCATACAGTCCGCTCTGATTGACCATCTGTCTGAGGATGGAACGCTGTGCTCACACTCAACTGGGTTCCCATGGCTTCCTAAAACATGTTCCCAGAAGTGGGAAGTGAAGCGGGAATCCCTATCTAATACAATACTCCCTTTAATGCTACCTATTGTTCCACAATCTTCTTACTTATGTAAATCTACATCACACACTCAGAGTATTTATGGCTTTCATAACCAGAGAGTGGGTAGACTTAATCAATCTATCGACCATCACTCAAATAGCCTCGTGATTCCTACGGTCCTCTGTAACCTGTCACAAAATCCATGGTAACCTGCTCCCACTTCCATGTCAGAATTGGTAAAGGCTGCAATAATCCTGCAGACTTCTAGTGCTCTACCTTAATCTACTGACATACGAGACACTTCGTCACAACTCTCCGATATCTCTCTCATGCCTGACCACCAATACCCTTTTTAAAAAATTTTGATATATTTTATTGCTCAGCGAATGCACTGTATATCCCAACTAGTGAGCTTCTGTAATTAACAATCTCAACAGCTGTGGTCCTTGGGAGCCATTATTGTACCTCCAAACCTTAGTAAGTCATCATCACTCACTGTGAACTCTGTCACGGTACCCATCTGAATCTGACTAACACTGTCGACACCCTGCTGATCATCATGCTAAGCCTGTCAAATCCGGTTCTAACATCAGGCTAGCTGTCACATAATCACTGTCATCATCAGGAGGGATCACATCACTACTGAGGCTCACAAACTGCTTTATAGCTCACGCTCCCTAACCATTACCAACCCGTGGTTCTTTCTGCTCAAAGCATCAACCACTATATTAGCCATTTCCTGGGTGGTACAATATCTCACAATCATAATCATTTAGAAGCTCAAACCCTCTTTATTATTTCATTTCATTTCTTTTTATGAAAACAGATACTTGGGACTTTTATAATCAGTGCATACCTGAAATTTCTCATCGTAAAAGTAGTGGCACCATACTCTCAGTGTATTACTACGACTACCAACTTTAAATCATGGGTTGGATAATCCTTTCATGGTCCTTGAACTGTCTGGATCCATACGTGACTATCATCTCATTTTGCTTCAACACACATCCCAATCTTGGTTTCAAGACATCTATATACCCTGAGAAACCTCTTAATCTGTTGGGTATGGTGAGAATAAATGCAGTGGTCAGTTCATACTTCAATACACCAAAACTCTTGTCACGTCTACATCCCCTTCAAATATAACTTTTTCTAAGTTAAACGTGTCAACAAAGTAGTCCATTTCGAGAACTCTCAACAAATCATCTGTAAAAACAATTTCCAATTTTTGCTTATGATTTTCCCTGGACTTTAAATACACCAAAAATATCATCATAAGGATGATAACAAATTGGTCCAGGTAAAGTTTAAATACCTTATTCATCAATATCCTAACGAGTACAAAGAATTGTCTTGGGCACATTCACATTCTAAATTCTCAACGGATAAAACCCAGACTTCCAATCGATCTAAAAAAAATTTGCGCTCTTCGCAGCTAACCCAATGGATCGTCAATAGTAGAACGAAATACTTATTCTTATGCTGATCCTATTCGATTCGATAAATCAAGTTTCGTTTTCAACTTTTAAGCTCACTACCACAGAACAAATTTTAGTATAAGAAAAGAACCTCACCGTAGTTGAGTTCCACTAAATATTTCAATCACTCATATCCTTGACCTATGTACGCATAAACGATAATGTCATTCTGAAATTGCTTCTATTTAAGATATTAACCCGCGTGATTTTCTTTTTCTTATATTAACGGCTTTTTATAAAATTTTAATTTTTAAACCTTCATGATTAATCGAATTCTATATTTCTTTATCGTACAAGTAAAGGTACCTTAATTTTAAATGTATATACTACGATTGTCGATTTCAATTTATAGGTTATGTGTACTTTTAGACGCTGTCAAGTCTTCAAGTAAAGAAGTATTTTGAAATACCTTTATTAACCCTCAGACTTGATCACATGGACTGGTTATGGATATATCCCCCCTTATCCTTGGTCGCAATTCATATTCACTACATATCGCTTAATCCAAATTACTTCACATATCAGAGTTTTTCTTACCTTGCATACGCCTCTTATTCCAATATATCTTGTATTCAGGATCTATCACATCTCAAAGCTTATGTCATTTCGTATATCAACTATAAAAAACTCTTTCATTACTTGTTAAAACTTATTGTACACTTTTCTAGGGGAAAACATGTTATCTTAGAATAGTAATTTCAACAACATTGTTTGCAACCAATCAATTTATTCCGCATATTACATCAAAACACTCATATTTCATAGAATGAGATTGGTCAACATGTTCCTTTCCCCCACTTTCTGTCAGGACCCGTTCTCAATCCATGACTTAACCAAAAATCACTACAATTTTTTTGCATTTTTAACTTACCTTTCCTCACCTTAATGGTTGGGCTATGATTCGATGTCAGAATCCTTACTTACCAAATTATCCATTATCATACATACATGTCAATATACTGTTACTGACTGTAATTGCTTTTATAATACATGTGAGATTATATAAAAGCTAATACAAATACATTCCCCATAATATATATCGTATACATCACTGTGCTGTTTCTATGTTTAAATATATAACTGTACAAAATATGTATACCTGGCGATCGATAGGAACTAGTAGTAGACTCAGGAATACTATCCCTCAATAGCTCTCGCTCTACTACTGATGCTCTGTAGAGAGATGTAAAGAAAGGGGGGTGAGCATACAACGCGCTCAGTAAGGAAATCAGGCAAGCAAGTAGATATCTCCACTATCTACTTACAATAATGCTATGCCTTGAAAACATTATTTCCTTAACTCACTTTAAAAGCATGTCTTTAAATAAATATATATATATATATATATATATATACTTGTACAGATTAAATACCATGTACAGAAATCATGCTTTCTTTCTCAAATGTAGGCCTGTAGTGCAAAACAATGCATCTTTATAATATCACAATACCTTTAGATAAATCATGCCATGTATGTTTAAATCACAGTAAATATGGCATTTAAATCATTCACAACACAAAATTGGAGTCCGACCCATCCCCCAGGTCTGTCCGCAATTTAAATCAATCAATCCAGTGATATATCATGTGAGACTCTGTGGTGAAATGCAAATAGTATCCTGGACTATGATCATATCGGACATGTGATCCCAAGCTACATGGAATCCTAGTGTGCGGGGCATCACTGCTACAACGGGAGGGGGGTCAGTCCATCACAACCGCCAGCTATATCCTCCTCAACTCCACAACACCACACCGTACAGTGTACCACATGCCACATGCACAGTACAACGTACTCCGTGGACCCTACATCACAGTCGGGGTGCCTGCCATAGGTTTTAGCCCTCAAACCATGGAATATCATACCACGTCTCTAGTACCCTCATGCGGACATCCTCTCACATAATGTGACACTCAGTCCACACAAGGAATCAAGCATAGGTTTTAACATGTATTATATATCACATACAGTGCGCGCCTTTGAGCGCGACTCACAGTCGACACTCCGCTCAAACACTGTTTCACATCACAAACTTAACGCTAGTGCGAGTAAACCTCCAGCAACTAGGTCAATGCATAGTTCATGTATTAAATCAAGTACGAGCAATAGCTCCAGTACCATGCTATGCACAATATCATCAAATCAAGTACGAGCAATAGCTCCAGTACTATGTCATGTATAAATCATGAAGAATCGAGTACGAGCAACGCTCCAGCACTCTGTCATGCATCTCATGAAAAACTCAAGTACGAGCTAATCGCTCTAGCACTCTCTCATGCATATATCATAAAAACCGAGTACGAGTAAGAACTCCAGTACTCTATCATGCATGTCATGGAAATCTAGTACGAATCATAATCCAGCACTAATGTATGTGGAAAATATATGAAATCCAGTACGAGCTGTGCTCCAGCACGAATCATTCTCACATAATATGATAGATGGCTCTTTAAAAAGGGATGATTTATAAAATATCAAAATCAGCATTATAAAACATGCTTATTTCATATCAACCTTAAAATCATTAGGTCATCTATTTATTCTCCTGCTAAACAGCAGTTAAACACTCAAAATAGTGTTTTCCATGCTTTTTACAACTTTTCACAAAAGTTGACTTTTTGACTAACTAGGGGCAAAATCATAATTTACCACTATCGGGTCACAATAATTATTATTCACTTTCTCTGACCCTCAGAGTTTTTAAGTGAATGTAAAAGCAGACGAAAATACATGCAGGTATCTCTAACTACTCACAAAAGTCCCTTACCTGCAATCACTCGAGAAATTTCACTTTCTCTGTACTGCTCGTTTCAGCAGTCCGATTTACTCCTCCAATAATCTCTGGAGCTGCATATAACCATTTATCAGGTTAATTACACTTTTCCTACTGTATTTCACATTAAATACAGTCTATTTCCCTTAATGGGCTTTAATAATCCTTAATGGGCCTAACTATGCCTTAAGCCCATTTACATTTTACTATTCATTTTCGTTGGGCCTATTGGGCTTGTGGGGTCCACCAACTCTTATTGGGCTTGTCCTAGACCCATTACCTCACATTGGGCCTAAAATATTTGGGCTTGGCCCATTGGGCCTCTCGGCCACATGTCATGGCCGAGAGCTATCCATGCCATCGGTTACACCATGGCATGCCATCCATGCCTATTTGTCTAGCCAATTCGCTTAGGCATTTTCACAAACACTTGGTTGGCAACTTTCTTAACATCATATAGTTCATTTAGGAATTTTATCAAACACTTTGATTGCCAACTAATTACATGTATTAATTTATCAAATTGATTAATTTTACTTACACCATAATCATTAATACATGTACATTAATTCATTTATGCCTTAAAATCATATGGACATAAATCAATATCTCACTACTTACTCTCGGCCTAACCAACATCATAGAGATTTAATATGTTTCAATGCTTAAAACATATACCAATATACTTAAAATCATTCAGACATTAACATATATGAAATTGAAAACTTGAAAATATACCAATTATTGTGTTCACACTTGGCCGAATACTTCGGAGGCTCACAGTTTGCACTCTATGGCTCCTTGATAGCCAATTCCAACATACGTCACTCTCCTTTCAATTTGGAACAACTTCTATGAAGGATGCAAGTTCCAATTATGCCTAATTCCTAGTGATTTCTAGTGAGAGAAAGCTTGGATAATTTGTTTCAATGGTTTCTTCTTCTAGCCGAATTTGGTGTGATGAAGATGACAATGGTGTGGCTGATTTTATAAGCCACTTACTTAGCCATTAAGTTTTACTTTCCAGCCATTAAGCTTGACTTTTTAGGCCTTAGCCATGAGTCACCTAATGAGTCACCTTACGAGCCATGGTTAGCTTTAACTATGGTTAGATATTTATCTCATGGGCTTTCCATTTGGGCTTCTCGATTTGGGCTTTCTTAATGGGCTTTCGGGCTGAAATTTTTACTATACCTCGGGCCTTTAATTGTCTCAATATTTGGTTAATCAATTGGTCCAACAATTCGGTCTAAGGAACCTAAGAATTTCGATATACGTTTAGTATACCTTAATGGGCTTTAAAAATTTTACCTTAGGCCCATTACGTTTTTAACCATTAAATTTAATCTGGAATCCTTCTGAATAAATTTTCCTTACTTCCGGGGATGATTATCTTGTATTCTGACTAAGAATATTTTTCCCCAATTTTTTCTCCATACTTAGGTTAATTTTTTAACCATGATTAGTCAATTATGGTAAAAGTCCACTTTCTTAACTATAGTTGACTTTTTCCTTAACCATTGATCAAGTTGACTTTTTCTCAAAATTTTGAAAGTGTCATATCTTATGTCTTACACTCTCGTCTTTATGTTTCAACCGTTCCCGGTAGTAATTACACCCAAAACACCTTAACTTGCCAAAAAGATCCATTTTACCCTTTTTAGCTTTTACTCTTGTTTTCTATGTTCGGGACTAAATCAAGCTAACTTTCCTTCATGAGCTCTCTATACTTTCTCATTTTAAGTTCTTATTTTCAGTCAGAATGATTTAGATCTACTTGGTTTAGCCTGTGACTCTTATAGCTCACATTAGGCTTTTTATGTAGCTTTTGTGTGTTAAATCATTTTACTAACACTTTAAATCTAGTAAATACTTTTCTTATGATTCAACTTTAATAATAGAGTGTTCATACACATAGAAATCATAAGGAACAAGCTACATAAAATTTGGATCTGACAATTCTCCCCTACTCAAAAAATTTGGTCCTCTAAATTAGAACCAAGTCAGTCATCAAATAGGTGAGGGTACTTCTCTCGCTTCAGACTCTCTAGCTCCCAAGTAGCCTCCTCTAAAGTATGATGCTGCCAGAGAATCGTCACTAACCCGATGGTCTTCGATCTCAATACCTTCTCCTTCCTATCCAATATCCAAATCGGTCGCTCAACATATGACATGTCCTCTCGGAGCTCCAAAAGGTCATAACTAATCACATGTGCCGGATCCGGGTGATACTTCCGAAGCATTGATATGTGGAAGACGTTATGGACACCTGATAAGTCCAGTGGCAATGCCAACCTATACGCCTTATCTCCTACTCGATCAAGTATCTCAAAGGGTCCAATATAGCAAGGATTTAGTTTCCCTCTCTTCCCAAATCTCGCTATGCCCTTGGAAGGAGAAACTCTCAAAAACACGGATTCACCAACTGCAAACTCTAGTGGCCTACGTCTCCTATCAGCATAACTCTTCTGTCTGCTCTGAGCTGTCCTCAGTCTCTCTACAATCAAGTGGACGTCCTCAGATGCTTGCGTAACCATGTCAGGAGGGAAAATCTTACGGTCATCCACTTCTTCCCATCCAATAGGGGAATGACATCTATGGCCATACAAAGCCTCATACGGTACCATCCCGATACTCGAATGATAACTGTTGTTATAGGCGAACTCGGCTAGTGGCAAGTGATCATCCTAGGAGCCTCTAAAATCTAGCACACATGCTCTCAACATATCCTCCGGAGTCTGTATAGTCCTCTCTGACTGACCATCTGTCTGAGGATGGAAAGCGGTGCTCAAACTCAACTGGGTTCCCATGGCTTCCTGAAAATGTCCCCAAAAGTGAGAAGTGAAGCGGGAATCCCTATCAGAGACTATGCTCACTGGTACACCGTGTAACCTCACTACCTCGCGTATATACAGTTCTGCTAATGAACTCAGAGTATCGGTCGCTCTCATAGCTAGGAAGTGGGCTGACTTTGTCAGTCTGTCGACGATCACCCATATAGCATCGTGATTCCTACGGGTTCTTGGTAAACCCATCACAAAATCCATGGTGATATGCTCCCATTTCTATGTCGGTATAGGTAGAGGATGCAATAACCCTGTAGGTTTATGATGCTCTACCTTCACTTGCTGACATACGAGACACTTTGCCACAAAGTCTGCTACATCTCTCTTCATACTTGACCACTAGTATACCTTACGAAGGTTCTGATACATTTTATTACTCCCCGGATGTAACGTATACCTCGACGAATGAGCTTCCACCAATACCAATCTCTTAAGTCTTAGATCCTTGGGAACAAACAATCTGCCTCTGAACCTCAGTAGTCCATCAAAACTCAACTCAAAGTCAGTCACGGTGCCCTTCTGCATCTGAATACTCACATCCATACAAAATGGATCAGTCTGCTGAGCCACTCTGATCCTGTCCAACATATCTGGCACCAAGCATAGACTAGCTATCACATAGCCTGTATCCATGTCAGAAGGCACGACTCCCAAACTGAGGCTAGCAAACTGCTCTAGCAATTCATGTTCCCTAACCATCATATACGATACCATCCCTAGGCTCTTCCTACTCAATGCATAGGCTACAACGTTAGCCTTACCCGAATGATAAAGTATCTCACAATCGTAGTCCTTCAGAAGCTCTAGCCATCTTCTCTGTCTCATGTTCAGCTCTTTCTGTGAGAATAGATACTTGAGGCTCTTGTGGTCAGTAAATATCTGGAACTTCTTGCCATATAAGTAGTGGCGCCATACCTTCAACACAAACACTACTGCTGCTAGCTCTAAATCGTGGGTTGGATAGTTCTTCTCATGATCCTTCAGCTGTCTGGATCCATAAGTAACTACCTTCCCATCCTACATCAATACACAGCCCAGTCCCTGATGCGAAGCATCGGTATATACTACAAATCCTTCCGAGCTGGTAGGGATAGTGAGAATTGGAGCGGTGGTCAATCGATGCTTCAACTCCTGAAAACTCTTCTCACAATCCTCGTTCCATATGAATGGTACACTTTTTTGAGTAAAACGTGTCAACGGAGCAGCCAACTTCGAAAATCCCTCAACGAATCTCCGATAGTATCCAACTAAACCCAAAAAACTCCTGATCTCGGTGACTGTCCTTGGCTGTTCCCACTGAACTATAGACTCTATCTTAGATGGATCAACTGATACACCATCTCTCGATACAACATGTTCCAAAAATGAGATCTGTGACAACCAAAAGTCACACTTACTGAGCTTATCATATAACTCTTGCTCTCGTAGAATCTGTAATACGATCCTGAGATGCTCCTTATGCTCCTCCTTGGATCTCGAATACACCAATATGTCATCGATAAAGACGATAACAAACTGGTCTAAATATGGCTTGAACACATTGTTTATCAAAGCCATAAAAGCAGCTTGAGCATTCATCAATCCGAATGGCATGACCAAGAACTCATAATGGTCATATCGGGTATGAAATGTTGTCTTGGGTACATCTCCACTTTGAACCTTCAGCTGATGATACACAGACCTCAAGTCAATCTTGGAAAAGACCTATGCTCCCTGAAGCTGATCTAACAAGTCGTCTATGCGTGGAAGGGGATACCTATTCTTGATGGTGGCCTTATTCAACAATCGGTAATCTATACACAATCGGAGGCTCCCATCCTTCTTCCTTACAAACAAAATCGGTGCTCCCCAAGGTGAAACACTCGATCGAACAAAACCCCTGTCCAACAGCTCCTGCAACTGTTTCTTGAGCTCCTGCAACTGTTTCTTGAGCTCCTCTAACTCAACTAAGGCCATGCGATATGGTGGTCTCGAAATAAGCTCCGTACCAGGTACCAAATCTATGTAGAACTCCATCTCTCTGTCTGGTGGTAACCCTGGCAATTCATCCGAAAAAACATCTTGGTACTCACTGACCACAGTAATATCTGACAACTCTGGATGTGCCTTATCCATATCTATCACGTACGTAATGAAACCTCATACCACATCCGATGAAGCATTAGCTGTCCCCTGGTCTAAAGCATGTACTCGCCCTCGACCTATTACTTGTTTCCCCTTTTCTTCTGCTGTCGCTCTACCTCTCTGAGTAGACGTACCAGCTGAAGCTCTATCCGGCTCCCTGCCCCTCAGTGGTGCAATATCAACCATCTCTAGGCAAGCTCTAGCTATATGCCCCTGTTTCCCACATCGAAAACATACGATAGGAGTTAGCGGACACGGTCTACCTCCATGTTGTCTACCGCATCTTCTGCACTGATAGGCAGCAGGTCTCTGTCCTCCTATGATAATACCCTTTATTGGGGCTACAGTCGGATAAGCAGGGGGTCTAACAAATTTCTCTCGTGCCTCCTCAACCCGTGATCTCTTACCGAAGAGTTTCCTCCCTCTTCGATAACCAAAATCTCTAATCGGCCTCTTCTTCTGTATATCTCGGCTATGGCTAAACTTCTCAAACTCAGAAGCATTCCTCTCGTAATCTTGCTCACACAGTTGCGCCCTGCGCACTGCTTCCTCATAAGTCACTATATCTAATGGAACCAACCTGGACCGCAGAATCTGTCTCAACCCATCGATAAACCTGTGGACCTTCCTGGCCTTACTAGACATGGCATCTGGGTCATATCTTCCTAGGGATAGGAATCGAGTCTCAAACTCGTCCACTGACAAACTCCCCTGGTTCAGTCCCAAAAACTCTGCCTGTAGTTTCCGCTGTGCGGTATCGGGAACAAACTTCCTCCTAAAGGCCTCCCAAAATATCTCCCAACTGATATCTGTGTGTGTTGGGCTCTCAATATAGGTCGGGTGGACTTCCACCAATGCTTTGCAGCTCCCTTCAGTAGGAATGCAGTAAATGCGACCATCTTCGAGGTCGTACACTCGAAGAATCCATAAAGCTTCTCCATCTTCGCCACCCACTCCTCAGCAGCTACAGGGTCCTTGACCCCATTAAAAGATGGAGGTCTAAACTTCTAGAATCTCGCAACTGATACAGATCACATCTGTACCCTAATCCACTACCACCTGAAATTGGTGGGGGTATAGGAGTCTCTACTGTCCTCGGTGCATGAGCTGTCTGTGTAGGTGTATCAGGGGCAACTGCCTCTCCTGTCGCAGCTCCTGCCTCCTGTCCTTGCTTACCTAGCATCATCTGTGCCAACATCTCTACAATCATCTCAAGACTACGCTCTAATCTTGTAAAGCGCGTCTCAGCACACTCGAGTGCCTCAGTAGCACCTGGAGTTTCATGGGTAGGTAATATTTCGGCAGCAGCTCATCTCTCGGGCCTATCTTTCCGACCTCAAGCCCTACCTCTCATACCTCTACCACTACGCGTATTTGCCATATAGGCAAAGTTCCTGCATTCATAATCATGAATTAGTCCGTCTCCTATCTTGTATACACAGTTATATCTAAACACAGCACAGTACTATGGGGATGTACACTTTCCTATTTTCTAACACCAACTCACATCAGACCAACCTCGGCTCTGATAGCATTCTGTCAAGACCCGTTCTCAATCCATGACTTAACCAAAAACTACTACAAATTTTTTGCATTTTTAACTTACCTTTCCTCTCCTTAATGGTTGGGCTATGATTCGATGTCAGAATCATTGCTTACCACATTATCCATTATCATACATACATGTCAATATACTATTACTGACTATAACTACTTTTATAATACATGTGAGATTATATAAAAGCTAATACAAATACATTCCCCATAATATATATCGTATACATCACTGTGTTGTTTCTATGTTTAGATATATAACTGTACAAAATATGTATACCTGGCGATCGATAGGAACTAGCAGTGGACTCAGGAATACTATCCCTTAATAGCTCTCGCTCTACTGCTGATGCTCTGTAGAGAGATGTAAAGAAAGGGGGTGAGCATACAACGCGCTCAGTAAAGAAATCAGGCAAGCAAGTAGATATCTACAGTATCTACTCAAAATAATGCTATGCCTTGAAAACATTATTTTCTTAACTCACTTTAAAAGCATGTCTTTAAATATATTTATATACTTGTACAGATTAAATCCCATGTACAGAAATCATGCTTTCTTTCTCAAATGTAGGGATGTAGTGCAAAACAATGCATCATTATAATATCACAATGCCTTTAGATAAATCATGCCATGTATGTTTAAATCACAGTAAATATGGCATTTAAATCATTCACAACACAAAATCGGAGTCCGACCCATCCCTCAGGTCTGTCCACAATTTAAATCAGTCAATTAAGTGATATATCATGTGAGACTCTGTGGTGAAATGTAAATAGTATCCTGGACTATGATCATATCGGACATGTGATCCCAAGCTACACGGAATCCTAGTGTGCGAGGCATCACTGCTGCAACGGGAGGGGGGTCAGTCCATCACAACTGCCAGCTATATCCTCCTCAACTTCACAACACCACACGGTACAGTGTACCCCATGCCACATGCACGGTACAACGTACTCCGTGGACCCTACATCACAGTCGGGGTGCCTACCATAGGTCTTAGCCCTCAGACCATGAAATATCATACCACGTCTCTAGTACCCTCATGCGAATGTCCTCTCACATAATGTGACACTCAGTCCACACAAGGAATCAAGCATAGGTTTTAACATGTATTAAATATCACATACAGTGCGCGCCTTTGAGCGCGACTCACAGTCGACACTCCGCTCAAACACTGTTTCATATCACAAACTTAACGCTAGTGCGAGTAAACCTCAAGCAACTAGGTCAATGCATAGTTCATGTATTAAATCAAGTACGAGCAATAGCTCCAGTACCATGCTATGCACAATATCATCAAATCAAATACGAGCAATAGCTCCAGTACTATGTTATGTATAAATCATGAAGAATCGAGTACGAGCAAAGCTCCAGCACTCTGTCATGCATCTCATGAAAAACTTGAGTACGAGCTAATCGCTCCAGCACTCTCTCATGCATATATATATATATCATAAAAACTGAGTACGAGTAAGAACTCCAGTACTTTATCATGCATGTCAAAAATCTAGTGCGAATCATAATCCAGCACTAATGTATGTGGAAAATATATGAAATCCAGTGCGAGCTATGCTCCAGCACGATTCATTCTCACATAATATGATAGATGGCTCTTTAAAAAGGGATGATTTATAAAATATCAAAATCAGCACTATAAAATGTGCTTATTTCATATCAACCTTAAAATCATTAGCCCATCTATTTATTCTCCTGCTAAACAGTAGTTAAACACTCAAAATAGTGGTTTCCATGCTTTTTACAACTTTTCACAAAAGTTGACTTTTTGACTAACTAGGGGTAAAATCATAATTTGCCACTATCGGTTCACAATAATTATTATTCAATTTATCTGACCCTCAAAGTTTTTAAGTGAATGTAAAAGCAGATGAAAATACGTGCAGGTATCTCTAACTACTCACAAAAGTCCCTTACCTGCAATCACTCGAGAAATTTCACTTTCTCTGTACTGCTCGTTTCAGCAGTCCGATTTACTCCTCCAATAATCTCTGGAGCTGCATATAACCATTTATCAGGTTAATTACACTTTTCCTACTGTATTTCACATTAAATACAGTCTATTTCCCTTAATGGGCTTTAATAATCCTTAATGGGCCTAACTATGCCTTAAGCCCATTTACATTTTACTATTTATTTTCGTTGGGCCTATTGGGCTTGTGGGGTCCACCAACTCTTATTGGGCTTGTCCTAGACCCATTACCTCACATTGGGCCTAAAATATTTGGGCTTGGCCCATTGGGCCTCTCGGCCACATGTCATGGCCGAGAGCTATCCATGCCATCGGTTACACCATGGCATGCCATCCATGCCTATTTGTCTAGCCAATTCGCTTAGGCATTTTCACAAACACTTGGTTGGCAACTTTCTTAACATCATATAGTTCATTTAGGAATTTTATCAAACACTTTGATTGCCAACTAATTACATGTATTAATTTATCAAATTGATTAATTTTACTTACACCATAATCATTAATACATGTACATTAATTCATTTATGCCTTAAAATCATATGGACATAAATCAATATCTCACTACTTACTCTCGGCCTAACCAACATCATAGAGATTTAATATGTTTCAATGCTTAAAACATATACCAATATACTTAAAATCATTCATACATTAACATATATGAAATTGAAAACTTGAAAATATACCAATTGTTGTGTTCACACTTGGCCGAATACTTTGGAGGCTCACGGTTTGCACTCTATGGCTCCTTGATAGCCAATTCCAACATATGTCACCCTCCTTTCAATTTGGAACAACTTCTATGAAGGATACAAGTTCCAATTATGCCTAATTCCTAGTGATTTCTAGTGAGAGAAAGCTTGGATAATTTGTTTCAATGGTTTTTTCTTCTAGTCGAATTTGGTGTGATGAAGATGACAATGGTGTGGCTGATTTTATAGGCCACTTACTTAGCCATTAAGCTTTACTTTCCAGCCATTAAGCTTGACTTTCTAAGCCTTAACCATGAGTCACCTAATGAGTCACCTTATGAGTCATGGTTAGCTTTAACTATGGTTAGATATTTATCTCATGGGCTTTCCATTTGGGCTTCTCGGTTTGGGCTTTCTTGATAGGCTTTCGGGCTGAAATTTTTATTATACCTCGGGCCTTTAATTGTCTCAATATTTGACAATCAATTGGTCCAACAATTCGGTCTAAGGAACCTAAGAATTTCGATATACGTTTAGTATACCTTAATGGGCTTTAAAATTTTTACCTTAGGCCCATTACATTTTTAACCATTAAATGTAATCCGGAATCCTTCTGAATAAATTTTCCTTACTTTTGAGGATGATTATCTTGTATTCTGACCAAGAATATTTTTCCCCAATTTTTTCTCCATACTTAGGTTAATTTTTTAACCATGATTAGTCAACTATGGTAAAAGTCCACTTTCTTAACTATAGTTGACTTTTTCCTTAACCATTGACCAAATTGACTTTTTCTAAAAATTCTGAAAGTGTCATATCTTATGTCTTACACTCTCGTATTAATGTTTCAACCGTTACCGATAGGTAATTACACCCGAAACACCTTAACTTGCCAAAAAGGTCCATTTTACCCTTTTTAGCTTTTACTCTTGTTTTCTATGTTCGGGATTAAATCAAGCTGACTTTCCTTCATGAGCTCTCTATACTTTCTCATTTTAAGTTCTTATTTTCAGTCAGAATGATTTAGATCTAATTGGTTTAGCCTGTGACTCTTATAGCTCACATTAGGCTTTTTATGTAGCTTTTGCATGTTAAATCATTTTACTAACACTTTAAATCTAGTAAATACTCTTCTTATGATTCAACTATAATAATAGAGCGTTCATACACATAGGAATCATAAGGAACAAGCTACATAAAATTCGGGTCTGACACTTTCAACTTACAATCTCTACCGACATATTCAATTAGCAGACTATCCTTCATTGGGGGTGCTAACTATCAGCATTTCGCTTAATGATATAGGCTTCACATATTTCACTAACTTATATGCAAATGACGGCTATATGAATAAATGTGTAGTACCAGGATCAATTAAAATAATTTCTTCAACATTAACCATCAAGATGGTACCATACACCATATCAAATGAAGCATCAATAGTGTCCTGGTCCAAGGCATACACTCGCCCTCATTCAACCGCCTATTTTCGTGGTAACTACCACACATCCAACACTGCCCATTAGCAGGTCAGGGTCCTCCAATCATAATATTCGTGTAAGCGCTGAAACTGGATACATTGGGGCTTACCAATCATCTTACCTCATAACTCACTAACTCTAAATTTCCTACCAAACCGCCTCTTTTTCGCTTTGACATCTCTGTTAGCCACTATTTCCTTTTTGTCTCTATTTCGGCCCTTATTGTCTTTCTCAAACTCAGAGGCATGCAATTCCTAATCTTATTCATGCATTGTGATCTGCGCACTGCCTCGTCGTATGTAGTGATATCTAACGGGACCAATCAACTTTGATAGACGGTCTGAGTCTTTCCATGACTTTCGGACCTTTCGATTCTCACTATTTATAATGTCAGATTATACCTACCCAAGGATGTAAATTGAGATTCATACTGGTCGATTTACCTATTCCTCTAGGTCAGAGTAAGGAACTCTATCCATAAATTCCTCTGAATAATGTACGAAATATACTGTCTCTGTGCATCCAGAATTATCTCCCATGTCAACTCTAGATGCCTAACTCTTAAGATAGGTCGAGCAAACTTCCACCCATGCTCCGCCTTGCCCTCCAACATAAATGTATTTAAAAGTCACTTTCTTGGTCGACATACATCGAAATAATCCATAAAACTTCGCTATCTCATTCACCCAATCCTCAGTAACTATTGGTTTCTTTACTTCGCTAAATACTGGAGGGATATGGGAATCTCTATAGTCTGAGACATCTGTTCAGGCTTTACTCGGTTTATCCTCAACTACCTACATAGACTGAGTAAACAACTCCAAAATATTTTCTACACTCCACTCCATCCTCGTGAAGTAAGTCTCAATATTGTCTGGTCTCTTTATAGGACCCTGTGGAGTATGCTCAACATTAGTCTCCACCTCAATCTCCTCATGAGTCTCATGCGTCGACTCTGCACGATTGGCAGGCTTAGGCCTACCTCTACGGCCTCTGCCTCGTGTTCTACCTCCTCTACCGCGATCGGTGTTCGGCATAATGCCTAAATCTTGCATTCTTAACCATTTCTTAGTTAAAACCCATCTCAATATACATGATTATATCTAACCAAGCGCAATAACACAGGGATGTAATTTCCTAATTACTGACACTGACACACATCAGACCAATTTCACTCTGATACCACCATTTGTCACGACCCAAAAATCAGAGTAAATTTTTCATTTTTCTTTCATGCTTATCTATTCTCTGATCGTGACCACACTCCACTAACAATTGGGCTGTGCGTCAATGCTAGTCCCACCATTCATTCACCATATAACTTAATTCCTTATTAAAGGAAAGGTAAACACATGAGTTTTTCACTAATTCTTTCCCATTTATTTACTAGTGTTTACAATGTCTATACATCCCTGAAAGTTACTTACAAACATGTTATTGTACGATTCTTATATAGATACAATATGTACAAGTGTATATACCTCAAATGATGGGCAGCAACAGATATCAAGAATGCAATACCTAGTCACCTTAAAGTCTACTGAAAGAAATCTGTGTAGGAAAATGAAAGGGGTGAGCACATCAAGCTCAGTAAAGCAATCCTACGAACAAGTAGGTAACCATACAACCTACATGAACGTGGTGCCATGCATAAACCACCCTTCCTCCACACAATTTTAAAACAGATGCTACAATTCATGATGTCATGTAAAACAAGTTCACATATGGATTTCAAAGAGCATGGAAAACTTAACATGCAAATCCATTTAAATCATTTCATTCTCGTTAAAATTTTACAACACAGCCAGGAC
Source organism: Firmiana major (assembly GCA_033439115.1). Classification (NCBI taxonomy): domain Eukaryota; kingdom Viridiplantae; phylum Streptophyta; class Magnoliopsida; order Malvales; family Malvaceae; genus Firmiana; species Firmiana major. Next base: position 46,811,380 of record CM065905.1, read on the forward strand.
TCAACCCATCCCTCGGATATTCCTGACTCACACAAAATAATGAAATCAAATGCTTTTCAAGGCAATAGTAACATGCGCGAGTTTAAATCTGTGAGAATTATGAATTTTGTATACCCCATTTATGAGAATTGTAACTTGGTGTATGTAATTATGATATGTTAATGTACACGCAAGTTTTAAACATGATAAAGTATATGAAGAAAAGATTTTTAAGTCTTGAATGTGTACGGATTGAAATATGGACTATGGGGTAGATTTTGAGAAGTTTTACATTGAGTTTTCTGCAAATTGGTGCAGCAACAGTACAATCTATGAAGGCCAGATCGATCTCTAAGGATGAGAGATCGATCTCATGGCTCTAGAATGCAAAAAATGTCTAAGAACTAAATGGCAGATAGATCTCCAATGGAAGAGGATCGATCTCCATATGATTTTGTAATGAAGAGATCGATCTTTTAAGGAAGAAATCGATCTCATGAAGCATTTTGTAAGGAAAAGATCGATCTCCTCCTCTTCAAGGAGTAGATCGATCTCATGAAGTGTTCTGTAAACTAGAGATCGATCTCATACTTAGAGTAGATCGATCTCATAAAGCCATTAAGAGATCGATCTCACCCTACGACAGATCGATCTCCTAGGCATAAAATTACCCCAAAATGTTCCCAAATTCAAATACAGATCGATCTGATCAAGGACCAGATCGATCTCCTACCCTCGGCCTATATAAAGACCCCTTTGTTTTCCTGAAAATCAATCTCTCTCTCTCCCAAATCGCCATTTTTGAACCCTAGCTTTCTCTCTCTTCCAAAGTCCTCATTTTTGTCCAAATCAAAGATTGTAGTAAGAATGAAAGTTGTTCCTCATCCAAAGGAGAACAATATACTTGGAAATCGAAGGACGGATTGAATCGAGGCAAGAGTTAAGCACTCCACAGGTTTGGGTAATTTTTTAAACCTCGATCTTTGATTTTGAAGTAATCTTTGGTGATTGTGAGCATGGGCATTATGATGAGATAGTTGGGAAATGATTAGGAATTGATGAAACTATGATTTTGTTGGAGTAAAGGTAACGTTAGGCAATTTATGGTAATTTTGGGAATTATGGCTATAAATTGCAATTGAGACAATGAGGTGAATTTAGCATGGAATATGGTGTGAGAAATGTAGAATTCTGAGATGTAGTGGATGAGAATGTGAATTTTGATAGAGTTGTGAGAATTGAGTTATTGGAGGTGTTAATGAGAATATGAGCAAATGTGTGCTCAATAATGCGATTAAGTTGGGTTATTGATGTTTTTACATCATTTGGACAGCTCGGGAGTTCCAGAGAGGAATACGAGACTAGTCTGTGATACGGAGGAACGATTGCACTATATGAGGTGCAAAGATGTAAGGGAAAACTTAAAGTCGTTTGTGTATGTGTTTTGATGTTAATTGTAGCATGAAAAGTGATTTGAGCAAACAAGCATGTTTTTATGAGTTGTGAATGAGTAGTGCACATGATTTTATAGCCGGTTGGGGCCCAACTTTTATAAGTTATAAACTAAGCATGAAAATGTTTTACAACCGTTTTGTGTTTAAAACGTGAAAAGAGATTTGGGCTCTACGTTAAGGCATACTGAGATTGAGAAATGTGTGCGTGGTTTTGTCAATTGGAACTCAGTTGTAACATGTTTTGTGTTGGGTACACAAATGTTTTAAATGAGATTTATGAGAGAAAACCATTATGAGTTCTATGTGAAGGCAAAACATTTTATATGATAATGGCTAATGATTGAGACTTAGGCGTGTCATCTTGAATACATATCGGGCCTTGCTTTGGTAGTATGTAAGTCCGGGCCTTGTTCTGGTAACATGTAAGTCCGATTATTTTTCCGTTTTGGTAGCGTTGGGAGGCCTTGCTCTGGTAGCATGTAAGTCCAATATTCCTCCGTTTTGGTAACGAGAGATGTCTCCAATTTGGTAGCGTGAGATGACCCCCATTCTGGCAACGCTGGGTGGCCTTGCTTTGGTAGCATGTAAGACCGATAGAGTAGGCCGCCTGGGAACCGACCCAGGGACCACGTGATAGTGTGCATGAGGAGAGGCATTGCTCTGGTAGCATGTAAGGCCGGACCTTGTTCTAGTAACTCATAAGTCCAATATACCATGTACACGACCATATGTCGACGTTCCCTCTTATGAGGATGCCTGGGATGCGCACCCAGAGGAGATTTATTATGATGTGCCCTGACCAGTTTTATATGAGTTTTATTGCCTAGTCTCTTTTTTATACACATGAGTTGTGTTTTGTGACTGTGCTACGTGTATTCTATTGAGGTGATTTTTATCACGTTTTAATGAGAAAAGCCATTATCGCATTCTGATTTCCACATGCTTGTGACTGTGATTTGTATTGAGTTATGTACTCTCATGTTTTTACGTTATTTTAGAGAAATGAGATGAGAATGACATTTTCATGAGTTCATGCTACGTTTTAATTGAGTTTCAACTGTGAAATAAAATGATTGTGTTGTGCAAATCATTAATTTAACAATGAGTCCCTTACCCCCCTTGCTAAGCGATTTAGAAGCTCACCCTGTTTTCTCTTCCCCCCAGATTTCTTCAAGTGAAGAGAAGTTTTCCTGTGACGTACAGAGTATTGGCTAGTGGAGGACTTGAGCTCCAGGCCATATATTTGTATTTGAGGTATAATTTACATTTCATGTACCCAGACTAATATGTATTTATAGACACTTGATGTACAACATTGTATGGGATGTATTAGGATTAATTAACTTAGAATTGAGTAATGTATATGATATGATATATACTATTTAATGATGAGATCCTGAGGCATGATATGTATGATGATGTATGACACTGCACAGGAATGCACCCTTTATTGTGAATGGATGTGAAAAAGTTTTAAATTTGCCCTGTTTTCCACGCTTCCGAGGCGTCACAAAATACCAGTTTCATTCTTATAAAATCACATGTCAGTCAGGACTCAACCCCTCCCTCGGGTGATCCAGACTCACACGAAAATCCATAAAACATGATTCTCAAAAACATCAACATGCAGGACTAGGCAATATACATATCTCAAGCAAATAAACAGGATTATGGCTATATCCTCGTGATCCCACTGCTACACGAATCCTGTGTACGAGGTCACATCACTATCGGGAACCGCCCTGAGAGGTAGGTCTGTCCATCCCATTAGTCCTGCCCGATCACTCGCATCCGAAGATGCCACTCGCATCTGAAGATGCCACATAATCAATCCCAGCACGATTCAGCGTACTCCATGCTACTTGCACGGTATAATGTACTCTGTGGACCCACATCTCATATCAATAATCGTGTCTGTCTCTAAACGCACGTGCGAGCATATTTAATCAACGTGACACATAGTCTACCCAACGCTCCAAGCACGGGTCATCGCATGTCTCATAAAATCAGTGCGAGAGATGCTCCAGCACTCTCATAAAATTAAGGAAAATCTCTTCCGAGCAAAGCTCCAGTACGCGTTTCATAAAATCTCATAAGATCTAGTGCAAGCTAAGCTCTAGCACTTTATCAAAATCATGTAAAATTAGTGCGAGCTAGGCTCCAGCACTGTGTCATAAAAATCAAGTGAAAATATGGTGCGAGTTAGACTCCAGCACCTATGCATGTAAAACTCTAGTGCGAGCCCTTGCTCCAGCACTAATACATGTATCACACAAATCAAAACTCGTGCGAGTTGAGCTCTAGCACGTCACATTTTCAAAAAATCACGTAAACGGCTCCGTTATCTCAAGACAATTTACACAAGAAATCACATTGTTGAAAATATGCAATGTTGTGCATTTTTATTTAAAAGTTAGCCAGCATACCCATGTGTCAAAACACCTCAAAAACAAGTAGGAACCTCTTGTTTTTGCTTCTCCCAACTTTTCCTAATTTTGAAAATTTTACCCTTCACAGGGGTATTTTGGTCATTTGCCCATCTGAGCACCCAAAATTCTTATTTTAAATCTAGACCCTTCAGACAATTTTAGAAAATGTAAATGATGTCGAAATTGTGTAAAGTTACCTCTAGCAGTCTGTAAAATTCCCTTACTTGGAATCACGTGCGAGCTTATCTTGTCTCGACCGTACCAGGTCTCTCAGTCCAATTCGCTCCAAACCAAGTCTATGGAGCTGCATATAACCACGTATTGGGTCAATTCTAATATACTTATCAGTATTTCACTCTTACTGATCGAATCTAAAACATTGGGCCCGTTTTACTTTATTGGGCCCAATTGTACCTTAATGGGCCTTGATCCCTTTTTCAGCCCGTTTCCACTTATTAAATCCATTTTTTCGGTCTATTAGGCTCATTTGGCTTACCAATAGTCATCGGGCTTCGTTCCAAACTCATTGGATAGCCCGTATATCATTTACAACAATTTATTCAAAAATACGAATTTAATCTATTTTATTACGGAAATAAATCCGAAATCCACAAAATAAATTTCAATTTCGCAATAATCATACAATTGTCGTAAATGAGCTTTACTTACCCAAAATTATGCGATGGTACGCAAATCAGAGTTCGATCGGGATCACGTATGTAATTTATCGTCGAACTGCACAATTTTATATTTAATTCCGGGTAAATTTTTGAACAAATATAATTTAAATAAATTTCTTAAAAATTACATCGGTCACTTTTGACCTCTTACCGACTTAGTCGAAATTCGGTGTATCCCCGAAAATCTTTTCCTTTTTTCCTTTTTTCTCTTTTTCTTTCTTTTTCTCACTTTTTCCTCTCTTTCTTGGCTGAACAGGTCCGATCCGGTTCAGCGCAGTTCTCTTCTTACAGAACCGATCTGTACCGGTTAAGGCTTCCCTATAGCCATTCATCTCTTTTCTGGACCGTTCCCGGGCCGTTTCTGGCATCGATCGGTGCGCCTGGAGCAGGTTAACGTTCGGCTAGGGTCGGTTGGGGTCAATCGCCGGTGGAATCGTCGGAACCTTCTTTTCCCCCTCGTGGCTTCCTCTCCTTGATCCGTCGGAATCCAGCGTTGGTGCAGCTCGTCGTGACTACTGGTGGGTTGCGCGGTCATCCTCTCTCTTCGCCTGCCCCTCGCCTGGCCGCTTGGTTGCTGGTTGCTCGTCGGTGATGGGTCTTCTTCGATCGCCTGTGTCTTTGCTTCTTTCCTTTTCTGTTTCGTTTTCAGAGTTCCCAAATTCGCGATTTTCCTCTTTTTTTTTCTTTTTCTTTTTTTAATTTTATTATTAAATTTATTATTTATTTTATTATTATTTTAATCATTAAAATACATTAAAAAAACCCAAAAATATCTTTAAAAATCTTATTTTATTCATTTAATCAGTAAATGAATTTATCTGTCTTATTTTGTCTTTCCGGTATATTTTTCCAATATTTTCGGGATAATTTTCAGATGTAAAAATTTCAATTAATTCCAATAAATTCATATTTTGATCAATTGGACTCGAAATTCAATAATTTTTCTCTTATTGATCAAGATTTCCTAAATCCATATTTTAATGAAATTTTCTTATCGAATTTATACCGAATTTTGGTCTCTTGACCGTTTTACCCTTCTACACGTTCGGGACCAATTTTAGACCGACTTTCCTTCTTAGACCCACTATAATTTCTCATTTAAAATTCGTATCTCTGTTCGGACAATTCAAATCTCATAAATTTAATTTGAAATTCCTTAACTGTCCGTTTTTGGATTTTACGTACGTTCGACTACTTCATTCATATTTATATGATCAAAATCATTCGTCTTATGATTCCATTAACATATAACAATATCCATACAATATGTGAATCATAAGGAAATACTATAAAAATCGGGTCTTACATAGTTGGATCTGCATTTCACAGGAAATAACTTCCTTCTTCCATTTTCAATCTAAAACCTAGCTTTCTCACTCTAAAATCATCCCTTTTCTATAAATATTTATGAAAAAACCATTAGAGCAAAGTTGTTCATTATAAAGAGAAGAACAACATAGTTTGGAATCAATACCCCATTGGTTGGATTGAAGGGGTAAGGAGTGTTCTTACTTGGAGCAAGAAAGAAATCAAGTTAGGTGAGTTCCCAATACACCAAACTCAAGATATATTTATCTAGTTGTTGTTGTGAGGTGATTGGTATGTGTATTGATGATTGAAACTATAGAATGTAATGGAACAAGTAAAACCTAGAATGAGTCTAGTGTGAGAAAATGTGGTATGGGTGAGTTGATGATAAATGGATTATGCTAAAGTGTTTATGAGGTAATATGTATGATTTTTAGAAGGTTAAATGAAGCCACATTGTTAGATTGGCTTAGTTAAGTGAATGAGCATATGAGGTGTTTGACAAAATGTCATAGTGAGGCAAATGATGGATTAGAGACTCGATGAACTTAAATATCGATTTAGTACAAATCAATAGACCTAAAGGAGTTTAATAAACTCTCGAGAAACTATTAAGCGATAAAAAATGGACTTAAGAGGAAATGAGACCTTATAAGCGTTAATGGAAACTATAAGTCGAATCGTCTAAAGTAAACGCAATAGTTGAGTTGTATTGAACCCAATTAACGTGGAATATGATTTGTGTAGTCTCGGAGATTTCGTTGGAGGCGAATCGAACTGCACAAACTGTCAGACCTATATTTTTATGTAGCTTGTTCCTTATGATTTATATATGTACAGATATGTATTAAGTTATTTAAATCATAAGAAGAGTATTTACTAGATTTAAGTGTTAGTGAAATGATTTAACACTTAAAAGCTACATAAAAGCCTAATGTGAGCTATAAGAGTCATAGGTTAAACCAAGTGGATTTAAATTATTTTGACTGAAGAGAAGAACTTAAGATGAGAAAATATAGAGAGTCATGAAGGAAAGTCAGTTTGATTTAGTCCCGAACACAGAGAACAAGAGTAAACGCTAAAAAAGGTAAAACAGACCTTTTTAACGTTTTAAGGTATTTAAGGTATTTAAGGCATATTTACCTACCAGAAATGGCTAAAACGTAAAGAAGAGAGTGTAAAACATAAGATATGACACTTTCAAAATTTTACGAAAAAGTCAACTTGGTCAATGATTAAGGAAAAGGGTCAACTATAGTTAAGAAAAATAGACTTTTACCATAGTCGACTAATCATGGTTAAAAAAGATTAACCTAAGTATGGAGAAAAATTTGGCGAAAAATATTTTTGGTCAAAATACAAGATAATCATCCCTGGAAGTAAAGAAAATTTATTCGGATGGATTCCAGATTAAGTTTAATGGATAAAAATGTAATGGGCCAAAGTGAAGATTTTAAAAGCCCATTAAGGTATACTAAGTATAGATCGAATTTCTTAGGTCCCTTAGACCAAATTGTTGGACCGATTGATAGGCCAAATATTTAGACAATTAAAGGCCCAAGGTATATTAAAAATTTCAGCCCGAAAGCCCATTAGGAAGGCCCAAACCGAGAGGCCCAATTGTAAAGCCCAAATAGATTAAATATCTAGCCATTAGTTAAAGTTAACTATGACTCATGTGATGACTATTAACTAAACTTTATGAAGTCAATTATAAGGGTTGGAAAGTAAGACTTAATGGCTAAGTAAATGGCTTATAAAATCAGCCATCACATTGTCTTCTTCACCATACCATTCTCAGCTACACAAGGAAACCATTGAAATACATTTATCTAAGCTTTCTCTCACTAGAAATCACTAGGATTTTTAGGCATATTTGGAACTTGCATTCTTCATGAAAGTTGTTCCAAATTGAGAGGAGAGTGACATATGTTGGAATTGGCTATCAAGAAGCCATAGTGTGCAAACCGTGAGGCTTCAAAGTTTCAATCAAGTGTAAACACAAATTCTAGGTATAATTTCAAGCTTTTAAATTCATATATGTTAATGTATGAATGATTTTAAGTTTATTGGTATATGTTTTAAGCATTGAAACATATGAAATCACTATGAACATGGTTAGGCCAAGAGTGAGTAGTGATATATTGATGAATGCCCATGTGATTTTAAGGCATAAATGAGTTAATGTACTTATGTTCGTGATTATGGTATAGTTAGAATTAATCAATTTGATTAATTTATTCATGAATTAGTTGACAATCAAGGTGCTTGATAAAATGCCTAAATGAACTAAGTGAAGCTTAAGAACATTGCCAACCAAGTGTTTGTGAAAATGCCTAAGTGAATTGGCTAAATAAATGGACATGGACGGCATGCCATGGTGTGACCGACGACAAGGGATGCTTTCGACCATGGCATGTGGCCGAGAGGTCCAATGGGCCAACCCTAATTGGTTTCACCCCAATGTGATATAATGGGTCTCGGATAAGCCCAATAAGAGTTGGTGGGCCCCACAAGCCCAATAGGCCCAAAGAATATGAATATTAAAATGGAAATTGGCTTAAGGCATAGTTAGGCCCATTAAGGTTTATTAAAGCTCATTAAGTGAAATAGATTGTATTTAATGTGAAATATAGTAGGAAAAATATAATTAACATGATAAATGGTTATATGCAGCTCTAAAAATTAGTAGAGGAGCGAATTGGACTTCTGGATCGAGCAACGTTGGGAAAGTAAAATTTCTCGAGTGATTGCAGGTAAGGGATTTTTGTTAGTAGTTAGAGATACCTGCACGTATTTTCGTCTGCTTTTACATTCACTTAAAAACTCTGAGGGTCGGAGAAAGTGAATAATAATTATTGTAACCCGATAGTGACAAATTACGATTTTGCCTTTAGTTAAGAAAAAAGTTAACTTTTGGAAAAAGTTGTAAAAAGAATGGAAACCACCATTTTGAGTGTTTTACTGCTGTTTAGCAGAAGAGTAAATACATGGGCTAATGTTTTTAAGGTTGATGTGAATTAAGCACACTTTATAGTGCTGATTTTGATGTTTTAAAAATCATCCCTTTTTAAAGAGCCATCTATCGAATTATGAGAGAATAAATTGTGCTAGAGCACAGCTCGCACTTGATTTCATACATTTTCCACATATATTAGTGCTGAGGTATGATTCGCACTTAATTTCCATGACATGCATGATAGAGTACTGGAGTTATTACTCGTACTCTGTTTTATATGATTTATGCATGAGAGAGTGCTGGAGCGATTGCTCATACTTGATTTGATACATGAACTATGCATGACCTAGTGTTGGAGGTTTACTCGTACTAGAGTTGAGTTTGTGATGTGAAACAGTGTTTGAGTGGAGTGTCGACTGTGAGTCGCGCTCAAAGGCACGCACTGTATTTTATGTGATATATAAGACATGTTGAAAACTATGCTTGATTTCCTCGTGTAGACTAAGTGTCACACTATGAGATGTTCGCATGTGGATTTAGAGACGTGTTATTTATATTCCATGGTATGAGGGCTAAAACCTATGACAGGCACCCCGACTGTGATGTAGTGTCCACAGAGTACGTTATACCGTGCGAGTGGCATGGGGTATACTGAACCGTGTGGTGTTATGGAGTTGAGGAGGTTATAGCTGGTGATTGTGATGGACTGACCCCCCCTCCCGTTGCAGCAGTGACGCCCCGGACACTAGGATTCTGTGTTGCCTGGGATCACCATTATAGGATGTGGCGATAGTCTAGGATATTATTGCATTTCACCACTGAGTCTCACATGATATATCACCTGACTGATTTATTTTATGATACAAATAGACCTGAGGGATGGGTCGAAATCTGATTATTGTGTTGTGAATGATTTAAATGCCATATTTACTGTGATTTGAACATAAATGGCATGATTTATCTAAAGGCATTGTGATATTATAAAGATGCATTATTTTGCACTACATGCCTACATTTGAGAACAAAAGCATGATTTCTGTACATGGGATTTAATCTATACAAGTATATGAATATATTTTAAGGACATGCTTTGAAAGTGAGTTACGGAAATGATATTTTGAGGTATAGCATTATTTTGAGTAGATAGTGTAGATGTCTACTTGCTTGCCTGATTTCCTTACTGAGCTGTGAGCTCACTCCCCTTTTCTTTTACATCTCTCTACAGAGCATCAGCAATAGAGTGAGAGCGTTTGAAGGATATTATTCCTGTTGTCCGCTGCCATTTCCTATCGATCGACAGGTATACATATTTTGTATGGTTCTGTATCTAAACATATAAACAGTACAGTGAAGTATACGATAGATATTATAGGGAATGTATTTGTATCAGATTTTATATGAGCTTACATATATTATAAAATGAATTACAGTCAGTATATCGTGTATTAACTTATATGTATGATAATGGATGATATGGTAAACGAGGATGCTGACATCGAATCACAGCCCAACCATTGATAAGGAGAAAGGTAAGTTAAAATGCGAAAAGTTTGTAGTGATTTTGGTTAAGTCATGGAGGGTCGTGACACAAACGGGTAGCACTGAGGAAGTGGAATCATTTGACACGACTCCAGGTAAGGGAATTCTGTGAGTGTATAGAGATAGCTGCTCGTATTTTGTGGGTGAATATAGGGCTTTGTAAAATGCATGGTTAATTAAGAAAGTGATTGGTGGTATGTGTGAATGACAACAAATATTTTGTATATGATTTGGTTTTGAAGTGATTCTTATAAAAGGGATAGTAAGGCTAATAATTGCATAAATCACATGTTTTGATGCTTTTACAAAAACACATTGCTTTGGTTTAAGCAAAATGTCGGATAGGCTAGCTAGTGATTTCCTAATTTTGTGAAAAAGCACAAGTGAGGTGCTAACCATAGTTTTTTTAGAATGTTTTGTTAAAGTAGAGCCACCTATCTTGTTTACATGAGTTAAAATCGTGCCAGAGCCTCGCTCGCACTGGATTTTGGCGTTTTCACATGTATGAAACGTGCTGGAGCTGAGCTCGCACATTGATTTGAATTGTGATGATGTTTTCATAAATCGTACTGGAGCTCCTGCTCGTACGTGGATTTCGATGACTTTCTTATGCATATAACCGTACTGGAGCTATGTTCGTACGTGATTTCTTCATGATTTTATGCATAAAGCTGTACTAGAGTGTTACTCGTACGAGGAGATTTATTGATGATGCATAAATAGTGCTAGAGCTTAGCTCGCACAGGTTTTCACACTATGGTATGTATAATGTCGTGGAGATGGTAAGATCCTCAAGCCCTACATTCTTAAGCCCGACGCGGTAGGGAGGCTCTATTCGGTGGGGAGGCTCTCTTACGGTAAGATCCTTAAGCCTGTATCCTTAAGCCCGTTGGGATGGGGAGGCTCTGTTGGTGGGGATGCTCTCTTACATGAAAACGAAACGCTCCTACGTGCATTTTAGACTGTGTAGGTAATGCATGATATGGGGTAGATAAGACCTATGGCTGGCACCCCCAACCATGATATGGGTCCACAGAATACGTTGTGCCGTGTAAATCACATGGAGTACATTGAATCGCGTGGTGGTGAGATGTTGATTTGAAAGTCTAGCGAAGAACTAACCCACATTCGTTCTAGCATGATACCCCGCACACTGGGATCCGTGTGGTCTGGGATGATTATGACATAGTTGGCCAATATAGTCCTTGAGATATAGTGACTGCCTGTCTCACATAATATTTCATAGTACCACATGGTTTTTACACACTGAGTATGATGTGATGTCCAAGGTAGACACGAGGGAGGCGTCGAGCCTTATGGGATTTTGTCTAAAGAATTGATATTCTATTTGTGATGAGATTTGATGTGTTTTGAGAAAGTGATAAATCTTAAAGGATGTTTCGTATTGAATTTCCCTTTTCATGATGAGTTTTAATAATGATGAGCATGAGAGTTTTACATGATGATTTTACCATGTTTTACATATCTGTTTCCATGTTTTCAATACATGATATATGTATATACATGCGGCTGATAATTCTATGAAAATAGAATATTTCTGCTTAATTTTCTAATTAATTATTTAAATCTCCAATTTATTTTGTTAATTATCCCCTTTATTTAATTAAAATTCTCATGTTTGCAGATAAATTAAATCTGAATGCATTTTGAATATTTTGGTAGAAAATAGACCGAAATTAGGCTAAAATCGAGATTGGACTACGCGGACAACACGAGCCTAGCATATCCAATTGGACAAAAAGACAGATGACATGGAAATATTATTTTTCAAGGAGCCAATGGTGTGAAGACAAGTGGCCAAACAATGCCAACTCATCTAGGATGGAAAAATTACAATTGTACACCTAACTGTGTGTATAAATAGAAAAAGATGGTAATTGAAAAAAAGGAGGTAGCCTAGGTTAGAATAGAAGTAATTTAGGAGTAGTATTAATTTTAGGGTAGAATAGCTTTTAGGTTAATTTTCAAGCTTTCTTTGTTTTAATTTCCGAATAGTTTCTTTGAATTTAAAAATTTTTCTTCTCTTGTTTTGTTAAAACTTTACATTGGTTTAATGAAGAGTGATTTTTCAATGTTCTTCTCAGTTTTGCAATCTCTTTGCTTTATTGTTGATTCAATGCACTCAAGTTGAATGAAAGTTCTTCATTTTCTAGTCTTAAATAGTTTTATTTTATAGCAATCAAATTTCTTTATGCTTCTGGGGTTTTTTTTAGTCATTTCTCCTTTTAGTTCATCTCTATTACATAGCTTCCATTTCCTAGTCTTTAGCTCTCGGTTTGCACCTATTTGGTGCATTTGGGTTACAAGATATTTTTCAGTCATTCTTCTCCATTTCGGTTCTATTGCCTTAATGGGGATTGATGTTGAACATTATTCCACATTAAGAGCAATGTGGAATCACGTTGGAGAAGAAGAGCATGAAGCAACTCGAGAAGACTAGTTTTTCAAGTTTGTGTGATTTACGGGTGTTGATAACTTGGGTTAATTTTCTTTGTTGTTAATCTTCACTTAGTTCTTTTCGGTTGTAAGTTTTTAGTTAGCAATGCACTGTTAGTTGAACTCCTTTTCATTTTTCAATATCTGCATTTCAATGATTCTGCACCCTATTACATGTTAACTTTTGTTATTTTCTACTGAATGGCAATCACTTGTCTCGATTTTACATTACTTGTATTTACATGCTCTTTTTCATCTTGTCTTTTGCTTGTTGATAAGAACCAGTTTGCTGCTATGTAGACATAGCTTAGAATGAGTAAGCAATTACAGCTTACAGGGGTTATATGTTGGTCCTCTGTTTAGCTCTGTTTCACGTTATTTCCACTGTTCATTATTGTTATTTTGTGTTATTCAATGTCTAGCTGGTATTAGTTTCTTGTTCAAGATTCCAGTGCTATGTTGTAGTCCTTCACCATCACTAAGCTGTTGAAGAAGATGTTGAGAGGTTGCAACTGAAGTGTAACGACCCTTGACCCTTGAAAACCGGAGAATTTTTTTTTTTGAATTTAATTTACCCACTTATTCCCTTAATCACTTAGGTTGCATTCCTGCTCAGTGTCAAATCGCTTTTCTTAATTCTTAATCCGTAATTATATTTAAATTCCATATTTTGACCTATATGGTCGATAGAAATTTCGGCAGCATAACGGCTTACATATGGGCCTACCCACCTGCAATTCAGTTATTTTAACAATCCTAGATATCCACAACTACCAAGTATACTTTCCAATCAACATTTACAACTCGATACATTCATATCAATTAATACCAATCATCTTACGACCTAGTCCCAAGAATCATATTCTCTACATCGTTTCCTTACAAATTACATCCCAACAAAACATTCCCAATATATGTCTGTGCGTACAAATGTGTCTGGTAAAGGAATGTAATTGTATACCTTGACTGTGTGTACAAAAAGTAGCCTAGGGTAGCTCTTTCCCACCAGCCTATGTCGTGTATGCGGCAAATAGCGTCTATAGATCACTGCAAATAATCTGAAAGGTAGAGGGGTGAGCTTTCGAGAAAAAGCCCAGTAAGAAACGCATTTAAAATGATCATGGTAGCAAAATCACATTAATTGCATGATAAAACCAAAAGATACGTTTCTTTACAAATGTCACATAGCTTTCAAAGAGCGTATATATAAAACATAATTGATAGAAATATAATTTTGAAGAACAAATCTATTAAGTTACATCACAATCTATCGAAACATATAAAACTCCAGAATATTTCAAAACCGATAGAACTTCAAAAGCATAACTGATGCAAAAACATATATCGGAGGATCAAAATCATTTAGCATAGTTCATATCGGATGGAGATTTGGATAACTTATAGAGGGAAGTCATAAATATGCCCGAAAGCAAGATTCATATACATTCATATACGCCACAAAGGCGCGCACGACAAAAATGCAGTGACCGTATGGCACTTTGCATCTGTAGGACTCAAGAGGTGGCCCCCCACAGTCACACAGACTGTGTGGCACTTTGCTCCCACAGATCTCAAGAGGTCGCCCTCACGATCGTATGTCTTTGTGAACCGCGTGGCACTTTGCTCCCGTCGGACTCAAGAGGTAACCCCCACAGTAACATAGACTACATGGCACTTTGCTCCCACAGAACTCAAGAGGTAACCCCCACAATAACATAGACTGTGTGGCACTTTGCTCCCGTCGGACTCAAGAGGTAACCCCCACGTTCACATGTCATTGTGGAAAATGCGTGGCACTTTGCTCCCACAGAACTCGAGAGGTAACCCCCACAGTAACATAGACTGTGTGGCACTTTGCTCCCATCGGACTCAAGAGGTAACCCCCACAATTCCACTATACAAAGCCCTTTTTGTCTTAAAACAGAGTTTTCAAAATCTTACTTGGGTTTTTATAGCTCATTAACTCATATCGAGTAATAAAATCAAATTTCTTGAAATCTGAAAACTCTTTCATAAAACAGAAAGACGGTGTGGCACTTTGTTCCCATATGACTCAAGAGGTGGCCCCCATAATCGCTTTTCGAAAACAAATTTCATTTCCCAAACATAGGCTCACATACCAAATTTCATTTCATTCAGAAACATAAAAGCAATTATACATAAGTCGAAACCATGATATTTATTCAGCATTCATGTTTAAAACTATGCATTTAATCTCATATAGCATTTCTTTATCTCAAAAACATGATCAAATAAATCTTGGGCTTATTAGGTGTCGGGTTTTGTTTTACAATCAAGGGTTGCACGAGAAGGCACGAAAACACATAAATAAATCGGAGTCTAAGGGTAGGGATACCATTACCATATTAAATTACACCCCTTACCTCGATCTATCGAAATCTCCGTGCTCAATTGGTGACGCCTCTTAGTACCTCCCTTAATTCCCTCTACGATCACCTACATCGAAATCGTATATTTAGCACCCTATTCGTGCGAATTGCTCGAATTGCGTTAAAATCGTAACCTATTCGTTACTACTGCGTGTGTACGTATCATTGTACGTACCTAAGTCAACACGCACATTTATATATTTTCTCTTACCACATATTATTTTGTATGTACAACTATTGACTTACACCTTATTATATAACTCTACATGTATGTACACATAAATATATATATATATATATATATATATACTCCTATATGTATATATATACTCCTATATGTATATATACATTATTATTTGTTTTCACTTCTTTCTTATCACATGTATATATATATTCTTTGTATGCACATAAACTAGCATACACATTTACCTCATATACACCCATTTGTATATACACCTAAGTATATACACACCAATATATATATATATATATACATATTATTATTTGTTTTCATTTTTCCTTATCACATGTATATATATACTTTGTATGTACATAAACTAACCTACACATTTATCTTATATACACCCATTTATATATACACCTAAGTATATACACAACAATATATATATATATATATATATATATATATATATATATATATATATATATATATATATATTCATATTATTATTTGTTTTCATTATTCAATATCACAATATATATTTTTCTATCTTCTCCTCATTTTTCCCATTTTTTTTCTAATTAAATCTACACTAACATGCTCATATCTCAATCTATATGTACATGTATATTAAATATACATATATACATAAATATACCATATACCTTTACTCACCTTTTTTTTTCCAATCTACACTAACATGCTTATGTACACTACCACCTATGTATCTATGTATATTATCAAGAATATACTTATATACGTAATTTTCTTTCCTTTTATTTTTTTTTTTTTTTTGCTTTTCTTGTTTTTTTTTCTTTTTTTTCCTTTTCTTTCTTTCTCGATCCACCCTTCTTCTTCCTCTTCTTTCTTGATTTGCTTCAACTTCCAGCCCCTGCCTCCTTCTTCCTATCTCCTTCATCTCGATTTCACTTCCTCCTTCGGCCTCCCTCTTTTTCTCCCTCGGTTAGTTGCTGTTTGCTCTCGGTTACAGCCTCCATTTCCAGCCCCTGTTCTGCTTCTCTTCACTCTCCTCTGCCTCGGTTCCAGCTATTGTTTCTCTTCACCCCTCTCGGTTCCCTGCTGGTTCCCTTCCTCTGTAACGGCCAACCCCTGCCCGGCCAACCCCTGCCAACGGCCATGGCAACCAAGCCCAGGTCCACTGACCCGCAAGGCCGATCGACAACGTTGGTGGTCCAACAACGGGTGGTCAAACAACGCCAACAACATCCACGTATTGTCCGCTTTGGGCTGAGGCCCGCACAGCTTTGTTTCATTCAGGCTTATCCCTCGTTCGGGCTCATCACCCTCAGAACGCGTCCTCAGTGGTTCGAACTCGGGTAAACACCCTTGTTCTTGCCACTGATGATGCCATTGAGCCAGTTGGCTCAATGGCATCATCAGTGGCAAGAACAAGGGTGTTTACCCGAGTTCGAACCACTGAGGACGCGTTCTGAGGGTGATGAGCCCGAACGAGGGATAAGCCTGAATGAAACAAAGCTGTGCGGGCCTCAGCCCAAAGCGGACAATACGTGGATGTTGTTGGCGTTGTTTGACCACCCGTTGTTGGACCACCAACGTTGTCGATCGGCCTTGCGGGTCAGTGGACCTGGGCTTGGTTGCCATGGCCGTTGGCAGGGGTTGGCCGGGCAGGGGTTGGCCGTCACATCCTCTATCTGACCCCCTGTTCCTAACTTCAGCCCTTGATTTCTGCCTTCCTGCTCCTGTTGCTTCTGCTTTGATCTATTCAATTTTGTTTTTCTGCTTCCCGTCGGTCTCCCCTCTTCCTTTCTCTTTTTTTTCTCTCTTCCTCTCGGCCAGCAGTCCCTCTTCCTTTCTCCTTTCTCTTCTTTCCTCTCCTCTTCTCCCCAGCCGATCAGCCCCTTTTCTTTCCTTTCTTTCTTCCTCCCTCGACTAGACAGCTTCTCTTTTCTTTCTTTTTCTTTCTCTTTTCTTCTTCTTCGCCAACCCAGCTCTTCTTCTCCAACCGATCACCTCTCCTCCCTTTCTCCTCTTTCTCTCTTCTTCCTTTCTTCTCCAGCCGCGCACCTCCTCATTTTCTCCTCTTCTTTTTTCTCGCCCGAGCCTCCTCTGTTTATGCTTTGTTTCAATTGAAACAAAGTGACGGAATTGGCTTTCTTTGAAAGCCAATTCCCTACAGCTATGTATATTTTATATTATATTATATACATATATTATATTTTATACCAACTCCTACATAGTGTATTAATGTATGTTTATACATTATATTAGTATGTATATATATATATTGTTTGTGTATTGTCATTGTTATTTATTTATTTTTATTATTATTTTTTTCTTTGTTTATTTGCTTTGTTTCCATTTTATTTTAAATACCTTATACATTATACATTACAATATATATATATATATATATTTGTTATATATATATATATATATATATATATATATATATGTTTCATCATTCTTCCATTTTAAATTGTCTAATATATATATATATATATATATATATATATATATATATATATATATATATATATATATACATTTTCACTTATGTATGTCTCTACACATATACATTTTCTTGTATAATTTATCCAAAGACATAATATCATGTCTTCCATGAAATTTTTCTTATTCTGAAAATGAAATAGTATCGGGAATCCATCATTTTTCATAAATTTTCGATACCAATGTTTACATCTACAATTTTCGATTAACAAATTAAAATTTTCTAATCCCTCCGTACTTACATTCGCCTTTTCACTCTTTGTATCCTCGGGTTCCTAGTCCTTCACAGGCTTCTCGGTTCCTATAGTCCTCGAGCCCTACAACGAATATTCACACCTCCATTAATATATATTATTTCTATTTTTTTGATTAAATTAACGTAGGAAATTTGTAGGGTTTACATGAAGGGTGCAGAGAGTGGGCAACCACGATCGGGTCCAACCCCTTGTCATCTTATTCTGTCTGTTGTTGCTAAGAGCAGTGTGGTGTAGAAGCTGGACAGCAGCTGGGTTGCACCTGCAGCACCTGAAAATGTAGCAGACAACAGCTGGAATGAAGCTGGACCAAATCGAGACCAGCATAGCAGGCTCCAGGCTGGTAATACGTTGGCATTAGTGCTGTTGATCACGCCGACTGTAGGTACACTACCACCAGCCGAGGCACGAGAAGTGCAGTAGCAGTGATTGGAGCAGAAGACTGGCCAGAACCGAGAGCAAGCAGGGTGCAGTTTACACCAGATGAACATGTAGAAATGTACACAACCAGTAGCTGAAACAGTGAAAGCCTGGAAAGAAGCATGGATTTGGAAAGACAATGAACAGTGACAAATCGGGACCACTCTCTTGGTTTCCAAATTCGGTTAAGGCCTTGTTTGGCCAATTAAGTTGTTATTTCATGCTTTTATTTTAATGAATTAAATTGATTAATACTTGTTAGTTGTTATTTAGGTAATTTAACTAATTAATGGTAGGTTAGCTTTATTTCTTTGCATGTCAATTTAATTTTCAGTTTTAAATTTTAGTTAGTAGTTAATTTTATATTATGTTTTAGGAATTTATTTTAGTTTAGTTGCACTTAGAATTTGATTCATGCATTTTTAATTTAGTCTTTATCTTTATTAAATTTTAGGTTAGTTTAATTTGCAATTTTTAATTACATGCATTTTTATTTTAAGTTTGTTTAAATTTTAGTTTAATTAATTTTGTTCTTTATTTTCATTTTTTGATTTTTATTGCGTTAATTAATTTTAGCTGTTTTAATTATTTTCGTAGGTATTTGCTTTTAATTGCGTAGAGCTTAGTAAGTAAATCTTAGCTCGGTTTTATTTTCTTTATTTTATAGTTTTATTATTTTCAGTACTATTTGCTTTGTAGATCACACATTAAACTTCATAATTTGCTAGGATATACTTAGGGTAAGATTAATCGGTAGTTAATTAGGCTAGTCAACTTCTCTGTGGAATGATAACTCGGGACTCAAATCCCTTTATTACTTATACGACCCGTGCGCTTGCGGTAATACGTTTAGTTCGTATCAAGCTTTTGGCGCCGTTGCAGGGGAAGTTTTAATTAGTCATTAATTAATATCAGTGAAATTATGCTTAGGTGTAATTCTAGCTTGTAAATATTTAGGTTGTAAATATTTAGATCCTTAGTTTAGTTTAGGTTGTAAATATTTAGATCCTTAGTTTAGTTTAGTCAATTTTCTCATAATTAATTAATTTAAAAAAATTAAAAATTAAAAAAACTTTTTAAAAAAAATTCTAAGGACTTTTAGATGTTTGCATGCGTAGAGCCGGGAGTTATGACCGCTTTCCTCTAGATCCTGAAATTGAAAGAACCCTTAGGAAAATTCGAAAGGATTCTAGAAAATTAATAGCTTCTCTGCAACACACTATGGCAGAAAATAGACAAATTAGGACCGTTGGAGATTACGCGGTGCCGACGATTAAAGGATATTATACCGGCATTAAGCCACCAGCTGTCCCTGCTAACAATTTTGAAATTAAGCCTTCCATCCTCCAGATGATCCAATCCTCTTTACAGTTCAGTGGGCTTCAGCATGATGACCCACATGCTTACCTTGGGCAATTCCTGGACTTGTGCAACACGTTTAAGCACAATGGATTATCTGATGATGCACTTAGACTTAGACTATTCCCCTTCTCACTTAGGGATAGGACGAGACACTTGTTAACCTCCTTGCCTCCAGGATCTATTTCTACATGGGACGAGTTAGCCCATCAATTTCTATCTAAGTTTTTTACTCTCTCTAAAATGGCCAGACTCCGTAGTGATATATCTTCCTTTACCCAGTTCGACTCTGAATCTCTTTACAAAGCATGGGAACGATATAAGGAGCTTATCAGGAAGTGCCCTCACCATGGCCTACCTTTGTGGTTGTAAGTCCAGACCTTCTACAACGGACTTACAAGCCAAAATAGGACCATTGTTAACGCAGCTGTGGGTGGAGCGCTAATGTGTAAAATAGAGGAGGAAGCTTACGAGCCCCTAGACAAGATGGCTGCTAAGAACTATCTATGGTCCTTAAAGAGGTAATTACCTAAGAAGTCGACAGGTATTTATGAGCTCGACACGCTGTCTACCATGACCTCTCAAATCGCTAACCTTACGAAGAAGGTAGAGTCGCTCAGTACCCAGCATAATCCCTTTACCAGTCCTAATCCGATTTATTCTGTCCAAAGTCCTTTCCTTTCATGCGATCTGTGTAGTGGTACACACTCTGTGGATAGGTGTCTGCTTAACCTAAAATCGGTTCAATATGTTGTCCCCCTAAGCAACAGAACAACACTTTTTCAATCACCTATAATCCAGGGTGGAGGAACCATCCTAACTTCTCCTGGAGCCAAAACCAAGGGCAAACTTCTAGCTCTAGACCTGTAAAACCCCCTAGTTTTCAAGCTCCACCGGGTCAGGTACCACCACAACCGCAATTTCCACACCATCCACCACATCAACCATCCCCACCTTAATTTCAACATCATCCACCTCACTTCCATCAACCACCACCACAACATTACCACGCACTAGCAGTTGAGAAGAAGCCCTCGCTTGAGGAAATGTTCTCAACAATCCTGCAAAATCAAGTTGCTTCAATAAGAACTTAGAAGTTCAGGTGGGATAAATAGCAAATACTCTTAGCCAACGTCCTCAAGGGACCCTTCCTAGTAACATTAAAGCTAATCCTATTAAGCAAAAGGAGGGTAAGGAACATGTCAAATCCATCACCCTTAGGAGTGGCAGAGAGCTAGATAAACCACAAGTTTAGTCTGAACCTGAACAGCCTATAGTTGAGAAACCCATAGGTTCTAATGAAGCAGCTCAAAAAGGGCAGGAACATCAGGATCAGGCTGCAAAAGAATCCAAGCTAGGCACTTCTTCATCTATACCTTCTTCTTCTTCTTCATTGCCTTCCTCGTCCTCTGATTCGACACAGGTTCCCACTACATTGCCTCTAGTTAGACCACCAGTACCTTTTCCTCAGACGTTTCAAAACCAAAAGCTTGATCAACAATTCGTTAAATTTCTTGAGGTTTTTAAGAAACTTCACATCAACAATCCTTTTGCAGATACCTTAGAGCAAATACCAAGTTATGTGAAGTTTTTAAAAGATATCCTCTCGAGGAAGAGAAGACTGGAACATTATGAGACGGTGGCCTTAATTAGGGAATGTAGTGCAATTATTCGAAGGAAATTACCCCCGAAGCTCAAGGATCCTGAGAGTTTTACCATACCTTGCACTATAGAAAACATGTTCTTTGGTAGAGCCCCGTGTGATTTAGGAACTAGTATAAATTTAATGCCATTGTCTATCTATCATAAGTTAGGAATAGGGGATGCCAAGCCCACTACAGTGACCCTCCAGTTAGCTGATCGATCCATTAAATATCCAAAGAGGGTCATTGAGGATGTGTTAGTAAAGGTGGACAAATTTGTTTTCCCTGCGGATTTTATTGTTTTAGACATGGAGGAAGACAAGGAAGTCCCCATTATACTAGGCAGACCTTTCCTAGCGACGAGTAGAACTTTAATTGATGTACAAAAAGGGGAGTTGACTATGAGAGTCCTAGATTAGGAAGTGAAGTTTAATGTTTTCAAACCTTTGAAGCTCCCTGATGACTCTCAAGAGTGTTTTAAGATGGAGATTGAGGAAGATATAAGGCTTGAGCATAGGAAATCTGAAAGAATGAGGGAAGTAGATAGAGCTCTGGAGGATTTAATTGTTAACATTCTGTCACCACTCCGGCTGATCCTCCTACTCTTCGCCTTGCTGCTAAGTGTTGTAATCTTTAGCTGCATTTGAAGTGGCTGTATTTCTCTTTTCACTTTGTATATAGTTCTTTTTCTGTTTCTTTTCTGTTGTTTCTTTCTTTGTTTATGTTGCAGATTTCTTTTCCAGCATTACGTATTCAATCAAGCTTCAGTTGTTCATCATCATCAGAAAGGGGAGTACTTTGTTCTTGAGCTTAAATTCTTATATTATCTACACATTGAGGACATTATGCACTTTAAGTTTGGGGGATGGGATATCACTTGAGCTATTTTGGGAAAATTGAAAAAAATTTTAAATTTTTTTCGAAAATCTGAGAAAGAATTTTCAAATTTTTTTCGATAATATGAGCTTAAATTGTTTGATTTTGGTATGATTTAGTGCTTAGCATGTAGTTTTCCCATATTCCGATGATATGACCCTGTGATTTAGTCTGACTTTGATTAACTGAGAAGCATGATTATAGGAAAAGCATGAAGTTGAATTCTTGAATTTGTCGTAATTCTGATTGTGATTGCCTCATCTTATGCACATGTCATGTCATGAATTGGTATATTTATTTAGAGAAAGCTTATGTGTACATAGGATTGCATTTGTTCAATTGATTTAGTGCATCATATTCTAGAATTTGTTTGATCTGATCTCGATGTGAAATATGAGATCACACTTAATTAGGGAGATGATTTAGGCCATCGTTGGATCGTTTAAGCCTTTCTAGCCATCCTTGTACATATTGTACCCCTAGTCACCCATCTGGGCCAAATAAACTTTTCTTTGTAAATACACCTTCATATTTTCCTTAGCTTAAACACTCTTTTCCTATCCCTTACCCCGAAAGCATGAAAAGTCATTGGTATATATTGTAAGCTATGTACATATGGGTATCAGGAGATAGTGAAAGTTTGTTAAAAAAAAAGAACAAGAAAATGAAAGAAAAAGAAAAAGAAAAGAAGAAAGAAGAAAATACAAAAAAATAGAATAAAAAGTTTAGTGAAATAAATAAGTTTGGGGGAAATGATTTGAGCTCTTACATTAAGATCCTAGAAGTAATGTATGTTAAAGGGTAATTAAACCTAAATCGACTTTATCATACCTTAGCCCCAGCCTTACATTACAAGCTTAATGAAGTCCTATTAATCTTTGATTGAGTGTGACTACATTAGTGGAGAGAGAAGTGAAAAGCAAACTTATGGGAATGATCACATGTCTTTGACTTTGCATTCACTATGTTTGAATAATCTGATCCAGATAATGTACTGTGAAGTGACTTTGACATTTTCACACATGCACGAGGGGTCCAATTTGGGTTAGGACTTATGATTGAATGATTCTGAGTGTTTGATTTGTAATTGTGATTCTTTAAGATCATAGTTTGTACTTTTTCTCTGAGGATGATATTGGGAAAATTATTGTGTTTAGTACTTATCATTCCTATAATTATTTTGTTTTGCTTGAGGACAAGCAAAAGCTCAAGTTTTGGGGTGTGATAATTCTATGAAAATAGAATTATTTGTGCTTAATTTTCTAATTAATTATTTAAATCCCCAATTTATTTTGTTAATTATCCCTTTTATTTAATTAAAATTCTCATGTTTGCAGATAAATTAAATCCGGATGCATTTTGAATATTTCGGTAGAAAATGGACCGAAATTGGGCTACAATCGAGATTGGACCACGCGGACAACACGAGCCTAGCACATCCAATTGGACAAAAAGACAGATAACATGGAAATATTATTTTTCAAGGAGCCAATGGTGTGAAGACAAGTGGTCAAACAATGCCAACTCATCTAGGATGAAAAAATTACAATTGTACCCCTAAGTGTGTGTATAAATAGAAAAAAGATGGCAATTGAAAAAAAGAGGTAGCCTAGGTTAGAATAGAAGTAATTTAGGAGTAGTTGTAATTTTAGGGTAGAATAGCTTTTAGGTTAATTTCCAAGCTTTCTTTGTTTTAATTTCTGAATAGTTTCTTTGAATTTAAAAATTTTTCTTCTCTTGTTTTGTTAAAACTTTACATTGGTTTAATGAACAATGATTTTTCCATGTTCTTCTCGGTTTTGCAGTCTCTTTACTTTATTGTTGATTCAATGCACTCAAGTTGAATGAAAGTTCTTCATTTTCCAATCTTAAATAGTTTTATTTTATGGCAATCAAATTTCTTTATGCTTCTCGGGTTACTTTTTTAGTCATTTCTCCTTTTATTTCATCTCTATTTCATAGCTTCCATTTCCTAGTCTTTAGCTCTCGGTTTGCTCCTATTTGGTGTATTTGGGTTACAAGGTATTTTTCAGTCATTCTTCTCCATTTCGGTTCTGTTGCCTTAATATGGATTGATGTTGAACATTATTCCACATTAAGAGCAATGTGGAATCACGTTGGAGAAGAAGAGCATGAAGCAACCTGAGAAGACTAGTTTTTCAAGTTTGTATGATTTACGGGTATTGATAACTTGGGTTAATTTTCTTTGTTGTTAATCTTCACT
This sequence comes from Firmiana major, assembly GCA_033439115.1. Classification (NCBI taxonomy): domain Eukaryota; kingdom Viridiplantae; phylum Streptophyta; class Magnoliopsida; order Malvales; family Malvaceae; genus Firmiana; species Firmiana major. The sequence continues at coordinate 46,836,022 of CM065905.1, forward strand.
TAGTTCTTTTCGGTTGTAAGTTTTTAGTTAGCAATGCACTATTAGTTGAACTCCTTTTCATTTTTCAATATCTGCATTTCAATGATTCTGCACCCTACTGCATGTTAACTTTTGTTATTTTCTACTGAATGGCAATCACATGTCTCGGTTTTACATTACATATATTTACATACTCTTTTTCATCTTGTCTTTTGCTTGTTGATAAGAACCAGTTTGCTGCTGTGTAGACATAGCTTAGAATGAGTAAGCAATTACAACTTACAGGGGTTATATATTGGTCTTCTGTTTAGCTCTGTTTCACGTTATTTCCACTGTTCATTGTTGTTATTTTGTGTTATTCAATGTATAGCTGGTATTAGTTTCTTGTTCAAGATTCCAGTGCTATGTTGTAGTCCTTCACTATCACTAAGCTGCTGAAAAAGATGTTTAGAGGCTGCAACTGAAGGGTGCAAAGAGTGGGCAACCAGGATCGGGTCCAGCCGCTTGTCATCTTGTTTTGTCTACTGTTGCCGAGAGCAGTGCGGTACAGATGCAGGATGACCATTTGAATAAAAGAAAAAAATGGAAAGGAAATGGAAAGATGATGATGCCGAGCCAACATAAGAAATGCAACAGATTATTATAAAACAAAGTTGGTGAATGAGGATGTTGACTCTTGGCAAGAAAAGAATAATATAGGATACAATATATGCTGAAAACCGTAGCAAAAGAAATGAGGAAATTATGGAAAAGGGATGGTCTGAAACATTGAAAATGGGAAACAAAAAAAATATAAAATAGCAATTGGAGGAACAAACCGAAAAGATAGGAGAGCAAGTGAGTGTGATGGTCAGAAACGGAGTGGAAGGAAGGGTTGAAACACAAAGATAAATGCTGTAGGTGACTGTTGATGAAAGATTTAGCTATTGAAAATAGAGCACCGAAGCAGACCGAAAATAAGGGAGCGGTGGCTGCTGGATTGATGTTCTGCACTTACCAAAACTGACTGAAGGAGATGAAAGCAGTTGAAGATGGGGTGAAACCGAGGGAGAAAGTAAGTGAACTACAGACAAAAAATCAGGCCAATGGATGGGGTTGTATTGTTTCATATAACCTGTTAGAGGAATGGAGGAAAGAAATGAAATTGACGAAGAGAAAGCTTTAAGAACAGAAGAAACTGAAGCAGTAGTGAGCAAAAGGTGAAGGCTAGAGTTTCCCGAATAAAAAAAAAAAGAAAAAGAAAAAAAGAAACGAGGAAGTCTAAAAACAGAAAACAAAAGAAGAAAAGAAAACTAGTAGGGAAACTTCAGGGAAATCGAAAATGAGAGGAGAGAACTGCTGAGTTTCACAACCACAATTCACCATCACCGGCCCTTTAAACCTTGCCTAAGCACCAGTGCCATCATCACCGTCGGCTACAAATCGAGCCACCCAAAGGATCCATTCGGTATCCTCTGCATCACCGCTGAGGACCTCATCAACCGCCATCATCGTTCCTTGCTTAAGCACCTTGTTCATTTCCTCTGCCACGACCGCCACTGTTCCAAGTTGCTGTCTTGTGCCACCTTCCTGCTCTGCTGCTCTACGCGGCCATAATCCTTAACGGCATCCCCTACATCGTTTGCTGCTTTTGTCCCCTGTATATCCTATTCTGCACAGCCAATTGCACTACTTGTACACCCGCTCATCCTTCTCTGCCGCACTATCATCCACCTCTACTACACTCGATTTGCATTGATAGTTGCTGCAAATCCTGCTGTATTACTGCCCTGCCAAACTGTCGTGAGTGTAGGCCGAGAGGAAGCTACGTAGTAGGAGAAAGGAAACGTAAAAGAAATAAAAAAAATTAAAAAAATTATATAAGGAAAGTCCCGGAGCCTCCAACGAACAAGAACAAAAAAAATGGTGGCTAATTAGGGTGGCTCTCGGTGCTGGTCTGGGTTACCTCCTTGACGTGGGTGACAGAGGTAGAAACGGGGACCAGAGCTAGGGTTTCAGGTCTAAAAACAGAGGTAGTATTGGCAGAAGCTGATGCGTTGAAGAGCTAGGAAGCCGAGAGTAAAGAAAGAAAGAAGGAAGGATGTCGGGCGTAGGGGTTCCTTTGGTTGGAGAATGAGGAAGATAGTGAATAGGACGATGAACAGGAGATGGCGAGAGAAAGAAAAAAAGAAGAAGAAGAAGAAGGAAGTTACGCGGGAAAGGAAAAATAATTAAAAAAATGATGATGAAAAAAAAAGAAGAGAAAAGGCAATATATATTTTTAAATATATATATATATATATATATATATATATATATATATATATATATATATATTAGAATAAGAGAAAAAAATGAAGAGAAAGAAGACGAGTGTACTGAAAATTTAAGTAATCTCGAGAAAGAGCTCCGTAAAATTAACCGAGTGGACCGGACTTGCCGACTCGCAATGTCGAGGCTACTGAGGACTACGGACAGTCATCGAGGTAAGGAAAATTCTCGTCGCTGCTAGTGATAAATATGCGTAATTTTCATATATTTGTAGATATAAAATTTAGGCTGAATTTCGTAGTACCGAAATTACCGAAAAATCTAGGTCAAATTTTATGACTTTGAAAATTAGAGATATTAGCCTAGTTAAATAACCCAATTTTGCTGATTAAATTTAAATGGTTTGCATGGATTCTGATGTGGCTTGAGATCTGTTTTAAATATCGAATATTCTGAAATTTGAATTTTCATAGACTATTTTCTAGGATTTTATCCGAAAAAGGGCTAGTCAGCTTGTTTTGAACGATTTCATGAAACAATTGAATTTATATGTGATTTAAGGAAAAATGATCTGTTATAAAGTTATTTTGATGATATGTGCTTGAGCACGTACTGACTGTGTGTCGTACGGTCCGTCTCGCACTGATTTTAAGGTAAAGGCGTTGGTGAGATCATGCTGCATTTCTGTCTGTTCTGTATCTGTATATGTATCTGTATCTGTATTTGTGGTCCATGAGTACGATGTATCGTGTTTCTGATTTTGTTTCTGGTCTTCGGACATTCTGATCTGTGAGGCGCTTGGGTAGCTGACCATTCCCACGGTGATTGACATCTCGGCACACCTGGCCTGTGAATTGCCTAGAGTCACCAACATTGGTCAATAGTCATTTCTGATATCTAATATAGCATGTTTGCCTTGTTTCGCCTATTTGGAATATTTTTCTGATTTTATCTGCTTGAATTGAGATATCTGAATGTCTGTTTGTTTTGCTACTAAAAAACTTTTAACTTTCTGGATTTACAACAGTAGCTAAATTTATTACCGATACATGTTCTGTTTCTGAAAATCTGTTCTTGATATTTGTGTTTTTGCGGATACTAAATCTGTTTTTCGAATTTTGACTTTGGCATCTAAGAAATTACCAAATTATCCATATACTTCTGTGAAAATATTTTGGATTTGGCAAATATAAAAATATATATTTTTGTAAGTAGTGTATTTAACTACCTGCTATGAGGTTTTTCTTACTGAGCATGTTGAGCTCACCCTCTTACTTTCCTCCACAGAGCCCCACGGTCGATTGGAAACGTTTCCGTTAGTAAGACATGTTGTACAGCTACGGTTCCGCGAAGTATCATTCTGCATTGAAGGTATACCCAGGTTTAAAGAAGTTCTATTGTATCTAAAATTTTTGTAAGTACACCAATGCAATACAAGATGTGTCTGGGGAATGTGAACATATTTTATTTAAATTTTTTTTACTAAGAAAGAAAATTAATCAAACTGAGTACTGTTTTGACCTAATATCAACTTGTAGCCCAACTGAAATGTCTGTAAATTCGGATCGTTACAGAGTTGGTATCAGAGAAAGGTTGGCCTGATATGAGTCGATATTAGAAGTAAAAAAAAATTGGAAGGTTCACATCCCCAGCATTACTGTACATTTATTAGATACAAACGGGTATACCTAACTATGTTTTAAGGAAAAAGTGTGTCATTGAATAAAGGAAAACCGATAGATATGACTTATTAGTATCACAACCATATTGGCATATGGAAATGAACCGTTCCTCACAGCCGTAAAGATAGGCTCAAGAGGTGTAGTAAACCCTTGTCTTAGTATACAACTTATAGTTTCACTGAAAATTTCTGAAGTCCGCTTCATGGGATTTGAGTGTGACATGGAAACAATGATGATGATGTTGGGTCAAGTGATAGTGGCCCCATGATAATGATAATGATTAAGGTGTGACTGAGAGAAAGACCGAGTTAATTTCGAAAGATAGTATGCTATTACATACTGGAGTCGAGAATCCCAATTATAATGGAAAATTGGAAAATTAAATTGGAAAACTTACATGGATTCTTAGAGTATGAATGTGAACTTAATAGACCGGGGGCAATTTCAGAAGTTAAGCCTCCATTTTTCATTAAGGTTAAGAATTCGGTGATTCGGAGGGTTGGATGAATGAGATAGAAAAGCTTAATGATTTTAGAAGTAACTCTATCGAGAAAGTTACTGTAAGACCCCGTATATGTATAAGGGTAATGTGTGTAATTGGATCAAATAATATGAATGGACTTGTAATGTAAAGTATGATTGATGTAAGTCCATGGATTCAATGTATGTATGTGTAATATAAATTGTAACGTACATACAAGTTTCATTGAATATGAATACGAAGAAATGAATTCTAGCAAGTGATGGATGTGATTGAGACTCAAGATGAGTAGTGTGGTAAAATGGAATGGAGTTATGCTTCCATTTGGTTTTATGTAGCATACCTTTGAACATACAATGAATGCACACAAGTTTCAATGTGCATAAGGTATGAATGGATGCCATTTTCAAGTTATAAAGGTGGATGGATGAGAAAATGGCCATGGCAATAGATTAATGATGTGTTGGTATGAGTTGCAGCAAGGAAACTGCAGGAAATCTGGAAAACATGAGGCCCAGATCGATCTCATAGGATGAGAGATCGATCTGGAAGAGCCAGAATGCTCTTATTTGGGCGAAAGAATAGAGCAGATCGATCTCCAATGGAGCCAGATCGATCTGCCAAGCATTCTGTAGTGAAAAGATCGATCCTCAAGCACCCAGATCGATCTCCTTAGCTCTCTGTTTGGGACCAGATCGATCTCATGCTTCGACAGATCGATCTCATGCCTAGACAGATCGATCTCATGCTTCGACAGATCGATCTCATGCTTAAAAATGCCGTGAAAAAGAGGGATTTTAAGGGACCAGATCGATCTCCTCTTGGACCAGATCGATCTCCTCAAGCCATTTCTATATAAGGAGAGCTGAAAATCTGGAAATCTCGAAAAAACATATTAACCTCCCATTTTCAACCCAAAAACCTAACTTTCCCTCTCTAAAATCAGCCATTTTCAGTGAGATTTGGAGAGAGATCATTAGAGGCAAAGTTGTTCCTATCAAAGAGAAGAACAACATAGTGAGAGGGCATCTTCCCATCTTTGGAATTGAAGGAGTTAAGGGCATTACCATTTGGAGCAAGAAGAGAAATCATATTTGTTGGCTCTACCGAGAGGGGGGGTGAATCGGTTTTCTAACAATTATGACAAATTAAAAATTAATCACAATTTAATCACAAATAATAATGAGCAATATAGTGCAGTATAATAATTTAATGCAGAGTAGGGAAAAGAGAAACAAACACAATCGTTTATAGAGGTTCGGCCAAACTCTTGCCTACGTCCTCTCTCCTTGACCTTCTTGTCAAGTGTTTTCTTTCTCTCTTTCAATAGAGCTTACACAGTTCCTTTTGCAGGTTAAGGAATAACCTCTCTACCCTTAGCAATACAGAAAAAGTATTCAGCCTCTTACAATTTACTCTCACTGAGGAACAATCCTCTTCTCTTTTAAGATAATACTGAATACAATATAAGGCTTTAAAGTGGTAGGACAAATGTAGCTTTTTGCACTTAAGCTTTTACAATGATTCTTAATGAATGAGCAATAGGGACACAAAGAATGAAAGAATTAAAGCTTGAGAATGTTTGGAATATGCAGCAATAGTGTCTCCATTCTCTTTGTCTTCAATGCTTGGTTAAATACTGAAGGATTGGTAGTTGGAGCATTAAATGCTATTCTTCCCGTTGTGTTTTGCAGAAACTAGCCGTTGGGTACCTCCAGTAGAGTGCCAGATCGATCTGCCTTATTGGCCAGATCGATCTCTTAGTTATAAATCCTGCAAGATTGAAGCACAAATACACAAGGAGATCGATCTCATAGGTTAGCAGATCGATCTGTTAGTTTGAAAATAATGAGGCAGATCGATCTGTCGAATAGGCAGATCGATCTCCTAGTCTCTCTGTTTGAGGCAAGATCGATCTCCAGATCGATCTTCCATGCAATCTCGTAGAGAGGAGATCGATCTCTCAACAACACAGATCGATCTCTTTAGCTCTCTGACTTTGAGAAGATCGATCTCTTCCTTACCAGATCGATCTCATAAGTTCTCTGACTTTGAGTGTGGATCGATCTCTCAGATCGATCTATAGTCTTAAGCTCTTAAGGGAGATCGATCTCTTCCTAGACCAGATCGATCTCTCAACTCTAGCTTTAGCCAGATCGATCTCTTAACCCTTGCAGATCGATCTCATTTTACCTTAATCCCTTTACAACGTTTTAAGGCTAGGCAGATCGATCTCTTACTTCATGAGATCGATCTCTCATCAAGTAAAAGCCCAGGAGATCGATCTCTCATACCCCAGATCGATCTCTCATCAGCAGAACTCTAAGTTCTGGTACTGATCACCTCTAAACATGTTTGTATATCATCTTAACATTATTGAATTAACTTGTTTTGTCATTTCAAAATACATTAACTCAACAATCTCCCCCTTTTTGATATGACAAAACTCATCAATTAAACATGTTTAGTGAATTTGCAAAACTCCCCCTTTTTGTGAGCTTTTGACTTGGTTAATGACTTAACTCCCCCTCAGTTAAATCTTAACTCCCCCTCAATTAAATCATTCTTTTAAAGCATTTAACACAACCACAACACATGTTTCTTCTCCCCCTTTTTGTCATATCAATCACACACAAAATAGAAGAGTCATGGCATTTCAAAATCAACATTGTCATTAACTCACCCAATATCCAGTCAAATCACAGTTCATTCAAGTAAATGTAGTGCAAGTAACATTAAAGATCAACCATGATGAAACTAAACTACAACAAACACCTATGGCCTAAGATGAGAGAGGATCACGATCCAAAAGATGCTCAACGTGCGTGTGTGTGACTTGGACCTCATCGAACATCGCCTCTTGAGCTTCTTGAAGCTTATCCACTCTTTGGGTTAAGTTCTCGATCATACGCCGCTGAGTGGCAAAGCCGTCATTTATCTGCTGACTGAGGTCATTCATCATCGTCATGAGCATCTCCAAGTCAGCAGGAGACGATGTTGGTGCAGTGGACGGAGCCGATGGTTCTGGAACTGGTGCAGCAGGTCGATGCACTGGCTCAGCAGGGGGTCCTCCTCCATAGCCTCTGCAGGTTGCTGATCCCTCTTTTTCGTCCACTCTCCCCGGAAGTCTTTGTAGTACCCCATATGATGGAGGGTCCCAATGTTAAGCACGCTCTTGGGAGAGGGGAGTTCGCCAGTTTCGCCGCTGCAGTTGATACCAAGGCGGTGGAGAAGATAAGCCACTGGTTGTGGAAAAACTATTGTGGTAGCTTGGCCACGCACAATCTTCAGCCAATCTTCGTATATAAAGTGAGGGAGGTTAGGCTTTTGGCTTGTGGTGTGAATGTGATGGAGCCAAAAACGATCTAAGCGCCTAACGGTAGAGTGACGAGTACCGAAAGGTCAGAGGTTCCAAGAAATTATGAGGTGGAGTAATCGAGGATGCATCGGCAGGTCACTCGCCTTGTCCCCAGGGAGATCAAACTCTAAGGAGACTTCCTCATCCTCATTTGTTAAGCCTTCATCGCGTATATCAAACACTTTGGCTAGAACTTCAGAGTCAATTATAATGGATTGACCCATGACGTAGGTTTTGAAGGCAAGGATTTTGCAGGTGTCATCGGGGTCATAAACGAGTTCGGCATTGGAAAAGAATGCGCGAACGAGATTTGGAGGGACAGGAGTGTTGATTTTCAAGAAGTTCGTCCAACCAAACTCCTCAAATTTTGACAAATAGGGGAACTCTATGCGATTGAGGAACGAAAAATCGATAGTGCGCCAATGCTTGATTGGCATGGTTGAGAAGTATTCCTCATATCGCTTTCTTTTTGCTGGTGTTTTAAAACACCGATTGAAGGAAGCGACAGGAGGTGGAGGAATAGGTTGTGATGAGGAACCTGCCTCAGTGGTTCTAGGATGTTTGTTTGCTACTAACTTCCTAGACATGATTCTAGACTCTAGATTTGCACTAAACAGATTCAACAGTGAGAAAAGCAATGAAACAGGACCTAGGTTTGCCCTAGAATCAAAATGAACACAAATTGTAGACAGATTTTGAGAAAATCAGTAAGGAATGTTGGTTACAATACCGGATTTTGACACCGAGACGCAAGGAGGACCGTACAGAGATCGATCTGGTCGCGAATCAAAGGAAGAAGTGCGAGGGAAATTTGGGAATTTTGAAGATTGGGTTTGGGAAATTTGGGAATTTTACGCGGGTATTTATACTCCAGGGCACAGGAGATCGATCTGTCGAGGCGACAGATCGATCTGTCATTTCCAGAATCCAATAGAGATCGATCTGTCGTAAGGCCAGATCGATCTGGTCGCAAACAGAGGCTTAAGGAGATCGATCTGGTACACACAGATCGATCTGTCGTTTACCAGAGGCTTAGGCAGATCGATCTTCCAAATGCAAAGATCGATCTGTAGAATGCGGAAGCTTAAAGAGATCGATCTGTCGTGTGGACAGATCGATCTGCCTTTAAACAGAGACGTAAGGAGATCGATCTTATGGTTAGAAGATCGATCTGCTTAGCTTAACCTTGATGATTTAGGCTTGTTGGAGGTATGGAGATCGATCTATACTGCAAGGAGATCGATCTCTCATCCTCATTGCCAGAAAATCTTTGCAAAAACTCATTTAAAATCAATTTGAAACCAAGATTTTTGAAACACAAAAGTCCTAAGGCATATCCATGAGTCCTAATTCACCTCTAAGGATACAAAACCTATCTCTATCAAGGGGTTTGGTGAATATATCAGCTATTTGATGTAGAGTGTCAATGTACTCTAAAATTATATCCCCTTTTTGTACATGGTCTCTAAGGAAGTGATGTCTAATTTCTATGTGCTTGGTTCTGGAGTGTTGAATAGGATTCTTAGACAGATTAATGGCACTGGTATTATCACATTTAATAGACACTTGTTTCATGTCAATACCATAATCTCTCATTTGTTGTTTAATCCACAACACTTGAGCACTACAACTACCAGCTGCTATATACTCAGCTTCAGTTGTGGACTGAGCTACACTGTTTTGCTTCTTGGAGAACCAAGAAATTAACCTATTTCCTAAGAATTGGCAAGTACCTGAAGTACTTTTCCTATCTATTTTGCAGCCTACAAAATCAGCATCTGAAAATGCATGAAGGGCAAAAGTAGAGTCCTTGGGGTACCAAAGTCCTAGTGAGGGAGTGTCTTTGAGGTATCTAAAGATTCTCTTAGTTGCCAATAGATGTGATTCCTTAGGAGAGGATTGAAATCTAGCACAAAGGCATACACTAAACAAAATATCTGGTCTACTTGCAGTCAAATAAAGCAAAGAGCCTATCATAGACCTATAGAGTTTAGTGTCTACACACTTACCTCTTTCATCTTTATCAAGCTTGATGTTGGTGCCCATTGGAGTGGCTTGAGGTTTGCAATTGTCCATTCCAAATCGCTTGAGCAATTCCTTAGTATACTTTGCTTGATTGATGAAGGTTCCAGCTTTTGTTTGCTTCACTTGAAGTCCCAAGAAGAATGTGAGTTCTCCCATCATACTCATCTCAAATTCTCCTTGCATGATCTTAGCAAACTCTTGGCATAAAGACTCATTAGTTGAACCAAAAATAATATCATCTACATACACTTGTACAACTAATAAATCCTTATTTTTATTCTTAATGAATAAGGTGGTATCCACTTTTCCTCTTGAAAATCCCTTTTCTATTAAAAATTTTGACAACCTTTCATACCAAGCTCTAGGAGCTTGTTTTAACCCATAAAGTGCCTTAGATAATTTAAAAACATGTTCAGGAAATTCATGATTTTCAAATCCTGGAGGTTGCTCAATATATACTTCTTCATTAATAAAACCATTTAAGAATGCACTCTTTACATCCATTTGATATAACTTGAAGTTTTTATAACATGCAAAGGCAAGTAACATTCTTATTGCCTCTAATCTAGCTACCAGTGCATATGTTTCATCATAGTCTATGCCTTCCTCTTGTCTATAGCCTTGAGAAACTAGCCTAGCCTTATTCCTTGTGATCACACTATTTTCATCCATTTTGTTCTTGAATATCCATTTAGTTCCAATTATTGAGTGATCACTAGGCCTAGGAACTAGTTTCCATACTTTGATTCTCTCAAATTGATTTAATTCTTCTTGCATTGCTAGGAACCAATTATTGTCTTCTAAAGCTTCATTGACATTCCTAGGCTCAATTTGAGATACAAAGGCAATATATTGGCACATATTCCTTAGGGATGATCTAGTTCTAACTCCAAGAGTTGGATCTCCTACTATTTCACAATCTTTTACATATCCTAACTCTCTTGGTGCTCTAGGTTCTCTTTCTAAAACCTCTATTTCTTCTTCATTGCCTTTATTCAAGTCAAGCTTTTCTAGAAAGTCATCTTCTAAGCCTTCATCAAATATTTCAACATTTTCATCATTGGTTGAATCTTTAGATATATTATTTGATTCATCAAATACAACATGAATAGACTCTTCAACCATTAATGTTCTTTTGTTATATATTCTATAAGCCTTTGAATTCAATGAGTATCCTAGAAATATTCTCTCATCACTCTTGGCATCAAATTTTCCTAAATTATCTTTTCCATTATTTAAAACAAAGCATTTGCAGCCAAAAGGATGGAAGTAACTAATGTTAGGCTTCTTACCTTTGTAGAGCTCATAAGGAGTTTTCTTTAGCATGGGTCTTATCATAGCTCTATTAATTATATAACATGATGTGTTTACGGCTTCAGCCCAAAAATACTTTGGTAAGTTATTCTCACATAACATAGTTCTAGCCATCTCTTCCAAAGTTCTATTTCTTCTCTCAACTACACCATTTTGTTGTGGTGTCCTAGGGGCTGAAAAATTGTGGCTAATTCCTTGATCATTGCAATACTCATCAAATCCTATATTTTCAAATTCTTTGCCATGATCACTTCTAATGCTTGTTATTGTATATCCTTTTTCATTTTGAGTCACCTTTGAGTAAGTTATGAATTTCTCTAAGGCTTCCTTTTTTACTCTCAAAAAGAACACCCAAGTGTACCTAGTGTAATCATCAACTATTACAAATCCATAGTGTTTCCCACCTAGGCTAGTGGTTCTAGTTGGTCCAAATAAGTCTAACTGCAGTAATTGAAGAGGCCTAGTGGTGGATACACTATTCTTAGGCTTAAAAGTTGTCCTCTTGTGTTTCCCTTTAACACAAGCTTCACATATTTCTTCATGATCAAAGGATATTTTGGGTAAACCTATAACTAGATCCTTTCTAGCTAACTTGGATAGCACACTCATGCTAGCATGACCTAGTCTTCTATGCCATAACCAAGATTCCTTTTTGTTGTCTACCATTAAGCATATGTTTTCATTTTTGAGTTCATTAAGATAGACAATATATATGTTACCTTGCCTATGACCTAGAAAAAGAATTTTATTTGACTTAGGATCTATAACATTACACTTCATGCAATCAAAAATTACTTTGTAACCTTTGTCACAAAGTTGACTAATGCTTAGTAAGTTATGCTTTAGACCCCTAACAAGTAATACTTTTTCTAAAGAGAAATGATCATTACCTATTGAGCCACTTCCTTCCACTTGGCCTTTGGAGTTGTCCCCAAAAGTGACTTCTCCACCAATTTTCGATTTGAAGGAATTGAAATGGCTTTTATCACCCGTCATGTGCCTTGAGCATCCACTATCTAAGTACCAAGCATCTTTTGTTTTAGCTTTGTGGCTATGCTCAATCACCTACAAAAAATCAAACTCAAATCTTAGGTACCCAAATTTTCTTGGGTCCTTGGAGGTTAGTAAATGTAATTCTTGATCCCATTGGGATCCATTTTGCTAATGCATTACAGTCCTTGGAAAGAATTACCTCTTTCAGAATCCATATCCTTTTCACAATTTTTCTTTTAAGATTCCTCATCTTTATATTGCAATAATGTGACTTATGTCCCTTCTTATTACAATATGAACAAGTAATTGCAGGTTTAATCATGCTCTTCCTAGCAATAAAGCTCTTAAGATGGGTCTCCCTACTTTGTGCATTATACCCTAAGCCATTTTTGTCAAAAAATGCCCTTTGGGTTTCTAACATGCTATCTAGCTTTTGTTGCCCCATGTGAAATCTATTAAAGGAGTTATGTAGATTGCTATTTTTCTCCTTAAGGTCACAAATCTCTAGATTTGAAATCTCTAGTTTCTTCTCACATTCCAATTTATCTTTTAACATTATCTCATTTTCCCTTTTTAATTTAGATATTAACTTTTTATACTTCATGCTCATACATTCATACTCTAATGCAAGTTCATCAAATGCATCTTGCAATTCATCAAAAGAGTATTCATTGAGATTAGAAGTTACCTTTTGATCATCATCAATAGCCATGAAGCATAGGTTGGCAATGTCCTCATTTGATTCATCATCGGAGCAGTCACTGTCACTCCATGTTGCTACCATTGCCTTCTTTTTATGAAACCTATCATTAGATCTTTTGAGAAGAGGGCAGTTAAATTTTATGTGTCCAGGTTTTTTACATTCATAACATACAATGGAGTCTTTTCTACCTACTTCCTCTTGTTCTCTCCTATTGTTTCTCCTATTACTACTACTAGCTTTCATCCTCATGAACTTATTAAACCTTTTGGCAAACATTGCCATCTCAATATCCTCCTCACTGCCACTCTCATTTTTAATCTCCTCTTTAGCAGTGGATTTTAGAGCAACACCCACTTTCTTGGGTGGCTCTTCATTTCTTTTAAGTTTCATCTCATAAGTGAGCAAAGATCCTATCAATTCATCTAGACACAATGTGTGAGGATCCTTAGATTCCTCAATTGCCGTCACTTTAGCTTCCCATGATTTAGGTAAGCTATGTAAAATTTTCTTTACTATTTCAATGTTAGAATATATTTTTCCTAAGGATTTTAGTCCATTAATTACGTCTGTAAATCTAGTGAACATATCACTAATCGATTCTCCTTCCTTCATCCTAAAAAGCTCATAATCATGTGTGAGCATACCTACTTTTGTCTCCTTCACTTGGGTTGTACCCTCATGAGTTATTGCCAATTTATCCCATATTTGCTTGGCATTATCACACCCGGAGACTCTATTATATTCATTAGGACCTAAAGCACAAAATAATGTGTGCATAGCTTTAGCATTTAGCTGTGCACATTTAATGTCATTAGAATCCCATTCATCTTCTTCTTTGGGGATATCTCTTCCCTCTATTTTCTTTGTAGGGATTTGAGGTCCCTTAACTATAATTCTCCATACTTCATAGTCATTTGCTTGAATGAATAGCATCATCCTAGTCCTCCAATACGAATAATGTTCACCATTGAACATGGGAGGTCTAACCGTGGAGTGCCCCTCTCCTATCAAACTAGTTGCTACATTGTTAAGAGCCATTTGATCGTTTTCTAACTCTTAGGAAGTTGTTCCTATGTGATTAAAGAGTCCTAGCTCTGATACCAATTGTTGGCTCTACCGAGAGGGGGGGTGAATCGGTTTTCTAACAATTATGACAAATTAAAAATTAATCACAATTTAATCACAAATAATAATGAGCAATATAGTACAGTATAATAATTTAATGCAGAGTAGGGAAAAGAGAAACAAACACAATCGTTTATAGAGGTTCGGCCAAACTCTTGCCTACGTCCTCTCTCCTTGACCTTCTTGTCAAGTGTTTTCTTTCTCTCTTTTAATAGAGCTTACACAGTTCCTTTTGCAGGTTAAGGAATAACCTCTCTACCCTTAGCAATACAGAAAAAGTATTCAGCCTCTTACAATTTACTCTCACTGAGGAACAATCCTCTTCTCTTTTAAGATAATACTGAATACAATATAAGGCTTTAAAGTGGTAGGACAAATGTAGCTTTTTGCACTTAAGCTCTTACAATGATTCTTAATGAATGAGCAATAGGGACACAAAGAATGAAAGAATTAAAGCTTGAGAATGTTTGGAATATGCAGCAATAGTGTCTCCATTCTCTTTGTCTTCAATGCTTGGTTAAATACTGAAGGATTGGTAGTTGGAGCATTAAATGCTATTCTTCCCGTTGTGTTTTGCAGAAACTAGCCGTTGGGTACCTCCAGTAGAGTGCCAGATCGATCTGCCTTCTTGGCCAGATCGATCTCTTAGTTATAAATCCTGCAAGATTGAAGCACAAATACACAAGGAGATCGATCTCATAGGTTAGCAGATCGATCTGTTAGTTTGAAAATAATGAGGCAGATCGATCTGTCGAATAGGCAGATCGATCTCCTAGTCTCTCTGTTTGAGGCAAGATCGATCTCCAGATCGATCTTCCATGCAATCTCGTAGAGAGGAGATCGATCTCTCAACAACACAGATCGATCTCTTTAGCTCTCTGACTTTGAGAAGATCGATCTCTTCCTTACCAGATCGATCTCATAAGTTCTCTGACTTTGAGTGTGGATCGATCTCTCAGATCGATCTATAGTCTTAAGCTCTTAAGGGAGATCGATCTCTTCCTAGACCAGATCGATCTCTCAACTCTAGCTTTAGCCAGATCGATCTCTTAACCCTTGCAGATCGATCTCATTTTACCTTAATCCCTTTACAACGTTTTAAGGCTAGGCAGATCGATCTCTTACTTCATGAGATCGATCTCTCATCAAGTAAAAGCCCAGGAGATCGATCTCTCATACCCCAGATCGATCTCTCATCAGCAAAACTCTAAGTTCTGGTACTGATCACCTCTAAACATGTTTGTATATCATCTTAACATTATTGAATTAACTTGTTTTGTCATTTCAAAATACATTAACTCAACAATATTGGTAAGATTCTAACACTCCAATCCAAATGCATTAGCTATTTAATTGATTTTGGAGTTGATTGATATGAGTATTGATGGATAAACTACCTAGGAATGTAGTGGAATTGGTGTGACCTAGAAATCTAAAATGGGTATAATGTGAGGATGTGTGGGATTAAATGAGCCTATGATTTATGGCATGCTAAAGTTGTTATTGGGGTAATATTTATGATTTTAAATGGTTAAATGAGATTACATTGTGAGTTTGGAGGAATTGTGGAAATGGGTATGTATATGATTGATAAATGCCATAGTGAGGGGATTCATGGAATATGAACGCTATGAGCTTTATGTCGATTTGATATCGACTTTGAATAAGTTAATAGGCCTAAGAAGGTCCATAGACTCGAGCTATGGGTAAAGTAATGAAACGAGGCCAAATAAGCTTTAATAGAGGCTATAGATTAAATTGACTATAGCAAGCACAAGGGTTGCAATATATGGATCGAATATAATGCGGGATACAATTTTGTGCAGTCCCGAAGAGTTCGTTGAAGGCGAACCGAACCGTACGAGTAAGCAGCTTAAGGAAGTGGAATCACGCATCGCGATTCCAGGTAAGGGAATTTTGTAATTATATAGAGGTAGCTGCTCGTATTTTGAACTTGTGGGTATATATAGGGCTTTGGAAATGTGCATGGACTTATAGAAATGTGTTTTGATGGTGTATGAGTATTTGTATGAGATTTGGTTGTTTGAAATGGTTATTGAAAAAGGGATAGTAAGGCTAATAATTGCATAAATCATGTGTTTTGAATGCTTTTACAAAACACAATGCTTTGATTTGAGCAAATAAAGGATAGGCTGGCTAGTACTTGAATGATGTTGTGAAATAGCCCATATGAGGCACTAAGCATATTATGAGATGTTTTGAATGCATGTAAGCTGCCTATCACGTGTATGTGATTTAATTCGCGCTAGAGCCTCGCTCGCGCTGGATTTCTATGTTTTCACTTGTGTGAAACGTGCTCGAGCTTAGCTCGCACTTTGAATTTGAATTGTGATGATGTTTATAAACCGTACTGGAGCTTACGCTCATACGTGGATTTGAGTAGTTTTTCTTATGCATATAACTGTACTGGAGCTATGCTCGTACATGGTTTCTTCATATTTTATGCATAAATGCCGTACCAGAGCGTTGCTCGTACGAAGTGATTTGTTTTGATGCATGAATTCGCGCTAAGAGCGTAGCTCGCGCTGGTTTTCACACTGTGGTATGTATGAGGCCGTGGTGAGAGATACGGATTAACTCAGGGAACCCAACAGGCCTGACAGACCTCTTAGGTAGGGTGAGGGTGAGGGGCTAGGACCTGACATAATCCATCCAAGGAACCCAACAGGCCTGACAGACCTCTTAGGTGGGGTGAGGGTGAGGGGCTAGGACCTGGATCAGGGAACCCAACAGGGGCGAGCAAGGCCATGAGGGGCTAGGACCTGGTATTGAGGTTACTCCCACGCGCTCTTGAGACTATAAAGGTTACAGTTGGTATGGGGTAGATAAGACCTATGGCAGGCACCCCCAACCATGTTATGGGTCCGCGGAGTACGATGTACCGTGTATATCACATGGAGTACGATGTACCGTGTGGTGGTTACTTGAATTGAGAAAGTCTGGCGGAGAACTAACCCACCTTCGTGCCAGCATGATACCCCGCACACCGGAATCCGTGTGGTCTGGGATGATATGTGACGATTGGCCAACATAGTCACTTGAGATATAGTAACCTGTCTCCTTGCTTGATTTACTTACTACCACATGATTTTAAATCTCTAAGTGTGATTTGTGATTGTTTAAGGTAGACCCGAAGGAGGGGTCGAGCCTCGTGGATTTGAATTGTGAAATGAAAATGAGGTTGTGATTGTGAATTGATGTGATGTGATTGTATGTGATGAGAAAGAGTTTTATGACGTGGGTTTTAAAAATGAGGTTTCTTAATGAATTGCCTTTTTTATGAATTGAAATGAGATCGAGCATGAGATGATTTATACATGATGTTTTACCATGTTTTATATGCCAATTTACATGACTTTGATACATGATATATATGTAAACTCATATGGCATAGTTTTATTCCTCATGCTCCTACCATAAATGATTTATGCATAACACTATCAGCATGTAGATAGAGTAGTTATCTACCATGCTTGCATTATTGCCTTACTGAGCGTGTGGTTGCTCATCCCACTCTATTTTTCCCCCCTACAGAGCGTGCATAGTAGCCCAGTGAGGACTGAGGCGTATTATTTTGGACTCCGCTGCATCTCCATTGCTAAGAGGTATATACACAGTGATTCTTTTTGTATCTAAACAATGTAAAAGCACAGTATTCTTTTGAGTTGTACTTATGGGGGATGTAGATGTCAGTAAAACATGTATTCGTATAAGTACACGATTAAATACACATGTATGACATCGTTTTAATTAATTGAGAATGAATGAGATGTGGTGTTTATTATTGACTCACAGCCCAACAGTGTATGGTGAGTTAGTTCACGACCGGGTAAGGTAACAGTAAAACACGAAAAATTTTCAGTGATTTTCGGTTAAAGAGAATAGAATTGGGTCGTGACAGTTACTTTTGCAACTTTTGTGTTAAAGAATTGGAGAAGCTACACAGATTTTCAGAATGCACTACTATAAAGAAAGTAGCCTTTGTAGCATCCGTATCGAAATGGAAAGTCAATCTCTGAGGGAAGTTCCCAAATTAATCCGAGAGCCGACATCAGAAAATTACATGGGACATATTTTGAAGGCCTTTAGGTGGTAGCACATTCCGGATGAAAGAAAATGGCAATTATAGATGAAATGAATGAATTAGATATAAGATAACAAGTTCGAGAATGAATATGGAACTAAATTCATGGTTTTGGAAGGAGTATAATCCGAATAAATAGAGATAGGAAACGGAGGAAGTCCAGGAAACTCGTAGGAGGTACTAAGATCTTCAATTGAGCTAAATTAGCTCCATTGGATGTTATTTTGAGGAAGCAATGTGCAAGGCGCAACTGTGATGATATGAAATGTATAATTTGAGGTTACTAAGTAAATGAAAAGGTAAAGAGAGTGACAGAAAAGTGATGTACTAAGGAAGCAGTGAGAGTGATAGAGTAAAATCATTATAACTGAAAAGATGAATTACAAAACTAAAAGTATAAGTGAAGGTCACACTGCTTACATGATTGATAAAGTTAGGACGTGTTCGGATTAAAAAGACACCTAGTAGACAGAGGGATTTTCAACATGTATTCGGATGATCTATCAGAGTTACCACTAAATTGAAAGGTGAAGTTCTTAAATTGATTTAGCACTTGGTATCGAATTAATTATTCAGACCATGGCAAATAGTGGCTTTAATTGAATTAGAAATGCTGAAAAAGCAATTACAAGAATTATATGATAAAAAGATTATCGGACCAGGTGATCCACTTTTGAGTGTACCAGCATTAATTGTTAAGAAGATCCGTAGCTTGTATAAAAAACAGGAGTCGATTGGATCCTCCCAAAATAGAGATTATAGATTAGAGGGGAAGAGCCAAAACCATTAAGACAATTTGGAGTTTGGGTATAAGGAGACTTTGGAATATGAAACTACGTATCGAGTCTAAGGATTGTAAATTGTATATGCTTACATTTTGAATACGAAACTCAATTTGAGTAAGAAAATAATTTCGTTATAATTGATGCATGAAATGAGACAAGCTTGAAATGTGATGGATTCTGAATAGAAGTTACATCGAAATAAGAGGTGTATGCAAGGTAAGAATATCTCTGGTATGTGAAATGAATTCGGATTAAGTGATATGGATTGAGAATGGATTGTGCCCGAAGGACAAACGTGAAATTGCGATAAGTTTTGGTATCCTACATTCTATTGAGATCGAGCCTCGAACCCTTATATCCATAACCAGTTTATGTAGTCAAGTCTGATGTCTAATAAAGGTATTTCAAAATATCCCCCGCCTTAGAGACTTGACAGCATCTAGAAGTGTCATGACCCTCAACTTACCAAAATACGTACAAATTTTTTGCACTTTCATGCATTATTTATTATTCGTCCTTCCTTGATCGTGAACAACTACTCTCCTTAACAGTTGGGCTGTATGTCAATGTCTATCTCATTCCACCATACCAATTTAAATTGCATATTATTTATAAGTAAACACTTGTGTAAATAAATCAGAGTTGTTGTTTACATGTGTTTACATTTCTTTACATCCCCAATAGTTACATACAAAATGCTACTGTGCTATGAAAAGTTTAGATACAAAAAATCTCATCAGTGTGTATACCTTATGCGATGGGATGCAGCGGATACCAAAAGGGAACGCCTCCAGCCACGCTCAATCTATACTCAAAGCTCTGTAGAGAGGGGGAAAATAAGGAGGGGTGAGCAAACCACACGCTCAGTAAGGCAATTATGCGAACAGGTAGATATTGCACTATCTACGTGATCGTGATGACATGCTCAAAGCATACATTTCATCATTTTCTTAAAATATGAGTTCATGCTTGTGTTAATGGTATGTAAAGCATTCATGCTATTAAAATCCAGTGCACAATTCAATTCAAAGCATGGAATATCCATCATGCATATTTCACAAATAGGGCATGGAAAACACATCAGGTGTACGTACACTTTAAAACCATTAACAAATCGTCATCTAAAAACAATCCAACAATTGTCAGGACTCAGCCCTTCCCTCGGACTATCCTAACCCACAAATCATTTCAAACATGGATTTATTCACAAAACAATAGACATGTGAGATAGGCAATATAATAAGGGAAATATCCTCTAGGACTATGGTCATATCCTGTGATACTGGCTACACGGATCAGGTATGTGGGTTATCACCACTATCTGCTTCCACACGGGAGGTAGGTCAAGTCCAACCCATTAGTCCATAGCATATCTCGTCTGAAGACGACATATCACAATCTTAACACGGTACAACGTACTCCATGCTACATACACGGTACAACGTACTCCGTGGACCCAATCAACACATCATATCACGCCACATCTTAAAACGCATGTGTGAGCCTATTTAATCGGTACGACTTCTTGTCTACCTGAAGCTCCTAACACAACTATCAACATGTCAAAATATCACAAATGCACGTGCGAGCCTATTTAATCGGTACGACACCCAATCTACCAGAAGCTCCAAGCACAGTAACAAATAAAGTGGGCATCTAATGCGAGTTATGCTCCAACACCATGCCAAAACCAATATAAAATCCATGTGAAAACTAGTGCGAGCTAAGCTCCAGCACTCATGCGTATAAAACACATCAAAACTCGTGCGAGACACACTCTAACACGCTTTTATTCTCACGAAAACCATGTAGGTGGCTCAATTCTTTGCAAAGTATGGTTAACAAACCAAAACAACTCATTTCTTTTGCAATTCATTTCAAATGTTAGCCAACCTACCAATCATTTGCTAAAAAGCAATAAAACATGATTTTCCAAAGCATTATGCTTTTTTTTTCATGGACATTTCTCAAAAACTCGACTTTTGCCCTTCAATCATCAAATTTCGTTTCCTAATTTCTCATGCATTCTAGCAAAATATTTAAGTGCCCAAGTTGCATACAGATATCTCTAAGAGTCCACAAAATTCCTTTACCTCAATTTACTTGAGTGCGACTCTCTCTTCCTCTTAGCTTCTTGCGCTTTTGGCTCGCCTTACTTCGGTGTATCCTCGGGAGCTGCGATTCATTCATCCAATTCACTTGAGTTAAGGTTATTAACTCACATTTTGACTTCACTAGTCAATATAATTCATTTATGCATTTTACCAATGTATTCCACATTTTACCCCTTTTAGGTAAATTTCACAATTTATTCACTAACAACAACGTAAAATCATACCCATAACACTATTATCACCTCAAGATATCCCATTCATCATCTAATCCTCTACATTTCCCTTTCTCACACTAGCCCATTTCTAGGTCATGGTGGATTCATTCTACTCTAGGTAGTTTCTACCATTTCTATGCATACCAATCATTTCCCACATCAATATCTAAACAAATGTACTTGAGTATTTGCATTAGAAACTCACCTAGCTTGATTTCCGCTTTGTTCCAATGGAAATGCACCTTGTTCCTTAAATCCAACAAATGGGGAAAATGCCTCCAAGCTAAGTTGTTCTTCTCTTCGATGTGAACAACTTTATGTTGGATTTAGAGAGTAAAATCTAGGTTTTTTATTGAAAATGGTAGAGTGAGAGTGTTTTCCCGAAATCTGCAGATCCAACTGCTCCTATTTATAGATTTAGCTTGGTGAGATCGATCTGCCCTGGGTGGAGATCGATTAGTCCTCTTAAAATCCCTATTTTTCACAGCATTTGAAGGCAGGAGATCGATCTATCGAAGACTGGAGATCAATCTATCTCAGGTAGTAGCGTTAAGAAGATCGATCTAGCTTGGGATGAGATCAATCTGCTTCAATCCGAGAGCTTAAGGGAATCGATCTACTTGTCTTGAAATCGATCTTCTTTTTACAGAATGTTTAGCAGATCGATTTGGCTTCATTGGAGATCGATCTGTCCTGTTCCATAGCTCAAGATAAGAGCATTTTGGCTCTTCCAGATCAATCTCTCATCCTATGAGATCGATCTGACCTTCATATTTTTCAGATTTTACTGTAATGTTTTTGCAGCAACTTCACCCAAAACGTCTTTAATTACTGCCATAGTCATTTTCTTATTCAATCATCTTTAAGACTTGAAAATGGCATCCATTCATACTTTATACCTTGTAAAACTTGTGTGAAATCTATGTATAACCAAAGGTACATGATATGAACCAAATGGGAGTGCACAACTTATGCAATCTTCCTTCCATTTTACCATACTACTCATATTTCATTACACTCACACTCTTCACATGTTTAAATCCATTTCTTCATATTCATATATAATGTAACCTGCAAGTATAATCACAACCCTTATTACACGTGTGTACATTAAACATATGGACTTGCGTTACATATACTTTATAGTACAAGTACATCACCACTTACATATATACCAAGTTATACATATATGGGGTCTCACAAAAAGTACCCTAATCCATAACCTATAAATTGAAATTGACAGTCATCATATTCGTATTTGAAGTCAGGATATCATTACTTGTGTTGTGAAGAATTATGGAATTCTACTGATCATGAAGGTTTAAGTATTGAATTTTACAAAAGTTGTCAAATATAAGAAAAAGGGAATAACTCAAGTTAGTGCTTTGAGCAGAAGTGATTTCAGGATGACGTTATATATATTGGTCAAGGACATGGGTTATTGAAATATTTAGTGAACCTCAACTGGACATGGTTCTTTTCTGATACTGACATTTATTTCGTGGTAGCAAGCTTGAGAGTGGAAAACTGGACTCGATTGATCGAATCGAGCAAGCTCAGCGTATTGATAAGTACTGTATTGATGTAGCTAATTAGACCCAGATGGGTGTTACAACTAACTTGAGTATTGGTACTGATAATTTATTGAGATTTAAAAACAAAATTGTGTACCAAATGATCTATAGTTAAAGGAATTGATGTCGTCAGAGACTCATTTATAGAGATATACCCTACATTCAGAGAATGGTAAAGATTTATCAAATCTTTTGAAGGATATTGGCAACCAAGTACGATAAAAAGTATAACTAGAAGTGTAATAAGCGTTTCATAAGTCAGCAGGTTAAAGTAGAGTACAGAAGCCTATGGGGTTATTACCACCCTTGACCATGCCAATATGAAATTGAAAGCATGTGCCAGGATTTTATAGGCTCCTGGTAGAACCAATTGCGAATTAATAAAGTTCATATATAATATCAATTATCACTCAAGTATCAGAGTGACATTGTATGAAGCGTAGTATGGTCAAAATTGTCGTTCATCGATTGGATGGAAGAGATAGGTGAAAGGAAGGTAATTTTTTCCGATTTGGTAAAGCAAGCTTCTGAGGAAGAACAATTAAGTTGTGGAAAATCAAGGAACAAAGTAATACATGCAAAAGAGAGTTATTCTGATTAAAGACGGAGACCTTTGAAAGTTTCAATAGGAGATTCGTATTTTTTGAAGTTTCTCCTTCCAAGAGTATAAGAAGGTTTAGGAAGAAAGGAAAATTAAATCCCCGTATATTGGAGACAAATGTACTTTTAAATTTGGGGACCAAATTTTTCAAGGTGGGGAGAATGTAAATACCTAAAATTTCATGTACTTGGTGTTGTCTATAAAAAAAATAAAAAATGTAAGAGATTAAGATTGACATGTGACCATGGATGAATTGATTAAATAAAATATATTAATTTGAAGAAAAAAGGATTATGAGGAATAAAAATAAATTTTTATGAGTTAAATTAAGGTATAAATATTCCTCCAGGATAGGTAAGTGCAAATAGTAGATAAATTACATTTTTAATAAAAAATAAAAAATTTAAAATTATTATTAAGTATATAAATAAATAAATAAATATATATATATATATATATATATATATATATATATATATATATATATATATATATATGTCAGCCTGTGGAATTGGCTTCGAAATGAAGCTAATCCCGAGAGCTGACATTGGCTGCATACATATATATATATATATATATATATATATATATATATATATATATATATTGGATACATTAAAGAGAAAAGACATGAAGTCAGGATGACCATTTGAATAAAAGAAAAAAAAAATGGAAAGGAAATGGAAAGATGATGATACCGAGCCAACCTAGGAAATGCAATAGATTATTATAAAACAAAGTTGGTGAATGAGCATGTTGACTCTTGGCAAGAAAAGAATAATATAGGATACAATATATGCTGAAAACCGTAGCAAAAGAAATGGGGAAATGATGGAAAAAGGATGGTCTGAAACATTGAAAACGGGAACAAAAAAAAAATATAAAATAGTAGTTGGAGGAACAGACCGAAAAGATAGGAGAGCGAGTGTGATGGTCAGAAACGGAGTGGAAGGAAGGGCTGAAACACAAAGATAAATGTTGTAGTTGACTGTTGATGATAGATTTAGCTATTGAAAATGGAGCACTGGAGCAGACCGAAAATAAGGGAGCAGTGGCTGGTGGATTGATGTTCTGCACTAACCAAATCTGACTGAAGGAGTTGAAAGCAGTTGAAGATGGGGTGAAACCGAGGGAGAAAGTAAGTGAACTGCAGACAAAAAATCAGGCCAAGGGATGTGGCTGTACTGTTTCATGTAACTTACTGGAGGAAAGAAAAGAAATTGACAAAGAGAAAGCTTTAAGAACGAAAGAAACTGAAGCAATAGTGAGCAAAAGGTGAAGGCCAGAGTTGCCCGAATGAAAAAAAAAAAAAAGAGAGAAAAAGAAACGGGGAAGTCTGGAAACAGAAAACAAAAGAAGAAAAGAAAACTGCCATGGAAACTTCAGGAAAATAAAAAATGAGAGTATAAAACTGCTAAATTTCACTTCTACAATTCACCAGTGCCATCATCACCGTCTGCTGCAAACCGAGTCACCCAAAGGATCCATTCGGTATTCTCTGCATCACCGTTGAGGACCTCATCAACCACCATCATCATTCCTTGCTTAACCACCTTGTTCATTTCCTCTGCCATGACCACCACTGTTCTAGGTTGCTGTCTTGTGCCACCTTCCTGCTCTGCTGCTCTACGCGACCATAATCCTTCACGGCGTCCCCTGCATCGTTTGTTGCTTTTTCCCTGTATATCTATTCTGCACAGCCAATTGCACTACTTGCACAACCGCTCATCCTTCTCTATCGCACTATCCTCCACCTCTCCTACACTAGATTTACATTGACAGTTGCTGCAAATCCTGCTGTTTTACTGCCCTGCCAAACTGCCGTGAGGTGTAGGCCGAGAGGAAGTTACGTAGTAGGGGAAAGGAAACGCGATAGAAAAAAATAAAAAAAATTATATAAGGAAAGTCCCGGAGCCTCCAACGAACAAGAACAAAAAAAAATGGTGACTGATCAAGGTGGCTCTCGGTGCTGGTCTATGTTACCTCTTTGACGTGGGAGACAGTGGCAAAAACGGGGACCACAGCCAGGGTTTCAGGTCTAAAAACAGAGGTAGTATTGGCAGAAGCTGATGCGTTGAAGAGCTAGGAAGCCGAGAGTAAAGAAAGAAAGAAGGAAGGATGCCGGGCATAGGGGTTCCTTTGGTTGGAGATTGAGGAAGATGGTGAATAGGACAATGAAGAGGAGATGGCGAGAGAAAGAAAAAAAGAAGAAGAAGAAGGAAGTTACGCGGGAAAGGAAAAATAATTAAAAAAATGATGATGAAAAAAAAGAGAAGGCAATATATATATATTTTTAAATATATATAAATATATATATATATATATATATATATATTAGAATAAGAGAAAAAAATGAAGAGAAAGAAGACGAGTGTACTGAAAAATTGGAAAATCCCGAGAAAGAGCTTCGAAAAATTAACCGAGTGCACCGGACTCACCGTGTCACGCCCGGAAACGCGAAAAATGGGCAATTTTAAAACTTTTTAACCTATGTAATTGAGTTGTGTTCCTGTCTATATCAGTTTCTAAACTTTTATCATTTTAAAAAAATTTGGCAGCATAACGACTGCATTTTGACTTAACCCAACCTGTAGAGTTTAAAACGCAGTTTATAATTTTCAACCTACATCCGCAACACCACTTTCATTTCTATTCCAGGATCTCGTAACATCCACAACATATATTTATTCTGCGTAATAAAAACTCTGTACATAAATATAATCCCTTATAACTATTGCATCCCGACTGTAATATACATTAGTGTCTATGCTGTACATCGTGTCTGGAACAAAAGTAAAGCTATACCTCATCGCTACAAATGATTTGACGAAAGGTCAGACTACCTCATCCACGACCTCTAGCGCGTGAGTGTAGTAGAATCACTGCAGGTAGTCTGGAAGATGGAAAAGAATGGGGGGTGAGCTTTTCAGGCTCAGTAAGAGATACATTTAAAATAACCTTAATACTTAAAA
Organism: Firmiana major; assembly: GCA_033439115.1. Classification (NCBI taxonomy): domain Eukaryota; kingdom Viridiplantae; phylum Streptophyta; class Magnoliopsida; order Malvales; family Malvaceae; genus Firmiana; species Firmiana major. The sequence goes on from CM065905.1 coordinate 46,862,298, forward strand.
CAAGTAAAACACATGGTTTTACAATTCAACATAAACATGTACTAGAGTAAAGATGCTTGAATTCATAAAAGTAGTAAAAACATGCTTAAATCATAAGTTTACACATCATGCATCTTTTTGGTAAAACTCATATATAGTATGCATATCATGTAGTGTAAACAAGTGAAAATCATCTCAAAACTCAATCATGCATATCATAACATGCTTATCACTTTGAAAGTGAAATCGTACTGTCATATGCATATTTCATAAAACATAACTCATAAGCTACCTTTAAAATCGCATCATAAAAAAAAAACATGTGCTAAAAAGTAAATAACACATAGGTAGCATGAAATGTGCGAAAACATATTTTGTTTCTCTTGGAGACATGGCTTCATTATAACTGGTCCCGAAGGACATCATTAACATAACTGGTACATATGGCCATAGTACAGGGAACTGTAAGACTGGATCAGGGTCATACAATGCCCTACTAGACTGTGTGGTACAAGGTTATGGTGGGGTGACTCATTACGTGCCTGCAAAGGACTCGTAGTCTCTAAGCAGTCTCAACGCACGAACTTTAAATGGTTACATGGTACCACAAGTCATCTCATCTCGTCAGAGTCCTGCCCGTTCCCTGGCCATCGGCTAGGAAGATCCTTAATCATCTTTGTACCCTTTTCTCAATGTACAAGATCGACCCTAGATCACTCTGACCTCATAACATCAATACTTCATGCCATAGTCTCAAAACATTAAGCATGTTTTTCATAATCATTTCTCGGGTATATATGTAACCCATATAATGAAAACATAGTTTCGTAAAACATTCTCAGGACTTTAACCCGTAAACTCATGGAAAACATACTCTGCTTTCATTTCATAAGGGCAAATCACTTTTATATACATAAACATATATACTAAAATGTATCTCATGCAATAAAAGTCATTTTGAAAAGCTTGGATAAGTTTATTCTGGTTTTAAGTGAATAATACTCTTTTCAACTTTCTAGAAAGCCCTTTTTCATGGAAACTCAACTAACTATCCACATAAACATTTGGTAAGGTTGAGGAGTATTAATGCTACTCTAAATTATATCCCTTACCTCTTAACGTTGGATGTAATACACGTTCCTCGATTTTGAGCTCACCTCGAAATGCGTGTCGATAACCCGAGCTGTCACATACCAAGTTATCTCATCACATATAGCTCAAATTCATATTAATATATTCAATATGTGATTACATCTAAAATGTTGACCAAAAGTTGACTTTTAATCAAATTTACTCTTTTGCTCGATTTTGTCGATATAAACCTCGTTTTAATCGTATTTAACTTGTTTGGCACTTTTAGATTCACTTTCAATGCCTTTACAACACGTTTAACATTTCCAGAAATTAATTTCACTTTGTACACTTCACTTACATTATCGATTCTTGCATATTTCAATAATCTCGCCTAGTCAACACTATATCGAGCTTTTATAGTCTAAATTTAACTGTAACTTCAACCTCATTTCATCACATTTCATCATTCCAAAGACCTTAAACATGATAACAACAACTAAATTAAATCATACAATTTATTCCAGCCATTTTCCTTTCACAAAAAATCCACTAAATCCACCGACAACTAACATATATTCAAAACTAGCCACATCCATCAATGTTCATCACTTTACCTCCACTTTCTCACACCTTTGACTGACCTTGACTTCAATCTCAGTTTCTAGAATTGTTCCTAAGCTGAAACAAAATATAATTATAACTTAGAATCATTGAAGATCATCCAAAAATTTATCCCATCAATTTAAACTTCATTCTTCACTTACCTCTAAAACAGGACAACTTTTGTCCTCAATCTTCTCTCTATCGTTTCAGGCATCAAATGACCTCCATTAAATCTAAAATTTTTATATATGTTATAGGGGAGGTAAATGAAGATTTTGTCTAACTGGACTGAGGTCTGAAAATGAGTGGAAGGTTGCTGAAAGAAATCCTGAAAGTTAGCAGACCAAATCACGTTACAGTTATGCTCTATTTTCATTTATCTACCGATTAAGCTATCAAATGACCTCCATTAAATTTGAAAGTTTTATATATGTTAGAGGATCGGTAGAGAAAGGTTTTACCTGAAGAAATCGAGGTCTGAAAATGAGTGGAAGGTAGCTGAAAAATTCAGCAAGTTACCAGACCCAGTCACATTGCAACAGTGAAGAAGACTGGAACGCTTGGGTTTTTCAGCTATCAAATGGTCTCTAAAAATTCTGGGAGTTTTATATGTGTTATAGGAGAGATATATGAGTGTTTTCTCTAACTAGACAGAAGCTTAAAAATGATGGGAAGCTAGCTGAAAAATTTCCACAAGACATATGTGTAAGCAACGCCTGCGGCAGGGACAATAACTGAAGCTTTCGGGTATTGGCTGAAATGAAGAGGGAAATTTGGCTTCTTTTGGAAGCTAAAAGTGTTAGCTCAATGCCGGCTGAAAGTGGGTAGGAAAAGGTTTTAGAAGGAAATTAAAATAATTTATTTGTTAGGGGTTGTTTGGTGGTGTAAAGTCATAGGATTGTAGTCTTCATTTTAAAAAATTCCCCACTTAAAATTCTGATCAGATTTCTTCAAACTTTCACTTCTCCATTGTTATTATATGTTTATAGTGTGTCCCATAAAAATTTGGGTCCACTTGTTTAATAAACATTTCATGAATGAACTCATTTTGCGCGATTTAGCCCATACCGAGCAAAATGGAATTAAGGTTTCGATTCACTTTAAAAATTCATTTGGACCCCTAAATCTCCATATTTCTTCATGTTTTTTATTTCCCATGTCAATTTAACCTTATATTAATTTTCTATGGTCTCAAAATAATTTTCACAAATTTCTAAAATTTTATTTGAATTTATTTCCCTTATTAGGTCCGTTTTCTCAATTTAATTTAAAACCCGAGTTGGACTCACTTTTCCATTCCCAATCACTTAGTTTTCCATTCTACACATCATTTCATGCATGAACATGACATTTTTGAGAAATTCTCCGGTCTAGGACCTTACCTCAGTTTGCGTGCCATTGGGTCCCACGCTACAACCGAGTGCTTTAATCGTCTACGGGCCTGTAAAACGTTACATTGAGCTATAATTTACTTCTCATAAGAATCTTAATATGGAAAAATATCAGGTTTCACACGCCGACTCGCAATGTCGAGGCTACCGAGGACTATGGACAGTCATCGAGGTAAGGAAAATTCTCGTTGCTGTTAGAGATAAATATGCGTAATTTTCATATATTTGTAGATATAAAATTTAGGCTGAATTTCGTAGTACCGAAATTACCGAAAAATCTAAGCCGAATTTTATAACTCTGAAAATTAGAGATATTAGCATAGTTAAACAACCCAATTTTACTGATTAAATTTAAACGGTTTACATGGATTTTGATGTGGCTTGAAATCTGTTTTAAATATCGAAAATTCTGAAATTTGAATTTTCATAGACTATTTTTTAGGATTTTATCCGAAAAAGGGCTAGTCAGCTTGTTTTGAACGGTTTCATGAAACAATTGAATTTATATGTGATTTAAGGAAAAATTATCTATTATAAAGTTATTCTGATGATATGTGCTTGAACGCATACTAATTGTGTGTCGTACGATCCGTGTCGCACTGATTTGAGACAAAGGCATTGGTGAGATCATGCTGTATTTCTGTCTATTTTGTATCTATATCTGTATCTGTATCTGTGGTCCACGAGTATGATGTACCATGTTTTTTATTCTGTTTCTGGTTTTCAGACATTCTGATCTGTGAGCCGTTTGGGTAGCTGACCACTCCCACGGAGATTGACATCCCGGCCCGTGAATTACCCGGAGTCACCGACATTGGCCAGTAGTCATTTCTGATATCTGATATAGCATGTTTGGCTTGTCTCGCCTATTTGAAATATTTTTCTATTTTATCTGCTTGAATTGAGATATCTGAAAGTCTGTTTGTTTTGGTACTAGAAAACTTTGAACTTTTTGGATTTACAACAGTAGCTAAATTTATTATCGATACATGTTCTGTTTCTGAAAATCTGTTCTTGATATTTGTGCTTTTGCCGATACTAAATCTGTTATTTGAATTCTGACTCTGGCATCTGAGAAGTTACCAAATTATCTATATACTTCTGTGAAAATATTCCGAATTTGGTAAATATAAAAATATATATATTTTTGTAGGTATTGTATTTATCTACCTGCTATGGGATTTTTCTTACTGAGCATGTTGAGCTCACCCTCTTACTTTCCTCCATAGAGCCCCACGGTCGATTGGAAACGCTTCCGTTAGTAAGACATTTTGTACAGCTACGGTTCCACATAGTATCATTCTGCGTTGAAGGTATACCCAGGTTTAAAGAAGTTCTATTGTATCTAAAATTTTTGTAAGTACAATAATGCAATACAAGATGTGTCTGGGGAATGTGAACATATTTTATTTAATTTTTTTTTACTAAGAAAGAAAATTAATCAGACTGAGTACTGTTCTGACCTAATATCGACTTGTAGCCCAACCGAAATGTCCGTAAATTCAGGTCGTTACATTTCACCCATAGAGAGCCAATTATTGAACATTGTAACGACCTTTATTACGATGCAATATGGTTGAGCTATGAGTCGATATTAGATTAAAACAGTGAATCCGTCTGTTTAAAATACATTTCTTAGTAACAATTAAAACAAAACTAATGGAGGTGCTTTCCAATTTAATTAGTATAATTATTCTTTTACAAATAATCACGTCCACATACCCCAGATACATTTTCATAAACATTACTGTACTTACAAAATTTTAGATACAAAAGAATACTTAATCTGGGTATACCTTTGACGCAGAAGAATGCTCCGCATAGCTGTGCAAAAGAATTCTACTCACAAAAGCGGTCCCAGCTACTGATAAGGCTCTGTGGGGGGGGGGGGGGGGGGAAGTAAGGGGATGAGTTCAATGTGCTCAGTAAGAAAAATACGTAGCAAGTAGATAAATACACTATCTATATATTTGCATAACAAGCTTATTATGAAAATATACCAAGTTTTTGGCTTGTAGAAAATATCTGTATCGAAAACAATAGCAATTTCAGATTTAGTAATGTAAACATTATGCTGAAATAAATTTTAAAGTTTTATTTAGTAAGAAATAATAAAATTGCTTGCAATAATCCAGTTCATTCAATCTGTTCAATAATTCAAATAGACGAGACAAGGCAGAACATGCTATAACAATAATCAGTATGACAAATGGTCAATGTCGGTGACTATGAGCATCACTGATCAGGTGCGCTGGGATGTCAATCACCATAGGAGTGGTCAGCTATCCAAACGGCTCACAATACAATATGTCCGAAGACTGAATGCACAGTACAACGTACTCACATGCGTGTTACACGATACATCATACTCCGTGGACCACAATAACAATAGCAATTCAGTAGATAGTAACAATAACAATGTAGCATGATTAATTGTTGTCTTTGCCTCAAAAGCCAGTGCGAGTCAGGCCGTGCAACACACAGTTAGCACGCGGCTCAAGCACATTTTATTCAGTACCGATTTATAAGCAGCTCACTTTCTTTTAAAATAGTTCTAAACTCAGTTCAGTATATTGAACAATTTAAAAAGGAGTTGACTCATCCTTTTTCGGTTAAAAATCCCGATATGCAGTTTATGGTAATTAAAATTTGAGATTTTTTATTTAAAACAATAATTTAAGCTGTAACGGTAACTATGTAAATAAATTAAATTTATAACAGTAAGGTTTGACCATTTAACTAAGGCTAAAAAAATCTATAATTTTCATAGCTATATAATCGACCTAGTAATTTTATCTTCAATTAAATAGAAACAAAATGCGTGTAATTATCTCTAATAGCTCAAAAAATTTTCCTTACCATAGTGTCTGTCAGTAGTCCCCAATGACTCAGTGACGTGAATCAGTGGATACGTTTTAATTGATTTATTTCTTCGGAACTTGGATTTATATTTGTATAATATTTCTGAACCGTTCTTCCCTCGAGTTTCTCGACTTCTCTGTGCGTCCTTCTCTTCCTTCACTATCTCTTTTTTTCTTTTGTTTTTGCTTTTGCTTTCGCGCCTTCTTCTTCTTCTTCTTCTTCTTCTTCTTCTTCTTCTTCTTCTTCTTCTTCTTCTTCTTCTTCTTCTTCTTCTTCTTCTTCTTCACGCCTTCAGTGCACTGTTCACCCACTTGTTCTTCCTCTTCGTCATTCTCACAACTCCATCATCATCTTCATCATCCTCACGTTTTTGCCTTCTCCAATGTGCTTCTGGCACCTCCGTTTCCAGCTCACAATATTCCAACTGAGAGCCATCATTACTATCCCCTATCGAAAGCCTCCATGGCAGTAGCTCTCGTTTAACTGTTTTCTTTACTTTCTCTTAGGCTCGTTCACTTCTCTTCTAGCGTCTCTACTGTCTCTACTTCAATTCTTTCCTTCCTTTCTCATTTTGAAATCAACCTATACAATAGTTTTAGTTTGCTTCAGTTCAATCCAACCTTTACCCGTTTCCTCTGCTCCTTTCATCACTTCGGTCTGCTAAGCTTTAGCTTTCTTTTCTTCCTTCCCTGATCTCTCTTTTTTTTCCAAAATCCCTCATTCGCATTATTGCCTCACTCCTTCATCTTTCTTGACTTTTGTCTGTCTTTCTCATCTCTTTTGCTTCAGATTTCAATAGGTGGAACTCCTCTGTTCTAGTATTCTCTTCTCACTGCAAGTTTTCGGTGCTAGGAAATGGGAAGCAAAGGATGGGGGTTCGGGGGTGATGAAGATTGATAAGTTGTATATTAAACATATTAATTGTCATATTTTTCCATGATTTAAATTATTTTATATGCTTAATTTTTGGATTTGACTTATATTTTCTATTTTGTATTGTGAATGAAGGAAAATGGACAAAATGGATTAAAAGCTGCAAATTCTGTTTAAGTCACAAAATCAGAAGAAATCTTGGAATTCAAGTCAAGATCTATCTCTTGTAGCTGAAGTTGATTGAAACAGTTTAAAGATGGCAAGAGTAAGATTTTAATTATTAAGGAAGAGATTTGTAATTACTGTCTTTGGCAAGTGGTGGAAAAAGGAAAGAAGTTTAATTGTAATCAAACTCAATCAGAGAACTTTTCTTTGGAAACAGATTCTGGGGTTAGGATATTTAGTATTTATAGGCTAAGAGTGGAAGAGGCTGGGGATCTCATTATGAAATACTGAATCTTCATATATTTTTATTTTTCTTTTGTGTTTTTCTCTGAACTTATGGCTTGCTAAATCTTTAGTCTAGCCAAAGGATAATTAAAGTTTGGGTTCTTTAAGAATTGTGAGATCTAATTAGTTTTATATTGTTCTTTTATATCTTTATTATTTATATGTCTTCTGTTCTTATTTAAATTATTGTTTTGATTGATTGTGCAAAAAGGGCCCTTTGTTCAATTGTCAGGATAATATATCACCAATTAGAAACCTGAATCCGTAATTGTTTAGGCATTCTAATATAAGTGGTAAATAACATAATTGATTTCAGATAGGATTTCAATTCTCTGTTAAGAAAATATATAATCTAGCTTAAATGAACCTACATGTGTGTTTGTTGGTTAGAATTGGTAGTCTCTCTAGTTTTCAATACTGTTGGTAAATTAAATCTTAAGATCGTATCTAAGGTTGTTTAACTGGCAAGATAAATAATTAGAGATCGTATCCTGATTATCGAAGAAGTAAGGAGGGATAGGTTGTTAGGTCGTACCAATAACCATAACCAATTTGGTAAAGATTAAAAGAATTTATTTTTGCATCAATGATCAATTCCATGAACCCATTCTAAGATTATTCCTTTGGTTGGATGTTCTCATTATATTGATTTTCTATAAATATTTTATATAGCGATTTTACTTGCCTAGATTTTAATTTAATTTTTATTTTCATTTTTCCAAAATCCCCATTTTACTTTTTAATTATTTCACAGAAAGATAAATCTAGTCAATCTCTTGGGAAACGACCTTACTCATTTATACTACAGTTTTAATTTATTTTGAGTAGGATTTATTATTGTTGGTCTCGACAACCACAAATTTTTGGCACCGTTGCCGGGGACTGATTTTTAATTAGAATGCCCTGTTCTTTTCTTGCACGTGAATTAATCCCGTACGACCCTGAGATTGAAAAGACAGCTAAGAGGAATAGGAAGGAAACTAAAATTCAAAAGGCACAAGAAGGTACATCTTCATCCCCTGAACTGAATTTATCACTTGATTTGACCAATTCATCTAGTGATTTTGAGATTGAAGAAATAATGGCTGAAGAAGAGTAAACTTTAAGACAGTTGGCTGCACCACCTGTAAATCAACAACCCCTCTGCATTCATTATCCAACTCTGCAAGCAGATTTTGAATTAAGATCGGGTTTAATTCATTTGCTTCCCAAATTCCATGGTCTTGAGAATGAAGATCCTCACAAGCACTTGAAGGAATTTCATGTGTTATGTTCAAGCCTGAAACCACAAGGAGTTACCGAAGAGCAAATTAAAATGCGAGCTTTTCCGTTCTCACTAGCTGATAGAGGAAAAGATTGGTTGTTCTATTTACCTCCTGGTTCTATAACCACGTGGACTGAAATAGTGAGATTGTTCCTTGACAAATTTTTCCCTGCTTCAAGAGCCGCTAGCATTAGAAGAGAGATATGTGGAATCAAGCAGAAAGATATTGAGACTCTTCACGAATACTGGGAGAGATTTAAGCAACTTTGTACAAGTTGTCCTCAACATGGGATTTCCGAACAACTCTTAATTCAATATTTTTATGAAGGATTGTTACCCATGGAAAGAAGGATGATGGACGCAGCCAGTGGAGGTGCGATAGTGAACAAGACTCCTAGAGAGGCTAGAGATTTGATTTCCACCATGGCTGCTAATTCCCAATAATTTGGATTCAGACAAGACATACCTCACAGAAGAGTAAATGAGGTAAATACACATTCTCTTGAAAATCAAATAGCTAATTTAACATCTGTTGTTCAACAATTGGCTATAGGAATGGGAAACGTACAACAAGTTAAAGCCTGTGGAATTTGTGCTGCTACTGGACACCCAACCGACATGTGCCCCACACTTCAAGATGAACCTCATGAGCACGCAAATGCAGTTGGAGGATTTCCAGGTCCACCTCAAAGGAATCACGATCCATATTCGAACACTTATAACCCAGGGTGGAGAAATCATCCCAACTTTAGCTATGGAGCAAGGCCTCATTTTCAAAATTCTCAATATAGTCAGCCTGCTCCACAACAACAACATCATCAGCCATCCTCAAGTTCAGGTACGTCTCTTGAAGAAATTGTTAAATCACTTGCAATTAATACACAACAATTTCAACAGGAAATAAGGACAAGTATCAAGAAGCTGAAAGATCAAATGAGTCAGCTAGCCACTTCTGTGAGCAGACTGGAATCTCAAGGAAAATTGCCCTCAAAAACAATTATCAACCCTAAACAGAATGTTAGTGCAATGACCTTGAGGAGTGGAACAGAGGTAGGGGAGTCTAGCAAGACAACCCGAAAGCGCATTCCAGAAGAAGAAGCTGAAAAGGAAGTTACTGTATCCCAGCCACAGTTCGATCACCTTAAGGAACCTAATGTCATGCAACAAAAAGTTTTGGCACCAATTCCTTATTTTCCTTTCAGATCATCTAAATCCAAAAAAGAGGATGAGGAAAAAGAAATTTTTGACATCTTTCGCAAGATTGAGGTAAATATTCCTTTGCTTGATGTAATTAAACAGGTACCTCGATATGCCAAATTTCTCAAGGAGTTGTGCATCAACAAAAGGAAACTGAAAGGTAATGAATTTGTTAGCATGGGTGAGAATGTTTCAGCTGTCCTTCAGAAAAAGTTACCTCCTAAATGCAAGGATCCAGCTATGTTTACTATCCCTTGTAAGTTAGGTAATCTTAAAATTGAAAGAGCAATGTTAGATCTAGGAGCTTCAATTAATGTCATGCCTTTGTCTATTTATAAATCTTTGAATGTTGGACCATTAAAAGAGACTGGTGTGATTATTCAGCTTGCTGATAGATCTAACGTTTATCCTGAAGGTGTTCTAGAGGATGTTTTGGTGCAAGTAAATGGATTGATATTTCCTGCTGATTTTTATGTGCTTGATATGAAGGATGATGATTTATCTAGATCTTTAATTTTGCTAGGAAGGCCCTTCTTAAAAACATCTAGGACTAAAATTGATGTGCATGATGGTACACTCACAATGGAATTTGATGATGAAATCATTAAGTTTAATATCAATACTGACTGTGAGAGTTCTAGGATTTACAAGGAGGAGATAAAGGCTTTTCATGATCATATAGTTTCCAAGAAAAAATTTTATATTGGTCAGAAAGTTATACTATCTCATTCTAAATTAAAAATATTTCCTAGTAAATTTCGTTCTAGATGGTTAGGCCCTTATATTGTTACTAACATGTTTCCTCGTGGTAAAATTGAAATTCAAAGTCTGGATACAGGTCAGAGCTTTAAGGTTAAGGGTCATCGTTTAAAGCCTTTTTATGAAGGTTTACAAGTGCATAAAGTTGAACGAATTGGGTTGAAATGTCCAACGTATAATTGAGCATGACTATGTCTAGCCAAAGACTTTAAAGAAAGGCGCTTTTTGGGAGGCAACCCAAAATTTCTCTTTATTTTATTTTATTTTATTTTATTTTTTTTTGATTCGTAACTATTTTTTTATTTTTATTGTTTTATTAGTAGTAAGATTAATTTTGTTTTGAGTTCTTAAAAAAAAAAAACAGAAGTATGTCTTTGATAAGGCGTGCCCACGTCTTATCAAAACACTGCTTCTGCCTCACATACAGAAAAAAAAAAACACAGAAGCATGTCTTTGATAGGGCGTGCCCACGCCCTATCCAAACACTGCTTCTGCCTCAATTCTTTTTGTGATTTTTTTTTTTTGTGATTTTTTTCCCCCACTATCCACCTTAGCGGAGTAATTGATCATATTGCAGTATCCTCGGACTGGAGTCACCGAGAGCAGTACCCACCGGACCAAGATCCGGCAAGCTTCCCCTCCCGACAGCATCTTCACCAGCACTGACCGATAGCTACTCGGACCTCCCCTCTCCTAGCTTCCAGGCCCTTACCACTAGCAGTAGTACCGGCGAAGAGCCTCCAATCTCGAGCTCCCTTCTCACTGGTCTCTTCAGGAAACAGCCGATAATACAGAACCGAGACTCACAGCGGACTTCTTCCAGCAAGCTCCAAGCTTCACGGTCCCGACCTCCTTTCTTCCCATCAACCGACTGTGGCACCGATCTTGACTCAGCATTCATCAAGCCGCGACTCCCCTATTCCCAAGCCCCCACCAGACCAGCAACCCTCGACCTCCCCTCTGCCAGCCTCCAGTTTCCAACTTGCAGTAGATCCGGCAGCAGCAGAACCCATTTGTAGCTCCGATCCCTTCACCGACAGACTCTCTGTCCACAGGCATCAACCGACTGTAGCCCCTTCCCCGACCATCAGCAACTACTCACCGTACCCACCAATCTTCTCCCTGAGCTTCCAGTATCCATTAACAGCGGCAACCCAGAAATTCCCAAACAATACAGTGGCCGGATCATAACCGTCGCCTTCCTCCTTCTCTCGACAGTGGCACAAACACCGGCAGCACCAGTCCTTTCCCAATACCGTCGGCAACAGCCCCCAGAGTCCAGCAGCAGCAACAGACCCGACATGCAATCTCTGATTTTTGTTTTTATTTTATTTTTCTATATTTTTCAGATAAAAAAATATAAAATATAAAAAAAAATATTGTGCTGGTTGCTTTCGTTAACTGACGAATTTTAGCTATATCATTTTTAACATTGATTTGATGTAGTTATTTTTCCTTGGAGCAGGGGATGAGGAATTTTTCAATGACTAGCAGTGGAAATCGGATTGACAACGTCGTGAAAATCATCGCAATGCTTTACATTGCTCAATATTTTTCAGGGAAGTTTCTTAATTCCCTTAATTCTTTTAAAGTTAATGAGCAATTATTTTGATACATTTGGGACAATGTATAGTCTAGGTGTGGGGGAGAATATTTAATTGTGACTATGATGTTTGTTTTATTTTCCTTTCATTCTTGATTAATTTTCATGAAAATTTTTGCAAATCTTAAAAAAAAAAAATATTTTGTTCCAAAAGGTACATTTGTTATTATTTGTGATTTCTTTGAATTCTAGATTTTTCCAATGCTTATCCCAAAAAAAAAAGTGATTTACATATGTGCAAAACAATTTTGAATTCTCATTAAAACACTGATTAGTTACTTTTAATTCATTAGATGAACAAGTATATAGGATCTAGCACATATAACCATTTTTGGTGAGATTTGAGCCTAAGAGCATTCATTACATCATGCTCTATTTCTTTGTTTGTGTGATTGTCATATATAGTTGACTATTCTAGAACTTGCTCTGTCATACATGTCTCAATCGACTCCTTTGATGAATATGATGCAATAAATCAAATAAGGGCATTTAGGTTAAACCCTTTTTCTTGTCATTATACCATTTCTTTTCTAGCATACCCTTATTATTATCAACCCCTAGAGAAACCACGTTGAGCCTGACCTTTTATTTGGATAAAACCACATTACAAGCCATGATAAACCCTTTTGTTGATTTTCCCTCTTTTTGAACCTTGAATTGATGAATCATATAGACTTATGCACATGAAATTTCAAAATATTTTTGGAAAGATCGCATATGTTGAAAATTTAGTATTTCAAGCTATTGCTTTCATTGAGTTCTCTTTTGAAAAAGAAAAAAAAAACGAAAAAAAAAAGTTGAAAAAAAAAGAAGAAAAAAAGAAAAAAAAATTAAAAGAAGAAAAAAAATGAAAATGAAAAATAAAAAGAGATATGCAATTTTCAATGCTTGGAAGCTAGTTTTGGAATTATTTGTGGTTCAATCAAATGTATGCATTGTATAATTGGATAAGTGTGATGGGAAGCAATCTTTAGAAATCATTGATTTGAATTTTAAGTGAAAAGTTTTGTATGATTTCTTCAATTTCTTTAACCCAAAAATCCCTTTTGTCATACCTTACCTAAGCCCCATTACAACCTTTCTAGACCCTTAGATTTTTGCATTTTAATTCATTCATTGGTGGAAGAGATGTGATGAATTTGCAAGCTTATGGTAAGAAATCTTCTATGAAATGACTTGAGAGTTTGTTGATATATACCTTAAACACTTAGAGTGTGATGAGTGAAATCCAATTGCGAGGGTGTCTAATCCTATGTACTTTATGAATTTAATTGAATCATTAAAGTGTTATTCATGTGTGTTATGAGAATTCGCTTGTTTTAATTATTAAAAGGAATGTGTTTTGGATGAGCATAGGAAGAGGATGAAGGAATGATGAGAAGAGATCATGAATTTAGACTAGTGTATGCTTGAGGACAAGCAATGTTTAGGTGTGGGGGAATTTGATAAGTTGTATATTAAACATATTAATTGTCATATTTTTCCATGATTTAAATTATTTTATATGCTTAATTTTTGAATTTGACTTATATTTTCTATTTTGTATTGTGAATGAAGGAAAATGGACAAAATGGATTAAAAGCTGTAAATTCTGTTTAAGTCACAAAATCAGAAGAAATCTTGGAATTCAAGTCAAGATCTATCTCTTGTAGCTGAAGTTGATTGAAACAGTTTAAAGATGGCAAGAGTAAGATTTTAATTATTAAGGAAGAGATTTGTAATTACTGTCTTTGGCAAGTGGTGGAAAAAGGAAAGAAGTTTAATTGTAATCAAACTCAATCAAAGAACTTTCCTTTGGAAACAGATTCTGGGGTTAGGATATTTAGTATTTATAGGCTAAGAGTGGAAGAGGCTGGGGATCTCATTCTGAAATACTGAATCTTCATATATTTTTATTTTTCTTTTGTGTTTTTCTCTGAACTTATGGCTTGCTAAATCTTTAGTCTAGCCAAAGGATAATTAAAGTTTGGGTTCTTTAAGAATTGTGAGATCTAACTAGTTTTATATTGTTCTTTTATATCTTTATTATTTATATGTCTTCTGTTCTTATTTAAATTATTGTTTTGATTGATTGTGCAAAAAGGGCCCTTTGTTCAATTGTCAGGATAATATATCACCAATTAGAAACCTGAATCCGTAATTGTTTAGGCATTCTAATATAAGTGGTAAATAACATAATTGATTTCAGATAGGATTTCAATTCTCTGTTAAGAAAATATATAATCTAGCTTAAATGAACCTACATGTGTGTTTGTTGGTTAGAATTGGTAGTCTCTCTAGTTTTCAATACTGTTGGTAAATTAAATCTTAAGATCGTATCTAAGGTTGTTTAACTGGCAAGAGAAATAATTAGAGATCGTATCCTGATTATCGAAGAAGTAAGGAGGGATAGGTTGTTAGGTCGTACCAATAACCATAACCAATTTGGTAAAGATTAAAAGAATTTATTTTTGCATCAATGATCAATTCCATGAACCCATTCTAAGATTATTCCTTTGGTTGGATGTTCTCATTATATTGATTTTCTATAAATATTTTATATAGCGATTTTACTTGCCTAGATTTTAATTTAATTTTTATTTTCATTTTTCCAAAATCCCCATTTTACTTTTTAATTATTTCGCAGAAAGATAAATCTAGCCAATCTCTTGGGAAACGACCTTACTCATTTATACTACAGTTTTAATTTATTTTGAGTAGGATTTATTATTGTTGGTCTCGACAACCACCAAAGATTGATGGAGAAAAGGCTCTACCTTTTATAAAGTAGGTAGGGAAATCAAGTCTTCAGTTTGTTATTCATCACTTAATTCATTCGGTCAGATTACCAACCGCCCTTCTGTTCTCATGTCAGCTTCATCGTCTGCCCCTACTTCGACTACTTTTTCTTTCTTCTCCTACTCCCACTGTATCTTTCTGTTCTTCACCTTCATATATGCTCAAGGTGCAAGGTATATGTAAAGCCCGTAATTAAATATGTACTCTTTATGATTTTGTGATGTACGAACAAGTCACATTTGATATAAATCATAAGGAATGAATGTTATTAAGTTGCAAATGAGTATAAAATGCAAAATGGGTCGTTAAGAAAATCGAATATGAATGTAACAGTGATTTTTGGGAGAATTTGCAGCAGAACTACTTCAGAAGAGGAGCAGATTGATCTCATTAGCAAGGAAGATCGATCTCATGACTTGGAAATGCAATGCCACAATATCTACAAGAGGTAGATCGATCCCTTAACAATATCAGATCGATCCCTCACTTAATGTAGATCGATCTTGAACAAGTTCTGGCTAAAGTAGATCGATTTCCAAAGGGTTCTGGATAGAACAGATCAATATCATGCTAAGAATAGATCGATCTCCTAAGCTTGAAAAGTCATTTTTGAAGAGAAAAATACAGGGCAGATAGATCTCTCACTGATAGGAGATCGATCTCCAAGAGCAATTCTATATAGACATGACTCTACAACTTCTGTTTTCCCGAGAACACCAAACTCCATTGAAACCAAAGTGAAACCTAACCTTTCTACTCTAAAAATCTTCATCTTTCAATTAGTTTTGAGTAAGATTCATTTCAACAAAGTTGTTTTTAGTAAAGAGTAGAACAACATAGTTGGAAACTAGAAGTTGGAATTAAGGATTGAAGGAACAAGGTGGATTTTACCAAATTGGGCAAAAAGAGGAAAAATCTAGGTAAGATTCAATATACCAATTTCATATATGTTAATATAGGTATCTTGGTGAGTTGATTGGTGAATGTTTGATTTGCTGAAAACAATTTGATCATGTTAAATATCCATGACCAATATATTGGCATGAAATTGGGAAAATGATGAGGAAGTTGAGTAAACATGGAATTCAGGATGAAATAAATATGTATGGAAGATAGTAACATGGTTTTATGAAATACATAAATTGGAATAGATGAGAAATGAAAATAGGTATATGAGAATTATGGTGAAATACCATAATGGGAGAAAGTGATGAGATTGAGGCATTGAGAGGAGTTAAATGCATTGATTTAGAGTCATGCAAGTTTAAACAAGTATATTAAGGTATACTGATGTGGATAATTATTAACAGCTTCGAAAGTTGATTCGAGAAAGTAAGGTCACGCGACATGATCCGAGGTAAGGGAATTTCGTGAGTAACTAGAGGTAGCTACACGTATTTCAAATAGATTTTTGATTATTATACCGTATATGAAATTTTGTGTATAGAAAAATGGCTATAGGAACCGATAAGGTAAATTGTTGTTTTGTCCAAATTGAAGGATAAAAAGCTTAGGAAGCATGTTTGTGACTAGTTTTGATAGTTACATGGATAGAATAGCTAATGTTTTTATGTATATACGAAAACAGCACATTTGAGTGCCTATTTGATTTGATTGTGTGAAATATCAATTGAAATAAGCCATCTATCAGTTCGTATGAAAACCATCAGTGCTAGAGTGATACTCGTACTAGATTTTATAAGATACGCATCACATAGTACTTAGGTATATTCTCGTACTTGATTTTAATGCGATTTCTGCATGATAGAGTACTGGGAGCATTGCTCGTACTCTGTTTTATTGATTGATGCATGATAGAGTATTGGAGCATTGCTCATACTCAGTTTTACATGATATAGTGCTAGGAGCATTGCTCGTACTAGATTTATATGACTTGTGCATGAGGTCATGTTGGGAGTTTACTCACACGTATCGAATTTTGAAAGAGAAAGCATGAAACAGTCGTGCTGGGAGCCTGTGCTGACTGTGTGTCACATCGATTATATGCTCGCACGTGCATTTTGAGATATGGCCGAAGGCTATCAAAAATATTATCCAAAGTATAAAGGCTAAGACCTATGGCAGACACCCGCTATAAGGTATATCCATGGTATGAGGGCTAAGACCTATGTCAGGCACCTCAACCTTGAGATTGGGTCCATATAGTACTTTGTACCGTGTATGTCACATAGAGTATGATGTACTGTGAGTACACGATGTTATTGAGTTGTGAGTTGACGGTAGAGGATTTGACCCACCTCCCGTTATAGCAAATGTAAGACCCCGCACACCGAGTACTATGTAGCCTGGGATCACGAAAAATTAGTTATGATCATAATCTTGAAACATGTAGTCACCTCTCTCGTTTCATTCACTTGAGATTTCTTGAATGAATTATCACATGATTTTATAATATGAACATGACTTTGTGTGTGAAAGGGTAACCCGAGGGATGGGTGAGGCCCAGATTTTCATGCTTTTAACATGATGATATACCATATTGTTTTGATTAAATTGAAATGGCATGATAAAATGTGATTTACATTAATTACATGAGAAATGCAATATTTTACATAGACTGCTGAGATTATTAAACCAGCATGTTTTCAGTTTCATAACTGATTATTTATATCTATATGTATATATTGTATAAATGTTTCAAGAACGACACATGCTTTAGATATGAGTAGAAAAGGAAATGATTTAGTGGCATGAGCATTGTATTTTATAGATAGTGTCGTTATCTACTTGCTTGTCTTATTTCCTTACTGAGATGTGAGCTCACCCTTTTTTTTTAATTTTCTATTCTCTACAAAGCATCGGCAGTAGTTGAGTACGACTGAGGACTGATATTCCTTAATCCGCTGCTTACCCATCTTACGAAAGGTATACACATTCGAACGTTTTGTACTGAACAATATAAGAGCACAATTATGTAAACGAATGTACGGTCAGGGATGTATATGTACAAGTATTTGTATTAATGTATATGAGTTTACAATTAAGAAAAGAGTACTTACAGTCAATAGACGATTTTGTTGACATGTATGCATGCTATGAAATGAATGTGGGTGAAGTGACTAATATCGAATCACAGCCCAACGGTTTGGTGTTGAGTTATGACAGAAGGAAAGGTAAGTAAAATGAGATGCAAAAAATTTGTGGTGGTTTTTAGTAGGTCACGGGAGGGGAGTGTCACGACACTCTTACTCTCTTTCCGTGACTTTTACCTTACCACTTACAGTTGGGCTGTGAGTCAACATCCAATCCAGATCTCATCCATTATAGTTTGATAAATTCATACAAATAAACTAGAATAGAAACTGGACTGTTATATCTAAATACAAACTTTGTTGTGCATTAATTTACAGGATACAAAATTTTTCATCTTAAGTGTATACCTCTCTATACTACTGGATGACTGAAGTAACACGATAGCAGGGACGACTACAGCGTACTCACTGCTATGTAGAATCTATGGAGGAGAAATAAGGGGGTGAGCTAACACGCTCAGTAAGGAAAATATGAAAGCAGGTAGATAACTACACTATTTATGTAAGACCCTTAATTTTCTATATAATGTATATGACTATTTGATGTACAAAAAATTTACATTACATATGAATTACAAGAAATGAATGTTTTTGAGTTCTAAGTGTGAATACATTGATAAATGAGTGTTGAAGTGATTAAGTATGAGTTTAGATGGGAAATTTACAGCAAAAAGGGTGTTGGATGAAGGCTAGATCGATCCTATGGAAGGAGAGATTGATCTTAAGGCTTGGAAAATGAAGT
This sequence comes from Firmiana major, assembly GCA_033439115.1. Taxonomy (NCBI): domain Eukaryota; kingdom Viridiplantae; phylum Streptophyta; class Magnoliopsida; order Malvales; family Malvaceae; genus Firmiana; species Firmiana major. The sequence continues at coordinate 46,880,926 of CM065905.1, forward strand.
ATCAGGCATTTTGGAAGAGGGAGATCGATCCCTCACTCAAGCAGATCGATCTCCATTACTCTCGAGCTGGACCAGATCGATCTCCCCTTAAGGCCAGATCGATCTCTTTAGATTTCTGCCTGAGACAAATCGATCCTGTTTCATTGAGCAGATCGATCCCATGCAACATGGTAGATCAATCCCATGCAACAAGCAGATCGATCTCATACCTTCAAAATGTCGTAAAAATGAGAAATTCCAAGGGACCAGATCGATCTCCACTCTATACTGATCGATCTCATCAAGTCATCTCCATAAAAAGGGAGCAGTTGGATCTGCATTTCACGGGAACAAACCATTTCTTTCCATTTCAATCTTAAAACCTAGTTTTCTCACTCTAAAATCATCCCATTTTCATAAAGATTTGAGGAAAGATCAGTTGAGCAAAGTTGTTCATCTTAAAGAGAAGAACAACATAGTTTGGAATCAATACCCCATTGGTTAGATTGAAGGAGCAAAGGTGCATTCCCATTTGGAGCAAGGAGAAAATCAAACTAGATGAGTTTCTAACACTCCAACCCATGTACATTTGCTTAGTTATTGATTTTGGAGTTGATTGGTATGTGTATTAATGATTAAAACTACATGGAATGTAGTGGGACAAGTAAAACCTAGAATGAGTCTAATGTGAGAAAATGTGTTGTGAGACCCCGTATATGTATAGTTGTAATGTGTAATAAATATGAATGGACTTGTAATGTAAAGTATGATTGATGTAAGTCCATGGATTCAATGTACATATGTGTAATATGAATTGTAACGTACATACAAGTTCCATTTTATATGAATATGAAGAAATGAGTTCTTGCAAGTGATGGATGTGATTGGAACTCAAAATGGGTAGTGTGGTAAATGGAAGGAAGTTGCATGAATATAAATGTTTCCATTTGGTTTTATATAGCATACCTTTGGACATACAATGAATGTACACAAGTTTCAATGTGCATAAGGTATGAATGGATGCCATTTTCAAGTTATAAAGGTGGATAGATGAGAAAATGACCATGGCAGCAGATTAAGGATGTGTTGGTGTGAGTTGCAGCAAGGAAACTGCAGGAAATCTGGAAAGTATGAAGGCCAGATCGATCTCATAGGATGAGAGATCGATCTGGAAGAGCCAGAATCCTCTTATTTGGGCAATGGAATAGAGCAGATCGATCTCCAATGGGGCCAGATCGATCTCCTAAGCATTCTGTGATGAAAAGATCGATCCTCAAGCACCCAGATCGATCTCCTTAGCTCTCTGTTTGGGAGCAGATCGATCTCATGCTTCAACAGATCGATCTCATGCTTAAAATTTCATAAAAATGAGAGATTTAAGGGGACCAGATCGATCTCCTCTTGGACTAGATTGATCTCCCCAAGCTATTTCTATATAAGGAGGGCTGAAAATCTGAAAATTTCAGGAAAAACACCAATCTTCCATTTCTAACCCAAAAACCTAACTTTCTCTCTCTAAAATCAACCATTTCCAGCAAGAATTGAGGGGAGACCATTAGACAGCAAGGAAGAGAACAACATAGTTGGAACCCAAAATCCCATTGTGGGTATTGAAGGAGATAAGGGCATTGACATTTGGAGCAAGAAGAAAAATCATATTTGGTAAGATTCTAACACTCCAATCCGAGTACATTATCTATTTAATTGGTTTTGGAGTTATTTGGCATGAGTATGTATGGATGGAAACACCTAGGTTGTGTTAGAAACTAATGTAACCTAGAAAATGGAATGCCTCTAGTGTGAGAAAGTATGATTTGGGGAATTGGTGGTTTATGGGTTATGATAAGTTGTTAAATGAGTAATGTGGATGATTTGGAATGGTCATGTGGAGTTATAATGTGGATTTAAGTGAAATTATAAAAATTGAGCATGTAAATGCTTGACAAATGCCATAGTGAGGAAATCAATGAAATATGAACACTATGAGCTTGATATCGATTTAATATCGATTTGGAATGAGTTAATAGGCCTAAAAGAATCCATAGACTCGAGTTTTGGGTAAAGTAATGAAACGAGGCCTCATAAGCGTTAATAGATGCTATAGATTAAATTGACTATAGCAAGCACAAGGGTTGCATTATATGGATCGAATATAATGTGAAATATGATTGTGTGCAGTCTCGAAAGTTGTTGAAGATGAATTGAACCGTACGAGTAAGCAGCTTAAGGAAGTGGAATCACGCATCGCAATTCCAGGTAAGGGAATTTTGTAAGTATATAGAGGTAGCTGCTCGTATTTTGAACTCGTGGGTATATAGGGCTTTGGAAATGTGCATGGATTTATAGAAATGTGTTTTGACGATGTATGGATGTGACTATGAATAATGGTTTGAGATTTGGTGGTTGAAATGGTATTGTAAAGAAATGGGATAGTAAGGCCAATAATTGCATAAATCTAATGTTTTGATGTTTTTCAAAACGAAATTTGCTTGGTTTTAAGCAAGCTTGTAGATGGGCTGGCTAGTGTTTTATTGTTGTTATGGAAAAGCATTTGTGAAGTGCTAAACTCGATTGCCGGGATTGTGTGATTGTGTATAAGCTGCCTATCGTATTTGTATGACATAAATCGCGCTAGAGCCTCGCTCGCGCTGGATTTCTATGTTTTCACTTGTGTGATAGGTGCTTGAGCCTAGCTCGCACTTCGATTTGAATTGTGATGATGTTTTATAAACCGTACTGGAGCTTACGCTCGTACTTGGATTTGAGTGGTTTTTCTTATGCATATAATTGTACTGGAGCTATGCTCGTACGTGGTTTCTTCATATTTTTATGCATAAATGCCGTACTAGAGCGTTGCTCGTACGAAGTGATTGGTTTTAATGCATGAATTCGCGCTAGAGCGTAGCTCACGCTGGTTTTCACACTGTGGTATGTATGAGGCCGTGGTGAGAGATACGGATTAACTCAGGGAACCCAACAGGCCTAACAGACCTCTTGAGTGGGGTGAGGGTGAGGGGCTAGGACCTGACATAATCCATTCAGAGAACCCAACAGGCCTTACAGACCTCTTGAGTGGGGTGAGGGTGAGGGGCTAGGACCTAAATCAGGGAACCCAACAGGGGCCAGCAAGGCCATGAGGGGCTAGGACCTGGTATTGAGGTTACTCCCACGCGCTCTTGAGACTATAAAGGTTACACTTGGCATGGGGTAGATAAGACCTATGGCAGGCACCCCCAACCATGTTATGGGTCCGCGGAGTACGATGTAACGTGTATATCACATGGAGTACGATGTACTGCGTGGTGGTTACTTGATTTGAGAAAGTCTGGCGGAGAACTAACCCACCTTCGTACCAGCATGATACCCCGCACACCGAGATCCGTGTGGTCTGGGATGATATGTGACGATTGGCCAACGTAGTCACTTGAGATATAGTAACCTGTCTCCTTGCTTGATTTACTTACTACCACATGATTTTAAATCTCTAAGTGTGATTTGTGATTGTTTAAGGTAGACCCAAAGGAGGGGTCGAGCCTCGTGGAATTGATTTATGAAATGAAAATGAGGTTGTAATTGTGAATTGATGTGATGAGATTGTATGTGTTTGAGAGAGAGTTTTATGACGTGGGTTTAAAAAGGAGGTTTCTTAATGAATTGCCCTTTTTATGAATTTAAATGAGATTGAGCATGAGATGATTTATACATGATGTTTTTACCATGTTTTATATGCCAATGTACATGATTTTGATACATGATATATATGTATACTCATATGGCATAGTCTTACTTCCTCATGCTCCTACCATAAACGATTTATGCATAACACTATCAGCATGTAGATAGAGTAGTTATCTACCATGCTTGCATTATTGCCTTACTGAGCGTGTGGTTGCTCATCCCTCTCTATTTTCCCCCTACAGAGCGTGCATAGTAGCCCAGTGAGGACTGAGGCGTGGTATTTTGGACTCCGTTGCATCTCCATCGCTTAGAGGTATATACACAGTGATTCTTTTTGTATCTAAACAATGTAAAAGCACAGTATTCTTTTGAGTTGTAATTATGGGGGATGTAGATGTCAGTAAAACATGCTTTTGTATAAGTACAAGATTAAATGCAAATGTATGACATCGTTTTATTTAACTGAGAATGAATGAGATGTGGAGTTTATTATTGACTCACAGCCCAACAGTGTGTGGTGAGTTAGTTCACGACCGGGTAAGGTAACAGTAAAACGTGAAAAATGGATAGTGATTTTTGGTTAAAGAGAATGGAATTGGGTCGTGACATGTGTTGTGGGTGAGTTGATGATAAATGGATTATGTTAATGTGTTAGTGGAGTAATATGCATGATTTTAAGATGATGGAATGAAGCTACATTGGGAGGATAGTAAGATTATGAAAATGAGTATATAAGGTGTATGATAAAATGCCATAATGAAGAAAATGATGAACTAGAGGCACAATAAGCTTAATATCGGTTTAGTAAGAATCAGTGGATCTAAAAGAGTCCAATAGGCTCTCGAGATATGGGTAGAGTGACCAAGTGAGCTTTATAGACGTTAATGAAGACTATAAGTTGAATCAACTATAGTGAACGCAAGAGTTGTGTTATATTGGACGAAATTGACGTGAAACTTAATCTCATCCAGTTTCGAAAAGTTCGTTGGAGAAGAATCGAACTGCGCAATCAAGTAATTTTAAGGAAGTGGAACCACGCAACGCGATTCCAGGTAAAGGAATTTTTTGAGTATATAGAGATATCTGCTCGTACTTTGTGGATAAATATAGGGCTTTGGAAAAATGCATGAGTATTTAGAAAAGTGCTTGATGGTGTATTTGGGAATAACTACAAGTGTATATGTATGTGGTTTGATTTTGAAGTGATTCTTATAAAAAAGGGATAGTAAGGTTAATAATTGCATAAATCACATGTTTTGATGCCTTTACAAAAAGTCTTTGCTTTAATTTAAGCAAAATGAGGGATAGGCTGGCTATTTGATTTTTGTGATTTCATGAAATAGCACGAGGTATGTGCTGCCTATCGTATTTACGTGAATTAAAATTATGCTGGAGCCTCGTTCGCACTGGATTTTTGGTGTTTTCATATGTATGAAATGTGCTAGAGCTTAGCTCACACCTTGATTTGAATTATGGTGATGTTTTATAAACTGTATTGGAGCTTCTGCTCATACATGGATTTCGATTGACCTTCTTATGCATATAATCGTATTGGAGCTATGCTCGTATGTGATTTCTTCATGATTTTATGCATAAAGTCGTACTAGAGCGTTCCTCGTACGTAGAGATTTATTGATGATGCATGAATCATGCTAGAGCTTAGCTCGCACATGTTTTCACACTATGCTATGTATGATGCTGTGGAGATGGTAAGATCCTTAAGCACTACATCCTTAAGCCAGACGGGGTGGGGAGGCTCTGTTCGGTGGGAGGCTATCTTACGATAAGATCCTTAAGCCAACATCTTTAAGCTCGTTGGGGTGGAGAGGCTCTATTGATGGGGAGGCTTTCTTACATGAAAACGATATGCTCCCACGTGCACTTGAGACTGAATAGGTTACACATGGCATGGGTAGATAAGACCTACGGCTGGCACCCTCAACCATGATATGGGTCCACAGAGTACGTTGTATGGTGTATATCATGGAGTACGTTGTATGGTGTATATCATGGAGTACGTTGTACCGCGTGGTTGTGATGATGATTTGAAAAGTCTAACAAAGAACTAACCCATCGTTATTCCAGCATGATGCGCCGTACACCGAGATTTGTGTGGTCTAGGATGATTATGATGTAGTTGGCCAACATAGTCTTTGAGATATAGTGACCACCTGTCTCACATAATATTACATAGTACCACATGATTTTATACCCTGAGTGTGATTGTGTTGTCCAGGGTAGACCCAAGGGAGGGGTTGAGCCTTGTGGGATTTATTTAAAGAAATGGTATTTCTACTTGTGATGAGAATTGACATGTTTTGAGAAAATGATTAATCTTGAGGGATATTTTGAATTGAGTTTTAAACTTATGACGAGTTTTAATGATAACGAGCATGAGAGGTTTTACATGTTAATCTTTCTATGTTTTATATGCCTACTTTCCATGTTTTTAGTATATGATATATGTAAATACATGCAGCATAGTTTTATTTCCTCATGCTCTGATAATAAATGATTTATGCCATGACATTATCAGCATGTAGATAGTGTAGTTATCTACCATGCTTGCATTATTGCCTTATTGAGCATGTGGTTTCTCATCCCTCTACTTTTCCCCTCTACAAAGCGTGCATAGTAGTCCAGTAAGGATTGAAGCGTTATATTTGGACATCCGCTGCACTCCATCGCCAAGAGGTATACACACAGGGATTCTTTTTGTATCTACACATGTAAAGACACAATAGTCATTTTGAATTTTGATATGAGGGATTTAAATGTTAGAAATATGCCATGTATAATTTATGACTTAATTTCAATGTATGACATTATTTTTGATTAATTGGAAATGAATGAGAAATGATGATTATTTATTGACTCACAGCCCAACTGTTATTGGTGAGGGTTGTTCACGATTAGGTAAGGGAAATGAAAAATGTAAAAAATTTGTAGTGATTTTTAGACGAGTTGGATAAAAAGGGTCGTGATAGAGATTGGTATCAGAGCTAAGTTGGCCTAATGTGAGTCAGTAATAATAAGTGGAAAATTACATCCCCATATTATTGTACTTATGTTTAGATATAATTGTGTATACCGAGATGGAATGAGACTAATAAATGATTATGAATACATGAAATTAGGCATTATGGCTGTTACACACCAAGGTAGAGGGGCAGGTGCACGTGCTAGAGGCCGTAGAGATAGGCATGAGAGTTGTGCGGAGACACTGCTGAGAGATCAGGGGATACAGAGGCACGATTCGCTAGGATAGAGTGGAGTATTGAGAGCCTCGTGAAGATAGTCACACAGGCCTTGGGTGCCGCTAACCGATGAGGTCTTGCAGCGCAGCCCACTACTACTGGACAGACAGCTACAGAGGCGAAGAGACCTCAGGCTACGGAGACTGTTACACCCCTAGTACAGGATATGACTTCTCCAATCGGTCCACAGCTGAGCGACAACGATCTGGGGTATGATTGTGAACTGGGTAGGTTGAGGCAATTTCAAGAGTTGAAACCTCTTATATTTAAGGGAGTGAAGGACCTAGTGATTACCGAGGATTAGGTGTATGAGATGGAGAAGTTATATAGGTTCTTCAGATGTACATCAGCTGAGAAAGTGGCCTTTGCAGTATTTATGCTGAAGGGCGAGGCAGAATACTAGTGGAGATCCACCGAGTCTATTCTGAGGGCCCAGCACTCTGAGATCACTTGAGAAATATTTTTGGAGGCCTTTAGGAGGCAATATATTCCAGCCACCGCACAGAGGAAATTGCGAATGGAGTTCATTAACTAGGTTCAGGGGAACCGTTCTGTGGATGAGTATGAATCGAGATTCATGTCTTTAGGAGATACGACCCGGATATGATGAATAGTGAGACTCGAAAGGTCCAAAATTCATGGATGGATTGAGATTGGCCATCTGTACTAAGTTAGCTCCATTTGACATTCATACTTACGAAGAGGCAGTGCACAGGGCACAACTGTGTGAACAAGACTTTGAGTGGAATGCCTTCGAACTTAGGAAAGTCAATGTCAGGAGAGACAGAGACCGAAAGAGATTCAAGATTGATAGAGTGGCCAAGAGAGGAGGCTAGAGACTATTTGAGAAGAGACCTAAGATTGAGGAGGTGCAGGAGAGAGCTGCTAGACCTCCTATGTACCCGGCTTTGACTGCACCAAAGGGTATGGTTATTGGAGGACCACGACCTACTACTGATTAGTGTAGGAGATGTGGCAGATTTCATGGAACTAAGACTTGCTAGACACCTCCTGTTACATTTTATAGATGTGGGAATTTAGAGCATATTGCCAGATATTATCCTGAGATGATTGAGACTACCCTACAGAAGAGTAAGGAGCCAGAGAGAACTCAAATTGAGACAGCTGCTTTGAGGATGAGGGCTACAGCTGAGGAAAAAGGGAAACAAGCGGTTGGTGTTAGCAGAGGGCGAGTGCATGCACTGGACTAGGACACAGTGGACGCATCGACGAATGTGATTAAAGGTACCGTCCTAATTTTTTATTTAGAGGCATCTGTATTGTTTGATCCTGGTACCACGCATTCCTTCATCTTACCTTTCTTTGCACATAAATTGCTAAAGCATGTAAAACCCACATTGCTAGATAAGATATTGACGATATCTACCCCCATGAATGATAGTCAATTGACTAAGCATGTATGTAGAAATTGTAAGTTGAGGATAGGAGGAAAAGAGATGGCAGCCGACTTAATTTTATTAAATATGAGTGATTTTGAGGTAATCCTAGGAATGGATTGGCTCGTTACAAATCATGTTATTATGGATTTTCATGCTAAAACATTGATGTTTCCAGAGATATACAATTTTGTTGTAAGCTTTGTTGAAAAGAAATGAAAGACATGATGATTATAAATGAAAATAGTATAATTTTAATCCATCATATTTGAGAGATGAATTTACTTATTATTTATGAATGTTAAGTGGTGACTTGTGTTGCTAACGGTGGAAAGGATAATGTGAAGGGTTCATTGCCTACGTGGTTGACACTGATAAGGCACACTCGGAATTAGAAGACGTTCCAATAGTAGCAGAATTTCCTGATGTCTTTCCAGACGATTTACCAGGGCTACCACCTGATAGGGAAATGGAGTTTTGTATAGAGTTAGCATTTGGTACAGAGCCAATATTGAAACCACCATATAAAATGACTCTGATTGAGTTGGAATAGCTAAAGAAGCAGTTGCAAGAGTTGCTAGAGAAGGGGTTTATTAGACTGAACGTCTCACCTTGGGGAGCGTCGATTCTGTTTGTAAGGAAGAAGGATGGAAGCCTCCGACTATGTATAGATTACTGGTTGTTGAATAGGGCCACCATTAAGAACAAGTATCCCCTTCCACGCATAGATGATTTGTTGGATCAGCTCCGGGGAGCATTGGTCTTCTCTAAGATAGATCTGCGATCTGGGTACCATCAGTTGAGGATACGGATTGGAGATGTACCCAAGATCGAAAGAGGGGAGACCGAAAGAGAGAAGAGGAAATCGGTGGCCATCGGCGTTGATTCGACTCCACCCGAGGCCCAACGAAGAACACCCAGGCGATGGCGCGCCGAACAACACCGAAAACTACCAGAGAACCGGTCGGACAGTGTCGAAATGGTGAAGATGAGCCTGAACTGGTACGGACTCGTTCGATGCAGTGAAGGTGAGCTGAACAGGACCAAACCAGTTCAGCCAAAAAGAAAAGAAAGGAAAGAAAAAGAAAAAGGGAAAAAGAAAAGAAGAAAAATGGGAGAAAAATTCCAATAATGCAATTGAGCTACAGGTAAACCGGTAAGCGGTCGAAATTGACCGAGTTAAATTTTAAAATATTTAAGTTAATTAATATTCGACTGAAAATTGACCCGAAAAATATTTAATTGTGTAGCTCGACAATTGATGTCAAACGAGAGCTCGAGTCAACTTCGATTTGCATATCATCATGAAATCTCGTGTAAGTAACCCTTATTTACGACAATTTACATAGTTATGCGTGTTAAAAATTTATCGCATAAATTACGGATTAATCCCGTATAAAATGAATTAAATTATGGTATTTGAGATAAATTGTCGTAAATAATTAATTGAGCTATCCGAGAGTTTAGAACGAGGCCCAATAAATACTGATGTTCCCAATGAGCCCAATAGGCCTCGATAATGTGAATAGTAAGTGAAAAAGGGGCTTAAGGCCAATTAAGGCTCATTAAGGTGCAACCGGACCCAATATGGGTAAACGAGTTCAATGATTTAAATTAAGCCCAACAAAAGTGAAATATGGATAAACATGTTTGGATTTAACCCGATAAATGATTATCTACAGCTTCGGAGAACATATTGGGAGCTAAACGGATCGGGTGATCGGTAGCGTTGGGAAAAGTCAGACTGTATAGAGTAAACTGAGGTAAGGGAATTTTGCGAGTAGCTAGAGGTAGATACGCATATTTTTAACAGCTTTTACATATACTGGAACTGTATAAAGATCCTAGAAATGGATTAAAAATTTTAAGGACCTGGGATGGGTAAAAAACTATTTTACCCCTACTGAGGGAAAATTCACCTAAGGATGGTGAAAGCATGACATGCATGATTTGGAAGAGTTCTGTGAAATTTTAGCAAAGCAAATTGGTAGATTGGCCTTGCATAAATTTCACAAGATAACACTACGTAAGTGTTATTTGAATTTAAATGAAATTTTTTAGAAAATGGGCTAACTATCAAGTTTTATGGAAACAGATAGTGCTGGAGCATTGCTCGCACTATATTTGAGAGTGTGCATAAAAGGTGTTAGAGCGGTTGCTCGCACTGATTTGTGTGACATCATGTGCATAAAATGTGCTATAGTGGTTACTCGCACTGAGTTTTACTATTGTGAAATGCATGAGAGGTGCTGGAGCCTAGCTCGCACCCTGTTTTGACATGGTAAGCATAAAAAGGTGCTAGAGCGATTGCTCGCACTAGTTTTAATGATTTGACATGCATGAAAGGTGCTGGAGCTTAGCTCGCATCCTGTTTTGATATGATAATTGCATAAAAGTCGTATTGGAGCCTTGCTCGTACGTGATTTAATTGATTTAATTGCATAAAAGTCGTGCTGGAGTGTAACTCACACGAGATTTGATTTCTTTATGCATGAAACCGTGCTGGAGCGTTGCTGGCACGAAGTTTTGATTTACTTGAGCATTCATTCGTGCTGGAGCATTGCTCGTACGAAGTTTTGAATGATTTATACATGATGTCGTGCTGGAGCATTGCTCGCACGAGTTTGATGGATTTTATGCATAAAACTGTGTTGGAGCTTGCTCGTTCGTGATTTTATATCGATTTATAACTCTTTTAAAGTCGTACTAGAGTGCTGCTCGTACGCAGATTTTACTGATTTTTATAAAACTGTGCTAGAGTGTGAGATCTGAGAATTTTAGATATATTTGAATGATGTAATAGGAACTTGAAGTGTAATTTATTGAGCAAAGTGAATTGGGGAATGATAATTGGAGATTTATATGTTAAGTGTTAAAATAAGTGTGAAGTTATGAGGACAGATCGATCTGGGAGAAGGAGAGATCGATCTGGTGAGTTAAAAATGACAAGGAAGGAGGAATTTGAGGAGCAGATCGATCTCCAATGGAAGAGGATCGATCTCCTTATGATTCTGTTTGAGAGAAGATCGATCTCATGAGGAAGAAATCGATCTCCAAATTATTCTGTTTGGGAGAAGATCGATCTCCTCAAGGAGCAGATCGATCTCATAAAGCCATAAAGAGATCGATCTCACCCCTCGACAGATCGATCTCCTAGGTATAAATTACCCCAAATCGTCCCAAAAATTCAAATGCAGATCGATCTCATCAAGAGCCAGATCGATCTCCTACCCTCAGCCTATATAAGGAACCCCTATTTTTCTCCTGCAATCTCACTTTCTCTCTCTTCCAACCCCCATTTTCACCCAAACCTAGCTTTCTCACTCATCCAAAGCACCCATTTCTGGCCAAATCAGAAGTTGTGGTAAGAAGGAAAGTTGTTCCTCATCAAAGGGAGAACAACATACTTGGAAATCGAAGGACGAATCGAATCGAGGCGTGGGTTGTGCGTCTCACAAGCTTTGGGTAATTTCTGAACCTCGATCTTGATATTTGAGATGATTTTGATGATAATGGTGGTTGTCATTGTGTTGAAATAGCTGAAAATGATTAGGGATTGATGAAATTGCAATGTGGTTGGAGTGATAATGATATTTAGCAATTTTGGGAATTTGTGCTATAAATAGAAATTTAGACAATGTGGTGAATTAGCATAGATAATTGGCATGAGAAATGTAGAACGTTGAGATGTTGTGAATGAGAGTGTAGTTTGGGGTAGAGTTACGAGAATCAAAAGATTTGAGGTGTTATGAGCAATTATGCTCGATTTTGAGAATTGAGGTTGATGAGATAATTGAGTATTGATGTTTTAACAACGTTTGGACAGCTCGGGAGTTCCAGAGTGGAATGCGAGGCTAGTCCGTGATACGGGGGAAACGATTGCACTATACGAGGTGCAAAGAGGTAAGGGAAATCTAAACCATTTGTGTATGTGATTTGTAAACTATTATAGCATGATTTACGGTTTATAAAACAAGCATGTCGAGTGTTGTGTTGAGTTATAATTGCACACGGTTTTTATAGCCGGTTAGAGCCCATTGTTTTATGCGTTTATAAGCTGAGTGTGAAATTGCTTTATAAACCGTTGAATTTGTGTGAGTAATGAATTGGGCTCTACGTTAAGGCAATATCGAGATTTGAGAAATGTGTGCGTGCTTTGCCAGTTAGAACTCGGTTTTATTATGTTTTGTGTTGAGTACAAAACAGTTTTCAAATGAGTTTTATGAGAGAAAAACCACTATGAGTTCTACGTGAAGGCAAACTAGTCTTATGTGATTAAGACTTAGGTGTGTAATTCTGAGTACACACCGGGCATTGCTCTGGTAGCATGTAAGCCCGATTCTTCTCCGTTCTGGTAACGTGAGAATAACCCATTCTGTGGCTATGCCACGTATATTTGGTGGCCGTTGCCACGTGAGAAATCCTATTTGGTGGTCGTTGCCACGTGAGAAACCCCATTTGGTGGCCGTTGCCACGTGAGAAACCCTATTGGTGGCCGTTGCCACGTGATACCCCATTTGGTGGCCGTTGCCACGTGAGAAACCCTATTGGTGGCCGTTGCCACGTGAGAAACCCTATTTGGTGGCCGTTGCCACGTGAGAACCCCTAATTTGTGGCCGTTGCCACGTGAAACCCTATCCTGTGGCTGTGCCACGTGCAAATTTAAATCAGTGGCTATGCCACGTGTGTTTAGTGGCTATGCCACGTGTGAAGTTAAACCAGTGGCTATGCCACGTGTAAATTTAAATCAGTGGCTATGCCACGTGTGTTTAGTGGCTGTGCCACGTGCATTATTATTACAGTGATTTTATCACATTAATTGAGAAAGCGTTTATCGCATTATTTTCACATGCTTTGTTATTGCTCTATACTGAGCATTTTACTTCATGTTTTCACGTGATTTGAGACATAAGAACATCGTTTTGAGTACTTTCATGCTATGGTTTTCAAATGAGATTAATGAGTTTCACATACAAATAAATATTTTGCATGTGCATTTTGGTTTATGAAATGAGTCCCTTACCCCCTTTACTGAGCGATTTAAAAGCTCACCCTGTTTTCTTTCCCCCCAGATCTCTTCAAGTGAAAAGGGTTTTCCTGCGACGTACGGAGTAGTGGCTAGTGGAGGACTTGAGCTCCAGGCCATATATTGTATTTTGAGGTATCTTTTATCTTTTCATGTACCCAGACAATTACTGTAATTGCAGACACTTGATGTATAACATTGTATGGGATGTATTAGGATTAATTAACTTGAGATCAAGTAATGTATATGATATAATATATACTATTCAATGACGAGATCCTGAGGTATAATATAGGTGATGATGTATGACACTGCACAGGAATGCACTCTTAATTGTGAGTGAATGAATAAAAAGTTTTAAATTTGCCATATTTTCCGCATTTTCGGGGCGTGACAGAGTTTTCTTGGTATCAGAGCTTAGGGTGTCTAGTACTGTCAGTGTCGGTTAAGTGGAATAGAATACATCCCAAGTGTCTGTAATAGTCTGGTCATGAACTGAAATTGAGGATTGAGATTTCAATCGATTCTGATATGTACGCGCAGGAGACGAGTTAAGATAGAGAATGAGTGGACGACGAGGTCGTTCGATGAGGCAGGCAGAGTTCCCTCCGCCACCTGTCCCACAACCAGAGAGTCCTAACTCTCGATTTAATCGGATTGAGACCGATGTGAGGTAAGGTTTTGAGCAGATGGCAGCGTTATTCGCGCAACACTTTGGAGTTAATGCCTCGGGTACTACTCCTACACCACCACAAGGACCTCCCATACCCCCAATACCTCCCGTCACTTAGCCTGATGATAGAAGTATGGTCCGATTGAAGGATTTTCTGAAGATGAATCCACCCGTGTTTAGGGGAAAGAAGGATCCTACAGAGGCTGAGGTGTGGCTGACGGAGTTGAGAATTATATTTGATTATCTGGGGTGCACCGATGCTGAGAGGGTCAGTATGAGTATCTATATGTTGAAAAGGAGAGCTCGAGATTGGTGGGGTACTACCCAGGGTATTCTGATGTCCCGCCAAGATGTGATTGGTTAGGAAGAGTTTCAGACAGCCTTTAGGAACCAATATGTACCACGAGCCGCCCAGAGAAAGAAACAGGCCAAGTTTTTGAGTTTGGTACAGGGTGACATGTCTGTGGATGACTATGAGAGCCAATTCACAGCGCTATTGAGATATGACCCAGAGACCTTCAAGAGTGAAGAGCTCCGCGCAGAGAAGTTTGTGTATGGGTTGAAGCCCATCATCAGAGATAGATTGATAGGGCTATGTATTACTGAGTTTGGAGATGCTCTGAGACGAGCACAAGAGATTGAAAGAGGAATTGAAATGGTACAATCCCAGAATAAGCTCAGAGCGGTGAATAGAGATAAGGGCAAGAGGCCAGCGATTTTCCAAACAGAGGCTCGGAGAGGTTCCTTCAGAAGAGGAAGGATTGAGGTACAGAAGGGCAGATTAGAGAGACCCAGAGGTTACCCTAACATTAGAGAGACCCCTCGAGATGTCAGGCCTGAGACAAGGCTTTACAGAAATTGTGGCCGAATGCATGAGGGAAGTTGTACTGGGTCGATCCATGGATGTTTTAGATGTGAAGACATGGGTCACATGGTGAAGGATTGCCCTCAACCTCAGAAACCACATGTCTTGGAGCCCACTAGACAACAGCCTCAGAGAGTGAATCCCCTGAGACGGGCCACTGCTGCAGAGAAAAGAAAGAGACCTGTTACATAGGGACGTGTGTTTGCCCTAGATAAGGAGACTGCTGACACTTCTGCAGAAACTATAAGAGGTCACTCTCTGTCTGTAATCATAAGGCTCATGTGTTGATTAATTCAGGATCCACGCATTCGTTTATGTCTGAGCATTTTGCATGTAGATTAAACTTGAAGTTTGAACCTCTAGAATATATACTACATGTAAATACCCCTATGCGTGAATCCCAGAGAACTGAGTTAATCTGTAGAGGATGTGAGATAAAGGTGGGAGATAGAGTGATGTTAGCAGATCTAATCATGTTGAATATACATGGATTTGATGTAATTTTGGGAATGGATTGGTTGGCAGCCAATCGAGTGAGCTTAGATTGCTACACTAAGATTGTAACTTTCTCCCTACCTGAACCTTACAGTGTACGATTGAGATACTGAGGAAATGACTATGTGGAATTCTAGTAAGTAATTTGAGAATTTTGATATTATTTTGGAGAATATTAAATATGATTGTTCATGTGAAGGTTATGAGACACCCATCTCAGACGATGAGCGGGAACATCCGAGGATTGAGGATATACCTGTGGTGTGTGAATTTCTGGATGTTTTCCTAGATGAATTGCCAGGTTTACCACCAGAGAGAGAGCTAGAGTTTACCATTGATTTGGTACCAGATACAAAGTCGATCTCTAAACCCCCTACAGGATGGCATTAGTGGAACTTGAGGAATTGAAGAAACAACTACAGGAGTTATTGGATCAAGGGTTCATTAGGCCCAGCGTTTCACCGTGGGGAGCACCGATTTTATTTATCAAGAAGAAGGATGGTAGTCTCAGATTATGCGTAGATTATCGATTGTTGAATAAAGCCACGATGAAGAATAAATACCCATTGCCCAAGAGTGATGATCTACTTGATCAGTTGATAGGGGCATCAGTCTTTTCTAAGATTGATTTGAGATCGGGCTATCACCAATTGAGGATCAAGGAAGAAGATATTCCAAAGATGGCCTTCAGGACGAGGTATGGCCATTATGAATTCCTAGTGATGTCCTTTGGATTGACGAACGCCCCTGCAACATTTATGAGACTGATGAACGAGGTGTTCAGAGACTATCTAGATAAATTTGTGATAGTCTTTATTGATGATATCCTGGTATACTCTCAGTCGTATGAGGAGCATGCACAGCATTTGTGGTTAGTACTACAGATACTCCGAGATAAGCAATTATATGGAAAGCTTAGTAAGTGTGAGTTTTGGCTGGATCGGATAGCTTTCCTTGGTCATATAGTCTCAGAGGAAGGAGTATCAGTGGACCCAAGCAAGGTGGAGGCTGTGCTTAATTGGGAGAGACCGAGGACAGTTACTGAGGTACAAAGCTTCCTTGGTTTGGCAAGGTATTACAGAAGATTTGTGGAAGGATTTTCCCGGATTGCCGCCCCTTTGACTAAGCTCACGCGCAAAGAGACTCCATTTATATGGACTGATCAATGTGAGCTCAGTTTTCAGGAATTAAAGAGGAGGTTGACAGCGGCACCTGTGTTAACTATTCCTGAGGGATCAGGAGGATTTTCAGTGTATAGTGATGCATCTCATCAAGGATTGGGGTGTGTACTTATGTAGCACAGAAGAGTGGTCGCATATGGATCGCGACAGCTGAAAGACCATGAGCGGAATTACCCCACGCATGATTTGGAGTTAGCCGCTGTGGTATTTGCTTTGAAGATCTAGCGACACTACTTATATGGGGAAAGATTCCAGGTCTTCACTGATCACAAGAGTTTGAGATATCTCTTTGATCAGAAAGAGTTAAACATGAGACAAAGGAGATGGATGGAACTCCTTAAGGATTATGACTGCGAGATTCTATATCATCCGGGCAAGGCAAATATGGTTGCTGATGCCCTGAGTAGGAAGAGTATGATATCTGCTATGATGATCAGGGAATGTGATTTACTGGAGCAGTTTACCGAACTTCGGATCAGAGTTAAAGAGATAGAGACTGGATTTTTGGCTAGCTTGCGAATAGAGCCCAGGATCATGGATCAGATTAGAACTGGGCAGCGCAGTGATCAGAGATTGATAGATATGGTTAGCCAAGCTTAACAGAGTTTGCAGTCGGATCTCACAGTCAGTGAGGATGGATTGTTGAGATTCAGAGGACGGATTTGTGTACCGGACGATGATACCCTGAAGAGACAGATACTGAGAGAATCCCACTGCTCGCGATACACCATGCACCCAGGGAGTACTAAGATGTACCGAGACTTGAGAAAGGTGTATTGGTGGAGTGGTATGAAACGAGACGTGGCAGAGTATGTTGCCAGGTGTTTAGTATGCCAGCAAGTGAAAGCTGAGCATCGAAAGCCCGGAGGACTACTACAGCCCTTACCTGTACCTACAGGGAAATGGGAGCATGTCACTATGGACTTTATTATGGGTTTACCGAGGACCCGAAGAGGTGGTGACGCGATATGGGTCATTGTGGATAGATTGACCAAGAGTGCCCACTTCCTTGCCATCAAGAGCACAGATATGGTGGATGCCTTAGCTGAGCTATATGTCAGCGAGATAGCTAGATTACATGGGGCTCCAGTGAGTATTACTTCTGATAGAGATTCCTGATTTACTTCTAGATTTTGGACCCAGTTTCAGGAGTGCACGGGATCTCGATTGAGTTTCAGTACCGCCTATCATCCTCAGACAGATGGTCAGTCAGAGAGGACTATTCAGACCCTGGAGGATATGTTGAGGGCGTGTACGATGAATTTTAAGGGATCATGGGATGATCACCTGCCCCTAGCAGAGTTTGCATACAATAACAGCTATCATGCGAGTATTGGAATGGCACCTTTTGAGGCTCTATATGGTAGGAGGCGTAGATCCCCTGTAGCTTGGGAAGAAGTCGGTGACAGAAAGATAAATGCTCCCGAGCTTGTTGAGCAAGCCGTACAGAGTGTGCAACTCATATGTGAGAGGTTACGGGCTGCACAAAGTAGACAGAAAAGCTACGCGGATGTGAGTAGACGGCCACTTGAGTTTGAGGTTGGTGATGCAGTATTTCTGAAAATATCACCGAGTAAGGGTATCATGCGATTTGGGAAGAAAGGGAAATTGAGTCCTCGATACGTAGGACCATTCAAGATTCTTGAGAGAGTGGGAGAGGTAGCTTACAGATTGGCATTACCCCCACAGATATCCGGAATACACAATGTTTTTCATGTGTCTATGTTGAGGAAGTACCACCTGGACCCTTCTCATGTCATAGAGTATGACGAGATGGACATTCAAGAGGATATGAGCTACACTGAGGAACCCGTCCAGATTCTCGATAGAAGAGAGAAGGTACTGAGAACTAAGAGCATCCCATTAGTGAAAGTTTTGTGGAAACATCACTCAATGGAAGAGGCAACGTGGGAACTAGAGAATCTCATGAAGGAGAAATACCCCCATCTATTTGACTAGTTGAGTTGAATTTGGAGGACCAAATTCTTTTTAAGGTGGGGAGGATGTGAGATCTGAGAATTTTAGATATATTTGAATGATGTAATATGAACTTGAAGTGTAATTTATTGAGCTAAGTGAATTGGGGAATGATAATTGGAGATTTATATGTTAAGTGTTAAAATAAGTGTGAAGTTATGAGGACAGATCGATCTAGGAGAAGGAGAGATTGATCTGGTGAGTTAAAAATGACAAGGAAGGAGGAATTTGAGGAGCAGATCGATCTCCAATGGAAGAGAATCGATCTCCTTATGATTCTGTTTGAGAGAAGATCGATCTCATGAGGAAGAGATCGATCTCCAAATGATTCTGTTTGGGAGAAGATCGATCTTCTCAAGGAGCAGATCGATCTCATAAAGCCATAAAGAGATCGATCTCACCCCTCGACAGATCGATCTCCTAGGCATAAATTGCCCCAAATCGTCTCAAAAATTCAAATGCAGATCGATCTCATCAAGAGCCAGATCGATCTCCTACCCTCAGCCTATATAAGGAACCCCTATTTTTCTCCTGCAATCTCACTTTCTCTCTCTTCCAACCCCCATTTTCACCGAAACCTATCTTTCTCACTCATCCAAAGCACCCATTTTCGGCCAAATCAGAAGTTGTGGCAAGAAGGAAAGTTGTTCCTCATCAAAGGGAGAACAACATACTTGGAAATCGAAGGACGAATAATATCGAGGCGTGGGTTGTGCGTCTCACAAGCTTTGGGTAATTTCTAAACCTCGATCTTGATATTTGAGATGATTTTGATGATAATGGTGGTTGTCATTGTGTTGAAATAGCTGAGAAATGATTAGGGATTGATGAAATTGCAATGTGGTTGGAGTGATAATGATATTTAGCAATTTTGGGAATTTGTGCTATAAATAGAAATTTAGACAATGTGGTGAATTAGCATAGATAATTGGCATGAGAAATGTAGAACATTGAGATGTTGTGAATGAGAGTGTAGTTTGGGGTAGAGTTACGAGAATCAAGAGATTTGAGGTGTTATGAGCAATTATGCTCGATTTTGAGAATTGAGGTTGATGAGATAATTGAGTATTGATGTTTTAACATCGTTTGGACAGCTCGGGAGTTCAGGAGTGGAATGCGAGGCTAGTCCGTGATACGGGGGAAACGATTACACTATACGACGTGCAAAGAGGTAAGGGAAATCTAAACCATTTGTGTATGTGATTTGTAAACTATTATAGCATGATTTGTGGTTTATAAAACAAGCATGTTGAGTGTTGTGTTGAGTTATAATTGCACACGATTTTTATAGCCGGTTGGAGCCCATTGTTTTGTGCGTTTATAAGCTGAGTGTGAAATTGCTTTATAAACCGTCGAATTTGTGTGAGTAATGAATTGGGCTCTACGTTAAGGCAATATCGAGATTTGAGAAATGTGTGCATGCTTTGCCGGTTGGAACTCGGTTTTATTATGTTTTGTGTTGAGTACAAAACGGTTTTCAAATGAGTTTTATGAGAGAAAAACCACTATGAGTTCTACGTGAAGGCAAACTAGTCTTATGTGATTAAGACATAGATGTGTAATTCTGAGTACACACCGGGCATTGCTCTGGTAGCATGTAAGCCCGATTCTTCTCCGTTCTGGTAACGTGAGAATAACCCATTCTGTGGCTATGCCACGTATATTTGGTGGCCGTTGCCACGTGAGAAACCCTATTTGGTGGCCGTTGCCACGTGAGAAACCCCATTTGGTGGCCGTTGCCACGTGAGAAACCCTATTGGTGGCCGTTGCCACGTGATACCCCATTTGGCGGCCGTTGCCACGTGAGAAACCCTATTGGTGGCCGTTGCCACGTGATACCCCATTTGGCGGCCGTTGCCACATGAGAAACCCTATTTGGTGGCCGTTGCCACGTGAGAACCCCTAATTAGTGGCCGTTGCCACGTGAAACCCTATCCTGTGGCTGTGCCATGTGCAAATTTAAATCAGTGGCTATGCCACGTGTGTTTAGTGGCTATGCCACGTGTGAAGTTAAACCAGTGGCTATGCCACGTGTGTTTAGTGGCTATGCCACGTGTAAATTTAAATCAGTGGCTATGCCACGTGTGTTTAGTGGCTATGCCACGTGTGAAGTTAAACCAGTGGCTATGCCACGTGTGTTTAGTGGCTATGCCACGTGTAAATTTAAATCAGTGGCTATGCCACGTGTGTTTAGTGGCTGTGCCACGTGCATTATTATTACAGTGATTTTATCACGTTAATTGAGAAAGCGTTTATCGCATTATTTTCACATGCTTTGTTATTGCTCTATACTGAGCATTTTACTTCATGTGTTCACGTGATTTGAGAAATGAGAACATCGCTTTGAGTACTTTCATGCTATGGTTTTCAAATGAGATTAATGAGTTTCACATACAAATAAATATTTTGTGATGTGCATTTTGGTTTATGAAATGAGTCCCTTACCCCATTTACTGAGCGATTTAGAAGCTCACCCTGTTTTCTTTCCCCCCCAGATCTCTTCAAGTGAAAAGGGTTTTCCTGAGACGTACGGAGTAGTGGCTAGTGGAGGACTTGAGCTCCAAGCCATTTATTGTATTTTGAGGTATCTTTTATCTTTTCATGTACCCAGACAATTACTGTAATTGCAGACACTTGATGTACAACATTGTATGGGATGTATTAGGATTAATTAACTTGAGATCAAGTAATGTATATGATATAATATATACTATTCAATGACGAGATCCTGAGGTATAATATAGGTGATGATGTATGACACTGCACAGGAATGCACTCTTAATTGTGAGTGAATGAATAAAAAGTTTTAAATTTGCCCTATTTTCCGCATTTTCGGGGCGTGACATAGAGCTTCGCTCACACGAGGTTTTCAGATATCATGAATATGCATGGAGCCGTGCTGGAGCTTTGCTCGCACAGGGATTTATATGACATGCATATAGTCGTGTTGGAGCCTCTTGTAGACTATGTGTCACAGTGAGATGATATGCCCACACGTACATACTGAGACATAGGTTGGTATGGGTGGATAAGACCTATGGTAGGCACCTTCTGACTATGATTTGGGTTCACGGACTACGTTGTACCGCGTATGTCACGTGTAGTATGATGTACCATAGGGATTGTTGGAGTGGAGTGGCATTAGCCACAAGATTATAAGCCTTGCCCTCACAATCCTGGTATTTATGTTATTCTGTAGGCAGGACTGACCTACCTCCCATTTCAGGTGTGATGCCCCGCACACTAGGTACCGTGTAGCCAGGGATCACTAGGATATGGCCATAGTCCTCGATGTTACTGAAATAGTCACCTACATGTCTCACATGATATAACTTTTGGTCTCGATAGACCAAGGTAGACCCGAGGGAGGGGTCAGGCCCCTGATGTTGTGATTTTCACTGAGATGTGATTTTCTACTATGATGATAGATTCTTCAGAGGATTTTATGACATGTGACCCTAAAAGAATGGTGATTTTATAACAGAATTTTATAACGAAATTTTTATGAGTTTGAGATTGATTTATGAGATGATTGACCCGGAAGGGTTATTTTATACTGAGCTTTAATGAAGTGATTTAAATGCAGTAGCATGAGGAGTTTTCCATGCTTTAATTAGAAATTCATGAAAAGAAATTGTCTCTCATGATTTGTTTTACATGACATGAAATAATGCATGATCTTGATTTACTTCATGCGAATTATGATTTTACATAAAATGCCATTGATGCATGAGTTGCATGATTTCTATATGCACAAATAATTTTTATAAACTATGGCATTGATGTATGCATGATTTCGTACGTGAGATTTAAACGAAAAGAAATGGATATAAGGGTATGGCATTATGAGCATGTAGATAGTGGAGTTATCTACTTACTTACATAATTGCCTTACTGAGCGTGTGGTTGCTCACCCCCCTTATTTTCCTCTTCTACAGCATACTTTCAGTAGTTTGAGCGTGGCTGAGGACTTGCATCTTTGGTATCTGTTGCGTCCCATCGAGAGACAGGTATACACATTTATATAGTTTTGTATGTGAACATGTAAATGCACAGTACAGTAAACGGATATGATGTTGGGGATGTAAGGTTATGTAAATACCATTGTGAATGTATTTAGTTAAAGTCAAATGATAGTAAATCTTGATGTGTGAATGTGAATATGGAAATGGAATGGTAAATAGGTAAGAGGGGACTAACACCAAATCATAGCACAACTGTTGGTAGGATGGTCACGATAAGAGAAAGCTAAGAATTAAATAACAAATGAAAAAATTTGTAGTGATTTTAATGTAATTTGGATCGTGACACGTCATCATCTGGCATCCTACATACTCAATAACAAGTGTCTCAATTACATTTCCGGCTGGGTATACACAATTGTATCCAAATAATGCACAATACTTTAGGGATATATATTTTCCTAACTATAGATACTGACTCACATCAGACCAACTCCGCTCTGATACCAACCTCTGTCACGACTCTCTTCTCGTGACTTAACTTACTACTAACAGTTAGGTTGTGAGTCAACATCTATATCCACATTGCATCCATTCATAATTCATAATTTATTTAATGAAATAGAAACTGTTCTTTTTTAAATATGCGAAAATGTTTACATCAGTTTCTATTATATACCACATTTTCATACAAAAGACAACCAGACCATGCATTAATTTACAGGATACAAAATTTTTCTCTCATAAGTGCATACCTCTGTACTGCTGGAAAACTAGAGAACACTGTAGCAGGGACAACTGCAGTAACTCGCTACTGCGTAGAATCTGTGAAGGAGGAAATAAGAGGGTGAGCTAGCACGCTTAGTAAGAAAAATACGAAAGCATGTAGATAATTACACTATCTATATGCTAAAAATATAAACATTAATTTTCCTTATAAAACATACGAATTCTTTGAAAATAGCTTCCATTAATTGCAAAATCATTAATTCGCTAGATGGGAATATGCATATTTCATTCTCAAATCACACAGTATACTCTTTAAAAATCACACAGCTTACTCATCAATCCACACAGCACACACTGAGTAATTGTTTTATATTTAGCAAGTCACTTAGAAATCAATTTACATGAGACATATAATGGGAGGTCACATCACTCTGTATCACACACCAGGGGGGACAGATGTCACCTCACACAGTAGTGACAAATTGTCATATCACACATATATAAGACTTATTTCCATAGTTCGGATTCCAGGCAACACGGATCAGGTGTGCGGGAATCCCCTGCTTAGGGAGGCGGATTAACCATCCCTTCAGCCCACACAGAATCACTAAGATATCACGGCACATCGTACTCCATGGCTAACGCTCACGGTGCATCGTGCTCCTATGGATCTTATCACCCATTTCCATTGTCTCAAAATCACGTGCGAGCAGGTTTGTGCAAGATTACTAAGCAATACACGACGGCTCCAGCACAATTTTACTCATCACACATCAAACTCATAAACTCTCGTACGAGCAACTCAGTGTAAGATCACACAGCACACCTGAGGCATCGAGCACGATTTTGCTTATCACACAAAAAGCTTATCATACCACGTGCGAGCAACTCAGCGTAAGAACACACAGCAAACCTGAGGCATCGAGCACGATTTTGCTTACAATTACTTTTAATCGAAGGGGTCACATGCGAGCGTAGTTAGAGCAAGATCACATAGCAGTACTCAATGGCTCTAACATGGTTCCTAAAATCTAGTGCGACCTCTCGAGTGGATCACACAGTATCACTCAGCTCTAGCACCTTTTTCTTTTCTCGAAAATCCTTTTTAAGATGTGGTACGAGTGAGACTGGTAAATCTATCGTTGCCACTTTGGCTCAAGCACAAGTTCATACAGAAAAGGAATAGATGGCTCCATCCACTGAGTATAAGTGAGAGGACAATATCCTTTCAATCACTTGTCAAAAGCTTTTCATGCAATTTACTAAAACGGGAGCCATTCTATTATTACTCTTTATCAAAACACTTGCAAAACATCTTTTCACAACAAGACATTGAAGTCATGGATATATGCTTCTTCTCATACGTAGTTTTCACATAGCTATTTCAGTATCAATATACTCTATAGTATTCATTCGCACACAGCAGGTAAGAAAACATACATATAGCTATCTCTAATAGCTCGCATAAATTCATTACCTCGAATCACGCTCGAATCGCTTTCCTTGGTTTTCAAAGCTCGTGATCCGATCTTATCGGTTCCAATTATGTCTCCAGTAGCTGCAAGCATTTGCTACTCTCATCAATATACTTCATTTTCACTTGCATGAAGTTCAATTTAATGCCTTGGGCTATTTTACAACTATTTGGCCTCGTCACGTCTTTTTGGACCTTATGTTCTCTTAAGTCCATTTCGACTATTCTACTCGTTTTCTCGAGAATCCTTTAGACTCACCAAGTCTATTGATTCATATTGAATCAACATTAATCTCACAATGCCTTAAGTTCATCATATACCTTCTCTATGGCATTTTATCAAATACTACTTATACCCATTTTCAATCATCATCTTTTCCAACATATGTATTTCACAAAATCATCTTAAAATCATCTATACATGCTTACTAATATCTCTACTTGCTAAAATCATCATCAACTATATTTCATTTTAACTTTCTCTCACTAAACTCATTCTAGGTCATGGTTGTTTAAGCATGTAAATGAATATTTCAGCCAACATTATACACACCAATAAACTCATCAAAATGTCTAGATTAACATACTAAAAATGGTGCATTGAAATCTTATCTAGCTTGACTTTTTCCTCAGTTTTGCCAAATTGGGGGAAAACCTCTTTTCTCCTTCAATCGTAGGTTTAAGCTTCCAATCTTTGACTATGTTGTTCTTTTCCTCACTAGGAACAACTTTGTTCAAAGGAACGTCTCTTAAAATTGATTGGAAAATGGTGATTTTAGAGTGAGAAAGCTAAGTTATTGTTTAATAATGGAGGAAATGGGTTGCTCTCGTGAAATGCAGATTCAGCTGCCCAGTTTTTATAGAAATCGACTCATTAGATCGATCTCCTTGGTGAGAGATCGATCTACCCTTGCTTAAATCACTTCAGAATTTCGACAATGCAAGTAGGAGATCGATCTATCCATTTGCATGAGATCGATCTGCTCAAGGGGATAAGATCGATCTGCCTATTTGCTAACCATGGAAATGGGATCGATCTGTTTCAGGTAGTAGGCTTTAGAGATCGATCTGACCTTAGGAGGAGATCGATCTGGCCTACTCGGAGACAAACAAAGATCGATATGCCTTATGGGAGGAAATCGATCTGGTCCAAGCTGAGGCAACTTGAGATCGATCTGTTAGAGTGAGGGATCGATCTCCCTCTTGCAGAATGCCCTGACATTGCATTTCAAGGCAATAAGATCGATCTCTCCTTGCAATGAAATCGATCTGCCATGTCCCTACAGCATTTCAGCTGTAATCTCTCCCAGATTTTCAAGGTTAAAATCATACTCAATTACTTCAACACTCGTTTTGCAATTCATTCACACTTAGAACTTAAAAACATTTATTTCTTATGATTCATATATATCGTAATTCGTCTGTACATTCCGAAATCATAAGCATTACATAAAAATTTACGGGTCTTACAGGCTTAGCATGTACCAATCTTTGAGCATTATTAATACCTTGTCTCGGCAATACAATGACCATGAATAGTTTTAGGAACTAAGCTTTGATGCATAAAGATTCTCATACTTGTAACCACATTACAAATCCCTTTCCAAGCTTGTATTGTTCAATGTGCTTTACCTCATCTTAAAGTCATTATGTATTAGTGTAATCAACCAAGATGGTGAAAAAAAACCTTTCTTTTCACTTCTCTAAACAAACATGTTTTGCTATGGTATCATGTCTCTAACCAAGTGAGCTGACTCTAGAAATTACACTAACAATATATGAATATTTCTATTTTTATTCTTTGATATCAAGATTTTATTAATTTTTTGGTATGTTGTAAGTAATCACATAGATGTATTAAAAACAAAAAATATACTATTAGAGTGCCCCTTCCGTTATTTTAGGTTTATGATTCAGCATATAGATAAAGAGAGCTAAAGCAGCTCTGAGTTGGACCACCATCTTCGGCGTATGCATACAACTTTTCCCAATAACATAATGTTTCCCTTTTGTCCATTATTCTTCTCATCTTTCCAGATCCAGTCCATGGTCGGTTGTAGGTGGCAGCGTTCTGTTGGTCCACACCTTTGCAGCTGCGAATCTCGATCATTAAAATAAATTATAATTCTCACCGTCCTTGTTCTTTCCTCGCTGGTCGTCAAAAAAGCAAGAATCCTTCTC
This sequence comes from Firmiana major, assembly GCA_033439115.1. Lineage (NCBI taxonomy): Eukaryota > Viridiplantae > Streptophyta > Magnoliopsida > Malvales > Malvaceae > Firmiana > Firmiana major. The sequence continues at coordinate 46,907,800 of CM065905.1, forward strand.
ATCTGATTTGCGCCAAGGCAACTATGTAAAGCTGCAGCAATCTATTTGCCTAAAAAGAAAATTCTAAAACCAAGAAATAAAAAAGGTAAATAAAGCAACGAGAACCCATTTCATCAGACCTTTTTTTTTTTATTGCAAACATAGTTGGAACTTGGAACTTGGAAATTCCAAAAATAACCAATTCATTAACCTCATAATCGAAATAATTTTCGCTTCATTTTTTTTTTCCATTTTTCAAGTGTTTAGTTTTAAGGTAAAAAAAATTCGTTTTGAAACCTTCAATTCAAGGTCACAAAATTTTTCGAGCTAAATAAAATTATAAACATGCAATTGGATAGACATTTGCAAGCATAGAACGTAAAATATATGTTGAATGGATGAATCGTATGTTGAGAGGTGTCCACAATTAATCTAAACTTCCCTGTTCCGATATCAACAATTGGTTAAAGAGAATAATCATGGGTCCTAATTGTGCATGGCTCGTTCTTGCTTTGAATCAAAGGGAAATTATGCTTTAATTTATAACTTTTTATAGGCAGTTTGCTTTCTTTTTATTATTTCAAATTAAATAAAAGTTAGAAGAGTTTTATTAGCGTTATAGTAAAACCAGCCGATTGCTTTACAATCCTCTGTCACAATTTTACATTTCCTACCGTGGCCATCTTTAGCGAACAGCTTGGTCCTTGGCTTTTTTGTATGGCCACTGCTCATTTCACCCACTTCTACCGACTCCATGTCTTTAATCATCTAATCTTATCCTTTTATTTCATGTTTATTAACTTAGAATTGATAGGATAACAGTGATTTTCAATTCTAAGAAAAAAACATACCGGAGAGTGAGGCCACACCTTTCTAGGAAGAGTAGAGCAAGTGCTCTAAAATTAGGAAGGAAAAAGAAAAAGCAAGGAACAAATCGCATCCACTACCTCACTCACTATATAAACCATGGCCACTACTCCACTTTCTTCTCGCAAAAAAACCCGTTGATTCTAGAGAATTTTTTTGTTTAAACAGTGATTCCCTCCCTCTTTCTCTTTTTCTGCATAAAAACCTCATTTCGTTCTAGCTTTTTTACCTCTGAAAACATTGATGGCTAGATACCACAGATATTCATATTCATTCTTAGACTATCTGTCCCCTCCTCCTCTTCACCTATGTTTCTTTGTTTTCATCCTCTTTTTTATACTGGGTTTGTCCTGGTACATAAACTACGAGTCCATGTTTGAGGATTTCATCAACCAGCTCAAATTCATCCTAATGCTATCCCCCGTGATTCTGCTGCTTTTGGTTCACTGCTTATCAGGGAGCGTTCCTTTCCTTGTTGCACTACCGGAGCAAGATTCACTTCACAAAGCAGGAGGATCGCCATGGGGAGTAGCACTTGTGCTTGTGTTCCTTCTATATATGATCTCTTATCAATCTTCCTTCCATGAGCGTTGGTTTCCATTGGGGACTAAATAATAATCAATTAACAGACATGTATGCAAGGTTGTGGTTGAGCTTGGCTTGTTCTTTTTTGTTACACAAGACTTGCTTTTGTATCTTTCCAGTTTAATCCATCTATACATCTGTCGTATGTATGTAGCTCTGTACGTATTTTGTAAGATTCTATAATTAGAAGATCTTCTAATTTGCTGTGTATCATAAGTTGATTTTATCTATTGTTTCTTAGGCTTATAAGGGTTGTCTTAGTCATCCAGTGAAGTTTTACTCATGAAGTAAATCATTTCTGTGGTTGTTGGATGTGTTCACGGTTGCTCAATTCATTTTAATTAGTCAGTTTGGCATTTCTGCTGGTGTATCTTAGCAATCAGAAAAAAAAGGAATAAGATGACTAGGTTCTGCAAAGAAAGTTTTGAGCAAATTATAAATGCTTAATTCACGTTTCAGTACAAAGTCTCATTTATTTATTTATTCTTGTTGTTATTTTTTTTTTCCTAAATCTTTTTACGGATTCGTTCTATGTTCTTTTATCAATTTAAATTTTGAACTTTTAACTAGAGCTAGCAAATTGCTACATGAATCCCAATAACTTGCCCAACATGTTTTACTCCAAGATCTAAGTCAAATCTAGTTTGATCTAGAAAAGTCAATTTTAAAATATATTTAATCCAAAATCAAAATTATCCAAATTCAAAATGACTTCAAAGTTCTGAATGATTAGGGGTGAAAAATAGACACGTCTGATCTAATCGAGCTTGAATCATGCGGATAAAGACTTAAACAATCTTAACCATTTTTGGCCCTTTTTTTAATGGGCCATGAAAAGCAAGTCTAGTTTGGTCCTGATGCGGACTGGATTGGTTGGCAAGTTAATCCACTTTTTTTTTTTCAAAAAAATAAATTTTAAAAAATTTTCTATTAAAATCTGCACACAAAAATAATCCACATAAGAATATAATTTTTAATAAAATTGTTTACTATATTACATGATATATTTTAAACACTTGATTAATAAATAATTTGTTAGCTTTGAAATATTTAGAGTTTTAATATCATGTAAGAAAACTTAAGTGAATTAACAATGTAATATGGTTGGATCATTACAAAGACTCCAATATGCAGTGTTTAAATGATGAATTATGTCTTTGCATGTTTGATGATTTTTGTGTTGTCATAGATGAATGAATGCATATTTATCTTTGCCCTAGCCAAAATTGTGTTTCATATGCAAGGTATCGATACTTTTGGTAGAGAGATCAATACTCATATTTGAACATTGGCTACACATCAATTTTGTATTGATACCCTCGTTATCACTAAACAAAAGCAAAATACTCTATTTTGGTATCGATACCCAAAGATTATGGTATCAATACACTGTGTATTTTGGATGCAAGATTTCCTTTTAAAGTATTTATACCCTTAAGTAAGGTATCGATACTCTTTAAGTCTGGAAGGTGAAAACAGTTAGCTTTTGAGAGAATGGATGGGAAAAATCACATTAAAGGCTCACCAACCACCAGAATTTGTTCAAGGGTATAAATACAAGGATTTAAGAGCACCAATACTTATACATATAATGTCTAATGTAATCATTTATTGCTCAATTATATTCAAAGGAAAAAGTTCTTGTAAACTTCATTGTATTCATTAATTATTTCATTATATCCTTAATCCACTAATTAAAAAAGGAAGTGTAACCCTTGAGGGTGAAATTGTAAAGTGAGATTTGTCTTTTCTGACATTTGGGTGGTCATGATGTATTGCTAGATACCTATCTTAATCTATGAATTTAAATAAAAATTTAAGTTTATTGTCAACATGTGGAAACCTAAATGACCAAACTAAAAAGTTATGGATGAATTAAAATAAGTGGATTATTCTTGAAAATTTAGGAATTTTTCATTTGACTTATTTTTTAAAATTATAATTGGACTTAATTAAATGTTTTTATTAAGTCCTTGGGCCAAATCATAATTATTAAGGGATTATTGAAATTTAATTAAATGCTTTAATTATGTTATAATCCTTAGCATTAACTAAATTTGGATAATTTCCTTATAATTAAATTGTTGAATTAATATGAGTACTCGATTATAATTAATAATAAGTTTAAGGGTTGAAAGGTAATTGTGCCATTTAATGAAACACAATTGGTCTAGCCTATAAAAAACATCATTATGGTTGACCACCCCAAGTAGTTGGAAATAACACTATGCAAAATCTTAGAGCTTCTACCTCCTTGAAAGTGGCGGCATAATAAAATATTTTCTTCTCGAGAGTATGGGACAACCCAAGTGATTTTTTTGTTGAGAAAATCAGCTAGTCTATAGGTTTCTTGCCTAAGGATTGAAGCTATTTTGATAATTCCCTATGTGTGAATTGTAATTAGCATGAGGAATATTTTCTCTATAGATTGTGATAAGAGAAGCTTTCTCTATAGGGATTTCTCTTAAGTTATTTTGATATTTTTAGGAAGTTGACAAGTTTATAAAACATTTCTTACACTTAGGGCACTTAAGCTTCACTTGGGTCAAACCCTGTGGAATTTGCCCTAAGAAATTGGCAAGAACAAAGAGTTGTGCCTATATGTGTCGATTTCAAGATTGTGAATCTTGGGTGTGAGTATATTGATACTCAAGCTACTGGCAAAGTAATGGTTATAATTCAGCTCAACCTTTGTGAAGATGCCATCAACAACTAGTATGGATACTATTAGAGGTCGAACAATTAGACGATATTGGTTTGTGACAACCTATCCTTGGTATACAAGTCAATAAGGAGATCAAAGTCTTGAGATTACGACATCATTTGAGAAGGTAAAAATTTTAAACTCCATTTCATGCTTGATATAAAAACAATTTCTTGAATGTTTATATCAAAAGTGATTTTGAGGATGTTTCGATATTTCTATGTTTAAATTTTGTCTTATTCTGCTGTGCACTTCTTATTATATTTTTGACCCAAAACAACCTGCAATTAGTATCCGAGTCTTGTTTTTATATAAGTTTGAAATCAAAAAAAAATTGAGTTATCATTTGTTACTATCGTTGCATTTGACACTTTTTAGGTGTTTGATCGAATTGTTTAATGAATCAACTTTTGTAGCAACATAATATGAATATCAAAACAATTCTAGATATTGATTATAATTATTGATTCTTGTTTTTTGTTTTTTTTTTTTATTTATAAAGAGTTAAACAAGTGAAACCTTGTGAGCAAAGTTGTGATCAATGTAGACTGAGAGTTTCACATAATTTAATGTTTATGATGATTTTTGCATGAACTTGATTTGATTGAATGCTGCTAAAATTTCATGATTCCTAATCTTATATGTCATGACCCCCAATTTACCAAAAATCACTACCATTTTTTTTATCCATTATTCTTACCTTCCTCCGATCGTGAACAGCTTCACCACCAACAGTTGGGCTGTGCATCGGTGTTAATCTCATCCAACCATACCATTTCAATTCACATTTTATTTAAACGTAAACACTTACATTTCATAGTCAGAGTTGCGATTTTGCATGTGTTTACAATTTTTTACATCCCTAAATGTTACATTCAAAATATTATTGTGCTATTGCATGTCTAGATACAAACTGTACAAATGTGTATACCTTTATATGATGGGTTGTAGCGGACACCAGAAATCAAATTCTCAGTCGCTCTCAATCTACTGAAAGTGCTCTGTAGAGGGGAAAAATAAGGGGAGTGAGTAACCACACGCTCAGTAAGGCAATCATGCGAGCAAGTAGATAATTATACTATCTACATGATCGTGATGCAATGCATAAAACCAGGCAGTTACACGTCATACCCAAAAACATCAGTTCATGCACGTGTTCATGATATATAAAGCAGTTCATGCTATTCAAATCAGTGCACAAGTCGGTAAATAAAGCATGGAAAATTATCATGTTAGGTGCACTTAAAACAGTCCATGCTATTCAAATCAATATCAAATCACCATCCGTCAAGACTCAGCCCCTCCTTTGGATTGTCCTGACCCACAAAATAATTTAAATCATGCAATCATCATAAATCAGGTGACATGTAAGATTAGGCAAATAATAAGGGTAATTTCTAGGACTATGGCCATATCCTCTGTGATCCCAAGCTACACGGATCTTAGTGTGCGGGGTATCACGCCTATCTGCTTCTGCACGAAAAGTGGGTCACGTCCTACCCGCTGGTCCATAGCAGATTTTACCTCTTCTGAAGACGGTATATATATATATATATATATATATATATATATATATATCAAAGCATGGTACAACGTACTCCATGCTACATGTACGGTACAACGTACTCCGTGGACCCATATCATCATATCAAATCATGCAACATCTCAAAACGTACATGTGAGCCTATTTAATCGGTGTGACACAAAGTCTTCCCGAAGCTCTCAGTACAGCTCCCAACTGTCATAAAATCACATGCGAGTAAAGCTCTAGCACGACTATAAATGTATAGTGAACATTTAGTGCGAGCAACATTCCAGCACTATGTCATAAAATCCATGTGAAAACTAGTGCGAGCTAGGCTCCAACACTCATGTATGTAAAACTCTAGTTCGAGCACAGCTCCAGCACTAATGCATGTATGAAAATGTCAAATCTCATGCGAGCAGCGCTCTAACACGCTTTATTTCCACAAAACCCATGTAAGTGGCTAATTTTTTGCAAAAAGTGGTTATAGAAACAAATTAAGTTATTTTCTTGCAAACTATTAAATGCTAGTCAGCCTACCTATCCACATTCTAAAAGCAGTAAAAGACTCAAGAACATCTTGTTCTTGCTTTTCATGATCTTTTCTAAAATCTCAAATTTTGCCCTTCCTAGGGGAAAAATGATAATTTACCATTCTGGACCCCTTAAAACATTATTTCTTTTCTATGACCCTCAGACATTTTTAAGAAATTTTAAATACGCCCGAAAATGCGTACAAATATCTCTAAGAGCCAACAAAATTCCCTTACCTCAAATCACTCGGAAGCTCCTTCTTCCTCCTTTCTCGCTTTTAGTGATTGGCTCTAGTTGGCTCCGGATATATCCTCGGGAGCTGCAAATATTCATCATTCACATTAGTCAACACTGATAACTCATTATTCTAACTTCATCATAGTCAATATATCTTATTGGGTCAATTGCATCAAGCTTGGCCCATGATCACATTCGGTTATGGCATGGTGGCCGAACACCCATCATGCCACCATGGCCGAATGCTAGCCATCATCACGCCATTCCTAGCCAATTTGGCTAGCAAACTCACTTAGTTATTTTATCAAGAACTTGGCATGCATGCTTTAACCTTAGTTTTTCATTCATTCATGCATTTTCACAAACACCTTATATGCACACTTCATAACTTCATCCAATTCCATAAATTGATTTCACAAAACCATCTCAAAATCATGCATATAACATCACCAACACCATAGTATAATTAATTCATCATTAAATCAACCATAGCTCACTTTCTCACACTAAACCCATATTTGGTCATGGATGATTAAGCATACTCAAGGATGTTTCAGCAACCATACAGACACCAATCAACTCATAAAAATGTCTAGATTAACATAATTGAAGTTGGTGTATTGAAAACTTACCTAGCTTAACCTTTCTCTTTTGGCCAAAATTGGGGAAACACTTTTCTCCTTCAATCCGGAGATTCAACTACTAGTTTTTTACTATGTTGTTCTCCTCATCACTAGGAACAACTTTGCTAAAAGTAACCTTTCTCAAATCTGGTGGAAGGTGATGATATTCTAGAGTGAGAAAATTTGTTTAGTTTATTAAAAATGGGGAGGTATTTGGTATTCTGGGGAAAAAAACTCGCTGTCGGGCTTTTAAATAGAAATGGGTGTTGTAAAATCGATCTCCTAGGGTGAGAGATCGATCTTCCTTTGGTTGAACTACACAAGCATTCAGTAAATGAGTTGTGGGATCGATCTACTCTTGGGGAGGGATCGATATGCTCTTGGAAAAAGATCAATATGCTCTTGGGAAGGGATCGATCCTTTCTAGCCAAAAACCATTTGAGATCGATATGTTTTTGGGAAGGGATCGATCCTTTTTTATGTAGTATCACATCGAGATCGATCTACTGTTGGGAAGGGATCGATCCTCTCTATGTAGAATCACATCGAGATCAATCTGCTTGCCTGGAAAACCTTTGTGATTTCATTATGGAATTACAAGATCGATCCTGTCATGAACGGAGATCGATTTGGCATTCATCTACAAGATTTTAGCTGCTAATTTTTCCAGAATTTCAAGGGAAAAATTGCATTTAAATGCTTCAACAATCATTTTGCATTCTATTCACACTTAGAGCATAAAAAGGTTCATTTCTTATGATTCACATATTATGTAACTTGTGTGTACAGTATGGAATCATAAAGGGTATATAGAATTCATGGGCCTTACATTATCATTTTGTGTTTTAAGTCCTTATATTCAATCGGAGTGGTTTAAATTTCATTTGTTTAGTCGGTGGCCACTTTAGCCCTTATTTAGCCATTTACATGGATTCATGAATATTCATTCATTCTCCTTGCAATTTCATTCAAGCAAAAGATCTTCTTATGATTCTATTAACATATGGAAATGTGTACATTATATGAATCATAAGGAATACATCACCAAAAGTGGGTCTTACAATATATGTATGTAAACGTGTTTTACAAACATGCTTGAGAGATTTTGGGTTCAAATGATCATGATTTGTTCATGAAAAACTATGAAAACGAAACCAGAGCTCTTTGTAGTCGTAAAATTTTAACAACCTATGTATAATGATAAAAGTGTTAATCTTTTGGCTTTTGGTATTTTTAACCTTTTACAACTACCCTCTTTGAGTGGTGAGAGTGGTAGCTAAAAAATTACCATGGGAAAACCTAAAACCAAAAACTTGGGACATCCCTAATGCATGCACTTTCGACAACTTTATAATTGGGTCTAGGCTTATGCGATTTCCTTACTTTTGATGTCTATGACCTTGTATCACTTCTTTTTTTTTTTTTTTGTAAGAGGAAACTGATGGCTCGAGATGATCAACGGTCGGCCTAATTTAAGAGAGTTGAAATAGATAGTTAGCTTATAAATAGAAAGTTCAATCTATAAGCTCAATCTTGTCTTAGACTTCTAAAATTAAACTTATAGATTTAGTTATGGATATCTATGGAATTATTATCATCATGCTAATCAATAAAGTTCTTATTAAATTGTTTAGAAATTTGTGAAATTTATTGGACTACTAAACGTGGCATATCTTTCATAAACAAACAATTCAAATCTCTAATTATGAAACATCCTTTATTTCCAATTATCTTTGTTACAGGTCGTGAACAGTGTCACTGAAGAGATAGACACTATGTGACACCCCGGAAGCGCGGAAAATAGGGCTAATTTAAAATTTTTTACTCATTAATTCACAATTAAGGGTGCATTCCTGTGCAGTGTCATACATCATCATAATTATCATGCCTCAGGATCTCATCATAATATAGTATATATTGTATTATATACATTACTCAATTCCAAGTTAATTAATCCTAATACATCCCGTACATCATTATACAATGAATGTCTCTAAATATAACTCTAGTTTGGGTACATGAATATTAAATATCTACCTCAATACACAAAAGACGGCCTGGAGCTCAAGTCCTCCACTAGCCTCTAACCCATACATCGCAGGGAACTCACTTCACTTGAAGCGATCTGGGGGGAAGAGAAAACAGGGTGAGCTTCCAAATCGCTCAGTAAGGGGGGTAAGGGAACTCAGTCATATAAACCATATCACACATCACAAATATGTTTTTGTTTATGAAGCTCATTTGAAATCGTAGCATGAAAGATTCTCAAAACATCATCTCATAACCCATAAATCATGTGAAAACATGAAGGTAAAAAGGCTCAATATCGAGCACTCACAAGCATGTGTAAATATATGCGATAATGGCTGTTCTCAAAATACGTGATAAAAATCACCTCAGTAAATAGCACGTGACAAGGTCACAAAACACAACTCATGTGTAAAACGAGACTAGGCAATAAAACTCAATTAAAACTCGTCATGGCACATCAAATATGTAATCTCCTCTGGGTGCGCATCCCAAGCATCCTCGTATAGAGGGAACGTCGACAATATGGTCATATGCATGGTATATTGGACTTATATGTTACCAGAACAAAGCCCGGCCTTACATGCTACCAGAGCAATGCCTCGCCTCATGCACACTATCACATGGTCCCTGGGTTGGTTCCCAGGCGGCCCACTCTCTCGGTCTTACATGCTACCAAAGCAAGGCCACCCAGCATTACCAGAACGGGGGTCATCTCACGTTACCAAAATGGAGGCATCTCTCGTTACCAAAATGGAGGAATATCGGACTTACATGCTACCAGAGCAAGGCCTTCCAACGCTACCAAAGCGAAGGAATAATCAGACTTACATGTTACCAGAACAAGGCCTGTGGTCCCTGGGTCGGTTCCCAGGCGTCCGACTATATCGGTCTTACATGCTACCAGAGCAAGGCCCGATGTGTATTCAACATGACACGCCTAAGTCTCAATCATTAGCCATTATCTTATAAAACGTTATGCCTTCACGTAGAACTCAAAATGGTTTTCTCTCATAAAACTCATTTAAAACATTTGTGTACTCAACACAAGACATATTAAAACCGAGTTCCAACTGGCAAAGCACGCACACATTTTCTCAAATCTCAATATCGCCTTAACGTAGAGCCCAATTTACTTTTCACGCAAACTCAAAGGTTTATAAAGCAATTTCACACTCAACTTATAAACTCATAAAATAATGGGCTCCAACCGGCTATAAAAATCGTGAGCAATTATATCACAACACAACACCAAACATGCTTGTATTCTCAAATCATGGTTCATGCTACAACAATTCATCAAAACACATACACAAATGGTTTAGTTTTCCCTTACCTCTTTACACCTCGTATAGTGCAATCGTTTCCCCCGTATCACGGACTAGCCTCGCATTCCACTCTGGAACTCCCGAGCTGTCCAAACGATGTTAAAACATCAATACTCATTATCACATCAACCTCAATTCTCAAAATCGAGCATAATTGCTCATAACTCCTCAAATTTCTCAATTCTCATAACTCCATCACAAACCACAATCTCGCTCACAACACCTCAACATTCTATACTTCCTATGCCACAATATCTATGCTAATACACCACATTGTCTAAATCTCCATTTATAGCTCAAAAATTCCTAAATTTACCAAAGTTGCCAAATATCATCATCACTCCAACTACATTGTAATTCCATCAATCCCTAATCATTTTTCAGCTATTTCAACATAATGCCAACAACTACCATCACCAAAATCATCTCAAATATAAGGATCGAAGTTTAAAAATTACCCAAAACTTGTGGAGAGCTTATCTCTTGCCTCGATTCGATCCGTCTTTTGATTTCCAAGTATGTTGTTCTCCCTTGGGTGAGGAACAACTTTCCTTCTTGCCACAACTTCTGATTTGGACGAAATGAGTGCTTTGGATGAGTGAGAAAGCTAGGGCTCGGTGAAAATGGGGGTTGGGAGAGAGAGAAAGTGAAATTACAGGAGAAAGCAGGGATTCCTTATATAGACTGAGGGTAGGAGATCGATCTGGCTCTTGATGAGATCGATCTGCATTTGAATTTGGGGACGATTTGGGGCAATTTATGCCTAGGAGATCGATCTGTCGAGGGGTGAGATCGATCTCTTTATGGCTTTATGAGATCGATCTGCTCCTTAAGGAGATCGATCTTCTCCCAAACAGAAACATTTGGAGATCGATCTCTTCCTCATGAGATCGATCTTCTCTCAAACAGAATCATAAGGAGATCGATCCTCTTCCATTGGAGATCGATCTGCTCCTTAAATTCCTCCTTCCTTGTCATTTTTAACTCACCAGATCGATCTCTCATTCTCCCAGATCGATCTGTCCTCATAGCTTCACACTTATTTTAAACACTTAACATATAAATCTCCAATTATCATTCCCACAATTCACTTGGCTCAATAAATTATACTTCAAGTTCATATTACATAATTAAAATATGTCTGAAATTCTCAGATCTTACACACTAGGACTTACATCATTCGGCAATATGCCTACATCCACAGGGTAATTGTAAGTGTGCCACTGAGTAATTGGTCGGAGCCAAACTATTCACTATGTAAAACATTCTCGATAAGACTTGTCATGTATTCGGGTACAAGTAGGAAAGGAATAAGGTGTAAATCAAATATGGCAGGCCTGAAGAGAAATGAGAGCTATAAGATCTATTGTCCTTGGAATAAGAGCCTATTTATAGGCAGGTTGGGTGTACTAGATCATGCCATGTGTCACCATCTAGAAGAGCCTAACTATCTGAGTAGAATCAATCAATCAATCTTTAAGCCATGAAACTCAAATGATTGGAGACTGAGCAGGATCTAGGCTGATGCCTTTAGGTGAAGCTAGGCGTGTAGTCTCTTTGTTAAGTCTATCCCTAACACTAAGTCCATTCCTTACACCAGAATTAAGCATCAATTGTGGTCTTATCTTGTAAAAATATCTTAAGAACTTTATTGTGTTCTGATGGGCGTTTTATCCTTAGCGTGTTGCCATGAAGAGATGGCTTCATGTTGTTGTTTTTGCTAAGTTAACTTCTCCACCTTTAAAATTGTGATGCCTTCAAGCAAACTAGGATGCCATTTCAGCAAGAAATAAACTTTCTATTCATACTTTTGGTTGTTCACCCTTCACTATGGGTTTTAGCTTTGCTTGCTAGTATGGCTAACTTTTGATGTAGCATCATTAATTATTTGCAGCTTGTATTCTTCCATGGTTTGAGTTTTAGCTCAACAGCTCTCGCTCATATGAATACTTGTTGTTCCATGTGTGCCTCGAGCCCTAGCTTAATAACTTTTACTCTTTTGATAACTTAGTGTCTGTAGTATGCCTCAAACCCTAGCTTTATAGCTTCCGCTCTTTGAGAACTTTGTTTATGTAAATAGTGGTGCCTTAAACTTTGGCATAATCGTCTCTATTCTTAGGAGTACTTAGATAAATTCTTATTCCCGAGTTCTAGCATAATTACTTCTGCTCCTTTAGAACTTTGATAGATTATTGATGCCTCGAGCTCTAATGTAATCGCTTCTTCTCCTTAAGGATTTAGATGGATTCTTTATGCGTCGAGCTCTAGCATAATCGCTTCTGCTCTTTGAGGACAAAGATAGACTTTTGGCCAAGCAAATGTTACCTCTATGCCTTTTTTTTTGGCACTCGAGCTCTATCTTGTTGAACTTGATCTGTTTTAGATTGGATGGGGGAATGTTATGTCCTTCTCCTTCATAGTTATTAGCACTTGATATGCTTCGAATCCAGTTAAGAAAATGCCACTCCCTTTGTGAGACCCTCACTTTTGTATGACATTCCTTATGATTCACACATTATATGACATTATTATACGTTAATGGAATCATAAGACGAATGATTTTGATCGCATAAAATGAGAATGAAATAGTTTAACGTATGTTAAAAAAAAATCGTGTAAAGGTTAAAGAGGGATAAAAGGGGACCAAAAGTTGAACTAAAGGGATTTGAATCATTCCAATTGAAAATATGGACTCTGAACGCAAAAATATAGGGAGCCCAAGAAGGGAAGTTAGTCCGAAAATGATAACTCATAAATTACCCAAATTTGGCAATTTATCCTGAAAATATAGAAAAATACATTTCCAGAGAAATAAATAAATGCAATAAAATAAAATAGGATGTACATATATATTTTTGTAGAAATAAATTAGACAAAATATATGTACAGGGGTGTGTAAATATTAGTGTATAAAATACACTATGAGAATAAAATATTATTATAATAATATTATGTAATGCCTATAATGCTACAAGGATATCTTCAGAGGCCATGATATATATATGCATATGTATATGTACATTGTTACTAGTGTATAAATGATAAAGGATGTAAGTAATTATGAGATTTAATGAAACATCCATGATTTTAAGTTGTGTGCACAAGTTTTATTAACTATGAACTGTGGAATGGATGCCAATGTGTGTTAAATGTGCACGGATTGTAAATTGAGGTATGAAGCAAATAAGGATGGATGTACATTGAAAAATCTGCAAAAAAACTGCAGATTTGAGGGTGTAGGGGATGAGAGATCGATCTTACATGAAGGAGAGATCGATCTCCTCTCTTAAAATGCCTAGAATTAGTTCAAGGGAGCATGGCAAATCGATCTCATGGGAAGACAGATCGATCTCCTAGCATAAGTTTTTCGTTAAGTAGATGTGCCACAAGCTATATACTCTCCATCGAAAATGACATTAATAGCAGCTCCTATAGGTTCATTGTCTACCTGCTGATTCCTACGTTCTCTTGTTCTAGCCTCGTTTTCTCTTTCTCCGTTTCTTCTCATATTTTCTTTGTTATTGTCTCACCTATCACACAGCCTATTATCTCCTCGACCACGCACAAGATATTGATTCCTTTCACTCCTTCACACATAATGGTCTAACTTCCCTTCTCTGGCTAACTTCTCAAGTTGGTTCATTAGATCCCGACATTTTTCAGTTATATGGCCAAAGGCAGAGTGGAAACTACAATAGGACCCAAGGTCTCGTCCTAAATTCCCCTAACTCTTCTAGGGAATTGAAGCATTCCAATTCTTTATATTGTAGCTAAGGTTGAAGCACGTGGCTTGGTAAACTGCGTGTAGTTAGCATATTTCAACTTTGGAGCTTTACCTAATTTATTTGATCTTCCTGTGTTTTTATCATCAGATTCTCTCAGGCTTTCTTTATTCCTTGAGCTCACACGTTAGTACCATTTTCATCACTTTTTCTTAAGCGATATACTTTTTTCCTCTAGAGAACAAGTCTGAAATCGTCGTTCGCTGATCCAATGATAGTGACTCTTACAACTTTTTGAACTTTGTCCCTTGTAGCATAGCTGTCACAGCTACTCCAGTTTGTAGATCATGCACTTCAAGAGTAGCATCACAGAACCGATCTACATAGCTTTTCAATGATTCTTTATTCCCTTGCCTTAGGGGAAGCAGATAAGTGGTCTCCTTCCTTTTCTGACTATTTATCACGAAGGTCTTTAAAAATTCTCCCTCTTGATTTAAAGACAAAATGAACCCTTTTGCCAAACTATTGAACCACTTCAACGCATGACCAGTCAAAGTTAGTTAGAATGCCCTACACATAATTTCATCTTCTCATCCATGCAATAGCATTAACGACTCGTAATTCTGAATGTGATCATAACGATCTGTCTTCTCAGTATATGCTGTTATCTATGACATCTTAAATTTCGGGGGCAAGGGTTTCCCTATGATCGTCGTACTGAACGAGATTCTACTCCTTTGACTTTCTTCAGCTGAAACTAACTTTTTTTTCTTCCAAGATTTGTTCCACCATTTTCTTCATATCTGTAGCCTCTTATGTCATGGGTGCAGGTCGATTTTTCACTTTTTCAGTGTTGCATGAATCAGCCTGATCATAATCAACAACTTCTTTTCCCATACCTTAGGGAATATGAGTTGGCCTTTGATGAGTCTTAGGTGGCAAATCCAACATTTTCGTTTCAAGGTTCCAATTTGGATCTATTTTTAAGCCTGTCCTCAAAGTATGAGACCCTGTTATTCCAACACCTCTTATACAATTCAAATATCTAGAATCTACTACACCGTGACTCCTAAGATTTCCAACACCTTGACGTGTCAGACCCCTCGCAGTCTCATGCGCAGGATCTCTCGCACCTTGGAGCAATAGCTCTCCGACACCCTAAGGTGCATAGCTTCTCCCATAGCCTGATGCCATGGCTTTCTGACACCCTGACGTCTCAAGTCTGTCGTAGTCTCACACACATGGTCTCTTGTAGCCTAACGTCATGGCTCTCTGACACCCTGACGTCTCAAGTCTACCGCAGTCTCACATACAGGGTCTTTTGCAGCCTGACGCTAATGCTCTTCAGCACCTTCGCGTTCAGTATTTGCTATGTTTGAAGTAAATCTCCTTTAGCTTCCTTCTCTCATTATGTTTTGAACAATCGGAGGCAAGTTCATTTGTGGGAATGCACCCCTAAACAAGTCAACCATAAACTGTAATGCTTGGGCTGTCTCTTCTCCCGACTTCTTCATAACTTTAAGTTCTGCCACAGACTACGTTCACAAGTGCCTCTCTCTCCCCTTGAGCTTTATGACCCAAGTTACGAATTGGGGAACTCATAGTATCTTCCTTTTCATCACTCATTGTTGTTGATCATGTCCTCGTCATTTTTTTTATATATAGAGCAAAAGGCTTTTTTTTTTTATTTTCCACAAACAGCGCCAATTGTTGTTGCCAAACACAATAGTGATGTATTGCTGACGTCTTCACCTTGATCTCTGTGCCACGTCCTATCAGAGGCTCTGTAAGAAAAGGAATAATCAGAGAGACATAGGGGTTTATCCCTGCATAAGCACTCCGATGCTTAAGTCAGAAAGAGAGTTTTGTAGAGCTTTTGTAAAATAAATAGTGTCTTAGTCTGACGAATCATACCTGCCCCTATTTATAGGGATTGATTCCACTTTTAATTACATATTTGTCCACTAATTAAGCATCTCTTACTGTTTTACGAGTCCTGCGTAATCAAAGGTATTAAAGATAAAATCGTCGTAATAAATTTTAATGCATGGTTTCTCAAACGTATGAGGCTGCGCCACTCTCCCACACAAACGCAAGGGATTGCCCTCCGTTTATATATGGCGCACCCATTATACAAACGGGAGTGTCTCCCACCCATGTGCAGGAGAGGTAGCCCTCCTGAATTATCTGTGGGTGTACCACGTGGCGCACCCACCATCACGACCTTTTTTATCCTTTTTAACCGAAATTCACTATAAATTTTTCGCATTTTCCTTTCCTTACCCAATCGTGAACAAACTCACCGTTACACAGTTGGGCTATGAGGTAGTAATAATCATTCTTTACCATTCATTTTTCAAATAACTCAAAAGTATTGTCATACATCCAAATGTTAAGTGGTATGTTCATACATACTATGTGTTATAACATTTACATCCCCAAGTTACAATTTCAAATGATCAGTGTGCTTTTACATTCTTTAGATACAAAAGAATCTCTGTGTATATACCTCTGGGTGATGGAGATGAAGCAGATGTCTCAACAAAATGCCTCAGTCCTCACTGGGCCACTATTTATGCTCTGTAGAGAGGGGAAAGTAGAGAGGGATGAGCAACCACACGCTCAGTAAGGCAATAATGCAAGCATGGTAGATAACTACTCTAGCTACATGCTGATAGTATTATGCATAAATCATTTATAAACGAAGCATGAGGAAATAAAACTATACCACATGTATATGCATATATCATGTACTGAAAATCATGTAAATAGGCATAAAACATGGAAATATCAACATGTAAAACCATCTCATGCTTATTCTCATTAAATCTCATCACAAAAAGGGAAATTTATCTAAGAAACATCCTTTTAAATCACATCACATCTCATCACAAATCTCTTTATCAGATTGCAGCACATCTCATCATAAATTAAATTATCATTTCTTTAAATCACAAATCCCACAAGGCTCGACCCCTCCCTCGGGTCTACCCTGGACAAATCATAATCACACCCATGTATAAAAACCATGTGGTATTATGTAATATCAAGTGAGACAGGTCACTATATCTCAAAGACTATGTTGGCCAACTATGTCATAGATCATCCCAGACCACACGGATCTCGATGTACGGGGTATCATGCTAGAACGAAGGTGGGTTAGTTCTCCGCCAGACTTCCTCATCAGTAACTCAACCACGCGGTACAGCGTACTCCACATGATATATACGGTATAACGTACTTCGCGAACCTATATCATGGTTGGGGGTGCCAACCGTAGGTCCTATCTACCTCATACCACACGTAACCGATATAGTCTCAAGTGCACGTGGGAGTATTCATTAATATCAGGTCCTAGACCCTCATGGCCTTGCTCGCCCCTTTTGGGTTCCCTGAATTCCAATCCATATTACCCTCACCACGATATCATACATACCACAGTGTGAAAACCTGTGCGAGCTAAGCTCTAGCACGATTCATGTATCATCAATAAATATCCTCGTACAAGCAATGCTCTAGTATGACATTTATGCATAAAAACATGAAGAAACCACGTACGAGCATTGCTCCAGTACAATTATATGCATAAAAAAATCACTTGAAATCCACGTACGAGTAGAAGCTCCAGTATGGTTTACAAAACATCATCATAGTTTCAAATTAAGGTGCGAGCTAAGCTCCAACATGTTTCAAACATGTGAAAATATCAAAATCCAGTGCGAGCGAGGCTCCAGCATGATTTAACTCACATAAACACGATGGGCGGCTCATATACATTCAAAACAATCTCAAAACATGTTTAGTACCTCACATGTGTTTTCGAGAACATCATTCAAACACTAGTCAGCCTACCCATAGATTTGCTTAAAACAAAGCAATGTGTTTTGGAAAAACATCAAAACATTTGATTTATGCAATTATTAGCCTTACTATCCCCTTTTCAAGAACATTTCATAATCCAAATCATATACGTACTTGTAGGAATTCACACATATCAACAATCATTTTCATAAACAATCATGCATTTTACAATACCCTATAGTTACCCACGAGTTCAAAGTACGAGCAGCTATCTCTATATACTCAAAGAATTCCCTTACCTGGAATCGCGTCGCGTGATTCCACTTCCTTAGAGTTGCTTACTCGTGCGGTTCGATTCGTCTCCAACTAACTCTCTGAAACTGCACAAAATCGTATATCGCACCAATTTAGTTCAACACTACACAACTCTTGTGTTTGCTATAGTCGATTCAACCTATAGCCTCCATTAACACTTATAAGGCCTACTGATTCATACTATATCAATATTAAATCGATATTAAGCTCCTAGTGTTCATATTTCATCAATTTCTTCACTATGACATTTTATCAACATCTTATATACTCATTTTCATATATTGACTATCCTCACAATGTAACTTCATTTATCCACTCAAATCATTCATATTATCTCATAAACACTTTAGCATACCCATAATTCATCAACTCATTCAACCCATCCAAATCACATTTTCTCACTCTAACTCATTCTATTTTTTTCTAAGACACACTAGTTCTATCACCTCCTAGGTAGTTTTAACCATCAATACTCATACAATTCAATTCCAAAATCAACAAATAGGTAAATGTACTTAGGCTGAAGTATTAGAAACTCACCAATCTAGTTTATCTTCTTGCTCCAAATGAAAATGTCCCTTGCTCCTTCATTCCAACAAATGAGGCTTTGATTCCCAAGTATGTTGTTCTCTTCTTTAAGATGAACAACTTTGTATCTAATGGTCTTCCCTAAAATCTTACTGGAAATGGGTAGATTTAGGAGTGAGAAAATTAGGTTTTAGGTTAAAATGGAAGAGTGAGGTTGTTTCCCGTGATTTGCAGATTTTCAACTGCTCCTATTTAAAGAAATTGCTTGATGAGATCGATCTGTTGAGGGTCTGAGATCGATCTGGTTATTTTAAATCCCTCATTTTCAAGCCAATTTGAATGCATGAGATCGATCTGTCGAAGGCTTGAGATCGATCTGCTTCAGGCAGACAGTTAAGGAGATCGATCTGGCTAAGGGAAGAGATCGATCTTCTTCAACCTGAGAGCTAAGGAAATCAATCGGTTTGCATTAAGGATCGATCTCTTCATTTATAGAATGTTTAACAGATTGATCTGGCCCCATTGGAGATCGATCTGCCCTGCTCCATTGCTCGAATAAGGGCATTTTGGCTCTTTCAGATTGATCTCTGATCCTATTAGATCGATCTGGCATTCATATTTTCAAGATTTTGCTTCAGTTTTCTGTAGTAACTTACACCAAACATCCTTAATTTTGCTGCTATACTCGTTTTCTCATCCAACCACCTTTAAGACTTAGAAATGATATCCATTTATACTTTGTACACATTACAACTTGTGTGCATTCATTGTATAACTAAAGGTATACCATACCAAACTAAATGGAAGTACAACTTCATTCCATTTTACCACACCACTCATATTCATCACATACAAAAGTCCATTTCTTCATATTCATACATAATGAAACTTGTACGTACATCACAAACTCTTAGTACAATTGTGTACATTAAATTTATAGACTTTACATCACTTATGCTTCACATTACTAGTACATCACTACATTTATGAATTTATAAGTTTACAGATGAAAATACGGGTCTTACACCCAAGCAAGGTAGGAGCACCTCCCTTGTGTGGGTGTGCCACGTGGCACACCTACAACATGGGTGGGAGAGTCTCTCATACATGTGCAGGAGGATTCCTCCTGAAACTTTGAGGGACCCTCCCTCAGAGTTTACGCCACTTGGCGCATCTTGCTCGCACCATGTGACGCACCTTGATTGTGCCACATGGCACATATATTTGTTACCAAATGGTGCGAGTCTACATTTTTTATAGTAGTATGTGGAACTATGTGTTTACACGTGTCAATTTCTTTTGGTCATATCTCTTTCGAGTTATTTTTTACGCATTAAAATTTAATTGGGCTTCATTACTCACAACAAAAGGAAATTCACGAAACTGGCAAGAGGAAGCCAAATCTGACTTTACATGTAACTTGGTGGCTATTTTGAGAGATCCGAAAGTGTAAGAAGATTTACACGGGTTCAGTTATTGTGGAAGGTAAGGGTTTTAGGCCTTTTCATTTGGCTTTTAGGTTTGAATTTGTGGAAAAGATGCAAAAAGGCTAATGAATGAACATATACTGATGAAGATGGATGAAAACCGAGAGCAAAGAGAATTTTGGAACCTTCGATTTTGAGGAAACAAAGGTAAGGAATGTGAATTCATATTTCTTTAATTGTGATTTTTATGAAAAGCTTGGTGATGATCTTGCATGTTGAACGTGTGCAAGGATTGTTGATATTGGCATAAAATCAAAAGTGAGGAAGGCATCGAGGCATTCGACAATGGTGGTCTTAGGTAAGAAAATTTAGGCAAGAAGTTGTTTATATGGGTTAGTGCAATGATTATCTCTTTGTGACGTTAGGAAACTGATGTGGAAATGGTCTTGTTTAGGAGATAAATTGAAGACAAGGGATGGTCATGTTTAGGTGCTAAATTAAAGACAATGGATGAAGCTCTCTCGGCACTATGAAGAACTTACATGAAATGCAACTATGTTCGGGACTTTCGACAAAAAATTTCTATTGGGTAAGAACTTGGATTTTCACATATTAAGTCTTGAACATTATGGTTAGTTGTTTACTGAGCGTATATGTGTGATTTGGTGTCATTGGACCTATAAAATGTGAAAAGATATAGCTTGCAAATAAATTCTACACATGTGTCCTGCTAGTGACCTAACTTTGAAAAATTGGTATAATTAGTTTGTAGCTTTCATTCAGTTTTGGAATCACTCAATTCTGAGTTGTGTAGTTGGAGAAATAAATAAAATAATACGAGGCTTGATTCCAACTCTGACTTTAAAAATTTGTAGAAAATAACGAAAAATAAGTTGGTTGTGATCCTTACATTTCCAAATAGGGAAATGAGTTACTTTTCACCCAGTTTTGAAATTGAATCAATTGTGTATGCCTGACAAATAGAAAAGTACATTTTATTGTACATAGGTCAGTGTAACATAATTTGCCTGACTATGCTAGGAACAAGGTAACTTTGTGGAATTTCTATTATCAACAAAGAAAAGATAAAATTTCACAAAATTACATAACTATTAAGAACTTGAATTAAGATTCAAATGGTTCTAGAATAATGATGTTCGGATACTCCTACTAGTAGATATGGAATTTTAAGTAAATAAAGGTAAAAAAAACTGCCTTGTAAAAGTGCCAAAAATAGGGTCGACTTTGGAAAAGTATAATCATCAATCCAGAATGAAGTAGGTGATGACCTTGACATCTTTGAATAGGGAATTAAGTCTAAATTCATATAAAATTTACAGTAAATCAATTAGATGTGTATAATATTAGCTATTAATGGTAAAGTACACATAGGCCAGGATTCCCTAATAATGAAAGTGACCTTTTGTAAATTTTTGGTGATAATGGCTTAAATTTAAATAGCAAATTAAATAAGCCTTGATTTTGGAATGATTTATTGATTAAGGTTCTTATGCTAGGCTTGGACCAACCTTGGTTAGATAAGCAAGGCTCTCATCCTTTTAAGATCGGTGCTTGGTTATGGGAAGTTACATCGGTATTGACTTTTCCTATGGATATTATTTGAGTGGCTAAGGTAAAATCAACTAGGCCTTTGGGGGTAAGTAGTTATACAATAGCAAATCTTGTTTTGAGATATCTGTTTTGGTAATTAAGCTTTCAGTTTGTAACTTGCATGATTGGTGTGGTCTCGGTATTAACTTAATTTGTGTAAATTGCATGCTTGCTTTATAAATTTGATTTTTCATAATTAAATCGTTTCTAAGGATTTCGAGATACCAACATGTTTTATTGTTTTTAAATAAAATTTACTTAATCCATACCTGTTTATTAAATTAACCTCTTACCTGCTGAACTTGATTTGGGATGTTAAACTTGTTTGAGATGTGAGTTCTAAGGTATGCAAGGCCCCTCATGGTACACCTTTACTCATTATGCTTATATGTGAGAAAGCATTTCGGCCTATCCTCGAGTTAATTTCAAATAGGTACTGGTTTCTCCTATCCCATGGAATCAGTTGTGTGTCTATGATCATAGAAGGTGCCTTAGGATAGGGAGTTCGTTGCACTAATAACTATAGTGCCAGTAGATGTACCTAGCGTGTTGGTGGTTTTGTGGATTTATATGCTCATTTGATTGATTATTTATTTGATGTATTTGTTTAACGGTCCCCTCGATTTATGCATGCTTTCATTGACATTAACAATTTTATAGTACGATTTACTATACTATTCATGTGAAAGTTTTTCACCCAACGTGCAGGTTTGCTAACTATTTGCATTTGTCTTAAGCTTTCGTATAATTGCTTACTGGGCTTCTCCAAGGTTATCTCATCTCTCCCTCTTCACAGATTTAGCCTCGAGAACCTTGTAGACATACAACGGTCTCTGTACAACTTTCGAGGCTTTCGGTTTGTCGTATTTAAGGTACTTTTGGTTACAATGATGTATATAGACACATGTTTGATTTATTTTGCACAATGTACATGAACATAAAGTCTATGATGTAAACTAAGTATATTTGTGATATTTGGGATCATGATGATGTAATTTTCTAGATAAGTGATGTTGAGATTGTAGCTTATGGTACTATTGACATAAATGTGATAGTCGAATGACAATGCGATGATAATGATGCTTGTACAGCTTGTGTAATTGTTATTGAGGTGTTGAATTGTTGTGTGTCATGATGTATTTGGATTTTTATCCTTAAAGTTATGTATATGGCATTTATGTCTCTTAGGGTCACTAAGCAAATGATTTCGATTATTTGAGATGTCATGGCTATGGCATTTAAATTGATTCATGATCTGATTTTAGACTAATATGATAAGCTTATTTAATGTTGATTTTTTTTTTTTATGGGATGAAATGGTACAAAATGGCCAACATGGCATAATAGGCATGAAAGGCATAACTAAAATGCATAAGTTGTTATGTAAGAGCAGTAAGTAAATGAGCTAGTTATTGAAGATTACATTTATGATATATTGCAAGTAACCTATTAGGCAAGGGGTACCTTGGTGGGAATATATAATCCTTTATCACTCTGTACAAAATTATGTCAAATAGGATTAATAAATAATTTGATACTACTGTAAGCCATGCTCAACTAAGATGGGACTTGAATACACATATTTCTAGATGAGTTAGTCAAAAGAGACTAACACTATTGGTGGCTTACACATACACAGACAAACGTTATGAGTTTTGAAAAATGTGAAATTTGCCCTTTTTTATTATCGCTTCCATATTAATAGGAAAATCAGGGCGTGACACTATTAGTTTTTGACATTTATATATACTTAAAATAGTTTACTATTATAAATATGTAATATTTGATCAATTAATGTTATTGTTATCATGTTTTAACAATATATGGCTAATGAAATTTTATTTTTGGTAATTAAGTAGTAATATTATTTATTTTTTTAATTTTATAATTTGTGTAAAATAGTTGAATAATGAACCATTAT
This sequence comes from Firmiana major, assembly GCA_033439115.1. Taxonomy (NCBI): domain Eukaryota; kingdom Viridiplantae; phylum Streptophyta; class Magnoliopsida; order Malvales; family Malvaceae; genus Firmiana; species Firmiana major. Next base: position 46,931,535 of record CM065905.1, read on the forward strand.
TTTCATGTGAAATTATTTTTTTAATTATTGATATAAAACCAAAAATGAAGGTTACACATTGATTTAAAAACGTAGTATAAGCCCATAAAATGACCTCCAAATGGTAAAATATAGTCTATTTATAAAACAATATGCTACTATTTTTTGTATTTAATAGTTTTATTTGATAAACTATAATCTATTATGCATAAAAAATACAAATATAAATGGCATTTTACAAAATAAAAATAAATTATTTATTTTAAAATACCACAATTATAAATTTGAAATGTAGTCTATTTTTATAAAAATGACCACAATTTTAAATAAAAAAATGTAGTCTAATTTATAAAAGAAAGAACTACAATTCCCTTAACCATAGTCTAATATCATAGATGATACTACGATAATAAATAGTCTAATATCAAATATTAGACTACATTTGAAGAAATCATAGTATATGATACCAAAGAAAAGTTTACACTTAAAAAGATTATGGTTTTAAATGTAATAATAGTCTTTCGTTATTGGCTAGATTTTTAAACAAAGTATTTGAACTTTTTTGTAGTAGTTTAAAGATGTGAATCTCCTAAATTTCATTTCTTAAGGTGTGAATCTCTTAATTTTCAATTCTTAATATGTGAAACTCTTATTTTTCTTTCTTGAAGATGCAAATATCTTTGGATGTGTATCTTTTGATTTTCATTGCTTAAAATGTGAATATCTTAATTTTCATTTCTCTAAGATGTTAATCTTTTAGGATGTGAATCTCCTAATTTCCCTTTATTGTATCGACCCAAATTTTCACACAATTTGGTTGAGTTACAAGTCGATATTATATCAAGCAGTGAAATCTAATAGTCTCAATTAAAATTTTTTCTACAAATAATCATGTTCACATTCCCCCAAGCACATCTCATCTACATTACTGTACTTAGAAAAATTTTAGATATAAAATAATTTCTTAAAACTGGGTATACCTTCGACGCATAAATATATTCCACAGAATCACAGCTGTGCGAAATGCCCTACTAATGGAAGCAGTCCAAGTTACCGATAGGCTCTATGGAGGAAAGTAAGGGGTGAGCTCAACATGCTCAATAAGAAAAACACGTGGTGTAAGACCCGAATTTAATTAAAATACGAAGTGAATGAGTATTCGTGAAAGGAAGTCGGGTTAAATTAATCCCGAACACGTGTAAGGGTAAAACAGTCAAAAGATCAAAAGCCGGTGTAAATTCGATAAGAAAATTTAATTAAAAAATAATGGATTTGAGAATCTTGATCAATAATGAAGAAATTATATAATTTTGAGTCCAATTGATCAAGATCCGAAATTTTTAGAAATACCAAAAAATTACCCGAAACAATATCTCGAAAAGTACGAAGGAATAATATCGAAAATTATACCGGGAAGTCGAAATAATACCGAGAAATTAATTTATAGACTAAATGAATAAAATATAATTTTTTTAAGATATTTTGAATATTTTAGACTAATTTAATCAATTAAATAATAAAAATAATTAATAAAATAAATGAAAAAAAAGAAGAGAAAAAAAAAGGAAATCAGAAAAATGGATCGGGGAGAGAGAAAAGAAACGAAGGAAACGAAAACGGCAATTGAGGAAGCCCGACGAGCCACCGGCCGCCAGGGACCCCAGGTGAGGGCCGGCGAAGGAAGCTCGACGCTAGGTGAGTCGTCTGCCACCGGTGACGCGCGCCAAGGACGCCGAAAAACGGAGGAGAAGGCCGCGGGAAAGAAATGGCCACCGATGGCGAACGGCGGCGATTCGGACGGAACCGAGGCCAGATTCTGAAAGCCCAGGCGACGGCGGTTCTTTTTAGACCAGTATCAGTCGACGAAACGGCGGGAATCGCCGGCGACGACCAAGGGAAGAAATGGGTTTTCGACGGCCGAGGGAGAAGAGCCGAACCGGCCGCGTTCCGGCGACCTCGATCGAAACCGAGGGTAGATTCGTGCTGCGGACGACCTTGCGGAGGTGCTGGCGGTGGAAGCCGGTGGAGAACCGACCGGCAAGGCAGTGAACCGGTCGAACCGGAGTGAACCGGGGTGAACCGACGGGTCTGAACCGGTCCGAACCGTACTGAACCGATTCAGCCAAAAAGAGAGGAAAAAAGGGAGAAAAAGGGAAAAAGAAAAAGAGGAAAAATTAGGGAGAAATCCCGACGATGCAATCGAGCTACGGGTAAGTCAATAGTGGTCGAAATTGACTCGATTTAAATTTCGGAGTATTTAATTTAATTAATTTTTGGCTGAAAACTTACCCGAAAAAATTGTGGAATTGTGTAGCTCGACGATTGGCATCAAACGAGAGCTCGAGACAGCCTTAATTTACGTACTAGCATGAAATCTCAGGTAAGTGATCTTTATTTACGACAATTTACATCGTTATGCGTGATATGAATTTAAATTCCGCATAAATTGAATTAAATTATGAAAATTTAGATAAATTGTCGTAAATATTAAATTTAGCTATTCGGGAGTTAGAACGAGGCCCAATAAATTGTTGGAGGGCCCAATGAGCCTAATAGGCCTCGATAAAGTGAAAATTAAGTGAAAAACGGGCTTAAGGCCGATTAAGGCCCATTAAGGTGTAATCGGGCCCAATAGGGGTAAACTGGCCCAATGATTTAAATTAAGCCCAGAAAATAGGAAATACAATTAAATTGTATGTTATCTGACCTGAGGAATATTGATACGCAGTTTCGGGCATTGGATTGAGAGCAGATCGGACTGCACGACGTGACATCAGTGCAAAGGTCAGACTCGACAGGAAAATAAGGTAAGGGAATTCTACGGACTGCTAGAGGTAAACTTTACGCAATTTTAAGTTCATTGCAGTCTTTAAAAATTATCTGAAGGGTCTAGAGGTCAAATAATAATTTTAGTGCCCCGAATGGGCAAATTACCAAAATACCCTTGTTAAGGGTAAAATTTACAAATTTAGGAAAAATTGGGAGGAGCAAGAACAAGAGGTTTCTGCTCGTTCTGGAGACATTTTAATGCATGCATGAGTAGGCTGACTAACCTTGAAAGAAAATGCACAGCATTGCATACTTTCAACGATGAAATTATTTTGAAAACTGTTTTGAGGAAACAGAGCCGCCTACGTGTTTTTATTGATATGTGACGTGCTAGAGCTCAGCTCGCACGATGTTTGATTTGTGTGATGCATGCATTAGTGCTGGAGCGAGAGCTCGCACTAGAGTTTTACATGCATAGGTGCTAGAGTATAACTCGCACCAGATTTCACATGCTTGTTCGTGACACGGTGCTAGAGTCTAACTCGCACCAGAATTTACATGATTTTCATGACAGGGTGCTGGAGTTTAACTCGCACCAAATTTTATAAGATTTTCATGTGATTTATATATAGAGTGCAAGAGCCTAGCTCGCACTAGTTTTACTAGATTTGTGGAGTAGCGCTGTCTGCCCTTGGAGTCAGCCAAAAGGCCCAACAGGCTCAAAAGACCTCTTAAGTGGGGTGAGAGTGAGGGATGAGGTTGGCGGCCTTGTGGGGATGTAAAGCGGGCTCTGCCAGTTTTACTTGATTTGATGAGAGTGCTGAGCATCGCTCGCACTGATTTTTATGAGAACATGCGATGAGCTGTGCTTGGAGCATCGGGTAGACTGTGTGTCACCGATTAAATAGGCTCGCACGTGCGTTTTGAGACATGACATGAGTATTGAGATATGATATAAGAAACAAAACCTCTCTGTGGGAAGCAGGCCATTTGGGCTGGAGTACCTAGAGCGGTATGGGTCCATGGAGTACGATGTACCGTGTGGTATCTTTGTGATACGGGGTATCTTCGGATACGGTATCTTTGTGATACGGGGTATCTTCGGATACGGTATCTTTGTGATACGGGGTATCTTCGGATACGGCATCTTCGGATGCGTGGGATCGGATAAGACTGACGGGTTGGATTGACCCACCTCCCGGACGGTTCCCGATCAGGGTGAGACCTCGCACACTAGGATCCGTGTAGCTAGAGGGACTCACGAGGACACACATGGCCATAGTCCTGGTTATTGCCGATATACAGATGTTGCCTAGTCTCGCATGTCGACGATTTTGATGAGATCAAATCGGGTTTTAAATTAAATGTGCATGATGGTTATTTCCATGCTTTTTAAACCCATATGTGATGTGAACGAATTTTCATGATTTTGTGTGAGTCAGGATCACCCGAAGGAGGGGTCAAGTTCTAACTTTACTGTGAAATTTTAAACGAGAAAGATATGATTTTGAATATAATTGTATGTTGAATTTTTCGTGCAAATGTGTTTTACATAACATCATAACTCATTTCATCTGTTTTAAAATGTGTGGAGAAAGGGTGGTTTATGCATGGCACTACGTTCATGTAGGTAGTATGGTTACCTACTTGTTCGTAGGATTGCCTTACTGAGCTTGATGTGCTCACCCCTTTCATTTTCTCCCACAGATAATCTCCAGTAGAAGTTGAGGCGACTCGGTACTGCATTCTGGATATCCGTTGCTACCCATCATTTAAGGTATATACATTTGTACATATTGTATCTAAATAAGCATAGCACAGTAACATGTTTGTAAGTGTCTCTAGGGGATGTATAAATATTGTAGACATTTTATAAATGACTGAGAAAGAATTAAGTTATATGGTAAAGGTATGGTGGGACTGGCATTGACGCACAGCCCAATTTGTTAGTGGAGTGTGGTCACGATCAAAGGACAAGTAAGCAATGAAAGAAAATAACAAAACGCGAAAAATTAACTCTGATTTTTGGGTAGTTTGGGTCGTGACACGTGGCAGGTAGATAAATACACTACCTATATACTTATGCCACAAATGAGTTTCTCGTAAAATATACTGAGAATTTTCAGTTCAATAAAATCAGAAATGGAAATCAACAAATAGTATCTTCACAGTTTACTGCAACGATTTCACAATTTCGAATCTTCAAGCAGTGAAATACACAGTTTCAAATCACAATACTATTCCCATTTTCATTTTAGTAATTCTAAATAGACGAGGTAAGCATTTCATACTATAACAGTAATCAGTAGGACAATTGGCAAATGTCAGTGACTTCGGGCAATCACTAATCAGATGTGCCGGGATATCAGGTGCCATGGGAGTGGTTAGCTACCCTAACGGCTCACATAGTACACTATTTTCCAGTAACACGGTACATCGTACACACATGCACACAGCATTGTATATCGTATTCCATGGACCTCGGCATCATTCACAATTCAGTATAATTTCATCATTCATAATTCCATATAATTTCACCGTGGTTTTTTTGCCTAAAACCACGTGTGAGGAGGTCAGTGCAAGATCACACAGTAATACACTCCTGACTAGCATGGTTTTATCATCAAAATACTTAAATCTCGTTTCAGCGTATAAAATAGAGTAAAAGGGGCTGGTCTTTCCATTTTTCAGGTAAAATCCACAAAACACGGTTTTTCAGTATAATTTCAAAATTTTAGATTTTTCACAAATAATTTTAAAACTGCTCAAATAGCTATTTAAATAGGATAAATAATATTATACTAGAAATCAAGGTGATTTTCAGAGTTTAAAACTTTTTCTTAAAATTTCAGAATGGTACAACTTGGCCTAGGATTTTCTAGAGTTCAGATGACTAAAAATTTTTGTCCTAAAGTTCGCAGTCTTAAAAATCCAAAAAATATACGCAGATATGTTTAGCAGTTCGTGACTATTTTTCTACAGTAGAAATACGATTTAAATTTATATCTACGAAGTATCAGAAAATACGTGCAATTTATTTCTAGCAACACACAAAATTTTCCTTACTGTAAAATATTTCCTAAAATTCATATCTACAAATCGACAGAAAATACATACAATTTATCTCTAGCAACACATAGGATTTTCCTTTCCTCGGTGTTTGCCTGTAGTCCTCAATTGCCTCAACGTTGCGAGTTGACAAATCCGATCCACTCGGTTTATTTTCCCCGAAATTTCATACCAGTAATTGTAATAATATTTCCGAACAGTTTTCCATCGAATTTCCTAGGTTCCTTGCATACTCTGATCTAACTTAAATTTTATTATTTATCTATATATATATATTTTCACAATATATATCTGTATAAATAAATAAATAAACATCCCCTTTCTTCTTTTCTTTAATTATTTTTTTCTTTTCCCGCCATTTTTCTTCTTTCTCTTTTCTTCTTTGGTTTCGGTTCCATCCACTGTTCACCTTCTTCTCCAATGGCTCGGGACTGCTATCCTCCATTGTGGACGGCTTCGTCTGGCTCTCGTGGTCTCTCCTTTCATCTTTGTTCGGCCACTGCCATTCTCCTTTGCTCTCGAGTTCCCTCTCTCGCGCTCTTACTTCGGTCTACGTCCCTGCTTCCAAGCCTCCCCAGTTTTCGATTTTTCCAACTTCTGTTTTTGCCTTCCCGATCTTGCCTCTGCTTCAAGCTCCTCCGTTTCTATCTCAATCCCATTCTTCTGTCACTACACACACCTTCCTCTTCGGCCCTAGCTCTCGGTCCTTCAAACAGTCGGCCTCTCTCGTGTCTCTTGCTTCAGTTTCAGAGGACAGGATTCCCATGTCCGTTTACTGCTTTAGCTGAGTCTCTTGCATCTGTTTCGGCCAGCAGTTCATTCATCCGTACCTTAGATCTCCTCTTCTTCTTCTCGTGTGCCAATCCTCGCTCGCGTCTCTCTCTTTCTTTAACCTCCTACCTCGTCTGCTACTGCTTTAGTTTTAGTTTGCTTTTATTCTCCTCAAACCTATACCTACCCCCTCTGCATTCCTTTTAATTTGGTTCTGGCATATGCTACTGTTCTTGAACTATTTTATGCAACACATCCTTTCCTCTCACGAATGATCACCAAATCTTTCTCCTGGTTTTGCCAATTCTGTATTCACCGGACTTCAACTGCTCCCCTTGGCTTTCTTTTCGCTTCACTTCAACTGCAGTGCTTCCTTTATTAATTCCCTTTCTTTATTTTCCCACACCTCCTGCCAAGTTCAAACCACATTTCCTCGTCCTTGTTTCCTTTTTGCTTCAGTCCTTGTCAAGCTGCTCCCATTATGTTATATAATTATAAATGTATTTTGCTTCACCGAACAACTGTAGTTCCCAGCTCCCTACATGCTTTGATTTTCTCCTCCATTTTTCGTTGTCCACCTATCACTTCTGTCAGGTTTTACCTTCTCCATTTACTGCCCATTCTCAGACCTCGGGACAACAAATTTAGAAATCCTGCCACCTCCTCCTCCTAGGCTATTATACAACGCTACACATTTTCTTCTTCCTTGCCAGTTTCTTTCTGCCAAACTACCTACCTCTTTGGTATTTAATATATTACTATTGCAACAGATGGATTAGCATAATCCTTCATTTACCACTTCCTAAACCAATCAACACCTTTGCCATCCATTTCCCTTTCATGTATTTTTGTATATGTACATATACATTTATCCTTATATGTACATGTTGCTGATGAAGCTCTCGGGATTGGGTTATTTGGAAGCCAATCCACGGCTCATGCAATTATATATATATATATATATATATATATACATGTACACTTATATATATATATATATATATATATATATATATATATATATATATATTCACATATCTATATACACATATACCTATCCATTTAATCTTAAAGGCTAATTGAAACATAACATATATATATTATGTATTTAATGAAATTTTTTCTCTAGTATAAAAATGAATTTAGTTATATTTTTGTACTTATATTTTATAGGGCAATATTCTCAGCTCATATAGAATTTATTTCTATTTCTTAAAATTATTTATTCTTAGAGCCAATATGGTTTACTTAATTTAATTCTTTCAAGTCTCTCTAGGAAAAGTATAATGTCTACACGTACATTTCAAATTTCATTTGTTTGCTTTATCAACTGAATATCGAAAAATTTCGTGGGGTTTACATTCTCCCAACTTTGGAAAATTTGGTCCCCAAATTTAAAAGTACATTAATCTCCAATATACGGGGATTTAACATTCATTTCTTCCTAATCCTTTTTATACTCTTGGAAGGAGAAACTTCCAAAAACACCGAATCTCCTACTGAAACTTCTAAAGGTCTCCGTCTTCAATCAGTATAACTCTCTTTTGCCTGCTTTACTCTATTCCTCGGTTTCCCACAACTTAATTGTTCTTCCTCAGAAGCTTGCTTAACCATAACGTAAACAATTACCTTCCTTTCACCTACCTCTTCCATCTAATCGGTGAACGACATTTTTGACTATACTACGTTTTATACGGTGTCACTCCGATACTTAAGTGATAATTGATATTATATGCGAACTTTATTAATTTGCAATTGGTCCTTCCAGGAGGCTTGAAATTCCATGCACATGCTCTTAATTCCATATTGGCATGGTTGAGGTGGTGATAACCCCATAGGCTTCTGTACTCTACCTTAACCTGCTAACTTATGAAACTCTTAGTCACACTTCCAGTTATACTTCTTATCGTACTTGGTTGCCAAAATACCTTCAGGAGATTTGATAAATCTTTACCATTCTCCGAAAGCAGAGTATATCTCTATAAATGAGCTTCTGAAGACGTCAATTCATTTAACTATAGAGCGTTTGGTATATAATTCTGTTATTAAATCTCTCGAAATTATCGGTACCAATACCTGTCACGACCCAATTCCATTCTCTTTAACCGAAAATCACTAAAAAGTTTTTCGCGTTTTACTGTTACCTTACCCGGTCATGAACTAACTCACCACACACCGTTGGGCTGTGAGTCAATAATAAACTCCACATCTCATTCATTCTCAGTTGAATAAAACGATGTCATACATTTGCATTTAATCTTGTACTTATACAAAAGCATGTTTTACTGACATCTACATCCCCCATAATTACAACTCAAAAGAATACTGTGCTTTTACATTGTTTAGATACAAAAAGAATCACTGTGTATATACCTCTAAGCGATGGAGATGCAGCGGAGTCCAAAATACCACGCCTCAGTCCTCACTGGGCTACTATGCACGCTCTGTAGGGGGAAATAGAGAGGGATGAGCAACCACACGCTCAGTAAGGCAATAATGCAAGCATGGTAGATAACTACTCTATCAACATGTTGATAGTGTTATGCATAAATCATTTATGGTAGGAGCATGAGGAAGTAAAACTATGCCATATAAGTATACATATATATCATGTATCAAAATCATGTACATTGGCATATAAAACATGGTAAAAACATCATGTATAAATCATCTCATGCTCAATCTCATTTAAATTCATAAAAGGGCAATTCATTAAGAAACCTCCTTTTTAAACCCACGCCATAAAACTCTTTCTCAAACACATACAATCTCATCACATCAATTCACAATCACAACCTCATTTTCATTTCATAAATAAATTCCACGAGGCTCGAGCCCTCCTTCGGGTCTACCATAAACAATCACAAATCACACTTAGAGATTTAAAAATCATGTGGTAGTAAGTAAATCAAGCAAGGAGACAGGTTACTATATCTCAAGTGACTACGTTGGCTAATTGTCACATATCATCCCAGACCACACGGATCCCAGTGTGCGGGGTATCATGCTGGTACGAAGGTGGGTTAGTTCTCCACCAGACTTTCTCAATTCAAGTAACCACCACGCGGTACATCGTACTCCATGTGATATACACGGTACATCGTACTCTGCGGACCCATAACATGGTTGGGGGTGCCCGCCGTAGGTCTTATCTACCCCATACCAAGTGTAACCTTTATAGTCTCAAGAGCGCGTGGGAGTAGCCTCAATACCAGGTCCTAGCCTCTCATGGCCTTGCTCGCCCCTGTTGGGTTCCCTGATTCAGGTCATAGCCCCTCACCCTCACCCCACTCAAGAGGTTTGTTAGGCCTGTTGGGTTCCCTAAATGGATTATGTCAGGTCCTAGCCCCTCACCCTTACCCCACTCAAGAGGTCTGTTAGGCCTGTTGGGTTCCCTGAACACCAATCCGTATCTCTCACCACGGCCTCATACATACCACAGTGTGAAAACCAGCGCGAGCTACGCTCTAACGTGAATTCATGCATCAAAACCAATCATTTCGTACGAGCAACGCTCTAGTACGACATTTATGCATAAAAATATGAAGAAACCACGTACGAGCATAGCTCCAGTACGGTTATATGCATAAGAAAAACCACTCAAATCCAAGTACGAGCGTAAGCTCCAGTACGGTTTATAAAACATCATCACAATTCAAATCAAAGTGCGAGCTAAGCTCAAGCACGTATCACACAAGTGAAAACATAGAAATCCAGCGCGAGCGAGGCTCTAGCGCGATTTATGTCATGCAAATACGATAGGCGGTTCATACACAATCAAACAATCCCGGCAATCGGGTTTAGCACTTCACAAATGCTTTTCCACAACATCAATAAAACACTAGCCGGCCCATCTACAAGCTTGCTTAAAACCAAGCAATTCCGTTTTGAAAAACATCAAAACATTAGATTTATGCAATTATTAGCCTTACTATCCCATTTCTTTACAATACCATTTCAACCACCAAATCTTATACAATTATCATAGTCACATCCATACATCTTCAAAACACATTTCTATAAATCCATGCACATTTCCAAAGCCCTATACACCCACAAAATACGAGCAGCTACCTCTATATACTTACAGAATTCCCTTACCTGGAATCGCGATGCGTGATTCCACTTCCTTAAAGCTGCTACTCGTACCACTCGATTCGTTCCCAACGGACTCTTCGAGACTGCACAAAATCGTATTTCGCATTATATTCGATCCGTATAATATGACATCGTGCGTTCACTATAGTCAATTCGACCTATAGTTTCTAGTGACGCTCTTAAGGCCTTGTTTCATTACTTTACCCATAACTCGAGTCTATGGATTCTTTTAGGCCTATTAACTCATTCCAAATCGATATTAAATCGATATCAAGCTCATAGTGTTCATATTTCATTGATTTCCTCACTATGGCATTTATCAAGCATTTACATACTCATTTTCATACTTCCACTTAAACTCACATTATAACTCCACGTAACCATTCCAAATCATCCACATTACTCATTTAACTACTTTAGCATGCCTATAAACCACCAACTCCCCAAATCACACTCTCACACTAGAGGCATTCCATTTTCTAGGTCACATTAGTTTCTAACACAACCTAGGTGTTTCCATCCATACATACTCATGCCAAACAACTCCAAAATCAATTAAATAGACAATGTACTTGGATTGGAGTGTTAGAATCTTACCAAATATGATTTTTCTTCTTGCTCCAAATGTCAATGCCCTTATCTCCTTCAATACCCACAATGGGATTTTGGGTTCCAACTATGTTGTTCTCTTCCTCAAGATGAACAACTTAATGTCTAATGGTCTCCCCTCAATTCTTGCTGGAAATGGCTAATTTTAGAGAGAGAAAGTTAGGTTTTTGGGTTAAAAATGGAAGATTGGTGTTTTTCCCAAAATTTTTAGATTTTCAGCCCTCCTTATATAGAAATAGCTTGAGGAGATCGATCTGGTCCAAGAGGAGATCGATCTGGTCCCCTTAAGTCTCTCATTTTCATGAAATTTTAAGCATGAGATCGATCTGTCGAAGCATGAGATTGATCTGGTCCCAAACAGAGAGCTAAGGAGATCGATCTGGGTGCTTGAGGATCGATCTTTTCATTACAGAATGCTTAGGAGATCGATCTGGCCTCATTGGAGATTGATCTGCTCTATTCCATTGCCCAAATAAGAGCATTCTGGATCTTCCAGATCGATCTCTCATCCTATGAGATCGATCTGGCCTTCATACTTTCTAGATTTCCTGCAGTTTCCTTGCTGCAACTCACACCAACACATCCTTAATCTGCTGCCATGGCCATTTTCTCATCTATCCACCTTTATAACTTGAAAATGGTATCCATTCATACCTTATGCACATTGAAACTTGTGTGCATTCATTGTATGTCCAAAGGTATACTATATATAACCAAATTGAAGCATTTATATTCATGCAGCTTCCATCCATTTACCACACTACCCATTTTGAGTTTCAATCACATCCATCACTTATAGGAACTCATTTCTTCATATTCATACTCAATGGAACTTGCATGTACGTTACAAATCATATTACACATACATACATTGAATCCATGGACTTACATCGATCATACTTTACATTACAAGTCCATTCACATTCCTTACACATTACAACTTTACATATACGGGGTCTCACATTCTCCCCTCCTTCAAGAAATTTGGTCCTCCAAATTAGAACCAAGTCACTCTTCAAAAAGTTGGGGGTACTTCTCCCGTATCAAGTTCTCCAATTCCCATGTGGCCTCTTCCGCCGTGTGATGTTGCCAAAGAACTTTCACCAAGGGAATTGTCTTATTCCGCAACACTTTCTCTTTTCTGTCCAATATCCGAACCGGCTTCTCAACATACGTCATACTCTCATGGAGCTCCAACGGCTCATATCTTATCACGTGTGTCGGGTCCGGGTGATACTTCCGAAGCATCGAGACGTGGAAGACATTGTGGACATTTGCCAAGTCCGGTGGCAATGCCAACCTATACGCCTTATCTCCCACTCTCTCTAAAATCTCGAAGGGTCCGATATATCTAGGGCTCAGCTTGCCCTTTTTACCAAATCTCATAATAGGCTTCGATGGTGATACCCTCAGAAACACCGACTCACCCTCATCAAACTCCAGTGGTCTTCGTCTCTTATCAGCATAACTCTTTTGTCGGCTCTAAGCTGTCCGTAATCTCTCACATATCAACTGGACATCCTCAGATGCCTGCTGCACTAAGTCCGGAGCAAAAATCTGTCTGTCACTAACATCTTCCCATCCAATGGGGGAACGACATCTACGCCCGTATAATGCCTCATAGGGTGCCATCCCGATACTCGCATGATAGCTATTATTATAAGCGAACTCGGCTAACTGCAGGTGGTCATCCCAGGAGCCTCTAAAATCCAGCACACACGCTCTCAACATATCCTCGAGGGTCTGTATAGTCCTCTCTGACTGCCCATCTGTCTGAGGATGAAAAGCGGTGCTAAAACTCAGTTGGGTCCCCAGCGCTTCCTGAAAATGTTCCCAAAAATGGGAAGTGAAGCGGGCATCCCTATCAGAAACAACGCTCACTGGTACACCATGTAGCCGTACTATCTCTCGAATATACAGGTTCGCCAACTGACTCAGTGTATCGGTAGCTCTCATAGCCAAGAAATGGGCGGACTTAGTCAACCGGTCCACAATAACCCATATGGCATCATGACCTCTGCGGGTCCTCGGTAACCCCATCACAAAATCCATGGTGACATGCTCTCACTTCCAAGTCGGTATCGGTAGAGGCTGCAATAATCCTGCAGGCTTCTGATGCTCTACCTTCACTTGCTGACAAACGAGACACTTAGTGACATATTCAGCAATGTCTCTTTTCATTCCAGACCACCAATAAACCTTCCGAAGGTTTTGATACATCTTGGTACTTCCCGGATGTATCGTGTACTTCGATGAGTAAGCCTCTGATAAAATTGTTCTCCTGATCTCAGGATCCTTGGGAACGCATACTCTACCTCTGAACCTCAATAAGCCATTAGCACTCTGCTCAAAATCAATACCCACACCAGTCTGTATCTGCCTCAGCCAATCGATGCATCGTCGATCGCTCTGCTGGGCTTGCCGAATACGACCAATCAATTCTGGCTCCAGTCTTAAACTAGCCATGATCTCAAGTCTCTCAGATCCAGGTGGGGTTACATCTAAACTGAGGTTCGCAAAGTGTTCTAACAATTCATGTTCCCGTACCATCATATAAGACACCAACCTAAGGTTCTTTCTACTCAAAGCATCGACAACTACATTTGCCTTACCCGAGTGGTACATGATTTCACAATCATAGTCCTTCAGGAGTTCGAGCCATCTCCTCTGTCTCATATTCAGCTCTTTCTGTGAGAACAGGTACTTAAGGCTCTTATGATCTGTGAACACCTAAAATTTCTCACCATAGAGATAGTGGCGCCATATTTTCAAAGCAAATACTACAGCCGCCAACTCCAAATCATGTGTCGGGTAGTTCCTCTCATGAACTTTCAACTGTCTAGATCCATAGGCAACTACCTTCCCATCTTGCATAAGCACACAGCCTAGTCCGTGGTGTAATGCATCCGTATACACCGAGAATCCTCCTGAGCTGGTAGGAATGGTGAGAACTGGAGCAGTCGTCAATCGACGCTTAAGCTCCTCAAAACTCCTCTCACATGCCTCATCCCATACAAACTTAACATCTTTTCCCGTAAGGCGTGTCAATGGAGCAGCTAGTCTGGAGAAACCCTCTACAAATCTCCGATAATATCCTGCCAATCCCAGAAAACTCTTGATCTCAGTTACTGTCTTGGGTTGTTCCCACTGTACAACTGCCTCTATCTTGGATGGATCCACCGATACCCCATCCTTTTACACAACATGCCCCAGAAATGAGATCTGTTCCAACCAAAAGTTACACTTGCTGAGTTTGGCATACAATTCTCTCTCTCAAAGGGTCTGCAGAACTATCCTCAAGTGCTCCTCATGATCTTCCCTGGACTTGGAATACACCAAAATGTCATCAATGAACACTATTACAAACTTGTCCAGGTATGGCTTGAATATATCATTCATCAATGCCATAAATGCTGCGGGAGCATTCGTCAATCCGAATGGCATCACCAAAAACTCGTAGTGGCCATAATGGGTACGAAATACTGTCTTGGGTACATCTCCACTCCTGATCCTCAACTGATGATACCCTGACCGCAGATCTATCTTAGAAAATACTTCGGCTCCCTGGAGCTGATCCAACAAATCATCGATTCTTGGAAGTGGGTACTTGTTCTTAATGGTGGCCTTATTCAACAACCGGTAATCTATACACAGTCGGAGGCTTCCATCCTTCTTCCTTACAAATAGAACCGGTGCTCCCCAAGGTGAGACACTCGGTCTAATAAACCCCTTCTCCAGCAACTCTTGCAGCTGTTTCTTCAGCTCTTCCAATTCTATCAGAGCCATTCTATAGGGTGGTTTCGATATCGGCTCTGTACCAGGCACTAGCTCAATGCAAAATTCCATTTCCCTTACAGGTGGTATCCCTGGTAATTCATCCAGAAAGACATCAAGGTAATCCGTAATTATGGCTATGTCCCTCAATTCCGGGTGTGCCTCATCTATATCAACCACGTATGCAATGAACCATTCACATTATCCTTTCCATCGTTAGTAACATAACCATCACTCCACATTCAACATTTATCATAAACAATAATTTATCTCTCAATCAATATGCATTTAAAATCATACTCCTTTATTTACAACAAACATGCTATTTTCATATCATTTCTTTTCATCAAAATTTACAATAAGATTATCTAATCCTGAAAACATCAATGTTTTGGCATGACAATCCATCACAACAAGATTGGTAGCCAACCAATCCATTCTCAAAATTACATCATAATCATTCATATTCAATAAAATCAGATTGGCTATCATTTCCTTCCCCTCTATCTTTAACTTACAATCTCTACATAAATGCTCAGTCAATTGACTATCATTCAGGGGTGTGGAAATCATCAACATTTTATCCAATAATGTTGGTTTCACATATTTCAACAATTTATGTGCAAAGGAAGGTGATATGAAAGAATGCGTGGCACCAGGATCAAATAATACCAATGCTTCTAAATCAAAGATTCGGATGGTACCTTTAATCACATCCGTCGATGCATCTGCAGTGTCCTGGTCCAGTGCGTACACCCTTCCTCTGCTCACACCCGCAGCCTGTTTCCCTTTCTCCTCATCTGTAGCCCTCCTCCTCGAGGCTGCTGTCTCAATTGGAGCTCCCTCAGGCTCCTTGCCCTTCTGTGGGGCAACCTCAATCATCTCAGTGCAGAACCTCGATATATGTCTTGGCCTCCCACACCTAAAACACGAAACAGGGGGCACCTGACATGGCCTAGTCCCATGGTATCTCCCACATCTCCTACACTGATCCGTGGTAGGTCGTGGTCCTCCAATAGTTATACCCCTCGGTGCAGTCAAGGCTGGGTATACGGGAGGTCTAGCAGCTCTCTCCTGCACCTCATCGATCTTAGCTCTCTTCTCAAAATACCTTGGGCCTCCTTTCCTGGCCACTCTATCCCTCTCGGATCTCTTCCGGTCTCTGTCCTTTCTAACACTGATTCTCTCAAGCTTGGAGGCATTTCGCTCAAAGTCTTGCTCACACAACTGAGCCTTATGTATAGCATCCTCATAAGTCAAAATGTCGAAGGGAGCTAGCTTAGTCCGAATGGCCAATCTCAATCCATCCATGAACTTCTGTATCTTTCGGGTCTCACTACCCATCGTGTCCAGGTCATATCTCCCCAAGGACATAAACTTGGACTCATACTCGTCCACAGTATGGTTCCCCTGAACCAAATTCATAAATTCCATCCGTAATTTCCTCTGTGCGGTGGCTGGAATATACTGTCTCCTGAAGGCCTCTAGAAATATCTCCCATGAGATCACAGAGTGTCTGGCCCTCAAAATAACCTTGGTGGACCTCCACCAATGCTCGACCTCGCCTTTCAACATAAACATGGCAAAGGCTACCTTTTCAGCTGAAGTGTATCGGAAAAACCTATACAGTTTCTCCATCTCATACACCCAATCCTCCGTAACCACTGGGTCCTTCACCCCTCTAAACACTGGGGTTTTCAGCGCTTGAAACTCTCGCAACCTGCTTAAGTTGCAGTCATACCCCAAATCACTACCGCTCTGCTATGGAGCGATAGGAGAATCTGTATCCTGTACTGGAGGTGGTGTAGCAGTAGCAGTCTCTGTAGTCTAAGGTCTCTCCGCCTCAGCAGCTGCCTGTTCAGTAGTAGGCTGTGTCGCGGGGCCTTATCTGTCACCGGCGCCCAAGGCCTGGGTTACTATCTCCACCAAATTCTTAATACTTCGCTCTAACCTAGCGAAGCGAGCCTCAGTATCCTCTGCTCTCTCAGCAGGGTTCTGTGGAGCCTGCTCAGTTTGTGGCTCCGCACGGCTCTCAGGCCTACCTCTACGGCCTCTAGCACGTGCTCTCACCCCTCTACCTTTGCGTGTAACTGGCATAGTGCCTAACTTCCCGTATTATAATAATTCATTAAGCTCAATCCATCACGGTATACACAGTTATATCTAAACAAAAGCATAGTACTATGAGGATGTACTATCCTACGTTTTATTAATGACTCACATTAGGCCAACATAGCTCTGATACCAATCTCTGTCATGACCCAATTCCATTCTCTTTAACCGAAAATCACTAAAAAAGTTTTCGCGTTTTACTGTTACCTTACCCGGTCGTGAACTAACTCACCACACACTGTTGGGCTATGAGTCAATAATAAACTCCACATCTCATTCATTCTCAGTTGAATAAAACGATGTCATACATTTGCATTTAATCTTGTACTTATACAAAAGCATGTTTTACTGACATCTACATCCCCCATAATTACAACTCAAAAGAATACTGTGCTTTTACATTGTTTAGATACAAAAAGAATCACTGTGTATATACCTCTAAGCGATGGAGATGCAACGGAGTCTAAAATACCACGCCTCAGTCCTCACTGGGCTACTATGCACGCTCTGTAGGGGGAAATAGAGAGGGATGAGCAACCACACACTCAGTAAGGCAATAATGCAAGCATGGTAGATAACTACTCTATCTACATGCTGATAGTGTTATGCATAAATCATTTATGGTAGGAGCATGAGGAAGTAAAACTATGCCATATGAGTATACATATATATCATGTATCAAAATCATGTACATTGGCATATAAAACATGGTAAAAACATCATGTATAAATCATCTCATGCTCAATCTCATTTAAATTCATAAAAAAGGCAATTCATTAAGAAACCTTCTTTTTAAACCCACGTCATAAAACTCTTTCTCAAACACATACAATCTCATCACATCAATTCACAATCACAACCTCATTTTCATTTCATAAATAAATTCCACGAGGCTCGACCCCTCCTTCGGGTCTACCTTAAACAATCACAAATCACACTTAGAGATTTAAAAATCATGTGGTAGTAAGTAAATCAAGCAAGGAGACAGGTTACTATATCTTAAGTGACTACGTTGGCCAATTGTCACATATCATCCCAGACCACACGGATCCCGGTGTGCGGGGTATCATGCTGGTACGAAGGTGGGTTGGTTCTCCGCCAGACTTTCTCAATTCAAGTAACCACCACGCGGTACATCGTACTCCATGTGATATACACGGTACATCGTACTCTACGGACCCATAACATGGTTGGGGGTGCCTGCCGTAGGTCTTATCTACCCCATACCAAGTGTAACCTTTATAGTCTCAAGAGCGCGTGGGAGTAACATCAATACCAGGTCCTAGCCCCTCATGGCCTTGCTCGCCCCTGTTAGGTTCCCTGATTTAGGTCCTAGCCCCTCACCCTCACCCTACTCAAGAGGTCTGTTAGGCCTGTTGGGTTCCTTGAATGGATTATGTCAGGTCCTAGCCCCTCACCCTCACCCCACTCAAGAGGTCTGTTAGGCCTGTTGGGTTCCCTGAACACCAATCCGTATCTGTCACCTCGGCCTCATACATACCACAGTGTGAAAACCAGTGCGAACTACGCTTTAGCGCGTATTCATGCATCAAAACCAATCACTTCGTATGAGCAACGCTCTAGTACGACATTTTTGCATAAAAATATGAAGAAACCACGTACGAGCATAGCTCCAGTACGGTTATATGCCTAAGAAAAACCACTCAAATCCAAGTATGAGCGTAAGCTCCAGTACGGTTTATAAAACATCATCACAATTCAAATCAAAGTGCGAGCTAAGCTCAAGCACGTATCACACAAGTGAAAACATAGAAATCCAGCGCGAGAGAGGCTCTAGCGCGATTTATGTCATGCAAATGCGATAGGCGGCTCATACACAATCAAACAATCCCGGCAATCGGGTTTAGCACTTCACAAATGCTTTTCCACAACATCAATAAAACACTAGCCGGCCCATCTACAAGCTTGCTTAAAAACGAACAATTCCATTTTGAAAAACATCAAAACATTAGATTTATGCAATTATTAGCCTTACTATCCCATTTCTTTACAATACCATTTCAACCACCAAATCTCATACAATTATTCATAGTCACATCCATACATCTTCAAAACACATTTCTATAAATCCATGCACATTTCCAAAGCCCTATACACCCACAAAATACGAGCAGCTACCTCTATATACTTACAGAATTCCCTTACCTGGAATCGCGATGCATGATTCCACTTCCTTAAAGCTGCTACTCGTACCACTCGATTTGTTCCCAACGAACTCTTCGAGACTGCACAAAATCGTATTTCGCATTATATTCGATCCGTATAATATGACATCGTGCGTTCCCTATAGTCAATTCGACCTATAGTTTCTAGTGACGCTCTTAAGGCCTCGTTTCATTACTTTACCCATAACTTGAGTCTATGGATTCTTTTAGGCCTATTAACTCATTCCAAATCGATATTAAATCGATATCAAGCTCATAGTGTTCATATTTCATTGATTTCCTCACTATGGCATTTATCAAGCATTTACATACTCATTTTCATAATTCCACTTAAACTCACATTATAACTCCACGTAACCATTCCAAATCATCCACATTACTCATTTAACTACTTTAGCATGCCTATAAACCACCAACTCCCCAAATCACACTCTCACACTAGAGGCATTCCATTTTCTAGGTCACATTAGTTTCTAACACAACCTAGGTGTTTCCATCCATACATACTCATGCCAAATAACTCCAAAATCAATTAAATAGACAATGTACTTGGATTGGAGTGTTAGAATCTTACCAAATATGATTTTTCTTCTTACTCCAAATGTCAATGCCCTTATCTCCTTCAATACCCACAATGGGATTTTGGGTTCCAACTATGTTGTTCTCTTCCTCAAGATGAACAACTTAATGTCTCATGGTCTCCCCTCAATTCTTACTGGAAATAGCTGATTTTAGAGAGAGAAAGTTAGGTTTTTGGGTTAAAAATGGAAGATTGGTGTTTTTCCTGAAATTTTTAGATTTTTAGCCCTCCTTATATAGAAATAGCTTGAGGACATCGATCTGGTCCAAGAGGAGATCGATCTGGTCCCCTTAAATCTCTCATTTTCATGAAATTTTAAGCATGAGATCGATCTGTCGAAGCATGAGATCGATCTAGTCCCAAATAGAGAGCTAAGGAGATCGATTTGGCCCCATTGGAGATCGATCTGCTCTATTCCATTGCCCAAATAAGAGCATTCTGGCTCTTCCAGATCGATCTCTCATCCTATGAGATCGATCTGGCCTTCATATTTTTCAGATTTCTTGCAGTTTCCTTGCTGCAACTCACACCAACACATCCTTAATCTGCTGCCATGGCCATTTTCTCATCTATCCACCTTTATAACTTGAAAATGGCATCCATTCATACCTTATGCACATTGAAACTTGTGTGCATTCATTGTATGTCCAAAGGTATACTATATATAACCAAATGGAAGCATTTATATTCATGCAGCTTCCATCCATTTACCACACTACCCATTTTGAGTTTCAATCACATCCATCACTTATAGGAACTCATTTCTTCATATTCATACTCAATGGAACTTGCATGTACGTTACAAATCATATTACACATACATACATTGAATCCATGGACTTACATCGATCATACTTTACGTTACAAGTCCATTCACATTCATTACACATTACAACTTTACATATACGGGGTCTCACAATACCAAAACTTGTTGTAGCACCCCTCTGGGTCTGGTTAGCTGCATCATAATGTGTTTATCATTACACTATGCCTGTTCGATTCGATCAATCATGTCCAGTTTCATCTCTCAAGCTAATCCCCATGTAATGAATATCGGTATTTGGAAAAGGACTACATCAAAGTCGAGGTTCACTAAATATTTCAATAACTCATGTCCCTGACCAATATATATATATATGAATATATAATGTCATCCTGAATTCACTTCTGCTCAAAGCACTAATCCTAGTCATTTCTTTTTTCTTGGATTAGACGGCCTTTGTGAAATTTAATATTTAAACCTTCATGATTCGTAGAATTTCATAATTCTTCATCATACAAGTAATGGTATCCTAACTTCAAACACGAATATTATGACTGTCAATTTCAATTTATGGGTTATGGGTTCTTCTAGGCGATGTCAAGCCTCTCAAGCGGGGAGGTATTTTGAAATACCTTTATTAGCCATCAAACTTGACCATATAAATTGGTTATGGATATAAGTGTTCAGGGTTCAGTCCTATCAGAAGTAGGATACCAAAACTTGTCGCGATTTCACATTTATCCTTTAGTCACAACTCATTCCCTGTTCACATCACTTGATCTGAATAATTTCACATACCCAAAATATTCATGTGTCAAAAACATTTCTCATTCAAATTATAATCTGCATTCAGAATTTATCGCTCTTCAAAACTTGTCTCATTTCGTATACTATATATATTGAAGCCCTTTTTTCCTTATTTGAATTAAGTTTCGCATTCAAAACATAAGCACATACGAATTAAAATCTTTATATTCAAAACATAATTTATATTCCAAACTCCCTCGTAACCTAGAAGACACCGAATCTCTTTATCAAGTGACGCTAGTTCATCCCAAAGTGAATCACTGGGTCTGACAGTCCTCTTACCATATAATTCCTATAATTGCTTTTTCCCCTCTTCTGATTCAATCAAAGTCATTCAGTACAGTGGTCAAATATTAGTTTGGTATCAAATACTAAATCAATTTTAAAACTTCATCTTTATATCTAATGGTAACTCTATCAAGCAAGTTGCTCTTACAACTTTTACAAATGCCGTCTAATACAACAAAAAGGGAATGACTCGGGTTAGTGCTTTGAGCATAAGTGATTTTAGGATGACGTTATGTATATTGGTTAAGGACATGAGTTATTGAATTATTGGGGGACCTCAACTTGAATGTGGTCCTTCCCTGACACTGACATTCGTTAGATGGTGGTTAGCCTGAGAGTTAAAATTGGACTTGATTGATTGAATCGAATAGGCACAACGATGATAATTCTATTAAAATAGAATTATTTATATTTAATTTCTTAATTAAATATTTTAATCCCCATATTATTTTATTAATTATCCCCTCATTTTAATTAAATTTCTCATGTTTGCAGATAAATTAAATCCAGATGAATTTCAATCATTTCAGTAGAAAATAGACTGAAAATGAGCTATAAAGGAGATTGGACCACAACCATTTCATCGTGTAGCATGAGTCACCATTCTTTTGGACAAATGTGATGCCAAGTTTCCATATTTTATTCACCCTTAAAGGATAAGATCAAAGGACATCTTGGCCACCTCATGGAAGACAGAAGCCATGCCACCTTGAACATCTAAGTGGACAAGAAGACAAATGACATGGAAATATCTTCTCTAGAAGCCAATGGTGTCAAGACAAGTGGCCAAACAATGCTAACTCATCTAGGATTAAAATTTCCCTTTGTACCCCAATTTTGATATGTATAAAAAGAAAAAGATGAGATAATTTTACCTAGTAGTTTTTAAAGTTTTTTAGGTTAAAGTTTTTTTTTTTTTATGTGGGCTGCTAGGTTTTCTTTTAAGTTTTTTTTTTCTTTTCATTTCTTTTATGTTTTTGGAAGTTGTTCTCATGTAGGGTAGCAGCCACCATTGTCTAGGATTGGCAAGTTGTCATTTATGGTATTTGGCACATTTTAAGCTTCTTTCAATGAAAAGCCTTTATTTCTGTTTTTACTAGTTTCATTTAGTACTTTGTTTTTCATTTCCTTTACTGTTCAATCGGGATGTTAGAGGCTGGTGACATGGACTTTTCTTCTTCATCATTATTTTCCTTCATCGGTTTGGCTGCAGTTTTCTTTATTGTTTCCTATAGTGTAAGAGTAGTTTAGAATATTTTTATTTACAGCCTTAGCTAGGTTTAAAAAGAAGTGGAAAGCGGCTGGTGACGTGAGAGATTGCTTTAGGCTGCTTGGTCTGTTTCTCTTGGGTGTGACAGACTACCATCATTTTGCTTTGTTCGTTGTTGCCTTTTTTAAGTCCTTGCATGTGTTTAGGAGTGGATTAGTATGAGACCTGTGAATTCTATGTACTTTAGCTATAAGGTTACAATGTGAGATTTATAATTTGGTCAATGTGGTTATGATATTTCGATGTACACGCAAGTTCTAAATCTAATGAAGTATAAGAAGATGAAGTTTTTAAGTCTTAAATGTGTATGGATTGAAATATGGTCTATGGAGTAGATTGTGGTAAGTTTTGCCTTAAGTTTCCTGCAAATTTATGCAGCAGCAGTGAAATCTATGAAGGCCAGATCGATCTCCAAGGATGAGAGATCGATCTAGTAAGCCTAGAAGTATAAGTAAAGGGTTTTTGAGAAACTGGATCGATATCAAGTGAAGAAGGATCGATCTCATAGGGATGGAAGATCGATCCCATGACTCCAGAATGCAATAAGTATACAATAGTTGACAGGCAGATCGATCTCATAATGGAATAGATCGATCTCCTACTACCTCTGCTAGCAAGAATCTATCCTGTCACAAGCACAAATCGATCTTCATTTATCTTGGCATAGAAGAGATTGATCCCCCTTTAGAAAACAGATTGACCTCCATTTGATTTTGTAAAGAATAGATCGATCCCTACCATCTACTAGATCGATCCTGTAGTTAGTAATTGAGTTTTTGGAGTAGTTAAAACCAAGCAGAGATCGATCTCCACCTAATGCCAGATTGATCTCACACACTCTGTCTATATAAGGATCACGAGATTATTGTCTGAAGCTAAGTCTCTCTCACCTACAAACACCATCACTCACCATTTTCACCTAAACCAAGCTTTCTCTTTCTAAGATCCACCACGTTCTAGATAGAGGTAAAAAAATGTAAGAGACAAAGTTGTTCCTCTTGGTAAAGAGAACAACATACTAGAAAATCAAGGTTGGTTGGAACAAAGGGAAGAGACGAGCATTCTACAAGTTTGGTCAAGAGAGGACAAGCTAGGTGGGCTCACAAGACCCTTGTTTTTAAGCATTATCATTTTATATATTGGTGAATAAATAAATAAATATATATATATATGGTTGGAAATGTTTAAGTCATGAGGGAACCAACAAATGGGTTTAGTTAGAAGATGGAATATGGATGTCTTATGATGGTCATGAGCTAGCTAAGGTGTTGATAAAGATGTAGGAAAAGTTTTAAGACAATATATGTGTTTAAGATTTGTAGATTGGGTGTAGTTTAGGGTGTATAGGTGTTAATAGGATAAAAAGGGAAATGTTGAGTTAGAATGAGTAAGAGAAAGAAATGGACAATGAGAATGATGTATATTGACGATTTGATGATATTTGGATAGCTTGAGAATTTGACATGGGAAACGAGGCTGGTCCGATATCCAGGGGACATTGTACCACTTAGGGTGCAAGAGGTAAGGAAAAAAATATTTGTGCATGTGAGTTTCTAAATGATAAAAATACCTTGTTAGCATGAAAAAGGTTTCATAAACGAGCATGTTTATGAGAAATGAGTTGATTTGATGCTTTGATCAATGTGTGAGTGTTTTGTCGGTTTGAGCTCGATTTTGATGAATTTTGTGGAACTGTGAACACAATGTTTTATAATAGAAATGAGTTTTTCGAGATAACCACTATGAGCTCTACGTGAAGGCAAAGCGGTTTTAATACAATAATGACATATTTTACTGAGACTAAGGCTTGTCATGAGATGCACATCGATACTCCGCTTTGATAGCGTTACGTGGCCTTGCTCTAGTAGCATGTAAGACCGATGCCTCCGTTCTGGTAACGTGAGATGACCCCGTTCTGGCAACAATGGGTGGCCTTGCTTTGGTAGCATGTAAGACCAAGGTTGCACGACTTTGATCAAGTCTACAGCGATATCATGGCTATGGATAGATGTTGACGTTTTCCCTCTTTTGAGGATGTCCTCCTTGAGGATGATTTGATGTGACGTGATGTGCTTATGACGTTGTTTTTATCTGAGTTTTATTAAATGCCTAGTCTTGATTATTTTGATGAATGATGTATTTTTATGACTATGATTTCTATCACGTATTGAGATTTGATGTTATGACGAATTGTGATTTTTATCACGTAATTTATGCTGATGCAAACTGATGCCTTTGTTATTATCATTATTACCATAACGTTTTATATGCTCGAATACTTCTATCATGTTTTAAAATATTCGGATAATGAGTTTATGATGATTTAATAAAATCTCTGTTATCCTCCTTACTGAGCGATTTGAAAGCTCACTATTTTTCCTCCCCCTCGAGATTACTTGTATTGAGTGAGCTAGTGCTTGCCGCGTACGTGAAATAGACTGGTGGACAAGATCTCCCTAAGCTATTGTTTGCACACGTACAAGGTATAAATTCAGTTCATTTTGTATCCAGACTGATGTAATACAAACATTCGTGTTAAGTATTATTGGGATGTAATTAGGACGATATGAGGGAAATGAAATGAGATTTGTAAGTTGATCATTTTTTGTTATTATGCATTGATTTTATGGAGTAGAAAATTGTGTGATCTTGGAGATAATGATTCGTTATAAACATAAGTGATTAAATGACACTGTACCAGAATGCATCAAGAATTGGTAGTTTTAATTTAAGAAAAATTTAAATTTGCCATATTTTCTGCACTTTTGGGCTATCATAGATTTGTTTGGTATCAGAGCAAAGGGTATCTAGTACTGTCAGTGTCGATGAATTAGAAATAAATTACATCCCAAGTGTCCGTATTGTCTGGTAATGAATTAAATTTCACGAGTAAAATTATGATCGATGTTTAATGAATACGCCCAGGTACGTAAGAGATAAGATATGGGGGGAGACGAGGTCGTTACAGGAGGCAGGCACAACCACCTCCACCACAGTCGGAGAGTCCTAACTCTCGAATTAATCAGCTTAAGCAAGATGTACGGCAGGGGTTTGAGTAGATGGTGGCGCTATTTGCGCAACATCTAGGGGCTAATGCCTCAGGTACCATACCTACCCCGGTTCCTACACCATCATAGGATCTGCCCCCACTTCCTATACAGACTGACCTAGTACCACCCATCGCTCAGCCTCCAACCTAAACCAAGCTCGATGATGGAGGTAAGGGCCAGATGAAGGACTTTCTTAAGATAAATCTGTCAGTATTGAAAGGGGTGAAGGGTCAAGCAGTGACGAAGGAGTGGTTGATCGAGATGAGGATAATCTTTAATTTTTTGGGGTGCACTGATGCAGAGAGGGTTAGTATGGGTACCTACATGCTTAAAGAATAAGCCCGATGTTGGTGGAATACCACCCAGAGTATATTGACTGCTATCCATCAAGTGATTAGCTGGGGGACTTTTCAGTCGGCCTTTAGGACTTAGTATATCCCTCGAGCTGCCTAGAGGAAGTTGCAAGCAGATTTTTTGAATCTAGTATAGGGCAGCATGACAGTCGATGAATATGAGAACTGGTTTACTGCCTTGTTCAGATATGATCCGAAGACTGTCAAAGAAGAGGAGTACCCAACAGAGTGATTTATTTATGGGTTGAGACCAACCATTCAAGATAGATTGATGGGGCTCTACTTTACTGAGTTTAATGATACTCAGAGACGGGTGCAGGTAGTTGAGAATGGACTAGAGTTGATATAGTTCTAGTCTGAGTCCTGAGTGATAACTAGGGATAGGGGTAAGAGACCTGTAGCTTCCCACACCAACTTCAGGAGGGGTTCTTTTGAGAGACATATGGACAAGGGACCTAAAGGGAGAGTTGATAGACCCAGGGTTCCTCCCATTACTATGGAGACCCCTCGAGGTGCCAGGCCCGAGGTTAAAGTTTATAGAGATTGTGGCTGACCACATGAGGGAAGTTGTTCCAGAACCATGTAAGGATGTTTTAGATGTAGGGACATGGGTCATAGAGTGAGATATTATCCGCAGCCACAAAAGCCACATTCTTAAGAGCCTAATAGATAGCAGCCTCAGAGTTTGATTCCCTAGAAACGGGCTATGACTACTGATAAGGGTAAGAAGTCGATCATAGAAGGACGTGTGTTTGCTTTAGATAAAGAGACCGTAGACACTTCATCTGAGACCATACACGATACACTTCTTATCTGTAATCATGAGGCTCATGTGTTGTTTGACTCAAGATCCACGCATTCTTTTATTGATGTACACTCTGCATGTAATTGAGTTTAGAGCATGAATCCCTAGATTATATTTTACATGTAAATACCCTAATGCGTGAGTCCAAGAGGACTGATATGGTATGTAGAAGGTGTGAGATCAAGGTGGGAGATAGGGTAATGTTAGCAGATCTAGTTTTGTTAAGTATGCATGATTTTGATGTGATTCTAGGGATGGATTGGTTAGCGGCCAATCGTGTGAGTCTAGACTTCTATACTAAGACTGTAACTTTCTCCCTACCTAAAAAAATTAGTGTACGTTTGAATGTTAAAGAATGAAAATGTGCGAAGTTCATTGTGAGAAATCTAAGATATAATCATGGTTTCCTAAAAACACTGATTAAATTATTGATGTAAAGGTTACATCGCACTCATCTTTGATATGAGTCGGGAACATCAAGGAAAGAGGACATACCGGTAGTATATGAGTTTTCGGATGTATTTCTAAAGGAATTGCCTAGCTTAGCACCGAAAAGAGAGCTAGAGTTCTCTATTGATTTAGTGCCGGATACCCAGCCGATCTCTAAACCTCTCTATAAGATGGCATTGGCTGAATTGGTGGAGTTAAAGAAACAGTTGCAAGAACTGCTTGACCAAGGTTTCATTAGACCTAGTGTGTCGCCATGGGGAGCTCCAGTTTTGTTTGTAAAGAAGAAGGATGGTATCCTTAGATTATGCATAGATTATAGATAGCTGAATAAGGCCACAGTAAAGAACAAATACCCTCTACCAAAAATAGACAATTTGTTTGATTAGCTGAGAGGGGCTTCTGTCTTTTCTAAGATCGGCTTAAGATCAGGCTATCACCAGTTAAGGATCAGGAAAGAGGATATTTCAAAGACAGTCTTTAGAACCAGATATGGCCACTACGAGTTCTTAGTGATGCCCTTTAGTTTGACGAATGCCCCTGCTGCTTTCATGAGCCTAATGAATGAGGTATTCCGAAACTATCTAGATCAATTTGTGATAGTCTTCATTGATGATATCCGTGTGTATTCTCGGTCTTATGAGGAACATGCACAACATTTGAGGATTGTTCTGCAGGTACTCAGAGATAAGTAGTTTTATGGAAAGATCAGTAAGATTGAGCTTTGGTTGGATCAAATAGCTTTTCTTGGTCATATTATATCTAAGGATGGGGTGTCAGTTGATCCGTCTGAGATAAAGGCTGTACTTAATTAGGAGAGACCGAGGATAGTTACAGAGATTAAGAGTTTTTTGGGTCTTACAGGATATTATAGAAGGCTTATTGAAGGGTTTTTTAGGATTGTCGCTCCTTTGAAGAAGCTCACACATAAAGAGATTCCTTTTGTATGGTCTGAACAATGTGAGCAGAGTTTTCAAGAATTAAAGAGGAGATTAATGACGGCACCTATGTTGACTATTTCAAATGGACCTGGAGGCTTTGTAGTGTATAGCGATGCTTCTCAACAAGGATTGGGGTGTGTTCTCATGCAACATAGGAGAGTAGTCACCTATGGTTCGCGACAGCTGAAGGATCATGAGCGAAACTACCCCACACATGATTTAGAATTAGCCGCAGTGGTAACTGCCCTGAAGATCTGGCGGCATTACTTATATGGGAAAATTTCCAGAGATTTACTAACCACAAGAGCCTGAGGTATATATTCGACCAAAAGGAGTTAAACATAAGACAAAGGAGATGGATGTAACTCCTTAAAGACTATGATTGCGAGATACTCTATCATTCGGGGAAGGCGAACGTAGTTACTGATGCCCTAAGCAGGAAGAGTATGGTATCTGCTATGATGATCAGGGAATGGGACTTGTTAGAATAGTTTGTCGGACTCAGGATCAGAGTTGAGGAAGCAAAGGTAGGGTTTATGGAAAACTTACGGATAGAGCCCAGTATTATGGATCAGATTAGAACAGGGTAGCGCAATGATCAGAGGCTATTAGATATGGTTAGCCAAGCTAAATAGACCTCGCAGTCAGATTTCATGGTCAGTGACGATAGGTTATTGAGGTTTAAAGGTCGAATTTATTTTTCGAACGATGATACCTTGAAGCAGCAAATACTGAGAGAGTCTCACTACTTGTTATACACTATGCACTTAGGAAGTATCGAGATGTACCTGGATTTGAGAAGGGTATATTGGTGGAGTGGTATGAAGTGGGATGTGGCAGAATATGTGGCCAAATGTTTGGCATGCCAACAAGTGAAAGCTAAACACCAGAAGCTCGGAGGATTGCTTAAGCTTTTGCCTATGCCTACATGGAAATGAGAGCATATCACCATGGACTTTGTCATGGGATTACCAAGGACCCAAAGAGGTCATGATGCAATATGGGTGATAGTAGATAGATTAACGAAGAGTGCCCATTTTCTTACCATTAAGAGCACAGATACATTAAGTACCCTAGTCGAGTTATATGTTAGAGAGATAGCTAAACTGGATGGGGCTCCAGTGAGTGTTATATTTGATAGAGATTCCTAGTTCACCTCCAGGTTTTGGACTCATTTTCAGAAGGCTATGGAATCTCAATTGAGTTTCAGTACTGCCTATCATCCTCAGACTGATGGTCACTCAGAGCGGACTATACAAACCTTTAAGGACATGTTGAGGGCATGTACGATGGACTTTAAGGGATCATGGGATGATCACCTGCCCCTTACTAAGTTTACGTACAACAATAGCTATCATGCGAGTATTGGTATGGCACCTTATGAGGTTCTGTATGGTAGGAGGTGTAGATCCCCTATATCTTGCGAAGAAGTGGGCGATAGGAAAGTAAGTGCTCTGGAACTCGTTGAACAGGCAGTTCAGAATGTGAAGATCATTTGTGAAATGAATACGGGCTGCTCAGTGAGACCTGTGAATTTTATGTACTTTAGCTATGAGATTTATAATTTGGAGAATGTAGTTATGATATTGCAATGTACACGCAAGTTTTGAATCTAATGAAGTATAAGAAGATGGAGTTTTTAAGGCTTAAATATGCATGGATTGAAATATGGCCTATGAAGTAGATTGTAGTAAGTTTCACCTTGAGTTTCCTACAAAATTTTGTTGTAACAGTAAAGTTTATGAAGGCTAGATCGATCTTAAGAGATGAAGGATCGATCTCATAGGGAGAAAGATTGATCCCATGACTCCAGAATTGGAATAAGTATACCATAGCAGATAGGCTGATCGATCTCCTACTGCCTCTGCCTAAGAAGAATCGATCCTGTCACAAGGGCAGATCGATCTCCAATTATCTCGGCCTAAAAGAGATTGATCCCCTCTTAGAGAACAGATCGATCTTTATATGGTTCTATGAAGAGTAGATCGATCCCTACCATCGAGCAGATCGATCTTGTAGTTGGTATTTGAGCAGTTGGAGTAGTTGAAACAAGCAGAGATTGATCTTTACTTAATGCCAGATCGATCTCACATGCTCTATCTATATAAGGATCAAGAGATTTTGCCTGAAAACTGATTCCCTCTCATCTGCAAACACCAACACTCACCATTTTTAGCTAAACTAAGCTTTCTCTCTCTAAGATTTACCACGTTCTGGACAGAATAAGGAAAAGAGGTAAGAGGCAAAGTTATTCCTCTTGGTGAAGAGAACAACATACTAGAAAATCAAAGGTTGGTGTGAACAAAAGGGAAGAGATAAGCATTCTACAAGTTGTTTAAGAGAAGACAAGCTAGGTAAGCTCACAAGACTTTTGTTTTCAAGTATTGTCATTTTATATGTATATACATTGGTGAATAAATATGTACGTAATTAGTTAGAAACATTTAAGTCATGAAGGAAAACAATAAATGGGTTTAGTTAGAAGATGGAATGTGGATGTCTTGTGATGGTCATGAGCTAGCTTGAATATAGTTTAGGATGTATAGGTGTAAATAGGATAAAAAAAGAAATGTTGAGATAGAATGGATAAGAGAAAGAAATCGACAATCAAAATGATGTATATTGACGATTTGATGATGTTTGGACAACTTTGGAATTCGACACAGGAAACGAGGTTGATCCGAGACCTGGTGGACGTTGCACCACTTAGAGTGCAGGAGGTAAGGGAAATAAAATGTTTGTGTGAGTTTCTAAACGATGAAAATACCTTTTTAGTGTGAAAAAGGTTTGATGAATGAGCATGTCTATGAGAAATGAGTCGATTTGATACTTTGATGAATCTGTGAGTGTTTTGTCTGTTTGAGCTTAGTTTTGATGAATTTTGTGTGATTGTGAACACAATGTGTTATTACATAAATGAGTTTTCTTCGGGATAGCCACTAATAATGACATATTTTACTGAGACTAAGCTTGTCATGAGATGCACATCGATACTCCACTTGATAGCGTTAAGTGGCCTTGCTCTGGAATCATGTAAGACCGAGATGACCCCGCTCTAGTAGCGATGGGTGGCCTTGCTTTGCTAGCATGTAAGACCGAGCCTTACTTTGATAGCATGTAAGATCGATGCTGTACGACTCTGATCAAGTCTATAGCGATAACATGGCCATGGATAAATGTCAACATTTTTCCTTTCTTGAGGATGCCTCCATTCTGGTAATGAGAGATGCCTCTATTTTGGTAACATGAGATGCCCTCCTTGAGGATGATGTGATGTGCTTATGACGTTTGTTTTTATCTGAGTTTTATTAAATGCCTAGTCTCGACTATTTTGATGAATGACGCATTTTATGACTGTGATTTCTATCACGTATTGAGATTTGATGTTGCGAAGAATTATGATTTTTATCACGCGATTTATGTCGATGCAAACTGATGCCATTATTATTATCATTATTTCCATAAATGTTTTGCATGCTCGAATACTTCTATCATGTTTTTACATGCCCAAATGACGAGTTATGATGTGATGATGATTTTATAAATCTCCCTTATCTTCCTTACCGAGCGTTTTGAGAGCTCACCCTTTTTCCTCCCCCTCCAGATTTCTTGTAGTGAACGAGCTAGTGCCTGCTGCGTACGTGATATAGGCTGGTGGACAAGATCTCCCAAGGCTATCTCTTGTACACGCACAAGGTATAAATTCAGTTCATTTTGTATCCAGACAATGATGTAATACAGACATTTGTATTAAATGTTATTGGGATGTAATTAGGACGACATGAGGAAAGTGAATCGTGTTTTGTAGGTTGATCACCTTTGGATATTATGTAATTAATTTTATGAAATAGAAATAGTGTGATCTTGGGGATGATGATTTATTATAAACACAAGTGATCAAATGACATTGTACAGGAATGCAACCCAAGTAGCAGGTTTTAATGTAAGAAAATTCTAAATTAGCCTTATTCTCCGTGCTTTCAGGCTGTCACATGCTCAGAGTCGACAGAAAAGTTACACATATGTACGTAGACGACCACTCGAGTTTTAAGTTAGAGATTCTGTGTTCCTTAAGATATCTCCAAGTAAGAGTATCATGCGTTTCAGGAAGAAAGGAAAATTGAGTCCTTGATATATAAGATCGTTTCAAATTTTGGAGAAAGTGGGAGACGTTGCCTACCGGTTGGATTTACCTCCACAGTTTTACGGGATACACAATGTCTTTCACATCTCCATGTTGAGGAGATATAATCTGGATCTCCCCCACATCATCGAGTATGAAGCATTGCGTATTCAGGGGGATATGAGTTATGTGGAAGAACCCATCCGGATACTCGACAGGAAGGAAAAGGTACTTCGAACGAAAATGATTCAATTGGTTAAAGTTCTCTGGAAACACCACTCAATGGAGAAAGCAACTTGGGAGCTAGAGGGCCTTATGAAGGAGAAGTACCCTCAACTATTTAATGGATCAAGTTGAATTTGGAGGACTAAATTCTCCAAAGGTGGGGAGGATGTGAGACCTGTGAATTCTATGTATTTTAGCAATGAGGTTACAATGTGAGATTTATAAATTGGTCAAGTGGTTATGATATTTCGATGTACACGCAAGTTCTAAATCTAATGAAGTATAAGAAGATAAAGTTTTTAAGTCTTAAATGTGTATGGATTGAAATATGGTCTATGGAGTAGATTCTGGTAAGTTTTGCCTTGAGTTTCCTATAAATTTATGCAGCAGTAGTGAAATCTATAAAGGCTAGATCGATCTCCATGGATGAGAGATTGATCTAGTAAGCCCAGATGTATAAGTAAAGGGTTTTTGATGAGCTGGATTGATATCAAGTGAAGAAGGCTCGATCTCATCGGGATGGAAGATCGATCCCATGACTCTAGAATGCAATTAGTATACAATAGCAGACATGCAGATCGATCTCATAAGGGAATAGATCGATCTCCTACTACCTTTGCCTAGCAAGAATCGATCCTATCATAGGGATAAATCGATCTTCATTTGTCTCGACCTGGAAGAGATCGATCCCCCCTTAGAAAATAGATCAATCTCCATTTGATTTTGTAAAGAACAGATCGGTCCCTACCCTCTACCAGATCGATCCTGTAGTTGGTAATTGAGTTGTTGGAGCAGTTGAAACCAAGCAGAGATCGATCTCTACCTAATGCCAGATCAATCTCACACACTCTGTCTATATAAAGATCACGAGATTATTGTCTGAAGCCGAGTCTCTCTCACCTGCAAACACCAACACTCACCATTTTCACCCAAACTAAACTTTCTCTCTCTAAGATCTGCCACTTTCTAGACAGAGTTAGAAAAAAAGGTAAGAGACAAAGTTGTTCCTCTTGGTGAAGAGAACAACATACTAGAAAATCAAGGTTAGTTTGAACAAAGGGAAGAGACGAGCATTCTACAAGTTTGGTCAAGAGAGGTCAAGCTAGGTGAGCTCACAAGACCCTTTTTTTTAAGCATTATCATTTTATATATTAGTGAATAAATAAATAAATATATATATATATATATATATATATAAATTTGGTTGGAAATGTTTTAGTCATGAGGGAACCAACAAATGGGTTTAGTTAGAAGATGGAATGTGGATGTCTTGTGATGGTCATGAGCTAGCTAAGGCGTTGATAAAGATACAGGAAAAGTTTTAAGAGAATGTATGTGTTTAAGATTTGTAGCTTGGATGTAGTTTAGGGTGTATAGGTGTTAATAGGATAAAAAGGGAAATGCTGAGTTAGAATGAGTAAGAGAAAGAAATGGACCATGAGAATGATGTATATTGATGATTTGATGATGTTTGGACAGCTCAAGAATTTAACACGGGAAATGAGGCTGGTATGAGACCGAGGGGACATTGCCCCACTTAGGGTGCAAAAGGTAAGGAAAACATGTTTGTGCATGTGAGTTTATACATGATGAAAATACCTTGTTAGCTTGAAAAAGGTTTGCTGAACGAGCATGTTTATGAGAAATGATTTGATTTAATGCTTTGATGAATGTGTGAGTGTTTTACCAGTTTAAGCTCGGTTTTGATGAATTTTGTAAAATTGTGAACACAATGTTTTATAACAGAAATGAGTTTTTCGAGATAACCACTATGAGCTCTACGTGAAGGCAAAGCGGTTTTAATACAACAATGACATATTTTACAGAGACTAAGGCTTGTCATGAGATGCACATCGATACTCCGCTATGATAGTGTTGAGTGGCCTTGCTCTAGTAGCATGTAAGACCGATGCCTCCGTTCTGGTAACGTGAGATGACCTCGCTCTGGCAGTGATGTGCGACCTTGCTTTGGTAGCATGTAAGACCGAGGCTGTACAACTTTGATCAAGTCTACAGCGATATCATGCCATGGATAGATGTCGACGTTTTCCCTCTTCTGAGGATGTCCTCCCTGATGATGATTTGATGTGACGTGATGTGCTTATGACGTTTTTATCTGAGTTTTATTTAATGCATAGTCTCAACTATTTTAATGAATGATGTATTTTTATGACTGTGATTTCTATCACGTATTGAGATTTGATGTTATGACGAATTGTGATTTTTATCACGTAAATTATGCTGATGCAAATTGGTGCCATTGTTATTATCATTATTACCATAACGTTTCACATGCTCGAATACTTCGATCATGTTTTAAAATATCCGGATAATGAGTTTATGATGATTTAATAAAATCTCCCTTATCCTCCTCACTGAGCGATTTGAAAGCTCACCTTTTTTCCTCCCCCCTCCAGATTACTTGTAGTGAGCGAGCTAGTGCCTACCACATACGTGAAATAGGCTGGTGGACAAGATCTCCCCAGGTTATCGCTTGTACACATACAAGGTATAAATTCAGTTCATTTTGTATCCAGACAATGATGTAATATAAACATTCGTGTTAACTATTATTAGGATGTAATTAGAACAATAAGAGGGAAATGAATTGAGACTTATAAGTTGATCCTTTTTGGATATTATGCATTGATTTTATAGAGTAGAAAATTCTGTGATCTTGGGGATAATGATTCGTTGTAAACATAAGTGATTAAATGACAATGTGCGAGAATACACCCAGAATTGGTAGTTTTAATTCAAGAAAAATTTAAATTTGCCCTACTTTCCGCGCTTTGGGCTGTAATAATTAGTCTCTGCCTAGATGAATTTCTTCTTTCGTTTCAATGTTTTTTTGCATTGCTTGTTTCTATAAACTGCTGCTCTGTAATTTCTACGTTAACTCTTCTGTTTTCTGCCTTGGACGTGCCTTGCTGCTGGAAGAATGACTGCTACTAGAGGCAATCTTTACTGCTGCTGATAATGGAATGTTGGGCTGTAGGCGGAGGCGCATAGCATGGAACCATGGCTTTGCCATTAGCTTCCTCTATTATGCTTTGTTTCTTATTAAGTTTACTATTTTGATTTTTTTTTTTAGTTATTTCCCACTTTTGTTTCCAGTGTTATTGTTGTTTCCTAGTGGTACATGCTGCCTCTAGTGGAGATTCATTGGGTGACACAGTGGTCTTCCCCTTGACGACTACTATATTCCTCTGCATCATTTTCTGCTCTTCAAAATTTTTTCTCTTTGCTCTCCTCTGATTCCCATTTTCTGCATTGTTTTCCTTGACTGTTTTTGTCACGACCCTCAACTTACCAAAAATCGTCGCAAATTTTTCGCTTTTCTTACATGATCTATTATTCATTCTTACCTTACTCCGATCGTGAACAGCTACACTCTCAACAGTTGGGCTGTCGATATTTACTTCATCCAACTATAACAATTTGTTTTGTATTATAATTGGAAGTAAACACTTGTATATATAAATCAGAGTTGTTGTTTACATGTGTTTACATTACTTTACATCCCTAATGATTACATTCAAAATGCTACTGTTCTATGGAAAGTTTAGATACAAAATTCTATCAGTGTGTTTACCTTACGTGATGGGATGCAGCGGATACCCAAAAGGCAAACCTCCAGTTGCCCTCAGTCTATACTCAATGCTCTGTAGAGAGGGGGAAAATGAGGGGGGTGAGCAAACAACACGCTCAGTAAGGCAATCATGCAAACTGGTAGATACTACACTATCTACGTGATCGTGATGCCATGCTCAAAACCATACAATTTCTCATTCACACTTTAAAAGCATTAGTTCATGCTTGTGTTAATGGCATGCAAAGTAAATCATGCTATTTAATTCAATGCACAAATCAAATTCAAAGCATGGAAAACCATCATGCTTATTTCACAAATAAGGCATGGAAAATCATCATGCGTAAGTGCACTTTAAAGCCATTATCATACTTTCTCAAGCAAATCATGCTATTTAGTTCAGTGCACAAATCAAGTTCAAAGCTTAGAAAACCATTATGTGTGTTTCACCAATAAAACATGGAAAATCATCATGTATAAGTGCACTTTAAACCCATTATCATGCTTTCTCATCTCAATAAAATCAACACTTGTCAGGACTCAGCCACTCCCTCGAACTGTCCTGACTCACAATACATTTCAAAACATTGATTTATTCACAAATAAAAGACATGTGAGATAGGTAATATAACAGGGAAATCTCCTCTAGGACTATAGCCATATCCTTTGTGATCCCAGGCTACACGGATCAGGTGTGCGAGGTATCACCTCTATCTTCTTCCACACGGGAGGTGGGTCACGTCCAACCCACCGGTCTATAGCAGAACTAAACATCGTTCGAAGACGATATATCACAATCTCAACAGGGTACAACGTACTCCATGCCACATCCACGGTACAACGTACTCTGTGGACCCATATCATCACATCATATCACACCATATCTCAATATGCACATGCGAGCCTATTTAATCAATGTGACACCCAGTGTACCCGAAGCTCCTAGCAGAACTATCAATCATGTTATAAAACCACGTGCGAGTAATCTCAAACACGGTAACAAGTATGGTGGACATCTAATGCGAGCTATGCTCCAGCACCATGTCAAAACCAGATAAAGTTTATACGAGCTAAGCTCCAGCACAACATAATAGAAATCCATGTGAAAACTAGTACGAGCTAAGCTCCAACACGCATGCATATAAAACACATCAAATCTCGTGCGAATCATACTCTAGCACGCTTTCACTCTCATGAAATCCATGTAGGTGGTTCAATTCTTTGCAAAGCATGGTTATAAACCAAATCAAATCATTTCTTTTGCAAATCATTTCAAATGTTAGCCAACCTACCAATCATTTGTTAAAAAGCAATAAAATAGGATTTTTAATGCTTTTGTTTTCATGCACATTTCTCAAAACCCAACTCTTTACCCTTCAATCACCCATTTCATTTCCTATTACCACATGCATTCTAGAAAACATAATGCACCCAAAATGCGTACATATATCTCTATGAGTCCTCATAATTCCCTTACCTTGATTTACTTAGGAACGACTCTCTTCCTTTATGTTTCTCGTATTTTTGGCTCAACTTGCTCCGGGTGTATCCTCGGGAGTTGCAATTCATTCACAAGTCACTTGAGTTAATGTTGCTAACTCATATTTTGACTTCAACTAGCAAATATATTTCATTTAGCCTATTTCATTAATGTTGGCCCATTTTTGCATTTGGCCATCATCAGGCCTTTCTAACCAAACTTATCTAGTAACTCACTTAGTTACTTGTTTAGGACTTGATGTGAAATGCTCTACCCTTACTTTCTCATTCATTTATGCATTTTTACCAATG
This sequence comes from Firmiana major, assembly GCA_033439115.1. Lineage (NCBI taxonomy): Eukaryota > Viridiplantae > Streptophyta > Magnoliopsida > Malvales > Malvaceae > Firmiana > Firmiana major. The sequence continues at coordinate 46,969,937 of CM065905.1, forward strand.
CCTTAAATACACATTTTACCCTTTTTGGTAAATCTCACAATCCATTCTATACCTTCATCTTAAAATCATACTCATGTCACCATTATCACCTTAAGATATCCCATTCATCATTAATTCCAATACATTTCACTTTCTTACACTAACCTATTTCTAGGTCATTGGAGATTCATTATTTCTAGGTAGTTTCAACCATTAATGTACATACCAATCTGCTCCAAAATCAATATTTAAGCAAATGTACTTGGGTTGTTGCATTAGAAACTCACCTACCTTGATTTCCTCCTTGCTCCAAATGGAAATGCACCTAGTTCCTTAAATCTAACAAATGGGGAAATGACTCCAAGCTATGTTATTCTTGTCTTTGATATGAACAACTTTGTATCTAATAGCTTTCCCTCAAATCTTAATGAAAATAGCTGGATTTAGGAGCGAGAAAGCTAGGTTTTTCGATTGGAAATGGAAAGGAATGGTTTTGTTCTGTGAAATACAGATCTAACTGCTCCAAAATTTTATAGACTTGGTTTGATGAGATCGATCTGCATAGAAGGGAGATCAATCTACCTTGCTTAAATTCCTCATTTTAAGACATTTTGAAGGCATGAGATCGATCTGTCGAATGCGTGAGATCGATATGTTCTTTATAATGAGATCGATCTACTCAATGAGATAGGATCGATTTACTTCAAGTAGAGAGCTAAGGAGATCGATCTGGTCTTAAGGGGAGATCGATCTGCTCTAACCGGAGAGTTAAGGAGATATATCTGCCTGAGTGGGGGATCGATCTGGGCTTGGTAGAGGCAAATGCAGATCGATCTGGGTAATTGGGAAGATCGATCTTCCTTATATATTTCACTCCAAATTGCCTTATTTTACACAAGAGATCAATCTTCCTTAAATAGGAGATCGATCTGGCCTTCATTTTCTGCATTTCCACTGCAGTTTTCCTAGAATTTTTGAAGGTTAACTTGCCTTTGATTGCTTGACTAGTCATTTTGCAATCCATTCATACTTAGGGCATGGTAAAGCTCAATTCTTAGGATTTCCATATTATGAAACTTGTGTGTATTACTTGGAAATTAGAAAGGTTCGTATAATTCTTCGTTCATCACTCGTTTATACGTTTTATGTCCTTATACTCATTTCGGATGCTTGAAGTTTCATTCGTTTAATTTCATGGCTACTTCAGCCCTTATTTAACCTTCACATGCATCCACGATACTCATTCATTCTCATTTGAATTCATTCACATTTACTTGATCCAAAATCATCCATATTATAATTCCTTTTACATATATACAAGGTTATACATATATGGGGTCTCACAGTTTTAGATTCTAGATATTGTTTCTCTCTTCTGTTTTCTTTCTTTTGAAGGATTACTGCTGCCTTGCTAGTCGTGGTTACTATTGTTGGCTGTGGTGATTCTTTTATTTTTGTCGCTTCTGCTATATTCACCTTTGGCTGGACTACTACTGCTTCCATTTACTAGACAATCCTTGGTGTGCTTTGTTCTACTGAGAGTGGTAGTAATTGGCAGGATTTGACGAAGCAGGAGCTGGCAACGAGGACTCTTGTTGCGACTTGGGCTGGTGCAAAACCTGAGCAGGATGTTTGTGTTGCTGCAAGAGCATGTTAAATTATGAGATCTGAGAATTTTACACATATCCAATTATGTAAGCGGGGCCAAAACCCGTTGCCTTACCACTTGGCCAAGCCCCATTTAGATTTCTATTTGAAACTACTAAACACTAATATGGGTATTCCTTGTTCGTCAATTCCAGTTCCAAATAGCTATGGAATAGATTAGATTCTTGCTAGGATTTTGGCATGTATGGATAGAGAATTAAACCGAATTTATTGATCATTACATATAATTCAATTAAGATATTGTATGAAAGTATGATTTCTTCTATTCTCTTGTAAGAATTGAAGGCTTTTGATTGGGTGAGTTCAAAGAAGTATTGTTTAGTCTGCCTTATTTTCCTTTCTTCATTTTTTTTCCTTATATCAAAAAACATATTAATAACTCAATCAAAATTATCTCCAAGAACAAAATTTTGTTATGCTTAATATCTTTAATTGGATCTGTATCTGTGTTAATTCTGCCCTTTTTTCGAGTAGTTTTTTATTCACCAAATTGCCTGAGGCCTATGCTTTTTTGAATCCAATCGTAGATTTTATGCCAGTAATACCTCTTCTCTTTTTTCTCTTAGCTTTTGTTTGGCAAGCTGCTATAAGTTTTCGATGAGATCTCCTAGAAAAATTCATGATTTATTCAAGAAAAAAAAATTCTAACAATTGAAAAGATCAGCTAAGTCTTACACTATGAACGCACCCCTCAATTCAAAGATTGAAATTCTTGGATAGCCATGATAAATCTGGATCATCCCATTTCCTCATTCGGACCCTTTTTCGTCGAAGAACCCTATTTAGATTAGAGTCCGCCACAATATATAATTGTTGGTATGAAAGAATTTTTTTGTAATGAAAAACTCAACTCCTATTACAAGTGAATCTCTAAAAATTCTTTTCAATTTCTAGAATTTCTAGAAATCACTTTATTTCTTTGTGTCAAAATAGGATATGTGGTATAAAAACGGGAAATCTATTCTCTTCTTTTTACAAAAAAATTATCTTGGAGATTATGTAATGCTTACTCTTAAACTCTCTGTTTACACCGTAGTGATATTTTTTGTTTCTCTCTTCATCTTCGGATTCCTATCTAATGATCCGGGACGTAATCCTGGACGTGAAGAATAAAAAAAAAAGGGAGTTCCTTGCTTCATTTTTAGAAATGTGAACATAAAGTGTAATTGATTGAGCTGAATGTAATTTACTCATATATTGAAGTGGTATGGAATGAAATTTCTAAGTGATGAATGAGTTATGAATGAGAAATGATTAATGGAATAAACTATGGCAATTATATGTGGAGATTTTATGTTAAGTGTTTAACTAAGGTGTGAAACTATGAGGCCAGATTGATCTTGAAAAAGAGAGGATCGATCTAGTAGGCTAAAATGACAAGGAAAGAGGAAATTAAGTGAGCAGATCGATCTCCAATGGAAGATGATCAATCTCCTTTTGATTCTGTAATGAAGAGATCGATCTCATGAGGAAGAAAGCGATCTCATGAAGCATTCTGTAAAGAGAAGATCGATCTCCTTAAGGAGCATATCGATCTCATGAAGTGTTCTGTAAATAGAAGATCGATCTCCTATGCATGAAATTGCCCTAAAACGTCCCCAAATTCAAATGCAGATCGATCCTATTCAGGATCAGATCGATCTCCTACCCTCCGTTTATAAAAAGACCCCTGTGTTTTCTTGCATTTCATCTTCTCTCTTCCAAATCTCCATTTCAACCGAGCCTTAGCTTTCTCTCTCTTCCAAAGTCCCCATTTCTATCCAAATCAAAGGTTGTAGCAAGAAGGAAAGTTGTTCCTCATCCAAAGGAGAACAACATACTTGGAAATTGTAGGACGAATCGAATCTAGGTGTGAATAGAGCACTCCACAAGTTTGGTTAAATTCTAAACTTTGATCTTAGATTTTAAAGTGATTTTTTGTGATTATGGTTGCTGGCATTGTGATGAAATAGCTAGGAAATGATTAGAGATGGAAGAAATTATGATTTTGTTAGAGTAAAGATAATGTTAGGCAATTTGTGGAAATTTGGGATTTTTAACAAAAAAATTTGAATTGAGGCAATGAGGTGAATTTAGCATAGAAATTGGTATGAGAAATACAGAATTTTGAGATGTAGTGGATGAGAATGTGAATTGTGATAAAATTATGAGAATTGGGCTATTGGAGAGGTTAATGAGAAATATAAGCAAAAATGTGCTCGATGAGGTGATTTGAAATAAATTGCTGATGTTTTAACATCGTTTGGATAGCTTAGGAGTTCCAGAGAGGAATGCGAGACTAGTCCGTGATACGGGGGAACGATTGCACTAAATGAGGTGCAAAGAGGTAAGGGAAAACTAAAACTCTTTTGTGTATGTGTTTTGATGTTAATTGTAGCATGAAAAGTGATTTGAGTAATCAAGCATGTTCTTATGAGTTGTGAATGAGTAGTGTACACGATTTTATAGCCGGTTGGGGCCCAACCTTTTTAAGTTATAAACTAAGCGTGAAAATGTTTTACAACCATTTTGTGTTTAAAACATGAAAAGAGATTTGGGCTCTACATTAAGGCGTACTGAGATTGAGAAATGTGTGCATGGTTTTACCGGTTGGAACTCAGTTTTAACATGTTTTGTGTTGAGTACACAAATGTTTTGAATGAGTTTTATGAGAGAAAACCATTATGAGTTCTACGTGAAGACAAAACGTTTTATATGATAATGGCTAATGATTGAGACTTAGGCGTGTCATGTTGAATACACATTGGGCCTTGCTTTGGTAGCATGTAAATCCGACCTTGCTCTGGTAGCATGTAAGTCTGATATTCCTCCGTTTTGGTAATGAGAGATGCCTCCGTTTTAGTAACGAGAGATGCCTCCGTTTTGGTAACGTGAGATGACCCCCGTTCTGGTAACGCTGGGTGGCCTTACTTTGGTAGCATGTAAGACCGATAGAGTGGGTCGCCTGGGAACCGACCCAAGGACCACGTGATAGTGTGCATGAGAAGAGGCATTGCTCTAGTAGCATGTAAGGTCGGGCCTTGTTCTGGTAACGCGTAAGTCCAATATACCATGTACACGACCATATGTCGACGTTTCCTCTTTTAAGGATGCTTGGGATGCGCACCCAGAGGAGATTTGTTATGATGTGCCATGACGAGTTTTATATGAGTTTTCTTGCCTAGTCTCCTTTTTATACACATGAGTTTGTGTTTTGTGGCTATGCCACGTGCATTCTATTGAGGTGATTTTTATCATGTTTTAATTAGAAAAGCCATTATCGCATTATGATTTCTACATGCCTGTGACTGTGATTTGTACTAAGTTATGTATACTCATGTTTTTACATGATTTCAGAGAAATGAGTTGAGAATGATGTTTTAATGAGTTCTTGCTACGTTTTAATTGAGTTTCAACTACAAGATAAAATGATTGTGCTGTGCAAATCATTGTTTTATTAATGAGTCCCTTACCTCCTTATTGAGCGATTTAGAAACTCACCCTATTTTATCTTCCCCCAGATTTCTTCAAGTAAAAAGAGTTTCCCTGCGATGTACGGAGTAGTGGCTAGTGGAGGACTTGAGCTCTAGGCTACATATATTGTGTTGAGGTATAATTTACATTTCATGTACCTAGACTTATGTTGTAATATACAAACACTTGATGAACAGTGATTTATGGGATGTATTAGGATTAATGAACCTTGAATTGAGTAATGTATGTTATATGATATATAATTATGACATGAGAAGATCCTGAGGTATGATATGTATGATGATGTATGACACTGCATAAGAATGCACCCTTAATTGTGAATGGATGAATAAAAAGTTTTAAATTTGCCCTATTTTTTACGTTTCTGGGGCGTCACAGAATTTTCTTGGTATCAGAGCTTAGGGTGTTTAGTACTGTCAGTGTCGATTAAGTGAAATAGAATACATCCCAAGTGTCTGTATAAGTCTGGTCATGAACTGAAATTGAGGATTGAGATTTCAAACAAGTTTGATGTGTACGTGCAAGAAACGTATTGAGATTGAGAATGAGTGGACGACGAGGTCGTTCGAAGAGGCAGGTAGAGCCACCTCCATCACTTGCGCCACAACCAAAGAGTCCTAACTCTTGATTTAACCAGATTGAGATAGATCTACGGTAGGGATTTTAGCAAATGGCAACACTATTTACGCAACATTTTGGAGTGAATGCCTCGGGTACTACTCCTACACCACCACAAGGACCTCCCGTACCCCCAGTACAGATGGACCCGATGCCTCCCATCACTCAGCCTAATGACAGAAGTATGGTTCGACTAAAGGACTTTTTGAAAATGAATCTGCCCGCATTCAAAGGGAAAAAGGATCTTGCAGAGTCTGACTGAGTTGAGAGTCATATTTGACTATTTGGGATGCACGGATGTTGAGAGGGTCAGTATGAGCGCTTATATGTTGAAAGGGAAAGCGCGAGATTGGTGCCTAGGGTATTCTGATGTCCAGCCAGGATGTTATTAGCTGGAAAGAGTTTCAAGCGGCTTTTAGAGCCCAATGTGTACCACGAGCTGCTCACAGAAGGAAGCAGACAGAGTTTTTGAATATGGTATAGGGAGATATGTCTGTGGACGATTATGAGAGCCGATTTATCGCTCTATTGAGATATGATCCAGAGACCTTTAAGAATGAAGAGCTTCGCACAAAGAGGTTTATGTATAGATTGAAGCCCATCATCAGAGATAGATTGATAAGGCTGTGTATTATTGAGTTTGGAGATGCTTTGAGACGAGCACAAGAGATTGAGAGGGGAATTGAGATGGTACAATCCCAGAATGAGTTCGGTACTATGCCTAGGGATAAGGCAAAAGGCCAGCGATGTCCCAGACAGATGTTCGGAGAGGTTCCTTCAAGAAAGGAAGGATTGAGGTACAGAAGGGTAGGATGGGGAGACCCAGAACTTATCCTATCATCAGGGAGACCCCTTGATATGTCAGGCCTGAGATGAGCGTTTGTAGAGACTATGGCCAACCACATGAGGGAAGTTGTACTGGGTTGATCCGTGGATGTTTCAGATGTTGAGACATGGGTCACAGAGTAAAATACTGTCCTCAACCTCAGATACCACATGCTCCGGAGCCTGCCAGACAACAGCCTCAGAGAATGAATCCCAGAGACGGGCCACTATTGCAAAGAAAGGAAAGAAGCCCGTTATAGTTGGACGTGTGTTTGCTCTGAACAAAGAGACATCAAACACTTCTGCAAAAACTATAAGAGGTACACTCTCTGTCTGTAATCATAAGGATCATGTGTTGATTGATTCAGGGTCCATGCATTCGTTTATTTTTGAGTATTTTGCATGTAGATTAAATTTGAAGTTTAAACCACTAGAGTATATACTACATGTAAATACCCCTAAGCATGAATCCCAGAGAACCGAGTTGATCTGTAGAGGATGTGAAATAAAGGTGGGAAATAAAGTAATGTTAGCAGATCTAATAATGTTAAATATACATGGGTTTGATGTAATATTGGGAATGGATTGGCTGACAACCAATCGAGTGAGTTTAGACTGCTATACTAAGATTGTAACTTTCTCCCTACCTAAACCTTACAATGTACGTTTGAAATATTGAGTAAGTAAATGTGTGGAAATTTTAGTAAGCAAATTGAAATCTTAAAGTTGCTTTTGAGAGAACTAAATTTGAGTATTCATGTGAAGGTTATGAAACACTCATCTCAGATGACAATCAGGAACATCCGAGGATTGAGAATATACCTGTGGTGTGTGAATTTTCAGATGTTTTCCCCGATAAGTTGCCAGGTTTACAACCAATGAGAGAGCGGGAGTTTACCATTGATTTGGTACCAGATACTCAGCCTATCTCTAGACCTCCATATAGGATGGCCTTAGTGGAACTTGAGGAATTGAAGAAACAATTACAAGAGTTGTTGGATCAAGGGTTTATTAGGCCCAGCGTCTCACCGTAGGGAGCACGAGTGTTATTCGTGAGGAAGAAAGATGGTAGTCTCAGATTGTGCATAGACTACCGACTATTGAATAAAGCCACAGTGAAGAATAAATACTCATTGCCCAGGATTGACAATCTACTTGATCAGCTGAGAGGGGCCTCAGTCTTCTCTAAGATTGACTTAAGATCGGGCTATCACAGTTGAGGATTAAAGAGGAAGATATTCCAAAGACGGCCTTCAAGACGAGGTATGGCCATTTTAAATTTTTAGTGATACCCTTTGGATTGACGAATGCCCCTACAGCCTTTATGAGGTTAATGAATAAAGTGTTCAGAGACTATCTAGATAAGTTTGTGATAGTCTTTATTGATGATATATTGGTGTACTCTCGTTCTTATGAGGAGCATGCACAGCACTTGTGGTTAGTACTTCAGATACTCCGAGATAGACAATTATATGGAAAGCTTAGTAAGTGTGAGTTTTGGCTAGATCAGATAGCTTTCCTTGGCCATATAGTTTCAAAGGAAGGAGTGTCAGTGGATCCAAGTAAAGTGAAGGTTGTGCTTAATTGGGAAAAATCGAGGATAATTACAGTACAAAGCTTCCTTGGTTTGGCAGGGTATTACAGAAGATTTGTGGAAGGATTTTCCAAGATTGCCGCTCCTTTGACTAAACTCATGCGCAAGGAGACTCCGTTCATTTGGACTGACCAATGTGAGCTCAATTTTCAGGAGTTAAAAAGGAGTTTAACAGTGGCACCTGTGTTGACTATCCCTGAAGGATCAGGAGGATTTTCAGTTTATAGTGATACATCCCATCAAGGATTGGGGTGTGTGCTCAAGCAGCACAGTAGAGTGGTCGCTTATGGATCGCGACAGTTGAAAGACCATGAGCGGAATTACCTCATGCTTGATTTGGAGTTAGCCGCTGTGGTATTTGCTTTGAAGATCTGGCGACACTACTTATATGGCGAAAGATTCTAGATCTTCACTGATCACAAGAGTTTGAGATATCTCTTTGATCAGAAAGAGTTAAATATGAGACAAAGGAGATGGATGGAACTCCTTAAGGATTATGACTACGAGATTCTGTATCATCCAGGAAAGGAAAACGTAGTTGCTGATGCCCTGAGCAGGAAGAGTATGATATCTGCTATAATGATCAGGGATTGGGATTTATTAGAGTAGTTCGCCGAACTCCAGATTAGAGTTAAAGAGGTAGAAATTGGATTTTTGGCTAGCCTGCGAATAGAGCCCAGAATCATTGATCAAATTAGAACTGGGCAACGTGATGATCAGAGGTTAATTGATATGGTTAGCCAAGTTGAGAAAACTTCGCAGTCGGATCTCATAGTCAGTGAGGATGGATTGTTGAGATTTAGAGGATGAATTTGTGTACCGGACGATGATACCCTGAAGAGACAAATACTGAGAGAATCCCATTGCTCGTGATACACCATGCACCTAGGAAGTACTAAGATGTATTGAGATTTGAAAAAGGTGTACTGGTGGAGTGGTATGAAACGAGACATGGCAGATTATGTGGCCAGATGTTTAGTGTGCCAGCAAGTGAAAACTGAGCATCGCCAGCCCAAAGGATTCTTACAGCCTTTACCTGTGCCTACGTGGAAATAGGAGCATGTAACCACGGACATTATTATGGGTTTATCGAGGACCCTAATAGGTTGTGACGCGATATGGGTCATAGTGGATAGACTGACGAAAAGTGCCCACTTCCTTGCCATCAAGAGCACAGATACTGTACATGCCTTAGCTGAGTTATATGTCAGCGAGATAGCTAGATTACATGGGGCTCCAATAAGTATTACTTCTGATAGAGATTCTCGATTTTCTTCCAGATTTTGGATCCAGTCTCAAGAGTCCATGGGATCTCGATTGAGTTTTAGTATCGCCTATCATCCTCAGACAGATGGTCAGTCAGAGAGGACTATTCAGACCTTGGAGGATATGTTGAAGGTGTGTACGATGGATTTTAAGGGATCATGGGATGATCAGCTGCCCCTAGCAAAGTTTGCGTACAATAATAGCTATCATGCGAGTATTGGAATGACACCTTTTGAGGCTCTATATGGTAGGAGGTGTAGATCCCCTGTAGCGTGGGAAGAAGTGGGTGATAGAAAGATAAATGCTCCCGAATTTGTTGAACAGGCTGTACAGAGTGTGAAACTCATATGTGAGAGATTACGGGCTACACAGAGTAGACAGAAAAGCTACGCGGATGTGCGTAGACGTCCACTCAAGTTTGATGTTGGCGATGCAGTATTCCTGAAAATATCACCGAGTAAGGGTATCATGAGATTTGGAAAGAAAGGGAAATTGAGTCCTCGATACATAGGACCATTCGAGATTCTTGAGAGAGTGGGAGAGGTAGCCTACAAGTTGGCATTACCCCCACAGATGTCCGGAATACACAACGTCTTTCATGTATCTATGTTGAGGAAGTACCACCTGGACCCTTCTCATGTCACAGAGTATGAAGAGATGGACATATAAGAGGACATGAGCTATACTGAAGAACCCGTCTGGATTCTCGATAGAAAAGAGAAGGTGTTTCTGACACGCCCTAAACGTATTACCGCAAGTGCACAGGTCGTACAAGTAATAATAAGATTTGAGTCCCGAGTTATCATCCCACAGAGAAGTTGACTAGCCTAATTAAGTACAGGTTAATCTTGCCCTAAGTATATTCTAGCAAATTATGAAATTAAAAGTGGGTGATCAATTAAGGCTAAAAATTAAAAGTACTGAAAATAATAACACTAAAAAATAAAGAAAATAAAACTGAACTAAGATTTGCTTACCGAACTCCGAGCAATTAAAGAAAATACCTACAAAAGAAAATTAAAACAGTTAAAATGCATTAACGCAATTAAAATAAAATGTAAATATGAAAATAAAACAATAAAATTAATTAAACTAAAATTTAAACAAATTAAAATAAAAATGCATGTAATTAAACTAATAAAAATTGCAAATTAAACTAAACTAAACTAAAATTTAACGAAAATAAAGACTAATTTAAAAATGCATGAAACACATTTAATCTAAATTACTCTAAATGCAACTCATAAAATACTAAACTAAACAAGTCCTAAAAACATATAATCTAAAATTAACTACTAACTAAAAAATTAAAACTAAAATTTAAATTGACATGAAAAGATATTAAACTAACCTACCATTAATTGATTGAAGTATCTCACTAACAACTTATAAGAATCAACAAATAAATTCATTAAAGTAAAACCATAAAATAACACCTGAAAAATGCACAATCGGCCAAACAAGGCCTTAACCAACAGCCAGCCATGTGGTCCCGATATGTGACATTGTACACGTCTTCTTCATTTTTGCTGCTCACGGTTTATCCAGCTGCTGTCTACTGCAGGTTTGTCCACTGATGCTCAGTTCTGCAGCTACTCCAGGCCACTGTCCAATGCTGCTCAGTGTCAGCTTCAGTACTGCTCTGCTCTTGATCTACAGCACATGTTCATAAAGGAATTCTCCAAGCATTAGTGTTGTCTCTGCCCAGCTAAAAACTAGTGACCCTATCCCGTTCCTGCCTCAAGTTTGCATTTGTCCTCTGCTCCACTACCCTGTATTGAACCACACCAATGCTACAAAATGGATCTTTCTGCCATGCTACATTCAACAACAAAAGAACTGAAATGCTTAGCAACATAAAATAAGAATGAGCAATGTAAAAACAGTATCAAAGCTGCAACTTAACTTGACTATAATGCAACAAATAGAAACCCGATGAAGTGAAATATAACTACAAGCAGCAAAGATAAATTCAGGATTTCAACCAGATTCATAACAAAAAATTAAATGCATTGCTCTAATACGACTGGAATCCTAGAGATATATAAAATAATAATAATAATCATGAAACAAACAATAAAGGTTCGCGGTACTGGACTGAAATGAAGCAAACATACTGCTGTAGCCGACCCTTGCTACTCGCGTAGATGGCTTCTGTTTGATCTCCCTCATGCATCACCTTTGCTTCAACCAGTACCACACATTTGCAACAGCAAACAAAGGATTAAAACAAAATCAAATCAACTCAAGAATGAACAGTAGAAGGATTTAAAAGCAGAGCAAAACAGAGGAATCAATAGAAATCTTATTAAAACAAGCAAATGTCGAGAAGGGGTAACAATGGCTACTGTCACCAACCATCGATAGCCTCTCGCGCCACTCGGTTACACTAAGAGACCAATATGCCGAATGAACAGTAGAAAAACAAAGAAAGGAAACCGAAATAGGAAGCAAACCGAGAGCAACCATATAAAAATAGTAACTTTTAATTAAAACTCAAACAGTAAAATAATAATGGAATGGAAATTGAACAAATCCTAGAAGAAATATGATGAATCCCAGCTGCTGTCACCAGCCGAAAAGATTCAAAAGAAAACTTCCGAAAAATTCAACATAAAATAGATGTTTAACCTAAAAAAAAAAAACTAAAGCTACCCTAATTTACCTCTACTCCTAAATTACTTCTATTTTAACCTAGACTACTCATATTTTCAATTGCCGTCTTTTTCTATTTATACACACACTTAGGGGTACAATTGTAATTTTTTCATCCTAGATGAGTTGGCATTGTTTGGCCACTTGTCTTCACACCTTTGGCTCCTTGAAAAATAATATTTCCTTGTCATCTGTCTTTTTGTCCAATTGGATGTGCTAGGCTCGTGTTGTCCACATGGTCCAATCTCGATTTTAGCTCAATTTCGGTTCATTTTCTATCGAAATATTCAAAATTCATCCGGATTTAATATATCTGCAAACATGAGAATTTTAATTAAATAAAGGGGATAATTAACAAAATAAATTGGGGATTTAAATAATTAATTAGGAAATTAAGCACAAATAATTCTAAAAATATAGAATTATCACACTCCCAAACTTGAGCTTTTGCTTGTCCTCAAGCAAAACAAAATAATTGTAAGAATGACAAGTACTTAACACAATAATTTCCCCAATATTATCCTCAAAGAAAAAGTACAGACTATGATCTTAAAAATTCACAATTACAAGTCCAACATTCAAAATTATTCAATCATAAGTCCTAACCCAAATTGGACTCCTTGTGAGTGTGTGAAAAATGTCAAAGTCACTTCACAGTACATTATCCGGATTAGATTATGCAAACACAGTGAATGCAAAGTCAATGACATGTGATCATTCCCATAAGTTTGCTTTTCACTTCTCTCTCCACTAATGTAGTCACACTTAATCAAAGATTAATAGGACTTCATTAAGCTTGTAATGTAAGGCTAGGGCTAAGGTATGATAAAGTCGATTTAGGTTTAATTACCCCTTAACATGTATTACTTTTAGGATCTTAATGTAAGAGCTCAAATCATATCCCCCAAACTTATTTATTTCACTAGACATCATTCTATTTTTTTTCTTTTTTTTAATACATACTCTTTCACTATCACTTAATACCCATATAGCTCACAATATATCCCAATGACTTTTCATGCTTTTGGGGTAAGGGATAGGAACAAAGTATTTAAGCTAAGGAAAATAACGCAGGTATATTTACAGAGAAAAGCTTATTTGGCCCAGATGGGTAACTAGGGGTAGAATATGTACAAGGAAGGCTAGAAAGGCTCAAACATCCAAAGATAGCCTAAATCATCTCCCTAATAAAGTGTGATCTAATATTTTACCTCGAGATTAGATGAAACAAATTCTAGAATATGATGCACAAAATCAACTAAACAAATGCAATCCTGGGTCCACATAAGCTTTCTCTAAATAAATATACAGATTCATGACATGACATGTGCATAGGATGAGGAAATCACAATTAGAATCAAGACAAATTCAAGAATTCAACTTCATGCTTTTCCTATAATCATGCTTCTCAGTCAATCAAAATCATACTTAATCATGGGGTCATATCATTGGAATATGAGAAAACTACATGCTAAGCACTAAATCATCCCAAAATCAAACAATTTCAGCTCATATTTTCAAAAAAAGTTTGAAAATATTTTTCAATTTTGCCCAAATTTTTGAAAAATGCTCAAGTAATATCCCCTCCCCCAAACTTAAAGTGCACAGTGTCCTAAGTGTGCAGATAATATAAGAATTTAAGCTCAAGAATAGAGTACTCCCCTTTCTGATGATGATGAACAACTGAAGCTTTGATTGAAAGCGTAAAACTAGAAAATAAACCTGCAAAATAAACAAAGAAAGAAATAACAGAAAAGAAAAAGAAAAAGAACTGTATACAAAAAGTGAAAAGAAAAACACAACCACTTCAAATGCAGCTGAAGAAAACAACACTCAGTAGCAGGTAAAAGAGTAGGAGGATCAACCATAGTGGTGACAAAATGTTAACAGTTAAATCCTCCTGAACTCTATCTACTTCCCTCTTTCTTTCAGATTTCATGTGCTTAAGCCTTATATCCTCATTAATCTCCATCTTAAAACACTCTTGAGAGTCATCAGGGAGCTTCAAAGGTTTGAAAACATTAAACTTCACTTCCTGATCTTACACTCTCATAGTCAACTCCCCCTTTTGCACATCAATTATCGTCCTACCAGTAGCTAGGAAAGGTCTGCCTAAAACAATGAGGACTTCCCTGTCTTCCCCCATATCTAGTACAATAAAATCTGCACAGAAAATAAACTTATCCACCTTTACTAAGACATCTTCAATGACCCCCTTTGGATATTTAATGGATCAATCTGCTAGCTGAAGGGTCACTGTAGTGGGCTTGACATCCCCTATTCCTAACTTCTGATAGATAGACAAAGGCATTAGATTGATACTAGCTCCTAAATCACACAGGGCTCTACCAAAGAATAGATTTTCAATAGTGCAGGGTATGGTAAAACTCCCGGGATCCTTGAGCTTAGGGGGTAATTTCCTCTGGATAATTGCACTACATTCCCTAATTAAGGCCACTCTCTCATAATCTTTGAATCTTCTCTTCCTCGAAAGGATATCTTTTAAAAACTTCACATAACTTGGCATTTGCTCTAAGGCATCTGCAAAAGGAATGTTGATGTGAAGCTTCTTAAAAACCTCAAGAAATTTAGCAAATTGTTGTTCCAGTTTTTTATTTTGGAACCTCTGAGGAAAAGGTACTGGTGGTTTAACTTGAGGCAATGTAGTGGGAACCTGTGTAGAATCAGAGGATAAGGAAGGCAATGAAGAAGAAGAAGGTATAGATGAAGAAGCGCCTAGCTTTGTTTCCTTTGCAGCCCGATCCTGATGTTCCTGCTCCTTCTGAGCTGCTTCATTAGAACCTATGGGTTTATCAACTATGGGCTGTTCAGGTCCAGACTTAACTTGTGGCTCATCTAGCTTTTTACCACTCTTTAGGGTGATGGATCTAACATGTTCTTTACCCTCCCTTTACTTAACAGGATTAACTTCAGTGTTACTAGAAGTGTCACTTGAGGACATTGGCTAAGAGCACTAGCTATTTGTCCAACCTGAACTTCTAAGTTCTTAATTGAGGCAGCTTAATTTTGTAGGATAGTCGTGAACATTTCCTCAAGCGAGGGCTTCTTCTCAGCTGCTAGTGCATGGTAATGTTGAGGCTGCAAGGGTTGTGGTGGTGGTGGTGGTTGATGAAAGTGAGGTAGATGATGCTGAAATTAAGGTGGGGATGGATGATGTGGTGGATGGTATGGAAATTACGGCTGTAGTGGTACCTAAATCGGTGGAGCTTGAAAACCAGGGAGTCCTACATGTCTAGAGCTAGAAGTTTGCCATTGGTTTTGGCTCTAGTAGAAGTTAGGATGGTTCCTCCACCCTAGATTATAGGTGTTTAAAAAAGGGTTGTTCTGTTGCGTTTGAGAAGGGGCAACATACTGAATCGATTCTAAGTTGAGCGGACACCTATCTACTGAGTGGGTACCACTACACAGCTCGCAGGAAAGAAAAGGACTTTGGATAGAATAAATCAGATTAGGACTGGTAGAAGGATTATGCTGGGTACTGAGCGACTCTACCTTCTTCGTAAGATTAACGATTTGAGAGATTAAGGTAGACAGCGTGTCGAGCTCATAAATACCCGTCGACTTCTTTGGCAATTACCTCTCCGAGGACCATAAATAGTTGTTAGCCACCATCTTTTCTAACAACTCGTAAGCTTCCTCCTCTGTTTTACACATTAGCGCTCCACGCGCAGCAGCATCAACAATGGTCCTATTTGGGCTTGTAAGTCCGTTGTAGAAGGTGTGGACTTGCAACCACAGAGGTAGACCATGGTGAGGGCACTTCCTAAGAAGCTCCTTATATCGTTCCCATGCTTCGTAAAGAGTTTCAGAGTCGTACTGAGCAAAGGAAGATATGTCAATACGGAGTCTAGCCATTTTAGAGGGAGGGAAAAACTTAGCTAGAAATTGATGGGCTAACTCGTCTCATGTAGAAATGGATCCTGAAGGCAAGGAGGTTAACCACTGTCGCGCCCTATCCCTAAGCGAGAAGGGGAATAATCTAAGCCTAAGCGCATCATCAGATAATCCATTGTGTTTAAACGTGTTACACAAGTCTAGGAATTGCCCAAGGTGAGCATGTGGGTCATCATGAGAAAGCCCACTGAACTGCAATGAAGTCTGAATCATCTGGAGGATTGCAGGCTTAATTTCTAAGTTATTTGTAGGGACAGCTAGTGACCTAATGCCAGAATAATATCCTCCAATCGTCGACATTGCATAATCTCCAATGGTTCTAATTTCCCTATTTTCTGTCATCGTGTTTTGCAGCGGAGCTATAAATTTCCTAAGGTCCTTTCGAATTTTCCTAAGGTTCTTTCAATTTCAGGATCTAGAGGAAAGCTATCGTAACTCCCGGCTCTATGCATACAAACATCTAAAAGTCCTTAGAAAATTTTTTTCAAGGTTTTTTTATTTTTTTATTTTTCAATTCACTAATCTAGATTAAACTTCTAAATATTTACACCCTAAATATCACAAGCTAGAATTACAACTAAGCATAATCTCACCGATATTAATTAACAACTAATTAAAACTTCCCTAGCAACGGCGCCAAAAACTTGACACGCCCTAAACGTATTACCGCAAGTGCACGGGTCGTACAAGTAATAATGGGATTTGAGTCCCGAGTTATCGTCCCACAGAGAAGTTGACTAGTCTAATTAAGTACCGGTTAAGCTTACCTTAAGTATATTCTAGCAAATTATGAAATTAAAAGTGGGTAATCAATTAAGGCTAAAAATTAAAAGTACTGAAAATAATAACACTAAAAAATAAAGAAAATAAAACTGAACTAATATTTGCTTACCGAACTCCGAGCAATTAAAGAAAATACCTACAAAAGAAAATTAAAACAGTTAAAATGCATTAACGCAATTAAAATAAAATGCAAATATGAAAATAAAGCAATAAAATTAATTAAACTAAAATTTAAACAAACTTAAAATAAAAATGCATGTAATTAAACTAATAAAAATTGCAAATTAAACTAAACTAAACTAAAATTTAATGAAAATAAAGACTAATTTAAAAATGCATGAAACACATTTAATCTAAATTACTCTAAATGCAACTCATAAAATACTAAACTAAACAAGTCCTAAAAACATATAATCTAAAATTAACTACTAACTAAAAAATTAAAACTAAAATTTAAATTGACATGCAAAGATATTAAACTAACCTACCATTAATTGATTGAAGTACCTCATTAACAACTTACAAGAATCAACAATTAAATTCATTAAAGTAAAACCATAAAATAACAACTGAAAAATGCACAATCGGCCAAACAAGGACTTAACCAACAGCCAGCCATGTGGTCCCGATATGTGACACTGTACACGTCTTCTTCATTTTTGCTGCTCACGGTTTATCCAGCTGCTGTCTACTGCAGGTTTGTCCACTGATGCTCAGTTCTGCTGCTACTCTAGGCCACTATCTAATGCTGCTCAGCGTCAGCTTCAGTACTGCTCTGCTCTCGGTCTACAACACACATTCACAAAGGAACTCTCCAAGCACCAGTGCTGTCTCTGCCCAGCTAAAAACTAGTCACCCTATCCCACTGCTGCCTCAAGTTTGCATTTGTCCTTTGCTCCACTATCCTGTATTCAACTTCACCAAAGCTACAAAATGGATCTTTCTGCCATGCTACATTCAACAGCAAAAGAACTAAAATGCTTAGCAACACAAAATAAGAATGAGCAATGTAAAAACAGTATCAAAGCTCAACTTAACTTGACTATAATACAACAAATAGAAACCCGATGAAGTGAAATATAACTACAAGCAGTAAAGATAAATTCAGGATTTCAACCAGATTCATAATAGAAAATTAAATGCATAACTCTAATACGACTGGAATCCTAGAGATATATAAAAAATAATAATAATCACGAAACAAATAATGAAGGTTCGCGGTACTGGACTGAAATGAAGCAAAGATACTACTGTAGCCGACCCTTGCTACTTGCGTAGATGGCTTCTGCTTGATCTCCCTCACACATCAGCTTTGCTTCAACCAGTAGCACACATTTGCAGCAGCAAACAAAGGATTAAAAAAAATCAAATCAACTCAAGAATGAACAGTAGAAGGATTTAAAAGCATAGCAGAACAGAGGAATCAATAGAAATCTTATTAAAACAAGCAAATGCTGAGAATGGGTAACAATGGCTACTGTCGCTAACCATCGATAACCTCTCACGCCACTCGGTTACACCAAGAGACCAATATGCCAAATAAACAGTAGAAAACAAAGAAAGGAAACCGAAATAGGAAGCAAACCGAGAGCAACCATATAAAAATAGTAACTTTTAATTAAAACTCAAATAGTAAAATAATAATGGAATGAAAATTGAACAAATCCTAGAAGAAATATGATGAATCCCGGCTGCTGTCACCAGTTGAAAAGATTCAAAAGAAAACTTACGAAAAATACAACCTAAAATAGATGTTTAACCTAAAAAAAACTAAAGCTACCCTAATTTACCTATGCTCCTAAATTACTTCTATTCTAACCTAGACTACTCCTTTTTCAATTGTCGTCTTTTTCTATTTATACACACACTTATGGGTACAATTATAATTTTTCCATCCTAAATGAGTTGGCATTGTTTGGCCACTTGTCTTCACACCATTGGCTCCTTGAAAAATAATATTTCCATGTCATCTGTCTTTTTGTCCAATTGGATGTGCTAGGCTCGTGTTGTCCGCGTGGTCCAATCTCGATTTTAGCTCAATTTCGGTCTATTTTCTACCGAAATATTCAAAATTCATTCGGATTTAATTTATCTGCAAACATGAGAATTTTAATTAAATAAAGGGGATAATTAACAAAATAAATTGGGGATTTAAATAATTAATTAGGAAATTAAGCACAAATAATTTTAAAAATATAGAATTATCAGTTTCAGACTAAGAGCATCCCATTAGTGAAAGTTTTATGGAAACATCACTCAATGGAGGAGGCGACTTGGGAATCGAAGAGTCTCATGAAGGAGAAGTACCCCCATCTGTTTCACGAGTTGAGTTGAATTTGGAGGACTAAATTCTTTTTAAGGTGGGGAAGATGGGAGATCTGAGAATTTTACACATATCTAATTATGTAATGTGAACATGAAGTGTAATTGATTGAGCTGAATGTAATGTACTCATTTATTAAAGTGGTATGGAATGAAATTTCTAAGTGATGAATGAGTTATGAATGAGAAATGATTAATGGAATAAACTATGGCAATTATATGTGGAGATTTTATGTTAAGTGTTTAACCAAGGTGTGAAACTATGAGGCCAGATTGATCTTGGAAAAGAGAGGATCGATCTGGTAGGCTAAAATGATAAGGAATGATGAAATTAAGTGAGCAGATCGATCTCCAATGGAAGAGGATCGATCTCCTTTTGATTCTGTAATGAAGAGATCGATCTCATGAGGAAGAAATCGATCTCATAAAGCATTCTGTAAGGAGAAGATCGATCTCCTCAAGGAGCAGATCGATCTCATGAAGTGTTCTGTAAAAAGAAGATCGATCTCATAATTAGAACAGATCGATCTTATGAAGCAATTAAGAGATCGACCTCACCCCACGACAGATCGATCTCCTAGGCATAAAATTATCCTAAAAAATCTCCAAATTCAAATGCAGATCGATCTCATTAAGGATCAGATCGATCTTCTACCCTTCGTCCATAAAAAGACCCCTGTGTTTCCTTGCATTTCATCATCTCTCTCTTCCAAATCTCCATTTCTGTCCAAATCAAAGGTTGTAGCAAGAAGGAAAGTTGTTCTTCATCCAAAGGAGAACAACATACTTGGAAATCGTAGGACGAATCGAATCGAGGTGTGAATAGAGTACCCCACAAGTTTGGGTAAATTCTAAACTTTGATCTTAGATTTAAAAGTGATTTTTGGTGATTATGGTTACTGGTATTGTGATGAAATAGCTAGGAAATGATAAAAAATAGATGAAATTATGATTTTGTTAGGGTAAAGATAACGTTAGGCAATTTGTGGTATTTTGGGATTTTTGACAAAAAATTAGAATTGAGGCAATGAGGTGAATTTAGCATAGAAATTGGTATTAGAAATGTATAATTTTGAGATGTAGTGGACGAGAATGTGAATTGTGATAAAATTATGAGAATTGGGCTATTGGAGAGGTTAATGAGAAATATGAGCAAAAATGTGCTCGATGAAGTGATTTGAAATAAATTGCAGATGTTTTAACATCGTTTGGACAGCTCGAGAGTTTCAGAGAGGAATGCAAGACTAGTCCGTGATACAAGGGAACGATTGCACTATAGTAGGTGCAAAGAGGTAAAGGAAAAATTAAACTCGTTTGTGTATGTGTTTTGATGTTAATTGTAGCATGAAAAGTGATTTGAACAAACAAGCATGTTCTTATGAGTTGTGAATGAGTAGTGCACACAATTTTATAGCCGGTTAGGGCTCAACCTTTTTAAGTTATAAACTAAGCGTGAAAATGTTTTACAACCATTTTGTGTTTAAAACGTGAAAAGAGATTTAGGCTCTACATTAAGGCGTACTGAGATTGAGAAATGTGTGCGTGGTTTTACCGGTTGGAACTCGATTTTAACATGTTTTGTGTTGAGTAGACAAATGTTTTGTATGAGTTTTATGAGAGAAAACCATTATGAGTTCTACGTGAAGGCAAAACGTTTTATATGATAATGGCTAATGATTGAGACTTAGGCGTGTCATGTTGAATACACATCGGGCCTTGCTTTAGTATCATGTAAGTCCAGGCCTTGCTCTGGTAGCATGTAAGTCCGATATTCCTTCGTTTTGGTACGGAGGGATGCCTCCATTTTGGTAACAAGAGATGCTTATGTTTTGGTAACGAGAGGTGCCTCCGTTTTGGTAATGTGAGATGACCCCCATTCTGGTAACGCTGGGTAGCCTTGCTTTGGTAGCATGTAAGACCGATAGAGTTGGCCGCCTAAGAATCGACCTAGGGACCACGCGATAGTGTGCATGAGGAGAGGCATTGCTCTGGTAGCATGTAAAACTGGGTCTTGTTCTGGTAATGCGTAAGTCCAATATACCATGTACATGACCATATGTCAACGTTCCCTCTTATGAGGATGCCTGGGATGTGCACCCAAAAGAGATTTATTAAGATGTGCCATGATGAGTTTTATATGAGTTTGCTTGCCTAGTCTCCTTTCTATACACATGAGTTTGTGTTTTGTGGCTGTGCCACGTGCATTCTATTGAGGTGATTTTTATCACGTTTTAATGAGAAAAGCCATTATCGCATTATGATTTCTACATGCTTGTGTCTGTGATTTGTACTGAGTTATGTACACTCATGTTTTTACATGATTTCAGAGAAATGAGTTGAGAATGATGTTTTAATGAGTTCATGCTACGTTTTAATTGAGTTTCAACTACGAGATAAAATGATTGTGCTGTGCAAATCATTTTTTTATTAATGAGTCCATTACGTCCTTACTGAGTGATTTAGAAGCTCACCCTGTTTTATCTCCCCCCAGATTTCTTTAAGTAAAGAGAGTTTCCCTATGGCGTATGGAGTAGTGGCTAGTGAAGGACTTGAGCTCCAGGCTACATATATTGTGTTGAGGTATAATTTACATTTCATGTACCCAGATTTATGTTGTATTTACAGACACTTGATGTACAGTGATGTATGGGATGTATTAGGATTAATGAACCTTGAATTGAGTAATGTATGTTGTATGATATATAATTATGAGATGAGAAGATCTTGAGGTATGGTATGTATGATGATGTATGACACTGCACAGGAATGCACCCTTAATTGTGAATGGATGAATAAAAAGTTTCAAATTTGCCCTATTTTTCGCGTTTTCGGGCATCACATCAATGGTAGAATGAAGTAGACGTGCGGCTCGGCATAACTAAAGCAAGCAGGATAGGGCAGATCTACAATTGAAGCAGGTGTTGGTGACGTGGATCTACTAGATTAATTCAGGAGTTGGCTGTTGTATGGTTGGTCTCTGCACAGAAGCAGGAGATGGCAGTAATGTAGTTGCTGGGCATGCATAGTCTCAGTTCTTTGTTTTACTACTTCAGATTTCTTTAGTAATTTGGTTATTTGTATCACTTTTCTTAATATTTGGTATGCCCTAAAGGTATTGTCCACAAGTGCACGGGTCGTACAAGTAATAATGGGATTTGAGTCCCGAGTTATCATCCCACAGAAAAGTTGACTAGCCTAATTAACTACCGGTTAATCTTACCCTAAGTATATTCTAGCAAATTATGAAGTTTAATGTGGGTGGTCTACAAGGCTAATAATACTGTAAATAATAAAAACTATAAACTCAAACGGAAATAAAACCAAGCTAAAAATTACTTACAATGCTCCACGCAAGCAAATACCTACAAAAGATAATTAAAACAGTTAACATTAATTAACGCAATTAAAATAAAATGCAAAAAATGAAAATAAAGAAAGAAACAAAATTAACTAACTAAAATTAAACAAACCTAAAATAAAATATGCATGCAAATTAATCTAATTATGAAAATGCAATTTAAACTAACCTAAAATTTACTAAATATGAAAACTAATTAAGAATGCATAAAATGAGTTTAATCTAAATTAATTCTAATTGGAAAACCTATAAAAAAATTAAAAATTGACTAATGACATAATTAAATCTAAATTCTAGACTAATCAATCAATTGAACTCTAGCTAATCATGCAAATAAAATTAAAATCATAACTTCTTATGCTAACAAATTAAATTGGAATTAAACTATTCTAACAATGCATGTAAATAAATTGTACAATTAAAATGTATTGGCCAAACGAGGCCTTACCAACAAATTCCAGCAAGTGGTCTCGATTATGTGTACTGTGCACTGTTCACGTCTTCTTCAAAATTCATTTCCAAGCAGTGCTCTCGGTTCCAGGTGGTATGTTGCTGCACACGTCCTCTCAAGTGCTGCTCTAGGCTGCTGTTCATGCTATCTCCAGTCGGCCTGCAACCTCTGCATCAGCTGCTGTCCAGGTTCGCATATCTGCTGCATCCGGTCTATCCACACCTCTCGGCTTGTCCTATGCTCTAGGTTTGCCCAGCTAACTGCTACAGGCCACTGTCCTCTACCTGCTTTAGCTGTTGTTCCTTGGTTTGGTGCTTCTGCTCCAGGCGTTGCTTTCGGTCTGCCCAGCTAACTGATACCGGCCACTATCCTCTACTTGCTTTAGTTGTTGTTCCTCGGTCTAGTGCTTCTGCTCCAGGCGTTAGATGCCCTTTATCCCAGACGCAGGAAATTTTGTGAGGTCACTGAGATGCTTGCTGCCACTAAACTGGAGTTAGGTTCATGTCCGAGCATCATCCTTTTTGTTGAACTGCTGCAACCATATCCATAAAACAAATGAAACAATCACAGAAAAGTGAGAGAACGATATGAAAATGTGTGGCTATGTCATGCTATCCTACAACTACAATCATGCTCTTACAAAACAACAATCCTTGATTATCTAAAGCTAAACTTGAAACAAAAAGAAACTAAGTAAACTATTAGCAAACCAGCAGAATCAGAACATTGAAAACATGGAAAAAATGCACAATATCCAGCAAAACAGAAATGAACATTGTGTGAATGAATGAAACAGAGTAGGAAAACTGCCTAAAAATTTGGAACAGCTAGCGTTAATATGCAGTAAAGGGTAGCATCTATGTAGTTCAATCAATGAAACAAGAACAAAACCTTTCAAGGATACTAGCAATAAACCGAAAAGAAAGAAGCAACACTAACAACAGAACACTAAAATGAGATTGTCAATATTTGTACAGCACATAAACGAGAATCTAGTAACTCGGGTTGTTTCATTCCTTTCTCCAACCGAGGTTCCACTTTGCCATTGATGTGGATAAATGCTAAGCATCAACCCATATCAAAGCATCAAAACCAAAAGGCATAAATGAAGGAAGAAGTTATCACCCGAATGCACCAAGAGTATCTAGCCGAGAGCTAAAGAAAAAAGTGATGGTTTATTAAATTAAAAAAAAACATAAACAGTGTTTCTAGGAAAATCGAGAGCTAGTAAAAGGGAGGCAAAAAATTTCTATTAACTTTCATTGAATCAAATGCAAAGGAAATAACTTTGATAATGTGAAATACAAGTAAACAAGCAGGGAAATGAAAAACTTCATAAAAACATTAAGAAAGTTGCCATGAACAGTAAAATTGTTTGTTTTTTTAAAAAAACTATTCAGAAATTTATAGAAAGCTTTAAAAGTAACCTAAAAGCTACTCTACCCTAAATTAAAACTACTCCTAAATTACTCTACACTACTCCTAACCTAGGCTACCTAACATGTTCAATTGCCATCTTTTTCTATTTATATACACATTTAGGGGTACAATGGTAATTTTTCCATCCTAGATGAGTTGGCATTTTTTCTCCACTTGTCTTCATTTGATTTGTTGCAGCGTAGATATTTCCACATCATCAGTCTTTTTGTCCAATTGGATGTGCGATGTGGCCTGGCGTGTGTCTTCCAGAAGGTTTGCACGGTGTCCATCGATCTTATCGTTTCAGAGAAAATAAAATACGGACACCTGGCATCACGCGTGTCCAGATAACTGGTGACTCGGTCTGCAAAATTTGAAATGGTCCAGTCTCCTTTAGCTTGTTTTCAGCCCAATTTCGACTGAAACGACTGAGTTTCTTCTGGATTTATTTTATCTGCACATTAAAGAATTTTAATTAAATAAAGGGGATAATTAATAAAATAATTGGGGATTAAATAAAAATTAGGAATTTAAGCACAAATAATTCTATTAAAAATAGAATTATCAATATTGCAGTTGTCATTTTGTAGGACTTTATTAGTTTATCATACTGTCAGATGATTAGTTGATTTAGAATAGTCTTTCTACTTAGATTTTTTAATTAATTTCTGGTCATGTTCATGAATTTAAATCAGCTATTTATTTATTTATTTATTTATTGTTATATATATATAACCATGATGACATGCGCACTATGATGACCATGATAGCCTCATTAGAGGAAGACATGCACACTATGATGACCATGATGGGTCAGATCATGGCTAGGTTTGAGGGTACACTTGGTACAGCGAGATAGGCTGCACTGAATCCCCCAGCAGCTACACCCGAACTTGAGAATGTTGCACCTACACAACCTGAACCGGTTAGGCCACGAGATCCCCATATTCGACCAGTACATCTTCTAGTAGCCCCACAGCTGTATGATGATAATGATTTGGGGTATGGATACGACTGTGATATGGAGAGATTGAGGTATTTCATGGACTTTAAGCCTCATTCTTTTAGCGGGGTAAAGGATCCGACAGTGGCTAAGTACGGGATCAGCCAAATGGAGAAACTGTTTGACTTCTGTAGAAGTTTAGCTACGGAGAGAGTAGCGCTTGCGACCTTTGTACTGAGAGGCGAAGCATAGCACTGGTGGAAGTTTACAAGGCCTATGTTAAGAGCTCAGGGTATGACTTTCAAGTGGGATATGTTTTTCGGCGCTTTCCAAGAGCAATACTTCCCAAATACCGCTCGACGTAGGTTGCAGATGGAATTTTTGAATCTGACTCAAGGGAATCGAAAAGTTGATGAGTACGAGTCACGATTCACTTCACTAGGCAGATATGATCCGGACTCGATCAAGAGTGAGGTTATAAGGGTCTGTAGATTTGTAGATGGACTGAGGCTTCAATTCGAGCGAAGGTTACCCCGTTTGATGTCACTACATATAGAGAGGCTGTGCGACGGGCCCAATTATGTGAGCAGGATTATGACCTGCAGATTTTTGAGTTCAATTGGGGTAAGGACAAGTGTCAAAGGAAAATTGGGGATGGCAAGAGTGCCAAATTTAGTCAAAAATTCATGAGTAAGCGTCAGAGAGAGGCAGATGAGTTCCTGAAAAAGGATGCTAGACCTTTTATGCCTCCGACTCAGACACCAGCTAGGGGCATAGTGATCGGTAGACCCCGACCGACTACGGCTCAGTGTAGAGCATGTGGCCGATATCATGGTGGTAGGCCCTGTTACCTTCAGAGTACAAGATGTTTCAGATGTGGCAAGTTTAGACATTATGCAAAGGAATGTCCATAGACAGTTGAGGTAATTCCACAAAGGGGTAAGGAGCTAGAGAGAGTTCCTATAGTTACACCTCCTGCAAGAAAGAAAGCCTCGGTTGAAGATAAGGGGAAACAAGTTATGGGTCAAGGCAGGGTGTATGTGATAGACCAGGCATCAGCTGATACCTCTTATGGAGTGGTAAAAGGTACAATCTTGATTTTCAATTTAGAGGTTATAGCATTGTTTGATTCTGGTGCTACGCATTCCTTTATATCATCTGCATGTGCATCAAAGTTAAAAGGTTTTGTAGAACCCACATACTTGAGTAAGACTTTATTAATAAATACCCCTATGAGAGTTAGCCAATTAGCTGAGCAAGTGTATAAAGATTGTAAAGTGAAGGTAGGGGATAAGTGCATGACAGCCAATCTGATTTTGTTGAATATGTATGAAATTGATGTAATCTTGGGAATGGATTAGTTAGCTACCAATCATGCTGTCTTAGATTGTCACGCTAAGTCTATTACATTCTCTCTACCCGAAGAATGTGTTGTAAGATTTTAAGAGAAGAAATGAAATCTTAAATTTTGTGACAAGTAAAGTACATTGGTATAAATGACTTGAATGTTATTTTGAAGGTTTTATTGCTTAGGTTATGGATTTGGACAAAGTACATCCAGATATGGAGGACATTCCAATGGTTAGAGAATTCCTTGATGTCTTTCCAGACAACCTATCAGGATTGCCATCGGATAGAGAAATGGAGATTGGTATCGACTTGATGCTTGGAACTGAGTTGATATCCAAGTCACCATATAGAATGGCTCCAGTTGAGCTAGAGGAATTAAGGAAACAGTTGCAAGATATGCTAGTTAAGGGGTTTATAAGACCAAGCGTCTCACCATGGGGAGTTTCGGTATTATTTGTGAAGAAGAGAGATGGGAGCCTTGGGTTGTATATTGACTATAGGATGTTGAATAAGGCTACCATCAAGAATAAATATCCCTTGCCACGCATCGATGACCTGTTGGATCAGCTTCAAGGTGCACAAGTCTTTTCCAAGATAGATCTGAGGTCTGGGTATCATCAGTTGAAGATTCAGAAGGAGGATGTGCGCAAGACAGCGTTTTGCACCCGTTATGCCATTACGAATTTCTGGTGATGCCTTTCGGGTTGACTAATGCGCCAGTAGCTTTTATGGCTCTAATGAATGAAGTATTCAAGCCATACTTGAACCAGTTCGTGATCGTTTTCATTAATGATATATTGGTGTATTTAAGGTCCAAGGAAGATCATAAGCAACACTTAAGGATTGTTTTGCAAACCCTCCAAGAGAGAATGATGTATGCCAAACTGAGTAAATGTGACTTTTGGCTAGAGCAGATTTCCTTTTTAGGCCATGTTATATTGAAGGACGGGGTGTCAGTAGATCCATCCAAGATCGAGGCCGTTGTTTAGTGGGAACAACCCAAGACAGTTATAAAGATCAGAAGATTTCTGGGTTTGGCAGGTTACTACAGGAGATTTGTAGAGGGTTTCTCTAGATTGGCTGATCCATTGAAACGTCTTATGAGAAAGAGTGTGGAGTTTATATGGGATGAAGCTTATGAGAGGAGTTTTCAGGAACTTAAGTGCAGATTAAACACCGCACCAATTCTTATCATCCCTGACAGCTCAGGGAACTACTCAGTGTATACAGATGCTTTGCATCAAGTACTAGGCTGTGTTTTGATGCAAGATGGAAGGGTATAGCTTAAGGATCTAGACAGCTAAAAGATCATGAGAAGAATTACCCCACTCACAATTTGGAGTTGGCGATCGTACTATTTACATTGAAGATATACTTGTATGGTGAGAGATTTCAGATCTTTACGGATCACAAGAGTTTGAAATATCTATTCTCACAGAAGGAGTTAAACATAAGACAAAAAAGGTGGTTAGAACTCCTCAAGGACTATGATTGTGAGATCTTGTACCACCTGGGGAAGACAAACGTGGTCGCCGATGCATTGAGTAGAAAAAGTCTCGGGTTGGTATCACATATGATGGTTAGAGACCACGAGTTATTGGAACAATTCACAAACCTTAGTTTAGATAAGACCCTACCTGAGATTGGCAGCTATGGGATTATTGCTAGCTTGAAATTAGAACCGGAGTTGATTGAACGAATCCGACAAGCTCAACAAATTGAACAATGGTGTATTAACCTAATTAGCTAAATTCAGAAGGGGTAGGGTACAAATTTTGTATTGAGTTCAGATGGAGTACTAAGGTTTGGAGATAGAATATGTGTCAGGACCCTTTCTCAATCCATGACTTTATCCAAAAATCACTATAAATTTTTCGCATTCTTAACTTACCTTTCCGCTCTTCAATGGTTGGGCTGTGATTCGATGTCAGAGTCCTCACTTACCACATTATCCATTTTATACATACATGTCAATATATTATTACTGACTGTAACTGCTTTTATTATACATGTAAGATTATATAAAATCTAATACATATACATTCCCCATAATATATATCGTATACATCACTGTGCTGTTTCTATGTTTAGATACACAACTGTACATAATATGTATACCTGGAAATCGATAGGAACTAGCAGTGGACTCTGGGATACTGTCCCTCGATAGCTCTCACTCTACTGACGCTCTGTAGAGAGATGTAAAGAAAGGGGGGTGATCATACAACGCGCTCAGTAAGGAAATCAGGCAAGCAAGTAGATATCAACACTATCTACTCAAAATAATGCTATGCCTTGAAAACATTATTTTCTTTACTTGCTTTAAAAACATGTCTTGAAATATAATATATATACTTGTACAGAATAAATCCCATGTACAGAAAATCATGCTTTCTTTCTCAAATGTAGGCATGTAGTGCAAAACAATGCATCGTATATAAATCATGCCTTTATGTAAATCATGCCATGTATATTTAAATCACAATAAATATGGCATCAAATGATTCACAACACAAAATCGGAGTCCGACCCATCCCTCAGGTCTGTCCGCAGTTTAAATCATTCAATCAATGTGATATATCATGTAAGACTTTGTGGTTAAGTGCAAATAGTATCCTGGATTATGATCATATCCGAAATGTGATCCCAAGCAACACAGTACTCGGTGTGCAGGGCATCACAGCTGCAACGGGAGGGGGGTCAGTCCATCACAACTGTCAGCTATATCCTCCTCAACTCCAGAACAACACACGGTACAGCATACACCTCGCGCCACTCAGACACGGTACAAAGTACACCCGTGGACCCGTCCTCACGGCCAGAGTGCCTACCATAGGTCTTAGCTCTCTCACTCGTGGAATATCAACATCACAGTCAGGGTGCCTACCATAGGTCTTAGTCCTCGCGCCTGTGGAAATATCATACCACATTCATAAATACCCTCATGCTGGCCATCCTCTCAAAATGTGACACTCAGTCACACAAGAATGCGGCATGAATAGGTACCATGTATATAATATCACATACAGTGTGCGCCCTCGAGTGCGACACACAGTCGACACTGCGCTCGAACACTGTTTCACATCACAAACTCAACTCTAGTGCGAGCAATCTCCAGCAACTAGGTCAATGCATAGTTCATGTAATAAATCAAGTACGAGCAATAGCTCCAGTACTATGCTATGCACATATCAAATCAAGTACGAGCAATAGCTCCAGTACTATGTCATGTATAAACCATGAAGAATCGAGTACGAGCAACGCTCCAGTACTCTGTCATGTATCTCATGTAAAACTCGAGTACGAGCTAATCGCTCCAGCACTCTGTGTCATGCATATATCATATAAAACTGAGTACGAGTAAAACTCCAGTACTCTATCATGCATGTCATGGAAATCTAGTGCGTATAAAAATCCAGCACTAATGTATGTGGGAAACATATGAAATCCAGTGCGAGCTGTGCTCTAGCACGATTCATTCTCACATAATATGATAGATGGCTTTTTAAAAGGGATTGTTTATAAAACATCAAAATCAACACTATAAAGTGTGCTTAAGTCACATCAACCTTAAAATCATTAGCCCATCTATTTATTTTCATGCTAAACAGCAGTTAAACAATCACAATAATAGTTTCTATGCTTTTTGCAACTTTTCACAAAAGTTGACTTTTTGACTAACTAGGGGTAAAATCGTAATTTGCAACTATCGGGTAGCAATAATTATTATTCACTTTCTCTGACCCTCAGAGTTTTTAAGTGAATGTAAAAGCAGGCAAAAATACGTGTAGGTATCTCTAACTACTCGCAAAAGTCCCTTACCTCGGATCACGTCACGTGACCTCACTTCCTCGGTGCTGCTAAATCCCGTAGTCCGATCAGCTCTCAATGTAAACTCCGGAGCTATAAATAACCATTCCTCAGGTTAATTATAATTTTCCTACTGTATTACACATTAATACAGTCTATTATCCCTTAATGGGCCTTAAAAATCCTTAATGGGCCTAACTAGGCCTTAAGTCCATTTTCATTTTACTATTCACTTTCGTTGGGCCTATTGGGCTTGTGGGGCCCACCAACTCTTATTGGGCTTATCCTAGGCCCATTACACCTTATTGGGCCTAAAATAATTGGGCTTGGCCCATTGGGCCTCTCGGTCACATGCCATGGCTGAGAGCTACTCATGCCTCGGTTTCACCATGGCATGCCATCCATGCCTATTATCTAGCCATTTTCACTTAGGCATTTTCACAAACACCTGATAGGCAACATTACCAATCATCATATAGTTCATTTAAGCATTTTATCAAACACCTTGGTTGCCAACAAATTACATGTATTAATTAATCAATTTGATTAATTCTAATTACACCATTAACATTAATACATGTACACTAATCCATTTATGTCTTAAAATCATATTGACATAATTTAACATCCCATTACTCACTCTCAGCCTAACCCACTTCATGGTGATTTAATATGTTTCAATGCTTAAAACATATATCAACATACTTGAAATCATTCATACATTAACATATATGAAATTGGAAATTAGAAAATATACCAATTGTTGTGTTCACCCTTTTGCCGAAACTTTGGAGGCTCTCAGTTTGCTCTCTATGGCTCCTTGATAGCCAATTCCAACATATGTCAATCTCCTTTCAATTTGGAACAACTTCCATGAAGAATGCAAGTTCCAAATATGCCTAATTCCTAGTGATTTCTAGTGAGAGAAAGCTTGGAAAATATGTTTCAATGGTTTCTTCTTCTAGCCGGATTTGGTGTGATGAAGATGACAATGGTGTGGCTGAATTTATAAGCCATATACTTAGCCATTAAGCTTTACTTTTCAGCCATTTAACTTGACTTTCCAAACCTTAGCCATGAGTCACCTTATGAGTCACCTTATGAGTCATAGTTAACTTTAACTATGGTTAGATATTTATCTCATGGGCTTTTCCATTTGGGCTTCTCGGTTTGGGCTTTCCTAATGGGCTTTCGGGCTGAAATTTTTACTATACCTCAGGCCTTTTATTGTCTCAAAATTTGGCCGATCAATTGGTCTAACAATTCGGTCTAAAGGACCTAAGAATTTCGATATACGTTTAGTATACCTTAATGGGCTTTAAAATTTTCACCTTAGGCCCATTACGTTTTTAACCATTAAATTTAATCCGGAATCCTTTCGAATAAATTTTCCTTACTTCCGAGGATGATTATCTTATATTCTGGCCAAGAATATTTTTCTCCAAATATTCCTCCACACTTAGGTTAATTTTTTTACCATGATTAGTCAACTATGGTAAAAGTCCACTTTCTTAACTATAGTTGACTTTTTCCTTAACCATTGACCATGTTGACTTTTTCTCAAAATTTTGAGAGTGTCATATCTTTTGTCTTACACTCTCATCTTTATATTCCAACTGCTCCCGGTGGATAATTTCACCCGAAACTCCTTTTCTTGCCAAAAAGGTCCATTTTACCCTTTTTAGCTTTTACTCTCGTTTTATATGTTCGGGACTAAATCAAGCTGACTTTCCTTCATGAGTTCTCTATGCTCTCTTATTTTAAGTTCTTATTTTCGGTCAGAATGATTTAGAATAACTCGGTTTAGCCTGTGATACCCATCGCTCACATTAGGCATTTTATGTAGCTTTTGCGTGTTAATTCATTTCAATAACACTTTAAGTCTAGTAAATACTCTTCTTATGATTCAACTATAATTACATAGTATTCATACACATAGGAATCATAAGGTACAAGCTACAAAGATCTGGGTCTGACAATATGTGTTCCTAAGGATTCAGCGTTTAGAAAGTTGATCTTGTCAGAGGCTCACTCATCAAGATATACAATACACCAGGGGAGTAGTAAAATGTATCTGAATCTTCGGGGAGTGGTCTGGAATGAAGAGGGACATAGCTGAGTATGTCGCTAGATGTCTCTTTTGTCAGCAAGTAAAAGTTGAACATTAGAAACTAGGTGGATTATTACAACCTCTACCGATACCGACAAGGAAGTAGAAGTACGTCACCATGGATTTTATGATGAGGTTACCGAGAACCCGTAAGAACTATGATGCTATATAGGTGATAGTAGATCGGTTAACGAAATTGGCACAATTTTTAGCCATGAGATCTATAGATACATTGAGTGCACTGGCGAACCTGTATGTGAGAGAAATAGTGAGGTTGCATGGAGTCCTAGGGAGTGTTGTTTCTGATCGGGATGCCCGCTTCACTTCCCACTTTTGGGGACATTTTCAGGAAGCGATAGGGACCCAGTTGAGCTTTAGCACCACTTTTCATCCTCAGGCAGATGGTCAGTCAGATAGGACTATACAGACCTTGGAGGATATGTTGAAAGCGTGTGTGCTGGATTTTAGAGGCTCATGGGACGATCACTTGTCATTGATTGAGTTCGCCTACAATAACAGTTATCACTCAAGTATTGGTATGGCCCCTTATGAGGCACTATACGGTCGTAGATGTCGATCGCCCATTGGTTGGGAAGAAGTTAGTGACAGATAGTTGCTAAAACAAGCCTCCGAGGATGTTTAAATAATATGCACGAGGCTACGAACAGCTCAATGTCAACAAAAGAGCTACGCTGATAGGAGACAAAGACCACTTGAGTTTGATGTGGGTGAGTCCATATTTTTAGAGTATCTCCTTCTAAGGGAATAACGAGGTTCGGGAAGAAAGGAAAACTAAGTCCTTGTTACATTGGTCTCTTTGAGATCTTTGATAGAGTGAGAGATGGAGCATATAGGCTAGCCTTACCACCTGAGCTAGCGGAAGTCCACAATGTCTTCCATGTTTCTATGCTTCGGAAGTACTACCCGGATCCGACACATGTAATTAGCTATGAGCCGTTAGAGCTCAAGGAGGATATGTCGTATGTCGAGAGGCCGATCCGAATATTGGACAAAAAAGAGAAGGTGTTGCAGAACAAGATGATTTCATTGGTTAAGGTTTTGTGGCATCATCACACCATGGAAGAGGCCACATGGGAATTGGAGAATTTGATGCGGGAGAAGTATCCCGAGTTATTCACAGAGTGATTAGTTCAAATTTGAAGGACCAAATTTTCTAAGTGGGGAGAATGTGAGACCCCGTATAGGTTTAACCTTATATATACATGTAAATGAGTTCAAAGGTATAGTGATATACTTGTATTGTGAATTATATGTAATGTAAGTCCATAAGTTTAAGGCACACACATGTAATAGAAGTTGTGATTGTACGTACAATTTACTATATAAATGAATGTGAAGAAATGGACTTAAACATGGGAAGAATGTGAGTGAGATGGAATATGAGTGGTATGGTGAAATGGAAGGAAGATTTCATAAGTTGTACACTTTCATTTGGTTTATATCATGAACCTTTGGTTATACAAAGGTTACACTCAAGTTTTAATGTGCATAAGGTATGGATGGATGTCATTTCAAGTCTTAAAGATAATCGAATGAGAAAATGACTATGGCAGCAAATTAAGGATGTTTGGTATAAGTTTTCTGCAGAAAACTACAATAAGCTCTGAAAATATAAAGGCCAGATCGATCTCATAGGATGAGAGATTGATCTGAAAGAGCCAGAATGCTCTTATTTGAGTAATGGAATAGAGTAGATCGATCCCTAATGGAGTCAGATCGATCTCCTTAGCTCTCGGGTGAGAAGCAGTTCGATCTCCCCTAAGACCAGATCGATCTCCCTTAAGACAAGATCGATCTCCTTAAGCTTCTATTAGACAGCAGATCGATCTCAAACCTCGACAGATCGATCTCCTGCATTCAAAATGCCTTGGAAAAGAGGGATTTTAAGAGGACCAGATCGATCTCCACACAAGGCAGATCGATCTCATCAAGCTGAATCTATAAATAGGAGCAGTTGGATCTGCAGATTTCAGGATAAAACCATTTCTTTCCATTCCAAACTCAAAAACCTAGCTTTCTCACTCCTAAATCCAGCCATTTTCAGTAAGATTTGAGGGAAGCTATTAGAGACAAAGTTGTTCACATCACAGAGAAGAACAACATAGTTGGGAGGCATTTTCCCTATTTGTTGGATTTAAGCAACAAGGTGTATTTCCATTGCAGCAAGGAGTAAATCGAGCTAGGTGAGTTTCTAACGTAAATACCTAACTACATTTGTTTGGATATTGATACGGGAAATGATTAGTATGCATAGAAATGATAGAAACTACCTAGAAAGTAAAGAACTCACCATAACCTAGAAATGGTCTAGTATGAGAAAGTGGAAGGTAGAAGCATTAATGATGAATGAGTTATCTTAAGAGGATGATTGTGTTGTGGGTATGATTTGGATGTGTTGATATTAGGATAAATTGTAAGATTTACCATAAGGGGTAAAATGTATATTTAAAGCATTGGGTAAATGCTTAGTTGAGCAAGAGTTAGAAACGTTAACTCAAGTGCTTGATGGATGAATTGTAATTCCCGATGATACACTAGAACAAGTCGAGATAAGAACGTGAGAAGCATAAAGGAGGACAGTTGCACATATGTAAATCGAGGTAAGGGACTGTGTGTTAGCTATAGAGATGTTTGTACGTATTTTACGGTAATTTCACAGATATATCGCTAGAATTAGTACGATACTACAATTCTATGAAACGATATGGAAGCATGAAATGTACTATGATATATATATGTGTGTTAAGAAATGGGAAGGGGTAAGGAAATAGCATGATATTCACGTTTTCAATGTTTTTCTCAATTTTTTTGTATTGATATTGGTGATTGAGAAATGATGACGATAGGTTGGCTAATTTTACATGTTTTGAGTTTAAAAAAGAAAAAGAAAATAGCCATCTATCAGATTTGAGATGAGATTTGGCGTTGAAGCTCTAGCTCACACCCATTTTAATGACTTTAGCTATGTGCTGGAGTGTTAGCTCGCACATGTTTCTATGCTTTTGATGTGCCTTGCTGGAGTTTAACTCGCATGATGGTTTTAAGAAAAGTGCTGGAGCATTGCTCGTACTTGTTTTTAATAAGTTAAGGTAAACTTGGGAATTTGGGACCCAAGGGGATACCAGCCGACCGCCTTTGAACGGGCTGGGCCTTAACGATAGATCGTACCGCGCTAGAGCCTTACGATGACTGTGTGTCACGCTGCTTGCTCGCCAAGTATATGAGACATGGTTCAGGATGAAAAGTCTATCGGAGTTAGAGTATGGACTTGGGTCCATGGTCGTACGTATTACTGTGTAGTTGTCCGTGGATATACTATGTACAGTGCTAGATTTACGTGAGTACGAGTATCGCGTAGATGTCGCATGGCATACTTTATACCGTGAGTATATGAGGAGATGAGGTCGATTGAGATCAGCTGGAGGGTAGGACTAACCTATCCCCCTTCAGGTGAAGTGATGCCCTGTGCACACCTGATCAGTGAGGCTTGGGATCACTGACTATGGCCATATGTCGTGGATATTTGATTGCCAAAGATTCCATACCTGTCTCAGAGATTCGAGAAACAGATACAACTCAGAAAAGAAAGAGATTTGAGGAAAAGATATGATTAAGAAAGTAAAGAGATTTGGGGTTTTAATAAATCTCGGATTTAAACACTTGTGCCATGAGGGCATAGTTTTAAGTATCATGTTTTAAAATGGAAGCATGACATATATGATTTACATGAAAATGCAAGAGAGAAATGTATGTTTAACAGCATTTTCATATGATATATCCATTTATGATGAAAACATGGTTTTGGTTTATACATGCATGGGCTATGTAGGTAGTACGATATCTACTTGCTAGCATTCATTTCCTTACTGAGCTGTGTTTTGCTCATCCCACTATTTTCCCCCTCCAGGTACTGAGAAGTAGTAGAGCGATGGTTTCTAGATTCCTTTTTGAGTTGGACAGCTCCCGCCAGTCGTAAAGGTATAAGAATTATATACACAAGCGTATTTTGTATTTATCTTGTCGTACCGCACAGTTATGCCTTGGAATTGTAAACAACTTTATGAGGATGATATGTAAGTACAATGCATTTATACAATTGATTTTATTTATCTACACACACTTGGGAGTATGAATAGAAGTTTTTAAATTTTCTGTTGTAAATGTATATATTTTAGTTATTGCATCGTCTCATAGCCCAATCGTAGTATCGTAGGTATGGATAAAATGGGCACCTGGAAGTGGGGTGTGACAGATTTGGTATCAGAGCATGTTTGGTTTGATGTGAGTCGATGTTTAGGACTAAGAAACATACATCCCCAAGATACTATGCGATATTTAGATACAAATGTGTATACGGAGGTGGTAGTAAATTAAACGTTTGTTATAAATGCAGCAAAGTTATCAGGCTTGTGAGATATGCCTGAGAGACACCGTAAGAGGGGAGAGAGCTCGAGAGCTCAAGGGCGAAATGACAGGACTGAGAGGCATAGTAGATCGTCCTCTAGTGATGAGCCTCAGGAACAGATAGAGGCTTTCGATTCTTGGATAGCCCGATTAGAGGAAGACATGTGCACTATGATGACCATGATGGGTTAGATCATGGCTAGGTTTGAGGGTACACTAGGTACAATGGGACAGACTGCACCAAATCCCCCAACAACTGCACCAGAACCTAAGAATTTTACACCTGCACAACTTGAACTGGTTAGGCCACGAGATCCCTATATTTGACGAGTACCTCCTCCAGTAGACCCACAACAGTATGATGATGATGATTTGGGGTATGGATATGACTGTGATATAGAGAGGTTGAGGCATTTCATGGACTATAAGCCTCCTTCTTTTAGCAGGGTAAAGGATCCGGTAGTGGCTGAGGATTGGATCAGCCAAATGGAGAAACTGTTTGACTTCTGTAGATGTTCGGCTACGAAGAGAGTAGCGCTTGCAGCTTTTGTACTGAGAGGCGAAGCAGAGCACTGGTGGAAGCCCACCAAGCCTATATTGAGAGCTCAGGGTATACCTATCACGTGGGATATGTTTTTGGGCACTTTCAGAGAGCAATACATCCTAGATACCGCTCGACGTAGGTTGCAGATACAAATTTCTGAATATGACTCAAGGGAATCAAACAGTTGATCAGTACAAGTCACGATTCACTTCACTAGGCAGATATGATCCGGACTCGATTATGAGTGAGGCTATAAGGGTCTGTAGATTTGTAGATGGACTG
Source organism: Firmiana major (assembly GCA_033439115.1). NCBI lineage: Eukaryota > Viridiplantae > Streptophyta > Magnoliopsida > Malvales > Malvaceae > Firmiana > Firmiana major. Next base: position 47,007,728 of record CM065905.1, read on the forward strand.
AGGCCTTCAATTCGAGCGAAGTTAGCTCTGTTTGATGTCGCTACATATAGAGAGGCTTTGCGACGGGCCCAGTTATGTGAGCAGGATTATGACTTGCAGATTTTTGAGTTCAGTTGGGGTAAGGACAAGTGTCCAAGGAAAATGGGAGATGGCAAGAGTGCCAAATTTGGTCAAAAATTCATGAGTAAGCGTCAGAGAGAGGCATATGAGTTCCAAAAAAGGCTGCTAGACCTTTTATGCCTCTGACTCAGACACCAACTAGGGGCATGTGATCGGTGGACCCCGACAGACTACGGATTAGTGTATAGCATGTGGCCGATATCATAATGGTAAGCCCTGTTACCTTCAAAGTACACGATGCTTCAGATGTGGCAAGTTTGGACATTATGCAAAGGAATGTCCAGAGACAGTTAAGATAATTCCACAGAGGGGTAAGGAGCCAGAGAGAGTTCTTACAGTTACACCTCCTGCAAGAAAGAAAGCCTCGGCTGAAGAAAAGGGGAAATAAGTTGTGGGTCAAGGTCGGGTGTATACGATAGACCAAGCATCAACTGATACCTCTTCTGAAGTGGTAAAAGGTACAATCATGATTTTCAATTTGGAGGTTATAACTTTGTTTGATTCTGGTGCCATGCATTCCTTTATATCACCTGCATGTGCATCAAAGTTAAAAGGTTTTGTAGAACCCACATACTTGAGTAGGACTTTATTAATAAGTACCCCTATGAGAGTTAGCCAATTAGCTGAGCAAGTGTATAAAGATTGTAAAGTGAGGGTAGGGGATAAGTGCATGACAGCCAATCTGATCTTGTTGAATATGTATGACATTGATGTAATCTTGGGAATGGTTTGGTTAGCTACCAATCATGCTGTCTTAGACTATCACGCTAAGTCTATTACATTCTCTCTACCCAAAGAATGAGTTGTAAGATTTTAAGAGAAGAAATGACTTGAATGTTGTTTTGAAGGTTTTATTGCTTAAGTGGTGGATTTGGATAAAGTACATCCGGATATGGAGGACATTCCAGTGGTTAGAGAATTCCCTGATGTCTTTCTAGACAACCTACTGGGACTGCCATTGAATAGAGAAATGGAGTTTCGTATCGACTTGATGCCTGAAATCGAGCCGATATCCAAGTCACCATATAGAATGGCTCCAGTTGAGCTAGAGGAATTAAGGAAACAGTTGCAAGATATGCTAGATAAGGGGTTTATAAGACTGAGCGTCTCACCATGGAGAGCTCCGATATTATTTGTGAAGAAGAGAGATGGGAGCCTTAGGTTATGTATTGACTACAGGATGTTGAACAAGGCTGCCATTAAGAATAAATATCCCTTGCCACACATCGATGACCTATTGGATCAGCTTCGGGGAGCGCAGGTCTTTTCCAAGATAGATCTGAGGTTTGGGTATCATCAGTTGAAGATTCAGAAGGAGGATGTGCCTAAGATAGCTTTCTGCACCCGCTATGGCCATTACGAATTCCTGATGATTCCTTTCGGGTTGACTAATGCGCCAACAGCTTTGATGGCTCTAATGAATGAAGTATTCAAGCCATACTTGGACCAGTTCATGATCGTTTTCATTAATGATATATTGGTGTATTCAAGGTCCAAGAAAGATTATGAGCAACACTTAAGGATTGTTTTGCAAACCCTCCAAGAGAGAAGGATGTATGCCAAACTGAGTAAATGCGACTTTTAGCTGGAGCAGATTTCCTTTTTGGGCCATGTTGTATCGAAGGATGGGGTGTCAATAGATCCATCCAAGATCGAGGCCATTGTTCAGTGAGAACAGCCCAGGACAGTCACAGAGATCAGAAGCTTTCTGGGTTTGGTAGGTTACTACAGGAGATTTGTAGAGGGTTTCTGTAGATTGGCTGCTCCATTGACACGTCTTACAAGGAAGAGTGTGGAGTTTATATGGGATGAAGCTTATGATAGGAGTTTTCAGGAACTTAAGCACAGATTAACCACCGCGCCAGTTCTTATCAACCCTAACAGATCAGGGAACTACTCGGTGTATACAGATGCTTCGCATCAAGGACTAGGCTGTGTTTTGATGCAAGATGGAAGGGTAGTAGCTTATGGATTGAGACAGCTAAAAGATCATGAGAAGAATTACCCCACTCACGATTTGGAGTTCACGGCTGTAGTATTTGCATTGAAGATATGACGCCACTACTTGTATAGTGAGAGATTTTAGATCTTTACGGATCACAAGAGTCTGAAATATCTATTCTCACAGAAGGAGTTAAACATGAGACAAAGAAGGTGGTTAGAACTCCTCAAGGACTATGATTGTGAGATCTTGTACCACCCAGGGAGGCAAACGTGGTCGCCGATGCATTGAGTAGAAAAACTCTCGGGTTGGTATCACATATGATGGTTAGAGAGCACGAGTTGTTGGAACAATTCACAAACCTTAGTCTGGATATGACCCTACCTGAGATTGGCAGCTATTGGATTATTGCTAGCTTGAAATTAGAACCGGAGTTAATTGAGAGAATCCGACAAGCTCAGCAAATTGATCAATGGTTTATTAACCTGATTAGCCAAATTTAGAAGGGGAAGGGTACAGATTTTGTATTGAGTTCAGATGGAGTACTAAGGTTTGGAGATAGAATATGTGTTCCTAAGGGTTCAGAGATGAGAAAGTTGATCTTCTTAGAGGCTCACACATCGAGATATACAGTACACTCGTGGAGTAGTAAAATGTATCAGAATCTCCGGAAGGTGTATTGGTGGTCTGGAATGAAGAGGGACATAGCTGAGTATGTCGCTAGATGTCTCATTTATCAGCAAGTAAAAGTTGAAGATCAGAAACCAGGTGGATTGTTACAACCTCTACCGATACTGACATGGAAGTAGGAGCACGTCACCATGGATTTTGTGATGAGGTTATCGAGAACCCGTAAGAACCATGATGCTATATGGATGATAGTAGATCGTTTAACGAAATCGGCACACTTTTTAGCCATGAGATCTACAGATACATTGAGTGCACTAGCGGACCTGTATGTACGGGAAATAGTAAGGTTGTATGGAGTCCCAGTGAGTGTTGTTTCTGATCGGGATGCCCACCTCACTTCCCACTTTTGAGGACATTTTTAGGAAGCAATGGGGACCCAGTTGAGCTTTAGCACTGCTTTCCATCCTCAAACAAATGGTCAGTCAGAAAGGACTATACAGACCCTGGAGGATATGTTGAGAGCGTGTGTGCTAGATTTTAGAGGCTCATGGGACGATCACTTGCCATTGATTGAGTTCGCCTACAATAACAGTTATCACTCAAGTATTGGTATGGCCCCTTATGGGGCACTATACGGTCATAGATGTTGATCGCCCATTGGTTAGGAAGAAGTTGGTGACAGACAATTGCTCACTCTCGATTTGGTTAAACAAGCCTCTGAGGATGTTCAGATAATATGCAGAGGCTGTGAATAGCTCAAAGTCGACAAAAGAGCTACGCTGACAGGAGAAGGAGACCACTTGAGTTTGATGCGGGTGAGTTCGTATTTTTTAGAGTATCTCCTTCTAAGGGAATAACGAGGTTCAGGAAGAAAGGAAAACTAAGTCCTCGTTACATTGGTCCCTTCAAGATCTTGGATAGAGTGGGAGATAGAGCTTATAGGCTAGCCTTACCACCTGAGCTAGCTGAAGTCCACAATGTCTTCTATGTTTCTATGCTTCAGAAGTACTACCCAGATCCGACACATGTAATTAGCTATGAGCCGTTGGAGCTCAAGGAGGATATGTCGTATGTCAAGAGACCAATCTGAATATTGGACAGAAAAGAGAAGGTGTTGCAGAAAAAGACGATTTCATTAGTTAAGGTTTTGTGGCAACATCACACCGTGGAAGAGGCCATATGGGAATTGGAGAATTTGATGCGGGAGAAGTATCCCGAGTTATTCACAAAGTGATTGGTTCAAATTTAGAGGACCAAATTTTCTAAGTCGGGAGAATGTGAGACCTTGTATAGGTTTAACCTTATATATATACATGTAAATGAGTTCAAAGGTATGGTGATATACTTGTAATGTGAATTATATGTAATGTAAGTCCATAAGTTTAAGGTGCACACATGTAATAGAAGTTGTGATTGTATGTACGAGTTACTATATATATGAATGTGAAGAAATGGACTTAAACATGGGAAGAATGTGAGTGAAATGGAATATGAGTGGTATGGTGAAATGGAAGGATGATTTCATACGTTGTGCACTTTCATTTTGTTTATATCATGTACCTTGGTTATACAAAGGTTACACACATGTTTTAATGTGCATAATGTATGGATGGATGTCATTTCAAGTATTAAAGATTATCGAATGAGAAAATGACTATGGCAGCAATTAAGGATGTTTTGGTATAAGTTTTCTGCAGAAAACTGCAGTAAGATCTGGAAATATGAAGGCCAGATCGATCTCATATGATGAAAAATTGATCTGAAAGAGCCAGAATGCTCATATTTGAATAATGGAATAGAGCAGATAGATCTCCAAGGGAGTCAGATCGATCTCCTTAGCTCTCGGGTTGGAAGCAGATCAATCTCCCTTAAGACCAGATCGATCTCCTTAAGCTTCTGTTGACATCAAATCAATCTCAAGCCTCGACAGATCGATCTCCTGCCTTCAAAATGCCTTGGAAAAGAGGGATTTTAAGAGGACCAGATCGATCTCCACCCAAGGCAGATCGATCTCATCTAGCTGAATCTATCAATAGGAGCAACAGATTTCGAGACAAAACCATTTCTTTCCATTCCAAACTTAAAAACCTAGCTTTCTCACTCCTAAATCCAGTCGTTTTCAGTAAGATTTAAGGGAAGCTATTAGAGACAAAGTTGTTCACATCAAAGAGAAGAACAACATAGTTGGGAGGCATTTTCCCTATTTGTTGGATTTAAGCAACAAGGTGTATTTCCATTGGAGCAAGGAGGAAATCGAGCTAGGTGAGTTTCTAACGCAAATACCTAACTACATTTGTTTGGATATTGATTTGGGAAATGATTAGTATGCATAGAAATGATAGAAACTACCTAGAAAGTAAGGAACTCACCATAACCTAGAAATGGTCTAGTGTGAGAAAGTGGAAGGTAGAAGCATTAATGATGAATGAGTTATCTTAAGAGGATGATTGTGTTGTGGGTATGATTTGTATGTGTTGATATTGGGATAAATTGTTAGATTTACCATAAGGGTTAAAATGTATATTTAAAGCTTTGGATAAATGCTTAGTTGAACAAGAGTTAGAAACGTTAACTCAAGTGCTTGATGGATGAATTGCAGTTCCCGATGATACACCGGAACAAGTCGAGATAAGAATGAGAGAAGCATAAAGGAGGACAGTTGCACACAAGTAAATCGAGGTAAGGGACTGTGTGTTAGCTATAGAGATGTTCGTACGTATTTTACAGTAATTTCGTAGATATATCGCTAGAATTAGTACGATACTACAATTCTATGAAACGATATGGAAGCATGAAATGTACTATGATATATATATATATATATGTGTTGAGAAATGGGAAGGGGTAAGGAAATAGCATGATATGCATGTTTTCAATGCTTTTCTCAATTATTTTGTATTGATATTGGTGATTGAGAAATAATGACGATAGTTTGGCTAATTTTACATGTTTCGGCATGATGAGGCATGTTGCATAAATAAACATGTTTTGACTTTTTTAAAAAAGGGTAAATAGCCATCTATCAGATTTGTGATGAGATTTGGTGTTGAAGCTCTAGCTCACACCTGTTTCAATGACTTTGACTATGTGCTAGAGTGTTAGCTCGCACATGTTTCTATGCTTTTGATGTGCCGTGCTAGAGTTTAACTCGCACGATATTTTTGAGAAAAGTGTTGGATCATTGCTCGCACCTGTTTTTAATGAGTTGAGGTAAACCTGGGGGTTTGGGACCCAAGGGGATGCCAGTGGACAGCCTTTGAACGGGTTGGGCCTTAACAATAGATCGTACCGCATTGGAGCCTTGCGATAACTGTGTGTCACGCTGCTTACTCGCCCAGTATATGAGACATGGTTCAGGATGAAAAGTCCATCAGAGTTAGAGTATGGATTTGGTTCCACGGTCTTACATAGTACTGTGTAGTTGTCCGTTGGTATACTATGTACCGTGCTGGGTGCACTTGAGTACGAGTATCGCATAGATGACACATGGCGTACCTTATACCGTAAGTATATGAGGAGATGAGATTGAGATGAGTCAGAGGGTAGGACTGACCCATCCCCCTTCAGGCGAAGTGATGCCCTATGCACACTTGATCCGTGAGGCCTGGGATCACTGACTATGGCCATATGTCATGGATATTTGATTGCCGAAAATTCCATGCCTGTCTTAGAGATTCGAGAGACATATACAACTCAGAAAAGAAAGAGATTTGAGGAAAAGATATGATTGAGAAAGTAAAGAGATTTTGGGTTTTGATAAATCTCGGATTTAAACATTTATGTCGTGAGGGCATAGCTTTATGATTTGTGTTTTAAAATGGAAGCATGACATATATGATTTACATGAAAATGCAAATGATAAATGTATGTTTAAAAGCATTTTCGTATGATATTTCCATTTAAGATGAAAACATGGTTTTGGTTTATACATGCATGGGCTATGTAGCAAGTACGATAACTACCTGCTAGCATTCATTTCCTTACGAGCTGTGGTTTGCTCATCCCACTAGTTTCCCCCTCTAAGTACTGAGAAGTAGTAGAGCGGTGGTCTCTAGATTCCTTTTTGAGATAGCAACTCTCGCCAGTCATAAAGGTATAAGAATTGTATACACAAGCGTATTTTGTATCTATCTTGTCGTATTGCACAGTTATGCCTTGGAATTGTAAACAGCTTTATGGGGATGATATGTAAGTACCATGTATTTATACAATTGATTTTATATATCTACACACACCTGGAAGAGTGAATAGAAGTTTTTAAATCTTCTGCTGTAAATGTATGAATTTTAGTTATTGCATCGTCTCACAGCCCAACCGTAAAAGCCTAGGTATGGATAAAAAGGGCACCTAGAAGTGGGGTGTGACATGCTACCAAAGCAAAGCCTCCCAACGCTACCAAAAGGGAGGAATAATCGGACTTACATGTTACCAGAACAAGGCCCGATGTGTATTCAACATGACACGCCTAAGTCTCAATCATTAGCCATTGTCATAAAGAAAAATTGTTTAGCCTTCACGTAGAACTCATAATGGTTTTTCTCTCATAAAACTCATTTAAAACATTCGTGTACTTAACACAAAACATATTAAAATCGAGTTCCAACCGACAAAACACGCACACATTTTCTCAAATCTCAATATTGCCTTAACGTAGAGCCCAAGTTATTTTTCACGTAAACTCTACGGTGTATAAAGTGATTTTACACTTAGCTCATAAACTCATAAAACATTAGGCTCCAACCAACTATAAAAATCGTGTGCAATCTTATCACGACACAACACTAAAGATGCTTGCATTCTCAAATCATGGTTCTTGCTACAAACAGTTCATCAAAACACATACACAAATGGTTTAGTTTTTCCTTACCTCTTTGCACCTCGTATAGTGCAATCGTTCCCCCGTATCACAGACTAGCCTCGCATTCCACTTTGGAACTCCCGAGCTGTCCAAACGATGTTAAAAACATCAATGCCTCGACTCAATTACATTATCGAGCATACATTTGCTCATATTTCTCACTAACACCTAAATCTCTTAATTCTCATAACTCTATCACCATTCATAATCCCATTTACTACATTTCCAATCCTACATTTATTGTGAAAAATCCATGCTGATATTTATCTCATTGCCTAAATTTACAATTTATAGACAAAAATCCCAATTTACCACAAATTGCATAATAACAACTATACTCCAGCCAAATCACAATTTCATCTATCTCTGATCATTTTCCAACTATTTCATCACAATGCCCATGTCCACAATCATTAAAGATTAATTCAAAATCAAGGATTAGAGTTTAGAGATTACCCAAACTTGTGGAGTGCTTAACTCACACCTCGATTCGATTCGTCTTTCGATTTCCAAGTATGTTGTTCTCCTTTGGATGAGGAACAACTTTCCATCTTGCTACAACCTTTGATTCGGGCAGAAATGGGGGCTTTGGAAGAGAGAGAAAGCTAGGGCTCGGTTAAAATGGAGGTTTAAAGAGAGAGAAAAGATGAAATGCAGGAAAACACAAGGGTTCTTTTATAGACGGAGGGTAGGAGATCGATCTGGCTCTTGATGAGATCGATCTGCATTTGAATTTGGGGACGATTTGGGGTAAATTTTATGCCTAGGAGATCGATCTGTCGTGGGGTGAGATCGATCTCTTAATAGCTTTATGAGATCGATCTACTCAAATTATGAGATCGATCTCTAGTTTACAAAATGCTTCATGAGATCGATCTACTCTATGACCCATGTCACCACATCTAAAACATCCACGGATCATCCCAGTACATCTTCCCTCATGTGATTGGCACAGTATGTACAAACCCTTATCTCAGGCCTAACATACTGAGGGGTCTCCTTGATAATAGGATAAGCTCTGGGTCTCTCCAATCGGCCCTTCTGTACCTCAATCCTTCCTCTCCTGAAGGAACCTCTCCGAACATCTGCCTGGGACATCGCTGGCCTCTTGTCCTTATCCCTAGCCACTTCTTTGAACTCATTCTAGGATTGCACAATTTTAATTCCCCTCTCAATCTCTTGTGCTCGTCTTAAAGCATCTCCAAACTCCGTAATACACAACCCAATCAATCGATCTCTGATGATGGGCTTCAATCCATACACAAATCTCTCGGTATGGAGCTCTTCATTCTTGAAGGTCTTTGGGTCATATCTCAGCAGAGTGGTAAATCGGCTCTCATAATCATCCACAGACATGTCGCCTTGTACCAAACTCAAAAACTCTGCTTTCCTCCTTCTCTGGGCAGCTTGTGGTACGTATTGGGCTCTGAAGGTTGTCTGAAACTCTTCCCAACTAATCACATCTTGGTGGGACATCAGAATACCTTGGGTAGTACCCCACCAATCTCGATCTCTCCCTTTCAACATATAGGCACTCATACTGACCCTCTCAGCATCTGTGCACCCCATATAGTCAAATATAACTCTCAACTCCGTCAACCACTCCTCAACCTCTGTAGGATCCTTCTTTCTCCTAAATGCGGGTGGATTCATTTTCAAAAAGTCCTTCAGTCGGACCATACTTTAGTCATCAGGCTGAGTGACGGGAGGCACTGGGTCCATTTGTACTGGGGGTACGGGAGGTCCTTGTTGTGGTGTAGGAGTAGTAACCAAGGCATTAACTCCAAAATGTTGCACAAATAGCGCTGCCATTTGCTCAAATCCCTACCTTACATCGATCTAAATCCGGTTAAATCGAGAGTTAGGACTTTCTGGTTGTGGGGCAGGTGGCGGAGGGGACTTTACCTGGCTCCTCGAATGATCTCGTCGTTTACTCATTCTCTATCTCAACTCGTCTCCTACGCGTACATACCAAAATCAATTGAAATCTCAATCCTCAATTTCAATCCATGACCAGAAAATTACAGACGCTTGGGATGTATTCTAATTCACTTAACCGACACTGTCAGTACTAAAAACCCTAAGCTTTGATACCAAATAAACTCTGTGACGCCCCGAAACGCGAAAAATAGGGCAAATTTATAACTTTTTACTCATCAAATCACAATTAAGGGTGCATTCTTGTGCAGTGTCATACATCATCATACTTATCATGCCTCAAGGTCTCATCATTAAATAGTATATATCATATCATATACATTACTCAATTTCAAATTTAATTAATCCTAATACATCCCATACATCATCTTACATCAAGTGTCTGTAAATATAACTCTAGTTTGGATACATGAATATTAAATATATACCTCAATACACAACATACGGCCTGGAGCTCAAGTCCTCCACTAGCCTCTAATCCGTATGTCGCAGGGAACTCATGTCAGACCCAGATTTTTTTGTAGCTTGTACCTATGATTCCTATGTGTATGAACACTATGTAATTATAGTTGAATCATAAGAAGAGTATTTACTAGACTTAAAGTGTTATTGAAATGATTTAACACGCAAAAGCTACATAAAATGCCTAATGTGAGCGATGGGTATCACAGGCCAAACCGAGTTATTCTAAATCATTCTGACTGAAAATAAGAACTTAAAATCAGAGAGCATAGAGAGCTCATGAAGAGAAGTCAGCTTGATTTAGACCCGAACATATAAAACAAGTGTAAAAGCTAAAAAGGGTAAAATGGACCTTTTTGGCGAGAAAAGGAGTTTCGGGTGAAATTATCCACCGGGAGCGATTGGAATATAAAGACGAGAGTGTAAGACATAAGATATGATGCTCTCGAAATTTTAAGAAAAAGTCAACATAGTCAATGGTTAAGGAAAAAGTCAACTATAGTTAAGAAAGTGGACTTTTACCATAGTTGACTAATCATGGTTAAAAATTAACCTAAGTATGGAGAAAAATTTGGGAAAAAATATTCTTGGCCAGAATACAAGATAATCATCCCCAGAAGTAAGGAAAATTTATACGGAAGGATTTCGGAATAAATTTAATGGTTAAAAATGTGATGGGCCTAAGGTAAAAATTTTAAAGCCCATTAAGGTATACTAAACGTATGTTGAAATTTCTAGGTCCTTTAGACCGAATTGTTGGACCAATTGATCGACCAAATTTTGAGACAATTAAAGGCCTGAGGTATAGTAAAAATTTCAGCCCGAAAACCCATTAAGAAAGCCCAAATCGAGAAGCCCAAATGGAAAAGCCCATGAGATAAATATCTAACCATAGTTAAAGTTAACTATGACTCATAAGGTGACTCATAAGGTGACTCATGGCTAAGGTTTGGAAAGTCAAGCATAATGGCTGAAAAGTAAAGCTTAATGGCTAAGTATATGGCTTATAAATTCAGCCACACCATTGTCATCTTCATCACACCAAATCCGGCTAGAAGAAGAAACCATTGAAACATATTTTCCAAGCTTTCTCTCACTAGAAATCACTAGGAATTAGGCATATTTGGAACTTGCATTCTTCATGGAAGTTGTTCCAAATTGAAAGGAGATTGACATATGTTGGAATTGGCTATCAAGGAGCCATAGAGTGCAAACCAAGAGCCTCCAAAGTTTCGGCCAAAGGGTGAACATAACAATTGGTATATTTTCTAATTTCCAATTTCATATATGTTAATGTATGAATGATTACAAGTATGTTGATATATGTTTTAATCATTGAAACATATTAAATCACCATGAAATGGGTTAGGCCGAGAGTGAGTAATGGGATGCTAAATTATGTCAATATAATTTTAAGACATAAATGAATTAGTGTACATGTATTAATGTTAATGGTGTAATTAGAATTAATCAAATTGATTAATTAATACATGTAATTTGTTGGCAACCAAGGTGTTTGATAAAATGCCTAAATGAACTATATGATGATTGGTAATGTTGCCTACCAAGTGTTTGTGAAAATGCCTAAGTGAAAATGGCTAAATAATAGGCATGGATGGCATGCCATGGTAAAACCGAAGCATGAGTAGCTTTCGGCCATGGCATGTGGCCGAGAGGCCCAATGGGCCAAGCCCAATTATTTTAGGCCCAATAAGGTGTAATGGGCCTAGGATAAGCCCAATAAAAGTTGGTGGGCCCCACAAGCCCAATAGGCCCAACGAAAATGAATAGTAAAATGAAAATGGACTTAAGGCCTAGTTAGGCCCATTAAGGATTATTAAGGCCCATTAAGGGAAAATAGACTGTATTAATGTATAATACAGTAGGAAAAGTATAATTAACCTGAGGAATGGTTGTTTACAGCTCCAGAGTTTACATTGAGAGCTGATCGGACTGCGAGATTGAGCAGCACCGAGGAAGTGAGGTCACGTGACGTGATCCGAGGTAAGGGACTTTTGCGAGTAGTTAGAGATAACTGCACGTATTTTCGTCTGCTTTTACATTCACTTAAAAACTCTGAGGGTCAGAGAAAGTGAATAATAATTATTGCGACCCGATAGTGGCAAATTACGATTTGTCCCCTAGTTAGTCAAAAAGTCAACTTTTGTGAAAAGTTACGAAAAGCATGGAAACTATTATTGTGAGTGTTTAACTGCTGTTTAGCATGAAAATAAATAGATAGGCTAATGATTTTAAGGTTGATGTGACTTAAGCACACTTTATAGTGCTGATTTTGATGTTTTATAAACAATCCCTTTTAAATAGCCATCTATCATATTATATGAGAATGAATCGTGCTAGAGCACAGCTCGCACTGGGATTCATATGTTTTCCACATACATTAGTGCTGGATTTTTATACGCACTAGATTTCCATGACATGCATGGTAGAGTACTGGAGTTTTACTCGTACTCAGTTTTATATGATATATGCATGACACAGAGTGCTGGAGCGATTAGCTCGTACTCGAGTTTTTCATGAGATACATGGCAGAGTATTGGAGCGTTGCTCGTACTCGATTCTTCATGGTTTATACTTGACATAGTACTGGAGCTATTGCTTGTACTTGATTTGATATTGTGCATAGCATGGTACTGGGAGCTATTGCTCGTACTTGATTTAATACATGAACTATGCATTGACCTAGTTGCTGGAGGTTGCTCGCACTAGAGTTGAGTTTGTGATGTGAAACAGTGTTCGAGCGTAGTGTCGACTGTGTGTCACACTCAAGGGCGCACACTGTATGTGATATTATATACATGGTACCTATTCATGCCGCATCCTTGTGTGACTGAGTGTCACATTTTGAGAGGATGGCCAGCATGAGGGTATTTGTGAATGTGGTATGATATTTCCACAGGCGCGAGGGCTAAGACCTATGTTAGGCACCCTGGCTGTGATGTTGATATTCCACGGGTGCGAGAGCTAAGACCTATGGTAGGCACTCTGACCGTGAGGACGGGTCCACGGGTGTACTTTGTACCGTGTCTAAGTGACGCGAGGTGTACGCTGTACCGTGTGTTGTTGTGGAGTTGAGGAGGATATAGCTGGCGGTTGTGATGGACTGACCCCCCTCCCGTTGCAGTAAGTGATGCCCCGCACACTAGGATTCCGTGTAGCTTGGGATCACATTTCGGATATGATCATAGTCCAGGATACTATTTGCACTTAACCACAGAGTCTTACATGATATATCACATTGATTGAATGATTTAAACTGCGGACATACCTGAGGGATGGGTCAGACTCCGATTTTGTGTTGTGAATCATTTGATGCCATATTTATTGTGATTTAAATATACATGGCATGATTTACATAAAGGCATGATTTATATACGATGCATTGTTTTGCACTACATGCCTACATTTGAGAAAAGAAAGCATGATTTTCTGTACATGGGATTTATTCTGTACAAGTATATATATTATATTTCAAGACATGTTTTTTAAAGCGAGTAAAGGAAATAATGTTTTCAAGGCATGGCATTATTTTGAGTAGATAGTGTTGATATCTACTTGCTTGCCTGATTTCCTTACTGAGCGCGTTGTATGCTCACCCCCTTTCTTTACATCTCTCTACAGAGCGTCAGTAGAGCGAGAGCTATCGAGGGATAGTGTCCCAGAGTCCACTGCTAGTTCCTATCGATCGCCAGGTATACCTATTATGTACAGTTGTGTATCTAAACATAGAAACAGCACAGTGATGTATACGTTATATATTTTGGGGAATGTATTTGTATTAGATTTTATATAATCTTACATGTATAATAAAAGTAGTTACAGTCAGTAATAATATATTGACATGTATGTATGAAATGGATGATGTGGTAAGTGAGGACTCTGACATCGAATCACAGCCCAACCATTGAAGAACGGAAAGGTAAGTTAAAAATGCGAAAAATTTGTAGTGATTTTGGATAAAGTCATGGATTGAGAATGGGGTCCTGACAACTCACTTCACTTGAAGAAATCTGGTGGGGGCAGATAAAACAGGGTGAGCTTCTAAATCGCTCAGTAAGGGGGGTAAGGGAACTCAGTTGTATAAACCATATCACACATCACAAATAAGTATTTGTATATGAAACTCAGTATACTCATTTGAAATTGTAGCATGAAACTTCTCAAAACATCATCATCTCATAGCTCATAAATCATGTGAAAACATAGAGGTAAAAAGCTCAATATAGAGAATTCACAAGCATGTGTAAATATATGCGATAATGGCTTTTCCCGAAATATGTGATAAAAATCATCTCAGTATTTAGCGCGTGACAAAGTCACAAAACACAACTCATGTGTAAAACGAGACTAGGCAATAAAACTCATATAAAACTCATCATGGCACATCAAATATATAATCTCCTCAAGGTGCGAATCCCAGGCATCCTCGTAAGAGGGAACATTGACAATATGGTCGTGTACATGGTATATTGGACTTATATGTTACAAGAACAAGGCCCGACCTTACATGCTACCGAGCAATGCCTCGCCTCATGCACAATATCACGTGGTCCCTAGGTCGGTTCCTAGGCGGCCCACTCTATCACGTGGTCTTTGGGTCGATTCCCAGGTGGCCCACTCTATCACGTGGTCCCTGGGTCGGTTCCAAGGCAGCCCACTCTATCGGTCTTGCATGCTACCAAAGCAAGGCCTCCCAACGCTTCCAAAGAGGAGGAATAATCGGACTTACATGTTACCAGAACAAGGCATGATGTGTATTCAACATAACACGCCTAAGTCTCACTCATTAGCCATTATCATAAAAAAAATCGTTTTGCCTTCACGTAGAACTCATAATGGTTTTTCTATCATAAAACGCATTTAAAACATTCGTGTACTCAACACAAAACATATTAAAATCGAGTTCCAACTGGCAAAACACACACACATTTTCTCAAATCTCAATATTGCCTTAACGTAGAGCCCAAGTTATTTTTCACGCAAACTCAACGGTGTATAAAGCGATTTTACACTTAGCTCATAAACTCATAAAACATTGGGCTCTAACCGGCTATAAAAATCATGTGCAACCTTATCACGACACAACACTAAACATGCTTGTATTCTCAAATCATGGTTCATGCTACAAACAGTTCATCAAAACACATACACAAATGGTTTTGTTTTCCCTTACCTCTTTGCACCTCGTATAGTGCAATCGTTCCCCCATATCACGAACTAGCCTCGCATTCCACTCTGAAACTCCCGAGCTATCCATACGATGTTTAAAACATCAATGTCTCAACTCAATTCCATTATCGAGCATACATTTGCTCATATTTCTCACTAACACCTAAATCTATCAATTCTCATAACTCTATCACCATTCATAATCCCATTTACTAGATTTCCAATCCTACATTTATTGTGCACGAAAATCCATGTCGATATTATCTCATTACCTAAATTTCTAATTTATAGACAAAAATCTAAATTTACCACAAATTGCATAATAACATCTCTAGTCCAGCTAAATCACAATTCCATCTATCTGTAATCATTTTTCGACTATTTCATCACAATTCCCATGTCCACAATCACTAAAGATTACTTCAAAACCAAGGATTGAAGTTTAGAGATTACCCAAACTTGTAGAGTGCTCAACTCACACCTCGATTCGATTTGTCTTTTGATTTTCAAGTATGTTGTTCTCCTTTGGATAAGGAACAACTTTCCTTCTTGCTACAACCTTTGATTCGAACGGAAATGAGGGCTTTTAAAGAGAGAGAAAGCTAGGGCTTGACTAAAATGGAGGTTTGGAAGAGAGAGAAAAGATGAAATGCAAGAAAACACAAGGGTTCTTTTATAGACGGAGGGTAGGAGATCAATCTGGCTCTTAATGAGATCGATATGCATTTGAATTTGGGGACAATTTGGGGTAAATTTTATGCCTAGGAGATTAATTTTTCGTGGGGTGAGATCGATCTCTTAATGGCTTTATGAGATCGATCTGCTCAAATTATGAGATCGATCTCTAGTTTACATAATGCTTCATAAGATCGATCTGCTCTTTGAGGAGATCGATCTTCTCCTTAACAGAAACATTTTGAGATCAATTCCTTCCTCATGAGATCGATCTCTTCATTACAGAATCATAAGGAGATCGATCCTCTTCTGTTGGACATCGATCTGCTCGCTTAAATTCTGTCTTGTCATTTTTAGCCCACCAGATCGATCTTCTCTTCTCCAAGATCGATTTGACCTCATAGTTTCACACTTTGGTTAAACACTTACATATAAATCTCCAAATATAATTTCCACAATTCACTACTTTGATTATTTCTCATTCATTACTTATACATTTCATTCAGCTTAATAAATTACACTTCAAGTTCATATTACATAATTAAAATATGTCTAAAATTCTCAGATCTCACAGATAATCTGGGACTCAGTTCCCTTTATTACTTGTACGACCCGTGCACTTGTGGTATACACGTCTAAGACACAATCAAGTTTTTGGTGTTGTTGTCGGGGAATCACGCTTAGCCATTGACTAATATTAGTGAAATTATGCTTAGGTATACTTCTAGTTTGGTACATACTTAGGTTGTAAATATTTAGAACCTGAATTTAGATTAGTTAATTTCCTTTTAAAAAAATAAAAATTTTCAATCCTTAGGAGTTCTAAATGTCTGTATGCGTAAAGCTAAGAGCTTTGACTACTTTCCTTTAGATCTTGAAATAGAAAGAACACTTAGAAAAATCAGAAAGGACTCTAGGAAAATGGTAGCTCCGCTACAAGACAAGATAGCTGAAAACAGATAGATTAGGACGGTGGGAGACTATGTTGTCTCGACCATAGGAGGTTACTATACTGGCATTAAGCCACCAGCTGTCCCAACAAACAACTTTGAGATTAAGCCTTCCATCCTCCAAATGATCCAAACTTCACGTCAGTTCAGTGGGCTTCCCCACGATAACCCACATGCTCACTTAGGGCAATTTCTAAATCTGTGCAACACTTTCAAGCATAATGGAATCTCAAACGATGCACTTAGGCTTAGACTATTTCCTTTCTCTCTTAGAGACAGAGCTAGACATTGGTTGACCTCTTTACCTCATGGATCAATCTCCTCATGGGATGAGTAAGCCCATCAATTCTTAGTCAAGTTCTTCCCTCCTTCCAAAATGGCTAAACAACACAGTGATATATCTTCATTTTCTCAATTTGACTCTAAGTCTCTTTATTAGGCATGAGAACGATACAAAGACCTTCTTAGGAAGTGTCCCCATCATGGCCTACCCTTGTGACTTCAAGTCCAAACCTTATATAACGGACTCACTAGCCAGAATAAGACCATAGTCGATGCTGCTGCGGGAGGAGCTTTGATGTGTAAGACGGAGGAAGAAGCTTATAGTCTATTGGATAGGGTGGAAGCCAACAATTATCAGTGGTCATCAGAGAGGAAGTTACCTAAGAAAGCTACAGGTATTTATAAGTTGGACACACTTTCTACCTTAACTTCTCAAATTACCAATCTCACAAGGAAGGTAGAGTCTCTTAGTACCCAGAATAGTTCTGCCAATAATCCCAGTCCTGTTTTAGCTATCCAAATTCCCTTCATCTTATAAACTTTGTGTGGTGGTACACACTCAATTGATAGGTGCCCATTAAATTTAAAGTCTGTTCAGCATATTGCCCCACCTCAAAGGTAATAGAACAATCCATTTTCGAGCACCTATAATCTAAGGTGGATGAATCACCTTAATTTTTCTTAAAGCTAAAATCAGGGACAGTCTTCTAATCCCAGGCCTATGGGACCCCCTAGTTTTCAAGTTCCACATGATGATGTGGACATCATCAGTCTAATCATTCCCATCACCCACATCAATTTCAACATCATCCACCACCACCGCCACCTGTGCAGCCCCAACACTTATTTGCACCAACAGCTGCAGTTGAGAAGAAGCCTTCACTTGAGGAAATGTTCATGACTATCCTACAGAAGCAAGCTGCCTCTATTAAGAATCTAGAAGTCCAAGTTGGACAGATAACTAGTGCTCTCAGCCAGCATCCACAAGGGACCCTCCATAGTAATACTGAAGCTAACCCTGTTAGATAGAGGGAGAGTAAGGAGCATGTTAAGGCCATAACCCTTAGGAGTGGTAGAGAGTTAGATGATCCACATGATAGGTCCAGTCCTGTTAAGCCCACAGTGGCAGAGCCACTAGGTTCTAAAGAGGCAGTTCAAAAAGAGCAAAAACATGATGATCAGGCTGAAAAGAAAACTAAGTCAGTCACTTCTTCATCTTCATCTTCTTCTTCACAACCTTCCTCTTCATCTGATACTACACCTACTACCACTACACTTCCTCCAGTTAGACCCCCATTACCTTTTCCTCAGAGGTTGAAAAACCAAAAGCTTGATCAGCAATTTGCTAAATTTCTTGAGGTGTTTAAGAAGCTTCACATTAACATTCCTTTCGCAGATGCTTTAGAGCAAATGCCCAGTTATGTAAAGTTCATGAAGGATATCCTCTCGAGGAAGAGAAGACTAGAGGATTATGAGACAGTGCCACTTACTGAGGAGTGTAGTGCCATTATTAAGAGGAGATTACCCCTTAAGCTCAAAGATCCAAGTAGTTTTACCATACCTTGCACAATATGAGATCAATTCTTTGGTAGAGCTTTATGCGATCTAAGAGCTAGTATTAATCTCATGCCTTGGTCTATCTACCAGAAGTTAGGAGTAGGAGATGCAAAGCCTACCACAGTGATCCTTTAGTTAGCTGACAGATCCATTAAGTATCCGAAGGGAATCATTGAGGATGTTCTAGTTAAGGTGGATAAGTTCATTTTCCTTGCAAACTTTATTGTGTTGGATATGGAGGAAGGCAAGGAAGTCCCCATCATTCTAGGCAGACCCTTCTTAGCCACTATTAGGACATTGATTGATGTGTAGAAGGGGGAAATGACCATGAGAGTTCAAGATCAGGAGGTGATATTTAATGTTTTCAAATCTTTTAAGTTCCCTGATAACTCTCAAGATTGTTTTAGGATGGACATTGTAGATAGAGACATCACCGAGGAGTTTTCTAAGACACACCTATTTAACCCTTTAGAAGTCTCCTAGGTGAGATCAGTTAATCTTAAGGAATACAATGAAGATGATGTTGTTTATGAGGCTTTACAGTTGTTAGAGGTTACTCCTCTCGTGGAGACACTTCATCTAGCTTTAGATGTCTCTCCATCTACCAGTGATCCTCCGGCTTTAGAGCTTAAGCCCTTACCCTCACACTTTAGATATGCTTATCTAGGTGAGTCCTCTACTAGGCCAGTGATATTGTCTGCTGCTCTCTCTACTAATCAAGAGGAGAAATTACTACAGGTTTTGAGAGAGCACCAGAAAGCTATAGGCTGGTCTATTTATGATCTCAAGGGTATTAATCCCTTAATATATATGCACAAGATACTGTTGGAGGAAGGGTATAGGTCGTTAGTAGAGCACTAGTGTAGGTTAAATCCTATGATGAAAGAAGTGGTAAAAAAGAAGATAATTAAGTGGTTGGATGCTGGGATCATATATCCCTTTTCTGACAGTGCCTGGGTAAGCCCAGTTCAATGTGTTCCTAAGAAAGGAGGGATAACTGTGATTGAGAACGAGAACAATGAGCTCATACCCACTAGGACTGTCACTGGTTGGCGAGTATGTATGGAGTATAGGAAACTTAACAAGGCCACAAGGAAAGACCACTTTCCCCTACCCTTTATTGACCAGATGCTAGATAGATTGGCTGGTCATGAGTTCTACTACTTTCTAGATGGGTACTCTAGGTATAATCAGATAGCTATAGCCCTAGAGAACCAAGAAAAGACCACCATCACCTGTCCCTATGAGATGTTTACTTTTTAGGAGGATGCTTTTTGGCTTATGAAATGCACCTGCTACCTTCCAGCGTTACATGATGGCCATAATTCATGATATGGTGGAGGATTTTGTAGAGGTCTTCATGGATGATTTTTCTGTATTTGGGGATAGCTTTGATCTTTGTCTGCACAACTTGGCACTTGTTCTGAAGAGATGTGAAGAAATAAATTTAGTGCTTAATTGGGAGAGCTATCATTTTATGGTTAAGGAAGATATAGTGCTTGGTCATAAGATATCTGCTAGAGGGATAGAAGTGGATAGAGCTAAGGTCAAAATCATTGAGAAGTTACCTCCCTCTACCTCTGTTAAGGGAATTAGGAGTTTTCTAGGCCATGCAAGATTTTACAAAAGGTTCATAAAGGACTTCTCCTAAATCTCAAAGCCTTTATGTAATCTTCTGGAAAAAGATACTGCATTATGTTTTGATGAACGTTGCTTAAATGCAATTAAGACTTTGAAGGAGAAGTTAGTTACAGACCCTGTAATCATAGCTCTGGATTGGAGTTTACCTTTTGAGTTGATGTGTGATGCATGTGATTATGCAGTTGGGGCTATACTTGGACAAAGAAAAGGAAAAGTCTTTTATGTTATCTATTTTGCAACTAAGACTATGAATGAAGCCCAGTTAAACTATGCTACTACTGAGAAAGACCTATTGGCTATAGTGTTTGCTTTCGATAAGTTTCGCTCCTATCTCATTGGCACTAAGGTGGTAGTATATACTGATCATGGTGCCATTAAGTACCTAGTTTCCAAGAAGGATGCAAAGCCTAGATTGATTAGATGGATCTCTAACTGCAGGAGTTTGACTTGGAGATTAGGGATAAGAAAGTGATAGAGAATTAGGTTGCTGACCATCTATCTAGATTGGAGAGTGGACTTAAAGAAAATGGTACAGTAATTAATGAGTCCTTTCCTGATGAGCAGTTGTTTGCTTTTGGCCAATCCAGTTTACCCTGGTATGCTGATTTTGTGAATTATTTGGTGAGCAATGTGATGCCACTAGATTTGACTACCCAACAAAAGAAAAAGTTTTTGAGTGATGTCAAGTATTATATGTGGGATGAGCCCTTCCTGTACAAGTAATGTAAAGATCAGGTTTTAAGGAGGTGTCTTCCCATGGAAAAAGTAGAGGATATATTTAGACATTACCATTCTTCTGATTATGGAGGGCATTTTGGAGGAGAAAGGACAGCTTCTAAGGTTTTACAATATGGATATTACTGGCCCACTTTGTTTAAGGATTCCCACTACTTTATGATGAAATGTGATAGATGTCAGAGGGTAAGTAATATTTCCAAAAGAAATGAGATGCCTTTGTCTAACATTTTGGAAGTAGAGCTTTTTGATGTTTGGGGTATAGACTTCATAGGACCTTTTATTCCTTCATATGGTAATCTCTACATTTTGGTGGCCGTAAATTATGTGTCCAAATGGGTTGAAGCAATACCTTTACCAACTAGTGATGCCAAGGTGGTCATAAGGTTTTTAAAGAAGAATATTTTTACGCGATTTGGGACACCCAGAGCCATCATTAGTGATGGGGGTTCCCATTTTTGCAACAAGAGTTTTGATGGGTTTTTAAAGAAATATGGTGTCAAGCATAAGGTAGCCACTACTTATCACCCACAAACTAGTGGTCAGGTAGAGTATCCAATAGAGAGATTAAGGGGATATTAGAGAAGACAGTAAATCCAAGTAGGAAGGATTGGTCCATTAGGTTAGATGATGCACTTTGGTCCTATAGGACAGCCTTCAAAACATCTATAGGGATGTCCCCTTATCAGCTTGTTTATGGTAAGGCCTGTCATTTGCTAGTGGAGCTTGAGCATAAGGCCTACTGGGCCCTTAGAAACCTTAATTTCAATTTAGATGCAGCGGGAGAGAAGAGACTGCTACAGCTTAATGAGTTAGATGAGTTTAGGTTACAGGTATCTGAGAATGCCAAGCTCTACAAGGAAAAGTCTAAGCGATGGCATGATAAGAAAATAAAGGAGAGACACTTTGAGCCAGGCAAGCAAGTATAACTTTTCAATTCTCACTTGAATTTGTTTCTAGGAAAGATTAAGTCTAGGTGGACAGGACCCTTCACATTACACAAGTATTACCTCATAGAGCCATTGAGATTATGGATAAGACCTTGAAGCAGCCCTTTAAAGTTAATGGGTGTAGACTTAAGCACTATTTGGGGAGAGGATTTGACCGTCAGCATTCTGTCACCACTTTGGTTGATCCTCATGCTTGTGATCCTGTTACTTAGCTTCACTTCATTTGAGGTTGTTTTACTTTTCTTTTCACTTTTTGTACAGTTCTTTTTCTCTTTTCTGTTGCTTTTTTCTTTGTTTCTTGTATAGATAACCTTTGCAGCAGCACATTCTCATCAAGCTTCACATGTTCTTCATCATCAGATAGGGGAGTATTCTATTATTGAGCTTCAGTTCTTATATTATCTACACATTGAGGACACTGTGCACTTTAAGTTTGGGGGAGGGGATTCACTTAAGTATTTTTGAAAAATTTTGGGCAAAATTGTAAAATTTTACGAAAATATGAGCTTACATTGTTTGATTTAGTACTTAACATGTGGTTTTTCCCATATTCCGATGATATAACCCCATGATTTAGTCTAGCTTTGATTGAATAAGAAGCATGATTGTAGGAAAAGTATGAAGTTGAATTCTTGAAATTGTCTTGATTCTAATTATGATTTCTTCATTTTATGCACATGTCATGTCATGAATCTGTATACTTATTTAGAGAAAGCTTATGGGGACATAGGATTGCATTTGTTCAGTTGATTTTGTGCATCATATTCTATAATTTGTTTGATCTTATCTCGAGGTGAAATATTAGATGACACGTAATTAGGGAAATGATTTAGGCCATCTTTGGATCGTTTGACCCTTTCCAGCCATCCTTGTACATAGTTTACCCCTAGTCAGCCATCTGGGCCAAATAAGCTTTTCTCCGTATATACACCTGGATACTTTTCCTTAGCTTAAACACTCTTTTCCTATCTCTTACCTCGAAATTGTGTAATTTCACTAGGATATATCTTAAGTTATGTACATATAGGTTATAGGTGATAGTGAAATTGAAAAGTTTTTTTTTAAAAAAAAAAAAAAAAGAGGAAAAAAAGAGAAAAATACAAAAATAGAATAAAAATGTTTAGCAAGATAAATAAGTTTGGGGGAATAAATATGAGCTCTTACATCAAAGATCTTAGAAGTAATGCATGTTGAGGGGTAATTAAACCTAAGTCGACTTTATCATACCTTAGCCCTGGCCTTACATTACAAGCGGAATGAAGTCCAATTGATCTTTGGTTAAGTGTGACTACATTAGTGGAGAGAGAAGTGAAAAGCAAACTTACAAGAATGATCACTTGTCATTGACTTTGCATTTACTATGTTTGTATAATCTGATCTGTGTAATGTATTGTGAAGTGGCTTTGAGATTTTCACACACACACAAGGAGTCCAATTTGGGTTAAGACTTATGATTGAATGATTCTGTGTGTTGGACTTATAATTGTGAATCTTTGATATCAAAGTTTATACTTTTTCTTTGAGGATAATATTGGGGGAATCGAAATGTTAGGCACTTGTCAGTTCCTACATATATTTTGTTTTGCTTGAGGACAAACAAAAGCTCAAGTTTGGGGGTGTCATAATTCTATTAAAATAGAATTATTTATATTTAATTTCTTAGTTAACTATTTTAATCCCCGTATTATTTTATTAATTATCCCCTCATTTTAATTAAATTTCTCATGTTTGCAGATAAATTAAATCGAGATGAATTTCAATTATTTCAATAGAAAATATACGGAAAATGAGCTAAAAATGATATTAGACCACTACCATTACGTCGTGTAGCATGAGTCACCATTCTTCTGGACACATGTGACGCCAAGTGTCCGTATTTTTTTCACCTTTAAAGGATAAGATCAAAGGACACTTTGGCCACCTCATGGAAGACACAAGTCATGCCACCTTGCACATCCAAGTGGACAAGAAGACAAATGACATGGAAATATCTTCTCTAGAAGCCAATAGTGTAAAGACAAGTGGCCAAACAATGCCAACTCATCTAGGATTAAAATTTCCCTTTGTACCCCCATTTTATGTGTATAAAAAGAAAAAGATGAGATAATTTTACCAAGTAGTTTTTAGAGTTTTTTAGGTTAAACTTTTTTTTCTTTTATGTTAGCTGCTAGGTTTTCTTTTAATTTTTTTTTTCTTTTCATTTCTTTTATGTTTTTGGAAGTTATTCTCACGTAGGGTAGCAGCCACCATTGTCTAGGATTGTCAAGTTTTCATTTCTGGTATTTAGCACATTTTAAGCTTCTTTAAATGAAAAGCCTTTATTTTCGTTTTTACTAGTTTCATTTACTACTTTGTTTTTCATTTCCTTTACTATTCAATAAGGATGTTGGAGGCTGGTGACATGGACTTTTCTTCTTCATCGTTATTTTCCTTCATCGGCTTAGCTGCAATTTTCTTTATTGTTTCCTATAGTGTAGGAGTACTTTGGAATATTTTTATTTACAGCCTTAGCTACGTTTAAAAAGAAGGGGAAAGCGGTTGGTGACGTGAGAGATTGCTGGAGGCTGCTTGGTCTGCTGCTCTTAGGCATGATAGGCTGCCAACATCTTGCTTTGTTCGTTGTTACGTTTGTAAGTCCTTGCATGTGTTTAGGAGTGGATTAGTCTCTGCCTAGCAAATTTCTTCTTCTATTTCAATCTTTTTGCGTTGCTTGTTTCTAAAGACTACTGCTCTGCGATTTCTGCTTTAACTCTTCTGTTTTCTGCCTTAGACGTGCCTTGCTGCTGGAAGCATGACTGGTGCTAGAGGCAATCTTTACTACTGCTAATCCTAGAATGTTATGTTGTAGGCGGAGGCGCATAGCATGGAACCATGGCTTTTCCATTAGCCTTCTCTATTATGCTCTGTTTCTTATTAAGTTTACTGTTTTGATTTTTTTTAGTTATTTCCCACTTCTGTTTCCAGTGTTATTGTTGTTTCCTAGTGGTACATACTGCCTCTGGTGGAGATTCATTAGGTGACACTGTGGTCTTCCCCTTGACGGCTGATGCATTCCTCTATATCATTTTCTGTTCTTCAAATTTTTTTATCTTTGCTCTCTTCTGATTCCCATTTTCTGCATTGTTTTCCTTGACTGTTTTGGATTATGGATACTATTTCTCTCTTTTGTTTACTTTCTATTCCAGGATCACTGCTACCTTGCTGGTCGTGGTTACTGCTATTGGCTGTGGTGATGCTTTTGTTTCTATCTCTTTTGTTATATTCACCTTTGGCTAGACTGCTATTGCTCCCATTTACTGGACATTCCCTGGTGTGCTTTGTTCTGCTGAGCATGGCAGCAGTTGGTAGGATTTGGTGCTGGCATGGCCGTAGAAGACATACAAAGCAGGAGCTGGCAACGAGGACTCTTGTTACGACATGGGCTGGTTCAAAACCTGAGCAGGACATGTGTGCTTGTCACGACCCTCAATCCATCAAAAATCCACTACAATTTGTTTTTCATTTTTCATTTATTATTTAATCCATTTCTTATTGTTTGTTCTCTACCTTTATTTTATTTGATCGTGAACAGTTATACCACCAACAGTTGGGCTGTGTATCGGTGTCAATCTCATCCAATCAAATCATTTCAATTTACAATTCATTTAAACGTAAACACTTGTATTTCTAAATCAGAGTTGTTGTTTACAGGTGGTTACAATCCTTTAAATCCCCAAAAATTACATTCAAAGATATTGTTGTGCTTTGACATTTCTAGATACAAAAACTATATAATTGGGTATACCTTGTTGATGGGATGCAGCGGACACCAAAAAATCCTAATCCTCAGTCGCGCTCTCTATCTACTGAAAGTGCTCTGTAAAGGGGGGAAAATAAGGGGGTGAGCAAACCATGCACTAAGTAAGGCAATCATGCGAGCAGGTAGATAACTGTATTATCTACGTGATCGTGATGCCATGCTTAAACCACATAGTTACTTGTCATACCTAAAATATATCAATTCATGCTCGTGTTCATGATATGTAAAGCAGTTGATGTTATTCAAAATCAGTGCATAAATCTTATCAAAGAATGGAAATTGATCTTGCACAAGTTGTAATTAAGGCATGGTAAATCATCATGCAAAGTGCACATAAAAAGCATTTCATAACTCAGCACAAATCAATACAAAATCACCATTTGTTAGGACTCAGCCCCTCCCATGGACTGTCGTGACCCACAACACATTTCAAAATATGGACTCATCATAAAACAAGACATGTGAGATAGGCATATAATATTCATAAGGGTAATAACTAGGACTATGGCCATATCCACAGTAATCGCAGGCTACACGGATCCTAGTGTGCGGGGTATCACCTCTATCTGCTTCAGCACGGGAGGTGGGTCACGTTCAACCCACCGGTCCATAGCAGAATATTCATCGTCCGAATACGGTATATATATCATATCCATACACGGTATATACTCCATGCTATATGCACGGTACAACGTACTCCATGCTATATGCACGGTACAACGTACTCCGTGGACCTATATTATCACAACATATCTTGCCACATCTTAATACGAATGTGCGAGCCTATTTAATCAGCGTGGCACACAGCCTACCCGAAGCTCCTAGCATGGCTCCTAACATGTCATAAAACCACGTGCGAGTAGTCTCAAGCACGACAACAAGTATAGTGGACATCTAGTGTGAGCAACGCTACAGTACAATGTCAAAACCAGTGTGAAAACTAGTGTGAGCTAAGCTCCAGCATTCATGCATGTAAAACTCTAGTGTGAGATATGCTCTAGCACTATATCATAAAATCCATGTGAAAACTACTACGAGCTAGGCTCCAGCACTCATGTACGTAAAAACGTATCAAATCTCATGCGAGCAGCGCTCTAACACGCTTTATTTCCACAAAACTCATGTAGGTGGCTAATTTTTTTGCAAAACATGGTTATTAAAACCAAATCAAACTATTTTCTTATAAAGCATTTAAATGCTAGCCAACCTACCAATCCACACGCTAAAAAGATTAGTAAAAGGATTCAAAACATCATGATTCTTGTTTTTCATGAATGGTTCATAAATCCCAATCTTCTTTGCCCTTTAAACATTTAATTCCTTTCATATGACTCACAAACATTCTAGAAAACCTTTATGCGCCTGAAAACGCATACAGATGCCTCTAGGAGCCAACACGATTCCCTTACCTCAATTCTCGGTGAAGTAACTCCTTCCTCTTTTCCCGCTTTTCGTGTTTGGGCTCAATTTGCTATGGATATATCCTGGAGAGCTGCAAACATTCGTCAATCATATGAGTCAATACCTATAACTCATGTTTCTGACTTCAACTAGTCGATACATCTTATCGAGCCTATTTCATCAAGTTCAGCCCATTATCACGTTTAGCCATCATTATGCCATTTCTAGTCAATTTAACTAGCAACTCACTTAGTTGCTTATCAAACACTTGGCATAGATGTTTGTCCATGATTTCCTATTCATTCATGCATTTTTACAAACACCTTATATGCACATTATATAACATCATCCTATTCCATAAACTCATTTTGTAAAACCATCTCAAATCATCTAATCAACCATATTCTATTTTCTCAAACTAAATCCATTCTAGGTCATGCTTGATTCATTACATTCTAGGTAGTTTCAACCATCAATACATACACCAATCTACTCACAACAACATCTAGATAAATATACTTAGAGTTGGTGTATTGGAAACTCACCTAGCTGGACTTTCCTCTTATCCCAAATAAGAAGACTCATTTGCTCCTTCAATCTAACAAGTTGAATGTTGGCTTCAAGCTATGTTGTTCTCCTCCTCACAATGAACAACTTTGCTCTAATAGCGTTTTCTTAAATCTTTTTAGAAGGGGGTGTATTCTAAAGTTAGAAAGCTTACTTTTTTGGTAAAAATGGAGGGGGATGGTTTGATTTGCTGAAGAATGAGGATTAGCCATCGGGGTTTTATAGGATAAGAGCGAGGAGATCATCCTTCTTCTAGGGTGAAGATCGATCTGCCTTTGGTTTTTAAACTACCGAGATGCCCAGGCATGAAAAGTGGGATCGATCTGCTCTTTAGGGAAAGCGATCGATCCTTTCCTGGCAGAAGCTTGAGGAGATCGATCTGTTCATGGGGAGAGATTGATGTGCTCTTGACAGGATCAAATGGAGATTGATCTACAATTAGGAAGGGATCGATCTCTACTAGGCAGAAGCAAATGTAGATTGATCTGCTCATTGGGGAGATCGATCTGCTCTTGGCAAAACCACTTGGGATTGTTCTGCTTGAACAAGGGATCGATCTACTTTGAATAAGAGATCGATCTGGCCTCCATTTGCAGGCTTTTTACTATAATTTTTCCATGGTTTCCAAAGGAAAACTTGCATTCAATTGCTTCACTAGTCATTTTGCAATCCATTCACACTTAGAGCATGGAAAAGTTCATTTCTTATGATTTTAATATTATGGAACTTGTGAGCATTGCTTGGAATCATAAAGGTACTTAGAATTTACAATTCCTTACATTATCATTTCATGTTTTTTAGTCTTTATATTCGGTCTAGTCGTTTGAGCTCCATTCGTTTAGTTTGTGGTCATTTCAACCCTTATTTAACCTTAACATGTATCCACAATATTCATTTATACATTTGAAATTTCATTCAAGCCAAAAGCTCTTCTTATGATTCAATTTGTATATAAAAATGTTTATATCACATAAATCATGGTGAACAATTCGGGGTACTTTCTCCGTATCAAATTCTTCAACTCCCATGTAGCTTCTTCTGCAGTGTGATGCTGCTAAAGAACTTTCACTAGGGGAATCATCTTCGATCTCAACACCTTCTCCTTCCCATCCAATATCCGACCCGTCTTCTCAACATACGACACGCTCTCGTTTAGCTCCAATGGCTCATATCTAATTACATGTGCCGGGTCCGGGTGGTACTTTCGTAAAATAAAGATGTGGAAGACGTTGTGTACGGCCGCTAGCTTAGGTGGCAATGCTAGCCTATAGGCCTTATCTCCCACTCTATCAAGTATTTTAAAGGGTCTAATGTAACGAGGACTTAGCTTTCCTTTCTTTCCGAACCTCGTTATACCCATGGAAGGAGAAACTTGCAAAAATACCGATTCACCCACTGTAAACTCCAATGGTCTTTGTTTCCTGTCAGCATAAATCTTTTGTCTACTCTGGGCTGTCCGTAACCTCTCACAAATCAACTAGACATCCTTAGAGGCTTGTCTCACTAAGTCAGGAGTAAATATCAGTCGGTCACCTACCTCTTCTCATCCAATAGGGGAACGGCATCAACGGCCATACAAAGCCTCATACGGTGCCATCCCAATACTCGAATGATAACTATTATTATAGGCGGACTCTACAAGTGGTAAATGGTCATCCCAAGAGCCTCTAAAATCCAATGCACAGCTCTCAACATATCCTCCAGGGTCTGTATAGTCCTTTCTGACTGACCATCTATCTAAAGATGAAACGTTGTACTAAAACTCAATTGGGTCCCCATCGCTTCTTGAAAGTGTTCCCAAAAGATAAAGTGAAGCGAGCATCTCGATCAGAAACAATGCTCATTGGAACACCATGCAACCTCACTATCTCGTGCAGATATAGTTTCGCCAGCGTACTCAGAGTATCGGTGGCTCTCATAGCTAAGAAGTGTGACGACTTCGTCAATCTTTCTACCATCACCCAAATCGCATCGTGATTCTTACGGGTCTTGGGTAAACCCATCCCGAAATCCATAATGACATGCTTCCATTTCTAAGTCGGTATAGGTAGAGTTTGTAATTGCCCTGCAGGCTTTTGATGCTCTACCTTCACCTGCTGACAGATGAGACACTTTGCTACATACTCTGCTACATCTCTCTTCATCCTTGGTGACCAATACACTCTCTGAAGGTTCTGATACATCTTGTTACTTCCCAGATGTAGTGTGTACTTCGTTGACTGAGCCTCTGATAAAATCAACTTCCTGATCTCTGGATCATTGGGAACACATATCCTATCCCTGAACCTCGACAATCCATCTGAACTTAACTCAAAATCAGTCTTTATACCCCTCTGTATCTGCCCGATAATATCATTGTACCGCTGATCAATCTGCTGAGCCTATCGGATACGATTTACCAGATATGGTTCCAACCGTAGGATAGCTACCATAAAGCCACTATCATTATCAGGTAGGGTCGCATCCAAACTGAGGCTCGCAAACTGTTCCAATAGCTCATGTTCTTTGATTATCATATACGATACCAACGCAAGGTGCTTTCTACTCAGTGCATTAGCTACTACATTCGCCTTACTTAAGTGGTACAAGATCTCGCAATCATAATCTTTCAGAAGCTCAAGTCTCATATTCAACTCCATCTGTGAGAACAGATACTTAAGGCTCTTGTGGTCAGTAAATACTTGAAATTTCTCACCATAAAGATAATGGCGCCATATTTTCAAAGTAAATACTATGGCCGCCAGCTCTAGATCATGGTCGAGTAGTTCCTCTCATGATCTTTTAGTTGTCTAGATCCATAGATGACTACTTTCCCATCCTGCATTGGTACACAGCCCAGTCCTTGGTACGAAGCATCTGTGTATACAAAAAAACCTCCTGAGCTGGTAGGAATGGTGAGAATCGGAGCCGTGGTCAATCTCTATTTCAACTCCTGGAAACTCTTCTCACATTTATCGTCCCACACAGAATCAACATTCTTCTTCGTGAGGCGTGTCAACGGAGTAGCTAATCTTGAGAATCCCTCTACAAACTGTCGATAATATCCAGCTAAACCCAAGAAATTTCTAACCTCTGTGACTGTCCGGGGTCTCTGCCACTGAACCACTGCTTCAATCTTGGATAGGTCCACTGACACTCCATCCCTTGATACAATATGACCCAAAAAAGATATCTACTTTTGCCAAAAATCAAACGTACTGAGTTTAGCATATAACTTCTTCTCTCAAAGGATCTGTAGCACTATCTTTAGGTGCTGCTCATGCTCTTCTCTAGTCTCGAATACACAAAAATATCATCGATGAACACAATAACGAACCTATCCAAATACTGGTGAAACACCTCATTCATCAACGACATAAAAGCTGCGGGAGCATTCGTCAACTCGAATGGCATAACTATAAACTCAAAATGACCATACTGGATGAGGAAAGTTGTCTTGGGTACATCTTCATCCCGAATTCTCAACTGATGGTACCCAGATCTCAAATCTATCTTAGTAAAGACCTGTGCTCCCTGAAGCAGATCCAACAAGTTATCGATGCGTGGAAGGGCGTACTTATTATTGATGGTCGCCTTATTCAACAACCTACAGTCAATACACAATCGAAGGCTCCCATCTTTCTTCTTTACAAATAGGATTGGTGCTCCCTAAGGTGATACACTCGATTTGATGAACCCTTTATCTAACAACTCCTGTAACTACTTCTTCAATTCCTCCAACTCAATCAGAGCCATTTTGTACAGTGGCTTGGATATTGGCTCTGTACCAGGTGTCAAATCTATACAAAACTCCATCTCTCTATCCGATGGTAACCCTGGTAAATAATCCAGAAGGATGTCTAGGACTTCCTTAACCATTGGGATGTCTCTCAATTTCAGACGTGTCTTATCCGTCTCAATTACGTACGCAATATAATCTTTCAAAATATTAATCATTTAGTCAACATGGTAATGCATCTATTTCAATTACAACAATTACTGCTTTCATTACTTTTCAAGGGGATTTTACATTACATTGTTTGGGGAGACTTACAGTAACACTATCTATCCCCAAAAAAGTTACTGTCTTAGAAAAATAATCAACTACAGCATGATTTACAGCCAATAAATCCATTCCTAGGATTACATCAAAGTCTTTCATATACATCAAAATGAGGTCAGCTGACATTTCTTTTTCCCTTACTTTCAACTTACAATGCCTAAACACATACTAAATTAGCTGACTATTATTCATGGGAGTGGTTATCAGCATCCTCCTACTTAACGGGGCAAGATTCACATACTTAAACAATTTACATGCAAATGCAAGCGATACAAATGAATTTGTGGCACCAGGATCTATCAAAACATAAGCTTCAAGATCAAAGATCAAGATGGTACCTTTCACCATGTCTGACGACTGATCTACAGTATCTTGGTCCAAAGCGTGTACTCGCCCTCTGCTAACTACCTGCTTCGTCTTCTCTTCAGCTGTCACCCTCCGTCTCGGAGTAGAAGCATCAGTAGGAGCTCTCTCTAGCTCATTGCCCTTTTGTGGGGCACTCTCAATCATGTTTGGGCAATTTCAGATCACATGCTCTGGTTTCCCACATCAGAAACATACAGCAGGGGATCCATAACTTGGCCGAGTACTATGGTACCTACCACACTTAATGCACTGTTTTGTCGTAGGTTGTGGCCCTCCAATCACTATTCCCTTTGCTGGAGCTATGGTCGGATACACGGGGGGCTTAACTGTCCTCTCCTGATCTCCTCAATCTTCGGCCTCTTTCCAAAAAATCTCTTGCTTCATCTGTAACTAAAGCCTCTGTCTACTGTCGGTCTCTTTTGATCTCTGTCCCTCACTCTACCAACCTTCCTAAACTCTGAGGTAACTCTCTCACTATCTTGTTCACACAACGGTGCCCTATGCACTACCTCCTCATAGGTCGTTATGTCGAAAGGGACCAATTAGGATCTGATGGCTGGTCTCAGTCCATCCACAAACTTTCAGACCTTCTTGACCACACTGTTCATCGATCAGGATCATACTTGCTCAGGGAGATAAATTTTGTCTCATACTCATCCACCGATCTGCTCCCCTAGGTCAATCCTAAAAATTCCATTTGCAGCTTCCGTTGCATAGTATTTGAAATATATTACCTCTAGAAGGCCTCTAAAAATATGTCCCATGTGATATCCATATGTCAGGCTCTCAGAACGGGTTTGGTGGGCTTCCACCAATTCTTTGCCGATCCCTTCAACATGAATGCGGCAAAAATAACCATCTCCATAGTAGTGCACTCGAAGAACCCATATAATTTCTCAATTTCATTCACCCAATCCTCTGTAGGTACTGGGTCCTTAATCCCACTAAAATATGGCGGTTTAAATTTCTAAAACTGTCGTAACCTATCCAGGTCACATCTATAACCCCAATCTCTACTACCTTGTGGTGGAGCAACAGTAGAAGGTGTATCCTGTACTGTTGGAGGTGTGAGAATATCTGTAGTCTGTGCTCCTTGGGTTGGCTGTGTAGGCATCTGTCAGAAGCAGCTACCTATTTAGCATCACTCTGTGCACTGGCCTGTGCTCGGCCCTAGCTTCAGGCATCGACTAGCCAATCAACTCCAAAATTGTC
This sequence comes from Firmiana major, assembly GCA_033439115.1. Lineage (NCBI taxonomy): Eukaryota > Viridiplantae > Streptophyta > Magnoliopsida > Malvales > Malvaceae > Firmiana > Firmiana major. The sequence goes on from CM065905.1 coordinate 47,041,045, forward strand.
TCTAAGCTCCGCTCTATCCTCACGAAGCGCGCCTCAGTACTCTTGGGTCTCTCTGTCGGACCTTGTGGAGCATGCTCAACATCAGCCTCCACATCTACCTCCTCATGAGTCTCATGTGGCAACAACTCAGCACGGCCCCCAGGCCTACCCCAACGGCCTCTAGGTCATGCTCTCGCACCTCTACCGCGACTGGTGTTAGGCATAATGTCTATATTCTGACATTCACAATCATTTCTTAGTCAAACCCATCTCGATATACACAATTGTATCTAGAAAAGCATAGTAACATGAATATGTAATTTTCCTAATTACTGATACCGACACACATCCAACCAACTCGGCTCTGATACCACCTCTTCAAAAATAAGGGGGGAGCAAACCACGTGCTCAGTAAGGCAATCATGTGAGCATGTAGATAACTATGCTATCTACGTGATCGTGACGCCATGCTTAAACCACACAATTACTTGTCATACCAAAAATATATCAGTTCATGCTCGTGTTTATGATATGTAAAGTTGTTCATGCTATTCAAAATCAGTGCACAAATCTTATCAAAGCTTGGAAAATCATCATGCACAAGTTGTAATTAAGGCATGTAAATCATCATGCAAAGTGCACTTAAAAAGCATTTCATAACTCAGCACAAATCGATATAAAATCACCATTGGTCAGGACTCAGCCCCTCACATGGACTGTCCTGACCCACAACACATTTCAAAATATAAACTCATCATAAAACAAGACATATGAGATAGGCATATAATATTAATAAGGGTAATAACAAGGATTATGGCCATATCCACTGTGGTCTCAGGCCACACGGATCCTAGTGTGCGGGGTATCACCTCTATTTGCTTTCGCACGGAGGTGGGTCACATCCAACCTGTCGGTCTATAGCAGAATATTCATCATCTGAAGATGGTATCTATATCATATCCATACACTGTACAACGTACTCCATGTTATATGCACGGTACAACGTACTCTGTGGACTCATATCAACATAACATATCCTGCCATATCTTAATACGCACATGTGAGCCTATTTAATCGGCATGGCTACCCGAAGCTCTTGGCACGGCCCCCAACATGTCATAAAACCATGTGCGAGTAGTCTCAAGCATAGCAACAAGTATAGTGGACATCTAGTGTGAGCAACGCTCCAGTACAATGTCAAAACCAATGTGAAAACTAGTGCGAGCTAAACTCAAGCACTCATGCATGTAAAACTCTAGTGCGAGCTATGCTCTAGCACTATATCATAAAATCCATGTGAAAACTAGTGCGAGCTAGGCTCCAACACTCATGCTTGTAAAAACTTATCAAATCTCATGCGAGCAGCGCTCTAGCACGCTTTATTTCCACAAAACTCATGTAGGTGGCTAATTTATTTACAAAGCATGGTTATTAAAACCATATCAAACTATTTTCTTACAAAGCATTTAAATGCTAGCCAACCTACCAATCCACATGCTAAAAAAATTAGTAAAAGGATTCAAAACATTATGATTCTTGTTTTTTATAAACGTTTCCCAAATCCTAATCTTCTTTACCCTTCAAATATTTAATTCCTTTCCTACGACTCACAAACATTCTAGAAAACCTTTATGCGCTCGAATACGCATACAGATACCTCTAGGGGCTAACACAATTCCTTACCTCAATTCTCGGTGAAGTATCTCCTTCCTCTTTTCTCACTTTTCGTGTTTGGGCTCAATTTGCTCTGGATATATCCTCGAGAGCTACAAACATTCGTCAATCATATGAGTCAATACTGATAACTCATGTTTCTGACTTCAACTAGTCAGTACATCTTATCGAGCCTATTTCATCAAGTTAGACCCATTATCACGTTTGGCCATCATTATGCCTGATAGAGGTAATTTACCCCCAGCCCAGTCACGCATCTGGGCTTCAGAATACAAAAGGCCCAAAATAATAAAATTTTAGGGCCCACACAAATATGAGCCATGAGCTCATCAAAGCAACTCAGAGATATCTATAAATACCCCTAGGTATGATCAGAAAAACCTTAAACTCTATTTGGCTTACTAAAACTCTGCTTAAACAGCTTTCTGACTTAAGCATCGGAGTGCGCGTGCAAGGATAGATCCCTGCGCCTCACTGACCTTTACTGTTTTTACAGAATCTTCGATACGAGTGGAGAAGAAAGCAAAGAAGATCACATCACCATCATTTCATTATTATTGAGAGCAACAACAATTGGCGCCATCTGTGGGAATGAAAACAAAAAGTCAGATTCTTTATCAAAATGGTGAGAACACGTTCGACAGCAACAGCAAATTTGGGAGAATAGAACTCAGTGAGTCCTCCTGCCAGACTGAAGAGAGGACAAGAGCAGAATAGAGAAGGCGACAGGGTTGCCACAATTTCCTTGACGAATTTAAGGCTTTGAAGCGTCAAAATGAGCAGACTACTACAGCGCTGAGAGCTATGGTAAATTTCTTCAAAGATGCTCTGCCGCAGTTTAGTTTGCTCCCAGAAGTGCAGCGGATGGTAGGAGAGAATGTCTCGAGGTAGACTTACGAGAGAGGCCAACCCTCTGTGATGGCGTATGTGAGACAAGGAGAATAGGGGCAGAACAGTGCTGCTGACCTGGTGCTGAACTCTACCGTAGGATTGCAGGACAACTCTGTCGCATCTCTGAGCGAGTTCATTGCCTGGGAGATAAGAGAGATAAACCCTACCGTAGGTCTGAGGGTAGACTCTGCTGCAAGTCTGAGGATGAACAGTGTCGCGGGTCTGGAGGTGCACCCTACCGCATCTTTGAGGGTGAACCCTACCGCAGGTATGAGGTTGATGAACTCTGCCATAGGTCTGGAGGACAACACTGTCGCGGGTCTAAGAATGAACTCTGTCGCAGGTCTGAGTGTGAACCCTGCCACAGCTCTGGAGGGCTACCCTACCATAGGTCTGAGGATGAACACTGCCGCGGGTCTGGAGGTGCACCCTGTCGCATCTCTGAGAGTGAACCCTACCGCTGGTCTGAGAATGAACTCTGCCGCAGGTCTAGAGGATAACACTGTGGCACCTCTGAGGGAAAACACTACCGCCACACTGGAGAACTACTTGCCGTAGGTCTAAGGAAACACCTTGTCGCAAGACTGAGAGAGGTAAACCATGCCACAGGTCTGATGGGAACGAACTCTGCCGCAGAGTACAGGAGGCAGATTTTTGCTGCAGAATTGGAACATGACTTCGAAGTTATCTGATCTGGAGAGCGACAGAGACAGAATAGTCATGACTCCCAAGACTATTTTAAAGATACAAGGTCGAATTAAAGAATGGGAGGTGCAGGAAGAAGGGATACAATGCAGGCTCCTAGAAGGAGGGAACCTGTGAACGATGAGGAAATCCCTAGTCGGGGAGCGGACCGTGTGCGAAGTCTTTGGAATAGAGGAAGAAGGGATGCTTACTACTCAGACTCTTCTAGTACCAAAGAGAGGGGAGCACACTCGACTCGAGGGTCAAAAAATGTTGAGAAGGTTGTTGAAAGGATTCTGGAAAGGAAGAAGTTAGTGTCTCCCGACGACAGTCAAAAAAGGAGAGTTCCCTTCAGTTTTGAGATTATGGATAAACTACTATCGAAGAAGTTCAAGATGCCTTCTATGGCTACTTATGCCTGTAAAACAGACCTCTACAACCATATACAGAGTTATGAGTCCCTCATGTTGCTCCATGGATGGGAAGATGAAATCATGTGTAGAGCCTTCTCGCTCACACTGCCGGGGCATGCGCTGAAATGGTTTAATGGGTTAAGTGAAGGTTCTATCTCATCCTTCGACTAGTTACGCAGTGAATTTTTTAAAGCCTTCATGATTAACAGCTAGCGGAAGAAGGATGCCACTTATCTACTCACCCTTAAGCAAGGGAACAAAGAATCATTGAAGAACTATGTAGATCATTTTCGAGATGCAACATTAGAAGTGAAAGATCTACCAGTGGGAGTAGCCACGGCTGCAATGCTGCAGGGGAAAAAATCTGAGAAGCTACAAGAATCCCTCTCCCTCGATCAGCCAGTAACCTTTCTGATTTATTTGCTAGAACAAATAAATACGTGGCTCAAGAGGAAGTAATGAAGATGGTGCAATCCTGAGAGGTAAGGGAAGGAAGAAAATGAGCGAGAGATATACCTGAAAAAAGCTCTTCGAGACCCGTCAGATTAGACAAGGCTCCTAGACTCGGGTATGAAAACTATACCAGACTAAATGAGCCTCGGGCCGCTATACTTGCTGCTATTGAAGGAACGGGACTGTTAGAGTTCCCTAAAAGAAGATTGGGGATATGGGCCAAAATCTTGATGCCTATTGTAACTTTCATGTCGCTCACAGTTGTCCTACTGAAGATGTAGAGATCTGATGGATCAGATAGAGAAGCTGGCCAGAGAAGGGAAAATTAACCGTTTCCTCTGGAGAAGTGAAAGGCCCTATTACCCTCCGCGAGGTCGAAGGGATGACCGTCTGTAGAATAGATAGAATAATAATAGAAACAGGCCAAGAGATGAGCAATAAGCTAGGCTAGACCCCCAAGACAACCGGCTGGATAATGAACCCACAGGTCCAGCTATAAATGTTATTGCAGGGGGAGAATCGATAGCAGGAAGTTCCTCCGCTTCTCGTAAAAGTTACACGAGACAAGCATATCAGATACATGCTGTGATGAAGGAGAAGGCAGGTGAATAACCCATTGTGTTCACTCCGAAAGATAGGGGTGATATTGTCATGCCTCATGATGATCCCAAGGTGATATCAGCAGTGGTGGCAAAACATCTTGTGAGCAGAATCCTGATAAACAATGGAAGTTCGGTAAACTTAATCTATTGGAATTGCTTTGAGAAAATGAATGTATCCAAAGATAGATTAAGACCTGTTATGACACCATTGTATGGATTTACGGGTGAGAAGGTGAAAGTAGTCGGGTGTATAGAGTTGCCTGTGACTCTAAGGGAAAACCCAAAGGATGTGACTCGACAGGTATTGTTCATGGTTGTAAGGTCAACCTCAACTGCTTACAACATGATCCCTGAGAGGCCTGTATTAAATGATATGAGGGCGGTGATATCTTCTTGCTACTTATTAATGAAGTTCCCTATTCCCAATGGAGTTGGGCAAGTGCGAGGAGATCAAAAGAGGGCTTGCACGTGTTATATTGCTTCTACCGCCAGTAAAAGAGTACAAAGAAAGGAGACATTGTGTATAGATGACCCTCATAAGCCTCAACCTGTGGAGACAATGAAAGCCATTAGCTAGTCAAGGGGGATGAAGAGAAAAAGGCGTTAATAGGGACTCAACTGGATGAACAAACAAGAAAGGAGATAGCTAAATGCCTATAGAGAAACTTGAATGTTTTTGCTTGGACCCCGACTGATATGTCCGGGATTAATCCAGAAGTGATTTGCCATAAGCTTAATGTTTCACCTAGGCATAGGCCTGCCAAACAGAAGAAGAGGAATTTTACCTCGGAAAGATAAAAGGCAATCACCGAGGAAGTTAATAAACTTCTAGAAGCCAGGTTCATTAGAGAAGTTTACTACCCGGAGTGGTTGGCTAATGTGGTAATGATGAAAAAATCTAATGGGAAATGGCGAATGTGTGTGCATTTCATAGATTTAAATAAAGCTTGTCCCAAAGATTCGTATCCTCTGCCCCAAATCGATAAGCTTGTGGATGAAACATCAGGGTATGAACTCCTCAGTTTCCTAGATGCTTTCTCTGGGTATCATCAAATTATGCTTCATCCGGGAGATAAAGAGAAGACCTCTTTTATAACTGATGATGGAACATACTACTACCGGGTAATGCCATTCGGTTTAAAGAATGTTGGGGCCACATATCCGTGAATGGTAAACAAAGTCTTCAAAGATCTCCTAGGAAACACTATGGAAGCTTATGTGGATGACATGATCATCAAGAGTAAAGCAGAAGAATCTCACGCTCATCAGATGACTAAGGTGTTTAACGTATTGAGAGAATTCAATATGAAGCTAAATCCCAACAAATGCTCATTTGGAGTTCGGTCTGGGAAATTCTTGGGATTCATGATCACCAATAGGAGGATTGAGGCAAACCCTGAAAAGGTTCAAGCAATTATAGACATGAAGCCACCAACCACAGTGAGAGATGTCCAAATGTTGACAGGCAGAATAGCAGCTCTGAACTGTTTTTTATCAAAGTCTACAGAAAGGAGCTTGCCATTCTTCAAAACTCTACGGGGCGAAAGGAATTTCGAGTGGACAGATGATTATCAAAGAGCTTTTGAAGACCTAAAGGAATATTTGAAGCAGTTACCTTTGTTAACAAGGCCTTTGGAAGGGGAACAGTTGTATATGTACTTGGGAGTCGATGAATTCGCCATTAGTGTGGTACTACTGAAAAAAGATGAAATAGTATACTGTCCCATCTACAATGTGAGTAAAGTACTACTAGACCCAGAGACCCATTATCCGCTGGCCGAAAAGCTAGCATTGGCCCTTGTGATGGCCTCTCGTAAATTGCGCCCTTATTTTCAGGCACATTCTATTGCTGTCTTGACAGATCAACCGTTAAGGCAAATCCTTCAGAAGCCTAAACATTCAGGGAGACTGGTGAAATGGGCAGTGGAACTTGGAGAGTATGATATCACATTTCAACCCAGGAAGGCTATCAAGGGCCAAGCTTTAGCAAATTTTATAGTAGAATGTACTAGCCCGAGTGGCAACATTGAAAAGGAGACTCGACCATGGCTATTGTATGTTGACGGAGCATCGAGTGCCAATGGTAGTGGGGCAGGTTGACACGCCTTAAAGGTAATATCCGCAAGTGTACGGGTCGTACAAGTAATAATGGGATTTGAGTCCCGAGTTACCGTCCCACAGAGAAGTTGACTAGCCTAATTAAGTACCGGTTAATCTTACCCTAAGTATATTCTAGCAAATTATGAGATTAAGGTGGGTGATCTACTAATCTAGAATTGAAAATACCGAAAGCAATAAAATAATAAACTATAAAATAAAGGAAATAAAATCGAGCAAAATTACTTACAGTGCTCAACACAATTAAAATCAAAAACCTACAAAAGAAATTAAAACAGTTAAAACAAATTAACACAATTAAAATAAAATGCAATTATGAAAATAATAAAGCAAGATAAATTAAACTAAATTTAACAAACCTAAAATGCAATTAAACTACTTAATCAAAATGCAATTTAAACTAACCTAAGATTTAATGAAATAAATTTACCCCTAATCTAATTCTAAATGAACACTTAATTAACTATCATCCTAATTAAAACTAAGTTTTATACTACTATGCAAGAATACTAATATGCAATTTAATTAAAGACTTTAAACTAAGCTTAACAAATTAAATTGAAATTAAACTAAACTAACAATGCATGAAAATGAATTAATTGCTAGAGTTGAATGCCAAACAAGCCCTTAGCATTTTAAACCATTCCCTCCAAACACTATTCATCCTTCATTTTTTCATTTCCATTTCCAGGTATGGCTCGATTTTTGCCCTCTGGTCCAGGCTTGCTGCTATTTGTCCTCTAGTCCAGGCGATCTCTGCTTCTCTCGGTTCTAACCGAACTGTGCTCCAACTACTGCTAGGTGCTCCAGGCTACTCGGTTTGCTGTGTCAAATCGGGATGCTGCACTCTGCTTGCTTTCGGGTCTGCTGTGTCCTGCAGTGCTGCTCCACATCCTCAGCTCTCGGTCTGGACAGTATTGCTCTCGCTGCAATTCTGTGCTACTACTGAGCTAAAGCATAGATGCTCCAGCTGCTGTCCGTGTTGCTCTCGGTCTGCCTCCCTACATCCATTGTCTTTCCATAATACATTATCAGCAAAAGTTGTTCCAGCATGCTGTCGATTCTGTCATATATTGCTGCAGGTGTTGCTGTTCTGCTGCTTTTTACTGCTGCCTCCAGGTGCGCCTTGCTATTCTCGGTTTTATCCTGCTCCTGTATTGCTCGTCCAAGTCTACTTCAAGCTTCATTTTCTGGTCAGTCCTGCCAGCGTTGCACGTCCACCCCTGTCTAACGTCTTCTTCCTATGCTGTCCTGCACTGCCTCTTGTAACCGAGCTTGAACACAAAATGTTAGCTGCAGCCTACGGCATTCACAGCAGTTCGAAAATGATGCCTGCACATATCTATGAACTTGCAACTACCAATTACTAGATTAATACAAATGAAAGCATGCAAGGGGAATGAACAGTATAAAACTTCTAAAACAGAGTGTAACAGAGAGCAAAAGCATGAAACCAAGGGTGAACTATGCTCCACGGACTGCTTCTTGAGATTCTATACCGAAAAGCTTACCCCATCTTTTTCACTAACCATTAACAAGCAGAAAATAAACAAACAACTATAATGTTAAAATGAAATGCTGTAAACGGAATGGATTAAAGAAACATAATGAAAATGCAGTAAAAATGAAAGCTATATTATTAAGAACCGAGACCTGAAAATCATACAACTAAGAAAGAAATACAGAAAAGAGAGAGCAAAAAAAAAAAAAACATAGTAAAACAGGAGATTACAACCTAGAGGTAATTTATAAAACAAACAAAATAACAAATGAAGTCACAATCTCAATCCCGTAGCATTATCAACATAAAAAAACATCATCATCGGACTGCTCTAAATCCAGCTCTTAATGTCATGGTTCCACATTGCTTAAATGTGAAATAATGCCTAGCATTTGCCCACATTCAAGCACCAAAACCAAACAGCAAAGAGGAATGAATAAGTGAGGAACCGAATGCACAAAGAGTATTACCCGAGAGTAACTAAATCTACTAGTGTTTCAAGAAAAGAAGAAAAAAATATAAATCAAGTTTCTATGTAAAACCGAGACATACATTAGAAAAATAGGTTATGGAAATAGAAATTGACAAATAAGGAACCCATAGTTACCAAACCGAGAGCATGAATTGAAAGTGATTTTCATTGAAAATGAAATTTTACAAAGACTAATGGAGAACATGAAAGTGAATAGTAAAACATTAAGAAAAAATGACTAACGGAAAATGGAGAAGCTTAAGAACAAAATAAAACCTAAGAATACCTTAAAACTATTCTACCCTAAAAATTACATTCCCCATTCAATTTCCATCTTTTTCTATTTATAAACACACTAGGGGTAAAATGGTAATTTCCACATCCTTGATGAGTTGGCCTTTTTTTGGCCACTTGTCTTCACACCATTGGCTCATTGAAAAGATATTTCCATGTCATCAGTCTTCTTGTCCAATTGGATGTGCTAGGTGACATGACTCGTGTTGTCCGTATGGCTCAATCTCGATTTTAGCCCAATTTCGATCCATTTTCTACCGAAATATTCAAAATTCATCCGGATTTAATTTATCTACAAACATGAGAATTTTAATTAAATAAAGGGGATAATTAACAAAATAAATTGGGGATTTAAATAATTAATTAGGAAATTAAGCACAAATAATTCTAAAAATATAGAATTATCACAGGTATAGTCTTAGTGTCACCGAAAGGGAGATCCTTAGAATACTCTTTGCGGTTTGGGTTCCCTAGTTCAAACAATATAGCAGAGTATGAGGCTCTGGTTGCTGGAATGAAGCTGGCAGAAAAGTTGCAAGTTCACCACCTAGTGGCGCATAGTGATTCTCAATTGGTGGTAAACCAGTTCAATGGACAGTATGAGATTCGAGATCCAATACTGGTCCCTTATCTAAAGAAAGTCCAATCTCTAGCTCGGACTTTTGAAAATTTCCAGTTGATACAAATTAATCGGCCTGAAAGCATACATGTAGATTCATTGTCCAAATTAGCTTCCTCTAATGAGACCGAAGGAAGAATGGTGAAGGTGGAGAGACTCGAGCGGCTTAGCATTGAAGAAGTCAAAGTGTGTGGCATTGAAGTGGGGGACGATTGGAGAACCCCATTCAAACAGTATCTCATTAAAGGTACGCTCCCGCAAGATAAGGAGGAGGCTCGGCGCTTAACGATACAAGGGGCAAAATTCACATTGATAAACAGGGAACTGTACAAAAGGGGGTATTCATCGCCCTTGTTGAAATGCTTAGGGCCAGAATAAGCAAACTTTGTCTTAGCTGAGGTACATGAAGGGATTTGTGGTGAACACTTGGGAGCTAGAGCCCTTGCCTGTAAGATATTACGATCGGGATTCTATTGGCCGACGTTGAAGAAAGATGCGACGGATAAAACCCACAAGTGTGACAAGTGCCAAAGGCTTGCACCAATAACTACGGCCCTAATAGCTCCACTCCAAAGTACGGTACAACCAACTCCCTTTGCACAATGGGGGTTAGACATTCTAAGGCCCTTCCCATTAGCCATGGGTCAAAGAAAGTTTTTGTTGGTAGCTACCGATTACTTTACGAAATGGATTGAGGCGGAACCTTTGGCCACAATCATAGAGAAAAACGTTGAGGCAATGGTGTGGAAAGATATTATCTGCCAGTTCGGGATCCTACGGGTCTTAAATGCTGACCACGAAAAGCAGTTTGATTGTGACGCCTTTCGTGAGTTCTGCAGACGCCTTGACATCCAACTAAGAATTTCTTCCGTATCATATCCTGAAGCTAATGGGCAGGCTAAAATCAGCAACCAAACCATCCTTCATAGGTTGAAGACCAGACTGGATAAAGCTAAAGGAGCATGGGTGGACGAGCTGCCTAGTGTCTTATAGGCATATCATACTACTAGTCGAGTATCAACTGGAGAAACGTCGTTTAGCCTTGTGTACGGCACTGAAGCATTGATTCCCGTGGAAATTGGAGCACTGTCATCCAGGGTAGTTCCTTTAGTGAAAGAAAAGAATTCACAATGGCTAAGGGAAAACATGGATCTGCTTGATGAGCATAGAGAAGCTGCAGCTGTGCGGCTGACATCCTACCATTAGAGGGTGACTAACTACTACAACAGTCGGGTAAAAGATAAACCGATGTCCAAGGGAGATTTGGTGCTTAGGAAGTCACGCATCACCAATGCCTTAAGGGAAGATGAAAAGTTCAGAGCCAATTGGGAAGGCCCATATCGAATCAGACGAAGGATTGGGCCCAACACCTGCATCCTAGAAACTCTGTAAGGGAAGAAAATAGGAAAGACATGGAATTTAAATCATTTGAAATTCTATTTGAATGAATTATTATGTCTTCTTTCCTGATTTTTATATTCTCGCATTATTACTTGCTTGCATTGCCACAAGATATTATTATGCAAATTATTCCTCTATTTTTCTATTATATCTTCAACTTTTACGAATGTAAATCTTGTGACAAAAAACATATGAGCCGTAAGAGCCTGAGGCGCAATAGCGTCACTATGGCCAGGTGTAAAAAGATCGAGCCATAAGAGCCTGAGGCGCAATAGCGCCACTGTGGCCTGGCGTTGCAGACGAAGAAGTCGTAAGACCCTAAGGTGTAATTGCGTCACTGTGGCCAGGCAATTGCGCAAAACTCAATATATTCAAATTCCACTCATGGAAATATCCTTCTTACACTCGCTACAAACTTTAAAACATGCGTGTATTCATTTCACATTTACTTGATCCAAAATCATTCATTTTACAATTCCATTCACATATATATAAAGTTATACATATATGGGGTCTCATATTCTCCCCCACTTAAAAAATTTGGTCCTCCAAACTGGAACCAATCATTCTGTGAATAACTCGGGATACCTCTCCCACATCAAACTCTCCAATTCCCATGTGGGCTCTTCCACCGTGTGATGTTGCCAAAGAACTTTCACTAAGGGAATTATCTTTGTCCTCAACACTTTCTCGTTTCTATCCAATATCCGAACTGACTTCTCAATGTACTCATGCTTTCATTGAGCTCCAAAGGCTCATACCTTATCATATGTGCCGGGTCCGGGTGGTATTTCCGTAACATGGATATGTGGAAGATGTTATGTACGTTCGCTAGCTTAGGTGGTAATGCTAGCCTGTATGCCTTATCTCCCACTTTTTCAAGTATCTCAAATGCCCCTATATATCGAGGGCTCAACTTCCCCTTCTTCCCGAATCTCATAATCCCCTTCGAGGGAGAAACCTTCAAAAACACTGACTCACCCACCATAAACTCTAGTGGTCTATGTCTCCTGCCAGCATAACTCTTTTGTCTCCTCAGGCTGTCTGTAACCTCTCACAAATCAACGGACATCCTTAGAGGCTTGTCTAATCAAGTCAAGAGTAAAGATCTGTCTGTCACTAAGCTCTTCCAATCTAATAGGGGAACGACATCTGTCTGGAGCTATGGCTAGATACATGGGGCAATTAATTGTTCTCTCCCAAATCTCCTCAATCCTCGACCTCTTCCCAAAAAATCTCTTGCTTCCCTTATAACTAAAGCCTCTGTCTAGTACGGGTCCCTTCTTATCTTTATCCCTCACTTTACCAACCTTCCCAAACTCTGAGGCGATTCTCTCAACATTTTGTTCACACAATTGCACCCGGTGCACTGACTCCTCATAGGTCGATATATCCAGGGGAACCAATCTGGACCTGATGGTTGGTTTCAGTCCATGCATAAACTTCTGAATTTTCTCGACCTCATTACCCATCGTATTAGGATCATATCTGCCCAAGGAGATAGAAGTTGTCTCATACTCATCCACCATCCGACTCCCTTGGGTCAGTCCCAAAAATTCCATCTTTATCTTTCACTGTGCAGTATCCGAAACATACTGTCTCCAGAAAGCCTCAAAAAACACATCCAAGCTGGTCTCTGTATGTCGGGCTCTCAAAATAAGCCTGGTGGATTTCCACTAATGTTCTGCCGATCCTTTCAGCATGAATACGGTAAACACTACCATCTTGGTAGTAGTGCACTCAAATAACCCATATATATTCTCAATCTCATTTATCCAATCCTCTGCAGCTACTAGGTCTTTAACTCATCTGAAAGACAACGGTTCAAACTTTTGGAACTAACGCAGTCTATTTAAATCACATCCATAACGCCAACCTCTACTGCCCTGTGGTATACCAACAGGTGTAGGCATATCCTGTGCGGGTGGGGGTGTAGGTGTATCTGTCGTTTGAGGTCTTTGGGCTAGTCGTGCCCGTGCCTTAGGAGCTGAAGCCTACTTGGCATCACCCTGTGTAACGGGACTTTGTCTGGCCCAACTCCAGGTAACGATTGAGTGACCAACTCCAAGATCATCTCTATGCTCCACTCAATCCTCGTGAAGCAGGCCTCAGTACTCTCAGGTCTCTCCTCTGGACCTTATGGAGCATGCTCAACCTCAGCCTCCACCTCAATCTTATCTTGAGTCTCGTGTGGTTCTGGCTCAACACTACGCTCAGGCCTACCTCGACGGCCTCTAGCTTACGCTCTCACCCCTCTACCGCAACTGGTATTATGCATAATGTTCAATTCCCTACATTCACATCAATTTCTTAGTCAACCCATCAACACATACACAATTGTATCAAACAAGCATAGTATCATGGGGATGTAATTTTTTCCAACTTATTAAGTATTTAAGACACCGACACACGTCAGACCAACTCAGCTCTGATACCAACTTTTGTCACGACCCTTAACTTACCAAAATTTGTCACTAATTTTTCGCTTTTCATACATTATTTATTATTCATTCTTACCTTACCTCGATCGTGATCAGCTACACTCTCAACAGTTGGGCTGTGTGTCAATGTTTACCTCATCCAACCATGACAATTTAATTTGCATTATAATTTAGAATTAAACACTTGTATAAATAAATCAGAGTTGTTGTTTACATATGTTTACATTGCTTTATATCCCCAGTGGTTACATTCAAATTGCTACTGTGCTATGGAAAGTTTAGATATAAAATTATATCAGTGTGTATACCTTACGCGATGAGATGCAGCGGATACCAAAAAGGTAAACCTCCAGTCGCTCTCAGTCTATACTCAGTGCTCTGTAAAAAGGGAAAAATAAGGGGGTAAGCAAATAACACGCTCAGTAAGGAAATCATGCAAACAGGTAGATACGGCATTATCTACATAATCGTGATGCCATCTCAAAATAATACACTTTCTCATTCACACCTCAAAAGCATTAGTTCATGATTGTGTTAATGGCATGTAAAGCAAATCATGCTATTTAAATTCAGTGCACAAATCAAATTCAAAGCATACAAAGCTATCATGCATTTTTAATTCATAAGGCATGGAAAATCACCATGCGTAAGTTCACTTTAAAGTCATTATCAAACTTTCTCATCTCATAAAATCAACACTTGTCAGAAATCAGCCCCTCCCTCGGACTGTACTAACTCACAATACATTTCAAAACATGGATTCATTCATAAATAAGAGATATGTGAGATTGGTAATATAACAGGGAAATCTCCTCTAGGACTATGGTCAAATCCTCTGTGATCCCAGGCTACACTGATGAAGTGTACGGGGTATCACCATTATCTACTTCCATACGGGATGTGGGTCTTGTCTAACCCGTCGATCCTAGCACGGCTATCAATCATGTCATAAAACCACGTGCGAGTCATCTCAAGCATGGTAACCAGTATGGTGGGCATCTAATGCGAGCTATGCTCCAGCACCAGCACCATGCCAAAACCATTATAAAAATTGTGCGAGCTACGCCCTAGCAGAACATCATAGAAATCCATGTGAAAAACTAGTGCGAGCTAAGCTCCAGCACTCATACGTATAAAAACACATCAAATCTCGTGTGTGTCATGCTCTAGCACGCTTTCATTCTCACGAAATCCATGTAGGTGGCCCATTTCTTTGCAAAACATGGTTTTTAAACCAAATCAAGTCATTTCTTATGCAAATCATTTCAAATGTTAGCCAACATACCGCACATTGTTTAAAAAGCAATAAAACAGGATTTTCAAAGCATCATGCTTTTGTTTTCATGCACATTCATCAAAACCCAACTCTTGCCCTTTAAATATCCATTTCATTTCCTATTTTCACATGTATTCTAGAAAACATAATGTGCCCAAAATAGGCACAGATAACTCTAAGAGTCCACACAATTCCCTTACCTTAATTTACTTGGGGTGCGACTCTCTTCCTCTTAGCTTCTCGCAATTTAGTTCAACTTACTCCGGGTGTATCCTCGAAAGCTGTCAATCATTCACCAATCACTTGAGTTAATGTTGATAACTCACATTTTGACTTCAACTAGTCAATATATTTCATTAGGCCTATTTCGTTAAGTTTGGCCAATTTTTGCATTTGGCCATCATCAAGTCATTTCCAACCAATTTATCTAGTAACTCACTTAGTTACTTGTTTAGGACTTGATGTGAAATACTCTACCCTTACTCTCTCATTCATTTATGCATTTTACCCAATGCCTTAAATGCACATTTTACCTTTTTTGGGTTAGTCTCACAATTTATTCCATAACACCATCTTAAATTCATACTCACAACACCATCAATAACTAAACAAATAAACTTGGATTGGTGCATTAGAAACTCACCTAGATTGGTTTCCTCCTTGCTCCAGATGGAAATGCTCTTTGTTCCTTAAATCCAACAAATGGGGAAATGACTCCAAGCTATGTTGTTCGTCTCTTTGATGTGAACAAGTTTGTATCTAATAGCCTTCCCTCAAATCTTTATGAAAATGGGTGGATTTAGGAGTGAGAAAGCTAGGTTATTTTATTGAAAATGGGAAGGAATGGTTTGTCCTGTGAAATGTAGATTTCAACTGCTCCTATTTATAGAATTAGCCTGATGAGATCGATCTACATTGGGTGGAGATCTATCTGATCCTCTTAAATCCCTCTTTTTCATGACATTTTGAAGGCATGAGATCGATCTGTCAAGCACTTGAGATCGATCTGCTTCAGGCAGAGAGTTAAGGAGATCGATCTGGCTAGGAAGGAGATCGATCTGCTCCAAACCGATAGCTAAGAAAATTAATCTGCTTGCTTTAAGAATCGATCTTCTCATTACAGAATGTTTAGCAGATCGATCTGTCCTCATTGGAGATCGATATGCCCTGTTCCATTACTCAAATAAGAGCATTTTTTGCTCTTCCAGATCGATCTCTCATCCTATGAGATCGATCTGGCATTCATATTTTCCAAATTTTGCTGCAGTTTTCTACAGTAACTCACATAAAACATCCTTAATTTGCTGCTATAGTCATTTCTCATCCAACCACCTTGAAGACTTGAAAATGACATTCATACATACTTTATACACATTAAAACTTGTGTGAAATCATTGAATAACCAAAGGTATACAATACATGACTAAATGGAAGTACTAAAATTTACACAACTCATGCAACTTCATTCCATTTTACCACACCACTCAAAACTAAATATATTCACATTCCACTCATGGAAATATCCTTTTTACACTCGCTACACACTTTAAAACTTGTGTGTATTTATTTCACATTTACTTGATCCAAAATCATTCATTTTACAATTCCATTCACATATATGCAAAGTTACACATATATGGGGTCTCACATGTTTATCCATAATTTTGCCATTCATTCATGCATTTTTACAAACACCTTATATGCACATTATATAACCTCATCCTATTCCATAAACTCATTTCGTAAAACCATCTCAAAATCATGCATATAACATTATTAACACATTGGTATACTCAATTTATCATCTAATCAATCATATTCTATTTTCTCACACTAAACTCATTCTAGGTCATGCTTGATTCATTACATTCTAGGTAGTTTCAACCATTAATACATACACCAATCTACTCACAACAACATCTAGATAAATATACTTAGAGTTGGTGTATTGAAAACTCACCTAACTTGACTTTCCTCTTATCCTGAATAAGAAGACTCCTTTGCTCCTTCAATCCAACAAGTTGAATGTTCGCTCCATGCTATGTCGTTCTCTTCCTCACAATGAACAACTTTGCTCTAATAGCTTTTTTTAAAATCTTTTTGGAAGGGGGTGTATTCTAGAGTGAGAAAACTTATTTTTTAGGTAAAAATAGAGGATGATGGTTTGATTTGCTGAAGAATGAGGATTGGCAGTAGGATTTTATAAGACAAGAGCGAGGAGATCGATCTGCCTTTGATTTTTAAATTACCGAGATGTTCAAGCATAAAAAATGGGATCGATCTTCTCTTTGGGGGAAGAGATCGATCCTTTCTTAGCAAAAGCTTGAGAAGTTCGATCTTCTCATGGGGAGAGATCGATCTGCGCATGACAGGATCGAATGGAGATCGATCTGCACTTAGGAAGGGATCGATCTCTACTAGGTAGAAGCAAATGTAGATTGGTCTGCTCATTGGGGAGATCGATCTACTCAATGGGGAGATCGATATGCTCTTGGCAGTACCACTTGGGATTGTTCTACTTGAACAAGGGATCGATTTGCTTTGAATAGGAGAATGATTTGGTCTCCATCTGCAGGCTTTTTGCTACAATTTTTCCAGGGTTTTCAAAGGAAAACTTGCATTCGATTGCTCTACTAGTCATTTTGCAATCCATTCACACTTATAGAATGGAAAAGCTTAGTTCTTATGATTTTAATATTATGGAACTTGTGTGCATTGCTTAGAATCATAACGGTACTTAGAATTCGCAATTCCTTGCATTATCATTTCATGTTTTTAAGTCTTTATATTCGGTCTGGTCGTTTGAGCTCCATTCGTTTAGTTTGTGGTTACTTTAACCCTTTTTTAACCTTAACATGTATCCATGATATTCATTTATCCATTTGAAATTTCATTCAAGCCAAAATCTCTTCTTATGATTCAATTTGCATATAGAAATGTGTCACGACCCATTTTTCCTAAAAACCCCTACAAATTTTTTGCTTTTTGATTTTCTTACCCGTCGTGAACAGTTTCACTATTAACAGTTGGGCTATGAGTCGATGTTAGTCCCTCCTGTCATGTTACTTACCTTAACATCTATTTTCCATATTTCATTTACATATCAATTCCTTTTAACTAAATACATCCCCAATATTACATCCGTGTATAGTAATGTGCCTCTATATGTTTAGATTCAAAATTATACGAATGTGTATAACTGGTCTTGATAGGAAGTAGCGGATAATCGAAATGCAATACTACTGTCGTTCTCTTCTACTGAATGTACCCTGTAGGGTGGAAAATGAAAGGGTGAACGCAACTTGCTCAGTAAGGCAATAATGCAAGCAGGTAGATAACTACACTATCTACATGCTGGTAAAGGCATGACATGTAAAACATTTATATCTCGAGCATGAGGAAATTAAAACCATGCCATGTATGAGTATATCATATATCGTAAAACATAAATCGGCATGTAAAACATGAAAAACATCTCATGTAAAACCTCTAATGCTCGATACAGTAAAACACTTCAAAACAATCACAGAGGGATTCAACGCATCTTTAAAATCATTAATAACCTCATAAAACCCATCAATTTCTCATTTAAGTTCACATTTCATGGAAATCGTCACAAATCGGGGCTTGACCCCTCCCTCGGGTCTACCCTGGTCTAACAAGACAAATCAAATAGATATCATGTGAGACATGCAGGTTACTGTATGGAAACAATCATGGACTATGTCCCTGTGATCCCAGGCTATACGGATCCCGGTGTACAGGGTATCACAACTGCAACGGGAGATGGGTCAAATAGTCATAACTACATGGTACAACGTATTCTGTGTGACATACATGGCACAACGTACTCTATGAACCCAATATCACGGTCTGGGGATGCCTGCCATAGGTCTTATCCCACTCCAAACCATGTCGATAATCAACCCATGTCTCAATCTACACGTGCGAGCATATCTTCTCACTGTGACACACAGTCTACAAGAGGCTCCAGTATGGTCATATGCATGTCATACATAGCACGGCTCCATGTATATTCATGATATCAGAAAAACCCTCGTACGAGCGAAGCTCCAACATGGTTTCATAAAAATCAATGAAATCTGCATACGAGCAGCACTCCAGTACGACTTAAAATAGTTATAAATCCAATTTAAATTCACGTACGAGAAATGCTCTAGTACGGATGCATAAAACCAAGTAAAATCCACGTACGAGCATAGCTCTACTACGGTAGTCATGTAAAGCAAGTTTGTAAAACTCAGTAGAGTAGTGCTCCAGCACTATGTATATGAGTTAAAATATAAAATCCAGTGCGAGCAGTGCTCCAGCATGATTTAAAACTCATAAAAACATGATAGACTGCTCAATTTCAGTAAAACAAATCAAAATTCACAACTGGTAGCTAATTCGTGCCCTTTCATGTAAAAACATGAAATAAACAGCCAGCCTATCCATAATTTGCTTAAATTAAAGCAATATAATCATAAGAATATCAAAAACATGAAAATCATGCAATTTCATAGCCTTACTACCCTTTTTGAAATTTTCCTAACTAGGGGTAAAATCGTAATTTTCACATATACAACGATTTTCGTAAAAAATATTATTCTATTTCTAGATACCTTATGAAATTCTGCGTAATGTAAATAACCCCAAAAATATGCCCAGGTATCTCTAAGTGCTTCAAAATTCTCTTACCTCATTTTTCTGTACAGTCTGACCTTTTCCATTGATGTCTCGTCACGCAGTCCGATTTGCTACCAATCTGTCACGACCCAAACTACCCAAAAATCAGAGTTAATTTTTCGCGTTTTGTTTATTTACTTGAATTCTTACCTGTCCTCGAATCGTGACCACACTCAACCAACAAATTGGGCTGTGCGTCAATGTTAGTCCCACCATACAATTACCATCTAACTTATTTCTTCTCCAGTCATTTATAATTGTTTACATTATTTATACATCCCCTAAAGTTACTTACAAACATGTTACTGTGCTATGCTTATGTAGATACAATATGTACAAGTGTATATACCTTATGTTGATGGGCAGCAGCGGATATCCAGAATGCAGTACTGAGTCGCCTCAACTTCAACTGGAGATTATCTGTGGGAGAAAATGAAAGGGGTGAGCACATCAAGCTCAGTAAGGCAATCCTACGAACAAGTAGGTAACCATACTACCTACATGAACGTGGTGCCATGCATAAACCACCCTTTCTCCACACATTTAAAACAGATGATATGAAAGTTATGATGTTATGTAAATCGAGTTTGCACAGAAAATTCAACATGCAATTATTTCAAATCATTTCTTTCTCAATTAGAAATTCCACAATAAAGTCAGGACTTGACACCTCCTTCGGGTGATCCTGACTCATACAAAATCATGAAAATCCGTTTACATCACATATGGGTTTTAAAAAGCATGGAAATAATCATCATGCACATTTAATTAAAAACCCAGTTTAAATCATCGAAATCTTCGACATGCGAGACGAGGCAATATCTATATAACGGCAATAACCAGGACTGGCCATATGTGTCCTCGTGAGTCCCTCTAGCTTCACGGATCCCAGTGTGCGAGGTCTCACCCTGATCGGGAACCGCCCGGGAGGTGGGTCAATCCAACCCGTCAGTCTTATCCGATCTCACGCATCCGAAGATGCCATATCCGAAGATACCCCGTATCACAAAGATACCGTATCCGAAGATACCCCGTATCACAAAGATACCGTATCCGAAGATACCCGTTTCACAAAGATACCGTATCCGAAGATACCCCACGGTACATCGTACTCCATGCTACTTGCACGGTACATCGTACTCCATAGACCCATATCACTCTAGGTACTCCAGCCCAAATGGCCTGCTTCCCACAGAGAGGTTTTGTTTCTCAATACTCATGCCATGTCTCAAAACGCATGTGCGAGCCTATTAAATCGGTGACACACAGTCTACCCGATGCTCTAAGCACGGCTCATCGCATGTTCTCATAAAATCAGTGCGAGCGATGCTCAGCACTCTTATCAAATCAAGTAAAATCAGCAGAGCCCGCTTTACATCCCCACAAGGCCGCCAACCTCATCCCTCACTCTCACCCTACTTAAGAGGTCTTTTGAGCCTGTTGGGCCTTTTGGCTGACTCCAATAGCAGACAGCGCTACTCCACAAATCCAATAAAACTAGTGCGAGCTAGGCTCTAGCACTCTATATATGAATAACATGAAAATCTTATAAAATCTGGTGCGAGTTAAACTCTAGCACCCTATCACGAAAATCATGTAAGAATCTGGTGCGAGTTAGACTCTAGCACCGTGTCACGAACAAGCATGTGAAATCTGGTGCGAGTTATACTCTAGCACCTATGCATGTAAAACTCTAGTGCGAGCTCTCGCTCCAGCACTAATGCATGCATCACACAAATCAAACATCGTGCGAGCTGAGCTCTAGCACGTCACATGTAAATAAAAACACGTAGGCGGCTCGGTTATCTCCAAATAGTTTTCACAGAAATTACATCGTTTAAGGTATGCAATACTATGCATTTTTCTTTAAAAGTGAGCCAGCCTACTCATGCATGTGTTAAAATACCTCCAGAACGAGCAGGAACCTCTTGTCCTTGCTCCTCCCAATTTTTCCTAAAGTTGGAAACATTTACCCTTAACAAGGGCATTTCGGTAATTTTGCCCATACGGGGCATTAAAATTATTCTTCGACCTCTAGACCCTCCAGAACATTTTTAATGACTGCATATGAATTTAAAATTGCGTAAACCTACCTCTAGTAGCCCGTAAAATTCCCTTACCTTATTTTCCTGTCGAGTCTGACCTTTTCTTTTTCACTGTTGTCACGTCGCGCAGTCCGTTATGCTCCCAATCAAATGCCCGGAACTGCGTATCAATATTCCTCAGGTCAGATATTATATAATTTAATTGTATTTCTTATTTTCTGGGCTTAATTTAAATTATTGGGCCCATTTACCCCTATTGGGCCCGATTGCACCTTAATGGGCCTTAATCGGCCTTAAGCCCGTTTTCCACTTAATTTTCGCTTTATCGAGGCCTATTGGGCTCATTGGGCCCTCCAACAATTTATTGAGCCTCGTTCTAACTCCCGAATAGCTAAATCGATTATTTACGACAATTTATCTAAATTTCCATAATTTAATTCAATTTATGCGGAATTTAAATTCATATCACGCATAACGATGTAAACTGTCGTAAATAAGGGTCACTTACCCGAGATTCCATGCTAGTACGAAATTCAAGGCTGTCTCGAGCTCTCGGTGGATGCCAATCGTCGAGCTACATAATTTCATAATTTTCGGGTAAGTTTCCAGTCCAAAATTAATTAAATAAAATATTCCAAAATTTAAATCGGTCAATTTGACCGCTTATCGACTTACCCGAAGCTCGATTGCATCACTAAAATTTTTTCCAATTTTTTCTCTTTTTTCTTTTTCCCTTTTTCTTCCTTTTTTCCTCTCTTTTTGGCTGAACCGGTTCAGTCCGGTTCGGACCGGTTCAGACCTCCGGTTCTCTCCGGTTCGGCCGGTTCACCGCCGGTTCACCGCCTTGCCGGCCGATTCTCCGCCGTCTTCCACCGCCAGTAGTTCCGCAAGGCCGTCCGCATCACAGATCCGCCCTCAGTTTCGGTCAAGCTCGTCGGAACACCGCCGGTCCGGCTCTTCTCCCTCGGCCGTCGGACCCATTTTCTTTCCTCAGCCGTTTCCGGCGTCGTCCGTCGGTTTCGGTGGCTGCCACCACCACCAATCGCATCGTCTAGGCCTGGGGATCATTTTGCGGGGTCGGATCGGAGCCAAGACTCCGCCGTTCGCCGGGACCGAGCCCCTCAATCCCGTCGCCTTTTCTCTCCTCCGATCGGCTTCCTCCGGCCACTGCACGGTGCGATCCCGGTGCCCACGTGCTCGCCGATCTCTCCTCTACCTCCTCGTGGCCTCGTCGGAGCCGTTGGTCGCCGGACGGGGGTCCGGTCTTCCTCGGTTTTCTCGGCTTCCGTTTCCCTTTCCGTTTCGTTTCTCTCTCCCGTCGTTTTCTGACCCCTTTTTTTTTTCAATTCTTTTTTTTTTCAGATTTATTTATTATTTATCTTTTATTATTTTAATCATTCAAATACCTTAAAATTACCCAAATATCCCTTAAAATTATTATTTTATTCCAAATTAATTAATTTAATTTTATTTAATTTATTTATTATATTTTAACCCTTTTTCGGGTATAATTTCTCTGTATTTTTCGGATATTGTCCCGAATGACTTTTCGGTATATTTCTCGATTATTTTCGGGATTATTTTTCCAAACTAAAAATCCCGATTAATTCCCATAAATTAATATCTTGATCAATTTAACCCAAAATAAATTTATTTCACCTTTATTGACCAAGATTTCTCAAATCCATATTTTTAATTAAATTTCCTTATCGAATTTACTCCGGCTTTCGATCTTTTGACCATTTTGCCCTTACACGTGTTCGGGATTAATTTAACCCGACTTCCCTTCACGAATACTCATTCATTTCGTATTTTAATTAAATTCGGGTCTTACAACTCTCCCCCACTTAAGGAATTTGGTCCTCCAAATTAGAACCAATTCATATGAGTCCATATACAACTCCGGGTACATCGATCGTATTATACTCTTAAATTCTTATGTGACCTTCTCCGGAGTGTATTACTACCAAAGGACTTTAATTAGGGAGATCATCTTAAACCTCAATACTTTCTCTTTCCTGTTTAATGCCCGAATCAACTTCTTCAATATACTTATATTTTCATTAAACTGAACTGTTAGATCTCATATCCTATCGCCTATGCTGGATCTGGATAATATTTCCGAAGCATCAAAAGCTGAGACACATTGTGGGTGCCTGCTTATTCAAGTGAAAATGCCACCTACAGGTCTTATCTTCCACTTGTCCAATCTCTCAAAAGATTCAATCCAGCGAAACTCAATTTACCTTCATCCAAAAACTCGCTATGTCCTTATTCCCTTAGGACAAGAAATATTTCAACCATACTAATTCACCAAGGGTGAATTTCAATACTTGTCTATCTGCTCTGAGGTGTTCTTAATCTCTCATCCTTAACTAAACATCCTCAAAGACTTATTATCCAAGGTCGAATATAATTCTATCTGTCACCCACTTTTTCTTATCCAATTTCGGGAACAACCCCTACAGCCATACACTGTCTCATATCTTGTTATCCCGATACTCAACTGCCAACTGTCGTTATTGGCGACTTCAATTTGTGACAACTGATCATTCCAGGAGCTTATAAAATCAAGGGCACACGCTTTCATCGTATCCTCCAGAACCTGTACAGTCCTCTCTGACTGACCATCTGTCTGAGGATGGAAAGCTGTGCTAATACTCAGTCGGGTTCCCATAGCTTCCTAAAAATATCCTCAGAGGTGGGAAGTGAAGCGGGAATCCCTATATGATGCCATGCTCACTGGAACGCTACTTAATGTTCCACAATCTTCCTTATACATAAATCCTCATACACACTCTGAGTATCTGGGGAGTTCATAACCAGAAGGTGGGTAGACTTAGTCACTCTATCGACTATCATCCAAGTAGCCTCGTGATTCACTTGGGTTCTCTGTAACCCATCACAAAATTCATGGAGATTTGCTCTCATTTCCGTGCCGTGTCGATATAGGTAGGTGCTGCAATAACTCTGCAGACTTTTAATACTCTACCTTACTCTGCTGACATACTAGGCACTTTTCCGCAATCTCTACCATGTCTCTTTTCATATCTGACCACCAATACCCTTTTTGAGATTTCAATATATTCTTTACTTGTTACTTTCCGTATGCACCGTATATCCCGAAGAGTGAGCTTCTGACAATATTAGTATCTCATCAACTGTGGTCCTGGGGAGTACTTATATTGTCTCTGAACCTCTGTAAATCATTATCATACTCTGTGAACTCTATCACTGTACCCTTCTGAATCTCACCCACACTATCGACATCATGCCGATCATCACGCTAAGCCTGTCAAATCCGGGCACTCTCATCCGGTTCTAGTCTCAGGCTAGCTGTCACACAATCACTGTCATCATCAGAAGGGGTCACATCAATACTGAGGCTCACAGCTGCTCTAGCAGCTCACGCTCCCTGACCATCATATGCGGTACCATCCCGAGGCTCTTTCTGCTTAAGGCATCAGTCATCACATTAGCCTTTCCTGGGTGGTACAATTTTCACAATCAAAATCTCTCAGAAGCTCTATCCCACTATGTATTCTCATATTCGCCTCTTTCTGTGAAAAACAGATACTCGGGGCTTTATGATCAGTGCATATCCAAAATTTCTCACCGTGTACATAATAGTACCATATCCTCGGTACAAATACTGTTGCCAACTTTAAATCATGGGTCAGATAGTTTATTTTATGATCAAGGAGTTGTCTGACTCCATACTTGACTATCTCCCCATTATACATCAATACACAGCTCCTTCATAATTTTGAGGTATCCATACTCACTGAGAACCTCTTGAGCTGTTGGGTATGGTGAAATTAATCACGGTGGTCAGTTCATACTTCACTACACCAAGATTCATGTCACATCTATCATCTTATTTGTCATCTCATTCAAAGACCACGTTTTCTTAGTTCAACGTGTCACAAGGTATACCCTTTTTGAGAATTCACAACAACCCAATTGTAAGAGCAATTTTCAATTATTGCTTACAATTTACCCTGGACTTTAACTACGCCCAACATATCATCGATAATGATGATTACAATTCGGTCCAATCCTTGACTTATCCACGCATAAGCGTATAAGATCCTTCAAAATCGCTTACGTTTTCAGGTACTAACCTGCGTCATTTCCTTTTCTTATCTTAACGGCTCTTATTAAATTTTTTTTACTATGTTAACTTTTATGATTTGTCGAATTCTAATATTCTTATCGTCTTAGTAAGGTATCCTAATGCTAAAGGTATTTATTACGACGATCGATTTTACGTTGTAGGTTATATATATATATACTTTTAGACGCTGTCAAGTCTTCAGGCGGGGAGGTATTTTGAAATACCTTTATTAACCTTTAGACTTAACCACAACTACGTTATATCTCAGTCTCTGTGGTCACAATTTATATTCGTTACTAATTGCTTTAATCCTAATGACTCCATATCGTAAGGATGTTCTTACCTAGCATACGCCTCTTACTCCAATACATCTTGTATTTAAAATCAAGCATATCATATCTTAAAGATTATCTCCTTTCGTATATCCCTCATGACGAAACTCTTTCATTATTGATTCCGCGAGTACAATCCTTTACTCCTTTAATTTCAATTGTTGCACCCCTTTTTATTACTTAAAATCTCTATATCCATATTCCGTTAATTAATCCTCCTCTATTGGGGTACTCATTATCAGTATTGTGCCCAATAATGTAGGCATTCATGCCTTTTACTCACTTATATGCGAATGAAGGCGGTATAAATAAATATGTGGCACCAGGATCAATAAACATATGTACTTCATTATTCATAACAAGTGTGGTATCTTACACCACATCCATGAAACATCAATAGTGTCCTGGTCCAAGACATCCTCTCGCCTTCGTCGAACAGCCTACTTTCCTTTTTCTTTTCGGCTATTACCTCCCTTCTCGTTGCAGCTATACCAATGAAGTTTTTCTCTGTCTCTTTACTTTTCTGTGGGGCGATCTCGCCCAACTCTGTGTAATCAAAATCAATGGTCCGTCTTACCACACTTAACGGCCATTTTCATCAATACAGTGTAGGCATAAACCTTCCTTCCGTGGTATCCACCACACATCTCACACTGCTTACAATGCTTACACTGCTACGCTACTTCGTAGTAGGTCGGGGTCCTCCAATCACAATGCCCCTCAACAGTGCCAAAATTGGATGCACTGGGGCCTTACCAATTATCTTACTCCATGACTCGTCAAATTAAATCTTTTACCAATTACCATTTTTCCATTTTAACATCTTTGTCATTTCTCGATTCTCTTTTCTGTCTCTATTTCAGCCCTCACTACCTTTCCCAATCTCAGAGGCGTGCAATTCATGTTCTTATTTACCCAACTGTAAATCTGCGCACTGCCTCGGTATAGGTAATATCTCACAGGCCAATCGGACTCTAATCGACAATCTGAGCCCTTTCATAAACTCTTAGACATCTCGACTATCACTATTTATATGTCGAGGTAATATCTGCCAAAGAATATAACTAAGTTTCATACTCATAATCAATTTAGTATTCCTGGGCAGTGTAAGGAATTTTTCCTTTAAATCATGTCCGGGATATCCTGTCATCGGAATACATCTAATAAGATTTCTCATCTTAGCTATGGATGTTTAACACTTAAGATGGGTCGAGCGGGTTTCCACCAATGCTCCGCTGCGCCCTCTGATCTTATTCATAATCTGAGCAATTAGCTCCTCAAAATTATCTCCACACTCCGCTCCAACCTCGCGAAGCGTGTCTCAATACTGTCCGATCTCTCTGTCGGACTCTGTGAGGCATGCTCAACATTTACCTCCATTTACAATTTCATCCTGATTCTCACAGGTTAACTCAGCACGACTAGCAGGCTCAGGTCTACCTCTACGACCTCTGCTCGTGCACTATCTCATCTAACGCGACTCATATTAGGCATTCCTGCATTCTCGACAATTTCTTAGTCAAAAACCCATCTCGATATACACTATTGTATCTAACCAAGCACAGTAACACGGGGATGTAATTCCTAATTACTGACACTGACACACAACAGACCAATTTTGGCTCTGATACCATAAAATCTGTCACGACCCAAACTACCCAAAAATCAGAGTTAATTTTTCGCGTTTTGTTTATTTACTTGAATTCTTACCTGTCCTCGAATCGTGACCACACTCAACCAACAAATTGCCTGTGCGTCAATGTCAGTCCCACCATACAATTACCATCTAACTTATTTCTTCTCCAGTCACTTATAATTGTTTACATTATTTATACATCCCCTAAAGTTACTTACAAACATGTTACTGTGCTATGCTTATGTAGATACAATATATACAAGTGTATATACCTTATGTTGATGGGTAGCAGCGGATATCCAGAATGCAGTACTGAGTCGCCTCAACTTCAACTGGAGATTATCTGTGGGAGAAAATGAAAGGGGTGAGCACATCAAGCTCAGTAAGGCAATCCTACGAACAAGTAGGTAACCATACTACCTACATGAACGTGGTGCCATGCATAAACCACCCTTTCTCCACACATTTAAAACAGATGATATGAAAGTTATGATGTTATGTAAATCGAGTTTGCACAGAAAATTCAACATGCAATTATTTCAAATCATTTCTTTCTCAATTAAAAATTCCACAATAAAGTCAGGACTCGACCCCTCCTTCGGGTGATCCTGACTCACACAAAATCATGAAAATCCGTTTACATCACATATGGGTTTTAAAAAGCATGAAAATAATCATCATGCACATTTAATTAAAAACCCAGTTTAAATCATCGAAATCGTCGACATGCGAGATGAGGCAATATCTGTATAACGGCAATAACCAGGACTGGCCATATGTGTCCTCGTGAGTCCCTCTAGCTTCACGGATCCCAGTGTGCGAGGTCTCACCCTGATCGGGAACCGCCCGGGAGGTGGGTCAATCCAACCCGTCAGTCTTATCCGATCTCACGCATTCGAAGATGTCGTATCCGAAGATACCCCGTATCAGAAAGATACCGTATCCGAAGATACCCCGTATCACAAAGATACCGTATTCGAAGATACCCGTATCACAAAGATACCGTATCCGAAGATACCCCACGGTACATCGTACTCCATGCTACTTGCACGGTACATCGTACTCCATGGACCCAAATCACTCTAGGTACTCCAGCCCAAATGGACTGCTTCCCACAGAGAGGTTTTGTTTCTCAATACTCATGCCATGTCTCAAAACGCACGTGCGAGCCTATTAAATCGGTGACACACAGTCTACCCGATGCTCCAAGCACGGCTCATCGCATGTTCTCATAAAATCAATGTGAGCGATGCTCAGCACTCTCATCAAATCAAGTAAAATCAGCAGAGCCCGCTTTACGTCCCCACAAGGCCGCCAACCTCATCCCTCACTCTCACCCTACTTAAGAGGTCTTTTGAGCCTGTTGGGCCTTTTAGCTGACTCCAAGGGCAGACAGCGCTACTCCACAAATCCAATAAAACTAGTGCGAGCTAGGCTCTAGCACTCTATATATGAATAACATGAAAATCTTATAAAATCTGGTGCGAGTTAAACTCCAGCACCCTGTCACGAAAATCATGTAAAAATCTGGTGCGAGTTAGACTCTAGCACCGTGTCACGAACAAGCATGTGAAATCTGGTGCGAGTTATACTCTAGCACCTATGCATGTAAAACTCTAGTGCGAGCTCTCGCTCCAGCACTAATGCATGTATCACACAAATCAAACATTGTGCGAGCTGAGCTCTAGCACGTCACATGTAAATAAAAACACGTAGGCGGCTCGGTTATCTCCAAATAGTTTTCACAAAAATTACATCGTTTAAGGTATGCAATGCTATGCATTTTTCTTTAAAAGTGAGCCAGCCTACTCATGCATGTGTTAAAATACCTCCAGAACGAGCAGGAACCTCTTGTCCTTGCTCCTCCCAATTTTTCCTAAAGTTGGAAACATTTACCCTTAACAAGGGTATTTCGATAATTTTGCCCATACGGGGCATTAAAATTATTCTTCGACCTCTAGACCCTCCAGAACATTTTTAAGGACTGCATATGAATTTAAAATTACGTAAAGCTACCTCTAATAGCCCGTAAAATTCCCTTACCTTATTTTCCTGTCGAGTTTGACCTTTTCTTTTCCACTGTTGTCACGTCGCGCAGTCCGTTATGCTCCCAATCAAATGCCCGGAACTGCGTATCAATAATCCTTAGGTCAGATATTATACAATTTAATTGTATTTCCTATTTTCTGGGCTTAATTTAAATTATTGGGCTCATTTACCCCTATTGGGCCCGATTGCACCTTAATGGGCCTTAATCGGCCTTAAGCCCGTTTTCCACTTAATTTTCGCTTTATCGAGGCCTATTGGGCTCATTGGGCCCTCCAACAATTTATTGGGCCTCGTTCTAACTCCCGAATAGCTAAATCGATTATTTACGACAATTTATCTAAATTTCCATAATTTAATTCAATTTATGCAGAATTTAAATTCATATCACGCATAACGATGTAAACTGTCATAAATAAGGGTCACTTACCCAAGATTCCATGCTAGTACGAAATTCAAGGCTGTCTCGAGCTCTCGGTGGATGCCAATCGTCGAGCTACATAATTTCATAATTTTCCGGGTAAGTTTCCAGTCCAAAATTAATTAAATAAAATATTCTAAAATTTAAATCGGTCAATTTGACCGCTTATCGACTTACCCGAAGCTCGATTGCATCACTGAAATTTTTTCCAATTTTTTCTCTTTTTTCTTTTTCCCTTTTTCTTCCTTTTTTCCTCTCTTTTTGGCTGAACCGGTTCAGTCCGGTTCGGATCGGTTCAGACCGCCGGTTCTCTCCGGTTCGGCCGATTCACCGCCGGTTCACCGCCTTGCCGATCGGTTCTCCGCCGGCTTCCACCGCCAGTAGTTTCGCAAGGCCGTCCGCATCACAGATCCGCCCTCTGTTTCGGTCAAGCTCGCCGGAACGCCGCCGGTCCGGCTCTTCTCCCTCGGCCGTCGGACCCATTTTCTTTCCTCCACCGTTTTCGGCGTTGTCCGTCGGTTTCGGTGGCTGCCACCACCACCAATCGCATCATCTAGGCCTGGGGATCATTTTGCGGGGTCGGATCGAAGCCAAGACGTCGCCGTTCGCCGGGACCGAGCCCCTCAATCCCGTCGCCTTTTCTCTCCTCCGATCGGCTTCCTCCGGCCACTGCACGGTGCGATCCCGGTGCCCACGTGCTCGCCGATCTCTCCTCTACCTCCTCGTGGCCTCGTCGGAGCCGTTGGTCGCCGGACGGGGGTCCGATCTTCCTCGGTTTTCTCAGCTTTCGTTTCCCTTTCCGTTTCGTTTCTCTCTCCCCGACCCGTTTCTCTCTCTTTTTTTTTCAATTCTTTTTTTTTCAGATTTATTTATTATTTATCTTTTATTATTTTAATCATTCAAATACCTTAAAAATACCCAAATATCCCTTAAAATTATTATTTTATTCCAAATTAATTAATTTTATTTTATTTAATTTATTTATTATATTTTAACCCTTTTTCGGGTATAATTTCTCCGTATTTTTCGGATATTGTCTCGAATGACTTTTCGGTATATTTCTCGATTATTTTCGGGATTATTTTTCCAAACTAAAAATCCTGATTAATTCCCATAAATTAATATCTTGATCAATTTAACCCAAAATAAATTTATTTCACCTTTATTGACCAAGATTTCTCAAATCCATATTTTTAATTAAATTTTCTTATCGAATTTACTCCGGCTTTCGATCTTTTGACCATTTTGCCCTTACACGTGTTCGGGATTAATTTAACCCGACTTCCCTTCACGAATACTCATTCATTTCGTATTTTAATTAAATTCGGGTCTTACACAATCCAAACTCCGAAACTGCGTATAAAAATTTATCGGGTTAAATACAATACATTTATCCATATTTAACTTTTATTGAGCTTAAATGTAAAATGTTGGGCCCGTTTACTCTTATTGGGCCCGATTGCACCTTAATGGGCCTCTACCCATTTTTAGCCCGTTTCCACTTATTAAATCATTTCTTCGGGTCTATTGGGCTCTAAATACCTATTGGGCTTCATTTTCTAAAATCTTTGGATAGCTCGTATATCATTTACGACAATTAATTCAAAAATACGAATATAATTTATTTTTATGTAGAAATTAATCTGAAATCTGCAAAATAAATTTCAATTGCGTAATAATCATATTGTTGTCGTAAATAAGATTTACTTAGCCAAAATTAAGTGATGGTGCGGACATCGGAGTTTGATCGTCTCACGTATACGATTTATCATCGAACTGGACAATTTTATATTTAATTCCGGGTTAATTTTTGATCAAATATAATTTAAATAAATTTCTCAAAAATCAAATCGGTCACTTTTGACCTCTTACCGACTTACCCGAAGTCCGGTGTATCCCCGAAAATTCTTCCCCTTTTTTCTTTATCTCTTTTTCTTCCTTCTTCTCCTTTTTTCCTCTCTTTCTTGGCTGAACCGATTCGGTCCGGTTCAACCCGGTTCAGATCAGTTCGATCCAGCCGGTTCAATCTGGTTCCATCGGTTCAGGCCCTCGTCGGTCGGTTCTTCACCTATTTTCGTCGCCAGTAGCTCCGCAGGGTCGTCCGATGCACGGATCTGGTCTCGGATTCACTCGAGTGCCGAAAAGTGGCTGGTCCAGCCTGTTCTCTCCTCGCCGTCGGTGCCCTTCCTTTTCTTCCTCCGTTTCCGGCGCTGGCCTCCGTTCTACCGACTGATTCAGCCGCTGATCGGTCGGTCTCCGCATGCCGCACCTTCGGCTGCCGGTGGTCGGGCCCAAATCGACGCCGGTCGTCGGATTTCTCCTCTCTCTCTCTCGGTTTGCTTTCTCGATTTCTCTCTCCCTTCTTGTCATCGCTCACCGCCTCCCTCGGGTTGCTGGTGGCTCGACTGCCTTCCCCCGTCGGCTTCTCACCTAATCCGCCAGTGGTTTCCGTCCGATGAGGGAGGATCGACACCCTCGGTCTCCGTTTCCCTTCAGAAAATTACGTTTCGCGATTTTCTGATTGATTTTTTAATTATTTTTTAATTTTATTTATTTTTATAATTTATTATTTTATTATTTTATTTTATTAATATATTCCAAAAAATCCTAAAATATCCTTAAAAATTTTTATTTTATTCAAATTAATTTATTTAATTTATTTATTCAATTTTTCCACTTTCCCGGTATATTTTCTCCGTATTTTCGTGATATTGTCCCGAGTGAAATTTTCGATTAATTTCAATAAATTCATATCTTGATCAATTTAACTCGAAATTTAATTATTTCTTCGTTATTGATCAAGATTTCTCAATCCCATATTTTTAATTAAATTTTCTTGTCGAATTTATACCGATTTTTGATCTTTTGACCGTTTTACCCTTGCACATGTTCGGGAATACCATTTAAATCCTTCCTTACACAAACACACTCATTCCATGTTTTAATTAAATTCGGGTCTTACATAATCTCTCCCACTTAAGAAATTTGCTCCTCCAAATTAGAACCAAGTCAAATGGATCCATAAACAACTCCGGGTACGTCTATTGTATCATATACTGTCATTCTCAAGTGACTTTCCAGAGTGTACTACTACCAAAGGACTTAATTAGGGAGATCATCTTAAACCTCAACACTTTCTCCTTCCATCTAATACCCGAATCGATTTTTCAATCATACGTTATACTTTCATTGAGCTAAGCTGTTGGAGCTCATATCTGATCACATATGCTGGGTCCGGATAGTATTTCCGAAGTATCATAAGATGGGACACATTGTGGATGCCTGCTAATGCAAGTGGTAACACCAACCTACAGGCCTTATCTCCCACTTTGTCCAATCTCAAAGGATTCAATCTAACGAAACTCAATTTGCCTTCTTTTCGAATCTCGTTATGTCCTTAGGACAAGTAATTTCTGACAATACCGATTCACCCTCGGTGAATTCCAAATAGTTTTCTGTCTCTTGTCAGCATAGCCTTTCTGTCTACTCTGAGGTGTTCTTAATCTCTCACAATCAATTGAACATCCTCAAAAGTTTGTCTTACCAATTCGGGAACAATTATCTATCTGTCACCCAGTTCTTCTTATCCAAATCGAGAACAACCCCTAAAGTCATACAATGCCTCATATATAAAGTCATCTCGATTCTCAAGTGACAACTGTCATTATTGGCAAATTCTATTAGTAGTAACTGATCATCCCAGGAGCTTATAAAATCAATGGCACATGCTCTCATCATTATCCTCCAGAACCAGTACAGTCCTCTCTGACTGACAATCTGTCTGAGGATGAAAAGTTGTGCTAACACTCAATCGGGTTCCCACAGCTTCCTGAAAAATATTCCCAGAAATAGGAAGTGAAGCGGGAATCCCTATCTGATATCATGCTCCGTGGAACGTTACATAATGTTCCACAATTTTCCTTACATATAACTTCGCCTACGCACTCAAAGTATCTGGGGATTTCCTAACCAGAAGGTGGATAAACTTAGTCAATCTATCAACTATCACCCAGATAGCCTCATGATTCATCCGGGTCCTCTGTAACCCATCACGAAATTCATGGTAACTTGTCCCCATTTTCGTGTCAATATAGGTAGAAACTGCAATAACCCTGCAACTTCTTTTGCTCTACCTTAATCTGCTGACATACGAGACACTTTTCCACAATCTCTACAATGTCTCTTTTCAAATCTGACCACCAATACCCTTTTCTAAAATTTCGATATATTTATTACTTTTCGGATGCACTGTATATCCCGAAGAGTGAGCTTCTGACAATAATTATCTCATCACTGTGGTCCTGGGGAGCACTTATACTATCTCTGAACCTCAGTAAGCCATCATCACTCTATGTGAACTCTATCACAGTACCCATCTGAATCTGACCCACACTATCGACACGATGTCGATCATCATGCTAAGCCTGTCAAATTCGCTCACTCAAATTCGGTACTAATCTCAGGCTAGCTGTCACACATTCACTGTCATCATCAGAAGGGATCACATCACTACTGAGGCTCACAACTGCACTAGCAGCTCATGCTCCCTGACCATCACATATAATTGTCACGACCCAAATTACCTAAAAATCAGAGTAAATTTTTCACCTTTTTTCATTTATTATTTAATTCTTACCTTTCTCTCATCATGACCATTCTACAACACAATTGGGCTATGATTCGGTGTTAGTCACCTCACACTATTACTAATTCCATTTCCATACTCACATTTACATATCAGAGTTTACTATCCTTTAACTTTAACTAAATACATACACAATGGTATTTATAACTCTACATCCCCAACATCATATTCATTTACAGTACTGTGCATTACATATTTAGATACAAAACTATACAAATGTGTATACCTGTCTCTCGATGGGAAGCAGCAGATACCAAGATTTCAAGTCCTTAGCCACTCACTAACTATTGCGAGTGCTCTGAAAAGATGGAAAAATAAGGGGGTAAGCAAACCACACGCTCAGTAAGGCAATTATGCAAGTAAGTAGATAGCTCCACTATCTACATGCTCATAATGCCATGCCCTTAAAATCCATTTCTTTTCATTAAAATCTCAAGCACAAAATTGTTCATACATCCATGACATAGTTTACCAAAACTATTTGTGCATATAAAAATCATGTAATTCATACATCAAAGGCATTTTATGTGACATCAGTAAATCATACTTAGCATGAATTTAATCAAAATCATGCATTCTTTCATGTCATGTAAGACAAATCATGAATTTGAAATGAAAGCATGAAAAACATCATCATGCAACTGCATTTAAATCAATTCATTAAAATGCAGAATAAAATAACCCCCTCCGAGTCAATTATCTCATAAGTAAATCTCAAATTCATAAAACAAGTCATTAAAATTCATTATAAAGCTTCGGTTATAAAACCACCCTTCTTTCAGGGTTATATATCATAAAATCATAAAATCATAAAATCGTAAAATCGGGGGCCTGACCCCTCCCTCGGGCCTACCCTGGTCTATTGACCAATAGTTATATCATGTGAGATAAGCAGCTGATTATATCAGTAACATCGAGGACTATGGGCATATCCTAGTGATCCCTGGCAACACGGTACCTAGTGTGCGGGGTATCACACCTGAAACGGGAGGTGGGTCGTCCTACCTGCCAGAACAGCATAACACCAGGATTGCGAGGGCAAGGCTTACTGCCTCGTGGCTAATGCCACTCCACTCCAACAATCCCCACGGTACTGCGTACTCCGCGTGACATACACGATACAACGTACTCCGTGGACCCAAGCTCAATCAGGGGTGCCTGCAATAGGTCTTATCCACCCATATCATCTCTGTCTCAGTATGCACGTGTGAGCATATCATCTCACTGTGACACAGTCTACAGGAGGCTCCAACACGGTTATATGCATGTAATATAAATCCCTGTACAAGCGAAGCTCTAGTACGGCTCCATGCATATTCATGATATCTGAAAACCTCGTGCGAGCGAAGCACTAGCACGGTGTCACAGAAATCAATGAAATCTGCGTACGAGCAGCGCTCCAGTATGACTTAAATTGATTATAAATTCAAGTAAAATCCACGTACGAGCAATGCTCTAGTACGGATATGTATAAGAACTCAGTGAAAACCTCGTACGATAAAACTCCAATACGACTTTAAAATGAGTTATAAAACCATATAAAACTTCGTGCGAGCAAGCTCCAGCACAAATGAATGCTCAAGTAAATCAACTCTCGTACGAGTTACACTCCAGCACGGCTTTATGCAATTATCACATCAAAACTGGATGCGAGCTAAGCTCCAGTACCTTTTTATGCATATAAAATTATAAAACTAGTGCGAGCAATCGCTCCAGTACCTTTTTATACATATCCAGTCAAAACAGTTCAAAACCATCAAAGCATGTCAAAACAGAGTGCGAGCTAGGCTCCAGCAGCTCTCATGCATATCAAATCATAAAATCAGTGCGAGCAACCGCTCTATCACATTTTATGCATATGTGATAATTCTATATTTTTAGAATTATTTGTGCTTAATTTCCTAATTAATTATTTAAATCCCCAATTTATTTTGTTAATTATCCCCTTTATTTAATTAAAATTCTCATGTTTGCAGATAAATTAAATCCAGATGAATTTTGAATATTTCGGTAGAAAATGGACCGGAATTGGGCTAAAATCGAGATTGAGCCACGTGGACAACACGAGTCATGCCACCTAGCACATCCAATTGGACAAGAAGACCGATGACATGGAAATATCTTTTCAAGAGCCAATGGTGTGAAGACAAGTGGCCAAAAAAATGCCAACTCATCACGGATGTGGAAATTACCATTTTACCCCTAGTGTGTTTATAAATAGGACAGAATGGCAATTGAAGAAGATGTGTAATTTTTAGGAGTAGGAGTAGTGTAGGTAGAGTAGTTTTTAGAATTATTTTCCTTCCTAGTATTTTTTTTAGTTTCCCGATTGTTTTACTATGCATTTTCATGTTCTTCATTACAATTTGTTAAATTTCATTTTCAATAGAAATTCAATCTCTTCATTTCATGCTGTCGGTTTGGAACCATTAAGCTCTTTTATTTGCCAATTTTTAGTCACACAGAGTACTCCTTGTTATAGCTCTCGGTTTTGCATCTTAACTGGTTTATTTTCTGGATTCATTTTTTTTGCTGAGCAGAGGAAGTAAGAAAGTTTGGTTGTGACAGTGGCCATAGTCTTCATCCCTGTTCAGGATTCTATTTCTCTGTTTTACGTTTAGAAACTTTCAAGCATGTTTCATGGATTCAGGATGGTCGAAGTGGCCGATGGACACAGCTTTGATTTCATCATTTCACCCTTTGCTTTTGCATTATTGCTTGCGGGAACGAACTGCAGGACATGATGTGAAGAGCTAAGTTGTTGTAGTTTGCGAATGTGGTGTACACTGCTGCTGTGTGGATGAAGAGGTTGTTACTACTGAAACTTGCGAAACAGTTGGCATCAGTGAAGAACCAAGGCAGCATGTGTAGTAGCATTGATCGGGATCACATTTCCTGCTCTTTTCTCCCCTGTTCTAAGTTTCTATTTACTGTTTATCTTCATTTTCTACTTTAATTTCTGGTTTTAATCATTTCATGTTTTCTATTTTGATTCATTGTTTTAGATTCACAAATCAATCATGTTTGCATGTGTGAAGCGGTGCAGTATGTTAATAGCTCGGCTGAATTAGATGAAGACATGGTGGCAGTGGATATGCATGCGTTGATGGCAACAAGGTGCTGTGTGTGTTAACAAGGCTGTTTGCTGCTATTCTTGTAAGCAGACGTGAAGTGGTATAGAGTGACGAGGTGTTGCTGAGAAGCTGGAAACCGAGCAGGGTTGGTGAGAGTCAGAACCGAGAGCAAGCAAGTGAACACAGCCTGGAACCGAGACACAACCCGAGGGGACTGCAGAACCGATAACGTGAAACAGCAGAAGCAGAGTCCTTCCTGGAACAGCAGCAGTTGCAGAACAGACTAAGCAGAGTGCAGCAACCCGTGAGCATGCAGTGGACACAGCTGGCCGAACCAGCAGCAGCGGACCAGAAGACAACAGCAAACAGCAGCGGACCAGAGGGCAAAGCCGAGCAATATCCGAGACCACCTGACAACAAAATGAAAAATGATGGGTGAACAGTAAAGGGAGGGATAATTATATGGTTTAAAAACTTAAGGCTTTGTTTGGCTAATGCACTCCAGCAATTAATCCATTTCCATGCATGTGTTAGTTGTTAATTATTTAGTTTAGTCAATTATAATGCTAGGTTAGTTTCAATATTTTTTGTATGTTAATTTAATTTGTAGTGTTAATGTTTAATTAGTAGTTAATTTTATATTAAATGTTTTAGGATTTTAGTTTAGTTTAGATGCATTTAGAGTTAATTTAGATTAAATGTGTTTCATGCATTTTTTAATTTAGTCTTTATTTTCATCAAGTGTTAGTTTAGTTTAAATTGCATTTTGATTAAGTAGTTCAATTGCATTTTTAGGTTAGTTTAATTTTAGTTTAATTAATATTGCTTTGTTATTTCCATATTTGCATTTTATTTTAATTGCGTTAATTAATTTTAACTGTTTTAATTTCTTTTGTAGGTTTTCAATTTTAATTGCGTTGAGTACTGTAAGTAATTTTGCTCTGTTTTATTTTCTTTATTTTATAGTTTTATTATTTTATTGCTTTCGGTATTTTCAATTCTAGATTAGTAGATCACCCACCTTAATTTTATAATTTGCTAGAATATACTTAGGGTAAAATTAACCGGTAGTTAATTAGGCTAGTCAACTTCTCTGTGGAATGATAACTCGAGACTCAAATCCCATTATTAGTTGTACGACCCGGCACTTGCGGACATATACCCTTAGGGCTCATCAAGTTTTTGGCACCGTTGCCAGGGAAAATTTAATTAGTCGTTAATTAATATCGATGAAATTATGCTTAGGTGTAATTCTAGCTTGTGAATATTTAGGGTGTAAATATTTAGAGCCTTAGCTTAGGTTAGTTAAATTTTCTCTTAATTAAAAAAAAAATTGAAAAATTGAAAAACTTAAAAAAAAAAAATTTAGGACTTTTCAATGATTGCATGCGTAGAGCCAAGAGTTAAGATAGCTTTCCTCTAGATCTTGAAATTGGACACACTCTTAGAAAAATTTGAAAGGACTCTAGGAAATTATTACTCAGCTGCAATTCACCATGACAGAAAATAGGAAAATTAAGACCGTTGGAGATTTTGCAATGCCGACTATTGGAGGTTATTATACCGGCATTAGGCCACCAGCTGTCCCTGCTAACAACTTCGAAATTAAGCCCGCAATCCTTCAGATGATCCAAACTTCTCTACAGTTCAGTGGGCTTCCTCACGATGACCCACATGCTCCCCTTGGGCAATTCTTGGACTTGTGCAACACGTTTAAACATAATGGATTATCTGATGATGCACTTAGGCTTAGATTATTCCTCTTCTCACTTAGGGATAGGGCGAGACACTGGTTAACCTCCCTGCCTCCAGGATCCATTTCTACAAGGGATGAGTTAGCCCATCAATTTCTATCTAAGTTTTTTCCTCCCTCTAAAATGGCCCAACTCCGTAGTAATATATCTTCCTTTGCTCAGTACGACTTTAAATCTCTTTACGAAGTATGGGAACGATATAAGGAGCTTCTTAGGAAGTGCCCTCACCATGGCCTACCTTTGTGGTTGCAAGTCCAGACCTTCTACAATGGACTTACAAGCCCAAATAGGACCATTGTTGATGCTGCGGCGGGTGGAGCGCTAATGTGTAAAACAGAGGAGGAAGCTTACGAGTTGTTAGAAAAGATGGCGGCTAACAACTATCTATAGTCCTTGGAGAGGCAAATGCCAAAGAAATCGGCAGGTATTTATGAGCTCGACACACTGTCTACCTTGACCTCTCAAATCGCTAATCTTACGAAGAAGGTAGAGTCGCTCAGTACCCAACATAATCCTCCCACCAGTCCTAATCCAATTTATTCTGTCCAAAGTCCTTTTCTTTCCTACGAGCTGTGTAGTGGTACTCACTCTGTGGATAGGTGTCCACTTAACCTAGAATCGGTTCAGTATGTTGCTCCACTTCAGAAGCAACAGATCAACCCATTGTCAAACACCTACAACCCAGGGTGGAGGAGCCATCCTAACTTCTCCTGGAGCCAAAACCAAGGGCAATATTTTAGTTCTAGACCTGTAGAACCCCCTAGTTTTCAAGCTCCACCGGTTCATGTACCACCACAGTCGCAATATCCATATCATCCACCTCATCAACCATCCCCACCTCAATTTCAGCATCATCCACCTCACTTCCATCAACCACCACCACCACAATCTACGCAGCCACAATTCTACCATGCACCAGCAGCTGAGAAGTAGCCTACATTAGAGGAGATGTTCTCAACGATCCTGCAAAATCAAGCTGCTTCAATTAAGAACTTAGAGGTTCATGTGGGACAAATAGCTAGTGCTCTTAACCAAAGTCCTCAAGGGACCCTTCCTAGTAATACTGAAGTTAATCCATTAAGCAAAGGGAGGGTAAGGAACATGTTAGATCTATCACCCTTAGGAGTGGCAGAGAGCTAGATGAGCCACAAGTCAAGTCCCAACCTGAACAGCACATAGTTAAAGAATCCTTAAGTTCAAACGAAGTAGCTCAGAAAGAGCAGGAACCTAAAGATCAGGCTGCCAAGGAAACAAAGCTAAGCGCTTCTTCATCTATACCTTCTTCTTATTCATTGCCTTCCTCACCCTCTGATTCTACAAAGTTAACTATGAGAGTCCTAGATCAGGAAGTAAAGTTTAATGTTTTCAAGCCTTTGAAGCTCCCTGATGACTCTCAAGAGTGTTTTAAGATGGAGATTGAGGAGAATATAAGGCTTGACCATATAAAATCTGAAAGAAGAAGAGAAGTAGATAGGGCTCAGGAAGATTTAACTATTAACATTCTGTCACCATTTTGGCTAATCCTCCTACTCTTCGCCCTGCTGCTGAGTGTTGTTTTCTTCAGCTGCATTTGAAGTGGCTGTGTTTTCCTTTTCACTTTGTATATAGTTCTTGTTCTTTTCTGTTGTTTCTTTCTTTGTTTATTTTGCAGGTTTAATTTCTAGTTTTATGCTTTCAATCAAAGCTTCAGTTGTTCATCATCATCAGAAAAGGGAGTACTTTGTTCCTGAACTTCAATTCTTATATTATCTGCACACTAAGGACATTGTGCAGTTTAAATTTGGGGGAGGGGATATCACTTGAGCTATTTTGAGAAAAATTGAAAAAAATTTCAAAAGTTTTTCGAAAACCTGAGAAAGCATTTTCAAATTTTTTTCGATAATATGAGCTTAAATTGTTTGATTTTGGGATGATCTAGTGCTTAGCATGTAGTTTTCCCATATTCCGATGATATGACCCCATGATTTAGTCTGACTTTGATTGACTAAGAAGTATGATTATAGGAAAAGCATGAAGTTGAATTATTGAATTTGTCTTAATTCTGATTGTAATTGCCTCATCTTATGCACATGTCATGTCATGAATCGGTATATTTATTTAGAGAAAGCTTATGTGTACATAGGATTGCATTTGTTCAGTTGATTTTGTGCATCATATTCTAGAATTTGTTTGATCTAATCTCGAGGTGAAATATTAGATCACACTTAATTAGGGAGATGATTTAGGCCATCTTTGGATCGTTTGAGCCTTTCTAGCTATCCTTGTACATATTCTACCCCTAGTCACCCATCTGGGCCAAATAAGCTTTTCTCTGTTAATATACCTGCGTACTTAGCTTAAATACTTTTTCCTATCCCTTGCCCCAAAAGCATGAAAAGTCATTGAGATATATTGTGAGCTATATGGGTATTAACTGATAGTGAAAAAGTATGTGTAAAAAAAATGATGAAAAAGAAAGAAAAAGAAAAAGAAAAGAAGAAAGAAGAAAAATTAAAAAAAAAAAGTTTAGCAAAAGAAATAAGTTTGGGGGAAATGATTAGAGCTCTTACATTAAGATCCTAGAAGTAATGCATGTTAAGGGGTAATTAAACCTAAATCGACTTTATCATACCTTAACCCCAGCCTTACATTACAAGCTTAATGAAGTCCTATTGATCTTTAGTTAAGTGTGACTACATTAGTGGAGAGAGAAGTGAAAAGCAAACTTATGGGAATGATCACATGTCATTGACTTTGCATTCACTGTGTTTGCATAATCTAATCCAGATAATGTACTGTGAAGTGACTTAGACATTTTTCACACACTCACAAGAAGTCCAATTTGGGTTATGACTTATGATTGAATGATTTTAAGTGCTGGACTTATAATTGTGAGTCTTTGATTTCATAGTCTGTACTTTTTCTTTGAGGATGATATTGCGAAAATTATTGTGTTTTATACTTGCCATTCCTACAATCATTTTGTTTTACTTGAGGACAAGCAAAAGCTCAAGTTTGGGGGTGTGATAATTCTATATTTTTAGAATTATTTGTGCTTAATTTCCTAATTAATTATTTGAATCCCCAATTTATTTTGTTAATTATCCCCTTTATTTAATTAAAATTCTCATGTTTGCAGATAAATTAAATCCAGATGAATTTTGAATATTTCGGTAGAAAATGGACCGAAATTTGGCTAAAATCGAGATTGAGCCACGTGGACAACATGAGTCATGCCACCTATCACATCTAATTGGACAAGAAGATCAATGACATGGAAATATCTTTTCAAGAGCCAATGGTGTGAAGACAAGTGGCCAAAAAAATGCCAACTCATCATGGATGTGGAAATTACCATTTTACCCCTAGTGTGTTTATAAATAGGAAAGAATGGCAATTGAAGAAGATGTGTAATTTTTAGGAGTAGGAGTAGTGTAGGTAGAGTAGTTTTTAGAATTATTTTCCTTCCTAGTATTTTTTTTAGTTTCCCGTTTGTTTTACTATGCATTTTCATGTTCTTCATTACAATTTGTTAAATTTCATTTTCAATAGAAATTCAATCTCTTCATTTCATGCTCTCGGTTTGGAATCATTAAGCTCTTTTATTTGCCAATTTTTAGTCACAAAGATTACTCCTTGTTATAGCTCTCGGTTTTGCATCTTAACTGGTTTATTTTCTGGATTCATTTTTTTTGCTGAGCAGAGGAAGTAAGAAAGTTTGGTTGTGACAGTGGCCATAGTCTTCATCCCTGTTCATCATTCTATTTCTCTGTTTTACGTTTAGAAACTTTCAAGCATGTTTCATGGATTCGGGATGGTGGAAGTGGCTGATGGACACAGCTTTGCTTTCATCATTTCACCCTCTGCTTTTGCATTATTGCTTGCGGGAACGAACTGCAGGACATGATGAGAAGAGCTAAGTTGTTGTAGTTTGCGAATGTGGTGTACACTGCTGCTGTGTGGATGAAGAGGTTGTTACTACTGAAACTTGCGAAACAGTTGGCATCGGTGAAGAACCAAGGCAGCATGTGTAGTAGCATTGATCGGGATCACATTTCCTGCTCTTTCTCCCCTGTTCTAAGTTTCTATTTACTGTTCATCTTCATTTTCTATTGTAATTACTGGTTTTAATCATTTCATTTTTTCTATTTTCATTCATTGTTTTAGATTCGCAAATCAATCATGTTTGCATGTGTGAAGCGGTGCTGTATGTTAATAGCTCGGCTGAATTAGATGAAGACATGGTGGCAGTGGATATGCATGCGTTGATGGCAACAAGGTGTTGTGTGTGTTAACAAGGCTGTTTGCTGCTATTCTTGTAAGCAGACGTGAAGTGGTAAAGAGTTACGAGGTGTTGCTGAGAAGCTGGAAACCGAGCAGGGTTGGTGAGAGTCAGAACCGAGAGCAAGCAAGTGAACACAGCCTGGAACCGAGACACAACCCGAGGGGACTGCAGAACCGATAACGTGAAACAGCAGAAGCAGAGTCCTTCCTGGAACAGCAGCAGTTGCAGAACAGACTAAGCAGAGTGCAGCAACCCGTGAGCATGCAGTGGACACAGCTGGCCGAACCAGCAGCAGCGGACCAGAAGACAACAGCAAACAGCAGCGGACCAGAGGGCAAAGCCGAGCAATACCCGAGACCACCTGGAAATAAAATGAAAAATGATGGGTGAACAGTAAAGGGAGGGATAATTATATGGTTTAAAATCTTAAGGCTTTGTTTGGCTAATGCACTCTAGCAATTAATCCATTTCCATGCATGTGTTAGTTGTTAATTATTTAGTTTAGTCAATTATAATGCTAGGTTAGTTTAAATATTTTTGATAGGTTAATTTAATTTGTAGTGTTAATGTTTAATTAGTAGTTAATTTTATATTAAATGTTTTAGGATTTTAGTTTAGTTTAGATGCATTTAGAGTTAATTTAGATTAAATGTGTTTCATGCATTTTTTAATTTAGTCTTTATTTTCATCAAGTGTTAGTTTAGTTTAAATTGCATTTTGATTAAGTAGTTCAATTGCAT
This sequence comes from Firmiana major, assembly GCA_033439115.1. Lineage (NCBI taxonomy): Eukaryota > Viridiplantae > Streptophyta > Magnoliopsida > Malvales > Malvaceae > Firmiana > Firmiana major. Next base: position 47,085,626 of record CM065905.1, read on the forward strand.
TTTTAGGTTAGTTTAATTTTAGTTTAATTAATCTTGCTTTGTTATTTCCATATTTGCATTTTATTTTAATTGCGTTAATTAGTTTTAACTGTTTTAATTTCTTTTGTAGGTTTTCGATTTTAATTGCGTTGAGTACTGTAAGTAATTTTGCTCGATTCTATTTTTTTTATTTTATGGTTTTATTATTTTATTGCTTTCGGTATTTTCAATTCTAGATTAGTAGATCACCCACCTTAATTTTATAATTTGCTAGAATATACTTAGGGTAAGATTAACCGGTAGTTAATTAGGCTAGTCAACTTCTCTGTGGGACGATAACTTGGGACTCAAATCCCATTATTACTTGTACGACCCGTGCACTTGCGGACATATACCCTTAGGGCTCATCAATATGATGTCACACAAATCGATGCGAGCAACCGCTCAAGCACATTTATGTATATTCACAAACGCAGATATAATGCGAACTACGTGTCGGCACTATCTGTTTCCGTATAAACTTGATAGTTGGCCCATTTTCCAAAGAAATTTCCATTTAAATATAAATAATACTTACGTAGTGTTATCATGTGAAATTCATGCAATTACTGGCCAATCTATCGATTTGCTTTGATTAAAACCAATAAAATTCCTTAATTATAAAAGTCCTTAAATCATGCATTTCATGCATGTCATGCTTTCACCATCCTTAGGTGAACTTCCCTCAATAGGGGTAAAATAGTTTTTTTTTTCACATATTTTGATCCTTAAAATCATTTAAACCACTTTTAGGGTCATTATACAATAACAGTGTATACATACATAATCAATGTATACAAAAACTATTAAAATACGCGTAGCTACCTCTAGCTACTCACACAATTCCCTTACCTCATTTTTCTGTACAATCTGACCTTTCCACTGATGTCTCGTCGCGCAGTCCGATTTGCTTCGAATCCAATCTCTGGAACTGCGGATACGCATTCATCAGGTCAAATACAATACAATTTAATTGTATTTCATATTTTATGGGCTTTATTTAAATCATTGGGTCCATTTTCCCATATTGAGCCCGATTGCATCATAATGGGCCTTAAGCCCGTTTACCACACTTTATCGAGGCCTATTGGGCTCATTGGGCCCATTAGTATTTATTTAGTCTCGTTCTAAATTATCGGATATCTCAATTTAGTATTTACGACAATTTATCCAATTTTTCAGAATTTTATTCATAAATGCGAAATTTAAATCCGTAATTTATGCGATAAATATAAATCACGCATAATGATGCAAAATTGTCATAAATAAGGGTTACTTACCCGTGATTCCATGATAGTACACAAATCGAGGCTATCTCGAGCTCTTGGTTGATATCAATTGTCAAGCTACACATTTAAATAATTTTTCGGGTAAATTTTCAGTCGGATATTAATCAAATTAAATATTTCGAAAATTAAATCGGTCAATTCGACCACTTACCGACTTACCCAAAGCTCGATTGCATCACTGGAATTTTTCCCAACTTTTCCTCTTTTTCTTTTTCCCTTTTTCTTCCTTTTTTTTCCTTTTCTTTTTGGCTGAACCGGTTTGGTTCGGTTCGGTTCAACCCGGTTCAGACCGCCGGTTCAGTCCGGTTCGGCCGATTCAATGGCTTGCCGGCCGGTTTTCCACCGATTTCCACCGCCAGTGGCTTCGCTGGGTCGTCCGATGCACGGATCTGGGGTTGGTTTCGTCCAAAGCCGTCGAAAAGTGACTGGTCCGGCCCTTCTCCCTTCACCGTCGGCACCGTTTCTATTTCTTGCCATTTTTTGGCCCTGGCCGCCGTCTTACCAGCCGGTACTACCACAAATTGAGTGTGAGATCTGAGAATTTCAGACATATTTTATTGATGTAATAAGAATTTGAAGTGTAATTTATTGAGCTAAGTGAATTGTGGGAATTATAATTGGAGATTTATATGTTAAGTGTGTAAAATAAGCATGAAGTATGAGGACAGATCGATCTGGGAGAAGGAGAGATCGATCTGGTGAGTTAAAAGTGACGAGGAAGGAGGAATTTGAGGAGCAGATCGATCTCCAATGGAAGAGATCGATCTCCAAATGATTCTGTTTGAGAAAGGATCGATCTCATGAGGAAGAGATCGATCTCCAAATGATTCTGTTTGGGAGAAGATCGATCTCCTTAGGAGCAGATCGATCTCATAAAGCCATAAAGAGATCGATCTCACCCCTCGACAGATCGATCTCCTAGGCATAAAATTGCCCAGATCGTCCCCAAAATTCAAATGCAGATCGATCTCAGCAAGAGGCAGATCGATCTCCTACCTCCAGTCTATATAAGGGACCCGTGTTTTTCTCCTGCAAACTCACTTTCTCTCTCTTCCAACCCCCATTTTACCGAAAACCTAACTTTCTCACTCATCCAAATCCCCCATTTCCGGCCGAATCAGCTGTTGTGGCAAGAAGGAAAGTTGTTCCTCATCAAAGGGAGAACAACATACTTGGAAATCGAAGGACGAATCGGATCGAGGCGTGGGTTGTGCGTCTCACAAGCTTTGGGTAAATTCTAAACTTCGATCCTTCCATTTGAGATGATTTTGATGTTATTGGTGGTTGTCATTGCTTTGAAATAGTTGAGAAAGGATTAGGGATTGATGGAATTGCAATGTAGTTGGAGTAATGTAGATATTTGGTAATTTTGAGAATTTGTGCTATAAATGAAAATATAGACAATGTGATGAATTAGCCTAGATAATTGGCATGAAAAATGTAGGACGTTGAGATATTATGAATGAGGTTGTAGTTTAGGGTTGAGTTACGAGAATAAAGAGATTTGAGGAGTTATGAGCAATTATGCTCGATTTTGAGAATTGAGGTTTATGAGATAATTGAGTATTGATGTTTTAACATCGTTTGGACAGCTCGGGAGTTCCAGAGTGGAATGCGAGACTAGTCCGTGATACGGGGGAAATGATTGCACTATACGAGGTGCAAAGAGGTAAGGGAAATCTAAACCATTTGTGTATGTGATTTGTAAACTATTTTAGCATGAATTGTGGTTTATAAAACAAGCATGTTGGGTTTTGTGTTGAGATTTAATTGCACACGATTTTATAGCCGGTTGGAGCCCAATGTTTTTATGAGTTTATAACTGGGCTCTACGTTAAGGCAATATTGACATTTGAGAAATGTGTGCGTGTGCTTTGCCGGTTGGAACTCGAATGTTTATTATGTTTTGTGTTGAGTACAAAACGATTTCAAATGAGTTTTATGAGAGAAAAATCATTACGAGTTCTACGTGAAGGCAAACCAGTCTTATGTGATAAGACTTAGGTGTGTAGTTGTGAGTACACACCGGGCATTGATCTGGTAGCATGTAAGCCCGATTTCTTCTCCGTTCTGGTAACATGAGAATAACCCATTCAGTGGCTGTGCCACGTATACTTAGTGGCCGTTGCCACGTTGAGAAACCCCATTGGTGGTTGTGCCACGTTATACCCCATTGGTGGCTGTGCCACGTTGAGAAACCCCATTGGTGGCTGTGCCACGTTATACCCCATTGGTGGCTGCGCCACGTTGAGAAACCCTATTCTGTGGCTATGCCACGCGAGAAATTAAATCAGTGGCTTTGCCACGTGTGTTTTGTGGCTATGCCACGCGAGAATTTAAAACAGTGGCTATGCCACGTGTGTTTAGTGGCTGTGCCACGTGCATTACTATTTCAGTGATTTTATCAAGTATTTGAGAAAGCGTTTATCGCATTGTTTTCACATGCTTTGTTATTGCTCTAGAGTGAGCCTTTTTACTTCATGTTTTCACATGATTTGAGATATGAGAATATCGTTTTGAGTACTTTCATGCTATGGTTTTCAAATGAGTTTCACATACAAATAAACCTTTTGTGATGTGCATTTTGGTTTACGAAATGAGTTCCTTACCCCCTTTACTGAGCGATTTAGAAGCTCACCCTGTTTTTCCTTTCCCCCCAGAGTTCTTCAAGTGAAAAAGGATCTCCCTGCGACGTACGGAGTAGTGGCTAGTGGAGGATTCGAGCTCCAGGCCATATATATATTGTATCTTGAGGTATATTTTATCTTTTCATGTACCTAGACTATTATTGTAATTGCAGACACTTGATGTATAACATTATATGGGATGTATTAGGATTAATTAACTTGAGATGGATTAATGTATTTGATATGATATATAAATTCTAGTGATGAGATCCTGAGGCATAATAATTATGATGATGTATGACACTGCACAGGAATGCACCTTTAATTGTGAATTAATGAGTAAAAAGTTTTAAATTAGCCCTATTTTCCGCACTTTCGGGGCGTGACAGAGTTTTCTTGGTATCAGAGCTTAGGGTGTCTAGTACTGTCAGTGTCGGTTAAGTGAAATAGAATACATCCCAAGTGTCTGTAATAGTCTGGCCATGAACTGAAATTGAGGATTGAGATTTCAATCAATTGTGATATGTACGCGCAGGAGACGAGTTGAGATAGAGAATGAGTAAACGACGAGGTCGTTCGAGGAGGCAGGCAGAGTCCCCTCCGCCACCTGTCCCACAACCAGAGAGTCCTAACTCTCGATTTAATCGGATTGAGACTGATGTGAGGCAAGGTTTTGAGCAGATGGCAGCGTTATTCGCGCAACACTTTGGAGTTAATGCCTCGGATACTACCCCTACACCACCGCAAGGACCTCCCATACCCCCAGTGCCTCCCGTCACCCAGCTTGAGGATAGAAGTATGGTCCGACTAAGGGATTTTCTGAAGATGAATCCACCCGCATTTAGGGGAAAGAAGGATCCTACAGAGGCTGAGGAGTGGTTGACGGAATTGAGAGTTATATTTGATTTCCTGGGGTGCACCGATGCTGAGAGGGTCAGTATGAGTGCCTATATGCTGAAGGGGAGAGCTCGAGATTGGTGGGGTACTACCCAGGGTATTCTGATGTCCCACCATGATGTGATTGGTTGGGAAGAGTTTCAGACAGCATTTAGGACCCAATATGTACCACGAGCCGCCCAGAGAAAGAAACAAGCTGAGTTATTGAGTTTGGGACAGGGTGACATGTCTGTGGATGACTATGAGAGCCAATTCACAGCGCTATTGAGATATGACCCAGAGACCTTCAAGAGTGAAGAGCTCCGCACAGAGAAGTTTGTGTATGGGTTGAAGCCCGTCATCAGAGATAGATTGATAGGGCTATGTATTACTGAGTTTGGAGATGCTCTGAGACGAGCACAAGAGATTGAAAGAGGGATTGAGATGGTACAATCCCAGAATGAGCTCAGAGCGGTGAATAGAGATAAGGGCAAGAGGCCAGCACTTTTCCAAACAGAGGCTCGGAGAGGTTCCTTCAGAAGAGGAAGGATTGAGGTATAGAAGGACAGATTGGAGAGACCCAGAGCCTATCCTATTATCAAGGAGACCCCTCGATATGTCAGGCCAGAGATAAGGGTTTGTAGAGACTGTGGCCGATCGCATGAAGGAAGTTGTACTGGGTCGATCCATAGATGTTTTAGATGTGGTGACATGGGTCACAGAGTGAAGGACTGTCCCCAACCTCAGATACCACATGCTCCGGAGCCCACTAGACAACAGCCTCAGAGAGTGGATCCCCGGAGACGGGCCACTGCGGCAGAGAAAGGGAAGAAACCTGTGGCACAGGGACGTGTGTTTGCCCTGGATAAGGAGACCGCAGACACTTCGGCAGAAACTATACGAGGTACACTCTCTGTCTGTAATTATGAGGCTCATGTGTTGATTGATTCAGGATCCACGCATTCGTTTATTTCTGAGCATTTTGCATGTAGATTAAACTTGAAGTTTGAACCTCTAGAATACATACTACATGTAAATACCCCTATGCGTGAATCCCAGAGAACTGAGTTAATCTGTAGAGGATGTGAAATAAAGGTGGGAGATAGAGTGATGTTAGCAGATCTAATCATGTTGAATATACATGGGTTTGATGTAATTCTGGGGATGGATTGGTTGGCAACCAATCGAGTGAGTTTAGACTGCTACACTAAGATTGTAACTTTCTCCCTACCTGAACCTTACAGTGTACGATTGAGATATTGAGAAAATGATTATGTGGAATTCTAGTAAGTACTTTGAGAATTTTAATATTATTTTGGAAAATATTAAATATGATTATTCATGTGAAGGTTATGAGACACTCATCTCAGACGATGAGTGGGAACATCCGAGGATTGAGGATATACCTGTGGTGTGTGAATTTATGGATGTTTTCCCAGATGAATTGCCAGGTTTACCACCAAAGAGAGAGCTGGAGTTTACCATTGATTTGGTACCAGATACTCAGCCGATCTCTAAACCTCCTTACAGGATGGCATTAGTGGAACTTGAGGAATTGAAGAGACAACTACAGGAGTTATTGGATCAAGGGTTTATTAGACCCAGTGTTTCACCGTGGGGAGCGCCAGTACTATTTGTTAAGAAGAAGGATGGTAGTCTCAGATTATGTGTAGACTACCGATTGTTGAATAAAGCCACGGTGAAGAATAAATACCCACTGCCCAGGATTGATGATCTACTTGATCAGCTAAGAGGGGCATCAGTCTTTTCTAAGATTGATTTGAGATCGGGCTATCACCAATTGAGGATCAAGGAAGAAGATATTCCAAAGACGGCCTTCAGGACAAGGTATGGCCATTACGAATTTCTGGTGATGTCCTTTGGATTGACGAACGCCCCTGCAGCATTTATGAGATTGATGAACGAGGTGTTCAGAGACTATCTAGATAAATTTGTGATAGTCTTTATTGATGATATCCTGGTATACTCTCGGTCGTATGAGGAGCATGCACAGCATTTGTGGTTAGTACTTCAAATACTCCGAGATAAGCAATTATACGGAAAGCTTAGTAAGTGTGAGTTTTGGTTGAACCGGATAGCTTTCCTTGGTCATATAGTCTCAGAGGAAGGAGTATCAGTGGACCCAAGCAAGGTGGAGGCTGTGCTTAATTGGGAGAGACCGAGGACAGTTACTGAGGTACGAAGCTTCTTTGGTTTGGCAGGGTATTACAGAAGATTTGTGGAAGGATTTTCAAGGATTGCCGCTCCTTTAACTAAGCTCACGCGCAAGGAGACTCCATTTATATGGACTGACCAATGTGAGCTTAGTTTTCAGGAATTAAAGAGGAGATTGACAGCGGCACCTGTGTTAACTATTCCTGAGGGATCAGGAGGATTTTTGGTGTATAGCGATGCATCTCACCAAGGATTGGGGTGTGTGCTTATGCAGCACGGAAGAGTGGTCGCTCATGGATCACGACAGCTGAAGGACCATCAGCGGAATTACCCCACACATGACTTGAAGTTAGCCGCTGTGGTATTTGCTTTGAAGATCTGGCGACACTACTTATATGGGGAGAGATTCCAGATCTTCACTGATCACAAGAGTTTGAGATATCTCTTTGATCAGAAAGAGTTAAACATGAGACAAAGGAGATGGATGGAACTCCTTAAGGATTATGACTGCGAGATTCTATATCATCCGGGTAAGGCGAATGTGGTTGCTGATGCCCTGAGCAGGAAGAGTATGATATCTGCTATGATGATCAGGGAATGGGATTTACTGGAGCAGTTCGCCGAACTTCGGATCAGAGTTAAAGAGGTAGAGACTGGATTTTTGGCTAGCCTGCGGATAGAGCCCAGGATCATGGATCAAATTAGAACTGGGCAGCGCAGTGATCAGAGATTGATAGAAATGGTTAGCCAAGCTGAGCAGAGTTCGCAGTCGGATCTCACCATCATGAGGATGGATTATTGAGGTTCAGAGGACGGATTTGTGTACCGGACGATGATACCCTAAAGAGACAGATACTGAGAGAATCCTACTGCTCGCGATACACCATGCACCCAGGGAGTACTAAGATGTACCGAGACTTGAGAAAGGTGTATTGGTGGAGTGGTATGAAGCGAGACGTGGCAGAGTATGTGGCCAAGTGTTTAGTATGCCAGCAACTGAAAGCTGAGCATCGAAGCCCGGAGGACTACTACAGCCTTTACCTGTACCTACATGGAAATGGGAGCATGTCACTATAGACTTTATTATGGGTTTACCGAGGACCCGAAGAGGTCGTGACGCGATATGGGTCATTATGGATAGATTGACCAAGAGTGCCCACTTCCTTGCCATCAAGAGCACAGATACTGTGGATGCCTTAGCTGAACTGTATGTCAGCGAGATAGCTAGATTACATGGGGCTCCAGTGAGTATTACTTCTGATAGAGATTCCCTGTTTACTTCCAGATTTTGGACCCAGTTTCAGGAGTCCATGGGATCTCGATTGAGTTTCAGTACCACCTATCATCCTCAGACAGATGGTCAGTCAGAGAGGACTATTCAGACCCTGGAGGATATGTTGAGGGCGTGTACGATGGATTTTAAAGGATCATGGGATGATCACCTGCCCCTAGCAGAGTTTGCATACAATAACAGCTATCATGCGAGTATTGGAATGGCACCTTTTGAGGCTCTATATGGTAGGAGGTGTAGATCCCCTGTAGCTTGGGAAGAAGTCGGTGACAGAAAGATAAATGCTCCCGAGCTTGTTGAGCAAGCCGTACAGAGTGTGAAACTCATATGTGAGAGGTTACGGGCTGCACAAAGTAGACAGAAAAGCTACGCGGATGTGCGTAGACGGCCACTCGAGTTTAACGTTGGTGATGCAGTATTTTTGAAAGTGTCACCGAGTAAGGGTATCATACGATTTGGGAAGAAAGGAAAATTGAGTCCTCGATACATAGGACCATTCGAGATTCTTGAGAGAGTGGGAGAGGTAGCTTACAGATTAGCATTACCCCCACAGATGTCCGGGACCATTCGAGATTCTTGAGAGAGTGGGAGAGGTAGCTTACAGATTAGCATTACCCCCACAGATGTCCGGAATACACAATGTTTTTCATGTGTCTATGTTGAGGAAGTACCACCCGGACCCTTCTCATGTTATAGAGTATGATGAGATGGACATACAGGAGGACATGAGCGACACTGAGGAACCCGTCCGGATTCTCGATAGAAAGGAGAAGGTACTGAGAACCAAGAGCATCCCATTAGTGAAAGTTTTATGGAAACATCACTCAATGGAAGAGGCAACGTGGGAACTAGAGAGTCTCATGAAGGAGAAATACCCCCATCTATTTGACTACTTGAGTTGAATTTGGAGGTCCAAATTCCTTTTAAGGTGGGGAGGATGTGAGATCTGAGAATTTCAGACATATTTTATTGATGTAATAAGAATTTGAAGTGTAATTTATTGAGCTAAGTGAATTGTGGGAATTATAATTGGAGATTTATATGTTAAGTGTGTAAAATAAGCATGAAGTATGAGGACAGATCGATCTGGGAGAAGGAGAGATCGATCTGGTGAGTTAAAAGTGACGAGGAAGGAGGAATTTGAGGAGCAGATCGATCTCCAATGGAAGAGATCGATCTCCAAATGATTCTGTTTGAGAAAGGATCGATCTCATGAGGAAGAGATCGATCTCCAAATGATTCTGTTTGGGAGAAGATCGATCTCCTTAGGAGCAGATCGATCTCATAAAGCCATAAAGAGATCGATCTCACCCCTCGACAGATCGATCTCCTAGGCATAAAATTGCCCAGATCGTCCCCAAAATTCAAATGCAGATCGATCTCAGCAAGAGGCAGATCGATCTCCTACCTCCAGTCTATATAAGGGACCCGTGTTTTTCTCCTACAAACTCACTTTCTCTCTCTTCCAACCCCTATTTTACCGAAAACCTAACTTTCTCACTCATCCAAATCCCCCATTTCCGGCCGAATCAGCTGTTGTGGCAAGAAGGAAAGTTGTTGCTCATCAAAGGGAGAACAACATACTGGGAAATCGAAGGACGAATCGGATCGAGGCGTGGGTTGTGCGTCTCACAAGCTTTGGGTAAATTCTAAACTTCGATCCTTCCATTTGAGATGATTTTGATGTTATTGGTGGTTGTCATTGCGTTGAAATAGTTGAGAAAGGATTAGGGATTGATGGAATTGCAATGTAGTTGGAGTAATGTAGATATTTGGTAATTTTGAGAATTTGTGCTATAAATGGAAATATAGACAATGTGATGAATTAGCCTAGATAATTGGCATGAAAAATGTAGGACGTTGAGATATTGTGAATGAGGTTGTAGTTTAGGGTTGAGTTACGAGAATAAAGAGATTTGAGGAGTTATGAGCAATTATGCTCGATTTTGAGAATTGAGGTTTATGAGATAATTGAGTATTGATGTTTTAACATCGTTTGGACAGCTCGGGAGTTCCAGAGTGGAATACGAGACTAGTCCGTGATACGGGGGAAACGATTGCACTATACGAGGTGCAAAGAGGTAAGGGAAATCTAAACCATTTGTGTATGTGATTTGTAAACTATTTTAGCATGAATTGTGGTTTATAAAACAAGCATGTTAGGTTTTGTGTTGAGATTTAATTGCACACGATTTTATAGCCGGTTGGAGCCCAATGTTTTTATGAGTTTATAACTGGGCTCTACGTTAAGGCAATATTGAGATTTGAGAAATGTGTGCGTGTGCTTTGCCGGTTGGAACTCGAATGTTTATTATGTTTTGTGTTGAGTACAAAACGATTTCAAATGAGTTTTATGAGAGAAAAACCATTACGAGTTCTACGTGAAGGCAAACCAGTCTTATGTGATAAGACTTAGGTGTGTAGTTGTGAGTACACACCGGGCATTGCTCTGGTAGCATGTAAGCCCGATTTCTTCTCCGTTCTGGTAACGTGAGAATAACCCATTCAGTGGCTGTGCCACGATACTTAGTGGCCGTTGCCACGTTGAGAAACCCCATTGGTGGCTGTGCCACGTTATACCCCATTGGTGGCTGTGCCACGTTGAGAAACCCCATTGGTGGCTATGCCACGTTATACCCCATTGGTGGCTGTGCCACGTTGAGAAACCCCATTGGTGGCTGTGCCACGTTATACCCCATTGGTGGCTGTGCCACGTTATACCCCATTGGTGGCTACGCCACGTTGAGAAACCCTATTCTGTGGCTATGCCACGCGAGAAATTAAATCAGTGGCTTTGCCACGTGTGTTTTGTGGCTATGCCACGCGAGAATTTAAAACAGTGGCTATGCCACGTGTGTTTAGTGGCTGTGCCACGTGCATTACTATTTCAGTGATTTTATCACGTATTTGAGAAAGCGTTTATCGCATTGTTTTCACATGCTTTGTTATTGCTCTAGAGTGAGCCTTTTTACTACATGTTTTCACATGATTTGAGATATGAGAATATCGTTTTGGGTACTTTCATGCTATGGTTTTCAAATGAGTTTCACATACAAATAAACCTTTTGTGATGTGCATTTTGGTTTACGAAATGAGTTCCTTACCCCCTTTACTGAGCGATTTAGAAGCTCACCCTGTTTTTCCTTTCCCCCCAGAGTTCTTCAAGTGAAAAAGGATCTCCCTGCGACGTACGGAGTAGTGGCTAGTGGAGGATTCGAGCTCCAGGCCATATATATATTGTATCTTGAGGTATATTTTATCTTTTCATGTACCTAGACTATTATTGTAATTGCAGACACTTGATGTATAACATTATATGGGATGTATTAGGATTAATTAACTTGAGATGGATTAATGTATTTGATATGATATATAAATTCTAGTGATGAGATCCTGAGGCATAATAATTATGATGATGTATGACACTGCACAGGAATGCACCTTTAATTGTGAATTAATGAGTAAAAAGTTTTAAATTAGCCCTATTTTCCGCACTTTCGGGGCGTGACATTGAGCCACCTACGCCTGCGGGATGCTCGGCTAGTGGTGGCAGGGCCCAAATCGACACCGGTCACCGGGAATCTCTCTTTCTCTTCTCGGTTCTTTCTCCCTTCGCCGTTTGATGCAATTTTTGGTGGCTGGGTGCGCGTGTTCCGGTGTCTGGTGGTCTTCACGGGATCGGCTTCCTTGGCTGGCCCTCGCCTAGGGTCACCGTTGATCGCCAGTGAGGGAAAGAGCTCCTTTGGTTCGGCTTCATTTCTCCAGTTCACATTTTTCGCGAAAAAATCTATTTTTTAAAAAAAATTATTTATTTATATATTATTAAATTTTATTATTATTTAAATCATTATTTTATTAATATTTTTTCCAAAATATCTAAATATATATATATATTTAATTCATTTAATCCGTAAATGAATTTCTCAGTCCGATTTACCTTTCCGGCATATTTTTCGATTATTTTCGAGGTTATTTTTCGATACGAAAATTGTGGTTTATTCCAATAAATTCATATCTTGATCAATTTAACCCGAAATTTAATTATTTTTTCATTATTGATCAAAATTTCTCAATCCCATATTTTTAATTAAATTTTCTTATCCCGATTAATACCGAATTTTGGTCTTTTGACCGTTATGCCCTTGCACATGTTCGGGAATACCATTTCAATCCCTTCGCATTTTTCATTTCGTATTTTAAATAAAAATCGGGTCTTACAATCTCCCCCGCTTAAGAAATTTGGTCCTCCAAATTAGAACCAAGTCAAAAGGGTCATACATTACTCCGGGTACATCTATCGTATTATATACTGTCATCCTCAAGTGACTTTCTCCGGAGTGTAATACTACCATCATACTTAACTTGGGAGATCATATTAAACCTCAACACATTCTCCTTCCTGTTTAATACCCGAATCGATTTTTCCAACATACGTTACACTTTTATTGAGCTAAGCTGTTGGAGGTCATATCCAATCACATATATCGGGTCTGGATAATATTTCTTAAGCATCAAAAGATAGGACATATTGTGGATGTCTATTTATTCAAGTGGTAACACTAACCTACAGGTCTTACCTTCCACTTTGCCCAATCTCTCTTTCCGAATCTCGTTATGTCCTTATGACAATTAACTTCCAATAATACTGATTCACCCTCGGTGAATTCCAATGATTTTTTGTCTCTTGTCAGCATAGCTTTCTGTCTGCTCTGAGGTGTTATAAATCTCTCATAAATCAACTGAACATCCTCAGATGTTTGTCTTACCAATTCAGGAACAATTCTCTATCTGTCACCCACATCTTCTTATCCAAGACGGGGAATAATCCCTACGGCCATACTATGCCTCATATAAAGTCATCCCGATACTCAAGTGACAACTGTCATTATTAGCGAATTCAATTTTTAACAACTGATCATCCCAGGAGCTTATCAAATCACTGGCACACTCTCTCATCACATCCTCTCGAACCTGTACAGTCCTCTCTGACTGACCATCTGTCTGAGGATAGAAGCTGTGCTAACACTCAATCGGGTTCCCATAGCATTCAAAAACAATATTCCCAGACATGGGAAGTGAAGCAGGAATCCCTATCAGATACCATGCTCACTAGAACGCTACACAATGTTTTACAATTTTCCATACACATAAATCCGCAAACACGAGTATATGGGGATTTCCATAAACAGAAGGTGGGCAGACTTAGTCAATCTATCGACTATCACCCAGATAGCCTCGTGATTTATCCGAGTCCTTTATAACCCATCACGAAAATTCATGGTAATTTGTTCCCATTTTCGTGTCAATATAAGTAGAGGTTGCAATAATCATGCAGACTTCTATTGACATACGAAACACTTCTCCACAATCTCTACAATGCCTCTTTTCAAATCTGACCACCAATACCATTCTCAGAGATTCTGATATATTTATTACTTCTCAGATGCACTGTATATCCCAAAGACTGAGCTTTTGCCAATAACACTATCTCAGCAACTATGGTCATGGGAAGTACTTATACTGTCTCTGAACCTCTGTAAGTCATCATCACTCACTGTGAACTCTGTCACTGTACTCTTCTGATCTGACCCACACTATCGACACCATGTTGATCATCACGCTAAGCCTGACAAATTCGGTCACTTAAATCCGGTTCTAACCTCAGGCTAGCTATCACAAAATCACCATCATCATCAGAAGGGATCACATCACTACTGAGGCTCACAACTGCTCTAGCAGCTCACGCTTCCTGACCATCATATGTGATACCATCTCGAGGCTCTTTCTACTCAAGGCATCAGCCATTACATTAGCCTTTCCTGGGTGGTACAACATTCACAATCATAATCCTTACAAGCTTTAACCCTCTTGGTTATCTCATATTCTACTCTTTCTGTGAAAACAGATACTCGGGCTCTTACGAACAGTGCATTCTCAAGATTTCTTACCATTTAAGTGGTGGCGCCATACTTTTTGTGTAAACGCTATGGCTGCCAACTCTAAATCATGGGTCGGATAGTTTCTGTCATGATCCTTGAACTATCTATATCCATAAACGACTATCTTCTCATTTTACATCAATACACAGCCCAATCTTTATTTCGAGGTATCCATACACACTGAAACCTCTTGAGCTGTTGGGTATGGTGAGAATAATTACGGTAGTCAGTTCATTACTTCAATATACCAAAAATCACTAAAGCCATTTACATACTTATCATACCACGCGTAAGAAATCTTTTCCTGAATGAGACGTGTTAACTGAGTAGCCCATTTCAAGAAACTCATAACACATTGTCTGTAAGACAGTTTCCTGTTACTACTCATGCTCTTCCCTGGACTTCGAATACAACAAAATATCATCGCACAAGATGGCAACCACTTGGTCCAGGTAAGGTTTAAATACCTCATCGTAGTTGAGTTTCACTAAATATTTCAATCACTCATATCCTTGACCTATGTACGCATAAACGTATAATGTCATTTCGAAAGTGCTTTCGTTCAAGATACTAATCCGCGTCATTTTGTTTTTCTAATATTAACGGCTTTTATAAAATTTTAATTTTTAAACCTTCATGATTACTCGAATTCTATATTTCTTTATCGTACCAGTAAAGGTACCTAAATTTTAAATGTATATATTACGAATGTCGATTTCAATTTATAGGTTATGTGTGCGCTTATCGACGCTGTCAAGTCTTCAGGTAGGGAAGTATTTTGAAATACCTTTATTAACCCTCAAACTTGACCACATGGACTGGGTGTGGATATCTATCCTCCCCTAATCCTTGGTCGCTATTCTTATCCACTACATATTGCTTAATCCAATATATCTCGTATTCAGGATCTATCACATCTCAAAGCTTATCTCCTTTCATATATCACTTATAACAAGTCTTTCATTACTTGTCAAATTTACAATATACTTTTCAGTGATGTTTTCACCCCTATTTTCAACTTACAATTTCTTTACCCATATTCAGTTAGTGAAAATCAGCTAACTAGCATCATCTTGCTTAAGGTACAAGCTTCACATCTTTCACTCGCTTATAAGCAACTGAAGGCAGAATGAATATATACGTGGCACCAGGATCAATTAAAATAATTATTTCATTATTCACAACCAGTGTGGTATCTTCCACTACATCAGATTAAACATCAGTAGTGTCCTAGTCCAAGGCATACACTTGCCCTCGTCCAACATCTTATTTCTGTGGTAACTACCATACATCCTACACTGTTTACACTGCTACACTGTTACACTGCTCACACTGCTACACTGTTATCACTGCTACACTGTTCCGTAGCAGGTCGAGGTCCTCAAATCTCAATACCCCTCATAAGTGTTGAAATTAGATACACTGGGGCCTTACCAATCATCTTACCCCGTGACTCATCAGCTCTAATCTTTTTACCAAACTACCTTTTTATCTATTCTGACATCTCTGTCATTCTCTATTCTCTTTTGTCTCTATTTCAGCCCTTACTACCTTTTCCAATCTCAGAGGCGTGTAACTCATAATCTTATTCACAAAACTATAGTCTGCGCACTGCCTCAGCATAGGTAGTGATATCTAACGGGCTAATCGGACTCTAATTGACAATCTGAGCCCTTTCATGAACTTTTAGACATTTCGACTCTCACTGTTCATAGTGTCGGAGTCATATTTGCCCAGGAATATAAACCGAGTTTCATACTCATTAATTAACTAGTTCCTCTGGGTCAGAGTAAATAATTTTATCTGTAATTTCCTTTAAACAATGTCCGGGATATTCTGTCACCGGAATACATCTAGAATTGTTTTTCATATCCATTTTGGATATCTAACTCTTAAGATGAGTCGAGCGAACTTCCACCAATGCTCCGACTCACCCTCAATCTCATACATACTCTGAGCAATTAGCTCTCAAAATATTCTCCACACTCCGCTCCAACCTCGCGAAGCGTGTCTCAATACTGTCCGATCTCTCTATCGGACTTTATGGGGTATACTCAATATCAGCCTCTACTTCAATCTCATCTTGAGTCTCATGTGGCAACTCAATACGACTCTCAGGCCTACCTCTACGGCCTCGAGCTTGTGTACTCGCCTCTCTACCATAGCGGCTATCAGTTAATGAGCCTATACTCTTGCATTCAAAAACTAAAATTCTTAGCTGCACTTCCATCTCGATATACACAATTGTATCTAAACAATGCACAGTACATGGGGATGTAAACTTCCTTAACCACTAACACCGACTCATATTAGGCCAACTTGGCTCTAATAATAAAAACTTTCATAACCCAAATTACCTAAAAATCAGAGTAAATTTTTCACTTTTTTCATTTATTATTTAATTCTTACCTTTCTCTCATCGTGACCATCCTACAACACAGTTGGGCTATGATTTGGTGTTAGTCACCTCACACTATTACCAATTCCATTTCCATAATCACATTTACATATCAGAGTTTACTATCCTTTGACTTTAACTAAATACATGCACAATGGTATTTATAACTCTACATCCCCGACATCATATTCATTACAGTACTGTGCATTACATATTTAGATACAAAACTATACAAATGTGTATACCTGTCTCTCGATGGGAAGCAGCGGATACCAAGATTTCAAGTCCTTAGCCGCTCACTAACTATTGCGAGTTCTCTGAAAAGATGGGAAAATAAGGGGGGTGAGCAAACCACACGCTCAGTAAGGCAATTATGCAAGTAAGTAGATAGCTCCACTATCTACATGCTCATAATGCCATACCCTTAAAATCCATTTCTTTTCATTAAAATCTCAAGCATAAAATCGTTCATACATCCATGACATAGTTTATCAAAACTATTTGTGCATATAAAAATCATGTAATTCATGCATCAAAGGCATTTTATGTGACATCATTAAATCATACTTAGCATGAATTTAATCAAAATCATGCATTCTTTCATGTCATGTAAGACAAATCATGAATTTGAAATGAAAGCATGAAAAACATCATCATGCAACTGCATTTAAATCAATTCATTAAAATGCAGAATAAAATAACCCCCTCCGGGTCAATTATCTCATAAGTAAATCTTAAATTCATAAAAAAAGTCATTAAAATTCATTATAAAGCTTCGGTTATAAAACCACCCTTCTTTCAGGGTTATATATCATAAAATCATAAAATCGTAAAATCGGGGGCCTGACCCCTCCCTCGGGTCTACCCTGGTCTATCGACCAATAGTTATATCATGTGAGACAAGCAGCTGATTATATCAGTAACATCAAGGACTATGGCCATATCCTAGTGATCCCTGACAACACGATACCTAGTGTGCGGGGTATCACACTTGAAATGGGAGGTGGGTCATCCTACCCGCCAGAACAACATAACTGCAGGATTGCGAGGGCAAGGCTTACTGCCTCGTGGCTAATGCCACTCCACTCCAACAATCCCCACGGTACAGCGTACTCCGCGTGGCATACACAGTACAACGTACTCCGTGGACCCAAGCTCAATCAAGGGTGCCTGCAATAAGTCTTATCCACCCATATCATCTCTGTCTCAGTATGCATGTGTGAGCATATCATCTCACTGTGACACAGTCTACAGGAGGCTCCAACACGGCTATATGCATGTAATATAAATCCCTGTGCGAGCGAAGCTCTAGCACGGCTCCATGCATATTCATGAAATCTGAAAACCTCGTGCGAGCGAAGCTCTAGCACGGTGTCATAGAAATCAATGAAATCTGTGTACGAGCAGCGCTCCAGTACGACTTAAACTGATTATAAATTTAAGTAAAATCCACGTACGAGCAATGCTCTAGTACGGATATGTATAAAAACTCAGTGAAAACCTCGTATGAGAAAACTCCAATACAACTTTAAAATGAGTTATAAAACCATATAAAACTTCATGTGAGCAAGCTCCAGCACAAATGAATGCTCAAGTAAATCAAATCTCGTGCGAGTTACACTCCAGCACGGCTTTATGCATAATTAAATCAAATCTCGTGCGAGTTACACTCCAGCACGGCTTTATGCAATTATCACATCAAAACTGGATGCGAGCTAAGCTCCAGCTCCTTTTTATGCATATAAAATCATAAAACTAGTGCGAGCAATCGGTCCAGCACCTTTTTATGCATATCCAGTCAAAACAGTTCAAAACCATCAAAACATGTCAAAACAGAGTGCGAGCTAGGCTCCAGCAGCTCTCATGCATATCAAATCATAAAATCAGTGCGAGCAACCGCTCTAGCACATTTTATGCATATGATGTCACATAAATCGGTGCGAGCAATCGCTCAAGCACATTTATGCACATTCACAAACGCAGATATAGTGCGAACTACGTGTCGGCACTATCTGTTTCCGTATAAACTTGATAGTTGGCCCGTTTCCAAAGAAATTTCCATTTAAATATAAATAACACTTACGTAGTGTTATCATGTGAAATTCATGCAATTACTGGCCAATCTATCGATTTGTTTTGATTACAAGCAATAAAATTCCTTAATTATAAAAGTCCTTAAATCATGCATTTCATGCATGTCATGCTTTCACCATCCTTAGGTGAACTTCCCTCAATAGGAGTAAAATAGTTTTTTTTTTCACCTATTTCGATCCTTAAAATCATTTAAACCACTTTCAGGATCATTATACAATAACAGTGTATACATACATAATCAATGTATACAAAAACTATTAAAATACGCGTAGCTACCTCTAGCTACTCACACAATTCCCTTACCTCATTTTTCTGTACAATCTGACCTTTCCACTGATGTCTCGTCGCGCAGTCCGATTTGCTCCGAATCCAATCTCCAAAACTGCGGATACACATTCATCAAGTCAAATACAATACAATTTAATTGTATTTCATATTTTCTGGACTTTATTTAAATCATTGGGCTCATTTTTCCATATTGGGCCCAATTGCACTATAATGGGCCTTAAGCCCGTTTACCACACTTTATCGAGGCCTATTGGGCTCATTGGGCCCATCAGTATTTATTTAGCCTTGTTCTAAATTATCGGATATCTCAATTTAGTATTTACGTCAATTTATCTAATTTTCCATAATTTAATTCATAAATGCGAAATTTAAATTTGTAATTTATGCAATAAATATCAATCACGCATAACGATGCAAAATTATCGCAAATAAGGGTTACTTACCCGTGATTCCATGATAGTACACAAATCGAGGCTGTCTCGAGCTCTCGGTTGATGTCAATTGTCGAGCTACACATTTAAATAATTTTTCGGATAAATTTTCAGTCGGATATTAATCAAATTAAATATTTCAAAAATTAAATCGGTCAATTCGACCACTTACCGACTTACCCGAAGCTCGATTGCATCACTGGAATTTTTCTCAATTTTTCCTCTTTTTTTTTCTCTTTTTCTTCCTTTTTTTTCCCTTTTCTTTTTGGCTGAACCGGTTCAACCCGGTTCAGACCGCCGGTTCAGTCCAGTTCGGCTGGTTCAGTGGCTTGCCGGCACGTTCTCCATCGGTTTCCACTGCCAGTGGCTCCGCTGAGTTGTCCGATGCATGGATCTGGGGTTGGTTTCGTCCAAGGCCGTCGAAAAGTGACCGGTCCGGCCCTTCTCCCCTCGTTGTCGGCACTGTTTCTGTTTCTTGGTTTCGTCCAAGGCCGCCGTCTTACCAGCTGGTACTGCCACAAATCGAGTCGCCTATGCCTGAGGGACTCTCGGCTAGTGGTGGTCGAGCCCAGATCGGTGTCGATCGTCGGGAATCTCTCTTTCTCTTCTCGGTTCTTTCTCCCTTCGCCGTTTGATGCGATTTTCGGTGGCTGTGGGCTCGTGCTCCGGTGTCTGGTGGTCTTCACAGGGTCGGCTTCCTTCGTTGGCCCTCGTTTGGGGTCACCGCCGATCGCCGGTGAGGGAAAGAGCTCCCTCGGTTCGGCTTCGTTTCTCTAGTTCTCGTTTTTCGTGAAAAAATCTCTTTTTTAAAAAATTTATTTATTTATTTATTATTAAATTTTATTATTATTTAAATCATTATTTTATTATTATTCTTACAATCTAAAAATATATATTTAATTCATTTAATCCGTAAATGAATTTCTCAGTCTGATTTTACCTTTTCGGCATATTTTTCGATTATTTTCGAGATTATTTTTCGATACGACAATTCTGGTTTATTCCAATAAATTCATATCTTGATCAATTTAACCCGAAATTTAATTATTTCTTCGTTATTGATCAAGATTTCTCAATCCCATATTTTTAATTAAATTTTCTTGTCCAGATTAATACCGAATTTTGATCTTTTTACCGTTATGCCCTTGCACGTGTTCGGGAATACCATTTCAATCCCTTTGCATTTTTCATTTCGTATTTTAAATAAAAATCGGGTCTTACAATAATACCATCTCGAGGCTCTTTCTGCTCAAGGCATTAGCCATCACATTAGCCTTTCCTGGGTGGTACAATTTCCACAATCATAATCCTTCAGAAGCTCAAACCCTTTTTGTTATTTCATATTCATTTCTTTTTATGAAAACAGATACTTGAGACTTTTATGATCAGTGCATACCTGAAATTTTTCACCGTAAAAGTAGTGTCATATACTTAGTACAACCACTATCGCTGTCAACTTTAAATCATGGGTCGGATAGTTTCTTTCATGATCCTTGAGTTGTCTGGATCCATAATCGACTATCTTCCCCTTTTGCATCAATACACAGCCCATTCATTATTTTGAGGTATCCATAGACTCATGAGAAACCTCTTGAGCTATTGGGTATGGCAAAAATAAATGTGGTGGTCAGTTCATACTTCAGTACACTGAAACTCCTATCACGTCTATCATCCCACAAATACAACTTTTCTAAGTTAAACGTGTCAACAAAGTAGTCCATTTCGAGAACTCTCAACAAATCATCTATAAAAACAATTTCCAATTATTGCTTATGATTTTCCCTGGACTTTAAATACACCCAAAATATCATCAAAAATGATGATAACAAATCGATCCAGGTAAAGTTTAAATACCTCATCGTAGTTGAGTTCCACTAAATATTTCAATCACCCATATCCTTGACCTAAGTACGCATAAACGTATAATGTCATTTCGAAATCGCTTCCATTCAAGATACTAACCCGCGTCATTTCCTTTTTTCTTATATTAACAACTTTTATAAAATTTTAATTGTTAAAACCTTCATGATTAATTGAATTCTATATTTCTTTATTGTACAAGTAAAGGTACCCTAATTTTAAATGTATATTTTACGACTGTCGATTTAAACGTATATTATTATTTAAATCATTATTTCTTTATCTACCACACATCCTACACTGCTTACACTGCTACGGAGCAGGTAGGGGTCCTCCAATCATAGTACCCCTCAAAAGTGCTGAAATTGGATACACTGGGACCTTATCAATCATCTTACCCTATGACTCATCAACTCTAATCTCTTACCAAACTACCTTTTTCCCGTTCTGACATCTCTGTCATTCTGTATTCTCTTCTGTCTATATTTCGGCCCATACTACCTTTCTCAATCTCAAAGGCGTGCAACACATGATCTTATTCACGCAACTGTATTCTGCGCACTGCCTCGACATATGTAGTGAGCTAATCGGACTCTAATCGACAATTTGAGACCTTTCATGAACTTTTGGGCTTTCCAACTCTCACTGCCCATAGTGTCGAAGTCATATCTGCCCAGGAATATAAGCTGAGTTTCATACTCGTCAATCAACTAGTGCCTCTGGGTCAGTGTAAGAAATTTTACCTGTAATTTCTGACACGCCCAAAGGGTATTGTCCGCAAGTGCACGGGTCATACAAGTAATAATGGGATTTGAGTCCCGAGTTATCGTCCCACAGAGAAGTTGATCAGCCTAATTAACTACCGGTTAGTCTTACCCTAAGTATATCCTAGCAAATTATGAAATTAAGGTAGGTGATTTACATAGCTAGAATTAAAAATACTGAAAGCAATAAAATAATAAGAGCTATAAAATAAAGAAATTAAAACTGAGCAAAATTACTTACAGTGCTCCACACAGTTAAAATAAAAAAACCTACAAAAGAAATTAAAACAGTTAAAACTAATTAACGCAATTAAAATAAAATGCAATTATAAAAATAAAGCAATAAAATTAAACTACAATTAAACTAACCTAAAAATGCATGTAATTAAACTAATAAAAATTGCAAATTAAACTAACCTAAAATCTAATAAAAATAGAAACCAAATTAAAAATGCATGAAAAACATTTAATCTAGATTAATTCTAAATGCCACTTATAAAACACTAAACTAAAATAAAATCCTAAAACATTTAATATAAAATTAACTACTAACTAAAAATTAACACTACAAATTAAATTAACATGCAAAACAATAAAGCTACCCTACCATTACTTAATTAAATTACCTAAATGACAACTAATAAGTATTAATCAATTTAATTCATTAAAGTAAAAACATGAAATAACACATTAATTGGCCAAACGAGGCCATAAACAATTTAAATCAACAAAGAACTCCCTCCATTCACTGTTCACGTGTCTTCCACATTTTCATTTTCAGGTGTTAGTTCGGTTTGTCCTCTGGTCCAGGCTTTTGCCTGCTGTTCGGCCAGTTATTCTCTGCTGCTCATAGGTTGCTCGATTCTGCCATCTGCTGCTGGTGATGTCCTCCACTCCCTGCTACTCCAGTCCAGCAATCGACTACTCTACACATCCTCGACTTCTGCTCCTGCATTGCTCGTTTCTGCTGCACTAACTCCTGCTTCTTTCTTACCAATCACGTACAACAGTTGCTATCAAGCCTTCATGCACTGTACCGGCCTTGCTTCAGCACAAAACATCTCCCTGCAACAGACACCAAGGAATGCCCAGTAGCTGGATCAGCAGCAGTCCAGCCTCCTCCAGTAGCACCGACCTTGTACTGGTTCTGCTCCTGGCTGCTCTCGACTGTGTCCTCTGCTCCAGGTTGCTCTCGGTCTTCTGCTTTACTCCAGGACAATGAACAGATTCACTTCAAGCTTAAGAGAAAATACAAGCTAAACATGAAGATGAACAGTAGTTAATTCAAATAAAACAGAGAACAGAGGAAAGCTCTCGGTCTGTCCTGCTTTGCTCTAGGTTCATGGTCTGCTACCAGGATCTCGGGTTTCTTTCATGGTTCATGAGATCAAACCAGCTCCCCACATTCTCGAGTAACAATGACAGCTAACGAAAAGGAAAAGTAAAACTAACAATGGAAGTAATCGAGAATCATTGACCAAAAACAAAACAAAAATAGAACTACAAATGGGAATCAAAAATCGAAAGATACCACTAGGAAAAATATGCTATGAAAATGAAACTTGAAAAATAAAAGAGCTAATTTTTAACGGAACCAAGAAGCTTGGAATGATGAATTGATTGCCATGAATTCGAAAATATCCAAGAGAAGAACATCAAAATGAAATGAACAGTGAAAAATAAGGAAAATGCTAACATTTAGGAAAGTTTAAAACAATCAAAATAAAACTAGAAAACTATTCTACCTACACTAATCTAACACCACTTCTACACTAACACTACTGCTAACTTACATTACATTCCCTACTCCTACTCCTAAAAATTCATCATCCTTTCAATTGTCATCCTTTCCTATTTATAAACACACTATGGGAAAATTGTAATTTCTACATCCTTGATGAGTTGGCATTTTTTTGGCCACTTGTCTTCACACCATTGGCTCCTTGAAAAGATATTTCCATGTCATCGATCTTCTTGTCCAATTGGATGTGCTAGGTGGCATGACTCGTGTTGTCCGCATGGCTCAATCTCGATTTTATCCCAATTTCGACCCATTTTCTACCGAAATATTCAAAATTCCTCCGAATTTAATTTATCTGCAAACATGAGAATTTTAATTAAATAAAGGGGATAATTAACAAAATAAATTGGGGATTTAAATAATTAATTAGGAAATTAAGCACAAATAATTCTAAAAATATAGAATTATCACACCCTCAAACTTGAGCTTTTGCTTGTCCTCAAGCAAAACAAAATGATTGTCGGAATGACAAGTATAAAACATAATAATTTCCCCAATATCATCCTCAAAGAAAAACTACAGACTATGAAATCAAAGACTCATAATTACAAGTCTAGTACTTAGAATTATTCAATCATAAGTCCTAACTCAAATTGGACTCCTCGTGAGTGTGTGAAAAATGTCAAAGTCACTTCACAGTACATTATCCAGATCAGATTATGCAACACAATGAATGCAAAGTCAATGACATGTGATCATTCCCATAAGTTTTCTTTTCACTTCTCTCTCCACTAATGTAGTCACACTTAACTAAAGATCATTAGGACTTCATTAGGCTTGTAATGTAAGGCTAGGGCTAAGGTATGATAAAGTTGATTTAAGTTTAATTACCCCTTAACATGCATTACTTCTAGGATCTTAATGTAAGAGCTCAAATCATTTCCCGCAAACTTATTTATTTTATTCTATTTTTGTATTTTCTTCTTTCTTCTTTTTTTTCTTTTTTTTCTTTCTTTTTCATTTTTTTATACATACTCCTTCATTATCACTTAATACCCATATAGCTCACAATATATCCCAATGACTTTTCATGCTTTTGGGGTAAGGGATAGGAACTAAGTATTTAAGCTAAGGAAAATAACGCAGGTATATTTATAGAGAAAACCTTATTTGGCCCAGATGGGTGACTAGGGGTAGAATATGTACAAGGAAGGCTAGAAAGGCTCAAACTATCCAAAGATGGCCTAAATCATCTCCCTAATCAAGTGTGATCTAATATTTTGCCTTAAGATTAGATCAAACAAATTCTAGAATATGATGCACAAAATCAACTGAACAAATGCAGCTACTTAAAATGCAGTTGAAGAAAACAACACTCAACGCAGGGCGAAGAGTAGGAGGGTCATCCAAAGTGGTGACAGGGTGCTGACAGTTAACTCCTCTTGAGCCCTATCTACTTCCTTCTTTCTCTCAGATATTATATGTTTGAGCCTTATATTCTGTCACGCCCTGAAAGCGCGAAAAAATGGGGCTAATTTAAACTTTTTATCCATTAACTATGTTGTTTTCCTGTCCATGTCTAGATTTAAAACCTCTTTTATTTTAAAAATGTCGGCAGCATAACGGCTGCGTTATGACTTAACCTAACCTGCAGAGTTTGAAACGCAATTTATATTATTCAACCCACATCCTCAATACTTTTCATTCATATCTTAGAATCATATAACAACTAAATATATCCATTCATTTATACTGCGTAACTAAGACTCTGTATACAATCATTTACATCTATTACATCCCAAAAGTTATATACAATAGTGTCCATGCATTACATCATGTCTCGAATATGAGTAAAGTTATACCTCAAGGTTACAAAAGTATCCGATGAAAGTTCAGACTACCTTGTCAACGACAACAGTCTCGTATGTACAGTAGACTCGCTATAGATAATCTGGGAGATAGAGAGGAGGGGGTGAGTTTTTCAGACTCAGTAAGAGATACATTTAAAATAACCTTAATACTTAAAATAAGTAAAACACGTGATTTTACAAATCAGCATAAACATGTACTGGAGTAGAGATGCTTGAATTCATCAAAGTAGTAAAAACATGCTTAAATCATAAGTTTACACATCTTGCATCTTTTTGGTAAAACTCATATATAGTATGCATATCATGTAGTGTAAACAAGTGAAAAGCATCTCAAAACCTAATCATGCATATCATAACATGCTTATCACTTTGAATGTGAAATCGTACTATCATATGCACATTTCATAAAACATAACTCATAAGCTACCTTTAAAATCACATCATAGAAAAAAACATGTGCTAAAAAACAAATAACACATAAGGTAGCATGAAATGTGCGAAAACATATTTCGTTTCTCTTGGAGACATGGCTTCATCATAACTGGTCCCGAAGGACATCATTAACATAACTGGTACATATGGCCATAGTACAGGGAACTGTAAGACTGGATCAGGGTCGTACAGTGCCCTACTAGACTGTGTGGTACGAGGCTATGGTGGGGTGACTCATTATATTCCTGCAAAGGACTCGTAGTCTCTAAGCAGTCTCAACGCACGAACTTTAAATGGTTACATGGTACCACAAGTCATCTCATCTCGTCAGAGT
Organism: Firmiana major; assembly: GCA_033439115.1. NCBI lineage: Eukaryota > Viridiplantae > Streptophyta > Magnoliopsida > Malvales > Malvaceae > Firmiana > Firmiana major. Next base: position 47,112,054 of record CM065905.1, read on the forward strand.
CCTGCCCATTCCCTGGCCGTCGGCTAGGAAGATCCTTGATCGTCTTTGTACCCTTTTCTCAACGTACAAGATCGACCCCAGATCACTCTGACCTCATAACATCAATACTTCGTGCCATAGTCTCAAAACATTAAGCATGTTTTTCATAATCATTTCTCGGGTATATATGTAACCCATATAATGAAAACATAGTTTCGTAAAACATTCTCGGGACTTTAACCCGTAAAATCATGGAAAACATACTATGCTTTCATTTCATAAGTGAAAATCACATTTATATACATAAACATACATACTAAAATGTATCTCATGCAATAAAAGTCATTTTGAAAAGCTTGGATAAGTTTATTCCAGTTTTGAGTGAATAGTACTCTTTTCAACTTTCGAGAAAGCTCTTTTTCATGGAAACTCAACTAACTATCCATATAAACATTTGGTAAGGTTGAGGAGTACTAATGCTACTCTAAATTATATCCCTTACCTCTTAGCGACTGATGTAAAGCACTTTCCTCGATGCTCGGGTTTACCTCGTAAAACGTGTCGATAGACCGAGTTGCTGCAAAATAAGTTCAACTTATCACATATGGCTTAAATTCATTTCAACATATCCAAATATGTGATTATATCGAAGCTTTGACCAAAAGTTGACTTTTAATCAAATTTACTCTTTTTACTCGGTTTTATCAGTATAAACCTCGTTTTAATCGTATTCAACTCAATAAATATTTTTCTCATATTTATTATAGTTGATTTAGCTAGTTGGGCCAATTTCTCTTTTATTGGGCCCGATTGCACCTTTATGGGCCTTAATCCGTTTTAAGCCCGTTTCCACTTATTAATTCTTTCATCAAGGCTTATTGGGCTCACTAGGCCTATTAATACTTATTAGGCCTTTTTCTAGACTCTTTGAATAGCCCGTATATCATTTACGACAATTTAATTAAAAATCTCAATTTAATCCACTAATTGTGTAATTAAATCCGTAACTCGTAACATAAACCTTTAATGCGCGATAATTATATTATCGTAAATGAGCTTTACTTACCCGAGATTATGCGATGGTGTGCAAATCAAAGTTCGATTGGGCTCACGTACGCGATTTATCGTCGAATTGCACAATTTTATATATTTAATTTCGGGTGAATTTTTGATCAATTATAATTTAAATAAATTTCTCGAAAATTAAATCAGTTACTTTTGACCTCTTACGACTTACCCGAAGTCTGGTGTATCCTCAAAAATTTTTCCTTTTTCCCTTTTTCTCTTTTTCTTTCCTTTTTTTCATTTTTTTCTTCTTTCTTGCCTGAACCGGTTCGGTCCGGTTCAGACTAGTTCAGACCGGTCCGGTTCAGTCCAGTTCAGTTTGGTTCGACCGGTTCGGTGCTTCGCCGACTAGTTCTTCACCACCTTCCGTCGCCAGCAGCTCCGCGGGACCTCGGGAAGCTCGGATCTGGCCTCGGTTTTGCCATGGCTGGCCGAAAAGTGGCCGATCCGGCCTCTTCTCCCTCGGCGTCGGTGGTGTCTTCGTTTTTGCCATTTTCGATCGTTTTCGTCATCGATTGTGGCAGATCGGACCTCCTCTTGGCCAGTGACGAGACCCTCTCTCTTCCCCGACCTCCGTTCATCGTCATTCTCTCTCTTTCTCGCTCCTTCTCTCTCAGTTTCTCTCTTTCTCACTCTTTCTCTCGTCGGTCACCATTTCTTCCTCAACTGCCGGTGCCGACGAGATCAGGCTGCTCTGCTGGACTTGTCGGGTCACTCCTCAAGTGGTGTCCTCGCTGGAGGAAGGAAGAATTTGGGAGGATCGGGTTTTCCCGATCTCCCATTTCCTCTGTCGAGCGACTCTGTTTCGCGCGACAAAGTTTCCTCTTTTTTTTTAATATACTTTATTATTATTATTTTATTATATTTTATTTTAATCAAATAAAATATAATAAACTACCCAAAATATCTCAAAAACCATATTTTATTTTATTAATTAATTAATTAATTTATTTTATTTTAACTTTTTCGGGGTATTTTTTGTATATTTTCGGGATAATGTTCCGGGCGAAAATTATGAAAATTCATAATATCTTCGTATCTTGACCAATTGGACTCGAAATTCCATAATTTCTCCTTTATTGATTAAGGTTTCCTAAATCTATATTTTTAATGAAATTTTCTTATCAAATTTACACCGAAATTAGGATCTTTTGACCATTTTTACCTTCTACCCGTTCGGGACCAATTTATACCGATTTTTCCTTCTCGGACTCATTATCTTTTCTCATTTATATTCTGTATTTTCATACCTCCACTACATCATTCACATTCATATGTTCTAAATCATCCGTCTTATGATTCCAAATGATGAACATAGTGTTAAAAATCTGGGTTTCACATTTCTCCCTACCTTTTAAGAATTCAGTCCTTTGAATTCTAGCTGGTCCATCAACCACGTGAGAGTACTTCTCCTTCATTTGGCTCTCTAGTTCCCAAGTGACTTCTTCTATCTTGTGGTGTTACCAGAGAACCTTTACTAATGGAATAGTCTTAAATCGTAGCACTTCCTCTTTTTTCGAAGTGTACTATACCCTTCATCAGTGACACCTTAACAAATACGAAGTCCGCAACCTGAAATTCAAAAGGATGTCTGCGCACATTGGCATAACTTTTCTATGGGGTCCTCAATCTGTCACAGATCAACTGAACACCTTTACTTGCCTGTTCAACTAAATCGGAAGCAAGGTGAATCTAGGACAATGAGACTCCTTTAGAATGCTCTGACTCAAGGTGTCATCAAGTGGCACATAGATACGGCCCTGGGTACCTCAGTAATTCATCATCATTGACCGTAAACTCAGACTGCGATCTCTCCTCTGCTTAGCTAACCATATCCAGTAACCTCTGATCATTTCGCTGTCCAACTCTAATCTGATCTAGTATACTGGGTTCAATCCATAGGCTAGCCATGTATCGATGCTCAATCTCATCTATACTGATCCTGAGTTCGACGAATTGTTCCAATAAGTCTCATTCTTTAATCATTATGTAGGATACCATACCCTTTCTGCTCAGGGTGTCGGCTACCACGTTCGCCTTATCAGGATGATATAAAATCTCGCAGTCATAGTCTTTCAGGAGCTATATCCATCTCCGCTATCTCATGTGCAGCTCCTTCTGATTAAACAAGTACTTAAGACTCTTGTGGTCAGTGAAGGTCTGAAATCTCTCTCCATACAATTAATGCCGCTATATCTTGAGTGCAAACACTACTGTAGCTAACTCCAAGCCTTGAGTGGAATGATTATGCTCGTGATCCTTTAGTTGACAGGATCCATAAGCTACCACTTTACCATGCTGCATAAGCACACGACCGAGACCCTATGGGAAGCATCACTGAATACCACATATCCCCCCAGAACCGCTCTAAATGGTCAAGACTGGTGTCGTATTCAACCAACGTTTGAGCACTTGAAAGCTCTGCTCACACTATGCAAACCATATAAACTGAACCTCTTTAATGGAGCTGTTATCCGTGAAAACCCTTCGACAATCCATCGGGAATACCATACTAATCCCAATAAGCTTTTGACCTCCGTGACTGTCCTCGGTCTTTCCCATCTCAATACTGCATCTACCTTGGATGGATCTATTGGCACCCCGTCCTTAGATACCACATGTCTGAGGAATGCAATCTAATATAGCTAGAAGGCACAATTACTAAATTTACAATATAGCTTCTTCTCACGAAGAGTCTGGAGCACAATCCTCAAATGTTATTTGTGCTCTTCCCGGGATCCAGAATAAATTAAGATGTCATCGATGAATACTATCATCAATCTATCTAAGTATTCTCGGAAGACATCGTTCATAAGACTCGTGAATGCAGCTAGGGCATTAGTTAATCCAAAAGGGCATAACTAGGAACTCGTAGTGCCCATATCGGGTCCAAAATGTTGTCTTCAGTACATCAGCCTCCTTAATCCTTAGCTGATCACCCGATCTCAAATCTATCCTTGAAACACTAAAGCCCCTCTCAGCTGATCAAATAAGTCATCTATCCTTGGTAGGGGATACTTATTCTCAATTGTTTCTTTATTCAAACGCCTGTAGTCTATACATAAACAGAAACTACCATCCTTCTTTCTGACAAATAGTACTGGTGCACCATATGGTGACACACTAGGCCTTATAAACCCCTTATCGAGTAATCCTTGCAACTACTTCTTTAATTTTTCCAACTCTACCAATGCGATTTGGTAAGGTGGCTTGGAGATGGGTTGAGTATCTGGTACTAGCTCAATGGCAAACTCAACTTCTCTCTCTGGTGGTAGCCCCGGTAAATCCTTTGAGAATACTTCGAGAAACTCACACACCACCGAAACATCCTATATACTTGGTGGTTCCCGACTCTCATAAAAAATAAAGGCAATGTATCCTTCACACAATAAAAAAATTATACATTAATCTTACACATATATATCATATCTTCACATAACACAAAACACAAAAACTTTCATCACCATGCACTTTTATTTCTTTCTCGCAAAACATACATTGAACTTTTCTGGTAAGGAGAAGGTCAAAGTCTTAGTGTAGCAGTCTAAATTCACACGATTGGTAGCTAACCAATCCATGCCTAATATTACATCAAAATCCTTCATGTTTAATAAAACTAGATTTGCTAGAAATTTCTTATCTCCTACCATGATTTCACAATCCTTCCATATCATATCAGTCTTTTGCACTACGTGCATGGGTGTACTTATATGTAACATGTAATATAGTGACTCATGTTTCCTATTCAACTTACATGCAAATTCTGGTGACACAAAAGAATGTGTGGAACCTGGGTCAAACAATACATGTGCTTCATGATTACAGACAATAAGAGTACCTCGGATAGCATCGGAGGATGTATCTGCTGTTTCCTAATCATGGGCATACACTTGACCCTGGGAGACAGGCTTCTTGCCCTTGTACGTGGTTGTAGCTCTCCTCTGTGGAGCCTGAGTCGATCTCTCTATCTGTCTAGGTGCCTCAGGAGGTTCTTGAGATCTCATAAGTGGACACTCTCTCATTATGTGTCCTGCTTCACCGCTTCTGTAGTACACACTGTAGTCTTGGGCTTACCAGCCCCTATCTGAGGTCCTTCCACCTTCTGTCTCTTGGGCTGACCCCCTCTCAAATTATGTTGGGAAGTAACTACTCTCTTCCCCTTATCTCTGACAGATCTCTTGAAACCATGCTCTGCTTGAGTAATATCTAAGCCCCTCTCTATCTCATGGGCTCGCCTCAGAGCATCTCTGAAAGTTTTGACCCAACAGTCTATCTCTGATCCCGAATCTCAATCCTACCAGAAATCTCTCTGTCTGGCGCTCGGGATCCTTAACTGTCTCTAGATCGTATCTTATTAGGGTCGTAAATTTTTTCTCATACTCATCTACTGTAGAACTTCCCTGTCTCAAATCCAAAAACTCTGTTTACATCCTCTTTCGAGCTGCATGCGGCACATGCTGCTCTTGGAATGCCACTAAGAAAGCATCCCATGTGATTTCTGAGGGATCCTCAGCTAATATAGTCTGTGTGGATCTCCACCAAAACTTAGCTTGGCCCTTCATCATATAACCCGCCATGGTCACTCTCTCCCTATCAGTACACCCCAACAACTAGAAGATCGCCTCAATATCAACTATCCACTCCTCAGCCTTAACCGGGTCCTTAACCCCTGTGAACTCCGGAGGATGCATGCCCAAGAAATCTCGCACCCTCTGAGTCTCTCTGTCATCCCTATGCTGGGGAACTGTTGGCTGAGGGGCTAGGGCTACTAGAGGAACTGGTGGGGGAGGAGGATTAGGCGCAAGAGTACCTATCTCCGTATCAGGTGTACGTACCCCAAACTGCTGGGTAAACATAGTAGTAAAGGTTGTAAGTCTTTCCCTTATACCTTATACTATCTCCTCGAGCCTCCTTATTATATCAGTAGGGCTCTCGAGTTGAGGGGGAGATGGTGGAGCGGGTTCAACTCATCTCTGTGAACGGTCCCGTCTACCACTCATGATTAGCGATCTACTATTTACACATAATCCATAAATTAAGTCATACTTTGACAGGTAAGCTTACTTTAATACCAGACATGCATAGACACATTGGGATGTAATACACTCTTATTACTAGACATGACAGTACTACACAACATTTGCTTTGATACCATGTAAATTGTCATGCCCCGGAAGTGCGAAAAAATAGGGCTAATTTAAACTTTTTATCCATTAACTATGTTGTTTTCCTGTCCATGTCTAGATTTAAAACCTCTTTTATTTTAAAAATGTCGGCAGCATAACGGCTGCGTTATGACTTAACCCAACATGCAGAGTTTGAAACGCAGTTTATATTATTCAACCCACATCCTCAATACTTTTCATTCATATCTTAGAATCATATAACAACCAAATATATTCATTCATTTATACTGCGTAACTAAGACTCTGTATACAATCATTTACATCTATTACATCCTAAAAGTTATATACAATAGTATCCATGCATTACATCATGTCTAGAATATGAGTAAAGTTGTACCTCAAGGTTACGAAAGTATCCGATGAAAGTTTGAACTACCTTGTCAACGACCACAGTCTCGTATGTGCAGTAGACTCGCTATAGATAATCTGGGAGATAGAGAGGAGGGGGGTGAGTTTTTCAGACTCAGTAAGAGATACATTTAAAATAACCTTAATACTTAAAACAAGTAAAACACGTGGTTTTACAAATCAGCATAAACATGTACTGGAGTAGAGATGCTTGAATTCATCAAAGTTTTAAAAACATGCTTAAATCATAAGTTTACACATCTTGAATCTTTTTGGTAAAACTCATATATAATATGCATATCTAATAATTCTATATTTTTAGAATTATTTGTGCTTAATTTCCTAATTAATTATTTAAATCCCCAATTTATTTTGTTAATTATCCCCTTTATTTAATTAAAATTCTCATGTTTGCAGATAAATTAAATCCTGATGAATTTTGAATATTTCGGTAGAAAATGGACCGAAATTGGGCTAAAATCGAGATTGAGCCACGCAGACAACACAAGTCATGCCACCTAGCACATCCAATTGGACAAGAAGACCGATGACATGGAAATATCTTTTCAAGGAGCCAATGGTGTGAAGATAAGTGGCAAAAAAATGCCAATTCATCAAGGATGTGGAAATTACCATTTTACCCCTAGTGTGTTTATAAATAGGAAAGGATGACAACTGAAAATGTTATGTAATTTTTAAGAGTAGGAGTAGTGTTAGTGTAGAAGTAGTTAGAGTAGTTTAGTTAGATTAGTTTAATTTTTATTTTCTTTAGAAGCTTTTCCTGAAAAATCAATTTCCATGTAACTGTTACCATTCATCTTCATGTATTTTCATTTATGCAAAGCTTTTCATGTTGATTTGCAGCCTCATTTACTCATCCTTGTTCTCGGTTTGATTATATTCCAATCTTTATTTTTCAAGCTTTAATGCACAACATCATTTCCATTTGCTCATCTCAGTTTTTCCTTTATTTTTGAAGTTTGTTTTTGTTTGTTTTTTTATTCTCGGTTTGTTTACCATTTGTAGTTTTATTTTTGTTTTATTTTTGGTTCAATGATTCCCGGTTGCTTCCATTTAGTTTAGTTTAGTGTCTTAACTATTCACACCTTGTTCGAGAGGGTAACGGCAGCAAGCATTCCGAGAGGACAGCAGCACGCTTGGAAACTGGGGGCCCACCTCTGTTCTCCTCTGTTTTGTGTTTTCCATTACTGTTCATCTTCATTCTTTGTAGCATTACTGATTGCATAAGGAAGTGTGCAGCACCCGAGCAACAGGAGAGGTCTAGACTGGAGAGCAAGCTGGAACCGAGAGTAGACCATGACGTGAAGCTGTGGGCAAGACAATGCCTGGAGAAGGAAACATGCACGATTTATGCATGGACTGTATTGCGTGCAGGATGAACCAAGAGGAAACATGGCAGATGCAGGGCAGAGGAAAACCCATGACCTACAACCGAGACATACTTGGCAGCAGGACACAACGGACCAGAGGACTGGAACCTGTGAGCAGCTAGAACCCGTGAGCACCTGGGACTGGAGTAGCAAACCCTGTCTAGCCCTGAACCGAGAATAGATTAAGCAGAGTGCAGCAACCCGTGAGCAAACAGCAGCAGTGGACCAGAGGACAAACGGAAGCAGCGGACCAGAGGACAGCATAGCCTTACCTGGAAATGGAAAAGAAAAATGACATGTGAACAGTAAAGGGAGGGAATGGTTTAAATTTACTTAAGGCCTTGTTTGGCTTTTGCATTATAGCTTTAATCCATTTTCATGCATTGTTAGTTTAGTTTACTTTCAATTTAATTTGTTAATCTTAGTTTAGAGTTTTTAATTAAATTACATGTTAGTATTCTTGCATATTAGTATAAAACTTAGTTTTAATTTGGATGATAGTTAATTAAGTGTTCATTTAGAATTAGATTAGGGGTAAATTTATTTTCATTAAGCTTTAGTTTAGTTTAAATTGCATTTTGATTAAGTAGTTTAATTGCATTTTAAGTTTGTTAAATTTATTTTAATTAATCTTGCCTTGTTATTTTAATATTTGCATTTTATTGCGTTAATTTTAACGGTTTTAATTTTCTTTTATAGGTTTTTTATTTTAATTGCGTTAAGCACTGTGAGTAATTTTACTCGGTTTTATTTTCTTTATTTTATAGTTTTATTATTTTATTGCTTTCGGTATTTTCAATTCTAGCTTAGTAGATCACCTACCTTAATCTCATAATTTGCTAGGATATACTTAGGGTAAGATTAATCGGTACTTAATTAGGCTAGTCAACTTCTCTGTGGGACAATAACTCGGGACTCAAAATCCCATTATTACTTGTACGACCCGTGCACTTGCGGTAATACCCTTAGGGTCCATCAATATCATGTAGTGTAAACAAGTGAAAAGCATCTCAAAACCCAATCATACATATCATAACATGCTTAACACTTTGAAAGTGAAATCGTACTATCATATGCACATTTCATAAAACATAACTCATAAGCTACCTTTAAAATCACATCATAGAAAAAAACATGTGCTAAAAAACAAATAACACATAAGGTAGCATGAAATGTGCGAAAACATATTTCATTTCTCTTTGAGACATGGCTTCATCATAACTAGTCCCGAAGGACATCATTAACATAACTGGTACATATGGCCATAGTACAGGGAACTGTAAGACTGGATCAGGGTCGTACAGTGCCCTAATAGATTGTGTGGTATGGGGCTATGGTGGGGTGACTCATTACGTGCCTGCAAAGGACTCGCAGTCTCTAAGCAGTCTCACCGCACGAACTTCAAATGGTTACATGGTACCACAAGTCGTCTCATCTTGTCAGAGTCCTGCCCGTTCCCTGGCCGCCGGCTAGGAAGATTCTTGATCGTCTTTGTACCCTTTTCTCAACGTACAAGATCGATCCCAGATCACTCTGACCTCATAACATCAATACTTCGTGCCATAGTCTCAAAACATTAAGCATGTTTTTCATAATCATTTCTCGGGTATATATGTACCCCATATAATGAAAACATAGTTTCGTAAAACATTCTCGGGACTTTAACCCGTAAACTCATGGAAAACATACTATGCTTTCATTTCATAAGTGAAAATCACATTTATATACATAAACATACATACTAAAATGCATCTCATGCAATAAAAGTCATTTTGAAAAGCTTGGATAAGTTTATTTCGGTTTTGAGTGAATAGTACTCTTTTCAACTTTCGAGAAAGCTCTTTTTCATGGAAACTCAACTAACTATCCACATAAACATTTGGTAAGGTTGAGGAGTACTAATGCTACTATAAATTATATCCCTTACCTCTTAGCGACTGATGTAGAGCACTTTCCTCGATGCTCGGGGGTACCTCGTAAAACATGTCGATAGACCGAGTTACTGCAAAATAAGTTCAACTTATCACATATGGCTTAAATTCATTTCTACATATCCAAATATGTGATTATATCGAAGCTTTGACCAAAAGTTGACTTTTAATCGAATTTACTCTTTTTGCTCGGTTTTATCAGTATAAACCTTGTTTTAATCGTATTCAACTCAATAAATATTTTTCTCATATTTACTACAGTCGATTTAGCTAGTTGGGCCAATTTCTCTCTTATTGGGCCCGATTGCACCTTAATGGGCCTTAATCCGTTTTAAGCCCGTTTCCACTTATTAATTCTTCCATCAAGGCTTATTGGGCTCACTGGGCCCATTAGTACTTATTGGGCCTTTTTCTAGACTCTTTGAATAGCCCGTATATCATTTACGACAATTGAATTAAAAATCTCAATTTAATCCACTAATTGTGCAATTAAATCCGTAACTCGTAACATAAACCTTTAATGCGCGATAATTACATAAATTGTCGTAAATGAGCTTTACTTACCCGAGATTATGCGATGGTGCTCAAATTGAAGTTCGATCGGGCTCACGTACGCGATTTATCGTCGAACTGCACAATTTTATATATTTAATTCCGAGTGAATTTTTGATCAATTATAATTTAAATAAATTTCTCAAAAATTAAATCGATCACTTTTGACCTCTTACCAACTTCCCCGAAGTCCGGTGTATCCCTGAAAATTTTTCCCTTTTCCCTTTTTCTCTTCTTCTTTCTTTTTTCTCCTTTTTTTTCTTCTTTCTTAGTTGAATTGGTTCGGTCCAGTTCAGTTCGGTTCGACCGGTTCGATGCTTTGCTGACTAGTTCTTCACCGGCTTCTGTCCCCAGCAGCTCCGTGGGACCTCACGAAGCTCGAATCTGGCCTCGATTTCGCCATGTCTGGCCGAAAAGTGGCCGGTCCGACCTCTTCTCCCTCGGCGTCGGTGGTGTCTTCGTTTCCACCGTTTTCGGTCGTTTTTGTCACCGACGGTGGCAGATCGAACCTCCTCCTGGCCGGTGATGAGACCCTCTCTCTTCCCCCGACCTCCGTCCGTCGCCGTTCTCTCCCTTTCTCACTCTTTCTCTCTCGGTTTCTCTCATTCTCACTCTTTCTCTCGTCGGTCACCATTTCTTCCTCAACTGCTAGTGCCGACGAGATCGGGCTGCTCTGTTGGACTTGTCGGGTCACTCCTCCGGTGGCATCCTCGCCGGAGGAAGGAAGAATTTGGGAGGATCGGGTTTTCTCGATCCCCCATTTCCTCTGTCGCGCGACTCTGTTTCTCGCGACACAGTTTCCTCTTTTTTTTTTAATATACTTTATTATTATTTTATTATATTATATTTTAATCAAATAAAATATAATAAACTACCCAAAATATCTCAAAAATCATATTTTATTTTATTAATTAATTAATTTAATTAATTTAATTAATTTTAACTTTTTCGGTGTATTTTTCGCATATTTTCGGATAATGTCCTAGGCGAAAATTACGAAAATTCGTAATATCTTCGTATCTTAACCAATTGGACTCGGAATTCCATAATTTCTCCTTTATTGACCAAGGTTTCCTAAATCCATATTTTTAATGAAATTTTCTTATCGAATTTACACTGAAATTAGGATTTTTTGACCATTTTACCCTTCTACCCGTTTGGGACCAATTTATACCGATTTTTCCTTCTTAGACTCACTATTTTTTCTCATTTAAATTCCGTATTTTCATACCTCCACTATATCATTCACATTCATATATTCTAAACCATCCGTCTTATGATTCCAAATGATGAACATAGTGTGAAAAATCTGGGTTTCACATATTCTCCTCAATCTCCATCTTAAAACACTCTTGAGAGTCATCAGGGAGCTTCAAAGGTTTGAAAATATTAAACTTTACTTCCTGCTCTTAGACTCTCATCGTTAACTCCCCCTTTTGTACATCAATTACTGTTCTACCAGTAACTAGGAAAGGTCTACCTAGTATAATGGGGACTTCCCTGTCTTCCTCCATGTCCAAAACAATAAAATCTGTAGGGAAAATATACTTGTCCACCTTTACTAAGACATCCTCAATGACCCCCTTCGGATATTTAATTGATCGATCAGCTAACTGGAAGGTCACTGTGGTGGGCTTGGCATCCCCTATTCCTAACTTCTGATAGATAGACAAAGGCATCAAATTTATACTAGCTCCTAAATCACACAGGGCTCTACCAAAGAATAAATTTCTAATAGTACAGGGTATGGTAAAACTCCCGGGATCTTTGAGCTTGGGAGGTACTTTCCTCTGGATAATGGCACTACATTCCTTAGTTAAGGCCACCGTCTCATAGTCTTCCAATCTCCTTTTTCCTAGAGAGCATATCCTTCAGAAACTTCACATAACTTGGCATTTGCTCTAAAGCATTTGCGAAAGGAATGTTGATGTGAAGTTTCTTAAAAAACTCAAGAAATTTAGCAAATTGTTATTCAAGCTTTTGGTTTTGAAACCTCTGAGAAAAAGGTACTGGTGGTCTAACCGGAGGGCATGTAGTGGAAACATGTGTAGCATCAGAGGGCGAGGAAGGCTGTGAAGTAGAAGAAGCTATAGATGAAGAAGCACCTAGCTTTGATTCTTTTACAGCTTGATCTCGATGTTCTTGTTCTTTCGGAGCTGCTTCGTTAGAACTTAAGAATTCTTCAACTATATGCTGTTCAGGTTGGGACTTAACTTGTGGATCATCGTCTAGCTCCTTGCTGCTCCTAAGGGTAATGGCTTGCACATGTTCCTTACCCTCCCTTTGCCTAACAGGATTGGCTTCGGTGTTACTAGGAAGGGTCCCTTGAGGACGCTGACTAAGAGCATTCACTATTTGTCCTACCTGAACCCCTAAGTTCTTAATTGAAGCTGCTTGATTTTACAGGATCGTTGTAAACATTTCCTCGAGCGAGGGATTCTTTTCAGCTGCTGGTAAGTGCTGAGGTTGTGGTGGTGGTGGTGGTTGATGGTAATGAGGTGGATGATGCTAAAAATGAGGTGGGGATGGTTGATGGTATGGAAATGGATACTGTAAAAATTACGACTGTGGTGGTACATGAACCGGTGGAGCTTGAAAACTAGGGGATTCTACAGGTCTAGAGCTAGAAGTTTGCCCTTGGTTTTGGCTCCAGAAGAAGTTAGGATGGTTCCTCCACCCTGGATTATAGGTGTTTGACAAGGGGTTGTTCTATTGCTTAGGAGGGGCAACGTACTGAACCGATTCTAAGTTAAGTGGACACCTATCTACAGAGTGGGTACCACTACACAGCTCGCAGGAAAGGAAAGGACTTTGGACAGAATAAATCAGATTAGGACTGGTGGGAGGATTATATTGGGTACTGAGCGACTCTACTTTCTTCGTAAGATTAGCAATTTGAGAGGTCAAGGTAGACAGTGTGTCGAGCTCATAAATACCCGCCGGCTTCTTTGGCATTTGCCTCTCCGAGGACCATAGATAGTTGTTAGCCGCCATCTTTTCTAACAACTGTTAAGCTTCCTCCTCTGTTTTACACATTAGCGCTCCACCCGCAGCAGCATCAACAATGGTCCTATTTGGGCTTGTACGTCCGTTGTAGAAGGTCTGGACTTGCAACCACAAAGGTAGGCCATGGTGAGGGCACTTCCTAAGAAGCTCCTTATATTGTTCCCATGCTTCGTAAAGAGTTTCAGAGTCGTACTGGGCAAAGAAAGATATATTACTACAGAGTTGGGCCATTTTAGAGGGAGGAAAAAACTTAGATAGAAATTGATGGGCTAACTCATCCCACATAGAAATGGATCCTGGAGGCAGGGAGGTTAACCAGTGTCTCACCCTATCCCTAAGTGAGAAGGGGAATAATCTAAGCCTAAGCGCATCATCAGATAATCCATTATGTTTGAAGGTGTTGCATAAGTCCAGGAATTGCCCAAGGTGAGCATATGGGTCGTCATGCGGAAGCCCACTGAACTGTAAAGAGGATTGGATCATCTGGAGGATGGAAGGCTTAATTTCAAAATTGTGTACATGGACAGCTGGTGGCCTAATGCCGGAATAATACCCTCCAATAGTCAACATTGCATAATCTCCAACGGTCTTAATTTCTCTATTTTTTGCCATAGTGTGTTGCTGCGAAGCTAATAATTTCCTAGAATCGTTTCAAATTTTTTTAGAGTTCGTTCAATTTCAGGATCTAGAGGAAAGCTATCTTAACTCCTGGCTCTACGCATGCAATCATCGAAAAGTCCTTAGAAAATTTTTTTTATTTTAATTTTTCAATTAACTAAACTTGTGAGATCTGCATCTTTGTATGATATTCCTTATGATTTCCATATTGTATGACATTATTATATGTAATGGATTCATAAGATGGTTAATTTGGATTTGATAAATGTGGATGAAACGAAATATCATATGTAAAATTGAATAACGATAAATCGGGAAAATAAAGAAGCAACAAGTTCATCTAAGGAATGAAATCGAGTTGACAGAAAATAAGGAAATTGAATATAGGGAAAAGATTGTGGATTGATGAAAGAAAGTCGATTTAATTTGGTCTCGAACACGTACAAGGGTAAAATGGTCAAAAGACCATAATTCGGTATAAAATCGATAAGTAATTTTCGTTAAAAATATGGAATTTACGAAATCTGGATCAATACGGAGGAAAATATTTAAAGTCGAGGCCGATTGATCTAGATATTAATTTATTGAAATTTACGCGAATTAATTTGGAATTAATCGAGATTTTTAATTCAAAAAATTATCTCGAAAAGAATCGAAAAATATATCGAGAAAGACGAAAATACACTGATAAATTCATTTATTGATTAAATGAATTTAATAATATTTTTTAGATTTTTTAAGAGATATTTGGATTATTTAATATATTTTAATTGATTAAAATAATAATAAATAAATAAATAAATAATAATAAAAAAATAGAAAATCGAAAAATCTGAAAATCGGGGAGAGAGAAGACCCGCGAAAACGGAACCAGCAACCCGACAGCAGCCCGATACCCTCCGACCAATCACCGACGTCCGACGAGCCCAGCTACTGGTCGGAAAGGATAGAGCGACGTCCGACGTGTCTATTGGTACCAGCAATGCGCGCGGACGGCAGCTATTTCTGACGAATCGACCGACGGAAGTTTCGGGGAGAAATCGCCTCTGTCCCGGCGAACGGCGGCATCTTAGCGTCGATTCAACCTCGCAGAAGGATCCCCTGGCCGAGGCGGTTCTGTTGAATCCACTGGCGGTCGACGATATGGCCGAAATCTCCGACGACGGTAAACGGGCCAAAACGGTACCGTAGCCGAGAAGGGAGAAAAGAAAAAAAGAAAAAGAAAAAGAAAAGGAAAAGAAAAGAAAAAAGGAAAAAAAGGAGAAAAGGAAGAAAGTGTACCCGAGGACGACTCAAAAATTCGGGTAAGTGCCCGAGGGTCGGGATTGACCTATGGATAAATCTCAGGAATTTATTTTAATACTTTATTGATGGAAAATAACCCGAAATCGCATAATTATGCAGTGTCACTACAGAGCGCGAACGAGAGCCGATTCAGCTCCGATTTTAGTATCCCGCACCATATTGGGTAAGTATATTTTAATTACGATAATATGAGTCCTTTAATGCAAAGTTTCGATTATTTTACGGGATTTTACGGATTAATTCTACATAAAAGGAATTTTATTTGAAATTTCAAAGTAATTATCGTAAACAGTATCCGGGCTATCCACTGAGTTTGGAACGAAGCCCGATGATTATTGATAAATCAAATGAGCCCAGTAAACCCGAAGAAGGGATTTAAAAGTGGAAACGGGCTGAAAAAGGGGTTCGAGGCCCATTAAAGTTCAAACAGGTCCAATAGAGTAAAACGGGCCTAGAGCTTTAGATTCGATCAGTAAGAGTGAAATACTAATCAGTAATATTGAACTGAACTCATATGTGGTTATATGCAGCTCCGTAGACGAGCGAATTGGACTGAGAGACCTGGTACGACCAAGTCGGGATAAGCTCGTGCGTGATTCCTGGTAAGGGAATTTTATGAACACTTAGAGGTAGCTATACGTAATTTTGAGGGGATTTACATTACGTTAAATTCAATAGGCTACCCGAAAATAGAATAATAATTTTTGCGAAAAAAAATGGAAATAGTGAAAATAACTATTTTGCCCTCAGTTAGGAAAATTTCAAAAAGGGTAGTAAGGTTATAAAATTGCATGAATTTCATGATTTTAAATGTTTTCATGATGATATTGCTTTAATCCAAGCAATTTATGGATAGGTTGGCTATTATTTTCATGCTTTAAGTGAAAAGGCACAGGTTAGGTGCCAGTTGATATTTATTTAACATGTTTTGATAAAATTAAGCCACCTATCAGTGTTATATGAGTTGTAACCGTGCTTGAGCACTGCTTGTACTGGATTTTATATTTTAACTCATACACAGAGTGCTGGAGCCTTGCTCGCACTATTTTACAGATTTATTTTATATGACAGCCATACTGGAGTTTTTCTCGTACGAGGTTTTCACTGAGTTTTAATACCTATCCGTACTGGAGCAATGCTCGTATGTGGATTTGAATTGAATTTATAATCAGTTTAAGTCGTACTTGAGTGCTGCTCGTACGCAGATTTTATTGATTTCTATGAAATCGTGCTAGAGCTTCGCTCGCACGAGGTTTTCAGATATCATGAATCTGCATGGAGCCGTGCTGGAGCTTCGCTCGCACAGGAATTTATATGACATGCATATAACCGTGTTGGAGCCTCCAGTTGACTGTGTGTCACAGTGAGATGATATGCTCACACGTGCAGACTGAGACGTACTAGACATGGGTAGATAAGACCTATTACAGACACCCTTGATTGAGCTTGGGTTCACGGAGTACGATGGACCGTGTATGTCACGCGGAGTACGTTGTACCGTGGGGATTGTTGGAGTGGAGTGGCATTAGCCACGAGACAGCAAGTCTTGCCCTCGCAATCCTGATATCATGCTGTTCTGGAAGGTAGGATGACCCACCTCCCATTTTAGGTGTGATACCCCACACACTAGGATCCGTGTGCCAGGGATCACGAGGTTATGGCCATAGTCCTAGATATTATCGATATAGTCATTTACATGTCTCACATGATATAACTATTGGTCTTGATAGACTAGGGTAGACCCGAGGGAGGGGTCAAGCCCCGATTTTCTTATGATTTCAATTGAGATTTGATTATTCCCATGGAGGGATTTTATGAAACTTTCATTCAATTGTAACCCTGTGAGAAGGGTGATTTTATAACGGAGATTTGAAAATAAAGAATTTTGTTGAAATGGAATTCGATTTGTGAGTGTATTATATTTTGACCCAGATGGGGTATTTTAAAACTTGTTGTTTCATTGAGCATGAGATGTTTTCACATGAGGATTATTCCATGTTTTAATATGCCGATTTCCTGTTTTAGAACAGATGATATTATATATATGGCATATCATTGTTTTTACCTCATGCTCACATATATCCTGATTTTCTTATCAGCATGTAGATAGTATAGCTATCTACCCGTTTGTATTATTGCCTTACTGAGCATGTGGAGCTCACCCTTTCATTTTCCACCCACTTTCAGTATTTCCACCATAGAGATAGCGGGTGTAGAGAGTAGACGGCATAGCTGATATCTTTGTTTTCCATCGATTGTCAGGTATACACCACGTACAGAATTTTGTATTAGTATGCTTACAGCACAGTATTGTATATAAATGAATATTTGGGGATGTAAATATAGAATCATGTAATGTATAAACATACCGACTACTCTATTATATGATAAATGATATCAGTATGTATGTTTACGTGTGATATTTCTTAATGGTTAGAATGGTATATCGATATTGATTCACAGCCCAACCTGTTTAGAGGGATATGTCACGAGGCGAAAAGAAAGATTTTTTTTAAAAGCAAAAAAAAATTTGTACTGATTTTGCTAGTATTGGGTCGTGACAGTAAAAGTGGTATCATAGCCAGAGGTTGGCCAGATGTGAATCAGTATCGATAAGTAAGCAATTAAGAGTTAGAGTTGGTCGGATAAGAGTCGATAGTGGTCGTTAAGGAAAATTACATCCCCCTTAGTACTGTGCTGTATGAGATTTTAAAGTGTATACTAGATGGAAATTAAATTAATAAATGAATTTGGAATACAGGATTTACATTATGCCGATCACCCCCAGTGGTAGTGGGGCTAGTACACGTGCTAGAGGCCGTAGGGGCAGGCCTAGAGGCCGTGGTGATGGTATACAGACTGGTCAGGTACCGAGGGTACTGCTGTGAGACCAGATGAGACTGAGGCACGCTTCGCTAGACTTGAGCGGAGTATTGAGAGCCTGGCTGAGATGTAGTGCAGCAGGCAGCGCTCGGGGCTAGAGATAGGCGAGATCCGACGGGACAGGCAGCACCTGATCCCGAGATGCCGGTACAGGCCGTAGAGTTACCCGAGGTTCAGGCTCAGGCTGCAGAGGCAGTGAGACCCCAGCCAGCTCAGGATGCGGGATATGAGTGTGATCTGGATAGATTTAGACATTTTCAAAAGTTTAGACTTCCAGTCTTCCATGGGAGGAAGGACCCAGTAGTAGCTGAGGATTGGGTGTATCAGATGGAGAAGTTATATAGGCTTTTCAGGTGCACTGCTATTGAGAGGGTTGCTTTTGCCGTATTTGTATTTCAGGGAGCGGCAGAGCATTGGTGGAGATCTACCGAGCCGATATTGATGGCTCGACATGCTGAGGTCACATGGGAGATATTTTTGGATGCCTTTAAGAGGCAGTATGTTCCCGCTACTGCACAGCGGAAGTTGAGGATGGAGTTTTTGAGTTTGGTTCAGGGGAACCAGTCTATTGATGAGTATGAGACTCGATTAATCTCTTTGGGGAGATATGATTTGGAGACGTTGGGCAGTGAGGATCGAAAGGTCCAGAAGTTTATAGATGGACTGAGACCAGCCATCAGATCTCGGTTGGCTCCCTTTGATGTTTCGACTTATGAGGAGGCAGTACATAGAGCTCAGCTGTGTGAGCAGGATTATGAGCGGAACGTCTCCGAGATAGAAAAGTTCAGTAGGAGTCTAGATAGAGACCGAAAGAGATCCAGCAGAGACAGATTTGTTAGGAGAGGGGTACGGCTCTCTGATAAGAGGTCGAAGATTGAGGAGGTTCAGGAGAGGACAGATAGAGCCCCTGTTCATCCGGCTTTACCACCAGTTAGAGGCATTGTCATTGGAGGACCACGCCCTACTACTGATCGATGTAGGCGATGTGGCAGATATCATGGTACCAGACCTTGTCCAGTGCCTATAGCTACTACTGTAGTATGTTATCGATGTGGGAGGCTAGGGCATGTGATAAGAGATTGCCCAGAGAGACAGAACACTGCCCCAAAGAAGGGCAAGGAGCCGGAGAGAGCTCCAGTTCAGGTTCCTGCTCAGAGGAGGAGAGCTACTGCCGAAGAGAAAGGGAAGCAAGTGATGGGTACAGGGCGAGTTCATGCTTTGGACCAGGATACGGCAGATCAGTCGTCTGATGTGGTGAAAGGTACCATCCTGATCTTTGATTTAGAAGCATATGTTTTAATTGATCCTGGTGCCACGCATTCATTCGTATCACCTTCATTTGCATGTAAATTGTCTAGGTATGTAAAGCCTATTCCTCTGAGTAGTAAATTGTTAATACTTACCCCCATAAACACTAGTCAGCTAGTAGAGTATGTAGTCAGGGACTGTAAGTTGAAAGTCGGGGAAAAAAATTTCAGTCGACCTTATTGTGATGTATATGAGGGACTTCGATATCATACTAGGAATGGATTGGTTGGTTGCCAATCGTGTTGTGTTAGATTGCTTTTCTAAGACATTAACGTTTAATACCCCCAAAAAATGTGTTGTAAAATTTCCTTGAAAAGTAATGAAATCAGTGGTTGTTCTAATTGGAGCAATAAATTTTGCTGATTTTATGATTTATGTTTTGAAGGATTCATCGCATATGTGGTTGATACGAATTAGGTACGACCGAATTTGAGAGATATTCCAGTGGTTAGGGAGTTTCCTGACGTCTTTCAAGATAATTTACTAGGATTACCTCCAGCCAGAGAGATGGAGTTTGGAATAGATTTAGTACCTGGTACAGAACCAATTTCGAGACCACCGTATAGGATGGCTTCGATTGAGTTGGAGGAGCTGAGGAAGCAGTTACAAGATTTGCTTGAGAAGGGGTTTGTGAGATCGAGCATATCACCTTGGGGAGCTCTGGTCTTGTTTGTGAGGAAGAAGGATGGCAGCCTCCGATTGTGTATGGATTACAGATTATTGAATAAGGCTACAATTAAGAATAAGTATCCCCTTTCACACATTGATGGTCTGTTAGATCAGCTTTGGGAGCACAGGTCTTTTCTAAGATTGATCTAAGGTTTGGGTATCATCAGCTGAGAATACGGAGGGAGGATATGCCCAAGATAGCATTTAGGACCCGTTATGGTCATTATGAGTTTTTAGTTATGCCATTCAGGTTGACTAATGCCCCCGCAGCATTCATGGCTTTGATGAACAATGTGTTCTAGCCATACCTGGATTGGTTTGTGATTGTATTTATCGATGATATTTTGGTATACTCCAGATCCAGGGAGGACCATAAGCAGCACTTGAGGATAGTCTTACAGACCCTCAGAGAGAGACAGTTGTATGCTAAACTCAGTAAGTGTGACTTCTGGTTGGAGCAGATTTCTTTTTTGGGCCATGTAGTATCGAGGGATGGAGTGTCAGTGGATCCATCCAAGATAGAGGCAGTTTTTCAGTAGGAGTGGCCCAGGACAGTCACAGAGATTCTGAGTTTTCTGGGTTTAGTAGGATACTACATGAGATTTGAAGAGGGTTTCTCTATATTAGTTGCTCCGTTGACACTTCTCACATGGAAGGATGTTGAGTTTGTGTGGGATGATGCCTGTGAGAGGATTTTTTAGGAGCTGAAGCGTCGATTGACCACTGCTCCAGTTCTCACCATACCTACCAGCTCAGGAGGTTTCTTGGTATATACAGATGCGTCGCATCAGGGACTGGGCTGTGTATTGATGCAGGATTGGAGGGTAGTTGCCATGGATCTAGACAGCTGAAAGATCACGAGAGAAACTATCCGACCCATGATTTGGAGTTGGCGGCCATAGTGTTTGCATTGAAGATATGGCGCCATTATTTATATGGTGAGCGGTTTCAGATTTTTACAGACCATAAGAGTCTGAAGTATTTATTCTCGGAGAAGGAGTTGAATATGAGACAGAGGAGATGGCTTGAGCTCCTGAAGGATTATGATTGCGAGATATTATACCACCCGGGAAAGGTTAATGTAGTTGCTGATGCTTTGAGCAGGAAGAGCCTAGGGTTGGTATCATTTATGATGGTTCGGGAATATGACCTGTTAGAGCAGTTCGCGAGCCTCAGTTTGGACATAGCACCCCCTGAGATTGACAGAGTTGTGATCATTGCGAGCCTGAGATTGGAACCGGAGTTGATTGATCGTATCCGGCAGGCTCAGCAGAGTGATCAGGGAAGTATTCAGTTGATGAGGCAGGTACAGGCAGGTGCAGATATCGATTTTGCATTGAGTACTAATGGTTTACTGAGGTTCCGCGGTAGGATATGTGTTCCCGAAGATCCTGAGATCAGGAGGATGATTTTATCAGAGGCTCACTTAGTAAGGTATACAGCACATCCGGGGAGTACGAATATGTATCAGAATCTCCGGAGAGTTTATTGGTGGTCTGGGATGAAGAGAGACATAGCAGAGTATGTTGCGAGATGTCTCGTCTGTCAGCAGGTAAAGGTAGAGCATCAGAAGCCTGCAGGATTATTGCAGCCTCTACCGATACCGACATGGAAGTGGGAGCATGTCACATGGATTTTGTGATGGGATTACCGAGGACCCGCAGAGGTCATGATGCCATCTGGGTGATTGTGGATAGACTGACGAAGTCCACCCATTTCTTAGCTATGAGAGCTACAGATGCTCTGAGTACGTTGGCAAACTTATATGTTCGAGAGATTGTCAGGCTACATGGCGTTCCAGTGAGCGTTGTTTCTGATAGGGATGCCCGCTTCACTTTCCATTTTTGGGAACATTTTCAAGAAGCGTTGGGGACCCAGTTGAGATTTAGCATCACTTTCCATCCTCAGACAGATGGTCAGTCAGAGAGGACTATACAGACTATGGAGGATATGTTGAGAGCATGTGTACTGGATTTTGGAGGCTCTTGGGATGATCATTTTCCATTAGCCGAGTTCGCCTACAATAACAGTTATCACTCGAGTATCGGGATGGCACCGTATGAGGCACTGTATGGTCGCAGATGCCGTTCCCCTATTGGATGGGAAGAGATTGGTGACATACTGTTATTTGCTCCTGACTTGGTACAGCAGGCTACGGAGGATGTCAGGTTGATATGCGATAGATTGTGGACAGCTTAGAGTCGATAGAAGAGTTATGCTGACAGGAGACGTAGACCACTAGAGTTTGTAGAGGGTGAGTCAGTGTTTTTGAGAGTTTCTCCTTCCAAGGGTATCATGAGGTTCGGTAAGAAAGGTAAACTGAGCCCTCGTTTTATTGGACCCTTTGAGATTCTGGAGCGAGTGGGAGATAAGGCCTATAGATTGGTATTGCCACCAGAGTTGGCAGGTGTACACAGTGTCTTCCACGTTTCTATGCTTCGAAAGTACCATCCGGATCCGTCACATGTGATTCACTACGAGCCGTTAGAGCTCAGTGCTCAGTGACAGTATGTCATATGTTGAGAGACCGGTTTGCATTTTGGATAAAAAGGAGAAGGTATTGCGATCCAAGATGATCTCCCTGGTGAAGGTTTAGTGGCAGTATCACACTCCAGAGGAAGCTACCTGGGAGCTAGAGAGCATGATACAGGAGAAGTACCCAGAGTTGTTTATCGATTGATTTGGTTCTAATTTGGAGGACCAAATTCTTTTAGTGGGGGAGATTGTGAGATCCGCATCTTTGTATGATATTCCTTATGATTTCCATATTGTATGACATTATTATATGTAATGGATTCATAAGATGGTTAATTCGGATTTGATAAATGTGGATGAAACGAAATATCGTACGTAAAATCGAATAAAGATAAATCGGGAAAATAAAGAAGCAACAAGTTCGTCTAAGGAATTAAATCGAGTTGACAGAAAATAAGGTAATTGAATATAGGGAAAAGATTGTGGATTGATGAAAGAAAGTCGATTTAATTTGGTCCCAAACACGTACAAGGGTAAAATGGTCAAAAGACCAAAATTCGGTATAAAATCGATAAGTAATTTTCGTTAAAAATATGGAATTTACGAAATCTGGATCAATACCGAGGAAAATATTTAAATTCGAGGCCGATTGATCTAGATATTAATTTATTGAAATTTACGGGAATTAATTTGAAATTAATCGAGATTTTTAATTCGAAAAATTATCCCGAAAAGAATCGAAAAATATACCGAGAAAGACGAAAATACACTGATAAATTTATTTATTGATTAAATGAATTTAATAATATTTTTTTTAGATTTTTTAAGAGATATTTGGATTATTTAATATATTTTAATTGATTAAAATAATAATAAATAAATTAAAAAATAATAAAAAATGAAAAATCGAAAAATCTGAAAATCGGGGAGAGAGAAGACCCACGAAAACGGAACCAGCGACCCGACAGCAGCCCGATACCCTCCGACCAATCATCGGCGTCCGATGAGCCCAGCTACCTGTTGGATAAGATAGAGCGACGTTCGACGAGTCTATTGGTACCAGCAACGCGCGCCGACGGCAGCTATTTTCGGCGAATCGACCGACGGAAGTTTCGGGGAGAAATCACCTCTGTCCCGGTGAACGGCGGCATCTTAGCGCCGATTCGACCCCGCAGAACGATCCCCTGGTCGAGGCGGTTCTGTTGAACCCACTGGCGGCCGGCGAGATGGCCGGAATCTCCGGCGACGGTAAAAGGGCCAAAACGGTACCGTAGCCGAGAAGGGAGAAAAGAAAAAAAGAAAAAGAAAAAGAAAAGGAAAAGAAAAGACAAAGAAAAAAAGGGGGAAAAGGAAGAAAGTGTACCCGGGGATGACTCAAAAATTCGGGTAAGTGACCGAGGTTCGGGATTGACCTACGGATAAATCTCTAGAATTTAATTTATATTTTATTGATGGAAAATAACTCGAAATCGCATAATTATGCAGTGTCACTACAGAGCTCGAACGAGAGCCGATTTAGCTCCGATTTTCGTACTCCGCACCATATTGGGTAAGTATTTTTTAATTACGATAATATGAGTCCTTTAATGTAGAGTTTCGGTTATTTTACGGATTAATTCTGCATAAAAGGAATTTTATTCGAAATTTCAAAGTAATTATTGTAAACAGTATCCGGGCTATCCACTGAGTTTGGAACGAAGCCCGATGATTATTGATAAATCAAATGAGCCCAGTAAACCCGAAGAAGGGATTTAAAAGTGAAAACGGGTTGAAAAAGGGGTTCGAGGCCTATTAAAGTTCAAACGGGCCCAATAGAGTAAAACGGGCCCAGAGCTTTAGATTCGATTAGTAAGAGTGAAATACTGATCAGTAATATTGAACTGAACTCATATGTGGTTATATGCAGCTCCGTAGACGAGCGAATTGGACTGAGAGACCTGGTATGACCGAGTCGGGATAAGCTCGTGCGTGATTCCAGGTAAGGGAATTTTATGAATACTTAGAGGTAGCTGTACGTAATTTTGAGGGGATTTACATTACGTTAAATTCAATAGGCTACCCCGAAAATAGAATAATAATTTTTGCGGAAAAATATGGAAATAGTGAAAAATGACTATTTTACCCCTAGTTAGGAAAATTTCAAAAAGGGTAGTAAGGCTATGAAATTGCATGAATTTCATGATTTTAATGTTTTCATGATGATATTGCTTTAATCCAAGCAATTTATGGATAGGTTGGCTATTATTTTCATGTTTTAAGTGAAAAGGCACAGGTTAGGTGCCAGTTGATATTTATTTAACATGTTTTCATAAAATTGAGCCACCTATCAGTGTTATATGAGTTGTAACCGTGCTTGAGCACTGCTCGCACTGGATTTTATATTTTAACTCATACACAGAGTGCTGGAGCCTTGCTCGCACTATTTTACAAATTTATTTTACATGACTACCGTACTGGAGTTTTTCTCGTACGAGGTTTTCACTGAGTTTTAATACCTATCCGTACTGGAGCAATGCTCGTACGTGGATTTGAATTGAATTTATAATCGGTTTAAGTCGTACTTGAGCGCTGCTTGTACGCAGATTTCATTGATTTCTATGAAACCGTGCTAGAGCTTCGCTCGCACGAGGTTTTCAGATATCATGAATGTGCTTGGAGCAGTGCTGGAGCTTCGCTCGCACAGGAATTTATTGACATGCATATAGCCGTGTTGGAGCCTCTTGTTGACTGTGTGTCATAGTGAGATGATATGCTCACACGTGCAGACTAAGACATACTACACATTGGTGGATAAGACCTATTACAGGCACCCCTGATTGAGCTTGGGTTCACGGAGTACGATGTACCGTGTATGTCACGCGGAGTACGCTGTACCATGGGGATTGTTGGAGTGGAGTGGCATTAGCCACGAGACAGTAAGTCTTGCCCTTACAATCCTGATATCATGCTGTTCTGGCGGGTAGGATGACCCACCTCCCGTTTCAGGTGTGATACCCCGCACACTAGGATCCGTGTGCCAGGGATCACGAGGTTATGGCCATAGTCCTGGATATTACCGACATAGTCGTTTACATGTCTCACATGATATAACTATTGGTCTTGATAGACTAGGGTAGACCAGAGGGAGGGGTCAGGCCCCGATTTTCTTATGATTTCAATTGAGATTTGACTATTCCCATGGAGGGATTTTATGAAACTTTCATTCAATTGTAACCCTGTGAGAAGGGTGATTTTATAACGGAGTTTTGAAAATAAAGAATTTTGTTGAAATGGAATTCGATTTGTGAGTGTTTTATATTTTGACCCAGATGGGGTATTTTAAAACGTGTTGTTTCATTGAGCATGAGATGTTTTCACATGAGAATTATTCCATGTTTTAATATGCCGATTTCCTATTTTAGAATAGAGGATATTATATATATGGCATATCATTGTTTTTACCTCATTCTCACATGTATCCTGATTTTCTTATCAGCATGTAGATAGTATAGCTATCTACCCGTTTGTATCATTGCCTTACTGAGCATGTGGAGCTCACCCTTTCATTTCCTCCCACTTTTAGTATTTCCACCGTAGAGATAGCGGGTGTAGAGAGTAGACGGCATAGCCGATATCTTTGTTTCCATCAACTTTCAGGTATACACCACGTACAGAATTTTGTATTAGTATGCTTACAGCACAATATTGTATATAAATGAATATTTGAGGATGTAAATATAGAATCATGTAATTTATAAACATACCGACTACTCTATTATATGATAAATGATATCAGTATGTATGTTTATGTGAGATCTAAGAATTTCGGACATATTTTAAATATGTAATAAGAATTTGAAGTGTAATTTATTGAGCTAAGTGAATTGTGGGAATGATAATTGGAGATTTATATGTTAAGTGTTTAAAATAAGTGTGAAGCTATGAGGACAGATCGATCTGGGAGAAGGAGAGATCGATCTGGTGAGTTAAAAATGACAAGGAAGAAGGAATTTAAGGAGCAGATCGATCTCCAATGGAAGAGGATCGATCTCCTTATGATTCTGTTTGAGAGAAGATCGATCTCATGAGGAAGAGATCGATCTCCAAATGATTCTGTTTGGGAGAAGATCGATCTCGTCAAGGAGCAGATTGATCTCATAAAACCATAAAGAGATCGATCTCACCCCTCGACAGATCGATCTCCTAGGCATAAAATTGCCCAAATCGTCCGCAAAATTCAAATGCATCGATCTCATCAAGAGCCAGATCGATCTCCTACCCTCAGCCTATATAAGGAACTCCTGTTTTTCTCCTGCAATCTCACTTTCTCTCTCTTCTAACCCCCATTTTCACCGAAACCTAGCTTTCTCACTCATCCAAAGCACCCATTTCCGTCCAAATCAGAAGTTGTGGCAAGAAGGAAAGTTGTTCCTCGTCAAAGGGAGAACAACATACTAAGAAATCGAAGGACGAATCGAATCGAGGCATGGGTTGTGCACCTCACAAGCTTTGGGTAATTTCTAAACCTCGATCTTGATATTTGAGATGATTTTGGTGATAATAGTTGTTGGCATTGTACTGAAATAGCTGGAAAATGATTAGGGATTGATGAAATTACAATGTGGTTGGAGTGATAATGATATTTAGCAATTTAGGAATTTTGAGCTATAAATGGAGATTTAGACAATGTGGTGTATTAGCATAGATATTGTGGCATAGGAAATATAGAATGTTGAGGTGTTGTGAGCGAGATTGTGGTTTGTGGTGGAGTTATAAGAATTGAGAAATTTGAGGAGTTATGAGCAATTATGCTCGATTTTGAGAATTGAGGTTGATGTGATAGTTGAATATTGATGTTTTAACATCGTTTGGACAGCTCGGGAGTTCCAAAGTGGAATGCGAGGCTAGTCCGTGTCAAGGGGGAAACGATTGCACTATACGAGGTGCAAAGAGGTAAGGGAAACTAAACCATTTGTGTATGTGATTTGCGAACTATTATAGCATGATTTGTGATTTATAAAACAAGCATGCTGAGTGTTGTGTTGTGATACAATTGCACACGATTTTTATAGCTGGTTGGAGCCCAATGTTTTTATGAGTTTATAACTGGGCTCTACGTTAAGGCAATATCGAGATTTGAGAAATGTGTGCGTGTTTTACCGGTTGGGACTCGGTTTCAATATGTTTTGTGTTGAGTACAAAACGGTTTTAAATGAGTTTTATGAGAGAAAAATCACTATGAGTTCTACGTGAAGGCAAACTAGTCTTATGTGATTAAGACTTAGGTGTGTAATTCTGAGTACACACCGGGCATTGCTTTGGTAGCATGTAAGCCCGATTCTTCTCCATTCTGGTAACGTGAGAAACCCCATTCTGTGGCTATGCCACGTATAATTGGTGGCCGTTGCCACGTGAGAACCCTATTTGGTGGCCGTTGCCACGTGAGAACCCTATTTGGTGGCCGTTACCACGTGAGAACCCTAATTGGTGGCCGTTGCCACGTCAAACCCTATCCTGTGGCTGTGCCACATGTAAATTTAACTCAGTGGCTATGCCACGTGTGTCTAGTGGCTGTGCCACGTGTGAATTTAAATTAGTGGCTATGCCAAATGTGTTTAGTGGCTGTGCCACGTGCATTACTATTTCAGTGATTTTATCACGTTTATTGAGAAAGTGATTATCGCATTATTTTCACATGCTTTGTTATTGCTCTATACTGAGCATTTTATTTCATGTTTTCACATGATTTGAGATATGAGAATGTCGCTTTGAGTACTTTCATGCTATGGTTTTCAAATGAGATTAATGAGTTTCACATACAAATAAATATTTTGTGATGTGCATTTTGGTTTATGAAATGAGTCCCTTACCCCCTTTACTGAGCGATTTAGAAACTCACCCTGTTTTCTTTCCCCCCAGATCTCTTCAAGTGAAAAGGGTTTTCCTGTGACGTACGGAGTAGTGGCTAGTGGAGGACTTGAGCTCCAGGCCATATATTGTATTTTGAGGTATCTTTTATCTTTTCATGTACCCAGACAATTATCATAATTGCAGACACTTGATGTATAACATTGTATGGGATGTATTAGGATTAATTAACTTAAGATCAAGTAATGTATATGATATAATATATACTATTCAATGACGAGATCCTGAGGTATAATATAGGTGATGATGTATGACACTGTACAGGAATGCACTCTTAATTGTGAATTAATGAATAAAAAGTTTTAAATTAGCCCTATTTTCCGCGCTTCCGATGCGTGACAGAGTTTTCTTGGTATTAGAGCTTAGGGTGTCTAGTACTGTCAGTGTCGGTTAAGTGAAATAGAATACATCCCAAGTGTCTGTAATAGTCTGGTCATGAACTGAAATTGAGGATTGAGATTTCAATCGATTCTGATATGTACGCGTAGGAGACGAGTTGAGATAGAGAATGAGTGGACAACGAGGTCGTTCGAGGAGGCAGGCAGAGTCCCCTCCGCCACCTGTCCCACAACCAGAGAGTCCTAACTCTAGATTTAATCGGATTGAGACCGATGTGAGGCAAGGTTTTGAGCAGATGGCAGCGTTATTCGCGCAACACTTTGGAGTTAATGCGTCGGGTACTACTCCTACACCACCACAAGGACCTCCCATACCCTCAGTACAGATGGACCCAGCGCCTCCCGTCACTCAGCCTGATGATAGAAGTATGGTCCGACTGAAGGATTTTCTGAAGATGAATCCACCCGCGTTTAGGGGAAAGAAGTATCCTACAGAGGCTGAGGAGTGGTTAACGGAGTTGAGAATTATATATGATTATCTGGGGTGCACCGATGCTGAGAGTGTTAGTATGAGTATCTATATGTTGAAGGGGAGAGCTCGAGATTGGTGGGATACTACCCAGGGTATTCTGATGTCCCGCTAGGATGTGATTTGTTGGGAAGAGTTTTAGACAGCCTTTAGGACCCAATATGTACCACGAGCCGCCCAGAGAAGGAAACAAACCGAGTTTTTGAGTTTGGTACAAGGTGACATGTCTGTGGATGACTATGAGAGCCAATTCACAGCGCTATTGAGATATGACCCAGAGACCTTTAAGAATGAAGAGCTCCACACAGAGAAATTTGTGTATGGATTGAAGCCCATCATCAGAGATAGATTGATAGGGCTATGTATTACTGAGTTTGGAGATGCTCTGAGACGAGCACAAGAGATTGAAAGAGGAATTGAAATGGTACAATCCCAGAATGAGCTCAGAGCGGTGAATAGAGATAAGGGAAAGAGGCCAGCGATTTTCCAAATAGAGGCTCGAAGAGGTTCCTTCAGAAGAGGAAGGATTGAGGTACAGAAGGGCAGATTAGAGAGACCCAGAGGTTACCCTAACATTAGAGAGACCCCTCGAGATGTCAGGCCTGAGACAAGGTTTTGCAGAAATTGTGGCCGAATGCATGAGGGAAGTTGTACTGGGTCGATCCATGGATGTTTTAGATGTGGAGACATGGGTCACATGGTGAAGGATTGCCCTCAACCTCAGAAACCACATGTCTTGGAGCCCACTAGACAACAGCCTCAGGGAGTGAATCCCCAGGGACAAGCCACTACTGCAGAGAAAGGAAAGAGACCTGTTACCCAGGGACGTGTGTTTGCCCTAGATAAGGAGACCGCTGACACTTCTGCAGAAACTATAAGAGGTACACTCTCTGTCTATAATCATAAGGCTTATGTGTTGATTGATTCAGGATCCACGCATTCGTTTATTTCTGAGCATTTTGCATGTAGATTAAACTTGAAGTTTGAACCTCTAGAATATATACTACATGTAAATACCCCTATGTATGAATCCCAGAGAACTGAGTTAATCTGTAGAGGATGTGAGATAAAGGTGGGAGATAGAGGGATGTTAGCAGATCTAATCATGTTGAATATACATGGATTTGATGTAATTTTGGGAATGGATTGGTTGGCAGCCAATCGAGTGAGCTTAGATTGCTACACTAAGGTTGTAACTTTCCCCTACCTGAACCTTACAGTGTACGATTGAGATATTGAGGAAATGAATAAGTGGAATTCTAGTAAGTAATTTGAGAATTTTGATATTATTTTGGAGAATATTAAATATGATTGTTCATGTGAAGGTTATGAGACACTCATCTCAGACGATGAGCGGGAACATCCGAGGATTGAGGATATACCTGTGGTGTGTGAATTTTTGGATGTTTTCCCAGATGAATTGTCAGGTTTACCACCAGAGAGAGAGCTAGAGTTTACCATTGATTTGGTACCAGATACTCAGCCGATCTCTAAACCTCCCTACAGGATGGCATTAGTGGAACTTGAGGAATTGAAGAAACAACTACAGGAGTTATTGGATCAAGGGTTCATTAGGCTCAGTGTTTCACCATAGGGAGCACCGGTTTTATTTGTCAAGAAGAAGGATGGTAGTCTCAGATTATGCGTAGACTATCGGTTGTTGAATAAAGCCACGGTGAAGAATAAATACCCATTGCCCAGGATTGATGATCTACTTGATCAGCTGAGAGGGGCATCAGTCTTTTCTAAGATTGATTTGAGATCGGGCTATCACCAATTGAGGATCAAGGAAGAAGATATTCCAAAGATGGCCTTCAGGACAAGGTATGGCCATTATGAATTTCTGGTGATGTCCTTTGGATTGACGAACGCCCCTGCAGCATTTATGAGATTGATGAACGAGGTGTTCAGAGACTATCTGGATAAATTTGTGATAGTCTTTATTGATGATATCCTGGTATACTCTCAGTCGTATGAGGAGCATGCACAGCATTTGTGGTTAGTACTACAGATACTTCGAGATAAGCAATTATATGGAAAGCTTAGTAAGTGTGAGTTTTGGCTGGATCGGATAGCTTTCCTTGGTCATATAGTCTCAGAGGAAGGAGTATCAGTGGACCCAAGCAAGGTGGAGGCTGTGCTTAATTGGGAGAGACCGAGGACAGTTACTGAGGTACGAAGCTTCCTTGGTTTGGCAGGGTATTACAGAAGATTTGTGGAAGGATTTTCTCGGATTGTCACCCCTTTAACTAAGCTCACGCGCAAAGAGACTCCATTTATATGGACTGATCAATGTGAGCTCAGTTTTCAGGAATTAAAGAGGAGGTTGACAGCGGCACCTGTGTTAACTATTCCTGAGGGATCAGGAGGATTTTCGATGTGTAGTGATGCATCTCATCAAGGATTGGGGTGTGTGCTTATGCAGCACGGAAGAGTGGTCGCATATGGATCGCGACAGCTGAAAGACCATGAGCGGAATTACCCCACGCATGATTTGGAGTTAGCCGCTGTGGTATTTGCTTTGAAGATCTGGCGACACTACTTATATGGGGAAAGATTCCAGATCTTCACTGATCACAAGAGTTTGAGATATCTCTTTGATCAGAAAGAGTTAAACATGAGACAAAGGAGATGGATGGAACTCCTTAAGGATTATGACTGCGAGATTCTATATCATCCGGGCAAGGTGAATGTGGTTGCTGATACCCTGAGCAGGAAGAGTATGATATCTGCTATGATGATCAGGGAATGGGATTTACTGGAGCAGTTTGGCGAACTTCGGATCAGAGTTAAAGAGATAGAGACTGGATTTGTGGCTAGCTTGTGAATAGAGCCCAGGATCATGGATCAGATTAGAACTGGGCAGTGCAGTGATCAGAGATTGATAGATATGATTAGTCAAGCTGAACAGAGTTCGCAGTCGGATCTCACAGTCAGTGAGGATGGATTGTTGAGATTCAGAGGACGAATTTGTGTACCGGACAATGATACCCTGAAGAGACAGATACTGAGAGAATCCCACTGTTCGCGATACACCATGCACCCAGGGAGTACTAAGATGTACCGAGACTTGAGAAAGGTGTATTGGTGGAGTGGTATGAAGCGAGACGTGGCAGAGTATGTGGCCAGGTGTTTAGTATGCCAGCAAGTGAAAGCTGAGCATCGGAAGCCCGGAGGACTACTACAGCCCTTACCTGTACCTACATGGAAATGGGAGCATGTCACTATGGACTTTATTATGGGTTTACCAAGGACCCGAAGAGGTCGTGACGCTATATGGGTTATAGTGGATAGACTGACCAAGAGTGCCCACTTCCTTGCCATCAAGAGCACAGATACTGTGGATGCCTTAGCTGAGCTGTATGTCAGCGAGATAGCTAGATTACATGGGGCTCCAGTGAGTATTACTTCTGATAGAGATTCTCGATTTACTTCTAGATTTTGGACCCAGTTTCAGGAGTCCATGGGATCTCGATTGAGTTTCAGTACCGCCTATCATCCTCAGACAGATGGTCAGTCAGAGAGGACTATTCAAACCCTGGAGGATATGTTGAGGGCGTGTATGATGGATTTTAAGGGATCATGGGATGATCACCTGCCCCTAGCAGAGTTTGCATACAATAACAGCTATCATGCGAGTATTGGAATGGCACCTTTTGAGGCTCTATATGGTAGGAGGTGTAGATCCCCTGTAGCTTGGGAAGAAGTCGGTGACAAAAAGATAAATGCTCCCGAGCTTGTTGAGCAAGCCGTACAGAGTGTGAAACTCATATGTGAGAGGTTACGGGCTGCACAAAGTAGACAAAAAAGCTACGCGGATATGCGTAGATGACCACTCGAGTTTGAGGTTGGTGATGCAGTATTTCTGAAAATATCACCGAGTAAGGGTATCATGCGATTTGGAAAGAAAGGAAAATTGAGTCCTCGATACGTAGGACCATTCGAGATTCTTGAGGGAGTGGGAGAGGTAGCTTACAGATTAGCATTACCCCCACAGATGTTCGAAATACACAATGTTTTTTATGTGTCTATGTTGAGGAAGTACCACCCAGACCCTTCTCATGTCATAGAGTATGACGAGATGGACATTCAAGAGGATATGAACTACACTGAGGAACCCCTCCAGATTCTCGATAGAAGAGAGAAGGTATTGAGAAATAAGAGCATCCCATTAGTGAAAGTTTTATGGAAACATCACTCAATGGAAGAGGCAACGTGGGAACTAGAGAATCTCATGAAGTAGAAATACCCCCATCTATTTGACTAGTTGAGTTGAATTTGGAGGACCAAATTCTTTTTAAGGTGGGGAGGATGTGAGATCTAAGAATTTCGGACATATTTTAAATATGTAATAAGAATTTGAAGTGTAATTTATTGAGCTAAGTGAATTGTGGGAATGATAATTGGAGATTTATATGTTAAGTGTTTAAAATAAGTGTGAAGCTATAAGGACAGATCGATCTGAGAGAAGGAGAGATCGATCTAGTGAGTTAAAAATGACAAGGAATGAGGAATTTAATGAGCATATCGATCTCCAATGGAAGAGGATCGATCTCCTTATGATTCTGTTTAAGAGAATCTGTTTGGGAGAAGATCGCTCTCCTCAAGGAGCAGATCGATCTCATAAAGCCATAAAGAGATCGATCTCACCCCTCGACAGATCGATCTCCTAGACATAAAATTGCCCAAATCGTCCCCAAAATTCAAATGTAGATCGATCTCATCAAGAGCCAGATCGATCTCCTACCCTCAGCCTATATAAGGAACTCCTATTTTTCTCCTGCAATCTCACTTTCTCTGTCTTCCAACCCCTATTTTCACCGAAACCTAGCTTTCTCACTCATCCAAAGCACCCATTTTCGTCCAAATCAGAAGTTGTGGCAAGAAGGAAAGTTGTTCCTCGTCAAAGGGAGACAACATACTAAGAAATCGAAGGACGAATCGAATCGAGGCGTGGGTTGTGCACCTCACAAGCTTTGAGTAATTTCTAAACCTCGATCTTGATATTTGAGATGATTTTGGTGATAATAGTTGTTGGCATTGTGCTGAAATAGCTGGAAAATGATTAGGGATTGATGAAATTACAATGTGGTTGGAGTGATAATGATATTTAGCAATTTAGAAATTTTGAGCTATAAATGGAGATTTAGACAATGTGGTGTATTAGCATAGATATTGTGGCATAGGAAATATAGAATGTTGAGGTGTTGTGAGCGAGATTGTGGTTTGTGGTGGAGTTATAAGAATTGAGAAATTTGAGGAGTTATGAGAAATTATGCTCGATTTTGAGAATTGAGGTTGATGTGATAGTTGAATATTGATGTTTTAACATCGTTTGGACAGCTCGGGAGTTCCAGATTTGAATGCGGGACTAGTCCGTGTCAAGGGGGAAACGATTGCACTATACGAGGTGCAAAGAGGTAAGGGAAACTAAACCATTTGTGTATGTGATTTGCGAACTATTATAGCATGATTTGTGATTTATAAAACAAGCATGTTGAGTGTTGTGTTGTGATACAATTACACACGATTTTTATAGCCGGTTGGAGCCCAATGTTTTTATGAGTTTATAACTGTGCTCTACGTTAAGGCAATATCGAGATTTGAGAAATGTGTGCGTGTTTTGCCGGTTGGGACTCGGTTTCAATATGTTTTGTGTTGAGTACAAAACGGTTTTAAATGAGTTTTATGAGAGAAAAACCACTATGAGTTCTACGTGAAGGCAAACTAGTCTTATGTGATTAAGACTTAGGTGTGTAATTCTGAGTACACACCGGGCATTGCTCTGGTAGCATGTAAGCCCGATTCTTCTCCGTTCTGGTAACGTGAGAAACCCCATTCTGTGGCTATGCCATGTATAATTGGTGGCCGTTGCCACGTGAGAACCCTATTTGGTGGCCGTTGCCACGTGAGAACCCTCCTTGGTGGCCGTTGCCACGTGAGAACCCTAATTGGTGGCCATTGCCACGTGAAACCCTATCCTGTGGCTGTGCCACGTGTAAATTTAACTCAGTGGCTATGCCACGTGTGTCTAGTGGCTGTGCCACGTGTGAATTTAAATTAGTGGCTATGCCACGTGTGTTTAGTGGCTGCGCCACGTGCATTACTATTTCAGTGATTTTATCACTTTTATTGAGAAAGCGATTATCGCATTATTTTCACATGCTTTGTTATTGCTCTATACTGAGCATTTTATTTCATGTTTTCACATGATTTGAGATATGAGAATGTCGTTTTGAGTACTTTCATGCTATGGTTTTCAAATGAGATTAATGAGTTTCACATACAAATAAATATTTTGTGATGTGCCTTTTGGTTCATGAAATGAGTCCCTTACCCCCTTTACTGAGCGATTTAGAAGCTCACCCTATTTTCTTTCCCCCCAGATCTCTTCAAGTGAAAAGGGTTTTCCTGCGACGTACGGAGTAGTGGCTAGTGGAGGACTTGAGCTCCAGGCCATATATTGTATTTTGAGGTATCTTTTATCTTTTCATGTACCCAGACAATTATCATAATTGCAGACACTTGATGTATAACATTGTATGGGATGTATTAGGATTAATTAACTTGAGATCAAGTAATGTATATGATATAATATATACTATTCAATGACGAGATCCTGAGGTATAATATAGGTGATGATGTATGACACTATACAGGAATGCACTGTTAATTGTGAATTAATGAATAAAAAGTTTTAAATTAGCCCTATTTTCCGCGCTTCCGGGGCGTGACAGTTTACGTGTGATATTTCTTAATGGTTAGAATGGTATATCGATATTGATTCACAGCCCGACCTGTTTAGAGGGATATGTCACGAGGCGGAAAGAAAGATTTTTTTTAAAAAGCAAAAAAAAAAAATTGTACTGATTTTGGTAGTATTTTCTCGTGACAAAACTAGATTAAGTTTTTACAACCAAAATATTTACAAGTTAGAATTACACCTAAGCATAATTTCACCGATATTAACTAATGGCTAATTAAGACTTCCTCAGCAATGGCGCCAAAAACTTGACACGCCCAAAGGGTATTGTCCGCAAGTGCACGGGTCGTACAATTAATAATGGGAGTTGAGTCCCGAGTTATCGTCCCACAGAGAAATTGATCAGCCTAATTAACTACTCCTAGCAAATTATGAAATTAAGGTGTGTGATCTACATAGCTAGAATTCAAAATACTAAAAGCAATAAAATAATAAAAGCTATAAAATAAAGAAATTAAAACCGAGCAAAATTACGTACAGTGCTCCATGCAATTAAAATAAAAAAACCTACAAAAGAAATTAAGACAGTTAAAACTAATTAACGCAATTAAAATAAAATGTAATTATGAAAATAAAGCAATAAAATTAAACTACAATTAAACTAACCTAAAAATGTATGTAATTAAAATAATAAAAGCTACAAATTAAACGAACCTAAAATCTAATAAAAATAGAAACCAAATTAAAAATGCATGAAAAACATTTAATCTAGATTAATTCTAAATGCCACTTATAAAACACTAAACTAAAATAAAATCCTATAACATTTAACATAAAATTAACTACTAACTAAAAATTAAACTAACATGCAAAATAATAAAGCTACCCTACCATTACTTAATTAAATTACCTAAATGACAACTAACAAGTATAATCAATTTAATTTATTAAAGTAAAAACATGAAATAACACATTAATTGGCCAAACAAGGCCTTAAACAATTTAAATCAACAAAGAACTCCCTTCATTCACTGTTCACGTGTCTTTCACATTTTCATTTTCAGGTGTTGGTTCGGTTTGTCCTCTGGTCCAGGCTTTTGCCTGCTGTTCGGCCAACTGTTCTCTGCTGCTCACAGGTTGCTCGATTCTACCATCTGCTACTGGTGATGTCCTCCACTCCCTGCTACTCCAGTCCTGCAATCGACTACTCTACACATCCTCGGCTTCTGCTCCTGCATTGCTTGTTTCTGCTACACTAGCTCTTGCTTCTTTCTTACCAATCACGTACAACAGTTGTTGTCAAGCCTTCATGCACTGTACCGGCCTTGCTTCAGTACAAAACATCTCCCTGCAACAGACACCAAGGAATGCCCAGTATCTGGATCAGCAGCAGTCTAGCCTCCTACAGTAGCACCGACCTTGTACTGGTTCTGCTCCTGGCTGCTCTCGATTGTGTCCTCTGCTCCAGGTTGCTCTCGGTCTTCTGCTTTACTCCTGGACAATGAACAGCTTCACTTCAAGCTTAAGAGAAAATATAAGCCAAACATGAAGATGAACAGTAGTTAATTCAAAAAACAGAGGAGAACAGAGGAAAGCTCTCGGTCTGTCCTGCTTTGTTCTCAGTTCATGGTCTGCTGCCAGGATCTCGGGTTTCTTTCATGGTTCATGAGATCAAACCAGCTCCCCATATTCTCAAGTAACAATGACAGCTAACGAAAATGAAAAATAAAACTAACAATGGAAGCAACTGAGAATCATTGAACAAAAGCAAAACAAAAATAAGACTACAAATGGGAAGCAAAAACTGAGAGATACCACTAGGAAAAATATGCTATGAAAATGAAACTTGAAAAATAAAAGAGCTAATTTTTAACGAAATCGAGAAGCTTGGAATGATGAATTGATTGCCATGAATTCGAAAATATCTAAGAGAAGAACATCAAAATGAAATGAACAATGAAAAATAAGGAAAATGCTAACATTTGGGAAAGTTTAAAACAATCAAAATAAAACCAGAAAACTATTCTACCTACACTAATCTAACACTACTTCTACACTAACACTGCTCCTAACTTACATTACATTCCCTACTCCTACTCCTAAAAATTCATTATCCTTTCAATTGTCATCATTTCCTATTTATAAACACACTAGGGGTAAAATTGTAATTTTTACATCCTTGATGAGTTGACATTTTTTTGGCCATTTGTCTTCACACTATTGGCTCCTTGAAAAGATATTTCCATGTCATTGGTCTTCTTCTCCAATTGGATGTGCTAGGTGGCATGACTCGTGTTGTCCGCGTGGCTCAATCTCTATTTTAGCCCAATTCCGATCCATTTTCTCCCGAAATATTCAAA
The DNA here is from genome assembly GCA_033439115.1 of Firmiana major. Classification (NCBI taxonomy): domain Eukaryota; kingdom Viridiplantae; phylum Streptophyta; class Magnoliopsida; order Malvales; family Malvaceae; genus Firmiana; species Firmiana major. The sequence continues at coordinate 47,150,607 of CM065905.1, forward strand.
ATTCATCCGAATTTAATTTATCTGCAAACATGAGAATTTTAATTAAATAAAGGGGATAATTAACAAAATAAATTGGGGATTTAAATAATTAATTAGGAAATTAAGCACAAATAATTCTAAAAATATAGAATTATTAGATATGTATACTATATATGAGTTTTACCAAAAAGATGCAAGATGTGTAAACTTATGATTTAAGAGGCAATCTTTACTGCTGCTGATCATGGAATGTTGGGCTGTAGGCAGAGGCGCATAGCATGGAACCATGGCTTTGCCATTAGCTTCCTCTGTTATGCTCTGTTTCTTATTAAGTTTACTGTTTTGATTTTTTTTAGTTATTTCCTACTTCTGTTTCCAGTGTTATTATTGTTTCTTGGTGGTACACGCTGCCTCTAGTGGAGATTCATTGGGTGACATAGTGGTCTTCCCCTTCACGGCTGCATTTCGCTCCATCATTTTCTGCCCTTCAAAATTTTTTGTATTTACTCTCCTCTGATTCCCACTTTCTGCATTGTTTTCCTTGACTGTTTTGGATTCTGGATACTATTTCTCTCTTTTGTTTTCTTTCTGTTGTAGGATCACTGCTGCCTTGCTGGTTGTGGTTACTGGTGTTGGCTGTGGTGATTCTTTTGTTTCTGTCTCTTCTGCTATATTCACCTTTAGCTAAACTGCTGTTGCTTTCATTTATTGGACATTCCCTGGTGTGCTTTATTCTGCTGAGCATGATAGCAGTTGGTAGGATTTGGTGCTGGCGTGGCCGTAGAAGACAAACAAAGCAAGAGCTGGCAACGAGGACTCTTGTTACGACTTGGGCTGATGCAAAACCTAAGCAGGACGTGTGTGCTGTTGTAGGAGCATGTTCGGTGGTAGAATGAAGTAGACATGCGGCTCGGCATAACTGAAATAAAGTAAGACAGGGCACATCTACAGTCGAAGCAGGTGCTGGCGACGTGGATGTACTAGATTAATTCAGGAGCTGGCTGTTGCTTGGCTTGTCTTTGCTCAGAAGCAGGAGATGGTAGTAATGTAGTTGCTGGGCATGCATAGTCTCGGTTCTTTATTTTATTGCTTCATATTTATTTAGTAATTTGGTTATTTATATCACTTTTCTTAATATTGTAGTTGTTAATTTGTAGGACTTTATTAGTTTATTATACTGCCAGATGATTAGTTGATTTAGAGTAGTCTTTCTACTTAGATTTTTTATTAATTTCTGGTCATGTTCATGAATTTAAATTAGCCATTTATTTATTGTTTTATATATATATATATATATATATATAAAGTCTAGTAATTAGTTATAAAATTAGTTTAGTAATCTTATATTATTTTTGCTATTATAATTTGATGCATCTTTAGGATAGTTTTCATTTTAAATTTAAAAAAAATATTATATTTCTCATGCATCATTTAGATTAGATTTTATTATTTATTTAGGCATTTTATTAATTTAGTATTATGTAGAGTTATATATAAATTAAGGTCACCATTTTAGGCATTTAGGTTCAAAGTTATACTTAGGAATTTTTAGAATTTTTATTAGAATCTTATTTCATTAAGCCTTAGGTTAGATTATTTTGCATTTTTATTTTTTTCTTTGATTAAACACATGAAAATTTTATCTTCATATTAGGATTTTCTAGTTTTAATTTATTTATTTTTAATCTTCATTTCCTTAAATTTGCATCTTTAGTCAATTTGCATTTATTAATTCGAATTTTAGTATTTAATTTCTTATGCAGATTCTCTCTTTTATTTTTCTTGGAGCTCTGTAAGTAATTTTTGCTATTTTGCTTTATTTTAGTGTTTTTATTGTTTTCCTTGCTTTCTGGTGTTGTCAAATTAAATTTTGTAGATCACCCTTTTAATATTCGTAGTTTTCCAGGATATATACATATATTTACCAATTGATTGAAAGGATGACTGGTTGTGTTATGTGGATAAAAGGAAAGGAGATGGGATTTTAACCAAAAAATAAAATGGGGCTAGAAGCAGGTTTCGACCAAAGCTCGAGAGACCACCTGTACATAGTTACTGCCATTTCAGTGTAGTAGGAAGCTAAGGTCTTAATGTGAAAGGGGAGAAAAAAGGCATCACTGGGAACAAATATATATATATATATAATATATGATAATGAAGATGTGAGGCATGCAGGAAATCGAGAGAAGTACGATAGGAGTAGGAGAACCAGGGGATGGCTTGCTAAAAATTTTGATGTCGGTTAAAAAAAATAATAGGAGCAGTTTGGGATTTGCCTGAAAACACGAAAGAAGACGGGGCAAAAGTGATGAAGCAATATCAGGAGTGTCAGACCAAAATGATGGGACGAACAGTGAAGACGTGTGGAGTATTGTTGAACTGGCATTATATAATCAGTTGAAGAAAGAAAATGAAACGAGCTGATAATATAAAGGGCTGAAATAAATTGAAGCTAAAATCGAGGGACTGGAGTAGGATAGGTAGGAAAAAAAAGTGAAGCAGTAGCACGAGACCGAGAGGAGAAAAGAGAAGGCATGATATATATGGTTACAGACATGAAGAAGTAAGTGTGAGAGAGCAAAACAGAGGAGTCGGGGAGGAGGGAGTTCATAACAGAAGCTAATGGTGGTGGCAAGAGAGCTTGGAAGTAATGGAATCCGGAGGAGGAGAACAACACCGACGGTAAGAGAAGCTAAGGTTGACTGCACACGAAGAGAAGGAATAAATACTGCCCGAGAGAGAGCCGAGAGGAACCCAAGAGCAGAGCTGAAAACTGACGCAAATGTGAGGCAATAGGGAAGGTACTGGACGACGGTAGAAGCAGAAAAGCAGAGCTGGAACAGAGGAGTTTCACCTCTAAAAATTAAAGATCGACCTGTGAGGAGGAGACTGGGAAACAGTGAGCTAGAAAATGCAGTAAAATAGAGGACGCTGGCGTCGAGTAAGAGTGGGAATGAATAGCGGAGGGCGGACATGGGAGCTGGTAACGAAGTGAATAGAGGAACTCCGGCGCCAAGCATAATCGTGATGGAAGGAAGGAAGTAGCAACGTCCAGGAGGGGAGGAAGACGACACACGAAAGGCTATGAGTGGAAGAAAGAAAGAACAGAAAGAAGAAGTGAGAAGAGATTTGGCACGAGAATTGAAAAAAAAAGATATATTTATATGTATATATATAATTATATGTAGACATATAAATAGGGATATTGAAAATAAAATAATGTGCACGAAGAATTTAAGAAAACCCGAGGGAAAAATGGTCCGAGGATATTTGTGTTAATGTTAGTTCGAGATTTTAAGAAAATAAATTGAATTGATCATACCTGCCGACTCGCAACGTTGAGTCAATCTAGGTCTATGGACAAACACCAAGGTAAGGAAAATCCTGTGTGCTGCTAGGAATAAATTGTACGTATTTTCTGTTGATTTGTGGATATGAATTTTCAAAAATCTTTTACTGTGAGGAAAATTCTCGTTGCTGCTAGAGTTAAATATACGTAATTTCTGTGTGTTTGTAGTTATAAAATTGGTATGCTAAATTTCCTAGTTACAGGAATATAGAGAACCTTAGGTTGAATTTACGTTTCGGAATTTAAGGGAATTTTAAATTCCGTAGATCGGCCCAACTACAGATATAGATTTACTGGGTTTATTTAGACAAAAATCTTGGTAATTATAATTATTGATTTTAAATCAAAATTTCCTGGTTTTACTTACCATAGCCTATTGGCATTTTTAACAAAGAGAAAAAGGCTAGTTTGCCTCTTCTGAATTGTTTTATAAAACGAACTGAATTTATAAGCAATTTAAAGGAAATGATTTGCTTATAAAGTTATTCTGATGATATGTGCTTGAGCACGTACTGACAGTGTATCTTATTGTCCGACTCGCACTGATTTTAAGACAAAGGTGTTGGTGAAATCTTGTTGCATTTCTGTCTATTCTGTATTTATTTCTGTGGTCCACGGAGTGCGATGTACCATGTAGTACGCACGCGAGTATGATGTACCATGTTTCTGATTTTGATTCTGGTCTCGGACATTCTGATTTGTGAGTCGTTTTGGTAGCTGGCCACTCCCACGACAATTGACATCCCAGAACACCTGGTCCATGATTGCCTGGAGTCACCGACATTGGCCAATAGTCATTCTGATAGCTGATATAGCACGTACTGCCTTGTCTCGTCTATTTGAATTATTTTTCTGAATTGTCTGCATGAACTGTGATATCTGGAAATTAATTTATTTTGCTACTGGAAGCTCTAAAATTTTTGTATTTACCACAGTAGCCAATTTTACTACTAATATATGTTCTGGTTTCTGAAATCTATTTTTGGTATCTAGGAATTGGCCGAACTACTTGTATACCTTGTGAAAATGTTTCAGATTTGGCGAATACATATATATATATATATATTTAGGTAGTGTATTTATCTACCTGCTATGGGGTTTTTCTTACTGAGCATGTTGAGCTCACCCCCTTACTTTCCTCCACAGAGCCTCTTTGTAGCTTGGATCGCCTTCGCTAGTAAGGTATTCAGCAGAGTTATGATTTTGCAGAGCATATTTATGCGTCGAAGGTATACCTAGTTTTATGAAATTCTTTTGTATCTAAAATGTTTTCAAGTACAGTATTCTAACATGTTTTGAGTCATTGCTTAACAACTTAGTGTTTCATGCGTGCCTTGAACCCTAGCTTAATAGGTTTCGCTCTTTGAGGACTTAGCTTCCATAAATTCCCAGAGCCTTAGCTCGATAGCTTCTGCTCCTTGAAGACTTAGCTTCTGTAGATGCCTCAGCCTTAGTTTGATAGCTTTCGCTCTTTAAGAACTTAGCTTTTATAGATGCTAGTGCTTCAAGCTCTAGCATATCCTCCTCAACTCATAGGAAAACTTAAATAAATTCTTGACCATCAAGCTATAGCATAATCACTTATGCTTCCTGAGGACTTAACTAGATTATAATTCAATTATTAGTACCTCAAGCTCTAGCATAATCGCTTTCGTTCATTGAGGACTTAGATAAATTCTTGGTGCCTCGACCTTTAACTTAATCGGTTTTGCTCATTGAGGACTTAAATAAATTCTTAATGCCTCGGTTCTAACATAATCGCCTTTGCTCCTTGACAAATTAGTTAGATTTAGGTTAAGAGAATGTCACATTCTTACCTTTCTTCACACTCGAGCTTTGTCACGCCGAATCTTTGTGTGTTTTAGATAGGCTGAGAGAATGTCTCATCCTCACCATCTGTAGTCTCTAGCACTTGATATGCTTCGAATCTGGCTAAAGTAATGCCACTTCTTTCCATTTTCGTAAATTAACACTTATCATGTGTTGAAGATTGGCTAAAGGAAGGTTACCTCATCACCTTTGATAAACTAGCTGTTAGCAAGCTTTAAAAATTGGCCGAGGGAATCTTACTTCCTTGCCCTTGATAGATTAAGATCTAATGTGTTGTAAAATTGGGTAAAGAATTTTACATACTTGTCTCCTTTAAACTAGCATCAAACATGAATAAGTATAAAACGAAGAAAATGTTACATCATTGCCTTTCGCGAACTTGCATCAAACTGGCATAAAAAATCGGCTAAGAGAATTTTACATCCTTGTTTTCCTTAAAGTTACATCAAACACGCATAAGATATCGGGTAAAGGAATATTACATACTTACCTTCCGTGAACTTGCATCAAACATGCATAAGAAATTGGCTAAGGGTGTAAGACCCTTAATTTTTGATGTAAAGTATATAATTATATGATATACAAAAAAGTTTAATTATGTATGAACCATAAGAAATAAATGTTTTTGAAGTTATAAGTGTGAATGGATTGAAGAATGATTGTTAAATTGATTTAGTATGAGTTTAAAGGGAAAATTTGCAGCAAAAAGGGTGTAGGATGAGTACCACATCGATCCCAGGTAAGGAGAGATCGATCTCATGGCCTGAAGAATGCAGAATCAAGCATGCTGGAAGAGAGAGATCGATCCCTCACTCAAGCAGATCGATCTCCTTAACTCTCGGGCTGGAGCAGATCGATCTTCCTTTAAGGCCAAATCGATCTCCTTATTTCTTTGCCTGAGACAAATTGATCCTGTTTCATTGAGCAGATCGATCCCATGCATGCAACAAGCAGATTGATCTCATGCATTCAAAATGTCGTGACACTAAGGAATTTAAGAGGACTAGATCGATCTTCACCCTATACAGATCGATCTCATCAAGCCAATTCTATAAATAGGGAGCAGTTGGATCTGTATTTTCACGAGAAACAAGTTATTCTTCCATTTCAATCTTGAAACCTAACCTTCTCACTCTAAAATCATCCCATTTCTATTAAGATTTAAGAAAAAGCCATTAGAGCAAAGTTGTTCATCATTAAGAGAAGAATAACATATCTTGGAATCAATACTACATTAGTTAGATTGAAGGAGCAAAGGTGTATTCCCATTTGGAGAAAGGAGAAAATCAAACTAGGTGAGCTTCTAATATACCAATCCAACTGCATTGTTTAGTTATTGATTTTGGAGTTGATTGGTATGTACATTGATAATTGGAACTACATGGAGTTTAATTGAACAAGTAAAACCTAGAGTGAGTCTAGAGTGAGAAAATGTGATATAGTTGAGTTGATGATAAATGGACTATGCTAGGATGTTGATAAGGAATTATGTATGATCTTAAGATGATGGAATGAAGCCACATTGTGAGGATGGTCAATTTATGAAAATGAGTATATAAGGTGTTTGACAAAATGCCATAGTGGAGTAAAAGATGAACGAGAAACTCGATGAACTTAAATATTGACTTAGTACGAATAAATAGACCTAAAGGAGTTTAATAAACTCTCGAGAAACTATTAAGCGATCAAAAATAGACTTAAGAGGAAATAAGACCTTATAAGCGTTAATGATGACTATAGGTTGACTCAACTATAGTAAACGCAAGGATTGTGTTATATTGGACTAAATTGACGTGAAACATAATCTCGTACAGTTCCGAAGAGTTCGTTGGAGGTGAATTGAACTGCGCAACCAAGCAGCTTTAAGGAAGTGGAATCACGCGACAGGATTCCAGGTAAGGGAATTCTGTGAGTGTATAGAGATAGCTGCTCGTATTTTATGGGTAAATATAAGGCTTTGGAAAATGCATGATTATCTAGAAAAGTGAAATGATCATGTATGTGAATGACTACAAGTGTATATGTATGAGGTTTGGTTTTGAAATGATTCTTATGAAAGGGATAGTAAGGCCAATAATTGCATAAATCACATGCTTTGATGCTTTTACGAAAACACATTGCTTTGATTTAAGCAAAATGATGGATAGGTTGGCTATTTGAATTTTGTAAATTCATGAAATAGCATGAGATATGTGCTGACTTTGATTTGAAATAAATTGTGTTGAAATAAAGCCGTTTATCGTGTTTACGTGAGTTAAATCGTGCTAGAGCTTCGCTCGTATTGGATTTTTGGCGTTTTCATATGTATGAAACATGTTGGAGCTTAGCTTGCACCTTGATTTGAATTGTGATGATGTTTTATAAACCATAATGGAGCTTCTGCTCATACGTGGATTTCGATTGACCTTTTTTTGCATATAATCGCACTGGAGCTATGCTTGTACGTGATTTCTTCATGATTTTATGCATAAAGCCATACTAGAGCGTTGCTCATACGAAGAGATTTTTTGATGATGCATGAATTCTGCTAGAGCTTAGCTCCCACAGGTTTTCACACTGTGGTATGTATGATGCCGTGGTGGAGAGGGTAAGATCCTCCAGCCCTACAGCCTTAAGCCCGACGGGGTGGGGAAGCTCTGTACGGTGGGGAGGCTCTCTTACGGTAGGATCCTTAAGCCCGTTGGGATGGGGAGGCTCTGTTAGTGGGGAGGCTCTCTTACAAGATGAAAAGCTCCCACGTGCACTTAAGACTATATAGGTTACACATGGCATGAGGTAGATAAGACCTATGGCTGGCACCCCCAACCATGATATGGTTCCGTGGAGTACGTTTTACCTTGTATATCACATTGAGTACGCTGTACTAGGTGGCTGTGATGATAATTTGAAAAGTCTAGCGAAGAACTAACCCACCTTCGTTCCAGTAAGATGCCCTGCACACTGGGATCCGTGTGGTCTGGGATGATTATGACGTAGTTGGCTAACATAGTCTTTGAGATATAGTGATCGCCTGTCTCAAATAATATTACATAGTACCACATGGTTTTATACACTGAGTGTGATTGTATTTGTCTAAGGTAGACTCGAGGGAGGGGTCGAAACTTGTGGGATTTTGTTTTAAGAAATGATATTCTACTTGTGATGAGATTTCAGGTGTTTTGAGAAAATGATGAATCCTAAGGAATATTTTGTATTGAGTTTCGAACTTATGAAGAGTTTTAATGATGATGAGCATGAGAGGCTTTACATGTTGATTTTACCATGTTTTACATGCCTATTTCCATGTTTTTAGTACTTGTTATATGTATATACATGCGGCATAGTTTTATTTCCTCATACTCCGGTTATAAATGATTTATGCCATAACATTATCAGCATGTAGATAGAGTAGTTATCTACCATGCTTACATTATTACCTTACTGAGCGTGTAGTTGCTCATCCCTCTACTTTCCCCCTCTACAGAGCTTACACAGTAGCCTTGTGAAGGACTGAGGCATTACATTTTGGACATCCGCTGCACTCCATCGTAAAGAGGTATACAGACAAGGATTCTTTTTTTTATCTGAACATGTAAAGGCACAGTAGTCATTTTGAATTGTGATATGGGGGATGTAAATGTTAGAACACATGCTATGTATAAGCTTATGGCTTAACTTCAATGTATGACATGGTTTTTGATTAATTGGAAATGAATGAGATATGATGATTATTATTGACTCACAGCCCAACTGTGTAGTGGTAAGAATGTTCGCGACCGGGCATGGTAAAGGAAAAATGCAAAAAAATTGTTGTGATTTTTAAAATGAATTGGATAAAAAGGGTCATGAAAGAGGTTGGTATCAGAGCTGAGTTAGTCTGATATGAGTCAGTAATATCACTTAGGAAAGTTACATCCCTATATTACTGTGCTTTTGTTTTGATATAACGGTGTATAGGGAGATGGAATGAGACTAATAACTGGATTTGAATACAAGAAATTAGGTAGCATGCCTGATAGACGCTAAGGTAGAGGGGCGGGTGCACGAGCTAGAAGTCGTAGAGGTAGGCTTCAGAGCCATGCGGAGCCACAGACTGATCAGAGTAGAGTATCGAGACTGACTGAGAGGCCAGGAGATACCGAGGCACACTTTGCTGGGATAGAGCAGAGTATCGAGAGCCTAGTTGAGATAGTCACACAGGCATTGGGTGTCGGTGATAGATGAGGTCCCGCAGCGTAGCCTACTACTACTGGATAGGCAGCTGCAGAGGCAGAGAGACCTCAAGCTACAGAGACTGTTACACCCCCAGTTACCGCTTCTCCCATCGATCCACAGCCGAGCGAGAGTGGCCTGTGTTATGACTACAAACTTGGTAGGTTAAGGCAATTTCAGGAGTTAAAACCTCTAGTGTTTAGAGGGGTAAAGGACCCGGTGATTACTGAGGATTGGGTTTATGAGATGGAGAAGCTATATAGGTTCTTCAGATGTACATCAGCTGAGAAAGTGGCCTTCGTAGTATTTATACTAAAAGGCGAGGCAGAGCACTGATGGAGATCAACCGAGTCTATACTGAGGGCCAGACACTCCGAGATCACATGAGAGATATTCTTGGAGGCTTTTAGGAGGCAATATATTTCGACCACTGCATAGAGGAAACTGCGAATAGAGTTTATTAATTTAGTTCAGGGGAACCGTTCAGTGGACGAGTATGAGTCGAGATTCATGTCGTTTGAGAGATACGACCCAGATACGATGAATAATGAGACTCAGAAGGTCCAGAAGTTCATGGATGGATTAATATTAGCCATCAAGACTAATTTAGCTCCATTTGACATTCATACTTATGAGGAGGCTGTACACAGGGCTCAGTTACGTGAGCAAGACTTTGAACAGAATGCCTCTGAGCTTGGAAAGATTAGTGTCAAAAGAGATAGAGATCAGAAAAGATTCGGTGTGGATAGAGTGGCCAAGAGGAGGCCAGAGATTTTTTGAGAAGAGACCTAAGATTGAGGAGGTACAGGAGAGAGCCGCTAGACCTCCCGTGTATCCAACTTTGACTTCACCGAGGGGTATGGTTATTGGAGGACCACGACCTACTACTGATCATTGTAGGAGATGTGGCAGATTTCATAGGACTAAGCCTTGTCAGATGCCCCCTGTTACATGTTATAGATGTGGGAAACCAGGACACATCGCGAGGTAATGTCCTGAGATGATGGAGATTGCCCCATAGAAGGGCAAAGAGCCAGAGAGAACTCTAGTTGAGACAGCTGCTCCAAGGAGGAGGGCTACAGCTGAGGAAAAAGGGAAACAGGTGGTGGGTGTTAGCAGAGGGCAAGTGCACGCACTGGACCAGGACACAGCGAACACATCGACGGATCTGATTAAAGGAACCATCCAAATCTTTTGATTTAGAAGCATTTGTATTATTTGATCCTGGTGCCACGTATTCCTTCATCTCACCTTCCTTTACACATAAATTATGGAAGCATGTGAAACCCACACTGTTGGATAAAATGTTGATGATTTCTACCATATGGATGATAGTTAATTGACTGAGCATGTATATAGGAATTGTAAGTTAAGGATAGGATGAAAAGAGATAGCAGCTGATTTTATATTATTAAATGTGAGTGATTTTGATGTAATTTTGGGATTGAATTGGTTGGCTGCAAATCATGTTATTATGGATTGTCATGCTAAAACATTAGTGTTTCCAGAGGTAGATAATCTTGTTGTAAGTTTTGTGAAATGAAATGAAGAACATGTTTACTGTAAGATGAAAAAGTATAATTTCAATTCAACATATTAGAGAGATGAATTTGTTTATCAATTATGTATGTTAATGTGATAATTTGTGTTGCTAACAGTGAAAAGGATAATGTGAAGGATTCATTGCCTACGTGGTTGACACTGATAAGGCATACATGGAATTAAGAGACATACCTGTAATTACAGATTTTCTTGATGTCTTTCTAGACGAATTACTAAGACTACCACCTGATAGGGAAATGGAATTTTGTATAGAATTAGTGCTTGGTACAGAGCCGATATCTAAGCCACCATATAGAATGACTCCGATTGAGTTGGAAGAGTTAAAGAAGCAGTTACAAGAGTTGTTAGAGAAGGGATTCATTAGACTGAGCGTCTCACCTTGGGGAGCTCTGGTTCTGTTCGTAACGAAGAAGGATGGAAGCCTCCGACTATGTATTGATTACCGGTTATTGAATAAGGCCACCATTAAGAACAAGTATCCCCTTCCACGCATAGATGATTTGGTGGATCAGCTCTAAGGAGCCTAAGTATTTTCAAAGATAGATCTACAGTCAGTGTACCATCAGTTGAGGATACAGAGTGGAGATGTACCGAAGACAGCATTTCGTACCCGATATGGCCAGTACAAGTTTTTGGTAATGCCATTCAGATTGATGAATGCCTCCGCAGCATTTATGGCACTGATGAATGATGTATTTAAGCCATATCTGGACAAGTTTGTGATTCTGTTTATTGATGACATATTGGTTTATTCCAAGTCCAGAGAAGATCATGAGCAACATTTGAGGTTAGTTCTGCAGACCTTCCGAGAGAAAGAATTATATGCCAAACTCAGTAAGTGTAACTTTTAGTTAGAGCAGATCTCATTTCTAGGCCATACTGTATCGAAGGATGAGATATTAGTGGATCTATCCAAGATTGAGGCAGTTGTACAGTGGGAACAACCCAAGACAGTTACTGAGATCAGACTTTTTTTGGGATTGGTAGGTTATTATTAGAGATTTCTTGAGGGTTTCTCCGGACTGGCTGCTACATTAACACACCTCACGCTTAAGAACGTAAAGTTTGTGTGGGATGAGGCATGTGAGAGGAGATTTCAGAAGCTTAAGCGTCGGTTGACCACTGCTCCTATTCTCACCATTCCTACTAGCTCAGGAGGTTTCTTTGTGTATATGGATGCATCACACCAGGGATTGGGCTGTGTACTTATACAGGATGGGAAGATAGTAGCCTATGGATCTAGACAGTTGAAGGATCATGAGAGGAACTATCCAACACATGATTTAGAGTTGGCGGCTATAGTGTTTGCATTGAAGATATGGCACCACTATCTCTATGGTGAGAAATTTCAGGTTTATACAGATCATAAGAGCCTTAAGTACCTGTTCTCGCAGAAAGAGTTAAATATGAGACAGGGGAGATAGCTCGAACTCTTGAAAGATTATGATTGTGAGATCATGTACCACCCGGGTAAGGCGAATGTAGTTGTCGATGCTTTGAGCAGGAAAAACCTCAAGTTGTGTTTTATATGATGGTTCGGGAACATGAGTTGTTGGAACAAATTGCGAACCTCAGTTTGGATGTAACCCCACCCGGTTCAGAGAGAGTTGAAACTATGGCTAGTTTGAGGTTGTAGCCAGAGTTGATTTGTTGTTTTCGACAGGCTCAACAGAGTGATTGACAGTGTATCGATTGGTTGAGTCAGATACAGATGGGTGTGGGTACTGATTTTGGGATGAGTATAGATGGATTATTGAGGTTCAGAGGCAAAGTATGTGTTCCCGAGGATTCAGAGATAAGGAGGTTAATTTTATTAGAGGCCCACTCATCGAAGTACACGATACATCCAGGGAGTACTAAGATGTATCAAAACCTTCAAAAAGTTTATTGGTGGTCTGGAATGAAAAGAGACATTGATGATATGTCGCTAGATGTCTCGTCTGTCAGCAAGTGAAGGTAGAGCATCAGAAGCCTGTAGGATTATCACAGCCTCTATAGATACCGACATGGAAATGGGAGCACGTCACCAAGGATTTTGTGATGGGATTACTGAGGACCCGTAGAGGTCACGATACCATTTGGGTTATTATGGATCAGTTGACAAAGTCAGCCTATTTCTTGGCCATGAGGGTTACGGATACTCCGAGTCAGTTGGCGAACTTGTATGTTCGAGAGATAGTTCGTTTACATGGTGTACCAGTGAGCATCGTTTCTGATCGATATGCCCGCTTCACTTCCCACTTCTGGGAACATTTTCAGGAAGCGATGGGGACCGAACTGAGTTTTAGCATCGCTTTTCATCCTCGGACAGATGGTCAGTCAGAGAGGACTATACAGACCCTGAAAGATATGTTGAGAGTGTGTGTGCTGGATTATGGAGGCTCCTAGGATGATCACCTACAGTTAATCGAGTTCGCCTATAATAACAGCTATCATGCGAATATCAGAATGTCACCATATGAGGCACTGTATGGACGCAGATGCCGATCCCCTATTGGATGGGAAGAGGTTGGTGATTGATAATTCTATTTTTTATAGAATTATTTATGCTTAAATTCCTAATTATTTATTTAATCCCCATATTATTTTATTAATAATCCCTTTTATTTAATTAAAATTCTGTAATGTGCAGATAAATTAAATCGGATGAAACTCAGTCGTTTTAGACCAAATTGGGTTGAAAAAGAGCTAAAAGAGACTGGACCACTTCCAATTTGCAGACCGAGTCATCAGTCGTCTGGAAACGCGTGATGCTAGGTGTTCGTATTTTATTTGCTCCTAAACGATAAGATCGAAGGACACCGTACCAACCCTTTGGAAGACACACGCCGGGCCACATCGTATAGCTAATTGGACAAAAAGACTGATGACGTGAAAATATCTACTCTGCAGCAAATCAAATGAAGACAAGTGGCTAAACAATGCCAACTCATCTATGATGAAAATTTACCATTGTACCCCTATGTTTGTGTATAAATAGAACATGATGGCAATTGAAAAATCAAGTAAGAGTAGGAGGTAGCTAGGTTAGGAGTAGTGTAGAGTAATTTAGGAGTAATTTTTAAAGTAGGCTAGGGTAGAATAGTTTTAGGGTATTTTTAGACTTTATTTTCCTTGTTGTTTTCTTTTCCCGTTAGCCATTTTCTCAAATTATTTTACTATTCATTTCATGTTCCTCATTACAATTTGTTATCTTTTATTTTCAATAGAAATTCAATCTTTTGTTTTCATTTGCTCGGTTTCTTTTCCATAAGCTCTTTATTTGTCAAGTTTCATTTCCATAACTCATTTTACTAATTCATTCTCGGTTTCATACTTTGTTATTGTTTGAAGCAATCCTTTTTATTTTTTCTAAGCTCTCGGTTTGAGCTCTCTGTGTGAATTCGGGTAACATCTTCATGCAATCCTCTGCCCTTTTGATTCTGTTGCCTTGATGTGGGAGGATGCAAGGCATTTGCCCACATCATGAGCAAAGTGGAGTCACGGCTGGAGAAGGATTTGAAGCTACCTGAGGAGGATGATCGAAAGTTTCCTGGTTTCATTCCTGTTATTTAATCCTTTCGATTTTATATTCATCTGCAAGCTTTGCATCATTATGTTATTCTTTCTTTATTTCATCTTGTATTTGCATTTTTTCTCCATAATCGGTGCTTGCTTATAGTTAGAGTATGATATTTATGTTTTCTGTATTTAGTTATGTTCCCTGCATATAGTTTATCTACTGCATTTTACTTCATGGTCATGGTAGTTTGTTATTTGCTGGATTAGGAAAAGCTTGTTGTTGATTGTCCGGTATAAAGATTGAAGAAGCTAATCATAGGAGCATAGTTAAAGACATGGCAGCATGACAGCATTTATGTTCAGTCTCTGTTGTGCTCTGTTTCTAGTTTTTGTTACTGTTCAATATGGATGTCAACTTATAGTTTGTTTTCATTGCTTCTTCTGTTTCGGGTAGATGTTAGTGTTCTGTTTAATGTTTGATTAGTGATTGATAATTGATACTAGGTAGCAGCACTCAAAGCAATTCAGAACTTCTTTGATTCTCGGGTTAACAGTCAATATATATGTTGTTTCGATTGTGCAATTATTTTTTTTTTACAGTTGATAAGTTTTCATGGTAAGTGTGATGTCTAGGTTGATGAGAACGCAGAACCTGTGCAGCATGCAGGACATTGCATAGTCAGTGACAGAGGCTGGTGCGCGGCATTATGAGCTGAGCAGGTGATGTGCATGTGTACCGTGCGGCTTCAGCAGAAAAGCAGGAGTGCAAAACGAATGTTGGAGCTGTGCACAGCTAAGGTGCAAAACGACAGTATTGGATCCGACTATGCTACTGCAATCACCTGGTGTCCAGTAGCAGTATACGGAAGTGTAGGACAGCACCTGGAGACAACCAAACCCGATAGCAGCAGCACACGTCTGGAGGCAGAGCAGTGAAATGAAGAAGAGAATGAATAGTGTCCCAAATCGGGACCACTTGGTTTGGTTTTGGATAAGGCCACGTTTGGCTTAGTCTTTGTAGTGGTTAATTCATTTTTGCATGCATTTTTAGTTAGTTAGTTATTAGTTAGTTTAGTTAGTTTCTCAAATGCATATATTTGCTTTGTTTAATTAGTTTAATTTAGATTTAATTAGGTTACTAAGTAATTTTCATTCTAGTATTAGGGATTTGCTTAATATTAATTTAGATAAACTCAATTTTATGCATTTTTAGTTTTAGTGAAAATTCCAAAAATTGTTTTTCATGCATTAGTTAATTTTTATTGTTAAGTTAGTAATTAGTGATAATTAGGATTGATTTGGATTTAATATTTTAGACTTTTAAGATTTGTAGTTAATTTCTTAATTAATTTGCATTTTTATTAGTAAGTTTAATTAGTTTATTGCTTTATTTTCATATTTGCATTTTATTTCATTTTAATTGCGTTAATTCATTTTAATTGTTTTAATTTTCTTTTGTAGGTTATTTGCTTTTAATTGCTCAGAGTACTGTAAGTAAACTTTGTTCGGTTTTATTTCCTTTAGTTTTTATTATTTTATTGCCTTCCAGTATTTTTAATTAACCTTAGTAGATCACCTACTTTAAATTCATAATTTGATAGGATATAGTTATGGTAAGATTAACCGGTAGTTAATTAGGCTAACAACTTCTCTGTGGGACGATAATTTCGGGACTCAAATCCATTATTAATTGGACGACCCGTGCACTTGTGGATAATACCCTTAGGGCTTGTCAGTGATAGACAGATTTTTTCTCCGAATTTAGTGCAATAGGCCTCTAAGGATGTCCAGTTGATATGTGAGAGGTTACAGACAGCTCAGAGCCGGTAAAAGAGTTATGTTGACAGGAGACGGAGACCACAGGAGTTTGATGTGGGTGAGTTGGTGTTTCTGAGAATTTCTCCCTCGAAAGGGATTATAAGGTTTGGTAAGAAGGGTAATTTGAGCCCTCAATATATCGGACCCTTCGAGATTTTAGAGAGAGTGGGAGATAAGGCTTATAAGTTGGCGTTGGCACCAGACATGGTAAATGTTCATAACGTCTTCCACGTCTCTATGCTTCGGAAGTATCACCCGAACCCGGCACATGTAATAAAATATAAGTCGTTGGAGCTCAATGAGAGTATGACATATGTTGAGAAGCCGGATCAGATATTGGATAAGAAAGAGAAGGTGTTATGGACGAAGACGATTCCCTTAGTGAAAGTTCTTTGGCAGTATCATACTCTGGAGGAAGCTACATGGGAGTTGGAAAGCACAATGCAAGAAAAGTACCCAGAGTTATTTTCAGATTAACATGGTTCTAATTTGGAGGACCAAATTCCTTGAAGGAAGGGAGGATTGTAAGACCCTTAATTTTCATTGTAATGTATACAATTATATGATATACAAACAAGTTGAATTATGTATGAACCATAAGAAATAAATTGTTTTTGGAGTTCTAAGTGTGAATGGATTGAAGAATGAGTGTTGAATTGATTTAATATGAGTTTAAATGGAGACTTTGAAGCAAAAAGGATGTAGGATGAAGGCCAGATCGATCCCATGCAAGGAGAGATCGATCTCATGGCCTGAAGAATGCAGAATCAAGCACGTGGAAGAGGGAGATCGATCCCTCACTCAAGCAGGTCGATCTCCTTAACTCTTGGGCTGGAGCAGATCGATCTACTTAGCTCTCTGCCTGAGACAAATCGATCCTGTTTCATTGAGCAGATTGATCTCATGCCTTCTGAATGTCGTGAAACTAAGGAATTTAAGAGGACCAGATCGATCCCCACCCTATACAGATCGATCTCATCAAGCCAATTTTATAAATAGGGAGCAGTTGGATCTGCATTTTCATGGGAAACAAGTTATTCTTCCATTTTAATCTTAAAACCTAACCTTCTCACTCTAAAATCATCCCATTTATATTAAGATTTAAGAAAAAGCCATTGGAGCAAAGTTGTTCAACATTAAGAGAAGAACAACATAGCTTGGAATCAGTACTTCATTAGTTGGATTGAAGGGGCAAAGGTGTATTCCCATTTGGAGCAAAGAGAAAATCAAACTAGGTGAGTTTTTAAAATACCAATGCAACTGCATTGTTTAGTTATTGATTTTGGAGTTGATTGGTATGTGCATTGATGATTAGAACTACATGGAGTTCAATTGAACAAGTAAAACCTAGAGTGAGAAAATGTGATGTAGTTGAGTTGATCATAAATAGACTATGCTAGGATGTTGATAAGGAATTATGTATGATCTTAAGATGATGGAATGAAGCCACATTGTGAGGATGGTCAATTTATGAAAATGAGTATATAAGGTGTTTGACAAAATGCCATAGTGGAGTAAAAGACGAACTAGAAACTCGATGAACTTAAATATCGACATAGTACGAATAAATAGACCTAAAGGAGTTTAATAAACTCTCAAGAAACTATTAAGCGATCAAAAATAGAATTAAGAGGAAATGAGACCTTATAAACGTTAATAAAGACTATAGGTTGAATCAACTATAGTAAACACGAGGATTGTATTATATTGGACTAAATTGACGTGAAATGTAATCTCGTGCAGTTCCGGAGAGTTTGTTGGAGGCGAATCGAACTGCACAACCAAGCAGCTTTAAGGAAGTGGAATCACTTGACACGATTTCAGGTAAGGCAATTCTATGAGTATATATAGATAGTTGCTCATATTTTGTGGGTAAATATAGGGCTTTGGAAAATGCATGATTATCTAGAAAAGTGAATTGATCGTGTATGTGAATGACTACAAGTGTATATGTATGAGGTTTGACTTTGAAATGATTCTTATGAAAGGGATAGTACGACTAATAATTTTATAAATCACATGTTTTGATGCTTTTACGAAAACACATTGCTTTGATTTAAGCAAAATGATGGATAGGTTGGCTATTTGAATTCTGTAAATTCATGAAATAGCACAAGGTATGTGCTGACTTTGATTTGAAATAAATTGTGTTGAAATAGAGCCGCCTATCGTGCTTTCCTGAGTTAAATCGTGCTAGAGCTTCGGTCGCACTGGATTTTTGGTGTTTTCATATGTATGAAACGTGCTGGAGCCTAGCTCGCACCTTGATTTAAATTATGATGAAGTTTTATAAATCGTACTGGAGCTTCTGCTTGTACGTGGATTTTGATTGACCTTTTTACGCATATAACTGTACAGAGCTATGCTCGTACGTGATTTCTTCATGATTTTATGCATAAAGCTATACTAGAGCATTGCTCATACGAAGAGATTTATTGATGATGCATGAATTGTGCTAGAGCTTAACTCACACAGGTTTTCTCACTGTGGTATGTATGATGCCATGGTGGAGATGGTAAGATCCTTAAACCTTACATCCTTAAACCCAACAGAGTGGGGAGGCTTTGTACGGTGGTGAGGCTCTCTTACGGTAGGATCCTTAAGCGAACATTCTTAATCCTGTTGGGGAGAGGAGGCTCTATTAGAGGGGAGGCTCTCTTACAAGATGAAAAGCTCCCATGTGCACTAAAGACTATATAGGTTACGCATGGCATGGGGTAAATAAGACTTACGGCTGGCACCCCCAACCATGATATAGGTCCGCAGAGTATGTTGTACCATGTATATCACATGGAGTACGATGTACTGCGTGGTTGTGATGATGATTTGAAAAGTCTGGCGAAGAACTAACCCACCTTCGTTCTAGCATGATGCCCCGCACACCGGGATCTATGTGGTTTGGGATGATTATGACATAGTTGGCCAACATAGGTTTTGAGATATAGTGATCGCCTGTCTGACATAATATACATTGTACCACATGGTTTTATACACTAAGTGTGATTGTATTTGTCCACGGTAGAACCCAGGGAGGGGTCGAGCCTTATGGGATTTTGTTTTAAGAAATGATATTCTACTTGTGATGAGATTTGACGTGTTTTGAGAAAATGATGAATCCTGAGGGATATTTTGTATTAAGTTTCGAACTTGTGATGAGTTTTTATGATTATAAGCATGAGAGGCTTTACATGTTGATTTTACCATGTTGTATATGCCTCTTTCCATGTGTCTAGTACATGTTATATGCATATACATGCGGCATAGTTTTATTTCCTCATGCTCCAGTTATAAATGTTTTATGCCATGACATTATCAACATATAGATAGAGTAGTTATCTACCATGCTTACATTATTGTCTTACTGAGCGTGTGGTTGCTCTCCCTTATACTTTCCCCGTCTACAGAGTGTACACAATAGCCTTGTGAACGATTGAGGCATTATATTTTGGACATCAGCTGCACTCCACCACAAAGAGGTATACACATAAGGATTCTTTTCGTATCTAAACATGTAAAGGCACAGTAGTCATTTTGAATTGTGATATGGGGGATGTAAATGTTAGAACACATGCTATGTATAAGCTTATGACTTAACTTCAATGTATGACATTATTTTTGATTAATTGGAAATGAATGAGATATGATGATTATTATTGAATCACAGTCCAACTGTGTAGTGGTAAGAATGTTCGCGACCAGTCAAGGGAAAGGAAAAATGTGAAAATTTTAATGTGATTTTTAAAACGAATTGGATAAAAAGGTTGTGACAAAGGGAATATTACATCTTTGCCTTTCATTAACTTAAACTCATCATGCTCATTTATGGCTAAGGCCATACTTCATCCTAGCCATCTGCAAACTTGAGCTCATGACACTTAATCATGGCTAAGGGGATAATTCATCCTTGCCACATGCAAACTTAAGCATGCCAACTTCAATTACATAAAAAATAATGTTTGTTCTTGTACTCTATAGCTTTAAACCTTAGCCATTTGTGTATACTTCTTTTTTGTTCTTCATAATGTTAAGTTTCTCATGCTAGTTTAGGGCTAAAGATAAGCTCATTCTAGTCTTATAACGACTCTGATCTCTGCATAACCTTTCTAGCTCATTCTTTCCTTTCACAACCTTAAGCCTTTCATTTGACGAAAAACGATGTTCATCCCTGCCTTGTATGATTTAAACTTTCTATGCATGCGTACCTTTTACTCATTAAAGTGCTAGCTTCTTTTCTTCTGCATGCTTGAATTGTGTCTAAGAGAATATCTTTTCCTCAACATTCACTTCTTTAAGCTTTATAAGCTTACTTTGTACATAGAAGAACCTTTCTTTTAGCATTATTGTTTTAATTGTTAAAGCTTCACTTTTTTCTTGCCCGTCTTTTAAGTAATAAAGTAATGTATAACTTTTATAATACCTTTAATACTTAACTTGCAACAAAAAAAAGCTTGCCCACTTCGTTATGCTATTTTGCTGCTTCTTGCCACTCCTTAAAGTAATTTTCCAAATGGTCATTTCATTTCTCCATTTTTATGTCAAGTACTTCATAACACATTTTTTTTTTTTTTTAAATCACCTTTGTCGTTTGTGGTTTTTATTTTTCTAGTTGAGTTTTTCATTGCATACTTACGCATTCTCTTGTGATTTACTCAACCAATACTTAACATTTTTCAGCCCATCTTCTTGGTCGAGTTCTTTGTTGAGTTATTGAGTGTTTGAGATGCACTTTTATGGCAAGGCAAGTTAGCCTTCATTTTGCATGCCTTTTCACTTTGTCTTCCCATACGTGAGGATGTACTCAATTGTGTGCTTCTTGGGTGACTGTTTTGAGCGCGACATATTTTTCGAGATCTTGCCTTGTCAGGCTTGTAAATACAAGCTCACGCTCTTGGCTAATTCCTGCTTAATTGCACTAACTCCTTATTTTGAGCCTTTCATGCTTTCTTTTCTCACCCACGCAAAAGTGTGTGTATGTGTCCCTTTTGCTCAATGGTATTATGTGTAACATGTTTCCAGATGCCAAGTTTTAGCAAGCTTATCGATGGTCGCTCATGCATTTTTTCCTTTTGTTCAACCGATGTTAGATTTTTACATTCTTGAGGAAGCGACATTATCCCTTCTTAGATGTTTTATTCTTGTTGTCATATTTCTTTTCTTTGTAACTCTTAGCGGGATGCTAAAGGTTGATCAATTTATCCTTAGATGAAAACCTCATTAGTCACCATTTTCATACATTATTGGTTAAGTCTTGGCCTTTGTTGTGTGTTGCATGTTGATACATAGCCACTTTAGCTATCTTTTAAAGCACTTTGTTAGGGTGACTTTTAGCACTTAGCCATTTTTGCTAGCCTTGAACAATAGGTGCGTCCCTTATGAACAAAACTCTTTTTTCTGTCAACTTTCTCATACTTAGCCATTTTGATTAACCTTGAATCCCATGGATGCAACTTTAAGTTGTCGAGCCTTTTCATTCAGGCAATTCTTTTAGTACTTAATTCTTTAGCTTAAAGTTGAAGTAGTAATCATCACTGTAGTAGAATTGGTCATGCTTTGGTGTATTTTGTGTAGCCAAAATTAACTATGTCTTGGCTTTTAGCATCAAGTATTTCTTAGCTGGGTTGTCTTTGGTCATTTAGTCATTTTTCTCTCTCAATTAAACAATGCATAACTTGGAATGAACAGAGGCCTTTGTTATGGCAACATCTAACACTTAGCCATTTTAACCATCTCTTTTAGACGAAGCATGGTCTTGAATATGCGGGGGAGTTTGTTGAGGCAATTTTTAACACTTAACCATTT
This sequence comes from Firmiana major, assembly GCA_033439115.1. Taxonomy (NCBI): domain Eukaryota; kingdom Viridiplantae; phylum Streptophyta; class Magnoliopsida; order Malvales; family Malvaceae; genus Firmiana; species Firmiana major. The sequence continues at coordinate 47,172,637 of CM065905.1, forward strand.
TGGCTCTCTTTAATAAGTAATGCACGATCTTGTTAAAGCATCATCCTTTGTTAGGGCAACTTCTAACACTTAGCGATTTTTGCTTTCTTTTTTGAATAATGCATGGATTTAAATGGACAAAAGCCTTTGCTAGGGCAACTTCCAACATTTAATCATTACTGCCTTATCTTTTGATGAATTCACAGTCCTAAATGGACAAAGGCCTTTGTTAGGTCGACTTCTAATAGTTAGTTATTTGTTCTCTCTCTTTTAGGTAGCGTACGACCTTGAATGAATAAGAGCCTTTGTTAAGGTAGCCTCTGATATGTACACTTTTTTACTCTTTCATTCTAGTAATGTTTAGTCTTTAATGGACAAAAGCCTTTGTTGGGGAAACTTGAAACATTTGGTCATTTTGGCTATCTCTTTTGAGCAATGCCCATCTTTGAAAGGACAAAAGCCTTTGTTGGGGCAGCTTCCAACACTTAGCCATTTTGGCTATCTCTTTTGAGTAAGGTGCGACTTTGAAAGGAGAAAGGTCTTTGTTTGCGTAATCCCTAATGCTTAGCCATTTTTTCAGCTCAAACATTGAATGTTCCATTTTACACTAACAAAGCCCCTTGTTAAGGCAATCTCCAAAATTTATCCATTTTTTTCTACTCAAACATCGAATGCTCTGTGTTGCCTTAACAAAGCCTCTTATTAGGATGATTTCCATACTTAGCTATTTTTTTCAAGCTTGAATAATGAATGCTCCTTGTTTCCTTAACAAAGCCTCTTGTTAAGGTAATTTTCATACTTAGTCATTTTTTCAAGCTCAAACGATGAATGCTCCATGTTGCCCAAACAAAGCCTCTTGTTAGGACGATTTTATACTTGCCATTTTTCAAACCCAAATGATGTGTGTGCCACATTGCCCTAACAAAGACTCTTGTTAGGGTGACCTCTATACTTAATCAATCTTTTAGGCTCAAATGATGAATGTGCCATCTTGACCTAAAAAAGCCTCTTGCCAGGACAATCTCCACATTTAAGTAATTTTTTAGGATCGAATGATGGATGCACCACATTGTTCTGTCAAAGCCTTTTATTAGTGCGATCACCATACTTAGCCATTTTTTAGACTCAGATGATTCGAGCTCTTTGTGTTTAAACAAACCCTCTTGTTGGATGATGTTTCACACTAAGTACTATTTCACTTTTGGTCCTTTTAAGCTTAGAAAGACAAATGTCTCTTCGTTTAATACCTAGCATAATCTATCATTACATCCAAGAATGAATATACATAAACTATGTAATGATTACATGAAATACAAACTAAAGATATATCTTTCTATATACCTTTCAAAAGTAACAAGCAAGTAGCGGGAAGATACTATCTAAGCCTGTTCAAAATGAGATACTCTTGGTGTCTAATGAAGATAATTGTTCACATTACATAGTTTAAATCCAAATTGTTGGTATGCATAGTTATATCAATTATCTTACACCAAACCATTATTATGGTTGGGCCAAACTCCTATGTTTCCTATATGCAATCCCTTACCTTAATAACGATTTGGCGACCTCTAGCCCTTGTCACCTAGCTAAGCTAGGCAATGCATATATATTGCTTAAGCTATCATTCCTCCAATAAATCTCTTAGCTGCAATACAATCACATTTAAGTCTAATTATCATCTAACTTATTTAATTAGACTTCAATACCATACAAACAATACTAACTTCATCAAAAACAATCCTTTCTCAAAGGTTTCCTAAGAAATCAAAAGCACTTTTACATGTTTCATTCAATTTGCCCCACTTTTGAATGTTTACCTTATTCAATCATAATCTCATTTAATTCAGACCATCATTAATATACCCATTTATCATTTTCCAATATCATACATTAACCATATCTAAGGTTAGTCACTTAAGCCTTCAATCCCAAATTAGTTATAGTGACCCAAGGCACCTTTTAGTGCTTAGATTATTTTCCTTCCAATCAATCAATACCAACCTATTTATTAATCGACACACACCAATATATACGCTTCATCCACATAACCTTAAACTCACTAAAGGTAAAACCCTAAATCATCATTCCACTTTATTTTGAAAATCCACTTTTGTCAATCAATAGATCACAATACCAATAACAACATATATTTATCTTTGGATTTCAGAAAATCTTACTTTTATTTCCCTTTGAAGAGAGAGAAACCCTAAAAATGGCCTAAAGGGATCTTCCATGATGTTTTGCTAAAAATTAACCATCAAGTTTAGAAACCTCAAAAACATCACCTATAGCGATTTCACAAAGATCCCAAACTTTCTTTTTATAACTTATCTTCAATGGCTAAACTTCTTTTTAGTATTTAAACCTCCAAATGGCTCCCTTTAAACCTTAAATTGAGATAGATTGAAGAGGATGATGAAAGGAAGATTTGGTTGTAGAATTGTGAGCTATCTCTCTTTCTTTCTTCCTTATCCACCTTCTTTCTCCTCTATTTCGTTTTTCCTTTTTGTTTCTTTCCTCTCAAGTTTCCTTTGTTATTTTCCAACTCCCATGTTTTTTAAAACTCAATTTATGGCTTCACGTGCTTATGGGGTCGATCCCTTTAACTTGAGGATCGATCCACCCTCTTTAAAATTCCCCAAAAGAGCATCTTCGGAATAAGGGATCAATCCTTTTAGGGAGAAGATCGATCGCTCTGTGCTTTCCAACACATTTTGGGCATTCTGCTTTCAAGGGATCAATCTCTTAGCATAGGCGATCTATCTTATCTTTCTTTTATGTGAAATTTATATGGGGATCGATCCTCTTAAGGAGAGGGATCGATCCCTTAGCTTGAAACACCTCTTTTTTTAAGTTTTAACTCTAAAATGCCCAACATCCTTTAATCCCTTACTACCTCAAATTCACTTTCTAATTTATTACTATACACATATAAATCAACATTACACATTCTCAACAATCCATATGATCCTAATCCTTAATCCACGCTTAATATTTCATATATACATAGAATCAATAAACAAATCAACTTAGCCTCAACATCACAAAACCTTGATCATAATGCATCAATGACTCTTGCAATTATGTCCAACAACTCATAACATCCATATACATGCGATCTTTTATAATCTAACAATAAATAATCCATTACATCATCATTCAACCAATAACACAAATACAATACTTTACATAATTGACTTATTCAACATAACTTGAGGGCTTACATAATGGAAAAATAAGGGTTTTACATGGACAGGTTATACTTAGTCATTTTTTCAAATTTGAGAGATACGCACCTCCTCTTATATAGACAAAACTCGTTGTTTAGACAATGCGCACAAAGCAGTGGGTCCACATAAGTTAGGACCTTGTCTTGGCCTTTCCTACAGCTCAAGCGTTTGCCTTTCCTGATTAGCTAATAGTGAAGTTGTGGCTTTAGTGGTTCTGGGGAGTGGAGTCACGTATGCTCTTCTTCTTGTGATGCGTGAGTGGCTTATGGATTAGAACAGGATGTCGTAAGCGATAATGTATTAAAACTTTCCTCAAGCTACTGATAATAAAGAGTGCTACAAAGAGAAATCGACTTGAGTTCGACTCTTAACAAAATCACAAAATGTTATAGAATGTGAATAATGTAAGTAAAGAGAAAGACACCAAGATTTATATGGTTTGGCAATGTGCCTACATCCACAAGTAGCTATGAGTTTGCCATTAACTATTTGGTGTGAACCAGATTGTTCACTAAGTACAATGCTCTTGACAAGACTATTCATGTGTCCAAGCATTACCAAGGTACAACTACAGAAGGAAATAAGACATATAGAAAGTGGTAGAGTAGAAGTACTGGATCATGCACATGTCATCATTTAGTGGAGCCTGACTGTTTGAGTAGATTTAGTTTATCTTCAATCCATGAGATTTGAGAAACTAGAAGATTGAGCAAGATATGGATTAGGCCTATTGGACCAAGCTAGACGTACAATCTCTAGGTTGAAATACATCCCTAACAACTAGTCTTTAGACAAAACTGTTATCTTTTTGTCTTCGCATTATTCCTGATTTTTAGCATTTCACAAAAATGGGTAGATATTGACATAATTTTTATTCAGATTTTCCAAAATTTTTAAATTAATTCATTTTAAATCTCATTTAATGTTTTGGACTGTGAACTGATTTAAAATTTATACAATCGAGTAAACTTTAAAATTAAATTAGGGCTTGCAAATGGAATTCTTTAACTACTTTAAGTTTTCAGCTCATAGCTTAGGCCTTAAAACCATAAAATGATATTAACAAAGTTGGGCTTATTTATTTATTTATTTATCATTTTCTTATATTTTATTTAAAATTATAAGACCCAAAAATTTTCACGCTATTACTTATTTTAAGATAAACCGAGAAGTTTAAGACTCAAGTAAATGCTTATGCAGGGCCTAGAAAGATCGAGACGCCCAAGATAGTGGCACAAAGCTTGAGGTATGCTTTTCGAGGTAAGATCTGAAATTGAAGTACTTTTAAAGAAAGTATGATTTTAAGTATGTTATGATGATTAGAATGTGAAACTAAGACATTAGAAGTGGAAAAGCAAGTAAAACTCGAGTTTACACTAAACCGAGCAAATAGGCCCAGAAATAGAAATAAATTTGAAATAAATTCAAAAAATTCATGAAAATTATTCTAAGGCTATAGGAACTTAGTATAAGGCATAATTTACATGTGGAATGAAAATTGAGTGAAAAATGGAGGTTTAAATGATCAAATGAATTTTTAAAGTAAACCAAAAACCTTAAGCCATTTTGCTTGGTAATGACCAAATCGCGCGAAATGAGCTCAATCAAAGAACTTTCCTCAAACAAGTGACCACCAAATTTGTATGACACATATTAGGGAGGGTAGTGAGAATTTGTAGGAAATTGGACTAGAAATAAGTTTTAAGAAATTTTCAAAACAGAACAGAAAATTCCCCTACTTGAGGAAACTGACCAGCTAGTAGAAATCTTTAAATTTGGAGACCTTCTAGAAATTTATTGACCTTGATATTTTTTTGTTCAAAAGTTGACTTATTAAGATTTTTGAAAAGGTAAAATACATCCCCAATTAACCTTCAACCCAAGAGAACCAGCCCACCCTTTTTGCTATACGTGTATTCTTCAACCTTCATTGTTTGATTTTTTTCGACGACCTTCCGGCCACTTTCAGGCGATGGTCAAGAAGGATCAAATCTTCCTCCTTCCTTCCTCTAGAACATATAAAAATTTAGCCTAAAGGAGTTCATTTGCTAGGTGAAAATCAAGTGAGAAGAACAGGGCTAGAAATTGCCATGTTTCGAGGTAAGAGTTAGTTCAATTTTTGAAAGCTTTTGGTTGGTATTTCTTATAGTTTTTGATGATTCTACGCTATATACATATTGAATTATATTGGGGATTAGTTTGGAGGATAAAAAATGTGGACAACCTTGGTCAAAGTTAAGGTAAACTTGATGAATGATGACGAACATGAGATATGTTCTTATTTGATGTTTTTGAAATATTTTTTTTATTTAGTGGAACTTGAAGAAATAATTTTTATGGGAGTGTATAGCTCTGGTCAACATGCTTAAGTTGAGGAAATGATGAAATTTGATGAATTTAGATGTTGGTAACTCTCAGATTTATACCAAAAAAGTCCAGTTTATACCCTAGTTCAGTGAGAAATTTAGTTTGAAAAATGGGCAATTTGGTATGTTGACAAGCATAAATTATGAATTTGAGTGAGCATTTAGTTTGTTGAAGTAATGAATTTGAAGGTAAGGAACAAAACTGACTTAATTAGCTTAAACTAGCCCTTTTCTTGGTAAAACCGAGAAAATAGGAAAAGCCAACAAAAACGTCAAAATTGGTTAACCTTTACGAAGATAAATATATATTAGAGTATGTTGAGATGAAATTGAATAATATTTGATGATTTTGTATTATTTTAGGCAGCTCGGGAAATCGAAATGCAAAATGAGGCAAACCCAAGCCCTGGTGAATTAACGCTGCCATAACTCTGTTGAGGTAAGAGACACAATTTAAGATGGTAATGACTTCCTGTAGCTATTTATACGTCATAAAATGACTTGAAATATAAATGAAAAGCTTTAAGGAAAGAACCGAGCTTCTCCCAATTAAAGTTTCCCGAAAGCTTTAAACCCGATTTATCTTGAAACCGAGTTTTCATCCATATATATAAGTTTTGATATATTGACATTTTATAGTCAAAACTATATGATTTTATGACTTACTTTTTGAAATGATTTATAACGATTATGAAAGTAAGTAAAGAAATGAGATTTTGAAACTAAAAGGCTACCCTATTAGAAAATGTTGTGTGCATATTATGCCAACTACTTGTGTTGCTCTGGCTCCGCCACCTGTAGTGCCTAATACATGGAACCTCTGTAGTGCTTGTCTTCACCTTTATGGTGGTTGCCTTCGCTACACGTGGTATATGTTTTTGCAGTATCTCTTGCCCGCGCAGTACGAATGTATGTCTCCCGCACTACGAGTGCCACTGGCGCCCGCACCCTAGATATGGGCTAGTGTAAAGTTTATTCAGATACTACCCATGTTTGTTGTAAGACTCTGATCCCATCTACAGCCCCTACCATGGTCATCGATACTTTATACCCTCTACGGAAGATGACGTATGTTGCATGTTAGCTACTCGGACAAAGCCTAGTCTCCATATTTTGATGTATGATGTTTTAACCAAAGAAAGTATGTATGATGTTTTAGTGTAAGAAGGTACGTACAATGTTTTAATGTAAGTATGATGTATTTCAAAGTAAGCATGTAAATCGATTTCATAAGTGTATATGTACGAAAGTATGTTCACCTGATTTTCCACTTGTTTTTAAATGGTCATAATTATTTTAAATGCCTTCCTTATTAAGCATTATCATAAGCTCATCCCTTTTTTTTCTCCATTACGGAGTACCTGCAGTAAGATTACTCAGCTATTTACAAAGTACTTGAGTAGCTGGTGGATTCAGTGCCTCCCAAACTACTTTCAGTACATGTTCAGGTATATCATCGAATGTTTATTTCCAGACATGTCTATTGTATAGATACTGAATTGTATATAAATACTTTTGGGATGTAATAAGTTGTTTTATGGATTGGTATGTAAATGATTTGGGGAGTGAATGAAATGCTAGTGATACTGAGTATAGATATGGATGTTGTAGTTGTAAAAATGTAGAGTTGGAAAATAATAAATTTAAGAAAATAAAATCAACAGCATTACGAGTATAAACTGCGTTTTATTGCAGGAAGGTAGGATAAATATAAAGAGGTTATACTGCCAAAAGTTTTGGCAAAACTAAACAATTTAAAAGAATAAATAAAGAAAGAAAGTAAGTATCTTACACTGTACAGGAATGCAACCTAAGTAGGAAAATAAGATTTAAAGGAAAAAGTTAGTCCCTATTTCCACGCTTTTGGGGCGTTACAGTTAGCGTGGTATCAGAGCAAGGATTGTCTAGTACTGTCAATGTCGAGTATTTAACGTATGATTACATCCCAAGTATATGTACTTGTCTGGTTATAAATAGTATATACCTGTTATAGTTGTAGCTAAAAATTATTGGTATCAGTGCAAGTAATACATATCAGTCACCATGAATGGTAGAAGAGGTCGCCCATGGAGGCAAGACGAACCACCTCCAGCCCCTCCATCTCAGCCAAAGAGCCCCGATACCCAAAAGAGGAGACAGCAACATGGTATCCAGAGCATGAGAAAGCGGCTCAATGCCTTTACAGCTATGTTTGCCCAGCCTTTTAGGGCACATGCTTCATATTCTGGTTCTACTACACCCGTACCTCCTCCTCCGCCTCCTCCTCCACAGGCCCCTAAAACACCTCCTATAGTTTAGTCTCAGGTACAGATTATGGCATATGACAGAGATAATGGGTTGAATGAAGGATTTTCTTAAGATGTACCCTCAAGAGTTTAAGGGTGTGAAGGAACCAATACGGGTTGAGGAATAGTTGACAGACTTAGTATAAATATTTGAGTATTTAGAGTGTACCAATGCAAATAGAGTCAGAATGGCAACATATATGTTGATTTGATCGATCAGTATATGGTGAAGAACCACCAGAACACATATGAGGTCCTGACATCCAGAGATTACTTGGGAGATTTTCCTAGTTGCTTTCAGGGGTCAATATGTACCACCCGCTGCCCAACAAAAAATGTAGATACAGTTTCTAGAGTTAGCGTAGGGCAGTATGACTATTGATAAATATGAGAATAGATTCTCTACTCTTATGCGGTATAACCCAAAGACAGTCAGAAATGAGTAGCGTCGCACGCGAAGGTTTTTATCCTGGTTGTAACTCGTCATTCGAGACAGACTACTTGGTCTCTGTATTACAAAATTCAGTGATGCACTAGAGCGTGCTCAAGATGTTGAGAGAGGCCTTGATATTACTTAGGTTTAATATGAATTCTGGGGGAAGTCAAAAGGTAAATGTAAGAGAGTAGAGACATCTAAAGTAGAATCGAGGAAGGAACGACTAAAGAGATTGAGGTGGGGTGAGTCTCTTGTGAGGATCCACAGACCTACGGTTCCTGCTACTACCTTTATAGCCACCGGAGGCTACCAGACAATTAGGAGGAGTTGTCAGGAGTGTGACAAGACACACAGCGGTCCTTGCCTCTGACGATTGGGTGCGTGTTATAGATGTTAAGAGAGAAGACATTTGATAAGGGATTATCCGCTATTGCAGACTCCACGACCTGAGATCAACCACTTTCACCTCTTGAGAGATAGATAGAGGTTGCACAGAGGCAAGCCCCCAAGAGACAAGCTGTGAGACCCCGTATATGTATAATGGTATATATGTACATAGAAATGTAAATGAAGTTGTATTGTGAAGTCATAAGTTTGATGATACAATTGTAATGTGGAGTATATGTGATGTAACTCCATAAAGTAAATGAACACACTTGTAATAAGAGTTGTGATTGTACATACAAGTTACATTATGTATGAATGTAAAGAAATGGACTTAAACATGTGGAGAATGTGAGTAGAATGGATTATGAATAGTGTGATAAAATGGAAGTAGAATTGCATGAGTATGCACTCCCATTTGGTTAATATTAAGTATCTTTGGTTATACAAAGATTCCACACAAGTCTCAATAGGTATAAGGTATGAATGGAGGCCATTGTCAAGCCTCAAAGATGAATAAATGAGAAAATGATCATGGTAGCAAATTAAGGATGTTTGAGTATGAGTTGCTGCAGAAGAACTGCAGAAAATCTGGAAATTGTGAAGGGCTGATCGATCTCATGGGATGAGAGATCGATCTGGAAGAGCCAGAATGCTCTTATTTGGGCAATGGAATAGAGCAGATCGATCTCCAATGGAGCCAGATCGATCTCCTAAGCATTCTGTAATGAAAAGATCGATCCTTAAGCACCCAGATCGATCTCCTTAGCTCTCTGTTTGGGAGCAGATCGATCTCATGCTTCGACATATCGATCTCATGCTTAAAATGCCGTGAAAAAAGAGGGATTTAAGGGGACCAGATCGATCTCCTCTTGGACCAGATCAATCTCCTCAAGCTATTTCTATAAAAGGAGTGTTGAAAATCAAAAAATTTTGGGAAAAACACTAACCTTCCACTTTCAACCCAAAAACCTAACTTTCTCTCTCTAAAATCAGCCATTTTCAGTAAGATTTGAAGAGAGACCATTAGAGGCAAAGTTGTTCCTATCAAAGAGAAGAACAACATAGTTGGAAGGCATTTTCCCATTGTTGGTATTGAAGGAGCTAAGGGCGTTGTCATTTGGAGCAAGAAGAGAAATCAAATTGGGTAAGATTCTAACACTCCAACTATGGTACATTGTCTATATAATTGATTTTGGAGTTGTTTGGCATGAGTATGGATGGTTAGAAACTATCTAAAATGCATTGGAATGATTATGACCTAGAAATGGTCTAGAGTGAGAAAGTGGAATGTATGGAGATTAATGATGAATGAGACATGTAGAAGTTATTAATAGTGTTGCGGTATGATTTTAAGATGTGGTTAGTGGATAAATTATGAGATTTACCTAAAAGAGGTAAAATGTGGATTAAGGCATTTGTAAAATGCATAAGTGAATAATATTGACTAGTGAGGTCAATTATGGGTTAAAAACATTAACTCAATTGATTGAATGAATGAATCGCAGCTTTCGAGGATACACCGAGGCAAGTTGAGCCAAGAGCGTGAGAAGCTAAGAGGAAAGGAGTCACACCAAGTAAATCGAGGTAAGGGAATTGTGTGGACTCTTAGAGATATCTGTACGCAACTTGGGCGCATTAAATGCTTTGCTAGAATGCATGAGACATTAGGAAATGATGTTGGGTGATTAAAGGGCAAAAGTGAGAGTTTGACAAAATGTGCATGGAAACAAAAGCATATTGCTTTAAAAATCATGTTTTATTGCTTTTTGCAAATGATTGGTAAGTTGGCTAACATTGAAATGATTTGCAAAAGAAATGAGTGTGTTTTGGTTTTCTTAACCATATTTTGCAAAGTTTTGAGCCACCTACATGATTTCGTGAGTATGAAAGCGTGCAAGAGTATGACTCGCACGAGATTTGACGTGTTTTATACATATGAGTGCTAGAGGCACTAGTTTTCACATGGATTTCATAATTGTTTTGGCACTGTGCTTGGAGTTTGTCTCGCACTGGATGCACACCTTGCATGTTGCCGTGTTTGGAGCTTCGAGTAGACTGGGTATCACATCGATTAAATAGGCTCACACGTGCATTGTTTTGACATGATTAATTAGCCGTGTTAGGGGCTTCGGGTAGACAAGAGGTCATACCGATTAAATAGGCTCACACGTGCGTTTGAGATGTGGCGTGATATGATGTGTTGATTGGGTCCACGAAGTACGTGTACTGTGCATATAGCATGGAGTACATTGTACCGTGTTGAGATGTGATGTGCCGTCTTCAGACGAGATCTGTTATGGACCGGCGGGTAGGATTTGACCCACCTCCCGTATGGAAGCAGATAGTGGTGATATCCCGCACACCTGATCCATGTAGCCGGTATCACAGGTTATGTACATAGGCCTTGAGGTTATTACCTGTTGTTGAACTGCCTATCTCACATGTCTACTGCTATTTGAGAATAAATCCATGTTTGAAATGATTTGTGGGTCAGGAAAGCCCAAGGGATGGGCCGAGACCTCACCAGTGTTGAAATTGATTTGTTAATGGTTTTTAAAGTGCACAGATGCATGATGTTTAATGTCATGCTTTATTGTGAAAATGCATGATGGTTAATGCCATGCTATTTGAGAAAATGCATGATGGGTAATGCCATGCTTTTATTGTGAATTATGTATGGTGATTTATACCATGCTTTGAGTTGAAATGTGCAGTGGATTTTAATAGCATGAATGATTTACATACCATTAACACAATCATACACTCATGTTTTGAGATAAATGATGGATTAAATGCTTTTGAGCATGGTATCACGATCACGTAGATAGTACAGTATCTACCTATTCACATGATTGCCTTACTGAGCGTGTGGTTTGCTCACCCCCCTTATTTTCCCCATCTCTACAGAGATTTGAGTATAGAGTGAGCGTGACTGGAGGCGTTCCCTTTTTGGTAATCCGCTGCATCCTATCGCTAAAGGTATACACACTGTTGAAATTTTGTATCTAAACTTACGATAGCACAGTAGCATTTTGTATGTAACTATTGGGGATGTAAAACAATGTAAACACATGTAACAACTCTGATATATATATATATATACATTTATACAAGTGTTTACTTATGAATAATATACAAATTGAATTGGTATGGTTGAGTGAGTTAGACGTCGACACACAGCCCAACTGTTGAGAGTATGGTTGTTCACGATCAAGGAAGGATGACTAATAATTGATGCATGAAAATGCGAAAAATTTGTACATATTTTGGTGAGTTGAGGGTCGTGACACAGGCTATAATGGAAGAAAAGGTTAAAAAGTCTGTCACTTGAGGGCTAGTCTTCGCGCTTGATCATGAGATAATGGATACCTCATCTGATGTTATCAGAGGTAACCTTCTTATCTGTAATCATAGAGCTAATGTTTTGTTTGACCTTGGATCCACACATTCATTCATTTCACCTCAATTTGTAAAATGTTTGCAAGTAAAGTTTGAACATCTAGATTTTGTATGTCATATTAGTACTCCCATGCATGAGACACAAATACCTGATAAAGTGTGTAGGCAAAGTGAAATCAAGGTGGGAGATAGAGTAATGATAACATATCTAATCTTACTAAATATGTATGGCTTTAATGTAATATTAGGAATGGATTGGTTAGCCACCAATAGAGTAAGTTTAGACTGCTATACCAAGACTGTAACCTTCTTCTTACTTGATAATTTAAAGTATGTTTTGCAATTAAGAAATGAAATGAAATATATGATGCTTTAAAATATAAAATTTCATGAATCCTTTTGATGTTTTATTGTTGATGAAGGTTATATAGCTTCTATTTCGGATACAAGCTGGAAGTATCCAAGTATCCAAGACATGCCAGTTGTTTGTGAGTTCCTGAATGTATTTCCTGATGAGCTACCGGGGTTACCGCCGGGGAGAGAGCTGGAGTTTACTATCGACTTAGTACCAGATACCTAGCTAATCTCTAAAACTCCCTATAAAATGGCACCAATTGAATTAGAAGAGCTGAAGAAGCAATTGCAGGAATTGCTGGACAAGGGTTTTATTAGACCCAGTATGTCTGTAAGACCTATATTTTCAGATGTAAACCTTATGATTTCATAAGTATGGTGATGTATATGTAAAGTAAGTCATAAGTGATGTAGATTTTGTGATGTACGTACAAGTTTTATTATGTATGAATATGAAGAAATGGACTTTTGTATGTGATGAATGTGAGTGGAATGTACAAGGGGTAGTGCAGCAAATGGAAGGAAGTTGCATGAGTTGCATAGATCTATATACTTCCATTTAGTTTTGAATTGTGTACCTTTGGTTGTACAATGAATGTACAGAAGTTTCAATGTGTATAAGGTATGAATGGATGCCTTTTTCAAGTATTAAAGGTGGTTGGATGAGAAAATGACTATGGCAGCAAATTGAGGATGTTTTATGAGAAGTTACTGCAGAAAACTGCATCAAAATCTGGAAAATATGAAGGCCATATCAATCTCATAGGATTAGAGATCGATCTGAAAGAGCCAAAAATACTCTTCTTTGAGCAATAGAACAGGCCAGATCGATCTTCAATGGAGCCAGATCGATCTACCAAACATTCTATAATGAGAAGATCGATTTTGATGCAAACAGATCGAGTTCCTTAGCTCTCGGGTTAGAGCAGATCGATCTCCCCTGGAAGCAGATCGATCCCCTTAAGCTACTGCCTAAGCCAGATCAATCTCAATCCCTCGACAGACCGATCTCATGCTTAAAAAATGTCGAGAAACTGAGGAATTTAAGTGGACCAGATCGATCTTATTCTTTAACAGATCGATCTGGTCAAGCAATTTCTATAAATAGGAGTAGTGAAATCTGTAGATTTCGGGAAATAATCTCTCTCTTCCTTTTCAGCCTAAAACCTAACTTTCTCACTCCTAAATCCACCTATTTTTAGTAAGATTTGAGGAAAGACCATTAGATATAAAGTTGTTCCTATCGAAGAGAAGAACAACATACTTTGGATTCAAAGCCTCATTTGTGGTATTGAAGGAGCAAGGTGTATTTTCCTTTGGAGCAAGAAGGGAAACTAGATTGGTAAGCTTCTAACAATTTAAGCTAAGTACATTTGTCTATTTGTTGATTTTGGAGTTGTGTTGGATGTGTATTGATGGATAAAACTACTTAGGATGTGGTGGAACTAGTGTAACCTAGAAAATGGAATGAATCTAGTGTGAGAAAATGTGATTTGAATTGATTTGGTGCCTTTTGGGTATGCTAGAGTGTTTATGAGATAATGTGGATGATTTGAGATGGTTAAATGAAGTTAGATTGTGGGTTTAGAGAATTTATGAAAATAAGTATATAAGATGTTTGATAAAATGCCATAGTGAAGAAATTGATGAAATATGAACACTATGAGCTTAATATCGATTTGATATCGATTTGGTATTTGGTATGAATCAATAGGCCTAAAATAAATCAATAGACTCGAAATATGAGTAGAACGATAAAACTAGGCCTTATAAGTGTTAATAGGGGATATAGGTTAAATCGATTATAGCCAACACCAGAGTTGAGTATATGGACTAAATCGATGCGATATATGACTTTGTGCAGTTTTTGAGAGTTCGTTGGAGACTAATCGAACCGCACAAGTAAGCAGCTCTAAGGAAACAGAATCACGTGACGCGATTCCAGGTAAGGGAATTCTGTGAGTATATAGAGATAGCTGCTCGTACTTTGAACTCGTGGGTGAATATAGGGTGTTATAAAATGCACGATAATTTACGAAAAATGATTATTGGTATGTGTGAATAGCTATGAGAATGTATAGGATTTGGTTTCTGAAAACGATTCTTGAAAAGGGGATAGTAAGGCTAATAAATGCATAAACCACATGATTTGGTGTTTGTGAAACCCATTGCCTTGTTTTGAGCAAATTAACGAATAGGCTGGCAATTGTTTGAATGATTTTGTGAAATAGCACATGTGAAGTGCTAAACATGATTTGAGATTATTTTTTATTTTATATGAGTTGCCTATCATGTTTATGTGAATTGAATCGTGTTGGAGCCTAGCTCGCACGGAATTTTGATGCTTTCACTTGTATAAAACGTGCTGGAGCTTAGCTCGCACATTGATTTGGCTATGATGATGTTTTGTAAACCGTACTTGAGCTTCTGCTCGTACATGGATTTTGAGTGGTTTTTTATGCATATAACCGTACTGGAGCTATACTCGTACGTGGTTTCTTCATATTTTTATGTATAAATGTTGTACTAGAGCATTGCTCGTATGTGGAGATTTATCTATGATGCATATATCGTGCTAAAGCGTAGCTCGCACAGGTTTTCACACTGTGGTATGTATGATGCCATGGAAGATAGTAAGATCTTCAAGCCTTACATCCTTAAGCCTAGAAGGGGTGGAAAGGCTCTGTTCGGTGGGGAGGCTCTCTTACGGTAAGACCCTCAAGCATAACATCCTCAAGCTAGAGGGGGTGGGGAGGCTCTTTTCATCAGGGAGGCTCTCTTGCATGGATACGATAAGCTCGACGTGCACTTGAGACAATGGAAGTTACATTTGGTATGGGGTAGATAAGACCTACGACTGGCACCCCCGATCATGATATGGGTCCACGGAGTACGATGTACCGTGTATATCACATGGAGTATAATGTACCGCGTGGTGGTTACGTGATGAGAAAGTCTGGCGAAGAACTAACCCACCTTCGTTCCAGCATATTACCCCACACATCGGGATGCTTGTGGTCTGGAATGATTTATGACAAAGTTGGCCGACATAGTCCTTAAGATATAGTAACCTGTCTCCCTTGATATTACATAGTACCACATTGTTTTGATATATGAGTGTGATTATGATTGTCCAGGGTAGACCCAAGGGAGGGGTCTAGCCTTGTGGGATTTTGATTGAGAAATGAATGTGACGGGATTTTTAATGTCTTTTGAGAAAGAGACGAACTTTAAAGGATGTTTCTTAATTGAATTTCTCTTTTTATTATGAGATTCGATAAAGATGAGCATGAGAGGTCTTACATGATGATAATTCCATGTTTTATATGCTTGTTTTCCATGTTTTTTATACATGATATATGTATATTTATACGACATAGATTTATTTCCTCATGCTCTGATTATAAATGATTTATGCTTAACTTTACCAGCATGTAGATAGAGTAGTTATCTACCATGCTTGCATTATTGCCTTACTAAGCGTGTGATTGCTCATCCCTCTCTACTTTCCCCTCTCTACAGAGCATACATAGCAGCCTAGTGAGGACTGAGGCATTGTATTTTAGACATTTGCTGCTTCCATCGCCAAAAGGTATACACAAAGGGATTCTTTTTGTATCTAAACATGTAAAGGCACAATAGTCAATTGTATTGTAATGTGGGGGATGTAAAAGTTAGAAAATGTGTCATGTATAACTTAACATTTAAATGAATGACATTTCTTTTGATTTAATTGAGAATGAATGTTGAGTGATGTTTATTATTGACTCACAACCCAACTGTGTAGTGGTGAGTTGTTCACGACCAGGTAAGGAAAGGGAAATGTGAAAAATTTATAGTGAATTTCGATTATAAAAGGATAAAATGGGTCGTGACAGAGATTGGTATCAAAGCTGAGTTGGCCTTATGTGAGTCAGTAATAAAACATAGGAAAGTTACATCCCCATATTACTGTGCTTTTGTTTAGATATAACTGTGTATACCGTGATGGATTGAGTCTAATAATGATTATAGATACTAGATGTTACGCAGTATGCCTGCTATGCATCGAGGTAGAGGGGCAGGAGCATGTGCTAGAGGTCGTGGAGGTAGGCATGAGAGCCATGCGGAGCCACAGATTGACCAGGCTCCACAGGACCTTGCTGAGAGAGCAAGAGATACAGAGGCATGCTTCAATAGAATAGAGCGAAGTATTGAGAGCCTAGTTGAGATAGTCACTAAGACATTGGGTGCCGGAGATAGACAAGGTCCTGCGGCACAGCCTACTACTAGACAGGCAGCTGCAGAGGTGAAGAGACCTCGGGCTACTTAGACGGTGACACCCCCAGTACAGGATACGACTTCACCTATTACACCACCGCAGAGCGATAGCGATTTGGGGTATGATTGTGAGCTGAGTAGGCTACGCCAGTTTCAGGAGTTGAAGCCTCCAATGTTTAGAGGGGTAAAGGACCAGATGATTACTGAGGATTAGGTCTACGAGATGGAAAAATTGTACCGATTTTTCATATGCACATAAGCTGAGAAAGTAGCATTTGTCGTGTTTATGTTAAAAGGTGAGGCAGAACACTGGTGGAGATCCATAGAGTCTATTTAGAGGGCTCGACACTCTAAGATCACCTGTGAGATATTCTTGGAGGCCTTCAAGAGACAGTACATCCCAGCCACCGCACAGAGGAAATTACAGATGGAATTTATGAATTTGGTTCAAGGGAACCGTACTGTGGATGAATATGAGTCGAGATTCATGTCGTTAGGGAGATATGACCCCGATATGACAGGTAGCGAGACTCGAAAGATTCAAAAGTTCGTTGATGAATTGAGATTGGCCATCCGAACTAAGCTTGCTCCTTTTGACATACTTACTTATGAGAAGGCAGTACACAAGGCTCAGTTATGTGAGCAAGACTTTGAGAAGAATGCATCCAAACTTGGGAATATTAGTGTAAGAAGAGACAGAGACTGAAAGAGATTCGAGATGGATAGAGTGGCCAAGAGAGGAGGCCAGAGATTTTTTGAGAACAGGCTTAAGATTGAGGAGGTGCAGGAGAGAGCTACTAGACCTCCCGTATACTCGGCTTTGACTGCACCGAGGGGTATGGTTATTGGAGGACCACGACCTACTACTAAGCGGTGTAGGAGATGTGGTAGATTTCATGGGACTAGGCCTTGTCCGATGGCTCCTACAGTGTGTTACTGATGTGAGAAACCCAGACACACAGCAAAGTATTGTCCTAAGATGATAGAGACTGCCCTACAGAAGGGAAAGGAGCCAGAGAGAGCTCTAGTTGAGATAGCTGCCCCGAGGATGAGGGACACAGCTGAAGAAAAAGGGAAACAAGCAGTAGGTGTGAGCAGAGGAAGAGTACATACAGTGGATCAGGACACTGCAGATGCTTCGACGGATGTGATTAAAGGTACCATCATAATCTTTGATTTAGAAGCATTGGTATTGTTTGATCCTGGTGCTACGCATTCTTTCATATCGTCTTCTTTTGCAAATAAATTGTTAAAGCTTGTGAAACCCACATTGTTGTAAAAGATGTTGATGATTTCCACACCCATGAATGATAGTTAATTAATTGAGCAAGTTTGTAGAGATTGTAAGTTGAAGATAGAGAGAAAGGAAATGACAACCAATTTAATTTTATTGAATATGAATGATTTTGATGTAATATTGGGAATGGATTGGTGTGCTACCAATCATGTTGTTATGGACTATCATGCTAAAACCTTGATGTTTCTAGACATAGAAAATCGTGTTGTAAGATTTGTTAAGTAAAATGAAAGAACATGATCATGATAAATGAAAATAGTATGATTTTATTTAATCTATTTGAGAGATGAATCTAATTGTTTATGTTGAATGTTGATGTGATGACCTATGACACTAACGGTGGAAAGAATGATGTGAAGGGTTCATTGCATACGTAGTTGACATAGATAAGACACTCGCGAAATTGAGAGACATACCAGTGATTGCAGAATTTCCTGATGTCTTTCCAGACGCATTACCAGGGCTACCACTTGAAAGGGAAATGGAATTTTGCATAGACTTAGCGCCTGGTACTGAGCCGATATCTAAACCATTGTATAGAATGGCTCCGATTGAGTTGGAAGAGCTAAAGAAGCAGCTGTAAAAGTTGCTAGAGAAGGGGTTTATTAGACCAAGTGTCTCACCTTGGGGAGCACCGGTTCTGTTTGTAAGGAAGAAGGATAGGAGCCTCCGACTGTGTCTAGATTATCGGTTGTTGAATAAGGCCACCATCAGGAACAAGTATCCCCTTCCACGTATAGATGTTTTGTTGGATCAGCTCCGAGGAGCCCAAGTATTTTCCAAGATAGATCTGCGGTCAAGGTATCATCTGATATGCGCGTGCAAGAGGATGATTTAGGACGATCAAAGAAACGTGTGGATTGGGAATTGAAGCAGCTAAAACGCAAGCTGGACAAAAATAATGATAGTAGACTTTGAAGGAATACAGAATAATAACCCAGACCCGAAGTCTAAAGAGACTCAAAGCAAAGGTATTGGACCTCGACCCTACGAGTATAAAATTTGAGAACCTAAGGTATAACAATGGTGGTTGGTGAAGAGTGAGGGGCCACAAGGAAGAAGACATTGATAAGCCTAGTTGAGAGGGAACCCTAGAAAGAGGCACACTAAAATTTCTGAATATTCAATCTAATCTGTTCTTTTTTATTCAAGAGCATTTACAAGGTATTTATAATAATATCTTGCACTTAAGCCCTTAAACAAGTGGGCTGAAATTACCACCAAACAAAAAATAAGACTAAAACTTAAATTCATGCTTAAGCCTAGTTATGAAGGATAATTGGTCTAAAACGCAATAGACTCAAATGTGGGCTATTTAAACACTTAACCCAACTTATTACTAAACCAAGACTCATGTCATTTGGGCTTCCAAACAAATATAGATGACTGGGGGACCTCCTTGGATGACCCATGGATCCTTGGTATCATGAGCAAGTGGACCTCCATTATTCCCCCTCTCCTCAAAAGGATTTGTCCTCAAATCGTATGTGCCTTGTTTGTACTTGATCACGTATAGGAACGCCTCAATGAACTCCATCCACTTGGCATGACGCTTGTTCAGCTTACTCTGTCCTTTCAGATGCTTCAAGGACTCGTGATCGGTGTGGATGACAAATTCTTTGGGCTACAGGAAACGTTGCCATGTCTCCAAGACCCTCACTAATGCGTACATCTCCTTGTTATATGTGGGAAAGTTAAGTGCTGTCTCACTTAACTTCTCACTGAAGAAGGCAATTAGGCATTTTTTAGTGATTTTGTTGATGGCTCGGCACTCAACGCACATCCTCCACGTCCCATCTTTTATAGGAACAAGCAATACGGGTACGGCGTAATGACTCATGCTCTCTCTCATGTAACCTTTCCTCATAAGCTCCTCAACTTGCCTTTGAAGCTCCTTCGTCTCCTCTGGATTGCTTCTGTAGGTTGGGCAGTTAGGTATGGCAGCTCCGGGGATAAGGTCAATCTGGTGCTCGATCCTACGAATCGGTGGTAGTCCATTTGGGATCTCCTCAGGGAATACATCCTTGAACTCCTGCAATAATAAGACGACATCAATAGATAAAGTCTCACGACTTCAGTATTAATAAAACAAGAGTCTTTAAATAAGAACAAAAAGATAGGAGAGTTAGCAGTAAATGCAGTCTTCACATCTCGAGGGTTGGCATGGTAGCTCACTGTTTTTCTTTCCATGCTTCCCTTCTTTTCTTTAGCTAACTTCCTTTACTGGTCATGTTGCTCCTTCAGCCTTAATTGATCCTCATAAATCTCATTGGGGCTAAGGGGAGTAAGAGTGTTCTTCTTGGTATCCATAAAAAAGGAGTAATGGTTAGTGTAACCGTCATAGATGATTCTTCGATCATACTGCCACGGTCTACCCAGCAATAGGTGGCTAGCTTGCATAGGTACCACGTTACACATCACTTTATCCTAATATCTCCCAATACGAAAAGGAACCAAGACTTGTTTCACCACATTCACTTCACCACAGTCATTAATCCACTGCAACTTATATGGGCAGTAATGCTTGGTAGTGGGCAACTTTAGCTTATCAACAAGGTATGTGCTAGCAACATTAGTACAGCTCCCACCATCAATTATCACACCTTGTCACTAATATGGCATCTTATATTGAAGATGTTTTCACGCAGTACCTCATCCTCAAACTTCACATGAGTAATAAGAGCACGTCTGGTAACAAGTGCTTCACCATAAGCAGTAAACTCAACAACTTCTTCTTCTTTTCTTCTTTCTTTTCTTCTTTCTTCTCTTTTTTCTTTTTATATCTTTTTTTATCACTTCTTTTTCTTCTTCTTCTTCTTCTTTTTTGACACTAACTTAGTGTTAGAGACAAAGGGGAAGACGCACAACCAAAAAATTGAAACCTTGCTTTGATACCAAACTGATATGCGTGTACAAGAGGATGATTTAGGACGATCAAAGAAACGTGTGGATTAGGAATTGAAGAAGCTAAAAACACATGCTGGACATAAATAATGATAATAGACTTTCAAGGAAAACAAAATAACAACCCAGACCCGAAGTCCAAAGAGACTCGAACCAAAGGTATTAGACCTCGACCCTACGAATATAAAATTTGAGAACCTAAGGTATAACAATGGTGGTTGGTGAAGAGAGAGCCGCCATAAGGAAGAAGACCTTGATAAGCCTAGTAAAGAGGGAACCCTAGAAAGAGGCACACTCAAATTTTTAAAAAATTAATATGATCTGTTCTTTTTTATTTAAGAGCATTTACAAGGTATTTATAATAATATCTAGCACTTAAGCCCTTAAACAAGTGGACTAAAATTACTACCAAACAGAAAATAAGACTAAAACTTAAATTCACGTTTAATCATAGTTACATAGGATAATTGGTCTAAAAGGCAATAAGACTCAAATATGGGCTATTTAAACACTTAACCCAACTTATTACTAAACCAAGACTCATGTCGTTTAGGCTTCCAAACAAATATAGATGACTGGGGGACCTCCTTGGATGACCTATGGATCCTTGGCATCACGAGCAAGTGGACCTCCATCATCATCAGTTGAGGATACAGAGTGGAGATGTACCCAACATAGCATTTTGTACCCATTATGGCCACTATGAATTTTTGGTTATGCCATTCAGATTAACGAATGCCCCCGCAACATTTATGGCATTGATGAATGATGTGTTTAAGCCATACCTGGACAAGTTTGTGATAGTATTCATTGATGACATTTTGGTTTATTCCAAGTCCAGGGAAGATCATGAGTAGTATTTGAGGTTAGTTCTGCAGACCCTCAGAGAGAAAGAATTATATACAAAACTCAGTAAGTGTAACTTTTGGTTAGAGCAGATCTCATTTCTGGGCCATATTATGTCGAAGGATGAGGTATCAGTGGATCCCTCCAAGATAGAGGCAATTGTACAATGGGAACAGCCCAAGATAGTTACTGATATCAGAAGTTTTTTGGGATTGGTAGGTTAGTATCAGAGATTTGTAAAGGGTTTCTCTAGAATAGTTGCTCTATTGACACGCCTCACGCTGAAAGATGTTAAGTTTGTATGGGATGAGGCATGTGAGAGGAGTTTTGAGGAGCTTAAGCGTCGATTGACTACTGCTCCGGTTCTCACCATTCCTATAAGCTTTAGAGGTTTCTCGGTGTATATGGACGCATCACACCAGGGACTGGGTTGTGTGCATATGCAGGATGGGAAGGTAGTTTCCTATGGATCTAGACAGTTGAAAGATCACGATAGGAACTACCAGACACATGATTTAGAGTTGGCGGTCGTAGTGTTTGCTTTGAAAATATGGTGCCACTAACTCTAAAGAGAGAAATTTCAGGTTTTCACAGATCATAAGAACCTTAAATACCTGTTCTCGTAGAAAGAGTTAAATATGAGACAGAGGAGATGGCTCGAACTCCTTATGATTGTGAAATCATGTACCACCCGGGTAAGGCAAATGTAGTTGTTGATGCCTTGAGCAGGAAGAACCTCAGGTTGGGGTCTTATATGATGGTGCGAGAACATGAGCTGTTGGAACAATTTACAAACCTCATTTTGGATGTAACCCCACCTGGACCAGAGAGATTGAATGTCATGGCTAGTATGAGACTAGAGCCAGAGTTGATTGGTTGTATTCGGCAGGCTCAGTAGAGCGATCGACAGTGTATCGATTGGTTGAGTCAGATACAGGCAAGTATGGGTATTGATTTTGAGCTGAGTACAGATGGCTTATTGAGGTTCAGCGTCAGAGTATGCGTTCCCGAGGATCTTAAGATTAGGAGAATGATTTTATCAAAGGCTCACTCATCGAAGTACACGATACACCAGGGAGTACCAAGATGTATCAAAACCTTCGGAAGGTTTATTGGTGGTCTAGAATGAAAAGAGACATTGTAGAATATGTCGTTAAGTGTCTCGTTTATCAGCAAGTGAAGGTAGAGCATCAGAAGCCTGCAGGATTATTGCAGCCTCTACCGATACCGACATGGAAGTGGGAACATGTCACTTTGGATTTTGTGATGGGATTGCTGAGGACCTGCAGAGGTCATGATGCCATATGGGTTATTATGGATTGGTTGATTAAGTCAGCCCATTTCTTAGCTATGAGAGCTACTGATACTCTGAGCCAGTTGGCAAACCTGTATGTTCGAGAGATAGTACGACTACATTATGTACCAGTGAACGTTGTTTCTGATAGGGATGCCCATTTCACTTTCCATTTCTGAGAACATTTTCAGGAAGCGATGGGGACCCACTTGAGCTATACCACCGCTTTTCATCCTCAGATAGATGGGTAGTCAGAGAGGACTATACGGACTCTAGAGGATATGTTGAGAGCGTGTGTACCAGATTTTGGATGCTCCTGGGATGATCACTTGCAGTTAGCCGAGTTCGGCTATAATAATAGTTATCACACGAGTATCGGATTGACACCCTATGAGGCACTGTATAGACGCAGATGTCGATCCCCCCATTGGATGGGAAGAGGTGGTGACAGATAGATTTTTGCTCCGACTTAATGCAGCAGGCATCTGAGGACGTCTGACTGATATGTGAGAGATTACAGACAGCTCAGAGCCGACAAAAGAGTTATGCTGACAAGAGATAAAGACCACTAGATTTTGATGTGGGGGAGTCGGTATTTTTGAGAGTTTGACCTTCGAAGGGTATTATGAGAAGTGGTAAGAAGGGTAAGCTGAGCCCTAGATATATCAGACCCTTCAAGATTTTTGAGAGACTGGGAGATAAGGTGTATAGGTTTGCATTACCTCTAGACTTGGCAAATGTTCATAATGTCTTCCATGTCTCTATGCTTTGGAAGTATCACCCGGACTCAGCACATGTGATAAAATATGAACCGTTGGAGCTCAATGAGAGTATAAGGTATGTTTTGAAGTCAGTTCGGATATTAGACAGAAAGGAAAAGGTGTTAAGGACAAAGACAATTCCCTGAGTGAAAGTTCTTTGGCAACATCACACAGTGGAAGAGGCCACGTGGGAATTGGAGAACTTGATACGAGAGAAGTACCCCTAATTTTTTGAAGAGTAACTTAGTTCTAATTTGGAAGACCAAATTCTTTTGAGGAGGGGAGGAATGTAAGACCCGTATTTTCATCTGTAAACCTTATGAATTCATAAGTATGGTGATGTACATGTAAAGTAAGTCATAAGTGATGCAAAGTCCATAAATTCAATGTACATACTTATAATAAGAGTTTGTGATGTACGTACAAATTTCATTATGTATGAATATGAAGAAATGGACTTTTGTATGTGTGAATGTGAGTGGAATGCAAAAGGGGTAGCGCAACAAATGGAAGGAAGTTGCATGAGTTGTATATATCTATATACTTCCATTTAGTTTTGAATTGTGTACCTTTGGTTGTACAATGATTACACATAAGTTTCAGTGTGTATAAGGTATGAATGGATGTCATTTTCAAGTCTTAAAGGTGGTTGGACGAGAAAATGACTATGACAGTAAATTGAGGATGTTTTATGTGAAGTTACTGTAGAAAACTGCAGCAAAATTCTGAAAATATGAAGGCCAGATCGATCTCATATGATGAGAGATCGATCTGGAAGAGCCAAAATTACTCTTCTTCAAGCAATGGAATAGGCCGGATCGATCTTCAATGGAGCCAAATCGATCTGCCAAGCATTCTGTACTGAGAAGATCGATTTTGATGCAAATAGATCGATTTCCTTAGCTCTTGGGTTGGAGCAGATCGATCTCCCCTGGAAGCAGATCGATCTCCTTAAGCTACTGCCTGGGACAGATCAATCTCAAGCCCTCGACAGATCATCTCATGCTTGAAAAATGTCGAGAAACTGAGGGATTTAAGAGGACCAGATCGATCTCATGCTTCAACTGATCGATCTCGTCAAGCAATTTCTATAAATAGGAGCGGTGAAATCTGCAGATTTTGGGAAACAATCTCTCTTATGCATTTCAGCCTAAAACCTAGCTTTCTCATTCCTAAATCCACCCGTTTACAGTAAGATTCGATGAAAGAGCATTAGATACAAAGTTATTCCTATCAAATAGAAGAACAACATACTTTGGATTCAAAGCCTCATTTGTGGTATTAAAGGAGCAAGGTGTATTTTCCTTTGGAGCAAGAAGGGAAACTAGATTGGTAATCTTCTAACACTTTAACCCAAGTACATTTGTCTATTTGTTGATTTTGGAGTTGAGTTAAATGTGTATTAATGGATAAAACTACTTAGGATGTGGTGGAACTAGTGTAACCTAGAAAATGGAATGAATCTAGTGTTTGTGGATATGATAGGTTGTTTACGAGATAATGTCGATGATTTGAGATGGTTAAATGAAGTTACATTGTGGGTTTAGAGAATTTATGAAAATGAGTATATAAGATGTTTGATAAAATGCCATAGTGAAGAAATTGATGAAATATGAACACTATGAGCTTAATACCGATTTGATATCAATTTGGTATGAATTAATAGGCCTAAAAGAAATCAATAGATTCGAAATATGAGTAGAACGATAAAACTAGGCCTTAGAAGTGTTAATGGGGGCTATAGGTTAAATCGATTATAGCCAACACCAAAGTTGAGTATAAGGACTAAATCAATGCGATATATGACTTTGTGCAGTTCTGGAGAGTTCGTTGGAGACGAATCAAACCGTACAGTTAAGCAGCTCTAAGGAAACAGAATCATGTGACACGATTCTAGGTAAGGGAATTCTATGAGTATATAGAGATAGCTACTCATACTTTGAACCCGTGGGTGAATATAGGGTGTTATAAAATGCACGATAATTTACGAAAATGATTGTTGGTATGTGTGAACAGCTTTGAGAATGTATAGGATTTGGTTTCTGAAAACAATTCTTGAAAAGGGGGTAGTAAGGCTAATAAATGCGTAACCACATGTTTTGATGTTTGTGAAACCCATTGCCTTATTTTGAGCAAATTAACGAATAGGCTGGCAATTGTCTGAATGATTTTGTGAAATAGCACATGTGAAGTGCTAAACATGATTTGAGATTATTTTTTATTTTATATGAGCTGCCTATCGTGTTTATGTGAATTGAATCGTGTTGGAGCCTAGCTCGCACGGGATTTTGATGCTTTCACCTGTATAAAACGTGCTGGAGCTTAGCTCGCACATTGATTTAACTATGATGATGTTTTATAAATCATATTGGAGCTTCTGCTCGTACGTGGATTTCGAGTCGTTTCATATGCATATAATCGTACTGGAGCTATGCTCGTATGTGGTTTCTTCATGTTTCTATGCATAAATGTCGTACTAGAGCATTGCTCGTACGAGGAGATTTATATATGATGCATATATCATGCTAGAGTGTAGCTCGTACAGGTTTTCACATTGTAGTACGTATGATGCCGTGGAAGCTAGTAAGATCCTTAAGCCCTACATCCTTAAGCCTATCATCCTCAGACTGATGGTCAGTCCGAGCGGACTATTCAGACCTTGGAAGATATGTTGAAGGCGTGTGTAATGGATTTTAAAGGTTCATAGGATGACCATTTGCCCCTTACAGAGTTCACTTATAATAACAGCTACCACACTAGTATCGGGATGACACCTTATGAAGCTCTATATAGCAGGAGATGTAGGTCCCTAGTTTCTTTAGAAGAAGTGGGTCATTGAAATATTATGGCTCCCGATTTATTGGAACAGGCAGAAATGAGCATTAAGATTATTTGTGACAGGCTCTGAGCTACTAAGAATAGGCAGAAGACTTACGTTGATGTGCGTAGACAGCCACTTAAGTTTCAGTTTGGGGACTCTGTGTTTCTGAAGGTATCTTCGAGCAAGGGCATCCTGCATTTTGGAAAGAAAGGGAAGTTGAGTCTTCGTTTCATCAATCCGTTTTAGATACTAAAGAGAGTGAGAGATGTTGCTTTCCGGTTAACTTTACCTTAATAGCTTTCTAGAATACATAATGTCTTCCACGTCTCAATGTTGAGGAAATATAATCCAGATCCCTCTCATGTCATTGAATATAAAGCCTTGGATATTCATGGAGATACGAGCTATGTAGAAAACCTATCCAGATACTCGACAAGAAGAAAAAGGTACTTCAGACGAAGAAGATCCCATTGGTAAAGGTTCTCTGGAAGCATCACTCAAAGCAAGAAGCAACGTGGGAACTATAGAGTCATATGAGGGAGAAATACCCTCGATTGTTTAACATATCGAGTTGAATTTGGAGGATCAAATTCTTAAAAAGGTGGGGAGGAATGTGAGATCCAAAAGTTTTCTTGCTATTGCTCATTTTAAGATATACCGAGAAGTTTAAGACTCACGTAAATGTTTATGCAGGGCTTAGAAAGATCAAGATGCCCGGGATAGTGACACGAAGCCTGAGGCACATATTTTAAGGTAAGATCTCAAATTAAAGTACGTTTTGAAGAAAGTATGATTTTAAGTATGTTATGATGATTAGAAAGTGAAACTAGGACATTAGAATCAAGAAAGCTTGTAAAACTCGTGTTTACACTAAACCGAGTAAATGGTCCCAGAAATAGAAATAAATTTGGAATAAATTCTAGAAATTCATGAACAATTATTTTGAGGCTATAGGAAATTATTATAAGGCATAATTTATATGAGGAATGAAAATTGAGTGTTAAAATGGAGGTTTCGATGATCAAATAAATTTTTAAGTAAACCGAAATCTTTAAGCCATTTTGCTAAGTAATGACCAAATCGCGCGAAATGAGCTCAATCGGGTAACTTTGCTTAAACAAGTGAACCCTAAATTTTTATGAGACGTAATAGGCACATAGTATAACACTTGGGAAGTGAGAATTTGGAGGAAATTGGACTACAAATAACTTTTATGAATTTTCCAAAACAGAACAGAAAATTCCCCTACTTCAGGAAACTGACGAGCCAGTAGAAATCTTAAAATTTGGAGACCTTCTAGAAATTTATTGACCCTGATATTTTCCAGATCAAAATTTGACTTATAGAACTAGCCCTCCCTTCCTGCCATACGTGCCTTCTTCAGGCCTTCATTATGTGATTTTTCTGGAGACCCTCCGACTACTTTCAGGTAACGGTCAAGAAGGATCAAATCTCCCTCCTTCAGTTATCTATAATGTATAAAACATTTTGCCCTAAAGGAGTTCATTTGCTTGGTGAAAATCTAGTGACAAGAACAGGGACAGAAACTGCCCTGTTTCTAAGTGAGAGAAAGTTCAATTTTTGGAAGTTTTTGGTTAGTTTTTCTTATAGTTTTTTATGGTTCTGAGCTATATACATGTTGAGTTACAGTTGAGGATTAGTTTGGAGGATCAAAAATGTGGTCAACCTTGGTCAAAGTTGAGGTAAGCTTGATAAATGATGATGAACATAAGATATGTTCTTATTTGATGTTTTTGAAGGATTTTTTTGTTAAGTAGAATTTAAAGAAATAATTTTTATAGGAGTGTATAGTTCTTGCCAGAATGCTTAAGTTGAGGAAATAATGAAATTTGGTGAATTTAGATATTAGTAACTGTAACGGCCCAGCCTAGTTGGACCAGCCCAGCAGACCATGGCCAACCCTCTTGAGCCCACAACATCGACTGCTGTGACATTAACTGCTGTTGACATCATTACTCATCTATATTGTCCACTTTGAAAGTCCTACAGGCCCCTCACGATTTTATCGAGGTAAATACCCCAATTTGCGTCCCCATAGGCTCGAACCTAAGACCTTAAAGGCTTAGTTCTTGCATTCCAGGTACCATTGAGCCAAGTCACGTGAATTATGCTGATGCCATTATTTCCACCGTTATTTCTATAACGTTTTACATGCTCGAATATTTCTATCATATTGTGTTGTGATGATGATTTCATAACTTTCCCTTATCCTATTTACTGAGCGTTTTGAGAGCTCACCCTTTTTCCTTCCCTCTTCAGATTTCTTGTAGTGAGCGAGATAGCGCCTGTCGCGTACGTGATATAGGCTGGTGGACAAGATCTCCCCAGGTTATCGCTTGTACACGCATAAGGTATAATTCAGTTCATTTTGTATCCAGGCAATGATTGTAATACAGACATTTGTATTATGCATTTTGGGATGTAATTAGGATGACATGAGGAAAATGAATCATGTTTTGTGGATTGATTCCCTTTGGATATTTTGTAATTGGGTTTATGGAATAGAAATTGTGTGATCTTGGGGTTATGATTTATTTTAAACACAAGTGATTAAATGACATTGTACAGGAATGCAACCCGAGTAAGAAGTTTAATGTAAGAAAAATTTTAAATTAGCCTTAATTTTTGCGTTTTCGGGCTGTCACAGTAACTGTCAGAATTATACCGAAAAAAGTCAATTATAGCCTAGTTCGGTGAAAAATTGAGTAGTATGAAAAATAGGCAATTTAGTATGTTGACAAGCATAAATTATGAACTTGAGTGAGCATTTAGTTTGTTGAAGTAATGAATTTGAAGCTAAAGGAACAAAATCGGTTAATTAGATTAAACCGATCATTTTCTATGTAAAACTGAGAAAATAGGAAAAGCCGACAAAAAAGTCAAATTTTGCCAACCTTTAAGAAGATAAATATATAAATGAGTATGTTGAGATGAAATTGAACAATACTTGATGATTTGGTATTGTTTTGGGCAGCTCGAGAAATCGACATGCAAAATGAGGCAAACACGGTCCCCGGTGAATTAACGCTGCCTTAGCTCCGTTGAGGTAAGGGACGTAATTTAAGATAGTAATGACTTCTTGTAGCTACTTACACGTCATAAAATTACTTGATATATATATATATATATATATATAAATATATATATATATGAAAAGCTTTCGAGGAAAGAACTGAGCTTTTCCCAATAGGGAATTCTTAGAAGCCTTAACCCCAATTTATCCTAAAATTGAGTTTTCATCCATGTATTTAAGTTTTGATATATTGACATTTTATAGTCAAAACTATATAATTTTCTGACTTACATTTCGAAATGATTTTCAACAATTATGAAAGTAAGTAAAGAAATGAGATTTTGAGACTAGCAGGCTACCCCATTAGCATATGTTGTGTGCATATCATGCCCACTACTTGTGGCGCTCCAGCTCTGCCACCTATAATGCCCGATACGTGGAACCCGTGTAGTGCTTGTCTTCACCTTTGTGGTGGTTGCCTTTGCTACAAGTGGTATATGTTTTCGTAGTATCTAGTCCTCGTACAGCACACATGTACGTCTCCCGCACGGCGAGTGCCACTGGTGCTCGTGCCCTAGCTGTGTGCTAGTGTAAAGTTTATTCAGTTACTACGCATGTTTACTGTATGACCCTGATTCCGTCTACAACCCCTACCATGGCTATCGGTACTTTATACCCTCTATGGAGGATGACGTATGTTAAATGTTAGCTACCTACCCAGACATAGCCTAGTCTCCATGTTTTGATGTATGATGTTTTAATGAAAGAAAGTATATATGATGTTTTAGTGTAAGAAGGTATGTACAATGTTCTAATGTAAGTATGATGTATTTCAAAGTAAGCATGTAAATCGGTTTCATAAGTGTGTATGTACGAAAGTATGTTCACCTGATTTTCCACTTGTTTTTAAATGCTCAGAATTATTTTAAATGTCTTCCTTACTGAGCTTTATCGGAAGCTCATCCCTTTTTTTCTCCATTTCGGAGTACCTACAGTAAGATTACTCAGCTATTTACAAAGCACTTGCGTAAGTGGTGGATTCAGTGTCTCCTAGAAGACTTTTAGTACACGCTCAGGTATATCATCGGATGTTTATTTCCAGAGATGTATGTTGTACAGATACTGGATTGTATATAAATACTTTTGGAATGTAATCAATTATTTTATGGATTGGTATATAAATGATTTGGGAAGTGAATGGAATGTTGGTGATACTGAGTATAGATATGGATGCTGTAGTTGTAAAAAATGTAGAGTTGGAAAATAATAAATTTAAGAAAATAAATCAACTGCATTGCGAGTATAAACTGTGTTTTATTACAGGAAGGTAGGTTAAATATAAGAGGTTATGCTGTCGAAATTTTGGGCAAACCTAAATGATTTGAAAGAATAAGTAAAGGAAGAAAGTAAGTATCCTACACGTACAGGAATGCAACCTCAATAAGAAAATAAGATTTAAAGGAAAACATTAGCCTCTATTTCTACGCTTCCGAGGCGTTACAAAAATTCAATAAAATGAAAAAATAAGGGGAAAAAGAATAAAAGTTATCATTAAAAAATTTTAAAAAGAAATAAAAAATCCCAAGAAACAAACAAGGAAAAGTAAAATTAAGCTAAATCTTACGATTAAAACGAAATAAAAAACAAAAGTAAAGTGATATTCAAATCCATTTTTAAAAAATTTTGGTGTAAAATCCACAAATTTTCTATATTCGATCATAAGTTAATCAAGTGATTAATAAGGATTAATCAAGTGATTATTGTAGGATTCGAGTGTAACCATGGAGCATGATGTTCTTGCTAAATATGGGATAAGAAGACTAAGGCAAAAATTTTTAATTAAGGTGAATTTCAAGTATTCATGGTTACAAATGTGTTTGCATGCTAAGAAGATAGATTAGTAACTATTAAAAAGGAATTAAGTTAGCAATTCTCGAGTTAATGCAAAACCATTAAAATCTAACTTAATAAGATTAAATTGATAAAAATTCGTCTAGGCCAATAAAAATTAATCTAACACTTAAATAAATTAATATAAGGTATAAACATTTAGAATAAATTAAATTGTGGTTGAATCACCATTGATAAGGTCATGGAATAAATTGGCGAAGCGAAACCGAAAGCTTTGGAGAATTTACTACTTGAAGGAAAGTTTTTTGGGTGAAAGTAGAAAATTATTTTAAGATCAAGATGAACTCGGAATGACCCCAAATTTTATACACACCTACCTTAGGGTATTAATGATTTTTGATAAAGTTTCAACAAGGAATAAGGTCATTCGGGCCATTAGGAAAATGGTACAAGTTGGGCTAGACAAAACCAAAATTTGCTGAAGGGTCCTTGGTTGGCTAATTGTGTGCATGCGAAATGCATGCAAGCTGGCCATGTAAATTACCAACCACTACTCAACTTTTTAGGAGAAATATTTTAGTATTAAAATATGTCAAATTAGGATGCCAAAAGTGGAATAAAATGGGCTGAATTGTAGTAGGAAAGTAAGATACAAAATTTGAAAATCAACCATTACCTACTCCCACTATACCAAACTAAGCACAAAGCAAATTAAATTCTATTTTTTTAAACAAAGGGATTGCCAACTATTATGAACACAAACTAAACATATTGAATAACATTTTTCAAGAGGGAAAAAAGTTGGAATAGGTTGGAAAATAATTTTATTTTATTTTTGAAATCAAACCAGCAAGTAGCTATTTGCTCCCACTAGCTATTGGACTTGAAAATATCCTAGAGATATGACTAATCTT
This sequence comes from Firmiana major, assembly GCA_033439115.1. Lineage (NCBI taxonomy): Eukaryota > Viridiplantae > Streptophyta > Magnoliopsida > Malvales > Malvaceae > Firmiana > Firmiana major. The sequence goes on from CM065905.1 coordinate 47,205,055, forward strand.
TTAACTCGAGGTAGATCACTCCATGAGGTTTATTTTAAGCTAAAATCCAAGGCCTAACTTGAAGCAACCAGCTCATACTTGTTTCCTAAGCTACTATTAGTGTCCTTATAGTAGTCAGAGTGTTGATTTTTTTCATAAATTTCCAAGCTGATTCAACCTTTTCCAAAAAGGGAAAAAAATCTTCCTTTCCCTTCCCTCTACCACATAAAACAATTTAGCTCATTCCGAGGAGATTTGTGTGGTGAAAATTTTGTTAGAAATTGCTGGACTAAGAACTGCTTCTGCTTAAAGTTTCACCCAGTCCAATAAGAAAGCGTGATTTTTCAAAAGAAAAATAGAAAAAGATTTGGGTCAAGGTTTCTTCTTACCAAATGATCCTCTCCCTCTTGGGTACATCATATACTTTTGTTTGGATCATTTTGAGAAGTATTGAGGGTTGAAACAGGAGGACAAACAGAATCTAACTTGGTGATAGAGTCCTTGAGTAGTTTGGGTTTAGGAATTTTTCTAAAATTCTGGAGGCAACATTAGCCTTAGTTCAGAAAATACTTTTTTTTCCTATCTTTTCCATCTATAACATGTAAAAATTTCAGATCATTCCAAGGTCATTTGAATGGTGAAAAGCTTTCTGGAAGTTGCTAGATAGAAACTATCCTGAACCAAGGTAAGAATAACTTTGGTTCCTTTGATCTTTGGTTGAGTTTTAAGGTTGTTTTAAGTGTTTTAAGAGCATGAATGTTGTAACCTATAGCAAAGGAAGTCTTGAAGGTGGATTTATCCTCGGATAAAGTTGGTTAAAGAAAGGTAAAGAATTTTAAAAAAATTCCAATGTAATCTATGTTGTGTTTGGTGATGCTTGGATGATTTTGACTAATGTAGAATTGAAATTGTTTTGCATGATAAAAAGAATAATAAAATAAAATAAGAATATAATAGAATGCGCCACGGGGCACACAAAGAAAACAGGTGGGAGACCAGGTCTATCATCTTCGAAACAATGGATAAATATGTAATTACAGGCAAGATAAATCCCTATAAATAGGGAACAGGTATGACTCAAAAACCTAAGTCTCTATTTGGTTTACAGAAACTCTACCAAATTCTCTTCTGACTTAAGCATCGAAGTGCTTACGCAGGGAACAACTCCTACGTCCCTCTAATTACTCTCGTTCTTGCAAAACCTCTGGTAGCACGTGACACGGTGATCGAAGAGAAGACGTCAGTAATACATCATCATTCAGTTTGGCAACAACAATTGGCGTCATTTATGGGAATCGAGAAAAAACCTTTCTACTCTACAACAATTGGTGGAGGTGCTGGGGAGCCTTGGCATCAAGTAGTGGAAGAGTCATGGCATGAGGTTGCAGGAAACCCCCGCCGTTGAATCAGAATGTTGTGAGCGTAACACTTGTCGTAAGGGTATGCTTATGCCATGAGGTATGCACCTATGCCTTGAGGGTAGTGCTACCGCGAGGGTCTGAATGTCGTGAGGGTAATACTTGCCTTGAGGGTATGCTTATGCCATGAGGTGTACACCTATGCTGTGAGGGTAATGCTGCCGGGAGGGTCTGAATGTCGTGAGGGTAATACTTATCGTGAGGGTTTGCTTATGCCACAAGGGTAATGCTGCCGTAAGGGTCTAAATGTCGTGAGGGTATACTTATGCCATGAGGGTAATGCTAACGCGAGGGTCTGAATGCCGTGAGGGTAATACTTGTTGTGAGGATATGCTTATGCCATGAGGTATGCACCTATGACGTGAGGGTAATGCTGTTGTGAGGGTCTGAATGCGTGAGGGTAATACTTGTCGTTAGGGTACCCTTATGTCATGAGGTATGCACCTATGCCGTGAGGGTAATTCTACTGTGAGGGCAATACTTACCGTGAAGGTATGCTCATGCCATGAGGTATGCACCCATGCCTTCAGGGTAATGCTGCCGCGAGGGTATGCTTATGTCGTGAGGATACACGCTTACGCCGTAAAGGTATGAATGCTGTGAGGATATACCATGAAGCTGTGTCGTGAGGGTATGCTTATGTCGTAAGGATACACGCTTACGCTGTGAAGGTATGAATGCTGTGAGGATATGCCATGAAGCTGTGTCATGAGGGTATGCCGTGAGGAAAAATACGTGAATGAAGAGGACAGGTCGACTCTCACTATATGTACGCGGACTCCCACGAATAGAATAACACCTCAGGCTGCTGGAGATGAAAGATAATACTTGTAAGACCCCGTATATGTATAATGATAATGTGTAACTGGATCAAATAATATGAATGGACTTGTAATGTAAAGTATGATTGATGTAAGTCAATGGATTCAATGTATGTATGTGTAATATGAATTGTAACGTACATACAAATTTCATTGAGTACGAATATGAAGAAATGAGTTCTGGCAAGTGATGGATGTGATTGAAACTCAAGATGAGTAGTGTGGTAAAATGGAATGGAGTTATGCTTCCATTTGGTTTTATGTAGCATACCTTTGGACATACCATGAATGCACACAAGTTTCAATGTGCATAAGGTATGAATGGATGCCATTTTCAAGTTATAAAGGTGGATGGATGAGAAAATGGCCATGGCAATAGATTAAGGATGTGTTGGTATGAGTTGCAGCAAGGAAACTGCAGGAAAATCTGGAAAACACGAGGGCCAGATCGATCTCATAGGATGAGAGATCGATCTGAAAGAGCCAGAATGCTCTTATTTGGGCAAAAGAATAGAGCAGATCGATCTCCAATGGAGCCAGATCGATCTCCCAAGCATTCTGTAGTGAAAAGATCGATCCCCAAGCACCCAGATCGATCTCCTTAGCTCTCTGTTTGGGAGCAGATCGATCTCATGCTTCGACAGATCGATCTCAAGCTTAAAAATACCGTGAAAAAGAGGGATTTTAAGGGACCAGATCGATCTCCTCTTGGACCAGATCGATCTCCTCAAGCTATTTCTATATAAGGAGTGCTGGAAATCAAGAAATCTCGGGAAAAACACTTATCTTCCAATTCTAACCCAAAAACCTAACTTTCCCTCTCAAAAATCAGCCAATTCCAGCAAGAATTGAAGAGAGACCATTAGAGGCAAAGTTGTTCCTATCAAAGAGAAGAACAACATAGTGTGAAGGCTTTTTCCATTGTTGGTATTGAAGGAGTTAAGGGCATTGCCATTTGGAGCAAGAAGAAAAATCATATTTGGTAAGATTCTAACACTCCAATCCAAATACATTGTCTATTTAATTGATTTTGGAGTTGTTTGGCATGACTATTGATGGATAAATTATCTAGGGATGTGGTGGAATTGGTGTAACCTAGAATGGGTATGATGTGAGAATATATGGGTTGAATGAGTTTATGATTTATGGGCATTGCTAAAGTTGTTATTGAGGTAATGTTTATGATTTTAGATGGGTAAATGAGATTACATTGTGAGTTTGGAGGAATTGTGGAAATGAGTATGTATATGCTTGATAAAATGCCATAGTGAGGGAATTCATGGAATATGAACACTATGAGCTTAATGTCGATTTAATATCGATTTTGAATAAGTTAATAGGCCTAAGAAGATCCATAGACTCGAGTTATGGGTAAAGTAATGAAACGAGGCCATATAAGCGTTAATAGAGGCTATAGATTAAATTGACTATAGCAAGCACAAGGGTTGCATTGTATGGATCGAATATAATGCGGGATAGATTTTGTGCAGTCCCAAAGAGTTCGTTGAAGACGAATCGAACCGTACGAGTAAGCAGCTTAAGGAAGTGGAATCACGCATCGCGATTCCAGGTAAGGGAATTTTGTGAGTATATAGAGGTAGCTGCTCGTACTTTGAACTTGTGGGTGAATATTGGGTGTTGTATGAAATGCATGGTTGCTCAAATAAATGATTGATGGTATTCGTGAATGATGATGAGTATATGCGTGGTTTTGGATTTGAAGTGGATTTTATGAAATGGGATAGTAAGGCTAATAATTGCATAAATCTAATGTTTTGATGTTTTTCCAAAACGAATTGCTTGGTTTTAAGCAAGCTTGTAGATGGGTCGGCTAGTATTGTATTGTTGTTGTGGAAAAGCAATTGTGAGTGCTAAACCCGATTGCCGGGATTGTTTAATTGTATATGAGCCGCCTATCATATTTGTATGACATAAATCGCGCTAGAGCCTCGCTCGTGCTGGATTTCTATGTTTTCATTTGTATGAAACGTGCTGGAGCTTAGCCCGCACCTTGATTAGGAAACTATGATGATGTTTATAAACCGTACTGGAGCTTCTGCTCGTACGTGGATTTTTAGTGGTTGTCTTATGAGTATAACCGTACTAGAGCTATGCTCGTACGCGTCTCTTTATGAGAAGATGCATGAGTCATGCTAGAGCTTTGCTCGCACAAGTTTGCACATTGAGATACGTATAAGGTTGTGAAAGTTGGAAAGATCCTTAAGCCCTACATCCTTAAGCCAACATCCTTAAGCCCAAAGAGGCGGGGAGGCTCTGTTAGGCGGGGAGGCTCTGTTTGGTGGGGAGGCTCTCTTACGGTGGGATCCTTAAGCGAACATCCTTAAGCCCTGGAGGGGCGGGGAGGCTCTGTTAGGCAGGGAGGCTCTCCTACATGGGTACGGTAAGATCCTTAAGCCCTACATCCTTAAGCCAACATCCTTAAGCCCAAAGAGGCGGGGAGGCTCTATTAGGCGGGGAGGCTCTGTTCGGTGGGGAGGCTCTCTTACGGAAGGATCCTTAAGCCAACATCCTTAAGCCCTGGAGGGGCGGGGAGGCTCTGTTAGGCAGGGAGGCTCTCCTACATGGGTACGGTAAGATCCTTAAACCCTACATCCTTAAGCCAAAAGAGGTAGGGAGGCTCTGTTAGGCGGGGAGGCTCTGTTCTGTGGGGAGGCTCTCTTACGGAAGGATCCTTAAGCCCTACATCCTTAAGCTAACATCCTTAAGCCCGAGGAGGCAGGGAGGCTCTGTTAAGCGGGGAGGCTCTGTTCGGCAGGGAGGCTCTCCTTCACGGATATGGAAAACTCTTGGTATGGGGTAGGTAAGACCTAGGAATGGCACCCCCAATCACGATATGAGTCTGCGGAGTACGCTGTACCGTGTATATCACATGGAATACGATGTACCGCATGATGGTTATGTGGTGAGAAAGTCTGGTGACGGATAATCCATCTTCGTACCAGCGTGATACCCCGCACACCTGGATGCGTGTGGTCTAGGATGATTTATGGTGTAGTTGGTCTACATAGGCACTTTTGATATAGTGACCTAGTTTTTATACATATGTGTGGATTGTGAATTGATTTGGTGGTATTTATGTGTTGAGAAAGAGGCTTATGAAGTTGGTTTAAAAAGCAGGTTTCTTAATGAATTGCCCTTTTTATGAATTTAAATGAGATTGAGCATGAGATGATTTATACATGATGTTTCTACCATGTTTTATATGCCAATGCACATGATTTTGATACATGATATATATGTATATTCACATGGCATAGTTTTATTCCTCATGCTCCTACCATAAATGATTTATGCATAACACTATCAGCATGTAGATAGAGTAGTTATCTACCATGCTTGCATTATTGCCTTACTGAGCGTGTGGTTGCTCATCCCACTCTATTTTTCCCCCCTACAGAGCGTGCATAGTAGCCCAGTAAGGACTGAGGCGTGGTATTTTGGACTCTGCTGCATCTCCATCGCTAAAAGGTATATATACACAGTGATTCCTTTTGTATCTAAACAATGTAAAAGCACAGTATTCTTTTGAGTTGTAATTATGGGGGATGTAGATGTCAGTAAACATACTCTTGTATAAGTACAAGATTTAAATGCAAATGTATGACATCGTTTTAATTAATTGAGAATGAATGAGAAGTGGTGTTTATTATTGACTCACAGCCCAACAGTGTGTGGTGAGTTTAGTTCACGACCGGGTAAGGTAACAGTAAAACGCGAAAAATTTTCAGTGATTTTCGATTAAAGAGAATGGTATTGGGTCGTGACAGAGATTGGTATCAGAGGTGTGTTGGCCTGATGTGAGTCATTAATAAAACGTAGGAAAGTACATCCCCATAGTACTGTGCTTTTGTTTAGATATAACTGTGTATACCGTGATGGATTGAGCTTAATGAATTATTATAATACAGGAAGTTAGGCACTATGCCAGTTACACGCCAAGGTAGAGGGACGAGAGCACGTGCTAGAGGCCGTAGAGGTAGGCCTGAGAGTCGTGCAGAGCCACAGACTGAACAGGCTCCACAGAACCCTGCTGAGAGAGCAGATGATACTGAGGCTCGCTTCGCTAGGTTAGAGCGGAGTATTGAGAATTTGGTGGAGATAGTCACGCAGGCATTGGGTGCCGGTGATAGATGAGGTCCCGCAGCACAGCCTACTACTGAATAGGCAGCTGCAGAGGCGGAGAGACCTCAGACTGCTGAGACAGCTACAGTTACACCACCTCCAGCCCAGGATATAGCTTCTCCTATCGCTCCACAGCAGAGCGGTAGCGATTTGGGTTATGACTGCGACTTGAGCAAGTTGCGAGAGTTTCAAGCGCTGAAACCCCCAGTGTTTAGAGGGGTGAAGGACCCAGTGATTACGGAGGATTGGGTGTATGAGATGGAGAAACTGTATAGGTTTTTCCGATGCACTTCAGCTGAAAAGGTAGCCTTTGCCGTGTTTATGTTGAAAGGCGAGGCCGAGCATTGGTGGAGGTCCACCGAGGTTATTTTGAGGGCCAGACACTCTGAGATCTCGTGGGAGATATTTCTAGAGGCCTTCAGGAGACAGTATATTCCAGCTACCGTACAGAGGAAATTACGGATGGAATTTATGAATTTGGTTCAGGGGAACCAGACTGTGGATGAGTATGAGTCCAAGTTTATGTCATTAGGGAGATATGACCCTGACACGATGGGTAGTGAGACCCGAAAGATACAGAAGTTCATGGATGGATTGAGATTGGCCATCCGGACTAAGCTAGCTCCCTTTGACATCTTGACCTTTGAGGAGGTTGTACATAAGGCTCAGTTATGTGAGCAAGACTTTGAGCGAAATGCCTCCGAGCTTGGGAGAGTCAGTGTTAGAAAGGACAGGGACCGGAAGAGATCCGGGTTTGGAAGAGTGGCCAAGAGAGATGGCCAAAGATTTTTCGAGAAGAGGCCAAAGATTGAGGAGGTGCGGGAGAGAGCTAGACCTCCCGTATACCCAGCCTTGACTGCGCCGAGGGGCATGGCTATTGGAGGACCACGGCCTACTACTGATCAGTGTAGGAGATGTAGGAGATTTCATGGAAATAGGCCCTGTCTGATGACCCCTATGGTGTGTTTTAGATGCGAGAGACCAGGACATATAGCTAAGTATTGTCCTGAGAAGATGGAGATTGCCCCACAGAAGTGCAAGGAGCCTGAGGGAGCTCCAGTTGAGACAGCAACCCCAAGGAGGAGGGCTACAGCTAAGGAAAAAGGGAAACAGGCTGCGGGTGTGAGCAGAGGAAGAGTACATGCACTGGACCAGGACACTGCAGATGCATCGATGGATGTGATTAAAGGTACCATCCGAATCTTTGATTTAGAAGCATTGGTATTATTTGATCCTGGTGCCACGCATTCTTTCATATCACCTTCCTTTGCACATAAATTATTGAAATATGTGAAACCAACATTGTTGGATAAAATGTTGATGATTTCCACACCCATGAATGATAGTCAATTGACTGAGCATGTATGTAGGGATTGTAAGTTAAAGATAGAGGGGAAGGAAATGATAGCCAATCTGATTTTATTGAATATGCATGATTTTGATGTAATTTTGGGAATGGATTGGTTGGCTACCAATCGTGTTGTGATGGATTGTCATGCCAAAACATTAATGTTTTCAGGATTAGACAATCTTATTGTAAATTTTGATGAAAAGAAATGATATGAAACTTGTATAATTGTGGTAAATAAAAGAGTATAATTTTAAATGCATATTGCTTGAGAGATAAATAATTGTTTTTTTTTTTATAAATGTTGGATGTGGAGTGATGGTTTATGTTACTAACAATGGAGAGGATAATGTGAAGGGTTCATTGCCTATGTGGTCGATATAGATAAGGCACACCCGGAATTGAAGGATATACCCGTAATTACGATTACCCTGATGTCTTTTCGGACGAATTACCAGGACTACCACTTGAAAGGGAAATGGAATTTTGCATTGAGTTAGTGCCTGGTACAGAGCCGATATCGAAACCACCCTATAGAATGGCTCCGATAGAGTTGAAAGAGCTGAAGAAACAGCTGCAAGAGTTGCTGGAGAAGGGGTTTATTAGACCGAGTGTCTCACCTTGGGGAGCACCAGTTCTATTTGTAAGGAAGAAGGATGGAAGCCTCCGACTGTGTATAGATTACCGGTTGTTGAATAAGGCCACCATTAAGAACAAGTACCCCCTTCCAAGAATCGATGATTTGTTGGATCAGCTCCAGGGAGTCGAAGTATTTTCTAAGATAGATCTGCATTCAGGGTATCATCAATTGAGGATCAGGAGTGGAGATGTACCTAAGACAGCATTTCGTACCCGTTATGGCCATTACGAGTTTTTGGTAATACCATTCGGATTGACGAATGCTCCTGCAGCATTTATGGCGTTAATGAATGATATATTCAAGCCATACCTGGACAAGTTTGTAATAGTGTTCATTGATGACATTTTGGTGTATTCCAAGTCCAGGGAAGATCATGAGGAGCACTTGAGGATAGTTCTGCAGACCCTCCGAGAGAGAGAATTGTATGCCAAACTCAGCAAGTGTAACTTTTGGTTGGAACAGATCTCATTTCTGGGGCATGTTGTGTCAAAGGATGGGGTATCAGTGGATCCATCCAAGATAGAGGCAGTTGTGCAGTGGGAACAGCCCAAGACAGTAACTGAGATCAGGAGTTTTCTGGGATTGGCAAGATATTATCGGAGATTTGTAGAGGGTTTCTCCAGACTAGCTGCTCCGTTGACACGCCTCATGCGTAAGGATGTTAAGTTTACATGGAATGAGGCATGTGAGAGGAGTTTTGAGGAGCTTAAGCGTCGATTGACGACTGCTCCAGTTCTCACCATTCCTACCAGCTCAGGAGGATTCTCGGTGTATACGGATGCATCACACCAGGGACTGGGCTGTGTGCTTATGCAGGATGGGAAGGTAGTTGCCTATGGATCTAGACAGTTGAAAGATCATGAGAGGAACTACCCGACACATGATTTGGAGTTGGCGGCTGTAGTATTTGCTTTGAAAATATGGCGCCACTATCTCTATGGTGAGAAATTTCAGGTGTTCACAGATCATAAGAGCCTTAAGTACCTGTTCTCGCAGAAAGAGCTGAATATGAGACAGAGGAGATGGCTCGAACTCCTGAAATACTATGATTGTGAAATCATGTACCACCCAGGTAAGGAAAATGTAGTTGCCGATGCTTTGAGTAGAAAGAACATTGGGTTGATGTCTTATATGATGATACGGGAACATGAATTGTTAGAACACTTTGCGAACCTCAGTTTAGATGTAACCCCACCTGGATCTGAGAGACTTGAGATCATGGCTAGTTTGAGACTAGAGCCAGAGTTGATTGGCCGTATTCGGCAAGCCCAGCAGAGCGATTGACGGTGTATCGATTGGCTGAGGCAGATACAGACAGGTGTGGGTATTGATTTTGAGCAGAGTGCTGATGGCTTATTGAGGTTCAGAGGTAGAGTATGCATTCCCAGGGATCCTGAGATCAGGAGAATGATTTTATCAGAGGCTCACTCATCGAAGTATACGATACATCCGGGAAGTACCAAGATGTATCAAAACCTTCGGAAGGTTTATTGGTGGTCTGGAATGAAGAGAGACATTGCTAAATATGTCGCTAAGTGTCTCGTTTGTCAGCAAGTGAAGGTAGAGCATCAGAAGCCTGCAGGATTATTGCAGCCTCTACCGATACATACATGGAAGTGGGAGCATGTCACCATGGATTTTGTGATGGGGTTGCCGAGGACCCGTAGAGGTCATGATGCCATATGGGTTATTGTGGACCGGTTGACTAAGTCCGCCCATTTCTTGGCTATGAGAGCTACCGATACACTCAGTCAGTTGGTGAACCTGTATATTCGAGAGATAGTACGGCTACATGGTGTACCAGTGAGCGTTGTTTCTGGTAGGGATGCCCGCTTCACTTCCCATTTTTGGGGCATTTTCAGGAAGCGTTGGGGACCCGATTGAGTTTTAGCACCGCTTTTCATCCTCAGACAGATGGGCAGTCAGAGAGGACTATACAGACCCTCGAGGATATGTTGAGAGCGTGTGTGCTAGATTTTAGAGGCTCCTGGGATGACCACCTGCAGTTAGCCGAGTTCGCTTATAATAATAGCTATCATGCGAGTATCGGGATGGCACCCTATGAGGCATTGTACGGGCGTAGATGCCGTTCCCCCATTGGATGGGAAGAGGTTGGTGACAGACAGATTTTTGCTCCGGACTTAGTACAGCAGGCATTTGAGGACGTCCAGTTGATATGTGAGAGATTACGGATAGCTCAGAGCCGACAAAAGAGTTATGCTGACAAGAGACGAAGACCACTGGAGTTTGATGAGGGTGAGTCGGTGTTTCTGAGGGTATCACCATCGAAGGGTATTATGAGATTTGGTAAGAAGGGCAAGCTGAGCCCTAGAAATATCGGACCCTTCGAGATTTTGGAGAGAGTGGGAGATAAGGCGTATAGGTTGGCATTGCCACCAGACTTAGCAAATGTCCACAACGTCTTCCACGTCTCGATGCTTCGGAAGTATCACCCAGACCCGACACACGTGATAAGATATGAGCCGTTGGAACTCCAGGAGAGTATGACGTATGTTGAGAAGCCGGTTCGGATATTGGACAGAAAAGAGAAAGTGTTATGGAATAAGACAATTCCCTTGGTGAAAGTTCTTTGGCAACACCACACGGCGAAAGAGGCCACATGGGAATTGGAGAACTTAATACGGGAGAAGTACCCCTAACTTTTTGAAGAGTGACTTGGTTCTAATTTGGAGGACCAAATTCCTTGAAGGAGGGGAGAATGTAAGACCCCGTAAATGTATAATGATAATGTGTGTAATTGGATCAAATAATATGAATGGACTTGTAATGTAAAGTATGATTGATGTAAGTCCATGGATTCAATGTATGTATGTGTAATATGAATTGTAACGTACATACAAATTTCATTGAGTACGAATATGAAGAAATGAGTTCTGGCAAGTGATGGATGTGATTGAAACTCAAGATGAGTAGTGTGGTAAAATGGAATGGAGTTATGCTTCCATTTAGTTTTATGTAGCATACCTTTGGACATACCATGAATGCACACAAGTTTCAATGTGCATAAGGTATGAATGGATGCCATTTTCAAGTTATAAAGGTGGATGGATGAGAAAATGGCCATGGCAATAGATTAAGGATGTGTTGGTATGAGTTGCAGCAAGGAAACTACAGGAAAATTTGGAAAACATGAGGGCCAAATCGATCTCATAAGATGAGAGATCGATCTGGAAGAGCCAGAATGCTCTTATTTGGGCAAAAGAATAGAGCAGATCGATCTCCAATGGAGCCAGATCGATCTCCCAAGCATTCTGTAGTGAAAAGATCGATCCCCAAGCACCCAGATCGATCTCCTTAGCTCTCTGTTTGGGAGCAGATCGATCTCATGCTTCGACAGATCGATCTCAAGCTTAAAAATGCCATGAAAAAGAGGAATTTTAAGGGACCAGATCGATCTCCTCTTGGACCAGATCGATCTCCTCAAGCTATTTCTATATAAGGAGTGCTGGAAATTAAGAAATCTCGAGAAAAACACTTATCTTCCAATTCTAACCCAAAAACCTAACTTTCCCTCTCAAAAATCAGCCAATTCCAGCAAGAATTGAAGAGAGACCATTAGAGGTAAAGTTGTTCCTATCAAAGAGAAGAACAACATAGTGTGAAGGCATTTTTCCATTGTTGGTATTGAAGGAGTTAAGGGCATTGCCATTTGGAGCAAGAAGAAAAATCATATTTGGTAAGATTCTAACACTCCAATCCAAATACATTGTCTATTTAATTGATTTTGGAGTTGTTTGGCATGACTATTGATGGATAAATTATCTAGGGATGTGGTGGAATTGGTGTAACCTAGAATGGGTATGATGTGAGAATATATGGGTTGAATGAGTTTATGATTTATGGGCATTGCTAAAGTTGTTATTGAGGTAATGTTTATGATTTTAGATGGGTAAATGAGATTACATTGTGAGTTTGGAGGAATTGTGGAAATGAGTATGTATATGCCTGATAAAATGCCATAGTGAGGGAATTCATGGAATATGAACACTATGAGCTTAATGTCGATTTAATATCGATTTTGAATAAGTTAATAGGCCTAAGAAGATCCATAGACTCGAGTTATGGGTAAAGTAATGAAACGAGGCCATATAAGCGTTAATAGAGGCTATAGATTAAATTGACTATAGCAAGCACAAGGGTTGCATTGTATGGATCGAATATAATACAGGATACGATTTTGTGCAGTCCCGAAGAGTTCGTTGAAGACGAATCGAACCGTACGAGTAAGCAGCTTAAGGAAGTGGAATCACGCATCGCGATTCCAGGTAAGGGAATTTTGTGAGTATATAGAGGTAGCTGCTCGTACTTTGAACTTGTGGGTGAATATTGGGTGTTGTATGAAATGCATGGTTACTCAAATAAATGATTGATGGTATTTGTGAATGATGATGAGTATATGCGTGGTTTTGGATTTGAAGTGGATTTTATGAAATGGGATACTAAGGCTAATAATTGCATAAATCTAATGTTTTGATGTTTTTCCAAAACAAATTGCTTGGTTTTAAGCAAGCTTGTAGATGGGTCGGCTAGTATTGTATTGTTGTTGTGGAAAAGCAATTGTGAGTGCTAAACCCGATTGCCGGGATTGTTTAATTGTATATGAGCCGCCTATCATATTTGTATGACATAAATCGCGCTAGAGCCTCGCTCGCGCTGGATTTCTATGTTTTCATTTGTATGAAACGTGCTGGAGCTTAGCCCGCACCTTGATTAGGAAACTATGATGATGTTTATAAACTGTACTGGAGCTTCTACTCGTACGTGGATTTTTAGTGGTTGTCTTATGAGTATAACCGTACTAGAGCTATGCTCGTACGCGTCTCTTTATGAGAAGATGCATGAGTCGTGCTAGAGCTTTGCTCGCACAAGTTTGCACATTGAGATAAGTATAAGGTTGTGAAAGTTGGTAAGATCCTTAAGCCCTACATCCTTAAGCCAACATCCTTAAGCCCAAAGAGGCGGGGAGGCTCTGTTTGGTAGGGAGGCTCTCTTACGGTGGGATCCTTAAGCCAACATCCTTAAGCCCTGGAGGGGCGGGGAGGCTCTATTAGGCAGGGAGGCTCTCCTACATGGGTACGGTAAGATCCTTAAGCCCTACATCCTTAAGCCAACATCCTTAAGCCCAAAGAGGCGGGGAGGCTCTGTTAGGCGGGGAGGCTCTGTTCGGTGGGGAGGCTCTCTTACGGAAGGATCCTTAAGCCAACATCCTTAAGCCCTGGAGGGGCGGGGAGGCTCTGTTAGGCAGGGAGGCTCTCCTACATGCGTACGGTAAGATCCTTAAGCCCTACATCCTTAAGCCAACATCCTTAAGCCCAAAGAGGCGGGGAGCCTCTGTTAGGCGGGGAGGCTCTGTTCGGCGGGGAGGCTCTCTTACGGAAGGATCCTTAAGCCTTACATCCTTAAGCTAACATCCTTAAGCCCGAAGAGGCAGGGAGGCTCTGTTAAGCGGGGAGGCTCTGTTCGGCAGGGAGGCTCTCCTTCACGGATATGGAAAACTCTTGGTATGGGATAGGTAAGACCTAGGAATGGCACCCCCAATCACGATATAAGTCTGCGGAGTACGTTGTACCGTGTATATCACATGGAGTACGATGTACCGCATGATGGTTATGTGGTGAGATAGTCTGGCGAGGGATAATCCATCTTCGTGCCAGCGTGATACCCCGCACACCTGGATGCGTGTGGTCTGGGATGATTTATGGTGTAGTTGGTCTACATAGGCACTTTTGATATAGTGACCTAGTTTTTATACATATGTGTGGATTGTGAATTGATTTGGTGGTATTTATGTGTTGAGAAAGAGGGTTATGAAGTTGGTTTAAAAAGGAGGTTTCTTAATGAATTGCCCTTTTTATGAATTTAAATGAGATTGAGCATGAGATGATTTATACATGATGTTTCTACCATGTTTTATATGCCAATGCACATGATTTTGATACATGATATATATGTATATTCACATGGCATAGTTTTATTCCTCATGCTCCTACCATAAATGATTTATGCATAACACTATCAGCATGTAGATAGAGTAGTTATCTACCATGCTTGCATTATTGCCTTACTGAGCGTGTGGTTGCTCATCCCACTCTATTTTTCCCCCTACAGAGCGTGCATAGTAGCCCAGTAAGGACTGAGGCGTGGTATTTTGGACTCCGCTGCATCTCCATCGCTAAAAGGTATATATACACAGTGATTCCTTTTGTATCTAAACAATGTAAAAGCACAGTATTCGTTTGAGTTGTAATTATGGGGGATGTAGATGTCAGTAAACATACTCTTGTATAAGTACAAGATTTAAATGCAAATGTATGACATCGTTTTAATTAATTGAGAATGAATGAGAAGTGGTGTTTATTATTGACTCACAGCCCAACAGTGTGTGGTGAGTTTAGTTCACGACCGGGTAAGGTAACAGTAAAACGCGAAAAATTTTCAGTGATTTTCGGTTAAAGAGAATGGAATTGGGTCGTGACGATACTAACAGTAAATAAAATGTACTCTTCCGCAAAGTTACAACTAGCGTGAGACTGCGGGAGATCTCCTGCCTAAGACTACGATAGGACTGAGGCGTGAGTCTGTGAAAGACCTCATGCGTGAGACTGCAACGTACTTGAGGGTCTCATACCTGGAGGAGTGACTAGGAAATGGACCCAACTTGGAATCTTGAAGCAGAAATGGTAAACTTACCACCCCAAAATCATCAAAAGCAAACTCATAACCTACAAGTTAAAGGAATATATGTTATTGACTATGGTTAGACTGTTTCAAGTTACACCGAAAGGATGCAAAATCGATCTGCGCCCATTGCGCAAAAAGCTATAGATATGAAAAAAATAGTGAAACAAATCTTGGATGAAAAAAGGGTAGTATCGACTGAAGAGAATCAAAGGAGAAGAGTCTCATTCAGTGCAACGATCATGAGGCCACCACTGCCCCTAAATTCAAGATGCCACAAATAATGACATGTATTAAAAAGACAGACCCTTACTCAGAATAATGAATCGTTAATGCTATTACATGGATGAGAAGATGAGATTATGTGCAAGGCATTCTCGCTAACCTTAACTAGTCACACGCTGAAGTGGTTCAATAGTTTGACGGAAGGGTCCATTTTGTCCTTTGATCAATTAAGGAGTGAGCATTTAAAGGCCTTCGCGATAAATAGCCAGAAGAGAAAGGAGGTCACTTACCTGCTTACCCTGAGACAAGGGAATAATGAATCACTGAAAAACTATGTAGATCGGTTTTGTAATACTACTCTTGAAGTGAGTGATCTACAAGCTGGAATACGATATTACATTGGGCAAAGTTATGGTATAATACTACTTTCATGCCTCCATTCGTATGACACCATTTAGAGCAGTGTTTGGAGGAGATCCACCTTCATTATTGGATTATGTTCCCATGACTGCAAGGACTGAGGCAATAGACAAAGAGTTATTCGATAGAGAGGTCATTTTAGACCATCTAAGGTAGAACCTAGAGAAAGCTCAGCGATGTATGAAAACAGCTGCAGACACTCATCCTTGACGATGAGGATTTAAGCGTCCACAACATCGATCAAGCTAAAGATGCTCATTGTGCCTTGAGAGAGCTTAAGTTCAATAAAAGATCCATGGCGACCACTACGATGTCGTCCTTGAAGTTATGTGAAGCCATGTCATGTCCTAAAGAGTTTAGATGTCCTATTTCTAAAAAAGCTTATGATAGATCTTGTTATTTCAGCTTCCAGCCAGGTAAACAGCTCTGTTTCTTTAGATGCATTGATTGTGAAAATTTTTGATTGGTTTTTGAAGGTGATATGAATACCAGAAATGAGCAGAGTGGAATCATGAATCATCAAAGCATTACATGTTACGAATAAAGGGCTTGAAGCAAAAAGTGTGCGATGTAAGCCATGAAGAAAAAGTGCAAGAGCTTGAAGCGCAAAGGGCGCAAGGTAAGCTAAGCACTTAGACAAGGGCTTGAAGTGAAAAATGCGCGAGATAAGCCCCGAAGAAAATGTGTAAGAGCTTGAAGCGAAAAATGCGCGAGGTAAGCCACGCACCCAAAACAAAAGGCTTGAAGCAAAAAGTGCATGAGGTAAGCTAAGCACTCAAACAAGGGCTTGAAGCGAAAAATGTGCGAGGTAAGCCACGAAGAAAATGTGCAAGGGCTTAAAGCGAAAAATGCTCGAGGAAAGCAACGCACCCAAAACAAAAGGCTTGAAGCGAAAAGTGCACGATGTAAGCCATGAAGAAAAAGAGCAAGAGCTTGAAGCGAAAAGTGCGCGATGTAAGCTAAGCACTCAGCCAAGAGCTTGAAGCGAAAAATACGCGAGGTAAGCCATGAAGAAAATATGCAATGGCTTGAAGCGAAAAATGTGCGAGGTAAGCCATGCACTGAAAACAAAAGGCTTAAAGTGAAAAGTGCGCGATGTAAGCCATGAAGAAAAAGTGCAAGAGCTTGAAGGAAAAAGTGCGCGAGGTAAGCTAAGCACTCAAACAAGGGCTTGAAGCAAAAAATGCGCGAGGTAAGCCACGCACCCAAAACAAAAGGCTTGAACCGAAAAGTACGTGATGTAAGCCATGAAGAAAAAGTGCAAGAGCTTGAACCGAAAAGTGCGTGAGGTAAGCTAAGCACTAGAAAAGGGCTTGAAGCGAAAAAATGCACGAGGTAAGCCACGAAGAAAATGTGCAAGGGCTTGAAGCGAAAAATGCACGAGGTAAGCCACGTACCCAAAAACAAGGCTTGAAGTAAAAAGTGTGCGATGTAAGCCATAAAGAAAAAGTGCAAGAGCTTGAAACTAAAAGTGCGTGAGGTAAGCTAAGCACTCAGACAAGGGCTTGAAGCGAAAAATGTGCAAGGTAAGCCACGCACCCAAAGTAAAAGGTTTAAAGCGAAAAGTGCGCGGTATAAGTCATGAAGAAAAAGTGCAAGAGCTTGAAGTGAAAAGTGCCCGAGGTAAGCTAAGCACTCAAACAAGGGATTGAAGCAGAAAATGCTCGAGGTAAGCCACGAAGAAAATGTGCAAGGGCTTGAATCGAAAAATGTGAGAGGTAAGCCACGCACCGAAAACAAAAGGCTTGAAGCGAAAAGTGCACGATGTAAGCCATGAAGAAAAAGTGCAAGAGCTTGAAGCGAAAAGTGCGCAAGGTAAGCTAAGCACTCAAACAAGGGCTTGAAGTGAAAAATGCGTGAGGTAAGCCACGAAGAAAATGTGCAAGGGCTTGAAGCAAAAAATGTGCGAGGTAAGCCACGCACCGAAAACAAAAGGCTTGAAGCGAAAAGTGCGCGATGTAAGCCATGAAGAAAAAGTGCAAGAGCTTAAAGCGAAAAGTGGGCGAGGTGAGGTAAGCACTCAAACAAGGGCTTGGAGAGAAAAATGCGTGAGGTAAGCCACAAAGAAAATGTGCAAGGGCTTGAAGCAAAAAATGTGCGAGGTAAGCCACGCACCCAAAACAAAAGACTTGAAGCAAAAAGTACGCGATGTAAGCCATGAAGAAAAAGTGCAAGAGCTTGAAGCAAAAAGTGTGTGAGGTAAGCTAAGCACTCAAACAAGGACTTGAAGCAAAAAATGCATGAGGTAAGCCATGAAGAAAATGTGGAAGGGCTTGAAGCAAAAAATGCGTGAGGTAAGCCACGCACCCAAAATAAAAGGCTTGAAGCGAAAAGTGCGCGATATAAGCCATGAAGAAAAAGTGCAAGAGCTTAAAGCGAAAAGTGCATGAGGGAAGCTAAGCAGTCAGACAAGGGCTTGAAGCGAAAAATGTACGAGGTAAGCCACACACCCAAAGCAAAAGGCTTAAAACGAAAAGTGCACGGTGTAAGTTATGAAGAAAAAGTGCAAGAGCTTGAAGCGAAAAGTGTCTGAGGTAATCTAAGCACTCAAAGTGCTTGAAGTGAAAAATGCGCGAGGTAAGCCACGAAGAAAATGTGCAAGGGCTTGAAGCAAAAACTGTACAAGGTAAGCCACACACCAGAAACAAAAGACTTGAAGCGAAAAGTACGCGATGTAAGCCGTGAAGAAAAAGTGCAAGAGCTTGAAGGGAAAAGTGCGCGAGGTAAGCTAAGCACTCAAACAAGGGCTTGAAGCGAAAAATGCGGGAGGTAATCCATGAAGAAAATGTGCAAGGGCTTGAAGCAAAAATGTGCGAGGTAAGCCACGCAACCAAAACAAAAGACTTGAAGCGAAAAGTACGCGATGTAAGCCATGAAGAAAAAGTGCAAGAGCTTGAAGCAAAAAGTGTGTGAGGTAAGCTAAGCACTCAAACAAGGGCTTTAAGTGAAAAAAGCACGAGGTAAGCCACGAAGAAAATGTTCAAGGGCTTGAAGCGAAAAAATGTACGAGGTAAGCCACGCACCCAAAACAAAAGGCTTGAAGCGAAAAGTGCACGATGTAAGCCATGAAGAAAAAGTGCAAGAGCTTGAAGCGAAAAGTGCATGAGGTAAGCTAAGCACTCAAATAAGGGCTTGAAGCGAAAAATGTACGAGGTAAGTCACGCACCCAAAGCAAAAGGCTTAAAGCGAAAAGTGCACGGTGTAAGTTATGAAGAAAAAGTGCAAGAGCTTGAAGTGAAAATGTGCAAGGGCTTAAAGCGAAAAATGTACGAGGTAAGCCACGCAACGAAAACAAAAGGCTTGAAGCGAAAGTGCGCGATGTAAGCCGTAAAGAAAAAGTGCAAGAGCTTGAAAGGAAAAGTGCACTAGGTAAGCTAAGCACTCAAACAAGGGCTTGAAGCGAAAAATACGCGAGGTAAGCCACGAAGAAAATGTACAAGGGCTTGAAGCAAAAAATGTGCGAGGTAAGCCACGCACCCAAATTAAAAGGATTGAAACGAAAAGTGCGTATGTAAGCCATGAAGAAAAAGTGCAAGAGCTTAAAGCAAAAAGTTCGTGAGGTAAGCTAAGCACTCTGACAAGGGCTTGAAGCAAAAAATGCACGAGGTAAGCCACAAAGAAAATGTGCAAGGGCTTGAAGCGAAAAATGCGTGAGGTAAGCCACGCACCCAAAACAAAAGGCCTGAAGTGAAAAGTGCGCGATGTAAGCCATGAAGAAAAAGTGCAAGAGCTTGAAGGGAAAAGTGCGCAAGGTAAGCTAAGCACTCAAACAAGGGCTTGAAGTGAAAAATGCACGAGGTAATCCACAAAGAAAATGTGCAAGAGCTTGAAGCAAAAAATGTGCGAGGTAAGCCACGCACCCAAAACAAAAGGCTTGAAGCGAAAAGTGTACGATGTAAGCCATGAAGAAAAAGTGCAAGAGCTTGAAGAAAAAGTGCAAGAGCTTGAAGCAAAAAGTGCGTGAGGTAAGCTAAGCACTCTGACTAGGGCTTGAAGCGAAAAATGCACGAGGTAAGCCTCAAAGAAAAATGTGCAAGGGCTTGAAGCAAAAAATGCGCGAGGTAAGCCACGCACCCAAAACAAAAGGCTTGAAGTGAAAACTGCGCGATGTAAGCCATGAAGAAAAAGTACAAGAGCTTGAAGCGAAAAGTGCATGAGGTAATCTAAGCACTCAGACAAGGGCTTGAAGCGAAAAATGTACGAGATAAGCCACACACCCAAAGCAAAAGGCTTAAATAGAAAAGTGCATGGTGTAAGTTATGAAAAAAAAGTGCAAGATCTTGAAGCGAAAAGTGCCCGAGGTAAGCTAAGCACTCAAACAAGGGCTTGAAACAAAAAATACGCGAGGTAAGCCACGCACCCAAAACAAAGAGCTTGAAGCAAAAAATGCCCGAGGTAAGCCATGATTAAACTGTACAAGGGCTTGAACCGAAAAATGCGCGAGGCAAGCCACACACTCATATAAAGGGCATGAAGCAAAAAATGTGTGAGGTAAGCCACGCACTCATATAAAGGGCATGAAGCGAAAAGTTTGCAAGAAAAACTACTCTCTCGAAATAAGTCATACTTACGAAAGAAAGCCAAATCTATATGAGGCTCAATTTACAAAGACACCGTTACTAAAACATGTTTAACACTTTATTGGGAGCCTAAAAGAGGAAAAATGCTACGAATCGACCGAAGGTCAGATTCCCTAGGCTTGGAAGAGGAACCTAAAATTATTTTTTCGTTACCTTGTCAGACCATTAGGGAGCAAGTAATAAAATTGACGATTCAGGAAAATGAAAAATCGAGCAGATATCGTCAGCATGAGAGTTTGAGAATTTGGCCTCAAAGTTTGGTTCGAGAATTTGACCTCAGGATTTAGCCTGAGAGAGAATCTGACGCCAGAGTTTGACTTGAGAATTTGACACTATAACATTAAATTTAGAGTTTAACATTAGACAACGACGAGAATATATGTACTCTTCCGCAAGGTTATACCTAGTGAAAGAGTTGGGAGTAATTGTTGTGCATGATAAAAAGAATAATAAAATAATAGAATGTGCCATGTGACGCACGAAGAAAACAGGTGGGAAACCAGGTCTATCGCCTTAGAAATAATGGATAAATATGTAATTACAGGCAGAATAAATCTCTATAAATAGGGGTTAGGTATGACTCAAAAACCTAAGTCTCTATTTGGCTTGCAGAAACTCTGCCAAATTCTCTTCTGACTTAAGCATTGGAGTGGTTACATAGGGAACAACCCCTGCGTCCCTCTGATCACTCTCTTTCTTGCAGAACCTCTGGTAGCACGTGACACGAAGATCGAAGAGAAGTTGTCAACAACACGTCATCATTAAGTTTGGCAACAATAGAAATAAAATGTGTAAAAGTACCTAAGGGTTTCGACCACAAAGGGTCATGTTGGGATAATGATGTTTGAACATTTACCTTGATGCTATAATGTTGTTTAAGACTAGGAAGATTAGTTTATGTGATTGGAATAATGTGAAAAATAAGATAAGGGTGATATGTATTTTCAACCATAAGTAATTGGGTTAAATTAATGGTTTTAGTTATTATTTAAGAATGGATTTAATGTATTAAGATGTGTTAAGGCTTGATTGAAAAGAAATTAGCAAGGTTGCATTAAGGACACATTAGTAGAAGCACTTGGCTAAACCAAAGGTTATGTGTAAATGGCATTGTTCAATGAAGCTTGTAGTTGTTAATATGTGTAAATACATATAGGAATGAGCTTATTATTGACTAAAAATATTTCGAATGTCTATGAAAGTAATCTAATGTGATTTATGGAGTTAAAGGTGTGTTTGGTGCCTGAGAAGCTTGCTTGTTGCCCTTAATGTGCAAGAGGTAAGGGATGTAATTTAAATTCGTAATGGTATCCCTTATCTTGCTTTTAACAAATAAAATATTGAAATATGACTTGAATCCTCTAAATTAGCTTTAGGCGATTACTAAACAAGAACTATGAATTTACCACTTTTTAGGGAATATCTCAATTTAAGTTTGCTTAATAAATTTTCTATGAAAATAAATCTCTTTATACTTTAATAACTTTAAATTGATATTTCATCAATGCATAATGCATTTTAGAAATAAATTCATGTGATTTGATAAATTGTGAATTTTGAACTTGATTTATATATATATATATATATATATATTAGAAAATCATTTTTTGAGAATGAAATTAACTATGATTCGATGTGAAATGTTCTTGAGACTTAGGCCACCTTAGTGTATGCCATGAGCATATCATGCACGCTTGCGTGGTGACTGATTATGAGACTCATGCCCATGAGGCATGTTTACATGTGATTTTCACATGGTTAGTGCTATTGGTGCTCGTGCCCTAACTATGCACTTATTATATACGAGATTGTGAGTTGCTGTATGACTTCGGCCCTATCTACCACCTATAATAGCCATAGGTACTATATTTCCTCTGTTAAGGATGGTTGATTATGTTGACTGCATGATAGCTGTGAGACCTCGTATATGTATGGTTATAACATGTGTAATTTGATCAATGAATGCTAATAGACTTGTAATGTAAAGTATAATTAATGTAAGTCCATGGATTCAATGTACATATGTGTAATATGATTTGTAATGTACATACAAGTTTCATTGTGTATGAATATGAAGGAATGAGTTCTTATAAGTGATGAATGTGAATGGAACTCAAAATGAGTAGTGTGGTAAATGGAAGGAAGTTGCATGAATATAAATGCTTAAATTTGGTTTTATATAGTATACCTTATGATATATAAGGAATGCACACAAGTTTCAATGTGTATAAGGTATGAATGGATGTCATTTTCAAGTCATAAAGGTGGATGGATGAGAAAATGACTATGGCAGTAGATTAAGGATGTTTTGGCATAAGTTGCAGGAGGAAAATTGCAAAAAATTTGAAAAATATGAAGGCCAGATCGATCTCATAGGATGAGAGATCGATCTGGAAGAGCCAAAATGCTCTTATTTGGGCAATGGAATAGAGCAGATCGATCTCCAATGGGGCCATATCGATCTCTTAAACATTCTATAATGAAAAGATCGATCCTTAAGCATACAGATCGATCTACTTAGCTCTCTGTTTGGGAGCAGATCGATCTTAAGCTTCGACTGATCGATCTCATGCTTAAAATGTCATGAAAAAAGGGATTTAAGTGGACCAGATCGATCTCCTTAAGATATTTCTATAAAAGGAGCACTGAAATCTAAAAATTTCGAGAAAACAATATCACCCTTCCATTTTTAACCAAACCTAAGTTTATTTCTCTACAATCAGCCATTTCCAGTAAGAATTGAGGGGAGGCCATTAGACACTAAGTTGTTCATCTTGAGGAAGAGAACAACATAGTTGGAACCCAAAATCCCATTGTTGATATTGAAGGAGCTAAGGGCATTATCATTCGGAGCAAGAAGTGAAATCAAATTTGGTAAGCTTCTAATACTCCAGCATAAGTACATTGTGTATTTAATTAATTTTGGAGTTGATTGACATGTATATGGATGATAGAAATCATCTAAAAAGCAATGGAACACATATAACCTAGGAAATGGAATGAATCTAGAGTGAGAAAATGTGATTGAGTATGTTGATGATTTATGGATTATGATAAGCTGTTACAGAAGTAATATGAATGATGTGGAGTGGTTAAATGAAGCCACATTGTGAATTTGGATGAGTTGGTGATTTGTGGGAATTGCTAAGTTGTCAATTGAGTAATGTGGATGATTTGTAATGGGTAAATGAAACTACATTGTGGGTTGAGTGGAATTAGGAAAATGAGCACATGTAGTGTTGATGGAAAAGCCATAGTGAGGAAATATATAGGCCTAAAGGAACACTATGAGCTTAATATCGGTTTAATACCGATTCATTATGAATAAATATGCCTAAAATAATCCATAGACTCGAGATATGTATAGAGAAATGAAATGGGGCCTTATATGAGATGATAAAAGCTATAGAGTGAATTGACTATAGCAAAACCCAAAGGTTGCGTGTAATAGATTGAAATAATGCGAAATATGAATTTGTGCAATTTTGGAGAGTCGTTGGAGATGCAATCGAACTACGCACACGTAAGCAGCTTTAAGGAAGTGAAATCACACGTCGTGATTCCGAGTAAGGGAATTTTGTGAGTATATAGAGGTAGCTGCTCGTATTTTGTGGGTATTTGGGTGTTATAAATTTGCATGATGGTTTGGAAAAGTGGTTGATGATGTATGTGAACAATTATGAGTACGTATATGATTTGGTTTATATGGATGTATAAAAAGGGATAATAAGGCTAATAATTGCATAAATCACGTGTTTTGAATGCTTTCACAAAACACAATGCTTTGATTTAAGCAAATAAAAGGATAGGCTGGCTAGTACTTGAATGATGTTGTGAAATAGCCCATGTGAGGTGCTAAACATGTTTTGAGATATTTTGAATGTATGTGAGCTGCCTATCGTGTGTATGTGATTTAATTCGTGCTGGATCCTCGCTCGCACTAGATTTCGATGTTTTCATTTCTATGAAACGTGCTGGAGCTTAACTCGCACCTTGATTTGGAAACTATGATGATGGTTATAAACAGTACTGGAGCTTCTGCTCGTACGTGGCTTTCGAGTGGTTTTTCTTAAGAGTATAACCATACTAGAGCTATGCTCATATGTGGTCTCTTTATCATAGGATGCATGAGTCGTGCTAGAGCTTTTCTCGCACAAGTTTGCACATTATGATACATATAAGGTTGTGAAAGTTAGTAAGATCCTTAAGCCCTACATCCTTAAGCCAACATCCTTAAGCCCTAGGAGGCGGGGAAGCTCTATTAGGTGGGGAGGCTCTGTTCGGTGGGGAAGCTCTTCTACGGTAAGATCCTTAAGCCCTACATCCTTAAGCTAACATCCTTAAGCCCGAGGAGGCGGGGAGGCTCTGTTCGGCAGGGAGGTTCTCTTACATGGGTACAGAAGGATCCTTAAGCCAACATCCTTAAGCCCTAGAAGGGCGGGGAGGATCTGTTCGGTAGGGAAGCTCTCCTACATGGATATGGAAAATTCTTGGTATGGGGTAGGTAAGACCTAGGAATGGTACTCCCATTCACGATATGAGTTCACAGAGTACATTGTACCGTGTATATCACATGGAGTACGATGTACCATGCGATGGTTATGTGATGAGAAACTCTGACGAGGAACTAACCTCCTTTGTGCCAGCACGACACCCCACACACATAGATTCGTGTGGTTTGGGATGATTTATGATGTAGTGGGTCCACATAGTCACTTGGGATATAGTGACCTGGTCTTTTTATTACATATGTGTGATTGTGATTGTGATTGTCCAAGGTAGACCCGGGGGAGGGGTTAAGCCTTATGGGATTTGATTTGTGAAATGGTAATGATGTTTGTGATGGAGAAAATGGTTTGTGATGGGATTGTATGTGTTTGAGAAAGAGCTTTATGATGTTATTTGAAAAGGATGTTTCAAGTGAATTTCCCTTTTTATTATGTGATTTGACAATGATGAGCATGAGATGGCTTGTACATGATGATTTTACCATGTTTTATTATGCCAATTTACATGATTTAAATACATGATATATGTATACACATATGGCTTAGTTTTGTTTTCCTCATGCTCCGAACTATCAATGATTTATCCATAACATTATCAACATGTAGATAGAGTAGCTATCTACCATGCTTGCATTATTGCCTTACTGAGCGTGTGGTTGCTCATCCCTCTCTATTTTCCCCCTCTACAGAGCGTACATGTGGCCTAGTGAGGACTGAGGCATTTTAGTTAAGACATTCATTGCATCTCCATCACTCAGAAGTATATACATAGTGATTCCTTTTTGTATCTAAACAATGTAAAAGCACAGTAGCCAATTGAAATGTAATTATGGGGGTTGTAGATGTCAATAATCATATTTTGTATAAATGAATGATTGACGTTCAAATGTATGACATCACTTTTATTAACTGAGAATGGATATTGTCAGTGGATTATTATTGACTCATAGCCCAACTGTGCATGGTAAGTTTGTTCACGACCGGGTAAGGTAACATTAAAACACGAAAAAGTTATTGAGATTTTCGGTAATAAGAGGATAAAAAGGTCGTGACAATAGCTATAGTGTCTTTGCCTAGTCTCTATATGAAATTGCTTTATTTTTCAACTCTGGGAATTAATTTGTGAATTTCTACATGAATTATTTATGAACAAGTGTGAAAGTTTGTGAACTGAGCTTGAAAACTTTATATGTCATTTAATTACGAAATTGTGAGTTCTACACTACGTTTTAAGTTTGCAAATGCTTATTGTAAATATTTAAAAAAACATTTGTGATTTATTTAGCCTCGCAGTTCTCATAAACTATTTTTGATGCTTTTGTGTTTTTAAATGCATTTGTTACTAGGCTTTCCCCAAAACTCGCCCTACTCTTTCAGACTATTTGCAGTGGCTGTACCTACGGGGTATATGACGTAGGCTGGTGGACTGGTGCCACCCCAGGCTACATTTTATACCATGTGAGGTTTAACCCCTTTGCGTAATTATTTTCAGACAACCTGTTGGCACAGATACATGTATTCATTTGGATACTTTGGGGATGTAACTAAGTTCAGCATGCTAGTTTACAACTTATTAAACTAAGTTAATTCATGTAATGCATGGTCAGGTTAATTTAAGTATGTTGAGATCTATTTTGGTTTTAATAGCATCACTAATATTATAAATGGTTTGAGGACAAGGTTAAGAAATAAAGTATTATAAAGGTTAAGTAATAAAATGTGTTAGCAACTTACACTGCATAGAAGGCAACATTAAGTTTTAAGGATATAAGTTATAAAAAATATAATAAAATGGCTTGAATTTTCGCTCTTCAGAGGCGTTACAAATTGGTATCAGAGCCCGAGTTGTCTTCTATATGTTTGTATAGGTTAGCTAGAATTAAGATTACATCCCATGTATCTGTTCTTGTCTGGTTACAAATTAAGTATAGTTACTAAAGTTATACTTCAATCAGTTGTTTTGGTACTGATTACATTATAAGTGGAAGATGAGGCCATCGTCGGAGGCACGCTCAACCACCTCTACCACCTCCTCCGTAGCCCAAAAATCCAAATTCTCGCATAGCTAGACTTGAACAATGGCTCGAACAAGGCTTTTAACCCATTGTTACCATTTTTCCATGCACTTCGAGGCAAACAATTCTAAGACGTATGCTACTCAGGCAACACCTGTACCTCTTCCACCACGTGTAGCACCTCCATCACCACTGGCATCTCTGGCACCACATGATCCAAAACCTCTTTTGGCTCAGAACCATACGCATATTCCTCAACTAGAGACCCAACCACAATCTAGAGTTGGGGATAGGGCTTAGAGAGACATGGTCGGACTGTGAGATTTTTTCAAGATGAGTCCTTCGACATTTAACGAGGCCAAGGATCCGGTTTAATAGTGTGAAACCCCATGTATGCATAACTTTGTCATATGTTAATGGAATTATAAGACAGATGATTTTAGATCATGTATATGTAAAGGAATTGTAAATGGGATGGATGAATGTCATGATGCACGTAAAGGATAAATAAAGGCTGAAGTGGCCACAAACTAAACGAATAGAACTTTAAACAAATCAAATTGAAGATACGGAATAAAGACACGAATTGATAATGCATGAACCATGAATTCTAAGTATTCTTTATGAATGCAAGCAATACACACAATTCATATTGTATGTGAATCATAGGAAATGAGTCTTTCCATGCTCTAAATGGGATTAAAATGAAAAATGAGTATTGGAGTAATGAAATAGGAATTTACCCTTGAAAAATCTGGAAAAATGCAGCAGGAAATACCCTAGATGAAGGCCAGATCGATCTCCTATCTAAGGCATATCGATCCCTTTGTGCAAGTAGAACAATTCCAAGTGAATCAGCCAAGGCCAGATCGATCTCCCCATTGAGCAGATCGATCTCCCCATTGAGCAGATCAATCTCCCCAATGAGCAGATCGATCTGCATTTGCCTCTGCTAAACCCAGATCGATCCCCTCTTCAGAGCATATCATCTCTCCCCTTGAAGAGATCGATCTCTCCCCATGAGCAGATCGATCTCTCCCATTTCAATCCTAAGAATTTGATGGCTAACATAAAAGGAAGATCGATCTCTTCACCCTAGCAGATCTATCTCATCACTCTCAATCTATAAAAACCCCACGACAAAACCTCTTTCTTCAACAAACCAACATACCTCTTCCATTTTTACCCAAAATACTAAACTTTCTCTCTTTAGAATACACCCTCTTCCAAAAAGAATTAAGGAAAAGCTATTAGAGTAAAGTTGTTCATTGTGAAAAGAAGAACAACATAGCTTAGAGTCAACATTTCATTTGTTGGATTGAAGAAGAAAAGGAGTCTTCAAACTTGGAAAAGAAGAAAGTCAAGCTATGTGAGTTTCCAATACACCAACTCTAAGTATATATATCTAGTTGTTGTTGCGAGTAGATTGTTGTATGCATTAATGATTGAAAGTACCTAGAATGTAATGGAACAAGAATAACCTAGAATGAGTTTAGTGTGAGAAAATAGATATAGTTGAGTTGATGATAAATGGGTTATACCAATGTGTTAATAATGTTGTATACATGGCATTGGGATGGTTATGTGGAATCAAATTTATGGGATTGGACAAAGTGATGAAATGTGCATAAATGGTAATATTTAAATGCATGAATGAATGGAGGAACAAAGGTTTAAGCATGCAAATCAAGTGTTTGATTGATAAACTGGGTGAGTTACTAGCCAAATTTATTAGGAAAGACACAATGTTGGCCGAATGTGAAAGTGGACTAAGCTTAATACTATAAGGTCCGATAAGATGTATCAATTGTGATAAAGTGATTGATGAATGTTTGTAGCTCCAGAGACCGGATTAGGAGCAAGTTGGATTAAATGAGCTTCCAGCAGTGGAACTTATACTACGCTCGACGTGATTCGAGGTAAGAGGGTTTTGTAAATGCCTAGAGGTAGCTATATGTATTTTGAGTGAAATTATAGGGCGTTAATTTCTTTAACTATTTAATAATGCATTAAGAATTTTTGTGAAAGGTTCCAAAAATAAGGAAAGAGAATATAAGTTTACCTTGGTAGAAATTTTATGAAAGGGGTAGTAAGATCCAAAAATGCATCTACTTTCATGACTTTGATGTTTTCATGATAAAATGTTTGGATATGAACAAAATGGGGATAGGTTGGCTATTGCTTTGTGCGTTTGCATGAAAAAGCACAGATCATGTGCTAAGTTTTATCCTTGAAAACACTTGATATTTTAACTGGAACCATCTATCATATTTGTGTGAGTGTAAACAGTGCTAGAGCTTAGCTCGCACTAAATTTTGATGCATTGATTAATACTGATAGTGCTAGAGCCCCGCTGGCACTAGTTTTATTGATTTATTGTACATGAAAGCTGTATTAGAGCGTTGCTCGTATGAAGATTTAACATGTTTTATAGAAAACCGTGCTGATGCATCCTGTAAACTGTGTATCACGATGAGATGAAACATTGTACACTTGTTTTGAGACATGAAATGGTTACCGGTATGGTATAAGGCAGCTAAGACCTATGGCAGGCACCCCCAAACCATGATAAGGGCTAAGTCCTATGGCAGTACCCTCAGACCGTGTGGATCCACGAAGTACGTTGTATCGTGTATGTCACATGGAGTATATTGTATCGTGTAGTCTTGATGACTAGTTCGTTGAGTTATTGCACAAGTAGGGCTGACCTCACCTCTCTTTGTAGTTGTGCTGCCCTGCACACTGGGATCCGTGTAGCCTGGGATCACAGGGATTTATATCTATGGCAATTATTCCCAACTTGTTTCAAAATGTAACCTACATGCCTGACTCGATATTATGTTTTATTGATAGACTTGGGTAGACCTGAAGGAGAGGCGACACTCGTGATTTAGTTTTAAAAGGAAATATGATTTTATGCACAGGGTATTCCCGAAGGGCGAGATTAAATTTGATTTAAATGAATTGGGATGAGTTTTGATAAGATGAGCATGAGATGTTTTATATGTTAATTTTCCATTTGATATCATGGTTGCTTTTAATGAGTTTTTCATATACTATATGCATATTCATGTGGCATGGTTTTGACCTACCTCATGCTCAAGATATAAATGATTTTGATATCATGTCATTATAAGCACGTAGAAAGTGTAGTTGTCTACCTGCCTACATTATTTCCTTACTGAGCATGTGGTTGCTCACCTTTTCACTTTCCTTCCCTACAGAGCAACCATAGTGGTCGAGAGCGAGCAGAGACTTGCACTCCCAGTGTTCGCTGCTACCAATCGCTGAGAGGTATACATATTATTATCATCTTGTAGCTAAACAAGTACAACACAGCAACACTTTTGGAAATGTAATTTTGGGGGATGTAAACATTTGTAGACATGTATGAATTAATGAAGTTAATATAAGAAATTTAAGTGTCTACAGTTATTATATATAAATGTTAAGTAATATTGGGTATAGTAAGAGGTAACTAGCTCCGAATCATAGCTCAACTATTTTGTGTAGGAAATTATTCACGACAGGGTAAGCTAATGTAAAAAGAAAAACCAAATTTATAGTGAATTTAGATGAAAGAGGGTCATGACAAAGATTGGTATCAGAGCAGAGTTGATCTGATATGAGTCGGAGTTAGTAATAAGAAAAATTTACATCATCATATTGTTGTACTTTGTTTAGATATAAATGTGTATATCTGATGGGTTAGACTAACGAATAACTATGGATGTAGGAATTTAGGCATCATGGCTGTCACACGCAGTGGTAGAGAGGCGAGGGCACGTGCTAGGGGCTGTAGAGGGAGGCCTGAAAGCCATGCAGAACCACAGAGTGAGCAGATCCTGTAGGAGCCTACTAAGAGGCCAGGGGATATTAAGGTACGCTTCGCGAGGTTTGAGCGAAGTTTGGAAACCATTATGGAGCTAGTCGCTCAGCCTGTGTAGGGAGCTCGGGAGAGACAAGGCCCAACTACCCAAGTTGTTGATGCTGGATCGACAGTTGCTTTTGATATGCCTACACAGCCAGCACAGATGGCCAAGGATTCGGTTTGATAGTGTGAGACACTGTGATGCCCCGAAAGCGCGAAAAAATAGGGAAATTTAAAATTTTTCTAACTCGATACACATATCTAGGTGCATTCTTGTACAGTATCATGCATCATCATATATAAATTATAAAGTTACACCTCAGGATATCATCACCTCATATTCATATGTCATACTAATTAGAATTCCCCAATTCAAAGTTAAATACTCCTAATACATCCCATACGTCATTGTTCATCAAGTGTTTGTAAATACAACTTTAGTCTGGGTACATGAAATATTAAAATATACCTCAAGCACAATATGTGGCCTGGAGCTCAAGCCCTCCATTAGCCACTACTCCGTACGTCGCAGGAAAGCTCTCTTCACTTGAAGAAATCTAGGGGGAGATAAAATAGGGTGAGCTTCTAAATCGCTCAATTCATTAACAAAATAATGATTTGCACAGCACAATCATTTTATCTCATAGTTGAAACTCAATAAAAGTGTAGCATGAAAATAGTAAAACATCATTATCATCTCATTTCTCTAAAATCATGTAAAAACATGAGAGTATATGACTCAAGTACAAGTCACAGTCACAAGCATGTGGAAATCAGGATGTGATAATGGCTTTTCTCGTAAAAACGTAATAAAAAGCACCTCAATAGTAATGCACGTGGCGTAGCCACCAAACACAATCTCATGTGTAAAATGAAACTAGGCAAATAAAACTCAAATAAAATATTCGTCATGGCACACCAATATAATTCTCCTCTAGGTGCGCATCCCAGGCATTCTCAAAAGAGGGAACGTCAACAATATGGTGGTGTACATGATATATTGGACTTACGCGTTACCAGAATAAGGCCCGGCCTTACATGCTACCAGAGTAAAGCCTCTCCTCATGCACACTATCGGTCTTACATGCTACCAAAGCAAGGCCTCCCAGCGCTACCAGAGCGGGGGAAAAATATCAAACTTACATGATACAAGAGCAATGCCCGGACTTACATGCTACCAGAGTAAGGCCACCCAACACTACCAGAGCGGGGATCATCTCATGTTACTAGAACATAGGCATCTTTCGTTGCCAAAACGAAGGAATATCGGACTTACATGCTACCAGAGCAATGCCTAGACTTACATGCTGCTAGAGCAAGGCCCGATGTGTATTCAACATGACATGCCTAAAGTCTCAATAATAGTCATTATCATATAAAACCGTTTTGCCTTCACGTAGAACTCATAATGGTTTTTCTCATAAAACTCATCTCAAAACCATTTTGCACTCAACACAAAACATGTCAAAATTGAGCTCAAACCGGTAAAACCACGCACATATTTTTCAAATCAGCACGCCTTAACGTAGAGCCTAAATCACTTTTCACTTTTTAAACTCAAAACAGTTGTAAAACAATTTCACATTTAGTTTAGAACTCATAAAAATTGGGCCCCAACCGGCTATAAAACCGTGTGCAATAATTCATTCACAACTCGTAAAAATATGCTTGTTTTCTCAAATCACATTTCATGCTACAATATCATCACAAAATTGCATACACAAATGAGTTTAAGTTTCCCTTACCTCGTTGCACCTCGTATAGTGCAATCGTTCCCCCAAACGACGGACTAGCCTCGCATTCCTCTCTGGAATCCCGGGCTGTCAAAACGATGCTAAAACATCAATAATTCATCTCAATCACATCATCGAGCACATATTTTCTCATATTCTCGTTAAATACTACAAACCTCATTTTTCTCATATTCATATCATAATCCACATTCTCATCCACTACATTTCAAATCCAACATTTTTAATGTATAATATCCATGCCAAAATCACCTCATTGCCTCGATTCCAATTTATAGCCAAAATCCTAAAATTATCACAAATTGTATAACATCATCATCACTCTAACAAAATCACAATTTCATCAACTCTAATCATTTCCTAGCTATTTTATCACAACACTCATAGTCACAATTACCAAAATCACCTCAATATCAAAGATTAAAGCTTAGAAATTTACCCAAAACTTATGGAGAGCTCTATTCACAACTCGATTCAATTCGTCCTTTGATTTCCAAGTATGTTGTTCTCCTTTAGATGAGGAACAACTTTCCTTCTTGCCTCTGCTTGAGATTTGCACAGAAATGGGGGTTTTGGAGGAGAGAGAAAGCTAGGGTTGCAAAAATGGCGATTTAGGGAGAGAAAGATTGATTTCCAGAAAAACAAAGGGGTCTTTGTATAGGCCGAAGGTAGGAGATCGATTTGATCCTTGATGAGATCGTTCAATCTTTGAATTTGGGAACGTTTTGGGGTAATTTTATGCCTAGGAGATCGATTTGTCGTGAGGTGAGATCGATCTCATAATTACTTCATGAGATCGATCTACTCCTTGAGGAGATCGATCTTCTCTTTGCAGAAACATTTGTAGATCGATCTGCTTGCATATGAGATCGATCTGTATATCAGTTCTTGCATATTTTCTGCATTCTGGAGCCATGAGATCGATCTCATAATTGCTTCATGAGATGATCTGCTCCTTGAGGAGATCGATCTTCTCTTTACAGAAACATTTAGAGATCCATCTTCTTGCATATGAGATCGATCTGCATATCAGTTCTTGCACATTTTCTGCATTTTGGAGCCATGAGATCGATTTCTCTTTGAATTTGGGAACATTTTGGGGTAATTTTATGCCTAGGAGCTCGATCTGTCGTGGGGTGAGATCGATCTCATAATTGCTTCATGAGATCAATCTACTCCTTGAGGAGATCAATCTACTTGCATATGAGATCGATCTGTATATCAGTTCTTGCATATTTTTTGCATTCTGCAGCCATGAGATCGATCTGCTCCTTGAGGAGATCGATCTTCTCTTTACAAAAACATTTGGAGATCCATCTGCTTGCATATGAGATTGATTTGCATATCAATTCTTGCACATTTTTTGCATTATAGAGCCATGAGATCGATCTTCTTATACTTCATCATATTTAAAACTTGTGTGTACATTAACATATTATAATTACATACACCAAATTACAGTTCTCATAACTAGGGTATACAGAATTCTCAATTCTCACATCCTCCCCACCTTTAAAGAATTTGGTACTCCAAATTCAACTCGACTCATCAAACAGATGGGGGTACTTCTCCTTCATGAGGCTTTCCAATTCCCAAGTTACCTCTTTTATTGAGTGATGTTTTCACAAAACTTTCACTAAGGGGATGCTTTTGGTTCTATGTACCTTCAATTTTCTATCAAGAATTTGGACGGGTTCCTCAGTGTAGCTCATATCCTCTTGTATGTCTATCTTTTCATACTCTATGACATAAGAAGGGTCCAGGTGGTACTTCTTGAACATAGATAAATGAAAGGTGTTGTGTATTCCGGACATCTGTGGGGGTAATGCCAAGCTGTAGGCTACCTCTCCCACCCTCTCAAGAATCTCGATGGTCCAATGTATCGAGGACTCAACTTCCATTTCTTTCCAAATCTCATTATACCATTACTCGGTGATATCTTTAGAAATACTGCATCACTAACATCAAACTTGAGTGGCCATCTATGTACATCCGCATAGCTTTTCTGTCTACTCTGTGCAGCCCGTAATCTTTCACATATGAGTTTCACACTCTGTACAGTCTGTTCAACAAGTTCGGGAGCATTATCCTTCTGTCACCCACTTCTTCACATGCTACGGGGGATCTACACCTCCTACCATATAGAGCCTCAAAAGGTGCCATTCCAATACTCGTATGATAGCTATTATTGTACGTAAACTATGCTAGGGGTAGATGATCATCCCATGATCCCTTAAAATCCATCGTACATGCCCTCAACATATCCTTCTGGGTCTGATGTGAGATCTGAGAATTTCAGACATATTTTAATGATGTAATAAGAATTTGAAGTGTGATTTATTGAGCTAAGTGAATTGTGGGAATGATAATTGGAGATTTATATGTTAAGTGTTAAAATAAATGTGAAACTATGAGGACATATCGATCTGGGAGAAGGAGAGATCGATTTGGTGAGTTATAAACGACAAAGAAGGAGAAATTTAAGGAGCAGATCGATCTGGGAGAAGGAGAGATCGATCTGGTGAGTTAAAAATGACGAGGAAGGAGGAATTTGAGGAGCAGATCGATCTCCAATGGAAGAGATCGATCTCTAAATGATTCTGTTTGAGAAAGGATCGATCTCATGAGGAAGAGATTGATCTCCAAATGATTCTGTTTGGGAGAAGATCGATCTCCTTAGGAGCAAATCGATCTCATAAAACCATAAAGAGATCGATCTCACCCATCGACAGATCGATCTCCTAGGCATAAAATTGCCCAGATCGTCCCCAAAATTCAAACGCAGATCGATCTCACCCCTCGACAGATCGATCTCCTACCTCCAGTCTATATAAGGAACCCGTGTTTTTCTCCTGCAATTTCACTTTCTCTCTCTTCCAACCCTCATTTTACCAAAAACCTAACTTTCTCACTCATCCAAATCACCCATTTTCGGCCGAATCAGCTGTTGTGGTAAGAAGGAAAGTTGTTCCTCATCAAAAGGAGAACAACATACTTGGAAATCGAAGGACGAATCAGATCGAGGCGTGGGTTGTGCGTCTCACAAGTTTTGGGTAATTTCTAAACCTCGATCTTGATATTTGAGCTGATTTTGATGATATTAGTGGTTGTCATTGTGTTGAAATAGTTGAGAAATGATTAGGGATTGATGAAATTGCAATGTGGTTGGAGTAATGTAGATATTTGGTAATTTTGAGAATCTGTGCTATAAATGGAAATATAGACAATGTGATGAATTAGCATAGATAATTGGCATGAGAAATGTAGGACATTGAGATATTATGAATGAGGTTGTAGTTTAGGGTTGAGTTACGAGAATCAAGAGATATGAGGAGTTATGAGCAATTATGCTCGATTTTGAGAATTGAGGTTTATGAGATAATTGAGTGTTGATGTTTTAACATCGTTTGGACAGCTCGAGAGTTCCAGAGTGGAATGCGAGGCTAGTCCGTGATACGGGGGAAACGATTGCACTATACGAGGTGCAAAGAGGTAAGGGAAATCTAAACCATTTGTGTATGTGAATTGTAAACTATTTTAGCATGAATTCTGGTTTATAAAACAAGCATGTTGGGTTTTGTGTTGAGATTTAATTGCACACGATTTTTATAGCCGGTTGGAGCCCAATGTTTTTATGAGTTTATAACTGGGCTCTACGTTAAGGCAATATTGAGATTTGAGAAATGTGTGCGTGTGCTTTGCCGGTTGGAACTCGGTTTTATTACGTTTTGTGTTGAGTACAAAACGATTTCAAAAGAGTTTTATGAGAGAAAAACCATTATGAGTTCTACGTGAAGGCAAACCTGTCTTATGTGATAAGACTTAGGTGTGTAGTTGTGAGTACACACCGGGCATTGCTCTGGTAGCATGTAAGCCCGATTTCTTCTCCGTTCTGGTAACGTGAGAACAACCCATTCAGTGGCTGTGCCACGTATACTTAGTGGCCGTTGCCACGTTGAGAAACCCCATTGGTGGCTGTGCCACGTTATACCCCATTGGTGGCTGTGCCACGTTGAGGAACCACATTGGTGGCTGTGCCACGTTGAGAAACCCCATTGGTGGTTGTGCCACGTTATACCCCATTGGTGGCTGTGCCACGTTGAGAAACCCCATTGGTGGCTGTGCCACGTTAAGAAACCCCATTGGTGGCTGTGCCACGTTATACCCCATTGGTGGCTGTGCCACGTTATACCCCATTGGTGGTTGTGCCACGTTGAGAAACCCTATTCTGTGGCTATACCACGCGAGAAATTAAATCAGTGGCTTTGCCACGTGTGTTTTGTGGCTATGCCACGTGAGAAATTAAATCAGTGGCTTTGCCACGTGTGTTTTGTGGCTATGCCACGTGAGAAATTAAATCAGTGGCTATGCCACGTGTGTTTAGCGGCTGTGCCACGTGCATTATTTTTACTGTGATTTTATCACGTTATTTGAGAAAGCGTTTAACGCGTTATTTTCACATGCTTTGTTATTGCTCTAGAGTGAGCCTTTTACTTCATGTTTTCACATGATTTGAGATATGAGAATATCGTTTTGAGTACTTTCATGCTATGGTTTTCAAATGAGTTTCACATACAAATAAACCTTTTGTGATGTGCATTTTGGTTTATGAAATGAGTTCCTTACCCCCTTTACTGAGCGATTTAGAAGCTCACCCTGTTTTTCATTCCCCCCAGAGTTCTTCAAGTGAAAAAGGATCTCCCTGCGACGTACGGAGTAGTGGCTAGTGGAGGATTCGAGCTCCAGGCCATATATTTTGTACTTTGAGGTATATTTTATCTTTTCAAGTACCCAGACTATTATTGTAATTGCAGGCACTTGATGTATAACATTATATGGGATGTATTAGGATTAATTAACTTGAGATGGATTAATGTATTTGATATGATATATAAATTCTAGTGATGAGATCCTGAGGAATGATAATTATGATGATGTATGACACTGCACAGGAATGCACTCTTAATTGTGAATTAATGAGTAAAAAGTTTTAAATTAGCCCTATTTTCCGCATTTTCGGGGCATGACAGAGTTTTCTTGGTATCAGAGCTTAGGGTGTCTAGTACTGTCAGTGTCGGTTAAGTGAAATAGAATACATCCCAAGTGTTTGTAATAGTCTGGTCATGAACTGAAATTGAGGATTGAGATTTCAATCGATTGTGATATGTACGCGCAGGAGACGAGTTGAGATAGAGAATGAGTAAATGACGAGGTCGTTCGAGGAGGCAGGCAGAGTCCCCTCCGCCACCTGTCCCACAACCAGAGAGTCTTAACTCTCGATTTAATCGGATTGAGACCGATGTGAGGCAAGGTTTTGAG
This sequence comes from Firmiana major, assembly GCA_033439115.1. Classification (NCBI taxonomy): domain Eukaryota; kingdom Viridiplantae; phylum Streptophyta; class Magnoliopsida; order Malvales; family Malvaceae; genus Firmiana; species Firmiana major. Next base: position 47,242,792 of record CM065905.1, read on the forward strand.
CAGATGGCAGCGTTATTCGCGCAACACTTTGGAGTTAATGCCTCGGATACTACCCCTACACCACCACAAGGACCTCTCATACCCCCAGTGCCTCCCGTCACTCAGCCTGAGGATAGAAGTATGGTCCGACTAAGGGATTTTCTGAAGATGAATCCACCCGCATTTAAGGGAAAGAAGGATCCTACAGAGGCTGAGGAGTGGTTGACGGAATTAAGAATTATATTTGATTTCCTGGGGTGCACCGATGCTGAGAGGGTCAGTATGAGTGCCTATATGCTGAAGGGGAGAGCTCGAGATTGGTGGGGTACTACCCAGGGTATTTTGATGTCCCACCATGATGTGATTGGTTGGGAAGAGTTTCAGACAGCCTTTAGGACCCAATATGTACCACGAGCCACCCAGAGAAAGAAACAAGCCGAGTTTTTGAGTTTGGTACAGGGTGACATGTCTGTAGATGACTATGAGAGCCAATTCACAGCGCTATTGAGATATGACCTAGAGACCTTCAAGAGTGAAGAGCTTCGCACAGAGAAGTTTGTGTATGGGTTGAAGCCCGTCATCAGAGATAGATTGATAGGGCTATGTATTACTGAGTTTGGAGATGCTCTGAGACGAGCACAAGAGATTGAAAGAGGGATTGAGATGGTACAATCCCAGAATGAGCTCAGAGCGGTGAATAGAGATAAGGGCAAGAGGCCAGCACTTTTCCAAACAGAGGCTCGGAGAGGTTCCTTCAGAAGGGCAAGGATTGAGGTACAGAAGGGCAGATTAGAGAGACCCAGAGGTTACCCTAATATCAGAGAGACCCCTCGAGATGTCAGGCCTGATACAAGGTTTTGCAGAGATTGTGGCCGAATGCATGAGGGAAGTTGTACTGGGTCGATCCATGGATGTTTTAGATGTGGTGACATGGGTCACAGAGTGAAGGACTGTCCCCAACCTCAGATACCACATGCTCCGGAGCCCACTAGACAACAGCCTCAGAGAGTGGATCCCCGGAGACGGGCCACTGCGGCAGAGAAAGGGAAGAAACCTGTGGCACAGAGACGTGTGTTTGCCCTGGATAAGGAGACCGCAGACACTTCGGCAGAAACTATAAGAGGTACACTCTCTGTCTGTAATCATAAGGCTCATGTGTTGATTGATTCAGGATCCATGCATTCCTTTGTTTCTGAGCATTTTGCATGTAGATTAAACTTGAAGTTTGAACCTCTAGAATACATACTACATGTAAATACCCCTATGCGTGAATCCCAGAGAACTGAGTTAATCTGTAGAGGATGTGAAATAAAGGTGGGAGATAGAGTGATGTTAGCAGATCTAATCATGTTGAATATACATGGGTTTGATGTAATTCTGGGGATGGATTGGTTGGCAACCAATCGAGTGAGTTTAGACTGCTACACTAAGATTGTAACTTTCTCCCTACCTGAACCTTACAGTGTACGATTGAGATATTGAGGAAATGAATATGTGGAATTCTAGTAAGTAATTTGAAAATTTTGATATTATTTTGGAGAATATTAAATATGATTGTTCATGTGAAGGTTATGAGGCACTCATCTCAGACGATGAGCGGGAACATCCGAGGATTGAGGATATACCTGTGGTGTGTGAATTTCTGGATGTTTTCCCAAATGAATTGCCAGGTTTACCACCAGAGGGAGAGCTGGAGTTTACCATTGATTTGTTACCAGATACTCAGCCGATCTCTAAACCTCCTTACAAGATGGCATTAGTGGAACTTGAGGAATTGAAGAGACAACTACAGGAGTTATTGGATCAAGGGTTTATTAGACCCAGTGTTTCTCCGTGGGGAGCGCCAGTACTATTTGTTAAGAAGAAGGATGGTAGTCTCAGATTATGTGTAGACTACCGGTTGTTGAATAAAGCTACGGTGAAGAACAAATACCCATTGCCCAAGATTGATGATCTACTGGATCAGCTAAGAGGGGCATCAATCTTTTCTAAGATTGATTTGAGATCGAGCTATCACCAATTGAGGATCAAGGAAGAAGATATTCCAAAGATGGCCTTCAGGACGAGGTATGGCCATTACGAATTGCTGGTGATGTCCTTTGGATTGACGAACGCCCCTGTAACATTTATGAGATTGATGAACGAGGTGTTCAGAGACTATCTGGATAAATTTGTGATAGTCTTTATTGATGATATCCTGGTATACTCTCAGTCGTATGAGGAGCATGCACAGCATTTGTGGTTAGTACTTCAGATACTCTGAGATAAGCAATTATACGAAAAGCTTAGTAAGTGTGAGTTTTGGTTGAACCGGATAGCTTTCCTTGGTTATATAGTCTCAGAGGAAGGAGTATCAGTGGACCCAAGCAAGGTGGAGGCTGTGCTTAATTGGGAGAGACCGAGGACAGTCACTGAGGTGCGAAGCTTCCTTGGTTTGGCAGGGTATTACAGAAGATTTGTGGAAGGATTTTCAAGGATTGCTGCCCCTTTGACTAAGCTCACGCGCAAAGAGACTCCATTTATATGGACTGATCAATGTGAGCTCAGTTTTCAGGAATTAAAGAGGAGATTGACAGCGGCACCTGTGTTAACTATTCTTGAGGGATCAGGAGGATTTTCGGTGTATAGCGATGCATCTCACCAAGGATTGGGGTGTGTGCTTATGCAGCACGGAAGAGTGGTCGCATATGGATCGCGACAGCTGAAGGACCATGAGCGGAATTACCCACGCATGATTTGGAGTTAGCCGCTGTGGTATTTGCTTTGAAGATCTGGCGACACTACTTATATAGGGAAAGATTCCAGATCTTCACTGATCACAAGAGTTTGAGATATCTCTTTGATCAGAAAGAGTTAAACATGAGACAAAGGAGATGGATGGAACTCCTTAAGGATTATGACTGCGAGATTCTATATCATCCGGGTAAGGCGAATGTAGTTGCTGATGCCCTGAGCAGGAAGAGTATGATATCTGCTATGATGATCAGGGAATGGGATTTGTTAGAGCAGTTCGTCGAACTTCGGATCAGAGTTAAAGAGGTAGAGACTGGATTTTTGGCTAACTTGTGGATAGAGCCCAGGATCATGGATCAGATTAGAACTAGGCAGCGCAGTGATCAGAGATTGATAGATATGGTTAGCCAAGCTGAGCAGAGTTCGCAGTCGGATCTCACCATCAGTGAGGATGGATTGTTGAGATTCAGAGGACGGATCTGTGTACCGGACGATGATACCCTGAAGAGACAGATACTGAGAGAATCCCACTGCTCGCGATACACCATGCACCCAGGGAGTACTAAGATGTACCGAGACTTAAGAAAGGTGTATTGGTGGAGTGGTATGAAGCGAGACGTGGCAGAGTATGTGGCTAGGTGTTTAGTATGCCAGCAAGTGAAAGCTGAGCATCGGAAGCCCGGAGGACTACCACAGCCCTTACCTGTACCTACATGGAAATGGGAGCATGTCACTATGGACTTTATTATGGGTTTACCGAGGACCCGAAGAGGTCATGACGCTATATGGGTTATAGTGGATAGATTGACCAAGAGTGCCCACTTCCTTGCCATCAAGAGCACAGATACTGTGGATGCCTTAGCTGAGCTATATGTCAGCGAGATAGCTAGATTACATGGGGCTCCAGTGAGTATTACTTCTGATCGAGATTCCCTGTTTACTTCCAGATTTTGGACCCAGTTTCAGGAGTCCATGGGATCTCGATTGAGTTTTAGTACCGCCTATCATCCTCAGACAGATGGTCAGTCAGAGAGGACTATTCAGACCCTGGAGGATATGTTGAGGGCGTGTACGATGGATTTTAAGGGATCATGGGATGATCACCTGCCCCTAGCAGAGTTTGCATACAATAACAGCTATCATGCGAGTATTGGAATGGCACCTTTTGAGGCTCTATATGGTAGGAGGTGTAGATCCCCTGTAGCTTGGGAAGAAATCGGTAACAGAAAGATAAATGCTCCCGAGCTTGTTGAGCAAGCCGTACAGAGTGTGAAACTCATATGTGAGAGGTTACGGGCTGCACAAAGTAGACAGAAAAGCTACGAGGATGTGCGTAGACGGCCACTCGAGTTTGATGTTGGTGATGCAGTATTTCTGAGAGTATCACCGAGCAAGGGTATCATGCGATTTGGGAAGAAAGGGAAATTGAGTCCTCGATACATAGGACCATTCGAGATTCTTGAGAGAGTGGGAGAGGTAGCTTACAAATTAGCATTACCCCCACAGATGTCCGAAATACACAACATTTTTCATGTGTCTATGTTGAGGAAGTACCACCCGGACCCTTCTCATGTTATAGAGTATGACGAGATGGGCATACAGGAGGACATGAGCTACACTGAGGAACCCGTCCGGATTCTCGATAGAAAGGAGAAGGTACTGAGAACCAAGAGCATCCCATTAGTGAAAGTTTTGTGGAAACATCATTCAATGGAAGAGGCAACGTGGGAACTAGAAAATCTCATGAAGGAGAAATACCCCCATCTATTTGACTAGTTGAGTTGAATTTGGAGGACCAAATTCTTTTTAAGGTGGGGAGGATGTGAGATCTGAGAATTTCAGACATATTTTAATGATGTAATAAGAATTTGAAGTGTGATTTATTGAGCTAAGTGAATTGTGGGAATGATAATTGGAGATTTATATGTTAAGTGTTAAAATAAATGTGAAACTATGAGGACAGATCGATCTAAGAGAAGGAGAGATCGATCTGGTGAGTTATAAACGACAAAGAAGGAGAAATTTAAGGATCAGATCGATCTGGGAGAAGGAGAGATCGATCTGGTGAGTTAAAAATGACGAGGAAGGAGGAATTTGAGGAGCAGATCGATCTCCAATGGAAGAGATCGATCTCCAAATGATTCTGTTTGAGAAAGGATCAATCTCATGAGGAAGAGATCGATCTCCAAATGATTCTGTTTGGGAGAAGATCGATCTCCTTAGGAGCAGATCGATCTCATAAAACCATAAAGAGATCGATCTCACCCCTCGACAGATCGATCTCCTAGGCATAAAATTGCCCAGATCGTCCCCAAAATTCAAACACAGATCGATCTCACCCCTCGACAGATCGATCTCCTACCTCCAGTCTATATAAGGAACCCGTGTTTTTCTCCTGCAATTTCACTTTCTCTCTCTTCCAACCCCCATTTTACCAAAAACCTAACTTTCTCACTCATCCAAATCTCCCATTTTCGGCCGAATCAGCTGTTGTGGTAAGAAGGAAAGTTGTTCCTCATCAAAAGGAGAACAACATACTTGGAAATCGAAGGACGAATCAGATCGAGGCGTGGGTTGTGCCTCTCACAAGCTTTGGGTAATTTCTAAACCTCGATCTTGATATTTGAGCTGATTTTGATGATATTGGTGGTTGTCATTGTGTTGAAATAGTTGAGAAATGATTAGGGATTGATGAAATTGCAATGTGGTTGGAGTAATGTAGATATTTGGTAATTTTGAGAATCTGTGCTATAAATGGAAATATAGACAATGTGATGAATTAGCATAGATAATTGGCATGAGAAATGTAGGACATTGAGATATTGTGAATGAGGTTGTAGTTTAGGGTTGAGTTACGAGAATCAAGATATATGAGGAGTTATGAGCAATTATGCTCGATTTTGAGAATTGAGGTTTATGAGATAATTGAGTGTTGATGTTTTAACATCGTTTGGACAGCTCGGGAGTTCCAGAGTGGAATGCGAGGCTAGTCCGTGATACGGGGGAAACGATTGCACTATACGAGGTGCAAAGAGGTAAGGGAAATCTAAACCATTTGTGTATGTGAATTGTAAACTATTTTAGCATGAATTGTGGTTTATAAAACAAGCATGTTGGGTTTTGTGTTGAGATTTCATTGCACACGATTTTTATAGCCGGTTGGAGCCCAATGTTTTTATGAGTTTATAACTGGGCTCTACGCTAAGGCAATATTGAGATTTGAGAAATGTGTGCGTGTGCTTTGCCGATTGGAACTCGATTTTATTACGTTTTGTGTTGAGTACAAAACGATTTCAAAAGAGTTTTATGAGAGAAAAACCATCATGAGTTCTACGTGAAGGCAAACCTGTCTTATGTGATAAGACTTAGGTGTGTAGTTGTGAGTACACACCGGGCATTGCTCTGGTAGCATGTAAGCCCGATTTCTTCTTCGTTCTGGTAACGTGAGAACAACCCATTCAGTGGCTGTGCCACGTATACTTAGTGGTCGTTGCCACGTTGAGAAACCCCATTGGTGGTTGTGCCACGTTATACCCCATTGGTGGCTGTGCCACGTTGAGAAACCCCATTGGTGGCTGTGCCATGTTGAGAAACCCCATTGGTGGCTGTGCCACGTTATACCCCATTGGTGGCTGTGCCACGTTGAGAAACCCCATTGGTGGTTGTGCCACGTTATACCCCATTGGTGGCTGTGCCACGTTATACCCCATTGGTGGCTGTGCCACGTTGAGAAACCCTATTCTGTGGCTATGCCACGCGAGAAATTAAATCAGTGGCTTTGCCACGTGTGTTTTGTGGCTATGCCACGTGAGAAATTAAATCAGTGGCTTTGCCACGTGTGTTTTATGGCTATGCCACGTGAGAAATTAAATCAGTGGCTGTGCCACATGTGTTTAGCGGCTGTGCCACGTGCATTATTTTTACTGTGATTTTATCACGTTATTTGAGAAAGCGTTTAACGCGTTATTTTCACATGCTTTGTTATTGCTCTAGAGTGAGCCTTTTACTTCATGTTTTCACATGATTTGAGATATGAGGATATCGTTTTGAGTACTTTCATGCTATGGTTTTCAAATGAGTTTCACATACAAATAAACCTTTTGTGATGTGCATTTTGGTTTATGAAATGAGTTCCTTACCCCCTTTACTGAGCGATTTAGAAGCTCACCCTGTTTTTCTTTCCCCCCAGAGTTCTTCAAGTGAAAAAGGATCTCCCTGCGACGTAGGGAGTAGTGGCTAGTGGAGGATTCGAGCTCCAGGCCATATATTTTGTACTTTGAGGTATATTTTATCTTTTCATGTACCCAGACTATTATTGTAATTGCAGACACTTGATGTATAACATTATATGGGATGTATTAGGATTAATTAACTTGAGATGGATTAATGTATTTGATATGATATATAAATTCTAGTGATGAGATCCTGAGGAATGATAATTATGATGATGTATGACACTGCACAGGAATGCACTCTTAATTGTGAATTAATGAGTAAAAAGTTTTAAATTAGCCCTATTTTCCGCATTTTTGGGGCGTGACATCTGAATAGTCCTCTCTGACTGACCATCTATCTGAGGATGATAGGCAGTACTAAAGCTCAATCGAGATCCCATGGATTCCTGAAACTGGGTCCGAAATCTAGAAGTAAATCGGGAATCTCTGTCAAAAGTAATACTCACTGGAGCCCCATGTAATCTAGCTATCTCACTGACATATAACTCAGCTAAGGCATCCACAATATCGGTGCTCTTGATGGCAAGGAAGTGGGCACTATATTTTGCTCTTGCATTTTGCATTTTGGCATTCCCGTATGAAAGTCTGCTACATTCTATTCGTGCAGCAGCTGGCCGACTTTGCCCAGCTCAGATTCTGATTGCTGCAACAAGACACGCTTGAGCCGACACTCTTGCAAACCTTACCTGTAGAAATCAATATACATAAATAGAAAATGACAATGAACAGTAATAATGAAGAAAAACAGAGGCAAACAAAGGAGACATTATGGCTCTCGATTATGGTTACTTTGTTGCTGTCCAGCTACCCATTGAACACACTCTCTCGATTCTGAATGCAAACATCTCAAAGCAAGTAGAAACTAAGAAGAAGATACTGAAACTAACACTGAACACTAAATCATAAATGAAGAAGGATTGTAAAACATGAAAACAGTCGGCTCCAAAGGTTACGGTTTAGTTGCTAAAGAAAGGATAACTTTTTCCCACATCATCCATTAGTCATGTTCCTGCTAGCTACCGACAACCGCACCTCCTATAGATGGCAAGAATGAAGCAACCCGAATACACCAAAGAACCTCAAACCGAGAGCTAACTAGAAAATATAATCTATGTAAATAAAACTTGAAAAATAAAGTAGCTAATTTTTACCAAACTGAGAGCATGAAAATGATATTGATTTCCATTGAAAAGAAAAATTATCCAAGACTAGAAAATAAAGAACATAAAAATGGAATTAACATTACAAGTGAAAATGGAGCTAACGGGAAAATAAAAGAAAGGGAAAGTAAATCCTAAAAAATTTAATCTAAAACTATTCTACTCTAGACAAGATTAGACTACATTAACTAGTTCTACACTAACACTACTCCTAACTTACATCTACTCCTACTTACCTCGTTTTTCAATTGCCATCCTTTCCTTTTTATACACACACTTAGGGGTAAAATTGTAATTTTTCCATCCTAGATGAGTTGGCATTGTTTGGTCACTTGTCTTCACACCATTGGCTCCTTGAAAAAAATATTTCCATGTCATCTGTCTTCTTGTCCAATTGGATGTGCTCGGTGGCATGGCTCGTGTTGTCCACGTGGTCCAATCTTGATTTTAGCCCAATTCCAGCCCATTTTCTACTAAAATATTCAAAATTCATCTGAATTTAATTTATCTGCAAACACGAGAATTTTAATTAAATAAAGGGGATAATTAACAAAATAAATTAGGGATTTAAATAATTAATTAGGAAATTAAGCACAAATAATTCTAAAAAATATAAAATTATCACACCCCCAAACTTGAGCTTTTACTTGTCCTCAAGCAAAACAAAATAATTGCAGGAATAACAAAGTACTAAACAAAATAATTTCCCTAATATCATCCTAAAGAAAAAGTACAGACTATGATCTTAAAGACTCACAATTACAAGTCCAACAATCAGAATCATTCAATCATAAGTCCTAACCCAAATTGGACTCCTCGTGAATGTGTGGAAAATGTCAAAGTCACTTCACAGTACATTATCCGGATCAGATTATGCAAACACAGTGAATGCAAAGTCAATGACATGTGATCATTCCCATAAGTTTGCTTTTCACTTCTATCTCCACCAATGTAGTCACACTTAACCAAATATCAATAGGACTTCATTAAGCTTGTAATGTAAGGCTGGGCCTAAGGTATGATAAAGTCGATTTAGGTGTAATTACCCCTTAACGTGAATTACTTCTAGGATCTTAATGTAAAAGCTCAATTCATTCCCCCAAACTTATTTAATTCACTAAACTTTTTATTCTATTTTTGTATTTTTCTTCTTTCTTCTTTTCTTTTTCTTTTTCTTTCATATTTTTTTTTATACATACTCCTTCACTATCATTTAATACCCATATAGCTCACAATATATCCAAATGACTTTTCATGCTTTCGGGGTAAGGGATAGGAACAGAGTATTTAAGCTAAGGCAAATTTTGCAGGCGTATTTACAGAGAAAAGCTTATTTGGCCCAGATGGGTGAGTAGGGGTAAAATATGTACAATGATGGCTAGAAAGGCTCAATCGATCCAAAGATGGCCTAAATCATTTCTCTAATTAAGTGCGATCTAATATTTCACCTCGAGATTAGATCAAACAAATTCTAGAATATGATGCACAAAATCAATTGAACAAATGCAATCCTATGTACACATAAGCTTTCTCTAAATAAATATACAGATTCATGACATGACATGTGTATAAAATGAGGCAATCACAATCAGAAGTAAGACAAATTCAAGAATTCAACTTCATGATTTTCCTATAATCATGCTTCTCAGTTAATCAAAGTCAGACTAAATCACGAGGTCATATCATCGGAATATGGGAAAACTACATGCTAAGCACTAAATCATCCCAAAATCAAACAACTTAAGATCATATTATCGAAAAAATTTTGAAAATTCTTTCTCAGATTTTCGAAAAAAATTTGAAATGTTTTCCAATTTTTCCCAAAATAACTCAAGTGATATCCCCTCCCCCAAACTTAAAGTGTACAGTGTCCTCAGTGTGCAGATAATATAAGAATTTAAGCTCAAAGACAGAGTACTCCCATTTCTGATGATGATGATGAACAATCGAAGCTTGATTGAAAACATAAGACTGGAAAAGAAATCTGTAACCTAAACAAAGAAAGAAACAACAGAGAAGAAAAAAAACTATGTACAAAGCGAAAAGGAAAACACAGCCACTTCAAATGCAGCTAAAGAAAACAACACTCAGCAGCAGTGCGAAGAGTAGGAGAGTCAGCTAAAGTGGTGATAGGGTGTTGACAGTCAAATCCTCCTGAACCCTATCTATTTCCTTCTTTCTCTTAGATTTCTTATGCTCAAACATTTTATCTTCCTTACCCTCCACCTTAAAACACTCTTGAGAGTCATCAGGGGGCTTCAAAGGTTTGAAAACATGAAATGTTACCTCCTGATATAGGACTCTCATAGTCAGCTCCCCCTTTTGTACATCTATTAAGGTTCTACCAGTCGGTAGGAAAGGTCTGCCTAGTATAATGGGGACTTCCCTGTCTTCCTCGATGTCTAAAACAATAAAATCCGTAGGGAAAACAAATTTGTCCACCTTTACTAACACATCCTTAATGACCCCCTTTGGATATTTAATGGATCGATCTGCTAGCTGAAGGGTCATTGTAGTGGGCTTGACATCCCCTATTCCTAACTTCTGATAGATAGACAAAGACATTAGATTGATACTAGCTCCTAAACCACACAGGGCTCTGCTAAAGAATAGATTTCCAATAGTGTAAGGTATGGTAAAACTCTCGGGATCCTTAAGCTTGGGGGTAATTTCCTCTAAATAATTGTACTACATTCCTCAGTTAAGGCCACCGTCTCATAATATTCCAACCTTCTTTTCCTAGAGAGGATATCCTTCAAAAACTTCACAAAACTTGGCATTTGCTCTAAAGCATCTGTGAAAGGAATGTTGATGTGAGGCTTCTTAAAAACCTCAAGGAATTTAGCAAATTATCGTTCCAGCTTTTGATCCTGGAGCCTCTGAGGAAAAGGTACTGGTGGTCTAACCGGAGGGGATGTAGTAGAAACATGTGTAGCATCAGAGGATGAGGAAGGCTGTGAAGTAGAAGAAGAGATAGATGAAGAAGCGTCTACCCTTGATTCCCTTACAGCCTGATCCTGATGTTCCTGCTCTTTCTGAGCTGCTTCGTTAGAACCTATAGGTTTATCAACTATAGGCTGTTCAGGTCCAGACTTAACTTGTGGCTCATCTAGCTCTCTGCCATTCCTAAGGATGATGGATTTGACATATTCCTTACCTTCCCTTTGCTTAACAGGATTAGCTTCAGTGTTACTAGGAAGGGTCCCTTGAGGACATTGGCTAAGAGCATTTGCTATTTGTCCCACCTAAACCTCTAAGTTCTTAATTGAAGCAGCTTGATTTTACAGGATCGTTGAGAACATTTCCTCAAGCGAAGGCTTCTTCTCAGCTGCTGGTGCGCGGTAATGTTGGGGCTGCATAGGTTGTGGTGGTGGTTGATGGAAGTGAGGTGGATGATGTTAAAATTGAGGTGGGGATGGTTGATAAGGTGGATGATATGGAAATTGTGATTGTGGTGGTATATGAATCGGTGGAGCTTGAAAACTAGGGGGTTCTACAGGTCTAGAGTGAGAAGTTTGACCTTGGTTTTAGCTCCAAGAGAAGTTAGGATGGTTCTTCCACCTTGGATTATAGGTGTTTGAAAAAGGGTTGTTCTGTTGCTTAGGGAGGGCAACATACTGAACCGATTCTAATTTAAGCGGACACCTATCCACAGAGTGTGTACCATTACACAGATCGCATGAAAGGAAAGGACTTTGGACAGAATAAATCGGATTAGGACTTGTAGAAGGATTATGCTGGGTATTGAGCAACTCTACCTTCTTCGTAAGATTAGCGATTTAAGAGGTCAAGGTAGACAGCATGTCGAGCTCATAAATACCTGCCTACTTCTTTGGCAATTGCCTCTCCAAGGACCATAGATAATTGTTAGCTACCATATTGTCTAACAATTCGTAAGCTTCCTCCTCTTTTTTGCACATTAGCGCTCCACCAGCAGCAGCGTCAACAATGGTCCTATTTTGGCTTGTAAGTCCGTTGTAGAGGTCTGGACTTGCAACCACAAAGGTAGGCCATGGTGAGGGCACTTCCTAAGAAGCTCCTTATATCGTTCCCATGCTTCGTAAAGAGATTCAGAATCAGACTGGGCAAAGGAAGATATGTCGCTACGAAGTCTGGCCATTTTAGAAGAAGGGAAAAACTTAGCTAGAAATTGATGGGCTAACTCGTCCTAAGTAGAAATGGATCCTGGAGCCAAGGAGGTTAACCAGTGTCGCGCCCTATCCCTAAGTGAGAAGGGGAACAATCTAAGCCTAAGCATATCATCAGATAATCCATTGTGTTTAAACGTGTTGCACAAGTCCAGGAATTGCCCAAGGTGAGCATGTGGCTCATCGTGCGGAAGCCCACTGAATTGTAAAGAGATCTGGATCATCTGGAGGATGGAAGGCTTAATTTCGAAGTTGTTTACATGGACATCTGGTGGCCTAATGCCGAAATAATATCCTCCAAACGTCGACACCTCATAATATCCAACAGTTCTAATTTCCCTATTCTCTGCCATGATGTTTTGCAGCGGAGCTATTAATTTCCTAGAATCCTTTCTAATTTTCCTAAGGGTTCTTTCAATTTCAGGATCTAGAGGAAAGCTATCATAACTCCTGGCTCTACATGTGCAAAAATCTAAAAGTCCTTAGAAAATTGTTTTTAGTTTTTTAATTTTTCAAATTTTTTTATTTTAATTTCAATTAACTAATCTAGATTAAACTTCTAAATATTTACAACCTAAATATTTACAAGCTCGAATTATACCTAAGCATAATTTCACCGATATTAATTAACGACTAATTAAAACTTCCCCTGTAACAGTGCCAAAAACTTGATACGCCCTGAAGGTATTGTCCGTAAGTGCACGGGTCGTACAAGTAATAATGGGATTTGAGTCCCTAGTTATCGTCCCTCAGAGAAGTTGGTTAGCCTAATTAACTACCGGTTAATCTTACCCTAAGTATATTGTAGCAAATTATGAAATTTAAGGTGGGTGATCTACATGGATAACATTAAAATTACTGGAAAGTAATAAAATAATAAAAACTAAATAAAACTGAGCTAAGATTACTTACAGTGCTCCACACAATTAAAAGTAAGTACCTACAAAAATAATTAAAACAGTTAAAAATTCATTAACGCAAATAAAATAAAATGCAAATATGAAAATAACAAAACAAGATTAATTAAACTACAATTAAACTAACCTAAAATAAGATATGCATGTAATTAAGCTACTTAATAAAAATGCAAATTAAACTAAACTAAAATTTAATGAAAATAAAATCCTAGGAAATTAAGAAAATAACTATAAAACTACATGTCTAAAATATTAATTCTACATTACTCCTAATTATATCTAATTACTAATTAAACAATGAAATCTAACTAATGCATGATAAAATAGAAATGAACTAAGGACATAATTAAATCTAATTCATGAACTAATCAAGCTATTGACTATAACTAATCATGCAACTAAGTTTATAATTTAACTCCTTAAGCTAACACATTGGAAGTGGGCTATTCTAAAATGCAAGAAAAATGGATTATTGTGCACAAGACAAATGCCAAACAAGCCTTAATCAATTTGCAAAACATCAAAGTGGTCCCAATTGCACTATGCACATCTTCTTCATTATTTCGTTTTGCTGCCCAGGAGGTTAAACGTATTGTCTAGGCCTGCTGTCTGCTGCATCTCCTGCTCCTGCAATCTTCCACCAACTCTGCTCTCGGTTTCGTGCACTTCTTCCTTTTCTGCATAACTCCAACACCTCACGTTACCAACCACTTCAGCTGTTGTTTCTGGCCAGACCTGCTCCCCGCACATGTCCTGCTCCTTCTTCTTCTCCACTTCTAGCTGTTGTCCAGATTTGCTCTCGGTTCCAGTTTTACTCCTGATTGTTGTCCGCTTACTACTGTTGCTGCTCTGCCTCGGATGCCCAGCTCACTTACGGTTTGTCCAGGCTTGCAGCACTGTCCCGAACAAGATCAGGCACCACTACTGTTGCTGCTCTGCGTTGCATGCCTAGCTCACTCACGATGTTTGGCTCCTGCTCATGCTCTAGGTTGCTCTCGATTTTCTCTTCTGCTCCTGGTTGATCAACTCCTCTTGTTCCTCTTAATTGTTGCTGTAAGTGCCATGCAATGCACTGCATTTTTCTCCTGCATTCTGCATTTTAGCATTCCCGTATGAAAGTGTGCTGCATTCTGTTCGTGCAGCAGCTGGCCAACTTTGCCCAGCTCAGATTCTGATTGTTGCAACAAGACATACTTCACCCAGCACTACTGTAAACCTTACCAGCAGAAATCAAGATACATAAACAGAAAATGACAATGAACAGTAATAATGAAGAAAAATAGAGGCAAACAGAGGAGAAATTGTGGCTCTCGATTATGGCTACTTTGTTGTTGTCTAGCTACCCATTGAACACACTCTCTCGGTTCTTAATGTAAACATCTCCAAACAAGTAGAAACTAAGAAGAAGATGTTGAAACTAACACTGAACACTAAATCATAAATGAAGAAGCATTGTAAAACATGAAAACAGTCGGCTCCAGAGGTTACAGTTTAGTTGCTAAAGAAAGAATAACTTTTTCCCACATCATCCATTAGTTATGCTCTTGCTAGCTGCCGACAACCGTACCGCCTATAGATGGCAAGAATGAAGCAACCCGAATACACCAAAGAAGCTCAAACCGAGAACTAACTAGAAAATATAATCTATGTAAATAAAACTTGAAAAATAAAATAGCTAATTTTTACCAAACCGAGAGCATGAAACTGATATTGATTTCCATTGAAAAGAAAAATTATCCAAGACTAGAAAATGAAGAACATAAAAATGGAATGAACATTACAAGTGAAAATGGAGCTAACGAGAAACTAAAAGAAAGGGAAAGTAAATTCTAAAAAATTTAATCTCAAACTATTCTACTCTAGACTACATTCGACTACATTAACTAGTTCTACACTAACACTACTCCTAACTTACATCTACTCCTACTTACCTCATTTTTCAATTGCCATCCTTTCCTATTTATACACACACTTAGGGGTAAAATTGTAATTTTTCCATCCTAGATGATTTGGCATTGTTTGGCCAAAAAAAATTAATCTAAAACTATTCTACTCTAGACTACATTAGACTACATTAACTAGTTCTACACTAACACTACTCCTAACTTACATCTACTCCTACTTACCTCGTTTTTCAATTGCCATCCTTTCCTATTTATACACACACTTAAGGGTAAAATTGTAATTTTTCCATCCTAGATGAGTTGGCATTGTTTGGCCACTTGTCTTCACACCATTAACTCCTTGAAAAAAACATTTCCATGTCACCTATCTTCTTATCCAATTGGATGTTCTCGATGGCATGGCTCGTGTTGTCCGCATGGTCCAATCTCGATTTTAGCCCAATTCCAATCCATTTTCTACCGAAATATTCAAAATCCTCTGGATTTAATTTATCTGCAAACATGAGAATTTTAATTAAATAAAGGGGATAATTAACAAAATAAATTAGGGATTTAAATAATTAATTAGGAAATTAAGCACAAATAATTCTAAAAAATATAGAATTATCAGTAATACACAGTACTGTAAACGTATATGATGTCAGGGATGTAAGGTTATGTAAATACCATTGTGTATGTATTTAATTAAAGTCAAAAGATAGTAAACTCTGATATGTGAATGTGATTATGGAAATGGAATGGTAAATAGGTGAGAGAGGACTAACACCGAATCATAGTCCAATTGTTTGGTAAGATGGTCACGGTGAGAGAAAGGTAAGAATTAAATAATAATTGAAAAGTGAAAAAATTTGTAGTGATTTTAGGTAATTTGGGTCGTGACATACGGTTTAGCAAACGCATACATGGGCTCAAAATAAATATTCAATATAAATAGGAGAGATGTGGCATAACCCTTAAGTTTGTCATGGAACCAATTACACAATGTAAACATGCCTATGGCCATAGTGACTACCGCCCTATCCTAGACTGATCAGGTCTAGACTAGGGTACTGAAGACGGGATCAAGGTCTACAATAGTAGGTAGCTGGCATCGTAGGAAGATCACACAGAACCTCCTACCGGTGCTACTTTAAAAATCTCAATGCCACAAAGGCATCTCCATGAAGCACTTGGCACCGTAGGGCAATCACACAGAACCTCCTACCGATGCTACAGATGACTCTCATGTCTCATAAACTCGATGCCACCCAGGCACCCTAGTGAAGCACTTGGCACCGTAGGGCAATCACACAGAACCTCCTACCGATGCTACAGATGACTCTCATGTCTCATAAACTCGATGCCACCCAGGCACCCTAGTGAAGCACTTGGCACCGTAGGGCAATCACACAGAACCTCTTACCGGTGCTAGAGATGGCTCTCATAGGACATGACTGCCACACAAGCATTTTCAGGGATCGCCACCATTCTCAAAAACCAACCACCACGACGAGTGTACAGTATAACTACAAAATCATTTCAATTCAAAACCACAGTTTGGGAAAGTAAACCTTTGACTTTAAAACATGCAATATCATTACAAACAAACAACCACCATTAAGTTTAAAAGTTTTCACATTTTCGAATCACATTTAAAATAGCTCATGCAAACAAGTAACAAAAATCATGCCGTAGTGAGGGAAATGATAAAATCAAAAGATGCGGCGCTTGCACGCAAGTTTGAGTTTTGTCGTTTTTAAAATCTATTAGCATAAAACGAAATATTCACCCACGTAATAGCGGTTTGACTAAAGCTAGCAATTTCAAAAATAAAAATAAATGTTGCAGGATTGAAAATCAAGTAAAGTACATAATTGTATTAAATAAATCCTAAAATTTCTCGCTAACCAAATGATTTCTGTTTTCTAGTCAGATTTTAACTAAATCTAGGTATCTCACTAGCTTTAAGTCAAAAACAATAAAATCATGTATGGTAGGTAATTAACTTTAAAATAAATCCTAACTACACTAGCAGCCTATGGTTCCTAGTAAAGTTTTAGCTTAACCTGAGGTATCCTACTAGCTACGAGTTATATAAATCCCTTACGCAACTGATGCGCAACAACAACCCTTATCGCCTTAGGCATGCATATATGTGCCTAAACTTCCTTAGCACTCATCGAGGCAGTTATTGCATTTCCACATGTAAAACATTCGGTGATCAGTCTCCATACTTATTTCAGTTTATAATTTACTTAAAATAGTTGCAAACTACCAAGTGCTTCATTTAAATTCAAATCATGTATTTCTCCATTGCTTAATCTGTTTAGACTTTAATCCTATATCTACTCCTAGTAAGTCGAATCCTCTACCTAAGTTTCCATTTCATTTTACATCCATTTGCATTAAGCTTAACATGTAATTGTAAACTCATTTCCAGATTGATATAACTATTAGTTTATCTTACTAAACAAAATTGAACTAAAGAAAAGTACCTTATTCTTTCTTCATGTAGCCGAATATCAAATTTACACTCTTCCTAATATATTAAATTTTGTATACATTTTGATCTTATAAGGACTCATATACACATTAATTATTTCTAGAAAATAATCTACACTATCCATTTAAGTTCAACTTAATTTCCAAATCTAAATATTCATCCATAAAACTACATGCACCCAATTTATATACTGATTATATTATAATTTTATAGTTTTAAATCATGTAATCATAAAACTACATTAATCGCATTGTAATTTATGATTTAAACCTTAAATCCTAGCTAAACAACTTATCCCCAATTATCTCTAAGTGACCGTAACTAATCCTTATGTCCATTTCATATTTTCTTTCAACAATAAATTAAATCTAACTTGGTAAATAGTAAATTCAACCAAAATATGTTCATAAATTTTATCCAAAATATAGGTGTTTAATCTAATTATCAAATTCCCCGTATTTTGTCAAATTACAAATGCCTAATTTTCCTAAATTCTTCAAAACACAATTTAAATTAATTTCTCCAACAATTATACATTTATTGCCCAATTTACATAAGAATTTAGCTAGGTAAAATTTTGGTTTTTACCTAAGAATCTACTGGTACAAAAATAGAGAAGTAGAAAAAATTTGTTTTCCTGGTTTGGCTACTGTTGGTGTCGGAGGAGAGAGAGGAAGATCTGATGGGGAAGGACGAGGAAAGGGAGGTCGCTGGGACTTGGGTTTGGAGGGAAGTCGGCGTCGGGTCTTCTTCGGTGGTCGCGGTTCGAGAAACAGAGGAGGAGTCGGGGGGGTTCTCGGGTCGCTCGGTAGAGGGGAGGGGAAGAAGGCATTTTCGGTGAATGGGAGGGAAGGAGGCATCGTCGATGGGTCTTCTGGCGGGCTCTTGGTCATCGATGGTAATGAGGGTGGTCAGCAGAGGAAGGAAACAAAGAGTGAGGGGGGTGTCGGGTGGGCAAAAATCATAAGAGAGGGCGTTTTGTATTCGGGAGAGGGAAAAGGTGTCGTCGGTCGCAGGGAGGGCTTCGGTCGCCAGCGATAGTAGAGGGAGGAGGACGACAGGGGGACAACAACGAAAGGGTGAGAGGTTCGAGTGAGCAGAAGAAAAGAAATGAGGGGGGTGTCGTGCGACAGGGAGAATCCCTGTGGCGCGACCCAGTTTTTTTTCCCAATTTTTTTTACTTTATTTATTTATTTATTTATTATTATCATATATTTATTTATTTATACCTAGATAAATATATCAATATATATGCAATAAATTTAAATTTTACTACTAAATTATAAAGTCCTTATATATTTAATTACTTATATAAATTTTATTACCAAATTATAAAACTTTCCCTCTTTAATTTATATTTCATCTTTTTAATTATATTTTGTCTTATAATCACTATGATTAAATTATTTTAGCTTTTTGGTTTACCTATTTTAGTTAAATTCCTATAATATATTTAATAACTTCCTACACTTAATCTAATAACGTCAATCTATTCATTAACTAGTTAATTTGTTTCATGACACATTCATGCATAAACATTCATGTAAACTAGTATTTAGCTAAATATCCAGATAAACAAGTTACTGGTCTTACATTTCTCCCTACCTTATTGAATTCGATCCTCCGAATTCTCGAGCCAAGTCAAAAGAGTTGTGGGTATCTCTCTTGCATCAAGCTCTCCAACTCCCATGTCGCTTCTTCAGAAGTATGATGTTGCCAGAGAACTTTGACAAGAGGAATGGTTTTAGACCTCAGGACTTTATCCTTTTATTAATAATCTGGATCGGTCTTTCTTCTTAACTCAAGTCTTTCCCGATCTCCAAGGGCTCATAGGTAATAATGTGAGAAGGATCAGGCTGATCTCTACGGAGCATAGATACATGGAATACATTATGTACCTCGGCCAGTTGGGGTGGTAAAGCTAGTCGGTACGTTACCTCAACAACACGCTCCAATATCTCAAATGGTCCTATATACCGAGGACTCAACTTGCCCTTCTTCCCAAATCTCATAACACCTTTTGTCAGAGAGAATTTTAAGAAGACATGATCACCCACTTCAAACTTCAAATCCCTTCTCTGATGATCTGCATAACTTTTCTGTCTATCTTGGGCTGTCTTGAGCCTTTCACAAATCATGCGAACCTTCTCGGATGCTCGCTCAACCAAGTCTAGAGCATAAATCTTCCTCTCACTAACCTCTTCCTAACCAATCGGTGATATACATCTTCATCCATAAAGAGCTTCATACGGGGCCATTCCTATGCTAGCATGATAGCTATTGTTATATGCAAACTCTGCCAATAGCAAGTGCTCATCCCACAAACCTCCAAAGTCAATCACGCAAGCACGTAGCATATCCTCCAAAGTTTGTATTGTCCGTTCGGATTGCCCATCAATCTGTGGGTGGTATGTTATGCTAAACTGTGTCTTGGATCCTAAGGACTCTTGAACTTACTTCCAAAATCGAGAAGTGAACCTAGAGTCCCTGTCTAAGGTGATACTAACTGGAGTTCCATGTAGTCTCACTATCTCATTAATAAACAATTCTACCAGCACATTAAAGCCAAGAAGTGGGCTGATTTGGTAAGCCTATCCACAATTACCCAGATTACATCGTGCTTCATTCGAGTTCTGGGTAAGCCTATAACAAGATCCATCGTTATGTGTTCCCACTTCCAAGTTGGCACAGGTAAGGGTTGGAGTAAACCTGCTGGCCTTTGGTGCTCTACTTTTACTTACTGGTACACCAAGCACTTAACTACAAACTCTGCAATGTCTCGTTTCATTCCAGGCCACCAATACACCATTTGTAGATTTTGGTACATTTTCGTACTACCAGGATGCAGAGTGTACTTACTACTGTGGGCTTCAGTCAAAATTAACCTTTTCAGATCTTCATCACTGGGCATACAAATTCGACCTTGGAACCTCAACAACCCATCACTACCAATCTCAAACTGCATATTCTGGCTCTCATGAATTCGTCCAAAGACCTCAAGTAATCTCTGATTAAACTTTTGAGCTTGTCTAATCTGTTCCATCAACTTTGGTTCAATCTTGAGACTAGCAACTATAGGACTCTGCTCAGAAGGTGTTATATCAATACTCAAGCTTGCAAACTATCCTAATAACTCTCATTCTTTGACCATCATATAAGACATTGCACCCAAACTTTTCCTACTTAATGCATCAGCCACAACATTAGTTTTACCTTGGTGATACAGTATCTCGCATTCATAGTCCTTTAATAACTTCATCCATCTACGTTGTCTCATATTCAGTTCCTTCTGGGAGAATAGGTACTTCAGGCTCTTATGATATGTATAAATCTGAAACTTTTCTCCATAAAGGTAATGTCTCCATATTTTTAATGTTAATACCACCGCTACCAATTCTAGATCATGCGTGGGATAATTCTTTTCATCTTCTTCAATTGTCGGGAACCATACACCACTACTTTTCCATTTTGCATCAACATACATCCCAATCCATTATGGGACGCATCACTATACATTGTAAATCCTTCGGGACCATCTAGTATTGTAAGGATTGGTACAGAAGTCAATCGATGCTTGAGCTCTTAAAAACTATGCTCACACGCCTCACTCCACTCAAACTTGACATCTTTACGAGTAAGACGTGTCAAAGGAGTGGCTATCTTTGAAAATCCTTCTACAAACCTTCTATAGTACCCGACTAATCCAAGAAACCTTCTGTAGTCAGGGGATCATTGTATTCCTTGTTTTGTTCATTTGCAGCTTAAGCTTTAATCAATTTTTTTTTTACTGTTTGTATTTCTATCGGGTGAGCTTACTTTTTTGTGTTTACTCTTTGGTCTGTATTATTGTGTACTGCTATATAGTTGTCCATCGTTAATCGGGTACTGCACATATGTATTACAGGATTCTTGTAGAGCAGTTTTTATTTTTCTGTTTGCACCATGTTTTGCATATTCTTACAATCAGCTTGCTGCATCCAGTCTCTATAGACGTGTAATGCCGAGGAGCTTATGTTAGGTGGTGTTGTCTGTTGCACGAACAAGAGCTGAATTGTGAGGGGGCCATGACTTTTGAAGCTGATGGGAGTGTTTCTGATAGGTGTAAACGGAACACAACAAGACGCAGTAGCTAGATAACCATCCTTTGTTCTGCTCTGTTTCCATACATTGTTACTGTTCATTTGTTTTGTTTCATTTTCTTCTCTTCATATGTTGTTTTGGTATCTACTATGATTTATTGCAATCAGTTTAGGTTTTGTTTATTATTACATTTTTCTATTAATGGTTGAAATGATTTTCTTTTCATCCTGTTAGGTTATCTTCGTGGAATCCATTCATTGCTACTACATTGCGATTGGAGGTGGAACGTGCAGAGACTTGAATTGCTACTTGATCTGTCTCAGCTGCGGACATAAGCGTGGCATTGCTGGAAAGCAGTAGGCGATGCTGGATCCACCTGCACGACTTCTCATGCTGGAAACAACTGCTATCTAAGACGTGCCTGCAGGATCAAGTTCATTGCAGATAGACTTCAAGCAAGAGTTGACATGAAAGCAAATTCGGTATCGGCTCCTGGATAGAATGTTGTTGGCAGCACGATCGTAGCTGCAGAATTCTGTTCTGCGTTGATGTGCTTGTAACAGAAGCAGTACAATGCAGTAGAATAGCAACTAGGAGCAGAAGCAAGCAAACAGTACTATACAGGTGCTGTTGGCAGCATAGTACAAGGAGTTGAGCAGGACATTGTCCTGAGCTTAATCGAAAGAAGACAGTGGATGAAAACTGCTGAACAGTAAGGTGAAGTAAGGGTGTTGGCGCAGGGATTGGGCAACTGAAGTAGGAGCTGCTACTATATGCTTGCTGGATTCTTCTCTGCATTGAGAATAGCTGATGTGTGTGGGGCTGAAGTTGTGCAGGGAATGGAGCTGAGCAGGAACTGAGAGCAGGAGCTGAACATGCAGACCTAGAAATGAAGGAAACGTGCACACTACCATCGCACAGGAGGGACCAGTATCGAGGCAGTTGGTAGATTTCACAATTCGATTAAGGCCATGTTTGGTCGTTGGGAGTTATCAATAATCCATTTTTCCTGCATTTCTCATATTTGATATTATTTATTTTCAATATTAATTGTTAGTTTCAGTAAAAATTGATTCCTGAATTAATTTTCAAGTTAGTTTAATTTTCTTAGTTTATTAGTTTAAGGATTAGTTTAATTTTATAAATAGCTAATTTGTGACTATATTAGGATTTAGGAATTAGATGTTGCACTTAGGATTAAATTAGAGGACTATTATTTTATGCATTTTTAAGTTTTCATTTTAAATTGAAAAATCCAAAAATATTATTTCTCATGCATTAATTAGATTTTTTTTAGTGTTAGTAATTAGTTAGAGTTAGATTTAATTTAGGATTAATTTATATAGGTAGTTAATTTCTTAGTTAGATTTAAGAATTTCCTTAAGTTAATAGGATTTTATTTCATTAGACTTTAGGTTAGTTTAATTTGCATTTCTATTAATTAGTTTAATTACATGCATATTTTAATTTTAGGATTGTTGAATTTTAGTTTAATTAATTTTGTTTCTTATTTTTATATTTGTATTTTTAATTGCGTTAATTAATTGTTTTAATTATCTTTTGTAGGTAGTTGATGTTAATTACTCAGAGCTCTGTAAGTAATTTTAGCTCGTTTTTATTTTCTTTAGTTTATAGTTTTTATTATTTACAGTATTTTTAGCCTTAGTAGATCACCTATTGAAAATTCATAATTTGCTAGAATATACTTAGGGTAAGATTAACCGGTACTTAACTAGACAATTCAACTTCTCTGTGGGATGATAATCTGATACTCAAATCCCATTATTACTTGTATAACCCATGCACTTGCAGATAAAATGTCTAGGTCTCTTATAGTGGGCACTACTAGTCGCGTATCAAGTTTTTGGCGCCATTGTCTGGGAAGTCTTAATTAGCCAGTAATTGATATCGATGAAATTATGCCTAGGTGTAATTCTAGTTTGTAAATATTTAGGTTGTAAATATTTAGAAGTTTAATCTATATTAGTTAATTTTCTCTATCAAAAAAATTAGAAAAAAAATTGAAAAATTTAAAAACTAAAAAAAAAAATTTAAGAACTTTTTGATGTTTGCATGCGTAGAGCCAGAAGTTATGGTTGCTTTCCTTTAGATCCTAAAATTGAACGAATACTTAGAAAATTTTGAAAGGATTCTAGGAAATTAATAGCTCCTCTGTAAAACATCATGGTAGAAAATAGAGAAATTAGGACCGTTGGAGATTATGCAGTGCCGACGATTGGAGGATATTATACCGGCATTAGGCCACCAGCTATCCCTACAAACAATTTCGAAATTAAGCCTGCAATCCTTCAGATGATCCAAACCTCGCTACAGTTCAGTGGACTTCCGCATGACAACCTACATGCTCACCTCGGGTAATTCTTGGATATGTGCAACATTGTCAAGCACAATGGATTGTCTGATGATGCGCTTAGGGTTAGATTATTCCCCTTCTCACTTAAGGATAGGACGCGACACTGGTTAACCTCCTTACCTCCAGGATCCATTTCTACTTGGGGCGAGTTAGCCCATCAATTTCTAGCTAAGTTTTTCCCTCCCTCTAAAATGGCCAAATTTCGTAGCGATATATCTTCCTTTGCCCAGTTCGATTCTGAATCTCTTTACGAAGCTTGGGAATGATATACAGAGTTTCTTAGGAAGTGCCCTCACCATGGCCTACCTTTGTGGCTGCAAGTCTAGACCTTCTACAACGGACTTACGAGTCGAAATAAGACCATCGTTGACGTTGCTGCGGGTGGAACTCTAATGTGCAAAATAGAGGAGGAAGCTTACGAGTTGTTAGACAAGATGGCTGCTAACAATTATCTATGGTCCTCGGAGAGGCAACTGCCCAAGAAGTTGACGGGTATCTATGAGCTCGACACGTTGTCTGCCTTAACCTCTGAAATAGCTAACCTTACGAAAAAGGTAGAGTCGCTCAGTACCCTGCATAATCCTTCCACTAGTCCTAATCTTGTGCATTCTGTTTAAAGTCCTTTTCTTTTCTGCGATCAGAGTGGTGGTACACGCTCTATAGATAGGTGTCCGTTTAACTTAGAATCGGTTCAGTATGGTGCCTCATCTCAGAAGCAACAGAACAACCCCTTTTTAAACACCTACAACCCAGGGTGGAGGAACCATCCTAACTTCTCTTGGAGCCAAAATCAAGGGCAATCTTCTAATTCTAGACCTGTAGGCCCCCCTGGTTTTCAAGCTCCACCGATTCATGCACCACCGCAGCCGTAATTTCCATATCATCTGCCTCATTAACCATCCCCACCTCAATTTCAACATCATCCACCTCACTTCCATCAACCACCATAACCTATGCAGCCACAACATTTACTTGCACCAGCAGATGAAAAGAAGCCCTCGCTTGAAGAAATGTTCACAACGATGCTACAAAATCAAACAGCTTCTATTAAGAACTTAGAGGTACAGGTGGAACAAATAACGAATACTCTTAGTCAGCATCCTCAAGGGACCTTTCCTAGTAACACTGAAGCCAATCCTGTTAGGCAAAGGGAAGGTAAGGAACATGCTAAATCCATCACCCTTAGGAGTGGCAGAGAACTAGATGATCCACACGCTGAGTTCAGCCCTGAACAGCACATAGTTCAAGAATCCTTAAGTTCTAACGAAACAGCTCAGAAAAAACAGGAACATTAGGATCGGGCTGCAAAGCAATCCAAGTTAGGTGCTTCTTTATCTATACCTTATTCTACTTCACAGCCTTCCTTATCCTCTGATGTTATATATGTTACCACTACATCCCTTCCAGTTAGACCACCAGTACCTTTTCCTCAGAGGTTTCAAAACCAAAAGCTTAACCAACAATTTGCTAAATTTCTTGAGGTTTTTAAGAAACTTCACATCAACATTCCTTTCACAGATGCTTTAGAGCAAATGCCAAGTTATGTGAAGTTTTTGAAGGACATCCTCTCTAGGAAAAGTAGATTGGAAGATTATAAGACGGTATCCTTAACTGAGGAATGTAGTGCAATTATTAAGAGGAAATTACCCCCAAGCTTAAGGATCCCGGGAGTTTTACCATACCCTGAACGATAGGAAATATGTTCTTTGGTAGAGCCCTGTGTGATTTAGGAGCCAGTATAAATCTGATGCCTTGGTCAATCTACCAAAAGTTAGGAATAGGGGATGTCAAGCCTACCACAGTGACCCTTCAGCTAGCTGATCGATCCATTAACTATCAGAAGAGGGTTATTGAGGATGTCCTAGTAAAGGTGGACAAATTTATTTTCCCTTCGGATTTTATTGTATTATATATGGAGGAAGACAGGTAAATCCCCATTATACTAGGCAGACCTTTCCTCGCTACTGGTAGAACTTTAATCGACGTGCAAAAGGGGGAATTGACCATGAGAGTCCTAAATCATGAGGTAACATTTAATGTTTTCAAACCTTTGAAGTTCCCTGATGACTCTCAAGACTATTTTAGGATGGAGGATATAAGGCTTGAGCATAAGAAATCTGAAAGCAGGAGGGAAGTAGATAGAGCTCAGGAGGATTTAGCTGTTAACAATCTGTCACCACTTTGGCTGACCCTCATACTCTTCGCCCTACTGCTGAGTGTTGTTTTCTTTAGCTGCATTTGAAGTGGCTATATTTTTCTTTTCACTTTGTATATAGTTCTTTTTCTTTTTCTTTTCTGTTGTTTCTTTCTTTGTTTATGTTGCAGATTTCTTTTCTAGGATTACGCTTTCAATCAAGCTTCAGTTGTTCATCATCATCAGAAAGGGGAGTACTCTATTCTTGAGCTTAAAATTCTTACATTATCTGTACACTAAGGACACTGTGGACTCTAAGTTTTGGGGAGAGGAAATCACTTAAGCAATTTTGGGCAAAATTGGAAAAAATTTCAAATTTTTTCCTAAAATCTGATAAAGAATTTTTTAAATTTTATCGAAAATATGATATTAAATTGTTTGATTTTGGGATGATTTAGTGCTTAGCATGTAGTTTTCCCATATTTTGATGATATGACCCCATGATTTAGTCTGACTTTGATTGAATAAGAAGCAGGATTATAGGAAAAGCATGAAGTTGAATTCTTGAATTTGTTTTAATTCTAATTGTGATTGCCTCATCTTATGCACATGTCATGTCATGAATCTGTATATTTATTTAGAGAAAGCTTATGTGCAAATAGGATTGCATTTGTTCAATTGATTTGGTCTATCATATTCTAGAATTTGTTTGATCTGATCTCGAGGTGAAATATTAGATCACACTTAATTACGGAGATGATTTAAGCCATCTTTGGATTGTTTGAGCCTTTCTAGCCATTCTTGTACATATTTTACCCCTTGTCACCCATCTAGGCCAAATAAGCTTTTCTCTATAAATACACCTGCTTATTTTTTTTCCTTAGCTTAAATACTCTGTTCCTATCCCTTACCCCGAAAGCATGAAAAGTCACTGGGATATATTGTGAGCTATGTACATATGGGTATTAAGTGATAGTGAAGGAGTATATATAAAAAATGAAATGAAAATGAAGGAAAAAGAAAAAGAAAAGAAGAAAGAAGAAAAATACAAAAATAGAATAAAAAGTTTAGTGAAATAAATAGGTTTGGAGGAAATAAATTTGAGCTCTTACATTGAAGATCCTAGATGTAATGCATGTTAAGGGGTAATTAAACTTAAATCGACTTTATCATACCATAGCCCTAGCCTTACATTACAAGCTTAATGAAGTCCTATTGATCTTTTGTTAAGTGTGACTACATTAGTGGAGAGATAAGTGAAAAGCAAACTTATGGGAATGATCACTTGTCATTGACTTTGTATTCACTGTGTTTGCATAATCTGATCCGAGTAATGTACCGTGAAGTGGCTTTGACACATTCACACACACACGAGGAATCCAATTTGTGTTAGGACTTATGATTGAATGATTCAGAATGTTGGACTTATAATCGTGAATCTTTGAGATCATAATCTGTACTTTTTCTTTGAGAATAATATTAGGAAAATTATTATGTCGATACTTGTCATTCCTGAATGAATTTTCTTTTGCTTGAGGACAAGTAAAAGTTCAAGTTTGGGGGTGTGATAATTCTATTTTTAATAGAATTATTTCTGCTTAAATTCCTAATTAATTATTTAAATCCCTAATTTATTTTATCAATTATCCCCTTTATTTAATTAAAATTCTGTAATGTGCAGGTAAATTAAATCCAGATGAAACTCAATCGTTTCAGTCAAAAATGGGTGAAAAACAAGCTAAAAGAGAGTAGACCACTTCCAATTTGCAGATCGAGTCACCAGTCGTCTGGACACGTGGGATGCCGGGTGTTAGTATTTTATTCGCTCCAAAACGATAAGATCGACGGACATCGTGCCAACCCTATGAAAGACACACGTCGGGCCACATTGCATAGTCAAGTGTACTAGAAGATGGATGAAATGGTGTCAGGACCCCTTCTCAATCCATGACTTTATCCAAAAATCACTATAAATTTCTCACATTTTTTAACTTACCTTTCCTCTCTTCAATGGTTGGGCTGTGATTCGATGTCAGAGTCCTTACTTACCACATCATCCATTTCATATATACATGTCAATATATTATTACTGACTGTAACTGCTATTATTATACATGTAAGATTATATAAAATATAATACAAATACATTCCCCATAATATATAACGTATACATCACTGTGCTGTTTCTATGTTTAGATACATAACTATACATAATATGTATACCTGGCGATCGATAGGAACTAGCAGTGGACTCTGGGACACTATCCCTCGATAGCTCTCGCTCTACTGACGCTCTGTAGAGAGATGTAAAGAAAGGGGGGTGAGCATATAACGCGCTCAGTAAGGAAATCAGGCAAGCAAGTAGATATCAACACTATCTACTCAAAATAATGCAATGCCTTGAAAACATTATTTCCTTTACTCGCTTTAAAAAGCATGTCTTGAAATATAATATATATACTTGTACAGAATAAATCCCATGTACAGAAAATCATGCTTTCTTTTCTCAAATGTAGGCATGTAGTGCAAAACAATGCATCGTATATAAATCATGCCTTTATGTAAATCATGCCATGTATATTTAAATCGCAATAAATATGGCATCAAATGATTCACAACACAAAATCGGAGTCCGACCCATCCCTCAGGTCTGTCCGCAGTTTAAATCATTCAATCAATGTGATATATCATGTAAGACTCTGTGGTTTAATGCAAATAGTATCCTGGACTATGATCATATCCAAAATGTGATCCCAAGCTACACGGAATCCTAGTGTACGGGGCATCACTTACTGCAATCGGGGGGGGGGTCAGTCCATTACAACCGCCAGCTATATCCTCCTTAACTCCACAACAACACACGGTACAGCGTACACCTCGCGCCACTCAGACACGGTACAAAGTACACCCGTGGACCCGTCCTCACGGTCAGAGTGCCTACCATAGGTCTTAGCTCTCGCACCCGTGGAATATCAACATCACAGTCAGGGTGCCTAACATAGGTCTTAGCCCTCGCGCCTGTGGAAATATCATACCACATTCACAAATACCCTCATGCTGGCCATCCTCTCAAAATGTGACACTCAGTCACACAAGAATGCGGCACAAGAATGCGGCATGAATAGGTACCACGTATATAATATCACATACAGTGTGTGCCCTCGAGTGCGACACACAGTCGACACTGCGCTCGAACACTGTTTCACATCACAAACTCAACTCTAGTGCGAGCAACGTCCAGCAACTAGGTCAATGCATAGTTCATGTATTAAAATCAAGTAGGAGCAATAGCTCCCAGTACCATGCTATGCACAATATCAAATCAAGTACAAGCAATAGCTCCAGTACTATGTCAAGTATAAACCATGAAGAATCGAGTACGAGCAACGCTCCAGTACTCTGTCATGTATCTCATGTAAAACTCGAGTACGAGCTAATCGCTCCAGCACTCTGTCATGCATATATCATATAAAACTGAGTACGAGTAAAAACTCCAGTACTCTATCATGCATGTCATGGAAATCTAGTGCGTATCAAAATCCAGCACTAATGTTATGTGGAAAACATATGAAATCCAGTGCGAGCTGTGCTCTAGCACGATTCATTCTCACATAATATGATAGATGGCTATTTAAAAGGGATTGTTTATAAAACATCAAAATCAGCACTATAAAGTGTGCTTAAGTCACATCAACCTTAAAATCATTAGCCCATCTATTTATTTTCATGCTAAACAGCAGTTAAACACTCACAATAATAGTTTCCATGCTTTTCACAACTTTTCACAAAAGTTGACTTTTTGACTAACTAGGGGTAAAATCGTAATTTGCCACTATCGGGTCGCAATAATTATTATTCACTTTCTCTGACCCTCAGAGTTTTTAAGTGAATGTAAAAGCAGACGAAAATACGTGCAGTTATCTCTAACTACTCGCAAAAGTCCCTTACCTCGGATCACGTCACGTGACCTCACTTCCTCGGTGCTGCTCAATCTCGCAGTCCGATCAACTCTCAATGTAAACTCCGGAGCTGTAAACAACCATTCCTCAGGTTAATTATATTTTTCCTACTGTATTATACATTAATACAGTCTATTTTCCCTTAAGGGGCCTTAAAAATCCTTAATGGGCCTAACTAGGCCTTAAGTCCATTTTCATTTTACTATTCATTTTCGTTGGGCCTATTGGGCTTGTGGGGCCCACCAACTTTTATTGGGCTTGTCCTAGGACCATTACACCTTATTGGCCTAAAATAATTGGGCTTGGCCCATTGAGCCTCTCGGCCACATGCCATGGCCGAGAGCTACTCATGCCTCGGTTTTACCATGGCATGCCATCCATGCCTATTAACTAGCCATTTTCACTTAGTCATTTTCACAAACACTTGGTAGGCAACATTACCAATCATCATATAGTTCATTTAGGCATTTTATCAAACACCGTGATTGCCAACAAATTACATGTATTAATTAATCAAATTGATTAATTCTAATTACACCATTAACATTAATACATGTACACTAATCCATTTATGTCTTAAAATCATATTGACATAATTTAACATCCCATTAATCACTCTCTGCCTAACCCACTTCATGGTGATTTAATATGTTTCAATGCTTAAAACATATATCAACATACTTGAAATTATTCATACATTAACATATATGAAATTGGAAATTAGAAAATATACCAATTGTTGTGTTCACCCTTTGGCCGAAACTTTGGAGGCTCTCGGTTTGCACTCTATGGCTCCTTGATAGCCAATTCCAACATATGTCAATCTCCTTTCAATTTGGAACAACTTCCATGAAGAATGCAAGTTCCAAATATGCCTAATTCCTAGTGATTTCTAGTGAGAGAAAGCTTGGAAAATATGTTTCAATGGTTTCTTCTTCTAGCCGGATTTGGTGTGATGACGATGACAATGGTGTGGCTGAATTTATAAGCCATATACTTAGCCATTAAGCTTTGCTTTTCAGCCATTATGCTTGACTTTCCAAACCTTAGCCATGAGTCACCTTATGAGTCACCTTATGAGTCATAGTTAACTTTAACTATGGTTAGATATTTATCTCATGGGCTTTTCCAATTGGGCTTCTCGGTTTGGGCTTTCTTAATGGGCTTTCGGGCTGAAATTTTTACTATACCTCGAGCCTTTAATTGTCTCAAAATTTGGCAGATCAATTGGTCCAACAATTCGGTCTAAAGGACCTAGAAATTTCAACATACGTTTAGTATACCTTAATGGGCTTTAAAATTTTTACCTTAGGCCCATCACGTTTTTAACCATTAAATTTATTCCGGAATCCTTCCGAATAAATTTTCCTTACTTCTGGGGATGATTATCTTGTATTCTGACCAAGAATATTTTTCCCCAAATTCTTCTCCATACTTAGGCTAATTTTTAACCATGATTAGTCAACTATGGTAAAAGTCCACTTTCTTAACTATAGTTGACTTTTTCCTTAACCATTGACTATGTTGACTTTTTCTTAAAATTTCGAGAGCGTCATATCTTATATCTTACACT
The DNA here is from genome assembly GCA_033439115.1 of Firmiana major. Lineage (NCBI taxonomy): Eukaryota > Viridiplantae > Streptophyta > Magnoliopsida > Malvales > Malvaceae > Firmiana > Firmiana major. Next base: position 47,274,470 of record CM065905.1, read on the forward strand.
CTCGTCTTTAAATTCCAATCGCTTCCGGTGGATAATTTCACCCGAAACTCCTTTTCTCGCCAAAAAGGTCCATTTTACCCTTTTTAGCTTTTACACTTGTTTTATATGTTCGGGACTAAATCAAGCTGACTTTCCTTCATGAGTTCTCTACGCTCTCTGGTTTTAAGTTCTTATTTTCAGTCAGAATGATTTAGAATAACTCGGTTTAGCCTGTGATACCCATCGCTCACATTAGGCATTTTATGTAGCTTTTGCGTGTTAAATCATTTCAATAACACTTTAAGTCTAGTAAATTCTCTTCTTATGATTCAACTATAATTACATACTGTTCATACACATAGGAATCATAAGGTACAAGCTACAAAAAAATCTGGGTCTGACAAATGGAAATATCTACTCTGCAGCAAATAAAATGAAGACAAGTGGCAAAATAATGCCAACTCATCTAGGATGAAAAATTACCATTGTACCCCTAAGTGTGTGTATAAATAGAACATGATAGCAATTGAAGAAGAACTAAGTCGTTTTAGAGTAGAAGTAAGTTAGGAGTAGTATTAGAATAGTTTTAGAATACTTTTTCTTGTTTCTTTAAAAAGCTTTTCCATTTGCATTTTTCATGGTTGTTTTAGTTACTGTTCATGTTAATTTCCATTTTCATGCAAAAGCTTAGATTTTTCTTTTGTTGGTCTCAGTTTGCCAAAGTTTCCATTTTACTAGCTTTTAATACATGCTATTTCTTTAATGCAAAGTTTTGTTTCTTTTTATTAGTTATTCCTGATTCCTATTTGATGGTGGTCGTGTCACCAGAATCCACGTGTGCAACTATCCGCCTGCCACGTGTCAAACCAAGAACGAGCCACGTGGCAGATTTGGCGACAGAGCGGCGCGGCAGACCTCCATCGCCCATATCGCGACATTGGTCTCCCGCATTGCACCCCGTCATAGGTCTCCCGCACAGCCCGCGGTAGAGGTCTCCCACACAGCCTGTGGTAGAGGTCTTCCGCATTGCCCCCACTGTAGAGATCTCCCGCACAGCCTGCGGTAGAGGTCTCCCGCACACTTGCAGCAGAGGTCTTTCGCATAGTCTGCGGCAGAGGTCCATGAGCGCTCTGCCGCCTGCCGACTCCCCCGCTAGCTACTTGAACTCGAGGCGTGACAGAGTGCTCTATGACTCTGTCCCGGCCCAGACACGCGCCTGGGCCTCAGCTCGAACCGACTTGTAGAAACCTATAAATATCAGGTGAACTCTCAGAAAGAAAGGAGGCCAGATCCGAGAAAAAAGAACCAAAAAGAAGGGAAAAGTCTTAAACTCTCTGATTTAAGCATTACATTCTCTTCTTCATACATTCACAACTCCGATTACTTAATCATCGGAGTGCGCGTGCAGGGACAAATCCCTGCCCCCTTTGATTCCTGTTGTTTTTGCAGGATATACGAAGAACACGTGGAACAAATTGCATCGACGTCACCTTTTTGTCGTTAGTACAATCAGACTACGTGAAAGGTAATTTCTTGTTGCTGTCAGGTAGGCAACATCAATTGGCGCCGTCTGTGGGAATTCTGACAAAAAGTCAGGTTCTCTATCAAAATGGTGAGAACACGCTCTACAGCAGAGTTGACAGGAGGGCAGAATTCTGTGAGTCCCCCCGTCGGACCAGAGCAGAGATGAAGACGTAGTGAAAGGGGTGACAGAGAAGCCTTGGTTTCTCTAGAAAAATTTGAGACCCTGAAGCGCAAAAATGAGGAGACTACAACTGCATTGAAAGCTATGGTGAGCTTCTTCAGAGACGCTCTCCCCCAATTCAGCTTGCCCCATGAAGTGCAGCAGTTAGTAGGGGAAAGCACACCTCGGCGGACCTACGAGAGAGGTTAGCCCTCTACTCCGGTAAACGCTGGACAAGAGGCAGGAACGCAAAATAATGCTATTGCAAATCCAGCAAGACGGAGTTTCCCCGCGGACCACGGCCGACAGAGTTCGCCAGCAGCAAACGCGCAGCAGAGCTCACCCGTAGCTCCCGAGCGACAGTGTTCGCCAGTAGCTAACGCGCGGCAGAGCTCACCCGCAGCATATAGGCGGCAGAGTTCGCCAGCAGCTAACACGCGGCAGAGCTCACCCGCGGCTCAACAGTGGCAGAGTACCCCTCTGGCCGCTAGGCGGCAGAGTCCCCCTCTGTCCGATAGGCGGCAGAGTTCGCCAAATGTACGGCAGAGTCCCCCCGCGACTCAACGACGACAGAACTCTCCCAGGGACTACATGCGGCAGAGCTATCCCGCAACATATGTGCGACGGTGCTCTCCCGCAGCTGATAGGCGGCAGAGTTCTCCTCTGCCCGGCAGGCGGCAGACTTCTCCTCTAGCCGATAGGCGGCAGAGTTCCCCCACATGCCGCAGCTCATCTCCCGTGGAGTTGGAACATGGTTTAAGAGAATGTAGGGCTGGGGAGCGATGGAGACAGAGAGGCCAAGACCCACGAGAAGGTCTCGAAATTACAAGTCCCGAAATGGAAGGTGCTGGAAGAGGTGCTTATCAGTCGGACTCTTCTAGACCCGAAGGGACAAGGCCATGCTCAGCTCGAGGGTCGGAGGACGTGGAGAAGGTCGTCCAAAGGATCCTCGAGAAGAAAAAACTGGTGTCTCCAGATGACGGCCAAAGGAGGAGGATCCCATTTAGCCTGGAGATCATGAACAAACCTTTGCCAAAGAAGTTCAAAATGCCTTCCATGGCCACTTACACCGGCAAAGCAGACCCCTATGACAATGTACAGAGTTACGAGTCCCTCATGCTGCTGCATGGGTGGGAGGACGAAATTATGTGCAGGGCTTTTTCCCTCACATTATCCGGGCACGCTCTAAAGTGGTTCAACGGGTTGAGCGAAGGTTCAATCTCCTCTTTTAACGAGTTGAGAAATGAATTCCTCAAAGTCTTCATGATCCACAGCCAGAGGAAGAAAGATGCTACCTACATACTCATGCTTAGGAGTCCGTAAATCAAAAGAGTGGGACTACGGACTATGAAATTACCTAAAATGAAGAAAAAGGAGGAACTGGCGACAGAGTATGAAGAAGCTGCGGCAGTGTTGTGACACAGTGATGTGTACGTGACAGAGTTGCGGCAGAGTACGGTGGAGTTGCGGCAGAGTTGCGAGAGAGTGTCCAGAGAAAATCGCAACTGAGTGTCTTTTTGCGGGAGAACTCAATAGCGACAAGGACAGCAGGGGCCCAGTATATATAGCGGCTCGCCTGCGTCGACACACGTGCGGAGATCCGACCCGACCCGAGAAAAGTCAAGACCCAGATACTCTTTCGCAGGAAAGATTCCTACCAAAGAGTGGGGAGCAATTGATGGTGGTCGTGTCACCAGAATCCACGTGTGCAACTATCCGCCTGCCACGTGTCAAACTAAGAACGAGCCACGTGCAGATTTGGCGACAGAGCGGCGCGGCAGACCTCCATCGCCCATATCGCGACATTGGTCTCCCGCATTGCACCCCGTCATAGGTCTCCCGCACAGCCCGCGGTAGAGGTCTCCCGCACAGCCTGCGGTAGAGGTCTTCCGCATTGCCCCCACTGTAGAGATCTCCCGCACAGCCTGCGGTAGAGGTCTCCCGCACACTTGCAGCAGAGGTCTTTCGCATAGTCTGCGGCAGAGGTCCATGAGCGCTCTGCCGCCTGCCGACTCCCCCGCTTGCTACTTGAACTCGAGGCGCGACAGAGTGCTCTATGACTCTGTCGCGGCCCAGACACGCGCCTGGGCCTCAGCTCGAACCGACTTGCAGAAACCTATAAATATCAGGTGAACTCTCAGAAAGAAAGGAGGCCAGATCCGAGAAAAAAGAACCAAAAAGAAGGGAAAAGCCTTAAACTCTCTGATTTAAGCATTACATTCTCTTCTTCATACATTCACAACTCCGATTACTTACTTAATCATCGGAGTGCGCGTGCAGGGACAAATCCCTGCCCCCTTTGATTCCTGTTGTTTTTGCAGGATATACGAAGAACACGTGGAACAAATTGCATCGACGTCACCTTTTTGTCGTTAGTGCGATTAGACTACGTGAAAGGTAATTTCTTGTTGCTGTCAGGTAGGCAACATCACTATTCATTTTTATTTTCTTTCACTGCTCATTCATCGAGAGCTAGAAGGTTGCTATGCTTTGTCTATGACTGCCATTTGATTGTTCTGTGCTATGGTGTGGGTTTGATGCTCTCCATTGTTCCTGCACCATTTGCAAAGTGGAACGCTGATAGATGATCGACGGTTGAAGCAATTTGTAGTCAGGGGATCGTTGTATTCCTTCTTTTGTTTATTTGCAACTTAAGCTTTAATCAATTGCTCTTTTTTAACTGTTTTAATTTCTATCGGGTGAGATTGCTTTTCTGTGTTTACTCTTTGTTCGACATTAATGTGTACTTCTATATAGTTGTCAATCGTTAATCGATAACTCCTCATATGTATTGCTGGATTCCTGTAGAGCAGTTTTTATTTTTCTGTTTGCACCGTGTTTAGCATATTCTTACAATCAGCTTGCTGCTTCCAGTCTCTATAGACGTGTAGTGCCAAGGAGCTTATGTTAGGTGGTGTTGTCTGTTGCACGAACAGCAGCTGAATCGTGAGGGGGCCATGACTTTTGAAGCTGATGGGAGTGTTGCCGATCAGTGTAAACGAACCACAGCATGGTACAGTAGCTAGATAACCATCCTCTGTTCTGCTCTGTTTCCATACGTTGTTACTGTTCATTTTTTTCTTTCATTTTCTTCTCTTCATATGTTGTTTTTGGTATCTGCTATGATTTATTACAATCAGTTTAGGTTTTGTTTATTATTACATTTTTCTATTAATGGCTGAAATGATTTTCTTTTCAATCTGTTAGGTTGTCTTTATGGAATCCATTCACAGTTGCTGCATTACGACGGAAGGTGGAACGTGCTGCGACTTGAATTGCTACTTAATCTGTCTCAGCTGCGGACATAAGCGTGGCGTTGCTGGAAAGTAGTAGGCAGTGCTCGATCCACCTGCACGACTTCTCTTGCTGGAAACAGCTGTTGTCCGAGACATGCCTGTAGGATCAAGTTCATTGCAAATAGACTTCAAGCAGGAGTCGGCATGAAAGCAGATTCGGTATCGACTCCTAGATAGAATGTTGTTGGCAGCACGACCGTAGTTGCAGAATTCTGTTCTACCTTGATGTGCATGTAACGGAGGCAGTGCAATGCAGCAGAATAGCAACCAGGAGCAGAAGCAAGCAAACGGTACTACACAGGTGCTGTTGGCAGCATGGTACCAGGAGCTGAGCAGGACATTCTGCTGAGCTTAATCGGAAGAAGACAGTGGATGCAAACTACTGAGCAGTAAGATGAAGCAAGGGTATTGTCGCAGGGATGGGGCAACTGAAGCGAGAGTTGCTGCTGTATGCTTGCTGGATTCTTCTCTACATTGAGAATAGTTGATGCGTGTGGGGCTGGAGTTGTGTAGGGAATGGAGCTGAGCAGGAACCGAGAGTAGGAGCTGAACATACAGACCTGGAAATGAAGGAAACGTGCGCACTATCATCGCATAGGAGGGACCAATATCAGGGGCAGTAGGTAGATTGCACAATTCGATTAAGGCCATGTTTGGTCATTGTGAGTTATCAATAATCCATTTTTCCTGCATTTCTCATATTTGATATTATTTATTTTCAATATTAATTGTTAGTTTAAGTAAAAGTTGTTTCATGAATTAATTTGCAAGTTAGTTTAATTTTCTTAGTTTATTAGTTTAAGGTTTAGTTTAATTTTATAAATAGCTAATTTGTGACTATATTAGGATTTAGGAATTAGATGTTGCACATAGGATTAAATTAGTGGACTATTATTTTCTGCATTTTAAAGTTTTCATTTTAAATTGAAAAATCCAAAAATATTTTCATGCATTAATTAGATTTTTTTTTTAGTGTTAGTAATTAGTTAGAGTTAGATTTAATTTAGGATTATTTTATATAGGTAGTTAATTTCTTAGTTAGATTTAAGAATTTCCTTAAGTTAATAGGATTTTATTTCATTAGACTCTAGGTTAGTTTAATTTGCATTTCCTTTAATTAGTTTAAGTACATGCATATTTTATTTTTAGGATTGTTGAATTTTAGTTTAATTAATTCTGTTTTTTATTTTCATATTTGCATTTTTAATTGCGTTAATTAATTATTTTAGTTATCTTTTGTAGGTAGTTGTTGTTAATTACTCAGAGCTCTGTAAGTAATTTTAGCTTAATTTTATTTTCTTTAGTTTATAGTTTTTATTATTTACAGTATTTTTAGCCTTAGTAGATCATCCATTGAAACTTCATAATTTGCTAGAATATACTAAGGGTAAGTTAACCGGTACTTAATTAGGTAATTCACCTTCTCTGTGGGACGATAATCCGAGACTCAAATCCCATTATTACTTGTACGACCCATGCACTTGCGGATAAAACGTCTAGGTCTCTTATAGTGGGCACTACTAGTCTCGTATCAAGTTGTTGGAGCCGTTGTCGAGGAAGTCTTAATTAGCTAGTAATTGATATCGGAGAAATTATGCTTAGGTGTAATTCTAGCTTGTAAATATTTATAAGTTTAATCTAGATTAGTTAATTTTCTCTATCATAAAAATTTAAAAAAAAAATTGAATTTAAAAACATAAAAAAAAAATTAAGGACTTTTTGATGTTTACATGCATATAGCCAGAAGTTATGATTGCTTTCCTTTAGATACTGAAATCGAACGAACACTTTGGAAAATTCGAAAGGAATCTAAGAAATTAATAGTTCCGCTGCAAAACATCATGGTAGAAAATAGAGAAATTAAGACCGTTGGAGATTATGCACTGCCGACGATTGGAGGATATTATATCGGCATTAGACCACCAGCTGTCCCTGCGAACAATTTTGAAAATTAAGCCTGCAATCCTTCAGATGATCCAAACCTCGCTACTGTTCAGTGGGATTCCGCAAGACAACCTACATGTTCACCTCAGGCAATTCCTGGATCTGTGCAACACCTTCAAGCACAATGGATTATCTGATGATGCGCTTAGGCTTAGATTATTCCCCTTCTCACTTAAGGATAGGGCATGATACTGGTTAACCTCCTTGCCTCCAGGATCTATTTCTACTTGGGACAAGTTAGCCCATTAATTTCTAGCTAAGTTTTTCCCTCCCTCTAAAATGGTCAAACTCTGTAGCGACATATCTTCTTTTGCCCAATTCAATTTTGAATCTTTTACGAAGCTTGGGAACGATATAAGGAGCTTCTTAGGAAGTGCCCTCACCATGGCCTACCTTTGTGGTTGTAAGTCCATACCTTCTACAACGGACTTACGAACAAAAATAGGACCATCATTGATGCTGTTGCGGGTGGAGCTCTAATGTGCAAAACAGAGGAGGATGCTTACGAGTTGTTAGACAAGATGGCAGCTAACAATTATCTATGGTCCTCGGAGAGGCAACTGCCCAAGAAGTCGATAGGTATCTATGAGCTTAACTCGCTATCTACCTTAACCTCTCAAATAGCTAACCTTACGAAAAAGGTAGAGTCGCTTAGTACCCAATATAATCCATCCACCAGTCCTAATCCTATGTATTCTGTTCAAAGTCCTTTTCTTTTCTGTGATCAATGTGGTGGTACACACTCTGTAGATAGGTGTCCGTTTAACTTATAATCGGTTCAGTACGTTGCCTCATCTCAGAAGTAACAGAACAACCCCTTTTCAAACACTTACAACCCAGGGTGGAGGAACCATCATAACTTCTCCTGGAGCCAAAATCAAGGGCAATCTTCTAATTCCAAACCTGTAGGACCCCCTAGTTTCCAAGCTCCACCGGTTCATGTACCACCATAGTCGCAATTTCCATATCATCCACCTCATCAACCATCCCCACCTTAATTTCAGCATCATCCACCTCACTTCCATCAACCACCACCACCACCATAACCTATGCAGCCACAACATTTACATGCACCAGCAGCTGAAAAGAAGCCCTCACTTAAGGAAATGTTCACAACGATCCTGTAAAATCAAACAACTTCAATTAAGAACTTAGAGGTTCAGGTGGGACAAATAGCGAATGCTCTTAGTCAGCGTCCTCGACGGACCTTTCCTAGTAACACTGAAGCCAATCCTATTAGGCAAAGGGAGGGTAAGGAACATGTTAAATCCATCACCCTTAGGAGTGGCAGAGAGCTAGATGATCCACAAGTTAAGTCCAGCCCTGAACAGCACATAGTTGAAGAATCCTTAAGTTCTAACGAAGCAACTTAGAAAAAGCAGGAACATCAGGATTAGGCTGCAAAGCAATCCAAGTTAGGCACTTCTTCATCTATACCTTCTTCTACTTCACAGCCTCCCTCGTCCTCTGATGCTATACATGTTACCACTACATCCTATCCAGTTAGACCACCAATACCTTTTCTTTAGAGGTTTCAAAACCAAAAGCTTGACTAACAATTCGCTAAATTTCTTGAGGTTTTTAAGAAACTTCATATCAACATTCCTTTCGCAGATGCTTTAGAGCAAATGCCAAGTTATGTGAAGTTTTTGAAGGACATCCTCTCTAGGAAAAGAAGATTGGAAGATTATGAGACGGTGGCCTTAACTGAGGAATGTAGTGCAATTATTCAAAGGAAATTACCCCCCAAGCTCAAGGATCCCGGGAGTTTTACCATACCCTGCATGATAGGAAATATGTTCTTTGGTAATGGCCTATGTGATTTAGGAGCCAGTATAAATCTGATACCTTGGTCAATCTACCAAAAGTTAGGAATAGGGGATGTCAAGCCTACCACAGTGACCCTTCAGCTAGCTGATCGATCCATTAAATATCCGAAGGGGGTCATTGAGGATGTCTTAGTAAAGGTGGACAAATTTTATTTTCCCTGCGGATTTTATTGTATTAGACATGGAGGAAGACAGGAAATCCCCATTATAATAGGCAGACCTTTCATAGCTACTGGTAGAACTTTGATCGACGTACAAAAGGGGGAATTGACCATGAGAGTCCTAAATCAGGAGGTAACATTTAATGTTTTCAAACCTTTGAAGTTCCCTGATGACTCTCAAGACTGTTTTAGGATGGAGGATATAAGGCTTGAGCATAAGAAATCTGAAAGAAGGAGGGAAGTAGAAAGAGCTCAGGAGGATTTAATTGTTAAAACTCTGTCACCACTTTGGCTGACCCTCCTACTCTTCGCCCTGCTGCTGAGTGTTGTTTTCTTCAGCTGTATTTAAAATGGATGTATTTTTCTATTCACTTTGTATATAGTTCTTTTTCTTTTTCTTTTTTGTTGTTTCTTTCTTTGTTTATGTTGCAGATTTCTTTTCTAGTATTACACTTTCAATCAAGCTTCAGTTGTTCATCATCATCAGAAAAGGCAGTACTCTGTTCTTGAGCTTAAAATTCTTGAATTATCTCCACACTGAGGACACTGTGCCCTCTAAGTTTGGGGGAGGGGATATCACTTGAGCAATTTTAGGCAAAATTGGAAAAAATTTTAAAATTTTTTCGAAAATCTAAGAAAGAATTTTCAATTTTTTTTTGAAAATATGAGCTTTAATTGTTTGATTTTGGGATGATTTAGTGCTTAACATTTAATTTTTCCCATATTTCGATGATATGACCCCATTATTTAGTCTGACTTTGATTGAATAAGAAGCAGGATTATAGGAAAAGCATGAAGTTGAATTCTTGAATTTGTCTTAATTCTGATTGTGATTGCCTCATCTTATGCACATGTCATGTCATGAATTTGTATATTTATTTAGAGAATGCTTATGTGTACATAGGATTGCATTTGTTTAATTGATTTAGTGCATCATATTCTAGAATTTGTTTGATCTGATCTCGAGGTGAAATATTAGATCACACTTAATTACGGAGATGATTTAAGCCATCTTTGGATCATTTGAGCCTTTCTACAATCATTGTACATATTTTACCCCTAGTCACCCATCTGGGCCAAATAAACTTTTCTCTGTAAATACACCTGCTTATTTTTTTCCTTAGCTTAAATACTCTGTTCCTATCCCTTACCTCGAAAACATGAAAAGTCATTGGGATATATTGTGAGCTATGTACATATGGGTATTAAGTGATAGTGAAGGAGTATATATAAAAAAAAAAACGAAATGAAAATGAAGGAAAAAGAAAAAGAAAAGACGAAAGAAGAAAAATACAAAAATAGAATAAAAAGTTTAGTGAAATAAATAGGTTTGGGGGAAATAAATTTGAGCTCTTACATTGAAGATCCTAGAAGTAATGCATGTTAAGGGGTAATTAAACTTAAATCGACTTTATCATAATATAGCCCCAGGCTTATATTACAAGCTTAAATAAGTCCTATTGATCTTTGGTTAAATGTGACTACATTAGTGGAGAGATAAGTGAAAAGCAAACTTATGGGAATGATCACTTGTCATTGACTTTGCATTCACTGTGTTTGCGTAATCCGATCCGAGTAATGTACCGTGAAGTGGCTTTGACACATTCACACACACACGAGGAGTCTAATTTGTGTTAGGACTTATGATTGAATGATTCAGAATGTTGGACTTATAATCATGAATCTTTGAGATCATAGTCTGTACTTTTTCTTTGAGGATAATATTGGGACAATTATTATGTCGGTACTTGTCATTCCTGAATGAATTTTCTTTTGCTTGAGGACAAGCAAAAGCTCAAGTTTGGTGGTGTGATAATTCTATTTTTAATAGAATTATTTATGCTTAAATTCCTAATTAATTATTTAAATGCCCAATTTATTTTATCAATTATCCCCTTTATTTAATTAAAATTCTATAATGTGCAGGTAAATTAAATCCAGATGAAACTCAGTCGTTTCCATAAAAAATGGGCTGAAAATGGGCTAAAGAAGACTGGACCACTTCCAATTTGCAGATCGAGTCACTAGTCGTCTGGACACGTGGGATGTCGGGTGTTAGTATTTTATTCACTTCGAAACGATAAGATCGACGGACACCATGCCAACCCTCTGAAAGACACACGTCGGGCCACATCGCACAGTCAAGTGTACTAGAAGACGGATGACGTGAAAATATCTATTCTGCAGCAAATAAAATGAAGACAAGTGGCTAAACAATGCCAACTCATCTAGGATGAAAAATTACCATTGTTCCCCTAAGTGTGTGTATAAATAGAACATGATAGCAATTAAAGAAGAACTAAGTAGTTTTAGGGTAGAAGTAAGTTAGGAGTAGTATTAGAATAGTTTTAGAATAGTTTTTCTTGTTTCTTTAAAAAGTTTTTCCGTTAGCATTTTTCATGGTCGTTTTAGTTACTGTTCATGTTAATTTCCATTTTCATGCAAAAGCTTAAATTTTTCTTTTGTTGCTCTCAGTTTGCCAAAGTTTCCATTTTACTAGCTTTTAATACATGCTATTTCTTTAATGCAAAGTTTTGTTTCTTTTTATTAGTTATTCCCGATTCCTATTCATTTTTATTTTCTTTCACTGCTCATTCATTGAGAACTGGAAGGTTGCTATGCTTCGTCTATCACTGCCATTTGATTATTTTGTGATATGGTGTGGCTTTGATGTTGTCCATTATTCCTGCACCATTTGCAAAGTGGAATGATGATGGATGATCGACGGTTGAAGCAATATGTAGTCAGGGGATCGTTGTATTCCTTGTTTTGTTCATTTGCAGCTTAAGCTTTAATTAATTGTTTTTTTTACTGTTTGTACTTCTATCGGGTGAGCTTGCTTTTCTGTGTTTAATCTTTGTTCTGCATTATTGTATACTGCTATATAGTTGTTCATCGTTAATCGGGTACTCCTCATATGTATTGATGGATTCCTGTAGAGTAGTTTTTCTTTTTCTGTTTGCACTGTGTTTTACATATTCTTACAATTAGCTTGTTGCATCCAGTCTCTATAGAAGTGTAGTGCTGAGGAGCTTATGTTAGGTGGTGTTGTCTGTTGCACGAACAGCAGCTGAATCGAGAGGGGGAAATGACTTTTGAAGCTGATGGGAGTGTTATCGATCGGTGTAAACAGAACACAGCAAGGCACAATAGCTAGATAACCATCCTCTGTTTTGCTTTATTTCCATACGTTGTTACTGTTCATTTGTTTTGTTTCGTTTTCTTCTCTTCATATGTTGTTTTGGTATCTACTATGATTTTTTACAATCACTTTAGGTTTTGTTTATTATTACATTTTTCTATTAAAGGCTGAAATGATTTTCTTTTCGTCCTGTTAGGTTATCTTTGTGGAATCCATTCACAGCTGCTACATTGCGACTAGAGGTGGAACGTTCTGTGACTTGAATTGCTACTTGATCTGTCTCTGCTGCGGACATAAGCGTGGTGTTGCTGGGAAGTAGTAGGCGGTGCTGGGAAGCAGTAGGCAGTGCTGGATCTACCTGCACGACTTCTTTTGCTGGAAACAGCTGTTGTCCGAGACATGCCTACAGGATCAAGTTCATTGCAGATAGACTTCAAGTAGGAGCCGGCATGAAAGCAGATTCGGTATCGGCTCCTAGATAGAATGTTGTTGGCAGCACGACCATAGCTGCAGAATTCTGTTCTGCGTTGATGTGCATGTAACGGAAGCAGTGCAATGCAGCAGAATAGCAACCAGGAGTAGAAGCAAGCAAACGGTACTACACAGGTGTTGTTGGCAGCATGGTACTAGGAGCTGAGCAGGACATTATGCTGAGCTTAATCGAAAGAAGACAGTGGATGCAAATTGTTGAGCAGTAAGGTGAAGCAAGGGTATTGTCGTAGGGATGGGGCAACTAAAGCGGGAGCTGCTGCTGTATGCTTGTTGGATTCTTCTCTACATTGAGAATAGTTTATGCGTGTGGGGTTGGAGTTGTACAGGGAATGGACCTGAGCAGGAACCAAGAACAGGAGCTGAACATGTAGACCTAGAAATGAAGGAAACGTGCGCACTACCATCGCACAGGAGAACCAGTATCAGGGGCAGTCAGTAGATTGCACAATTCGATTAAGGCCATGTTTGGTCGTTGGGAGTTATCAATAATCCATTTTTCCTGCATTTCTCATATTTGATATTATTTATTTTCAATATTAATTGTTAGTTTAAGTAAAAGTTGATTCCTGAATTAATTTGCAAGTTAGTGCAATTTTCTTAGTTTATTAGTTTAAGGTTTAGTTTAATTTTATAAATAGCTAATTTGTGACTATATTAGGATTTAGGAATTAGATGTTACATTTTGGATTAAATTAGAGGACTATTATTTTATGCATTTTTAAGTTTTCATTTTAAATTGAAAAATCTAAAAATATTATTTCTCATGCATTAATTAGATTTTTTTTAGTGTTAGTAATTAGTTAGAGTTAGATTTAATTTAGGATTATTTTATATAGGTAGTTAATTTGTTAGTTAGATTTAAGAATTTCCTTAAGTTAATAGGATTTTATTTCATTAGACTTTAGGTTAGTTTGATTTGCATTTCTATTAATTAGTTTAATTACATGCATATTTTATTTTTAGGATTGTTGAATTTTAGTTTAATTAATTTTGTTTCTTATTTTCATATTTGTATTTTTAATTACGTTAATTAATTGTTTTAATTATCTTTTGTAGGTAGTTGCTGTCAATTACTCAAAGCTCTGTAAGTAATTTTTGCTTGGTTTTATTTTCATTAGTTTATAGTTTTTATTATCTATAGTATTTTTAGCCTTAGTAGATCACCCATTGAAAATTCATAATTTTCTAGAATATACTTAGGGTAAGATTAACCGGTACTTAATTAGGCAATTCAACTTCTCTGTGGGACGATAATCCGGGACTCAAATCCCATTATTACTTGTACGACTCATGCACTTGCAGATAGAACGTCTAGGTCTCTTATAGTGGGCACTACTAGTCGCATATCAAGTGCATGCTCTAGACCAGGATACAGCAGATCAGTCACCAGATGTGGTGAAAGGTTATATTGCGTACGTGGTAGATATGGCTAAGGCACGTCCGGAATTGACAAACATTTCAATAGTCAAAGAATTTCTAGATGTCTTTACGGATGATTTACCAGGGTTATCGCCAGTGAGGGAGACAGAGTTCAGTATTGATTTGACACCTGGTACAGAGCCGATATCTAGACCACTATACATGATGGCTCTGGTTGAGTTGGAGGAGCTGAGGAAACAGTTACAGGAATTGTTAGAGAAGGGGTTCATTAGACCGACTATATCGCCGTAGGGAGCACCGGTGCTGTTTGTGAGGAAGAAGGATGGGAGCCTTTGATTTTGTATCAACTACCGATTGTTGAACAAGGCTACCATCAAGAATAAGTATCCCCTTCCGAGGATTGATGATTTACTGGATCAGCTACGGGGAGCACATGTATTTTCTAAGATTGATCTGAGATCTGGGTACCATTTGTTGAAAGTACGGGATGGAGACATACCCAAGATAACGTTTCGCACCCGTTATGGTCATTTTGTGTTTTTGGTTATGCCATTCGGGTTGAGGAACACTCCCGCAGCTTTTATGTCATTGATGAATGAGGTGCTTCGACCGTATTTAGATCGATTTGTGATAGTGTTCATCGATGACATCCTGGTTTATTCGAGGTCTAGAGAGGAGCATGAGCAGCACATGAGGATTGTATTGCAGACCCTCCGTGAGAAGCAGATGTATGCTAAACTTAGTAAGTGTGACTTTTGGTTAGAGCAGATATCTTTTTGGGCCATATTGTGTCGAGGGAGGGTGCGTCAGTGGACCCATCCAAGATTGAGGCAGTAGTTCAGTGGCAGAGGCCTCAGATAGTTACGGAGATCAAGAGCTTTCTGGGTTTAGCTAGATATTATAGACGGTTTGTGGAGGGGTTTTCGAGGTTGGCTGCTCCGTTGACATATCTCACTCGGAAGAGTGTTGCATTTGAGTGGGACGATAGATGTGAGGAGAGTTTTCAAGAGCTGAAGTGTCGATTGACAACTGTTTCGATTCTCACCATTCCTACCAGCTCAGGAGGTTTTTCTGTTTACACGGATGCTTCTTACCAAGGACTGGGCTGTGTATTGATGCAGGACAGGAAGGTAGTCGCTTATGGATCAAGGCAGCTGAAGGATCATGAGAGGAAATACCCGACCCACAACTTAGAGTTGGCGGCCGTAGTGTTTGCATTGAAGATATGGCTCCACTATCTGTATGGTGAGAAATTCGAGGTATTTACCGATCACAAAAGCCTCAAGTATCTATTGTTGTAGAAGAAATTGAACATGAGATAGAGAAGGTGGCTTGAGCTTCAAAAGGATTACGATTGTGAGATCTTATATCACCCGGGTAAGGCGAATGTAGTGGCTGATGCGTTGAGTAGGAAGCATCTCGGGTTGGTTTCTTATATGACGGTATGGGAACACAAGTTGTTAGAGCAGTTTGCGGGACTTGGTTTGGATGTGACCCCGACTGATGCTGATAGTGCTTATATGATTGCTAGCCTACAATTAGAGACAGATTTGATGGATCGGATCCGACAGGCTCAGCGTGATGATCAGCAATGTAGTGAGACAGTCAGGCAGATATAGCGGGCTATGGAGACTAAGTTTGAGTTAAGTTCGGATGGATTACTGAGGTTCCGAGACAGGATATGTGTTCCTGATAAACTTGAGATCAGGAGGTTGATCTTAACAGAGGCTCATTCATCGAGGTATACCTTGTATCCGGGTAGTACAAAGATGTATCAAAATCTCTGGAAGGTATACTGGTGGTCGGGGATGAAGAGAGACATATCGGAGTTTGTTACGAGATGTCTCGTCTATCTGCAGGTGAAGGTAGAGCATTAGAAGCCTGCAGGGTTATTGTAACCTCTACCTATACCGACTTACAAATGGGAGCATGTCACCGTGGACTTTGTGATGGGTTTACCGAGGACTCGTAGAGGGAATGATGCCATATGGGTGATTGTTGACAGATTGAAGAAGTCGGCACATTTCCTAGCTATGAGAGCCACTGATACTTTGAGTAGATTGGTGGAGCTATATGTGCGCGAGGTTATTAGACTGCATGGTGTCCCACTGAGTATTGTGTCGGATAGGGATTCCCGCTTCACTTCCCATTTCTAGGAACACTTTCAGGAAGTTATGGGGACCCAGTTGAGATTTAGTACAGCTTTCCATCCTCAGACAGATGGGCAGTCAGAGAGGACTATACAGACTCTCGAGGATATGTTGAGAGCTTGTTTACTTGATTTTAGAGGCTCCTGGGAAGATCACCTACCACTTGCAGTGTTTGCCTACAATAAAAGTTATCATTCGAGTATCAGGATGTCACCGTATGAGGCCTTGTATGGCCATAGATGTCGTTCTCCTGTAGGATCGGAGGAGGTTGGTGACAGGCAGATATTTGCTCCCGATTTGGTACAT
This sequence comes from Firmiana major, assembly GCA_033439115.1. Classification (NCBI taxonomy): domain Eukaryota; kingdom Viridiplantae; phylum Streptophyta; class Magnoliopsida; order Malvales; family Malvaceae; genus Firmiana; species Firmiana major. The sequence continues at coordinate 47,290,833 of CM065905.1, forward strand.
CAGGCCTCTGAGGATGTCCAGTTGATTTGTGAAAGGTTGAGGATAGCTCAGAGTCGACAGAAGAGTTATGCTGACAGGAGACGTAGACCATTGGAGTTTATAGCAGGGGAGTCAGTATTTTTGAAGGTTTCTCCTTCCAAGGGTATTACGAGATTCAGAAAGAGAGGGAAGCTGAGCCCTCGCTTCATAGGACCTTTTGAGATACTCGAGAGAGTGGGAGATCGAGCTTATAGGCTAGCATTGCCACCAGAGCTAGTGAATGTCCATAACGTCTTCCACGTCTCCATGCTTTTGGAAGTATCAGCCGGATCCGTCGCATGTGATCAGATACGAGCCACTAGAGCTCAGTGAGAGTATGTCCTATGTTGAGAGACGGATCATGATTGTGGATAGGAAGGAGAAGGTGTTGAGATCAAAGACGATTCCCCTGGTGAAAGTATTGTGGCAGCATCACACTCTGGAGGAAGCGACATCGGAGCTAGAGAGTTTGATATGGAAGAAGTACCCAGAGTTACTTTCTGGTTGACTTGGTTCCAATTTGAAGGACCAAATTCTTTTAGTGGGGGAGATTATGTAAGGCTCACTTTTCAAGTACTTGTTGATGCATTTCCTTATGATTCATGTGATGTACACTTCCACATATTAATTGAATCATAAGAAGAGCTTTGACTGAATTAAATTGCAAATGGAATGAAACAAAATATCGACGAATGTATGTAGTAGCCAAATAAGGGCCGAGATGGCCATAGGCTAAGTGAAAGGGATAGAAATCAGGTTGACTAAAAATAAGAATTTAAAATAAGAAAAGATAGTGGGTTTATGAAAGGAAGTCGGTTCAATTTGGTCTCGAACACGATGAAGGGTAAAACGGTGAAAAGATAAAAAATTTGGTATAAATTCGATAAGAAAATTTCATTCAAAAAATATGGAATTGAGAAATCTTGATCAATAACGAGGAAAATATTAAACTTCGATTCCAATTTAATCAAGATATGAATTTATTGGAATTAATCAAAAAATTTACCTTCAAAAATTATCCTGAAAATATTGAAAAAACATACCGAAAAGACGAAATAAGATAGATAAATTCATTTATTGATAAAATGAATAAAATATGAATTTTTGGAGATATTTTGAGATTTTTATTATATTTTAATTGATTAAAATACTAATAAAATAAATTAAAAAAAAAGAAACTGAAATTTGAAGAAATCGCGAAAGAGAAAACAGAGATGCCTGAAGATGACAAGTCAAGGGAGAAGCTCGACAAAGCACCAACGACCGACGAGGCCAGACGAGGGCCGACGAAGAAAGAGGACGACCGTACGAACCCATCGACACCGATGACATGCACCGACGATGTCGAAAACAGTCGGATCGACGAGTTGAAGCTGCGAGGGAAAGAAAATGATTCCGACGATCCACCAGCGATTTGACCAGATCTAAGGGTAGCCGAGTGTTCCCCGGCCAGAGACGCGTCGAAAGACAGTAGTGAGGGACCGGGAAACGATCGGACGGCATCAGAACAACAAAAAGAGACTGAATCGGTCGACAGGTTCAGTGAGAAAGGTTTTGTGCTGAATCAGACCAGACCTGTTCAGCCAAGGAAAAAAAGTAAAAAGAAAAGAAAAAGGAAAAAGAAAAAAAAAAGAAAAAGGAAAAGGAAAAAGGAGAGCAAAATTCCTAAGGATACCTCAAATTATGGGTAAGTCGGTAAGCAGTAAAAAATTGACTGAATTGATTTTGAGAAATTTATTTAAAATTATATTTGATAAAAAATTAACCCAAAATTAAATATAAAATTTTGCAGTTCGACAATAAATCACGTACGTGAGCCCGATCAAACTCCGATTTACGCACCATCGCATAATTTTGGGTAAGTAAAGTTCATTTACGACAATAGTATGATTATTGCTCAATTGGAATTTATTTTACAGATTTAGGATTAATTTCTGCATAAAATAATTTATATTTAGATTCTTAAATTAATTGTCGTAAATGATATACGGGTTATCCAAAGAGTTTGGAACAAAGCCCAATGGGTATTGATAGGCCCAATGAGCCATTAGACGCTGATGAAGAGAATTAATAAGTGGAAAACAGGCTTAAAATGGAGTAAGGCCCATTAAGAATTAAATGAGCCCAATTGAGTGTGAATTGGCCCAATACTGTAAATAAAGCCCAATGAGATTGTAATACAATTGAACTCACAGTAATTAACCCAAGATTTGGTTATGTGAAGCTCCGTAGAGTTGACTGTGAGAGTATCGGATCGAGCGATACGGTATTAGTGGAAAAAAGATAAGCTTGCGGAGAGATTCCAGGTAAGGGAATTTTACAGACTTCTAGAGGTAACTTTATGCAATTTCGACCTCATTTACATTTTCTAAATTTGTCTGAAGGGTCTAGATTTAAAATAAGAATTTTGGTGCCCGAATGGAAAAATGACTAAAATACCCCTATGAAGGGTAAAATTTCCAAAATTAGGAAAAGTTGGGAGGAGCAAGAACAAGAGGTTCTTACTTGTTTTTGAGGTGTTTTGACACGTGCATGAGTAGGCTGGCTAACTTTTAAATAAAAATGCACGACATTGCATATTTTCAACAATGTTATTTCTTGTGGAAATTGTTTTGAGATAACAAAGCCGCATACGAAATTTTATGGAAAAAATGAGATGTACTAGAGATTAGCTCGCACGAGTTTTGATTTGTGTGATGCATGCATTAGTGCTGGAGCAGGGGCTCACACTAGGGTTTTACATACAGTGGTGCTGGAGTCTAACTCACACCAGATTTTCATATGATTTTCGTAACAAGGTGCTGAAGTGTAACTCGCACCAGATTTTCACTTGATTTTTATGATAGAGTGCTGGAGCGTAGCTCGCACTAGTTTTACATGATTTTGACAGAGTGCTGGAGCTTAGCTCGCACTAGATCTTATGAGATTCTATGAAACGCATGCTGGAGCTTGGCTCGCACGAGATTTTCCTTGATTTTATGAAAGTGTTGGTGCATCGCTCGCACTGATTTTATGAGACATGTGATGAGCCGTGCTTGGAGCGTCGGGTAGACTGTGTGTCACGCTGATTAAATATGCTGGCACGTGCGTTTTGAGACAGGCACCATTATTGATATGAGATGTGTGTCCACGGAGTACATTGTACCATGTAAGTAGCATGGAGTACATTGTACCGTGTTGTGATTGAATTATGTGGCATCTTCGGATGCGAGTGATCGGGCAGGACCGATGGGATGGATTGACCCACCTCCTGGGGCGATTCCCGATAGTGGTGGGACCCCGCACACAGGATCTGTGTAGCAGTGGGATCACGAGGATATGGCCATAGTCTTGGTTATTTTCCTGAAATATATATATTGCCTAGTCTCGCATGTTACTATTGCTTTGAAAAGGATTTGATTTCAAGGTTTTGTGTGAGTTAGGAACACTCGAGGGAGGGGTTGAGTCCTGGCTATGTTGTGAAATTTTAATCAGAATGAAATGATTTAAATGGATTTGCATGTTGAGTTTTCCATGCTCTTTGAAATCCATATGTGAACTTGTTTTATATGACATCATGAATTGTAGAATTTAGCATCTGTTTTGAAATGATGTGAAGAAAGGGTGGTTTATGCACGGCACCACATTCATGTAGGTAGTATGGTTACCTACTTGTTCATAGGATTGCCTTACTAAGCTTGATGTGCTCGCCCCTTTCATTTTCCTACATAGATTTCCTCTAGTAGACTTTGAGGCGACTGAGTACTGCATTCCTGATATCCGCTGCTGCCCATCATTTTGAGGTATATACACTTGTACATATTGTATCTGAATAAGAATACCACAATAATATGTTTGTAAGTAACTTTCGAGGATGTATAGACACTATAAACACTTGTAAATGAATGAGAAAGAATTAGTGAAAAAATGTTGTGTTTACCTTTCCTTTAATAAGGAATTGAGTTATATGGAGAATGAATGGTGGGACTGGCATTGATGCATAGCCAAACCATTAGTGGAGTGTGGTCACGATCAAAGGACAGGTAAGTATAGAAGAAAAACGAAAAATTTACTATGATTTTTGGGTCGTGACACCGATCCATTCTGAGTATTACATCAAAGTCCAACATGTTTAACAGAATTATGTTAGCTAACATCATCTTATCACCAATCTTAACTTCACAATTCCTATATACTATCTCAGTTGTTTGTGACTCTTGCATTGGTGTCTTTACATGAAGTATCTAATCTAGAGGTTCAGGTTCTATTAGCAAGTTCCTAGCAAATGTTGGTGACACGAAGGAATGCATGGATCTAGAGTCTATCAATACGAAAGCTTTAACATTGAAGATAGGGAGGTTACCCTTAACAAATGAAGTTGATGACCGACAACTTTCTTGCCCATATCTGTTGAAGCTACTGAAGCTATTGGAGGTGCTGGAGGTGGAGGAATAGTCCTTACAGGTTGGGCTGGTGTGGTTCTCACCTTGGGACATTCCCTCATCCAATGTCCCATCTCACCAGAATGGTAGCAAGCTCCAGAATTCCTCTAGCAAGGCTGACTAGCTGGGTGCCTTCTCCCACATCGTCTACATGGATGAGAATAGTGGGGTGCAAGGGCTCTTTATGTATGAGGAACCCTTGACCTAGTGGTCAAGGCTCTAGACACACCGATCATTGGCTTCTTATTCTGCCCCCAATTCTAAAAAGACCTTCTATTGTCATATCTCTTGCCCTAACTCCTTAGTCTCGACTGAAACTCAGCTTGGGTCAATTCCATATCTTATTCCACTAACTGAGCTCTCTGGATGGCATCAGCATAGGTTCAGATATTCAGTGGGACTAGCTTGCTCCTAATGGCTGGTCTCAACCCACTTATGAATTTCAACGTCTTTTTCAGCTCATTCTTAGCTATATCGGGGTCATAACGGCACAAAGTAGTGATTCTTGATTCATATTGGTCTACAGTCATCTTGCCTTGCACCAAACTCAGAAAATTTGCATGTTTCTTCCTCTGAGCACACTCTGGAATATACTGCTCATTAAACGCTTCTAAGAATACTTCCCAGGTTATTTCTGTCTGCTTGGCTAGTAAACTTTGCTCCATAGAAGTGCACCAATGGTTCGCTTCACTCTCCAACATATAAGTGACTAAAACTACTCTCTTTATACCACTACACCCCATATACTTGAAACATCTTTTCCAACTTCATAACCCACTCTTTAGCTACCGTGGGATCCTTAACACCCTTAAAGGCGAGTGGATTCATCTTTCAGAATTGCTTCAGCTGTATCATGTTCCTATCCACCAGGTTTTGAGCTGGCTATTGTACCTTTTGGGGTTGTGGGGCAACAGGTGGTGGTTCAGGTAGTTGTGGAGCTGGTGGTTGAGGATCTTGGGGAGCTGGTTATGGCTCGGGTGGTGGTGGGGGAGCTTGTGGCATATTCGCGAGGTTTGCGAAAGTAGCCATGAATTGTGTAAGAGTAGCAGACATTTGCTCCACGGTCTACTCAAGTCTCACCATCCGTGTGCTTGAACTTCTCGGCTGAGAAGGATGAGGTACTGGAGGTGAAGGAGCCTGTCTCCCTCTACCTCAACCTTGTCCTCGCCTCCCGCTCATATTTACTACAATTCCTATATCAAAGACCCAAACGCACTCATTAACAATCAAAAGTATACGCAACATACAAATATATATTTCAGACATGCACGGTATTTGGGATGTATTGCTATACTAGCTAACCTACACCGACATGGTCTAAATACAAATTGCTCTGATACCAAAAAGTATGTCATGACCCGTGACATCTACAACAATCCCTAAGCGCCTATATAGGCAAAAACATTTTAAAATGAATTAACCCTAGACTAGTGTCTATTATTATTTCTTTAGGATCTTTTTCTGTAGTTCCGTGTCTGATATGTGTTTAAAACTTTTAGACTAATATGTGGAAGAATTGATCCAATCCTAAAATTTTCTAGAAATTTGGGCAGTATAACGACTATAATTGCACTTAACCCAACCTGCAAACATAGGAAATATGGCAACCCAAATCCTCAATTCATTGATTTCACAAACCTCAATTATCAATCGACCTCATTTCATACCACATCAGCAACCCTAGCTATCCACAACTAACAAAAATTTAATCACATTGCAAAATTAGCAATCACAATATTGTTTAATCCCATGTAGCTAACTATTGACAATAGCCTAATCGTTAAAGTATTGAATCGATTTACGAAGTATTAACTATATGAGCACATAAATCCTATCATAGAAATATTACTCCAAAATCAGCTAATACATCCCAAACGACTATTACTTAAAGTCATGCATACATACAAGTCTGAAATAAAACTTTTCACTTTTGCGTATACCTTAGCACAAAGTCATGTGCTTAGCACGAGGAATCAACAAACTCTGAGTGGATCACCCACGAGCTAATCTGAAATGGTTTAAAAGAAGGGGTGAGCAACCACAGCTTTTCAAAACTGAAGATTTCACAAAGCTTGCTAAAAATCTATAGTTTATAATTCATCGGTGTAAAATTAAGCACAGAAAACCTGAAAATTCTAGTGACATTACATCTTTACCAAAACATGTACGCTTTAGAAAACGCATACATGGGCTCAAAATAAATATTCAATACAAATAGGAGAGATGTGGCATAACCCTTAAGTTTGTCATGGAACCAGTTACACAATGTAAACACAACTATGACCATAGTGACTACAGCCTTGTCCTAAACTGATCAGGTCTAGACTAGGGTACTGAAGACAGGATCAAGGTCTACAGTAGTAGGTAGCTGGCACCGTAGGGAAATCACATAGAACCTCTTACCGATGCTATTTTGAAAATCTCAATGCCACAAAGGCATCTCCATGAATCACTTGGCACCGTAGGGCAATCACACAGAACCTCCTACCGATGTTAGAGATGGCTCTCATGTCTCATAAACTGGATGCCACTCAGGTACCCCTGTGAAGCACTTGGCAGCGTAGGGCAATCACACAAAACCTTCTACCGGTGCTAGAGATGGCTCTCACAGGACATGACTGCCACACAGGTATTTTCAAGAATCGCCACCATTCTCAAAAACCAACCACCACGACGGATGTACAATATAACTACAAAATCATTTTAATTCAAAACTACAGTTCGAGAAAGTAAATTGTCACGACCCAAATTACCTAAAAATCAGAGTAAATTTTTTTTTTTTTGCTTTTTCATTTCCTTACCCGTCGTGAACAGTTACTCTACTAAACAGTTGGGCTATGATTCGGTGTTAATCACCTCTCACCTATTTACCATTCCATTTTCATAATTCATTTACATATCAATTTATTTTAAATAAATACATCCCCAATATTATATCCATGTATAGTACTGTGCATCTATATGTTCAGATGCAAAATTATACAAATGTGTATACCTGGTCTTGATAATAAGTAGCGGATAACTGAAATGCAAGACTATTGTCTATCTCTTCTATTCAATATACCCTGTAGGGTGGAAAATGAAAGGGTGAGCATAAACAACTCAGTAAGGCAATAATGTAAGCAGGTAGATAACTATACTATCTACGTGCTGATAATGTCATGATATAAAATCTTTTACATTTGCACCATGAGGTATGACTAAAACGATGCCACATGTATGTATATATCATATAAGAGAAATCACAAAATCGACATATAAACAAACATGAAAAAATCATCATGTATGTCATCTCATGCTCGTCACATTTAAAACTTATTTGTTTCATTACAGACTCATCACTTTGAAACTTATTTGTTTAATCATAAACTCATCACATTAAAACTCATTTGTTTCATCATAATACAACTTCATCAAGGTCAAACCCATCTCTCGGGAATACCTTGATTCATTAAATCACATCTCTTTTAAAAACATAAAATCAGGACATTACCCCTCCCTCGGGTTTGTCTTGGTCTATTTAGACCGTATGATATCATGTGAGACATGTAGGTTACTGTATGAAAATCGAGGACTATGGCCATACTTTGTCCCTGTGATCCCAGGCTACACGGATCCCGGTGCGCGGGGCATCAAAACTGCAAAGGGAGGTAGGGTCAATTCCTACCCGCTAGAATAGCAAGTAACATCATAGAGTCATCATGACTGCATGGTACAGCGTACTTCGTGTGACATACACGGTACATCGTACTCCGTGGACCCATATCATAGTCTGGGGGTGCCTGCCGTAGGTCTTACCCACCCCAATACTATGTCGATAACCAACCCATGCCTCAAAGTATACGTGCGAGCATCTCAACTCTCTGTGACACATAGTCTACAGGAGGCTTCCACACGACTATATGCATGTCAACTCACGTCTAGTGCGAGCGAAGCTCCAGCACCACGCTATGTATATCATGATATCTAAAATCTCGTGCGAGCGAAGCTCCAGCACGGTTTTGTGCACACACAAATTTCTCGTACGAGCAATGCTCCAGTACGGCTTTTCATGAGAAATAAATCAGTAAACTTGAGTGCGAGAAAGACTCTAGCACTCTTTTTATTCATGTAAATACGATAGGTGGCTCAATCTTTATAAAACATCTTTTAAAATAGTAACCGGTCCAAACTGGTACCCTTTCGTATAAATCACGAAATCAACAGCCAACCTATGTGCATATTTGCTTAAATCAAAGCAATATATTCATATAAACCAATAAAAACATGAAATCATGCAATTTATCTGCCTTACTACCCTTTTTGTAAATTTTACTCTCAGGGGCAAAATCATCTTTTTCTTTATTCACCTAAGCCTCGGTTTTCGTAAAAATTATTATTTCATTTTCTAGATACTTAAAGAAATTCTAGGCCCTTTAAATCCCCTCAATAAATACGTATAGGCATCTCTATGCACCTACAAAATTTCCTTACCTCGATTCTCGTCGAGCGCGTATCTAAATTCCACTGTCGGAGGCTCGTCCGATCCGATTTACTGCTAATCCAGTCTCTGGGGCTGCAGATAATTATTTATCATGTCAATTTACCCCAATAAATATAATTCTCCTGTTTACTACAGTCGATTTAACTAATTGGGCCCAATCGCAGCTTAATGGGCCTCGACCCATTTTCAACCCGTTTTTACTTATTAAATCCCTTCCTCGGGTTTACTGGGCTCATTTAGGTTACCAATAATCATCGAGCTTCATTCCAAACTCATTGGATAGCCCATACACTATTTACAGTAATTACGTTGTAATTCTGATTAATATCCCTTTTTATACAGAATTATTCCGTAAATTTCGTAAAATAATCGAAACTCTGTATTAAATGACTTTAATTGTCGGGATTAAAATATACTTACCCAATATGATGTGGGATACGAAAATCGAAGCTCAATCGGCTCTCGTTCGGGCTTTGTCGTACAACTGCACAATTATATATTTAATCCCGGGTTACTTTTTGATTAAATATAATTTAAATAAATTTCTCGAAAGTCAAATTGGTCACTTTTGACCTCTTACCGACTTACCCGAAGTCTGGTGTATCCCCGAAAATTCTTTCCCTTTTTCCTTTTTCTCTTTTCACCTTTTTTCCCTTCTTTCTTGGCTGAACCGGTTCAGTCCGGTTCAAACCCAGTTCAGACCGGTTCGATTCAGCCGGTTCAGTCCGGTTCATCTCTTTGCTGAACCAATTTGTACCGGTTCAGACCTTCCCGTCGCCGTTCACGGCGTTTTCGACTGGTTCTCGGGCCGTTTCTGGCTCCATTCGACGCGCCATCACTTGGGAGTTCAAAATCGGGCCTCGGTGTGGGTTGAAACGGCACCATCGTCGGTGAATCTTTCCTTCTCCCCCGCGGCTGTCACCTCTCGATCTGACGAATTTTGACGGTTTTGCTGGCCGGTACCGGTCTCAAAAGAATCGGTTTCTCTTCCCGATCACATCGGTACCCGCCGTTCGAGCCCAGCTGCCGTGGATCGCCGGGATCGAGCTCCTTTCTCCCGTCGATTTCTCCTCCTCCGTTCGCCGAATTTGGCTATCCTTGGTGCACGTCGCCGGTGCCCAAAGCTTCGTCGGCCTCTCTTCTTCCTCCTCGGCCCTTCGTCGGAGTAGTCGGCCGCCCGTGGCCGTGGATCGGCCGGGCCACGCGCGGGTCATCCTCGGTTTCTCTCTTCTTCTCTCTCCCCGACCAATTTTTTTGATTTCTCTTCTTTTTTTTAATTTAATTTTATTATTATTATTTATAAATTAGTTTATTATTATTTTATTCATTAAATAGTCAAAGATATTCTAAAATATCTACAAAATTAATTTTTTATTCCAAATTGATTTATTTAATTTTATTTAATTTATTTAATTTATTTAATTTATTTAATTTATTTTAACCATTTTTTTTGGTATAATTTTTTCGTATTTTCGGGATATTGTCCTGAGTGACTTTTCGGTATTTCTAAAAATTTCGGATCTTGATCAATTGGACTCGAAATTAATTATTTCTTCGTTATTAATCAAGATTCTCAAATCCATTATTTTTAATTAAATTTTCTTATCGAATTTATTCTGGCTTTCGGTCTTTTGACCGTTTTGCCTTTGCAAGTGTTCGGGATTAATTTAACCCGACTTCCCTTCACGAATACTCATTCATTTCGCATTTTAAATCCTTATCTCCTGTCCGAATCCCGTTTCATTTAATTTGGGACTATTTTCAATTCTTCATACAAAATTACAATATAATTCGGGTCTTACATAAACCTTTGACTTTAAAACGTGCAATATCATTACAAATAGACAACCACCATTAGGTTTAAAACTTTGCACTTTTTCGAATCACATTCAAAACAGCCCATGCAAACAATTAACAAAAATCATGCAGTAGTGAGGTAAATGATAAAATCAAAAGATGCCGTTTTCAAAATCTATTAGCATAAAATCCTAACTAAACTAATAGGCTATGGTTCCTAATAAAGTTTTAGCTTAACCTGAGGTATCCTACTAGTTACGAGCTATATAAATCCCTTATTGAAACCGATGCGGAACAACTACCCTTATCGCCTTAGGCATGCATATATGTGCCTAAACTTCATTAGCACTCATCGAGGCAGTTGCTGCATTTCCACATGTAAAACATTCGGTGATCAGTCTTCATACTTAGTTCAGTTTATAATTTACTTAAAACAGTTACAAAATACCAAGTGCTTCATTTAATTTCAAATCATGTATTTCTCCATTTGCTTAATCTATTTAGACTTTAGTCCTATATCTACCCCTAGTAAGTCGAATCCTCTACCTAAGTTTCCATCTCATTTTACATCCATTTGCATTAAGCTTAACATGTAATTGTAAACTCATTTCTAGATTGATATAACTATTAGTTTATCTTACTAAACAAAATTGAATTAAAGAAAAGTACCTTATTTTTTCTTCATGTAGCCTAATATCAAATTTACAGTCTTCCTAATATATTAAATTTTGTATACATTCTGATCTTATAAGGACTCATATACACATTAATTATTTCTAGAAAATAATCTACACTATCAATTTAAGTTCAACTAAATTTCCAAATCTAAATATTCCTCCATAAAACTACTTGCACCCAATTTATATATTGATTATATTATAATTTTATAGTTTTAAATCATATAATCATAAAACTACAGTAATCACATTGTAATTTATGATTTAAACCTTAAATACCAGCTAAACAACTTATCCCCAATTATCTCCAAGTGACCGTAACTAATCCTTATGTCCATTTCATATTTTCTTTCAACAATAAATTAAATCTAACTTGGAAAATAGTAAATTCATCCAAAATATGTTCATAAATTTTATCCAAAATATATATGTTTAATCTAATTATCAAATTCCCCATATTTTTTCAAATTACAAATCCCTAATTTTCCTAAATTCTTCAAAACACAATTTAAATTAATTTCTACAACAATTATACATTTATTACACAATTTACATAAGAATTTAGCTTGGTAAAATATTGGTTTTTACCTAGGAGTATGCTGGTACAAAAATGAAGTGGAAAAAAATTGGTTTTGCTGGTTTGGCTATTGTTAGTGTCAGAGGGGAGAAGGAAAGATCCGATGGGGAAGGACGGGGCAAGGGTGGTCGTCGGGGATCGAGTTTGGAGGGAAGCCGGCGTCGGGTCTTCTCCGATAGCTGCGGTTCTCAAAAAGAGGAGGAGCGGGGGGGGGGGGGGTTTCTCAGGTCGCTCGGGAGAAGGGAAGGGAAGAAGCATTTTCGGTGAAGGGGAGGGAAGGCGGCGCTATCAATGGGTCTTCCAGTGGGGTCTTGATCGTCGACGGTAATGAGGGTGGTCGGCAGAGGGAGGAAACAAAGAGAGAGGGGGGTCTCGGGTTGGGCAAAACTCAAAATAAAGGGGGTTTTGTATTCGAGCAAAGGAAAGGGCATCGCCGGTCGCTGTGGGGGGAGGGTTCGATCATCGGTGATAGTAGGGGGAGGAGGACGGCAGGGGGACGACAACGAAAGGAAGAGGGGTCCGGTTGAGCAGAAGAAAAGAAATGGGGGGAGGGGGTCTGTGGGGGGTGTCGCGCGATAGGGATAAATATATCAATATATATGTAATAAATTTAAATTTTGCTACTAAATTATAAAGTCCTCATATTTTATTACTTGTATAAATTTTATTACCAAATTATAAAATTTTCCCTCTTTAATTTATATTTCATCTTTTTAATTATATTTTGTCTTATAATCACTATGATTAAATTATTTTAGCTTTTTGGTTTACCTATTTTATTTAAATTCCTATACTATATTTAATAACTTCCTAAACTTAATCTAATCGCATGAATCTATTCATTAACTAGTTAATTTCTTTTATTACACATTCATGCATAAACATTCATGTACACTAGTATTTAGCTAAATATCTAGATAAACAAGTTACTGGTCTTACATGAATGATGCTGCTGACCCATATTCTAACGACAGGTTTCTATGTATTTGAGCCCACATCAATATCTCGAAACCACTCTACCGTTTCGTTACAATTGATTGTATCCTTACTGGTAAAATTATCTTTGGGAGATTATCTTCTAAGAGGATCAAAATGTTTTACTACATCTATGCTAAGCATGCATGTAGCAGTTGATGATGGTGCTCCAATTGTATAACAATATGGGGATTCGATACGTGCCTCTCTTCTTCAGAAGCAGGGCTATCATATTTATGGTTAAAACTGTTACACTCTACATGAAGCAGTGGAAGAATAGTTCCACTACCATGGCTGTTCTAACATCTAAACAAGGGTTGTCCAAACTAGGGGCAAAGCGAAAATTATTTCTTGAAGTTGCCGGAATTCATGCCAGTAGTTACAAGGGTAGTTATGACACGCCCTAAACGTATTACCGCAAGTGCACGAGTCGTACAAGTAATAATGGGATTTGAGTCCCGAGTTATCATCCCACAGAGAAGTCGACTACCCTAATTAACTATCGGTTAATCTTACCCTAAGTATATCCTAGCAAATTATGAAATTAAAGGGAGTGATCTATATTCCTAAATTAAAAATACTGAAAGCAATAAAATAATAAAACTATAAAATAAAGAAATTAAAACCGAGCAAAATTACTTACAGTGCTCCACGCAATTAAAATCGAAAACCTACAAAAGAAATTAAAACAGTTAAAGCTAATTAACACAATTAAAATAAAATGCAAATATGAAAATAACAAAGCAAGATTAATTAAACTAACCTAAAATGCAATTAAACTACTTAATCAAAATGCAATTTAAACTAAGTTAAGATTTAATGAAATAAATTTACCCCTAATCTAATTCTAAATGAATACTTAATTAATTATCATCCTAATTAAAACTAAGCTTTATACAACTATGCAAGAATACTACCATGCAATTTAATTAAAGACTCTAAACTAAGCTAACAAATTAAATTGAAATTAAACTATACTAACAATGCATGAAAATGAATTAATTAACTACAATCAACTAGCCAAACAAAGCCTTAACAACTTTTAAATCATCCAAATCCCTCCATTGACTGTTCATATCTTCAATTTGCATATTTTCATTTTCAAGTGCTTCGGTCTATCCAGGCGTGCTGCTGTTTGCTACCAACTCTGCCTCGATTTTCTGGTGCTTCCTTCTTCTCTGCACACGCTTCTGGCTGCCAACTGCCCCAACACCAGCTCCATGCATCAACCGTGCACGTTTCCTTCTCTAGGCGTTGTCTTGCCCGCTGCTCTAGGTCCTCGACTCTCGGTCTGGACAAGCACTGCTCTCGGTCCTGCATTTGCTATTGATCAAGCTCCCAGCTGCTGTCCTGCCTTGTCCGTTTTTGCTTCTGTCATGTTGCTACTCTCGGTATTCCTCACGGTTTTATCCTCTATTTCCACATGATGTTGTCGGTTCCGTCCAGGTCTGCTCCAGCTTTTACTAAAGGTGTGTCCAACTTTGTTGTCTGCAACTCTCACCAACTCTGCACAACTCCAACCGCTTCAGCTTCATCAGCCTTTTGCATTCGCTCAGTAATTTCTTACAACCGAGAGTAACCGAGAGCATGAAAATCACCGAGTCTCTTGCTATCAAATTCTGCAATCACCGAGACTATAATGGCAACAATCCAGCATTCATCAACGCACCGATCATCAAATAAAGGAACTCATATGCGGAAATCATTAAATGGTGAGTTTAAAACAATGCATGTGAGAACACTTTAAAACTAACAGCTACAATGATAAATAAAATGAACAGTTTGAAGCTCTTAAAAGCAGAGCAGAACAGAGGAAGACTCTCGGGTTCCTGGTCTGCTACCTTGCTTTCGGGTTGCTACTGTAGCCACCATTCACATCGAGTTCATCAACTAGCACCGAGGCCTATTATCCTCTTGCACTACCACACTGCACCGTGAAGAAGTTCAACACTACACGGAATGGAAGCAGTCCACCAGTTTTCATCATGACAGGACACAACCGTGAGCAAAGACACTGATATGGTGAAACTACACAGCTTCTCTCTCGGATTGAATGGATAAAGCGTGACTAGCAAAGACACTAATATGGTTTCACTTACATGCAGAATGGTGACACTACTCGAAAATAAAATGATCAAGTAAAAAAAATTGAGATTCAAGGGAAACCGAGAAGTGAAATGAGCAAGTAAAAAGAAACAAAATAGTTTTTTTTTTCATTCATAATATTAAATCATGCTAAATCTCAAAAGAATGAAAACTTTCAAAGATTAAAGTAAATGGTAGCTACCAAGAACACGAGAAACTAACTTGAAAAGCTTGTAAAAATAAAAATGACATTGTTGTGAACAGTAAATGGTAGCTAAAACGGGAAAGAAAAACTTGAAAACAAAAAAAATTAAAACTATTCTAACACTACTCCTAACTTCTACACTACATTACACTACTCCTACTCCTACCTTACATTCTCTTTCAATTGCCATCCTTTCCTATTTGTAAACACACTAGGGGTAAAATTGTAATTTTTTCATCCTAGATGAGTTGGCATTTTTTGGCCACTTGTCTTCACACCATTGGCTCCTTGAAAATATATTTCTATGTCATCGGTCTTCTTGTCCAATTGGATGTGTTAGGTGGCATGACTCATGTTGTCTGCATGGCTCAATCTTGATTTTAGCCCAATTTTGGTCAATTTTCTACCGAAATATTCAAAATTCATCTGGATTTAATTTATCTACAAACATGAGATTTTAATTAAATAAAGGGGATAATTAACAAAATAAATTGATAATTAATTAGGAAATTAAGCATAAATAATTCTAAAAATATAGAATTATCACACCCCCAAACTTGAGCTTTTGCTTGTTCTCAAGCAAAACAAAATGATTGTAGGAATGACAAGTAAAAAACACAATAATTTCCCCAATATCATCCTCAAAGAAAAAGTACAGACTATGAAATCAAAGACTCACAATTACAAGTCCAGTACTTAGAATTATACAATATAAGTCCTAACCCAAATTGTACTGCTCGTGAGTGTGTGAAAAATGTCTAAGTCACTTCACAGTACATTATCAGGATCAGATTATGCAACACAGTAAATGCAAAGTCAATGACATGTGATCATTCCCATAAGTTTGCTTTTCACTTCGCTCTCCACTAATGTAGTCACACTTAACAAAAGATCAATAGGACTTCATTAAGCTTGTAATGTAAGGCTGGGGCTAAGATATGATAAAGTCGATTTAGGTTTAATTACCCCTTAACATGCATTACTTCTAGGATCTTTAATGTAAGTGCTCAAATCATTTCCCCCAAACTTATTTATTTCACTAAACTTTTTATTCTATTTTTGTATTTTTGTATTTTTCTTCTTTATTCTTTTCTTTTTCTTTTTCTTTCTTTTTCATCATTTTTTTATACATACTCTTTCACTATTACTTAATACTCATATAGTTCACATATATCCCAATGACTTTTCATGCTTTTGGAGTAAGGGATAGGAACAAAGTATTTAAGCTAAGGAAAATAACGCAGGTATATTTACAGAGAAAAGCTTATTTGGCCCAGATGGCTGACTAGGGGTAGAATATGTACAAAGAAGGCTAGAAAGGCTCAAATGATCCAAAGATGGCCTAAATCATCTCCTTAATCAAGTGTGATCTAATATTTCACATCAAGATTAGATCAAACAAATTCTAGAATATGATGCACAAAATCAACTGAACAAATGCAATCCAATCTACACATAAGCTTTCTCTAAATAAATATACCGATTCATGACATGACATATGCATAAGATGAGGAAATCACAATCAAAATCAAGATAAATTCAAGAACTCAACTTCGTGCTTTTCCTATAATCATGCATCTCAGTCAATCAAAGTCAGACTAAATCATGGGGTCATATAATCAGAATATGGGAAAACTACATGCTAAGCACTAGATCATCCCAAAATCAAACAATTTAAGCTCATATTATCGAAAAAAATTTGAAAATTCTTCCTCAGATTTTCGAAAAAAAATTTGAAATTTTTACCAATTTTTCACAAAATTGCTTAAGTTATATCCCCTCCCCCAAACTTAAAGTGCACAGTGTCCTCAATGTGCAGATAATATAAGAATTTAAGCTCGATAACAGAGTACTCCCCTTTCTGATGATGATGAACAATTGAAGCTTGATTGAAAGCATAAAATTAGAAAATAAACCTGCAAAATAAACAAGGAAAGAAACAACAGAAAAGAAAAAGAAAAATGAACTATTTACAAAGTGAAAAGGAAAACACAGCCACTTCAAATACAGCTAAAGAAAACAACACTCAGCAGCAGGGCGAAGAGTAGGAGGGTCATCCAAAGTGGTGACATGGTGCTGATAGTTAACTCCTCCTGAGCCCTATCTACTTCCCTCCTCCTTTCAGATTTTATATGGTTAAGCCTTATGTCCTCCTCAATCTCCATCTTAAAACATTCTTGAGAGTCATCAGGGAGCTTCAAAGGTTTGAAAACATTAAACTTCACTTCCTGATCTAGGACACTCATATTTAACTCCCCCTTTTATACATCAATTACTGTTCTACTAGTAGCTAGGAAAGGTCTACCTAGTATAATGGGGACTTCCCTGTCTTCCTCCATGTCCAAAATAATAAAATCTGCAGGGAAAATAAACTTGTCCACCTTTACTAAGACATCCTCAATGACCCCCTTCGGATATTTAATTGATCGATTATCTAATTGGAGGGTCACTGTGGTGGGCTTGGCATCCCCTATTCCTAACTTATGATAGATAGATGATGGCATCAAATTTATACTAGCTCCTAAATTGCACAGGGCTCTACCAAAGAATAAATTTCTAATAGTGCATGGTATGGTAAAACTCTCGGGATCCTTGAGCTTGGGGGGTACTCTTCTCTGGATAATGGCACTACATTCCTCAGTTAAAGCCACCGTTTCATAATCTTTCAATCTCCTTTTCCTAGAGAGGATATCCTTCAGAAACTTCACATAAATTGACATTTGCTCTAAAGCATCTACGAAAAGAATGTTGATGTGGAGTTCCTTAAAAACCTCAAGAAATTAGGCGAATTGTTGATCCAGTTTTTTATTTTAGAACCTCTAAGGAAAAGGTACTGGTGGTCTAACCGGAGAGGATGTAGTAGAAACATGTATAACATCAGAGGGCGAGAAAGGCTATAAAATAGAAGAAGGTATAGATGAAGAAGTGCCTAGCTTGGATTCTTTTGTAGCCTGATCCTGATGTTCCTGCTCTTTCTGAGCTGCCTCTTTAGAACTTAAGGGTTTATCAACTATGGCTGTTCAGTTGCAGACTTAATTTGTGGCTCATCTAGCTCTCTGCCACTCCTAAGGGTGATGGATCTAACATGTTCCTTACCCTCCCTTTGCTTAACTTCAGTGTTATTAGGAAGGGTCCCTTGAGGACGTTGGCGAAGAGCACTAGCTATTTGTCCAACCTGAACTTCTAAGTTCTTAATTGAGGCAGCTTGATTTTGTAGGATAGTCATGAACATTTCCTCAAGCAAAGGCTTCTTCTCAGCTACTGGTGCGTGGAAATGTTGGGGCTATAAGGGTTGTGGTGGTGGTGGTGGTGGTGGTGGTGATGGATGATATTGAAATTGAGGTAGGGATGGATGATGTTGTGGATGGTATGGAAATTGCGGCTGTGGTGGTACCTAAACCTATTTTGCTTGAAAACCAGGGAGTCCTACAAGTCTAGAGCTGGAAGTTTGCCCTTGGTTTTGGCTCCAGGAGAAGTTAGGATGGTTCCTCCACCCTGGATTATAGGTGTTTGAAAAAGGGTTGTTCTGTTGCGTTTGAGAAGCGGTAACATACTGAATCGATTCTAAGTTGAGCGGACACCTATCTACAGAGTGGGTACCACTACACAGCTCGCAGGAAAGAAAAGGACTTTGGACAGAATACACAGGGTTAGGACTAGTAAGAGGATTATGTTGGGTACTGAGTGACTCTACCTTCTTCGTAAGGTTATCGATTTGAGAGGTTAAGGTAGACAGTGTGTCGAGCTCATAAATACCCGCCGACTTCTTTGGCAATTGCCTCTCCGAGGACCATAGATAGTTGTTAGCCGCCATCTTTTCTAACAACTCGTAAGCTTCCTCCTATGTTTTACACATTAGCGCTCCACCCGCTGCAGCGTCAACAATGGTCCTATTTGGGCTTATAAGTCCGTTGTAGAAGGTCTGGACTTGCAACCACAAAGGTAGGCCATGGTGAGGGCACTTCCTAAGAAGCTCCTTATATCGTTCCCATGCTTCGTAAAGAGATTCAGAGTCGTACTGGGCAAAGGAAGATATATTACAACGGAGTTGGGCCATTTTAGAGGGAGGGAAAAACTTATATAGAAATTGATGGGCTAACTTGTCCCATGTAGAAATGGATCCTAGAGGCAGGGAGGTTAACCAGTGTCTCGCCCTATCCCTAAGTGAGAAAGGGAATAATCTAAGCTTAAGCGCATCATTAGATAATCCATTGTGTTTGAACGTGTTGCACAAGTCCAGGAATTGCCCAAGGTGAGCATGTGGGTCATCGTACGGAAGCCCACTGAACTGCAATGAAGTCTGGATCATCTGGAGGATGGAAGGCTTCATTTCAAAATTGTTTGCATCGACAGCTGGTGGCCTAATGCTGGTATAATAACCTCCAATAGTCGGCATTGCATAATCTCCAACGGTCTTAATTTCCCTATTTTCTGTCATGATGCTTTGCAGCGGAGCTATAAATTTCCTAGAATCCTTTCGAATTTTTCTAAGAGTGTGTTCAATTATAGGATCTAGAGGAAAGCAATCAAAACTTCTGGCTCTACGCATGCAATCATCGAAAAGTCCTTAGAAAATTTTTTTAAGTTTATCAATTTTTCAATTTTTTTAATTTTAATTTTTCAATTAACTAATCTAGATTAAATATTTACAACCTAAATATTTACAAGTTAGAATTACACCTAAGCATAATTTCACCGATATTAATTAACAACTAATTAAAACTTCCCCGGCAACGGTGCCAAAAACTTGACACGCCCTAAATGTATTACCGCAAGTGCACGAGTCGTACATTTAATAATGGGATTTGAGTCCCGAGTTATCGTCCCACAGAGAAATTGATTAGCCTAATTAACTACCGGTTAATCTTACCCTAAGTATATCCTAGCAAATTATGAAATTAAATGGAGTGATCTACATGGCTAAAATTAAAAATACTGAAAGCAATAAAATAATAAAACTATAAAATAACGAAATTAAAACCGAGCAAAATTACTTACAGTGCTCCACGCAATTAAAATCGAAAACCTACAAAAGAAATTAAAACAGTTAAAGCTAATTAACGCAATTAAAATAAAATGCAAATATGAAAATAACAAAGCAAGATTAATTAAACTAACCTAAAATGCAATTAAGCTACTTAATCAAAATGCAATTTAAACTAAGTTAAGATTTAATGAAATAAATTTACCCCTAATCTAATTCTAAATGAACACTTAATTAATTATCATCCTAATTAAAACTAAGCTTTATACTATTGTGCAAGAATACTAACATGCAATTTAATTAAAGACTCTAAACTAAGCTAACAAATTAAATTGAAATTAAACTAGACTAACAATGCATGAAAAAGAATTAATTAATTACAATCAACTAGCCAAACAAAGCCTTAACAACGTTTAAATCATCCAAATCCCTCCATTCACTATTCATATCTTCAATTTGCATATTTTCATTTCCAGGTGCTTCGGTCTGTCTAGGCGTGCTGCTGTTTGCTACCAACTCTGCCTCGGTTTCTGGTGCTTCCTTCTTCTCTGCCCATGCTTCTGGTTGCCAACTGCCCTAACACCAGCTCCATGTATCAACCGTGCACGTTTCCATCTTCAGGCGTTGTCTTGCACGCTGCTCCACGTCCTCGGCTGTTGGTCTAGACACGCACTGCTCTCGATCCTGCATTTGCTGTTGATCAAGCTCCCAACTGTTGTCCTACCTTGTCCATTTCTGCTTCTGTCATGTTGCTGCTCTCGGCATTCCTCACGATTTTATCCTTTATTTCCAGGTGATGGTGTCGGTTCCGTCCAGGTCTGCTCCAGCTTTTACTAAAGGTGTGTCCAGCTTTGTTGTTTGCAACTCTCACCAACTCTGCACAACTCTAACTGCTTTAGCTTCATCAGCCTTCTGCATTTGCTCAACAACTTCTTGCAACCGAGAGCATGAAAATCACTAGTCTCTTGCTACCAAATTTTGCAATCACGGAGACTAGAATGGCAACAATCCAGCATTCATCAACGCACCGATCATCAAATAAAGGAACTCACATATGCGAAAATCATTAATTGGTGAGTTTAAAACAATGCATGAAATGAGAACACTTTAAAACCAGCAGCTACAATGATAAATAAAATGAATAGTTCGAAGCTCTTAAAAGCAGAGTAGAACAGAGGAAGACTCTCGGGTTCCTGGTCTGCTGCCTTGCTTTCGGGTTGCTGTTGTAGCCACCATTCACACCGAGTTCATCAACTAGCACCGAGGCCTGTTATCCTCCTGCACTACCACACTGCACCGTGAAGAATTTCAGCACTACATGGAATGGAAGCAGTCCACCAGTTTTCATCATGATAGGACACAACCGTGAGCAAAGACACTGATATGGTGAAACTACACAGCTTCTCTCTCGGATTGAATGGACAAAGCGTGACTAGCAAAGACACTAATATGGTTTCACTTACATGCAGAATGGTGACACTACTCGAAAATAAAATGATCAAGTAAAAAAAAAAAATTGAGATTCAAGGGAAACCGAGAAGTAAAATGAGCAAGTAAAAAGAAACAAAATATTTTTTTTCATTCATAATATTAAATCATGCTAAATCTCAAAAGAATGAAAACTTTCAAAGATTAAAGTAAATGGTAGTTGCCAAGAGCATGAGAAACTAACTTGAAAAGCTTGTAAAAATAAAAATGACATTGTTGTGAACAGTAAATGGTAGCTAAAACAGGAAAGAGAAACTTGAAAACAAAAAAATTAAAACTATTCTAACACTACTCCTAACTTCTACACTACATTACACTACTCCTACTCCTACCTTACATTCTCTTTCAATTGCCATCATTTCCTATTTATAAACACACTAGGGGTAAAATTGTAATTTTTTCATCCTTGATGAGTTGGCATTTTTTGGCCACTTGTCTTCACACCATTGGCTCCTTGAAAAGATATTTCCAAGTCATCGGTCTTCTTGTCCAATTGGATGTGCTAGGTAGCATGGCTCGTGTTGTCCGCGTGTCTCAATCTCGATTTTAGCCCAATTCCGATCCATTTTCTACCGAAATATTCAAAATTCATCCGAATTTAATTTTTCTACAAACATGAGAATTTTAATTAAATAAAGGGGATAATTAACAGAATAAATTGGGTATTTAAATAATTAATTAGGAAATTAAGCATAAATAATTCTAAAAATATAGAATTATCAAGTTACTCTTCCAAGAATAGTGAAAAGTCAACCAATTTGTTATTATCTAACACAACTGCCAATAACTCAAGGCTACCCCTGCTTCACAAGTTTGAGGAAATCAGACTAACCATGCAAAATCCTCTACTGCTAAGAGTATTGTGGACATACAAAATGCTATGGGCCATGGTTGTTTGACTCCATCAATAGAACCGATGATTGGTACCTACAAATATGCATGGAAAAGAATTGCACTAGGGTCCATTCTTGTTGAAGGATCTAAGTATACGACCGGGGACAAACGGAAACTTCCTTTTGAGGTGCTAGTTATGAAGAATCCAAACAATATTTTACATCAAAGTAAAGGTCTCGTAAGGGAACTTTGGCATCTATTACGTTAGTGGAGACTAGTTTCCAACCCCACTAATAACTGCTTAAAGTGATATATTAATATTGTCAAATAATATTCTTTTAACTTTATATTGTGTTTAAAAGTGCTATGTAACTTTCTTTTGATGATATAGGCAACTAAAATAAGCTATTGAGAGAAAATGGAGCTAGAAAGACATTTTTTGTAAAATTTGACCAGCAGGGGTATTTTAGTAATTTCTCTATTTGAATTTTTAGAGGAAAAGCGATATGCAACAAAGCTTTAGAAGACTTCTATGCTTTCCGAAATGTTCAAGATCATCCAAATCGAAGATTGTTGATGGGTTAAAAGTTTTTGCAAAGTCAACATTAAAAATTGGAAAAGTCAAACTCTTAGTCAAAGTTGACTTGTAACAAGATAATTGACAAAATTAATTAATGTTTATTGGATAATAATTACAAGAAAAGAGAAGATCCTTGATGGGCTTGCAAGATAAGCTAATAGTTCAAGATAAATTAAAATTATCATTAGATAATTACTAATAATTGTAATTTGATTTTCACATGAAATATAATTTGTATCATTCTTTTACTATAAAAAAAGGACCGTAGGGGGCTAATTAATTCATCAATTGGCCTAGATTTTATTTTATAAAGTTATTCAACTATTCTTTTATTTTTATAAAGTTTTTTTTTTTAATAAAAAATAGCCTTAGTCGATTGATATTTTACATTATTAAAGCTTTGTCAATTTTTATTATTTTTTTATTAAAAGCTTGTGATTTCTTTATTCTTCTTGCATGATTGTTTTCTTTTCTTTTCTTTCTTTCTTGAGTTGTCGAATTACTCCTAGTAAATATAAGCTTGTTGATTTCTATTTTTAATTTTATAGAGTAGTTGTTGAAAATTTTAATGATTAATCCTTAAATTATGTTAACTTAATATTTTGCATGGTGTTTGATTCATTTCAATATATGTTAATGTTTTCTTTAAATATGAGTAGTGAGTAGTTTCTTTATTTGGTTGGTATATTTTCTTGATTAAATCTTGGTTACATGATATTGTGAGAAGCATGACCTAAATAATATATTATTGGTTAAGTGTCACGCCGTTCTCCCACACATGACCTACCGAAATCACCACAAATTTTTTTACATTTCACTTACCTCTTCTTCTATCATCTCTCACATCAAACGTTTGGCTGTGATTCGATATTTGTCACCCATTCACACTCAATCATAACATGTATAGAATTTAATATTCCTTTATACATTAATACAATTATTTGTACATATACATCCCGACCGTACATTAATTTACATAGCTGTGCTTATACGATGTTCAATATAAAATATCTAGTGTGTATACCTCTCACAAGATGGATATGCAGCGGAATCAGGGAATATCAGTTCTCAACCATGTCCATCTACTGTCGATGCTCTGAAAATAGGGAAATAATAAGGGGGTGAGCTCACACCTCGGTAAGGAAATCAGGCAAGCAAGCAGATAACCACACTATCTACAAAATACCATGCCTCGAAATCATTTCCTTACCCTATTTGTATCTAAAGCATGCATCTCTCTCAAATCATTATGTAATATATATATTGTCATGCCCCTTTTTCATTCCCTTTAACCTAAAATCTCAATAAATTTTTCGCATTTTACTGTTACCTTTCCCGGTCGTAAACAAACTCGCCACACACAGTTGGGCTGTGAGTCAATAATAATCATCCCTTACCATTCATTCACAATTTAATAAAGTAATGTCATACATTTAAAAGTTAATCATTAACTTACACAAGTTATGTTCACTGACATCTACATCCCCCATAATTACAACACAAAAGACTACTGTGCTTTTATATTGTTTAGATACAAAAAGAATCTTGTGTATATACCTTTCGACGATGGAAGCAGCGGATGTCCAAAACACAATGCCTCAGTGCTCACTAGGCTACTATGCACGCTCTGTAGGAGGGGGAAATAGAGAGGGATGAGCAACCACACGCTCAGTAAGGCAATAATGCAAGCATCGTAGATAACTACTCTATCTACATGCTGATAGTGTTATGCATAAATCGTTTATAGTAGGAGCATGAGGAAGTAAAACTATACCATATGAGTATACATATATATCATGTATCAAAATCATGTACATTGGCATATAAAACATGGAAAAAAACATCATGTATAAATCATCTCATGCTCAATCTCATTTAAATTCATAAAAAAGGGCAATTCATTAAGAAACCTCATTTTGAAACCCACATCATAAAGCTCTTTCTCAAACACATACAATCCCATCACAAACTATTTTCTTAATCACAAACATCATCATCGTTTCACAAATCAAGTCTACAAAGCTCGACCCCTCCCTCGGGTTTACCCTGGATAGTCACAATCTCACTTATAGATTAAAATCATGTGGTAGTAAGTAAATCAAGCAAGGAGACAGGTTATTATATCTCAACTAACTATGTTGGCCAACTATGTCACATATCATCCCAGACCACACAGATCCCGGTGTTCGGGGTATCATGTTGGCACGAAGGTGGGTTAGTTCTCTGCCAGACTTTCTCAAATCAAGTAACCACCATGCGGTACATCGTACTTCATGTGATATACACCGTACATCGTACTCCACGGACCCATAACATGGTTGGGGGTGCCTGCCGTAGGTCTTATCTACCCCATACCAAGTGTAACCTCTATAGTCTCAAGTGCACGTGGGAGTACACTCAATACTAGGTCCTAGCCCCTCATGGCCTTGCTCGCCCCTGTTGGGTGTGAGACCCCGTATATGTATAAGGGTATATATGTACATAAAAATGTAAATAGAGTTGTACTATGAATTCATGAGTGAAGTATATGTGATGTAAGTCCATAAGTAATGTACACACTTGTAATGAGAGTGGTAATTGTACATACAAGTTACATTAAGTATGAATGTGAGGAAATGGACTTAAACATGTGGAGAATGTGTATAGAATGGATTATGAGTAGTTTGGTAAAATGGAAGTAGAATTGCATAAGATGTGCACTTCTATTTTTGTTTATATTAAGTACCATTGGTCATACAAAGATTCTACACGAGTTTTAATGTGTATGAAGTGAGGATGGATGCCATTTTCAAGTCTCAAAGATGAATGGATGAGAAAAGGATCATGGTAGCAAATTAAAGATGTTTGGTAAGTGTTGCTGGAGAAGAACTGCAAAAAATCTGAAAATTGTGAAGGGCAGATCGATCTCATAGGATGAGAGATCGAGCTGGAAGAGCTAGAATGCTCTTATTTGGGCAAAGGAATAGAGCAGATCGATCTCCAATGGAGCCAGATCGATCTCCTAAGCATTCTGTAGTGAAAAGATCGATCCCCAAGCACACAGATCGATCTCCTTAGCTCTCTGTTTGGGAGCAGATCGATCTCATGCTTCGACAGATCGATCTCATGCTTAAAATGCCATAAAAAAGAGGGATTTAAGGGGACCAGATCGATCTCCTCTTGGACCAGATCGATCTCCTCAAGCTATTTCTATATAAGGAGTGCTGAAAATCAGAAAATTTTGGGAAAAACACTAACCTTCCACTTTCAACCCAAAAACCTAACTTTCTCTCTCTAAAATCAACCATTTTCAGTGAGGTTTGAAGAGAGACCATTAGAGGCAAAGTTGTTCCTATCAAAGAGAAGAACAACATAGTTGGAAAGCATTTTCCCATTGTTGGTATTGAAGGAGTTAAGGGCATTGCCATTTGGAGTAAGAAGAGAAATCAAATTGGGTAAGATTCTAACACTCCAACTATGGTACATTGTTTATATAATTGATTTTGGAGTTGTTTGGCATGAGTATGGATGGTTAGAAACTATCTAAATACATTGGAATGATTATGACCTAGAAATGGTCTAGAGAGAGAAAGTGGAATGTATGGAGATTAATGATGAATGAGATATGTAGACGTTATTAATAGTGTTGTGGAATGATATTAAGATGTGGTTAGTGGATAAATTGTGAGATTTACCTAGAAGAGGTAAAATGTGGAATAAGGCATTGGTAAAATGCATAAGTGAGTAATATTGACTAGTGAGGTCAATTATGGGTTAAATACATTAACTCAATTGATTTAATGAATGAATCGTAGCTTCCGAGGATACGCCGAGGCGAGTTGAGCCAAGAGCGTGAGAAGCTAAAAGGAAAGGAGCCACGCCAAGTAAATCGAGGTAAGGGAATTGTGTGGACTCTTAGAGATATCTGTGAGCAATTTGGGCGCTTAAATGTTTTGCTAGAATGCATGAGATTAGGAAATGATGTTGGGTGATTGAAGGGTAAAAGTTGGGAGTTTGAGAAATGTGCATGAAAACAAAAGCATATTGCTTTGAAAATCATGTTTTATTGCTTTTTAGCAAATGATTGGTAGGTAGGCTAACATTGAAATGATTTGCAAAAGAAATGAGTGTGTTTTGGTTTTGTTAACCATACTTTGCAAAGTTTTGAGCCACCTACATGATTTCGTGAGTATGAAAGCATGCTAGAGTATGACTAGCATGAGATTTGACGTGTTTTATACACATGAGTGCAAGAGGCACTAGTTTTCACATGGATTTCATATTTGTTTTGGCATTGTGCTTCGAGTTTGTCTCGCACTGGATGCCCACCTTGCATGTTGCTGTGTTTGGAGCTTCGAGTAGACTGGGTGTCACATCGATTAAATAGGCTCACACGTGCATTGATTTGACATGATTAATTAGCCGTGTTAGGAGCTTTGGGTAGACAAGAGGTCATACCGATTAAATAGGCTCACACGTGCGTTTGAGATGTGGCATGATATGATGTGTTGATTGGGTCCACGGAGTACGTTGTACCGTGCATGTAGCATGGGGTACATTGTACCGTGTTGAGTTATGATGTGCCATCTTCGGACGAGGTCTGCTATGGACCGGCGGGTAGGATTTGACCCACCTCCCGTGTGGAAGCAGATAGTGGTGATATCCCGTACACCTGATCCGTGTAGCCGGTATCACAAGTTATGTACATAGGCCTTGAGGTTATTACCTATTGTTGAACTACCTATCTCACATGTCTACAGCTATTTGAGAATAAATCCATGTTTGAAATGATTTGTGGGTCAAGAAAGCCCGAGGGGTGGGCCGAGACCTGACCAGTGATGAATTGATTTGTTAATGGTTTTTAAAGTGCACGGATGCATGATGTTTAATGCCATGCTTTATTGTGAAAATGCATGATGGTTAATACCATGCTATTTGAGAAAATGCATGATGGGTAATGCCATGCTTTTATTGTGAATTATGCATGATGATTTGTACCATGCTTTGAGTTGGAATGTGCACTGAATTTTAATAGCATGAATGCTTTACATACCATTAACACAATCATACACTCATGTTTTGAGATAAATAATGAATTAAATGCTTTTGAGCATGGCATCACGATCACGTAGATAGTGCAGTATCTACTTGTTCGCATGATTGCCTTACTGAGCGTGTGGTTTGCTCACCTCCTTATTTTCCCCCTCTCTACAGAGATTTGAGTATAGAGTGAGCGTGACTGGAGGCTTGTCCCTTTTGGTAATCCGCTGCATCCCATCGCTAAAGGTATACACACTGTTGAAATTTTGTATCTAAACTTACGATAGCACAGTAGCATTTTGTATGTAACTATTGGGGATGTAAAACAATGTAAACACATGTAACAACTTTGATATATATACATTTATACAAATGTTTACCTATGAATAATATACAAATT
Source organism: Firmiana major (assembly GCA_033439115.1). Classification (NCBI taxonomy): domain Eukaryota; kingdom Viridiplantae; phylum Streptophyta; class Magnoliopsida; order Malvales; family Malvaceae; genus Firmiana; species Firmiana major. Next base: position 47,319,376 of record CM065905.1, read on the forward strand.
GAATTGGTATGGTGGAGTGAGTTAGACGTCGGCACACAGCCCAACTGTTAAGAGTGTGGTTGTTCACGATCGAGGAAGGATGATTAACAATTGATGCATGAAAATGCGAAAAATTTGTACGTATTTTGGTAAGTTGAGGGTCGTGACAGAAGTTGGTATCAGAGCTCGAGTTGGTTTGACGTGTGTCGTGTCTAAAATACTTAATAAGTTGAAAAAAATTCATCCCCAAGTTACTGTGCTTGTTTAGATACAAATTGTGTGTGTCGATGGGTTGACTAAGTAATTGGTTGTGAATGTAGGGAATTGAGTAAGTATGCCTAATACCAGTCGCGGTAGAGGGATGAGAGCACAGGCTCGAGGCCTTAGAGGTAGGCCTGAGGGTCGTGTTGAGCCGAAAACACACGAGGCTCAGGAGGATGTTGAGGTGGAGGCCGATGTTGAGCACGCTCCACAGGGTCCAGAGGAGAGACCCGAGAGTACTGAGGCTCGCTTCGCGAGGATTGAGCGGAGCATTGAGATGATTGTGGAGTTGGTCACCCAATCTTTATCTGGAGTTGGCGGTAGACAGAGTCCCGCTACACAGGGTGATGCCAAGCAGGCGGCAGCTCCCGAGGCACGGGCAAGGCAAGCCCAAGGACCTCAGACGACAGATACCCCACCCACACAGGATGTGCCTACATCTGTTGCTATGCCAGGCAGTAGAGGTTGGGGATATGGATGTGATTTGGATAGACTGCGGCAGTTCCAAAAGTTTGGACCGTCGTCTTTCAATGGAATAAAGGACCCAGTAGCGGCTGAGGATTAGATCAATGAAATCGAGAAATTATATGGGTTCTTTGAGTGCACTACTACCGAGATGGTAGCATTTACTGCTTTTATGCTGAAGGGATCAGCAGAACATTGGTGGAAGTCCACCAGGCCTATTTTGAGAGCCCGACATACTGAGATCAGCTGGGATGTATTTCTAGAGGCCTTCCAGAGACAGTATGTCCCGGATACCGCACAGCGGAAGCTAAAGATGGCATTTTTGGGACTGACCCAAGGGAGCAGGACTGTGGATGAGTATGAGACTACTTTTATATCCCTGGGTAGATATGATCCCAACACCATGAGTAATGAGGTCGAGAAAATCCAGAAGTTTGTGGATGGATTGAGACCGACCAGCAGGTCCAGATTGGTTCCCCTGGATATACCGACCTATGAGGAGGCAATGCGCAGGGCGCAATTGTGTGAACAAGATGTTGATAGAATCGCCTCAGAGTTTGGAAAGGTTGGTAAGATGAGGGACAGAGATAAGAAGAGACCTATGATGGATAGAGGCTTCAGCTATAAAGGAAGCAAAAGATTCTCTGGAAAGAGGCCGAGGATTGACGAGATCCGGGAGAGGACAGTTCATACTCCCATGTATCCGGCCATTGCTCCAGCTAAGGGAATCGTGATTGGAGGGCCACGGCCTACTACAGAACAGTGTGGCAAGTGTGGCAGGTATCATGGAACTCGACCATGCTATGGATCTCCTGTAGTATGCTTCCGATGTGGGAAGACAGGGCACATAATCAGGGATTGCCCAGAAATGATAGAGAGAGCCCCACAGAAGGGCAAGGAACCAGAGAGAGCTCCAGTTGGTACAGTTGCTCTGAGAAAGAGGGCTACAGCTGAGGAAAAGGGGAAGCAAGCAGTGGGTGTAAGCAGAGGACGAGTGCACGCACTGGATCAAGATACTGCAGATCAGTCATCGGATGTGGTAAGAGGTACCATCCAAATCTTTGATTTAGAAGCTTATGTACTGTTTGATCCTGGTGCCACGCATTCCTTTATTTCGCCATCCTTTGCATGTAAAACCCACGCTGCTTGATAAGATGTTGTTGATATCTACCCCTATGAATGATAGTCAGTTGACTGAGCATATATATAGGGATTGTAAAATGAAGATAGGAGGTAAAGAGATGGCAGCCGATTTAATTTTATTAAATATGAGTGATTTTGATGTGATCCTAGGAATGGATTGGTTGGCTGCCAATCATGTTGTTATGGATTGTCATGCAAAAACTTTGATGTTTCCAAAGATAGACAATCTTGTAGTTAATTTTGTGAAATGAAATTAAAGAACATGATTATTATAACTGTGATGAGTACAATCTTGATACATGATGTATGAAAGATAAATTTGATTTCATTTATGTATGTGATGTGATGATTTATGATACTAATGGTGGAAAGAATAATGTGAAGGATTCATCGCTTTTGTGATTGAGACGGATAAGGCACGTCCGAAATTGGAAGACATACCAGTGGTTAGGGAATTTTCAGATGTCTTTCTGGATGAGTTACCAAGGTTACCTCCAGATAGGAAGATGGAGTTTGGTATAGACTGGGCACCTGGTACAGAGCCGATGTCCAAGCCACCATACAGAATGGCTCAAGTTGAGTTAGAGGAGTTAAGGAAACAGTTACAGGAGTTGCTGGAGAAGGGGTTCATCAGGCCGAGCGTCTCACCTTGGGGAGCACCGGTTCTGTTTGTAAGGAAGAAGGATGGAAGCCTCCGACTGTGTATAGATTACCGGTTGTTGAATAAGGCCACCATCAAGAATAAGTATCCCCTCCCACGCATCGATGATTTGTTGGATCAGCTTAATGGAGCGCAGGTCTTTTCCAAGATAGATCTGAGATCAGGGTACCATCAGTTGAAGATACGAGATGGAGATGTACCCAAGACAGCTTTTCGCACCCGGTATGGACATTATGAGTTTATGGTTATGCCATTCGGGTTGACGAATGCTCCCGCAGCTTTTATGTCGCTGATGAATGAGGTATTCCACCAGTATTTGGATCGATTTGTGATCGTGTTTATTGATGATATACTGGTATACTCAAGGTCTAGTGAGGAGCATGAAAGGCATCTAAGGATAGTGCTACAAACCCTCAGAGAGAAGAAGTTGTACGCTAAACTCAGTAAGTGTGGCTTTTGGTTGGAACAGATCTCTTTTCTGGGTCACATAGTATCGGAGGATAGAGTATTAGTGGATCCATCTAAGATTGAGGTCGTAGTTCAGTGGCAGAGACCCCAGACAGTGACAGAGATCAGGAGTTTCTTGGGTTTAGCTGGATATTATCAAAGGTTTGTAGAGGGATTTTTGAGGTTAGCTGCTCCTTTGACACGTCTCACAAGAAAGAATGTGGAGTTTGTGTGGGACGATAAGTGTGCAGAAAGTTTTGAGGAGTTGAAAAGGAGATTAACTACAGCTCCAATACTCACCATTCCTACCAACTCAGGGGGTTTCACGGTGTATACAGATGCTTCACACCTAGGACTGGGCAGTGTATTAATGCAGGATGGGAAGGTAGTAGCTTATGGATTAAGGCAGTTAAAGGATCATGAGAGGAACTACCCGACCCATGACTTGGAGTTGGCAGCGGTGGTGTTTGCGTTGAAAATATGGCACCACTACCTTTATGGTCAGAGATTTCAAGTTTATACAGATCATAAGAGCCTTCAGTACCTGTTCTCACAGAAAGAGTTGAACATGAGACAGAGGAGATGGCTCGAGCTGTTAAAGGATTATGATTGTGAAATCTTATACCACCCGGGTAAAGCAAATGTGGTTGCTGATGCATTGAGTAAGAAGCATCTTGGGATGATATCATTCACGATGGTTAGGGAACACGAGCTGTTGGAATAGTTCACAAACCTCAGTTTGGATATGACCCCGCCTGACGCTGATAGTGGATTTATGATAGCTAGCCTGCAGTTGGAACCGGATCTGGTAGATCGAATCTGACAGGCTCAGCGAGTTGATCAGCAGTGTAGTGATATTGTCGGCAGATACAGAGGGGTATAGAGACGGACTTTGGGTTGAGTTCGGATGGATTGTTGAGGTTCAGAGGTAGGATATGTGTTCCTGATGACGCAGAGATCAGAAAGTTGATCCTGATAGAGGCTCACTCATCGAAGTATACGATACATCCAGGGGGTACCAAGATGTATCAAAACCTTCGAAAAGTTTATTGGTGGTCTGGAATGAAAAAGCACATTGCTGAATATGTTGCTAAGTGTCTCGTTTGTCAGCAGGTGAAGGTAGAGCATCAGAAGCCTGCAGGGTTATTGCAGCCTCTACCGATACCGACATGGAAGTGGGAACATGTAACCATGGATTTTGTGATGGGATTACCGAGGACCCGGAGAGGTCATGATGCCATATGGGTGATTGTGGATCGGTTGACGAAATCAGCCCATTTTCTAGCTATGAGAGCTACCGATACTCTGAGCCAGTTAGCGAACCTATATGTGCGCGAGATAGTGAGGCTACATGGAATTCCAGTGAGCGTTGTTTCTGATAGGGATGCCCGCTTCACTTCCCACTTTTGGGAACGTTTTTAGGAAGCGATGGGGACCCAGTTGAGTTTTAGCACCGCGTTTCATCCTCAGACAGATGGTCAGTCAGAGAGGACTATACAGACTCTGGAGGATATGTTGAGAGCGTGTGCATTGGATTTTGGAGGCTCTTGGGATGACCATTTGCCACTCGCAGAGTTCGCGTATAATAACAGTTTTCATGCGAGTATCGGGATGGCACCATATGAGGCATTATATGGGCGTAGATGTCGTTCCCCTATTGGATGGGAAGAGGTTGGTGACAGACAGATCTTTGCTCCCGAGTTGGTTAGACAAGGCTCTAAGGACATCCAATTGATATGTGAGAGGTTACGGACAGCTCAGAGCAGGCAAAAGAGTTATGCTGACAGGAGACTGAGACCACTAGAGTTTGATGTGGGTGAGTCAGTGTTTTTGAAAGTTTCCCCTTCGAAGGGTATTATGAGGTTTGGTAAGAAGGGCAAGCTGAGCCCTAGATACATCGGACCCTTCGAGATTTTGGAGAGAGTGGGAGACAAGGCTTATAGGTTGGCATTGCCACCAGAGTTGGCAAGTGTGCACAATGTCTTCCACGTATCCATGTTGAGGAAGTATCACCCGGACCCGGCACATGTGATAAGATATGAGCCTTTGGAGCTCAATGAAGGTATGACCTATGATGAGAAGCCAGTTCGGGTATTGGACAGAAAAGAGAAAGTGCTGAGGACAAAGACAATTCCCTTGGTGAAAATACTTTGGCAACATCACACTGTGGAAGAAGCCACATGGGAATTGGAGAGTTTGATGCGGGAGAGGTATCCCGGGTTGTTCACAGAATAATTGGTTCTAATTTGGAGGACCAAATTTTCTAAGTGGGGGAGAATGTGAGACCCCGTATATGTATAAGGGTATATATGTACATAGAAATGTAAATAGAGTTGTACTATGAATTCATGAGTGAAGTATATGTGATGTAAGTCCATAAGTAATGTACACACTTGTAATGAGAGTGGTAATTGTACATACAAGTTACATTAAGTATGAATGTGAGGAAATGGACTTAAACATGTGGAGAATGTGTATAGAATGGATTATGAGTAGTTTGGTAAAATGGAAGTAGAATTGCATAAGATGTGCACTTCCATTTTTGTTTATATTAAGTACCATTGGTCATACAAAGATTCTACACGAGTTTTAATGTGTATGAAGTGAGGATGGATGCCATTTTCAAGTCTCAAAGATGAATGGATGAGAAAAGGATCATGGTAGCAAATTAAAGATGTTTGGTAAGTGTTGCTGCAGAAGAACTGCAGAAAATCTGGAAATTGTGAAGGGCAGATCGATCTCATAGGTTGAGAGATCGATCTGGAAGAGCCAGAATGCTCTTATTTGGGCAAAGGAATAGAGCAGATCGATCTCCAATGGAGCCAGATCGATCTCCTAAGCATTCTGTAGTGAAAAGATCGATCCCCAAGCACCCAGATCGATCTCCTTAGCTCTCTGTTTGGGAGCAGATCGATCTCATGCTTCGACAGATCGATCTCATGCTTAAAATGCCGTGAAAAAAGAGGGATTTAAGGGGACCAGATCGATCTCCTCTTGGACCAGATCGATCTCCTCATGCTATTTCTATATAAGGAGTACTGAAAATTAGAAAATTTCGGGAAAAACACTAACCTTCCACTTTTAACCCAAAAACCTAACTTTCTCTTTCTAAAATCAGCCATTTTCAGTGAGGTTTGAAAAGAGACCATTAGAGGCAAAGTTGTTCCTATCAAAGAGAAGAACAACATAGTTGGAAAGCATTTTCCCATTGTTGGTATTGAAGGAGTTAAGGGCATTGTCATTTGGAGCAAGAAGAGAAATCAAATTGGGTAAGATTCTAACACTCCAACTATGGTACATTGTTTATATAATTGATTTTGGAGTTGTTTGGCATGAGTATGGATGGTTAGAAACAATCTAAATACATTGGAATGATTATGACCTAGAAATGGTCTAGAGTGAGAAAGTGGAATGTATGGAGATTAATGATTAATGAGATATGTAGAAGTTATTAATAGTGTTGTGGAATGATTTTAAGATGTGGTTAGTGGATAAATTGTGAGATTTACCTAAAAGAGGTAAAATGTGGAATAAGGCATTGGTAAAATGCATAAGTGAGTAATATTGACTAGTGAGGTCAATTATGGGTTAAATACATTAACTCAATTGATTTAATGAATGAATCGCAGCTTCCGAGGATACGTCGAGGCGAGTTGAGCTAAGAGAGTGAGAAGCTAAAAGGAAAGGAGCCACGCCAAGTAAATCGAGGTAAGGGAATTGTGTGAACTCTTAGAGATATCTGTGCGCAATTTGGGCGCTTAAATGTTTTGCTAGAATGCATGAGATTAGGAAATGATGTTGGGTGATTGAAGGGTAAAAGTTGGGAGTTTGAGAAATGTGCATGAAAACAAAAGCATATTGCTTTGAAAATCATGTTTTATTGCTTTTTAGCAAATGATTGGTAGGTTGGCTAACATTGAAATGATTTGCAAAAGAAATGAGTGTGTTTTGGTTTTGTTAACCATACTTTGCAAAGTTTTGAGCCACCTACATGATTTCGTGAGTATGAAAGCGTGCTAGAGTATGACTAGCATGAGATTTGATGTGTTTTATACACATGAGTGCAAGAGGCACTAGTTTTCACATGGATTTCATATTTGTTTTGGCATTGTGCTTCGAGTTTGTCTCGCACTGGATGCCCACCTTGTATGTTACCGTGTTTGGAGCTTCGAGTAGACTGGGTGTCACATCGATTAAATAGGCTCACACGTGCATTGATTTGACATGATTAATTAGCCGTGTTAGGAGCTTCGGGTAGATAAGAGGTCGTACCGATTAAATAGGCTCACACGTGCGTTTGAGATGTGGCGTGATATGATGTGTTGATTGGGTCCACGGAGTACGTTGTACCATGCATGTAGCATGGGGTACATTGTATCGTGTTGAGTTGTGATGTGCTGTCTTCGGACGAGGTCTGCTATGGACCGGCGGGTAGGATTTGACCCACCTCCCGTGTGGAAACAGAAAGTGGTGATATCCCGCACACCTGATCCGTGTAGCCGGTATCACAGGTTATGTACATAGGTCTTGAGGTTATTACCTATTGTTGAAGTGCCTATCTCACATGTCTACTGCTATTTGAGAATAAATCCATATTTGAAATGATTTGTAGGTCAGAGAAGCCCGAGGGGTGGGCCAAGACCTGACCAGTGATGAATTGATTTGTCAATGGTTTTTAAAGTGCACGGATGCATGATGTTTAATGCCATGCTTTATTGTGAAAATGCATGATGGTTAATGCCATGCTATTTGAGAAAATGCATGATGGGTAATGCCATTCCTTTATTGTGAATTATGCATGGTGATTTATACCATGCTTTGAGTTGAAATGTGCACTGAATTTTAATAGCATGAATGCTTTACATACCATTAACACAATCATACACTCATGTTTTGAGATAAATAATGAATTAAATGCTTTTGAGCATGGCATCACGATCACGTAGATAGTGCAGTATCTACCTGTTCGCATGATTGCCTTACTGAGCGTGTGGTTTGCTCACCCCCCTTATTTTCCCCCTCTCTACAGAGATTTGAGTATAGAGTGAGCGTGACTGGAGGCTTGTCCCTTTTGGTAATCCGCTGCATCCCATCGCTAAAGGTATACACACTGTTGAAATTTTGTATCTAAACTTACGATAGCACAGTAGCATTTTATATGTAACTATTGGGGATGTAAAACAATGTAAACACATGTAACAACTCTGATATATATACATTTATACAAGTGTTTACCTATGAATAATATACAAATTGAATTGGTATGGTGGAGTGAGTTAGACGTCGGCACACAGCCCAACTGTTAAGAGTGTGGTTGTTCACGATCGAGGAAGGATGATTAACAATTGATGCATGAAAATGCGAAAAATTTACATATTTTGGTAAGTTGAGGGTCGTGACATTGGGTTCCCTGAATGGATTATGTCAGGTCCTAGCCCCTCACCCTCACCCCACTCAAGAGGTCTGTTAGGCCTGTTGGGTTCCCTGAACACCAATCCGTATCTCTCACCACAACCTCATACATACCACAGTCTGAAAACCAGCGCGTGCTATGCTCTAGCGCGAATTCATGCATCAAAACCAATCACTTCGTACGAGTAATGCTCTAGTACCGCATTTATGCATAAAAGTATGTAGAAACCACGTACGAACATAGCTTCAATACGGTTATATGCATAAGAAAACCATCGTAACCCACGTACGAGCAAGAACTCTAGTTCGGTTTATAAAACATCATCACAATTCAAATCAAAGTGCGAGCTAAGCTCCAGCACGTTTCACACAAGTGAAAACACTGAAATCCAGCGCGAGCGAGGCTCTAGCGCGATTTATGTCATACAAATAGATAGGCGGCTCACATACAATCAAACAATCCTGGCAATCGGGTTTAGCACTTCACAATGTTTTTTCCACAATATTAATAAAACACTAGCCGACCCATCTACAAGCTTGCTTCAAACAAAGCAATTACGTTTTGTAAAACATCAAAATATTAGATTTATGTAGTTATTAACCTTACTATCCCATTTCATAGAATCCACTTCAAAACCAAAATCACGCACATACTTATCATCATTCATGAATACCATCAACCGTTTACTTGAGCAACCATGCATTTCATAAAACACCCAATATTCACCCACAAGCTCAAAGTACGAGCAGCTACCTCTATATACTCACAAAATTCCCTTACCTAGAATCGCGATGCGTGATTCCACTTCCTTAAAGCTACTTACTTGTACAGCTCGATTCATTTCCAACGGACTCTTTGAAACTGCACATAAACGAAATTTCGAATCGTTTTAGCCCATTATAATCTAACCTTTGCGTTTACTATAGTCGATTCGACCTATAGTCTCTATTAACACTTGTGAGGCCTCGCTTTATTATTCCGCTTATAACTCGAGTAGATGGATTCTCTTAGGCCTCTTAACTTATTCTAAATCGATATTAGGCTCGTGGTTCACAAACTTCCCCACTATGGCCTTTCATCAAGCCTTACTTATACTCATCCTCATAAATTCACTAAACTCACCTTATAGCTTCATTTACCCATTTCATATCATTTACATTACTCCAATAGCTACTTTAGCATACCCATAATTCATCAACTCATTTGACTTTCACTTTCTCACACTAGGTTCAGCCCATTTTCTATGTTACATTAGTTTCTAACAAAACCTAGGTGTTTCCAACCATCCATACTCATGCCAAACCACTCCAAAATCATTTAAATAGACAATGTACCAGAGTTGGAGTGTTATAATCTTACCAAATCCAATTTCTCTTCTTACTCCAAATGTCAATGCCCTTAGCTCCTTCAATACCAACAATGAGATTTTGGGTTCCAATTATGTTGTTCTCTCCTCAAGATGAACAACTTAGTGTCTAATGGCTTTCCCTCAAATCCTACTGGAAATGGCTAATTTTATAGAGAGAAAGTTAGGTTTTTGGGTTGAAAATGGTGGGTTGATGTTTTTTTCCAAAATTTTCATATTTTCAGCACTCCTTTTATAGAAATAGCTTGAGGAGATCGATCTTCACTAAGAGGAGATCGATCTGGTCCGCTTAAATCCCTCTTTTTCATGGCATTTTAAGCATGAGATCGATCTGTCGAAGCTTAAGATCTATCTGCTCCCAAACAAAGAGCTAAGGAGATTGATTTGTATGCTTGAGGATCGATCTTTTCATTACAGAATGGTTAGGAGATCGATCTGGCCCCATTGGAGATCGATCTGCTCAATTCCATTGCCCAAATAAGAGCATTCTGGCTCTTCCAGATCGATCTCTCATCCTATGAGATCGATCTGGCCTTCATACTTTCCAGATTTTCTACAGTTTTTTGCAGCAACTCACACCAAAACACCCTTAATCTGCTGTCATAGCCATTTTCTCATCCATCCGCCTTTATGACTCGAAAATGGCATCCATTCATACCTTATGCACATTAAAACTTGTGTGCATTACATGTATATCCAAAGGTCTACTATATAAAACCCAATTGAAGCATCTATATTCATGCAACTTCCTTCCATTTACCACACTATCCATTTGGAGTTCCAATCACACTCATCACTTATAAGAACTCATTTCTTCATGTTCATACACAATGAAATTTGTATGTACATTATAAATCAAAATACACATATGTACATTGAATCCATAGACTTACATCAATTACACTTTACATTACAAGTCCATTAGCATTCATTGATCCAATTACACATGTTACAACTATACATGTATGGGGTCTCACATATATATATATATATATAGATACAAAACATCAGTTGTAAAACTGGTAATATGCTGGCTTATCAACATCAGCATTATATGCGGACATACTGCATTCTCATGGAATTTCACACTATTCACATTTATCATGCCATTTAGTTAAATCAAAATCATATGGCATTCATCATGTTCAAAAACATGAAAATCTGGGCCTTACCTATCCCTCGGGTTACCCTTTTCATAATTCACAAACTCACATGTTTATATCATAAGCATGTGGTAATTCATTCAAGAAATTCAATTAACATGAAAGGAGATAGGCGACTACATGTTTCGAATGTATGATCATAACACATTTTTCGTGGTCCAAGGCTACACAGTACTCGTTGTGTAGGGTCTCACAATTGCTGTAATGGGAGGTGGGTCAAATCCTAGTCGTCAGCTCACAACTCACTATCATCGTGTACTCACGGTACAACGTACTCCATGTGACATACATGGTACATAGTACTCCATGGACCCTATCTCAAGGTGGGATGCTCACCATGAGTCTTAGTCCTCATACCTTGGATAGACCTCATTGTCGGGATGCTCGTCGTGAGTCTTAGTCCACATACTACGGCTCTACTTGACATGCCCTAAGGTGTTATCGCAAGTGCACGGGTCGTCCAAGTAATAATGGGATTTGAGTCTCGAAATTATCGTCCCACAGAGAAGTTGACAAGCCTAATTAAGTACCGGTTAATCTTACCCTAAGTACATCCTAGCAAAGTATGAAATTGCAATGGGTGATCTACTAAGGCTAATTAAAAACACTGGAACGCACTAAAATAATAAGAACTAAAGGAAATAAAACTGAGCAAAATTTACTTACAGCACTCCGAGCAATTAAAAGCAACAACCTACAAAAGAAAATTAAAACAGTTAAAACGAATTAACGCAATTAAAATAAAATGCAAATATAAACATAAAGCAATAAAACTAATTAAACTAAAATTAAACAAGCTTAAAATAAAATGTGCATGCAAATTAATCTAATTAATAAAAATTACAATTTAAATTAACCTAAGATCTAATAAAATAAAATCCCAGAAAACTAAGAAAAGTAATCATAAATCTAAATGTCTAAGCTAATGAATCTAAAATTACTCCTAATTATATCTAAATACTAACTTATCACTAAAATTTAACTAATGCATTAAACACATTTTTGGAATTTTCAATTACTACTTAAAATGCATGAGTTTATCTAAATTAATTTTAAGCATTACCCTTAATGCTAGAATAAAAAATTATTTAGTAACCTACTTAAATCAAAGTTAAACTAATCAAATAAAGAAACTATGACTCACATGCAAATTAGAAATCACTAACTAAGCTAACTAATAAACATAAAATTAATCTAACTAAAATGCATGTAAAATGAATTAAACCACCATAAGGGGTGAGCCAAACGTGGCCTTAACCGTTTTAAACCAACAAATACTCTCTCCCTTTACTGTTCACGTGGCAATCTTGCATATTTTCAGGTCTGGCTCGGCTTGTTTGTCCTCGGGTCCACTGCGTCCTGCTGTCTACTACATCCTGCTGTCCTGGCATCAGCGCATAATCTGCTCTGCTATGTCCAAATGCTGCCTGCTGCTGCTCTCGGTCACAGTCCACTTCTGCACAGCTCTCTGCCACGGTCCACTGCTGCTCAGGTGCTACACTCAGCTCTCTGTACCGACCAGTTGATGCTACTGGTTCTGCCCCGGTTTGCTTTTGCTGCACATTCCTCTACACCGTGTTCCTGCACTGGCACAACCCAGCAGCTACTGTTGTACTGCCATCGAACCTCTGCCCAGAAGCCAACATTGCATTTGTCTTCACGCCAGCTCCTTCTTAAGGCACAGCAGCCACGCGACAAAGCATACCGTAATCCTGCATCATTGCTCCTCACGTCTCAGACAGTTCTGCCATAGCAGCAAACCGACAGCAGTGAATGGAAACAACAAGGTAAAATTAACAAGATAAAAAGGGATTTAAAACAGCCATTAACAAGAAACTAAATCAAAAATAAAGTATGAACAGTAAAGCAATGAGAAAACAGGGGAGAACAGAGAATCGATCCGCTAAATGGATTGTTTCATTGATCCATCCGGCTACCTGTTGAACATCCTCTCTCGGTACTATACTTAAGCATCTCTACAAAGGCATGAACTAAGGTAACAATACAGAAAACTAAAACTAAATACCGAATCAATAATGCAGAAAAATCTAGGACATGAAAACAGGAAACTCCCGAGCTAAGCTTTCCTTCACTGTCTTCTCCTACCGAGTTCCACTATGCTCTTTAGTGGACAAATGCTTTGCATCATCCTTCATCAGAGCAACAGAATCAACAAGCAGGAGATAGTGTGAAGTTGCCTGAAACCCGAATGCAACATAAAGGAACAAACCGAAAGCTTTTAAAGATGATGGTTTTCAAATGAAACTAAGGAAACATAAATAATAATCAAGGAAAAAAACGAGAGTGACAAAAGTGATAATTTCACAAATAAAGAAAAGAGAACATCAGTAATGCTTCTGGAAAAGAAGCCGAGACATGAAAATAAGTTATGGAAATGCAAAAAGAGAACTCATGGAAGGAAACCGAGAGCATGAAAAAGAGAATAAACTTCCATTGTAAAATGAAATTTAACAAATTGCAATGAAGAACATGAAATGAATAGTAAAACTTGTAAAAACTATGCGGAAAATCTAAGGAAAACTTTTAAAATTAATCTAAAAACTATTCTACCCTAGCCTACTTCCTACTTCCCTATTCCTACTCCTACTCTACTCTACTACTTTAGCTTACCCTACTCTTACTTCCTATTCTACTTGATTTTTCAATTGCAATCATGTTCTTTTTATATACAAACATAGGGGTACAATGGTAATTTTTTCATCCTAGATGAGTTGGCATTGTTTGGCCACTTGTCTTCATTTGATTTGCTGCAGAGTAGATATTTCCACGTCATCAGTCTTTTTGTCCAATTAGCTGTGCGATGTGGCTCGGCGTGTGTCCTCTAGAGGGTTGGCACGGTGTCCTTCAATCTTATCGTTTCGGAGCAAATAAAACACGGACACCTGGCATCACTCATGTCCAGTCGACTGATGATTCGGTCTGTAAATTGGAAGTGGTCCAGTCTCCTTCAGCCTATTTTCAGCCCAATTTCATCTAAAACGATTGAATTTCATCTGGATTTAATTTACCTGCACATTAAAGAATTTTCATTAAATAAAGGGGATTATTAGTAAGATAATATGGGGATTAAATAAATAATTAGGAATTTATGCATAAATAATTCTATAAAAAATAGAATTATCACACCCCCAAACTTGAGTTTTTGCTTATCCTCAAGCAAAACAAAATAATTGTAGGAATGATAAGTACAAAACATAATAATTTCCTCAACATTATCCTCAAAGAAGTACAGACTATGAAATCAAAGACTCATAATTACAAGTCTAGCACTTAGAATTATTCAATCGTAAGTCCTAACCCGAATTGGACTCCTCATGAGTGTGTGAAAAATGTCTAAGTCACTTCACAGTACATTATCTGGATCAGATTATGCAAACATAGTGAATACAAAGTCAATGACAAGTGATCATTCCCATAAGTTTTCTTTTCACTAATCTCTCCACTAATGTAGTCACACTAAATCAAAGATCAATAGGACTTCATTAAGCTTGTAATGTAAGTGTGATAAAGTCAATTTAGGTTTAATTACCCCTTAACATGCATTACTTCTAGGATCTTTAATGTAAGAGCTCTAATTATTTCCCCCAAACTTATTTTATTTCACTAAACATTTTATTCTATTTTGTATTTTTCATCTTTCTTCTTTTTCTTTTGCTTTTTCTTCACCTTTTTTTTTTCGAATTTTCACTATCACCAGGTACCCATATGTACAAAGCTCAAAATATATCCAATGGCTTTCCATTCTTTCGGGGTAAGGGATAGGAAAAGAGTACTTTAGGCTAAGGAAAATAACGCAAGTGTATTTACAGAGAAAAGCTTATTTGGCCCAGATGAGTGACTAGGGATAAAATATGTACAAGGATGGCTAGAAAGGCTCAAATGATCCAAAGATAGCCTAAATCATCTCCCTAATTAAGTGTGATCTAATATTTCGTCTCGAGATCAGATCAAGCAAATTCTAGAATATGATACACAAAATCAACTGAACAAATGCAATCCTAGGTCTACATAAGCTTTCTCTAAATAAATATACAGATTCATGACATGACATGTGCATAAAATGAGGAAATCGCAATCAGAATCAAGACAAATTCAAGAACTCAACTTCATGCTTTTCCTATAATCATGCTTCTCAGTCAATCAAAATCATACTTAATCATGGGGTCATATCATCAGAATATGGGAAAACTACATGCTAAGCACTAAATCATCCCAAAATCAAACAGTTTAAGCTTAGATTTTCGAAAAAAATTTCAATTTTGCTCAAATTTTTGAAAAATACTCAAGTGATATCTCATCCCCCAAACTTGAAGTGCACAGTGTACTCAGTATGCAGATAATGTAAGAATTGAAGTTCAGGAACAGAGTACTCCCCTTTCTGATGATGATGAACAACTGAAGCTTTGATTGAAAGCGTAAAACTAGAAAATAAACCTGCAAAATAAACAAAGAAAGAAACAACAGAAAAGAAAAAGAAAAAGAACTATATACAAGGTGAAAAAGAAAACACAACTACTTCAAATGCAGCTGAAGAAAACAACACTCAGCAGCAGGGCAAAGAGTAGGAGGATTAGCCATAGTGGTGACCGAATGTTGACAGTTAACTCTTCCTGAGCTCTCGCTACTTCCCTCATTCTTTGAGAATTTTTATGCTCAAGCCTTATATCCTCATTAATCTTCATCTTAAAACACTCTTGAGAGTCATCAGGGAGCTTCAAAGGTTTGAAAACATTAAACTTCATTTCTTGATCTTGCACTCTCATAGTCAACTTTGTAGAATCAGAGGGCGAGGAAGGCAATGAATAAGAAGAAGGTATAGATGAAGAAGCGCTTAGCTTTGTTTCCTTGGCAGCCCGATCTTTAGGTTCCTGCTCTTTCTGAGCTGCTTTGTTAGAACTTAAGGATTCTTCAACTATGTGCTGTTCAGGTTGGGACTTGACTTGTGGCTCATCTAGCTCTCTACCACTCCTAAGGGTGATAGATCTAACATGTTCCTTACCCTCCCTTTGCTTAATAGGATTAACTTCAGTATTACTAGGAAGGGTCCCTTGAGGATGTTGGCTAAGAGCACTAGCTATTTGTCCAACCTGAACTTCTAAGTTCGTAATTGAAACAGCTTGATTTTGTAGGATAGTCGTGAACATCTCCTCTAATGTAGGCTTCTTCTCAGCTGCTGGTGCATGTGATGGTGATGAATGATATGCGTATGGGTGATGAGAAGGTGAATGAAACAGAAATTATGGCTGTGGTGGTACCTGAACCGGTGGAGCTTGAAAACTAGGGGGTCCTACAGATATGGAATTAGAAGTTTCCCCTTGGTTTTGGCTCTAGGAGAAGTTAGGATGGTTCCTCCACCCTGAATTATAGGTGTTTGAAAAAATGGTTGTTCTGTTGAGTAGGGGAAGCAACATATTGAACCGATTCTAAGTTGAGCGGACACCTATCTATAGAGTGGGTACCACTACACAGTTCGCAGGAAAGAAAAGGACTTTGGACAGAATACACAGGGTTAGGACTAGTGGGAGGATTATGTTGGGTACTGAGCGACTCTACCTTCTTCGTAAGATTAGCGATTTGAGAGGTCAAGGTAGACAGTGTGTCGAGCTCATAAATACTCGTCGGCTTCTTTGGTATTTGCCTCTCTGAGGACCATAAATAGTTGTTACCCACCATCTTGTCTAAAAGCTCGTAAGCTTCCTCCTCTGTTTTGCACATTAGCGCTCCACCCGTCGCAGCGTCAACAATGGTCCTATTTGGGCTTGTAAGTCCGTTGTAGAAGGTCTGGACTTACAACCACAAAGGTAGGCCAAGGTGAGGGCACTTCCTAAGAAGCTCCTTATATCGTTCCCATGCTTCGTAAAGAGATTCAGAGTCGTACTGGGCAAAGGAAGATATATTGCTACAGAGTTGGGCCATTTTAGAGAGAGGGAAAAACTTAGATAAAAATTGATAGGCTAACTCGTCCCATGTAGAAATGGATCCTGGAGGCAGAGAGATTAACCAGTGTCTTGCCCTATCCCTAAGTGAGAATGGGAATAATCTAAGCCTAAGAGCATCATCAGATAATCCATTATATTTAAATGTGTTGCACAAGTCCAGGAATTGTCCAAGGTGAGCATGTGGGTCATCGTGTGGAAGCCCACTGAACTGTAAAGATGTATAGATCATCCGGAGGATGGAAGGCTTAATTTCGAAATTGTTTGCATGGATAGCTGGTGGCCTAATGCCGGAATAATATCCTCTAATCGTCGGCATTGCATAATCTCCAACGGTTCTAAATTCCTCATTTTCTGCCATGATGTTTTGCAGCGGAGCTAATAGTTTCCTAGAATCCTTTTGAATTTTTCTAAGAGTACGTTCAATTTTAGGATCTAGAGGAAAGCAATCAAAACTTCTGGCTCTACGCATGCAATCATCAAAAAGTCCTTAGAATTTTTTTTTTTCAATTTTTCAATTTTTTTTAATTAAGAGAAAATTTAACTAACTTAAGCTAAGGCTCTAAATATTTACAACCTAAATATTTACAAGCTAGAATTACACCTAAGCATAATTTCACCGATATTAATTACTGACTAATTAAAACTTCCCCGGCAACGGCGCCAAAAACTTGACACGCCCTAACGTGTTATCCGCAAATGCACAGGTCGTCCAATAAATAATGGGATTTGAGTCCCAGAATTATCGTCCCACAGAGAAGTTGACTAGCCTAATTAAGTACCGGTTAATCTTACCCTAAGTATATCCTAGCAAATTATGAAATTACAATAGGTGATCTACTAAGGCTAATTAAAAACACTGGAAAGCACTAAAATAATAAGAACTACAGGAAATAAAACCGAGCAAAATTTACTTACAGCACTCCGAGCAATTAAAAACAACAACCTACAAAAGAAAATTAAAACAGTTAAAACCAATTAACGCAATTAAAATAAAACACAAATATAAACATAAAGCAATAAAACTAATTAAACTAAAATTAAACAAGCTTAAAATAAAATGTGCATGCAAATTAATCTAATTAATAAAAATTGCAATTTAAATTAACCTAAGATCTAATAAAATAAAATCCTAGAAAACTAAGAAAAATAATCATAAATCTAAATGTCTAAGTTAATGAATCTAAAATTACTCCTAATTATATTTAAATACTAACTTATCACTAAAATTTAACTAATGCATGAAACACATTTTGGGAATTTTCAATTACTACTTAAAATGCATGAGTTTATCTAAATTAATTTTAAGCACTACCCTTAATGCTAGAATAAAAAATTATTTAGTAACCTACTTAAATCAAAGTTAAACTAATCAAATAAAGAAACTATGACTCACATGCAAATTAGAAATCACTAACTAAGCTAACTAATAAACTTAAAATTAATCTAACTAAAATGCATGTAAAATGAATTAAACCACCATAAGGGGTGAGCCAAACGTGGCCTTAACCATTTTAAACCAACAAAGACTCCCTCCCTTTACTGTTCACGTGGCAACTTGCATATTTTCAGGTCTGGCTCAGCTTGTTTGTCCACTGGTCCGCTGCGTCCTGCTGTCTACTGCATCCTGCTGTCCTGGCATCAGCGCATAATCTGCTCTGCTATGTCCAAATGCTGCCTGTTGCTGCTCTCGGTCACAGTCCACTTCTGCACAGCTGTCGACCACGGTCCACTGCTGCTCAGGTGCTGCACCCAGCTCTCTGTACCGACCAGCTGATGCTACTGGTTCTGCCCCGGTTTGCTTTTGCTGCACATTCCTCTACACCGTGTTCCTGCATTGGCACAACCCAACAGCTACTATTGTACTGCCATCGAACCTCTGCCCAGAAGCCAACATTGCATTTGTCTTCACGCCAGCTCCTACTTAAGGCACAGCAGCGGCGCGACAGAGCATACCGTAATCCTACATCGTTGCTCCACACGTCTCAGACAGTTCTGCCACAGCAGCAAACCGACAGCAGTGAATAGAAACAACAAGGTAAAATTAACAAGATGAAAAGGGATTTAAATCAGCCATTAACAAGAAACTAAATAGAAAATAAAATGCGAACAGTAAAGCAATGAGAAAACAGGGGAGAACAGAAAATCGATCGGCCAAATGAATTGTTTCATTGATCCATCCGGCTACCTGTTGAACATCCTCTCTCGGTACTATACTTAAGCATCTCTACAAAGGCATGAACTAAGGTAACAATACAGAAAACTAAAACTAAATACTGAATCAATAATGCAGAAAAATCTAGGACATGAAAACAGGAAACTCCCGAGCTAAGCTTTCCTTCACTGTCTTCTCCTACCGAGTTCCATTATGCTCTTTAGTGGACAAATGCTTTGCATCATCCTTCATCAGAGCTTCAGAATCAACAAGCAGGAGACAGTGTGAAGTTGCCTGAAACCCGAATGCAACATAAAGGAACAAACCGAAAGCTTTTAAAGATGATGGTTTTCAAATGAAACTAAGGAAACATAAACAATAATCAAGGAAAAAAACGAGAGTGACAAAAGTGATAATTTCACAAATAAAGAAAAGAGAACATCAGCAATGCTTCTGTAGAAGAAACCGAGACATGAAAATAAGTTATGGAAATGCAAAAAGAGAACTCATGGAAGGAAATCGAGAGCATGAAAAAGAGAATAAACTTCCATTGCAAAATGAAATTTAACAAATTGTAATGAAGAACATGAAATGAATAGTAAAACTTGTAAAAACTATGCGGAAAATCTAAGGAAAACTTTTAAAATTAATCTAAAAACTATTCTACCCTAGCCTACTTCCTACTTCCTACTTCCCTATTCCTACTCCTACTCTACTCTACTTCTACTTTAGCTTACCCTACTCCTATTTCCTATACTACTTGATTTTTCAATTGCCATCATATTCTATTTATATAAAAACATAGGGGTACAATGGTAATTTTTCCATCCTAGATGAGTTGGTATTGTTTGGCCACTTGTCTTCATTTGATTTGCTGCAGAGTAGATATTTATACGTCATCAGTCTTTTTGTCCAATTAGCTGTGCGATGTGGCCTGGCGTGTATCCTCCAGAGGGTTGGCACGGTGTCCTTCAATCTTATCGTTTTGGAGCAAATAAAATACGGACACTTGGCATCACGCGTGTCCAGTCGACTGATGATTCAGACTGCAAATTGGAAGTGGTCCAATCTCCTTTAGCCCGTTTTTAGCCCAATTTCGTCTAAAACGATTGAATTTCTTCTGAATTTAATTGACCTGCAAATTAAAGAATTTTCATTTAAAAATGGGAATTATTAGTAAAATAGTATGGGGATTAAATAAATAATTAGAGATTTAAGCACAAATAATTCTATAAAAAATAGAATTATCACTACCTCATAGTTAGGATACTCACCATGAGACTTAGTCCTCACACCTATGGGTTATTTCGATAGCCCTCTGCCATATCTCAAAATATTACACGTGTGAGCATATATATATATATCAGTACAACACAGTCAACATAGGCTCCCAACACGGCTGTTTCATGCTCTTTTCAAATCAGGTACGTGCGGGTAAAACTTTCAACACGACCATATCACAATATCACAATCTCTAGTGCGAGCAATGCTCCCAACACTAAGTTATATAAAAACATGAGTATGAGCAAAGCTCCCAATACTTCATAATGTATAATATATGAAAATCGAGTACGAGCTAAGCTCCCAGTACTTTATCATGTAAAATTGAGTATGAGCATAGTTCTCAATACTTTAATATACATCAATCACAAATATGAGTACGAGTAATACTCCCAATAGTCTAACATGCATAAATCACATTAAATATGTAGTACGAGTAAATACTCAAATACTATGTGATGCATATCTCAAAATATAGTGCGAGTATTCTCTAGCACTTATGGTATTCACACAAAACCTTATAGATGGCTATTTAAATTACAATTCACCCAAGTTCAAATCAAATAAGCACTCAAATGTGTTGTTTTTGAATACACATGAAAACATTAGCCATTATATCATGCAACTCATGAATTTTGGGTCACAACATGCTTTTAAGGTATTTTCACCCTAGTTTTTGGATAAAACTGTCTTATCCTCATTGATTTCTATCACACATCATGCCTATTCATGGTAATTCATATAGCATATAATATCAAAATGCTATTCAAAATACGAGTAGTCATCTCTAGCTACTCACGAAATTCCCTTACCTCGGATAACGTCAAGTGACCTCTCTCCCTCGATTCTGCTCACTCTTGCAGTCTGATCAGCTTCTAATGTGATTTTTGAAGCTGTTATAGTTATCTGAGTTAGTATATAGGAATATACTCATTTCATTTTTCGAAACTCAATTCCATGCATCAATCTCGTGATTTTCTTCTAATATGGTATTATACCACATTTTCCATATAGCTATATTTATTTCTCCATATTTCTAATATATGCATTCATAAGATTAATTTATAATCTTCCATACATGCATATTCCATCACCAAATTCATGTTAACAGCATTTCCTCATCATTTTCCCATTTTCACACCAATAGCTAGGTCATGCTCATTTTTCATGATTCTTTCATTTTCAACAATTCATACATATACCAATAAACTCATCAATATATCTAGTTTAACATATATCAACTTGGTGCATTAAATCTTACCTAGCTGAGATTTTCTTCCTTTTTCACCAAATTGGTACAAATCCTCCTTGCTCTTGAAATCTTTGATTTCAATCTCTTGTTTCCAAGTATGTTGTTCTCCTCATTGCCAAGAATAACTTTGCTTAACTATATCTCACTTAAATCTGGTTGCAAACTGAAGATTTCTAACTTAGAAATGTTAGGTTACACTTTTTCTCTTGAATGTAATAGTGAACCCCATGAAAAACTGAAATGCAGAACCCAGTATTTATAGAATTGTCTCTATAAGATCGATCTGCTCTCCAATGAGATGGATCTGCCCTGCATTTTTCCTCTCGAAATCGACCTTTCAAACCTAATGAGATCGATCTACCTCTAAGCATGAGATCGATATGTTCCAGGCAGTAGCTTAATGAGATCGATCTGCTCCAAGGGTGAGATCGCTCTTCTCCAAGTCAATAGCTTTTGAAGATCGATCTGGCACTTTTGGGGATCGACTCCTTCTTCACAGAATGCTTAGCAGATCGATCTAGCCCCATTAGAGATCGATTTGACCTATTTTATCTCTCGAATAAGAGCATTTTTTCTCTTCCAGATCGATCTAGCATTTATATTTTCCAGATTTTACTACAGTTTTCTGTAGTAACTCAGACCAAACTTCATAAATTTTGCTGCCATAGTTATTTTCTCATCCAATCACCTTTAAGGCTTAAGAATGACATCCATCCATACTTTATACACATTAAAACTTGCAGGCATTCATTTCATAACCAAAGGTATACAATACAACTCAAATGGAAGTACAAAGATTTACTTAACTCGTGCAACCTCATTCCATTTTACCACACTACTCATTTTTCATTCCACTCACATTTATCACATACAAAAGTCCATTTCTGCCTATTCATACAAAATGAAACTTATACGTACATCACAAACTCATATTACAAGTGTGTACATTGAATTTATCGACTTCACATCACTTATGCTTCACATAGCATGTACATGTATATACTTATTAATTTAAGGGTCTTACATTAAGTATATAAGATTTTCCATAACATCTTATCATGATTGTTAGTTTAATTTAATAGGGTGGCCAACTATTTAATTAACTCTAATAATCTACAGCTAGACTAAGAACTTAACTCCGTAATGTAAGACCCATAATTTTAATATGTACTCTTTATGATTTTGTGATGTACAGACAAGTTACATTTGATGTAAATCATAAATAATGAATGTTTTTAAGTTGCAAATGATTATCAAATGCAAAACGGGTAGTTAAGCAAATCGAAAATGAATGTAACAGTGGAATTTTAGGAAAATTACAGCAGAACTGCAGTTGAAGAGGAGCAGATCGATCTCATTAGTAAGGAAAATCTATCTCATAGCTTGGAAATGCAACATTACAGCATTTGCAAGAGGCGGATCAATCCCTCAACAAGAGCATATCGATCCTTCACTTAATGCATATCGATCTTGAACAAGTTCTAGCTAAAGCATATCAATTTCCAAAGGGTTTTGGATGGAACAGATCGATCTCCCTAAGGTTCTGAGTAAAGCAGATCGATCTCATGCTGAGAGTAGATCGATCCCCTAAGCTTAAAAAGTCATTTTCTAAAGAGAAAAGTGCAGGGAAGATCAATCTCATGTAGTTAGAAGATCAATCTCTAAGAGAAATTCTATAAATACATGACTCTGCATCTTCAGTTTTCCTGAGAAAACCAATTTCCATTGAAAACCAAAGTGTAAACTAACCTTTCTACACTAGAAATCTTCATCTTTCAAGCAGTTTTGAGTGAGATTCATTTTAGCAATGTGGTTCTTAGTAAAGAGGAAAACAACATAGTTGGAAACCAGAAGTTGGAATCAAGGATTGAAGGAGCAAGGTGGATTTTACCAAATTTGGCAAAAAGAGGAAAAATCAAGCTAGGTAAGATTCAATACACCAACTTCATATATGTTAATATAGGTGTCTTGGTGAGTTGATTGGTGTAAGTTTGATTTGTTGAAAACAATTTGATTATGAAAAATATCCATGACCTAGATATTAGCATGAATTTGAGAAAATGATGAGGAAGTTGAGTAAACATGGATTTAAGGATGAAATAAGCATGTATGTAAGATTGTAAGGTAGTTTTATGAAATGCATAAATTAGAATAGAGGAGAAATGCAAATAGGTATATTAGAATTATGGTGAAATACCATAATGGGAGAAAGTGATGAGATTAAGGCATTGAGAGGAGTTAAATGCATTGATTTAGAGTCATACAAGTTAAAACAAGTATATTAAGGTATACTGATGTGGATAATTATTAATAGCTTCAAAAGTTGATATTGGAAGCTGATCAGACTGTGAGATTGAGCAGCACCGAGGAAGTGAGGTCACGTGACGTGATCCGAGATAAGGGAATTTCGTGAGAAGCTAGAGGTAGTTATACGTATTTCGATTAGAATTTTGATTTTTATACTATATATGAAATTTTGTGTATAGAAAAGTTACGATAGGAAGCATGTTTGTGACTAGTTTTGATAGTTAAATTGATAGAATGGCTAATGTTTTCATGTATATGCAAAAACATCACGTTATAGTGTTAATTTGATTTAATTGAGTGAAATTCAATTAGCCATCTATTTGATTTGTGTGAAAACCATTATTGCTAGAGTAATACTCATACTAGATTTTATGAGATCTGCATCACATAGTACTTGAGTATATTCTCGTACTTTATTTTAATGCGATTTATGCATGGTAGAATATTGAGAGCATTGCTCATACTCAATTTTCTTGATTGATGCATTATAGAGTATTGGAGCATCTCTCATACTCAGTTTTACATGTCATGGAGCTAGGAGCATTGCTCAAATAGATTTATATGACTTATGCATGAGGTCGTGCTGGGAGTTTACTCGTACGTACCAGTTTTCAAAGAGAGAGCATGAAATAGTCGTGTGGGAGCTTGTGCTGACTGCGTGTCGCACTGATTATATGTTCAAACGTGCAATATTTTGAGATATGGCCTAAGGCTATCGAAACTATTATCCATAGTATGAGGGCTAAGACTTATGGCAAACACCCCGACTATGAGGTATATCCATGGTATGAGGACTAAGACCTATGGCAGGTATCCTGACTATGAGGATTGGGTCCATGGTGTACTTCATACAGTGTATATCACATGGAGTACAATGTACCGTGAGTACACGATTTTATTGAGTTGTGAGCTGACGGTAGAGATTTGACCCACTTCCCGTTACAGCAAATGTGAGACCCCGTACACTAAGTACTGTGTAGCTTGGGATCACTAAAAATGAGTTATGATCATAATCTCGGAACATGTAGTCGTCTATCTCGTTTCATTCACTTGAGATTTCTTGATTGAATTATCACATGATTTTATAATCTGAGCATGTGATTTTGTGAATTGTGAAAAGGGTAACCCGATGGATGGGTGAGGCCAAGATTTCCATGTTTTTAACATGATGAAATGCCATATTATTTTGATTTAATTTAAATGGCATGATAAATGTGATTTATAATAAATACATGAGAAATGCAACATTTTGTATAATTTACTGAAGTGATTTTAACTAGCATGATTTCAGTTTCATAACTGATGACTTATATCTATATGCATATATTGCATAAATGTTTCAAGAAAGACACATGCTTTAGATGTGAGTTGAAAAGGAAATGATTTCAAGGCATGAGTATTATATTTTGTAGATAGTGTGGTCATCTACTTACTTGCCTTATTTCCTTACTAAGTTGTGAGCTCACCCACTTTTTATCTCCCCTCTCTACACAATGTTCACAGTAGTTGGACACGGCTGAGGACTGGTGTTCCTTGATCCGCTGCATACCCAGCTTACGAAAGGTATACACATTTGGATGTTTTATATTGAACAATGTAAAAGCACAGTTATGTAAAGAAATGTATGGTCGGGGATGTAAGACCCGTATTTTAATATGTACTCTTTATGATTTTGTGATGTACAGACAAGTCACATTTGATATATATCATAAGGAATGAATGTTTTTAAGTTGCAACTGTGTATGAAATGCAAAATGGGTAATTAAGTAAATCAAAAATGAATGTAACAGTGAATTTTGAGAAAAAATTACAGCAGAACTACTTTAGAAGAGGAGCAGATCGATCTCTCATTTAATGTAGATCGATCTTGGATAGGTTTTGGGTAGAACAAATCGATCTCATAACAAGACCAGATCATCTCCTTAAAGTTCTGTGTAAAGCAGATCGATCTCATGCCCAGGAGCAGATAGATCCCCTAAGCGTTAAAAGTCAATTCCTGAACAGAAAAATGCAAGACAGATCGATCCCACACTGTTAGCAGATCGATCCCCTAAAGCAATTCTATAAATACACGGCTCTACTACCTCTGTTTTCCCGAGAACACCAGACCCTTCTTAAAATAAAGTGAAAACCTAACCTTTCTACTCCAAAAATCTTCATCTTTCAAGTTGTTTTGAGTGGGATTTAGTTCAGCAAAGTTGTTCTTAGTAAAGAGGAGAACAACATACTTGGAAACAAGAAGTTGGAATCAAAGATTGAAGGAACAAGCTGGATTTTGCCAATTTTGGTGAAAAAGAGGAAAGGTTCAAGATAGGTAAGATTCAATACACCAAGTTCATATATGTTAATCTAGATGATTTGGTGAGTTGATTGGAGTATGTTTAACTTGTTGACAACACCTTGATCATGAAAAATATCAATGACCTAGCTATTGGTATGAAATTGAGAAAATGATGAGGAAGTTGAGTAAACATGGATTAAATGATGAAATAAGTATGTGTGGAAGATTTTAAGGTAGTGTTTTTGAAATACATAATTTGGAATAGATGAGAAATGAAGATAGTTTTATGAGAATTTTGGTGAAATACAAGAATAGGAGAAAGTGATGAGACTGAGGTATTGAGAGGAGTTATATGCATTGATTCGAGTCATGCAAGTGAAAACATGTATATTAAGGTATACTGATGTGGATAATTATTAACAGCTTTGAAGTTGATATTTGAAGTTGATCGGACTGTGAGAGTGAGCAGTACCGAGGAAGTGGGGTCACATGACGTGATCCGAGGTAAGGGAATTTTATGAGTAGCTAGAGATAGCTACACGTATTTCGAATAGAATTTCAATAACTATATTCTATATGAAATTCTGTGTATAGAAATGTTCGGTAGGATCCGATAAGTTAAAAAGCTTAGGAAGCATGTGTGTGACTAAATTCAGTATGTTTTGAATTTGTATGGATAGAATGGCTAATGTTTTCATGTATATTCGAAAACAACACATTTGAGTGCCGATTTGATTTGATTTAGTGAAATTCAATTTTAAAAAATGTCATCTATCAGGTTTGTGTGTAAACCATGAGTGCTAAAGAATACTCGCACTTGATTTTGAGATACGCATCACATAGTACTTGAGTATATTCTCGTACTTAATTTTAAATGTGATTTATGCATTATGGAGTATTGGGAGCATCGCTCATACTCAGTTTTACATGAGAGAGTACTGGGAGCATTGCTTGTACTCAGTTTTCATTGATTGATGCATTATCGAGTATTGGGAGCATTGCTTATACTCGATTTTTACATGACATAGTGATGGGACAATTGCTCACACTAGATTTATATCACTTGTGTTATGATCGTGCTGGGAGTTTACTCGTACTTACTGGATTTTGAAAGAGAAAGCATGAAACAGTCGTGTTGGGAGCCTGTGCTGACTGTGTGTCACATCGATTATATGCTCACACGTGCAATTTTTTAGATATGGCCGAGGGCTATCGAAAATATTATCCATAGTATAAGGGCTAAGACTTATGGCAAGTACCAGACTATGAGGTATATCCAAAGTATGAGGGCTAAGACTTATGGCAAGTACCCTGACCTTGAGATTGGGTCCATGGAGTACGGTTGAAGATTTGACCCACCTCCCGTTACAGCAATTGTGAGACCCCGCACACCGAATACTGTGTAGCCTGGGATCACGAAAAATGTGTTATGATCATAATCTCAGACCATGTGGTCGCCTATCTCATTTCCTCACTTGATATTTCTTAAATGACTTATCACATGGGTTTATAATCTGAACATGTGACTTTTTGTGTGAAAAAAGGAAACCCGAGGGATGGGTGAAGCACAAAATTCTAAGTTTTTAACATGATTATATGCCATATTGTTTTAATTTAATTGAAATGGCATGATAAAATGTGATTTATATGAAATACATGAGAAAGCCAATGTTTTGCATAAACTGGTAAGATTGTTAAATTAGTATGATTTCAGTTTCATAACTGATGAGTTATATCTATATGTATATATTGCATAAATGTTTCAAGAAAGACACATGCTTTAGATATGAGTCGACAAGGAAATGATTTCAAGGCGTGAGCGTTGTATTTTGTAGATAGTGTAGTCATCTACTTGCATGCCTGATTTCTTTACTGAGCTGTGAGCTCACCCCTTTTATTTCCCCTCTCTAAGAGCGTTCACAGTAGTCGAACACGGCTGAGGGCTGGTATTCCTTGATCCGCTGCATATCCATCTTACGAGAGGTATACACATTTAAATATTTTGTACTGAACAATGTAAGAGCACAGTTATGTAAACTAATGTACAGTCGGGGATGTATATGTATAAGTATTTTTCTTTAAAGTATATCAGTTTACTTTTAAGAAAAGAATACTTATAGTCAATAGAATATCTGTATTGACATGTATGTATGTTGTGGAATGAATATGGTTGAGGTGACTAATATCGAATCACAGCTCAACGGCTTGGTGTTGAGTGATGACAGAAGGAGAGGTAAGTAATATGTGAAAAATATGTGGCGATTTTGGTAGCTCACGGGTGGAGAGGTCATGACAGAATGGTATCAAAGCGGAGTTGATCTGATGTGAGTCGATATTAGTAATTAGGAAAGTGTACATCCCCATAGTACTATGCTTAGTTCAGTTACAATTGTGTATACGAGATGGAAATCAGACTAATTAATGATTATAAATACAGGAATTTAGCGATTATGGCTAATACCAGCCGTGGTAGAGGGGCTAGAGGTAGGGCTCGAGGCCGTAGTGGTAGGCCAGAGACCCGAAATGAGACGACAGGTCCTACTGAGGTACGCGAGAGTATCGAACCAGGCTTCATGAGACTAGAACGTCGCATTGAGACCATAGTGGAGTTACTAGCAGAGACTATGCCAGGTAGACAGGAATAGGATGCAGAGACTGCACTTGGAGAGGCAGGTGCACCTGGTATGCATGCACAGCCAGCTCATGTGCCACAGCCTATGGATACACCTACACCCCCACCAGTTCAGGATACGCCGTCTCATGTTACTCCACAACAGGGCGGTAATGTTTTGGGGTATGGTTATGAGCTTAACAGACTGCTAATTCCAAAAGCTTGGACCTCCATCTTTTTGTGGGGTGTAGGAGCCAGTTTTGGCTGAGGAGTGGATAGGTGAGATAGAGAAGTTGTATGGATTCTTTGAGTGTATGACTTCAGAGATGGTCGTATTTGCTGCATTCTTACTAAAGGGGATGACAAAGCATTGGTGGAAGTCCACCCGACCCATATTGAGAGATCAACATACAGAGATCGATTGGGAGATATTTTTGGATGCCTTCACGAGGTAGTTTGTTCCAGATATGGCCCAACGAAGGCTGCAGGCCAAGTTTTTGGGGTTAAGCTAATGAAGTGATTCAGTATACGAGTATGAGACAAGATTTCTATCACTGGGGAGGTATGACCTCGGCACTGTGAGTAGCGAGACCGAAAGGTCCACAGATTCATTGATGGACTGAGACCAATATTACGGTCTAAATTGTTTCCATTTGACATCTCTTTCTATGATGAGACAGTGCGTAGGGCGCAACTCTATGAGCAGGACTACGAGAAGAATGTCTCCGAGTTCAAGAAAGTTGGAAAGGGTAGAGACCGAGATAGGAAGAGGCCAGTGAGTGGCAGTGCTAGAGGTTTCAGAAGTGGCAGAAGACTCTTCGGTAAGAGACTAAGGATCGAGTAAGTACAAGAGAAGGCTGTTAGATCTCCTGCATACTCGGTTGTAGCTCTAGCTAGAGGGGTTGTGATTGGAGGATCGAGGCTTACCACTGAGCAGTGCAGTACATGCGGTAGATTTCATGGAGGTAGACCTTGTCATGTTTCTAATGAATTGTGCTTCAGATGTGGGAAGCCAGGGCACATGGCAAGAGTTTGCCCAGAGGTTATAGATATTGGCCCACAGATGGGTAAGGAGCCAGAGAGAGCTCTAGTTGATATAT
This sequence comes from Firmiana major, assembly GCA_033439115.1. Classification (NCBI taxonomy): domain Eukaryota; kingdom Viridiplantae; phylum Streptophyta; class Magnoliopsida; order Malvales; family Malvaceae; genus Firmiana; species Firmiana major. The sequence continues at coordinate 47,349,218 of CM065905.1, forward strand.
CTGCGTCGATGAAGAGAGCGACGACAAAAGAGATGGGAAAGCAAGTCATTAGATGAGGGCGAGTACATGCCTTGGACTAGGGTACAACCGATGCTTCGTCGGATGTGATTAAAGGTAACATCCTGATGTATGATTTAGAAGCACATGTTTTAATTATCCTAGTGCCATGCATTCATTTGTATCGCCTTCATTTGCATGTAAGTTAGCAAAACATGTAGAGCGTACACCTTTAAGTGGGATGATGTTGATTAGTACGCCTATAGATAATAGTCAGCTAGTGGAGTATGTATTAAATGATTGTAACTTAAGAGTAGGGGAAAAAGGTATGACAACCAGTCTAATATTGTTAAGTAAGAGTGATTTTGATGTAATTTTAGGAATGGATTGGTTATCGTCAAATCATGCTGTGTTAGATTGTTATGCTAAGACAGTTATGTTTCCTAACCTTGAAAAATATGTTGTAAAGTTTGATGAAAAGAAATGAAAGTAATAGTGATGGTTACAATAAATAATGTACTATACTGACTGAGAAGAGAATATATTGAAGATTTTATTGCGTACGTGGTTGATACAAATAAGGCACATCCGGAGTTGGCAGATATTTCTGTGGTCAGTGAGTTTCCAGATGTCTTTCCGGATGAATTGTCGGGGTTGCCACCAGACAGAGAGATGGAGATCTATATAGATTTGGTGCCTGGTACAAACCTATATTAAAACTACTGTATCGCATGGCCTTAGTTGAGCTGGAGGAGCTCAAGAGACAATTACAGGAGTTGTTGGATAGGGGGTTTACCAGACCGAGTGTTTCGCCTTGGGGAGCACCGGTTTTGTTTGGGAAAAAGAAGGTTGGAAGCCTTCGATTGTGTATGGATTACAGATTGTTGAATAAGGCTACCATTAAGAATAGGTATCCCCTTCCACACGTTGATGACTTGCTGGATCAGCTTCAGGGAGCGCAGGTCTTCATTAAGATTGATCTGAGATCTAGGTATCATCAGTTGAGAGTTCGGAGTGGAAATGTACCCAAAACAGCATTTAGGACCCGATATGGCCACTAGGAGTTTTTGTTTATGCCATTCGGATTGATGAATGCTCCCTCAGCTTTCATGGCCTTGATAAACGATGTGTTCAAGCCATATCTAGATCAGCTTGTTATCATCTTCATTGGTGACATATTAGTATACTTGAAATCTGAGGAAGAGCATGAGAAACACCTCAGGATTGTATTGCAGATGCTATGAGAGTAGAAGCTATATGCTAAACTCAGTAAGTGATTTCTGGTTTTCACAGATCTCATTTTTGGGACACGTTGTGTCAAGGGATGGTGTCTCAGTGGATCCATCCAAGATTGAAGCTGTAGTTCAGTGGGAACAGCCAAGGACAGTCACCGAGATCAGGAGTTTCCTGGGTTTAGTAGGATATTATCGGAGATTCATTGAAGGATTTTCGAAGTTAGTTGCTCCGTTGACACGTCTCACTCGAAAGAGTATAGCTTTTGCATGGGATGAAGATTGTGAGAAGAGTTTCCAGGAGTTAAAGAGTCGATTGACCACTGCTCCGATTCTCACTATCCCTACTAGCTCAGGAGGATTTTCAATGTATACTGATGCTTTGCATCAGGGATTGGGCTGCATATTGATGTAGGATGGGAGGGTAGTTGCTTAGGGATCCAGAAAGCTGAAGGATCATGAGAAGAACTATCCGACCCACGATTTAGACTTAGCAGCAGTAATGTTTGCGTTGAAGGTATGGCGCCACTACTTGTGTGGTGAAAAGATTCAAATTTTTATCGACCATAAGAGCCTCGAATATCTGTTCTCACAAAAATAGCTGAACATGAGACAGAGAAGATGGCTAGAGCTTCTGAAGGACTGTGATTGTGAGATACTTTATAATCTGGGTAAGGCTAACATTGTAACTGATGCTTTGAGCAGGAAGAGCCTTGGGATGGTATCGTACATGATGGTCAGGGAACATGAGTTGCTAGAGCAGTTTGCTAACCTTAGATTGGATGTTGTACCTTCTTAAATTATACGGACTGTATGATAGCTAGTCTACACTTAGAGCCAGATCTGTTGGATAAGATCAAACAGGCTCAGCAGACTAATCCATATTGAAGTGATGTGAGTAGTCAGATATAGAGGGGCACAGTAACTGATTTTGAGATAAGTTTAGATGGACTACTGAGGTTCAAAGGTAGAGTGTGTGTTCTAGAGGATCGAGAGTGCAGAAGATTGATATTGCTAGAAGCTCATCCGTCAATGTACAAAGTACATCCAGGGAGTAACATGATGTATCAGAATCTCTGGAAGGTGTACTAGTGGTCAGGTATGAAAAGAGATGTGGCAAAGTTTGTGGCGAGATGTCTCGTATGTCAGCAGGTGAAGGTAGAGCATCAGAAGCCTGTAGGGTTATTACAACCTCTACCTATATCGACATGGAAATTGGAGAATATCACCATGGATTTCATGATGGGTTTACCGAGGACCCAGAGGAATTACGATACGATATGGGTGATTGTTGATAGACTGACGAAGTCAGCCCACTTTCCAGGTATGAGAGCTACTGATACTCTGAGTTCATTGGCAGAGTTGTATGTACGAGAGGAAGTGAGGTTACATGGTGTTCCAGTGAGCATTGTCTTGGATAGGGATTCCCGCTTCACATCCCACTTTTGGGAACATTTTGAGGAACCCATAGACCGCTTTCCATCCTCAGACAAATGGTCAGTCAGAGAGGACTATATAGACCCTGGAGGATATGTTGAGAGCATGTGTGCTAGATTTTAGAGGCTCCTAGATGATCAATTGCCACTAGCTGAATTCGCCTACAACAACAGTTATCATTCGAGTATCAGGATAGCACCGTATAAGGCTTTATATGGCCGCAGATGTCATTCCTCTATCGGTTGGGAAGAAGAGGGTGACCAAAAAATTTTTACTCCTGATTTGGTTACACAAGCCTCTGAGGATGTCCAAACGATTGTTGAGAGATTGAGGACAGCGCAGAGTAGATAGAAAAGCTATAGAGTTCGCAGTTGGTGATTCAGTGACCACTTGAGTTCGCAGTTGGTGATTCAGTGTTTCTAAAGGTTTCTCCTTCCAAGGGTATAGCAAGATTTGGGAAGAGAGGTAAACTGAGTCCTCGCTACATTAGACCCTTTGAGATACTGGATAGAGTGGGAGATAAGGCATATAGGTTGGCTTTGCCACCAGATTTATCGGGAGTACATAATGTCTTCCACATTTCGATGCTATGGAAGTATCATCCAGATCCAACTCATGTGATTTGGTATGAACCATTGGAGCTCAAGGAAGATTTGACATATGTAGAGAAACTGATCCAAATACTGGATAGAAAGGAGAAAGTCTTGAGAAAAAAGACTATCAGGTTAGTGAAGATTCTCTGGCAGCATCACACTTTTAAGGAAGCTACTTGGGAGTTAGAGAGTTTAATGTGAGAGAGATACCCCCAGTTGTTTAGAAAGTAACTTGGTTCTAATTTGGAGGACCAACTTTCTTAAGGTGGGGAGGATTTTAAAACTCGTATTTTAATATGTACTCTTTATGCTTTTGGGATGTACGGATAAGTCACATTTGATATAAATCATAAGGAATGAATGTTTTTAAGTTCCAACTGTGAATGAAATGCAAAACAAGTAGTTAAGTAAATAAAAAATGAATGTAATAGTGAATTTTGGGAAAAAATTAAAGCTGAATTGCTTCAGAAGAGAAGCATATCGATCTCTCATTCAATGCAGATCGATCTTGGATAGGTTCTGGGTAGAACAAATCGATCTCAAAACAAGGCCAGATCGATCTCCTTAAGGTTCTGTGTAAAGCAGATTGATCTCATGCTTAAGAGCAGATCGATCCCCTAAGCTTTAAAAGTCGGTTCTTGAAGAGAAAAAGGCAGGACAGATCGATCCCTTACCGTTAACAGATCGATCCCTTGAGCAATTCTATAAATACACGGCCTTGTAAACTATGTTTTCCCGAGAACACCAAACCCTTCCTGAAACAAAGTGAAAACCTAACCTTTCTACTCCAAAAATCTTCATCTTTCAATTAATTTTGAGTGGGATTTAGTTCAGTAAAGTTGTTCTTAGTAAAGAGGAGAACAACATACTTGGAAACAAGAAGTTGAGATCAAAGATTGAAGGAACATGGTAGATTTTACCAATTTTGGTGAAAAAGAGGAAAAGTTCGAGCTATGTAAGATTCAATACACCAAGTTCATATATGTTAATCTAGATGATTTGGTGAGTTGATTTGTGTATGTTTAACTTGTTGAAAACACCTTGATCATGAAAAATATCCATGAACTAGCTATTGGTACGAAATTGAGAAAAAACTGAGGAAGTTGAGTAAACATGGATTAAAAGATGAAATAAGTATGTATGGAAGATTTTAAGGTAGTTTTATGAAATACATAAATTGGAATAGATGAGAAATGAAGATAGTTATATGAGAATTTTAGTGAAATACCATAATGGGACAAAGTGATGAGATTGAGGTATTGAGAGGAGTTAAGTGCATTGATTTAGAGTCATGTAAGTGAAAACAAGTATATTAAGGTATACTGATATGGATAATTATTAACAGCTTTGAAGTTGATATTTGAAGCTGATCGGACTGCGAGAGTGAGAAGTACCGAGGATGTGAGGTTACACAACGTGATCCGAGGTAAGGGAATTTCGTGAGTAGCTAGAGATAGCTACACGTATTTTGAATAGAATTTCAGTAACTATATTCTATATGAAATTTCATGTATAGAAACGTTCGGTAGGATCCGATAAGTTAAAAAGCTTAGGAAGCATGTGGGTGATTAAATTTAGTATGTTTTGAATGTGTATGGATAGAATGGCTAATGTTTTCATGTATATGCGAAAACAACACATTTGAGTGCCGATTAGATTTGATTGGGTGAAATTGAATTTAAAAAAATGTCATATATCAGGTTTCTGTGTAAACCATGAGTGCTAGAGAATACTCGCACTTGATTTTGAGATATGCATCACATAGTACTTGAGTATATTCTTGTACTTAATTTTAAATGCGATTTTTGCATTATGGAATATTGGTAGCATCACTCATACTCGATTTTATATGATAGAGTATTGAGAGCGTTGCTTGTACTCAGTTTTCATTGATTGACGGATTATAGAGTATTAGGAGTATTGCTCATACTCGATTTTTACATGACATAGTGCTGGGAGCATTGCTTGCACTAGATTTATATCTCTTGTGTTATGATAGTGTTGGGAGTTTACTCGCTCCTACTGGATTTTGAAAGGGAAAGCATGAAACAATTGTGTTAGGAGCTGTGTATGTCACATAGAGTACGTTGTACCGTGAGTACATGATGTTATTGAATTGTGAGCTGACGGTTGAGGATTTGACCCATCTCCTATTACAGCAATTGTGAGACCCCGCACACCGAATACTGTGTAGCCTGGGATCACGAAAAAAGTATTATGATCATAATCTCGAAACATGTGGTCGCCTATCTCGTTTCAACACTTGATATTTCTTGAAGGACTTATCACATGGGTTTATAATCTGAACAAGTGACTTTGTGTGTGAAAAAGGGTAACCCGAGGGATGGGTGAGTCCTAGATTTCCATGTTTTTAACATGATGATATGCTATATTGTTTTGATTTAATTGAAATGCATGATAAAATGTGATTTATATGAATTACATGTGAAATGCAATGTTTTGTATAAACTGGTGAGATTGTTAAACCAGTGTGATTTTCAGTTTCGTAACTGATGATTTATATCTATATGTATATATTGCATAAATGTTTCAAGAAAGACACATGCTTTAGATATAAGTCGACAAGGAAATGATTTCATGGCATGAGCATTGTATTTTGTAGATAGTGTGGTTATCTACTTGCTTGCCTGATTTCCTTACTAAGCTGTGAGCTCACCCCCTTTTTATTTCCCCTCTCTACAAAACGTTCATAGCAGTCGAGCACGGCTGAGGACTGGTATTCCTTGATCCGCTGCATATCCATCTTACGAGAGGTATACACATTTAAACATTTTGTACTGAACAATGTAAAAGCAAAGTTATGTAAAATAATGTACGGTCGGGGATGTATATGTATAAGTATTTTTCTTTAAAGTATATGAGTTTACTTTTAAGAAAAGAATACTTATAATCAATAGAATATCTGTGTTGACATGTATGTATGTTGTGGAATGAATATGGTTGAGGTGACTAATATCGAATCACAGCCCAACGACTTGGTGTTGAGTGATGACAGAATGAGAGGTAAGTAAAATGTGAAAAATATGTGGTGATTTTGGTAGGTCACGAGTGGGGTGGTCGTGACAGAATGGTATTAGAGCGAAGGTGGTATGATGTCAGTCAATATTAGTAATTAGGAAAGTGTACATCCTTATAGTATTGTGCTTTGTTAAGTTACAATTGTGTATACCAGATGGAAATCAGACTAATAATTGATTATAAATGCATGAATTTAGAGATTATGGCTAATACCAGCCATGGTAGAGGGGCTAGAGGTAGGGCTCGAGACCGTAAAGGTAGGCCAGAGACTTGAGATGAGACGACAGGTCCCACTGAGGTACTTGAGAGTATCGAGGCATGCTTCACGAGACTATAGCGTCGCCTTGAGACCATAGTGGAGTTACTGGTACGGACTATGCCAGGTAGATAGGGATAGGATGCAGAGACTGCGCCTGGAGAGGTAGCTGCACCTGGTATGCCTACACAGCCAGCTCATGTGCCACAGCCTATGGATACACCTATACCCCCACCAGTTCAAGATACGTCGTCTCATGTTACTCCACAACAGGTTGATAATGTTTTGGGGTATGGTTGTGAGCTTGACAGACTGCGACAATTCCTAAAGCTTGGACCTCCATCTTTTAGTGGGGTCAAGGACCCAGTTTTGGCTGAGGAGTGGATAGGAGAGATAGAGAAGTTATACGGATTCTTTGAGTGTATGACTTCAGAGATGGTCGCATTTGCTGCGTTCCTACTGAAGGGGATGACAGAGCATTGGTGAAGTCCACCCGACCCAGCGAAGGTTGTAGGTCGAGTTTTTGTGGTTAAGCCAAGAGAGTCATTCAGTAGACGAGTATGAGACCAGATTTCTATCCCTGCGGAGGTATGACCCCGACACCATGAGTAGTGAGACTAGAAAGGTTCGCAAATTCATTGATGGACTGAGGCCAGTATTACGATCTAAATGGGTTCCATTTGTCATCTCTACCTATGATGAGGCAGTGTGTAGGGTGCAACACAGTAAGCAGGACTATGAGAGGAATGTCTCCGACTTCAGGACAGTTGGAAAGGGTAGAGACCGAGATAGGAAGAGGCCGGTGAGTGACAGTGGTAGAGGTTTTGGATATCGAGGGGGGGAGAAGACTCTTTGTTAAGAGACCAAGGATCGAGGAAGTACAAGAGAAGACTGTTAGATCTCCTGCATACCCGGTTCTAGCTCCAGCTAGAGGGGTTATGATTGGAGAACAGAGGCCTACCACTGAGCAGTGCAGTAGATGTGGTAGATTTCATGGAGGTAGACCTTGTCATGTTTCTAGCGGATTGCGCTTCTGTCAGGACCCGTTCTCAATCCATGACTTTATCCAAAAATCACTATAAATTTTTGGCATTCTTAACTTACCTTTCCGCTCTTCAATGGTTGGGCTGTGATTCGATGTCAGAGTCCTCACTTACGACATTATCCATTTCATACATACATGTCAATATATTATTACTGACTGTAACTGCTTTTATTATACATGTAAGCTTATATAAAATCTAATACAAATACATTCCCCATAATATATATCGTATACATCACTGTGCTGTTTCTATGTTTAGATACACAACTGTACATAAAGGTATACCTGGCGATCGATAGGAACTAGCAGTGGACTCTGGGACACTATCCCTCGATAGCTCTCGCTCTACTGACGCTCTGTAGAGAGATGTAAAGAAAGGGGGGTGAGCATACAACGCGCTCAGTAAGGAAATCAGGCAAGCAAGTAGATATCAACACTATCTACTCAAAATAATGCTATGCCTTGAAAACATTATTTCCTTTACTCGCTTTAAAAGCATGTCTTGAAATATAATATATACTTGTACAGAATAAATCCCATGTACAGAAAATCATGCTTTCTTTCTCAAATGTAGGCATGGAGTGCAAAACAATGCATCATATATAAATCATGCCTTTATGTAAATCATGCCATGTATATTTAAATCACAATAAATATGGCATCAAATGATTCACAACACAAAATCGGAGTCCGACCCATCCCTCAGGTCTGTCCGTAGTTTAAATCATTCAATCAATGTGATATATCATGTAAGACTCTGTAGTTAAGTGCAAATAGTATCCTGGACTATGATCATATCCAACATGTGATCCCAAGCAACACAGATCTCGGTGTGCCAGGCATCACTGCTGCAACGGGAGGGGGGTCAGTCCATCATAACCGCCAGCTATATCCTCCACAACTCCACAACAACACACGGTACAGCATACACCTCGTGCCACTCAGACACGGTACAAAGTACACTCGTGGACCCATCCTCACGGCCAGAGTGCCTACCATAGGTCTTAGCTCTCGCACCCGTGGAATATCAACATCACAGTCAGGGTGCCTACTATAGGTCTTAGCCCTCGCGCCTGTGGAAATATCATACCACATTCATAAATACCCTCATGCTGCCATCCTCTCAAAATGTGACACTCAGTCACTAAAGAATGCGGCATGAATAGGTACCATGTATATAATATCACATACAGTGTGCGCCCTCGAGTGTGACACACAGTCGACACTGCGCTCGAACACTGTTTCACATCACAAACTCAACTCTAGTGCGAGCAATATCCAGCAACTTGGTCAATGCATAGTTCATGTAATAAATCAAGTACGAGCAATAGCTCCAGTACTATGCTATGCACATATCAAATCAAGTACGAGCAATAGCTCCAGTACTATGTCATGTATAAACCATGAAGAATCGAGTACGAGCAACGCTCCAGTACTCTGTCATGTATCTCATGTAAAACTCGAGTACGAGCTAATCGCTCCAGCACTTTGTGTCATGCATATATCATATAAAACTGAGTACGAGTAAAACTCCAGTACTCTATCATGCATGTCATGGAAATCTAGTGCATATAAAAATCCAGCACTAATGTATGTGGAAAACATATGAATCCCAGTGCGAGCTGTGCTCTAGCACGATTCATTCTCACATAATATGATAGATGGCTCTTTAAAAGGGATTGTTTATAAAACATCAAAATCAGCACTATAAAGTGTGCTTAAGTCACATCAACCTTAAAATCATTAGCCCATCTATTTATTTTCATGCTAAACAGCAACTAAACAATCACAATAATAGTTTCCATGCTTTTTGCAACTTTTCAAAAAAGTTGACTTTTTGACTAACTAGGGGTAAAATCGTAATTTGCCACTATCGGGTCGCAATAATTATTATTCACTTTCTCTGACCCTCAGAGTTTTTAAGTGAATGTAAAAGCAGACGAAAATACGTGCAAGTATCTCTAACTACTCGCAAAAGTCCCTTACCTCGGATCACGTCACGTGACCTCACTTCCTCGGTGCTGCTTAATCTCGCAGTCCGATCAGCTCTCAATGTAAACTCCGGAGCTGTAAATAACCATTCCTCAGGTTAATTATAATTTTCCTACTGTATTACACATTAATACAGTCTATTTTCCCTTAATGGGCCTTAATAATCCTTAATGGGCCTTAATCCGTATTAAGCCTGTTTTCCACTTATTATTTCCCTTCATTAGGGTCTATCGACTCATTGGGCCTATCAATACCCATTGGGCTTTATTCCAAGCTCTTTGGATAGCCCGTATATCATTTACGACATTTAATTCAAAATTCTGAATATAATTCACTAAATACGGAATTTAATCCGAAATGCGTAAAATAAATCTTAAATACGCAATAATGACATAAATTTTCGTAAATGAACTTTACTTACCCGAGAATATGCGATGGTACGTCAATCGAAGTTCGATCGGGCTTCCGTTCGAAATTTATCGTCGAACTGCATAATTTATTATATTTAACTTCGGGTCAATTTTTGATTAAATATAATTTAAATAAATTCATCGGAAATCAAATTGATCACTTTTGACCTCGTATCGACATACCCGAAGTCCGGTGAAATCTCGAAAATTTTCCTTTTCCTTTTTCTTTCTTTTTCCTCTTTTTTCCCTTTTCTCCTTGGTTGAACCGGTCCGGTCCGGTTCAGCACAGTCACTTTCCACTGAACCGCCAACCGGTTCATACCTTTTTGGTCGTGCCGGCGTCGTCCGGCCGGTTCCCGACGCATAACCACTGCAGTTCGGCGCGCCTCAGCCTGGGCAACACTCGGCTGGGCTCGATCGGGACCAAGCACCGTCGATGGCCGCCAGATCTCTTCTTTTCCTCCGCGGCTTCTCCTCTTCGATTCGCCGGCGTCCGGCGTCGGTGGAGGTCGTGACCGGTGCCGATGGGTGCGCACAGACCTGCTCTTCATTTTCCGGTCGCTTTCCTGGCCGTGGGGTCGCCGGGTGCTCTCCGGTGACTCTTTCTTCCTCGGGTCGGCTTCCACGCGGTTTCTCTCCATTTTTTCTCTCTCCCCGCGTCCCAATTTCAGCTTTCCCTCTTTTTTTTTTATAATTATATTTTTATTATTATTTTATTATAAAATAATAATAAAAATCCCATAAATATCCCATAAATATCCCAAAAATATCTAAAAATATCTCCAAAAAATCATATTAAATTCATTTAATCCGTAAATGAATTTATCAGTCCGATTTTACCTTTTCGGTATATTTTTTCACTATTTTGGGCTCATTTTTCGAGGTAAAAATTTCGATAAATTCTAATAAATTTATATCTTGATCAATTGGGCTCGAAATTAAATATTTTCCTCGATTTTGATCAAGATTCCTCATATTTTTAATGAAATTGTCTTATCGAAATTATGCCGAATGTCAGTCATTTGACCGTTTTACCCCTGCACTCGTTCGGGAATCAATTTAAACCTTATCTCGCTGTTATGTAGCTTACAAGCATTTTTAATTTATCAAATTGTCGATTGCATGTTAGTAAATACTCTTCTTATGATTCAACTATAATTACATAGTGTTCATACACATAGGAATCATAAGGTACAAGCTACAAAAATCCAGGTCTGACAATCCTCCCCCACTCAGAAAATTTGGTCCTCCAAATTAGAACCAAGTCAGTCCTCAAATAGGTGAGGGTACTTCTCTCGCATCAGACTCTCTAGCTCCCAAGTAGCTTCCTCTGAAGTATAATGCTGCCAAAGAATCTTCACTAATCTGATGGTCTTCGATCTCAACACCTTCTCCTTCCTATCCAATATCCGAATCGGTCTCTCAACATATGGCATGTCCTCTCGGAGCTCCAAAGGCTCGTAACTAATCACATGTGTCGGATCTGGGTGATACTTCCGAAGCATCGATATGTGGAAGACGTTATGGACACCTGATAAGTCTGGTGGCAATGCCAACCTATACGCCTTATCTCCCACTCGATCAAGTATCTCAAAGGGTCCAATATAGCGAGGATTTAGTTTCCCTCTCTTCCCAAATCTCGCTATGCCCTTGGAAGGAGAAACTCTCAAAAACACGGATTCACCAACTGCAAACTCTAGTGACCTACGTCTCCTGTCCGCGTAACTCTTCTGTCTGCTCTGAGCTGTCCTCAGTCTCTCTACAATCAAGCGGACGTCCTCAGATGCTTGAGTAACCATGTCAGGAGTGAAAATCTTACGGTCACCCACTTCTTCCCATCCAATAGGGGAACGACATCTACGGTCATACAAAGCCTCATACGGTGCCATCCCGATACTCGAATGATAACTGTTGTTGTAGGCGAACTCGGCTAGTGGCAGGTGGTCATCCCAGGAGCCTCGATAATCTAGCACACATGCTCTCAACATGTCCTCTAGAGTCTGTATGGTCCTCTCTGACTGACCATCTGTCTGAGGATGGAAAGCGGTGCTCAAACTCAACTGGGTTCCCATAGCTTCCTGAAAATGTCCCCAAAAGTGGGATGTAAAGCGGGAATCCCTATCAGAGACTATGCTCACTAGTACACCGTGTAACCTCACTACCTCGCGTACATACAGTTCCGCTAATGAACTCAGAGTATCGGTCGCTCTCATAGCTAGGAAGTGGGTTGACTTCGTCAGTCTGTCGACGATCACCCATATAGCATCGTGATTCCCGCGGGTCCTCAGTAAACCCATCACGAAATCCATGGTGATATGCTCCCATTTCCATGTCGGTATAGGTAGAGGCTACAATAACCCTGCAGGTTTCTGATGTTCTACCTTCACCTGCTGACATATGAGACACTTTGCCACGAACTCTGCTACATCTTTCTTCATACCCGACCACCAGTATACCTTCCAGAGGTTCTGATACATCTTGTTACTCCCCGGATGTAACGTATACCTCGACGAATGAGCTTTCGCCAATATCAATCTCCTGAGTCCTGGATCCTCGGGAACACACAATCTACCTCTGAACCTCAGTAGTCCTTCAGATCTCAACTCAAAGTCAGTCACGGTGCCCTTCTGTATCTGACTACCCACATCCATATAAAATGGATCAGTCTGCTGAGCCACCCTGATCCTGTCCAACAGATCCGGCTCCAAGCGTAGACTAGCTATCACATAGCCTGTATCCATGTCAGAAGGCACGACTCCTAAACTGAGGCTAGCAAACTGCTCTAGCAAATCATGTTCCCTAACCATCATGTTTGATACCATCCTCAGGCTCTTCCTACTTAAGGCATCGGCTACAACGTTAGCCTTACCCGGATGATAAATTATCTCGCAATCGTAGTCCTTCAGAAGCTCTAGCCATCTTCTCTGTCTCATGTTCAGCTCTTTCTGTGAGAACAGATACTTGAGGCTCTTATGGTCGGTAAATATCTGGAACTTCTCGCCGTATAAGTAGTGGCGCCATACCTTCAACGCAAACACTACTGTAGCTAGCTCCAAATCATGGGTCGGATAGTTCTTCTCATGATCCTTCAGCTGTCTGGATCCATAAGCAACTACCTTCCCATCCTGCATCAATACGCAGCCCAGTCCCTGATGCGAACAATCGGTATACACTGCAAATCCTCCTAAGCTGGTAGGGATAGTGAGAATCGGAGCGGTGGTCAATCGACGCTTCAACTCCTCAAAACTCTTCTCACAATCCTCGTTCCATATGAACGGTGCACACTTTTGAGTAAGACGTGTCAACGGAGCAGCCAACTTCGAAAATCCCTCAACGAATCTCCAATAGTATCCAGCTAAACCCAAAAAACTCCTGATCTCGGTGACTGTCCTTGGCTATTCCCACTGAACTACAGCCTCTATCTTAGATGGATCAACTGATACACCATCTCTCGATATAACATGTCCCAAAAATGAGATCTGTGACAACCAAAAGTCACACTTACTGAGCTTAGCATATAACTCATGCTCCCGTAGCATCTGCAACACGATCCGGAGGTACTCCTCATGTTCCTCCTTGGATCTCGAATGCACCAATATGTCATCGATGAAGACGATAACAAACTGGTCCAAATATGGCTTGAACACATCATTCATCAAAGCCATGAAAGCAGCTGGAGCATTCGTCAATCCGAATGGCATGACCAAGAACTCATAATGGCCATATCGGGTACGAAATGCTATATTGGGTACATCTTCACCCCGAACCTTTAGCTGATGATACCCAGACCTCAGGTCAATCTTGGAAAAGACTTGTGCTCCCTGAAGCTGATCTAACAAGTCGTCAATGCGTGGAAGGGGGTATCTATTCTTGATGGTGGCCTTATTCAACAATCGGTAGTCTATACACAATCGAAGGCTCCCATCCTTCTTCCTCACAAACAGAACCCGTGCTCTCCAAGGTGAAACACTCGGTCGAACAAAACCCCTATCCAACAGCTCCTGTAACTGTCTCTTGAGCTCCTCAACTCGTGATTTCTTATCGAAGAGTCTCCTCCCTCCTCGATAACTGAAATCTCTAGCCGGCCTCTTCTTCTGTATATCTCGGCTATGGCTAAACTTCCCAAACTCGAAAGCATTCCTCTCGTAATCCTGCTCACATAATTGCGCCCTGCGCACTGCTTTCTCATAGGTCACTATGTCTAATGGGACCAACTTGGACCGTAGCACCGGTCTCATCCCGTCAATAAACCTGTGGACCTTCCTGGTCTCACTGTACATGGTATCCGGGTCATATCTTCCTAGGGATAGGAATCGAGTCTCATACTCGTCCACAGATAAACTCCCCTGATGTAGTCCCAAAAACTTTGCCTGAAGTTTTCGTTGTGCGGTGTCGGGAACAAACTGCCTCCTGAAGGCCTCCCGAAATATGTCCCAACTGATATCCGTGTGTCGGGATCTCAATATAGGTTGGTGGACTTCCACCAATGCTCTGCGGCTCCCTTCAGTAGGAACGCAGCAAACGCGACCATCTCCAAGGTTGTACACTCGAAGAATCCATAAAGCTTCTCCAGCTCTGCTAACCACTCCTCAGCAGCCATTGGGTCTTTGACCCCACTAAAGGATGGAGGTCTAAACTTCTGGAATTCTCGTAACCGATGCAAATCACATCCATATCCTAATCCACTACCACCCGAAACCGATGGGGGTGTAGGAGTATCTACAGTCCTCTGTCCATCAGCTGTCTACGTAGGTGTATCAGGGGTAACTGCCTCTCCTGTCGCAGCTCCTGCCTCCTGTCCCTGCCTACCTGGCATCGTCTGCGCCAGTATCTCGATAATAGTCTCGAGACCATGCTCTAATCTCGTGAAGCGCATCTCTGTACACTTGGGTGCCTCAGTAGCACCTGGAGTCTCATGCGTAGGTAATGGTCCGGCAGCGGCTCGTCCCTCGGGTCTATCTCCCCGACTTCGAGCCCTACCTCTCATACCTCTACCACTATGCGTATTTGCCATATAGGCAAAGTTCCTGCATTCATAATAATGAATTAGTCCATCTCCTATCTGGTATACACAGTTATATCTAAACACAACACAGTACTATGGGGATGTACACTTTCCTATTTTCTAACACCGACTCACATCAGACCAACCTTTACTCTGATACCATTCTGTCAGGACCCGTTCTCAATCCATGACTTTGTCCAAAAATCACTATAAATTTTTGGCATTCTTAACTTACCTTTCCGCTCTTCAATGGTTGGGCTGTGATTCGATGTCAGAGTCCTCACTTACCACATTATCCATTTCATACATACATGTCAATATATTATTACTGACTGTAACTGCTTTTATTATACATGTAAGATTATATAAAATCTAATACAAATACATTCCCCATAATATATATCGTATACATCACTGTGCTGTTTCTATGTTTAGATACACAACTGTACATAAAGGTATACCTGGCGATCGATAGGAACTAGCAGTGGACTCTGGGACACTATACCTCGATAGCTCTCGCTCTACTGATGCTCTGTAGAGAGATGTAAAGAAAGGGGGTGAGCATACAATGCGCTCAGTAAGGAAATCAGGCAAGCAAGTAGATATCAACACTATCTACTCAAAATAATGCTATGCCTTGAAAACATTATTTCCTTTACTCGCTTTAAAAGCATGTCTTGAAATATAATATATATACTTGTACAGAATAAATCCCATGTACAGAAAATCATGCTTTCTTTCTCAAATGTAGGCATGTAGTGCAAAACAATGCATCGTATATAAATCATGCCTTTATGTAAATCATGCCATGTATATTTAAATCACAATAAATATGGCATCAAATGATTCACAACACAAAATCGGAGTTCGACCCATCCCTCAGGTCTGTCCGTAGTTTAAATCATTCAATCAATGTGATATATCATGTAAGACTCTGTGGTTAAGTACAAATAGTATCCTGGACTATGATCATATCCAACATGTGATCCCAAGCAACACAGATCTCGGTGTGCGGGGCATCACTGCTGCAACGGGAGGGGGGTCAGTCCATCACAACCGCCAGCTATATCCTCCTCAACTCCACAACAACACACGGTACAGCGTACACCTCGTGCCACTCAGACATGGTACAAAGTACACTCGTGGACCCGTCCTCACGGCCAGAGTGCCTACCATAGGTCTTAGCTCTCGCACCCATGGAATATCAACATCACAGTCAGGGTGCCTACTATAGGTCTTAGCCCTCGCGCCTGTGGAAATATCATACCACATTCACAAATAACCTCATGCTGGCCATCCTCTCAAAATTTGACACTCAGTTACACAAGAATGCGGCATGAATAGGTACCATGTATATAATATCACATACAGTGTGCGCCCTCGAGTGCGACACACAGTCGACACTGCGCTCGAACACTGTTTCACATCACAAACTCAACTCTAGTGCGAGCAATCTCCAGCAACTAGGTCAATGCATAGTTCATGTAATAAATCAAGTACGAGCAATAGCTCCAGTACTATGCTATGCACATATCAAATCAAGTACGAGCAATAGCTCCAGTACTATGTCATGTATAAACCATGAAGAATCGAGTACCAGCGACGCTCCAGTACTCTGTCATGTATCTCATGCAAAACTCGAGTACGAGCTAATCGCTCCAGCACTTTGTGTCATGCATATATCATATAAAACTGAGTACGAGTAAAACTCCAATACTCTATCATGCATGTCATGGAAATCTAGTGCGTATAAAAATCCAGCACTAATGTATGTGGAAAACATATGAATCCCAGTGCGAGCTGTGCTCTAGCACGATTCATTCTCACATAATATGATAGATGGCTCTTTAAAAGGGATTGTTTATAAAACATCAAAATCAGCACTATAAAGTGTGCTTAAGTCACATCAACCTTAAAATCATTAGCCCATCTATTTATTTTCATGCTAAACAGCAATTAAACAATCACAATAATAGTTTCCATGCTTTTTGCAACTTTTCACAAAAGTTAACTTTTTGACTAACTAGGGGCAAAATCGTAATTTGCCACTATCTGGTCGCAATAATTATTATTCACTTTCTCTGACCCTCAGAGTTTTTAAGTGAATGTAAAAGCAGACGAAAATACGTGCAAGTATCTCTAACTACTCGTAAAATTCCCTTACCTCGGATCACGTCACGTGACCTCACTTCCTCGGTGCTGCTAAATCTCGCAGTCCGATCAGCTCTCAATGTAAACTCCGGAGCTGTAAATAACCATTCCTCAGGTTAATTATAATTTTCCTACTGTATTACACATTAATACAGTCTATTTTCCCTTAATAGGCCTTAATAATCCTTAATGGGCCTTAATCCGTATTAATCCCGTTTTCCACTTATTATTTCCCTTCATTAGGGTCTATCGACTCATTGGGCCTATCAATACCCATTGGGCTTTATTCCAAGCTCTTTGGATAGCCCGTATATCATTTACGACATTTAATTCAAAATTTCGAATATAATTCACTAAATACGAAATTTAATCCGAAATGCGTAAAATAAATCTTAAATACGCAATAATGACATAAATTGTCGTAAATGAACTTTACTTACCCGAGAATATGCGATGGTACACAAATCGAAGTTCGATCGTGCTTCCGTTCGAAATTTATTGTCGAACTGCACAATTTATTATATTTAACTCCGGGTCAATTTTCGATTAAATATAATTTAAATAAATTCATCAGAAATCAAATCGGTCACTTTTGACCTCGTATCGACTTACCCGAAGTCCGGTGAAATCTCAAAAATTTTCCTTTTCCTTTTTCTTTCTTTTTCCTCTTTTTCCCCTTTTCTCATTGGCTGAACCGGTCCGGTCCGGTTCAGCACAGTTACTTTCCACTGAACCGCCGATCGGTTCAGTACCTTTTTGGTCGTGCCGGCGTCGTCCGGCCGGTTCCAGATGCATAACCACCGCAGTTCGGTACGCCTCAGCCTGGGCAACACTCGGCTGGGCTCGATCGGGACCAAGCACCGCCGATGGCCGCCGGATCTCTTCTTTTCCTCCGCGGCTTCTCCTCTTCGATTTGCCGACGTCCAGCGTCGGTGGAGGTCGTGACCGGTGCCGATGGGTGCGCACAGACCTGCTCTTCATTTTTCGACCGCTTTCCTGGCCGTGGGGTCGCCGGGTGCTCGCCGGTGACTCTTTCTTCCTCAGGTCGGCTTCCACGTGGTTTCTCTCCATTTTTTCTCTCTCCCCGCGTCCCAATTTCATATTTCCCTCTTTTTTTTATAATTATATTTTTATTATTATTTTATTATAAAATAATAATAAAAATCCCATAAATATCCCAAAAATATCTAAAAATATCTCCAAAAATTATATTAAATTCATTTAATCCATAAATGAATTTATCAGTCCGATTTTACCTTTTCGATATATTTTTTCACTATTTTTGGGCTCATTTTTCGAGGTAAAAATTTTGATAAATTCTAATAAATTTATATCTTGATCAATTGGGCTCGAAATTAAATATTTTCCTCGATTTTGATCAAGATTCCTCAATTTCATATTTTTAATGAAATTGTCTTATCAAAATTGTACCGAATGTCAGTCATTTGACCGTTTTATCCCTGCACTCGTTCGGGAATCAATTTAACCCTTATCTCGCTGTTATGTAGCTTACATGCATTTTTAATTTATCAAATTGTCGATTGCATGTTAGTAAATACTCTTCTTATGATTCAACTATACTTACATAGTGTTCATACACATAGGAATCATAAGGTACAAGCTACAAAAATTCGGGTCTGACAGCTTCAAATGTGGGAAGCCAGGGCACATGGAAAGAGTTTGCCCAAAGGTTATAGGTATTGCCCCACAAAAGGGTAAAGAGTCGGAGAGAGCTCCAGCTGATATATCTGCGTCGAGCAGGAGAGGGACGATAAAAGAGAAGGCAAAACAGGTCATTAGATGAGGGCGAGTACATGCCTTGGACCAGTGTTCAGCCGATGCTTCGTCGGATGTGATTAAAGGTAACATCCTGATGTATGATTTAGAAGCACATGTTTTAATTGATCCTGGTGCCACGCATTCATTTGTATCACCTTCATTTGCATGTAAGTTAGTAAAACATATAAAGCGTACACCTTTAAGTGGGATGATGTTGATTAGTATGCCTATGGATAATAGTCAGCTAGTGGAGTATGTATTAAATGATTGTAAGTTAAGAGTAGGAAAAAAGGACATGACAGCCAATCTAATATTGTTAAGTATGAGTGATTTTTATGTAATTTTAGGAATAAATTGGTTATCGTCAAATCTTGTTGTGTTAGATTGTTATGTGAAGACAATTATGTTTCCTAACCCTGAAAAATATGTTGTAAAGTTTGATGAAAAAAATTAAAAGTAATAGTGATGGTTACAATAAATAATGTACTGTGCTGACTGAGAAGAGAATATATTGAAGGTTTTATTGTATACGTGGTTCATAGAGATAAGGCACATCCAAAGTTGGCAGATATTTCTGTGATCAGTGAGTTCCCAGATGTCTTTCCGGATTGAATTGCTAGGGTTACCAGCAGACAGAGAGATGGAGTTCTGTATAGATTTGGAGCCTGGTACTGAACCTATATCAAAACCACTGTATCACATGGCCTCCGTTGAGCTGGAGTAGCTTAAGAGATAGTTATAGGAGTTGTTAGATAGGGGGTTCATCAGACCGAGTGTTTCTCCTTAGGGAGCACCGATTTTGTTTGTGAAAAAGAAGGATGGAAGCCTCCAATTGTGTATAGATTATAGATTGTTAAATAAGGCTACCATCAAGAATATGTATCCCTTTTCACGTATTGATGACTTGTTGGATCAGCTTCGGGGAGCATAGGTCATCTCTAAGATTGATTTGAGGTCTAGGTATCATCAGTTGAGAGGTCGGAGTGGAAATGTACCCAAAACAACATTTAGGAACCTATATGGCCACTATGAGTTTTTGGTTATGCCATTTGGACATATCTAGATTAGTTTGTTCTCGTCTTCATCGGTGACATATTAGTATACTCAAAATCCAAGGAAGAGCATGAGAAACACCTCAGGATTGTATTGCAGACGCTACGAGGGCAGAAGCTCTTATGCTAAACTCAGTAAGTGTGATTTCTAGTTGTCAGAGATCTCATTTTTGGGACACGTTATGTCAAAAGATTCTATATCAGTGGATCCATCCAGAATTGAGGTTGTAGTTCAGTGGGAACAACTGAGGACAGTCACCGAGATCAGGAGTTTCTTGGGTTTAGCAGGATATTATCGGAGATTCGTTGAAGGATCTTCAAAGTTAGCTGCTCCGTTGACACGTCTCACTCGAAAGAGTATAGCTTTTGTATGGGATGAAGATTATGAGAAGAGTTTTCAGGAGTTGAAGAGTCGATTGACCACTTCTTTGATTCTCACTATCCCTACCAGCTCAGGAGGATTTTCAGTGTATATCGATGTCACGCCCCGAAAATGCGGAAAATAGGGCTAATTTAAAACTTTTTACTCGTTAATTCACAAATAAAGAGTGCATTCCTGTGCAGTGTCATACATCATCATAATTATCATGCCTCAGGATCTCATCATGATATAATAAATATTGTATTATACCCATTACTCGATTACAAGTTAATTAATCCTAATACATCCCATATAATGTCATACATCAAGTGTCTGCAAATACATTAATAGTCTGGGTACATGAAAAGATAAATATACCTCGAAGTACAAATTATATAGCCTGGAGCTCGAATCCTCCACTAGCCACTACTCCGTACGTCGCAGGGAAGTCCTTATTCACTTGAAGAACTCTGGGGGGAAAGAAAAACAGGGTGAGCTTCTAAATCGCTCAGTAAGGGGGGTAGGGGACTCATTTCATAAACCAAAATGCACATCACAAAGCATTTATTTGTATGTGAAACTCATTTGAAAACCATAGCATGAAAATACTCAAAACGACACTCTCATGTGTCAAGTCATGTGAAAACATGAAGTAAAAAGGCTCACTCTAGAGCAAAACAAAGCATGTGGAAATACGCGTTAAACGCTTTCTCAAATAACGTGGCATAGCCACTGGTTTAAAATCACACGTGGCATAGCCACAATACACACGTGGCAAAGCCACTGAATTATTTTCTCACGTGGCATAGCCACAATACACACGTGGCAAAGCCACTGATTTAATTCTCACGTGGCATAGCCACAGAATAGGGTTTCTCAACGTGGCACTGCCACCAATGGGGTTTCTCAACGTGGCACAGCCACCAATGGGGTATACGTGGCACAGCCACCAATGGGTTTTCTCAACGTGGCACTGCCACCAATAGGGTTTCTCAACGTGGCACAGCCACCAATGGGGTATACGTGGCACAGCCACCAATGGGGTATACGTGGCACAGCCACCAATGGGTTTTCTCAACGTGGCACTGCCACCAATGGGGTTTCTCAACGTGGCACAACCACCAATGGGGTATACGTGGCACAGCCACCAATGGGGTATACGTGGCACAGCCACCAATGGGGTATACGTGGCACAGTCACCAATGGGTTTTCTCAACGTGGCACAGCCACCAATGGGGTATACGTGGCACAGCCACCAATGGGGTATACGTGGCACAGCCACCAATGGGTTTTCTCAACGTGGCACAGCCACCAATGGGGTATACGTGGCACAGCCACCAATGGGTTTTCTCAACGTGGCACAGCCACCAATGGGGTATACGTGGCACAGCCACCAAGGGGGTATCTCAACGTGGCACAGCTACCAATGGGGTATACGTGGCACAGCCACCGATGGGGTATAACGTGGCACAGCCACCAAGGGGGTATCTCAACGTGGCACAGCCACAGAATAGGTTATTCTCACGTTACCAGAACGGAGAAGAAATCGGGCTTACATGCTACCAGAGCAATGCCCGGTGTGTACTCACAACTACACACCTAAGTCTTATCACATAAGACGGGTTTGCCTTCACGTAGAACTCGTAATGGTTTTCTCTCATAAAACTCATTTAAAATCGTTTTGTACTCAACACAAAACGTAGTAAAACCGAGTTCCAACCGGCAAAGCACACGCACACATTTCTCAAATCACAATATTGCCTTAACGTAGAGCCCAGTTATAAACTCATAAAACATTGGGCTCCAACCGGCTATAAAATCGTGTGCAGTTCAAATCTCAACATGCTTGTTTATAAATCATAAATCATGCTATAACAGTTTACAAATCACATACACAAATGGTTTAGATTTCCCTTACCTCTTTGCACCTCGTATAGTGCAATCGTTTCCCCCGTATCACGGACTAGTCTCGCATTCCACTCTGGAACTCCCGAGCTGTCCAAACGATGTTAAAACATCAATACTTAATTCTCATAAGCCACAATTCTCAAAATCGAGCATAATTGCTCATAACACCTCAATTCTCTTGGTTCTCGCAACTCAACCCTAAACTACAACATCATTTTCAATATCTCGGCGTTCTATATCTCTAAAACCAATTATCTAGGCTGATTCTCCACATTGTCCAATTTCCATTTATAACTCACAATTTCCTAAATTCACCAAAATTCTCAATATACATATCACTCCTACCACATTGAAATTTAATCACTCCCTAGTCATCTTTCAACCATTTCAACACACATTCAACCACCAATAACATCGAAATCAACTCAAATATCAAGATCGAGGTTTAGAAATTACCCAAAGCTTGTGAGACGTACAACTCACGCCTCGATCCGATTCGTCCTTCGATTTCCAAGTATGTTGTTCTCCCTTTGATGAGGAACAACTATCCTTCTTACCACAATAGCTGATTCGGTCAGAAATGGGGGATTTGGAGGAGTGAGAAACTAGGTTTTCGGAAAAATAGAGGTTTTGGAAGAGAGAGAAAGTGATTTCAGGAGAAGACACGGGTTCCTTATATAGACTGGAGGTAGGAGATCGATCTGTCTCTTGATGAGATCGATCTGTGTTTGAATTTTGGGGGCGATCTGGGCAATTTTATGCCTAGGAGATCGATCTGTCGAGGGGTGAGATCGATCTCTTTATGGCTTTATGAGATCGATCTGTGCCTTGAGGAGATCGATCTTCTTCCAAACAGAAGCATTTGGAGATCGATCTCTTCCTCATGAGATCGATATGCCTTCAAACAGATTCATTTGGAGATCGATCTCTTCCTCATGAGATCGATCCCTTCTCAAACAGATTCATAAGGGGATCGATCTCTTCCATTGGAGATCGATCTGCTTCTCAAATTTCCTCCTTCCTTGTCAGTTTTAACTCACCAGATCGATCTCTCCTTCTCCCAGATCGATCTGTCCTCATGGTTCATGCCCATTTTACACACTTAACACATAAGTCTCCAATTATAATTCCCACAATTTACTTAACTCAACAAATTATACTCAAATTTTTATTACATCAATAAAATATGTCTGAAATTCTCAGATCTCACATCCTCCCCACCTTAAAAGGAATTTGGTCCTCCAAATTCAACTCAACTAATCAAAATAGATGGGGGTATTTCTCCTTCATGAGACTCTCTAGTTCCCACGTTGCCTCTTCCCTTGAGTGATGCTTCCACAAGACTTTCACTAATGGGATGCTCTTGGTTCTCAGTACCTTCTCTTTTCTATCGAGAATCCGGACGGGTTCCTCACTGTAGCTCATGTCCTACTGTATGTCCATCTCTTCATACTCTATGACATGAGAAGGGTCCGGGTGGTACTTCCTCAACATAGATACATGAAAAACGTTGTGTATCCCGGACATCTGTGGGGGTAATGCCAATCTGTAGGCTACCCCTCCCACTCTCTCAAGAATCTCAAATGGTCCTATGTATCGAGGACTCAATTTTCCTTTCTTCCCAAATCGCATGATACCCTTGCTCGGTGATACTCTCAGAAATACTGCATCACCAACATCAAACTCGAGTGGCCGTCTACGCACATCCGCGTAGCTTTTCTGTCTACTCTGTGCAGCCCGTAACCTCTCACAAATGAGTTTCACACTCCGTACGGCTTGCTCAACAAGCTCGGGAGCATTTATCTTTCTGTCACCGACTTCTTCCCAAGCTACAGGGGATCTACACCTCCTACCATATAGAGCCTCAAAAGGTGCCATTCCAATACTCGCATGATAGCTGTTATTGTACGCAAACTCTGCTAGGGGCAGGTGATCATCCCATGATCCCTTGAAATCCATCGTACACGCCCTCAACATATCCTCCAGGGTCTGAATAGTCCTCTCTGACTGACCATCTGTCTGAGGATGATAGGCGGTACTAAAACTCAATCGAGATCCCATGGATTCCTGAAACTGGGTCCAGAATCTGGAAGTAAATCGGGAATCTCTATCAGAAGTAATACTCACTGGAGCCCCATGTAATCTAGCTATCTCGCTGACATATAGCTCAGCTAAGGCATCCACAGTATCTGTGCTCTTGATGGCAAGGAAGTGGGCACTCTTGGTCAATCTATCCACAATGACCCATATCGCGTCACGACCTCTTCGGGTCCTCGGTAAGCCCATAATAAAGTCCATAGTGACATGCTCCCATTTCCATGTAGGTACAGGTAAGGGCTGTAGTAGTCCTCCGGGCTTCCGATGCTCAGCTTTCACTTGCTGGCATACTAAACACCTGGCCACATACTCTGCCACATCTCGCTTCATACCACTCCACCAATACACCTTTCTCAAGTCTCGGTACATCTTAGTACTTCCTGGGTGCATGGTGTATCGCGAGCAGTGGGATTCTCTCAGTATCTGTCTTTTCAGGGTATCATCGTCCGATACACAAATCCGTCCTCTGAATCTCAACAATCCATCCTCACTGATGGTGAGATCCGACTGCGAACTCTGCTCAGCTTGGCTAACCATATCTATCAATCTTTGATCACTGTGCTGCCCAGTTCTAATCTGATCCATGATCCTGGGCTCTATCCGCAGGCTAACCAAAAATCTAGTTTCTACCTCTTTAACTCTGATCCGGAGTTCGGCGAACTGCTCTAACAAATCCCATTCCCTGATCATCATAGCAGATACCATACTTTTCCTGCTCAGGGCATCAGCAACCACATTCGCCTTACCCGGATGATAAAGAATCTCACAGTCATAATCTTTAAGGAGTTCCATCCATCTCCTTTGTCTCATGTTTAACTCTTTCTGATCAAAGAGATATCTCAAACTCTTGTGATCAGTGAAGATCTGGAATCTTTCCCCATATAAGTAGTGTCGCCAGATCTTCAAAGCAAATACCACAGCGGCTAACTCCAAATCATTCGTGGGATAATTCCGCTCATGGTCTTTCAGCTGTCGCGATCCATATGCGACCACTCTTCCGTGCTGCATCAGCACACACCCCAATCCTTGGTGAGATGCATCACTATACATCGAGAATCCTCCTGATCCCTCGGGAATAGTTAACACAGGTGCCGCTGTCAATCTCCTCTTTAACTCTTGAAAACTGAGCTCACATTGATCAGTCCATATGAACGGAGTCTCCTTACGCGTGAGCTTAGTCAAAGGAGCGGCAATCCTCGAGAATCCTTCCACAAATCTCCTGTAATACCCTGCTAAACCAAGGAAGCTTCGTATCTCAGTCACTGTCCTCGGTCTTTCCCAATTAAGCACAGCTGCTATTTTACTCGGATCCACTGATACTCCTTCCTCTGAGACTACATGCCCAAGGAAAGCTATCCGGTTCAGCCAAAATTCACACTTACTAAGCTTTCCGTATAATTGCTTATCCCGGAGTATCTGAAGTACTAACCACAAATGCTGCGCATGCTCCTCATACGACCGAGAGTACACCAGGATATCATCAATAAAGACTATCACAAACTTATCCAGATAGTCTCTGAACACCTCGTTCATCAATCTCATAAATGCTGCAGGGGCGTTCGTCAATCCAAAGGACATCACCAGAAATTCGTAATGGCCATACCTTGTCCTGAAGGTCGTCTTTGGAATATCTTCTTCCTTAATCCTCAATTGGTGATAACCCGATCTCAAATCAATCTTAGAAAAGACTGATGCCCCTCTTAGCTGATCAAGTAGATCATCAATCCTGGGTAGTGGGTATTTATTCTTCACCGTGGCTTTATTCAATAGCCGGTAGTCCACACATAATCTGAGACTACCATCCTTCTTCTTAACAAACAGCACTGGCGCTCCCCACGGCGAAACACTGGGTCTAATAAACCCTTGATCCAATTACTCCTGTAGTTGTCTCTTCAATTCCTCAAGTTCCACTAATGCCATTCTGTAGGGAGGTTTAGAGATCGGCTGAGTATCTGGTACCAAATCAATGGTAAACTCCAGCTCTCTCTCTGGTGGTAAACCTGGCAATTCATCTGGGAAAACATCCAGAAATTCGCAAACCACAGGTATATCCTCAATCCTCGGGTGTTCCCGCTCATCATCTGAGATGAGTGTCTCATAACCTTCACATAAATAATCACATTTAATATTCTCCAAAATAATATTAAGATTCTCAAATTACTCACTAGAAATCCACATAATTATTTCCTCAACATCTCAATTGTACACTGTAAGGTTCAGGTAGGGAGAAAGTTACAATCTTAGTGTAGCAGTCTAAACTCACTCGATTGGTCGCCAACCAATCCATTCCCAGAATTACATCAAACCCATGTATATTCAACATGATTAGATCTGCTAACATCACTCTATCTCCCACCTTAATTTCACACCCTCTACAGATTAACTCAGTTCTCTGGGATTCACGCATAGGGGTATTTACATGTAGTATATATTCTAGAGGTTCAAACTTCAAGTTTAATCTACATGCAAAATGCTCAGAAATAAACGAATGCGTGGATCCTGAATCAATCAACACATGAGCCTCATAATTACAGACAGAGAGTGTACCTCTTATAGTTTCTGCCGAAGCGTCTGCGGTCTCCTTATCCAGGGCAAACACTCGTCCCTGTGCCACAGGTTTCTTCCCTTTCTCTGCCGCAGTGGCCCGTCTCCGGGGATCCACTCTCTGAGGCTGTTGTCTAGTGGGCTCCGGAGCATGTGGTATCTGAGGTTGGGGACAGTCCTTCACTCTATGACCCATGTCACCACATTTGAAACATCCATGGATCGACCCAGTACAACTTCCCTCATGCGATCGGCCACAATCTCTACAAATCCTCATCTCCGGCCTGACATATCGAGGGGCCTCCTTGATAATAGGATAGGCTCTGGGTCTCTCCAATCTGTCCTTCTGCACCTCAATCCTTCCTCTTCTGAAGGAACCTCTCCGAGCCTCTGACTGGAAAAGTGCTGGCCTTTTGCCCTTATCTCTATTCACCGCTCTGAGCTCATTCTGGGATTGTACCATCTCAATCCCTCTTTTAACCTCTTGTGCTCGTCTCAGAGCATCTCCAAACTCAGTAATACATAGCCCCATCAGTCTATCTCTAATGACGGGCTTCAACCCATACACAAACTTCTCTGTGCGGAGCTCTTCACTCTTGAAGGTCTCTGGGTCATACCTCAGTAGTGCGGTGAACTGGCTCTCATAGTCATCCACCGACATGTCACCCTGTACCAAACTCAAAAACTCGGCCTGTTTCCTTCTCTGAGCGGCTCGTGGTACATATTGGGTTCTAAAAGCTGTCTGGAACTCTTCCCAACCAATCACATCCTGGTGGGACATCAAGATACCCTGGGTAGTACCCCACCAATCTCGAGCTCTCCCCTTCAGCATATAGGCACTCATACTGACTCTCTCAGCATCGGTGCACCCCAGTAAATCAAATATAACTCTCAACTCCGTCAACCACTCCTCAGCCTCTGTAGGATCCTTCTTTCCCTTAAATGCGGGTGGATTCATCTTCAGAAATTCCTTTAGTCGGACCTTACTTCTGTCCTCAGGCTGAATGACGGGAGGCACTGGGGGTATGGGAGGTCCTGGTGGTGGTGTAGGGGTAGTATCCGAGGCATTAACTCCGAAGTGTTGCGCGAATAGCGCTGCCATCTGCTCAAAACCTTGCCTCACATCGGTCTCAATCCGATTAAATCGAGAGTTAGGACTCTCTGGTTGTGGAACAGGTGGCGGAGGGGACTCTGCCTGCCTCCTCGAACGACCTCGTCGTTTACTCATTCTCAATCTCAACTCGTCTCCTGCGCGTACATATCACAATCGATTGAAATCTCAATCCTCAATTTCAGTTCATGACCAGACTATTACAGACACTTGGGATGTATTCTATTTCACTTAACGGACACTGACAGTACTAGACACCCTAAGCTCTGATACCAAGAAAACTCTGTCACGCCCCGAAAATGCAGAAAATAGGGCTAATTTAAAACTTTTTACTCGTTAATTCACAAATAAAGAGTGCATTCCTGTGCAGTGTCATACATCATCATAATTATCATGCCTCAGGATCTCATCATGATATAATAAATATTGTATTATACCCATTACTCGATTACAAGTTAATTAATCCTAATACATCCCATATAATGTCATACATCAAGTGTCTGCAAATACATTAATAGTCTGGGTACATGAAAAGATAAATATACCTCGAAGTACAAATTATATAGCCTGGAGCTCGAATCCTCCACTAGCCACTACTCCGTACGTCGCAGGGAAGTCCTTATTCACTTGAAGAACTCTGGGGGGAAAGAAAAACAGGGTGAGCTTCTAAATCGCTCAATAAGGGGGGTAGGGGACTCATTTCATAAACCAAAATGCACATCACAAAGCATTTATTTGTATGTGAAACTCATTTGAAAACCATAGCATGAAAATACTCAAAACGACACTCTCATGTGTCAAGTCATGTGAAAACATGAAGTAAAAAGGCTCACTCTAGAGCAAAACAAAGCATGTGGAAATACGCGTTAAACGCTTTCTCAAATAACGTGGCATAGCCACTGGTTTAAAATCACACGTGGCATAGCCACAATACACACGTGGCAAAGCCACTGAATTATTTTCTCACGTGGCATAGCCACAATACACACGTGGCAAAGCCACTGATTTAATTCTCACGTGGCATAGCCACAGAATAGGGTTTCTCAACGTGGCACTGCCACCAATGGGGTTTCTCAACGTGGCACAGCCACCAATGGGGTATACGTGGCACAGCCACCAATGGGTTTTCTCAACGTGGCACTGCCACCAATGGGGTTTCTCAACGTGGCACAGCCACCAATGGGGTATACGTGGCACAGCCACCAATGGGGTATACGTGGCACAGCCACCAATGGGTTTTCTCAACGTGGCACTGCCACCAATGGGGTTTCTCAACGTGGCACAGCCACCAATGGGGTATACGTGGCACAGCCACCAATGGGGTATACGTGGCACAGCCACCAATGGGTTTTCTCAACGTGGCACAGCCACCAATGGGGTATACGTGGCACAGCCACCAATGGGTTTTCTCAACGTGGCACAGCCACCAATGGGGTATACGTGGCACAGCCACCAATGGGGTATACGTGGCACAGCCACCAATGGGTTTTCTCAACGTGGCACAGCCACCAATGGGGTATACGTGGCACAGCCACCAATGGGTTTTCTCAACATGGCACAGCCACCAATGGGGTATACGTGGCACAGCCACCAAGGGGGTATCTCAACGTGGCACAGCCACCAATGGGGTATACGTGGCACAGCCACCGATGGGGTATAACGTGGCACAGCCACCAAGGGGGTATCTCAACGTGGCACAGCCACAGAATAGGTTATTCTCACGTTACCAGAACGGAGAAGAAATCGGGCTTACATGCTACCAGAGCAATGCCCGGTGTGTACTCACAACTACACACCTAAGTCTTATCACATAAGACGGGTTTGCCTTCACGTAGAACTCGTAATGGTTTTCTCTCATAAAACTCATTTAAAATCGTTTTGTACTCAACACAAAACGTAGTAAAACCGAGTTCCAACCGGCAAAGCACACGCACACATTTCTCAAATCACAATATTGCCTTAACGTAGAGCCCAGTTATAAACTCATAAAACATTGGGCTCCAACCGGCTATAAAATCGTGTGCAGTTCAAATCTCAACATGCTTGTTTATAAATCATAAATCATGCTATAACAGTTTACAAATCACATACACAAATGGTTTAGATTTCCCTTACCTCTTTGCACCTCGTATAGTGCAATCGTTTCCCCCGTATCACGGACTAGTCTCGCATTCCACTCTGGAACTCCCGAGCTGTCCAAACGATGTTAAAACATCAATACTTAATTCTCATAAGCCACAATTCTCAAAATCGAGCATAATTGCTCATAACACCTCAATTCTCTTGGTTCTCGCAACTCAACCCTAAACTACAACATCATTTTCAATATCTCGGCGTTCTATATCTCTAAAACCAATTATCTAGGCTGATTCTCCACATTGTCCAATTTCCATTTATAACTCACAATTTCCTAAATTCACCAAAATTCTCAATATACATATCACTCCTACCACATTGAAATTTAATCACTCCCTAGTCATCTTTCAACCATTTCAACACACATTCAACCACCAATAACATCGAAATCAACTCAAATATCAAGATCGAGGTTTAGAAATTACCCAAAGCTTGTGAGACGCACAACTCACGCCTCGATCCGATTCGTCCTTCGATTTCCAAGTATGTTGTTCTCCCTTTGATGAGGAACAACTTTCCTTCTTACCACAATAGCTGATTCAGTCGGAAATGGGGGATTTGGAGGAGTGAGAAACTAGGTTTTCGGAAAAATGGAGGTTTTGGAAGAGAGAGAAAGTGATTTCAGGAGAAGACACGGGTTCCTTATATAGACTGGAGGTAGGAGATCGATCTGTCTCTTGATGAGATCGATCTGTGTTTGAATTTTGGGGGCGATCTGGGCAATTTTATGCCTAGGAGATCGATCTGTCGAGGGGTGAGATCGATCTCTTTATGGCTTTATGAGATCGATCTGTGCCTTGAGGAGATCGATCTTCTTCCAAACAGAAGCATTTGGAGATCGATCTCTTCCTCATGAGATCGATCTGCCTTCAAACAGATTCATTTGGAGATCGATCTCTTCCTCATGAGATCGATCCCTTCTCAAACAGATTCATAAGGGGATCGATCTCTTCCATTGGAGATCGATCTGCTTCTCAAATTTCCTCCTTCCTTGTCAGTTTTAACTCACCAGATCGATCTCTCCTTCTCCCAGATCGATCTGTCCTCATGGTTCATGCCCATTTTACACACTTAACACATAAGTCTCCAATTATAATTCCCACAATTTACTTAACTCAACAAATTATACTCAAATTTTTATTACATCAATAAAATATGTCTGAAATTCTCAGATCTCACAATCGATGCTTCGCATCAGGTACTGGGCTGCGTATTGATGCAGGATGGGAGGGTAGTTGCTTATGGATCCAGACAGCTGAAGGATCATGAAAAGAACTATCCGACCCACGATTTGGAGTTAGCAGCAATAGTGTTTGTGTTAAAGGTATGGCGCCACTACTTGTAAGGTGAAAAGTTTTAGATTTTTACTGACCACAAAGCCTCAAGTATCTGTTCTCAAGAAAGAGCTGAACATGAGACAGAGAAGATAGCTAGAGCTTCTGAATGACTATGATTGTGAGGTCCTTTATCATCTGGGTAAGGCTAACATTGTAACTGATGCTTTGAGTAGGAAGAGCCTTGGGATGGTATCGTACATGATGGTCAGGGAACATGAGTTGCTAGAGCAGTTTGCTAGCCCTAGTTTAGATGTTGTGCCTTCTAAAATGGACACGGACTGTATGATAGGTAGTCTACGCTTGGAGTCGGATCTGTTGGATAGGATCAAACAGGATCAGCAGACTAATTCGTTGTGAGTAGTTAGATACAGAGGGGCACAGTGACTGATTTTGAGATAAGTTTAGATGGACTACTAAGGTTCAGAGGTAGAGTGTGTGTTTCCGAGGATCCAGAGCTCAGAAGATTGATATTGTCGGAAGCTCATTCGTCGAGATACATAGTACATCCGAGGAGTAACATGATGTATCATTATCTCCGGAAGGTGTACTTGTCACGACCCTCAACTTACTAAAAATCAACGCGAATTTTTCGCTTTTCATTCATTATTTATTATTCGTCCTTACCTTACCTCGATCATGATCAGCTACACTCTCAAACCGTTGGGCTGTGTGTCAATGTCTACCTCATCCAACCATAACAATTTAATTTGCAATATAATTTATAAGTAAACACTTGTATAAATAAATCAGAGTGTTGTTTACATGTGTTTACATTGCTTTATATCCCCAATAGTTACATATAAAATGCTACTCTGCTATTGAAAGTTTAGATAAAAAATTACTTCAGTGTGTATACCTTAAGCGATGGGATGCAGCGGATACCAAAAGGGAAGCCTTCAGTTACTCTCAGGCTATACTCAAATCTCTGTAAAGAGGGGAAAATAAAAGGGGGTGAGCAAACCACACGCTCAGTAAGGCAATCATTGACACGCCCTAAACGTATTACAGCAAGTGCACGGGTCATACAAGTAAAAATGAGATTTAAGTCTCGAGTTATCGTCCCTCAGAGAAGTTGGTTAGCCTAATTAACTACTGGTTAATCTTACCCTAAGTATATTCTAGCAAATTATAAAATTGAAGGGTGATCTACAAAGCTAACAGTACTGAAAATAATAAAACTATAAAATAAATAAAATAAAACCGAGCAAAATTACTTACAGTGCTCCACACAATTAAAATAAAAAACCTACAAAAATAATTAAAACAGTTAAAACTAATTAACGCAATTAAAATAAAATGCAATTATGAAAATAAAGTAACAAAATAAATTAAACTAAAATTTAAACAAACTTAAAATAAAAATGCATGTAATTAAACTAATAAAAATTGCAAATTAAACTAACCTAAAATCTAATAAAAATGAAAACTAAATTAAAATGCATGAAACACATTTAATCTAAATTGCAACTAAACTAAAATAAAGTCCTAACACATATAATATGAAATTAACTACTAACTAAAAAATTAAAAATTAAAATTAAAATGACAAACTAACATGCAAAGATAAAAAAACTAACCTACCATTTTAATTAAACACTCTACCTAAGTTAACAACTAATAAAAGGATCAAAAACAAATAAACAAATTAATATAAAAAAATGAAACGTTAAATTGATTATGTCTTGTGCAGCCAAACATGGCCTTGGACAATTGCAACATTATAGTGGTCCCGATATGTGGTACTATTCATTGTCTTTCCTGCAGAATTTTGTCCTGCTCTCGGTTCCAGGCATGTCTTCTTTCTTCAGCACGATCCTGCTGTTCTCGGGAGTCCAGGTCTGTCCAGCATTCGTCATTGGCTTCTACTCTAGGTGTTGCTGCTACCTCTGCTACACTGCCCTCGACATGCCTAGCTGCTGTTTCGATTCTGCTTTCGGCTTATCCTTTTCCTCTATTGCAGCACATTCCTCTCGGCTTTGGTTGTCTCCAGGTGCTGCTGTCCAAGTGCTGTGCTGGTCTGCTCCTGTTCCATCCTACACTGCTGTACCAGTGACTGAGTCCTACTCAACACTGCACCTTGCTGTCCACTGTTGCCTCAAGTCTGCATTGTGGCGCTTGCAACATTTCTGCATAAAAGAACAGTACTGGAGCAACAAAACAGAGCTAAATAGAGGTTGAATGCCGAGATTAGAAAATGCAGTAAAGAGAGGTTATAATACATTAAATGGAACTACATAATAAAACAGAGATTTAGAGCAGTAATGATCATCTAATTCAAAGTAGAAAAGACATGAGTAGAGTTAGTAAATGAATGTTAAACCGACGTAAGAAAATATGTAAGATAGAATAGTTCCCAGCAAAACCGAGAATGCATGGAAGAACAACATACAGTAATCGGGCAACTGATGAAACAAAAAAAAATCTTATGAAAAGCAAATGAAGTGAAAAATAAATTTGCAGAAAAATTAGAATGAGACAGTAACCAACCAAACACTACTGTAATAAAATAAAATGATGAAATGCTCACTTTGAAATTGGAAGATAGAAAGATTAAAGAAAAAATTGCAGTGAATGAAAATGAACAGGGGCACGGGTTGAGTAATAATGTTGCTGTCACCAACCCCTCAAACCCGGATGGAAGTAAGAACCATTGCAAGCAATCACTAAAAATTAAACAAATCTAAACAAGCCGAGAGCTTAACAGCAAAAATGAAGGTCTTTCATTAAAAGAAAAATAATGAGCAAATGGAAACAGGCATGAACAGTAACTTAAAAATTGAAAACAATGTTTTGATGGCTGCGAAAGTAAATCACCGAAAGGTTAAAGAAAAAGAAGCTAAAAAACTTTATAAAACTTTCTAAATTAATTCTATTCTAACCTAGGCTACCTCCTTTTTCAATTGCCATCTTTTTCTATTTATATAAACACTTAGGGGTACAATTATAATTTTTTTTCATCCTAGATGAGTTGGCATTGTTTGGCCACTTGTCTTCACACCATTGGCTCCTTGAAAAATAATATTTCCATGTCATCTATCTTTTTATCCAATTGGATGTGCTAGGCTCGTGTTGTCTACGTGGTCCAATCTCGATTTTAGCTCAATTTCGGTCCATTTTCTATCGAAATATTCAAAATTCATCCGGATTTAATTTATCTGCAAACATGAGAATTTTAATTAAATAAAGGGGATAATTAACAAAATAAATTAGGAATTTAAATAATTAATTAGGAAATTAAGCACAAATAATTCAAAAAATACAGAATTATCACACCCCCAAACTTGAGCTTTTGCTTGTCCTCAAGCAAAACAAACTAATTGTAGGAATGACAAGTACTAAACATAATAATTTCCCCAATATTATCCTCAAAGAAAAAGTACAGACTATGATCTTAAAGATTCACAATTACAAGTTCAACATTCAAAATTATTCAATCATAAGTCCTAACCCAAATTGGACTCCTCGTGAGTGTGTGAAAAATGTCAAAGTCACTTCACAGTACATTATCCGAATTAGATTATGCAAACACAGCCAATGCAAAGTCAATGACATGTGATCATTCCCATAAGTTTGCTTTTCACTTCTCTCTCCACTAATGTAGTCACACTTAATCAAAGATCAATAGGACTTCATTAAGCTTGTAATGTAAGGCTGGGGTTAAGGTATGATAAAGTCAATTTAGGTTTAATTACCCCTTAACATGCATTACTTCTAGGATCTTAATGTAAGAGCTCAAATCATTTCCCCCAAACTTATTTATTTTATTCTATTTTTGTATTTTTCTTCTTTCTTTTTTTTTTCTTTTTTTTTTCTTTTTCATTTTTTTTTTCAATACATACTCCTTTACTATCACTTAATACCCATATAGCTTGCAATATATCCCAATGACTTTTCATGCTTTTGGGGTAAGGAATAGGAATGGAGTATTTAAGCTAAGGAAAAACAATTAAGCAGGTGTATTTACAGAGAAAAGCTTATTTGGCCCAGATGGGTGACTAGGGATAAAGTATGTACAATGATGACTCGAAAGGCTTAAACGATCCAAAGATGACCTAAATCATCTCCCTAATTAAGTGTGATCTAATATTTCGCCTCGAGATTAAATCAAACAAATTCTAGAATATGATACACAAAATCAACTAAACAAATGCAATCCTAAGTCCACATAAGCTTTCTCTAAATAAATATACAGATTCATGATATGACATGTGCATAAAAATGAGGAAATCACAATCAGAATTAAGACAAATTCAAGAATTCAACTTCATGCTTATCCTATAATCATGCTTCTTAGTCAATCAAAATCAGACTTAATCATGGGGTTATATCATCGAAATATGAGAAAACTACATGCTAAGCACTAAATCATCCTAAAATCAAACAATTTTAAGCTTAGATTTTTGAAAAAACATTTTGAAAAATTTTCAATTTTGCCCAAATTTTTGAAAAATGCTCAAGTGATATCCCCTCCCCCAAACTTGAAGTGCACAGTGTCCTCAGTGTGCAGATAATATAAGAATTGAAGTTCAGGAATAGAGTACTCCCCTATCTGATGATGATGATGAACAATCGAAGATTGATTGAAAACATAAAACTAGAAAAGAAACCTGCAAAATAAACAAAGAAAGAAACAACAGCAAAAAAAAAAAAGAACTATATACAAAGTGAAAAGACAAATTAAGCCACTTCAAATGCAGCTAAAGAACACAACACTCAGCAGCAGGGCGAAGATTAGGAGGGTCAGCCAAAATGGTGACAGAATATTGACAGTTAATTCCTCCTTAGCTCTATCTACTTCCTTCTTTCTCTTAGATTTCTTATGTTCAAACATTTTATCTTCCTTAACCTCCATCTTAAAACACTCTTGAGAGTCATCAAGGAGCTTCAAAGGTTTGAAACCATTAAACTTTACTTCCTGATCTTAGACTCTCATCGTTAACTCCCCCTTTTGCACATCAATTATCGTCCTACCAGTAGCTAGGAAAGGTCTACCTAAAATAATGGGGACTTCCCTGTCTTCCTCCATATCTAGTATAATAAAATCTGCAGGGAAAATAAACTTGTCCACCTTTACTAGGACATCCTCAATGACCCCCTTCGGATATTTAATAGATCGATCCGCTGGCTGAAGGGTCATTGTGGTGGGCTTGGCATCTCCTATTCCTAACTTATGATAGATAGACAATGGCATTAAATTTATACTAGCTCTTAAATCACACAGGGCTCTACCAAAGAATAAATTTCTAATAGTGCATGGTATGGTAAAACTCCCAGGATCTTTGAGCTTGGGGGCTAATGTCCTCTAGATAATGGCACTACATTCCTCAGTTAAGGCCACCATCTCATAATCTTCCAGTCTTCTCTTCCTTGAGAGGATATCCTTTAGAAACTTCACATAACTTGGCATTTTCTCTAAGGCATCTGTGAAAGGAATGTTGATGTGAAGTTTCTTAAAAACCTCAAGAAATTTAAAAAATTGTCGTTCCAGCTTTTGATCTTGGAATCTCTGAGGAAAAGGTACTAGTGGTCTAACCGGAGGGGATACAGTGGAAACATGTATAGCATCAGAGGACGAGGAAGGCATTGAAGTAGAAGAAGGTATAGATGAAGAAGCACCTATCTTGGATTCTTTTGCAGCTTGATCCTGATGTTCCTGCTCCTTCTGAGCTGCCTCTTTAGAACTTAAGGGTTTATCAACTATGGGTTGTTCAGGTCTAGATTTAACTTGTGGCTCATCTAGCTCTCTACCACTCCTAAGGGTGATGGATCTAACATGTTGCTTACCCTCCCTTTGCTTAACAGGATTAACTTCAGTGTTACTAGGAAGGGTCCCTTGAGGACGTTGGCTAAGAGCACTAGCTATTTGTCCAACCTAAACTTCTAAGTTCTTAATTGAGGCAGTTTGATTTTGCAGGGTAGTCGTGAACAATTCCTCAAGCGAGGGCTTCTTCTTAGCTGCTGGTGCTGGTGCAAGTATATACTGTGGTTAGATAGGTGGTGGTAGTGGTGGAGGTTGATGGAAGTAAGATGGATGATTATGAAATTGAAGAAATGGATACTGTGGTGGTACCTGAACCGGTGGAGCTTGAAAACCAGGGGGTCCTACAGATATGGAGTTAGAAGATTGCCCTTGATTTTGGCTCCATTAGAAGTTAGGATGGTTCCTCCACCCTGGATTATAGGTGTTTGAAAAAGGGTTGTTCTGTTGCTTAAGGGGGCAACATACTGAACCGATTCTAGGTTAAACGGACACCTATCCTTAGAGTGTGTACCACTACATAGATCGTATGAAAGAAAAGGACTTTGGACATAATACACAGGGTTAGGACTAGTGGGAGGATTATGTTGGGTACTGAGCGACTCTACCTTCTTTGTAAGATTAGCTATTTGAGAGGTCAAGGTAGACAGTATGTCGAGATCATAAATACCCGCCAGCTTCTTTTGCATTTACCTCTCCGAGGACCATAGATAGTTGTTAGCCGCCATCTTTTCTAAAAACACGTAAGCTTCCTCCTCTGTTTTACACATTAGCGCTCCACACGCAGTAGCATCAAAAATGGTCCTATTTGGGCTAGTAAGTCCGTTGTAGAAGGTCTGGACTTGTAACCACAGAGGTAGGCCATGGTGAGGGTACTTCCTAAGAAGCCCCTTATATCGTTCCAATGCTTCGTAAAGAGTTTCAGAGTCGTACTGAGCAAAGGAAGATATGTCACTACGAAGTCTGGCCATTTTAGAGGGAGGGAAAAACTTAGCTAGAAATTGATGGGCTAACTCGTCCCATGTAGAAATGGATCCTGAAGGCAAGGAGGTTAACCAGTGTCGTGCCTTATCCCTAAGCGAGAAAGGGAATAATCTAAGCCTAAGCGCATCATCAGATAACCCATTGTGTTTGAACGTGTTGCACAAGTCTAGGAATTGCCCAAGGTGAGCATGTGGGTCATCGTGTGGAAGCCTACTGAACTGTAAAGAGGTCTGGATCATCTGGAGGATGGAAGGCTTAATTTCGAAGTTATTAGCAAAGACAGCTGGTGGCCTAATGCCAGTATAATATCCTCCAATCGTCGGCACCGTATAATCTCCAACGGTCTTGATTTCCCTATTTTCTGCCATTGTGTTTTACAGTGGAGCTATAAATTTCCTAGAGTCCATTCGAATTTTTCTAAGAGTGCGTTCAATTTCAGGATCTAGAGGAAAGCAATCAAAACTCCTGGCTCTACGCATGCAAACATCAGAAAATCCTTAGAAAAAATTTTTTAAGTTTTTTTTTTAAAATTTTCAATTAACTAATCTAGATTAAACTTCTAAATATTAACAACCTAAATATTTACAAGCTAGAATTACACCTAAGCATAATTTCACCGATATTAATTAACGACTAATTAAAACTTCCCTGGCAAAGGCGCGAAAAACTTGACATGCCCTAAACGTATTACCGCAAGTGCACGGGTCGTATAAGTAATAATAGGATTTGAGTCCCAAGTTATCGTCCCTCAGAGAAGTTGGTTAGCCTAATTAACTACCGATTAATCTTACCCTAAGTATATTCTATCAAATTATAAAATTGAAGGGTGATCTACAAAGCTAACAGTACTGAAAATAATAAAACTATAAAATAAAGAAAATAAAACCGAGCAAAATTACTTACAGTGCTCCACGCAATTAAAATAAAAAACCTATAAAAATAATTAAAACAGTTAAAACTAATTAACGCAATTAAAATAAAATGCAATTATGAAAATAAAGAAGTAAAATTAATTAAACTAAAATTTAAACAAACTTAAAATAAAAATGCATGTAATTAAACTAATAAAAATTGCAAATTAAACTAACCTAAAATCTAATAAAAATGAAAACTAAATTAAAAATGCATGAAACACATTTAATCTAAATTGCAACTAAACTAAAATAAAGTCCTAACACATATAATATGAAATTAACTACTAACTAAATAATTAAAAATAAAAATTAAATTGACAAGCTAACATGCAAAGATAAAAAAAAAAAAAAAAAAAACTAACCTACCATTTTAGTTAAACACTCTACCTAAGTTAACAACTAATAAAAGGATCAAAAACAAATAAGCAAATTAATATAAAAACATGAAACGTTAAATTGATTATGTTTTGTGCAGCCAAACATGGCCTTAGACAGTTGTAACATCATAGTGTTCCCGATACGTGGTACTGTTCATTGTCTTTCCAGTAGAATTTTGTCCTGCTCTCGGTTCCAGGCGTGTCTTCTTTCTCCAGCATGATCCTGCTGTTCTCGGGAGTCCAGGTCTGTCCAGCATTCATCCGTGGCTTCTGCTCCAGGTGCTGCTGCTGCCTCTGCTACACTGTCCTCGACATGCCCAGCTGCTGTTTCGATTCTGCTTTCGGCTTGTCCTTTCCCTCTGTTGCAGCACATTCCTCTCAACTTTGGTTGTCTCTAGGTGCTGCTGTCCAAGTGCTATGCTAGTCTGCTCCTGTTCCATCCTACACTGCTGTACCAGGGACTGAGTCCTGCTCAACACCGTACCTTGCTGTCGACTGCTGCCTCAAGTCTGCATTGTGGCTCTTACAAGATTTCTGCATAAAAGCACAGTACTGGAGCAACAAAACAGAGCCAAACAGAGGTTGAATGCCAAGATGAGAAACTGCAGTAAAGAGAGGTTATAATACATTAAATGGGACTAGATAATAAAACAGAGATTTAGAGCAGTAATACTCATCTAATTCGAAGTAGAAGAGGCATGAGTAGAGTTAGTAAATGAATGTTAAACTGACGTAAGAAAATCTGTAAGATAGAATAGTTCCCAGTAAAACTGAGAATGCATGGAAGAACAACATACAGTAATCAGGCAACCGATGAAACAAAAAAAAATTCTTATGAAAAGAAAATAAAGTGAAAAATAAATTTGCAAAAAAATTAGAATGGGACAGTAACCGAACGAACACTACTGGAATAAAATAAAATGATAAAATGCTCACTTTGAAATTGGAAGATAGAAAGATTAAAGAAAAAATTGTAGTGAATGAAAATGAACAGGGGCACGGGTTGAGTAATAATGTTGCTGTCACCCACCCCTCAAACCCGGATGGAAGTAAGAACCATTGCAAGCAATCAGTAAAAATTTAAACAAATCTAAACAAGCCGAGAGCTTAACAGCAAAAATGAAGGTCTTCCATTAAAACAAAAATAATGAGCAAATGGAAATAGGCATGAACAGTAACTTAAAAATTGAAAACAATGTTTTGATGGTTGCGAAAGTAAATCACCGAAAGCTTAAAGAAAAAGAAGCTAAAAAACTTTCTAAAACTTTCTACCCTAAATTACTTCTATTCTAACCTAGGCTACCTCCTTTTTCAATTGCCATCTTTTTCTATTTATATACACACTTAGGGGTACAATTCTAATTTTTTTCATTCTAGATGAGTTGGCATTGTTTGGCCACTTGTCTTCATACCATTGGCTCCTTGAAAAATAACATTTCCATGTCATCTGTCTTTTTGTCCAATTGGATGTGCTAGGCTGGTGTTGTCTGCGTGGTCCAATCTCGATTTTAGCTCAATTCTGCTCCATTTTCTTCCGAAATATTCAAAATTCATCCGGATTTAATTTATCTACAAACATGAGAATTTTAATTAAATAAAGGGGATAATTAACAAAATAAATTGGGGATTTAAATAATTAGTTAGGATATTAAGCAAAAATAATTCTAAAAATACAGAATTATCAATCATACGAACAGGTAGATATTGCACTATCTACGTGATTATGATGGCATGCTCAAAACCATACAGTTTCTCATTCACAAGTCAAAAGCATTAGTTTATGCTTGTGTTAATGGCATGTAAAGTAAATCATGCTATTTGTTATTCCAAAATTCAATTTCAAAGCATGGCATATATCATCATGCATATTTCATAAGTAAAGCATGGAAACCATCATGTGTAAGTGCACTATAAAGCCATTATCATACTTCTCAAGCAAATCATGCTATTTCATCTCAATGAAATCAGTGCTTATCAGGACTCAGCCCCTCCCTTGGACTATCCTGACTCACAATACGTTTTCCAGAACATGGATTCATTCATAATTAAAGACATGTGAGATAGGTAATATAATAAAGGAAATCTCCTCTAAGACTATGGCTATATCCCGTAATCCCAGGCTATACTGATCAGGTGTGCGAGGTATCACCACTATCTGCTTCCACATGGGAGGTGGGTCACGTCCAGCCCATCGGTCCATAGCAGAGCTCATCCGAAGATGGTATATCACAATCTCAACACAGTACAACGTACTCCATGCTACCTGCATGGTACAGCGTACTCTGTGGACCCATATCAACACATCATATCATGCCACATCTCAAAAATGCACGTACGAGCCTATTTAACCAGTACGACTTCTTGTCTACCTGAAGCTCTTAGCACGCCAACAAGTATGGTGGGCATCCAATGCGAGCTATGCTCCAGCAGCATGCCAAAACCAGTGTAAAGTCTGTGCGAGCTCAACTCTAGCACAACATCTTAAAAATCCATGTGAAAACTAGTACGAGCTACGCTCTAGCACTCATGCGTATGAAAACACATCAAATCTCCTGCGAGTCATATTATAGCACACTTTCATTCTCACGAAATCCATATAGGTGGCTCAATTCTTTGCAAAACACGGTTATGAACCAAATCAAATCATTTCTTTTGTAAATCATTTCAAATGTTAGCCAACCTACCAATCATTTGCTAAAAAGCAACAAAATAAGGTT
The DNA here is from genome assembly GCA_033439115.1 of Firmiana major. Taxonomy (NCBI): domain Eukaryota; kingdom Viridiplantae; phylum Streptophyta; class Magnoliopsida; order Malvales; family Malvaceae; genus Firmiana; species Firmiana major. The sequence goes on from CM065905.1 coordinate 47,391,450, forward strand.
TTCAAAGCATCATGCTTTTGTTTTCATGCACATTTCTCAAAACCTAACTCTTTACCCTTCAATCACCCAATATCATTTCCTAGTATCACATGCACTCTAGGAAAACATTTAAGCACCCAAATTATGAATAGATATCTCTAAGAGTCCACACAATTCCCTTACCTCGATTTACTCGAGGTGCGACTCTCTTCCTTTTTACTTCTCCCGCTTTTAGCTCAACTTGCTCTATTGTAATCTCGAGAGCTACAATTCATTCCATAACACCATCTTAAATCCATACCCACAACACCATTATCACCACTACATTTCACTTTCTCACATTAATCGATTTCTAGGTTATAATTATTCCATTGCATTCTAGATAGTTCTACCATTAATATGCACACCAAATCAACTTCACATCAATAACTAAACAAATGTACTTGGATTGGTGCACTAGAAACTTACCTCTTTGGGTTTCCTTCTCACTCCAAATGACAATTCTCCTTGTCCCCTAAATCCAACAAATGGGGGAATGCCTCTAATCTATGTTGTTCTTCTCCTGGATGTGAATAACTTTGCTTCTAATAGAATTCCCTCAAATCTTCTTGAAAATGGGTGGATTTAGAGAGAGAAAATTAGGTTATTGGGTTGAAAATGGTAAAGTGAGGTTTTATCCCAAAATCTGCAGATACAACTGCTCCGATTTATAGATTTAGCTTGATGAGATCGATCTGCCTTGGGTGGAGATCGATATGATCCTCTTAAAATCCCTCTTTTCCACGACAGCTTGAAGGCATGAGATCGATCTGTCGAAACCTTGAGATCGATCTGGCTAGAGAGGAGATCGATCTGCTCCAACCCGAGTGCTAAGGAAATCGATCTGTTTACCTTAAGAATAGATCCTCATCTTACAAAATGTTTTGGAGATCGATCTGGGTCCATTGGAGATCGATCTGTACTATTCCTATTGCTCGAATAAGAGCATTTTGGCTCTTCCAGATCGATCTCTCATCTTATGAGATCGATCTGATCTTCATATTTTCCAGATTTTTTACAGTTTTTCTGCAGCAACTTACACCCAAACATCCTTAATTGGCTACCATGATCATTTCCCCATTCAATTACCTTTAAGACTTGAAAATGGAATCCATTCATACCTTATACACATTAAAATTTGTGAACATTCATTATATACCCAAAGGTATACAATACAAAACCAAATGGAAGTGCATAACTCATTAAATCTTCATTCCATTTTACCACACCACTCATATTCCATTCCACTCACACTTATCACATATAAAAGTCCATTTCTCCATATTCATACAAAATAAAACTTGTATGTACATCACAAACTCTTACTACAAGTGTGGACATTTAATTTATGGACTTTACATCACTTATACTTCACCTTACAAGTACATCACCATTTACATATATTTACAAAGTTATACTTATATAGGGTCTCAAATTCTCCCCCACTTAGAGAATTTGGTCCTTCAAATTGGAACCAAGCATTCCGTGAACAATTCGGGATACCTTCTCCCGCATCAAACTCTACAATTCCCAACTGGCCTCTTCCATCGCATGATGTTGCCAAAGAACTTTCACAAAAGGGAATTGTCATTGTCCTCAACGCTTTCTCTTTTCTGTCCAATATCCGAACCGGCTTCTCAACGTACGTCATACTTTCATTGAGCTCCAAAGGCTCATATCTTATTACATGCGCCAGGTCCGGGTGATACTTCCATAACATGGATGTGTGGAAAATGTTATGTACGCTTGCCAACTCTGGTGACAATGCCAACCTATAAGCCTTATCCCCCACTTTATCAAGTATCTCAAATGGCCTTATATACCGAGGGCTCAACTTTCCCTTCTTCCTGAATCTCATTATCTCCTTCGATGGAGAAACCTTTAAAAACACTGACTCACCCACATTAAACTCTAGTGGTCTCCGTCTCCTATCAACATAACTCTTTTATCTACTCTGACCTGTCTGTAACCTCTCACAAATCAACTGGACATTCTCAGATGCCTACTATACTAAGTCTAGAGCAAAAATCTGTCTGTCACTATCTTCTTCCCATCCAATAGGGGAGCGGCATCTATGCCCATACAATGCCTCATATGGTGCTATCCCGATACTCGCATGAAAACTGTTATTATACCCGAACTCTGCGAGTGGCAAATGGTCATCCCAGGAGCGTCCAAAATCCAACGTACGCACTCTCAACATATCTTCCAAGGTCTGTATAGTCCTCTCCAATTGACCATCGGTCTGAGGATGATACGCGGTGCTAAAACTCAACTGGGTCCCCATTCCTTCCTGAAAATGTTCTCAGAAATGGGAAGTGAAGTGGACATCCCTATCAGAAACAACGCTTATTAGAATTCCATGTAGCTTCACTATCTTGCGCACATACAAGTTCGCTAACTGGATCAGAGTATCGGTAGCTCTCATAGTAAGAAAATGGGCTTACTTCATCAACCGATCCACAATCACCTATATGGTATCATGACCTCTGCGGGTCTTTGGTAATCCCATCTCAAAATCCATGGTGACATGCTCCCACTTCCAAGTCAGTATTGGTAGAGGCTGCAATAACCCTGCAGGTTTTTGATTCTCTACCTTCACCTACTGACAAGCGAGACACTTAGCGACATATTCAGCAATGTCTTTCTTCATCCCAAACCACCAATAAACCTTTTGAAGGTTTTGATACATCTTAGTACTCCCTGGATGTATCGTATACCTCGATGAGTGAGCCTCTGTCAAGATTAATTTCTTGATCTCTAGATCATCGGGAGCACATATCCTACCTCTGGACCTCAACAAGCCATCTGAGTTCAATTCAAAGTCCATCTCTGTACCCCTCTGTATCTGCCCGACAATATCACTGCACTGCTGATCAATCAGTTGAGCTTGTCGGATTCGATCTACCAGATCCGGTTCCAACTGCAGGCTAGCTATCATAAATCCACTATCAGTGTCAGGCGAGGTCATATCCAAACTGAGGTTCGTGAACTGTTCCAACAGCTTGTGTTCCTTGACCATCATGAATGACACCAACCCGGAATGCTTTCTGTTCAATGCATCAACAACTACATTTGCCTTCCCCGGGTGGTACAGGATCTCAGAATCATAATCCTTTAAAAGCTCGAGCCATCTCCTCTGTCTCATGTTCAACTCTTTCTGTGAGAACAGGTACTTAAGGCTCTTATGATCTATGTAAACCTGAAATCTCTCACCATAAAGATAGTGGTGCCATATTTTCAATGCAAACACTACAGTCGCTAACTCTAAATCATGGTTCGGCTAGTTCCTCTCATGATCCTTCAACTATCTTGATCCGTAGGCAACCTTCCCATCCTGCATCAATACACAACCCAATCCTTGGTACAAAGCATCTATATACACCGAGAAACCTCCTGAGCTGGTAGGAATGGTGAGAATCGAAGTTGTGGTTAATCTCCTTTTCAACTCCTGAAAGCTCTCATCACATCTATCGTCCTACAAAAACTCCACATTCTTTCTTGTGAGACGTGTCAACGAAGCAGTTAATCTTGAGAATCCCTCCACAAACCTCCGATAATATCCAGCTAAACCCAGGAAACTTCTATTATCTGTCACTGTCTGGGGTTTCTGCCACAGTATCACTGCCTCAATCTTTGATGGATCCATTGAAACACCATCCTTCGATACTATATGACCCAGAAAAGAGATATGTTCTAACCAAAAGTCTCACTTGCTGAGTTTAGCGTACAACTTCTTCTCTCAGAGGGTCTGTAGCACTATCCTTAGATGTTATTCATGCTCTTCTCTAGATCTTGAGTACACCAGTATATCATCAATAAACACAATGACAAATCGATCTAAATACTGGTGGAATACCTCATTCATCAATGACATAAAAGCTGCAGGAGCATTCGTAAACCCAAATTGCATAACCATAAACTCATAATGTCCATGCCGGGTGCGAAAAGCTATCTTGGGTACGTCTCCACTCTGTATCTTCAACTGATGGTACCCAGATCTCAGATCTATCTTGGAAAAGACTTGCGCTCCCTTAAGCTGATCCAACAAGTCATCGATACATGGAAGAGGATACTTACTCTTGATGGTGGCCTTGTTCAACAATTGATAATCTATACATAGTCGGAGGCTTTTATCCTTCTTCCTTACAAACAGAACTGGTGCTCCCCAAGGTGAGACGCTCGGTCTGATGAACCCCTTCTCCAACAACTCTTGCAGCTGTTTCCTTAATTCTTCTAACTCAACTTGAGCCATGCTATACGGTGGCTTGGATATCGGCTCTGTACCAAGTGTTAAGTCCATACCAAATTCCATCTCCCTATCTGGAGGTAATCTTGGTAACTCATCTGGAAAGACATCTGTAAATTCCCTGACCACTGGGATATCTATCATCTCTTGACGTGCCTTATCCATGTCAATCACATAAGCAATGAACCCTTCACATTATCCTTTCCACTGTTAGTAACTCAAACCATCATGACATTACATGGGCAATTGATAAACATCTTCATCTTTCAAGCAATATAAACTTAAAATCATACTCTTATCATTTATAACGATCATGTCATTTCATTTCTTTTCATCAAAGTTTACAATAAGATTATCTAATCCTGAAAACATTAAGGTTCTAGCACGACAAGCCATAACCACATAATTCGCAGCCAGCCAATCCATCCCCAGGATTACATCAAAATCACTTATGTTCAATAAAATTAAATCAACTGCCATTTCTTTACCTCCTATCCTCATCTTACAATCTTTATATACATGTTTAGTCAATTGACTATCATTCATAGGGGTAGATATCATCTACATCTTATCTAGCAGTGTGGGTTTTACATGATTCAACAATTTACATGCAAATGATTGAGATATAAAGGAATACGTGGCACCAGGATAAAACAATAAAAATGATTCTAAATCAAAGATTTGGATGGTACCTTTAACCACATCTAAAGACTGATCTGCAGTGTCCTGGTCTAGTGCGTACACTTGTCCGCTGCTCACACCCACTGCCTGCTTCCCTTTTTCCTCAACTGTAGCCCTCCTTCTTGGAGCAGCTGTCCCAATTGGAGCTCTCCTTGGCTCCCTACCCTTCTGTGGGGCTCTTTGTCATCTCTGGGCAATCCCTGATTTTGTGCCCTGGTTTTCCACATCTAAAGTATACTGCAGAAGCTCCATAACATGGTCGAGTACCATGGCATCTGCCACACTTACCGCACTACTCTATAGTAGGTCGTAGCCCTCCAATCATAATTCCCTTAGCTAGAGCTATGGTCGGATACATGGGAGGATTAACTATCTTCTCCCGGATCTCCTCGATCCTCGACCTCTTCCCAGCAAACCTCTTGCTTCCCTTATAACTTAAGCCTCTATCCATCACTGGTCTCTTATTATCTTTATCCCTCGCTTTACCAACCTTTCCAAACTCTGAGGCGATCCTATCAATGTCTTGCTCACATAATTGCACCCTACGCACTGCCTCCTCGTAGGTCAGTATATCTAGGGGAACCAATCTAGACTTGATGGTCAGTCTCAATCCATCTATAAACTTTTGGATCTTCTCGACCTCATTACCCATCGTGTTGGGATCATATCTGCCCAGGGAGATAAAAGTCGTCTCATACTCATCCACTGTCGTACTCCCTTGGGTCAGTCCTAAGAATGTCATCTTCATCTTTCGCTGTGCGGTATCCGAAACATACTGTCTGTGAAAGGCCTCTAAAAACACATCCCAGCCAATCTCTGTATATCAGGTTCTTAAAATAGGCCTGGTAGACTTCCACCAGTGTTTAGCTGATCCCTTCAGCATGAAAGCGACAAACGCTACCATCTCAGTAGTAGTGCACTCGAAGAACCCGTATAACTTCTTAATCTTATTTATCCAATCCTCTGCAGCTACTGGGTCCTCAACTCCACTGAAATATGGTGGTCAAAACTTTTGGAACAACCGCAGTCTATCCAAATCACATCCATAACCCCAGCCTCTACTGCCCAGCGGTGTAGTAACAAGTGTAGGCATATCCTTTGCAGGTGGGGGTGTAGGTGTATCTGTCATCTGAGGTCTCTGGGCTAGCCGTGCCTGTGCCTCAAGAGCTGCCGCCTGCTTAGCATCACCCTCTGTAGTGGGATTCTGTCTACCCCCAACTCCCAGTAATGACTGAGTGACCAACTCCAAGATCATCTCTATGCTCTGCTCAATCCTTACGAACGTACCTCTGCACTCTTGGGTCTCTCCTCTGGACCCTGTGGAGCATGCTCAACCTCAGCCTCCACCTCAATCTCTTCTTGAGCCTCGTGTGTTTCTTACTCAACACTACCCCCAGGCCTACCTTTACAGCCTCGAGCTTGCGCTCTTGTCCCTCTACCGCTACTGGTGCTAGGCATAATGTTTCAATTCCCTACATACACATCAATTTCTTAGTCAACCCATCGACACACACATAATTGTATCTAAACAAGCATAGTAACATGGGGATGTAATTTTTCAACTTATTAAATATTTTAGACATCAACACACGTCAGACCAACGCAGCTTTGATACTAACTTCTATCACAACCCTCAACTTACCAAAAATCAGTGCAAATTTTTCGCTTTTCATACATTATTTATTATTCGTCTTTACCTTACCTTGATCGTGATCAGCTACACTCTCAAACCATTAGGCTGTGTGTCAATGTCCACCTCATCCAACCATAATAATTTAATTTGCAATACAATTTATAAGTAAACATTTGTATAAATAAATCAGAGTGTTGTTTACATGTGTTTACATTGCTTTACATCCCCAATAGTTACATACAAATGCTATTGTGCTATCGAAAGTTTAGATACAAAATTACTTCAGTGTGTATACCTTAAGCGATGGGATGCAGCAGATACCAAAAGGGAAAGCCTCCAGTCGCTCTCAGTCTATACTCAAATCTCTGTAGAGAGCGAAAAATAAGGGGGGTGAGTAAACCACATGCTCAGTAAGGTAGTCATGCGAACAGGTAGATACTGCACTATCTACGTGATCATGATGCCATGCTCAAAACCATAAGTTTTGCATTCACAACTCAAAAGCATTAGTTCATGCTTGTGTTAACGGCATGTTAAGTAAATCATTCTATATGTTAGTGTACAATTCAATTTCAAAGCATGGCATAAATCATCATGCATATTTCATAAGTAAAGCATGGAAACCATCATGCGTAAGTGCACTTTAAAGCCATTATCATACTTCTCAAGCAAATCATGTTATTTCATTTCAATGAAATCAATCCTTATCAGGACTCAGCCACTCCCTCAGACTATCCTGACTCACAATACATTTTCCAAAACATGGATTCATTCATAATAAAGGACATGTGAGACAGGCAATATAATAAGGGAAATCTCCTCTAGGACTATAGCCATATCCCATGATCATAGGCTACACTGATCAGGTGTGCGGGGGTATCACCACTATCTGCTTCCACACGAGAGGTAGGTCATGTCCAACCCGTCGGTCCATAGCAAAGCTCGTTTGAAGACTGCATATCATAATGTCAACATGGTACAACGTACTCTATGATACTTGCACGATACAACGTACTCCGTGGACCCATATCAACACATCATAACACGCCACATCTCAAAAATGCACGTGCAAGCCTATTTAATCAATACAACTTCTTATCTACCCGAAGCTCCTAGCACGGCTATCAACATGTCAATTCTCAAAAAGACACGTGTGAGCCTATTTAATCGGTGTGACACCCGGTCTACCCGAAGCTCCTAGCACGGCAACAAATATGGAGGGCATCCAATGCGAGCTATGCTCTAGCACCATGCCAAAACCAGTGTAAAGTCTGTGCGAGCTCAACTCTAGCACAACATTATAAAAATCCATGTGAAAACTAGTGCGAGCTACGCTCTAGCACTCATGCGTATGAAAACACATCAAATCTCGTGCGAGTCATACTCTAGCACGCTTTTATTCTCATGAAATACATGTAGGTGGCTCAATTCTTTGCAAAACGTGGTTATCAACCAAATCAAATCATTTCATTTGTAAATCATTTCAAATGTTAGCCAACCTACCGATTATTTGCTAAAAAGTAACAAAACAAGGTTTTCAAAGCATCATGCTTTTGTTTTCATGCACATTCCTCAAAACCCAACTCTTTATCCTTCAATCACCCAATATCATTTCCTAGTATCACATGCACTCTAGCAAAACATTTAAGCGCCCAAATTGCGCACAGATATCTCTAAGAGTCCACACAATTCCCTTACCTCTATTTACTCGAGGTGTGACTCTCTTCCTTTTTGCTTCTCACGCTCTTAGCTTAACTTGCTCCGGTGTAACCTCGAGAGCTGCAATTCATTCCATAAAACCATCTTAAATTCATACCCACAACACCATTATCACCACTACATTTCACTTTCTCACACTAACCCATTTCTAGGTTATAATCATTCCATTGCATTCTGGATAGTTCTACCATTAATATGCACACCAAATCAACTTCACATTAATAACTAAACAAATGTACTTGGATTGGTGCACTAGAAACTCACCTCTTTGGGTTTCCTTCTCACTCCAAATGACAATGCTCCTTGTCCCCTAAATCCAACAAATGGGGGAATGCCTCCAAGCTATGTTGTTCTTCTCCTTAATGTGAATAACTTTGCGTCTAATAGCCTTCCCTCAAATCTTATTAAAAATGGGTTGATTTAGAGAGAGAAAATTAGGTTTTTAGTTTGAAAATGGTAAAGCGGGGCTTTATCCCAAAATCTGCAGATCCAACTGCTCCTATTTATAGATTTAGCTTGGTGAGATCGGTCTGCCTTGGCTAGAGATCGATCTGATCCTCTTAAAATCCCTTTTTTCCATGACAATTTGAAGGTATGAGATCGATCTGTCGAAACCTTGAGATCGATCTATCTCAAACAGAGAGTTGAGGAGATCAATCTGGCTAGGGAAGAGATCGATCTGCTCCAACTTGAGAGCTAAGGAAATCGATTTGTTTGCCTTAAGAATCGATCCCCATTTTACAAAATGTTTAGGAGATCGATCTGGCTCTATTAGAGATCAATCTGCATTGTTCCTATTGCTCGAATAAGAGCATTTTGGCTCTTCCAGATCAATCTATCATCTTATGAGATCGATCTGACCTTCATATTTTCCAGATTTTCTACAATTTTTTTGCAGCAACTCACACCCAAACATCCTTAATTTGCTACCATGGTCATTTCCCCATTCAGTTACCTTTAAGACTTGACTATTGCATCCATTCATACCTTATACACATTAAAACTTGTGTGCATTCATTTTATACCCAAAGGTAAACAATACAAAACTAAATGGAAGTGTATAACTCATGCAATCTTCATTCCATTTTACCATACTACTCATATTCCATTCCACTCACACTTATCAAATATAAAAGTCCATTTCTCCATATTCATACAAACTGAAACTTGTATGTACATCACAAACTCTTACTACAAGTGTGTACATTTATTCTATGGACTTTACATCACTTATACTTCACCTTACAAGTACATCACCATTTACATATATTTACAAAGTTATACTTATATAGGGTCCCACAGTACTGGTGGTCAAGTATGAAGAGAGATGTGGCAGAGTTTATGGCGAGATGTCTCGTATGTCAGCAGGTGAAGGTAGAGCACCAGAAGCCTGCAGGGTCATTACAGCCTCTACCTATACCGACATGAAAATTAGAGTATATCACCATGGATTTTATGATGGGTTTATCGAGGACCTAGAGGAATCACGATGCGATATGGGTGATTGTTGATAGATTGACGAAGTCAGTCCACTTTCTAGCTATGAGAGCTGCCGATACTCTGAGTTCATTCACAGAGTTGTATGTATGCGAGGCGAGGTAGTAAGGTTACATGGTGTTCCAATGAGCATTATCTCGTATAGGGATTCCCGCTTCACCTCCAACTTTAGGGAACATTTTCAGGAAGCCATGGGAACCTAGTTGAGTTTGAACACCACTTTCCATCCTCAGACAGATGGTCAGTCAGAGAGGACTATACAGACCGTTATGGATATGTTGAGAGCGTGTGTGCTAGATTGTAGAGGCTTCTGGGATGATCAATTGCCACTAGGTAAATTTGCCTACAACAATAGTTATCATTCAAGTATCGGGATGGCACCATATGAGGCTTTATATGGCCGTAGATATTGTTCCTCTATCTATTGGGAAGAAGTGGGTGACCGAAAAATTTTTACTCCTGATTTTGTTACGCAAGCCTCTGAGGATGTTCGAACGATTGTTAAGAGATTGAGGATAACTCAAAGTAAACAGAAAAGCTACGCTAATAGGAGACAAAGACCATTTGAGTTCGCAGTTGGTGATTCAGTGTTTCTGAAGGTTTCTCCTTCCAAGGGTATAGTGAGATTTAGGAAGAGAGGTAAACTGAGTCCTTGCTACATTGGACCTTTTGAGATACTCGATAGAGTATGAGATAAGGCATATAGGTTGGCATTGCCACCGAATTTATCTGGAGTGCATAATGTCTTCCACATTTTGATGCTACGAAAGTATCATCCACATCCAAATAATGTGATTCGGTATGAACCATTGGAGCTCAAGGATGATTTGACATATGTGGAGAAACTGATCTGGATACTGGATAGAAAAGAGAAAGTCTTGAAAAATAAGACTATCGGGTTAGTGAAGATTCTCTGGTAGCATCACACTTCTGACAAAGCTACTTGGGAGTTAGAGAGTTTGATGCAAGAGAGATACCCCCAGTTGTTTAGAGAGTAACTTGGTTCTAATTTAGAGGATCAACTTTCTTAAGGTGGGGAGATTGTAAGACCCGTATTTTACTTTATGATTTTGTGATGTACAGATAAGTCACATTTGATATAAATAATAAGGAATGAATGTTTTTAAGTTGCAACTGAAATGCAAAATGGGTAGTTAAGTAAATCGAAAATGAATGTAATGGTGAATTTTGGGAAAAAATTACAGCTAAACTGCTTCAGAAGAGGAGCAGATCGATCTTGGATAGGTTCTGGGTAGAACAAATCGATCTCATAACAAGGCCAGATTGTTCTCCTTAAGGTTATGTGTAAAGCAGATCGATCTCATGCTCAAGAGTAGATCAATCCCCTAAGCTTTAAATGTCAGTTCCTAAAGAGAAAAAGGCAGAATAGATTGATCCCTCACCGTTAGCAGATCGATCCCCTAGAGCAATTCTATAAATACACGACCCTGCAACCTTTATTTTCCCGTGAACACCAAACTCTTCCTGAAACAAAGTGAAAACCTAACCTTTCTACTTTAGAAATCTTCATCTTTCAAGTAGTTTTAAGTGGGATTCGGTTCAGCAAAGTTGTTCTTAGTAAAGAGGAGAACAACATACTTGGAAATAAGAAGTTGGAATCAAAGATTGAAAGAACAAGGTGAATTTTGCCAATTTTGGTGAAAAGAGGAAAAGTTCAAGCTAGGTAAGATTCAATACACCAAGTTCATATATGTTAATCTAGATGATTTGGTGAGTTGATTGGTGTATGTTTAACTTGTTGAAAACACCTTGATCATGAAAAGTATCCATGACCTAGCTATTGGTATGAAATTGAGAAAATGATGAGGAAGTTGAGTAAGCATGGTTTAAATTATGAAATAAGTATGTATGGAAGATTTTAAGGTAGTTTTATGAAATACATAAATTGGAATAGATGAGAAATGAAGATAGTTATATGAGAATTTTGGTGAAATACCATAATGGTAGAAAGTGATGGGATTGAGGTATTGAGAGAAGTTTAATGCATTGATTTAGAGTCATGCAAGTGAAAACAAGTATAATAAGGTATACTAATGCGGATAATTATTAACAACTTTGAAGTTGATATTTGAAGTTGATCGGACTGCGAGAGTGAGGAGAATCGAGGAAGTGAGGTCACCGACGTGATCAGAGGTAAGAGAATTTTGTGAGTAGCTAGAGATAGCTACACGTATTTCGAAAAGAATTTTAATAACTATATTCTATATTAAATTCCTTGTATAGAAACGTTCAATAGAATTTGTGATAATTCTATATTTTTAGAATTATTTGTGCTTAATTTCCTAATTAATTATTTAAATCCCAAATTTATTTTGTTAATTATCCCCTTTATTTAATTAAAATTCTCATGTTTGCAAATAAATTAAATCCGGATGAATTTTGAATATTTCGGTAGAAAATGGATCGAAATTGAGCTAAAATCGAGATTGGACCACGTGGACAACACGAGCCTAGCACATTTAATTGGACAAAAAGATAGATGACAGAGAAATATTATTTTTTAAGGAGCCAATGGTGTGAAGACAAGTGGCCAAACAATACCAACTCATCTAGGATGAAAAAATTACAATTATACCCCTAAGTGTGTATAAAATAGAAAAAGATGGCAATTTAAAAAAGAGGTAGCCTAGGTTAGAATAGAAGTAATTTAGGAGTAGAGGTAAATTAGGGTAGAATAGCTTTTAGGTTAATTTTACAAGCTTTCTTTAAAAATTTTCGAATAGTTCTTTTTACAAGTTGTTTAACTGTTCATTCCATTTTCTTTATGTTCTTCATTAGTCTTGGATTTATTTTTGAATGAAAAGCAATTTCATTCATGTTCTCGGTTTGATAAAAACTAGTTCTTTTATTGTTAAGTTCTATTTGCATAGTTGATTTCCTAGTTGATTTGCTCTCGATTTTCCTTAATAGTTTATGTTTTTGGTTTGCTTAATCTTTAATATTTTTGTTCTTGTTCTCGGTTATTTCTCTTATTACATTTGGGTAGCCACCAAATCCCAGTTTTATAGTCTCGATTCTTCCTTTATTTATACCTTTGGTTTTGATGCTTTGATGTGGGTTGATGCTTAGCATTTATCCACATCAATGTCAATTTGAGACCTCGGTTGGAAAGAGGAAGGAAGCAACCCGAGCTAAGGATTCTTGTTGATGAAGTTCACGGGTTTGAGTGTTATCTTCAGTTGTGTTTTTCTTTTTTATTTTTTTTCTATTTCCTCCCGGTTTTAATCTCTCATTCTGCTTTGCCTCATTATTTTTTTCTTTTCTTATTTCATTGTTAATTCACTGCACTACATGAATTCAATCCGTATGCTTCTTTAACTTCTGTTTTGATCCTCTGTTTATCTCTGTTTTCTGTGTTCGGTTACTGTTCATCATAGTTTAGTTGGTTTCTTTTCTGCAATCTTTGTTAGTTGATGTTGTTGGTGTTGGTGTATTCTTGTGTTGTTCAATCATTGACAGCAAAGTTGCTTCCAAGTTACTCTCGCTGGTGTAAGCAACACAAGGTAGAACATAGTGTAGCAGAGAACAGCTTGCAGCTATGTGGTTGTTGGTGACGAAAGCAGAGCAGTATTGAACCAAGAATAGCACTTGGAAATTGAGCTGCAACTGGACACTGCTAGGCGTTTCCTGGAGGACTTGGGATGCTAGCATAGTTGATGTAGATGATGGGCAACAGTGCGGTACAGAAGTAGGACAGCAGCTGGTTTGCACCTGCAGCACTTAGAAATGCAGCAGACAGTAGCTGGAATGAGCTGGGCAAACCGAGAGCACACCAGTAACTGGAACCGACAAACCATGAGCAGCAGTCGAATAGAAGCAAACGTCGCCTGGACAGCAGCTGATGAAGACAGCAGGCTTGGAACCGAGAGCATTGCCTAGAAATGAAATTGAAGATGTCAACAATGTTTGGAGGGACATTTGGATGATTTAAATTAGATTAAGGCTTGTTTGGCATTTACCTTGTGCAAAATAATCCATTTTTCATGATTAGTTCATGAAGTAGATTTAATTATGTCCTTAGCTCATTTTTATTTTATCATGCATTAGTTAGATTTCATTGCTTAATTAGTAATTAGATATAGTTAGGATTAGTCTAGAGTTAATATTTTAGACATGTAGTTTTATAATTATTTTCTTAATTTCCTAGGATTTTATTTTCAAATACCATTATTACTTGTACGACCCGTGCACTTACGGATAATACCCTTAGGGCGTGTCAATCTGATAAGTTAAAAAGCTTAGGAAGCATGTGGATGATTAAATTCAATATGTTTTGAATGTGTATGGATAAGATGGCTAATGTTTTCCTGTATATGTGAAAACAACACATTTGAGTGCCGATTTTATTTGATTGGGTGAACTTCAATTTAAAGAAAAATGCCATCTATCAGGTTTGTGTGTAAACCATGAGTGCTAGAGAATACTCGCACTTAATTTTGAGATATGCATCACAGAGTACTTGAGTATATTCTCGTACTTAATTTTAAATGCGATTTATGCATTATGGAGTATTGGGAGCATCGCTCATACTTAGTCTTACATGATCGAGTACTAGGAGCATTGCTCTTACTCGGTTGTCATTGATTGATGCATTATAGAGTATTGAGAGCATTGCTCATACTCGATTTTTACATGACATAGTGTTGGGAGCATTGCTCGCACTAGATTTATATCACTTATGTTATGATTGTGCTAGAGTTTACTCGCACGTATCGAATTTTGAAAGAGAAAGCATGAAACAGCCGTGTTGGAAGCCAGTGCTGACTGTGTGTCGCACCGATTATATGCTCATACGTGCAAATGACCGAGGGCTACGAAAAATATTATCTCTAGTATAAGGGCTAAGACTTATTACAAGTACCCGACTATGAGGTATATCCAAGGTATGAGGGCTAAGACTTATGGCAAGCACACTGACCTTGAGATTGGGTCCATGGAGTACTTTGTACCATGTATGCCACATGGAGTACGTTGTACTATGAGTACATGATGTTATTGAGTTATGAGCTGACGGTTGAGGATTTATCCCACCTCCCATTAAAGCAATTATGAGACCCCGCACACCGAGTACTATGTAGCTTGGGGTCACGAAAAATGAGTTATGATCATAATCTTGGAACATGTAGTCGCCTATCTCATTTCATCACTTGATATTTCTTGAATGACTTATCACATGGGTTTATAATCTGAACATGTGACTTTGCGTGTGAAAAAGGGTAACCCGAGGGATGGGTGAGGCCCAGATTTCCATGTTTTTAACACGATGATATGCCATATTATTTTGATTTAATTGAAATGGCATGATAAAATGTGAATTATATAAATTACATGAGAAATGCAATGTTTTACATAAACTGGTGAGATTGTTAAACCAGCATGATTTCAGTTTCATAACTGATGATTTATATCTATATGTATATATTGCATAAATGTTTCAAGAAAGACACATGTTTTGGATATGAGTTGACAAGCAAATGATTTCAAGGCATGAGTATTGTATTTTGTAAATAGTGTGGTTATCTACTTGCTTGCCTGATTTCCTTACTGAGCTGTGAGCTCACCCCCTTTTTATTTCCCCTCTCTACAGAGCGTTCACAGTAGTCAAGCACGGCTAAGGACTGGTATTCCTTGATCCACTGCATATCCATCTTATGAGAGGTATACACATTTAAACATTTTGTACTGAACGATGTAAAACCACAGTTATGTAAACTAATGTACGGTCGGGGATGTATATGTACGAGTATTTTTCTTTAAAGTATATAAGTTTACTTTTAGGAAAAGAATACTTATAGTAAATAGAATATCTGTATTGACATGTATGTATGTTGTGGAATGAATATGGTTGAGGTGACTAATATCGAATCACAGTCTAACAGTTTGGTGTTGAGCGATGACAGAAGGAGATGTAAGTAAAATGTGAAAAATGTGTGATGATTTTGGTAGGTCACGGGAGGGGAGGTCGTGACAGGGGATGTATATGTATAAGTATTTGTATTTAATATGTCATGACCCAATTTACCTAAAAATCACTATAAATTTTTCTTTTATTTTTTAATTCTTACCTTTCTCGCATCGTGACCATCCTACTAACAGTTGGGCTATGATTCGGTGTTAGTCACCTCTCACCTATTTACCATTCCATTTCCATAATCACTTTCATATATCAGGGTTTACTATCCTTTGACTTAAACTAATACATTCACAATTGTACTTACATCCTCGACATCATATACGTTTACAGTACTGTGTATTTACATATTTAGCTACAAAACTATACAAATGTGTATACCTGACTCTTGATGGGACGCCGCGGATACCAAGAATGCAAGTCCTCAGCCGCTCACTAACTACTGCAAGTGCTCTGAAAAAAGGGGATAATAAGGGGGGTGAGCAAACCACACGCTCAGTAAGGTAATTATACAAGTAAGTAGATAGCTCCACTATCTACATGATCATAATGCCATGCCCTTAAAATCCAATTCTTTTCGTTTAAATCTCACGCACAAAATCATGCATACATCAATGCCATAGTTTATAAAAACTATTCATGCATATAGAAATCATGCAACTCATGCATCAATGGCATTTTATGTAAAATCATAATTCGCATGAAGTAAATCAAGATCATGCATTATTTTATGTCATGTAAAACAAATCATGAGAGACAATTCTTTTCATGAATTTGTAATTAAAGCACGGAAAACTCCTCATGCTACTGCATTTAAATCACTTCATTAAAGCTCAGTATAAAATAACCCGAAAGGGTTAAGCATCTCAAAAATGAATCTCAAACTCATAAAACAATTCGTTATAAAATTCTGTTATAAAATCACCTTTCTTTTAGGGTCACATATCATAAAATCATCTGAAAATCTATCATTATAGTAGAAAATCATATCTCAGTGAAAATCATAAAATCAGGGGCCTGACCCCTCCCTCGGGTCTACCCTGGTCTATCGAGACCGCAAGTTATATCATGTGAGACATGTAGGTGACTATATCAGTAACAATGAGGACTATGGCCATAACCTAGTGATCCCTGGCTACACGGTACCTATTATGCAGGGTATCACACCTTAAACGGGAGGTGGGTCAATCCTGCCGCCAAAACAACATAACATCAGGATTGCGAGGGCAAGGCTTGCTACCTTATGGCTAATGCCACTCCACTTTAACCATCCCCACGGTACAGCGTACTCCATTTGATATACACGATACAATGTACTTCGTGAACCCAATCTCAGTCAGCGGGTGCCTGCAATAGGTCTTATTCACTTATACCAAATATATCTTAGTATGCACGTGTGGACATATCATCTCACTATAACACACAGTCTACAGGCGGGTCCAACACGGCTATATGCATGTCATATAAATCCCTGTGCGAGCGAAGCTGTAGCACGGCTCCATGCATATTCATGATATCTGAAAACCTCGTGCGAGTGAAGCTCTAGCACATTTTCATAAAAATCAGTAAAATCTACGTACGAGTAGCACGCCAGTATGACTTTAAAAGAGTTATAAATCCATATAAAATCACGTGAGAGCAAGCTTCAGCACAATTTTATGCATAAATCCATCAAAGCCTTGTACGAGCAATGCTCCAGCACGAATGAATGCTCAAGTAAATCAAAACTCGTGCGAGTTATAGTCCAACACAGCTTATGAAATTAAATCGATTAAATCACGTATGAGCAAGGCTCCAATACGGCTTTTATGCAATTATCATATCAAAACAAGATACGAGCTAAGCTTCAGCACCTTTTATGCATGTCAAATCATTAAAATTAACGCGAGCAATCACTCTAGCACCTTTTTATGCATATCAGGTCAAAACAGTCAAAACAGTCAAAACAGAGTGCGAGCTAAGCTCCAGCACCTTTTATGCATTTCACAATAATAAATATCAGTGCGAGCAACCGCTCTAGCACATTTCATGCATATGATGTAACACAAGTTGGTGTGAGCAACCGCTCTAGCACATTTTATGCACACTCATAAAAGCAAATATAGTGCGAGCTATGCTACAGCACTATCTGTTTTCATGTAAACTTGATAGTTGGCTCATTTTCCAAAGAAATTTAATTTAAATCTTAATAACACTTACGTAGTGTTATATTGTGAAATTTATGTAATTACTGGCCAATTTATCGATTTGCTTTGCTTAAAAACCACGAAAATTTCTTAAATCAGAAAATTCCTTAAATCATGCATTTCATGCATGTCATGCTTTCACCATCCTTAGGTGAATTCCCTCAATAGGGGAAAAATAGTCTTTTTCTATTTTCGAGTCCTTAAAATCTTTAAACCATTTCTAGGACCTTTATACATATTCAGTGTATACAAAAGCTATTAAAATACGAGTAGCTACCTCTAGCTACTCACACAATTCCTTTACCTCATTTTTCTGTACAGTCTGACCTTTCCACTGATGTCTCGTCACGCAGTCCGATTTGCTCCCAATCCAATCTTTGAAACTGCGTATAAATATTCATCAGGTCAAATACAATATAATTAATTGTATTTCATATTTTCTGGGCTTAATTTAAATCATTGGGCTCGTTTACCCATATTGGGCCCGATTGTACCATAATGGGCCTTAATCGACCTTAAGCCCATTTTCCACTTACTATTCATAATATCGAGGCCTATTGGGCTCATTGGGCCCATCAGTATTTATTGAGCCTCATTCTAAACTCTCAAATAACTCAATTAATTATTTACGACAATTTATCTCAAATTCTAGAATTTAATTCATTTTATACGGAATTAATCCGTAATTTATGCGGTAAATTTTTAACGCGCATAACTATGCAAATTGTCGTAAATAAGGGTTACTTACCTTAGATTCCATGATAGTATGCAAATCGAGGCTGACTCGAGCTCTTGTTTGACGTCAATTGTCGAGCTACACAATTACATATTTTTCCTGGTCAATTTTTAGTCGAATATTAATCAAATTAAATATTCCAAAATTTAAATTGGTCAATTTCGATCGCTTACTGGCTTACCCGTAGCTCGATTGCATCATCAAGATTTTTACCCAATTTTTCCTTTTTTTTTTCTTTTTCCATTTTTTTCTTTTTCTTTTCTTTTCTTTCTTTTCTTTTTGGCTGAATCGGTCCGGTCCGATTCAGCACAGTAGCTTTCTCACTGAACCGTCGTCCGGCCGGTTCCCGGTGCGCCGCTACTGCCGTTCGGCGCATTTATGGTGAGACAACCTTCGGCTGGCCTCGGATCAGACCGAATCCTCATCGTGGCCGACGTTTCTTTTCTCCTCTTTTCGGCTTCAACTTCGCCGATCGGTTGTTTTCGAAGCCGTCGGTGTGCGTCCCGGTGGCTGGATGATCGCATGGGTCATTGGCTTCCTTCGCCGGCCCTTGCCTAGTAGTCTGGTCGCCAATGGTGGCTCGTCTGGTGGTCTCCTCGGATTCGGCCTTCGGTTTCCTCTTCCAATTTCTTCTCTCTCACGTTTTCAATTTATGATTCTTTTTTTTATAATTTATTTTAATTATTATTTTAATCCATTAAAATATATTAAAAATCAAAATATCCCAAAAAAATTCTTATTTAATTCATTTAATCTATAAATGAATTCATCGGTCTTATTTCGTCTTTCGATATATTTTCCAATATTTTCGAAATAATTTCTCGAAGTGAAAATTTCAATTTATTCCAACAAATTCATATCTTGATCGATTGGACTCGAAATTTAATTATTTCTTTGTTATTGATCAAGATTTCTGAAATCCATATTTTTAATGAAATTTTCTTGTCACGATTAATATCGAATTTCGATCTTTTGACCATTTTACCATTCAACGTGTTCGGGACCAAACCAACACAACTTCCCTTCACGAACCCATTCTTATTTCATGTTTTAAATCCTTTTCTCCAGTCCGAATCTCATTCGTTTAATTTGTTGCCATTTCAATCATTCATTTGATCTTACTATAAAAATCGGGTCTTACATAATCTCCCCCACTAAAGAAATTTGGTCCTCTAAATTAGAACCAAGTGAAATGGGTCCATAAACAACTCCTGGTACATCTATCGCATCATACTCTTTAATTCTCATTTGGCTTTTTTACAAGTGTATTACTACCAACAGACTTGACTAGGGAGATCATCTTAAACCTCAACACTTTCTTCTTCCGTTTAATACTCGAATCAATTTTTTTTCAACATACGTTATACTCTCTCTGAGCTTTAACAGTCTCCGTCTCTTGTCAGCATAACTTTTTGGTTTGCTCTGAGGTATTCTCCATCACTCATAATCAATTGAACACCTTCAAAGACTTATTATACCAATTCGGGAGCAATTCTCTATCTGTCACCCACTTCTTCCTATCCAAGTCGGGGAACAACTCTTACGACCATACAATATCTCATGAAATGTTATCCCGATACTCAAGTGATAACTGTCGCTATTGGCAAATTCAATTAGTAACAACTGATCATCCCAGGAGCTTATAAAATCAATGGCACACGCTTTCATCATATCCTCCAGAACCTGTACAGTCCCCTCTGACTGACTATTTGTCTGAGGACGGAAAGCTGTGCTAACACTCAGTCGAGTTCCCATAGCTTCCTGAAAAATATTCCCAAAAGTGGAAAGTGAAGTGGGAATCCCTATCTGATACCATGCTCACTGGAACGCTACATAATGTTTCATAATTTTTCGTGCACATAAATCCGCCTACACACTCAGAGTATCTGGGGATTTTATAACCAGAAGGTGGGTAGACTTAATCAATCTATCGACTATCACCCAGATAGCCTCGTGATTCTTCCGGGCCCTCTGTAACCCATCACAAAATTCATGGTAACTTGTTCTCTTTTTCGTGTCAATATAAGTAGAGGCTGCAATAATCCTGCAAACTTCTATTGCTCTACCTTAATCTGTTGACATACTAGACACTTCTCCACAATCTCTACACTATCTGTTTTCATATCTGACCACTAATACCCTTTTAAGAGATTTCGATATATTTATTACTTCCTAGATGCACTGTATATCCCGAAGAGTGAGCTTCTAACAATAACACTATCTCATTAGTTGTGGTCTTGGGGAGCACTTATGCTGTCTCTGAACCTCAGTAAGCCATCATCACTCTCTGTGAACTCTGTCACTGTACCCATCTGAATCTGACCCACACTATTGACACCCTACCGATCATCACGCTAAGCCTGTCAAATTTAGGTCTAATCTCAGGCTAGCTGTCACACCATCATTGTCATCATCAGAAGGGACACATCACTACTGAGGCTCACAACTTCTCTAGCAGCTCACGCTCCCTGACTATCATATGTAATACCAAATCGAGGCTCTTTCTACTCAAGGCATCAGCCATTACATTAGCCTATCCTGGGTGGTACAATTTTCATAATCAAATCCCTCATAAGCTCTAACCCTCTTTGTTATCATATTCGACTCTTTCTGTGAAAACAGATACTCAGGGCTTTTTATGATCAGTGCATACCCAAATTTCTCACCGTATAAATGGTGGTGCCATACCTTCAGCGTAAACGCTACGGCTGCCAACCTTAAATCATGGGTCGGATAGTTTCTCTTATGTCCTTGAACTATCTGGATCCATAAACGACTATCTTCCCATTTTACATTAATACACAGCCCAATCCTTATCTTGAGGTATCCATAAACACTAAGACCTTTTAAGCTGTTGGTTATGGTGAGAATAATTATGGTGGTCAGTTTATTACTTCAATATAGCAAAACTCACGGAAGTTACTTTTATACTTATCATCCCACTGGCATGCCATCTTTTTTCAAATGAGATGTGTCAACTGAGCAGCCCATTTCGAGAAACTCACAACACCTTGTCTGGAAAACAATTTCCTATTGCTACTCATGCTCTTCCCTAGACTTCCAATACATCAAAATATCATCGCTAAGGATGACAACCAATCGGTCCAGGTAAGATTTAAATACCTTGTTCATCAATGGCCTAACAGTTATGAAAATCATCTTGGGCGCATTCACATTCTGAATTCTTAACAGTTATTACCCAGACTTCAAGTCGATCTCTAAAAAGATATGCGCTTTTCACATCTAATCCAATAAATCATCTATAGTGGGAGGAAACACTTATTCTTGATGTTAGCCTCGTTCGACAATCAAAATTCAATGCATAGTCGGAGGCTTCCATTCTCTTTTTACAAACAGAATAAGTACTCCTCAAGTTACACATTCAGTCTGAGGAATGCTTATCCAATAACTCCTGTAATTATTTCTTTAGTCCTTCCAGTTCCACTAATACCATTTTATATTGTGGTTAGGATATCGGCTTCTTACCAGGTACCAAATCAATGCAAAACTCCATTCCGTTAACGGGTGACAACCCTAGTAGATTATCCGGGAAGATATCAGGAAACTCCCTGACCATAATGATATCTGTTAATTTCGGATGTGCCTTATCCATACCAACCACACAAGAGAGAAAACATTCCTATCATTACTCATTCCATGAGTACAACCATTTAGTCCTTTAATTTCAATCGCTACTCCCCTTTCATTACTTGTCAAAACTTACAGTACACTTTTCAGGGGTGAAAACATCAGTATCTTAGGATAGAAATCTAAACAACATAGTTTGCATCCGAATCAATCTATTCTCAAATATTACTTCAAAATTATTCATATTCCATTGAATAAAATCGGCTAACATATCTTTTTTTCCCCCGTTTTCAACTTACAATCCCTATACTCATATTCAGTTAGTGATAATCAGCTAACTATCATCATATTGCCTAACGGTATAGGCTTCACATCTTTCACTAGCTTATAAGCAACTGAAGGCGGTATGAATAAATGCATGGCACCAGGATCAATGAAAATAATTACTTCATTATTCACAACCAGTGTGGTATCTTCCACCATATTTGATGAAACATCAGTAGTGTCCTGGTCCAAGGCATGCAGTCGCCCTCGTCCAACAACCTACTTTCCCTTTCTCTTCAGCTGTGGCCTCCCTTTTTGGTGTAGAGATATTAATAGTGTTTTCTCTGTTTCTTTGCCCTTCTGTGGGGCAGTCTCACCCAACTCTGAGCAATCATTAAATAAATAGTCTGTATTGCTACACTTAACGTCTATTTTAGTCAATAAGGTGTAGGGCCTACACTGCTCCGGAGAAGGTCGGGGTCCTCCAATCAAAATACCCCTCAAAAGTGTTGAAATTGGATACATTGGGGCCTTACGAATCATCTTACCCCGTGTCTCTTACCAAACTACCTTTTTCCCGTTCTGACATCTTTGTCATCCTCTATTCTCTTTTTATCTCTATTTCGACCCTTACTACCTTTCCCAATCTCAGAGGCGTGCAACTCATAATCTTTTTCAGACAACTATAGTTTATGCACTACTTTGGCATAAGTAGTGATATCTAGCGGGGCCAATCAGACTCTAATAGATAATCTGAGCCCTTCCATGAACTTTCAGACTTTTTGACCCTCACTGCCCATAGTGTCAGGTCATACCTGCCCAGGAATATAAACTAAGTTTCATACTTGTCAATCAACCAGTTCCTCTGGGTTAGAGTAAAAAATTTTATCTGTAATTTCCTTTAAGCAGTGTCCGGGATATTTTGTCACCGGAATACATCTAGAATTATTTCTCATGTCAACTCTGGATGTCTAACTCTTAAGATGGGTCAAGCGGACTTCCACCAATGCTCCGACTAGCCCTCAAATCCTTTGCATACTCTGAGCAATTAACTCCCAAAATATTCTCCACACTTCGCTCTAACCTCGCAAAGCGTGTCTCAATACTATCCGATCTCTCTGTCGAACTCTGTTCGATCTCTCTGTCGAACTCTGTCCGATCTCTCTATCAGACTCTATGGTGCATGCTCAACATCACCCTTCTTTTAGGGTCACATATCATAAAATCATCTGAAAATCTATCATTGTAGTAGAAAATCATATCTTAGTGAAAACATTAAAATCGGGGGCTTGACCCCTCCCTCGGGTCTACCCTGGTCTATCGAGACCACAAGTTATATCATGTGAGACATGTAGGTGACTATATCAGTAACAACGAAGACTATGGCCATAACCTAGTGATCCCTGGCTACACGGTACCTAGTGTGCGGGGTATCACACCTGAAATGGGAGGTGAGTCAATCCTATCGCCAGAACAACATAACATCAGGATTGCGAGGGTAAGGCTTACTGCCTCGTGGCTAATGCCACTCCACTCCAACAATCTCCACGGTACAGCGTATTCCATGTGATATACACGGTACAAGGTACTCTGTGAACCCAAAATCCCATGCATACTCTGAGCAATTAGCTCCCAAAATATTCTCCACACTCCGTTTCAACCTCGCGAAGCGTGTCTCAATACTGTCCGATCTCTCTGTCGGGCTCTATCTGATCTCTCTGTCGGACTCTATGGGGCATGCTCAACATCAGCCTCCACTTCAACCTCATTTTGAGTCTCATGTGGTGACTCAGTACGACTCTCAGGCCTACCTCTATGGCCTTGAGCTCGTGTACTCGCCCCTCTACCATAGCGGCTATCAGTTAATGAGTCTATATTCTTGCATTCAAACCAAATTCTTAGCTGCAATTCCATCTTGATATACATAATTGTATCTAAACAATGCACAATACGTGGGGATGTAAACTTCCTTAACCACTAACACCGACTCATATCAGGCTAACTTAGCTCTGATACCAAAAACTGTCACGACCCAATTTACCTAAAAATCACTACAAATTTTTCGTTTATTCTTTAATTCTTACCTTTCTCGCATCGAGACCATCCTACTAACAGTTGGGCTATGATTCGGTGTTAGTCACCTCTCACCTATTTACCATTCCATTTCCATAATCACTTTCACATATCAGGATTTACTATCCTTTGACTTAAACTAATACATTCACAATTGTATTTACATAACCTTACATCCCGACATCATATACGTTTACAGTACTGTGCATTTAGATATTTAAATACAAAACTATACAAATATGTATACCTGACTCTTGATGGGACGCAGCGGATACCAAGAATGCAAGTCCTCAGCCGCTCACTAACTACTGCGAGTGCTCTGAAAAAGGGGATAATAAGGGGGTGAGCAAACCACACGCTCAGTAAGGCAATTATGCAAGTAAGTAGATAGCTCCACTGTCTACATGCTCATAATGCCATGCCCTTAAAATCCATTTCATTTCATTTAAATCTCACGCATAAAATCATGCATACATCAATGCCATAGTTTATAAAAACTATTAGTGTATATAGAAATCATGCAACTCATGCATCAGTGGCATTTTATGTAAAATCATAATTCACATGAAGTAAATCAAGATCATGCATTATTTTATGTCATATAAAACAAATCATGAGAGACAATTCTTTTCATGAATTTGTAATTAAAGCATGGAAAACGCCTCATGCTATTGCATTTAAATCACTTCATTAAAGCTCAGTATAAAATAACCTGAAGGGGTTAAGCATCTCATAAATAAATCTCAAACTCATAAAACAATTCATTATAAAATTCTTTTATAAAATCACCCTTCTTTTAGGGTCGCATATCATAAAATCATCTGAAAATCTATCATTATAGTAGAAAATCATATCTTAGTGAAAATCATAAAATCGGGGGTCTGACCCCTCCCTTGGGTCTACCCTGGTCTATCGAGACCACAAGTTATATCATGTGAGACATGTAGGTGACTATATCAGTAACAACGAGGACTATGGCCATAACCTAGTTATCCCTAGTTACACGGCACCTAGTGTGCAGGGTATCACACCTAAAATTAGAGGTGGGTCAATCCTGCCGTCAGAACAACATAACATCAGGATTGCGAGGGCAAGGCTTGCTGCCTCGTGGCTAATGCCACTCCACTCCAACAATCCCCATGGTACAGCGTACTCCATATGATATACACAGTACAACGTACTCTGTGAACCCAATCTCAGTCAGGGGGTGCCTGTAAAAGGTCTTATCCACCCGTGCCAAATATGTCTCAGTATGCACATGTGGACATATTATCTCACTATGACACATAGTCTACAAGAGGCTCCAACACAGCTATACGCATGCCATATAAATCCCTGTGTGAGTGAAGCTCTAGCACGGCTCCATGCATATTCATGATATCTAAAAACCTCATGCAAGCGAAGCTTTAGCACGTTTTCATAAAAATCAGTAAAATCTGCGTACGAGTAGCACGCTAGTACGACTTTAAAAGAGTTATAAATCCATATAAAATCAAGAACGAGCAAGCTCCAACATGGTTTTATGCATAAAATCCATCAAAGCCTCATGCGAGCAATGCTCCAGCACGAATGAATGCTCAAGTAAATCAAAACTCATGCGAGTTACACTCTAGCACGACTTAAGAAATTAAATCGATTAAATCACGTACGAGCAAGGCTCCATTACGGCTTTTATGCAATTATCATATCAAAAAAGGATGCGAGCTAAGCTTCAGCACCTCTCATGCATGTCACATCATTAAAATTAATACGAGCAATCATTCTAGTACCTTTTTATGCATATCAGGTCAAAACAGTCAAAACAGTTAAAACAGAGTGCGAGCTAAGCTCCTGCACCTCTCATGTATTTCACAATAATAAAAATCAGTGCGAGCAACCGCTCTAGCACATTTCATGCATATGATGTCACACAAGTTGGTGCGAGCAACCACTATAGCACATTTTATGCACACTCACAAACGCAGATATAGTGCGAGCCATGCGCCATTAATTTAAATCTTAATAACACTTACGTAGTGTTATATTGTGAAATCTATGTAATTATTGGCTAATCTATCGATTTTCTTTGCTTAAAAACCATGAAATTTCCTTAAATCATGCATTTCATACATGTCATGCTTTCACCATCCTTAGGTGAATTCCCTTAATAAGGAAAAAATAGTCTTTTCCTATTTTCGAGTCCTTAAAATCTTTAAACCATTTCTAGGACCTTTATACATATTCAGTGTATACAAAAGCTATTAAAATACGCGTAGCTACCTCTAGCTACTCTTACAATTCCATTACCTCATTTTTCTATACAGTCTGACCTTTCCACTGATGTCTCGTCACGCAGTCCGATTTGCTCCCAATCCAATATTCGAAACTGCGTATAAATATTCATCAGGTCAAATACAATATAATTAATTGTATTTCATATTTTTTAGACTTCTCTAAATCATTGGGCCCGTTTACCCATTTTGGGCCCGATTGCACCATAATGGACCTTAATCGGCCTTAAGCTCGTTTTTCACTTACTATTCAGATTATCGAGGCCTATTGGGCTCATTGGTCCCATCAGTATTTATTGAGCGTCGTTCTAAACTCTCGAATAACTGAATTAATTATTTACGACAATTTATCTCAAATTTCAGAATTTAATTCATTTCATACGGAATTAATCCGTAATTTATGCAGTAAATTTCTAACACGCATAACTATGCAAATTGTCGTAAATAAGGGTTACTTAATCGAGATTCCATGATAGTATGCAAATCGAGGGTGACTCGAGCTCTCATTTGACGTCAATTGTCAAGCTACACAAATAAATATTTTTTCTGGTCAATTTTTAATCAAATTAAATATTTCAAAATTTAAATCGGTCAATTTCGATCACTTACTGGCTTACCCGTACTCGATTGCATCACCAAGATTTTTCCCCAATTTTTTCTCTTTTTTTCTTTTTCCCTTTTTCCTTTTTCTTTTCTTTTCTTTCTTTTCTTTTTGCCTGAACCGGTCCGATCCTCTTCAGCACAATAGCTTTCTCACTGAACCGCCAACTGGTTCATTCCCTTTTTGTCGTTTCGGCGTCTTCTGATCGATTCCCGGTGCGTCGCTGCTGTCGTTCGGCGCGTCTCTGGCCGGGCAACCTTCGGCTAGCCTCGGATCAGACCGAATCCTCGTCTGTGCCTGCCATTTCTCTTCTCCTCTTTTCGGCTTCAACTTCTCTGATTTGCTGTTTTCGATGCCATCGGTGCGCATCTCGGTGGCTGGATGATCGCGTGGGTTGCTAGCTTCCTTCGTCGGCCATTGCCTGGTCGTCTGTCGTCGGTGCTGGCTCGTCCAGTGGTATCCTCGGGTTCGACCTTTGGTTTCCTCTTCCAGTTTCTTCTCTCTAACATTTTCAATTTTTGAGTCTTTTCTTTTTTTATTTATAATTTATTTTAATTATTATTTTAATCGATTAAAATATATTAAAAATCAAAATTTCCCAAAAAAATTCTTATTTAACTCATTTAATCTATAAATGTATTCATTAGTCTTATTTCATTTTTTCGGTATATTTTCCAATATTTTTGGGATAATTTCTCGAAATGAAAATTTCGGTTTATTCCAATAAATTCATATCTTGATCGATTGGACTCGAAATTTAATTATTTCTTCATTATTGATCAAGATTTCTCAAATCCATATTTTAATGAAATTTACTTGTCACGATTAATACCGAATTTTGATCTTTTGACCATTTTACCCTTCAACATGTTCAAGACCAAACTAGCACAACTTCCCTTCACGAACCCTTTCTCATTTCATGTTTTAAATCCTTATCTCCAATCTGAATCCCATTCGTTTAATTTGTTGCCACTGCAATCCTTCATTTGATCTTACGATAAAAATTAGGTCTTACATAATATATGAGTTTGTGATAATTCTATTAAAATAGAATTATTTGTGCTTAATTTCTTAATTAATTATTTTAATCCCCATATTATTTCATTAATTATCCCCTCAATTTAATTAAAATTTTCTTATGTGCAAGTAAATTAAATTCGGATGAATTTCAGTCGAAAATGAGCTGAAAACGAGCTAAAAGGAGACTGACCACTTCCAATTTGCAGACCAAGTCACCATTCGTCTGGACACGTGTGATGTCAAGTGTTCGTATTTTATTTACCTCGAGAATATAAGATCAACGAATACCATGCCCACATTCTGGAAGACACATGTTGGGCCACATCGTACAACCAAGTGGACAAAGAGACAAGTGACGTGGAAAAATCTTCTCTACAACGAATGGAATGAAGACAAGTGGCCAAACAATGCCAACTCATCTAGGATTGAAAATTACCATTGTACCCCCAATTTTGTGTATAAATAGAACATGATGAGCAATTGAAAAAAGTAAGTAATTTTAGGGTATAAGTAAGTAGGGTAAGGTAGAAGTAGTTTAGGGTAGAAGTAGTGTAGGTAGAGTAGTTTTTAGGAGTATATGTAATTTAGGGTAGAAGTAATTTTAGAATAGTTTTCTTTGTTTTCTTCAAAGCTTTCCTGTAGTCACCATTAATTTTTCTTTTGTATTAGCTATTGTTCATCACAACTTACATTCTTGTTTTATGAAAAGTTCCTTGTTTCCAGTTCATTTTTATTGCTACTTATCAATCTCTCTTTAATATTGCATTTTTACATAATCTGTTTACTATCTTTCATTTGTTATCTTGTCTTTATTTTTTTATTTACTCTATTTTCGGTTGTAGTTTAAAGTATTTGGGATCCCTCGATCATCTCTGCCAATACCAAGTTTTGGTACAGTATTGCAGGTCTAATACTGGGTAGTGTTCTTACAATACTGGCACGGTGGAACCATGGTAGCATAAGTAGAAAATAAAGCAAAGCGGGGAGGTTACTGTAGTTGTTTTACTTCCTTGTTTCACGATGGTGGCTGTTCTGGTCTTAGTTTTAGATTTTATGCATGTTTTATGTTTCTTTAAGTAATCATATAATAGTGCTCTGATTAACCGAAGCTTCTTTTGACCCTTCAATCTCTAGTTTCTGAGTGCTATTTCCTGCACCCGAGCATTTATGGTTGTTTCATTTTCCTGCACCATGCGGTTTTTAAGTTTCTGTCCTGCACTTGGCGTGGCTGATGATTTGATGAGCATTGATAATTATATTTTTAATAGAATTATTTGTGCTTAAATTCTTAATTATTTATTTAATCCCCATATTATTTTATTAATAATCCCCTTTATTTAATTAAAATTCTTCAATGTGCAGATAAATTAAATTCGGATGAAACTTAGTCGTTTCAGTCAAAAATGAGCTAAAATCGAGCTAAAGGAGATTGGACCACGTCAAAATTACAGACCGAGTCACCAGTCGTCTGGACATGTGTGATGCCAGGTGTCCGAATTCTATTTGCTCCAAAACGATAAGATCGACAGACACCGTGCGAACAATCTGGAAGGCACACGCCGGGCTACATCACACAGCCAACTGGACAAATCGACAAGTGACGTGAAAATATCTACTCTACAGGAAATCAAATGAAGACAAGTGGCTAAACAATGCCAACTTATCTAGGATGGAAAAATACCATTGTACCCATAAGTGTGTATATAAATAGAAAATGATGGCAATTGAAAAATCATGCAATCTAGGGTAGAGTAAGAGGTAGCCTAGGGTAAAATAGTTTTAGAATAGTTTTTATATTCCCGTTAGCCACCATTTTTGTTACTATTCATGTCAATTTTCATTTTCATGAAAAGTTTTTGTTCATTTCTAGTTCTTGGATATTTTTACATTAATGAATAGTTAACATTTCTATTTCTCTTCTTCTTGGTTTTGTTAAAATTCCAATCTTTATTTTTATTCTCGGTTTTCATGAAAGGCTTTAATTTTTTTTCATAGTTGTTATCTTCGGGTTGCTTTGATATTCTGTTTTCATTAATGTTTGTTTTTTCTTTGCTCCTGCATTTATAGCTTGATCAGCCCAGTTATGCTTTGATTGTTATTACCATTGTCCTGTTCTGATGCCTTGATGCAAGATTGATGATGGGTATTATTCTAGCACCATTGGCATAGTGGAACGACATTGGCAGACTTGATGAAGAAGCATTACTCAGCCAAAGCTTTTCCTATATTTTACTGCGTTGTTATTTTTTTCTGCTGTGTTCTTAGTTGTTCTTGGTTTCAATCCATGTTAATCATCAATTTTCAGTCGATACCTTAGACCATTAGATGTGCACTACCCCTTTACAATGCTGTGATTCATTTTAGGACAACTGACGAATTGAGACCAGTCATGGACTGTTGTTTGGATACAGGTCGGGAAAATGCTACATCTCTGTCTTGCCCTGTTTTGTGAATGTGATATTGTTTATTCTCTTTTCATGACTGTAATTTGCATTAATCTAAGTGTGATGGGTACAAGTTTTTCAGTATTTGTATTGACCAAGCTATTGTGATTATTGAAGTGTGGGTAGTAGCTGAAGTTGTTAAGGATTTATAGATTTGTGTTTAATCTTAGTCTAGCTTTGTTTTAATTTATGTTTTATGTTGATTATATTTTCTATTTTGTTGCATTATTCCCAGTTATATTTTTTTCAGGTTCGGTTTCATGCTTCTTATTATAGTTGCATTAAATGGGTTTAGCTTTTCCAGTTTTTGCATTGTTGATAATTATTTACTAATCTTTTCTTGATTGCACTTCAGTTGGGTGACATTTTCAAGAGGAAGTAAGATTTACCCGAGTGCTGGACCGAAGCAGAAGGATGATGGCAAGTCGCTTACGTAAGTATAGTTTGTTCCTATTCAGTTTCAGTATTGAAGATGGGGACTTTCACTAGTAGGAAAGGCCAAGGAATGTTACCTGGAGCAGGAGCAGTACATCACTCACAGCACCTGGAGCAGAGGACAAGACCGATAGCAACCTGGAGCATCCAAAGCAAGCTCTGGATGTGGGTGATGCTCGGTATGGACATGTTGGGCAAGTTGAGAGTAGACTGACAGCAGCCATTGCAGAGGTCGCGGACGTGTAGAGGACGAACAGCACCATTGGCAGCCAAGCAAGCTTGTACAACCCGAGAGCAGTACCTGGAAATGAAAATTGTTGAAGAAACGAGCACAGTACCACCATAAAGGGACCACTTGGCTGGCATTTGTGTTTAAGGCCACGTTTGGCCATTTCCTCTTTATAATTTGATGATTATTGTACTTTTATTATTTTGATTGGTCCTTTTATTATTTGTTAATTTAGATTAGTTCTAGTGTTTTAGTTTGTTAATTTAATTTTTAGTCTTAATTTTAGTTAGTAGTTAATTTTATATTTTATGTTTTAGGATTTAAATTTGGTTTAGTATTTTAAGGGTTACATTTATAATTAATTTAGATTAAATTTGTTACATGCATTAGTTGATTCTATTGTTAAGTTATTATTTAGATATAATTAGGATTAATTTTAGATTCATCAGACATTTAGATTTATGATTATTTTTCTTAATTTTCTAGGATTTTATTTTACTAGATTTTAGATTAGTTTAAATTGCAATTTTTATTAATTATATTAATTTGCATGCACATTGTATTTTAGGGTTATTTAATTTTAGTTTAATTAACTTTATTGCTTTATTTTCATATTTGCATTTTATTTGCGTTAATTCATTTTAACTGTTTTAATTTTCTTCTGTAGGTATTTGCTTGCGTGGAGCATTGTAAGTAATTTCTAGCTCGGTTTTATTTTTGCTTCAGTTTTAGTTGTTGTTATTTACAGTATTATTAGCCTTGAAGATCACCCATTTAAACTTCATAATTTGCTAGGATATACTTAGGGTAAGACTAACCGGTAGTTAATTAGGCTAATCAACTTCTCTGTGGGACGATAATTCGGGACTCAAATCCCATTATTACTTGTACGACCCGTGCACTTGCGGACAATACGTTTAGATCATTCTAAGTTTTTTGCGCCGTTACCGAGAAAGTTTTAATTAGTCGTTAATTAATATCGGTGAAATTATGCTTAGGTGTAATTCTAGCTTGTAAATATTTAGGTTGTAAATATTTAGATTCTTAGTTTTGTTTAGTTAATTTTATCATAATTAATTAATTAAAAAAATAAAAATTTTAAAAAAATTTCTAAGGACTTTTTTATGTTTGCATGCGTAGAGCCAGGAGTTTTGATTGCTTTCCTCTGGATCTTGAAATTGAACAAACTCTTAGGAAAATTCGAAAGGATTCTAGGAAATTTATAGCTCCGCTGCAAAATACGATGGCATAAAATAGAGAAATCAGGACTGTTGGAGATTATGCGGTGCCGACAATCGGAGGATATTATACCGGCATTAGGCCACCAGCTGTCCCTGCTAACAATTTTGAAATTAAGCCTTCCATCCTCTAGATGATCCAGACCTCTTTCTAGTTCAGTGGGCTTCCGCACGACGACCCACATGCTCACCTTGGGCAATTCCTGGACTTGTGCAACACGTTCAAACATAATGGATTATCTGATGATGCGCTTAGACTTAGATTATTCCCCTTCTCACTTAGGGATAGGGCAAGACACTGGTTGACCTCCCTGCCTCCAGGATCCATTTCTACATGGGATGAGTTAGCCACAAATTTCTAGCCAAGTTTTTCCTCCCTCTAAAATTGCCAGACTCCGTAGTGATATATCTTCCTTTGCCTAGTACGACTCTGAATCTCTTTACGAAGCATGGAAACGATATAAGGAGCTTCTTAGGAAGTGCCCTCACCATGGCCTACCTTTATGGCTGTAAGTCCAGACCTTCTAGAACGGACTTACAAGCCAAAATAGGACCATCGTGGACACTGCTGATGGTGGAGCCTTGATGTGTAAAACAGAGGAGGAAGCTTATGAGCTGCTAGACAAGATGACTGCTAACAACTATCAATGGTCCTTGGAGAGGAAATTGCCAAAGAAGTCGGCAGGTATTTATGAGCTCAACATGCTGTCTACCTTGACCTCTCAAATCGTAAATCTTACAAAGAAGGTAGAGTCGCTCAGTACCCAACATAATCTTTCCACTAATGCTAACCCTGTGTTTTCTGTCCAAAGTCCTTTTCTCTCTTGTGATCTGTGTAGTGGTACCCACACTGTAGATAGGTGTCCACTTAACTTAGAATCGGTTTAGTACGTTGCCCCCCCTAAGCAACAGAGTAACCCTTTTTCAAAAACCTATAATCCAGGGTGGAAAAACCATCCTAACTTTTCTTGGAGCCAAAACCAAGGACAAACTTCTAATTCTAGACCAGTAGGACCCCCAGGTTTTCAAGCTCCACCGGTTCAGGTACCAGCACAACATCAATTTCCTCACCACCCACCACCTCAGTATCCACATCATCCACCTAATCATTCTCATCCATCCCACTTCCATCAACCACCACCACCACCATAACCCCAGCACTTACCAGCAGCTGATAAAAAACCCTCGCTCGAGGAAATGTTCACAACGATCCTGCAAAATCAAGCAGCTTCAATTAAGAACCTAGAGGTTCAGGTGGGACAAATAGCAAACGGTCTTATCAACGTCCTCAAAGGACGCTTCTTAGTAACACTAAAGCTAATCCTGTTAGGCAAAGGGAAGGGAAGGAACATGTGAAAGCCATCACCCTTAGGAGTGGCAGAGAGCTAGTAACTCCACCAGTTAAGTCTAGACCTGACTAGCCCATAGTTGAAAAACCCATAGGTTCTAACGAAGCAGCTCAAAAGGAACAGGAATCAAAAGATCAAGCTGCAAAGCAAACAAAGCCAGGCATTTCTTCACATTTACCTGTTTCTGTGTAACAACCTTCTTTATCCTCCGATGCTACAAAAGTTTCCACTACATCTCCTCCTGTTAGACCACCAGTCCCTTTTCCTCAGAGACTTCAAAATCAAAAATTGGACCAACAATTTGCAAAATTTCTTGAGGTTTTTAAGAAACTTCACATCAACATTCCCTTCGCAGATGCCTTAAAGCAAATACCAAGCTATATGAAGTTTATGAAGGACATCCTCTCTAGGAAAAGAAGATTGGAAGATTATGAGACTGTGGCATTAACTGGGGAATGTAGTGCCATTATCCAGAGGAGGTTACCCCCCAAGCTCAAGGATCCTGGGAGTTTTACCATACCATGCACTATTGGAAATTTATTCTTTGGTAGTGCCTTGTACGATTTAGGAGCTAGTATAAATTTGATGCCTTTGTTTATCTATCAGAAGTTAGGAATAGGGGATGCCAAGCCCACCACAGTGACCCTCCAGTTGGCTGATCGATCAATTAAATATCCGAAGGGGGTCATTGAGGATGTCTTAGTAAAGGTGGACAAGTTTATTTTCCCCACAAATTTTATCATATTGGACATGGAGGAAGACAGGGAAGTCCCCATTATACTGGCAGACCATTCCTAGCGACTGGTAGAACTTTAATAGATGTACAAAAGGGGGAGTTAACAATGAGAGTTCAAGATCAGGAAGTCAAGTTTAATGTGTTCAAATCTCTAAGGTTCCCTGATGACTCTCACGATTATTTTAAGATGTATTTAGTATATAAGGATATCACTAAGGAGTTTTCCAAGACTCATCCTTTAAACCCTTTAGAAGCCTTCTTAGTGAAATATGTTGATCTTAGAGAATACAGTGAAGATGATGATGAGGTCTATGAGACTTTACAATTATTAGAGGTCACTTCTTTTGAGGAAATTACCCAATTTAAGATACTAGACCTTTCATCTAGTCCACCTTCAAATATCTTTCCATCCACCAGTGATCCTCCAACATTAGAGCTCAAACCTTTACCCTTACACCTTAGGTATGCTTACTTAGGTGAATCTTCCACACGATCGGTAATAGTATCTGCTGCTCTCTCTAGTGATCAGGAAGTAAAATTACTATAAGTGTTAAGAGAGCATCAAAAGGATATAGGATGGTATATCTCTGACCTTAAGGGTATTAGTCCCTCTATTTATATGCATAAGATACTATTGGAGGAGGGGTATAGGTCATCCGTAGAGTACCAGCGTCGATTGAACCTTGTAATGAAAGAAGTTGTTAAGAAGGAGATCATTAAGTGGTTAGATGCAGGGATCATCTATCCCATTTCTGACAGTGCCTGGGTGAGCCCAGTACAATGTGTCCCTAAGAAGGGAGGCATGACAGTGATCAAGAATGAAAATAATGAGCTCATCCCCACGAGGACTGTCACTGGTTGGCGAGTATGCATGGACTATAAGAAACTCAACAAGGCCACCATGAAGGACCATTTCCCTTTGCCCTTCATTGACCAAATGTTAGATCGATTAGCTGGTCACGAATTCTACTACTTGTTGGATGGATACTCTGGGTATAATCAGATAGCTATAGCCTCGAAAGACCAAGAAAAGACTACCTTCACCTATCCCTATGGGACCTTTGCTTTTAGAAGAATGCCTTTTGGCCTATGCAATGCACCTGCTATATTCTAGCGTTGCATGATGGCCATATTTCATGATATGGTGGAGGATTTTCTTGAGGTTTTCGTGGATGATTTCTCAATATTTGGGGATAGCTTTGATTTATGTTTGCATAATTTGGCACTAGTATTGAAGAGATGTGAAGAAACTAACTTAGTGCTTAATTGGGAGAAATGCCACTTTATGGTGAAAGAAGGTATAGTGCTAGGGGACAAAATCTTTGTTAGGGGGATAGAAGTGGATAAGGCTAAGGTGGAAATTAAAGAGAAGTTACCTCCCCCTACCACTGTAAAAGGAATTCAAAGTTTCCTGGGCCATGCAGGATTTTACAAAAGGTTTATTAAGGATTTTTCTCAGATATCTAGGCCTTTATGTAATCTCCTTGAGAAGGACACTGTGTTTTGCTTTGATGATAGATGCTTAGAAGCATTTAAGGCTTTGAAGGAAAAATTAGTTACAGCCCCTATAATCATAGCTCCGAATTGGAGTTTACCTTTTGAGCTTATGTGTGATTTAAGTGATTATGCTGTCGGGGCTGTACTAGGATAAAGAAAAGGAAGAGTCTTTTATGCTATCCACTATGCAAGTAAAACACTGAATGATGCCTAGATGAACTATGCTACTACCGAGAAGGAGCTGTTAGCTATGGTATTTACCTTTGATAAGTTTTGCTCCTATCTCATTAGTACTAAGGTCGTAGTATATATTGATCATGCTGCCATTAAATACTTAGTCTCCAATAAGGATGTAAAGCCTAGGCTAATTAGATGGATTCTCCTACTACAAGAGTTTGACTTGGAGATTAGGGACAGGAAAGGTACAGAGAATCAAGTTTCTGACCATCTATCTAGATTAGAGAGCAGACTTAAAGAAGATGGTACAACTATTAATGAGTCCTTTCCTGATGAGCAGCTATTTACTTTCGGGCACTCCAGATTGCCTTGGTACACTGACTTTATGAATTATCTGGTGAGCAACGTGATGCCACCTGATTTGACTGCCCAGCAAAGGAAAAAGTTTTGAGTGATGTCAAGTATTATGTTTGGGATGAACCCTTCCTATACAAGCAATGTAAAGATCAAATTTTGAGAAGGTGTGTTCCCATGGAAGAAGTAAAGGATATACTTAGACATTGCCATTTTTATGATTATGGAGGGCACTTTGGAGGAGAGAGGACAGCGGCCAAGGTTTTGCAATCTGGATATTACTGGCCCACGTTATTTAAGGATGCCCACTACTTTGTGCTAAAATGTGATAGATGTCAGAGGGTAGGTAATATTTCCAAAAGAAATGAGATGCCTTAGACTAATATTTTAGAAGTAGAACTCTTTGATGTCTGGGGTATTGATTTCATGGGACCATTTGTTCCTTCATATGTCAATCTTTATATTCTAATGGCTGTGGACTATGTGTCGAAATGGGTTGAAGCGATGGCTTTACCAACTAATGATGCTAAGGTAGAGGTAAGGTTTTTAAGAAGAATATTTTCACATGACTTGGTACACCTAGGGCTATCATTAGTGATGGAGGATCCCACTTTTGCAATCGAAGTTTTGATGGGCTGTTAAAGAAATATGGGGTCAAACATAAGGTAGCCACTGCTTATCACCCACAGACGAGTGGCCAAGTAGAGTTGTCTAATAGGGAAATTAAGGGGATATTAGAGAAGACAATGAACCAAAGTAGGAAGGACTGGTCCATTAGATTAGAGGATGCACTTTGGGCCTATAGGACAACCTTCAAAACACCTTTAGGAATGTCCCCTTATCAACTTGTTTATGGTAAAGCCTATCATCTACCAGTAGAGCTTGAGCACAAGGCCTACTAGGCCCTTAAGAACCTGAATTTCAACTTAGATGTAGTAGGGTAGAAGAGGCTGCTACAGCTCAATCAGTTAGAAGAGTTCAGGTTGCAGCCATATGAGAATGCCAAGCTCTACAAGGAAAAGACTAAACGATTGCATGATAAGAAAATTAAGGAGAGACACTTCGAGCCAGGCCAACAAGTTCTGTTGTTTAATTCACGCTTGAAGTTGTTTCCAGGAAAGCTTAAGTCTAGATGGTCAAGTCCCTTTACCATTACATAAGTATTCCCTCATGGAGCGATTGAAATTATGGATGAGACCCTGAAGCAACCCTTTAAGGTTAATGGGGGTAAACTGAAACATTATTTTGGGGGAGGGTTTGATTGTCAGCATTCTGTGACCACTTTAGCTGACCCTCCTACTTCTGATCCTGCTACTTAGCTTCATTTTTCTTTTTCATTTTTTGTACAGTTCTTTTCTCTTATGTTGTTTTTTTCTTTATTTCTTTTACAGATTTCTTTTCTAGAATTACTTTTTCAATCAAGCTTCAATTGTTCATCATCATCAAAAAGGGGAGTACTCTGTTCTTAAACTTCAATGTTTATATTATCTGCACACTGAGGACATTGTTTACCTTAAGTTTGGGGGAGGGGATATCACTTGAGCATTTTTTCAAAAATTTGGGCAAAATTGAAAAAAATTTCTAATTTTTTTCGAAAATCTAAGCTTAAATTATTTGATTTTTGGATGATTTAGTGCTTAGCATGTAGTTTTCCCATATTCCGATGATATGACCCCATGATTAAGTCTGATTTTTATTGACTGAAAAGCATGATTATAGGAAAAGCATGAAGTTGAATTCTTGAATTTGTCTTGATTCTGATTATGATTTCCTCATTTTGTGCACATGTCACGTCATGAATCTGTATATTTATTTAGAGAAAGCTTATGTGGACATATGATTGCATTTGTTCAGTTGATTTTGTGCATCATATTCTAGAACTTGCTTGATTTTATCTCGAGGTGAAATATTAGATTGCACTTAATTAGGGAGATGATTTAGGGCATCTTTGGATTGTTTGAGCCTTTCTAGCCATCCCTGTACATATTTTACCCCTAGTCTCCCATCTGGGCCAAATAAGCTTTTCTCTGTAAATACACTTGCATAATTTTCCTTAGCCTAAAGTATTTTCTTTCCTATCCCTTACCCCAAAAGCATGGAAAGTCATGAAGATATATTGTGAGCTTTTACATATGGGTATCTGGTGATAGTGAAAGTTCGAAAAAAAAATTGAAAAAGAAAAGAAAAAATGAAAGAAAAGAAGAAAGAAGAAAAATACAAAAATAGAATAAATTGTTTAGTGAAATAAATAAGTTTGGGGGAAATAATTTGAGCTCTTACATTAATGATCCTAGAAGTAATGCATGTTAAGGGGTAATTAAATCTAAATCGACTTTATCATACCTTAGCCCTAGCCTTACATTACAAGCTTAATGAAGTCCTATTGATCTTTAATTAAGTGTGACTACATTAGTGGAGAGAGAAGTGAAAAGCAAACATATGGGAATGATCACCTGTCATTGACTTTGCATTCACTATGTTTGCATAATCTGATCCGGATAATGTACTGTGAAGTGACTTTGACATTTTCACACACACACGAGGGATCCAATTTGGGTTAGGACATTTGATTGAATGATTCTGAATGTTGGACTTGTAATTGTGAGTCTTTGAGATCATAGTCTGTACTTTTTCTTTGAGGATAATGTTGGGGAAATTTTAATGTTTTGTACTTGTCATTCCTACATTTGTTTTATTTTGCTTGAGGACAAGCAAAAGCTCAAGTTTGGGGGTGTAATAATTCTATTTTTAATAGAATTATTTGTGCTTAAATTCCTAATTATTTATTTAATCCCCATATTGTTTTATTAATAATCCCCTTTATTTAATTAAAATTCTTTAATGTGCAGATAAATTAAATCCAAATGAAACTCAGTCGTTTTAGTCAAAAATGGGCTGAAATCGGGCTAAAGGAGATTAGACCACGTCAAAATTGCAGACCGAGTCACCAGTCATCTGGACATGTGTGATGCCAGGTGTCCGAATTCTATTTGCTCCAAAACGATAAGATCGACGGACACCGTGCGAACATTTTGGAAGGCACATATTGGGCCACATCCCACAGCCAACTGGACAAACCGACAAGTGACGTGGAAATATCTGCTCTGCAGCAAATCAAATGAAGACAAGTGGCCAAACAATGCCAACTCATCTAGGATGAAAAATTACCATTGTACCCCTAAGTGTGTATATAAATAGAAAATGATGGCAATTGAAAAATCATGTAATCTAGGGTAGAGTAAGAGGTAGCCTAGGGTAAAATAGTTTTAGAATAGTTTTTATTTTCCCGTTAGCGACCATTTTTGTTACTAGTCATGTCAATTTTCATTTTCATGAAAAGTTTTTGTTCATTTCTAGTTCTTGGATATTTTTACATTAATGAATAGTTAACATTTTTATTTCTCTTCTTCTTGGTTTTGTTAAAATTTCAATCCTTTATTTTTATTCTCGGTTTTCATGAAAAGCTTTAATTTTTTTTTCATAGTTGTTATCTTTGGGTTACTTTGATATTCTGTTTTCATTAATGTTTGTTTTTTCTTTGCTCATGCATTTATAGCTTGATCAGCCCGGTTATGCTTCGATTGTTATTGCCATTATCCTGTTCTGATGCCTTGATGCAAGATTGATGTTGGGTATTGTTCTAGCACCGTTGGCATAGTGGAACGACATTGGCAGACTTGATGAAGAAGCATTACTCGGCTAAAGCTTCTCCCATATTTTACTGCGTTGTTATTTTTTTCTGTTATGTTCTTAGTTGTTCTCGGTTTCAGTCCATGTTAATCATCCATTGTCAGTCAATGCCTTAGGCCATTAAATGTGCACTACCCCTTTACAATGCTGTGATTCGTTTTAGGACAATTGACGGATTGCAGACCAGTCATAGACTGTTGTTTGGATGCAGCTCAGGAAAATGCTACATCTCTGTTCTGCCCTGTTTTGTGAATGTGATATTATTCATTCTCTTTTCATGGCTATAATTTGCATTAATCTAAGTGTGATGGCTACAAGTTTGACAGGATGTGTATTGACCGAGCCATTGTGATTATTGAAGTGTGGGTAATAGCTGAAGTTGTTAAGGATTTATAGATTTGTGTTTAATCTTAGTCCAGCTTTATTTTAATTTATGTTTTGTGTTGATTATATTTTTTGTTTTGTTGCATTATTCCCAATTATATTTTTTTTAAGGTTCGGTTTCTTGCTTCTTATTAAAGTTGCTTTAAATAGGTTTAACTTTTCCAGT
Source organism: Firmiana major (assembly GCA_033439115.1). Taxonomy (NCBI): domain Eukaryota; kingdom Viridiplantae; phylum Streptophyta; class Magnoliopsida; order Malvales; family Malvaceae; genus Firmiana; species Firmiana major. The sequence continues at coordinate 47,432,616 of CM065905.1, forward strand.
TTTTGCATTGTTGATAATTATTTACTAATCTTTTCTTGATTGCACTTCAATCGAGTTACATTTTCAAGTGGAAGTAAGATTTACCCAAGTGCTGGACCGAAGCAGAAGGATGATGGCAAGTCGCTTACGTAGCTATAGTTTGTTCCTATTCAGTCGCAGTATTGAAGAGGGGGACGTTTACTAGCAGGGAATCGGATCCTCCAGAACTTGTACAGTCTTCTTTGACTGACCATCTGTCTGAGGATGAAAAGCTGTGCTAATACTCAGTCGGGTTCCCATAGCTTCCTAAAAATATCCTCAGAGGTGGGAAGTGAAGCGGGAATCCCTATATGATACCATGCTCACTGGAAAGCTACTTAATGTTCCACAATCTTCCTTGTACATAAATCCTCATATAAACTCTGAGTATCTAGGGGTTTCATAACCAGAAGGTGGGTAGACTTAGTCACTCTATCGACTATCATCCAAATAGCCTCGTAATTCACTCTGTGAACTCTGTCACTGTACCCTTCTGAATCTGACCCACACTATCGACATCATGCCGATCATCATGCTAAGCCTGTCAAATCCGGGCACTGTCATCCGGTTCTAATCTCAGGCTAGCTGTCACACAATCACTGTCATCATCAGAAGGGATCACATTAATACTGAGGCGCACAACTGCTCTAGCAGCTCACGCTCCCTGACCATCATATGCGGTACCATCCCGAAGCTCTTTCTGCTCAAGGCATCAATCATCACATTAGCCTTTCCTGGGTGGTACAATTTTCACAAATCAAAACCTCTTAGAAGCTCTAACCCACTATGTATTCTCATATTCGCCTCTTTCTGTGAAAACAGATACTCGGGCTTTATGATCAGTGCATATCCACAATTTCTCACCGTGTACATAATAGTACCATATCCTCGGTACAAATACTTTTGCTGCCAATTTAAATCATGGGTTAAATAGTTTATTTCGTAATCGAGGAGTTGTCTGACTCCAAAATTGACTATCTTCCCATTATACATCGATACACAGCTCCTTCATAATTTTGAGGTATCCATACTCACTAAGAACCTCTTGAGCTGTTGGGTATGGTGAAAATAATCACGGTGGTCAGTTCATACTTCACTACACCGGAATCCATGTCACATCTATCATCTTATTCCAAGACCATGTTTTCTTAATTACACGTGTCAACCAAGTAGACCATATTGAGAACTCGCAACAACCCATTTGTAAAAGCAATTTTCAATTATTGCTTACAATTTGCCCTTGACTTTAATTACACCCAACATATCATCAATAATGATGATTACAAATCGGTCCAATCCTTGACTTATTTACGCATAAGCGTTTAAGATCCTTCAAAATCGCTTACGTTTTCAGGTACTAACCTGCGTCATTTCCTTTTTCTTATCTTAACAGCTCTTATTAAATTTTTACTATGATAACCTTTATGATTTGTCGAATTTTAATATTCTTATCGTCTTAGTAAAGGTATCCTAATGCTAAAGGTATTTATTACGATGATCGATTTCACGTTATAGGTTATATAGATATACTTTTAGACGCTGTCAAGTCTTCAGGCGGGGAGGTATTTTGAAATACCTTTATTAACCTTCAGACTTAACCACATATACTTTATATATCAGTCCATGTGGTTACAATTTGTATTCGCTACTAATTGCTTTATCCCAATTACTTCATATCGTAAAGATGTTCTTACCTAGCATATGCCTCTTACTCCAATACATCTTGTATTCAGAATTAAGCATATCTCATCTTAAAGATTATCTCCTTAGTGTATCTATTATAACGAAACTCTTGTTCATTATTCATTTCGTGAGTACAATCCTTTACTCCTTTAATTTCAACTGTTACACCCCTTTTTGTCACTTAAAATCTCTATATCCATATTCCGTTAATTAATCCTCCTCTATTGGGGTTCTCGTTTATCAGTATTGTGCTCAATAATGTAGGCATTCATGCCTTTTACTCACTTATATGCGAATGAATGCGGAATGAATAAATGTGTGGCACCAGGATCAATGAACACATGTACTTCATTATTCATAACAAGTGTGGTATCTTACACCACATCCATGAAACATCAATAGTGTCCTGGTCCAAGACATCCTCTCGCCTTCGTCCAACAGCCTACTTTCTTCTTTTTCTTTTCGGCTATGGTCTCCCTTTTCGTTGCAGCTATACCAACGAAGTTTTTCTCTGTCTCTTTACTTTTCTGTGGGGCGATCTCGCTCAACTCTGAGTAATCAAAATCAATGGTCTGTCTTACCACACTTGACGACCATTTTCACCAATACCGTGTAGGTATAGACCCTCCTTCCGTGGTATCCACCACACATCTCACACTGCTTACAGTGCTTACACTGCTACACTGCTTCGTAGCAGGTCGGGGTCCTCCAAATCACAATGTCCCTCAAGAGTGCCAAAATTGGATGCACTGAGGCCTTACCAATTATCTTAGTCCATTACTCATCAAATCTAATCTTTTACCAATTACCTTTTTCTCATTTTAACATCTCTATCATTTCTCGATTCTCTTTTCTGTCTCTATTTCAGCCCTTACTACTTGTCCCAATCTCAAAGGCGTGCAATTCATGTTCTTATTTACCCAACTGTAAATCTGCGCACAGCCTCGGTATAGGTAATATCTTACGGGCCAATCAGTCTTTAATTCAAAAGTTGAGCCATTTCATGAACTTTTAGACGTCTCGACTGTCACTTGTTCATAGTGTCGAGGTAATATCTGTCCAAGAATATAACTGAGTTTCATACTCATAAATCATACTCATCAATAAATCAAATCCACTGGGTCAGAGTAAGGGCTTTTATCCATAATTTCCTTTAAATCATGTCTGAGATATCATATCATCGGAATGCATCTATAAATATTTCTCATCTTAACTCTGGATGTTTAACACTTAAGATGGGTCGAGCGGGTTTCCACCAATGCTCCGCTGCGCCCTCATATCTCATAAATAATCAGAGCAATTAGCTCCTCACAATAATCTCCACACTCCGCTCCAATCTCGTGAAGCGTGTCTCAATACTATTCGATCTCTCTATCGAACTCAGTGGGGCATGCTTAACATTAGCCTCCATTTCAATTTCATACTGATTCTCATAGTCAAACTCAGCACGACTTAGCAGACTCAGGTCTACCTCTACGACCTCTGTCTCGTGCACTTTCTCATCTAACGCGACTCAAATTAGGTATTCCTGCATTCTCGACCATTTCTTAGTCAAAACCCATCTCGATATACACTATTGTATCTAACCAAGCACAGTAACACGGGGATGTAATTTTTTTAATTACTGACACTGACACACATCAGACCAATTGCTGCTCTGATACCACCTTTATATGTCACGACCCAAACTACCTAAAAATCAGAGTTAATTTTTCGCGTTTTGTTATTTTCTTTATTAAATTCTTATCTGTCCTCTGATCGTGACCACACTCCACTAACAAATTGGGCTGTGCGTCAATGCCAGTCCCACCATACATTTACCATAGTACTTATTTCTTCTCCAGTCATTTATAAATGTTTACAATATTTATACATCCCCTAAAGTTACTTACAAACATGTTACTGTGCTATGCTTATGTAGATACAATATGTGCAAGTGTATATACCTTATGTTGATGGGCAGCAGCGGATATCCAGAATGCAATACTGAGTCACCTCAACTTCAACTGGAGATTATCTGTGGGAGAAAATGAAAGGGGTGAGCACATCAAGCTCAGTAAGGCAATCCTACGAACAAGTAGGTAACCATACTACCTACATGAACGTGGTGCCATGCATAAACAACCCTTTCTCCACACCTTTTAAAACAAATGACATGAGCTTATGATGTTATGTAAATCGAGTTTGCACGAAAAATTCAACATGCAATTATTTTAAATCATTTCTTTCTCTTTAAAAATTTCACAATAAAGTCAGGACTCGACCCCTCATTCGGGTGATCCTGACTCACACAAAATCATGAAAATTAAGTTTCTCGAAAGCATCGATATCCGAAAACATATGTATATATATATATACAAGATACAAGACTAGGCAATAACTGTATATCGGTAATAACCAGGACTGGCCAATATGCGTCCTCGTGAGTCCCTCTAGCTTCACGGATCCCAGTGTGCGAGGTCTCACCCTGATCGGGAACCGCCAGGGAGGTGGGTCAATCCAACCCGTCAGTCTTATCCGATCTCATGCATCCGAAGATGTCGTATCCGAAGATACCCCGTATCACAAAGATACCGTATCACAAAGATACCCCGTATCACAAAGATACCGTATCCGAAGATACCCCACTGTACATCGTACTCCATGCTACTTGCACGGTACATCGTACTCCATGGACCCATATCACTCTAGGTACTCCAGCCCAAATGGCCTGCTTCCCACAGAGAGGTTTTGTTTCTCAATACTCATTGCCATGTCTCAAAACGCACGTGCGAGCCTATTAAATCGGTGACACACAGTCTACCCGATGCTCCAAGAATGGCTCATCGTATGTTCTCAAAAAAATCAGTGCGAGCGATGCTCAGCACTCTCATCAAATCAAGTAAAATTGGCAGAGCCCGCTTTACATCTCCACAGGGCCGGCAACCTCATCCCTCACTCTCACCCTACTTAAGAGGTCTTTTGAGCCTGTTGGGCCTTTTGGCTGACTCCAAGGGCAGACAGTGCTACTCCACAAATCCAGTAAAACTAGTGCGAGTTAGGCTCAGCACTCTGTATATAAATCATATGAAAATCTTGTCAAATCTGGTGCGAGTTAAACTCCAGCACCCTGTCTTGAAAATCATGTAAAAATATGGTGCGAGTTAGACTCTAGCACCGTGTCACGAAAAAGCATGTGAAATCTGGTGCGAGTTATACTCTAGCACCTATGCATGTAAAACTCTAGTGCGAGCTCTCGCTCCAGCACTAATGCATGCATCACACAAATCAGACATCGTGCGAGCTGAGCTCTAGCACGTCACATGTAAATAAAAACACGTAGGCGGCTCGGTTATCTCCAAATAGTTTTCACAGAAATTACATCGTTAAAGGTATGCAATGCTATGCATTTTTCTTTAAAAGTGAGCCAGCCTACTCATGCATGTGTTAAAATACCTCCAGAATGAGCAGGAACCTTTTGTCCTTGCTCCTCCCAATTTTTCCTAAATTTGTAAGTTCTACCCTTAACAAGGGTATTTTAGTAATTTGCCTATTCGGGGCACTAAAATTATTATTTGACCTCTAGACCCTTCAGATAATTTTTAAAGACTGCATATGAACTTGAAATTGCATAACGTTTACCTCTAGCAGTCCGTAGAATTCCCTTACCTTATTTTCCTGTCGAGTCTGACCTTTTCCATTGATGTCACGTCGCGCAGTCCGATATGCTCCCAATCAAATGCCCGGAACTGCGTATTAATATTTCTTAGGTCAGATATTATACAATTTAATTGTATTTAATATTTTCTGGGCTTAATTTAAATCATTGGGCCCATTTACCCCTATTGGGCCCGATTGCACCTTAATGGGCCTTAATGGGCCTTAAGCCCGTTTTCCACTTAATTATCACATTATCGAGGCCTATTGGGCTCATTGGGCCCACCAATAATTTATTGGGCCTCGTTCTAGCTCTCGAATAGCTAAATTCATTATTTACAACAATTTATCTAAATTTTCATAATTTTATTCAATATATGCGGAAATTAAATCAATATCACGCATAACGAGGTAATTGTCGTAAATAGGGGTCACTTACCCGAGATTCCATGCTAGTACGTAAATCGAGGCTGTCTCGAGCCCTCGGTGGATGCCAATCGTCGAGCTACACAATTCCACAATTTTCCGGGTAAGTTTTCAGCCCAAAATTAATTAAATTAAATACTCCGAAATTTAAATCGGGTCAATTTCGACCACTACTGACTTACCCGAAGCTCGATTGCATCACAGGAATTTTCTCCAATTTTTTTCTCTTTTCTTTTTCTCTTTTTTCTCCTTTTTTCCTCTCTTTTTGGCTGAACCGGTTCAGTCCGGTTCGGACCGGTTCAGACCGCCGGTTCTCTCCGGTTTGGCCGGTTCACCGCCGGTTCACTGCCTTGTCGGCCGGTTCTCCGCCAGCTTCCACCTCCAGCAACTCTGTTGGGTCGTCCGCAACTCGAATCTGCCCTCTGTTTGGGTCAAGCTCGTCGGAACGCCGCCGGTCCGGCTCTTCTCCCTCGGCCGTCGGACCCATTTTCCTCCTCTTGGCCGTCGCCGGTGTTTCCCGCCATTTCGTCGGCTGATACCGGTGTAGAAAGGACCGCCGTCGCCTGGGCTTTCGGAATCGGGCCTTGGTTCCGCCCGATTCACCGCCGTTTTCCGCCGGTGACCCTTTCTTTCCCGCGACCTTCTCCTCCGTTTTTCGCCAGATTCCGGCGTCCTTGGCGCGCGTCACCGGTGGCCTGAAGACCGCCGACCTCTCCTCTTTCTTTCCCGGCCCTTGGCCTGGCCGTTGGCCGCCGGACGGCTCACCGGCCTCCCTCGGTCAGCTGCTTCCGTTTTCTGCTTTCTCACTTCTTCTCTCTCCCCGATTTGGTTTTTCAGATTCCTTTTTTTTTCAGATTTATTTATTATTTATCTTTTATTATTTTAATCATTCAAATACCTTAAAAATACCCAAATATCCCTTAAAATTATTATTTTATTCCAAATTAATTAATTTAATTTTATTTAATTTATTTATTATATTTTAACCCTTTTTCGGGTATAATTTCTCCGTATTTTTCGGATATTGTCCCGAATGACTTTTCGGTATATTTCTCGATTATCTTCGGGATTATTTTTCCAAACTAAAAACCCCGATTAATTCTCATAAATTAATATCTTATCAATTTAACCCGAAATAAATTTATTTTTCCTTTATTGACCAAGATTTCTCAAATCCATATTTTTAATTAAATTTCCTTATCGAAATTATACCGACTTTCGGCATTTTGACCATTTTGCCCTTACACGTGTTCGGGATTAATTTAACCCGACTTCCCTTCACGAATACTCATTCATTTCGTATTTTAATTAAATTCGGGTCTTACAACTCTCCCCCACTTAAAGAATTTGGTCCTCCAAATTAGAACCAATTCATATGAGTCCATAAACTACTCCGTGTACATCAATCGTATCATACTTCTTTAATTCTTATGTGACCTTTTTCGGAGTGTAACACTACCAAAAGACTTTAATTAGGGAGATCATTTTAAACCTCATTACTTTCTCTTTCCTGTTTAATGCCCGAATCAACTTATCAATATACTTATATTTTCATTAAACTGAACTTTTGGAGTTCATATTCTATTACCTATGCTGGATCTGGATAGTATTGCCGAAGCATCAAAAGCTGGGACACATTGTGGGTACCTGCTTATTCAAATGATAACGCCAACCTACAGGTCTTATCTCCCACTTGTCCAATCTCTCAAAAGATTTAATCCAGCGAAACTCAATTTACCTTCTTCCAAAAGTTCGCTATGTCCTTATTCTCTTAGGACAAGTAACTTTCAACCATACTAATTCACAAAGGGTGAATTCAAATACTTGTCTATCTGCTCTGATGTGTTCTTAATCTCTCATCCTTAACTAAACATCCTCAGAGACTTATTATCCAAGTCGAAAATAATTCTATCTGTCACCCACTTTTTCTTATCCAATTCGGGGAACAACCCCTACAGCCATACACTGCCTCATATCTTGTTATCCCGATACTCAAGTGACAACTGTCACCATTGGCGAATTCAATTAGAAATCAACTGATCATTCCAGGAGCTTATAAATTCAATGGCACACGCTTTCATCGGATCCTCCAGAACTTGTACAGTCCTCTTTGACTGACCATCTGTCTGAGGACGAAAAGCTGTGCTAATACTCAGTCGGGTTCCCATAGCTTCCTAAAAATATCCTCAGAGGTGGGAAGTGAAGCGGAAATCCCTATATGATACCATGCTCACTGGAAAGCTACTTAATGTTCCACAATCTTCCTTGTACATAAATCCTCATATACACTCTGAGTATCTAGGGGTTTCATAACCAGAAGGTGGGTAGACTTAGTCACTCTATCGACTATCATCCAAATAGCCTTGTAATTCACCTGGGTTCTATGTAACCCATCACGACATTCATGGAGACTTGCTCTCATTTTCGTGCCGTGTCGATATAGGTAGGTGCTGCCATAACTCTGCAGACTTTTAATACTCTACCTTATTCTGCTGACATACTAGGCACTTTTCCACAATCTCTACCATATCTCTTTTCATATCTGACCACCAATACCCTTTTCAGATATTTTAATATATTTTTATTACTTTTCGTATGCACTGTATATCCTGAAGAGTGAGCTTCTGACAAAATTACTATCCCATCAACTGTGGTCTTGGGGAGCACTTATCTGTCTCTGAACCTCTCTGTAAATCATCAACACTCTGTGAACTCTGTCACTGTACCCTTCTGAATCTGACCCACACTATCGACATCATGCCGATCATCATGCTAAGCCTGTCAAATCCGGGCACTGTCATCCGGTTCTAATCTCAGGCTAGCTGTCACACAATCACTGTCATCATCAGAAGGGATCACATTAATACTGAGGCTCACAACTGCTCTAGCAGCTCACGCTCCCTGACCATCATATGCGGTACCATCCCAAAGCTCTTTCTGCTCAAGGCATCAATCATCACATTAGCCTTTCCTGGGTGGTACAATTTTCACAAATCAAAACCTCTTAGAAGCTCTAACCCACTATGTATTCTCATATTCGCCTCTTTCTGTGAAAACAGATACTCGGGCTTTATGATCAGTGCATATCCACAATTTCTCACCGTGTACATAATAGTACCATATCCTCGGTACAAATACTTTTGCTGCCAACTTTAAATCATGGGTTAAATAGTTTATTTCGTAATCGAGGAGTTGTCTGACTCCAAAATTGACTATCTTCCCATTATACATCGATACACAGCTCCTTCATAATTTTAAGGTATCCATACTCACTAAGAACCTCTTGAGCTGTTGGGTATGGTGAAAATAATCACGGTGGTTAGTTCATACTTCACTACACCGGAATCCATGTCACATCTATCATCTTATTCCAAGACCACGTTTTCTTAATTACACGTGTCAACCAAGTAGACCATATTGAGAACTCGCAACAACCCATTTGTAAAAGCAATTTTCAATTATTGCTTACAATTTGACCTTGACTTTAATTACACCCAACATATCATCAATAATGATGATTACAAATCGGTCCAATCCTTGACTTATTTACGCATAAGCGTTTAAGATCCTTCAAAATCGCTTACGTTTTCAGGTACTAACCTGCGTCATTTCCTTTTCTTATCTTAACAGCTCTTATTAAATTTTTACTATGATAACCTTTATGATTTGTCGAATTTTAATATTCTTATCGTCTTAGTAAAGGTATCCTAATGCTAAAGGTATTTATTACGATGATCGATTTCACGTTATAGGTTATATAGATATACTTTTAGACGCTGTCAAGTCTTCAGGCGGGGAGGTATTTTGAAATACCTTTATTAACCTTCAGACTTAACCACATATACTTTATATATCAGTCCATGTGGTTACAATTTGTATTCGCTACTAATTGCTTTATCCCAATTACTTCATATCGTAAAGATGTTCTTACCTAGCATACGCCTCTTACTCCAATACATCTTATATTCAGAATTAAGCATATCTCATCTTAAAGATTATCTCCTTATTGTATCTATTATAACGAAACTCTTGTTCATTATTCATTTCGTGAGTACAATCCTTTACTCCTTTAATTTCAACTGTTACACCCCTTTTTGTCACTTAAAATCTCTATATCCATATTCCGTTAATTAATCCTCCTCTATTGGGGTTCTCGTTTATCAGTATTGTGCTCAATAATGTAGGCATTCATGCCTTTTACTCACTTATATGCGAATGAATGCGGAATGAATAAATGTGTGGCACCAGGATCAATGAACACATGTAGTTCATTATTCATAACAAGTGTGGTATCTTACACCACATCCATGAAACATCAATAGTGTCCTGGTCCAAGACATCCTCTTGCCTTCGTCCAACAGCCTACTTTCTTCTTTTTCTTTTCGGCTATGGTCTCCCTTTTCGTTGCAGCTATACCAACGAAGTTTTTCTCTGTCTCTTTACTTTTCTGTGGGGCGATCTCGCTCAACTGTGAGCAATCAAAATCAATGGTCTGTCTTACCACACTTGACGACCATTTTCACCAATACCGTGTAGGTATAGACCCTCCTTCCGTGGTATCCACCACACATCTCACACTGCTTACAGTGCTTACACTGCTACACTGCTTCGTAGCAGGTCGGGGTCCTCCAAATCACAATGTCCCTCAAGAGTGCCAAAATTTGATGCACTGAGGCCTTACCAATTATCTTAGTCCATTACTCATCAAATCTAATCTTTTACCAATTACCTTTTTCTCATTTTAACATCTCTGTCATTTCTCGATTCTCTTTTCTGTCTCTATTTCAGCCCTTACTACTTTTCCCAATCTCAGAGGCGTGCAATTCATGTTCTTATTTACCCAACTGTAAATCTGCGCACTGCCTCGGTATAGGTAATATCTTCGGGCCAATCAGTCTCTAATTCAAAAGTTGAGCCATTTCATGAACTTTTAGACGTCTCGACTGTCACTTGTTCATAGTGTCGAGGTAATATCTGTCCAAGAATATAACTGAGTTTCATACTCATAAATCATACTCATCAATAAATCAAATCCACTGGGTCAGAGTAAGGACTTTTATCCATAATTTCCTTTAAATCATGTCCGAGATATCATATCATCGGAATGCATCTATAAATATTTCTCATCTTAACTCTGGATGTTTAACACTTAAGATGGGTCGAGCGGGTTTCCACTAATGCTCCGCTGCGCCCTCATATCTCATAAATAATCAGAGCAATTAGCTCCTCACAATAATCTCCACACTCCGCTCCAATCTCGTGAAGCGTGTCTCAATACTATTCGATCTCTCTATCGAACTCAGTGAGGCATGCTTAACATTAGCCTCCATTTCAATTTCATACTGATTCTCATAGTCAAACTCAGCACGACTTAGCAGACTCAGGTCTACCTCTACGACCTCTGTCTCGTGCACTTTCTCATCTATCGCGACTCAAATTAGGCATTCCTGCATTCTCGACCATTTCTTAGTCAAAACCCATCTCGATATACACTATTGTATCTAACCAAGCACAGTAACACGGGGATGTAATTTTTTTAATTACTGACACTGACACACATCAGACCAATTGCTGCTCTGATACCACCTTTATATGTCACGACCCGAACTACCCAAAAATCAGAGTTAATTTTTTGCGTTTTGTTCTTTTCTTTATTAAATTCTTATCTGTCCTCTGATCGTGACCACACTCCACTAACAAATTGGGATGTGCGTCAATGCCAGTCCCACCATACATTTACCATAGTACTTATTTCTTCTCCAGTCATTTATAAATGTTTACAATATTTATACATCCCCTAAAGTTACTTACAAACATGTTACTGTGCTATGCTTATGTAGATACAATATGTACAAGTGTATATACCTTATGTTGATGGGCAGCAGCGGATATCCAGAATGCAATACTGAGTCGCCTCAACTTCAACTGGAGATTATCTGTGGGAGAAAATGAAAGGGGTGAGCACATCAAGCTCAGTAAGGCAATCCTACGAACAAGTAGGTAACCATACTACCTACATGAACGTGGTGCCATGCATAAACCACCCTTTCTCCACACCTTTTAAAACAAATGACATGAGCTTATGATGTTATGTAAATCGAGTTTGCACGAAAAATTCAACATGCAATTATTTTAAATCATTTCTTTCTCTTTAAAAATTTCACAATAAAGTCAGGACTCGACCCCTCCTTCGGGTGATCCTGACTCACACAAAATCATGAAAATTGAGTTTCTCGAAAGCATCGATATCCGAAAACATATGTATATATATATATACAAGATACGAGACTAGGCAATAACTGTATATCGGTAATAACCAGGACTGGCCAATATGTGTCCTCGTGAGTCCCTCTAGCTTCACGGATCCCAGTGAGCGAGGTCTCACCCTGATCGGGAACCGCCCAGGAGGTGGGTCAATCCAACCCGTCAGTCTTATCCGATCTCACGCATCCGAAGATGTTGTATCCAAAGATACCCCGTATCACAAAGATACCGTATCACAAAGATACCCCGTATCACAAAGATACCGTATCCGAAGATACCCCACGGTACATCGTACTCCATGCTACTTGCACGGTACATCGTACTCCATGGACCCATATCACTCTAGGTACTCCAGCCCAAATGGCCTGCTTCCCACAGAGAGGTTTTGTTTCTCAATACTCATTGCCATGTCTCAAAACGCACGTGCGAGCCTATTAAATCGGTGACACACAGTCTACCCGATGCTCCAAGAACGGCTCATCGTATGTTCTCATAAAAATCAGTGCGAGTGATGCTCAGCACTCTCATCAAATCAAGTAAAATTGGCAGAGCCCGCTTTACATCTTCACTGGGCCGCCAACCTCATCCCTCACTCTCACCCTACTTAAGAGGTCTTTTGAGCCTGTTGGGCCTTTTGGCTGACTCTAAGGGCAGACAGCGCCACTCCAAAAATCCAGTAAAACTAGTGCGTGTTAGGCTCAGCACTCTGTATATAAATCATATGAAAATCTTATAAAATCTGGTGCGAGTTAAACTCCAACACCCTGTCTTGAAAATCATGTAAAAATATGGTGTGAGTTAGACTCTAGCACCGTGTCACGAAAAAGCATGTGAAATCTGGTGCGAGTTATACTCTAGCACCTATGCATGTAAAACTCTAGTGTGAGCTCTTGCTCCAGCACTAATGCATGCATCACACAAATCAGACATCGTGCGAGCTGAGCTCTAGCACGTCACTAGTAAATAAAAACACGTAGGTGGCTTGGTTATCTCCAAATAGTTTTCACAGAAATTACATCGTTAAAGGTATGCAATGCTATGCATTTTTCTTTAAAAGTGAGCCAGCCTACTCATGCATGTGTTAAAATACCTCCAGAATGAGCAGGAACCTTTTGTCCTTGCTCCTCCCAATTTTTCCTAAATTTGTAAGTTCTACCCTTAACAAGGGTATTTTAGTAATTTGCCCATTCGGGGCACTAAAATTATTATTTGACCTCTAGACCCTTCAGATAATTTTTAAAGACTGCATATGAACTTGAAATTGCGTAACGTTTACCTCTAGCAGTCCGTAGAATTCCCTTACCTTATTTTCATGTCGAGTCTGACCTTTTCCATTGATGTCACGTCGCGCAGTCCGATATGCTCCCAATCAAATGCCCGGAACTGCGTATTAATATTTCTTAGGTCAGATATTATACAATTTAATTGTATTTAATATTTTCTGGGCTTAATTTAAATCATTGGGCCCATTTACCCCTATTGGGCTCGATTGCACCTTAATGGGCCTTAATGGGCCTTAAGCCCGTTTTCCACTTAATTCTCACATTATCGAGGCCTATTGGGCTCATTGGGCCCACCAATAATTTATTGGGCCTCGTTCTAGCTCTCGAATAGCTAAATTCATTATTTACGACAATTTATCTAAATTTTCATAATTTTATTCAATATATGCGGAAATTAAATCAATATCACGCATAACGAGGTAATTATCATAAATTGGGGTCACTTACCCGAGATTCCATGCTAGTACGTAAATCGAGGTTGTCTCGAGCCCTCGGTGGATGCCAATCGTCGAGCTACACAATTCCATAATTTTCCGGGTAAGTTTTTAGCCCAAAATTAATTAAATTAAATACTTCGAAATTTAAATCGGGTCAATTTTGACCACTACTGACTTACCCGAAGCTCGATTACATCACAGGAATTTTCTCCAATTTTTTTCTCTTTTCTTTTTCCCTTTTTTCTCTTTTTTTCCTCTCTTTTTGGCTGAACCGGTTCAGTCCGGTTCGGACCGGTTCAGACCACCGGTTCTCTCCTGTTTAGTCGGTTCACCGCCGGTTCACTGCCTTGCATGGTCGGTTCTCTGCCAGCTTCCACCGCCAGCAGCTCCGTTGGGTCGTCCGCAACTCGGATCTGCCCTCGGTTTGGGTCAAGCTCGTCGGAACGCCGCTGGTCCGGCTCTTCTCCCTCGGCCGTCGGACCAATTTTCCTCCTCTTGGCCGTTGCCGGTGTTTCCCGTCGTTTCGTCGGCTGATACCGGTGTAGAAAGGACCGCCGTCGCCTGGGCTTTCAGAATCGGGCCTTGGTTCCGCCCGATTCGCCGCCGTTCGCCGCCGGTGACCCTTTCTTTCCCGCGACCTTCTCATCCGTTTTCCGCCGGATTCCGACGTCCTTGGCGCGCGTCACTGGTGGCCTGAAGACCGCCGACCTCTCCTCTTTCTTTCCCGGCCCTTGGCCTGGCCGTTGGCCACCGGACGGCTCGCTGGCCTCCCTCGGTCAGCTGCTTCCGTTTTCTGCTTTCTCACTTCTTCTCTCTCCTCGATTTGGTTTTTCAGATTCCTTTTTTTTCAGATTTATTTATTATTTATCTTTTATTATTTTAATCATTCAAATACCTTAAAAATACCCAAATATCCCTTAAAATTATTATTTTATTCCAAATTAATTAATTTAATTTTATTTAATTTATTTATTATATTTTAACCCTTTTTCGGGTATAATTTCTCCGTATTTTTCGGATATTGTCCCGAATGACTTTTCGATATATTTCTCAATTATCTTCAGGATTATTTTTCCAAACTAAAAATGTCACGACCCAAACTACCCAAAAATCAGAGTTAATTTTTCGCTTTTTATTATTTTCTTACTTAAATTCTTACCTGTCCTCGAATCGTGACCAACACTCCACTAATAATTGGGCTGTGCGTCAATGCCAGTCCCACCATTCAATTACCATCTAACTTATTTATTCTCCAGTCATTTATAATTGTTCATATTATTTATACATCCCCTAAAGTTACTTACAAACATGTTACTGTGCTATGCTTATGTAGATACAATATGTACAAGTGTATATACCTTGTGTTGATGGGCAGCAGCGGATATCTGGAATGCAGTACTGAGTCGTCGCGACTTCAACTGGAGATTATCTGTGGGAGAAAATGAAAGGGGTGAGCACATCAAGCTCAGTAAGGCAATCCTACGAACAAGTAGGTAACCATACTACCTACATGAACGTGGTGCCATGCATAAACCACCCTTTCTCCACACATTTTAAAACAAATGATGTGAATTATGATGCTATGTAAATCGAGTTTGCACGGAAAATTCAACATGCAATTATTTTAAATCATTTCTTTCTCTTTAAAAATTTCACAATAAAGTCAGGACTCGACCCCTCCTTCGGGTGATCCTGACTCACACAAAACCATGAAAACGGTTTACATCACACGTGGGTTTGGAAGGCATGGAAATACCATCATGCAATTTAATTTAAAAACCCAGTTTAAATCATCGAAATCGTCAACATGAGAGACGAGGCAATATCTGTATAACGGCAATAACCAGGACTGGCCAATGTGTCCTCGTGAGTCCCTCTAGCTTCACGGATCCCAGTGTGCGAGGTCTCACCCTGATCGGGAACCGCCCGGGAGGTGGGTCAATCCAACCCGTCAGTCTTATCCGATCTCACGCATCCGAAGATGCCGTATCCGAAGATACCCCGTATCACAAAGATACCATATCACAAAGATACCCCGTATCACAAAGATACCGTATCCGAAGATACCCTGTATCACAAAGATACCGTATCCGAAGATACCCTGTATCACAAAGATATCGTATCTGAAGATACCCTGTATCACAAAGATACCGTATCCGAAGATACCCCACGGTACATCGTACTCCATGCTACTTGCACGGTACATCGTACTCCATGGACCCATATCACTCTAGGTACTCCAGCCCAAATGGCCTGCTTCCCACAGAGGTTTTCATAACTCAATACTCGTTGCCATGTCTCAAAACGCACGTGCGAGCCTATTAAATCGGTGACACACAGTCTACCCGATGCTCCAAGCACGGCTCATCGTATGTTCTCATAAAAATCAGTGCGAGCGATGCTCAGCACTCTCATCAAATCAAGTAAACTTGGCAGAGCCCGCTTTACATCTCCACAAGGCCGCCAACCTCATCCCTCACTCTCACCCTACTTAAGAGGTCTTTTGAGCCTGTTGGGCCTTTTGGCTGACTCCAAGGGCAGACAGCGCTACTCCACAAATCCGGTAAAACTAGTGCGAGCTAGGCTCAGCACTCTGTATATAAATCTTATGAAAATCTTATAAAATCTGGTGTGAGTTAAACTCCCGCACCCTGTCATGAAAATCATGTAAAATCTGGTGCGAGTTAGACTCTAGCACCGTGTCACACAAAAGCATGTGAAATCTGGTGCGAGTTATACTCTAGCACCTATGCATGTAAAACTCTAGTGCGAGCTCTCGCTCCAGCACTAATGCATGCATCACAAAAATCAAACATCGTGCGAGCTGAGCTCTAGCACGTCACATGTAAATAAAACACGTAGGCGGCTCAGTTATCTCCAAATAATTTTCACAGAAATCACATCGTTTAAGATATGCAATGCTATGCATTTTTCTTTAAAAGTGAGCCAGCCTACTCATGCATGTGTTGAAATACCTCCAGAACGAGCAGGAACCTCTTGTCCTTGCTCCTCCCAATTTTTCCTAAATTTTTAGAATTTACCCTTAGAAGGGTATTTTAGTAATTTGCCCATTCGAGGCACTAAAATTATTAATTGACCTCTAGACCCTTCAGATAAATTTTAAAGGACTGCATATGAATTTAAAATTGCGTAAAGTTACCTCTAGCAGTCCGCAGAATTCCCTTACCTTATTTTCCTGTCGAGTCTGACCTTTTCTTTTTCCACTGTTGTCTTGTCGCGCAGTCCGATATGCTCCCAATCAAATGTCCGGAACTGCGTATAATTATTCCTCAGGTCAGATAACATACAATTTAATTGTATTTAATATTTTCTGAGCTTAATTTAAATCGTTGGGCCCATTTACCCTATTGGGCCCGATTGCACCTTAATGGGCCTTAATCGGCCTTAAGCCCGTTTTTCACTTACTTTTTGCTTTATCGAGGCCTATTGGGCTCATTGGGCCCACCAATAATTTATCGGGCCTCGTTCTAATTCTCGAATAGCTAAATTTAATATTTACGACAATTTATCTAAGTTTCCATAATTTAATTCAATTTATGCGGAAATTAAATCAATATCACGCATAACGAGGTAATTGTCGTAAATAGGGGTCACTTACCCGAGATTCCATGCTAATCCGCAAATCGAGACTGTCTCGAGCCCTCGGTGGATGCCAATCGTCAAGCTACACAATTAATTACATCTTCGGGTAAACTTTTCGGTCGAAATTTAATTAAATAAAATATTCCAAATTTAAATCGGGTCAATTTGACCGCTTATCGACTTACCCGAAGCTCGATTGCATCACCGAAATTTTTCCCAATTTTTTTCTCTTTTTCCTTTTCCCTTTTTCTCCCTTTTTCTCCTCTTTTTGGCTGAACCGGTTCAGTCCGGTTCGGACCGGTTCAGACCGCCGGTTCACCCCGGTTTGGCCGGTTCACCGCCGGTACGCCACCTTGCCGGCCGGTTCTCCGCCTGCTTCCACCGCCAGCAGCTCCGCTTGGTCGTCCGCATCTCGAATCTGCCCTCGGTTTGGGTCAAGCTCGCCGGAACGCCGCCGGTTCGGCCTCTTCTCTCTCGGTCGTCGGACCCATTTTCTTCCCTTGGCCGTCGCCGGTGATTCCCACCGTTTCGTCGCATGAGACCGGTGCAGAAATGATCACCGTCGCCTGGGCTTTCGGAATCGGGCCTTGGTTCCGGTCGGATCGTCGCCGTTCGCCGCCGGTGGCCATCTCTTTCCCGCGGCCTTTCTCTCCTCCGATCGGCTTCCTCCGGCGTCGGTAGGCTGCACCGTCGGTACCATTGAGATCACCGGCCTCCCCTCTTTCTTTTCCGGCCCTTGGCCGGGCCGTTGGCCGTCGGACAGCTCGTCGGGATTCTTCGGTCAATTGCCTCCGTTTTTCTTCCGTTTCTTTCTCTCTCCCCGACTATTCTCTCTCTTTTTTTTTTTATCATTATTATTTAACAATTTATTTTATTCATTAAAATACACTAAAAATACCCAAATATCCCTTAAAATTATTATTTTATTCTAATTTAATTAATTTAATTTTTATTTAATTTATTTATTATATTTTAACCCCTTTTTCGGGTATAAGTTCTCCGTATTTTCGGGATATTATCCCGGGTGACTTTTCGGTATATTTTTCGATTATTTTCGGGATTATTTTTCCGAACTAAAAATCCCGATTAATCCCGATTAATTTTCATAAATTAATATCTTGATCAATTTAACCCAAAATAAATTTATTTCACTTTTATTGACCAAGATTTCTTAAATCCATATTTTAATTAAATTTTTCTTATCGAAATTATACCGACTTTCGGTCTTTTGACCATTTTGCTCTTACACGTGTTCGGGATTAATTTAACCCGACCTTCCTTCATACATCCCCCATCTTTTCTTATTTAATTTTCGTATTTTAATTAAATTCGGGTCTTACAACTCTCCCCCACTTAAGGAATTTGGTCCTCCAAATTAGAACCAATTCATATGAGTCCATAAACTACTCCGGTTACATCAATCGTATCATACTCTTAAATTCTTATGTGACCTTTTCCGGAGTGTATTACTACCAAAGGACTTTAATTAGGGAGATCGTCTTAAACCTCAATACTTTCTCTTTCCTATTTAATGCCCGAATCAACTTATCAATATACTTATATTGCACTGAGCTGAACTGTTGGATCTCATATCCTATCACCTATGCTGGATCTGGATAGTATTTCCGAAGCGTCAAAAGCTGAGATACATTGTGGGTGCCTGTTAATTCAAGTGATAACATCAACCTACAGGTCTTTATCTCCCACTTGTCCAATCTCTCAAAATATTCCATCCAGCGCAACTCAATTTACCTTCTTCCAAAAGTTCGCTATGCCCTTATTCTCTTAGGACAAGAATTATTTCAACCATACTAATTCACCAAGGGTAAATTCCAATACTTATCTATCTGCTCTGAGGTGTTCTTAATCTCTCATCCTTAACTAAACATCCTCAGAGACTTATTATCCAAAGTCGTAAATGATTCTACCTGTCACCCACTTTTTCTTATCCAATTTTGGGGAACAACCCCTACAGCCATACATTGCCTCATATCTTGTTATCCCGATACTCAACTGCCAACTGTCGTTATTGGCAACTTCAATTAGAAATCAACTGATCATTCCAGGAGCTTATAAAATCAATGGCACACGCTTTCATCGGATCCTCCAGAACTTGTACAGTCCTCTCTGACTGACCATCTGTCTGAGGATGGAAAGCTGGTGCTAATACTCAATCGGGTTCCCATAGCTTCCTAAAAATATCCTCAGAGGTGGGAAGTGAAGCGGGAATCCCTATATGATGCCATGCTCACTGGAACGCTACTTAGTGTTCCACAATCTTCCTTACACATAAATCCTCATATATACTCTGAGTATTTGGGGATTTCATAACCAAAAAGGTGGGTAGACTTAGTCACTCTATCGACTATCATCCTAATAGCCTCGTAATGCACCTGGGTCCTCTGTAACCCATCACGACATTCATGGAGACTTGCTCTCATTTCCGTGCCATGTCGATATAGGTAGAGACTGCAATAACCCTGTAGACTTTTAATACTCTACCTTATTCTGTTGACATACTAGGCACTTTTCCACAATCTCTATCATATCTCTTTCCTCATCTGACCACCAATACCCTTTTCGAGATTTCAATATATTTATTTACTTCCGTATGCACTGTATATCCCGAAGAGTGAGCTTCTGACAATATTACTATCTCATCCACTGTGGTCCTGGGGAGCACTCATACTGTCTCTGAATCCTCAGTAACTCATCATCACCCACTGTGAACTCTATCACTGTACCCTTCTGAATCAAACCCAAACTATCGACATCCGGTCGATCATCACGCTAAGCCTGGCAAATCCGGGCACTTTCATCCGGTTCTAATCATCAGGCTAGCTGTCACACAATCACTGTCATCATCAGAAGGGATCACATCTATACTGAGGCTCACAACTGCATCTAGCAGCTCACGCTCCCTGACCATCATATGTAATACCATTCCGAGGCTCTTTCTGCTCAAAGCATCAGCCTTTCCTTGGGTGGTACAATTTTCATAAATCAAAATCTCTCAGAAGCTCTAACCCAATATGTATTTTCATATTCGCCCCTTTTTGTGAAAACAGATACTCGGGCTCTATGATCAGTGCATATCCATAATTCCTCATCGTGTACCTAATAGTACCATATCCTCGGTACAAATACTGTTGCCAACTTTAAATCATGGGTCAGATAGTTTATTTCGTGATCAAGGAGTTGTCTGACTCCAAAATTGACTATCTTCCCATTATACATCAATACACAGCTCATTCATTATTTCGAGGTATTCATACTCACTGAGAACCTCTTGAGCTGTTGGGTATGGTGAAATTAATCACGGTGGTCAGTTCATACTTCATCACGCCAAATTCACGTCACAACAATAATCTTATTTATCATCTCTTTCTGAGACCACGTTTCTTAGTTAAACGTGTCAACAAGGTAAATCCTTTTAGAACTTGCAGCAACCCATTGCAAAAGCAATTTCCCCAATTGTTGCTTATAAATCGCCCTAGACTTTAACTACACCCAATATATCATCGATAATGATGATTACAAATCGATATAATCCTTGACTTATTTACGCATAAGCGTATAAGATCCTTCTCAACCGCTTACGTTTTCAGGTACTAACCTGCGTCATTTCCTTTTCTTATCTTAACGGCTCTTGTTAAATTTTTACTATGTTAACCTTTATGATTTGTCAAATTTTAATATTCTTATCGTCTTAGTAAAGGTATCCTAATGCTAAAGTTATCTATTACGACGCTCGATTTTTCGTTATAGGTTATATATACATACTTTTAGACGCTGTCAAGTCTTCAGGCGGGGAGGTATTTTGAAATACCTTTATTAACCTTCAGACTTAACCACAATTACTTTATATACCAGTCCCTGTGGTCACAATTTATATTCGTTACTAATTGCTTTAATCCTAATGACTCCATATCGTAAGGATGTTCTTACCTAGCATATATCTCTTACTCCAATACATCTTGTATTCAAAATCTATCTTATCTTAAAGATTATCTCCTTCGTATGTCAATTATAACGAAACTCTTGTCATTATTCATTCCGCGAGTACAATCCTTTACTCTTTTAATTTCAACTGTTGCACCCCTTTTTATTACTTAAAATCTCTATATCCATATTCCGTTTATTTAATCCTCCTCTAATGGGGCACTCATTTATCAGTATTGTGCCCAATGATGTAGGCATTCATGCCTTTTTCTTACTTATATGCGAATGAAGGCTGTACGAATAAATGTGTGGCACCAGGATCAATGAACATATGTACTTCATTATTCATAACAAGTGTGGTATCTTACACCACATCCATGAAACATCAATAGCATCCTGGTCCAAGACATCCTTTCACCTTCGTCCAACAACCTACTTTCCTTTTTCTCTTCGGCTATGTCCTCCCTTTTCGTTACAACTATACCAACGAAATTTTTCTCTATCTCTTTACCTTTTCTGTGGGGGGATCTCGCCCAACTCTGTGCAATCAAAATCAATGGTCCGTCTTATGACACTTAACGGCCATTTTCATTAATACCGTGTAGGTATAGACCCTCTTTCCGTGGTATCCACCACACATCTCACACTGCTTACAGTGCTCACACTGCTACACTGCTTCGTAGCAGGTCGGGGTCCTCCAATCGTAATGCCCCTCAAGAGTGCCAAAATTAGATGCACTGAGGCCTTACCAATTATCTTAGCCCATAACTCATCAAATTAAATCTCTTACCAGTTTCCATTTTTCCCATTTTTAACATATCTGTCATTTCTCGATTCTCTTTCTGTCTCTATTTCAGCCCTCACTACCTTTCTCAATCTCAGAGGCGTGCAATTCATGTTCTTATTTACCCCACTGTAAATCTGTGCACTGCCTCGGTATAAGTAATATCTCACGAGCCAATCGAACTCTAACTGAAAATCTGAGCCCTTCCATAAACTTTTAGACATCTCGACTGTCACTTGTTCATAGTGTCGAGGTAATATTTGCCCAGAATATAATCGAGTCTCCATACTCATCAACAAATCAAATCCTCTGGGTCAGAGTAAGGACTTTTATCCATAATTTTCTTTAAATCATGTCTGAGATATCCTGTCACCGGAATACATCCATAATCATTTCTCATCTTAGCTCTGAATGTTTAACACTTAAGATGGGTCGAGCGGGTTTCCACCAATGCTCCGCTGCGCCCTCTGATCTCATACATAATCTGAGCAATTAGCTCCTCAAAATAATACCCATGCTCAGCTTCAATCTCTCGAAGCGTCTCTCAATACTGTCCGATCACTCTGTCGGACTCTGTGGGGCATACTCAACATTAGCCTCCATTTCAATTTCATCATGATTCTCATAGTCAAACTCAGCACGACTTAGCAGATTCAGGTCTACCTCTACGACCTCTGCCTCGT
Source organism: Firmiana major (assembly GCA_033439115.1). Taxonomy (NCBI): domain Eukaryota; kingdom Viridiplantae; phylum Streptophyta; class Magnoliopsida; order Malvales; family Malvaceae; genus Firmiana; species Firmiana major. The sequence continues at coordinate 47,455,375 of CM065905.1, forward strand.
GCACTATCTCATCTAACGCGACTCATATTAGGCATTCCTGCATTCTCAACCATTTCTTAGTCAAAACCCATCTCGATATACACTATTGTATCTAACTAAGCACAGTAACACGGGGATGTAATTTCCTAATTACTGCTGAGTGTCGTTTTCTTCAGCTGCATTTGAAGTGGCTTAATTTTTCTTTTCACTTTTTGTATAGTTCTTCTTCTTTTTCTTTTTTGTTGTTTCTTGCTTTGTTTCTTCTGCAGATTGCTTTTTTAGTGTCTTCCAATCAAGCTTCAGTGGTTCTTCATCATCATTAGATTAGGGAGTATTCTATTCTTAAGCTTCAATTCTTATATTATCTGCACACTGAGGACACTATGCACTTTAAGTTTAGGGGAGGGGATACCACTTGAGCATTTTTTAAAATTTTGGGCAAAAATTATAAAATTTTCCAAAAATATGAGATTACCTTGTTTGATTTTGGGATGATTTAGTACATAGCATGCAGTTTTCTCATATTCCGATGATATAACCCCATGATTTAGTCTGACTTTGATTGAATAAGAAGCATGATTATAGGGAAAGCATGAAGTTAAATTCTTGAATTTGTCTTGATTCTGATTGTGATTTCCTCATTTTATGCACATGTCATGTCATGAATCTGTATATTTATTTAGAGAAAGCTTATGTGGACATAGGATTGCATTTGTTCAGTTGATTTTGTACATCATAACCTAGAATTTGTTTGATTTGATCTCGAGGTGAAATATTAGATCACACTTAATTAGGGAAATGATTTAAGTCATCTTTGGATCGTTTGAGTCTTTCTAGCCATCCTTGTACATATTTTACCCCTAGTCACCCATCTGTGCCAAATAAGTTTTTCTCGGTAAATACACCTGCAGATTTTTCCTTAACTTAAACACTTTTTTCCTATCCCTTACCCCAAAAGCATAAAAATTCACTAGAATATATCTTGAGCTATGTATATATGTGTAGGTGATAGTGAAATTTCAAAAAATAAAATAAAAAGAGAAAGAAAGAAGTAAAGAAAAAGAAAAGAAGAAGAAGAAAAATAAAAAAATAGAATAAAATGTTTAGCAAAGAAAATAAGTTTGGGGGAAACAATTATGAGCTCTGACATTAAAGATCCTAGAAGTAATGCATGTTAAGGGGTAATTAAACCTACATCGACTTTATCATACCTTAGCCCCAACCTTACATTACAAGCTTAATAAAGTCCTATTGATCTTTGATTAAGTCTGACTACATTAGTGGAGAGATAAGTGAAAAGCAAACTTATGAGAATGATCACTTGTCATTGACTTTGCATTCACTGTGTTTGCATAATCTGATCCGAGTAACGTACTATGAAGTGGTTTTGACATTTTCACACACACACGAGGAGTCCAATTTGGGTTAGGACTTATGATTGGATGATTATGAATCTTGGACTTATAATTGTGAATCTTTGAGATCATAGTTTGTACTTTTTCTTTAAGGATAATATTAGGAAAATTATTATGTTTGGTACTTGTCATTCATACATTTTTTTTGTTTTGCTTGAGGACAAGCAAAAGCTCAAGTTTGGGGGTGTGATAATTCTATTAAAATAGAATTATTTGGGCTTAATTTCTTAATTAATTATTTTAATCCCCATATTATTTTATTAATTATCCCCTCAATTTAATTAAAATTTTCCTATGTGCAGATAAATTAAATTCGGATGAATTTCAGTCGAAAATAGGCTGAAAACGAGCTAAAAAGAGACTGACCACTTCCAATTCGCAGACCGAGTCACCATTCGTCTGGACACGTGTGATGCCAAGTGTTCGTATTTTATTTGCCTCGAGAAGATAAGATCGACGGATAGCATGCCCACCTTCTGGAAGACACATGTCAGGCCACATCCATAGCCAAGTGGACAAAAAGACAAGTGACGTGGAAATATCTCCTCTACAGTGAATGGAACGAAGACAAGTGGTCAAACAATGCCAACTCATCTATGATTGAAAATTACCATTGTACCCCCAATTTTGTGTATAAATAGAACATGATGACCAATTGAAAAAAGTAAATAATTTTATGGTAGAAGTAAGTAGGGTACGGTAGAAGTAGTTTAGGGTAGAAGTAGTGTAGGTAGAGTAGTTTTTAGGAGTAGATGTAATTTAGCGTAGAAGTAATTTTAGAATAGTTTTCTTTGTTTTCTTCAAAGCTTTCCCGTAGTCACCATTAATTTTTCTTTTGTATTAGCTACTATTCATCACAATGTACATTCTTGTTTTATGAAAAGTTCCTTGTTTCCAGTACATTTTTATTGCTACTTATCAATCTCTCTTTAATATTGCATTTTTACATAATCTGTTTACTATCTTTCATTTGTTATCTTGTCTTTATTTTTTTATTTACTCTATTTTCGGTTGTAATTTAAAGTATTTGGTCTGCCTCGATCATCACTGCCAATACCAGGTTCTGGTGCAGTATTACAGGTCTAATACTGGGTATTGTTCTTGCAATACTGACACAGTGGAACCATGGCAGCATAAGCAGAAAATGAAGCAAAGTAGGGCAGTTACTGTAGCTGTTTTTACTTCCTTGTTTCACGATGGTGGCTGTGTAAACCCCACAAATTTCCTACGTTAATTAAATTATATAAAAATGGAAATAATATATATTAATGGAAGTGTGAATATTCGTTGTAGGGCTCGAGGACTATAGGAACCGAGAAGCTCGTGAATGACTAGGAACCCGAAGATACAAGAAGTGATAAAGCAAATGCAAGTACGAAAGGATTGAAAAATTTTAAAGTATTAGTTGAAAATTGATGATGTAAAAACTTGTTTTGGGAATTCGTGAGGAGTGATGGAATCCCGATAATATTTCATTTTCGAAATAATGGAAATTTCATGGAAGGCATGAATATTGTGTCCTTGGATAATCTCACAAGGAAATGGGTATATATAGATATATATATATACATAGGTGTATATGTATATATAAATATACATGACATTTAAATAGATGGATAATAATATATATGTAACAAATATATATATATATATACTATGAAATGCATAGTATATAATATATAAGTATTAATAAATAAATAAAGCATGAGACAAATAAAAATAAAAAAATGATTAGATGAAATAAAAGGAAATGGAAAAAAATAAATAAATAATAACAATAACAATAAACAATCAACAAATGTATATGTATATTAATATAAAGTATAAACCTAAATTTATACAATGTATAGGTGTTAATATAAAAGATAATATATATATATAATATATTATTATTATTTTATATAACTAAAATGGTGTACGGAATTGGCTTCAAAAGGAAGCCAATCCCGCACACCTGGAAATGAAGAGAAATTAGAAGGCAAATTCAAAGAAAACATGGGAGCGGGAAACCAGGAAAGAAGAGGAAGCCGACTCTGCCAAGGAAGAAGAAAAAGGAAAGAAGAGAAAAGGAAAGGAAAGGAGTTGATCGGCTAGGGAGAAGAGGAAAGGAAGAAGAAGGAAAGGGGGAAGAGAGGAGGTTGTGGGCCGGAAGAAAAAGGGAAGCTATCCAGCCGAGGGAAAAAAATCAGAGAAAGGAAAGAGAGGGAGCTGCTGGCCGGGAGAGAAAAGAAAAGAGAAAGAGGAGAAGAGAAAGAAGAAGAAAAAGGAGAGAAGAAAGGGAGAAGAGAAAGTTGCTGCTGGAGGCTGACCGAGAGAGAAGATTGGAAAGGGGGAGAAGGGTGAGCAAAGAAAGAGTGAAGGACAGGGAAATCGGGAGCTGAAGCAACCAAGAAGCAACCGAAGGAGTCTGTGGTTTGGAGCCGATACAGAGTGGACCAAGAACTGGAAGAAGTTGCAGCAGACCGAGACTGAAGGAAACAGACCGAAGCAGGGGAGGCTGAGTGAAAAGAGCAAGACCCGAGGGCTGAAGGGGAAACAGGGTCCAGTGAAAGGAAGAGTTGGAACCGTGAGGCAAGGAAGAAGAAGATCGAGGCTGAGGGGAGACCGCAGGAGAACTGAAACGGAACTGAGAGGGGGCAGGAATGGGTCCGAACTGGAGCAGGGCAGTGAAGACTGGAAAACCAAGAGTTGAAGAAGGAGAAAACAGAGGGAAGAAAGGAGAAAGTAAAAAGAAAAAAAAAGGAAGAAGAGAGAAAGAAGATAAAAGAGGTAAGAATCTAATGTATATATGTATATTTAATTGTACATGTATATATATTTATGTGATTGTGTATAAGTATGATAATGTAAAGTATATATATGTATATACATGTATGTAAATTCAATGTACATGTAGATAAATGGGTAGTAGATACAAGCATGTTAGTGTGGGTTGAATTAGATTAAAAGTGGGAATGATGAGGAGTAGGCAAACATATATATATATATATGTATGTTTGTGATATTGAATAATGGAAACTAATAATAATATATGTATATATATGTGTATATATATATATATATATATATATATATATTGGTGTATATACATGTGGGTGTATATAAGATAAAAGTGTATTTAAATGAATATATATATATTTGGGTATATACATATAGGTGTATATAATGAATGGATATGTTAAGTATATGTACATACAAGAATATGTATGAATATGTGATAAGGAAAAATGGATAAATAAAAAATATATATATATAGGAGTGTATATGTATATATATATATATATATATATATATATATATATATATATACATTTAGGTGTATATGCATAGGGGTGTATATAAGATGAATGTGTGCTAGTTTATGTACATGTAAAGAATGTATATATGAAATAGGAAAAGAATGAAAAAAAATAAATATATATATATATATATATATATATATATATACATATGGAAGTGTATATATATATGTATATATTTATGTGTACATACATGTAGAGGTATATAATAAGGTATATGTTAATAAGTGTACATACAAAATAATATGTGGTAAGAGAAAATATATAAACGTGCGTGTTGACTTAAGTACCTATAATAATACGTACACACACAGTAGTAACGAATAGGTTACGATTTAAACGCAATTCGGACAATTCGCACGAATAGGGTACTAAGTGTACGATTACGGTGTAGGTGATCGTAGAAGGAATTAAGGGAGGTACTAAGAGGTGTCACCACTTGAGCATGGAGATTTCGATAGATCGAGGTAAGGGGATATAATTTAAAACGGTAATAGTTACTTTCTGAACTTTGATTAAGGAAAGCTTACAAAGACATGAAGTATGATTTTCATGCATGTTTCTAAATTATATTTCCAATCAAGACTATGCTTTTTGTTCTTGTGCTTTTGAAATAAGAACATGTCTTCTGAAATAATCTTTCGAACAAGATGATTTTTAATTCAATGTTTTCGCATATGAGAAATATAGTATGTTTTGAGACAAAGGGCCATTTATGTTGTATGCTAACGCATGTCAACTTCGCCTGTGTGGCGTCTGAACTTCGCCTGTGTGGCATCTGAAACTTCGCCCTTGTGGTTCTGAACACTGTACGACCTTGATTTTTGTCTACAGTCTCGTCGTGGCCATAGGTTCTGAATTTCACCTTCGGGTTCTGTCTCGCCGTGGCCATAGGTTCTGAATTTCACCTTTAGGTTCTGTCTCGTCATGGCCATAGGTTCTAAATTTCACCTTCAGGTTCTGTCTCGCTGTGGCCATAGGTTCTGAATTCCCTCTACGGAGGATGACTTGGTTATTTGCAGCATGATAATTAGATGGGCCGATGTAGTCTCGATTTGAAAATTAAACTCTGTTTTCAGAATGTGATTCTATATTATGTGATTTGACATATATTCCTGTTTTTGGGATTCTGATTATACGACTAGTTTACGTAATATCTGTTAAGTTCACGTACTTAAAGAATTATATTTTGAATCTCGATGTTTCTAATTTTCCTTAATCTTTGAATGTCATTTATATTAGTTTTCAGAAAGTAGCATTATACGTACTGTTGTGTTTTCTACATATTTGAATTGCTAGGATCGTTTTAAATACATCTTCTTACTGGGCTTTTTTCCGAAAGCTCACCCCTCTGCCTCTCAGATTAATTGCAGTGATCCGTAGGCGCTACCTGTCGCATACAAGACGTAGGCTGGTGGGGAGAGCTACCCTAGGCTACTTTTTGTACACGCAAAAAGGTATACATTTACATTCCTGTACCAAACATATCTGTACGTACAGACACGTATATTGGGAATATTTTTGTTGGGATGTAATTTGTAAGGAAAACGATATAAACAATATTATTTTGGGTTTATATTTTGAGATGGCTAGTATTAAATTGAAATCGATATATTGAGTTGTAAAAGTGGATTGGGAAAGTATGCATGGTAGTTGTAGATATCTAGGATCATTGGAAAGCATGCTTGGTAGTTGTGGATAACTAGGATTGTCGAAAATAATTGAATTGCAGGTGGGTAGGCTCATATATAAGCCACTATGCTGCCGAAATTTCTATCGACCGTATAAGCTAAAGTATGGAAATTAATTATAATTACGAGTAAAGAATTAGGAAAAGTGTTCTGACACTGCACAGGAATACAACCTAAGTGAATAAGGGAATAAGTGGGTAAATTAAATTCAAGAAAAAATTTCTCGATTCTTCAAGGGTCAAGGGTCGTTACAGGCTGTTCTGGTCTTAATTTTAGATTTTATGCATGTTTTATGTTACTTTAAGTAATCATATAGTAGTGCTCTAATTAACCGAAGCTTCTTTTGACCCTTTAATCTCTAGTTTATGAGTGTTATTTCCTGCACCCGAGCATTTGTGGTTGTTTCATTTTCCTGCTGTAAGACCCGAATTTAATTAAAATAGAAATGAATGAGTATTCGTGAAGGGAAGTCGGGTTAAATTAATCCCGAACACGTGTAAGGGTAAAACGGTCAAAAGATCAAAAGCCGGTGTAAATTCGATAAGAAAATTTAATTAAAAATAATGGATTTGAGAATCTTGATCAATAATGAAGAAATTATATAATTTTGAGTCCAATTGATCAAGATCTGAAATTTTTAGAAATACCAAAAAATTACACGAAACAATATCTCGAAAAGTATAAAGGAATAATATCGAAAATTATACCGGGAAGTCGAAATAATACCGAGAAATTAATTTATAGACTAAATGAATAAAATATAATTTTTTTAAGATATTTTGAATATTTTAGACTAATTTAATCAATTAAATAATAGAAATAAGTAAATATATAAAATAAATTAAAGAATTGAAAAAAAAAAGGGAATCAGAATTGTCGGGGAGAGAGAAGCAGAAAATGAAAAACGGAAGCCGAGGGAACCCGACGAGCCCGAGGATGCACCGGTGACAGACAGGCTCCGACGAGGCCACGAGGAGGTAGAGGAGAGACCGGCGAGCACGTGGGCACCGGAATCGCTCCGTGCAGTGGCCGAAGGAAGCCGATCGGAGAAGGGAAAGAACCGAGGAGAAACGGCCCGATTTCCGGCGATCCACGGCGGCTGGGCATCAACGGAGGCCACCGATGAGTTTAGGAGGAGGAGCCGGTCATTTTGAGACCGGTAGCAGCCAGCGAAACGGCCGGAATCACCGGCGACGGCCAAGAGGAGAAATGGGTCCCGACGGCCGGAGGAGAACAGGCCGGACCGGCCATTTTCCGGCGAGCTCGAGGCGAACCAAGCCCAGATTCATGATGCGGACGACCCAACGGAGATGCTGGAGGTGGAAGCCGGTGGAGAACCGGCCGGCAAGGCGGTGAACCGGCCGAACCGGAGTGAACCGGGGTGAACCGGCGGGTCTGAACCGGTCCGAACCGGACTGAACCGGTTCAGCCAAAAAGAGAGGAAAAAAGGGAGAAAAAGGGAAAAAGAAAAAGAGGAAAAATTGGAGAAAAATCTCGATGATGCAATCGAGCTACGGGTAAGTTAGTAGTGGTCGAAATTGACCCGATTTAAATTTTGGAGTATTTAATTTAATTAATTTTGGACTGAAAACTTACCCGAAAAATTGTGGAATTGTGTAGCTCGACAATTGGCATCCAACGAGAGCTCGAGATAGCCTCAATTTACGTACTAGCATGGAATCTCGGGTAAGTGATCCTTATTTATGATAATTTACATCGTTATGCGTGATATAAATTTAAATTTCGCATAAATTGAATTAAATTATGGAAATTTAGTTAAATTGTCGTAAATAATAAATTTAGCTACTCGAGAGTTAGAACGAGGCCCAATAAATTGTTGGAGGGCCCAATGAGCCCAATAGGCCTCGATAAAGTGAAAATTAAGTGAAAAACGGGCTTAAGGCCGATTAAGGCCCATTAAGGTGCAATCGGGCCCAATAGGGGTAAATGGGCCCAATGATTTGAATTAAGCCCAGAAAATAGGAAATACAATTAAATTGTATAATATCTGACCTGAGGAATATTGATACGCAGTTCCAGACATTGGATTGAGAGCAGATCGGACTGCGCGACGAGACAACAGTGGAAAAGAAAAGGTCAGACTCGACAGGAAAATAAGGTAAGGGAATTCTACGGACTGCTAGAGGTAAACTTTATGCAATTTTAAGTTCATTGCAGTCTTTAAAAATTATCTGAAGGGTCTAGAGGTCAAATAATAATTTTAGTGCCCCGAATGGGCAAATTACCAAAATACCCTTGTTAAGGGTAAAATTTACGAATTTAAGAAAATTGGGAGGAGCAAGAACAAGAGGTTTCTGCTTGTTCTGGAGACATTTTAATGCATGCATGAGTAGGCTGGCTAACCTTGAAAGAAAATGCACAGCATTACATACTTTCAACGATGAAATTATTTTGAAAACTGTTTTGAGGAAACAGAGCCGCCTACGTGTTTTTATTGATATGTGACGTGCTAGAGCTCAGCTCACATGATGTTTGATTTGTGTGATGCATGCATTAGTGCAGAAGTGAGAGCTCGCACTAGAGTTTTACATGCATAGGTGCTAGAGTATAACTCGCACCAGATTTCACATGCTTGTTTGTGACACGGTGCTAGAGTCTAACTCGCACCAGATTTTACATGATTTTTGTGACAGGGTGCTGGAGTTTAACTTACACCAGATTTTATAAGATTTTCATGTGATTTATATACAGAGTGCTAGAGCCTAGCTCACGCTAGTTTTACTGGATTTGTGGAGTAGCGCTGTCTGCCCTTGGAGTCAGCCAAAAGGCCCAACAGGCTCAAAAGACCTCTTAAGTGGGGTGAGAGTAAGGGATGAGGTTGGCGGCCTTGTGGGGATGTAAAGCGGGCTCTGCCAGTTTTACTTGATTTGATGAGAGTGCTGAGCATCGCTCGCACTAATTTTTATGAGAACATGCGATGAGCCGTGCTTGGAGCATCGGGTAGACTGTGTGTCACCGATTAAATAGGCTCGCACGTGCGTTTTGAGACATGGCATGAGTATTGAGATATGATATAAGAAACAAAACCTCTCTGTGCGAAGCAGGCCATTTGGGCTGGAGTACCTAGAGTGATATGGGTCCATGGAGTACGATGTACCGTGCAAGTAGCATGGAGTACGATGTACCATGGGGTATCTTCGGATACGGTATCTTTGTGATACGGGGTATCTTCAGATACGGTATCTTTGTGATACGGGGTATCTTCGGATACGGCATCTTCGGATGCGTGCGATCGGATAAGACTGACGGGTTGGATTGACCCACCTCCCGGGTGGTTCTCGATCAGGGTGAGACCTCGCACACTAGGATCCGTGTAGCTAGAGGGACTCACGAGGACACACATGGCCATAGTCCTGGTTATTGTCGATATACAGATGTTGCCTAGTCTCGCATGTCGACGATTTTGATGAGATCAAACCGGGTTTTAAATTAAATGTGCATGATGGTTATTTTCATGCTTTTTAAACCCATATGTGATGTGAACGGATTTTCATGATTTTGTGTGAGTCAGGATCACCCGAAGGAGGGGTCGAGTCTTGACTTTACTGTGAAATTTTAAAGGAGAAAGATATGATTTTGAATATAATTGCATGTTGAATTTTTCGTGCAAATGTGTTTTACATAACATCATAACTCATATCATCTGTTTTAAAATGTGTGGAGAAAGGGTGGTTTATGCATGGCACTACGTTATGTAGGTAGTATGGTTACCTACTTGTTCGTAGGATTGCCTTACTGAGCTTGATGTGCTCACCCCTTTCATTTTCTCCCACAGATAATCTCCAGTAGACGTTGAGACGACTCAGTACTGCATTCCGGATATCCGCTGCTGCCCATCATTCAAGGTATATACACTTATACAAATTGTATCTAAATAAGCATAGCACAGTAACATGTTTGTAAGTGTCTCTAAGGGATGTATAAATATTGTAGACATTTTATAAATGACTGAGAAAGAATTAAGTTATATGGTAAATGTATGGTGGGACTGGCATTGACGCACAACCCAATTTGTTAGTGGAGTGTGGTCACGATCAGAGGACAAGTAAGCAATGAAAGAAAATAATAAAACGCGAAAAATTAACTCTGATTTTTGGGTAGTTTGGGTCATGACATGTTTGGTATCAGAGCCGAAATTGGTCTGATGTGTGTCAGTGTCAGTAATTAGGAATTACATCCCCATGTTATTGTGCTTGGTTAGATACAATAGTGTATATCGAGATGGGTTTTGACTAAGAAATGGTTGAGAATGCAGGAATGCCTAATATGAGTCGCGTTAGATGAGATAGTGCACGAGGCAGAGGTCGTAGAGGTAGACCTGAGTCTGCTAAGTCGTGCTGAGTTGACCTGTGAGAATCAGGATGAGATTGAAATAGAGGTTAATGTTGAGCATGCCTCTCAGAGTCCGACAGAGTGATCGGATAGTATTGAGACACGCTTCGCGGGGTTGGAGCGGAGTGTGGAGAATATTTTGGGAGCTAATTGCTCAGAGTATGCAAGGGATTTGAGGATGAGACGGAGCATTGGTGGAAACCCGCTCGACCCATCTTAAGTGTTAAACATCCAGAGCTGACGTGAGAAATGTTTATGGATGTATTCCGGTGATAGGATATCCCGGACATGATTTAAAGGAAATTATGGATAAAAGTCCTTACTCTGACCCAGAGGATTTGATTTATTGAAGAGTATGATTTATGAGTATGAAACTCGATTATATTCTTGGGCAGATATTACCTCGACACTATGAACAGTGACAGTCGAGATGTCTAAAAGTTTATGGAAGGGCTCATATTGTCAATTAGAGTCCAATTGGCCCCGTGAGATATTACCTATACCGAGGCAGTGCGCAGATTTACAGTTGGGTAAATAAGAACATAAATTGCACGCCTTTGAGATTGGGAAAGGTAGTGAGGGCTAAAATAGAGACAGAAAAGAGAATCGAGAAATGACAAAGATGTTAAAATGGGAAAATAGTAATTGGTAAAAGATTTAATTTGACGAGTCATGGAGTAAGATAATTGGTAAGGCCCCAGTGCATCCAATTTTGGCACTTTTGAGGGGCATTGTAATTGGAGGACCCCGACCTGCTACGAAGCAGCGTAGCAGTGTAAGCACTGTAAGCAGTGTGAGATGTGTGGTGGATACCACGGAAGGAGGATTTATACCTACACTGTATTGATGAAAATGGCCGTTAAGTGTGGTAAGACGGACCATTGATTTTGATTGTACAGAGTTGGGCGAGATCGCCCCACAGAAAAGTAAAGAGACAGAGAAAAACTTCGTTAGTATAACTGCAACGAAAATGGAGGCCATAGCCGAAAAGAAAAAGGAAAGTAGGTTGTTGGACGAAGGCGAGAGGATGTCTTGGACCAGGACACTATTGATGTTTCATGGATGTGGTGTAAGATACCACACTTGTTATGAATAATGAAGTACATGTGTTCATTGATCCTGGTGCCATACATTTATTCATACCGCCTTCATTCGCATATAAGTGAGTAAAACGCATGAATGCCTACATCATTGGGCACATACTGATAAATGAGTACCCCAATAGAGGAGGATTAATCAACGGAATATGGATATAGAGATTTTAAGTTGAAAACAGAGGTGAAAACATCACTGAAAAGTATACTGTAAGTGTTGACAAGTGATAAAAAGGGGTGCAACAGTTGAAATTAAAGGAGTAAAGGATTGTACTCATGAAATGAATAATGACAGAGTTTCAATTATAATCGATACACTAAAGAGATAATCTTTAAGATGAGATATGCTTAATTCTGAATACAAGATGTATTGGAGTAAGAGGCGTATGCTAGGTGAGAACATCCTTACGATATGAAGTCATTAGGATTAAAGCAATTAGTAGCGAATACAAATTGTAACCACATGGACTGGTATATAAAGTATATGTGGTTAAGTCTGAAGGTTAATAAAGGTATTTCAAAATACCTCCCCGCCTGAAGACTTGACAGCGTCTAAAAGTATATATATATAACCTATAACGTGAAATCGATCGTCGTAATAAATACCTTTAGCATTAGGATACCTTTACTAAGACGATAAGAATATTAAAATTCGACAAATCATAAAGGTTAACATAGTAAAAAAAAATTTAATAAGAGCCGTTAAGATAAGAAAAGGAAATGACGCAGGTTAGTACTTGAAAACGTAAGCGATTTTGAAGGATCTTATACGCTTATGTGTAAATAAGTCAAGGATTGGGCCGATTTGTAATCATCATTATCGATGATATGTTGAGTGTAGTTAAAGTCTAGGGCAAATTGTAAGCAATAATTGGAAAATGGCTTTTACAAATGGGTTGTTGCGAGTTCTCAATATGGTCTACTGGTTGACACGTTTAACTAAGAAAACGTGGTCTTGAATGAGATGATAAATAAGATGATAGATGTGACATGATTTTCGGTATAGTGAAGTATGAACTGACCACCGTGATTAATTTCACCATACCCAACAGCTCAAGAGGTTCTCAGTGAGTATGGATACCTCAAAGTTATGAAAGAGCTGTGTATTGGTGTATAATGGGAAGATAGTCAATTATGGAGTCAGACAACTCCTTGATCATGAAATAAACTATCTGAACCATGATTTAAAGTTGGCAACAGTATTTGTACCGAGGATATGGTACTACTATGTACATGATGAGGAATTGTGGATATGCACTGATCATAAAAGTCCCAAGTATCTGTTTTCATAGAAAGAGACGAATATGAGAATGCATAGTGGGTTAGAGCTTCTGAGAGATTTTGATTGTGAAAATTGTACCACCCAGGAAAAGATAATGTAATGGCTGATGCCTCGAGTAGAAAGAGACTCGGGATGGTACCACATATGATAGTCAGGGAGCGTGAGCTGCTAGAGCAGTTGTGGACCTCAGTAGTGATGTGATCCCTTCTGATGATGACAATGATTGTGTGACAGCTAGCCTGAGACTAGAACCGGATGAGAGTGTCCGGATTTGATAGGCTTAGCGTGATGATCGGCACGATGTCGATAGTTTGGGTCAGATTCAGAAGGGTACAGTGACAGAGTTCACGGAGTGTGTTGATGGTTTACAGAGAGGTTCAGAGACAGTATAAGTGCTCCCCAAGACCACAGTTGATGAGATAATAATATTGTCAGAAGCTTACTCTTCGGGATATACAGTGCATACGAAAAGTAACGAATATATATATGAAATCTCTGAAAAGGGTATTGGTGGTCAGATGTGAAAAGAGAAATGGTAGAGATTGTGAAAAAGTGCCTAGTATGTCAGTAGAATAAGGTAGAGTATTAAAAGTCTGCAGAGTTATTGCAGCCTCTACCTATATCGACTTGGCATAGAAAATGAGAGCGTCTCCACAAATTTCGTGATGGGTTACAGAGAACCCAGGTGAATTACGAGGCTATTTGGATGATAGTCGATAGAGTGACTAAGTCTATCCACCTTCGGGTTATGAAATCTCCAAATACTCAGAGTGTATATGAGGATTTATGTGTAAGGAAGATTGTGGAACATTAAGTAGCGTTCCAGTGAGCATAGTATCATATAGGGATTCCCGCTTCACTTCCCACCTCTGAGGATATTTTTAGGAAGCTGTGGGAACCCGACTGAGTATTAGCACAGCTTTTCATCCTCAGACAGATGGTCAGTCAGAGAGGACTGTACAGGTTCTGGAGGATCTGAATGAAAGTGTGTGCCCTTGATTTTTATGCTCCTGGGATGATCAGTTATTACAAATCGAATTCGTCAATAGTGACAGTTGCCACTTGAGTATCGGGATAACAAGATAGGAGGCAGAGTATGGCTGTAGGGGTTGTTCCCCAAATTAGATAAGAAAAAGTGGGTGACAGGTAGAAATTATTTCTAACTTTGGATAATAAGTCTCTGAGGATGTTTAGTTAAAGATGAGAGATTAAGAACACCTCAGAGCAGATAGAAAAGTATTGGAATTCACCGATGGTGAATTAGTATGGTTGAAATGTTTCTTGTCCTAAGAGAATAAGGACATAGCGAACTTTTGGAAGAAGGTAAATTGAGTTTCGCTGGATTGAATCTTTTGAGAGATTGGACAAGTGGAAGATAAGACCTGTAGGTGGCATTTCCACTTGAATAAGCAGGCACCCACAATGTGTCCCATCTTTTGATGTTTTGGAAATACTATCCGGATCCAGCATAGGTGATCGAATATGAATTCCAAAAGTTCATTTTAATGAAAATATAAGTATATTGATAAGTTGATTCGGGCATTAAACAGGAAAGAGAAAGTATTGAGGTTTAAGACGATCTCCCTAATTAAAGTCCTTTGATAGTGATTACACTCCGGAAAAAGGTCACGTGAGAATTAAAGAAGTATGATACGATTAATATACCCGGAGTAGTCTATGGACTCATATAAATTTGTTCTAATTTGGAGGACCAAATTCCTTAAGTGGGGGAGAGTTGTAAGACCCGAATTTAATTAAAATACGAAATGAATGAGTATTCGTGAAGGGAAGTCGGGTTAAATTAATCCCGAACACGTGTAAGGGTAAAACGGTCAAAAGATCGAAAGCCGGTGTAAATTCGATAAGAAAATTTAATTAAAAATAATGGATTTAAGAATCTTGATCAATAATGAAGAAATTATATAATTTTGAGTCCAATTGATCAAGATCCGAAATTTTTAGAAATACCAAAAAATTACCCGAAACAATATCTCGAAAAGTACGAAGGAATAATATCGAAAATTATACCGGGAAGTCGAAATAATACCGAGAAATTAATTTATAGACTAAATGAATAAAATATAATTTTTTTAAGATATTTTGAATATTTTAGACTAATTTAATCAATTAAATAATAGAAATAAGTAAATATATAAAATAAATTAATGAATTGAAAAAAAAAAGGGAATCAAAATTGTCGGGGAGAGAGAAGCAGAAAACGAAAAACGGAAGCCGAGGGAACCCGACGAGCCCGAGGACGCACCGGCGACCGACAGGCTCCGACGAGGCCACGAGGAGGTAGAGGAGAGATCGGCGAGCACGTGGGCACCGGAATCGCGCCGTGGAGTGGCCGGAGGAAGCCGATCGGAGGAGGGAAAGAACCGAGGAGAAACGGCCCGATTTCCGGCGATCCACGACGGCTGGGCATCAACGGAGGCCACCGATGAGTTTAGGAGGAGGAGCCGGTCATTTTGAGACCAGTAGCAGCCGGCGAAATGGCCGGAATCGCCGGCGACGGCCAAGAGGAGAAATGGGTCCCGACGGCCGGAGGAGAACAGGCCGGACCGGTCATTTTCCGGCCAGTTCGAGGCGAACCAAGCCCAGATTCGTGATACGGATGACCCAACGGAGATGCTGGTGGTGGAAGCCGGTGGAGAACCGGCGGCAAGGTGGTGAACCGGCCGAACCGGAGTGAACCGGGGTGAAACGGCTGGTCTGAACCGGTCCGAATCGGACTGAACCGGTTCAGCCAAAAAGAGAGGAAAAAAGGGCGAAAAAGGGAAAAAGAAAAAGAGAAAAAATTGGAGAAAAATCCCGACGATGCAATCGAGCTACGGGTAAGTTAGTAGTGGTCGAAATTGACCCGATTTAAATTTCGAAGTATTTAATTTAATTAATTTTGGACTGAAAACTTACCCGAAAAATTGTGGAATTGTGTAGCTCGACAATTGTCATCCAACGAGAGCTCGAGATAGCCTCAATTTACGTACTAGCATGGAATCTCGGGTAAGTGATCCTTATTTACGACAATTTACATCGTTATGCGTGATATGAATTTAAATTCTGCATAAATTGAATTAAATTATGGAAATTTAGATAAATTGTCGTAAATAATAAATTTAGCTATTCGAGAGTTAGAACGAGGCCCAATAAATTGTTGGAGGGCCCAATGAGCCCAATAGGCCTCGATAAAGTGAAAATTAAGTGAAAAACGGGCTTAAGGCCGATTAAGGCCCATTAAGGTGCAATCGGGCCCAATAGGGGTAAATGGGCCCAATGATTTAAATTAAGCCCAGAAAATAGGAAATACAATTAAATTGTATAATATCTGACCTAAGGAATATTGATGCGCAGTTCCAGACATTGGATTGAGAGCAGATCGGACTGCGCGACGAGACAACAGTGGAAAAGAAAAGGTCAGACTCGACAGGAAAATAAGGTAAGGGAATTCTACGGACTGCTAGAGGTAAACTTTACGCAATTTTAAGTTCATTGCAGTCTTTAAAAATTATCTGAAGGGTCTAGAGGTCAAATAATAATTTTAGTGCCCCGAATGGGTAAATTACCAAAATACCCTTGTTAAGGGTAAAATTTACGAATTTAGGAAAATTGGGAGGAGCAAGAACAAGAGGTTCCTGCTTGTTCTGGAGACATTTTAATGCATGCATGAGTAGGCTGGCTAACCTTGAAAGAAAATGCACAGCATTGCATACTTTCAACGATGAAATTATTTTGAAAACTGTTTTGAGGAAACAGAGCCGCCTACGTGTTTTTATTGATATGTGACGTGCTAGAGCTCAGCTCGCAAGATGTTTGATTTGTGTGATGCATGCATTAGTGCTGAAGCGAGAGCTTGCACTAGAGTTTTACATGCATAGGTGCTAGAGTATAACTCGCACCAGATTTCACATGCTTGTTCGTGACACGGTGCTAGAGTCTAACTCGCACCAGATTTTACATGATTTTTGTGACAGGGTGCTGGAGTTTAACTCGCACCAGATTTTATAAGATTTTCATGTGATTTATATACAGAGTGCTAGAGCCTAGCTCGCACTAGTTTTACTGGATTTGTGGAGTAGCGCTGTCTGCCCTTGGAGTCAGCCAAAATGCCCAACAGGCTCAAAAGACCTCTTAAGTGGGGTGAGAGTGAGGGATGAGGTTGGCGGCCTTGTGGGGATGTAAAGCGAGCTCTGCCAGTTTTACTTGATTTGATGAGAGTGCTGAGCATCGCTCGCACTGATTTTTATGAGAACATGCAATGAGCCGTGCTTGGAGCATCGGGTAGACTGTGTGTCACCGATTAAATAGGCTCGCACGTGCGTTTTGAGACATGGCATGAGTATTGAGATATGATATAAGAAACAAAACCTCTCTGTGGGAAGCAGGCCATTTGGGCTGGAGTACCTAGAGTGATATGGGTCCATGGAGTACGATGTACAGTGCAAGTAGCATGGAGTACGATGTACCGTGGGGTATCTTCGGATACGATGTCTTTGTGATACGGGGTATCTTTGGATACGGTATCTTTGTGATACGGGGTATCTTCGGATACGGCATCTTCGGATGCGTGGGATCGGATAAGACTGACGGGTTGGATTGACCCACCTCCCGGGCGGTTCCCGATCAGGGTGAGACCTCACACACTAGGATCCGTGTAGCTAGAGGGACTCACGAGGACACACATGGCCATAGTCCTGGTTATTGCCGATATACAGATGTTGCCTAGTCTCGCATGTCGACGATTTTGATGAGATCAAACCGGGTTTTAAATTAAATGTGCATGATGGTTATTTTCATGCTTTTTAAACCCATATGTGATGTGAACGGATTTTCATGATTTTGTGTGAGTCAGGATCACCCGAAGGAGGGGTCGAGTCCTGACTTTACTATGAAATTTTAAAGGAGAAAGATATGATTTTGAATATAATTGCATGTTGAATTTTTCGTGCAAATGTGTTTTACATAACATCATAACTCATATCATCTGTTTTAAAATGTGTGGAGAAAGGGTGGTTTATGCATGGCACTACGTTCATGTAGGTAGTATGGTTACCTACTTGTTCGTAGGATTGCCTTACTGAGCTTGATGTGCTCACCCCTTTCATTTTCTCCCACAGATAATCTCCAGTAGACGTTGAGACGACTCAGTACTGCATTCCGGATATCCGCTGCTACCCATCATTCAAGGTATATACACTTGTACAAATTGTATCTAAATAAGCATAGCACAATAACATGTTTGTAAGTGTCTCTAGGGGATGTATAAATATTATAGACATTTTATAAATGACTGAGAAAGAATTAAGTTATATGGTAAATGTATGGTGGGACTGGCATTGACGCACAACCCAATTTGTTAGTGGAGTGTGGTCACGATCAGAGGACAAGTAAGCAACGAAAGAAAATAACAAAACGCGAAAAATTAACTCTGATTTTTGGGTAGTTTGGGTCGTGACACCTGCACCTTGCGGTTTTCCAGTTTCCGTCTTGCACTTGGCGTGGTTGATGATTTATGAGCATGCCTGTTTTGGGCTGCTACAGCTTGCCTTAAAGGTTGTTGCAACAACAACTTAACTATAGATGGGAAGAAGTTGTTGGATGGTGGTGCACAAGTTTATTCCTGGCAGCAATAGTAGCAAGAACTTTATCCTCTGTTCTCCTCTATTCCATATTTTATTCACTGTTCATTTCTTTTGTTGTTTTAGTTTTTAGTTTCAATCCATTAAGTTGCTGCTCTTCATTTACGGAACTTTCATATTTTCTTCTGCTTGTGTTTTCTTTTTGTTTTGCATTATTTCAAGTGGGTTGATGATGTGCAGAATCGAGACTTAGCCGTTCGTGAGCACCAGAAGGTGAAGCTCAACCACTTCACTCGCACCTTGCATTTGTTGTTGTTTTGTTATTGGTACAGCTGATGTAGACGACATTGGTCTGGACTGAAGGAGTAGTATGCTGCTAAAGAGCATCGGTTCAGTGCTGGCCTTTCTGGTGTAAGCAGAAGCTAAGTGTGTGGTTGTGCTATTGCATTCGACAAGTAAAGCAGAGCAACAGGACATGTCTGCTGTGATTGAGGTGCATTAAGAAGCAGCTGAGTGAGGAATTTTGGGTGCAGTTGAACTAGGACAGCACCCGAGGCAGAAGCGGACAGCACTTGAGCCGAATAGGATGAGGAAAGTGCAGCAGACAACAGAAGCGGACAACGCCTAGAGCAGCACCTGGACAGCTCCTAGATGCAGAGCAGAAAAATGAAGCATGTACAGTACTAGTACAGTGGACCGCATGGCTGGGAATTTGGCTAAGGCCACGTTTGGCAACCCTTAAATTTCATGTTTGATATTATTTGCTAAGTATTTAATTGCCTCTTATCGATTTTTTTTTAGCTTAGGTAAAAAAATGGTTTTAAATTAATTTTGAATGTTCATTAATTGTTTCCTGCCTATTAGTTTAAAATTTTAGATTAGAATTTTTATCTTGCAATTAGAATTAGATTAAGGGTAGATTTATTTCAGGCAATTTTAAGTTAGTTTTTAGTTTAAATTTAAAAATCCAAAAATATTAAGTTCTCATGCATTATTTAAATTTTATTGTTAAGTTAGTAATTAGCTATAGTTAGGATTAATTTAGAATCACTATTTTAGGTATTTAGATTTATAATTATATTTAGGAATTTTATTTTAGAATTTTATTTCATTAGAATTAAGTTAGTTTAATTTGGATTTTCATAATTAGATTAATTGCATGCACATTTTATTTTTATTGTCTAATTTTATTCAAGTTAATTTTATTTCTTATTTGCAATCTAGTTTATTTGCATTGATTAATTTTTAGCTATTTCAATTATCTTTTGTAGGTTATTGCTTTTAATTGCTTAGAGCTCTATAAGTAATTTTAGCTCTGTGTTATTTTCTTTATTTTACAATTTTTATTGTTTTTAGTACTTTTAATACTAGGGGTAAGATTAACCGATACTTAATTAGGCTAATTAGATTCTCTGTGGGATGATAATCCGGGACTCAAATCCCATTATTACTTGTACGACCCGTGCGCTTGCGGATACACGTCTAGGTCACTCAGAGTGGGCGTAGTCAAACATCAGTTTATTTTTAAGAAAAAGTACTTACAATCAATAAATAACTATATTGACATGTATGTATATTATGGAATGAATGTGGTTGAGGTGACTAATATCGAATCACAGCCCAACGGTTTGGTATTGAGTTATGACAGAAGGAGACGTAAGTGAAATACGAAAAATTTGTGGTGATTTTTCGTTGGTCACGGGAGGGGAGGTCGTGACACGTAATTACATAATGTTTGAAATCAATTAGAGATAGAGGAAAATATAAGTTTAGGTAAATAATTCAAGTTTTTGCTTTTATCCTTTAATTTTAACTCATATCTTTCATAGATTCTAATACTGCTACATAAATATATCTAGAGAGCTTGTTCTAGGTAGTTTAAGTAGTTAAGGATTAATTACGGAGTCTTCTTGTAATAACTAAGAAGTAGGAGAAGATGGTGAGAGAGTTTGTTGATGCATTACGATTAATTGCTTAATATAATAACTACTTATAAAATTTAATGATCAACATCCTCAAAACAAGAAAATAAAAAAAACATGCTAACCAAAGTCTTTTAATTTTTTGAAACAAATTCTTTAATTAACACGACCTAAAAGATGTAATTTTTGTAAGACCCGTAAATCTATATGCATCCATTATGATTCCAAGAATGTTCACACAAGCTTTG
Source organism: Firmiana major (assembly GCA_033439115.1). Taxonomy (NCBI): domain Eukaryota; kingdom Viridiplantae; phylum Streptophyta; class Magnoliopsida; order Malvales; family Malvaceae; genus Firmiana; species Firmiana major. The sequence continues at coordinate 47,476,237 of CM065905.1, forward strand.
TAATCAATGAATCATAAGAATTGGATAATTTCAAGTTCAAAATGTGAATGTGTCATGCCCCGTTTTCGGGAACCCTTCTATCCATACATTCTCAACTACGGTTGGGCTGTGAGAAGATGCAATTACTAAAAATTTATTTATTTACAACGGAATATTTAAATCTTTAATTCACACTCCCAGGTGTGTGTGTAAATACACAAAATTAATTGTATAAATACCAAGTGTTTACATATCATCCCCATAATACTGATTACAATTCCAAGATATAACTGTGCGATACAATATATTAGATACAAAATACTCGTGTACACAAATCTTATACCTTTGCGGATTGTGAGAGCTGTTCAACACAAAAGACTTAGAGATCACCGCTCTCTTACTTCTCAGTACCTGGAGGGGGAAAAGTAGTGGGAAGAGCAAACCACGGCTCAGTAAGGAAATGTATGCTAGCAGGTAGATATCTACTACCTACATAGCCCATGCATGCATAAACCAAAACCATGTTTTCGTTATAAATGGAAATATCATACGAACAATGCATTTAAATACATATTTCTCAAGAGCATTTTCGTGTAAATCAAATGTCGAACTTCCATTTAAAACATGCTCATAAATAGTGCCCTCATGGCACGAATGTGAAATCGGAGATTTATTAAAACATGAAATCTCTTTCACTTCTCAAATCATTCTTTCTCACAAATCTCTTTCTTTTCTGAGATTGTCTCTGTTTCTCGATTCTCTGAGACAGGCATGGAATTTTAGGCAATCAAATATCCACGACTTATGGCCACAGTCAGTGATCCCAGGCCTCACTGATCGGGTGTGTACAGGGTATCACTTCGCCTGAAGGGGGATGGGTCAGTCCTACCTCCGGCTCATCTCAAACCACCTCATCTCCTCGTATACTCACGGTGAAGATACGTCGTGTGTCATCTACGCGATACTCGTACTCACGTGCACCCAGCACGGTACATAGTATACCAACGGGTGACTACACTATTCTACGTACAACCGTGGACCCAAGTCCATACTCCAACTCCGATGGACTTTTTATCCTTAAACCATGTCTCATATACCAGGCGAGCAAGCAGCGTGACACACAGTCAACGCAAAGCTCCAGCGCGGTACGATCTATCGTTAAGGCCCAGCCCGTTCAATTGGCCGTCGGCTGGTATCCCCTTGGGTCCCAGACCCCCAGGTTTACCTTAACTCAACAAAACATGTACGAGCATAGTTCTCGCACTTTCTCAAAACCTCCGTGCGAGTTAAAACTCCCGCACGGTACATCAAGGCTTTAAACCGGGTGTGAGCTAACGCTTCAACACCAAATCTCATCTCAAAACTGATAGATGGCTATTTTCTCTTTTTAAAACTCAAAACACGTTTATTCATAAAGCATGCTTCTTCATGCTAAAGCATGTAAAAATTAGCCAACCTATCATCCACATTTCTCAATCATCAATAACAATATAAAATTGAGAATTTCATTGAAAACATGCATATCATGCTATTTCCTTACCCTGTCCCATTTCTCAATACATATATATACATCATAGTACTTTTCATATTTCCACATCATCTCATAAACTTATAATATCGTACTAGTCCTAGCAATATATCTACGAAATTGCTGTAATTACGTACGAACATCTCTATAGCTAACACACAGTCCCTTACCTCGTTTTACTTGTGTGCAACTATCCGCCTTTATGCTTCTTGCGTTCTAATCTTGACTTGCTCCGGCGTATCATCCGAAACTGAAATTCATCCATCAACATTTGAGTCAATGTTTCTAACTCTTATTCAAGTAAACAATTATCCAATGCCTTAATTACCCATTTTTACCCTTTGTGGTAAATCTCCCAATTTATCCTAATATCAACATTTCCAAACCATTTCCACAACATACTCATCCACTCAAGATATCCCATTCATCAAAAATACTCCCACATTCCACTTTCTCACACTTGACTCTTTCTAAGCTATATGCATTTCATACCATCCTAGGTAGTTCTATCCATAATATGCACACCCAAATATCTTTATAATCATTAACTAAACCAATGTACTTGGATTTGTGCATTAGAACTTACCTCATTGGATTTCCTCTTGCTCCAATTAGGATTGCACTCTATTTCTTCAATCCTTCAAATGGGAAAATGCCTCTAGACTATGTTGTTCTTCTCTTTGATGTGAACAACTTTGTCTCTAATAGCCTCTCCTTAAATCTCACTGAAAATGGCTGGATTTAGGAGTGAGAAACTAGATTTCTTTGAGTTGAAGTGAAATGGAAATGTTTGTCCCGAATTTCTGATGATCCAACTGCTCCCATTTATAGGTTTGACTTGATGAGATCGATCTGTTCCTCCAAAATCCCTCTCTTCTGAGACGTTTTAAAGGTAGGAGATCGATCTGTCGAGGCTGGAGATCGATCTGCTGTCAAACAGAAGCTTAAGGAGATCGATCTGGTCTTATGGGAGATCGATCTGCTTCCAACCCGAGAGCTAAGGAGATCGATCTGCTTCCTTTGGAGATCGATCTGTCCCCTTCCATTTCTCACCTAAGGGCATTCTGGCTCTCCCAGATCGATCTCTCATCCTATGAGATCGATCTGGCCTTCACAAATTCCAGATTTCCTGCAGTTTTTCTACAATAACCCTTACCAAACACCCTTAATTTACTACCATGATCATTTTCTCATTCATTCATCTATGAGACTTCAAAATGGGATCCATCCTCACTACATACACATTAAAACTTGTGTAGAATCTTTGTATGACCAAATGTATACGATATTGCTCAAATGGAAATATACACTTATGTAAATCTTTCCTTCCATTTTACTAGACTACTCATATTCCATTTCGACCACATTCTTCTCGTTTTAAGTTCATTTCTTCCTACCCACTCATAATGCAACTTGTACGTATAATCACAATTCTTACTACAAGTGCATACATAATCTTATGAACTTACATTGCATACACTTAACATTACAATACATCATCTTACTTATGATTTTATTTACATTCCCATGTTCCTTTATACATAGCTATACATGTACGGGGTCTCACAGAATGAAATGTAAATTAAGTATAGAAGTGATTTAATGTAAAGTTTACCTTTGAATTTTTGGAAAATTACAGCTGGAATGCTGCAGAGCAAGGGGAGATCGATCTCAAACGCAAGGGAGATCAATCTTAGATGCATTTTGTAAGAAAAGATTGATCCTCAGTTCAAGCCAGATCAATTTTGATTTGCCTTGGCCAGAAGCAGATCGATCTCATCACTAAGTCAGATCGATCTCTCATTGCCTCGGGTTGGAACAGATCATCCCTTCTCAATGGCTAAATCGATCTCAGAAGTTCTCTGCCTGGCTAAGATCAATCACATTTCCAAGAGAAAGATCGATCTACTGCTTGCAAACTGAAATGTCGAAAGAGATTTCAAGTAGGGAAGATCGATCCTTACCCAAGGAGATCGATCTCATCAAGACAAATTCTATATAAAGCCTGACATTTCGGGCCTTCATCCCTTGAAACGTGAAAACCTTCCATTTTTTAAGCAAAGTAACTAGTTTCTCTCTCTAAATTCTCATTACCTTCCAAATAGAGTTAAGAGAAGTTCGTTTGAGCAAAGTTTTTCTTAGATAGGAGGAGAACAACATAGTTGAAAACGAGAGGTCAAATCGTTGGATTGAAGGAGAAAACGAGTTTTCCCCCAAATTAGCAAAAGAGGAAAAGGTCAAACTAGGTAAGATTTCGATACACCATTTTCTAGTATGATAATCTAGACTTCTTTATGAGTGATTTGGTGTATATAATGTTGGATTAAATGCTCATTTACATGCTTAAACAACTATAACCTAAAATGGGTTTAGTGAGAGAAAATTGAAAATAGCATAGAGCTAATGAAGATTTGAGCATGTAAAGATGTTAATGAGCATATATAGAAGATGCTATGTTGACATTTTGAAATCCATAAGTTGGATTAGATGAGAATTGATAATGGGCATGTTAAGTGTTTGATGAAAAGCCATAGAAAAGAAAATGATGAACTAAAGGCATTGTAAGCATAATGTCGGTTCAATATGAATCAATAGACTCGAGAAGTCTAACGAATTCCTAAGAAACGAATAGAAATGTCGAAATGGACTTAAGAGGAAGTAAAGTCTGATAAGACGAAATAAGGTCAAATTGGTGTAAAATGGCCGAATGCATTGAATTAAACTTTTTGCAAGTGAAAATGATGCATATTGAAGTGTATTGATGTGAATTGTAATTCATTGTAGCTCCGGGAGATAAATTTGAAACCAATAAGACATGATCACGATCGTTAGAAATCAAAGAATCGATTCAAGCGTGATTCGAGGTAAGGGACTTATTCGAGCTATTAGAGATAGCTATATGTATGTTTTCTTACCTACTGCGTGTGAATATATGCGATAAGTATGTAGATATTGATATATCTAGGTGAAAACTACGTATGAGAATAAGTCTATAAGTATAAGTTGCATGACTTCTATGTTATTGTTATGAAAAGAGGTTTTGCAAACGTTTTGAGAAAGAGTAATAATAGATGGGCTCCCGGTTTAGTAAATTGCATGATAAGCTTTTAACGAGTGATTGAAGAGAGATTGCCCTCTCACTCACACTCAGTCAATGGAGCCTTCTATTTCTATTTTATGTGAGCCTAAGTGGCAATGGTAGGTTTACCAGCCTTACTCGCACATCATCTTTAAAAGGGATATTTGAGAAAAGCAAAAAGGGTGTTCGATGCCTCGGGTGATGTTGTGTGTTCCACTTCAGAGCTCGCACTAGATTTTGGGAACCATGCTAGAGAAAAAGAGTACTGCTTAGTGATCTTACTCTGACTATGCTCGTATGTGACCCCTTCGATTTAAAGTGATGGGATAAAGCCGTACTCCATGCCTCAAGTATGTTGTGTGATCTTACTCTGAGTAGCTCGCACATTGTCTCTTGAGCTTTACTGTGTGATAAGCAAAACCGTGCTTGATGCCTTGAGTGATGCCGTGTGTTCCACTCGAGAGCTCGCGCGAGAGTTTATGAGATTGTTGTGTGATGAGTAAAACCGTGCTGGAGCCGTCATGTATTGTTTAGTGATTATCACGACCCGTTTCATTCTTTTTAACCAAAAATCTCGATAAATTTTTCGCATTTATTCCTTTCCTTACTCGGTCGTGAACAAACTTACCACTACACTGTTGGACTGCGAGTCAATAATAAATCCACTTGCAATATCCATTCTCAATTAATAAAAGTGATGTCTTATATTTAAACGTCAATCATTCATTTATACAAAATATGATTACTGACATCTACATCCCCCATAATTACATTTCAAATGACTACTATGTTTTTACATTGTTTAGATACAAAAAGGAATCACTGTGTATATACCTCTGAGTGATAGAGATGCACTGGATGTCCAAAATGCCACGCCTCAATCCTCACTGGGCTACTATGCACGCTCTGTAGGAGGGGGAAAATAGAGAGGGATGAGCAACCACACGCTCAGTAAGGCAATAATGCAAGCATGGTAGATAACTACTCTATCTACATGCTGATAGTGTTATGCATAAATCAATTATAATAGGAGCATGAGGAATAAAAGTATGCCATATGAGTATACATATATATCATGTATCAAAATTATGTAAAATTGGCATATAAGACATGGCAAAATCATCATGTACAAATCATCTCATGCTCGTTGATTTTCAAATCTCATGAAAAGGGCAATTCTTTTATGAAACATCCTTTTGAATCCCATATCTTTCTCATACACATACAATCCCATCACAAATCATTTTCTCAATCACAAACATCATTGCCAATTCACAATTCAAATCGCATAAAGCTCGACCCCTCCCTTAGGTCTACCTTGAACAATCACAATCACACATATGTATAAAAAAATTTGGGTCACCATATCCCAAGTGACTATGTGGATCAACTACATCATAAATCATCCCAGACCACACGCATCTAGGTGTGCAGGTTATCGTGCTGGCACGAAGGTGGATATTCCCTCGTCAGACTTTTTCATCACATAATCATCACGCGGTACATCGTACTCCATGTGATATACACAGTACAGCGTACTCCGCAGACTCATATCATGGTTGGGGGTGCCAATCGTAGGTCTTATCTACCGCATACCAAGAACTTTTCATACCCATGTAGGAGAGCCTCCCTGCCGAACAGAGCCTCCCTACCCCTCCAGGGCTTAAGGATGTTGGCTTAAGGATCCTTCAGTAAGAGAGCCTCCCCACTGAATAGAGCATCCCTGCCTAACAGAGCCTCCCCGACTCCTCGGGCTTAAGGATGTTGGCTTGAGGATGTAGGGCTTAAGGATCTTACCGTAAGAGAGCCTCCCCACCAAACAGAGCCTCCCCGCCTAGTAGAGTCTCCCCGCCTACTCGGGCTTAAGGATGTAGGGCTTAAGGATCTTACCGTAAGAGAGCCTCCCCGCCTAACAGAGCCTCCCCGCCTCCTCGGGCTTAAGGATGTAGGGCTTGAGGATCTTACCAACTTTCATGACCTCATACGTATCATAATATGCAAACTTGTGTGGGTAAAGCTCTAGCACGACTCATGCATCCTATCATAAAGAAACCACATATGAGCATAGCTCTAGTACGGTTATACGTATAAGAAAAACCACTCAAAATCCACGTACGAGCAGAAGCTCCAGTAGGTTTATAAAGCATCATCACAAATCAAATCAAAGTGCGAGCTAGGCTCTAACACTATTCATACAAGAGAAAACATCAAAAATCTAGTGTGAGCGAGGCTCTAGCGCGATTTAATTCACATATCTCGATAGGCAGCTCATATGCATTCAAAACACATCACAAACATGTTTAGCACCTCACACGTGCTATTCCATAACATAAACAAAACACTAGCCAGCCTATCCTTTTATTTGCTTAAATCAAAGCATTGTGTTTTGTGAAAACATTCAAAACACGTGATTTATGGAATTATTAGCCTTACTATCCCTTTTTATACATCCATATAAAACCAAATCATACAACATTCGCAACTATTTCTGCATACCAAACAACCAATTTCTCAAACATTCATGTATTTCATAAACACCCTATATTCTCATAAAATACGAGCAGCTACCTCTATATACTTACAGAATTCCCTTACCTGGAATTGCGACGCGTGATTCCGCTTCCTTAAAGCTGCTTACTCGTGCGGTTCGATTCGTCTCCAACAAACTCTTCAGAATTGCACATAATTGTATTTTTCATCATTATAGTTCATTATATCACAACTCTCGTGTTTACTATAGTCAATTCGACCTATAGTTTCTATTAACGCTCATAAGGCCTATTAACTCATTCCAAATCGATATTAAGCTCATAGTGTTCATATCTCATATATTTCCTCACTATGGCTTTCCCATCAACACTACATGTGCTAATTTTCCTAATTCCACTCTACCCACAATGTAGTTTCATTACCCAATTCAAATCATCCACATTACTCAATTGACAACTTAGCAATTCCCACAAATCACCAACTCATCGAAATTACACTTTCTCACACTAGACTTATTCCATTTTCTAGGTCACACTCTAGTTCCATCACTTCCCAGGTATCTCCAACCATCAAAACACATGCAAATCTACTCCAAAATCAATTAAACATACAATGTACTTGAATTGGAGTATTAGAAACTTACCAATCGAATATCTCTTCTTGCTCCAAATGACAATGCCCTTGGCTCCTTCAATACCAACAATGGGATTTTGGGTTCCAACTATGTTGTTTTCTTCCTTAAGATGAACAACTTAGTGTCTAATGGCATCCCCTCAATTCTCACTAGAAATGGCTGATTTTAGAGAGATAAACTTAGGTTTTGGGTGAAAAATGGAAAGGGTGATGTTTTTCTCAAAATCTATAGATTTTCAGCACCCTTTTTATAGAAATCACTTGAGGAGATCGATCTGAACTAAGAGGAGATTGATCTGGTCCCCTTAATTCCGTCTTTTCATGGCATTTTAAGCATGAGATCGATCTATCGAAGCTTGAGATCGATCTATCGAAGCTTGAGATCGATCTGCTCCCAAACAAAGAGCTAAGGAGATCGATCTTTTCATTACAGAAAGGTTAGGAGATCGATCTGGCCCCATTGGAAATCGATTTGCTCTATTCCATTACCCAAATAAGAGCATTCTGGCTCTTTCAGATCGATCTCTCATCCTATGAGATCAATCTGGCCTTCATATTTTCCAAATTTCCTACAGTTTTTCTGCAACAACTCACACCAAAACATCCTTAATTTGTTGTCATAGCCATTTTCTCATCCATCCACCTTTATGACTTAAAAATGGCATCCATTCATACCTTATTCACATTAAAACTTGTGTGCATTACTTGTATATCCAAAGGTGTACTATATAAAGCCAAATGGAAGCATTTATATTCTTGCAACTTTCTTCCATTTACCACACTATTCATTTTGAGTTCCAATCACATTCATCACTTACAATAACTCATTTCTTCATATTCATACACAATGAAACTTGTATGTACATTACAAATGATATTACACTTATGAACATTGAATCCATGGACTTACATCAATTACACTTTACATTACAAGTCCATTAGCATTCATTGATCCAATTATACACATTACAACTATACATATACGGGGTCTTACAGTCGTCCCTCCTTTAAGGAATTTGGTCCTCCAAATTAGAACCAAGTCACTCTTTAAAAAGTTGGGGGTACTTCTCTCGTATCAAGTTCTCCAATTCCCATGTGGCCTCTTCCACCGTGTAATGTTGCCAGAGAACTTTCACCAAGGGAATTGTCTTTGTCCTCAACACATTTTCCTTTCTATCCAATATCCGAACCGGCTTCTCCACATATGTCATACTCTCATTGAGCTCCATCGGCTCATATCTTATCACATGTGCTGGGTCCGGGTGATACTTCCGAAGCATAGAGACGTGGAAGACATTATGTTACTACTGTGTAAGGTGACAAATGTCCCCTCTACTGTGTGATACAGGGTGGTATGAAATCCCATTATATGTCTCATGTTCATTGATTTACAAAGAGATTGTAAGTGTGTTTTGTGTGAATTGATAAATAAAGCTGTGTGGTTTTCAAAGATTGAATCGTGTGAATTGATGATGTATATGCATGTACCCATCTAGCGAATTAATGGTTTCGTATCGATGGAAGATGTTTTGAAAGAATGCATATGTTTTATAAGGGAAATAAATGATTATATTTTAGCATGTAGATAGTGTAGTTGTCTACCTGCTATCATATTTTCCTTACTGAGCGTGTTAGCTCACCCCTTTATTTCCTCATCCACAGATACTACGCAGTAGTGATTACTGCAGTTGCCCTGCTACGGTGTGCTCCAGTTCTCTAGCAATATAAAGGTATACATTAATGAGAGAAAAATTTTGTATCCTATAATTTAATGCACAGTCTAGTGATCTTTTATACGAAAAGGATGTATATAATAGAAACTGATGTAAACGTTTCCGCACATATTTATAAAAGAACAGTTTCTATTTCATTAAACGAATTTAAATTATGAATGGATGAGATGTGGATATGGATGTTGATTCGCAGTCCAACTGTTAGTAGTAAATTAAGTCACGGGAAGAGGGTCGTGACAATTTTTCAGTAATCTATTGCATAAGTATGAAAATTTAGGCTAAATTTTTCACTTTTCTCTTAACACTTGTTTATTATGATTGTACATTCTTACAATGTTTCTAGGTCTCAAACTACCTAAGGTCTCACTTCGATTTCTTAGTGACTTCTATTTATTAAGCCAAGATGCAATTATCGATTTCGATAAAATTTCAGTAGCATAACAGTTTATATTTGGTCATATTCAACCTGCAAGGTACGAAGTATAACAGCTTATATCCACAAGGCAGTTGATTTTATATTTACTTTCTCAATCATAACAAATGATCTTATTGTCTATATTACTTCATTTACATCTCATAACACAATAATTAACTTCCATAATTATGTTTTAACTCAATAGACATCCTGAATCATGTACTAAAAGGTAATTGTCTAAAAATAAACACAATTAAATAGTATGAACCTATATCGATATGAGCTATGAGATCTTCGAAGCATTAACTTCAAAATTCAAAATATAGTTGAATGCAAAAAATTGAAATTTAATGTAATCTAAGCATGTAAGATCTTTTTTCTTGAAATTGCATACATCTGCATTCATTCTCAAAGCATAACCATTTTTTGAAATTACATCACCTAATCTGAAACATATGACATATCAAAATATATTCATATATCAGAAATATCTCTTAGTCGAACCATAGCTTATATTTGAAATTTATCACATATTGAAATATATTTTATTTCGAAATATAACCCATATCGAAACATATTCCTTATCCGGAATATGTCTCATATCTGAAACATTTTCACATCCTAAACATATTTCTTATCTGAATTAACTTATACCTCATGGTGCTACTTCTCACCTCAATGATCACTGATTAATTTCTTATTCATATCAATGATCCAATCACGCTTTCTTTTACATTTATAATCCTCAAACATTATTTGATTTCTGTTTGAGGACTCAAATTTACTCCACATGATGCTACCTTGCATCTATGGATTTAATTTAAAATTTTTTAAATCCAAAATTATCTCGCATGATGCTTCTTTGTATCTTAAAGGAGAACTACTAACCCATTTTTTTATGCAAAATTATTCCTTATCAAACTATAATTTATTGATAGTTCACCCAATTCGATTGCGAATTGAATCTATAAGAATTTCCAAATTGAGCTTTCTTTACTTTAATTCCTTATTTATGAATTCACTTAGTACCTTATGCAGATTCAGTTACATGGCATGCAATAGCTACAACAATAAACATTAAACAATTCATATTGTATGATACAGATCTATATTGAGTGAGGGTTGCTTACCTTGTATGTTATACATGCTATGTCAGACGTGGTTCAGTTACTCGGCTTACAGATTTTGAGCTTAGTGTGCGCATACACCAACTTTGGCCAAACTCGTGTTCATCGTCTATCATCACACTACAGGTATACATATTGAAATTAGGTTAGTTTCATTCGAATATAAATTTAAATAAATTTTTTAAAAAAATTAAAAGGGTCAATCCGGCCTCTTTTACCAGTTTTTCCTTAAACCAAGATGATTGAAAAATCTATTTTCTTTTTCTTTTATTTTATTTTCTTTCCTTCTTTTTTTTCTAGCTGGACCAGTTCAGCCCCTTTCTTTTTTTACTGAGCTGGTCCATATCGGTTCAACTACTGTCCAATGGTTTAAGGGCCATCGGATCGGTTCACGGCGTAAAAATCCTCTTCCTTCCTCTTCTCTCTTTGTCGATCTCCCTCATCGATCTGACTCTTGTCGGCATAGCAGAGGCGGTAGTGGCAGACAGGCAATCGAATGGTGTTAGGCTTCCTCTCATCGGCCCCTTAAGCCCCTCTGGTGGCTCGACAGCTCCCTCTTCCTTTCTTTCTCATCATTCTCCTCTGTTATATAGGAAAAGATAGAAGGGTCGGGTTTTTTCGATCCTTCTCTTCTTTTTTTTCTTTTTATAATACATATATCTATATTACATATATATATATTAATATAATATGTTATATAGATAAATATCTATACGTATTATATATTATTATAATATATTATATAGATAAATATCTATATATATTATATATTTTATTTATTTATATATTTCTATATATATTTATTTACTATTGATGGTGGTCGTGTCACCAGAAATCACGTGTGCAACTATCCGCCTGCCACGTGTCAAACCAAAACCGAGCCACGTGGCAGATTTGACGACAGTGTGGCGCGGCAGACCTCCATCGCCCATGTCACGACATTGGTCTTCCGCACAGTCTGCGGTAGAGGGGTCCCGCACAACCCGCGATAGAAGTCCCCCGCACAGCTTGTGACAGTCTCCCGCACAGACTGCGGTGGAGGTCTCCCGCACAGTCTGCGGTAGAGGTCTCCCGCACAGCCCTCGATAGAAGTCCCCAGCACAACTTGCGATAGCCTCCCACACAGACTGCGGTAGAGGTCTTCCGCACAGTCTGCGGTAGAGGTCACCAGCACATCCCGCGATAGAAGTCCCCCGCTCAGTCTGCGGCACAGTCTCCCGCACAGCTTGGGACATAGTCTCCCGCACAGTCTGCGGTAGAGGGCTCCCGCACAGCCCACGATAGAAGTCCCCCGCACAGCTTGCGACATAGCCTCTCGCACAGACTGCGGTAGAGGTCTCCCGCACAGTCTGCGGTAGAGGTCCCTCGCTAGCTGCTTGAATTTGAGGCGCGACAGAGTGCTCTATGACTCTGTCGCGGCCCAGACACGCGCCTGGGCCTCAGCTCGAACCGACTTGCAGAAACCTATAAATACCAGGTGAGCTCTTTGAATCAAAGGATCGAAAACCAAAAAACCAAAAAGAAGGAAAAAGCTTTAAACTCTCTGATTTAAGCAATATATTCTCTTCTTCATACATTCACAACTCCGAATACTGACTTGATCATCGGAGTGCGCGTGCAGAGACAAATCCCTGCCCCCTCTGATTCCTGTTGTTTTTGCAGGATATACGAAGAACACGTGGAACAAATTGCATCGACGTCACCCTTTTGTCGTTAGTGCAATTAGACTACGTGGAAAGCATTTTCTTGTTGCTGTCAGGTAGGCAACATCAATTGGCGCCGTCTGTGGGAATTCTGACAAAAAGTCAGGTTCTCTATCAAAATGGTGCGGACATGTTCTGCAGCAGAGTTGACAGGAGGGCAGAATTCCGTGAGTCCCCCTGTCAGATCAGAACAAAGACGAAGACATGGTGAAAGGGGTCAGAGAGAAGCCGTGGTTTCTCTAGAAGAATTTGAGACCCTGAAGCGCAAAAATGAAGAGACCACGACAGCTTTGAAGGCTATGGTGAGCTTCTTCAGAGACGCTCTCCCCCAATTCAGCTTGCCCCATGAAGTGCAGCAGTTAGTGGGAGAAAACACACCTCTGCAGATCTATGAGAGAGGTCAGCCCTCCACCCTGGTAAACGCTGGACAAGAGGCAGGAACACGAAATAATGCCACTACAGATCCAGCAAGGCAGAGGTCTTCCCCAATAGATAGGCGGCAGAGCTCAACCGCGGACCTTAGGCGACAGAGTTCGCCCACAGCACCTGTGCGGCAAGGCTCACCCACAGACCTCATGCGGTAGAGGTCTCCCCCAGTAGATATTCCACGGAGCTCGCCCGCAGCTCAACGGCAGCAGTGTTCACCACTGGCCGATAGGCGACAGAGCCCACCAAATGTGCGGCAGAGCTCTCCCGGGGACTACATGCGGCAGAGCCATCCCGCAACATATGTGCGACGGTGCTCTCCAGCCGCTGATAGGCGGCAGAGTTCTCCTCTGCCCGGCAAGCGGCAGACTTCTCCTATAGCCGATAGGCGACAGAGTTCCCCCACATACCGCAGCTCATCTCCCGTGGAGTTGGAATATGGTTTAAGAGAATGTAGGGCTAGGGAGCGACGGAGACAGAGAGGCCAAGACCCTCGAGAAGGTCTCGAAATTACAAGTCCCGGAATGGGAGGTGCTGGAAGAGGTGCTTATCAGTCAGACTCTTCTAGACCCGAAGGGACAAGGCCATGCTCAGCTCGAGGGTCGGAGGACGTAGAGAAGGTCGTCCAAAGGATCCTCGAGAAGAAAAAACTGGTGTTTCCAGATGACGGCCAAAGGAGGAGAATCCCATTCAGCCTGGAGATCATGAACAAACCTTTGCCAAAGAAGTTCAAAATGCCTTCCATGGCCATTTATACTGGCAAAGCGGACCCCTATGACCACATACAGAGTTACGAGTCCCTCATGCTGCTGCATGGGTGGGAGGACGAAATTATGTGCAGGGCTTTTTCCCTCACATTGTCCGGGCACGCTCTAAAGTGGTTCAACGGGTTGAGCGAAGGTTCAATCTCCTCTTTTGACGAGTTGAGAAATGAATTCCTCAAAGTCTTCATGATCCACAGCCAGAGGAAGAAAGATACCACCTACCTACTCACGCTTAAACAAGGGAATAAAGAACCCTTGAAAAGCTTCGTAGACCGCTTCCGAGATGCAACCTTGGAAGTCGAAGATCTACCGGTAGGCGTAGCCTTGGCTGCAATGCTGCAAGGGACGAACTCCGAAAAGCTACAAGAATCTCTCTCTCTCGATCAACCGATGACAATCTCTGACCTCTTTGCCCGGGCTAACAAGTATGTAGCTCAAGAAGAAGTGATGAAAATGATACAGCCCAAGGAAGCAAAGGAAGGAAAGAAGAGAGAGAGAGATGCTCCCGAGAGAAGCTCCCCAAGACCCGTGAGAGTAGACAAAGCCCCTAGGCTCAGGTATGAAGGTTATACCAGGTTGAACGAGCCTCGCACTGCGATACTGGCAGCTATCGAAGGGGCAGGATTATTAGAATTCCCCAAGAAGAAAATTGGAGATGTAGGACGAAACCCCGAAGCCTACTGTGAATTCCATTGTGCTCACGGTCACCCAACAGAGAGGTGCAGAAATTTAATGGACCAGTTGGAAAGACTGGCCAGAGAGGGGAAGATCAACCGCTTCCTATGGAGAAGCGAGAGACCCCGTTATCCTCCGCGTGACCAAAGGAATGATCGTCCACGGACTGGGGCAAATAATGACAACAGAAGGGATAGGCCTAGAAACGAAGTAGTCAGGCCAATCCCCCGTGCTAATCCGCCAAACAACGAACCTACAGCCCCCGCAATAAATGTCATCGCAGGGGGGGACTCAAGTGCAGGAAGCTCCTCTACTTCCCGTAAAAGTTACGCTAGGCAAGCGTATCAGGTTAACGTTGTGATGGAAGAACAGGCGGATGAAGAGCCCATCATGTTCACTCCGGCTGACAAAGGTGATATTGTCATGCCCCATGACGACCCCATGGTGATATCCACTGTAGTGGCCAAACACCCGGTGAGCAGGGTTCTGGTCGATAACGGGAGCTCAGTAAACCTAATCTATTGGAATTGCTTCGAAAAAAATGAGCATATCCGAAGATAGGTTAAAGCCCGTTATGGCGCCACTATACGGATTCATGGGCGAACGAGTGAAAGTTGTCGGGTCCATAGAGTTGCCTGTGACTCTTGGAGAACACCCGAAGAGCGTAACCCGACAAGTGTTGTTCATGGTGGTCAGATCAACCTCCGCTGCCTACAACATGATTTTGGGCAGACCTGTGCTGAATGACATGAGGGCGGTGATATCCTCTTGCTATCTATTGATGAAGTTTCCCACTCCCAACGGAGTCGGGCAAGTACGAGGAAACCAAAGGAGTGCCCGTACTTGTTATCTCGCTTCCACTGCTAACAAGGTAGCACAGAGAAAAGAAACCTTATGTATCGACGATCCGCCCAAACCTCAGCCTATGGAGGAAACAGAAGCCATTGAGCTAATAGAAGGGGATGGGAGAAAAAAGGCATTCATAGGGACTCAACTGGGCGAACCACTAAAGAATGAGATAGCCGAGTGTCTGAGAAGAAACTCGGATGTCTTCGCCTGGAGTCCGACGGACATGCCTGGAATTAATCGCGAAGTGATATGCCATGAGCTTAATGTCATACCCAGACACAGACCCGTCAAACAGAAGAAGAGGAGTTTCGCCCCGGAACGACAAAAAGCAATCACTGAAGAAGTGAATAAACTCCTGGGCGCCGGATTCATCCGAGAGGTCTACTACCCTGAGTGGTTGGCCAATGTAGTGATGGTAAAGAAATCTAGTGGGAAGTGGCGAATGTGTGTGGATTTCACCGACCTGAACAAAGCCTGCCCTAAAGATTCTTACCCCTTACCTCGGATAGACAGACTAGTAGACGAAACATCCGGCTATGAATTCCTCAGTTTCTTGGATGCATTCTCCGGGTATCACCAAATTATGCTTCACCCAGAAGACGAAGAAAAGACTTCCTTTATAACCGACGACGGAACCTATTGCTATAGGGTAATGCCGTTCGGTCTAAAGAACACGGGAGCCATCTATCAACGAATGGTGAGCAAAGTGTTCAAAGATCTTCTGGGAAATACCATGGAAGCCTACGTGGATGATATGATAATCAAGAGCCGCGTAGGAGAGTCTCATACTGATCAAATGTCCAGAGTATTCGAAGTATTGAGGAGATTCAACATGAAGCTAAACCCTGAAAAGTGCTCATTCGGGGTAAGATCAGGGAAGTTCTTAGGCTTCATGATCACTAATAGGGGCATTGAGGCAAATCTTGAGAAGGTGCAGGTGGTCATTGACATGAAACCCCCAACCACCGTAAGAGAAGTCCAGAGATTGACAGGCAGAATAGCAGCTCTGAATCGCTTCTTGTCAAAATCAGCAGAAAGGAGCCTGCCGTTCTTCAAAACTCTACGGGGGGGGGGGGGGGGGAAGAACTTCGAATGGATAGAAGATTGTCAAAAAACCTTTGAAGACCTCAAGGAATACTTGAAACAATTGCCTTTATTAACAAGGCCCCTGGAAGGAGAACAACTCTATATGTATTTGGGAGTCGGTGATTTCGCCGTCAGTGCGGTGCTACTGAAAAAAGATGAAATGGTGCACCGTCCCATCTACTACGTGAGTAAAGTGTTATTGGATCCAGAGACCCGCTATCCGCTGGCCGAAAAGCTAGCATTAGCCCTTTTGATGGCCTCGCGAAAGTTGCGCCCGTATTTCCAAGCACACCCTATCACCGTCTTGACAGATCAACCGTTAAGACAGATCCTCCAGAAACCTGAACATTCAGGAAGGTTAGTGAAATGGGCAGTGGAACTTGAGGGATACGAAATCACATTCCAACCACGGCAGGCTATCAAAGGTCAAGCTCTGGCCGACTTCATCGTAGAATGCACTATCCCAAGCGACAGCAGTGAAGGGGAGGCTCACCCATGGTTGCTGCATGTCGATAGGGCATCAAGTGCCAACGGAAGTGGAGCGGGTATAGTCCTGGTATCACCCGAAGGAAAATCCCTTGAATACTCCCTACGGTTCGGATTCCCCAGTTCGAACAATATAGCGGAGTATGAAGCTCTTATAGCAGGGATGATGTTAGCGAAGAAGCTACAGGTTCACCACTTGATAGCACACAGTGATTCTCAATTGGTGGTGAACCAATTCAGCGGAAAGTACGAGATACGGGAACCGATGCTGGTCCCTTACTTGAAGAAAGTCCAACTTCTGGCACAGACTTTCAAAAGCTTTCAGCTGATACAAATCAACCGGTCCGAAAACACACATGCTGATGCATTGTCTAAGTTAGCCTCTTCCACCAAAACACGAGGAAGGACAGTGAAGGTGGAGAGGCTCGAACGACCTAGTATTGAAGAGGTCGAAGTGTGTGACATTCAAGTGGGAAACGATTGGAGATCCCCATACAAACAGTATCTCACCGACGGAACACTCCCCCAAAATAAGGACGAGGCTCGTCACTTAAAAATACAAGGGGCAAAGTTCACACTCATCAATGGAGAACTGTATAAAAGGGGATATTCGTCGCCCTTATTGAAATGTCTGGGACCGGAGCAAGCAAGCTACGCTTTAGCCGAAGTGCATGAAGGAATTTGCGGCCAACATTTAGGAACGAGAGCTCTTACTGCTAAAGTACTGCGATCGGGATTCTACTGGCCAACGTTGAAGAAAGATGCGATGGACCAAACCCGCAGGTGTGACAAATGCCAGAGGTTTGCGCCTATCACAACAGCCCCAGTGACTCCCTCTCAAGGAACAGTACAGCCAATTCCTTTTGCACAATGGGGATTGGACATCCTTGGACCTTTCCCCTTAGCCATGGGTCAAAGAAAGTTCCTATTAGTGGCTACCGATTACTTTACAAAGTGGATTGAAGCAGAGCCTTTAGCCACAATCACGAAAAAGAAAGTGGAGGCAATGGTGTGGAAAGATATTATCTGTCGATTCGGAATTCCCCGCATCTTAAATGCCGACCATGGAAAGCAATTTGATTGCAACGCCTTCCGTGAATTTTGTAAGAGCCTCAACATTCAGCTAAGGATCTCCTCAGTGTCGTATCCTCAAGCTAATGGACAGGCCGAAGTCAGTAATCGAACTATCCTTCATGGGCTGAAGACCAGGCTAGACAAAGCAAAAGGGGCATGGGTGGACGAATTGCCTAGTGTTTTATGGGCATATCGTACCACCAGTCGTGTGTCGACTAAAGAAACGTCATTCAGCCTTGTATACGGCGCAGAAACACTGATCCCCGTGGAAATTGGAGCGTTATCACCAAGAGTGATACCCTTAGTAGAGGAAGAAAATTCACAAGCTCTAAGGGAAGGCTTGGACCTACTCGACGAACATAGAGAAACCGCGGCTATTCGATTGGCATCCTATCATCAGAGGGTGGCCAACTACTACAATAGCCGGGTGAGAGATAGGCCAATGTCTGAGGGAGATCTAGTGCTTAGAAAGTCGCAGATCACGAATGCCCTGAAGGAGGATAGGAAATTCAGAGCCAATTGGGAAGGTCCATACAGAATCTGATACAAGATCGGACCTAACACCTGTGTTCTGGAAACTCTACAAGGGAAGAAGATAGGGAAAACATGGAATTCAAATCACCTAAAGCTGTATTTGAATTAAGCACCATATTTTCTTTCCTAAACATTATTATCATTTATTTATACCATCACAAGATATTGTCATCAAATCATCACGCAGAATGTCATTTCATTATACATCTGCAACTTCTATGCATCTAAATCTTGTGACAGGTATTCAGACGAGCCGTAAGAGCCTGAGGCGCTATGCGTCACTGTGGCCAGGCGTAGTTCAGACGAGCCGTAAGAGCCTGAGGCGCTATGCGTCACTGTGGCCAGGCGTAGTTCAGACGAGCCGTAAGAGCCTGAGGCGCTATGCGTCACTGTGGCCAGGCGTAGTTCAGACGAGCCGTAAGAGCCTGAGGCGCTATGCGTCACTGTGGCCAGGCGTAGTTCAGACGAGCCGTAAGATCCTGAGGCGCTATGCGTCACTGTGGCCAGGCGTAGTTCAGACGAGCCGTAAGAGCCTGAGGCGCTATGCGTCACTGTGGCCAGGCGTAGTTCAGACGAGCCGTAAGAGCCTGAGGCGCTATGCGTCACTGTGGCCAGGCGTAGTTCAGACGAGCCGTAAGAGCCTGAGGCGCTATGCGTCACTGTGGCCAGGCGTAGTTCAGACGAGCCGTAAGAGCCTGAGGCGCTATGCGTCACTGTGGCCAGGCGTAGTTCAGACGAGCCGTAAGAGCCTGAGGCGCTATGCGTCACTGTGGCCAGTCGTATACAATCAACCAAGCCGTAAGAGCCTGAGGCGCTATGCGTCACTGTGGCCAGGCGAGTACAATTAACCAAGCTGTAAGAGCCTGAGGCGCTATGCGTCACTGTGGCCAGGCGAGTACAATTAACCAAGAGGTAAGAGCCTGAGGCGCTATGCGTCACTGTGGCCAGGCGATAAAAATATCAAGGCTATAAAAACTAAAGACGCATACACGTCACAGTAATCAAGCCTTAAACAATTATACGTTCGCTCAAAAAATTCTTTCTGAAAGTTTACCTTTCTATCAAGAATTGGGGAGCATGCACGAATACATTCAAACGAATACATTCAAGCAAAATAAACAGACAAAGAATGATAAATGATAAATAGAGAAGTAATGCAATACAAAGCATGAACAAAAATCTCAATTTCATTTCATTCAAAAGTCATTGCAAACAGATCTTTAACAGATCTTTACGATTACATTCGACAAAAGTACAAAGTTAAAATAAAAAACAAAAAACAACAAAGTACTTGAAAAGAAATACAAAAAACAAAAATAGCTATCTACTCTTCGGGAGGAAGCTGGGGATCAGCTGCAGACGGACCATCACTTCCCAAGGACTGCTGACCCTCCTCGTCGTCTAAATCAATAAGAGCCTCGATAGGCTCGGGAGCACCATCCAAATCCATGGGCTCCCAAGGACCAGTGAGGTTGACGAGGTCATCTTGGGCAGTCCTCTTAAATAACTCGTCTGCAGGTTCAGCTTCAGGCTCATATTTAGTCCAGTCGGGGGCCTCAAATAGCATCACCTCATTCGTGTACTGGAGCTCGGGGAATTCCTCTCCTTCCCTATGTGCTTCTAACCATGATCGGGCAAGATAAAACCCGTACTTTACATAGGGATTCGAGAAATCCTCCTTCCATCTCAAGCAATCCTTGGAGAGATGGTACTTTTTCACAGCCTCGGCCCATATGCTATTGATCTCCACTTGGGTCAGCGTAGGAGCAGCCTGACTTTCCAACTCGGCAACGCGCTGCTCGAGCTCCTGATTTCGAGCAAGTAAAGACTCGTAGTTGGACTACATACAGTCTAGCTCAGAGTGGGCATCCCGAAGATCCTCTTGAAATCTGCTAGACCGAGCCTTCTCTACAGTAAGATCCCCCTGGACGTGATTAAGGTCTTGATGAACCTTGGCGAGCTGCTCCTCCAAGCTTCGAACTAAATCCGGAAGTTTGGACAAGTTGTTGATGGTGTTCTGCAACTCCATAACTTGATCCTTTAACTCCCGGATTTCCCTATCAGCACGCTCCCGATAAGCCCGATGCTGGGCATTGTTGGCCACAGTTCGTTGAGCCAGCTGCAAAGGAATACAAAAAGTTAGATTCAAAGAATGAGGCAAAAATGAGTCAAACGAAGAGGAGTATGAAACTTACCCTCAATGCCTCCATGTCGGCTAAATCCTCCCCCTCCGGGTAGTTTCTGAATATCCTTGTCTCGTCCCGAGGAAGGATAGTGGACCAGCTTAACCGGGAGGCCACCCCGGGAGTGTCCAAAATGTCATTGTCATGAACCCTGGGGTAGACTCGGAACTCGTGGCCCCTCATAATGTTTCCCCCGTCCACGGAATAGGGCCTCTCGTCGGCAGGACCTATCCTCGGCAATATTAGCCTGCTTCCTATCGAACCTTCGATGTACAAGCGCCTTCTATTCTTCCGCTGAGACGGAATGATATTGCATTCCGCGCGCTCCTCGGAGCGTGATCGCCCGGATGACCCGGAAGCCCCCCGCGAAGATGAGGCAACTCTCCCCCTATCCCGAGAGAGATCTCTCTGTTCTGAAGGAGGGGGAGGCATCGCCTGCCTAGAAACAGGAGGGGTCCGAGCACGAGGTGGATGAGAGGGGACTGGTGCCTCACTTGGGACATCGTCAGCCAAACGATGCCTCTTCCTGGCAGGAGCGCTGGAAGGACCAGCCTCAGAAACCTGGCGACCTAACGATTGCCGAAAATGACTCATATCTGCAAAAAAGAAAAAGAAGACAAATCAGGGGTCAAAAACTGATCAAAAACAGCAAGCCGTAAAGAGAATTAAAAGTTACCGTCAGGAGAATCGAGATGCTCCTGAAGGGACTCTATATTTATGGTGTCGTCATCAGGGAGCACCATGAAAGTAGAGCCGAACCCTTCCCAACCAGTCAGATCGGCTAAGGGTTCGCTGCCAGAACTTGATTCTACGTTGGTGCTCCCTATATCCTCTTGTGGCCTAGGTGCTTCAGGATTTAACTCGGGGGAAACTGAAGGCAGAGGATCTGACGAAGGAATAGAGGGTCCGACAACAGGGACCGGACCCACACCCCAGCCTGCTAATATCAAATTTTCATTTGATATAAGGGTGTCGAGGCTAAGGGGATGAGGGACTAGCAGTTTGTTGACGTCAGAAGACAACTGCTCCCTAAGTGTGGCAACCCGGGGACCCTTGGGAATCTCATGCCTATTCTCCTAACGAGTGGGAAAATCCAGGCCCTCAGGCACTTCCACAACCAGCCATTCCGTTTCGAAACCATAAAGCTTGTTAGCCGATTTCTCGAATAATCGGTTCTCAAAACCGGGCTGGTACACCCGCTGAAGCGAGTAAGGCACCAAGCCGGGGCTCCCTCGAAGCCTAAAGAATACTTCTAAAAGAGGAAGGGACGGAGGGACGCCCCTTAAATGGCAGTGCACGGTAAATGCTACCAATTGCATCCATGCATGAGGATGCAGTTGTCCCGGGGATACCCTGTGCGTTCTAAGGAAGGAAGCCCCGAAGTCGGACAAGGGGAAGCGGAGTCCTAACTCCAAAGCTGCCCTAAAAACGACAGCCCCATCGGACACACGACGTATGTCACTCTCCTGAGGAGTTGGGAGCCTATAAGAGTATCCCTCAGGTAAAGGAAATCTGGATTCTAGGTCTTGGACGTCGGCTTCCTTTAAAGTCGACTTAACGCCTAGATCAATTTGTTTTCCTATACCATGGCCAGCCATTTTAGGAGTCTGTAAATCAAAAGGGTGGGACTACGGACTATGAAATTACCTAAAATGAAGAAAAGGAGAGACTGGCGACAGAGTATGAAGAAGCTGCGACAGAGTTGCGACACAGTGATGTGTACGCGACAGAGTTGCGGCAGAGTACAGAAGAGTTACGGCAAAGTTGCGAGAGAGTGTCCAGAGAAAATCGCGACTGAGTGTCTTTTTGCGGGAGAACTCAATAGCGACAAGGACAGCAGGGGCCCAGTATATATAGCGGCTCGCCTGCGTTGACACACGCGTGGAGGTCCGACCCGACCCGAGAAAATCCAGACCCAGATACTCTTTCGCAGGAAAAATTCCTACCAAAGAGTGGGGAGCAATTGATGGTGGTCGTGTCACCAGAAACCACGTGTGCAACTATCCGCCTGCCACGTGTCAAACCAAAACCGAGCCACGTGGCAGATTTGACGACAGTGTGGCGCGGCAGACCTCCATCGCCCATGTCACGACATTGGTCTTCTGGACAGTCTGCGGTAGAGGGGTCCCGCACAGCCCGCGATAGAAGTCCCCCGCACAGCTTGTGACAGTCTCCCGCACAGACTGCGGTGGAGGTCTCCCGCACAGTCTGCGGTAGAGGGCTCCCGCACAGCCCGCAATAGAAGTCCCCAGCACAACTTGCGACAGCCTCCCGCACAGACTGCGGTAGAGGTCTTCCGCACAGTCTGCGGTAGAGGTCACAGCACATCCCGCGATAGAAGTCCCCCGCTCAGTCTGCGGCACAGTCTCCCGCACAGCTTGCGACATAGTCTCCCGCACAGTCTGCGGTAGAGGGCTCTCGCACAGCCCGCGATAGAAGTCCCCCACACAGCTTGCGACATAGCCTCCCGCACAGACTGCGGTAGAGGTCTCCCGCACAGTCTGCGGTAGAGGTCCCTCGCTAGCTGCTTGAATTCGAGGCGCGACAGAGTGCTCTATGACTCTGTCACGGCCCAGACAGGCGCCTGGGCCTCAGCTCGAACCGACTTGCAGAAACCTATAAATACCAAGTGAGCTCTCTGAATCAAAGGATCGAAAACCAAAAAACCAAAAAGAAGGGAAAAGCTTTAAACTCTCTGATTTAAGCAATATATTCTCTTCTTCATGCATTCACAACTCCGAATACTGACTTGATCATCAGAGTACGCGTGCAGGGACAAATCCCTGCCCCCTCTGATTCCTGTTGTTTTTGCAGGATATACGAAGAACACGTGGAACAAATTGCATCGACGTCACCCTTTTGTCGTTAGTGCAATTAGACTACGTGGAAAGCATTTTCTTGTTGCTGTCAGGTAGGCAACATCAACTATATATTATTTTTTTCGTTTCAATAAAAAAATATTATCCCATATTCTAGAGATAAATTCTTAAAGTGAAAAATTTTGAGTTATCACATTATTTTTGTTTTTAATTTGTTTTCTTAGTTTAATTTGCATTAGTTAAAATATACAAACCTCCCTTGTTGTTTCTTTTATTACTGTGTTAGAACTTTAATTACATAATTCAATTACTTAAATCTTTGTGGGAACAACCTCTACTTCCTTAGTTACAAGTTAATGGATTTAAAGAGTAATTTATTTTGGTACTCTTGACATATATCGAATTTTAGCGTTGTTGTCGAGGACTATAAGTTTAATCGAATTCTTTGTTTAATTATAGTTGTAATATTTTTCTTTAATGTTTCTTTTGAAGAGTTGCATGTCCAATGAATCCCCTACACGAAGACTTAAAGAAATAAGGGATTTTATTCAAGAAATTGAGGAATGTGAATCTACATGTGAGACCCACATTTTTATGCTATTGATCACTTTAAGATAAATCGAGAAGTTTAAAACACATGTAAATGATTATGCAGGGCTTAGAAAGATCGAGACACCTGGGATAATGGCATGAAGCTCGAGGCAAGCGTTTCGAGGTAATATCTCAAATTGAGTTACTTTTCAAGAAATTATGATTTTAAGTATGTTATGATGATTAGAAAGTGAAACTAAGACATTAGAAGTGGAAAAGCAAGTAAAACTTGGGTTTACACAAAACCAAGCAAATGGGCTCAGAAATAGAAATAAATTCAGAATAAATTCTAAATATTCACAAAAAATTATTCCAAGGCTATTGGAAAATAGTATAAGGCATAATTTACACGATGAATGAAAATTGAGTGGAAAAATGAAGGTTTTGAAGATCGAATAAATTTTTAAAGTAAACTAAAAACCTTAAGCCATTTTGTTCGGTAATGACCAAATCGCGCGAAATGAGCTCCATCGGGAAACTTTTCTTAAACAAGTGACCCCCAAATCTTTATGAGACATACTAAGGACATAGTATAACACTTGGGAAGTGATAATTTGGAGGAAATTGGACAAGAAATAATTTTTATGAATTTTGCAAAATAGAACAGAAAATTCCCCTACTTCAGGAAACTGACCAGCTAGTAGAAATCTTTAAATTTGGAGACCTTATAGAAATTTGTTGACCCTAATATTTTCCCCATTAAAATTTGGCTTATTAAGGTTTCCAAAAAGCCAAAGAACACCCCGAAAGCTTCTGAAACAAGAGAGAAACTCTACCTTGAAGTTGTCATACGCGTTATTGCTAGGGACAGATTACGTGAAGTGTTCGGCCACCTTCCACCCACTTTCAGGCAACGGTAAGGATAAAATCATTCCCTCCAAGTTCTCTACAAATTATAAAAAATTCAACTACAAAGGAGGCCATTTACTAGGTGAAAAACTAGAAAGAAGAACAAGGGTAGAAACAGCCATGTTCCGAGGTGAGAGAAAGTTCCATTTTTGAAAGTTTTTGGTTGGATTTTTGGTAGTTTTGATGATTCTAAGCTATATATATGTTGAATTACAGTTGAGGATCAATTTGGAGGATAACAAAACGTGGTCAACCTTGGTCAAAGTTGAGGTAAACTTGATGAATGATGATGAACATGAGATATGTTCTTATTTGATGTTTTTAAATGATTTTTGGTTAAGTAGAATTGAAAGAAATAATTCATAAGAGAGTGTATAGGTTCGGCCAGCCTAGGGTCCATGTGTTTTTGATGAAATTTGGATGAATTCAAGGTTGTTAATAGTTGAATTTATACCCAACAAGTCTGGTTTATAGTTTAGTTTAGTGAAAAACCGAAAGGTGTGAGAATTGGTAAAATTACATTGATGATAAGTATGAATTATGGATGTGAATGAGTATTTAGATCATTAAGATGGTGAGTGTGAGGTTAGAATAATAAAGTTGGCTAGCTTAAACCGAAACTTAAATCTGTAAAACCGAAAAAGTTGATAAAAAAGTTAAAATTGGTCAACCTGTAATGACCTAATTTTCCTACACTTTCCTTAGTTAAGCTATGAGTCGATGATTATTTCCCATAGTAAATTATCATTCACATGTATTTTATGGTAACAAATTGAATATAAAATCTGAGTATTTTTTTTTTGGTAATTAAACAAAAGAAATGTTTTTTTACACATGATTAAGTTCACATATTTCCCCCAGACTCAGATACAATACTTCATTATTGTATTTACAAAATTAGACACTGATTATTGTCTAAACAGGGAATACCTTTATGCGTAGAAGGGTGTCCCTCTGACATATGGCCGCAGATTAAAATCTACCCATCAACCTCTGTTACTGAGGGAACTCTGTTGATGTAAAATAAGGGATGAGCTCACCATGCTCAGTAAGAAAAATCAAGAGGCAGATAGATAAATACATTATCTACAAAATACAGGCTTGAAGTAATATCATACAGTTTAGTATAGTACAGTGAAAATTACCATTTTCTCACAATATCGGTATCACAAAATTACCATTTTCCCATAGTATCGGTATCACAGAAAACATTACTACAAAATATCATTTAAATCAGATGCAGTAAAATAAAACTCATTTCATATCATAAATTTACTTCATCAAAACTCAGTTCAGATAAATCAAATAAGCGAGGCATGGTAGAATATTCATCATCAATAATCAATCAATCAATACGACAATTGACCAATGTTAGAGACTCCAGGCAATCACGGGCCAGGTGTGCCGTGTGAGATCTGAGAATTTTGTACATATCTAAACTATGTAATGAGAACATGAAGTGTAATTGATTGAACTAAATGTGATGTGCCCCTATATTGAGATGGTATGGAATGAGATCTTTAACTGATGAATGAGAAATGAATGAGAATTAATCAATAAAGTAAATTATGGCTATTACATATGAAGATTTTATGTTAAGTGTTCAGTCAAAGTGTGAAACTATGAGGCCAGATCGATCTTGGAGAAGAGAGGATTGATCTAGTAGGCCAAAAACAACAAGGAATGAGTAATTTAAGCGAACAGATCGATCTCCAATGGAAGATGATCGATCTCCTTATGATTCTGTAATAAAAAGATCGATCTCATGAGGAAGGAATCGATCTCAAAATGTTTTTGTAAAGGAGAAGATCGATCTGCTCAAGCAGCAGATCGATCTTATGAAGCATTCTGAAAGGAGAAGATCGATCTCCCCAAGGAGTAGATCGATCTCATGAAGCATTCTGTAAAACTAGAGATTGATCTCATAATTGGAACAAATCAATCTTATAAAGCCATTAAGAGATCAATCTCACCCCACGACAGATCGATCTCCTAGGCATAAAATTACCCAAAATCGTCACTAAATTCAAATGTAAATCGATCTCATCAAGAGCCAAATCGATCTTCTACCCTTAGTCTATATAAAGACCCCTTTGTTTTCCTGGAAATCAATCTCTCTCTCTCCCAAATCACCATTTCTGAACCCTAGCTTTCTCTCCCCTCCAAAACAACCATTTTCATCCAAATCAAAAGTTTTGGCAAGAAGGAAAGTTGTTCCTCATCAAAAGGAGAACAACATACTGGGAAATCAAAGGATGGATTGAATCGAGGCAAGAGTTAAGCACTCCATAAGTTTTGGGTAATTTTCTAAACCTCGATCTTTGATTTTGAAGTAATCTTTAGTGATTATGAGCATGGGCATTGTGATGAAATAGTTTGGAAATGATTTGGGTGTGATGAAACCATGATTTTGTTGGAGTAGAGATGCTATTATGCAATTGTAGTAATTTTGGGAATTATGGCTATAAATTGGATTTGAGACAATGTGGTGAATTTAGCATGGAATATGATATGAGAAATATAGAATTTTGAGATGTAGTGGATGAGAATGTGAGTTGTGATAGAATTGTGAAAATTAAGTTAATTGAGGTGTGAATGAGAAAATGAGCAAATGTGTGCTCAATAATGCAATTGAGTTGGGTTATAAATGTTTTTAACATCATTTGGACAGCTTGGGAGTTCTAGAGAGGAATCCGAGACTAGTCTGTGATACGGAGGAACGATTGCACTATACAAGGTACAACAAGGTAAGGGAAACCTTAAACTGGTTTGTGTATGTATTTTGATGTTAATTGTAGCATGAAAAGTGATTTGAGCAAACAAGCATGTTTTATGAGTTGTGAATGAGTATTGGACACGATTTTATAGCAGATTGGAGCCCAACTTTTATGAGTTATAAACTAAGCATGAAAATGTTTTATAACCATTTTGTGTTTAAAACGTGCAAAGAGATTTGGGCTCTATGGTAAGGCATACTGAGATTGAGAAATGTGTGTGTGGTTTTACCGGTTGGAACTCAGTTTTAACATATTTTGTGTCAAGTACACAAATGTTTTAAATGAGATTTATGAGAGAAAATCATAATGAGTTCTACGTGAAGGCAAAATGTTTTATATGATAATGGCTAATGATTGAGACTTAGGCATGTCATGTTGAATACACATCAGGCATTGCTTTGGTAGCATGTAAGGCCGATAATATTTCCCGCTTTGGTAGCGTTAGGAGGCATTGCTTTGGTAGCATGTAAGTCCGATATTCCTCTGTTTTGGTAACGAGGGATGCCTCCGTTTTGGTAACGTGAGATGACCCCCGTTTTGGTAATGCTGGGTGGCCTTACTTTGGTAGCATGTAAGACTGATAGTATGCATGAGGAGAGGCTTTGCTTTGTAAACATGTAAGGTTGGGCCTTGTTTTGGTAACGCATAAGTCCAATATACCATGTACCTGACCATATTGTCGACATTTCTCTCTTTTGAGGATGCCTGGGATGCACACCCAGAGGAGAATTATATTGATGTGCCATGACGAGTTTTCTATGAGTTTTATTGCCTAGTCTCCTTTTTATACACGAGTTTGTGTTTTGTGGCTGTGCCACGTGCATTTCTATTGAGGTGATTTTTATCACGATTTGATGAGAAAAAGCCATTATCGCATTTTGATTTCCACATGCTTGTGATTATACTTTGTACTAAATTATGTACTCTCATGTTTTACATGATTTTAGAGAATGAGACGAGAATGATGTTTTATTGAGTCATGCTACATTTTTATCGAGTTTTCAACTACAAAACAAATGATTGTGTTGTGTAAATCATTATTTTATTAACGAGTCCCTTACCCCCTTACTAAGTGATTTAGAAGCTCACCTTGTTTTCTCTTCACACCAGATTTCTTCAAGTGAAGAGAGTTATTCCCTACGACGTACGGAGTAGTGGCTAGTGGAAGACTTAAGCTCCAGGCCATATATTGTATTTGAGGCAACAGTTATCTTTTCATGTACCTAGACTAAAGTTGTAATTACAGACACTTGTTGTACAATGATGTATGGGATGTATTGGGATTAATTAACCTTGAATTGAGTAATGTAAATTGGATGAAATACCATTATAAAATGATGAGATCCCAAAATATAATATGTATGATGATGTATGACACTGCATAGGAATGCACCCTTTATCGTGAATTGATGTGAAAAAGTTTTAAATTTACCTTGTTTTCGACACTTCCGGGGCCTCACAAAGTTTTCTTGGTATCAGAGCTTAGGGTGTCTAGTACTGTCAGTATCGGTCAAGTGAAATAGAATACATCCCAAGTGTCTGTATAAGTCTGTTCATGAACTGAAATTAATGATTAAGATTTCAATCACATTTGACATGTACGCGCAGGAAACATGTTGAGATTAAGAATGAGTGGACGACGTGGTCACTCGAGGAGGCAGGCAGAGCCCCCTCCACCACCTGCCCCACAACCAGAGAGTCCTAACTCTCAATTTAACCGGATTGAGATCGATGTGAGGCAGGGATTTGAGCAAATGGTAGCGCTATTCGCGCAATATTTTGGAGTTAATGCCTCGGGTACTACTCCTACACCACCACAAGGACCTCCCGTACCCTCAGTACAGATGGACCCAGCGCCTCCCGTCACTCAGCCTGATGACAGAAGTATGGTTCAACTGAAGGACTTTTTGAAATTGAATCCGCCCGCATTCAAAGGGAAAAAGGATCCCACAGAGGCTGAGGAGTGGCTAACTGAGTTGAGAGTCATATTTGACTATTTATGATGCACTGATGTCAAGAGGGTCAGTATGGGTGCCTTTATGTCGAAAGGGAGAGCTCGAGATTGGTGGGGTACTACCTATGGTATTCTAATGTCTAGCCAAGATGTGATTAGTTGGGAAGAGTTTCAAGCGGCTTTTAAAGCCCAATTTATACCACGAGCTGCTCAGAGAAGGAAGCAAGCAGAGTTTTTGAATTTGGTACAGGGCGATATGTCTTTGGACGATTATGAGAGCCGATTTATCGCTCTATTGAGATATGGTCCAGAGACATTCAAGAATGAAGAGCTTCACACAGAGAGATTTGTGTATGGATTGAAGCCCATCATCAGAGATCGATTGATAGGGCTATGTATTACTGAGTTTGAAGATGCTTTGAGACGAGCATAAGAGATTGAGAGGGGAATCGAAATTGTGTAATCCTAAAACGAGTTCAGTGCTATGACTAGGGATTAGGGCAAGAGGCCAATGATTTCCCAGGCAGATGTTTGAAGAGGTTCTTTTAAGAGAGGAAGAATCGAGGTATAGAAGGGTAGATTTGAGAGACTCAGAGCTTATCCCATCATTAGAGAGACCCCTCGAGATGTCAGGCCTGAGATAAGAGTTTGTAGAGACTGTGGCCGACCGAATGTGGAAAGTTATACTGGATTGATCCGTGGATGTTTCATATGTGGAGACATGGGTTACTGACTAAGAGATTGCCCTCAACCTCAGAAACCACATGCTTCGAAGCCTGCCAGATAACAACCTCTGAGAGTGAATCCCTAGAGATAGGCCACTGCTGCAGAAAAAGGAAAGAAGCTTGTTACAGTGGGACGTGTGTTTACTCTGGACAAAGAAACAACAGACACTTCAGCAGAAACTATAAGAGATACACTCTCTGTTTGTAATCATAGGGCTCATGTGTTGATTGATTCATGGTCCACGCATTTGTTTATTTCTGAACGTTTTGCATGTAGATTAAATTTTAAGTTTGAACCTCTAGAGTATATACTACATGTAAATACCCCTATGCATGAATTCCAAAGAACTGATTTGATTTGTAGAGGCTGTGAAATAAAGGTGGGAGATAGAGTAATGTTAGTAGATCTAATAATATTAAATATGCATGGGTTTGATGTAATTTTGGGAATGGATTGGCTGGCAACCAATCGAGTGAGTTTAGAGTGCTACACTAAGGTTGTAACTTTCTCTGTACCTAAACCTTACAGTATACGTTTGAAATATTGAGGAAATGAATGTCTGGAATCTTTGTAAGTAATTTGAAATTTTGATGTTGCTTTTGAGAGTACTAAATTTGAGTATTCATATGAACGTTATGAAACATTCATCTCAGATGATGATCGGGAACATTCGAGAATTGAGGATATACTTGTGGTATGTGAATTTCCAGATGTCTTCCCATATGAGTTGCCTGGTTTACCACCAGAGAGAGAGCTGGAGTTTACCATTGAATTGGTGCCGGATACTTAGCCTATCTCTAGACCTCCATATAGGATGGCATTAGTGGAACTTGAGGAATTGAAGAAACAACTATAAGAGTTATTGGATCAAGGGTTTATTAGACCCAGTGTTTCACCGTGGGGAGCACCAATTTTATTCGGGAGAAAGAAGGATGGTAGTCTCAGATTATGCATAGACTACCGATTATTGAATAAAGCCATGGTGAAGAATAAGTACCCATTGCCCAGGATTGATGACCTACTTGATTAGCTGAGAGGGGCCTCAGTCTTCTCTAAGATTGATTTGAGATCAGGCTATCACCAATTGAGGATTAAGGAAGAAGATATTCTAAAGACGGGCTTCAGGACAAGGTATAGCCATTATAAATTTCTAGTGATGTCCTTTGGATTGACAAATGCCCCTGCAGCCTTTATGAGGTTAATGAATAAGGTGTTCAGGGACTATCTATATAATTTTATGATAGTCTTTATTGATGATATATTGGTGTACTCTCGGTCTTATGAGGAACACATACAGCACTTGTGGTTAGTACTTCAGATACTCCGAGATAAGCAATTATATGGAAAGCTTAGTAAGTGTGAGTTTTGGCTGGATCGAATAGCTTTCCCTGGCCATATAGTTTCAGAGGAAAGAGTATCAGTGGATTTAAGTAAAGTGGAGGCTGTGCTTAATTAGGAAAGACCAAAGACAGTTACAGAGTACGAAGTTTCCTTGGTTTGGCAGGGTATTACAGAAGATTTGTGGAAGGATTTTCCAGGATTGCCGCTACTTTGACGAAGCTCACGCACAAGGAGACTCCATTTATGTAGACTGATCAATGTGAGCTCAATTTTCAGGAATTAAAGAGGAGATTAATAGCGGCACCTATGTTGATTATCCCTGAGGGATCAAGAGGATTTTCAGTTTATAGCGATGCATCGCATCAAGGATTGGGATGTGTACTCATGTAGCATGAAAGAGTGGTCGCTTATGGATCGCGACAATTGAAAGATCATGAACAAATTGCCCCATGCATGATTTGGATTTAGCTGCTGTGGTATTTACCTTGAAGATCTGGCGACACTACTTATATGGGGAAAGATTCCATATCTTCACTGATCACAAAAGTTTGAGATATCTCTTTGATCAGAAAGAGTTAAATATGAGACAAAGGAGATGAATGGAACTCCTTAAGGATTATGACTGCGAGATTCTATACCATCCGGGTAAGGCGAACGTAGTTGTTGTTGCCCTGAGCAGGAAGAGTATGATATCTACTATGATGATCAGGGAATGGGATTTACTGGAGTAGTTCACCAAACTCTGGATCAGAGTTAAACAGATAGAGACTGGATTTCTGGCTAGCCTGCGAATAGAGCCCAAGATCATGGATCAGATTAAAACTGGGCAGCATAATGATCAAAGGTTGATAGATATGGTTAGCCAAGCTGAGCATATTTCGCAGTCGGATCTCACAATCAGTGAGGATAGATTATTGAGATTTAGAGGATGAATTTGTATACCAGACGATGATGCCCTGAAGAGACAGATACTGAGAGAATCCCACTGCTCATGATACACCATGCACCCAGGGAGTACTAACATGTACCGAGATTTGAGAAAGGTGTACTAGTGGAGTGGTATGAAGCGAGATGTGGCAGAGTATGTGGCCAGATGTTTAATATGCCAACAAGTGAAAGCTGAGCATCAAAAGCCCGAAGGACTACTATAGCCTTTACCTGTACCTACATGGAAATGGGAACATGTCACCATGGACTTTATTATGGGTTTACCTAGGACCCGAAGAGGTTGTGATGCGATATGGGTTATAGTGGATAGACTGACAAAAAGTGCCCACTTCCTTACCATCAAGAGCACAAATACTGTGGATGCCTTAGCTGAGTTATATGTCAGTGAGATAGCTAGATTACATGGGGCTATAGTGAGTATTACTTCTGACAGAGATTCCTGATTTACTTCCAGATTTTGGACCCCATTTCTGGAGTCCATAGGATCTCGACTGAGTTGTAGTACTGCCTGTCATCCTCAGACAGATAGTCAGTCAGAGAGGACTATTCAGACCCTGGAGGATATGTTGAGGGCATGTACGATGGATTTTAAGGGATCATGGGATGATCACCTGCCCCTAGCAGAGTTTATGTACAATAATAGCTATCATGCGAGTATTGGAATGACACCTTTTGAGGCTCTATATGGTA
Organism: Firmiana major; assembly: GCA_033439115.1. NCBI lineage: Eukaryota > Viridiplantae > Streptophyta > Magnoliopsida > Malvales > Malvaceae > Firmiana > Firmiana major. The sequence continues at coordinate 47,509,696 of CM065905.1, forward strand.
GGAGGTGTAGATCCCCTGTAGCTTGGGAAGAAGTCGGTGACAGAAAGATAAATACTCCCGAACTTGTTGAATAGGCTGTACAGAGTGTGAAACTCATATGTGAGAGATTACGGGCTGCACAGAGTAGACAGAAAAGCTATGTGGATGTTCATAGACGGCCACTTGAGTTTGATGCTGGTGATGCAGTATTTATGAAGATATCACCGAGTAAGGGTAACATGAGATTTGGGAAGAAAGGGAAATTGAGTCATCGATACATAAGACCATTCGAGATTCTTGAGAGAGTGGGAGAGGTAGCTTACAGGTTGTCATTACCCCCATAGTTGTCTGAAATACACAACGTCTTCCATGTGTCTATGTTGAGGAAGTACCACTTGGATCCTTCTCATGTCATAGAGTATAAAGAGTTGGATATACAAGAGGACATGAGCTACTCTGAAGAACCCGTCCGAATTCTTGATAGGAAAGAGAATGTACTTCAAATCAAAATTATCACATTAGTGAAAGTTTTATGGAAACATCATTCAATGGAAGAGGCAACATGGGAATTGGAAAGTCTCATGAAGGAGAAGTACCCTCATGTGTTTGACGAGTTAAGTTGATTTTAGAGGACCAAATTCTTTTTAAGGTGGGGAGGATGTGAGATCTGAGAATTTTGTACATATCTAAATTATGTAATGAGAACATGAAGTGTAATTGATTGAACTAAATGTGATGTGCCCCTATATTGAGATGGTATGGAATGAGATCTTTAAGTGATAAATGAGAAATGAATGAGAATTGATCAATAAAGTAAATTATGGCTATTACATATGGAGATTTTATGTTAAGTGTTCAGTCAAAGTGTGAAACTATGAGGCCAGATCGATCTTGGAGAAGTGAGGATCGATCTGGTAGGCCAAAAATGATAAGGAAGGAGTAACTTAAGCGAACAGATCGATCTTCAATGGAAGAGGATCGATCTCCTTATGATTTTGTAATGAAGAGATCGATCTCATGCAGAAGGAATCGATCTCAAAATGTTTCTGTAAAGGAGAAGATCGATCTCCTCAATGAGCAAATCGATCTCATGAAGCATTCTGTAAAGAGAAGATCGATCTCCCCAAGGAGTAGATCGATCTACCTAAGCAGTAGATCGATCTCATGAAGCATTCTGTAAAACTAGAGATCAATCTCATAATTGGAACAGATTGATCTCATAAAGCCATTAAAAGATCAATCTCACCCCACGACAGATCGATCTCCTAGGCATAAAATTGCCCAAAATCGTCCCTAAATTTAAATGCAGATCGATCTTATCAAGAGCTAAATTGATCTCCTACCCTCAGTCTATATAAAGATCCCTTTGTTTTCCTGAAAATCAATCTCTCTCTCCCAAATCGCAATTTTCGAACCCTAGCTTTCTCTCCCCTCCAAAACACCCATTTTCGTCCAAATCAAAGGTTTTGGCAAGAAGAAAAGTTGTTCCTCATCAAAAGGAGAATAACATACTAGGAAATCGAAGGACAGATTGAATCGAGGCAAGAGTTAAGCACTCCATAAGTTTTGGGTAATTTTCTAAACCTCGATCTTTGATTTTGAAGTAATCTTTGGTGATTGTGAGCATGGGCATTGTGATGAAATAGTTTGGAAATGATTTGAGTGTGATGAAACCATGATTTTATTAGAGTAGAGATGTTATTATGCAATTGTAGTAATTTTGGGAATTATGGCTATAAATTGGAATTGAGATAATGTGGTGAATTTAGCATGGAATATGGTATGAGAAATGTAGAATTTTGAGATGTAGTGGATGAGAATGTGAGTTGTGATAGAATTGTGAAAATTAAGTTAATTGAGGTGTGAATGAGAAAATGAGCAAATGTGCGCTCAATAATGCAATTGAGTTGGGTTATTGATGTTTTTAACATCATTTGTACAGCTCGGTAGTTTCAGAGAGGAATGCGAGACTAGTCCGTGCTACGGGGGAACAATTGCACTATATAAGGTGCAACGAGGTAAGGGAAAACTTAAACAACTTTGTGTATGTGTTTTGATGTTAATTGTAGCATGAAAAGTGATTTGAACAAACAAGCATGTTTTATGAGTTGTGAATGAGTATTGCACATGATTTTATAGCCGGTTGGAGCCCGACTTTTATGAGTTATAAACTAAGCATGAAAATGTTTTATAACCATTCTATGTTTAAAACGTGAAAAGAGATTTGGGCTCTACGGTAAGGCATACTGAGATTGAGAAATGTGTACGTGGTTTTTTCGATTAGAACTCGATTTTAACATGTTTTGTGTTGAGCATACAAATGTTTTAAATGAGATTTATGAGAGAAAACCATTATGAGTTCTACGTGAAGGCAAAAATGTTTTATATGATAATGGCTAATGATTGAGACTTAGGTGTGTCATGTTGAATACACATCAGGCATTGCTTTGGTTGCATGTAAGTCCAATAATATTCCACGCTTTGGTAGCGTTGGGAGGCATTGCTTTGGTAGCATGTAAGGCAGATAATATTCCTCGTTTTGGTAGCGTTGGGAGGCATTTCTTTGGTAGCATGTAAGTCCGATATTCCTCCATTTTGGTAACGAGAGATGCCTCCATTTTGGTAACGAGAGATGCCTCCGTTTTGGTAACGTGAGATGACCCCCGTTTTGGTAACGTTGTGTGGCCTTGCTTGGGTAGCATGTAAGACCGATAGTGTGCATGAGGAGAGGCATTGCTTTGGTTGCATGTAAGGCCGGGCCTTGTTTTGGTAACGCATAAGTCCAATATACCATGTACACGACCATATTGTCGACATTTCTCTCTTTTAAGGATGCCTGGGATGCGCACCCAGAGGAGAATTATATTGATGTGCCATGATGAGTTTTATATGAGTTTTATTGCTTATTCTCCTTTTTATAGACATGAGTTTGTGTTTTGTGGTTGTGCCACGTGCATTTCTATTGAGGTGATTATTAACGATTTGATGAGAAAAAGCCATTATCGCATTTTGATTTCCTCATGCTTGTGATTGTACTTTGTACTAAATTATGTACTCTCATGTTTTACATGATTTTAGAGAATGAGACGAGAATGATGTTTTATTGAGTCATGCTACATTTTTATTGAGTTTTCAACTACAAAACAAATTATTGTGCTATGCAAATCATTGTTTTATTAACGAGTCCCTTACACCCTTACTGAGCAATTTAGAAGCTCACCCTATTTTCTCTTCCCCCCAGATTTCTTTAAGTGAAAAGAGTTATTCCCTGCGACGTACGGAGTAGTGGCTAGTGGAGGACTTGAGCTCCAGGCCATATATTGTATTTGAGGTATCATTTATCTATTCATGTACCCAGACTAAAGTTGTAATTACAGACACTTGTTGAACAATGATGTATGAGATGTATTAGGATTAATTAACCTTGAATTGAGTAATGTAAATTGGATGAAATACCATTATAAAATGATGAGATCCTGAAATATAATAAGTATGATGATGTATGACACTGCACAGGAACGCACTTTTTTTATCGTGAATCGATGTGAAAAAGTTTTAAATTTGTCCTATATTTCGACGCTTCTGAGGCGTCACATGCCAGGATGTCATGTGTTGTGGGAGTAGTCATCTACCCAATCGGCTTACTCATTTCTCTATTTCTCAATAATATTGTACATCGTACTCACATGCACACAGCAAGGTATACCATACTCCATGAACCGGGCATCATTCTCAATTCATATTTCCATATAACTTCATTTCCAGTCACACGGTACATCGTACTCACGTGCACATAGCATGGAACATTGTACTCCATGGACATCAGCGTCATTCACATTTCCATATAATGTCATTTCCAATCACACGGTACATCGTACTCACGTGCACATAGCACGGTACATCGTACTCCATGGACCTCAGCATCATTCACATTTCCATATAATTTCCATCACCTTCTTTGCCTCTAATCACGTGCTGGCAGTCTAAGACCCGATTTTTTATATTGTAAGAGCAAAAAAAAAAGGAACGAATAGAAATTTTCAAGTGCATTTAAAAATGCAAAAATGATTAAAATGGAATTACCGAACACGTGCAAGGGCAAAACGGTTAAAAGACCGAAGAAATAACGAAGAAAATTTAATTAAAAATAACGGATGATGTTGCCTGAACGAACAGCAATAGGAATTTACCTTCCACGTATTCTGATTGCACTAACGACAAAAATGTGACGTCCGTGCGATTTGTTCCACGTGTTCTTCGTATAATCTGCAAAAACAACAGGAATCAGAGGGGGCAGGGATTTGTCCCTGCACGCGCACTCCGATGATTAAGTAAGTAATCGGGAGTTGTGTAAGTAAGAGGAAGAGAATGTGTTTCTTAATTCAAAGGGTTGAAATATTTCTCCCTGGTTTTTTGTCCTTTTGTTTTCGTCCCCAATTCTGAGAGCTCCTCGGCATATTTATAGGTTTCTTCTAAGTCGGTTCGAGCTGAGGCCCAGGCGCGTGTCTGGGCCGCGACAGAGTCATGGAGCACTCTGTCACGCTTCGGGTTAAGTAGCTTGCGGGGGAGTCGGTAGGTGGCAGAGTGCCCATGGACCTCTACCACAGGCTGTGCGGGAGACCTCTACCGCAGGCTGTGTGGGAGACCTTTGCCGCGAGGGCAATGCGGGAGACCTTTGTCGCGAGGGCAATGCGGGAGACCTTTGTCGCGAGGGCAATGCGGGAGACCTATGTCGCAATAGAGGCGATGGAGTATGTCGCGCCTACTGTGCGGCACACATCCCAGGCGACAGAGTGCCTATCGCCCCGAACACTCTGTCGTTCAACAAGCAACTGTGTCGCGTAGCAACTCTGTCGCGAAATCAGCCACGTGGCTTATTCTTGTTCTGACACGTGGCAGTCAATGGTTGGCGGATAGTTGTACACGTGGATTCTGGTGACACGACCACCATCAATTGCTCCCCACTCTTTGGTAGGAATGTTTCCTACGAAAGAGTGTCTGGGTCCGAATTTTTCTCGGGTCGGGTCGAATCTCCGCCCGTGTGGCGACGCAGGCGAGCCGCTATATATACTGGGCCCCTACTGTCCTCGTCGCTACTCAGTTCTCTCGCGAAAATACTCTACCGTATTTTCCTCTGCAGACTCTGTCGCTACTCTCTCGCCACTCTACCGCAACTCCATCGCAACTCTGCTGCGCACACAACACTGTGTTGCAGGTCTGTCGCGCCTTCTTGAGACTCTGTCGCGAGTTCTTCTCTTCTTCATTTTAGGTAATTTTATAGTACGTGGTTCCACTTTTTGGCTTTCGAACCCCCTAAAAATGGCTGGCCATGGTGTAGGAAAACAAATAGACCTAGGAGTAAAGTCGACTTTGAAGGAAGCCGACATCCGAGATCTAGTATCTAGGTTTCCCTTACCCAAGGGATACGCTTATAGACTTCCAACCCCCAGGAGAGTGACATACGTCGTGTATCCAACGGGGTAGTCGTTTTTAGGGCAGCATTAGAGTTAGGACTCCGCTTCCCATTGTCCGACTTCGGGGCTTCCTTCCTTAGGACACACGGAGTATCCCCGGGACAGTTGCATCCTCATGCATGGATGCAATTAGTAGCGTTCACCGTGCACTGCCATTCAAGGGGCGTCCCTCCATCCCTTCCTCTCTTAGATGTATTTTTCAGGTTTCGAGGGAGCCCCGGCTTAGTGCCTTACTCGCTTCAGCGGGTGTATCAGCCCGGTTTTGAGAACAGGTTGTTCGAGAAACCTGCTAACAAGCTTTATGGTTTTGAGACCGAGTGGCTTGTTGTAGAAGTGCCCGAGGGCCTGGATTTCCCCACCCGTTGGGGGAATAGGCGAGAAATCCCCAAGGGCCCCAGGATTTCCACACTTAGGGAGCAGTTATCTTCGGATGTCAACAAACTGCTAGTCCGTCATCCTATTAGCCTTGACAGCCTTTTATCAAATGAAAATTTGATATCAGCTGGCTGGGGTGTGGGTCCGGTCCCTGTTGCCGGACCCTCTGTTCCTTCATCCGATCCTCCGCCTTCGACTTCCCCCGAGTTGAACCCCGAACCTGTAAGGCCATAGGAGGATATAGGGAGTACCAACGTGGAGTCTAGTTCTGGCAGCGAACCTTTAGCCGACCTGACTGGTTGGGAAGGGTTCGGCTCCACTTTCATGGTGCTCCCTGATGACGACGCAATAAATATAGAGTCCCTTCAGGAGCATCTCGATTCTCCTGACGGTAACTTTTAATTCTTTTTACTGCTTGCTGTTTTTGATCAGTTTTTGACCACTGATTTGTTTTCTTTTCCTTTTTTACAGAAATGAGTCACTTCCGGCAATCGTTAGGTCATCAGGTCTCGGAGGCTGGTCCTTCCAGTGCTCCTACCAGGAAGAGGCGTCGTTTAGCCGACGATGTCCCCAGCGAGGCACCGGTCCCCTCTCAGCTACCTCGTGCTCGGACCCCCCCTGTTTTTAGGCAGGCGATGCCTCCCCCTCCTTCGGAGCAGAGGGATCTCTCTCGGGATAGGGGGAGAGTTGCCTCATCTTCACGGGGGGCTTTCGGGTCATCCGGGTGATCCCGCTCCGAGGAGCGTGCGAAATGCAATATCATTCCGTCGCAGCGGAAGAATCGAAGGCGCTTATACATCGAGGGTTCGATGGGAAGCAGGCCAATACTACCGAGGATAGGCCCTACAGACGAGAGGTCCTACCCCGTGGACGGGGGGTTTATTATGAGAGGGGCCAAATTTCGAGTTTACCCCGAGGTCCGCGACAACGATACTTTGAACACTCCCAGGGTAGATTCTCAGATTAGTTGGTCTTCCATCCTTCCTCGGGACAAGGCGAGGATATTTCGAAATTACCCGGAGGGGGAGGACTTAGCCGACATGGAGGCATTGAGGGTAAGTTTCATACTCCTCTTCGTTTGACTCCTTTTTGCTACATTCTTTGAATCTAACTTTTTGCATTTCTTTGCAGCTGGCTCAGAGAACCGTGGCCAACAATGCCCAGCATAGGGCCTACCGGGAGCGGGCCGATAAAGAAATTCGGGAGCTGAAGGATAAGGTTATGGAGTTATCCAACACTGTCAATAACTTGTCCAAACTTCTGGATTTAGTGCGGAGCCTGGAGGAACAGCTCTCCAAGGTTCACCAGGACCTGAACCAGGCAAAGGGGGATCTCACCGTCGAGGCGGCCCGATCTGGCAAATTCCACGAGGATCTTTAGGAGGCCCATGCCGAGCTGGATCGTATGCAGTCCAGCTACGGGTCCTTACTCACTCGGAATCAGGAGCTTGAGCAATGCGTTGCCGATTTAGAAAGTCAAGCTCCTACTTTGACCCGAGTAGAGATCGATAGCATCCGGGCGGAAGCCGTAAAGGAGTACCGCCTTTCCAAAGACTGCTTGAGGCGGAAGGAGGATTTCTCGAATCCCTATGTAAAGTACGGGTTCTATCTTGCCCGATCATGGTTAGAGAAACATAGGGATGGCGAGGAATTCCCCGAGCTTCAATATACGAACGAGGCAATGCTATTCGAGGCCCCCGACTGGACCAAGTATAAACTTGGGGCTGAACCCGCGGACGAACTATTTGAGAGGACCGCTCAAGATGACCTCGCCAACCTCACCAGTCCTTGGGAGCCCGCGGATTTGGGCGGTGCTCCCGAGCCTATTAACGTTCTTCTTGATTTGGACGGCGAGGAGGGTCAGCAGCAGTCCCTGGGTAGTGAAGGTCCGTCTGTAGCTGATCCAGCTAATCCCCAGCTTTCTCCCGAAGATTAGATAGCTATTTCTGTTTTTTGTTTTTCTTTTCAAGTACTTTGTTGTCTTTTTGTAAAGATCTACTAAAGATCTATTTGTAATGACTTTTGAATGAAATGAAATCGAGATTTTTGTTCATGCTTCGTATCGCATTACTTCTCTATTTATCATTTATCATTCTTTGTCTGTTTGTTTATTTTGCTTGTATATATTCGCTTTGAATGTATTCGTGTATTCTTTTCAATTCTTGATAGAAAGGTATACTTTCAAAAAGAATTTTTTGCGTAAACGTATAACTGTTTAAGGCTTGATTACTATGACGTGGATGCGTCTTTAGTTTGTATAGCCTTGATGTTTTTATTGCCTGGCCACAGTGACGTATAGCGCCTCAGGCTCTTATGGCTCGTCAGAGTGTATGCCTGGCCACAGTGACGCATAGCGCCTCAGGCTCTTATGGCTCGACAGTATGTACGCCTGGCCACAGTGACGCATAGCGCCTCAGGCTCTTACGGCTCGGCAGTATGTACGCCTGGCCACAGTGACGCATAGCGCCTCAGGCTCTTACGGCTCGGCAGTATGTACGCCTGGCCACAGTGACGCATAGCGCCTCAGGCTCTTACGGATCTTCTGAATGCACGCCTGGCCACAGTGACGCATAGCGCCTCAGGCTCTTACGGCTCGGCAGTATGCACGCCTGGCCACAGTGACGCATAGCGCCTCAGGCTCTTACGGCTCTTCTGAATGCACGCTTGGCCACAGTGACGCATAGCGCCTCAGGCTCTTACGGCTCAGCAGTATGTACGCCTGGCCACAGTGACGCATAGCGCCTCAGGCTCTTACGGCTCTTCTAAATGCACGCCTGGCCACAGTGACGCATAGCGCCTCAGGCTCTTACGGCTCGGCAGTATGCACGCCTGGCCACAGTGACGCATAGCGCCTCAGGCTCTTACGGCTCTTCTGAATATACGCCTGGCCACAGTGACGCATAGCGCCTCAGGCTCTTACGGCTCTTCTGAATATACGCCTGGCCACAGTGACGCATAGCGCCTCGGCTCTTACGGCTCATCTGAATATACGCCTGGCCACAGTGACGCATAGCGCCTCAGGTTCTTACGGCTCGTCTGAATATACGCCTGGCCACAGTGACGCATAGCGCCTTAGGCTCTTACGGCTCTTCTGAATATACGCCTGGCCACAGTGACGCATAGCGCCTCAGGCTCTTACGGCTCTTCTGAATATACGCCTGGCCACAGTGACGCATAGCGCCTCAGGCTCTTACGGCTCGTCTGAATACACGCCTGGCCACAGTGACGCATAGCGCCTCAGGCTCTTATGGCTCATCTGAATATACGCCTGGCCACAGTGATGCATAGCGCCTCAGGCTCTTACGGCTCGGCTGAATACACGCCTGGCCACAGTGACGCATAGCGCCTCAGGCTCTTACGGCTCGTCTGAATTCCTGTCGCAAGATTTAGATGCATAGAAGTTGCAGATGTATAATAAAATGACATTTTGCGTGATGATTTGATAATAATATCTTGTGATGGTATAAACAAATGATAATACTGTTTGGGAAAGAAAATATAGCGATTAATTCAAATACAGCTTTAGGTGATTTGAATTCCATGTTTTCCCTATCTTCTTCCCTTGTAGAGTTTCCAGAACACAGGTGTTAGGTCCAATCTTGTATCTGATTCTGTATGGACCTTCCCAATTGGCTCTGAATTTCCCATCCTCCTTCAGGGCATTCGTGATCTGCGACTTTCTGAGCACTAGATCTCCCTCAAACATTGGCCTATCTCTCACCCGGCTATTATAGTAGTTGGCCACCCTCTGATGATAGGATGCCAATCGAATAGCCGCGGCTTCTCTATGTTCATCGAGTAGGTCCAAGCCTTCCCTTAGAGCTTGTGAGTTTTCTTCCTCTACTAAGGGTACCACTCTTGGTGATAACGCTCCAATTTCCACGGGGATTAGTGCTTCTGCGCCGTATACGAGGCTGAATGGCGTTTCTCTGGTTGACACACGACTGGTGGTACGATATGCCCATAGAACACTAGGCAATTCGTCCACCCATGCCCCTTTTGCTTTGTCTAGCCTGGTCTTCAACCCATGAAGAATAGTCCGATTACTGACCTCGGCCTGTCCATTGGCTTGAGGATATGACACTGAAGAGATCCTTAGCTGAATGTTGAGGTTTTTACAGAATTCGCGGAAAGCATTACAATCGAATTGCTTTCCATGGTCGACATTTAAGATGCGTGGGATTCCGTATCGACAGATGATGTCTTTCCATACCATCGCCTCGACCTTCTTTTCTGTGATCCTAGCTAAGGGCTCTGCTTCGATCCATTTTGTAAAGTAATCGGTAGCCACTAGCAGGAACTTTCTTTGGCCCGTGGCTAAGGGGAAAGTTCCAAGGATGTCCAATCCCCACTGTGCAAAAGGAATTGGCTGTACTGTGCCTTGAGAGGGAGTCACTGGGGCTGTTGTGATAGGCGCAAACCTCTTACATTTGTCACATCTGCGGGTTTGGTCCATCGCATCTTTCTTCAACGTTGGCCAGTAAAATCTCGATCGTAGTACTTTAGCGGCAAGGGCTCTTGCTCCTAAGTGTTCGCCACAGATTCCTTCATGCACTTCCGCTAGGGCATAGCTTGCTTGTTCCGATCCCAGACATTTCAATAATGGTGACGAATATCCCCTTTTGTACAGTTCTCCATTGATGAGTGTGAACTTCGCCCCTTGTACATTCAAGCGACGAGCCTCGTCTTTATCTTGGGGGAGTGTACCTTTGGTGAGATACTGTTTGAATGGGGATCTCCAGTCGTCTCCAACTTGAATGTCACACACTTCGACCTCTTCAATACTAGGTCGTTCGAGCCTCTCTACCTTCACTATCCTTCCTAGTGTCTCATTGGAGGAGGCTAACTTAGACAGTGAATCAGCATGTGTGTTTTCGGACCGGTTGATTTGTGTCAGCTGAAAGCTTTTGAAAGTCTGGGCCAGAAATTGGACTTTCTTCAAGTAAGGGACCAGCATCGGTTCCCGTACCTCATATTGTCAGTTGAACTGGTTCACCACCAATTGAGAGTCACTATGTGCTACCAAGTGGTGAACCTGCAGCACTTCAGCCAGCCTCATCCCGGTTATCAAAGCCGCGTACTCCGCTACGTTGTTTGAGCTAGGGAACCCAAACCGTAAGGAGTATTCCAGGGGTTTCCCTTCTGGTGATATCAGGACTACACCTGCCCCGCTTCCGTTTGCACTTGACGCCCCGTCGACATATAGCGACCATGGTTGGACATCCCTTTCATCGCAGTCGCTCGGGCTAGTGCACTCCACTATAAAATCCGCCAAAGCTTGACCCTTGATGGCCTGTCTCGGTTGGAACGTGATATCGTATCCTCCAAGTTCCACTGCCCATTTTACTAACCTGCCTGAGTGTTCAGGTTTCTGAAGGATTTGTCTCAACGGTTTATCTGTTAAGACGGTGATAGGGTGCGCTTGGAAATAAGGGCGCAGCTTTCGCGAGGCCATCACAAGGGCTAATGTTAGCTTTTCGGCTAGCGGATAGCGGGTCTCTGGCTCCAATAGCACTTTGCTCACGTAGTAGATGGGACGGTGCACCATTTTATCTTTCTTCAGTAGCACCGTACTGACGGCGAAATCACCGACTCCCAAATACATATAGAGTTGTTCTCCTTCCAGGGGCCTTGTTAATAAAGGCAACTGTTTCAAGTATTCCTTGAGGTCCTCGAAGGCCTTTTGACAGTCTTCCGTCCACTCAAAGTTCTTTCCCCCCCGTAGAGTTTTGAAGAACATCAAGCTCCTTTCTGCTGATTTTAACAAGAAGCGATTCAGAGCTGCTATTCTGCCTGTCAATCTCTGGACCTCTCTTAAAGTAGTTGGGGGTTTCATGTTAATGACCGCCTGCACCTTTTCGGGATTTGCCTCAATGCCCCTGTTAGTGATCATGAAGCCTAAAAACTTCCCTGATCTTACCCCGAATGAGCACTTTTCGGGGTTTAGCTTCATGTTGAATCTCCTCAATACTTTAAATACCCTGGACATTTGATCAGCGTGAGACTCTCCTACGCGGCTCTTGATGATCATATCGTCCACGTAGTCTTCCATGGTATTTCCCAGAAGATCTTTGAACACTTTGCTCACCATTCGTTGATAGGTGGCTCCCGCGTTCTTTAAACCGAACGACATTACCCGGTAGCAATAGGTTCCGTTGTCGGTTATAAAGGAAGTCTTTTCTTCGTCTTCTGGGTGAAGCATGATTTGGTGATATCCGGAGAAAGCATCCAAGAAACTGAGGAATTCGTAACCGGATGTTTCGTCTACCAGTCTGTCTATCCGAGGTAGGGGGTATGAATCTTTAGGACAGGCTTTGTTCAGATCAGTGAAATCCACACACATTCGCCACTTCCCGCTAGATTTCTTTACCATCACTACGTTGGCCAACCACTCAGGGTAGTATACCTCTCGGATGAATCCGGCGCCCAGGAGTTTACTCACTTCTTCAGTGATTGCTTTTTATCGTTCCGGGGCGAAACTCCTCTTCTTCTGTTTGACAGGTCTGTGCCCAGGTATGACATTAAGCTTATGGCAGATCACTTCGGGACTGATTCCGTGCATGTCTGCCGGACTCCAGGCGAAGACATCCGAGTTTCTTCTCAGGCACTCGACTATCTCATTCTTTAGTTGTTCGCCCAGTTGAGTCCCTATGAATGCCTTTTTTCCCTCATCCCCTTTTGTTAGCTCAACGGCCTCTGTTTCTTCTACAGGCTGAGGCTTGGGCGGATCATCTATACATAAGGTTTCTTTCCTCTGTACTATCTTGTTGGCGGTGGAAGTGAGATAACAAGTACGGGCACTCCTTTGGTTTCCTCGTACTTGCCCTACTCCGTTGGGAGTGGGGAACTTCATTAATAGATAGCAAGAGGATATCACCGCCCTCATATCGTTCATCACAGGTCTACCCAAGATCATGTTGTAGGCAGCGGAGGTTGACCTGACTACCATGAACAATACTTACCGGGTCACATCCTTCGGGTTCTCTCCGAGAGTCACAGGCAACTCTATGGACCCTGCCACCTTCACTCGCTCGCCCGTGAATCCGTATAGTGGCGTCATAACGGGTTTCAACCTATCTTCGGATATGCTCATCTTTTCGAAGCAGTTCCAATAGATTAGGTTCACTGAGCTCCCGTTATCGACCAGGACTCTGCTCACCGGGTGTTTGGCCACTACCGTGGATATCACCATGGGGTCGTCATGAGGCATGACAATATCACCTTTGTCAGTCGGAGTGAACATGATGGGTTCTTCATCCGCTTGTTCTTCCATCACAACGTTAACCTGATACGCTTGCCTTGCGTAGCTTTTGCGGGAAGCAGAGGAGCTTCCCGCCATTGATTCCCCGCCTGCAATAACATTTATTGCGGGGGCTGTAGGTTCGTTGTTTGGAGGATTGGCTCGGGGGATGGTAGGCCTGAATGCTTCGTTTCTTGGCCTATTCCTTCTGATATCATCATTTGGTCCAGTCTGCGGACGGTCATTCCTTTGGTCACGCGGAGGATAACGGGGTCTCTCGCTCCTCCACAGGAAGTGTTTGATCTTCCCCTCTCTGGCCAGTCTTTCCAACTGATCCATTAAATCTCTGCATCTCTCCGTTGGGTGGCCGTGAGCGCTATGGAATTCACAGTAGGCTTCAGAGTTTCGTCCTACGTCTCCAATTTTCTTCTTGGGGAATTCCAACAGTCCCGCCCCTTCGATTGCTGCCAGTATCGCAGTGCGAGGCTCGTTTAACCTGGTATAACCCTCATACCTGAGCCTAGGGGGTTTGTCTACTCTCACGGGTCTTGGAGAGCTTTTCTCGGGCGCGTCTCTCTCTCTCTTCTTTCCTTCTTTTGCCTCCCTGGGCTATATCATCTTCATCACCTCTTCTTGGGCCACATACTTATTGGCCCTAGCAAAGAGATCGGAGATTGTCATCAGTTGATCAAGAGAGAGGGATTCTTGCAGCTTTTCAGAGCTTGTCCCTTGTAGCATTGCAGCCATAGCTACCCCTACCGGCAGATCTTCCACTTCCAAGGTTGCATCTCGGAAGCGGTCTACAAAGCTCTTCAAGGACTCTTTATTCCCTTGCTTAAGCGTGAGTAGGTAAGTAGCGTCTTTCTTTCTCTAGCTGTGGATCATGAAGACTTTGAGGAATTCATTCCTCAATTGATCGAAAGAAGAGATCGAACCTTCATTCAACCCGTTGAACCACTTCAGAGCGTGCCCGGATAATGTGAGAGAAAAAGCTCTGCACATGATTTCGTCCTCCCATCCATGCAGCAGCATGAGGGATTCATAACTCTGTATGTGATCATAGGGGTCTGCTTTGCCGGTGTAAGTAGCCATAGAAGGCATTTTAAACTTCTTCGACAAAGGTTTGTTCATGATCTCCGGACTGAATGAGATCCTCCTCCTTTGGCCATCATCAGGAGACACCAGTTTTTTCTTCTCAAGGATCCGTTGGACGACCTTCTCCATGTTCTCCGACCCTCGAATTGAGTGTGGCCATGTCCCTTCGGGTCTGGAAGAATCAGACTGATAAGCACCCCTTCCAGCACCTCCCATTCTGGGACTTCAGATTTTGAGACCTTCTCGTGGGTCTTGGCCTCTCTGTCTCCGTCGCTCCCCAGCCCTACATTCTCTTAAACCATGTTCCAACTCCACGGGAGATGAGCTGCGGCATGTGGGGGAACTCTGCCGCCTATCGGCTAGAGGAGAAGTCTGCCGCCTGTCGGGCAGAGGAGAACTCTGCCGCCTATCAGCGGCGGAAGAGCACCGTCACATATGTGTTGCAGGATAGCTCTGCCACATGTAGTCCCTGGGAGGGCTCTGCCGCACGGGTTCCACAAGAGAACACTGTCGCCTGAAGTCTACGGGTGAGCTCTGCCGCCATTGAGCCATGGGCGAGCTCTGCCGCACATTTGGCGGGCTCTGTCGCCTATCGACCAGTGGTGAACACTGCCGCCATTGAGCTGCGGGCGAGCTCCGTTGTCTATCTTCTGGGGGAGACCTCTGCCGCACGAGGTCTGCGGGTGAGCCCTGCCGCACAGGTGCTGTGGGTGAACTCTGTCGCCTAAGGTCCGCGGTTAGGCTCTGCCGCCTATCTGCTGGGGGAGACCTCTGCCTTGCTGGATCTGCAGTGGCATTATTTCGTGTTCCTGCCTCTTGTCCAGCGTTTACCAGGGTGGAGGGCTGACCTCTCTCGTAGGTCTGCCTAGGCGTGCTCTCCCCCACTAACTGCTGCACTTCATGGGGCAAGCTGAATTGGGGGAGAGCGTCTCTGAAGAAGCTCACCATAGCTTTCAACGCTGTCGTAGTCTCTTCATTCTTGCGTTTCAGGGTCTCAAATTCTTCTAGAGAAACCAAGGCTTCTCCGTCACCCCTTTCACTACGTCTTCGTCTCTGCTCTGGTCTGACAGGGGGACTCACAGAATTCTGCCCTCCTGTCAACTCTGCTGTAGAGCGTGTTCTCACCATTTTGATAAAGAACCTGACTTTTTGTAAGATTTCCCACAGACGGCGCCAATTGATGTTGCCTGAACGAACAGCAACAGGAATTTACCTTCCACGTATTCTGATTGCACTAACGACAAAAATGTGACGTCCGTGCGATTTGTTCCATGTGTTCTTCGTATAATCTGCAAAAACAACAGGAATCAGAGGGGGTAGGGATTTGTCCCTGCACGCGCACTCTGATGATTAAGTAAGTAATCGGGAGTTGTGTAAGTAAGAGGAAGAGAATGTGTTTCTTAATTCAAAGGGTTGAAATATTTCTGCCTGGTTTTTTGTCCTTTTGTTTTCGTCCCCAATTTTGAGAGCTCCTCGGCATATTTATAGGTTTCTTCTAAGTCGGTTTGAGCTGAGGCCCAGGCGCGTGTCTGGGCCACGACAGAGTCATGGAGCACTCTGTCGCGCTTCGGGTTAAGTAGCTTGCGGGGGAGTCGGTAGGCGGCAGAGTGCCCATGGACCTCTGCCACAGGCTGTGCGGGAGACCTCTACCGCAGGCTGTGCGGGAGACCTTTGCCGCGAGGGCAATGCGGGAGACCTTTGTCGCGAGGGCAATGCGGGAGACCTTTGTCGCGAGGGCAATGCGGGAGACCTATGTCGCAATAGAGGCGATGGAGTCTGTCGCGCCTACTGTGCGGCACACATCCCAGGCGACAGAGTGCCTATCGCCCCGAACACTCTGTCGTTCAACAAGCAACTGTGTCGCGTAGCAACTCTGTCGCGAAATCAGCCACGTGGCTTATTCTTGTTCTGACACGTGGCAGTCAATGGTTGGCGAATAGTTGTACACGTGGATTCTGGTGACACGACCACCATCAACGGATTTGAGAATCTTGATCAATAACGAAGAAATAATTAAATTTCGGGTTAAATTGATCAAGATATGAATTTATTTAATATTTTTGAAATTTTTACCTCGAAAAATGAGCCCAAAAATATTAGAAAAATATATCGAAAAGGTAAAATTGGACTGATAAATTCATTTACAGATTAAATGAATTTAATATGATATTTTTAGATATTTTGGGAAATTTTAATATTATTTTAATGATTAAAATAATATTAAAATAAATTATAAATAAATAAAGTAAAAAAAACTAAAAATGAAATCGCGAAAACAGAAAAGAAAGAAGGAAAGAAACGAAACGAAAGTCGAACCGAGGAGCATCAAGGACGAGCCACCACCATTGACCAGGAACCCCAGGCGAGGGCCAGCGGTGGGCGACAATGCCCATGGGAACCACCGGCAGCCGACATGCGGGCCGACATCGTCGAAAAGAGGAGATCGACGGAGGGAGATGCCGCGGGAGAGAAAGGATATCGGCTGCCATCGGCGCCGATTTGGTCCAACCTGAGGCCCGATTATGGAAGCCTAGACGATGGCGGGTCGAACGGCGGTCGTGAGGCACCGGAACCGGTCGGATGGTGTAGGAACGACGAAATGATGCCTGAATCGATCGAACCGAACTGAACCGATCGGACCGAACAGAACTGAACCGGCGGTCTGGATCGGGTTGAACCAGACCGAACCAGTTCAGCCAAAAAGAAAAGAAAAAGAAGAAAAAAGGGAAAAAGAAAAAGAGGAAAAATTGGGGAAAAATTCTAGTGATGCAATCGAGCTACGGGTAAGTCAGTAAGCGACAAAATCGATCGATTTAAATTTTGAAATATTTAATTTGATTAATATTCAACTGGAAATTTACCCGAAAAAATATTAAATTATGTAGCTCGACAATTGGTGTCAACCGAGAGCTCAAGATAACCTCGATTTATGTACGATCATGGAATCTCGGGTAAGTAACCCTTATTTACGACAATTTTGCATCATTATGCGTGTTAAAATTTACCGCATAAATTACAGATTTAATTTTCACATTTAATGAATTAAATTCTGGAGAATTGGATAAATTGTCGTAAATACTAAATTAAGCTATTCGAGAGTTTAGAACGAGGCTCAATAATTACTGATGGGCCCAGTGAGCCCAATAGGCCTCGATAATGTGAATAGTAAGTGGGAAAAACGGGCTTAAGGCCGATTAAGGCCCATTAAGGTGCAATCAGGCCCAATATGGGTAAACGGGCCCAATGATTTAAATTAAGCCCAAAAAATTATGAAATACAATTAATTGTATTGTATTTGACCTGATGAATATGTATCCGCAGTTTCGGAGATTAGAGTTTGAGCAAATCGGAGCGTGACGAGTCATCAGTGGAAAGGTCAGATTGTACAGAAAAATGAGGTAAGGGAATTGTGTGAGTAGCTAGAGGTAGCTACGCATATTTTAATAGCTTTTTTGTACACTGGATATGTATGTATACACTGATTATGTATAAAAGTCCTAAAAATGGTTTAAAGATTTAAGGACTCGAAATAGGTAAAGACTATTTTACCCCTATTGAGGGCAGTTCACCTAAGGATGGTGAAAGCATGACATGCATGAAATGCATGTCAAAAAGGACTTTTATGATTAAGGAATTTTATTAGTTTTAATCAAAGCAAATCGGTAGATTGGACAGTAATTGTATAAATTTCACAAGATAACACTATGTAGGTGTTATTCATATTTAAATGAAAATCCTTTGGAAAATGGGCCAACTATCAAGTTTATATGGAAACAGATAGTGCTGGCACATAGCTCGCACTATATCTGCGTTTGTGAGTGTGCATAAACGTGCTTGAGCGGTTGCTCGCACCGACTTGTGTGACATCATATGCATGAAATGTGCTAGGGCGGTTGCTTGCACTGATTTTTATTCTTGTGAAATGCATGAGAAGTGCTAGAACCTAGCTCGCACTCTGTTCTGACATGTTTTGACTTGTTTAACTGAATATGCATAAAAAGGTGCTGGAGCGATTGCTCGCACTAGTTTTAATGATTTGACATGCAAGAGAGGTACTGGAGCTTATCTCGCATCCTGTTTTGATATGATATTGCATAGAAGCCGTGCTGGAGTGTAATTCGCATGAGATTTGATGTAATTATGCATAAAACTGTACTGGAGTGTAACTCGCACGAGATTTGATTTACTTGAGCATTTATTCATGCTGGAGCTTGCTCGCACGAAGTTTTATATGGTTTTATAACTCATTTTAAAGTCGTGCTGGTGTTTTTCTCGTACGAGGTTTTCACAGAGTTTTTATACATATCCGTACTAGAGCATTGCTCGTACGTGGATTTTACTGGAATTTATAATTATTTTAAGTCATACTGGAGCGCTGTTCGTACGCAGATTTCATTGATTTCTATGAAACCGTGCTAGAGCTTCGCTCGCACGAGATTTTCTGATATCATGAATATGCATGGAGCCGTGCTAGAGCTTCGCTTGCACAGGAATTTATATCACATGCATATAGTCGTGTTGGAGCCTCCTGTAGACTGTGTGTCACAGTGAGATATGCTCACACGTGCATACTGAGACAAAGATGATATGGGTGGATAAGACCTATTACAAGCACCCCTGACTGAGCTTGGGTTCATGGAGTACGTTGTATCGTGTATGTCACGCAGAGTGCGCTGTACCGTGGGCATTGTTGGAGTGGAGTGGCATTAGCCACGAGGCAGGAAGCCTTGCCCTCGCAATCCTGGTGTTATGCTGTTCTGATGGGTAGGACGACCCACCACCCGTTTCAGGTGTGATACCTCACACACTAGGTACCGTGTTGCCAGGGATCACTAGGATATGACCATAATCCTCGATGTTACTGATATAATTACCTACATGTCTCACATGATATAACTATTGGTCGATAGACCAGGGTAGACCCGAAGGAGGGGTTAAGCCCCCGATTTTATGATTTTATGATTTGTGACCATGAAAGAAGGGTGGTTTTATAACCAAAGTTTTATAATGAATTGTTTTATGAGATGATTCACCCGAAAGGGTTAGTTTATACAGCAGTTTTAATGAAATGATTTGAATGCAATAGCATGATGGTGTTTTCCATGCTTTCATTTCAAATTCATGATTTGTCTTACATGACATGAAAGAATGCATGATCTTGTTTTACTTCATGCTAATTATGATTTAAAGATGTCACATACAATGCTATTGATGCATGGATTACATGATTTATATATGCACAAATAGTTTTGATAAACTCTGTCATGAATGTATGCATGATTTTGTGCGTGAAATTTTAAATGAAAAGAAATGGATTTAAGGGCATGGCATTATGAGCATGTATATAGTGGAGCTATCTACTTACTTACATAATTGCCTTAGTGAGCATGTGGTTTGCTCACCCCCTTATTTTCCCATCTTTTCAGAGCACTCGCAATAGTTATTGAGCGGCTGAGGACTTGAAATCTTGGTATTCGCTGCTTCCCATCGAGAGACAGGTATACACATTTGTATGGTTTTGTATCTAAATATGTAATGCACAGTATTGTAAACGGATATGATGTCGAGGATGTAGAGTTATAAATACCATCGTGTATGTATTTAATTAAAGTCAAATGATAGTAAACTCTGATATGTGAATGTGATTATGGAACTGGAATGGTAAATAGGTAAGAGGTGACTAACACCGAATCATAGCCCAACTGTTTGTAGGATGGTCACGACTAGAGAAATGTAAGAATTAAATAATAAATGAAAAAGCGAAAAATTTACTCTGATTTTTAGGTAATTTGGGTCGTGACAGGTTTAATGGTATTAGGGCTAAGTTGGCCTGATATGAGTCGGTGTTAGTGGTTAAGAAAGTTTATATCCTTATGTACTGTGCATTGTTTAGATACAATTGTGTATATCGAGATGGAAGTGCAGCTAAGAATTTGGATTTGAATGCAAGAATAGACTCATTAACTTATAGCCAATATGGTAGAGAGGCGAGTACATGAGCTCTAAGCCCTAGAGGGAGGCCTGAGAGTCTTACTGAGTCGCCATATGAAACTCAAGATGAGATTGACGTGGAGGCTGGTATTAAGCATGCCCCACAGAGTCCGATAGAGTGATCGAACAGAGTCTGACAAAGAGATCAGACAGTATTGAGACACGCTTCGCGAGGTTGGAGCGGAGTGTGGAGAATATTTGGCGAGCTAATTGCTCAGATTATGCATGAGATTTAAGGGCGAGTCGGAGTATTGATGGAAATTTGCTCGACCCATCTTAAGAGTTAGACATCTAGATTGGACATGAGAACATAATTCTAGATGTATTCCGGTGACTGATATCCCGGACACTGTTTAAAGAAAATTACTGATAAAATTCTTTACTCTAACCCAAAGGAACTAGTTAATTAACGAGTATGAAACTCAGTTTATATTCCTGGGTAGATATGACTCCGACACTAGAACAGTGAGAGTCGAAATGTCTGAAAGTTCATGGAAAGGCTCAGATCGTTAATTAGAGTCTGATTGGCCATTAGATATCACTACCTATGTCGAGGCAGTGTGCAGACTACAGTTGTGTGAATAAGAGTATAAGTTGCACACCTCTAAGATTGAGAAAGGTAGTAAAGGCCAAAATCGAGACAGAAAGAGAATAGAGAATGACAAAGATGTCAGAAAGGTAAAAAGGTAGTTTGGTAAAAGATTAGAGTTGATGACTTACAGGGTAAGATGATTGGTAAGGCCCCAGTGTATCCAATTTCAACACTTATGAGGGGTATGGTGATTGGAGGACCCCGACCTGCTCAGTAGCAGTGTAAACAGGGAAGGATACGTGGTAGTTACCACGAAAATAAGATGTTGGACGAGGGCGAGTGTATGCCTTGGACCAGGACACTACTGATGTTTCATTTGATGTGGTAGAAGATGCCACACTGGTTAATAATAATGAAATAATTATTTTAATTGATCCTGGTGCCACATATATATTCATACCGACTTCAATTGCTTATAAGCTAGTGAAAGATGTGAAGCTTGTACCCTTAAGCAAGATGATGATAGTTAGCTGATTTTCACTAACTGAATATAGATATAAGGCTTGTAAGTTGAAAACAGGGGGAAAAAAGGATATCTTTGATATGTAAAGTAATTGGGATTAAGCAATATGTAGTGATTATGAATTGCGACCAAGGATAAGAGGTGGATATATCTATACCCAGTCCAAGTGGTCAAGTCTGAGGGTTAATAAAGGTATTTCAAAATACTTCCCCGCCTGAAGACTAGAAGCGTCTAGAAACGCACACATAACCTATAAATTAAAATCGACAGTCGTAATATATACATTTAAAATATGGGTACCTTTACTGGTACGATTAAAAAATAGAGAATTTGATTAATCACGAAGTTTTAAAAATTAAAATTTTATAAAAGTTGTTAATATAAAAGAAAAAAGGAAATGATGTGGGTTATTATCTTGAAACGAAAGAGATTTTGAAATAACATTATACATTTATGCGTACATAGGTTAAGGATATGGATGATTGAAATATTTAGTGGAACTCAACTACGATGAGGTACTTAAACCTTACCTGGACCGATTGGTTGTCATCTTTAACGATAATATTTTGATGTATTCGAAGTCCAGGGAAGAGCATGAGTAGCAACAGGAAACTGTCTTACAGACGAGTTGTTGAGAGTTTCTTGAAAAGGGCTGCTCAGTGGATACGTCTCATTCGGAAAAAGATTTCATACGAATGAGATTATAAGTATGAAAATGGCTTCGATGAGTTTTGGTATATTGAAGTAAAGAACTGACCACCATAATTATTCTCACCATACCCAACAGCTCAAGAGGTTTCAGTGTGTATGGATACCTCAGAATAAGGATTGGGCTGTGTATTGATGTAAAATGGGAAGATAGTCGTTTATGGATCCAAATAATTTAAGGGTCATGAGAGAAACTATCCTACCCATGATTTAGAGTTGGCAATCGTAGCGTTTACACTGAAGGTATGGCGCTACCACTTAAATGGTAAGAAATTTCGGGTATGCACTGATCGTAAAAGCCTCGAGTATCTGTTTTCACAGAAAGAGTAGAATATGAGATAACCAAGAGGGTTAGAGCTGCTAAGGATTATGATTGTGAACATTGTACCACCCAGGAAAGGCTAATGTAATGGCTGATGCCTTGAACAAAAAGAGCCTCGGGATGGTATCACCTATGATGGTCAGGGAGCGTGAGCTGCTAGAGCAGCTGTGAGCCTCAGTAGTGATGTGATCCCTTCTGATGATGACGGTGATTGTGTGACAGCTAGCCTGAGGTTAGAATCGAATTTGAGTGACCGAATTTGCCAAGCTTAGCGTGATGATCGGCATGGTGTCGATAGTGTGGGTCAGATTCAGATGGGTATCGTGACAGAGTTCACAGTGAGTGATGATAACTTACAGAGGTTCAGAGATAGTATAAGTTCTCCCCAGGACCATAGTTGCTGAGATAGTGTTATTGTCAGAAGCTTACTCTTCAGGATATACAGTGCATCCGAGAAGTAATAAATATATCGAAATCTCTGAAAATGGTATTGGTGGTCAGATATGAAAAGAAATATTGTAGAGTTGTGAAGAAGTGTCTCGTATGTCAGTATATTAAAGTAGAGTACTAGAAGTCTGCAGAGTTATTGCAGCCTCTACTTATATTAACACGAAAAAGAGAACAAGTTACCACGGATATTGTGATGGGTTAAAGAGGACCCGGATAAATCACGAGGTTATCTAGATGATAGTCGATAGATTGATTAAGTCTACCCACCTTCTGACTATGGAAATCCCCATGTAATCTGAGTGTGTAGGCTGATTTATGTGTATGGAAAAATTGTGATACATGATGTAGCGTTCAGTGAGCATGGTATCATATAGGGATTCTCGCTTCACTTCCCACTTCTGGGAACGTTTTTCAGGAAGCTATGGGAACCCCATTGAGTGTTGGCACAGTTTTCCATCCTTAGACAAATGGTCAGACAGAGAGGACTGTACAGGTTCTGGAGGATGTGATGAGAGTGCGTGTCATTGATTTTATGAGCTCCTGGGATGATCAATTGTTACTAATCGCATTCGCCAATAATGACAGTTATCACTTGAGTATCGGGATGATTTTATATGAGGCATTATATAGCCGCAAGGAGTTGTTCCCTGACTTGGATAAGAAGAAGTGGGTGATAGAATTGGTAAGACAAACCTCTGAGGATGTTCAGTTGATTTGTGAGAGATTAAGAACACCTCAGAGCAGATAGAAAAGTTATGCTGACAAGAGACAGAAACCATTGGAAATTCACTGAGGGTGAATCATTATTGTTGGCAGTTACTTGTCTTAAGGATGTAACGAGATTCAGATAGAGATATTGGGCAAGTGGGAGATAAGACCTGTAGGTTGGTGTTACCACTTGAATTAACAGGCATCCACAATGTGTCCTATCTTTTGATCTTAAGAAATATTATCCGGATCCAGCATATGTGATCGGATATAAGCTCCAACAACTTAGCTCAATGAAAGTATAACATATGTTGGAAAATCGATTCGGGTATTAGACGGAAGAAGAAAGTGTTGAGGTTTAAGATGATCTCCCTAGTTAAGTATGTTGGTAGTATTACACTCCGAAAAAAGTCCTATGAAAATGAAAGAGTATGATACGATAGACATACCCGGAGTTGTGTATGAACCCTTTTGACTTGGTTCTAATTTGGAGGACCAAATTTCTTAAGTGGGAGAGATTGTAAGACCCGCTTTTTTATATTGTAAGAGCAAAAAAAGGAATGAATAGAAATTTTTGAGTGCATTTAAAAATGCAAAAAGGATTTAAATGGAATTATCGAACACGTGCAAGGGTAAAATGGTCAAAAGATCGAAACCCGGTATAATTTCGACAAGAAAATTTAATTAAAAATAACGGATTTGAGAATCTTGATCAATAACAAAGAAATAATTAAATTTCGGGTTAAATTGATCAAGATATGAATTTATTTAATATTTTTAAATTTTCGCCTTGAAAAACAAGCCCAAAAATATTAGAAAAATATTTCGAAAATGTAAAATTAGACTGATAAATTCATTTACGAATTAAATGAATTTAATATGATATTTTTAGATATTTTGAGAAATTTTAATATTATTTTAATGATTAAAATAATATTAAAATAAATTATAAATAAATAAATAAAGTAAAAAAAAAAAACCTAAAACTGAAATCGCGAAAACAGAAAAGAAAGAGGGAAAGAAACAAAATGGAAGCCGAACCGAGGAGCATCATCGACGAGCCACTACCGGCGACCAGGAACCCAAGGCGAGGGCCGGCAAAGGGCGACGATGCTCATGGGAACCACCACCAGCTGGCACGCGCGCCGACGTCACCGGAAAGAGGAGATTGACGGAGGGAGATGCCGTGGGAGAGAAAGGAAATCGACGGCCATCGGCGCCGATTTGGTCCAACCCGAGGCCTGATTATGGAAGCTCAGACGATGGCGCGTCGAACAGCGGTTGTGAGGCACCGGGAACCGACCGGATGGCTCCGGAACGACGAAATGATGCCTGAATCGGTCAAACTGAAGTGAATCGGTCAAACCGATCCGGACTGAATCGACGGTCTGAACCGGGTTGAACCAGACCGAACCAGTTCAGCCAAAAAAAAAAGAAAAAGAAGAAAAAAGGGAAAAAGAAAAAGAGGAAAAATTGGGAAAAAATTCCAGTGATGCAATCGAGCTACGGGTAAGTCAGTAAGCGTCAAATCGACCAACTGAAATTTCAAAATATTTAATTTGATTAATATTCAATTGGAAATTTAATCGAAAAAATATTAAATTGTGTAGCTCGACAATTGGTGTCAACCAAAAGCTCGAGACAGCCTCGATTTATGTACGATCATGGAATCTCGAGTAAGTAACCCTTATTTACGACAATTTTACATCATTATGCGTGTTAAAATTTACCGCATAAATTACGAATTTAATTTTCGCATTTAATGAATTAAATTCTAGAAAATTGGATAAATTGTCGTAAATACTAAATTAAGCTATTCAAGAGTTTAGAACGAGGCTTAATAATTACTGATGGGCCCAGTGAGCCCAATAGGCCTCGATAATGTGAATAGTAAGTGGAAAAAATGGGTTTAAGGCCGATTAAGGCCCATTAAAGTGCAATCAGGCCCAATATGGGTAAATGGGCCCAATGATTTAAATTAAGCCCAGAAAATTATGAAATACAATTAATTGTATTGTATTTGACCTGATGAATATGTATCTACAGTTCCGGAGATTGGATTTGGAGTAAATCAGACTGCGTGACGAGTCATTAGTGGAAAGGTCAGACTGTACAGAAAAATGAAGTAAGGGAATTGTGTGAGTAGCTAGAGGTAGCTACGCGTATTTTAATAGCTTTTCTGTAAACTGGATATGTATGTATACACTGATTATGTATAAAAGTCCATAAAATGGCTTAAAGATTTAAGGACTCGAAATAGGTAAAGACTATTTTACCCCTATTGAGGGCAGTTCACCTAAGGATGGTGAAAGCATGACATGCATGAAATGCATGTCAAAAAGGACTTTTATGATTAAGGAATTTTATTAGTTTTAATCAAAGCAAATCGGTAGATTGGACAGTAATTGTATAAATTTCACAAGATAACACTATGTATGTGTTATTCATATTTAAATGAAAATCCTTTGGAAAATGGGCCAACTATCAAGTTTATATGGAAACAGATAGTGCTGGCACATAGCTCGCACTATATCTGCGTTTGTGAGTGTGCATAAACGTGCTTGAGCGGTTGCTCGCACCGACTTGTGTGACATCATATGCATGAAATGTGCTAGGGCGGTTGCTTGCACTGATTTTTATTCTTGTGAAATGCATGAGAAGTGCTAGAGCCTAGCTCGCACTCTGTTTTGACATGTTTTGACTTGTTTGACTGAATATGCATAAAAAGGTGCTGGAGCGATTGTTCGCACTAGTTTTAATGATTTGACATGCATGAGAGGTGCTGGAGCTTAGCTCGCATCCTGTTTTGATATGATATTGCATAAAACCCGTGTTGGAGTGTAACTCGCACGAGATTTGATGTAATTATGCATAAAGTCGTGCTGGAGTGTAACTCGCACGAGATTTGATTTACTTTATCATTTATTCGTGCTAGAGCTTGCTCGCACGAAGTTTTATATGGTTTTATAACTCATTTTAAAGCCATACTGGAGTTTTTCTCGTACGAGATTTTCACAGAGTTTTTATACATATCCGTACTAGAGCATTGCTCGTACGTGGATTTTACTGGAATTTATAATTATTTTAAGTCCTACTGGAGCGCTGCTCGTATGCAGGTTTCATTGATTTCTATGAAACCGTGTTAGAGCTTCGCTCGTACAAGATTTTCTGATATCATGAATATGCATGGAGCCGTGCTAGAGCCTCGCTCGAACAGGGATTTATATTTCATGCATATAGCCGTGTTGGAGCCTCCTGTAGACTGTGTGTCATAGTGAGATGATATGCTCACACGTGCATACTGAGACAGAGATGATATGGGTGGATAAGACCTATTACAGGCACCTCTGACTGAGCTTGGGTTCACGAAGTACGTTGTACCGTATATGTCACTCGGAGTGTGCTATACCATGGGGATTGTTGGAGTGGAGTGGCATTAGCCACGAGGTAACAGGCCTTGCCCTCGCAATCCTGGTGTTATGCTGTTCTGGCGGGTAGGATGACCCACTTCCCGTTTCAGGTGTGATACCCCGCACACTAGGTACCGTGTTGTCAGGGATCACTAGGATATGGCCATAGTCCTCGATGTTACTGATATAATTACCTACATATCTCACATGATATAACTATTGGTTGATAGACCAGGGTAGACCCGAGGGAGGGGTCAGGCCCTCGATTTTATAATTTTATGATTTGTGACCCTGAAAGAAAGGTGGTTTTATAACCAAAGTTTTATAATAAATTGTTTTATGAGATGATTGACCCGAAAGGGTTAATTTATACTGCAGTTTTAATGAAATGATTTGAATGCAGTAGCATGATGGTGTTTTCCATGCTTTCATTTCAAATTCATGATTTGTCTTACATGACATGAAAGAATGCATGATCTTGTTTTACTTCATGCTAATTATGATTTAAGGATGTCACATAAAATGCTATTGATGCATGGATTACATGATTTATATATGCACAAATAGTTTTGATAAACTTTGTCTTGGATATATGCATGATTTTGTTCGTGAAATTTTAAATGAAAAGAAATGGATTTTAGGGCATGGCATTATGAGCATGTATATAGTGGAGATATCTACTTACATAATTACCTTAGTGAGCGTGTGGTTTGTTCACCCCCTTATTTTCCCATCTTTTCAGAGCACTCGTAATAGTTATTGAGCGGCTGAGGACTTGTAATCTTGGTATTCGCTGCTTCCCATCGAGAGACAGATATACACATTTGTATGGTTTTGTATCTAAATATGTAATGCACAGTACTGTAAACGGATATGATGTCGGGGATGTAGAGTTATAAATATCATCGTGTATGTATTTAATTAAAGTCAAAGGATAGTAAACTCTGATATGTGAATGTGATTATGGAAATGGAATGGTAAATAGGTAAGAGGTGACTAACACCAAATCATAGCCTAATTGTTTGTAGGATGGTCACGACGAGAGAAACATAAGAATTAAATAATAAATGAAAAATCGAAAAATTTACTCTGATTTTTAGGTAATTTAGGTCGTGACAAGCAGATACGTGCAAGATCGCACAATAATACATGTATGACAGGCACAGTTTATCAAAACACTTTAAAATCACGTAAGAGCAGGTCTGTGCAAGATCACATAGCAATACACGACGGCTGGCACAATTTTACTTTATGACTTAGATCAAAATCCATTACAAGTCGGTCCGTGCGACACAGTCTGCACGCGCTCAAACACGTCTCATCAGTGCGAGTCAGGCCGTGCACAGTCAACACGCGCTCAAGCACAACTCGTCAGTGTGAGTCGGTCCGTGCAATACAATCAGTATGCACTCAAGCACATCTTGTTAGTGCGAGTCAGCCAATGCGACACACAATCAGCACGCGCTTAAGCACATCTCAGCAGTGCGATTCGATTCATGCAATATAATCAACACGCGCTCAAGCACGTCTCGTCAGTGCGAGTCGGGCCGTGCGACACACAGTCAGCATGTGCTCAAGCACATCTAGTCTGTGCGAGTCGGTCCATGCGATACAGTCAGCACGCGTTCCAGCACATCTTATTTGAAATTTTTCATAAAATACATATAAAATTCCATTTGTTTCACGAAACAGTTCAAAATAGGTTGTCTAATACAGTTTTAACTTTAGAACACTTAAATCTCATGTTCAGTGTTTCAAATAGATTAAAAGGGGCTGGTCTTGCATTTTTCAGCTAAAAATCCATAAAACATAGTCTCAGTGCAAAATTCAAAATTTTGGGTTTTTTTCGCGATAATTTTAAAAGTACTCAATATTTATTTAAATACACTAAATAGGGTTATTTCGTAAATCGGGCATATTTCAAGGTTCCTTAAAACTTATTTCTAAATTTCGGGCAGTAAAATTTACCTTGGGATTTTCTACATTTAATGTATCAAAGTTTCATCCTAAGGTTCGCAGTCTCCAAATGCACAATAAATATACGCAGTATAATTTTGATAGTACACAAGTAATTTTTCAACAACATAAATAAATATATCTAATTTCCTAAATTTGTATCTATAAAAATCATCGAAAAATACGTGCATTCATTTTTATAGCACACTGTAATTTTTCTTACCTCGGTGTCTGTACATACTTCGAGGTGTCTCTCGTCCAGAATTCGTAAGTTGAATCTGCTCGGTAAATTTTCCCTCCTTGTGCCTTTTTCACTATGTCCAAAAATATATATTTATACCTATAATTAAATATTTCCCTTTTTTTTTTCCTTTTTTTCTTTTTTTCTTTTTTTTTTTCCTTTTTGAATTTGGCGCTCCTACGCTAAATTCTTTTTCTTTCTTCTCTTCTCCTTCCTCTCTTCTTCTCCACTCTTTTCCATCTTCCTCCTCGGTTTTCTTTCCCTCTTCACTCCCCTCGCCCACCCTCGGTCATCACCTTCATCTCCACCATTCTCTTCACCATTCTGTCTCCAACTGCCATCATCATCACCCGTCCTGTTTCCAGCACCATCATCATCATCATCATCGTCATCTCTGGTTTTCTCAGCTGCTGGTTCCTTCACCTAGTTTCCAGCATCGGGTCTGATCATGGTGGTGGTCTCCCTGCTCCTTCCCTTTCAGGCCTCACCTTCCTCAAATCATCATCGTTTTCTTCACCGTTTCTGATAGTCTCTGTTTCCCTCTGTTTTCCTTTCTCCCTATTATTCCTCTCGGTCCATCCTTCCCTCTCAGCTTATCTTTTTCCCAAGTCCCTCTCGGTCACCACCTCACGGTACCATCAGCATCTTCATTACCATCATCATCTTCACCATCACCATCATCAATTCCTTTTTTCCCGAAGCTCTGTCCTCCCCTGTTTTTACCCTCGGTTTGCTACTCCCTCACTCCCAACCTCTTCCTCTCTCATTCAGGTGGTGTATATATATATATATATATATATATATATATATATATATATATATATGTACAGGTGGGCAAAGTCTGGACGTGCGGGGACACGAGACTGGTGCAGCAGGGTGAGTTGGTCGGGTGGTAGGGGCGCAGACACACGAAGGGTGCAGCAGGGGTCTGTCTCCTGTACAGGGCAAGTAGGCAACGCTCTGTGCGGGTCTGGGGCGCGACTGGACGTAAGCTTTAGCCCGATACAGTTGCAGGCTGGGGTGCAGGGAGATGCAGGCAGGTACAGGGCATTGGCGCCACTCAGTACAGTCCCTGGGCGCAGGTTGCAGAGGTCTGGCAGGCTGGCGTGCGAGCAGAGACAGGCACAAGTGCAGGTGGCAGGGCGCGAGCACAGGTGCAGGCCTGGGCGCCTAGGGTGCACAAAGAGCAGACTAGGGTGCGGTGCAGGGGTCCCTTGGCGTGCGAACAGGGTAGACTTTGGTTGGATGAGCGAGAGGGAAAGGGTGCAGGGAGCAGACGCAAGGCGCGAGCTGGTGCGTGATGGGGGCTGCCACTGTGCAGTCCCCACCGTTTCGCGTTTTTTTAATTTATATTTATATATTTATGTATATATTTATATATATAATTAATACCAATATATATTTACAAAATCGATATATATATACTTTTATATATATATATGCACATTTATATTTATAAAATCAAAATAAATTTGTATACATATATGTACATTAAAAAAAATTAAAATAAATTTTATAAATGCATTTATATAATCAAAATATATTCATTATATATACATTTATATCAAAATAAATTTATATATACATTTATTTATATATATATACACATTTATATAATCAATATAATTGTATATTTATATATGCTTATCTTGTCGTTATATTTATTATTATTGGCTTAATTTTATAAACCGAATAAAAATTACCGGCCTAACCTAATCTCGCCATTCTGACATAATTAATTTAATTGTCCATAAGAAATTGTGAATTAATTTAAATTGAATATCGCTCGAGTCAAATGCTGGGAAAAATTCGAGGGTTTACATTCTCCCCACCTTAGGAAATTTGGTCCCCAAACTTAAGAGTATGTCAATTTTCAAACAACTGCGGATATTTCTTTTGCATTAAGCTTTCTAATTTCCACGTGGCCTTTTCTGACGTGTAATAGTGCCACATAACATTGACCAAGGAAATCATGTTAGACCGCAATGCTTTTTTCTTCCTGTCCAAAATCCGAATTGGTTTCTCCACGTATGTCATGTCCTCCTTTAGTTATAGCGGCTCGTAGTTGATTACGTGTGTGGGATTCGGATGATACTTGAGTAGCATCGACACGTGAAAAACGTTGTGGATACTCGACAACTCTGGCAATAATGCCAATCGGCAGGCTTTGTCTCCTACTCGATCTAAGATTTCGAAAGGTCCAATATAACGGAGATTCAGCTTCCCTTTCTTCCTGAATCTCATTATACCCTTGGACACAGAGACTTTTAGAAACACTGAATCACATACCGAGAATTCCAGGGGCCTTCATCTTTTGTTAGAGTAACTTTTCTGTCTATTTTGGGCTGTCCTCAGCCTCTCACAGATCCACTGTACATCCTCAGAAACTTGCTTGACCAAATCGGGAGTGAACATCTTTCTTTCACCTACTTCTTCCCATCCTATTGTCGAACGACATCTTTGACCATAAAGCGCTTCGTATGGTGCTATTTCGATTCTTGAATGGTAACCATTGTTATATGCAAACTCTGCTAGCGGTAAATGGTTGTCTCAGGAGCCTTTAAAATCTTAAGCACAGGCTCTCAACATGTCCTCTAATGTTTGAATGGTCCTTTTCTGATTGTCCATCAGTTTGAAGATGGAAAGTCATGTTAAAATTCAATTAGGTTCCCATGGCTTCTAGGAAGTGCTTCTAAAAGTGCGAAGTGAATCGGGAATCCCTGTTAGATGCTATGATTACTGGTACGTCGTGTAGCTTTATAATTTCCCATACATACAACTCCGTTAGCGTACTCAAGGCATTCGTAGCCTTCATGGGTAAGAAATAAGCGTCCTTCGTCAATTTATCTACTACTACCTAAATCGCACCATGGTTTCTATGCATCCGTGTCAATTTCATGATAAAGTCCATCGTGACGAGTTCTCATTTTTGGATTGGTTTCGGTAGAGGTTGTAACAACCTCATACATTTCTGACACTCTACTTTAATCAGCTGACTACAAGGTGTCGGCCACGAATTTGGCCACATCTTCCTTTATTCCTGACCACTAATATACCTTTCGTAAATTTTATACATCTTGCCATTTCCTGGTGTAGGGTGTACCTTGGAGAAAGAGCTTTAACTTCCTTAATTGTGCATCCTCGGAAATGCCAATTCTACCTCTAAACCTGAACAGTCATCGGAGCTCATTTCATAATCTGTCACAAAGCCTAACTGGGTTTGACTAGTCGTATCTACGCAATGCTTAGCCTTACGCTGCCTGTCGGATCCTATCATTTAGATCCGGTTCTAATCTCAGACTAGCTACCACGATATACATGTCGATATGGGTAGGGAACCACATCTAGCTGGGGTTCACTAAATATTTCAATAACTCATGTCCTTGTCCTAAGTATAAAATGTTATCCCGAATCACTTCTGCTCAAAGCACCAATCCTAGTCACTTCTTTTTGCATTAGACTGCCTTTGTGAAATCTAATATTTAAGCATTTATAAGCAGTAGAGTTCCATAATTCTTCACTGCACAAGAATTAGTACGCTGACTTCAAGCGCACATATTACGACTGTCAATTTCAATTCATGGGTTATGGGTACTTCTAGAAGTTGCTAAGTCCCTCAAGCAGAGAAGCATTTCAAAATACCCTTATTAGTCATTAGACCTGACGACATAACTAATGCAGGTATAAGGGTTCAATGATTTAGTCCTAATAGAAAGTAGGATACCATAATTTATCTCAAATTTTCACATTTATCCTCTAGTTGCCACTCATTCCTCGTTCTCCTTGCTTGATCCGAATTCTATCACATACCCAAAAATATTCATACATAGTGTACATCTCTCTTTCCAGCTCCAAAATTTATCATACTTCAAAACTCGTTCTCATTCCATACATTAATTATGACAAAACCCTTTCCTTATTCCAATTAAGTCTCTCATTCGAAACATAAGGATATACAATTTACAATCCTTAGATTTGATACGTGATTCATATTCCAAATCTACTTATACCTCAAACTTCAAATCATCTTAATAGTTTGGGTCTTTCCCACTGTTCCACAATCTCTGTTTTCGAAGAATCCAATTGACTTCCGTGTCCTGACACATCGTAACCTAGAAAATCTGAAACTCCTTAACAATTTATAACCATACACTCCAAAATGGATCACTTGGTCAGATATCTCCCATTATCATATAAATTTTATAATCCTTGTAAACATTTTTTCCATTCTTATAATTAAATCAAAGCTATTCAATATGGGCTTTGAATTAATTCAGTACTAAATCACCTCAAAACTTCATCCTTTTTATCTAGAGGTAACTTTTATGGATCATCCGAACATGTATCAGAAAACTCTCTGTCTATAGAGGTGTCCCTTTTACTCCGAACACGCCCTATCCTTATAAATCATGTAAGTAGTGTAACCTTAAATCCATCTATCCAATGCATTCAGTAATTCATTCTCCAGCTACAACGACTTCACTTTTCCACTACTTTCCTATCTTCAGTAAAGTGGTCTTTTCCTGTCTCGCTTTTTACCTTTCCCTTTTTGAGTAACCTCAAAACTATTAATCCTATATGTGCACTGCTTCCTCATAAGTAATATTAATGGAGCTAACCTAGCTCGGATTAAGGTTCTTAGTTTCTCTCATGAGGTTCTAGACTTTCTTCATTTCGTAACTCTACATATCCGGATTTTACTTTTCCAAAACCATGAATTCAATCTCATATTCATTCTCGGACTTGTTACCTTATGTCCAAGTCGATCTTTTCATCTATAATTACCATTATACTTTATCTGGGATGTGTTGCCATCTCAAGACATCTAGGGATGTATCCCATGTGACTCTCTAATGTTGGGTCCTTAGAAAATATCAGGGAAAATTTTCATTAAGGCTTGACTTCCTGTTTTAATATTAATGTTACAAAAACTACCTTCTTTATGGTAGTATTCCTTAAGGATCAACATAGCCCTTCCAATTCTTTTATTCAATTTTCCATTGTACCTGGGTTCCTTCCCCGGTAACTGATGGTGTACTATCCTCCGAAACTATCTCAATCATTTTCTCAGTTACGATCATACTTTAATTATCATCATTATTATTGTGCTACTATCATTGACAAAAAAAATGTCATTATTGTTTCCATGTCCGCTCAAATCTTATGATGCGGAATTCGAAAATTTTGGTGAAGCTAAAAGATGTACATTCAGATGAGTGTTCACTAAATCTTTCGAGTCTATTTCTATGGCCTCGAAGAACAGTTTCTTTTCGTCTGCTAGTATGGTTGTAATACAAACCAGACATATCTTTCAGTTTCCTACATTCAATGACACAATTTTTCAGTAGGACACAATCCTGTATACCCGTTTATATCTAGAACAAGTATAACAATGCTGAGGATGTGAACTTTTCTAATTTTCTCTTACTCAAATCATCGACTTATATCAGGCCAACTCAGCTCTGATACCACTTTATGTAACAACTCGATTTTTCTACACTTTCCTTAGTTGGGCTATGAGTCGATGATTATTTCCGATAGTAAATTATCATTCTTATGTATTTTATGGTAACAAATTGAATATAAAATCTGAGTACATTTTTTTTTTGTAATTAAACAAAATAAATGTTTGTTACACATGATTAAGTTCACATATTTACCCCAGACTCAAATACAATACTTCATTACTGTACTTACAAAATTAGACACTGATTACTGTCTAAACAGGGTATACCTTTGTGCGTAGAAGGGTGTCCCTCTGACGTATGGCCGCAGATTAAAATCTACCCATCAACCTCTGTTACTGAGGGAACTTTGTGGATGTAAAATAAGGGATGAGCTCAACATGCTCAGTAAGAAAAAACAAGCGGTAAGTAGATAAATCACTATCTACAAAATACGAGCTTGAAGTAATATTATACAGTTCAATATAGTACAGTGAAAATGACCATTTTCTCACAAAATCGGTATCACAAAATTACCATTTTCCCACAGCATCGGTTTCACAGAAAACATTACTGTAAAATATCATTTAAATCAGATGCAGTAAAATAAAACTCATTTCATATCAGAAATTCACTTCATCAAAACTCAATTCAGATAAATCAAATAAGTGAGGCATGGCGAAATATTCATCATCAATAATCAATCACTCAATACGACAATCGGTCAATGTCAGTGACTCCGAGCAATCACGGCCCAGGTGTGCCGGGATGTCAAGTGTCGTGGGAGTGGTCAGCTACCTAATCGGCTTACTCATTTCTCTATTTCTCAATAATACTGTACATCGTACTCACGTGCACACAGTACGGTACATCGTACTCCTTGGACTGAGCATCATTCTCAATTCACATTTTCATATAATTTCATTTTCGGTCACATGGTACATCGTACTCACGTGTACACAACACGGTACATCGTACTCCATGGACCTTGGCATCATTCAGATTTCCATATACTTTCCATCACCTTCTTTGCCTCTAATCACGTACAAGCAGATACGTGCAAGATCACACAGTAATACACGTCTGACAGGCACAGTTTATCAAAACACTTTAAAATCACATGTGAGCAGGTCAGTGTAAGATCACACAGTAATACACGACGGCTGGCACGATTTTACTTCATGACTTAGATCAAAATCTAGTGCGAGTCGGTCCGTGTGACACAGTCTGTACGCACTCAAGCACGTCTCATCAATGCAAGTCAGGCCGTGCGACACACAGTCAATACGCACTCAAGCACATCTCGTCAGTGTGAGTCGGTCTGTGCAATACAATCAGCACGCACTCAAGCACGTCTCGTCAGTGTGAGTCAGTCAATGCAACACACAGTCAGCACGCGCTCAAGCACATCTCAGCAATGTGAGTCGGTTTGTGCAATACAACCAGTACGCGCTCAAGCACGTCTCGTCAGTGGGAGTCAGGCCGTGCGATAAACAGTTAGCACGCGCTAAAGCACATCTCGTTAGTGGGAGAAGGTCCGTGCGATATAGTCAGCGCGCGCTCTAGCACATCTCATTTAATTTTTTTTAAATACATATAAAATTCCAGTTGTTTCACAAAACAGTTCAAAATAGGTTGTCTAATACAGTTTTAACTTTAGAACACTTAAATCTCATTTTCAGTGTTTCAAATAAATTAAAAGGGGCTAATCTTGCCTTTTTCAGCTAAAAATCATAAAACATAGTCTTAGTGCAAAATCCAAAATTTTGGGTTTTTCTGCGATAATTTTAAAAGTACTCAATATTTATTGAAATAACTAAATAGGGTTATTTCGTAAATCGGGCAA
Source organism: Firmiana major (assembly GCA_033439115.1). Lineage (NCBI taxonomy): Eukaryota > Viridiplantae > Streptophyta > Magnoliopsida > Malvales > Malvaceae > Firmiana > Firmiana major. The sequence continues at coordinate 47,545,989 of CM065905.1, forward strand.
ATTCCAAGGTTCCTTAAAACTTATTTCTAAATTTCGGGCAGTAAAATTTGCCTAGGGATTTTCTACGTTCAGCGTATCAAAATTTCGTCCTAAGGTTTGCAGTCTCCAAATGCATAATAAATATACGCAATATAATTTTGACAGTTCATAGGTAATTTTTCTACAGTATAAATAAATATATATAATTTTCTAAATTTGTATCTACAAAAATCATCGAAAAATATGTACATTCATCTCTATAGCACACTGCAATTTTTCTTACCTCGGTGTCTGCACGTAGTTCGAGATGTCTCTCGTCCGGAGTTTGTAAGTCGAATCTGCTCGATAAATTTTCCCTCTTTGTGCCCTTTTCACTATTTCAATATATATATATATATACCTATAATTAAATATTTCCCCTTGTTTTTTTTTTTTCAGTTCTTTCTTTTCTTCATTTTTTTTCCTTTTGAATTTAGCGATCCTGCGCCAAATTCTTTTTCTTTCTTCTCTTCTTGTTTTCGTCGGTTTTCTTTCCCTCCTCACTCCCCTCGGCCACCCTCGGTCATCACCTTCATCTCCACCATTCTCTTCACCATTCTGTCTCCAGCTGCCATCATCATGATCATCATCATCACTCATCCTGTTTCCAGCACCATCTTCATCATCATCGTCATCTCTAGTTTTCTCAGTTGCTAGTTCCTTCACCTAGTTTTCAGCATCGGGTATGATCACGGTAGTGGTCTCCCTGCTCCTTCCCTTTCAGCCCTCACCTTCCTCGCATCATCATCGTTTTCTTCACCATTTCTGATAGCATCTGTTTCCCTTTGTTTTCCTTTCTCCCTACTGTTCCTCTCGGTCGATCCTTCCCTCTCTCGGCCTCTCTTTTTCCTGAGTCCCTACCGGTCACCTCCTCACGGTACCATCATCATCTTCATCACCATCATCAATTCCTTTTTCCTGAAGCTCTGCCCTCCCCTGTTTTTACCCTCGGTTTGCTGCTCCCTCACTCCCAACCTCTTCCTCTATCATTCAGGTGGTGTATATATATATATATATATATGATGGTGGTCGTGTCACCAGAATCCACGTGTGCAACTATCCGCCTGCCACGTGTCAAACCAAGAACGAGCCACGTGGCAGATTTGGCGACAGAGCGGCCACGTGGCACAGTTCCTAGCAGTGCGACAGAGTGTTCGATGCGATAGGAGTCTGTCGCCTTGTGATGTGCCGCACAGCAGGCGCGGCAGACCTCCATCGCCCATATCGCGACATTGGTCTCCCGCATTGCACCCCGTCATGGGTCTCCCGCACAGCCCGCGATAGAAGTCTCCCGCACAGCCTACGGCATAGTCTCCCGCACAGACTGCGGTGGAGGTATCCCGCACAGTCTGCGGTAGAGGTCTCCCGCACAGCCTGCGGCATAGTCTCCTGCACAGCCTGCGGCATAGTCTCCCGCACAGCCTATGACATAGTCTCCCGCACAGCCTGCGGCATAGTCTCCCGCACAGCTTGCGGCATAGTCTCCCGCACAGTTTGCGGTAGAGGTCTCCCGCACAGACTGCGGCATAGTCTCCCGCACAGACTGCGGTAGAGGTCTCCCGCACAATCTGCGGTAGAGGTCTCCCTCACAATCTGCGGTAGAGGTCCCCCGCATAGCCTGCGGTATAGTTCTCCCGCACAGCCCGCGGTAGAGGTCCCCCGCTAGCTACTTGAACTTGAGGTGCGACAGAGTGCTCTATGACTCTGTCGCGGCCCAGACACGCGCCTGGGCCTCAGCTCGAACTGACCTGCAGAAACCTATAAATATCAGGTGAACTCTCAGAAACCAGGAGGCCGGATCCGAGACAAAAAGAACCAAAAAGAAGGGAAAAGCTTTAAACTCTCTGATTTAAGCAATATATTCTCTTCTTCATACATTCACAACTCTGATTACTTACTTAATCATCGGAGTGCGCGTGCAGGGATAAATCCCTGCCCCCTCTGATTCCTGTTGTTTTTGCAGGATATACGAAGAACACGTGGAACAAATTGCATCGACGTCACCCTTTTGTCGTTAGTGCAATCAGACTACGTGGAAGGTATTTTCTTGTTGCTGTCAGGTAGGCAACATCAATTGGCACCGTCTGTGGGAATTCTGACAAAAAGTCAGGTTCTCTATCAAAATGGTGAGAACACGCTCTACAGCAGAGTTGACAGGAGGGCAGAATTCTGTGAGTCCCCCCGTCGGACCAAAGCAGAGAAGAAGACGTAGTGAAAGGGGTGACAGAGAAGCCTTGGTTTCTCTAGAAGAATTTGAGACCCTGAAGCGCAAAAATGAAGAGACCACGACAGCGTTGAAGGCTATGGTGAGCTTCTTCAGAGACGCTATCCCCCAATTCAGCTTGCCCCATGAAGTGCAGCAGTTAGTGGGGGAAAACACACCTCGGCGGACCTATGAGAGAGGTCAGCCCTCCACCCTGGTAAACGCTGGACAAGAAGCAGGAACACGAAATAATGCCACTGCGAATCCAGCAAGGCAGAGGTCTCCCTCAGCAAATAGGCGGCAGAGCTCAACCGCGGACCTTAGGCGACAGAGTTCGCCCACAGCACCTGTGCGGCAGGGCTCACCCGCAGACCTCGTGCGGCAGAGGTCTCCCCTAGCAGATAGACCACGGAGCTCGCCCGCAGCTCAACGGCGGCAGTGTTCACCACTGGCCGATAGGCGACAGAGCCCGACAAATGTGCGGCAGAGCTCGCCCACGGCTCAAAGGCGGCAGAGCTCACCCGCAGACTTCAGGCGATAGAGCTCTCCCGGGGATTACATGCGGCAGAGCTATCCCGTAACACATATGCGACGGTGCTCTCCAGCCGCTGATAGGCGGCAGAGTTCTCCTCTGCCCGGCAGGCGGCAGGCTTCTCTTTTAGCCGATAGGCGGCAGAGTTCCCCCACATGCCGCAGCTCATCTCCCGTGGAGTTGGAACATGGTTTAAGAGAATGTAGGGCTGGGGAGCGATAGAGACAGAGAGGCCAAGACCCACGAGAAGGTCTCGAAATCTCAAGTCCCGGAATGGGAGGTGCTGGAAGGGGTGCTTATCAATCGGACTCTTCTAGACCTGAAGGGACAAGGCCATGCTCAGCTCGAGGGTCAGAGGATGTGGAGAAGGTCGTCTAAAGGATCTTCGAGAAGAAAAAACTGGTGTTTCCAGATGACGGCCAAAGGAGGAGGATCCCATTTAGCCTGGAGATCATGAACAAACCTTTGCCAAAGAAGTTCAAAATGCCTTCCATGGCCACTTACACCGGTAAAGCAGACCCCTATGACCACATACAGAGTTACGAGTCCCTCATGCTGCTGCATGGGTGGGAGGACGAAATCATGTGCAGGGCCTTTTCCCTCACATTGTCCGGGTATGCTCTAAAGTGGTTCAACGGGTTGAGCGAAGGTTCAATCTCCTCTTTTGACGAGTTGAGAAATGAATTCCTCAAAGTCTTCATGATCCACAGCCAGAGGAAGAAAGATGCTACCTATCTACTCACGCTTAAACAAGGGAATAAAGAACCCTTGAAAAGCTTTGTAGACCGCTTCCGAGATGCAACCTTGGAAGTGGAAGATCTACCGGTAGGCGTAGCCTTGGCTGCAATGCTGCAAGGGATGAGCTCCGAAAAGCTACAAGAATCCCTCTCTCTCGATCAACCGATGACAATTTTTGACCTCTTTGCCAGGGCTAACAAGTATGTAGCTCAAGAAGAAGTGATGAAAATGATACAGCCCAGGGAGGCAAAGGAAGGAAAGAAGAGAGAGAGAGATGCACCCGAGAGAAGCTCCCCAAGACCCGTGAGAGTAGACAAAGCCCCTAGGCTCAGGTATGAAGGTTATACCAGGTTGAACGAGCCTTGTACTGCGATACTGGCAGCTATCGAAGGGGCAGGATTATTGGAATTCCCCAAGAAGAAAATTGGAGATGTAGGACGAAACCCCGAAGCCTACTGTGAATTCCATTGTGCTCACGGTCACCCAACAGAGAGGTACAGAGATTTAATGGACCAGTTGGAAAGACTGGCCAGAGAGGGGAAGATCAACCGCTTCCTGTGGAGAAGCGAGAGACCCCGTTATCCTCCGCGTGACCAAAGGAATGATCACCCGCGGACTGAGCCAAACGATAACAGAAGAAATAGGCCTAGAAATGAAGTAATCAGGCCCATCCCCCGAGTCAATCTGCCAAACAACGAACCTACAGCCCCCGCAATAAATGTTATTGCAGGCGGGGAATCAGTAACGAGAAGCTCCTCTACTTCCCGCAAAAGTTACGCTAGGCAAGCGTATCAGGTTAACGTTGTGATGGAAGAACAGGCGGATGAAGAACCCATCATGTTCACTCCGACTGACAAAGGTGATATTACATTCCCCATGACGACCCCATGGTGATATCCACTATAGTGGCCAAACACCCGGTGAGCAGGGTTCTGGTCGATAACGGGAGCTCAGTAAACCTAATCTATTGGAACTGCTTTGAAAAAATGAGCATATCTGAAGATAGGCTAAAGCCCGTTATGACGCCACTATACGGATTCATGGGCGAACGAGTGAAGGTTGCCAGGTCCATAGAGTTGCCTGTGACTCTCGGAGAGCACCCGAAGAACGTGACCCGACAAGTGTTGTTCATGGTGGTCAGATCAACCTCCGCTGCCTACAACATGATTTTGGGCAGACCTGTGCTGAATGACATGAGGGCGGTGATATCCTCTTGCTATCTATTGATGAAGTTTCCCACTCCCAACGGAGTCGGGCAAGTACGAGGAAACCAAAGGAGTGCTCGTACTTGTTTTCTCGCTTCCACTGCCAACAAGGTAGCACAGAGGAAAGAAACCTTATGTATCGACGATCCGCCCAAACCTCAGCCGATAGAGGAAACAGAAGCCATTGAGCTAACAGAAGGGGATGGAGGAAAAAAGGCATTCATAGGGACTCAACTGGGCGAACGTCTCAAGAATGAGATAGTCGAGTGCCTGAGAAAAAACTCGGATGTCTTCGCCTGGAGCCCGGCGGACATGCCCGGAATCAGTCCCGAAGTGATCTGCCATGAGCTTAATGTCATACCCGGGCACAGACCTGTCAAACAAAAGAAGAGGAGTTTCGCCCCGGAACGACAAAAAGTAATCACTGAAGAAGTGAGTAAACTCCTGGACGTCGGATTCATCCGAGAGGTCTACTACCCTGAGTGGTTGGCCAACGTAGTGATGGTAAAGAAATCTAGTGGGAAGTGGCGAATGTGTGTGGATTTCACCGATCTGAACAAAGCCTGCCCTAAAGATTCATACCCCCTACCTCGGATAGACAGACTGGTATACGAAACATCCGGTTACGAATTCCTCAGTTTCTTGGATGCTTTCTCCGGGTATCACCAAATCATGCTTCACCCAGAAGACGAAGAAAAGACTTCCTTTATAACCGACGACGGAACCTATTGCTATAGGGTGATGCCGTTCGGTCTAAAGAACGCGGGAGCCACCTATCAACGAATGGTGAGCAAAGTGTTCAAAGATCTTCTGGGAAATACCATGGAAGCCTACGTGGATGATATGATAATCAAGAGCCGCGTAGGAGAGTCTCATACTGATCAAATGTCCAGGGTATTCGAAGTATTGAGGAGATTCAACATGAAGCTAAACCCTGAAAAGTGCTCATTCGGGGTAAGATCAGGGAAGTTCTTAGGCTTCATGATCACTAACAGGGGCATTGAGGCGAATCCTGAAAAGGTATAGACGGTCATTGACATGAAACCCCCAACCACCGTAAGAGAAGTCCAGAGACTGACAGGCAGAATAGCAGCTCTGAATCGCTTCCTGTCAAAATCAGCAGAAAGGAGCTTGCCGTTCTTCAAAACTCTACGGGGGGGAAAGAACTTCGAATGGACGGAAGATTGTCAAAAAGCCTTTGAAGACCTCAAGGAATACTTGAAACAGTTGCCTTTGTTAACAAGGCCCCTGGAAGGAGAACAACTCTATATGTATTTGGGAATCGGTGATTTCGCCGTCAATGCGGTGCTACTGAAGAAAGATGAAATGGTGCACCGTCCCATCTACTACGTGAGTAAAGTGTTATTGGATCCAGAGACCCGCTATCTGCTGGCCGAAAAGCTAGCATTAGCCCTTTTGATGGCCTCGCGAAAGTTGCGCCCGTATTTCCAGGCACACCCTATCACCGTCTTGACAGATCAACCGTTAAGACAGATCCTCCAGAAACCTGAACATTCAGGAAGGTTAGTGAAATGGGCAGTGGAGCTTGGGGGATACGAAATCACATTCCAACCACGGTAGGCTATCAAAGGTCAAGCTCTGGCCGACTTCATCGTAGAATGCACTATCCCAAGCGACAGCAGTGAAGGGCAGGCTCACCCATGGTTGCTGCATGTCGACGGGGCATCAAGTGCCAACGGAAGCGGAGCGGGTATAGTCCTGGTATCACTCAAAGGAAAATCCCTTGAATACTCCCTACGGTTCGGATTCCCCAGTTCGAACAACATAGCGGAGTATGAAGCTCTGATAGCAGGGATGATGTTAGCGAAGAAGCTACAGGTTCACCACTTGATAGCACACAGTGATTCTCAATTGGTGGTGAACCAATTCAGCGGAGAGTACGAGGTACAGGAACCGATGCTGGTCCCTTACTTGAAGAAAGTCCAACTTCTGGCCCAAACTTTCAAAAGCTTTCAGCTGATACAAATCAACCGGTCCGAAAACACACATGCTGATGCATTGTCTAAGTTAGCCTCTTCCACCAAAACACGAGGAAGGACAGTGAAGGTGGAGAGGCTCGAACGACCTAGTATTGAAGAGGTCGAAGTGTGTGACATTCAAGTGGGAGACGATTGAAGATCCCCATACAAACAGTATCTCACCGAAGGAACACTCCCCCAAGATAAGGACGAGGCTCGTCACTTAAAAATACAAGGGGCGAAGTTCACACTCATCAATGGAGAACTGTACAAAAGGGGATATTCGTCACCCTTATTGAAATGTCTGGGACCGGAACAAGCAAGCTACGCTTTAGCCGAAGTGCATGAAGGAATTTACGGCGAACACTTAGGAGCGAAGCTCTTGCTGCTAAAGTACTGCGATCGGGATTCTACTGGCCAATGTTGAAGAAAGATGCGATGGACCAAACCCGCAGGTGTGACAAATGCCAGAGGTTTGCGCCTATCACAACAGCCCCAGTGACTCCCTCTCAAGGCACAGTACAGCCAATTCCTTTTGCACAATGGGGATTAGACATTCTTGGACCTTTCCCATTGGCCACGGGTCAAAGAAATTTCCTATTAGTGGCTACCGATTACTTTACAAAGTGGATTGAAGCAGAGCCTTTAGCCACAATCACGGAAAAGAAAGTGGAGGCAATGGTGTGGAAAGACATTATCTGTCGATTCGAAATTCTCCGCATCTTAAATGCCGACCATGGAAAGCAATTTGATTGCAACGCCTTTCGTGAATTTTGTAAGAGCCTCAACATTCAGCTAAGGATCTCCTCAGTGTCATATCCTCAAGCTAATGGATAGGCCGAAGTCAGTAATCGAACTATCCTTCATGGGCTGAAGACCAGGCTAGACAAAGCAAAAGGGGCATGGGTGGACGAATTGCCTAGTGTTTTATGGGCATATCGTACCACCAGTCGTGTGTCGACTAAAGAAACGCCATTCAGCCTTGTATACGGCACAGAAGCACTGATCCCCGTGGAAATTGGAGCGTTATCACCAAGAGTGATACCCTTAGTAGAGGAAGAAAACTCACAAGCTCTAAGAGAAGGCTTGGACCTACTCGATGAACATAGAGAAATCGCGGCTATTCGATTGGCATCCTATCATCAGAGGGTGGCCAACTACTACAATAGCCGGGTGAGAGATAGGCCAATGTCTGAGGGAGATCTAGTGCTTAGAAAGTCGCAGATCACGAATGCCCTAAAGGAGGATGGGAAATTCAGAGCCAATTAGGAAGGTCCATACAGAATCAGATACAAGATTGGACCTAACACCTGTGTTCTGGAAACTCTACAAGGGAAGAAGATAGGGAAAACATGGAATTCAAATCACCTAAAGCTGTATTTGAATTAAGCACCATATTTTCTTTCCTAAACATTATTATCATTTACTTGTACTATCACAAGATACTGTTATTTACACACTATGCAGATTGTTCTTTTATCATACATCTGCGACTTTTGTATATCTAAATCTTGTGACAGGATACAAAAGAGCCGTAAGAGCCTGAGGCGCTATGCGTCACTGTAGCCAGGCGTACATTCAGAAGAGCCGTAAGAGCCTGAGGCGTTATGCGTCACTGTGGCCAGGCGTAGTTCAACTGAGCCGTAAGAGCCTGAGGCGCTATGCGTCACTGTGGCCAGGCGTAGTTCAACCGAGCCGTAAGAGCCTGAGGCGCTATGCGTCACTGTGGCCAGGCGTAGTTTAACCGAGCCGTAAGAGCCTGAGGCGCTATGCGTCACTGTGGCCAAGCGTAGTTCAGACGAGCCGTAAGAGCCTGAGGCGCTATGCGTCACTGTGGCCAGGCATAGTTCAATCGAGCCGTAAGAGCCTGAGGCGCTATGCGTCACTGTGGCCAGGTGTAGTTCAACCGAGCCGTAAGAGCCTGAGGCGCTATGCGTCACTGTGGCCAGGCGTAGTTCAACCGAGCCGTAAGAGCCTGAGGCGCTATGCGTCACTGTGGCCATGCGTAATTCAACCGAGTCGTAAGAGCCTCAGGCGCTATGCGTCACTGTGGCCAGGCATAGTTCAGACGAGCCGTAAGAGCCTGAGGCGCTATGCGTCACTGTGGCCAGGCGTAGTTCAGACGAGCCGTAAGAGCCTGAGGCGCTATGCGTCACTGTGGCCAGGCGTGTACAATTAACCGAACCGTAAGAGCCTGAGGCGCTATACGTCACTGTGGCCAGGCGTATACAATCAACCAAGCCGTAAGAGCCTGAGGCGCTATGCGTCACTGTGGCCAGGCGTGTACAATTAACCAAGCTGTAAGAGCCTGAGGCGCTATGCGTCACTGTGGCCAGGCGATAAAAATATCAAGGCTATAAAAACTAAAGACGCATACACGTCACAGTAATCAAGCCTTAAACAATTATACGTTCGCTCAAAAAATTCTTTCTGAAAGTTTACCTTTCTATCAAGAATTGGGGAGCATGCACGAATACATTCAAACGAATACATTCAAGCAAAATAAACAAACAGACAAAGAATGATAAATGATAAATAGAGAAGTAGTGCAATACAAAGCATGAACAAAAATCTCAATTTCATTTCATTCAAAAGTCATTACAAACAGATCTTTAACAGATCTTTACGATTACATTCAACAAAAGTACAAAGTTAAAATAAAAAACAACAAAGTACTTGAAAAGAAATACAAAAAACAAAAATAGCTATCTACTCTTCGGGAGGAAACTGGGGATCAGCTGCAGACGGACCATCACTTCCCAAGGACTGCTGACCCTCCTTGCCGTCTAAATCAATAAGAGCCTCGATAGGCTCGGGAGCACCGTCCAAATCCATGGGCTCTCAAGGACCAGTGAGGTTGGCGAGGTCATCTTGGGCGGTCCTCTTGAATAACTCGTCTGCAGGTTCGGCCTCAGGCTCATATTTAGTCCAGTCGGGGGCCTCAAATAGCATCGCCTCGTTGGTGTACTGGAGCTCGAGGAATTCCTCTCCTTCCCTATGTGCTTCTAACCATGATCGGGCAAGATAGAACCCGTACTTTACATAGGGATTCGAGAAATCCTCCTTCCGTCTCAAGCAATCCTTGGAGAGACGATACTCCTTCACGGCCTCGGCCCGTATGCTATTGATCTCCACTTGGGTCAGCGTAGGAGCAGCCTGACTTTCCAACTCGGCAACGCGCTGCTCGAGCTCCTGATTTCGAGCAAGTAAAGACCCGTAGTTGGATTGCATACAGTCTAGCTCAGAGTGGGCATCTCGAAGATCCTCTTGAAATCTGCTAGACCGAGCCGTCTCAACAGTGAGATCCCCCTTGGCCTGGCTCAGGTCCTGGTGAACCTTAGCGAGCTGCTCCTCCAAGTTGCGAACTAAATCCGGAAGTTTGGACAAGTTGTTGACGGTGTTCTGTAACTCCATAACTTGGTCCTTTAACTCTCGGATTTCCCTATCGGCACGCTCCCGATAAGCCCGGTGCTGGGCATTGTTGGCCACAGTTCGTTGAGCCAGCTGCAAAGAAATGCAAAAAGTTAGATTCAAAGAATGCGGCAAAAAGGAGTCAAACGAAGAGGAGTATGAAACTTACCCTCAATGCCTCCATGTCGGCTAAATCCTCCCCCTCCGGGTAGTTTCTGAATATCCTTGCCTCGTCCCGAGGAAGGATAGTGGACCAGCTTAACCGGGAGGCCACCCCGAGAGTGTCCAAAATGTCGTTGTCACGAACCCCGGGGTAGACTCGGAACTCGTGGCCCCTCATAATGTTTCCCCCATCCACGGGGTAGGACCTCTCGTCAGCAGGGCCTATCCTCGGCAGTATTGGCCTGCTTCCCATCAAACCTTCGATGTACAAGCGCCTTCGATTCTTCCGTTGAGACGGAATGATATTGCATTCCGCACGTTCCTTGGAGCGTGATCGCCCGGATGACCCGGAAGCCCTCCTTGAAGATGAGGTAACTCTCCCCCTATCCCGAGAGAGATCCCTCTGCTCCGAAGGAGGGGGAGGCATCGCCTGCCTAGAAACAGGAGGGGTCCGAGCAAGAGGTGGCTGAGAGGGGACCGGTGCCTCACTTGGGACATCGTCGGCCAAACGATGTCTCTTCCTGGTAGGAGCGCTGGAAGGACCAGCCTCAGAGACCTGGCGACCCAACGATCGTCGGAAATGACTCATATCTGCAAAAAAGAAAGAAAATACATCAATGGTCAAAAATTGATCAGAAACGATAAGCAACGGGAAACAATGAAGGGTTACCTTCAGGAGAGTCTAAATGCTCCTGAAGGGACTCGATATTTATCGCGTCGTCATCCGGGAGCACCATGAAAGTGGAGCCCAACCCTTCCCAACCAGTCAGATCGGCTAAGGGTTCGCTGCCAGAACTGATTCTACGTTGGTGCTCCCTATATCCTCTTGTGGCCTAGGTGCTTCAGGATTTAACTCGGGGGAAACCGAAGGCAGAGGATCTGACGAAGGAACAGAGGGTCCTGCAAAAGGGACCAGACCCACACCCCAGCCAGCTAATATCAAATTTTCATTTGATATAAGGGTGTCGAGGCTAAGGGGATGAGGGACTAGCAGTTTGTTGACATCAGAAGACAACTGCTCCCTAAGTGTGGCAACCCGGGGACCCTTGGAGATTTCACGCCTATTCTCCCAACGAGTGGGGAAATCCAGGCCCTCGGGCACTTCCACGACCAGCCATTCCGTCTCGAAACCATGAAGCTTTTTAGCCGGTTTCTCGAATAATCGGTTCTCAAAATCGGGCTGGTACACCCGCTGAAGCGAGTAAGGCACTAAGCCGGGGCTCCCTCGAAGCCTAAAGAATACTTCTAAAAGAGGAAGGGACGGAGGGACGCCCCTTAAATGGCAGTGCACGGTGAATGCTACCAATTGCATCCATGCATGAGGATGCAGTTGTCCCGGGGATACCCTGTGCGTCCTAAGGAAGGAAGCCCCGAAGTCGGACAATGGGAAGCGGAGTCCTAACTCCAAAGCTGCCCTTAAAACGACAGCCCCGTCGGACACACGACGTATGTCGCTCTCCTGAGGGGTTGGGAGCCTATAAGAGTATCCCTCGGGTAAAGGAAATCGGGATTCTAGGTCTTGGACGTCGGCTTCCTTTAAAGTCGACTTAACGCCTAGATCAATTTGTTTTCCTATGCCATGGCCAGCCATTTTAGGAGTCCGTAAATCAAAAGAGTGGGACTACGGACTAAATTACCTAAAATGAAGAAAAGGAGGAACTGGCGACAGAGTATGAAGAAGCTGCGGCAGTGTTGCGACACAGTGATGTGCACGCGACAGAGTTGCGGCAGAGTACGGTGGATTTGCGGCAAAGTTGCGAGAGAGTGTCCAGAGAAAATCGCGACTGAGTGTCTTTTTGCGGGAGAACTCAATAGCGACAAGGACAGCAGGGGCCCAATATATATAGCGGATCGCCTGCGTCAACACACGCGCGGAGATCCGACCCGACCCGAGAAAAGTCAAGACCCAGATACTCTTTCGCAGGAAAGATTCCTACCAAAGAGTGGGGAGCAATTGATGGTGGTCGTGTCACCAGAATCCACGTGTGCAACTATCCGCCTGCCACGTGTCAAACCAAGAACGAGCCACGTGGCAGATTTGGCGACAGAGCGGCCACGTGGCACAGTTCCTAGTAGTGCGACAGAGTGTTCGATGCGATAGGAGTCTGTCGCCTTGTGATGTGCCGTACAGCAGGCGCGGCAGACCTCCATCGCCCATATTGCGACATTGGTCTCCCGCATTGCACCCCGTCATGGGTCTCCCGCACAACCCGCAATAGAAGTCTCCCGCACAGCCTATGGCATAGTCTCCCGCACAGACTGCGGTGGAGGTATCCCGCACAGACTGCGGTGGAGGTATCCCGCACAGTCTGCGGTAGAGGTCTCCCGCACAGCCTGCGCCATAGTCTCCCACACAGACTGCGGCATAGTCTCCCGCACAGACTGCGGTGGAGGTATCCCGCACAGTCTGCAGTAGAGGTCTCCCGTACAGCCTGCGGCATAGTCTCCCGCACAGCCTGCGGCATAGTCTCCCTCACAGTTTGCGGTAGAGGTCTCCCGCACAGCCTGCGGCATAGTCTCCCGCACAGACTGCGGTAGAGGTCTCCCGCACAATCTGCGGTAGAGGTCCCCCGCATAGCCTGCGGCATAGTTCTCCCGCACAGCCCGCGGTAGAGGTCCCCCGCTAGCTACTTGAACTCGAGGCGCGACAGAGTGCTCTATGACTCTGTCACGGCCCAGACACGCGCCTGGGCCTCAGCTCGAACTGACCTGCAGAAACCTATAAATATCAGGTGAACTCTCAGAAACCAGGAGGCCGGATCCGAGACAAAAAGAACCAAAAAGAAGGGAAAAGCTTTAAACTCTCTGATTTAAGCAATATATTCTCTTCTTCATACATTCACAACTCCGATTACTTACTTAATCATCGGAGTGCGCGTGCAGGGATAAATCCCTGCCCCCTCTGATTCCTGTTGTTTTTGCAGGATATACGAAGAACACGTGGAACAAATTGCATCGACGTCACCCTTTTGTCGTTAGTGCAATCAGACTACGTGGAAGGTATTTTCTTGTTGCTGTCAGGTAGGCAACATCAATATATATATATATATATGTACAGGTGGGCAAAGTCTGGACGTTCAGGGACACGTGACTGGTGCAACAGGGTGCGTTGGTCGGGTTGCAGGGGAGAAGCCACATAAAGGATGCAGCAGGGGTCTGTCCCCTGTACAGGGCAGCAGGCAGCGTTCTGTGCGGGTCTGGGCCGTAACTAGGCGCAGGCTTTGGCGCGATGTGGGTGCAGAGAGATGCAGACAGGTGCAGGGTAGACTTTGGCTGGATGCGCGAGAGGGAAAGGGTACAGGGGAGCAGATGGAGGGCGTGAGCTGGTGCGTGATGGGGGCTGCCTCTGTGCAGTCCCCAAAACACACCGTTTCATTTTTTAAAAATTTATATTTATATATTTATGCATATATTTATATATATAATTAATACCAATATATATTTACAAAATCAATATATATACTTTCATATATATACATTTATATTTATAAAATCAAAATAAATTTGTATACATATATGTACATTAAAAAAATCAAAATAAATTTTATAAATAAATTTATATAATCAAAATATATTCATTATATATACATTTTATCAAAATAAATATATATATACATATATATATATACATTTATATAATCAAAATAATTGTATATTTATATATGCTTATATTGTCGTTATTATATTTATTATTATTGGTTTAATTTTATAAACCGGATAAAAATTACCGGCCTAACCTAATCTCACCATTCCGACATAATTAATTGAATTGTCCATAAGCAATTGTGAATTAATTTAAATTGAATATCGCTCAAGCCGAATTTTGGGAAAAATTCAGGGGTTTACATAACCTTTAAGAAGATATATATATATATATATATATATATATATATATGAGTATGTTGAGATGAAATTGAATGATATTTGATGAATAGACATTATTTTGGGTAGCTCAGGAATTCGGCACGCAAGTTGAGATAATCTCGAGACCCAACGAATTAACGTTGCCTTAGCTCGGTTGAGGTAAAGGACGTAATTTAAGATAATAATGACTTCCTGCAGCTATTTACGTGTCATAAAATGACTTGAAATAAATATGAAAAGCTTTTGAGGAAAGAACCGAGCTTTTCCCAATATAAAATTCTCGAAAGCCTTAACCCAATTTATCCTGAAAACCGAGTTTTCATCTATGGTATATAAGTTTTGATATGTTGACATTTTATAGTCAAAACTATATGATTTTATGACTTACGTTTTGAAATAATTTTAAACGATTATGAAAGTAAGTAAAGAAATGAGATTTTGAGATTAGATCGCTACCACATTAGCATATGTTGTGTGCATATCATGCCCACTACTTGTGGTGTTCCAGCTCCGCCACTTGTAGTGCCTGATACGTGGAACCCGTGTAGTTATTATCTCCACCTTTGTGGTGGTTGCCTTCGCTACACGTGGTGTAAGACCCATATTTTGAATGTAAACTTTATGAAATCATGAGTATGGTGATGTATTTGTAATGTAAAGCTTAAGTGATGTAAGTCCATGGATTCAATGTACATACTTGTAAAATGAATTTGTAATGTACACACAAGTTTTAATATGTATAAGGTATGAATGGATACCAATTGCAAGTCTCAAAGGTGGATAGATGAGAAAATGACTATGGCAGCAAAATGTATGAAGTTGGGTATGAGTTGTTGCAGAAAACTGTAGAAAAATCTAGAAATACGAAGGCCAGATCGATCTTATAGGATGAGAGATCGGTTTGGAAGGGCCAAAATGCTCTTATTTGAGCAATGGAACAAGACAGATCGATCTCCAATGGAGCTAGATTGATCTGCTAAACATTCTGTAATGAGAGGATCAATTTTTGGTGCAAACAAATCGATTTCCTTAGCTCTCAGGTAGGAGCAGATCGATCTCCCCTGGATGCAGATCGATCTCCTTAAGCTACTGCCTGGGACAAATCGATCTCAAGCCCTCGACAAATTGATCTCATGCATTCAAATTAGCATGAAAATGTGGGATTTAAGAGGACTAGATCGATCTCATGCTTCGACAGATTGATCTCATTGAGCAATTTCTATAAATAGGAGTAGTGAAATCTGTAAATCATGGAAACAAACCCCCATTTCTTCCATTTCAACCCAAAACCTAGATTTCTCTTCCTAAAAGCCACCCATTTCTAGTAAGATTTGAGGAAAGCTTATTAGATACAAAGTTGTTCTTATCAAAAAGAAGAGTAACCTACTTTGGATTCAAATACCCCATTTGTTGGATTGAAGGAGCAAGGTGTAGTTTTCTATGGAGCAAGAAGAGAAGCTAGATTTGGTAAGTTCCTAATACTTCAGCTCAAGTACATTGTCTATTTAATGGTTTTGGATTTGATTTGCATGCGTATTGATGGATAAAACTACTTAGGATGTGGTAGAACTAGTGTAACCTAGAAAATGGACTAAATCTAGTGTGAGAAAGCATGATTTTGATGAGTTGGTCATTTATGGATGATGATAAATTGTTATTGAAGTAATATGAATGATTTGTAATGGTTAATTGAAGCCACATTGTGAGTTTAGAGGAATTATGGAAATAAGTATGTAGATGTATGATAAAAGGCCATAGAGAAGAAATTGATAAAATATGAACACTATGAGCTTAATATCGATTTAATATCTATTTGGTATGAACCAATAGGCCTAAAAGAAATCAACAAACTCGAGATACAAGTAGAATGATAAAACGAAACCTTATAAGGATTAATAGAGGCTATATGTTGAATTAACCATAGTAAACACATGAGTTGTGTTGTATGGACTAAATTGATGTGATAAATGACTTTTTGTAGTTCCAGAGAGTTCGTTTGAGATGAATCGAACCGCACGAGTAAGCAGCTCTAAGGAAGTGGAATCACGCGATGCGATTTTAGGTAAGGGAATTTTGAAAGTATATAGAGGTAGCTGCTCGTATTTTATGGGTGGATATAGGGCATTTATGAAATGAATCACGGTTTGAGAAAATGATTGATGATGTATGCGCATAGCTACGAGCATGTATGAGATTTGGTTTTGAAACGATTATTATAAAAAGGGATAGTAAGGCTAATAAATGCATAAATCATATGTTTGAATTGTTTTCACATAACAGAATGCTTGGTTTTGAGCAAATTAATGGATAGGCTAGCTAGTGTTTGAATGATTTCGTGAAATAGCACTTGTGAGGTGCTAAACCCGATTTTGGGATTGTTTTGATTGTGTATGAGCCATCTATCGTATTTGGGTGATATAAATCGCACTGGAGCCTCGCTCGCGCTAGATTTTGATGACTTCATTTATATGAAATGTGCTAGAGAATAGCTCACACCTTGATTTGGAAAATATGATGATGTTTTATAAACCGTACTAGAGCTTATGCTTGTACGTGGATTTCGAGTGGTTTTCTTATGCATATAACCATACTGGAGCTGTGCTCGTACGTGGTTTCTTCATGATTTGATGCATAAATGTCATACTAGAGCGTTGCTCGTACGAGGTGGTTCAGTTATGATGCATGAATCGTGCTAGAGCTTTGCTCGCACAAGTTTTCACACTATGGTACATATGATGCCGTGGAAGTTGGTAAGATCCTGAAGCCCTACATCCTCAAGCCAGAGAGGGTGGGGAGGCTCTGTTCGACGGGGAGGCTCTGTTGCGGTAAGACCCTCAAGCATAACATCCTCAAGCCAGAGAGGGCAGGGAGGCTCTATTCGGTGGTAAGACCCTCAAGCACAACATCCTTAAACCAAAGAGGGCAGGAAGGCTCTGTTCGGTGGTAAGACCCTCAAGTAAAACATCCTAAAGCCACGGGTGGCCGAGAGGCTCTGTTCGGCAGGGAGGCTCTCTTACATTAGTAAGGAAAGCTCTACGTGCACTTGAGACAATGGAGGTTACACTTGGTATGGGGTAGATAAGACCTACGACTGGCACCCCCAACCATGATATGGGTCCGCAGAGTATGTTGTACCATGTATATCACATGGAGTACGATGTACCGCGTGGTGGTTATGTGATGAGAAAGTCTGGCGAAGAACTAACCCACCTTCATACCAGCATGATACCCAGCAAACCGGATGCGTGTGGTCTGGGATGATTTATAACAAAGTTAGCCAACATAGTCTATTGAGATATAATGACCTGTCTCATTTGATATTACATAATACCAGATGGATTTTTATACATGAGTCTGATTGTGATTTGTCCAGGGTAGACCCGAGGGAGGGGTTGAGCCTTATGGAATTTGTGAATTAAAGAAATGATAATTTGATTTATGATGGGATGTGATGGGATTTGAAAAGAAATTTGTGATAAGTTTTAAATGGGGTTGAGCATGAGTTGATTTTACATGATGATGATTCCATGTTTTATATGTTTGTTTTTCATGTTTTCTGTACATGATACATGTATATTCTTACGGCATAGATTTATTTCCTCATGCTCTCATTATAAATGATTTATGAAAAACATTATCAGCTTGTAGATAGAGTAGTTATCTACCATGCTTGCATTATCGCCTTACTGAGCGTGTGGTTGCTCATCCCTCTCTACTTTCTTTCTCTAAAGAGCATACATAGCAGCCCAGTGAGGACTAAGGTGTTTTATTTTGGACATCCGTTGCTTCCATCGCCAAAAGGTATACACATAGAGATTCTTTTTGTATCTAAATAATGTAAAAGCACAGTAGTCAAATTGTAATGTAATGCGGGGGGATGTAAAAGTTAGAAACGTGTCATGTATAACTTAACTTCCAATGAATGACACTTCTTTTGATTTAATTGAGAATGAATGTGGAGTGGTGTTTATTATTGACTCACAGCCCAACTATGTAGTAGTGAGTTGGTTCACGACCGGGTAAGGAAAGGAAAAATACGAAAAATTTACAGTGATTCTCGGTTAAAAAAGATAGAATGGGTCATGACAGAGATTAGTATCAGAGCTGAGTTGGCCTGATATGAGTTAGTAAATAAAACGTAGAAAAGTTACATCCCCATATTACTGTGCTTTTGTTTAGATATAATTGTGTATACCATGATGGATTGAGCCGAATAAGTGACTGTGAATACAGGAAGTTAGGCAGTATGCCTATTACGCGTAGAGGTAAAGGGGTAGGAGCACGTGCTAGAGGCCGTAGAGGTAGGCCTGAGGACCGTGCGGAGCCACAGACTGATCAAGCTCCACAGGACTCTGCTGAGAGAGTAGGAGATACAGAGGCACGCTTCGTTAGGATAGAGCGGAGTATCAAGAGCCTGATGTAGACAGTCATGCAGGCGTTGGGTGCCAGTGAGAGACGAGGTCTCGTAGCATAGCCTACTACTGGACAGGCAGCTGCAGAGGCCGAGAGACCTTAGGCTACTAAGATGACGCTCACAGTATAGGATACATCGCACCACAGCAGAGTGATAATGATTTGGGGTATGACTGCGACTTGAGCAGATTGAGGCAATTTCAGGAGTTAAAACCTCTAGTGTTTAGAGGGATAAAGGACCCCGTGATTACTGAGGATTAGGCCTATGAGATGGAGAAACTGTACAGATTTTTCAGATGTACATCAGCAGAGAAAGTGGCTTTTGTCGTATTTATGCTAAAAGGCAAGGCAGAACACTGATGGAGATCCACAGAGTCTATTTTGAGGGCTCGACACTCCGAGATCACCTGAGAGATATTTTTAGAGGCCTTCAGGAGGCAGTACATCCTAGCCACCACATAGAGGAAATTACAGATGGAATTCATGAATTTGGTTCAAGGGAACCGTACTCTGGATGAATATGAGTCAAGATTCATATCGTTGGGGAGATATGACCCGAACACGATAGGTAGTGAGACTTGAAAGATTCTGAAGTCCCTTGATGGATTGAGATTGGCCATCCAGACTAAGCTAGCCTCATTTGACATTCAGACATATGAGGAGGCGTTACACAAGGCTCAGTTATGCGAGCAATACTTTGAGTGGAATGCCTCTGAGCTTGGGAAGATTAATGTGAGAAGAGACAGAGACCGAAAGAGATCCGGGATTGATAGAGTGGCCAGGAGAGGAGGCCAGAGACTTTTTGAGAAGAGGTCTAAGATTAAGGAGGTGCAGGAGAGGGCTGCTAGACCTCCCGTACACCCGGCTTTGACTGCACTGAGGGTATGGTTATTGGAGGAGCACGACCTACTACTGAGCAGTGCAGGAGATGTGATAGATTTTATGGGACTAGGCCTTGTCCGATGACCCCTACAATGTGTTACAGATGTGAGAAACCAGGACATATAGCAAAGCATTGTCCCGAGAGGATGGAGACTACCCCACAGAGGGACAAGGAGCCAGAGAGAGCTCCGGTTGAGATAGCTGCTCCGAGGAGAAGGGTCACAGCTGAAGAAAAAGGGAAGCAGACAGCGGGTGTGAGCAGAGGAAGAGTACATGCACTGGATCAGGACACTGCAGAAGCTTCTACGAATGTGACTAAAGGTACCATCCTGATCTTTGATTTAGAAGCATTGGTATTGTTTGATCCTGGTGCCACGCATTCCTTCATATCACCTTCCTTTGCACATCAATTGTTGAAGAATGTGAAACCTACATTATTGGATAAAATGTTGATGATTTCCACACCTATGAATGATAGTCAATTGACTGTTCATGTATGTAGCTATTATAAGCTAAGGATGAAGGGAAAGGAAATGACAACCAATTTAATTTTATTGAATATGAATGATTTTGATGTAATACTGGGAATGGATTGATTGGCTGCCAATCGTGTTGTTATGGATTGCCATGCTAAGACATTGATGCTTTCAGGATTAGAGAATCTTATTGTAAATTTTGATGAAAAGAAATGAAAGCACATGATTGATATAAATGAAAAGAGTATGATTTTAGTTAATCTATTTGAGAGATGGATTTATTTGTTTATGTTGAATATTGATGTGATGAATTGTGATATAGATAAGGCACACCCGCAATTGAGAGACATACCAGTGATTACGGAATTTCCTGATGTCTTTCCAGACGATTTACCAGGGCTACCACCTGAAAAGGAAATGGAATTTTGCATAGAGTTAGTTCCTGGTACCAAGTCGATATCTAAGCCACCGTATAGAATGGCTTTGATTGAGTTGGAAGAGCTAAAGAAACAGCTACAAGAGTTGCTAGAGAAGGGGTTTGTTAGACCGAGTGTCCCACATTGAGGAGCACAGATGGCTTATTGAGGTTCAGAGGTAGAGTATGTGTTCCCAAGGATCTTGAGATTAGGAGATTGATTTTTATCAGAGGCTCACTCATCGAAGTACACGATACATCTGGGGAGTACCAAGATGTACCAAAACCTTCAGAAGGTTTATTGGTGGTCTGGAATGAAGAGAGACATTACTGAATATGTCGCTAAGTGTCTCATTTGTCAGCAGGTGAAGGTAGAGCATCAGAAGCCTGCAGGATTATTGTTGCCTCTACCGATACCGACTTGGAAGTGGGAGCATGTGGCCATGGATTTTGTGATGGGGTTGTCGAGGACCCGTAGAGGTCATGATGCCATATGGGTTATTATGGATTGATTGACTAAGTCAGCCAATTTCTTAGCTATGAGAGCAACCGATACTCTAAGTCAGTTGGCGAACCTGTATGTTAGAGAGATAATATGGCTACATGGTGTACCACTAAGCGTTGTTTCTGATAGGGATGCCTGCTTCACTTCCCATTTCTGGGAACATTTTTAGGAAGCGATGGGGACCCACTTAAGTTTTAGTATCGCTTTTCATCCTCAGACAGATGGGCAGTCAGAGAGGACTATACAGACCCTGGAGGATATGTTAAGAGCGTATGTGCTGGATTTTGGAGGCTCCTGGGATAACCACCTGCAGTTAGTCGAGTTTACCTATAATAACAGTTATCATACAAGTATTGGGATGGAACCCTATGAGGCACTGTATGGACGCAGGTGTCGATCCCTTATTGGATGGGAAGAGGTTGGTGATAGATAAATTTTTACCCCAGACATGGTACAACAAGCATCTGAGGACGTCTAATTGATATGTGAGAGATTACGAACATGTCAGAGCTGACAAATGAGTTATGCTGACAAGAGATGGAGACCACTAGAGTTTGATGTGTGTGAGTCGGTATTTCTAAGAGTTCCACCTTCGATGGGTATTATGAGATTTGGTAAGAAGGGCAAGCTGAGCCCTAGATATATCAGACACTTCGAGATTTTGGAGAGAGTGGGAGATAAGGCGTATAGGTTGGCATTGCCACCGGACTTGGCAAATGTTCATAACTTCTTCCATATCTCTATGCTTCGGAAGTTCACCCGGACCTGGCACATGTGATAAGATATGAGCCGTTGGAGCTCAATGAGAGTATGACGTATGTAAAGAAGCTGGTACGGATATTGGACAGAAAGAAAAAGGTGTTGAGGACAAAGACAATTCCCTTGGTTAAAGTTCTTTGGCAACATCACATGGTGGAAGAGGCCACATGGCAATTGGAGAACTTGATACGAGAGAAGTACCCCCAACTTTCTGAAGAGTGACTTAGTTCTAATTTGGAGGACCAAATTCTTTGAAGGAGGGTATTTTGGATGTAAACTTTATGAAATCATTAGTATGGTGATGTATTTGCAATGTAAAGAATAAGTGATGTAAGTCCATGGATTCGATGTACATACTTGTAATATGAGTTTGTAATATACACACAAGTTTTAACATGTATAAGGTATGAATGGATTCCAATTGCAAGTCTCAAAGGTGGATAGATGAGAAAATGACTATGGCAGCAAAATGTATGAAGTTGGGTATGAGTCGTTGTAGAAAACTGCAGAAAAATCTAGAAATACAAAGGCCAGATCGATCTTATAGGATGAGAGATCGGTTTGGAAGGGCCAAAATGCTCTTATTTGAGCAATGGAACAAGACAGATCGATCTCCAATGGAGCCAGATCGATCTGCTAAACATTCTGTAATGAGAGTATCAATTTTTGGTTCAAACAGATCGATTTCCTTAGCTCTCAGGTAGGAGCAGATCAATCTCCCCTAGATGCAGATCGATCTCCTTAAGCTACTGCCTGGGATAGATTGATCTCAAGCCCTTGACAGATCGATCTCATCCATTCAAATTGGCATGAGAATGAGGGATTTAAGAGGACCAGATTGATCTCATGCTGCGACAAATCGATCTCATTGAGCAATTTCTATAAATTGGAGCAGTGAAATCTGTAAATCACGGAAACAAACCCCTATTTCTTCCATTTCAACCTAAAACCTAGATTTTTCTTCCTAAAAGCCACCCATTTCCAGTAAGATTTGAGGAAAGCCTATTAGATATAAAGTTGTTCTTATCAAAGAGAAAAACAACCTACATTGGATTCAAATACCCCATTTGTTGGAGTGAAGGAGCAAGGTGTATTTTTCTTTGGAGCAAGAAGAGAAGCTAGATTTGGTAAGTTCCTAATACTTCAGCCCAAGTACATTGTCTATTTAATGGTTTTGGAATCGATTTGCTTGCGTATTGTTGGATAAAACTACTTAAGATGTGGTGGAACTAGTGTAACCTAGAAAGTGGAATGAATCTAGTGTGAGAAAGTGTAAGTTTGATGAGTTGGTGGTTTATGGATTATGATAGTTGTTATTGAAGTAATATGAATGATTTGTAAAGGTTAAATAAAGCCACATTGTGAGTTTAGAGGAATTATGGAAATGAGTATGTAAGATGTATGATAAAAGGCCATAGAGAAGAAATTGATGAAATATGAACAATATGAGCTTAATATCGATTTGGTATGAATTAATAGGCCTAAAAGAAATCAATAGACTCGAGATATAAGTAGAACGATAAAACGAAACCTTATAAGGATTAATAGAGGCTATAGGTTGAATTAAGCATAGCAAACACATGAGTTGTGTTGTATGGTCTTAATTGATGTGATAAATGACTTTGTGTAGTTCCAGAGAGTTTGTTGGAGACGAATTAAACCGCACGAGTAAGCAGCTCTAAGGAAGTGGAATCACGCGACGCGATTCTAGGTAAGGGAATTTTGAAAGTATATAGAGGTAGCTGCTCGTATTTTGTGGGTGGATAGAGGGTGTTTATGAAATGCATAACGGTTTGAGAAAATGATTGATGATGTATGTGCATAGCTACGAGCATGTATGAGATTTGGTTTTGAAATGATTATTACAAAAAAGGATAGTAAGGCTAATAAATGCATAAATCATATGTTTGAATTGTTTTCACAGAACAGAATGCTTGGTTTTGAGCAAATTAATGGATAGGCTGGCTAGTGTTTGAATGATTTTGTGAAATAGCACTTGTGAGGTGCTAAACCCGGTTTTGGGATTGTTTTGATTATGTATGAGCCGCATATAGTATTTGTATGATATAAATCGTGCTGGAGCCTCGCTCGCGCTAGATTTCATACCTTCATTTGTATGAAACGTGCTGAAACTTAGCTCACACCTTGATTTTGAAACTATGATGATGTTTTATAAACCGTATTGGAACTTATGCTCGTACGTGGATTTCGAGTGTGTTTCTTATGCATATAACTGTACTGGAGCTGTGCTCGTACGTGGTTTCTTCATGATTTGATGCATAAATGCCGTACTAGAGCGTTGCTTGTACGAGGTGGTTTAGTTATGATGCATGAATCAGGCTAGAGCTTTGCTCGCACAAGTTTTCACACTGTGGTACGTATGATGCTGTGGAAGTTAGTAAGATCCTCAAGCCCTACATCCACAAGCCAGAGAGGACGGGGAGGCTCTGTTGCGGTAAGACCTCAAGCACAACATCCTCAATCCAGAGAGGGAGGGGAGGCTCTGTTTGGTGGTAAAACCCTCTAGCACAACATCCTCAAGCCAGGGGTGGCGGGGAGGCTCTGTTCGGCAGGGAGGCTTTCTTAAATGGGTACGGAAAGCTCCACATGCACTTGAGACAATGGAGGTTACACTTGGTATGAGGTAGATAAGACCTACGACTCGCGCCCCCAACCACGATATGGGTCCGCGGAGTACGCTGTACCTTGTATATCACATAGAGTACGATGTATCGCGTGGTGGTTATGTGATGAGAAAGTCTACGAAAAACTAACCCACCTTTGTACCAGCATGATACCCCGCAGACCGGATGCATGTGGTCTGGGATGATTTATGACAAAGTTGGCCAACATAGTCTATTGAGATATAGTGACCTGTCTCATTTGATATTACATAATACCACATGGATTTTTATACATGAGTGTGATTGTGATTTGTCCAGGGTAGACCCGAGGGAGGGGTCGAACCTTATGGAATTTGTGAATTAAAGAAATGATAATTTGATTTATGATGGGATGTGATGGGATTTGACAAGAAATTTGTGATGAGTTTTAAATGGGGTTGAGCATGAGTTGATTTTACATGATGATGATTCCATGTTTTATATGCATGTTTTCCATGTTTTCTGTACATCATACATGTATATTCATACGGCGTAGATTTTTTTCCTCATGCTCTGATTATAAATGATTTATGCATAACATTATCAACATATAGATAGAGTAGTTATCTACCATGCTTGCATTATTGCCTTACTGATAATGTGGTCTTTCATCCCTCTCTACTTTCCCTCTCTACAGAGCATACATAGCAGCCCAGTGAGGACTAAGGCCTTTTATTTTGGACATCCGCTGCTTCCATCGCCAAAAGATATACACATAGAGATTCTTTTTGTATCTAAATAATGTAAAAGCATAGTAGTCAAATTGTAATGTAATACGGGGGATGTAAAAGTTAGAAATGTGTCATGTATAACTTAACTTCCAATGAATGATACTTCTTTTGATTTAATTGAGAATGAATGTGGAGTGGTGTTTATTATTGACTCACAGCCCAACTGTGTAGTAGTGAGTTGGTTCACGACCGGGTAAGGAAAGGAAAAATGCAAAAAATTTACAGTGATTCTCGATTAAAAAGGATAGAATTGTCGTGACACATGGTATAAGTTTTCGTAGTATCTTGTACCCGCGTAGCACCCATGTACATTTCTCACACAGCGTGTGCCACTGGGGCCCGTACCCTAGCTGTGCGCTAGAGTAAAGTTTATTTAGATACTATGCATGTTTTTTGTACGACCCTAATCCCGTCTACAGCCCTTACAATGGCCATCGGTTCTTTATACCCTCTACGGAGGATGACATATGTTGCATGTTAACTACCCGGACATATATGTTTTGAAATATGATGTTTTAAGGAAAGAAAGTATGTATGATGTTTTAACGAAAGAAAGTATGTACGATGTTTTAATGAAAGTAAGCATGTAAATCGGTTTCATAATGTATGTATGCATAAAAGTATGTTCACTTGGTTTTCCATTTGATTTAAATGGTCAGAATTATTTTAACTGCATACCTTACTGAGCTTTTCCTAGAAGCTCACCCCTCTTTTCTTCCATTTCAGAGTACTTGTAGTAAGATTACTAAGCTATTTACAAAGTACTTGAGTATCTGGTGGATTCAGTGCCTCCCAGACTACTTTCAGTACACGCTCAGGTATATCATCGGATGTTTATTTCCAAACATGTATATTATATAAATACTGGATTGTATATAAACACTTCTGGGATGTAATCAGTTGTTTTATGGATTAGTATATAAATGATTTGGGAAGTGACTGAAATGCTGGTGATATTGAGAATAGATATGGATGTTGTAGGTATAAAAAAATGTAGAGTTGGAAGAATAAATTTAAGAAAATAAAATCAACTGTCTTGCGAATAGAAACTGCGTTTACACGCAGGAGGATAGGCTAAATTATAAGAGGTTATGCTGTCAAAATTTTTGGTAAAACTTTCATGGTTGAAAGGATAAGTAAAGAAGGAAACAAAGTAACCTACATTGTATAGGAATGCAACCTAAGTAGGAAAATAAGATTTAAAGGAAAAAGTTGGCCTATATTTTCGCGCTTCCGGGGTGTTACACTACACCACTGCCACCTGACATCACCTTTACCCTGAACCTTGTGTATTCAAGTGATTGTAAGCAAGAAGAGGAATTCATGGAAGAAAATGATTAACCTTAAAGGACATAAAGGAGTTGATGGCACCAACTTTAAACCAACAGCCATTTTGTATTGTATTTCTTAATATTGATGTTTCCTTTAAGCTAAAATCTAGACTTATTCATCTTTGTCCTTTTTTTCATGGTCATACAGGAGAAGATATTCATAAGCATCTCAAGGAGTTTCATGTAGTGTGCTCTAACATAAAGCCTGGCAAGGTCACTGACGATCAAATCAAATTGAAAGCTTTTCTTTTTTCTTTAGCAGACTCAGCTAAAGAGTGGTTTTACTATTTACCTTTAGGATCCATCAACTTATGGGAAGAGATGAAGAGGCACTTCTTAGAGAGGTATTTTCCTACCTCAAGAGTTGCTAATATAAGGAAAGAAACCTATGGGATAAAGCAATACAATAGTGAATCCCTGTATGAATATTGGGAAAGATTTAAAAGATTATATGCTAAGTGCCAGCACCGTTAAATACAAGAGCAACTACTTATCCAATATTTTTATGAAGGACTATTGCCTCATGATAGAAGCATGATAGATGCTTTTAATGGAGGAGCTTCGATGGACAAGACTCCTCATGATGCATGAAACTTGATGGCCAACATGGCTGCAAATTCTCAATAATATACACTAAGCGTGAAGCTCCCTCGAAACCTGTTTATGAGGTAAGTACTTTTCCCTTTGAACAACAACTTAAGGATTTAACCTTTCTTGTGCGTGAACTTTTTGTAGGATGAAGCAATAAGTAAAAGCATGTGGCATATGCTCTAACTTAAGATACCCCACAGACATGTGTCCAACTTTGCAAGAAGATACACATGAGCATGCCAATGCAACAAGTGGTTCATTTGGACAGCCACAAAGAAACTATGATCTCTATGCTAATACATACAATCAAGGATTGAAGGATCATCTCAACTTGTAATACGAAAATAGGCAAGCCCCATATGATCTACCTCCAAATTGACCAAATAATTTTCAACAGCCCAAGCCCTAATTTCAAGAAAGGCCTCAAGCCTAAAATCAAGTTATGTCTGATGAAGATATGATTAAATCGCTTGTTGAAAGTTCTCTTAAATTTCAACTGGAAATAAGGCTAAATTTATAATAGATAAGGATGAGCATTAAGTGTAAGGCCCATGAATTTCTATGTAATCTTATGATTTCCATGATGTACAGACAAGTTACACAATAAATGAATCATAAGAATTGGATATTTTTTAGTGTTGACTGTGAATGAAATGCAAAATGGGTATTGAAGTGATTGAATGGGAGTTTAACTTTGAAAAATATGGAAAATTGCAGCTGAAATGCTACAAGATGAAGGATAGATCCATCTCATTGTAAGGGGAGATCGATCTCATTACCTTGAAATACAATTCCAAGCATTTTAGACGAGGGAGATCTATCCTTCATTCAAAGTAGATTGATCTCAAGTTGCTTCTGGTTGAGCCAGATCGATCTCCTCCCATAAGGCAGATCGATCTCTAGTGCCTCTGGTTAGGAAGATCGATCTCTTCATCAAAGCCAGCTTAGCAAAGATTAATCATATCCATTGAGTAGATTGATCTCATGCAAATAGGCAGATCGATCCCCTAGCCTGCATTGCCGAATTCTGGAGTTTAAACAAGGGCAGATTGATCTCTCACCGTAGGAGATCGATCTGGTGAAGCCAATTCTATAAAACCCGACAGCTGAATCTTCATTTTTCCACAAGACATCCCAAAAATCCTTCATTTTAACTATAACCTAGCTTTCTCACTCTAAAAATCACCACCATCCAATCAGTTTTGAGAGAAGTTCCTTTGAGCAAAGTTGTTCCTAGGAGGAAGTGAACAACATAGTCAAAGATTAAAAGCTCAAACTTTGGATTAAAAGAGCAAAGAGGTTTTTCCCCAATTTGGCAAAAAGAGGAAAAAGTCAAGTTAGGTAAGATTTCTACACACCATCTTCTAGTATGTTAATGTAGACATTTTGATGAGTTAATTAGTGTATATAATGTTGGCTGAAATGTTCATGTACATGATTAAACAACCATGACCTAAAATGGGTTTAGTGAGAGAAAGTTCAAATGGCATGGAGTTAATGATGGTTCAAACATGTAAAGATGTTAGTAAGCATGTATAAGTGATTTTAAGATAACTTTGTGACATCCATATGTTGGGATGGATGATGATTGGAAATGGGCATAAGAGGTGTTTGAATAAATTGCCATAGTGAAGGAAATGATGAACTAGAGGCATTATGAGCTTAATGCCAGTTTAGTGTGAATCAAAAGGCCTAAAAAGTTCAATAGATCCTCGAGAAATGAATAGAGCAATCAAAATGGACTTAAGAGAAAGTGAGGCCTTATAAGTGTTAATGAAAACAATAAGTCGAATCGAACATCATAAACACGAGAATTGTGTTATATTGGGTTAAATTGATGTGATAAGTAATTTCGTGCAGCCTCGGAGATTTCATTGGAAGCGAATCGAATTGCGCAATCGAGCAGCTCTAAGGAAGTGGAATCACTCGATGCGATTCTAGGTAAGGGAATTTTGTGAGTATCTAGAGGTAGCTGCACGTATTTTGAAGGTGTTTATAGGGCTTTTTAATTGCTTGGCTATCTAGGAAAGAATTAATGATTTGTACGAATGATTTCGGATATAGATGATTTTGGTATTGGAAGTGAATCTTACGAAAATGGGTAGTAAGGCTAATAACTGCATGAAATATCATGTTTTGATATTTTTATGAAACACCTTGCTTTGATTTAAGCAAAATTTACAGATGGGCTGGCTATTAAATTCATAATTTTGTGAAATAGCATGAGTCAGGTGCTAACTGTGGTTTGAACGTGTTTTGTTGAAATAGAGCTACCTATCTGATTTATATAATTTAAATTGTGCCGGAGCTTCGCTCGCACTGGATTTTGATGTTTTAATATGGATGAAAAGTGCTAGAGCCTAGCTCGCACCATGTTTTGAGTTGTGATGTTTTATAAGTTGTACTAGAGCTTTTACTCGTACGTGGGTTTCCATTGATTTTCTTATGCATATAACCGTACTAGAGCTATACTCGTACGTGATTTACTCATTATTTATTAAGCATAAAGCCTTACTAGAGCGTTGCTCGTACGAGGGTTGGTATGAACTAGATGTATTATCCGCAAGTGAACGGGTCGTATAAGTAATAATGGGATTTGAGTCCCGAGTTATCGTCCCACAGAGAAGTTGACTAGCCTAATTAACTACCGGTTAATCTTACTCTAAGTATATTCTAGCAAATTATGAAATTGCAATGGGTGATCTACTAGGCTAATTAAAATTACTGGAAAGCAATAAAATAATATGAACTAAATAAAATAAAACCAAGCAAAAAATACTTACAATGGTCCGAGCAATCAACCTACAAAAGAAAATTAAAACAGTTAAAATTAATTAACGCAATAAAATGAAAATATGAAAATAACTAAGAAAGACTAATTAAACTAAAATTTAAACAATCCTAAAATAAAATGTGCATGTAATTAAACTAACTAAGAAAATGCAATTTAAACTAACTTAAAGTCTTAATAAAATAAAAATCTACTTACCTAAAGAAATTCTTAAACTTAACTCTAACAAAATGCTAATAAAACAAAATCTAACTAATGCATGAAACTATTTTTGGATTAAATTTAAAATGAAAACAAACTCAAAATTGCATAGAATAAATCTACCCCTAATCTAATACTAAATGAACACTTGATTAACTATCATCCTAATTTAAACTAAGTTTTATACCACTAAACAATAATACTAACATGCAATTTAATTAAAGACTCTAATCTAAGCTAACAAGGATTAATAAAGATATAAAAAATAAGCATTCATGAAAAACTAGAAATGATTAAAATGACATGGCCAAACATGGCCTTAACAACAATTTCAAGCAAGTGGTCCCGACAAGCTGGTACTGTTCATTGTCTTTCCAATTTGCATTTCTAGCATTCTCTAGTTGTCCTCTGCTGCAGGTTTCGGTTCTGGCCAGGTGCCGCATCAACTACCAGTACTGTCTTACTCCCTCAATTCCTATTGTCCCTTCCTGCTGCAGTTAGTCCTCTGCTCCAGGTGCTGCTGCCCCGTACAATGTCCTTCACTGCTGTTACCGCTTGTTTCTTGCATGACCAGCTTTTCTCTCTTTTTTCAGGTGCTGTGAGTGATACACTGCTCTCAGCCTGCTCTGTTTTGCACCACTGTGTCAAGTGTAACCCGTGGCTTACTCCAGATTCTGCTACCGTCTTGCCTCAATCACTGCCATGAGCCTCCTCAACAACCTGGAAATTACAACTTATATTGAACCAGACATGATAGGAAAAACTCATCAGTGCAGAAAAACATTACAGAATTGTAAAAGAGATTGTATTTGCTGTTTAACCCAAGAGTCTAAGAAATCTTGAAATGCTTTGAACTTTGTTGCCTAACATTAATCAATAATAACTAATCAAACTTAAAATGAACAATAACATACACCCGAAACATAAGCAGCAATTAAGACGGACCATAAGATAAAATCCATAATGAGCAGTAATAAAAACCGAAAACAGAGCACAACATAGGCTGAAAATGAATGTTAAAGAAACGTACGGGTTGAATATAAGCTATAAACAAAACATGACAATATGAACTACTAGAAACTAATAAGTAAATATAAGCAGAATATGGTAATTAACATGATCATGGAACCCAAAGCCGCAGTTCTTGGAACATTAATCACTCAAACCCGAGAAGTGACGAGCCCTAAGGGTACTGTCCGCAAGTGCACGGGTCGTCCAAGTAATAATGGGATTTGAGTCCCGAGTTATCGTCCCACAGAGAAGTTGACTAGCCTAATTAACTACCGGTTAATCTTACCCTAAGTATATCCTAGCAAATTATGAATTCAAAGAGGGTGATCTACTAAGGCTAATTAAAAGCAATGAAATAATAATAACTAAAGGAAATAAAACCGAACAAAATTTACTTACAGTACTCCGAGCAATTAAAAGCAAATAACCTGCAAAAGAAAATTAAAACAGTTAAAATGAATTAACGCAAATAAAATGCAAATATGAAAATAAAGCAATAAAACTAATTAAACTAAAATTAAACAAGCTTGAAATAAAATTAATGGAAAATGCCAAACATGGCCTTTAACATTTTAAATCTTTCCCCCCATTCACTATTCATTTGGCATTTTTGTTTCCATTTTCAGGTACTGCTGCTCGCGTCCTCTGGTCTGTTTCCCGGTTCTACC
This sequence comes from Firmiana major, assembly GCA_033439115.1. NCBI lineage: Eukaryota > Viridiplantae > Streptophyta > Magnoliopsida > Malvales > Malvaceae > Firmiana > Firmiana major. The sequence goes on from CM065905.1 coordinate 47,577,538, forward strand.
ACGGTTTGTCTGCTTCCGCTCCTGCAGTGCGGCTATTCCCAGCTACTGTCCTGCCCATGCACTGCTGTTGCTGCACTTCATCTGTGCATAGCTACAACATTCGTTCTGCACTCCTGGTTTTCTGCTGAGGCCTCACGGTACACGCACATCTCCTGCTCAGTTCATGCTGCCGCGCACTAGCCTCTGTTACTGACTATGCACAGGTGCTGTACTGCTTCTCTTCCCAGGTACAGCTCTCGAATTGTACAAGCTTGCTGGACTGCCACGGTTCTGATTGTCACCTACATGTCCACGGCCTCTGCACTGCTACTGTCCGTCTGTTCCCAGCAAGCAAATTAATGGGAAAATAGGGGAGAGCAGAGAATCGGTCAGCTTGCTGGTTCGCTTCATTGATTCCTCCAGTTATCTGTCAAACCTCACCTCTCGGTACTAAACTTGATCATCACCACAAATCCAGAAACTAAGATGACTACACAGAAAACTAAAGCTAAACGGTAAAACAATAATGCAAAAGAAATCTAAGACAGGAAAAACTGGACTCTCCCGAACCGTGCTTCCTTCACTGCTGGTTCCTACCGATTTCCACTATGCGGTTGATGTGGGAAGATGCTGTGCATCATCCCACATCAAAGCAACAGAATCAACAAGCAGGAGACCGTGTGAAGATGTTAGAACCCGAATGCAATCTCTTGACATCTAACCGAGAGCTACTGGTTTAACAAAAGAAGACCAAGCAATAGTAATATATGTGGAGAAGAAACCGAAACATGAAATTAGGAAAATAAACTTTGAAAATACAAAAATAAATCTTATGGAAGGAAACCAAGAAGATTGAAATCAATGAGAAACCGAGAGCTTGGATTGAAAGTGAGGAACCCGAGAGCATGAAAACTAATGAAAAAAAAAATGATGAACAGTAAAAATTAAGAAATCGAAAGCTTACAAAATAAAAATAATAACTGTAAATTAAAACTTAAACAGTAAAATAACAATGAATGAAAACTGAATAAATCCTAGAAGAAAATAAATAATGGTGGTTGCTGTCACCAGCCAAAGAACATAAAAAGCTTAAAGAAAAATAAAACCTAAAATAAATGTTTAACCTAAAAAACTAAAAACTAAAAGCTACCCCTTTTTTCAATTGACATCTTTTTCTATTTATACACACACTTAGGGGTACAATTGTAATATTTCCATCCTAGATGAGTTGACATTGTTTGGGCCACTTTTCTTCACACAATTGGCTCCTTGAAAAATAATATTTTCATGTCATCTATCTTTTTGTCCAATTGGATATGCTAGGCTCGTGTTGTTCGCGTGGTCCAATCTCGATTTTAGCCCAATTTCGATTCATTTTCTACCGAAATATTCAAAATTCATCCGGATTTAATTTATCTGCAAACATGAGAATTTTAATTAAATAAAGGGGATAATTAACAAAATAAATTGGGGATTTAAATAATTAATTAGGAAATTTAGCACAAATAATTCTAAAAATATAGAATTATCACACCCCCAAACTTGAGCTTTTGCTTGTCCTCAAGCAAAACAAAATAATTGTAAGAATGACAAGTACTAAACACAATAATTTTTCCAATATTATCCTCAAAGAAAAAGTACAGACTATGAAATCAAAGAGTCACAATTATAAGTCCCACATTCAGAATCATTCAATCATAAGTCCTAACTCAAATTGGACTCCTCGTGAGTGTGTGAAAAATGTCAAAGTCACTTCACAGTACATTATCCGGATTAGATTATGCAAACACACTGAATGCAAAGTCAATGACATGTGATCATTCCCATAAGTTTGCTTTTCACTTCTCTCTCCACCAATGTAGTCACACTTAACTAAAGATCAATAGGACTTTATTAAGCTTGTAATGTAAGGCTGGGGTTAAGGTATGATAAAGTTGATTTAGGTTTAATTACCCCTTAACATGCATTACTTTCAGGATCTTAATGTAAGAGCTCAAATTTATTCCCCCAACTTATTTATTTCACTAAACTTTTTTTTCTTATTTTTTTGTATTTTTCTTCTTTCTTCTTTTTCTTTTTTTTTCTTTTCATTCATTTTTTTGAACATTTACTATCACCAGATACCCAAAGCTCAAAATATATCCCAATGACTTTCATGCTTTCGGGGTAGGGGATAGGAACAAAGTATTTAAGCTAAGGAAAACTAATAGCAGGTGTATTTACATAGAAAGTCTTATTTGGCCCAGATGGGTGACTAGGGGTAAAATATGTACAGGGTCGGCTAGAAAGGCTCAAACGATCCAAAGATGGCCTAAATCATCTCCCAAATAAAATGTGATCTAATATTTCACCTCGAGATCAGATCAAACAAATTCTAGAATATGATGCACAAAATCAACTGAACGAATGCAATCCTATGTTCACATAAGCTTTCTCTAAATAAATATACAGATTCATGACATGACATGTGCATAAAATGAGGAAATCATAATCAGAATCAAGACCCATTCAAGAACTCAACTTCTTGCTTTTCCTATAATCATGCTTCTTAGTCAATCAAAATCAGACTTAATCATGGGGTCATATCATCGAAATATGGGAAAACTACATGCTAAGTACTAAATCACCCTAAAATCAAATAGTTTAAGCTTAGATTTTCGAAAAAAATTTTGAAAAATTTTCAATTTTGCTCAAATTTTTAAAAAATACTCAAGTGATATCCCCTCCCCCAAACTTAAAGTGCACAGTGTCCTCAGTGTGCAGATAATATAAGAATTGAAGTTCAGAAACAAAGTACTCCCCTTTCTGATGATGATGAACAACTGAAGCTTTTATTGAAAGCGTAAAACTAGAAAATAAACCTACAAAATAAACAAAGAAAAAAACAACAGAAAAGAAAAAGAAAAAAAAGAACTATATACAAAAAGTGAAAAGGAAAACATAGCCACTTCAAATGCAGCTAAAGAACACAACACTCAGCAGCAGTGCAAAGAGTAGGAGGATTATCCAGAATAGTGACAGAATGTTAACAGTTAAATCCTTCTGAGCTCTATCTACTTCCTTCTTTCTCTCAGATTTCCTATGCTCAAACATTTTATCTTCCTTAACCTCTATCTTAAAACACTCTTGAGAGTCATCTGGGAGCTTCAAAGGTTGGAAAACATTAAATGCCACCTCCTGATCTAAGACTCTCATGGTTAATTCCCCTTTTTGTACGTCAATTAATGTCCTACCAGTAGCTAGGAAAGGTCTGCCTAGAATAATGGGGACTTCCCTGTCTTCCTCTATATCTAACACGATAAAATCTGCAGGGAAAATAAACTTGTCCACCTTAACTAGCACATCCTTAATGATCCCCTTCGGATATTTAATGGATCTATCAGCTAATTGAAGGGTCACTGTGGTGGGCTTTGCATCTCCTATTCCTAGCTTCTGGTATATGGACCAAGGCATAAGGTTTATACTAGCTCCTAGATCACAAAGGGCTCTACCAAAGAACTGATCTCCTATAGTGCAAGGTATGGTAAAACTACCTGGATCTTTGAGCTTGGGGTGCAATTTCCTCTGAATAATGGCACTACACTCCTCGGTCAAGGCCACTATTTCATAATCCTCTAATCTTCTCTTCCTCAAAAGGATATCCTTCATAAACTTCACATAACTAGGCATTTGCTCTAAAGCATCCGCAAAAGGAATGTTAATGTGAAGCTTCTTAAAAACCTCAAGAAATTTAGCAAACTGCTGATCAAGCTTCTGGTTTTTGAACCTCTGAGGAAATGGTAATGGGGGTCTAACTGGAGGAAGTGTAGTGGTAACAAGTGTAACATCAGATGAAGAGGAAGGTTGTGAAGAAGAAGAAGGTAAAGATGAAGAAGCGCCTAACTTAGATTCCTTTGCAACTTGATCCTGATGTTCCTGCTCTTTCTGAGCTGCTTCTTTGGGACTTATGAGTTCTTCAACTATGGGCTCAACAAGATTGGACTTAACTTGTGGTTCCTCTAGCTCTTTGCTGCTCCTAAGGGTGATGGATTTCACATGTTCTTTACCCTCCCTTTGCCTAATAGGATTAACTTCAGTATTATTGGGGAGGGTCCCTTGTGGACGCTGGTTAAGAGCATTAGCTATTTGTCCTACCTGAACCTCTAAGTTCTTAATTGAAGCAGCTTGATTTTGCAGGATAGTCGTGAACATTTCCTCAAGCGAAGGCTTCTTCTCAGCTACTGGTGCTGGTGCAAGTATATGCTGTGGCTGGATAGGTGGTGGTGGTGGTGGTGGTGATGGATGATGTGGGTATGGATGATAATGATTCAGTGGATAATGAGGATATGGAGGTGGTGGGTGGTGAGGAAATTGATGCTGTGGTGGTACCTGAACCTATGGAGCTTGAAAACCTGGGGGTCCTACTGGTCTAGAATTAGATGCTTGCCCTTGGTTTTGGCTCCAAGAAAAGTTTGGATAGTTCCTCCACCCTGGATTATAGGTGTTTGAATAAGGGTTGTTCTGTTGCTTAGGGGCAACGTACTGAACCGACTCGAGGTTAAGTGGACACCTATCCACAGCGTGGGTACCACTGCACAGATCACATGATAGAAAAGGACTTTGGACAGAAAACACGGTGTTAGGATTGTTGGAGGGATTAGGTTGGGTACTGAGCGACTCCACCTTCTTTGTAAGATTGGCTATTTGAGAAGTTAAGGTGGACAGCGTGTCAAGCTCATATATACCCGCCGATTTCTTTGGCAGCTGCCTTTTCGATGACCATTGATAATTGTTAGCCGCCATCTTATCTAGCAGCTCATAAGCCTCTTCCTCTGTTTTGCACATCAATGCTCCGCCCGAAGCAGCGTCCACTATAGTCCTATTCTGGCTTGTAAGCCCATTGTAGAAAGTTTGGACTTGCAGCCATAGAGGTAGGTCGTGGTGAGGACACTTCCTAAGAAGCTCCTTCTATCGCTCCCATGCCTCATAGAGAGATTCAGAGTCGTACTGGGCAAAGGAGTATATATCGCTACGGAGTCGGGCCATTTTAGAGGGTGGAAAGAATTTAGCTAGAAATTGGTGGGCTAACTCGTCCCATGTGGAGATTGATCCTGGGGGCAGGGAGGTCAACCAGTGTCTTGCTCTATCCCTAAGAGAAAAGGGAAATAGTCTAAGCCTAAGTGCATCGTCCGAGAGTCCATTATGCTTAAAAGTATTGCACAGATCTAAAAATTGCCCTAAGTGAGCATGTGGGTCATCATGGGGAAGCCCACTGAACTATAATGAACTTTGGATCATCTGGAGAATCGAAGGCTTAATTTCAATATTGTTTGCAGGGACAGCTGGTGGCCTAATGCCGGAATAATATCCTCCAATCATCGGCATTGCATAATCTCTAACGGTTCTAATTTCCCTATTTTCTGTCATTGTGTTTTGCAGCGGAGCTTTAAATTTCCTAGAGTCCTTTCGAATTTTTCTAAGAGTACGTTCAATTTCAGGATCTAGAGGAAAGCAATCAAAACTCTTGGCTCTACGCATGCAAACATCAGAAAGTCCTTAAAATTTCTTTTCTTTTTTTTAAGTTTTTTTTTTTTAATTTTTCAAATTTTTAAACTTTTTTTTTAATTTACTAATCTAGATTAAACTTCTAAATATTAACAACCTAAATATTTACAATCTAGAATTACACCTAAGCATAATTTCACCGATATTAATTAACGACTACTTAAAACTTCCCCGGCAACGGCGCCAAAAACTTGACGAGCCCTAAGGCTACTGTCCGCAAGTGCACGGGTCGTCCAAGTAATAATGAGATTTGAGTCCCGAGTTATCGTCCCACAGAGAAGTTGACTAGCCTAATTAACTACCGGTTAATCTTACCCTAAGTATATCCTAGCAAATTATGAATTCAAAGAAGGTGATCTACTGAGGCTAATTAAAAGCAATGAAATAATAATAACTAAAGGAAATAAAACCGAACAAAATTTACTTACAGTACTCCGAGCAATTAAAAGCAAATAACCTGCAAAAGAAAATTAAAACAGTTAAAATGAATTAACGCAAATAAAATGCAAATAAGAAAATAAAGCAATAAAACTAATTAAACTAAAATTAAACAAGCTTGAAATAAAATTAATCTAATAACTAATGCATGAAAAATGAATTAAGCTACTAAAATTGGAAAATGCCAAACATGGCCTTAAACATTTTAAATCTTTCCCCCCATTCACTATTCATTTGGCATTTTTGTTTCCATTTTCAGGTACTGCTGCTCGCGTCCTCTGGTCTGTTGCCCCGGTTCTGCCACGGTTTGTCTGCTTCCGCTCCTACAGTGCGGCTATTCCCAGCTACTGTCCTGCCCATGCACTGCTGTTGCTGTACTTCATCTGTGCACAGCTACAACATTCGTTCTGCACTCCTGGTTTTCTGCTGAGGCCGCACGGTACACGCACATCTCCTGCTCAGTTCATGCTGCCGCGCACCAGCCTCTGTTACTGACTATGCACAGGTGCTGTACTGCTTCTCTTCCCAGGTACAGCTCTCGGATTGTACAAGCTTGCTGGACTGCCACGGTTCTGATTGTCACCTACACGTCCACGGCCTCTGCACTGCTACTGTCCGTCTGTTCCCAGCAAGCAAATTAATGGGAAAACAGGGGAGAGCAGAGAATCGATCAGCTTGCTGGTTCACTTCATTGATTCCTCCAGCTATCTATCATACCTCACCTCTCGGTACTAAACTTGATCATCACCACAAATCCAGAAACTAAGATGACTACACAGAAAACTAAAGCTAAACGGTAAAACAATAATGCAAAAGAAATCTAAGACAGGAAAAACTGGACTCTCCCGAACCGTGCTTCCTTCACTGCTGGTTCCTACCGATTTCCACTATGCGGTTGATGTGGGCAAGATGCTGTGCATCATCCCACATCAAAGCAACAGAATCAACAAGCAGGAGACCGTGTGTAGATGTTAGAACCCGAATGCAATCTCCTGACATCTAACCGAGAGCTACTGGTTTAACAAAAGAAGACCAAGCAATAGTAATACATGTGGAGAAGAAACCGAAACATGAAATTAGGAAAATAAACTTTGAAAATACAAAAATAAATCTTATGGAAGGAAACCGAGAAGATAGAAATCAATGGGAAACTGAGAGCTTTGATTGAAAGTGAGGAACTCGAGAGCATGAAAACTAATGAAAAAAAAAGGATGAACAGTAAAAATTAAGAAACTGAAAGCTTACAAAATAAAAATAATAACTGTAAATTAAAACTTAAACAGTAAAATAACAATGAATGAAAACTGAATAAATCCTAGAAGAAAATAAATAATGGTGGTTGCTGTCACCAGCCAAAGAACATAAAAAGCTTAAAGAAAAATAAAACCTAAAATAAATGTTTAACCTAAAAAACTAAAAACTAAAAGCTACCCCTTTTTTCAATTGACATCTTTTTCTATTTATACACACACTTAGGGGTACAATTGTAATATTTCCATCCTAGATGAGTTGACATTGTTTGGCCACTTTTCTTCACACCATTGGCTCCTTGAAAAATAATATTTTCATGTCATCTATCTTTTTGTCCAATTGGATGTGCTAGGCTCGTGTTGTTCGCGTGGTCCAATCTCGATTTTAGCCCAATTTCGATTCATTTTCTACCTAAATATTCAAAATTCATCCGGATTTAATTTATTTGCAAACATGAGAATTTTAATTAAATAAAGGGGATAATTAACAGAATAAATTAGGGATTTAAATAATTAATTAGGAAATTTAGCACAAATAATTCTAAAAATATAGAATTATCAAGAAGCCATAAGCACAAGCAAGCTATGAAAGATACTATTAAAATCCAATAAAGAGTTGAATTCATGAAGTGCAAAGAAAGGAAGATAAAATAAACAAAAAAATAACAAGGTAATCACACTTAAAACCGAAAGGAACTAAGTAACATTAGCAACTGAAAAATCAACCAAAACTAACAATACCCGAATACACATGAACAGGGAACCCATCTTTCTCGGTTAGCTTCATTTTCTTTTCCAACATGATTCCACATTGCTCTTGATGTGGAACAATGTTCAACATCATTCCTCATCAAGGCACCAGAACCGAATTGGAGAAGAATGATTGAAGAGTGCTTATCACCCGAATACACAAGAGGAAACTAAACCGAGAGTTAGGAAAATAAAGCTTGCTTCAACAAAAACATAAACAATTTAGGAAAACCGAGAATAAGAAAAAGAGAGGCGAACACTATCCATTAACTTTCATTGAATCAAATGCAAAGGAAATAACTTTGATAATATGAGCTACAAATAACCGAGCAAAGAAAATGGAAAACTTCATAAAAACAATAAGAAAGTTGCCATAAATAGTGAAATTCTTTGTTTGAAAAACTATTCGAAAATTTAAAGCTTTAAAATTAACCTAAAAGCTACTCTACCCTAAATTACACACTTTTTCCAATTGCTATCATTTTCTATTTATATACACACTTAGGGGTACAATGGTAATTTTCCATCCTAGATGAGTTGGCATTGTTTGGCCATTTGTCTTCATTTGATTCGTTACAGAGCAGATATTTCCATGTCACTTGTCGGTTTGTCCAGTTGGCTATGCGATGTGGCCCGATGTATGCCTTCCAGAATGTTTGCACAGTGTCCGTCGATCTTATCGTTTCAGAGTGAATAAAATACGAACACCTGGCATCACGCGTGTCCAGACGACTGGTGACTCGGTCTGTAATTTTGATGTGGTCCAATCTCCTTTAGCTCGTTTTCAGCCCAATTTCGACTATCTGCACATTAAAGAATTTTAATTAAATAAAAGAGATTATTAATAAAATAATATGGGGATTAAATAAATAATTAGGAAATTAAGCACAAATAATTCTATTAAAAATAGAATTATCACACCCCCAAACTTGAGCTTTTGCTTGTCCTCAAGAAAAACAAAACAAATGTACGAATGACAAGTACAAAACATAATAATTTCCCCAACACTATCCTCAAAGAAAAAGTACAAACTATGATCTCAAAGACTCACAATTACAAGTCCAACACTTAGAATTATTCCATCATAAGTCCTAACCCGAATTGGACTCCTCGTGTGTGTATGAAAATGTCAAAGTCACTTCACAGTACATTATCTGGATCAGATTATGCAAACATAGTGAATGCAAAGTCAATGACAAGTGATCATTCCCATAAGTTTGCTTTTCACTTCTTTCTCCACTAATGTAGTCATACTTAATCAAAGATTAATAGGACTTCATTAAGCTTGTAATGTAAGGTTGGGGTTAAGGTATGATAAAGTCGATTTAGGTTTAATTACCCCTTAACATGCATTACTTTTTATGATCTTTAATGTAAGAGCTCAATTTCTTTCCCCCAAACTTATTTCTTTTGCTAAACATTTTATTCTATTTTTTTATTTTTCTTCTTCCTTCTTCCTTTTTTCTTTTTCTTTTTCTTTCATTTTCATTTTTTTGAAACTTTCACTATCACCAGATACCCATATGTATGAAGCTCACAATATATCCAATGACTTTCCATACTTTCGGGGTAAGGGATAGGAAAAGAGTGTTTAAGTTAAGGAAATAAATGCAGGTGTATTTACAGAGAAAAGCTTATTTGGCCCAGACGGGTGACTAGGGGTAAAATATGTACAAGGATGGCTAGAAAGGCTCAAACGATCCAAAGATGGCCTAAATCATCTCCCTAATTAAGTGTGATCTAATATTTCGCATCGAGATTATATCAAACAAATTCTAGAATATGATGCACAAAATCAACTGAACAAATGCAATCCTAGGTCCATATAAGCTTTCTCTAAATAAATATACAGATTCATGACATGACATGTGCATAAAATGAGGAAATCACAATCAGAATCAAGACAAATTCAAGAATTCAACTTAATGCTTTTCATATAATCATGCTTCTCATTCAATCAAAGTCAGAATAAATCATGGGGTCATATCATCGGAATATAGGAAAACTATATGCTAAGCACTAAATCATCCCAAAATCAAACAATTTAAGCTCATATTTTTGAAATAAATTTTGAAATTTTTTTCAATTTTGCCCAATTTTTGAAAAATGCTTAAGTGATATCCCCTCCCCCAAACTTAAAGTGCACAATGTCCTCAGTGTGCAGATAATATAGGAATTGAAGTTCAAGAACAGAGTACTCCCCTTTCTGATGATGATAAACAATTGAAGCTTAATTGAAAAGGTAATTCCATTAAAGAAATCTACAAAAGAAACAAAGAAAGAAACAACAGAACAGAACTATACAAAAAGTGAAAAAGAAAAATGAAGCTAAGTAGCAGGATCAGAAGTATGAGGGTCAGCTAAAGTGGTCACAGAATGCTGATGATCAAACCCTCCCGTAAAATAATGTTTCAGTCTGCCCCCATTAACCTTAAAGGGTTGATTCAGGGTCTCACCATAATTTCAATGGCTCCATGAGGGAATACTTGTGTAATGGTAAAGGGACTTGACCACCTAGACTTAAGCTTTCCTAGAAACAACTTCAAGCGTGAATTAAACAACAGAACCTGCTGACCTGGCTCGAAGTGTCTCTCTTTAATTTTCTTATCATGCCATCTCTTAGTCATTTCCTTGTAGAGCTTGGCATTCTCATATTCCTGCAACCTGAACTCATCTAACTGATTGAGCTATAGCAGCCTCTTCTCCCCTGCTGCCTCTAAATTGAAATTTAGGTTCTTAAGGGCCCAGTAGGCCTTGTGCTCAAGCTTTACTGGTAGATGACAGGCTTTACCATAAATAAGCTGATAAGGGTACATTCCTAAAGGTGTTTTGAAGGCTGTCCTATAGGCCCAAAATGCATCCTCTAACCTAGTGGACCAATCCTTCCTACTTGGGTTCACTGTCTTTTCCAATATCCCCTTAATTTTCCTATTAGAGAACTCTACTTGGCCACTCACCTATGGGTGTTAAGCAGTGGCTACCTTATGTTTGACCCCATATTTCTTTAACAGCCTATAAAAACTTCGATTGCAAAAGTGGGATCCTCCATCACTAATGATAGCCCTAGGTGTGCCAAATCTTGTGAAAATATTCTTCTTCAAAAACTTTATCACCACCTTGGCATCATTAGTTGGTAAAGTCATCGCTTCAACCCATTTCGACACATAGTCCGCAGCCACTAGAATATAGAGATTGCCATATGAAGGAACAAATGGTCCCATGAAAGCAATACCCTAGATATCAAAGTGTTCTACTTCTAAAATATTAGTCAAAGGCATCTCATTTCTTTTGGAAATATTACCTACCCTCTGACATCTATCATATTTCAGCACAAAGTAGTGGGCATCCTTAAATAACGTGGGCTAGTAATATCCAGATTGCAAAACCTTGGCCGCTGTCCTCTCTCCTCTAAAGTGCTTCCATAATCAGAAGAATGGTAATGTCTAAGTATATCGTCTACTTCTTCCATAGGAACACACCTTCTCAAAATTGATCTTTACATTGCTGATACAGGAAGGGTTCATCCTAAACATAATACTTGATATAACTCAAAAACTTTTTCCTTTGTTGGGCAGTCAAATCAGGTGGCATCACATTGCTCACTAGATAATTTACAAAATCAGTATACCAAGGTAATCTGGAGTGCCCGAAAGTAAATAGCTGCTCATCAGGAAAGGACTCATTAATAGCTGTACCATCTTCTTTAAGTTCACTCTCTAATCTAGATAGATGGTCAGTAACTTGATTCTCTGTACCTTTGTTATCCCTAATCTCCAAGTCAAACTCCTGTAGTAGGAGGATCTATCGAATCAGCCTCGGTTTTGCATCCTTCTTGGAGACAAGTTGTTAATGGTAGCATGATCAGTGTATACTACTACCTTAGTACCAATGAGATATGAGCGAAACTTATCAAAGGCAAATACCACAGCTAACAGCTCCTTCTTGGTAGTAGCATAGTTCATCTGGGCCTCATTCAGTGTTTTGCTTACGTAGTAGATAGCATAAAAGACTCTTCCTTTTCTTTGTCCTAGTACAGCCCGAACAGCATAATCACTTGCATCACACATAAGCTCAAAAGGTAAACTCTAATCCGGAGCTATAATTACAAGGGCTGTAACTAATTTTTCCTTCGAAGTCTTAAATGCTTCTAAGCATTTCTCATCAAAGAAAAACACAGTGTCCTTCTCAAGGAGATTACATAAAGGCTTAGATATCTAAGAAAAATCTTTAATGAACCTTCTGTAAAATCCTGCATGGCCCAAGAAACTTCAAATTCCTTTTACAGTGGTAGGGGGAGGTAACTTCTCAATAATTTTGACCTTAGCCTTATCCACTTCTACCCCTCTAACAGAGATTTTGTGCCCTAGCATTATACCTTCTTTCACCATAAAGTGGCATTTCTCCCAATTAAGTACTAAGTTAGTTTCTTCACACCTCTTCAGTACTAATGCCAAATTATGCAGACATAAATCGAAGCTATCCCCAAATACTGAGAAATCATCCATGAAAACCTCAAGAAAATCCTCCACCATATCATGGAATATGGCCATCATGCAACGCTGGAATGTAGCAGGTGCATTGCATAGGCCAAAAGGCATTCTTCTAAAAGCAAAGGTCCCATAGGGACAAGTGAAAGTAGTCTTTTCTTAGTCTTTTGGGGCTATAGCTATCTGATTGTACCTAAAGTATCCATCCAGCAAGCAGTAGAATTCGTGACTAGCTAATCGATGTAATATTTGGTCAATGAAGGGTAAAGGGAACTGGTCTTTCCTGGTGGCCTTGTTGAGTTTCTTATAGTCCATACATACTCGCCAACTAGTGATAGTCCTAGTGGGGATGAACTCATTATTTTCATTCTCGATCATTATCATCCCTCCCTTTTTAGGGGCACATTGTACTGGACTCACCCAGGCACTGTCAGAAATGGGATAGATGATCCCTGCATCTAACCACTTCATGATCTCCTTCTTGACAACTTCTTTCATTATAGGGTTTAATCGACGCTGGTGCTCTATGGATGACCTATACCCCTCCTCCAATAGTATGCATACAGATGGAGGGACTAATCCCCTTAAGGTCAGAGATAGACCAGCTTATAGCCTTCTGATACTCTCTTAACACTTATATTAATTTTACTTCCTGATCACTGGAGAGAGTAGTTAATACTATTACTGGTCGTGTGGAGGATTCACCTAAGTAAGCATACCTAAGGTGTGAGGGTAAAGGTCTGAGCTCTAATGTTGGAGGATCACTGGTGGATGGAAAGATATTTGAAACTAGAATAGATGAGGGGTCTAGTGTCTCAAATTGGGCAAGTTCCTCAAAAGGAGTGCCTCTAATAATTGTAAAGTCTCATACACCTCATCATCATCTTCACTATATTCTCTAAGATCAACAGATTTCACTAAGGAGGCTTTTAAAGGGTTTAAAGGATGTGTCTTGGAAAACTCCTCAGTGATGTCCTTATCCACTAAATCCATCCTAAAACAATCGTGAGAGTCATCAGGGAACCTTAGAGATTTGAACACATTAAACTTGACTTCCTGATCTTGAATTCCCATTGTTAACACCCCTTTTATACATCTATTAAGGTTCTACCAGTCACTAGGAATGGTCTGCCTAGTATAATTGGGACTTCCTTGTCTTCCTCCATGTCCAATATGATAAAATCTGCAGGGAAAATAAACTTATCCACCTTTCCTAAGACATCCTCAATGACCCTCTTTGGATATTCAATTGATCGATCAGCCAACTGGAGGGTCACTATGGTGGGCTTGGCATCCCCTATTCCTAACTTCTGATAGATAGACTAAGGCATTAGATTTATACTAGCTCCTAAATCGCACAGGGCTCTACTAAAGAATAAATTTCCAATAGTGCATGGTATGGTAAAACTCCCGGGATCCTTGAGCTTGGAGGGTAACCTTCTCTGGATAATGGCACTACATTCCTCCGTTAAAGCCACCGTCTCATAATTTACCAATCTGCTTTTCCTAGAGAGGATGTCTTTCATAAACTTCACATAGCTTGGCATTTGCTCTAAGGCATATGCGAAGGGAATGTTGATGTGAAGTTTCTTAAAAACCTCAAGGAATTTTACAAATTGTTAGTCCAGTTTTTGATTTTGAAATCTCTGCAAAAAAGGGACTGGTGGTCTAACAGGAGGAGATGTAGTGGAAACTTTTATAGCATCGGAGGATAAAGAAGATTCTGACACAAAAACAGGTAAAAGTGAAGAAATGCCTGGCTTTGTTTCCTTTGCAGCTTGATCTTTTGATTCCTGCTCCTTCTGAGCTGCTCTACTAGAACCTATGGGTTTTTCAACTATAGGTTGGTCAGGTCTGGACTTAACTGGTGGAGTTACTAGCTTTCTGCCACTCCTAAGGGTGATGGCTTTCACATGTTCCTTCCCATCCCTTTGCCTAACAGGATTGGCGTCAGTGTTACTAGGAAGGGTCTCTTGAGGACGTTGACTAAGACCGTTTGCTATTTGTCCCACCTGAACCTCTAGGTTCTTAATTGAAGCTGCTTGATTTTGCAGGATTGTTGTGAACATTTCCTCAAGTGAGGGCTTCTTATCAGCTGTTGGTAAGTGCTGGGGTTGTGGTGGTGGTGGTGGTGGTTGATGGAAGTGGGATGAATGAGAATGATTAGGTGGATAATGTGGATACTGAGGTGGTGGGTGGTGAGGAAATTGATGCTGTGGTGGTACCTGAGCCGGTGGAGCTTGAAAACCTGGGGGTCCTACTGGTCTAGAATTAGAAGCTTGCCCTTGGTTTTGGCTCCAAGAAAAGTTAGGATGGTTCCTCCACCCTGGATTATAGGTGTTTAGAAAAGGGTTGTTCTATTGCTTTGGGGGGGGGGGCAACGTACTGGACCGATTCTAAGTTAAGTGGACACTTATCTACAGCGTGGGTACCAATACACAGATCAGAAGAGAGAAAAGGACTTTGGACAGAAAACACTGGGTTAGGATTGGTGGAAGGATTATGTTGGGTACTGAGTGACTCTACCTTCTTCGTAAGATTAGCGATCTAAAAGGTCAAGGTAGATAGCGTGTCGAGCTCATAAATACCCGTCGACTTCTTTGGTAATTGCCTCTCTGAGGACCATTGATAGTTGTTAGTAGCCATCTTGTCTAGCAGCTCATAAGCTTTCTCCTCTATTTTGCACATTAAGGCTCCACCCGCAGCAGCGTCTACTATGGTCCTATTTTGGCTTGTAAGTCTGTTGTAGAAGGTCTGGACTTGCAGCCACAAAGGTAGGCCATGGTGAGGGTACTTCCTAAGAAGCTCCTTATATCGTTCCCATGCCTCGTAAAGAGATTCAGAGTCGTACTGGGCAAATGAGGATATATCACTACGGAGTCTGGCTATTTTAGAGGGAGGGAAAAACTTGGTTAAAAATTGGTGGGCTAACTCGTCCCATGTAGAGATGGATCTTGGATGCAGGGAGGTCAACCAGTGTCTCGTCCTAACCCTAAGTGAGAAGGGGAATAATCTAAGCCTAAGCGCATCATCAGATAACCCATTGTGTTTTAACGTGTTGCACAAGTCCAGGAATTGCCCAAAGTGAGCATGTGGATCATCATGTGGAAGCCCATTGAACTGCAAAGAGGTCTGGATCATCTGGAGGATGGAACGTTTAATTTCAAAATTTTTAGTAGGGACAGTTGGTGGCCTAATGCCAGAATAATATCCTCCAATCGTCGGTACCGCATAATCTCTAACGGTCCTAATTTCCCTATTTTTTACGATTGTGTTTTGCAGCCGAGCTATAAATTTCCTAGAATCCTTTCAAATTTTCCTAAGAGTTCGTTCAATTTCAGGATCTAGAGGAAAGAAATCAAAACTCCTGGCTCTACGCATGCAAGCATCAACAAGTCCTTAAAAAAAAAATTTAAGTTTTTTTAATTTTTCAATTTTCTTAATTAATTAGATAGAAAATTTAACTAACCTATGTAAAGCTCTAAATATTTACAACCTAAATATTTACAAGCTAAAATTACACCTAAGCATAGTTTAACCGATATTAATTAACGACTAATTAAAACTTCCCCGACAACGGAGCCAAAAACTTGGTACGAACTAGACGTATTATCTTCAAGTGCACGAGTCGTACAAGTAATAATGGGATTTGAGTCTTGAGTTATTGTCTCACAGAGAAGTTGACCAGCCTAATTAACTACCAGTTAATCTTACCTTAAGTATATTCTAGCAAATCATGAAATTGCAATGGGCGATCTACTAGGCTAATTAAAATTACTGGAAAGTAATAAAATAATAAGAACTAAATAAAATAAAACTGAGCTAAAAATAGTTACAATGCTCCAAGCAATCAACCTACAAAAGAACATTAAAACAGTTAAAATTAACGCAATAAAATGCAAATATGAAAATAACTAAGAAAGACTAATTAAACTAAAATTTAAACAATCCTAAAATAAAATGTGCATGTAATTAAACTAACTAAGAAAATGCAATTTAAAATAACTTAAAGTCTTAATAAAATAAAAATCTACTTACCTAAAGAAATTCTTAAACTTAACTCTAACTAAATGCTAATAAAACAAAATCTAACTAATGTATGAAACTATTTTTGGATTAAATTAAAAATGAAAACAAACTTAAAATTACATAGAATAAATCTACCCCTAATCTAATTCTAAATGAACACTTGATTAACTATCATCCTAATTAAAAATAAGTTTTATACCACTAAACAATAATACTAACATGCAATTTAATTAAAGACTCTAATCTAAGCTAACAAGGATTAATAAAGATATAAAAAATAGGCATTCATGAAAAACTAGAAATGATTAAAATGACATGGCAAAACATGGCCTTAACAACAATTTCCAGCAAGTGGTCCCGACAAGTTAGTACTGTTCATTGTCTTTCCAATTTGCATTTCCAGCATTCTCGGGTTGTCTTCTGCTGTAGGTTTCGGTTCTGGCCAGGTGCTGCATCAACTACCAGTACTGTCCTACTCCCTCAATTCCTGTTGTCCCTTCTTGCTGCAGTTAGTCCTCTGCTCCAGGTGCTGCTGCCCCGTGCAATGTCCTTCACTGCTGTTACCGCTTGTTTCCTGCATGACTAGCTTTTCTCTCTATTTCCAGGTGCTATGAGTGATGTACTGCTCTCGACCTGCTCTGTCTTGCACTACTGCGTCAGGTGCAACCTGCGGCTTGCTCCAGATTCTGCTACCGTCTTGCCTCAAGCACTGCCATGAGCCTCCTCAACAACCTGGAAATCACAACTTATGTTGAACCAGACATGACAGAAAAAACTCATCAGTGCAGAAAAACATTGCAGAATTGTAAAAGAGATTGTACTTGCTATTTAACCCGAGAGTCTAAGAAATCTTGGAATGCTTTGAACTTTGTTGCCTAACATCAATTAGCAATAACTAATCAAACTTAAAAAGAACAATAACATACACCCGAAACATAAGCAGCAATTAAGACAGACCATAAGATAAAATCCATATTGAGCAGTAATAAAAACCAAAAACAGAGCACAACAGAGGCTAAAAATGAATGTTAAAGAAATGTACGGGTTGAATATAAGCTATAAACAAAACATGACAGTATGAACTACTAGAAACTAATAAGTAAATATAATCATAATATGGTAATTAACATGATCATGGAACCCAAAGTCGTAGTTCTTGGAACATTAATCACTCAAACCCGAGAAGCCATAAACACAAGCAAGCTATGAAAGAAAAATCTAATAAAGAGTTGAATTCATGAAGTGCAGAGAAAGGAAGATAAAATAAACAAAAAAATAACAAGGTAATCACACTTAAAACCGAATGGAACTAAGTAACATTAGCAGCTGAAAAATCAACCAAAACTAACAATACTCGAGTACACATGAATAGGGAACCCATCATTCTCGGTTAGCTTTATTTTCTTTTCCAACATGATTCCACATTGCTCTTGATGTGGAACAATGTTCAACATCATTCCTCATCACGGCACCAGAACCAAAATGGAGAAGAATGATTGAAGAGTGCTTGTCACCCGAATACACAAGAGGAAACTAAACCGAGAGCTAGGAAAATAAAGCTTGCTTCAACAAAAACATAAACAGTTTAGGAAAATCGAGAATGAGAAAAAGAGAGGCAAACACTATCCATTAACTTTCATTGAATCAAATGCAAAGCAAATAACTTTGATAATATGAGCTATAAATAACCGAGTAAAGAAAATGGAAAACTTCATAAAAACATTAAGAAAGTTACCATGAATAGTGAAATTCTTTGTTTGAAAAACTATTCAGAAATTTAAAGCTTTAAAATTAACCTAAAAGCTACTCTACCCTAAATTACACACTTTTTCCAATTGCTATCATTTTCTATTTATATACACAGTTAGGGGTACAATGATAATTTTCCATCCTAGATGAGTTGACATTGTTTGGCCACTTGTCTTCATTTGATTTGCTGTAGAGCATATATTTCCACGTCACTTGTCGATTTGTCCAGTTGGCTATGCGATGTGGGCCGACGTATGCCTTCCAGAATGTTCGCACAGTGTCCGTCGATCTTATCGTTTCGGATTGAATAAAATACGAACACCTGGCATCACGCGTGTCCAGATAACTGGTTACTCGGTCTACAATTTTGATGTGGTCCAATCTCCTTTAGCTCATTTTCAGCCTAATTTCGACTGAAACAACTGAGTTTCATTCGGATTTAATTTATCTGCACATTAAAGAATTTTAATTAAATAAAGGGGATTATTAATAAAATAATATGGGGATTAAATAAACAATTAGGAAATTAAACACAAATAATTCTATTAAAAATAGCATTATCAAGGGTATTTACTAATGATGCATGAAATCGTGCTAGAGCATTACTCGCACTGGACTTTTCACACTGTGATATGTAATGAGTCTGCTAGATGCCTCGTGTAGGCTTTGTGTCACACGGATGAGATACTCGCACGAGTCGTGTTGGATGCCTCGTGTAGACTGCTAGTCACACAGATGAGATGCTTGCACATGCATTTGAGACTGAGTAGGTTATACATGGCATGGAGTAGATAAGACCTATGGCAGGCACCCCTAAACATGATATGGGTCCACAGAGTACATTGTACCGTGTATATCACGTGGAGTACGCTGTACCATGTGGTTATGATGTTGATTTGAAAGTCTGGCGTAGGATTAACCCACCTCCGTTCCAGTATGATGCCCCACACACTAGGATCCGTGTGGTTTGGGATGATAATGACATAGTTGGCCAACAGAGTCTTCTGTTAGATAAATGATCACCTGTCTCACATGATATCACATGGTTTTATATATTGAACATGATTTCTGTTGTCCAAGGTAGACCCGAGGGATGGGTCTAACCTTGTGGGATGTTTTTCAAAGGATGATATGCTGACTGTGATGAGTTTTACTAAGTTTTCATTTGATGTTAAACCCTGAGGAATGATTTTTATGATGCGTTTTATTATGATGAGCATGAGAGGTTTTACATGATGATTTTCCATGTTTACATGCCTACTTTCATGTCTTCTTTACAATACATGATAAATGTATGTACATGTGGCATAGTTTTAATATTTCCTTATACTCTGGATATAAATGATTTCTATGCCATGACATTATAAGCATGTAGATAGTGTAGTTATCTACCATACTTGCATTATTACCTTTCTGAACGTGTGGTGGCTTATCCCTATCATTTTCCCCCTCTACAGAGTGTGCATAGTAGTCTAGTGAGGGACTGAGGAGTTGTATCCGGATATCCACTACTCTCCATCAGCAAGAGGTATACATACAGGAAATCATTTTGTATCTAAACATGTAATAGCACAGTAATCATTTTGAATTGTAATACGGGGGATGTAAGTGTTAGCAAACATGTATAAGTATAGAACTTAAACTTTTAAATGTATATGTTTGCTCTTGATTAATTGAAAAATGATTATACATGATGATTAATACTGACTCACCCAACTATTATTGGTAAGAGTTGTTCACGACCCGAAAAAGAAATGAAAAAGAGAAAAATTTATGGTGATTTTTAGATGAAAAGGATGAAAAAGGGTCATGACAGAGATTGGTATCAAAGCTGAGTTGGCCTGATATGAGTCAGTATTAATAAGTAGGAAAGTTACATCCCCATATTACTGTGCTTTTGTTTAGATATAACTGTGTATACCGAGATAGAATGAGACTAATATATGGTATGGATATTGGAAATTAGGCATTATGCTTGTCACCCACCGAGGTAGAGGCGCAAGTTCATGTGCTAGAGGCCGTAGGGGTAGGCCTTAGAACCGTACGGAGCCACAGACTGATCAGGCTCCATTGGACCCTATTGAGAGACCAGGGGATACTAAGGCACGCTTCGCTAGGATAGAGCGGAGTATTGAGAGCCTGGTAGAGATAGTCATGTAGGCATTAAGGGCTGGTGATAGACAAGGCCCAACCGTGCAGCCTACTACTATTGGACAGGTAGCTGCAGAGGCAGAGAGACCTCAGACTACAAAGATTGTCATGCCACCCCTAGTTTAGGATATGGCTTCTCCTATCGCTCCACTGTCAAACAGAAATGACCTGAGTTATGATTGTGAGTTAAGTAGGTTACGACAGTTCTAAGAGCTAAAACCTCCAGTATTTAGAGAAGTGAATGACCCGATTATAGTTAAGGATTGGGTATATGAGATAGAGAAATTGTATAGGTTCTTCAGATGTAAGTCGACTGAGAGAGTTACCTTTGTCGTATTTATGTTGAAAGCTGAGGCAGAGCACTGGTGGAGATCCATCGTATCTATTCTGAGAGCCCGACACTCCGAGATTACATGAGAGATATTCTTAGAGGCCTTTAGGAGGCAGTATATTTCAGCCACTGCACAGAGGAAGCTGCGAATGGAGTTTATGAATTTGGTTCAAGGGAACTGCTCCGTTGATGAATATAAGTCCAGGTTCATATCCTTGGGGAGGTATGACCCTAATACGTTGAGAAATGAGGCTATGAAGGTCCAGAAGTTCTTAGATGGACTGAGACCATCCATCAGATCCAGATTAGCTCTATTTGACATCCTCATTTATGAAGAAGCAGTGCGCAGGGCACAGTTATGTGAAGAGGACTTTGAATAGAATGCCTCTGAATTTAGAAAGGTTAGTGGTAGGAGAGATAGAGACTAAAAGAAATTCGGGGTTGATAGAGTGGTCAGGAGAGGAGGTCAGAGACTGTTTGAGAAGAGGCCAAAGATTGAGGAGGTACAGGAGAGAGCTATTAAACCTCCTGTGTACCCAGCTTTAGCTGCACTGAGGGGTACACTTATTGGAGGACCATGGCCTACTACCGAGCAGTGTAGGAGATGTGGTAGATTTCATGGTACCAGGCCTTGTCCGACGACCCCTGTTGTGTGTTACAGATGTGGGAAGCCAGGGCATATCGCGAGGTATTGTCCAGAGATGATTGAGACTACCCTACAGAAGGGCAAGGAGTCAAAGAGAGCTCCTATTGAGGCTTCTGTATCAAGGAGGAAAGTTATAGTTGAGGAAAAGGGGAAACCGATGATTGGCAGAGTGCGAGTACATGCACTGGACCAGGACACTGCAGACGCTTCAACAGATGTGTTTAAAGGTACCATCCTAATTTTTTATTTAGAAGCATTTGTATTATTTGATCCTGCTGCCACGCATTCCTTTATATCGCCTTCATTTACCCATAAGTTATTAAAGCATGTGAAACCCACATTGTTAGAAAGAATGTTGTTGATTTCTACACCTATGAATGATAGTCAGTTGACTGAGTATGTATATAGGAATTGTAAGTTGAAAATAGAGGGAAAAGATATGACAGCCGACCTTATTCTACTCAATATGAGTGATTTTGATGTAATTTTAGGAATGGATTGGTTGGCTGCAAATCGTGTTATTTTGGATTGTTATGCTAAGATAGTGATGTTTTTAGAGATAGATAACCTTATTGTAAGTTTTTTTGAAAAGAAATGAAAGAATATGATTATTATAAATAGGAAGAGTATAATTTTAATCCATCATATTTAAAAGATGAATCTGCCTGTTAGTCATGAATGTTAATATGATGACCTATGTTACTAGTGGTGGAAAGAATGTGAAGGGTTCATTGCATACATGGTTGACACAGATAAGGCACACCCAAAATTGAGAGACATTCCAGTGGTTACAAAGTTTCCTGATGTCTTTTCAGATGAATTACCAGGGCTACCACCCGACAGAGAAATGGATTTTTATATAGAATTGGTACCTGGTACAGAGTCGATATCTAAGCCACCATATAGAATGGCTCTGATTGAGTTGGAGGAGCTAAAGTAGCAGTTGTAAGAGTTGCTAGAGAAGGGTTTATTAGACCGAGCGTCTCACCTTAGGGAGCTTTGGTTCTGTTTGTAAGGAAAAAGCATGAGAGCTTCCGACTGCGTATAGATTATCAGTTGTTGAATAATGCCACCATTAAGAACAAGTACCCCCTTCCACGCATTGATGACCTATTCGATCAGCTTCGGGGAGCACAAGTCTTTTCTAAGATAGATCTACGATCTGGGTATCATCAGTTGAGGATACAGAGTGGAGACGTACCCAAGACAGCATTTTGTACCCGTTATTGACACTATGAGTTCTTGGTTATGCCATTCGGATTGACGTGTGCCTTTGCAACATTTATGGCTCTGATGAATGATGTATTTAAGCCATACCTGGACCAGTTTGTGATTGTGTTTATTGATGATATATTGGTTTATTCCAAGTCCAGGGAAGATCATGAGCAGCACTTGAGGATAGTTCTGCAGACCCTCCAAGAGAAGGAATTATATGCCAAACTCAGTAAGTGTAATTTTTAGTTGGAACAGATCTTATTTTTGGGCAATGTTGTATCGAGGGATGACGTATCAGTGGATCCATCCAAGATTGAGGAAGTTGTTAAGTGGGAACAACCCAGGACAGTTACTAAGATCATAAGTTTTTTGGGATTGGCAGGGTATTATCGGAGATTTGTTGAGGGTTTCTCCAGACTAGCTGCTCCGTTGACACGTGTCACGTGGAAGGGTGTTAAGTTTGTATGGGACCAAGCATGTGAGAGGAGTTTTCAGGAGCTTAAGCATCTATTGACCACTGCTCTAATTCTCACCATTCTTACCAACTCAAGAGGAGGTTTCACTGTGTATACGGATGCATCACATCATGGACTGGGCTATGTACTTATGCAGGATGGGAAGATAGTTGCCTATCGATCCAAACAGTTGAAGAATCATGAGAGAAACTATCCAACTCACGATTTAGAGTTGGTGGCCATAGTGCTTGCATAGAGGATATGGCGCCACTATCCCTATGGTGAGAAATTTCAGGTATAGACGAATCACAAAAGCCTTAAGTATCTGTTCTCGCAGAAATAGTTGAATATTAGACAGAGAAGATGGCTCGAACTCCTGAAAGATTATGATCATGAAATCATGTACCACCCGGGTAAGGCGAATGTAGTTGCCAATGCTTTGAGCAGGAAGAACCTCGGGTTGGTGCCATATATGATGGTTCGGGAACACGAGTTGTTAGAGCAGTGCGTGAACCTCAGTTTTGATGTAGCCCCACCTGATACAGAGAGATTTGATGTTGTGGCTAGTTTGAGATTGGAGCTAGAGTTGATTTGTCATGTTCGAAGGGCTCAGCAGGGTGATCGACAATGTATCGATAGTTGAGACAAGTACAGACAGATGTGGGTACTGATATTGAGCTGAGTACAGATGAATTGCTGAGGTTTAGGGGCAGGATATGTGTTTCAGAGGATCCAAAGATCAAGAGATTGATTTTATCATAGGCTCACTCATCGAGGTATACGATACATCCGGGGAGTACCAAGATGTATCAAAACCTTCGAAAGATTTATTAGTGGTCTGGAATGAAGAGAGACATCACTGAGTATGTCGCTAGATGTCTCGTCTATCAGCAGGTGAAGGTAGAGCATCAGAAGCCTGTAGGGTTATTGCAGCATCTACCGATACCTACATGGAAGTGGGAGCATGTCACCATGGATTTTGTGATGGGTTTACCAAGGACCCGCAGAGGTCATGATACCACCTGGGTAATTATTGATCGGTTGACGAAGTCAGCCTATTTCTTAGCTATGAGAGCTACCGATACTCTGAGTCAGTTAGTGAAATTGTATGTTCGAGAGATAGTTCGGTTACATGGTGTTCCAGTGAGCGTTGTTTCTGATCGGGATGCCTGTTTCATTTCCCATTTCTGGGAACATTTTCAGGAAGTGATGGAGACCCAATTGAGTTTTAGCACCGCTTTTCATCCTCAGATAGATGGTCAGTCAGAGAGGACTATACAGACCCTGGAGGAAATGTTGAGAGCATGTGTGCTGGATTTTAGAGGCTCCTGAGATGATCACCTATCGTTAGCCGAGTTCGCTTATAATAATAGCTATCATGCGAGTATCAAGATGCACCATATGAGGCACTCTATTGACGCAGATGTCGATCCCCTATTGGATGGTAGGAGGTTTGTGACAGATAAATTTTTGCTCCTAATTTAGTGCAACAAGCCTCTGAGGACGTCCAGTTGTTATGTAAGAGGTTACGGACAGCTTAGAGTCGGCAAAAGAGTTATACTGATAGGAGACAGAGACCATTGGAGTTTACTGTGGGTGAGTTGGTATTCTTGAGAGTTTCTCCCTTGAAAGGGATTATGAGGTTTGGTAAGAAGGGTAAGTCGAGCCCTCGGTATATTAGGCCCTTCGAGATTTTGGAGAGAGTGAGAGATAAGGCTTATAGGTTGGCATTGTCATCGGAGTTAGCTGGTGTTCATAACGTCTGCCACGTCTCTATGCTTCGAAAGTACCACTCGGACCCGACACATGTGATAAGATATGAGCCATTGGATCTCAATGGGAGTATGTCGTATGTTGAGAAGCTGGTTCGGATATTGGATAGGAAAGAGAAGGTGCTGAGGTCGAAGACGATACCTTTAGTGAAAGTTCTTTGGCAATATCACACTCCGGAGGAAGCTACTTGGGAGTTAGAGAATATGATGTAAGAGAAGTACCCAAAGTTGTTCTCATATTAACTTGGTTCTAATTTGAAGGACCAAATTTCTTAAAGGAGGGGAGGAATGTAAGGCCCATGAATTTCTATGTAATCTTATGATTTCCATGATGTACAGACAAGTTACACAATAAATGAATCATAAGAATTGGATACTTTTTAGTGTTGAGTGTGAATGAAATGCAAAATGGGTATTGAAATGATTGAATGGGAGTTTAACTTTGAAAAATCTGGAAAATTACAACTGAAATGCTGCAGGATAAAGGCCAAATCGATCTCATTGCAAGGGGAGATCGATCTCATTACCTTGGAATACAATGCCAAGCATTCTGGAAGATGGAGATCGATCCCTCATTCAAAGCAAATCGATCTCAAGCTACTTCTATTTTAGTCGGATCGATCTCCTCCCATAAGGTAGATCGATCTCTAGTGCCTCTGGTTAGCAAGATTGATCTCTTCATCAAGGCCAGATCGATCTCTGAAGTTCCCTGCCTGGCAAAGATCGATCCTATCCCTTGAGCAGATCGATCTCATCGAAATAGGTAGATCAAAATTGGTAGATCGATCTCTCACCATAGGAGATCGATCTGGTGAAGCCAATTCTATAAGACTCGATAGCTGAATCTTCATTTTTCCACGAGACATCCAAAAAATCCTTCATTTTAATTATAACCTAGCTTTCTCACCCTAAAAATCACCACCATCCAATCAGTTTTGAGAGCAGTTCCTTTGAGCAAAGTTGTTCCTAGTGAGGAAGTGAACAACATAGTCAAAGATTGAAAGCTCAAACTTTGGATTAAAGAAGAAAAGAGGGTTTTCCCTAATTTGGCAAGAAGAGGAAAAAGTCAAGCTAGGTAAGATTTCTACACACCATCTTCTAGTATGTTAATGTAGACATTTTGATGAGTTGATTGATGTATACAATGTTGGCTGAAATGTTCATGTACATGCTTAAACAACCAGGACCTAGAATGGGTTTAGTGAGAGAAAGTTGAAATGACATGGAGTTGATGATTGTTTAAACATGTAGAGATGTTAGTAAGCATGTATAGGTGATTTTAAGATAACTTTGTGAAATCCATATGTTGGGATTGATGATGATTAGAAATGGGCATAAGAGGTGTTTGAATAAATTGCCATAGTGAAGGAAATGATGAACTAGAGGCATTATGAGCTTAATGTCAGTTTAATGTGAATCAATAATCCTAAAAAGTTCAATAGATCCTCGAGAAATGAATAGAGCAATCAAAATGGATTTAAGAGAAAGTGAGGCCTTATAAGTGTTAATGAAAACAATAAGTCGAATCGAACATCATAAACACGAGAATTGTGTTAATTGGGTTAAATTGATGTGATAAGTAATTTCATGCAGCCCCGAAGATTTCATTGGAAGCGAATCGAATTGCGTGATCGAGCAGCTCTAAGGAAGTGGAACCACTCGACGCGATTCCAGGTCAGGGAATTTTATGAGTATCTATAGGTAGCTACACGTATTTTGAAGGTGTTTATAGGGCTTTGTAATTGCTTGGTTATCTAGAAAACAATTAATGATTTGTATGAACGATTTCAGATATATATGATTTTGGTATTGGGAGTGAATCTTACGAAAATGGGTAGTAAGGCTAATAACTGCATGAAACATCATGTTTTGATATTTTTATGAAACACCTTACTTTGTTTTAAGCAAAATTTACGGATAGGCAGGCTATTGACTTCATAATTTTGTGAAATAGCACGAGTCAGGTGCTAACTGTGGTTTGAACGTGTTTTGTTGAAATAGAGCCGCCTGTCAATTTATATGAGTTAAATCGTGTTGGAGCTTCATTCGCACCGGATTTTGATGTTTTAATATGCATGAAAGGTGCTGGAGCCTAGCTTGCACCATGTTTTGAGTTGTGATGTTTTACAAGCCGTACTGGTGCTTTTGCTCGTACGTGGGTTTCCATTGATTTTCTTATGTATATAACCGTACTAGAGCTATACTCATACGTCATTTCCTCATTATTTATTATGCATAATGTCGTATTATAGCGTTGCTTCTACGAGGGTATTTACTGATGATGCATGAAATCGTGCTAGAGTATTGCTCTCACTGGACTTTTCACACTGTGATATGTAATGAGTCGTGTTGGATGCATCGTGTAGACTTTATGT
The DNA here is from genome assembly GCA_033439115.1 of Firmiana major. Taxonomy (NCBI): domain Eukaryota; kingdom Viridiplantae; phylum Streptophyta; class Magnoliopsida; order Malvales; family Malvaceae; genus Firmiana; species Firmiana major. Next base: position 47,604,709 of record CM065905.1, read on the forward strand.
CACACAGATGAGATGCTCACACGAGCCGTGGCTGGATGCCTCGTGTAGACTGCTAGTCACACGAATGGGATGCTCGCACGTGCGCTTGAGACTGAGTAGGTTATACATGGCATGGCGTAGATAAGACCTATGGCAGACGCCCCCGACCATGATATGGGTTCACGGAGTATTTTGTACCGTGTATATCACATGGAGTATGCTGTACCGTATGGTTATGATACTGATTTGAAAGTCTTGCGTAGGATTAACCTACCTCCATTCCAGTATGATGCCCCGCACACCGAGATCCATGTGGTCTAGGATGATAATGACATAGTTAGCCAATAGAGTCTTTGATTAGATATAATGACCACCTGTCTCACATGATATCACGTGATTTTATATACTGAACATGATTTGTGTTGTCTAGGGTAGACCCGAGGGAGGGGTCTAACCTTCTGGGATGTTTTTTAAAGGATGATATGCTAACTGTGATGAGTTTTACTAAGTTTTGATTTAATGTTAAACCTTAAGGAATTGTTTTTATGATGAGTTTTATTATGATGAGCATCAGAGGTTTTACTTGATGATTTTCCATGTTTACATGCCTACTTTCATGTCTACTTTACTGTCAGGACCCTCTATACCAGTTCGTGACCTTTACCTTACCACTTACAGTTGGACTGTGAATCAACATCCGATCCATTTCTTATACATTTATAGTTATACAATTGAAGTAAGATAGAATAGAAACTGGACTATTATAAATAAGTATGGAAGTGCTTACATCAGTTTGTATTATATATATCCCTCAAAATACAAAATACAAGTTTCACTATGCATTAATTTACAGGATACAAAATTTTTCTCTTCACAAGTGTGTACCTCTCTATACTGCTGGAGAACTAGAGAACACCTTAGTAGGGATGACTGCAATACTCACTACTGCGTAATATCTGTGGAGGAGGAAATAAGGGGGTGAGCATAACACACTCAGTACGAAAAAGATGCAAGTAGGTAGATAACTACACTATCTACATGCTAAAATACATACATTCATTTTCCTTATAAAACAATATGCATGTTCTTTAAAACAACTTCCATCAATGCGAAATCATTAATTCGCTAGATGGATATTTGCATAGTCACACAGTAGCACACAGCTTTTCACAGCATAATCTATTCACACAGTTTATATATAGAAAATGCTTTACTTAAAACCACACAGGTTCATTTCGAAATCATTCTGCACACCGCAAGTCAATGTTCATATGAGACATAATCATAGGTTAACACATTCCCTAGACACACAGTAAGGGAAGATATCTGTCACCTCACACAGTAGTGACAATATCATATATCACATATCCCCGGACACACAGCAAGGGAAGATATTTGTCACCTCACACAGTAGTGACAATTTCATATCACACAGATATAGAAGACTTATGGCCATAGTCGAATTCTAGGCTACACTGATTAGGTGTCCGGGAACGCTACGCTTAGGGAGGTGGATCAACCATCCCGTCAGCTCAATGTACTCCAGGGCTAACGCTCAAGGTGCATCGTGCTCCCGTGGATCCTGATCACCCATTTACATTGTCTCAAAATCACGTGCGAGCATGTCAGCCAGACACACAGCAATACACGACGGCTCTAGCACGGTTTATCCATTACATGGTAATTTCATAAACTCTCGTGCGAGCTATAGAGTGGAACACACAGTATCATCGAGGCATCAATCACGGTTTTACTTATCACAAAGAAGCTCAAGAGACTACATGGGAGCATTCAGAGGAAGGCACACAGTATATCTGAGGTATTGAGCACAGATGCGAGCTCTTGAATGAAACACACAATATCACTTGTGTCATCAAGCATCGTTGTCCCATCACTTTAAATTGAGAGGGTCTGTCACGCCCCGGAAGTGCGGAAAATAGGGCTAATTTAAAACTTTTTACTCATTAATTCACAATTAAGGGTGCATTCCTGTGCAGTGTCATACATCATCATAATTATCATGCCTTAGGATCTCATCATAATATAGTGTATATTGTATCATATACATACTCAATTCCAAGTTAATTAATCCTAATACATCCCACACAATGTTATACATCAAGTGTCTGCAATTACAGTAATTGTCTGGGTACATGAAAAGATAAAAAGATACCTCAAAATACAATATATGGCATGGAGCTCAAGTCCTCCACTAGCCACTACTCCGTACGTCGCAGGGAGATCCTTTTTCACTTGAAGAACTCTGGGGGGAAAGAAAACAGGGTGAGCTTCTAAATCGCTCAGTAAGGGGGGTAAGGGACTCATTTCATAAACCAAAATGCACATCACAAAATATTTATTTGTATGTGAAACTCATTAATCTCATTTGAAAACCATAGCATGAAAGTATTCAAAACGATATTCTCATATCTCAAATCATGTGAAAACATGAAGTAAAAAGGCTCAGTCTAGAGCAATAACAAAGCATGTGAAAATAATGCGATAAACGCTTTCTCAATGAACGTGATAAAATCACTGTAATAATAATGCACGTGGCACAGCCACTAAACACACGTGGCATAGCCGCTGAGTTAAATTCACACGTGGCACAGCCACTAAACACACGTGGCATAGCCACTGAGTTAAATTCACACGTGGCACAGCCACAGGATAGGGTTTCACGTGGCAACGACCACTAATTAGGGGTTCTCACGTGGCAACGGCCACCAATGGGGGTTCTCACGTGGCAACGGCCACCAAATGGGGTTTCTCACGTGGCAACGGCCACCAAATGGGGTATCACGTGGCAACGGCCACCAATGGGGTTTCTCACGTGGCAACGGCCACCAATGGAGTTTCTCACGTGGCAACGGCCACCAAATGGGGTATCACGTGGCAACGGCCACCAATGGGGTTTCTCACGTGGCAACGGCCACCAATGGGGTTTCTCACGTGGCAACGGCCACCAAGTATACGTGGCATAGCCACAGAATGAGTTATTCTCACGTTACCAGAACGGAGAAGAAATCAGGCTTACATGCTACCAGAGCAATGCCCGGTGTGTACTCAAAATTACACACCTAAGTCTTATCACACAAGACTGGTTTGCCTTCATGTAGAACTCATAATGGTTTTTCTCTCATAAAACTCATTTGAAAACCGTTTTGTACTCAACACAAAACATAATAAAACCGAGTTCCAACTGGCAAAGCATGTACACATTTCTCAAATCTCGATATTGCCTTAACGTAGAGCCCAATTCATTACTCACACAAATTCGACGGTTTATAAAGCAATTTCACACTCAGCTTATAAACGCATAAAACAATGGGCTCCAACCGGCTATAAAAACCTTGTGCAATTATAACTCAACACAACACTCAACATGCTTGTTTTATAAACCACAAATCATGCTATAATAGTTTACAAATCACATACACAAATGGTTTAGATTTCCCTTACCTCTTTGCACCTCGTATAGTGCAATCGTTTCCCCCGTATCACGGACTAGCCTCGTATTCCACTTTGGAACTCCCGAGCTTTCCAAACGATGTTAAAACATCAATACTTAATTATCTCATCAACCTCAATTCTAAAAAATTGAGCATAATTGCTCATAACACCTCAAATCTCTTGATCCTCGTAACTCTACCCCAAACTACACTCTCATTCACGACATCTCAACGTTCTACATTTCTCATGCCAATTATCTATGCTAATTCACCACATTGTCTAAATTTCTATTTATAGCTCAAATTCCCAAAATTGCTAAATATCATTATCACTCCAACCATATTGTAATTTCATCACTCCCTAATCATTTCTCAGCTATTTCAACACAATGACAACCACCATTATCATCAAAATCATCTCAAATCTCAAGATCGAGGTTTAGAAATTACCCAAAGCTTGTGAGACGCACAACCCACGCCTCGATTCGATTCGTCCTTCAATTTCCAAGTATGTTGTTCTCCCTTTGATGAGGAACAACTTTCCTTCTTGCCACAACTTCTGATTTGGCCAGAAATGGGTGCTTTGGATGAGTGAGAAAGCTAGGTTTCGGTAAAAATGGGGGTTGGAAGAGAGAGAAAGTGAGATTGCAGGAGAAAAATAGGGGTTCCTTATATAGGCTGAGGGCAGGAGATCGATCTGCCTCTTGATGAGATCGATCTGCATTTGAATTTTTGGGATTATTTGGGGCAATTTATGCCTAGGAGATCGATCTGTCGAGGGTGAGATCGATCTCTTTATGGCTTTATAAGATCGATCTGCTCCTTATGGAGATCGATCTTCTCCCAAACAGAATCATTTGGAGATCGATCTCTTCCTCATGAGATCGATCTTCTCTCAAACAGAATCATAAGGAGATCGATCCTCTTCCATTGGAGATTGATCTGCTCCTTAAATTCCTCCTTCCTTGTCATTTTTAACTCGCCAGATCGATCTCTTCTTCTCCCAGATCGATCTGCTCCTTAAATTCCTCCTTCCTTGTCATTTATAACTCACCAGATCGATCTCTCCTTCTCCCAGATCGATCTGCCCTCATAGTTACACACTTATCTTAAACACTTAACATATAAATCTCCAATTATCATTCCCTAATTCGCTTAACTCAATAAATTACACTTCAAGTTCATATTACATAATTAAAATATGTCTGAAATTCTCAGATCTCACAGGGTTACATGCGACCATAATCAGAGCAAGGTCACTAAGAAGTACTCTATGGCTCCAACATGATTCCCCAACATCTAGTGCGAGTAGCTCGAGTGGAAATCACATAGTGTCACTTGAGGCATTGAGCACTCTTTAGCTTTCTCAAAAATTACTTTGAAAGTAACGTGCGAGCAGGGTTGGTCAATCTACCATTGCCTCTCATGCTTTAGCACGATTTCACACATAAAAGAAATAGAAGGGCTCCATGTATAGTTATGAGTGAGAGGGAAAATCTCCCTTCAATCACTCTTTATAAACATTTCATGAAATTGATTAAACAGAGAGCCATTATAATATCATTGTTTCTTAAACCGTTTACAAAAACCTCATTTCACAGCAATCATAGAAGTCATGTAAATTCATACTATCAACTTATTCTCATATGTAGTTTTCTATCTAGCCATATCAATATCTATGTATTTATCGCATACATGTGCATTCAGTAGGCAAGAAAACATACGTATAGCTATCTCTATAGCTCACATAAGTCCCTTACCTCGAATCACGCTTAAATCGTATTCTTTGATTCCAATAGCTTGTGATTCGGTCTTGTCAACTCTGACTTTATCTCCAGGAGCTGCAAGTGTTCACAATTCCCATCAGTATATTCTCATATACTTCATTCCACTTGCATGATATTTAGATCAATGCATTTTGGCCATTTATATCTCATTTGGCCTCTTTATACCATTATTGGACTTTATTCTCCCTTAAGTCCATTTCACTTGTTTTATTTGTTTCTCGAGAATCCATTAGATTCCTCGAGTCTATTGATTCCATATTGAACCGGCATTTACCTCCCCATGCCATTAGTTCATCATTTCATTTCATTTGGGCATTTCATCGAACACCTCATATACTCATTTCCAGCCATTCTAACTTATGGATTTCACCAAATCATTTTACGAGCATCTATACATGCTCAATAACATCTATTCATGCTTAAATCAGCTTTAAACCTATGCTTACTCAACATTTCCTCATTTTGGCATAGTTAACCATTTTATAGGTCATGGAAGGTTTAGCATGTTCTAAAATGTTTCAATCATAAATCTATATACCAATCTACTCACACAAGTATATAGATTAACATATATGAGATTGCGGTATTGAAATCTTACCAATCTCGACTTTTCTCCTTTTTGCACAATTTGGGGGAAAACTCCTTTTCTCCTTCAATGGATCAACTCAACTTCTAAGTTCCAACTATGTTGTTCTTCTTCACTCTATGAACAACTTTGATGTAATAATCTTTCCTCCAACCTCTATGGGAAGTGTTGATAGTCTAGAGAGGGAATTTAGGTCACTTGGCTTCAATAAAGGAAAGGTTTAAGGTTCTCCCAAAATCTGCAGTTCAGCCGGTCCTGTTTTATAGAAAATGCTTGGTGAGATTGATCTCCCTAGGTTAAGGATCGATCTTCCCCTATTTTGAGCCTTTCAGAATGGAATTTAAGCCTATAAGATCGATCTGTCGAGGCATGAGATCGATCTGCTCAATGCTATGAGATCGATCTGCTCTATGTGATGAGATCGATCTTCTCCAAGCAGAGAGCTAAGCATATCGATCTGGCACATGGATGGGATCAATCTGCTGTTGGTCGAGAGCTAAGGAAATCGATCTGCTTGAGGTGAGATTGATCTCCTCTTGCAGAATGCATCTTTTTCTCTTCATTTTAGGTAATGAGATCGATCTCCCTTGCATTGAGATCGATCTCCTTTTGTTCTGCAACACACTTAGCTGCATTATTTCCAAAATTCCAAAGCTTTACTTGCATTCAATCTACTGCATTACTCATTTTGCATTCAATACACTTTCATCACTTCAAAAAGTCCATTTCTTATTATTCATACTAAATGAAACTTGTGTGTACATCATAATTCCACATAACACATGTGTACATCGAAATTATGGACCTTTCATTACTTATGATTCATATACATTAACAAGTGTATACATAGGGAACCATAAGGGTTACATATAAAAATACGGGTCTTACATTTACAATACATGATGTATATATATACATGTGGCATAGTTTTAATGTTTCCTCATGCTCTGGATATAAATGATTTCTATGCCATGACATTATAAGCATGTAGATAGTGTAGTTATCTACCATGCTTGCATTATTGCCTTACTGAGCATCTTGTTGCTCATCGCTATCATTTTCCCCCTCTACAGAGCGCGTATAGTAGTCTAGTGAGGGACTGAGGAGTTGTATCCAGATATCCACTGCTCTCCATCGCCAAGAGGTATATATACAGGAAATCATTTTGTATCTAAACTTGTAATAGCATAGTAATCATTTTGAATTGTAATACGGGGGATGTAAGTGTTAGCAAACATGTATAATTATAGAACTTAAACTTTCAAATGTATGTGTTTGCTCTTGATTAATTGAAAGATGAATGGTACATGATGATTAATACTGACTCATAGCCCAACTATTATTGGTGAGAGTTGTTCACAACCCGAAAAGGAAATGAAAAAATGAAAAATTTATGGTGATTTTCGAATGAAAAGGATGAAAAAGGGTCGTGACATTAAGAACTTAGAAAATCGAGTAAGTCAACTGGCTACCAAAATAAATACCATAGATGTTCAAATCTTTGGTAAGTTGCCTTCTTAAGTCTTGGTAGGGAAAACGTGAGTGCTATTGTTCTAAAAAGTGGGAAAGAATTGGAAAGCAAGGGTTATCCTAATACAAAGGCCCAAATCGACAACAATATTGAGCATGAAAAATTAAGAAGCCATTATCCACCACTCTAGAAACCTTTGGTAAATAAACAACCAATTAATGTTGGCATTAAACCTTCATCTTTTCCTTCTAGGTTATAAGGACCATCTAAAGAAGAGAAGGATAAAGAGAAATTGGAAACCTTTGGCAAAGTTGAAGTCAGCATTCCTCTTCTAGATTTTATTAAGCAAATGTTTAGATATGTAAAGTTTGTTAAAGAATTGTGCACTCATAAGAGGAAGTTAAAAAGGTAATAAAAAGATAAATGTGATGGAGAATGTCTCTGTTGTTCTTTAAAGAAAGCTTCCCTAAAAGTGTAGAGATCCTAGTATGTCTCATATCTCCTGTAAGATAAGTAAACACTAAAATTTAAAAAATCCATGATAAAGTTAGGAGCTTTAATTAATATTATACCGCTTTCACTTTATAAACTTTTAAATCTCGGAACGTTAAAAGAAACTGGCATAATACTACAACTGGCTGATAAATCTAATTATTATCCTGAGGGAGTAATCAAGAATGTACCAATGAAGGTAAAAGAACTTGTCTTCCCTACTTATTTCTATGTGTTGACTATGGAAAATGAAAATTCCCTTAATCTTGTGCCACTTTCATTAAGCGAACCTTTTTTTAAAAAAAATCAAAAACAAAAATAGATGTGGATAATGAGTTAATTATGTAACAACCCATTTTACGATACAATATAGTTGGGATACGAGTCGATGTTAGATCAAAACAGTAAATCTTTGATCGAAGCCAAAGGAAATTTTTTCGATATATTAGAATAATTGTTTTTTTACAAAATATCCTGGTTCACATTCCCCAAAATACATTTTTCCTATACATTCTATACTTACAAAAATTTTAGATACAAAATAATAATGTCCTAAGTATACCTTCGACGTAGAAGAATACTCCGCGAAACTATGACTGTGCAAAAAATCCTACTTATAAAAGCGGTCCCGGCTACTGATGTGGCCCTGTGGAGAAAAGTAAGGGATAAGCTCAACGTACTCAGTAAGAAAAATTACGTGGCATGTAGATAAATACACTATATATATGCCAAAATAAGAATTCTAATGAAAATATACAGATAATTTGGCAAATTCAATAATACTAGAGTCGAAAATCGATAACAGTATCAATATCGATAGTATAAAAAGTTTACTGCAGTAAATACAGGATTCTAAAACTTTAAGCAATAGAATAAACGATTTTCACAAAATAATACAGTTCATACGGTCAATCCAGAAAATCAAATAGACGAGACAAGGTAAAACATGCTATATCAAAAATTAGAATGACAATTGGCTAAAGTCGGTGACTCCGGGCATCACTGATCAGGTGTGCCGGGATGTCAATCACCGTGAGAATGGTCAGGTACCCTAACGGCTCACAGAACAGAATGCCTGAAGACCAGAAAACACTATACATCATACTCACGTGTATGTTGCATGGTACATCGTACTCTGTGACCATAGAAACATAAACAACACTACAGACAGTAGTGTAGAATGATTTAACCATCGTTTTTGTCTTAAAATCAGTGCAAGTCAGACCGTGCTACACACAGTCAGCACGCGCTTAAGCACATTTCTCAATACTAATTTATAAGTAAATTAATTTCATCAAAACGGTTCTAAAACTCAGTACAGTGCATAAAGCAATTTAAAAGGAGCTAACTTACCCTTTTTCGGTCAAAATCCCAGTAAATAGTCTATGGTAATTAAATTCAAAATTTTTTATTTAAAAACAATAATCCAAGCAATATCAGTGTTTATGTAAACAATTTAAATTTATAATGGTAATGATTGGGCTATTTAAATAAGGCTGAAAATCTAAATTTTTCATCACAGTTATAAAATCGGCCTAATATAATTTTATTTACGGTTCAGCAAGAACTACGTGCAATTATCTCTAGCAGCACACAAAATTTTCCTTACCTTAGTGTCCGTTAGTTCTTCCTTTATGCCTCAATACCGAGAGTGGATCAGTCTGCTCTTGTTCGTTCGTCTCCTCTGAAGTTGAAATAAATTTTCAACTACCTTGATTAATCGTTGTAAACTCAAAACTGTTTTACTATATCCCGAAATATCTTACTCTTGGGCTTAATATGTTTCGATCTATCAAAAAACTGTTAGTTCGCCTCCTCTGAGACTTGTCAAAGTACAAGAATAACCGAGAAGGCTCTGTGCATCCACCAGTTCAAATGTGACATTTCTTAAAATCATTGCATATAATTCCCTAGAATTAATAATTCCAAGCTGAGTCCTTCAATGCCATCATTGTTGCTTTATTCCTCTCAAAAAAATCGAGGCTCACTGTAATCGGATGAAAATGAAAATAGCTATTAGTGGTGTCCTTCTACAATCCCATGCACGTTTCCATCATCTCACCAAAACTACAAAGAACGGCACGGCTTCTTTTCCCCCTCTTACGCCATTTTTCTGCCATCATCTTCATCTTCCTTAAACCCGAGCGGCACCAACTGTCGCCTCCCCTGTTCACTCCTCCACCTCAGTCGGGTCTTCCCTCTCTTCAGGAGGTCGAGAAAAGCCCATGCTTCGGCTTCAGTTCTGCTCCAGCAATGAAACAGCTTACACAATCCCTGCATTTGCCATGTTTTCTTCCCTTAACTTAGTTCTGAATAGAGTCCAAGACTGTAGGTTTTCCTGGCCTTCTAAACACCTAAAGCAGCTCCATCACAGATCTTTGTTTCCTATTTCCTACCTTGTATATTTCCCTTATTCATTTCATTCTTCTTTCTCTCACCTTTGATCATCAGTTTCATGTCTTCCTCTCTCGTCTTTCTCATTTAGTTTCTCTCTTACAATCACAAAAAGTAACAATGCTAATGGCTTCCCTGATCATACCCTATCTTCTTCCTACTGACTACTTCTTTCCTTTCTTGATTCTATAACCATCAACTACAGTCATTTATGTTTGTTTTTCCCTCGACAGAGCTCTCTTCAAACGTTGCTGTTTCCATTAAATTTGCCTGACACTTGCTGTGTCTACTGCAATGCCATTCCCTCATCTATTTTTGATGTAGGTTTTCCATAGTCCTCTGCTTATGGAATATCACTTAGACTTCAATTTTTTTTTTTTGTATTTTAAAGTGTTTTGACTGCTGTGTTTGGTAAAAGCTTCAGTCTTCCCCATTACTTCAATTTCCTTTTATCTCCCACATTCCATCTGGCAACTCACCATCAGCAGTAATCTGCTGCACTTCTTGGGTTTGGCTTCATTTGAAGCCAAACCATATGCCATCTGCTTCATTCTCCCCTTAAAACAAAGATTCTTCATACTTCCATTCCTTTTTTACATCTCTCGAGTTGATCAGAATCATCACCAAAAAGCCTATTGCTTTGGAGTAGATTGAGTTGGCTTCTTTGGTAGCCAATCATTTTCCTTTAAAATGTTAGAATGGTCTTCATTTATAATACAATATAATTTGATTAATGGGGGTTTAACATGATATTATGTTCCAATTAGTATCATGTATAGTTTTGCATTTAGTTATGCTACAAAAATAAAATATTTATCTACTTAAACTTATTTAAATTTCTTATGCCATAAATATATTTAAATTTGATCATTCACTAATAAGCACGTTCTTTATTCCAATTGTTTACTTTCTAATCATCGTTTAACTCGAAAACATAAAAATTTGTGGAGTTTACATTCTTCCCACCTTAAGAAATTTGGTCCCCAAATTTAAAATTACATCAGTCCTCAAATAAATGTGGGTACTTCTCTCGCATCAAACTTTTTAATTCTCACGTGGCTTCTTTCGAAGTGTGATACTGCCATAGAACTTTGACCAGAGAAAATTGTTTTAGACCGCAACGCTTTTTCTTTCCTATCCAGTATTTGAATCGGTTTCTCCATATACATCATATCCTCCTTCAACTCTAGCAGTTTATACTTAATCACACGAATGGGATCCAGATGATACTTGCGTAACATCAAAACATGGAAGACATTGTGAATACTTCATAACTCTTATGGTAAAGGTAATCTGTAAGCTTTGTCTCCCACTCGGTAAGATCTCAAAACGTCCAATATCGCGGGGACTTAGCTTCCCTTCCTTTCCAAATCTCATTATGCCCTTGGAAGGAGAACTTTCAGAAATATCGAATCTTCTATTGAAAATTCCAAGGGTCTTTCTCTTTGGTCAGAATAACTTTTCTGCTTGCTCTGAGCTGTTTTCAACCTCTCACAAATTAATTGAAAATCCTCAGAGGCTTGCTTAACCAGATTCGGGAGCAAATATTTTTCTTTCATCCACTTCTTCCAATTTAATCAACAAACAACACCTTCAACCATACAACACTTCATATGGTGCCATTCCAATACTTGAGTGGTAACTGTTATTATCACGACCCTCAATTTACCAAAAATCCAATACAATTTTTTTCATTTTTCGTTTATTATTTAACCCATTATTCTTACCTTCCTCTCATCGTGAACAACTTCACCACTAACAGTTGGGCTATATGTCAATGTAAATCTCATCCAACCATACCATTTCAATTTACAGTTTATTTAAAGGTAAACACTTACATTTCTTAATTAGATTTGTTATTTACTTGTGTTTACAATTCTTTACATCCCCAAATGTTACATTCAAAATATTACTGTGCTATTGAATGTCTAGATACAAAATTGTACAAATGTGTATAACTTCGTATGATGGGATGCAGCGGACTCCAAAAATCAGCTCCTCAGTCTCTCTCAGTCTACAGAAAGTACTCTGTAAAGGAGGAAAATAAGGGGGTGTGAGATCTAAGAATTTCGGACATATTTTAAATATGTAATAAGAATTTGAAGTGTAATTTATTGAGCTAAGTGAATTGTGGGAATGATAATTGGAGATTTATATGTTAAGTGTTTAAAATAAGTGTGAAGCTATGAGGACAGATCGATCTGAGAGAAGGAGAGATCGATCTGGTGAGTTAAAAATGACAAGGAAGGAGGAATTTAAGGAGCAGATCGATCTCCAATGGAAGAGGATCGATCTCCTTATGATTCTGTTTGAGAAAAGATCGATCTCATGAGGAAGAGATCATCTCCAAATGATTCTGTTTAGGAGAAGATCGATCTCCTCAAGGAGCAGATCGATCTCATAAAGCCATAAAGAGATCAATCTCACCCCTCGACAGATCGATCTCCTAGGCATAAAATTACCCAAATTGTCCCCAAAATTTAAATGCAGATTGATCTCATCAAGAGCCAGATCGATCTCCTACCCTCAGCCTATATAAGGAACCCCTGCTTTCTCCTACAAATTTCATTTTCTCTCTCTTCCAACCCCCATTTTCACCGAGCCCTAGCTTTCTCACTCATCCAAGGCACCCATTTCCGTCCAAATTAGAGGCTGTGGCAAGAAGGAAATTGTTCCTCATCAAAGGGAGAACAACATACTTGGAAATCGTAAGACGGATCGAATCGAGGCAAGAGATAAGCTCTCCACAAGTTTTGGGTAATTTCTAAACCTCGATCTTGATATTTGAGATGATTTTGGTGATAATGGTTGTTGGCATTGTGTTGAAGTAGATGGAAAACGATTAGGGATTGATGAAATTACAACGTAGTTGGAGTGATAATGATATTTAGCAATTTTAGGAATTTTGAGCTATAAATGAAAATTTAGACAATGTGGTGTAATAGCATAGATATTGTGGCATAGGAAATATAGAATGTTGAGGTGTTGTGAGCGAGATTGTGGTTTGTGATGGAGTTATGAGAATTGAGAAATTTAAGGAGTTATGAGCAATTATACTCGATTTTGAGAATTGAGGTTAATGTGATAATGAGTATTGATGTTTTAACATCGTTTGGACAGCTCGAGAGTTCAGAGTGGAATGCAAGGCTAGTCCGTGATACGGGGGAAACGATTGTACTATACGAGGTGCAAAGAGATAAGGGAAATTAAACCAATTGTGCATGTGATTTTGAACTATTATAGCATGATTTGTGATTTATAAAACAAGCATGTTTGATGTGTTGTGTGGTGATATAATTGCACACGATTTTTATAGCCGGTTAGAGCCCATTAATTTATAAGTTTATAAGCTGAGTGTGAAATTGCTTTATAAACCGTTGAATTTGTGTGAGTAATGAATTGGGCTCTACGTTAAGGCGATCTTGAGATTTGAGAAATGTGTGCGTGTTTTGCTGGTTGGGACTCGGTTTCAATATGTTTTGTGTTGAGTACAAAACGGTTTTAAATAAGTTTTACAAGAGAAAAACCACTATGAGTTCTACGTGAAGGCAAACTAGTCTTATGTGATTAAGACTTAGGTGTGTAATTCTTAGTACACATCGGGCATTGCTCTGGTAGCATGTAAGCCCGATTCTTCTCCATTCTGTTGACGTGAGAAACCCCATTCTGTGGCTATGCCACATATATTTGGTGGCCGTTGCCACGTGAGAACCCTATTTGGTGGCCGTTGCCACGTGAGAACCCTATTTGGTGGCCGTTGCCACGTGAGAACCCTAATTGGTGGCCGTTGCCACATGAAACCCTATCCTGTGGCTGTACCACGTGTGAATTTAAATTAGTGGCTATGCCACGTGTGTTTAGTGGCTGTGCCACGTGTGAATTTAAATCAGTGGCTATGCCACGTGTGTTTAGTGGCTGCGCCACGTGCATTACTATTACAGTGATTTTATCACGTTTATTGAGAACGCGATTATCGCATTATTTTCACATGCTTTGTTACTGCTCTATACTGAGCATTTTACTTCATGTTTTCACATGATTTGAGATATGAGAATGTCGTTTTGAGTACCTTCATGCTATGGTTTTTAAATGAGTATAATGAGTTTCACATACAAATAAATATTTTGTGATGTGCATTTTGGTTTATAAAATGAGCCCCTTACCCCCTTTACTGAGCGATTTAGAAGCTCACCCTATTTTCTTTTCCCCCCAGATTTCTTCAAGTGAAAAGGGTTTCCCTGCGACGTACGGAGTAGTGGCTAGTGGAGAACTTGAGCTCCAGGCCATATATTGTATTTTGAGGTATCTTTTATCTTTTCATGTACCCAGACAATTATCATAATTGCAGACACTTGATGTATAACATTGTATGGGATGTATTAGGATTAATTAGCTTGAGATCAAGAAATGTATATGATATAATATATACTATTTAATTACGAGATCCTTAGGTATAATATAGGTGATGATGTATGACACTGCATAGGAATGCACTCTTAATTGTGAATTAATGAGTAAAAAGTTTTAAATTAGCCCTATTTTTTGCGCTTCCGGGGCGTGACAGAGTTTTCTTGGTATCAGAGCTTAGGGTGTCTAGTACTGTCAGTGTCGATTAAGTAAAATAGAATACATCCCAAGTGTCTGTAATAGTCTGGTCATGAACTGAAATTGAGGATTGAGATTTCAATCGATTCTGATATGTACGCGCAGGAGACGAGTTGAGATAGAGAATGAGTGGACGACGAGGTCATTCGAGGAGGCAGGCAGAGTCCCCTCCGCCACCTATCCCACAACCAGAGAGTCCTAACTCCCGATTTAATCGGATTGAGACCGATGTGAGGCAAGGTTTTGAGCAGATGGCAGCATTATTCGTGCAACACTTTGGAGTTAATGCCTCGGGTACTACTCCTACACCACCACAAGGACCTCCCATACCCCCAGTACCTCCCGTCACTCAGCCTGATGATAGAAGTATGGTCCGACTGAAAGATTTTCTAAAGATGAATCCGCTCGCATTTAAGGGAAAGAAGGATCCTACAGAGGCTGAGGAGTGGCTGACGGAGTTGAGAATTATATTTGATTATCTGGGGTGCACCGATGCTGAGAGGGTCAGTATGAGTATCTATATGTTGAAGGGGAGAGCTCGAGATTGGTGGGGTACTACCCAGGGTATTTTGATGTCCCACCAGGATGTGATTGGTTGGGAAGAGTTTCAGACAGCCTTTAGGACCCAATATGTACCACGAGCCGCCTAGAGAAAGAAACAGGCCGAGTTTTTGAGTTTGGTACAGGGTGACATGTCTGTGGATGACTATGAGAGCCAATTCACCGCGCTATTGAGATATGACCCAGAGACCTTTAAGAATGAAGAGCTCCGCACAGAGAAATTCATATATGGATTGAAGTCCATCATCAGAGATAGATTGATAGGGCTATGTATTACTGAGTTTGGAGATGCTCTGAGACGAGCACAAGAGATTGAAAGAGGAATTGAAATGGTACAATCCCAGAATGAGCTCAGAGCGGTGAATAGAGATAAGGGCAAGAGGCCAGCGATTTTCCAAACAGAGGCTCGGAGAGGTTCCTTCAGAAGAGGAAGGATTGAGGTACAGAAGGGCAGATTAGAGAGACCCAGAGATTACCCTAACATTAGAGAGACCCCTTGAGATGTCAGGCCTGAGACAAGGTTTTGCAAAAATTGTGGCCGAATGCATGAGGGAAGTTGTACTGGGTCGATCCATGGATGTTTTAGATGTGGAGACATGGGTCACATGGTGAAGGATTGCCCTCAACCTCAGAAACCACATGTCTTGGAGCCCACTAGACAATAGCCTCAGAGAGTGAATCCCCAGGGACGGGCCACTATTGCAGAGAAAGGAAAGAGACCTGTTACCCAGGGACGTGTGTTTGCCCTAGATAAGGAGACCGCTGACACTTCTGCAGAAACTATAAGAGGTACACTCTCTGTCTGTAATCATAAGGCTCATGTGTTGATAGATCTAGGATCTACGCATTCGTTCATTTCTGAGCATTTTGCATGTAGATTAAACTTGAAGTTTGAACCTCTAGAATATATACTACATGTAAATACCCCTATGCGTGAATCCCAGAGGACTGAGTTAATCTGTAAAGGATGCGAGATAAAGGTGGGAGATAGAGTGATGTTAGCAGATCTAATCATATTGAATATACATGGGTTTGATGTAATCCTGGGGATGGATTGGTTGGCAACCAATCGAGTGAGCTTAGATTGCTACACTAAGATTGTAACTCTCTCCGTACCTGAACCTTACAGTGTACGATTGAGATATTGAGGAAATGAATATGTGGAATTCTAGTAAGTAATTTGAGAATTTTAATATTATTTTGGAGAATATTAAATATGATTGTTCATGTGAAGGTTATGAGACACTCATCTCAGACGATGAGCGAGAACATCCGAGGATTGAGGATATACCTGTGGTTTTCAAATTTTTGGATGTTTTCCCAGATGAGTTACCAGGTTTACCACCAGAGAGAGAGCTGGAGTTTACCATTGATTTGGTACCAGATACTCAGCCGATCTCTAAACCTCCCTACAGGATGGCATTAGTGGAACTTGAGGAATTGAAGAAACAACTACAGGAGTTATTGGATCAAGGGTTCATTAGGCCCAGTGTTTCACCATGGGGAGCACCGGTTTTATTTGTCAAGAAGAAGGATGGTAGTCTCAGATTATGTGTAGACTACCTGCTGTTGAATAAAGCAACGGTGAAGAATAAATACCCACTACCTAGGATTGATGATCTACTTGATCAGCTGAGAGGGGCATCAGTCTTTTCTAAGATTGATCTGAGATCGGGCTATCACCAATTGAGGATCAAGAAAGAGGATATTCCAAAGACGGCCTTCGGGACGAGGTATGGCTATTATGAATTTCTGGTGATGTCCTTTGGATTGACGAACGCCCCTGCAGCGTTTATGAGATTAATGAACGAGGTGTTCAAAGACTATCTAGATAAATTTGTGATAGTCTTTATTGATGATATCCTGGTATACTCTCGGTCGTATGAGGAGCATGCACAGCATTTGTGGTTAGTACTTCAGATACTCCGAGATAAGCAATTATATGGAAAGCTTAGTAAGTGTGAGTTTTGGCTGAACCGGATAGCTTTCCTTGGTCATATAGTCTCAGAGGAAGGAGTATCAGTGGATCCAAGTAAAGTAGCAGCTGTGCTTAGTTGGGAGAGACCGAGGACAGTCACTGAGGTGTGAAGCTTCCTTGGTTTGGCAGGGTATTACAGAAGATTTGTGGAAGGATTTTTAAGGACTGCCATTCCTTTGACTAAACTCACGCGTAAGGAGAATCCGTTCATATGGACTGATCAATGTGAGCTCAGTTTTTAGGAGTTAAAAAGGAGATTGACAGCAGCACCTATGTTAAATATTCCTGAAGGATCAGGAGGATTTTCGGTGTATAGTGATGCATCTTATCAAGGATTGGGGTGTGTGCTTATGCAGCACGGAAGAGTGGTCGCATATAGATCGCGACAGTTGAAAGACCATGAGCGAAATTACCCCACGCATGATTTGGAGTTAGCCGCTGTGGTATTTTCTTTGAAGATCTGGCGACACTACTTATATGGGGAAAGATTCCAGATCTTCACTAATCACAAGAGTTTGAGATATCTCTTTGATCAGAAAGAGTTAAACATGAGACAAAGGAGATGGATGGAACTCCTTAAGGATTATGACTGCGAGATTCTATATCATCCGGGCAAGGCAAATGTGGTTGCTGATGCCCTGAGCAGGAAGAGTATGATATCTGCTATGATGATCAGGGAATGGGATTTACTGGAGCAGTTTGCCGAAATTCGGATCAGAGTTAAAGAGATAGAGACTGGATTTGTGGCTAGCTTTCGAATAGAGCCCAAGATCATGGGTCAGATTAGAACTGGGCAGCGCAGTGATCAGAGATTGATAGATATGATTAGCCAAGCTGAACAAAGTTCGCAGTCGGATCTCACAGTCAGTGAGGATGGATTGTTGAGATTCAGAGGACGAATTTGTATACCGGACGATGATACCCTGAAGAGACAGATACTGAGAGAATCCCACTGCTCGCGATACACCATGCACCCAGGGAGTACCAAGATGCACCGAGAATTGAGAAAGGTGTACTGGTGGAGTGGTATGAAACGAGACGTGGTGGAATACGTGGCCAGGTGTTTAGTATGCCAGCAAGTGAAAGCTGAGCATCGGAAGCCCGAAGGACTACTACAGCCCTTACCTGTACCTACATGGAAATGGGAGCATGTCACTATGGACTTTATTATGGGTTTACCGAGAACCCGAAGAGGTCGTGACGCTATATGGGTTATAGTGGATAGATTGACCAAAAGTGCCCACTTCCTCGCCATCAAGAGCACAGATACTGTGGATGCCTTAGCTGAGCTGTATGTCAGCGAGATAGCTAGATTACATGGGGCTCCAGTGAGTATTACTTCTGATAGAGATTCCCGATTTACTTCTAGATTTTGGACCCAGTTTCAGGAGTCCATGGGATCTCGATTGAGTTTCATTACCGCCTATCATCCTCAGACAGATGGTCAGTCAGAGAGGACTATTCAGACCTTGGAGGATATGTTGAGGGCGTGTACGATGGATTTTAAGGGATCATGGGATGATCACCTGCCCCTAGCAGAGTTTGCATACAATAACAGCTATCATGCGAGTATTGGAATGGCACCTTATGAGGCTCTATATGGTAGGAGGTGTAGATCCCCTATAGCTTGGGAAGAAGTCGGTGATAGAAAGATAAATGCTCCCGAGCTTGTTGAGCAAGCCGTACAGAGTGTGAAACTCATATGTGAGAGGTTACGGGCTACACAAAGTAGATAGAAAAGCTATGCGGATGTGCGTAGGCGGCCACTCGAGTTTGACGTTGGTGATGTAGTATTTCTGAAAATATCACCGAGTAAGGGTATCATGCGATTTGGGAAGAAAGGGAAATTGAGTCCTCGATACATAGGACCATTCGAGATTCTTGAGAGAGTGGGAGAGGTAGCTTACAGATTAGCATTACCCTCACAGATGTTCGGAATACACAATGTTTTTCATGTGTCTATGTTGAGGAAGTACCACCCGGACCCTTCTCATGTCATAGAGTATGACGAGATGGACATTCAAGAGGATATGAGCTACACTGAGGAACCCGTTCGGATTCTCGATAGAAGAGAGAAGGTACTGAGAACTAAGAGCATCCCATTAGTGAAAGTTTTGTGGAAACATCACTCAATGGAAGAGGCAACGTGGGAACTAAAGAATCTCATGAAGGAGAAATACCCCCATCTATTTGACTAGTTGAGTTGAATTTGGAGGACCAAATTCTTTTTAAGGTGGGGAGGATGTGAGATCTAAGAATTTCGGACATATTTTAAATATGTAATAAGAATTTGAAGTGTAATTTATTGAGCTAAGTGAATTGTGGGAATGATAATTGGAGATTTATATGTTAAGTGTTTAAAATAAGTGTGAAGCTATGAGGACAGATCGATCTGGGAGAAGGAGAGATCGATCTGGTGAGTTAAAAATGATAAGGAATGTGGAATTT
This sequence comes from Firmiana major, assembly GCA_033439115.1. Classification (NCBI taxonomy): domain Eukaryota; kingdom Viridiplantae; phylum Streptophyta; class Magnoliopsida; order Malvales; family Malvaceae; genus Firmiana; species Firmiana major. The sequence goes on from CM065905.1 coordinate 47,624,462, forward strand.
AAGGAGCAGATCGATCTCCAATGGAAGAGGATCGATCTCGTTATGATTCTGTTTGAGAGAAGATCGATCTCATGAGGAAGAGATCGATCTCCAAATGATTCTGTTTGGGAGAAGATCGATCTCCTCAAGGAGCAGATCGATCTCATAAAGCCATAAAGAGATCGATCTCACCCCTCGACAGATCGATCTCTTAGGCATAAAATTGCCCAAATCGTCCCCAAAATTCAAATGCAGATCGATCTCATCAAGAGCCAGATCGATCTCCTACCCTCAGCCTATATAAGGAACCCCTGCTTTCTCCTGCAAATTTCATTTTCTCTCTCTTCCAACCCCCATTTTCACCGAGCCTTAGCTTTCTCACTCATCCAAGGCACCCATTTCCGTCCAAATCAGAGGCTTTGACAAGAAGAAAAGTTGTTCCTCATCAAAGGGAGAACAACATACTTGGAAATCGTAAGACGGATCGAATCAAGGCAAGAGATAAGCTCTCCACAAGTTTTGGGTAATTTCTAAACCTCGATCTTGATATTTGAGATGATTTTGGTGATAATGGTTGTTGGCATTGTGTTGAAGTAGATGGAAAACGATTAGGGATTGATGAAATTACAATGTAGTTGGAGTGATAATGATATTTAGCAATTTTGGGAATTTTGAGCTATAAATGAAAATTTAGACAATGTGGTGTAATAGCATAGATATTGTGGCATAGGAAATATAGAATGTTGAGGTGTTGTGAGCGAGATTGTGGTTTGTGATGGAGTTACGAGAATTGAGAAATTTAAGGAGTTATGAGCAATTATGCTCGATTTTGAGAATTGAGGTTAATGTGATAATGAGTATTGATGTTTTAACATCGTTTGGACAGCTCGGTAGTTCCAGAGTGGAATGCGAGGCTAGTCCGTGATACGGGGGAAACGATTGCACTATACGAGGTGCAAAGAGGTAAGGGAAATTAAACCAATTGTGTATGTGATTTTGAACTATTATAGCATGATTTGTGATTTATAAAACAAGCATGTTTGATGTGTTGTGTGGTGATATAATTGCACACAGTTTTTATAGCCGGTTGGAGCCCATTATTTTATAAGTTTATAAGCTGAGTGTGAAATTGCTTTATAAACCGTTGAATTTGTGTGAGTAATGAATTGGGCTCTACGTTAAGGCGATCTTGAGATTTGAGAAATATGTGCGTGTTTTACCGGTTGGGACTCAGTTTCAATATGCTTTGTGTTGAGTACAAAACGGTTTTAAATAAGTTTTACAAGAGAAAAACCACTATGAGTTCTACGTGAAGGCAAACTAGTCTTATGTGATTAAGACTTAGGTGTGTAATTCTGAGTACACACCGGGCATTGCTCTGGTAGCATGTAAGCCCGATTCTTCTCCGTTTTGTTGACGTGAGAAACCCCATTCTGTGGCTATGCCACGTATATTTGGTGGCCGTTGCCACGTGAGAACCCTATTTGGTGGCCGTTGCCACGTGAGAACCCTATTTGGTGGCCGTTGCCACGTGAGAACCCTATTTGGTGGCCGTTGTCACGTGAGAACCCTAATTGGTGGTCGTTGCCACGTGAAACCCTATCTTGTGGCTGTGCCACGTGTGAATTTAAATCAGTGGCTATGCCACGTGTGTTTAGTGGTTGTGCCACATGTGAATTTAAATCAGTGGCTATGCCACGTGTGTTTAGTGGCTGCGCCACGTGCATTACTATTACAGTGATTTTATCACGTTTATTGAGAACGCGATTATCGCATTATTTTCACATGCTTTGTTACTGCTCTATATTGAGCATTTTACTTCATGTTTTCACATGATTTGAGATATGAGAATGTCGTTTTGAGTACCTTCATGCTATGGTTTTTAAATGAGTATAATGAGTTTCACATACAAATAAATATTTTGTGATGTGCATTTTGGTTTATAAAATGAGTCCCTTACCCCATTTACTGAGCGATTTAGAAGCTCACCCTGTTTTCTTTTCCCCCCAGATTTCTTCAAGTGAAAAGGGTTTCCCTGCGACGTATGGAGTAGTGGCTAGTGGAGGACTTGAGCTCCAGGCCATATATTGTATTTTGAGGTATCTTTTATCTTTTCATGTACCCAGACAATTATCATAATTGCAGACACTTGATGTATAACATTGTATGGGATGTATTAGGATTAATTAGCTTGAGATCAAGAAATGTATATGATATAATATATACTATTTAATGACGAGATCCTGAGGTATAATATAGGTGATGATGTATGACACTGCACAGGAATGCACTCTTAATTGTGAATTAATGAGTAAAAAGTTTTAAATTAGCCCTATTTTCCGCGCTTCCGGGGCGTGACAGGGGGTGAGCAAACCACGCGCTCAGTAAGGCAATCATGCGAGCAAGTAGATAACTATACTGTCTACATGATCGTGATGCCATGCATAAAACCAAGCAGTTACTCGCCATACCCAAAATCATGAGTTCATGCATGTGTTCATGATATCTAAAGCAGTTTATGCTATTTAAATCAGAGCACAAGTTGTAAATAAAGCATGGAAAATCATTATGCATGGTGCACTTAAAAACAATTCATACTCAACACAAATGAGTGCCCAAGTCGTAAATAAAGCATGGAAAATCATCATGAAATTTGCACTTATAACAGTTCATGATCAACTTAAATCGAAAACAAATCACCATTCGTCAGGACTCAACCTCTCCCTTAGACTATCCTGACTCGTAAAACAATTTAGAAATATAGATTCATCATAAAACAATTGACATGTGAGATAGGCAAATAATAATAATAAGGGCAATAACTAGGACTATGGCTATATCCTCTGTGTCACGACCCTCAACTTACCAAAATACGTGTAAATTTTTCGCATTTTCATGCATCAATTATTAATCATCCTTCCTCGATCGTGAACAACCACACTCTTAACAGTTGGGCTGCGTGTCGACGTCTAACTCACTCCACCATACCAATTCAATTTGGAACATTATTTATGAGTAAACACTTGTATAATTGTATATATATCAGATTTGTTACATGTGTTTACATTATTTTACATCCCCAGTAGTTACATACAAAATGCTACTGTGCCATGTCTAGTTTAGATACAAAATAATCCAAGTGTGTATACCTTTAGCGATGGGATGCAGCGGATTACCAAAAAGGGAAACGCCTCCAGTCACGCTCACTCTATACTCAAATCTCTGTAGAGAGGGGGAAAATAAGGGGGGTGAGCAAACCACACGCTCAGTAAGGCAATCATGCGAACAGGTAGATACTGCACTATCTACGTGATCGTGATGCCATGCTCAAAAGCATTTCATTCATTATTTATCTCAAAACATGAGTGTATGATTGTGTTAATGGTATGTAAAGCATTCATGCTATTAAAATCAAGTGCACATTACAACTCAAAGCATGGTATAAATCATCATGCATAATTCACAATAAAAGCATGGCATTACCCATCATGCATTTTCACAATAAAGCATGGCATTAAACATCATGCATCCGTGCACTTTAAAAACCATTAACAAATCAATTTCAACATTGGTCAGGTCTCGGCCCATCCCTCGGGCTTTCCTGATCCACAAATCATTTCAAACATGGATTTATTCTCAAATAGCATTAGACATGTGAGATAGGCAGTTCAACAATAGGTAATAACCTCAAGGCCTATGTACATAACCTGTGATACCGTAGCAGATCTCGTCCGACGACGGCACATCACAACTCAACACGGTACAATGTACCCCATGCTACATGCACGGTACAACGTACTCCGTGGACCCAATCAACACATCATATCACGCCACATCTCAAACGAACGTGTAAGCCTATTTAATCGGTACGACCTCTTGTCTACCCGAAGCTCCTAACAAGGCTAATTAATCATGTCAAAACAATGCAAGTGTGAGCCTATTTAATCGATGTGACACCCAGTCTACTCGAAGCTCCAAACACGGCAACATGCAAGGTGGGCATCCAGTGCGAGACAAACTCGAAGCACAATGCCAAAACAATTATGAAATCCATGTGAAAACTAGTGCCTCTTGCACTCACTTGTATAAAACACGTCAAATCTCGTGTGAGTCATACTCTAGCACGTTTTCATACTCACGAAATCATGTAGGTGGCTCAAAACTTTGCAAAGTATGGTTAACAAAACCAAAACACACTCATTTCTTTTGCAAATCATTTCAATGTCAGCCAACCTACCAATCATTTGCTAAAAAGCAATAAAACATGATTTTCAAAGCAATATGCCTTTGTTTTCATGCACATTTCTCAAACTCCCAACTTTTACCCTTCAATCACCCAACATCATTTCCTAATCTCATGCATTCTAGCAAAACATTTAAGCGCCCAAATTGCTCACAGATATCTCTAAGAGTCCACACAAATCCCTTACCTCGATTTACTTGGTGTGACTCCTTTCCTTTTAGCTTCTCACGCTCTTGGCTCAACTCGCCTCGGCGTATCCTCGGAAGCTGCGATTCATTCATTAAATCAATTGAGTTAATGTATTTAACCCATAATTGACCTCACTAGTCAATATTATTCACTTATGCATTTTACAAATGCCTTAATCCACATTTTACCTCTTTTAGGTAAATCTCACAATTTATCCACTAACCACATCTTAAAATCATACCACAACACTATTAATAACTTCTACATATCTCATTCATCATTAATCTCCACACATTCCACTTTCTCACTCTAGACCATTTCTAGGTCATAATCATTCCAATGTATTTAGATAGTTTCTAACCATCCATACTCATGCCAAACAACTCCAAAATCAATTATATAAACAATGTACCATAGTTGGAGTGTTAGAATCTTACCCAATTTGATTTCTCTTCTTGCTCCAAATGGCAATGCCCTTAACTCCTTCAATACCAACAATGGGAAAATGCTCTCCAACTATGTTGTTCTTCTTTTTGATAGGAACAACTTTGCCTCTAATGGTCTCTCTTCAAACCTTACTGAAAATGGCTGATTTTAGAGAGAGAAAGTTAGGTTTTTTGGTTGAAAGTGGAAGGTTAGTGTTTTTCCCGAAATTTTCTGATTTTCAGCACTCCTTATATAGAAATAGCTTGAGGAGATCGATCTGGTCCAAGAGGAGATCGATCTGGTCCCCTTAAATCCCTCTTTTTTCACGGCATTTTAAGCATGAGATCGATCTGTCGAAGCATGAGATCGATCTGTCGAAGCATGAGATCGATCTGCCTCCAAACAGAGAGCTAAGGAGATCGATCTGGGTGCTTGGGGATCGATCTTTTCACTACAGAACGCTTAGGAGATCGATCTGGCTCCATTGGAGATCGATCTGCTCTATTCCTTTGCCCAAATAAGAGCATCCTGGCTCTTCCAGATCGATCTCTCATCCCATGAGATCGATCTGCCCTTCCCAATTTCCAGATTTTCTGCAGTTCTTCTGCAGCAACACTTACCAAACATCCTTAATTTGCTACCATGATCCTTTTCTCATCCATTCATCTTTGAGACTTGAAAATGGCATCCATCCTCACTTCATACACATTAAAACTTGTGTAGAATCTTTGTATGACCAATGGTATTTAATATAAACAAAAATGGAAGTGCACATCTTATGCAATTCTACTTCCATTTTACCAAACTACTCATAATCCATTCTACACACATTCTCCACATGTTTAAGTCCATTTCTTCACATTCATACTTAATGTAACTTGTATGTACAATTACCACTCTCATTACAAGTGTGTACATTACTTATGGACTTACATCACATATACTTCACTCATGAATTCATAGTACAACTCTATTTACATTTCTATGTACATATATACCATTATACATATACAGGGTCTCACATTCTCCCCCACTTAGAAAATTTGGTCCTCCAAATTAGAACCAATTATTCTGTAAACAACTCGGGATACTTCTCTCGCATCAAACTCTCTAATTCCCATGTGGCTTCTTCCACAGTGTGATGTTGCCAAAGTATTTTCACCAAGGGAATTGTCTTTGTCCTCAACACTTTCTCTTTTCTGTCCAATACCCGAACTGGCTTCTCAACATATGTCATACCCTCGTTGAGCTCCAATGGCTCATACCTTATTACATGTGCCGGGTCCGGGTGATACTTCCTCAACATGGATACGTGGAAGACATTATGCACACTTGCCAACTCTGGTGGCAATGCCAATCTATAAGCCTTATCTCCCACCTTATCAAGTATCTCAAATGGCCCTATATATCGAGGGCTCAACTTTCCTTTCTTCCCAAATCTCATAATTCCCTTCGAAGGGGAAACTTTCAAAAACACTGACTCACCCACATCAAACTCTAGTGGTCTCCGTCTCTTGTCAGCATAACTCTTTTGCCTGCTCTGAGCTGTCCGTAACCTCTCACATATCAATTGGACATCCTCAGAGGCTTGTCTAACCAAGTCGGGAGCAAAAATCTGTCTGTCACCAACCTCTTCCCATCCAATAGGGGAACGGCATCTACGCCCATACAATGCCTCATATGGTGCCATCCCGATACTCGTATGAAAACTGTTATTATATGCGAACTCTGCGAGTGGCAAATGGTCATCCCAGGAGCCTCCAAAATCTAATGCACATGCTCTCAACATATCCTCCAGGGTCTGTATAGTCCTCTCTGACTGACCATCTGTCTGAGGATGAAACGCGGTGCTAAAATTCAACTGGGTCCCCATCGCTTCCTGAAAACGTTCCCAGAAGTGGGAAGTGAAGCGGGCATCCCTATCAGAAACAACGCTCACTGGAATTCCATGTAGCCTCACTATCTCGTGCAAATATAGGTTTGCTAACTGGCTCAGAGTATCGGTAGCTCTCATAGCTAGAAAATGGGCTGATTTCGTCAACCGATCCACAATCACCCATATGGCATTATGACCTCTCCGGGTCCTCGGCAATCCCATCACAAAATCCATGGTGACATGCTCCCACTTCCATGTCGGTATCGGCAGAGGCTGCAATAACCCTGCAGGCTTCTGATGCTCTACCTTCACCTGCTGACAAACGAGACACTTAGCAACATATTCAGCAATGTGCTTCTTCATTCCAGACCACCAATAAACTTTTCAAAGGTTTTGATACATCTTAGTACCCCCTGGATGTATCGTATACTTCAATGAGTGAGCCTCTATCAGGATCAGCCTTCTGATCTCTGCGTCATCAGGAACACATATCCTACCTCTGAACCTCAACAATCCATCCGAACTCAACCCAAAGTCCGTCTCTATACCCCTCTGTATCTGCCCGACAATATCACTACACTGCTGATCAACTCGCTGAGCCTGTCGAATTCGATCTACCAGATCTGTTTCCAACTGCAGGCTAGCTATCATAAATCCACTATCAGCGTCAGGCGGGGTCATATCCAAACTGAGGTTCGTGAACTGTTCCAACAGCTCGTGTTCCCTGACCATCATAAATGATATCATCCCGAGATGCTTCCTACTCAATACATCAGCAGCCACATTTGCTTTACCCGGGTGGTATAGGATTTCACAATCATAATCCTTTAACAGCTCGAGCCATCTCCTCTGTCTAATGTTCAACTCTTTCTGTGAGAATAGGTACTTAAGGCTCTTATGATCTGTATAAATCTGAAATCTCTCACCATCGAGGTAGTGGTGCCATATCTTCAGCGCAAATACTACCGCTGCCAACTCCAAGTCATGGGTCGGGTAGTTCCTCTCATGATCCTTTAACTGCCTTGATCCATAGGCTACTACCTTCCCATCTTGCATCAGTACACAGCCCAGTCCTAGATGTGAAGCATCCGCATACACCGAGAAACCTCCTGAGCTGGTAGGAATGGTGAGGATCGGAGCTGTGGTTAATCTCCTTTTCAGCTCCTCAAAACTTTCTTCACACTTATCGTCCCACACAAACTCCACATTCTTTCTTATGAGGCGTGTTAAAGGAGCAGCTAACCTCGAAAATCCCTCTACAAACCTTCGATAATATCCTGCTAAACCCAGAAAACTCCTGATCTCTGTCACTATCTGGGGTCTCTGCCACTGAACTACGGCCTCAATCTTAGATGGATCCACTGATACTCCATCCTTTGATACTATATGACCCAGAAAAGAGATCTGTTCCAACCAAAAGTCACACTTACTGAGTTTAGCGTACAACTTCTTCTCTCGAAAGGTCTGTAGCACTATCCTTAGATGCCTCTCATGCTCCTCTCTAGACCCTGAATACACCAGTATTTCATCAATAAACACAATAACAAACCGATCCAAATACTGGTGGAATACCTCATTCATCAAAGACATAAAAGCTACGGGAGCATTCGTCAACCCGAATGGCATAACCATAAACTCATAATGTCCATACCGGGTGCAAAAAGCTATCTTGGGTACATCTCCATCTCATATCTTCAACTGATGGTACCCTGATCTCATATCTATCTTAGAAAAGACCTGCGCTCCCTTAAGCTGATCCAACAAATCATCGATGCGTGGGAGGGGATACTTATTCTTGATGGTGGCCTTATTCAACAACCGGTAATCTATACACAGTCGGAGGCTTCCATCCTTCTTCCTTACAAATAGAACCGGTGCTCCCCAAGGTGAGATTCTCGGCCTGATGAACCCCTTCTCCAGCAACTCCTGTAACTATTTCCTTAACTCCTCTAACTCAACTTGAGCCATTCTGTATGGTGGCTTGGACATCGGCTCTGTACCAGGTGCCAAGTCTATACCAAACTCCATCTCCCTATCTGGAGGTAACCCTGGTAACTCATCCGGAAAGACATCTGGAAATTCCCTAACCACTGGTATGTCTTCCAATTTCGGACGTGCCTTATCCGTCTCAATCACAAAAGCGATGAATCCTTCACATTATTCTTTCCACCATTAGTATCATAAATCATCACATCACATACATAAATGAAATCAAATTTATCTTTCATACATCATGTATCAAGATTGTACTCATCACACTTATAATAATCATGTTCTTTAATTTCATTTCACAAAATTAACTACAAGATTATCTATCTTTGGAAACATCAATGTTTTTGCATGACAATCCATAATAACATGATTGGCAGCCAACCAATCCATCCCTAGGATTACATCAAAATCATTCTTATTTAATAAAATTAAATCGACTGCCATCTCTTTACCTCCTATCTTCATTTTACAATCATTATATATATGTTCAGTCAACTGACTATCATTCATAGGGGTAGATATCAACAACATCTTATCAAGCAGTGTGGGTTTTACATGCTTCCTCAATTTACATGCAAAGGATGGTGATACAAAAGAATGCATGGCACCAGGATCAAACAGTACATAAGCTTCTAAATCAAAGATTTGGATGGTACCTTTTACCACATCCGATGACTGATCTGCAGTGTCCTGGTCCAGTGCGTGCACTCATCCTCTGCTTACACCCACTGCTTGCTTCCCCTTCTCCTCAGCTGTAGCCCTCCTCCTCAGAGCAGTTGTACCAACTGGAGCTCTCTCTGGCTCCTTGCCCTTCTGTGGGGCTCTCTCTATCATCTCTGGGCAATCTCTGATTATGTGCCCTGGCTTCCCACATCGAAAGCATACTACAGGAGATCCATAGCATGGTCGAGTACCATGGTACCTACCACACTTGCCACACTATTCCGTAGTAGGCCGTGGTCCTCCAATCACGATTCCCTTAGCTGGAGCAATGGCCGGATACATGGGAGTATCAACTGTCCTCTCCCGGATCTCATCAGTTCTTGGCCTCTTTTCAGAGAATCTCTTGCTTCCTTTATAACTGAAGCCTCTATCCATCATTGGTCTTTTCTTATCTCTATCCCTCATCTTACCAACCTTTCCAAACTCTGAGGCAATCCTATCAACATCTTGTTCACATAGTTACGCCTTGCGCACTGCCTCCTCATAGGTCGGTATATCCAGAGGAACCAATCTAGACCTGATGGTCGGTCTCAATCCATCCACAAACTTCTGGATCTTCTCGACCTCATTACCCATCGTGTGGGGATCATATCTGCCCAGGGATATAAAAGCAGTCTCATACTCATCCACAGTCCTGCTCCCTTGGGTCAGTCCCAAAAATGCCATCTTTAGCTTTCGCTGTGCGGTATCCGGGACATACTATCTCCGGAAGGCCTCTAGAAATACATCCCAACTGATCTCAATATGCTGGGCTCTCAAAATAGGCCTGGTGGACTTCCACCAATGTTCTGCTGACCCCTTCAGCATAAAAGCGGCAAACGCTACCATCTCGGTAGTAGTGCACTCAAAGAACCCATATAATTTCTCGATCTCATTGATCCAATCCTCAGCCGCTACTGGGTCCTTTACTCCACTGAAAGACGACGGTCCAAACTTTTGGAACTGCCGCAGTCTATCCAAATCACATCCATATCCCCAACCTCTACTGCCTGGCATAGCAACCGGCGTAGGCACATCCTGTGTGGGTGGGGTATCTGTCGTCTGTGGCCTCTGGGCTTCCCTTGCCCGTGCCTCAGGAGCTGCCGCCTGCTCGGCATCACCCTGTGTAGCGGGACTCTGTCTACTGCCAACTCCAGATAAAGATTGGGTGACCAACTCCACAATCATCTCAATGCTCCGCTCAATCCTCTCGAAGCGAGCCTCAGTACTCTCGGTTCTCTCCTCTGGACCCTGTGGAGCGTGCTCAACATCGGCCTCCACCTCAACATCCTCCTGAGCCTCGTGTGTTTCTGGCTCAACAAGACCCCCAGGCCTACCTCTACGGCCTCGAGCCTGTGCTCTCATCCCTCTACCGCGACTGGTATTAGGCATACTTACTCAATTCCCTACATTCACAACCAATTACTTAGTCAACCCATCTACACACACAATTTGTATCTAAATAAGCACAGTAACTTGGAGATGAAATTTTTCAACTTATTAAGTATTTTAGACACGACACACGTCAAACCAACTCGAGCTCTGATACCAACTTCTGTCACAACCCTCAACTTACCAAAATACGTGTAAATTTTTTGCATTTTCATGCATCAATTATTAATCATCCTTCCTCGATCGTGAACAACCACACTCTTAACAGTTGGGCTGTGTGTCGACGTCTAACTCACTCCACCATACCAATTCAATTTGAAACATTATTTATGAGTAAACACTTGTATAATTGTATATATATCAGAGTTGTTACATGTGTTTACATTGTTTTACATCCCCAGTAGTTACATACAAAATGCTACTGTGCCATGTCTAGTTTAGATACAAAATAATCTAAGTGTGTATACCTTTAGCGATGGGATGCAGAGGATTACCAAAAAGGGAAACGCCTCCAGTTATGCTCACTCTATACTCAAATCTCTGTAGAGAGGGGGAAAATAAGGGGGGTGAGCAAACCACACGCTCAGTAAGGCAATCATGCGAACAGGTAGATACTGCACTATCTACGTGATCGTGATGCCATGCTCAAAAGCATTTCATTCATTATTTATCTCAAAACATGAGTGTATGATTGTGTTAATGGTATGTAAAGCATTCATGCTATTAAAATCAAGTGCACATTTCAACTCAAAGCATGGTATAAATCATCATGCATAATTCACAATAAAAGCATGGCATTACCCATCATGCATTTTCACAATAAAGCATGGCATTAAACATCATGCATCCGTGCACTTTAAAAACCATTAACAAATCAATTTTAACATTGGTCAGGTCTCGCCCTATCCCTCGGGCTTTCCTGACCCACAAATCATTTCAAACATGGATTTATTCTCAAATAGCATTAGACATGTGAGATAGGCAGTTCAACAATAGGTAATAACCTCAAGGCCTATGTACATAACCTGTGATACCGGCTACATGGATCAGGGGTGCGGGATAACACCACTATCTGTTTCCACACGGGAGGTGGGTCAAATCCTACCCGCCGGTCCATAGCAGATCTCGTCCGAAGACGACACATCACAACTCAACACGGTACAATGTACCCCATGCTACATGCACGGTACAACGTACTCTGTGGACCCAATCAACACATCATATCACGCCATATCTCAAATGCATGTGTGAGCCTATTTAATCGGTACGACCTCTTGTCTACCCGAAGCTCCTAACATGGCTAATTAATCATGTCAAAACAATGCACGTGTGAGCCTATTTAATCGATGTGACACCCAGTCTAGTCGAAGCTCCAAACACGGCAACATGCAAGGTGGGCATCCATTGTGAGACAAACTCGAAGCACAATGCCAAAACAATTATGAAATCCATGTGAAAACTAGTGCCTCTTGCACTCACTTGTATAAAACACGTCAAATCTCGTGTGAGTCATACTCTAGCACGTTTTCATACTCACAAAATCATGTAGGTGGCTCAAAACTTTGCAAAGTATGGTTAACAAAACCAAAACACACTCATTTCTTTTGCAAATCATTTCGATGTCAGCCAACCTACCAATCATTTGCTAAAAAGCAATAAAACATGATTTTCAAAGCAATATGCCTTTGTTTTCATGCACATTTCTCAAACTCCTAACTTTTACCCTTCAATCACCCAACATCATTTCCTAATCTCATGCATTCTAGCAAAACACTTAAGCGCCCAAATTGCACAAAGATATCTCTAAGAGTCCACACAAATCCCTTACCTCGATTTACTTGGTGTGACTCCTTTCCTTTTAGCTTCTCACGCTCTTGGCTCAACTCGCCTCGGCGTATCCTCGGAAGTTGCGATTCATCCATTAAATCAATTGAGTTAATGTATTTAACCCATAATTGACCTCACTAGTCAATATTATTCACTTATGCATTTTACAAATGCCTTAATCCACATTTTACCTCTTTTAGGTAAATCTCAAAATATATCCACTAACCACATCTTAAAAACATACCACAACACTATTAATAACTTCTACATATCTCATTCATCATTAATCTCCACACATTCCACTTTCTCACTCTAGACCATTTCTAGGTCATAATCATTCCAATGTATTTAGATAGTTTCTAACCATCCATACTCATGCCAAACAACTCCAAAATCAATTATATAAACAATGTACAATAGTTGGAGTGTTAGAATCTTACCCAATTTGATTTCTCTTCTTGCTCCAAATGGCAATGCCCTTAACTCCTTCAATACCAGCAATGGGAAAATGTTCTCCAACTATGTTGTTCTTCTCTTTGATAGGAACAACTTTGCCTCTAATGGTCTCTCTTCAAACCTCACTGAAAATGGCTGATTTTAGAGAGAGAAAGTTAGGTTTTTGGGTTGAAAGTGGAAGGTTAGTGTTTTTCCCGAAATTTTTTTATTTTCAGCACTCCTTATATAGAAATAGCTTGAGGAGATCGATCTGGTCCAAGAGGAGATCGATCTGGTCCCCTTAAATCCCTCTTTTTTTCACGGCATTTTAAGCATGAGATCGATCTGTCAAAGCATGAGATCGATCTGTCGAAGCATGAGATCGATCTGCTCCCAAACAGAGAGCTAAGGAGATCGATCTAGGTGCTTGGGGATCGATCTTTTCACTACAGAATGCTTAGGAGATCGATCTGGCTCCATTGGAGATCGATCTGCTCTATTCCTTTGCCCAAATAAGAGCATCATGGCTCTTCCAGATCGATCTCTCATCCCATGAGATCGATCTGGCCTTCCCAATTTCCAGATTTTCTGCACTTCTTCTACAGCAACACTTACCAAACATCCTTAATTTGCTACCATGATCCTTATCTCATCCATTCATCTTTGAGACTTGAAAATGGCATCCATCCTCACTTCATACACATTAAAACTTGTGTAGAATCTTTGTATGACCAATGGTATTTAATATAAACAAAAATGGAAGTGCACATCTTATGCAATTCTACTTCCATTTTACCAAACTACTCATAATCCATTCTACACACATTCTCCACATGTTTAAGTCCATTTCTTCACATTCATACTTAATGTAACTTGTATGTACAATTACCACCCTCATTACAAGTGTGTACATTACTTATGGACTTACATCACATACACTTCACTAATGAATTCATAGTACAACTCTATTTACATTTCTATGTACATATATACCGTTATACATATACGGGGTCTCACACTCTGTGATCTCAAGCCACACGGATCCTAGTGTGCGGGCTATAACCTCAATCTTCTTACGCACGGGAGGTGGGTCACGTCCAACCTGCCGGTCCATAGCAGATCAAACCTTCATCCGAAGACAGCATATATAAATATCATACACGGTACAGCGTACTCCATGCTATATGCATGGTACAGCATACTCCATATACCCATGTCATCACATCATATCGTGCCACATCTCAAATATGCACGTACGAGCCTATATAATCGGTGTGATACACAATCTACCCAAAGCTCCTAGCACGACTCCCACCATGTCAAAAACCATGTACGAGTAGTCTCTAGCACGGCTGTAAATATGCAGTGAACATCTAATGCGAGCGACGCTTCAACACCATGTCACAAAATCCATGTGAAAACCAGTGCGAGCTAGGCTCCAGTACAATGTCATCAAATTCATGTGAAAACTAATACAAGCTAGGCTCCAGCACTCATGCATGTAAAACTCTAGTACAAGCGCCGCTCCAGCACTAATACATGTATAAACACGTCAAACCTCGTGTGAGCAACGCTTTAACACGCTTTATTTCAACAAAACTCATGTAGGTGGCTCATCTGTGTGGAAGGAATGGTTATTAAATCAAATCAATGTTATTTTCTTGCAAACCATTTAAATACTAGTCAGCCTACCAATTTACATGCTAAAAAGCAGTAAAAAAACTCAAGAACATCATGTTCTTGCTTTTCATGAACTTTTACAAAATCCTAATTTTCTTTGCCCTTCAAACATTCATTTCTTTTCTAAGACCCTTAGACACTTTAAGAGATTACGAATGAGCTCGAAAATGCATACTGATAACTCTAAGAGCCAACAAAATTCCCTTACCTCAATTCTCTCAGAAGCAACTTCTTCTTCCTTTCCCGCTTTTAGTGATTGGGCTTTAGTTGCTCCGAATATATCCTCGGGAGCTGCAAACATTCATCAATCTCATGAGTCAATATTGATAACTCATATTCTAACTTCATCCTAGTTAATATATCTTACTGAGTCTAATTCTCTCTTAAGTTCATTTTGACTATTCTATTCATTTCACCTAGGCCCATTGGGCTCCTTAAGCTCATTATCTCTCGGTGGACCGAATTTTGGGTCTATTGACCTTATCGAGTAGATTTCATCACGCTTGGCCAACTTTCACATTTGGCCATGGGATGGTGGCCGAACACCCATCATGTCATTCTTAGCCAATTCGGCTAACAAACTCACTTAGTTATACAATCTATCACTTGGCATGCATGCTTTATCCTTAGTTTTCCATTCCTTCATACATTTTCACAAACACCATATATACACCCTTCAAAACTTCATCCATTTACATAAGTTGATTTCACTAAACCATCTCAAAATCATGCATCTAACATTACTAACACCTTAGTATAACCAATTCATCCTTAAATCCACCCTAGCTCATTTTCTCACATTAAACCCATTTTTTTGTCATGGTTGATTTATCATGTTCTAGGTAGTTTTAACCAACAATACATACACAAATCAACTCATAACAGTGTCTAAACAAACCTACTTGGAGTTAGTGTATTGAAAACTCACCTAGCTTGTCTTTTCTCTTGTCCGAAATTGGAAGACCCTTTGCTCCTTCAATCCAACAAGTTGAATGCTGATTCTTAACTATGTTGTTCTCCTCCTCACAATGAACAACTTTGCTCAAAGCAACTTTTCTCAAATCTTTTTGGAAGGGGATGGTATTCTAGAGTGAGAAAGCTTATTCTTTTTTGGAAAAATGGAGAGGTGTCTTGTTTTTCTGAAGAATAAGGCTTTATCGTCGGGCTTTTATAGAATAGGTGTGGTGAGATCGATCTCCTAAGGTAAGAGATCGATCTTCCCTTGGTTTAAGCTATCGAAAGATTCATGTATAAAGGTGAGGGATCGATCTACCCATTGGGAAGAGATCGATCCTTTCTTAGCAGAATCAAGTGGAGATCGATCTGCTCATCGGGAGAGATCGATTTGCTATTTGGGAAGGGATCGATCTTTCTAGGCAGAAGCAAATGGAGATCGATTTGCTCAAGGGGAGAGATCTATCTGCTCTTGGCATAATCAAATGGAGATCGATATGCACTTATAAGGGGATCGATCCTTTCAAGACAAAACCAAATTGAGATCAATCTGCTTAAATAAGAGATCGATCTGCTTTGAATAGGGGATCTATTTGGCCTTCATTTGGTGCATTCCTACTATAAATTTTTCCAAAATTTCAATGGAAAACTTGTCTTTGATTGCTTCACTAGTCATTTTGCATTTTATTCCCACTTAGAGCATGTAAAGGTTCATTTCTTATGATTCACATACAATGTAACTTGTGTGTACTGCTTAGAATCATAAAAGGGTACTTAAAATTCACGTTTGAGTCCTTATATTCAGTCTAAAGGGTTTTAATTCCATTTGTTTAGTCTGTGGCCACTTCAACCCTTATTTAGCCACTACATGAATTCATGTATACTCATTCATTCCCTTTGCAATTTTCATTCAAGCCAAAAACTCTTCTTATGATTCAATTAACGTATGGAAATGTGTTACATCATATGAATCATAAGGAATACATCACTAAAAGTGGGTCTTACATAATCTCCCCAACTAAGAAAATTTGGTCCTCCAAATTAGAACCAATCAGTCAATGAATAACTCGGGGTACTTCCCCCGCATCAAACTCTCCAATTCCTATGTAGCTTTCTCCGCAGTGTGATGCTGCCAAAGAACTTTTACTAAAGGAATCATGTTCGATCTCAGCACCTTTTCCTTCCTATCTAATATCTGAACCGTCTTCTCAACATACGACATGTTTTCATTAAGCTCCAATGGCTCATATCGAATTACATGTGTAGGGTTCGGGTGGTACTTTCGTAACATAAAAATGAGGAAGACGTTATGAATGCCTGCTAGCTCAGGTGGCAATGCTAGCCTGTAGGCCTTATCTCCCACTCCATCAAGTATTTCAAAGGGTCCAATGTAATGAGCACTTAACTTCCCTTTCTTTTTGAACCTCGTTATACCCTTGGAAGGAGAAACTCGTAAAAATACCAACTCACCTACTGCAAACTCCAATGGTCTCCGTCTCCTATCAGCATAACTCTTTTATCTACTCTAAGCTATCCGTAATCTCTCAAAAATCAACTGGACGTCCTCAAAGGCTTGTCTCACTAAGTCGAGAGTAAATATCTATCGGTCACCCACCTCTTCCCATCCAATAGAGGAATGGCATCTTCGACCACACAAAGCATCATACGGTGCTATCCCGATACTCGAATGATAGTTATTATTATAAGTAAACTCTGCGAGTAGTAAATGGTCATCCTAGGAGCCTCCAAAATCTAGGGCACACGCTCTCAACATGTCCTTCAGGGTTTGTATAGTCCTCTCTGACTGACCATCTGTCTGAGGATGGAACGTTGTGCTAAAACTTATTTAGGTTACCACAGCTTCCTAAAAATGCTCCCAAAAGTGAGAAGTGAAGCGGGAATCCCTATTTGACACTATGCTAACCGAAATACCATGCAACCTCACTATCTCGTGCACATATAATTCGACCAGAGTACTCAGAGTATTGGTGGCTCTCATAGCTAGGAAGTGTGCCAACTTCGTCAATCTATCCACTATTACCCAAATCGTATCATGATTCCTGTCGGTCCTGGGTAAACCAATCACGAAGTCCATAGTGATATGATCTTATTTCCAAGTTGGTATAGGTAGAGGTTGCAATAGCCTTGTAGGTTTTTGATGCTCTACCTTCACCTATTGACAGACGAGACACTTTACCACATGTTTCGCTACATCTCTCTTCATCCCTACCACCAATACACTATCCGGAGGATCTAATACATCTTGTTACTCCCCGAATGCAATGTATACCTCGATGAATGAGCTTCTATCAAGATCATTCTTCTGATCTCTAGTCACCGGGAACACATACCTACCCCCGAACCTCAACAATCCATCTGAACTCAACTCAAAATCAATCTCTGTACCCTTTTGTATCTGCCCGATAATATCACTGCACTACTGATCAATCTGCTAAGCCTGCCGGATACAATCTACCACGTTTGGTTCCAACTGCAGGCTAGCTACTATACAACCACTATCAGTATCAGGCGGGGAAACATCGAAACTGAGGCTCGCAAACTGTTTTAACAACTCATGTTCCCTGATCATCATGTACGATACCAATCTGAGATGCTTCCTACTCAGTGCATCAGCAACTACATTTGCCTTACCCGGGTGGTACAAAATCTCGCAATCATAGTCCTTCAGAAGCTCAAGCCACCTCGTCTGTCTCATGTTCAACTCCTTCTGTGAGAACAGATACTTCAGGCTCTTATGGTCAGTAAATACTTGAAATTTCTCACTATATAGATAATGGCGCCATATTTTCAAGGTAAATACCACGACCGCTACCTCTAGATTATATGTCGGGTAGTTCCTCTCATAATCCTTCAGCTGTCTAGATTCATAGACAATAACCCTCCTATCCTGCATCAGTACACAGCCCAGTCCTTAGTACGAAGAATCTGTATATACAGAAAAACCTCCTGAGCTGGTAGGAATGGTGAGAATCGGAGCTGTGGTTAATCGACACTTTAACTCTTGAAAACTCTTCTCACATCTATCGTCCTACACGAACTCAACATTCTTCCTTGTGAGACGTGTTAATGGAGTAGCTAATCTCGAGAATCCCTCCATAAATCGTCGATAATACCCAGCTAAACCCAGGAAACTCCTTATCTCTGTGATTGTCTGGGGTTTCTGCCACTGAACCATTGCCTCAATCTTGGATGGGTCAATTGACACACCATCCCTCGATATAATATGTTCCAGAAAAGAGATCTGCTTTAACCAAAAGACACACTTACTGAGTTTAGCGGATAACTTCTTCTCTTGGAGGGTTTGTTGCACAATCCTTAGGTGCTACTCATGCGCTTCCCTAGATCTCGAATGCACCAGGATATCATCAATAAACAGGATAACAAACCGATCCAAATACTGGTGAAACACCTTATTCATCAACGACATAAAGGCTGTGGGAGCATTCGTCAACCTGAATGGCATAACCATAAACTCATAATAACCAAACCAGGTACGAAAAGTTATTTTGGGTACATCTCCATCCTGAATTCTCAACTGATGGTACCCAGATCTCAGATATATCTTAGAAAAGACCTGCACTCCCCAAAGCTGATCTAACAAGTCATCGATGCTAGAAGGGGGTACTTATTATTAATGGTCGCCTTATTCAACAATCTGTAGTCAATACACAATCGGAGGCTCCCATCCTTCTTCTTCACAAATAGGACCGGTGCTCCCCAAGGTGATACACTCAGTCTAATGAACCCCTTATCCAACAATTCCTGTAATTACCTTTTCAGTTCCTTCAACTCAATCGGAGCCATTCTGTATGGTGGCTTCGATATCGACTCTGTACCAAGTGTCAAATCTATACAAAACTTTATCTCTCTATCTAGCGGTAACCCTGATAAATCATTTGGAAAGACATTTGGTAATTCCCTAACCACTAGGATGTCTCTTAATTTCGGATGTGCCTTATCCACCTCAACCACGTAAGCAATATAACCTTTCAAAACATTAATCATTTAGTCAGCATAGAAATGCATCTATTTCACTTACAACAATTACTGCTTTCATTACTTTTCAAGGAAACTTTACATTACATTTCTCGGGGAAACTTATGGTAATGCTATCTACCCCTGAAAAAGTTATCGTCTTGAAAAAACAATCTACCATAACACGTTTTGCAGCCAACCAATTCATTTCTAGGATTACATCAAAGTTTCTCATATACATTAAAATGAGGTGGGCTAACATTTCCTTTTCCCCTACTTTCAATTTACAATCCCTAAATACATATTCGACTAGCTGACTATTAGCATCCTCCTACTTAATGGCGTAAGCTTCACATATTTAAACAACTTATATTCAAATGAAGGCGATACAAATGAATGCGTGGCACCAGGATCTATCAAAACTTAAGCTTCAAATCAAAGATTAAGATGGTACCTTTCATCACATCTGACGAGTGATCCGCAGTATCCTGGTCCAGTGTGTGTACTCACCCTCTGTCAACTACTTGCTTCCCCTTCTCTTCAGCTGTCGCCCTTCGTCTTGGAGTAGGAGTATCAGCAGGAGCTCTCTCCTGCTCCTTGCCCTTCTGTGGGGCACTCTCAGTCATCTCTGGGCAATTCTAGATCATATGCCCTGGCTTCCCATATTGAAAACATATTACAGGAGGTCCATAACACAGTCGAGCACCATGGTACCTACCACACTTACTGTACTGCTCTGTAGTAGGTCGTGGCCCTCCAATCACTATACCCTTTTACTGGAGCTATGGCCGGATAAATGGAAGGCTTACTGTCCTATCCCAGATCTCCTCAATCTTCGACCTCTTCCTAGAAAATCTCCAACTTCCTCTATAACTGAAACCTCTATCCACTGTCGATCTCTTCTATCTTTGTCCCTCACTCTACTAACCTTCCCAAACTTTGAGGTAACTCATTCAATATACTGTTCACACAACTGTGCCCTATGTACTGTCTCCTCATAGGTCGGTATATCAAAAGGAACCAATCGGGATCTAATGGCTAGTCTTAATCCATCCACCAACTTTGGAACCTTTTTGACCTCACTGTCCATAGTGTCAAGGTCATACCTGCCCAGGGAGATAAATGTCGTCGCATACTCATCCACTGATCTTCTCCCCTGGGTCAATCCCAAAAATTCCATCTGCAGCTTCTGCTGCGCAGTATTCGGAACATATTACCTCTGAACGGCCTCCAAAAATATATCCTATGTGATCTCTGTATGTCAGGCCCTCAAAATGGTTTTGGTGGACTTTCACCAATGCTCTGTCAATCCCTTCAACATGAATTCGACAAAAGTAACCATCTCTATAGTAGTGCACTTGAAAAATCCATATAACTTTTCAATCTCATTAACCCAATCCTCTGCAGCTACAGGGTCTTTAATCCCACTTAAAGACGACGATCTAAACTTCTAGAACTGTCGTCATCTATCTAGGTCACATCCATAATCCCAACCGCTACAACCTTGTGGTGAAGCAACAGTAGAAGGCATATCCTGTACTGGTGGGGCTGTGGGATGTAAGGCCCATAAATTTTCATGTATTATTTCTGATTCTGGAATGTACAAATAAGTTACATTATATATGAATCATAAGAAATAGATTTTTTAAGTTCTAAGTGCGAATGAAATGGAAATGAGTATAGGAGCAATTGAATGGGAGTTTAACTTTGGAAATCTAGGAAAACTTACAGTAGAAATGCTGTAGATACAGGGCAGATCGATCTCATTGTAAGGAGAGATCGATCCCATTGCCTTGGAATACAATGCCAAGCATTCTACAAGAGGGAGATCGATCCCTCATTCAAGCAAATCGATCTCAATTTGCTTCTGCTGGGACAAGATCGATCTCCTTCCATAAGGTAGATCGATCCTTAGTTCTCTCTAGTTAGCAAAGATCGATCTCCTCTCAAGGCCAGATCGATCTCTAAAGCCTTCTACTGAACCAGATCGATCTTATCCCATGAGCAAGGAATCAATCTCATCTCTTGAGCAGATCGATCTCATCCAAGGAGGCAAATCGATCCCCTAGCCTGTAAGTCAAATTCTGAAGAAGTTAAACAAGGGCAGATCGATCTCTCACCCTAGGAGATCGATCTGATGAGGTAAATTCTATAAAACCCTACAGCTGAAGTCCTACATTTCACGAAACAACTCATCTTCCTCCATTTTTAACAAGTGACCTAGCTATCTCACTCTAAAATCATAACCTTTCAATCAGAATTGAGAGAAGTTCCTTTGAACAAAGTTGTTACTTTTGAGGAAGAGAATAACATAGTCAAATATTACAAGCTGAAACATTGGATTGAAGGAGCAAAGAGATTTTTCCCCAATTTGGCAAAAATGGAGAAAAATTAAGCTAGGTAAGATTTCCATACACCATCTTCTAGTATGTTAATCTAGACATTTGGATGTGTTGATTGGTGTATGTATTATGGGCTAAAATATTGATGAACATGATTAAACAACCATGACCTAGAATGGGTTTAGTGAGAGAAAGTTGAAATGGCATGGAGTTAATGATGATTTAAACATGTAGAGATGTTAGTAAGAATGTATAGATGATTTTAAGATAACTTTGTGAAATCCATATGTTGGAATGGATGATGATTGAAAATGGGCATAAGAGGTGTTTGATGAAATGCTATAGAGAAGGAAAAATGATGAACTTAAGGCAATATGAGCTTAATACTGATTCAATGTGAATCAATAGACTTGATGAGTCTAATAGACTCTCGAGAAATAAATAGAACAATCAAAATGGACTTAAAAGAGTATAAGGTCCAAAAGGATGTAACGAGGCCAAATTGGTGTAAAATGGCCCAATGCATTGAATTGAACTTTATGCAAGTGAGAATTAAGTATATTAAGTATGCTAATGTGAGTAGCAAATGCTTGCAGCTCATGGAGATAAAATTGGAGCCAATAAGACCGAATCACGAGCATTGGAAATCAAGGAAAGGGATTCAAGCGTGATTCGAAGTAAGGGATTTATGCGAGCTATTAAAGATAGCTAAACGTACGTTTCTTACCTACTGTGTGCAAATAGATACGATAAAGTATTCAGATATTGAAATAGCTATGTGAAATCTAAGTATGAGAAGAAGCCTATAAGTATGAATTGCATGACTTCAATGTTCTTATTATGAAAAGAGGTTTTGCAAGTGTTTTGAGAGTGGGTAATAATAGACTGGCTCTCGGTTTAGCTATTTTACACGAAAAGCATTTAACGAGTCATTGAAGAGAGATTTAGCCTCTCACTCATACTAGTGAATGAAGCTATCTATTTCTTTTCTGTGTGAACTTGTGCTAGAGACAAAGTGGCAACGGTAGATTTCCCAGCCTTGCTCGCACAACATTTTAAAAGGTTTTTAAAAAAAGCAAAAGGTGCTAGAGCTGAGTGATGCTGTGTGATCCACTCGAGAGCTCGCACTAGATTTTGGGAATCATGCTAGAGCCATCGAGTACTGCTAAGTGATTTTACTCTGACTATGCTCAAATGTGACTCCCTCGATTTAAAGTGATTATAAGAAAAACCATGCTAGATGCCTCAAGTATGCTGTGTGATCTTACGCTGATTTGCTCGCATGTGGTTTTATAGACTTTACTGTGTGATAAGCAAAATCGTGCTAGATGCCTTAGGTATGCTGTGTGATCTTACACTAAGTTGCTCGCACGTGGTTTTATGGACTTTACTATGTGATAAGTAAAACCATGCTAGATGCCTCAGGTATGTTGTGTGATCCTACGTTGAGTTGTTCGCATGTGGTTTTATAAGCTTTTTGTGTGATGAGTAAAATCGTGTTAGAGTCATCGTGTATTGCTGAGTGATCTTGCATAGACTTGCTCGCACGTGATTTTTGAGACAATGGAAATGGGTGGTAAAGGATCCACGGGAGCACACTGTACCATGAGCGTTAGCCATAGAGTACGATGTGTCGTGATATCTTAATGATTCTATGTGGGCTGAAGGGATGGTTGATCCGCCTCCCCAAGCATGGGATTTTCGTACACCTGATCAGTGTTTCCTGGAATCCAAACTATGGCCATAAGTCTTTTATCTATGTGATATGACATTTTGTCGCTACTGTGTGAGGTGACAGATATCCCCCTGCTGTGTGATACAGGGTGATATGATATCCCATACTATGTCTCATGTAAATTTATTTACTAAGTGATTTGCTAAATGTAAAGCAATTTCTAAGTGTGTACTGTGTGGATTGAGAGAGTATGTTGTGTGTTTAAAGAAAGAAATATGCATATATCCATCTAGCGAATTAATGATTTTTACAATTGATGGAAGCTTTTTTCAAAGAATGCATGTGTTTTATAAGGAAAATGAATGTTTATATTTTAAGCATGTAGATAGTGTAATTGTTTACCTGCTTTCGTATTTTTCCTTACTGAGCGTGTTAGCTCACCCCCTTATTTCCTCCTCCACAGATTCTATGCAGTAGTGAGTTATTGCAGTTGTTTCTGCTATGGTGTTCTCCAATTCTCCAGCAGTACAGAGGTATATACTTATGAGAGAAAAATTTTGTATCCTGCAAATTAGTGCACAGTAAAGCTATCTTTTGTACGAATGGGATGTATATAATAGAAACTGATGTAAATTCTTTTGCATAATTATAAAACTACGGTGTCTATTTTCATTTAATGAACTTAAATTATAAAATGGATAAGGTGTGATATGGATGTTAACTCACAACCCAACTGTTAGTAGTAAGATAAGTCACGGGAAGAGGGGTGTGACATCGGAGTATCTGTAGTCTAAGGTCTCTAGGCTTACTGTGCAGACATCTCAGGAGCAGTCGCCTATTCAGCATCACCTGTGCCACTGGACCTTGCCCGCCCCCAGTTCCAGGTATCGATTGAGCAATCAACTCGAAAATCGTCTCTAAGCTTCGCTCTATCCTTGCAAAGCGTGCCTCAATACTCTCGGGTCTCTCTGTCAGACCCTGTCGAGCATGCTCAACTTCAGCCTCCACCTATATCTCCTCCAGCATCTCATGTGGTAACAATTCAGCACGGCTCTCAGGCCTACCCCTACGACCTCTGGCTCGTGCTCTCGCCCCTTTATCGTGACTGGTAATAGGCATAATGCCAAGATTCCTACATTCACAATCATTTCTTAATCAAACCCATCTTGATATACACAGTTGTATCTAAACAAGCAGAGTAACATGAGGATATAATTTTCCTAATTATTTACACTAACACATATCAGAGCAACTCTGCTCTGACACCACCTCTGTCACGACCCTCAATTTACCAAAGATCCATTACAAAATTTTTCATTTTTTGTTTATTATTTAACCCATTATTCTTACATTCCTCTGATTATGAATAGCTTCACCACTAATAGTTAGGCTATGTGTCGATGTAAATCTCATTCAATCATACCATTTCAATTTACAATTTATTTAAAGGTAAACACTTGCATTTCTTAATCAAAGTTGATATTTACATGTGTTTACAATTCTTTACATCCCCAAATGTTACATTCAAAATATTACTCTGCGATTGAATGTCTAGATACAAAACTGTACAAATGTGTATACCTTCAAATGATGGGATGCAGCGGACTCCAAAAATCAACCCCTCAATCTCTCTCAATCTACTGAAAGTGCTCTGTAGATGGGGAAAATAAGGGGGTGAGTAAACCACGCGCTCAGTAAGGTAATCATGCAAGCAAGTAGATAACTGTACTATCTACATGATCGTGATGCCATGCGTAAAACCAAGCAGTTACTCGTCATACCCGAAATCATCAGTTCATGCACATGTTCATGATATGTAAAGTAGTTAATGCTATTCAAATTAGTGCACAAGTCATAAATAAAGCGTGGAAAATCATCATGCAAGGTGAACTTAAAAAGAATTCATACTCAACACAAATCAGTGCCCAAGTCGTAAATAAAGCATGGAAAATCATCATGAAATTTGTACCTATAATAGTTCATGATCAACTCAAATCGAAAACAAATCACCATTCGTCAGGACTCAGCCTCTCCCTTAGACTGTCCTGACTGACAAAAACAATTTAGAAATATAGATTCATCATAAAACAATTGACATGTGAGATAGGAAAATAATTATAAGGGCAATAACTAGGACTATGACCATATCCTCTGTGATCGCAGGCTACACTGATCCTAGTGTGCAGGGTATCACCTCTATCTGCTTCCGCACGAGAGGTGGATCACGTCCAACCCGTCGGTCCATAGCATATCTAACCTTTGTCCGAAGACGGCATATATAAATATCATACACGGTACAACGTACTCCATGCTATATGCACGGTACAACGTACCCCGCAGACCCATATCATCACATCATATCATGCCACATCTCAAATACGCACGTACGAGCCTATTTAATCTATGTGACACACAGTCAACCCAAAACTGCTAGCATGGCTCCCAACATGTCAAAAACCACGTGCGAGTAGTCTCTAGACGGCTGCAAATATGCAGTGAACATCTAATGCGAGCGACGCTCCAGCACCATCATAAAATCCATGTGAAAACTAGTGCGAGCTAGGCTCCAGCACTCATGCATGTTAAACTCTAGTGCGAGCACCGGTTCATCACTAATGCATGTATAAACACGTCAAACCTCGTGCGAGCAATGCTCTAGCACGCTTTATTTTAACAAAACTCATGTAGGTGGCTCATCTATGTACAAGGAATGGTTATTAAATCAAATAAATGCTATTTTCTTGTAAACCATTTAAATACTAGCCAGCCTACCAATTTACATGCTAAAAAGCAGTAAAAAGACTCAAGAACATCATGTTCTGCTTTTCATGAACTTTTGCAAAAATCCCAATTTTCTTTGCCCTTCAAACTTTCATTTCTTTTCAAAGACCCTTAGACACTTTAAGAGATTACAAATGCACCCGAAAATGCATACAGATACCTCTAGAAGCCAAAAAAATTCCCTTACCTCAATTCACTCGGAAGAAACTTCTTCTTCCTTTTCCACTTTTCATGATTGGGCTCAATTTACTCTGGATATATCCTCGGGAGCTGCAAACATTCATCAATCACATGAGTCAATACTGATAACTCATATTCTGACTTCATCCTAGTTAATATATCTTATTGAGTCTAATTCTCTCTTAAGTTCATTTTGATTATTCTATTCACTTCACCTAGGCCCATTGGGCTCCTTAGGTTCATTATCTCTCGTTAGACCAAATTCTGGGTCCATTGACCTTATCGAGTAGATTTCATCACGCTTGGTCCATTTTCACATTTGGCCATGGCATGGTGGCCGAACACCCATCATGCCATTTGTAGCCAATTCAACTAACAAACCCACTTAGTTATACTATCTATCACTTGGTATGCAGGATTTATCCTTAGTTTTCCTTTCATTCATATATTTTCACAAACACCATATATACACCCTTCATAACTTCATCCATTTCCATAAGTTGATTTCACAAAACCATCTTAAAGTCATGCATCTAACATTACTAACACCTTAGTATAACCAATTCATCCTTAAATCCACCCTAGCTCATTTTCTCACACTAAACCCATTTTTAGGTCATGGTTGATTCATCATGTTCTAGGTAGTTTCAACCAACAATACATACACCAATCAACTCATAACAATGTCTAGACAAACATACTTGGAGTTGGTGTATTGAAAACTTAGCTAGCTTGTCTTTTCTCTTTTCTGAAATTGGAAGACCCTTTGCTCTTTTAATCCAACAAGTTGAATGCTGATTCTTAACTATGTTTTTCTCCTCCTCACAATGAAAAACTTTGCTCAATGTAACTTTTCTCAAATCGTTTTGGAAGGGGATGGTATTCTAAAGTGAGAAAGCTTGTTCTTTTTAGGTAAAAATGAAGAGCTGTTTTGTTTTTCTGGAGAAGAAGGCTTTTTCGTTGGGCTTTTATAGAATAGGTGTGGTGAGATCGATCTCCTAGGGTAAGAGATCGATCTTCCCTTGGTTTGAGCTATCGAAACATTCATGTATGAAGGTGAGGGATCGATCTTCTCATTGGGAAGAGATCGATCCTTTCTTGGCAGAATCAAGTGGAGATTGATCTGCTCATAGGGAGAGATCAATATGCTTTCTGGGAATGGATCGATCCTTGCTAGGCAAAAGCAAATGGAGATCGATTTGCTCAAGGGGAGAGATCGATTTGCTCTTGGCAGAATCAAATGGAGATCGATTTGCACTTAGGAGGGGATCGATCCTTTCAAGACAGAACCAAACTGAGATCAATCTGCTTGAGCAAGAGATCAATTTGCTTTGAATAGGGGATCGATCTGACCTTCATTTGGAGCATTCCTGCTGTAAATGTTTCCAGAATTTCAAAGGAAAATTTGTCCTTGATTGCTTCACTAGTCATTTTGTATTTTATTCCCACTTAGAGCATGAAGAGGTTCAGTTCTTATGATTCACATACAAGGTGACTTGTGTGTACTGCTTGGAATTATATTCAGTCTGAAGGGTTTTAATTTCATTTGTTTAGTCTGTGGCCACTTCAGCCCTTATTTAGCCACTACATGAATTCATGTATACTCATTCATTCCCTTTGTAATTTTCATTCAAGCCAAAAGCTCTTCTTATGATTCAATTAACGTATGGAAATGTGTTACATCATATGAATCATAAGGAATACATCACTAAAAGTGGGTCTCACAGTTATTATATACGAATTCTGGTAATGGCAAATGGTCCTTCCAAGAGCCTTTAAAATCCTTGGTATATGCTTTCAATTCCATATTGGCATAGGTAAAGGTTGTAATAACCTCATAGGGCTATGGTGTTTTATCTTGATCTGCTAACATTTGAGACATTTAGTCACAAGTTCAGTTATATCTCTTATCATACCTGATTACTAATTACTTTCAAGATATTTTGATAAATCTTACTATTCTTCAGATGCGAAGTATATCTCTATGAATGAGCTTCTGACAACATCAATTCCTTTAACTATAGATCATTAGGTAGACAATTCTGCTTCTAAATCTTAATAAATCATCACTGTCAATACCAAATCTGTTATAGTACCCTTTGGTATCTAACTAGCCATATCGATACAGTGTTTATCATTACACTGAGCCTATATGATTTGATTAATCAAGTCAGTTTCAACCCTCAGGCTGGCTACCATGTAATGAATGTCAGTATCAGAAGGGGACCACAAGTTGAGGCTCACAAATTATTTCAATAACTCATATTCCCGGACAAATATATATATAACCATCCCAAGGTCACTTCTGCTCAAGGTACTAACTCTAGTCATTTCGTTTATCTCATATTCAATTCCTTCTGTGAAAATAAATATCTAAGACTTTATGATTAATAAGAATTTATAATTTCTTACTATACCAATAGTGACGCCATATCTTCAATGCAAACATTATATTTGTCAATTCCAAATCATGGTTTAGATAGTTCTTCTCATGATCTTTTAATTGGCAAGATCCATAAGCAGTCACCTTTCTATTTTGGATCAATATGGAGCTCATTTCCTGTCTTGAGGTATCTGTATACATTTTTCTCTTAGATTATGGGTTAGGATATTTCTAGACGCTGTCAAGTTTTTCAGACAGAGAGGTATTTTGGAATACCTTTATTAGTCATCAAATCTAACCACATAAACTAATTATAGCCATAGAGGTTCAAGATTCAGTCCTAATTGAAAGTAGGATACCAAAGTTTATCGTCATTCTCATTTATCCTTTGGACACAATTCATTCTCAATTCATATCACTTAATCTGAATTATTTGTTATCCCAGAAGTATTCATACATCGTATACATCTCTTATCCAAAATATAACTTGTATTCAAAATTTATCACACTTCAAAACTTGTCTCATTTCGTGCATTAATTATAACGAAACCTTTTCATTATTCGAATTAAGTCTCACATTTGAAACATAAGCAGATACAAATTACAATCCTTACATTCAAAACGTATTTCGTATTCTAAAATCTCTTAATAACCCAAAAACTCTGAATCTTCTAAACAGTTTTGGGTCTTTGCCACTGATTTATAAACTCTGTTTTAGGAGAATCCAATTGACACCTGTTCTTGATACAATGTGACATAGAAAGGACATTTGTTATAATCAAAATTATATTTACTGAACTTGGTATACATTCTCTTTTCTCTGATGGTTTGTAAAACAGTTCTCAATGGCTGCTTATGTTTCTTTCCAAGACTTAGGATACACCATAATATCATCGATAAATACTAAAACAAATTTATCCAAGTAAGGCTTAAATATTTCATTCATACAGTTAGTTTAGTAATTCATTCTTCCAGTTACAGTAACTTTACTCTTTTATTACTTTCTTGTCTTTAGTAAAATGATCTCTTTTAGTCATGCTTTTTACCTTTCATTTTCTAGTACTTAGAAGACACGTCTCTCATATCCACACAGTTGTGTCTTATCCACACAGTTGTGTCTTGCGCACTGCTTCCTTATAAATAATCACATCAAATGGAGCTAACCTAGCTCGATTGAGGATCCCAGTCTCTCCTATGAGTTTCTATACTTTCTTCATTTCACAACTCAACGTATCCGGATTATACTTATTCCAAAACTATAAATTTTGATTCATATCCATCCACAAACTTATACCTTATGTCCAATTCAAATATTTCATTTAGTAATTACCATTGTGCCATATTCGGGATGTATTACCATCTAAGGTATACAGAATCACATCTTATGTAACTCTCTAATGTCGAGTCCTCAGAATAAATCGGAGGACATCTATCAAGGTTCAACTTTTCATTCAATAACAATACTACAAAACCTACATTTTTATAGTAGTATACCTTAAGAATTTATATTCATTAGTCCAGTTTTCCTCCATAACCAAATTCTTAATCTTAGTACGTAATTGTGGGCTAACCTCTAAAACTGCCTCAATCAATCAAAGTCACAGTCATACTCTAAATCATCATCACCATTATTGCGCTGCTATCACTTAACCATACATTATCATTATTGTCTCCATGACTCGCTTAAATCTTGCAAAGCGGACTTTAAAATTTTTGGTTAAACTGTGAGGTGCACATTCGGATGAGGATTCAGTATATCTCTAGGTCCTATCTCTACGACCTCAAAAAACAATTCCTTTTCATCTACTTGTATGGTTACAATACATATCAGTCATACCTATTAGTTTTCCTTCATCTAATGACATAATTTCTCAGTAAAACACAGCCAAGTATACCCGTTTGTATCTAAACAATGTACAGTAATGTTGGGGATGTGAACTTTCCAAATTTTCTAACTCCTATCATCAACTCGTATCAGAGTAAACCAACCTTGCTCTGATACCAACTTCTGTAACGACCCATTTTATGGTACAATATGGTTGGGCTACGAGTCGATGTTAGATCAAAACAGTAAATCTTTTATCAAAGCTAAAGGAAATATTTTCGATATATCAGAATAATTGTTCTTTTACAAAATATCTCAGTTCACATTCCCCATAATACATTTTTCCTATACATTATTGTACTTACAAAAATTTTAGATACAAAATAATAATGTCCTGGGTATACCTTCGACATAGAAGAATACTCCGCGAAACTATGACCGTGTAAAGAATCCTACTTATAAAAGCAGTCCTAGCTACTGCTGTAACCCTGTGGAGAAAAGTAAGGGATAAGCTCAACGTGCTCAGTAAGAAAAATTACATGGCATGTAGATAAATACATTATCTATATATGTATATATATATATATGCCAAAATAGGAATTCTCATAAAAATATACAAATAATTTGGCAAATTCAATAATACCAAAGTAAAAAATCGATAACAGTATCAATATCGATAGTATAAATAGTTTACTGCAGTAAATACAAGATTCTAAAACTTTAAGCAATAGAATAAACAATTTTCACAAAATAATATAGTTCATACGGTCAATCCAGTAAATCAAATAGATGAGACAAGGCAGAACATGCTATATCAAAAATCAGAATGACAACTGGCCAACGCCGGTGACTCTGGGCATCATTGATTAGGTGTGTCGGGATGTCAATCGCCATGGGAGTGGTCAGCTACCCTAACAGCTCACAAAACAGAATGTCCACAGACCAGAAAACACGGTACATCGTACTTGTGTGCGTGTTGCACGGTATATCGTACTCTGTGAACCATAGAAATAGAAACAATACTGCAGACAGTAGTGTATCATGATTTAACCATCGCCTTTGTCTCAAAATCAGTGCGAGCCGGACCGTGCGACACACAGTCAGCATGCGCTCAAGCACATTTATCAGTACTAGTTTATAAGAAAATTAATCTCATCAAAATAGTTCTAAAACTCAGTACAGTGCATAAAACCAATTTAAAAGGAGTTGACTTGCCCTTTTTCGGTCAAAATCTCAGTAAATAGTCTATGGTAATTAAATTCAAAATTTTCGATTTAAAAACAATAATTCAAGCTATAGCAGTGTTTATGCAAACAATTTAAATTTATAACGGTAAGGATTAGGTTGTTTAACTAAGGTTTAAAATCTATATTTTTCATCAGAGTTATAAAATCGGCCTAGTATATTTTTATCTATGGTTCAGCAGGGACTGTGTGCAATTATCTCTAGCAGCATACATAATTTTCCTTACCTCAGTGTCCATCAGTGGTTCCTTTATGCCTTAATATCGAGAGTGGATCAGTTTGTTCCTGTTCGTTCATCTCCTCCGCAGCTGAAATAAATTTTCAACTACCTTGATAAATCATTGTCAACTCAAACCTGTTTTACCATATCCCGAAATATCTTAATTTTGGGCTCAATATTTTTCAGTCTATCAAAAAGTTGTGAGTTCTCCTTCTGTAAGACTTGTCAAAGTATAAGAATAACCAAGAAGGCTCTGTGCATCCACCATTTCAAATGTGACATTTCTTAAAATCATTACATATAATTCCCTTGAATTAATAATTACAAGCTAAGCCCTTCAATGTCGTCCTTGCTGCTTTATACCCCTCTAAAAATCAAGGCTCACTGTAATCAAATGAAAATGAAAATAGCTATGAGTGGTGCCTTTCTACAATCCCATGCATGTTTCCATCATCTCACCAAAACTACAAGGAATGACGCAGCTTCTTCTCCCCCTCTTACGTTATTATTCTTCCATCATCTTCATCTTCCTTAAACCCTAGGGGCACAAACTGTCGCCTCCCCTGTTCATGCCTCCACCTCTGCTAGGTCCTCCATGTCTCCTGGAGGCCGAGAAAAGCCCATGCTTCGACTTCAGTTCTGCTCCGGTAAGGAAACAACTTACACAGTCCATGCATTTGCCATGCTCTCTTCCCTTAACTTAGTGTCACGCCCCGGAAGTGCGAAAAATAGGGCTAATTTAAAACTTTTTATTCATTAATTCACAATTAAGAGTGCATTCCTGTGCAGTGTCATACATCATCACCTATATTATACCTCAGGATCTCGTCATTGAATAGTATATCTTATATCATATACATTACTTGATCTCAAGTTAATTAATCCTAATACATCCCATACAATGTTATACATCAAGTGTCTGCAATTATGATAATTGTCTGTGTACATGAAAAGATAAAAGATACCTCAAAATACAATATATGGCCTGGAGCTCAAGTCCTCCAATAGCCACTACTCCGTACGTCGCAGGAAAACCCTTTTCACTTGAAGAAATCTGGGGGGAAAGAAAACAGGTTGAGCTTCTAAATCGCTCAGTAAAGGGGTAAGGGACTCATTTCATAAACCAAATTGCACATTACAAAATATTTATTTGTATGTGAAACTCATTAATCTCATTTGAAAACCATAGCATGAAAGTACTCAAAACGACATTCTCATGTCTCAAATCATGTGAAAACATGAAGTAAAAAAGGCTCAGTCTAGAGCAATAACAAAGCATGTGAAAATAATGCGATAAACGCTTTCTCAATTAACGTGATAAAATCACTGTAATAATAATGCACGTGGCACAGCCACTAAACACACGTGGCATAGCCACTGATTTAAATTCACATGTGGCACAGCCACTAGACACACGTGGCATAGCCACTGAGTTAAATTTACACGTGGCACAGCCACAGGATAGGGTTTCACGTGGCAACGGCCACCAATTAGGGTTCTCACGTGGCAACGGCCACCAAATAGGGTTCTCACGTGGCAATGGCCACCAAATGGGGTTTCTCACGTGGCAACGGCCACCAAATAGGGTTTCTCACGTGCCAACGGCCACCAAATGGGGTTTCTCACGTGGCAACGGCCACCAAATGGGGTTCTCACATGGCAACGGCCACCAAGTATACGTGGCATAGCCACAGAATGGGTTATTCTCACGTTACCAGAACGGAGAAGAATCGGGCTTACATGCTACCAGAGCAATGCCCGGTGTGTACTCAAAATTGCACACCTAAGTCTTAATCACATAAGACTAGTTTGCCTTCACGTAGAACTCATAGTGGTTTTTCTCTCATAAAACTCATTTGAAAACCATTTTGTACTCAACACAAAACATATTGAAACTGAGTCCCAACGGGCAAAACACGCACACATTTCTCAAATCTCAATATTGCCTTAACGTAGAGCCCAGTTATAAACTCATAAAAACATTGGGCTCCAACCGGCTATAAAAATCGTGTGCAATTGTATCACAACATAACACTCAACATGCTTGTTTTATAAATCACAATTCATGCTATAATAGTTTGCAAATCACATACACCAATGGTTTAGTTTCCCTTACCTCTTTGCACCTCGTATAGTGCAATCGTTTCCCCCGTATCACGAACTAGCCTCGCATTCCACTCTGGAACTCCCGAGCTGTCCAAACGATGTTAAAACATCAATATTCAACTACCACATCAACCTCAATTCTCAAAAATCGAGCATAATTGCTCATAACACCTCAAATCTCTTGATTCTCGTAACTCTACCCCAAACTACACTCTCATTCACCACATCTCAACGTTCTACATTTCTCATACCAATTATCTATGCTAATTCATCCCATTGTCTAAATTTCTATTTATAGCTCAAATTCCCAAAATTGCTAAATATCATTATCACTCCAACCACATTGTAATTTCATCAATCCCTAATCATTTTTCAGCTATTTCAACACAATGACAACAACCATTATCATCAAAATCATCTCAAATATCAAGATCGAGGTTTAGAAATTACCCAAAACTTGTGGAGAACTTATCTCTTGCCTCGATTCGATCTGTCTTTCGATTTCCAAGTATGTTGTTCTACCTTTGATGAGGAACAACTTTCCTTCTTGCCACAACTTCTGATTTGGACGGAAATGGGTGCTTTGGATGAGTGAGAAAGCTAGGTTTCGGTGAAAATGGGGGTTGAAAGAAAGAGAAAGTGAGATTGCAGGGGAAAAATAGGAGTTCCTTATATAGGCTGAGGGTAGGAGATCGATCTGGCTCTTAATGAGATCGATCTGCATTTGAATTTTGGGGATGATTTGGGCAATTTTATGCCTAGGAGATCGATCTGTCGAGGGGTGAGATCGATCTCTTTATGGCTTTATGAGATCGATCTGCTCCTTGAGGAGATCGATCTTCTCCCAAACAGAATCATTTGGAGATCGATCTCTTCCTCATGAGATCGATCTTCTCTCAAATAGAATCATAAGGAGATCGATCCTCTTCCATTGGAGATCGATCTGCTCCTTAAATTCCTCCTTCCTTGTCATTTTTAACTCACCAGATCGATCTCTTCTTCTCCCAGATCGATCTGTCCTCATAGCTTCACACTTATTTTAAACACTTAACATATAAATCTCCAATTATCATTCCCACAATTCACTTAGCTCAATAAATTACACTTCAAATTCTTATTACATATTTAAAATATGTCCGAAATTCTTAGATCTCACATCCTCCCCACCTTAAAAAGAATTTGATCCTCCAAATTCAACTCATCTAGTCAAATAGATGGGGGTTTTTCTCCTTCATGAGATTCTCTAGTTCCCACGTTGCCTCTTCCATTGAGTGATGTTTCCACAAAACTTTCACTAATGGGATGCTCTTAGTTCTCAGTACCTTCTCTCTTCTATCGAGAATCTGGACGGGTTCCTCAGTGTAGCTCATATCCTCTTGAATGTCCATCTCGTCATACTCTATGACATGAGAAGGGTCCGGGTGGTACTTCCTCAACATAGACACATGAAAAACATTGTGTATTCCGGACATCTGTGGGGGTAATGCTAATCTGTAAGCTACCTCTCCCACTCTCTCAAGAATCTCGAATGGTCCTACGTATCGAGGACTCAATTTCCCTTTCTTCCCAAATCGTATGATACCCTTACTCGGTGATATTTTCAGAAATACTGCATCACCAACCTCAAACTCGAGTGGCCGTCTATGCACATCCGCGTAGCTTTTCTGTCTACTTTGTGCAGCCCGTAACCTCTCACATATGAGTTTCACACTCTGTACGGCTTGCTCAACAAGCTCGGGAGCATTTATCTTTCTGTCACCGACTTCTTCCCAAGCTACAGGGGATCTACACCTCCTACCATATAGAGCCTCAAAAGGTGCCATACCAATACTCGCATGATAGCTGTTATTGTATGCAAACTCTGCTAGAGGTAGATGATCATCCCATGATCCCTTAAATCCATCGTACACGCCCTCAACATATCCTCCAAGGTCTGAATAGTCCTCTCTGACTGACCATCTGTCTGAGGATGATAGGCGGTACTGAAACTCAATCGAGATCCCATGGACTCAAGAAACTGGGTCCAAAATCTGGAAGTAAACCGAGAATCTCTATCAGAAGTAATACTCACTGGAGCCCCATGTAATCTAGCTATCTCGCTGACATACAGCTCAGCTAAGGCATCCACAGTATCCGTGCTCTTGATGGCAAGGAAGTGGGCACTCTTGGTCAATCTATCCACAATGACCCATATCACGTCACGACCTCTTCGGGTCCTCGGTAAACCCATAATAAAGTCCATAGTGACATGCTTCCATTTCCATGTAGGTACGGGTAAGGGCTGTAGTAGTCCTCCGGGCTTCCGATGCTCAGCTTTCACTTGCTGGCATACTAAACACCTGGCCACATACTCTGCCACGTCTCGCTTCATACCACTCCAATAATACACCTTTCTCAAGTCTCGGTACATCTTAGTACTCCCTGGGTGCATGGTGTATCGCGAGCAGTGGGATTCTCTCAGTATTTGTCTCTTCAGGGTATCATCGTCCGGTACACAAATCCATCCTCTGAATCTCAACAATCCATCCTCACTGACTGTGAGATCCGACTGCGAACTCTGTTCAGCTTGGCTAATCATATCTATCAATCTCTGATCACTGCGCTGCCCAGTTCTAATCTGATTCATGATCCTGTGCTCTATTCGCAAGCTAGCCACAAATCCAGTCTCTATCTCTTTAACTCTGATCCGAAGTTCGGTAAACTACTCCAGTAAATCCCATTCCCTGATCATCATAGCAGATATCATACTCTTCCTGCTCAGGGCATCAGCAACCACATTCGCCTTGCCCGGATGATATAGAATCTCGCAGTCATAATCCTTAAGGAGTTCCATCCATCTCCTTTGTCTCATGTTTAACTCTTTCTGATCAAAGAGATATCTTAAACTCTTGTGATCAGTGAAGATTTGGAATCTTTCCCCATATAAGTAGTGTCGCCAGATCTTCAAAGCAAATACCACAGCGGCTAACTCCAAATCATGCGTGGGGTGATTCCGCTCATGGTCTTTCAACTGTCGCGATCCATATGCGACCACTCTTCCGTGCTGCATAAGCACACACCCCAATCCTTGATGAGATGCATCACTATACACCGAAAATCCTCCTGATCCCTCAGGAATAGTTAACACAGGTGCCGCTGTCAACCTCCTCTTTAATTCCTGAAAACTGAGCTCACATTGATCAGTCCATATAAATGGAGTCTCTTTGCGCGTGAGCTTAGTCAAAAGGGCGGCAATCCGGGAAAATCCTTCCACAAATCTTCTGTAATACCCTGCCAAACCAAGGAAGCTTCGTACCTCAGTAACTGTCCTCGGACTCTCCCAATTAAGCACAGCCTCCACCTTACTTGGGTGCACTGATACTCCTTCCTCTGAGACTATATGACCAAGGAAAGCTATCTGATCCAGCCAAAACTCACACTTACTAAGCTTTCTATATAATTGCTTATCTCGGAGTATCTGTAGTACTAACCACAAATGCTGTGCATGCTCCTCATACGACTGAGAGTATACCAGGATATCATCAATAAAGACTATCACAAATTTATCCAGATAGTCTCTGAACACCTCATTCATCAATCTCATAAACGCTGCAGGGGCGTTCGTCAATCCAAAGGACATCACCAGAAATTCATAATGGCCATACCTCGTCCTGAAGGCCGTCTTTGGAATATCTTCTTCCTTGATCCTCAATTGGTGATAGCCCGATCTCAAATCAATCTTAGAAAAGACTGATGCCCCTCTCAGCTGATCAAGTAGATCATCAATCCTGGGCAATGGGTATTTATTCTTCACCGTGGCTTTATTCAACAACCAATAGTCTACGCATAATCTGAGACTACCATCCTTCTTCTTGACAAATAAAACCGGTGCTCCCCACGGTGAAACACTGGGCCTAATGAACCCTTGATCCAATAACTCCTGTAGTTGTTTCTTCAATTCCTCAAGTTCCACTAATGCCATCCTGTAGGGAGGTTTAGAGATCGGCTGAGTATCTGGTACCAAATCAATGGTAAACTCCAGCTCTCTCTCTGGTGGTAAACCTAGTAACGCATCTAGGAAAACATCCGAAATTCACACACCACAGGTATATCCTCAATCCTCGGATGTTCCCGCTCATCGTCTGAGATGAGTGTCTCGTAACCTTCACATGAACAATCATATTTAATATTCTCCAAAATAATATCGAAATTCTCAAATTACTTACTAGAATTCCACATATTCATTTTCTCAATATCTCAATCGTACACTGTAAGGTTCAGGTAGGGAGAAAGTTACAATCTTAGTGTAGCAATCTAAGCTCACTCGATTGGCTGCCAACCAATCCATTCCCAAAATTACATCAAATCCATGTATATTCAACATGATTAGATCTGCTAACATCCCTCTATCTCCCACCTTTATCTCACATCCTCTACAGATTAACTCAGTTCTCTGGGATTCACGCATAGGGGTATTTACATGTAGTATATATTCTAGAGGTTCAAACTTCAAGTTTAATCTACATGCAAAATGCTCAGAAATAAACGAATGCGTGGATCCTGAATCAATCAACACATGAGCCTTATGATTACAGATAGAGAGTGTACCTCTTATAGTTTTTGCAGAAGTGTCAGCGGTCTCCTTATCTAGGGCAAACACACGTCCCTGGGTAACAGGTCTCTTTCCTTTCTCTGCAGCAGTGGCCTGTCTCGGGGGATTCACTCTCTGAGGCTGTTGTCTAGTGGGCTCCAATACATGTGGTTTCTGAGGTTGAGGGCAATCCTTCACCATGTGACCCATGTCTCCACATTTAAAACATCCATGGATCGACCCAGTACAACTTCCCTCATGCATTCGGCCACAATTTCTGCAAAACCTTGTCTCTGGCCTGACATCTCGAGGGGTCTCTCTAATGTTAGGGTACCCTCTGGGTCTCTCTAATCTGCCTTTCTGTACCTCAATCCTTCTTCTTCTGAAGGAACCTCTCCGAGCCTCTGTTTGGAAAATCGCTGGCCTCTTGCCCTTATCTCTATCCACTGCTCTGAGCTCATTCTGGGATTGTACCATTTCAATTCCTCTTTCAATCTCTTGTGCTCGTCTCAGAGCATCTTCAAACTCAGTAATACATAGTCCTATCAATCTATCTCTGATGATGGGCTTCAATCCATACACAAATTTCTCTGTGCGGAGCTCTTCATTCTTAAAGGTCTCTGGGTCCTATCTCAATAACGCTGTGAATTGGCTCTCATAGTCATCCACAGACATGTCACCCTGTACCAAACTCAAAAACTCAGCCTGTTTCTTTCTCTGGGCGGCTCGTGGTACATATTGGGTCCTAAAGGCTGTTTGAAACTCTTCCCAACCAATCACATCCTGGCGGGACATCAGAATACCCTGGGTAGTACCCCACCAATCTCGAGCTCTCCCTTTCAACATATAGATACTCATACTGACCCTCTCAGCATCGGTGCACCCCAGATAATCAAATATAATTCTTAACTCCGTCAGCCACTCCTCAGCCTCTGTAGGATCCTTCTTTCCCTTAAATGTGGGCGGATTTATGTTCAGAAAATCCTTCAGTCGGACCATACTTCTATCATCAGGCTAAGTGACGGGAGGTATTGGGGGTATGGGAGGTCCTTGTGGTGGTGTAGGAGTAGTACCCGAGGCATTAACTCCAAAGTGTTGCGCGAATAATGCTGCCATCTGCTCAAAACCTTGCCTCACATCGGTCTCAATCTGATTAAATCGAGAGTTAGGACTCTCTGGTTGTGGGACAGGTGGTGGAGGGGACTCTGCCTGCCTCCTCGAACGACCTCGTCGCCCACTCATTCTCTATCTTAACTCGTCTCCTGCGCGTACATATCAGAATCGATTGAAAACTCAATCCTCAATTTCAGTTCATGACCAGACTATTACAGACACTTGGGATGTATTCTATTTCACTTAACCGACACTGACAGTACTAGACACCCTAAGCTCTGATACCAAGAAAACTCTGTCACGCCCCGGAAGTGCGGAAAATAGGGCTAATTTAAAACTTTTTAATCATTAATTCACAATTAAGAGTGCATTCCTATGCAGTGTCATACATCATCACCTATATTATACCTCAGGATCTCGTCATTGAATAGTATATCTTATATCATATACATTACTTGATCTCAAGTTAATTAATCCTAATACATCCCATACAATGTTATACATCAAGTGTCTGCAATTATGATAATTGTCTGGGTACATGAAAAGATAAAAGATACCTCAAAATACAATATATGGCCTGGAACTCAAGTCCTCCACTAGCCACTACTCCGTACGTCGCAGGAAAACCCTTTTCACTTGAAGAAATCTGGGGGGAAAGAAAACAGGGTGAGCTTTTAAATCGCTCAGTAAAGGGGTAAGGGACTCATTTCATAAACCAAAATTCACATCACAAAATATTTATTTGTATGTGAAATTCATTAATCTCATTTGAAAACCATAGCATGAAAGTACTCAAAACGACATTCTCATGTCTCAAATCATGTGAAAACATGAAGTAAAAAGGCTCAGTCTAGAGCAATAACAAAGCATGTGAAAATAATGCGATAAACGCTTTCTCAATTAACGTGACAAAATCACTGTAATAATAATGCACGTGGCACAACAACTAAACACACATGGCATAGCCACTGATTTAAATTCACACGTGGCACAGCCACTAGACACACGTGGCATAGCCACTGAGTTAAATTTACACGTGGCACAGCCACAGGATAGGGTTTCACGTGGCAACGGCCACCAATTAGGGTTCTCACATGGCAACGGCCACCAAATAGGGTTCTCACGTGGCAACGGCCACCAAATAGGTTTCTCACGTGGCAACGGCCACCAAATGGGGTTTCTCACGTGGCAACGGCCACCAAATAGGGTTTCTCACGTGCCAACGGCCACCAAATGGGTTTCTCACGTGGCAACGGCCACCAAATGGGGTTCTCACATGGCAACGGCCACCAAGTATACGTGGCATAGCCACAAAATGGGTTATTCTCACGTTACTAGAACGGAGAAGAATCGGGCTTACATGCTACCAGAGCAATGCCGGTGTGTACTCAGAATTACACACCTAAGTCTTAATCACATAAGACTAGTTTGCCTTTACGTAGAACTCATAGTGGTTTTTCTCTCATAAAACTCATTTGAAAACCGTTTTGTACTCAACACAAAACATATTGAAACCGAGTCCCAACCGGCAAAACACGCACACATTTCTCAAATCTCAATATTGCCTTAACGTAGAGCCCAGTTATAAACTCATAAAAACATTGGGCTCCAACCGGCTATAAAAATCGTGTGCAATTGTATCACAACATAACACTCAACATGCTTGTTTTATAAATCACAATTCATGCTATAATAGTTTGCAAATCACATACACAAATGGTTTAGTTTCCCTTACCTCTTTGCACCTCATATAGTGCAATCGTTTTCCCCGTATCACGAACTAGCCTCGCATTCCACTCTGGAACTCCCGAGCTGTCCAAACGATGTTAAAACATCAATATTCAACTATCACATCAACCTCAATTCTCAAAAATCGAGCATAATTGCTCATAACACCTCAAATCTCTTGATTCTAGTAACTCTACCCCAAACTACACTCTCATTCACCACATCTCAACGTTCTACATTTCTCATGCCAATTATCTATGCTAATTCACCCCATTGTCTAAATTTCTATTTATAGCTCAAATTCCCAAAATTGCTAAATATCATTATCACTCCAACCACATTGTAATTTCATCAATCCCTAATCATTTTTCAGCTATTTCAACACAATGACAACAACCATTATCATCAAAATCATCTCAGATATCAAGATCGAGGTTTAGAAATTACCCAAAACTTGTGGAGAACTTATCTCTTGCCTCGATTCGATCTGTCTTTCGATTTGCAAGTATGTTGTTCTCCCTTTGATGAGGAACAACTTTCCTTCTTGCCACAACTTCTGATTTGGACGAAAATGGGTGCTTTGGATGAGTGAGAAAGCTAGGTTTCGGTGAAAATGGGGGTTGAAAGAGAGAGAAAGTGAGATTGCAGGGGAAAAACAGGAGTTCCTTATATAGGCTGAGGGTAGGAGATCGATCTGGCTCTTGATGATATCGATCTGCATTTGAATTTTGGGGACGATTTGGGCAATTTTATGCCTAGGAGATCGATCTGTCGAGGGGTGAGATCGATCTCTTTATGGCTTTATGAGATCGATCTACTCCTTG
The DNA here is from genome assembly GCA_033439115.1 of Firmiana major. Classification (NCBI taxonomy): domain Eukaryota; kingdom Viridiplantae; phylum Streptophyta; class Magnoliopsida; order Malvales; family Malvaceae; genus Firmiana; species Firmiana major. The sequence goes on from CM065905.1 coordinate 47,667,144, forward strand.
AGGAGATCGATCTTCTCCCAAACAGAATCATTTGGAGATTGATCTCTTCCTCATGAGATCGATGTTCTCTCAAACAGAATCATAAGGAGATCGATCCTCTTCCATTGGAGATCGATCTGCTCCTTAAATTCCTCCTTCCTTGTCATTTTTAACTCACCAGATCGATCTCTTCTTCTCTCAGATCGATCTGTCCTCATAGCTTCACACTTATTTTAAACACTTAACATATAAATCTCCAATTATCATTCCCACAATTCACTTAGCTCAATCAATTACACTTCAAATTCTTATTACATATTTAAAATATGTCTGAAATTCTTAGATCTCACACTTAGTTTCGAATGGAGTCTAAGACTACAAGTTTTCCAAGCCTTCTAAATACCTAAAACAGCTCCCTCGTAGATCTTTGTTTCATGTTTCTTGCCTTGTATATTTCCCTTTATTCATTTCGTTCTTCTTCCTCTCACCCCTGATCATCAGTTTCATGTCTTCCTCTCTCGTCTTTCTCGTTTAGTTTCTCTCTTACAATCACAGAAAGTAATATTGCCAATGGCTCCCCGGATCAGACCCTATGTTTGCTTTTCCCTCGGCAGAGCTCTCCTCAAACGTTATTGTTTCCATTAAATTTGTGTGACACTTGTTGTGTCTACTGCACTGCCATCCCCTCATTTATTTTCGGTGTAGGTTTTCCATAGTCCCCTACTGATGGAACATCACTTAGACTTTCAAAAGTTTTTGTATTTTAAAGTGTTTTGACTGCTGTGTTTGTTAGAAGCTTCGGTCTTCCCTATTGCTTCGGTTTCCTTTCATCTCCCACATTCCTTCTAGCTACTCATCATCAGTAGCAATCTACTGCACTTTTTGGGTTTGGCTTCATTTGAAGCCAAACCATATGCCATCTGCTTCATTCTCCCCTTAAAACAGAGAGTCTTCATACTTGTATTCCTTCTTCACATCTCCCGGGTTGATCATAGTCATCACCAAAAGCCTATTGCTTTAAAGTAGATTAGGTTGGCTTCTTTGGTAGCCAATCATTATTCCTTTAAAATGTTAGAATGGTCTTCATTTATAATATGATTAATGGGGGTTTAACATTATATTATGTTTCAATTGGTATCACATATAGTTTGCATTTATTTATGCTACAAAAATAAAATATTTATCTACTTAAACTTATTTAAATTTCTTATGCCATAAATATGTTTAAATTTGATCATCCACTAATAAGCATGTTCGTAATTCCAATCATTTACTTGCTAATTATCGTTTAACCCGGATACATGAAAATTCGTGGAGTTTACAAATTACTAAGGAATTTGATGAAGAGATTGCAAAATTTAAAATGCCTAAGGATACAAAATTTTACCGCAAGGGTAAACCTGTTTTTACTATTGATGTTATTAATCTTGTTATGCAAAGTAATTTGTTCTTTGAGGAACTTGACATGAAAAAATAAAGAGAAAGTAAAAAGAATAAAAAAGGCAAAGGAGAAAAAGAAAATGGAAGGCAAGAAGAGAAAGAAAGAACAAGTCAAAAAGATTATGGAAAGAAAGAGAATGAAATTTGAAGTTGGCTATGAGAGGTAATAAGAGTCGAGCAAACAACATTAAACAAATGCACTGCTTAAGAGGTAACCCAAGGATTGAAAAATGAAGGAGTATCACTTACTTTTCCTTTTAATTTTGAATTAGTCTTTTTTTTTTTTTGGATAATAGACTTACTTTGGGGACAAAGTAAGAATTAAGTGTGGGGGAGACAGGGTAAAGTTTTAGAAAATTTTTGAGCAATTTTTTTTTCATTTTTTGTTTGTCGCAACTTTAAACTCAATATTATGAATTTTTTTTTGTCTGTCTCAACTTTATAATATAGTTTTGTTCATTCATTTTAATACTATAGGAATTTTATGTTTCGATCTTGATATATATTATAGTTATCGAAATATTAAAGAAAGAAAAAAAGTTTTTGTTATTCGAGTACTTCATATAATATAAAGAATTTGAATTTTCAGAAAAAGACTTTCAGTTTTTAGTTAATATTAGGAAAAGTTAAGTATTAAATCAAAATGATCGTGATATTTTTCTCTTTTGATAATTAATTCTAACTTAAACAAGGTTTTGTAAAAGAGTTGAAAGTATTTTGATTGTCATGATTGTTGAAGTGAGTACTTTCAAAAGAGTTTTATGTAAATGCATGATAAAATGATTGTTCATTTGATGCTTATAATGTGATTTTACCTATTGAAATTAGTCTTAAGCAAGGTTCAAGTAAACAATGATGTCTTTAAGAAAAAAAGTGAAAAAGAAAAGAAAAAATATATATATGAAATAAAAGAATTCTTGATTTACTGTTGATGCTTGTAGTAATAGAGATGGAAAAGTTGCATGCTTATGTTACATGTTTCAATTAATGTTAGTTATGCTGTAGTAATAGAGATGGAAAAGTTGCATGCTTATGTTACATGTTTCAATTAATGTTAGTTATGCATTTTATATTGGCTTATTTAAAGGTATGCCTGAAAATGAAATTAATGATTGAGATATGATTGACTTGATTATTTGATTTTGTTAAGTTATGAATTGAAAATTAAAAGATTGAAAATTATTCATAATCATTGTTAAAAATTTTCTAACTTGTTAGGATTGAGTCTAAGTAAAGATTTGTGGGCATATCTCCTGAAAGTCCTCACGAGACACAACTCGTCCACTAGGGATGACCTAGAGGTTTAAAGGCTTATTGCATAGGCTAAATGCAATCGTGACTACTGAGAAAGTGTGTTAGGAGTTGAAACCTAGGATGAGAAATTTATGAATATTGTCTAATAATATTCTTTTACCTTTACATTGTGTTTAAAAGTGCTAGGTAACGTTCTTTTGATGATATAGGCAACTAAAATAAGGTATTGGGAGAAAATTGAGCTAAAAGGACACTTTTTGTAAAACCTAACCAATAGAGACATTTTGGCAATTCACATCAGTTCAAATTTTTAGGGAAAAAGTGATTTTCAACAAAGTTGTAGAGAACTTCTCAAGCTTTCTGTAATGTCTAAGAACATCTAAATCGGAGTTCGTTTGATGGGTCAAAAGTTTTTGCAAAGTTGGCATTAAAAATTAAGAAAGTCAAACTCGTGGTCAAAGTGAAATTGTAAGAAGGATAATTGACAAAATTAATTAAAGCTTTTCTGGAAGATAATTACAAGAAAAGAGAAGATATTTGGTGAATTGGCAAGATAAGCCAACACTCCAAGATAATTGTTATTATTAGATAATTATTAATAATTTTAATTTAAGTTTCACATTAAATATGATTTGTATAATTCCCTCACTATAAAAAGAGAATTTAGAGGGCTAATTAATTCATCAATTGACTTAATTTTTATTTTATAAAATTTTTTAACTATTCTTTTATTTTTATAAAATTCTTTTTCATAAAAATAGCCTTGACCGATTGATATTTTATATTATTAAATCTTTATCGATTTTTTTTTTATAATAGCTTGCGATTTATTTTGTTCTTCTTGCATGATTGTTTTCTTTCTTTCTTTTTTTTTTCTTTCTTGCATTGTCGAATTAATCATAATTAATATAAACGTGCCTGATTTCTCCTTTTAATATTATAAAGTAGTTGCAGAAAGTTTTAATAATTAGTCTTTAAATTGATTTGTAGACGCCATATTTTGTTTGGGTTATTGAGCTTTTCAAAATTATCGAGACTACTAGGTTTATCAAATTCTCGATCTTTATTGGGCTTAATAAGCTATTGGAATTATTTTTAGTTTGAAATTTGAGCTCAAATTAAATTTAAAGCCTAAATTGAGCTTATAACCCATATCAATCCAAGGCCCGATTATTTATATCTTAACTCTTGTTTTAGTTCAAATTTATATTATTTTATCTTACTATTTGTTTTATTATTTACATTTTATTACTCTTTGTTCAAGTCTTAACTCTTGTTTTAGTCCAAATTTATTTTATTTTATCTTACTATTTGTTTTATTATTTACATTTTAAATGAAAACAGAAAAGGATAATGAAAAAATAAATAAATAAAACAAATAAGGATATTAGTTTAGTAAGATTTTTAAAAACTAAAAAAAATCAAAATAAAAAAGATAAAGATAGAAAATTGAATATAGAAAATCCTTTTAGCACAAATTTTGAATGATTTTGGAATAAGATGTAGATAAAGTTTTGATCGGAGAATCTCATTTGAACTTAAAAATTAGAACCATAAAAAAAAAAAAAAAATAGGAGTAAAAAGAAAAAGAACACAAAAAGAGGAATTACACAACAATTGGAGTAATTGGAGAGAGCGACGGAAGGAAATAGCAGAAAATACATAAACAGTAGCAAGACTCGCGGATGTTTTCGGTTTTTTCTCTTTAGAAATTGAAGAACGTTGGTCTCCATGTGTAACAGCAAGTGACCGGAAGGAGGAAGTACCGGCCAGCCGACGCGTCCAATGGCAGAAGACTCGTCCAACGGTAGCCCAATCACCCGGTAGCGGTCTGATATTCCAGTAGGAGTCCTGTCGTCCAGCAGCAGCCTCTATTCTCCAGAGTGTTCAACACAGAGGCGAAATAGCAGAATATTGCAAGGAGCCCGTGCGTTTTACTGCTTCAGTATTTCGTGACTTCTGCTCCGTATATATTGGCATCATTTTAATCTTAACAACACAGCCCGCTCCAGCCCATTGCAAACTATCCCACGTACCTCGGCAACTTCAATAAAGGTTTTGTAGACAGTCTTTGAATTGGTACCCCTGCATCCATTTTAATCTATTTCTTTTGTTCCATCATTATTTGTTTTGTCATTATATGTTTTGGTGTTCTTTGGAAAACAGAACTGCTAGAAATGATAAACAATAAATGAAGTTTAGGAATATATAATAAGAAATTTAGGAATAAAATGAAATTGAAAAGGTCAGAGAAATAAAACAATAAAAATGATTAACATTAGTAAAAAAAAAAAAAAATAAAGAACAAATGTATGGTAAATAATAAGAATAAAACTAGTAATAAAGTTAGGTTATAAAAGGGGATATTGGAAATAAACAGTTATAAAGTAAGAATAAGATAAAAAGAAGACTATGTGATAACAAAAATATTTAACAAATTATTTAGATTTAGGATAAGAAAATAAATAAAAATATTAAGAATAATAATTTGGATGATGGAAACTTTAAGGCGATTACGAACTACTAACACTCAAAGAATTCTTAGATGAGAAAATCCTTCTGAGTTTATCCAGAAGGATGGAAGACTTAAATAGTATTTTCAAAAATAAAAGTTGACACTTTATTCTTTAAATAATAATAAAAAATAAAATAATAAATGAAAACAATAATCATAATAATAGTACGAGGATTTTTGTATGTGTACAAAATCGTGCTAGAGCTTCACTCGCACGAGATTTTAGATAGCATGATATGCATGGCGTCGTGCTGAAGTTTCGCTCGCACTAGACGTGATGTGACATGAATAGAGTCATGCTGGAGCCTCCTGTAGATTGTGGGTCACAGAGAGATTATATGCTCGCACGTGTATCTTGAGACATATGTTGGTTATTGACATAGTATGGGGTGGATAAGGCTTACGGCAGGCACCCCCAGACTATGATATAGATCTACGGAGTACGTTGTACCGTGTATGTCACACGGAGTACGTTGAACTATGTAGTCATGACGACTAGCTGATGTGACTTGATATTTTGGTGGGTAGGATTTGACTCCACCTGCCGTTGCAGTTGTGACGCCCAACACACCGGGATCCGTGTAGCCTGGGATCACAGGGACATAGTATGGCCATAGTCCTCAATTTTTCATACAGTAACCTACATGCCTCACATGATATCATACGGTCTGAATAGACCAGGGTATGCCCGAATGAGGGGTGATGCCCTGATTTATTTTTTTAATTAAGATGCAATTTAAATGATCAAGGTATTCTCGAGGGATGAGTTTAGCCTTAACGTGGTTGTTTTATGATGAAACTGATAAGTTTTAATGTGATGAGCATCAGATGTCATACATGATGATTTTTTTTCCATGTTTGTTTTATATTCATGATTTCACGATTTATCTTATATGATAGATATATACAAGTGGCATCGCTTTAGTCTTACCTCATGCTCTAGATGTAAACGATTTTATATCATAACATTATAAGCACGTAGATAGTATAGTTATCTACCTGCTTGCATGTCACGCCCCGAAAATGCGGAAAATAGGGCAAATTTAAAACTTTTTACTCATTAATTCACAATTAAAGGTGCATTCCTGTGCAGTGTCATACATCATCATAATTATCATGCCTCAGGATCTCATCATAATATAGTGTCTATTGAATCATATACATTACTCAATTCTAAGTTAATTAATCCTAATACATCCCATACAATGATATACATCAAGTGTCTGTAATTACAATAATAGTCTGGGTACATGAAAAGATAAAAGATACCTCAAAATACAATATATGGCCTGGAGCTCAAGTCCTCCACTAGCCACTACTCCGTACGTCGCAGGGAGATTCTTTTTCACTTGAAGAACTCTGGGGGGAAAAGAAAACAGGGTGAGCTTCTAAATCGCTCAGTAAGGGGGGTAAGGAACTCATTTCATAAACCAAAATGCACATCACAAAATATTTATTTGTATGTGAAACTCATTTGAAAACCATAGCATGAAAGTACTCAAAATGACATTCTCATGTCTCAAGTCATGTGAAAACATGAAGTAAAAAGGCTCACTCTAGAACAATAACAAAGCATGTGAAAATATGCGATAAACGCTTTCTCAAATACGTGATAAAATCACTAAAATAATAATGCACGTGGCACAGCCAATAAACACACGTGGCACAGCCACTGATTTAAATTCACACATGGCATAGCCACTAAGCACACGTGGCATAGCCACTGATTTAATTTCACACGTGGCACAGCCACAGAATAGGGTTTCTCATGTGGCAACGGCCACCAATGGGGTATAACGTGGCAACGGCCACCAATGGGGTTTCTCATGTGGCAACGGCCACCAATGGGGTATAACGTGGCAACGGCCACCAATGGGGTATAACGTGGCAACGGCCACCAATGGGGTATAACGTGGCAACAGCCATCAATGGGGTATAACGTGGCATAGCCACAGAATGGGTTATTCTCACGTTACCAGAACGGAGAAGAAATCGGGCTTACATGCTACCAGAGCAATGTCCGGTGTGTACTCAAAATTACACACCTAAGTCTTATCACACAAGACTGGTTTGCCTTCGTGTAGAACTCATAATGGTTTTTCTCTCATAAAACTCATTTGAAATCGTTTTGTACTCAACACAAAACATAATAAAATCGAGTTCCAACCGGCAAAGCACGCACACATTTCTCAAATCTCGATATTGCCTTAACGTAGAGCCCAGTTATAAACTCATAAAAACATTGGGCTCCAACCGGCTATAAAAATCGTGTGCAGTTGTATCTCAACACAAAACACTCAACATGCTTGTTTTATAAACCACAAATCATGCTAAAATAGTTTACAAATCACATACACAAATGGTTTAGATTTCCCTTACCTCTTTGCACCTCGTATAGTGCAATCGTTTCCCCCGTATCACGGACTAGTCTCGCATTCCACTCTGGAACTCCCGAGCTGTCCAAACGATGTTAAAACATCAATACTCAATTATCTCATAAACCTCAATTCTCAAAATCGAGCATAATTGCTCATAACTCCTTAAATCTCTTGATTCTCGTAACTCTACCCTAAACTACAATCTCATTCACAATACCTCAACGTTCTACATTTCTCATGCCAATTATCTATGCTAATTCATCACATTGTCTAAATTTCCATTTATAGCACAAATTCTCAAAATTGCCAAAATTTCCAAATATCAACATTACTCCAACTACATTGCAATTTCATCAATCCCTAATCATTTCTCAACTATTTCAACGCAATGACAACCACCAATATCATCAAAATCATCTCAAATATCAAGATCGAGGTTTAGAAATTACCCAAAGCTTGTGAGACGCACAACCCACGCCTCGATCCGATTCGTCCTTCGATTTCCAAGTATGTTGTTCTCCCTTGATGAGGAACAACTTTCCTTCTTACCACAACTCTTGATTTGGCCAGAAATGGGTGTTTTGGATGAGTGAGAAAGCTAGGTTTTCGGTGGAAATGGGGTTGGAAGAGAGAGAAAGTGAGTTTGCAGGAGAAAAACACGGGTTCCTTATATAGACTGGAGGTAGGAGATCGATCTACCTCTTGATGAGATCGATCTGCGTTTGAATTTTGGGGACGATCTGGGCAATTTTATGCCTAGGAGATCGATCTGTCGAGGGGTGAGATCGATCTCTTTATGGCTTTATGAGATCGATCTGCTCCTAAGGAGATCGATCTTCTGCCAAACTGAATCATTTGGAGATCGATCTCTTCCTCATGAGATCGATCTTCTCTCAAACATAATCATTTGGAGATCGATCTCTTCCTCATGAGATCGATCTTCTCTCAAACAGATTCATAAGGAGATCGATCCTCTTCCATTGGAGATGATCTGCTCCTCAAATTCCTCCTTCCTTGACATTTTTAACTCACCAGATCGATCTCTCCTTCTCCCAGATCGATCTGTCCTCATAGTTTCACATTTATTTTGACACTTAACATATAAATCTCCAATTATCATTCCCACAATTCACTTAGCTCAATAAATTACACTTCAAATTATTATTACATCAATAAATATGTCTGAAATTCTCAGATCTCACATCCTCTCTACCTTAAATAGAATTTGGTCCTCCAAATTCAACTCAACTAGTCGAATAGATGGGGGTATTTCTCCTTCATGAGACTCTCTAGTTCCCAGGTTGCCTCTTCCCTTGAGTGATGTTTCCACAAAACTTTCACTAATGGGATGCTCTTGGTCCTCAGTACCTTCTCCTTTCTATCGAGAATCCGGACGGGTTCCTCAGTGTAGCTCATGTCCTCCTGTATGTCCATCTCGTCATACTCTATGACATGAGAAGGGTCCGGGTGGTACTTCCTCAACATAGACACATGAAAAAACATTGTGTATTCCAGACATCTGTGGGGGTAATGCTAATCTATAAGCTACCTCTCCCACTCTCTCAAGAATCTCGAATGGTCCCACGTATCGAGGACTCAATTTCCCTTTCTTCTCAAATCGCATGATACCCTTACTCGGTGATACTCTCAGAAATACTGCATCACCAACGTCAAACTCGAGTGGCCGTCTACGCACATCCGCGTAGCTTTTCTGTCTACTTTGTGCAGCCCGTAACCTCTCACATATGAGTTTCACACTCTGTACAGCTTGCTCAACAAGCTCGGGAGCATTTATCTTTCTGTCACCGACTTCTTCCCAAGCTATAGGGGATCTACACCTCCTACCATATAGAGCCTCAAAAGGTGCCATTCCAATACTCGCATGATAGCTGTTATTGTATGCAAACTCTGCTAGGGGCAGGTGATCATCCCATGATCCCTTAAAATCCATCGTACACGCCCTCAACATATCCTCCAGGGTCTGAATAGTCCTCTCTGACTGACCATCTGTCTGAGGATGATAGGCGGTACTAAAACTCAATCGAGATCCCATGGACTCCTGAAACTGGGTCCAAAATCTGGAAGTAAACCGGGAATCTCTATCAGAAGTAATACTCACTGGAGCCCCATGTAATCTAGCTATCTCACTGACATACAGCTCAGCTAAGGCATCCACAGTATCTATGCTCTTGATGGCAAGAAAGTGGGCACTCTTGGTCAATCTATCCACTATAACCCATATAGAGTCATGACCTCTCCGGGTCCTCGGTAAACCCATAATAAAGTCCATAGTGACATGCTCCCATTTCCATGTAGGTACAGGTAAGGGCTGTAGTAGTCCTCCGGGCTTCCGATGCTCAGCTTTCACTTGCTGGCATACTAAACACCTGGCCATATACTCTGCCACATCTCGCTTCATACCACTCCACCAATACACCTTTCTCAAGTCTCGGTACATCTTAGTACTCCCTGGGTGCATGGTGTATCGCGAGCAGTGGGATTCTCCCAATATCTGCCTCTTTAGGGTATCATCGTCCGGTACACAAATCCGTCCTCTGAATCTCAACAATCCATCCTCACTGATGGTGAGATCCGACTGCGAACTCTGCTCAGCTTGGCTAACCATATCTATCAGTCTCTGATCACTGCGCTGCCCAGTTCTAATCTGATCCATGATCCTGGGCTCTATCCGCAGGCTAGCCAAAAATCCAGTCTCTACCTCTTTAACTCTGATCCGAAGTTCGGCGAACTGCTCTAACAAATCCCATTCCCTGATCATCATAGTAGATATCATACTCTTCCTGCTCAGGGCATCAGCAACTACATTCGCCTTACCCGGATGATAAAGAATCTCACAGTCATAATCCTTAAGGAGTTCCATCCATCTCCTTTGTCTCATGTTTAACTCTTTATGATCAAAGAGATATCTCAAACTCTTGTGATCAGTGAAGATCTGGAATCTTTCCCCATATAAGTAGTGTCGCCAGATCTTCAAAGCAAATACCACAGCGGCTAACTCCAAATCATGCGTGGGGTAATTTCGCTCATGGTCTTTCAGCTGTCGCGATCCATATGCGACCACTCTTCCGTGCTGCATCAGCACACTCCCCAATCCTTGGTGAGATGCATCACTATACACCAAAAATCCTCCTGATCCCTCAGGAATGGTTAACACAGGTGCCGCTGTCAATCTCCTTTTTAATTCCTGAAAACTGAGCTCACATTGGTCAGTCCATATAAATGGAGTCTCTTTGCTCGTGAGCTTAGTCAAAGGAGCGGCAATCCTTGAAAATCCTTCCACAAATCTTCTGTAATACCCTGCCAAACCAAGGAAGCTTCGAACCTCAGTAACTGTCCTCGGCCTCTCCCAATTAAGCACAGCCTCCACCTTGCTTGGGTCCACTGATACTCCTTCCTCTGAGACTATATGACTAAGGAAAGCTATCAGGTTCAGCCAAAACTCATACTTACTAAGCTTTCCGTATAATTGCTTATCTCGGAGTATCTGAAGTACCAACCACAAATGCTGTGCATGCTCCTCATACGACCGAGAGTATACCAGGATATCATCAATAAAGACTATCACAAATTTATCCAGATAGTCTCTGAACACCTCGTTCATCAATCTCATAAATGCTGCAGGGGCGTTCGTCAATCCAAAGGACATCACCAGAAATTCGTAATGGCCATACCTCGTCCTGAAGGCCGTCTTGGGAATATCTTCTTCCTTGATCCTCAATTGGTGATAGCTCGACCTCAAATCAATCTTAGAAAAGACTGATGCCCCTTTCAGCTGATCAAGTAGATCATCAATCCTGGGCAATGGGTATTTATTCTTCACCGTGGCTTTGTTCAACAACCGGTAGTCTACGCATAATCTGAGACTACCATCCTTCTTCTTAACAAATAGTACTGGCGCTCCCCACGGTGAAACACTGGGTCTAATAAACCCTTGATCCAATAACTCCTGTAGTTGTCTCTTCAATTCCTCAAGTTCCACTGATGCCATCCTGTAAGGAGGTTTAGAGATCGGCTGAGTATCTGGTACCAAATCAATGGTAAACTCCAGCTCTCTCTCTGGTGGTAAACCTGGCAATTCATCTGGGAAAACATCCAGAAATTCACAAACCACAGGTATATCCTCAATCCTCGGATGTTCCCGCTCATCGTCTGAGATGAGTGTCTCATAACCTTCACATGAATAATCATATTTAATATTCTCCAAAATAATATCAAAATTCTTAAATTACTTACTAGAATTCCACATAATCATTCCCTCAGTATCTCAATCGTACTCTGTAAGGTTTAGGTAGGGAGAAAGTTACAATCTTAGTGTAGCAGTCTAAACTCACTCGATTGGTCGCCAATCAATCCATTCCCAAAATTACATCAAACCCATGAATATTCAACAGGATTAGATCTGCTAACATCACTCTATCTCCCACCTTTATTTCACATCCTTTACAGATTAACTCAGTTCTCTGAGATTCACGCATAGGGGTATTTACATGTAGTATGTATTCTAAAGGTTCAAACTTCAAGTTTAATCTACATGCAAAATGCTCAGAAATAAACGAATGCGTGGATCCTGAATCAATCAACACATGAGCCTTATGATTACAGACAGAGAGTGTACCTCTTATAGTTTCTGCCGAAGTGTCTGCGGTCTCCTTATCCAGGGCAAACACACGTCCCTGTGCCACAGGTTTCTTCCCTTTCTCTGCCACAGTGGCCCGTCTCCGGGGTTCCACTCTCTGAGGCTGTTGTCTAGTGGGCTCCGGAGCATGTGGTATCTGAAGTTGGGGACAGTCCTTCACTCTGTGACCCATGTCACAACATCTAAAACATCCACGGATCGACCCAGTACAACTTCCTTCATGCGATCGGCCACAGTCTCTACAAACCCTTATCTCCGGCCTGACATATCGAGGGGTCTCCTTGATAATAGGATAGGCTCTGGGTCTCTCCAATCTGTCCTTCTGTACCTCAATCCTTCCTCTTCTGAAGGAACCTCTCCGAGCCTCCGTTTGGAAAAGTGCTGGCATCTTGCCCTTATCTCTATTCACCGCTCTGAGCTCATCCTGGGATTGTACCATCTCAATTCCTCTTTCAATCTCTTGTGCTCGTCTCAGAGCATCTCCAAACTCAGTAATACATAGCCCTATCAATCTATCTCTGATGACGGGCTTCAACCCATACACAAACTTCTCTGTGCGGAGCTCTTCACTCTTGAAGGTCTCTGGGTCATATCTCAATAGCGCTGTGAATTGGCTCTCATAGTCATCCACAGACATATCACCCTGCACCAAACTCAAAAACTCAGCTTGTTTCTTTCTCTGGGCGGCTCGTGATACATATTGGGTCCTAAAGGCTGTCTGAAACTCTTCCCAACCAATCACATCATGGTGGGACATCAAAATACCCTGGGTAGTACCCCACCAATCTCGAGCTCTCCCCTTCAGCATATAGGCACTCATACTGACCCTCTCAGCATCGGTGCACCCCAGGAAATCAAATATAATTCTTAATTCCGTCAACCACTCCTCAGCCTCTGTAGGATCCTTCTTTCCCTTAAATGCGGGTGGATTCATCTTCAAAAAATCCCTTAGTCGGACCATACTTCTATCCTCAGGCTGAGTGACGGGAGGCACTGGGGTATGGGAGGTCCTTGTGGTGGTGTAGGGGTAGTATCTGAGGCATTAACTCCAAAGTGTTGCGCGAATAACGCTGCCATCTGCTCAAAACCTTACCTCACATCTGTCTCAATCCGATTAAACCGAGAGTTAGGACTCTCTGGTTGTGGGACAGGTGGTGGAGGGGACTCTGCCTGCCTCCTCGAACGACCTCGTCGTTTACACATTCTCTATCTCAACTCGTCTCCTGCGCGTACATATCACAATCGATTGAAATCTCAATCCTCAATTTCAGTTCATGACCAGACTATTACAGACACTTAGGATGTATTCTATTTCACTTAACCGACACTGACAGTACTAGACACCCTAAGCTCTGATACCAAGAAAACTCTGTCACGCCCCGAAAATGCGGAAAATAGGGCAAATTTAAAACTTTTTACTCATTAATTCACAATGAAAGGTGCATTCCTGTGCAGTGTCTTACATCATCATAATTATCATGCCTCGGGATCTCATCATAATATAGTGTATATTGAATCATATACATTACTCAATTCCAAGTTAATTAATCCTAATACATCCCATACAATGATATACATCAAGTGTCTGTAATTACAATAATAGTCTGGGTACATGAAAAGATAAAAGATACCTCAAAATACAATATATGGCCTGGAGCTCAAGTCCTCCACTAGCCACTACTCCGTACGTCGCAGGGAGATTCTTTTTCACTTGAAGAACTCGAGGGGGAAAAGAAAACAGGGTGAGCTTCTAAATCGCTCAGTAAGGGGGGTAAGGAACTCATTTCATAAACCAAAATGCACATCACAAAATATTTATTTGTATGTGAAACTCATTTGAAAACCATAGCATGAAAGTACTCAAAACGACATTCTCATGTCTCAAGTCATGTGAAAACATGAAGTAAAAAGGCTCACTCTAGAGCAATAACAAAGCATGTGAAAATATGCGATAAACGCTTTCTCAAATACGTGATAAAATCACTAAAATAATAATGCACGTGGCACAGCCACTAAACACACGAGGCACAGCCACTGATTTAAATTCACACGTGGCATAGCCACTAAGCACACGTGGCATAGCCACTGATTTAATTTCACACGTGGCACAGCCACAGAATAGGGTTTCTCACATGACAACGGCCACCAATGGGGTATAACGTGGCAACGGCCACCAATGGGGCTTCTCACGTGGCAACGACCACCAATGGGGTATAACGTGGCAACGGCCACCAATGAGGTATAACGTGGCAACGGCCACCAATGGGGTATAACGTGGCAACGACCACCAAGGGGGTATAACGTGGCAACGGCCACCAATGGGGTATAACGTGGCATAGCCACAGAATGGGTTATTCTCACGTTACCAGAACGGAGAAGAAATCGGGCTTACATGCTACCAGAGCAATGCCCGGTGTGTACTCAAAATTACACACCTAAGTCTTATCACACAAGACTGGTTTGCCTTCGCGTAGAACTCATAATGGTTTTTCTCTCATAAAACTCATTTGAAATCGTTTTGTACTCAACACAAAACATAATAAAACCGAGTTCCAACCGGCAAAGCACGCACACATTTCTCAAATCTCGATATTGCCTTAACGTAGAGCCCAGTTATAAACTCATAAAAACATTGGGCTCCAACCGGCTATAAAAATCGTGTGCAGTTGTATCTCAACACAAAACACTCAACATGCTTGTTTTATAAACCACAAATCATGCTAAAATAGTTTACAAATCACATACACAAATGGTTTAGATTTCCCTTACCTCTTTGCACCTCGTATAGTGCAATCGTTTCCCCCGTATCACGGACTAGTCTCGCATTCCACTCTGGAACTCCCGAGCTGTCCAAACGATGTTAAAACATCAATACTCAATTATCTCATAAACCTCAATTCTCAAAATCGAGCATAATTGCTCATAACTCCTTAAATCTCTTGATTCTCGCAACTCTACCCTAAACTACAATCTCATTCACAATACCTCAACGTTCTACATTTCTCATTCCAATTATCTATGCTAATTCATCACATTGTCTAAATTTCCATTTATAGCACAAATTCTCAAAATTGCCAAAATTTCCAAATATCAACATTACTCCAACTACATTGCAATTTCATCAATCCCTAATCATTTCTCAACTATTTCAACGCAATGACAACCACCAATATCATCAAAATCATCTCAAATATCAAGATCGAGGTTTAGAAATTACCCAAAGCTTGTGAGACGCACAACCCACGCCTCGATCCGATTCGTCCTTCGATTTCCAAGTATGTTGTTCTCCCTTTGATGAGGAACAACTTTCCTTCTTACCACAACTCTTGATTTGGCCGGAAATGGGTGTTTTGGATGAGTGAGAAAGCTAGGTTTTCGGTGGAAATGGGGTTGGAAGAGAGAGAAAGTGAGTTTGCAGGAGAAAAACACGGGTTCCTTATATAGACTGGAGGTAGGAGATCGATCTGCCTCTTGATGAGATCGATCTGCGTTTGAATTTTGGGGACGATCTGGGCAATTTTATGCCTAGGAGATCGATCTATCGAGGGGTGAGATCGATCTCTTTATGGCTTTATGAGATCGATCTGCTCCTAAAGAGATCGATCTTCTCCCAAACTGAATCATTTGGAGATCGATCTCTTCCTCATGAGATCGATCTTCTCTGAAACAGAATCATTTGGAGATCGATCTCTTCCTCATGAGATCGATCTTCTCTCAAACAGATTCATAAGGAGATCGATCCTCTTCCATTGGAGATCGATCTGCTCCTCAAATTCCTCCTTCCTTGTCATTTTTAACTCACCAGATCGATCTCTCCTTCTCCCAGATCGATCTGTCCTCATAGTTTCACATTTATTTTGACACTTAACATATAAATCTCCAATTATCATTCCCACAATTCACTTAGCTCAATAAATTACACTTCAAATTATTATTACATCAATAAATATATCTGAAATTCTCAGATCTCACATTGCATAATTACCTTATTGAGTTAGTGAGCTCATCCCTTTCATTTTCCCCCTCTACAGAGTGTGCACAGTAGTTAATGAGTGGTTGAAGACTTTCATCCTGGTATCCGCTGCTTCCCATCATCGAGAGGTATACACACTGGTATCATTTTGTATCTAAACATGTAATATTACAGTATTCATTTTGGAATGTAATATGGGGATGTAAATATTAGTAAACACGTACAAGTATAGAACCTCAATTATAAAGTATATGTGTTTGCTTTTGAATAAATTAAAAGATAAATGGCATGGTATATGGTAAAGAGTGACTAATACTGATTCATAGCCCAACTGTTTGGTGGTGAGAATGTTCACGGCAGGGAAAGGAAAGGAAAAAGTAAAAAATTTGTAGCAATTTTAGGTAAAAAAGGGGTCGTGACAAATGTACCTAACTACTGCAGCCCTCCTCGTGTTCTTCTCTTTTTTTCGACCTGACTCCACCTACTGCCCATAAACAATTATGGGTGGCCATCATTTCTTCCTCTAATTCCCCCTACAGTACACTAATAATATAGGTGTAAACAAAGTATACAGAAGCTACCGACTTCTACCAATTTCTTCTCCCAAGTTTTTGTCTTAATTTCCAGTAATTTGCTTTTGTCAATCTTCTCTTTATCCACCGAATATTTCCATCCTTCCCCCAACCCATTTCTGTACCGATATATATATATGTGTGTGTGTGTGTGTGTGTGTGTGTGTGTGCATGGTATCTCAGTTTACCTTGTATAGATTCGTGCAAGAAGCTCTCGATTTTCCTTGGTATGTACACACACACACACATATATATATATATATATTCTTATATATATATATATATATATATATATACATATATCTACATGTGTACATTAATCCCTTTATATATATATATATAATTATATGTGTATATTAGTATACCTTTGTACACATATTTATCCATTCATAAATCTTGAGGAATAAACAAAATGTTGCATACATATATACATATGTATGTTTATGCACTCAATTTGAATTTCCATGTAGTATAGAATAATGTTAGTCTAATACTTATGCTTAATTTAAATTCACCTATAGTCACTTATCAATCTTAATTTCCAACATTATTAATATAGATAATACCAAGTATTGTGAAAATTTACGGTATTTACAATAAATGATATAGATAGGAAAGATCACATTGCATTGCACTGATAAGATAGACGATGTAGATAGGATAGATTGCATACATGATAATGAGTAGATAAGATAGATTGTGTATATGATATTGCATAGATAGGATAGATGACATAGATAGGAAAGATAACATTGCATTGGAAGGATAGGATAGATGATATAGATAAGATAGATTGCATAGATTGCATAAACGACATGACAGATAAGACAGATGACATAGATCAGATAAATTAGATAGATGATATGACATGGATAAATGACATTGCAAATATAAGATAGATGACATGTATATGATGGATGACTTGACATGAATAGGATATACAGCATACATAAGATAGATGGCACTGCATATATAAGGTAGATGACATTGTATAGATAAGAAATATTGAACAGATAGGACAGATGACATGGTGTGAATAGGACAAACAACATTGCATAGATAGGATAGATGACATGGTGCAAATAGGACAAACAATATTACATAGATAGGATAGATGACATGAATTATTTGGATAACATTGTACATATAGGATAGATGACATGGCACAAATAGAACAGATAACATTGTACAAGTAGGCGATAAGTGCATACGTTGCTATACTAATATTGTCTAATAATATTCTTTTAGCTTTATTATTGTGTTTAAAAATGCTATGTAACGTTTGTTTAATGTTACAATTATTGAGAATAAGCTTATAAGGGAAAATGGAGCTAAAAGGACATTTTTTACTCCTTTTGCAATATCTGAGCAGCAAGGATATTTTGGTAATTTCACTTCCGTCTGAAGTTTTATAGAAAAAGTCACCTCTAATGTTGTAGGGAACTTCTCAAAATTTCCTAAATGTCCAAGATCATCCAAATCGGAGTGTGTTTAATTGTCACAACTCTTTTTTACCAAAATATCGCTTCAAATTTTTCACTTTTTCCTTTCCTTTCCCGGTCGTGAACATTCTCACCACTAAACAGTTGGGCTATGAGTCAGTACTAGTCACCCTTTACTATCTACCATGTCATCTATCTTTTAATTTATTCAAAAGAAAACACATATAATTTGTAATTGAGGTTCTATACTTGTATGTGTTTACTAATATTTACATCCCCCATATTACATTCCAAAATAATTACTGTGCTATTACATGTTTAGATACAAAACGATACTAGAGTGTATACCTTTCGATGATGGGAAGTAGCGGATACCAAGAATGCAAGTCTACAGCCGCTCACTACTACGTGAGTGCTCTGAAAAGAGGGAAAAATAAGGGGAATAAACAAACCACGCGCTCAGTAAGGCAATCATGCAAGCAAGTAGATAACCACACTATCTACATGATCATGATGCCATGCATTAAATCATTCTCTTTCGAAATCATACTTAAATACGAATTTCATGCATACTTTTATGCCAGATAAAATCATTCGTATAAAGCATTTTATTTCATGAAATGACAGATAAAGTATGGAATTATACTTCATGCTATTTAAATAATGCACATTATGTCAAAGCATGCCATTTATTTCAAATTGACAATTCATTTTGTGAAATGGCAGATAAAGCATGGAATTATGCGTCATGCTATTTAAATAATGCACATTATATCAAAACATGCCATTTATTTCAAATCCACATCCACCCCAAAATCATCAGGACTCAGTCCCAAAACATAAAATCATGAAATCACAAACTTAAATAATAAATAACATGTGATTTCGCAAAGTAAGTGACATGTGAGACTAGGCAAGAATAAGGGTAATAACTCTAGGACTATGGCCATATCCTGTGATCCCAGGTTACACTGATCAGGTGTGCAGGGTATCACATCACATCTGAGGCTGCTCCAGGATGTGGGTACCAAACCATCCCGTCTGCCAATCAAATCACTAGTCCGAAGACTACACATCATATATCACGGCACGATACAACGTACTCTAGGCTGTAAGCACAGTACAACATACACCTCATGTCCATGTCATCTCAATATCCAACGCCATGTCTCAAAATGCACGTGCGAGCCTATTTAATCGGTCTGGCACACAGTCTACCCGAAGCTCCCAGCACGGCCTTATGCATGTCATATAAAAATCTAGTGCGAGCAAAGCTCCCAACACTATGTCATGTATAAAATCATGTAAAATCGAGTGCAATCCAAGCTTCCAGCACTCTGTCACATGCACAAATCATGTCAAATCTCGTGCGAGTAATACTCTCAGCACGTTTTATTTCCACATTTATCATGTAGGTGGCTCAATTTCAAAGAATGGATTTCAAAACCAAAATCAGCACCTGCCACGTGCTATTTCATGTAAATTGATAAAACTTTAGCCAACCTACCCATATCCTTGTTGAAAAGCATTAAAATTTATCAAGAACACTCAATCCTTGCTTTTTATGACTTTTTCTAAAAGTGAAAATATTTACCCTTCACAGGGGCAAAATCATCATTTACCCTCTCGGGTTGAAATAAATATTATTTATGGTGCTAAAAAGCAGTATTTCATAGTGGAAACACTCAAAACATGCTATTTATGCATATTCCAATCCAATCCTAATTTTTTCAAAATTTTCCTTAGTAGGGGCAAAACGGTAATTTTTTTATGTCAGGTCTCTACTGATATTTTCCATATTCGAAAATCTATATACAATTTAATTATTTGAAAATCTACCCAAAAATATGTGTAGCTACCTCTAGCTACTCACACAATTCCCTTACCTCAATTTCTTTGATCATTCTACCTTTTTTGTCGTTACCGATCACCTGATCCATTTAACTCCCAGTATGTTCTATAGAGCTGCAGATAATCATTTATCGGGTTAAATACAGCACAGGTTACTTCCATTTCACTTTGACTGGGCTTAATTTACAATATTGGGCCCATTTACTCTTATTGGGCCCAATTGCACCTTAATAGGCCTTAATCGGCCTTAATCCCATTTTCACTTACTATTCACATCATCGAGGCCTGTTTGGCTCATTGGGCCCACCAATAATTTATTGGGTCTCCTTCTAAGCTCTTGGATAGCTCAATTAATTATTTACGATAATTTATCTCCAATTTCAGAATATAAATCATTTTATGCGGAATTAAATCCGTAATTTATGCGGTAAATTTTTAACACGCATAATGATGCCATTTGTCGTAAATAAAGCTTAATTACCCGATATTCCATGATAATACGCAAATCGAGACTGAATCGAGCTTTCATTTGTCGCCAATTATCGAGCTACACATTTATATATTTCCAGGTTAAATTCGATCAAATATATATTTAAATAATTATTTTAAAAATTAAATTGGTCAATTTGACCACTTACCGGCTTACCCTTACCCGTAACTCGATTGCATCGTCGAATCTTTTTTTCAAATTTTTCCTCTTTTATTTTTTTCCTCCTCTTTTCTGGCTGAACCGGTTCGGCCCGGTTCAGTCTGGTCCGATTTTCTCCCTCGCCGTTCGGAGCTTTGCCGGTCGGTTCTTCGTCGGCTTCCATCTCTAACAAATTTGCAGGGTCATTCGGTGCATGGATCTGGGGTGGGTCGGCTTGAAAAGTAGTCGGTCCGGCCTCTTCTCCCTCCGACGTCGCTACCCACTTCTTTCTCTCTCGATCGACGACTTTTCTCGTCGATTTACTCCTGGATCAGGGCCGTTGGTCGTCCTTTCTGGCCAGTGGCGAGGCGTTCCCCCTTCCTCGGCCTCCGTTCACCTCTCTCTCCTCCATTTTCTCTCCTCTCTCTCGGTTTCTCTCTTTTCTTCCTCATTTCTCTCGCCGGCAACGCTCCTCCTCCGTCTACCAGCCCCGGCGAGGCTCAACTACCTCTCCCTCATGGGCTTCTCGTCTGGTGGCTTCCGTTTCGGTGAGGCAGAGGAGACAGCTGGATCTCCCTCGGCAGTCTTCTGTTTCCTTCCTTCTATTCTTACACATAATCACGATTTTGCGATTATGTTTGTTTTGTTTTTTGACTTTTATTTTTTTTATTTTTTATTTTTTTATTTTAATTGAATAAAATATAATATTTTTGTCAAAATATCCCAAAAATATTACATTTTATTTATTTAATCAATTAATGTATTTATCTGTTTGATTTTATCTTTTCGGTGTATTTTTCTAATATTTTCGAGATAATTTTTCGATGTGAAAATTTCGATTTATTCCAATAAATTCATATCTTGATCAATTTAATCTGAAATTTAATTATTTCTCCTTTATTGATCAAGATTTCTTGAATCCATGTTTACAGTGTAAATTTCTTACCGAATTGACACCGAATTTTGAGTCTTTTGACCGTTTTACCCTTTAACGTGTTCGGGACCAAATCAACACAACTTCCCTTCATGAACCCTTTCTCATTTCGTGTTTTAAATTTTTATCTCCAATCTGAATTGTCCAAATCCCATTCGTTTAATATGTGGTCATTTCAATCTCCATTTGATCTTTAAATGCATTCGGGAATTTTATTCATTCCATTTGCATTTTTTTATTCACGTAAAACTCTTCTTATGATTCAATTTACATATAATCATGTTTACATCACGTGAATCATAAGGAAATATGATAAAAATTCGGGTTTTACATAATCTCCCCCATTTAAGAAATTTGGTCCTCCAAATTAGACCAAGTAAAATGGGCCATAAACAACTCCGGGTATGTCTATCGCATCATACTCTTTAATTCTCGTGTGCCTTTTTTCGGAGTGTAATACTATCAAAGGACTTTAACTAAGGAGATTATCTTAGACCTCAACACTTTCTCCTTCCATCTAATATCCGAATCGACTTTTCAACATACGACCTACTCTCTTTAAGCTTCAAAGGTCTCTGTCTCTTGTCAGCATAACTTTTCTGTCTGCTCTGAGGTGTTCTTAATCTCTTACACATTAACTGAACATTCTCAGAGGCTTGTCTTACCAAATTGGGAGCGAATATTTGTCTGTCACTCACATCTTCCCATCTAATCGGGGAATAACAGCTATGGCCATACTATGCCTCATATAATGTCATCCCGATACTTGAGTGATAACTATCGTTGTAGGCAATTTAGCAAATGACAAATGATCATTCCAGGAGCTTCTAACATCAATTACACATGCTCTCTACATATGCTCCAGAATTCTGTACAGTTCTCTTTGACTGACCATCTGTCTAAGGACGGAAAGCTATGCTAACACTCAACTGGGTTCTCATGGCTTCCTGAAAAAATGTTCCAAAAAATAAGGAATGAAGCGAGAATCCCTATCTGATACAATGCTCACTGGAAAATTACATGGTGTTACACAATCTCCCTTACACATAAATCTGTCCACGCACTCAGAGTATCAGTAGCTTTTATAGCTAGGAAGTGGCAGACTTAGTCATCTATTGACTAACACCCAAATAACCTCGTGATTCTTATAGGTCCTCTGTAACCCATCACGAAATTCATGGTAATATGCTCCCATCTCTGTGTCGATATAGGTAGAGGATGTAATAACCCTGCAAACTTTTGGTGTTCTACCTTACTCTGCTGACATACGAAATACTTTGCTACAACTCTACGATGTCTCTTTTCATGCCTGACCACCAATATCCTTTTGAAATTCTGATATATTTTAATTACTCACCTGATGTACTGTATATCTTGAAAATGAGCTTCTGACAATAAAAATCTCATCAACTGTGGGTCCTTGGGAGCATTTATTTTGCCTCTGAACCTCAGTAAGTCATCATCACTCACTGTGAACTCTGTCACTATACCCATCTGAATCTGACTCACACGATCGACATCCTGCCGATCATCACGCTAAGCCTGTCGAATCTGGCCAACCAAATCTGATTCTAATCTCAGGCTAGCTGTCACATAATCACTGTCAGTATCAGAAGGGATTACTCACTACTGAGGCTCACAACTGCTCTAACAGCTCATGCTCCCTGACCATCATATGTGATATCATCCCGAGGCTATTTCTGCTCAAGGCATCAGCCACTACATTAGCCTTACCCGGGTGGTACAATATCTCACAATCATAGTCCTTCAGAAGCTCTAACCCTCTTTGTTATCTCATATTTAACTTTTTTCTGTGTAAACAAATACTTAGGGCGTTTATGATCAGGGCATACTTGAAATTTCTCACTGTATGAGTAGTGGCGCCATATCCTCAGTGCAACCACTACAGCTATCAACTCTAAACCATGGATTGGATAGTTTCTCTCATGGTCCTTAAACTGTCTGAATCCATAAGCAACTATCTTCCCATTTTACATCAGTATACAGCCTAATCCTTGTTTTTAGGCATCTATATATATTGAGAAACATCTTGAGTTGTTCGTTATGGTGAGAATGGTGCGGTGGTCAGTTTATGCTTCAATTTACCAACTCTCATAGAAGCTACTTTCATACTTATCATCCCACTCAAATACAACTTTCTTCTGAATGAGACGTGTCTTCGGAGCAGCCTATTTCGAGAAATCCTTAACAAATCATCTGTAAAACAATTTTTAATTGCTGCTCATGATCTTCTCCAGACTTCGAATACACCAAAATATCATCAATACGTGGAAGGGAATACTTATTCTTGATGGTAGCCTTATTTGACTACCAATAATAAATTCCTTGTCAGAGGCTTCATCTTTCTTTTTCACAAACAGGACTAGTGCTCTTCAAGGCGAAACACTCGGTCTGACGAACCCTTATCCAATAACTCTTGAACTTGCTTCTTTAGTCCCTTCAGTTCCACTGAAGCCATTTTATATAGTGGTTTGGTTATCGACTCGGCACCAGTTATCAAATCAATACAAAATTTCTATCTCTTTAACTGGTGGCAACCCTGGTAGATCATCCGAAAATACATTAGGTAACTTCCTGACCACTGAGATATCTGTCAACTCTGGATGTGTCTTATCCATAGCAACCACATAAATGATGAAATCTTCTCATCATTACTCATTCTGTTAGTACAATTATTCATTTCTTTAATTACAACCATTACACCTTTCACTCATTGTCAAAACTTACAATACACTTTTCAAGTGTGGAAATATCACTATCTTAGAATAGCAATATCAACGCATAGTTTGCAGCTGACCAGTCCATTCCTTATTTTACATCATAATCATTTGCATTCACTATTAAAAATTAAAATGGTCCCTTCCACCATATTAGATGAAACATCTATAATGTCCTTGTCCAAGGCATACACTTGCCCTCGACCAACAGCCTATTTCCCCATTCTCTTCAGTTGTGGCCTTCTTTTCTGGTACAAAGGTATCAACAAGGCTTTCTCAAGCTTTTTGCCCTTCCGTGGGGCAATCTCACCTAGCTCTAGGCAATTCTTAAATAGATGGCCTGTATTAAGATGTGGGGGCTGTTTCTGTGGTATTTACCACACATCCTACATTGCTCAGTAGCAGGTCGGGGTCCTCCAATCACAATACCCCTCGTAAGTGTTGAAACTGAATACACTAGGGGTTATCAATCATCTTACCTCATGACTTATCAACTCTAATTCTCTTGCCAAATGGTCTCCTTCCCACTTTGACATCTCTATCATCCACTATTCTTTTTCTGTCTCTATTTCGGCCCTTATTACCTTTTCCAAACTCAGAGTGTAACTCATAACTTTATTCACACCACTGTGGTCTGCGCACTACCTCGTCGTTGGTGATGATATCTAACGAGGCTAATTGGACTCTGATAGATGGTCTGAGCCCTTCCATGACTTTTGGACCTTTCGATTCTCACTGTTCATAATGTCGGATCATACCTGCCCAAGGATGTAAATCGAGATTCATACTCGTCGATTGACATGTTCCTCTGGGTCAGAGTAAAGAAATCTATTGTAAATTCCTCTGAACAATGTCCAAAATATATTATCTCTGTGCATCCAGAATTTTCTCTTATGTCAGCTCTGGATGTTTAACTCTTAAGATAGGTCAAACGGACTTCCACCCATGTTTCGTCTCACCCTCCAACATAAACGCATCCAAAAGTCACTTTCTCGGTTGACATACACCGATAGAACCCGTACAACTTTGCTATCTCTTTCATTTAGTCCTCAATAGCTACTGGGTTCTTTACCTCACTAATTACCGGTGATATACACTTTTAAAATTTCCTTAACTTGTCCAGCTCATAATCTTATTCCAAATCATTACCACTCTGTTGTAGAGTTGTAGGCGAAGACGTATCCTACATCGGTGAGGTGTTAAAGTTTCTATAGTCTGAGGCATCTGTGCAGGCTATGTAGCTGGGTCTCATCAGCCATCAATTCCCTGTATAAACTGAGTAAACAACTCCAAAATACTCTCTACACTCCGCTTCAACCTTGTAAAGCATGTCTCAATATCGTTCAGACTCACTATGGGACTATGTGGGGTATGCTCAACATCAACCTCCACCTCAATCTCATCCTGAGTCTCATGTGATGACTCAATACCACTCTCAGGCCTACCTCTACGGCCTCGAGTACGTGTACTCGCCCCTCTACCATAGCAGCTATCTGTTATAATGATCATATTCTTGCATTCATAACCATTCATTAGTCTAATCTTATCTCGGTATACACAGTTATATCTAAACAAAGCACAATAATATGGGGATGTAACTTTCTTTCTTATTAATTGTAATGACCCTTGACCCTTGAATATCTGAGGGATTTTTTTTAAAACTTAAATTCCCACTTATTCCTTTATTTACTAAGGTTGTATTCCTGTTCAGTGTCAATTCATTTTCCTACTTCTTTATCCAGAATTATATTTCAATTTCACGTTTTAAATTATATGGCCGATAGAAATTTCGACAGCATAACGGCTTATTGTAAACACCGTAAATTTTATGTATTTAATTAAACAAAAAAATTTAATGAAAATATGTTATAAGAATATATATTTTTTAAATTGAAAATGTATTTAAAAATGATAAAAATAATTACAATAAAAATATATATATTTGTCAAATTGAAAAGGTAATTTTAAATTAAAAAAAAATGTTATAAGAATGTATATACATATTGCATATAGTGTTGCAATATATGTAAACACCTATGTGGTAAGTAAATGAAATGAGGTGAAGTAATGCACATGGGTATCTAAGATTATATATACATGTGTATGTACATTATAAAAGAGAAAGAGTATAGAAACATAATACAACATGATGAAATAAATAAATGATATATATATTATAATGATAATATATATATATATTATAATGATAATATATATATATAAGACAACAGAATTGGCTTCCAAAGGAAGTTAATTCCTGCATTTTGGTTTTCAAAGCCAGAGACTTCTTTACTGTAGCGGGAAACAACAAAAGGAGAAAGGAAAAAAAAAAGAGAAGAAAGGGAGAAAAGAAAGGTGTGTGGACTGAGGCTGATTGGGAGGGAAAAAAGAGAAGGAAGGAAGAGATAGCAGCAGGGAAGCTGAAGCCGAAGGAGAAACCGAGAGGAGAAAGCTGAAGTCAGAAAGAAAATGAAAACTGAAGTGGGAAACCAGAGAGAAAAGCTGGAAACTGAGGAATTTCTATCTCTATAAAACTACAACAAACATAAAAGAAGTGATGGTCGAGAGAAGCTGGAGGAAATCGAAGCAGAGAAAGGGACGAGAGAGTGAGGGACCGAGAGAAGGAAGGATGAAGCTATTACCACCGTGAGTCGACAGCAGCAGCTGGATGGGGTACTCCCCAAAGCAGAGGTTTGGCCGAGGCAGGAGCTGAAAATGCAAAGCTGGTCAAGGGTTGGAAATTCATGAGTGAAACCGAAAGTGAAAAGCTTCAATGAAGCTCCATTCGGTGGGGAAACAGAAAATGCAGAGAAGACCGGTGAATGAGAGGCCAAGTGAGGAAAGAAAGAAGCTGCTCCGGGATAGCTGATCAAGGCCAGAATAGGCCACCATCGCCACAGTGACAGGGGAGTACTGCGCGATCTCCTGACGCTGAAACAGTGCCATTATGGGCTAAGAAAGGGGCTGTTTAAGAAGGATGAGACCATGAGCATTTGTGGCTGGTGCATGTGCTGTTTAGGCTGTTTAGGTGCTGATCATTGTGGCTGTGAGGGACGTTTCCAAGGGCCAAAGTCAGATCTGTTGTTGCCAAATGGGAGCTGGATTTTGGGGTTCTCAGGCAGCATCATGCTGCTGTGTACATTGCCAGAGAGGATGATGCCCATCTGCCTTAAGGACGACATCAATCACAACAGTCACTAAGGGTTTAACCCAGAAGATGTTGAGAAAGTACAAATAAGCTTCAAATTGCCGAAGTAGACTCTAAGGAAGAGGAAGGCTTGGTTTTGGAAAGTGTTAAAGTGAATTGAAGCGGAGTAGGAGCTTGACTTTGATTTGGAAGCTTTGAGAAAATAAATTGCTAAGTCTCATGACTATTTGGACTAGGCTCGGACTTTTGAGCTCTCGTATGGGCCTGCAGGGACAATAACTAGTCTTGGTACTTACTTGTGTTCTCCGAGCTTTGCTTTTGCAACCTTCGAGGTATATAAAAATGGTATATCATTCTGTTACATGCATAACAAATATATTGCTCAGTAAATATTTATTTGTAATGTGTTGGGACGTAACTTAGGACCGTTTTTATATTGTTTTAGAAAAGATTTGATTTTGTGTGTGATTCTGGGTTTAAAATTGTATTATGGCATGATTGAGAAAAATTTGGATGTGATGAAATGAAATATGATATGAGATGATCTTAAGAAAAAATGGGGAAAAAGAAAGGAAAAAGGAAAGAAAAGATGGAAATTGAAAAAGAAAAAAAGAGGTAAATATATATATATATATTTGTGTTTATAAGTATGCATGTGTAAGATACCATAGGAGTTGAAAAAAAAATAGAAAAGGAGGGGAGAAATGAGATGTAGACAAAGAAATATATAATAATGAATAATAAAAATAAATAATAAGATATATATATATGTATATATTTATGTGCGTATATATATATATATATATATATATAATAAATGTGTGTGTTAGTATAAGTACATACGAACAAAATATAAACACACATGTTGTAGCCTAGGTATGTACAATTATATTGACATACAAAGTAGTAGCGAGTAGGAAACGTATAAGATGATAAAAGAAAAGGATGATTTAATTAGGAACGTAGCTAAAGACTTTATTGTAGGATTAAATTTTTGAATGTTTGATGGAACTAGATGAAAAGGGAAAATTTTGTAAACTCCGTGAGGTTGATTATATATATCTTGATGCAACCTTAGAAAGTTAGAATTTAAATTTCAAATATATTTTCTTAGATGAATAAGGTTACGATTTTGATGCACTGTGGACAATTTGAATAAATAGGATACTAAGAATACAAATTTCGGTGTAGGGGAATCGTAAGAAGATTTAAGGGAGATACTTGGAGGTGTCACTACTCGAACTTGGAATTTTTGATAAATCGAGGTAAGGGGGTGTAATTTAAAACGGTAATAGTTTACTTTTTGAATCCTGATTAAGGAAAACTTACAAGGATCTGAATTATGATTTTCGAGCATGTTTTCTACTTTTGTTTTCTGAGTAAGAACGTGATTTCTGAAATTGTTTTTTTGAATAATTGCATATTTCTAAATTTAACTTCTGAATAAGAGCATGTCCTCTAAAATTATCTTTTGAATCAGATGGTTGTATTTCGATGTTTTTATATATGAAAACTATAGTGTGTTTTGAGACTAAGTGCCACTTATGTTGTATGCTAACGCTTATCATGCTCGCCTTTGTGGCATCTGAACTTTGCCTGTGTGGCGTCTGAACTTCACTTGTATGGCGTCTGAACTTCGCCTGTGTGGCGTCTGAACTTCACTTGTATGGCGTCTGAACTTCGCCTGTGTGGCGTCTGAACTTCGCCTTTATGGCGTCTGAATTCCACCTTCGGGTGTCTGAACACTGTACGACCTTGATCACGTCTACAGCCCTACCATGGCCATAGGTTTTGAATTCCCTCTACAGAGGATGATTTTGTTATTGATGCATGATAATCATATGGGCCAACGTAGTCTCTATCTGAACTAAACTCTGTTTTCAAATTTAACTCTGTGATATGTGATTTATATGCAAATATGTTTTTGAAATTCTGAATATACGAAAGGTTATGTTATGACTGTTAAGTTCAAGTACTTAAAGATTCACGTTTTTGATTGATGATGTTTTCGATTCCTTAAATTCAGAGGTCCATTATATTAGTTGCAGAGAGAAGTCATTTTACGTATTATTATGTTTTTCTGTATATTTTAATCACTATGATCATTTTAAATGCACTTTCTTACTAGGCTTTTTCCTGAAAGCTCACCCTTTTCACCTCTCAGATATGTTGTAGTGAAACTACAACGATAATTGCTGCGTAGACGACGTAGGCTGGCGGATACGAGTTTTCCCAAACCACCTTTTGTACATGCGTGAGGTATCATTTTTATCTCTTTGCCAGACCATTTGTATGTATAGACATTTATTGAAAGTAATGTGTCGGGATGTAATCTGTATAAGGATAAATGAAATATTTTTAAGTATTGTTTTTTTGGAGTAACTAGATGTGTTTTGGAATATGTAGAATGAATTGATGATATGACTTGGAAAACATGTTTGATAGTTGTGGATATCTAAGATTGTTAAAAACATATGGTTTGCAGGTGGGTAGGCTTATACATAAGTTGTTATGCTGCCGAAATTTCTATTGGCCGTATAAAACTAAGTATGAAACTTAATTATAATTACGGATAAAGAAGTAAGAAATGAATTGACACTAAACAGGAATACAACCTAAGTGAATAAAGGGATTAAGTTGCAAGCTGAAGTTTCAAAAAAATATTTTCCCAAATTTGGATTAAGTTGCAAGCTGAAGTTTCAAAAAAAAATTTCAAATTTTTATAGGTCACCGGTCGTTACAATTTAAGGTGGTATTAGAGCGAAGGTTGTCTAGTACTGTCAGTGTTAATAATAAGGATAAGATTACATCCCAAATGTCTTTTCTTGTCTGGTTGTAGACTATGTATACCTAATGAAGTTAAGACTTAATGTTTGGTTTACGTGAGGAATTAGATCACTGGCTAGAAGCCGCAGAGATGGGCCTGAGAATCATCCAGAGTCGTCATATGAGACACATAAATGATACTGAGATTGAAACTGATGTAGAGCGTGCTCTATCAGGTCTTGTGAAAAGGACACATGGTATTGAGATACACCTTGCTAAGATTGTGTGGAGTATTGAACATATTATGGAAAATTGGGACACATGCTATGTTAGGTGATGCGGTAGACAGAAGAATTGACAGAGAGATTACTCCCGATACGCCCATACAGCCTATAGAGATGTTTCAGAACTACAAATATGCCTACTCCTGTAGCTCCACAGCGGAATGATGATGACTTGGGTTAAGAGTAGGAGCTACACGAGATGAGGCAATTTCAGAAGTATTGATCGCCATTGTTAAATGGGATAAAGGACCCAGTAGTTATAGAGAACTGTATGGATGAGATAGAAAAGCTTTATGATTTTAGAAGTAACTCTACCGAGAAAGTTGCTTTTACAACTTTTGTGTTAAAGGATTAGAGAAGCTACACAGATTTTCAGAGTGTATTACTACAAAGGAAGTAGCCTTTGTAGCATCAGTATCGAAATGGAAAGTTGAACTCGGAGGGAAGTTCCCCGATTTGATCCGAGAGCCGACATTAGAAAATTTCATGGGATATGTTTCTGAAGGCCCTTAGACGGCAACACATTCCGAATGAAACAAAGTGGCAATTATGGATGAAATGATTGCAATCGGACATAAAGTAACAAGTCTATGGATGATTATGAAATTAAATTGATACCTTTAGAAGGGGAATAATTTGGATAAGTAGGGATGTGAAACGGAAGAAGTCCAGGAAACTCATAGGATGTACTGAGATCCTCGGTCGAGTTAAGTTAGCTTCATCAGATGTTATTTTGAAAGACTAGTGCGCAAGGCGCAACTATGAGAATATGAGATATATACCCTCGGGGTTACTAAGAAAATGACAAGGTAAAGAGAGTGACAGAAAGGTGATGTTCTAAGCAAGCAGTGAGAGTCATAGAGTAAAGTCACTGTAACCGAAAAGATGAATCACATAACTAAAAGTATAAGTGAAGGTCACACTATTTATGTGATCGATAAAGTTAGGGTGTGTTCGGATTAAAAAGGACACCCTAGTAGACAAAGAGATTTTTGACACGTATTCGGATGATCCATCAGAGTTACCACTCAATTAGAAGGTGAAGTTTGAAATTGATTTAGAAGTGGTATCAAATTAATTATTCAGACTACTATACTGAATAGCTTTGATTGAATTAGAAATGCTGAGAAAAAAACAATTATAAGGATTACATGAAAAGGAGATTATCAGACTAGGTGATTCACTTTGGTGTGTACTGGTATTAATTGTTAAGGAGACCCAGAGTCTTCTGGGTCATGATATGTTAAGAACAAGAGTTAATTGGATTCTCACAAAGCAGAAATTATGGATCAGTGGGAAAAAAACCCAAAACTCTTAAAGATGATTAAGAGTTTGAGATATAGGGAGACCTTGGAATATGAATTACGTATCAAATCTAAAGATTGTAAATTGCTCATGCTTATGTTTCGAATGCGAGACTTAATTGGAACAAGGAAAGAGTTCTAATATAATTGATGTACGAAATGAGACAAGTTTGAAATGTGATAGATTTTGAATAGAAGGTACATTGGAATAAGGGGTGTATGCAAAGTAAGAAATCTCGGTTATGTGAAGTGATTCAGAATCAAGTGATATGAATTGAGAATAAGTTCTGACTAAAGGATAATTGTGAAATTGTGATAAACTAAGGTATCCTATTTTCTATTGGGACCGAACCTTGAATCTTTATATCCATAACCAGTTTATGTGGTCAAGTCTGATAGCTAATAAAGGTATTTCAAAATACCTCCTCGCCTGAGAGACTTGACAGCGTCTAGAAATACCCTAACCCATAACCTATAAATTGAAATTGACAGTCGTCATATTCATGTGGGAAGTCAGGATACCCTTACTTATGAAGGTGAAGAAATGAATTTCATCCTAACGAAATCGTATGAACTATGGAATATGGATCAATGGTTTAATATCAAGTGCAAAGAAATGCTATGTGGGAACGTAGATTTTAGGCAGTAATTGAAAATCGTCTGCATAAAATTTATCGTTGTATATTGTAAGATTTCTATTGGCTAGAAATCAATCTTGCATTTAAAGAAGATAATTGCTTAATTTGAAGTGATTTTGGTTTAGTAAAAGAAAGAGAAAAGTATCTTAACTTGAGGACATGAGCTATGTTAAGCAATCTATTCGGATTTTGAACAGAAAGGAAAAAATACTTCGATCAAAGACTATTCCTCTGGTAAGGGTTCTCTGGCGACACCATTCGGTTGAAGAAGTTACATGGGAGTTAGAGAGCCTCATGAAGGAGAAGTACTGTCATCTATTCTGAAGGACCAAGATGAATTTGGAGAACTAAATTCTTTAAAGGTGGGGAGAATGTAAACACCGCAAATTTTCTATATTTAATTAAACAATAAAATTTAATGAAAATTTGTTATAAGAATATATATTTTTGTTAAATTGAAAATGTATTTAAAAATGATAAAAATAATTACAATAAATATTTATATATATATATATATATTTGTCAAATTGAAAAGGTAATTTTAAATTAAAAAAAAACGTTATAAAAATGTATATACATATTCCATATAGTGTTGCAATATATGTAAACACCTATGTGGTAAGTAAATGAAATGAGGTGAAATAATGCACATGGGTATCTAAGATTATATATACATGTGTATGTACATTATAAAAGAGAAAAAGTATAGAAACATAATACAACATGATGAAATAAATAATTGATATATATATTATAATGATAATAATATATATATATATAAAAGTACAGAATTGGCTTCCAAAGGAAGCCAATCCCTGCATTTTGGTTTTCAAAGGCAAAGACTTCTCTGCTGTAGCGGGAAACAACAAAAGGAGAAAAAAATAGAGAGAGAAGAAAGGGAGAAGAGAAAGGTGTGTGGACTGAGGCTGATTGAGAGGGAAAAGGGAGAAGGAAGGAAGAGATAGCAGCAGGGAAGCTGAAGCCGAAGGAGAAACCGAGAGGATAAAGGTGAAGTCAGAAAGAAAATGAAAACTGAAGTGGGAGACCAGAGAGAAGAGTTGGGAACAGAGGAATTTCTATCTCTGTAAAACTACAGCAAACGTAAAAGAAGTGATGGTCGAGAGAAGCTGGAGGAAATCGAAGTAGAGAGAGGGACAAGAAAGTGAGGGACCGAGAGAAGCAAGGATTAAGCTGCTGCCACCGTGAGGCAGCAGCAGCAGCTAGAAGGGGTACTCCTCGAAGCAGAGGTTTTGCCGAGGCAGGGGCTGAAAATGCAAAGCTAGTCAAGGGTTGGAAATTCATGAGTGAAACCGAAAGTGAAAAGCTTCAACGAAGCTCCATTCGGTGGGGAAACAGAAAACGGAGAGAAGACCAGCGAATGAGAGGCCGAGTGAGGAAAGAAAGAAGCTACTCCGAGACAGCTGATCAAGGCCAGAATAGGCCACCATCGCCATGGTGACAGGGGAGTGCTGCGCGATCTCCCGATGCTAAAACAGTACCATTTTGGGCTAAGGAAGGGGTTGTTTAAGAAGGCTGAGACCATGAGCATTTGTGGCTAGTGCAGGTGCTGTTTAGGCTGTTTAGGTGCTGATCGTTGTGGCTGTGAGGGACGTTTCCAAGGGATAAAGTCAGATCTGTTGTTGCCAAATGAGAGCTGGATTTTGGGGTTCTCAGGCAGCATCATGCTGCTGTTTACATTGCCAGAGAGGATGATGCCCATTGGCCTTAAGGATGACATCAATCACAACAGTCACTAAGGGTTTAACCAAGTGGATGTTGAGAAAGTACAAATAAGCTCCAAATTGCCAAAGTAGACTCTAAGGAAGAGGAAGGCTATGTTTTGGAAAGTGTTAAATTGAATTAAAGCGAAGTAGGAGCATGACTTTGATTTGGAAGCTCTGAGAAAATAAATTGCTAAGTCTCATGACTATTTGGACTAGGCTCAAACTTTTGAGTTCTCGCATGGGCCTACAGGGACAATAACTAGTCTTGGTACTTAATTGTGTTCTCCGAGCTTTGCTTTTACAACCTTCGAGGTATATAAAAATGGTATATCATTCTGTTACGTGCATAACAAATATATTGCTTAGTAAATATTTATTTGCAATGTGTTGGGACGTAACTTAGGACTGTTTTTATATTGTTTTATAAAAGATTTGATTTTGAGTGTGATTCTAGGTTTAAAATTGTATTATGGAATGATTGAGAAAATTTTGGATGTGATGAAATGAAATATGATATGAGATGATCTGAAAAATAAAAAGGAAAAAGAAAGAAAAAAGGAAAGAAAAGATGGAAATTGAAAAAGAAAAAAAGAGGTAAATATATATATATATAATATACATATATATATATATATATATATATATATATTTGTGTTTATAAGTATGCTGTGTAAGATACCATAGGTGTTGAAAAAAAAAAGAAAATGAGGGGAGAAATGAGAAGTAGACAAAGAAATATATAATAATGAATAATAAAAATAAATAATAAGATATATATATATATGTATATACTTATGTGTGTATATATATATAGATAGATATATATATATATATATATATAATATATGTGCGTGTTAGTATAAGTACATACGAACAAAATATAAACACACATGTTGTAGCCTAGGTATGTACAATTATATTCACACACGAAGTAGTAGTGAGTAGGAAACGTATAAGATGATAAAAGAAAAGGATGATTTAATTGGGAACGTAGCTAAAGACTCTATTGTAGGATTAAATTTTCGAATGTTTGATGGAACTGGAAGAAAAGGGGAAATTTCGTGAACTCCGTGAGGTTGATTATATATATCTTGATGTAACCTTAGAAAGTTAGAATTTAAATTTCAAGTATATTTTCTTAGACGAATAAGGTTATGATTTTGACGCATTGTGGACAATTCGAATAAATAGGATACTAAGAATACAAATTTCGGTGTAGGGGAATCGTAAAAGGATTTAAGGGAGATAATTGGAGGTGTCACTACTCGAACTTGGAATTTTCGATAAATCGAGGTAAGGGAGTGTAATTTAAAATGGTAATAGTTTACTTTTTGAATCCTGATTAAGGAAAACTTACAAGGATCTGAATTATGATTTCCGAGCATGTTTTCTACTTTTGTTTTCTGAGTAAGAACGTGATTTCTGAAATTGGTTTTTTTGAATAATTGCATATTTCTGAATTTGCGTTCTAAATAAAAGCATGTCCTCTGAAATTATCTTTTGAATCAGATGGTTGTTGTCAGGACCCGTTCTCAATCCATGACTTAACCAAAAACCACTACAAATTTTTCGCATTTTTAACTTACCTTTCCTCTCTTCAATAGTTGGGCTGTGATTCGATGTCAGAATTCTCCCTTACCACATCATCCATTATCATACATACATGTCAATAAATGGCTACTGACTGTAACTGCTTTTAAAATACATGTGAGATTATATAAAAGCTAATACAAATACATTCCCCATAATATATATCGTATACATCACTGTACTATTTTTATGTTTAGATATATAACCGTACAAAATCTGTATACTTGGCGGTCGATAGGAACTAGCAGTGGACTCAGGAATACTATCCCTCAATAGCTCTCACTCTACTGCTGATGCTCTGTAGAAAGATGTAAAGAAAGAGGGGTGAGCATACAACGCGCTCAGTAAGGAAATCAGGCAAGCAAGTAGATATCTACACTATCTACTTAAAATAATCCTATGCCTTGAAAACATTATTTCCTTAACTTAGTTTAAAAGCATGTCTTTAAATATATATAGATATATACTTGTACAAATTAAATCCCATGCACAGAAATCATGCTTTCTTTCTCAAATGTAGGCATGTAGTGCAAAACAATGCATCTTTATATAAATCATGCCTTTAGATAAATCATGCCATGTATATTTAAATCACAGTAAATATGGCATTTAAATCATTCACAACACAAAATCGGAGTTCGACCCATCCCTCAGGTCTGTCCGTAATTTAAATCAGTTAATCAAGTGATATATCATGTGAGACTGTGGTGAAATGTAAATAGTATCCTAGACTATGATCATATCCGACATGAGATCCCAAGCTACAAGGAATCCTAGTGTGCGGGGCATCACTGCTGCAACGGGAGGGGGGTAAGTCCATCACAACCGCCAGCTATATCCTCCTCAACTCCACAACACCACACGGTACAGTGTACCCCATGCCACATGCACGGTACAACGTACTTCGTGGATCCTACATCACAATCGAGGTGCCTACCATAGGTCTTAGCCCTCAGACCATGGAATATCATACCACGTCTCTAGTACCCTCATGCGGATATCCTCTCACATAATGTGACACTCAGTCCACACAAGGAATCAAGCATGGGTTTTAACATGTATTATATATCACATACAGTGCGCACCTTTGTGTGTGACTCACAGTCGACACTCTGCTCAAACACTGTTTCACATCACAAACTTAACGCTAGTGCGAGTAAACCTCCAGCAACTAGGTCATTGCATAGTTCATGTATTAAATCAAGTACGAGCAATAGCTCCAGTACCATGCTATGCACAATATCATCAAATCAAGTACGAGCAATAGCTCCAGTACTATGTCATGTATAAATCATGAAGAATCGAGTATGAGCAACGCTCCAACACTCTATCATGCAGCTCATGAAAAACTCGAGTACGAGCTAATCGCTCCAGTACTCTCTCATGCATATATCATAAAAACTGAGTACGAGCAAGAACTCCAGTACTCTATCATGCATGTCATGGAAATCTAGTGCGAATCATAATCCAGCACTAATGTATGTGGAAAATATATGAAATCCAGTGCGAGCTGTGCTCCAGTACGATTCATTCTCACATAATATGATAGATGGCTCTCTAAAACGGGTGATTTACAAAATATCAAAATCAGCACTATAAAGTGTGCTTAATTCACATAAACCTTAAAATCCTTAGCTCATCTATTTATTCTTCTGCTAAACAGTAGTAAAACACTCAAAATGATGGTTTCCATGCTTTTTACAACTTTTCACAAAAGTTGACTTTTCGACTAACTAGGGGTAAAATCGTAATTTGCCACTATCAGGTCATAATAATTATTATTCACTTTCTCTGAACCTCAGAGTTTTTAAGTGAATGTAAAAGCAGGCGAAAATACGTGCAGGTATCTCTAACTACTCACAAAAGTCCCTTACCTGCAATCACTCGAGAAATTTCACTTTCTCAACGCTGCTCGATCCAGCAATCCAATTTGCTTCTCCAATACTCTCTGGAGCTACATATAACCATTTATCAGGTTAATTATACTTTTCTTACTGTATTTCACATTAAATATAGTATATTTCCCTTAATGGGTTTTAATAATCCTTAATGGGCCTAACTATACCTTAATCCCATTTCCATTTTACTATTCATTTTTGCTGGGCTTATTGGGCTTGTGGGGCCCACCAACTCTTATTGGGCTTGTCCTAGACCCATTACATCACATTAGGTCTAAAATATTTGGGTTTGGCCCATTGGACCTCTCGGCCACATGCCATGGCCGAGAGCATCCCATGTCGTCGGTTACACCATGGCATGCCGACCATGTCCATTTCATTAGCCAATTCACTTAGGCATTTTTTTTCAACCACTTGGTTGGCATGTCTTAAGCCTTTCCTATAGTTCATGTTGGCATTTTATCAAACACCTTATGTGCCAATATCATACCATCATCCATATGAACAAATTGATTATAACTAACCATGTCATAATCATGTATACTTGCATATCCACCTATACATGTCTTAAAATCACATGGGTATTTATCAAAACTCATATACAAACTTTCGGCCATCACATGTTCATAGTGTTTTCATGTGTTTCAATCCATAAAACATATACCAATATACTTAAAATCATTCATACATTAACATATATGAATTTGAAAGCTTTAAAATATACCTAGTATTTGTGTTCACACTTGGCCGAAACTTTGAAGCCTCACGGTTTGCACTCTATGGCTCCTTGATAGCCAATTCCAACATATGTCACTCTCCTCTCAATTTGGAACAACTTTCATGAAGATTACAAGTTCCAGATATACCTTTATCCTAGTGATTTCTAGTGAGAGAAAGCTTAGAAAACTTTTCGGTTATGGTTTCTTCACTTTGCCGAAAATGAAAGGATGAAGATGATTATGTGTTGGCTGGTATTTATAAGTCCATTACTTAGTCAATAAGCTAAAAATCCAGCCACCTTAATTGACTTCCAAAAAGTTTAGGTAATGGTTATCATTTTAATCTTTGTTACCTTTCATTAATGGCTTTTAACTTATTCACATGGGCTTTCAATTGGGCTTCTCGGTTTGGACTTTTCCTTTGGGCTTTTGGGCTGAAATTTTTTTCTACTTATTAGGCCTTCAATTGGCCCAACAATTTGGCCCACAACTTGGCCCAACAATTTAGCCCATTGGGCTTTCCAAATTCGGCCCACACTTATGATACCTTAATGGGCTTTAAAATTTCAAACTTTGGCCCATTGCATTTTTAACCATTAAATTAAATCTGGAATCCTTCCGAATAAATTTTTCTTACTTTTGGGGATGATTATCTTGTATTCTGACCAAGAATATTTTTTTCCAATTTTTTTCTCTAAACTTGGTTAATTTTTAACCATGATTAGTCAACTATGGTAAAAGTCCACTTTCTTAACTATAGTTGACTTTTTCCTTAACCATTGACCAAGTTGACTTTTTCTCAAAATTTTGAATGTCATATCTTATGTCTTACACTCTCGTCTTTATGTTTCAATCATTCCCGGTAGATAATTTTGCCCGAAACACCTTAAATACCTTAACTCGCCAAAAAGGTCCATTTTACCCTTTTTAGCTTTTATTCTCGTTTTCTGTGTTCGGGATTAAATCAAGCTGAATTTCCTTTATGAGCTCTCTATGCTTTCTCATTTTAAGTTCTTATTTTCAGTCAGAATGATTTAGATCTACTCGGTTTAGCCTGTGACTCTTATAGCTCACATTAGGCTTTTTATGTAGCTTTTGTGTGTTAAACCATTTTACTAACACTTTAAATCTAGTAAATACTCTTCTTATGATTTAACTATAATAATAGAGTGTTCATACACCTAGGAATCATAAGGAACAAGCTACATAAAATACGGGTCTGACAATCTTCCCCTACTCAGAAAATTTGGTCCTCCAAATTAGAACCAAGTCAATCATCAAATAGGTGAGGGTACTTCTCTCGCATCAGACTCTTCAGCTCCCAAGTAGCCTCTTTTGAAGTATGATACTGCCAGAGAATCTTCACTAACCCGATGGTCTTCAATCTCAATACCTTCTCCTTCCTATTCAATATCCGAATCGGTCTCTCAACATATGACATGTCCTCTCGGAGCTCCAAAGGCTCATAACTAATCACATGTGCCGGATCCGGGTGATACTTCCGAATTATCGATATGTTGAAGATGTTATGGACACCTGATAAGTTCGGTGGCAATGCCAACCTATACGCCTTATCTCCCACTCGATCAAGTATCTCAAAAGGTCCAATATAGCGAGGATTTAGTTTCCCTCTCTTCCCAAATCTCGCTATGCCCTTGGAAGGAGAAACTCTCAAAAACACGGATTCACCAACTGTAAACTCTAGTGGCCTACGTCTCCTGTCAGCATAACTCTTCTGTCTGCCCTGAGCTGTCCTCAGTCTCTCTACAATCAAGTGGACATCCTCAGATGCTTGCATAACCATATCAGGAGCGAAAATCTTACAGTCACCCACTTCTTCCCATCCAATAGGGGAACGACATCTACGACCATATAAAGCCTCATACGGTACCATCCCGATACTCGAATGATAATGTTGTTGTAGGCAAACTCGGCTAGTGGCAAGTTGTCATCCTAGGAGCCTCTAAAATCTAGCACACATGCTCTCAACATATCCTCCAGAGTCTGTATAGTCCTCTCTGACTGACCATCTGTCTAAGGATGGAAAGCGGTGCTCAAACTCAACTGGGTTCCCATGGCTTCCTGAAAATGTCTCCAAAAGTGGGAAGTGAAGTGGGAATCCCTATCAGAGACTATGCTCACTGGTACGTCGTGTAACCTCACTACCTCGCGTACATACAGTTCTGCTAATGAACTCAGAGTATAGGTCGCTCTCATAGCTAGGAAGTGGGCTAACTTCGTCAGTCTGTCGACGATCACCCATATAGCATCATGATTCCTGTGGGTTCTTGATAAACCCATCACGAAATTCATGGTGATATGCTCCTATTTCCATGTTGGTATAGGTAGAGGCTGCAATAACCCTGCAGGTTTTTGATACTCTACCTTCACCTGCTGTCATACGAGACACTTTGCCACAAAGTCTGCTATATCTCTCTTCATACCCGACCACCAGTATACCTTACGAAGGTTCTGATACATTTTGTTACTCTCCGGATGTAATGTATACCTCGATTAATGAGCTTCCGCCAATACCAATCTCCTAAGTCCTGGATCCTGGGAACACACAATCTGCCTCTGAACCTCAGTAGTCCATCAAAACTCAACTAAAAGTCAGTCACTGTGCCCTGCATCTGACTACTCACATCCATACAAAATGGATCAATCTGCTGAGCCACTCTGATCTTGTCCAACAGATCCGGCTCCAAGCGTAGACTAGCTATCACATAGCATGTATCCATGTCAGAAGGCACCACTCCCAAACTGAGGCTAGCAAGCTGCTCTAGCAAATCATGTTCCCTAACTATTATATACGATACCATCCCTAGGCTCTTCCTACTTAAGGCATCGGCTACAACGTTAGCCTTACCCGGATGATAAAGTATCTCACAATCGTAGTCCTTCAGAAGCTCTAGCCATCTTCTTTGTCTCATGTTCAACTCTTTCTGTGAGAACAGATACTTGAGGCTCTTATGGTCGGTAAATATCTGGAACTTCTTGCCATGTAAGTAATGGCGCCATACCTTTAACGTAAACACTACTGCTATTAGCTCTAAATCCTGGGTCGGATAGTTCTTCTCATGATCCTTCAGCTGTTTGGATCCATAAGCAACTACCTTCCCATCCTGCATCAATACACAGCCCAGTCCCTGATGTGAAGTATCGGTATACACTACAAATCCTCCCGAGCTGGTAGGGATAATGAGAACCGGAGCGGTGGTCAATCGACACTTCAACTCCTGAAAACTCTTCTCACAATCCTCGTTCCATACGAACGGTGCACTTTTTTGAGTAAGACGTGTCAACAAAACAGCCAACTTCAAAAATCCCTCAACGAATCTCCGATAGTATCCAACTAAACCCAAAAAACTCCTGATCTCGGTGACTGTTCTCGGCTGTTCCCACTGAACTACAACCTCTATCTTAGATGGATCTACTGATACACCATCTCTCGATACAACATGTCCCAAAAATGAGATCTGTGACAACCAAAAGTCACACTTACTGAGCTTAGCATATAACTCCTACTCTCGTAGAGTCTGTAATACGATCCTGAGATGCTCCTCATGCTCCTCCTTAGATCTCGAATACACCAATATGTCATCGATAAAGACGATAACAAACTGGTCCAAATATGGCTTGAGCACATCATTCATCAAAGCCATGAAAGCAGCTGGAGCATTCGTCAAGCCGAATGGCATGACCAAGAACTCATAATGGCCATATCGGGTACGAAATACTGTCTTGGGTACATCTCCACTCCAAACTTCTAGATGATGATACCTAGACCTCATGTCAATCTTGGAAAAGATCTGTGCTCCCTGAAGCTGATCTAACAAGTCGTCTATACGTGGAAGGGGATACCTATTCCTGATGGTGGCCTTATTCAACAATCGGTAATCTATACACAATCGGAGGCTCCCATCCTTCTTCCTCACAAACAAAATCAGTGCTCCCCAAGGTGAAACACTCGGTCGTACAAAACCCCTATCCAATAGCTCTTGTAACTGCCTCTTGAGCTCCTCCAGCTCAACTAAGGCCATGCGATATGGTGGTCTCGAAATAGGCTCCGTACCAAGCACCAAATCTATACAGAACTCCATCTCTCTGTCTGGTGGTAACCCTGGCAATTCATCTGGAAAAACATCTGGGTACTCACTGACCACAGTAATATCTAACAACTCCGGATGTGCCTTATCCATATCTACCACGTATGCAATGAAACCTTGATATGTTGAAGGTTTTTCTAAATCAGTAATCATGTAATAATCATAACCACTCCTTTTATTTATTCTTATTAAACTTTACAACATATCTAGTAGGGTTAGGAAACATAACTGTCTTAGCATAACAATCTAAAACAACATGGTTTGCAGATAGCCAATCCATTCCTAATATTATATCAAAGTCACTCATACTTAGTAATATTAGATTGGCTGTCATCTCCTTATCCCCTACTCTCAACTTGCAGTCAATAAATACATATTATACAACTTCATTACTATCCATAGGCATACTAATCAACATCATCATACATAATGGTGTACGCTCTACATGTCTTGCTAATTTACATGCAAATGAAAGCGATACAAAAGAATGTGTGGCACCAGGATCAATTAAAACATATACTTCAATATCATAAATCAGGATGTTACCTCGTATCACATCCGATGAAGCATCAGCTGTCCCCTGGTCTAAAGCATATACTCACCCTCGACCCATCACTTGTTTTCCCTTTTCTTCTGTCGTCGCTCTACCTCTCTGAGCAGACGTACCAGCTAGAGCTCTATCCGGCTCCCCGCCCCTCAATGGCGCAGTATCAACCATATCTGGGCAAGCTCTAGCTATATGCCCCTGTTTCCCACATCAAAAAGATACGATAGGAGTCAACGGACACGGTCTACCTCCATGTAGTCTACCACATCTTCTGTACTGATCGGCAGCAGGTCTCTATCCTCCTATGACAATACCCTTTGCTGGGGCTACAGTCGGATA
Source organism: Firmiana major (assembly GCA_033439115.1). Taxonomy (NCBI): domain Eukaryota; kingdom Viridiplantae; phylum Streptophyta; class Magnoliopsida; order Malvales; family Malvaceae; genus Firmiana; species Firmiana major. The sequence goes on from CM065905.1 coordinate 47,710,571, forward strand.
AACAGGAGGTCTAGAAAATTTCTCACATGCCTCCTCAACCCGTGATCTCTTACCGAAGAGTTTCCTCCCTTCTCGATAACCAAAATCTCTAGCCGACCTCTTTTTCTGTATGTCTCGACTACAGCTAAACTTCCCAAACTCAGAAGCATTCCTCTCGTAATCTTGCTCACACAGTTTCGCCCTACTCACTGCTTCCTCATAGGTAGCTATGTCTAATGGAACCAACCTGGACTGCAGAACCGGTCTCAACCCATCGATAAACCTGTAGACCTTCCTGGCCTCACTATGAATGGTATCTGGGTCATATCTTCCTAGGGATAGGAATCGAGTCTCATACTCGTCCACTGATAAACTCCCCTGGTTCAGTCCCAAAAACTCTGCCTATAATTTTCGCTGTGCGATATCGGGAACAAATTACCTCCTAAAGGCCTCCCGAAATGTCTCCCAACTGATATCTGTGTGTCGAGCTCTCAATATAGGTCGGGTGGACTTCCACCAATGCTCTGCAGCTCCCTTCAGTAGGAACGCAGCAAATGCGACCATCTCCGAGGCCGTACACTCGAAGAATCCATAAAGCTTCTCCATCTCCGCCACCCACTCCTCAGCAGCTACAGAGTCCTTGACCCCACTAAAAGATGGAGGTCTAAACTTTCAAAATTCTCACAACCGATGTAGATCACATTCGTACCCTAATCCACTACTACCTGAAACCAGTGGGGGTGTAAGAGCCTCTACTGTCCTCGGTGCATGAGCTGTCTATGTAGGTGTGTCAGGGGCAACTGCCTCTCCTGTCGCAGCTCTTGCCTCCTGTCATTGCCTACCTGGCATCGTCTGTCCCAACATCTCTACAATCATCTCAAGACTACGCTCTAATCTCGTAAAACGCATCTCAGCACACTCAGGTTCCTCAGTAGCACCTGGAGTCTCATGCGTAGGTAATGGTTCGGTAGTAGCTCGTCTCTCGGGCCTATCTTCTCGGCCTCGAGCCCTACCTCTCGTACCTCTACCACTACGCGTATTTGCCATATAGGCAAAGTTCCTACATTCATAATCATGAATTAATCCATCTCCTATCTGGTATACACAGTTATATCTAAACACAACACAGTACTATGGGGATGTACACTTTCCTATTTCCTAACACCGACTCACATCAGACCAAAACATGGCTCTGATACCATTCTGTCAGGACTCGTTCTCAATCCATGACTTAACCAAAAACCACTAACAAATTTTTTGTATTTTTAACTTACCTTTCCTCTCTTCAATGGTGGGGCTGTGATTTGATGTCAGAATCCTCGCTTACCACATCATCCATTATCATACATGCATATCAATAAATGGCTACTGACTATAACTGCTTTTATAATACATGTGAGATTATATAAAAGCTAATACAAATACATTCCCCATAATATATATCGTATACATCACTGTGCTGTTTCTATATTTAGATATATAACCGTACAAAAATTTATACCTAGCAGTCGATAGGAACTAACAGTGGACTCAGGAATACTATCCCTCAATAGTTCTCACTCTACTGTTGATGCTCTGTAGAGAGATGTAAAGAAAGGGGGTGAGCATACAACGCGCTCAGTAAGAAAATTAGGCAAGCAGGTAGATATCTACACTATCTACTCAAAATAATGCTATGCCTTGAAAACATTATTTCCTTAAGTCAGTTTAAAAGCATGTCTTTATATATATATATATATATATATATATATATATATATATATACACTTCTACAGATTAAATCCCATGTACAGAAATCATGCTTTCTATCTCAAATGTAGGCATGTAGTGCAAAACAATCCATCTTTATATAAATCATGCCTTTAGATAAATCATGCCATGTATATTTAAATCACAGTAAATATGGCATTTAAATCATTCACAACATAAAATCGGAGTCCGACCCATCCCTTAGGTCTATCCGTAATTTAATCAGTTAATCAAGTGATATATCATGTGAGACTCTGTGGTGAAATGTAAATAGTATCTTGGACTATGATCATATCTGACATGTGATCTCAAGCTACATGGAATCCTAGTGTGCGGGGCATCACTGCTGCAACGGGAGGGGGGTTAGTCCATCACAACCGCCAGCTATATCCTCCTCAACTCCACAACACCACACGGTTTCTCCATCTCATACACCCAATCCTCCATAACCACTGGGTCCTTCACCCCTCTAAACACTGGGGGTTTCAGCGCTTGAAATTCTCGCAACCTGCTCAAGTCGCAGTCATACCCCAAATCACTACCGCTCTGCTGTGGAGCGATAGGTGAATCTGTATCTTGTACTGGAGGTGGTGTAAATGTAGCTGTCTCAGCAGTCTGAGGTCTCTCCGCCTCTGCAGCTGCCTGTTTAGTAGTAGGCTGTGCCGCGGGACCTCGTCTATCACCGGCACCCAATGCCTGCGTGACTATCTCCACCAAATTCTCAATGCTCCGCTCTAATCTAGCGAAGCGAGCCTCAGTATCCTCTGCTCTCCCAGCAGGGTTCTGTGGAGCCTGCTCAGTTTGTGGCTCCACACGGCTCTCAGGCCTACCTCTACGGCCTCTGGCACGTGCTCTCGCCCCTCTACCTTTGCGTGTAACTGGCATAGTGCCTAACTTCCTGTATTATAATAATTCATTAAGCTCAATCCATCACGGTATACACAGTTATATCTAAACAAAAGCACAGTACTATAGGGATGTACTTTCCTACGTTTTATTAATGACTCACATCAGGCCAACACAGCTCTGATACCAATCTCTGTCACGACCCAATTCCATTCTCTTTAACCAAAAATCACTAAAAAAAATTTCGCGTTTTACTGTTACCTTACCCGGTCGTGAACTAACTCACCACACACTGTTGGGCTGTGAGTCAATAATAAACTCCACATCTCATTCATTCTCAGTTAAATAAAACGATGTCATACATTTGCATTTAATCGTATACTTATACAAAAGCATGTTTTACTGACATCTACATCCCCCATAATTGCAACTCAAAAGAATACTGTGCTTTTACATTGTTTAGATACAAAAAGAATCACTGTGTATATACCTCTAAGCGATGGAGATGCAGCAGAGTCCAAAATACCACGCCTCAGTCCTCACTGGGCTACTATGCACGCTCTGTAGGGGGGAAAATAAAGAGGGATGAGCAACCACACGCTCAGTAAGGCAATAATGCAAGCATGGTAGATAACTACTCTATCTACATGCTGATAGTGTTATGCATAAATCATTTATGGTAGGAGCATGAGGAATAAAACTATGTCATATGTGTATACATATATATCATGTGTCAAAATCATGTACATTGGCATATCAAACATGGTAAAAAGAACATCATGTATAAACCATCTCATGCTCAATCTCATTTAAATTCATAAAAAGGGTAATTCATTAAGAAACCTCCTTTTTAAACCAACATCATAAACCTCTTTCTCAACACATAAATACCACCAAATCAACTCACAATCACAACCACATTTTCATTTCACAATTCACGCATGTGTATAAAAACTAGGTCACGATATCAAAAGTGCCTATGTGGACCACTACATCGTAAATCATCCCAGACCACACGCATCCAGGTGTGCGGGGTATCATGCTGGCACGAAGATGGATTATCCCTTGCCAGACTTTCTCATCACATAACCATCATGCGGTACATCGTACTCCATGTGATATACAAGGTACAGCGTACTCCGCAGACTCATATTGTGATTGGGGGTGGCAGTCCTAGGTCTTACCTACCCCATACCAAGAGTTTTCCATATCCGTGAAGTAGAGCCTCCCTGCCGAACAGAGCCTCCCCGCCTAACAGAGCCTCCCTGCCTCCTCGGGCTTAAGGATGTTAGCTTGAGGATGTAGGGCTTAAGGATCCTTCCGTAAGAGAGCCTCCCCACCGAACAGAGCCTCCCCGCCTAACAGAGCCTCCCTGCCTCCTCGGGCTTAAGGATGTTGGCTTAAGGATGTAGGGCTTAAGGATCTTACCGTACCCATGTAGGAGAGCCTCCCTGCCTAACAGAGCCTCCCCGCCCCTCCAGGGCTTAAGGATGTTGGCTTAAGGATCCCACCGTAAGAGAGCCTCCCCACCGAACAGAGCCTCCCCGCCTAACAGAGCCTCCCCGCCTCTTTGGGCTTAAGGATGTTAGCTTAAGGATGTAGGGCTTAAGGATCTTACCATACCCATGTAGGAGAGCCTCCCTGCCTAACAGAGCCTCCTCACCCCTCTAGGGCTTAAGGATGTTGGCTTAAGGATCCCACCGTAAGAGAGCCTCCCCACCGAACAGAGCCTCCCCGCCTAATAGAGCCTCCCCGCCTCTTTGGGCTTAAGGATGTTAGCTTAAGGATGTAGGGCTTAAGGATCTTACCAACTTTCACAACCTTAAACGTATCACAATGTGCAAACTTATGCGAGCAAAGCTCTAGCACGATTCATGCATCCTCTCATAAAGAGACGCGTACGAGCATAGCTCTAGTACGGTTATACTCATAAGACAAACCACTCAAAAGCCACGTACGAGCAAAAGCTCCAATACGGTTTATAAACATCAATACCCGGTGCGAGCTAGGCTCTAGCACGGTTTAATTCACATAAACATGATAGGCGGCTCATAAGCTTTTAAAACTATCTCAAAACATATTTGGCACTTCACATGTGCTACAAATATCAAACCACAATAGCCAACCTATTTATCAATTCGTTTGAAACCAAACACATGTTTTGTGAAAGCATTCAAAACACTTGATTTATGCAATTATTAGCCTTACTATCCCTTTTTATACATCCATGTAAACCAAATCATCCAATATTCATAACTATTTTCGCATACCAAACAACCAATTTCTCAAACATTCATGCATTTCATAAACACCATATAATCCCGCAAATTACGAGCAGCTACCTCTATATACTTACAAAATTCCCTTACCTGGAATCGCGATGCGTGATTCCACTTCCTTAAGCTGCTTACTCGTACGGTTCGATTCGTCTTCAACGAACTCTTCAGGACTGCACAAAATCGTATCCCGCATTATATTCGATCCATATAATGCAACCCTTGTGCTTGCTATAGTTAATTTAATCTATAGCCTCTATTAACGCTTATATGGCCTCGTTTCATTACTTTACCCATAACTCGAGTCTATGGATCTTCTTAGGCCTATTAACTTATTCAAAATCGATATTAAATCGACATTAAGCTCATAGTGTTCATATTTCATGAATTCCCTCACTATGGCATTTATCAAGCATATACATACCCATTTTCACAATTCCTCCAAACTCACAATGAAATTTCATTTAACCATCTAAAATCATAAACATTACCTCAATAACAACTTTAGCATGCCCATAAATCATAAACTCATTCAACCCATATATTCTCACATTATACCCATTCTAGGTTTTCTAGGTCACACCAATTCCACCACATCCCTAGATAATTTATCCATCAATACTCATGCCAAACAACTCCAAAATCAATTAAATAGACAATGTATTTGGATTGGAGTGTTAGAATCTTACCAAATATGATTTTTCTTCTTGCTCCAAATGGCAATGCCCTTAACTCCTTCAATACCAACAATGGGAAAATGCCTACCCACTATGTTGTTCTTCTCTTTGATAGGAACAACTTTGCCTCTAATGATCTCTCTTCAAATCTCACTGAAAATGGCTGATTTTAGAGAGGGAAAGTTAGGTTTTTGGGTTAGAAATGCAAGATTGGTGTTTTTCCCGAAATTTTTAGATTTTCAGCCCTCATTATATAGAAATAGCTTGAGGAGATCGATCTGGTCCAAGAAGAGATCGATCTGGTCCCCTTAAATCTCTCGTTTTCACAAAATTTTTAAGCATGAGATCGATCTGTCGAAGCATGAGATCGATCTGGTCCCAAACAGAGAGCTAAGGAGATCGATCTGGGTGCTTGAGGATCGATCTTTTCATCACAGAATGCTTAGGAGATCGATCTGCTCTATTCCATTGCCCAAATAAGAGCATTCTGGCTCTTCCAGATCGATCTCTCATCCTATGAGATCGATCTGGCCTTCATGTTTTCCAGATTTCTTGCAGTTTCCTTGTTGCAACTCATACCAACATATCCTTAATCTGTTGCCATGGCCATTTTCTCATCCATCCACCTTTATAACTTGAAAATGGCATCCATTCATACCTTATGCACATTGAAACTTGTGTGCATTCATTGTATGTCCAAAGGTATGCTATATAAAACCAAATGGAAGCATAACTTCATTCCATTTTACCACACTACCCATTTTGAGTTTCAATCACATCCGTCACTTATAAGAACTCATTTCTTCATATTCATACTCAATGGAACTTGTATGTACGTTACAAATCATATTACACATACGTACATTGAATCCATGGACTTACATCAATCATACTTTACATTACAAGTCCATTCATATTTATTACACATTACAACTTTACATATACGGGGTCTCACACATTGGGCCCACCAACAATTTATTGGGCCTCGTTCTAAACTCTTGGATGGCTCAATTAGTTATTTACGACAATTTATCTCCAATTCCAGTATATAATTCATTTTTTACGGAATTAAATCCGTAATTTATGTGGTAAATTTCTAACACGCATAATGATGCCATTTGTCGTAAATAAAGGTTAATTACTCGAGATTCCATGATAATACGCAAATCAAGGTTGACTTGAGTTCTCGTTTGTCGTCAATTATCGAGCTACACATTTATATATTTTTGGGTTAAATTCGATCAAATATATATTTAAATAATTATTCTGAAAATTAAATTGTTCCATTTGACCACTTACCGGCTTACTCGTAGCTCGATTGCATCGCTGAATTTTTTTCCCAAATTTTCCTCTTTTCTTTTTTTTCTTCCTCTTTTCTGGCTCGGTCCAGTTCAACTCGGCTCAGACCGTTTCGGTTTAGCCCAGTTCAGTCCGGTCTAATTTTCTCCCCCGTCGTTCAGAGCTTCGTCGATCGGTTCTTCACCGGTTTTCGTCTCCAGCATATCCGCGGGGTCGTCCGGTGCATGGATCTAGGGTCGGTTTTGCCAAGGCTGGCCGAAAAGTGGTCGGTCCGACCTCTTCTCCCTCTGGTGTCGCTACCCATTTCTTTCTTTCCCTATCGACGCCGTTTTTCGCCGTTTACTGTTACGACCCATTTTTTTTAAAAAAAAAAACCCTACAAATTTTTCGCTTTTTCATTTCCTTATCCGTCGTTAACAGTTTCACTACTAACAGTTAGGCTATGAGTCAATGTTAGTCCCTCCTGTCATGTTACTTACCTTAACATCTATTTTTCATATTTCATTTACATATCAATTTATTTTAACTAAATACATCCCCAATATTAAAATCCGTGTACAGTACTGTGCCTCTATATGTTCAGATACAAAAATTATACGAATCATATACCTGGTCTTGATAGGAAGCAGCGGATAACTGAAATGCAAGACTACTGTCGCTCTCTTCTACTGAATGTACCCTGTGGGGTGAAAAATGAAAGGGTGAGCAAAACTTGCTCAGTAAGGCAATAATGTAAGCAGGTAGATAACTATACTATCTACGTCCTGATAATGTCATGATATAAAATTGTTTATATTTGGAGCATGAGGTAAGACTAAAACGATGCCACATGTATGTATATATCATATAAGAGAAATCATGAAATCGACATATAAAACAAACATGGAAAAATCATCATGTATGACATCTCATGCTCCTCACATTAAAACTTATTTCTATTCATCATAAACTCATCACGTTAAAACTTATTTGTTTCATCATAAACTCATCACGTTAAAACTTATTTGTTTCAACATAAACTCATTACGTTAAAACTTATTTGTTTCATCATAAAACAACCACATCAAGGCTAAACCCATCCCCCGGGAATACCTTGATTTATTAAATCACTTCTCTTTTAAAAACATAAATCGGGACATTACCCCTCCTTCGGGTTTGTCCTGGTCTATTTCAGACCGTATGATATCATGTGAGGCATGTAGGTTACTGTATGAAAATCGAGGACTATGGCCGTATTATGTCCATGTGATTCCAGGCTACACGGATCTCGGTGTGTGGAGCATCACAACTGTAACGGGAGGTGGGATCAAATCCTACCCACTAGAATATCAAGTAACATCATCGAGTCATCATGACTGCACGGTACAGCGTACTCCGTGTGACATACACGGTACAACGTACTCCGTGGACCCATATCATAGTCTGGGGGTGCCTCCGTAGGTCTTATCCACCCCAATACTATGTCGATAACCAACCCATGTCTCAAAGTATACGTACGAGCATATCAACTCTCTGTGACACACAGTCTACAAGAGGCTTCCGCACGACTATATGCATGTCAACTCACGTCTACTGCTAGTGGAGCTCCAGCACGACGCTATGCATATCATGATATCAAAAATCTCATGCGAGCGAAGCTCCAGCACGATTTTTGTACACACACAAATTTCTCGTACGAGCAATGCTCCAATACGGCTTTTTATGAGAAATAAATCAGTCAAATTTAGCGTGAGTAAGACTCTAGCACTGTTTTTACTCGTGTAAATATGATAGGTGGCTCAATCTTGATAAAACATCATTTAAAATCGTAACCGGTAAAACCGGTACCCTTTCGTATAATTCATGAAATCAACAACCAACCTATGTGTAAATTTGCTTAAACCAAAGCAATACATTCATATAAAACATTAAAACATGATAATCATGCAATTTATTTGCCTTACTACCCTTTTGTAACTTTTACTCCCATGGGCAATATCGTCTTTTTCTTTATTCTCCCATGCCCCGGGTTTTTGTATAAATTATTATTTCATTTCTAGATACATTAAGAAATTCTAGGCCCTATAAATCCCCTCGAAAATACGTATAGAAATCTTTATGCACCTACAAAATTCCCTTACCTCGATTCTCTGTACAGTCTGACTTTCCAATTCTACTGATCACCCGATCCGTTTAGCTCCCAATATGTACTCCGGTACTTCAGATAATTATTTACCATGTCAATTTAACCCAATAAATATAATTCTCGCGTTTACTACAGTCGATTTAACTAATTGGGTCAATTTACTCTTATTGGGCTCGATCACACCTTATTGGGCCTCGACCCATTTCCAGCCCGTTTCTACTTATTAAACCCCTTCTTCAGGTTTACTGGGCTCATTCAGCTTACCAATAATCATCGGGCTTCGTTCCAAACTCATTGGATAGCCCTTATACTATTTATGGTAATTACGTTGCAATTTCGATTAATATTCCTTTTTATACAAAATTAATCCATATATTTCATAAAATAATCGAAACTCTGTATTAAAGGACTCATATTATCGTAATTAAAATATACTTACCCAATATGAAGCGGGTACAAAAATCGAAGCTCAATCAGCTCTCGTTTGGGCTCACATACACGATTTATCGTCGAAATGCACAATTTTATATTTAATTTCGGGTTAATTTTTGATTAAATATAATTTAAATAAATTTCCTAGAAATCAAATCGGTCACTTTTGACCTTGTATCAACTTACCCGAAGTCCGGTGTATCCCTGAAAATACTTCCCCTTTTTCCTTTTTCTCCTTTTTTCCTCCCTTTCTTGGCTGAGCCGGTTCTGACCGGTCTGGTTCAGTCAATTCAATTCGATTCTCCTCTTGTTGAACCGGTCTGTACCTGTTCAGGCCTTTTCGTCGCCGTTCATGGTGTTTTTGACCGGTTCCCGGCTCGTTTCTGGCATTAATCGATGCGCCTGCATTGAGGGAGTGTTCGGCTGGGGTCGAGGTTGGCCGAATCACGTCGGTGGCCGTCGGATTCCTCTTCTCCCTCCGCGGCACTCTCCCTCTTGATCCGTCGAATTCCAACGGTTTCGTCGGTCGATACCGATCTCAAAAGGACCGGCTCCTCCTTCTAAACTCGTCGGTAGCCTCCGTTCAAGCCCAGCCGCCTTAAATCGCCGGAATTGACCCCGTTTTCCTCGTGGTCTTCTCTTCCTCCGTTCAGCGGTTTTCGGCCTCCTGACGACGCGTCGCTTCGCCGGCCTCTCCTCTTCCTCCTCAGCTCTTCGTCGGCGTCGTTGATAGCCGGTGGACTGGGGTGGCTCGGGTCACACGCGATGTGAGTCTTCGGTTTTCGTTTCTCGGGTTCTTCCCGATTCCAATTTCAGTTTGTTTTTTTTAATTATTATTATTATTAGTATTATTATTATTATTATTTATAAATTATTTTATTATTAAAATAATCATTAAAATATTCTAAAATATCTACTAATATATTATTTTTTTTGAAATTAATTTATTTTATTTTATTTTATTTTATTTAATTTATTTATTATATTTTTAACTCTTTTTTCGGTATAATTTTTTCGTATTTTCGGGATATTATCCCGAGTGACTTTTCGGTATTCTTAAAAATTTCGGATCTTGATCAATTGGATTCAAATTTAATTATTTCTTCGTTATTGATCAAGATTCTCAAATCCATTGTTTTTAATTAAATTTTCTTGTCGAATTTATACCGACTTTCGGTCTTTTAACCGTTTTACCCTTTACGTGTTTGAAAATTCCATTTCAGTCCTTTTGCATTTTTAATTTCGTATTTTAATTAAATTTGGGTCTTACATGATCTCCTCCACTTAAGAAATTTGGTCCTCCAAATTAGAACTAAGTTAAATGGATTCATAAACAACTCCGGGTACGTCTATTGTATCATATATTGTCATTCTCAATGACTTTTTCGGAGTGTAATACTACCAACATACTTTAATTAGGGAGATCATCTTAAACCTCAACACTTTCTCCTTCCTGTTTAATACCCGAATCGATTTTCCAATCATACGTTATATTTTCATTGAGCTAAACTGTTGGAGCTCATATCAATTCACATATGCTGGATCCAGATAGTATTTTCGAAGCATCATAAGATAGGACACATTGTGGATGCCTGCTAATTCTGTCTCTTGTCAACATAGCTTTTCTATCTGCTCTGAGGTGCTCTTAATCCTTCATAATTAACTGAACATCCTCAGAAGTTTTTCTTACTAATTCGGGAACAATTTTCCATCTGTCACCCACTTTTTCTTATCCAAATAGGAAAATAACCCTTACGACCATACAATGCCTCATCTGAAGTCATCCCGATACTCAAGTGACAACTGTCATTATTGGCGAATTTGATTAGTAACAACTGATCATCCGAGGAGCTTATCAAATCAATGACACACGCTCTCATCATATCCTCTAGAACCTATACAGTCCTCTCGGACTGACCATCCGTCTGAGAACGAAAAGCTGTGCTAACACTCAGTCGGGTTCCCCTAGCTTCCTGAACACGTTCCCAGAAGTGGGAAGTGAAGCGAAAATCCCTATCTGATATCATGCTCACTGGAACACTATATAATATTTCACAATTTTTTCATACACATAAATTCGCCTACACACTCAGAGTATCTGGGGATTTCCTAACCAGAAGGTGGGTAGACTTAGTCAATCTATCGACTATCACCCAGATAGCCTTATGATTCATCCGGATCCTCTGTAACCCATCACGAAATTCATGGTAACTTATTCCCATTTTCATGTCAATATAGGTTGAAACTGCAATAACCCTGCAACTTCTTTTGCTCTACCTTACTTTGCTGACATACGAGACACTTGTCCATAATCTCTACTATGTCTCTTTTCATATCTGACCACCAATACCCTTTTCTAAGATTTCAATATATTTATTACTTCTCGGATGCACTGTATATCCTAATGAGTGAGCTTCTGACAATAACTCTATCTCATCACTGTGGTCTTGGGGAGCACTTATACTGTCTCTGAACTTCAGTAAGTGATCATCACTCTCTGTGAACTCAATCACTGTACCCATCTGAATCTGACCCACACTATCGACACCCTGCCGATCATCACGCTAAGCCTGTCAAATTCGATTCCAATCTCAAGCTAGCTGTCACACAATCACTGTTATCATCAGAGGGGATCACATCACTACTGAGGCTTACAACGACTCTAGTAGCTCACGCTCCCTGACCATCATATGTAATACCATCCAGAGGCTCTTTCTGCTGAAGGCATTAGCCATTACATTAGCCTTTCTTGGGTGGTACAATTTCCACAATCATAATCCCTCAGAAGCTCTAACCCTCTTTGTTCTCATATCCGACTCTTTCTGTGAAAACAATTACTCGGGGCTTTTATGATCAGTGCATACCTAAAATTTCTCATCGTATACATAGTAGTGTCATATACTCAACACAACTACTATCGCTGTCAACTTTAAATCATGGGTTGGATAGTCCTTACATGATCATTGAGTTGTTTGGATTCATAATTGACTATCTTCCCCTTTTGCATCAATACACAGCCCATTCATTATTTTGAGGTATCCATAGACTCATGAGAAACCTCTTAATCTGTTGATTATGGTGAGAATAAATGTGGTGGTCAGTTTATTACTTCAGTATATCAAAACTCCTGTCACGTCTATCATCCCATTCAAATACAACTTTTCCTAAGTTAAACGTGTCAATAAAGTAGTCCATTTCGAGAACTCTCAACAAATCATCTGTAAAAACAATTTCCAATTGTTGCTTATAATTTTCCCTGGACTGTAAATACACCCAAAATATCATCAATAAGGATGATAACAAATCGGTCCAGGTAAAGTTTAAATATCTCATCGTAGTTGAGTTCCACTAAATATTTTAATCACCCATATCCTTGATCTATGTATGCATAAACGTATAATGTCATTTCGAAATCTCTTCCATTCAAGATACTAACCCGCGTCATTTCCTTTTTCTAATATTAATGGCTTTTATAAAATTTTTAATTAATGTTTAAACCTTCCTGATTAAACGAATTCTATATTTCTTTATCGTACAAGTAAAGGTACCCTAATTTTAAATGTATATATTACGACTGTCGATTTCAATTTATAAGTTGTGTATACTTTTAGACGCTGTCAAGTCTTCAGGTGGGGAGGTATTTTGAAATACCTTTATTAACCCTCAGACTTGACCACATGGACTGGTTATGGATATATGCACCCCTTATCCTTGGTCATAATTCATATCTACTACATATCGCCTAATCCAAATTATTTCACATATCAGAGATATTCGTACCTTGCATACGCCTCTTATTCCAATAGATTTTGTATTCAGGATCTATCACATCTATAAGCTTATCTCCTTTCGTATATCACTTATAACAAACTCTGTCATTACTCATTCTGTGAGTACAATCATTTACTCCTTTAATTTCAATCGTTACACCCTTTTTTCGGTGCAGAGATACCAATAGGGTTTTCTCTGTCTCTTTACCCTTCTGTGGGGCAGTCTCACCCAAATCTGAGTAATAATTAAATAATTGGCCCGTCTTACCACACTTAACGCCTATTTTAGTCAATAAAGTGTAGGTGTAGGCCTTACTTCCGTGGTATCTACCACATATCCTACACTGCTTACATGCTACACTGCTTACACTGCTACACTGCTTACACTGCAACACTGCTTACACTGCTACGGAGCAGGTCGGGGTCCTCTAATCACAATACCCCTCAAAAGTGCTGAAATTGGATACACTGGGGCCTTACCACTCATCTTACCCTGCGACTCATCAGCTCTAATCTCTTACCAACTGGTCTTTTTCTCGGTCTGACATTTCTGTCATTCTCTATTCTCTTCTATCTCTATTTCGACCCTTACTACCTTTCCCAATCTCAGAGGCGTGCAACACATGATATTATTCATGCAACTATATTCTGTGCACTGCCTCGACATAAGTAGTGAGCCAATCGGACTCTAATCGACAATTTGAGCCCTTCCATGAACTTTTGGGCTTTTCGACTCTCACTGCCCATAGTGTCGGGGTAATACCTGGGTAGGTATATAAACTGAGATTCATACTTGTCAATCAACCAGTGTCTCTGGGCAGTGTAAGAAATTTAACCTATAATTTCCCTTAAGTAGTGTCTGAAATATTCTGTCACCGGAATACCTCCAGAAATATTTCTCATATCGGCTCTGGACGTCTAACTCTTCAGATGGGTCGAGCGAACTTCCACCAATGCTCCGCCTCGCCTCCAACATAAACGTATTTAAAAGTCACCTTCTCAGTCGACTTACACAAAAAGAATCCATACAACTTCGCTATCTCATTCACCCAGTCCTCAGCAACTATTGGTTTCTTTACTTCGCTAAATACCGAAGGGATGTGAAAGTCTCTATAGTTTTAGGCATCTGTTTAGGCTTTACCCTGCCTATCCTCAACTACCTGCATAGACTGAGTAAACAACTCTGAAATATTTTCTACACTCCACTCCATCCTCTCGGAGCATGTCTCAATACTGTTTGGTCTCTTTATAGGACCCTGTGGAGTATGCTCAACATCAGCCTCCACCTCACTCTCATCTTAAGTCTCATGTGACGACTCATTGGACTCTCAGGCTGATCTCTACGGTCTCGAGCATGTGTACTCGCCTCTCTACCATAACGGCTATCAGTTATAAAAGCTATATTCTTGCATTCGAAACTAAATTCTTAGCTGCAGTTCCATCTTGATATACACAATTGTATCTAAACAATGCACTGTACATGGGGATGTAAATTTACTCAACCACTAACACCTACTCATATCAGGCCAACTCTGCTTTGATACCACCTGTTCTCACAACCCATTTTTTTAAAAAAAAAAACCCATACAAATTTTTCACTTTTTCATTTCCTTACCTGTCGTGAACAGTTTCATTACTAACAATTGGGCTATGAGTCGATGTTAGTCCCTCCTGTCATGTTACTTACCTTAACATCTATTTTCCATATTTCATTTACATATCAATTTATTTTAACTAAATACATCCCCAATATTAAAATTCATGTACAGTACTATGCCTTTATATGTTCAGATACAAAAATTATACGAATGTGTATACCTGGTCTTGATAGGAAGTAGCAGATAACCGAAATGCAAGACTACTGTCGATCTCTACTACTAAATGTACTCTGTGGGGTGGAAAATAAAAGGGTGAGCGAAACTTGCTCAGTAAGGCAATAATGTAAGCAGGTAGATAACTATACTATCTACGTGTTGATAATGTCATGATATAAAATCGTTTATATTTGGAGCATGAGGTAAGACTAAAACGATGCCACATATATTTATATATCATATAAAAGAAATCATGAAATCAACATATAAAACAAACACGGAAAAATCATCATGTATGACATATCATGCTCGTCACATTAAAACTTATTTGTGTTCATCATAAACTCATCACGTTAAAACTTATTTGTTTCATCATAAACTCATCACGTTAAAATTTATTTGTTTCAACATAAACTCATAGCGTTAAAACTTATTTGTTTCATCATAAAACAACCACATCAAGGCTAAACCCATCCCCCGGGAATACCTTGATTTATTAAATCACTTCTCTTTTAAAAACATAAATCGAGACATTACCCCTCCTTCGGGTTTGTCCTAGTCTATTTCAGACCGTATGATATCATGTAAGGCATGTAGGTTACTGTATGAAAATCGAGGACTATGGCCATATTATGTCCCAGTGATCCCAGGCTACACGGATCCCAATGTGTGGGGCATCATAACTGTAACGGGAGGTGGGGTCAAATCCTACCCGCCAGAATATCAAGTAACATCATCGAGTCATCATGACTGCACAGTACAGCGTACTCCATGTGACATACACAGTACAACGTACTCTGTGGACCCATATCATAGTCTGGGGGTGCCTTTCGTAGGTCTTATCCACCCCAATACTATGTCGATAACTAACCCATGTCTCAAAGTATACGTACGAGCATATCAACTCTCTGCGACACACAGTCTACAAGAGGCTTTCGCACGACTATATGCATGTCAACTCACGTCTAGTGCGAGGGAAGCTCCAGCACGATGCTATGCATATCATGATATCTAAAATCTCGTGCGAGCGAAGCTCCAGCATGATTTTTGTACACACACAAATTTCTCGTACGAGCAATGCTCCAATACGGCTTTTTATGAGAAATAAATCAGTAAAATTTAGCACGAGTAAGACTAGCACTCTTTTTACTCGTGTAACTATGATAGGTGGCTCAATCTTGATAAAACATCTTTTAAAATCGTAACCGGTACAGACCGGTAACCTTTCTTATAATTCATGAAATCAACAGCCAACCTATGTGTAAATTTGCTTAAACCAAATCAATACTTTCATATAAAACATTAAAACATGATAATCATGCAATTTATTTGCCTTACTACCCTTTTTGTAAATTTTACTCCCAGGGGCAATATCGTCTTTTTCTTTATTCACCCATGCCTCGAGTCTTCGTT
This sequence comes from Firmiana major, assembly GCA_033439115.1. Taxonomy (NCBI): domain Eukaryota; kingdom Viridiplantae; phylum Streptophyta; class Magnoliopsida; order Malvales; family Malvaceae; genus Firmiana; species Firmiana major. The sequence continues at coordinate 47,726,951 of CM065905.1, forward strand.
AAAATTATTATTTCGTTTCTAGATACTTTAAGAAATGTCACGACCCAAACTACCCAAAAATCAGAGTTAATTTTTTTCGCATTTTATTATTTTCTTACTTAAATTCTTACTTGTCCTCGAATCGTGACCACACTCCACTAATAATTGGGCTGTGCGTCAATGCCAGTCCCACCATTCAATTACCTTCTAACTTATTTCTTCTCCAGTCATTTATAATTGTTTACATTATTTATACATCCCCTAAAGTTACTTACAAACATGTTACTGTGCTATGCTTATGTAGATACAATATGTACAAGTGTATATACCTTATGTTGATGGGCAGCAGCGGATATCCAAAATGCAGTACTGAGTCGCCTCAACTTCAACTGGAGATTATCTGTGGGAGAAAATGAAAGGGGTGAGCACATCAAGCTCAGTAAGGCAATCCTACGAACAAGTAGGTAACCATACTACCTACATGAACGTGGTGCCATGCATAAACCACCCTTTCTCCACACATTTTAAAACAATGATATGCGTTATGATGTTATGTAAAACACATTTGCACGGAAAATCAACACGCAATTATTACAAATCATTTCTTTCTCAATTAAAATTTTCACAATAAAGTCAGGACTCGACCCCTCCTGCGGGTGATCCTGACCCACACAAAACCATGAAAACGGTTTACATCACACGTGGGTTTGAAAAGCATGGAAATACCATCATGCAAATTTAGTTTAAAAACCCAGTTTAAATCATCGAAATCGACGACATGCGAGACGAGGCAATATCTGTATAACGGCAATAACTAGGACTATGGCCATATGTGCCCTCGGGAGTTCCTCAGCTACACAGATCCTAGTGTGCGGGTTCTCACCATGATGGGGAACCGTCCGGGAGGTGGGTCACGCCATCTCGTCGGTCTTATCCTATCCCATGCATCCGAAGATGCCGTATCCGAAGATACAACACGGTACATCGTACTCCATGCTACTTGCACGATACATCGTACTCCGTGGACCCATATCACTCTAGGTACTCCAGCCCACATGGCCTGCTTCCCACAGAGGTTTTGTTTCATTCGGGGTCATCCTTGCTTAAGGGCCTTTTCCCCTGATGCCATGTCTCAAAGCGCACGTGCGAGCCTATTTAATCGGTGACACACAGTCTACCCGATGCTCCAAGCACGGCTCAGCGCATGTTCTCATAAAATCAGTGCGAGCAATGCTCAGCACTCTCATCAAATAAAGTAAATCTAGTGCGAGCTAAGCTCTAGCACTCTGTATGCAAATCGTATAAAAATCTGGTGCGAACGAAGCTCTAACACCCTGTCTCAAAATCATATAAAAATATGGTGCGAGTTAGACTCTAGCACCCTGTCACGAAAATCATATATATATAAGAATCTGGTGCGAGTTGGACTCCAGCACCTATGCATGTAAAACTCTAGTGCGAGCTCTCGCTCCAGCACTAATGCGTGCATCACACAAATCGAAGATATCGTGCGAGCTGAGCTCTAGCACGTCACATGTCAATAAAACACGTAGGCGGCTCTGTTTCCTCAAAACAGTTTTCAAAACAATTTCACGTTGAAAGTATGCAATGCTGTGCATTTTCTTTCAAGGTTAGCCAGCCTACTAATGCATGCATCAAAACACCTCCAGAATGAGCAGGAACCTCTTGTCCTTGCTCCTCCCAATTTTTTCTAAAGTTGGAAACATTTACCCTTAACAAGGGTATTTCGGTAATTTTGCCCATACGGGGCATTAAAATTATTCTTCGACCTCTAGACCCTCCAGAACATTTTTAAGGACTGCATATGAATTTAAAATTGCGTAAAGTTTACCTCTAGCAGTCCGTAGAATTCCCTTACCTTATTTTCCTGTCGAGTCTGACCTTTTCTTTTCCACTGTTGACTCGTCGCGCAGTCCGATAAGCTCCCAATCAAATGTTTGGAACTGCGTATAATTATTCCTCAGGTCAGATATTATACAATTTAATCGTATTTAATCTTTTCTGGGCTTAATTTAAATCATTGGGCCCATTTACTCCTATTGGGCCCGATTGCACCTTAATGGGCCTTGATCGGCCTTAAGCCCGTTTACCACTTAATTCTCACTTTATCGAGGCCTATTGGACTGATTGGGCCCACCAATAATTTATTGGGCCTCGTTCTAATTCTCGAATAGCTAAATCGATTATTTACTACAATTTATCTAAATTTTCATAATTTAATTCAATTTATGCGAAATTTAAATCAATATCACGCATAACGAGGTAATTGTCGTAAATAAGGGTCACTTACCCGAGATTCCATGCTAATCCGCAAATCGAGGCTATCTCGAGCTCTCGGTGGATGCCAATCGTCGAGCTACATAATTTCACAATTTTTCCGGGTAAGTTTTCAGCCCAAAATTAATTAAATTAAATACTCCGAAATTTAAATCGGGTCAATTTCGACCACTACTGACTTACCCGAAGCTCGATTGCATCACAGGAATTTTCTCCAATTTTTTTCTCTTTTTCTTTTTCCCTTTTTTCTCCTTTTTTCCTCCTCTTTTTGGCTGAACCGGTTCTGTCCGGTTCGGACCGGTTCAGACCGCCGGTTCACCCCGGTTCGATCGGTTCACCACCGGTTCAAGACCTTACCGGCCGGTTCTCCGTCGGCTTCCACCGCCAGCAGCTCCGTAAGGTTGTCCGCAGCTCGAATCTGCCCTCAGTTTCACCCAAGTCCGTCGGAACGCCGCCGGTTCGGCCTCTTCTCCTCGGCGTCGGAAACCCATTTTCTTCACTTGGCCGTCACCGGCGATTCTCGCCGTTTCGTCGGCTGATACCGGTGCAGAAAGGACCTCCGTCGCCTGGGCTTTCGAAATCGGGCCTCGGTTTAGCCCGAATCGCCGCCGTTCGCCGCCGGTGACCATTTATTTCCCGCGGCTTTCTCCTCCGTTTTTCACCGGTTTCCGGCGTCCTTGGCGCGCGTCACCGGTGGCCTTAAGACCGCCGGCCTCTCCTCTTTCTTTTTCGACCCTTGGCCTGGCCGTCGACCGTCGGACGGCTCGCCGGTCTCCCTCGGTTGCCTTCCTTTTTTTTCGTCTCTGCTTTGTGTTTCTCTCTCCCCGATTTTTCTGATTTCCCAACCTTTTTTTTTCAGATTATTATTATTATTATTTATTTTAATTATTACACTATTCCTTAAAATACTCTATAAAAATTCAAAATATCCCTTAAAATATCCTTAAAATTATTATTTAATTCTAAATTAATTAATTTTATTTTATTTAATTTATTTATTATATTTTAATCCTTTTTCGAGTATAATTTCTCCGTATTTTTTGGATATTGTCTCGAATGACTTTTCGGTATATTTTTCGATTATTTTTCGGGATTATTTTTTCGAACTAAAAATCCCGATTAATTCTGATTAATTCCCATAAATTAATATCTTGATCAATTTAACCCAATATAAATTTATTTCACCTTTATTGACCAAGATTTTTCAATCCGTTATTTTTAATTAAATTTTCTCATCGAAATTATATCGACTTTCGGTCTTTTGACCATTTTGCCCTTGCACGTGTTCGGGATTAATTTAACCCGACTTCTCTTCACGAATGCTCATTCATTTCATATTTTAATTAAATTCGGGTCTTACAACTCTCCCCCACTTAAAGAATTTGGTCCTCCAAATTAGAACCAATTCCTATGAGTCCATAAACTACTCCGGGTACATCAATCGTATCATACTTCTTTAATTCTCCTATGACCTTTTTCGGAAGTGTATTACTACCAAAGAACTTTAATTAAGGAGATCATCTTAAACCTCAATACTTTCTCTTTCTTGTTTAATGCCCGAATCAACTTCTTCAATATACTTATATTTCCATTAAACTGAACTTTTGAAATTCATATTCGATCACCTATGCTGGATCTGGATAGTATTGCCGAAGCATCAAAAGCTGAGACACATTGTGGGTGCCTGTTAATTCAGGTGATAACACCAACCTACAGGTCTTATCTCCCACTTGTCCAATCTCTCAAAATATTCCATCCAGCGCAACTCAATTTACCTTCTTCTAAAAGTTCGCTATGTCCTTATTCTCTTAGGACAAGTAATATTTCAACCATACTAATTCACCAAGGGTGAATTCCAATACTTGTCTATCTGCTCTGAGGTGTTCTTAATCTCTCATCCTTAACTAAACATCCTCAGAGACTTATTATCCAAAGTCGTAAATAATTCTATCTGTCACCCATTTTTTCTTTATCCAATTCGGGGAACAACCCCTACAGCCATACACTGCCTCATATCTTGTTATCCCGATACTCAAGTGACAACTGTCACTATTGACGAATTCAATTTGAAATCAACTGATCATTCCAGGAGCTTATAAAATCAAGGGCACACGCTTTCATCGGATCCTCCAGAACTTGTACAGTCCTCTCTGACTGACCATCTGTCTGAGGATGGAAAGCTGGTGCTAATACTCAATCGGGTTCCCATAGCTTCCTAAGAATATCCTCAGAGGTGGGAAGTGAAGCGGGAATCCCTATATGATGCCATGCTCACTGGAACGCTACTTAATGTTCCACAATCTTCCTTGTACCTGAATCCTCATACACACTCTGAGTATTTGGGGATTTCATAACCAGAAGGTGGGTAGACTTAGTCACTCTATCGACTATCATCCGAATAGCCTCGTAATTCACCTAGGTCCTCTGTAACCCATCACGACATTCATGGAGACTTGCTCTCATTTTTCGTGCCGTGTCGATATAGGTAGGTGCTGCAATAACTCTGCAGACTTTTAATACTCTACCTTATTCTGTTGACATACTAGGCACTTTTTCACAATCTCTATCATGTCTCTTTCCACATCTGACCACCAATACCCTTTTCGAGATTTTAATATATTCTTATTACCTTCCGTATGCACTGTATATCCTGAAGAGTGAGCTTCTGACAATATTATTATCTCATCAACTGTGGTCCTGGGGAGCACTCATACTGTCTTTGAACCTCTCTGTAAATCATTATCATACTCTGTGAACTCTGTCACTGTACCCTTCTGAATCTGACCCAAACCATCGACATCATGCTGATCATCACGCTAAGCCTGTCAAATCCGGGCACTCTCATCCGGTTCTAATCTCAGGCTAGCCGTCACACAATCACTGTCATCATCAGAAGGGATCACATCACTACTGAGGCTCACAACTGCTCTAGCAGCTCACGCTCCCTGATCATCATATGTGGTACCATCCCGAGGCTCTTTATACTCAAGGCATTAGCCATCACATTAGCCTTTCCTGGGTGGTACAATTTTCACAAATCAAAATCCCTCAGAAGCTCTAACCCACTATGTATTCTCATATTCGCCTCTTTCTGTGAAAATAGATACTTGGGCTTTATGATCAGTGCATATCCACAATTCCTCATCGTGTACCTAGTAGTACCATCTACTTAGTACAAATACTACCGTTGCCAACTTTAAATCATGGGTATCTTCCCATTATACATCAATACACAGCTCCTTCATAATTTTGAGGTATCCATACTCACTGAGAACCTCTTGAGCTGCTGGATATGGTGAAATTAATCACGGTGGTCAGTTCATATTTTACTACACCGAAATTCCCGTCACATCTATCATCTCACTTATCATCTCATTCAAAGACCACGTTTTCTTAGTTAAACGTGTCAACGAAGTAGACCATATTGAGAACTTGCAACAACCCATTTGTAAAAGCAATTTTCCAATTATTGCTTACAGTTTGCCCTAGACTTTAACTACACCCAACATATCATCGACAATGATGATTACAATTCGGTCCAATCCTTGACTTATCCACGCATAAACGTATAAGATCCTTCAAAATCACTTACGTTTCCAGGTACTAACCTGCGTCACTTCCTTTTCTTATCTTAACGGCTCTTATTAAATTTTTACTATGTTAACCTTTATGATTTGTCGCATTCTAATATTCTTATCGTCTTAGTAAAGGTATCCTAAAGCTAATGTTATCTATTACGACGATCGATTTCGCGTTATAGGTTATACATATATACTTTTAGACGCTGTCAAGTCTTCAGGCGGGGAGGTATTTTGAAATACCTTTATTAACCTTTAGACTTAACCACAACTACGTTATACCTCAGTCTCTGTGGTCACAATTTATATTCGTTACTAATTGCTTTAATCCTAATGACTTCATATCGTAAGGATATTCTTACCTAGCATACGCCTCTTGCTCCGATACATCTTGTAATCAGAATTAAGCATATTTCATCTTAAAGATTATCTCCTTAGTGTATCTATTATAACGAAACTCTTGTCATTATTCATTCCCTGAGTACAATCCTTTACTCCTTTAATTTGAACTGTTGCACCCCTTTTTATTAACTTAAAATCTCTATATCCATATTCCGTTAATTAATCCTCCTCTATTGGGGTACTCATTTATCAGTATTGTGCCTAATGATGTAGGCATTTATGCCTTTTACTCACTTATATGCGAATGAAGGCGGTATGAATAAATGTGTGGCACCAGGATCAATAAACATATGTACTTCATTATTCATAACAAGTGTGGTATCTTACACCACATTCACGAAACATCAATAGTGTCCTGGTCCAAGACATCCTCTCGCCTTCGTCCAACAACTTACTTCCTTTTTTCTCTTTTCGGCTATTACCTCCCTTTTCGTTGTAGCTATACCAACGAAGTTTTTCTCTGTCTCTTTACTTTTCTGTGGGGCGATCTCGCCCAACTCTGTGTAATCAAAATCAATGGTCCGTCTTACCACACTTAACGGCCATTTTCATCAATACAGTGTAGGTATAGACCCTCCTTCCGTGGTATCCACCACACATCTTACACTGCTTACAGTGCTTACACTGCTACATTGCTTCGTAGCAGGTCGGGGTCCTCCAAATCACAATGCCCCCCAAGAGTGCCAAAATTGGATGCACTGGGGTCTTACCAATTATCTTACTCCATGACTCGTCAAATTAAATCTTTTACCAATTATCATTTTCCCATTTTAACATCTTTGTCATTTCTCGATTCTCTTTTCTGTCTCTATTTCAGCCCTCACTACCTTTTCCAATCTCAGAGGCGTGCAATTCGTGTTCTTATTTACCCTACTGTAAATCTGCGCACTGCCTCGGTATAGGTAATATCTCACGGGACTAATTGGACTCTGATGAAAAGTCGAGCCATTTCATGAACTTTTAAACATCTCGACTGTCACTTGTTCATAGTGTCGAGGTAATATCTGCCCAAAAATACAACCGAGTTTCATACTCATAAATCATACTCATCAGTAAATCATTTCCTTTTAAACAGTGTCCGGAATATTCTATCACCGGAATATATCCAAGATATTTCTCATATCACCTCTTAAGATGGGTCGAGCGGGTTTCCACCAATGCTCTGCTGCGCCCTCTGATCTCATACATAATCTGAGCAATTAGCTCCTCAAAATAATCTCCACACTCCGCTCCAATCTCGCGAAGTGTGTCTCAATACCATCCGATCACTCTGTCGGACTCAGAGAGGCATGCTCAACATTAACCTCTATTTCAATCTCATCCCGATTCTCATAAGTCAACTCAGCACGACTTAGCAGACTCAGGTCTACCTCTACGACCTATGCCTCGTGCACTATCTCATTTAACGCGACTCATATTAGGCATTCCTGCATTCTCGACCATTTCTTAGTCAAAACCCATCTCGATATACACTATTGTATCTAACCAAGCACAGTAACACGGGGATGTAATTCCTAATTACTGACACTGACACACATCAGACCAATTTCTGCTCTGATACCACCTTTATATGTCACGACCCAAACTACCCAAAAATCAGAGTTAATTTTTTTCGCATTTTATTATTTTCTTACTTAAATTCTTACTTGTCCTCGAATCGTGACCACACTCCACTAATAATTGGGCTGTGCGTCAATGCCAGTCCCACCATTCAATTACCATCTAACTTATTTCTTCTCCAATCATTTATAATTGTTTACATTATTTATACATCCCCTAAAGTTACTTACAAACATGTTACTGTGCTATGCTTATGTAGATACAATATGTACAAGTGTATATACCTTATGTTGATGGGCAGTAGCGGATATCCGAAATGCAGTACTGAGTCACCTCAACTTCAACTGGAGATTATCTGTGGGAGAAAATGAAAGGGGTGAGCACATCAAGCTCAGTAAGGCAATCCTACGAACAAGTAGGTAACCATACTACCTACATGAACGTGGTGCCATGCATAAACCACCCTTTCTCCACACATTTTAAAACAATGATATGCGTTATGATGTTATGTAAAACACATTTGCACGGAAAATCAACACGCAATTATTTTAAATCATTGGGCCCATTTACTCCTATTGGGCCCGATTGCACCTTAATGGGCCTTGATCGGCCTTAAGCCCGTTTACCACTTAATTCTCACTTTATCGAGGCCTATTGGGCTCATTGGGCCCACCAATAATTTATTGGGCCTCGTTCTAATTCTCGAATAGCTAAATCGATTATTTACGACAATTTATCTAAATTTCCATAATTTAATTCAATTTATGCGAAATTTAAATCAATATCACGCATAACGAGGTAATTGTCGTAAATAAGGGTCACTTGCCCGAGATTCCATGCTAATCTGTAAATCGAGGCTATCTCGAGCTCTCGGTGGATGCCAATCGTCGAGCTACATAATTTCACAATTTTTCCGGGTAAGTTTTCAGCCTAAAATTAATTAAATTAAATACTCTGAAATTTAAATCGGGTCAATTTCGACCACTACTGACTTACCCGAAGCTTGATTGCATCACAGGAATTTTCTCCAATTTTTTTCTCTTTTTCTTTTTCCCCTTTTTCTCCTTTTTTCCTCCTCTTTTTGGCTGAACCGGTTCAGTCCGGTTCAGACCGTCGGTTCACCCCGGTTCGACCGGTTCACCACCGGTTCAAGACCTTACCGGCCGGTTCTCCGTCGGCTTCCACCGCCAGCAGCTCCGCAAGGTTGTCCGCAGCTCGAATCTGCCCTCAGTTTCACCCAAGTCCGCCGGAACGCCGCCGGTTCGGCCTCTTCTCCTCGGCGTCGGAAACCCATTTTCTTCCCTTGGCCGTCGCCGGCGATTCCCGCCGTTTCGTCGACTGATACCGGTGCAGAAAGGACCGTCGTCGCCTGGGCTTTCGAAATCGGCCTCGGTTTCGCCCGAATCGCCGCCGTTCGCCGCCGGTGACCATTTCTTTCCCGCGACTTTCTCCTCCGTTTTTCGTCGGATTCCGGCGTCCTTGGCGCGCGTCACCGGTGGCCTTAAGACCGCCGGCCTCTCCTCTTTCTTTTCCGGCCCTTGGCCTGGCCGTCGACCGTCGGACGGCTCGCCGGTCTCCCTCGGTTGCCTTCCGTTTTTTTCGTCTCTGCTTTGTGTTTCTCTCTCCCCGATTTTTCTGATTTCCCAACCTTTTTTTTTTTTTCAGATTATTATTATTATTATTATTTATTTTAATTATTACACTATTCCTTAAAATACTCTATAAAAATTCAAAATATCCTTTAAAATATCCTTAAAATTATTATTTAATTCTAAATTAATTAATTTTATTTTATTTTATTTATTTATTATATTTTAATCCTTTTTCGAGTATAATTTCTCCGTATTTTTTGGATATTGTCCCGAATGACTTTTCGGTATATTTTTCGATTATTTTTCGGGATTATTTTTCCGAACTAAAAATCCCGATTAATTCTGATTAATTCCCATAAATTAATATCTTGATCAATTTAACCCAATATAAATTTATTTCACCTTTATTGACCAAGATTTTTCAATCCTTTATTTTTAATTAAATTTTCTCATCGAAATTATACCGACTTTCGGTCTTTTGACCATTTTACCCTTGCACGTGTTCGGGATTAATTTAACCCGACTTCTCTTCACGAATGCTCATTCATTTTATATTTTAATTAAATTCGGGTCTTACAAGAAATTCTAGGCCCTGTAAATCCCCTCGAAAATATGTATAGAAATCTCTATGCACCTATAAAATTCCCTTACCTCAATTCTTTGTACAGTTTGTCTTTTCCAATTTTACCGATCACCTGATCCGTTTAGCTCCCAATATGTACTCCGGAGCTGCAGATAATTATTTACCATGTCAATTTAACCCAATAAATATAATTCTCGCGTTTACTACAGTCGATTTAACTAATTGGGTCAATTTACTCTTATTGGGCCCGATCACACCTTAATGGGCCTCGACTCATTTTCAGCCCGTTTCTACTTATTAAATCGCTTTTTCAGGTTTACTGGGCTCATTCAGCTTACCAATAATCATTGGGCTTCGTTCCAAACTCATTGGATAGCCCATATACTATTTACGGTAATTACGTTGCAATTTTAATTAATATTCCTTTTTATACAGAATTAATCCGTAAATTTCGTAAAATAATCGAAACTCTATATTAAAGGACTCATATTATCGTAATTAAAATATACTTACCTAATATGAAGCGGGGTATGAAAATCAGAGCTCAATCGGCTCTCGTTCGGGCTCACATACATGATTTATCATCGAACTGCACAATTTTATATTTAATTCCAGGTTAATTTTTGATTAAATATAATTTAAATAAATTTTTCAAAAATCAAATTGGTCAATTTTGACCTTGTATTGACTTACCCGTAGTCCGGTGTATCCCCGAAAATTCTTCCCCTTTTTCCTTTTTCTTTTTTTCTCCCTTTTTTCCTCTCTTTCTTGGCTGAACCGGTTCAGTCCGGTTCAACCTGGTTCAGACCTGTCCGGTTCAGTCGGTTCAGTCCAGTTCTCCTCTTGCTGAACCGGTTTGTACCGGTTCAGGCCTTTTCGTCGCCGTTCATGGCATTTTCGACCTGTTCCCGGCTCTTTTCTGGCGCCAATCGGTGCACCTGCACTAAGGGAGTGTTCAGCTGGGGTCGGGGTTGGCCGAATCACACCGATGGCAGTCGGATTCCTCTTCTCCCTCCTCGACACTCTCCCTCTCGATCCGTCGGATTTCGACGATTTCGTCGGTCGATACCGGTCTCAAAAGGACCGGCTCCTCCTCCTGAACTCGTCGGTAGCCTCCATTCAAGCCCAACCGCCGTAGATCGCCGGAATCGACCTCGTTTTCCTCGCGGTCTTCTCTTCCTCCGTTCGGCGTTTCCGGCCTCCTGACGGCGTGTCTCCGGTGCCAAGAGCTTCGCCGGCCTCTCCTCTTCCTCCTCGGCTCTTCGTCGGCGTCGTTGATCGCTGGTGGACTGGGGTGGCTCGGGTCACGCGCGATGTGAGTCTCCGGTTTTCGTTTCTCGGGTTCTTCCTGACTCTAATTTCAGTTTGTTTTTTTTAATTATTATTATTTTATTTATAAATTATTTTATTATTAAAATAATTATTAAAATATTCTAAAATATTCTAAAATATCTACTAATATATTATTTTTTCCAAATTAATTTATTTTATTTTATTTTATTTATTTATTTATTATATTTTTAACTCTTTTTTCGGTATAATTTCTTCGTATTTTCAGAATATTGTCTCGAGTGACTTTTCAATAATTCTAAAAATTTCGGATCTTGATCAATTGGACTCAAAATTTAATTATTTCTTCGTTATTGATCAAGATTCTCAAATCCATTATTTTTAATTAAATTTTCTTGTTGAATTTATACCAACTTTTGGTCTTTTGACCGTTTTACCCTTCACGTGTTCGAAAATTCCATTTCAGTCCTTTTGCATTTTTAATTTCGTATTTTAATTAAATTCGGGTCTTACATTTGCGCCTGGATTGGCGCCGTTGGTCGTCCCCTCTGGCAGGTGGCGAGGCGTTCCCCCTTCCTCGGCCTCCGTTCGCCTCTCTCTCCTCCATTTTCTCTCCTCTCTCTCGATTTTTCTCTTTTCTTCCTCATTTCTCTCGCTGGTAGCACTCGTCCTTTGTCTACCGGCGCCGGCGAGGCGAGGCTGCCTCTCCCTCATCGACTTCTCATCTGGTAGCTTCCATTTCAGTGAGGCAGAGGAGACAGCTGGGTCTCCCTCGACTGTCTTCTGTTTCCTTCCTTCTATTCTTGCACAGTATCGCGATTTCGCGATTCTGTTTGTTTTTTTTGTACTTTTATTTTTTTTATTTTTTTTTATTTTTATTTTAATTGAATAAAATATAATATTTTTGCCAAAATATCCTAAAAATATTATATTTTATTCATTTAATCAATTAATGTATTTATCTGTTTGATTTTATCTTTTCAGTGTATTTTTCCAATATTTTCGGGATAATTTCTCGAGGTGAAAGTTTCGGTTTATTCAAATAAATTCATATCTTGATTAATTTAACCTGAAATTTAATTATTTCTCCTTTATTGATCAAGATTTCTTGAATCCATGTTTACAGTGTAAATTTCTTACCGAATTGACACCGAAGTTCGAGTCTTTTAAGTGTTTTACCTTTTAACGTGTTCGGGACCAAATCAACACAACTTCCTTTCACGATCCTTTCTTATTTCGTGTTTTAAATTTTTATCTCCAATCCGAATGGTCTGAATCCCATTCGTTTAATATGTGGTCATTTCAATCTTCATTTGATCTTTAAATGCATTCGGGAATTTTATTCATTCCATTTGCATTTTTTTATTCACGTAAAACTCTTCTTATGATTCAATTTACATATAATCATGTTTACATCACGTGAATCATAAGGAAATATGATAAAAATTCGAGTCTTACATTAATGCATCAAAAATCTTTGCAAAGTCAGCACTAAAATTAAGAAAGTCAACTCCTAGTCAAAGTGGGATTACTACAAGAATAATTGAATAAATTAATTAAAGCTTTTATGGAAGATAATTGCTGGATAGAGAAAGTCCATGATGAATTGGCAAAGATGAGTTGGAAACCAAGTCAACTACTTAAGATAAATATGAAGAAGTATAATTAGATAAATATTAGTAATTAGGAATCGAAATCCCATTGTAATTAGACTTTTACTCCAAGTAGGAATATGATTGTTCCCTCACTATATAAAGAGACCATACGGCCTTGTTTTAGTTTTATAAAATTATTAAACTATTGTTTTAATTTATAAAAGCTTTCTTTTACATAAATTTCTCTTTTGCCAATTGCTTTAGTTTACTTTTATATTTGTTTAATTCGATTTCTTTCTTAATATTTTAATTGTCGATTGCTTAGTTTAAGTTTATATTACATAATTGCATGATATTCTATTCTTAATTTGCATGTTAGTCGAATTAATATAGTCTTAATATTGCTTGTCAAAATTTTATTCTTAGTTTTATAAAGTTGTCGATTCTTTAATTCTTGCATGTTATCTTATTTCTTTGATTTTATAAATTCTTTCCATGGTTAGGATTTAGCATCTAAATTCTTTATCTGGCATGTTTTTAAGTAGAAATCAATTGCATTAGTCATAAGACTGAGATCTTTGTTTTCCTGCATCTTGCTTACTTTAATTAGAAATTTTGCTTGCTTTTTATAATTGAGTCATTACTATATCATCTTTTATTCTTGTCGACATTCATAGCATAATATAAAGCATAGTTAAAACTTACATCATCTTAGGAATTGCATTAACTTTATATTAGCATTCTTTGTGATTTCTTTCATTCTTTTCATAATATTTATGTGTGTTTTAAGCATGATGTCTAATGAGTAGTTATCTATGTTTTAAGCATGATGTCTAATGAGTAGTTATCTAATTTGGTTAGTATGTTTTCTTGATTGAATTTTGATTGCATGATATTGTGAAAATCTGATCTACACAATATATTATTGGTTAAGTATCTAAGGTTTTCCATAGCATATTACCATGATTGTTAATTTAATTTAATAGGCTGCAGACTAATTGATTAAACTTAATGATCTATTGCTTGATTCAGAACTTAAGTCTGTAATTGTTGTTGTTTGAAATCACCTAGAGATAGAGAAAAATCTAAGTTTAGGTTAAATGAACCGAGTTTATATGTTTGTTACCTAATTTCAAGTCATATCTTCCAGAGATTCTAATGCTGCTACATAAATATATCTAGAGAGCTTGTTTTAGGTAGTTTAATTAGTTAGGGATTAATTGCAAAGCTTGTTGTGATTAACTAAGAAGTAAGAGAAGATAGTGTGACAGAACTGTCACGACCCAAATTTCCTAAAAATCAGAGTAAATTTTTCACTTTTTCATTTATTATTTAATTCTTACATTTCTCTCGTCGTGACCATCCTACAAACAGTTGGGCTATGATTTGGTGTTAGTCACCACACACTATTTACCATTCCATTTCCAAATTCACATTCACATATCAGAGTTTACTATCTTTTGACTTTAACTTATTAGATACACAATGGTATTTATAACCCTACATCCCTGACATCATATCCGTTTACAGTACTGTGCATTACATGTTCAGATACAAAACTATACAAATGTGTATACCTGACTCTCGATGGGAAGTAGCGGATACCAAGCATGCAAGTCCTCAGCCGCTTACTAATTTTTGTGAGTGCTCTGAAAGATGGGAAAAGAAGGGGGATGAGCAAACCACATGCTCAGTAAGGCAATTATGCAAGTAAGTAGATAGCTCCACTATCTACATGCTCATAATGCCATGCCTTTAAAATCCATTTCTTTTCATTAAAATCTCAAGCACAAACTCATGTATTTCATCATGACTTAGTTTATAAAACTATTCGTGCATATTGAAATCATGTATCAATAACATTTTATGTGACATCATTAAATCATAATGAGCATGAAGCAAATCCAGATCATGCATTCTTTCATGTCATGTAAGACAATCATAAATTTGAAATGAAAGCATGGAAAACACTATCATGCTATTACATTCAAATCATCTCATTAAAACTACAGTATAAACTAACCCTTCCAGGTCAATCATCTCATAAAACAACTCATTAAAAATTCATTATAAAACTTCGGTTATAAAACCACCCTTCTTTCAGGGTCATAAATCATAAAATCATGAAATCGAGGGCCTGACCCCTCCCTCGGGTCTACCCTGGTCTATTGACCAATAGTTATATCATGTGAGACAAGCAGGTGATTATATCAGTAACATCGAGGACTATGGCCATATCCTAGTGATCCCTGGCAACACGGTACCTAGTGTGCGGGATATCACACCTGAAATGGGAGGTGGGTCGTCCTACCCGCCAGAACAGCATAACACCAGGATTGCGAGGGCAAGGCTTGCTGCCTCGTGGCTAATGCCACTCCACTCCAACAATCCCCACGGTACAGCGTACTCCGCGTGACATACACAGTACAACGTACTCCGTGAACCCAAGCTCAGTCAGGGGTGCCTGTAATAGGTCTTATCCACCCATATCATCTCTGTCTCAATATGCACGTGTGAGCATATCATCTCACTGTGACACACAGTCTACAGGAGGCTCCAACACGGCTATATGCATGTAATATAAATCCCTGTGCGAGCAAAGCTCAAGCACGGCTCCATGCATATTCATGATATCAGAAAACCTCGTACGAGCAAAGCTCTAGCACAGTCTCATAAAATCAATGAAATCTGTGTACGAGCAGTGCTCCAGTACGACTTAAATTAATTATAAATTCAAGTAAAATCCACGTACAAGCAATGCTCTAGTACGGATATGTATAAAAACTCAGTGAAAACCTCGTACGAGAAAAACTCCAGTACGACATTCAAATGAATTATAAAAACCATATAAAACTTTGTGCGAGCAACGCTCCAGCACAAATGAATGCTCAAGTAAGTCAAATCTCGTGCGAGTTACACTCTAGCACGGCTTTATGCATAATTAAATCAAATCTCATGCGAGTCACACTCCAGCACGACTTTTATGCAATTATTATATCAAAAATAGATGCGAGCTAGACTCCAACACCTCTCATGCACGTCAATCATAAAAACTAGTGCAAGCAATCCCTCCAGCACCATTTATGCATACCATGTCAAAACAAGTCAAAACATGTCAAAATAGAGTGCGAGCTAGGCTCCAGTAGCTCTCATGCATATCAAATCATAAAATCAGTGCGAGCAACCGCTCTAGCACATTTTATGCATATGATGTCACACAAATTGGTGCGAGCAACCACTCAAGCACATTTATGCACATTCACAAACGCAGATATAGTGCGAACTACGTGTCGGCACTATCTGTTTCCATATAAATTGATAGTTGGCCTATTTTCCAAGGAAATTTCATTTAAATACCAATAACACTTACGTAGTGTTATTTTGGGAAACTTATGCAATTATTGGCCAAACTATTGTTTTGCTTTACTTAAAACCACGAAAATCCCTTAAATCAGAAAATTCATAAATCATGCATTTCATGCATGTCATGCTTTCACCATCCTTAGGTGAACTTCCCTCAATAGGGGTAAAATAGACTTTTCACCTATTTCAATCCTTAAAATCATTTAAACCACTTTTAGGATCATTATAAAATAACAATGCATACATACATAATCAGTGTACAGAAAAGCTATTAAAATACGCGTAGCTACCTCTAGCTACTCACACAATTCCCTTACCTCATTTTTCTATACAGTCTGACCTTTCCTCTGATGACTCGTCACGCAGTCCGATTTGCTCCAAATCCAATCAAATCTCCGAAACTGCGGATACACATTCATCAGGTCAAATACAATACAATTTAATTGTATTTCATATTTTCTGGGCTTAATTTAAATCATTGGCCCCGCTTACCCATATTGGGCCCGATTGCACCTTAATGGGCCATAATCGGCCTTAAGCCCATTTACCACACTTTATCGAGGCCTATTGGGCTCACTGGGCCCATCAGTAATTATTGAGCCTCATTCTAAATTCTCAGATATCTCAATTTAGTATTTACGATAATTTATCCAATTTTCCAGAATTTAATTCATAAATGCGGAATTTAAATCCGTAATTTATGCGATAAATATCAATCACGCATAATGATGCAAAATTATCATAAATAAGGGTTATTTACCTGTGATTTCATGATAGTACGTAAATCGAGGTTATCTCGAGCTCTCGATTGATGCCAATCGTCAAGCTACACAATTTAATAATTTTTCCTAGTAAATTTTCAGTCGATTAATAATCAAATTAAATATTTCAAAATTTAAATCGGTCAATTCGACCGCTTATCGACTTACCCGTAGCTCGTTTGCATCACTGGAATTTTCCCCAATTTTTTCTCTTTTTTTTTCCCTTTTTCTTCCCTTTTTTTCTCTTTTTGGCTGAACCGATCCGGTCCTGTTCGGTTCAACCCGGTTCAGATCGCCAGTTCAGTCCGGTTCGGTGGCTCGTCGACCGATTCTCCACCGGTTTTTGTCACTAGTGGCTCCGCTGGGCCGTCCGATCCACGGATCTGGGTTTGGTTTCGTTCAAGGCCGCCGAAAAGTGGCCGGTTCGGCCCTTCTCCTTTCCGCCGTCGGTAACTTCTCTTTTCTCCCTCCGTTTCTGACGCTGGCCGCCGTCTTACCCGTCGGTGTTGCCACCAATCGCGTCGCCCACACCTGGGAGACGCTCGGCTGGTGGTGGTCGGCCCCAGATTGACGTCGGTCGCCAGATTTCTCCCGCTTTCTCCTCTATCAGCTTTTTCTCTCTCTTTCACCGGTGATCGTTGTCGTTCGTCGGTCCTTTAGGCCGGATTCTGCCTGGGGTCGACGTCGACAGTCTTCCCTTTCGTCAGTCATTCGCCTGGGCCGTCGTCGGTGGTCGGCAAGGCTCGGCCTTCGTTTCCGTTTTCGCAAATCGCGTTTTTCGCAATTTTGTTTTCATTATTACTTTTTTTATTTATTTTTATTTTTATTATTATTTTATTTTTAATAATATTTTAATCAATTAAAATATTATTAAAATCTAAAAATATCTAAAAAAACTATTTTATTCATTTAATCGGTAAATGAATTTATCAGTCTGATTTTACCTTTTCGGTATAATTTTTGATTATTTTCGGGATTATTTTTCATTACGAAAATTCCGATTTGTTCTAATAAATTCATATCTTGATCAATTTAACCCGAAATTTAATTATTTCTTCGTTATTGATCAAGATTTCTCAATCTCATATTTTTAATTAAATTTTCTTATCCCGATTAATATCGAATTTTGGTCTTTTGACTGTTTTACCCTTGCACATTTTTGAGAATACCATTTCAGTCCTTTTTCATTTTTAAATGCACTTGAAAATTTCTATTCGTCCCCTTTTTGCCCTTACGATAAAATCGGGTCTTACAAGAACTTGTTGTTACACTACGGTTGATTGCTCAACTTACTATCTTTGGAATTCAACAATCAGCATCCTAAATCGAGAAAATCAAGAAACATACTAACCAAAACCTTTATTGTTGTCTTGGTCGAAACTCATTAAATTGTTTGCATTCTTTTTGCTGTCTTTTAGTTGCGTTAGTTTATAATATTAAAACCCGCTTTGTGTTTCGTGTATTGTTTTGAGTCTAAGAACTTTAATTTGCTTAATTCGATTGCTGCAATCCTTATGGGATTGACTTCTACTTCCTTATCTACTAGTTACTGGTTAAGAGTATTTTATTTTTAGTAGTCTGATAACATACCATATTTGGCACTGTTGTCAGGGACTGTTTGTTTAATTGTATTAATTATTTAATTTAAGTTCTAATTTGCACTTTTAGTCTTTCTTTTGTAGGAATTGTATGTTTGAAGGATCCCCCACCAATCGACTTAGGAAAATTAAGGAATTTGTCCAAGCAACTCAAGAGGGTGATTCCACTCCTTTGCCACTCGATATCACTCTTACTCCCAACCTTGTCTGCTTAAGTGAATATGAGGAAGAAAAAGTGATGGCACAAGAAAAAACCCCATCCTAAAGGACACTAAAGGAGTTGGCGAGTTTTAACCTTAAATCAACAACCACTTTGTATTGCTTTTCCTGATACAAATGTTTTTTTTTTTGAATTAAAATTTGGTCTAATACATTTTTTGCTCATTTTTATGGTTTTGCAAGTGAGGACCAGCATAAGCATCTTAAGAAGTTCCATGTAGTGTGTTCTACCATAAAGCCTTCTAGGGTTACTGAAGAGCAAATCAAGCTAAAGGCGTTTCCTTTCTCCTTGGCTGATTCTGTCGAGAAATGGCTCTATTACTTGTTAAGTAGGACCATCAACACATGGAAAGAAATGAAAAAGATATTCTTGGAGAGATACTTCCCCTCTTCAAGAGTTGCCAATATTAGAAAGGTGATGGGTGGGATAAGGTAATACAATGGATAGTCCTTGTATGAATATTGGGAGAGATTCAAGAGGTTATGCACTAGTTACCCACACCATCAAATACATGAGCAACTTTTCATCCAATACTTCTATGAAGGACTATTGCCTCATGACAGAAGTATGATAGATGCCGCTAGTGGATGAGCTTTGGTGGACAAAACTCCTTAATATGCAAGGAATTTGATAGCTAATGTGGCTGCCAATTCCCAATTTTACAATAGACGTGAACCACCTCCAAAGCTTGTACACAAGGTAAGTGTTGCTCCCCTTGAATAATAAATTAAATATTTAACTTCTCTTGTTCTTGAACTTGTTGTCAGAACAAGCAATAAATAAAGACATGAGGAATATGCTCAAAAGTGAGACACCCTACTAACATGTGTCTAACCTCGCAAGAAGGTCCCAATGCACATGCCAATGCTATTGATGGCTTTCCTGGACAGCCACAAAGGAATTATAATCCATATGCTTATGCATATAATCAAAAATAGAGGGATCATCCTAATATGCACTATGGGAATAAACTTGTCCTGTATGTTCCACCTCAAAAAAGGTCCAACAACAATCTTTAACAACTTAGGATCAATTCCAAGAAAAGCCCTAAGCCCAAACATAAGGTATGTCTGTTGAAAATATGATTAAATCCATTGCTAAGTTCTCTTAAATTTCAAAAGGAAACAAAGGTAAACTTGCAAGAAACAAGGATGAGCATCAAGCACTTGAAAAATCAAGTAAATCACATGGCCACAAGACTAAGCAACTTAAAAACTCAAAATTCTGGTAATTTACCTTCCCAAGTTATAGTCAACCCAAAAGAGAATGTGAGTGCAATTGTGCTTAAAAGTAGGAAGGAAGTAGAAGCAAAAATATCTCTATAAGAGAAAGTCAAAAAGCATGAATAAGAGGAGGAAATCGTAAAACTTAAACTTCCACCTATCTTCCGACCCTTTGTAAGTAAAGCTTCAATTAATACTAGTACTCACCTTCCATCTTTTCCTTCTAGGTTGCAATGACCATCCAAGGAAGAGAAAGATAAAGAAATCTTGGAGACTTTTCGCAAGGTTGAAGTTAACATTCTTTTGTTAGATGCTATCAAACAAGTGCTAAGGTACACTAAGTTCTTCTAGGAATTGTGCACAAACAAAATGAAGTTAAAGGGTAATGGAAAGGTAAGTATGGGGGAAAATGTCTTCGATGTTCTCCAAAGAAAACTTCCCCCAAATGTGGAGATCTTGGTTTGTTTTCTATCCCATGTAAGATAGGTAACACAAAGATTAAAAATGCCATGATAGACTTGGGAGCTTCAATAAATGTTATTCCACTTTCACTTAATAAATTCTTGAATCTTAGATTATTAAAAGAAACTGGTGTAAAATTGCACTTGGCTGATAGATCTAACTGTTATTCTAAAGGAATGATAGAGAATGTAGTAGTGAAGGTAAGTGTGGGGGGAAATGTCTCGGCTGTTCTCCAAAGAAAACTTCCCTCTAATGTGGAGATCTTGGTATGTTTTCTATCCCTTGTAGGATAGGTAACACAAAGATTGAAAATGCCACAATAAACTTAGGAGCTTCAATATATGTTATGCCACTTTCACTTTATAAATTCTTGAATCTTGAAACATTAAAAGAAACTAGTGTAATATTGCAATTGGCTAATAGATCTAACTGTTATCCTGAAGGAGTGATAGACAATGTAGTAGTGAAGGTAAAAGAACTTGTCTTCTCTGCTGATTTTTATTTGTTGAATAAGAAGGATGAAAATACTCCTAATCTTGTGCATTTACTATTATGAAGGCCTTTCTTAAAAATATTAAAAACAAAAATAGATGTGTATAAAGAATTAATCACTATGGAATTGGATGGTGAGATTGCAAAATTTAAAATGCTTGAGGAGTCAAAATTTTATAATGGGAATAAACTTGTTTTTGCTATTGATGTTATTAATACGTTGAGCAAACTAATCTGTTCTTCAAGGAACTTGACAAGAAAAAGAAAGAGAAAGCTAAAAAGATAAAGAATGCAAAAGAAAAGAAGAAAAGGGAAGACAAGAAAAAAAATTGCTAAGAGGAAGAAGGAAAGAAAAAGCTTGAAATTTAAACTTGGATGAGCAAGAGATGGAAGTCGAACAAACGATATTAAACAAATTTGCCGCAAGGAAGGCAACCCAAGGTTTGAATTGAGAGAGTACGTCTAACTTTTTCTTTTAAGTTTTTTTCCCTTCTTTACTTATTAAACTTACTTTGACGACAAAGTAAGTGTGGGGGAGAAGAGTTTAATATGTTTAAAGTGATAATTGTCTTAGGAGAAATTGAGCAAAATTTTTCAAAACTTTTTCTTTTTGCTGATTTTGCTTAATGTTATAAGTGTTAAGTTCAATTTTAATCTTAGGAATTATAGGATAGTAGATTTTAATAACTTAAAAAAATGGTTGTAGTTTTTGGTTAATAATAGAACGCACGATTTCGATTTTGATTAGGCTATAAACATATGTCGACTGCTATGTATATAATCTTTTATATTGTTGTTGATTTTTAGGCTTTGAATATAATTGGTTTTCTTTTTATGAGATGTCGACATAAACAATATTAAAAAGAAGTAAGGTTTTGATTTTGGTGTAAGTTAAGAAAAACTTTAAAGTTGAGTCAAAAAGATCATGATACTTTTCTCTTTTAATGCTTAATTGTAACTTAAACAAAGTTTTTAAAAGAGTTGAAAGTATTTTGATTGTTATGATCAATGAAGTGAATGCTTTATAAAGAGTTTGATATGATTGCATGATTTAATATGATTGAGCATGTGATATTTGCTTTGTGATTTTGCCTATTGACACTAGTCCTAAGCTAGGTTCGAGTAAACAATAATGTCTTTAAAAGAAGTGAAAAAGAAAGGAGTGATCTGAAGAAGAAAAAAAGAAAAACCAAGAGGTTAAGTGAAGAAAAAGTGTATTAACTACTCCAATGTTTTGAGTCACATAAGTTTAAAGATTATATCTATTTAATGACTTGAAACATGAGTATCCATAGCACTCTAAATATGAAAATTGACTTGTTCTATAAGTGAGTACTTAGAGAAGGCATAATATAACCTCTAAAGCTTGAAAGTATAAAGAGTTCTTGGAAAATTGCATACTTATATTATATGTTTTAATCAATGTTAATTATGTACTTTACATTGGATTATTTAGAAGTATACATGAATATGAAAGTAATAGCTAAAATACAACTGACTCGATTATTTAATTTTGTTGAGTTATGAGTTGAAATTTGAAATATTGAGAAGTATTTATGATCTTTGTCAAACTAAGTTACCAACTTATTTAAGTTGAGTCAAAGTAAAGATTTTATGGGTGTATCCTTTGAAAGCCATCACGAGACACAACTCGTACATTTGAGGTGACCTAGGGGTTTAAAGGCTTGTTGCATAGGTTAAATGCAATCGTAAGGTTAAATGCAATGGTAACTACTACAAAAGTGTGTTAGGATTTGATATTTAGGATTAAGAATTTAGGAATTTAATTAGGATTTGCTAGAAGACTAGCAAAGCTTCAATGTGAGGGAATTTGATAAGTACTTAATGTCACGACCCTCAAATTAAATAAATACGTGCAAATTTTTCGCATTTTCATGCATCATTTATTATTCGTCATTTCCCTATCGTGAACAGCTACTCTCCTCAACAGTTGGGTTGTGTGTCAATGTCTAACTCATCCATCCATAACCATTTAATTTGCAATATAATTTTAGAAGTAAACACTTGTATAAATACATCAGAGTTACTATTTACAAGTGTTTACATTACTTTACATCCCCAATGTAGACATACAAAATGCTACTGTGCTATGTCTAGTTTAGATACAAAAAATTCAAGTGTGTATACCTTTAGCGATGGGATGCAGCGGATACCAAAAGGGATAAGCCTCCAGTCACGCTCAATCTATACTCAACACTCTGTAGAGAGGGGGAAAATAAGGGGGTGAGCAAACCACACGCTCAGTAAGGCAATCATGCGAACAGGTAAATACTGCACTAACTACGTGAATGTGATGCCATGCTCAAAGCAAATATTTCATCATTTCTCAAATTATGAGTTCATGCTTGTGTTAATGGTATGTAAAGCATTCATGCTATTAAAATCCAGTGCACGATTCAATTCAAAGCATGGTATAAATCATCATGCATAATTCACAATAAAGCATGGCATTACCCATCTTGCTTTTTTCACAAATAAGCATGGCATTAATCATCATGCATTTTTCACAAATAAGCATGGCATTAACCATCATGCCTTTTTCACAAATAAGCATGGCATTAACCATCATGCATTTTTCACAATAAAGCATGGCATTAACCATCATGCATTTTTCACAAATAAGCATGGCATTAACCATCATGCATTTTTCACAATAAAGCATGGCATTAATCATCATGTTTTGGTGCACATTGAACCATTAACAATCAATATCTCAAACAGTTCAACACTTGTCAGGTCTCAGCCCCGCCCTCGGACTGTCCTAACCAACAAATCGTTTCAAACATGGATTTATTCTCAAAACAATAGACATGTGAGATAGGCAATTCAATAAGGTAATAACTTCTAGGTCTATGGCCATAACCTGTGATACCGGCTACACGGATCAGGTGTGCGGCATATCACCACTATCTGCTTCCACACGGGAGGTGGGTCAAATCCTGCCCGTCGGTCCATAGCAGATCTCGTCCGAAGATGGCACATCACAATCTCAACATGGTACAACGTACTCCATGCTACTTGCACTGTACAACGTACTCCGTGGACCCAATTAACACATCATATCACGCCACATCTCAAAACGCAAGTGTGAGCCTATTTAATTGGTACGACCTCTTGTCTACCCGAAGCTCCTAACACGGCTATCAACATGTCAAAATCACAAACTACACGTGCAAGCCTATTTAATCGATGCGACACCAAGTCTGCCCGAACCTCCAAGCACAGCAACAAAAAAGGTGGGCATCTAGTGCGAGCTAAGCTCAGCAATGTGAAATCCATGTGAAAACTAGTACGAGCTAAGCTCTAGCACTCGTGCGTATAAAACACATCAAATCTCGTGCGAGTCCTGCTCTAGCACGTTTTCATTCTCACGAAATCATGTAGGTGGCTCAATTCTTTGCAAAGTATGGTTAACAAACCAAAATAACTCATCTCTTATGCAAATCATTTCAAATATTAGCCAACCTACCAAATCATTTGCTAAAAAGCAATAAAACATGATTTTCAAAGCAATATGCTTTTGTTTTCATGCACATTTCTCAAACACCCAACTTCTGCCCTTCAATCACCCAATTTCATTTCCTAACATCTCATGCATTCTAGGAAAGCATTAAGCGCCCAAACTGCCACAGATATCTCTAAGAGTCCACACAATTCCCTTACCTCAGATTACTTGGTGTGACTCTTTTCCTCTTAGCTTCTCACGCTCTTGGCTCAACTCGCTCCGGCGTATCCTCGGAAGCTGCAATTTATTCATCATACGTTCGAGTTAGTATTGCTAACTCTCGTTTAACTATACATTCCACCTAATGCCTTAAACGCTCATTTTACCATTTTTGGGTAAGCCTCTCTATTCATTCCATATTATTATCTTAAAATTATCTCCTCAACACCATTATCATCTCAAGATATCCCATTCATCATTTATTCCACCACATTTCACTTCTCACACTAACCTATTTCTAGGTTATATTCATTTCATGGCATTCTAGGTAGTTCTACCCACAATGTGCAAACCCAAATCAACTTCATAATTATCAACTAGACAAATGTACTTGGATTTGTGCACTAGAAACTTACCTCTTTGGATTTCCTCTTTGCTCCAATTAGAAATGCCCTTTGTTCTTTCAATCCAACAAATGGGGAAATGCCTTCAAACTATGTTGTTCTTCTCCTTGATGTGAATAACTTTGCCTCTAATAGTATTCCCTTAAATCTCCTTGAAAATGGTTGGATTTAGAGAGAGAAAACTAGGTTTTGGGTTGGAAAGGGAAGGAAATGGTTTTGTCTCAAAATCTATAGATTTTCCACGGCATTTTAAGCATGAGATCGATTTGTTGAAGTTTGAGATCGATCTGCTCCAAAAAGAGAGCTAAGGAGATCGATCTATATGCTTGAGGATCGATCATTTCATTACAGAATGTTTAGGAGATCGATATGGCCCCATTGGAGATCGATCTGCCCTATTCCTTTGCTCAAACAAGAGCATTCTGGCTCTTCAAGATTGATCTCTCATCCTATGAGATTGATCTGGCCTACATAATTTCCAGATTTTGCTGTAGTTTCCTGCAGAAACTTATACCAAAACATCCTTAATTTGCTGCTATGGTCATTTTCTCATCCAATCATCTTTGAGACTTGAAAATGACATCCATTAATACTGCATACACATTAAAACTTGTGTAGAATCTTTGTATAACCAAAGATACTTAATATAAAATAAATGGAAGTGCATACTCATGCAAATCTTTATTCCATTTACCACACTACTCATATTCCATTTTACTCACATTCTCCACATGATTAAGTCCATTTCTTCACATTCATACATAATGTAACTTGTATGTACAATTATAGCTCTTATTTCATGTATGGTAAACTGATGTACTTACATCATTTATACTTCACATTACAAGCACATCACTATTTACATATATATACAAAGTCGTGCTTATACATATATGGGGTCTCACATTCTCCCCCACTTAGAAAATTTAGTCCTCCAAATTAGAATCAATTTAACCCGTGAATAACTCAGGATACTTCACCCGCATCAAACTCTCCAATTCCCATGTGGCTTCTTCCACAGTGTGATGTTGCCAAAGAACCTTCACCAAGGGAATTGTCTTTGTCCTTAACACTTTATTTTTTCTATCCAGTATCCGAACTGGCTTCTCAACGTATGGTATACCCTCATTGAGCTCCAAAGGCTCATACTTTATCACATGCACCGGGTCCAGGTGATACTTCCTTAACATGGTTACGTGGAAGACGTTATGCACACTTGCCAACTCTGGTGGTAATGCCAACCTATAAGCCTTATCTCTCACCTTATCAAGTATCTCAAATAGCCCTATATATCGAGGGCTCAACTTTCCTTTTTTCTCGAATCTCATAATTCCCTTCGAAGGAGAAACTTTCAAGAACTCTGACTCACCCACATCAAACTCTAGTGGTCTACATCTCTTGTCAGCATAACTCTTCTGCTTGTTCTGAGCTATCTGTAACCTCTCACATATCAATTGGACGTCGTCAGAGGTTTGTCTAACCAAGTCGAGAGCAAAGATCTGTCTGTCACCAACCTCTTCCCATCCAATAGGGGAACGACATCTACGCCCATACAATGCCTCATATGGTATCATCCCGATACTCGCATGAAAACTGTTATTATAGGCGAACTCTGCGAGTGGCAAATGGTCATCCTAGGAGCCTCCAAAATCCAACGCACACGCTCTCAACATATCCTCCAAGTCTGTATACTCCTCTCTGATTGACCATCTGTCTGAGGATGAAACGCAGTGCTAAAACTCAACTGGGTCTCCATCACTTCCTGAAAATGTTTTTAGAAGTGGGAAGTGAAGCGGGCATCCCTATCAGAAACAAAGCTTACTGAAATTCCATGTAGCCTTACTATCTCGCGCACATACAAGTTCTCTAAGTGGCTCAGAGTATCGGTAGCTCTCATAGCTAAAAAATGGCCTGATTTTGTCAACCGATCCATAATCACCCATATGGCATCATGACCTCTGCGGGTCCTCGGCAATTCCATCACAAAATCCATGGTGATGTGCTCCCACTTCCAAGTCAGTATCGGTAGAGGCTGCAATAACCCTACAGGCTTCTGATGCTCTACCTTCACCTGCTGACAAACGAGACACTTAGCAACATATTCAGCAATATCCTTTTTCATCCCAGACCACCAATAAACCTTTCAAAGGTTTTGATACATCTTGGTACTTCCTGGATGTATCGTATACATCGTTGAGTGAGCCTCTGTCAAGATCAACCTTCTGATCTCTACATCATCAGGAACACATATCCTACCTCTGAACCTCAACAATCCATCTGAACTCAACTCAAAATCCATCTCTATACCCCTTTGTATCTGCCCGACAATATCCCTGCACTGCTGATCAATCCGCTGAGCCTGTTGGATTCGATCTACCAGATCCGGTTCCAACTACAAGCTAGCTACCATAATACCACCATCAACACTGGGTGGGGTCACATCCAAACTGAGGTTCGTGAACTGTTCCAACAGCTCGTGTTCCCTGATTATCATAAATGATACCATCTCGAGATGCTTCCTACTCAATGCATCAGCAACCACATTTGCTTTACCCAGGTGGTACAGGATCTCACAATCATAGTCCTCTAACAGCTCGAGCCATCTCCTCTGTCTCATGTTTAACTCTTTCTGCGAGAATAGGTACTTAGGGCTCTTATGATCTGTGTAAACCTGAAATCTCTCACCATAGAGGTAATGGCTCCAAATCCTCAGCGCAAACACCACCACTGCCAACTCCAAGTCATGGGTCGGGTAGTTCCTCTCATGATCCTTCAACTGTCTAGACCCATAGGCTACTACATTCCCATCCTGCATCAATATACAGCCCATTCCTAGGTGTGAAGCATCTGTATATACCGAGAAACCTCCTGAGCTAGTAGGAATGGTGAGGATCGGAGCTGTGGTTAATCTCATTTTCAACTCCTCAAAACTTTCCTCACACTTATTGTCCCACATAAACTCCACATTCTTTCTTGTGAGACGTGTTAAAGGAGCAGCTAACCTTGAGAATCCCTCCACAAACCGTCGATAATACCCAACTAAACCCAGGAAACTTCTTATCTTTGTCATTGTCTGGGGTCTCTGCCACTGTGTCACTGCCTCAATCTTTGATGGATCCACTGACACTCCATCCTTCGACACTATGTAACCCAGAAAAGAGATCTGTTCCAACCAGAAGTCATACTTACTGAGTTTAACGTACAACTTCTTCTCTCTGAGGGTCTGTAGTACTATCCTTAGATGCTTTTCATGCTCCTCTCTAGATCTTGAGTACACTAGTATATCATCAATAAACACAATAACAAATCGATCCAAATACTAGTAGAATACCTCATTCATCAATGACATAAAAGCTGCGGGAGCATTCGTCAACCCGAATGGCATAATCGTAAACTCATAATGTCCATACCGGGTGCGAAAAGCTGTCTTGGGTACATCTCCACCTCGTATCTTTAACTGATGGTACCCTGATCTCAGATCTATCTTGGAAAAGACCTGTGCTCCCCTAAGCTGATCCAACAAGTCATCGATGCGTGGAAGCGGATATTTATTCTTGATGGTGGCCTTATTCAACAACTAACAATCTATACACAGTCGAAGGCTTCCATCTTTCTTCCTTACAAACAGAACCGGTGCTCCCCAAGGTGAGAGGCTCGGTCTGATGAATCTCTTCTTCAGCAACTCTTGTAACTGTTTCCTTAATTCTTCTAACTCAACTTGAGCCATTCTGTACAGTGGCTTAGATATCGGCTCTGTACCAGGTGCCAAGTCTATACCAAACTCCATCTCCCTATCTGGAGGTAACCTTGGTAACTCATTCGGAAAGACATCTAGAAACTCCTTAACCACTGGTATGTCTCCCAATTTCGGACGTGCCTTATCCGTCTCAATCACATAAGCGATAAACCCTTCACATTATTCTTTCCACCATTAGTAATCATAAATCATTATATTCACACATAAGATTGATAAACAGATTTATCTTTCAAATATCATAAATTGACATCATATTCTTTTCATTTATAAAGATCATGTTGTTTCATTTCTTTGCATCAAAATTTACAATAAGATTGTCTAATCCTGAAAACATCAAGGTTTTTGCATGACAATCCATAACAACATGATTTGCAGCCAGCCAATCCATCCCTAGGATTACATCAAAATCACCTATATTTAGTAAAATTAAATCGGCTGCCATTTCTTTACCTCTTATTCTCATCTTACAATGTCACGTCCTCCTCCCACACGCGACTTTACCAAAAACCACAATAAATTTTTCACTTTTTACCTACCTTTATCTCCTCAACAGTTAGGCTGTGAATAGGCATCAGTCTTCTCATCCATACATACCTTACCATTCTTTCACGTATCATACATACATGACTTTCATATCATAAGTAAATTCATATACTTAAATATAATTACATCATTACATTTACATCCCCAACATTAAAACCGTGTACATCACTGTGTTTATACATTGTTCAGATACAAAAGAGTACGCGTGTGTATACCTTTTGCTAGATGGGGAGTGGCAGCGGATCAAAGGAATGCAATACCCTGGCCGACTCGATCTACTGATGAGAATCTATAGAGATGGGGGGAAAATGAATGGGATGAGCTATCAACGCGCTCAGTAAGGAAATCAGGCAAGCAAGTAGACATCCATACTATCTACTTGAAAATAGTGCTTTGCCTTTCCTTCTCTCATTTCAAAAGCATGTTTAAAATATATATAATATAGTACAGATTTAAAATCCTATGTACTAAACACATGCTGGTTTATCAGTCAGAGGCATTCATGCAAAACCGTGCATATTTAATCATTTAAGAATGCCTTTATATAAAATATGCCATTTACATTCAAACCATAGTAAATATGGCATTTCTCATCACAACACAAATAAACTGGGTTTCGACCCATCCCTTAGGTCTACCCGTATCATAAAATACATGTGATATATCATGCGAGACTCAGTGGCTAAATACAATCTCTCTAGACTATGTAAGAGAGCCTCCCCGCCGAACAGAGCCTCCCCGCCTATTCTGGCTTAAGGATGTTGGGCTTAAGGATCTTACTGTAAGAGAACATCTCCGGACTATGTACATATCCTAACATGTGGTGAAATCCCAGGCAACACAGTACTCGGTGTGCGGGTTATCACTGCTGTAACGGGAGGGGGGTCAGTCCATCACAACCGCCAACTATCAACAACTCTCCTCCACAACTCCACAACACAAAACACGGTACAATGTACTCCATGCCACATGCACGGTACATCGTACTCCGTGGACCCCCACCCTTATCCCTCGTTCGGGCTCATCAGCTGGTCCTCCAACCCTTATCCCTCGTTCGGGCTCATCAGGCGGATCTCCAACCCTTATCCCTCGTTCGGGCTCATCAGGTTGTTTTTAACATGCCATGTCTCTAAATCCACGTGAGAACATCTCAACAGTGTGACACTCAGTCTACACGGAGGAAATCGTCACGGTTTTTCTAACATGTGTGTATATCATGAAAAACTACAGTGCGCGTCTTGAGTGTGACACACAGTCAACACTCCGCCTCAAAACACTGTATATGCATGTCAAAATATCAACACTAGTGCGAGTGAACCTCCAGCACCAGGTCATGCATCTCATGTAAAACTCGAGTACAAGCTAATCGCTCCAGCACTCTATCATGCACAAATCACATAAAAACTGAGTACGAGCAATGCTCCAATACTCTATCATGCATGTCAAATAAATATAGTGCGAGTCAACCTCCAGCACTAATGTATGTGAAAAACATCTGAAATCAAGTGCGAGTTATGATCTAGCATGATTGTTTCCACATAATTCGGTAGATGGCTCTTTAAAAATAGGGATGTTAAAAATCACTAAAATCAGCACTCTAAAGTGTGCTTAATTTACATCGACCTCAAAACATTAGCCCATCCACCTACTCTTCTGCTACACAGCAGTAAAAACCACTCAAAACATCATTTCCATGCTTTTTACCACTTTTCCCAAAATTTCACTTTTTGCCTAACTAGGGGCAAAATCATAATTTACCCATATCGGGTCCCTATAATTATTATAGATTTTCTCTGACCCTCAAACAATTTCAGTGAATGTAAAATCCAACGAAAATATGCACAGATATCTCTAGCTACTTGCAAGAGTCCCCTACCTCGGATCACGTCGTGTGACCTCTCTTCCTCTGTGCTGTCTATCTCGCAGTCCTGTCAACTCTCAATATGACTCTGGAGCTGCATTTAATCATTCACTGAGTTAATTACACTTTTCCTACTGTATTACACATTTAATACAGTTTATTTCACTAAAATGGGCCCGTTTACGCTTAATGGGTCTTAAACACGTTAATCGGGCCTTAATCCATATTAAGCCCGTTCATCAAGGTCTATTGACTCATTGGGCCTATCTATACCCATTGGGCTTTATTCCAAGCTCTTTGGATAGCCCGTATATCATTTACGACATTTATTTCAATTTTCTGAATATAATTCACTAAATCCGAAATTTAATCCGAAATGCGTAAATTAAATCTTAAATACGCATAAATCACATAAATTGTCGTAAATGAGCTTTACTTACCCGAGATTGTGCGATGGTGCGTGAATAGAAGTTCGATCGGGCTTCCGTTCGAAATTAATCGTCGAACTGCATAATTTCGTATATTTAACTCCGGGTCAATTTCTGATTAAATATAATTTAAATAAATTTATCAGAAATTAAATTGGTCACTTTTGACCTCGTATCGACTTACCCGAAGTCCGGTGAAATCTCGAAAATTTTCTTTATCCTTTTTCTTTCCTTTTTCCTCTTTTTCCCCTTTTCTCCTTGGCTGAACCGGTCCGGTCCGGTTCAGCACAGTCACTTTCCACTGAACCGCCGACCGGTTCAGTACCTTTTTGGTCGTGTCGGCGTCGTCCGGCCGGTTCCCGGTGTGCCGCTGCCGCCGTTCGATGCGTCTTGGACAGGGGACCTCTCGGTTGGCCTCGATCGGAGCCAACTCCCGCCGGTGGCCGCCGAATGCCCTTTTTTCCTCCGCGGCTTTCTCCCTTCGATTCGTCGGATTCCGGCGCCGATGGCGCGCGTCCTGGTGGCTGGGAGGTCGCACGGTGCCGGCCTTCCTTTCCCGGTCACGTGCGTGGCCGCTGGTTGCCGGAGGTGGCTGGTCCGGCAATCTCTTCTCTCCGTCGGTTTGTGCGTTTCTCTCTCCCCAAAAACTCTCTTCGTTTTCTGTTTCCAATTCGTTTCTGTTTTCGTTTTTTTTTTTCAATTTATAATTAATTTTTATTATTATTTTACTCATTAAAATAATAATAAAAACCCCAAAAATATCCCAAAAAATCTCAAAAATTCATATTAAATTCATTTAATCCGTAAATGAATTTATCAGTTTGATTTTACCTTTCCGGTATATTTTTTCACTACTTTCGAGCTCATTTTTTTGAGACAAAAATTTCAAAAATATTAATTAAATTCATATCTCGATCAATTGGACTCGAAATTCAATATTTTCCTCGTTATTGATCAAGATTTCTCGATTTCATATTTTTAATGAAATTTCCTCATCGGATTTATATCGAATTTTGGTCAATTGACCGTTTTATCCCTGTACTTGCTCGAAAATAAATTGAACCTTTATCTCGCTGTTATGTAGCTTACATGCATTTTTAATTCTCAATAAATCGATTGCATGATAGTAAATACTCTTCTTATGATTCAACTATGAAATATAACGTTCGTACACATAGGAATCATAAGGTACAAGCTACATACGTAAATCAAAAACTCGGGTCTGACATACAATCTCTATATACATGCTCAATCAACTGACTATCATTCATTGGGGTAGATATCAATAACACCTTATCAAGCAGTGTGGGTCTTACATGCTTCAACAATTTACATGCAAAAGATGGCTATATAAAGGAATGCGTGGCACCAGGATCAAACAATACATAAGCTTTTAAATCAAGGATTTGGATGGTACCTTTTACCACATCCGAAGATTAATTCGTAGTGTCTTGGTCCAACGCGTGTACTCGTCCTCTGCTCACACCAACTGCTTGTTTCCCCTTTTCCTCAGCTGTAGCCCTTCTCCTCGGGGCAACTGCACCAATTGGAGCTCTCTCTGGCTCCTTGCCCTTATGTGGGGCTCTCTCTGTCATCTCTGGGCAATCTCTGATTATGTGCCCTGATTTCCCACATCTAAAACAGACTACCTGAGGTCCATAACATGGTCAAGTTCCATGATACCTACCACACTTGCCATATTGTTCCGTAGTAGGCCGTGGCCTTCCAATCACAATTCGCTTAGCTGGAGCAATGGCCAGATACATGGGAGTATTATCTGTCCTCTCTCGGATCTCCTCGATCCTTGGCCTCTTCCCAGCAAACCTTTTGCTTCCTTTATAACTGAAGCTTCTATCCATCATTGGTCTCTTCTTATCTTTGTCCCTCATCTTACAAACCTTTCCAAACTCTGAGGTAATCCTATCAACATCTTGTTCACATAATTGTGCCCTGTGCACTGTC
This sequence comes from Firmiana major, assembly GCA_033439115.1. Lineage (NCBI taxonomy): Eukaryota > Viridiplantae > Streptophyta > Magnoliopsida > Malvales > Malvaceae > Firmiana > Firmiana major. The sequence goes on from CM065905.1 coordinate 47,760,587, forward strand.
TCCTCATAGGTCGGTATATCCAGGGGAACCAGTCTAGACCTGATGATCGGTCTCAATCCATCCATAAATTTCTCGATCTTCTTGACCTCATTACTCATCGTGTTGGGATCATATCTGCCTATGGATATAAAGGTCATCTCATACTCATCCACAGTCCTTCTCCCTTGGGTCAGTCTCAAAAATGCCATCTTCATCTTTCTCTGCACCGTATCCGAAACATACTGTCTCCGGAAGGCCTCCAAAAATATATCCTAGCTGATCTCAGTATGTTGGGCTCTCAAAATAGGCCTGGTTGACTTCCACCAATGTTCTGCTAATCCCTTCAGTATAAAAGCTGTAAACACTACCATCTCGGTAGTAGTGCACTCAAAGAACCCATACAGCTTCTCGATCTCATTTATCGAATCCTCAGCAGCTACTGGGTCCTTAATTCCGCTAAAAGACGACGGTCTAAACTTCTGAAACTGCCATAATCTGTCCAAATCACATTTATATCCCCAACCTCTATTGCCTGGTGTAGCAACCGGTATAGGCATATCCTATGTGGGTGGGGTATCTGTCGTTTGAGGTATTTGGGCTTGCCTTACCCGTGCCTTGGGAGCTGTCACCTGCTCGGCATCACCTTGTGTAGCGGGACTCTGTCTACCACTAACTTCAGGTAAGGATTGGGTGACCAACTCCAATATCATCTCAATGCTCTGCTAAATCCTCGCGAAACGAGCCTCAGTACTCTCGGGCCTCTCCTCTGGACCCTATGGAGCGTGCACAACCTCAACCTCCACTTCAATATCATCTTGAACCTTATGTGTTTCTGGCTCAACATTACCCCCAAGTCTACCTCTACGGCCTCGAGCCTGCGCTCTCATCCCTCTACCACGACTGGTATTAGGCATATTTACTCAATTCCCTACATTCACAACCAATTACTTAGTCAACCCATCGACACACACACAATTGTATCTAAACAAGCACAGTAACATGGGGATGTAATTTTCCAACTTATCAAGTATTTTAGACACGACACACGTCAGACCAACTGAAGCTCTGATACCAACTTCTGTCAAGACCCTCAACTTACCAAAATACGTGTAAAGTTTTTCATTTTCATACATCATTTATTATTCGTCCTTTCCCGATCGTGAACAACTACTCTCTTCAACAGTTGGGTTGTGCGTCAATGTCTACCTCATCCATCCATAACCATTGAATTTGCAATATAATTTTAGAAGTAAACACTTTTATAAATACATCAGAGTTACTATTTACAAGTGTTTACATTGCTTTACATCCCCAATATATACATACAAAATGCTACTGTGCTATGTCTAGTTTAGATACAAACAATTCAAGTGTGTATACCTTTAGCGATAGGATGCAGCGGATACCAAAAGGGATAAGCCTCCAGTCACGCTCAATCTATACTCAACACTCTGTAGAGAGGGGAAAAATAAGGGGGTGAGCAAACCACACGCTCAGTAAGGCAATCATGCGAACAAGTAAATACTGCACTATCTACGTGAACGTGATGTCATGCTCAAAGCAAATATTTCATCATTTCTCAAATTATGAGTTCATGCTTGTGTTAATGGTATGTAAAGCATTCAAGCTATTAAAATCTAGTATACGATTCAATTCAAAGCATGGTATAAATCATCATGCATAATTCACAATAAAGCATGGCATTACCCATCATGTGTTTTTCACAAATAAGCATGGCATTAACCATCATGCATTTTTCACAAATAAGCATGGCATTAACCATCATGCATTTTCACAATAAAGCATGACATTAACCATTATGCATTTTTCACAAATAAGCATGGCATTAACCATCATGCATTTTTCACAATAAAGCATGGCATTAATCATCATGCTTCGGTGCACTTTAAACCATTAACAATCAATATCTCAAACAGTTCAACACTTGTTAGGTCTCAACCCCTCCCTTGGACTGTCCTAACCCAGAAATCATTTTAAACATGGATTTATTCTCAAAACAATAGACATGTGAGATAGGCAATTCAATAAAAGGTAATAACCTCTAGGTCTATGGCCATAATCTGTGATACCGCCTACACGAATCAGGTGTACGAGATATCACCACTCTCTGCTTGCACAGAGAGGTGGGTCAAATCCTGTCTGTCGGTCCATAGCAGATCTTGTCCAAAGATAGTACATCACAATCTCAACACGGTACAGCGTACTCCATGCTACTTGCATGGTACAACGTACTCCGTGGACCCAATCAACACATCATATCACGCCACATCTCAAAACGCAAGTGTGAGCCTATTTAATCGGTACAACCTCTTGTCTACCCGAAGCTCCTAACACGGCTATCAACATGTCAAAATCACAAACTCCACGTGCGAGTCTATTTAATCGGTGCGACACCAAGTCTGCCCAAAGCTCCAAGCACGATAACAAATAAGGTGGGCATCTAGTGCGAGCTAAGCTTCAAGCACCATGCCAAAACCAGTATGAAATCCATGTGAAAACTAGTGTGAGCTAAGCTCCAGCACTCATGCATATAAAACACATCAAATCTCGTACGAGTCTTACTCTAGCACACTTTCATTCTCACGAAATCATGTAGGTGGCTCAATTCTTTGCATAGTATGGTTAACAAACCAAAACAACTCATCTCTTTTGCAAATCATTTCAAATATTAGCCAACCTACCAAATCATTTGCTAAAAAGCAATAAAACATGATTTTCAAAGCAATATGCTTTTGTTTTCATGCACATTTCTCAAACACCCAACTTTTTCCCTTCAATCAACCAATTTCATTTCCTAACATCTCATGCATTCTAGCAAAGCATTAAGCGCCCAAACTGCACATAGATATCTCTAAGAGTCCACACAATTCCCTTACCTCGGTTTACTTGGTGTGACTCTTTTCCTCTTAGCTTCTCATGCTTTTAGCTCAACTCGCTCTGGCGTATCCTCGAAAGCTACAATCTATTCATTATACATTCGAGTTAGTATTGCTAACTCTCGTTTAACTATACATTCCACCCAATGCCTTAAATGCTTATTTTACCCTTTTTGGGTAAGCCTCTCTATTCATTCCATATTATTATCTTAAAATTATCTCCTCAACATCATTATCATCTCAAGATATCTCATTCATCATTTATTCCACCACATTTCACTTCTCACACTAACCCATTTCTAGGTTATATTCATTTCATAGCATTCTAGGTAGTTCTACCCACAATTCGCACACCCAAATCAACTTCATAATCATCAACTAGATAAATGTACTTGGATTTGTGCACTAGAAACTTACCTCTTTAGATTTCCTCTTTGCTCCAATTAGAAATACCATTTGTTCCTTCAATCCAACAAATGGGGAAATGCCTCCAAACTATGTTGTTCTTCTCCTTGATGTGAACAACTTTGCCTCTAATAGTCTTCCCTCAAATCTCCTTGAAAATGGTTGGATTTAGAGAGAGAAAATTAGGTTTTGGGTTGGAAAGGGAAGGAAATGGTTTTGTCCCAAAATCTGCAGATTTTTAACTCCCTTTTTCTAGAAATAACTTGAGGAGATCGATCTTGTGATACCCCGTATATGTATAATTGTATATATGTACATAGAAATGTAAATGGAGTTATACTATGAATCCATAAGTGAAGTATAGGTGATGTAAGTCCATAAGTTAATGTACACACTTGTAATAAGAGTTGTGATTGTATGTACAAGTTACATTATATATGAATATGAAGAAATGGACTTAAACATGTGAAAAATGTGAATGGAATAGAATATAAGTAGAGTGCCAAAATGGAAGGAAGATTGCATGAGTATGCACTTCTATTTGGTTCATATTATGTATCTTTGGTTTTACAAGGATTCTACACAAGTTTTAATGTGTATGAAGTATTAATGGATGCCATTTTCAAGTCTCAAAGATGATTGGATGAGAAAATGACCATGGCAGCAAATTAAGGATGTTTGAGTATGAGTTGCTGCAGAAAAAGTACAAAAAATCTAGAAATTATGCAAGCTAGATTGATCTCATAGGATGAGAGATCGATCTGGATGAGCCAAAATGCTTGTATTTGAGCTAAGGAATAGGGAAGATCGATCTCCAATGGGGCCAGATTGATCTCCTAAGCATTTTATAATGAAAAGATCGATCCTCAAGCATACAGATCGATCTCCTTAGCTCTCTGTTTGGAGCAGATCGATCTCAAGCTTCAACAGATCGATTTCATGCTTAAAATGTCGTGGAAAAGAGGAATTTAAGGGGACCAGATCGATCTCCTCCTTGTGCAGATCGATCTCCTCAAGCTATTTCTATAAAAAGGCGATGAAAATCTATAGATTTCAGGATAAAACCATTTCCTTCCTTTTCCAACCCAAAACCTAGTTTTCTCTCTCTAAATCCAACCATTTTCAAGGAGATTTGAGGGAAGACTATTAGAGGCAAAGTTGTTCACATCGAGGAGAAGAACAACATAGTTTGGAGGCATTTCCCCATTTGTTGGATTGAAGGAACAAAGGGCATTTCTAATTGGAGCAAAGAGGAAATCCAAAGAGGTAAGTTTCTAGTGCATAAATCCAAGTACATTTGTATAGTTAATGATTATGAAGTTGATTTGGTGTGCACATTGTGGGTAGAACTACCTAAAATGCCATGAAATGAATATAACCTAGAAATAGTTTAGTGTGAGAAGTGAAATGTGGTGGAATAAATGATGAATGGGATATCTTGAGATGATAATGGTGTTGAGGAGATGATTTTAAGATAATAATATGGAATGAATAGAGAGGCTTACCTAAAAAGGGTAAAATAAGCGTTTAAGGCATTGGGTGAAACGTTTAGTTGAACGAGAGTTAGCAATACTAACTCGAATGTATGATGAATAAGTTGCAGCTTTCGAGGATACACCGAAGCGAGTTGAGCCGAGAGCGTGAGAAGCTAAGAGGAAAAGAGTAACACTAAGTAAATCGAGGTAAGGGAATTGTGTGGACTCTTAGAGATATCTGTGCGCAATTTGGGTGCTTAAATGCTTTGCTAGATTGCATGAGATGTTAGAAAATGAAATTGGGTGATTGAAGGGCAAAAGTTGGGTGTTTGAGAAATGTGTATGAAAACAAAAGCATATTGCTTTGAAAATCATATTTTATTACTTTTTAGCAAATGATTTGGTAGGTTGGCTAATATTTGAAATGATTTGCAAAAGAGTTGAGTTGTTTTGGTTTGTTAACCATACTATGAAAATATTTGAGCCACCTACATGATTTCATGAGAATGAAAGCGTGCTAGAGCAGGACTCGCACGAGCTTTGATGTGTTTTATACGCATGAGTGCTGGAGCTTAGTCGCACTAGTTTTCACATGGATTTCATACTGGTTTTGGCATGGTGCTTGGAGCTTGGCTCGCACTAGATGCCCACCTTGCTTGTTGTAGTGCTTGGAGCTTCGAGTAGACTGGGTGTCACTTCGATTAAATAGGCTCGCACGTGCATTGTTTTGACATGATTGATTTGCCGTGTTAGGAGCTTCGGGTAGACAAGAGGTCATACCGATTAAATAGGCTCACACGTGCGTTTTGAGATGTGGCGTACTATGATGTGTTGATTGGGTCCACGGAGTACGTTGTACCATGCATGTAGCATAGAGTACATTGCACCGTGTTGAGATTATGATATGTCGTTTTTAGATGAGATCTGCTATGGACCGATGGGCAGGATTTGACTGACCTCCCGTGTGGAAGCAGATAGTGGTGATATATCGCACACCTGATCCGTGTAGCCGATATCACAGGTTATGGCCATAAACCTAGAGGTTATTACCTATTATTGAATTGCCTATCTCACATGTCTAATGCTTTGTGAATAAATCCATGTTTGAAGTGATTTGTGGGTCAGGACAGTCCGAGGGAGGGGCTGAGACCTGACAAGTGTGGACTTGTTTTGAGATATCGATGTTAATAGTTTTTAAAGTGCACGGATGCATGATGGGTAATGCCATGCTTTATTGTGAAAAATGCATGATGGTTAATGCCATGCTTTATTGTGAAAAAATGCATGATAGTTAATGCCATGCTTATTTGAGAAAACGCATGATGGGTAATGTCATGCTTTATTGTAAATTATGCATGATGATTTATACCATGCTTTGAATTGAATTGTGCACTGGATTTTAATAGCATGAATGTTTTACATACCATTAACACAATCATACACTCATGTTTTGAGATTAAATGATGAACTAAATGCTTTTGAGCTTGGCATCACGATCACGTAGATAGTGCAGTATCTACCTGTTCGCATGATTGCCTTACTAAGTGTGTGGTTTGCTCACCCCCTTATTTTTCCCCTTTCTACAAAGTGTTGAGTATAGATTGAGCGTGACTGGAGGCATTTCCCTTTTGGTAATCTGCTACATCCCATCACATAAGGTATACACACTGTTGTAATTTTGTATCTAATCTTACGATAGCACAGTAGAATTTTATATGTAACTATTGGGGATGTAAAATAATGTAAACACATGTAACAACTCTGATATATACATTTATACAAGTGTTTACTAATAAATAATATGCAAATTGAATTAGTATGGTGGAGTGACTTAGACGTCGACACACAGCCCAACTATTGAGGAAAGTTGCTGTTCACGATTAAGGTAAGGATGAATAATAAATGATGCATGAAAATGCAAAAAATTTGTACATATTTTGGTAAGTTAAGGGTCGTGACAGATCTGCACAAGGAGGAGATCGATCTGGTCCCCTTAAATTCCTCTTTTCCACGGCATTTTAAGCATGAGATCGATCGACCGAAGCTTGAGATTGATTTGCTCCAAACAGAGAGCTAAGGAGATCGATCTATATGCTTGAGGATCGATCTTTTCATTACAGAATGTTTAGGAGATCGATCTGGCCCGATTAGATATCGATCTGCCCTATTCCTTTACTTAAATAAGAGCATTCTGGCTCTTCCAGATCGATCTCTCATCCTATGAGATCGATCTGGCCTGCATAATTTCCAAATTTTGCTGCAGTTTCCTGCAGAAACTTATACCAAAATATCCTTAATTTGTTATCATGGTCATTTTCTCATCCAATCATCTTTGAGACTTGAAAATGGCATCCATTAATACTTCATACACATTAAAACTTGTGTAGAATCTTTGTATAACCAAAGATACTTAATATAAACCAAATGGAAGTGCATACTCATGCAAATCTTCATTCCATTTACCACACTACTCATATTCCATTTTACTCACATTCTCCACATGTTTAAGTCTATTTCTTCACATTCATACATAAGGTAACTTGTATGTACAATCACAACTCTTATTTCATGTGTGTACCTTAAACTGATGGACTTACATCATTTATACTTCACATTACAAGCACATCACTATTTACATATATATACAAAGTCGTGCTTATACATATATGGGGTCTCACACTTAAATTGCTACATTAATATTGCCTAAAGCATTCTTTTAGATTTATTATTGTGTTTAAAAGTACTATGTAACATTTTTTTTAATGTTATAGGCATTAAAAATAGGCTTATTAGAGAAAATGGAGCTAAAAGGACATTTTTTTGCATTTTTTACAAAATCTGATCAGTAAGGGTATTTTGGTAATTTCACTTCTATCAAAATTTTTTTCGAAAAAAGTGACCTCCTTAAATGTTGTAGAAAACTTCTCAAGCTTTCCAGAATGTCTAAGATTATCCAAATCAAAGCTCGTTTAATGGGTTAAAAGTCTTTGCAAAATCAACACTAAACCTTAGGAGAGTCAACTCTTAGTCAAAGTGAGATTACTACAAAAATAATTCAAGAAATTAATTAAAGCATTTTTGGATGATAACTATTAGAGAGAGAAAGTCCACGATGAATTAGCAAAGATGAGTTAGCAACCAAGTTAACTACTCAAGATAAATATAAAGAAGTATTATTAGATAAATATTGGTAAATAGGAATCCTAATCCCATTGTAATTAGACTTTTACTCCATGTAGGATTAGGATTGTTCTCTCACTATATAAAGGGACCATTGGGTGGCCATTATACTCATCAATTGGCCTTGTTTTAGTTTTATAAAATTATTAAACTATTTTTTTATTTTATAAAAGCTTTCTTTTACATAAATTTCTCTTTGGTCGATTGCTTTAGTTTACTTTTATATTTGTTTAATTCAATTTTTTTCTTAATCTTTTAATTGTCGATTGCTTAGTTTAAGTTTATATTACATAATTGCATGATATTCTCTTCTTAATTTGCATGTTAGTCAAATTAATATAATTTTAATATTGCTTTTCGAAATCTTGCTCTTAGTTTTATAAAGTTGTCGATTTTTTTTCTTACCTATTATCTTTGTTCTTTGCTTTATAAATTGTTTCCTTGGTTAGTATTGCATGTTTTTAAGTAGAAACCGATTGCCTTAGTCGTAATATTGAGATATTTGTTTTCCTGCTTCTTGCATAGTTTAATTAGATATTTTGCTTGCTTTTTACAATTATGTCATTAGTATATCATCTTTTATTCTTGTAGACATTCATAGCATAATATAAAGCATGGTTAAAACTTGCATGATCTTAGGAATTGCGTTAACTTTATAGTAGCATTCTTTGTGTTTTCTTTCATTTTTTTAAAAAATAATTATGTGTCTTTTAAGCATGATGTCTATTGAGTAGTTGTCTAATTTGGTTAGTATGTTTTATTGATTGAATCTTGATTGCATGATGCTGTGAGAATATGATCTAAACAAAAAATTATTGCTTTGTATCGAAGGTTTTCCATAGCATATTATGTCAAGACCCATCCTGACTTAACCAAAAATCACTACAAATTTTTTGCATTTTTAACTTACCTTTCCTCTCTTCAATGGTTGGGCTGTGATTCGATGTTAGCTTCGCATACCATATCATCCATTATCATACATACATGTTAATATACTATTACTGACTGCACTTCTTTTATAATACATGTGAGATTATATAAAGTCTACTACAATTACATTCCCCATAATATATATCCTATACATCACTGTGTTGTTTCTATGTTTAGATACATAATCGTACAAAATATGTATACTTGTCGATCGATAGGAAATAGTAGTGGACTCAGGAATACTATCCCTCAATAGCTCTCACTCTACTACTGATGCTCTATAGAGAGATGTAAAGAAAGGGGAGTGAGCATACAATGCGTTCAGTAAGGAAATTAGGCAAGCAAGTAGATATCTACACTATCTACTCAAAATAATGTTATACCTTGAAAACATCATTTCCTTTACTCACTTTAAAAGTATGTCTTTAAATATATATAAATATACTTGTACAAATTAAATCCCATGTACAGAAATCTGCTTTCTTTCTCAAATGTAGGCATGTAGTGCAAAACAATGCATCTTTATAATATCACAATGTCTTTAGATAAATCATGCCATGTATATTTAAATCACAGAAAATATGGCATTTAAATCATTCACAATAAAAAATCGAAGTCCGACCCATCCCTCAGGTCTGTCCGCAATTAAATCGGTCAATCAGGAGATATATCATGTGAGACTCTGTGGTGAAAATATAAATAGTATCTTGGACTATGATCATATCCGACAATGTGATTCCAGGCAACACAGATGTCGGTGTGCGGGGCATCACTGCTGCTACGGGAGGGGGGTCAGTCCATCACAACCACCAGATAAATCCTCCTCAACTCCACAACACCACACGGTACAGTGTAATCCATGCCACATGTACGGTACAACGTACTCCGTGGACCCTACATCACAGTCGGGGTGCCTGTCATAGGTCTTAGCCCTCAAAACCATGAAATATCATACCACGTCTCTAAATCCTCATGCGAATCCTCTCACAGTGTGACACTCAGTCTACACGAGGAAATCAAGCATGGTTTTCAACATGTATTATATATCATATACAGTGCTCGCCTTTGAGCGCGACTCACAGTCGACACTCCGCTCAAACACTATTTCACATCACAAACTCAGACTCTAGTGCGAGTAAACCTCCAGCAACTAGGTCAATGCATAGTTCATGTTTAAAATCAAGTACGAGTCCAATACCATGCTATACACAATATCATCAAATCAAGTACGAGCAATAGATCCAGTACTATGTCATGTATAAATCATGAAGAATCGAGTACGAGCAACAATCCACTACTCTGTCATGCATATATCATGTAAAACTGAGTACGAGTAAGAACTCCAATACTCTATCATGCATGTCATGAAAATCTAGTGCGAATCACAATCCAGCACTAATATATGTGGAAAATATATGAAATCCGGTGCGAGTTGTGCTCCAGCACGATTCGTTCTCACATAATATGATAGATGGCTCTTTAAAAAGGGATGATTTACAAAATATCAAAATCAGCACTATAAAATGTGCTTAATTCACATCAACCTTAAAATCATTAGCTCATCTATTTATTTTTTTGCTAAACCGCAGTAAAACACTCAAAATGGTGGTTTCCATGCTTTTTACAACTTTTCACAAAATTTAACTTTTTGACTAACTAGGGGCAAAATCGTAATTTAGCACTATCGGGTCACAATAATTATTATTCATTTCTCTGACCCTCAGAGTTTTTAATTGAATGTAAAAGCAGATGAAAATACGTGCAGATATCTCTAACTACTCACAAAAGTCCCTTACTTCGGATCACGTAGTGACCTCTCTTCCTATGTGCTGTCCAAATCTCGCAGTCCGGTGAACTCTCAATATGACTCTGGAGCTACATTTAATCATTCACTGGGTAAATTATAATTTTCCTACTGTATTACACATTTAATACAGTCTATTTCCCTTAATTGTGCCCGTTTACTCTAAATGGGCCTAAAAACTTTAAATTGGGCCTTAATTCGTATTAAGCCTGTTTTCCACGTATTATTTCCCTTCATCAGGGTCTATCGACTCATTGGGCCTATCAATACCCATTGGGCTTTATTCCAAGCTCTTTGGATAGCCCGTATATCATTTACGACAGTTAATTTGAAATTCTGAATATAATTCACTAAATGCGGAATTTAATCCGAAATTCGTAAAATAAATTTTAAATACACAATAATCACATAAATTGTCGTAAATGAGCTTTACTTACCCGAGATTATGCGATGGTACGCAAATCGAAGTTCAATCGAGCTTCCGTTCAAAATTTATCGTCGAACTGCACAATTTTGTATATTTAACTCCGTGTCAATTTTCGATTAAATATAATTTAAATAAATTTATCGAAAATAAAATCGGTCACTTTTGACCTAGTATCGACTTACCCGAAGTCTGGTGAAATCCCCAAAAATTTTCCTTTTTCTTTTTCTTTCTTTTTTCTTCTTTTTCCCCTTTTCTCCTTGGCTGAACTAGTCCGGTTCGGTTCAGCGCAGAACCTTATTCACTGAACCACCGACAGCTATAGGCTTCCTTGGTCGTACCGGCGTCTTCTGACCGGTTCCCGACTTCTCACCACCACCGTTCAACGGGCCACAGCCTAGGGACCTCTCGGCTGGCCTCGATCGGGACCAAACACCGCCGATGGTTGTCGGATTCCTCTTTTCCTCTGCGGCCTTCTCCTCTTCGATTCGTCGGCGTCCCGTGTCGGTGGAGCGCGTTGCCGGTGCCAATGGGTGCGTACGTGTGAGACCCCGCACATGTATAGCTATGTATATAGGAACAAGGGAATGTAAATAGAATCATAAGTAAGATGACGTATTGTAATGTGAAGTGTATGCAATGTAAGTTCATAAGATTATGTATGCACTTGTAGTAAGAATTGTGATTATACGTACAAGTTGCATTATGAGTGAGTAGGAAGAAATGAACTTAAAACGAGAAGAATGTGGTCGAAATGGAATATGAGTAGTATAGTAAAATGGAAGGAAAGATTTACATAAGTGTATAATTCCATTCGAGTAATATCGTATATATTTGGTCATACAAAGATCCTACACAAGTTTTAATGTGTATGTAGTGAGTATAAATCCCATTTTTAAGTCTCAAAGATGAATGAATGAGGAAATGATCATGGTAGTAAATTAAGGGTGTTTGGTAAGAGTTGTTGCAGAAAAACTGCAGGAAATCTGGAATTTGTGAAGGCCAGATCGATCTCATAGGATGAGAGATCGATCTGGGAGAGCCAGAATGCCCTTAGGTGAGAAATGGAAGGGGACAGATCGATCTCCAAAGGAAGCAGATCGGTCTCCTTAGCTCTCGGGTTGGAAGCAGATCGATCTCCCATAAGACCAGATCGATCTCCTTAAGCTTCTGTTTGACAGCAGATCGATCTCCAGTCTCGACAGATCGATCTCCTACCTTTAAAACGTCTCAGAAGAGAGGGATTTTGGAGGAACAGATCGATCTCCACCCAAGGGAGATCGATCTCATCAAGTCAAACCTATAAATGGGAGCAGTTGGATCATCAGAAATTCGGGACAAACATTTCCATTTCACTTCAACTCAAAGAAATCTAGTTTCTCACTCCTAAATCCAGCCATTTTCAGTGAGATTTAAGGAGAGGCTATTAGAGACAAAGTTGTTCACATCAAAGAGAAGAACAACATAGTCTAGAGGCATTTTCCCATTTGAAGGATTGAAGAAATAGAGGGCAATCCTAATTGGAGCAAGAGGAAATCCAATGAGGTAAGTTCTAATGCACAAATCCAAGTACATTGGTTTAGTTAATGATTATAAAGATATTTGGGTGTGCATATTATGGATAGAACTACCTAGGATGGTATGAAATGCATATAGCTTAGAAATAGTCAAGTGTGAGAAAGTGGAATGTGGGAGTATTTTTGATGAATGAGATATCTTGAGTGGATGAGTATGTTGTGGAAATGGTTTGGAAATGTTGATATTAGGATAAATTGGGAGATTTACCACAAAGGGTAAAAATGTGTAATTAAGGCATTGGATAAATGCTTACTTGAATAAGAGTTAGAAACATTGACTCAAATGTTGATGGATGAATTTCAGTTTCGGATGATACGCCGAAGCAAGTCAAGATGAGAACGCAAGAAGCATAAAGGCGGATAGTTGCACACAAGTAAAACGAGGTAAGGGACTGTGTGTTAGCTATAGAGATGTTCGTACGTAATTACAGTAATTTCGTAGATATATTGCTAGGACTAGTACGATATTATAAGTTTATGAAATGATGTGGAAATATGAAAAGTACTATGATGTATATATATGTATTGAGAAATGGGATAGGGTAAGGAAATAGCATGATATGCATGTTTTCAATGAAATTCTCAATTTTATATTGTTATTGATGATTGAGAAATGTTGATGATAGGTTGGCTAATTTTACATGTTTTAGCATGAAGAAGCATGCTTTATGAATAAACGTGTTTTGAGTTTTAAAAAGAGAAAATAGCCATCTATCAGTTTTGAGATGAGAATTGGTGTTGAAGCGTTAGCTCACACCCGGTTTAAAGCCTTGATGTACCGTGCGGGAGTTTAACTCGCACGGAGGTTTTGAGAAAGTGCGAGAACTATGCTCGTACCTGTTTTGTTGAGTTAAGGTAAACCTGGGGGTCTGGGACCCAAGGGGATACCAGCCGACGGCCAATTGAACGGGCTGGGCCTTAACGATAGATCGTACCGCGCTGGAGCTTTGCGTTGACTGTGTGTCACGCTGCTTGCTCGCCTGGTATATGAGACATGGTTTAAGGATAAAAAGTCCATCGGAGTTGGAGTATGGACTTGGGTCCACGGTTGTACGTAGAATAGTGTAGTCACCCGTTGGTATACTATGTACCGTGCTGGGTGCACGTGAGTATGAGTATCGCGTAGATGACACACGACGTATCTTCACCGTGAGTATACGAGGAGATGAGGTGGATTGAGATTGAGCCGGAGGTAGGACTGACCCATCCCCCTTCAGGCGAAGTGATACCCTGTGCACACCCGATCAGTGAGGCCTGGGATCACTGACTGTGGCCATAAGTCGTGGATATTTGATTGCCTAAAATTCCATGCCTGTCTCAGAGAATCGAGAAACAGAGACAATCTCAGAAAAGAAAGAGACTTGCGAGAAAGAATGATTTGAGAAGTGAAAGAGATTTCATGTTTTAATAAATCTCCGATTTCACATTCGTGCCATGAGGGCACTATTTATGAGCATGTTTTAAATGGAAGTTTGACACTTGATTTACACGAAAATGCTCTTGAGAAATATGTATTTAAATGCATTGTTCGTATGATATTTCCATTTGTAACGAAAACATGGTTTTGGTTTATGCATGCATGGGCTATGTAGGTAGTACGATATCTACCTGCTAGCATACATTTCCTTACTGAGCCGTGGTTTGCTCATCCCACTATTTTTCCCCCTCCAGGTACTGAGAAGTAAGAGAGCGGTGGTCTCTAAGTCTTTTGTGTTGAACAGCTCCCACAATCCGCAAAGGTATAAGATTTGTGTACACAAGTATTTTGTATCTAATATATTGTATCGCACAGTTATATCTTGGAATTGTAATCAGTATTATGGGGATGATATGTAAACACTTGGTATTTATACAATTAATTTTGTGTATTTACACACACACCTGGGAGTGTGAATTAAAGTTTTAAATATTCCGCTGTAAATAAATAAATTTTTAGTAATTGCATCTTCTCACAGCCCAACCGTAGTTGAGAATGTATGGATAGAAGGGTTCTCGAAAACGGGGCATGACAGGCTTGGTATCAGAGCTTGGTTGGTCTGATGTGAGTTGATGCTTAGGACTAAGAAAACATACATCCCCAAGTTACTGTGCGATATTTAGATACAAATGTGTGTACGGAGCTGGTAGTAAGTTAAATGTTTGTTATAACGCAGGAAAGTTATCAGGCTAGTGAATTATGCCTGAGAGACACCGCAAGAGGGGAGAGAGCTCGAGGGCTCGAGGGCAAAATGACAGGACTGAGAGGCACAGTAGATCATCCTCTAGTCATGAGCCCCAGGAATAGATAGAGGCTTCTGATCCTCGAATCACTCGATTGGAGGAAGACATGCGCACGATGATGACCATGATGGGTCAGATCATGGCTAGGTTTGAGGGTACACCTGGTACAGCGGGACAGGCTGCACCGAATCCCCCAGCAGCTGCACCTGAACCTGAGAATGTTGCACCTGCGCAAGCTGAACCGGCTAGGCCACGGGAACCTCATATTCGACCGGTACCTCCTCCAGTAGCCCCACATCAGCATGATGATGATTTGGGGTATGGAAACGACTGTGATATGGAAAGATTGAGGCACTTTATGGACTTTAAGCCTCCTTCGTTTAGCGGGGTAAAGGATCCGACGGTGGCTGAGGACTGGATCAGTCAAATGGAGAAGTTATTCGACTTCTGTAGATGTTCAGCTACGGAGAGAGTAGCACTTGCGGCCTTTGTATTGAGAGGCGAAGCAGAGCACTGGTGGAAGTCCGTCAGGCCGATGTTAAGAGCTCAAGGAATGGTTATCACGTGGGATATGTTCTTGGACGTTTTTAGAGAGCAATACATCCCAGATACTGCTCGACGGAGACTACAGATGGAATTTCTGAATCTGGCTCAAGGGAATCGAACAGTTGATGAGTACGAGTCACGATTCACTTCACTGGGTCGATACGATCCGGACTCGATCAGGAGTGAAGCTGTCAGAGTCCGTAGATTTGTAGATGGACTGAGGCCTTCGATCCGAGCGAAGTTGGCCCCATTTGATGTCGCTACATATAGAGAGGCTGTGCGACGGGCCCAGTTATGCGAGCAAGATCATGACTTGCAGATTTCTGAATTTAGTTGGGGTAAGGACAAGGGTCCGAGGAAGCTGGGAGATGGCAAGAGTGCCAAATTTGGTCGAAAATTCATGAGTAAACGTCGGAGAGAAGTAGATGAGTTCCAGAAGAAGGTTGTTAGACCTTTTATGCCTCCGACTCAGACACCAGCCAGGGGTATAGTGATTGGTGGACCCCGACCGACTACAGATCAGTGTAGGCTATGCGATCGATACCATGGTGGTAGGCCATGTCATCTTCAGGGTACCCGATGCTTCAGATGTGGTAAATTTGGACATTATGCCAGAGAGTGCCCGGAGATAGTTGAGGCAGTTCCACAAAGGGGTAAAGAGCCAGAGAGAGTTCCTACAGTTGTACCTCCAGCAAGAAAGAAAGCCTCGGCTGAAGAGAAAGGAAAACAAGTTGTGGGTCAAGGCAGGGTGTATGCGATAGACCAGGCATCGGCTGATACCTCTTCCGAAGTGATAAAAGGTACAATCTTGATTTTCAATCTAGAGGTTATAGCTTTGTTTGATTCTGGAGCTACGCATTCCTTCATATCACCTGCATGTGCATCTAAGTTAAAAGGTTTTGTAGAGCCCACATACTTGAATAGGACCTTACTGATAAGTACTCCCATGAGAGTTAGCCAATTAGTTGAACAAGTGTATGAAGATTGTAAAGTGAGGGTGGGAGATAAGTGCATGACAGCCAACTTGATTTTGTTGAATATGTATGACATTGATGTAATTTTGGGAATGGATTGGTTAGCCGCCAATCATGCTGTCATAGACTGTCGTTCTAAGTCTATTAAGTTTTCTCTACCTGAAGAATGTGTTGTAAAATTTTAAGAGAAGAAATGAAATCTTAAATTTGTATGAGGTAAAGTACTTTGGTATAAATGGCTTGAGTGTTGTTTTGAAGGTTTTGTTGCTTATGTGGTGGATTTGAACAAAGTACATCCGGATATGGAGGACATCTCAGTGGTCAGAGAATTCCCTGATGTCTTTCCAGACGATCTACCAGGATTGCCACCTGATAGAGAAACGGAATTCGGTATAGACTTGACGCCTGGAACCGAACCAATATCGAAGTCACCATATAGGATGGCTCCAGTTGAGTTAGAGGAATTAAGGAAACAGCTGCAAGAGTTGTTAGAGAAGGGGTTCATAAGACCGAGTGTCTCACCATGGGGAGCCCCGGTATTGTTTGTGAAGAAGAGAGATGGGAGCCTCAGGTTGTGCATTGACTATCGGATGTTAAACAAGGCTACCATCAAGAATAAGTACCCCTTGCCACGCATTGATGATTTACTGGATCAACTTCGGGGAGCACAGATCTTCTCCAAGATAGATCTGAGGTCTGGGTATCATCAATTGAAGATTCGGAAGGAGGATGTGCCCAAGACAGCATTTCGTACCCGCTATGGCCATTACGAATTCTTAGTGATGCCTTTTGGGTTGACCAATGCGCCGGCAGCTTTTATGGCTCTAATGAATGAAGTATTCAAGCCATACCTGGACCAATTCGTGATTATTTTCATTGATGATATATTGGTGTATTCAAGGTCCAGAGAAGAGCATGAGCAGCACTTAAGGATTATTTTGCAAACCCTCCGAGAGAAAAGGTTATATGCCAAGCTTAACAAATGTGACTTTTGGCTAGAACAGATTTCTTTTCTAGGCCATGTTATATCGAAGGATGGGGTGTCAGTAGATCCATCCAAGATTGAGGCAGTCGTTCAATGGGAACAACCCAGGACAGTCACAGAGATCAGAAGTTTTCTAGGTTTGGCTGGTTACTACAGAAGATTTGTAGAAGGTTTCTCTAGATTAGCTGCTCCATTGACACGTCTTACGAGGAAGAGTGTGGAGTTTTCATGGGACGAAGCTTGTGAGAGAAGTTTTCAAGAACTTAAGCGCAGATTAACTACCACGCCAGTTCTTGTCATCCCTAACAGTTCAGGGAATTACTCGGTGTATACTGATGCTTCGCATCAAGGACTAGGCTGTGTTTTGATGCAAGATGGGAGGGTAGTAGCTTATGGATCTAGATAGCTGAAAGATCATGAGAAGAACTACCCCACTCACGATTTGGAATTAGCGGCCGTAGTGTTTGCGTTGAAGATATGGCGCCACTACTTATATGGTGAGAGATTTCAGATCTTTACGGATCATAAGAGTCTGAAATATCTATTCTCACAAAAGGAGTTAAACATGAGACAGAGGAGGTGGTTGGAACTCCTCAAGGACTATGATTGTGAGATCTTGTACCACCCGGGGAAGGCAAACGTGGTTGCCGATGCATTGAGTCGGAAGAGTCTCGGGTTGGTATCACATATGATGGTTAGAGAGCACGAGTTGTTGGAACAATTCACTAGCCTTAGTCTGGATATGACCCTACCTGAGATTGGCAGCTATGGGATCATTGCTAGCTTGAGATTAGAGCCGGAGTTGATTGAGAGAATCCGACAAGCTCAGCAAATCGATCAATGGTGTATTGTCATGATTAGCCAAATCCGGAAAGGGAAGGGTGCAGATTTTATATTGAGTCCAGATGGAATACTAAGGTTTGGAGATAGAATATGTGTTCCTAAGGATTTAGAGCTGAGAAAGCTGATCTTATCAGAGGCACACTCGTCGAGATACACGATACACCCGGGGAGTGGTAAGATGTATCAAAACCTCCGAAAAGTATATTGGTGGTCTGGAATGAAGAGAGACATAGCGGAGTATGTCGCTAGATGTCTCATTTGTCAGCAAGTAAAAGTCGAACATCAGAAACCAGGAGGATTATTACAACCTCTATCGATACCAACATGGAAGTGGGAGCATGTCACCATGGATTTTGTGATGGGGTTACCGAGAACCCGTAAGAACCATGATGCGATATGGGTGATAGTAGATCGGTTAACGAAATCGGCACATTTCTTAGCCATGAGATCTACAGATACATTGAGTGCACTGGCGAATCTGTATGTGCGAGAAATAGTGAGATTGCATGGAGTCCCAGTGAGTGTTGTTTCGGATAGGGATGCCCGCTTCACTTCCCACTTTTGGGGACATTTCCAGGAAGCGATGGGGACCCAGTTGAGTTTTAGCACCGCTTTTCATCCTCAGACAGATGGTCAGTCAGAGAGGACTATACAGACCCTGGAGGATATGTTGAGAGCGTGTGTGCTGGATTTTAGAGGCTCATAGGACGATCACTTGCCATTGATTGAGTTCGCCTACAATAACAGTCATCACTCAAGTATTGGTATGGCCCCTTATGAGGCACTATACGGTCGTAGATGCCGATCGCCCATTGGTTGGGAAGAAGTTGGTGACAGACAATTGCTCGCCCCCGATTTGGTTAAGCAAGCCTCCGAGGATGTTCAAATAATATGCGAAAGGCTGCGAACAGCTCAAAGTCGACAAAAGAGCTATGCTGACAGGAGACGGAGACCACTTGAGTTTGATGTTGGCGAGTCCGTATTTTTGAAAGTATCTCCTTCTAAGGGAATAATGAGGTTTGGAAAGAAAGGAAAATTAAGTCCTCGTTACATTGGTCCCTTCGAAATTTTGGATAGAGTGGGAGAAGGAGCATATAGGCTAGCCTTACCACCTGAGCTAGCAGAAGTCCACAATGTCTTCCACGTTTCTATGCTTCGGAAGTACTACCCGGATCCGACACATGTAATTAGCTACGAGCCGTTGGAGCTCAAGAAAGATATGTCGTATGTCGAGAGACCGATCAGGGTATTGGACAGGAAAGAGAAGGTGTTGCGGAACAAGACGATTTCATTGGTTAAGGTTTTGTGGCAACATCACACTGTGGAAGAGGCCACATGGGAACTGGAAAGTTTGATGCGGGAAAGTATCCCGAATTATTCACAGATTGAATTGGTTCTAATTTGGAGGACCAAATTCTTTAAGTGGGGGAGAATGTGAGACCCCGTACATGTATAGCTATGTATATAGGAACAAGGGAATGTAAATAGAATCATAAGTAAGATGACGTATTGTAATGTGAAGTGTATGCAATGTAAGTTCATAAGATTATGTATGCACTTGTAGTAAGAATTGTGATTATACGTACAAGTTGCATTATGAGTGAGTAGGAAGAAATGAACTTAAAACGAGAAGAATGTGGTCGAAATGGAATATGAGTAGTATAGTAAAATGGAAGGAAAGATTTACATAAGTGTATAATTCCATTCGAGTAATATCGTATATATTTGGTCATACAAAGATCCTACACAAGTTTTAATGTGTATGTAGTGAGGATAAATCCCATTTTCAAGTCTCAAAGATGAATGAATGAGGAAATGATCATGGTAGTAAATTAAGGGTGTTTGGTAAGAGTTGTTGCAGAAAAACTGCAGGAAATCTGGAATTTGTGAAGGCCAGATCGATCTCATAGGATGAGAGATCGATCTGGGAGAGCCAGAATGCCCTTAGGTGAGAAATGGAAGGGGACAGATCGATCTCCAAAGGAAGCAGATCGGTCTCCTTAGCTCTCGGGTTGGAAGCAGATCGATCTCCCATAAGACCAGATCGATCTCCTTAAGCTTCTGTTTGACAGCAGATCGATCTCCAGTCTCGACAGATCGATCTCCTACCTTTAAAACGTCTCAGAAGAGAGGGATTTTGGAGGAACAGATCGATCTCCACCCAAGGGAGATCGATCTCATCAAGTCAAACCTATAAATGGGAGCAGTTGGATCATCAGAAATTCGGGACAAACATTTCCATTTCACTTCAACTCAAAGAAATCTAGTTTCTCACTCCTAAATCCAGCCATTTTCAGTGAGATTTAAGGAGAGGCTATTAGAGACAAAGTTGTTCACATCAAAGAGAAGAACAACATAGTCTAGAGGCATTTTCCCATTTGAAGGATTGAAGAAATAGAGGGCAATCCTAATTGGAGCAAGAGGAAATCCAATGAGGTAAGTTCTAATGCACAAATCCAAGTACATTGGTTTAGTTAATGATTATAAAGATATTTGGGTGTGCATATTATGGATAGAACTACCTAGGATGGTATGAAATGCATATAGCTTAGAAATAGTCAAGTGTGAGAAAGTGGAATGTGGGAGTATTTTTGATGAATGAGATATCTTGAGTGGATGAGTATGTTGTGGAAATGGTTTGGAAATGTTGATATTAGGATAAATTGGGAGATTTACCACAAAGGGTAAAAATGTGTAATTAAGGCATTGGATAAATGCTTACTTGAATAAGAGTTAGAAACATTGACTCAAATGTTGATGGATGAATTTCAGTTTCGGATGATACGCCGAAGCAAGTCAAGATGAGAACGCAAGAAGCATAAAGGCGGATAGTTGCACACAAGTAAAACGAGGTAAGGGACTGTGTGTTAGCTATAGAGATGTTCGTACGTAATTACAGCAATTTCGTAGATATATTGCTAGGACTAGTACGATATTATAAGTTTATGAAATGATGTGGAAATATGAAAAGTACTATGATGTATATATATGTATTGAGAAATGGGATAGGGTAAGGAAATAGCATGATATGCATGTTTTCAATGAAATTCTCAATTTTATATTGTTATTGATGATTGAGAAATGTTGATGATAGGTTGGCTAATTTTACATGTTTTAGCATGAAGAAGCATGCTTTATGAATAAACGTGTTTTGAGTTTTAAAAAGAGAAAATAGCCATCTATCAGTTTTGAGATGAGAATTGGTGTTGAAGCGTTAGCTCACACCCGGTTTAAAGCCTTGATGTACCGTGCGGGAGTTTAACTCGCACGGAGGTTTTGAGAAAGTGCGAGAACTATGCTCGTACCTGTTTTGTTGAGTTAAGGTAAACCTGGGGGTCTGGGACCCAAGGGGATACCAGCCGACGGCCAATTGAACGGGCTGGGCCTTAACGATAGATCGTACCGCGCTGGAGCTTTGCATTGACTGTGTGTCACGCTGCTTGCTCGCCTGGTATATGAGACATGGTTTAAGGATAAAAAGTCCATCGGAGTTGGAGTATGGACTTGGGTCCACGGTTGTACGTAGAATAGTGTAGTCACCCGTTGGTATACTATGTACCGTGCTGGGTGCACGTGAGTACGAGTATCGCGTAGATGACACACGACGTATCTTCACCGTGAGTATACGAGGAGATGAGGTGGATTGAGATTGAGCCGGAGGTAGGACTGACCCATCCCCCTTCAGGCGAAGTGATACCCTGTGCACACCCGATCAGTGAGGCCTGGGATCACTGACTGTGGCCATAAGTCGTGGATATTTGATTGCCTAAAATTCCATGCCTGTCTCAGAGAATCGAGAAACAGAGACAATCTCAGAAAAGAAAGAGACTTGCGAGAAAGAATGATTTGAGAAGTGAAAGAGATTTCATGTTTTAATAAATCTCCGATTTCACATTCGTGCCATGAGGGCACTATTTATGAGCATGTTTTAAATGGAAGTTTGACACTTGATTTACACGAAAATGCTCTTGAGAAATATGTATTTAAATGCATTGTTCGTATGATATTTCCATTTGTAACGAAAACATGGTTTTGGTTTATGCATGCATGGGCTATGTAGGTAGTACGATATCTACCTGCTAGCATACATTTCCTTACTGAGCCGTGGTTTGCTCATCCCACTATTTTTCCCCCTCCAGGTACTGAGAAGTAAGAGAGCGGTGGTCTCTAAGTCTTTTGTGTTGAACAGCTCCCACAATCCGCAAAGGTATAAGATTTGTGTACACAAGTATTTTGTATCTAATATATTGTATCGCACAGTTATATCTTGGAATTGTAATCAGTATTATGGGGATGATATGTAAACACTTGGTATTTATACAATTAATTTTGTGTATTTACACACACACCTGGGAGTGTGAATTAAAGTTTTAAATATTCCGCTGTAAATAAATAAATTTTTAGTAATTGCATATTCTCACAGCCCAACCGTAGTTGAGAATGTATGGATAGAAGGGTTCCCGAAAACGGGGCATGACAGTACGGACATCCTCTTCCTTTTTCGGCCCCTTGCCTGGCCACTGGTCGTCGGATGGTGGTCGTCCGGTGGTTTCTCTTCTCCGTCGGTCTTCACGCGGTTTCCTCTCTATTTTTTCTCTCTCTCCCTGCATTTTCAAATTTCAGATTTCTAATTTCGTTTTCGTTTTTCTATTTTCTATTTTTTTCTTATATTTATAATATATTTTTATTATTATTTTATTATTAAAATAATAAGAAAAATCCTAAAATATCCCAAAAATATCTAAAAATGTCCTATTAAATTCATTTAGTCCATAAATGAATTTATTAGTCCGATTTTGCCTTTTCAGTATTTTTTTTACTATTCTCAGGATTGTTTTTCGAGGTAAAAATTTAAAAAATTCTAATAAATTTATATCTTGATCAATTGGACTCGAAATTCAATATTTTCCTCGATTTTGATCAAGATTCCTCAATTTCATATTTTTAATGAAATTGTCTTATCGAAATTATATCGAATTTCAGTTATTAGACCGTTTTACCCCTGCACTTGTTTGGAATAATTTACCCAAATTTCTGGCTGTTATGTAGCTTACATGCATTGTTTTTCTTTAATAGTCGATTGCATGATAGTAAATACTCTTCTTATGATTCAACTATGTAATAAAGTGTTCGTACACATAGGAATCATAAGGTACAAGCCACATACATAAATCGAAAACACGGGCCTGACAATCCTCCCCCACTCAGAAAATTTGGTCCTCCAAATTAGAACCAAGTCAGTCATCAAATAAGTGAGGGTACTTCTCTCGCATCAGACTCTCTAGCTCCCAAGCAGCTTCCTCTGAAGTATGATGCTGCCAGAGAATCTTCACTAACCCAATGGTCTTCGATCTCAATACCTTCTCCTTCTTATCCAATATCCAAATCGGTCGCTCAACATATGACATGTCCTCTCGGAGCTCCAATGGCTCGTAACTAATCACATGTGTCGGATCCGAGTGATACTTCCGAAGCATCGATATGTAGAAGATGTTATGGACACCTGATAAGTTCGGTGGCAATGCCAACCTATAAGCCTTATCTCCCACTCGATCAAGTATCTCAAAGGGTCCAATATAGCAAGGATTTAGTTTCCCTCTCTTCCCAAATCTCGCTATGCCCTTGGAAGGAGAAACTTTCAAAAACACGGATTCACCAACTGCAAACTCTAGTGGCCTTCGTCTCCTGTCAGTGTAACTCTTCTGTCTACTCTGAGTTGTCCTCAGTCTCTCTACAATCAAGTAGACATCCTCAGATGCTCGTGTAACCATATCAGGAGCGAAAATCTTACGGTCACCCACTTCTTCCCATCCAATAGGGGAACGACATCTACGGCCATACAAAGCCTCATACAGTGCCATCCCGATACTCGAATGATAACTGTTGCTGTAGGTGAACTCGGCTAGTGGCAAGTGGTCATCCCAGGAGCCTCTAAAATCTAGCACACATGCTCTCAACATATCCTCCAGGGTCTGTACAGTCCTCTCTGACTGACCATCAGTCTGAGGATGGAAAGCAGTGCTCAAACTCAACTGGGTTCCCATAGCTTCCTGAAAATATCCCCAAAAGTGGGAAGTGAAGCAGGAATCCCTATAAGAAACTATGCTCACTGGTACACCGTGTAACCTCACTACCTCGTGTACATACAGTTCTGCTAATGAACTCAGAGTATCGGTCTCTCTCATAGCTAGGAAGTAAGCTGACTTCGTCAGTCTGTCGACGATCACCCATATCGCATCGTGATTCCTGCACGTTCTCGGTAAACCCATAATGAAATCCATGGTGATATGCTCCCATTTCCATGTCGATATAGGTAGAGGTTGCAATAACCCTGCAGGTTTCTGATGCTCTACCTTCACCTGCTGACATACGAGACACTTTGCCACAAAGTCTGCTACATCTCTCTTCATACCCGACCACCAGTATACCTTCCAAAGGTTCTGATACATCTTGTTACTCCCCGGATGTAACGTATACCTCGACGAATGAGCTTCCGCCAATATCAATCTCCTGAGTCCTGGATCCTCGAGAACACACAATCTGCCTCTGAACCTCAGTAGTCCATCAGAACGTAACTCAAAATTAGTCATGGTGCCCTTCTGCATCTGACTACTCACATCCATACAAAATGGATCAGTCTGCTGAGCCACTCTGATTCTGTCCAACAGATCCGGCTCCAAGCGTAGACTAGCTATCACATAGCCTGTATCCATGTCAAAAGGCATAACTCCCAAACTGAGGCTAGCAAACTGCTCTAGCAAATCATGTTCCCTAACCATCATATACGATACCATCCCCAGGCTCTTCCTGCTCAAGGCATCAGCTACAACGTTAGCCTTACCCGGATGATAAAGTATCTCACAATCGTAGTCCTTCAGAAGCTCTAGCCATCTTTTCTGTCTCATGTTTAGTTCTTTTTGTGAGAACAGATACTTGAGGCTCTTGTGGTCGGTAAATATCTGGAACTTCTCGCTATATAAGTAGCGGCGCCATACCTTCAACGCAAACACTACTGCAGCTAGCTCCAAATCATGGGTCGGATAGTTCTTCTCATGATCCTTCAGCTGTCTGGATCCATAAGCAACTACCATCCCATCCTGCATCAATACACAGCCCAGTCCCTGATGCGAAGTATCCGTATACACTGCAAATCCTCTTGAGATAGTAGGGATAGTGAGAATTGGAGCAATGGTCAATCGACGATTCAACTCCTGAAAACTCTTCTCATAATCCTCATTCCATACGAACGGTACACTCTTTTGTGTAAGACATGTCAACGGAGCAGCCAATTTCAAAAATCCCTCAATGAATCTCCGATAATATCCAGTTAAACCCAGAAAACTCCTGATCTTGGTGACTGTTCTTGGTTGTTCCCACTAAACTACAGCCTCTATCTTAGATGGATCAACTGATACACCATCTCTCGATACAACATGTTCCAAAAATGAGATCTGTGACAACCAAAAGTCACACTTACTGAACTTAGCGTATAACTTCTGCTCTTGTAGAGTCTGCAACACGATCCTAAGGTGTTCCTTATGCTCCTCCTCGGATCTCGAGTATACCAATATGTCATCGATAAAGACGATAACAAACCGGTCTAAATATGGCTTGAACACATCATTCATCAAAGCCATGAAAGCAGCTGGAGCATTCGTCAATCCGAATGGCATGACCAAGAACTCATAATGGCCATATCAGGTACGAAATGCTGTCTTGGGTACATCTCCACTCTGAACTTTTAGCTGATGATACCCAGACCTCAGGTCAATCTTGGAAAAGACCTGTGCTCCATGAAGCTGATCTAATAAGTCATCAATGCGTGGAAAGGGATACCTATTCTTGATGGTGGCCTTATTCAATAATCGATAATTTATACACAATCGGAGGCTCCCATCTTTCTTCCTCACAAACAAAATCGGTGCACCCCAAGGTGAAATACTTGGTCGAACAAAACCCCTATCCAACAGCTCCTGCAACTGCCTTTTGAGCTCCTCCAGCTCAACTAAGGCCATGCGATATGGTAGTCTCGAAATAGGCTCCGTACCAGGTACCAAGTCTATACAGAACTCCATTTCTCTATCTGGTGCTAACCCTAGCAACTCATTCGAAAAAACATTTGGGTACTCACTGACCACAATAATATCTAACAACTCCGGATGTGCCTTATCCATATCTACCACGTACGCAATGAAACCTTGATATGTTGAAGGTTCTCTAAGTCAGTAGATAATAATCATAACTATTCCTTTTATTTATTCTTTATTAAACTTTACAACATATCTAGTAGGGTTAGGAAACATAACTGTCTTAGCATAACAATCTAAAACAGCATGGCTTGCAGATAACCAATCCATTCCTAAGATTATATCAAAGTCACTCATACTTAGTAATATTAGATTGGCTGTCATCTCCTTATCCCCTACTCTCAACTTACAGTCATTAAATACATGTTCTACAACTTGACTACTATTCATAGGCGTACTAATCAACATCATCATACATAACGGTGTACACTCTACATGTCTTGCTAATTTACATGCAAGTGAAGGCGATACAAAAGAATACGTGGCACCAGGATCTAATAAAACATATGCTTCAATATCATAAATCAGGATGTTACCTCATATCACATCCGATGAAGCATCAACTGTCCCCTGGTCCATATCATGTACTCGCCCTCGACCCATCACTTGTTTCCCCTTTTCTTCTGCTATCGCTCTACCTCTCTGAGTAGACGTACTAGCTGAGGCTCTATCAAGCTCCCTGCCCTTTAGTGGGGTAGTATCAACCATCTCTAGGTAAGCTCTAGCAATATGCCCATGTTTCCCGCATCGAAAACACACTATAGGAGTCAACGGACACGGTCTACCTCCATGTTATTTATCGCATCTTCTACACCGATTGGTAGATCTCTGTCCTCTTATGACAATACCCTTTGCTGGAGCTACGGTCGGATAAGTAGGAGGTCTAGCAAATCTCTCTCGTGCCTCTTCAACCTGTGATCTCTTACCAAAGAGTTTCCTCCCTCCTCGATAACTAAAATCCCTAGTCGACCTCTTCTTCTATATATCTCGGCTTCGGTTAAACTTCTCAAATTCGGAAGTATTCCACTCGTAATCTTGCTCGCACAGTTGCGCCCTGCGCACTGCTTCCTCATAGGTGGTTATATCTAATGAGACCAATTTGGATCGCAGAACCGGTCTCAATCCATCGATGAACCTGTGGACCTTTTTGGCCTCACTATACATGGTATCTGGGTCATATCTCCTTAGGGATAGGAATCGAGTCTCATACTCGTCCACTGACAAACCCCCAGGTTCAGTCCCAAAAACTCTGCCTGTAGTTTTCGTTGTACGGTATCGGGAACAAACTGCCTCCTAAAGGCATCCCGAAATATCTCCCAACTGATATCTGTGTGTCGGGCTCTCAATATGGGTCGGGTGGACTTCCACCAATGCTCTGCAGCTCCCTTCAGTAGGAACGCAGCAAATGCGACCATCTCCAATGTTGTACACTCGAAGAATCCATACAGCTTCTCCATCTCCGCCACCCACTCCTCAACAGCTACAGGGTCATTGACCCCAATAAAAGATGGAGGTCTAAACTTTTAGAACTCTCGCAACCGAAGTAGATCACATCCGTACCCTAATCCACTACTACCTGAAACTGGTGAGGGTGTAGGAGTATCTACAGTCCTCGGTGCATGAGCTGTCTATGTCGGTGTATTAGGGGCAACTGCCTCTCCTGTCGCAGCTCCTGCCTCCTGTCTTTGCCTACTTGGCATCATCTGTGCCAATATCTCTACAATCGTCTCTAGACTACGCTTTAATCTCGTAAAATGCGTCTCAACACACTCGGGTGCCTCAGTAGCACCTAGAGTCTCATGCATAGGTAATGGTTCGGCAGCAGCTCGTCTCTCAGGCCTATCTCTAAGGCCTTGAGCCCTACCTCTCGTCCCTCTACCACTACGCGTATTTTCCATATAGGCAAAGTTCCTGCATTCATAATCATGAATTAGTCCGTCTCCTATCTGGTATACACAATTATATCTAAACATAGCACAGTACTATGGGGATGTACACTTTCCTATTTTCTAACACCGACTCACATCAGAAAAACCTCTGCTCTGATACCATTCTGTTAAGACCCATCTTGACTTAACCTAAAATCACTACAATTTTTTTGCATTTTTAACTTACCTTTCCTCTCTACAATGGTTGGGCTGTGATTCGATGTTAGCTTCCTCGCATACCATATCATCCATTATTATACATACATGTCCATATACTGTTACTGACTGCACTTCTTTTATAGTACATGTGAGATTATATAAAGTCTACTACAATTACATTCCCCATAATATATATCGTATACATCACTGTGCTGTTTCTATGTTTAGATACATAACCGTACAAAATATGTATACCTATCAATCGATAGGAAATAGCAGTGGACTCAGGAATACTATCCCTCTATAGCTCTCACTCTATTGTTGATGCTCTGTAGAGAGATGTAAAGAAAGGGGGTGAGTATACAACGCGCTCAGTATGAAAATCAAGCAAGCAAGTAGATATCTACACTATCTACTCAAAATAATGTTATGCCTTGAAAACATCATTTCCTTTACTCACTTTAAAAGCATGTCTTTAAATATATATATATACTTGTACAGATCAAATCCCATGTACAGAAATCATGCTTTCTTTCTCAAATGTAGGCATGTAGTGCAAAACAATGCATCTTTATAATATCACAATGCCTTTAGATAAATCATGCCATGTATATTTAAATCATAGTAAATATGGCATTTAAATCATTCACAACACAAAATCGAAGTCCGACCTATCCCTCAGGTCTGTTCGTAATTAAATCGGTCAATCAGGTGATATATCATGTGAGACTCTGTGGTGAAAATGTAAATAGTATCCTGGACTATGATCATATCCGACAATGTGGGGTCAGTCCATCACAACCGCCAGCTAAATCCTCTTCAACTCCATAACACCACACAGTACAGTGTACTCCATGCCATATGCACGGTACAACGTACTTCGTGGACCCTATATCACAGTCGGGGTGCCTGCCATAGGTCTTAGCCCTCAAAACCATGGAATATCATACCACGTCTCTAAATCCTCATGCGAATCCTCTCACAGTATGACACTCAGTCTACACGAGGAAATCAAGCATGGTTTTCAACATGTATTATATATCACATACAGTGCGCGCCTTTAAGCGTGACTCACAGTCGACACTCCGCTCAAACACTGTTTCACATCATAAATTTAGACTCTAGTGCGAGTAAACCTCCAGCAACTAGGTCAATGCATAGTTCATGTTTAAAATCAAGTACGAGTCCAGAACCATGCTATGCACAATATCATCAAATCAAGTACGAGCAATAGCTCCAGTACTATGTCATGTATAAATCATGAAGAATCGAGTACGAGCAACGCTCCAGTACTCTGTCATGCATATATCATGTAAAACTGAGTACGAGTAAGAACTCCAATACTCTATCATGCATGTCATGAAAATCTAGTGCGAATCACAATCCAGCACTCATATATGTGGAAAATATATGAAATCTGGTGCGAGTTGTGCTCCAGCACGATTCATTCTCACATAATATGATAGATGGCTCTTTAAAAATGGATGATTTACAAAATATCAAAATCAGCACTATAAAGTGTGCTTAATTCACATCAACCTTAAAATCATTATCTCATCTATTTATTTTTCTGCTAAACGGCAGTAAAACACTCACAATGGTGGTTTCCATGCTTTTTACAACTTTTCACAAAAGTTGACTTTTTGACTAACTCGAGGCAAAATCGTAATTTGCCACTATCGGGTCACAATAATTATTATTCACTTTCTCTGACCCTCAGAGTTTTTAAGTGAATGTAAAATCAGATGAAAATACGTGCAGGTATCTCTAACTACTCACAAAAGTCCCTTACCTCGGATCACGTAGTGTGACCTCTCTTCCTCTGTGCTACCCTAATCTCGCAGTTCGGTCAACTCTCAATATGACTCTGGAGCTGCATTTAACCATTCACTGGGTAAATTATAATTTTTCTACTGTATTACACATTTAATACAGTCTATTTCCCTTAATTGTGCCCGTTTATTCTAAATTTGCCTAAATATTTTAAATTGGGCCTTAATCCGTATTAAGCCCGTTTTTCACGTATTATTTCCCTTCATCAGGGTCTATCAACTCATTGGGCCTATCAATACCCATTGGGCTTTATTCCAAGCTCTTTGGATAGCCCGTATATCATTTACGACAGTTAATTCGAAATTCTGAATATAATTCACTAAATGCGGAATTTAATCCGAAATGCGTAAAATAAATCCTAAATATGCAATAATCACATAAATTGTCATAAATGAGCTTTACTTACCCGAGATTATGCAATGGTATGCAAATCGAAGTTCAATCGAGCTTCCGTTCGAAATTTATTGTCGAACTGCACAATTTTGTATATTTAACTCCGGGTCAATTTTCGATTAAATATAATTTAAATAAATTTATCGAAAATCAAATCGGTCACTTTTGACCTCGTATCGACTTACCCGAAGTCTGGTGAAATCTCAAAAATTTTCCTTTTTCTTTTTCTTTATTTTTTCTTCTTTTTCCCCTTTTCTCCTTGGCTGAACCGGTCCGGTACGGTTCAGCGCAGAACCTTCTTCACTGAACCGTCGATCGGTTCAGGCTTCCTTTGGTCGTGCCGGGGTCTTCCGGTCGGTTCCCGACGTCTCACCACCGCCGTTTGGCGCACCACAGCTTGGGGACCTCTCGGCTGGCCTCGATCGGGACCTAGCACCGCCGATGGTCGCCATATTCCTCTTTTCCTCTGCGGCCTTCTCCTATTCGATTCGCCAGCGTCCCGAGTCGATGGAGCACATTGCCGGTGCCGATGGGTGCGCACGGACATCCTCTTCCTTTTTCGGCCCCTTGCCTAGCCGCTGGTCGCTGGATAGTGGCTGTCCGGTGGTTTCTCTTCTCCGTCGGTCTTCACGCGGTTTCCCCTCTTTTTTTCTCTCTCCTCGTGTTTTCAAATTTCACATTTCTAATTTCGTTTTTTTCTATTTTCTATTTTTTTTCTTTTTTTATAATATATTTTTATAATTATTTTATTATTAAAATAATAATAAAAATATTAAAATATCCCAAAAATATCCCAAAAATATCTAAGAATATCCTATTAAATTCATTTAGTCCATAAATGAAATTTTCAGTCCGATTTTGCCTTTTCGGTATATTTTTTTACTATTCTCGGGATCATTTTTCGAGGTAAAAATTTTAAAAATTCTAATAAATTTATATCTTAATCAATTGGACTCGAAATTCAATATTTTCCTCGATTTTGATCAAGATTCCTCAATTTCATATTTTTAATGAAATTGTCTTATCGAAATTATACCGAATTTTAGTCATTTGACCGTTTTACCCCTGCACTTGTTCGGAATCAATTTAACCCAAATTTCTGGCTGTTATGTAGCTTACATGCATTGTTATTCTTTAATAGTCGATTGCATGATAGTAAATACTCTTCTTATGATTCAACTATGTAATAAAGTGTTCGTACACATAGGAATCATAAGGTACAAGCTACATACGTAAATCGAAAACACGGGTCTGACATATTACCATATTATTAGTTTAATTTACTAGGCTGCAGACTAACTGATTAAACTTAATAATCTATTGCTTGATTAAGAACTTAAGTCTGTAATTGCTTTTGTTTGAAATCACCTAGAGATAGATGAAAATCTAAATTTAGGAAAGATGAACTAAGCTTCTGTGTTTGTAGCCTAGTTTTCAAATCATATCTTCCATGGATTCTAATGCTACTACATAAATATTTCTAGAGAGCTTATTCTAAATAGATTAAATAATTAGGGATTAATTGCAAAGCTTGTTGTGATTAACTAAAAAGTAAGGGAAGATGATGTGACAAAACTTGTTGTTGCATTACTGTTGATTGCTTAACTTAATAACTATCTTTAGAATTCAATGATCAACATCCTAAATCAAGAAAATTAAGAAACATGCTAACCAAAACCTCTATTGTTATCTTTGTTGAAAGTCATTAAATTGTTTGCATTCTTTTTGATTTCTTTTAGTTGCGTTAGTTCATAATATTAAAACCCACTTTGTGTGACGTGTCTTGTCTTAATTCTAGGAACTTTAATTTGCTTATTAATTGCCACAGTCCTTGTAGAATCGACATCTACTTCCCTAGCTACTAGTTAGTGGTCGAGAATTTTTATTTTTAGTAGCCTGACGACATACACTGTAAGTATAATTTCTTATAATGTCAGAAGTTGCTTTTCCAATGAGGATATCCATTCAACAGTAGCATTTATTATTTTAGCAATAACCAAACTTTTGATATATTCTTCCTTTTAAATCCACCTCCACATTTGGCCTTCCAAATATACCAGCATGAATATACTATAAAAATCTTCATGCTCATTAGCTTACATTTCTCGAACACATAACTTATTTCCAACACCCACCTATGAAAAGTAGAGATGGTTTCCACTTTAATTCTCAATCCTTGGCATGCCTTATACCAAATACCCCTTGTCCAGCCACATTAAAGCAACATATGCTCAATAGATTCCTTTTCTTTACAACAAACTTTACGAATAGAATTCAAAACATCTCGTTTTTTCCCATAGCAACAATTTTATTACAAATGAATTATTGTAGCACCTCCAAAAGAACATTTTCATCTTAGTTGGAACTTCAAGTCTCCAAATTGTTCTTCAAACCTCATCACTAACTTATGAGAAGAATAAAGGCCAAAATGAACCTGCACTAGATCAATCCTCTTTCGGAAGTAACCACTTTTCACAAAATACAAACTATTTTTACAAAATGGCCACAAAAGAAAATCTTCTCCACCATTCTCACTAACTAGCATCTCTTCAATTGCTTGTTTGTCATCTTCATAAATCCATTGCTTAATGTAACATAGATTCCAAGTTCTATTTCCTCTGTCAATAATTTCAGTTACCTTCTCAAGGAGAACATTATCCATTGCTTGCTCCTCAATAGAGCTCTTCCTTGAATCGATATCATTCCATACAAATACATTGTCATGAAATTTCTAAAATGTTATTTTTACAACAAAAACTCAATTGGCTTGTATGGCTCACACTGAAATTTTTTTACATCAATTTTGTATGTATATCTTATGTAACGACCCTTGACCCTTGAAAATTTAGGGGATTTTTTTTTTTGAACTAAAATTCTCACTTATTCCTTTATTCACTTAGGTTATATTCCTGTTCAATGTCAAATCACTTTTCCTAATTCTTTATCCATAATTATATTTAAATTCCATGTTTTGACATATATGGCCGATAGAAATTTCGGCAACATAACGGCTTATATATAAGCCTACCCACCGACAAATTAATTGTTTTAACAATCCTAGATATCCACAACTACCAAACATACTTTTCAAATCCATATTTACAACCCAATACATCTGTTTCGATTCAATACCAATCATCTTAAAACATAATCCCAAAAGTAATATTCTTTACATTGTTTTCCTTACAAATTACATCTCAACAAAATATTTTCAATATATGTCTGTGCATACAAATGCGTCTGGTAAAGGAATGTAATTGTATACATTTTCTGCGTGTACAAAAAGTAGCCTAGGGATGCTCTTTCCCACCAGCCTACGTCGTGTACGCGACAGGTAACGCCTATAGATCACTGCAAATAGTCTGAAAGGTAGAGGGGTGAGCTTTTGGGGAAAAGCCCAGTAAGATAATACGTTTAAAGCAGTTCTGATATGTAAAAGCATGTAAAATCGTTCATAAAACCAATCTTTAACATAATATGTAAATTATCATTTCATGAGTAGTCATCATAAAAATCATAAAGCATAAGTTTCTTTCAAACAAATAACATGCTTAATTATTTTACAAACTTTTCATTATTCATGGATGAGTTCTTAAAAATCATCTCTATTCATAAGCACTTCATAACACATATCGGTTCGTAACCAATTACCATAAATTTCATAAAAGCACATAATCATTCATAATCAAATCGAGGAGATTAGGCTATAACTAAGTCATGCGATACGTGTCATTCTCCGTAGAGAGTCATCATACCTATGGTCATGGTAAGAGGGCTATATACTGGATCAAGGTCGTACAACACTTTCATAAAATATGGGTAGTATCTATCTTTCTTACTTTCACTAGCACCTAGCTAGGACACGGGCACCAAAGGCACTCTCTGTGTGGGAAACATAAATGCGTGCTGCGCAGGCACGAGATACTACCGAAACATCATCATCATAAACCACCAGTAGCAAGACATCTTCTACACATGTTGAGTCAAGTGCTACAGGGGCCATACGTACCGGCACCCAAGTGGTGGAGCCAAAACACCATAAGAAGTAACCATGCATGAAGCCTATAGTCTCAAAAACTTCTTTTCCCCTTTTCTTTTTTTTTTTTTCTATACTTTTGAAATTGTTAATAGTTTTTTTTTAAATATGGATATAGAATCATAAATCAATGTAAAGCTTCCATACGTTTCATACCTTACGAAAAATTCATTTCATAACATGGAAGTACTCGGGGAATATTTCTTAAAACTAAAACATGCTTCGTAAACAGTTCCACAAGAATGAAAGCAGTTATAAATCATTTCAAAATATAATGCTGCTTCATAAAATCTTTTATCGATGAAACAAGAATGCATTATCAGAACTAAGTTAAATGGTACCCCTTACTTCGATTTATCGGATATTCCGAGTTCGAGTAATGACGCCTCCAAGTGTCTCCCCTAACTCCTTCTACGATTCTCCTACATCGACATTTGTATACTTAGCATCCTATTCATACGAATTGTCCGAATTGCGTCAAAATTGTAACATATTCATTACTACTTCGTGTGTGCGTATAATCGTACATACCTAAGCCAACACGTATGTTTATATATTTTTATTACTATATATTTTTTTGTATGTACATATACTAACATACACATTTATCATATACATCTATATGTATATACACATAAGTATATA
Source organism: Firmiana major (assembly GCA_033439115.1). Taxonomy (NCBI): domain Eukaryota; kingdom Viridiplantae; phylum Streptophyta; class Magnoliopsida; order Malvales; family Malvaceae; genus Firmiana; species Firmiana major. The sequence goes on from CM065905.1 coordinate 47,795,907, forward strand.
CACATATATATATTATTATTATTTGTTTTTATTATTCATTATCACACACACACACACATATATATATATATATATATATATATATATATATATTGTTTACTTCTCATCTCTCCCATTTTTATTTCACATCTAATTTAATTTACACTAACATGCTTATATCCCAACATATATATATACATATACATTAAATATACATATATATATATAAATTTTACCTTCTCTTTTTTTTCTCCAATTTCTAGCTTTTTCCTCTCTTTTTTTCTTCCTTCTTCCTCGGTTAATGCTCACTGTCCTGTTCTTTCTTTAGCTGTTGTGACTGCCTCTGTTCCAGCCTTCCCTCACGCCAATCGGCCACTCTGTTTTGTGGCAAAATTTGTACTTCACAGCCACCGATCACCTCTCCTAAAACAACTCTCCACAACACCTAAAAACTCCCTTCTTAACTACTGTACATGCCTCCCGATCAGCCTTCATTGCACTGCTTCAGTTCGGATTAATTCCCTTCCCTCTCGGTTCTGTTTTCAGTTCAGCTCTGCTTCAGTTTTTTGGTTCTGCTTCTCTTCACTCTCAGTCTGCTCTCCCTCTAGCCTCAGTTTGCTTCGATCCCCAGCTCCGGTCTGCTTCAGTTTCCTTTCCCCTCGGGTCGGCTCCAGCTCCAGCCTCGGTTTGCTCTGCTTCAGTTCTTCTCTGCTTCCCCGTCATTCTTCTTCTTCTTCTCCCCTGTCTCGCGACCTTGCTTCTAACTTCAGCTTCAGCTTCGGCTTCCTTGGTCTTCTTCTTCCTTTCCTTTCTTCCTTCCCTTTCTCCCTTCCCTTCTTTCTTTTTTCTTTCTTTCTCCCTCGGCCGACCCAGCTCTCCTTCCTTTTCTCTTTTTTTCTTTCCTTTCTTTCTTATTTTCCCGCTCTAGCAACATGGACGCCCTTGTTTCAATTTTCTCTCTTTTTTTTGAAACATTTCCAGGTGCGGGAATTGGCTTCTTTTTGAAGCCAATTCCGTACACCACAACAAATAATATATATTATTATTATATAATATTTATTTATTTATTTATTTTATCCATTTCATTCACCTTTTCATTTTTTGTTCTATTTATTAACATACTTGTTTAATCACATGTATTTGTTATATATATATTATTATTATTATCTATCTATTTTAAATTTATCTAGTATATATATATATATATATATATATATATATATATATATATACATTTTCTTTTATAAACTTATCCAATGTCACAATATTCATATCTTCCATAAAATTTTCATTATTTCGAAAATAAAATATTTTTGGGATCTCATCACTCCTTATAAATCTCAAATATAAGTTTTACATCAAAATTTTTAACTAATGAATCAAAATTTTTCAATCCCTCCATGCTTGCATTTGCTTCATCACTTCCTGTATTTCGGGCTCCCTGTCATTCACGGGCTTCTCAGCTCCCATACTCCTCGAGTCCTACAACGAATATTCGCACTTCCATTAAAACATATTATTTTTATTTTTATATAGTCTACTTAAATATAGAAATTTTGTGGTGTTTACATCTTGCATACTTGAAACTTTGTCTATGTTGAGTGTTACATGAAAATGCTGTCAACTTTAAGTCTGGATAAAGAAGGAGGGTAGGGGCAGATTTGGACAACCAACCATAAAAAATAGTTCAATTTCATTAAACGTAACCTGCCTCAATCTATTGAGATGATGATGATCTTGCTTGAATGTTAAAGTTATTAATTTGAATTTGTAAAATTAATCAAGTTCATAATTGGAACTTGTAAATTGATCATTTGGATTATTTAATTTTAAATAGTATTTAATTGGTTGATGTAGAAATTAATTATTGTTTTATATATATACATACACGCACATGTATTTAGAACTTCCAAATGGACTCTAATACCATGACAAATAAATTGAAGAATTTTGAACTTGTTTATATTTTGTCTAGTTAGACGATGGCGGTTTTAACCGAGGATACATATCTTTCACTTATTAGTAGTGAACTTCAGATTATTATTATTATTATTTTTTTCATTGCTAGCAGCAAAGATTTGGGAACCAAAGATGTTAGTGCTAATGCTTAATTTCCATGTTGAAGTAGGTTTAATTGCATCATTAATTGGAGAGTGCGGTGTTACTTGTGTTAAACTTGACTTGAGAAAGCTTCATCAGCAACACTAAAATATCTGTCTGGAATTCATTGGATTAACCCCTGGAAAACTATAATAATTAAATTGTTTGTGATTGTGATTTTAAAGTGGGTGATTTCCCATAAACCGTAAGCTTTGACAATAGCGGAGCCGACCAACAGGATATTTTGGTACCAAAAGAAAAAGGATGCACTTTGCTTTGCGTTGCTTTTTCCATACGCATTATTTGACAATTTCAAAATTGTGAAAAGATAGTCTTCCTTGGGACTGCTTTAGGTCCTCATCATTCATTGCACCATGACCCACACTCACTCCACACAACGACACGTTAGGTTCACCAACCCAACTTCTTTTCCTCACTTTATTTCTTACTTTACTCATGACGGTTTATAAATATATATATATATATATATATCAGATTAAATTATATGAAAAATAATTTTGTTAGATTAATATAAGTATAAATTAATAGTTAGATTTAATAATTTATTTATATGTATATGTAATATTTTTATTATTTTTATTAAAAATAACGTATTTTTCATTATATATTAACAGATGAATTTTATTATTATAAAATTAATTATTAAATATTTTTAATTAATTTAAAATTTTATATGCATAATTCACTTAAATAAAATATAACTAAATGATTAAATTAAAAAAATAAAAATCATATAAAAAATAAAATAATATAAAAAAATTATTTTACACTAATGTAATTTTATCCCTCTTTTATATATATTTATATATATGTTGTGGCGTATTAACTCAGCCGGTAGCAACCCACTCAACAGTATTGTCATCTTAGGACCCCGCCTTTTACGGCCCCGCCCTCACGGTTTTATCACGTTCTCAGAGGTTCGAACCCAAAACTTTAAAGTCTTTGTTCTTACACAAATGATACCAATTGTTCTAGCATTGAAGAAGTCGAAGTGTGTGACATTGAAGTGGGGGACGATTGGAGATCCTCATTCAAACAGTATCTCACTAAAGGTACACTCCTGCAAGATAAGAACGAGACTCGTCGCTTATGATAAAATGGGCAAAGTTCACACTGATAAACGGGGAACTGTACAAAATAGGGTATTCATCACCTTTGTTAAAATGCCTGGGGCCAGAGCAAGCAAACTATGTCCTAGCTGAGGTACACAAAGGAATTTGTGGTGAGCACTTGGGAGCTAAAGCCCTTGCTGCTAAGATATTGCGATCGGGATTCTATTGGCCGACATTGAAAAAAGATGCAATGGATAAAGTCCGCAGGTGTGACAAGTGCCAAAGGTTTGCACCGATAACAACGGCCCCAATGATTCCCTTCCAGAGTACAGTACAACCAACTCCTTTTGCACAATGGGGATTGGACATTCTAGGGTCATTCCCATTAGCTATGGGTCAAAGAAAGTTTCTATTGGTTGCCACCGATTACTTTACGAAGTGGATTGAGGCAGAGCCTTTAGCTACAATCACGGAGAAGAAAGTTGAAGCGATGGTGTGGAAAGATATTATCTGCCGGTTCGGGATCCCACGTATCTTAAATGCTGATCACGAAAAGCAGTTTGATTGTGACGCCTTCCGTGAATTCTGTAAGTGCCTTGACATTTAGTTAAGGATTTCTTCTGTATCATATCCTCAAGCTAATGGACAGGCCGAAGTCAGTAATAGAACTATTCTTCATGGGTTGAAGACCAGACTGGGCAAAGCTAAGGGAACATGGGTGGACGAGTTGCTTAGTGTCTTATGGGCATATCATACCACTAGTCGGGTATCGACTAGGGAAACGCCGTTTAGCCTTGTATACGGCACTGAAGCATTGATTCTGGTGGAAATTGGAGCACTGTCATCCAGGGTAGTGCCTTTAGTGGAAGAAAAGAATTCACAAGGGCTAAGGGAAAACCTAGATTTGATTGATGAGCATAGAGAGGCCGCAGCTATCCGGCTGGCATCCTATTATCAGAGGGTGGTCAACTACTACAACAGTCGGGTGAAAGATAGATCGATGTCCGAGGGAGATTTGGTGCTTAGAAAGTCACATATCACGAATGCCTTGAGGGAAGACAAAAAATTTAGAGCCAATTGGGAAGGTCCATACCGAATCAGACGAAGGATTGGGCCCAACACCTGCATCCTGAAAACTCTGCAAGGGAAGAAAATAGGAAAAACATGGAATTCAAATCATTTGAAATTGTATTTGAATTAATCATTATGTTTTCTTTCTCGATCCTTATATTCTCGTATTATTGTTATTTGTTTACACTGTCACAAGATACCATTATCTAATCATTATGCAGATTGTTCTTCTATTATATCTCCAGTTTTTATAAATCTAAATCTTGTGACAGAAGACAGACGAGCCGTAAGAGCCTGAGGCGCAATAGCGTCATTGTGGCCAGGCATAAAAAATCAGACGAGCCGTAAGAGCCTAAGGCGCAATAGCGTCACTGTGGCCAGACGTAAAAAATCAGATGAGCCGTAAGAGCCTAAGGCGCAATGGTGTCATTGTGGTCAAGCGTAAAAAATCAGACGAGCAGTAAGAGCCTGAGGCTCAATAGCGTCACTGTGGCCAGGCGTAAAAAAATCAGACGAGCAGTAAAAGCCTGAGGTGCAATAGCGTCACTGTGGCCAGGCGTAAAAAAATCAGACGAGCAGTAAAAGCCTGAGGTGCAATAGCGTCACTGTGGCCAGGCGTAAAAAAAATCAGACCAGCCGTAAGAGCAAGAGGCGCAATAGTGTCACTGTGGCCAGACGTTACAAACAAAGAAGCTGTAAGAGCCTGAGGCGTAATTGCGTCACTGTGGCCAGGCAATGGAAACGTATTGGCCGTAAGAACTGAAGACGCACTCGCGTCATGGTGGTCAGGCCTCAGAAAAAGGTATGTTTACATATGTAATTCTTTCTGAAAGTATATCTTTCTATCAAGAATTGGGAAGCATATACGAATAAATAAACATACGAGTAAAACAAATAAACAGATAAGCGATAAATAGCGAAAGGTTAACTAACAAAGCAATATGAAGCATGAACAGATAAACTTTAACTTTATTCATTCAAGAAAATCTTTACAAGCATGAATAAGTTCAACAAAATAACAACAAAATGTTCAAAAAGAACAACAAAAAAAGTACAACAAAATGTTCAAAAAGAACAACAAAATGTTCAAAAGGAAAAACAAAAAATAATTCAGTCTGCACGAGATAGAGGCTGAGGATCAAGCGCCAAACGGACCCTCGCATTCTAAGGACTGCTGACCATCTTCAACATCCAGGGCGTCGAGGGCACCAATAGGTTCGGGAGCATTATCTAGGCTCACAGGCTCCCAAGGACCGGTCAGGTTTGCGAGATCATCCTGCGCTGTCTTCTTAAATAGCTCATCAGGGGATTCAGCCTCTGGTTCATATTTTGTCCAATCGGGAGCGTCAAATAACATTACCTCGTGCGTATATTGAAGCTCAGAGAATTCTTCCCCTTCCCTATGCTTCTCCAACCAGGATCTAGCGAGGTAAAAACCATATTTTACATATGGCACTGAAAAGTCCTCTTTCGCCTTAGGCAATCTCTAGAAAGACGGTACTCCTTCACGGCTTTCGCCCTGATACTATCAATCTCAACTTGGTTAAGAGATGGAGTGGCCCGACTTTCTAGTTCGGCGACGTATTGTTCCAGCTCCTGATTGCGATCCATTGAGGACCCATATTTAGATTGCATATTGTCCAGTTCGGCTTGGGCCTGTTGAAGATCTTCATTGAGTTTGCTAAACCTAGCCGTCTCGACAGTAAGATCCCCCTTGGCATGATTCAAATCCTGGAGCGCTTTCGAGAGCTGATCTTCTAAGCTTCGCACCACGTCTGGCAGCCCGGATAGGTTGTTGACAATATTCAACAACTCCATGACTTTGTCCCTCAACTCCTGGATCTCTTTGTCAGCTCGCTCCCTATAGGCTCGGTGTTGAGCATTGTTGGCCACGGTCCTCTGAGCAAGCTGAAAAGAAACGCAAAAAGTCAAACTCAAAGTAGAGCAAAAAGAAATTAAATGAAAAAAGAATATGAAGATTAGCCTCAGCGCTTCCACATCAGCTAAGTCTTCCCCCTCAGAAAAATTCTTGAATATTCGAGCTTCGTCCCTCGGGAGAATAGTGACCCAACTTAGTCGAGACGCCACCCTGGGAGAATCCAAGGTATCGTTGTCACGTACTCCCGAGTATACTCGGAACTCTGACCCCCTCATTATGAAACCACCATCTAGGGGATATGATCTCTCATCAACATGACCTATCCTAGGGAGAATTGGCCTATTCCCCATTGACGGCTCAATGTACAAATGCCTCCGATTCTTTCGTTGAGATGAAATTATATTACACTCAACATGCTTTTCAGATCGAGACAGTCCAGAAGAATCTAAAGCCCTCCTTGAAGAGGAAAGAGCCTTCCCTCTATCCCGAGAAGGATCCATTTGTTTTGCAAGAAGAGACATCTCTTGTCTAGAAGGAGGCAGGGTTTAAGCCCAGGGCAATGGAGGTGGAACTGGTGCCTCATTGGGAACAACATCAGTCAAGCGAGGCCTCTTTCTAGCAGGATCGCTAGACGAACCTTCCTCCACCCCTTGACGCGCCAAAGAACGTTTAATATGGCTCATCTCTACAGGAAAAAAACAGAGTAAATTGTCAGAAACGTGGTCAGAACCAACAAACAATAAATTGAATAGCATGAAAAGTTACCATCAGGAGAATCAAAATGCTCCTGAAGGGACTCTATATTTAGCATATCATCATCTGGAAGAACCATAAAAGTTGAACCAAACCCCTCCGAGTCGCTCAGATCGGCTAGGGGTTCACTCTCAGAGCTAGATTCTCCATTTGTGCTCCTTATATCCTCTTGCGACCTTAGAAGTTCAGGGTTCAACTCAGAAGGAATCGATGATGGAAGATTCGAGGGAGGAACAAAGGGGCCGACAATAGGAATGGGACCCACACCCCAACCAGCAGACGTCAAATTTTTATTTGATAGAAGAGTATCAAGATTAATGGGATTATCAACTAATAATTTATTAATATCTAAAGATAATTGTTCCCTGAGTGTAGAAATTCGGGGGCCCTTAGGGATTTCACATCTAGTTTCCCAACGAGTAGGAAAATCCAGGCCCCCAGGTGTCTCCACAATAAGTCACTCCGATTCAAATCCATGAAGCTTATTTGCAGGTTTTTCGAATAACCTAATTTCAAATTCGGGCTTATACACTCGTTGAAGAGAATAGGGAACTAAATTCGAGCTACCTCGGAACCTAAAAAAAGTATCAAGTAAGGGAAGAGACGGAGAAACACCCCTTAATCGGCAATGCACGGTAAAGCCAATTAATTGCATCCATGAGTGAGGATGCAGTTGTCCAGGGGCAATCCTATGTGTCATAAGAAAAGAAGCTCCAAAGTCGAAAATTGAAAAACGGAGTCCTAGCTCTAAGGATGCCCTGAAAATAACTACCCCGTCGGATACACTACGTATATTGTTTTCTTGAGGGTTTGGAAGTCTATAGGAGTACCCATCGGGCAATGAAAATCTCGACGTAAGATCCTGAATGTCAACTGCCTTCAAAGTCGATCTAACTCCTAGTTCTATATGCTTCCCTACACCATGACCGGTCATTTTGGAACTTAAGAAAAATCATAAAGAAAAAACTATCGGCGACAGAGTTTTACCTAACGTCCAAAGATGCACTTACAAAGGCGAAGGCAGATACTGGATTCTAGCGTCAGAGTGTTTGCGACAGAGGTGTGGCAAATAGTACAGGAATGACGCGACAGAGTATTGGTTCACACGGCAGAGTCGCGATAGAGTCGCGAAACAGTAATGGTTATGCGGTAGAGTCGCGGAAGAGTAGCGACAGAGTTGCGACAGAGTAGCGATCGAGTACGGCAGAGTCGCGATAGAGTCGCGAAACAGTAATGGTTATGCGGCAGTCGTGGAAGAGTAGCGACAAAGTTACGACAGAGTACGAGGAGAGTAAGCGACAGAGTGATCCTATGCGAGAGAACTCAGCAGATACCGCGATACCTGAGACCTTATATATAAGCGCAACTGTATTTGCACGTGCACAGTAATCTGCACACGCCGCTGAAGTAAACGGGCACAGCTCAGGAACAGTAAATCGAATGCTAAATAAATAAATAAAAATAAAAATGTTATAGGCGTACTCTTTCGCAGGAAATTTTCCTACCAAAGAGTGGGGAGCAATTGATAATGGTAATACCAAGTAAAATCCATGTATAAAAACATTGACCAATAGAGGACAGCCACGTGTCAGGTACCAAGCACCAAGAGTCATAAGCTACGTGGCAAATACCGAAAGGTCGCGACAGAGTCCACTAGCGACAAAGTCCTTTGGCGACAGAGTCCTCTAGCGACAGAGTCCTCTAGCGACAGAGTCAATATGCAGCAGAGTCCTCTGGTGATAGAGTCAGTATACGACAGAGTCCCCTGGCGATAGAGTCACTATGCAATAGAGTCTTTTGGCGACAGAGTCATGCGGCAGAGTATACACACGACAGACCTCTACGCCTTTGAGTCCAGTAGTAAAGAGGCATAGACCTCTGCGGTAGAGTATGAATGAGACAGACAGTGTGACGATAAAGTCACTGTGACAGAGTGAGCCGCGGCAGAACTCTGCCGTTAGGATTGTGGTAGAGGTCTTCGAACCTCTGTCGCATGTTGAACTCATCCGCACAGAAGCAGACTCTGAGTCCGCGACAGAATATCTAATAACTCTGTCGCAGCCCAGACACGCGCCTGGGCCTCAGATCCAAATCCTATAGTTTGGGGCCCCAAAATATTCGCAAGTCCTGGAAAAATATGAAACCTGACTTAATTCAAAAAATGTCTATAAATACACCAGGTATGATAAAAAAAACCCTAATATCTATTTTACTTACAAAAACTTTGCTTAAACAGTCTTCTGACTAAAGCATCGGAGTGCGTGTGCAGGGACAAATCCTTACGCCTCTCTGACTTTCACTGTTTTTACAGAATATCCAAGACACGTGGAGAAGATCACATCAATATCATTTTATTGTTCTTTAGAGCAACAACAATATATATATATATATATATTTCACGATTAAATTCGAAGATCGTGGTAGAACACAACTCTAATCTTGATGCCTAGTGAACTCTTTCTATAAATTATTTAATGTATTTAATATGAATTTTGTTAATTTTGAAATTATTATAAGACAATTATTGTGATATTTTAAATCAGATAATATTTTACTTTCATGTGATATCAAAATCTATAACTTTCAAAACTCATCGAGTTACTGTTTATAAAACAAAGTATGATATTTGGTTAATTTAATACATTTAAAATCTATTTAAAAATATAAAATTTTATTTAAGAATTATTATTTAATTAAATTAATTTTGTACTTTTTTCTTTCAACTAGAGCTTTATAAGGATTACTGGATAAGATTTTCCAACCCCATATTTGGTCAAACTCGGGTGATGAAAATATTTTATTTATGATAAATTATTACTTTTTATTTAAAATTAATAAAATATTTTAATTAAATTGACTTAGAACTTTAATGGGTGGACAAGATAGAGTCTAGATAAATAAAGAGATGTGAACCAGAGGCGTGACCTTTCAAGGCTTCAACTTTTAATGATTTATTAGTTATTTTTTAAAATTATAAATATTAATAAGACCCGACACAATATCATATCTTTGTTTTATAAAATATGTAATAAAAAAACCTATTAACCATTTAAATTTTAGCAGCATAATAAAAAAAATTATATGAAAAATTTAATATTGAAATTTTTCAAAAATCAAAATTAAATATTTATGTTTTTTTAATTTATCAAACAATTTGTCAGACACTAATATTTTGTTCAATTCTACTTAAAAAAAAAAGTAACTAGGAGGACAGAGACAATTGGTTTTATACGTAATTTAATCAAGAAAAAAAAGAAAAAATTAGACATAGAATTGGGCTTCATTTGGTTGTCATTGGATCCTATTAAAAAAAAAAAACAGGAGTCAAATTGCCCCCTATCCTACTTTATAATTTTTTAAATTTTTTATTAAATCTTAAATAATTATTTTTTAAATATTAAATAGAAACCAATCTCCAAAACAATTTGACTATCGAAATTAGACTTAAGAGTTACCAAACAATCACCTCTGCAAAGACTATCCCACCAGTCAATGACTCAACTAATACGCCATACGCAAACATTCTAAAACATGCATATAATTATAAAGTGAATTGACTAATTGACTCCAACTACATCAAGACTTGTTGGGGTTGGTAAGATTAAAAAACAAAATTATAAAAATCTAATTCCTAGATGACTGCTTAATCACTGATATAAATAAGCATTAAGTAGAGAACGGGAACATCCTGCACAAACTCCATTTTATTTGAGTCTACTGAAATCAGTCTCCCATGGCTAGACTTTTTCCAATCCTACCCTCTCAATTCATCATCTGTTGCTTTTTCATTATTTTGGCTACAGCAGATGATCAAAGCTTTGTAAGAAGTGTGGACAGGAAGCTTTTGGGGCTGCAGAAGGAAAAGCTTAGCCACTTCAGGCTTTACTGGCATGACGTTGTTGGAGGAAGCAACCCAACTGCAGTCCCAGTAGTTCAGCCATCGAGCAATTCATCAACAGCCTTCGGGATGATCAGTGTAATTGACGACCCTTTAACTATGGGACCTGAAATAAGCTCAAAAATGGTGGGCAGGGCACAAGGGTTTTACGCCTCCGCATCCCAGCAAGAAGTTGGCTTGTTAATGGCCATGAATTTTGCCTTTATGGAAGGAAAATACAATGGAAGCACCGTAACAGTACTAGGAAGGAACACTGTGTTTTCGAAAATGAGGGAAATGCCAGTGATCGGAGGGAGTGGGCTTTTCAGGTTTGCCCGAGGCTATGTTCAAGCCAAAACCCACCGGTTTGATCCTGCTACCGGGGATGCCGTGGTTGAGTATAATTGTTATGTTATGCATTATTGATGCTTTTTCTGGAACTCCGTTACACCTTTTTGTTTTATTATTATTTTTAGTCTAATAATTCACTTTCGCGTGCTTATATCACTTTGTTTTATATATTTTTATTTGGTTACATCAATATGCCTTGGGCTTAATACTTAAATAAATTTATATATTTTATTTAAAAATATAAACAAGTAGTCCATCGTGTTATGAATCTTTATTTCATCCTAATTATATCTATTAAATTTTAAAAAATGGTCAATAGTGTAAAATTGATTTTTTTAAAATAGTATTTGCTAAAATATCTATCATTTAGCTCATCTAAATAAATCTAAATATATATTTTATACAAATCAAACCATTCAAATAAAATAATTTTAACAGATCATAATCATTATCAGAGTTTTTATCTCAATATTGGATAGGTTATATGAACCAATATATAAACTCACGATAAATTATCAGCATGAATTCTCCTTCTCCACTAATTCATATCTAATGCAATGTATTCTTCTAACTCCAGTTCCACTATATCTTTTCGAATTACTTCCTTCCAAATTTTTTTTGATCTTCCATTAACTTTGACAATTTTTACATAATTCATAGCCCCCACTCTTCTAACTGGAGTATCTACAAGTCTACGTCGTATGTGTCAAACTACTGTAAATGAGTTTCACTCATCTTGTTTTCGATAAGTGTCACTCAAACCTTTTTGTGGTTGTCTTCTATCTCTTCTCGTATATTCACACATTCATTGTAGCATTTGCAATTTCGTTTCACTTATCTCTGTGTATGCAATTTTCTAATTGCCCAACATTCATTGTCGTAGAATAATGTTAGTTTAAGAATTGTCCTATAAAATTATCATATAAAATTTTAATAGATAATAATTTAAAATATCTCGCCTAAAAATTTTCAAAATATCAATCATTCGTGAAACTTTTCAATTTCATTATCATTTTTAATTTATTAATAATTTATTTTTACATTTTGTAAATAAATATTGGCAATTAATAAAAAAAAAATTTGTTAAGTCTTTCATCATTATGATGAAATTTAAGGATAATAACTCACCTAAACATTCAAAAAAATGTCAATCATTCTTGATACTATAAAATTTTGTCACCGAAATAGTCTTCATTTATTCTCTTATTAAATTATATGTAATTTATAAATAATTTAATTTAAAAGTAATCTTAATGTACCAATCATTATATAAATTTTATATACAGTACTAATCTAATTTTCCAACATATAATTGTTATTATTATATTTTTTTATTTTAACATAAAAGATCCTAATTCTAAAATATATATAATAAAATTAATAAATAAAACTAAATAAATTAAAATTACAAAAAATAAGCAAAACGAAGCCAATGCAAAAGAAAAGAACAGAATAAAAACAAACAAAAACAATAAAAAAGTAAAGCTAGCAACAAATCGGGTTACTTAGTAGGTTAGTATGCAGGTTCCATTTTAGTTGTTTCAAAATGATGTCATTTCACTTAAATATCCTTAGCCCAAACCGCATTTGTTTCATTGTGGTTTAAAATGCAAATTAAAGTTGTTTCTCATTTTTCGCTAATTCTTTCTCTCTAACCCCAAGTTCTCTCCCTCTTTCTCTAAAATGCCAAGTCCCTATCGCTTTAATCCCAAAGCCATTGCCTATACCAATGTACGTTGTCAGTGACTGCCATTGTTGGTTGCAGAAACTCTTTTAGAAAAATGGCCCCTGAACCTTCTTGTTTCTCTCTTTCCAAAGCCCTTTTTTTCCTTCAACTTCCTTTACTAAACCAACCCTAATCACTCCAAATAAACAATCATCTTTCCCATTTGATTTTAAAATACCCTAAATAAAGAGCTTTAAACTTTAACCATAATCTCTCTACCCAAAAAAAGTTTTTTTTTTTTTTTTGCATTTGTTTGATGTAATTCGTCAATTTTATTTAGTACATATATAAGACATCTATGCCCATTGTGATGGTTGTCGGGTTCGCCCATAATGGGTAGAACCCGACTTCATCCAAACTGCCTTGCAGTTTGGATAGAAAACTGCCTAAGGCAGTTAAGAAACCAAAAAAAAAAAAAAAACGTGCCAACACATTTCAAGGCAAATAGGATGGCACACGACTAAAAAAATGATGTATATATAAAGATATTCAATTCTTCCATTAAAGAAGAAGATTGAAAGGAAAGCAGTGGCAGTAAAAATATAAAGAAACCTCTCGAAGTTCACTCTGCAATTGTTAAGGATTTATATTGTGATTCGTGTATAACTTCTGTTTCATGATTTTGTACTTGACCAGTGAATCAAGCAAACAATTTCATCTGAAACTGTAAGTGTTTAAATTTCACAAATTATTGTTTGAAAATTGTATGTTCAATCGTATATGTAATTGTTCTCTATATATTTGATTGTGAGTATAATATTGTACGTGGTATACGATTGACGCATAATATTATAAAATCTAACATTGGTATCCGAGCCAGGTTGTTTGATTTCTGGTATAAAAAATGCATGTTGTTGTTATTTCGTGTAGAACAATAAAAAAACATATTAATATGCGATGCCATTGAAAATACACAAATGTGTGAGATTCGAAATTGTTGCAGATGTGTATAGGATGTTTCAAATAAGAAAACATTATTGGTTAGAAAGTTGAGGAATTGAAAATTATGATTTCTATCATAAACATGCGAATGTCCTAATGTGAGGAGTCCATATAACACAAGGATGATTAAAATTCATTTTTAATCGCTACGAGGCTTGTGTTATATATATGTGTTCATTATTTTTCTGTATTTTCTTACAGAAAGACATACTGGTTATGATGAGGACTCTTGTGGTTGATGAGACAGAAGCACAGCTCACTAGAGCTATAAGACTATTGGTTGAATTAGGCTCTTACCAGTTGGATCATAATGATGATGTGGAGAAACATATCGTTATTGTCCATAAAAAAAATTCAAGAATCAGTTTGGATTGACTGTCGATATTTGAGGAGTGACCATAACAAATACCTCATGTTAAGGAGTACATTGATCACTCCAAGTCAAAAGGGTCTTTTAGATGATTTTTGGAAACCAAACCCAAAACCGAATTATGCAATGTTAGTGATAAATTTTTTGAAAGAATATATGAATATAGGGGCAAGAAGGACTGCAACCCTCTCATTTAGCACTAGACTTTGCAATAAAAAACCCAACGTTCTTGGAACTCCATGGCTAGCAGATTTAGATTTTGAATTATCAAGAGAATTTATGGACTCCATTCCTAGGAACTAGTTTTATTTTATTATGTTTTGTTTGAAAATATTTGAACAAATATTGTTATTTTGAAAGACTAGTTTATGTTAATATTTTTATTCAATCAATATATGTTATTGTTATATATATATAGTTGATTTGTTTGCAGTGGGAGTTCTAAGGTATTTTAATAAATAAAAACAATAATAATAATATGTGTGATTACTTTAGAATAATAAATTTTGCAGAATAAAATTAATTGTTGATAATTAAACACATCGAATTGGATGATGATTGTGAAACTTGGTGAACTTTTGATTCCATGACATGTGAATAATTATCATTAATTTAATTTTGAAATTGTGGCAAAATGGATGTGTGTAATGCTAGGCATTAATTAAGTGCATATATGTCTTTGTGCAGAATATCTTTTGAAATGGCTTCTGCTTCTAAAACCATTGTTGCGGAGTTAAATAAAGGTGAGAAACTGAATGAGGATAACTATGAAATCTGGAGTATGAAAATCCAGTATGTATTGGAAGAACAAGAGGTTCTTGAAGTTCTGAATAATGCCATGGAAGATCCTAAGGAAGGAAATACTGCACAACATAGGAGGGACCGAGAGGCTTATGAAGCCTGAAAAAAGAAAAACTCCATAGCTCGCATTACGTTGCTAAGCAGAATGGAGAATGACATCATGCATGAGTTCAGAAAGCATGATAATGCAAAAATAAAAACGTCCAAATCACAACATGAAACAACATATAAGAGAAATGTCAAATATGATTAGTGAGTTGAAGGAGGCTGGTCACACTCTAACAGATGAACAATAGGTTCAAGCTGTAATTCGGTCCTTGCCACATAGTTGGGAGCATATGAAAGTCCACCTTACTCATAATGAAAGCATCAAGACCATTGATGATGCGTCACGTCACCTACAATTGGAGGAAGATCGCATTGAGTCAACTAGGAGTAATGCTGATGTGTATATGGCTGGTACAAGTTCTAAAGAAATTTTGAGCTTCAAGCGAAAGCCATTTGGTGGACATAAAGGTAAAGTTCCTAAAAAGGCAAAAGACGGTTATTCTGGTAAAAGAAAAGGTCCTATGGCTCATCCGAAGAAGAACAAGACAAAAGTCAAGTGCTTTAACTGTGGTAAGAAGGGTTATTTTGCTCATGAATGTAATGAGCCGAAAAAGGTAGAAACCCTTAAAGCATTTGTGAATACTTCAGATTTTTTGAAAAGTACTATATGTGTTTCTAGTACTGTATTATTGACTGAATCTAATCTTTTTTGGATTGTAGACTCATGGGCCACAGACCATGTAGCACAAGACAGAAATGTGTTTGTGGATTTTCTTCGGATTCCATGAGAATCAAAATGGATTTATGTAGGAAACAACACATGAATTGAAGTCAAGGGTATTGGAACCTGCAGGTTATGTATGCGTGGTGGAAAAACCCTTATCCTACATGATGTCCTATTTGCTCATGAGATTCGACGGAATTTAGTTTCCGTTACTGTTCTTAATTTGAGCTTTATTTTGAACTTTCATAGCACTGTTTTAAATTTGTTTTTGGAAACGATTTATTATGGTTCTGAATATTTGTTGGATAGTTTTATTGTAATGGATGTAGACTACACTTCAAGTCGTGATATGTGTAGTAATAGTTTTTCCCTTGTTACATCTTCGGATGTTAATGTAAACGTTTGACATGCTAGACTAGGCCATATTGGGCAACAAAGAATGAATAGATTAGCTAAAGAGGGATTACTAGGCCCTATAGAAAAAGTTAATCTATCAACATGTGAAAGTTGTCTAATGGGAAAAATGGCAAGAAAACCATTTGGTAAAGGAACTAGAGTTGAAATTTCATTGCAATTGATTCATTCCGATATTTGTGGCCCAATGAATGTAAGGTCATGAAGTGGAGGTGTATATTTCATCACATTCATTGATGATTACACATGTTTCGGATTTGTCTATTTGATTTCTCACAAATCTGAAGCTTTAGAATGCTTTTGAAAAATATGCGAATTTTGTGGAGAATCAATTAGATAAAAACATTAAGGCGTTAAGAACAGACTGTGGACGTGAGTACTTGTCTGAACAATTTAGATTTTTATGTGATGAAAAAGGAATCGATAGGCAGTTGACCATTCCAAGAACTCCACAACAAAATGGTGTTACAGAGAGAAGAAATAGAACCCTTCTGGAAATGGTTAGGTCCATGATAGCCTAAGCAACACCTTTTGGGGTGATGGATTATTAACAGCTGCCTACACACTCAATCGAGGTGTGAGACTCCATATATGTTTAACCTTGTATATATGTAAATGGAAATATGATATGGATGATTTTGGATCAAGTATTTATGAAATCATAAGTATGGTGATGTACTTGTAATGAGAAGCATAAGCGATGTAAAGTCCATTAATTCAACGTACACACTTGTAATAAGAGTTTGTGATGTACGTACAAGTTTTATTATGTATGAATATGAAGAAATGGACTTTTGTATGTGATGAATGTAAGTGGAATGAAAAATGAGTAATGTGGTAAAATGGAAGGAAGTTGCATAAGTGGTGTGAATCTTTATACTTCCATTTGGTTTTTGTATCATACATCTTTGGTTATACGAGGAATACATACAAGTTTGAATGTGTATAAAGTATGAAAGGATGTCATTTTTAAGCTTTAAAGGTGATCGGATGAGAAAATGACTATAACAGCAAAATGTATGAAGTTTGGTCTGAGTTGCTGTAGAAAACTACAGAAAATCTGGAAAATATGAAGGCTAGATTGATCTCATAGGATGAGAAATCGATCTGGAAGAGCCAGAATGCTCTTTTTCGAGCCATAGGAACAGGGCAGACCGATCTCCAATGGGGCCAGATCGATTTGCTAAACATTCTGTAATGAGAAGATCGATTCTTAAGGCAAGTAGATCGATTTCCTTAGCTCTTGGGTTGGAGCATATCGATCTCCTCCCTAGCCAGATCGATCTCCATAACTCTCTGCCTGAGACAGATTGATCTCAAGCCGTCGACAGATCGATCTCATGCCTTCAAAATGTTGAGAAAAAGAGGGATTTAAGAGGACCAGATCTATCTCCTTCCAATACAGATCGATCTCATCAACCAATTTCTATAAATAGGGGCAGTTGAAATCTGCATTTCTCGGACAAAACCATTTCCATTCCATTTTCAACCCAAAACCTAGTTTTCTCTCTATAAGTCCGCCTATTTTCATAAAGATTTGAGGGAAGGCTATTAGATACAAAGTTGTTCACATCAAGGAGAAGAACAACATAGCTTGGAGGCATTTCCTCATTTGTTGGATTTAAGGAACAAGGGGCATTTCCATTTGGAGCAAGGAGGAAATCCAAAGAGGTAAGTTTCTAGTGCACAATCCAAGTACATTTATTTAGTTATTGGTTATGATGTTGATTTGGTGTGCATATAGATGGTAGAACCACCTAGAGGGTTATGAAACAATTATAACCTAGAAATGAGTTATTGTGAGAAAGTGGAGTGTAGAGGTATTAATGATGAATGTGATATTTCAAGGTGATAATGGTGTTGTGGGTATGAATTTAAGATGGTGTGAGGCTTACTCAAAAAGGGTCAAATGAGTATTAAGGCACTAGGTAAAATGCATTATTGAATGAGAGTTAGCAACATTAACTCAAGTGTTTGATGAATGAATTACAGCTCCCGAGGATACACCAGAGCAAGTTAAGCTAGAGTATGACTCGCACGAGATTTGCTGTGTTTTTACACGCATGAGTGCTGGAGCTTAGCTCGCACTAGTTTTCACATGAATTTCTATGATGTTGTGCTAGAGTTGAGCTCGCACAAACTTTATACTGGTTTTGGCATGGTGCGAGAGCATAGCTCACATTAGATGCCCATCATACTTGTTGCTGTGAGAACTGAGAATTTGGTATACCCAGTTATGAGAATTGTAATTTGGTGTATGTAATCATAATATGTTAATGTACACGCAAGTTTTAAATATGATGAAGTATAAGAAAATGAGGTCTTTAAGTCTTGAATGTGTATGGATTGAAATATGGACTATGGAGTAGATTTTGAGAAGTTTTACATTGAGTTTTTTGTAAATTGATGCAGCAGCAGTACAATCTGTGAAGACCAGATCGATCTCCAAGGATAAGAGATCGATCTCATGGCTCCAGAATGCAGGAAATGTGCAAGAACTGATAGGCAGATCGATCCCATAGGCAAGAAGATTGATCTCAAAATGTTTCCGTAAACAGAAGTTCGATCTCCTCAAGGAGCAGATCGATCTCATGAAGCATTCTGTAAACTGAAGATCGATCTCATAATTGGAGCCGATCGATCTCATGAAGCAATTAAGAGATCGATCTCACCCTGCGACAGATCGATCTCCTAGGCATAAAATTACCTAAAAACATTCCTAAATTCAAAGAGAGATCGATCTTATCAAGGACCAGATAGATCTCCTACCTTCGGCCTATATAAGGACCACTTTGTTTTCTAAAAATTCATTCTCTCTCTCTCTTCAGAAACTGAAAACCTAACTTTCTCTCTCTTCCAAATGGCCCATTTCTATTCGAATCAGAGGTTATGGCAAGATGGAAAGTTGTTCCTCATCCAAAGGAGAACAACATACTTGAAAATCGAATGACGAATCGAATCAAGGTGCAAATAGAGCTCTCCATAAGTTTTGGGTAAATTTCTAAGCTTAAATCTTTGATATTGAGGTGATTTTGGTGATTGTGACTATGGGTGTTGTGATAAAATAGCGAGGAAATGATTAGAGCTGATGAAATTGTGATTTTGTTGGAATGATGATGATATTATGCAATTTGTGGTAATTTTGGGATTTTGGCTATAAATTGGAATCGAGACAATGAGGTGATTTTTGGCATGGAATTATGCATGAAAAATGTAGGATTTGAAATGTAGTGGATGAGAATGTGGATTAGGATAGGAATATAAGAAAAACGAGGTTTGTAGTGTTTAACGAGAATATGAGCAAATATGTGCTCGATGATGTGATTGAGATCAATGGATAGCCCGAGAGTTGCAGAGAGGAATGTGTGGCTAGTTCGTCGTTTGGGGGAACGATTGCACTATACGAGGTGCAACGAGGTAAGGGAAAACTTAAACTCATTTGAGTATGCGATTTTGTGATGATATTGTAGCATGAAATGTGATTTGAAAAAACAAGCATGTTTTTATGAGTTGTGAATGAGTTATTGCACACGATTTTATAGCCGGTTGGGGCCCAATTGTTTTGAGTTGAAAACTAAATGTGAAATTGTTTTACAACCGTTTTGAGTTTAAAAAGTGAAAAATTATTTGGGCTCTATGTTAAGGCATACTGAGATTTGAGAAATATGTGAGTGGTTTTGCTGGTTTGAGCTCGGTTTTGACATGTTTTGTGTTGAGTTTGAGATGTGTTTTATGAGAAAAACCATTATGAGCGCTACGTGAAGGCAAAACGGTTTTATTTGATAATGGCTATTATTGAGACTTAGGTGTGTCATGTTGAATACACATCGGCTTTGCTCTAGTAGCATGTAAGATCGGGCCGTACTCTGGTAGCACGTAAGACCGACTCCTCCGTTCTGGTAACGTGTGATGACCCTGCTCCGCGAAAGTAATGGGTGGCATTGCTCTGATAGCAGGTAAGACCAGGCCGTGCTTTGATAGCATGTAAGACCGACAGCTGTATGATTCTGATCAAGTCTACAACGAACCATGGCTATGGGTGTATTATTGTCGACGAAATCCCTCGATTAGGGATGTCTGCCTAGGGGACGAGTTCAATCGTTTTGATGTGCAATGACGAGTTTTTATATGAGTTTTATTACTTAGTCTCCTTTTTATACACATGAGATTGTGTATGGTGGCTGCGCCACGTGCATTACTACATGCGGTGATTTTTATCACGCTTTTATGAGAAAAGCTATTATCGCATCCTGATTTCCACAAACTTGTAATTACTTGTAATTATGGTTTGAGCCACTTATTATCATGTTTCTACATGAGCTTGAGAAATGAGTTGAGATGTTTTAATTATTCATGCTACACTTCTCTACTGAGTTTATTGGGTTTCCACCCACATAACAAAATGATTGTGCTGTGTAAATAATTATTTTATAAATGAGTTCCTTAACCCCTTACTGAGCGATTTAGAAGCTCACCCTGTTTTGTCTCCCCCCAGATTTCTTCCAGTGAAGAGAGTTTTCCCTGCGACGTACGGAGTAGTGGCTAGTGGAGGACTTGAGCTCCAGGCCATATATTGTACTTTGAGGTATAATTTATCATTTCATGTACCTAGACTAAAGTTGTATTTACAAACACTTGATGTACAATGATGTATGAGATGTATTAGGATTAATTAACCTTGAATTGAGTAATGTATATGGTATGATATATGATTATGAGATGATGAGATCCTAAGGTGAAAGTTATAAATTATGTATGATGATGCATGACACTGCATAAGAATGCACCCTTAATTGTGAATGGATGTGAAAAAGTTTAAAATTTACCATGTTTTTTGAACTTCCGGGGCGTCACAGAGTTTTCTTGATATTAGAGCTTAGGGTGTTTAGTACTGTCAGTGTCGGTCAAGTGAAATAGAATACATCCCAAGTGTCTGTATAAGTTTAGTCATGAACTGAAATTGAGGGTTGAGATTTCAATCGAATTTGATGTGTATGCGCAGGAAACGTATTGAGATTGAGAATGAGTGGACGACGGGGTCGTTCGAGGAAGCAGGCAGAGCCACCTCCCCCACCTACCCCACAACCGGAGAGTCCTAACTCTCGATTTAACTGGATTGAACATGTTGTGTGGCAAGGTTTTGAGCAAATGGCAGCGCTATTCGCTCAACATTTTGGAGTTAATGCCTCGAGTACTACTCCTATGCCACCACAAGGACTTCCCGTGCCCCAAGTACAGATAGACCCGGTCCCTCCCGTCACTCAGCCTGATGACAGAAGTATGGTTCGACTGAAAGACTTCTTGAAAATGAATCCACCCGCGTTCAAAGGGAAAAAGGATCCCACAGAGGCTGAGGAGTGGCTGACTGAGTTGAGAGTCATATTTGACTATTTGGGATGCACTGATGCTGAGAGGGTCAGTATGGGCGCTTATATGTTGAAAGGGAGAGCTCGAGACTGGTGGGGTACTGCCCAGGGTATTCTGATGTCCAGCCAGGATGTGATTAGCTGAGAAGAGTTTCAGACGACATTTAGAGCCCAATACGTACCATGAGCTACTCAGAGAAGGACGCAGGCAAAGCTTTTGAATCTAGTACAGGGCGATATGTCTGTGGATGATTATGAGAGCTGATTTACCACTCTATTGAGATATGATCCAGAAACCTTTAAAAATGAAGAGCTCCGCAAAAAGAGATTTGTTTATGGATTGAATCCCATCATCAGAGATCGATTGATAGGGCTGTGTATTACTAAGTTTGGAGATGCTCTGAGACGAGCCCAAGAGATTGAGAGGGGAATCGAAATTGTACAATCCTAGAATGAGTTCAGTACAGTGACTCGGGATAAGGGCAAGAGGCCAACGATTTCTTAGGCAGATGTTCAGAGAGGTTCCTTCAGAAGAGGAAGGATTGAGGTACAGAAGGGCAGATTGGAGAGACCCCGAGGTTATCCTATCATCAGGGAGACCCCTCGAAATGTCAGGCCTGAGATAGGAGTTTGCAGAAATTGTGGCTGATCGCATGAGGGAAGTTGTACTGGATTGGTCCATGGATATTTTAGATGTGGAGACATGGGTCACAGAGTAAAAGACTGCCCTCAACCTTAGAGACCACATGCTCCGGAGCCTACTAGACAGTAGCCTCAGAGAGTGAATCCCCTGAGACGGGCCACTGCAGCAGAGAAAGGAAATAAGCCCGTTACAGTGGGACGTGTGTTTGCTCTAGATAAGGAAATAGCAGACACTTCTGTAGAAACTATAAGAGGTACACTATCTGTCTGTAATCATAAGACTCATGTGTTGATTGATCCAAGGTCCACGTATTCATTCATTTCTGAGCATTTTACATGTAGATTAAATTTGAAGTTTGAATCTCTAGAGTATATCCTACATGTAAATACCCCTATGCGTGAGTTCCAGAGAACTGATATGATCTGTAGAGGATGTGAAATAAAGGTGAGAGATAGAGTGATGTTAGCAGATCTAATGATGTTAGATATACATGGATTTGATGTAATTTTGTGAATGGATTAGCTAGCAACCAATCGAGTGAGTTTAGACTGCTACACTAAGATTGTAACTTTCTCCCTACCTAAACCTTTAGATTGCTACACTAAGATTGTAACTTTCTCCCTACCTGAACCTTACAGTGTACGTTTGAAATATTGAGGAAATAAATGTATGGAATTTTTGGTAAACAAATTGAAATTTTGATGTTGCTTTTGAGAGTATTAAATATGATTGTTCATGTGAAGGTTATGAAACACTTAACTCAGATGATAAGCGGGAACATCTGAGGATTGAGGATATACCTGTCGTGTGTGAATTTTTGAATGTCTTCCCAGATGAGTTGCCAGGTTGACCACCAGACAGAGAGCTGAGTTTACCATTGATTTCGTACCAGATACTCAACCTATCTCTAGACCTCTGTATAGGATGGCATTAGTGGAGCTTGAGGAATTGAAGAGACAACTACAGGAGTTATTGGATCAAGGATTTATTAGACCCACTGTCTCACTGTGGGGAGCACCAGTGTTATTCGTGAGGAAGAAGGATGGTAGTCTTAGATTATGCATAGACTATCGACTGTTGAACAAAGCCACGATGAAGAATAAATACCCATTGTCCAGGATTGATGACCTACTTGATCAGCTGAGAGGGGCCTTAGTCTTCTCTAAGATTGATTTGAGATCGGGCTATCACCAATTGAGGATTAAGGAGGAAGATATTCTGAAGACGGCCCTCAAGACAAGGTATGGCCACTATGAATTTCTAGTGATGCCCTTTGGATTGACGAACGCCCCTGCAGCCTTTATAAGGTTAATGAACGAAGTGTTCAGAGACTATCTAGATAAGTTTGTGATAGTCTTTATTGATGATATCTTGGTGTACTCTCGATCTTATGAGGAGCACGCACATCACTTGTGGTTAGTACTTCAGATACTCTGAGATAAGCAATTATATGGAAAGCTTGGTAAGTGTGACTTTTGGCTGGATCAGATAGCTTTCCTTAGTCATATAGTTTCAGCGGAGGGAGTATCAGTTGATCTAATTAAAGTAGAGGCTGTGCTTAATTGGGAAAGACTGAAGACAGTTACTGAGGTACGAAGTTTCCTTGGTTTGGCAGGGTATTACAGAAGATTTATGGAGGGATTTTCTAGGATTACCGCCATTTTAATCAAGCTCATGCGCAAGGAGACTCCCTTCATATGGTCTGATCAATGTGAGCTCAATTTTCAAGAATTAAAGAGGAGATTAATAGCGGCACCTGTGTTGACATACTTGATGGATCAGGAGGATTTTCGGTGTATAGTGATGCTTCCCATCAAGAATTGAGGTGTGTGCTCATGCAACATGGAAGAGTGGTTGCCTATGGTTCGCGACAATTGAAAGATCATGAGCGGAATTACCCCATGCATGCTTTGGAGTTAGATGCTTGGTGTTTGCCTTGAAGATCTGGCGGCACTACTTATATAGGGAAAGATTTCAGATCTTCACTGACCATAAGAGTTTGAGGTATCTATTTGATCAGAAGGAGTTAAATATGAGACAAAAGAGATGGATGGAACTCCTCAAAGGTTATGACTGCGAGATTCTGTACCATCCAGGAAAGGCGAACGTAGTTGCTGATGCCCTGAGCAAGAAGAGTAGGATATCTGCTATGATGGTCAGGGAATGAGATTTATTGGAGCAATTCACCGAACTCTGGATCAGAGTTAAAGAGGTAGAGACTGGATTTCTGGCTAGCCTGCGAATAGAGCCCAGGATCATGGATCAAATTAGAACTAGGCAGCGTGATGATCAGAGGTTGATTGTGTCAAGACCCATCCTGACTTAACCAAAAATCACTACAAATTTTTCGCATTTTTAACTTACCTTTCCTCTCTTCAATGGTTGGGCTGTGATTCGATGTTAGCTTCGTCGCATTCCATATCATCCATTATCATACATACATGTCAATATATTGTTACTGACTGTAACTTCTTTTATAATACATATGAGATCATATAAAATCTAATATAAATACATTCCCCATAATATATATCGTATACATCACTGTACTGTTTCTATGTTTAAATACATAACCGTACAAAACATGTATACCTGTCGATCGATAGGAAATAGCAGCGGACACAAGAATACTATCCCTCAAAAGCTCTCACTCTACTACTGATGCTCTGTAGAGAGATGTAAAGAAAGAGGGTGAGCATACAACGCGCTCAGTAAAGAAATCAGGCAAGCAAGTAGACATCTACACTATCTACTCAAAATAATGCTATACCTCAAAACATTATTTCCTTAACTCATTTTCAAAGCATGTCTTTAATTATATATATATATATATACTTGTACAGATTAAATCCCATGTACAGAAATCATGCTTTCTTTCTCAAATGTAGGCATGTAGTGCAAAACAATGCATCTTTATAATATCATAATGCCTTTAGATAAATCATGCCATGTATATTTAAATCACTATAAATATGGCATTTAAATCATTCACAACACAAAATCGAAGTCCGACCCATCCCTTAGGTCTATCCGCAATTAAATCAGTCAATCAGGTGATATATATGTAAGACTTTGTGGTGAAAATGTAAATAGTATCCTGGACTATGATCATATCCGACAATGGTGATCCAAGGCAACACAGTACTCAGTGTGCGGGGCATCACTGCTGCAACGGGAGGGGGTCAGTCCATCACAACCGCCAGCTATATCCTCCTCAACTCCACAACACCAGATGGTACAGTGTACTCCATGCCACATGCACGGTACAACGTACTCCGTGGACCCTACATCACAGTCAGGTGCCTACCATAGGTCTTAGCCCTCAAAACCATGGAATATCATACCACATCTCTAAATCCTCATGCGACCCTCTCATAGTGTGACACTCAGTCCACACGAGGAAATCAAGCATGGTTTTCAACATGTATTATATATCACATACAGTGCGCACCTTAAAGCGCGACTCACAGTAGACACTCCGCTCAAACACTGTTCACATCACAAACTCAACTTTAGTGCGAGTAAACCTCCAGCAACTAGGTCAATTCATAGTTCATGTTTCAAATCAAGTACGAGCAATAGCTCCAGTACCATGCTATGCACAAAATTCATCAAATCAAGTACGAGCAATAGCTCCAGTACTATGTCATGTATCTCATGTAAAATTTGAGTACGAGCAAATCGCTCCAGCACTCTCTCATGCATAAATCACATAAAACTGAGTACGAGTAATAACTCAAGCACTCTATCATGCATGTCATGGAAATCTAGTGCGAATCATAATCCAGCACTAATGTATGTGAAAAATATATGAAATCCAGTGCGAGCTGTGCTCCAGCAGGATTTATTCTCACATAATATGATAGATGACTCTTTAAAAAAAGGATGGTCTACAAAATATCAAAATCAGCACTATAAAGTGTGCTTAATTCACATCAATCTTAAAATCATTAGCCTATCTATTTATTCTTCTGCTAAACAGCAGTAAAACACTCAAAATGGTGGTTTCCATGCTTTTTACAACTTTTCTTAAAAGTTGACTTTTTGACTAATTAGGGGTAAAATCGTAATTTGCCACTATCGGGTTACAATAATTATTATTCACTTTCTATGACCCTCAGAGTTTTTAAGTGAATGTAAAAGCATATGAAAATACGTGCAGGTATCTCTAACTACTTACAAAAGTCCCTTACCTGCAATCACTCGAGAAATTTCACTTTCTCAACGCTGCTCGATCCAGCAGTCCGATTTGCTTCTCCAATACTCTCTGGAGCTGCATATAATCATTTATCAGGTTAATTACACTTTTCCTACTGTATTTCACATTAAATACAGTCTATTTCCCTTAATGGGCTTTAATAAACCTTAATGGGCCTAACTATGCCTTAAGCCCATTTCCATTTTACTATTCATTTTCGTTGGGCCTATTAGGCTTGTGGGGCCCACCAACTCTTATTGGGCTTGTTCTAGACCCATTACATCACATTGGACCTAAATTATTTGGGCTTGGCCCATTGGACCTCTCGACCACATGCCATGGCCGAGAGCTCTCCATGCCGTCGGTCACACTATGGCATGCCGACCATGTCCCTTTCCTTAGCCAATTCACTTAGGCATTTTCACAAACACTTGGTTGGCAACATTCTTAAACATTACAGTTCATTTAGGCATTTTATCAAACACCTTGATTGCCAACTTAATACATGTATTAATTAATCAAATTGATTAATTCTAATTATGCCATAATCATTAACACATGTACATTAATCCATTTATGCCTTAAAATCATATGGGCATTCATCAATATTTCACTACTCACTCTCAGCCTCACCATGATCATAGTGATTTCATATGTTTCAATGCTTAAAACATATACCAATAAACTTAAAATCATTCATACATTAACATATATGAATTTGAAAACTTGAAAATATACCTAGTATTTGTGTTCACACTTGGCCGAAACTTTGGAGGCTCACAGTTTGCACACTATGGATTCTTGATAGACAATTCCAACATATTCACTCTCCTTTCAATTTGGAACAACTTTCATGAAGAATGCAAGTTCCAAATATGCCTAATTCCTAGTGATTTCTAGTGAGAGAAAGCTTGGATAAATCTATTTCAATGGTTTCTTCTTCTAACCGAGAATGGTGTGGTGAAGATGACAATGGTGTGGCTGATTTTATAAGCCATTTAGTTAGCCATTAAGCCTTACTTTCCAGCCATTAAACTTGACTTTCTAAGGCTTAGTTATGAGTCACCTAATGAGTCATAGTTAGCTTTAACTATGGTTAGATATTTATCTAATGGGCTTTCCAATTGCGCCCTCGATTTGGGCTTTCTTAATGGGCTTTCGGGCTGAAAATTGTGCTATACCTCGGGCCTTTTATTGTCTCAATATTTGGCCTATCAATTAGTCCAACAATTCGGTCTAAGGGATCTAAGAATTTCGATCTACGTTTAGTACACCTTAATAGGCTTTAAAATATTCACTTTAGGCCCATTACGTTTTTAACCATTGAATTTAATCCGGAATCCTTCCAAATAAATTTTACTTACTTCCAGGGATGATTATCTTGTATTTTGACCAAGAATTTTTTTCCCAATTTTTTCTCCATACTTGGGTTAATTTCTAACCATGGTTAGTCAACTATGGTAAAAGTCCACTTTTCTTAACTATAGTTGACTTTTTCCTTAACCATTGACCAAGTTGACTTTTTCTCAAAATTTTGAAAGTGTCATATCTTATGTATTATGCTCTCATCTTTACGCTTCAACCGTTCTCGGTAGATAATTACACCCGAAACATCTTAACTCGCTAAAAAGGTCCATTTTACCCTTTTTAGCTTTTACTCTCGTTCTCTGTGTTCGGAACTAAATTAAACTGACTTTCCTTCGTGAGCCCTCTATATTTTCTCATTTTAAGTTCTTCTCTTCAGTCAGAATGATTCAGATCCACTTGGTTTAGCCCGTGACTCTTATAGCTCACATTAGGCTTTTTATGTAGCTTTTGACTGTTAAATCATTTTACTAACACTTTAAATCTAGTAAATACTCTTCTTATGATTCAACTATAATAATAGAGTGTTCATACACATAGGAATCATAAGGTACTGGCTACATAAAATGTGGGTCTGACAATCCTCCCCCACTCAAAAAATTTGATCCTCCAAATTAAAATCAAGTCAGTTATCAAATAGGCGAGGGTACTTCTCTCGCATCAGACTCTCTAGCTCCCAAGTAGCCTCCTCTGAAGTATGATACTGCCAGAGAATCTTCACTAACCTAATGGTCTTCGATCTCAATACCTTCTCCTTCCTATCCAATATCCGAATCGGTCGCTCAACATATGACATGTCCTCTTGGAGCTCCAAAGGCTCATAACTAATCACATGTGTAGGATCCGGGTGATACTTCCAAAGCATCGATATGTGGAAGGTATTATGGACACCTGATAACTCCGATGGCAATGCCAACCTATAAGCCTTATCTCTCACTCGATCAAGTATCTCAAAGGGTCCAATATAGCGAGGATTTAGCTTCCCTCTCTTCCCAAATCTCGCTATGCCCTTGGAAGGAGAAACTTTCAAAAACATGGATTCACCAACTGCAAACTCTAGTGGCCTACGTCTCTTGTCAGCATAACTCTTCTGTCTACTTTGAGCTATCCTCAGTCCCTCTACAATCAAGTGGACATCCTCAGATGCTTGCGTAACCATGTCAGGAGCGAAAATCTTACGGTCACCACTTCTTCCCATCCAATAGAGGAACGGCATCTACGACCATATAAAGCCTCATACAGTGCCATCCCGATACTCGAATGATAACTGTTGTTGTAGGAGAACTCGGCTAGTGGCAAGTGGTCATCCCAGGAGCCTCTAAAAATCTAGCACACATGCTCTCAACATATCCTCCAGGGTTTGTATAGTCCTCTCTGACTGACGATCTGTCTGATGATGGAAAGCGGTGCTCAAACTCAATTGGGTTCCCATGGCTTCCTGAAAATGTCACCAAAAGTGGGAAGTGAAGCGGGAATCCCTATTAGAGACTATGCTCACTGGTACATCGTGTAACCTCACTACCTCGCGTACATACAGATCTGCTAATGAACTCAGAGTATCTGTCGCTCTCATAGCTAGGAAGTGGGCTGACTTCGTCAGTCTGTCGACGATCACCCATATAGCATCGTGATTCCTGCGGGTTCTCGGTAAACCCATCATGAAATCCATGGTGATATGCTCCCATTTCCATGTCGGTATAGGTAGAGGCTGCAATAACCCTGTAGGTTTCTGATGCTCTACCTTCACTTGCTGACATACGAGACACTTTGCCATAAAGTCTGCTACATCTCTCTTCATACTCGACCACCAGTATACCTTTCGGAGGTTCTGATACATTTTGTTACTCCCCAGATGTAACGTATACCTCGACGAATGAGCTTCCGCCAATATCAATCTCCTGAGTCCAGGATCCTCGGGAACATATAATCTGCCTCTAAACCTCAATAGTCCATCAGAACTCAACTCATACTCAATCATTGTGCCCTTCTGCATCTGACTACTCACATCCATACAAAACGGATCAGTCTGCTGAGCCACTCTGATCTTGTCCAACAGATTCGGCTCTAAGCGTAGGCTAGCTATCACATAGCCTGTATCTACGTCAGAAGGCACAACTCCCAAACTGAGTCTAGCAATCTGCTCTAGCAAATCATGCTCCCTAACCATCATATACGATACCAGCCCTAGGCTCTTCCTACTTGAAGCATCAGCTACAACGTTAGCCTTACCCGGATGATAAAGTATCTCGCAATCTTAGTCCTTCAGAAGCTCTAACCATCTTCTCTAACTGGTGGTAATCCTGGCAACTCATCCGAAAAACATCTGGGTACCCACTGACCACAGGAATATCTAACAACTCTGAATGTGCCTTATCCATATCTACCACGTACGCAATAAAACCTTGATATGTTGAAGGTTTTCTAAGTCAGTAAATCATATCATAATCATAACTTCTCATTTCATTTATTCTCATTAAACTTTACAACATATCTAGTAGGGTTAGGAAACATAACTGTTTTAGCATAACAATCTAAAACAGCATGGTTGCAGATAACCAATCTATTCCTAAGATTATATCAAAGTCGCTCATACTTTGCAATATTAGATTGGCTTTCATATCCTTATTCCCTACTCTTAACTTGCTTCCCCTTCTCTTCTGCTGTCGCTCTCCTCCTCGAAGCAGAAGGATCAACTGGAGCTCTCTCTGGCTCCCCGCCCTTCAGTGAAGCAATCTCAACCATCTTCGGGCAAGCTCTAGTAATATGCCCCTGTTTCCCCCATCGAAAACACACTATAGGAGTCAGTGGACACGGTCTACCTCTATGTTGTTTACCGTATCTTCTGCACTGATCGAAAGTAGATCTCTGTCCTCTTATGACAATACCCTTTGCTGGAGCTATGGTCGGATAAGTAGGAGGTCTAGCAAGTCTCTCTCGTGCCTCCTCAACCTGTGATTTCTTACCGAAGAGTTTCCTTCTTCCTCAATAACTGAAATCCCTAACCGACCTCTTCTTCTGTATATCTCGACTCTGGCTAAACTTCCCAAACTCGAAAGCATTCCTCTCGTAATCTTGCTCTCACAGTTGCGCCCTGCGCACTGCTTCCTCATAGGTGGTTATATCTAATGGAACCAACCTGGACCGCAGAACCGGTCTCAATCCATCGATGAACCTATGGACCTTCCTGGCCTCACTATATATGGTATCTGGGTCATATCTCCCTAGGGATAGGAATCGAGTCTCATACTCGTCCACTGACAAGCTCCCCTGGTTCAGTCCCAAAAACTCTGCCTGGAGTTTTCGTTGTGCGGTATCGAAAACAAACTGCCTCTTAAAGGCCTCCCGAAATATCTCCAAACTAATATCTGTGTGTCGGGCTCTCAATATGGGTCGGGTGGACTTCCACTACTGCTCTGCAGCTCCCTTCAGTAGGAACGCAGCAAATGCGACCATCTCTGATGTCGTACACTCGAAGAATCCATAAAGCTTCTCCATCTCAGCTACCCACTCCTCAACAGCTACAGGGTCCTTGACCCCACTAAAAGATGGAGGTCTAAACTTTTGGAACTCTCGTAACAGATGCAGATCACATTCGTACCCTAATCCACTACTACCCGAAACTGGTAGGGGTGTAGGAGTATCTACAGTCCTTGGTGCATGAGCTGTCTATGTAGGTGTATCAAGGGCAACTGCCTCTCTTGTCGTAGTTCCTACCTCCTGTCCTTGCCTACCTGGCATCGTCTGTGCCAATGTCTCTACTATCATTTCTAGACTACGCTCTAATCTCATAAAGCGTATCTCAGCACACTCTGGTGCCTCAGTAGAACCTAAAGTCTCATGGGTAGGTAATGGTTCGGCAACAGCTCGTCTCTCAAGCCTATCTCCATGGCCTCGAGCCCTACCTCTCGTCCATCTACCACTACGAGTATTTGCCATATAGGCAAAGTTCCTGTATTCATAATCGTGAATTAGTCCGTCTCCTATCTGGTATACACAGTTATATCTAAACACAGCACAGTACTATAGGGATGTACACTTTCCTATTTTCTAACACCGACTCACATCAGACCAACCTCTGCTCTGATACCATTCTGTTAAGACCCATCCTGACTTAACCAAAATCACTATAAATTTTTTGCATTTTTAACTTACCTTTCCTCGCTTCAATGGTTGGGCTGTGATTCGATGTTAGCTTCCTCGCATACCATATCATCCATTATCATACATACATGTCAATAAACTATTACTGACTGTAACTTCTTTTATAATACATATGAGATCATATAAAATCTAATATAAATAAATTCCCCATAATATATATCGTATACATCACTGTGCTGTTTCTATGTTTAGATACATAACCGTACAAAATATGTATACTTGTCGATCGATAGGAAATAGCAGCGGACACAGGAATACTATCCCTCAAAAGCTCTCACTCTACTGCTGATGCTTTGTAGAGAGATGTAAAGAAATTGGGGTGAGCATACAACACGCTCAGTAAGGAAATCAGGCAAGTAAGTAGACATCTACACTATCTACTCAACATAATGCTATGCCTCAAAACGTTATTTCCTTAACTCATTTTCAAAGCATGTCTATATATATATATATACTTGTACAGATTAAATCCCATGTACAGAAATCATGCTTTCTTTCTCAAATGTAGGCATGTAGTGCAAAACAATGCATCTTTATAATATCACAATGCCTTTAGATAAATCATGCATGTATATTTAAATCACAGTAAATATGGCATTTAAATCATTCACAACACAAAATCAGAGTCCGACCCATCCTCAGGTCTATCCGCAATTAAATCAGTCAATCAGGTGATATATCATGTGAGACTCTGTGGTGAAAATGTAAATAGTATCTTGGACTATGATCATATCCGACAATGGTGATCCCAGGCAACACAGTACTCGGTGTTCGGGGCATCACTGCTGCAACGGGAGGGGGGTCAGTCCATCACAATCGCCAGCTATATCCTCCTCAACTCCACAACATCACACGGTACAATGTACTCCATGCTACATGCATGGTACAACGTACTCCATGGATCCTACATCACAGTCGGGGTGCCTGCCATAGGTCTTAGCCCTTAAAACCATGGAATATCATACCACGTCTCTAAATCCTCATGCGACCCTCTCATAGTGTCATATCTTATGTATTATGCTTTTTCTCATAGTGTCATACTTTTTCCTTAACCATTGATCAAGTTGACTTTTTTTCAAAATTTTGAAAGTGTCATATCTTATGTATTATGCTCTCGTC
The DNA here is from genome assembly GCA_033439115.1 of Firmiana major. Classification (NCBI taxonomy): domain Eukaryota; kingdom Viridiplantae; phylum Streptophyta; class Magnoliopsida; order Malvales; family Malvaceae; genus Firmiana; species Firmiana major. The sequence goes on from CM065905.1 coordinate 47,828,867, forward strand.
TTTACGGTTCAACCGTTCTCGGTAGATAATTACACCCGAAACACATTAACTCACTAAAAAGGTCTATTTTACCCTTTTTAGCTTTTACTCTCGTTCTCTGTGTTTGAAACTAAATTAAACTGACTTTCCTTCATGAGCCCTCTATATTTTCTCATTTTAAGTTCTTCTCTTCAGTCAGAATGATTCAAATCCACTTGGTTTAGCCTGTGATTCTTATAGCTCACATTAGGCTTTTTATGTAGCTTTTATGTGTTAAATTATTTTACTAACACTTTAAATCTAGTAAATACTCTTCTTATGATTCAACTATAATAATAGAGTTTTCATACACATAGGAATCATAAGGTACTGGCTACATAAAATATGGGTCTGATAGATTGATAAGGTTAGCCAAGCCGAGCAAACTTCATAGTCGGATCTCATAGTCAGTGAGGATTGATTATTGAGATTCTAAGGATGAATTTATGTACCGAACGATGATACCCTGAAGAGACAGATACTGAGAGAATCCCACTACTCGCGATACACCATGCATCCAGGGAGTACTAAGATGTATCGAGATTTGAGAAAGGTGTATTGGTGGAGTGTTATGAAGCAAGATGTGGCAAATTTTGTGGCTAGATGTTTAGTGTGCCAGCAAGTGAAAGCTGAGCATCGGATGCCCGAAGGATTATTGTAGCCTTTGCCTGTGCGTACATGGAAATGGGAGCATGTCACCATGGACTTTATTATGGGTTTACCGAGGACCCGTAGGGGTCGTGATGTGATATGGGCCATAGTGGATAGGCTGACGAAAAGTGCCCACTTCCTTACCATTAAGAGCATAGATACTGTGGATGCCTTAGCTGAGTTATATGTCAGCGAGATAGCTAGATTACATGAGGCTCCAGTGAGTTTTACTTCTGACAGAGATTCTCGATTTACCTCTAGATTTTAGACCCAATTTCAGGAGTCCATGTGATCTCGATTGAGTTTTAGTACCGCCTATCATCCCCAGACAGATGGTTAGTCAGAGAGGACTATTCAGACCATGGAGGATATGTTGAGGGCGTGTACGATGGATTTTAAGGGATCATGGGATGATCACCTGCCTCTAGCAGAGTTTATATACAATAATAGCTATCATGCGAGTATTGGAATGGCACCTTTTGAGGCTCTATATGGTAGGAGGTGTAGATCCCCTATAGCATGGGACGAAATGGGTGACAGAAAGATAAATGCTCCCAAACCTGTTGAACAAGCTGTACAGAGTGTGAAACTTATATGTGAGAGATTACAGGTTGCACAGAGTAGACAGAAAGCTACGCAGATGTGCATAGACGACCACTCGAGTTTGATGTTGGTGATGCAGTATTTTTGAAGATATCATCGAGTTAGGGTATCATGAGAGTTGGAAAGAAAGGAAAGTTGAGTCCTCGATACATTGGACCATTCAAGATTCTTGAGAGAATATGAGAGGTAGCCTACAGGTTAGCAATATCCCCACAGATGTCTGGAATACATAACGTCTTTCATGTATCTATGTTGAGGAAGTACCACCCAGACCCTTCTCATGTCATAGAGTATGAAAAGATGGACATAAAAGAGGACGTGAGCTACACGTCCAGATTCTTGATAGAAAAGAGAAGGTACTTAGGACCAAAAGCATCCCATTAGTGAAAGTTTTGTGGAAACATCACTCAATGGAAGAGACAACTTGGGAATTGAAGAGTCTCATGAAGGAGAAGTACCACTCTCTATTTGATGAGTCGAGTTGAATTTGGAGGACCAAATTCTTTAAAGGTGGGGAGGATGTGAGAAATGAGAATTTTGTATACCCAATTATGAGAATTGTAATTTGGTGTATGTAATCATGATATGTTAATGTACACGTAAGTTTTAAATATGATGAAGTATAAGAAAATGAGGTCTTTAAGTCTTGAAAGTGTATGGATTGAAATATAGACTATGGAGTAGATTTTGAGAAGTTTTACATTGAGTTTTCTGTAAATTCATGCAGCAGCAGTAAAATTTGTGAAGGCTAGATCGATCTCCAAGGATGAGAGATCGATCTCATGGCTCCAAAAAGTAGGAAATGTGCAAGAACTGATAGGCAGATTATAACGACCCTTGACCCTTGAAAATCGGGGGATTTTTTTTAAACTTATTTTACCCACTTATTCCCTTCTTCACTTAGGCTGTACTCCTGTTCAGTGTCAATCCTTAAAAATATTTCACTTCATTTATCCTAATACAGGTTTCATCTCGACACATTATCTTCAATAGATGTATGTGCATACAAATAGTCTGGTATAGGAATAAGAGTGTATACCTCACGCATATACAAAAGGTAGTCTGGGGAAGCTCATATCCGCCACCTACGTTGTCTACGCAGCATTTATTAATTGCAATTCACTGCAAAGATCTGAGAGGTAGAGGGTGAGATTTCGGGAAAAAGCTCAATAAGAAGATGTATTTAAAACGATTCTAGCAATTCAAATGTGCATAAAACATGATAATGCGTATAATGATACTTTCTGAAACTAATAATAATATTGACAGATTAAAGAAAATTAGAAACATCGAGATTCAAAACGTAAATCTTTAGGTATTTGAACTTAACAGATATTACGTAAAACTGGCCGTACATTCAAAATTCCAAACAGGAATACCTATCAAATCCGGTTCTGAAAACAGAGTTTAAATTTTCAAATCGAGACTATATCGGCCATATAATTATCACGTGGCAATAACAAATTTATAACGCGACAATAACAAAGTAATCACGCGACAAAATAACAAGGTAATCACGCGGCAAAATAACAAGGTAATCACGCGACAAAATAACAAGGTAATCACGCCGCAAAATAACAAGGTAATCACGCAGCAAAATAACAAGGTAATCACGCGACAAAATAACCCGGTCATCCTCCATAGAGGGAATTTAGAACTTAAGGGTAATTCCCGACGCCACAAAGGCGAAAAACAGACGCCACACAGGCGAAATACAGGCGCCACGAAGGCGAAATACAGGCGCCACAAAGGCAAAATACAGGCGCCACACAGGCAAATACAGGCGCCACACAGGCGAAATACAGGCGCCACGAAGGCGAAATACAAACGCCACATAGGCGAAACACAGGCGCCACGAAGGTGAAATACAGGCGCCACATAGGCGAAATACAGGCGCCACGAAGGTGAAATACAGGTGCCACACAGGCGAAATACAGGCGCCACGAAGGCGAAATATAGGCGCCACGAAAGCGAATTCAAACGCCACACAGGCGAGTTCAAACGCCACACAGGCAAGTTCAGATGCCACACAGGCAAAGTTAACGTGCGTAAGCACACAACATAAATGGCCCTTAGTCTCAAAACAACTATAGTTTTCATATACGAAAATATCGAAATAAATTCATCTTATTCGAAAGATCATTTTAAAAGACATGCTCATATTCCGAAATCAAATTCAGTTATATACAATTATTCAAAAACATAAACACAGAGAGCATAGTCTTGATCAGAAATATAATTTAGAAACATGCATGAAAATCATACTTCATGTCTTTGCAAGCTTTCTTTATCAAGTTTCGGTAAGTAACTATTACTGTTTTAAATTATATCCCCTTACCTCGATTTAATGAAAATCCCAAATTCGAGCGGTGACGCCTCCTAGTATCTCCCTTAAATCCTTCTATGATTCTCCTCAGACTCTGTCCATAATCCTTGATTACTTCGACTTAGCGAGTCGACGGATCCGGTCCTCTCAATAAATTTCTCGGGGCTCTTCCCCGAATCTCCAAAATTAGTACCCTTATTTTCCTTCCTCGATTTTTTTCCTCTATTTCCAATAATATATATATATTTATTTATATTACTTTCTTCTTCTCTTTCATTTTCTCAATTACTATTTATCCTTTTCTTTTCTCTCTTTTTTTACTATTCATTTGAATTTCCTTTCTTCCCCCCGCCAATTTCTATTTCTTTCTCATTTCTTCCTTGCCCGGCACTGTTCACCGTTTTTCCCAGCTCTCGGTGGCCACCCTTTTCCTTCAGTTTTCCATTTTGCTTCCTTACAGAGGGAAGTCCCGACATTATCCCCCCTCTCCTTCTCCGCCGTTGGCTTCCTCGTTTCAGCCCAAAGCACCATTATTTTAGCCACCTTGCTTGCCACTTGAAGTCCTCTGTTTTTTTTTGGGACTCTCTTCCATCATTCTCGCCACTACCTTATCGCTACCTCTACTCTCGGTTTCACGCTATAGTCCCAGCTTCTGTTTTGGTCTTCTATCTTTCCTGTTCCCTCACTAATCTTCACCTTCATTTCGTGTTTCATGCCATTCTTCATTGCTTCATTACTGTCTTCCACCTCCTCTGCTCGATTTTCCAGTGCCTTAACATCGGAAGGAGACCCCTGCACCATTTTTATCCCTCGGTTCAACCATCATCATCACTGCCTTGCCAGCCTATCTCCTTCTGCTCCCTCTATTTGCCAGTTCAAACTGACTAAGACCGATCCTTCTCGTGTGCTACAACTACTCCTGGTGCTTCAGAATTTTTAGCCCCCTCCCGGTTTTAAGCAGCACTCGAGAGCCTCTGTTTTTGGAAATCGGGGAGAGTCCCTATATTACTTAACCTTTGCTTTGTTTTAGGAGGCCTGAGAATGAACCCCTGAAGCACCGTTGCACCTCCCTGAATCCACAAGGACCGAACCTACTTCTCCCGTCTCCAGTGTCTTCATTTCGGCAGTTTCCTAATTTCTTTACTTCCCTGTTTTTGTTCTCTTTCTTCGCTCAGTGCTCCACCCTCGGCTTCAGTTTCCTGCTCATATTTCCTTCCCAGTTTATAGTCCATTCCCATGCTTTGCAACAGTTTCTTTCCTGGTTTAACTGAACCATCTTCCATAGTACATATATATAATATATAGGCATTTATTCTTGATTTTTCTGCTGTCCGAGCACTACTCTTTCTTTCCCCCATTTTATTTTTGGGTTGCTGAACATCTTGGCAGGTTTTCCATAAGGTTGCGTGCACCCAAGTTATCTCTGCTTTACTGCATTCAGTTTATGAATATGTATATATTTCTTTTCACTTCAGTCAGTTTCCATTCTCTTTTATGCTTCATTCCACACGTTTCCTTTCTTGTCTAGTCAGGCTTCCTTCCTTCCGTTCTTGTCAAGCTGCTCTCATTATCTTATAAAATTATATATGTATTTTTTTTCTTCACTGAACAACTGTAGTTACCAGCTCCCTACATGCTTTGGTTCTCTCCTCCATTTTCTGCTATCCACCATCGCTTCTTATCAGTTTTTTTTACCTTCTCGATTTACTGTCCATTCTCAGACCTTGGGACAGCAAAATCTGAAAATCCTGTCACCTCCTCCTCCTAGGTATTAGACAATGCTACACGTTTCATCCCCATTCCCTGCTATGCTCAGTCGATGGACGTGCATGTTGCCGAGACTGTTTTCTTCACAGACTTTGTCTACTGTTTCTTCATGTCAGTTCCTAACTCATGCCTCACCTCTGGCATGAGCATATATCTGTGTGTAGTAGCTGAGGGATTGAGACATCTTGCCACTGCTCCTCCCCTCTCTAAGTTTCTGTTAATGGCAGCAGGTAAAGGGGTGCCTCAGATTTTATTACCCGATAGCTACCGAATCACTGCCATCCCCTTCATTCGTGTGTGTATATATATATATATATAGGTGCAGATATATATATATATATATATATAGTACTTACCTGTACATATATACATATGTATATTTACATATGTACAGATATATATATATAAATATATTTACATGTATATATGTCCATACCCTTATGCCAAAATTGTAGGAATTATTACACACCCGTAAACTCATACACACACACATATATATATATATATATATTAGTATATCCTTGTACTTGGTAAATCTCCAATCAACAAATATTTCTATTCATGATTAAAATCGGGTAACAAGAAATTTACGGGGTTTACATTCTCCCCACCTTAAGGAATTTGGTCCCCAAATTTAAGAGTACATTTGACCTTAAACCGATGTAGTTACTTCTCTCGCATTAAGCTCTCTAATTCTCATGTGACCTCTTCTGATGTGTGGTACTTTAATAAAATCTTAACCAAAAGGATCGTCTTAGACCTCAATACCTTTTTCTTTCCTGTCCAAGATCCAAATCGATTTCTCCATACGTTATATCCTCTTCCAATTCCAAGGGTTCATGCTTAATCATGTGTCAGATCTGGATGATACTTGCGTAGCATTTAAACATGGAAGACATTGTGAATACTTGATAATTTTGGTGGTAGCGCCAATCTGTAGGCCTTATCTTCCATCCGATTCTAAGATCTTAAAGGCCCAATAGAAAGTAGGATACCAAAACTTATCGCAATTTCACATTTAACCTTTAGACGCGATCTATTCTTAATCATCTCGCTTAATCCAAATCATTTCACATACTAGAAATATTCCCACATTGTTACGTCTATTATCCAAAATATGATCTATATTCAGCATTTATCACGCCTTAAAACTGATCTTATCTCGTATATCAATTATAGCAAAACTATTTCCTTATTCCAATTAAGTCTCGCATTTGAAACATAAGCATAAGCAAATTTACAATCCTTAGACTCGATACGTAATTCATATCCCAAAGTCTCCTTATACCCAAACACTGAATCACCTTAACAGTTTTGGGTCTTTTCTCACTGATTTATAATCATTGTCTTGGGAATCCAATTAACACCCGTTCTTAACATATCGTGACGAAGAAAACTCTGGGTCTCCTTAACAATTAATGCTAGTACACATCAAAGTGATTCACCTAGGCCTATAATCTCCTTTTCATGTAATCATTATAATTGTTTTCCTCAGGATTTTAATTCAATCCTGTAAGCATACTTTATTTATGTGATTCATCTTTTCAGTCACAGGGACTTTACTCTATCACTCTCATTGCTTCCTTAGTACATCACTTTCCGGTCATCCTCTATACCTTGTCATTTTCTTAGTAATCTCGAGAGTATATATATCTCATATTCTCATAGTTGCGCTTTTGCACACTGCTTCCTCAAAATAACATCCAATGGAGCAAATTTAGCTCGATTGAAGATCTTAGTACCTCCCACGAGTTTCTTGGACTTCCACCGTTTCACATCTCTACTTATTTGGATTATTATTCTTCCAAAGCTATAAATTTAATTTCATATTCATCCACAGACTTGTTACTTTATGTTCGATTGCAATCATTTCTTCCATAATTGCCACTTAATTTCATCTGGGATGTGCTGCCGCCTAAAGGCCTTCGAAATGTATCCCATGTAATTTTCTGTTGTTGGCTCTCGAAATAAATCGGAGAACTTCCCTCCGAGTTCAACTTTCCATCTCGATATTGATGCTACAAGGGCTACTTTCTTTATAGTAACACACTCTAAAAATCTATGTAGCTTCTCCAATCCTTTAACACAAAAGTTACAAAAGCAACTTCCTCGGTAAAGTTACTTTTGAAATCATCAAGCTTTTCTATCTCATCCATCCAACACTCTAAATCACTGAATTCTTAACTTTGTTAAAAGTGGAGGCTTAAACTCTTAAAACTGCCCACAGTCTATTAAGCTCACAGTCATACTTTAAGAATCCATCCAAGTTTTTCAATTTTCCATTATAATTGGATTCTTGATTCCAGTATGTAATAGCATACTATCCTCCAAAGTCAGCTCTGTCTCTATCTGTTAGTGAACTTACAGACATTTCTTAACTTCACTGCTCATAACGTTGGGTCACACCTTTCAATGGATATAAATCATAATTCATACTCATTGACAGATCGACTTCCTTGTGCTAGACCCCTAAATTCCATTCGTAGTTTTCTTAATCTCATTCATTCAATTTTCTATAACTATCGGGTCTTTTATCCCATTTGACAATGGTGGTCTGCAGTTCTTAAACTGTCTCATCTAGTGTAGCTCTGACTCCTACTCAAGTCATCATCATTCTACTGTGGGGCTACAGGAGCATGCATATTTGTAGTTCTGAAACATCTCTACAGGCTGTGTCGACGCATAGGGAGTAATCTGTCTGTCTATTCTTCCGTCTACCCCATCATCTAACATAGTCTGTGTCTTAATTTCCTAAAATATGTTCAATACTCCACTCAATCTTAGCAAAGTGTATCTCAGTACCTTCTGTCCTTTCTACAGGACCTGATGGAGCACGCTCAACATCAGTTTCAATCTCGGTATCATTTATGAGTCTCATATGATGACTCTGCATGATTCTCAGGCCTATCTCTCGGCCTCTCGCTCGTGATCTAAATTATCAAGTAAACCCAACATTAAGTCTTAACTTAATTAGGTATACTTACTCTACAACCAGACAAGCACAAACATTTGGATGTAATCATATCCTTATTATTGACACTGACAGTACTAGACAGCCTTTGCTCTGATACCACTAAATGTAACGACCCTTGACCCTTAAAAATCGGGGGATTTTTTTTGAACTTATTTTACCCACTTATTCCTTCTTCACTTAAGCTGTATTCCTGTTCAGTGTCAATCCTTAAAAATATTTCACTTCATTTATCCTAATACAGGTTTCATCCTGACATATTATTTTCGATAGATGTCTGTGCATACAAATAGTCTGGTATAGGAATAAGAGTGTATACCTCACGCATATATAAAAGGTAGTCTGGGGAAGCTCATATCTGCCAGCCTACGTTGTCTACACAGCATTTATTAATTGTAATTCACTGCAAAGATCTGAGAGGTAGAGGGGTGAGCTTTCGGGAAAAAGCTCAATAAGAAGATGTATTTAAAACGATTCTAGCAATTCAAATGTGTATAAAACATGGTAATGCGTATAATGATACTTTCTGAAACTAATAATAATATTCACAGATTAAAGAAAATTAGAAACATCGAGATTCAAAACGTAAATCTTTAGGTATTTGAACTTAACAAATATTACGTAAAACTGGTCGTACATTCAAAATTCCAAACAGGAATATCTATCAAATCCGGTTCTGAAAACAGAGTTTAAATTTTCAAATCGAGACTATATTGGCCATATAATTATCACGTGGCAATAACAAATTTATCACGCGGCAATAACAAAGTAATCACGCGACAAAATAACAAGGTAATCTTGCTGTAAAATAACAAGGTAATCACGCGGCAAAATAACAAGGTAATCACGCGGCAAAATAACCCGGTCATCCTCCGTAGAGGGAATTCAGAACTTAAGGGTAATTCCCGACGCCACAAAGGCGAAAAACAGACGCCAGACAGGCGAAATACAGGTGCCACGAAGGTGAAATACAAGCGCCACGAAGGCGAATTAGAGGCGCTACACAGGCGAATTACAGGCGCCACACAGGCGAAATACAGGCGCCACGAAGGCGAAATACAGGTGCCACACAGGCGAAATACAGGCGCCACGAAGGTGAAATACAGGCGCCACATAGGCGAAATACAGGCGCCACGAAGGCGAAATACAGACGCCACACAGGCGAAATACAGGCGCCATGAAGGTGATATACAGGCGCCATGAAGGCGAGTTCAAACGCCACATAGGCGAGTTCAGACGCCACACAGGCGAAGTTGACGTGCGTAAGCACACAACATAAATGGCCCTTAGTCTCAAAACAACTATAGTTTTCATATACGAAAATATCGAAATAAATTCATCTTATTCGAAAGATCATTTTAAAAGACATGCTCATATTCCGAAATCAAATTCAGTTATATACAATTATTCAAAAACATAAACACAGAGAGCATAGTCTTGATCAGAAATATAATTTAGAAACATGCATGAAAATCATACTTCATGTCTTTGCAAGCTTTCTTTATCAAGTTTTGGTAAGTAACTATTACCGTTTTAAATTATATCCCCTTACCTTGATTTAACGAAAATCTCGAATTCGAGTGGTGACGCCTCCTAGTATCTCCCTTAAATCCTTCTATGATTCTCCTCAGAGTTTGTCCATAATCCTTGATTACTTCGACTTAGCGAGTCGACGGATCCGGTCCTCTCAATAAATTTCCCGGGGCTCTTCCCCGAATCTCCAAAATTAGTACCCTTATTTTCCTTCCTCGATTTTTTCCTATATTTCCAATAATATATATATATATATATTTATTTATATTACTTTCTTCTTCTCTTTCTTTTTCTCGATTACTATTCATCCTTTTCTTTTCTCTTTTTTTTTTACTATTCATTTGAATTTCCTTTCTTCTTCCTGCCAATTTCTATTTCTTTCTCATTTCTTCCTTGCCCGGCACTGTTCACCATTTTTCCTAGCTCTCAGTGGCCACCCTTTTCCTTCAGTTTTCCATTTTGCTTCCTCACAGAGGGAAGTCCCGACATTATCCCCTCTCTCCTTCTCCGCCGTTGGCTTCCTCGTTTCAGCCCAAAGCACCATTATTTTAGCCACCTTGCTTGCCACTTGAAGTCCTCTATGTTTTTTTGGACTATCTTCCATCATTCTCGCCACTACCTTGTCGCTACCTCTACTCTCAGTTTCAAGCTATAGTCCCAGCTTCTGTTTTGGTCTTCTATCTTTCCTGTTCCCTCACTAATCTTCACTTTCATTTCGTGTTTCATGCCATTCTTCATTGCTTCATTACTGTCTTCCACCTCCTCTACTCGATTTTCCAGTGCCTTAACATCGGAAGGAGACCCCTGCACCATTTTTATCCCTCGGTTCAACCATCATCATCATCACTGCCTTGCCAGCCCGTCTCCTTCTGCTCCCTCTATTTGCCAGTTCAAACTGACTGAGATCGATCCTTCTCGTGTGCTACAACTGCTCCTGGTGCTTCAAAATTTTTAGCCCCCTCCCAGTTTTAAGCAGCAGTCGAGAGCCTCTGTTTCTGGAAATCGGGGAGAGTCCCTATATTGCTTAACCTTTGCCTTGTTTTAGGAGGACTGAGAATGAACCCCTGAAGCACCGTTGCACCTCCCTGAATCCACAAGAACCGAACCTACTTCTCCTGTCTCCAGTGTCTTCGTTTCGGCAGTTTCCTAATTTCTTTACTTCCCTGTTTTTGTTCTCTTTCTTCGCTCAGTGCTCCACCCTCGGCTTCAGTTTCCTGCTCATATTTCCTTCCCAGTTTATAGTCCATTCCTATGCTCTGCAACAGTTTCTTTCCTGGTTTAATTGAGCCATCTTTCATAATACATATATATAATATATATGCATTTATTCTTGATTTTTCTGCTGTCCGAGCACTACTCTTTCTTTCCCCCATTTTATTTTTGGGTTGCTGAACATCTTGGCAGGTTTTCCATAAGGTTGCGTGCACCCAAGTTATCTCTGCTTTACTGCTTTCAGTTTATGAATATGTACATATTTCTTTTCACTTCAGTCAGTTTCCATTCTCTTTTATGCTTCATTCCTCACGTTTCCTTTCTTGTCTAGTCAGGCTTCCTTCCTTCCGTTCTTGTCAAGCTGCTCTCATTATCTTATAAAATTATATATGTATTTTTTTTACTTCACCGAACAACTGTAGTTCCCAGCTCCCTACATGCTTTGGTTCTCTCCTCCATTTTCTGCTATCCACCATCGCTTCTTGTCAGTTTTTTTTACCTTCTCGATTTACTGTCCATTCTCAGACCTTGGGACAGTAAAATCTAAAAATCCTGTCACCTCCTCCTCCTAGGCTATTAGACAATGCTACATGTTTCATCCCCATTCCCTGCTATGCTCAGTCGATAGACGTGCATGTTGTCGAGACTGTTTTCTTCACCGACTCTGTCTACTATTTCTTCATGTCACTTTCTAACTCATGCCTCACCTCTGGCATGAGCATATATCTGTGTGTAGTAGCTGAGGGATTGAGACATCACGCCACTGCTCCTCCCCTCTCTAAGTTTTTGTCAATTGCAGTAGGTAAAGGGGTGCCTCAGATTTTATTACTCGGTAGCTACCGAATCACTGCCATCCCCTTCATTCGTGTGTGTATATATATATAGGTGCAGATATATATATATAGTACTTACCTGTACATATATACATATGTATATTTACATATGTACAAATATATATATATAAATATATTTACATGTATATATGTGCATACCCTTATGCCAAAATTGTAGGAATTATTACACACCCGTAAACTCATACATATATATATATATTAGTATATCCTTGTACTTGGTAAATCTCCAATCAACAAATATTTCTATTCATGATTAAAATCGGGTAACAAGAAATTTACGGGGTTTACACAGATCGATCCCATAGGCAAGAAGATCGATCTCAAAATGTTTTTGTAAACAGAAGATCAATCTCCTCAAGGAGCAGATCGATCTCATGAAGCATTCTGTAAACTGAAGATCGATCTCATAATTGAAGCAAATCGATCTCACGAAGCAATTAAGAGATCGATCTCACCCCGTGACAGATCGATCTCCTAGGAATAAAATTACCCCAAAACTTTCCCAAATTTAAAGAGAGATCGATCTCATCAAGGACCAGATTGATCTCCTACCTTCGGCCTATATAAGGACCCCTTTGTTTTCTAAAAATTCATTCTCTCTTTCTCTTTAGAAACCAAAAACCTAACCTTCTTTCTCTTCCAAATCGCACATTTCTGTTCGAATCAGAGGTTGTGGCAAGACGGAAAGTTGTTCCTTATCTAAAGGAGAACAACATACTTTAAAATCGAAAGACGGATCGAATCGAGGTGCGAATAGAGTTCTCCATAAATTTTGGGAAATTTCTAAGCTTAAATCTTTGATATTGAGGTGCTTTTGGTGATTGTGACTATGGGTGTTGTGAAAAAATAGTGAGGAAATGATTAGAGTTGATGAAATTATGATTTTGTTGGAATGATGATGATATTATGCAATTTTTGGTAATTTTGGGATTTTGACTATAAATTGGAATCGAGATAATGAGGTGATTTTTGGCGTGGATATTATGCATGAAAAATGTAGGATTTGAAATGTAGTGGATAAGAATGTGGATTAGGATAGAAATATGAGAAAAATGAGGTTTGTAGTATTTAACGAGAATATGAGCAAATATGTGCTCCATGATGTGATTGAGATGAATTATTGATGTTTTAACATCGTTTGGACAGCCCGGGAGTTGCAAAGAGGAATGCATGGCTAGTCCGTCGTTTGGAGGAACGATTGCACTATACGAGGCGCAACGAGGTAAGGGAAAACTTAAACTTATTTGTGTAGCGATTTTGTGATGATATTGTAGCATGAAATGTGATTTGAGAAAACAAACATGTTTTTATGAGTTGTGTATGAGTTATTACACACGATTTTATAGCTGGTTGGGGCTCAATTATTTTGAGTTGTAAATTAAATGTGAAACTGTTTTACAACTGTTTGAGTTTAAAAAGTGAAAAATGATTTGGGCTCAACATTAAGGCGTATTGATATTTGAGAAATGTGTGCGTGGTTTTATCGGTTTGAGCTCAGTTTTGTCATGTTTTATGTTGAGTACAAAACGATTTTGAGATGTGTTTTTTGAGAAAAACCATTATGAGCACTACGTGAAGGCAAAACAGTTTTATTTGATAATGGCTATTATTGAGACTTAGGCATGTCATGTTGAATACACATCGGTCTTTGCTCTGGTAGCATGTAAGATCGGGTCATGCTATAGTAGCACGTAAGATCGACTCTTTCGTTCTGGTAACGTGAGATGACCCCATTCCGCGGCAGTGATGGGTGACATTGCTCTGATAGCATGTAAGACCGGGCCGTGCTTTGATAGCATGCAAGACCGATGGCTATACGACTCTGATCAAGTCTACAGTGAACCATAGCCATGGGTGTATTATTGTCGACGAAATCTCTCGATTGGGGATGTCCGCCTAGGGGACGAGTTCAATCATTTTGATATGCCAAGACGAGTTTTTATAGGAGTTTTATTGCCTAGTCTCCTTTTTATACACATGAGATTGTGTCTGGTGGCTGCGCCACGTGCATTACAATATGTAGTGATTTTTATCACGTTTTTATGTGAAAAGCCATTATCGCATCCTGATTTCCACATGCTTGTAATTACTTGTAATTATGGTTTGAGACATTTATTATCATGTTTCTACATGAGCTTTAAGAAATGAGTTGAGATGTTGTTTTAATTATTTATGCTACACTTTTCTACTGAGTTTATTGGGTTTCCACCCACATAACAAAATGATTGTGCTGTATAAATCATTATTTTATAAATGAGTCCCTTAACCCCTTACTGAGCGATTTAGAAGCTCACCCTGTTTTATCTCCCCCCAGATTTCTTCCAGTGAAGAGAGTTTTCCCTGCGACGTACGGAGTAGTGGCTAGTGGAGGACTTGAGCTCCAGGACATATATTGTACTTTGAGGTATAATTTATCATTTCATGTACCCAGACTAAAGTTGTATTTACTGACACTTGGTTTACAATGATGTATGGGATGTATTAGGATTAATTAACCTTGAATTTAGCAATGTATATGGTATGATTATGAGATGATGAGATCCTGAGGTGAAAGTTATAAATTATGCATGATGATGCATGACACTGCCAGGAATGCACCTTTCATTGTGAATGATGTGAAAAAGTTTTAAATTTACCTTGTTTTTTGCGCTTTCGGGGCGTCACAGTTACCATGCTTGAGATCACTCGCACATGATTTTATGACATGATTGATAGCCGTGCTAGGAGCTTTGGGTAGACTAGGTGTCGCACTGATTAAATAGGCTCACACGTACATTTTGAGATGTGGCGTGATATGATGTGTTGATATAGGTCCACAGAGTACGCTATACCATGCAAGTAGCATGGAGTGCGTTGTACCGTGTTGAGATTGTGATATGTCATCTTCAAACGATGTTTAGATCTGCTATGGACCGGCGGGCTGGACGTGACACACCTCCCGTGTTTAAGCAGATAGTGGTGATACCCCGCACACCTGATTAGTGTAGCCTGGGATCACAGGATATGGCTATAGTCCTAGAGGAGATTTCTCTTATTATATTGCCTATCTCACATGTCTATTATTTTATGAATAAATCCATGTTTGAAATGCTTTGTGGGTCAGGACAGTCCAAGGGAGGGGCTAAATCCTGACAAGTGTTTATTTTATGAGATGAGATAGTTTGATAATGGCTTTAAAGTGCACTTACGCATGATGATTTTTCCATGCCTTATTTATGAAATATGCATGATGATTTATGTCATGCTTTGAATTTTGATTTGTGTACTAACAAATAGCATGATTTGCTTTACATGCCTTTAACACAAGCATGAATTAATGCTTTTGAGGTGTGAATGAGAAATTGTATGGTTTTGAGCATGGCATCACGATCACGTAGATAGTACAGTATCTACCTGTTCGCATGATTGCCTTACTGAGCGTGGTGTTTGCACACCCCCTTATTTTCCCCCTCTCTACAGAGCTTTGAGTATAGACTAAGAGCGACTGGAGGCTTTCCCTTTTTGGTATCCGCTGCACCCCATCGCATAAGGTTCACACACTGACGTAATTTTTGTATCTAAACTCTCTATAGCATAATAGCATTTTGAATGTAACCATTGGGGATGTAAAGCAATGTAAACACATGTAAACAACAACTCTGATTTATTTATACAAGTGTTTACTTCTAAAATATAATGCAAATTAAATTGTTGGTTGGATGAGGTAGACATTGACACATAGCCCAACTGTTAAGAGTGTAACTGTTTACGATCGAGATAAGGTAAGAACGAAAAAGAAATAATATATGAAAAGTGAAAAATTTGTGACCATTTTTGGTAAGTTGAGGGTCATGACAGAAGTTGGTATCAGAGCTGAGCTGGTCTGACGTGTGTCGGTGTCTAAAATAATTAACAAATTGGAAAATTACATCCCCATGTTACTGTACTTATTTAGATGCAAAATTGTGTGTGTGTCGATGGGTTGACTAAGAAATTGATATGTATGTAGGGAATTCAGCATTATGCCTAGTACCGATCGAGGTAAAGGGGCGAGAACGCAAACTAGAGGCCGTAGAGGTAGGCCTGGGGGTAGTGCTGAGCCAGAAACACATGAGACTCAGGATGAGATTAAGGTGGAGGTTGAGGTTGAGCATGCTCCACAGGGTCCAGAGGAGAGACCCGAGAGTATCGAGGCACACTTGGCGAGGATTGAGCGGAGTATAGAGACGATCTTGGAGTTGGTCACTCAATCATTACCTGGAGTTTGGGGCAGACATAGTCCTGCTACACAGGGTGATGCCGAGCAGGCGGCAGCTCCTGAGGCACGGGCATGACCAGCCCAGAGACCTCAGACGACAGATACGCCTACACCCCCACCAGCACAGGATGTGCCTACACTTGTTGTTATACCACAGGGAAGTAGAGGCTGGGGTTATGGATGTGATTTGGATAGATTGTGGCAGTTCCAGAAGTTTGGATCGTGACCTTTCAGTGGAGTTAAGGACCCAGTAGCTGCAGAGGATTGGATAAACGAGATTGAGAAGTTATATGGGTTCTTCGAGTGCACTACTACCGAGATGGTAGCTTTTGTCGCATTCATGCTGAAAGGATCAGCAGAACATTGGTTGAAATCCACCAGACCTATTTTAAGAGCCCGACATACAAAAATCAACTGGGATGTGTTTTTAGAGGCTTTTCAGAGACAGTATGTTTCGGATACTGCACAACGAAAGATGAAGATGGCATTTTTGGGACTGACCCAAGGGAGTAGGACGGTGGATGAGTATGAGACAACTTTTATCTCCCTGGGCAGATACGATCCCAATACGATGGGTAATGAGGTCGAGAAGATCGAGAAGTTTGTAGATGGACTAAGCCCAACCATCAAGTCCAGATTGGTTCCCTTAGATATACCGACCTACGAGGAGGCAATGTGCAGGGCGCAATTGTGTGAGCAAGATGTGGATAGAATCGCCTCAGAGTTTGGAAAGGTTAGTAAAGTGAGGGACAGAGATAAAAAGAGACTAGTGTTGGACAGGGGCTTCAGTTATACGAGAAACAAGAGATTTGCTGGGAAGAGGCTGAGGATCTAGGAGATCCGGGAGAGAACAGTTAATCCTCCCATGTATTCAGCTATAGCTCCAGCTAAGGGAATTATGATTGGAGGGCTACGACCTACTACGGAGTAGTGCAGCAAGTGTGGTAGATACAATGGTACTCGACCATGCTATAGACCTCCTACAGTATGCTTCAGATGTGGGAAACCAGGGCACATAATCTGATATTGCCCAGAGATGACAGAGAGAGCCTCATAGAAGGGCAGGGAGCCAGAGAGAGCTCTAGTTGGTGCAGCTGCTCCAAGGAGGAGGGCTACAGCTAAGGAAAGAGGGTGAGTGTATGCACTGGACCAGGACACTGTGGATCAGTCTTCGGATGTGGTTGAAGGTACCATCCAAATCTTTGATTTAGAAGCATTTGTATTATTTGATCCTGGTGCCATGCATTCCATTATATCGCCATTCTTTGCACATAAATTGTTGAAGCATGTAAAACCCGCGCTGCTAGATAAGATGTTGATGATATCTACCCCTATGAATGATAGTCAATTGACTGAGCATGTATATAGAAATGGTAAGATGAGGATAGAAGGTAAAGAAATGGCAACCGATTTAATTTTTCTAAATATGAATGATTTTGATGTAATCCTAGGGATGGATTGGCTGGCTGCAACCATGTTGTTATGGATTGTGGTGCTAGTACACTGACTTTTCCAAAAATGGATAATCTTGTTGTAAGTTTTGTGAAATGAAATGAAAGACATGGTTAATGTAAATAAAAAAGTATGGTCTTAATACATGATGTCTGAGAGATAAATCTGTTTATCAATTATGCATGTTATGTGATGACTTTTGTTACTAACGGTGGAAAGAATAATGTGAAGGGTTCATTGCTTATGTGATTGAGACGGATAAGCACGTCCGGAGTTGATAGACATCCCAGTGGTTAAGGAATTTTTAAATGTCTTTTCGGATGAATTATCAGGGTTACCTCCAGATAGAGAAATGGAATTTTGTATATACTTAGCACCTGATACAGAGCCGATATCTAAGCCACCGTACAAAATAACTCAAGTTGAGTTGGAAGAATTAAGGAAGCAGTTACAGGAGTTGCTGGAGAAGAGGTTCATTAGGCCGAGCGTCTCACCTTATGGAGCACTGATTTTATTTGTAATGAAGAATGATGGAACCCTCCAACTGTGTATAGATTACCGGTTGTTGAATAAGGCCACCATCAAGAATAAGTATCGCCTTCCACTCATCGATGACTTGTTGGATCAGCTTAGGGGAACGCAGGTCTTTTCTAAGATGGATTTAAGATCTGGGTACCATCAGTTGAAGATACGGAGTGGAGACGTACCCAAGACAGCTTTTTGCACTTGGTATGGACATTATGAGTTTATGGTTATGCCATTCGGGTTGACAAATGCTCCTACGACTTTTATGTCATTGATGAATAAGGTATTTCACTAGTATTTGGATTGATTTGTTATTGTGTTTATTGATGATATACTAGTGTACTCAAGATCTAGAGAGGAGCATGAACAACATTTAAGGATAGTGCTATAGACCCTCCGAGAGAAGAAGTTGTATGCTAAACTCAAGAAGTGTGACTTTTGGTTGGAACAGATCTCTTTTCTGGGTCATATGGTATCGAAGGATGGTGAGTCAGTGGATCCATCAAAGATTGAGGCAGTGATACAATGGCAGAGACCCCAGACAATGACAGAGATCAGAAGTTTCCTAGGTTTAGCTGAATATTATAAACGCTTTATGGAGGGATTCTCGAGATTAGCTACTCCTTAGACACGTCTCACGAGGAAGAATGTTGAATTCGTGTGGGATGATAAGTGTAAGGAAAGTTTTCAGGAGTTGAAAAGGAGATTAACCATAGTTTCAATCTCACCATTCCTACCAGCTCAGGAGGTTTCTTAGTGTATACAAATGCTTCACACTAAGGACTGGGCTTTGTATTGATGCAGGATGGGAAGGTAGTAGCCTATGGATCAAGACAGTTGAAGGATCAAGAGAGGAACTACCTGACCCACGATTTAGAGTTGGTCGCTGTAGTGTTTGCATTGAAAATATTGTGCCACTACCTTTATGGATAGAAATTTCAAGTATATACAGATCATAAGAGCCTTAAGTACCTATTCTCACAGAAAGAGTTAAACATGAGACAGAGGAGATGGCTCAAACTTTTAAAGGATTGTGATTGTGAGATCCTGTACCACCTGGGTAAGGCAAACGTAGTGGGAGATGCATTGAGTAGAAAGCATCTCGGGTTGGTGTCATTCATGATGATCAGGGAACACGAGCTGTTGGAACAGTTCACGAACCTCAGTTTAGATGTGACCCCGCCTGATGCTAAAGTGGCTTTATGATAGCTAGCCTGCAGTTAGAACCGGATCTGGTAGATCGAATCTGGCAAGCTCAGTGGATTGATCCGCAGTGCAGTGATATTGTCGGGTAGATATAGAGGGGTACAAAGATGAACTTTGAGTTGAGTTCAGATGGATTGTTGTGGTTCAGAAACAGGATATGTGTTCTTAATGATCCAGAGATCAAAAAGTTGATCTTGACAGAGGCACGCTCATCGAGGTATACGATATATCCAGGGAGTACTAGGATGTATCAAAACCTTCGAAAAGTTTATTAGTGGTCTGGGATGAAGAAAGACATTATTGAATGTCGCTAAGTGTCTCGTTTGTTAGCAGGTGAAGGTAGAGCATCAAAAGCCTGCAGGATTATTGCAGCCTCTACCGATACCGACATGGAAGTGGGAGCATGTGACCATTGATTTTATGATGGGATTATCGATAACCAGCGGAGGTCATGATGCCATATGGGTGATTGCATATCGATTGAGAAATTAGCCCATTTTCTAGTTATGAGAGCTACTAATACTCTGAGCCAGTTAGCGAACTTGTATGTGCCCGAGATAGTGAGGCTACATGGAGTTCCAGTGAGCGTTGTTTCTGATAGGGATGGCCTCTCCACTTTCCACTTCTGGAAACATTTTTAGGAAGCGATGGGGACCCAGTTGAGTTTTAGCACCGCGTTTCATCCTCAGATAGATGGTCAGTCAGAGAGGACTATACAGACCTTGGATGATATGTTGAGAGCGTGTGCATTGGATTTTGAAGGCTCTTGGGATGACCATATTCCACTCGCAGAGTTCGCTTATAATAACAATTTTCATGCGAGTATAGGGATGGTGTTATATGAGGCACTATATGGGCATAGATACTGTTCCCCTATTGGATGGGAAGAGGTTGGTGATAAATAGATCTTTGCTCCTGACTTGGTTAGACAAGCCTCTGAGGATGTCCAGTTGATTTGTGAGAGGTTACAGACAGCCCAGAGCAGACAAAAGAGTTATGCTGACATGAGACGGAGACCACTAGAGTTTAATGTGGGTGAGTCAGTGTTTTTGAAGATTTCTCCCTCAAAGGGGATTATGAAATTCAAGACGAAGGGGAAGTTGAGCCCGCGATATATAGGGCCATTTGAGATACTTGACACAGTGGGAGATAAGGCATACAGGCTAGCATTGCCACCTGAGCTAGCAAATGTACATAACGTCTTCCACATATCCATGTTACGGAAGTACCACCCGGACCCGACACATGTGATATGGTATGAGCCTTTGGAGCTCAATGAAAGCATGACATACATTGAGAAGTCAGTTCGGATATTGGATAGAAAAGAGAAAGTGTTGAGAACAAAGACAATTCCCTTAGTGAAAGTTCTTTGGCAACATCACATGGTGGAAGATGCCACATGGGAATTGGAGAGTTTGATGTGAGAGAGGTATCCTGAGTTATTCACGGATTAATTTGGTTCCAATTTAGAGGATCAAATTTTCTAAGTGGGGGAGGATGTGAGACCCCATATATGTTTATCCTTGTATTTATGTAAATGGAAATATGATATGGATGATTTTGGATCAAGTATTTATGAATTCATGAGTATGGTGATGTACTTGTAATGCGAAGCATAAGTGATGTAAAGTCCATAAATTCAACGTACACACTTGTAATAAGAGTTTGTGATGTACGTATAAGTTTCATTATGTATGAATATGAAGAAATGGACTTTTGTATGTGATGAATGTAAGTGGAATGAAAAATGAGTAATGAGGTAATGCAAGGAAGTTGCATAAGTGGTGTGAATCTTTATGCATCCATTTGGTTTTTGTATCATACATCTTTGGTTATACGAGGAATAAACACAAGTTTGAATGTGTATAAAGTATGAATGGATGTCATTTTCAAGCCTTAAAGGTGATCGGATGAGAAAATGACTATGGCACAAAATGTATGAAGTTTGGTATGAGTTGCTGCAGAAAACTGCAGATAATCATCTCATAGGATGAGAGATCGATTTGGAAGAGCCAGAATGCTCTTATTCAAGCCATAGGAACAGGGCAAATCGATCTCCAATGGGGCCAGATCGATCTGCTAAACATTCTGTAATGAGAAGATAAATTCTTAAGGTAAGTAGATTGATTTTCTTAGCTCTCGGGTTGGAGCAGATCGATCTCCATAACTCTCTGCCTGAGAGATATTGATCTCAAGCCCTCGATAGATCGATCTCATGCCTTTAAAATGCCGAGAAAAAGAGAGATTTAAGAGGACCAGATCGATCTCCTTCCAATACAGATCGATCTCATCAAGCAATTTCTATAAATAGGTGCAGTTGAAATTTGTATTTCTCGGACAAAACCATTTCCTTTCCATTTTCAACCCAAAACCTAGTTTTCTCTCTCTAAATCTGCCATTTTCATAAAGATTTGAGGGAAGGCTATTAGATACAAAGTTGTTCACATCAAGGAGAAGAACAACATAGTTTGGAGGCATTTCTCCATTTGTTGGATTTAAGGAGCAAGGGGCATTTCCATTTGGAGCAAGGAGGAAATCCAAAGAGGTGAGTTTCTAGTGCACCAATCCAAGTACATTTGTTTAGTTATTGGTTATGAAGTTGATTTGGTGTGCATATTTATGGTAGAACCACCTAGAGGGTCATGAAACAATTACAACCTAGAAATGGGTTAGTGTTAGAAAGTGGAGTGTAGAGGTATTAATGATGAATGAGATATTTCAAGGTGATAATGGTGTTGTGGGTATGAATTTAAGATGGTGTTATGGAATGAATTGTGAGGCTTACTCAAAAAGGGTAAAATGAGTATTAAGGCATTGGGTAAAATGCACAGTTGAATGAGAGTTAGCAACATTAACTCAAGTGTTTGATGAATGAATTGCAGCTCCCGAGGATACACCGGAGCAAGTTGAGCCAAAAACATGAGCAGCTAAGAGGAAGAGAGTCGCACAGGGAGTAAATCGAGGTAAGGGAATTGTGTGGACTCTTAGAGATATCTGTGCGAAATTTGGGCGCTTAATGTTTTCTAGAGTGCATGTGGTAATAGGAAATCAATTAGGTGATTGAAGGGCAAGAATTGGGTTTTGATGAAATGTGCATGAAAACAAAAGCATGATGCTTTGAAAACCTTGTTTTATTGCTTTTTAGCAAATGTTTTGTAGGTTGGCTAACATTTGAATTGATTTGCATAAGAAATATCTTGATTTGGTTTTATAACCATGCTTTGCAAAGAATTAAGCCACCTACATGGTTTTCGTGAGAATGAAAGGGTGCTAGAGTATCACTTGCACGAGATTTGCTATGTTTTTACACGCATGAGTGCTGGAGCTTAGCTCGCACTAGTTTTCATATGGATTTCTATGATGTTGTGCTAGAGTTGAGCTCGCACAAACTTTATATTGGTTTTGTCATGGTGCGGGAGCATAGCTCGTATTAGATGCCCATCATACTTGTTGTCGTGCTTGAGATCACTCGTACGTGATTTTATGACATGATTGATAGCCGTGCTAGGAGCTTCGGGTAGACTGGCTGTCGCATCGATTAAATAGGCTCGCACGTGCATTTTGAGATGTGGCGTGATATGATGTGTTGATATGGGTCCACGGAGTACGCTGTACCGTGCAGGTAGCTGGAGTACATTGTACCATGTTGAGATTGTGATATGCCGTCTTTGGACGATGCTTAGATCTGCTATGGACCAGCGAGCAGATAGTGGTGATACCCCGCACACCTGATAAGTGTAGCCTGGGATCACAGGATATGGCCATAGTCCTAGAGGAGATTTCTTTTATTATATTACCTATCTCAAATGTCTATTGTTTTATGAATAAATCCATGTTTGAAATGCTTTGTGGGTCAGGACAGTCCGAGGGAGGGGCTAACTCCCGACAAGTGTTGATTTTATGAGATGAGAAAGTTTGATAATGACTTTAAAGTGCACTTACTCATGATGATTTTTCCATGCCTTATTTATGAAATATGCATGATGATTTATGCCATGCTTTGAATTTTGATTTGTGCACTAACAAATATCATGATTTGCTTTACATGCCATTAACACAAGCATGAATTAATGCTTTTGAGGTGTGAATGAGAACTTGTATGGTTTTGAGCATGGCATCACGCTCACGTAGATAGTGCAGTATCTACCTGTTCACATGATTGCCTTACTGAGCATGTTGTTTTCTCACCCCCTTATTTTCCCCCTCTCTATAGAGCTTTGAGTATAGACTAAGAGTGACTGGAGGCTTTCCCTTTTTGGTATCCGCTGCACCCCATCGCGTAAGGTACACACACTGATGTAATTTTTGTATCTAAACTCTCTATAGCACAGTAGCATTTTGAATGTAACCATTGGGGATGTAAAGCAATGTAAACACATGTAAACAACAACTCTGATTTATTTATACAAGTGCTTACTTCTAAAATATAATGCAAATTAAATTGTTGGTTGGATGAGGTAGACATTGACACATAGCCCAACTGTTGAGAGTATAGCTGATCACGATCGAGATAAGGTGAGAACGAAAAAGAAATAATATATGAAAAGACGATTTTTGGTAAGTTGAAGGTAGTGACACGAGGACCTTCCAAGTTAGTTGTATCCACTGCCTATGAATTATGGATTGTAAGAAAACCTGATCTTAGTAATATAAGACCTTGTGGTTGTGCTGCCTATGTTCATGAGCATGCTCATCAACACGACAAGTTAGGTCCAAGAGGAAAAAAAGTATATTTGTAAGATACTCTAAACATTCAGAGGGATACGTGTTCATTGGTGAAAAAACAAGTGGGAGTGTAACTGAATTTGAATCTCGGGATGCCACTTTTCTGGAAAATGGTTTTCCAAATAAGGGTGAGATAAATCAGGAAAAATCTCTTTATGAGATTCAGGATCCAGATGATTTAATTGTTGCAAATCGTTTAATAATTCAACTTGATAATGAACCAATAATATCTCATCCAAGTGGGAGCATGACAAAAGATGATGAATTTGTTTCACAAGAATCACAAGTCAGGCGTAGTAGTCGTGAAAAAGTTCCTCGACGTCGTTTTGACATAGAGGGAGAAGCTTTCATGATTACCCCACAAGATGAAGAAGAGCCAAAGAACATTCAAGAGGCTTTTTCTTGTAATGCAAAAGAAAAGTGGATGAAAGCAATGGAAGAAGAAATGGAGTCTATGAGGTTAAACAATGTTTGGGAATTGGTTAATCTTCCAAAAGCACGCAAAGCAATTGGGAACAAATGGTTTCTCAAAATTAAGCATATGTCAGATGGGGCAATTGAAAGATATAAGGCTCATCTGGTGGCTAAGGGGTATACTCAACAAGAGGGAGTTGATTATGAAGAAACATTCTCTCCTGTTGTAAAATTTACCTCAATACGCTTGATTCTAGCCATAGTTGCAAGTTTATATTTGGAGTTACATCAAATGGATGTAAAAACTGCTTTTCTAAACGGAGAACTGGAAGAGGAAATCTATATGGAACAACCTATAAGTTTCATTGAAAAAGGTCAAGAGCACAAAGTGTGTAGACTATTAAGATAAATTTATGGTCTTAAACAATCTTCCAAGCTGTGGTATATCAGATTTCATCAAGCGATAATTTCTTATGATTTATCATGATTGATGAAGACCACTGTGTGTATGTCCAAAGGTCCAAAGATAAGTTTGTAATCTTGTCACTTTATGTGGATGACATACTGTTGGCTGGAAATGACAAGGAATATATTATTACGGTGAAAAATTTGTTGTCCTCAAATTTTGAAATGAAGGACATGGGCGAAGCAACTTACATACTTGGTGTTAAAATTGAAAGGGATCGTTCTAAGAAATTGTTAGCTCTTTCACAAGATCAATATATTAAGAAAATTCTTGAACAATTCCACATGCAAGACTACAAGCCAATAGATACTCCTATTGCTAAAGGCGAAGGCCTAAGTCAAAGAATGTGTCCTAATACTCCTCAAGAAAAGGAACAAATGGCAAGAGTTCCTTATTCCAGTGCTATTGGAAGCCTTATGTATGTTATGATGTGCACAAGGCTAGATATTTGTTATGTAGTTGGAATGGTAAGTAGGTACCAATCCAATCCAGGACAACCCCATTTGAAATCCGTTAAACGGATATTAAGGTATCTTAAAGGCATTGCAAATGATTCATTGTGCTATCATGAAAGTGATTTGTATTTGATTGGGTATACAGATGCTGATTGGGGAGGAGATTTAGATGAAAGAAAACCTACCTCGGGCTATGTTTTCTTACTGAATAATGGGGCAATCTCATTGAGTAGTAATAAACAGACATGTATAGCTCTTTCCACGATGGAAGATGAATTTGTAGCATTTTTAGCAGCAGTGCAAGAAGTTGTTTAGCTCAAGAGATTTTTGAATCATTTGGGATTTAATAATGATGAATCAAACTCAGTGTTAGTGAACTGTGATAGTCAAGTAGCAATCACATTCACTAAAGATCCCAAATATCATTCAAAAACCAAACATATAGATACCAAGTATAATTTTGTTAGAGACATGGTTGCACGAAAAGAAGTCAACATGCAGTACATTTCTACGCATAAGATGATTGCAGATCCATTTAAAAGCCAATACCTAGAGATGTGTATAATGGACACATTAGAGCTCTAGGATTGCTTAGATTTTGATGTACTTGCTAAGATGTTTTTAGTAAACGATTTACACTTATCTTCTCATTAGTATTTGATGTTAACTAATTTTTATTTCAATTAATGCCTATAAAAATCAATACTTTGTTTTTGTGAAGCATACATACATATATATGTTAAGTACATATACAGTATCATGTTAAAGGTATGTCGGACAGATGATTGGCCTTCTCACACAGGCAATCACCTCTATGGCTCAGTGCCATAGAGATGAGATTAGTTTTAAGCGTTAAGAACTAGAGAGCTCAAGCTTAAAATGGAATCGCCTTGACTGTGAGTCAAGATGAGGTCATATGATAATGAGCTTTATGACCGAAAGTGAATGACCCCACCATTCATTTTATTTGTCTTTGAATGCCAAGTGGAAGTCCTGTTGTTATTTTTAAAGTAAGTAGAGTTGTGGACTCAAGTTAGATACTGAGTGTATCTGAACTAGTATTGAAATTATGATAAAGACAAACGCTCCATAAAAAAAGGGGAGTAATACCGTAGCATGTGTTTCATACCACATGTGCATTATTCGACCAATATAGGTAACAGAAGAATTGATCTCTGCTTTAATGTTGTGTGAGACCCATGAGGTCAAAAGAATCTCAAATTAGTACCCTTATGACTTTCGACTATTTCTTAAAGTTTCAGTTAAATGTTAGCTATCTTGGAATGTTACCAAAGATTATGGATGATTTGATCTAATGGGATGCATTCAGATAGCAGTTGAATTAAAATGGAGAGATTCTAGAAGAAAGGAAGACCATTATGGTGTCACATTTAATTGTATTCACTGGTCGACCAATTATGTTTAGATAGTTAAACATAATTATGAATATGAAAGATTTAATAAAAGAGAGATCATGGGAAACTTGAAATGTGACTGAATGGATCTAGGGTACTGCATACTAACTCTAATTATATTTTGGGTTGCTATATATACCTAACAGTTGTATAGCAACAAGCTCTCGAGACGATAAAGTATGCTGGTCGCACGACCTATTTTCTTGTATGAACTTTTACAGAAAAAAGAGATACGTTCTCTTGAAATTAATTTGAGAGTATAGCACACCCATTATGTGCGAGTGGGAGATGAAGGTTGTCGGGTTCGCCCATAATGAGTAGAACCCGACTTCATCCAAACTGCCTTGCAGTTTGGATAGAAAACTGCCTAAGGTAGTTAAGAAACCAAAAAAAAAATGTGCCACCCTATTTCAAGGCAAATAGGATGGCACACGACTAAAAAAATGATGTATATATAAAGATATTCAATTCTGCCATTTAAGAAGAAGATTGAAAGGAAAATGATGGTAGTAAAAATATAAAGAAAACTCTCGAAGTTCACTCTGCAATTGTTAAGGATTTAGGCTATGATTCATGTACAACTTTCGTTTCGTGATTTTGTACCTGACCAGTGAATCAAGGAAACAATTTCATTCGAAACTGTAAGTGTTTAAATTCCATAAATTATTGTTTGAAAATCGTATGTTCAATCGTATATGTAATTGTTCTCTATATATTTGATTGTGAGTATAATATTGTATGTGGTATATGATTGACGCATGATATTATAAAATCTAACACATTGTGGAGACTGAAATTTGCTAACAAGTTGGCTGCCTCATTTACCACTCTTAGGACATTACTAAATTGACAAGAAATAAAGTGTTCGCATACAATCTTTGTAGTAGAGATAAGTTGTCCAATTGCAGATTGGTCCAATTGTGCAGTCTTCAACCTTTGGGTTATAGAAGAAGTATCCCCTCTAAAATGATTCTATGGAACCCCATATCCAAAGCAAAAGTAGTAGCTCTATAGCTGATATTACTTCCATCATTTGAGGATTTGTGTGATAGTAAGCTAGTATTATCCATGCTGCCATAAAACTACTAGATAATAACTCCTGTACCACTCTTCAGCATTTCCTAATTGGCTGAAACATCATAATTCACCTCATACTAATTAAAGGAAGGGGTTTTCCACTGCACATGCCTTGCTAGTTGAGTGAGGCCTTCCTTTTTGATGTGTATTCATTAGATCCTTATGATATTTGCTTAATAAAGCTACAGATACTAGCAGACCCTCTATATGCCTCACTGTGTACTACTTAATTCCTCTTTATCCAAAGGGTCCATAATATTAACATTAGCAATTGTATCTTATCAAACTCCTAGCTTTTAACCAAGTCTAGGATTCATTAATGATCATCACTTGGACTGGACTTTGGTAAATTTAGGTTTGCTTGGATAAACCAAACATCCTTGAGACAACAACAACCTCGAAATCGCGTATCATATTCTCCTTGACAACACTACACCTGAAACAAATAGAGTATTCCTGTATGTCTCTCCATAAACATGAAGAATACTAAAACAAAATCTTTAAAGGATAATTTGCATCTTCGTTCGAACCGAGATCTTCCATAATAAGTGTTATTATACTCAGAAATAAATATAATAGGAAGTTCATCAATTAGCATCCCACTCCTCGCAAAATAGTGCCCATCATTTGTAAACCTCCATGCTAGAGCATCATCATAATATTGATTGGTTAAGGGAATAGTGAGAATATGTTCTGCCTCCTCTACTTCAAACACACTAAAAAGAAGACCGATGCTCTATTCCCCCATATGATCGTTATTAAGATCAACTACTTTGAGAGTAGTGGCCCAGTCAACTTGCTGAGTTATTGGTAATCCATTTGCCATGAAAAAGAGCCAAGGTTCATGCTAGACTCAAACATCCTTTCTAGTGCTAATTCTCTATATGAGTCCTCGCTTTAACACGGAGTTGGAAGCATAAAGACTTCGCCAAATGTAAGATGGCCTATTCCTTATATCAGCATTAAGGAATCACTGATCAAATATTTCACCCTTAACACAGTATAATAATGAATCAGTGTTTCTTAGTAATCTCTAGCATTGCTTTGTGAAGGTCGCATGGTTGAAGCACCATATATCTCAGAATCCCATACATCCTTTGGTTTTCCCTTACACGTTAATTCCCATTTAGACAATGTACACCTTTGTTTTGGATATATCTTTCCCACCAATATTCATGACGCCATTTTGTTAATATCTAAACTCAAGGTTAAAAAAAAAATCATAATTTCGTATCCTTGTAACATAGCCTTTAGAAACATTTCTTTACCACCACAGGACAAATATTTAACTCTAAACACTCGGATCTTTACAGTAAGCCAATCCTTAATCTCCCTAAAAGCTTGGGGTTTATTTCTTCCAACTATACTAGGCTAGCATAGATATTTCTTAAGGGAGTTGGAGACGTGGATACTTAATAGATGCTAGATATTTCTTTTTTAATTGGGAAAAACATTGAGGCTGAAAATTAAGGAGGATTTGGAAAAATTTATTTGTTAACGTGATGCAGCCATATACCATTGTAGGACAGACTTTAGTTGTGCAGCTTCTTCGGCCTTTACTTTTGCAAACAGAAGGCTATTGTCTGTGACAAACAAACTGTGAGACCTCGTATAGGTTTAACCTTGTATACATGTAAATGAATTCATGAGTATGGTGATAAACTTGTAATGAGGAGCATAAATGATGTAAGGTCCATAAATTCAATGTACACACTTGTAGTAAGAGTTGTGATGTACGTACAAGTTTCATTATATACGAGTATGAAGAAATGGACTTTAGTATGTGATGAAGGTGAGTGGAATGGAAAATGAGTATTGTGGTAAAATGGAATAAGTTGCATAAGTGTTGTAACTCTTGGCACTTCCATTTAGCTAAGTATTGTATACCTTTAGATATACAAAGATTTCCCACAAGTTTTAATGGGTATAAAGTGTAAATTGATGCCATTTTCAAGTCTTAAAGATGATTGGATGAGAAAATGACTATGGCAGAAAATTTAAGATGTTTTGCGTAAAGTTGCTGTAGAAAAACTGCAGTAGAATCTGGAAATATGAAGGCCAGATCGATCTCATAGGATGAGAGATCGATCTGGAAGAGCAAAAAATGCTCTTGTTTGAGTAATGGGACAGGATAGATCGATCTCTAATGGAGCCAGATCGATCTGCTAAACATTCTGTAATAAGTAGATCGATTCTTAAGGTAAGCAGATCGATCTCCTTAACTCTCTGTTTGAGACAGATCGATCTCAAGCCAAGACAGATCGATTTCCTTAAGGGTTCTGTAAAGAGTAGATCGATCTCCTCCAAGACGCAGATCGATCTCCAAGAGGAAAATTGGCCTTCGACAGATCGATCTCATAATGGAAGAAGATCGATCTTGTAGTGGTTGTGTTTGGTAAAAGGACTACCAAACCTTGTAGAGATTGATCTCTACAAGGAACAGATCGATCTCATTTGCCTGCATTTATAAAAAGGGGCTCGGGATTTGACTGAAAACTTAGATTTTCCCTCTCACCAAACCTCACCTGCCATTTTCTCTTAAGATCCAAGCTTTCTCACTCTAAAAATCACTATAGTCCAGCCAGTTTTGGAAGAAGCTCAAGAAGGGAAAGTTGTTCCTTGAAGCAAGGAGAATAACATACCCAAAAATCACACATTGGTGTGACCAAGAGAAGGAGTTCTGGCTACCACAAGTTTGACTAAGTCAAGGGGTAAGCTCTTCAACCTTTAAGCTTCTAAATATGGTTTCTAGACATTTGTAGGATGGATAATATGTGAAATGTTGATAGGAATGATGAATGTAGTGATGGGTGAGTAATATTAAAGGAAATTTATAAAGAGGAAATACATGGAAAAGTGATGGAAAGCTTAAAAGATGGTAAAATGATATTAGTGGAAGAGGGAAATGTGACTTATGGGTTTGAAAAGCATGAATAGATGAATAGAGGACAAGGTGTATGTTTAGTAGAGGAAATAGAAAATAACTTGATGATTTATATGTGCAGCTCGGAATACATGAAACACGACTAACCCAGATTGCGAGTGGAGCAAATGTGATAGAGGAAATACGAGCGCGAATTTGAGGTAAGGGACTGTATGTTAGCAATAGAGGTATTCGTACGTATTTCCCCGCAATTTTAATAGATATGATGCTAGAGATATTATGCTTAGTTATTGAACCAAATATGATTGGAAATGTATTATGATATAATTTGTGAAAGTAGGATTTGGGAAGGAAAAATAGCCTAACATGCATGTTTTTAAGGCATTTACATCTATTCATGATGTTTTGATGTTTTCTCATCCATGTACTGATTTTGAGATTGAGAAATCATAATAGGTAGTTTGGCTAGCATTACATGTTTAGCATGGGACGACATGCTATGTAAATAAACATGTTTTGACTTTTTAAAAGAGAAAATAGCCACCTATCAGATTTGAGATGTGAAATGGTGTTGGAGCATTAGCTCACACCCGTTTTGATGAATTGGACTATGCTGAAGTTTCACTCACATACGTCTGCATGTTTTGATAAACCGTGCTGGAGTTTAACTCGCATGATGGTTTTGAGAAAAGTGCTGGAGCTTTGTTTGCACCTGTTTTTACTGAGTTAAGGTAAACCTGAGGGTTTGGGTCCTAAGGGGATACCGGCTGATGGCCTTAGAACGGGCTGGGCCTTAACAATAAATCATACCGCACTGGAGCCTTACGATAACTGTGTGTCACGCTGATTGTTCGCCTCATATATGAGACATGGTTCAGGATGAAAAGTCACCCGTATAGGTTTAACCTTGTATACATGTAAATGAATTCATGAGTATGGTGATAAACTTGTACTGAGGAGCATAAATGATGCAAGGTCTACAAATTCAATGTACACACTTGTAGTAAGAGTTGTGATGTACGTATAAGTTTCATTATATACGAGTATGAAGAAATAGACTTTAGTATGTAATGAAGGTGAGTGGAATGGAAAATGAGGATTGTGGTAAAATGGAATAAGTTGCATAAGTGTTGTAACTCTTGGCAGTTCCATTTAGCTAAGTATTGTATACCTTTAGTTATACAAAGATTTCCCAAAAGTTTTAATGGGTATAAAGTGTAAATGGATGCCATTTTCAAGTCTCAAAGATGATTGGATGAGAAAATGACTATAGCAGCAAATTTAAGATGTTTTGGGTAAAGTTGCTGTAGAAAAACTACAGTAGAATCTGGAAATATGAAGGCCAGATCGATCTCATAGGATGAGTGATCGATCTGGAAGAGCCAAAAATGCTCTTGTTTGAGTAATGGAATAGGATAAATCGATCTTTAATGGAGCCAGATCGATCTGCTAAGCATTCTATAATGAGAAGATAGATTCTTAAGGCAAGCAAATCGATCTCCTTAACTCTCTGTTTGAGACAGATCGATCTCAAGCAAAGACAGATCGATCTCCTTAAGGGTTCTGTAAAGAGCAGATCGATCTCCAAGAGGAAAATTGGCCTTCGACAGATTGATCTCATAATGAAAGAAGATCAATCTTGTAGTGGTTGTATTTGGTAAAAAGGACTACCAAACCTTGCAGAGATCGATCTCTACAAGGACCAGATCGATCTCATATGCCTACATCTATAAAAAAGGGGCTCGAGATTTGATAGAAAACTCAGATTTTCCCTCCCTCCAAACCTCACCTACCATTTTCTCTCAAGACCCAAGCTTTCTCACTCTAAAAATCACTACAGTCCATCTAGTTTTGGAAGAAGCTCAAGAAGGGAAAGTTGTTCTTTGAAGCAAGGAGAACAATATACCCAAAAATCACACATTGGTGTGACCAAGAGAAGGAGTTGTGGCTACCACAAGTTTTACTAAGGAAAGGGGTAAGCTCTTCAACCTTCAAGCTTCTAAATATGGTTTCTAGACATTTGTAGGATGGATAATATGTGAAATGTTGATAGGAATGATGAATGTAGTGATGGGTGAGTAATATTAAGGGAAATTTATAAAGAAGAAATACATGAAAAAGTGATGGAAAGCTTAAGAGATGGTAAAATGATATTAGTGGAAGATGGAAATGTGACTTAAGGGTTTGAGAGGCATGAATAGATGAATAGAAGACAATGTGTATGTTTAGTAGAGGGAAGAGAAAATAACTTGATGATTTATACGTGTAGCTCGGAATACATGAAACACGACTAACCCAGATCGCGAGTAGAGCAAACGTGACAGAGGAAATACGAGCGCGAATTCGAGGTAAGGGACTGTATGTTAGCAATAGAGGTATGCATACGTATTTCCCTGTGATTTTAATAGATATGACACTAGAGATATTATGCTTAGTTATTAAACTAAATATGATTGGAAATGTATTATGATATAATTTGTGAAAGTGGGATGTGGGAAGGAAAAACAGCCTAACATGCATGTTTTCAATACTTTTACATCTATTCATGATGTTTTGATGTTTTCTCATCCATGTACTGATTTTGAGATTGAGAAATTATAATAGGTAGGATGGCTAGTTTTACATGTTTAACATGGGATGACATGCTATGTAAATAAATATGTTTTGAGTTTTTAAAAGAGAAAATAGTCACCTATCGGATTTGAGATGTGAGATGGTGTTGGAGCTTTAGCTCACACCCGTTTTGATGAATTGGACTATGCTAGAGTTTCACTCGCATACGTTTGTATGTTTTGATAAATCGTGCTGGAGTTTAACTCGCATGATGGTTTTGAGAAAAGTGTTGGAGCTTTGCTCGCACCCGTTTTTACTGAGTTGAGGTAAACCTAGGGGTCTGGGACCCAAGGGGATGCCAGCCGACGACCTTGGAACGGGCTGAGCCTTAACAATAAATCGTACCACGCTGGAGCCTTGCGATGACTGTGTGTCACGCTGATTACTCGCCTATTATATGAGACATGGTTCAGGATGAAAAGTCCATTGGAGCTAGTAGATGGGCTTGGGTCCATGGTCGTACGTTAAACTGTGTAGTTGTCCGTTGGTATACTATGTATTGTGCTAGATGCGCATGAGTACGAGTATCGCGTAGATGACACATGGCGTACCTTATACCATGAGTATATGTGATATAAGGAGATGAGGTTGATTGAGATGAGCCGGAGGGTAGGACTGAACCATCCCCCTTCAGGCGAAGTGATGCCCTGTGCACACCTGGTCAGTGAGGCCTGGGATCACTAACTATGGTCATATGTCATGGATATTTGATTGTCAAAAATTCCATGCCTGTCTCAGAGATACGAGAAATTGCGAAACTCAGAAAAAAGAGAGATTTGGTGAAAACAAATGATTTGAGAAAAGCAAAGAGAGTTTGTGATTTGATAAATCCCTCGATTTGAATGCTCGTGCTATGATAGCACTGTTTATGACATGTTTTTAAATGGGAATATCGTATACATGTTTTCATGAAAATGCTTATATGAGAAATGAATGTTTAAATGCATTTTCTAGTAATATTTCTATTTACATTGAAACATGGTTTTGTTTATGCATGCATGGGCTATGTAGATAGTACAGTATCTACCTGTTAGCATCCATTTCCTTACTGAGCTGTGGTTTGCTCATCCCACTACTTTTCCCCCTACAGATACTGAGAAATAGGGCAGTGCGGTGGTCTTTGGATCTTTTTTTGTGTTGGACAACTCCCACCATTTGTAAAGGTATAAGATTTGTATACACATCAGTATTTTGTATCTATTGTAATGTATCACACAGTCACAAATCAAAATGTAAATAGTGGTATGAGGGATCTTATGTAAAGATATTATTATACAATTAATTTTGTATATCTACACTCACCTGGGAGTGTGAATTAAAGTTTAAATATTTCAGCTGCAAGTTTATAAATTTTAGTAATTGTATCGTCTCACATCCCAACCGTAGTAGCGTAAGTATGGATAAAGGGCACCCGGAAGTGGGGTGTGACACAAATGGGTGATCTTTAGTCCCCTCCTAGAAACTTAGGCCCAATGCAGTAAACTTTCTCGTTAATGTTAGTCAAATGAGAAGGTAAACATCGATACATATCAAAAATAAGTACAGAGATAGATGGCACCCATCGCGTAGTTAGGATAATAAATTGAGTTGGTGTGTCATTCATTAATAATGAGTATGAAAGAGTTAACACACACTGCATTATCAAGGAAATCCATTAAGAATGGAAACCTAATCATAGCATCTTAGCTTCCAAGAATTCTCATTCAACATGGTTATAGGCCTTGCTCATATCAAGTTTTAGAGCAAAGAAACCATTATGCCGATGTCTCTTATGCTTTAGTGTATGTAGTATTCGGTATGCTATCATAACACTAACAATGATCGATCTTCCTGGAGTAAATATAGATTGCAGTTTGCTAATGCACAAAGGCAATATAGTCTTTATTTTATTCGCCAATACTTTAGCATAATCTTGTAGGGAACATTACAAAGATTGATTTGTTAAAATTGAAATATATTCTTGGGACTTTTCACTTTTGGGATAAGGCACACATGGGTGTGATTCACATCAGTGAGCCTTCTTGCTTTTGTCAAATAGTCTAAATAGAAGTTACCACATCCTCACCAATTATTAGCTGGAAATGTTGATAGAGTAAATCCGGCATTCCATCTAGATCTGAGGCTATTGTTAGAGCCATTTGTGATAGGGCCCTCTTTATCTCGTCTCCTTTAAATTCAACAAGAAGATGGGTATTCATATACTCGATTAATTTTGGTGTTATAGCATCCACAACATTTGCAAAGTCTCCATGGTTATCAAATGTAAATAAAAGAGTAAAGTGGGATACTGCAACATCACATATTAAATCAAGACCATCAGAATACTCTCCCTTTTTATTCTCCAATCCAATTATGGTATTAGTCTTCCTTCTTTGAGTTGCACTATGATGAAAGGAGGTGTTAAGGTCTCATTTTTTCAACCAACTCACTATTGATCTTTATCTCCAAAACAATTCCTTTATTTCTAGTAATCTACCGAGCTCCGCATTTAGCAAAGAAATCCTTTGTAAATTTACATCAGAAGAGGTCGTATTGTGCAACATGTTTAGTTTCTTCTTAATTTCAATTATTTTGTTCCCCGAAGTACCAAACTTTACTGCGCTCCAATGCTTATGTTAGTCACCTATATGGCATAGTTTACCAGTTAATGGCCTGTCTGGCATGACATCTCAAGCCCATTTTACATTCTCGACATAGTTAGTTATTTTAAACCACATAACTTAAAAGAAGAAATGAGAAGGTCATTTACCAGTTTAGGAAGCTACCATGCTATCAGTAATTAATAATAAAGGGCAGTGGTTATAAGAGGCTAGAGATGTTGGACTTCATGCAATGGAAACAACTCCAACCTCTTACTATTTGAGACACATTTATCTAATCTTTCTCGAAAATTGGTTTACATCAATCGGCCAAATTACTATGTAAACCAAGAACCCTTAATCCCAAGTCTTGTAGCCCACACTTCTACAAAGTCTCTTACAAAACAAAAAATTGAACTTTCATCCAAAGGTTCCCTCCTTGCTTTTCATGGGACCATAAGATCTCATTGAAGTCATCAAGGCATATCCATGGTTCTAAGGACTGTCTAGCCAATGTACGAAGTAGGTTCCATGTAGATAATCGACGAGTGACACGCCTTGAAGGTATTGTCCACAAGTGCACGGGTTGTACAAGTAATAATGAGATTTTGAGTCCCGAGTTATTATCCCACAAAGAAGTTGACTAGACTAATTAACTACCGGTTAATCTTACCCTAAGTATATTTTAGCAAATTATGAAATTGAAGGTGGGTGATCAACAAAGCTAACCGTACTGAAAATAATAAAACTATAAAATAAAGAAAATAAAACCGAGCTAAGATTTACTCACCGAGTTCCACGCAATTAAAAGAAAATACCTACGAAAATAATTAAAACAGTTAAGATCAATTAACGCAATTAAAATAAAAAGCAAAAATGAAAATAATGAAACAAGATTAATTAAACTAAATTCAAACAAGCCTAAGAAAATGCATGTAATTAAACTAATAAAAATTGAAAATTAAACTAAACTAAAATTTAATGAAAATAAAGACTAAATTAAAAATGCATGAAACACATTTAATCTAAATTAATTCTAAATGCATCTAAACTAAAATAAAGTCCTAAAACATTTAATATAAAATTAACTACTAACTAAAAATTAACACTACAAATTAAATTAACATGCAAAAATACTAAAACTAACCTACCATTTTAATTGACTAAACTAACTAACTAACAACTAACAAATGCATGAAAATGACTTAATTGCTACAATGCACTAGCCAAACAAAGCCTTAGATTTAAATCAACTAAGAAGTCCCTCCATTCACTGTTCATGCTTCATTTCATTGTTTATTTTCATTTCCAGGTGTGTCCAGCTTGCTTGCTCTCAGTTCTGGCCAGGCGTGTCCAGCTTGCTTCCTGCTTTGCACTCTCAGCAACTCTGCCTCGGTTTCGTGTGGTGCACCATTCCTGCTCTACATAGCATCTCACGTTACCAACCATCAGCAACCAAGCTCCAAAACGCCAGCCTGCCCAGACCTGCTCTGCACGTCCAACTCTTGCTCTGTCCTGCACTGCTACGACTGCTCCTTCCTCGACATGCCCAGCTCACTCCCGCGTACTGCAGTAGGTCTTGCACCCTGCTGCACGATCAACCTGCTGTTTTGCTTCACACGTCCTCAACCCAGCTATCATCTACTGCAGCATGTTGCTTTTGGTTTCTGCATCA
The DNA here is from genome assembly GCA_033439115.1 of Firmiana major. Lineage (NCBI taxonomy): Eukaryota > Viridiplantae > Streptophyta > Magnoliopsida > Malvales > Malvaceae > Firmiana > Firmiana major. Next base: position 47,866,525 of record CM065905.1, read on the forward strand.
CTCATTTCGTGTACAATAGCCGGGTACCCAGAGTTTAATTCAACAGCAGCAGCTGCATCCTAGTCTAACTTCATCTTTAGCCTCCTCGGTACCCAACTTCTTCTAAGCAACCTACACTACTCCTACTCCTAAATTACATGGTTTTTTAATTGTCATCCATGTCTTATTTATACACACAAAAGGGGTATAATTGTAATTTCTACTTCTTAGATGAGTTGGCATTGTTTGGCCACTTGTCTTCACACCATTGGCTCCTTGAAAAAAAATATTTCCATGTCATCTGTCTTCTTGTCCAATTGGATGTGCTAGGTGGTATGGCTCGTGTTGTCCACGTGGCTCAATCTCGATTTTAGCCCAATTTCGATCCATTTTCTATCGAAATATTCAAAATTCATCCGTATTTAATTTATCTGCAAACATGAGAATTTTAATTAAATAAAGGGGATAATTAACAAAATAAATTGGTGATTTAAATAATTAATTAGGAAATTTAGCACAAATAATTCTAAAAATATAGAATTATCACCCCCCAAACTTGAGCTTTTGCTTGTCCTCAAGCAAAACAAAATAATTGTATGAATGACAAGTACAAAACACAATAATTTTCCCAATATCATCCTCAAAGAAAAAGTACAGACTATGAAATCAAAGACTCACAATTACAAGTCCAACACTTAAAATCATTCAATCATAAGTCCTAACCCAAATTGGACTCCTCGTGAGTGTGTGAAAAATGTCTAAGTCACTTCACAATACATTACCCGGATAAGATTATGCAACACAGTGAATGAAAAGTCAATGACATGTGATCATTCCTATAAGTTTACTTTTCACTTCTCTCTCCACTAATGTAGTCACACTAATCAAAGATCAATAGGACTTCATTAAACTTGTAATGTAAGGCCGGGGCTAAGGTATGATAAAGTCGATTTAGGTTTAATTACCCCTTAACATGCATTACTTCTAGGATCTTTATGTAAGAGCTCAAATTTATTTCCCCCAAACTTATTTATTTCACTAAACGTTTTATTTTATTTTTGTATTTTCTTCTTTCTTCTTTTTTTTTTCTCTTTCATTTTTTTTCACATACTCCTTCACTATCACTTAATACCCATATAGCTCACAATATATCCAAATGACTTTTCATGCTTTCGGGGTAAGGGATAGGAAAAAAGTATTTAAGCTAAGGAAGATTTTGCTGGAATATTTATAGAGAAAAGCTTATTTGGCCCAGATGGGTGACTAGGGGTAGAATATGTACAAGGAAGGCTAGAAAGGCTCAAACGATCCAAAGATGGCCTAAATCATCTCCCTAATTAAGTGTGATCTAATATTTCACCTCGAGATTAGATCAAACAAATTCTAGAATATGATGCACCAAATCAGTTGAACAAATGCAATCCTATGTACACATAAGCTTTCTCTAAATAAATATACTGATTCATGAAATGACATGTGCATAAGATGAGGAAATCACAATCAGAATTAAGACAAATTCAAGAATTCAACTTCATGCTTTTCCTATAATCATGCTTCTCAGTCAATCAAAGTCAAACTAAATCATGGGGTCATATCATTGGAATATTGGAAAACTACATGCTAAGCACTAAATCATCCCAAAATCAAACAATTTAAGTTCATATTATCGAAAAAATTTTGAAAATTCTTTCTTAGATTTTCAAAAAAATTTTGAAATTTTTTCCAATTTTTCACAAAATTGCTCAAGTGATATCCCCTCCCCCAAACTTAAAGTGCATAGTATCCTTAGTGTGCAGATAATATAAGAATTTAAGCTCAAGAACAGAGTACTCCCCTTTCTGATGATGATTAACAACTGAAGCTTGATTGAAAGCATAATACTAGAAAAGAAACCTGCAACACAAACAAAGAAAGACACAACAAAAAAGAAAAAGAAAAACGAACTATATACAAAGTGAAAAGAAAAACATAGCCACTTCAAATGCAGCTGAAGAAAACAACACTCAGCAGCAGGGCGAAGAGTAGGAGGATTAGCCAGAATGGTGATAGAATGTTAACAGTTAAATCCTCCTTAGCTCTCTATTCTTCCTTCTTTCTCTCAGATTTCTTATGTTCAAGCCTTATATCCTCCATCCTAAAACAGTCTTGAGAGTCATCAGGGAGCTTCAAAGGTTTGAAAACATGAAATGTCACCTCCTGATCTAGGACTCTCATAGTTAACTCCCCCTTTTGTACATCAATTAATGTTCTACCAGTCGCTAGGAAAGGCTTACCTAGTATAATGGGGACTTCCCTGTCTTCCTCCATGTCTAAAACAATAAAATCTATAGGAAAAATAAACTTGTCCACCTTTACTAAGACATCCTCAATGACCCCCTTCGGATATTTAATTGATCGATCAGCCAACTGAAGGGTCACTATGGTGGGCTTGGCATCCCCTATTCCTAACTTATGATAGATAGACAATGACATTAAATTTATATTAGCTCCTAAATCACATAGGGCTCTACCAAAGAATAAATTTCCAATAGTGCATGGTATGGTAAAACTCCCCGGATCCTTGAGCTTGGGGGGTAATCTTCTCTGGATAATGGCACTACATTCCTCAGTTAAGGCCACCGTCTCATATTCTTCTAGTCTTCTCTTCCTTGAGAAGGTATCCCTTAAAAACTTCACATAACTTGGCATTTGCTCTAAAGCATTTGCGAAAGGAATGTTGATGTGAAGTTTCTTAAAAACCTCAAGAAATTTAGCAAATTGTTGGTCAAGCTTTTGTTTTTGAAACCTCTGAGGAAAAGGTACTGGTGGTTTAATTGTAAGGGATGTAGTGGTAACATGTATGGCATCAGAGGATGATGAAGGCTGTGAAGTAGAAGAAGGTAAAGATGAAGAAGCGCCTACTTTAGATTCCTTTGCAGCCTGATCATTTGGTTCCTACTCTTTCTGAGCTGCTTTGTTAGAACTTATGGGTTTTTCAACTATGTGCTGTTCAGGTCTAGGCTGAACTTGTGGTTCATCTAGCTCTCGGCTGCTCCTAAGGGTGATGGCTTTAACATGTTCCTTACTCTCCCTTTGCCTAACAGGATTGGCTTCAGTGTTACTAGGAAGGGTCCCTTGAGGACGCTGACTAAGAGCATTCGCTATTTGTCCTACCTGAACCTCTAAGTTCTTAATTAAAGCTGCTTGATTTTACAGGATCGTTGAGAACATCTCCTCAAGCGAGGGCTTCTTCTCAGCTGCTAGTGCGTGGTAATGTTGGGGCTACACAGGTTGTGGTGGTGGTTAATGGAAGTGAGGTGAATGATGCTGAAATTAACGTGGGGATGGATGATATGGTGGATGGTGTGGAAATTGCGACTGTGGTGGTACATGAACCGGTGGGGCTTGAAAACTAGGGGGTTCTACAGGTCTAGAACTAAAAGATTGCCCTTGGTTTTGGCTCCAAGAAAAGTTAGGATGGTTCCTCCACCCTGGGTTATAGGTGTTCGACAAGGGATTGTTCTGTTACTTAGGAGGGGCAACGTACTAAACCGATTCTAAGTTAAGTGGACACCTATCTACAGAGTGGGTACCACTACACAGCTCGTAGGAAAGAAAAGGACTTTAGACAGAAAACACAGGGTTAGGATTGGTGGAAGGATTATGTTGGGTACTGAGCGACTTTACCTTCTTCGTAAGATTAGCAATTTGAGAAGTCAAGGCAGACACTGTGTCAAGCTCATAAATACCCGCCAACTTCTTTGGAAATTGCCTCTCCGAGGACCATAGATAGTTGTTAGCTGCCATCTTGTCTAAAAGCTCGTAAGCTTCGTCATCTGTTTTGCACATTAGCGCTCCACCCGCAGCAGCGTCAACAATGGTCCTATTTTAGGTTGTAAGTCCGTGGTAGAAGGTTTGGACTTACAGCCACAAAGGTAGACCATGATGAGGGCACTTCCTAAGAAGCTCCTTATATCGTTCCCATGCCTTGTAAAGTGATTCAGTGTCGAACTGGGCAAAGGAAGATATGTCACTACGGAGTCTGGCCATTTTAGAGGGAGGGAAAAACTTAGCTAGAAATTGATAGGCTAACTCATCCTATGTAGAAATGGATCCTGGAGGCAATGAGGTTAACTAGTGTCGCGCCCTATCCCTAAGTGAGAAGGGGAATAATCTGAGCCTAAGCACATCATCAGATAATCCATTGTGTTTAAACATGTTGCATAAGTCTAGGAATTGCCCGAGATGAGCATGTGGGTCATCATATGGAAGCCCACTGAACTGAAAAGAGGTCTGGATTATCTGGAGGATGGAAGGCTTAATTTCAAAATTATTAGCAGGGACAACTGGTGGCCTAATGCCGGTATAATATCCTCCAAGCGTCGGCATTGCATAATCTCTAACAGTTCTAATTTCCTTATTTTCTGCCATAGTGTATTGCAGTGGAGCTATTAATTTCCTAGAATCCCTTCGAGTTTTTCTAAGAGTGCGTTCAATTTCAGGATCTAGAGGAAAGCAATCAAAACTTCTGGCTCTAGCATGCAAACATCTAAAAGTCCTTAAAATTTTTTTTTAAGTTTTTTTTTTTAATTTTTAATTTTTTTTTAATTTTTCAATTCACTAATCTAGATTAAACTTCTAAATATGTACAACTTAAATATTTACTGTGAGACCCCGTACATGTATAGCTATGTATATAGGAACATGGGAATGTAAATAAAATCATAAGTAAGATGATGTATTGTAATGTGAAGTGTATACAAAGTAAGTTCATAAGATTATGTACGCACTTGTAGTAAGAATTGTGATTATACGTACCAGTTGCATTATGAGTGAGTAGGAAGAAATGAACTTAAAACGAGAAGAATGTGACCGAAATGGAATAGGAGTAGTATAGTAAAATGGAAGGAAAGATTTACATAAGTGTATATTTCCATTCGAGTAATATCGTATATATTTGGTCATACAAAGATTCTACACAAGTTTTAATGTGTATGTAGTGAGGATGGATCCCATTTTCAAGTCTCAAAGATGAATGAATGAGAAAATGATCATGGAAGCAAATTAAGGGTGTTTGGTAAGGGTTGTTGCAGAAAAACTGCAAGAAATCTGGAATTTGTGAAGGCCAGATCGATCTCATAGGATGAGAGATCGATCTGGGAGAGCCAGAATGCCCTTATGTGAGAAATGGAAGGGAACAGATCGATCTCCGAAGGAAGCAGATCGATCTCCTTAGCTCTCGGGTTGGAAGCAGATCGATCTCCCCTAAGACCAGATCGATCTCCTTAAGCTTCTGTTTGACAGCAGATCGATCTCTAGTCTCGACAGATCGATCTCCTACCTTTAAAACGTCTCAGAAAAGAGGGATTTTTGAGGAACAGATCGATCTCCACCCAAGGAAGATCGATCTCATCAAGTCAAAACTATAAATGGGAGCAGTTGGATCATCAGAATTTTGGGAAAACATTTCCATTTCACTTCAACTCAAAGAAATCTAGTTTCTCACTCCTAAATCCAGCCATTTTCAGTGAGATTTAAGGAGAGGCTATTAGAGACAAAGTTGTTCACATCAAAGAGAAGAACAACATAGTCTAGAGGCATTTTCACATTTGAAGGATTGAAGAAATAGAGGGCAATCCTAATTGGAGCAAGAGGAAATCCAATGAGGTAAGTTCTAATGCACAAATCCAAGTACATTGGTTTAGTTAATGATTATAAAGATATTTGGGTGTGCATATTGTGGATAGAACTACCTAGGATGGTATGAAATGCATATAGCTTAGAAATAGTCAAGTGTGAGAAAGTGGAATGTGGGAGTATTTTTGATGAATGGGATATCTTGAGTGGATGAGTATGTTGTGGAAATGGTTTGGAAATGTTGATATTAGGATAAATTGGGAGATTTACCACAAAGGGTAAAAATGTGTAATTAAGGCATTGGATAAATGCGTAGTTGAATAAGAGTTAGAAATATTAACTCAAATGTTGATGGATGAATTTCAGTTTCGGATGATACGCCGGAGCAAGTCAAGATGAGAACGCAAGAAGCATAAAGGCGGATAGTTGCACACAAGTAAAACGAGGTAAGGGACTGTGTGTTAGCTATAGAGATGTTCGTACGTAATTACAGCAATTTCGTAGATATATTGCTAGGACTAGTACGATATTATAATCCTATGAAATGATGTAGAAGTATGAAAAGCACTGTGATGTATATATGTATTGAGAAATGGGATAGGGTAAGGAAATAGCATGATATGCATGTTTTCAATGATTTTCTCAATTTTACATTGTTATTTATGATTGAGAAACGTTGATGATAGGTTGGCTAATTTTACATGTTTTAGCATGAAGAGGCATGCTGTATGAGTAAACGTGTTTTGAGTTTTAAAAAGAGAAAATAGCCATCTATCAGTTTTGAGATGAGATTTGGTGTTGAAGCGTTAGCTCACACCTGGTTTAAAGCCTTGATGTACCGTGCGGGAGTTTTAACTCGCACGGAGGTTTTGAGAAAGTGCGAGAACTATGCTCGTACCTATTTTGTTGAGTTAAGGTAAACCTGGGGGTCTGGGACCCATGGGGATACCAGCCGACGGCCAATTGAACGGGCTGGGCCTTAACGATAGATCGTACCGCGCTGGAGCTTTGCATTGACTGTGTGTCACGCTGGTTGCTCGCCTGGTATATGAGACATGGTTTAAGGATAAAAAGTCCATCGGAGTTGGAGTATGGACTTGGGTCCACGGCTGTACGTAGAACAGTGTAGTCACCCGCTGGTATACTATGTACCGTGCTGGGTGCACGTGAGTACGAGTATCGCGTAGATGACACACGACGTATCTTCACCGTGAGTATACGAGGAGATGAGGTGGATTGAAATGAGCCGGAGGGTAGGACTGACCCATCCCCCTTCAGGCGAAGTGATACCCTGTGCACACCCGATCAGTGAGGCCTGGGATCACTGACTGTGGCCATAAGTCGTGGATATTTGATTGCCTAAAATTCCATGCCTGTCTCAGAGAATCGAGAAACAGAGACAATCTCAGAAAAGAAAGAGATTTGCGAGAAAGAATGATTTGAGAAGTGAAAGAGATTTCGTGTTTTAATAAATCTCCGATTTCACATTCGCGCCATGAGGGCACTATTTATGAGCATGTTTTAAATGGAAGTTTGACATTTGATTTACACGAAAATGCTCTTGAGAAATATGTATTTAAATGCATTGTTCGTATGATATTTCCATTTATAACGAAAACATGGTTTTGGTTTATGCATGCATGGGCTATGTAGGTAGTACGATATCTACCTGCTAGCATACATTTCCTTACTGAGCCGTGGTTTGCTCATCCCACTATTTTTCCCCCTCCAGGTACTGAGAAGTAAGAGAGCGGTGGTCTCTAAGTCTTTTGTGTTGAACAGCTCCCACAATCCGCAAAGGTATAAGATTTGTATACACGAGTATTTTGTATCTAATATATTGTATCGCACAGTTATATCCTGGAATTGTAATCAGTATTATGGGGATGATATGTAAACACTTGGTATTTATACAATTAATTTTGTGTATTTACACACACACCTGGGAGTGTGAATTAAAGTTTTAACTATTCCGCTGTAAATAAATAAATTTTTAGTAATTGCATCTTCTCACAGCCCAACCGTAGTAGAGATTGTATGGATAGAAGGGTTCCCGAAAACGGGGCATGACATTTACAAGCTAGAATTACACCTAAGCATAATTTCACCGATATTAACTAATGGATAATTAAGACTTCCTCGGCAACGGCGCAAAAAACTTGACACGCCCTGAAGGTATTGTTTGCAAGTGCACAAGTCGTACAAGTAATAATGGGATTTTGAGTCCCGAGTTATCGTCCCACAAAGAAGTTGAATAGCCTAATTAACTACCGGTTAATCTTACTTTAAGTATATTCTAGCAAATTATGAAATTGAAGGTGGGTGATCTACAAAGCTAACAGTATTGAAAATAATAAAACTATAAAATAAAGAAAATAAAACCGAGCTAAGATTTACTTACCGAGTTCCACGTAATTAAAAGAAAATACCTACGAAAATAATTAAAACAGTTAAGATCAATTAACGCGATTAAAATAAAAAGCAAAAATGAAAATAACAAAACAAGATTAATTAAACTAAATTCAAACAAGCCTAAGAAAATGCATGAAACACATTTAATCTAAATTAATTCTAAATGCATCTAAACTAAAATAAAGTCCTAAAACATTTAATATAAAATTAACTACTAACTAAAAATTAACACTACAAATTAAATTAACATGTAAAAATGCTAAAACTAACCTACCATTTTAATTGACTAAACTAACTAACTAACGACTAACAAATGCATGAAAATGACTTAATTGCTACAATGCACTAGCCAAACAAAGCCTTAGATTTAAATCAACCAAGAAGTCCCTCCATTCACTGTTCATGCTTCATTTCATTGTTTATTTTCATTTCCAAGCGTGTCCAGCTTGCTTGTTCTCGGTTCTGGCCAGGTGTGTCTAGCTTGCTTCCTGCTCTGCACTCTCACCAACTCTGCCTCAGTTTCGTGTGCTGCACCATTCCTGCTCTACACAACATCTCACGTTACCAACCATCAGCAACCAAGCTCCAACACGCCAGCCTGCCCAAACTTGCTCTACACGTCCAGCTCCTGCTCTGTCCTGCACTGCTACAGCTGCTCCTTCCTTGGCATGCCCAGCTCACTCTCGCGTAATGCAGTAGGTCCTGCACCCAGCTGCCCGATCATCTGCTTCACACTTCCTCAACCCAGCTATCGTCTACTGCAACATGTTACTTCTGGTTTCTGCATCACTCATTTCGTGTACAACAGCCGGGTACCCAGAGTTTGATTCTACAGCAGCAGCTGCATCCTAGTCTAACTTCATCTTCAGCCTCCTCGGTACCCAACTTCTTCTCAGCAACCTACACTACTCCTACTCCTAAATTACATTACATTCCATCCTCCTAAATTACATGGTTTTTCAATTGACATCCATGTCTTATTTATACACACAAAAGGGTATAATTGTAATTTCCACATCCTAGATGAGTTGACATTATTTGGCCACTTGTCTTCACACCATTGGCTCCTTGAAAAAAATATTTCCATGTCATCTGTCTTCTTATCCAATTGGATGTGCTAGGTGGCATGGCTCGTGTTGTCCACGTGGCTTAATCTCGATTTTAGCCCAATTTCGATCCATTTTCTATCGAAATATTTAAAATTCATTCGGATTTAATATATCTGCAAACATGAGAATTTTAATTAAATAAATGGGATAATTAACAAAATAAATTGGAGATTTAAATAATTAATTATGAAATTAAGCACAAATAATTCTAAAAATATAGAATTATCAACGAGAATGTTTCGGATGACCATAGATACCCTTCATTCTTTATTGTAAAGAGGTTACCCCTTCACTAACCTCAACATCAATGTGATATGCAGAGAAACTTCTTAGAGAAGCATCGACATCTATTGTCCATATCATAGCAAGCCTACGTCTATTACCTTCAACAACACTTACAAACAACTAGAAAAACCACATTTGGATTTCAGTCTTTCTAATTTAGAGGCATTAGCTTAGATTTTGACAAAAACACTACATGGGGAACTTGTCTCACGACCCATAACTTACAAAAAATCGTCACAAATTTTTCGCTTTTCATACATTATTTATTATTCAGCCTTACCTTGCCTCAATCATGATCAACTACCCTCTTAACAGTTAGGTTGTGTGTCAATGTCTATCTCATCCAACCATAATAATTTAATTTGCATTTTAATTTAGAAGTAAACACTTGTATAAATAAATCAGAGTTACTGTTTACATGTGTTTACATTGCTTTACTTCCCCAATAGTTACATACAAAATGCTACTATGCTATAGAAAGTGTAGATACAAAATTACATCAGTGTGTATACCTTACGTGATGGGATGCAGTAGATACCAAATGGGAAAGCCTCCAGTCGCTATCAGTCTATACTCAAATCTCTGTAGAGAGGGGAAAATAAGGGGGGTGAGCAAACCACACGCTCAGTAAGGCAATCATGCGAATAGGTAGATACTACACTATCTACGTGATCATGATGTCATGCTCAATACCATACAGTTTCTCATTCACATCTCAAAAGCATTAGTTCATGCTTGTGTTAATGGCATGTAAAGCAAATCATGCTATTTGTTAGTGCACAAATCAAAGTCAAAGCATGGTATAAATCATCATGCATATTTCACAAATATGGCATGGAAAAATCATCATGCGTAAGTGCACTTTTAAAAGCCATTATCATACTTTTGCAAGCAAATCATGCTTTCTCATCTCCATAAAATCAACACTCGTCATGTCTCAGCCCCCTCCCTCAGACTGTCCTGACCCATAAAACATTTTCAAACATGGACTTATTCATAAACAAGAGACATGTGAGATAGGTAATATAATTAAGGGAAATTTCCTCAGGACTATGGCTATATCCTGTGATCCTAGGCTACACTGATCAGGTGTGTGGGGTATCACCACTATCTGCTACCACACGGGAGGTGGGTCACGTCCAGCCCGCCGGTCCATAACAGATCTAAATATCGTCTGAAGACGGCATATCATAATCTCAACACGGTACAACGTGCTCCATGCTACCTGCACGGTATAACGTACTCTGTGGACCCATATTGACACATCACATCACACCACATCTGAAAAATGCACGTGCGAGCCTATTTAATCGGTACGACACCTAGTCTACCCGAAGCTCCTAGCACAACTATCAACATGTCAAATTCTCAAAAATGCACGTGCGAGCCTATTTAATTTGTGCGACACCTAGTCTACCCGAACTCCTAACAAGGTAACAAGTATGGTAGGTATCAAATGCAAGCTATGCTCCAGTACCATGGCAAAACAAGTATAAAGTCTGTGCGAGGTCAACTCTAGCACATCATCATAAAAATCCATGTGAAAACTAGTGCGAGCTACGCTCTAGCACTAATGCGTATGAAAACACATCAAATCTCGTGCGAATCATACTCTAGCACACTTTCATTCTCACGAAATCCATGTAGGTGGCTCAATTCTTTGAAAAACATGGTTATTAACCAAATCAAATCATTTCTTTTGAAAATCATTTCAAATGTTAGCCAACCTACCAATCACTTGCTAAAAAGCAACAAAACAAGGTTTTCAAATCATCATGCTTTTGTTTCCAGGCACATTTCTCAAAACTCAAATCTTTACCCTTCAATCAACCAATTTCATTTCCTAGTATCACATGCACTCTAGCAAAACATTAAGTGCCTAAATTGTGCACAGATATGTCTAAGAGTCCACAGAATTCCCTTACCTCGATTTACTCGGGGTGCGACTCTCTTCCTTTTAGCTTCTCACATTTTTGGCTTAGCTTGCTCCGGTGTATCCTCGGGAGCTGCAATTCATTCATTAAACGCTTGAGTTAGTTTTTCTAACTCTCATTCAACTATGCATTTTACCCAATGCCTTAAATACTCATTTTACCCTTTTTGGGTAAGTCTCACAATTAAAACCATAACACCATCTTAAACTCATACCCACAACACCATTGTCACCTTAAGGTATCCTATCCATTATCAATTTCAATACCTTTCACTTTCTCACACTAACCCATTTCTAGGTTATAATTGTTTTATGGCATTCTTGGTAGTTCTACCATTAATATGCACACCAAATCAACTTCATAATCAATAACTAAACAAATGTACTTGAGTTGGTGCTTTAGAAACTCACCTCTTTAGGTTTCCTCCTTGCTCCAAATAGGAATGCCCCTTGTTCCTTAGATCCAACAAATGGGGAAAATGCCTCAAAGCTACGTTGTTCTTCTCTTTGATGTGAACAACTTTGTGTCTAATAACCTTCCCTCAAATCTTCTTGAAAAATGGTGGATTGAGAGAGAGAAAACTAGGTTTTTGGGTTAAAATTGGTAGAGTGAGAGTGTTTCCTGAAATCTGCAAATTCAACTTCTACTATTTATAGATTTAGCTTGATGAGATCGATCTACCTTGGGTGAAGATCGATCCGGTCCTCTTAAAATCCATCATTTTCACGACATTTGAAGGCATGAGATCGATTTGTCGAAACCTTGAGATTGATCTTTCTCAGGCAGAGAGTTAAGGAGATGATCTAGCTTGAGAGGAGATCGATCTGCTCCAACCCGAGAGTTAAGGAAATCGATCTGCTTGCCTTAAAATCGATCTTCTCATTACAGAATGTTTAGCAGATCGATCTGGCCCCATTGGAGATCGATCTGCATTGTTCCATGGCTCGAATAAGAGCACTTTTGGCTCTTCCAGATCAATCTCTCATCCTATTAGATCGATCTGGCTTTCATATTTCCAGATTTTGCTGCAGTTTTCTGCAGAAATTTACACCAAAACATCCTTAATTTGCTGCCATAGTCTTTTCCTCATTCAGTTACCTTTAAGACTTGAAAATGGCATCCATTCATACTTTATACACATTAAAACTTGTGTGAAATCTTTATACAACCAAAGATATATAATATAAATGTCAGGACCCGTTCTCAATCCATGACTTTATCCAAAAATCACTATAAATTTTTCGCATTCTTAACTTACCTTTCCGCTCTTCAATGGTTGGGCTGTGATTCGATGTCAGAGTCCTCACTTACCACATCATCCATTTCATACATACATGTCAATATATTATTATTGACTGTAACTGCTTTTATTATACATGTAAGATTATATAAAATCTAATACAAATACATTCCCCATAATATATATCGTATACATCACTGTGCTGTTTCTATGTTTAGATATATAACTGTACATAAAGGTATACCTGGCGATCGATAGGAACTAGCAGTGGACTCTAGGACACTATCCCTCGATAGCTCTCGCTCTACTGACGCTCTGTAGAGAGATGTAAAGAAAGGGGGGTGAGCATACAACACGCTCAGTAAGGAAATCAAGCAAGCAAGTAGATATCAACACTATCTACTCAAAATAATGCTATGCCTTGAAAACATTATTTCCTTTACTCGCTTTAAAAGTATTTCTTGAAATATAATATATATACTTGTACAGAATAAATCCCATGTACAGAAAATCATGCTTTCTTTCTCAAACGTAGGCATGTAGTGCAAAACAATACATCGTATATAAATCATGCCTTTATGTAAATCATGTCATGTATATTTAAATCACAATAAATATGGCATCAAATGATTCACAACACAAAATCGGAGTCCGACCCATCCCTCAGGTCTGTCTGCAGTTTAAATCATTCAATCAATGTGATATATCATGAAAGACTCTGTGGTTAAGTGCAAATAGTATCCTGGATTATGATCATATCTGACATGTGATCCCAAGCAACACAGATCTCGGTGTGCGGGGCATCACTGCTGCAACGGGAGGGGGGTCAATCCATCACAACCGTCAGTTATATCCTCCTCAACTCCACAACAACACACGGTATAGCGTACACCTCGCGCCACTCAGGCACGGTACAAAGTACACCCATGGACCCGTCCTCACGGCCAGAGTGCCTACCATAGGTCTTAGCTCTCGCACCCGTGGAATATCAACATCACAGGTCTTAGCCCTCGCGCCTGTGGAAATATCATACCACATCTCAAATACCCTCATGCTGGCCATCCTCTCAAAATGTGACACTCAGTCACACAAGAATGCGACATGAATAGGTACCATGTATATAATATCACATACAGTGTGCGCCCTCGAGTGCGACACACAGTCGACACTACGCTCGAACACTGTTTCACATCACAAACTCAACTCTAGTGCGAGCAATCTCCAGTAACTAGGTCAATGCATAGTTCATGTATTAAATCAAGTACGAGCAATAGCTCCAGTACTATGCTATGCATAATATCATCAAATCAAGTACGAGCCATAACTCTAGTACTATGTCATGTATAAACCATGAAGAATCGAGTTCGAGCAACGCTCCAGTACTCTATCATGTATCTCATGTAAAACTCGAGTACGAGCTAATCGCTCCAGCACTCTGTCATGCATATATCATTTAAAACTGAGTACGAGTAAAACTCCAGTACTCTATCATGCATGTCATGGAAATCTAGTGCGTAAAAAAAATTCAGCACTACTGTATGTGGAAAACTTATGAAATCCAGTGCGAGCTATGCTCTAGCACGATTCATTCTCACATAATATGATAGATGGCTCTTTAAAAGGGATTGTTTATAAAACATCAAAATCAGCACTATAAAGTGTGCTTAAGTCACATCAACCTTAAAATCATTAGCCCATCTATTTATTTTCTTGCTAAACAGCAATTAAACACTCACAATAATTGTTTCCATGCTTTTTGCAACTTTTCACAAAAAGTTGACTTTTTGACTAACTAGGGGCAAAATCGTAATTTGCCACTATCGGGTCACAATAATTATCATTCACTTTCTCTGACCGTCAGAGTTTTTAAGTGAATATAAAAGCAGACGAAAATACGTGCAGGTATCTCTAACTACTCGTAAAAGTCCCTTACCTCGGATCACGTCACGTGACCTCACTTCCTCGGTGCTGCTAAATCCCACAGTCCGATCAGCTCTCAATGTAAACTCCGGAGCTGTAAATAACCATTCCTCAGGTTAATTATAATTTTCCTACTATATTACACATTAATACAGTCTATTTTCCCTTAATGGGCCTTAATAATCCTTAATGGGCCTAACTATACCTTAAGCCCATTTTCATTTTACTATTTACTTTTGTTGGGCCTATTGGGCTTGTGGGGCCCACCAACTCTTATTGGGCTTGTCCTAGGCCCATTACACCCTATTGGGCCTAAAAAAATTGGGCTTGGCCCATTGGGCCTCTCAGCTACATGCCTTGGCCGAGAGCTACTCATGTCTCGGTTTTACCATGGCATGCCATCCATGCCTATTATTTAGCCATTTTCACTTAGGCATTTTCACAAACACTTGGTAGGCAACATTACCAATCATCACATAGTTCATTTAGGCATTTTATCAAACACCTTGATTGCCAACAAATTACATGTATTAATTAATCAAATTGATTAATTCTAATTACACCATTAACATTAATACATGTACACTAATCCATTTATGTCTTAAAATCATATTGACATAATTTAACATCCCATTACTCACTCTCGGCCTAACCCACTTCATGGTGATTAAATATGTTTCAATGCTTAAAACATATATCAACATACTTGAAATCATTCATACATTAACATATACGAAATTGGAAATTAGAAAATATACCAATTGTTGTGTTCACCCTTTAGCCGAAACTTTGGAGGCTCTCGGTTTGCACTCTATGGCTCCTTGATAGCCAATTCCAACATATGTCAATCTCCTTTTAATTTGGAACAACTTCCATGAAGAATGCAAGTTCCAAATATGCCTAATTCCTAGTGATTTCTAGTGAGAGAAAGCTTGGAAAATATATTTCAATGGTTTCTTCTTCTAGCCGGATTTGGTGTGATGAAGATGACAATGGTGTGGCTAAATTTATAAGCCATATACTTAGCCATTAATATTTACTTTTCAGCCATTATGCTTGACTTTCCAAACCTTAGCCATGAGTCACCTTATGGGTCACCTTATGAGTCATAGTTAACTTTAACTATGGTTAGATATTTATCTCATGGGCTTTTCCATTTGGGCTTCTCGGTTTGGGCTTTCCTAATGGGCTTTCGGGCTGAAATTTTTACTATACCTCGGGCCTTTAATTGTCTCAAAATTTGGCCAATCAATTGGTCCAACCATTCGGTCTAAAGGACCTAAGAATTTCGATATACGTTTAGTATACCTTAATGGGCTTTAAAATTTTTACCTTAGGCCCATTACATTTTTAACCATCAAATTAAATCCGAAATCCTTCCGAATAAATTTTCCTTACTTCCGGGGATGATTATCTTGTATTCTGGCCAAGAATATTTTTTCCCAAAATTTTCTCCATACTTAGGTTAATTTTTAACCATGATTAGTCAACTATGGTAAAAGTCCACTTTCTTAACTATAGTTGACTTTTTCCTTAACCATTGTCCATGTTTACTTTTTCTTAAAATTTTGAGAGTGTCATATCTTATGTCTTACACTCTCGTCTTTATATTCCAATCGCTCCCGGTGGATAATTTCACCCGAAACACCTTATTTCGCCAAAAAGGTCCATTTTACCCTTTTTAGCTTTTACTCTCGTTTTATATGTTCGGGTCTAAATCAAGTTGACTTTCCTTCATGAGTTCTCTACGCTCTCTTATTTTAAGTTCTTATTTTCAGTCAGAATGATTTAGAATAACTCGGTTTAGCCTGTGACACCCATCGCTCACATTAGGCATTTTATGTAGCTTTTGCGTGTTAATTCATTTCAATAACACTTTAAGTCTAGTAAATACTCTTCTTATGATTCAACTATAATTACATAGTGTTCATACACATAGGAATCATAAGGTACAAGCTACAAAAAATCTGGGTCTGACAATAAACTAAATGGAAGTGCACAACTCATGCAATCTTCATTCCATTTTACCACACTACTCCTTTTTCATTCCACTCACATTCATCACATACTAAAGTCCATTTCTTCGTATTCTTACATAATGAAACTTGTATGTACATCACAACTCTTATTACAAGTGTGTACATTGAATTTATAGACTTTACATCACTTATGAATTCATAATTACTTGATCCAAAGTCATCCATATTATACTTCCATTTACACATATATACAAAGTTATACATATATGGGGTCTCACATTCTCCCTACTTAGAAAATTTGGTCCTCTAAATTGGAACTAATCATTCCGTGAACAACTCGGGATACCTCTCTCGCATCAAACTCTCCAATTCCCATGTGGTCTCTTCCACCGTGTGATGTTGCCAAAGGACTTTCACCGAGGGAATTGTCTTTGTCCTCAACACTTTCTCTTTTCTATCCAATATCCGAATCGACTTCTCCATATATGTCATGCACTCGTTAAGCTCCAAAGGCTCATACCTTATCACATGCGCCTGGTCCGGGTGATACTTCCGTAACATGGATATGTGGAAGACGTTATGTATATTAGGCAGTTCAGGTGGCAATGCTAGCCTGTATGCCTTATCTCCCACCTTATCAAGTATCTCAAATGGCCCTATATACCGAGGGCTCAACTTCCCCTTCTTCCCGAATCTCATAATACCCTTCGAAGGAGAAACCTTCAAAAATAGTGACTCACCCACCATAAACTCTAGTGATCTCCGTCTCCTGTCAACATAACTCTTTTGTCTGCTCTGAGCTGTTCGTAACCTCTCACAAATCAACTGAACATCCTCGGAGGATTGTCTAACCAAATGAGGAGCAAAGATCTATCTGTCACCAATCTCTTCCCATCCAATAGGGGAACGACATCTACGCCTATACAATGCCTCATATGGTGCCATCTCGATACTCGCATAAAAACTGTTATTATAGGCGAACTCTGCGAGTGGAAAATGGTCATCCCAGGAGCCTCCAAAATCCAATGCACACGCCCTCAATATATCCTTTAGGGTCTGTATAGTCCTCTCTAACTGATCATTTGTCTGAGGATGAAACGCGGTGTTAAAACTCAACTGGGTCCCCATCGCTTCTTGAAAATGTTCCCAAAAATGCTCACTGGAATTCCATGTAGCCTCACTATCTCGCGCACATACAAGTTCGCTAACTGGCTCAGAGTATCGGTATCTCTCATAGCTAGAAAATAGGTTGATTTCGTCAACCGATCCACAATCACCCATATGGCATCATGACCTCTGCAGGTCCTTGGTAATCCTATCATAAAATCAATGGTGACGTGCTCCCACTTCCATGTCGATATCGGCAGAGGTTGCAATAATCCTGTAGGCTTTTGATGCTCTACCTTCACATGCGGACAAACGAGACACTTAGCGACATATTCAACAATGTGTTTCTTCAGCCCAGACCACCAATAAACTTTTCGAAGGTTTTGATACATCTTAGTACTCCTTGGATGTATCGTATACCTCGATGAGTGAGCCTCTGTCAAGATCGACTTCTTGATCTCTGGATCATCAAGAACACATATCCTACTTCTGAACCTCAACAATCCATCTGAACTCAATTAAAAGTCCATCTCTGTACCCCTCTATATCTGTCTGACAATATCACTGCACTGCTGATCAACTCGCTGAGCCTGTCGAATTCGATCTACCAAATCCGGTTTCAATTGCAGGCTAGCTATTATAAATCCACTATCAGCGTCAGGCAGAGTCACATCTAAATTGAGGTTCGTGAACTGTTCCAACAGCTCGTGTTCCCTCATCATGAATGACAGGAACCCGAGATGCTTTCTACTCAATGCATCAACCACCACGTTTGATTTACCCGAGTGGCACAGGATCTGACAATCATAATCCTTTAATAGCGTAAGCCATCTCCTCTATCTCATGTTCAACTCTTTCTGCGAGAACAAGTACTTAAGGCTCTTATGATTAGTGTAAACTTGAAATCTCTCACCATAGAGGTAGTGGCACCATATTTTCAATGCAAACACGATGGCCGCCAACTCTAAATCGTAGGTCGAGTAGTTCCTCTCATAATCCTTCAACTGTCTTGATCCATAGGCTACTACCTTCCTATCCTGCATCAATACAAAGCCCAGTCCGTGGTGTGAAGTATCCTTATACACCGAGAAACCTCCTGAGCTGGTAGGAATGGTGAGAATCAGAGCTGTGGTTAATCTCATTTTCAACTCCTGAAAACTTTTCTCACACTTATCGTCCCACACAAATTCAACGCTCTTCCTTGTGAGATGTTTTAAAGGAGCTGCTAGTCTCGAGAATCCCTCCACAAACCTTCGATAATATCTAGCTAAACCCAAGAAACTTCTGATCTCTGCCACTATCTGAGGTCTCTGCCACTGTATCATTGCCTCAATCTTTGATGGATCCACTGGCACTCCATCTTTCGATACTATATGACCCAAAAAAGAGATCTATTCTAACCAAAAATCGCACTTACTGAGTTTAGCGTACAACTTCTTCTCTTCTCTCGGAGGGTTTGCTGCACTATCCTTAAATGCCGTTCATGTTCTGCTCTAGATCTCGAGTACACCAGTATATCATCAATAAACACAGTAACAAATCGATCTAAGTACTGGTGAAATACCTCATTCATCAATGACATAAAAGCTGCGGGAGCATTAGTCAACCCGAATGGCATGACCATAAACTCATAATGTCCATACCGGGTGTAAAAACCGGTTTTGGGTACATCTCCACTCCGTTTCTTCAACTGATGGTACCCAAATCTAAGATCTATTTTGAAAAAGACCTGCACTCCCCTAAGCTGATCCAACAAGTCGTTGATGCGTGGAAGGGGGTACCTATTCTTGATGGTGGCCTTATTCAACAACCGGTAACCTATACACAGTCAGAGGCTTCAATCCTTCTTCCTTACAAACAAAACCAGTGCTCCCTAAGGTGAGATGCTCGGCCTAATGAACCCCTTCTCCAGCAACTCTTGTAACTGCTTCCTTAGTTCTTCCAACTCAACGTGAGCCATTCTGTACGGTGGCTTGGATATCGACTCTATACCAGGTGCCAAATCTATACCAAATTCCATCTGCCTATCTGGAGGTAATCTTGGTAACTTATCCGAAAATACATCTGGAAATTCCGTAACCACTGGGATGTTTATAAACTCTGGCAAGGAACCCTTTACATTATTCTTTCCACCGTTAGTGATATAAACCATAACACCACATACACAATTGATAAACAGATTCATATCTCAAGTATTATGAATTTACATCATACTTTTCTCATTTATAAAGTTGATGTCATTTCATTTCTTTTCACCAAAGTTTACAATAAGGTTGTCTAATCTTGAAAACATCAATTTTTTAGTACGATAATCCATAACAACATGGTTTGCAGCCAACCCATCCATTCCTAGGATTACATTAAAATCACTCTATTTAATAAAATTAACTCGGCTGCCATTTCTTTACCTCCTATCCTCATTTTACAATTTCTATATAGATGCTCAGTCAATTGACTATCATTCATAGGGGTAGATATCATCAACATCTTATCTAGAAGTGTGGGTTTTACATGCTTCAACAATTTACATGCAAAGGATGGCGATACAAAGGAATGCATGGCACCAGGATCAAACAATACAAATGCTTCTAAATTAAAGATTTGGATGGTACCTTTAATCACATCCGAAGACTGATCCGCAGTGTCTTGGTCCAGTGCGTGCACTCGTCCTCTGCTCACACCCATTGCCTGTTTCTCTTTTTCCTCAGCTGTAGCCCTCCTCCTCAGAGCAGCTGTCCCAATTGGAGCTCTCTCTGGCTCCTTGCCCTTTTGTAGGTCTCTCACTATCATCTCTAGGCAATCCCGGACTATGTGCTTTAGTTTCCCACATCTGAAGCATACTACAAGAGGTCTATAGCATGGTCGAGTACCATGGTACCTACCACACTTACTACACTGCTCTGTAGCAGGTCGTGGCACTCAAATCATAATTCCCTTTGCTAGACCTATGGCTGAATACACGAGAGGATTAATTGTCCTCTCCCAGATCTACTCAATCCTCGGCCTCTACCTAGAAAATCTTTTGCTTCCCTTATAACTGAAGCATCTATCCAGCACTAGTCTCTTCTTATCTCTATCCCTCACTTTACTAACCTTCTCAAACTTTGAGATGATTCGATCAATATCTTGTTCACACAATTGCACCCTACGCACTGCCTCCTCGTAGGTTGGTATATCCAAGGGAACTAATCTGGACCTGATGGTCAGTCTCAATCCATCCGTAAACTTCTGGATCTTCTCGACCTCATTACCCATCGTGTTGGGATCATATCTGTCCAGGGAGATGAAGGTCGTCTCATACTCATCTACTGTCATGCTCACTTAGGTTAGTCTAAAAAATACCATCTTTATCTTCCGTTGTGCGGTATCTGAAACATACTGTCTCTGAAAAGCCACAAAAAACACATTCCAGCTCATCTCTGTATGCTGGGCTCTCAAAATAGGTCGAGTGGATTTCCACCAATGTTCTGCTGATCCCTTCAGGATGAATGCAACAAACGCTACTATCTCAGTAGTAGTGCACTCGAAGAACCCATACAATTTCTAAATTTCATTTATCCAATCCTCTGTAGCTACTGGATCCTTAACTCCACTGAAAGATGGCGGTCCAAACTTCTGGAACTGCCGCAGTCTATCCAAATCACAATCGTAACCCCAGCCTCTACTGCCCTGTGGTGTAGCAACAGGTGTAGGCATATCCTGTGCTGGTGGGGGTGTAGGCGTATTTGTCGTCTGAGGTCTCTTGGCTGGCCGTGCTCGTGCCTCAGGAATTGTCGCCTGCTTGGTATCACCCTCTGTAATAGGACTCTGTCTACCCCCAACTCCAGGCAATGACTGAGTGACCAACTCCAAGATCATCTCAATGCTCCGTTCAATCCTTGCGAAGCATGCCTCAGTACTCTTAAGTCTCTCCTCTGGACCCTGTGGAGCATGCTTAACCTCAGCCTCCACCACAATCTCTTCCTGAGCTTCGTGTGTTTCTAGCTCAACACTACCCCCATGCCTACCTCTACGGCCTTGAGCTTGCGCTCTTGTCCCTCTACTGCGACAGGTGTTAGGCATAATGTTTCACTTCCCTACATACACATCAATTTCTTAGTCGACCCATCGACACACACACAGTTGTATATAAACAAGCACAGTAACATAGGGATTAATTTTTCTAACTAATTAAGTATTTTAGACATCGACACACATTAGACCAACTCAGCTTTGATACCAACTTCTGTCACGACCCTTAACTTTCCAAAAATCATCACAAATTTTTCGGTTTTCATACATTATTTATTATTCATCCATACCTTGCCTTAATCGTGATCAACTACCCTCTCAACAGTTGGGCTATGTGTCAATGTCTATCTCATCCAACCATAATAATTTAATTTGCATTTTAATTTAGAAGTAAACACTTGTATAAATAAATCAGAGTTACTGTTTACATGTGTTTACACTGCTTTACATCCCCAATAGTTACATACAAAATGCTACTGTGCTATAGAAAGTTTAGATATAAAATTACATCAGTGTGTATACCTTACGCGATGGGATGCAGCAGATACCAATAGGGAAAGCCTCCATTCGCTATCAGTCTATACTCAAATCTCTGTAGGAAGGGGAAAATAAAGGGGGTGAGCAAGCCACACGCTCAGTAAGGTAACCATGCGAATAGGTAGATACTGCATTATCTACGTGATCATGTTGCCATGCTCAAAACCATACAGTTTCTCATTCACATCTCAAAAGCATTAGTTGATGCTTATGTTAATGGCATGTAAAGCAAATCATGCTATTTGTTAGTGCACAAATCAAATTCAAAGCATGGCATAAATCATCATGCATATTTCATAAATAAGGCATGAAAAAATCATCATGCGTAAGTGCACTTTTAAAAGCCATTATCATACTTTTGTAAGCAAATGATGCTTTCTCATCTCCATAAAATCAACACTCGTCAGGTCTCAGCCCCTCCCTCAGACTGTCCTGACCCACAAAATATTTTCAAACATGGATTTATTCATAAATAAGAGACATGTGAGATAGGCAATATAATTAAGGGAAATCTCCTCTAAGACTATAGCCATATCCTGTGATCCTAGGCTACACTGATCATGTGTGCGAGGTATCGCCACTATCTGCTTCCACAGGGAGGTGGATCACGTCTAGCCGTCGGTCCATAGAAGATCTAAACATCGTTTGAAGATGGCATATCACAATCTCAACATGGTACAACGTACTCCATTCTACCTGCACGGTACAACGTGCTCCGTAGACCCATATCAACACACCATATCATGCCACATCTAAAAAATGCATGTGCGAACCTGTTTAATCGGTACGACACCCAGTGTACCCAAAACTCCTAGCACGGCTATCAACATGTCTAATTCTAAAAAATGCACATTCGAGCCTATTTAATCGGTACGACACCCAGTCTACTCGAAGCTCCTAGCACGACAACAAGTATGGTGGGCATCTAATGCGAGCTATGATCCAGTACCATGCCAAAACCAATATAAAGTCTGTGCGAGCCCAACTCTAGGACAACATCATAAAACTTCATGTGAAAACTAGTGCGAGCTACGCTCTAGCACTCATGCGTATGAAAACACATCAAATCTCGTGCGAGTCATACTCTAGCACACTTTCATTCTCACGAAATCCATGTAGGTGGCTCAATTCTTTGCAAAACATGGTTATCAATCAAATCAAATCATTTCTTTTGCAAATCATTTCAAAATTTTGCCAACCTACCAATCACTTGCTAAAAAGCAACAAAACAAGGTTTTCAAAGCATCATGCTTTTGTTTCCATGCACATTTCTCAAAACCTAACTCTTTGCCTTTCTATCACCCAATTTCATTTCCTAGTATCACATGCACTCTAGCAAAATATTAAGCGCCCAAATTGCGCATAGATATCTCTAAGAGTCCACACAATTCCATTACCTCGATTTACTCGGGGTGCAGCTCTCTTCCTCTTAGCTTCTCATGTTTTTGGCTTAGCTTGCTCGGTGTATCCTTGGGAGCTGCAATTCATTCATCATATGCTTGAGTTAGTGTTGCTAACTCTCATTCAACTATGCATTTTACCCAATGCCTTAAATACTCATTTTACCCTTTTTGGGTAAGTGTCACACCCCACTTCCGGGTGTCCTTCATCCATACACATACTACTATCGGTTGGGCTGTGAGACGATGCAATTACTAAATTCCATATAATTTATAGAAGAAATATTTAAAACTTTAATTCACACTTCTAAGTGTGTGTAGATATACAAAATCAATTATATAATATAATATCTTTACATGACATCCCCATACAACTATTTACATTTTTAATTAATAACTGTGCGATACATTATAATAGATACAAAATGCTCTTGTGTATACAATTCTTTTACCTTCGTAACTGGAGGGAGCTGTCCAACACAAAAGGATTCTAGAGACCACCACACTATTTTACTTCTTAATATCTAGAGGGGAAAAAGAGTGGGATAAGTAAACCACAACTAAGTAAGGAAATGAATGCTAACAGGTAGATATTGTACTATCAACATAGCCCATATATGCATAAACAAAATATGTTTCAACATAAATGGAATTAATATAAAAAATGCATTAAATCAGTTCTTCTCTCAAGAATTTTCATAAAACAAATATATAATACTTCCATTTAAAACATGCTCATAAACCAGTGCTATCATAGCACAAGTATTAAGATCAAGAGATTTATTTAAAGCACAGTATCTCTTTGCTTTTCTCAAAACATTTCTTTTCATCAAATCTCTTTCTTTTCTGAGTTTCTCAATTTCTCTTATCTCTGAGACAGGTATGAAATTCTCGATAATCTAATATTCATGACATATGACCATAGTCAATGATCCCAGGCCCCACTGATTAGGTGTGCACATGGCATCACTTCGCCTGAAAGGGGATGGGTCAGTCCTACCCTCCGGCTCATCTCAATCAAATCCATCTCCTCATATAACATGAACTCACGGTATAATGTACACCATGTGTCATCTACGCGATACTTGTACTCACGTACACCCAACACGGTACATAGTATACCAACGGACAACTATATAGTACTACGTACGACTGTCGACCCAGTCCATACTCCAATTCTGATGGACATATCATCCTGAACCATGTCTCATATACTAGGCGAGCAAATAAGCATGACACACAGTCATCGTAAGGCTCCAGTACAGTATCTCCTGGCGAGAACCACTGCTTCTAGCACCGTATCATCTCAAACTCAACAAAACTAGTGCGAGTGATGCTCCTGCACTTTTCTAAAAAAAAAAAACCATTGTGCGAGATAATCTCCAGTACGACATACCAAAACCATGGAAACATGTGCGAGCTAAAACTCCAGCACATTATTGTATAAGACCATGTACGAGTCATGCTCCAGCATGGTTTATCAAATCATCAAAACAGGTGTGAGCTAATGCTCCAACACCGATTCACATCTCAAATTCGATAGGTGGCTATTTTGTTCTTTAAAAGGAAAACTCAAAACATGTATTTTCATGTAGCATGTCATTCTGTGCTTAAACATGTAAAACTAGCCAACCTATCCATTATCATTTCTCAATCACAAAATCAACCCATAGTTGAGAAATCATCAAAAACATCGTGTAGATGTAAAAGCAATAAAAACATGCAGGTCAGGCTGTTTTCCTTCCCACATCCCATTTCACAATGTATACATACCATAATACATTTCCATTCACATATGGTTTAATAACTAAGCATAATATTCCTAGCGTCATACTACCGAAATTGCAGTAAAATACGTATGAATACCTCTATCGCTAACATACCGTCCCTTACCTCGAATGGCGTTCGTATTTCTTTTATCTCATTTTCTCCGTTCGTAAATCCGGGTCAATCGTATTCCACGTATTTCAATCAATACGTATAAATTATTATGCTATTTTCTTTTCCCTCCACCAATCACACATATTGTCTTCTATTTATCTATTCATACTTCCCAATCCTTAAATCACATTTCACTCTTTCACTAATATCATTTTATTAACTCTTAAGCTTTCCATCACTTTTCCATGGATTTTCTCTTTACAAATCTCTCTCAATATTATTCACCCATCACTACATTCATCATTCCTATCCATATTCCACATATTATCCAACTCACAAATGTCTAGAAACCTATATTTAAAGCTTGAAGGTTGAAGAGCTTACCTCTTTACTTAACTAAACTTAGGGTAGCCAAAACTTCTCCTCTTGGTCACACCAATGTGTGAGTTTTGGGTATGTTGTTCTCTTTGCTTCAAGGAACAACTTTCCCTTCTCGAGCTTCTTCTAAAACTGGATGGAATGTAGTGATTTTTAGAGTGAGAAAGCTTGGGTCTTGAAGAGAAAATGGCAGGTGCGGGTTTGGTTAGAAGAAATCTGAGTTTTCAGTCCAAATCTTGTACCCTTTTTATAGATGCAGAGACATGAGATCGATCTAGTCCTTGTGGAGATCGATCTCTGCAAGGTTTGATAGTCATTTGTACCAAACACAACTACTACTAGATCGATCTTCTTCCACGATGAGATCGATCTGTTTTCAGGCAAATTCCTTCTTGGAGATCGATCTGCCTCTTGTAGGAGATCGATCTGCCTCTTGTAGGAGATCGATCTGCTCTTTAAAGAACCTTAAAGAGATCGATTGGTCGAAGCTTGAGATCGATCTATCTCAAACAAAGAGTTAAGGATATCGATCTGTCTTCCCATTAGATCGATCTGCCTAGTTCCATTCGACAATTTTTGGGCATTTCATGCGGGGTGATCGATCTCTCTTTCATATGAGATCGATCTCTTATCCCCCTGCACTCTCATTTTCTGCAGTTTTCTGTAGATTTTTGCCTATACACTCATCCAAATTTGCTGCATACCTCAATTTGCATTCCGTGCACACTTTACACACAATGGCATCCATTCCACCTAGTTTATAGTTAATGAAACTTGTGCACACAACTTAGAATCATGGAGGCTTCATTAAATTTTTAAAATCCTTACATTCCTTTTATCACTTATACACATGTAAAAATACATATACATACATCAGTGCTTCTCAAGCTATTTTTGTAACAATGTACGTGTACATTATATCTTCATAAAATAGATACATGGGAAGTTACGGGTATTACATTTCTCCCCTGGTTAGAAAATTTGGTCATCCAAATTAAACCAAGTCTATTTCTCAAAAAGTTGGGGATATTTCTCTTTCATTAGATCCTCTAACTCCCATGTGGCTTCCTCCTATGTATGATGCTTCCACAAGACTTTAACCAATGAAATTGACTTCTTTTGCGACACCTTCTCTTTTCTGTCCAATATCCGGATCGGTTTCTCCACATACGACATATCCTCCTTGAGCTCTAATGGCTCATAGCTAATTACATGTGTCGGATTCGAGTAGTACTTCCTAAGCATAGAAATATGGAAGACAGTATGGACCTCCACTAGCTTAGGTGGTGAGGCTAGCCTATATGCTCTATCTCCCACTCTATCCAAACTCTCAAAGGGACCAATGTAATGAGGACTTAATTTTCCTTTCTTCCCGAACCTCATTTTTCCCTTGGAAGGAGATACTCTCAAAAATACGGACTCACCCACATCAAACTCAAGTGGTCTCTGTCTCTTGTCAGCATAGCTCTTTTGTCGACTTTGAGCTGCTTGCAGCCTCTCACATATTATCTGAACATCCTTGGAGGCTTATATAACCAAATCGGGAGCAAGCAGCTGTCTGTCATCAACTTCTTTCCAACCAATAGGTGATCGACATCTACATCCATATAGTGCCTTATAAGGGGCCATACTAATACTTGAGTGATAAGTGTTGTTATAGGCGAACTCAATCAATGGCAAGTGATCGTCCCGTGAGCCTCTAAAATCCAGCGCACACGTTCTCAACATATACTCCAATGTCTGTATAGTCCTCTCTGACTGACCGTTTGTCTGATGATGAAAAGCGGTGTTAAAGCTCAATTGGGTCCCCATCGTTTCCTAAAAATGTCTCTAAAAAAGGAAGTTAACCGGGCATCCCTATCAGAAACAACACTCACTGGGACTCTTGCAATCTCACTATCTCCCGTACATATAAGATCACCAGTGCACTTAAAGTACTGTAGATCTCATGGCTAAAAAATATGCTGATTTCGTTAACCGATCTACTATAACCCATATAGCATCATGGTTCTTACGGATTCTCGGTAACCCCATCACAAAATCCATGGTGACGTGCTCCCACTTCCAAGTTGGTATCGGTAGAGGTTGTAATAATCCTCCAGGTTTCTGATGCTCAACCTTTACCTGTTGACAGGTGAGACATTTTGCAACATACTCAGCTATGTCTCTCTTCATTATAGACCACTAATAAACTTTCCAGAGATTCTGATACATTTTACTACTCCCCGGGTGTGTTGTATATCTCGATGCTTGAGCCTCTGATAAGATCAATTTTCGTAGCTCTGGATTCTTAGGAACACATATTTTATTCTTGAACCTTAGCACTCCATCTGAACTTAATACAAAATATGTGCCCTCACCTTTCTGAATTCGGTTAATTGCATCAATACACCATTGATCATTTTGCTAAGCTTGCCGGATTCTCTCAATCAACTCCGGTTCTAATCTCAAGCTAGCAATAATCCCATAGTTACCAATCTTAAGTGGGGTCACATCCAAACTAAGGTTCGTGAATTGTTCCAATAACTCATGCTCTCTAACCATCATATATGATACCAACTCGAGACTCTTTCTGCTCAATGCATCCGTAACCACATTTGCCTTCCCCGGTGGTACAAAATCTCACAATCGAAGTCTTTGAGGGGTTCTAACCACCTTCTCTGTCTCATATTTAACTCCTTTTAAAATCTTATGATTCGTAAAGATCTGAAATCTCTCACCATACAAGTAGTGGTGCCATATCTTCAATGCAAATACTACGGCCGCTAACTCCAAATCGTGAGTGGGGTAGTTCTTCTCATGATCCATCAGCTGTCTAGATCCATAAGCGACTACCCTTCCGTTCTGCATCAAAACACAGCCTAGCACTTGATGTGAAGTATCAGTATAAACATAATAGTTCCCTGAGCTGTTAGGGATTTTGAGAACTGGCGCAGTGGTTAATCGACGCTTAAGTTCCTGAAAACTCCTCTCACAAGCTTCATCCCAAGTAAACTCCACATTTTTCCTCGTAAGTTGTGTCAAAGGAGCAGCCAGTCTAGAAAAACCCTCTACAAATCTCCTGTAGTAACTAGCCAAACCCAGAAAGCTTCTGATCTCTGTGACTGTCCTGGGCTGTTTCCACTGAACAATAGCCTCAATCTTGGATGGATCCACTGACACCCCATCCTTCGATACAACATGGCCCAGAAAAGAAATCTGCTCTAGCCAAAAGTCACATTTACCAAGTTTGGCATATAGCTTTCTCTCTCGAAGGGTTTGCAGTACAATCCTTAAGTGCTGCTCATGATCTTTCTTGGACCTTGAATACACCAATATATCGTCAATGAAAACGATCACGAACTGGTCCAGGTATGGCTTGAATACTTCATTCATTAGAGCCATAAAAGCTGTTGGTTCATTCGTCAACCTAAAAGGCATGACCAAGAATTTGTAATGACCATAGCGGGTGCGAAAAGCTGTCTTGGGCACGTTCTCCTTCCGAATCTTCAGTTGATGGTACCCAGACCTCAAATCTATCTTGGAAAAGATCCGTGCTCCCCGAAGCTGATCCAATAGATCATCGATGTGCGGCAAGGGGTATTTATTCTTGATGGTAGCCTTGTTTAACATCCGATAATCTATACATAACCTAAGGCTCCCATCTCTCTTCTTCACAAATAATACCGAAGCTCCCCATCGTGAGACACTCGATCTTATAAATCCCTTATCTACCATATGTTGCAACTGCTTCCTTAACTCCTCTAGCGCAATTGGAGCCATCCTATATGGTGACTTGGATATTGGCTCTGTTCCGTGTGTCAATTCTATACGAAATTCCATTTCTCTATCTAGTGGTAATCCCGGTAGGTCATCTAGAAAGACATTAGGGAATTCTCTGACCACTGAAATGTCATCCATATTCGGATGTGGCTTGTTTAAATCACCACATAAGCAATAAAACCTTCAAAACAACATTCACGTCATTTTATACCAGTGTACTCTATTTGTCACAAAATTCAAGATTTCATTACTTCTCTTAAAATCTTACAACACATTCTTCGGGTAGAGAAAATGTAACAGACTTAGAATGACAGTCTAAGACAGCATGATTGGTACCTAACCAATCCATTCCCAAGATTACATCAATATCATACATATTCAAGAAAATCAAATTGGCTGTCACACACTTATCTCCTACCCTCACCTTACAATCTTTATAGACTCGTTCCGCTAATTGACTAACTCTCATTAGAGTACTTATCAATAAAGTCCCATTTAAGTATGTGGTTCTACAAATCTTGCTAACTTTGATGCACATGTAGGCGATATAAAGGAATGCGTAGCACCAGAATCAAACAAAGCTATAGTTTCCAAATTGAAAATCAGAATTGTACCTTTTATCACCTCAGAAGAGGCATCCGCTGATGCCTGGTCTATCGCATGCACCCTGCCTTGACCCACAACTTGCTTTCCTTTTTCTTCAGCTATGGCTCTCTTCCTAGCAGGAGGTGTAACTGTAGGAACTCTCTCTGGCTCCTTACCTCTCTGTGGGACTACCTCAACTGCTTTTGGGCAATCTCTTGCATAGTGCCCAAACTTACCACATCTGAAGCATCATGTACCTTGAAAATGATAGGGCCTACCACCATGATACCGACCACATACTCTGCATTGATCAGTAATGGGTTGGGGTCCACCAATCATTATACCCCTGGCTGGTGTCTGAGTCGGATGTACAGAAGGTCTAGCAGCCTTCTTCTGTGACTCATCTACCTCTATACGATGCTTACTAGTTTTCTGTCCAAATCTGGCACTCTTGCCATCTATCATTTCCTTAGACCCTTGTCTTTACCCCAACTAAACTCTGAGATTTACAGGTTATAGTCCTGCTCACACAACTTAGCCTGTCGCACAGCCTCTCTATATGTAGCGACATCAAATGGGGCTAACTTAGCTTGAATTGAAGGCCTCACTACATCCACAAATCTGCGGACCCTAATAGCTTCACTCCTGATAGAGTTTGGATCATATCGACCCAATGAGGTGAATCGTGATTAGTACTCATCAACTGTTCGATTCCCTTGAGTCAGATTTAGAAACTCCATCTGTAACCTACGTCGAGCGGTATCTGGGATGTATTGCTCTCTGAAAACACCTAAAAACATGTCCCATGTGATTGCCATACACTGAGCTCTCAATATAGGCCTGGTGGACTTCCACCAATGCTCTACCTCGCCTTTCAGTACAAAGGCCAATAGTGCTATTCTCTCCATAGCCGAACATCTACAGAAGTCAAACAACTTCTCCATCTGACTGATCCAGTCCTCAGCCACTGCCGGATCCTTTACCCCGCTAAAGGAAGGAGGCTTGAAATCCATGAAACGCCTCAACCTCTCCATATCGCAATCATATCCATACCCCAAATCATCTCCATATAACTGCTGTGGGGCTACTAGGGGAGATACTGGTCGAATATGGGGACTCATGGCCTAACTGGTTCAAGTTGTGCAGGTGCAACATCCTCAGGTTCAGGTACAGCTGCTGAGGGATTCGATGTCGCCTATTCAGCTGTACTAGGTACACCCTCAAACCTAGCCATAATCTGACCCATCATGGTCATCACCATATGCATATCTTCCTCTAATTGGTCTACCTGAAGGTTGAAAGCCTCTATCTGTTCCTAAGGCTCATGACTAGAGGACGATTTACTGTGTCTCTCAATCCTGTCATTCCGCCCTTGAGCTCTCGAGTTCTCTCCCCTCTTGCGGTGTCTTTCAGGCATATTTTACAATCCTGATATCTTCCTGCATTTATAACAAACTCTTAGATCACTATCAGCTTCGTATACACATTTGTATCTAAATATCACATAGTAACTTTGGGGATGTATGCTTTCTTACTCCTAGACATCGACTCACATCAGACCAACCAGGCTCTGATACCAATTCTATCACACCCCACTTCCGGGTGTCCTTCATCCATACACATACTACTATCTATTTGGCTGTGAGACGATGCAATTACTAAATTCCATATAATTTACAGCGAAAATATTTAAAACATTAATTCACACTTCCAAGTGTGTGTAGATATAAAAAATCAATTATATAATATAATATCTTTACATGACATCCTCATACAACTGTTTACATTTTCAATTCATAACTATGCGATACATTATAATAGATACAAAATGCTCTTGTGTACACAATTCTTTTACCTTCGTAACTGGAGGGAACTATCCAACACAAAAGGATTCTAGAGACCACCGCACTATCTTACTTCTCAATATCTAGAGGGGAAAAAGAGTGGGATGAGTAAACCACAACTCAGTAAGGAAATGAATGCTAACAAGTAGATATTGTACTATCTACATAGCCCACGTATGCATAAACAAAACATGTTTTAACACAAATGGAATTAATATCAGAAAATGCATTAAATCAGTTCTTCTCTCAAGCATTTTCATAAAACAAATATATAATACTTCCATTTAAAACTGCTCATAAACCAGTGCTATCATAGCACAAGTATTAAGATCAAGAGATTTATTCAAAGAACAATATCTCTTTGCTTTTCTCAAATCATTTCTTTTCATCGAATCTCTTTCATTTCTGAGTCTCTCAATTTCTCTTATCTCTGAGACAAGCATGGAATTCTCGACAATCTAATATCCACGACATATGACCATATTCAGTGATCCTAGGCCCCACTGATCAGGTGTGCACAGGGCATCACTTCGCCTGAAGGGGGATGGGTCAATCCTACCCTCCGGCTCATCTCAATCTACTCCATCTCCTCATATAACATGTACTTACAGTACAGTGTACGCCATGTGTCATCTACGCGATACTCGTACTCACGTGCAGCTAGCACGGTACATAGTATACCAATGGGCAGCTACACAGTACTACATACGATCGTGGACCCAGTCCTTACTCCAACTCCGATGGACTTATCATCCTGAATCATGTCTCATATACCAGGTGAGCAAATCAGCATGACACACAGTCATCGTAAGGCTCCAGCGTGGTATCTCCCGGTGCGAGCAACTGCTTCTAGCATCGTATCATCTCAAACTCAGCAAAACTAGTACGAGCGATGCTCCAGCACTTTTCTAAAAAAAACCATCGTGCGAGATAATCTCCAACACGACATACCAAAACCATGGAAGCATGTGAGAGCTAAAACTCCAGCAGATTATTAGTATAAGACCACGTGCGAGTCACGCTCCTGCACAGTTTATCAAATCATCATAACAGGTGTGAGCTAATGGTCCAACATCGATTCACATCTCAAATCCGATAGGTGGCTATTTTGTTCTTTAAAAGAAAAACTCAAAACATGTATTTTCACGTAGCATGTCATTCCATGCCTAAACATGTAAAACTAGCCAACCTCCATTATCATTTCTCAATCACAAAATCAACCCATAGTTGAGAAATCATCAAAAACATCGTGTAGATGTAAAATCATTAAAAACATGCATGTCAGGCTATTTTCCTTCCCAAATCCCATTTTCACAATGTATGCATACCATAATACATTTCCATTCACATATGGTTCAATTGCTAAGCATAATATTCCTAGCGTCACACTACCAAAATTGCAGTAAAATACGTATGAATACTTCTATCGCTAATATGCAGTCCCTTAGTTCGAATGACGTTTGTATTTTCTTTGTCCCGTTTGCTCCGTTCATAAATCTGGGTCAATCGTATTCCACGTATTTCAATCTACACGTTTAAATCATTATGTTATTTTCTTTTCCCTCCACCAATCACACACATTGTCTTCTTTTTATCTATTCATATTTCCCAATTATTAAATCATATTTCACTCTTTCACTAATATCATTTTATTAACTCTTAAGCTTTCCATCACTTTTCCATGGATTTTCTCTTTACAAATCAATCTCAATATTATTCACCCATCACTACATTCATCATTCCTATCCATATTCCACATATTATCCAACTCACAAATGTCTAGAAACCCATATTTAAAGTTTGAAGGTTGAAGAGTTTACCCCTTTACATAGCTAAACTTGTGGTAGCCAAAACTCCTCCTCTTGGTCACACCAATGTGTGATTTTTGGGTATGCTGTTCTCCTTGCTTCAAGGAACAACTTTCCTATCACGACCCAAATTACCTAAAAATCAGAGTAAATTATTTTCTTTTTCATTTATTATTCAATTATTACCTTTCTCTCATCGTGACCATCCTACAAACAGTTGGGCTATGATTCAAGGTTAGTCATCTCTCACCAATTTACCATTCCATTTTCATAATCACATTCATATATCAGAGTTTACTATCTTTTGACTTTAACTAAATACATACACAATGGTATTTATAATTCTACATCTCCGACATCATATCTGTTTACAGTACTGTGCATTACATATATAGATACAAAACTATATAAATATGTATACATGTCTCTCGATGGGAAGCAGCGGATACCAAGAATGCAAGTCCTCAGCCGCTCACTAACTATTGCGAGTGCTCTGAAAGATGGGAAAATAAGGGGGTGAGCAACACACGCTCAGTAAGGCAATTATGGAAGTAAGTAGATAGCTCCACTATCTAAATGCTCATAATGCCATTCCCTTAAAATCCATTTCTTTTCATTAAAATCTCAAGCACAAAATCATGTATTTCATTAATGACTTAGTTTATAAAACCGTTCGTGCATATATCATTCATACTACTTATGCATCAATAGCATTTTATGTGACATCATTAAATCATACTTAGCATGAGGTAAATCAAGATCATGTATCATTTCATTCCATGTAAAACAATTCATGAGAAACAATTCTTTTCATGAATTTATCATTAATGCATGGAAAACTCATCATGCTACTGCATTTAAATCATTTCATTAAAGCTGCAGCATAAAATAACCCAAAGGGTTAAGCATCTCATAAATCAATCTCATAAAACAATTCGTTATAAAATTTGATTAACAATCACATTTCAGAAAAATTCATAAAATTGGGGGCCTGACCCCTTCCTCGGGTCTACCCTGGTTTATCAAGACCACAAGTTATATCATGTGAGACAAGTAGGTGACTATCAGTAACAACAAGGACTATGGCCATAACCTACTGATCCCTGGCAACACGGTACCTAGTGTGCGTGGTATCACACCTGAAACGGGAGGTGGGTCGGTCCTACCTGCCAGAACAGCATAACATCAGGATTGCGAGGGCAAGGCTTGCTACCTCGTGGCTAATGCCACTCCACTCCAACAATCCCCATGGTACAGCGTACTCCACGTGACATACAGTGTACAACGTACTCCATGAACCCAAGCTCACTTAGAGGTGCCTGCAATAGGTCTTATCCACCCATACCATCTCTGTCTTAGTATGCACGTGTGAGCATATCATCTCACTATGACACATAGTCTACAAGAGGCTCCAACACGGCTATAAACATATCTTAAAAATCCCTGTGCGAGCGAAGCTCTAGCACGGCTCCATGCATATTCATGATATTAGAAAATCTCGTGCGAGCGAAGCTCTAGCACAGTTTCATAAAAATCAGTAAAATCTACGTACGAGTAGCACTCCAGTACGACTTTAAAATGAGTTATAAATCCATATCAAATCATGAACGAGCAATGCTCCAGCACGAATGAATGGTCAAGTAAATCAAAACTTCATACGAGTAACACTCCAGTACGGCTTTATGCATAAATACATCAAATCTCGTGCGAGTTACACTCTAGCATGGCTTTTACGCGATTATCAAATTAAAACTGGATGCGAGCTAGGCTCCAACACCTCTCATGCATGTCAAATCATTAAAACTAGTACGAGCAATCGCTCCAGCACCTTTTTATGCATATTAAGTCAATTCAAAACCGTCAAAACAGTCAAAACAGGGTGCAAGCTAGGCTCCAGCACCTCTCATGCATTTCACAATAATAAAAATCAGTGCGAGCAACCGCTCTAACACATTTCATGCATATGATGTCACACAATTTGGTGCGAGCAACCGCTCAAGCACATTTTATGCACACTCACAAACGCAGATATAGTGCGAGCTATGCACCAGCACTATCTGTTTCCATTTAAACTTGATAGTTGGCCTATTTTCCAAATAATTTTCATTTAAATCTTAATAACACTTACGTAGTGTTATATTATGAAATTTATGCAATTACTGGCTAATCTATTGATTTGCTTTGCTTAAAAACCAAGAAAATTCCTCAACTAAGAAATTACTTAAATCATGCATTTCATACATGTCATGCTTTCACTATCCTTAGGTGAACTTCCCTCAATAGGGGTAAAATAGTCTTTACCTATTTTGAGTCCTTAAAATCTTTAAACCGTTTTTAGGACCTTTATAGATAATCAGTGTATACATATATATTCAGTGTATACAAAAAGCATTAAAATACGCGTAGCTACCTCGAGCTACTCACACAATTCCCTTACCTCATTTTTCTGCATAGTCTGACCTTTCACTGATATCTCGTCACGCAGTCCGATTTGCTCCCAATCCAATCTCTGAAATTACGAATAAATGTTCATCAGGTCAAATACAATACAATTAATTATATTTCATATTTTCTGGGGCTTAATTTAGATCATTGGGCTCGTTTACCCATATTGGGCCCGATTGTACCATAATGGGCCTTAATCGGCGTTAAGCCCATTTTCCACTTATTATTCACATCATCGAGGCCTATTGGGCTCATTGGGCCCACCAGTATTAATTGAGCATCATTCTAAACTTTCGAATAGCTTAATGAATTATTTACGATAATTTATCTCAAATTCCAAAATTTAATTCATTTTATGCGAAAATTAAATCCATAATTTATCTAACACGCATAACGATGCAATATTGTCGTAAATAAGGGTTACTTACTTAAGATTCCATGATATTACGTAAATCGAAGCTATCTCGAGCTCTCGTTTGACGTCAATCGTCGAGCTACACAATTTAATATTTTTTTAAGTAAACTTTCAGTCAATTATTTATCAAATCAAATATTTTGAAATTTAAATTGGTCAATTTTGACCGCTTACTGACTTACCCGTAGCACGGTCTGCCTGGTTCAGACCGGTTCGGTCTAGCTGGGTCAATCTGATTCGGTCGGTTCAAGGCTTCGTCGATCGGTTCTCCGTCGGCTTTCGTGGCCAGCAGCTCCGAGGGGTCGTCTGGTGCACGGATCTGGGGTCTATTTCGTCCGAGGTGGTCAGAAAGTGGTCGGTCCAACCTTTTCTCTCCTCGCAGTCAGTGACTTTTCTCTTTCTTGCCCTTGCCGGTGCTGGCTGTCGTTCTACCGGCCGGTGCTGCCACCAATCACGCCGTTTATGCCTGGGGAATGCTCGGCTGGTGGTGGCCAAGCCTGAATCAGGGCCGATCGTCGAGAAATTCCTTTTCTCCCTCTCGGTTCTCTCTTTCCCCCTTTTTCTCATCTTTCGCCGTCGTTCGTCGGCTTGTTGGTGCCGGTGGTGGCTCGGCCGAGCTTTCTTCGCCTGGGCTGCCGTTGGCCGCTCCGTCCGGTGAGGGAAATCACCTCGGTTGGCTAGCTCTGTTTTCCTGTTTTCTCTTTTCGCGTTTTTTCCAGTTTCCTTTCTTTTTTATTTTTTATTTGTTTATTTGTTTTTAATTTATTTTTAATTTATTTTAATAATATTTTATTCATTAAAATATTATTAAAAATCCAAAAATATCTAAAAAAATTATATTTTATTCATTTAACCAATTAAATGAATTTATCGGTCTTATTTCGTCTTTTCGATATATTTTTTGATTATTTTCGGGATTATTTCCCGATGTGAAAATTTCGGTTAATTCCAATAAATTCATATCTTGATCAATTTAATCCAAAATTTAATTATTTCTTCGTTATTGATTGAGATTTCTCAAATCCATATTTTTTTATGAAATTTTCTTGTCATGATTAATACCAAATTTTAGTCTTTTGATCGTTTTACCATTGCATGTTTTCTGGGATTTCCATTTCAATCCTTCATTTGATCTTTTCTCATTTCGTGTTTTAAATAAAATTGGGTCTTACAACCTCCCTCACTTAAGAAATTTGGTCCTCCAAATTAAAACCAAATCAAATGATCCCTTAATTCACTCTGAGTACGTCTATCGCATCATACTCTTTAAGTCTCATGTGATTCTTTCTAGAGGGTAATATTTCCAAAGGATTTGATTAGGGAGATCATCTTAAACCTCAACACTCTCTCCTTCCATCTAATACCCTAATCGATTTTCCAACATACGTTATACTTTTATTGAGCTAAGCTGTTGGAGCTCATATCCGATCACATATGCTGGGTCCAGATAGTATTTCCAAAGCATCAAAAGATAGGACACATTATGGATGCCTGCTAATTCCAGTGTTGATGCCAACCTACAGGCCTTGTCTCCCACTTGTCCAATCTCTCAAAGGATTCAATATAACGAAACTCAATTTGCCTTCTTTTTGAATCTCTTTATGTCCCTAGGACAAGTAACTTTCAATAATATTAATTCACCCTCGGTGAATTCCAATGGTTTCTGTCTCTTATCAGCATAGTCTCTCTGTCTGCTCTGAGATGTTCTTAATCTCTAACAAATCAAGTGAATATCCTCAGAGGTTTGTCTTACCAATTCGGGAACAATTCTCTATCTGTCACCCACTTCTTCTTATCTAAGTCGGGGAACAACCCTTACGGCCATACAATGCCTCATATAAAATGTTATCCTGATACTCAAGTGACAACTATCATTATTGGCAAATTCGATTTGTAACAACTGATCATCCCAGGAGCTTATCAAATTAATGGCACATGCTCTCATCATATCTTCCAAAACCTGTACAGTCTTCTCTGACTGACCATCTGTCTAAGGAAGGAAAGTTATGCTAGCACTCAATCGGGTTCCCATAGCTTCCTAAAAAATATTCCCAGAAATGGAAAGTGAAGCTAGAATCCCTATCTGATACCATGCTCATTGGAACGCTACATAATGTTTCACCATTTTTCGTACATATATTTTTGCTTACACACTTAGAGTATCTAGGGATTTCCATAGCCAAAAGGTGGTTAGCTTTAATCAATCTATCGACTATCACCCAGATAGCCTCATGATTCATTCGGGTCCTCTATAACCCATCACAATATCCGTGGAAACTTGTTCCCATTTCCGTGTCAATATAAGTAGAGGCCGCAATAACTCTACAGACTTCTCGTACTCTACCTTAATCTGCTGACATACGAGACACTTTTCCACAATCTCTACAATGTCTTTTTTTCATACCTAATTACCAATACCCTTTTTAGAGATTTCGATATATTTATTACTTCTCGGATGCACTGTATATCTCGAAGAGTGAGCTTCTGACAATAACACTATCTTATCAACTATGGTCTTGGGGACATTAATACTGTCTCTAAACCTCTGTAAGTCATCATTCCTCACTGTGAACTATGTCACTATACCTTTTTGAATCTGACCCACACTATCGACACCATGCCGATCATCACGCTAAGTCTGCCAAATCCGATCACTCAAATCCGATTCTAACCTCAGGCTAGTTGTCACAAAATCACCGTCATCATCAGAAGGGGTCATATCACTACTGAGGCTCACAACTGCTCTAGCAGTTCACGCTCCTTGACCATCATATGTGATACCATCCCGAGTCTCTTTTTGTTCAAGGCATCAGCCATTACTTTAGCCTTTCCTGGGTGGTACAATATTCATAATCATAATCCTTACAAGTTCTAACCCTCTTGGTTATCTTATACCACTCTTTCTATGAAAACATATACTCAGGGCTTTTACGATTAGTGCATATCTGAAATTGTTCATCGTATAAGTGGTGGCACCATACTTTCAGTGTAAACGCTATAGCTACCAACTCTAAATCATGGGCCGGATAGTTTCTCTGATGGTCCTTGAACTATCTGGATCCATAAACGACTATCTTCCCATTTTACATCAATACACAGCCCAATCCTTATTTTGAGGTATCTATATACACTGAGAAACCTCTTGAGCTGTTGGTTATGGTGAGAATAATTATGGTGGTCAGTTTATTACTTCAATATACCAAAACTCACCGAAGCTAATTTCATACTTATAATCCCATTGGCATGCAATCTTTTTCCGAACAAGATGTGTCAACTGAGCAGCCCATTTCGAGAAACTCTCAACAACTCATCTGTAAGACAGTTTCCTGTTGCTACTCATGCTCTTCCCTGGACTTCGAATATGTCGAAATATCATCGCTAAAGATGACAACCAATCGGTCCAGGTAAGGTTTAAATACCTCATCGTAGTTGAGTTCCACTAAATATTTCAATCACCCATATCCTTGACCTATGTACCCATAAACGTATAATGTCATTTCGAAATCGCTTCCGTTCAAGATACTAACCCACGTCATTTCCTTTTTCTTATATTAACGGCTTTTATAAAATTTTAATTTTTAAAACTTCATGATTACTTGAATTCTATATTTCTTTATCGTACCAGTAAAGGTACCCAAATTTTAAATGTATATATTACGACTGTCGATTTCAATTTATAGGTTATGTGTGCGCTTCTAGACGCTGTCAAGTCTTCAGGCGAGGAGGTATTTTGAAATACCTTTATTAACCATCATACTTGACCACATGGACTGGGTGTGGATATATCCTCCTCTTATCCTTGGCCGCAATTCATATTCACTACATATCGCTTAATCCAAATTACTTTACATATCAAAGATATCCTTACCTTGCATACGCCTCTTATTCCAATATATCTTGTATTCAGGATCTATCACATCTCAAAGCTTATCTCTTTCATATATCACTTATAACAAACTCTTTCAGTACTTGTCAAACTTACAATACACTTTTCAGGGGTGAAAACATCACTATCTTAGGATAGCAATCTACACAACGTAGTTTGCAGCCGAATCAATCTATTTTCACGTACTACTTCCAAATTATTCATATTCCATTGAATTAAATCGGCTGAAATATCCCTTGTTTCCCCCGTTTTCAACTTATAATCCCTATACCCCTATTCAGTTAGTGATAATCATCTAACCATCATCATCTTGCCTAAGGGTACAGGCTTTACATCTTTTACTAGCTTATAAACAATTGAAGGCGGTATGAATAAATGCGTGGCACCAGGATCAATTAAAATAAGTACTTCATTATTCACAACCAGTGTGATATCTTCCACCACATCCGATGAAACATCTGTAGTATCCTGGTCCAAGGTATACACTCGCCCTCGTTCAACCTCTTATTTTCGTGGTAACTACCACATATTCTACACTGTTTCGTAACAGGTCGGGGTCCTCCAATCACAATACCCCTCAAAGTGTTGAAATTGAATACACTGGGGCTTTACCAATCATCTTACCCCGTGACTCAACAGCTCTAAGCTTTTACCAAACTACCTTTTTCCCGTTCTGACATCTCTGTCATCCTCTATTCTCTTTCTGTCTCTATTTCGGCCCTTACTACCGTTCTCAATCTCAGAGACGTGCAACTCATGATCTTATTCATACAACTGTAGTGCGCGCACTGCCTCGGCATAGGTAGTGGTATCTAACGTGGCTAATCAGACTCTAATTGACAATCTGAGCTCTTCCATGAACTTTTAGACTTCTCGACTCTCACTGTTCATAGTGTCAGAGTCATATCTGGGCAGGAATATAAACTGAGATTCATACTCATTAATCAACCAGTTCCTCTGGGTCAGAGTAAAGAATTTTATCTGTAATTTCCTTTAAGCAGTGTCCGGGATATTCTGTCACCGAAATACATCTAGAAATATTTTTCCATATCCATTCTGGATGTCTAACTCTTAAATGGGTCGAGCGAACTTCCACCAATGCTCCGACTCGCCCTCAAATCTCATGCATACTCTGAGCAATTAGCTCGTAAAATATTCTCCACACTCCGCTCCAACCTTGCGAAGCGTGTCTTAATACTGTCTGATCTCTCTGTCGGACTCTATGGGGCATACTCAATACCAGCCTCCACGTCAATCTCATCTCGAGTCTCATATGGCAACTTAGTACGACTCTCAGGCCTACCTCTACGGCCTCAAGCTCGTGTACTCGCCCTTCTACCATAGCGGCTATCAGTTAATGAGTCTATTCTTGCATTTAAAAATCAAATTCTTAGCTGCACTTCCATCTCGATATACACAATTGTATCTAAACACTGCACAATACATGGGGATGTAAACTTCCTTAACTACTAACACCGACTCATATCAGGTCAACTTAGCTCTGATACTAAAAACTATCACGACCCAAATTACCTAAAAATCAAAGTAAATTTTTTACTTTTTCATTTATTATTTAATTCTTA
Organism: Firmiana major; assembly: GCA_033439115.1. Taxonomy (NCBI): domain Eukaryota; kingdom Viridiplantae; phylum Streptophyta; class Magnoliopsida; order Malvales; family Malvaceae; genus Firmiana; species Firmiana major. Next base: position 47,908,641 of record CM065905.1, read on the forward strand.
CCTTTCTCTCATCGTGACCATCCTACAAACAGTTGGGCTATGATTCGGTGTAAGTCACCTCTCACCTATTTACCATTCTATTTCCATAATCACATTTATATATCAGAGTTTACTATCTTTTGACTTTAATTAAATGCATACACAATGGTATTTATAATTCTACATCCCCAACATTATATCCGTTTACAGTACTGTGCATTACATATTTAGATACAAAACTATACAAATGTGTATACCTGTCTCTTGATGGGAAGCAGCAGATACCAAGAATGCAAGTCCTCAGCCGCTCACTAACTATTGCGAGTGCTCTGAAAAGATGGGAAAATAAGGGGGTGAGCAAACTACACGCTCAGTAAGGCAATTATGCAAGTAAGTAGATAGCTCCACTATCTACATGCTCATAATGCCATGCCCTTAAAATCCATTTCTTTTCATTAAAATCTCAAGCACAAAATCATGTATTTCATCAATGACTTAGTTTATAAAACTGTTCGTGCATATATCATTCATACTACTTATGCATCAATAGCATTTTATGTGACATCATTAAATCATACTTAGCATGGGGTAAATTAAGATCATGCATCATTTCATGCCATGTAAAACAATTCATGAGAAACAATTCTTTTCATGAATTTATCATTAACGCATGGAAAACTCATCATGCTACTGCATTTAAATCATTTCATTAAAGCTGCAGTATAAAATAACCCAAAGGGTTAAGCATCTCATAAATTAATCTCATAAAACAATTTGTTATAAAATTCGATTAACAATCACATTTCAAAAAAATTCATAAAATCGGGGGCCTGACCCCTCCATCGGATCTACCCTGGTCTATCAAGACCACAAGTTATATCAAGTGAGACAAGTAGGTGACTATCAGTAACAATAATGACTATGGCCATAACCTAGTGATCCCTACCAACACAGTACCTAGTGTGCGGGGTATCACACCTGAAATGGGAGGTGGGTCGGTCCTACCTGCCATAACAACATAACATCAGGATTACGAGGGTAAGGCTTGCTGCCTCATGGCTAATGCCACTCCACTCCAATAATCCCCACAGTACAGTATACTTCGTGTGACATACACTGTACAATGTACTCCATGAACCCAAGCTCAGTCAGGGGTGCTGCAATAGGTCTTATCCACCCACACCATCTTTATCTTAGTATGCACGTGTGAGCATATCATCTCACTGTGGCACACTGTCTACAGGAGACTCGAACACGACTATATGCATGCATAAAAATTCCTGTGCGAGTGAAGCTCTAGCACGGCTCCATGCATATTCATGATATCAGAAAATCTCGTGCGAGTGAAGCTCTAGCACTGTTTCATAAAAATCAGTAAAATCTGCGTACGAGTAGCACTCCAGTACGATTTTAAAATGCATTATAAATCCATATAAAATCATGTGCGAGCAATGCTCCAGTACGAATGAATGCTCAAGTAAATCAAAACTTCATACGAGCAACGCTCCAGTATAGCTTTATGCATAAATACATCAAATCTCGTGGAGTTACACTCTCGCACGGCTTTTATGCGATTATCAAATCAAAATTGGATACGAGCTAGGTTCCAGCACCTCTCATGCTTGTCAAATCATTAAAACTAGTGCGAGCAATCGCTCCGGCACCTTCTTTTGCATATTAAGTCAAAACAGTCAAAATCGTCAAAATAGTCAAAACAGGGTGCGAGCTAGGCTCCAGCACCTATCATGCATTTCACAATAATAAAAATCAGTGCGAGCAACCGCTCTAGCACATTTCATGCATATGATGTCACACAAGTCAGTGCGAGCAACCATTCAAGCATATTTTATGCACACTCACAAACGCATATATAGTGCGAGCTATGCGCCAGCACTATCTGTTTCCATTAAAACTTGATAATTGGCCCATTTTCCAAATAATTTTCATTTAAATCTTAATAACACTTACGTAGTGTTATATTGTGAAATTTATGCAATTACTGACCAATCTATCGATTTGCTTTGCTTAAAAACCAAGAAAATTCCTTAAATCAGAAATTACTTAAATCATGCATTTCATGCATGTCATCTTTTCACCATCCTTAGGTGAACTTCCCTCAATAGGGGTAAAATAGTCTTTACCTATTTCGAGTCCTTAAAATCTTTAAACTGTTTTTAGGACCTTTATACATAATCAGTGTATATATACATATTCAGTGTATACAAAAAGCATTAAAATACGCGTAGCTATCTCTAGCTACTCACGCAATTCTCTTACCTCATTTTTTTGCACAGTCTGACCTTTCACTGATGTCTCGTCACGCATTCCAATTTACTTCCAATCCAATCTCTGGAATTGTGGATAAATGTTCATAAGGTCAAATACAATACAATTGATTGTACTTCATATTTTTTTGGGTTTAATTTAGATCATTTGGCCTGTTTACCTATATTGGGCCCGATTGTACCATAATGGGCCTTAATCGGCCTTAAGCCCGTTTTCCACTTATTATTCACATCATCGAGGCCTATTGGGCTCATTGGGCCCATCAGTATTTATTGAACCTCGTTCTAAACTTTTGAATAGCTTAATGAATTATTTACGACAATTTATCTCAAATTCCAGAATTTAATTCATTTTATACGAAAATTAAATCCATAATTTATCTAACACGCATAACGATTCAATATTGTCGTAAAGAAAGGTTACTTACCCGAGATTCCATGATATTACGTAAATCAAAGCCGGTCTTACCTATTCTCTCCTCGCCATTGGTGACTTTTCTCTTTCTTGCAGTTGCCGGCGTTGGCCGCCGTTCTACTGGCCGGTGCTGCCACCAATCACGCCGCCTACGCCTGGGGAACACTTGGCCGGTGGTGGTCGGGCCTGAATTGGCTTCAGTCGTCTGGAAATTCGTTTTCTCCCTCTCAGTTCTCTCTTTCCCCCTTTCTCTTGCCGTTCGCCGCCATTCGTCGGCTTGTTGGTGCCGGTGGTGGCTCGGTTGGGCTTCCTTCGCCTGGGTTGCCGTTGGCCGCTCCGTCCGGTGAGGGAAATCGCCTCGGTCGGCTAGCTTTGTTTTCCTGTTTTCTCTTTTCGTGTTTTTTCCCGTTTCGTTTCTTTTTTTATTTTTTATTTGTGTTTTTATAATTTATTTTTATTTTATTTTAATAATATTTTATTCATTAAAATATTATTGAAAATCTGAAAATATCTAAAAAAATTATATTTTATTCATTTAACCAATTAAATGAATTTATCGATATTATTTCGTCTTTTCAGTATATTTTTCGATTATTTTCGGGATTATTTCTCGAGGTGAAATTTCGGTTAATTCCAATAAATTCATATCTTGATCAATTTAACCCGAAATTTATTTTTTTCTTCGTTATTGATCAAGATTTCTCAAATCCATATTTTTTAATGAAATTTTCTTGTCACGATTAATATCGAATTTCAATCTTTTGATCGTTTTACCCTTGCACATTTTTGGGGATTCCATTTCAATCCTTTATTTGATCTTTTTTCATTTCATGTTTTAAATAAAATCGGGTCTTACATTTCCCTTCTTGAGCTTCTTCTAAAACTGGATGGAATGTAGTGATTTTTAGAGTGAGAAAGCTTGGGTCTTTGAGATAAAATGGCAGGTGCGGGTTTGGTGGGAAGAAATTTGAGTTTTCAGTCCAAATCCCATGCCCTTTTTATAGATGCAGAGACATGAGATCGATCTGACCCTTCTGGAGATCGATCTCTACAAGGTTTGGTAGTCCTTTTTACCAAACGCAACTACTACCAAATTGATCTTCTTTCACGATGAGATCGATCTGTTTTTAGGTAAATTCCTTCTTGGAGGTCGATTTGCCTCTTGTAGGAGATCGATCTGCACTTTACAGAACCTTAAGGAGTTCGATCTATCGAGGCTTGAGATTGATCTATCTCAAACAGAGAGTTAAGGAGATCGATCTGTCTTCCCATGAGATCGATCTGCTTAGTTCTATTCGATAATTTTTGGGCATTTCATGAGGGGTGATCGATCTCTCCTTCATATGAGATCGATTTCTCATCCCCTGCACTCTCATTTTCTGCATTTTTCTGTAGATTTTTGCCTATACACTCATCCAAATTTGCTGCATATCTCAATTTGTATTTCGTGCACACTTTACACACAATGGCATCCATTCCACCTAGTTTATAGTTAATGAAACTTGTGCACACAATTTACAACCATGGAGGCTTCATTAAAATTCCAAAATCCTTACATTCCTTTTATCACTTATACACATGTAAAAATACACATACATACATCATAGCTTCTCAAGCTATTTTTGTAACAACATACGTGTACATTATATCTTCATAAAACAGATACATGGAAAGTTACGAGTATTATAGTATGTCTCACAATTCATTCCATAACACCATCTTAAACTCATACCCACAACACCATTGTCACCTTAAGGTATCCTATCCATTATCAATTTCAATACCTTTCACTTTCTCACACTAACGCATTTCTAGGTTATAATTGTTTCATGGCATTCTAGGTAGTTCTACCATTAATATGTACACCAAATCAACTTCATAATCAATAACTAAACAAATGTACTTGAGTTGGTGCTTTAGAAACTCACCTCTTTAGATTTCCTCCTTGCTCCAAATAGGAATGCCCCTTTTTCCTTAAATCTAACAAATGAGGAAAATGCGTCCAAGCTATGTTGTTCTTCTCTTTGATTTGAATAACTTTTTGTCTAATAGTCTTCCCTCAAATCTTCTTGAAAATGAGTGGATTTGGAGAGAGAAAACTAGGTTTTTAGGTTGAAATTGGTTGAGTGAGAGTGTTTGTCGAAATCTGCAGATCCAACTGCTCCTATTTATAGATTTAGCTTGATGAGATCGATCTGCCTTGGGTGGGGATCGATCTGGTCCTCTTAAAATCCCTATTTTCCACGACATTTGAAAGCATGATATCGATCTGTCTCAGGCAGAGAGTTAAGGAGATCGATCTGGCTAGGGAGAAGATCGATCTGTTCCAACCCGAGAGCTAAGGAAATCGATGCACTTGCCTTAAAATCGATCTTCTCATTACAGAATGTTTAGTAGATCGATCTGGCCCCATTGGAGATCGATCTGCACTGTTCCATGGCTCGAATAAGAACACTTTTTGCTCTTCCAGATCGATCTCTCATCCTATGAGATCGATCTGGCCTTTATATTTCCAAATTTTACTGCAGTTTTCTGCAGAAATTTATACCAAAACATCCTTAATTTGCTGCCATAGTCTTTTCCTCATCCAGTTACCTTTAAGACTTGAAAATGACATCTATTCATACTTTATACACATCAAAAACTTGTGTGAAATCTTTGTATAACCAAAGACATATAATATAAACTAAATGGAAGTGCACAACTCATGCAATCTTCATTCCATTTTACCACACTACTCCTTTTTCATTACAATCACATTCATCACATACTAAAGTCCATTTCTTTGTATTCTTACATAATGAAACTTGTACGTACATCACAACTCTTATTACAAGTGTGTACATTGAATTTATGGACTTTACATCACTTATGAATTCATAATTACTTGATCCAAAGTCATCCATATTATACTTCCATTTACACATATATACAAAGTTATATATATATATATGGGGTCTCACAACTTGTATTTCTATATGTTCCACAAGAGCAAGCATTGATCGTGGGTTCCCAAGCCCACGATAGTTCCATGCCATAATCTTCTTGGTTGTTAGTGAGTGATACGTGTCAAGAGTACAAAAAATAATTACTCTTTAAATCCACTAAGTTAAAGCTAGAGAAATAGAGGTCGATCCCACATAGATTGAAGTGATTTAACTATGCAATTGAAGTTCTAAGAAAATATTAAAACAAACGACAAGGGGGTTTTATATTATAACTAATGCAAATAAAAATAAGAAAACAAATTAAAAGCAAAATTAAAGAATTGGTTTCAACAAATTAAAAGATTTTGGTTAGCATGTTTCTTGATCTTCTTGGTTTTGGGATGTTGATTATTGAATTCTAAAGATAGTTATTATATTAAGCAATCAATCGTAGTGTAACAACAAGTTTTATCACACCATCTTTCTTTACTTCTTAGTTAATTACAACAAAACTCTATAATTGATCCCTAACTACTTAAACTACCTAGAACACCTTTCCGAGATATATTTATGTAGCAGCATTAAAATCTGTGAAAGACAAAAGTTAAAATTAAGCGATAAAAGCAACAACTTGAATTATCTACTTAAACTTAGATTTTCTTCTATCTCTAATTGATTTGAAACATTAACCAATTACAGACTTAAGTTCTCAATCTAGCAGTAGATTATTATAATTAATTAAATAGTTTGACACACTATTAAATTAAACTAACAATCATGGTAAGATGCTATGAAAAATCTTAGATACTTAACCAATAATATATTATTTTGGTCATGCTTCTCACAACATCATGTAACCAAGATTTAATCAAGTAAATACACCAACTAAATAAAAAACTACTTACTACTCATATATAAAGAAAACATTAACATATATTGAAAAGAATCAAACACCATGCAAGATATTAAGCTAACGCTGTCACAATGTTTCCCAAGGCTAAGATGCTAGACATTAGTTTCATAGAGTCACCACCAATCTTTTTTATCTCAGTGTGATTGGGAACCTATTTGTCTCTATATTCTTAAAGGAATCCTAAGCAAGGTTGTTTTAAAGAGGATAGATTTTGGCCTATGTTTTTAAAGTTTAGGTTCAAGAGTTCATTTACATGTAAGGAAGGTTATAACACCCCTACAACGCCTAAAATTGGTACCATTTTAATCTTACATTATTTAACTTAGTCTTAATTGAGTGGTCTTTAAAATCTATATTATTTTTATTATTTAATATTGAAAATTATTTTAAAATTTCTCCATCATTCTAATGAACTTTTAATAAAATCTTTTCACCTTAAGAGTATTCAAGGCGTACCATTCTATTCCATTGAAGAGGCCCAATCGTCGAAATTATTATTACCATGGTTTGTTTATTTGATCTTTCATAATTATTATTATTTTATTATAAAAATTTACTTATGATTTGATTATATTTAATTATTTAGAAATTAAATTATTAATATTGAAAATATTTTCTAAATTTTGCATCGTTCTAGATAAACTTAGGAAAATTTCCTCACATAGGAGCTTTTTAAGTGTTACTCATTCGCAATCGCCTCAAAAATTCCATCATCGAAATTATTTGTTATTTTTTATTCAAGTTTAATAGTTATATAATTTTTATTTTATCTCAATTATTAAGAATCAAAGCAATACATTCATATAAAACATCAAAACATGCTAATCATGTAATTGTCTTTTTCGTAAATTTTACTCCCACAGGCAAATTTGTCTTTTTCCACCAATGCTCCGATTTTCGCAAAAGTTATTATTTCATTTCTAGATACTTTAGAAAATTCTAGTCCCTGTAAATCCCTCAAAATACATATAGATATATCTGAGCACTTACGATTTGCTCCTAATCCAGTCTCTAGAGTTACAGATAATTATTTATCACATCAATTTAACCCAATAAATATAATTCTTGCATTTACTACAGTCGATTTAACTAATTGGGACACTTTACTCTTATTGGGCCTGATCGCACCTTAATGGGCCTTAATCCATTTGAAGCCCCTTTTTCACTTACTATTCACGTTATCAAGGCCTATTAGGCTCATTGGGCCATCAACATTTATTAGGCCTCGTTTTAGGTTATTTAGATAGCTCATACTATCATTCACGACAATCAATTTCAAAATTCCAAAATAATTCATGTTATACGGAAATTAATTTGTAACTTATAAGATAAATTTCTAACGCGCATCATTACACAAATTGTTGTAAATGAGATTTACTTACCCGAGATTTTACGTAGGTACGAAATGAGAGGCTCGATCAAGCTCACTTTCGTCGTCTATCGTCGAGCTACACAAATATATATTCAACTCGAGACAATTTCGGCCAAATATGAATATAAATAAATTTCTCAAAAATTAAATCGGTTAATTTTGACTGCTTACCGGCTTACCCGTAGTTCGGTGTATCATCGAATTCATTTTCCTTTTTGTTTCTTTTTCTTCTTTTTCTTTTTTGACTGAATCTGTTTGGTCTGGTTCAGCACACCTTCATTTCAGTTGAACTGGACTGTACCAATTCAGCCTTCCCTTCACCGTTCCAGATGTTTTCAGCCAATTCTCCATCAGTTTTCGCCTCCAGCTGAACCGCTTGGACCAGATGGCCCTTCGATCGAAAAGGAGGGAACCAGATTAATGGTGGTGGCTGACTTTCCCCATCATCTCTCCCGCGGCCTCTCCCCACCGATCTCCTTCTCCGAGCTTCGCCAGCGGTCATCGCTTCCTCCCCTCGGTGCATCAGCATTGCCTCTCACCCCTTAACCTTTCTGGCCATCATGCGCTTCATCCCTCTCTCATTGGGGAGGAATCGAGGAAGAGAATCCCGATTCCTTTCTCGGGTTTCTTTCGTGATTTCCTTTCGTTTCTTTTATATATATATATGTATAATATTATATTATATTAAAATATAATATATTATTTACAAAATATCTTCTCCTAAATATCCCATATATATATATTTAATAAATAAAATATATATTTATCTTATTTTCCCAGAGTATTTTCCCATATTTCTGGGATAATTTTTCAAGGTGAAAATTTTTAGGTTATCCAAATAAATTCATATCTTGATCAATTGGACTTGGAATTTAATTATTTCTTCTTTATTGATCAAGATTACACGAATCCATGTTTGTAATAATAACTTCTGAAAAATTGACATAAAGTTTTCGAGTCTTACAGCATTTGTTTGTGAGTTGGTGACTAACCGAGAGAATGAATAGGAATGGCAGGAAACGTACAGGTCATGGGCAGTGAATAGAAAAGGAAATGAAAATATTAATAGTACCCTTGTTTGTTGCTGTTAGCAGCAATAATAGAAAAGGAAATCTAAAGCACGGGGTTTGGCTTTCAAAGAACTAAACTCATAAGGCTCTCACCTGCTACAGATTTACTGCAGCAGGAGACATGAAGAAAGAAATGAGAATGTGAAGGTGGCAGTGATGAGGACTCGTTTAACCAAAGGAAAATAGGAGGAGGAGAGGGGCTAGTTTGGGACTGGAAAATAGAGAGCTCGGCCCTTGAAATTCTTGCAACCCGAGAGGAAAGGGAGAGTAAAAGATGTGGACCTCGACAAGAGCAGTGGCAAACGGAGGTGACTGGGAGGAAGATGATGCGGGCGGTGGCTAACGAACTGAACCAGCCTGTAAAAGAGAGGATGAAGTAGAATGGAAGCATGATGTTGCAGGGATTTCCACGAGTCGGGAAAGAAACCCGAGAATGAAGGTGAAACAGAGGTGAACAGGAGAGGTTGTCGGAGGCTTGTGCTTGGGGACTAGGATCGGTGGATGTGGCTGGTGTCAGGAAAGACTTGAACCAAGCTGACTTAAGGCTAAAAAATGAGAGAGGTTGGCTTGTCTTGAGGAGACTTGAGAATAGAGGCCAGCTAGGAGGTGATGATGAAGATGGCGGTGGTGCTGGTAATGACGAAGATAATGGGAGGTGGCAAAACAGAGAGGCAATGGCTGAGAGTGCGAGTAAGAAACAGAAAATAATGAAGTGGAAATGAGGAAGATGATGAACTGGAAGAGAGCTGAAATGGGGGACTTACTTCCATATCTTTTCTTGGTGCTGGAAAACTGGAAATGAAACAGAGGTGTCAGGGTTGGTGGAGTGGCCAGGGAAGAGGTGGTCGAAAGAACTCCGATCACCAGCACCGGACGGAAGGAAAATGACCAGAGAGGAAAGAAGTGGTAACATCGAGAGGTGGTTAAAGAGGGTAGACTGAGCTGAGGAGTGAAACAGTAGGCGTGAGGAAGAAAGAAAGCAGAAAAAGAAGAAAGAAAAGAAACAGTTGGTGCCAACAATTTAAAAAAAAAAAGAGGTTATTTTTGGATATATTTATATATATATATAAAGAACCACATGAAAAATAGAATAAGAGGGATCGAGAAAATCGAGAAAACACGAGGAAAGGTGATCGGAAATATTTATTCAAAATTTTCGATGAAAATAAGCTGGAAGGGCCGAGCTCACAGACTCGCTACGACGAGACAATAGAGGACTACAGACAGACACCGAGATAAGGAATTTATGCAAATTTTAGAGATAACTATACATATTTTATAATTTCGAGTAGCTAAATAGATACCATAGAGATAGAAAACCCAATATTATCCCCACGTATAGACTGAACTAAACTGAAAAGTGTTAAAAAAATTCATAATTGCCTAAATTACATGTTTTCAGTGTTTTCATCGTTGAATACTGTTTCCCACGGTATATGGATGGGTCGGCTATTGGTTTTACTGTTTGCATAAAATAACACATTTTACGAAGTGAAGTGTGCTCGAGTGGGAGAAATTTCCATGATGGGTGACCTCCTGGGAAGTTTCCACTCACATATTGTTTATGCAATGTATTTGAACTGAATACAGATTATTATATCATTTTGAAAGAATTGAACCTCCTATCCAATTTTCGATACGAAATAGTACTAGAGCCCTCGTGTAGACTGTGTGTCACACTGAATTGCTCGCACTGAATTTTCATATAATTTTATGTGAAAACTGTAAGACCCGTAAATTTTCATGTAATGTATATGATTATTTGATGTATAAACAAGTTACATTACATATGAATTACAAGAAATAAACGTTTTTAAGTTCTAAGTGTGAATGTATTGATAAATGAGTGTGGAAGTGATTGAGTATGAGTTTAAATGGGAAAAATTGCCAGCAAAAGGGTGCAGGATGAAGGCCAGATCGATCCCATGCATGGAGAGATCGATCTCATGGCCTGAAAAGACAATGTCAGGCATTTTGTAAGAGGGAGATTGATCCCTCACTCAAGCAGATCAATCTCCATTGGCCTCAGGTTAGACTAGATCGATCTCCTAAGCTCTCGGCCTGAAATGAATCGATCCAATTTCATGGTGCAGATCGATCTCATCCATCCAGAAGATTGATCCCCTGCATGTAAAATGCCAAAAAAATGAAGAATTAAGTAAGGCCAGATCGATCTCCATCCTATGCAGATCGAGCTCCTAGTGCTATTTCTATAAAAGTGGAGTAGTTGGATTTGCATTTTCACGGGAAACAAGTTCAATCTTCCATTCTCAACCTTAAACCAAGCTTTCTCTCTTTAAAACTATCCCATTTTCACAAAGATTTGAGAAAAAGCTATTAAAGCAAAGTTGTTCACTATAAAGAAAAGAACAACATAGCTTGGAATCAATACTTCATTGGTTGGATTGAAGGATCAAAGGGTGTTCTTATTGGAGCAAGAAGAAAATCAAGCTAGGTGAGTTTCTAATACGCCAACCTAAGTACATTTATGTAGTTATTGATTTTGAGTAGATGAGTGTATGTATTAATGATAGAAACTACCTAGAATGTAATGGAACAAGTAAGACCTAGAATGAGTCTAGTGTGAAAAATGTGACATGGGTGAGTTGATGATAAATGGATTATGCTAAGGTGCTAGTGAAGTAATAAGCAAGATTTTGAGATGATAGAATGAAGCTACATTGTGAGATTAGGCGAGTTGTGAAAATAAGTATAAAAAATGGTGTTTGACAAAATGCCATAGTGAAGTAAATGATGAACTAGAGGTACTATGAGCCTAAATATAGATTTAGTGTGAATCAATAGACTCTTGAAAGATAAGTAAAGCAATTAAAATGGGGCTTTACAAGTATTGATGAAAACTATGAGTCGAATCGACTATAGTAAACGCAAAAGCTTTAATTCATTGGATTTAAAATTAATGCGAAATGTAATCTTGTGCAGTTTCGGAGAGTTCGCTAGAGGCAAATCGAACTGCGCAATCGAGCAACTCTAAAGAAGAGGAAATCATTCGATGCGATTTCCAGGTAAGGGAATGTCACAACCCTCTATACCAGTCCGTGACCTTTACCTTATGACTTACAGTTGGGCTGTGATTCAATATCTGATCCATTCCTCATCCATTATAGTTAAAATATTTATACAATTGAAGTAAAATAGAAACTGGACTTTTATAAATAAGTATGGAAGCGTTTACATCAGTTTCTATTATATACATCCCCCAAAATACAAAATATAAACTTTACTATGCATTAATTTACAGGATACAAAATTTTTCATCCATAGTTTATACCTTTCTATACTGCTGGATGACTGGAGAAAACACGATAGCAAGGACGACTGCAATGTACTCACTACTGCATAGTATCTGTGGAGGAGGAAATATAGGGGTGAGCATAACACGCTCAGTAAGGAAAATATGAAAGCAGGTAGATAACAACACTATATACATGCTAAAATACATATATATTCATTTTCCTTATAAAACATATGCATTTGCTTTAAAACAACTTCCATCAATGTGAAACCATTAATTCGTTAGATGGGTATATGCATATTCACACAGAATCACACAACATATTCTAGTCACATAGTACATACATAGAAAATGCTTTACATTTTGTAAATCAATATATATTGAGACATAAATCATGGGTTATCATATCCCCAGAAACACAGCAAGGGAAGACATTTGTCACCTCACATAGTACTGACAATTTCATATCACACAGATATAAAAAGACTTATGGCCATAGTCCGATTCTAGGATACACTGATCAGGTGTGTGGGAACCCTACGCTTGAGGAGGTGGATCAACCATTCCTTCAGCTCATCTCGAATCACGGCACATCGTACCCCATGGCTAACACTCATGGTACATCGTGCTCCCGTGGATCCTTATCACCTATTTTCGTTGTCTCAAAATCTCGTGCGAGCAGGTTAATGTTAGACACACAACAATACACGACGGCTCTAGCACGGTTTATACTCATTACATCACGTTCACAAACCACATGTGAGCAGGTCAATGCAAGACACAGAGCAATACATGATAGCTCTAACACGGTTTTACTCAACACATAACACAATCATGAAAACCTCATACGAGCAACTCAGTGTAAGACACACAGCATACCTGAGGTATCGAGCACGGTATTACTAGGAAATCACATGCGAGCATAGTCAGAGCAAGACACACAACAATACTCGAAGGTCGTAGCATGATTCCTAAAACCTAGTGCTAGCATCTCGAGTGGAACACATAGCATCACCCAAGGTATCGAACACTCTTTTCGTTTTCTAAAAAATCCCTTTAAAAATAATGTGCGAGTAGGGCTGGTCAATCTACCACTGCCTCTCATGCTCTAGCATGATTTGACACAAAAAATAAATAGAAAGGGCTCCATGTATAGTTATGTGTGAGAGAGAAACTCTCCCTTCAATCACTCGTTAAAAGCATTTCATGCAAATCATCAAACTGAGAGCCCGTCTATTATTATTCTTTCTTAAAACGTTTGTAAAAACCTTTTTTCACAATAATCATAGAAGTCATGCAACTCATACTATGGACTTATTCTCATACGTAGTTTTCTACTTAGATATACCAATATCTATATACTTTTCATATACATCCGCACACAGCAGGTAAGAAAACATACAAATAGTTATCTCTATAGCTCGCATAAGTCCCTTACCTCGAATCACGCTTGGATCACTTTCCTTCGATTCTCACTTCTAGTGATCCACTTTATCCACTCTAACGATATCTTCTGGAACTGAAATTGTGTTTTGCACACATCAGTATATTGTCATATACTTCATTTCACTTGCATGATATTCAAATCAATGCATTTGGCCAATTATACCATTATTGGACTTTATCCTTTCACAAGTCCATTTTGAGTATTCCACTCGTTTCTGAGAATCTTTCAGACTTTTCAAGTCTATCGATTCATATTAAACCGGTATTAAGCTTCCAATACCTCGAATTCATCATTTTCATTTCATTGAGGTATTTCATTGAACTCCTCATATACTAAATTTTAGCTATTTTTATTTCTACCACATGAACTTCATCAAATCATTATACAATCATGTATATATGGTACATAACATCTATTCATGCTTAAATCATCATTAAATCCATGCCTACTCAACTTTCTTATCTTTTTCTCACATTTCACCAAGTATAGGTCATGGAGATTAAACATGTTCTAAGATGTTTCAACCAACAATATATACATCAATCAACTCATAAAATTTTATAGATCAACATATATGAGATTGGTGCATTGAAATCTCACCTAGATGGACTTTCCTCTTTTTAGCTGAATTTAGAGTAATCACTTTGTTTCCTTCAATCAAATAGTTTCACCACTTGTTTTTGGACTAAATTGTTCTCCTCTCCACTATGAAGAACTTTACTAAACCAGCCTCTCTCAATTTTTGTATGGAAAGTAATGGTTTCCTATGGTGAAAAGCTAAGCTACTTTGCTTAGAATGAAAGGTTTATGTTTCTCCCGAGAATTGCAGTTCAGCAGGTCCTGTTTTATAGAAATTGCCTTGATGAGATCGATCTCCATTAGTGAGAGATCGATCTCCATTAGTGGGAGATCAATCTGCTGCTGTTTTTAGCCTTTCAAAATTGGGGTTTTAAGTTTAGGAGATCGATCTGTCGAAGAACATGAGATCGATCTCTCCCAGGTGAGAGCTTCACAGATCGATCTGGTAGAGTAATGAGATCGATCTGCTTTAGGTGGAGGCTTAAGGGGATCGATCTTCTTTAGGTCGAGGCTTAAAGAGATCAATTTCCTTCTTCAAAATGCCTCTAAGATCGATCTCCCTTGCATTGGAGATCGATCTCCCCTTGTCTTGCATCAATACTTAGCCATTTTTCACTCTAATTCTCAAAGTTAACTTCATTTCCATTTACCACACTACTCATTTGCATCCAATACACTTTCATTACTTCAGAAGGTCTATTTCTTATTATTTATACATAATGAAACTTGCATGTACATCACGAATCCATATAACAAGTGTGTACATCAGATTTATGGACTTTACATCATTTATACTTCATATTACATAAACGAATGCATACTTAGGAATTCATACGTATTACATACAAAAATACGAGTCTTATAGGGAATTTTGTGAGTATATAGAGATAGCTACTCGTATTTTGTGGGTGAATATAGGGCTTTGTAAAATGCATGGTTATTTAGAAAAGTGACTGATGGTATGTGTGATTGACTATAACGGTATTTATGTATATGATTTGGTTTTCGAAGTGTATCTTAAAAGGGGATAGTAAGGCTAATAACTGCATAAATCACGTGTTTTGATGTTTTTACGAAATACTTTACTTTGGTTTAAGCACAATTAAAAGATAGGCGAGTTAGTGATTTCATAAGTTGTGAAGTAGTACAAGTGAGGTGCTACCCTTGTTTTTGAAAGTGTTTTGTTAAAAAGAGCTGCCTATCATACTTAAATGAGTAAATCGTACTGGAGCCTAGCTCGCACCATATTTTGATTCATGATATTTTATAAGCCGTACTGGAGCTGATAGCTCGTGTGTGGGTTTCCTTGAGTTACTTGTGCATACAACTGTACTGGAGCTATGCTTGTATGTGACTTCTTCATTATTTGTTATGAATAAAATCATACTGGAGCGTTGCTCGTACGAGGATATTTGCTGATGATGCATGAAATCATGCAAGAGCTTCGCTCGTACTGGATTTTTACATTGTGGTATGTATGAGCCGTGGAGCTGGTAAGATCCTTAAGCCAACATCCTTAAACCCGTTGGGGTGGGGAGGCTTTGTTAGGCGTGGAGGCTCTCTTACATTAAAATGAAATCGGTAGGATCCTTAAGCCCAACATCCTTAAGCCTGTTGGGGTGGGGAGGCTCTGTTCGGCAGGGAGGTTCTCGTACATGAAAATGAAATGCTCTCACGTATACTTGAGACTGTGTAGGTTACACATGCCATAGGGCAGATAAGTCCTATGGCAGGTACCCCTAGTCGTGATATGGGTCCGTGGAGTACGTTGTACCGTGTAGATCACATGGAGTATGTTGTACCGCGTGGTTGTGACGTTGATTTGAAAGTCTGGCGTAGGACTAACCCACCTTCGTTCCAGCATGATACCCCGCACACCGGGATCCGTGTGGTCTTGGATGATTATGACATAGTTGGCTAACATAGTCTTTGATATATATAGTGAGTCTCACATCATATCACATGGTTTTAGATACCGATGATGATTTATGTTGTTCAAGGTACACCCGAGGGAGGGGTCGAACCCTGTGGTGTGTTTTAAAGGAATGATGCATGATGTGGATGAAATTTGCTAATGTTTGACAGTGTGTTACACCTTGAGAGATTGTTTTCTGATGATTTATCATTTTATGATGAGATTTAACAATATTGAGCATGAGAAGTTTTACATGATGGCTTTTCCATGTTTTTAACATGCCTATTTTCATGTTTTCAGTACATGATATATGTATATA
The DNA here is from genome assembly GCA_033439115.1 of Firmiana major. Lineage (NCBI taxonomy): Eukaryota > Viridiplantae > Streptophyta > Magnoliopsida > Malvales > Malvaceae > Firmiana > Firmiana major. The sequence continues at coordinate 47,925,118 of CM065905.1, forward strand.
CATGTGGCTTAGTTTTGATGTTTCCTCATGCTCTAGATGCTAAAGATTTTATGCATGACATTAAAGCATGTAGATAGGGTAGTTATCTACCATGCTTGCATTATTGCCGTACTGAGCGTGTGGTTACTCATCCCTTCATTTTCCCTCTTTACAGAGCGCATACAGTAGCCTAGTGAAAGTCTGAGCTGTTATTGTTGGATATCTTCTTCTCTCCATCGCCCTTAGGTATACACATAGGAATTCTTTTTGTATCTAAACCTATGACAACACAGTAATCATTTTCAAATGTAATATGGGTGATGTGAATGTTAGTAAATATGTCATGTACAAGTACACGACTTAATTTTCAAATGTATGGAATTATTTTTGATTAATTGGAAAATGTATGAAAAAAGTGATTATTACTAACTCACAGCCCAACTGTATTTGTGAGGGGTGTTCAAGACCAGATACGTTAACGGTTAAAGCAAAAACTTTGTAGTGATTTTTAGACAAAATGGATAAAAAGGGTTGTGACAGAGATTGGTATCAAAGCTGATTTAGCCTGATGTGAGTCAGTATTAACAAGTAGGAAAGTTACATCCCCATAATACTATGCTTTTGTTTAGATATAACTGTGTATACTGAGATGGAATGAGACTAATAAATGGTTATAAATATTGGAAGTTAGACATTATGCCTGTTAAACGTTGAGGTAGAGGGGTAGGTGCACGTGCTAGAGGCCAAAGGCTATGCGGAGCCACTGACTAACCAGGCTCCACAAGACCTTGCTGAGAGACTAGGGGATACCGAGGCACGCTTCGCTAGGATAGAGCGGAGTATCGAGAGCCTCGTTAAGATAGTCGCACAGCATTGGGTACCGGTGATAAAAGAGGTCCCGTAGCACAGCCTATTACTACTGGATAGGCAGCTGCAGAGGCAGAGAGGCCTCAGACTACGGGGACTATCACACCACCCCCAGTACAGGATATGGCTTCTCCCATCGCTCCAGAGCCAAGCGACAACGACCTAGGGTATGGTTGTGAACTGAGTAGGCTACGCCAGTTTCAGGAGTTGAAACATCCAATATTCAGAAGAGTGAAAGACTTGGTTATTACTGAGGATTGGGTTTATGAGATGGAGAAGCTGTATAGGTTCTTCAGATGTACGTCGATCGAGAAAGTAGCATTTACCGTATTTATAATGAAAGATGAGGTAAAACACTAGTGGAGATCTACCGAGTCTATTCTAAGGGCTGACACTCCGAGATCACATGAGAGGTACTCTTGGAGGCCTGTAGGAGGTAATATATTTCAGCTACCGTACATAGGAAATTACAGATGAAGTTTATTAACTTGGTTCAGGGGAGCTGTTCTGTGGATGAGTATGAGTCAAGGTTCATGTCTTTGGGGAGATACGACCCTAATACGATGAGTAGTGAGACTCGAAAGGTCCAGAAGTTCATGGATGGGTTGAAATTAGCCATCCAGACTAAATTAGCTCCATTTGACATTCACACTTACAAGGAGGCAGTGCACAGGGCACAGCTGTGCGAACAGGACTTTAAATGGAATGCCTCCGAGCTTGGAAAGATTAGTGTCAGGAGAGACAGAGATCGGAAGAGATTCGGACTGATAGAATGGCTAAGAGATGAGTCCAGAGACTATTTGAGAATAGACCCAAGATCGAGGAAGTGCAAGAGAGAGCTGCTAGACCTCCCGTGTATCCAGTTTTAGCTCCACCGAGGAGTATGATGATTGGAGGACCTCAGCCTATAACTGAGCAATGTAGGAGATATGGCAGATTCCATAGAACTAGGCCTTGTCTGATGACCCTTATGTCGTGTTATTGATGTGGGAGGCTAGGGTATTTTGCTAGGCATTGTCCTGAGATAATTAAGGCTGCACCACAGAAGGGCAATGAGCCAGAGAGAGCTCCAGTTGAGATAGCTGCTTCGAGGAGGAGGGCTATAATTGAGGAAAAAGGGAAACAGGCGATTGGCGTTAGCAGAGGGCGAGTACACGCACTGGACCAAGACACCACGGACGCATTGACGGATGTAATGAAAGGTATATCCTAATTTTTGATTTAGAAGCGTTTGTATTGTTTGATCCTAGTGCCACGCATACCTTCATATCGCCTTCCTTTTGACATAAATTATTGAAGTATTTAAAACCCACACTGTTAGATAAAATGTTGATGATTTCCACACCTATGAATGATATTCAATTCACTGAGTATGGGTATAAGAGTTGTAAGTTGAGGATATGAGGAAGGGAAATGATAGCCAATTTAATTTTATTGAGTTTGAACGATTTTGATGTAATCCTAGAAATAGATTGGTTGGTTGGAAATCATCTTCTTATGGATTGTCATGCTAAGACATTGATGTTTCAAGAGAAAGATAATCTTGTTGTAAGCTTTGTTGAAAAGAAATGAAGACATGATTATTGTAAATGAAAAGAGTATAATTTTAATCCATCATATTTAAGAGATGAATTTATTTATTATGTATGAATGTTAATGTGGTGACTTGTGTTACTAACGATGGAAAGATAATGTGAAGGGTTCATTGCCTACGTGGCTGACACAGATAAGGCACACCCAGAATTGAGAGGTATTCCAATAGTGGCAGAATTTCCTGATGTCTTTTCGATTGAATTACCAGGGCTACCACCTGATAGGAAAATGGAGTTTTGTAAAGAGTTAGTACTGGTACAGAGCTGATATCTAAGCTACCGTATAGAATGGCTTTGATAGAGTTGGAAGAGCTAAAGAAGTAATTGCATGAGTTGCTAGAGAAGGGGTTTATTAGGCAGAACGTCTCACCGTGGGGAGCTTCGGTTCTGTTTGTAAGGAAGAAGGATGGAAGTCTCCGACAGTGTATAAATTACCGGTTGTTGAATACCACCATTAAGGACAAGTACCCCCTTCCATGCATTGATGATTTGTTGGATCAGTTTTGGGGAGCACATGTCTTTTCTAAGATAGATCTGCGATCTGGGTACAATCAGTTGAAGATACGAAGTGGAGATGTACCCAAGACAGCATTTTGTACCCGTTATGGCCACTACAAGTTTTTGGTAATGCCATTTGGATTGACGAATGCCCCCGCAACATTTATGGCATTGATGAATGATGCATTTAGGCCATACCTTGACCAGTTTGTGATTATGTTTATTGATGACATTTTGGTTTATTCCAAGTTCAAGGAAGATCATGAACAGCTTTTGAGGATAGTTCTGCAAACCCTCTAATAGAAGGAATTATATGCCAAACTCAGCAAGTGTAACTTTTGGTTAGAGCAGATCTCATTTTTGGGCCATGTTGTATCGAAGGATGGGGTTTCAGTGGATCCATCCAAGATTGAGGCAGTTGTATAGTGGGAACAGCCTAAGACAATTTCTGAGATCATAAGTTTTTTGGGATTGGCAGGTTATTATCGAAGATTTGTTGAGGGTTTATCCAGATTAGTTGCTCCATTGACACACCTAATGCGAAAAGATGTTAAGTTTATGTGGGATGAGGCTTGTGAGAGGAGTTTTTAGGAGCTTAAGCGTCGGTTGACCACTTCTCTAATCCTCACCATTCCTACCAGCTCAGGAGGTTTCTCTGTGTTTATGGATGCATCACACCAGGGACTGGGCTGTGTACTTATACAGGATGGGAAGGTAGTTGCCTATGGATCCAAACAGTTGATGGATCACGAGAGGAACTATCCAACATATGATTTAGAGTTGGTGACCATAGTGTTTGCATTGAAGATATGTCACTACTATCTCTATGGTGAGAAATTTCAGGTATATACGGATCATAAGAGCATTAAGTATCTGTTTTCATAGAAGGAGTTAAATATGAGACAGAGAAGGTGGCTTGAACTCCTGAAAGAATATGATTTTGAGATCATATACCACCCGGGTAAGGCGAATGTAGCTGCCGATGCCTTGTCAGGAAGAACCTCGGGTTAGTGTCTTATATGATGGTTCGGGAACATGAGTTGTTGGAGTAATTTGTGAACTCAGTTTTGATGTAACCCCACCTGGTTCAGAGAGGTTTGACATTATGGCTAATTTGAGATTAGAGCCAGAGTTGATTTTTCGTATTCGACAGGCTCAGCAGAGTGATCGACAGTGTATCGATTGGTTGAGTCAAATACATACATATGTGGATACTGATTTTAAGCTAAGTACAAATGTATTATTGAGGTTCAGGGGCAGAGTATGTGTTCTCGAGGATTCAGAGATCAGGAGGTTAATTTTATCAGAGGCTCACTCATTGAAGTACACGATACATCCGGGGAGTACTAAGATGTATCAAAACCTTCGAAAAGTTTATTGGTGGTCTGGAATGAAAAGAGACATTGTTGAATATGTCGCTAGATGTCTCATCTATCAGCAAGTAAAGGTAGAGCATCAGAAGCCTGCAGGGTTATTGCAGCCTCTACTAATATCGACATGGAAGTGGGAGCACGTCACCATGGATTTTGTGATTGGTTTACCCAGGACCCGTAGGGGTCATGATGCTATTTAGGTTATTATGGATCTGTTGATGAAGTCAGCCTATTTCTTGGCCATGAAGGCTACTGATACTTTGAGTCAGTTGGCAAACTTGTATGTTCAAGAAATAGTTCGATTACATGGTGTACCGGTGAGCGTTGTTTCTGTTCGGGATGCCCGCTTCACTTCCTATTTTTGGGAACATTTTCAGGAAGCGATGGGAACCCAACTGATTTTTAGCACTGCTTTTCATCATTAGACGAATGGTCAGTCAGAGAAGACTATACAAATATTGGAGGATATGTTGAGAGAGTGTATGCTGGATTTTGGAGGCTCTTGGGATGATCACCTACCGTTAGTCGAGTTCGCCTATAATAACAGCTATCATGTGAGTTTCGGGATAACACCATATGAGGCACTGTATGGACACAGATGTCGAGCCCCTATTGGATGGGAAGAGGTTGGTGATAGACAGATTTTTGCTCCCGATTTAGTGTAGCATGCCTCTGAGGACGTCTAGTTGATATGTGAGAGATTACGGACAGCTCAGAGCGGCAAAAGAGTCATGCTGACAGGAGACGGAGACCACTGGAGTTTGATGAGGGTAAGTCAGTGTTTTTAAGAGTTTCTCCCTCGAAAGGGATTATGAGATTCGGTAAGAAGGGAAAATTGAGCCCTCGGTATATCGGACCCTTTGAAATTCTAGAGAGAGTAGGAGGTAAGGCTTATAGGTTGGGGTTGCCACCAGACTTGGCAAATGTTCATAACGTGTTCCACGTCTCTATGCTTTTGAAGTATTACCCGGACCCGGCACATGTGATAAGATATGAGCCATTGGAGCTCAATGAGAGTATGAAGTATGTTGAAAATCCGATTCAGATATTAGATAGAAAGGAGAAGGTGCTGAGGTCGAAGACGATTCCCTTGGTAAAAGTTCTTTGGCAATATCACACTCTAGAGGAAGCTACATGGGAGTTAGAAAGTATGATGCAAGAGAAGTACTCAGAGTTATTTTCAGTTTAACTTGGTTCTAATTTGTTAGACCAAATTCCTTGAAGGAGGGGAGGATTGTAAGACCCATAAATTTCCATGTAATGTATATGATTATTTGATGTATAGACAAGTTGCATTACAAATGAATTACAAGAAATAAACGTTTTTAAGTTCTAAGTGTGAATGATTGATAAATGAGTGTAGAGGTGATTGAGTATGAGTTTAAAAGGTAAAAATTACCAGCAAAAGGGTGCAGGATGAAGGCCAGATCGATCCTATGCAAGGAGAGATCGATCTCATGGCCTGGAAAACACAATGTCAGACATTTTGCAAGAGGGAGATTGATCCCTCACTCAAGCATATCGATCTCCATTGGCCTCGGGTTGGACCAGATCGATTTCCTTTTAATGGCCAGATCGATCTCCTAATCTCTCGGTCTGAAACAAATCGATCCAATTTCAAGGAGATCGATCTCATACAACAAGCCAAATCGATCTCATGCATCGAGCAGATCGATCCCCTACCTGTAAAATGCCAAAAAAAATGGAGAATTAATAAGGCCAGATTGATCTCCACCATATGCAGATCAATCTCCTAGTGCTATTTCTATAAAAGTGGAGTAGTTGGATCCGTATTTTCATGAGAAACAAGTTCAATGTTCCATTCTCAACCTTAAACCTAGCTTTCTCTCTCTAAAACTATCCCATTTCCACAAAGATTTGAGAAAAAGAAATTAGAGCAAAGTTGTTCACTATAAAGAAAAGAACAACATAACTTGGAATCAATACTTCATTGGTTGGATTGAAGGAGCAAAATGTGTTCTTATTGGAGCAAGAAGAAAATTGTAAGACCCGATTTTTATCGTAAGAGCAAATGGAATAAATAGAAATTTTCGAGTGCATTTAAAAATGCAAAAGGATTGAAAATGAATTCCCGAACACGTGTAAGGGTAAAACGGTCAAAAGATCGAAACCCGATATAATTTTGACAAGAAAATTTAATTAAAAATATGGGATTCAAAAATCTTGATCAATAACGAAGAAATAATTAAATTTCGGGTTAAATTGATCAAGATATGAATTTATTGGAAAATAAGGAAATTTTCGTATCGAAAAATAATCTCTAAAATAATAAAAAAATATACCAAAAAAGTAAAATCGGACTGAGAAATTCATTTGTTGAATAAATGAATAAAATAAAATTTTTTAAAGATATTTGTCGATTTTAATATTATTTTAATGAATAAAATAATATTAAAAATTTAATTATAAATAATAAAATAGAGTAAATCTAAAAAAAAGGGTACAGAAATGAAACAGAGACGCGAAGGCCGACTGAGAAAGAAGAGATCGTCGGACGAGCCACCACCGGCGGGATCGAGGGGACGGCGAGGGTCAGCGAAGGTAGCTCGACCTCGGGCGAGCCACCAGCGGCCGTGACGCGCCATGGAGACCGCTAGAGAACGCTGAAAAGGAAGAGGAACCTGCGGAAGAGAAGCCCCAATTGGCGGCCATCGACGCCGTTTTGACTCCAACCGAGGCCCGATTTTTGAAACCCAGGCCGTAGTGCGCCGATTGATACTGGAATCACACCGGGAACCGAACGGAAGGCGTCGGAAGGACCAAATGTTGCTTGAACCGGTCGAACCGAACTGAACCGAGTTGAACCGATGGTCTGAACCGGGTTGAACCGGACCGAACTGGTTCAGCCAAAAAGAAAAGGAAAAAAAAGGGGAAAAGAAAAAGAGGAAAAATTGGGAAAAAATTTCAGTGATGCAATCGAGCTACAGGTAAGTTGGTAAGTGGTCGAATTGATCGATTTAAATTTCAGAATATTTAATTTGTTTAATATCTGACTAGAAATTTACCCGAAAAAAATATTTAATTGTGTAGCTCGACAATTGACATTAACCGAGAGCTCGAGACAGCCTCGATTTGTGCACAATCATAGAATATCGGGTAAGTAACCCTTATTTACGACAATTTTACGCCATAAATTACGGGTAAGTAACCCTTATACCGGGTAAGAAATTTACCGCATAAATTACAGATTTAATTTTCGCATAAATGAATTAAATTCTGAAAATTGGATAAATTGTCATAAATACTAAATTAAGATATTTGAGAATTTAGAACGAGGCTAAATAAATACTGACGGGCCCAATGAGCCCAATAGGCCTCGATAATGTGAATAGTCAGTGGGAAAACGGGCTTCAAGCCGATTAAGGCCCATTATGGTACAATCAGGCCTAATATGGGTAAATGGGCCCAATGATTTAAATTAAGCCCAAAAAATAAGAAATACAATTAAATTGTATTGTATTTGACCTGATGAATGTGTATCCACAGTTTCAGAGATTGGATTGGGAGCAAATCGGACTGCGTGACGAGTCATCAGTGGAAAGGTCAGACTGTACAGAAAAATGAGGTAAGGGAATTGTGTGAGTAGCTAGAGGTAGCTACACGTATTTTAACAGTTTTTGTATACATTGATTATGTAAGCATACACTGTTATTGTATAATGATCCTAAAAGTGGTTTAAATGATTTTAAGGATCAAAATAGGTGAAAATACTATTTTACCTCTATAGAGGGAAGTTCACCTAAGGATGGTGAAAGCATGACATGCATGAAATGCATGGTTTAAGGAATTTTTTGAATTAAGAAATTTTATTGGTTTTAATCAAAGCAAATCGATAGATTGGCCAGTAATTGCATGAATTTCACATGATAACACTACGTAAGTGTTATTTACATTTAAAGGGAAATTTCTTTGGAAAATAGACCAACTATCAAGTTTATATGGAAACAGATAGTGCCGACACGTAGTTCGCACTATATCTGCTGATGTTGCCTACCTGACAGCAACAGTGCTTTACTTTCCACGTGATCGGATTGTACTGTTGACGGTTAATTCAATCGTCACAGTTTGCTCCACGTGTTCTTCGTATATCCTGCAAAAACAACAGGAATCAGAGGGGGCAGGGATAATTCCCTGCACGCGCACTCCGACGATCAAGTTAGTGATCGGAGTTGTGTATGTAAGAAAAGGGGAATTTATGGCTTAAATCAGAGTGCTTAAGTGTTCTCCCTGTTTTTCTTTGATTTTGGATCGATCTGATCTCCGGATCTCAGAGGGCTCACCTCATATTTATAGGCTTCTGAGTCGGTTCGAGCTGAGGCCCAAGCGCGTGTCTGGGCCGCGACAGAGTGGTAGAGCACTCTGTCGCGCTTCTGTGCGAGAGACTCTGGGGACTCTGGGTACTCTGCCCCAGGCCGTGCGAGAGACTCTGGGGACTCTGCCCCAGGCCGTGCGGGAGACTCTGGGGACTCTGGGTACTCTGCCCCAGGCCATGCGGGAGACTCTGGGGACTCTGGGTACTCTGCCCCAGGCCATGCGGGAGACTCTGGGGACTCTGCCCCAGGCCGTGCGAGAGACTCTGGGGACTCTGGGTACTCTGCCCCAGGCTGTGCGGGAGACTCTGGCTGTGCGGGGGACTCTGCCCCAGGCTGTACGAGAGACTCTGGGGACTCTGGGTACTCTGCCCCAGGCTGTGCGGGAGACTCTGGCTGTGCGGGGGACTCTGCCCCAGGCTGTGCGAGAGACTCTGGGGACTCTGGGTACTCTGCCCCAGGTCATGCGGGAGACTCTGGGGACTCTGGGTACTCTGCCCCAGGCCATGCGGGAGACTCTGGGGACTCTGCCCCAGGCCGTGCGAGAGACTCTGGGGACTCTGGGGACTCTGTCCCAGGCCGTGCGGGAGACTCTGGCTGTGCGGGGGACTCTGCCCCAGGTTGTGCGAGAGACTCTGGGGACTCTGGGTACTCTGCCCCAGGTCATGCGGGAGACTCTGGGGACTCTGGGTACTCTGCCCCAGGCTGTGCGGGAGACTCTGGCTGTGCAGGGGACTCTGCCCCAGGCTGTGCGAGAGTCCTGTGCCGTGCATGGGCGATGGAGATCTGTCGCTAACGATGCGCGGCAGACTGTGAGGCAATAGACTCCTCTCGCGTCAAACACTCTGTCGCACATCTGGGAACGGTGTCGCATAGTGCTTCTGTCGCCAATCTGCCACGTGGCCTGTTCTTGGATCGACACGTGGCAGGCGGATAGTTGCACATGTGGATCTGGTGACACGACCACATCAATTGCTCCCCACTCTTTGGCGGGAATTTTTCCCGCCAAAGAGGATCTGGGTTCGGTGTTTCGCGGGCCGGGTCGGACCTCCGCGTGTGTGTGTACCCAGGCGATCCTCTATAAATACTGGGCCCCTAACGTCCTTGTCGCCACTGAATTCTCTCGCAAGGACACTCTGTCGCGACTCTCAGGCACTCTGTCGCAAGTCCTTCGCCATACTGTCGCAACTCTGCCGCGAGACTGCTCACTGTGTCGCTAGTCTGCCGTGGATTTTTACACTCTGCCGCGAGTTCTGTTTCCATTACCTTAGGTAATTTTTCGTAGCCCGTAATCCCACTTCTTTGATCTACGAGCTTCTAAGGTGGCTAGACATGGCATAGGAAAGCAAATCGATCTAGGTGTTAAGTCGACTTTAAGGGAAGGCGACGTTCAAGACCTAGAATCTCAATTTCCTTTGTCCGAGGGATACACTTATAGACTCCCAACCCCTCAGGAGAGCGACATACGTCGTGTGTCTAACGGGGTTGTCGTTTTTTTTTTTTTTTTTTTTTAGGGCAGCTTTGGAGTTAGGACTCCGCTTCCCGTTGTCCGACTTTGGGGCTTCCTTCCTCAGGACGCACAGGGTATCCCCGGGGCAACTGCATCCTCATGCATGGATGCAATTGGTAGCATTCACTGTGCACTGCCATTTAAGGGGCGTCCCTCCGTCTCTTCCTCTTTTTGAAGTATTCTTTAGGCTTCGAGGGAGTCCCGGCTTAGTGCCTTACTCGCTTCAGCGGGTGTACCAGCCTGGTTTTGAGAACCGATTATTTGAGAAACCTGCTAACAAGTTTCATGGTTTCGAGACAGAATGGCTGGTTGTGGAAGTGCCCGAGGGCCTGGATATCCCTACTCGTTGGGAGAATAGGCACGAAATCCCCAAGGGTCCTCGGGTTGCCACACTTAGGGAGCAGTTGTCTTCTGACATCGACAAATTGCTGGTCCCTCATCCCCTTAGCCTGGACACCCTTGTATCAAATGAAAATTTGATATTAGCAGGCTGGGGTGTGGGTCCGGTCCCTGTTGCCGGACCCTCTGTTCCGTCGTCAGATCCTCTGCCTTCGGCTTCTCCCGAGTTAAATCCTGAAGCTCCTAGGCCACAAGAGGATGTAGGGGGCACCAATCTGGAATCCAGCTCTGGTAGCGAACCCTTAGCCGATCTCACTGGTTGGGAAGGGTTCGGCTCCACTTTCATGGTGCTTCCAGACGACGAGGGGATAAATATCGAGTCCCTTCAGGAGCACTTAGACTCTCCTGACGGTAACTTTTATTTTTTCCCTCTACTTATTATTTTTGATCAATTTATTGACCATTGATCTTCTTTTTCTTTTTTGCAGACATGAGTCATTTCCGGCAATCATTAGGTCGCCAGGTTTCTGAGGCTGGTCCTTCCAGCGCTCCTGTCAGGAAGAGGCATCGTTTGGCTGACGATGTCCCGAGTGAGGCACCAGTCCTCTCTCATCCATCTTGCGCTCGGACCCCTCCAGTTTCTATGCAAGCGATGCCTCCCCCTCCTTCAGAGCAGAGAGATTTATCTCGGGATAGGGGGAGAGTTGCCTCGTCTTCACGGGGGACTTCCGGGTCATCCGGGCGATCACGCTCTGAGGAGCAAGCGGAATGCAATATCGTTCCATCTCAGCGGAAGAATAGAAAGCGCCTGTATATCGAGAGTTCGATGAGAAGCAGGCCGATATTGCCGAGGATAGGTCCTGCCGACGAGAGGCCCTATTCCGTGGATGGGGGGAATATTATGAGGGGCCACGAATTCCAAGTCTACCCCGGGGTTCGTGATAATGATGTTCTGGACACTCCCGGGGTGGCCTCTCGGTTGAGCTGGTCCACTATCCTTCCTCGAGATGAGGCAAGGATATTCAGAAACTACCCCGAGGGGGAAGACTTAGCCGACATCGAGGCGTTGAGGGTAAGTTTCTGATTTCTTCTCTTTTTGATTGCTTTTTGCAGCATGCTTTGAGTCTAACATTTTTGCATTTTTGCGCAGCTGGCTCAACGAACCGCGGCAAATAATGCCCAACATCGGGCTTACTGGGAGCGAACCGACAGAGAGATCCGGGAGTTGAGGGACAAAGTTATGGAGCTACAGAACACGATCAACAACTTGTCCCCTCTTCCGGATTTAGTTCGAAGCCTGGAGGAGCAGCTTGCTAAGGCTCATGAAGACCTTGGTCTTGCCAAGGGGGATCTCACAGTGGAGACGGCTCGGTCTAGTAAACTCCAAGAGGACCTGCAGGAGGCTCATTCTGAGTTAGACCGTATGCAATCCAACTATATGTCTACGCTCACTCGGAATCAAGAGCTCGAGCAGCGTGTTGGTGAGTTGGAAGGCCAAACTGCTCCTGTACTATCCCAGGCCAAAATTGACAGCATACGGGCCGAGGCCGTAAAGGAGTATCGTCTCTCCAAAGACTGCTTGAGGCGGAAGGAAGACTTCTCCAACCCTTATGTCAAGTACGGGTTCTACCTGGCCCGATCTTGGCTAGAAGCACATAGGGAGGGAGAGGAATTTCCTGAGCTCCAATATACCCCTGATGCGATGCTCTTTGAGGCCCCTGATTGGACCAAGTACGAGCCCGAGGCTGAGCCTGCGGACGAGCTGTTCAAGAGGACTGCTCAGGACGATCTCGTCAACCTTGCTGGTCCTTGGGAGCCCGCGGATCTGGACGGTGCTCCTGAGCCTATAGAAGCCCTCTTTGATTTAGACGGCGAGGAGGGCGAGCAGTCCCTTGGAAGTGAAGGTTTTGCAGCTGATCCCCAGCTTCCTCCCGGAGAGTAGATAGGGATTTTTGCTTTTTTATTTTTTGTATTTCATTTCAAGTACTTTGTTTTTTGTTTTAACTTTGTACTTTTGTCGAAATACAATTGTAAAGATCTGTTAAAGATCTGTTTGTACCGACACTTGAATGAAATGAAATTGAGATTTTTGTTCATGCTTTGTCTTGCACTACTTCTCTAATTGTCATTTATCATTCTTTGTCTGATTGTTTCTGTTGCTTTGCTTGTATATACCTTGCTTGTATATAGCTTTGTATTGATATTCGTGTATGCTCCCCAATTCTTGATAGAAAGGTATACTTTCAGGAAGAATTTTTTGTGCAAACGCGGAGTTGTTTAAGGCTTGAGTACTATGACGTGAAGGCGTCTTTAGTTTTTATAGCCTTAGTATTTTGATTACCTGACCACGGTGACGCGTAGCGTCTTAGGCCTTTATGGTTAATTGAATGCTTTATGCCTGGCCTTAGTGACGCATTGCGTCTCAGGCTCTTACGGCTCTTTTGAGTATACGCCTGGCCAAAGTGACGCAAAGCGTCTCAGGCTTTGACGGCTTTAGTGCTAGCCCGTTGGTAGCCTGCGTTCTCAGGGCCCGAACCAACTACGCCCGGCCATAGTGACGCAAAGTGTCTCAGGCTTTGACGGCTTTGGTGCTAGCCCGTTGGTAGCCTGCGTTCGCAGGGCCCGAACCAACTATGCCCGGCCACAGTGACGCAAAGCGTCTCAGGCTCTTACGGCTTTAGGCTTAGCCTGTTGGTAGCCTGCGTTCGCAGGGCCCGAACCAACTACGCCTGGCCATAGTGACATAAAGCATCCTAGGCCTTTAAGGCTTTGGGTCTAGCCCGTTGGTAGCCTGCGTTCGCAGGGCCCGAACCAAGGGTGGTGTCCTTTGTGAGTCTGACCCGTTGGTAGCCTGCGTTCGCAGGGCCCGAACCAAGGGTAGCCCTCATGTGTTTTATTAACATATGCCTAGCCACAGTGACGCATAGCGTCTCAGGCTCTTACGGCTGGGGTGAATGCATACCTGGCCACAGTGACCCATAGCGTCTCAGGCTCTTACGGTTTCAGAATCCTGTCACGAGATTTTGTCTTACATCTGGTGACAGTGTTAGTAAAACAATAGTGTTTGGGAAGGAAGATGTAGTGGTTATCTCAAATACAACTTCAAGTGATTTGAGTTCCACGTTTTCCCTATCTTCTTCCCTTGTAGAGTTTCCAGAGCGCAGGTGTTAGGTCCGATCTTGCGTCTGATTCTGTAGGGACCTTCCCAGTTGGCTCTGAACTTCCCGTCCTCCTTTAGGGCGTTCGTGATCTGTGACTTTCTGAGCACTAGATCTCCCTCAGACATTGGCCTATCTCTTACCCGGCTATTGTAGTAGTTGGCTACCCTCTGTTGATAGGATGCCAATCGAATAGTCGCGGTTTCTCTGTGTTCATCGATTAGGTCCAAGTCTTCCCTTAGAGCTTGAGAGTTTTCTTCCTCTACCAAGGGTACCACCCTTGGTGATATTGCTCCAAGTTCCACGGGGATCAGTGCTTCTGCGCCGTATACAAGACTGAACGGCGTTTCATTAGTCGACACACGGCTGGTGGTACGATATGCCCATAAGACACTAGGCAATTCGTCCACCCAGGCTCCTTTTGCTCTGTCTAGCCTGGTCTTCAGCCCATGGAGGATAATCTGATTACTGACCTCGGCTTGTCCATTAGCTTGAGGATATGACACTGAAGAGATCCTTAGCTGGATGTTGAGGTCTTTACAGAATTCACGGAAGGCGTTGCAATCGAATTGCTTCCCGTGGTCGGCATTTAAGATGCGGGGAATTCCGAATCGACAGATAATGTCCTTCCACACCATTGCCTCCACTTTCTTTTCCGTGATTGTGGCTAAAAGCTGTGCTTCAATCCACTTGGTGAAGTAATCGGTGGCCACTAACAGGAACTTTCTTTGTCCCGTGGCTAAGGGGAAGGGTCCAAGAATATCCAATCCCCATTGTGCAAAAGGAATTGGCTGTACTGCGCCTTGAGAGGGAGTTACTGGGGCTGTTGTGATAGGCACAAACCTCTGGCATTTATCGCATCTGCGGGTTTGGTCCATTGCATCTTTTTTCAGCGTTGGCCAGTAGAATCCCGATCGCAGTACTTTGGCGGCAAGAGCTCTTGCTCCTAAGTGTTCACCGCAGATTCCTTCATGCACTTCCGTTAGGGCATATCTAGCTTGTTTCGGTCCCAGACATTTTAGCAGTGGCGATGAGTATCCCCTTTTGTACAGTTCTCCATTGATGAGTGTGAACTTCGCCCCTTGTATTTTCAAGCGACGAGCCTCGTCTTTATTTTGGGGGAATGTACCCTCAGTGAGATACTGTTTAAATGGGGATCTCCAATCGTCTCCAACTGCAATGTCACACACTTCGACCTCTTCAATACTTGGTCGTTCGAGCCTCTCCACCTTTACAGTCCTTCCTTGTGTTTCTGTGGAGGAGGCTAGCTTAGACAGTGAATCAGCATGTGTGTTTTCGGACCGGTTAATTTGCATCAGCTGAAAGCTTTTGAAAGTCTTGGCCAAGAGTTGGACTTTCATTAAGTAAGGAACCAGTATCGGTTCTCGTACCTCATACTTTCCGCTGAATTGGTTCACCACCAGTTGGGAATCACTGTGTGCTACCAAGTGGTGAACCTGTAGTTTCTCCGCTAGTGCCATCCCTGCTATCAAAGCTTCATACTCCGCTATGTTGTTCGAACTAGGGAATCCGAATCGTAGGGAGTATTCCAGGGATTTTCCTTCTGGTGACACCAGGACTATACCCGCTCCACTTCCGTTGGCACTTGATGACCCATCGACATGCAGTAACCATG
This sequence comes from Firmiana major, assembly GCA_033439115.1. NCBI lineage: Eukaryota > Viridiplantae > Streptophyta > Magnoliopsida > Malvales > Malvaceae > Firmiana > Firmiana major. Next base: position 47,940,401 of record CM065905.1, read on the forward strand.
GGTGAGCCTCCCCTTCACTGCTGTCGTTCGGGATAGTGCATTCCACGATGAAGTCAGCCAGAGCTTGACCTTTGATAGCCTGTCTCGCTTGGAAGGTGATGTCGTATCCCCCAAGCTCCACCGCCCATTTCACTAACCTCCCTGAATGTTCAGGTTTCTGGAGGATCTGTCTTAATGGTTGGTCTGTTAAGACAGTAATGGGATGTGCTTGGAAATACGGACGCAGCTTTCGCGAGGCCATCAAGAGGGCTAATGCTAGCTTTTCGACCAGTGGATAGCGGGTCTCTGGATCTAATAACACTTTGCTCACATAGTAGATGGGGCAGTGTACCATTTCGTCTTTCTTTAGTAGTACCGCGCTAACGGCGAAATCACCGACTCCCAAATACATATAGAGCTGTTCTGCTTCCAGGGGCCTTGTTAATAGAGGCAACCGCTTCAAGTATTCCTTGAGTTCTTCAAAGGCTTTTTGACAATCTTCCGTCCATTCAAAGTTCTTCCCCCCCCGTAGAGTTTTGAAGAAAGGCAAGCTCTTTTCGGCTGATTTCGACAAGAAGCGATTCAGAGCCGCTATTTTGCCTGTCAATCTTTGGACCTCTCTTACGGTGGTTGGGGGTTTCATGTCAATGACAGCCTGTATCTTTTCAGGATTTGCCTCGATACCCCTGTTAGTGATCAGAAGCCTAGGAATTTTCCTGACCTTACCCCGAAAGAGCACTTTTCAGGGTTTAGCTTCATGTTAAATTTCCTCAATACTTCAAATACCCTGGACATTTGATCAGCATGAGATTCTCCTACGCGGCTCTTGACTATCATGTCGTCCACGTAGGCTTCCATGGTATTTCCCAGAAGATCTTTGAACACTTTGCTCACCATTCGTTGGTAGGTGGCACCCGCGTTCTTTAAACCGAACGGCATTACCCGATAGCAATAGGTTCCGTCATCGGTTATAAAAGAAGTCTTTTCTTCGTCTTCTGGGTGAAGCATGATTTGGTGATACCCGGAGAATGCATCTAAGAAACTGAGGAGTTCGTAGCCGGATGTATCATCTACGAGTCTGTCTATCCGAGGTAGGGGGTATGAATCTTTGGGGCAGGCTTTGTTCAGGTCTGTGAAATCAACACACATTCGCCATTTCCCGCTAGATTTCTTTACCATCACTACATTGGCTAACCACTCAGGGTAATAGACTTCTCGGATGAATCCGGCACCTAGGAGTTTAGTCACTTCTTCAGTGATTGCTTTTTGTCGCTCCGGGGCGAAACTCCTCTTCTTCTGTTTAACGGGTCTATGTCCGGGTATGATGTTAAGTTCATGGCATATGACTTCGGGACTGATCCCGGGCATGTCTACTGGGCTCCAGGCGAAGATATCCGAGTTTCTTCTCAGACACTCGATTATCTCCTTTTTCTGTTGCTCGCCCAACTGAGTCCCGATGAATGCCCTTTTTCCGCTATCCCCTTCAGTTAGCGCAATGGCTTCTGTTTCCTCTACAGGTTGGGGCTTAGGCGGATCGTCAATGCATAAGGTTTCTTTCCTCTGTGCTACCTTGTTGGCAGTGGAAGCGAGATAACAAGTACGGGCGCTCTTTTGGTTTCCTCGTACTTGCCCGACTCCGTTGGGAGTGGGAAATTTCATCAACAGATAGCAAGAGGATATTACCGCCCTCATGTCGTTCAGCACCGCCTGCCCAAGATCATGTTGTAGGCGGCGGAGGTGGATCTGACCACCATGAACAACACTTGTCGGGTCACATCTTTCGGGTGCTCACCGAGGGTCACTGGCAACTCTATGGATCCAGCGACCTTCACTCGCTCACCCGTGAATCAGTACAGCGGTGTCATAACGGGTTTCAACCTATCTTCGAAAATGCTCATTTTCTCAAAGCAATTCCAATAGATCAGGTTCACTGAGCTCCCGTTATCAACCAGGACTCTACTTACCGGGTGTTTGGCCACGACAGTGGATATCACCATAGGGTCATCATGGGGCATGGCGATATCTCCTTTGTCAGCCGGAGTGAACATGATGGGCTCTTCGTCCGCCTGTTCTTCCATAACAACGTTCACCTGATACGCCTGCCTGGCGTAGCTCTTGCGGGATGAAGAAGAGCTTCCCGCGCTTGATTCCCCACCTGCGATGACATTAATCGCGGGGGCTGTAGGCTCGTTGTTTGGCGGATTGGCACGGGGAATTGCAGGCCTGACCGCTTCATTTCTTGGCCTATCCCGTCTATTGTTGTTATTTGCCCCGGTCCGCGGACGGTCATTTCTTTGGTCACGCGGAGGATAACGGGGTCTCTTGCTTCTCCATAAGAAGCGGTTAATCTTGCCCTCTCTGGCCAGTCTTTCTAACTGGTCCATCAAGTCTTTACACCTCTCTGTCGGGTGTCCGTGAGCACAATGGAATTCACAGTAGGCTTCAGAATTTCGGCCTACATCTCCCATCTTCCTCTTGGGGAATTCTAGTAGTCCCACCCCCTCAATTGTTGCCAGTATTGCAGTACGAGGCTCGCTCAGTCGGGTGTAGCCTTCGTACCTGAGCTTGGGGGTTTTGTCTACTCTCACGGGTCTTTGGGAGCTTCTCTCGGGCGCATCTCTCTCTCTCTTCTTTCCCTCTTTAGTCTCCCTGGGCTGTATCATTTTCATGACTTCTTCTTGAGCCACGTATTTATTAGCCCTGGCAAAGAGATCGGAGATCATTATAGGTTGATCGAGAGAGAGAGATTCTTGCAGCTTCTCCGAGCTTGTCCCTTGCAGCATCGCAGCCAAGGCTACCCCCACCGGTAGATCTTCCACCTCCAAGGTCGTATCTCGGAAGCGATCTACATAACTCTTCAAGGATTCTCGATTTCCTTGTTTAAGCGTGAGTAGGTAGTTAGCGTCTTTCTTCCTTTGGCTATGGATCATGAACACTTTGAGGAACTCATTTCTCAACTCGTCAAAAGAGGAGATTGAAGCTTCACTCAACCCGTTGAACCATTTCAGAGCGTGCCCGGACAATGTGAGAGAAAAGGCTCTACACATGATTTCGTCCTCCCATCCATGAAGCAGCATGAGGGATTCATAACTCTGAATATGGTCGTAGGGATCCGCTTTGCCGGTGTAAGTAGCCATAGAAGGCATTTTGAACTTTTTCGGCAAGGGTTTGTTCATGATCTCCAGACTGAATGGGATCCTCCTCCTTTGTCCATCATCCGGAGACACTAACTTTTTCTTCTCGAGGATCCTTTGGATGACCTTTTCCACGTCCTCCGACCCTCGAGCTGAGTAAGGTCCTGTCCCTTCCGGTCTAGAAGAGTCTGATTGGTAAATACCTCTTCCAGTACCTCTGACTACGGGACTTGATATCTTGGGACCTTCTTGCGGGTAAAAATCTCCTTGTCTCCTTCGCTCCCCAGCTCCACACGCCCTCACGTCATGTTCCAACACAGGGGATGAGCTGCGACAGGTATGGAAACTCTGTCGCCTACGGGCTGCGAGTGAGCTCTGTCGCCTGGCAGCCAGAGGGGAAGTCTGCCGCACATTGGGCAGAGGTGAGCTCTGCCGCCTACGGGGCACGGGAGAACTATGTCGCCTGGCGGCCAGAGGGGAAATCTGCCGCACATTGGGCAGAGGTGAACTCTGCCGCCTATAAGCGGTAGGAGTGCACCGTCTCGTATGCGATGCAAGATACCTCTGCCGCATGTTGTCCGCGGGAGAGTTCTGTCGACGTTGAGCTACGGGGGAACTCTGCCGCAGAATCGACGAACTCTGTCGATCATAGGACAGAGGAGATGTCTGACGCATGGGAGATGCGGTTGAGCTGTGCCGCCTTTGAGCTCCTGGCGAACTCTGTCGCCGAGGTGCGCCAGGTGGACTCTGTCTCGCTGGATCGACAGTGGCGTTGTATGGCGTTCCTGCCTCTTATCCAGCGTTTACCAGGCTAGAGGGCTGACCTCTCTCGTAGGTCTGTCTAGGGGTGCATTCCCCCACTAACTGCTGTACTTCTTGGGGTAAGCTGAACTGGGGGAGAGCCTCTCTGAAGAAGCTCACCATGGCTCTCAGGGCTGTCGTAGCCTCTTCATTTTTGCGCTTCAGAGCGTCGAATTCTTCCAGGGAGACTAAGGGTTCTGCTTGAGCCCTTTCACTTTGTCTTTTCCTTCGTTCCGATCTGGCAGGGGGACTTACAGAATTCTGCCCTCCTGTCAACTCTGCTGCGGAACGCGTCCTCACCATTTCAATAGAGAACCTGACTTTTTGTCAAGTTTCCCACAGACGGCGCCAATTGATGTTGCCTACCTGACAGCAACAGTGCTTTACTTTCCACGTGATCGGATTGTACTGTTGACGGTTAATTCAATCGTCACAGTTTGCTCCACGTGTTCTTCGTATATCCTGCAAAAACAACAGGAATCAGAGGGGGCAGGGATAATTCCCTGCACGCGCACTCCGACGATCAAGTTAGTGATCGGAGTTGTGTATGTAAGAAAAGGGGAATTTATGGCTTAAATCAGAGTGCTTAAGTGTTCTCCCTGTTTTTCTTTGATTTTGGATCGATCTGATCTCCGGATCTCAGAGGGCTCACCTCATATTTATAGGCTTCTGAGTCGGTTCGAGCTGAGGCCCAGGCGCGTGTCTGGGCTGCGACAGAGTGGTAGAGCACTCTGTCGCGCTTCTGTGCGAGAGACTCTGGGGACTCTGGGTACTCTGCCCCAGGCCGTGCGAGAGACTCTGGGGACTCTGCCCCAGGCCGTGCGGGAGACTCTGGGGACTCTGGGTACTCTGCCCCAGGCCATGCGGGAGACTCTGGGGACTCTGGGTACTCTGCCCCAGGCCATGCGGGAGACTCTGGGGACTCTGCCCCAGGCCGTGCGAGAGACTCTGGGGACTCTGGGTACTCTGCCCCAGGCTGTGCGGGAGACTCTGGCTGTGCGGGGGACTCTGCCCCAGGCTGTGCGAGAGACTCTGGGGACTCTGGGTACTCTGCCCCAGGCTGTGCGGGAGACTCTGGCTGTGCGGGGGACTCTGCCCCAGGCTGTGCGAGAGACTCTGGGGACTCTGGGTACTCTGCCCCAGGTCATGCGGGAGACTCTGGGGACTCTGGGTACTCTGCCCCAGGCCATGCGGGAGACTCTGGGGACTCTGCCCCAGGCCGTGCGAGAGACTCTGGGGACTCTGTCCCAGGCCGTGCGAGAGACTCTGGCTGTGCGGGGGACTCTGCCCCAGGTTGTGCGAGAGACTCTGGGGACTCTGGGTACTCTGCCCCAGGTCATGCGGGAGACTCTGGGGACTCTGGGTACTCTGCCCCAGGCTGTGCGGGAGACTCTGGCTGTGCGGGGGACTCTGCCCCAGGCTGTGCGAGAGTCCTGTGCCGTGCATGGGCGATGGAGATCTGTCGCTAACGATGCGCGGCAGACTGTGAGGCGATAGACTCCTCTCGCGTCAAACACTCTGTCGCACATCTGGGAACGGTGTCGCATAGTGCTTCTGTCGCCAATCTGCCACGTGGCCTGTTCTTGGATCGACACGTGGCAGGCGGATAGTTGCACACGTGGATCTGGTGACACGACCACATCATCTGCATTTGTGAATGTGCATAAAATGTGCTTGAGCAATTGCTCGCACCGACTTGTGTGACATCATATGCATGAAATGTGCTAGAGCGGTCGCTCGCACTGATTTTATTATTGTGAAATGCATGAGAAGTGTTGGAGCCTAGTTCACACTCTGTTTTGACATGTTTTGACAGGTTTTGATGTGATATGCATAAAAGGTGCTGGAGCGATTACTCCCACTAGTTTTACTGATTTGATATGCATGAGCGATGTTGGAGGTTATCTCGCATCCAATTTTGATATGATAATTGCATAAAAGTCGTGCTGGAGTGTAACTCGCACGAAATTTGATGTATTTATGCATAAAGCCGTATTGGAGCATTGCTCGTACGAAGTTTTGATTTACTTGAGCATTCATTCGTGCTGGAACGTTACTCGCACGAAATTTTATATGGTTTTATAATTCATTTTATAACCGTATTGGAGTTTTTTCTCCTATGAGGTTTTCACTGAGTTTTTATACATATTCGTATTAGAACATTGCTCGTTTGTGGATTGTACTTGAATTTATAATCAGTTTAAGTCGTACTGGAGTGCTGCTCGTACGCAGATTTCATTGATTTCTATGAAACCGTGCTAGAGCTTTGCTCGCACGAGGTTTTCTGATATCATGAATATGCATGGAGCCGTGTTGGAGCCTCCTGTAGACTGTGTGTCATAGTGAGATGATATGCTCACACGTGCATACTGAGACAGAGATGATATGGGTAGATAAGACCTGTTGCAGGCACCCCTGACTGAGCTTGGGTTCACGGAGTACGTTGTACCGTGTATGTCACGCAGAGTATGCTGTACCGTGGGGATTGCTGGAGTGGAGTGGCATTAGCCACGAGGTAGCAAGCCTTGCCCTCGCAATCCTGGTGTTATGCTGTTCTGGCGGGTAGGACGACCTACCTCCCGTTTCAGGTGTGATACCTCGCACACTAAGTACTGTGTTGCCAGGGATCACTAGGATATGGCCATAGTCCTCGATGTTACTGATATAATCACATTCTCGTCTCACATGATATAATTTGTTGTCTGGATAGACCCGAGGGAGGGGTTAGGCCCCTGATTTTATGATTTTGTACTACGATGATAGATTTTTTTGAGAATTTTATAACGAATTGTTTTATACGATGATTGACCCGGAAAGGTTGTTTTATACTGCGTTTTAAATGAAATGATTTAAATGCAGTAGCATGATGTGTTTTTCTATGCTTTAATGATAAATTCATGAAAGGATTGTATCTCATGATTTTGTTTCATATCACATGAAATAATGCATGATTTTGATTTGCTTCATGCTCATTATGATTTAAGGATGTCACATAAAATGTCATTGATGCATAAGGAATATGATTTATATATGCACGAACAGTTTTATAAATTAAGTCATGATGAAATACATGAATTCGTGTTTGAGATTTTAATGAAAAGAAATGGATTTTAAGGGCATGGCATTATGAGCATGTAGATAGTGGAGCTATCTACTTACTTGCATAATTGCCTTACTGAGCGTGTGGTTTGCTCACCCTCTTATTTTCCTATCTTTTCAAAGCACTCGCAATAGTTAGTGAGTGGTTAAGGACTTGCATCTTGGTATCCGTTGCTTCCCATCGAGAAACAGGTATACACATTTGTATAGTTTTGTATCTAAATATGTAATGCACAGTACTGTAAACGATTATGATGTCGGGGATGTAGAGTTATAAATACCCTTGTGTATGTATTTAATTAAAGTCAAAGGATAGTAAACTCTGATATGTGAATGTGATTATGGAAATTGAATGGTAAATAGTGTGAGGTGACTAACACCGAATCATAGCCCAACTGTTTGTAGGATGGTCACGATGAGAGAAATGTAAGAATTAAATAATAAATGAAAAAGTAAAAAATTTACTTTGATTTTTAGGTAGTTTGGGTCGTGACAGGTTAAACGATATCAAAGCTTGAGTTGGTCGGATATGAGTCGGTGTTAGCGGTTAATGAAGTTTACATCCCCATGTACTGTGCATTGTTTAGATACAATTGTGTATATCGAGATGGAAGTGTAGCTAAGAATTTGGTTTTGAATGCAAGAGTATAGACTCATAAACTGATAGCCGCTATGATAGAGAGGCGAGTACACGAGCTCGAGGCCGTAGAGATAGGCTTGAGAGTCGTACTGAGTCACCGCATGTGACTCGAGATGAGATTGACGTGGAGGTTGATGTTGAGCATGCCCCACAGAGTCCGACAAAGAGATCGGACAGAGTCTGACAGAGAGATCAGACAGTATTGAGACACTCTTCGCGAGGTTGGAGCGGAGTGTAGAGAATATTTTGTGAGCTAATTGCTTAGTGTGTGTATGAGAGTTGAGGGTGAGTTGAAGCATTGGTGGAAGTCCACTCGACCTATTTTAAGAGTTAGACATCCAGAATGGATATGAAAAATAATTCTAGATGTATTCCAGTAACAGAATATCCCGGATATTGTTTAAAGGAAATTACAGATTAAATTCGATACTCTGACCCAGAGGAACTGGTTGATTAACGAGTATGAAACTCAGTTTATATTCCTGGGCAGATGTGACTCCGACACTATGAACAGTGAGAGTTGAAGTGTCTAAAAGTTCATGAAAGTCTCAGATTGTCAATTAGAGTCTAATTTGGCCGTTAGATATCACTACCTATGCCGAGGTAGTGCGCAGACTACAGTTGTGTGAATAAGATCATGAGTTACATGCCTCTGAGATTGGGAAAGGTAGTAAGGGCTTAAATAGAGATAAAAGAGAATAGAGAATGACAGAGAAGTCAGAACGAGAAAATGTAGTTTGGTAAAAGCTTAGAGCTGATGAGTCATGGGGAAGATGATTGGTAAAGACCCCAGTGTATCTAATTGCAACACTTATGAGGGGTATTGTGATTGGAAGACCCCAGCCTATTCCGTAGCAGTGCAAACAGTGTAAAATATGTGGTAGTTACCACGAAAATAAAATATTGGACGAGGGCGAGTGTATGCCTTGGACCAGGACATTACTGATGTTTCATCTGATGTGGTGGAAGATACCACACTGGTTGTGAATAATGAAGTAATTATTTTAATTGATCCTGGTGCCACATATTTATTCATACCGCCTTCAGTTGCTTATAAGCTAGTGAAAGAAGTGAAGCCTATGCCCTTTGACAAGATGAGGATGATGGTTAGCTGATTTTCACTAACTGAATATTGGGTATAGAGATTGTAAGTTAAAAATAGGGATGAAAACATCACTGAAAAGCGTACTGTAAGTTTGACGAGTAATGAAAGAGTTTGTTATAAGAGATATATTGGAATAAGAGGCATATGCAAGGTAAGGATACCTTTGATATGTAAAGTAATTTGGATTGAGAGTTATGTAGTGAATATGGATTGCGATCAAGGATAAAGGAGGATATATCTACACCCAATCCATGTGGTCAAGTCTGAAGGTTAATAAAGGTATTTCAAAATACTTCCCTGCTTAAAGACTTGACAACGTCTAAAAGCGCACACATAACCTATAAATTGAAATCGATAGTCGTAATATATACATTTAAAATTTGAGTACCTTAACTAGTATGATAAAAAAATATAGAATTCGATTAATCTTGAAGGTTTAAGAAATTAAAATTTTATAAAAAGCCGTTAATATAAGAAAAAGGAAATGACGTGGGTTAGCATCTTGAATGGAAGCGATTGCGAAATGACATTATATGTTTATGCGTACATAGGTGAAGGATATGGGTGATTGAAATATTAAGTGGAACTCAACTACGATGAGGTATTTAAACCTTACCTGGACCGATTGGTTGTCATCTTTAGCGATGATATTTTGATGTATTCGAAGTCCAGGGAAGAGCATGAGTAGCAATTGGAAACTGTCTTGCAGACGAGATGTTGTGAGTTTCTCGAAATTGGTTGCTCAGTTGACACATCTTATTCGGGAAAAGATTGTATGCCAGTGGGATAATAAGTATGAAAATAGCTTCGGTGAGTTTTGATATAATGAAGTAATAAACTGACCACCGTAATTATTCTCACCATAACCAACAGCTCAAGAGGTTTCAGCGTGTATGGATACCTTAAAATAACGAATGGGTTGTACATTGATGTAAAATGGGAAGATAGCCGTTTATGGATCCATATAGTTCAAGGACCATGAGAGAAACTATCTGACCCATGATTTCAAGTTGGCAGGCGTAGCGTTTACACTGAAAGTATGGCGCCACCACTTAAATGGTAAGAAATTTTGGATATGCATTGATTATAAAAAGCCTCGAGTATCTGTTTTCACAGAAAGAGTTAGATATGAGATAACCAAGAGGGTTAGAGCTTCTAAGGATTATGATTATGAACATTGTACCACCCAGGAAAGGCTAATGTAATGGCTGATACCTTGAGCAGAAAGAGCCTCGGGATGGTATCACATATGATGGTCAGGGAGTGTGAGCTGCTAGAGCAGTTGTGAGCCTCAGTAGTGATGTGATCCCTTCTGATGATGACGGTGATTTTGTGATAGCTAGCTTGAGGTTAGAACCGGATTTGAGTGACGGGACTTGCCAGGCTTAGAGTGATGATCGGCATGGTGTCGATAGTGTGGGTCAGATTCAGATGGGTATAGTGATAGAAGTCACAGTGAGTGATGATGACTTATAGAGGTTCAGAGACAGTATAAGTGCTCCCCAGGCCATAGTTGTTGAGATAGTGTTATTGTCAGAAGCTCACACTTCAGGATATACAGTGCATCCAGAATGTAATAAATATATCAGAATCTCTAAAAAGGGTATTGGTGGTCAGGTATGAAAAGAGACATTGTAGATATTGTGGAGAAGTGTCTCGTATGTTAGCAGAGTAAGGTAGAGTACGAGAAGTCTACAGGATTATTGTAGCCTCTACCTATATTGACACGAAAAAAGGAACAAGTTACCATGAATTTCGTGATGGGTTACAGAGGACCCAGATGAATCACGAAGCTATCTGGGTGATAGTCGATAGATTGATTTAGTTTACGCACCTTTTGACTATAGAAATCCCCAGATTCTCTAAGTGTGTAGGTGGATTTATGTGTATGGAAAATTGTGAAACATTGTGTAGCGTTCCAGGGAGCATGATATCAGATAGGGATCCCCGCTTCACTTCCCACTTCTGGGAATATTTTCAGGAAGCTATGGGAACTCGATTGAGTGCTAGCACAGCTTTCCGTACTCAAACAGATGGTCAACCAGAGAGGACTATACAGGTTCTAGAGGATGTGATGAGAATGTGTGCCATTGATTTTATAAGCTCCTGGGATGATCAGTTGTTACTAATCGAATTCGCCAATAATGACAGTTGTCACTCGAGTATCGGGATGACTTTATAAGAGGCATTGTATGGTCGTAGGGAGTTATTTCGCCGACTTAGATAAGAAGAAGTGGGTGACAGATAAAGAATTGTTTCGAAATTGGTAAGACAAACCTCTGAGGATGTTCCGTTGATTTGTGAGAGATTAAGAACACCTTAGAGCAGACAAAAAAGCTATGCTGACAAGAGACAGAGAACCATTGGAATTCACCGAGGGTGAATTAGTATTGAGTTTCGTTAGATTGAATCCTTTGAGAGGTTGGACAAAGTGGAAGATAAGGCCATAGGTTGGCGTTACCACTTGAATAAATGGGCATTCACAATGTGTCCCATCATTTGATGCTTCAAAAATACTATCCGGACCCAGAATATGTGATCAGATATGAGCTCCAACAGTTTAGCTCAATGAAAGTATAACGTATGATTGGAGAATTGATTCAGGTATTAGACGGAAGGAGAAAGTGTTGAGGTTTAAGACGATCTCCCTAGTCAAAGTTCTATGGTAGTATTACACTCCGGAAAAGTCTCATGAGAATTAAAGAGTATGATGCGATAGACGTACCCAGAGTTGTTTATGGACCCATTTAACTTGGTTCTAATTTTGAGGACCAAATTTCTTAAGTGGGTGAGATTGTAAGACCCGATTTTTATCGTAAGAGCAAATGGAATGAATAGAAATTTTCGAGTGCATTTAAAAATGCAAAAGGATTGAAAATGAATTCCCGAACATGTGTAAGGGTAAAACGGTCAAAAGATCGAAACCCGATATAATTTCGACAAGAAATTTTAATTAAAAATATGGGATTGAGAAATCTTGATCAATAACGAAGAAATAATTAAATTTCGGGTTTAATTGATCAAGATATGAATTTATTGGAATAAATTAAAATTTTTGTATCGAAAAATAATCCTGAAAATAATCGAAAAATATACCGAAAAGGTAAAATCGGACTGAGAAATTCATTTACTTAATAAATGAAGAAAATAAATTTTTTAAAGATATTTGTGGATTTTAATATTATTTTAATGAATAAAATAATATTAAAAATTTAATTATAAATAATAAAAAAGAGTAAATGTAAAAAAAGGGTACAGAAACGAAACAGAGACGCGAAGGCCGATCGAGAAAGAAGAGATCGTCGGACTAGCCACCACTGGGGGACCGATGGGCCGGCGAGGGTCAACGAAGGTGCCTCGACCTCGGGCGAGCCACCAGCGGCCGTGACGCGCCGTGGAGACCGCTGGAGAACGCTGAAAACGGAGGACGAACCTGCAGAAGAGAAGCCCCGATTGGCTGCCATCGGTGCCGTTTTGACTCCAACCAAGGCCCGATTTTGGAAACCTAGGCCGTGGCGCGTCGATTGATGCTGGAATCATGCCAGGAACCGGCTGAAAGGCGTCAGAAGGACCAAATGTTGCCTGAACCGATCGAACCGGACTAAACCGCTGAACCGAACCGAGTTGAACCAGCGGTCTGAACCGGGTTGAATCGGACCGAACCGGTTCAGCCAAAAAGAAAAGGAAAAAAAAAGGGAAAAAGAAAAAGAGGAAAAATTGGGAAAAAATTCCAGTGATGCAATCGAGCTATGGGTAAGTCGGTAACTAGTCGAATTGATCGATTTAAATTTCGAAATATTTAATTTGTTTAATATCCGATTGGAAATTTACCCGGAAAAAATATTTAATTGTGTAGCTCAACAATTGGCATCAACTGAGAGCTCGAGACAATCTCGATTTGTGTACGATCATGGAATATCGAGTAAGTAACCCTTATTTACGACAATTTTGTATCGTTATGCGTGTTAAAAATTTACCGTATAAATTACGGATTTAATTTTCGCATAAATGAATTAAATTCTGAAAATTGGATAAATTGTCGTAAATACTAAATTGAGATATCCGAGAATTTAGAACGAGGCTAGATAAATATTGATGGGCCCAATGAGCCCAATAGGGCTCGATAATGTGAATAGTCAGTAGGAAAATGGGCTTAAGGCCGATTAAGGCCCATTATGGTACAATCAGGCCCAATATGGGTAAACGGGCCCAATGATTTAAATTAAGCCCAGACAATATGAAATAAAATTAAATTGTATTGTATTTGACCTGATGAATGTGTATCCGCAGTTCCAGAGATTGGATTGGGAGTAAATCGGACTGCGTGACGAGTCATCAGTGGAAAGGTCAAACTGTACAAAAAAATGAGGTAAGGGAATTGTGTGAGTAGCTAGAGGTAGCTACGCGTATTTTAATAGTTTTTGTATACATTGATTATGTAAGTATACACTGTTATTGTATAATGATCCTAAAAGTGGTTTAAATGATTTTAAGGATCAAAATAGGTGAAAAGACTATTTTACCCCTATTGAGGGAAATTCACCTAAGGATGGTGAAAGCATGACATGCATGAAATGCATGATTTATGGAATTTTCTGAATTAAGGAATTTTATTGGTTTTAATCAAAGCAAATCGATAGATTGGCCAGTAATTGCATGAATTTCATATGATAACACTAAGTAAGTGTTATTTATATTTAAAAGGGAAATTTCTTTGGAAAATAGGCCAACTATCAAGTTTATATGGAAACAGATAGTGCCGACACGTAGTTCGCACTATACCTGCATTTGTGAATGTGCATAAAATGTGCTTGAGCGGTTGCTCGCACCGACTTGTGTGACATCATATGCATGAAATGTACTAGAGTGGTTGCACGCACTGATTTTATTATTGTGAAATGCATGAGATGTCAGACCCGAATTTTATGTAGCTTGTACCTTATGATTCCTATGTGTATGAACACTCTGTTATTATAGTTGAATCATAAGAAGAGTATTTACTAGACTTAAAGTGTTAGTGAAATGATTTAACACGCAAAAGCTACATAAAAAGTCTAATGTGAGCTATAAGAGTCAAAGGCTAAATCGAGTAAATCTAAATCATTCTGATTGAAAATAAGAACTTAAAATGAGAGAGCATAGAGAGCTCATGAAGGAAAGTCAGCTTGATTTAGTCCCGAACATAGAAAACAAGAGTAAAAGCTAAAAAGGGTAAAATGGACCTTTTTGGCGAGATAAGGTGTTTCAGGTATAATTATCCACCAGGAACGGTTGAAACATAAAGATGAGAGTGTAAGACATAAGATATGACACTTTCGAAAATTTGAGAAAAAGTCAACTTGGTCAATGGTTAAGGAAAAAGTCAACTATAGTTAAGAAAGTGGACTTTTACCATAGTTGACTAATCATGGTTAAAAATTAACCTAAGTGTGGAGAAAAAATTGGGAAAAAATATTCTTGGCCAACCAAGTGTTTGTGGAAATGCCTAAGTGAATTAGCTAAGAAAGAGACATGGCCGGCATGCCATGGTGTAACCGATGGCATGGGTAGCTCTCGTCCATGGCATGTGGCCGAGAGGCCCAATGGGCCAAGCCCAAATATTTTAGGCCCAATGAGATGTAATGGGTCTAGGACAAGCCCAATAAGAGTTGGTGGGCCCCACAAACCCAATAGGGCCAACAAAAATGAATAGTAAAATGAAAATGGGCTTAAGGCATAGTAAGACCCATTAAGGATTATTAAAGCCCATTAAGGGAAATAGACTGTATTTAATGTGAAATACAGTAGGAAAAGTTTAATTAACCTGATAAATGGTTATATGCAGCTCCAGAGATTGTTGCAGGAGCAAATCGGACTGCTGAAACGAGCAGCGCAGAGAAAGTGAAATTTCTCGAGTGATTGCATGTAAGGGACTTTTGTGAGTAGTTAGATATATTTGCACGTATTTTTGTCTGCTTTTACATTCACTTAAAAACTCTGAGGGTCAGAGAAAGTGAATAATAATTATTGCAACCCGATAGTGGCAAATTACGATTTTGCCCCTAGTTAGTCAAAAAGTTAACTTTTGTGAAAAGTTGTAAAAAGTTGTAAAAAGCGTGGAAACTACTATTTTGAGTGTTTAACTGCTGTTTAGCAGGAGAATAAATAGATGGGCTAATGATTTTAAGGTTGATGTGAATTAAGCACACTTTATAGTGCTGATTTTGATGTTTTGCAAATCATCCCTTTTTAAAGAGCCATCTATCATATTTTGTGAGAATCAATCGTGCTGGAGGATAGCTCGTACTGGATTTCATATATTTTCCACATACATTAGTGCTGGATTTTGATTCCCACTAGATTTCCATGACATGCATGATAGAGTACTGGAGTTATTACTCGTACTCAATTTTATATGATATATGCATGACAGAGTGCTGGAGCGATTAGCTCGTACTTGATTCTTCATGATTTATACATGACATAGTACTGGAGCTATTGCTCGTACTTGATTTGATGATATTGTGCATAGCATGGTACTGGAGCTATTCCTCGTACTTGATTTAATACATGAACTATGCATTGACCTAGTTGCTAGAGGTTTACTCGCACTAGAGTTGAGTTTGTGATGTGAAACAGTGTTTGAGCGGAGTGTCGACTGTGAGTCGCACTCAAAGGCGCGCACTGTATGTGATATATAATACATGTTAAAACCCATACCCGAGTCCTTGTGTGACTGAGTGTCACATCTTGTGAGAGGATATCCGCATGAGGGTAATAAAGACGTGGTATGATATTCCATGGTTTGAGGGCTAAGACCTATGGCAGGCACCCCGACTGTGATGTAGGGTCCACTGAGTACATTGTACCATGCATGTGGCATGGGAGTACACTGTACCGTGTGGTGTTGTGGAGCTGAGGAGGATATAGCTGGCGGTTGTGGTGGATTGACCCCCCTCCCGTTGCAGTAATGATGCCCCGAACACCGAGTACTGTGTTGCTTGGGATCACATGTCGGATATGATCATAGTCCAGGATACTATTTACATTTCACCACTGAGTCTCACATGATATATCACATTGATTGACTGATTTAAATTACGGACAGACCTGAGGGATGGGTCGGACTCCGATTTTGTGATGTGAATTATTTAATGCCATATTTATTGTGATTTAAATATACATGGCATGATTTACATAAAGGCATGATTTATATAAAGATGCATTGTTTTGCACTACATGCCTACATTTGAGAAAGAAAGCATGATTTCTGTACATGGGATTTAATTTGTACAAGTATACATATATATATATATATATATGTTTAAAGACATGCTTTTAAAGTGAGTTAGAAAAATAATGTTTTCAAGGCATAGCATTATTTTGAGTAGATAGTGTAGATATCTACTTGCTTGCCTGATTTTCTTACTGAGCGCGTTGTATGCTCACCCCCTTTCTTTACATCTCTCTACAGAGCATCAGCAGTAGAGCGAGAGCTGTTGAGGGATAGTATTCTTGAGTCCACTGCTAGTTCCTATCGACCGCCAGGTATACAGATTTTGTACAGCTATATATCTAAACATAGAAACAACACAGTGGTGTATACCATATATAATGGGGAATGTATTTGTGTTAGATTTTATATAATCTCACATGTATTATAAAAGCAGTTACAGTCAGTAACAATATATTGACATGTATGTATGATAATGGATGATGTGGTAAGCGAGGATTTTGACATCGAATCACAGCCCAACCATTGAAGAGAGGATAGGTAAGTTAAAAATGCAAAAAATTTGTAGTGGTTTTTGGTTAAGTCATGGATTGAGAACGGGTCCTGGCAGAATGGTATCAGAGCAGAGGTTGGTCTGACGTGAGTCAGTGTTAGAAAATAGGAAAGTGTACATCCCCATAGTACTGTGTTGTGTTTAGATATAACTGTGTATACCAAATAGGAGATGGACTAATTCATTATTATGAATACAGGGACTGTGCCTATATGGCAAATGCGCGTAGTGGTAGAGTTACAAGAGGTAGGGCTCGAGGCCAGAGAGATAGACCCGAGGGACGAGCTGCTGCCGAACCATTACCTACGCATGAGACTCCAGGTGCTACTGAGGCACCTGAGTGTGTTGAGACGCGCTCTACGAGATTAGAGCGTAGCCTTGAGACGATTGTAGAGATGTTGCCATAGACGATGCCAGATAGGCAAGGACAAGAGGCAGGAGCTACGACAGGAGAGGCAGTTGCCCCTGATACACCTACACAGACGACTCATGCACCGAGGACTGTGGATACTCCTACACCCCCACTGGTTTCAGATGGTAGTGGATTAGGGTACGGATGTGATCTACATCGATTGTGAGAATTCCAGAAGTTTAGACCTCCATCTTTTAGTGGGGTCAAGGACCCTGTAGCTGCTGAGGAGTGGTTAACGGATGATGGAGAAGCTTTATGGATTCTTAGAGTGCACGACCTCAGAGATGGTTGCATTTGCTGCATTCCTACTGAAGGGAGCTGCAGACCATTGGTGGAAGTCCACCCGACCTATATTGAGATCCTGACACACAAATATCAGTTGGGAGATATTTCGAGAGGCCTTTAGGAGGCAGTTTGTTCCCGATACCGCACAGCGAAAACCGCAGGTAGAGTTTTTGGGACTGAACTAGGGGAGTCTATCTGTGGACGAGTATGAGACTCGATTCCTATCCCTAGGGAGATATGACCCAGATACCATGTATAGTGAGGCCAGGAAGGTCCACAGGTTTTCGATGGGTTGAGACTGGTTCTGCGGTCCAGGTTGGTTCCATTAGACATAGCAACCTATGAGGAAGCAGTGCGTAGGGCGTAACTGTGTGAGCAAGATTACGAGAGGAATGCTTCCGAGTTTGGAAAGTTTAGCCGTAGCTGAGATATACAGAAGAAGAGGCCGGCTAGAGATTTCGGTTATCGAGGAGGGAAGAAACTCTTCGGTAAGAGATCATGGATGGATGAGGCACGAGAGAGATATGCTAGACCTCCTGCTTATCCGACTGTAGCCCCAGCCAAGGGCATTGTCATAGTAGGACAGAGACCTACTGTCGATCAGTGCAGAAGATGTGATAGACCATATAGAGGTAGACCGTGTCCGCTGACTCCTATCGTATGTTTTCAATGTGGGAAATAGGGGCATATGGCTAGACCCAGAGATGGTTGATACTGCACCACTGAGGGGCAGGGAGCCTGATAGAGCTCCAGCTGGTACGTCTGCTCAGAGAGGTAGAGCGACGGCAGAAGAAAAGGGGAAACAAGTGATGGGTCGAGGGCGAGTGCATGCTTTGGACCGGGGGACAGCTGATGCTTCATCGGATGTGATTCGAGGTAACATCCTGATTTATGATATTGAAGCATATGTTTTAATTGATCCTGGTGCCATGCATTCTTTTGTATCGCCTTCATTTACATGTAAATTAGCAAGACATGTAGAGCGTACACCATTATGTGTGATGATGTTGATTAGTACGCCTATGAATAGTAGTCAAGTTGTAGAATATGTATTTAATGACTATAAATTGAGAGTCGGGAATAAGGAGATGACAACAATTCTAATATTACTAAGTATGAGTGACTTTGATATAATATTAGGAATGGATTGGCTATTTGCAAACCATGTTGTTTTAGATTGTTATGCTAAGACAGTTATGTTTCCTAACCCTACTAGATATGTTGTAAAGTTTAATAAGGATAAATGAAAGGAGTAGTTTTGATTATTACATGATTACTGATTTAGAAAAACTTCAACATATCAAGGTTTCATTGCGTACGTGGTAGATATGGATAAGGCACATCCATAGTTGTCAGATATCACTGTGGTCAGTGATACCCAGATATTTTTACGGATGAATTGCCAGGGTTACCACTAGATAGAGAGATGGAGTTCTATATAGATTTGGTGCCTGGTACGGAGCCTATTTCGAGACCACCATATCACATGGCCTTGGTTGAGCTGGAGGAGCTCAAGAGACAGTTATTGGAGCTGTTGGATAGGGGTTTTGTTCGACCAAGTGTTTTACCTTGGGGAGCACCGATTTTGTTTGTGAGGAAGAGGATGGGAGCCTCTGATTGTGTATAGATTACCGATTGTTGAATAAGGCCACCATCAAGAATAGATATCCCCTTCCACGCATTGACGACTTGTTAAATCAACTTCAGGGAGCACAGGCCTTTTTTAAGATTGACCTGAGGTTTGGGTATCATCAGCTGAAGGTTTGGAGTGGAGATTTACCCAAGACAGCATTTCGTACCCGATATGGCCATTATGAGTTCTTAGTCATGCCATTCGGATTAACGAATGCTGCAGCTGCTTTCATGGCTTTGATGAACGATGTGTTCAAGCCATATTTGGACCAGTTTGTTATTGTCTTTATCGATGACATATTGGTGTATTCGAGATCCAAGGAGGAGCATGAGGAGCACCTCAGGATCGTATTGCAGACTCTACGAGAGCATGAGTTATATGCTAAGCTCAGTAAGTGTGACTTTTGGTTGTCACAGATCTCATTTTTGGGACATGTTGTATCGAGAGATGGTGTATCAGTTGATCCATCTAAGATAGAGGCTGTAGTTCAATGGGAACAGTCGAGGACAGTCACCGAGATCAGGAGTTTTTTGGGTTTAGTTGGATACTATCAGAGATTCGTTAAGGGATTTTCAAAGTTGGCTGCTCCGTTGACACGTCTTACTCGAAAGAGTGTACCATTCGTATGGAACGAGGATTGTGAGAAGAGTTTTGAGGAGTTGAAGTGTCGATTGACCACCGCTCCGATTCTCACTATCCCTACCAGCTCAAGAGGATTTGCAGTGTATACCGATGCTTCGCATCAGAGACTAGGCTGTGTATTGATGCAGGATGGGAAGGTAGTTGCTTATGGATCCAGACAACTGAAGGATCATGAGAAGAACTATCCGACCCATGATTTGGAGCTTGCAGCAGTAGTGTTTGCATTGAAGGTATGGCGCCACTACTTGTATGGCGAGAAGTTCCAGATATTTATCGACCATAAGAGCCTCAAGTATCTATTCTCACAGAAAGAGGTAAATATGTGACAGAGAAGATGGCTAGAGCTTCTGAAGGACTACGATTGCGAGATACTTTATCATCCGGGTAAGGCTAACATTGTAGCCGATGCCTTGAGCAGGAAGAGCCTAGGGATGGTATCGTATATGATGGTTAGGGAACATGATTTGCTAAAGTAGTTTGCTAGCCTCAGTTTGGGAGTTGTGCCTTCTGACATGGATACAGGCTATGTGATAGCTAGTCTACGCTTGGAGCCAGACCTGTTGGATAGGATCAGAGTGGCTTAGCAGACTGATCCATTTTGTATGGATGTGAGTAGTTAGATGCAGAGGGCACATTGACTGATTTTGAGTTGAGTTCGGACGGACTACTGAGGTTCAGAGGTAGATTATGTGTTCCCGAGGATCCAGGACTCGGGAGATTGATATTGATGGAAGCTCATTCATCGAGGTATACGTTACATCCGGGGAGTAACAAAATGTATCAGAACCTCCGAAAGGTATACTGGTGGTCGGGTATGAAGAGAGATGTAGCAGACTTTGTGGCAAAGTGTCTAATATGTCAGCATGTGAAGGTAGAGTATCAGAAACCTACAGGGTTATTGCAGCCTCTACCTATACTGATATGAAAATGGGAGCATATCACCATGGATTTCGTGATAGGTTTACTGGGAACCCGCAGGAATCACGATGCTATATGGGTGATCGTCGACAAACTGACGAAGTCAGCCCACTTCCTAGCTATGAGAGCGACCGATACTCTGAGTTCATTAGCAGAACTGTATGTACGCGAGGTAGTGAGGTTACATGGTGTACCAGTGAGCATAGTCTCTGATAGGGATTCCTGCTTCACTTCCCACTTTTGGGGACATTTTCAGGAAGCCATGGGAACCCAGTTGAGTTTGAGCACCGCTTTCCATCCTCAGACAGATGGTCAGTCAGAGAGGACTACACAGACTTTGGAGGATATGTTGAGAGCATGTGTGCTAGATTTTAGAGGCTCCTAGGATGACCACCTGCCACTAGCCGAGTTTGCCTACAACAACAGTTATCATTCGAGTATCGGGATGGCACCGTATGAGGCTTTGCATGGCCGTAGATTTCGTTCCCCTATTGGATGGGAAGAAGTGGGTGACCGAAAGATTTTTGCTCCTGACCTGGTTACACAAGCATCTAAGGGTGTCCACTTGATAGTAGAAAGACTGAGGACGGCTCAGAGTAGACAGAAGAGTTACGCTGACAGGAGACGTAGGCCACTAGAGTTTGCAGTTGGTGAATCCGTGTTTTTGAGAGTTTATCCTTCCAAGGGCATAGGGAGATTTGGGAAGAGAGGGAAACTAAATCCTCGCTATATTGGACCCTTTGAGATACTTGATCGAGTGGGAGATAAGGCGTATAGGTTGGCATTGCCACCGAACTTATCAGGTGTCCATAACGTCTTCCACGTATCGATGCTTCGGAAGTATCATCCGGATCCGACACATGTGATTAGTTACTAGCCTTTGGAGCTTCGAGAGGACTTGTCATATGTTGAGAGCCCAATTTGGATATTGGATAGGAAGGAGAAGGTATTGAGATCGAAGACCATCAGGTTAGTGAAGATTCTCTGGCAGCATCATACTTCAGAGGAAGCTACTTGGGAGCTAGAGAGTCTGATACGAGAGAAGTACCCTCACCTATTTGATGACTGACTTGGTTCTAATTTGGAGGACCAAATTTTCTGAGTGGGGGAGGATTGTCACACCCGGATTTTATGTAGCTTGTACCTTATGATTCCTATGTGTATGAACACTTTGTTACTATAGTTGAATCATAAGAAGAGTATTTACTAGACTTAAAGTGTTAGTGAAATGATTTAACTTGCAAAAGCTACATAAAAAGCCCAATGTGAGCTATAAGAGTCACAGGCTAAACCAAGTAAATCTAAATAATTCTGACTGAAAATAAGAACTTAAAATGAGAGAGCATAGAGAGCTCATGAAGGAAAGTCAGCTTGATTTAGTCCCGAACATAGAAAACGAGAGTAAAAGCTAAAAAGGGTAAAATGGACCTTTTTGGCGAGATAAGGTGTTTCGGGTATAATTATCCACCAGGAACGGTTGAAACATAAAGATGAGAGTGTAAGACATAAGATATGACACTTTCGAAAATTTGAGAAAAAGTCAACTTGGTCAATGGTTAAGGAAAAAGTCAACTATAGTTAAGAAAGTGGACTTTTACAATAGTTGACTAATCATGGTTAAAAATTAACCTAAGTGTGGAGAAAAAATTGGAGAAAAATATTCTTGGCCAGAATACAAGATAATCATCCCCGAAAGTAAGGAAAATTTATTCGGAAGGATTCCGGAATAAATTTAATGGTTAAAAACGTAATGGGCCTAAGGTGAAAATTTTAAAGCCCATTAAGGTATACTAAACGTATATCGAAATTCTTAGGTCCTTTAGACCGAATTCTTGGACCAATTGATTGGCAAAATATTGAGACAATTAAAGGCCCGAGGTATAGTAAAAATTTCACCCGAAAGCTCATTAATAAAGCCCAAACCGAGAAGCCCAAATGGAAAGCCCATGAGATAAATATCTAACCATAGTTAAAGCTAACCATGACTCATAAGGTGACTCATTAGGTGACTCATGGCTAAGGCATGGAAAGTCAAGCTTAATGGCTAGAAAGTAAAGCTTAATGGCTAAGTAAGTGGCTTATAAAATCAGCCACACCATTGTCATCTTCATCACACCAAATTCGGCTAGAAGAAGAAACCATTGAAACATATTATCCAAGCTTTCTCTCACTAGAAATCACTAGGAATTAGGCATAATTGGAACTTGCATCCTTTATAGAAGTTGTTCCAAATTGCAAGGAGAGTGACATATGTTGGAATTGGCTATCAAGCAGCCATAGAGTGCAAACCGAGAGCCTACCAAGATTCGGCCAAAGGGTGAACATAACAATTGGTATATTTTCTAATTTTCAATTTCATATATGTTAATGAATGAATGATTTTAAGTATATTGGTATATGTTTTAAGCATTGAAACATATTAAATCACTATGATGTTGGTTAGGCCGAGAGTGAGTAGTGAGATATTGATTTATGTCCATATGATTTTAAGGCATAAATGGATTAATGTACATGTGTTAATGATTATGGTGTAATTAGAATTAATCAATTTGATTAATTAATACATGTAATTAGTTGACAATCAAGGTGTTTGATAAAATGCCTAAATGAACTATATGATGTTTAGGAATGTTGCCAACCAAGTGTTTGTGGAAATGCCTAAGTGAATTGGCTAAGAAAGAGACATGGCCGGCATGCCATGGTGTAACCGATGGCATGGGTAGCTCTTGGCCATGGCATGTGGCCGAGAGGCCCAATGGGCCAAGCCCAAATATTTTAGGCCCAATGAGATGTAATGGGTCTAGGATAAGCCCAATAAGAGTTGGTGGGCCCCACAAGCCCAATGGGCCAACAAAAATGACTAGTAAAATAAAAATGGGCTTAAGGCATAGTTAGGCCCATTAAGGATTATTAAAGCCCATTAAGGGAAATAGATTGTATTTAATGTGAAATACAGTAGGAAAAGTGTAATTAACCTGATAAATGGTTATATGCAGCTCCAGAGATTATTGGAGGAGCAAATCGGACTGCTGAAATGAGCAGTGCAGAGAAAGTGAAATTTCTCGAGTGATTGCATGTAAGGGACTTTTGTGAGTAGTTAGAGATACCTGCACATATTTTCGTCTGCTTTTACATTCACTTAAAAACTCTGAGGGTCAGAGAAAGTGAATAATAATTATTGCTCCCCGATAGTGGCAAATTATGATTTTACCCCTATTTAGTCAAAAAGTCAACTTTTGTGAAAAGTTGTAAAAAGTTATAAAAAGCATGGAAACCACTATTTTGAGTGTTTAACTGCTGTTTTGCAGGAGAATAAATAGATGAGCTAATGATTTTAAGGTTGATGTGAATTAAGCGCACTTTATAATGCTGATTTTGATGTTTTGCAAATAATCCCTTTTTAAAGAGCCATCTATCATATTTTGTGAGAATGAATCGTGCTGGAGCACAGCTCGCACTGAATTTCATATATTTTCCACATACATTAGTGCTGGATTTTGATTCGCACTAGATTTCCATGACATGCATGATAGAGTACTTGAGTTATTACTCGTACTCAGTTTTATATGATATATGCATGACAGAGTGCTGGAGCGATTAGCTCGTACTCGAGTTTTACATGAGATACATGACAGAGTGCTGGAGCATTGCTCGTACTCGATTCTTTATGATTTATACATGACATAGTACTGGAGCTATTGCTCGTACTTAATTTGATGATATTGTGCATAGCATGGTACTGGAGCTATTGCTCGTACTTGATTTAATACATGAACTATGCATTGACCTAGTTGCTAGAGGTTTACTCGCACTAGCGTTGAGTTTGTGATGTGAAACAGTGTTTGAGCGGAGTGTCGACTGTGAGTCGCACTCAAAGGCGCGCACTGTATGTGATATATAATACATGTTAAAACCCATGCCCGAGTCCTTGTGTGACTGAGTGTCACATCTTGTGAGAGGATATCCGTATGAGGGTAATAAAGACGTGGTATGATATTCCATCGTTTGAGGGCTAAGACCTCGACTGTGGCATGGGACCCCTTGTGTGACGTGGCAGGCACCCCGACTGTGATGTAGGGTCCACGGAGTACGTTGTACCATGCATGTGGCATGGGAGACACTGTACCGTGTGGTGTTGTGGAGTTGAGGAGGATATAGCTGGCAATTGTGATGGACTGACCCCCCCTCCGTTGCAGCAATGATGCCCCGCACACCGAGTACTGTGTTGCTTGGGATCACATGTCGGATATGATCATAGTCCAGGATACTATTTACATTTCACCACTGAGTCTCACATGATATATCACATTGATTGACTGATTTAAATTGCGGACAAACCTGAAGGATGGGTCAGACTCCGATTTTGTGATGTGAATTATTTAATGCCATATTTATTGTGATTTAAATATACATGGCATGATTTACATAAAGGCATGATTTATATGAAGATGCATTATTTTGCACTACATGCCTACATTTGAGAAAGAAAGCATGATTTCTGTACATGGGATTTAATCTGTACAAGTATACATATATATATTTAAAGACATGCTTTTAAAGTGAGTTAAGAAAATAATGTTTTCAAGGCATAGCATTATTTTGAGTAGATAGTGTAGATATCTACTTGCTTGCCTGATTTCCTTACTTAGCGCGTTGTATGCTCACCCCCCTTTCTTTAAATCTCTCTACAGAGAATCAGCAGTAAAGCGAGAGCTATTGAGGGATAGTATTCCTGAGTCCACTGCTAGTTCCTATCGACCGCCAGGTATACAGATTTTGTACGGTTATATATCTAAACATAGAAACAGCACAGTGGTGTATATGATATATAATGGGGAATGTATTTGTGTTAGATTTTATATAATCTCACATGTATTTTAAAAGCAGTTACAGTCAGTAACAGTATATTGACATGTATGTATGATAATGGATGATGTGGTAAGCGAGGATTCTGACATCGAATCACAGCCTAACCATTGAAGAGAGGAAAGGTAAGTTAAAAATGCGAAAAATTTGTAGTGGTTTTTGGTTAAGTCATGGATTGAGAACGGGTCCTGGCATGAGAAGTGCTGGAGCCTAGCTCTCACTCTGTTTTGACCGGTTTTTATTGTTTTGATGTGATATGCATAAAAAGGTGCTGGAGCGATTGCTCACACTAGTTTTACTGATTTGATATGCATGAGCGATGCTGGAGCTTAGCTCGCATCCAGTTTTGATATAATAATTGCATAAAAGCTGTGCTGGAGTGTAACTCGCACGAAATTTGTTGTATTTATGCATAAAGCCGTACTGAAGTGTTGCTCGTACGAAGTTTTGATTTACTTGAGCATTCATTCGTGCTGGAGCATTACTCGCACGAAATTTTATATGGTTTTATAATTCATTTTAAAACCGTACTGGAGTTTTTTTCTCGTATGAGACTTTCACTGAGTTTTTATACATATTCGTACTAGAGCATTGCTCATACGTGGATTGTACTTGAATTTATAATCAGTTTAAGTCGTACTGGAGCACTGCTCGTATGCAGATTTCATTGATTTCTATGAAACCATGCTAGAGCTTTGTTCGCACAAGGTTTTCTGGTATCATGAATATGCATGGAGCCGTGCTTGAGCTTCGCTCGCACAGGGATTTGTATTACATGCATATAGCCGTGTTGGAGCCTCCTGTAGACTGTGTGTCACAATGAGATGATATGCTCACATGTGCATACTGAGACAGAGATGATATGGGTGGATAAGACCTATTGCAGGCACCCTTGAATGAGCTTAGGTTCATGGAGTACGTTGTACCATGTATGTCACACGGAGTACGCTGTACCGTGGGGATTGTTGGAGTGGAGTGGCATTAGCCACGAGGCAGCAAGCCTTGCCCTCGCAATCCTGGTGTTATGCTGTTCTGGCGGGTAGGATGACCCACCTCCCGTTTCAGGTGTGCTACTATGCACTCTAGGTACCGTGTTGCCGGGGATCACTAGGATATGGCCATAGTCCTCGATGTTACTGATATAATCACCTGCTTGTCTCACATGATATAACTTGTGGTCTGGATAGACCTGGGTAGACCCGAGGGAGGGGTCAGGCCCCTGATTTTATGATTTTGTACTACGATTATAGATTTTTCTGAGAATTTTATAACGAATTGCTTTATAAGATGATTGACCCGGAAGGGTTGTTTTATACTGCGTTTTAAATGAAATGATTTAAATGCAGTAGCATGATGTGTTTTCCCATGCTTTAATGATAAATTCATGAAAGGATTGTATCTCATGATTTTGTTTTATATCACATGAAATAATGCATGATTTTGATTTGCTTGATGCTCATTATGATTTAAGGATGTCACATAAAATGTCATTGATGCATAAGGAATATGATTTATATATGCATGAACAGTTTTATAAATTAAGTCATGATGAAATAAATGAATTTGTGCTTGAGATTTTAATGAAAAGAAATGGATTTTAAGGGCATGACATTATGAGCATGTAGATAGTGGAGCTATCTACTTACTTGCATATTTGCCTTACTGAGCGTGTGGTTTGCTCACCCCCTTATTTTCCCATCTTTTCAGAGCACTCGTAATAGTTAGTACCGCTGCGTCCCATCGAGAGACAGGTATGCACATTTGTATAGTTTTGTATCTAAATATGTAATGCACATTACTGTAAATGATTATGATGTCGGGGATGTAGAGTTATAAATACCCTTGTGTATGTATTTAATTAAAATCAGAGGATAGTAAACTCTGATATGTGAATGTGATTATAGAAATTGAATGGTAAATAGTGTGAGGTGACTAACACCGAATCATAGCCCAACTATTTGTAGGATGGTCACGATGATAGAAAGGTAAGAATTAAATAATAAATGAAAAAGCGAAAAATTTTCTCTGATTTTTAGGTAGTTTGGGTCGTGACAAAAATCAAGCTAGGTGAGTTTCTAATACGCCAACCCAAGTATATTTATGTAGTTATTGATTTTGAGTAGATAAGTGTATGTATTAATGATAGAAACTACCTAGAATGTAATGGAACAAGTAAAACCTAGAATGAGTCTAGTGTGAGAAAATGTGACATGGGTGAGTTGATGATAAATGGATTATGCGAAGGTGCTAGTGAAGTAATAAGCAAGATTTTGAGATGATGGAATGAGCTACATTGTAATATTAGGCAAGTTGTGAAAATAAATACGAAAAATGGTTTTTGATAAAATGCCACAGTGAAGCAAATGATGAACTGGAGGCACTATGAGCTTAAATATCGATTTAGTGTGAATCAATAGACTCTCGAAAGATAAGTAGAGCAATCAAAATGGGTCTTTACAAGTATTGATGAAAACTATAAGTCGAATTGACTATAGTAAATGCAAGAGCTTCATTTCATTTGATTTCAAATTAATGCGAAATGTAATCTCGTGCAGTCCCGGAGAGTTCATTGGAGGCGAACCGAACTGCACAATCGAGTGACTCTAAAGAAGAGGAAATCATTCGATGCGATTTCCAAGTAAGAGAATTTTGTGAGTATATAGAGATAGCTGCTTGTATTGTATGGGTGAATATAGGGCTTCGTAAAATGCATGGTTATTTAGAAAAGTGATTAATGGTATGTGTGATTGACTATAAGGGTATTTATGTATATGATTTGGTTTTCGAAGTGTATCTTAAAAGGGGATAGTAAGGCTAATAACTGCATAAATAGCATGTTTTGATGTTTTTACGAAATACTTTGCTTTGGTTTAAGCACAATTAAAAGATAGGTGAGCTAGTGATTTCATAAGTTGTGAAGTAGCACAAGTGAGGTGCTACCCTTGTTTTTGAAAGTGTTTTGTTAAAAAGAGCGGCCTATCATACTTAAATGAGTAAATCGTACTGGAGCCTAGCTCGCACCATATTTTGATTGACGATATTTTATAAGCCGTGCTGGAGCTGATAACTCGTATGTGGGTTTCCTTGTGTTACTTGTGCAAACAACCATACTGGAGCTATGCTCGTATAAGACTTCTTCATTATTTGTTATGAATAAAATCATACTGGAGCATTGCTCGTACCAGGATATTTGCTGACGATGCATGAAATTGTGCTAGAGCTTCGCTCGCACTGGATATTTACACTGTGGTATGTCTGAGTCGTGGAGCTAGTAAGATCCTTAAGCCAACATCCTTAAGCCCGTTGGGGTGGGGAGGCTCTCTTACATTAAAATGAAATCAGTAGGTTCCTTAAACCCAACATCCTTAAGCCTGTTGGGGTGGGGAGTCTCTATTCGGCAGGGAGGTTCTCGTACCTGAAACCAAAATGCTCTCACGTGCACTTGAGACTGTGTAGGTTACACATGGCATGGGGCAGATAAGTCATATGGCAGGCACCCCCAACCGTGATATGGGTCCGTGGAGTATGTTGTACCATGTAAATCACATGGAGTACGTTGTACTGCGTGGTTGTGACATTGATTTGAAAGTCTGGTGTAAGACTAACCCACCTTCGTTCCAGCATGATACCCCGCACATCGGGATCCGTGTGGTCTGGGATGATTATGACATAGTTGGCTAACATAGTCTTTGATATATATAGTAATCGCCTATCTCACATGATATAACATGGTTTTGGATACTGATAATGATTTGTGTTGTTCAGGGTAGACCTGAGGGAGGGGTCGAACCCTGTGGTGTGTTTTAAAGGAATTATGCATGATGTGGATGAAATTTGCTAATGTTTGAAAGTGTGTTACACCTTGAGAGAATGTTTTGTGATGATTTATCATTTTCTGATGAGATTTAACGATATTGAGCATGAGAGGTTTCACATGATGGCTTTTTCATGTTTTTAACATGCATATTTCCATGTTTTCAGTACATGATATATGTATATACATGTGGCTTAGTTTTGATGTTTCCTCATGCTCTAGCACTAAAGATTTTATGCATGACACTATAAGCATGTAGATAGGGTTGTTATCTACCATGCTTTCATTATTACAGTACTGAGCGTGTGGTTGCTCATCCCTTCATTTTCCATCTTTACAGAGCGCGTACAGTAGCCTAGTGACAGTCTGAGACGTTATTGTTAGATATCTTCTTCTCTCCATCGCCCAGAGGTATACACATAGGAATTCTTTTTGTATCTAAACATATGACAGCACAGTAATCATTTTTAAATGTAATATGAGGGATGTGAATGTTAGTAAACATGTCATGTATAAGTACATGACTTAATTTTCAAATGTATGGAATTGTTTTTGATTAATTGGAAAATGTATGGAAACAGTGATTATTACTGACTCACAGCCCAACTGTATTTGTGAGGGGTGTTCACGATCGAGTACGTTAACGGTTAAAACAAAAAATTTATAGTGATTTTTAGACGAAATGGATAAAAATGGTCAAGACAGAGATTGGTATCAGAGCTGAGTTGGCCTGATGTGAGTCAGTATTAACATGTAGGAAAGTTACATCCCCATAATACTGTGCTTTTGTTTAGATATAATTGTGTATATCAGGATGGAATGAGACTAATAAATGGTTATGAATACAGGAAGTTAGGCATTTTGCCTATTACATGTCGAGGTAGAGGGGTAGGCGCACGCGTTAGAGGCCGTAGGGGTAGGCCCGAAGGCTGTGCAGAGCCACTAACTGACCATGCTCCACAAGACCCAGCTGAGAGACTAAGGGATACCGAGGCACGCTTCGTTAGGATAGAACAGAGTATCGAGAGCCTCGTTGAGATAATCGCGCAGGCATTGGGTACCAGTGATAGAAAAGGTCCCGTAGCACAGCCTACTACTGCTGGATAGGCAGCTGCAGAGGCAGAGAGGCCTTACACTTTGGGGACTGCCACACCACCCCTAGTACAGGATATGGCTTCTCCCATCGCTACATAGCCGAGCGATAGCTACTTGGGGTATGATTGTGAACTGAGTAAGCTACGCTAGTTTCAGGAGTTGAAACCTCCAGTATTCAGAGGATTGAAAGACCCGATTATTTCTGAGGATTGGGTTTATGAGATGGAGAAGCTATATAGGTTCTTCAGATGTACGTCGGCCGTGAAAGTGGCTTTTTCCATATTTATGCTGAAAAGCGAGGCAGAACACTGGTGGAGATCTGCCGAGTCTATTCTAAGGGCCCGACACTCCGAGATCACATGGGAGATATTCTTGAAGGCCTTTAGGAGGTAATATATTTCGACTACCGCTCAGAGGAAATTGTAGATGGAGTTCATTAACTTGGTTCAAGGGAGCTGTTATCTGGATGAGTTTGAGTCAAGGTTCATGTCTTTGGGGAGATACGACCCAGATACGATGAGCAGTGAGACTCGGATGGTCCAGAAGTTCATGGATGGGTTGAGATTAGCCATTCAGACTAAATTAGCTCCGTTTGACATTCACACTTACAAGGAGGCAGTACACAGGGCACAGCTTAACGGAATGCCTCCGAGCTTGGAAAGATTAGTGTTAGGAGAGACAGAGATCGGAAGAGATCCGGATTGATAGAATGGCCAGGAGAGGAGGCCAGAGACTGTTTGAGAATAGACCCAAGATCGAGGAAGTGTAGGAGAGAGCTGCTAGACCTTCCGTGTATCCATCTTTAGCTCCACCGAGGGGTATGATGATTGTAGGACCACAACCTACAATTGAGCAATGTAGGAGATGTGGCATATTTCATAGAACTAGGCCTTGTCTGATGACCCCTATGTTGTGTTATTGATGTGGGAGGCTATGGTATATTGATAGGAATTATCCTGAGATAATTGAGGATGCACCACAGAAGGGTAAGGAGCCAGAGAGAGCTCCAGTTGAGATAACTGCTCCAAGGAGGAGGGCTACAACTAAGGAAAAAGGGAAACAAGTGGTTGGCGTTAGCAGATGGCGAGTACACGCACTGGACCAGGACACATCGGACGCATCGACGGATGTGATGAAAGGTACCATCCTAATTTTTTATTTAGAAGCATTTGTATTATTTGATCCTAGTGCCACGCATTCCTTCATATCGCCTTCCTTTTCACATAAATTGTTAAACCATGTAAAACCCTCACTGTTAGATAAAATGTTGATGATTTCCACACCAATGAATGATAGTCAATTGATTGATTATGGGTATAAGAGTTGTAAGTTGAGGATAGGAGGAAGGGAAATGACAGACAATTTAATTTTATTGAGTATGAACGATTTTGATGTAATCCTAGGAATGGATTGGTTGGCTGCAAATCATGTTCTTATGGATTGTCATGCTAAGATATTGATGTTTCAAGAGAAAGATAATGTTGTTGTAAGCTTTGCTGAAAAAGAAATGAAGACATGATTATTGTAAATGAAAAGAGTATAATTTTAATCCATCATAGTTAAGAGACGAATTAAAATGCCATAGTGAAGTAAATGATGAACTAGAGGCACTATGTGGCACTATGGATGATTATGACATAGTTGGCTAACATAGTCTTTGATATATATAGTGATCGCCTACCTCACATGATATCACATGGTTGTGGATACCGATGATGATTTGTGTTGTCCAGGGTAGACTCGAGGGAGGGGTCGAACCCTGTGGTGTGTTTTAAAGGAATGATACATGATGTGGATAAAATTTGCTAATGTTTGACAGTGTGTTACACCTTGAGAGAATGTTTTATGATGATTTATCATTTTATGATGGGATTTAACGATATTGAGCATGAGAGGTTTTACATGATGGCTTTTCCATGTTTTTAACATGCCTATTTCCATGTTTTCAGTACATGATATATGTATATACATGTGGCATAGTTTTGATGTTTCCTTATGATCTAGATGCTAAAGATTTTATGCATGACACTATAAGCATGTAGATAGGGTAGTTATCTACTATGCTTGCATTATTGCCTTACTGAGCGTGTGGTTACTCATCCCTTCATTTTCCCCTCTACAGAGCGCGTATAGTAGCCTAGTGAAAGACTGAGGCATTATTGTTGGATATCCGCTGCTATCCCTCGCCCAGAGGTATATACATAGGAATTCTTTTAGTATCTAAACATATGGCAACATAGTAATCATTTTGTAATGTAATATGAGGGATGTGAATGCTAGTAAACATGTCATGTATAAGTACACGACTTAATTTTCAAATGTATGGAATTGTTTTTGATTAATTCAAAAATGTATGGAAACAGTGATTATTACTGACTCACAGCCCAATTGTATTTGTGAGGGGTGTTGATGATCGAGTACGTTAATGGTTAAAGCGAAAATTTTGTAGTGATTTTAAGATGAAATGGATAAACAGGGTCATGACAAAAACTGTGCTGGAGCTGTCGTGTATTCTTGTGTGATCTTGCACTGACCCGCACACACTGGATTTTGAGACTAAGGTGTTGGTTGATATTGATGTTGGGGGGTAAATCCTTGAGACTACTCGGTACCCCTAGTCATATTGTACTATATCGGCGTCCCCGGAGCACGCTATACTGTGTGGATGCACATCGAGTACGTTGCACCGTGTATTGAGTCTTTGAACTATTGAATTGAACTGTACTGTATTGATTGGCTGACGGGCTGGACTGACCCATCCCCCTTGAGGCATATGACACTCGCGCACACATGGCCTGTGAAGCGCGGGGTCACTGACTATAGCCATATGTCGATTGTATTATTGTTGATTGAATCCTAGCCTAGTCTCAACAAACTAAATTGTTTACTGATAAAAAGAAAAGTGAATTGAACTCTTTACTGATTGAATGAATAGATTTAGAGAAATGAATTCAAGTGTTTTACTGGATTGATTAAACAGTAAATGGTTTCATTGCACTGACTATATTCAATGCATATGTTTTACATATGGTAAAGTATATATCGAAAATGGAGTGTGACTGAAAGTGTTTTTCTAAGAATATGCATCAATTGTGAATCATTTTCAATATTAACGAATTGAATTATATTTAAGTGTTTTACAGTGTTTTATAATTGATCATGCATACATAATAAACATGTAGATAGTATGGTTGTCTACTGCTTACATAAGTTTCTTACTGAGCGCGTTAAGCTCACTCCTTACTTTCCTCCATAGAGTTCCATTAGTAACTTGGATGCTTCCGTTAGTAAGGCATGTCGCACAACTATGATTCCGTAGAATATTTTTCTACGTCAAAGGTATACCCAGTTGTAAGAAATTCTTTTGTATCTAAATTTTTTTTATAAGTACAGTAATGCATACGAGATGTGTATGGAGAATGTGAACATATTTTGTTAAAATTTGTTACTAAGAAAGATGAAAAGTAATTAGATCGAGTATCGTTTTGACATAATATCGACTTGTAGCCCAACCAAATTATGCAAAATTCTGGTCATTACAGAGTTGGTATCAGAGCAAGGTTGGCCTAATACGAGTCGATATTAAAAGTGAAAAAGAGTTAGAAAGTTCACATCCCCAACATTACTGTACATTATTTAGATACAAACGGGTATACCTGGTTGTGCGTTATTGAGAAATTATGTCTTTGAATAAAGGAAAACTGATAATATGTCTGATTGGTATTATAGTCATATTAGTAGATGGGCCCGAGAGGTTTAATGAACCCTCGTCTGAGTGTACACCTTATAGTTTCACTGAAAATTTTTGGAGTCTGCTTCGTAAAATATGAGCGGGACATGGAAATCATGATGACATTGTCGGGTCAAGTGATAGTGACCCCGTGATAATGATAACGATTGAGGTGTGACTAAGAGCAAGACTAAGACAATTTTAAAAAATAATACAATATTATATACTGGATTCAAGAATCCAAATGTGAGGAAAAACTGGAATAAATGAATTGAAAAAAATTATATGGATTCATAGGGTACGAATGTAAACCTAATAGACTGAGGGCAGTTTCAGGAGTTTAAGCCTCAATTTTTAAATAAGGTTAAGAATTCAGTGATTCGAAGGGATGGATGAATGAGATAGAAAAGCTTGTTGATTTTAGAAGTAACTCTACCGAGAAAGTTGCCTTGCAATTTTGTGTTAAAAAATTGGGAAAGTTATACGGACTTTTGAAATGCACTACTATAAGGAAGTAGCTTTTGTAGCATCAGTATCCAAATGGAAAGTCGAGCTTGGAGGGAAGTTCCCTGATTTAATCCGAGAGTCGACATCAGAGAATTACATTAGATATATTTTTTGAGGCCCTTAGACGACAACACATCCTAGATAAAGCATAGTGGTAAATTATAACTGAAATGATTGAATCGGACATAAGAAAACAAGTCCAATAATGAATATGAAATTAAAAAGGTTTGGAAGAAGAATGATCCAGATAAGTAGAGATGTGAAACAGAGGAAGTCTAGGAAACTCATAGGAGGTATTGGGATCCTCAATCGAGCTAAGTTAGCTCCTCTAAATGATATTTTGAAGGAGCAGTGCACAAGGCGCAACTAGAAAATATGAGATATATACTCTCGAGGTTACTAAGAAAATGAAAAGGTAAAAAGGGTGACAGAAAATAAATGTACTAAGGAAGCAGTGAGAGTGATAGAGTAAAGTCACTGTAACTGAAAAGATGAATTACAGAACTAAAAGTATAAGTGAAGGTCACACTGTTTATAAGATTGATAAAGATAGGGTGTGTTCAGAGTAAAGAGATGCCCCTGTAGGCATAGAATTTTTTGACACATATTTGGATGATCTGTTAGAGTTACCACTAGACCGGAGGATGAAGTTTGAGGTGATCTAGTACTTGATATCGAATTTATTATTCAAACCATTGTATTGAACAGTTTCGATTGAAGTGCTGAAAAAGTAACTACAAGGATTACATGAAAATGAGATTATCGGACCGAGTGATCCACTTTGAAGTGTATCGGCATTAATTGGTAAGGAGTTCTAGAGTCTTCTGGGACGCTTTTTATAAAAAACGAGAGTCAATTGGATCCTCCCAAAATAGAAATTATAGATCAGTGAGAAAAACCTAAAATTTTTACGAGGATTCAGAGTTTCGAGATATAAACAGACTTTGGAATATGAATTACGTATCGAATCTAAGGATTATAAATTGTATATGCTTACGTTTTGAATGCGAGACTCAATTTGAGTAAGAAAATGATTTCGTTATAATAGATAAACGAAATGAGACAAGCGTTGAAGTTTGATAAATTCTAAATGCAAGTTATATTGGAATAAGAGGTGTATAGAAGGTAAGAATATCTTTGGTATGTGAATTGAATTTGGATTAAGTGATATGGATTGAGAATGGATTGTGTTCAAAGGATAAATGTGATTTTGCGATAAGTTTTGGTATCCTACTTCTTAATTGGGACTGAACCTTGAAACCTTATATCCATAGCCAGTTTATGTGGTCAAGTCTGATGGCTAATAAAGGTATTTCAAAATACCTCCCCGCCTGAGAGACTTGACAGCGTTTAGAAGTACCCATAACCCATAAATTGAAATTTGATAGTCCAAATATTCGCGTTTGAAGTCAGGGTACCATTACTTATGCTGCAAAGAATTATGAAATTCTACTGATCGAGAAAGTTTAAATACTAAATTCCACAAAAATAGTTTAATATAAGAAAAAAGGAATGACTCGAATTAGTGCTTTTAGCAGAAGTGATTATGGGATGACGTTATGTATTGTCACGACCCTCAATCCACCAAAAATCCATTACGATTTTTTCCATTTTTCGTTTATTATTTAATTCAATTCTTATTTGTTCTTTACTCTTACCTTACTCGATCGTGAATAGCTACACCTCCAACAGTTAGGCTGTGTATTGGTGTCAATCTCATCCAATCATACCATTTCCAATTTACAATTCATTTAAAAACGTAAACACTGTATTTCTAAATCAGAGTTGCTATTTACATGTGTTTACAATTTTTACATGCCCAAAAATTACATTTAAAGATATTACTGTCCTTTGACATGTATAGATACAAGAACTATACAAATATGTATACCTCGTGTGATGGGATGCAGTGGACACCAAAATCCAGTCCTCAATCACCTTCTCTATCTACTGTAAATGCTCTGTAGAGGGGAAAAATAAGGGGGGTGAGCAAACCACGTGCTCCAATAAGGCAATCATGTGAGCAGGTAGATAATTGTACTATCTACGTGGTCGTTATGTCATGCTTAAATCACACATTTATTTTTCGTACTCCAAAACGTATGTTCATGCTAGTGTTCATGACATGTAAAGCAATTCATGCTATTTAAATCAGTGCATAGTTCTCAAAACATAGCATGGAAAATCATCATGTGTAAATCAAAATCAAGGCATGGTAAATCATCATGCAAAATGCACTTACAAGCATTTTAAATCTCAACACAAACTGATATAAATCATCACTCGTCAAGACTCAGCCTCTCCCATGGATTATCCTGACCCACAAACACATTTTAAAACATGGATTTCTCATTCAACAATAGACATGAGAGATAGGCATACAATATCAATAAGGGTAATAACTAGGACTATGGTCATATCCTCTGTGATCCCAGGCTACACGGATCCTAGTGTGTGGGGTATCGCCTTTATCTGCTTTCGCAAGAGAGGTGGGTCATGTCCAACCCACCGATCCATAGCAGAATATCCATCGTCTGAAGACGACATATATATAATATCGCACACGATACAACGTACTTCATGCTACTTGCACGGTACAACGTACTCCGTGGACCCATATCATCACATAATACACTGCCACATCTCAATACGCACGTGCAAGCCTGTTTAATCAGTGTGGCACACAGCCTACTCGAAGCTCCTAACACGACTCCCAACATGTCATAAAACCATGTGCGAGTAATCTCTAGCACGAAAACAAGTGTAATAGACATCTAGTGCGAGCTATGCTCTAGCACCATGTCAAAACTCGTATGAAAACTAATGCGAGCTAGGCTCTAGCACAATGTTATAAAATCCATGTGAAAACTAGTGCGAGCTAAGCTCCAGCACTCATGCATGTAAAACTCTAGTGCGAGTATCGCTCCAGTACAAATACACGTATAAAACACATTAAATCTCGTGCGAGCAGCGCTCTAGCACGTTTCATTTGCACAAAACTCATGTAGGTGACTCATTCTTTGCAAAGCATGGTTATGAAACCAAATCAAGCTACTTTTTGTGCAAATCATTTCAAATGCTAGCCAACCTACCGATCACATGCTACTCTTGCTTTTAATATACATTTCTAAAAAATCCAATTCTTTACCCTTCAAACATCCATTTCATCCTATGACCCTTAGATACGTTAAAATTGCCCATGCACCCTAAAGGCGTATAGATATCCTTAGGGCTAACACAATTCCCTTACCTCAATTCTCTTTGAAGCAACTCTTCCTTCCTTTCCCGTTTTTCACGTTTTAGCTCAACTTGCTCCGGATGTATCCTCGGGAGCTGTACACATTCATAAATCATACGAGTCATTACCGATAACTCATATTCAGACTTCAACTAATCGCTTTATCTCATCGAGCCTATTTCATTAAGTTGTACCCATTATCATATTCGGCCATCATTATGCCATTTCTAGTCAATTTAACTAGCAACACACTTGGTTACTTATCAAACACTTGGCATAAATGTTTATCCATAACCTTCCATCATTTATGCATATTTTTATCACTTGACTAATCTCACAATATGGCTTCATCCAATCATATCAAAATCATGCATATCACCTCACTAACAACTTGATAAAATCCCTTTTATCATCTAATCAACCATATTTTATTTTCTCACACTAAACTTATTCTAGGTTATGCTTGTTTCATTACATTCTAGGTAGTTTCATTCATCAATACATACACCAATCTACTCACAATAACCACTAGATAAATATACTTAGAGTTGGTGTAATGGAAACCATCCTAGCTTAACTTTCCTTTTGCTCCAAATAAGAAGACTCATTAACTCCTTCAATCCAACAAATGAAATGTTAACTCCAAGCTATGTTGTTCTTCTCCTCACAATGAACAACTTTTCTCTAATAGCTTTTCCTCAATTCTTTTTGGAAGAGGGTGTATTCTAGAGAGAGAAAGCTTGGTATTTTGGGTAAAAATGGAAGAGGTGTGTTGGTTTGTTGAAGAAAAAGGTTTTTCCATGGGGTTTTTATAGATTGAGAGTGATGAGATCGATCTACTAGGGTGAGGAGATCGATCTTCCTTTGGTTTTAGCCATTGAATTCTCAGGTTTGAAATGGGAGAGATCGATCTACTCATTGGGGAGAGATCGATCTTGGCTTGGCAGAAGCTTGAGGAGATCGATCTTCCTTTGGTTTTAGCCATTGAATTCTCAGGTTTGAAATGGGAGAGATTGATCTACTCATTAAGGAGAGATCGATCTTGGCTTGGCAGAAGCTTGAGGAGATCGATCTGCTCATGGGGAGAGATTGATTTGCTCTTGACAGAATCAAACGAAAATCAATATGAACTTAAATGGGGATCGATCTGGGCTTGGCAGAGGTAAATACAGATCGATCTGCTCATTGGGGAGACCGATCTGCTCAATAGGGAGATCGATCTGGCCTTGGCAAATTCACTTAGAATTATTCTGCTTGCATAAGGGATCGATCTGCCTTGGATAAGAGATCGATCTGGCCTTCATCTGGGGCATTTCCTGCTACATTTTTTTAGATTTTTCAAGGGTAATTTCCTATTTCATTACTCCAATACTCATTTTACATTTTAATTCCACTTAAAGCATGGAAACACTCATTTTCGATGATTCACATACAATATAACTTGTGTGCATTGCTTGAATTCATAAAGGATACTTAGAATTCACTGTCCATACATTATCATTTCGTGTCTTCATTCCTTATTTCCAATCCAAGTGTTTAAAATTTTATTCGTTTAGTTTATGGCCACTTCAGCCCTTATTTATCCTTTATCTGTATCTTGACACCCATTTATCCCAGTAGTAATTGATTCACATTTACATAATCCAAATATCATCTGTCTTATACTTTCATTAACCTATAACAAAGTTATACATACCTGGGATCTCACTTGAATATTGGTCAAGGACATGAGTTATTGAAATATTTAGTGAACCTCAACTGGATGTGGTTCCATTCTGATACTGACATTTATTTCGTGGTAGTGAGCTAAGAGTGAAAAACTGGACTTGATTGATCGAATCGAGCAGGCTTAGCGTATTGATAAGTACCGTATTGATTTAGCTAATCAGACCCAGATGGGTGCTGCAACCAACTTGAGTATTGGTACTGATAATTTATTGAGATTTAAAAATAGAATTGTGTACCAAATGATCTATAGTTAAAGAAATATGTAGTCAGAGGATCATTTATAGAGATATACTCTACATCCAAAGAATAGTAAGATTTATCAAAATCTCTTGAAGGTATATTGATAATCAGGTACGATAAGAGAATTAACCGAATTTGAGATTAAATGTCTCATATGTCGGCAAGTTAATGTAGAGTACCAGATGCTTATAAGATTATTAGAAAAATTACCCATGCTAATATGGAATTGAGAGCATGTGTCTAAGATTTTAAAGGCTTCTAGAAGGACCATTTACCATTAGCAAAGTTGCATATAATATCAGTTACCACTTAGGTATCGGAATGGCACGTACAAGGCTTTGTAGGTTCGAAGGTGCCTTCACTGATTAGATGGAAGCAGCAGGTGAAAGGAAGAAAATTGTTTCTGATTAGGTTAAGCAAATTTTGAGTATATTTAATTAATTTATGAGAGGTTAAGAACAGCTCAGAGTAAGCAAAAGAGTTATGCTAACCAAAAACGAAGGACCTTAGAATTTCAGTAGGAGATTTGGAGTTCTAGATGTTTCTCCTCATAATAGCATAAGAAGACTTAGAAAGAAAGGAAAACTGAGTTCCCGATACAACAGACCCTTTGAGATCTTAAACCAAGTGGAAGATCAAGCTCACAGATTTGGCGTTACCGCCAGAATTATCAAGTATTTATAATGTCTTTCACGTCTCGATACTATGCAAGTATCATCCAGACCCAACATATGTGACTAAGTAGGAACCACTTGAATTGAAGAAGGATATGACCTAATAAAAAAAACTGAATGCGGATCTTGGACAAGAAGGAAAAGGCATTGCAGTCCAAGACAAATTCTTTGGTTAAAGTTTTGTGGTAGTATCATGCCCCAGAGGAGGCCACGTGGGAATTAGAAAGTTTAACATGAGAAAAATACCCACATTTGTTTGAGGACGGACGTAATTTTCAAATTTGGGGACCAAATTTCCCAAGGTAGGGAGAATGTAAATACTGTAAATTTTCACAATACTTAGTATTGTCTATATTAATAATGTGGGAAATTAAGATTGATATGTGACTATGGGTGAATCTAAATTAACCATAAGTATTAGACTGGCATTATTCTATAATACATGGAAATTCAAATTGAGTGCATAGACATACATATGTATATATGTATGCAACATTTTGTTTATTCCTCAAGATTTATGAATGGATAAATATGTGTACAAAGGTATACTAATATACACATATAATTATATATATATAAAGGGATTAATGTACACATGTAGATATATGTATATATATATATATGTGTGTATACATACCAAGGAAAACCGAGAGCTTCTTGCAAGAATCTATACAAGGTAAATTGAGATACCATGCACATATATATATATATATTGGTACAGAAATGGGTTGGTGGAAGAATGGAAATATTCAATTAAAAAAGAGAAGATTGGAAAAAGCAAATTGCTGGAATTTGAGACTAAAACTTGGGAGAAGAAATTGGTATAATTCGGTTGCTTCGGTATACTTTGTTTGCACCTATATTGTTAGTGTACTGTAGGGGGGATTAGAGGAAGAAATTATGGCCACCCATAATTGTTTATGGGCAGTAGGTGGAGTCATGCCGAAAGAGAAAAAAGAGCACAAGGGGGGCTGCAGCAGTCAGGTGCATTTGTTTGTGAGTTTATGACTAACTGAGAGAATGAGTAGGAATTGCAGGAAACGTACAGGGCATGAGTAGTGAACAGAAAAGGAAATGAAAATATTAAGAGTACCCTTGTTTACTGCTGTTAGCAGCAGATATAGAAAAGGAAATCTAAAGCACGGGGTTTGGCTTTCAAGGAGCCAAACACGTTAGGCTCTCACCTGCTGCAGATTTAGTGCAGCAGGAGACGTAAAGAAAGAAAGGAGAATGTGAAGGTGGCAGTGATGAGGACTGGTTTAACCAAAGGAAAATAGAAGGAGGAGGGGGGTCAGTTCAGGATTGGAAAACAGAGAGCTTGACCCCTGAAATTCTTACAACTGGAGAGGAAGGGGACAGCAGAGGACGTGGACCTCAACAGGAGCAGTGGCAGACAGAGGTGACTAGGAGGAAGATGACGTGGGTGGTGGCTAACGAACTGAACCAACGTGTAAAAGAGAGGATAAAACAAAATGGAGCATGATGTTGCAGGGATTCCTACGAGCTGTGAAAGAAACTCGAGAATAAAGGTGAAACAAAGGTGAACAGGGGAGGTTGACGGAGGCTTATGCGTAGGGACTGGAATCGGTGGATGCGGCTGGTGTCACGACCCTCAACTTACCAAAAATCAGCGTAAATTTTTCGCTTTTCATACAACATTTATTATTCGTTCTTACTTTTACCTCGATCGTGGTCAGCTAAACCCTCAACACTTAGGCTGTACATCAATATCTACCTCATCCAACCATAATAATTTAACTTGCAATATTATTTAAAAGTAAACACTTGTATAAATAAATCAGAGTTGTTGTTTACATGTGATTACATTGTTTACATCCCCAATAGTTACATACAAGATGCTACTGTGCTATGGAAAGTTTAGATACAAAATTTACATTAGTGCGTATACCTTAAGCGATGGGATGCAGCGGATACCAAAAGGAAAGTCTCCAGTCACTTCAGTCTATACTCAAATCTCTGTAGAGAGGGGAAAATAAGGGGGGTGAGCAAACCACACGCTCAATAAGACAATCATGCGAACATGTAGATACTGCACTATCTACGTGATTATGATGCCATGCTCAAATCCATTCATTTCATCATTTCATCTCAAAACATGAGTTCATGCTTGTGCTAATGGCATGTGAAGCAATTCATGCTATTTGTTAATGCAGAAATCAATTTCAAGCATGGCATTAATCATCATGCATATTTCATAAGTAAAGCATGGCATTAATCATCATGCATTTGTGCACTTTAAAACCATTAACATACTTTCTCATTTCAATCAAATCAACGCTTATCAGGATATCAGCCCTTCCATCGGACCATCCTGACCCACAAATCATTTCAAAACATGGATTTTATTCATAAAGCAATAGACATGTGAGATAGGCAATAAAATAAAGGAAATCGCCTCTAAGACTATGGCCATATCCT
Source organism: Firmiana major (assembly GCA_033439115.1). Classification (NCBI taxonomy): domain Eukaryota; kingdom Viridiplantae; phylum Streptophyta; class Magnoliopsida; order Malvales; family Malvaceae; genus Firmiana; species Firmiana major. Next base: position 47,983,146 of record CM065905.1, read on the forward strand.
GTGATCCCAGGCTACACGGATCAGGTGCGCGGGGTATCACCACTATTTGTTTCCACATGGGAGGTGGGTCACGTCTAGCCCATCGATCCATAGCAGATCTCGTCCGAATCTGGCATATCATAATCTCAACACGGTACAACGTACTCCATGCTACCTGCACGGTACAACATACTCCGTGGACCCATATCAACATATCATATCACGCCACATCTCAAAATGCACGTGCGAGCCTATTTGATCGGTACTACTTCTTGTCTACCCGAAGCTCCAAACACGACTACCAACATGTCATTTCTAAAAAATGTACGTGCGAGCCAATTTAATTAATGCGACAGCCAGTCTATCCGAAGCTCCTAGTACGGTACCAAGTATGGTGGTCATCTAATGCGAGCTATGCTCCAGCACCATGCCAAAACCAGTATAAAGTCTGTGCGAGCTAAACTCTAGTACAACATCATAAACATCTATTGCAAAACTAGTGCGAGCTATGCTCTAGCACTAATGCGTATAAAAACACATCAAATCTCGTGTGAGTCATACTCTAGCATGCTTTCATTCTCACGAAATATGTGTAGGTGGCTCAATCTTTGCAAAACATGGTTATCAACCAAATCAAATTATTTCTTTTGCAAATCATTTCAAATGTTAGCGAACCCACCAATCACTTGCTCAAAAGCAACAAAACAAGGTTATCAAAGCATCATGCTTTTGTTTTCATGCACATTTCTCAAAACCCAACTCTTTGCTCTTTAATCACCCAATAACATTTCCTAGTGTCACATGCACTCTAGCAAAACATTTATGCACCCAAATTGCGCACAGATATCTCTAAGAGTCCACACAATTCCCTTACCTCAATTTACTCGGGGTGCGACTCTCTTCCTTCACGTTTCTTGTGCTCTTAGCTCAACTTGCTCTGGTGTATCCTTAAGAGCTGCAATTCATTCATCAATCACTTGAGTTAGTGTTGCTAACTCTCATTCAACTATGCATTTTACCCAATGCTTTAAATATTCATTTTACCCTTTTTTGGGTAAGTCTCACAATTCATTCCATAACACCGTTTTGAATCCATACCCACAACATCACTATTACCTAAAGATATCCTATTCATCATTTATTCCACTACATTCCACTTTCTCACACTAGCCCATTTCTAGGTTATAGTCATTCCATTGCATTCTAGATAGTTTCTACCATTAACAAGCACACCAATCAACTCTAAACTCAATAACTTAACAAATGTACTTGAGTTGGTGCTTGAGAAACTCACCTCTTTGGATTTTCTTCTTGTCAAGCCCGTGTTTTCGATTTACGTATGTAGCTTGTACCTTATGATTCCTATGTGCATGAACACTTTATTACATAGATGAATCATAAGAAGAGTATTTACTATCATGCAATCGACTATTAAAGAATAACAATGCATGTAAGCTACATAACAGCCAAAAATTTGGGTTAAAATGATTCCGAACAAGTGCAGAGGTAAAACGGTTAAATGACTGAAATCTGGTATAATTTCGATAAGACAATTTCATTAAAAATATGAAATTGAGGAATCTTAATCAAAATCGAGGAAAATATTGAATTTCGAGTCCAATTGATCAAGATATAAATTTATTAGAATTTATCAAAATTTTTGCCTCAAAAAACAAGCCCAAAAAATAGGAGAAAAATATACCGAAAAAAGTAAAATCGGACTGATAAATTTATTTACAGACTAAATGAATTTAATAGGATATTTTGAGATATTTTGGGATATTTTGGGGATTTTTATTTTTATTTTAATGATTAAAATAACAATAAAAATATATTATAAAAAAAGGAATTGAAAATTAGAAAATTGGAAATGTGTTTGAAAATCGGGGAGAGAGAACAGAGGAAACTGATGCAAGCCGAGGAATAGAAAAGACCACCGGACGGCCACCATCGGTGACCCCACGGCCAGGACAGAGGCCGGAAAAGGAAGAGGAGGTCCGTGCGCACCCATTGGCACCGACAACGCGCGTTACCGACACCGGACGCCGGCGAATCGAAGAGAAATTGTCGCGGAGGAAAAGGAGGAATCCGACGGCTATCGACGGTGCTTGGTCCCGATCGAGGCCATTCGAACGTTCCCCAGGCTGAACCGTGCCGAACGGCGGTGGTGATGCGTCGAGAACCGGTCGAAAGACGCCGGCACGACCAAAGGAAGCCTGAACCGATCAGCGGTTCAGTAAAGAAGGTTCTGCGCTGAACCGGACCGGACCGGTTTAGCTAAGGAGAAAAGGGGAAAAAGAAGAAAAAAGAACGAAAAAGGAAAAAGGAAAATTTTTGGGATTTCACCAGACTTCGGGTAAGTCGATACGAAGTTAAAAGTGATCAATTTTATTTTCGATAAATTTATTTAAATTATTTGTAATCGAAAATTAACTCGGAGTTAAATATACAAAATTGTGCAGTTCGACGATTACTTCCGAACGGGAGCCCGATCGAACTTCGATTTGCATACCATCGTATGATCTCGGGTAAGTAAAGCTCATTTACGACAATTTATGTGATTATTGTGTATTTAAGATTTATTTTACGCATTTCAAATTAAATTTCGCATTTAGTGAATTATATTCGAAACTTCGAATTAATTGTTGTAAATGATATATGGGCTATCCAAAGAGCTTGGAATAAAGCCCAATGGGTATTGATAGGCTCAATGAGTCGATAGACCCTAATGAAGGGAAATAATACGTGGAAAACAGGTTTAATACGGATTAAGGCCCAATTAAAGTATTTAGGCCTATTTAGAGTAAACGGGCCCATTTAAGTGAAATGAACTGTATTAAATGTGTAATACAGTAGGAAAATTATAATTAACCCAGTGAATGGTTAAATGCAGCTCCAGAGTCATATTGAGAGTTGATCGGACTGCGAGATTTGGACAGCACAGAGGAAGAGATGTCACACTACGTGATCCGAGGTAAGGGACTTTTGTGAGTAGTTAGAGATACCTGCACGTATTTTCGTTTGCTTTTACATTCACTTAAAAACTTTGAGGGTCAGAGAAAGTGAATAATAATTATTGTGACTCGATAGTGGCAAATTACAATTTTACCCCTAGTTAGTCAAAAAGTCAACTTTTGTGAAAAGTTGTAAAAAGCATGGAAACCACCATTTTGAGTGTTTTACTGCTGTTTAGCAGAAGAATAAATAGATGAGCTAATAATTTTAAGGTTGAAGTGAATTAAGCACACTTTATAGTGCTGATTTTGATATTTTGTAAACCATCCCTTTTTTAAAGAGCCATCTATCATATTATGTGAGAATAAATCGTGCTGGAGCACAGCTCGCACTGGATTTCATATATTTTCCACATACATTAGTGCTGGATTATGATTCGTACCAGATTTCCATGACATGCATGATAGAGTGCTAGAGTTATTTCTTGTACTCAGTTTTATGTGATTTATGCATGAGAGAGTGCTGGAGCGATTAGCTCGTACTCGAATTTTACATGAGATACATGACATAGTACTAGAGCTATTACTCGTACTTGATTTGATAAATTTTGTGCATAGCATGGTACTGGAGCTATTGCTCGTACTTGATTTGATGAATTTTGTGCATAGCATGGTACTGGAGCTATTGCTCGTACCTGATTTGAAACATGAACTATGCATTGACCTAGTTGTTGGAGGTTTAATCGCACTAGAGTTTGAGTTTATGATGTGAACAGTGTTTGAGCGGAGTGTCGACTGTGAGTCGCACTCAAAGGCGCACACTGTATGTGATATATAATACATGTTGAAAACCATGCTTGATTTCCTTGTGTAGACTGAGTGTCACACTATGAGAGGGTCGAATGAGGATTTAGGGACGTGGTATGATATTCCATGGTTTTGAGGGCTAAGATCTATGGCAGGCACCCTGACTATGATGTAGGGTCCATGGAGTATGTTGTACCGTGCATGTGGCATGGAGTACATTGTACCGTGTGGTTTTGTAGAGTTGAAGAGGATACAGCTGGCGGTTGTGATGGACTGAACCCCCTTCCGTTGTAGCAGTGATGCCCCGCACACCGAGTACTGTGTTGCCTGGGATCACCATTGTCGGATATGATCATAGTCCAGGATACTATTTACATTTTCACCACAGAGTCTCATATGATATATCACCTGATTAACTGATTTAATTGCGGATAGACCTGAGGGATGGGTCGGACTCTGATTTTGTGTTGTGAATGATTTAAATGCCATATTTACTGTGATTTAAATATACATGGCATGATTTATCTAAAGGCATTGTGATAATATAAAGATGCATCGTTTTGCACTCCATACCTTTATTTGAGAAAGAAAGCATGATTTCTGTACATGAGATTTAATCTGTACAAGTATATATATATATATTTAAAGACATGCTTTGAAAATGAGTTAACGAAATAACGTTTTGAGGCATAACATTATTTTAGTAGATAGTGTAGATGTCTACTTGCTTGCCTGATTTCCTTACTGAGCGCGCTATATGCTAACCCCTCTTTCTTTACATCTCTCTACAAAGCATCAATAGTAGAGTGAGAGCTTTTGAGGGATAGTATTCCAGTGTCCGCTGCTATTTTCTATCGATTGACAGGTATACATGTTTTGTACGGTTACGTATCTAAACATAGAAACAGCACAGTGATGTATACGATATATATCATGGGGAATGTATTTATATTACATTTTATATGATTTCATATGTATTATAAAAGAAGTTACAGTCAGTAACAGTATATTGACATGTATGTATGATAATGGATGATATGGTATGCGAGGAAGCTAACATCGAATCACAGCCCAACCATTAAAGAGAGGAAAGGTAAGTTAAAAATACGAAAAATTTGTAGTGATTTTTGGTTAAGTCAGGATGGGTCTTGACACTTCTCACTCCAAATGACAATGCTCCTTTGTTTCCTTCAATCCAACAAATGGGGCAATTCCTCCAAACTATGTTGTTCTTCCCCTTGATGTGAACAACTTTGTGTCAAATAGCCTTCCCTCAAATCTTCTTGAAACTGGCCAAATTTAGAGGGAAAAACTAGGTTTTGGGTTGAAAATGGTAGAGTAAGAGTGTTTTCCTAAAATCTGCAAATCCAACTGCTCCTATTTATAGATTTAGCATGATGAGATTGATCTGTCGAGACATGAGATCGATCTGGTCCCCTTAAAATCCCTCTTTTCACGACAATTTAAAGGTATGAGATCGATCTGTCGAAACCTTGAGATCGATCTATCTCAGACATTAGCTTAAGGAGATTGATCTTGCTAGGGAGGGATCAATCTGTTCCAACCCAAGAGCTAAGGAAATCGATCTGCTTGCCTTTAGAATCGATCCTCATTTGACATAATGTTTAGGAGATCGATCTGGCTCCATTGGAGATCGATCTGCACTGTTCCTATTGCTCGAATAAGAGCATTTTAGCTCTTCCAGATCGATCTCTCATCCTACGAGATCGATCTGACCTTCATATTTTTCAAATTTTCTGTAGTTTTTCTGCAGCAACTCACACCCAAACATCCTTAATTTGCCGCCATGGTCATTTCCCCATTCAATTACCTTTAAGACTTGAAAATGGCATCCATTCATACTTTATACACATTAAAACTTGTGTGCATTCATTATATACCTAAAGGTATATAATACAAACCAAATGTAAGTGCATAACTCATGCAATCTTCATTCCATTTTACCGCACCACTCATATTCCATTCCACCCACATTCATCATATACAAAAGTCCATTTCTTCATATTCACACATAATGAGACTTGATCGTACATCACTTACAAGTGTGTACGTTGGACTTATGGACTCTACATCATTTATGCTTCACATTACAAATACATCACCATTTATACATACACAAAGTTATACATATATGGGGTCTCATATTCTCCCCCACTTAGAAAATTTGGTCCTCCAAATAGGAACCAAATCACTATGTGAATAACTCGAGATACCTCAATCGCATCAAACTCTCCAATTCCTATGTAGCCTCTTCCACAATGTGATGTTGCCAAAGAACTTTCACCAAGGGAATTGTCTTTGTCCTCAACACTTTCCCCTTCCTATCCAGTATCCGAACCGACCTCTCGATGTATGGCATGCCTTCATTGAGCTCTAAAGGCTTATACCTTATTACATGCGTCGGGTCCGGGTGGTATATCCTTAACATAGATACGTGGAAGACGTTATGTACATTTGCCAACTCTGGTGGCAACGCCAACATATAAGCCCTATCTCCTACCTTATCAAGTATCTCAAATAGCCCTATATACCGAGGGCTCAACTTCCCCTTCTTCCTGAACCTCATGATCCCTTTCGAGGGAGAAACCTTAAAAAACACGGACTCACCCACATTAAACTCTAGTGGTATCCGTCTCCTATCAGCATAACTCTTTTGTCGGCTCTGAGCTGTCCATAACCTCTCACAAATCAACTAGACATCCTCAGAGGCTTGTCTAACCAAGTCTGGAGGAAAGATCTGTCTGTCACCAACTTCTTCCCATCCAATAGGGGAACAACATCTACACCCATATAATGCCTCATATGGTGCCATCTCGATACTCGCATGAAAACTGTTATTATATGCGAACTCTATGAGGGGAAAATGGCCATCCCAGGAGCCTCCAAAATCCAATGCACATGCTCTCAGTATATCCTCCAGGGACTGTATAGTCCTCTCTGAGTGACCATCTGTCTGAGGATAAAACGCGGTGCTAAAACTCAACTGGGTCCCCATCACTTCCTGAAACGTTCCCAGAAGTGGGAAGTGAAGCGGGCATCCCTATCAGAAACAACGCTCTCTGGAATTCCATATAGCCTCACTATCTCGCGCGCATACAAGTTCGCTAACTGGCTTAGAGTATCAGTAGCTCTCATAGCTAGAAAATGGGTTGATTTCATCAATCGATCCACAATCATCCATATGGCATCATGACCTCTACGAGTCCTCAGCAATCCCATCACAAAATCCATGGCAACATGGTCCCACTTTCAAGTTGGTATCGGTAGAGGCTGCAATAACCCTGTCGGCTTCTGATTCTCTACCTTCACCTGCTGAAAACTGAGACATTTAGTGACATATCCAACAATGTCTTTCTTCATTCCAGACCACCAATAATTTTTTTGAAGGTTTTGATACATCTTAGTACTCCCTGGATATATCGTATACCTCGATGAGTAAGCCTCTGTCAAGATTAACTTTTTGATCTCTGAATCATCGGGAACACATATCCGACCTCTGAACCTCAACGAGCCATCTCAACTCAATTCAAAGTCTGTCTCTGCACCCCTCTATATCTGCCCGACAATATCACTGCATTGCTGATCAATTCGATAAGCCTGTCAGATTCGATCTATCAGATCTGGTTCTAACTGCAGGCTAGCTATCATAAAGCCACTATCAACGTCAGGCGGGGTCATATCCAAACTGAGGTTCATGAACTGTTCCAACAGTTCGTGTTCCCTGACCATCATGAATGACACCAACCCGATATGCTTCCTACTTAGTGCATCAGCAACTACATTAGCTTTACCCAGGTGGTACAGGATCTCACAATCATAATCCTTTAAAAGCTCGAGCCATCTCCTCTATCTCATGTTCAACTCTTTCTGCGAGAATAGGTACTTAAGGCTCTTGTGATCTGTGTAAACCTGAAATCTCTCACCAGAAAGATAGTGGCACCGTATTTTCAATGCAAATACTATGACCGCCAACTCTAAATCATGGGTTGGGTAGCTTCTCTCATGATCCTTGAATTGTCTTGATCCATATGCAACTACCTTCCCATCCTGCATCAATACACAGCCCAGTCCTTGGTGTGAAGCATCCGTATACACCGAGAAACCTCCTGAGCTCGTAGGAGTGGTGGAATTAGAGTTGTGGTTAATCTCCTTTTCAACTCCTCAAGACTTTCCTCACATCTACGTCCCACACAAACTCCACATTCTTTCTCGTGAGACGTGTCAACGAAGCAACTAATCTTGAGAATCCCTCCACAAACCTTCGATAATATCCAGCTAAACCAAGGAAACTTCTAATATCTGTCACTGTCTGGGGCCTCTGCCACTGTATCACTACCTCAATCTTTGATGGATCTACTGACACTCCATCCTTCGATACTATGTGACATAGAAAAGAGATATGTTTCAAGCAAAAGTCGCACTTACTGAGTTTAGCATACAACTTCTTCTCTCGGAGGGCTTGTAGCACTATCCTTAGGTGCTGTTCATGCTCCTCTCTAGATCTTGAGTACACCAATATATCATCAATAAGCACAATGAAAAATCGATCCAAGTACTGGTGAAACACCTCATTCATCAACGACATAAAAGCTGCGGGAGCATTTGTCAACCCGAATGGCATAACCATAATTTCATAATGTCCAAATCGGGTGCGAAAAGTTGTCTTGGGTACATCTCCACTTCGTATCTTCAACTGATGGTACCTAGATCTCAGATCTATCTTGGAGAAGAACTGTGCTCCCCTAAGCTGATCCAACAAGTCATTGATGCATGGAAGGGGATACTTATTCTTGATGGTGGCCTTATTCAATAACCAGTAATCTATACACAGTCGGAGGCTTCCATCCTTCTTCCTTACAAACAGAACTGGTGCTCCCCAAGGTGAGACGCTCAGTCTGATGAACTCCTTCTCCAGCAACTCCTGTAATTGCTTCCTTAATTCTTCCAACTCAACTTGAGCCATTCTGTACGGTGACTTGGATATCGGCTCTGTACCAGGTGCCAAGTCTATACCAAATTCTATCTCTCTATCTGGAGGTAATCCTGGTAACTCATCCGTAAAGACATCTGGAAATTCTCTGACCACTGGGATGTCTATCAACTCTGAACGTGCCTTATCCGTCTCAATCACATAAGCAAGGAACCCTTCACATTATTCTTTCCACCACTAGTGACATAAACCATCACACCACATACATAATTGATAAACAGATTCATCTCTCAAATATCATGAATTTAAATCACACTCTTCTCATTTATGAAGATCATGTCATTTCATTTATTTTCATCAAAATCTACAATAAAATTGTTTAATTCTGAAAACATCAATGTTCTAGCACGACAATCCATAACCACATGGTTCGCAGCCTGCCAATCCATCCCTAGGATTACATCAAAATCACTCATATTTAATAAAATTAAATCGGCTGCCATTTCTTTACCTCATATCCTCATCTTACAATTTCTATATACATGCTCAGTCAATTGACTATCATTTATAGGGATAGATATCATCATCTTATCTAGCAGTGTGGGTTTTACATGCTTCAACAATATACATGCAAAGGATAGCGATATAAAGGACATGGCACCAAGATCAGACGATACAAATGCTTCTAAATCAATGATTTGGATGGTACCTTTAACCACATCTGATGACTAATCTGCAGTGTCCTAGTCCAGTGTGTGCACTCGTCCTCTGCTCACACCCACTACCTGCTTCCCCTTTTCCTCAGTTGTAGCCCTCCTCCTCGTAGTAGCTATACCACCTGAATCTCTCTTCAACTCCTTACCCTTCAGTGGGGCTCTCTCTGTCATCTATGGGCAATCCCTGATTATATGCCCTGGTTTCCCATATCTGAAGCATACTGCAAGAAGTCCATAGCATGGTCTAGTACCATGGTACCTGCCACACTTGTTGCACTACTCTGTAGTAGGCCATGGCCCTCCAATCATAATCCCCTTAGCTGGAGCTATGGTCGAGTACATGGGAGGATTAACTATCTTCCCCCGGATCTCATCAATCCTCGACCTCTTCCCAGTAAACCTCTTGCTTCCCTTATAATTGAAGCCTCTATCCATCACTGGTCTCTTCTTATCTTTATCCCTCACTTTACCAACCTTTCCAAACTCTGAGGCAATTCTATCAATGTCTTACTCACATAATTGCACCCTACGCACTGCGTCCTCATAGGTTGGTATATCCAGGGGAACCAATCTGGACCTGATGGTTGGTCTCAGTCCATCCATAAACTTCTGGTTCTTCTTGACCTTATTACCCATCTTGTTGGGATCATATCTGCCTAAGGAGATAAAAGTCATCTCACACTCATCCACCATCCTACTCCCTTGGGTCAGTCCCAAAAATACCATCTTCGTCTTCTGTTGTGCGGTATCTGAAACATACTATCTCTGAAAAGCCTCCAAAAATACCTCCTAGTCAATCTCTATATGTCAGGCTCTCAAAATAGGCCTGGTGGATTTCCTCCAATGTTCTGCCGATCCCTTCAGCATGAACGCGGTAAACAATACCATCTCGGTAGTAGTGCATTCGAAGAACCCATATAACTTCTCGATCTCATTTATCCAATCCTCAGTAGCTATTGGGTCCTTAACTCCACTAAAAGACGACGGTCAAACTTTTGGAACTATCGCAGTCTATCCAAATCACAATCGTAACCCCAGCCTCTACTGCCCTGTGGTATAGCAACAGGTGTAGGCATATCCTGTGCGGGTGGGGGTGTAGGTGTATCTATCGTCTTAGGTCTTTGGGCTAGTCGTGCCCATGCCTCAGGAGCTGCCGCCTATTCTACATCACTCTCTGTAGCGAGACTCTTTATGCCCCAACTCTAAGTAATGATTGAGTGACCAACTCCAAGATCATCTCTATGCTCCGCTCAATCTTCGAGAAGCGTGTCTTAGTACTCTCGGGCCTTTCCTCTAGACCCTGTGGAGTATGCTCAACCTTAGCCTCTACCTCAATTTCTTCCTGAGCCTCGTGTGTTTTCAGCTCAACACTACCCCTAGGCCTACCTCTATGGCCCCGAGCCTGCGCTCTCATCCCTCTACTACGACTGGTGTTAGGCATAATGTTTCACTTCCCTACATACACATGAATTACTTAGTCAACCCATCGACACATACACAATTGTATCTAAACAAGCATAGTAACATGGGGATGTAATTTTCCAACTTATTAAGTATATTAGACATCGGTACATATCAGACCAACTCAAATCTGATACCAACTTCTGTCACGGCCCCTCAACTTACAAAAAACAGCACAAATTTTTCACTTTTCATACATCATTTATTATTCGTTCTTACTTTACCTAAATCGTGATCAGCTAAACCCTCAACAGTTGGGCTGTGCGTCAATGTGTACCTCATCTAACCATAATAATTCAATTTGCAATATTGTTTATAAGTAAACACTTGTATAAATAAATCAGAGTTGTTGTTTACATGTGATTACATTACTTACATCCCTAATAGTTACATACAAGATGCTACTGTGCTATGGAATGTTTAAATACAAAATTTACATCAGTGCATACACCTTAAGCGGTGGGATGCAGCGGATACCAAAAGGAAAGCCTCCAGTCACCTTCAGTCTATACTCAAATCTCTGTAGAGAGGGGAAAATAAGGGGGTGAGCAAACCACACGCTCAGTAAGGTAATCATGCGAACAGGTAGATACTACACAATCAACGTGATCGTGATGCCATGCTTAAATCCATTCATTTCATCATTTCATCTCAAAACATGAGTTCATGCTTGTGTTAATGGCATGTAAAGCAATTCATGCTATTTGTTAATGTACAAATCAATTTCAAGCATGGCATTAATCATCATGCATATTTCATAAGTAAAGCATGGCATTAATCATCATGCATTTGTGCACTTTAAAACCATTAACATACTTTCTCATTTCAATCAAATTAACGCTTATCAGGACGTCAGCCCTTCCTTCGGACCGTCATAACCCACAAATCATTTCAAAACATGGATTTCATTCATAAAGCAATAGACATGTGAGATAAGCAATATAATAAGGGAAATCTCCTCTAGGACTATGGCCATATCTTGTGATCCCAGTCTACACGGATTAGGTACGCGGGGTATCACCACTATTTGCTTCCACACGGGAGGTGGGTCACGTCCATCCCACCGGTCCATAGTAGATCTCGTCCGAAGATGACATATCACAATTTCAACACTGCACAACGTACTCCACACTACCTGCACGGTACAGCGTACTCCGTGGACCCATATCAAAACATCATATCACACCACATCTTAAAATGCACGTGCGAGCCTATTTAATGGGTACGACTACTTGTCTACCCAAAGCTCCTAACACGGCTACTAACATGTCAATTCTAAAAAATTGCACGTACGAGCCTATTTAATTGATGTGACACTCAGTCTAGCCGAAGCTCCTAGCACGGCAACAAGTATGGTGGGCATCTAATGAGAGCTATGTTCCAGCACCATGCCAAAACTAGTATAAAGTCTGTGCGAGCTCAACATTAGCACAACATCATAAAAATCCATGTGAAAATTAGTACGAGCTACGCTCTAGCACTCATGCGTATAAAAACACATCAAATCTTATGCGAGTCACACTCTAGCACGTTTTCATTCTCACGAAATCCGTGTAGGTGGCTCAATCTTTACAAAACATAGTTATCAACCAAATCAAATCATTTCTTTTGCAAATCATTTCAAATGTTAGCGACCCCACCAATCACTTGCTAAAAAGCAACAAAACAAGGTTTTCAAAGCATCATCCTTTTATTTTCATGCACATTTCTCAAAACCCAACTCTTAGCTCTTCAATCACCCAATAACATTTCCTAGTGTCACATGCACTCTAACAAAACATTTAAGCGCCTAAATTGCCCACAGATATCTCTAAGAGTCCACACAATTCTCTTACCTCAATTTACTCGGGGTGCGACTCTCTTCCTTTACATTTCTCGCGCTATTGGCTCAACTTGCTCTGGTGTATCCTTAGGAGCTGCAATTCATTCATCAATCACATGAGTTAGTGTTGCTAACTCTCAATCAACTATGCATTTTACCTAATGCCTTAAATATTCATTTTACCCATTTTTGGGTAAGCCTCACAATTCATTCCATAACACCGTTCTAAATCCATACCCACAACATCACTATCACCTAAAGATATCCTATTCATCATTTATTCCACTACATTCCACTTTCTCACACTAGCCCATTTTTAGGTTATAATCATTCCATTGCATTCTAAATAGTTTCTACCATTAACAAGCACACCAATCAACTCTAAACTCAATAACTTAACAAATGTACTTGAGTTAGTGCTTTAGAAACTCACCTCTTTGGATTTTCTTCTCACTCCAAATGACAATGCTCCTTTGTTTCCTTCTATCCAACAAATGGGGCAATGCCTCCAAACTATGTTGTTCTTCTCCTTGATGTGAGCAACTTTATGTCTAATAGCCTTCCCTCAAATCTTCTTGAAAATGGCCAGATTTAGAGAGAGAAACTAGGTTTTGGGTTAAAATGGTAGAGTAAGAGTGTTTTCCCAAAATCTGCAGATCCAACTGCTCCTTTTTATTAATTTAGCTTGATGAGATAAGAGGCATCGAGAAAATTATGAAAATCGAGAGAAAACCCGAGGGAAAGACGATCAACAATATTTATTCAAAATTTTCGGTGAAAATAAGCTGGAAGGGCCAAGCTCACCGACTCGCTACGACGAGACAATCGAGGACAATGGACAAACATCGAGGTAAGGAATTTATGAAAGTTTTAGAGATAACTGTACGTATTTTATGATTTCGAGTAGCTAAATAGATACCTTATAGATAGAAAACCCAATATTACCCCTACGTATAGACTAAACTGAACTGAAAAGTGTTAAAAAAATTCATAGTTGCATAAATTGCATGTTTTCAATGTTTTCATCGTTGAATATTGTTTCCCACAGTATATGGATAGGTCGGCTATTATATTTATTATCTCCATAAAATCGCATGTTTTACGAAGTTAAGTGTGCTCGAGTGAGAGAAATTTCCATGATGGGTGATCTCTCGGGAAGTCTACTTCACATTTTGTTTATGCACTGTTTTTATACTGAATACTAATTTTTGTATCATTTCTGAAAGTATTGAACCATCTATCCGATTTTCGATACGAAACAGTGTTAGAGCCCTTGCGGAGATTGTGTGTCACACTAAATTGCTCGCACTGAATTTTCATACAATTTAAGAGAAACAATACTGGACCTGTCGTGTATTGCTGTGCGATCTTGCACTGACTTGCTCGCACTGGATTTTGAGACTAAGGTGCTGGTTTATATTGATGTTGGGGGTAAATCCTTGAGGCCACTCGGTACCCTTAGTCATATTATACTATACCGGGGTCTATGGAGCACGCTGTACCGTGTGGATGCACATGAAGTATGTTGCACCCTGTATTGAGTCTTCGAACTACTGAACTAAACTTAACTGTGCTGTATTGATTAGCCGACGGGCTGGACTAACCCATCCCCCCTGAGGCATATGACACTCGTGCATACCTGGCCCGTGAGACGCGGAGCCAGTGACTATGGCCATATGTCGACTGTACTGTTATTGATTTAATCCTACTGTTATTGATTGAATCACATCCTAGTCTCAGCAAACTGAATTATTTACTGACAGGAAGAAAAGTGAATTGAATTATTTACTGATTGAATGAATCGTTTTAAAGAACCGAATTCAAGTGTTTTACTGCGTTGATTGAATAATAAATGGTTTCATCGTACTGACTATATTTAATGCATATGTTTTACATATGGTAAAGTATATTACCGAAAATGGAGTGTGACTGAAAGTGCTTTTCAAAGAATGTGCATCAATTGTGAATCGTTTTCAGTATTAACAAATTAAATTATATTAAAGTGTTTTACAGTGTTTTATAACTGATCATGGCATACATAATGAGCATGTAGATAGTATGGTTGTCTACTGCTTGCATAAGTTTCTTACTGAGCGCGTTAAGCTCACTCCAAAATTTCTTCCACAGAGTCCCATCAGTAACTTGGACGCTTCCGTTAGTAAGGCATGTCGCACAGCTATGGTTCTGCGGAGTATTTTTCTGTGTTAAAGGTATACCTAGTTGTAAGAAATTCTTTTGTATCTAATTTTTTTTAATAAGTATAGTAATGTATACGAGATGTGTTTGGGGAATGTGAACATATTTTGTTAAAATTTGTTACTAAGAAAGAAAAAATTAATCAAACTGAGTATCGTTTTGACATAATATCGACTTGTAGCCCAACCAAATTGTGTAAAATCCAGGTCATTAGATTTATCCTATTTATAGAGTATCATGTACGCAATCTATCTTATGTCTACAATATCATGTATGCAATCTATGTTATCTATCCAATGCCTTTCATTCTATTTATGCGTTGCAATGTTATCTTTCTTATCTATGTCATTTATTCTATCTATGTAATATCACACATGAAATTAGAGCTGATCATGGGCGAACTCGGGCCGGGCCTATGCCATAAAATACTAACTTATATATAAGCCCAAGTCTGAGCCGACTCATAAATTCGGGCCTAACTTTTAGTCCAAGATTGTTTTAATTTTATAATGAAAACTCAGCTCACCCAAAATAGTTTTTATTATTTTTTTGTATTTTAATTTTTTTGTTTATTTGTTTTTTATATATTCTTTTAGACCCTTTGAAATTTAATTTGATTTGTCAAAAATTGCATGTCAATTTCTTACATATACTTACGTTATACTTATTAAGTATATTGATAAAAATTTTAATTTTAATTATACTCCGGTCAGGCCGAGTCTGGGCTTCGAAGGGTCAAGACTAGGCCTGACTTGATTTTTTATCGAGCCTAAAAATTTTACCCAAGATCATTAATTGCCTCTAATATTTTAATCCAAGCCTGACCAAATATCGGACAAGCCTTCGGGCTTGGGTGGGTAGCCCAGCCCTGAGCAGGTTTACATGCAGTTTATCCTATCCATGCAATATCATGTATGCAATCTAATGCAATCTATCTTACCTATATAATCTATCTTATCCACGCATTGAAAAGAATTTCAGTCATATTTGTGGTAACAAATATTTCTTAAAATTTATCATTCTCAACCATGTCTTTCCCCCTATTCTCTCAATTTTTCATTTTTATATTCCTTCCTCTACCCTTTTTTTTTTATTCTTTCTATATCAACCTATCCCTTTATTAAAATTTCATAGCCATTGATTTCTCAAATATGTTTCCTTATGTATCAATGTTTCTTAACATTCATTTTTTATTCATTTATAAGTTTTTTTTATTTCTCAAATAATATATGGAGCTATCATGCATCTTACTAAATAATTATTCATTATCATCCTAATTTCATTATCAATGTAATGCAAATTCTCAACTCCTCAATCCAAAATGGAAATGTAAAGGGAAAGTGATAATAAAGGTATAAATGACAATGATATTCTTCTTCCGAAAGGATTTCAAGAAACAGTCTAAATTCAATAAAAAGGAATTATAAGGGTTACTATTTAGGGCTAGGGTAACAGTTATAAATAACAATCATTCAATGAATGCAAAATTCTCTTCCAGAAACCTACTTTATATATTCATGTTGAGTTTACTAAATCACTTTCTTACCCTTGTATCATTGATTTCAATTTCTTCTCATACCTAAGTAACATTTTTCAACTTAAATGCTTCTCATTGATCTAAACCACCTTTTTTGGATTTTTAATATGAATCCTCATTTCTCTTTTTTTTTTTTCTCTTTTCTTCTCTCTTTCATTTTTTTCTTTTTTTTTTCCCTTTTTTTCCCTTCCAGCTCATTGGCCTTAATGTATTTTATTATCTGTTCTTGATTCCAATTCATACCCCATCATAATATATTTTTTCACCCAATTTAATGCTTACATGGATCCAAGAGAAAGTCTTTTGAAGGCTATTATTTCATCTGGGTTAGATCTATTCATTCAACTCGATTTACTTTTTCTATTTTCATCTAAAGGATCATTATTTCATCATGCAATTATGCATTCATTCAATACATGATTCTTTAATTCAAGTACTCATATTTGATCAAAATGAACTTTCAAGGTAACTAATGTAAACACCATAAATATTATGTACTTGGTTTTATCCATGATTAGCAATTTAATTATTGAGATTAAAGATTTCATTCCATTAGTCAAAGATTTCAATTAAAATTATATCTTTCCATTATGAGACTTAAAAGAATTAATTTAATCAAAATATTTTAGTGCTAAGAATAAATAACTATGGGTGTATGTAAATATATATTTAAAGATGTGTATATCTATATGAAAATATATATGCATAAAAATGTATGTACATACATATATATAGATATATAAATGCATGCATGTATAACAAGATGTTGACATAAGAATATAAATATGTATATAATGGATGCATTAAGGGAAACGTCATGAAGGGAAGATTTGGTTCTATTTCTTTAAAGCCTGAGATGATGTTTCAATAGAAAGGAGTGTGAAATGAGTGGTGATGTTGCCTGACAGAATAAATGAGTGGTGAATGCCGTTTGAGCTTGCCGCTGTTTGCAACAATTGTAGGGAACAAGAAATGTTAGCAAAGTAAAAAATGATAGATAAGAGACAGTAGATGGCAGTGATTGACTTGTTAAAAAGGGTGTGAGCTGTGAGTGAGTGAGAACCTAAACCAAAGGCTGAAACCAAGAGTGGTCAATGGTAGAAAGAACAGAATGAAGAAAAGGAATGTTGAAGCTTAATGTGACAGCCCGGAAGCACGAAAAATAGGGCTAATTTAAAATTTTTCTTAAAACAAAACTAACAACTTTGGGTGTATTCATGTACAGTGTCATGTGCTCACTTACGTTTTAACACTAGTCATTATGCCCAAGATCATACAACTCATACTTGATGAAAATCAATTACATAATATCCCAAAAAGAATCAACCCATAAATCTCAAATCATTTCTTTCATATCAACCTAATTACATCCCAAAAATGCTCATCACAAATGTCTGTATTACATCATTGTCTGGATACAAAATGAATTGCATTATACCTTATGTGTGTACAAGCGATAGCCTGGGGAGATCTTATCCACCAGCCTATATCACATATGCGGCAGGCTCTATCTCGCTTACTTCAAGTAATCTGGAGGGGGGAGGAAAAAGTCTGAGCTCTCAAAATGCTCAGTAAGGAGGATAAGAGAAGTTATAAAAATCATCATCACAAAAACAATATGATGGAAATAATGAGCATGCAAATCGTTATAAAAATAACTATATAAACAATGGCATCAGCATACTTCATGTGATAAAAATCACAAATTACATTTACATCAAATATCAACGAGTAATATAAATCACAGTTGTAAAATCACATCATCATCACAGAAATCGAGACTAGGCATATATAAAACTCATATGAAATCAACATCACGGCACATAAAAACGATTGAATTTGTCCCCTAGACGGATATCCCCAATCGAGTGATTTCGTCAACAATAACACACACACATGGCCATGGTTCACTGTAGACTTGATCAGAGTCGTACCCGTCGCTCTTACATGTTATCACAGCACAACCCGATCTTACATGATATCAAAGCAAAGCCACCCATCGCTACCGCAGAGCAGGGTTATCTCACGTTACTAGAACGGAGGCGTCGATTTTACATGCTACTAGAGCACAACCCGACCTTACATGCTACCAGAGTAAAGCTCGATGTGCATCTCATGACAAGCCATAGTCTCAGTAAAGAATTGTTTTGCCTTCACGTAGAGCTCTTAGTGGTTACCACAAAACCCATTTCGGTTATAACACATTGTATTCATATTTACACAAAACTCATCAAAAATCGAGCTCAAACTGGCAAAACACTCACACAGTAAAAGCATGCCATTGTTGTATATAAATCGTTTTACTTTCACGTAAAGCTCATGGTGGTTATCACAAAACCCATTTTAGTTATTAACCATATGTGTTGATAATTACACAAATGATATAAAAAATAGAGCTCAAATCGATAAAACGCTCACACATTTATCAACACATCAAATCATCTCACAAAACATGCTCATTCATCAAACTCATTTTCATGCTCTTAAAACGTTTTCATTCATTAGAAAACTCACAAGCACAAATGGTTTATTTCCCTTACCTCTTACAGCTTGAGTGGTACAATATCCTTGGGTTCTCAGACTAGTCTCGTTTCCCGCATCAGATTCTTGAGCTATCCACACACATCATCAACCCATCAATATACATCATCTTCAATTCCCATCTCTTTCTCTTACTCATTCTAACTCATAACCATCACAAGATATCAACATCTCATTTTTTCATCTATATTCATTGTTTGTTTCCCTCATAACTTAGATATTTCTAATCAAATATATGTATATGTTCATTTATTCACTAATGTACCCAATAATAATGCTTAAAATAAGGATTTTGTGAGCTTACCTAGCTTGACCTCTTTTGACCAAGTTGTAAAACGTTTGTCTCTTCCCTTTGCTCAAGCCTACCTTTTGATTTTTTAGTATGTTGTTCTCCTTACCGAGAGGAACAACTTTGTCTCTTGCCCGTTTGTGTAATTTCATCTAGAATAGGGTGAATCATAGAGAGAGAAAGCTTGGTTTGGGTGAAAATGGTGAAGGTTTGGGTTGCAGAGAGAGAAAAGCTCAGTTTCAGGTGAAAATTCGTGGTCCTTATATAGACAGGGCTTATGAGATCGATCTGGTACAAAAGGAGATCGATCTTTGCTTCATTTCAACTACTCCATCTACTCCATTAACAACTACAAGATAGATCTGGTCGATGTGAAGATCGATCTGTTCTTCTAAGAGAAGATCGATCTGGCATCGAATTGGGAATCGATCGCTTTCAGGCAGAGAGTTAAGGAGATCGATCTTACTCAGAGAGGAGATCGATCTGCTCCAACCCGAGAGCTAAGAAAATCGATCTGCTTGTATTAAGCATCGATCTCTCCATTTACAGAACGCTTAGCAGATCGATCTAGCCCCATTGGAGATCGATCTGCTTTATTCCATTGCTCAAATATGAGCATTTTTTTATCTTTTAGATCGATCTTTCCTTCAATGAGATCGATCTGACATTCATATTTTCTAGATTTTTGCTGCAGTTTTCTGCAGTAACTCACACTAACATCCTTAATTTACTGCCATAGTTATTTTCTCATCCAACCACCTTTAACACTTGAAAACTTCATCTCCTTATACTTCATTAGATTTAAAACTTGCGTGTACATCAACATATCATAATATAACTCACCAAATTACAAATCTCACTTTACAAATCTTACAACTAAAGTACATAAAATTTAAAATTCTCACACTTAATAACCGAGAGGTAAAACATGGGACCAAAGGAATTAGAGGGGGGCCTGATATGCCTATGTTGTTTAAAGAAAATCGAAAGAAGAAAGACAAGAGTGGGAACTAAAAAGGAAGGAAAAGGATTATAAATGGACTGATAACCTGATAGAGAAAGGAAATGAGATTGATCGAAGGCTACGTGGGAGTGGGTAGAATTCAAAGAGAAATGTATATAATAAATACAGGCTAAACCAACCACAGAGGAATAGGAAGTAGGGTGGTTGAGGACAAAAAGAAATGTAAAGGCAGAGTGAAGCTCGCCTGAACATGAAGAGAAGAAGGGAGCAGTTCAATGTTGGTTGTAGCATGAAAAGAGAGGAGCAGGAAAAAAGCAGAGGACTCGTGGTTTGCTACTGAAAACAGAGGAGATTTATGATGATATATATATTTTATGGGTAGGAAAAATGAGAGAAAGAAAGACAAGTAATAAGCTGGAAAATTTAGAAAAAGAAGCAAAGCCGAGAGTGAGAAGGGGCCAAGGTCAGGGCCATTCGGTGCTGTTAGGCACTTGAAAACATAGACAAAGAGGAGAAACTGAAGCAAAAGAGACAAGAGAGAAACTGACCCATTTGAAACAACCCGAGAGCTGAGGCTGAGAGGAAGACTGAGGTCGAAACAAGGTGGAAAAGAGAATCAAAAACAGTAGTTGATGGAGCGTAAGAGCAAAGAGGTACCGTGAATGTCTAGGGGCTAATCTAAGTAGCTGTAAGGCTGTTGATTCATGGCTGATAATGGTAAAGTTGATGATGAAACCATGAGTAAATAAGCTGTTAGAGAAGGTTGAAGTAGTAGACGAAACAGAGGATTTACCTCTCGGCCCTACAGCAACAGTTGAGGTTGTGCACCTCTCGGTAGTAGAGTGTAAGACCCGAATTTAATTAAAATACGAAATGAATGAGTATTCGTGAAGGGAAGTCGGGTTAAATTAATCCCGAACACGTGTAAGGGCAAAACGGTCAAAAGATCGAAAACCGATATAAATTCGATAAGAAAATTTAATTAAAAATAATGGATTGAGAAATCTTGGTCAATAAAGGTGAAATAAATTTATTTCGGGTTAAATTGATCAAGATATGAATTTATGAGAATTAATCGGGATTAATCGAAATTTTTAATTCGAAAAATAATCCCGAAAAATAATCAGAAATTATATCGGGAAGCCGAAATAATACCGAGAAATTAATTTATAGACTAAATGAATAAAATATAATTTTTTTAAGATATTTTGAATATTCTAGACTAATTTAATCAATTAAATAATATTAAAATAAATTGTTAAATAAAATAATAATTGTAAAAAAAAAAAAGAGGGAAATCTGAAAAAACTACCGGGGAGAGAGAAAATAACAGAGAAACCGAGGAGACCTGCGCGTGGCCGACAGACGAGCCACCACCGGCGAGCATCACCCTTCGACGAAGGACCGAACAGGAAGAGGAGCGGCCGGCGAAGCCATTGGCACCGGTGACGCGCGCCGATAATGGCCGTGTCCGGCGAACGGAGGAAGAGAAGACCGCGGGGAAAACATCGTCGGTCCCGACAATCCACGGCAGCTGGGCTCGAACGGCGGGCATCGGCGAGATCGGGAAGAGGAGCCGGTTCTTTTGAGACGGGTATTGGCCGGCGAAACCGTCGAAATCCGCCAGATCGGGAGGTGGCAGCAGCGGGGGAGAAGGAAACAATTCGCCGGCGATGGCTGCGTTTCGACTCCAGCCGAGGCCCGATCTTGGATGCCCAGGTGCAAACGCGTCGAACGGCGGTGGTGAGGCACCGGGAACCGGCCGGACGGCGTCGGAATGAGCAAATGGGGATTGAACCGGTCGAACCGGACTGAACTGGCCAAACTGAACCGAACCGGATCGAGCTGAACCGACTGTCTGAACCGGTCTGAATCGGACTGAACCGGTTCAGCCAAAAAGAGAGGAAAAAAGGGAGAAAAAGGGAAAAAGAAAAAGAGAAAAAAATTGGGGAAAATTCCAGTGATGCAATAGAGTTTCGGGTAAGTCGATAAGTGGTCAAAATTGACCGATTTAAATTTTGGAATATTTTATTTAATTATTATTCGACTGAAAATTTACCCGAAAATTATGAAATTGTGTAGCTCGACAATTGGCATCCAACGAGGGCTCGAGACAGCCTCGATTTGCGGACTAGCATGAAATCTCGGGTAAGTGACCCTTATTTACGATAATTTACATCGTTATGCGTGCTTCGGATTTAATTATCGCATAAAATTGAATTAAATTATGGAAAATTAGATAAATTGTCGTAAATAATAAATTTAACTATTCGAGAGTTAGAACGAGGCCCAATAAATGGTTGGTGGGCTCAATGAGCCCAATAGGCCTCGATAATATGAAAATTAAGTGGAAAATGGGCTTAAGGCCGATTAAGGCCCATTAAGGTGCAATCGGGCCCAATAGGGGTAACCAGGCCCAATGATTTAAATTAAGCCCAGAAAATATTAAATACAATTAAATTGTATAATATCTGACCTGAGGAATATTATTACGCAGTTCCGGGCATTTGATTGGGAACATATCGGACTGCGCGACGAGACAACAGTGAAAAAAGGAAAGGTCAGACTCTACAGAAAAATAAGGTAAGGGAATTTTGTAAGTGCATAGAGATGCCTATACGTATTTTGAGGGTATTTACAGGGTTCGTAATTCCTTAAAGCATCTAGTAATGAAATAATAATAATTTTACGAAAATCGGGGCACAGGTGAGTAACGGAAAAAGACGATTTTGCCCCTAGGAGTAAAATTTACAAAAAGGGTAGTAAGGCAGGTAAATTGCATGATTTCGTGTTTTTAATGTGTTATATGATTATATTGCTTTGATTTAAGCAAATATGCACATAGGTTGGCTATTGATTTCGTGAAATATACGAAAGGGTACCGGTTTGTACCGGTTACTATTTTCAAAGATGTTTTATTAAAATTGAGCCACCTATCATATTTACACGAGTAAAAAGAGTGCTAGAGTCTTACTCGCACTCAAGTTTATTGATTTATTTCTCATGAAAAGTCGTACTGGAGCATTGCTCGTACGAGAAATTTGTGTGTGCACAAAATCGTGCTGGAGCTTCGCTCGCACGAGATTTTAGATATCATGATATGCATAGCGTGGTACTGGAGCTTCGCTCGCACTAGACGTGAGTTGACATGCATATAGTCGTTCGAAAGCCTCTTGTAGACTGTGTGTCACAGAGAGTTGAGATGCTCGCACGCATACTTTGAGACATGGGTTGGTTATCGACATAGTATTGGCGTGGATAAGACCTACGGCAGGCACCCCCAGACTATGATATGGGTCCACGGAGTACGATGTACCGTGTATGTCACACGGAGTATGCTGTACCGTGCAGTCATGATGACTCTATGATGTTACTTGATATTCTGGCGGGTAGGACTTGACCCCACCTCCCGTTGCAGTTGTGATGCCCCGCACACCGGGATCCGTGTAGCCTGGGATCACAGGGACATAGTATGGCCATAGTCCTTGATTTTTCATACAGTAACCTACATGCCTCACATGATATCATACGGTCTGGATAGACCAGGACAAACCCGATGGAGGGGTAGTCCCGATTTGTGTTTTTAAAAGAGATGTGATTTAATGAATCAAGGTATTCCCGAGAGATGGGTTTGACCTTGATGAAGTTGTTTTATAATGAAACAAATGAGTTTTAAATGTGATGAATTTATGATGAAACAAATAAGTTTCAAAGTGATGAGTTTTGTGATTAAACAAATGAGTTTTAAATGTGATGAATTTATGATGAAACAAATAAGTTTCAAAGTGATGAGTTTTGTGATTAAACAAATGAGTTTTAAAGTGAAGAGTTTACGATAAATAAATGAGTTTTAATGTGACGAGCATGAGATGTCATACATGATGATTTTCCATGTGTGCTTGATATGTCGATTTCATGATTTCTTGTATATGATATATACATACATGTGGCATTGTTTTAATCTTACCTCATGCTCCAAAAGTAAACGATTTTTACATCATGACATTATAGCACGTAGATAGTATAGTTATCTACCTGCTTACATTATTGCCTTACTGAGCACGTTTCGCTCACCCTTTCATTTTCCACCCCACAGGGTATATTCAGTAGAAGAGAGCGACAATAGTCTCGAATCTCGGTTATTCGCTGCTTCTTAGCAAGACCAGGTATACACATTTGTATAATTTCGTATCTGAACATATAGATGCACAATATTGTATATGGATTTAATATTGGGGATGTATTTTGTTTAAATAAATTGATATGTGAATGTGAATATGAAAATGGAATGGTAAATAGGTGAGAGGTTACTAACACCGAATCATAGCCCAACTGTTTAGTAGTGTAACTGTTCACGACGGGTGAGGAAATGAAAAGCGAAAAATTTGTAGGGATTTTTAGGTAATTTGGGTCGTGACAAAAGATGGTATCAGAGCTTAAGTTGGCCTGATATGAGTCGGTGTTAGTGGTTAAGTAAATTTACATCCCCATGTACTGTGCATTGTTTAGATACAATTGTGTATATCAAGATGGAAGTGCAGCTAAGAACTTAGTTTCAAATGCAAGAATATAGTTGTTATAACTGATAGCCGCTATGGTAGAGGGGCGAGTACACATGCTCGAGATCGTAGAGATCGGTCTGAGAATCAAATGAGTCATGATATGAGACTCAAGATGAGATAGTACACGAGGCAGAGGTCGTAGAGGTAGACTTGAGTCTGCTAAGTCGTGCTGAGTTGACCCATGAAAATCGGGATGAGATTGAAATAGAGGTTAATGTTGAGCATACCTCTCAGACTCCGACAGAGTGATCGGATAGTATTGAGACACGCTTCGTGAGGTTGGAGCGGAGTGTGGAGATTATTTTGAGGAGCAAATTGCTCAGAGTAGACATAAGATCAGAGGGCGCAGTGGAGCATTGGTAGAAACCCGCTCGACCCATCTTAAGTGTTAAACATCCATAGCTAAGATGAGAAATCTTATTGGATGTATTCCGGTGACAGAATATTTCGGACACTATTTAAGGAAAATTACAAGTAAAATTTTTTTACACTGACCCAAAGGTATTGGTTGATTGATGAGTATGAATCTCAGATTATATCACTGGGCAAGTATGAACCCAATATTGTGGGCAGTGAGAGTTGGGAAGCCCAAAAGTTCATGGAAGGGCTCAATTTGTCGATTAGAGTTTGATTGGCTCACTACTTATGTCGAGGCAGTGCGCAGAATACAGTTGCGTGAATAAGATCATGTATTGCACGCCTTTGAGAATAGGAAATGTAGTAAGGGCCAAAATAGAGACAGAAGAAATTAGAGAATGACAGAGATGTCAGAGCAGGAAAGAGACCAGTTGGTAAGAGATTAGAGTTGACGAGTTATGGGCTAAGATAATTG
This sequence comes from Firmiana major, assembly GCA_033439115.1. Lineage (NCBI taxonomy): Eukaryota > Viridiplantae > Streptophyta > Magnoliopsida > Malvales > Malvaceae > Firmiana > Firmiana major. The sequence continues at coordinate 48,008,757 of CM065905.1, forward strand.
GTAAGACCCCAGTGTGTTCAATTTCAAACACTCATAAGGGGTATTGTGATTGGAGGACCCTGACCTGCTACAAAGCAGTGTAGCAGTGTAAGCACTGTAAGCAGTGTAGAATGTGTGGTGGATACCACGGAAGGAGGGTCTATACCTACATCGTATTGATGAAAATGGCCGTTAAGTGTGGTAAGACGGACCATTGATTTTGATTGCACAGAGTTGGGCGAGATCGCCCCACAGAAAAGTAAAGAGACAGAGAAAAATTTCGTTGGTATAGCTGCAACGAAAAGGGAGGCCATAGCCGAAAAGAATAAGGAAAGTAGGCTGTTGGACGAAGGCGAGAGGATGTCTTGGACCAGGACACTAGTGATGTTTCATGGATGTGGTGTAAGATACCACACTTGTTATGAATAATGAAGTACATATGTTCATTGATCCTGGTGCCACACATTTATTTATACCGCCTTCATTCGCATATAAGTGAGTAAAAGGCATGAATGCCTACATCATTGGGTACAATACTGATAAATGAGTACCCCAATAGAGGATGATTAATTAACGGAATATGGATATAGAGATTTTAAGTTGAAAACAGGGGTGAAAACATCACTGAAAAGTATACTGTAAATGTTGACAAGTGATAAAAAAGGGTGCAACAGTTGAAATTAAAGGAGTAAATGATTGTACTCACGAAATGAATAATGGTAAGAGTTTTGTCATGATTGATACACTAAGGAGATAATCTTTGAGATATGCATACAAGATGTACTGGAGTAAGAGGTGTATGTTAGGTAAGAACATCTTTACGATATGAAGTCATTAGGATTAAAGCAATTAGTAGCGAATATAAATTGTGACCACATGGACTGATATGTAAAGTAATTGTGGTTAAGTCTAAAGGTTAATAAAGGTATTTCAAAATACCTCCCCGCCTGAAGACTTGACAGCGTCTAAAAGTATATATATATAACCTATAACGTGAAATCGATCGTCGTAATAAATACCTTTAGCATTAGGACACCTTTACTAAGACGATAAGAATATTAAAATTCGACAAATCATAAAAGTTAAAAGAGTAAAATTTAATAAGAGCCGTTAAGATAAGAAAAGGAAATGACGCAGGTTAGTACCTGGAAACGTAAGCGATTTTGAAGGATCTTATACGCTTATGCATGGATAAGTCAAGGATTGGACCGATTTGTAATCATCATTATCGATGATATGTTGGGTGTAGTTAAAGTCTGGGGCAAATTGTAAGCAATAATTGGAAAATGACTTTTACAAATGGGTTGTTGCGAGTTTTCAATGTCTACTTAGTTGACACGTTTAACTAAGAAAATGTGGTCTTTGAATGAGATGATAAATAAGGTGATAGATGTGACGTAAATTTCGGTGTAGTGAAGTATGAACTGACCATTCGTGATTAATTTCACCATACCCAACAGCTCAAGAGGTTCACAGTGAGTATGGATACCTCGAAATTATGAAGGAGCTGTGTATTGATGTATAATGGGAAGATAGACAATTTTTGGAGTTAGACAACTCAAGGATCATGAAATAAACTATCTGACCCATGATTTAAAGTTGGCAACAGTATTTGTACCGAGGATATGGTACTATTATGTACACGGTGAGAAATTTTGGATATGCACTGATCATAAAGCCCGAGTATCTGTTTTCACAGAAAGAGGCGAATGTGAGAATACATAATGGGTTAGAGCTTCTGAGAGATTTTGATTTGTGAAAATTATGCCACCTAGGAAAGGCTAATGTGATGGCTGATGCCTCGAGTATAAAGAGTCTCGGGATGGTATTACATATGATGGTCAGGGAGCGTGAGCTGCTAGAGTAGTTGTGAACATCAGTATTGATGTGATCCCTTCTGATGATGACAGTGATTGTGTAACAGCTAGCATGAGACTAGAACCGGATGAGAGTGCCCAGATTTGACAGGCTTAGCGTGATGATCGGCATGGTGTCGATGGTTTGGGTCAGATTCAGAAGGGTACAGTGACAGAGTTCACAGCTAGTGTTGATGATTTACAGAGAGGTTCAGAGACAATATGAGTGCTCCCCAGGACCACAGTTGATGGGATAGTAATATTGTCAGAAGCTCACTCTTCGGGATATACAGTGCATACGGAAGTAAAGAATATATTGAAATCTCGAAAAGGGTATTGGTGGTCAGATGTGAAAAGAGATATGGTAGAGATTGTGGAAAAGTGCCTAGTATGTCAGCAGAATATGGTAGAGTATTAAAAGTCTGCAGAGTTATTGCAGCACGTACCTATATCGACACGGCACGGAAATGGGAGCAAGTCTCCATGAATTTCGTGATGGGTTATAGAGGACTCAGATGAATCACGAGACTTTTATTTAGATGATAGTCGCTAAGTTGACTAAGTATACCCACCTTCTGGTTATGAAATCCCCAGATACTCAGAGTATATATGAGGATTTATGTTTAAGGAAGATTGTGGAACATTAAGTAGCGTTCCAGTGAGTATGGTATCATATAGGGATTCCCGCTTCACTTCTTACTTCAGAGAATATTTTTCAGGAAGTTATGGGAATCCGACTGAGCATTAGCACAGCTTTTCGTCCTCAGACAGATGGTCAGTCAGAGAGGACTGTACAAGTTCTGGAGAATCCGATGAAAGCGTGTGCCCTTGATTTTATAAGCTCCTGGAATGATCAGTTGTCACAAATCGAATTCGTCAATAGTGACAGTTGTCACTTGAGTATCGGGATAACAAGAAATGAGGCAATGTATGGCTGTAGGGGTTGTTCCCCAAATTGGATAAGAAAAAGTGGGTGACAGATAGAATTATTTTCGACTTTGGATAATAAGTCTCTGAGAATGTCTAGTTAAGGATGAGAGATTAAGAACACCTCAGAGCAGATAGAAAAGTATTGGAATTCACCCTTGGTGAATTGGTATGGTTGAAAGTTACTTGTCCTAAGAGAATAAGGACATAGCGAACTTTTGGAAGAAGGTAAATTGAGTTTCGCTGGATAGAATCTTTTGAGAGATTGGACGAGTGGAAGATAAGACCTGTAGGTGGTGTTATCACCTGAATTAACAGGCACCCACAATGTGTCTCAGCTTTCGATGCTTCGGAAATATTATCCAGATCCAGCATAGGTGATAGGATATGAGATCTAACAGTTCAGTTTAATGCAAATATAAGTATATTGAAAGGTTGATTCAGGCATTAAACAGGAAAGAGACAGTATTGAGGTTTAAGACGATCTCCCTAATTAAAGTCTTTGGTAATGTTACACTCTGGAAAAAGGTCACATAAGAATTTAAGAGTATGATACGATCGATGTACCCGGAGTTGTATATGGACTCATATGAATTGGTTCTAATTTGGAGGACCAAATTCCTTAAGTGGGGGAGAGTTGTAAGACCCGAATTTAATTAAAATACGAAATGAATGAGTATTTGTGAAGGGAAGTCGGGTTAAATTAATCCCGAACACATGTAAGGGCAAAACGGTCAAAAGACCAAAAACCGGTATAAATTCGATAAGAAAATTTAATTAAAAATAATGGATTGAGAAATCTTGGTCAATAAAGGTGAAATAAATTTATTTCGGGTTAAATTGATCAAGATATGAATTTATGAGAATTAATCGGGATTAATCGGAATTTTTAATTCAAAAAATAATCCCCAAAAATAATCAGAAATTATACTGGGAAGCCGAAATAATACCGAGAAATTAATTTATAGATAAAATATAATTTTTTTAAGATATTTTGAATATTCTAGACTAATTTAATCAATTAAATAATATTAAAATAAATTGTTAAATAAAATAATAATTGTAAAAAAAAAAAGAGGGAAATCTGAAAAAACTATCAGGGAGAGAGAAAATAACAGAGAAACCGAGGAGACCTGAGCGTGGCCGACCGACGAGCCACCACCGGCGACCATCACCCTCCGACGAAGGACCGAACAGGAAGAGGAGCGGCCGACGAAGCCATTGGCACCGGTGACGCGCGTCGACAATGGCCGTGTCCGGCGAACGGAGGAAGAGAAGACCGCGGGGAAAACATCGTCGGTCCCGGCGATCCACGGCAGCTGGGCTCGAACGGCGGGCACCGGCGAGATTGGGAAGAGGAGCCGGTTCTTTTGAGACGGGTATTGGCCGGCAAAACCGTCGGAATCCGCCGGATCGGGAGGTGGCAGCCGCGGGGGAGAAGGAAACAATTCGCCAGCGATGGCTGCGTTTCGACTCCAGCCGAGGCCCGATCTTGGATGCCCAGGTGCAAACGCGTCGAACGGCGGTGGTGAGGCACCGGGAACCGGCCGGACGGCTTCGGAATGAGCAAATGGGGATTGAACCAGCCGAACCGGACTGAACCAGCCAAACTGAACCGAACCGGACCGAGCTGAACCGGCGGTCTGAATCGGTCTGAACCGGACTGAACCGGTTCAGCCAAAAAGAGAGGAAAAAAGGGAGAAAACGGGAAAAAGAAAAAGAGAAAAAAATTGGGGAAAATTCCAGTGATGCAATCGAGCTTCGGGTAAGTCGATAAGCGGTCAAAATTGACCGATTTGAATTTTGGAATATTTTATTTAATTATTATTCGACTGAAAATTTACCCGAAAATTATGAAATTGTGTAGCTCGACAATTGGCATCCAACGAGAGCTCGAGACAGCCTCGCTTTGCGGACTAGCATGAAATCTCGAGTAACTGACCCTTATTTACGATAATTTACATCGTTATGCGTGCTTCGAATTTAATTATCGCATAAAATTGAATTAAATTATGGAAAATTAGATAAATTGTCGTAAATAATAAATTTAACTATTCGAGAGTTAGAACGAGGCCCAATAAATGGTTGGTGGGCCCAATGAGCCCAATAGGCCTCGATAATATGAAAATTAAGTGGAAAACGGGCTTAAGGCCGATTAAGGCCCATTAAGGTGCAATCGAGCCCAATAGGGGTAACCGGGCCCAATGATTTAAATTAAGCCCAGAAAATATTAAATACAATTAAATTGTATAATATCTGACCTGAGGAATATTATTACGCAGTTTCGGGCATTTGATTGGGAACATATCGGACTGCGCGACGAGACAACAGTGAAAAAAGGAAAGGTCAGACTCTACAGAAAAATAAGGTAAGGGAATTTTGTAAGTGCATAGAGATGCCTATACGTATTTTGAGGGTATTTACAGTGTTCAGAATTCCTTAAAGCATCTAATAATGAAATAATAATAATTTTACGAAAATCGAGGCACAGGTGAGTAAAGGAAAAAGACGATTTTGCCCCTAGGAGTAAAATTTACAAAAAGGGTAGTAAGGCAGGTAAATTGCATGATTTCGTGTTTTTAATGTGTTATATGATTATATTGCTTTGATTTAAGTAAATATGCACATAGGTTGGCTATTGATTTCGTGAAATATACGAAAGGGTACCGGTTTGTACCGGTTACTATTTTCAAAGATGTTTTATTAAAATTGAGCCACCTATCATATTTACACGAGTAAAAAGAGTGCTAGAGTCTTACTCGCACTCAAGTTTACTGATTTATTTCTCATGAAAAGCCGTACTGGAGCATTGCTCGTACGAGAAATTTGTGTGTGCACAAAATCGTGCTGGAGCTTCGCTCGCACGAGATTTTAGATATCATGATATGCATAGCGTGGTGCTGGAGCTTCGCTCGCACTAGACGTGAGTTGACATGCATATAGTCGTGCAGAAGCCTCCTGTAGACTGTGTGTCACAGAGAGTTGAGATGCTCGCACGCATACTTTGAGACATGGGTTGGTTATCGACATAGTATTGAGTTGGATAAGACCTACGGCAGGCACCCCCAGACTATGATATGGGTCCACGGAGTACGATGTACCGTGTATGTTACACGGAGTACACTGTACCGTGCAGTCATGATGACTCTATGATGTTACTTGATATTCTGGCGGGTAGGACTTGACCCCACCTCCCGTTGCAGTTGTGATGCCCCGCACACCGGGATCCGTGTAGCCTGGGATCACAGGGACATAGTATGGCCATAGTCCTCGATTTTTCATACAGTAACCTACATGCCTCACATGATATCATATGGTTTGGATAGACCAGGACAAACCCGATGGAGGGGTAGTCCCGATTTGTGTTTTTAAAAGAGATGTGATTTGATGAATCAAGGTATTCCCGAGAGATGGGTTTGACCTTGATGAAGTTGTTTTATAATGAAATAAATGAGTTTTAAATGTGATGAATTTATGATGAAACAAATAAGTTTCAAAGTGATGAGTTTTGTGATTAAACAAATGAGTTTTAAATGTGATGAATTTATGATGAAACAAATAAGTTTCAAAGTGATGAGTTTTGTGATTAAACAAATGAGTTTTAAAGTGAAGAGTTTACGATGAAATAAATGAGTTTTAATGTGACGAGCATGAGATGTCATACATGATGATTTTCCATGTGTGCTTGATATGTCGATTTCATGATTTCTTGTATATGATATATACATACATGTGGCATTGTTTTAATCTTACCTCATGCTCCAAAAGTAAACGATTTTTACATCATGACATTATCAGCACGTAGATAGTATAGTTATCTACCTGCTTACATTATTGCCTTACTGAGCACGTTTCGCTCACCCTTTCATTTTCCACCCCAAGGGTATATTCAGTAGAAGAGAGCGACAATAGTCTCGCATCTCGGTTATCCGCTGCTTCTGAGCAAGACCAGGTATACACATTTGTATAATTTCATATCTGAACATATAGATGCACAGTATTGTATATGGATTTAATATTGGGGATGTATTTTGTTTAAATAAATTGATATGTGAATGTGAATATGAAAATGGAATGGTAAATAGGTGAGAGGTTACTAACACCGAATCATAGCCCAACTGTTTAGTAGTGTAACTGTTCACGACGGGTGAGGAAATGAAAAGCGAAAAATTTGTAGGGATTTTTAGGTAATTTGGGTCGTGACATAGAGGGAATGCTAAAGACGGTGGCAGAAAGGTGAGGATGATGAAGATGATGATAGACTAGAGAAATTATGGAAAAATGGCAGAGACGAAGAATGAGAAAGATAAATGAATAGTGACCAGCGAGGAAGAAGAATGAAAAAAAGAAAAGAAGAAGGCGCGAAACCAAAGAAAAAAAGGAGAACAAAGAGAGTGTGTGTATATATATATATAAATAGAAATATTCGAGATAGGAAAAAGTGCATAGAAAATTTGGAAGAAACGGTTCAAAAATATTGATACAAATTTTAGTTTGAAACCCCGAAGAGATAAACCGATTAGAGCGGACCTATTGACTCGCATCTCTAAGGCATTAAGGACTACGGACAGACACCAAGGTAAGAAAAATTAGTGTGTGCTGTTAGTGATATCTACACATATTTTCTGTTGGATTGTAGATATAAATTCTCAAATAATTTTACAGTAAGGAAAATTTTGCGTGTTGCTAGAGACATTTGCTCGTATTTTGATACTATTGAATTAAAGATAAAAATACTAGTCTGATTTTATAGTTATCGAAATTATAAGAAATTCTAGCCTTAATTAAACGGCTTACCCTTACTCGATAAGGTCTGTTTTAATTACGTGATTACCAAAATAGCCCAATTTATTATCTGAAACTGGTACCTTTAGTTTTAATTGCAAAGTACTGTACACTGAGATTTTAATCGAAAAAGGATGAGCTAGCCTCTTTTTGGAATGTTATATTTATCGAATTGAATTTATAGTTGATTTAATGAAAATGATTTGCTTATAAATTAATATCGATACAATGTGCTTGAGCGCGTGCTGACTGTGTGTCGCATCGTCTGACTCGTACTGATTTTGAGGCAAAGGTGATGGTTAATCATGCTGCACTGTTACTGTTACTGAACTGTTACTATTACTGAACTGCTACTGTTACTATAGTCCATAGAATATGATGTTCCGTGCAACACGCATGTGAGTACGCTGTACCATGCTATCGGTCTTTGGGCATACTGTACTGTGAGCTGTTTGGTTAGTTCACCACTCTCACGTCGATTAACATCCCAGTACACCTGATCAGTGATGCTTGGAGTAACCGACATTGGCCAATTGTCATACTGATTACTGTTATAGCATGTTCTGCCTTATCTCTTCTATTTGATTTACTGAACTGACCATATGAACTATACTATCGTTTGGAAATCATTTACTTTACCGTATAAAGTTTTAAAACTTGTATTTATTGCAGTTCAATGTTTATACTATCGATATCGAAATTGTTATTGATTTCCAACTCTAATTTTACTAGATTGGTCGGTATATTTTACATAATAAGCCTATTATGCAAATATGTAGATAGTGTATTTATCTACCTGCCACATGTTTTTCTTACTGAGCAGGTTGATCTCATCCCTTACTTTTCTCCACAGAGCCATATCAGTAGCCGAGACCGCTTTTGTAAGTATGGTATTGTTGTAAAGCCATACTTCCGCAAAGTAAGCTTCTACATTTAGTGGTATACCCAGGACATTATTATTTTGTATCTAAAATTTTTGTAAGTACAATAATGTATAGAAAAATGTATATGAGGAACGTGAACAAGGATATTTTGTAAGAGAACAATTATTTTGATATATCGAAAAATATTTCCTTTGGTTTTGTTCAAAGATTTACTGTTTTGATCTAATATCGACTTGTAGCCTAACCATATTGTACCTTAAAAAGAGTCATTTCAGAAGTGGTATCAGAGCAAGGTTGGCTTGATACGACTTGATATTAGGAGTAAGAGAAAATTTGGAAAGTTCACATCCTTAACATTACTGTACATTATTTAGGTACAAATGGGTATATCTAGCTGTGTTTTGTTAAAAACATTTGCTACTGAATGCATGAAAATGTTTAGATATCACTGGTAGACTGCATGGTGGACCGAGAGGATGATGGGGCATGTCATCCTGAGGCCAAGAGGATAGGCCTAAAAGACGGGGTGGTCTTTCATCTGAGTAGACTGCTCGTAACCCTACTGAAGGCTTCGAAGCCCGAATCTCTAGCCTTAAACATGACATGGAGTCGATACTGAATCTAATTAGGCAAGTGATGGCGAGATTGGATAACATATCGGGCACTGCTGCCTAGGCTGCACCGACTACTCTAGACGTCATGCCTGACGTGTTTGTGCCAGCCTAGACAAAGCCCATGCCACCAGCGGAAGAGCTTTCTATTTCTCAACCCACTATATTACCGCAGACCCCACCTATACCACATTCACCAGCGTCAGTGGCCCCACAGCAGCGCAGTGACGAGATGGGGTACGACTGTGAATTGGATAAACTAAGGCAATTTCAAAAGTTCAAGCCTTTGTCTTTCAGTGGGGTTAAGAATCCAGTGGTTGTGGAAGATTGGATAAATGAGATGGAGAAACTCTATGGATTTTTTTGATGTAACTCCACCCGACCGATCTTGAGAACTAGACATGGGGTGATTACATGGGACTTGTTTCTTGATGTTTTTTGGAGGAAATACATTTCGGATACTGCCCTGAGGAGACTACAAATAGAATTTTCAAACTTAACTCAGGGGAATAAGTCTGTGGACGAGTATGAGTCTAAGTTCACCTCACTAGGAAGATATGATCCGGACACTTTGGATAATGACGTGAAGAAGGTCTGAAAGTTTGTGGATGGATGGAGGCCTTCGATTCGAGCCCTACTAGCTCTATTGGACCTTAGTACTTGTGACGAAGTGGTTCACTGAGCCCAGTTGTACGAACAAGATTATGAGATGCATGCCTTCGAGTTCAGTAAAGTGGCAAAGGGAAGGATCGGGATCGAAAGAGGTTAGATAAGGATAGAGGTGTTAGAGAGAGTAAGGCCATTTGTTAAGTAATAAAGGAGTTATGATGAGTTGCTGGGCAAGATTGTTAAGCCTCCTGTTTACCTAACCTCAGTTGCTACTAAGGGGATTGTGATCGGAAGACCCTAGCGTAATATTGAGGTGTGCAGACATTATGGGAGGTATCATGGTAACAAACCTTACTATTTAATGACTGGGGCTTGCTTTAGATGTGGTAAGATGGGGGACTTAGTTAGATATTACCAGAGAGTACTGACACAGCCATGCAGAGGAACAGAGAATAGATGAAGACATATGCTACTACCTCTAAACTGAGGAGGAAGGCTATTGTGGGAGAAAAGGGTAAGTAGGTCGTAGGACAGGGATGAGTGTATGCCCTTGACCATGAGGAAACAGGAATTGATGCACCACTAGAAGTGTTAAAAGGTACCATTCTAATTTTTTATATTAAAGCAGTAGTTTTATTTGACTTTGGTGCAACTCATTCATTTATATCACTTATTCTTGCATACAAATTGTCTTCCTATGTACAACCTAAATCAATAGGAAAGATGTTAATGATTAGGACACCAATAAAAGATAGCGAGACGACAGAACAACTATATAAAGATTATAGGCTTAAAATAAGAGATAAGAATATATTAACAGACCTGATCCAATTAGATATGTATGATTTTGATGTGATATTGGGCATGGACTGGTTAACTGTAAATCGAGTTATCCGTGATTGTCATAATAGGACAGCGATAGTTTTGCCCGAAAAATATATTGTAAGTTTTTCTGAAAAGTAATGGAAAAAGAATTTGTAGTTTAACGGTAAAAAAATTTACTAACTATATGTATAATATTTTGAAGGTTACATTGCCTATGTAATCGATATGGATAAGGTAAGTCTGGAATTGAGTGATATTCCCGTGGTTAGGGAGTTTCCCGATATATTCCTGGATAATTTACTATGATTACCTCTAGATAGGGAGATGGAGTTTCGTATTGACTTAGTGCCTGGTACTGAACCGATATCTAAATCGCCTTACAGATTGGCTCTAGTTGAGCTAGAAGAGTTAATGAAGTAATTACAAGAATTGTTGAATAAAGGGTTTATCAGGCCGAGTGTTTCACCATGAAGTGCATTGTTATTATTTATCAAGAATAAAGATGGGACTCTTAGGTTGTGCATTGATTATAGATTGCTCAACAAGGTGACCATCAAGAACAAATATCCCCTACCCCATATCGATGATTTGCTAGACTAACTGTGAGGAACATATATCTTTTTCAAGATTGATCTGAGGTCACGGTACCATCAATTGAAGATCAGAAGTGAGGATGTACCCAAGACAGCTTTCAAAACTTGATACGGATATTATGAGCTTTTGGTTAGGCCTTTCGGGTTGACGAATGCTCTTGCAGCTTTCATGGCACAGTTGAACGAGTTACTTAAGCCATACCTGGACATATTTGTCATAGTTTTTCTTGATGATATTTTAGTATACTCGACGTCCAGAGAAGAACATAAGTAGCATTCAAGGATGGTTCTGCAAACCCTCAGGGAAAGGAAGTTATATGCTAAGCTCAGCAATTGTGATTTCTAGTTAGATCAGATTGCATTTTTGGGTCACATGGTGTCAAGGGACGGAGTGTCTATGGATCCGTCTAAGATCGAGGCTGTAGTGTAATAGGAAAGACCAAGACTGTTACTGAGATTTGGTTTTTCTTGGTTTCGGTCGAATATTACAAAAGGTTTGTCGAGGCTTTCTCTAAGTTGGCTGCTCCTCTGACATGACTTACGAGAAAGAATGTTAAGTTTGAATGAAGTGACTCATGTGAAAGGAGTTTCCAAGAACTGAAGCATAAGTTGACCATCGCACCTATTTTGACCATACTCGCTAGTTCAGGAGGCTTCTCGGTGTATACAGATGCATCTAGTAAAGGTCTTGATGCAGAATGGGAAGGTAGTTGCTTATGGTTCCCGTCAATTAAAAGACCATGAGAGGAACTATCTTACCTATGATTTTGAATTGGCAGCCATGGTGTTTGCACTAAAAATATGGCACCATTATCTGTATGGAGAGAAGTTTCAGATCTTTACAGATCATAAAAGCCTCAAGTATTTATTTTCGCAGAAGAAGTCAAACATGAGGCAGATGAGCTAGGTAGTAGCAGATGCCTTAAGCAGAAAGAATATCAGGATAGTATCTTACATGATAATTTAAGAATATAAACTGCTGAATAGTTTACGAGCCTCAACTTGGATATTGAGCCATCTGACACTGTCAGCTGTGGTGTGATAGCTAGTCTGAGAATAGAACCAGATTTGATTGACAGAATTCGATAGGCTCAGTATATTGATAGATATTGTACAGATATGGCTAGTCAGATTCAATTAGGAACCGTGACAGATTTTGAAATTAGCCCGATGATCTATTGAGGTTTAAAGGTAGGATTTGTATTCCCGATGATGCATAGTTGAAGAAGCTAATATTGTCAAAAACTCACTCCTTAAGTTATACCTTACACCCAGGAAGTAATAAAATGTACTAGAATTTACGGAAGGTTTATTGGTAGTCAGGGATGAAAAAGGATGTGGTTGAATTTGTGGCTAGATGTCTTGTGTGTCAGCAAGTTAAGGTAGTTCATCAGAAACCTACAGGGTTGTTACAGCCTCTACCAATACCAACATGGAAATGAGAGCATGTCATCATGGATTTCATTATGGGATTGCCAAAGACCCGTAGAAACCATGATGCAATTTAGGTAGTAGTTGATAGATTAACAAAGTCCACTCACTTCTTAGCTCTACTGGTACTTTGAGTGCTCTAGCGGATCTTTATGTGCTGAAGATTGTAAGATTACGTGGCGTACCGGTGAGCATTATATATGATAGGGATTTTCGGTTCACTTCACACTTTTGGGAACATTTCCAAGAAGCCATGGGAACCCAACTGAATTTTTGCACAACTTTCCACCTGTAAACAGATGGACAATCGGAGAAAACTATTTAGACACTAGAGGATATGCTGAGCACATGTGCTCAAGATTTTAAAGGCTCATAGGATGATCATTTACCGCTAGCAGAGTTTGCATATAATAACAGTTACTACTTAAGTATTAGAATGGCACCGTACGAAGCATTGTATGGTCGAAGGTCTCGTTCTCCAATCGGTTGGGAAGAAGTAGGTGAAAAAAAGATATTTGCTCCCAATTTAGTTAAGCTAGCTTTTGAGGATGTTCAATTGATTTTTGAAAGGTTAAGAACAACCCAAAGCAGACAGAAAAGTTACGTTGACCAAAGATGAAAACCTTTGGAATTTTTAGTTTGAGATTCGATGTTTCTGAAAGTTTGTCCTTCCAAAGGCATAATGACATTTGGAAAGAAAAGAAAGCTAAGTCCCCGTTATATTGGGCTTTTCGAGATTTTAGACCAAGTGGGAGACAAAACGTACAGATTGGTGTTACAGCTGGAGTTGTCGAGTATCCATAATGTCTTCCACGTTTCGATGCTACACAAGTGTCATCCAGATCCGACACATGTGATAAAGTATGAACCACTAGAGTTTAAGAGGATATGACCTATGTGGAGAAGCCAATTCGGATACTAGACAGGAAAGAGAAAGCGTTACAGTCCAAGACAATACCTCTGGTTAAGGTTCTATGGTAGTATCATACCTCAGAGGAGGCCACGTGGAAATTGAAATGTTCAATGCGAAAGAAATACCCATAGTTATTTGAGGACTGATGTACTCTTAAATTTGGGAACCAAATTTCCTAAGGTGGGGAGAATGTAAACACCATAAATTTTATGTACTTGGTTTTATCCATGATTAACAATTTAATCATTGAGATTAAAGATTTTGTTCCATTAGTCAAAGATTTAAATTATAATTATATCTTTCCATTATGAGACTTAGAAGAATTAATTTAATCAAAATATCTTAGTCCTAAGAATAAATAACTATGGGTGTATGTAAATATGTATATATATACATGTGTATATCTATATACAAATATATATATGCATATTAATGTGTAAGGCCTATGAATTTCTATGTAATCTTATGATTTCCATGATGTACAGACAAGTTACATAATAAATGAATCATAAGAATTGGATTTTTTTGAGTGTTAAGTGTGAATGAAATGCAAAATGGGTATTGAAGTGATTGAATATGAGTTTATCTTTGAAAAACCTAGAAAATTACAGCTAAAATGCTGCAGGATGAATGCCAGATCGATCTTACATGCAAGGAAGATCGATCTTATTGCCTTGAAATACAATGCCAAGCATTATGGAAGAGAGAGATCGATCCCTCATTCAAAGCAGATTGATCTCAAGTTGCTTCTATTTGGGCCAGATCGATCTCCTCCCATAAGTAGATCGATCTCTAGTGCCTATAGTTAGCAAGATCGATATCTTCATCAAGGCCAGATCGATCTCTGAAGTTCCCTGCCTGGCAAAGATCGATCCTATCCCTTGAGTAGATCGATCTCATCCAAATAGGCAGATCGATACCCCAACCTGTCTCGCCCTTCACTCACATGCGACCTACCAAAATCACCACAAATTTTTCACATTTTGCTTAGCTTTCCTTCTGTCATTACTCACGTCAAACGTTGGGCTGTGATTCAATATTAGTCACCCATTCACAATTATTCACAACATACATAGAATTTAATATTCTTTTCTATAATATAAACTCTTGTACATAAATACAATTATTCGTACATATACATCCCGATCGTACATTAGTTTACATAACTGTGCTTTTGCAATGTTCAGTACAAAATGTCAAGTGTGTATACCTCTCACAAGATGGATATGCAGCGGATCAGGGAATCTCAGTCCTCAGCCATGTCCACCTACTGTGTATGCTCTGAAAAGAGGGAAATAATAAGGGGGTGAGCTCACAGCTCAGTAAGGAAATCATGCAAGCAAGTGGATAACCACACTATCTACAAAATACAATGCTTATGCCTTGAAATCTTTTCCTTACACATTTGTATCTAAAGCATGCATCTCTCTCAAAGCTTTTATGCAATATATATATATATATATATATATACAAAACATCAGTTGTAAAACTGGTAATATGCTGGTTTAACAACCTCAACATTTTAGGCATAATACTGCATGTCTCATGTAATTTCACACAAATCACATTTTCTCATGCCATTTAATTAAATCAAATAATATGGCATATCATCATGTTAAAACATGGAGATCTGGGCCTCACCCATCCCTCGGGTTACCCTTTTCACAAGTCACAAATTCACATGTTCATATCATAAAACCATGTGATAATTCAATCAAGAAATATTGATTCACATTTCATGAAAAGAAAACACAGATAGGCGACTACATGTTCTGAGTTTATGATCATAACTCATTTTTTGTGATCCCAGGCTACACAGTACTCGGTGAGCGGGGTCTCACAGTTGCTGTAATGGGAGGTGGGTCAAATCTCTACCGTCAGCTCTCAATCTGAGGACCTGATCCCGAAGCACACTAGATCCCACTGGATCCGGCTCCCACTGTTAACCAGTCCCATCCAAGTACGTCAAGTGCTCACGGTACAATGTACTCCATGTGACATACACAGTACACAGTACTCTATGAAACCTATCTCAGGGTGGGATGCTCGCCATATTAGTCTTAGTCCTCATACCCTGGATATACCTCATAGTCAGGATGCTCGCCATGAGTCTTAGTCCTCATACCATGGGTTATTTCAATAGCCCTCGGCCTTATCTCAAAATAATGCACGTGTGAGCATATATATATATATCAGCGTGACACACAATCAGTACAGGCTCCCAACACAGCTGTTTCATACTCTTTTCAAATTTGGTATGTGCGAGTAAACTCCCAACACGACCATATCATAATGATATAACTCTAGTGTGAGCAATGCTCCCAGCACTATGTAATATAAAAATCTGAGTATGAGCAAAGCTCCCAATACTTTGTAATGTGTAATATATGAAAACTAGGTACGAGCTAAGCTCCCAGTACTCTATCATGTAAAAATGAGTATGAGCATAGCTCCAAATACTCTATAATGCATTAATCACAAAAAAAATTGAGTACGAGTAATGCTCCCAGTACTCTAACATGCATAAATCGCATTTAAAATTTAGTACAAGTAGATACTCCAGTACTATGTGATGCATATCTCAAAATATAGTGCGAATATTCTCTAGCACTTATGGTTTTCACACAAAACCAGATAGATGGTTATTCAAATCATAATTCACCCAATTAAATCAAATAAGCATTCAAATGTGCATGTTTTCGCATATACATGAAAACATTTTCCATTCTATCATGCAACTCATGAATTTTAGTCACAACATGCTTCTAAGGTATTTTCACCCTATTTTTGGATAAAACACACTTATCCTCGTTAATCTTTATCACAATAACATGCCTATTCAAGGGAACTCATATAGCATATAATATCGAAATTCTATTTGAAATATGTGTAGCTATCTCTAGCTACTCACGAAATTCCCTTACCTCAGATCACGTCACGTGACCTCTCTTCCTCGGTGCTGCTCACTCTTGCAGTCCGATCAGCTTCCAATGTAATTTTGGAAGCTGTTATAATTATTTACGGTAGTAAACCATAATATACTCGTTTTACTTGCATAATCCCAACACAATACATCAACTCATCACTTTCTTACATTATGATATTATACCATATTTCCCATATAGCTATATTCATTCTTCCTTATTTCCAATATATGCATTTCATATGATTAACTTAAAATCTTCCATACATGCATTATCCATCATTTAATTCATGCCAACATAACTTCCTCACCATTTTCTCACTTTCATGCCAATAGCTAGGTCATTCTCATTTTTCATGATCCTTTCATTTCCAACAATTCATACATATACCAACAAGCTCACTAATACACCTAGTTTAACATATATTAACTCGGTGCATTAAATCTTACCTAGCTCACTTTTCCTCATCTTCTCCAAATTTGGCAAAATCCTTCTTGCTCTTCAACCCTTTGATTCCAATCTCTTGTTGCCAAGTATGTTGTTCTCCTTTTCACCAAGAACAACTTTGCTTAACTATATCTCACTCAAAACAGATTGTAAACTAAAGTTTTCTAGTGTTAAAAGGTTAGGTTTAACTTTGGTTCTTGAATGAAATAGTGTTTCTCGTGAAACAGAGGTTGCAGATGTCATGACCCTCCATGACTTAACCAAAACCACTACAAATTTTTTACATTTTGACTTACCTTTCTCCTTATCAACAGTTGGGCTGTGATTCGATGTCAGCATCCTCTCTTACCATATCATCCATTATCATACATACATGTCAATAAACTATCACTGATTGTAACTTCTTTTATCATACATGTGAGTTCATAAAAAATCTAATACCAATACATCCCCATAATATATATCATATACATCACTGTGCTGTTTATATGTTTAGATACAAAATCGTACAAAATATGTATACCTGTCGATCAATAGGAAATAGCAGCGGACAACAGGAATACTATCCCTCAAACGTACTCGCTCTACTGCTAATGCTCTGTAGAGAGATGTAAAAAAAAACGGTGAGCTCACAGCTCAGTAAGGAAATCAGGCAAGCAAGTAGACATCTACACTATCTACTCAAAATAATGCTATGCCTCGAAAATATCATTTCCTTAATTCATTTTAAAAGCATGCCTTTAAAATATATACATATACTTGTACAAATTAAATCCCATGTACAGAAATCATGCTTTCGTTCTCAAATGAAGGTATTAGTGCAAAATAATGCATCTTAATAATATCACGATGCCTTTAGATAAATCATGCCATTTATATTCAAATCACAATACATATGACATTTAATCATTCACAACACAATAATCGGATTCTGACCCATCCCTCAAGTCTATCCATATCATAAATAAATTAATCAAGTGATATATCATTTGAGACTCTGTGGTTAAATGCAATAATATCATGGACTATGGCCATATCCTATAATGGTGATCCCAGGCTACACAGTACTCAGTGTGCGGGGCAATCACTGTTGCAACGGGAGGGGGGTCAGTCCATCACAACCGTCAGCTATAAACTCCTCAACTCCACAACACCACACGGTACAGTGTACTCCATGCCACTCGCACGGTACAACGTACTCTGTGGACCCTACCTCACAGTAGAGGTGCCTGCCATAGGTCTTAGACCTCAAACCATGAAATATAAATACCACGTCTCTAAATCCACATGCGAACATCTCTATAGTGCAACACTCAGTCTACATGAGGAAATCAACATGGTTTTCAACATGTCTTATATATCACAGTAAAACTACAGTGCACGTCTTTGAGCGCGACTCACAGTCGACACTCCGCTCAAACATTGTTTCACATCACAAACTCAACTCTAGTGCGAGTAAACCTCGAACAACTAGGTCATGCATAGTTCATGTTTCAAATCAAGTAGAGCAATCGCTCCAGTACCATGTTATGCAAAAAACTCATCAAATCAAGTAAGAGTAATCGCTCAAGTACTATGTCATGTATAAATCATGAAAAATCGAGTACGAGCAATGCTCTAGCACTCTGTCATGCATCTCATATAAAATTCGAGTACGAGCTAATCGCTCCAGCACTGTCTCATGCATAAATCATATAAAACTGAGTACGAGTAATAACTCCAGCACTCTATTATGCATGTCATGGAAATCTAGTACGAATCATACATCAGCATTAATACATGTGGAAAATATATGAAATCAAGTGCGAGCTGTGCTCTAGCATGATTTATTCTCACATAATTCGATAGATGGCTCTTTAAAGAGGGATGATTTTCAAAATATCAAAATCAGTACTGTAAATTGTGTTATTTCTCATCAACCAAGAAATCATTAGCCCATCTACCTCCTCTTCTGCTAAACAGCAGTAAAAACACTCATAATTGTGGTTTCCATTGTTTTTACAAATTTTCTAAAAAGTTAACTTTTTTTCTAGCTAAGGGTAAAATCGTAATTTACCACTATCGGGTCACAATAATTGTTATTCACTTTCTTTGACCCTCAGAGTTTTTAAGTGAATGTAAAAGTAGACGAAAATACGTGCAGGTATCTCTAACTACTCACAAAAGTCCCTTACCTATAATCACTCGAGAAATTTTACTTTCTCAATGCTGCTCGATCCAGCAGTCCGATTCGTTCCTCCAATAATCTCTAGAGCTGCATGTAACCATTTATCAGGTTAATTATATTTTTTCTACTGTATTTCACATTAAATACAATCTATTTCACTTAATGGGCTTTAATAAACCTTAATGGGCCTAACTCTGCCTTAAACCTATTTTCATTTTACTATTGATTTTTGTTGGGCCTATTGGGCTTGTGGGACCCACCAACTCTTATTGGACTTATCCAAAACCCATTACATCACATTGGGTCGAAACCAATTGGGCTTGGCCCATTGGACCTCTCGGCCACATGCCATGGCTGAGAGCACACCATGGCATGCCGTTCATGTCTATTTATTTAGCCAATTCACTTAGGCATTTTCACAAACACTTGGTTGGCAATATTCTTAAGCTTCACATAGTTCATTTAGGCATTTTATCAAACACCTTGATTGCCAACTAAATTCATGTATCAATTAATCAAATTGATTAATTCTAACTATACCATAATCATGAACACATGTACATCAACTCATTTATGCTTTAAAATCATATGGGCATTCATTAATTTATCACTACTCACTCTCGGTCAAACCATATTCATAGTGATTTCATATGTTTCAATAGTTAAAACATATACCAATATACTTAAAATCATTCATACATTAACATAGATGAATTTGAATGCTTGAAATTATACCTAGTATTTGTGTTCACACTTGGCTGAAACTTTGAAGCCTCACGGTTTGCACACTATGGATCCTTGATAGCCAATTCCAACATATGTCACTCTCCTCACAATTTGAAACAACTTTCATGAAGAATGCAAGTTCCAAATATGCCTAACTCTTACTGATTTCTAGTGAGGGAAAGCTTGGATAAATGTATTTTAATGGTTTCTTCTTCTAGCCGAGAATGATGTGTTGAAGAAGACCATGTGGTGGCTGATTTTATAAGCCATTTACTTAACCATTAAGCCTTACTTTCCAGCAATCTAAATTGAGCTCAAAAAGCTTCCAGCAATCTAAATTGAGCTCAAAAAGCTTAGGTAATGGTTACCAAAATAACAATAGTTACATTTAACTAATGGGATTAATTTTAATCCATTTGGGCCATACAATTGGGCCTCTAGGTTTGGGCCTTCCTAATGGGCTTTCAGTTTGAAATTTTTACTATACATCAGACCTTTAATTGTCTAAATATTTGGCCTATCAATCGGTCAAACAATTCGGTCTAAGGGACCTAAGAAATTCGATCTACACTTAGTATACCTTAATGGGCTTTAAAATCTTCACTTTGACCCATTACATCTTTACCCATTAAATTTAATTTGAAATCCATCCAAATAATTTTTTCTTACTTCCGGGGATGATTATCTTATATTCTGACCAAAAATATTTTTCCCCATTTTTTTCTCCATACTTAGGTTAATTTTTAACCATGGTTAGTCAACTATGGTAAAAGTCCACTTTTCATAACTATAGTTGACTTTTTCCTTAATGATTGACCAAGTTGACTTTTTCTCAAAATTTTGAAAGTGTCATATCTTATGTTTTACACTCTCGTCTTTACGTTCTGGCTGTTTCCGTTAGGTAAATATACCTTAAATACCTTAAATATGTTAAACTGCTAAAAAGGTCTGTTTTACCCCTTTTTAGCTTTTACTCTTGTTCTCTGTGTTCGGGACTAAATCAAATCAACTTTCCTTCATGAGCTCTCTATATTTTTCTCATTTAAGTTCTTCTCTTCAGTCAGAATGATTCAGATCCACTCGGTTTACCCATGTTTCTCTCACAGCCCTTTTTCGACTTTTATGTAGCTTTTAAGTGTTAAAGCATTTCACTAACACTTAAATCAAGTAAATACTCTTCTCATGATTCATCTATAATAATAAAGTGTTCACACAATTGGTAATCATAAGGAACAAGCTACATAAAATATGGGTCTAACAGTAGAGGTCCAATATTTATAGAATTGTCTCTACGAGATTGATCTGCTAACCACATGAGATCGATCTGCCCTGCATTTTTCTCCTTTAAACCGACCTTTCAGGCATAATGAGATCAATCTACCCTTAAGCATCAGATCGATCTGCACAACTCAGAACCATAAGGAGATCAATCTGGCCTTACAATGAGATCGATCTGTCACAAATCGAGCCTTAAGGAAATCAATCTACTTCAGCCAAAACTTGCTTAAGATCGATTTGCATCATTGAGGGATTGATCTGCTCTTGCTAAAAGATCAATCTGCATCTTGCATATACCTTATTTCCTCATTTCTAACCTATGAGATCGATCTGCTTCCTTCCTGAAGAAGTTCTGCTGCAACTTTCCATCTCAAATCAGTATTACATTGATTTTTAATTTACTTAACAATCCATTTTACATTTCATACAGATATCTGACTTCAAAACACCCATTCCTCATAAATTATATAATTTATGACTTGTCCATACATCACAAAGTCATAAATGTTACATATTAAATTTTAGGTCTTACATAACCCGCATTGCCAAATTTTAGAGTTTAAACAAGGGTAGATCGATCTCTCACCCTAGCAAATTGATCTAGTGAAGCCAATTCTATAAAACTCGATAGCTGAATCTTCATTTTCCATGAGACATCCCAAAATCCTCCATTTTAACAATAACCTAGCTTTCTCACTCTAAAAATCACCACCATCCAATCAGTTTTGAGAGAAGTTTCTTTGAGCAAAGTTGTTCCTAGTGAGGAAGTGAACAACATAGTCAAAGATTGGAAGTTCAAACTTTAGATTGCAAGAGCAAAGAAGTTTTTCCCCAATTTAACAAAAAGAGAAAAAAGTCAAGCTAGGTAAGATTTCTATACACTATCTTCTAGTACGTTAATGTAGACATTTTGATGAGTTGATTGGTGTATATAATGTTGGCTGAAATGTTCATGTACATGCTTAAACAACCATGACCTAGAATAGGTTTATCGAGAGAAAGTTGAAATGGCATGGAGTTGATGATAGTTTAAAGATTTAGAGATGTTAGTAAGCATGTTAGGTGATTTTAAGATAACTTTGTGAAATCCATATGTTGGAATGGATGATGATTGGAAATGGGCATAAGAGGTTTTTAATAAATTTCCATAGTGAAGGAAATGATGAACTAGAGGCATTATGAGCTTAATGCCGGTTTAGTATGAATCAATAGGACTAAAAAGTTCAATAGATCTTCAAGAAATGAATAGAGCAATCAAAATAGACTTAAGAGAAAGTGAAGCCTTATAAGTGTTAATTAAAACAATAAGTCGAATCTAACATCATAAAAGCGAGAATTGGGTTATATTGGGTTAAATTGAGGTGTTAAGTAATTTCATGTAGCCCCGGAGATTTCATTGGAAGGGAATCAAATTGCGCGATTGAGCAGCTCTAAGGAAGTGGAACATCTCGACGAGATTCTAGGTAAAGGAATTTTGTGAGTATCTAAAGGTAGTTGCACATATTTTGAGGGTGTCTATAGGGCTTTGTAATTGTTTGGTTATCTAGAAAAGAATTAATGATTTGTATGAACGATTTCAGATATAGATGATTTTGGTTATGAAAGTGAGTCTTACAAAAAGGGGTAGTAAGGCTAATAATTGCATTAAACATCATGTTTTGATATTTTTATGAAACACATTACTTTGATTTGAGCAGAATTTACGGATAGGCTAGCTATTTACTTCATAATTTTGTGAAATAGCACGAGTCAGTGCTAACTGTGGTTTGAACGTGTTCTGTTGAAATAAAGCCACCTATCAGGTTTATGTGAATTAAATTGTGCTGGAGCCTAGCTTGCACCATGTTTTGAGTTGTGATGTTTTACAAGCCGTATTGAAGCTTTTGCTCGTACGTGGGTTTCCATTTATTTTCTTATGCATATAACCATACTAGAGCTATGCTCGTACATGATTTCCTTATTATTTGTTATGCATAAAGTCGTACTAGAGCGTTGCCCGTACGAGGGTATTTACTGATGATGCATGAAATCGTGCTAGAGCTTTGCTCGCACTGGACTTTTAACACTGTGATATGTAATGAGTTATGCTGGATGCCTCATGTAGACTTTGTGTCACACAGATGAGATGCTCGCACGAGCCGTGCTAGATGCCTCGTGTAGACTGCTAGTCACACGTATGAGATGCTCGCACTTGCACTTGAGACTGAGTAGGTTATACATGGCATGGGGTAGATAAGACCAATGGTAGGCACCCCCAACCATGATATGGGTCCACGGAGTACGTTGTACAGTGTATATCACATGGAGTACGACATACCATGTGGTTATGATGTTTATTTGAAAGTCTGACGTAAGACTAACCCACCTCCTTTTCCAGCATGATGCCCTGCACACTGGGATCCGTGTGGTCTAGGATGATAATGACATAGTTGGTCAACAGAGTCCTCGGTTATATATACTGACCACCTATCTCACAAGATATCACATGGTTTTATATACCGAACATGATTTGTGTTGTCCATGGTAGACCTGAAAGAGGGTCCTAACCTTGTGGGATGTTTTTTAAAGGATGATATGCGGATTGTGATGAGTTTCTCTAAGTTTTGAATTTGATGTTAAACCTTGAGGAATTGTTTTTATGATGAGTTCCATTATGATGAGCATAAGAGGTTTTACATGATGGTTTTCCATGTTTACATGCATATTTTCCTGTTTTTCAGTACATGATATATGTATATACATGTGGCATAGTTTTAATATTTCCTTATGCTCTAGATATTAATGATCTTTATGCCATGACATTATAAGCATGTAGATAGTGTAGTTATCTACCATGCTTGCATTATTGCCTTACTGAGCGTGTGGTTGCTCATCCCTATCATTTTCCCCATCTACAGAGCGTACACAGTAGTCTAGTGAAGGACCGAGGAATTGTATTCGGATATCTACTGCTCTCCATCGCCAAGAGGTATACACATAGGAAATCTTTTTGTATCTAAACATGTAATAGCACAGTAATCATTTTGAATTGTAATACGAGGGATGTAGGTGCTAGCAAACATGTATAATTATAGAACTTAAACTTTCAAATGTTTGTGTTTGCTCTTGATTAATTGAAAGATGAATGGTAAATGATGATTAATACTGACTCATATCCCAACTGTTATTGGTGAAGTTGTTCATGATCGGGTAAGGAAATGAAAAAGCAAAAAATTTATGGAGATTTTTTAATGAAAATGATGAAAAGGAATCGTGACACAATCTATGTATATATACATATAAATGCATGCATGTACAATAGGATGTTGACATAAGAATATAAATATGTATACAATGGATGCATTAAGGGAAATGTCATGAAGGGAAGATTTGGTTTTATTTCTTTAAAGCCTGAGATGATGTTTCAGTAGAAATGAATGTGAAATGAGTGGTGATGCTGCCTGACAGCATAAGGAAATATTTAATAAAATGAGTGGCGAATGCCATGTGAACTTACTGCTGTTTGCAGTAGTTATAGGTGTCAGGACAAGTTCTCAATCCATGACTTAACCAAAAACCACTACAAATTTTTCGCATTTTTAACTTACCTTTTCTCACTTCAATGGTTGGGCTGTGATTCGATGTCAGACTCCTCGCTTACCATAATATCCATTATCATACATACATGTCAATATACTGTTACTGACTGTAACTGAGATTATATAAAATTGAAAACAATTACATTCCTCATAATATATATCGTATACATCACTGTGTTGTTTCTATGTTTAGATACATAACCATACAAAATCTGTGTACCTGGCGATCGATAGGAACTAGCTGTGGACTCAGGAATACTATCCCTCGATAGCTCTCGCTCTACTGATGCTCTGTAGAGAGATGTAAAGAAAGGGGTGAGCATACAACGCGCTCAGTAAGGAAATCAGGCAAGCAAGTAGATATCTACACTATCTACTCAAAATAATACTATGCCTTGAAAACATTATTTCCTTAACTCACTTTAAAAGCATGTCTTTAAATATATATATATATATATGTATACTTGTACAGATTAAATCCCATGTACAGAAATCATGCTTTCTTTCTCAAATGTAGGCTTGAAGTGCAAAACAATGCATCTTTATATAAATAATGTCTTTTATGTAAATCATGCCATGTATATTTAAATCACAATAAATATGGCATTTAAATCATACACATCACAAAATCGGAGTCCGACCCATCCCTCAGGTCTGTCCGCAATTTAAATCAATCAATCAATGTGATATATCATGTGAGACTCTGTGGTGAAATGCAAATAGTATCCTGGACTATGATCATATCCAACATGTGATCCCAAGCAACACAGTACTCGGTGTGTGGGGCATCACTGCTGTAACGGGAGGATGGTCAATCCATTACAATCGTCAGTTATACACCAACACACGGTACAACATACTCCCATGCCTCGGGCACGGTACAAAGTACACACGTGGACCCTACATCACAGTCGGGGTGCCTGCCACAGGTCTTAGCCCTCAAACCATAGAATATCATACCACGTCTATATTACCCTCATGTGGATATCCTCTCACAAGATGTGACACACAGTCACACAAGGACTTTGGCATGGGTTTTAACATGTATTATATATCACATACAGTGCGCGCCTTGAGTGCGACTCACAGTCGACACTCCGCTCAAACACTATTTCACATCACAAACTCAACTCTAGTGCAAGTAAACCTTCAGCAACTAGGTCAATGCATAGTTCATGTAATAATTCAAGTACGAGTAATAGCTCCAGTACCATGCTATGCATAATATCATCAAATCAAGTACGAGCAATAGCTCCAGTACTATGTCATGTATAAATCATGAAGAATCAAGTACGAGCAACGCTCCAGCACTCTGTCATGTATCTCATGTAAAACTCGAGCACGAGCTAATCGCTCCAGCACTCTGTCATGCATATATCATATAAAACTGAGTACGAGAAATAACTCCAGTACTCTATCATGCATGTCATGGAAATCTAGTGCGAATCAAAAATCCAGCAATAATGTATGTGGAAAATATATGAAATCCAGTGCAAGCTGTGCTCTAGCACGATTCATTCTCACATAATATGATAGATGGCTCTTTAAAAATGGATAGTTTACAAAATATTAAAATGAGCACTTTAAAGTGTGCTTAAGTCATATCAACCTTAATACCATTAGCCCATCTATTTATTTTCATGCTAAACAGCAGTTAAACACTCACAATAGTAGTTTCCATACTTTTTACAACTTTTTACAACTTTTCACAAAAGTTGACTTTGTGACTAACTAGGGCAAAATCATAATTTGCCACTATCGGGTCGCAATAATTATTATTCACTTTCTCTGACCCTCAG
Source organism: Firmiana major (assembly GCA_033439115.1). Taxonomy (NCBI): domain Eukaryota; kingdom Viridiplantae; phylum Streptophyta; class Magnoliopsida; order Malvales; family Malvaceae; genus Firmiana; species Firmiana major. Next base: position 48,035,089 of record CM065905.1, read on the forward strand.
AGTTTTTAAGTGAATGTAAAAGCAGACGAAAATATGTGCAGGTTTCTCTAACTACTCACAAAAGTCCCTTACCTGAAATCCCTCGAGAAATTTCACTTTCTCTGCGCTGCTCGTTTCAGCAGTCCGATTTGCTCTTCCAATAATCTCTGGAGCTGCATATAACCATTTATCAGGTTAATTACACTTTTCCTACTGTATTTCACATTAAATACAGTCTATTTCCCTTAATGGGCTTTAATAATCCTTAATGGGTCTAACTATGCCTTAAGCCCATTTTCATTTTACTATTTATTTTCATTTGGGTATTGGGCTATTGGGCTTGTGGGGCCCACAACTCTTATTGGGCTTGTCCTAGACCCATTACATCACATTAGGCCTAAAATATTTGGGCTTGACCCATTGGGCCTCTCGGCCACATGCCATGGCCGAGAGCTACCCATGCCATCGGTTACACCATGGCATGCCGACCATGTCTCTTTCTTATCCCATTTCACTTAGGCATTTCCACAAACACTTGGTTGGCAACATTCTTAAACATCACATAGTTCATTTAGGCATTTTATCAAATACCTTATGTGTCATATCATACAACCATCCATATGAACAAATTGATTATAACTAACCATGCCATAATCATGTCTACATGCATATCAACCTATACATGTCTTAAAATCACATGGGTATTTATCAAAACTCATATGCCAACTTTCGGCCATCACATGTTTATAGTGTTTTCATGTGTTTCAATCCATAAAACATACACCAATCAACTCCATATAACTCATAGATTAACATATATGAAGTTGGAAGCTTGAAATTATACCTCGTATTTGTGTTCACACTTGGCTGAAACTTTGAAGCCTCACGGTTTGCATACTATGGCTCCTTGATAGCCAATTCCAACATATGTCACTCTTCTCTCAATTTGGAACAACTTCCATGAAGATTGCAAGTTCCAAATATTCCTTTTTCCTAGTGATTTCTAGTGAGAGAAAGCTTAGAAAACTTTTCGGTTATGGTTTCTTCACTTTGCCGAAAATGAAAGGATGAAGATGATTATGTGTTGGCTGGTATTTATAAGTCCATTGCTTAGTCATTAAGCTAAAATCCAGCCACCTTAATTGATTTCCAAAAAGTTTAGGTAATGGTTATCATTTTAAACTTTGTTACCTTTCATTAATGGCTTTTAACTTATTCACATGGGCTTTCAATTGGGCTTCTCGGTTTGGGCTTTTCCTTTGGGATTTTGGGCTGAAATTTTTTTCTACCTATTGGGCCTTCAATTGTCTCAATATTTGGCCCACAACTTGGCCCAACAATTTGGCCCATTGGGCTTTCCAAATTCGGCCCACACTTATGATACCTTAATGGGCTTTAAAATTTTCAACTTTGGCCCATTGCATTTTTAACCATTAAATTAAATCCAGAATCCTTCCGAATAAATTTTCCTTACTTTCGGGGATGATTATCTTGTATTCTGACCAAGAATATTTTTTCTCAATTTTTTCTCTACACTTAGGTTAATTTTTAACCATGATTAGTCAACTATGGTAAAAGTCCACTTTCTTAACTATAGTTGACTTTTTCCTTAACCATTGACTAAGTTGACTTTTTTTCAAAATTCTGAAAGTGTCATATCTTATGTCTTACACTCTCGTCTTTATGTTTCAACCGTTCCCGATGGATAATTTCACCCGAAACACCTTATCTCGCCAAAAAGGTCTATTTTACCCTTTTTAGCTTTCACTCTCGTTTTCTATGTTCGGGACTAAATCAAGCTGACTTTCCTTCATGAGCTCTCTATGCTATCTCATTTTAAGTTCTTATTTTCAGTCAAAATGATTTAGATTTACTTGGTTTAGCCTGTGACTCTTATAGCTCACATTAGGCTTTTTATGCAGCTTTTGCATGTTAAATCATTTTACTAACACTTTAAGTCTAGTAAATACTCTTCTTATGATTCAACTATAATTACATAGTGTTCATACACATAGGAATCATAAGGAATAAGCTACAAAAATCTGGGTCTGACAATAGGGAACATGAAATGTTAGCAAAGTTAGAAATGATAGATAGGAGACAATAGATAGTAGTGACTGACTTGTTAAAAAAGGTGTGAGCCGTGAGTGAGTGAGAACCTAAACCAAATGCTAAAACCGAGAGTGGTTAGTGGAAGAAACAAAAGAAGGAAGAGAAGGAATGTTGAAGCTTATAACCGAGAGGCAAAACATGAGACCAAAAGAGTTGAAGGGGGGCCTGCTATGCGTATGCTATTTGAAGAAAATCGAAAGAAGAAAGACATGAGTGGGAATTAAAAAGGAAGGAAAAGGATTATGGACGGACTGGTAACCTGACAGAGAGAGGAAATGAGATTGATCGAAGGCTGTGTGGGAGTGGGTAGAAGTCAAAGAGAAATGTATATAATAAAATACATGCTAAGCAATCACAGAGGAATAGGAAGTAGGGTGGTTGAGGCCAAAAAGAAATGTAAAGTCAGAGTGAAGCTCGCCAAAAAAAGAAAAGAAGAAGGGACCAGTTCAATGTTAGTTGCAGTACGAAAAGTGACTAGCAGGAAAGGAGCAGAGGACTTGCGGTTTGCTACTGAAAACAGAGGAGATTTATGAAGATTTATTTATTTATTTATTGATTTTTATGGATAGGAAAAACGAGAGTGAGAATGGGCCAAGGTTAGGGCTATTTGGTGTTGTTATGCATCTGAAAATAGAGACAAAGAGGAGAAACTGAAGCAAAAGAGACGAGAGAGAGACTGGCCCGTTTGAAGGTACCTGAGAGCTGAGGCTGAGAGGAAGACTGAGGCCGAAACAGGATGGAAGAGATAACCGAAAATAGTAGCTGACGGAGCGTAAGAGCAAGGAGGTACCGTGAATGTCCAGAGGCTAATCTGAGCAGCTTTAAGGCTATTGATTCATGGCTGATAATGGTGAAGTTGATGTTGAAACCATGAGTAAAGGAGTTGATGGAGAAGGTTGAAGTAATTGATGAAACATGGGATTTACCTCTCAGCCTTACAGCAGCAGTCGAGGCTGTGCACCTCTCGGTAGTAGAGGGAATGCTAAAGACGGTGGCAGAAAGGTGAGGATGATGAAGATGATGACAGACCGAAGAAATGGTAGGGAAGATGGTAGAGACGAAAAAGGAGGAAGATGATTGAACAATGACTAGCGAGGAAGAAGAAAGAAAAAAAGAAAAGGAGAAAGCGCAAAATTGAAGAAAAAAGAGAAAAAAATAGTGTATATATGTATGAATAGAAATAATAGTGAACAGAAATACTGGAGATAGGAAAAAGTGCATAGAAAATTTGGAAAAAACCCGAGGGAAAAACGGTTCGAAAATATAGATACATATATTTGTTCGAAGCCCTGAAGCGATAAACCGATTAGAGCGGACCCATTGACTCGCATCATTAAGGCATTGAGGACAATAGACAATCACCGAGAGAAGGAAAATTGTTTTGTATTGTTAGTGATATCTACACGTATTTTCTATTGAATCGTAGATATAAATTCTAGGATAATTTTACAAGAAGGAAAATTTTGTGTGTTACTAGAGATATTTACATGTATTTTGATACTGTTGAATTGAAGATAAAAATAATAGGCCTATTTTATAGTTATCGAAATTATTAAAAATTCTAGCCTTAGTTAAACAGCCTACCCTTACCCAATAAGCTCTGTTTTAATTACATGATTACCAAAATAGCCGAGTTTATTATTTGAAACTGATACCCCTAGTTTTAATTTTCACGTACTGTACGCGGATATTTTAATCGAAAAAGAATGAGCTAGCCTCTATTTAGAATGTTATATTTATCGAACTGAGTTTATAGTTGATTTAATGAAAATGATTTGCTTAAAAATTAATACTGATAAAATGTGCTTGAGCACGTGCTGACTGTGTATCAAACGGCCTGACTCGCACTGATTTTGAGGCAAAGGCGATGGTTAATCATGCTGCACTGTTACTGTTATTGAACTGTTACTGTTACTAAACTGCTACTGTTACTGTGGTCCACAGAGTATGATGTACCGTGCAACACGCATGTGAGTGCGCTGTACCGTGTTATCGGTCTTTGGAGATACTGTGCTGTGAGCCTTTTGGGTAACTGACCACTCTCATGGCAATTGACATCTCAGCACACCTGATTAATGATGCTCGGAGTCACAGACATTAGCCAATTGTCATACTGATTACTGTTATAACATGTTCCATCTTGTCTCATCTATTTTATTTACTGAACTGACCGTATGAACTATATTATTGTTTGGAAATTGTTTACTCTACCATATAAAGTTTTAAAACCTGTATTTATTGCAATTCAATGTTTATACTATCAATATCGAAACTGTTATTGATTTCCAACTCTGATTTTACTGGATTGCTCGGTATATTTTACGTAATAAGCCTATTATGCAAATATGTAGATAATTGTATTTATCTACCTGCCACATGTTTTTCTTACTGAGCACGTTGATCTCATCCATTACTTTTCTCCACAGAGCCACATCAGTAGCCAGGACTGCTGTTGTAAGTAGGGTATTGTTGTAGAGTCATACTTCCGCAAAATAATCTTCTCAATTTAGTGGTATACCCAGGACATTATTATTTTATATCTAAAATTTTTGTAAGTACAGTAATACATAGGAAAATGTATATGGGGAACGTGAACGAGGATATTTTGTAAAAGAACAATTATTCTGATATATAGAAAAATATTTCCTTTGGTTTTGTTCAAAGATTTGTTGTTTTGATCTAACATCGACTCGTAGCCCAATCATATTATACCGTAAAAAGGGTTGTTACAAGTAATGTAGGCTCAAGTAAGGAGTCACGAATGAAAAGATAGAATAAGCACAAAAATATGTGTTCTAAGGTTAAAAACCAAAGATCAAATCAAACATCTTTATATTTTTGGCATTTTACCTCGTTATTATTGTTCTTTTTTCCTTTTTTTTTAGAATTTAAATATGATTTAGGCTTCCCTTTTCTTGATTCCAAACCCTTATTTATTTATTTGTTTATTTTTTACACAGCAAGGGTTTTCCTTCTTTTTCTTTTACTTTTCCCCAATTTTTTTTCACTTTCTCATCACTGATCATTCATTTTCCCTTCTTTCCCCCCAGTCTGGAGATTGATCCTTGGTGTGTTATATAAAAACAAAAAAATCAGAAGCTCAAAACAAGTTATCAGTAGATAATTTTACTCATTCTCGAAAGATAATAAAGAAGGCTATTTCTTATTATAAGCATAAATACTCTCATTAAAAATCATTCATTGAGTAAGAACAAACTTATAAAAAGTTTTATTTATGAGATTCTCCTTTTACTTATACCATCTAATAGGTAAAGATTTCAGATGAATTTTCTTCTATTCTTTTCTCACTTAGACAATCTCGGCAGACTAAAAGTCCATTTAACCAAACAAAATAGTTCTTTCAGAATTGAATTTTGGATTATTTCCATCATTATTATCATATCCATTATTTGGATGCTTGCAAGCTTGGTAATACAAAGAATATGATATTGGAATCACATAGAAAAATGAAAAGAACAAGATTGCATTTTGGATGAGGAATCAAGAAAAATGCATCTCACTAACCATTTATTTAAATAAAAATAAAATGAAATTTCTCCCAATACATAAATGAATTCCCTAATGCTTCTTTGGCTTAAGCATATAAGTCCTGCTTATGTTACTTAAGAAATAATGTACCCCGAATAAAACTTATGATAAATGAAATTAAAAGTAAAAGATAAAGATAAATCCATTATTCCTATGTGGAAAAACAACCATCAACTTCAAACTAAATTTTTCTTTGCACCCAATATCATCCACTTTCTTCAACACATTGATTGCGATCCTTATGTTATCTAATAAAGAATTCTCATTAAAATTCAGCTACCTTTTGTCTCAAACTCAAATGCCCAACTTTAGAAAGACTATGAACTTTTAGCTTCAGCCCAATACAATATTCAATGGAATGACCCACATTACCATCATTATAAGTACACCTTTCATTAGGGACATGCTACTTTGGATAAAGAGGTTTTATAAACCGATGTACAAGGTGACCTCTAACCAACTGTGGAAACAATTTAGAATATATAAAGTCTATCTTTATACTAGGTTAAATGCCTATTTTGTTATTCACAAGATTATTTAGTCGAGCAGGTATCTTAACTGGTAGACAGAAGATAGGTTGGTAAGTGGCTTGTTAGTTGGGTTGAAAGTTGGTCTAAAGGTATGGCTGGTATGGATAAGGAGCAACATAATTCACTATGGGTGAATATGGTATTTGATTATTGTGTTTATTTAAGATAACCTATGTATCACCCTTCATTATTCTTTAAAGTTCCCCTTTTACAGTCTCCGTTGCTGATACTTCAATCTTTCTATTTTTTTATGGCATTCTCAATAATTTCACTAGACAATACCATTTTTGCAAAGTTCTTAGTAGTATTTCCAATCATCTTTTCATAGCAAGGAGCTTTCAGAGTATCTACAAAAGGTATTTTAATTTCATTCTCAGTCAAAAAAGGTTGGACTTACACAACTATATTCCATCATAGTTGTTTATACTCCTTAAAACTTTCATCACTTCTTTTCTTTGTTCTTTAGAGGGAAAGATGATCCGGAGCCATATCTAACATATGCTTGTATTAGGCCATAAATGCCTTTGCCAGCTCCGTTTAGGAAGTGATGCGATATCTGTCCAACTGCACATACCATTTCGCAACCGAGCCAGTCAAGTTATCTCAAAAAACATGAATCAAAAGCTTGTCATTCCCTGCATAAGTCGCCATCTTCTTATAGTACATGGTAATATAGTCCTTGGGCATGAAGTTCCATTGAACTTCTCAAATTCAGGCACCTTGAATTTAAAGAGAAGCACAACACCTGGTACCAAATGCAACCCCTTAACATCAATTGAACTGAAATACTTCTTCCCTTTTATAGCTCGTAACCTTTCTTCTATCAAATTTATCTGAACTTCGTTATCATCCCCTTCATCTATATTTCTTAGCTTCCCAATCTCTTTAAGATCATCTAGTTTCAATACTTCAATCGGGTTTACAAGCTTGCCCATATAAATGGTTGAGCTTGTGTTGCGATTGGTGACAGTCCCAATATGAAGGATATCCTCCTTGCCTCTATAGTGATGCTTGAGAAGTTCGAGCCTGATAAGAGCTTTTTCAAGAATGAAAATAAGATTATATTGTAGTAGTCGTTAAGCATCTTTAGGGCCGAATCCAGGTAGATAACAAGTTCATCTTGACTTGTTACTCTTACCTTTCCTCTTCCCTTGCTTAATGTCTTTAGTAGTTTAATAATCTTAGCTCACTACCCCTTCACTTCCTCATGAGACTTCTGCAACCTCTCTATCTTATTACTTTGGTCTTCCTTCATTATACGAGCCTGATACTGGGTATGGTATTTACCTGTAAAACCACGAAAATTCTTTCGGTACTGGGTTTTAAGCGATAGCAATCAAGATTAAATTATGCTTAATTGTGAATAATTAATTTAGGCTATATTATTAATATGAAAGAATAATAGTTTTATATGTGAATATTCCTTCGTACTGGATAAGCACAAATGTTAGACTAAGTTTATTGTATTTATTATAATTAAAGTTTATATAGTACATATATGTAAGTATACATGTATGTAATATCTTATGTATACGCACGAAATTAATTTAAAAGAAAATGTTAAAACGTTGGCTGTATAAATATAAATATATATATTGTTACGCCCCGAAAATGCGGAAAATAGGGCAATTTTAAAACTTTTTACTCGTTAGTTCACAAATAAAGGTGCATTCCTGTGCAGTGTCATACATCATCATAATTATCATGCCTCAGGATCTCATCACTAGGATTTATATATCATATCAAATACATTAATCCATCTCAAGTTAATTAATCCTAATACATCCCATATAATGTTATACATCGAGTGTCTGCAATTACAATAATAGTCTGGGTACATGAAAAGATAAAATATACCTCAAGATACAATATATATGGCCTGGAGCTCGAATCCTCCACTAGCCACTACTCCGTACGTCGTAGGGAAGTCCTTATTCACTTGAAGAACTCTGGGGGGGAAAGAAAAACAGGGTGAGCTTCTAAATCACTCAGTAAAGGGGGGTAAGGAACTCATTTCATAAACCAAAATACACATCACAAAAGGTTTATTTGTATGTGAAACTCATTTGAAAACCATAGCATGAAAATACTCAAAACGACACTCTCATGTGTCAAGTCATGTGAAAACATGAAGTAAAAGGCTCACTCTAGAGCATTAACAAAGCATGTGAAAATAACGCGTTAAACGCTTTCTCAAATAACGTGATAAAATCACAGTAAAAATGATGCACGTGGCACAGCCACTAAACACGCGTGGCAAAGCCACTGATTTAATTTCTCACGTGGCATAGCCACAAAACACACGTGGCAAAGCCACTGATTTAATTTCTCGCATGGCATAGCCACAAAACACACGTGGCAAAGCCACTGATTTAATTTCTCGCGTGGCATAGCCACAGAATAGGGTTTCTCAACGTGGCACAGCCACCAATGGGGTTTCTCAACGTGGCACAGCCACCAATGGGGTTTCTCAACGTGGCACAGCCACCAATGGGGTATAACGTGGCACAGCCACCAATGGGGTTTCTCAACGTGGCACAGCCACCAATGGGTTTCTCAACGTGGCACAGCCACCAAGGGGGTATAACGTGGCACAGCCACTAATGGGGTTTTCTCAACGTGGCACAGCCACCAATGGGGTTTCTCAACGTGGCACAGCCACTAAGGGGGTATAACGTGGCACAGCCACCAATGGGGTTTTCTCAACGTGGCACAGCCACCAATGGGGTTTCTCAACGTGGCACAGCCACCAATGGGGTTTCTCAACGTGGCACAGCCACCAAGGGGGTATAACGTGGCACAGCCACCAATGGGGTATAACGTGGCATAGCCACAGAATAGGTTATTCTCACGTTTCCAGAACGGAGAAGAATTCGGGCTTACATGCTACCAGAGCAATGCCCGGTGTGTACTCACAACTACACACCCAAGTCTTATCACATAAGACAGGTTTGCCTTCACGTAGAACTCATGATGGTTTTTCTCTCATAAAACTCATTTGAAATCGTTTTGTACTCAACACAAAACGTAATAAAACCGAGTTCCAACCGGCAAAGCACATGCACACATTTCTCAAATCACAATATTGCCTTAACGTAGAGCCCAGTTATAAACTCATAAAACATTGGGCTCCAACCGGCTATAAAATCGTGTGCAATTTAATCTCAACACAAAACACTCAACATGCTTGTTTTATAAACCACAATCATGCTAAAACAGTTTGCAATTCACATACACAAATGGTTTAGATTTCCCTTACCTCTTTGCACCTCATATAGTGCAATCGTTCCCCCGTATCACGGACTAGCCTCGCATTCCACTCTGGAACTCCCGAACTGTCCAAACGATGTTAAAACATCAATACTCAACATCACATAAACCTCAATTCTCAAAATCGAGCATAATTGCTCATAACTCCTCAAATCTCTTGATTCTAGTAACTCAACCCTAAACTTCAACCTCATTCTCAATATCTCAACGTTCGATATCTCTAATACCAATTATCCACGCTAATTCACCACATTGTCTATATTTCCGTTTATAGCACAATTCTTAAAATTGCCACAATTTCCAAATATCAACATTAATCCAACTACATTACAATCTCATCAATCCCTAATCATTTCTCAACTATTTCAACACAATTACAACCACCAATAACATCAAAATCAGCTCAAATATCAAGATCGAGGTTTAGAAATTACCCAAAGCTTGTGAGACGCACAACTCACGCCTCGATCCGATTCGTCCTTCGATTTCCAAGTATGTTGTTCTCCCTTTGATGAGGAACAACTTTCCTTCTTGCCACAACAGCTAATTCGGCCGAAAATGGGGGATTTGGATGAGTGAGAAAGTTAGGTTTTCGGAAAAATGGGGGTTGGAAGAGAGAGAAAGTGAAATTGCAGGAGAAAACACGAGTTCCTTATATAGGCTGGAGGTAGGAGATCGATCTGCCTCTTGATGAGATCGATCTGCATTTGAAATTTGGGGACGATCTGGGCAATTTTATGCCTAGGAGATCGATCTGTCGAGGGGTGAGATCGATCTCTTTATGGCTTTATGAGATCGATCTGCTCCTAAGGAGATCGATCTTCTCCCCAAACAGAATCATTTGGAGATCGATCTCTTCCTCATGAGATCGATCCTTTCTCAAACAGAATCATTTGGAGATCGATCTCTTCCATTGGAGATCGATCTGCTCCTCAAATTCCTCCTTCCTCGTCATTTTTAACTCACCAGATCGATCTCTCCTTCTCCCAGATCGATCTGTCCTCATGGTTCATGCTTATTTTACACACTTAACACATAAATCTCCAATTATAATTCCCACAATTTACTTAGCTCAATAAATTACACTTCGAATTCTTATTACATCAATAAAATATGTCTGAAATTATCAGATCTCACATATATATATATATATATATGCAAAATGGAATACATATGATTGTTAAAATTATGTGAGTGGCGATGAAATCCCAGAGTCGGTAATGGGAACGAGACGATGAAGATGATTTTCGGTATGGAAGGTAGTTGAATGGGGGACAGTGATTGATAAAATACAAATATACATACATAAGCAATGGAAAATCGACACAATTATAAAAGCTAAACCTGAATCATAGATGGTTAAAAGAAATGAGGGCAAGTTGGCTGAATTAATCAATATAGAGGTATATTGGCTACATATATTAAAGGGAAGTCAGAGTGTAAGAGAATGAGGAGGAAGCTAGACGGTGGCCATAAACTAGGTAGTACTCCATTTCTGCATGAGTATAAACTTGGGGCAGTGAACCGAGTGGATAAAAGGCAAGATGATAGTGAGTTCCTGTTGGATATATAAGCTGTATGTATATATATATATATATATATATATTATGATGTATTTGAAAAAAAATGAAAGAGAAAACTAGACAACTGACAAAGATTAAAAAACAAAACAAGCAAATGATGTGATTGAGGTAGTGACCAACAAGGGAGCAAGGGAGTGCTAAATATGCATAAAAGCACGAATGAAGGCTTGTACCGAAGTAGGTAAGGCTTACTACAGAAAAGAAAAAACTTGTAGCATTCTGAAATTACAGCAGGGAAAAGACAAGAAAGGAAGGGATGGTAATGAGGTTGGAAAACTGAGTAGAATGGACTTGCAGGACATGGGGTAAACAGAAACGGGAGTGGGACATTTGAAGGCTTGTAACGTGATGGCAAACCTAAGTGTGTGTGTAACCAGTGTAGGAAGTTAGGACTGAACCTGATGATTTCAGTAAGGCAAGGACAGAAGTAGGAATGGAAGTAGAAGCTTGCAGTGGTTCGATATGCTGCAATCAGTCGGATGACTATTCTTGCATAGGCACTGAAATAAAAAAGGCAGACTGAGTGGGAGATGAGGTGAAGAATGTGAGAGAAAACAAAAGTTGTCATTAGAGAAGAATGAAACAAGCTGGGTCTTTGGTTAAGGTTGTAACAGGGTGAAACCGAGCTAAAGAAGAGATTAACGACAGAGGGAAAATGGCTCGGGCTGCAGCATAAAGATGGAAATAAAGGCCAGAGGTTGCAGTAAGAGTAGGATAAAAGTAGACCAAAGGTTGACCAGACAGTGGAATATGATATATGTATAGATATACTCTAAAGCTGTAGCCAAAAGAAGGAAGGAAAAGGGAAAAATAATTAGAAACGTGATAAGAAGAAAAACAGAGAGGAGGGGAGTTGCAGTGATAGAAAGCGAAATAGTATCATAAAACCCCGTTGAGGATAAGAAGAGAGACTGGAACACTAGGGGAACCGAGAGGAAAGAAGGACGAGGGGAAAAAGAGGGCCAACAAGGAAACTGAACTGAAGCATGTTGGAGGAGCATTGAAATAGGCCAGAACATGGCCAAGTAGGGGCAGTTGTTACGTGAGGAATAAGGCCTAGACAGACAAAAATTGTTAGGTTTGGTGGAGGCCGAGAGTTAGGAAGGAAGAATGTGTTGGATGAAACGGTGCTAAGTGAGGTTGCCTCTATTTTCCTTAGCTCGGTACTGGAACATTCACTATAATAGGGACAGGTGTGATGATATGGGAAAGTGTTACCAAGAATAAGGCTAGTGGAAGATGCGAAACAGAGGAATGATAGGGGGACATGTGGCTGGCAAGGTGGATAGGTGATGAAGAAGGTGATAGGTCGAGACAGAAGGCTAATCATGGTGATGTCGAATAACTAAGAAAGTGGTGGAAAAGATGAATGATGTAGCAACACCGAGAAGAATGAGGGAGACTAGGACCAGGACCCTTGGGTGAGCAATAGTAACTTGCGAAGAAGACGAGAACGAAGAAAGAATTTTAGCGGGAAAGGAAAATAAGTTCCAAAAAATGGATTTATATATATGTGTGTGTGAATATATAAATAAAATACTAAAAATTGAACAGAATGCACAGAAATTCAAGAAAAACTCAGGGAAGATAGTTCAGAAATATTATAAATGATGGGAGCCTTCGATTAGGTATTGACTACAGGTTGTTGAATAAGGCGACCATCAAGAATATGTACCCCGTTCCACGCATCGATGACTTACTAGATCAGCTTCGGGGAGTGTAGATCTTTTCTAAGATAGATCTGAGATTTGGGTACCATCAGTTAAGAATTCGGGATGGAGATGCACCCAAGACAGCTTTTTTGCACCCGATATGGTCATTTTGAGTTTATGGTTATGCCATTGGGGTTGACGAATGCTCCCACAGCTTTTATGTCATTGATGAATGAGGTGTTTCACCAGTATTTGGATCGATTTATTATCGTATTCGTCGATGATATTTTGCTGTATTCGAGATCTAGAGAGGAGCATGAGCATGACCTAAGTATAGTGCTACAGACCCTCCGAGAGAAGAAGTTATACGCTAAACTCAGTAAGTGTGATTTTTGGCTAGAGCATATCTCTTTTATGGGTCATATTGTATCGAAGAATGGTGTGTCAATGGACCCATCCAAGATTAAAGCAGTGGTTCTGTGGCAGAGACCCCAGACAGTCACAGAGGTCAGAAGTTTCTTGGGTTCAGCTAGGTATTATCGACTGTTTGTGGATGGATTCTCGAGATTAGCTACTCCATTGACACGTCCCACGAGAAAGAATGTTGAATTCATGTGGGACGATAGATGTGAAAAGAGTTTTTCAAGAGTTGAAACGAAGATTGACCACCGCTTCGATTCTCATTATTCCTACCAGCATAGGAGGTTTTTCTGTATATATAGATGCTTCGTACCAAAGACTTGGCTGTGTACTGATACAGGATGGGAAGGTAGTCACCTATGGATCTAGGTAGTTAAAGGATCATGAGAGGAACTACCCGACCCACGATCTAGAGTTGGCGACTGTAGTGTTTGCCTTGAAAATATGACGTCATTATCTATATGGTGAGAAATTTCAAGTATTTACTGACCACAAGAGCCTTAAGTGCCTGTTCTCACAAAAGGAGTTGAACATGAGACAGAGGAGGTGGCTTGAGCTTCTGAAGGATTATGATTGCTAGATCTTATACCACTCGGGTAAGGTGAATGTAGTAGTTGATGCACTAAGTAGGAAACACCTCGGGTTGGTATCGTATATGATGATCAGGGAACACGAGCGATTGGAATAGTTCGCGAGCCTTAGTTTGGATGTGACCCCGCCTGATACTGATAGTGGCTTTATGGTAGCTAGCCTACGGTTGGAACTAGATATGGTAGATCGTATCCGACAGGCTCAGCAATTGATCAGTAGTGCAGTGATATTATCAGGCAGATACAGAGGGGTACATATACTGATTTTAATTTGAGTTCAGATGGTTTGCTGAGGTTCGACGGTAGGATATGTGTTCCCAATGATCCAGAGACCAGGAAGTTGATTTTATCAGAAGCTCATTCGACGATGTATACACTGCATCCGAGAAGTAACTAGATGTATCAGAACCTTCGAAGAGTGTATTAGTGGTCAGGGATGAAGGGAGATGTAGCAGAGTATGTAGCAAAGTGTCTCGTTTATTAATAAGTGAAGGTAGAGCATTAGAAGCCTGCAGGGCTATTACAATCTCTACCTTTATCGACTTGGAAATAGGAGCATGTCATTATAGACTTCGTGATGGGTTTACCTAGGACCCGTAGGAATCACGGTGCGAATTGGGTAATAATTGATAAATTGACGAAATCGACACACTTCCTAGATATGAGAGCCACCGATACTTTGAGTACTTTAGCGAAGTTATATGTGTGCAAGATAGTGTGGTTACATGGTGTTCCAGTGAGCATGTTTCTGATCGGGATGCCCACTTCACTTCCCACTTTTTGGAATACTTTCAAGAAGCAATGGGGACTCAGTTAAGTTCTAGCACAACTTTCCATCCTTAGACAGATGGTCAGTCAGAGAGGACTATACAGACCCTGGAGGACATGTTGAGAGCATGTGCATTAGATTTTAGAGGCTCTTGGGATGACCATTTACCACTCGCAGAGTTCGCCTATAATAATAGTTATCATTCGAGTATCGGGATGATACCATATGAGGCTTTGTATGGTAGAAGATGTCGTTCCCTTATTGGATAGGAAGAGGTAGGTGATCGACTGATATTTGCTCTCGACTTAGTGAGACAAGCCTCTGAGGATTTCCAGTTGATTTGTGAGAGGTTATGAACAGCTTAGAGCAGACAAAAGAGCTATGCTGACAGGAGACGGAGACCATTGGAGTTTACAGTGGGTGAATCGGTATTTTTACGAGTTTCTCCTTCCAGGGGTATAACGAGGTTCAAAAAGAAAGGGAATTTAAGTCCTTGTTACATTGGACCGTTTGAAATACTTGATAGAGTGGGAGATAAGGCCTACAGGCTAGCATTACCACCCGAGCTAGCGGGCGTTCACAACGTCTTCCACATTTCTATGTTACGAAGGTACCACCCGGATCCGATACATGTGATTAGATATGAGTCATTGGAGCTCAAGGAGAACATGTCGTATGTTGAGAAATCGTTTCGGATATTGGATAGGAAGGAGAAAGTGTTAAGATCGAAGATGATTCCCTTAGTGAAAGTCTTTTGGCAACACCACACTGTAGAAGAAGCTACATGGGAGTTGGAGAGTTTGATGCGGGGGAAGTACCCCGAGATGTTCACCAACTAATTTATTCCAATTTGAAGGACCAAATTTCTCTAGTAGGGGAGATTATGTAAGACCCACTCTTGGGTTATGTATACTTTATGATTCATATGATGTAACACATTTCATACGTTAATTGAATCATAAGATGAACTTTTGACTTGAATGAAGTTGTATAGAGAATAAATGAGTATCATGGATACATGTAAGGTTAAATAAGGGCTGAAGTGGCCACAAACTAAACAAATGGAATTTAAAACCCTTTAGGTTGAAGATAAAGATTTAAAACACAAAATGATAATGCATGGACTGTGAATTCTGTGTATCCTTTCTGAGTTCAAGGAGTATACACAAGTTCCATAACATGAAAATCATAAGAAATGAACCTTTCCATGCTCTAAGTGTGAATGGATTGCAAAATGACTAGTGAAGCAATCAAATACAAGTTTCCCTTTGAAAATTTTAAAAAATTTGTAGCAGAAAGCCTGCAGATGAAGGCTAGATCGATCTCCTATTCAAAGTAAATCGATCCCTTGTTCAAGCAGAACAATTTCGAGTTAATTCTACCATAAGCAGATAGATCTCACCCATGAGTAGATCGATCTGTATTTGCTTCTTCCTAGCAGAGATTGATCCCTTCTAAAGTGCGGATAGATCTCGCCCATGAGTAGATCGATCTGCATTTGCTTCTTCCTAGTAGAGATCGATCCCTTCTAAAGTGCAGATCGATCTCCATTTGATCCTATTGAGAGTAGATCTATTTCCCTATAAGCAGATCGATCTCTAGTTGCTTCTGCCAAGCAAAGATCGATCTCTCCTCATGAGCAGATCGATCTCGGTTACTTCTGCCAAGCAAAGAACGATCTCTCCCCATAAGTAGATCGATCTCCAGTTACTTCTACCAAGAAAAGATAGATCTCTCCATAAAGAGCATATCGATCTCTCCCTGACAAGCCTGAATATTTCGATGATCCAAACCAAGAGAAGATCGATCTCTCCCCAATGAGCAGATCGATCTCTCCCATTACAAACCTGGCAATTTCAATAGCTCAAACCAAGGGAAGATTGATCTCTTACCCTAGGAGATCGATCTCACCACCCCTACTCTATAAAAACCCAAGGCCAAACCTCTTTCTTCAGCAAATCAACACATTCCTCCATTTTTCACCCAAAAGACAAAGCTTTCTCACTCTAGAATATACCCCCTTCCAAAAAGATTTGAGAAAAAGCTATTAGAGCAAAGTTGTCCATTGTGGCAAAGTGAACAACATAGCTTGGAGCCAACATTCAACTTATTGGATTAAAGAAGCAAATGAGTCTTCTTATTTGGGACTAGAGGAAAGTCAGGCACTGTGAGTTTCCAATACACTAACTCTAAGTATGTTTATCTATATGTTGTTGTGAGTAGATTGATGTATGAATTGTTGGTTGAAACTACCTAGAATAGGATGAATCAAGCATGACCTAGAATGGGTTTAATGTGAGAAAATGAGATATGGTGGATTTAATGATTAATGGATTATACTAAGGTGTTAGTAGTGTTATGTGCATGATTTTAAGATGGTTTTGTGAAATAAGTTTATTGAATAGGATGAGGTTATGTAATGAGCGTATAAGGTGTTTGTGAAAATGCATGAATGAATAGAAGAACTAAGGTTAGAGCAATACAAACCAAGTGCTTGATTAGATAACTAAGAGAGTTTACTAAACCAAATTGGACTAAGAATGGTGTGATGGATGTTCAACCCCCATGCCATGGTCGAATGTGACTATAGGCCAAACTTGAATTCAATTGGTTCGATAAGGTTGATAGACCTAGAATTTGGTCCAACGAGTGATAATGAGCCTAAGGAGATCAATGGGCCTAGGTGAAATGATAAGTGTAATTGAAATCTACATAAGAAGAGAATTAGGCTCAATAAGATATGTTAACTAGGATCAAGTCAGAATATGAGTTATTTGTAATTAACTCATGTGATAAATGAATGTTTGCAGCTCTTGCGGATATATTTCAGCCAATTAAGCCCGATCACAAAAAGAGGAAAAGGAAGAAGGAGTTGCTTCACAGAGAATTAAGGTAAGGGAATTATGTTGGCCCCTAGAGGTATCTGTACTCATTTTTGGGTGCATAAGGGTTTTCTAGAATGTTTGTGAGTCATAGGAAAGGAATTAAATGTTTGAAGGGCAAAGAAGATTGGGATTTGGGAAAAGTTCATGAAAAATAAGAATCATGATGTTTTGAATCCTTTTACTAACCTTTTTAGCATGTGGATTGGTAGGTTGGCTAGCATTTAAATGCTTTACAAGAAAATAGTTTGATTTGGTCTTAGTAACCATGCTTTGCAAATAGATTAGCCACCTACATGAGTTTTGTGGAAATAAAGCGTGCTAGAGCGCTGCTCGCATGAAATTTGATATGTTTTTACATGCATGAGTGCTGGAGCCTAGCTCACTCTAGTTTTCACATGGATTTTACTATATAGTGCTAGAGCATAGGTCGCACTAGAGTTTTACATGCATGACTGCTGGAACTTAGCTCGCACTAGTTTTCACATCGATTTTGACATTGTATTGGAGCGTTGCTGCACTAGATGTCCACTTTATACTTATTGCTGTGCTAGAGATTACTCGCACATGATTTTTATGACATGTTGGGAGTCGTGCTAGGAGCTTCGGGTAGGCTATGTGCCATGCCGATTAAATAGGCTCGCACGTGCGTATTGAGATGAGGTAGGATATCATGTGATGATATGGGTCCATAGAGTATGTTGTACCGTGCATATAGCATGGAGTATGTTGTACCGTGTATGGATATATATATATACCATCTTCGGATGATGAATACTCTACTATGGACCGACGGGTTGGACGTGACCCACCTCTCGTGCTGAATGAGATATAGGTGATACCCTACACACTAGGATCTGTGTAGCCTGGGCTCACAGTGGATATGGCCATAGTCCCAGTTATTTCCCTTATTATTATTTTCCTATCTCACGTGTCACTTGATTTATGATAAATCCATGGTTTAAAATTGTTTTGTGGGTCAAGTCAGTCCAAGGGAGGGGCTGAATCCTGACGAATAGTGAATTTTGTGATGATTTGTGTTGAGTAAGAAATGCTTTTAAGTGCACCTCACATGATGATTTTCCATGCTTTAACTACTACTTATGCATGATGATTTCCAGGCTTTGATTAAGAATTGTGCACTGATTTGATTAGCATGAATTGCTTTACATATCATGAACACGAGTATGAATTGATGTTTTGGAGTATGACAAGTAAATGCTTGGTTTTATGCATGGCATCACGATCACGTAGATAGTACAGTTATCTACCTGCTCGCATGATTGCCTTATTGAGTACATGGTTTGTTCACCCCCTTATTTTCCCCCTCTACAGAGCACTTTCAGTAGATAGAGAGCGACTGAGGATTGGATTTTTTGTGTTTGCTGCATCCCATCACACAAGGTATACAGATTTGTATAGTTTTGTATCTAGACATGCCAAAGCACATTAATATTTTGAATTTAATTTTTGGGATGTAAAGAATTGTAAACACATGTAAACAACAACTCTGATTTAGAAATACAAGTGTTTACGTTTAAATGAATTGTAAATTGAAATAATTTGATTGGATGAGATTGGCACTGATACGCAGCCCAACTGTTGGTAGTGATGCTTTTCACGATCAAGTAAAGTAAAGGTAAAGAACACCAATAGAAATGGATTAAATAAAAAACGAAAAATGAAACATTTGTAGTAAATTTTCGGTGGATTGAGGGTCGTGACAGAGACTGTTAGATTTCACTATTTGATCTAATATTGACTTGTAGTCCAACTAAATTGTATGGAAATTTGGGTCGTTACAGAAGTTGGTATCAGAGTAAGGTTGGCCTGATACGAGTCGATATTAAAAGTGAGAGAAATTTTTAAAAGTTCACATCACCAGCATTACTGTACATTTTTTAGATACAAACGGTATACATGGTTGTGCTTTATTGAAAATTATGTCATTGAATGAAGGGAAACTGATAGATATGGCTGGTTGGTATTGTAGCCATACTAGTAGACGAAAATGAATCGTTCCTTGAGGCCGTAGAGATAGGCCCGAGAGATGTAGTGAACCCTCGTCTGAGTGTACACCTTATCGTTTCAATGGAAATATTTGGAGTTCGCTTCGTAAAATTTAATCGCGACATGGAAATAATGATGACATTATCGGGTCAAGTGATAGTGGCCTCGTGATAATGATAACGAATGAGGTGTGACTGAGAGCATGACTGAGACAATTTCAGAAAATATTTCACTATTATATACTGGAGTCAAGAATCCCATTGTAATGGAAAACTTGAATAAATGAATTGGAAAACCTATATGGATTCGTAGGGTATGATGGTGAAGTTAATAGACTGAGGCAAATTCGGAAGGTTGAGCCTCTGTTTTTTTCGATGAGGTTAAGAATTCAACAATTACGGAATATTAGATAAATGCGATGGAGAAACCCTATGGAATTTTTGTAGTAACTCTACCGAGAAAGTTGCTTTTGCAACTATTGTGGTAAAGAATTGGGGAAGTTATGTGAACTTTTGAAGTGCAATAAAGTAGCTTTCGCAGCATTAGTATCAAAATGAAAAGTCAAGCTGAGAGGGAAATTCCTCGATTTAATCCGAGAGCCGACATTAGAGAATTACATGTGATGTATTTCTAAAGGCCCTTAGACGGCAACACATTGCAGATGAAATAAAGTGGCAATTATAGATGAAATGAGTGAATTGGACATAAGGAAACAAGTCCGAGAATGAATATGAAATTAAATAGATTTGGAAGGAGTACAATCCCGATAAGTAGACATATGAAATAGAGGAAGTCCAGAAAACTCGTAGGATGTACTAAGATCCTCAATCGAGCTTAATTAGCTCAATTGGATGTTATTTTAAGGAAGCAGTGCACAAGGCGCAACTGTGATGATATGAAATGTATATTTCGAGGTTACAAAAAAAGGGAAAGGTAAAGAGAGTGACAGAAAAGAGATCTACTAAGGAAAAAATGATTACATAAATTATATGATATCAGGATTATCAGATCGAGTGATTCACTTTGTGGTACTGATGTTAATTGTTAAGGAGATTCGGAGTCTTTTGGATTACGTTTTATTAAGAATCGGTGTCAATCAGATTCTCCCAAAACAGAGGATATAAAGCAATGGGAAAGACCTAAAACTGTTAAGAAGATTTAGAGTTTTGAGGGTATAAAGAGACTTTGAAATATTATGTTGGCTCTACCGAGAGGGGGGGTGAATCGATTTTCTAATGTTAATGGCAAATTTTAAATTAATTCTAATTTAATTAGTAAATGATAGTGAGCAATATAATAAAATTAAACAATTTAATGCAAGATAGGGAAGAGAGAAACAAACACAATCGCTTATAGAGGTTCGGCCAAACTCTTGCCTACGTCCTCTCTCCTTGACCCTCTTGTCAAGTGCTTTCTTTCTCTCCTTCAACAGAAGTTACAATCTTCCTTTTTCAGGTTAAGGAATAACCTCTCTACCCTTTGCAATACAAAGATGTATTCACCCTTTTACAATTTTATCTCACTGAGGAACAATCCTCTTCTCTTTTAAGGTAAGGATGAATACAGAATCGAGCTTTTAATGTGGGTAGGACAATTATAGCTTTTGCACTTAAGCTTATACAACAAACTCAATAAATGAGGAATGAAGACACAAGGAATGAAAGTATTAAACTCTTGAGAATGTAAGAAAATGTGCAGCAATAGTGTCTCTCTTCTCATTGTCTTCAATGCTTGTTTAAATACTGAAGGATTGGTGGTTGGAGCATTAAATGCTATTTTTCCCATTGAGATTTTTGCAGAACTAGCCGTTGGGTACCTCCAGTAGAGTGCCAGATCGATCTGCCATCTTGGCCAGATCGATCTCTTAGTTATAAATCCTGCAAGATCAAAGCACAATAACACAAGGAGATCGATCTCATAGGTTAGCAGATCGATCTCTTAATTTGAAAATGATAAGGGAGATCGATCTGTCGAATAGGCAGATCGATCTGCCATGCAATCTTGTAGTGTGGAGATCGATCTCTCAATAACCCAGATCGATCTCCTTTGCTCTCTGACTTTGAGGAGATCAATCTCTTCCTTACCAGATCGATCTAATAAGCTCTCTATTTGAGTGTAGATCGATCTCATAACCCTTATAGATCGATCTCACTCTTCCTCAATACCTTTGTATAGGTTCAAGGCTTGGCAGATAGATCTCATGTCTTCCTGAGATCGATCTCTCATCTAAGAAAAACCCAGGAGATCGATCTCTCATAACCCAGATCGATCTCTCATCTATAGAAAACCCAGGAGATCGATCTCTCATAACCCAGATCGATCTCTTATCTATAGAAAACCCAGGAGATCGATCTCTCATAACCCAGATCGATCTCTCATCTACAGAAACTCCAGGAGATCGATCTCTCATAACCCAGATCGATCTCTCATCTACAGAAACTCAAGTTCTGGTACTTATAACTTCTAAACATGTTTTTATATCATCTTTATATTATTGAATTTACTTGTTTTGTCATTTCAAAATATATTATCACAACAATCTCCCCCTTTTTGATATGACAAAACTTTATTCAATCAACATGTTTAGTTGCCTATTTTCATTTTGCACAAACTCCCCCTTTTTGTAAACTCCCCCTTACTTTAGGCTTTTGATCTCTAAACTTTCTTAACTCCCCCTCATTTTAATCATTCCTTTTAAGCCATTAGATATGATTCTTAAAATAATTTAAACATGTTTTAACCAATGCATGTGATCTTAACATATTTCTTCTCCCCCTTTTTGTCATATCAATGGTAAGAAGGAAATCTAAACAATACTCTGTCATTTCAAATTAACATTTCATTCAATAACACAAAGGGCAGTTCATTCAAGCAAATTGAGTTTAAACAACAAAGAGTAATGAAAACATATAACAAAACTAGATCTAGCAACTAAGTCCTATGGTGGAGGAGGAAATCGATCCATGAGATCCTCAACGTGAGTGCGAGTGACTTGAAACTCATCAAACAACGCCTCCTGAGTCTCGTGAAGATTTGCAAAGCCTGCATCCACTTTGCGGTTCAGTTCCTCGAACATCCACTGCTGAGTTGCATGAAGGTTTGCAAAGCCTTCATCGATCTTTCGGTTCAGTGCACTCAACATTGTCACAATGGACTCTATATCAGTGATTGAGGTAGCAGGTGCAGTGGGCTGAGGAGTCGAGGATGATGGACCCTCAGTCGGTGCAGCCGGTGGATCTACAGGTTCTTTGAAGGGATCTTCCTCCATAGCCGCAGCAGACTGCTGTTCCCTCTTCTTCTTCCAGTCGCCCCGGAAGTCCTTGTAGTAGCCCATGTGATGGAGTGTCCCGATGTTGAGGACACTCTTTGGAGATGGCATTTCACATGTTTCACAACTACTGTCCACTCCGAGTCGTTGGAGAAAGTATGCCAATGGTTGCGGAAACACGATCGTTGTGGCTTGGCCACGTACAATCTTCAACCAGTCTTGATATATAAAGTGGACGAGGTTGGGTTTTTGACTGGTGGAGTGAATGTGATGAATCCAAAACCTATCTAACCGCCTAACGGTGGAGTGACGGGTACCGAATGGGCAAAGGTTCCACGATATGATGAGGTGGAGTAGCCGGGGGTGCATTGGGAGGTCACTCGCCTTATCCCCGAAAATATCAAACTCCAAAGGGACTTCCTCATATTCGTTTGTCAAGCCTTCATCGCGTATGTCAAACGCTTTGGCAAGGACTTCAGGGTCTACGACAATGGATTTACCCATGACATACGTAGTAAATCCGAGAATGTTACAAGTGTCGTGAGGATCATAGTTAAGTTCGGCATTGGAAAAGAATGCTCGAACGATATTTGGAGGTACGGGAGTGTTGATTTTTAGAAAAGACATCCAACCAAAATCTTCAAATTTAGATAGATACGGAAAATCAATGCGGTTTAGGAAGGAGAAATCGATTGTGCGCCAATGTTTAATTGGCATGGTAGAAAAATATTCTTCAAACCGCTTCCTTTTCGCAGGTGTTTTAAAACACCTGTTGAAGGTAGCAACGGAAGAGGGAGGAATGGATTGAGAGGATGACCCGGGTTCTACATTAGATCGGGGAGGTTTTTGGCCTACTCTCTTAAGTCGAGGCATGGTTCTAGACACTAGTTTGAATCTTAAGGCTAGTTCTCTAGATACCTATCCAATGGAACAGTGTAAAAATTACCCTAACTAAGATTACACAAAAACTGGACAAATTTTGAAGAAAAATTTACCAATGTAGGTTACTTGACCCTGATTGATGAGAGATTTAGGCAAGATTCTTACCGAAGATCGATCTGGAGGGAGAATTGAAAGAGGATGTGCGACAGGAGCTTTAGGGATTTGAGAATTGGAATTTTGAAATTTGGGATTTTTCGCCAGATTTTATAGTCCAGGGCACAGGAGATCGATCTGTCGAGACGACAGATCGATCTGTCATTTCCAGAAGCCCAAAGAGATCGATCTGTCGTATGCACAGATCGATCTGTTGGCTAACAGAGGCTTAAGGAGATCGATCTGTCGCATGCACAAATCGATTTGCTGTTTGACAGAGGCTTAGGGAGATCGATCTGTCAAATGCATAGATCGATCTTCAGAATACAGAGGCTTGAAGAGATCGATATGCTGTATGCACAGATCAATCTTCTGTTTAACAGAGGCGTAAGGAGATCGATCTTATGGATAGAAGATCAATCTGCTTAGCTTAACCTTAATGTTTTAGGCTTGTTGGAAGTATGGAGATCGATCTATATTGATGGGAGATCGATCTCTCATCCTTGTTGCCCAGAAAAATCTTTGTAAAACTCTTTTAAAATCAACTTAAAACCAAGATTTTGAAGCATAAATATCTTAAGGGATATTCATGAGTCCTAATTCACCTCTAAGGATACAAAACCTATCTCTATCAAGGGGTTTGGTGAATATATCAGCTATTTGATGTAAAGTGTCAATGTACTCTAGAATTATATCCCCTTTTTGCACATGGTCTCTAAGGAAGTGATGCCTAATCTCTATGTGCTTGGTTCTAGAGTGTTGAATAGGATTTTTAGATAGATTAATGGCACTAGTATTAACACATTTAATAGAGACTTGTTTCATGTCAATACCATAATCTTTCATTTGTTGTTTAATCCACAACACTTGAGCACTACAACTACCTGCTGCTATGTATTCCGCTTCAGTTGTGGACTGAGCCACACTGTTTTATTTCTTGGAGAACCAAGAGATTAATCTATTTCATAAGAATTGGCAAGTACCTGAAGTACTTTTCCTATCTATTTTGCATCCCCCAAAATCTGCATCTGAAAATGCATGAAGTGCAAAGGTAGAGTCCTTGGGGTACCAAAGTCCTAGAGAGGGAGTGTCCTTAAGGTATCTAAAGATCCTTTTAGTGGCTAATAAATGTGATTCCCTAGGAGAGGATTGAAATCTAGCACAAAGGCATACACTAAACAAAATATCTGGTCTACTTGCAGTTAAATAAAGCAATGAGCCAATCATAGACCTATAGAGTTTAGTGTCTACACACTTACTACTTTCATCCTTATCAAGCTTGATGTTGGTGCCCATTGGAGTTGCTTGAGGTTTGCAATTGTCCATTCCAAATCGCTTGAGCAAATCCTTAGTATACTTTGCTTGATTGATGAAGGTTCCATCTTTTGTTTGCTTTACTTGAAGTCCCAAGAAGAATGTGAGTTCTCCCATCATGCTCATTTCAAATTCTCCTTGCATGATCTTAGCAAACTCTTGACATAAAGACTCATTAGTTGAACCAAAAATAATATCATCCACATACACTTGTACAACTAGTAAATCTTTATTTTTATTTTTGATGAATAAGGTGGTATCCACTTTTCCTCTTGAAAATCCCTTTTCTATTAAGAATTTTGACAACCTTTCATACCAAGCTCTAGGAGCTTGTTTCAAGCCATAGAGTGCCTTAGATAATTTAAAAACATGTTCAGGAAATTCATGATTTTCAAAGCCAGGAGGTTGTTCAACATAGACTTCTTCATTAATGAAACCATTTAAGAATGCACTTTTTACATCCATTTGATATAACTTGAAGTTTTTATAGCATGCAAAGGCAAGTAACATTCTTATTGCCTCTAATCTAGCTACCGGTGCATAGGTTTCATCATAATCTATACCTTCCTCTTGTCTATATCCTTGTGCAACTAACCTAGCCTTGTTCCTTATGATCACACTATTTTAATCCATCTTGTTCTTGAATATCCATTTAGTTCCAATTATAGAGTGTCACGCCCCGGAAGTGAGGAAAATAGGGCTAATTTAAAACTTTTTACTCATTAATTCACAATTAAGGGTGCATTCCTGTGCAGTGTCATACATTATCGTATTTATCGTACCTCAGGATCTCATCACTAGAAATTATATATCATATCAAATACATTAATCCATCTCAAGTTAATTAATCCTAATACATCTCATACAATGTTATACATCAAGTGTCTGCAATTACAGTAAATTGTCTGGGTACATGAAAAGATAAAAGATACCTCAAAATACAATATATGGCATGGAACTCAAGTCCTCCACTAGCCACTACTCCGTACGTCTCAGGAAAACCCTTTTCACTTGAAGAAATCTGGGGGGAAAGAAAACAGGGTGAGCTTCTAAATCGCTCAGTAAAGGGGGTAAGGGACTCATTTCATAAACCAAAATGCACATCACAAAATATTTATTTATATGTGAAACTCATTAATCTCATTTGAAAACCATAGCATGAAAGTACTCAAAACGACATTCTCATGTCTCAAATCATGTGAAAACATGAAGTAAAAGGCTCAGTCTAGAGCAATAACAAAGCATGTGAAAATAATGCGATAAACGCTTTCTTAATGAACGTGATAAAATCACTGAAATAGTAATGCACGTGGCACAGCAACTAAACACATGTGGCATAGCCACTGATTTAAATTCACACGTGGCATAGCCACTAAGCACACGTGGCATAGATACTGATTTAAATTCACACGTGGCACAGCCACTAAGTACACGTGGCATAGCCACTGAGTTAAATTTACACGTGGCACAGCCACTAAACACACGTGGCATAGCCACTGAGTTAAATTTACACGTGGCACAGCCACTAAACACACGTGGCATAGCCACAGGATAGGGTTTCACGTGGCAACGGCCACTAATTAGGGGTTCTCACGTGGCAACGGCCACCAAATAGGGTTTCTCATCTGGCAACGGCCACCAAATGGGGTATCACGTGGCAACGGCCACCAATAGGGTTTCTCACGTGGCAACGGCCACCAAATGGGGTTTCTCACGTGGCAACGGCCACCAAATGGGGTTTCACGTGGCAACGTCCACCAATAGGGTTTCTCACGTGGCAACGGCCACCAAATGGGTTATCACACATGGCAACCGCCACCAAGTATACGTGGCATAGCCACAGAATGGGTTATTCTCGCGTTACCAGAAAGGAGAAGAATCGGGCTTACATGCTACCAGAGCAATGCCCGGTATGTACTCAAAATTACACACCTAAGTCTTAATCACATAAGACTAGTTTGCCTTCACGTAGAACTCATAGTGGTTTTTCTCTTATTAAACTCATTTGAAAACTGTTTTGTACTCAACACAAAACATAATAAAACCGAGTTCCAACCGGCAAAGCACGCACACATTTCTCAAATCTCGATATTGCCTTAATGTAGAGCCCAATTCATTACTCACACAAATTTGACGGTTTATAAAGCAATTTCACACTCAGCTTATAAACGCATAAAATATTGGGCTCCAACCGGCTATAAAAATCGTGTGCAATTATATCTCAACACAACACTCAACATGCTTGTTTTATAAACCACAAATCATGCTATAATAGTTTACAAATCACATACACAAATGGTTTAGATTTCCCTTACCTCTTTGCACCTCGTATAGTGAAATCGTTTCCCCCGTATCACAGACTAGCCTCGCATTCCACTCTGGAACTCCCGAGCTGTCCAAACGATGTTAAAACATCAATACTCAATTATCTCATCAACCTCAATTCTCAAAATCGAGCATAATTGCTCATAACACCTGAAATCTCTTGATTCTCGTAACTCTACCCCAAACTACACTCTCATTCACAACATCTCAACGTTCTACATTTCTCATGCCAATTATCTATGCTAATTCACCACATTGTCTAAATTTCTATTTATAGCTCAAATTCCCAAAATTGCTAAATATCATTATCACTCCAACCACATTGCAATTTCATCAATCCCTAATCATTTCTCAGCTATTTCAACACAATGACAACCACCATTATCATCAAAATCATCTCAAATATCAAGATCGAGGTTTAGAAATTACCCAAAGCTTGTGAGACGCACAACCCACGCCTCGATTTGATTCATCCTTCAATTTCCAAGTATGTTGTTCTCCCTTTAAAGAGGAACAACTTTCCTTCTTGCCACAACTTCTGATTTGGCCAAAAATGGGTGCTTTGGATGAGTGAGAAAGCTAGGTTTCGGTAAAAATGGGGGTTGGAAGAGAGAGAAAGTGAGATTACAGGAGAAAAACAGGGGTTCCTTATATAGGCTGAGGGCAGGAGATCGATCTGGCTCTTGATGAGATCGATCTGCATTTGAATTTTTGGGACGATTTGGGCAATTTTATGCCTAGGAGATCGATCTGTCGAGGGGTGAGATCGATCTCTTTATGGCTTTATGAGATCGATCTGCTCCTTGAGGAGATCGATCTTCTCCCAACAGAATCATTTGGAGATCGATCTCTTCCTCATGAGATCGATCTTCTCTCAAACAGAATCATAAGGAGATTGATCCTCTTCCATTGGAGATCGATCTGCTCCTCAAGTTCCTCCTTCCTTGTCATTTTTAACTCACCAGATCGATCTCTCCTTCTCCCAGATCGATCTGTCCTCATAACTTCACACTTATTTTAACACTTAACATATAAATCTCCAATTATCATTCCCATAATTCACTTAGCTCAATAAATTACACTTCAAATTCTTATTACATCATTAAAATATATCTAAAATTCTCAGATCTCACATCCTCCCCACCTTAAATAGAATTTGGTCCTCCAAATTCAACTCAACTAGTCGAATAGATGGGGGTATTTCTCCTTCATGAGTCTCTCTAGTTCCCACGTTGCCTCTTCCCTTGAGTGATGTTTCCATAAAACTTTCACTAATGGGATGCTCTTGGTTCTCAGTACCTTCTCCTTTCTATCGAGAATCCGGACGGGTTCCTCAGTGTAGCTCATATCCTCTTGAATGTCCATCTCGTCATACTCTATGACATGAGAAGGGTCCGGGTGGTACTTCCTCAACATAGACACATGAAAAACATTGTGTATTCCGGACATCTGTGGGGGTAATGCTAATCTGTAAGCTACATCTCCCACTCTCTCAAGAATCTTGAATGGTCCTATGTATCGAGGACTCAATTTCCCTTT
Organism: Firmiana major; assembly: GCA_033439115.1. NCBI lineage: Eukaryota > Viridiplantae > Streptophyta > Magnoliopsida > Malvales > Malvaceae > Firmiana > Firmiana major. The sequence goes on from CM065905.1 coordinate 48,063,916, forward strand.
CTTCCCAAATCGCATGATACCCTTACTCGGTGATATTTTCAGAAATACTGCATCACCAACCTCAAACTCGAGTGGCTGTCTACACACACCCGCATAGCTTTTCTATCTACTTTGTGCAGCCTGTAACCTCTCACATATGAGTTTCACACTCTGTTCGGCTTGCTCAACAAGCTCGGGAGCATTTATCTTTCTGTCACCGACTTCTTCCCAAGCTACAGGGGATCTACACCTCCTACCATATAGAGCCTCAAAAGGTGCCATTCCAATACTAGCATGATAGCTGTTATTGTATGCAAACTCTGCTAGGGGCAGGTGATCATCCCATGATCCCTTAAAATCCATCGTACACGCCCTCAACATATCCTCCAGGGTCTGAATAGTCCTCTCTGACTGACCATCTGTCTGAGGATGATAGGCGGTACTAAAACTCAATCGAGATCCCATGGACTCCTGAAACTGGGTCCAAAATCTAGAAGTAAATCGAGAATCTCTATCAGAAGTAATACTCACTGGAGCCCCATGTAATCTAGCTATCTCGCTGACATACAGCTCAGCTAAGGCATCCACAGTATCTGTGCTCTTGATGGCAAGGAAGTGGGCACTCTTGGTCAATCTATCCACAATGACCCATATCGCGTCATGACCTCTTCGGGTCCTTGGTAAACCCATAATAAAGTCCATAGTGACATGCTCCCATTTCCATGTAGGTACAGGTAAAGGCTGTAGTAGTCCTCCGGGCTTCCGATGCTCAGCTTTCACTTGCTGGCATACTAAACACCTGGCCACATACTCTGCCACGTCTCGTTTCATACCACTCCACCAATACACCTTTCTTATGTCTCGGTACATCTTAGTACTCCCTGGGTGCATGGTGTATCGCGAGCAGTGGGATTCTCTTAGTATCTGTCTCTTTAGGGTATCATCGTCCGGTACACAAATCCATCCTCTGAACCTCAATAATCCATCCTCACTGATGGTGAGATCCGACTGCGAACCCTGTTCAGCTTAGCTAACCATATCGATCGATCTCTGATCACTGCGCTGCCCAGTTCTAATCTGATCCATGATCCTGGGCTCTATTCGCAAGCTAGCCACAAATCCAGTCTCTATCTCTTTAACTCTGATCCGAAGTTCGACAAACTGCTCCAGTAAATCCCATTCCCTGATCATCATAGCAGATATCATACTCTTCCTGCTCAGGGCATCAGCAACCACATTCGCCTTGCCCGGATGATATAGAATCTCGCAGTCATAATCCTTAAGGAGTTCCATCCATCTCCTTTGTCTCATGTTTAACTCTTTCTGATCAAAGAGATATCTCAAACTCTTGTGATCAGTGAAGATCTGGAATCTTTCCCCATATAAGTAGTGTCGCCAGATCTTCAAAGCAAATACCACAGCGGCTAACTTCAAATCATGCGTGGGGTAATTTCGCTCATGGTCTTTCAGCTGTCGCGATCCATACGCGACCACTCTTCCGTGCTGCATAAGCACACACCCCAATCCTTGATGAGATGCATCACTATACACCGAGAATCCTCCTGATCCCTCAGGAATAGTTAACACAGGTGCCACTGTCAACCTCCTCTTTAATTCTTGAAAACTGAGCTCACATTGATCAGTCCATATAAATGGAGTCTCTTTGCGCGTGAGCTTAGTTAAAGGGGCGACAATCCTGGAAAATCCTTTCACAAATCTTCTGTAATACCCTGCTAAACCAAGGAAGCTTCGTACCTCAGTAACTGTCCTCGGTCTCTCCCAATTAAGCACAGCCTCCACCTTGCTTGGGTCCACTGATACCCCTTCCTCTGAGACCATATGACCAAGGAAAGCTATCCGATCCAGCCAAAACTCACACTTACTAAGCTTTCCATATAATTGCTTATCTCGAAGTATTTGTAGTACTAACCACAAATGCTGTGCATGCTCCTCATACGACTGAGAGTATACCAGGATATCATCAATAAAGACTATCACAAATTTATCCAGATAGTCTCTGAACACCTCGTTCATCAACCTCATAAATGCTGCAGGGGCGTTCGTCAATCCAAAGGACATCACCAGAAATTCATAATGGCCATACCTCGTCCTGAAGGCCATCTTTGGAATATCTTCTTCCTTGATCCTCAATTGGTGATAGCCCGATCTCAAATCAATCTTAGAAAAGACTGAGGCCCCTCTCAGCTGATCAAGTAGATCATCAATCCTGGGCAATGGGTATTTATTCTTCACCGTGGCTTTATTCAACAACCGATAGTCTACGCATAATCTGAGACTACCGTCCTTCTTCTGACAAATAAAATCGGTGCTCCCCACGGTGAAACACTGGCCTTAATGAACCCTTGATCCAATAACTCCTGTAGTTGCTTCTTTAATTCCTCAAGTTCCACTAATGCCATCCTGTAGGGAGGTTTAGAGATCGGCTGAGAATCTGGTACCAAACCAATGGTAAACTCCAGCTCTCTCTCTGGTGGTAAACCTGGTAATTCATCTGGGAAAACATCCAGAAATTCACACACCACAGGTATAACCTCAATCCTCGGATGTTCCCGCTCATCGTCTGAGATGAGTGACTCATAACCTTCACATGAACAATCATATTTAATATTCTCCAAAATAATATTAAAATTCTCAAATTACTTACTAGAATTCCACATATTCATTTCCTCAATATCTCAATCGTACACTGTAAGCTTCAGGTAGGGAGAAAGTTACAATCTTAGTGTAGCAATCTAAACTCACTCGATTGGTTGCCAACCAATCCATCCCCAAAATTACATCAAACCCATGTATATTCAACATGATTAGATCTGCTAACATCACTCTATCTCCCACCTTTATCTCACATCCTCTACAGATTAACTCAGTTCTCTGGGATTCACGCATAGGGGTATTTACATGTAGTATATATTCTAGAGGTTCAAACTTCAAGTTTAATCTACTTGCAAAATGCTCAGAAATAAACGAATGCGTGGATCCCGAATCAATCAACACATGAGCCTTATGATTACAGATAGAGAGTGTACCTCTTATAGTTTCTGCAGAAGTGTCAGCAGTCTCCTTATCTAGGGCAAACACACGTCCCTGGGTAACAGGTCTCTTTCCTTTCTCTGCAGCAGTGGCCCGTCTCGGGGGATTCACTCTTTGAGGCTGTTGTCTAGTGGGCTCCAAGACATGTGGTTTCTGAGGTTGAGGGCAATCCTTCACCATGCGACCCATGTCTCCACATCTAAAACATCCATGGATCGACCCAATACAACTTCCCTCATGCATTCGGCCACAATTTCTGCAAAACCTTGTCTCTGGCCTTGCATCTCGAGGGGTCTCTCTAATGTTAGGGTACCCTCTGGGTCTCTCTAATCTGCCCTTCTATACCTCAATCCTTCCCCTTCTGAAGGAACCTCTCCGAGCCTCTGTTTGGAAAATCGCTGGCCTCTTGCCCTTATCTCTATTCATCGCTCTGAGCTCATTCTGGGATTGTACCATCTCAATTCCTCTTTCAATCTCTTGTGCTCCTCTCAGAGCATCTCCAAGCTCAGTAATACATAGCCCTATCAATCTATCTCTGATGACGGGCTTCAACCCATACACAAACTTCTCTGTGCGGAGCTCTTCACTCTAGAAGGTCTCTGGGTCATATCTCAATAGCGTTGTGAATTAGCTCTCATAGTCATCCACAGACATGTCACCCTGTACCAAACTCAAAAACTCGGCCTGTTTCTTTCTCTGGGCGGCTTGTGGTACATATTGGGTCCTAAAGGCTGTCTGTAACTCTTCCCAACCAATCACATCCTGGCGGGACATCAGAACACCCTGGGTAGTACCCCACCAATCTCGAGCTCTTCCTTTCAACATATAGATACTCATACTGACCCTCTCAGCATCGGTGCACCCCAGATAATCAAATATAATTTTCAACTCCGTCAGCCACTCCTCAGCCTCTGTAGGATCCTTCTTTCCCCTAAACACGGGTGGATTCATCTTCAGAAAATCCTTCAGTCGGGCCATACTTCTATCATCAGGCTGAGTGACGGGAGGTATTGGGGGTATGGGAGGTCCTTGTGGTGGTGTAGGAATAGTACCCGAGGCATTAACTCCAAAGTGTTGCACGAATAACGCTGCCATCTGCTCAAAACCTTGCCTCACATCGGTCTCAATCCGATTAAATCGAGAGTTAGGACTCTCTGGTTGTGGGACAGGTGGCGGAGGGGACTCTGCCTGCCTCCTCGAATGACCTCGTCGTCCACTCATTCTCTACCTTAACTCGTCTCCTGCGCGTACATATCGGAATCGATTGAAATCTCAATCCTCAATTTCAGTTCATGACCAGACTATTACAGACACTTGGGATGTATTCTATTTCACTTAACCGACACTGACAGTACTGGACACCCTAAGCTCTGATACCAAGAAAACTCTGTCACGCCCCGAAAGTGCGGAAAATAGGGCTAATTTAAAACTTTTTACTCATTAATTCACAATTAAGGGTGCATTCCTGTGCAGTGTCATACATTATCGTATTTATCGTACCTCAGGATCTCATCACTAGAAATTATATATCATATCAAATACATTAATCCATCTCAAGTTAATTAATCCTAATGCATCCCATACAATGTTATACATCAAGTGTCTGCAATTACAATAAATTGTCTTGGTACATGAAAAGATAAAAGATACCTCAAAATACAATATATGGCCTGGAGCTCAAGTCCTCCACTAGCCACTACTCCGTACGTCGCAGGAAAACCCTTTTCACTTGAAGAAATCTCGGGGGAAAGAAAACAGGGTGAGCTTCTAAATCGCTTAGTAAAGGGGGTGAGGGACTCATTTCATAAACCAAAATGCACATCACAAAATATTTATTTGTATGTGAAACTCATTAATCTCATTTGAAAACCATAGCATGAAAGTACTCAAAACGACATTCTCATGTCTCAAATCATGTGAAAACATGAAGTAAAAGGCTCAGTCTAGAGCAATAACAAAGCATGTGAAAATAATGCGATAAACGCTTTCTCAATGAACGTGATAAAATCACTGAAATAGTAATGCACGTGGCACAGCCACTAAACACACGTGGCATAGCCACTGATTTAAATTCACACGTGGCATAGCCACTAAGCACACGTGGCATAGCCACTGATTTAAATTCACATGTGGCACAGCCACTAAGCACACGTGGCATAGCCACTGAGTTAAATTCACACGTGGCACAGCCACTAAACACACGTGGCATAGCCACTGAGTTAAATTTACACGTGGCACAGCCACTAAACACACGTGGCATAGCCACAGGATAGGGTTTCACGTGGCAACGGCCACTAATTAGGGGTTCTCACGTGGCAACGGCCACCAAATAGGGTTTCTCACGTGGCAACGGCCACCAAATGGGGTATCACGTGGCAACGGCCACCAATAGGGTTTCTCACGTGGCAACGGCCACCAAATGGGGTTTCTCACGTGGCAACGGCCACCAAATGGGGTTTCACGTGGCAACGGCCACCAATAGGGTTTCTCACGTGGTAACGGCCACCAAATGGGGCATCACACGTGGCAACGGCCACCAAGTATACGTGGCATAGCCACAGAATGGGTTATTCTCACGTTACCAGAACGGAGAAGAATCGGGCTTACATGCTACCAGAGCAATGCCCGGTGTGTACTCAGAATTACACACCTAAGTCTTAATCACATAAGACTAGTTTGCCTTCACGTAGAACTCATAGTGGTTTTTCTCTTATTAAACTTATTTGAAAATCGTTTTGTACTCAACACAAAACATAATAAAACCGAGTTCCAACCGGCAAAGCACGCACACATTTCTCAAATCTCGATATTGCCTTAACGTAGAGCCCAATTCATTATTCACACAAATTCGACGGTTTATAAAGCAATTTCACACTCAGCTTATAAACGCATAAAATATTGGGATCCAACCGGCTATAAAAACCGTGTGCAATTATATCTCAACACAACACTCAACATGCTTGTTTTATAAACCACAAATCATGCTATACTAGTTTACAAATCACATACACAAATGGTTTAGATTTCCCTTACCTCTTTGCACCTCGTATAGTGCAATCGTTTTCCCCGTATCACGGACTAGCCTCGCATTCCACTCTGGAACTCCCGAGCTGTCCAAACGATGTTAAAACATCAATACTTAATTATCTCATCAACCTCAATTCTCAAAATCGAGCATAATTGCTCATAACACCTCAAATCTCTTGATTCTCATAACTCTACCCCAAACTACACTCTCATTCACAACATCTCAACGTTCTACATTTCTCATGCCAATTATCTATGCTAATTCACCACATTGTCTAAATTTCTATTTATAGCTCAAATTCCCAAAATTGCTAAATATCATTATCACTCCAACCACATTGCAATTTCATCAATCCCTAATCATTTCTCAGCTATTTCAACACAATGACAACCACCATTATCATCAAAATCATATCAAATATCAAGATCGAGGTTTAGAAATTACCCAAAGCTTGTGAGACGCACAACCCACGCCTCGATTCGATTCGTCCTTCGATTTTCAAGTATGTTGTTCTCCCTTTGATGAGGAACAACTTTCCTTCTTGCCACAACTTCTGATTTGGCCAGAAATGGGTGCTTTGGATGAGTGAGAAAGCTAGGTTTCGGTAAAAATGGGGGTTGGAAGAGAGAGAAAGTGAGATTGCAGGAGAAAAACAGGGGTTCCTTATATAGGCTGAGGGCAGGAGATCGATCTGGCTCTTGATGAGATCGATCTGCATTTAAATTTTTGGGACGATTTGGGCAATTTTATGCCTAGGAGATCGATCTGTCGAGGGGTGAGATCGATCTCTTTATGACTTTATGAGATCGATCTGCTCCTTGAGGAGATCGATCTTCTCCCAAACAGAATCATTTGGAGATCGATCTCTTCCTCATGAGATCGATCTTCTCTCAAACAGAATCATAAGGAGATCGATCCTCTTCCATTGGAGATCGATCTGCTCCTCAAGTTCCTCCTTCCTTGTCATTTTTAACTCACCAGATCGATCTCTCCTTCTCCCAGATCGATCTGTCCTCATAACTTCACACTTATTTTAACACTTAACATATAAATCTCCAATTATCATTCCCACAATTCACTTAGCTCAATAAATTACACTTCAAATTCTTATTACATCATTAAAATATATCTAAAATTCTCAGATCTCACATAGAGTGATCACTAGGCCTAGGAACTAGTTTCCATACTTTGCTTCTCTCAAATTGATTTAATTCTTCTTGCATTGCTAGGAACCAATTATTGTCATCTAAGGCTTCATTGACATTCCTAGGCTCTATTTGAGATACAAAGGCTATATATTGAAACATATTTCTTAGAGATGATCTAGTTCTAACTCCAAGAGTTTGATCTCCTACTATTTCACAATCTTTTACATATCCTAACTCTCTTGGTGCTCTAGACTCTCTCTCTAATATCTCTATTTCTTCTTCATCTTCTTTATTCAAGTTAAGTTTTTCTAATAAATCATCTTCTAAGTTTGGAATTTCCTCCAAGTTTTCATCAAATATTCCAACATCCTCATCATTGGTTGAATCTTTAGATACATTATTTGACTCATCAAATATAACATGAATAGATTCTTCAACCATTAATGTTCTTTTGTTATATACTCTATAAGCCTTTGAATTCAATGAGTACCCTAGAAAGATTCCTTCATCACTTTTGGCATCAAATTTTCCTAAATTATCTTAACCATTATTTAAGACAAAACATTTGCAACCAAAAGGATGGAAGTAGCTAATATTAGGCTTCTTACCTTTGTAAAGCTCATAAGGAGTTTTCTTTAGCATGGGTCTAATCATAGCTCTATTAATTATATAGCAAGATGTGTTTATAGCTTCAGCCCAAAAATACTTTGGTAAATTATTCTCACACAACATGGTTCTAGCCATTTCTTCCAAGGTTCTATTCCTTCTCTCAACTACTCCATTTTGTTGAGGTGTCCTAGGGGCTGAAAAATTATGACTAATTCCTTGATCATTGCAATACTCATCAAATCCTATGTTTTCGAATTCCTTGCCATGATCACTTCTAATGCTAGTTATTGTATACCCTTTTTCATTTTGAGTAATTTTTGTATAGGCTATGAATTTTTCTAAGGCTTCATTTTTTTCTCTTAAAAAGAACACCCAAGTGAACCTAGTGTAATCATCAACTATTACAAATCCATAGTGTTTTCCACCTAGGCTAGTTATTCTAGTTGGTCCAAATAAATCTAAGTGAAGCAATTGAAGAGGCCTAGTGGTGGATACAATATTCTTAGGCTTAAATGTTATCCTTTTGTGTTTTCATTTAACACAAGCTTCACATATTTCTTCATAATCAAAGGATAGCTTGGGTAAACCTATGACTAGATCCTTTCTAGCTAACTTAGATAGCACATGCATGCTAGCATGACCTAGTCTTCTATGCCATAACTAAGATTCCTTTTTATTGTCTACCATTAGGCATATATTTTCATTTTTGAGTTCATTAAGATAGACAATATATATTACCTTGCCTATGACCTAGAAAAAGAACTTTGTTTGACTTAGGATCTACAACATGACATTTCATGCAATCAAAAATTACTTTGTAACCTTTGTCACAAAGTTGACTTATGCTTAGTAAGTTATGCTTTAGACCCCTAACAAGTAATACCTTTTCTAATGAAAAATAGTCATTACCTATTGAGCCACTTCCTTCCACTTGGCCTTTGGAGTTGTCCCCAAATGTGACTTCTCCACCAACTTTTGATTTAAAAGAATTGAAGTGGCTTCTATCACCCGTCATGTGCCTTGAGCATCCACTATCCAAGTACCATGCTTCCTTGGTTTTAGCTTTGTGGCCATGCTCAATCACCTACAAAAAGATTTCAACTCAAGTCTTAGGTACCCAAATTCTCTTGGGTCCTTTGAGGTTAGTGAATGCAATTCTTGATCCCTTTGGGATCCATTCAGCTAATGCATTAACATTCTTGGAGTGAATTACTTCTTTTGGAATCCATATCCTTTTTACTATTTTTTCTTTAAGAGATCTCATTTTTATATTGCAATTATGTGATTCATGTCCCTTCCTATTGCAATATGAACAAGAAGTTGATAGTTTATTTATACTATTTCTAGCAACAAAGCTTTTAAGATGAGTCTCTCTACTTTTTGCATTATATCCTAACCTATTTTTGTCAAAGAATACCCTTTGGGTCTCTAGCATGCTATCCAACTTTTGTTGACCCATGTGGAACCTATTAAAGGAATTATGTAGGTTGCTTTTTTCTCTTTAAGGTCACAAATTTCACGATTTGAAATTTCTAGTTTCTTTTCACATTCTAATTTGTCCCTTAGCATCAACTCAATTTCTTTTCTTAATTTGGATATTATCTTTTTATATTTCATGCTCATGCATTCATACTCTAATGCAAGATCATCAAAGGCATCTTGCAATTCATCAAAGGAATATTCATTGAGGTTTGAAGTTACCTTTTCATCCTCAATAGCCATGAAGCACAAGTTGGCAATGTCCTCATTTGAGTCATCATCGGAGCAGTCACTGTCACTCCTTGTTGCCACCATTGCCTTCTTTTTGTGGAGCCTATCATTGGACCTTTTAAGAAGAGGGCAGTTAAATTTTATGTGTCCTGGTTTTTTACATTCATAACACACAATTGAATCTTTTCTACCCATTTCTTCTTGATCTCTCTTATTGTTTCTCCTATTACTACCACTAGCTCTCATCCTCATGAACTTGTTAAATCTTTTGGCAAACATTGCCATCTCAAGGTCCTCTTCACTACCACTCTCATTCTTAATCTCCTCTTGAGCAGTGGATTTTAGAGCAATTCTCACTTTCTTGGGTGGCTCTTCATTTCTTCTTAATTTTATCTCATAAGTGAGTAGTGATCCTATTAATTCATCTAAAGACAGTGTGTGAGGATCCTTAGATTCCTCAATTGCAGTCACTTTAGCTTCCATGATTTAGGTAAGCTATTTAATATTTTCTTGACCATTTCAATATTAGAATATATTTTTCCTAAGGACTTTATTCCATTAATTACATCTGTCAATCTAGTGAACATATCACTAATTGATTCTCCTTCCTTCATCCTAAAAAGCTCATAATCATGTGTGAGCATTCCTACCTTAGTCTCCTTCACTTGGGTAGTACCCTCATGAGTTATTGCCAATTTGTCCCAAATTTGTTTGGCGTTATCACACCCGGAGACTCTATTGTATTCATTTGGACCTAAGGCACAAAATAATGTGTGCATAGCTTTAGCATTTAGCTGAGCACATTTAATATCATTTGAATCCCATTCATCTTCTTCTTTAGGGATTTGAGGTCCTTTAATTATGATCCTCCACACCTCATAGTCATTTGCTTGAATGAATAACATCATCCTAGTCTTCCAGTAAGCATAATGCTCTCCATTGAACATAGGAGGTCTAACCGTAGAGTGCCCCTCTCCTACCAAACTAGTTGCTACATTGTTGTGAGCCATTTGATCGTTTCTAACTCTTAGGAAGTTGTTCCTATGTGATTAAAGAGTCCTAGCTCTGATACCAATTGTTGGCTCTACCGAGAGGAGGGGTGAATCGGTTTTCTAATGTTAATGACAAATTTTAAATTAATCCTAATTTAATTAGCAAATGATAGTGAGCAATATAATAAAATTAAACAATTTAATGCAAGATAGGGAAGAGAGAAACAAACACAATCGCTTATAGAAGTTCGGCCAAACTCTTGCCTACGTCCTCTCTCCTTGACCCTCTTGTCAAGTGCTTTCTTTCTCTCCTTCAACAGAAGTTACAATCTTCCTTTTTCAGGTTAAGGAATAACCTCTCTACCCTTTGCAATACAAAGATGTATTCACCCTTTTACAATTTTATCTCACTGAGGAATAATCCTCTTCTCTTTTAAGGTAAGGATGAATACAGAATCGAGCTTTTAATGTGGGTAGGACAATTACAGCTTTTGCATTTAAGCTTATACAACAAACTCAATAAATGAGGAATGAAGACACAAGGAATGAAAGTATTAAACTCTTGAGAATGTAAGAAAATGTGCAGCAATAGTGTCTCTCTTCTCATTGTCTTCAATGCTTGGTTAAATACTGAAGGATTAGTGGTTGGAGCATTAAATGCTATTTTTCCCGTTGAGATTTTTGCAGAACTAGCCGTTGGGTACCTCCAGTAGAGTGCCAGATCGATCTGCCATCTTAGCCAGATCGATCTCTTAGTTATAAATCCTGCAAGATCAAAGCACAATAACACAAGGAGATCGATCTCATAGGTTACCAGATCTATCTCTTAATTTGAAAATGATAAGGGAGATCGATCTGCCGAATAGGCAGATCGATCTGCCATGCAATCTCGTAGTGGGGAGATCGATCTCTCAATAACTCAGATCGATCTCCCTTGCTCTCTGACTTTGAGGAGATCGATCTCTTCCTTACTAGATCGATCTCATAAGCTCTCTGTTTGAGTGTAGATCGATCTCATAACCCTTATAGATCGATCTCACTCTTCCTCAATACCTTTGTATAGGTTCAAGGCTTGGCAGATCGATCTCATGTCTTCCTGAGATCGATCTCTCATCTAAGAAAAACCCAGGAGATCGATCTTTCATAACCCAGATCGATCTCTTATCTATAGAAAACCCAGGAGATCGATCTCTCACAACCCAGATCGATCTCTCATCTACAGAAACTCCAGGAGATCGATCTCTCATAACCCAGATCGATCTCTCATCTACAGAAACTCAAGTTCTGGTACTTATAACTTCTAAACATGTTTTTATATCATCTTTACATTATTGAATTTACTTGTTTTGTCATTTCAAAATATATTATCACAACATATTGATTTACATTTCGAATCTAAGCATTGTAATTGTATATGCTTATATTTCGAATGCGAGACTTAAACAAAATAAGGATAGGGTTTCGTTATAATTGATATATGAAAGGAGACAAGTTTTGAAGAGCATTAAATTTTGAATACAGACTATGTTTGAATAAGAAACGTTTTCGGCGTATGAATCTTTTGGGTATGTGAAATGATTCGGATCGAGTGATGTGAACGGAGAATGAGTTTTGACTAAAGGATAAATGTGAAATTGCGATAAATTTTCATAACCTACTTTCTATTTGGATTGAACCTTGAACCCTTATTTCCATAACTAGTTTATGTGGTTAAGTCCAATGGCTAATAAAGGTATTTCAAAATACCTCTCTACCTGAAAAACTTAACAGCATCTAAAAACGTCTTAATCCATAACCCATAAATTGAAATTGATAGTCGGAATATTTGTGTTTAAAGTTAGGGTAGCATTACTTGTGCGGTGAAGAATTGTAGAATTCAATTGATCATGAAGGGTTGAATATTAAATTTCACAAAAGCAGTTAAATACAAGAAGGGAGAAATGACTAGGGTTAGTGCTTTGAATAGAAGTGACTTCGGGATGGCATTATCTATATATATATATTGGTCGAGGACATGAGTTATTGAAATATTTTCTGAGCCTCTACTTGGATGTGGTCCTTTCCTGATACTGACATTCATTGCATGGTAGCTAGCTTGAGGATGAAACTATACTTGATTTATCGAATCGAATAGGCTCAGCGGAATGAAAAGTACGGTATTGATGTAGCTAATAAGATCCAGATGGGTACTATAACAGATTTTGGTATTGGTATTAATGGTTTGTGAGGTTCAGAGATAGAATATGTGTACTCGTGGATTCACGATTAAAGGAGAAGATTCTGTGAGAAGCTCATTCACAGAGACATACTCTATAGAATAGTAAGATATATAAAAAATCTCCTGAAGGTATAATGGTAATCATGCATGAGAAGAGATGTAGCTAAACTAGTGACTAAATATCTCAAACGTCAGTAAGATTAAGGTAGAGTACCGAAAGCCTATAAGGTTATTACAACTTTTACCCACGCCAATAAGGAATTGAAAGCATGTGCCAAGATTTTAAAGGCTCTTGGAAGGACCTATTGCCAATTAGCAAAGTTGCACATAATATCAGATACCACTCAAGTATCAGAATGACACCGTATGAAGTGTAGTATGGTCAAAAATGCCATTCACCAATTGGATGGAAGAAGTGGGTGAAAGGAAGAAAATTGTTTTCGATTTGGTACAGCAAGCTTCTGAGGATATTGAATTAATTTATGAGAGGTTGACAACAGCCCATAGCAAGCAAAAGAGTTATACTAACCAAAGACGAAGGTCCTTCGAATATTCAATAGGAGATTAGTGTTATGGAAGTTTCACCTACCAAAGGCGAAATGAGATTTGGGAAGAAAAGAGAAAGCGTTGCGGTTTAAGACAATTCCTCTGGTTTAAGTTTTGTGGCAGCATCATGCCTCAGGAGAGGCCACTTGGGAATTGGAAAGTTTATTACGAGAGAGGTACCCACAGTTGTTTGAGAACTGATTCTAAATTTGGGGACTAAATTTCCCTAAGTTGGGGAGAATGTAAGACCCACGAAAATTTTTTCGGTACTAGGTTTTAAGCAATAGAAATTAGGATTAAATTATGCTTAATTGTGAATAATTAATCTAGGCTATATTATTAAGATGAAAGAATAATAATTTTATATGCAAATATTCCTCCGTACTGGATAAGCACAAATGTTAAACTAAGTTTATTGTATTTATTATAATTAAAGTTTATACAGTACACATATGTAAGTATACATGTATGTAATATCTTATGTATACACATGAAATTAATTTAAAAGAAAATGTCAAAATGTTGGCTATATATATATATATATATATATATATATATATATATATATATGCAAATGGAATGCATACAATTGTTAAATTAATGTGAGTGGCGATGAAATCCCAGAGTCGGTAATGGGAACGAGACGATGATGATGATTTTCGGTATGGAGGGTAGTTGATTAGGGGATAGTGATTGATAAAATACAAGTATATATACAAGAGCAATGAAAAATCAGCACAATTATAAAAGTCAAACCCAGAGCAGGGATGGTTAAAAGAAATGAGGGCAAGTAGGCTACATTAGTCAATATAGAGTGTCACGACCCTCTTCCCGTGACTTAACTTACTACATACAGTTGGGCTACGAGTCAACATCCATATCCACATCTCATCCATTCATAATTTAGTATTCATTAAATGAAGTAGAAACGGTTCTTTTATAAATATGCAGAAACGTTTACATCAGTTTCTATTATATACATCCCTTTTGTACAAAAGATAACAAACTATGCATTATTTTACAGGATACAAATTTTTTTCTCATAAATGTATACCTCTATACTGCTCGAGAAATGGAGAACACCATAGGAGGGACAACTGTAGTAACTCACTACTGCGTAGTATCTGTTGAGAAGGAAATAAGGGGGTGAGCTAACACGCTCAGTAAGGAAAATATGAAAGCAGGTAGATAACTACACTATCTACATGCTTAAAATATAAACATTTATTTTCCTTATAAACTAGATGCATTTCTTTGAAAATAGCATCCATCGGTGCGAAACCATTAATTCGCTAAATAGGTATATGCATATACATCATCAATTCACACAACTCAATCTTTAAAACCACACAGCTTCATTTATCAGTTCACACAGAACACACTTAGTAAATCAATTCACTTGAGACATATAATGGGATTTTATATCACCCTGTATCACACAGCAGGAGGGACATTTGTTAGCTCACAGAGTATTAACACAATGTCGTATCACATAGATAAAAGAAGACTTATGGCCATAGTTCGGATTCCAGGCAACATTGATCAGGTGTCCGGGAACCCTATGCTTAGGGAGGCAAATCAACCATCCCTTCAGCTCACACAGAATCACTAAAATATCATGGCACATCGTATTCCATGGCTAATGCTCACAGTACATCGTGCTCCCATGGATCCTTATCACTCATTTCCATTGTCTCAAAATCATGTGTGAGCAGGTCTGTGCAAGATCACTAACCAATACACGACGGCTCGTGTGAGCAACTCAGCGTAAGATCAGACAGCATACCTGAGACATCGAGCACGGTTTTACCTATCATAGAGTAAAGCTCAAGAGACCATGCGCGAGCAACTCAGCGTAAGAACACACAGCATACCTGAAGCATCGAGCACAGCTTTGTGCCATCACTTTAAATCGAGGGGGTCACATGCGAGCATAATCAGAGCAAGATCATTAAGCAGTACTCTTTGGCTCCAGCATGATTCCTAAAATCTAGTGCGAGATCTCGAGTGGAACACATAGCATCGCCCGAGGCATCGAGCACCCTTTAGTTTTTCTCAAAATCTCTTTTAAAAATGATGTGCGAGCAAGGCTGATAAATCTACTGTTGCCACTTAGGCTCTAGCACAATTTCACACAGAAAAGAAATAGAAGGCTATATTAACTGAGTATGAGTGAGAGGGCAATCTCCCTTCAATAACTCGTTAAAAGCTTTTCATGCAACTTACTAAACCGAGAGCCCGTCTATTATTACTCTTTCTCAAAACACTTGTAAGAACCTCTTTTCACAACAAGGCATAGAAGTCATGCAATTCATGCATATAATCTTCTTCTCATACGTAGTTTTTTTACCTATATATATATCAATATCTATATACTTATCGCATATATTAGCACACAATAGGTAGGAAAACATATGTATAACTATCTTTAATAGTTCGCATAAGTCGCTTACCTCGAATCACACTTGAATAGCCTTTCTTGATTTCCAACGCTTGTGATCCGGTCTTATCAGCTCCAACTTTATCTTCAGGAGCTGTAAGCATTTACTACTCGCATCAGTATTATTTTAATATACTCGATTCTTATTTACATGGCTTTCCAATCGATGCATTGAGTCATTACATTAATATGGCCTCATTACAGTTTGTGGGGCTCTAATCCCTCTTAAGCCCCTTTCAATCATTTTATTCTTTTCTCGAGAATCCATTAGACTCCTCCATTCTATTGATTCATATTAAATCGGCATTAAGCTTACAATGCCTCAAGTTCATCATTTTCTTTCTCTTTGGCATTTCCTCAAACACTTATTATGCCTATTATCAATCCTCATCTAATCCAACTTATGGATTTCACAATGTCATCTTAGCATCATCTATACATGCTCATTAACATCTCTACATGCTCAAATCATCATTAGCTCTATGCCATTTCAATTTTCTCTACCTAAGTCCATTTTAGGTCATAGTTGTTTAAGCATGTATATGAACATTTCAACCAACATTATATACACCAAATCACTCATTATAATGTTTAGATTAACATACTAGAAAATGGTGTATAGAAATCTTACCTAGCTTGACATTTTTCCTCTTTTTTCCAATTTTGGAGAAATTAACTTTTCTCCTTCAATCCAAGGTTTGAGCTTCCAATCTTTGACTATATTGTCCTTTATCTCACTAGGAACAACTTTGCTCAGAGGAACTTCTCTCAAAACTAATTGGAATGTGGTGATTTTGGATTGAGAAAACTAGGTCATCTGTTAAAAATGGAGGAAATAAGTTTGTTCCCGTGAAATGCAGATCCAACTGCCCATTTTTTATAGGAAATGCTTTATCAGATCAATCTCCATAAAGGGGAGATCGATCCTATGGAGATCGATCTACCTTTGCTTGAATCCTTTAGATTTTTGACAATTTGTAGACAGGGGATTGATTTGTTGAAATACAGGAGATCGATCTGCTCAAGGTAATGAGATCGATTTGTTTTAGGCAGAAGGCTTTGGAGATCGATCTGGCCTTAAGAGGAGATCGATATGACCTATTCAGAGACTAATGGAGATCGATTTGCTTGAGTGAAGGATCAATCTCCCTCTTGCAGAATGCTTGGCATTGTGTTTTTCAGGCCATGAGATCGATCTCTCCTTGCATGAGATCGATCTGGCATTCGTCTTGCAACATTTTAGCTACAGATTTCCTAGATTTTCCAAGTTAAACTTCCATCCAATTGATTCTATACTCATTTAGTAATTCATTCACACTTAGAACTTAAAAACATCTATTTCTTGTAATTCATATGTAATGTAACTTGTTTGTACATTCGATAATCATATAAATTACATAGAAATTTACGGGTCTTACATAGAGGTATATTGGCTAAATATATTAAAGGGAAGTCAAAGTGTAAGAAAATGAGGAGGGAAGCTAGACAGTGGCCATAGACTAGGTAGTACTCCATTTTTGCATCAGTATAAACTTAGAGCAGTGAACTGAGTGGATAAAAGGCAGATGATGGTGAGTTCCCATTGGATATATATATATATATATATATAGAATGATGTATTTGAAACCAAATGAAAGAGAAAACTATACAACTGACGAAGATTAAAAAATAAAATAAGCAAATGATGTGATTGAGTGAGTGACTGAAAAGGGAGTAAGGGAGTGCTGAAGATGGATAAAAGCATGGGATGAAGGCTTGTACTGAAGCAGGTAAGGCTTACTAAAGAAAAGTAAAAACTTGTAGCATTCTGAAATTACAACAGGGAAAAGATAAGAAAGGAAGGGATGGTAATGAGGTTGGAAAATTGAGTAGAATGGACTTGTAGGACATGGGGTAAACAAAAACGGGAGTGGGACGTGTGAAGGCTAGTAACGTGATGACAAACCAAAGTTTGTGTGTAACCAGTGTAGGAACTTGGGATTGAACGTGATGATTTCAACAAGGTAGGGACAGAAGCAGGAATGAAAGTCTAAAGCTTACAGCGGTTCGGTATGCTACAATCAGCCGGATGTCTATTCCTGCATAGGAACTGAAATAAAAAAGGCAGACTGAGAGGGAGATGAGGTGGAGAGTGTGAGAGAAAACAAGAGTTGGCGTTAGAGAAGAGTGCAACAAGCTACGTCTTTAGTCAAGGTTGTAATAGGGTGAAAGCGAGCTGAAGTAGAGACAAACGACAGGGGGAAAAAGGCTCGAGCTGTAGTAGGGAGATGGAAATACAGGCTGGAGGTAGCAGTAAGAGTATGATAGAAGTAGAACAAAGGTTTACTTGACAGTGGAATATGATATATATACATATATACTCTGAAGCTGCAGTCGAAAGGAGGAAGGAAAATAGGAAAATAATTGGAAACATGACAAGAAGAAGAAGCCAAGAGGAGGGGAGGTGCAGTGATAGAAACCTAAATCAGTAACATGAAAATCGAAGAGGGGAAGAAGAGAGATTGGAAAATAAGGGGAACCGAGAGGAAAGAAGGACGAGGGGAAAAGCAGGGCTAACAAGAAAACTGAACTGAAGCAGGTTGGAGGAGCATTGAAAAATGCCAGAACATGGCTGAACAGGGGTGATTGTTACATGAGGAACATGGCTCAAATAGACGAAAACTATCGGGATCGGTTGAGGCTGAGAGCTGGAAAGGAAGAATATGTTGGATGAAATGGTGCTAATGAGGTATTCTCCATTTTCTTTTGCTCGATGCAAGAACATTCACAACAAGAGGGGCAGGTGTGATGATGTGGGCAAGTGTTACCGAGAATAAGGCTAGCAGAAGACGTGAAACAAAGGAAAGACAGGGGGACACAGGGCTGGTAAGGTAGAGAGGTGATGAAGAAGGTGAGAGGCAAAGATAGAAGGCTGATGATGGTGATGTTGAAAAATAAAAAAAGTGATGGAGAGGATGAATGATGTATTAGTATCGAGAAGAATGGGAGAGATTGGGAACAGGAACCTCGGGTGAGCAACAGTAACTTGCGAAGAAGACAAGGACGAAGAAAGAATTTTGGCGGGAAAGGAAAATAAGTTAAAAAAAAAGATTTCTATATGTGTTTATGTGTGAATATATAAATAAAATACTAAAAATTGAACCGAATGCATAGAAATTCGAGAAAAACCATGGGAAGATAGTTCGAAAATACTTATTAAAAAAATCGAAGGAATAAACCCAGTTGACCGAACCCACTGATTTCAGACACACAGGCTTTGAGGACTATAGGCAAACACCGAGGTAAGGAAAATTCTCGTTGCTGCTAGAGTTAAATATACGTAATTTTTGTGCATTCGTAGTTTTAAAATTGTTAGGCTAAATTTCCTAGTTTATAGAATATAGAGAACCCGATGCCGAATTTACGTTTTGGAATTTAAGGGAATTTTAAACTTCGTAAGTTGGCCCAGCTACTAATATGAATTTACTTGGTTTATTTCGACAAAAATCTCGGTAATTATAATTATTGATTTTAAATCGAAATTCCCTGGTTTTACTCGCCATAGCCTATTTATTGGCATTTTTAACCAAGAGAAAAAGGCTAGTGTCATGACCCTCTATGACTTAACAAAAACCACTATAAATTTTTTACATTTTAACTTACCTTTCTCCATATCAACGGTTGGGCTGTGATTCGATGTCAGCATCCTCGCTTACCATATCATCCATTATCATACATACATATCAATATACTATCTCTAATTGTAACTTCTTTTATAATACATGTGAGCTCATATAAAATCTAATACAAATACATTCCCCATAATATATATCGTATACATCACTATGCTGTTTATATGTTTAGATACAAAATCGTACAAAATATGTATACCTGTCGATCGATAGGAAATAGCAGCGGACAATAGGAATACTATCCCTCAAATGTACTCACTCTACTACTGATGCTCTGTAGAGAGATGTAAAAAAAAAGGGTGAGCTCACAGCTTAGTAAGGAAATCAGGCAAGCAGGTAGACATCTACATTATCTGCTCAAAATAATGCTTTGCCTCAAAAATATCATTTCCTTAACTCCCTTTAAAAGTATGTCTTTAAACTATATATATATACTTGTATAGATTAAAGCCCATGTACAAAAATCATGCTTAGTTCTCAAATGTAGGCATTTTATGCAAAATAATGCATCTATATAATTTCACAATGTCTTTAAAGAAATCATGCCATTTGTATTCAAATCACAGTAAATATGGCATTTAAATCATTCACAACACAACAATCGGATCTCGACCAATCCCTCAGGTCTATCCGTATAAAATCAATCAATCAAGTGATATATCATGTGAGACTCTGTGGTGAAATGCAATAATATCTTAGATTATGGCCATATCCTATAATGGTGATCCCAGGCTACACAGTACTCGGTGTGCGGGGCATCACGGCTGCAACGGTAGGGGGGTCAGTCCATCACAACTGCCAGCTATAAACTCCTCAACTCCACAACACCACACAGTATAGTGTACTCCATGCCACTCGCACGGTACAACGTACTCCGTGGACCCTACCTCACATTGGGGTGCCTACTATAGGTCTTAGCCCTCAAACCATGGAATATAAATACCATGTCTCTAAATCCACATGCGAGCATCTCTACAGTGCGACACTTAGTCTACATAAGGAAATCAGTATGGTTTTCAACATGTCTTATATATCACAGTAAAACTACAGTGCCCACCTTTGAGCGCGACTCACAGTAGACACTCCGCTCAAACACTGTTTCACATCACAAACTCAACTCTAGTGCGAGTAAACCTCTAGTAACTAGGTCATGCATAGTTCATGTTTTAAATGAAGTACGAGCAATCGCTCTAGTACCATGCTATGCACCAAACTCATCAAATCAAGTACAAGAATCGCTCAAGTACTATGTCATGTATAAATCATGAAGAATCAAGTACGAGCAACGCTCTAGTACTTTGTCATGCATCCCATGTAAAATTCGAGTACGAGCTAATCACTCCAGCACTCTCTCATGCACAAATCGTATAAAACTGAGTACGAGTAATAACTCTAGCACTCTATCATGCATGTCATGGAAATCTAGTGCGAATCATACATCAGCACTAATACATGTGGATAATATATGAAAGCAAGTGCGAGTTATGCTCTAGCACGATTTATTCTCACATAATTCGATAGATGGCTCTTTCAAAAGGGATGATTTTCAAAATATCAAAATCAGCACTATAAATTGTGCTATTTCTCATCAACCAAGAAATCATTAGGCCATCTACCTCCTCTTCTGCTAAACAATAGTAAAAACACTCATAATTGTGGTTTCCATGCTTTTTACAATTTTTTCCAAAAGTTGACCTTTTTTCCTAACTAAGGGTAAAATCATAATTTACCACTATCGGGTCACAATAATTATTATTCACTTTCTCTGACCCTCAAATTTTTTAAGAGAATGTAAAAGTAGACGAAAATTCGTGTAGGTATCTCTAACAACTCACAAAAGTCCCTTACCTACAATCACTCGAGAAATTTTACTTTCTCAATGTTGCTCGATCCAGCAGTCCAATTCGCTCCTCCAATAATCTCTGGAGCTACATATAACCATTTATCACGTTAATTATATTTTTCCTACTGTATTTCACATTAAATACTGTCAATTTCACTTAATGGGCTTTAATAAACCTTAATGGGCCTAACTATGCCTTAAGATCATTTTCATTTTACTATTTATTTTCGTTGGGCTTATTCGGCTTATGGGTCCTACCAACACTTATTGGGCTTATCAAAGACCCATTACATCACATTGGGCCGAAACCAATTGGGCTTGGCCCATTGGACCTCTCGGCCACATGCCATGGCTGAGAGCATCCCATTCCGTCGGTCACACCATAGCATGTCGTCCATGTCCATTTATTTAGCCAATTCACTTAGGCATTTTCACAAACACTTAGTTGGCAATGTTCTCAAGATTCACTTAGTTCATTTAGGCATTTTATCAAACACCTTGATTGCCAACTAAATTCATGTATCAATTAATCAAATTGATTAAGTCTAACTATACCATAATCATGAACACATGTACATCAACTCATTTATGCCTTAAAATCATATGGTAATTCATCAATTTATCACTACTCACTCTCAATCAAACCATATTCATAGTGATTTTATATGTTTCAATGCTTAAAACATATACCAATATACTTAAAATCATTCATACATTAACATATATGAATTTGAAAGCTTGGAATTATACCTAGTATTTGTGTTCACACTTGGCCGAAACTTTGAAGCCTCACGGTTTGCACACTATGGCTCTGTGATAGCCAATTCCAACATATGTCACTCTCCTCTCAATTTGGAACAACTTTCATGAAGAATGCAAGTTCCAAATATGCCTAAATCCTAGTGATTTATAGTGAGAGAAAGCTTGGATAAATGTGTTTTAATGGTTTCTTCTTCTAGCCGAGAATGATGTGTTGAAGAAGACCATGTGGTTGCTGATTTTATAAGCCATTTACTTAACCATTAAGCCTTACTTTCCAGCCATCCAAATTGACTTCAAAAAGATTAGGTAATGGTTACCAAATTTGTCATAGTTACCTTTAACTAATAGGCTTAATTTTAATCCATTTGGGCCTTACAATTGGGCCTCTCGGTTTGGGCTTTCCTAATGGGCTTTCTATCTAAAATTTTTACTATACATCGGGCCTTTAATTGTCTAAATATTTGACCTATCAATCAGTCCAACAATTCGGTCTAAGGGTATAAGACCCGACTTTTTATCATAATAGCAAATGGAATGAATAGAAATTTCGAGTACATTTAAAAATGCAAAAGGATTTAAATGGAATTTACGAACACATGCAAGGGTAAAACGGTCAAAAGATCAAAATTCAGTATTTATCGGGACAAGAAAATTTAATTAAAACTATGGGATTGAGAAATCTTGATCAATAACAAAGAAATAATTAAATTTCAGGTTAAATTGATCAAGATATGAATTTATGGGAATAAACCGAAATTTTCACTTCGGGAAATAATCTCAAAAATAATCGAAAAATATACCGAAAAGCTGAAATAAGACCGAGAAATTCATTTATTGAATAAATGAATTAAATATAATGTTTTTTATATTTTGGCAAAATAATAATATAATAATGATTAAAATAATATTAAAATAAATTAGAAAAAAAACTGAAATTCACAAATTGGAAAACACGAAACAGAGGAAAAATGGAGAAACGAAAAAACAAATTGAGATCGTCGGACAAGCCACCACCGGTGACCAAGGACCCCAGGCGAGGGCCGACGAAGGGCGACGAGCCTCGTGGGAACCACCAGGCACCGGCACGCGGGTCGAGAACGGCGAAAAACACCAGATCAATGGAGTGAGGGCCGCGGGAGAGAAGCCTTGATTCACCGGCGACGGTGCTGTTTTAACTCAATCGATGCCCGATTATGGAAGCCCAGGCCGTGGCGCGCCAATTGGTGCTAGAATCACACAGGGAACCGGTCGGACGGCGTCGGAAGGACCAAATGTTGCCTGAACTGATCGAACCGGACTGAACTGGTCGAACCGAACCGAACTGAACCGGTGGTCTAAACTGGGTTGAACCGGACCGAACCGTTTCAGCCAAAAAGAAAAGGAAAAAAGGAAGAAAAAGGGAAAAAGACAAAGAGAAAAAATTGGGGATAATTCCAGTGATGCAATCGAGCTACGGGTAAGTCGATAAGCGGTCGAATTGACCGATTTAAATTTCTAAATATTTAATTTGATTAATATTCGACTGGAAGTTTATCCGGATAAATATTAAATTGTGTAGCTCGACAATTGGCATCGATCGAGAGCTCGAGACATCCTTAATTTGCATACTTTCATGGAATCTCAGGCAAGTAACTCTTAATTATGACAATTTGCATCGTTATGCATGTTAGAATTTACCGCATAAATTTTGGATTTAATTTTCGCATTAAATGAATTAAATTCTGAAAAACTGGATAAATTGTTGTAAATACTAAATTAAGCTATTCGAGAGTTTAGAATGAGGCTCAATAAATATTGATGGGCCCAAAGAGTCCAATAGGCCTCGATAATGTAAATAGTGAGTGGAAAACGGGCTTAAGGCCGATTAAGGCCCATTATGGTGCAATCGGGCCTAATATGGGTAAACGGGCCCAATGATTTACAATTAAGCCAAGAAATTATGAAATACAATTAAATATATTGTATTTGACTTGATGAATATTTATCCGCAGTTTCGAATATTGGATTCGGAGCAAATCGGACTGCATGATAAGACATCAGTGAAAGGTCAAACTGTACAGAAAAAAAGAGGTAAGGGAATTGTGTGAGTAGCTAGAGGTAGCTACGCGTATTTTAATAGTTTTTGTATACACTGATTATGTATGTATACACGGTTATTGTATAATGATCCTAAAAGTGGTTTAAATGATTTTAAGGATCGAAATAGGTAAAAAGACTATTTTACCCCTATTGAGGGAAGTTCACCTAAGGATGGTGAAAGCATGACATGCACGAAATGCATGATTTAAGTAATTTCTGATTTAAGGGATTTTCTTTGTTTTTAAACAAAGTAAATCGTTAGATTGGCCAATAATTGCATAAGTTTCCCAAAATAACACTACGTAATTGTTATTAGTATTTAAATGAAATTTCTTTGGAAAACGGCCAACTATCAAGTTTATATGGAAATAGATAGTGTTGGCGTTGGCATATAGTCCGCACTATATCTGCGTTTGTGAGTAATGCATAAATGTGCTTGAGCGGTTGCTCGCACTAACTTGTGTGACATCATATGCATGAACTGTGCTAGAGCGGTTGCTCGCACAGATTTTTATTCTTGTGAAATGCATGAGAAGTGCTGGAGCCTAGCTCGCACTTTGTTTTGACTGTTTTGACGGTTTTGACTGAATATGCATAAAAAGGTGCTAGAGCGATTGCTTGCACTAGTTTTAATGATTTGACATGCATGATAGGTGCTGGAGCTTAGCTCGCATCCTATTTTGAAATGATATTACATAAAAGCCGTGATGGAGTGTAACTAGCATGAGATTTGATGTATTTATGCATAAGCCATACTGGAGCGTTTCTCGCACGAAGTTTTGATTTTCTTAAGCATTCATTCGTGCTGGAGCATTGTTCACACAAAGTTTTATATGGTTTTATAACTCATTTTTAAGTCGTACTGGAGTTTTTTCTCGTACGAGGTTTTCACTGAGTTTTTATACATATCCGTACTAGAGCATTGCTCGTACGTGGATTTTACTTAAATTTATAATTATTTTAAGTCGTACTGGAGCGCTGCTCGTACGCAGATTTCATTGATTTTATGAAACCGTGCTAGAGCTTCGCTCGCACGAGATTTTCTGATATCATGAATATGCATGGAGCCGTGCTAGAGCTTCACTCGCACAGGGATTTATATGACATGCAGATAGCCGTGTTGGAGCCTTTTGTAGACTGTGTGTCACAGTGAGATGATATGCTCACACGTGCATATTGAGACAGAGATGATATGGGTGGATAAGACTATTGCAGGCACCCCTGACTGAGCTTGGGTTCACAGAGTACGTTGTATCGTGTATGTCACGCGGAGTACACTATACCGTGGGGATTGTTGGAGTGGAGTGGCATTAGCCACGAGGCAGTAAGCCTTGCCCTCGCAATCCTGGTGTTATGCTGTTCTGGCGAGTAGGATGACCCACCTCCCATTTTAGGTGTGATACCCCGCACACTAGGTACCGTGTTGCCAGGGATCACGAGGTTATGGCCATAGTCCTATGTTGTAACTGATAATCACCTACATGTCTCACATGATATAATTATTGGTCGATAGACCAGGGTAGACCCGAGGGAGGGGTCAGGCCCCTGATTTTATGATTTTATGATATGTGACCCTGAAAGAAGGGTGGTTTTATAACCAAAGTTTTATAATGAATTTTTATGAATTTGAGATTTACTTATAAGATAATTGACCCAGATGGGGTTATTTTATTTTGCATTTTAATGAAATGATTTGAATGCAATAGCATGATGGTGTTTTCCATGCTTTCATTTCAAATTCATGATTTGTCTTACATGACATGAAAGAATGCATGATTTTGATTAAATTCATGCTAAGTATGATTTAATGATGTCACATAAAATGCCTTTGATGAATGAATTACATAAATTCTATATGTACAAATAGTTTTGGATAAACTATGTCATGATATATGCATGATTTTGTGCTTGAGATTTTACTGAAAAGAAATGGATTTTAAGGGCATGGCATTATGAGCATGTAGATAGTGGAGCTATCTACTTACTTGCATAATTGCCTTACTGAGCGTGTGGTTTGCTCACCCCCTTATTTTCCCATCTTTTCAGAGCACTCGCAATAGTTATTGAGCGGCTAGAGACTTGCAATCTTGGTATCCACTGCTTCCCATCGAGAGACAGGTATACATATTTGTATAGTTTTGTATCTAAATATGTAATGCACAGTACTGTAAACGTATATGATGTCGGGGATGTAGAGTTAAAAATACCATTGTGTATGTATTTAATTAAAGTCAAAAGATAGTAAACTCTGATATGTGAATGTGATTATGGAAATGGAATGGTAAATATGTGAGAGGTAACTAACACCGAATCATAGCCCAACTGTTTGTAGGATGGTCACGATGAGAGAAAGGTAAAAATTAAATAATAAATGAAAAAAGCGAAAAATTTACTCTGATTTTTAGGTAATTTGGGTCGTGACAAAGGGACCTAAGAAATTCGATCTACACTTAGTATACCTTAATGGGCTTTAAAATCTTCACTTTGGCCCATTACATTTTTACCCATTAAATTTAATCCGGAATCCATCCGAATAAATTTTCCTTACTTCAGGGGATGATTATCTTGTATTCTGACCAAAAATATTTTTCTCCAAATTTTTCTCTATACTTAGGTTAATTTTTAACCATGGTTAGTCAACTATGGTAAAAGTCTACTTTTCTTAACTATAGTTGACTTTTTCCTTAATCATTGACCAAGTTGACTTTTTCTCAAAATTTTGAAAGTGTCATATCTTATGTTTTACACTCTCGTCTTTACGTTTTAGCCATTTTCGGTAGGTAAATGTGCCTTAATTACCTTAGATACCTTAAATCATTGAAAAGGTATGTTTTACCCTTTCTAGCTTTTACTCTTGTTCTCTATGTTCGAGACTAAAAAAACCAACTTTCCTTCATGAGCTCTCTATATTTTCTCATTTTATGTTCTTCTCTTCAGTTAGAATAATTCAGAGCCACTTAGTTTAGCCATGTGGCTCTCATAGCCCTTTTTCGACTTTTATGTAGCTTTTAAGTGTTAAAGCATTCCACTAACACTTAAATCAAGTAAATACTCTTCTCATGATTCATCTATAATAGTAAAGTGTCATACACATAGGAATCTTAAGGAACAAGCTACATAAAATACGGGTCCGACAGCTTGTAACCTCTTCTGAATTGTTTTATAAAACGAACTGAATTTATAAGCGATTTAAAGGAAATGATTTGCTTATAAAGTTATTCTGATGACATGTGCTTGAGCGCGTACTGACTGTGGGTCGTGCGGTCCGACTCTCACACCATCATCACTTTTAAAAGTTGTTTAAAGTTTTAGAAAATGGTATTGATTTCAGTTCAATTTTTACACTGAAATTGCCATGGATTTTTTCGACTTTAATTTTTCAAAACTGGCAGTGCCCTTGTGAATATTGAAATATTTTTTGAACTGCCTGCATAAACTATGATATCTAGAAATCCTTTTTTTTTTTTTTTTGCTACTGGAAGCTCTGAAATTTCTATATTTACCACAATAACTAATTTTACTACCGATATATGTTCTGTTTTCTGAAAATTTGTTTTTGGCATCTGTGAATTTGCCGAACAACTTGTATAGCTTGTGAAAATGCTTTGGATTTGGCAAATATATATATATATATATGTATATTAGGTAGTGTATTTATCTACCTACTATGGGGTTTTTCTTATTGAGCATGTTGAGCTCACCCCCTTACTTTCATCCACAGAGTCTCATCTGTAGCTTAGATCGCTTCCGTTAGTAAGGCATTGTCAGGACCCATTCTCAATCCATGACTTAACTAAAAACACTACAAATTTTTCGCATTTTTAACTTACCTTTCCTCTCTTCAATGGTTGGGCTGTGATTCGATGTCAGAATCCTCGCTTGCCACATTATCCATTATCATACATACATGTCAATATACTGTTACTGACTGTAACTGTTTTTATAATACATGTGAGATTATATAAAATCTAACACAATTACATTCCCCATAATATATATCGTATACATCACTGTGTTGTTTCTATGTTTAGATACATAACCGTACAAAATCTGTATACCTGGCGATCGATAGGAACTAGCAGTGGACTCAAGAATACTATCCCTTAATAGCTCTCGCTCTACTGCTGATGCTCTATAGAGAGATGTAAAGAAAGGGGGGTGAGCATACAACGCACTCAGTAAGGAAATCAGGCAAGCAAGTAGATATCTACACTATCTACTCAAAATAATGCTATGCCTTGAAAACATTATTTCCTTTACTCACTTGAAATGCATGTCTTTAAATATATATATATATATGTACACTTGTACAGATTAAATCCCATGTACAGAAATCATGCTTTCTTTCTCAAATGTAGGCATGTAGTGCAAAACAATGCATCTTTATATAAATCATGCCTTTATGTAAATCATGCCATGTATATTTAAATCACAATAAATATGGAATTAAATAATTCACATCACAAAATCAGAGTCCGACCCATCCCTCAGGTCTGTCCGCAATTTAAATCAGTCAATCAATGTGATATATCATGTGAGACTCAGTGGTGAAATGTAAATAGTATCCTGGACTATGATCATATCCTACATGTGATCCCAAGCAACACAGATCTCAGTGTGCGGGGCATTACTGCTTGCAACGGGAGAGGGGGCAGTCCATCACAACCGCTAGCTACATCCTCCTCAACTCCACAACACTACACGGTACAGTGTACTCCCATGCTACATGCACGGTACGACAGGGTACTCCATGCCACTCACACGGTACAACGTACTCCGTGGACCCTACATCGCAGTCGGGGTGCCTGCCATAGGTCTTAGCCCTCAAACCATGGAATATCATACCACGTCTTTATTACCCTCATGCGGATATCCTCTCACATAATGTGACACTCAATCACACAAGGATTCGGGTGGCGGAACCCTTAAGGGTATCTATCCGCAAGTGCACGGGTCGTCCAAGTAATAATGGGATTTGAGTCCCGAGATATCGTCCCACAGGGAAGTTGTTAGCCTAATTAACTACCGGTTACTATTATCCTAAGTATATCCTAGCAAATTTATGAATTTTGAAGGGTGATCAACTAATCTAGAATTGAAAATACCAAAAGCAATAAAATAATAAAACTATAAAATAAAGTAACTAAAACCGAGCTCAGAGTACTTACAAAACTCCAAGCAATTAAAATACCAGATTAAAAATTACTTAGTTAAACTAATTAAATCTAAATTAATTAACTAAACATGATTAACTACACCTATATGCATAATTAAAATCATTTACTAAACTAACTAAATCATCTAACTAATCTTACAATTAATCTAACACTAAACTATAAAAGAAAATGAATTATTCCTAATCAAACTTAACCAAACACAGCCCTAAAATTGTTAAGCCGAAAGTGGTCCCAAAACATTGCAAATGTACTGTGCACTATGCACTGTACACGCTCCTTCTCTGCCGAGCCACCCGCGTCCTCACTGTCCTGTTGCTGGACATTCCAGCTGGCCTGCTTCTACCGTGCTCCAGATGCTACGGGCTGCCCTCCACTGCTCAGGTGCTGCACCTGGCTCCTGTACCGACAGGTTGGTGTCACAGCTGCGTGCCAGCCTCTGCTTTAGCTGCACGCACCCATGTCAAGCTGAATCTCTGCTTTAGCTATTCTCTGGTCAGCAAGACACACACGCACTGCAACTGCTTCATTCCCTGTACTGCAGCATACATTTGATGCAGCTTCTGTCACCATGTTCTGCAGCTGCTCAGCACCGCTTCACCTTACTGCCAGCTCCTGCTTCTCTTGCCATCGAGCCAGCAAATTCTCAGCTACCCTCTGCAATGCCACTTCACTGCAACGGCAGTATATGGACAGCAACCAGAAACCAGCAACGATGAGGAATCGGTGCCAAAAACTACACAAGCAGAAGTTAGAACTTGTAAATTAAGCAATAAAGGAACAACAGAATGTGTAAAATGACTAAAACC
The DNA here is from genome assembly GCA_033439115.1 of Firmiana major. Lineage (NCBI taxonomy): Eukaryota > Viridiplantae > Streptophyta > Magnoliopsida > Malvales > Malvaceae > Firmiana > Firmiana major. The sequence goes on from CM065905.1 coordinate 48,093,975, forward strand.
AAGAAAGAAAGAAAATGAACAGTAGAAAGAATCATAAAACAGAGGAAGACAGAGCACGGTATGTGTTTGCCACTATCACAGCCAAGCTCATCGGATCAGCTAGAAATGTTGGCCCTATTCAGCTTGGCACACCGACGGCTTCAGTTGCACTGCTATGCCTTTCTGCTTTATTCTCATCCTCCTCCAGCAGTGTCACACGAACTCAGTAGCTAGCAATATTACTTACTGCACAAAGCATGCTAACGCAGCCTCCTATGCCCAGTTAATGCTACTAAGCATCAGCAGAACCCGATTGATCAAGGGGCTACAGAACACAAAACCGAGAACAACCGAGCTGATGATTTACAAATGAGAAAACAGATCATAAAGATATCATTTGGAAGAGAAACCGAGAGATAAAATAAAAAAAAAGGAAACCGAGAGCCTGAATTGAAAGCTTGTAAAAATGATGGATTAATGAACAAAAACCAACAAAGAAAGAAACCGAGAAGTTAGAATAGAAAATAAAACAAAAGCATAAAAAGTGAATAGAAACCGAGAGCATCTAAAACCATGGAGAAACCGAAAGTAAGCAGACTAAAAAATAAAAACTTTTAATTAAAATTCAAAAGCAAAATAATAATAGAATGAAAACTGAATAAATCCTAGAAAAATTATGATCAATGGTGGCTGCTGTCACCAACCACAAACATAAAAGTTTGAAGAAAAAAAATAAAACCTAAAAAAAATGTTTAACCTAAAAACTAAAAACTAAAAGCTCCCCCTTTTCAATTGACATCTTTTTCTATTTATACACACACTTAGGGGTACAATTGTAATATTTCTATCCTAAATGAATTGGCATTGTTTGGCCACTTGTCTTCACACTATTGGCTCCTTGAAATAAATATTTTCATGTCATCTGTCTTTTTGTCCAATTAAATGTGCTCGGCTCGTGTTGTCCACGTGGTCCAATCTCGATTTTAGCCCAATTCCGGTCCATTTTCTACCGAAATATTCAAAATTCATCTGGATTTAATTTATCTACAAACATGAGAATTTTAATTAAATAAAGGGGATAATTAACAAAATAAATTGGGGATTTAAATAATTAATTAGGAAATTAAGCACAAATAATTCTAAAAATATAGAATTATCACACCCCCAAACTTGAGCTTTTGCTTGTCCTCAAGCAAAATAAAATAATTATAAGAATGACAAGTACTTAAACACAATAATTTCCCCAATATTATCCTCAAAGAAAAAGTACAGACTATGAAATCAAAGAATCACAATTATAAGTCCAACACTCAGAATCATTCAATCATAAGCCCTAACCCAAATTGGACTCCTCGTGAGTGTGTGAAAAATGTCAAAGTCACTTCACAGTACATTATCCGGATTAGATTATGCAAATATAGTGAATGCAAAGTCAATGACATGTGATCATTTCCATAAGTTTGCTTTTCACTTCTCTCTCCACTAATGTAGTCACACTTAACTCAAGATCAATAGGACTTTATTAAGCTTGTAATGTAAGGCTGGGGCTAAGGTATGATAAAGTCGATTTAGGTTTAATTACCCCTTAACATGCATTACTTTCAGGATCTTAATGTAAGAGCTCAAATTTATTCCCCCAAACTTATTTATCTCACTAATTTTTTTTTTTGTATTTTTCTTTTTTCTTCTTTTTTCTTTTTCTTTTTCTTTTTTTTTTCTCTTTTTTTTTCATTTTTTTTTTGAACATTCACTATCACCAGATACTCATATGTACAAAGCTCAAAATATATCCCAATGACTTTCATGCTTTCGGGGTAGGGGATAGGAACAAAATATTTAAGCTACGGAAAATTAATAGCAGGTGTATTTATAGAGAAGGTCTTATTTGGCCCAGATGGGTTACTAGGGGTAAAATATATACAGGGTCAGCTAGAAAGGCTCAAACGATCCAAAGATGGCCTAAATCATCTCCCTAATTAAGTGTGATCTAATATTTCGCCTCGAGATTAGATCAAACAAATTCTAGAATATGATGCACAAAATCAACTGAACAAATGCAATCCTATGTCCACATAAGCTTTCTCTAAATAAATATACAGATTCATGACATGACATGTGCATAAAATGAGGAAATCATAATCAGAATCAAGACCCATTCAAGAACTCAAATTCATGCTTTTCCTATAATCATGCTTCTTAGTCAATCAAAATCATACTTAATCATGTGGTCATATCATCGGAATATGGGAAAACTACATGCTAAGTATTAAATCATCCTAAAATCAAACAATTTAAGCTCAGATTTTCGAAAAAATTTTGAAAAATTTTCAATTTTGCCTCCAAATTTTCGAAAAATGCTCAAGTAATATCCCTTCCCCCAAACTTAAAGTGCACAGTGTCCTCAGTGTGCAGATAATATAAACAATTAAGCACAAGAATAGAGTACTCCCCTTTCTGATGTTGATGAACAATTGAAGCTTTTATTGAAAGCATAAACTTAGACACTAAACCTGCAAAATAAACAAGGAAAGAAACAACAGAAAAGAAAAGAAAAAAAAAGAACTATATACAAAAAGTGAAAAGGAAAACATAGCCACTTCATATGCAGCTAAAGAACACAACACTCAGCAGCAGTGCAAAGAGTAGGAGGATTATCCATAATGGTGACAGAATGTTAACAGTTAACTCCTCCTGAGCTCTATCTACTTTCTTCTTTCTCTCAGATTTCTTATGCTCAAACATTTTATCTTCCTTAACCTCTATCTTAAAACACTCTTGAGAGTCACCAGGGAGCTTCAAAGGTTGAAAAACATTAAATGTCACCTCCTGATCTAAGACTCTCATTGTTAATTCCCCTTTTTGTACGTCAATTAATGTCCTACCAGTAGCTAGGAAAGGTCTGCCTAGAATAATAGGGACTTCCCTGTCTTCCTCCATATCTAACACGATAAAATCTGCAGGGAAAATAAACTTGTCCACCTTAACTAGCACATCCTCAATGATCCCTTTCGGATATTTAATGGATCTATCAGCTAATTGAAGGGTCACTGTGGTGGGCTTTGCATCTCCTATTCCTAGCTTATGGTATATGGACCAAGGCATAAGGTTTATACTAGCTCCTAGATCACAAAGGGCTCTACCAAAGAACTGATCTCCTATAGTGCAAGGTATGGTAAAACTACCTGGATCTTTGAGCTTGGGGGGCAATTTCCTATGAATAATGGCACTACACTCCTCGGTCAAGGCCACTGTCTCATAATCCTCTAATCTTCTCTTCCTCAAGAGGATATCCTTCATAAACTTCACATAACTAGGCATTTTCTCTAAAGCATCCGCGAAAGGAATGTTAATGTGAAGCTTCTTAAAAACCTCAAAAAATTTAGCAAATTGCTGATCAAGCTTCTGGTTTTTGAACCTCTGAGGAAATGGTAATGGGGGTCTAACTAGAGGAAGTGTAGTGGTAACAAGTGGAACATCAGATGAAGAGGAAGGTTGTGAAGAAGAATAAGGTAAAGATGAAGAAGCACCTGACTTGGATTCTTTTGCAGCCTGATCCTGATGTTCCTGCTCTTTCTGAGCTGCTTCGTTAGAACTTAAGGATTCTTCAACTATGTGGTGTTCAGGTTGGGACTTAACTTGTGATTCGTCTTCTAGCTCTCTATCGGTCCTAAGGGTGATGGATTTCACATGTTCTTTACCCTCCCTTTGCCTAATAGGATTAACTTCAGTATTACTGGGGAGGGTCCCTTGTGGACGCTGGTTAAGAACACTAGCTATTTGTCCTACCTGAACCTCTAAGTTCTTAATTGAAGCAGCTTGATTTTGCAGGATAGTCGTGAACATTTCCTCAAGTGAGGGCTTCTTCTCAGCTGCTGGTGCTGGTGCAAGTATATGCTGTGGCTGGATAGGTGGTGGTGGTGGTGGTGGTGATGGATGATATGGGTATGGATGATGAGGAGGCGGATGGAATGGAAATTGCTGCTGTGGTGATACATGAACCGGTGGAGCTTGAAAACCAGGGAGTCCTACAGGTCTAGAGCTAGAAGTTTGCCCTTGGTTTTGGCTCCAGGAGAAGTTAAGATGGTTCCTCCACCATGGATTATAGGTGTTTGAAAAAGGGTTGTTCTGTTGCGTTTGAGAAGGGGCAACATACTGAACTGATTCTATGTTAAGCGGACACCTATCTACAGAGTGGGTACCACTACACAGCTCGCAAGAGAGAAAAGGACTTTGGACAGAATAAACAGGATTAGGACTAGTGGGAGTATTATGCTGGGTACTGAGTGACTCTACCTTCTTTGTAAGATTAGCTATTTGAGAAGTCAAGATAGACAGTGTGTCTAACTCATATATACCCGCAGCTTTCTTAGGCAACTGCCTCTCCGACGACCATAGATAATTGTTAGCTGCCATTTTATCTAACAGATCATAAGCTTCCTCCTCCGTCTTACACATTAAAGCTCCTCCCGCAGCAGCATCTACTATGGTCCTATTCTGGCTAAAGAGCCCGTTGTAGAAGGTTTGGACTTGAAGCCATAAGGGTAGGCCATGGTGGGGACACTTCCTAAGAAGGTCTTTGTATCGTTCCCATGCTTCATAAATGGATTCAGAATCGAATTGAGCAAAGAAAGATATATCACTACGGAGTTTAGCCATTTTGGAGGGAGGAAAGAACTTAGCTAAAAATTGATGGGCTAACTCATCCCAGGTGGAGATGGATCCCGGAGGTAAAGTGGTCAACCAGTGTCTTGCTCTATCCCTAAGGGAGAAGGGAAATAGTCTAAGCCTAAGTGCATCGTCCGAGAGTCCATTATGCTTGAAAGTGTTGCACAGATCTAAAAATTGCCCTAAGTGAGCATGTGGGTCATCATGGGGAAGCCCACTGAACTGTAACGAACTTTGGATCATCTGGAGGATCGAAGGCTTAATTTCAAAATTGTTTGCAGGGACAGCTGGTGGCCTAATGCCGGAATAATATCCTCCAATCGTCGGCATTGCATAATCTCCAACGGTTCTAATTTCCCTATTTTCTGTCATTGTGTTTTGCAGCGGAGCTATAAATTTCCTAGAGTCCTTTCGAATTTTTCTAAGAGTACGTTCAATTTCAGGATCTAGAGGAAAGTACTCAAAACTCTTGGCTCTACGCAAGCAAACATCAGAAAGTCCTTAGAAATTTTTTTTTTTAAGTTTTTTTTTTTTTGAATTTTTCAAATGTTTAAAATTTTTTTAATTAACTAATCTAGATTAAACTTCTAAATATTTACACCTAACTATTCACAAGCTAGAATTACACCTAAGCATAATTTCACCGATATTAATTAACGACTAATTAAACCTCCCCGGCAACGGCGCCAAAAACTTGGCGGAACCGTTAAGGGTATCTATCCGCAAGTGCACGGGTCGTCCAAGTAATAATGGGATTTGAGTCCCGAGATATCGTCCCACAGGGAAGTTGTTAGCCTAATTAACTACCGGTTACTATTATCCTAAGTATATCCTAGCAAATTTATGAATTTTCAAGGGTGATCAACTAATCTAGAATTGAAAATACCAAAAGCAATAAAATAATAAAACTATAAAATAAAGTAACTAAAACCGAGCTCAGAGTACTTACAAAACTCCAAGCAATTAAAATACCTACAAAGGGAAATTTAAAACAGTTAAAATGAATTAACACAAATAAAATGCAAATATGGAAATAAAACAATAAAACTAATTAAACTAAAATTAAACCAATTTAAAATAACATTAATCTAACAACTAATGAATTAAAATTTACTCCTAGATAAATCTAAATGCTAAATTAACACTAACTAATGTATGAACATATTTTTGGAATTTTATACTTAAGACTAAAAATGCTTAAAATGAGTTATCTAAACTAATGCTAGATTAAATTCTTAATGCTAGATTAAAAATTACTTAGTTAAACTAATTAAATCTAAATTAATTAACTAAACATGATTAACTACACCTATATGCATAATTAAAATCATTTACTAAACTAACTAAATCATCTAACTAATCTTACAATTAATCTAACACTAAACTATAAAAGAAAATGAATTATTCCTAATCAAACTTAACCAAACACAGCCCTAAAATTGTTAAGCCGAAAGTGGTCCCAAAACATTGCAAATGTACTGTGCACTGTGCACTGTACACGCTCCTTCTCTGCCGAGCCACCCGCGTCCTCACTGTCCTGTTGCTGCACATTCCAGCTGGCCTGCTTCTACCGTGCTCCAGATGCTACGGGCTGCCCTCCACTGCTCAGGTGCTGCACCTGGCTCCTGTACCGACAGGTTGGTGTCACAGCTGCGTGCCAGCCTCTGCTTTAGCTGCACGCACCCATGTCAAGCTGAATCTCTGCTTTAGCTATTCTCTGGTCAGCAAGACACACACGCACTGCAACTGCTTCATTCCCTGTACTGCAGCATACATTTGATGCAGCTTCTGTCACCATGTTCTGCAGCTGCTCAGCACCGCTTCACCTTACTGCCAGCTCCTGCTTCTCTGCCCATCGAGCCAGCAAATTCTCAGCTACCCTCTGCAATGCCACTTCACTGCAACGGCAGTATACGGACAGCAACCAGAAACCAGCAACGGTGAGGAACCGGTGCCAAAAACTACACAAGCAGAAGTTAGAACTTGTAAATTAAGCAATAAAGGGACAACAGAATGTGTAAAATGACTAAAACCAAGAAAGAAAGAAAATGAACAGTAGAAAGAATCATAAAACAGAGGAAGACAGAGCACGGTATGTGTTTGCCACTGTCACAGCCAAGCTCATCGGATCAGCTAGAAATGTTGGCCCTATTCAGCTTGGCACACCGACGGCTTCAGTTGCACTGCTATGCCTTTCTGCTTTATTCTCGATCCTCCTCCAGCAGTGTCACACGAACTCAGTAGCTAGCAATATTACTTCCTGCACAAAGCATGCTAACGCAGCCTCCTATGCCCAGTTAATGCTACTAAGCATCAGCAGAACCCGATTGATCAAGGGGCTACAGAACACAAAATCGAGAACAACCGAGCTGATGATTTACAAATGAGAAAACAGATCATAAAGATAGCATTTGGAAGAGAAACCGAGAGATAAAATAAAAAAAAAAAGGAAACCGAGAGCCTGAATTGAAAGCTTGTAAAAATGATGGATTAATGAACAAAAACCAACAAAGAAAGAAACCGAGAAGTTAGAATAGAAAATAAAACAAAAGCATAAAAAGTGAATAGAAACCGAGAGCATCTAAAACCATGGAGAAACCGAAAGTAAGCAGACTAAAAAATAAAAACTTTTAATTAAAATTCAAACAGTAAAATAATAATAGAATGAAAACTGAATAAATCCTAGAAAAATTATGATCAATTGTGGCTGCTGTCACCAGCCACAAACATAAAAGTTTGAAGAAAAAAAATAAAACCTAAAAAAAATGTTTAACCTAAAAACTAAAAACTAAAAGCTCCCCCTTTTCAATTGACATCTTTTTCTATTTATACACACACTTAGGGGTACAATTGTAATATTTCTATCCTAAATGAATTGGCATTGTTTGGCCACTTGTCTTCACACTATTGGCTCCTTGAAATAAATATTTCCATGTCATCTGTCTTTTTGTCCAATTAAATGTGCTCGGCTCGTGTTGTCCACGTGGTCCAATCTCGATTTTAGCCCAATTTCGGTCCATTTTCTACCGAAATATTCAAAATTCATATGGATTTAATTTATCTGCAAACATGAGAATTTTAATTAAATAAAGGGGATAATTAACAAAATAAATTGGGGATTTAAATAATTAATTAGGAAATTAAGCACAAATAATTCTAAAAATATAGAATTATCATCGGGCATGGGTTTGTAACATGTATTATATATCACATACAGTGCGCGCCTTTGAGCGCTACTCACAGTCGACACTCCGCTCAAACACTGTTTCACATCACAAACTCAACTCTAGTGCGAGTAAACCTCCAGTAACTAGGTCAATGCATAGTTCATGTATTAAATCAAGTACGAGCAATAGCTCCAGTACCATGCTATGCACAATAACATCAAATCAAGTACGAGTAATAGCTCAAGTACTATGTCATGTATAAATCATGAAGAATCGAGTACGAGCAACGCTCCAGCACTCTGTCATGCATCTCATGAAAAACTCGAGTTCGAGTAAGAACTCTAGTACTCTATCATGCTTGTCATGGAAATCTACTACGAATCAAAATCCAGCTCTAATGTATGTGGAAAATATATGAAATCCAGTGCGAGCTGTGCTCCAGCACGATTCATTCTCACATAATATGATATATGGCTCTTTAAAAAGGGATGATTTATAAAATATCAAAATCAACACTATAAAGTGTGCTTATTTCACATCAACCTTAAAATCTTTAGCCCATCTATTTATTCTCCTGCTAAACAGCAGTTAAACACTCAAAATAGTGGTTTTCATGCTTTTTACAACTTTTCACAAAAGTTGACTTTTTGACTAACTAGGGGTAAAATCGTAATTTACCACTATCGGGTCGTAATAATTATTATTCACTTTCTCTGACCCTCAGAGTTTTTAAGTGAATGTAAAAGCAGATGAAAATACGTGCAGGTATCACTAACTACTCACAAAAGTTCCTTACCTGCAATCACTCGAGAAATTTCACTTTCTCTGCGCTGCTCGTTTCAACAGTCCGATTTGCTTCTCCAATGCTCTCTGGAGCTGCATATAACCATTTATCAGGTTAATTACACTTTTTCGACTGTATTTCACATTAAATACAGTCTATTTCCCTTAATAGGCTTTAAAAATCCTTAATGAGCCTAACTATGCCTTAAGCCCATTTTCATTTTACTATTCATTTTAATTTGGCCTATTGGGCTTGTGGGGCCCACCAACTCTTATTGGACTTGTCCTTGACCCATTACATCGTATTGGGCCTAAAATATTTGGGCTTGGCCCATTAGGCCTCTCGGCCACATGCCATGGCCGAGAGCTACCCATGCCATCGGTTACACCATGGCATGCCGGCCATGTCTCTTTCTTAGCCAATTCACTTAGGCATTTTCACAAACACTTGGTTGGTAACATTCCTAAACATCATATAGTTCATTTAGGCATTTTATCAAACACCTTGATTGCCAACTAATTACATGTAGTAATTAATCAAATTGATTAATTCTAATTACACCATAATCATTAACACATGTACATTAATCCATTTATGCCTTAAAATCATATGGCCATAAATCAATATCCCACTACTCACTCTTGGCCTAACCAACATCATAGTGATTTAATATTTTTCAATGCTTAAAATATATATCAATATACTTAAAATCAATCACACATTAACATATATGAAATTGAAAATTAGAAAATATACCAATTGTTGTGTTCACCCTTTGGCCGAATCTTTGAAGGCTCTCGGTTTGCACTCTATGGCTCCTTGGTAGCCAATTCCAACATATGTCACTCTCCTTTCAATTTGGAACAACTTCCATGAAGGATGTAAGTTCCAAATATGCCTAATTCCTAGTGATTTCTAGTGAGAGAAAGCTTGGATAATATGTTTCAATGGTTTCTTCTTCTAGCCGAATTTGGTGTGATGAAGATGACAATGGTGTGGCTGATTTTATAAGCCACTTACTTAGCCATTAAGCTTTACTTTCCAGCCATTAAGCTTGACTTTCCAAGCCTTAGCCATGAGTCACCTAATGAGTCACCTTACGAGTCATGGTTAGCTTTAACTATGGTTAGATATTTATCTCATGGACTTTCCATTTGGGCTTCTCGGTTTGGGCTTTCTTAATGGGGTTTTGGGCTGAAATTTTAACTATGTCTCAGGTCTTTAATTGTCTAAATATTTGGCCAATCAATTGGTCCAACAATTCGGTCTAAAGTACCTAAGAATTTCGATATACGTTTAGTATACCTTAACAGGCTTTAAAATTTTCACCTTAGGCCCATTACGTTTTTAACCATTAAACTTAATCCGGAATCCTTTCGAATAAATTTTCCTTACTTTCAGGGATGATTATCTTGTATTTTGGCCAAGAATATTTTTCCCCAATTTTTTCTCCACACTTAGGTTAATTTTTAACCATGATTAGTCAACTATGGTAAAAGTCCACTTTCTTAACTATAGTTGACTTTTTCCTTAACCATTGACCAAGTTGACTTTTTCTTAAAATTTTGAAAGTGTCATATCTTATGTCTTACACTCTCGTCTTTATGTTTCAACCGTTCCCGGTGGATAATTTCACCCGAAACACCTTAAATACCTTAACTCGCCAAAAAGGTCTATTTTACCTTTTTTAGCTTTTACTCTCGTTTTTTGTGTTCGGGACTAAATCAAGCTGACTTTCCTCCATGAGCTCTCTATGCTTTCTCATTTTAAGTTCTTATTTTCAGTCAGAATGATTTAGATTTACTCGGTTTAGCCTGTGACACTTATAGTTCACATTAGGCATTTTATGTAGCTTTTGCGTGTTAAATCATTTCACTAACACTTTAAGTCTAGTAAATATTATTCTTATGATTCAACTATAATAACGGAGTGTTCATACACATAGGAATCATAAGGTACAAGCTACATAGAAATCCAGGTCTGACAATCCTCCCCCACTCAGAAAATTTGGTCCTCCAAATTAGAACTAAGTCAGTTATCAAATAGGTGAAGGTACTTCTCTCGCATCAGACTCTCTAGCTCCCAAGTAGCTTCCTCTGAAGTATGATGCTGCCAGAGAATCTTCACTAACCCGATGGTTTTCGATCTCAATACCTTCTCCTTCCTATCCAATATCCAAATCGGTCTCTCAACATATGACAAGTCCTCTCGGAGCTCCAAAGGCTCGTAACTAATCACATGGGCCTGATCCGGGTGATACTTCTGCAGCATCGATATGTGGAAGACATTATGGACACCTGATAAGTCCGGTGGTAATGCCAACCTATATGCCTTATCTCCCACTCGATCAAGTATCTTAAAGGGTCTAATATAGCAAGGATTTAGTTTTCCTCTCTTCCCGAATCTCGCTATGCCCTTGGAAGGAGAAACTTTTAAAAACACGGATTCACCAACTGCAAACTCTAGTGGCCTACGTCTCCTGTTAGCATAACTCTTCTGTCTACTCTGAGTCGTCCTCAGTCTCTCTACTATCAGGTGGACGTCCTCAGATGCTTATGTAACCATGTCAGGAGCGAAAATCTTACGGTCACCTACTTCTTCCCATCCAATAGAACACGACATTTACGGCCATACAAAGCCTCATACGGTGCCATCTCGATACTCGAATGATAACTGTTGTTATAAGCGAACTCGGCTAGTGGCAAGTGGTCATCCCAAGAGCCTCTAAAATCTAGCACACATACTCTCAACATATCTTCCAGAGTCTGTATAGTCCTCTCTGACTGACCATCTGTCTGAGGATGGAAAGCGGTGCTCAAACTCAACTGGGTTCCCATGGCTTCCTGAAAATGTCCCCAAAAGTGGGAAGTGAAGCGAGAATCCCTATCAGAGACTATGCTCACTAGTACACCGTGTAACCTCACTACCTCACGTACATAATATTCTGCTAATGAACTTAGAGTATCGGTCACTCTCATAGCTAGAAAGTGGGTTGACTTTGTCAGTCTGTCGACGATCACCCATATCGCATCGTGATTCCTGCGGGTTCTCGGTAAACCCATCACGAAATCCATGGTGATATGCTCTCATTTCCATGTCGGTATAGGTAGAGGCTGTAATAACCCTGCAGGTTTCTGATGTTCTACCTTCACCTGCTGACATACGAGACACTTTGCCACAAAGTCTGCTACATCTCTCTTCATACCCGACCACCAGTATACCTTCCGGAGGTTCTGATACATTTTGTTACTCCCCTGATGGAACGTATACCTCGACGAATGAGCTTCCGCCAATATCAATCTCCTTAGTCCTGGATCCTCGGGAACACACAATCTGCCTCTGAACCTCAGTAGTCCATTAGAACTCAACTTAAAGTCAATCACTATGCCCTTCTGCATCTGACTACTCACATCCATACAAAATGGATCAGTCTGCTGAGCCACTCTGATCCTGTCCAATAGATCAGGCTCCAAGCGTAGACTAGCTATCACATAGCCTGTATCCATGTCAGAAGGCACGACTCCTAAACTGAGGCTAGCAAACTGCTTTAGCAAATCATGTTCCCTTACCCGGATGATAAAGTATCTCACAATCGTAGTCCTTCAGAAGCTTTAGCCATCTTCTCTGTCTCATGTTCAGCTCTTTCTGTGAGAACAGATACTTGAGGCTCTTGTGGTCGGTAAATATCTGGAACTTCTTGCCATACAAGTAATGGCGCCATACCTTCAACGCAAGCACTACTACTGCTAGCTCCAAGCCGTGGGTCGGATAGTTCTTCTCATGATCCTTCAGCTGTCTGGATCCATAAGCAACTACATTCCCATCCTGCATCAATACACAGCCCAGTCTTTGATGCGAAGCATCGGTATACACTGTAAATCCTCCTGAGCTAGTAGGGATAGTGAGAATCGGAGCGGTGGTCAATCGACGCTTCAACTCCTCAAAACTCTTCTCACAATCCTCGTTCCATACGAACGGTACACTCTTTCGAGTAAGACGTGTCAACGGAGCAGCCAACTTTGAAAATCCCTCAACGAATCTCTAATAGTATCTAGCTAAACCCAGAGAACTCCTGATCTCGATGACTGTCCTCGACTGTTCCCACTGAACTACAGCCTCTATCTTAGATGGATCAACTGATACACCATCTCTCGATACAACATGTCCCAAAAATGAGATCTTTGACAACCAAAAGTCACACTTACTGAGCTTAGCATATAACTCATGCTTTCGTAGAGTCTGCAACACGATCCTGAGGTGCTCGTCATGCTCCTCCTTAAATCTCGAATACACCAATATGTCATCAATAAAGACGATAACAAACTGGTCTAAATATGGCTTGAACACATCGTTCATCAAAGCCATGAAAGCACTTAGAGCATTCATCAATCCGAATGGTATGACCAAGAACTCATAATGGCCATATCGGGTACGAAATGAAGTCTTTGGTACATCTCCACTCTGAACTTTCAACTGATGATACCCAGACCTCAGGTCAATCTTGGAAAAGACCTGTGCTCCCTGAAGCTGATCTAACAAGTCGCCAATGTGTGGAAGGGGGTATCTATTCTTGATGGTGACCTTATTCAATAATCGATAATCTATACACAATCGGAGGCTCCCATCCTTCTTCCTCACAAATAGAACCGATGCTCCCCAAGGTGAAACACTCGGTCGCACAAAACCCCTATCCAATAGCTCATGTAACTGTCTCTTGAGCTCCTCCAGCTCAACTAAGGCCATGCGATATGGTTATCTCGAAATGGGCTCCGAACCAGGCACCAAATCTATACAGAACTCCATCTCTCTATCTGGTGGTAACCCTGGCAATTCATCCGAAAAAACATCTGGGTACTCACTAACCACAGTAATATCTGACAACTCCGGATGTGCCTTATCCATATCTACCACGTACGCAATGAAACCTTGATATGTTGATTTTTTTCTAAATCAGTAATCATGTAATAATCATAACTACTCCTTTCATTTATTCTTATTAAACTTTAGAACATATCTAGTAGGGTTAGGAAACATAACTGTCTTAGCATAACAATCTAAAACAACTTGGTTTGCAGATAGCCAATCCATTCCTAATATTATATCAAAATCACTCATACTTAGTAATATTAGATTGGCTATCATCTCTTTATCCCCTACTCTCAACTTGCAATCATTAAATACATATTCTACAACTTGATTACTATTCATAGGCGTACTAATCAACATCATCATACATAATGGTGTACGCTCTACATGTTTTGCTAATTTACATGCAAATGAAGGCGATACAAAAGAATGCATGGCACCAGGATTAATTAAAACATATGCTTCAATATCATAAATCAGGATGTTACCTCGTATCACATCCGATGAAGCATCAGCTATCCCCTGGTCCAAAGCATGCACTCGCCCTCGACCCATCACCTGTTTCCCTTTCTCCTCTACCGTCGCTCTACCCCTCTGAGCAGACGTACCAGCTGAAGTTCTATCAGGCTCCCTGCCCTTCTATGGGGCAGTCACAAGTGTCTCTGGGCACTCTCTAGCAATGTGCCCTTGTTTCCCACATCGAAAACACACAATAGGAGTCAACGGACACGGTATAGTTCCATGTTGTTTACCGCATCTTCTGCACTGATCAACAGCAGGTCTCTATCCTCCTATGACAATGCCCTTTGCTGGGGTTACAGTCGGATAAGCAAGAGGTCTAGCATATCTCTCTCGTGCCTCCTCCACCCATGATCTCTTATCGAAGAGTTTCTTCCCTCCTCTATAACCGAAATCTCTAGTCAGCCTCTTCTTCTGTATATCTCAGCTACGGCTAAACTTCCCGAACTCGGAAGCATTCCTCTCGTAATCCTATTCACACAGTTGCGCCCTGCGTACTGCTTCCTCATATGTTACTATGTCTAAGGGAACCAACCTGAACCGCAGAACCGGTCTCAACCCATCGATAAACTTGTGGACCTTCTTGGTCTCACTATACATGGTATCTCGGTCATATCTCCCTAGGGATAGGAATCGAGTCTCATACTCGTCCACAGATAAACTCCCCTAGTTTAGTCCCAAAAACTATATCTGTAGTTTTCGCTGTGCGGTATCGGGAACAAACTGCCTCCTAAAGGCCTCTCGAAATATCTCCTAACTAATGTTTGTGTGTCGGGCTCTCAATATAGGTCGAGTGGACTTCCACCAATGCTCTGCAGCTCCCTTCAGTAGGAAAGCAGCAAATGCGACCATGTCCGAGGTCGTACACTCGAAGAATCCATAAAGCTTCTCCATCTCTGCTAACCACTCCTCAGCAGCTACAAGGTCCTTGACCCCACTAAAAGATGGAGGTCTAAAATTCTGGAATTCACGTAACCGATGCAGATCACATCAGTACCCTAATCCACTACCACCCAAAACTGGTGGGGGTGTAGGAGTATCTACAGTCCTCGGTGCATGAGTTGTCTGTGTAGGTGTATCAGGGGTAACTGCCTCTCCTGTCGCAGCTCCTGCCTCCTGTCCTTGCCTACCTGGCATCGTCTGTGCTAACATCTCTACAATCGTCTCAAGACTATGCTCTAATCTCGTAAAGCGCGTCTCAGCACACTCGGGTGCCTCAATAGCACTTAGAGTCTCATGCGTAGGTAATGGTTCGACAGCAGCTCATCCCTCGGGTCTATCTCCCTAGCCTCGAGCCCTACCTCTCGTAACTCTACCACTACGCGTATTTGCCATATAGGCAAAGTTCTTGCATTCATAACAATGAATTAGTCTGTCTCCTATATGGTATACACAGTTATATCTAAACACAGCACAGTACTATGGGGATGTACACTTTCCTATTTTCTAATACCGACTCATATCAGACCAACCTTGGCTCTGATACCATTCTGTCAGGACCCGTTCTCAATCCATGACTTAACCAAAAACAGTACAAATTTTTTACATTTTTAACTTACCTTTCCTCTCTTCAATTGTTGGGCTGTGATTCGATGTCAAAATCCTCGCTTGCCACATTATCCATTATCATACATACATGTCAATATACTGTTACTGACTGTAACTGCTTTTATAATACATGTGAGATTATATAAAATCTAACACAATTATATTCCCCATAATATATATATCGTATACATCACTGTGTTGTTTCTATGTTTAGATACATAACCGTACAAAATCTGTATACCTGGCGATCAATAGGAACTAGCAGTGGACTCAAGAATACTATCCCTCAATAGCACTCGCTCTACTGCTGATGCTCTGTAGAGAGATGTAAAGAAAGGGGGGTGAGTATACAACGCGCACAGTAAGGAAATCGGCAAGCAAGTAGATATCTACACTATCTACTCAAAATAATGCTATGCCTTGAAAATATTATTTCCTTTTCTCACTTGAAAAGCATGTCTTTAAATATATATATATGTATACTTGTACAGATTAAATCTCATGTACAGAAACCATGCTTTCTTTCACAAATGTAGGCATGTAGTGCAAAATAATGCATCTTTATATAAATCATGCCTTTATGTAAACCATGTCATGTATATTTAAATCACAATAAATATGGCATTAAATAATTCACATCACAAAATCGGAGTCCGACCCATCCCTCAGGTCTGTCCGCAATTTAAATCAGTCAATCAATGTTATATATCATGTGAGACTCAGTGGTGAAATGTAAATAGTATCTTGGACTATGATTATATCCTACATGTGATCCCAAGCAACACAGATCTCGGTGTACGGGGCATCACTGCTGCAACGGGAGAGGGGTCAGTCCAACACAACCGCCAGCTATATCCTCCTCAACTCCACAACACCACTCGGTACAGTGTACTCCCATGCTACATGCACGGTACGACAGGGTACTCCATACCACTCGCACGATACAACGTACTCTGTGGACCCTACATCACAGTCAGGGCGCCTGCCATAGGTCTTAGCCCTCAAACCATGAAATATCATACCATGTCTTTATTACCCTTATGTGGATATCCTCTCACATAATGTGACACTCAGTCACATAAGGATTCGGGCATGGGTTTGTAACATGTATTATATATCACATACACTGCGCGCCTTTGAGCGCGACTCACAGTCGACACTCTACTCAAACACTGTTTCACATAGTAAACCTCTAGCAACTAGGTCAATGCATAGTTTATGTATTAAATCAAGTACGAGCAATAGCTCCAGTACCATGCTATGCACAATATCATCAAATCAAGTACGAGCAATAGCTCCAGTACTATGTCATGTATAAATCATGAAGAATCGAGTACGAGCAACGCTCCAGCACTCTGTCATGCATCTTATGAAAAACTCGAGTACGAGTAAGAACTCCAGTACTCTATCATGCTTGTCATGGAAATCTACTACGAATCAAAATCCAGCACTAATGTATGTGAAAAATATATGAAATCCAGTGCGAGCTGTGCTCCAGCACGATTCATTCTCACATAATATGATAGATGGCTCTTTAAAAAGGGATGATTTATAAAATATCAAAATCAACACTATAAAGTGTGCTTATTTCACATCAACCTTAAAATCTTTAGCCCATCTATTTATTCTCCTGCTAAACAGCAGTTAAACACTAAAAATAGTGGTTTTCATGCTTTTTACAACTTTTCACAAAAGTTAACTTTTTGACTAACTAGGGGTAAAATCGTAATTTGCCACTATCGGGTCACAATAATTATTATTCACTTTCTCTGACCCTCAGAGTTTTTAAGTGAATGTAAAAGCAGATGAAAATACGTGCAGGTATCACTAACTACTCACAAAAGTTCCTTACCTACAATCACTCGAGAAATTTCACTTTCTCTGCGCTGCTCGTTTCAACAGTCCGATTTGCTTCTCCAATGCTCTCTGGAGCTGCATATAACCATTTATCAGGTTAATTACACTTTTTCGACTGTATTTCACATTAAATACAGTCTATTTCCTTTAATAGGCTTTAAAAATTCTTAATGGGCCTAACTATGCCTTAAGCCCAGTTTCATTTTACTATTCATTTTCGTTGGGCCTATTGGGCTTGTGGGGCCCACCAACTCTTATTGGGCTTGTCCTTGACCCATTACATCGTATTGGGCCTAAAATATTTGGGCTTGGCCCATTGGGCCTCTCGGCCACATGCCATGGCTGAGAGCTAACCATGCCATCGGTTACACCATGGCATGCCGGCCATGTCTCTTTCTTAGCCAATTCACTTAGGCATTTTCACAAACACTTGGTTGGTAACATTCCTAAACATCATATAGTTCATTTAGGCATTTTATCAAACACCTTGATTGCCAACTAATTACATGTAGTAATTAATCAAATTGATTAATTCTAATTACACCATAATCATTAACACATGTACATTAATCCATTTATGCCTTAAAATCATATGGCCATAAATCAATATCCCACTACTCACTCTCGGCCTAACCAACATCATAGTGATTTAATATGTTTCAATGCTTAAAACATATATCAATATACTTAAAATCATTCACACATTAACATATATGAAATTCAAAATTAGAAAATATACCAATTGTTGTGTTCACCCTTTGGCCGAATCTTTGAAGGCTCTCGGTTTGCACTCTATGGCTCCTTGATAGCCAATTCCAACATATGTCACTCTCCTTTCAATTTGGAACAACTTCCATGCAGGATGCAAGTTCCAAATATGCCTAATTCCTAGTGATTTCTAGTGAGAGAAAGCTTGGATAATATGTTTCAATGGTTTCTTCTTCTAGCCGAATTTGGTGTGATGAAGATGACAATGGTGTGGCTGATTTTATAAGCCACTTACTTAGCCATTAAGCTTTACTTTCCAGCCATTAAGCTTGACTTTCCAAGCCTTAGCCATGAGTCACCTAATGAGTCACCTTACGAGTCATGGTTAGCTTTAACTATGGTTAGATATTTATCTCATGGGCTTTCCATTTGGGCTTCTCGGTTTGGGCTTTCTTAATGGGCTTTTGGGCTGAAATTTTTACTATGTCTCAGGCCTTTAATTGTCTAAATATTTGGCCAATCAATTGGTCCAACAATTCAGTCTAAAGGACCTAAGAATTTCGATATACGTTTAGTATACCTTAACAGGCTTTAAAATTTTCACCTTAGGCCCATTACGTTTTTAACCATTAAATTTAATCCGGAATCCTTCTGAATAAATTTTCCTTACTTTCGGGGATGATTATCTTGTATTCTAGCCAATAATATTTTTCCCCAATTTTTTCTCCACATTTAGGTTAATTTTTAACCATGATTAGTCAACTAAGGTAAAAGTCCACTTTCTTAACTATAGTTGACTTTTTCTTAACCATTGACCAAGTTGACTTTTTCTTAAAATTTTGAAAGTGTCATATCTTATGTCTTACACACTCGTTTTTATGTTTCAACTGTTCCCGATGGATAATTTCACCCGAAACACCTTAAATACCTTAACTCGCCAAAAAGGTCTATTTTACCATTTTTAGCTTTTACTCTCGTTTTTTGTGTTTGGGACTAAATCAAGCTGACTTTCCTCTATGAGCTCTCTACGCTTTCTCATTTTAAGTTCTTATTTTCAGTCAGAATGATTTAGATTTACTCGGTTTAGCCTGTGACACTTATAGTTCACATTAGGCATTTTATGTAGTTTTTGCGTGTTAAATCATTTCACTAACACTTTAAGTCTAGTAAATACTCTTCTTATGATTCAACTATAATAACGGAGTATTCATACACATAGGAATCATAAGGTACAAGCTACATAGAAATCCGGGTCTGATAGGCATTCCGCACTGTTATGATTCCACGGAGCAAATTTTCTCATCGAAGGTATACCCAGTTTTAAGAAATTATTTTCTATCTAAAATTTTGTAAGTACAGTAATGTAGATGAGATGTGCTTGAGGGAATGTAAACATGACTATTTGTAGAAGAAATTTAATTGAGACTGTTAGATTTCGCTGTTTGATCTAATATCAACTTGCAGCCCAACCAAATTGTTTGAAAATTTGGGTTGTTACATTACCAGAGTCAGATCTTCTTGTTGTGATTATCTTAATACCCTTTATTGCCACAGTTAAGATAAAAAAAAAAAAAAATTGTTTTTCATGTGGTGGTATGTTCATGCACATACAAAGGAATGAATTGGATGGAATGCATTAAAATTTTAACTCTATCAATCTTTCTTAAGCATTAAATCTATGTACATTCTTATGGTAAGATAGGTGTACAAGTTTGTGAGTTTATTGAAGTAGTCTTTAACTAAGATATGTTATGCAATATGGAAGCAAACACATGGATTATTGGCCTTAATAATATAGACAAACCCACATATTTATTATTTCTTTTTAGAAAATGAGAAAAGAAACTCAATTTTTTGGATTTTTTTTTTTTACTTTGTAAAAACAGTGCTTGAAAAAGAAAGTAAAACTTGTTCATTCACATGTCCTTTCTTAGGTTTAAGTCTGCACTTCAGCTTAACATGGTTCCACTTTAACGCTAAGTCTTATGTTTCATTACATATAGTGCTTGGATAATTCAAGGTTATAAAAGTTGTCAAAATGCTTCTCACTGTTGTCCATATTGATGAGCAAGGCACCTAATCCTCACCCATCATAGGTTAAAAAAGGAAAGGTTCAATTTGAGTGGAAATATTTTGCTAGCCATTACGAAGGGATTACTTCACAAAAGCGTAGGTACTTTACTCCATCCTAAAAAGAATAGAGCTTAAGTAGAGGTTAATGCATGCTTATAAACGTGAAGTATGTGTTGAAGGAACTCATAGTTATTATTGTCTTATTATAAAAAATAACATTCCTAAGGCGAATTTAAGATAACCTAAAACTAGCCATTGTCAAACTCTCTAGATGTCTCCAAGGGAGTTACCAAACTGTTATAGTGTGCTAACTCCTAAACCTAGCTCGCTAGACTTAAAAACTACGAATTTGCCTCCAACCATTGTACCTAAGTTTAATTGGTTACTGTAATGACCCGAATTACACACAATTTGGTTAGGCTACAAGTCGATATTAGGTTAGAATAATAACTTAGTCTGAGTAATTTTCTTACTTAGTAACAAATTTTAAATAAAATATATTCACATTCCCCAGACACATCTTGTATTGTATTATTGTACTTACAAAAATTTTAGATACAACAGAACTTCTTTAAACTTGGGTATACCTTCAATGGAGAAATATGCTCTGTGGAATCATAACTGTACAGAATGCCTTACTAAGGAAACGAACCAAGCTACAGAGGGACTCCGTGGAGCAAACTAAGGGGGTGAGCTCAATATGCTCATTATGAAAAACCCCATAGCAGGTAGATAAATATACTACCCAAGATATATATATATATATATATATATATATGTACTTGCCAACATTTGAAACATTTTCACAAAGTATACAAGTAGTTCGGAAAATTCACAGATACCAAAAAATGATTTCAAAAAAAAGAACATATATCGATAGTAAAATTTGCTACTGTAGTAAATACGAAAAATTTCAGATCTTCCAATAGCAAAATAAACTGATTTTCAGAATATCCCAATCCATACAGACAATTCAAAAAATATTTCAAATAAACACAGAGGCACTACCAGTTCCAAAAAATCAAAGTAAAAAAATCCACGGTAATTTTAGTATGAAAATGGAACTGAAATCAATACCATTTTCTAAAACATTAAACAGCTTTTAAAAGCGACGATGGTGTGGTACTTTGGTCCCTCAGGATTCAAGAGGTGGCCCCCATGATCTTTTATGCATTAAAATATTTAGTTCCATACAAAATAAAATCACACAGTCATTTCAGAAGTTCAAATAGACGAGATAAGGTAAACATGATATATCAGATATCAAAAATGATAATTGGCCAATGTCGGTGACTACGGGCAATCACTGATCAGGTGAGCCGGAATGTCAATTATCGTGGGAGTGGTCAACTACCCAAACGGCTAACACATCAGAATGTCCGAAGACCAAAATCAGAAACAGTTCACCACTGATGTAACAGACCACCCCAACTGGCCATGGCCACCCCTGTGGGCCTACAAACAACGACTGCTGTGACATCGTTACACGGTAACATTAACAGTGTAGCATAATCTCAATGTAATAGACCAGCCCAGTGCAGCAGAAAACAATGAGCAATGCAGATTACAAAAAACACAGAGATGAACAATAACATTACACTAAAACAGAACATAATAGAGTGCATTTGTAATTCCCGATCACTGCCATGGTGCGCTCAGTCCCTGCTCTGTGATGCATGGTGACAATAAGTAACAATAAGTAAGATGTAAATAAATAACTAACTAAAGGAAAAAAAAACAGGAAATGTAGTGATGCACAAACATAAAACCGAGAAGGGAGAATGCAGTAAATAGAAACGGTAGTAAGCATTAATATGCAGTAAGTAATAGCTTCTGTGTAATGCAAACAAAGTCAAATGAAACAAGGAAAATCAAATAATAATGCATTACTAGATAAAAGTTCAAAAACTAAAAGAACTAAATGAAGATTGACAACTGAAAAATTAACCAAACTAACAACACCCGAATACACATGAACTGGGAATCCATCATCCTCGGTTTGCATAAATTTCTTTTCCAACATGATTCCACATTGCTCTTGATGTGGAACAATGTTCAACATCCATCCACATCAAGGCACCAGAATCGAAATGGAGAAGAATGAATGAAAAAATTAAAAACTGTCACCCGAATACTCAAAAAGATAATAAACCGAGAACTAGGAAAATAAAGCTTGCTTTAACAAAAACAATCACAGTTGAGGAAAACCGAGAATGAGAAAAAGAGAGGCAAACATTTTCCATTAACTTTCATTGAATCAAATGCAAAGGAAATACTTTTGATACAATGAACTACAAGTAACCAAGCAAAGAAAAAATGAAAAACTTCATAAAACATTAAGAAAATGCCATGAACAGTAAAATTGATTGTTGAGAAAAAGCTACTCGAAAATTCCTAACAAAGGAAGCTTAGAAAATAACCTAAAAGATATTCTAGACTAAAAATTACATCCCCCTTCAATTGTCATCTTTTTCTATTTATAAACACACTAGGGGTAAAATTGTAATTTTCCATCCTAGATGAGTTGGCATTTTTTTGGCCACTTGTCATCACACCATTGGCTCCTTGAAAAGATATTTCCATGTCATCGGTCTTCTTGTCCAATTGGATGTGCTAGGTGGCATGGCTCGTGTTGTCCGCGTGGCTCAATCTCGATTTTAGCCCAATTCCGGTCCATTTTCTACCGAAATATTCAAAATTCATCCGGATTTAATTTCTCTGCAAACATGAGAATTTTAATGAAATAAATGGGATAATTAACAAAATAAATTGGAGATTTAAATAATTAATTAGGAAATTAAGCACAAATAATTCTAAAAATATAAAATTATCGCACCCCCAAACTTGAGCTTTTGCTTATCCTCAAGCAAAACAAAATGATTGTAGGAATGACAAGTACAAAATACAATAATTTCCCCAATATCATCCTAAAAAAAAAGTACAGATTATGAAATCAAAGACTCACAATTACAAGTCCAGCACTTAGAATTATTCAATCATAAGTCCTAACCCAAATTGGCTTCCTAGTGAGTGTGTGAAAAATGTCTAAGTCACTTCTCAGTACATTATTCGAATCAGATTATACAAACACAGTGAATGCAAAGTCAATGACATGTGATCATTCCCATAAATTTGTTTTTCACTTCTCTCTCCACTAATGTAGTCACACTTAATCAAAGATCAATAGGACTTCCTTAAGCTTGTAATGTAAGGCTAGGAATAAGGTATGATAAAGTCGATTTAGGTTTAATTACCCCTTAACATGCATTACTTCTAGGATCTTAAGGTAAGAGCTCAAATCATATCCCCCAAACTTATTTATTTCACTAGACATTTTGTAAGACCCCGTATATGTATAAGGGTAATGTGTGTACTTGGATTAAATAATATGAATGGACTTGTGATGTAAAGTATGATTGATGTAAGTCCATGGATTCAATGTATGTATGTGTAATATAAATTGTAACGTACATACAAGTTTCATTAAGTATGAATACGGAGAAATGTATTCTAGCAAGTGATAGATGTGATTGAGACTCAAGATGAGTAGTGTGGTAAAATGGAATGGAGTTATGCTTTCATTTGGTTGTATGTAGCATACCTTTGAACATACAATGAATGCACACAAGTTTCAATGTGCATAAGGTATGAATGGATGCCATTTTCAAGTTATAGAAGTGGATGGATGAGGAAATGGCCATGGCAATAGATTGAGGGTGTGTTGGTATGAGTTGCAGCAATGAAACTGCAGGAAATCTGGAAAACATGAGGTCCAGATCGATCTCATAGGATGAGAGATCGATCTGGAAGAGCCAGAATGCTCTTATTTGGGTGAACGAATGGAGCAGATTGATCTCCAATGGAGCCAGATCGATCTGCCAAGCATTCTGTAAGTGAAAAGATCGATCCCCAAGCACCCAGATCGATCTCCTTAGCTCTCTGTTTGGGACCAGATCGATCTCATGCTTCGACAGATCGATCTCATGCCTCAGCAGATCGATCTCATTGCTTCGACAGATCGATCTCAGGCTTAAAAATGCCGTGAAAAAGAGGGATTTTAAGGGACCAGATCGATCTCCTCTTGGACCAGATCGATCTCCTCAAGTCATTTCTATATAAGGAGAGCTGAAAAATCTGGAAATCTCAGAAAACACTTAACCTTACAATTTCAACCCCAAAAACCTAGCTTTCTCTCTCTAAAATCAACCATTTTCAGTGAGATTTGAAGAGAGATCATTAGAGGCAAAGTTGATCCTATCAAAGAGGAGAACAACATAGTGAGAGGGCATTTTCCCATTTTTGGAATTGAAGGAGTTGAGGGCATTACCAATTGGAGCAAGAAGAGAAATCATATTGGTAAGATTCTAACACTCCAATCTAAATGCATTAGCTATTTAATTGATTTTGGAGTTGATTGGTATGAGTATTGATGGATAAACTACCTAAGAATGTAGTGGAAGTGGTGTGACCTAGAAATCTAAAATGGGTATAATGTGAGGATATGTGGGATTGAATGAGTTTATGATTTTTGGCACGCTAAAGTTGTTATTGGGGTATTGTTTATGATTTTAGATGGTTAAATGAGATTACATTGTGAGTTTGGAGGAATTGTGGAAATGGGTATGAATATGCTTGATAAATGCCATAGTGAGGGGATTCATGAAATATGAACGCTATGAGCTTTATGTCGATTTGATATCGACTTTGAATAAGTTAATAGGCCTAAGAAGGTCCATAGACTCGAGTTATGGATAAAGTAATGAAACGAGGCCAAATAAGCTTTAATAGAGGCTATAGATTAAAGTGACTATAGCAAGCACAAGGGTTGCAATATATGGGTCGAATATAATGCGGGATACGATTTTGTGCAGTCCCGAAGAGTTCGTTGAAGGCGAACCAAATTGTACGAGTAAGCAGCTTAAGGAAGTGGAATCACGCATCGCAATTCCAGGTAAGGGAATTTTGTGAGTATATAGAGATAGCTGCTCGTATTTTGAACTGGGTGAATATTGGGTGTTGTATGAAATGCATGAATTGCTCAAATAAAGGTTGATGGTATTTGTGAAAGATGATGGGTATATGCGTGGTTTTGGTTTTGAAGTGGATGTTATGAAAAAGGGATAGTAAGGCTAATAATTGCATAAATCATGTGTTTTGAATGCTTTTACAAAACACAATGCTTTGATTTGAGCAAATAAAAGGATAGGCTGGCTAGTACTTGAATGATGTGGTGAAATAGCCCATACGAGGCACTAAGCATTTATGAGATGTTTTGAATGCATGTAAGCCACCTATCGCATGTATGTGATATAATTCGCGTTAGAGCCTCGCTCGCGCGAGATTTCTATGTTTTCACTTGTGTGAAACGTGCTTGAGCTTAGCTCGCACTTTGAAATTGAATTGTGATGATGTTTATAAACCGTACTGGAGCTTCTGCTCGTACGTGGATTGCGAATGGTTATCTTATGAGTATAACCGTACTAGAGCTATGCTCGTACGCGCCTCTTTATGAGAAGATGCATGATGCATGAGTCGTGCTAGAGCTTTGCTCACACAAGTTTGTACAATGGGATTCGTAAAGGGTTGTGAAAGTGGGTAAGATCCTTAAGCCTTACATCCTTAAGCTAACATCCTTAAGCCCGAGGAGGCAGGGAGGCTCTGTTAGGCGGTGAGGCTCTGTTTGGTGGGGAGGCTCTCTTACGGTGGGATCCTTAAGCCAACATCCTTAAGCCCAAAGAGGCGGGGAGGCTCTGTTAGGCAGGGAGGCTCTCCTACATGGGTATGGTAAAGGTGGGATCCTTAAGCCAACATCCTTAAGCCCAAAGAGGCGGGGAGGCTCTGTTAGGCAGGGAGGCTCTCCTACATGGGTATGGTAAAGGTAAGATCCTTAAGCCCTACATCCTTAAGCTGACATCCTTTAGCCCGAAGAGGCAGGGAGGCTCTGTTAGGCGGGGAGGCTCTGTTCGGTGGGGAGGCTCTCTTACGGAAAGGACCCTTAAGCCCTACATCCTTAAGCTAACATCCTTAAGCCCGAGGAGGCAGGGAGGCTCTGTTAGGCGGGGAGGCTCTGTTCGGCAGGAAGGCTCTCCTTCACGGAATATGGAAAACTCTTGGTATGGGGTAGATAAGACCTAGGAATGGCACCCCCAATCATGATATGAGTTGCGAAGTACGATGTACCGTGTATATCACATGGAGTACGATGTACCGCATGATGGTTATGTGATGAGCAAGTCTGGCGAGGGATAATTCATCTTCGTGCCAGCATGATACCCCGCACACCTGGATGCGTGTGGTCTGGGATGATTTATGATGTAATGATTCACATAGGCACTTTTGATATAGTGACCTAGATTTATACACATGCGTGAATTGTGGAATGTAAACGTGGTTGTGGTTTGTGAGTGGATTTGGTGGTGTTATGTTATTGGTTCAAAAAGGAGGTTTCTAAATGAATTGCCCTTTTATGAATTTAAATGAGATTGAGCATGAGATGTTTTATACATGATGTCTCTACCATGTTTTATATGCCAATGCACATGATTTGATACATGATATATATGTATATTCACATGGCATAGTTTTATTCCTCATGCTCCTACTATAAACGATTTATGCATAACACTATCAGCATGTAGATAGAGTAGTTATCTACCATGCTTGCATTATTGCCTTACTGAGCGTGTGGTTGCTCATCCCACTCTATTTTTCCCCCTACAGAGCGTGCATAGTAGCCCAGTGAGGACTGAGGCGTATTATTTTGGACTCCGCTGCATCTCCATCGCTAAGAGGTATATACACAGTGATTCTTTTTGTATCTAAACAATGTAAAAGCACAGTGTTCTTTTGAGTTGTACTTATGGGGGATGTAGATGTCAGTAAATCATGTATTCGTATAAGTATACGATTAAATGCATATGTATGACATCGTTTTAATTAACTGAGAATGAATGAGATGTGGTGTTTATTATTGACTCACAGCCCAACAGTGTGTGGTGAGCTTAGTTCACGACTGGGTAAGGTAACAGTAAAACGCGAAAAATTTTCAGTGATTTCGGTTAAAGAGAATGGAATTGGGTCGTGACACATTTTATTCTATTTTTGTATTTTTCTTCCTTTTTTTTTCTTTTTCATTTTTTTTGAATACATACTCATTCACTATCACTTAATACCCATTTAGCTCACAATATATCCCAAAGACTTTTCATGCTTTTGGGGTAAGGGATAGGAACAAAGTATTTTAGGCTAAGGAAAATTTTGCAAGTGTATTTACAGAGAAAAACTTATTTGGCCCAGATGGGTGACTAGGGTAGAATATGTACAAGGAAGGCTAGAAAGGCTCAAACGATCCAAAGATGACCTAAATCATCTCCCTAATCAACTGTGATCTAATATTTTACCTCGAGATTAGATCAAACAAATTCTAGATATATGATGCACAAAATCAATTGAACAAATGCAATCCTATGTCCACATAAGCTTTCTCTAAATAAATATACAGATTCATGACATGACATGTGCATAAGATGAGGAAATCACAATCAGAATTAAGACAAATTCAAGAATTCAACTTCATGCTTTTCCTATAATCATGCTTCTCATTCAATCAAAGTCAGACTAAATCATGGGGTCATATCATCGGAATATGGGGAAACTACATGCTAAGCACTCAATCATCCCAAAATCAAGCAATTTAAGCTCATTTTATCGAAAAAAATTTTGAAAATTCTTTCTCAGATTTTCAAAAACATTTTTCCAATTTTTCCAATTTTTCCAAAATAGCTTAAGTGATATCCCCTCCCCCAAACATAAAGTGCACAGTGTCCTCAGTGTGCAGATAATATAAGAATTTAAGCTCAAAAACAGAGTACTCCCCTTTCTGATGATGATAAACAACTGAAGCTTGATTGAAAAGGTAATTCTAGAAAAGCAATCTGCAAAATAAATAAAGAAAGAAACAATAGAAAAGAAACGAACAGTACAAAAAGAAAAATGAAGCTAAGTAGCAGGATCAGAAGTAGGAGGGTCAGCTAAAGTGGTCACAGAATGCTGATGATCAAACCCTCCCCCAAAATAGTGTTTCAGTCTGCCTCCATTAACCTTAAAGGGTTGATTTAAGGTCTCATCCATAATTTCAATGGCTCCATGAGGGAATACTTGTGTAATAGTGAAGGGACCTGACCACCTAGACTTAAGCTTTCCTGGAAACAACTTCAAGCGTGAATTAAACAACAGAACTTGCTGGCCTGGCTCGAAGTGTCTCTCCTTAATTTTCTTATCATGTCATCGCTTAGTCTTTTCCTTGTAGAGCTTGGCATTCTCATATGCCTACAACCTGAATTCGTCTAACTGATTGAGCTGTAGCAGCCTCTTCTCCTCTGCTGCCTCTAAGTTGAAATTCAGGTTCTTAAGGGCCCAATAGGCCTTGTGCTCTAGCTCTACATGTAGATGATAGGCTTTACCATAAACAAGTTGATAAGGGGACATTCCTAAAGGTGTTTTAAAGGCTGTCCTATAGGCCCAAAGTTCATCCTCTAACCTAATGGACCAATCCTTCCTACTTGGGTTCACTGTTTTCTCCAATATCCCCTTAATTTTCCTATTGGACAACTCTACTTGGCCACTCGTCTGCGGGTGATAAGCAGTGGCTGCCTTATGTTTGACCCCATATTTCTTTAACAGCCCATCAAAACTTCGATTGCAAAAGTGGGATCCTCCACTAATGATAGCCCTAAGTGTGCCAAATCGTGTGAAAATATTCTTCTTTAAAAACCTTACTACTACCTTGGCATTATTAGTTGGTAAAGTTATCGCTTCAACCCATTTTGACACATAATCCATAGCTACTAAAATATAGAGATTGCCATATGAAGGAACAAATGGTCCCATGAAATCAATACCCCAGACATCAAAGAGTTCTACTTCTAAAATATTAGTCAGAGGCATCTCATTTCTTTTGGAAATATTACCTACCCTCTGACATCTATCACATTTCAGCACAAAGTAGTGGGCATCCTTAAATAACATGGGCCAGTAATATCCAGATTGCAAAACCTTGGCCGCTGTCCTCTGTCCTCCAAAGTGCCCTCCATAATCAGAAGAGTGACAATGTCTAAGTATATCCTCTACTTCTTCCATGGGAACACACATTCTCAAAATCTGATCTTTACATTACTTGTATAAGAAGGGTTCATCCCAAACATAATACTTGACATCACTCAAAAACTTTTTCTTTTGCTGGGCAGTCAAATCAGGTGGCATCACGTTGCTCACCAGATAATTTACAAAATCAGCGTACCAGGGTAATCTGGAGTGCCCGAAAGTAAATAGCTGCTCATCAGGAAAGGACTCATTAATAGCTGTACCATCTTCTTTAAGTCCATTCTCTAACCTAGATAGATGGTCAGCAACCTGATTCTCCGTACCTTTCCTGTCCCTAATCTTTATGTCAATAGCTTCTACTTTATATTACTACAACTGTTTCGGGTTGCAACAAACTTACAGGACATGACCATTGCTCTTGCTGTCCAGCATCAACATCCACCGTGCCATCACACAATGCAGCAGAAAACAATGAGCAATGCAGATTACAAAAAACACAGAGATGAACAGTAACATTACACTAAAACAGAACATAACAGAGTGCATTTGTAATTCCCGATCACTGCCATGGTGCGCTCAGTCCCTGCTCTGTGATGCATGGTGACAATAAGTAACAATAAGCAAGATGTAAATAAATAACTAGCTAAAGAAAAAAAAAAGGAAATGTAGTGATGCACAAACACAAAACCGAGAAGGGAGAATGCAGTAAATAGAAACGGTAGCAAGCATTAATATGCAGTAAGTAATGGCTTCTGTGTATTGCAAACAAAGTCAAATGAAACAAGGAAAACCAAATAATAATGCATTACTAGATAAAAGTTCAAAAACTGAAAGAACTAAATGAAGATTGACAACTGAAAAATTAACCAAACTAACAACACCAGAATGCACATGAACCGGGAATCCATCATTCTTGGTTTGCATAAATTTCTTTTCCAACATGATTCCACATTGCTTTTGATGTGGAACAATGTTCAACATCCATCCACATCAAGGCACCAGAATCGAAATGGAGAAGAATGAATGAAAAAATTAAAAACTGTCACCCGAATACTCAAGAAGATAATAAACAGAGAACTAGGAAAATAAAGCTTGCTTTAACAAAAACAATCACAGTTGAGGAAAATCGAGAATGAGAAAAAGAGAGGCAAACATTTTCCATTAACTTTCATTGAATCAAATGCAAAGGAAATACTTTTGATACAATGAACTACAAGTAACCAAGCAAAGAAAAAATGAAAAACTTCATAAAACATTAAGAAAATGCCATGAACAGTAAAATTGATTGTTGAGAAAAAGTTACTCGAAAATTCCTAACAAAGGAAGCTTAGAAAATAACCTAAAAGATATTCTACCCTAAAAATTACACCCCCCTTCAATTGCCATCTTTTTCTATTTATAAACACATTAGGGGTAAAACTGTAATTTTTCATCCTAGATGAGTTGGCTTTTTTTGGCCACTTGTCATCACACCATTGGCTCCTTGAAAAGATATTTCCATGTCATCGGTCTTCTTGTCCAATTGGATGTGCTAGGTGGCATGGCTCGTGTTGTCCGCGTGGCTCAATCTCTGTTTTAACCCAATTTCGATCCATTTTCTACTGAAATATTCAAAATTCATCCGGATTTAGTTTATCTACAAACATGAGAATTTTAATTAAATAAAAGGGATAATTAACAAAATAAATTGGGGATTTAAATAATTAATTAGGAAATTAAGCACAAATAATTCTAAAAATATAGAATTATCACCCAGCCTGCCATGGCCACCGTTGTGGGCCCACAAACAATGATTGTTGTGACATCGTTACACGGTAACATTAACAGTGTACCATAATCACATCAATGCCCTTGTCTCAAAATCAGTGCAAGTCGGACCGTACGACACACGGTCAAAAAGCGCTCAAGCACATCACATCAGTATTTATTTATAAATTGTTCATTTTTTCGTAAATCACATATAAATTCAATTTTGTTTCACAAAACAATTCAAAAGGGCTAACTAGCCATTTTTCGGTTAAAATTTCAGTACTCGGTACAGAGTAATCAAAACTAGGGGTTTTCGATCTAAAATCAATAATTATATTTATCGAGATTTTATCTAATTTAATCAAATAAATCTATATCGGTAATTGGGTCGATCTACGGAGTTTAAAATTCCCTTAAATTTCAAAAAAACGTAAATTCAGCCATGGGTTCTCTATATTCCGGTAATTAGGAAATTTAACCTAACAATTCTCTAACTACAAACATATAGAAATTACGTATATTTAACTCTAGCAGCCACGGGAATTTCCTTACCTTGATATCTGTTTGTAGTCCTCAATTGTCTCAACGTAGCGAGTCGACGGGTCCGGTCCACTCGAGTTATTTCCTCCAAATTTTTCGAATAATTATTTCTGAATTATCATTCTCTCGGGAATTCTCGAATTCTTTGAGCATCTTCTTCTCTCTTCAAAATTTTTTCTATTCTCTAATATATATATATATATATATATATATATAATTATAAATATATATTACTTTTTTTTCTTTTTTTAAAATTTCCTTTATCTTTTCCCGCCAACTTCTTTTTCTTCCTTTCTTCTTCCTCGCTACCACCCGACGCCACTGTTCACCTCTATTCTCTGCCTCCTTCCTTCGGCACTACAACCTTCTCTTCTACTGTTTCACATATTTATCTTCCTCTCGATTCCATCATCATTCCAATACTCCCTTGGTTCGGTTATTGATGGTGGTTGTGTCATCAGAATCCACGTGTACAACCATCTGCCAACCATTGACTGCCACGTGTCAGAACAAGAATAAGCCACGTGGCTAATGTTGCGACAGAGTTGCCACACGACACAGTTGCCTGTTAAACGACAGAGTGTTCGGGGCGAAAGGCACTCTGTCGCCCGGTATGTGTGCTTCACAGTAGGCGCGACAGACCTCCATCGCCTCTATTGCGACATAGGTCTCCCGCATTGCCCCCGCGGTAGAGGTCTCCCGCGCAGCCGCGGTAGAGGTCTTCCGTATAGTTTGCGGCAGAGGTCCATGGGTACTCTGCCGCCTGCCGACTCCCCCGCAAGCTGCTTGACCAGAAGCGCGACAGAGTGCTCTACAACTCTGTCGCGGCCCAGGCACGCGCCTGGGCCTCAGCTCGAACCGACTTAGAGAAACCTATAAATATCCAGGTGAGCTCTCAGAAAAGGGGGTGAGACCAAGAACAAAAAGAAAAAAAAAACTTAAACTCTCTAAACTGAGTAATACATTATCTTCTTCATTCCTTCATACACAACTCCCGATTTCTGACTTAATCATCGGAGTGCGCGTGCAGGGACAAATCCCTGCCCCCTCTGACTCCTGTTGTTTTTGCAGACTATACGAGGAACAAATTACATCGACGTCATCTCCTTGTCGTCAGTACAATCCGAATACGTGAAAGATATATTCCTGTTGCTGCTTAGCCAGGTTAACATCAATTGGCGCCGTCTGTGGGAAGCTAACAAAAAGTCAGGTTCTCTATCCAAATGGTGATGACACGCTCTACGGCAGAGTTGACAGGAGGGCAGAATTCTGTGAGTCCCCCTGTTAGACCAGAACAGAGACGAAGACATAGTGGAAGGGGTGACAGAGAAACCTTGGTTTCTCTAGAAGAATTTGAGACCCTAAAACGCAAAAATGAAGAGACTACGACAGCATTGAAAGCTATGGTGAGCTTCTTCAGAGACGCTCTCCCCCAATTCAGCTTGCCCCATGAAGTGCAGCAGTTAGTGGGGGAAAGCACGCCTAGGCAGACCTACGAGAGAGGTCAGCCCTCCACCCTGGTAAACGCTGAACAAGAGGCAGGGACACAAAATAATGCCACTGCAGATCCAGCAAGACAGAGTTCGCCCACAGCACTTATGCGACAGAGCTCACCTGCAGACCTCGCGCGGCAGAGGTCTCCCCCAACAGATAGGCGGCAAAGCTCAACCGCGGACTGTAGGCGACAGAGTTCGCCCACAACACCTGTGCGGCAGCGCTCACCCGCAGACCTCCCGCGGCAGAGGTCTCACCCAGCAGATAGACCACGGAGCTCGCCCACAGCTCAACGGCGGCAGTGTTCACCACTGGCCGATAGGCGGCAGAGCTCGCCAAATGTGCGGCAGAGCTCGCCCGCAGCTCAACGGCGACAGTGTTCCCCACTAGCCGATATGCGGCAGAGGTCTCCCGCAACACGTACGCGACGGTGCTCTCCCGTCGACTATAGGCGGCAGAGTTCCCCTCTGGCCGATAGGCGGCAGAGTTCCCCCGCCGCTCATATGCGGCAGAGTTCCCCCGCGGCCCGTAGGCGGCAGAGTTTCTCCTCGTGCCGCAGCTCATCTCCCGTGGAGTTTGTACAGGAGTTAGAAGAATATAGGGCTGGGTAGCAACGAAGACAGAGGGGTTCTGACCCACAAGAAGGTCTCGAAATGTCAAGTCCCAGAACGGGAGGTGCTGGAAGGGGTGCTTATCAGTCAGACTCTTCTAAACCCGAAGGGACACGAGCATACTCAGTCCAAAGGTCGAAAAACGTGGAGAAAGTCATCGAAAGGATTTTGGGAAAAAGGAAACTGGTGTCTCCGGATGATCGTCAAAAAAGGAGGATTCCGTTCAGTCCGGAGATCATGAACAAACCTTTGCCGAAGAAGTTCAAGATGCCTTCTATGGCCACTTACACCGGCAAAGCAGACCCCTATGACCACATACAGAAATACGAGTCCCTCATGTTGCTGCATGGATGGGAGGACGAGACTATGTGTTGGGCTTTTTCACTCACATTGTCCGGGCACACTCTGAAGTGGTTCAATGGGTTGCTCCAAGGTTCCATCTCATCCTTCGACCAATTGCGAAATGAATTTCTGGAAGTCTTCATGATCCACAGCCACAGAAAAAAGGACGCTACTTACCTCCTCACTCTTAAACAAGGAAATAAAGAATCCTTGAGGAGCTACGTAGATCGGTTCAGAGATGCAACCTTGGAGGTGGATGATCCACCAGCAGGGGTAGCCACGGTTGCAATGTTGCAAGGGACGAGGTCTGAAAAGCTGCAAGAATCCCTCTCCCTCGACCAGCCGGTGACACTTTCTGACCTGTTTGCTAGAGCCAATAAATATGTGGCTCAAGAAGAAGTAATTAAGAGGGTACAGCCCCGAGAGGCAAGGGTGGTGCATTGATTCCCATGGAAATTGGAGCACTGTCACCCAAGATGGTGCCTTTAGTAGAAGAAAAGGATTCACAAGCAGTAAGGAAAAGCTTAGATCTATCAGAAGAGCCGTAAGAGCCTGAGGCGCTATGCGTCACTATGGCTCAGTCGAGCCGTAAGAGCCTGAGGCGCTATGCGTCACTGTGGCCAGGCGTACACTCAGCCGAGCCGTAAGAGCCTGAGGCGCTATGCGTCACTGTGGCCAGGCGTACACTCAGCCGAGCCGTAAGAGCCTGAGGTGCTATGCGTCACTGTGGCCAGGCGTACACTCAGCCGAGCCGTAAGAGCCTGAGGCGCTATGCGTCACTGTGGCCAGGCGTACATTCAGCCGAGCCGTAAGAGCCTGAGGCGCTATGCGTCACTGTGGCCAGGCATATGTTCAGACGAGCCGTAAGAGCCTGAGACGCTATGCGTCACTGTGGCCAGGCGTATGTTCAGACGAGCCGTAAGAGCCTGAGGCGCTATGCGTCACTGTGGCCAGACGTATACTCAGACGAGCCGTAAGAGCCTGAGGCGCTATGCGTCACTGTGGCCAGGCGTATACTCAGAAGAGCCGTAAGAGCCTGAGGCGCTATGCGTCACTGTGGCCAGGCGTATACTCAGACGAGCCGTAAGAGCCTGAGGCGCTATGCGTCACTGTGGCCAGGCGTGAAAGATCCGACTAGCCATAAGAGCCTGAGGCGCTATGCGTCACTGTGGCCAGGCAATGGAAACATAAAGGCCGTAAGAACTAAAGACGCGCTCGCGTCGTGATAGTCAGGCCTCAGAAAGGTATGTAAAATTCTTTCCGAAAATATATCTTTCTATTAAGAATCCTCTTTCGCAGGAAAAATTCCTACCAAAGAGTGGGGAGCAATTGATGGTGGTTGTGTCATCAGAATCCACGTGTACAACCATCCGCCAACCATTGACTGCCACGTGTCAGAACAAGAATAAGCCACGTGGCTGATGTTGCGACAAAGTTGCCACACGACACAGTTGCCTGTTAAACGACAGAGTGTTCGGGGCGATAGGCACTCTGTCGCCCGGTATGTGTGCCGCACAGTAGGCGCGACAGACCTCCATCGCCTCTATTGCGACATAGGTCTTCCGCATTGCCCCCGCGGTAGAGGTCTCCCGCGCAGCCGCGGTAGAGGTCTTCTGTATAGTTTGCGGCAGAGGTCCATGGGTACTCTGCCGCCTGCCGACTCCCCTGCAAGCTGCTTGACCCGAAGCGCGACAGAGTGCTCTATGACTCTGTCGCGGCCCAGACACGCGCCTGGGCCTCAGCTCGAACCGACTTAGAGAAACCTATAAATATCCAGGTGAGCTCTCAGAAAAGGGGGTGAGACCAAGAACAAAAAGAAAAAAAAAAAAACTTAAACTCTCTGAACTGAGTAATACATTCTCTTCTTCATTCCTTCATACACAACTCCCGATTTCTGACTTAATCATCGGAGTGCGCGTGCAGGGACAAATCTCTGCCCCCTCTGACTCCTGTTATTTTTGTAGACTATACGAGGAACAAATTACATCGACGTCATCTCCTTGTCGTCAGTGCAATCCGAATACGTGAAAGATATATTCCTGTTGCTGCTTAGCCAGGTTAACATCAGCTATCATCATCACCGCGCCATCCTGTGTCCTCCTGCCTCCTCTGTTTTTGATCCACCACAGCTTCCTCGGTTTTTATCTTCCAGTTTCGTTTTCTCAGTATCACGCCCCTCGTCGCTGTCACCTTGCCTTCCGTCATCTTCACCCTTAAACACGAGGCTCTAATACATTGTTTTCCTTCTCTTCCTTCCTCGTGTACTTCTATGCTTTTACTTTCCTGTTTTCTGTTCTGTTTCCGGGCCTCTTCCCTCTGTAACTCTCATCTGTTCTCGGGTTTGCTCGATAGCCAATCCCTCTCTCACTTTCACTCATTCTCTCGTCAGTTTGAAGAAGAATGGATTTCCATAGGGGCTTCGGTATAATCGCGGGCGTTGGTAAAGAATGGTCAGAGATGGGTTGGTGCGAGACGATGCACTAAAGATGGCAGCAGGGATCATTTGTTGTGGAAACATCAAACCAATACATGAAGGAGGGATAATTTCGTGGAGTTAACGAGTAGTAAAGGGACAGCATGAAGCAGGAGGAAGTAGCGTTGCTTGGAATATTTTTCTTATGTAAGGGCAAGACTCAGTCGTGATAGCGATGAGAAGACGTCGGTTGTTAGGCCAGGGATGAAAGGTGATAAAGGGGCTTCAGTTTATAATGGTGGCTGTGTAGAGGATTATTTGAACCAGGACGTTCATTGGTGCAGAGCCAAACAGAAAAAAATTAGATTAATAGAGTTGAGATGGTAGCTTGGTGCGAAGCTAAAAAAAAAAAGAATGGTTTTAGAAGTTGGGATTGATGATGGGATGATAGCATACGGTAAAGTGGGGGGGGGGGGGGGGGTCCTATTTTTATTTTTTTATTTGCCCTATTTGGCTATCCATGAAAACAGTGGCTGGTGATGATCAAAGGACGGTGAAAGATTGTGGCCTGATGATATTGAGCAATAGCTGATAGAAGAAATGGCAATGATGTGCATACTTTTTTTACTGATGATTTTCAACCTCTGTCAACTCACTTCCACGCTTCGGTCCCCTTCTCTTCCTCTCTTTCTCTGCTGGCAGTTGCAGGCCTACCTGATATTGTTATTATATATATATATATATATATATATATATTTATTTATTTATATATGCTTCAGCCCCATTAAATTCGTCTGGCATTTTCCTACGGTAATTACAATGTAAGCCAGTCCTCCTTTCATTTCATTTCCTGCTCTTTTCCTTTTTTCAAAGCAGTTCAGGCATTCATTCTCTCTTATTCTATTATATTTCCTCTACTAACCACCCCTTATCACCGTCTTCCTACCTTACCGAAGCTATCGCCCTTCACGTTTTCGTCATCACGTTTCCTGCCGCAGTTTTATTGCAGTAGGAAATGATTCTCAGTTTTCCATCTTATCCCGATTGTTTCTCTTAGTTTTTAGACTAACCACTCAACCTTCATTTCCCTCCTTTTCGGTTCTCTTCAGTCCTTTGCATTTGTTTATTTCTAACTTCATCGACCTGCTCCTAAAATTGGTGCACCCCAGCTAACCCGACAACAACCTTTAACTCTATTCCTACTGCTGCAGTTTACAACAGTAATCATGTGAACTCTGCTTCTAAACCGAGTTGGTTAATAACTATGATTTCCTGCTGCCATTGCGTGCCTTCTTCAATTTTCAGTTTCTATTCCTCATCTTTCATACCATTCTGCTGCAATCTTACTGCAGCTACATGAGCTCTCAGGATTGGCTTCAATTGAAGCCAATCCATATGCTGACAATTTTCCTTATGCCTTGGTTCTATTAGAATTCCACTGAAATATCATATACAACAACGGTTACAATGGCCTCGGGCTGGCTTAAGTGAACGAAGCCAATCCTTTGCTTTTTAAACCTTAAATTAGTCCAATAAATTCACTCCATAACTTAATTGATCTTTAATATAATATCGCATTATACCTCACTTAATATTTTATATTGTTTAATTAATTATTCAATATTTAGACCGAATATATGAAGATATGAATTGACAGCGGTAGTATTTGCATTGAAGATATGAAGGCACTATCTTTATGGAGAAAATTTTCAGATTTATACAGACCATAAAAGTTTTAAATACATATTCTCCCATAAGGAACTGAACATGACGTAGCTGTAACGACCCGAATTTCACACATTTTAGTTAGGCTACAAGTCGATATTAGGTCAGAACAATACTCAGTCTGATTTTTTTTCTTTCTTAGTAACAAATTTAAACAAAGTATGTTCACATTCCACATTCACATCTCGCATGCATTACTGTACTTATAAAAATTTTAAATACAAAAGAATTTCTTACAACTGGATAAACCTTCGATGCAAAAAAATACTCTGTGGAACCATAGTTGTGCGACGTGCCTTACTAACGGAAGCGTCCTAATTACTGATGAGACTCTGTGGAGGAAAGTAGTGAGTGAGCTTAACGCGCTGAGTAAGAAACTTATGTAAGCAATAGATAACCATACTATTTACATGCTTATGATGCCATATCATGCAGTAAAATATTCACTTTCAATTAAAAACAATATCAGTAAAACCGGCATTCATTCTATGCCATATACATAAAAACAAACTCATTCAGTAAAAACAATATTCGATTTAGTACGGTAAAATCCATTCAGTTTAGTAAACAACACAACAATTTAGTTTCAGTTTAGTACAATCCAAAACGGTTTAGTACAGTTAAAACAGTTCAGTAAACAGTGCAGTTCAGTACAGTAAAACGATTTAGTTCAGTACGGTAAATGATTCAGTTCAGTTCAATCAAAATACTGTCGTCAAATATCAGTAAACAATATCAATAGAGACTAGGCAGGTGAATTCGGTAACAATAGGATTCAGTCAATAACAATATAGTCGACATATGGCCATAGTCAGTGACCCCGCGCCTCACGGGCCAGGTGTTCGCGAGTGTCATATGCCTCAGGGGGGATGGGTCAATCCAGCCCGTCAGCCAATCAATACAGTGCAATTCAATTCAATTCAGTAGTCCGAAGACTCAATACACGACGCAAAGTACTCCATGTGCGTCCACACGGTACAACATGTTCTGTGGACCCCGATACAGTACAACATGACTGAGGTTACCGAGTAGTCTCAAGGATTTACCCCCCAACATCAATATCAACCATCGCCTTAGTCTCAAAATCCAGTACGGTCTTTTTCTTATAAATCATATAAAAATCTCGTGTGAGTTGGACCATACGACACAGTTTGCACGCGCTCAAGGACGTCTCGTCAATGCGAGTCAGACCATGCGATACATAGTCAGCACGCTTTCAAGCACATCTCGTCAGTGCAAGTCGATCCGTGCGATACAGTCAGCATGCGCTCCAGCACCGTTTCATTAAAAAATCGTATAGGTGGTTCAATTCTTTCAAAATAAATATAGAAACCAATGTTCTGTACAAAAACAATGCATAAAGGATATGTGAGTGGAAACTTCCCGTGAGATCACCCATCATGGAAATTTCTCCCACTCGACCACACTTAACTTCGTAAAACGTGCTATTTCATGCAGACAGTAAAAACAATAACCAACGTATCCATATACCGTTAGAAAACAGTATTTCAACGACGAAAACACTGAAACATGTAATTTATGCAATTATGAATATTTTTAATATTTTTCAGTTCAATTAAATCTATAAGTAGGGGTAATATCGAGTTTTCTATCTCTACGGTATCTATATAGTTACCTAAAATCATAAAATATGTACAGTTATCTCTAAAACTTGCATAAATTCCTTATTTCAATGTCTGTTCGTAGTCCTCGATTGTCTCGACGTAGCGAGTTGGTGAGTCCGGTCTACTCGGGTTACTTTTATCAGAGCCCTTTCCCTCGGGTTTCCAAATTTTAGTACACTTGTCTCTTTTCCTCAATTTTCCTTTATTTCCTATAATATATATATATATATATATATATTTTTAATAAATATAAATAAATATATATATATATATATATTTCTTTTCTTTTCTTTTCTTTCTTTCTTTTTTTTTTTTTTATATTTCCTTTCCCGCCACTTTTCTTTTCCCCTTTCTTCTTCTCGTCTTCTTCCTCGCGTCACTCACCCATCCACTGTCTCACCCGATTCTCGGCCTTCTACCTCTCGGCACTGCTGCATCATCCGCCACCCACGTTCTAGGTAGCCCTTTCCATTCTCTTCCAGCTCTGTCCTCGACTTCGTTCTTCCTCATAGTCTCCCATCTCGGGTTGCCATTGTTTCTTCTGAGGTCCACGTCCTCCGCTCTTGGGTTTTCAGTCTTTCTTAGTGAACAGCCTCTTGTTTTTGCTTCTCCAACGTTTCTTCTTCCTGTTTACAGGTGATTATCAGCACCGATCATCCCGGACCTTGGCCCCTTCCCCCCTCCGACGCGTCATCTACTCCAGCTTCGCTCCTCTATTTGTCTCGCTTCACTGTTCCCTTCTCTGCATCTGCCTTCCTCCTTTCTATTTCCCTTTGGCCACTACTGCTAGGACTCGAGGAGCTTCTCTTCACTTCACCTGTTCCAGCCTGACTACCATCTCTCTACTTCTCTGCTTCAATCACGTTTTTGTTTCATGTTGTCCAATTTCAGCATATTTTCTTGCCCCCTGTCTCTCATCGTCTCCTCGTCGGGTTTCCTTCAGTCCAGTATCCTGAGTTTCCAGCATTGTAGCATTTCTTCTCTGTTATCCTCCTGCTCGGGTTCCTCGGTTTTCTTCTTATGTTTCATTTCATTTATTTTCTACCATTCCATGCTTATGTACCGAAAGTATAATATATATATATATATATATATATATATATATATATATATATATATATATATATATATATATATATATATATATATATATATATATATACTCCTGTAGGTTTAACTCAACCCAGGAGCTACCATCATCCTTCTTTTCCAGTTTCGTTTCAGTTGCTGACCATTACCAACTGCTCCTATATTATATTAGACCAGTAACAGACAGTTTCCTTCCCTTTCTTCCTTTCAATTTGGTCTCAAGGTTTCTTGAGCAAATCAATCACCCACCTATTGTTTCTTATCTCTCGGTTTAGACATCTCTCTTTTCTGCTTCCACACTCTCTCGGCCAGTCCCCTCTTCAACAAGAAATCAGTCACACTACAAACCACCTATCATATTGGTTCTATCTTTAACCTACTGCTCTTAGACAAATTTTAGGTAAACATCATTTTTCCTACCAATTTGACCATCGTTTCTACTCCCTTGCAGTAGACTTGGGAATTCGGGTTGGCTTGTTTTAGAAGCCAATCCATTTATATATATATATATATATAATATTAAAATGGCCTAATATTTATAATACAATATAATTTGATTAGTAGGGGTATAATATTACATCTTATTCCAATTGTTATCACATATAGTTTTGCATTTATCTATACAACGAAATAAAATATTTATTTGCTTGAATTCATCTAAATCTCTTATGCAAAAATTATGATTTAATTCAATCATCTAATAAGATCACACTTTTAATCCCAATTTTCTAAATTATTATTTATAGACAGCACCAAGTAAATTGAAAATTTTAGGTATTTACAGCAGCGTAGATGGATGGAGTTGTTAAAGGACTATGATTGTGAGATACTGTATCACCCGAGGAAAGCTAATGTTGTAGCTGATGCTTTAAGTAGCAAAAGGTTAAGTGCAGTGTCTTATATGATGGTGAAAGAATGGGAGTTGTTGGGATAATTTACGAGTTTGAGTATTGACGTAACACCTCCCGAGTAGAGTCTTGGAATTGCTAGCCTCAAGGTTGAATCGGAGTTGATGGAACAGATTAGACAAGCTCAGAAGTTTGATCAGAGGTTGCTTGAGGTATTTGGGCAGATTCATGGGGGCCAGAATACGCAGTTTGAGATTGATAGTGATGGATTGTTGAGATTTCAAGGCCGGATATGTGTGCCTAGAGTTGAGGATCTCAAGAGACCGATTTTGAAAGAAGCCCATAGTAGTAGATACACTTTACATCTCAGAAGCACTAAAATGTACCATAACCTATGTAAGGTTTATTGGTGGCTTGGAATGAAAAGAGAGGTTGCAGAGTTTGTAGCTAGATGCCTTGTATGTCAACAAGAGAAGATGGAACACCAAAACCCAGCATGCTTGCTTCAACCCCTACCTATACCAACTTGGAAGTGGGAACACATCACCATGGATCTTATTACGAGTCTACCTAAAACTCAGAGGAAACATGATGCAATCTGGGTAATTGTGGATAGGCTTACCAAATCAGCTCATTTCTTGGCCATTAGCTCTACTACTCCTTTGAATGTGTTGGAAAATTTGTTTATCAAAGAGATAGTGAGACTACACTGAACCCCAGTTAGTATTACCTCAGACAGGGACTCTAGGTTCACGTCTCGGTTTTGGGAGCAAACTCAAGAGTCCTTATGATCCAAGACGTAGTTTAGCACGGCATACCATCCTCAGACTGATGGACAGTCTAAACGGACAATACAAACTTTGGAGGATATGCTACGTGCTTGTGTGTTAAAAATAATGTTTGTCTGTTTTGAAATGATATTACACGTTTTAATAGCCAATGGTTTATTTTCACGAACATTTGGTTTTGAATTTAGGTGATTTGCGTACTTATACTGTACACCCATTATGGTGGTATCTTTTTGAGATTGCTGGCGATCCCTGAAAATGTCTTTGTGGTAGTCATGTCCTGTGAAAGCCATCTCTAGCACCGGTAGAAGGTTCTATGTGATTGCCCTACAGTGCCAAGTGCTTCACGGGGATGCCTGTGTGGCATCGAGTGTATGGGTCGTGAGAGCTACCTCTAGCACCAGTAGGAGGTTCTATGTGATTGCCTGTCACGACCCTCTATACCAGTCCGTGACCTTTACCTCACCACTTACAGTTGGGCTGTGATTCAGTATCCAATTCATATCTCATCCATTTCTAGTTAATCATTTCAATTAAATGAAGTAGAATAGAAACTGGAACTTTTATAGATATGTGTACGGAAGCGTTTACATCAATTTCTATTATATACATCCCCCAAAATACAAAATACAACTTGACTATGCATTAATTTACAAGATACAAAATTTTTCATCTTAATGTATACCTCTCTATACTGCTGGATGACTGAAGAAAACACGATAGCAGGGACGACTGCAGTGTACTCACTACTGCGTAGTATTTGTGGAGGAGGAAATAAGGGGGCGAGCATAACACGCTCAGTAAGGAAAATATGAAAGCAGGTAGATAACGCCACCATCTACATGCTAAAATACATATATGTTCATTTTCCTTATAAAACAATATACATGTTCTTTAAAATAGCTTCCATCAATGCGAAACCGTTAATTTGCTAGATGGGTATATGCATATTCACACAATAGCACATAGCTTCACATAGCATAATCTATTCACACAGTTCGTATATAGAAAATGCTTCATACTTTGTAAATCCATACATGTTGAGACATAAATCATGGGTTATCACATCCCCAGACACACAGCAAGGGAAGACATCTATCACCTCACACAGTAGTGATAATGTCGTATCACTAAAATACATAAAGACTTATGGCCATAGTCCAATTCCAAGCTACACTGATTAGGTGTGCGGGAGCCCTACGTTTGGGGAGGTGGATCAGCCATCCCTCCAGCTCATACTCAACTCACGGCACATCATACCCTATGGTTAACGCTTACGGTAAATTGTGCTCCAATGGATCCTTATCACCCATTTCCATTGTCTCAAAATCTCGTACAAACATGTCAGTGTCAGATACACAGCAGTACACGATGGCTCAAGCACGGTTTGTACTCATTACATCACATTCATAAACCTCGTGTGAGGAGGTCAATGCAAGACACATAGTAATACATGACGGCTCTAACACGGTTTTTTTACTCAACACACAGCACAATCATGAAAGCCTCGTGCAAGAAACTCAGCATAAGACACACAGCATACTTGAGGCATCGAGCACAGTATTATTAGGAAATTACGTGCGAGCATAGTCAGAGCAAGACACACAACAATACTCGAAGGCTCTAGCATGATTCCCAAAATCTAGTGCGAGCATCTCGAGTGGAACACACAG
The DNA here is from genome assembly GCA_033439115.1 of Firmiana major. Lineage (NCBI taxonomy): Eukaryota > Viridiplantae > Streptophyta > Magnoliopsida > Malvales > Malvaceae > Firmiana > Firmiana major. The sequence continues at coordinate 48,138,140 of CM065905.1, forward strand.
CATCACTCGAGGCATCGAGCACTCTTTTACTTTTCTCAAAATCCCTTTAAAAATAGAGTGTGGGCAGGGTTGGTCAATCTACTGTTGCCCTTTAAACTCTAGCACGATTTGACACAGAAAAGAAATAGAAAGGGTTCCATGTATAGTCATGAGTGAGAGGGCAAATCTCCCTTCAATCACTCTTTAGAAATATTTCATGTAATTTATCAAACCGAGAGCCCGTCTATTTTTATTCTTTCTCAAAATGTTTGCAAAACCTCTTTTCACAACAATCATAGAAGTCATGCAACTCATACTTATAGACTTATTCTCATACGTAGTTTTCTACTTAGATACACCAATATCTATATACTTTTCGTATACATTCGCACACAGCAGGTAAGAAAACATACGTATAGCTACCTTTATAGCTCCCAGAAGTGCTTTACCTCGAATCACGCTTGTATCGTTTTCCTTCGATTCTCACTTTTCGTGATTCGCTCTATCGTTTCCAACGATATCCTTTGGAGTTGAAATTATGTATTACACACATCAGTATATTGTCATATACTTCATTTCTCTTGCATGATATTTAAATCAATGCATTTGGCCATTTATACAATTATGAGACTTTATCCCTTCACAAGTCCATTTCGAGTATTCCACTCGTTTTCGAGAATCTTTCAGACTCTTCGAGTCTATCAATTCATATTAGATCGGTGTTAAGCTTATAATACCTCAAGTTCATGATTTTTACTTCATTGTGGCATTTCATCAAACACTACATATACTAAATTTTAGCCATTTCCATTTCTACCACATGAACTTCACCAATTCATTATACAATCATGTATATATGTTACATAACATCTATTCATGCTTAAATCATCATTAAATCCATGCCTACTCAACTTTCTCATATTTTTCTCACATTTCACCATATATAGGTCATGGAGATTAAGCATGTTCTAAGATGTTTAAATCAACAATATATACACCAATCAACTCATAAAATTGTATAGCTCAACATACATGAGATTGGTGCATTGAAATCTCACCTAGATGGACTTTTCTCCTTTTAGCTGAATTTGGATAAATCACCTTGTTTCCTTCAATCAAATAGTTTCACCATTTGTTTTTGGGCTAAGTTGTTCTCCTCTTCACTATGGACAACTTTACTAAATCAACCTATCTCAATTTTGAATGAAAAATGATGGTTTCCTGTGGTGAAAATCTAGGTTACTTTGCTTCAAATGAAAGGTTTATGTTTCTCCCGAGAATTACAGTTTAGCAGGTCCTGTTTTATAGAAATTGCCTTGATGAGATCGATCTCCATAAGTGAGAGATCGATCTACAGCTGTTTTAGCCTTCCTGCATTGAGTTTTTAAGCTTAGGAGATTGATCTGTCGAAGAACATGAGATCAATCTCTTCCAGGCCTAGAGCTTCACAGATCGATCTGGCAGGGTAATGAGATCTGCTTCAGGCTAAGGCTTAAGGGGATCGATCTGTTGGACTGAGGATCAATTTCCTTCTTCAAAATGCCTTGAAGATCGATCTCCCCTTGTCCTGTAGCTATACTTAGCCATTTTTCACTTTAATTCTCAAAGTTAACTTCATTTCCATTTACCACACTACTCATTTTGCATTCGATACACTTTCATCACTTCAAAGGTCCATTTCTTATTATTCATACTTAATGAAACTTGCGTGTACATCACGAATCCACATAACTAGTGTGTACATCGAATTTACGGACCTTACATCACTTATGATTCATATTACATTAACAAGTGTATACATAGGGAACCATAAAGGTTACATGTAAAAATACAGGTCTTACATTCCTCCCCTCCTTAAAGAAATTTGGTCCTCCAAAGTAGAACCATGTTACTCCTCAAAAAGTCGGGAGTACTTTTCCCATATAGAGTTCTCCAACTCCCAAGTAGCTTCCTCTGAATTATGGTGTTACCAAAGAATCTTGACAAGTGGAATCATCTCCGTAACACCTTTTCCTTTCTATCCAGTATCCAGATCGGTTTCTCTACATATGACAAATTATTCTTGAGCTCCAATGGCTCATACCGAATCACATGAGTTGGATCTAGATGGTACTTCCGAAGTATTGATACATGAAAGACATTATGTATGCCTGCTAGCTCTGGTGGCAATGCCAGTCGTAGGCTTTATCTGTGACACGCTTCAGTATCTCAAACGGTCTGATATACTGAGGGCTCAACTTACCCTTCTTACCGAACCTCATAATCCCCTTCAATGGAGAGACTTTCAAAAATATTGAGTCACCCACAGTGAACTCAAGTGGCCTCTGTCTCATGTCAGCGTAGCTTTTCTGTCTGCTCTGAGCTGTTCTCAATCTCTCACATATCAGCTGAACAACCTCAGAGGCTTGCTTACCAAATCAGGAGAAAAAATTTTCCTTTAATCCACTTCTTCCCAACCAATTGGAGATCGACACCTTCTACTATATAAGGCTTCATATGGTGCCATCTTAATACTCGAGTGGTAACTATTGTTGTATGAAAATTCGGCTAACGGCAGGTGATCATCCCAAGAGCCTTTAAAATCCATAACACTTGCTCTCAACATGTCCTCTAAAGTTTGGATGGTTCTCTCTGATTGACCATCGATCTGAGGATGGAAAGCAGTACTGAAACTCAATCGGGTTCTTATAGTTTCCTGAAATTGTTCCAAAAAATGCGAAGTGAAGTGGGAATCCCTATCTGATAAGATGCTCACTGGTACACCACGTAGCCTCACTATCTCCCATACATACAACTCCGCAAAACTACTCAAAGTATCTGTAGATTTCATAGCTAGAAAGTGGGTGAATTTTGTCAGTCTGTCAACCACTACCCAGATGGCATCTTGGTTTCTCTTAGTTCTCGGTAATCCCATGATGAAATCCATGGTAACATGCTCCCATTTCAAAGTTGGTACTGGTAGAGGCTGTAATAACCTTCCAGGCTTCTGATACTCTACCTTTACTTGCTGACATACAAGACATCTTACCACAAATTTTACGATATCTCTTTTCATTCCTAACCACCAATACACTTTTCATAGATTTTGGTACATTTTGTTACCTCTCGGATGCAATGTGTATCTCGATGAATGAGCTTCTGTCAAAATCAATCTCTTTAATTTTGGGTCATTGGGAACATAAATCTTGCCTCTAAACCTCAGTAAGCCATCATCACTCACAAAGAAATCGACCATATCACCCCTCTGAATCTGACTCGCACGATCCTCACATAGTAGATCGGCATGCTGAGCTTGGCTATCCGATCAATCAAATTCGATTCCAAGTGCAGGCTAGCTATCACATAGTCTCTATCAATATCAAGAGGGTCTATATCTAACCTGAGGTGAGCAAATTGCTCGAGCAGCTCATATTCCCTGACCATCATGTGCGATACCATTCTGAGGCTCTTTCTACTCAGGGCGTTAGCCACAACATTAGTCTTTCCTAGATGGTACAGTATCTCGCACTCATAATCTTTTAGAAGTTCTATCCATCGTCCTTGCCTCATATTCAACTCTTTCTGTGAGAACAGATATCTAAGGCTCTTATGATCTGTATAAACCTAAAATTTCCCACCGTAAAAATAGTCGTGCCATATTTTCAATGCAAATACCATGACTGCCAACTCTAAATCATAGGTCGGGTAGTTCCTCTCATGGTCCTTAAGCTGTCTGGATTCATAGGCTACTACCTTCATGTCTTGTATTAACACAGAACCCAGTCCCTGTTAGAGGCATCTGTATACATTGTATAACCTCCTGAGCTGGTAGGTATGGTAAGAATAGGTGTAGTGGTCAGACTGTATTTTAGCTCGCAGAAACTTTTCTCACACTTATCATCCCACTCGAATGCACATTCTTTCGGGTGAGACGTGTCAACGGAGCATCCAACTTAAAGAATCCCTCGACAAATCGTTGGTAATAACCTGTTAAACCCAAGAAACTACATATCTCTGTAACCGTCTTGAGTTTTTCCTACTGTATCACCGCCTCTATCTTAGACGGATCTACTGATACTCCATCTCTCGAGACTACGTGACCTCAACAGAGATATCTCACTCAGTCAGAAATCACACTTGTTGAGTTTAGCATACAACTCCTGATCTCAGAGGGTCTGTAACACTATTCTCAAATGTTGTTCATGCTCTTCCCTGGACTTTGAGTGCACCAATATGTCATCTATGAAGACAATCACGAATCTGTCCAGGTATGGCTTAAACACATCATTCATTAGAGCCATAAACGCTGCAGGAGCATTCATCAACCCAAATGGCATAACGAAGAACTCATAATGGCTGTAACGGGTCCGAAACGCTGTCTTGGGTCAGATCAATCTTTGAAAAGACTGATGATACCCAAAGCTCAGATCAATCTTTGAAAAGACTTGTGATCCTTACAATTGATCAAGTAGATCATCTATATGTGGAAGGGGATACTTATTCTTGATGGCAGCCTTATTCAACAACCGATAGTCTATACACGGTCGGAGACTCCTATCTTTCTTCTTTACAAACAAAATCGGTGCTCCCCAAGGTGATACACTTGGTCTGATGTGTCACGACCCTTTTTGTCCCTTTTTTAATCGAAAATCACAATAAATGTTTCGTATTTTTCCTTTCCTTACCCGTCGTGAACAAACTCACCACTATATAGTTGGGCTGTGAGTCAATAATAATCATCACTCATCATTCATTCTCAATTAATCAAAATAAGTGTCATTCATTTAAAAGTTAAATTATACACTTATAGATGACACATTTTCTAACTTTTACATCCCCCACATTACAATATAAAATGACTACTGTGCCTTTACATGTTTAGATACAAAAAGAATCCTTTTGTGTATACCTTTTGGAGATGGAAGGAGCAGATGTCCAAAATACAGCGCCTCAGTCCTCACTAGGCTACTATGTACGCTCTGTAGAGAGGGAAAAGTAGAGAGGGATGAGAAACCACACGCTTAGTAAGGCAATAATGCAAGCATGGTAGATAACTACTCTATCTACATGCTGATAGAGTTATGCATAAATCGTTTATAGTCGAAGCATGAGGAAGTAAAACTATGCCATATGTATATACATATATCATGTATTGAAAATCATGTAAATAGGCATAAAACATGGAAATATCAACATGTGAAACCATCTCATGCTCATTCTCATTAAATCTCATCACAAAAAGGGAAATTCATTTAAGAAACATCCTTTTTAAATCACATCACATCTCATCACATATCTATTTATCAAAGTCCACCACATATCATTATAAATTAAATTATCATTTCTTTAAATCACAAATCCCACAAGGGTCGACCCCTCCATCGATTCTACCCTAGACAAATCACAATCACACTCATGTATAAAAACCATGTGGTATTATGTAATATTAAGTGAGACAGGTCACTATATCTCAATGGACTATGTTGGCCAACTATGACATAAATCATCCCAGACCACACGAATCCCGGTGTGCAAGGTATCATGCTGGAACGAAGGTGGGTTAGTTCTTCGCCAGACTTTCTCATCAGTATTTCAACCACGCGGAACAATGTACTCCATGTGATATACACTGTATAACGTACTTTGCAGACCCATAACATAGTTGGGGGTGTCAGCCGTCGGTCTTATCTACCTCATACCACATGTAACCGATATAGTCTCAAGTGCACGTGGGAGTATTAATGTCAGGTTCTAGCCCCTCATGGCCTTGCTCGCCCCTTTTGGGTTCCCTGAATGGATTAATGTCAGGTCCTATCCCCTTATGGCCTTACTCGCCCCTTTTGGGGTTCCTAAGCACTAATCCATTTTACCCTCACCATAGCATCATACATACCACAGTGTGAGAACCCGTGCGAACTAAGCTCTAGCACGATTCATGCATCATAAATAAATATCCTCGTATGAGAAATGCACTAGTACGACATTTATACATAAATTCATGAGAAAACCACGTACGAGCATAGCTCTAGTACGGTTATATGCATAAGAAACCACTCAAAATCCACGTACGAGCAGAAGCTCCAGTACGGTTTACAAAACATCATTATAAATTTCAAATCAAAGTGCGAGCTAAGCTCCAACACAAATTAATTCACACAAACACGATAGGCGGCTCATAATCAACAAAAACAATCTTAAAATCATGATTAGCACCTCACATGTGCTATTTCACAAAGTCATTTAAACACTAGCCAGCTCATACATTAATTCGCTTAAAACAAAGTAATGTGTTTCATGAAACCATTGAAAACATATGATTTATGCAATTTTTAGCCTTATTATCCCCTTTTTATGAAACTCAATTCGAAAACCAAATCACATATACATACTCGTAGTTATTCACGCATATCATCAATCACTTTTCTCAAACAATCATGCATTTCATAAACACCCTATACTCACCCACGAGTTCAAAGTATGAGCAGCTATCTCTATATACTTATAGAATTCCCTTACCTGGAATCGCGTCGCGTGATTTTGCTTCCTTAGAGCTGCTTACTTGTGCGGTTTGATTTGTCTCTAACGAACTCTCTGAAACTGCACAAAATCGTATATCGCACCAATTTAGTCCAATACTACACAACTCTTGTGTTTTCTATAGTCGATTCAACTTATAACCTCCATTAACAATTACAAGGTTTAGTTTTATTGTTCTACTCATATCTCGAGTCTATTGATTTATACTAAATCAACATTAAATTGATATTAAGCTCATATTGTTCATATTTCATCAATTTTTTCACTATGGCATTTTATCAAACGTCTTATACACTCATTTTCATAAATTCTCTAAACCCACAATGTAACTTCATTTAGCCATCTCAAATCATCCATATTATCTCATAAACACTCTAGCATACCTATAAATCACCAATTAATCCAAATCACATTTTCTCACACTAGATTCATTCTATTCTCTAGGTTACACTAGTTCTATCACATCCTAGATAGTTTTAACCAACAATATACATATAAATTAACTCCAAAATCAATAAATAGACAAATGTACTTGGGCTAAAGCATTAGAAACTTACCAAATCTAGTTTCTCTTCTTGCTCCAAATGAAAATGTCCCTTACTCCTTCAATCCAACAAATGAGGCTTCGATTCCAAACTATGTTGTTCTTTTCTTTAAGATGAACAAGTTTGTATCGAATGGTCTTCCCTCTAATCTTACTGGAAATGGGTGGATTTTAGAGTGAGAAAGTTAGGTTTTAGGTTGGAAATGGAAGAGTGAGATTGTTCCCCAAAATTTATAGACTTCACCGCTCTTATTTATAGAAATTACTTGATGAGATCGATCTGTCGAGGGTCTAAGATTGATCTGGTCCTCTTAAGTCCCTTATTTTCATGACATTTGAAGGCATGAGATCGATCTGTCGAAGGCTTGAGATCGATCTGCTTTAGGTAGAGAGTTAAGGAGATCAATCTGGCTAAGGGAGGAGATCGATCTTCTCCAGCCCAAGAGTTGATGAAATCGATCTGCTTGCATTAAAGATTGATTCTCTTCATTTACAGAATCTTTAGTTGATCAATCTGGATCCATTGGCGATCGATCTGCCTTGCTCCATTGCTCGAATAAGAGCATTTTTTGCTCTTCCAGATCGATCTTTCCTTTAATGAGATCGATCTGGCATTCATAGTTTCCAGATTTTGCTACAGTTTTCTGTAGTAACTCACACAAAACATCATTGATTTTGCTGCCATAGTGATTTTCTTATCCAACCACCTTTAAGGCTTAAAAATGACATCCATTCATACTTTATATACATTAAAACTTATGTGCATTCATTGTATAACCAAAGGTATACAATACAAAACCAAATAGAAGTACAACTTCATTCCATTTTACCACAACACTCATTTTCCATTCCACATTCACCACTTATAAAAGTCCATTTCTTCATATTCATACATAATGAAACTTGTATGTACATCACCAATTCTTATTACAAGTGTGTACATTGAATTTATGGACTTTACATCACTTATGTTTCACATTACATGTACATCGCTATACTTATGAATTCATAAGGTTTACATCTGAAAATACGGGTCTTACATTCCTCCCCTCCTTAAAAGAATTTGGTCCTCCAAATTAGAACCAAGTTACTCTTCAAAAAGTTGGGGGTATTTCTCCCGTATCAAACTCTCCAATTCTCATGTGGCCTCTTCCACCGTGTGATGTTACCAAAGAACTTTCACCAAGGGAATTGTCTTTGTCCTTAACACCTTCTCTTTTCTATCTAATATCCGAACCAGCTTCTCAACTTATGTCATACTCTCATTGAGCTCCAACGGCACATATCTTATCACTTGTGCCGAGTCCGGGTGATACTTTCGAAGCATAGAGACCTGGAAGACATTATGAATGCTTGCCAACTTCGGTGGCAACGCAAGTCTATAAGTCCTATCTCCCACTCTCTCCAAAATCTCGAAGGGTCAGATATATTTAGGGCTTAGCTTGCCCTTCTTACCAAATCTCATAATACCCTTCGAAGGTGAAACTCTCAGAAATACCGACTCACCCACATCAAACTCTAGTGGTCTCCATCTCTTGTCAGCATAACTCTTTTTTCGGCTTTGACTGCTCGTAATCTCTCACATATCAATTGGACGTCCTCGGATGCCTGCTGCACTAAGTTAGGAGCAAAAATCTGTCTGTCACCAACCTCTTCCCATCCAATGGGGGATCGACATCTGCGTCCATACAGTGCCTCATAGGGTGCCATCCCCATACTCACTTGATAACTGTTATTATAGGTAAACTCGGGTAACTGCAGGTGATCATCCCAGGAGCCTCCAAAATCTAGCACATACACTCTCAACATATCCTCTAGGGTCTGTATAGTCCTCTCTGATTGCCAACTGTCTGAGGATGAAAAGCGGTGCTAAAACTCAAGTGGGTCTCCATCGCTTCCTAAAAATGTTCCCCGAAATGGGAAGTGAAGCGAGCATCCCTATCAGAAACAATGCTCACTGGAACACCATGTAGCCGTACTATCTCTTGAACATATAGGTTCGCCAACTAACTCAGAGTATTGATAGCTCTCATAGCTAAGAAATGGGTTGACTTAGTCAACCGATCCACAATAACCCATATGGCATCATGACCTTTGTGGGTCCCAGGTAATCTCGTCACAAAATTCATGGTGACATGCTCCCACTTGCATGTTGGTATTGATAGAGGTTGAAATAACCCTGCAGGCTTCTGATGCTCTACCTTCACCTGCTGACAAATGAGACACTGAGCGACATATTCTGTAATGTCTCTTTTCATTCCAAACCACCAATAAACCTTCTAAAGGTTCTGATACATCTTGGTACTCCCCGAATTTATCGTGTACTTCGATGAGTGAGCCTATAATAAAATCAGTCTCCTGAACACATACTCTACCTCTAAACCTCAATAGGCCATCTGTACGCAGCTCAAAATCAATACCCATATCTGTCTGTATCTGACTCAACCAATCGATACACTGTCGATCGCTCTGCTGAGCCTGTCAAATACGTCTAATCAACTCTATCTCTAATCACATAATAGCCATGATATCTAATCTCTCGGATCCAAGTGGGGTTACATCCAAACTGAGGTTTGCAAATTGTTCTAACAACTCATCTTCTCGTACCATCATATAAGACACCAACCCTAGGTTCTTCCTACTCAAAGCATCGACAACTACATTTTCCTTACCCGGGTGGTACATTATTTCACAATCATAATCCTTAAGGAGTTCGAGCTATCTTCTCTATCTCATATTTAACTCTTCCAGCGAGAACAGGTACTTAATGCTTTTATGATCTGTAACAACCTAAAATTTCTCACCATAAAGATAGTGGCGCCATATTTTCAAAGTAAACACTAGTACCGCCAACTCTAAATCATGTGTCGGGTAGTTCCTCTCATGATCTTTCAACTGTCTAGATCCATAGGCAACTACCTTCTCATCCTGCATAAGCACACAGTCCAGTCCCTGGTGTGATGCATCCGTATATACTGAGAACCCTCCTGTGCTAGTAGGAATGGTGAGAACCGGAGCAGTGGTCAATCGACACTTAAGCTCCTCAAAACACCTTTCACATTCCTCATCCTACACAAACTTAAAGTCTTTCCGCGTAAGACGTGTCAACGGAGCAGCTAGTCTGGAGAAACCCTCTACAAATCTTCGATAATAACCTGCCAGTCCTAGAAAACTTCTGACTCAGTAACTGTCTTGGGCTGTTCCCACTGTACCACTGTCGATATCTTGGATGGATCCACTGATACCCCATCCTTTGACACAACATGACCTAAAAATGAGATCTGCTCTAACCAAAAGTTACACTTGCAGAGTTTGACATATAACTCTTTCTCTCTGATGGTCTGCAAAACTATCCTCAAGTGCTGCTCATGATCTTCCCTGGACTTAGAATACACCAAAATGTCATCAATAAGCACAATCACAAATTGGTCCAGGTATGGCTGAAATACATCAATCATCAGTGCCATAAATGCTGCAAGGGCATTCGTCAATCTGAATGGCATAACCAAATACTCATAATGGCCATATTGGGTATGAAATGCTGTCTTTGGTACATCTCCACTCCGTATCCTCAACTTATGGTACCGTGACCACATATCTATCTTTGAAAATACTTGGGCTCCTCAGAGCTGATCCAACAAATCATCTATACGTGGAAGGGGGTACTTGTTCTTAATGGCGGCCTTATTCAACAATCGATAATCTATACATAGTTGGAGGCTTCCATCCTTCTTCCTTACAAACAGAATCGGTGCTCCCCAAGGTGAGACACTCGAACTAAAAAACCCCTTCTCTAGCAACTCTTGAAACTATTTCTTTAGCTCTTCCAACTCTGTCGGAGCCATTCTATACGGTGGTTTAGATATCTGCTCCGTACCAGGCACTAACTCTACGCAAAATTTCATTTCCTTTTTAGGTGGTAGCCCTAGTAAATCGTTCGAAAAAACATCAAGAAATTCTGCAATCACTAGAATGTCTCTCAATTTCGAGTATGCTTTATCTATGTCAACCACGTATGCAATGAACCCTTCACATCATTCTCTCCACCGTTAGTATTACAAGTCATCACATCAATATTCAACATAAACAAATAAATTCATCTCTCATGTAGATTAAATAAAATCATACTCTTTTCATTTACAAAGATCATGTTTTTTCATTTCTTTTCATCAAAGTTTACAATAACATTGTCTAATCCTGGAAACATCAATTTTTTAGTATGACAATCCATAACAACAGGATTGGTAGCCAACCAATCCATTCCTAGGATTACATTGAACTCATTCATATTCAATAAAATTAAATCGGCTGTCATTTCCTTTCCCTCTATGTGACGCCCCGAAAGCGCGGAAAATAAGGCTAATTTAAAACTTTTTATTCATTCATTCACAATTAAGAGTGCATTCCTGTGCAGTGTCATACATCATCACCTATATTATACCTCAGGATCTCGTCATTGAATAGTATATATTATATCATATACATTACTTGATCTCAAGTTAATTAATCCTAATACATCCCATACAATGTTATACATCAAGTGTCTGCAATTACAGTAATTGTCTGGGTACATGAAAAGATAAAAGATACCTCAAAATACAATATATGGCCTGGAGCTCAAGTCCTCCACTAGCCACTACTCCGTACGTCGCAGGAAAACCCTTTTCACTTGAAGAAATCTAGGGGGAAAGAAAACAGGGTGAGCTTCTAAATCGCTCAGTAAAGGGGGTAAGGGACTCATTTCATAAACCAAAATGCACATCACAAAATATTTATTTGTATGTGAAACTCATTAATCTCATTTGAAAACCATAGCATGAAAGTACTCAAAACGACATTCTCATGTCTCAAATCATTTGAAAACATGAAGTAAAAAGGCTCAGTCTAGAGCAAAAACAAAGCATGTGAAAATAATGCGATAAACGCTTTCTCAATTAACGTGATAAAATCACTGTAATAATAAAGCACGTGGCACAGCCACTAAACACACGTGGCATAGCCACTGATTTAAATTCACACGTGGCACAGCCACTAAAGACACGTGGCATAGCCACTGAGTTAAATTTACACGTGGCACAGCCACAGAATAGGGTTTTACGTGGCAACGGCCACCAATTAGGGTTTCTCACGTGGCAACGGCCACCAAATAGGGTTTCTCACGTGGTAACGGCCACCAAATGGGGTTTCTCACGTGGCAACGGCCACCAAATAGGGTTTCTCACGTGGCAACGGCCACCAAGTATACGTGGCATAGCCACAGAATGGGTTATTCTCACGTTACCAGAACGGAGAAGATCGGGCTTACATGCTACCAGAGCAATGCCTGGTGTGTACTCAGAATTACACACCTAAGTCTTAATCACATAAGACTAGTTTGCCTTCACGTAGAACTCATAGTCGTTTTTCTCTCATAAATCTCATTTGAAAACCGTTTTGTACTCAACACAAAACATAATAAAACCGAGTTCCAACCGGCAAAGCACGCACACATTTCTCAAATCTCAATATTGCCTTAACGTAGAGCCCAGTTATAAACTCATAAAAACATTGGGCTCCAACCAGCTATAAAAATCGTGTGCAATTGTATCACAACATGACACTCAACATGCTTGTTTTATAAATCACAATTCATGCTATAATAGTTCGCAAATCACATACACAAATGGTTTAGTTTCCCTTACCTCTTTGCACCTCGTATAGTGCAATCGTTTTCCCCGTATCACGGACTAGCCTCGCATTCCACTCTGGAACTCCCGAGCTGTCCAAACGATGTTAAAACATCAATACTCAATTATCTCATCAACCTCAATTCTCAAAATCGAGCATAATTGCTCATAACACCTCAAATCTCTTGATTCTCGTAACTCTACCCCAAACTACACTCTCATTCACAACATCTCAACGTTCTACATTTCTCATGCCAATTATCTATGCTAATTCACCACATTGTCTAAATTTCTATTTATAGCTCAATTCCCAAAATTGCTAAATATCATTATCACTCCAACCACATTGCAATTTCATCAATCCCTAATCATTTTTCAGCTATTTCAACACAATGACAGCAACCATTATCATCAAAATCATCTCAGATATCAAGATGAGGTTTAAAAATTACCCAAAACTTGTGGAGAGCTTATCTCTTGCCTCGATTCGATCCGTCTTTCGATTTCCAAGTATGTTGTTCTCTCTTTGATGAGGAACAACTTTCCTTCTTGCCACAACTTTTGATTTGGACAGAAATGGGTGCTTTGGATGAGTGAGAAAGCTAGGTTTCGGTGAAAATGGGGGTTGGAAGAGAGAGAAAGTGAGATTGTAGGAGAAAAACAGGAGTTCCTTATATAGGCTGAGGGTAGGAGATCGATCTGGTTCTTGATGAGATCGATCTGCATTTGAATTTTGGGGACCATTTGGGCAATTTTATGCCTAGGAGATCGATCTGTCGAGGGGTGAGATCGATCTCTTTATGGCTTTATGAGATCGATCTGCTCCTTGAGGAGATCGATCTTCTCCCAAACAGAATCATTTGAAGATCGATCTCTTCTTCATGAGATCGATCTTCTCTCAAACAGAATCATAAGGAGATCGATCCTCTTCCATTGGAGATCGATCTGCCCCTCAAATTCCTCCTTCCTTGTCATTTTTAACTCACCAGATCGATCTCTCCTTCTCCTAGATCGATCTGTCCTCATAACTTCACACTTATTTTAAACACTTAACATATAAATCTCCAATTATCATTCCCCAATTCACTTAGCTCAATAAATTACACTTCAAATTCTTATATCATAATTAAAATATGTCTGGAATTCTCAGATCTCACACTCTATCTTTAACCTACAATCCTTACATACATGCTTAGTTAATTGGCTATCATTCATGGGTGTGGAAATCATCAACATTTTATCCAACAATGTAGGTTTCACGTCCTTCAACAATTTATGTGCAAAGGAAGGTGATATGAAAGAATGCGTGGCACCAGGATCAAACAATACTAATGCTTCTTAATGAAAGACTTGGATGGTACCCTTAATCACATCAGTCGATGTGTCTGTGGTGTCCTGATCCAGTTCATGAACTCTTCCTCGGCTCACGCCTATTACCTATTTCCCTTTTTCTTCAACTGTGGCCCTCCTCCTCGGGGCAGCTGTCTCAATTAGAGCTCTCTCTGGCTCCTTGCCCTTCTGTGGGGCAGTCTCAACCATCTCAGTACAGTACCTCAAAATATATCCGGGCTTTCCACACCTATAACATGACATAGGGGGCATCTGAGATGGTCTAGTTCCATGGTATTTGTCATATCTCCTACACTGATCGGTAGTAGGTCGTGGTCCTCTAATAACCATACCCCTCGGTGCAGTCAAAGCTGAGTACACAAGAGGTCTAGCAACGATCTCTTGCACCTCCTCAATCTTATGCCTCTTCTCAAAAAATCTCTAGCCTCCTCTCTTGGTCACTCTATCCATCTCGGATCTCTTCCGATCTCTGTCCCTCCTGACACCAATCTTTCCAAGCTCAGACGTATTCCGCTCAAAGTCCTGCTTGCATCACTGAGCCTTGTGTACATCGTCCTCATAAGTATGAATGTCAAATGGGGCTAGCTTAGTCCGAATGGCCAATCTCAATCCATCAACGAACTTCTGAATCTTTCGAGTCTCACTACCCATCGTATCCGAGTCATATCTCCCCAAAGACATAAATCTCGACTCATATTCATCCATGGTACGGTTCCTCAAAACCAAATTCATAAATTCCATCTGCAATTTCCTCTGTGTGCTGGCTAGGATGTACTGCCTCCTGAAGGCCTCCAAGAATATCTCCCAGGTGATCTCGGAGTGTCTGGCCCTCAAAATAGCCTCGGTGGATCTCCACCAATGCTCTGCCTCGCCTTTTAACATAAACACAGTAAAGGCTACCTTCCCAGTTGATGTACACCTGAAAAATCTCTACAGCTTTTTCATCTCATACTCCCAGTCCTCAATAATAACCGAATCCTTCACTCCTCTGAATACTGGAGGTTTCAACTCCTGAAACTGTCTCAATTTGATCAAGTCGCAATCATACCCTAAATTGCTATCACTCGGCTGTGGAGTGATAGGTGAAGTCGTATCCTGTACTTGGGGTGTCACCGTCTCAGTAGCCTGAGGTTTCTCCGCCTCTATAGCTGCATGTCTAGTAATAGGCTATGCCACGGGACCTCGTCTATCACCGACACCCAATGCCTATGTGGCTATCTCCACTAGTCTCTCAATACTCCACTATATCCTAGCAAAGTGTGCCTCTATATCCCTTGGTCTGTCAACAGGGTTCTGAGGAGCCTGGTCAGTCTGTTGCTCCGCACGACTCTCAGGCCCACCTCTACGACCTCTAGCACGTGCTCCCACCCCTCTACCTTAGCATGTAACATGTATGATGCCTAACTTCCTGTATCCATAATCATTTATTAGACTCAATCCATCACGGTATACACAGTTATATCTAAACAAAAGCACAATAATATGAGGATGTAAGTTTCCTATGTTTTATTACTAACTCACACCAGGCCAACTCAGCTCTAATACCAATCTCTGCCACGACCCATTTTATCCTTTTTTTAATCGAAAATCACTATATATTGTTCGCATTTTTCCTTTCCTTACCCTGTCGTGAACAAACTCACCATTACACAGTTGGGCTGTGAGTCAATAATAATCATCCCTCATCATTCATTCTCAATTAATCAAAAGAAGTGTCATTCATTTGAAAGCTAAATTATACACTTATACATGACACATTTTCTGACTTTTACATCCCCCACATTACAATACAAAATGACTACTGTGCCTTTACATGTTTAGATACAAAAAGAATCCCTATGTGTATACCATTTTGGCGATGGAAGCAGCGGATGTCCAAAATATAGCGCCTCAATCCTCACTGGGCTGCTATGTAGGCTTTGTAGAGAGGGGAAAGTAGAGAGGGATGAGCAACCACACACTCAATAAGGCAATAATGCAAGCATGGTTGATGAATACGCTATCCACATGCTGATAGTATTATGCATAAATCGTTTATAGTCGGAGCATGAGGAAATAAAACTATGCCACATGTATATACATATATCATGTATTGAAAATCATGTAAATAGGCATAAAACATGGAAATATCAACATGTGAAACCATCTCATGCTCATTCTCATTAAATCTCATCACAAAAAAGGGAAATTCATTTAAGAAACATCCTTTTTAAATCACATCACATCTCATAAAAAATCTTTATATCAAATTCCAGTACATCTCATTATAAATCAAATTATCATTTCTTTAAATCACAAATCCCACAAGGCTCGACCCTCCCTCGGGTCTACCTTGGACAAATCACAATCACACTCATGTATAAAAACCATGTGGTATTATGTAATATCAAGTGAGACAGGTCACTATATCTCAATGGACTATGTTGGCCAACTATGTCATAAATCATCCCAGACCACATGGATCCCGGTGTACGGGGTATCATGCTGGAACGAAGGTGGGATAGTTCTCAGCCAGACTTTCTCATCAGTATCTTAACCACACAGTACAACGTACTCCATGTGATATACACAGTACAACGAACTCCGCGGACCCATAACATGGTTGGGGGTGCCAGCCGTAGGTCTTATCTACCCTATATCGCATGTAACCGATGTAGTCTCAAGTGCACGTGGGAGTATTAAAGCCAAGTCCTAGACCCTCATGGCCTTACTCGTTCCTTTTGGGTTCCCTGAATGGATTAATGTTAGGTCCTAGCCCCTCATGGCCTTGCTCGCCCCTTTTTGCATTCCCTGAGCACCAATCTATTTTACCCTCACCACGGCATCATACATACCATACTATGAAAACCTATGTGAGTTAAGATCTAACACGATTCATGCATCATAAAGAAATATCCTTGTACGAGCAACACTCTAGTATGAAATTTATGCATGAATTCATGAGGAAACCACATATGAGCATAGCTCCAGTACGGTTATATGCATAAGAAACCACTCAAAATCCACGTACGAGCAGAAGCTGTAGTACGGTTTACAAAACATCATTACAAATTTCAAATCAAAGTGCGAGCTAAGCTCCAGCACAAATTAATTAACTCAAACACGATAGGCGGCTCATAATCAACCAAAACAAACTCAAAATCATGATTAGCACCTCACATGTGCTATTTCACAAAGTCATTTAAACACTAGCCAACCCATACATTAATTCACTTAAAACAAAGTAATGTGTTTCTTGAAACCATTGAAAACATATGATTTATGCAATTTTTAGCCTTACTATCCCTTTTTTATGAAACTCATTTCGAAAACCAAATCACATATACATACTCGTAGTTATTCACGCATATCATCAATCACTTTTCTCAAACAATCATGCATTTCATAAATGCCCTATATTCAGCCACGAGTTCAAAGTACGATCAGCTATCTCTATATACATACAAAATTCCCTTACCTGGAATCACGTCGTGTGATTCTGCTTCCTTAGAGATGCTTACTTGTGTGGTTCGATTCATCTCCAACGAACTCTCCTGAACTGCATAAAATCGTATATCGCACCAATTTAGTCCAATACTACATAATTCTTGTGTTTACTATAGTCGATTCAACCTATAGCCTCCATTAATACTTACAAGGTTTATTTTTATTGTTCTACTCATATCTCGAGTCTATTGATTTATACTAAATCGATATTAAATCGATATTAAGCTCATAGTGTTCATATTTCATCAATTTCTTCACTATGGCATTTTATCAAACTTCTTATATACTCATTTTCATAAATTCTCTAAACCCATAATGTAACTTCATTTAGCCATCTCAAATGATCCATATTATCTCATAAACAGTCTAGCATACCCATAAATCACCAATTCATCCAAATCACATTTTCTCACACTAGATTCATTCCATTTTCTAGGTCACACTAGTTCCATCACATCCTAAGTAGTTTTAACCATCAATATACATACAAATCAACTCCAAAATCAATAAATAGACAAATGTACTTGGGCTGATGCATTAGAAACTTACCAAATCTAGTTTCTCTTCTTACACCAAATGAAAATGTCCATTGCTCCTTTAATCCAAAAAATGAGGCTTTGATTCCAAACTATGGTGTTCTCTTCTTTAAGATGAACAACTTTGTATCTAATGGTCTTTCCTCAATTCTTACTTGAAATGGTTGGATTTAGGAGTGAGAAAGTTACGTTTTAGGTTGGAAATGGAAGAGTGAGATTGTTTCCCAAAATTTGAAGATTTCACTGCTCTTATTTATAGAAATTACTTGATGAGATCGATCTGTCAAGGTTCTGAGATCGATCTGGTCCACTTAAATCCCTCACTTTCATGACATTTGAAGGCATGAGATCGATCTGTCAAAGGCTTGAGATCGATTTGCTTTAGGCAGAGAGTTAAGGAGATCAATCTGGCTAAGGGAGGAGATCGATCTTCTCTAACTCGAGAGCTAAGGAAATCGATCTACTTGCATTAAGGATTAATTCTCTTCATTTACAAAATGTTTAGCTGATCGATCTGTCTCCATTGGAGATCGATCTGCCCTGCTCCATTGCTTGAATAAGAGAATTTTTTACTCTTCCAGATCGATCTTTCCTTTAATAAGATCGATCTAGCATTTATATTTTCCAGATTTTGCTGCAGTGTTTTGCAGTAACTCACACAAAACATCCTTGATTCTGTTGCTATAGTGATTTTATTATCCAACCACTTTTAACCCTTAAAAATGACATCCATTCAAACTTTATATACTTTAAAAATTGTGTGCATTCATTGTATAACTAAAGGTATACAATACAAAACCAAATGGAAGTACAACTTCATTCCATTTTACCACAGCACTCATTTTCCATTCCAATCACATTCACCACTTATAAAAGTCAATTTCTTCATATTCATACATAATGAAACTTGTATGTACATCACCAATTCTTATTACAAGTGTGTACATTGAATTTATGGACTTTATATCACTTATGTTTCACATTACATGTACATAGCCGTACTTATGAATTCATGAGGTTTACATCGAAAAATACGGGTCTTAGATGATGAACCCCTTATCCAACAACTCTTGTAATTACTTCTTTAGCTCCTCTAATTCAATTGGAGCCATTCTATACGGTGGCTTGGATATCAGTTCCGTTCTAGGCACCAAATCAATACAGAATTCCATTTCTCTGTCTGGTGACAACCCTGGTAATTCTTTTGCAAAGACATCAGGAAATTCTCTAACTGTTGGGATGTCAATCACATCCGGGTACACCTTATCCAAGTCAACCACATAGGCGATAAAACCTTTAACACATTATCATTACATTCGTTAAAAACATCATTCATCTTTAGAAATAAGCTACTACTTCTCTCATTACTTCATAAATCTTACAACATACTTTTCAGGGATGGAAAACATTATTGTCTTAGCATAACAGTCTAAAACAGCATGGTTTGCAGCCAACCAATCCATTCCTAATATTACATCGAAATCTTTCATAGTTAATAGGATGAGATCGACCGACATGTTCCTTTCCCCTACTTTTAACTGACAACTCCTACATACATACTCCGTCATTACATTGTCCCTCACTGGAGTGCTTATAAGTAAGATTCTACCTAAGGGTACAGGTTTCACATGTTCACATAGTTTACATGCAAATGAAGGTGATATGAATGAATGCGTAGCTCCAGGATCAATCAATGATAATGCTTCAATATCGAAAACAAGGATGGTACCTTTTATCACATCTGAGGAAGTCTCTACAGAAGCTTGGTCCAATGCAAATACTCGCCATCTGCCAACAACTTGTTTCCCTTTTTCTTCAGTTGTGGCCTTCCTCTTAAGTGTAGATGTCTCAACCGTAGCCTTCTCTGGCTCTTTGCCCTTCTATGGGGTTGTATCAATCAACTATGAGCATTCACGAGCTATGTGCCCTGGTTTACCACACCTATAGCATGATCTCATCGATAATGGGCATGGTCTACCCCCATGATATCTACCACATGACCTGCACTGCTCTGTGGTAGGTCGAGGTCCACCAATAACTATGCCCCTCGAAGCAGGATGAACTCGAGGCTTCACAGGCCTTTCTCATGTCTCCTCAATCTTAGGCCCCTTACCGAATAACCTTCGACCCTTTTAGAACCCTGTGTCATCAACTGACCTCTTTCGATCTCTATCTCTGCCATTACCACCCTGTTTAACTCTGAGTCATGCAACTCATAATCTTGCTCACATAGCTAAGCTCTGCGTACCGCTTCATCATAAATGGTAATATCCAAAGAAGCTAACCAAGCTCTGATGGAAGGTCTCAATCCCTACAGGGATTTTTGAACCTTTCTATCCTCAAGGCTCATCGTGACTGTATCATATCTGCCCAGGGTCGTAAATCTAGACTCATACTCATCCACTGTCCGATCGCTTTAAGCCAATGTCATAAACTCCAACTGCATCTTCCTTTGAGTAGTAGCTGGAATGTATTGCCTCCTGAAGGCATCCAAGAATATATCCCATGTCACAACCAAGTGTCGTGCACTTAACATTGGATGTTGGGCCATCCACCAATGCTCGACTTCATCCTCTAATATGAAAGCTGTAAAGGTGACCTTCTCTATATCGAAGTAATGGAAAAATCGGTAGAGCATCTCCAAACTACGTATCTAATGCTCAGCTTATACTGGGTTCTTCACCCCATTAAATGAAGTTGGTCTGAACTTTCAGACCTCTCTTAGTCTACCCAGATCACAATCATAAACTCCCTTGCCACCAACCTGTGGTGGAGCTACAGGATCTTGAACTGGTAGGGGAATGTCCTGAACTAGAGGGGGTACAAGTATCTCTACCTCTACATCACGAGGTCTCGGTGCAGGCTGTGCTGGCTCTTACCTCTATAGTTCAGTAGCCTGACCAGCTAGGTTCTCCTGTCTGCCTTCTAATCTGGCCATAGCATGTGTAAACATCTCCATAACCGTGTCTACACTGTGCTGTAACTATACTATACGCTCCTTAGAGGCCTCACTAAGACCGGGTGGATCTCTACTAGAACTAGACCCACTGCGTCTCTCAAGCTCATCTATACACCCTTGAGAGCACGAACTCTCTCCTCTACGAGTACGTCGTCTATCAGACATCCTGCATACTCAAAATAAGTGTCTCAATCATAATTTTCAGCTTGGTATACACATTTGTATCCTAATAATGCATAGTACTTTGGGGATGTATATTTTCCTAAGTATGGGTATTGACTCACATCAGACTAACTCTTCTCTGATACCATTAATTCTTGTCATGACCCTCTATACCAGTCCGTGACCTTTACCTCACCACTTACAGTTGGGTTGTGATTCAATATCCAATTCATATCTCATCCATTTATAGTTAATCATTTCAATTAAATGAAGTAGAATAGAAACTGAAACTTTTATAGATAGGTGTACAAAAGCGTTTATATCAGTTTCTATTTTATACATCCCCCAAAATGCAAAATACAACTTGAGTGTGCATTAATTTATAGGATACAAAATTTTTCATCCATTGTGTATACCTCTCTATACTACTGGATGACTGGAGAAAGCAAATAGTAGGGATGACAGCAGTGTACTGACTACTGCATAGTATCTGTGGAGGAGGAAATAGGGGGTGAGCATAACACGCTTAGTAAGAAAAATATGAAAGTAGGTAGATAACGACACATGTACATGCTAAAATACATATATGTTCATTTTCCTTATAAAACAGTATGCATGTTCTTTAAAATAGCTTACATCAATGCAAAACCGTTAATTCGCTAGATGGGTATATGCATATTCACACAGTAGCACATAGCTTCACATAGCATAATCTATTCACACAGTTTGTATATAGAAAATGCTTCATACTTTGTAAATCCGTGCATGTTGAGACATAAATCATGGGTTATCACATCCTCAGACACACAACAAGGGAAGACATTTGTCACCTCACACAGTAGTGACAATGTCGTATCACTCAGATACATAAGACTTACGGCCATAGTCAGATTCCAAGCTACACTGATCAGGTGTGCAAAAACCCTACGCTTAGGAAGGTGGATCAACAATCCCTTCAGCTCATACTCAAATCATGACACATCATACCCTATGGCTAACGCTCACGGTATATCGTGCTCCCGTGGATCCTTATCACCCATTTCCATTGTCTCAAAATCTCGTGTGAGCAGGTCAGTGTCAGACACACAGCAGTACACAATGGCTCAAGCACAGTCTGTACTCATTACATCACATTCATAAACCTCGTGTGACCAGGTCAATGCAAGACACACAGCAATACATGATAGCTCTAACACGATTTTTACTCAACACACAGTACAATCATGAAAACCTCGTGTGAGCAACTCAACATAAGACACTCAACATACCTGAGGCATCGAGCACAGTATTATTAGGAAATTACATGCGAGCATAGTCAGAGTAAGACACACAACAATACTCGAAGGCTTTAGCATCATTCTCGAAATCTAGTGCGAGCATCTCGAGTGGAACACACAACATCACCCGAGGCATCAAGCACTCTTTTGCTTTTCTCAAAATCCCTTTAAAAATAGCGTGGGAGCAGGGCTGGTCAATCTACCGTTGCCCTTTAAACTCTAGCACGATTTCACACAGAAAAGAAATAGAAGGGGCTCTATGTATAGTCATGAGTGAGAGGGTAAATCTTCGTTCAATCACTCTTTAGAAATATTTCATGCAATTTATCAAATCGAGGGCCCGTCTATTTTTATTCTTTCTCAAAACGTTTGTAAAACCTCTTTTCACAACAATCATAGAAGTTATGTAACTCATACTTATAGAATTATTCTCATACGTAGTTTTTTACTTAGTTATACCAATATCTATATACTTTTCGTATACATTTCCACACAGCAGGTAAGAAAACATACATATAGCTATCTCTATAGCTCCCAAAAGTCTCTTACCTCGAATCATGCTTGTATCATTTCCCTTCGATTCTCACTTCGCGTGATCTGCTCTATCAATTCCAACGATATCCTCTGGAGCTGAAATTGTGTATTACACACATCAATATATTGTTATATGCTTCATTTCACTTGTATGATATTTAAATCAATGCATTTGGCCATTTATACCATTATGGACTTTATCCCTTCACAAGTCCATTTCGAGTATTCCACTCATTTTTAGAATCTTTCAGACTCTTCGAGTCTATCAATATGTATTAAATCGGTATTAAGTTTATAATACCTCAAGTTCATGATTTTCACTTTATTGTGGCATTTTATCAAACACCACATATACTCAATTTTAGCCATTTCCATTTCTATCACATGAACTTCATCAATTCATTATATGCTACATAACATCTATTCATGCTTAAATCATCATTAAATCCATGCCTACTCAATGTTCTCATTTTTTCTCACATTTCACCATATATAGGTCATGGAGATTAAGCATGTTCTAAGATGCTTAAATCAACAATAAATACACCAATCAACTCATAAAATGGTATAGCTCAACATACATGAGATTGGTGCATTGAAATCTCACCTAGATGGACTTTTCTCCTTTTGGCTGAATTTGGAGAAATCACCTTATTTCCTTCAATCAAGTAGTTTCACCATTAGTTTTTGGGCTAAGTTGTTCTCCTCTTCACTATGGACAACTTTTCTAAATCAACCTCTTTCAATTTTAAATGAAAAGTGATGGTTTCCTATGGTGAAAAGCTAGGTTACTTTGCTTCAAATGAAAGGTTTATATTTCTCCTGAGAATTACAGTTCAGTAGGTCCTGTTTTATAGAAATTACCTTAATGAGATCGATCTCCATAAGTGAAGATCGATCTACAACTGTTTTTAGCCTTCCTACATTGAGTTTTTAAGCTTAGGAGATCGATCTGTCGAAGAACATGAGATCCATCTCTTCCAGGCCAAGAACTTCATAGATCGATCTGGCAGGGTAATGAGATCGATCTACTTCAGGCTGAGGCTTAAGGGGATCGATCTGCTTGGACTGAGGATCGATTTCCTTCTTCAAAATACCTCTAAGATCGATCTTCCTTACATTGGAGATCGATCTTCCCTCGTCTTGCAGCCATACTTAGCCATTTTTCACTTCAATTCTCAAAGTTAACTCCATTTCCATTTACCACACTACTCATTTTGCATTTGATACACTGTCATCACTTTAATGGTCCATTTCTTATTATTCATACTTAATGAAACTTGCAGGTACATCATGAATCCACATAACTAGTGTGTACATCGGATTAACAAACCTTACATCACTTATGATTCATATTACATTAACAAGTGTATACATAGGGAACCATAAGGGTTACATGTAAAAATACGGGTCTTACATTGCCCTATGGTGCCAAGTGCTTCACGAAGATGCCTTTGTGACATCAAGATCTTTATGCTACCTACTACTGTAGACCTTGATCTCGTCTTCAGTACCCTAGTCCGGGACCTGATCAGTTAGGATAGGGCGATAATCACTATGGCCATAGGTGTATTCATTGTGTAACTGGTTCCATGACAAGTTAAGGATTGTGCCACTTCTCATATATTTGTGTTGAATGTTTGAATTGAGCCCATGCATGATTTTGTCAGATTTACATGTTTTCGGTAAGAGTGTCGGGCTACCAAATTTTAAAGTTTTCTCGTGTCTTAATTTTACACCCTGATCTATAAACTATGAGTTATGCCAGAATAATTTGTGAAGTGTTCTGATTTTAAATGGGTTGTTTAAAATGACTCATTTTTATTCTCTGTGATTTATGAAATCATTACCTTTTAAGACTTAAAATCGAAGCTTATGCATAGTTTTAAAAAACGCATGATGTAATTGCATGATAACTTTGTTTACCCCAGCATGGTATTTTATTAGCTTCGGTTATGTGTCTTCCTTACTGAGCATGTGGTAACTCACCCCTTTCTGTAAAATAATTTAGATTAACTCATGGGTGAAGCGCTCGAAGTTTGTTGATTCCTCGTGCTAGGTGAGCGGCTCTCGTGCTTAAGGTATACACAACAACGAGAGTAAAGTTTTTGTTTCAGACTTGTATGTAGGCACAGACTTATGCAATAGTCATTTCGGATGTATTAGCTGATTTTAGAGTATTGTTTCTATGCTAGGTCTATTTACTTATATAGGTAATACTTTGTAAATCAATTCAAAACCTTAGTGATTATGTTTTTGTCAATAGTTAGTTACTTTGGATTATGTGATATCATTTCGGGTACAAATGTGGTTGCTGATGTGAAATGTGATTAAAAAGGTGTTAGTTGTGAATAAATAGGGTTGCTGATATGATTTGGGATTATGTTGATATTATATAGTGAACAATGATAGTTGTCTTTGTGAGATTTGATCATGTGGTTGGGGATTGAGGTTATTGGTTGCCATATTACTCTCATTTGCAGGTTAGGTTAGGTCCAATTGCAACCGTTATGCTGTCGAAGTTTTTAAAAAATTTTAAGACTTTAATAAATTCCTTTACCTAATAGTTTAAAAGCCTTAACCTATATCGGACATGAAACTACAAGTAAAAGATCCTAAAGCAACATTCTAACAAACTCTAAGTAAAGATAGTTGTAGTGGTCACGGGGTGTCACCCTAAGTGAACTTAATTAAACAATATAAATAATTTGAAGTCCCAACCCTTAATTATAATTTGCACCTTACCTCAAATTAAATATTTTAATGAAGAGGTGATCCTAATTGTAGTTAAAATAAGTTCAAAGGCTAAAATGTCAATATACTGATTATGAAACACATTTACCCTAGCCTATAAATAGACTATTATGGCCAGCCACATTAGTTAAGGGGAAGGTGTAAGATCTGTAATTTAATATGTATTCTTTATGATTTTGTGATGTCTGGACAAGTCACATTTGATATAAATCATAAGGGATGAATGTATTTAAGTTACCAAGGTGTACGAAATGTAAAACGGGTAATTAAGCAAAGTTAAAATGAATGTATCAATGAAATTCTAGGAGAAATTACAGTAGAACTGCTTCTAAAGAGGAGCAGATCAGTCTCACATTCAATGCAGATCGATCTTGAAGAGGTTCTGGGTAGAACAGATCGATCTCATGTAATAGCCAGATCCATCTCCTTAAGGTTCTGAGTAATGCAGATTGATCTCATGCTTAGGAGCAGATCGATCTCTCTAGGCTTGAAAGGTCGGTTCTGAAGGGAAAAAGGCAGGACAGATTGATCCCCATCGTTAGAAGATCGATCTCTAAGAGCAATTCTATAAATATAAGGCTCTGCAACCTCTATTTTCCCGAGAAACATTAAACCTTTCTAAAAATAAGTTAAACCTAACCTTTCTACAACGGAAAACTTCATCTTT
Source organism: Firmiana major (assembly GCA_033439115.1). Lineage (NCBI taxonomy): Eukaryota > Viridiplantae > Streptophyta > Magnoliopsida > Malvales > Malvaceae > Firmiana > Firmiana major. Next base: position 48,164,570 of record CM065905.1, read on the forward strand.
CACTCAGTTTTGAGTGAGATTCAATTCATCAAAGTTTTTCTTAGTAAAGAGTAGAACAACATACTTAGAAATAAGAAGTTGGAATCAAAGATGTAAGGAGCAAGGTGGATTTTACCAAATTTGGTGAAAATGAGAAAAGTTCAAGCTAGGTAAGATTCAATACACCATTTTAATATATGTTAATCTAGCTGTATTGGTGAGTTAATAGGTATAAGTTTAAATTGCTTAAAATAAATAGATCATGAAAAATATCTATAACCTAGATATTGGTATGAAATTGAGAAAATGATGATGAAGTTGAGTAAACATGGATTTAAGGATGAAATAGACATGTATGGAAGATTGTAAGATAGTTGTATGAAATACATAAATGGAAATAGATGAAAAATAAAGATAGTTCTATGAGACATATCGTATAACACCATAATGGGAGAAGTGATGAGATTGTGGTATTGAGAGAAGTTGAATGCATTGATTTAGAGTCATGCAAGGGAAAACAAGTATATTAAATTATACTGATGTGGATAATTATTAACAGCTTCGAAATTGATATTGGAAGCCGATCGGACTGCGACGATTAGCAGCACTGAGGAAGTGAGGTCACGTGACATGATCCGAGGTAAGGGAATTTCGTGAGTAGCTAGAGATATCTACATGTATTTCGAATAGATATCTACATATGGTATAACACCATAATGGGAGAAGTGATGAGATTGTGGTATTGAGAGAAGTTAAATGCATTGATTTAGAGTCATACAAGGGAAAACAAGTATATTAAATTATACTGATGTGGATAATTATTAACAGCTTCGAAATTGATATTGGAAGCTGATCGGACTGCGACGATTATCAGCACCGAGGAAGTAAGGTCACGTGACATGATCCGAGGTAAGGGAATTTCGTGAGTAGCTAGAGATATCTACATGTATTTCAAACAGATATCTGCAGGTCCTGGTTTCGCACCATTTCCTACTTCAGTTGCTGTGAAAATATACCTGCAGTCGGCGTGACCAACGACACTAATGCCAACATTTTACCAGCCTGGTGCCTGCTATGCTGGTCTTGATTTTGCTCCAGCTTCATTCCAACTGCTATCTGCTGCATTTCCAGGTGCTGCAGGTGCAAACCAGCTGTTGTCCTACTTCTGCACCACACTGCTCTAGGCAACAGCAGACAGAACAAGATGGCAAGGGGCTGGACTCGATCCTGGTTATCCACTCTCTGCACCCTTCAGTTGCAACCTCTCAACATCTTCTTCAGAAACTTAGAGATGGTGAAAGACTACAACACAGCACTGGAATCTTGAACAAGAAACTAATACCAGCTTGACATTGAATAACATAAAATAACAACAATGAACAGTGGAAATAACGTGAAACAAAGCTAAACAGAGGCTGAAAATGAAGTTAAACTTGTTGCCTCTAATGAAACTCTACACCGAGCATTCTACCTTGTCCATTTCACTAACCAGCAGCTAGAAATAAACAACAATAAAGCAAAAATAAAATGCAGTAATTGCAATAGATTCAAGAACGTAAGCAAGTGCATTGAAAATGAATGCTATACTATAAATGTAATCAAGAACCGAGACATAAAGTTTACGCAACTAATAAAGAAATACAGAAAAGAAGGAACAAAAAAAAAAACATAGTAAAACAGGAGATTAAAACCAAGAGGTAACATGTAAAACAAACAAAATAACAATGGAAGTTACACTTTCAAACCTGTGGCTCATTAACGTGCAGAATCATCATCACCAATTTTTCTATTCCAGCTCTTTAATGCCATGGTTCCACATTGCTTAAATGTGAAACAATGCCTAGCATTTGCCCACATTAAAGCACCAAAACCAAATAGCATAGATGAAGGAAAAAGTAAGGAACAAAGTACACCAAGAAACCAACCCGAGAACAACTAAAGATGATGGTTTTTCAAATAAAACAAAGGAAACATAAGCAATAATTTTATGGAAATTGAGAGCTCACTAGGAGAAATAGGCTATGTAAATAAAACTTGAAAAATAAAAGACTAGATTTAACATAATCGAGAAGCTGAAATGATACATTGTTTGCTATGAAGTAGAAAATATCCAAGTCTAGAAGATGAAGAGCATAAACATGGAATGAACATTAAAAGTAAATGGAAGCTAACGAAAATTACAAAATAAAACAAACGGGAAAGTAAAAAAAAAAAAAAAAACTAGAAAAGAGAATAACTCTAAAAACTACTCTACCTACACTACTCCTACTCCTAAATTACATCGTTTTTTCAATTGCCATCCATTCCTATTTATACACACACTTAGGGGTAAAATTATAATTTTTCCATCCTAGATGAGTTGGCATTGTTTAGCCACTTGTCTTCACACCATTGGCTCCTCGAAAAATAATATTTCCATGTTATCTGTCTTTTTGTCCAATTGGATGTGCTAGGCTCTTGTTGTCCGCGTGGTCCAATCTCGATTTTAGCCCAATTCCGATCTATTTTCTATCGAAATATTCAAAATTCATCCGGATTTAATTTATCTGCAAACATGAGGATTTTAATTAAATAAAGAGGATAATTAACAAAATAAATTGGGGATTTAAATAATTAATTAGGAAATTAAGCACAAATAATTCTAAAAATATAGAATTATCAGTAGCTAAAGATATCGACATGTATTTCGAATAGAATTTCAATAACTACGTTCTATATGAAATTCTATATATAGAGACATTCGGTAGGACCCAATAAATTAAAAATCTTAAGATGTATGTGGGTGATTAAATTTAACATGTTGTGAATGTGTTTGGATAGAATGGCAAATGTTTTCATGTATATGCAAAAACAACACATTTGAGTGCCTATTTGCTTTAATTGGCTGAATTATGATTTGAACAACCATCTATCGGGTTTGTGTGAAAACCATAAGTGCTAGAGAGTACTTGTACTTAATTTTGAGATATGCATCACATAGTACTTGAGTGTATTCTCGTACTAAATTTTAAATGCGATTTATGCATGATAGAGTACTGGGAGCTTAGCTCGTAGTCAGTTTTCATTGACTTATGCATTATAGAGTATTAGGAGCTTTGCTCATACTCATGTTTTTATATGGCATAGTACTGGGAGCATTGCTCGCACTAGAGTTATATCATTATGATATGGTCGTGTTGGGAGTTTACTCGCACGTACTGAATTTTGAAAGAAAGCATGAAACAACCGTATTGGGAGCCTGTTTTGATTGTGTGTCGCACCGATTATATGCTCACACGTGCAATATTTTGAGATATGGCCGAGGGCTATCGAAAATAGAATCCATAGTATGAGGACTAAGACTTATGGCAAGCATCTCGACTATGAGGTATATCCAAGGTGTGAGGACTAAAACTCATGGCGAACATCCCACCTTGAAATAGGGTACATGGAGTACTTTGTACCGTGTATGTCACACGGAGTATGTTGTACTGAGAGTACACGGAGTGAGTTGTGAAATGATGGTAAGGATTGACCCACCTCCCGTTACAACAAATGTGAAATGTCGCACACCAAATACTATGTAGCCTGGGATCACGAAAAATGAGTTATGATCATAATCTCGGAACATGTAGTCGCCTATCTCGTTTTCCTTTCATGCAATGTAAATTGAGTCTCTTGAATGAACTATTACATGGTTTTATAATCTGAACATGTGAGTTTCTGTATTGTGATAAAGGGTAACTCGAGGGATGGGTGAGGCCCAGATTTCCATGTTTTTAAACATGATGATATGCCATATTATTTTGATTTAATTGAATAGCATGATAAATTAGATTTATGTGAATTTACATGAGAAATGCAATGTGTTGAATAAACTGTTGAGGTTGTTAAACCAACATGTTTTCAGTTTTATAACTGATGATTTATATCTATATATATATTGCATAAAAGCTTTAAGCAAGATGCATGCTTTAGATACGAATAGATAAGGAAATGATTTCAAGGCATGAGCATTGTATTTTTGTAGACAGTTTGGTTATCTATTTGCTTGCCTGATTTCCTTACTAAGCTGTGAGCTCACCCTTTTTTTATTTCCCCTCTTTACAGAGCCTCCACAGTAGGTGGACACGGCTGAGGATTGGTAGACTTTGATTCGCTGCATATCCATCTTACGCAAGGTATACACAAGTTGAAACATTTTGTACTGAACAATGTAAAAGCACAGTTATGTAAACGATTGTACGGTCGAGATGTATACGTACCAGTATTTGTATTAATGTATAAGAGTTTACATTATAGAAAATAATATTGACATGTATGCATATTATGAATGAGTATGGTTGAGGTGACTAATATCGAATCATAGCCCAACTATTTGGTGTGTGTGATTGTAAGACCCCGTATATGTATAAGGGTAATGTGTGTACTTGGATCCAATAATATGAATGGACTTGTAATGTAAAGTATGATTGACGTAAGTCCATGGATTCAATGTATGTATGTGTAATATAAATTGTAACGTACATACAAGTTTCATTGAGTATGAATACGAAGAAATGAGTTCTAGCAAGTGATGGATGTGATTGAGACTCAAGATGAGTAGTGTGGTAAAATGGAATGGAGTTATGCCTCCATTTGGTTTTATGTTGCATACCTTTGAATATACAATGAATGCACACAAGTTTCAATGGGCATAAGGTATGAATGGATGCCATTTTCAAGTTATAGAGGTGGATGAATGAGGAAATGGCCATGGCAATAGATTGAAGGTGTGTTGGTATGAGTTGCAGCAATGAAACTGCAGGAAATCTGGAAAACATGAGGTCCAGATCGATCTCCTAGGATGAGAGATCGATCTGGAAGAGCCAGAATGCTCTGATTTGGGCGAAAGAATAGAGCAGATCGATCTCCAATGGAGCCAGATCGATCTGCCAAGCATTCTGTAAGGGAAAAGATCGATCCTCAAGCACCCAGATCGATCTCCTTAGCTCTCTGTTTGGGACCAGATCGATCTCATTGCTTCGACAGATCGATCTCATGCTTCAACAGATCGATCTCATTGCTTCGACAGATCGATCTCAGGCTTAAAAATACCGTGAAAAAGAGGGATTTTAAGGGACCAGATCGATCTCCTCTTGGACCAGATCGATCTCCTCAAGTCATTTCTATATAAGGAGAGCTGAAAATCTGGAAATCTCGGAAAAACACCAAACCTTACAATCTCAACCCCAAAAACCTAACTTTCCCTCTCTAAAACCAGCCATTTTCAGTGAGATTTGGAGAGAGATCATTAGAGGCAAAGTTGTTCCTATCAAAGAGAAGAACAACATAGTGAGAGGGCATCTTCCCATTCTTGGAGTTGAAGGAGTTAAGGGCATTACCAATTGGAGCAAGGAGAGAAATCACATTGGTAAGATTCTAACCCTCCAATCCAAATGTATTAGCTATTTAAATTGATTTTGGAGTTGATTGATAGGAGTATTGATGGATAAACTACTTAGGAATGTTGTGAAATTGGTGTGACCTAGAAATCTAATATGGGTATAATGTGAGGATATGTGGGATTGAATGAACTTATGGTTTATGGCATGCTAAAGTTGTCATTGGGGTAATGTTATGATTTTAGATGGAATTACATGATGAGTTGGAGGAATTGTGAAAATGGGTATGTATATGATTGATAAATGCCATAGTGAGGGGATTCATGGAATATGAACACTATGAACTTAATGTCGATTTAACATCGATTTTGAATAAGTTAATAGGCCTAAGAAGATCCATAGACCCGAGTTATGGGTAAAGTGATGAAACGAGGCCATATAAGCATTAATAGAGGCTATAGGTTAAATTGACTATAGCAAGCATAAGGGTTGCATTGTATGGATCGAACATAATGCGGGATACGATTTTGTGCAGTCCCGAAGAGTTCGTTGAAGACGAATCGAACCGTACGAGTAAGCAGCTTAAGGAAGTGGAATCACGCATCGCGATTCCAGGTAAGGGAATTTTGTGAGTATATAGAGGTAGCTGCTCGTATTTTGAACTCGTGGGTATATATAGGGCTTTGGAAATGTGCATGGACTTATGGAAATGTGTTTTGATGGTGTATGAGTATTTGTATGAGACTTGGTTGTTTGAAATTGTTATTGAAGAAGGGATAGTAAGGCTAATAATTGCATAAATCATGTGTTTTGAATGCTTTTACAAAACACAATGCTTTGATTTGAGCAAATAAAAGGATAGGCTGGCTAGTACTTGAATGATGTTGTGAAATAGCCCATATGAGGCACTAAGCATAATATGAGATGTTTTGAATTCATGTGAGTCGCCTATCGCGTGTATGTAATATAATTCGCGTTAGAGCCTCGCTCGCGCGAGATTTCTATGTTTTCACTTGCGTGAAACGTGCTAGAGCTTAGCTCACACTTTGAATTTGAATTGTGATGATATTATAAACCGTACTGGAGCTTACGCTCGTACGTGGATTTGAGTGGTTTTTCTTATGCATATAACCGTACTGGAGCTATGCTCGTACATGGTTTCTTCATATTTTTATGCATAAATGCCGTACTAGAGCGTTGCTAGTACGAAGTGAATGGTTTTGATGCATGAATTTGCGCTAGAGCGTAGCTCGCGCTGGTTTTCACACTGTGATATGTATGAGGCCGTGGTGAGAGATACGGATTAACTCAGGGAACCCAACAGGCCTGACAGACCTCTTAGGTGGGGTGAAGGTGAGGGGCTAGGACCTGACTTAATCCATCCAGGGAACCCAACAGGCCTGATAGACCTCTTAGGTGGGGTGAAGGTGAGGGGCTAGGACCTGGATCAGGGAACCCAACAGGGGCGAGCAAGGCCATGAGGGGCTAGGACCTGGTATTGCGGTTACTCCCACGCGCTCTTGAGACTATAAAGGTTACACTTGACATGGGGTAGATAAGACCTATGGCAGGCACCCCCAACCATGTTATGGGTCCGCGGAGTACGATGTACCGTGTATATCACATGGAGTACGATGTACCACGTGGTGGTTACTTGATTGAGAAAGTTTGGCGGAGAATTAACCCACCTTCATGCCAGCATGATACCCCGCACACCGGAATCCGTGTGGTCTGGGATGATATGTGACGATTGGCCAATGTAGTCACTTGAGATATAGTAACCTGTCTCCTTGCTTGATTTACTTACTACCACATGATTTTAAATCTCTAAGTGTGATTGTGATTGTTTAAGGTAGACCCGAAGGAGGGGTCGAGCCTTGTGGATTTGAATTGTGAAATGTGGTTGTGACTGTGAATTGATGTGATGTGATGTATGTGATGAGAAAGAGTTTATGATGTGGGTTTTAAAAAAGGAGGTTTCTAAATGAATTGCCCTTTTTATGAATTGAAATAAGATCGAGCATGAGATGATTTATACATGATGTTTTACCATGATTTATATGCCAATTTGACATGACTTTAATACATGATATATATGTATACTCATACGGCATAGTTTTATTCCTCATGCTCCTACTATAAATGATTTATGCATAACACTATCAGCATGTAGATAGAGTAGTTATCTACCATGCTTGCATTATTGCCTTACTGAGCGTGTGGTTGCTCATCCCACTCTATTTTCCCCCTACAGAGCGTGCATAGTAGCCCAGTGAGGACTGAGGCATATTATTTTGGACTCCGCTGCATCTCCATCGCTAAGAGGTATATACACAGTGATTCTTTTTGTATCTAAACAATGTAAAAGCGCAGTATTCTTTTGAGTTGTACTTATGGGGGATGTAGATGTCAGTAAAACATGTATTCGTATAAGTACACGATTAAATGCACATGTATGACATCGTTTTAATTAATTGAGAATGAAGGAGATGTGGTGTTATTATTGACTCACAGCCCAACAGTGTGTGGTGAGTTTAGTTCACGACCGGGTAAGGTAACAGTAAAACGCGAAAAAAATTTTCAGTGATTTCGGTTAAAGAGAATGGAATTGGGTCGTGACAGTGATGACATAAGGAGAGGTAAATAAAATGTGAAAATTTTTATGGTGATTTTGGTAGGTCACGAGAGGGGAGGTCGTGACAGAATAGTATCATAACAGAGTTGGTCTGATGTGAGTTGGTATTAGTAAATAGGAAAGTGTACATCCCCATAGTACTGTGCTTTGTTCGGTTACAATTGTGTATACGAGATGGAAATCAGACTAATTAATGGTTATACATGCAGGAATTTAGCTATTATGGCTAATACCAGCTGTGGTAGAGGGGCTAGAGGTAGGGCTAGTAGTCGTGAGGTAGGTTAGAGACTCGAGATGAAACTACAGGTTTCACTGAGGTACTAGAGAGTACTGAGGCACATTTCACAAGATTAGAGCATTGCCTTGAGACTATAGTGGATATTCTGGCACAGGCTATGCCAAGAGGATAGGGACAGGATACAGGGACTGCGCTTGGAGAGGCAGCTACACCTAGTACGCCTGCACAGCCAGCTCATGTGCCACAGCCTACGGATACACCTACACCCCCACCACTACAGGATGTGCCATCTTATGTTACTCCACGACAGGGCGATAATGTTTTTGGTATGGTTGTGACCTTGACAGGCTCCGACAATTCCAGAAACTTAGACCACCCTTGGTTAGATGGGTAAAGGACTCAGTTTTAGCCGAGGAATGGATAAGAGAGATTGAGAAGTTGTACGAATTCTTTTGGTGTACGAGTTTAGATGTGGTCGCATTTACTGCGTTCCTACTAAAAAGGACAACATAACACTGGTGAAAGTCCACCTGACTCATATTGAGAGCCCGACATACAGAGATCAGTTGGGAGATATTTTTGGATGCCTTCAGGAGGCAGTTTGTTCTATATACGGCCCAGCAGAGGATGCAGGTCAAGTTTTTGGGGTTGAGCTAGGCGAGTCATTCACTAGATGAGTATGAGACCAGATTTTTATCCTTTGGAAGGTATGGCCCTGATACCATGAGTAGCGAGACCAAGAAAGTCTGCAGAATCATTGATGGACTGAGACCAGTATTATGGTCTAAACTGGTTCAATTTGACATCTCTACCTACGATGAGGCAGTACGCAGGGCACAACTCTATGAGCAAGATTATGAAAGGAATGTCTCAAAGTTTAGAACAGTGGACAAGGGTAGAGACAAAGATAAGAAGAGGTCGGTGAGTGATAGTGCCCAAGGTTTCGGATATCGAGGAGGGAGGAGACTCTTCGATAAGAGACCAAGGATTGAGAAAGTATAAGAGAAGACTGTTAGATCTCCTGCATACTCGACTATAGCTCCAGCTAGAGGAGTAGTGATTGGAGGATCGAGGCCTACCACTAAGCAGTGTAGTAGATGTGGTAGATTCCATGGAGGTAGACCTTGTCCCTTTTCTAGTGGTTTGTGCTTCAGATGTGGGAAGCCAGGACACATGGCCAGAGTATGCCAAGAGGTTATAGATATTGCCCCACAGAAGGGTAAGGAGCCACTGAGAGCTCCAGTTGATTCGTCTGCTCTGAGGAGGAGAGCCACATCAGAGGAAAAGGGGAAGCAGGTCATTGGACGAGGGCGAGTACATACCTTGGACCAGGGGACAATCGATGCTTTGTCGGATGTGATTAGAGGTAACATCCTGATGTATGATTTAGAAACACATGTTTTAATTGATCCTGGTGCCACGTATTCATTTGTATCACCTTCATTTGCATGTACATTAGCAAAACATATAGAGAGTACACCTTTAAGTAGGATGATGTTGATTACTACGCCTATGGATAATAGTCAGCTAGTGGAATATGTGTTAAATGATTACAAGTTAAGAGAGGGCGAAAAGGATATGACAGCCAATCTAATCTTGTTAAGCATGAGTGATTTTGATGTAATCTTTTGGATGGATTGGTTATCTGCAAACCATGCTGTGTTAGATTATTATGCTAAGACAATTATGTTTCCTAACCCTGAAAATGTGTTGTAAAGTTTAATGAAAAGAAATGAAAGTAGCAGTTATTATTACAATAAACAATATATTATGCTGACTGAGAAATGAAAATAATGAAGTTTTTATTGCGTATGTGGTTGATACGGATAAGGTACATCAGGAGTTGGCAGATATTCCTGTGTTTAGTGAATTCTCAGATGTCTTTCTGGATGGATTGCCAGGGTTAGCACCAGACAGAGAGATAGAGTTCTGTATAGATTTGGTGCCTGGTATTGAGCCTATATCGAAACCACCATATCGCATGGCCTTAGTTAAGTTGGAGGAGCTCAAGAGACAGTTATAGGAGTTGTTAGATAGGGGTTTCATCAGACTGAGTGTTTCACCGTGGGGAGCACCAGTTTTGTTTGTGAAGAATGATGGAAGCCTCCGATTGTGTATAGATTACAGATTGTTGAATAAGGCAACCATCAAGAATAGATATCCCCTTCCATGCATAAATGATTTGTTAGATCTGCTCTGGGGATTGCAAGTCTTTTCTAAGATTGATTTGAGGTCTGGGTATCATCAGCTAAGAGTCAGGAGTGGAGATGTACCTAAGACAGCATTTAGGACCCAATATGGCCACTATGAATTTTTGGTTATGCCATTCAGATTGACGAATGCACTCGCAGCTTTCATGACTTTGATGAACGATGTGTTCAAGCCATATTAGGATCAATTTGTTATTATCTTAATCGATGACATCTTAGTATATTCAAAATCTGAGGAAGAGCGTGAGAAGCACCTCTAGATTGTATTGTAGACTCTACGAAAGTAGAAGCTATATGCTAAACTCAGTAAGTGTGAATTCTGGCTGTTATAGATCTCATTTTTGGGATGTTGTGTCGAATGATGGTGTATTAGTAGATCCATCCAAGATTGAAGAAGTAGTTTAGTGGGAACAGTTGAAGACAATTACCGAGATCAAGAGTTTCTTGGGTTTAGCAGAATATTATCGGAGATTCATCGAAGGATTTTTGAAGTTAGCTACTCCGTTGACACATCTCACTCAGAAGAGTGTAGCCTTTGTATGGAATGAGGATTATGAGAAGAGTTTTCAGGAGTTGAAGAGTTGATTGACCACTGCTCCGATTCACACTATCCCTACCAGCTTAGGAGGATTTTCAGTATATACCGATGCTTCGCATCAGGGACTGGGTTGTGCATTAATGCAGAATGTGAGGATAGTTGCTTATGGATCCAAACAATTGAAGGACCATGAGAAGAACTATCTGACCCACAATTTGGAGTTAGCGGCAGTAATGTTTGCATTGAAGGTATGACATAACTACTTGTGTGGTGAGAAGTTTAAGATTTTTACCGACCATAAGAGCCTCAAGTATCTGTTCTCGCAAAAAGAATTGAACATGAGACAGAGAAGATGGCTAGAGCTTCTGAAGGACTATGATTGTGAAATACTTTATCATCAGGGTAAGGCTAATGTTGTAGCTGATGCTTTGAGCAGAAAGAGCCTTCGGATGGTATCATATAGATGGTCACAGAACATGAGTTGCTAGAGCAGTTTGCTACCCTCAGTTTGGGAATTGTGCCTTCTGACATTGATACGAACTGCGTGATTGTTAGTCTATGCTTAGAGCCAGATCTGTTGGACAGGATCGACAGGCTCAACAGACTGATATGTATTACATTGATATGATTGGTCAGATACAAAAGGGCACAAAGACCGATTATGAGTTGAGTCTGATAGACCCCTGAGGTTCAGAGATAGATTGTGTGTTCCCGGGGACCCAGAGCTCAGGAGATTGATATTGATGGAAGCTCATTCGTCGAGGTACACGCTACATCTGTGGAGTAATAAGATATATCAGAATCTCTGGAAGGTGTACTGGTGGTCAAGTATGGAGAAAAATGTAGTGGATTTTATGGTGAGATGTCTCTTATGTCAGTAGGTGAAAGTAGAGCATCAGAAAGCTACAGGGTTATTGCAGCCTCTACCTATACCGACATGGAAATGGAAGCATATCACCATGTATTTCGTGATGGGTTTACAGAGGACCCAAAGGAATCACGATGCGATATGGGTGATAGTTGATAGACTGACGAAGTCAGCCCACTTTCTAGCTATGAGAGCTACTGATACTCTAAGTTCATTAGCAGAACTATATGTATGCGAGGTAGTGAGGTTACATGGTATTCTAGTAAGCATTGTCTCGGATTGGGATTCCCATTTCACTTCCCACTTTTGTGAACAATTTCAGGGAGCTATGGGAACCCTATTGAGTTTGAGCATCGCTTTCCATCCTCAGACAGATGGTCAGTCAGAGAGGACTATACAGACTTTGGAGGATATGTTGGGAGCGTGTGTGTTGGATTTTAGAGGCTATTGGGATTATCATTTGCCACTAGCCGAATTCGCCTATAACAACATTTATCACGCGAGTATCGGGATGGCACCGTTTGAAGCTTTATATGGCCATAGATGTCGTTCCCCTATCGATTAGGAAGAAGTGGGTGAAAGGAAAATATTTGCTCCTAATTTGGTTACACAAGCCTCTGAGGATGTCCAGTTGATAGTTGAGAGATTGAGGGTAGCTCAGAGCAGACAGAAAAGTTACGCTGACAAGAGACAGAGACCACTAGAGTTCGCAGTTGATTATTTAGTATTTCTGAAGGTTTCTCCTTCCAAGGGTATATCAAGATTTGGAAAGAGAGGTCAACTGAGTCCTTACTACGTTGGACCCTTTGAGATATTTGATCGACTGGGAGATAAGGTATATAGATTGGCTTACCCACTGAATTTATCGGGAGTACATAATGTCTTCCACGTTTCGATGCTACGAAAGTATCATCCAGATCCAACCCATGTTATTTGGTATGAGCCATTAGAGCTCAAAGATGATTTGACTTATATAGAGAAACCGATACAAATACTGGATAGAAAGGAGAAAGTCTTGAGGAAAATAACCATCAGATTAGTGAAGATTCTATGGCAGCATTACACTTCGGAGGAAGCTACTTGGGAGCTAGAGAGTCTAATGTGAGAGAGATAACCCCAGTTGTTTGAAAAGTAACTTGGTTCTAATTTGGAGGACCAAATTTCTTAAGGTGGGGAGGATTGTAAGACCCGTAATTTAATATGTATTCTTTATGATTTTATGGATGTATGGACAAGTCACATTTGATATAAATCATAAGGAATAAATGTATTTAAGTTACCAAGGTGTAGAAAAGTAAAACGGGTAATCAAGCAAAGTTAAAATGAATGTAACAGTGAAATTCTAGGAGAAATTGCAATAAAACTGCTTCTGAAGAGGAGCAGATCGATCTCCCATTCAATATAGATCGATCTTGAAGAGGTTTTGGGTAGAACAGATCGATCTCATGTTAGGGCCAGAACGATCTCCTTACAGTTCTGAGTAATGCAGATCGTTCTCATGCTTAGGAGTAGATCGATCTCCCTATGTAAGACCCATATTTTTGCATATGAACCATATGAAATGCATAAGTATATACATGTCATGTGAAGTCTAAGTATATGATAGTATGTTGATGTGTGTGATGCACAATTTCAGCTACGGAAGATAAAAGTGAAGTTGATAAGACCGGATCACAAGCTAGAAGAATCAAAGAAAAAGATTAAAGCGTGATTCGAGGTAAGGGACTTATGTAAGCTATAGAGATAGCTATACATATGTTTTCTTATTTGCTGTGTGAATTGTATGTCATAATAGATAGATATTGATATATCTAGAAGAAAACTAAGTATGAAAATAAGTCGAAAAGCATGTGTTGCATGACTTCTGTGATTGTTGTAAAATGAGATTTTTTCAAATGTTTTGAAAAATGACAATAATAGACAGGCTCCGGTTTTAATCACTTGTATGAAATGTGTAGACAAAGCGATCGAAGGGAGTTTACCCTCTCACTAATACTTAGTGAAATGAGCTATTGTATTTCTTTATTGTATGAAGTTGTGCTGAGCATGAGAGTCAAAGGTAGATTGACCAGCCCTGCTCACACATTGTTTTCAAAGGGATTTTGAGAAAGTAAATGAGTGCTTGATGCCTCGAGGATATTGTTTTTTCACTTGAGAGCTCGCACGTGATTTTGAGACAATAGAAATGGGTGATAAGGATCCATGGGAGCACGATGTACCATAAGCACTAGCCATGGGGTACAATGTACCGTGACTATCTGTGTGATAACTGCGTGAGATCTGTGTGATGCTGAAGGGATGGTTGATCCGCCTCCCTAAGCATAGGGTTCCCGCACACCTGATCAGTGTAGCCTGGAATCCGACTATGGCCATAAGTCTACAAAAGTTGCATAAGTCTGTATCAGTGTGATACGATATTGTCACTACTGTGTGAGGTGATGGACATCCTCCTTTGCTATGTGTCTGGGGATGGGATGACCCATGATGTATGTCTCAATGTGTAATTGATTTACAAAGTACAATGTATTTTATATATGTGATCTGTGTGAATCGAGTATGTTGTGTAAATCTGTATGGTATTGAAAGATGATCTGTGTGAAGCTATGTGTTTACTGTGTGAAAAGTGATTTCAAGTGTGAACTGTATGCAGTTTTAAACTCAATGGTTTTGTATGATAAACTGTGTGAATATGCACATACCTATCTGGCGAATTAACGGTTTCGCATTGATGGAAATTAATTTAAAAAACATACATATTATTTTCTAAGGAAATGTGAGTATGTATTTTAGCCTGTAAATAGTGTAGTTATCTACCTGCTTCCACATTTTCCTTACTGAATGCGTTATGCTCACCCCCTTATTTCCTCCTCCACAGATACTATGCAGTAGTGAGTACTACAGTCGTCCCTGCTACGGTATTCTCTAGTCATCCAGCAGTACAGAGAGGTATACACTATGTGATGATATGGAAGAGAAATTTTGTATCGTGTAAATTAATGCACAGTCTAGTAATGTGTTGTATACAAGGGGATGTATAGTTAATAGGAACTGATGTAAACTCTTCTGCATATGTTATAAAAGTCCAGTTTCTATTCCAATTTATTTAATTACATTAATTAAACTATAAATGATTAAGATATGGATTGGATTTGACTCACAGCCCAACTGAAAGTGGTAAGTGTTAAGGTAAATTCACGAGAAGAGGGTGGTGGTTGTGACAGAATGGTATCAGAGCTGAGTTGGTCTGATGTGAGTCATGTCCTCGATTAGGAAATTATACATCCCTAAAGTACTGTGCAATATTAAGATACAAATGTGTATACCAAGCTGAAAATTGTGACTGAGGCACTTGTCATTAAGTATGCAGGATGTCTGATAGACGACGTGGTCGTAGAGGAGAGAGTTCACGCTCTCATGGGCATAGAAATAAGCCCAAGAGGCGTAGTGGGTCTAGTTCTCGTAGAGATCCACCTGAGCTTAATGAGGCCGTTGAGGCCAGAATAGTGCAGTTACAGCGCATTATAGACACAATGATGGAGATGTTTACACAGGCTATGGTCAGAATGGAGGGTAGATAAGAAAACCCTATTGGTCAGGCTACTGCACCTAAGAGAGATGAACCAGCACAGCTTGTACCGAGACCTCAGGTTGCAGAGGCAGAGATACCTGCACCTCCCCAAGTTCAGGACATTCCTCCACCAGATGATGATCCTGTAGTTCCACAATAGGTTGGTGGAGAGAGAGTTTATGATTGTGATCTGGGTAGACTGAGGGAATTCTGAAAGTTCAGACCACCTTCTTTTAGTGGGGTGAAGAACCCAGTGTTGGCCGAGCATTGGATACGTGGTATGGAGAAGCTCTATCGATTTTTCCATTGCTCTGACACCGAGAAGGTCACCTTTGTAGTTTTTTTGTTAGATGGAGAAGTCGAGCATTAGTGGATAGCCACACAGCCGATTTTGGGTGCAAGGCAACCGGTTGTGACATGGGATATATTCCTAGACACCTTCAGGAGGCAATATGTTCCAGCCACTGCACAGAGGAAGATGCATATGGAATTTTTTACGTTGACTCAGGGGAACCGTACAGTGGATGAGTACGAGTCTGGATTTATATCCCTGGGCAGGTATGACATAGTTACGATAAACTATCAAGACAAAAAGGTCAAGAAGTTTATTGGGGGATTGAGACCTTCAATCAGAGCTCGACTGGCACCGTTTGACATTACCACCTATGATGAGGCAGTACGTAGAGCTTAGCTGTGTGAGCAAGATTATGAGTTCATGCCTCAGAGTTGAGTAAGAGTGGTAAGGGCAAAGATAGAGACCAAAAGAGATCTGTTGATGATAGAGGATTCTAAAAAGGTCGAAGGTTATTCGGTAAGGGGCCTAAGATTGAGGAGATGCAAGAGGGGTATGTGAAACCTCCAGTGCATCCAACTTATTCTCCAGCATCGAGGGCCACAAGCATAGTTATTGGTGGAACCAGACCTACCACTGAGAGATGGAATTCTGTATTGACTTGGTGCCTGGAACTGAACCGATATCCAAACCTCCGTATCGAATGGCTCTAGTAGAATTAGAGGAGTTAAAGAAATAGTTGCAAGAGCTGTTGGATAAGGGGTTTATCTGACCGAGTGTAGCACCTTGGGGAGCACCCATTCTGTTTGTAAAGAAGAAAGATGGGAGTCTCAGATTGTGTATAGACTACCGATTGTTGAACAAGGCTACCATCAAGAACAAATATCCCCTTCCACGGATTGATGATCTATTGGATTAGTTGTAGGGAGCACAGATCTTTTCGAATATTGATCTGAGGTCTGGGTATCATCAGTTGAGAATTCAGAGTGGAGATGTACCCAAGACAGCGTTCAGGACTCGTTATGGCCATTATGAGTTTCTAGTTATGCCATTTGGGTTGACGAATGCTCCTGCAGCGTTCATGGCTCTAATGAACAATGTGTTTAAGCCATACGTGGACAGATTCGTGATTGTCTTTATAGATGACATACTGGTGTACTCGAAGTCTAGGGAAAAGCATACGCTGCATTTGAGAATAGTGTTACAGACCCTCCGAGATCAGGAGTTGTATGCTAAACTGAACAAGTGTGATTTTTGGCTGTGTGAGATATCGTTTTTGAGTCATGTAGTCTCGAAAGACGGTGTATCAGTAGATCTGTCTAAGATAGAGGCTGTGATATAGTGGGATAGACCCAAGACGATTATAGAAATCCAAAGTTTCATAGGTTTAGCAGGTTATTACCGACAATTTATCGAAGGATTCTCTAAGCTGGTTGCTCCGTTGACACGTTAATAATTCTATTTTTTATAGAATTATTTGTGCTTAAATTTCTAATTATTTATTTAATCCCCATATTATTTTATTAATAATCCCCTTTATTTAATTAAAATTCTTTAATGTGCAGATAAATTAAATCCAGATGAAACTCAGTCGTTTCAGTCGAAATTGGGCTGAAAATGAGCTAAAGAAGATTGGACCACTTCAAATTTTGCAGACCGAGTTACCAGTCGTCTGGACACGCGTGATGATAGGTGTCCATATTTTATTTGCTCTGAAACGATAAGATCAACAGATACCGAGCGAATATTTTGGAAGACACACGTCAGGCCATATCGCACAACCAACTGGACAAATCGACAAGTGACGTGGAAATATCTATTCTGCAGCAAATCAATTGAAGACAAGTGGCCAAACAATGCCAACTCATCTAGGATGAAAATTTACCATTGCACCCCTATGTTTGTGTATAAATAGAACATGATGGCAATTGAAAATGTAAGTAGGTTAGGGTAGAATAGCTTTTAGATTAATTTTAAAAGTTTTCTTTAAATTTCTGCATAGTTTTTCTTTTACAAATTGTCTTACTATTCATTTCATGTTTTTCATTACAATTTGTTAAATTTCATTTTCAATAGAAGTTCAATCTCTTTTTCATGATCTCGATTTCTTTCCCATGAAGTCTCTATTTGTCAAGTTTATTTACATAACTCATTTTCCTAGTTCATGTCTCGGTTTCTTTTCCAAATGCAATACTTATGCTTTGTTTCTTTATTTGTTAAACCATCATTTTAGTAGCTCTCGGTTAAATTTCAAGAGGCTGCATTCGGGTTCAAGCATCTTTACACTGTCTCCTGTTTCTTTGATTCTGTTGCTTTGATGTGGGATGATGCACAACATTTGTCCACATCAACAGCATAGTGGAACTCGGTAGGAGAAGTCAATAAAGGAAACCACAGCTCGGGAGTTTCCTATTTTCATTAATGAAGCTCACAGACAAAATGGAAATGATGTTGCTGTTCATTTTCTTTCGGGTTTATAATCATTTGCTGCTTTGTTTCCTTGTTTTATTCTTTCCTTATTCCATCTTGCATTTGCATGTTTTTCCTTATTCGGTGCTTGCTTGTAGTTCGAGTATGGTATTCATGTTTTCTACATTTAGTTATGTTTCCTGCATATAGTTAAACTACTGCATTCTTTTAGCTTCTGTGTTTACTTGCATTCTGTTTTCTTGTCATGCTCTAGTAAAAAAGATGCACTGCATAAATAAATTCTTCCTTTGATAATTAGAATTTCATCATTTTGCACTTTAAAATTTCACAGCGTTTTGTGTTTTTTTTTTTTCTGGTTATGCATAATGTATTGTTCGTCACATCTTGATATTGCTATTACTGGGTTCGTGTAGCACAGTTGCAGGAGGATCGGGAAAGAAGCAGAAGGGCATAGCGGTGCAACTGAAGCTGATGGCGTGCGAAGCTGAATGGGGCAAAACATTTCTGGCTGATTCGATGAGCTTGGCTGTGACAATGGCAGACATATACCATGCTCTGTCCTCCTCTGTTTCATGATTCTTTTTACTGATTCATTTTCGTTATTTTCTTTAATTCTTAGTTTTAGTCATTTTACATGTTTTGTTGTTCATTTACTTCTTTATTTACAAGTTCTAACTTCTGTTTGTTTTTTTTGTTATGCATCATTGCTGGTTGCTGTCCTTTTGCTGTTGTTGCAGTGAAGTGGTGTTGCAGAGGTGTAGCTGAGCTTTTGCTGGCTCGTTTGGACTGAAGCAGGAGCTGGCAGCAAGGTTGGCAGCGAAGCAGGAGCTGGCAGCAAGGTGCTGAGCAGTTGAAGGACGTGGTGACAGAAGCTGCATCGAACGTGTGCTGCTGTGCAGGGAGTGAAGCAGCTGCAGTGTGTGTGTCTTCCTTCAATGACCAGAGCATAGCTGATGCAGAGATACAAGTCAGCAAGGACGTGTATAGCTGAAGGAGATGTTAGCCAGGCAGGGACGAGTGCTGCTGTGCATGGAATGAAGCTGGGCAAACCTAGAGCAGCAGGGCACATGCATAACCGAGAGCTGAATGCAGGACACCTACAGCAGTGATCAAGCCGAGAATGGCAGAATAGATAGGAAGAAGACAAGTGCACAGTACACTTGCACAATCGGGACCACTGTGTTATTAATTGATAAGGCCACGTTTGGCTTAATCATTGTAGTGGTTAACTCATTTTGCATGCATAGATTAATTTCAAGTTATTAGTTAGCTTAGCTAGATGATTTTTAATGTGCATGTAGGCATAGTTACTTTGTTTAATTAGTTTAATTTAGATTTAATTAGGTTACTAAGTAATTTTCATTCTAGCATTAGGGATTTGCTTAATATTAATTTAGATAAACTCATTTTATGCATTTTAAGTTTTAGTGAAAATTCCAAAAATATGTTTCATACATTAGTTAGATTTTAGTGTTAAGTTAGTATTTAGATATATTTAGGAGTAATTTTAGATTCATTAGTTTAGACATTTAAATTTATAATTATTTTTCTTAATTTTCTAGGATTTTATTTTATTAGATCTTAGGTTAGTTTAAATTGCAATTTTTATTAATTAGATTAATTTGCATGCACATTTCATTTTAAGTTTGTTTAAATTTTAGTTTAATTAATTCCTTTATTTTTATATTCACATTTTAATTGAGTTAATTTGTTTTAACTGTTTTAAATTTCTTTTGTAGGTTTTTGCTTTTAAGTACGTGGAGCACTGTAAGTAATTTTGCTCGGTTTTATTTTATTTAGTTTTTAGCTATTCATTGTTTTCAGTACTTTTAATTTTAGCCTTGTAGACCACCGATCAATACTTCATAATTTGCTAGGATATACTTAGGATAAGATTAACCGATAGTTAATTAGGCTAATCAACTTCTCTGTGGGATGATATCTCGGGACTCAAATCCCATTATTACTTGTACGACCCGTGCACTTGCGGATAATACCCTTAGGGCGTGTCAAGTTTTTGACGCCGTTGCCGTGGAAGTTTTAATTAGTCCTTAATTAATATCGATGAAATTATACTTAGGTTGTAAATATTTAGATTAGTTAATCTTCTCATAATTAATTAAAATAAAAAAATTTGAAAAATTAAAAAACTTAAAATTTTTTCTAAGGACTTGTTGATGTTTGCATGCGTAGAGCCAGGAGTTTGATTGCTTTCCTGTAGATCTTGAAATCGAACGAACTCTTAGGAAAATACGAAAAGACTTTAGGAAATTTATAGCTCCGCTGCAACACACGATGGCAAAAAATAGGGAAATCAGGACTATTGGGGATTATGCGGTGTCGACGATTGGAGGATATTATACTGGCATTAGGCCACCAGCAGTCCCTGCTAATAATTTTGAAATAAGCCGTCCATCCTTCAGATGATCCAGACCTCTTTGCCGTTCAGTGGGCTTCCACACGATGACCCACATGCTCATCTCGGGCAATTCTTGGAGTTATGCAACACCTTCAAACACAATGAATTATCTGACGATGCACTCAGGCTTAGATTATTCCCCTTCTCACTTAGGGATAGGGCGAGACACTGGTTGACCTCCCTGCCTCCAGGATCAATTTTTACATGGGACGAGTTAGCCCACCAATTTCTAGCCAAATTCATTCCTCCCTCTAAAATGGCCAGACTCCGTAGCGATATATCCTCCTTTGCCCAGTACGACTCTGAATCTCTTTACGAGGCATGGGAACGATACAAGGAGCTTCTTAGGAAGTGCCCTCACCACGGCCTACCTCTATGGCTGCAAGTCCAGACCTTCTACAATGGACTTAGAAGCCAGAATAGGACCATAGTGGACGCTGCTTCGGGTGGAGCCTTGATGTGCAAAACAGAGGAGGAGGCTTATGAGCAGCTAGACAAAATGGCGGCTAACAACTATCAATGGTCCTCGGAAAGGTAATTGCCAAAGAAATCGACGGGTATATATGAGCTTGACACGCTGTCCACCTTGACCTCTCAGATCACCAATCTTACAAAGAAGGTGGAGTCGCTCAGTACCCAACCTAATCCTTCCAACAATCCTAACCCTGTATTTTTTGTCCAAAGTCCTTTTCTATCTTGTGATTTGTGTAGTGGTACCCATGCTGTAGATAGGTGTCCACTTAACCTAGAATCGGTTCAGTACGTTGCCCCTAAGCAACAGAACAACCCGTTTTCAAACACCTATAATGCAGGGTGGAGGAACTATCCAAACTTTTCTTAGAGTCAAAACCAAGGGCAAGCTTCTAATTCTAGACCAGTAGGACCCCCAGGTTTTCAAGCTCCACATGTTCAGGTACCACCACAGCATCAATTTCCTCACCACCCACCACCTCCATATCCACATCATCCACCTAATCATTCCCATCCATCCCACTTCCATCAACCACCACCACCACAACCCCAGCATTCACCTGCAGCTGATAAGAAACCCTCTCTTGAGGAAATCTTCACAACAATCTTGCAAAATCAAGCAGCTTCAATTAAGAACCTAGAGGTTCAGGTAGGACAGATATCAAACGCTCTTAGTCAACGTCCTCAGGAAACCCTTCCTAGTAACACAGAAGCCAATCCTGTTAGGCAAAGGGAAGGGAAGGAACATGTGAAAGCTATCACCCTTAGGAGTGGCAGAGAGCTAGTAACTCCCCCTGTTAAGTCCAGCCCTGACCAACCCAGAGTTACAAAACCCATAGGTTCTAGTGAAGCAGCTCTAATGGAGCAAGAATCAAAAGATCAAGCTGCAAAGGAAACAAAGCCAGGCATTTCTTCACCTTTACCCGTTTCTTTGTCACAACCTTCTTTAACCTCTGATGCTACAAAAGTTCCCACTACATCTCCTCATGTTAGACCACCAGTCCCTTTTCGTCAGAGATTTCACAATAAAAAACTGGACCAACAATTTGCAAAATTCCTTAAGGTTTTTAAGAAACTTCACATTAGCATTCCATTCGCAGATGCCTTAGAGCAAATGCCAAGCTATGTGAAGTTTATGAAGGACATCCTCTCTAGGAAAAGAAGATTGGAAGATTACGAAACAGTGGCTTTAACTGAGGAGTGTAGTGCCATCATCCAGAGAAGGTTACCCCTCAAGCTCAAGGATCTCGGGAGCTTTACCATACCATGTACTATTAGAAATTTATTCTTTGGTAGAGCCCTGTGCGATCTAGGAGCTAGTATAAATTTGATGCCATTGTCCATCTATCAGAAGTTAGGAATAGGGGATGCCAAGCCCACCACAGTGACCCTCTAGTTGGCCGATCGATCAATTAAATATCCGAAAGGCGTCATTGATGATGTCTTAGTGAAAATGGACAAGTTTATTTTCCCTGCAGGTTTTATCCTGTTGGACATGGAGGAAGACAGGGAAGTCCCAATCATACTAGGCTGACCATTCCTAGTAACTGGTAGAACTTTAATAGATGTACAGAAGGGGGAGTTAACAATGAGAGTTCAAGATCAGGAAGTCAAGTTTAATGTGTTCAAATCTCCAAGGTTTCCTGATGACTCTCATGATTGTTTCAGGATGGATTTGGTGGATAAGGACATCACTGAGGAGTTTTCCAAGACACATCCTTTAAACCCTTTAGAAGCCTCCTTAGTGAAATCTGTTGATCTTAGAGAATACAGTGAAGATGATGATGAGGTCTAGAGACTTTACAGTTATTAGAGGTCACTCCTTTTGAGGAAATTGCCCAATTTGAGACACTAGACTCTTCATCTATGCCAGCTTCAAATATCTTTCCATCCACTAGTGATCCTCCAGCATTAGAACTCAAACCTTTACCCTCACACCTTAGGTTTGCTTACTTAGGTGAATCCTCCACACGACCAGTAATAGTATCTACTGCTCTTTCCAGTGATCAGGAAGCAAAATTACTACAAGTATTAAGAGAGCATCAGAAGGCTATAGGCTGGCCTATCTCTAACCTTAAGGGTATTAGTCCCTCTATCTGTATGCATAAGATACTATTGGAGTAAGGGTATAGGTCATCCATAGAGCACCAGCGTCGACTGAACCCTGTAATGAAAGAAGTTGTCAAGAAGGAGATCATTAAGTGGTTAGATGCAGGGATTATCTATCCCATTTCTGACAGTGCCTGGGTGAGCCCAGTACAATGTGTCCCTAAGAAGGGAGGGATGACAGTGATCGAGAATGAAAATAATGAGCTCATCCCTACTAGGACTGTCACTAGTTGGCGAGTATGTATGGATTACAAGAAACTCAACAAAGCCACCAGGTAAGACCATTTCTCTTTACCCTTCATTGACCAAATGTTAGATCGATTAGCTGGTCACGAATTCTACTATTTACTGGATGGATACTCTAGGTACAATCAGATAGCTATAGCCCCGAAAGACCAAGAAAAGACTACCTTCACCTGTCCCTATGGGACCTTTGCTTTTAGAAGAATGCCTTTTGGCCTATGCAACGCACCTGCTACATTTCAGCGTTGCATGATGGCCATATTCCATGATATGATGGAGGATTTTCTTGAGGTTTTCATGGCTGATTTCTCAGTATTTGGGGATAGCTTTGATTTATGTTTGCAGAATTTAGCACTAGTACTGAGGAGATGTGAAGAAACAAATTTAGTGCTTAATTGGGAGAAATGCCACTTTATGGTGAAAGAAGGTATAGTGCTGGGGCACAAAATCTCTGCTAGGGGGATAGAAGTGGATAAGGCTAAGGTGGAAATTATTGAGAAGTTACCTCCCTCTACCACTGTAAAAGGAATTAGAAGTTTCCTAGGCCATGCAGGATTTTACAGAAGGTTCATTAAAGACTTTTCTCAGATATCTAAGCCTTTATGCAATCTTCTTAAGAAGGACACTGTGTTTTGCTTTGATGAGAAATGCTTAGAAGCATTTAAGACTTTGAAGGAAAAATTAGTTACAGCCCTTGTAATCATAGCTCCAGATTGGAGTTTACCTTTTGAGCTTATGTGTGATGTAAGTGATTATGTTGTCGGGGTTGTACTAGGACAAAGAAGAGGAAGAGTCTTTTATGCTATCTACTACGCAAGCAAAACACTTAATGAGGCCCAGATGAACTATGTTACTACTGAGAAGAAGCTGTTAGCTGTAGTATTTGCCTTTGATAAGTTTCGCTCCTATCTCATTGGTA
This sequence comes from Firmiana major, assembly GCA_033439115.1. NCBI lineage: Eukaryota > Viridiplantae > Streptophyta > Magnoliopsida > Malvales > Malvaceae > Firmiana > Firmiana major. The sequence continues at coordinate 48,188,852 of CM065905.1, forward strand.
CTAAGGTAGTAGTATATACTGATCATGCTACCATTAAGTACTTAGTCTCCAAGAAGGATACAAAGCCGAGGCTGATTCGATGGATCCTCCTACTACAGGAGTTTGACTTGGAGATTAAGGACAGGAAAGGTATGGAGAATCAGGTTGCTGACCATGTATCTAGATTTGAGAGTGGATTTAAAGAAGATGGTACAGCCATTAATGAGTCTTTCCCTGATGAGCAGCTATTTACTTTCGGGCACTCCAGATTACCTTGGTATGCTGATTTTGTGAATTATCTGGTGAGCAATGTGATGCCACCTGTTTGACTGCCCAACAAAAAAAAAAAAGTTTTTGAGTGATGTCAAGTATTTTGTTTGGGATGAACCCTTCCTATACAAGCAATGTAAAGATCAGATTTTGAGAAGGTGTATTCCCATGGAAGAAGTAGAGGATATACTTAGACATTGCCATTCTTCTGATTATGGAGGGCATTTTAGAGGAGAAAGGACAACAGCCAAGGTTTTGCAATCTGGATATTACTGGCCCACGTTATTTAAGGATGTCCACTACTTTGTGATGAAATGTGATAGATGTCAGAGGGTAGGTAATATTTCCAAAAGAAATGAGATGCCTCTGACTAATATTTTAGAAGTAGAACTCTTTGATGTCTGGGGCATTGTTTTTATGGGACCATTTATTCCATCATATGGCAATCTCTATATTCTAGTGGCTGTGGACTATGTGTCAAAATGGGTTGAAGCAATGGCCTTACCAACTAATGATGCCAAGGTAGTGATAAGGTTTTTGAAGAAGAATATTTTCACACGATTTGGCACACCTAGGGCTATCATTAGTGATGGAGGATCCCACTTTTGCAATCGAAGTTTTGATGGGCTGTTAAAGAAATATCGAGTCAAACATAAGGTAGCCACTGCTTATCACCCACAGACGAGTGGCCAAGTAGAGTTATCCAATAGGGAAATTAAGGGGATATTAGAGAAGACAGTGAACCCAAGTAGGAAGGACTGGTCCATTAGGTTAGAGGATGCATTTTGAGCCTATAGGACAGCCTTCAAAACACCTTTAGGAATGTCCCCTTATCAGCTTGTGTATGGTAAAGTGTCAGACCCAGATTTTTTGTAGCTTGTACCTTATAATTCCTATGTGTATGAACACTCTGCAATTATAGTTGAATCATAAGAAGAGTATTTACTAGACTTAAAGTGTTAGTGAAATGATTTAACACGCAAAAGCTACATAAAATGCCTAATGTGAGCGATAAGTGTCACAGGCTAAACCGAGTAAATCTAAATCATTCTGATTGAAAATAAGAACTTAAAATGAGAAAGTATAGAGAGCTCATGAAGGAAAGTCAGCTTGATTTAGTCCCGAACATAGAAAACGAGAGTAAAAGCTAAAAAGGGTAAAATGGACCTTTTTGATGAGATAAGGTGTTGCGGGTGAAATTATCCATCGGGAACGGTTGAAACATAAAGACGAGAGTGTAAGACATAAGATATGACACTTTCAAAATTTTAAGAAAAAGTCAACATGGTCAATGGTTAAGGAAAAAGTCAACTATAGTTAAGAAAGTGGAGTTTTACCATAGTTGACTAATCATGGTTAAAAATTAACCTAAGTGTGGAGAAAAATTTGGGGAAAAATATTCTTGGCCAGAATACAAGATAATCATCCCCAGAAGTAAGGAAAATTTATTCGGAAGGATTTCAGAATAAATTTAATAGTTAAAAACGTAATGGGCCTAAGGTGAAAATTTTAAAGCCCATTAAGGTATACTAAACATATATCGAAATTCTTAGGTCCTTTAGACCGAATTGTTGGACCAATTGATTGGCCAAATTTTGAGACAATTAAAGGCCCGAGATATAGTAAAAATTTCAGCCCAAAAGTCCATTAAGAAAGCCCAAACCGAGAAGCCCAAATGAAAAAGCCCATGAGATAAATATCTAACCATAGTTAAAGCTAACCATGACTCATAAGGTGACTCATTAGGTGACTCATGGCTAAGGCTTGGAAAGTCAAGCTTAATGGCTGAAAAGTAAAGCTTAATGGCTAAGTATGTGGCTTATAAATTCAGCCACATGATTGTCATCTTCATCACACCAAATTCGGCTAGAAGAAGAAACCATTGAAACATATTTTCCAAGCTTTCTCTCACTAGAAATCACTAGGAATTAGGCATAATTGGAACTTGCATCCTTCATGGAAGTTGTTCCAAATTGAAAGGAGAGTGACATATGTTGGAATTGGCTATCAAGGAGCCATAGAGTGCAAACCGAGAGCCTTCAAAGATTCGGCCAAAGGGTGAACACAATAATTGGTATATTTTCTAATTTCCAATTTCATATATGTTAATGTATGAATGATTTTAAGTATGTTGATATATGTTTTAAGCATTGAAACATATTAAATCACCATGAAGTTAGTTAGGCCGAGAGTGAGTAATGGGATATTGATTTATGTCAATATGATTTTAAGGCATAAATGGATTAATGTACATGTGTTAATGATTATGGTGTAATTAGAATTAATCAATTTGATTAACTAATACATGTAATTAGTTGGCAATCAAGGTGTTTGATAAAATGCCTAAATGAACTATATGATGGTTGGTAATGTTGCCTATCAAGTGTTTGTGAAAATGCCTAAGTGAATTGGTTAGACAAATAGGCATGGATGGCATGACATGGTGAAACCGAGGCATGGATAGCTCTTGGCCATGGCATGTGGCCGAGAGGCCCAATGGGTCAAGCCCAAGAATTTTAGGCCCAATAATATGTAATGGGCCTAGGACAAGCCCAATAAGAGTTGGTGGGCCCCACAAGCCCAATAAGCCCAAAAAAGTGAATAGTAAAATAAAAATGGGCTTAAGGCCTAGTTAGGCCCATTAAGGATTTTTAAAGCCCATTAAGGGAAAATAGACTGTATTAATGTGTAATACAGTAGAAAAATTATAATTAAGTTGAGGAATGGTTATTTACAGCTCCGGAGTTTACATTGAGAGCTGATCGGACTACGAGAGTTAGCTGCACCGAGGAAGTGAGGTCACTTGACGTGATCCGAGGTAAGGGACTTTTGCGAGTAGTTAGAGATACCTACACGTATTTTTGTCTGCTTTTACATTCACTTAAAAACTCTGAGGGTCAGAGAAAGTGAATAATAATTATTGCGACCCGATAGTGGCAAATTACGATTTTGGCCCCTAGTTAGTCAAAAAGTCAACTTTTGTGAAAAGTTGCAAAAAGCATGGAAACTACTATTGTGAGTGTTTAACTGCTGTTTAGCATGAAAATAAATAGATGGGCTAATGATTTTAAGGTTGATGTGACTTAAGCACACTTTATAGTGCTGATTTTAATATTTTGTAAACAATCCCTTTTTAATGAGCCATCTATCATATTATGTGAGAATGTATCGTGCTAGAGCATAGCTCGCACTGGATTTCATATGTTTTCCACATACATTAGTGCTGGATTTTGATACGCACTAGATTTCCATGACATGCATGATAGAGTACTGGAGTTCTTACTCGTACTCAGTTTTATATGATATATGCATGACGGAGTGCTGGAGCGATTAGCTCGTACTCGAGTTTTACATGAGATACAAGACAGAGTACTGGAGCGTTGCTCGTGCTCGATTCTTCATGGTTTATACATGACATAGTACTGGAGCTATTGCTCGTACTTGATTTGATGATATTGTGCATAGCATGGTACTGTAGCTATTGCTTGTACTTGATTTAATGCATGAACTATGCATTGACTTAGATGCTAGAGGTTTACTCGCACTAGAGTTAAGTTTGTGATGTGAAACAGTGTTTGAGTGGAGTGTCGACTCTGAGTCGCACTCCAGACGCACACTGTATGTGATATATAATATATGTTAAAACCCATGCCCGAGTCCTTGTGTGACTGTGTGTCACATCTTGTGAGAGGATATCCGCATGAGGGTAATATAGACGTGGTATGATATTCCATGGTTTGAGGGCTAAGACCTATGGCAGGTACCCCAATTGTGATGTAGGGTCCACGGGTGTACTTTGTACAGTGCCCGGGGCACGAGGAGTACGCTGTACCGTGTGTTACGTATAGCTGACGGCTGTAGTGGATTGCCCATCATCCCGTTGCAGCAGTGATACCCCGCACACCGAGATATGTGTAGCCTGGGTTCACATTTCGGATATGATCATAGTCCAGGATACTATATTTGCATTTCACCACAGAGTCTTACATGATATATCACATTGATTGACTGATTTAAATTGCGGACAGACCTGAGGGATGGGTCGGACTCCGATTTTGTGATGTGAATTATTTAATGCCATATTTATTGTGATTTAAATATGCATGGCATGATTTACATAAAGGCATGATTTATATAAAGATACATTGTTTTGCACTACATGCCTACATTTGAGAAAGAAAGCATGATTTCTGTACATGGGATTTAATCTGTACAAGTATATATATTATAATTCAAGACATGCTTTTAAAGTGAGTAAAGGAAATAATGTTTTCAAGGCATAGCATTATTTTGAGTAGATAGTGTAGATATCTACTTGCTTGCCTTATTTCCTTACTGAGCGTATTGTATGCTTATCCCCCTTTCTGTACATCTCTCTACAGAGCGTCAGTAGAGCGAGAGCTATCGAGGGATAGTATTCCTGAGTCCACTGCTAGTTCCTATCGATCGCCAGGTATATACACTTTGTATGGTTATATATATCTAAACATAGAAACAGCACAGTGATGTATACGATATATATATGGGGAATGTATTTGTGTTAGACTTTATATAAATCTCACATGTATTATAAAGCAGTTACAGTCAGTAACAATATATTGACATGTATGTATGATAATGCATAATGTGGTAAGCGAGGACTCTGACATCGAATCACAATCCAACCATTGAAGAGAGGAAAGGTAAGTTAAAAATGTGAAAATTTCGTAGTGGTTTTTGGTTAAGTCATGGATTGAGAACGGGTCCTGACATAAAGCCTGTCACCTACTAGTAGAGCTTGAGTACAAGGCCTACTGGGCCTTTAAGAACCTGAATTTCAATTTAGAAGCAGCAGAGGAGAAGAGGCTGCTACAGCTCAATTAGTTAGATGAGTTCAGGTTGCAGGCATATGAGAATGCCAAGCTCTACAAGGAAAAGACTAAGCGATGGCATGATAAGAAAATTAAGAAGAGACACTTCGAGCCAGGCCAGTAGGTTCTGTTGTTTAATTCACGCTTGAAGTTGTTTCCAGGAAAGCTTAAGTCTAGGTGGTCAGGTCCCTTTACCATTGCACAAGTATTCCCTCATGGAGCCATTGAAATTATGGATGAGACCCTGAATCAACCCTTTAAGGTTAATGGGGGCAGACTGAAACACCATTTTGGGGGAGGATTTGATCGTCAGCATTTTGTGACCACTTTAGCTGACCTTCCTACTTCTGATCCTGCTACTTAGCTTCATTTTTCTTTTTTCACTTTGTATATAGTTCTTTTTCTTTTTCTTTTCTGTTGTTTCTTTCTTTGTTTGTGTTGCAGGTTTCTTTTCTAGTATTATGCTTTCCATCAAGCTTCAATTGTTCATCATCATCAGAAAGGGGAGTACTCTGTTCCTGAACTTCAATTCTTATATTATCTGCATACTGAGGACACTGTACACTTCAAGTTTGGGGGAGGGGATATCACTTGAGTATTTTTCAAAAATTTAAGCAAAATTAAAAAAATTTTCAAATTTTTTTTCGAAAATCTGAGCTTAAATTGTTTGATTTTAGGATGATTTAGTGCTTAGCATGTAGTTTTCCCATATTCCGATGATATGACCCCATGATTTAGTCTGACTTTGATTGACTGAGAAGCATGATTATAGGAAAAGCATGAAGTTGAGTTCTTGAATTTGTCTTGATTCTGATTGTGATTTCCTCATTTTATGCACATGTCATGTCATGAATATGTATATTTATTTAGAGAAAGCTTGTGTGGACTTAGGATTGCATTTGTTCAGTTGATTTTGTGTATCATATTCTAGAATTTGTTTAATCTAATCTCGAGGTGAAATATTAGATCGCACTTAATTAGGGAGATGATTTAGGCCATCTTTGGATCGTTTGAGCCTTTCGAGCCATCCCTGTACATACTTTATCCCTAGTCACCCATCTGGGCCAAATATGCTTTTCTCTGTAAATACACCTGCGTTATTTTCCTTAGCCTAAAGTATTCTTTTCCTATCCTTTACCCCGAAAGCATGGAAAGTCATTGGATATATTTTGAGCTTTGTACATATGGGTACCTAGTGATAGTGAAAATTCTAAAAAGAAAAAGAAGAAAAAAGAAAAAAAATTGAAGAAAAAGAAAAAGAAAAAGAAAAAGAAAAAAGAAAGATGAAAAATACAAAAATAGAATAAAATGTTTAGTGAAATAAAATAAGTTTGGGGTAATAATTAGAGCTCTTACATTAAAGATCCTAGAAGGTAATGCATGTTAAGGGGTAATTAAACCTAAATAGACTTTATCATACCTTAACCCCAGCCTGACATTACAAGCTTAATGAAGTCCTACTGATCTTTGGTTAAGTGTGACTACATTAGTGGAGAGATTAGTGAAAAGCAAACTTATGGGAATGATCACATGTCAATGACTTTGCATTCACTATGCTTGCATAATCTGATCCGAATAATGTACTTTGAAGTGGCTTTGACATTGTTCACACACACACGAGGAGTCTAATTTGGGTTAGGACTTATGATTGGATGATTCTGAGTGTTTGACTTGTAATTGTGATTCTTTTAGATCATAGTCTGTACTTTATCTTTGAGGATAATATTGGGAAAATTATTATGTTTTGTACTTGTCGTTCCTACAATTGTTTTGTTTTGCTTGAGGATAAGCAAAAGCTCAAGTTTGGGGGTGTGATAATTCTATTTTTTATAGAATTATTTGTGCTTAAATTCCTAATTATTTATTTAATCCTCATATTATTTTATTAATAATCCCCTTTATTTAATTAAAATTCTTTAATGTGCAGATAAATTAAATCCAAATGAAACTCAGTCGTTTCAGTCGAAATTGGGCTGAAAACGAGCTAAAGGAGATTGGACCACTTCAAATTTTGCAGACCGAGTCACTAGTCGTCTGGACACGCGTGATACCAGGTGTCCATATTTTATTTGCTCTGAAACGATAAGATCAACAGATACCGAGCGAATATTTTGGAAAGCACACGCCGGGCCACATCGCACAACCAACTGGACAAATCGACAAGTGACGTGGAAATATCTATTCTGCAGCAAATCAATTGAAGACAAGTGGCCAAACAATTAGGATGAAAATTTACCATTGTACCCCTATGTTTGTGTATAAATAGAACATGATGGCAATTGAAAATGTAAGTAGGTTAAGGTAGAATAGCTTTTAGATTAAATAGAAATCCAAAGTTTCTTAGGTCTAGCAGGTTATTACCGACAATTTGTCGAAGGATTCTCTAAGCTGGCTGCTCCGTTGACACGTCTCACTCGGAAAGATGTGGCATTTGAGTGGGATGAGAAATGTGAAAGTAGTTTCTGCGAGTTAAAGAATATACTGACCACCGCACCTATTCTCACTATACCCACCAGTTCAGGAGGTTACTCAGTGTACACAGATGCCTCAGGACAGGGACTGGGCTGTGTGTTGATGCAGGACAGGAAGGTAGTAGCCTATGGATCCAGATAGCTTAAGGACCATGAGAGGAACTACCTGACCCATGATTTAGAGTTAGCAGTCGTTATATTTGCACTGAAAATATGGCGCCACTACTTATATGGTGAGAAATTTTAGATGTATACTGATCATAAGAGCCTCAAATATTTGTTTTCACAGAAAGAGTTAAATATGAGGTAGAGACGATAGATAGAGCTTCTGAAAGATTATGATTGCGAGATATTGTACCATCCAGGAAATGCTAATGTTGTGGCTGATGCCCTGAGTAGAAAGAGCTTTAGAATGGTATCGCACATGATAGTCAGAGAATATGACCTGCTCGAGCAGTTTGCTCACCTCAGGTTGAATATAGACCCTCTTGATGTTGATAATGGCTGTGTGATAGCTAACCTATGAGTGGAACCAGATTTGATTGATCGGATACGCTAAGCTCAGCATGTCGATCTACCGTGTGAGGATCGTGAGAGGTAAATTCAGAGGGGTGATGTGGCCGATTTCTTTGTGAGTGATAATGGCCTACTGAGGTTTAGAGGCAGTATTTGCATTCCCGATGACCCAGAACTAAAGAGATTGATATTGACAGAAGTTCATTCATCGAGATACACATTGCATCCGGGAGGTAATAAGATGTACCGAAACCTCCGAAAAGTGTATTGGTGGTCAGGAATGAAATGAGATATCGTAAAGTTTATGGCAAGATGTCTGGTATGTCAACAAGTCAAGGTAGAGCATCAGAAACCTGCAGGGTTATTGCAGCCTCTACTAGTACCAACATAGAAATGGGAGCATGTCACCATAGATTTCATCATGGGATTGCCAAGGACTAAGAGGAACCATGATGCTATCTGGGTAGTGGTTGACAGACTGACGAAATCAGCCTACTTTCTAGCATTGAAATCTACAGATGCCTTGAGTAGTTTGGCAGAGTTATATGTACGAGAAATAGTGAGGCTACATGGTGTTCCAATGAGCATTATATCAGATAGGGATTCCCGTTTCACTTCTCGTTTTTAGGAACAATTCCAAGAAGCTATGGGAACCCGATTGAGTTTTAGTACTACTTTCCATCCTCAAACCAATGGTCAATCAGAGAGAACCATCCAGACGTTAGAGGATATGTTGAGGGCAAGTGTTATATATTTTAAAAGCTCCTAGGATGATCACCTACAGTTAGTCGAATTTGCATACAACAATAGTTATCACTTAAGCATTGGGATGGCCCCATATGAGGCCTTGTACGGTAGAAGATGTCATTCCCCAATTGGTTGGAAAGAAGTGGGTGAAAGGAAAATGTTTGCTCCTAACTTGGTACAACAAGCCTCTGAGGCTATTCAGTTGCTATGTGAGAGATCGAGAACAGCTAAAAGCAGGCAGAAAAGCTACGTTAACATAAGACACAGGCCACTCGAGTTCACGATTGGTGACTCTGTATTCTTGAAAGTGTCTCCCTCAAAAGGGATTATGAGGTTCGATAAGAAGGGGAAGTTGAGCCCTTGGTATATCAGACCGTTTGAGATACTGGAGTGTGTGGGAGATAAGGCTTATAGGATTGCATTGCCACCGAAATTGGTAAGCATACATAATGTCTTCCACGTATCGATGCTTCGAAAGTACCATCTAGATCCAAGTCATGTGATTCGATATGAGCCATTGGAGCTCAAAGATAATTTGACATACATCGAGAGACTGATTCAGATACTGGATAGGAAAGAGAAAGTGTTACGGAGCAAGACGATTTCGCTTGTTAAAGTTCTCTGGCAACACCATAATTTAGAAGAAGCGACTTGGGAGTTAGAGAACTTGATACGGGAGAAGTACCCCCGACTTTTTGAAGAGTAACTTGGTTCTAATTTGGAGGACCAAATTCTTTTAAGGAGGGGAGCAATGTAAGACCCATATTTTTGCATGTAAACCATATGAAATGCATAAGTATATACATGTCATGTGAAGTCTAAGTATATGATAGTATGCTGATGTGTGTGATGCACAATTTCAGCTATGGAAGATAGAGGTGAAGTTGATAAGACCGGATCACAAGCTAGAAGAATCTAAGAAAAAGATTCAAGCATGATTCGAGGTAAGGGACTTATGTAAGTTATAGAGATAGCTATACGTATGTTTTCTTATTTGCTGTGTGAATTGTATGTCATAATAGATAGATATTGATATATCTACAAGAAAACTACGTATGAAAAAAAGTCGAAAAACATGTGCTGCATGACTTTTGTGATTGTTGTAAAATGAGAATTTTTTCAAGTGTTTTGAAAAAGAACAATAATAGATAGGCTCCGGTTTTAACCACTTGTATGAAATGTGTAGACAGAGTGATCGAAGGGAGTTTACCCTCTCACTCATACTTAGTGAAAAGAGCTATTCTATTTTTTTACTGTGTGGAGTTTTGCTGAGCATGAAAGGCAAAGGTAGATGGACCAGCCCTGCTCGCACATTGTTTTCAAAGGGATTTTGAGAAAGTAAATGAGTGCTTGATGCCTTGAGGATATTGTGTTTTTACTCGAGAGCTCGCACGTGATTTTGAGATAATAGAAATGGGTGATAAGGATCCATGGGAGCACGATGTACCATGAGCGTTAGCCATGGGGTACGATTTGTTGTGACTATCTGTGTTATAACTGTGTGAGATCTGTTTGATATGTGTGTGATGCTGAAGGGATGGTTGATCCGCCTTCCTAAGCATAGGGTTCCCGCACACCTAATCAGTGTAGCTTGGAATCCGACTATGGCCATAAGTCTACAAAAGTTGCATAAGTTTGTATCTGTGTGATACGATATTGTCACTACTATGTGAGGTTATGGACATCCTCCTTTGCTATGTGTCTAGGGATGGGATGACCCATGATGTATGTCTCAATGTGTAACTGATTTACAAAGTATAATGTATTTTTTATATGTGATCTGTGTGGTATTGAAGATGATCTGTGTGAAGCTATGTGTTTACTGTGTGAAAAGTGATTTCAAGTGTGAACTGTGTGCAGTTTTAAACTCAATGGTTTTGTATGATAAACTGTGTGAATATGCACATACCCATCTGGCGAATTAACGGTTTCGCATTGATGGAAATTGATTTAAAGAACATGCATATTATTTTATAAAGAAATGTGAGTATGTATTTTAGCATGTAGATAGTGTAGTTATCTACTTGCATGCACATTTTCCTTACTGAGCGCGTTATGCTCACCCCCTTATTTCTTCCTCCATAGATACTACGCAGTAGTGAGTACTACAGTCATCCCTGCTATGGTATTCTCTAGTCATCCATCAGTACAAAGAGGTATACGCTATGTGATGATATGAAAGAGAAATTTTGTATCCTATAAATTAATGCACAATCTAGTAATGTGTTGTATACAAGGGGATGTATAGTTAATAGGAATTGATGTAAACGCTTCTGCATATGTTATAAAAGTCCAGTTTCTATTCCAATTTATTTAATTACATTAATTAAACTATAAATGATTAAGATATGGATTGGATTTGACTCACAGCCCAACTGTAAGTGGTAAGTGTTAAGGTAAATTCATGAGAAGAGGGTGGTGGTTGTGACACCCTATGCTTGAAAGGTCAGTTTTGAAGGGGAAAAGGCAACACAGATCAATCCCCATCGTTAGCAGATCGATCTCTAAGAGCAATTCTATAAATATAAGGCTCTGTAACCTCTGTTTTCCCGAGAAACATCAAACCTTTCCAAAAATAAGTTAAACCTAACCTTCCTACATAAGAAAACTTCATATTTCAATTAGTTTTGAGTGAGATTTAGTTCATCAAAGTTGTTCTTAGTAAAGAGTAGAACAACATACTTGGAAACAAGAAGTTGGAAACAAAGATTTAAGGAACAAGGTGGATTTTGCCAATTTTGGTCAAAATGAGAAAAGTTTAAGCTAGGTAAGATTCAATACAACACTTTGATATATGTTAATCTAGGTGTATTGGTGAGTTAATATGTATAAGTTTACATTTTTGAAAATAAATAGATCATGAAAAATATCCATAACCTAACTATTGGTATGAAATTGAGAAAATGATGAGGAAGTTGAGTAAACATGGATTTAGGGTTGAAATAGACATGCATGGAAGATTGTAAGTTAGTTGTATGAAATACATAAATGGAAATAGATGAAAAATGAAGATAGTTATATGTAACATATGGTATAATACCATAATGGGAGAAGTGATGATATTATGGTATTGAGAGAAGTTGAATGCTTTTATTTAGAGTCATGCAAGGGAAAACAAGTATATTAAATTATACTGATGTGGATAATTATTAACCGCTTCGAAGTTGATATTAGAAGCTGATCGAATTGCGAGAATTAGCAACATCGAGGAAGTGAGGTCACGTGATGTGATCCGAGGTAAGGGAATTTCGTGAATAGCTAGAGATAGCTACACGTATTTTGAATAGAATTTCAATAACTATATTCTATATGAAATTTTGTATATAGAGACATTCGGTAGGACTCGATAAATTAAAAAGCTTAGGAAGCATGTGGGTGATTAAATTTAACATGTTTTGAATGTGTTTGGATAGAATGGCAAATGTTTTCATGTATATGCGAGAATAACACATTTGAGTGCCTATTTGCTTTAATGGGGTGAATTATGATTTGAACAGCCATCTCTCGGGTTTGTGTGAAATCCATAAGTGCTAGAGAATACTCGCACTTGATTTTGAGATATACATCACATAGTACTTGAGTGTATTATCGTACTATAATTAAAATTTGATTTATGCATGATAGAGTATTGGGAGCTTAGCTCGTAGTCAGTTTTCATTGATTTATGCATTATAAAGTATTGGGAGCTTTGCTCATACTCATGTTTTTACATGACAAAGTGCTGGGAGCATTGCTCGCACTAGAGTTATATCATTGTGACATGGTCGTGTTGGGAGCTTACTCGCTCGTACCGAATTTTGAAAGAAAGCATGAAACTGCCGTGTTGGGAGCCTATGTTGACTGTGTGTCGCACCGATTATATGCTCACACGTGTAATATTTTGAGATATGGTCGAGGGCTATCGAAAATAGAATCCATAGTATGAGGACTAAGACTTATGGCTATCATCCCGACTATGAGGTATATCCAAGATAGGAGGACTAAGACTCATGGCGAGCATCCCACCTTGAGATAGGGTCCATGGAGTACTTTGTAGCGTGTATGTCACATGGAGTACATTGTACCGTGAGTACACGATATGAGTGAGTTGTGAGCAGACGGTAAGGATTTGACCCTCCTCCCGTTACAACAAATGTGAAACCCCGCACACCGAGTACTGTGTAGCTTGGGATCACGAAAAATCAGTTATGATCATAATCTCGAAACATGTAGTCGCCTATCCCGTTTTCCTTTCATGCAATGTAAATTGAGTCTCTGGAATGAACTATCACATAGTTTTATAATCTAAACATGTGAGTTTGTGTATTGTGATAAAGGGTAACTCGAGGGATGGGTGAGGCCCAGATTTTCATGTTTTTAAACATAATGATATGCCATATTATTTTGATTTAATTGAATGGCATGATAAATGTGATTTATGTGAATTTACATGAGAAATGCAATGTGTTACATAAACTGTTGAGGTTGTTAATGTCACACCCTACTTCCAGGTGCCCTTTATCCATACTTACGCTACTATGGTTAGGCTGTGAGATGATGCAATTACTAAAATTTCATAAGTTTTACAGCAGAATATTTAAAACTTTAATTCACACTCCCAGGTGTGTGTGGATATACAAAATCATTTGTATAATAATATCTTTACATAACATCCCCCATACCACTATTTACATTCTCGATTTGCAACTGTGCGATACATTATAATAGATACAAAATACTTGTGTGTATACAAATGTTATACCATTGCAACTGGTGGGAGCTGTCCAACACAAAAAGAGATCAAAAGACCACCGTACTGCCCTACTTCTCAGTATTTGGAGGGGGAAAACTAGTGGGATGAGCAAGCCATAGCTCGGTAAGGAAATAGATGCTAACAGGTAGATACTGTACTATCTACATAGCCCATGCATGCATAAACAAAACCATGTTTCAATGTAAATGGAAATATTGCTAGAAAATGCATTCAAACATTCATTTCTCATATAAGCATTTTCATGAAAACATGTATACGATATTCACATTTAAAAACATGTCATAAACAGTGCTATCATAGCACGAGCATTCAAATCGAGAGATTTATCAAAACACGAACTCTCTTTGCTTCTCTCAAATCATCTCTTTTCATCAAATCTCTTTCTTTTCTGAGTTTCTCAATTTCTCATATCTCTGAGATAGGCATGGAATTTTTGACAATGAAATATCCACGATGTATGGCCATAGTCAGTGATCCCAGGACTCACTGATCAGGTGTGCATAAGGCATCACTTCGCCTGAAGGGGGATAGGTCAATCCTACCCTCTGGCTCATCTCAATCAACCTCATCTCCTTATATCACATATACTCACGGTATAAGGTACGCAATGTGTCATCTACACGATATTCATACTCGCGTGCAGCCAGCACGGTACATAGTATACCAACGGACAACTACACAGTTCATCGAACGACCATGGACCCAAGTCCATTTACCAACTCCAATGGAAATTTCATTCTGAACCATGTCTCATATAGCAGGCGAGCAATCAGCATGACACACAGTCATCGTAAGGCTCCACTACGGTACGATTTATTGTTAAGGCTAAGAACGTTCCAAGGCCGTCGGCTGGCATCCCCTTGGGTCCCAGACCCCTAGGTTTACTTTAACTCAGTAAAAATAGGTGTGAGCAATGCTCCAACACTTTTCTCATAACCATCGTGCGAGTTAAACTCCAGAACATTATCATTATAAAACCACGTACGAGTCACGCTCCATCACGATTTATCAAAACATGCAGACGTATGCGAGTGAAACTCCAGCATAGTCCAATTCATCAAAATGGGTGTGAGCTAAAGCTCTAACACTATTTCACATCTCAAATCCGATAGGTGGCTATTTTCTCTTTTAAAAACTCAAAACATGTTTATTTACGTAGCATGTCGTCCCATGCTAAACATGTAAAACTAGCCAGCCTAACTATTATCATTTCTCAATCTCAAAATCAGTACATGGATGAGAAAACATCAAAACATCATGAATAGATGTAAAAGCATTGAAAACATGCATGTCAGGCTGTTTTTTCTTCCCACATCCCACTTTCACAAATTATATCATAATACATTTCCAATCATATTTGGTTTAATAGCTAAGCATAATATCTCTAGCATCATAACTATTAAAATAAAAGCATTGAAAACATGCATGTCAGGCTGTTTTTCCTTCCCACATCCCACTTTCACAAATTATATCATAATACATTTCCAATCATATTTGGTTTAATAGCTAAGCATAATATCTCTAGCGTCATAACTATTAAAATCGCAGAGAAATACATACGAATATCTCTATCGCTAACATACAGTCCCTTACCTCGAATCGCGCTCGTATTTCCTTTGTCACGTTTGCTCCTTTCGCGATCCGGTTTAGTCGCGTCTCATGTATTCTGAGCTACATGTATAAATCATGACGTTATTTTCTTTTCCCTCTACTAAACATACACCTAGTCTTCTATTTATCTATTCATACTTCTCAAACCCTTAATCACATTTCACTCTTCCACTAATATCATTTTTTTCATCTTTTAAGCTTTTCATCACTTTTCCATGGATTCTCTCTTTATGAATCTCCGTTAACATCACTCACCCATTACTACATTCATTATCCCTATCAACATTTCACATATTATCCAACCTACAAATATCTAGAAACCATATTTAGAAGCTTGATGGTTGAAGGGCTTACCCTTTTACTTAGTCAAACTTGTGGTAGCAACAATTCCTTCTCTTGACCACACCAATGTGTGATTTTCGGGTATGTTGTTCTCCTTACTGCAAGGAACAACTTTCCCTTCTTGGGCTTCTTCCAAAATTGGCCGAAATGTAGTGATTTTTAGAGTGAGAAAGCTTGGATCTTTAGAGAAAATGGCAGGTGAGGTTTGGTGGGAGGGAAAATATGAGTTTTAGTCAAATCTCGTGCCCCTTTTTATAGATGCAGAGACATGAGATCGATCTGGCCAGAGATCGATCTCTGCAAGGTTTGGTAGTCCTTTTTACCAAATGCAACCACTACAAGATCGATCTTCTTCCATGATGAGATCGATCTATTTGCAGGCAAATTCCTTCTTGGAGATCGATCTGCCCCTTGTAGGAGATTGATCTTCTCATTACAAAACCCTTAAGGAGATCGATCTGTCGAGGCTTGAGATTGATCTGTCTAAAACAGAGAGTTAAGGAGATCGATCCGCTTGTCTTAAGAATCGATCCTCATTTTACAAAATGCTTAGGAGATCGATCTGGCTCCATTGGAGATCGATATATACTATTTTTATTGCTCGAATAAGAGCAATTTGGCTCTTCCAGATCGATCTCTCATCCTATGAGATCGATCTCACCATAATATTTTCCAAATTTTTTTGCTGTTTTCTGCAGCAACTTCACACAAAACATCCTTAATTTGCTACCATAGTCATTTTCTCATTCACCCACCTTTGAGACTTGGAATGACTTTCATTCATACTTTATATACATTAAAACTTGTCTGTAATCCTTGTATAACCAAATGTATGCAATATATCACTAAATGGAAACATAAAGATTTGCACCACTTATGCAATTCCATTCCATTTTACCCCACTACTCATATTCCATTCCACTTACATTCACCATATATCAAAGTCCATTTCTTTATATTCCGACTTAATGCAACTTGTACGTATATTACAACTCTTATTACAAGTGTGTACATTAAACTTATGGACTTTACATCGGATATACTTCTCATTACAAGTATATCACCACACTTATGAATTCATTTACATATGTACAAGGTTAAACCTATATGGGGTCTCACATTCTCCCCCACTTAAAAAATTTGGTCCTCCAAATTGGAACTAATCATTCTGTGAATAACTCAGGATACTTCTCCCTTATCAAACTCTCCAATTCCCATGTGGCCTCTTCCATGGTGTGATGTTGCCATAAAACCTTAACCAATGAGATCGTCTTGTTCCGTAACACCTTTTCTTTTCTGTCCAATATCCGGATCAATTCCTCCACATACGACATGTCCTCCTTAAGCTCTAATGGCTCACAGCTAATTACATGTGTTGGATCCGGATAGTACTTCTGAAGCATAGAAACATGGAAGACATTGTGGACTTCTATTAGCTCAGGTGGTAAGGCCAGCCTATATGCTCCATCTCCCACTCTATCCAAAATCTCGAAGGGACCAATGTAACGAGGAATTAGTTTTCCTTTCTTCCCAAACCTCGTTATTCCCTTAGAAGGAGATACTTTCAAAAATATAGACTCACCCTTCTTCAAGCCCCAACTGTTGTTCAAGCTTTTTCAGTTTCCAACCGGTGGCACCTACCGAAATCGAGATCGGTAGCAACCCTCTTCACGACTTGAGGCTACAGACCACTTCTCGGCAGCAGTTTGCGAGTTGCGCTACTCCTCTCCCCGTGCTCCCAAACATCATCAGCAGCTGCTTTGCTCCTTTCTTTTCGGTCCTGACTATTCGACTGCAGGTTTGGGGACAATCCTTCCACCGAAGAACTCCACCTTCGCTCCCCTCATTTCAACTACCGAGCATCTTCCAACAACACCCCTGAGATCTTGTTCACACTTCAGTCCAAGTTCTGGGAAACTGTGAAGTGCTGTAGGAATCCCTACAACCATCAGCACCTAGGGTTGCATCACTCAGCTCCTATTCATGGTCCATCTGGCAACAATCGTATCCAACAGAGCCGAACCACGAGCTGCACTCTCGGCCAACCCAAGACCTCTTCGAACCTCAAGCATCAGCTCACGATCTAGCACCCTTCTTCTTGGAAGCAGATCCAGCAGCACATCATTCAAGCCTGGGGACACGTCTGTTTCCATAGCACCACAAGTTGTCACCTTATCGGACTCCACTGCAAACTCATTCACACCGGAGCCGAAAGTCTGTGCTTTTCTGATTATTATTATTATTTTTTTCTTCCAGATTCGATCTTAAAAAAAATGATAAAAATAATAATAAAAAATTATAATAATAATAAAAATAAATTAAATAAAAGTAATAGTGCAGAAAGTTGGTGGTAACTGTTTTCCATAACCGATAAGTTTTAGCTATACCATTTTATTACCACCATTTTTTTTTTCATATGGTGTAGTTATTTTTACTTGTTGGAGATTAATAATCGCACGGGGTGAGGAATTTTTCTTAATGGTTAGTAGTGGAAATCAAGGAGTTTCTTCTGCTCGAAAGCGTGCTTGGATTGGCAAAGTCATGGAAATCAACGCAATGCTTTACACTGGTCAACATTTTTCAGGGAAGTTCCCTATTTCTCTTAATTCTTTTACAGTTTATGAGCAGTTATTTGATACATTGGGGACAATGTATAGTCTAGGTGTGGTGGAGGGTCTTTAATTGTAGTCTTATCATTTGTTTCGTTTTCTTTCATTCTTGATTATTGTTTATGAAAATTTTCGTAAATCTAAAAAAAAATTTTTTTTTTCCAAAAGGTACATTGTTATTGTTTGTGCTTTCTTTGAGTTCTAGATTTTTTCAATGCTTATCCAAAAAAATGATTTATTTGTGTGCAAAATGGTTTTGAATTCTCATTAATACACTGTGATTAGTTACTTTTGATTAAGTGGATGGAAAAGTGTATAGGATCTAACACACATAACCATTTTTGGTGAGAATTGAGCCTATGGGCATTCATTACATCATGCTCTATTTTCTTGTTTGTGTGATTGTCATGCATAGTCGACTATTCTAGAACTTGTTGTGCCATACATGTCTCAATCAATCCCTTTGATGAGTTGGATACAATAAATCAAACAAGGGCATTTAGGTTAAACCAGTTTTTTTTATCATTATACCATTTCTTTTCTAGCCTACCCTTATTAATATTAACCCTTAGAGAAACCACTTTGAGCCTGACCTTTTCTTTGGATTAAACCACATTACAAGCCATAATAAACATTTTTTCCCTCTTTTTGAACATTGAATTGATGAATCATATAGACTTATGCACATGAAACTTCAAAATATTTTTGGAAAGATTGCAACATGTTGGAAATTTAGTGTTCCAAGCTATTACTTTCATTGAGTTCTTCTCTTTCAAAAAAAAAAGAAAAAAAGAAAATAAAAGAAAATGAAGAAAATAAAAGAAAAAAATGTTGAATAAATGAATAGAAAAAGAAGTAAAATTTTTATTGCTTGGTAGTTAGTTCTGAACATTAGGTGATTGAAGCAGTCTTTTGAAATTATGGAGTTGAGTTTTGTGTGAAAAGTTTTGTATGATTCATTCAATTTCTTTAACCCAAAAATCCCTTCATCTTACCTTACCTAAGCCCCGATACAACCCTTTTAGACCCTTAGATTTTTGCATCCTAATCTATTCATCGGTGGAAGAGATGTGATAAATTTGCAAGCCTATGGTAAGAAATCTTCTATGCAGTGACTTGAGAGTTCATTGATATATACCTTAAACACTAAGAGTGTGATGAGTGAAATCTAATTGCGAGGGTGTTGGATCCTATGTATTTTATGAACTTAATTGAATCATTAAGGTGCTTTTCATGTGTGTTATGAGAATTCACTTTAAGAACTTTTGTTCAAGAAAAAAAATGTTTTGGATGAGTATAGAAAGAGGATGAAAGAATTATGAGAAGAGATTATGAATTTAGGCTATTGTATGCTTGAGGACAAGCAATGTTTAGGTGTGGGGGAATTTGATAAGTTGCATATTAAACATATTAATTGTCATATTTTCCAAAGATTTAAATTCTTTTATATGCTTAAATTTTGGATTTGACTTATATTTTTTTATTTTTTATTGTGAATGAAGGAATAGGAGCAAAATGGATTAAAGCTACAAATTTTGATCAAGTCACAAAATCAAAAGTTATATTGGTGTAAGACGTGGGCACGTCCAAGGCAGTGACAAGAATTGCAAGTCAAATATGTGAATTCAAGTCAATATCCATCACATGTAGCTGAAGTTGACTTAACTAGTCTAAAGATGGCAAGTGGAATATTTTAATTATTAAGGAAAAAATATGCAATGACTGTCTTTGGCAAGTGGTTGAAAAAAGAAAGAAGATTATTTGTAATCAAACTCAATCAGGGAAGTTTCCTTCGGAAACAGATTCTAAGAATTAGGAGATTCAACATTTATAGACTAATAGAAGGCAAGGAGAGGATCATCACCATAGACACATTCTACCATTCTACTATTTTGATTTTTCTTTAGGCAATTGAATTCTTTGGTGTTTTTTTTTTCTCTAAACTTATGGCTTGCTAAATTATTTAGTCCAGCCAAAGGATAATTAAAGTTTTGGGTTCTTCAAGAATTGTAAGATCTAATTAGTTTTTATTTTGTTCTTTTACATCTTTACTATTTATATATCTTCCTGTGCTTACTGAAATTATTGTTTTGATTGATTGTGCAAAAATGGCCTTTTATTCAATTGTCAGGATAATATATCACCAATTACAAGCCTGAATCCGTTATTCTTTAGGAATTCTAATATTAGTGGTAAATAGCATAATTGATTACAGAGAGGTTTTCAATTCTATGTTATGGAGATATATAATCTAGCTTAAATGAACCTACATGTCTGTTTGTTGGTTAGAATTTGTAGTCTCTGTAGTTTTTAATGTTGTTGGTAAATTAAATCTTAAGATCGTATCTAAGGTTGTTTAACTGGCAAGAGAAATAATTAGAGATCGTATCCTGATTATCGAAGAAGTAAGGAGGGATAGGTTGTTAGGTCGTACCAATAACCATAACTAATTTGGTAAAGATTAAAAGAATTCATTTTTGTATAATTGATCAATTCCATGAACTCATTCCAAGATTATTCTTTTGGTTGGATGTTTTCCTCATATTGATTTTCTCTCAACATTTTACATATTGATTTTTCTTTGCTACATTTTAATATATTAATTTTTCTTTTTATTCTCACTACAACAAAATCCCTAACATATTTGCTTTTTATATCTTTTGCAGAAAAATAAGTCTAACCAATCTCTGTGGGAAACAACCTTACTCAACTATACTAAAGTTTTAATTTATTTTTTAGTATAAATTATTATTGTTCGTCTCGATAGCCACCACTACGCATTGAAGTTAATTTGCTCAATCATGATTGAAATGGGCGTGTTTTGCATGTTTTTTTTTTTAGTCTATGGAATTTGGCATCTTACTACGAGGAAAAAATGGGGATTAAAGATTTGGAAAGTTTGTTATATAGGATGTGGATCATATTCAATTTGATTCGATTATTGGATAAATAGTTATGAGGAGTTTTGATAGAAGCTTATCACCTTACACACGGTGGATCGTTCTAAGAGGAGAATTGTAAGTTATCCTTGTTGAGATATGAACAAAATTCACGAGTTTTTTAATTTGAAAGATGAAATTAAATATCTGAGTCAGGTGCCACCTTGTGAAGGTGAAGAAATGAATTTCATTATAGGGAAATCGTATGAATTATGGAATATGGATAAATGGTTCAATATGAATTGCAAAGAAATGCTATGTGGGAAGGTAGATTTTAGGCAGTAATTGGAAATCATCAGCATAAAATTTATCATTGTATACTGTAAGATTTTCTATTGGCTAGAATCAATCTTGCATTTAAAGAGGATAATTGCTTAATTTGAAGTGATTTTGGTTTAGTAAAAGAAAGAGAAAAGTATCTTAACTTGAGGATATGAATTGATATTTATTCAAGTTGTTGAAGTACAATCTTTAAACTTCTATATGGAGTGATATTAATTTGTTAATGATGAGAGTGATTAAATTGTGATAATGGTTTCAAAAATTTTGAGGTACAATATGAGATAAATTCTGATAATGTTTAACAGTATATGGTACAGGTTATGTGATGTGTATACATAAAGGTTGAGGTAATTATTACCGTAAGATCCTATTATGGAAGTTGATTTTGATTGTGTATTTCATAAAAAAATATAGCATGAATGAAAAGTGTGATGTAACGGTAGGAGATGAGTAAATAAATAAGTAGATTTTTTATTTGCTTATTATGAGTCTAAAGATTTAATTGATGGATGAAGGTTTCATAGCTTTTGTGGAATGTGTTAGAAGCCGAAACCCGACCTCAATAACATCTCGGTAGTGAAAGACTTTTTCGATGTGTTTCTGGAAGAGTTACCAGGATTACCCCCCGATAATTCATTTTGTGGTTAAACCAATAATTCATGATTGTTCTATAATTTGGTGATATAGAGTATGTATTAAATTTTGAAGAGATTGAGAAATCAATGAGATTATGTGATGAATGCGATTGGTAATTGGAGTTGTGATTTTGATATAAATTCTACTATTTGGGGGTTAATAGTGTATTTTTCTAATAAAAAATTTTAGATTATGATATTATAAGCTTTGCATTGATCTATGGAATTTGAAAGCTATTAATATTTGAAATTGGAGACGAGTTGGATACTCAGAGATATATGTTTGAAATTGTTGATGTCTTTATTCAAATTTACAGTTTTATATGGTTATAATTACTTAACATGATTTGAAAATTTTATTCTAAGAAATTTGGTGGACAAGAAATTATGTTGATCCTGGACAATGTTATGAACAATAACTTTGTGGTTTTCACGGTTGCATTCGAATGACAAAGTAGTGGCGTATGGTTCTCGGTAGTTGAAGGAGCATGAAAGGAACTATCCCCCACATGATCTAGAGTTGGCAGCAATGGTATTTGCCTTGAAAATATGGAGACATTACCTCTATGGAGAAAGGTTTCAGATTTATACCGATCATAAGAGTTTAAAGTACCTATTCTCCCAGAAAGAACTAAACATGAGGCAACGTAGATGGATGGAGTTGTTAAAAGACTATGATTGCGAGATACTGTATCACCCGGGGAAAGCTAATGTTGTAACTGATGCTTTGAGTAGGAAAAGGTTGGGGGCAGTGTCTTATATGATGGTTAAAGAATGAGATTTGTTGGGACAGTTTGCAAGCTTGGGTATTGACATAACACCTTCCGAGCAGGGTTCTATAGTTGCTAGTTTCAAGGTTGAACCGAAGCTGATGGAACAAAGTAGACAAGCTCAGAAGTCCGATCAAAAGTTGCTTGAGGTCTTTGGGTAAATTCATGAGGGACAGAATACGCAGTTTGAGGTTGCTATTGATGGATTGTTGAGGTTACAAGGACAGATTTGTGTGCCCAATGATGAGGATTTGAAGAGGTTGATTTTGACTGAAGGCCACAGTAGTAAGTACACTTTACATCCTGGTAGTACCAAAATCTACGAAGAGTTTATTGGTGGCCTGGAATGAAACAAGACGTTGCAGAGTTTGTAGTTAAGTGCTTGGTGTGACAGCAAGTGAAAGTAGAGCACCAAAGGCCAGCAGGCTTACTCCAACCCTTACCTATGCCAACTTGAAAGTGGGAGCACATAACCATGGATCTTCTTACGGGCTTACCCAGAACTCGGAGAAAACATGATACCATTTGGGTAATTATGGATAGACTTACCAAATCAGCCCACTTCTTGGTCATTAGCTCCACTACTCCTTTGAATGTGTTGGTAGAATTATTTATCAAGGAGATAGTGAGACTGCATGGAACCCCATTTAGTATCACCTCGGACAGGGACTTTTGTCACGACCCTCTCTCTCTATCCGTGACTTTTACCTTACTAATTACAGTTGGGCTGTGAGTCAACATCCAATTCATATGTCATCCATTTATAATTCAATAAATTCATTTAAATGAAATAGAATAGGAACTGAAATTATATATATATATATGTACGGAAGCGTTTACATAAGTTTCTATTATATACATCCCCCAAAATACAAAAGACAAATTTTACTGTGCATTAGTTTACCAAGATACAAAATTTTTCATCTCAAGTGTATACCTCTATATTGTTGGATGACTAAAGCAACACGATAGCAGGAATGACAGCAATATACTCACTACAGCGTAGAATTTGTGGAGGAGAAATAAGGAAAATATGAAAGCATGTAGATAACTACACTATCTACATGCTTGAAAATATAAATATTCATTTTCCTTATAAAACATATGCTTTCTTTAACATAACTTCCATGGATGTGAAATCATTAATTCGAGGGATGGGTATCTACATATTCATACAACACACTCTTTTCACACAACTCATCTTTAAAATCACACAGTACATATTTAGAAATCTCTTTGCACTGAGCAAATCAATATACATGAGACATAATTATGGGGTATCATATCCCCAGACACACAATAAGAGAAACATATGTCACCACACACAGTGCTGACAATGTCATATCACTCAGATAAATGTAGGACTTATGGCTATAGTTGGATTCCAGGCAACATTGATCAGGTGTGGGAACCCTATGCTTGGGGAGGCAGATCAACCATCCCTTCAGGTCATACAGAAATCACGGCATATAGTACTCCATGGCTAATGCTCACGGTACATCGTGCTCTCGTGGATCCTTATCATCCGTTTCCATTATCTTAAAATCTCGTGCGAGCAGGTCTGTGCAAGACACATAACAGTACACGAAGGCTCCAGTACGATTTTGTACTCATTACCTCACATCCATAAACCACGTACGAGCAGGTCAATGTAAGACACACAACAGTACACGACGGTTCTAGCAAGGTTTTGCTCAACACATAGCATAATCATAAAAACCTCATGCGAGCAACTCAGCATAAGAGCACACAGCATACTTGAGGCATCTTGCACGGTTTTACTAGGAAATTTCATGCGAGTATAGTCAGTGCAAGACACACAGCAATACTCGAAGGCTCCAGCATGATTCCTAAAAATCTAGTGCTAGCTCTCGAGTGGAACACACAACATCTCCCGAGGCATCAAACACCCTTTTTGCTTTTCTCAAAAATCTCCTTTTCAAATAATGTGCGAGCAAGGCTAGTCAATCTACTGTTGCCACTTAGGCTCTAGCACGGTTGCACATAGAAAAGAAATAGAGGGCTCTATTCACTAAGTATGAGTGAGAGGGAAATCTCCCTTCAATCACTTGTTAAAAGCTTTTCATGCAAATTACTAAATCGGGAGCCCTCTATTATTACTTTTTCTCAAAACGTTTGTAAAACCTCTTTTCATAACAATAACATGGAAGTCATGCAAATCATACTTATAAGTTCTTCTCATACTTAGTTTTCACCTAGATATATCAATATCTATAAACTTTATCGTATCTATTCACACACAATAGGTAAGAAACATACGTATAGCTATCTCTAATAGCTCGCATAAATCCCTTACCTCGAATCACGCTTGAATCACTTTCCTTCAATTTCCATTGCTCGTGATCTGGTCTTATCGACTCTAATTAATCTTCAGGAGCTGAAATTGTGTACTACTCACATCAGTAGACTTTTATATACTTCATTTCACTTGCATGATATTCAAATCAATGCATTGGGCCATTTACATCTTATTAGACATGACTCTCTCTTACATCTATTTCGATTATACGATTTATTTCTCGAGAATCTCTACTAATTCATATTAAATCGGCATTTATCTCTCAATACCTTAAGTTCATGATATACCTCATATGCTTATTTTCAACCATTATTGTTTCTAGCATATGGATTTCACCAACTATCTTACAATCATATAAACATGCTCACTAACATCAATCCATGCCTAATTCATCATCATTTCCATACCTAAGTTACTTTCTCACTCTAAGACATTTGTAGGTTATGGAAGATTAAACATGTTCATGGATGTTTCAACCATCAATATATACACCAAATCAATTCACCAAAACGTCTAGATTAATATACTAGAAGTTGGTGTATTGAAATCTTACCTATCTCAACTTTTCTCTTTTTTTGCAACTTTGGGGGAAAACTCCTTTTCACCTTCAATTGACCAACTCAACCACTAGATTTAAACTTTGTTGTTCTCTTCCTCTCTAAGAACAAATTTGCGAAAATAAATTTCTCTCCAATCTCTATGGAAGGTGTTGATAATTTAGAGAGATGAAGTTTGCATTCTTTGAGTAAAAACGGATAGTTTTGAAGTATTTTGGGTAAGAAGCTAAGTGTCGGGCTCCATTAAATAGAAATCACCTTATGAGATCGATCTCCTTGGGTTGAGATCGATCTCCTCTTGCTCCAATTACACCATTTATAGCCTTGTAGATCGATCTTCCAGAGGGATGAGACCGATTTGTTTCTGGCCGAGACACAATGAGATTGATCTGCTTGGGGATGAGATCGATCTCTGCTTGGCAGAAGCATATTGAGATTGATTTGGCTTGAAGAAGGGATCGATCTCCCCTTGCTCTACAGCCTTCTAGCTAAAATTTTTCCCAAATTTTCAAGGCTAACTTCATATAAATTTGCTTCACTACTCATTTTGCATTCAATCCACATTTATCACTTAAAAATGTCCATTTTTTTATAATTCATACATAATGAAACTTGTGTGTATATCATGAACTCATATAACAAGTGTGTACTTAGGGAATCATAAGGATTACATATGAAAATATGGGCCTTACAACTTTAGATTCACGTCTCGATTTTGGAAGCAAGTTCAGGGGTTTTTAAGATCTAAGACACAATTTAGCACAGCATACCATCCACAAACTAATCAGCAGTCCCAACGAACAATACAAACTTTGGAAGATATGTTACGTGCTTGTGTGATTGACTTTGGATGTTCGTGGGATGAGTAGTTGCCATTGGTAGAATTTGCGTACAACAATAGCTATCATGCCAGCATAGGAATGGCCACATATGAAGCTTTTTATGGACGAAGATGTAGATCATCGATTGGTTGAGAAGAAGTCAGTGACAGGAAGATTTATGCTTCGAACTTGGTTGAACAAGCATCCAAGAAGGTTCGCATGATTTTTAAAAGGCTTAAGATAGCCCAAGATAGACAGAAAAGTTATGTAGACTATTGGAGAAAGGATTTGAAGTTTGAAGTGGGTGATCATGTCTTTTTAAAAGTTTCTCCTACGAAAGGAGTGATAAGATTTGGGAAAAAGGGCAAGTTGAGTCCTCAGTATATAGAACCATTTGAGATATTGGAGCGTGTTAGTGAGGTAGCGTACCGACTAGTTTTACTACTCCAGCTAGTCGAGGTACATAATTTATTCCATGCTCCATAAATACAACCCGATCCTTCACATATCATCGCCTATGAACCTTTGGAGTTAGGAAAAGATTTAAGTTACGATGAGAAACTGGTTCAGATTTTGGATAGGAAGGATAGAGTCCTAAGGTCTAAAACCATTTCTCTTGTCAAACTTCTCTGGCAAGACCACACTACTGAGGAAGGGACTTGGTAGTTGAGAGTTTGATGCGAGAGAGATACCCATAGCTTTTCTGACTTGGCTCAAGAATTCGGAAGACCGAATTCCATAAGGTAAGGAGAAATGTAAGATAACTAGCTTGTAATTTTGATAATTAGCTAAATACTAGTTTACTTGGATGTTTATGCATGAATAAGTCCATGAAACAAATTAACTAGTTAATAAATATATCCATGCAATTAGATTAAGTTTAGGAAAGTTATTAAATATAGTATAAGGCATAAGGTATAACCATTTAAACAAAATAAGTAAACAAAAGTTAAAATAAATTAATCATGGTGAATATAAGACAAAACATAATTAAAAGATGAAATATAGTTAAATAGGAAAAATTATATAATTTGGTAGTAAAATTTGAAATTATTGGCGTGTGCATAGGTATATTTATTTAGGTAAATAAACAAACAAATAAAATAAATAAACAAATAAAATATAATAATTAAATTAAAAAAATGAAAAAAAAAGAAACCCGACATTTTTCCCATTTTTTCTTATTTCTTTCCCTCATTATCTCCTTCAATTTCCTTAGGCTTGTACTCGATAACAGAGAACAAATTTCCCCTTCTGCCACCGTCGATCACCATTCAGACTGCTGGCGATTGAACCGGCACCGAAAATCGACAGCCTTCCCCTCTGCTTCCTCCTCTGCTACCTGATACCAACTGAAGAAGAGAAACTCGAAAACCCATTTCCCTTTCCTCCCCCCTTCCACCTCTATTCGTGTCACAACCTTCAAACCACCGAAATCCACTACAAATTTTGACCATTTTTAACTTTAATATTTGACCAGTTATTTATTGATTAATCTTTACCTTTACTCTACCTGATCGTGAACAGCTACACCACCAACAGTTGGGCTGTGTATCGATGTCAATCTCATCTAACCAAATCATTTAAAATTTCAATTCATTTAAAAGTAAACCCTCGTATTTCTTAATCAGAGTTATCATTTACAGGTGTTTACAAACTCTCTACATCCCCAAGATTACATTAAAAGATATTAATGTGCTTGTACATATCTAGATACAAAAACCATACAAATGTGTATAACTCATGTGATGGGTTGCAATGGACACCAAAACTCTAATCCTTAGTCGCTCTCTGTATCTACTGTAAATGCTATGTAGAGGGGGAAAATAAGGGGGGTGAGCAAACCACACGCTCAGTAAGGCAATCATGCGAACAGGTAGATAACTGCACTATCTACGTGATCGTGATGCCATGATTGTAAGACCCAAAAATTTACATGTAATGTTTGTCAGTTTGTGATGTATAGACAAGTCACAATTAATATAAATTATGAGGAATGAATGTTTTGAAGTTGTAAATGTGGATGAAATGTAAAATGGATGGCTAAGTAAATCAAATACCAATGTAACAGTGAATTTGGGAAGAAAAGAGCAGTAGAACTGCTTCAGGAATGAAGCAAATCAATCTCCTTGACAATACAGATCAATCCCATAGGTTTAATATGAGGAAATGAGGTATCTGCAAGAGGCAAATAGATCTTTTAGCAAGAGCAGATCAATCCCTCAATGATACATATAGATCTTTAGCAAGATTTGGCTGAAGCAGATCGATTTCCATAAGTCTCAGGTTGCGACAGATCGATCTCATTACAAGGCCAGATCGATCTCCTTAAGGTAATAAGTAATGCATATCGATATCATGTTTAAGGGCAGATCGATCTCATTAGGCCTAAAAGGTCGGTTTCAAGGAGAAAAGTGCAGGGGAGATCGATCTCATATAGTTAGCAGATCGATCTCTAAGAGCAAATTCTATAAATACAGGGTTTTGCACTTCAACTTATCACGAGAAATATTATTCCATTCAAGAACCAAAGCTAAACCTAACCTTTGAACACTAGTAAACTTCAGTTTACAATCAGTTTTGAGTGAGATATAGTTAAGCAAAGTTGTTCTTGGTAAAGAGGAGAACGACATACTTGGAAACAAGAAGTTGGAATTAAAGATTGGAAGAGCAAGGAGGATTTTACCTATTTTGGAGAAAAGGAGGAAATTTCAGCTAGGTAAGATTCAATATACCACTTTGATATATGTTAATCTAGGTGTATTGGTGAGCTAATTCGTATAGATATAAATTGTTGAAAACAAAAGGATTATGAAAAATGAGCATAACCTAGCTATTGGCATGGAAGTGAGAAAATGATGAGGAAATGGTGTTGGCATAAATTTAATGATGGAATATGCATGTATGGAAGATTAGATGTTAGTTTTGTGAGATGCCCAAATTTGAAATAAGGAGAAATGAGATAGATACATGGAAAATATGGTATTACACCATAATAGGAGAAAATGATGAGATCTATGTATAGAATTGAAATTTGGCAAGTAAAACAAGTATATTATGGTATACTAAAGCAGATAATTATAACAGCATCAAAAATCACATTTGGAAGCAGATTGGATTGTGAGATTAAGCAGCACCGAGGAAGAGATGTCACTTGACGTGATTCGAGGTAAGGGAATTTCGTGAGTAGCTTTAGATAGCTACACATAATTCGAATAGATTTTTGATATTTATATTCTATATGAATTCCCTTGAATAGGCATGATATTATGATAGAGACTAATGAGGATAAGTGTGTTTTATCAAAAAATATGGGGAAACAGACCTTAGAAGCATGTTGTGACTAAAATTCATGGTTGCATGATAGAATGGCCAATGTTTTCATGTCTATGCGAAAATAGCACATTTGAGTGACGATTTGACTTGAATTGGGTGAATAATGAATTGAATAGCCATATATCTGGTTTTGCGTGAAAACCATAAGTGCTAAAGAATACTCGCAGTATATTTTGAGATATGCATCACATGGTACTTGAGAGTATTCTCGTACTAAATTTTTATACGATTTAGGCATGTTAGAGTACTGGGAGCATTTGCTCGTACTCAGTTCTGTGATTGATGCATTATAGAGTATTGGGATCTAGGCTTATACTCAGTTTTACATGAGAGAGTACTGGGAGCTTAGCTCATACTCAGCTTTCATTGATTATACATTATAGAGTATTGGGAGCTTTGCTCATACTCATGTTTTTACATAACATAATGTTTGGAGCATTGCTCACACTAGAGTTATATCATTGCGATATGGTCGTGTTGAGAGTTTACTCGAACGTACTAGTTTTGAAAAGAGCATGAAACAACCATGTTGGGAGCCTGTGCTGACAGTGTGTCGCACCGATAAATATATATATGCTCACACGTGCATTATTTTGAGATATGGCCAAGGGCTATCGAAATAACCCATGGTATGAGGACTTAGAGTCATGGCGAGCATCCGAACTATGAGGTATATCCAAGGTAAGAGGATTAAGACTCATGGCGAGCATCCCACCTTGAGATAGGGTTCATGGAGTAATGTGTACTTTGTATGTCAAATGGAGCATGTTGTACCGTGAGTACTTGAATGTACTTGGATAGGACTGGTTAGCAGTGGGTGTGACAGCCCGAAAGCACGAAAATTAGGGCTATTTTAAAAATTTTCTTATATTAAACCACTTACTTGGGTTGCATTCCTGTACAATGTCATTTAATCACTTGTGTTTATAATAAATCAGAAACCTAAGATCACACGATTTCTATTTCATAAACCCAATTACAAAATTATCCAAAGGAAATCAATCCACAAATCACGATTCATTTTCCTCATACCATCCTAATTGCATCCCAAAATACTTAATACAAATGTTTGTATTACATCATTGTCTGGATACAAAATGAATTGAATTATACCGTCTGCGTGTACAAGAGATAGCCTAGGGAGATCTTGTCCACTAACCTATATCATGTATGCGGCAGGCACTATCACGCTCACTGCAAGAAATCTGGAGGGGGGAGGAAAAAGGGTGACCTCTCAAAATGCTCAGTAAGGAGGATAAGAGAGGTCTATAAAATCATCATCACAAATACAAAATGGTGGAAATATTTCAGCATGCAATCGCTATAGAAATAATGGTAGAAACAATGGCATGAGCATAATTCACATGATAAAAATCACAAATCACATTACATCAAATCACAATGCATGATATAAATCATAGTTGTAAAATCACATCATCATCAAGAAATCGAGAATAGGCATTTAATAAAACACAGACAAATCATCGTCATAAGCACATCACATAAAATAGAATCGTCCCCTAGGTGGACATCCCCATGAGCGGGAATACGTCGACATTTATACAAATGGCCATGATTCGATGTAGACTTGATCAGAGTCATATAGCCGTTGGTCTTACATGCTATCAAAGCAAAGCCACCAATTGCAGATGCTATCAAAGCAAGGCCACCCATCGCTATCAGAGTGGGATCATCTCACGTTACCAAAACAGAGGTATCGATCTTACATGCTACTAGAGCAAGGCCCGATCTAAAATGCTACCAGAGCAACGCCACTCAACGCTATCAAGCGGAGTATCGATGTACATCTCATGACAAGCCATAGTCTCAGTAAATATATGCCATTGTTATATAAAAATTGTTCTGGCTTCACGTAGAGCTCATAGTGATTATTACAAAACTCCTTTCGGTTATAATGTGTTTGCAATTACACAAATCTCATCAAAATTGAGCTCAAACCGATAAAACACTTACACATTCATCAAAACATCAAATCATCTCATTTCTCATAAACATGCTCATTTCATTAAACCTTTTTCGTGCTATTAAAACGTTTTCATTCATTCGAAAACCTCACAAGCACAAAATGGTTTATTTTCCCTTACCTCTTGCACCTTGAGTGGTACAATATCCTCCAGCTCTCGGACTAGCCTCATTTCCCGTGTCGAAGTCTCGAGCTGTCCAAACATCATTAAATCACCAAATTGTAAGTATTCATCATTCTCATTTCTCTTTTCACCTCATTTATACCCATACTTATACTATATCCAAGTTATCATTCTTAAATACCCACATTGTCTTAAAACTTATCCTACATCTTTATCATCACTTTAAATAGCTCATAATCATCACAAGATATCCACATTTCATTTTCCAACTATACTCATTGTTTGTTTCCTCATAACTTAGACATTTCCTACCAACATACCTATATATACACATACATCCATTTACCAACATATATAATGATAATGTTTAAGAAAAGCAAGGATCTTCTGAGCTCTCCTAGCTTATCTCCTCTTGACCAAACTTGTAGAGTGCTTGTCTTTTCCTTTGTTCAATCCAATCCGTGATTTCCTAGTATGTTGTTCTCCTTACAAAGAGGAACAACTTTGTCTCTTACCCCCTTTGTCTAATTTTTCTAGAATAGGGTGAATTTTAGAGAAAGAAAGCTTGGTTTAGGTGAAAATGGTGTGTTAGGGTTTATGGGTGAGAGAGGCTCGATTTCCAGGTAAAATCCCGTGATTCTTATATAGGCAGGGAGTATGAGATAGATCTGGTATTGAAGGAGAGCAATCTCTGCTTGATTTCAACTGCTCCAACTGCTTCATTAACAACTACAAGATCGATCTGGTAGAGGGTGGAGATCGATCTCTTCCAGGTCGAGACTTAAGGAGATCGATCTGCCCTTGTAAAAGGATTGATTCTTGCTAGGCAGAGGCAGCTTGAGATTGATCTCCTCCTTTATGAGATCGATCTGCTTGCCTGCTTTTGCACATTTTTTTTCATTTTGGAGCCTTGAGATCGATCTCTCCTCCCTTAGAGATCGATCTAGTCTTCACAAATGCTACTGCTACTGCATCCATTTGTAGGAAACTCAATGTAAAACTTATTTTAATATACTCCATAGTCCATATTTCAATCCATACACATTTAAGACTTCAAAACTTCATCTTCATACACTTCATCATATTTAAAACTTGCATGTACAGCAACATATCATAATTACATTCACCAATTACAAATTCTCACATTGCAAATCTCATAGCTAGGTACATAAAATTTATAGTTCTCACATCCCCCCCACCTTAGAAAATTTGGTCCTCCAAATTTAACTCGATCCACTAAATAGTTGGGGGTACTTCTCATTCATAAGGCTATCTAGTTCCCAAGTTGCTTCCTCCACGGAATGGTGCTTCCAGAGTAATTTAACCAATGGAATCTTTTTCGTTCGAAGTACCTTTTCCTTCCTGTCAAATATTCGGATGGGTTCTTCCACATACCTGATATCCACTTGAATATCCAATGCTTCATACTCGATGACATGGGAGGGATCTGGATTATATTTTCTCAACATGGATATGTGGATGACATCGTGTATCCTGAAAAACTGCGGAGGTAAGGCCAACCGGTAGGTAACGTCTCCCACTCTCTCCAAAATCTCAAATGGTCCTATATATCGAGGATTTAATTTCCCTTTCTTCCTGAAGCGCATAATACCCTTACTTTGAGATACTTTGAGAAACACAAAATCTTCAGTTTCAAACTCAAGTAGCCATCTACGTACATCCGCGTAGCTCTTCTTTCGACTCTGAGCAGCTCGTAATCTATCACAAATGATCTTCACATTCTAAATTACTTGTTCAACTAGTTCAGGAGCAATTATTTTCCTGCCACCCACTTCTTCCCAAGATATGGGGTATCTACACCTCCTACCATATAGCGCCTCATAAGGTGCGATACCAATACTCGCATGATAGCTGTTATTATATGCAAACTCGGTATGGGGCAGGTGATCATCCCATGATCCCTTAAAATCCATCGTACATGCCGTCAACATATTCTCCAAGGTCTGTATAGTTCGCTCAAACTGGGCATCAGTCTGAGGACGATAGGCGGTACTAAAACTCCACCGAGATGGCCTCCTGAAAATGAGTCCAAAATT
This sequence comes from Firmiana major, assembly GCA_033439115.1. Taxonomy (NCBI): domain Eukaryota; kingdom Viridiplantae; phylum Streptophyta; class Magnoliopsida; order Malvales; family Malvaceae; genus Firmiana; species Firmiana major. Next base: position 48,222,825 of record CM065905.1, read on the forward strand.
TGGAGGTGATCAAGAATCTCTATCTGATGTAATACTCACTGGAGCCCCATGCAGTCTAGCTATCTCTCTAACATACAGTTCGGTTAAGGTACTCAAGGTATCCATGCTCTTGATGGCCAGAAAGTGGGCACTCCTCGTTAATCTATCTACTATCACCCATGTTGCATCATGACCTCTTCAGGTCCTCGGTAATCCTATGATAAAGTCCATGGTGATATACTCCCATTTCCATGTAGGCACATGCAAAGATTCAAGTAATCCTCCAGGCTTCTGGTGCTCAGCTTTCACTTGTTGCCATACCAAACATTTGGCCACATATTCTGCCACGTTCTATTTCATACCACTCCACCAATATACCCTTCTCAAATGCTGATACATCTTGGTACTTCCAATGTACATGGTGTATCGCGAGCAATGAGACTCCCTCAATATTTGTTGCTTCAGGGTATCATCATTCGAAACACAAATTCGACCCTTAAACCTCAATAACCCGTCATCACTAATCCTGAAATCTAACTGCGAGGTCTATTCAGCTTGGTTAACCATATCCAATAACTTCTGATCATTTCTCTGCTTGATTCTAATCTGATCCATAATCTCGGGTTCTAACCGCATGCTAGCCATAAACCTAATTTTCGCTTCCTTAACTCTGATTCTGAGTCTGGCGAACTGTTCCAATAAGTCTCATTCATTAATCATCATAGCAGATATCATACTCTTCCTGCATAGGGCATCAACAACTACATTCGCCTTCCCGAGATGGTAGAGTATCTCGCAATCATAGTCCTTAAGAAGTTCCATCCATCTCCTTTATCTCATGTTTAACTCCTTTTGGTCGAATATATATCTCAGGCTCTTGTGATCAGTAAATATTTGGAACCTTTCCCCATATAAGTAATGCCGCCAGATTTTTATTGCAAACACCACCACGGCTAGTTCCAAATCGTGTGTGGGGTAATTCCGTTCATGATCCTTCAGCTGTCATGAACCATAGGCAACCCTCTCCTATGCTGTATGAGCAGACACCCCAATCCTTATTGAGAGGCATCATTATACACGACGAAGCCTCCTAGTTCATTTGGAATAGTCAACACAGGTGTCGTCGTTAATCTCTTCTTTAATTCTTGAAAACTCTGCTCACAATGCTCAGACCATACAAAAGGAATCTCCGTACGTGTGAGTTTAGTCAAAGGAGCAACAATCCTAGAAAATCCTTCAACAAACCTTCTATAATACCCTGCAAGCCCTAGAAAACTCTGAACCTCTGTAACTATCCCCAGTTTCTCCCAATTAAGTACAGCTTCTATCTTAGGTGGATCAACTGACACCCCGTCTTTAGATACAATATGACTAAGAAAAGGTACTTGGTCTAACTAAAACTCACTCTTGTTGATCTTTCCATAAAGCTGTTTATCTCTGAGTACTTGTAGTACAATCCTCAAATGTTGTGCATGTTCCTCATGAGACTGAGAGTACATAAGAATATCATCAATGATAACTATCAAAAACTAATCTAGATATTCTTTGAAGACCTCATTCATCAAACTTATGAAAGCAGCAGGGGCATTCGTCAAACCAAAGGGCATCACTAAGAACTCATAGTGGCCATACCTAGTTCTGAAAGCCGTTTTCGAAATATCCTCTTTCTAGATTCTCAACTGGTGATAGCCCAATCTTAAGTCAATTTTGTAAAAGACAGAAGCCCCGCTTAGCTGGTCAAACAAATCATCTATCTTTGGCAGGGGCTACTTGTTCTTCACCGTAGCCTTGTTCAATAATTTGTAGTCTATACATAGTCTCAGGCTACTATCCTTCTTCTTTACAAACAACATCGGAGCTCTCCACGGTGACACACTGGGCTTAATAAAACTTTGGTCAAGTAGCTCTGCAACTATTTCTTCAACTCTTCTAATTCGACTAACGTCATCCTATAGGGAGGTTTAGAGATCGGCTGGGTGTCTGACACTAAATCGATAGTGAGCTCCAACTCTCTCTCTGATGGTAAGGCAGGTAATTCATGTGGAAATACATCTAAAAATTCACATACTATCGGTATGTCCTCTATCCTCGGATGTTCTTGACTCATATCAGAGAGGATTGCAATGTAACCTTCACATCAATAATTTAATCAATGCTTTATAATGATATAATCATATCTTAACATTCCACAATAAACTTCACACGTCCTTATTCTTTAACATTCAAACATACACTAAACTTTTCAGGTAGGGAGAAAGTTACAGTCTTAGTGTAGCAGTCTAGACTCACATGATTGGCCGTAAACCAATCCATCCCTAAAATCACATCAAAACCACACATGTTTAACAACACTAGATCAGCTAACATCACCATATCTCCCACCTTGATCTCACACCTTCTACATGCCATATCAGTCCTCTAGGACTCAAACATAAGGGTATTTACGTGTAAAACATAATCTAAGGATTCATGTTTTAAATTAAGTTTACATGCAAAATATACATCAAAAAAGGAATGCATGGATCCCGAATAAAATAATACATGAGCCTCATGATTACAAACAATAAGTGTACCTCGTATGGTCTTAGATGAAGTGTCTGTGGTCTCTTTATCAAACGCAAACACACGTCCCTCTGTGACTGGCTTCTTGCCCTGTCAGGACCCGTTCTCAATCCATGACTTTAACCAAAACCACTAAATTTTTTTTGCATTTTTAACTTACCTTTCCGCTCTTCAATGGTTGGGCTATGATTCGATGTCAGAGTCCTCACTTACCACATCATCCATTTCATACATACATGTCAATATATTATTACTGACTGTAACTGCTTTTATTATACATGTAAGATTATGTAAAATCTAATACAAATACATTCCCCATAATATATATCGTATACATCACTGTGCTATTTCTATGTTTAGATACACAACTGTACATAATAGGTATACCTGGCGATCGATAGGAACTAGCAGTGGACTCTGGGACACTATCCCTCGATAGCTCTCGCTCTACTGTTGACGCTCTGTAGAGAGATGTAAAGAAAGGGGGGTGAGCATACAACGCGCTCAGTAAGGAAATCAGGCAAGCAAGTAGATATAAACACTATCTACTCAAAATAATGCTATGCCTTGAAAACATTATTTCCTTTACTCGCTTTAAATGCATGTCTTCAAATATAATATATATACTTGTATAGAATAAATCCCATGTACAGAAAATCATGCTTTCTTTCTCAAATGTAGGCATGTAGTGCAAAACAATGCATCGCATATAAATCATGCCTTTATGTAAATCATGCCATGTATTTTTAAATCATAATAAATATGGCATCAAATGATTCACAACACAAAATCGGAGTCCGACCCATCCCTCAGGTTTGTCCGTAGTTTAAATCATTCAATCAAGGTGATATATCATGTAAGACTCTGTGGTTAAATGCAAATAGTATCCTGGACTATGATCATATCTGAAATGTGATCCCAAGCAACACAACACTCGGTGTGCGGGCCATCACTGCTGCAACGGAAGGGGGGTCAGTCCATCACAACCGTCAGCTATATCCTCCTCAACTCCACAACAACACACGGTACAGCGTACACCTCGCGACACTCAGGCACGGTACAAAGTACACCCGTGGACCCGTCCTCACGGCTAGAGTGCCTACCATAGGTCTTAGCTCTCGCACCCGTGGATTATCAACATCACAGTCAGGGTGCCTACTATAGGTCTTAGCCCTCGCGCCTGTGGAAATATCATACCACATCTCAAATACCCTCATGCTGGCCATCCTCTCAAAATGTGACACTCAGTCACACAAGAAAGCGGCATGAATAGGTACCATGTCCCTCGAGTGCGACACACAGTCGACACTACGCTCGAACACTGTTTCACATCACAAACTCAACTCTAGTGCGAGCAATCTCCAGCAACTAGGTCAATGCATAGTTCATGTATTAAATCAAGTACGAGCAATAGCTCCAGTACTATGCTATGCACAATATCAAATCAAGTACGAGCAATAGCTCCAATACTATGTCATGTATAAACCATAAAGAATCGAGCACGAGCAACGCTCCAGTACTCTGTCATGTATCTCATGTAAAACTCGAGTACGAGCTAATCGCTCCAGCACTCTGTGTCATGCATATATCATAAAAACTGAGTACGAGTAAAACTCCAGTACTCTATCACGCATGTCATGGAAATCTAGTGCGTATAAAAATCCAGCACTAATGTATGTGGAAAACATATGAAATCCAGTGCGAGCTATGCTCTAGCACGATTCATTCTCACATAATATGATAGATGGCTCTTTAAAAGGGATTGTTTATAAAACATCAAAATCAGCACTATAAAGTGTGCTTAAGTCACATCAACCTTAAAATCATTAGCCCATCTATTTATTTTCATGCTAAACAGCAATTAAACACTCACAATAATTGTTTCCATGCTTTTTGCAACTTTTCACAAAAGTTGACTTTTTGACTAACTAGGGGTAAAATCGTAATTTACCACTATCGGGTCGCAATAATTATTATTCACTTTCTCTGACCCTCAGAGTTTTTAAGTGAATGTAAAAGCAGACAAAAATACGTGCAGGTATCTCTGACTACTCGTAAAAGTCCCTTACCTCGGATCACGTCACGTGACCTCACTTCCTCGGTGCTGCTAAATCCCGCAGTCCGATCAGCTCTCAATGTAAACTTCGGAGCTGTAAATAACCATTCCTCAGGTTAATTATACTTTTCCTACTGTATTATACATTAATACAGTCTATTTTCCCTTAATGGGCCTTAATAATCCTTAATGAGCCTTAATCTGTATTAAGCCCATTTTCCACTTATTATTTTCCTTCATTAGGGTCTATCGACTCATTGGGCCTATCAATACCCATTGGGCTTTATTCCAAGCTCTTTAGATAGCCCGTATATCATTTACGACATTTAATTCAAAATTTCGAATATAATTCACTAAATACGAAATTTAATCCGAAATGCGTAAAATAAATCTTAAATACGCAATAATGACATAAATTGTCGTAAATGAACTTTACTTACCCGAGAATATGCGATGATACGCAAATCGAAGTTCGATCGGGCTTCCGTTCAGAATTTATCGTCCAACTGCACAATTTATTATATTTAACTCCGGGTCAATTTTCGATTAAATATAATTTAAATAAATTCATCGAAAATTAAATCGGTCACTTTTGACCTCGTATCGACTTACCCGAAGTCCAGTGAAATCCCAAAAATTTTCCTTTTCCTTTTTCTTTCTTTTTCCTCTTTTTCCCCTTTTCTCCTTGGCTGAACCGGTCCGGTCCGGTTCAGCACAGAACCTTCTCCCCTGAACCGCCGATCGGTTCAGGCATCCTTTAGTCGTGCCTGCGTATTTCGGCCGGTTCCCGATGCATCACCACCGCCTTTCGGCGCGCCTAAGCCTGGGCAACACTCGGCTGGGCTCGATCGGGACCAAGCACCGCCGATGGCCGCCAGATTCCTTCTTTTCCTCCGCGGCTTCACCTCTTCGATTCACCTGCGTCCGGCGTCGGTGGATGGAGTAACCGGTGCCGATGGGTGCGCACGGTCCTCCTCTTCCTTTTTCGACCTCTGTCCTGGCCATGGGGTCACCGATGGTGGCCGTCCGGTGATTTCTCCCTCGGGTTGGCTTGCTTTCGTTTCCTCTGTTCCCTCTCCCCGATTTTCAATCCGTTTCTCTTTTTTTTTTTATATATTTTTTTTATTATTTTATTATAAAATAATAATAAAAATCCCATAAATATCCCAAAAATATCTCAAAAAATCATATTAAATTCATTTAATCCGTAAATGAATTTATCAGTCCGATTTTACCTTTTCGGTATATTTTTTCACTATTTTTGGGCTCATTTTTCGAGGTAAAAATTTCGATAAATTCTAATAAATTTATATCTTGATCGATTGGGCTCGAAATTAAATATTTTCCTCGATTTTGATCAAGATTCCTCAATTTCATATTTTTAATGAAATTGTCTTATCAAAATTATACCGAATTTTAGTCATTTGACCATTTTACCCCTGCACTCGTTCGGGAATCAATTTAACCCTTATCTCACTGTTATGTAGCTTACATGCATTTTTAATTTCTCAAATTGTCGATTGCATGTTAGTAAATACTCTTCTTATGATTCAACTATGTAATAAAGTGTTCATACACATAGGAATCATAAGGTACAAGCTACAAAAATTTCGGGTCTGACATGCCCTTATCAGCAGCCGTAGCCCGTCTCGGTGGAATCATCCTTTGAGGCTGCTATTTAGGAGGCTCTTGAGAATGTGGCTTTTGTGGCTGCAGACAAAACCTCACCCTGTGACCTATGTCCCCGCATCTAAAACAACCTTGTATGGTTCTGGGACAGCTTCCCTCATGTGATCTACCACAATCTCTGCTGACTCTAACCTCTGGTCTAGCACCTCGAAGGGTCTCCATGATAATGGGAGGAACCGTATGCCTATCACCTCTTCCCCTCGGTCCCTCAAACTGTCTCTTCTTAAAAGAACCTTTTCAAAAATCTGAGTGGGGAATCACGAGTCGCTTACCCTTATCTCTAGCCAAAATTTGAGACTCAGTCTGAGACTATACCAACTCTAGTCCCTTCTCTACCTCTTGTGCTCATCTCAGAGCATCCTTGAACTCAGTGAAACAGAGCCTTGTCAACCGGTCTCTAATGACGGGCCTCAGTCCATTCATGAATCGCTCTGTATGGAGCTCCTCATCCTTAAGGGTCTTCGGATCATACCTCAGTAGGGTGGTAAATCGACTCTCGTAATCATCAACCATCAGATTGCCCTGAGTCAAGTTTAGAAACTCAGTTTGCATTCTCCTCTGGGCAGCTCTTGGCACATACTGAGTTCTAAATGCCGACTGGAAAGCCTCCCAACTAATCACTTCATGGCTAGTCGCTATTATACTCTAGGTAGTGCTCCACCAATCTCGAGCTTAACTTTTCAACATGTAAGCAACCATATTGACCCTCTCGACAACAGTGATTCCAAAATAGTCAAAAATGACTCGTAACTCTGTTAGCCACTCCTTAGCCTCTGCGAGATCTTTTACCCCTCTAAAAGTCGGTGGGTTCATCTTTAGAAAGTCCCTCAATCGACCCTTATTTCTATTAACAAGCCGGGCTTATACCGGAGGCTATGTGGCTGGGGGTACCGGGTCAGTCTGTAATGAGGGTGCGGATGGTCCTTGTGGTGGTGGCGGAGTCGAAATAGGAGTAGTACCGGAGCCATTAGCGCGAAAATGCTATGCGAATAGTGTTGCCATCTGCTCGAATCCATGTCGCACATCATGCTTTAGGTGATTTATTCGAGAGTTAGGACTCTCCGGCTGTGGGGCAGGTGATGGAGGTGGCTGTGCCTCCCTCTCAGAACGTCATCTTCTCCATCTCATATCCTGTCTCTTTCGTGCCTGCGCGTATTCAGTAAATATCGATTATAATTCTACCACTAAATTCAATTCATTACCAGACAATATAGACACCTGGGATGTAATCTGTTTCCAATTACTCGATAGTGATAGTACTAGGTAACCTTTGCTCTGATACCAAGAAAATCTGTGACAGCCCGAAAGGGTAAAAATTAGGGCTATTTTTAAAATTTTCTTATATTCAACCACTTACTCGAGTTGCATTCCTGTACAATGTCATTTAATCACTTGTGTTTATAATAAATCATAATCCCAAGATCACACAATTTCTATTTCATAAACCCAATTAAAAAATTATCCAAAGGAAATCAATCCACAAATCACGATTCATTTTCCTCATACCGTCCTAATTACATCCCAAAATACTTAATACAAATGTCTATATTACATCATTGTCTGAATACAAAATGAACTGAATTATACCTTGTGCGTGTACAAGCGATATCCTGGGGAGATCTTGTCCACCAACTTATAACATGTACACGGCACACGATCACGCTCACTGCAAGAAATCTAGAGGGGGGAAGGAAAAAGGGTAGCTCTCAAAACGCTCAGTAAGGAGGATAAGAGAGGTCTATAAAATCATCATCACAAACACAATATGATGGAAATATATGAGCATGCAATCGTTATAGAAATAACAGTAGAAACAATGGCATCAACATAATTCATGTGATAAAAATCACAAATCACATTACATCAAATCACAATGCGTGTTATAAATCAAAATTGAAAAATCACATCATCATCAAGAAATAGAGACTAGGCATTTAATAAAACACAGACAAATCATCGACATAAGCACATTGCATCAAATAGAATCGTCCCCTAGGCAGACATGCCCATGAGCGAGAATACGTCGACATTTATACACATAGCCATGATTCGCTATAGACTTGATTAGAGTCGTATAGTTGTCGGTCTTACATGCTATCAAAGTAAAGCCCGGTCTTACATGCTATCAAAGCAAGGCCACCCATCGCTATCAGAGCGAGGTCATCTCACGTTACCAGAATGGAGGTATCGGTCTTACATGCTACTAGAGCAAGGCCCGGTCTTACATGCTACCAGAGCAAGGCCACTCAACGCTATCAAGCGGAGTATCGATGTGCATCTCATGACAAGCTATAGTCTCAGTAAAAATATGCCATTATTGTATAAAAATCGTTTTACCTTCAGTAGAGCTCATAGTGGTTATTACAAAACTCCTTTTAGTTATGAACTATATGTGTTCACAATTACACAAATCTCATCAAAATCGAGTTCAAGTCGGTAAAACACTCACACATTCATTAAAACATCAAATCATCTCATTTCTCATAAACATGCTCATTTCATTAAACCTTTTTCATCTTATTAAAGCATTTTCATTCATTTAAAAACCTTACAAGCACAATATGGTTTATTTTCCCTTACCCCTTGCACCTTGAGTGGTACAAAAATCTCCAGCTCTAAGACTAGCCTTGTTTCCCGTGTCAAAGTCTCAAGTTGTCCAAACATCATTAAATCACCAAATTGTAAGTATTCATCGTTCTCATTTCTCTTTTCACCTCATTCATACCAATACTTATACTATATCCAAGTTATCATTCTTAAATACCCACACTGTCTTAAAACTTATCCTACAACTTTATCATCACTTTAACTAGCTCATAATCATCACAAGATATCAACATTTCATTTCCCAACTATACTCATTGTTTGTTTCCTCGTGACTTAGACATTTCCAACCAATATACCTATATATACACATACATCCATTTACCAACATATATAATGCTAATGTTTAAGAAAAACAAGGATCTTGTGAGCTCACCTAGCTTGTCTCCTCTTGACCAAACTTATAGAGTGCTTACCTTTCCTTTGTTCAATCCAATCCTTAGTTTCCTAGTATGTTGTTCTCCTTACCTAAAGGAACAACTTTGTCTCTTACCCCTTTGTCAAATTTTGTCTAGAATAGGGTGAATCTTAGAGAGAGAAAGCTTGGTTTGCTGAAAATGGTGAGTGTTGGGGTTTGTGGGTGAGAGAGGCTCAATTTCTAGGTAAAATCTCATGATTCTTATATAGGTAGGGCATATGAGATCGATCTGGTATTGAAGGAGATCGATCACTGCTTGATTTCAACTGCTCCAATTGCTCCATTAACAACTACAAGATCAATTTGGTAGAGGGTGGAGATCGATCTCTTCCAAGCTGAGACTTAAGGACATCGATCTGCGCTTGTAATAGGATCGATTCTTGCTAGGCAAAGGTAACCTGAGATCGATCTTCTCCCTTATGAGATTGATCTGCTTGCCTGCTTTTGCACATTTTTCACATTCTGGAGCCTTGAGATCTATCTCTTCTCCCTTGGAGATCGATCTGGTCTTCACAGATCCTACTGCTGCTGCATCCATTTGCAGGAAACTCAATGTAAAACTTATCTTAATCTACTCTATAGTCCATATTTAAATCCATACACATTTAAGACTTAAAAACTTCATCTCCATATACTTCATCATATTTAAAACTTGCATGTATATCAACATATCATAATTACATTCACCAATTACAAATTCTCACATTGCAAATCTCATAGCTAGGTACATAAAATTTAAAGTTCTCACAGCGGGAGTGGGATCCAGTGGGATCTGGTGTGCTCTGGGATTAGGTCCTCAGTTGAGAGCTAACGGTAGAGATTTGACCCACCTCTCTTTACAGCAACTGTGAGACCCCGCACACCAAGTACTATGTGGCCTGGGATCACAAAAAATGAGTTATGATCATAAACTCGGAACATGTAGTCCCCTATCTCGGTTTTCTTTTCATGCAATGTGAATCAATATTTCTTGATTGAATTATCACATGGTTTTAAGATATGAACATGTGAACTTGTGTGAAATTACATAAAAAATATAGTGTTATGCATAAAATTTTGAGATTGTTAAGCTAGCATATTTCCAGTTTTATAACTATTATTTTATATCTATATATATATATTGCATAAAAGCTTTGAGAGAGATTCATGCTTTAGATACAAATGGGTAAGGAACAGATTTCAAGGCATAAGCATGGAATTTTATAGATAGTACGGTTATCTACTTGCTTGCCTGATTTCCTTACTGAGCTATGAGCTCACCCTCTTATTATTTTCCTCTTTATAGAGCATCCATAGTAGGTGGACACAACTGAGGACTAGAATTCCATAATCCACTGCATATCCATCTTGCGAGAGGTATACACACTCGAACATTTTATACTGAACAATGTAAAAGTAAAGTTATGTAAACTAATGTACGGTCGGGATGTATATGTACAAATACTTGTATTAATGTATAAGAATTTATGTTATGAATGAATGTGAATGGGTGACTAATATCGAATCACAACACAACTATTTGGTGTAGAGTGATGATAGAGGAAGAGGTAAGTTTAATTTGAAAAATTTGTGGTGTTTTTGTTAGGTCACGTGTGAGAGTAGGGTGTGACAGAATGGTATCAAAGCAGTGTTGGTCTGATATGAGTCGATATTAGTAATTAGGAAAGTGTACATCCCCTAAGTACTGTGCTTTGTTCAGTTACAATTGTGTATAAGAGATGGAAATTAGACAAATTAATGATTATGAATGCAGGGATTTAGTCATTATGGTTAATACTCGTCGTGGTAGAGGGGCTTGAGATAGGGCTCAAGGACATAGAGGTAGGCCAGAGACCCGAGATTAGACTATTAGTCCTATTGAGGTACCGGAGAGTATCAAGGCATGTTTTGAGAGACTAGAGCATCGTCTTGAAACCATAGTGGAGATACTGGCACAAACTATGCTAAGAGGATAGGGACATGATGCAAAGACTGCACCGGGAGAGGCAGTTGCACCTGATACACCTACACCCCAGCCAGTTCAGGATGCATCGTCTCATGCTGCTCCACTACAGGGCGGTAATGTTTTGGGGTATGGTTGTGATCTTAACAGACTCCGACAATTCCAAAAACTTGGACCTCTAATTTTTCGTGGGATTGAGGACCCAGTGTTGGCCGAGGATTTGATAGGAGAGATTGAGAAGTTGTATAGTTTCTTTGAGTGTACAGCTTCAGAGATGGTCACATTTGCTGTGTTCCTACTGAAGGGGACGACAGAGCATTGGTGGAAGTCCACCCGACCCATATTTAGAGCTCGACATACAGAGATCAGTTGGGAGATATTTTTGGATGCCTTTTGGAGGTAGTTTGTTCCAAATACGGCTCAGCAGAGGCTGCAGGTTAAATTTTTTTGGTTAAGCTAGGGGAGTCATTCAATGGATGAGTATGAGACCAGTATTACGGTCTAAACTAGTTCTATTTGACATTTCTACCTATGATGAGCCAGTGCGCAGGGCGCAACTCTGTGAATAAGATTACAAGAGCAATGTCTCAGAGTTTAAAATAGTTGGAAAGGGTAGAGAAAGAGATAAGAAGAGGCTGGTGAGTGATAGTGCTCGAGGTTTCAGATATCAAGGAGGGAAGAGAGTCTTTGGTAAGAGGCCAAGGATCGAGGAAGTACAGAAGAAGATTGTTAGATCTCCTGCATACCCAACTATAGCTCCAGCTAGAGCAGTAGTGATTAGAGGACAGAGGCCTACCACTAAGCAGTGCAGTAGATGTGGTAGATTCCATGGAGGTAGACCTTATCCAGTTTCTAGTGGATTGTGCTTCAGGTGTGGGAAGCTAGGACACATGGCTAGAGTTTGCCAAGAGGTTATAGATAATTCCCCACAGAAAGGTGAAGAGCCTGGGAGAGCTCCAATTGATATGTCTGCTCCGAGAAGGAGAACGACAGCGGAAGAGAAGGGGAAGCAAGTTATTGGACGAGGGCAAGTGTATGTCTTGGACCAGGGGACAATTGATGCTTCTTCGAATGTAATTAGAGGTAACATCCTGATATATGAATTAGAAGAACATGTTTTGATTGATCCTGGTGCCACACATTCATTTGTATCGCCTTCATTTACATGTAAGTTAGAAAAACATGTAGAGCGTGCACCTTTAAGTAGGATGATGTTGATTAGCACGCCTATGGATAATAGTCAGCTAGTGGAGTATGTGTTAAATGGTTGTAAGCTAAGAGTAGGGGAAAGGGAGATGAAAACCAATCTAATATTGTTAAGTATGAGCGATTTTAATGTAATCTTAGGAATGGATTGGTTATTATCAAACCATTATATTTTTTATTGTTATGCTAAGACAGTTATGTTTCCTAACCCTGAAAAATATGTTGTAAAGTTTAATGAAAAGAAATGAAAGTAGTGGTTATGGTTGTGATTGATAATGTACTATGCTGATTGAGAAATGGATATGATGAAGGTTTTATTGCGTACGTGGTTGATACGGATAAGGTACACCGGAGATGGTAGGTATTCCTGTGGTTAGTGAATTCCCAAATGTCATTCCGGATGAATTGCAAAGGTTACCACCAGACAGAGAGATGGAGTTCTGAATAGATTTGGTGCCTGGTACTAACCCTATATCAAAACCACCTTATCGCATAGCCTTAGTTGAGCTGGATGAGCTCAAGAAACAGTTACAGGAGTTGTTGGATAGGGGTTTTATCAGATCGAGTGTTTTACCTTGGGGAGCACCGGTTTTGTTTGTAAAGAAGAAGGATGGAAGCCTCCAATTATGTATAGATTATAGATTATTGAATAAGGCATCCATCATGAACAAATATCCCCTTCCACGTATTGGTGATTTATTGGATCAGCTCCGGGGAGCGTTGGTCTTTTTCAAGATTTATATGAGGTCTAGTTATCATCAGCTGAGAGTTTAGAGTGAGAATGTGCCCAAGACAGCATTTAGGACCTGATATGGCCATTATGAATTTTGTGTTATGCGATTCAGATTGTCGAATGCTCCCGCAGCTTTGATGACTTTGATGAACGATGCGTTCCAGCCATATTTGGATTAGTTTGTTATCATCGTCATCGATGACATATTAGTATATTCAAAATTCGAGGAAGAGCATGAGCAGCACCTCAAAATTGTATTGCATACGCTACAAGAGCAAAAGCTGTATGCTAAACTCAATAAGTGTGATTTTTTGTTGTCACATATCTCATTTTTGGGACATGTTGTGTCAAAGGATGGTGTATCAGTAGATCCATCCAAGATAGAGGCGGTAGTTCAGTGGGAACAGCCGAGGATAGTTACCGAGATCAGGAGCTTCCTAGGTTTAGTAGGGTATTATCGAAGATTCTTAGAAGGATTTTTTAAGTTAGCTGCTCCGTTGACACGTCTCACTCGGAAGGGTGTAGCATTTGTATGGAATGAGGATTGCGAGAAAAGTTTTTACGAGTTGAAGAGTCGATTGACCACCACTCCGATTCTCACTATCCCTAACAGCTCAGGAGGATTTTCAGTGTATACTGATGCTTCGCATTAGGGACTGGGCTGTGTATTGATGCAGCATGGGAAGGTAGTTGCTTATGGATCCAGACAGCTAAAGGACCATGAGAGGAACTATCCAACCCATGACTTGGAGTTAGCAGTAATAGTGTTTGTGTTGAAGGTATGGCACCACCACTTGTATGGTGAAAAGTTTCAGATTTTTTACTGACCACAAGATCCTTAAGTATCTATTCTCACAGAAAGAATTAAACATGAGACAGAGAAGACGGCTATAGCTTTTAAAAGACTATGATTATGAGATACTTTATCATTCAGGTAAGGCTAACGTTGTAGCTGATGCTTTGAGCGGGAAGAGCCTTGGGATGATATCGTATATAATGGTCAGGGAACATGAGTTGCTAGAGCAGTTTGCTAGCCTCAGTTTGGGAGTTGTGCCTACTGACATGGATATAGACTGTGTGATTGCTAGTCTAAGCTTGGAGCTAGATTTGTTGGAGAGGATCAGACAGGCTCAGCAGACTTATCTGTATTGTATTGATGTAAGTAGTCAGATACAGAAGGGCACAGTGACTGATTTTGAGATATGTTTTGATGGACTTCTGAGGTTCAGAGGTAGATTGTGTGTTCTCGAGGACCCAGAGCTCATGAGATTAATATTGACAGAAGCTCATTCGTCGATGTACACTTACATCCTAGAAGTAACAAGATGTATCAAAACCTCCGGAAGGTGTATTGGTGGTCAAGTCTGAAGAGAGATGTAGCAGAATTTGTGGTGAGATGTCTCATATGTCAACAAGTGAAGGTAGAGCATCAGAAACCTGTAGGGTTAATGCAGCCTCTACCTATACCGACATGGAAATGAGAGCATATCACTATGGATTTCGTAATGGGTTTACCGAGGACCCGAAGGAATCATGATGCGATATGGGTGATAGTTGATAAACTGACGAAGTCAGCCCACTTTTTAGCTATGAGAGCTACCGATACTCTGAGTTCATTGGCAGAACTGTATCTACACGAGGTAGTGAGGTTACATGGTATTCTAGTGAGTATTGTCTCGGATAGGGATTCCCGCTTCACTTCCCATTTTTGAGAACTTTTTCAGGAAGCCCTGGGAACCTAGTTAAGTTTGAGCACCGCTTATCATCCTCAGATAGATGGTCAGTCAGAGAGGACTATACAGACATTGGAGGATATGTTGAGAGCATGTATCCTAGATTTTATAGGCTTCTGTGATGAACAATTGTCACTGGCCGAATTCGCCTACAACAACAGTTATCATACGAGTATCGGGATGGCACTGTATGAGGTCGTAGATGTCGTTCCCGTATAGGATGGGAAAAAGTGGGTGACAGAAAGATTTTTGCTCTTGAGTTGGTTATACAAGCCTCTGAGGATGTCCAGTTGATTGTTGAGAGATTGAGGACAGCTCAGAGTAGACAAAAGAGCTATGCTGACAAGAGACGAAGACCACTTGAGTTCGCAGTTGGTGAGTCAATATTTCTAAAGGTTTCTCCTTCGAAGGGTATAACGAGATTTGAGAAGAGAGGTAAATTGAATCCTCACTACATTGGACCCTTTGAGGTACTGGACAGAGTGGGAGATAAGGCGTATAGATTGACTTTACCACTAGAATTATTAGGAGTGCATAATGTCTTTCACATTTCGATACTATGAAAGTAACATCCAGATCCAAATCATGAGATTCGGTATGAGCCATTGAAGCTCAAAGATGATTTGACGTATGTAGAGAAATCGATACGAATACTGGATAGGAAGGAGGAAGTATTAAGAAATAAGACTATTGGGTTAATAAAGATTCTCTGGCAGCATCACACTTCAGAGGAAGCTACTTGGGAGGTAGAGAGTCTACTACGAGAGAAATATCCCTAGTTGTTTGTAGAGTAGCTTGGTTCTAATTTGGAGGACAAATTTCATAAGGTGGGGAGGATTGTAGGACCCAAAAATTTACATGTAATCTTTGTGAGTTTGTGATGTCTAGACAAGTCACAATTAATATAAATTTTGAGGAATGGATGTTTTGAAGTTGTAAATGTGGATGAAATGTAAAATGGATGGTTAAGTAAATTAAATACCAATGTAATAGTGAAATTGGGAAGAAAAGTGAAGCATAATTGCTTCAGGAAGGAAGTAGATCGGTCTCTTTGATAATACAGATCAATCCCATAGGTTTAATATGAGGAAATGAGGTATCTGCAAGAGGCAGATCGATCTTTTAGCAAAAGCAGATTGATCCCTCAATGATGCAGATCGATCTCATTGCAAAGCCAGATCGACCTTCTTAAGGTTCTGAGTAATGCAAATCGATCTCATGCTTAGGGGTAGATCGATCTCATCGGGCCTGAAAGGTCGGTTTCAAGGAGAAGAGTGCAGGGGAGATCGATCTCATGTAGTTAGCAGATCGATCTCTAAGAGCCAATTCTATAAATACAGGGTTATACACTTCAGCTTTTCATGAGAAACACTATTCCATTCAAGAACCAAAGCTAAACCTAACCTTTCAACATTAGAAAACTTCAGTTTACAATCAGTTTTGAGTGAGATATAGTTAAGCAAAGTTGTTCTTGGTAAAGAGGAGAACAACATACTTGGAAACAAGAAGTTGAAATCAAAGATTGGAAGAGCAAGGAGGATTTTACCAATTTTAGAGAAAAAGAGAAAATTTTAGCTAGGTAAGATTCAATACACCACTTTGATAAATGTTAATCTAGGTGTATTGGTGAGCTAATTGGTATAGATATAAATTATTGAAGACAAAAGGATTATGAAAAATGAGCATGACCTAGCTATTGGCATGGAAGTGAGAAAATGATGAGGAAATGGTGTTGGCATAAATTTAATGATGGAATATGCATGTATGAAAGATTATAAGTTAGTTTTGTGAGATGCCTAAATTTGAAATAAGGAGAAATGAAGATAGATACATGGAAAATATGGTATGACACCATAATGGGTGAAAGTGATGAGATCTATGTATAAAATTGAAATTTGGGAAGTAAAAGAAGTATATTACGGTATACTAAAGCAGATAATTATAACAGCATCAAACATCACATTTCGAAGCTGATCGGACTACGAGAGTGAGCAGCACTGAGGAAGAGAGGTCACTTGACGTGATTCGAGGTAAGGGAATTTCGTGAGTAGCTAGAGATAGCTACATGTATTTCAAAAAGATTTTCAATATTTATATTCTATATGAATTCCCTTGAATAGGCATGATATTATCATAGAGACTAATGAAGATAAGTGTGTTTTATCCAAAAATTGGGTGAAAAAGGCCTTAGAAGCATGTTTTTACTAAAATTCATGGTTGCAAGATAAAATGGCTAATGTTTTCATGTGTATGAGAAAACAGCACATTTGAGTGTCGATTTGACTTGAATTGGGTGAATAATGATTTGAATAGCCATCTATCTGGTTTTGTGTGAAAACGATAAGTTCCAGAGAATACTCCCACTACATTTTCAGATATACATCACATGGTACTTGAGAGTATTCTCGTACTAAATTTTTATGCGATTTAGGCATGTTAGAGTACTAGGACCATTTGCTCGTACTCAATTTTGTGATTGATGCATTATAGAGTATTGGGAGCTATGCTCATACTCAGTTTTACATGAGAGAGTACGGGGATCTTAGCTCCACTCAGTTTTCATTGATTATACATTATAGAGTATTAGGAGCTTTGCTCATACTCGTGTTTTTACATAACATAGTGTAGGGAGCATTACTCGCACTAGAGTTATATCATTGTGATATGGTCTTGTTGAGAGTTTACTCGTATGTACTAGTTTTGAAAAGAGCACAAAATAGCCATGTTGGGAGCCTGTGCTGACTGTGTGTCGCACCGATAAATATATATATATGCTCACACGTGTATTATTTTGAGATATGGCCGAGGGCTATCAAAATAACCTGTGGTCTGAGGACTAAGACTTATGGCGAGCATCTTGACTATGAGGCATATCCAAGGTTAGAGGACAAAGACTCATGGCAAGCATCCCACCTTGAGATAGGGTTCACGGAGTACTGCGTATCGTGTATGTCACATGGAGTGCATTGTACCGTAAGTACTTGAAAGTACTTGGATACGATTGTTTAACTGTGGGAGTGGGATCCAGTAGGATTTGGTGTGGTCTGGGATCAGGTCCTCTATTCAGATCTGACGGTAGAGATTTGACCCACCTTCTATTAAAGCAGTTGTGAGACCCCGCACACCGAGTACTATGTGGCCTAGGATCATGGAAAGTGAGTTATGATCATAAACTCGGAACATGTAGTCGCATATCTCGATTTTCTTTTCATGCAATGTGAATCAATATTTCTTAATTGAATTATCACATGGCTTTATGATATGAACATGTGAAATTATGAGTTGTGAAAGCGTAACCCAAGGGATGGGTGAGGCCCATGATGAATGCCATATGATTTTGATTTAAATGAATGGCATGATAAATGTGACTTGTGTAAAATTACATAAGAAATGTAGTGTTATGCATAAAATGCTGAGATTGTTAAACCAGCTTATTTTCAGTTTTATAACTGATGTTTTGTATCTATATATATATTGCATAAAAGTTGTGAGAGAGATGTATGCTTTAGATATAAATGGGTAAGGAAAAGATTTCAAGGCATGAGCATGGTATTTTGTAGATAGTGCGGTTATCTACTTGCTTGCCTGATTTCCTTACTGAGCTCTGAGCTCATCCCCTTATTATTTCCCTCTTTACAGAGCATCCATAATATGTGGACATGGTTGAGGACTGATATTCCCTGATCCGCTGCATATCCATCTTACGAGAGGTATACACACTCGAACATTTTGTACTAAACAATGTAAAAGCATAGTTATGTAAAATAATGTACGGTCGGGATGTATATGTACAAATACTTGTATTAATGTATAAGAATGTATGTTATGAATGAATATGAATGGGTAACTAATATCGAATCACAACCCAACTATTTGGTGTAGAGTGATGACAGAGGAAGAGGTAGGTTTAATGTGAAAAATTTGTGGTGTTTTTGTTGGTCACGTGTGAGAGTCGGGCGTGAGATGCTTAGACCACATATTTATTGTCATACTTCAAAACGTGTGCTTATGCTTGTGTCTATGACATGTAAAGCAAATCATGCTATATAAATCAATGCACATAGCATGGAAAGATCATCATACGAAATCAAGGTCAAAGCATGGTAAATCATCATGCAACGTGCACTTAAAAACATTTCCAATTCCTAACATAAGTAAATAGAAAAGCATTCACTCGTCAGGACTCGGCCCCTCACATGGACTATCCTGACCCATAAAACACATTTCAAAAACATGGATTTATCATTCATCAATAGACATGTGAGATAGGCATACAATATAATATGGGAAATATCTTTTAGGACTATTGTCTTAACCTCTGTGATCCCAGGCTACACGAATCCTAGTGTGCGGGTTATCACCTCTATCTCCTTCAATACGGGAGGTGGGTCACATCTAACCCGTCGGTCCATAGTAAAGTCCATCGTCTGATGATGACATACAAATATCACTCACGGTACAGCGTACTCCATGCTACTTGCACGGTACAACATACTCCGTGGACCCATATCATCACATCATACACTGACACATCTCATTACGCATGTGCAAGCCTATTTAATTAGTGTCGCACACAGCCTACCCGAAGCTGTCAGCACGGCTCCCAACATGTCATAAAACCACGTGCGAGTAGTTCTCAAGCACGGCAACAAGTATGATGGACATCTAGTGCGAGCGACGCTCTAGCACCATGTTAAAACTCGTGTGAAAACAAGTGCGAGCTAGGCTCCAGCACAATGTCATAAAATCCATGTAAAACTCTAGTGCGAGTATTACTCCAGCACTAATGCATGTGTAAACATGTCAAATCTCATGAGAGCAACGCTCTAGCACGTTTCATTTCCACAAACTCATGTAGGTGGCTCATCTTTTGCAAAACATGGCTATAAAAACCAAATCAAGTTATTTCTCGTGCAAAATTTATTTCAAATGCTAGCCAACCTACCACTCTCATGCTAAAAATCGATAAAAGGGTTTTCAATGCATCATGCACATTTCTCAAATTCCCTTTCTTTACCATTCAAACACCCATTTCATTCCTATTTCCACTAATATTCTAGAAAACCTTAATGCGCCCAAAATGCGCACAGATATCTCTATCAGTCCACATAATTCCCTTACCTCGATTTTCTTGGAAACGACTCTTTTCCTTTCTCGTCTTTCGCGATTAGGCTCAACTTGCTTTGGACATGTCTTCGGGAGCTGAAATCATTCACCAATTGCCTGAGTTAATATTGCTAAGTCATATTTCGACTTCAACTAGTCAATATATCTCATTGAGTATATTTACTCAATTTTGGCCCATTATTGCATTTGGTCGTCCTCATGCCATTTCTAACCAATTTATGTAGTAACTCCCTTAGTTACTTATTAGGCACTTGGGAGTGCATACTCTACCCTTAATCATCTCATTCATTCATACATTTCACCAATGCCATATATGTACATTTTACCATTTGGCCAATCTCACAATTCATTTCACACCTCCATCTTAAAATCATACTCACAACACCATTATCACCTTAAAATATCCTATTCATCATTACCTCCACCATATTTCATTTCTCACACCATTCCTATTTCTATGTCATTGTTGGTTCATTATATCCTAAGTAGTTTCAACCATTGAAATGCACACCAATCTACCCATAACAACATTTAGGTAAACACATTTGAAGTTGGTGAATTGGAAACTTACCTAGCTTGACTTTCTTCTCTTCCAAGTTTAGAAGACTCCTTAGATCCTTCAATCCAATGAGTTGGATGTTGACTTCAAGATATGTTGTTGTCCTCCACAAGGTGAGCAACTTTGGTAAAATATCTTCTCCTCAAATCTTTATGGAAAAGGTAGGTATCCTAGAGAGAGAAAGCTTAGTATTTAGGTGAAAATGGAGAGAGATCAAGTTTCCTACAGATTGAAAAGCTTTTTTTCGTCAGGTTTATATAGAAAAAGGGTAAGGGGATCGATCTAGTTAGGTAGGGGATCGATCTACTTTTGGTTTTTACTCTTGAAAAGCTTAGGCATTACAAAGTGAGATCGATTTGTTCAATGGGGAAGAGATCGATCTCTCTTTGGCAGAAGCTTAAGGGGATCAATCTGCACTTAAGGGAGATCGATCTGAGCTTAGTAGAGGCAAATACATATCAATCTGGTCATTGGAGAGATCGATCTACTTGATAGGGAGATTGATCTTACCTTGGCTATTTCACATGAAACTGACCTGTTTTGCCCAAGGGATCGATATGCACTAAATTAGAGATCGATTTGGCCTTCATCTACAACCATTTTGCTGCATCTTTCTAGATTTTTCAAGGGTAATTTCCTATTTCATTGCTCCAATAATCATTTTGCATTTTAATCCCATTTAGAGTATGGAAAGACTCATTTTCTATGATTCACACACAATATGCATTGTGTGCATTGCTTGAATTCATAAAGAATACTCAAAATTCATAGTCCATGCATTATTATTTTATGTCTTCATTCCTTATCTTCAATCCAAATTCTTAAAGTTCCATTTGTTTCATTTGTGGTCACTTCGACCCTTATTTATCCTTTATTTGTATCTTGACACTCATTCATCCCATTGCAAATTCATTCACATTTACTTGATCTAAAAATCATCCATCTTATAATTCCATTTACATTTATTACAAAGTTATAAATACATGGGGTCTCACAGTCTCCCCCACTTAGAAAATTTGGTCCTCCAAATTGGAACCAATTCTGTTCATGAATAACTCGGGATACTTCTTTCGTATCAAACTCTCCAACTCCCATGTAGCTTTTTCTGCAGTGTTGTGCTACCAAAGGACTTTCACTAAAGGGATTGCCTTCGATCTCAACACTTTCTCCTTCCTATCCAATATCCGAATCGGCTTCTCAACATATGTCATGTTCTCACGGAGCTCCAATGGCTCATATCTTATCACATGTGCTGGATCCGGGTGGTACTTCCGTAACATGGAAATGTGGAAGACGTTATGAACGCCTGCTAGCTCAGGTGGTAATGCTAGCATGTAGGCCTTATCTACCACTCTATCAAATATCTCAAAGGGTCCAATGTAACGAGGACTTAGCTTCCCTTTCTTTTCGAACCTCGTTATACCCTTGGAAGGAGAGACTCGTAAAAACACTGATTTACACACTGTGAACACCAATGGTCTTCATCTCTTATCAGCATAGCTCTTTTGTCTACTCTGAACTGTCCGTAATCTCTCACAAATTATCTGGACATCCTTAGAGGCTTGTCTCACTAAGTCGGGAGTAAATATCAGTCGGTCACCAACCTCTTCCCATCTAATAAGGGAACAACATCTTCGACCATATAAGGCCTCGTACGGTGCCATCCTGATACTCGAATGAAAATTGTTATTATAGGCGAACTCTGCGAGTGGCAAATGGTCATCCCAGGAGACTCCAAAATGTAATGCACACGCTCTCAACATATCCTCTAGGGTTTGTATAGTCCTCTCAGACTGACCATCTGTCTGAGGATGAAACGCGGTGGTAAAACTCAGTTGGGTCCCCATTGCTTCCTAAAAATGTTCCCAGAAGTGGGAAGTGAAGCGGGCATCCCTATCAGAAACAATACTCACTGGAACACCATGCAACCTCACTATCTCGTGCACATATAGTTCTGCCAATGTACTCAGAGTGTCAGTGGCTCTCATAGCTAGGAAGTGTGCCGACTTCGTTAACCTATCCACTATCACCCAAATCGTATCATGATTCATACGGGTCCTAGGTAAACCTATCACAAAATCCATAGTGACATGCTCCCATTTCCAAGTTGGTATAGGTAGAGGTTACAATAGCCCTGCAGGCTTCTGATGCTCTACCTTCACTTGCTGACAGATAAGACACTTTTCCACAAATTCAGCCACCTCTCTTTTCATCCCATACCACTAATACACTTTTCAGAGATTCTGATACATCTTGTTACTTCCTGGATGCATTGTATACTTCGTCAAGTGAGCTTCTATCAAGATCAACCTCCGGATCTCTAGATCATCGAGAACACATATCCTACCCATGAACCTCAACAAACCATCTGAACTCAACTCAAAATCAGTATCCATACCCCTCTGTATCTACCAGATAATATCGCTGCACTGTTGATAAATCCACTGAGCCTGTCAGATACGATCTATTATATCGGGTTCCAATCGCAGGCTAGCTACCATAAGGCCACTATCAGCATCAGGCGGGGTCACATCAAAACTGAGGTTCGTGAACTGTTCCAACAGCTCATGTTCCCTGATCATCATATATGATACCATCCCGAGGTGTTTTCTACTCAATGCATCAGCTACCACATTTACTTTACCCGAGTGGTATAAGATCTCACAATCATAGTCCTTTAGAAGCTCGAGCCACCTCCTCCGTCTCATGTTCAACTCTTTCTATGAGAACAGATACTTAAGGCTCTTATGGTCTATAAACACTTGGAACTTCTCACCATAAAGATAATGGCGCCATATTTTCAAGGCAAATACCACGGCCGCCAACTCTAGATCGTGACTCGGGTAGTTCCTTTCATGATCCTTCAACTGTCTCGATCAATAGGCTACTACCTTCCCATCTTGCATCAGTACACAGCCCAGTCCTTGGTATGAAAGATCTGTATATACAGAAAAACCTCCTGAGCTAGTGGGAATGGTGAGATTCGTAGTTGTGGTCAATCTCCTCTTCAACTCCTAAAAGCTCTTCTCACATTTATCGTCCCATACAAATTCAACATTCTTCCTCGTGAAGAGCGTTAAAGGAGCAGCTAATCTCGAGAATTCCTCTACAAACCTTCGATAATACCTAACTAAACCTAGGAAACTTCTAATCTTTGTAACTGTCTGGGGTCTCTGCCACTGAACCACTGCTTCAATCATGAATTAGTCCATAGACACATCATCCTTCGATACAATATAACCCAGAAAAAAGATCCGTTCTAACCAAAAGTCACACTTACTGAGTTTAGCGTACAAATTCTCTCAGAGGGTCTGTAGCACTATCCTTAGGTGCTGCTCATGCTCCTCTCTAGATCCCGAGTACACCAGAATATCGTAGATGAATATGATAACAAATCTATCCAGGTACTGGTGAAACACCTCATTCATTAGTGAAATAAAAGCTACAGGAGCATTCGTCAACCCGAATGACATAACCATAAACTCAAAGTGACCATAACGGGTGCAAAAAATTGTCTTGGGTACTTATTCTTCATGGTTGCCTTATTCAACAGCCTATAGTCAATGCACAGTTAGAGGCTTCCATCCTTCTTCTTTGCAAATAGAATCAGTGCTCCCCAGGGTGATACACTCAGTCTAATGAACCCCTTATCCAACAACTCCTGTAACTACTCCTTCAGTTCCTCCAATTCAATCAGAGCCATTCTGTACGGTGGTTTGGATTTCGGCTCTGTACCAGGTGCTAAATTTATACAAAACTCCATCTCTCTGTCCAGTTGTAACCCTGGTAAATCATCCGAAAAGACATCTGGAAATTTCCTGACCACTGGAATGTCTCGTAATTCCGAGCAAGCCTTATCCGCCTCAACCACGTACACAATATAACCTTTCAAAATATTCATCATTAAATCAGTACAAAGATTCATATATCTCACTCATAACTACAACTGCTTTCATTACTTTTCAAAAGGATTTACATTACATACATTTTTTTTGGGAAACTTACGGTAACGCTATCTACCCTTAGAAATGTTACCGTCTTAGAAAACAAATCTAATATAGCCCAATTGGCAGCCAACCAATCCATTCCTAGGATTACATTAAAGTCTCTCATATACACTAAAATGAGGTCAACTGATATTTTCTTTTCCCCTATTTTCATCTTATAATCTCTAAATACATACTCCACTAACTAACTATTATTCATGGGGGTACTTATTAGCTTCCTCCTACTCAACGGGGCAAGCTTCATATACTTAAACTATTTACATACAAATGAATGTGTGGCACCAGGATATATCAAAACATAAGCTTTAAGATTAAAGATTAAAATGGTACCTTTCACCACATCTGACGACTGATCTGCAGTATCCTGGTCCAAGGCATGTACTTGCCCTCTACCAACCACCTGCTTTCCTTTCTCTTCAACTGTCGCCCTCTGTCTAGGAGTAGGAGTATCAGCAGGAGCTCTCACCGGCTCCTTGCCCTTCTATGGGGCACCCTCAGTCTTCTCCGGGCAATTTTTGATCACATGCCCTGGTTTCCTACATCTAAAACATAATATAAGATATTCAAAACATGGTCAAGTCAAAAGGTAGCTACTGTACTTATTGCACTATAGTATAGTAGGTCGTGGCCATCCAATCACTATTCCCTTTGCTGGAGCTATGGCCAGATATACGGGAGGCTTAACTGTCCTATCCTAGATTTCTTTAATCCTTGGCGTCTTCCAGAAAATCTCTTGTTTCCCTTACAACTGAAGCCTCTATCCACCATAGACCTCTTTCTATTTCTGTCCCTCACTTTACCAACCTTTCCATACTCTGAGACAACCCGCTCAATATCTTGTTCGCACAATTGTGCCCTGTGCACTGTCTCCTCGTATGTCGATATGTCAAACGGGACCAATCAAGATCTGATGGCGGGTCTTAGTCCATCCACAAACTTTCGAACCTTTTTGACCTTACTGTCCATCGTGTCAGGATCATACCTGTCCACGGAGATAAATTTAGTCTCATACTCATCCAAAGATCGACTCCCCTGGGTCAAATCTAAAAATTCCATTTGTAGTCTCCTCTGCGTATTATCCAAAACATATTACCTCCGAAAGGCCTCCAAAAATACATCCCAGCTAATCTCTGTATATCGGGCCCTCAAAATGGGTCAGGTGGACTTCCATCAGTGCTTTGCTGATCCCTTCAGCATGAATCCGATAAATGCTACCATCTCGGTAGTAGTACACTTAAAGAACCCATATAGTTTCTCAATCTCAGTTACCCAGTTCTTTACAGCTACTGGGTCCTTAACTCCACTAAATGAAGGCGATCCAAACTTCTGGAACGGTCGTAGTCTATCCAAATCACATCCATAACCCCAATCTTTACTCCTCTATGGTGGAGCAATAGTAAATGGTGTTTCCTGTACTCGTGGAAGTATGGGAATATCTATAGTCTGAGGTTCTAGGGCTGGCTGTGCAGCCATCCCTAGAGCAACAGCCGTTTCATAATCATCACCCTGTGCATCTAGCTCTTGCCCACCCCCAGCTCCAGGCAACGTTTGGGCAATCAATCTCAATATCATCTCTAAGCTTCGCTTAATCCTCGCGAAGCGTGCCTCAGTACTCTTCGATCTCTTTGTCAGACCTTGTGGAGTATGCTCAACATCAGCTTCCATGTCAACCTCCTCGTGAGCCTCCTGTGGTAATGGCTCAGCACGACCCCCAAGCCTACCCTTTTTTCCTTTAGCTCACGCGCTCACCCCTCTACGACGACCGATTAGGCATTTTGCCAAGATTCCTACATTCACACACAATTCTTAGTCAAACCCATCTCAATATACACAATTGTATCTAGACAAGCACAATAACAAAGGGATGTAATTTTCCTAAGTTTCGACCCAACACACATCAGACCAACTCAACTCTGATACAAATCTTTGTCACGACCCTCAAACCATCGAAATCCACTACAAATTTTGGCCATTTTTCACTTTAATATTTGACCAGTTATTTATTGATTAATCTTTACCTTTACTCTACCTAATCGTGAACAGCTACACTACCAGCAGTTGGACTGTGTAACGATGTCAATCTCATCTAACCAAATCATTTAAAAATTTCAATTCATTAAAAAGTAAACCCTTGTATTTCCTAATCAGAGTTATCATTTACAGGTGTTTACAAACTCTCTACATCCCCAAAATTACATTAAAAGATATTAATGTGCTTGTACATATCTAGATACAAAACCATACAAATGTGTATTCCTTGTGTGATGGGATGCAGTAGACACCAAAACTTGAATCCTCAGTCTCTCTCTCTATCTACTGTAAATGCTCTGTAGAGGGGGAAAATAAAGGGGGTGAGCAAACCACGCGCTCAATAAGGTAATCATGAGAATAGATAGATAACTGCACTATCTATATGATCATGATGTCATTCTTAAACCACATATTTATTGTCATACTTCAAAACGTGTGCTCATGCTTATGTCTATGCCATGTCAAGCAAATCATGTTATATAAATGAGTGCATAGTTATTAAAGCATAGCATGGAAAGATCATCATGTGAAATTAAGGTTAAAGCATGGTAAATCAACATACAACGTGCACTTAGAAACATTTCCAATTCCTAGCACAAGCAAATACAAAATCATTCACTCGTCAGGACTCTGCCCCTCCCATGGACTATCTTGACCCATAAAACACATTTCAAAATCATGGATTTATCATTCATCAATAGACATGTGACATAGGCATACAATATAATAAGGGAAATATCCTCTAGGACTATGGCCATAACCTCTGTGATCCCAGGCTACACGGATCCAAGTGTGCGAGGTATCACTTCTATTTGCTTCCGCACGGGAGGTGGGTCACGTCCAAACCGTCGGTCCATAGCAGAATCCATCGTCCAAAGACGGCATACAAATATCACACATGGTACAGTGTACTCCATTCTACTTGCATGGTACAACGTACACCGTGGACCCATATTATCACATCATACACTGCCACATCTCAGTACGTACGTGTGAGCCTATTTAATTGGTGTGGCATACAGCCTACCCGAAGCTCCCAGTACGGCTCCCAACATGTCATAAAACCACGTGCGAGTAGTTCTCAAGCACGGTAACAAGTATGATGGACATCTAGTGCGAGCTACGCTCCAGTACAATGTCAAAAGTCGTGTGAAAACAACTGCGAGCTAGGCTCCAACACAATGTCATAAAATCCATGTAAAACTCTAGTACGATTATTACTCTAGCACAAATGCATGTGTAAACATGTCAAATCTCATGCGAGACACGCCCTAGCACGTTTCATTTCCACAAACTCATGTAGGTGGCTCATCTTTTGCAAAACATGGTTATAAAAACCAAATCAAGTTATTTCTCGTGCAAAATTATTTCAAATGCTAGCCAACCTACCACTCTCATGCTTAAAATTGATAAAAGGGTTTTCAAAGCATCATGCACATTTCTCAAATTCCCTTTCTTTACCCTTCAAACAACCATTTCATTCCTATTTCCACAAATATTCTAAAAAACCTTAATGCGCCCAAAATGCGCACAGATATCTCTATCAGTCCACATAATTCCCTTACCTTGATTTTCTTAGAAGCGACTCTCTTCCTTTCCCGTCTTTCGTAATTGGGCTCAACTTGCTCCGAACATGTCTTCAGGAGCTGAAATCATTCACCAATTACCTGAGTTAATATTGCTAACTCACATTTCGACTTCAACTTGTCATAATATCTCATTGAGCATATTTACTCAATTTTGGCCCATTATTGCATTTGGTCATCCTCATGCCATTTCTAACCAATTTATCTAGTAACTCCCTTAGTTACTTATTAGGCACTTGGGAGTGCATACTCTACCCTTAATCCTCTCATTCATTCATACATTTCACCAATGCCATATATGTACATTTTACCATTTGGTCAATCTTACAATTCATTTCACACCACCATCTTAAAATCATACTCACAACACCATTATCACCTTAAAATATCCCATTCATCATTAACTCCACCATATTTTATTTCTCACACCATTCCTATTTCTAGGTTATTGTTGGTTCACTATATCCTAGGTAGTTTTAACCATTTAAATGCACATCAATCTACCTATAACAACATTTAGGTAAACGCATTTGAAGTTGGTGAATTGGAAACTTACCTAGCTTGACTTTCTTCTGTTCCAAGTTTGGAAGACTCCTTAGATCCTTCAATCCAATGAGTTGGATGTTGACTTTAAGATATGTTGTTCTCCACAAGGTGAGCAACTTTGCTCAAATGTCTTTTCCTCAAATCTTTATGGAAAAGGTGGGTATCCCAGAGAGAGAAAGCTTAGTATTTAGGTAAAAATGGAGAGAGATTGAGTTTCCTACAGATTGAAGCTTTGTACCATCAGGTTTATATAGAAAAAGGGTAAGGAGATCGATCTGGTTAGGTAGGGGATCGATCTGCTTTTGGTTTTTGCTCTCGAAAAACTTAGGCATTACAAAATGAGATCGATTTGTTCAATGGGGAAGAGATCGATCTACACTTAAGGGAGATCGATCTGCTTGATAGTGAGATCGATCTTGCCTTGGCTATTTCACGTGAAACTACCCTGTTTTGCACAAGGGATTGATCTGCACTAAATGGGAGATCGATCTGGCCTTAATCTACAACCCATTTGCTGCATCTTTCTAGATTTTTCAAGGCTAATTTCCTATTTCATTGCTCCAATACTCTTTTTGCATTTTAATCCCACGTAGAGCATGGAAAGACTCGTTTCCTATGATTCACACACAATATGCATTGTGTGCATTGCTTGAAGTCATAAAGAATACATAGAATTCATAGCCCATGCATTATTATTTTGTGTCTTCATTCCTTATCTTCAATCCAAATTCTTAAAGTTCCATTTGTTTTATTTGTGGTCACTTCGACCCTTATTTATCCTTTATTTGTGTCTTGACACTCATTCATCTCATTGCGAATTCATTCACATTTACTTGATCAAAAAATTATCCATCTTATAATTCCATTTACATTTATTACAAAATTATAAATACATGGGGTCTCACAGTTCGCGACCCAGAACCCGCCGGTGATCGAAACGGTCACAACCAGACCGACGACCCCTCCAAAGCAAGCTCCAATAATACCTTCATCCCCGCTATTCCCCATTCATGCCATTCCCTAACCTCGAAACCAAAATAAAAATATTCTATTTTCCTTGATTTTATTGTAAGACCCGAAATTCGATGTTATTTCTTAAGAAGTTGACATTGTAAATATGGATTCATGTAATCTTGATTAATAAAGAATAAATAATTGAATTCTAAGTCCAATCGATCAAGATACGAATTTATGGTGTAACTCAGAAATTTTCACATCGAGAATTTATCTTGAAAATATGGAAAAATATTCCCGAAAAAAGAATAATAATAAATAAAAATATTTTCGGAGAAATAAAAAAATGATGTACATATATATATTTCAAAATAAATTAAATAATTTTATATGTACATGTGTGTGGATATTATGGTATAAAATACTTTGTTTTAGTATTAATATTATTATAATACTATTATAAAAATAAGATATTTTCTTATATATATGTGTGTATTTTATTATAAGATATTTCTAAATATATATTATATTATATTAGAATATAATATATATAATAATAAAATAAAAAATAAAATAAAAAAGGAATTGAAAACGAAAAAAAAGAACTTGAATTGTGTGGAATCACGCGAAATAAGGAGAAAACCCGATCCCCCTATTCTCCTTCATCTGTGGCGATGTGGACAGTGAGGGAGCGTGATGCAGCTGGTGAAGGGACGACTAGCATCAGGAGAGTGCCTGCGCACCACCACGCGTCATGGGTCGTCACAAAACGGGAGATCGGAGAAGGAGAAGCCGCGGGAGAGAAGGGGAGAATCAACGGAATTCGACGTTGATCTACCCCAACCCAGGCCAAAAGAATGCTCTAGAGGCGAAGTCGAGCCGATTGGTGGTGGAATCGGATGGAGAACCTACCGACAACGAGGAAAGGGAGAAAAACCGACAGTGAAGTCGAAGATAGAAAGGGGCGAACCGGGCACTTTTCGGCCAGCTGAGGCTTGGCCACCACCAGATCCCCGCATCGCGAGTCCCCGCGGACTTGCTGGAAATGTAAGCCGACGAAGAACCGACCGGCAGAGCTCCGAACGGCAACGAGAGGGACTGAACCAGTTTAGCTAAAGAAAAAGAGAAAATGGGAAAAAATTTGGAGATGCCTCGGGTTAAGGATAAGTCGGTAAGCGATCAAAATTTATCGATTTAATTTTTGGAAAATTTATTTGAATTTATATTTGATCGAAATTGACCCAGTTTAAATATATAAATGTGTATCCTGACGATAGGCGACGAACGTGAGTTTGATCGAGCCTCGATTTACGAGTCATCACGAAATCATGAGTAAGTGAATCTCACTTACTATAACTTGTATATTTATACGCGTTAGAAATTCATCGAATAAGTTACGGATTAATTTTGTATAAAATACTTAATGTTTGAATTGAGAATAGACGGTCATAAATGATTGTGTAAGCTATTCAAAGAGAGTAGAAAAGGTTTAAGATAGCCTAATAAGTATCAATGGACTTACTGAGCCCAATGGGCTTTAAAGGAATGAATAGTAAAGTGAAAATAGGCTTAAAATGGATTACGGCCCATTAAGGTGCAATTGGGCCCAATAGAAGAAAATAAGCCAAATGCTTTAAATTAAGCACAATAAATGGGAAATACTTAAAAATGTAATGAAATTAACCTAATAAATGGTTATATGCAGCTCCAAAGATTTTATTGGGGGCAAATCGGACTGAATGAAATTTCACCGTGGAAAAGTCAGATTGTACAGAGTAATTGAGGTAAGGGGATTTTGCATGTAGTTACAGATATCTGCACGTAGTTTTGAGCATATTTACATATGCTGAAAAAGTCTAAGGGTTAGAGAAAAAGAATAAAATTTATAGAAACTTGATATTAGAAAATTACGATTTTACCCCTATTAGGGTAAAATTAGGAAAATTAGAAAAAGTTGTAAAAAGCATGGAAAGCTTGTTTTAGAATGTTTTTACTGCTGCTTAGCAGATGTATTGATAGATTGGCTTGTGTTTTCATGTTAAATACGAAAACAACACAATATAGTACCGATTTGATTTAATTGACTGAAACTCTTTTAATTAAGTCATCTATCGAGTTGTGTCAAAACAAATCGTGCTGGAGCACTAGTCGCACTAGATTTTATATGTTTTCCACATACATTAGTGCTGGAGTGTTACTCACACTAGATTTTACATGATATGCATAACAGAGTACTGGAGCGTAGTTCATACTCAATTTTACATGATATGCATCACATAGTACTAGAGAATTGCTCGTACTTGATTTTAATGTGATTTATGCATGATAGAGTACTGGAGCATTGCTCCTACTCAATTTTACATGATTTATACATGGCATGGTTCTAGAGCATCGCTCGCACTCGATTTCCATGATTTTACATGAGATATTGCTGGAGCACTACACGCACTAGATTTTATATGGTTTGTGTGTGAGGTCGTGCTGGAGTTTACTTGCACATACCAGTTTAAAATAGATAGCATGAAACAGCCGTGCTGGAGCCCTGTGCAGACTGTGTCGTACCGATTTATATGCTAGCACGTGTATTCTGAGATATGGCAAAGGGCTATCAAAACTGTTATTGGGTTCATGGAGTAAGTTGTACCGTGTATAAGACATGGAGTACATTGTACCATCTATGATACACGGAGTACTTTGTATCGTGCATGAGACACAAAGTACGTTGTACTGTGAGTACTTGAA
Source organism: Firmiana major (assembly GCA_033439115.1). Lineage (NCBI taxonomy): Eukaryota > Viridiplantae > Streptophyta > Magnoliopsida > Malvales > Malvaceae > Firmiana > Firmiana major. Next base: position 48,255,299 of record CM065905.1, read on the forward strand.
GTTGTGGGACTGGTTAGCAGTGGGAGCGGGGCTAGTGGGGTCTAGCTTACACCGGGTCCAAGTCCTCAGTTGTTAGCTAGCGGTTAAGGATTTGACCCTCCTCTTGTTACAGCCATGTGATGCCCCGCACACCAGGTACCGTGTAGCCTGAGATCACAAAAAAATGGAATATGATCATAATCCTCGAACAAGTAGTCGCCTATCTCACCCTATATTTCTTAATTGAATTGTTGCATGATTTTTAAGAAATTGGGTAGACCCGAGGGATTGGTTGAGCCTCGACATGTGACCATGATTTTGTGTTTTATAGAACTATAAATGTTTATGATCCAGGGTAAGCTCGAACGATGGGTTGAGCCCCTATTTCCATGTGTTGTCATGATGTAATGCCATATCTTGATTTGATTTGAATGAAATGGCATGCTATGATATGATTTATAAGCTATATATGAGAATGCACCATTTTTGCATGAATCACCGATGTTCATAAAGAAGCATGATTTTTACATATGTTTTAAAGAGAAAGATACATGCTTTAGATGTGAAATGAAAAGGAATATTTCATGGCATGACATTATTTTCAGTGGATAGTGTGTTATCTACTTGCTTGCCTGATTTTCTTATGAGTTAGTGAGCTCACCCCTTTCATTTTCCCCCTCTATACAGAGCATCTGCAGTAGATAAAGTACAGCTGAGAACTAGCATTCCTTTTTTTCGCTGCATTCCCATCGAGTGAAAGGTATACACATCATGTAAGAATTCGTATATGAAAATATAAACAACACAGTGATGTAAACGTTTGTAAAAATTGGAGATGAATTTGTATATTAATATAGTGATTTAACTTATGGTATAAAGTTATTTACATTCATTAGATAGATTTTATTGACATGTATATATGGATATGAATGGATGACATGGTAAGTAAAGGTGATGTTACTAATGCTGAATCACAGCTCAACTGTTGGTTGTTGAATTATGACGAAAAGAAAGGTAAGAAAAACATGAAAAATTTGTAGTGGTTTTTATTAAAAGTCGGTCGTGACAGAATGGTATCAGAGTAGAGTTGGTCTGATACGAGTCGTTGTTAGTGGTTAGAAAAGTTTACATCCTTATCTTACTGTGTTGTGTTCAGTTACAAATGTGTATTCCGGGATGAGAATTGTATAAGCAATGATTGTGAATGTAGGAATCGAGTCATTATGACTAATACCAGTCGTGGTAGAGGGGCTAGAGGCCCTAAAGGTAGGCCTAAGAGCTAAGATGAGTCTTCATCTGACCTGGTGACGTAGAGTCCCACTAAGGTACCAGAGAGTACTGAGACACGTTTTACGAGATTATAGTGTAGTATAGAGACGAAGATGGATATATTTACATTAGCTATGCATGAGAGATACAGATAGGATGCAAGGACTGCTACTGGACAGGCAGCTGCTCCTGATACGCCTTCACAGCCTGTGCAGACGCCACAGTATATAGATACTCCTACACCTCTACTAGTTCAGGGTACATCATCTCCTATTGCTCCATGACATGGCAGTAATGGATTGGGGTATGGTTGTGAGCTTGAACAATTATGACAATTTCAGAAGTTGAAATCGCTATCATTGAGTGGGGTCAAGGACACAGTGGTCGTGGAGGATTAGATTGGAGAGATAGAGAAGTTGTATGAATTCTTCCAGTGTATGACTTCTGAGATGGTTACCTTTATCTCCTTCATGTTGAAGGGAGTGACAGAGCATTGGTGGAAGTCCACCAGAGTTCTATTGAGAGCCCGACAGTATGAGATTAGTTAAGAGATTTTTCTTGATGCCTTTAAGAGGCAGTACGTTCCAGACATTGCACAGCGAAAGCTACAGATGGATTTATTGGGGTTGAGCTAGGGGAGTCAGTCAGTGGATAAGTTTGAGACACGATTTATGTCCCTGGGAAGGTATGACCCCAACACTATGATTAGTGAGACAAAGAAGGTCTGGAGATTTATAGATCGACTGAGACTGACGGTACAGTCGAGATTGGTTTTGCTTAATATCTCTACTTTTGAGGAGGCAGTGCACAGAACGCAACTCTGTGAGCTGAATTATGAGAGGAATGCCTTTAAGCTTAGGACAGTTAGCCGGAGTAGAGATAGAGATAGAGATAAAAAGAGGCCGACGAGTGACAGTACCAAAGGTTTCGATTATCGAAGAGGAATGAGACTCTTCGGTAAGAGACCACATATTAAGAAAGTGCAGGAGAAGACTGTTTGATCTCCTGCATATCCGACCATAGCTCCAGTTAGGGGCATTATTATTGGAGGACAGAGGACTACTACCGAGTAGTGTGGTAGATATCGTAGATACCATGAGGGTAGACCTTGTTCGATTTCTATTGGATTGTGTTTTAGATGTGGGAAGGCAGGGCATATGGTGAGAGCTACCCAGAGGGGATTGAGCTTGCTCCACAGAAGGTCAAGAAGCTAAAAAGAACTCCAATTGATACGTCTGCTCCGAAGAGGAGAGCAACGACAGAGGAGAAGGGGGAGTAGGTGATTGGTCGAGGGCAAGTACATACTTTGGACCAGTGCACAGTTGATGCTTCATCGGATGTGATTAAAGGTTTCGTTACGCACGTAGTTGATATGGATAAGGCGCATCCGAGGTTGGCAGATATCCATGTGGTTAGGGAGTTTCCAGATGTCTTCTTGGATGAATTGTCAGAGTTACCACTAGATAGAGAGATAGAGTTCTACAAAGATTTGGTGCCTGGTATTGAGCCTATTTCAAAACCACCGTATCGCATGACCTTAGTTGAGTTGGAGGAGCTCAAGAGAGAATTGCAGGAACTGTTGGATAGGGGTTAATCAGATCGAGTGTTTTTTTCTTAGGGAGCACTAGTTTTTTATGTGAAGAGACAGTTGCAAGAACTGTTGGATAAGGGGTTCATCATATCGAGTGTTTTTTCCTTGAGGAGTACCAGTTTTATTTGTGAAGAAGCACAATGGAAGCCTCCGATTGTGTATTGACTATAGATTGTTGAATAAGGCTACCATCAAGAATAGGTATCCCCTTCTGAGGATTGATGATTTGTTAGATTAGCTTTGGGGAGCGCAGGTCTTTTCTAAAATTTATCTAAGGTCTGGGTATTATTAGTTGAGAGTTTGGAATAGAGATGTACCCAAGACAGCGTTTCGGACCCGATATGGCCATTATGAGTTTTTGGTTATGCCATTCGGATTGACGAATTCTCCTGCAGCTTTTATGGCTTTGATGAATAATGTGTTCAAGTCGTACTTGGATCAGTTTGTTATCGTATTTATTGATGACATGTTAGTGTATTCGAAGTCTCAGGAGAAGCATGAACAGTACCTGCGGATAAAATTACAAACCTTTCGAGAGAAGGAGTTGTATGCTAAACTCCACAAGTGTGATTTCTGGTTGGCACAGATCTCATTTTTGGGACACATTGTGTCGAGGAATGGTGTATCAGTATATCCATCCAAGATTAAGGCTATAGTTCAATGGGAACAACAGAGGATAGTCACCGAGATCAGGAGTTTTTTGGGTTTAGCATGATATTATCAGAGATTCGTTGAGGGATTTTTGAAGTTAGCTACTTTGTTGACATGTCTCACTTAGAAGAGTGTTGTATTCGTGTGGGATGATGATTGTGAAATGGGTTTTCAGGAGCTAAAGCGCTGATTGACTGCCGCTTCGATTCTCACTATCCTTACCAATTCAGGAGGTTTTTCTATGTATACCGATGTTCCGCATCAGGGACTGGGTTGTGTATTGATGCAGGATGGGAGGGTAGTTGCTTATGGATCTTGACAGTTTAAGGATCATGAGAAGACCTAGCCGACCCACGATTTAGAGTTGGTAGTAGTAGTGTTTGCGTTGAAGGTATGACGCCACTACTTATATGGTAAGAAGTTTTAGATTTTTACCGACCACAAGAGCCTTAAGTATTTTTTCTCGCAGAATGAGCTGAACATGAAACAGAGATGATGGCTAGAGTTTCTGAAGGACTACAATTGTGAGATACTTTATCATCCGGGGGCTAATGTTGTAGCTGATACCTTGAGTAGGAAAAGCCTTGGGATGGTATCGTATATGACGGTCAGGGAACATGAGTTGCTAGAGTAATTTCCTAGCCTCAATTTAGATGTTATGCTATGACATGGATATGGATTTCATGATTGCTAGCCCAAGATTGGAGGCAGATTTTGGTAGACAGAATCCAACAGGCTGAGCATGCTGATCAGCAGGGTATTTATGTGACTAGTCAGATACAGATGGGCACGATAACCGATTTTGAGTTGAGTTCTGATGGACTACTTAGGTCAGAGGTAGGGTGTGTGTTCCAAAGGATCCAGCTTAGGAGATTGATTTTCTCGGAAGCTCATTCATCGAGGTACATGTTACATCCGAGGAGTAACAAGATGTACCAAAACCTCCGAAAAGTGTATTGATGGTCGGGTATGAAGAAAGATGAGGCAGAGTTTGTGGCGAGATGTCTCGTTTGTCAGCAGTGAATATAGAGCATCAGAAGCCTATAGGAATATTGCAGCCTCTACCTATACCAACATGAAAATGGGAGCATATCATAATAGATTTCGTGATGGGTTTACCGAGGACCCACAGGAATCATGATGTAATATGGGTGATCGTTGATAGACTTACGAAGTCAGCCCACTTTTTAGCTACGAGAGCTACCGATACTCTGAGTTCATTGGCAAAGTTGCATGTATGCGATGTAATGAGGTTACTTGGTGTTCCAGTGAGCACTGTCTCTGATAGGGATTCTCGCTTCACTTCTCACTTTTGGGAATATTTTCAGGAAGCCATGGGAACTAAGTTGAGTTTGAGCATCGCTTTCCATCCTCAGACAGATGGTCAGTCAGAGAGGACTATACAGACTTTGGAGGACATGTTGAGAGCATGTGTCTTGGATTTTTTAGGCTCCTGGGATGATTATTTGCCCCTAGCCAAATTCGCCTACAATAACAGTTATCATTCAAGTATCGGGATGGCATCGTTCCCCTATTGGATGGGAAGAAATGGGTGACCGAAAGATTTTTGCTACTAATTTGGTTACGAAAGCCTCTAAGGATGTCCAGTTGATATGTGAGAGATTGAGGACAGCTCAGAGCAGACAGAAGAGTTATGCTGACAAGAGACGAAGGCCACTAGAGCTCACAGTTGGTGAGTTTGTATTTCAGAAAGTTTTTCCTTCCAAAGGTATAGCGAGATTTGGGAAGAGAGGTAAGTTGAGTCCTCGCTACATTGGACTCTTTAAAATACTAGCTAGAGTGGGAGATAAGGCCTATAGGTTGGCTTTGCCACCAGACTTATCAGGTGTCCATAACGTTTTCCACATTTTGATGCTTCGGAAATATCATCCGGATTCGGTACATGTGATCAATTATGAGTCGTTAGAGCTCAAAGATGACATGTCATATGTTGAGAAGCAAATTAGGATATTGGATAGGAAGGATAAGGTATTGCGGTCGAAGACGATCGTTGTGGTTAAGGTTCTCTGGTAGCACCACACTTTGGAGGAAGCTACGTAGGAATTAGAGAGCCTGATGCGAAAAAAACATCCTCAGTTATTTAAGGATTTACTTGGTTCTAATTTGGAGGACCAAATTTCTTAAGGCGGGGAGGATTGTAAGACCCAAAATTCAGTGTTATTTCTTAAGAAGTTGACATTGTAAATATGGATTCATGTAATCTTGATTAATAAAGAAGAAATAATTGAATTCTAAGTCCAATTGATCAAGATACGAATTTATGGTGATAACTCAGAAATTTCCACATCGGGAATTTATCTCGAAAATATGAAAAAATATTCCCAAAAAAAGAATAATAATAAATAAAAATATTTTCAGAGAAATAAAAATAAAATATGATGTACATATATATTTGTCAAAATAAATTAAATAATTTTATATGTACATGTGTGTGGATATTAAGGTATAAAATACTTTGTTTTAGTATTAATATTATTATAATAATATTATAAAATATAAGATATTTTCTTATATATATGTGTGTATTTGATTACAAGATATTTCTAAATATATATTATATTATATTATATTATATTATATTATATTATATTATAATATATATAATAATAAAATAAAATAAAATAGAAAGATAAGGAATTGAAAACGAAAAAAAAAAGATGAAACTGAATCACACAAAATCGCGCGAAACAGGGAGAAAACTCGATCCCACTGTTCTCCTTCACTAGTGGCAATATGGACGGCGAGGGACCGCGAGGTGGCTGGCGAAGGGACGACTGGCACCAGGAGAGTGCCTAGGCGCCACCACGCGCCGTGGGTCGCAGCAAAACGGGAGATCGGAGAGGGAGAAGCCGCGGGAGAGAAGGGGACAATCGGCAAAATTCGATGCCGATCTACCCCAGCCCAAGCCAAAAGAAGGATCTAGAGGCGAAGCCGAGCCGATTGGTGGTGGATCGGCCGGAGAACCGACCACAGTGCCGGCAATGACGAAAGGGAGAAAATTTACAATGACGTTGAAGAGAGAAAGGGGCGAACCGGCCACTTTTCAGCCAGTTGAGGCTTGGTCACCACCGAATCCCTGCACCGCAAGTCCCAGTGGACCTGCTGAAAATGGAATCCGGTGAAGAACATGCCGGCAGAGCTCCGAACGGTGACAAGGCAGACTGAACCGGTCCTAACCGGTTCAGCCAAAAAAAATAAAAATTGGAAAAATTTTGGAGATGCCTCGGGTTAAAGATAAGTTGGTAAGCGGTCGAAATTGATCGATTTAATTTTTGAAAAATTTATTTGAATTTATATTTGACTGAAATTGACCCTGTTTAAATATATAAATGTGTAGCCTGATGATAGGTGACGAATGTGAGTTTGATCGAGCCTCGATTTACGACTGATCACGAAATCACGGGTAAGTGAATCTCACTTATTATCACTTGTATATTTATACACGTTAGAAATTCATCGAATAAGTTACAGATTAATTCCATATAAATTGCTTAATGTTTGGAATTGAGAATAGATTGTTGTAAATGATTGTGTAAGCTGTCTAAAGAGATTAGAAAATGCTTAAGACGACCCAATAATTATTAATGGGCTTACTGAGCCCAATGGGATTTAAAGGAATGAATAGTGAAGTGAAAATAGACTTAAAACGGACTAAGGCCCATTAAGGCGAAATTGGGCCCAATAGGAGTAAATGGGCTCAATGATTTAAATTAAGCCCAATAAAGGGGAGATACTGAAGAATGTATTGAAATTAACATGATAAATGGTTATATGTAGCTTCAGAGATTTTGTTGGGAGCAAATCGGATTGTATGAAATTTCACCGTGGCAAAGTCAGACTGTACAGAGTAATTGAGGTAAGGGGATTTTACTAGTAGTTAGAGATATCTACACATAGTTTTGAGCGTATTTACATACACTGAAAAAGTCTGAGGGTCAGAGAAAAAGAATAAAATTTATAGAAACCCGATATGAGAAAATTACGATTTTACCCCTATTAAGAGTAAAATTAGAAAAGTTAGGAAAACTTGTAAAAAGCCTGGAAATCATGTTTTTTGAATGCTTTTACTACTGCTTAGCAGATGCATTGATAGATTGACTGATGTTTTCATGTTAAATATGAAAACAACACAATATAGTGTCGTTTTGATTTAATTGAGTGAAACTCTTTTAATTAAGCCATCAATCAAGTTGTGTGAAAACAAATCATGCTAGAGCACTACTCACACTAGATTTTATATGTTTTCCACATACATTAGTGTTAGAGTGTTACTCGCTCTAGATTTTACATGATATGCAGAATAGAGTACTAGAGCATAGCTCGTACTCAATTTTAGATGATATGCATCACATAGTACTGGAGCATTACTCGTACTTGATTTTTAATGTGATTTATGCATGATAGAGTACTGAAGCGTTACTCGTACTCAATTTTACATGATATGCATGATAGAGTACGTGATTTATACATGGCATGGTGCTGGAGCATCGCTCGCACTCGATTTCCATGATTTTACATGAGATAGTGCTGGAGCACTGCTCGCACTAGACTTTATATGGTTTGTAAGGCCTGTAAATTCCTATAGAATATGTATGATTTCAGAATGTACAGACAAGTTGCATTACATATGAATTACAAGTAATGGATGTTTTTAGGCTCTAAGCATGAATGAAATGTAAAATGAGTATAGAAGCAAATGAATGGGAGCTTAACTTTGGAAATCTGGGAAACCTGTAGCTGGAATGTTATAGAATGCAGGGTAGATCTATCTCATTGTAAGGGGAGATCGATCTCCTTTGCCTTGAAATGCAATGCCAGGATATTCTGCAAGAGGGAGATTGATCCCTCACTCAAGCAAATCGATCTCAATTTGCCTCAGCCTGAACAAGATTGATCTCCTCCCATAGGCAGATCGATCTCTAGTTGCCTCTGGATAGGCCAGATCGATCTCTAAAGCATTCTGCCTGAACCAAATCGATCTCATGCTATAGGCATATTGATCTCCTACCTGCAATTGTCAAAATTTTGGAGGAGTTTAGGCAAGGGTAGATCGATATCCACCCTTTGGAGATCGATCTCATAATGTGAAATTTATATAAAGCCCGACCATTCAAGCCTTCTTCCTCTGAACATTGAAAACCTTCCATGTTTGAGCAATAACCTAGCTTTCTCACTCTAGATTTTCAACACCTTCCAAGGAGATTTAGGAAAAATGTATTTGAGCAAAGTTGTTGCTTAAGAGGAGGAGAGCAATATAGTTGAAAACTAGAGGCTGGATCGAAGGATTGAAGGGGAAAAAGAATCTCTCCTCACATTTAGAAAAAATGAGAAAAGTCAAGCTAGGTAAGATTTCAATGCACTAACTTCCAGTATGATAATATAGACATTTAGATGAGTCGATTTGGTATATACATTGTTGGCTTAAATGTTCATGTACATGCTTAAGTAACAAAGACCTAGAATGAGCTTAGTGAGAGAAAGTTGAAATGGCATAGAGTTAATGATGATTTGAGTATATTGAAATACACTAATGTGAGTAGCAAATGCTTGAGTATATTGAAATGGCATGGAGTTAATGATGATTTGAGTATATTGAAATACACTAATGTGAGTAGCAAATGCTTATGTACACTAATGTGAGTAGCAAATGCTTATGTGACCTGGCTTTATTTCAATATACTCAAATCACATTAGTGTATTTGCCAGGTCACGAGAATTGGAAAACAGAGTGAAGTGATTCACACATGATTCGAGGTAAAGGATACAACCTCTTATGCATATGTATTTCCCCACTGATGAAATTTCTTTGGTAGCATAAAATGAGTTTACAAATGAGTATACATATTGAGAAAAGTATTTGATTTGAGATTTACTACTTGAGTGCATGTTGTGTCGGTTTGAGCTCGATTTTGTGATTTGAGTTACTTGTGAACAAATATATCTTTTATCTAAAAGAGATTTATAAGAAAAAGTATCTTTAGTTCTACATAAAGGCGAAACTATTTGATGTATAATAATGGCATGTTTTAATTTGAGACTAAAGGCTTGTCATGAAACTTACATATCGGTGGATACCTCTACTTTGGTTGAAGTTGAGGCTTTGCTAGGCCCGGGTCTTACCATGCCTCCTTTTTTGTAACGTGAGATGCCTCCATTTTGGTAACATGAGATGATTTCCCTCGTTTTGAGGATGCCCTCGTTGAAGATAATGTAATGTGATGATCGCATTCAAGACTTTTATATTATGCCTAACCTCATAATTATTTTGAGCTATGACGTGTTTGTGAAATGAGATAAAGGTGTTTGATGAACTGTGATTTTAATCACGTATTTATAATCATGTGAATTATGCCATTATTACACTTATGCTTTAATGATGATTTTCTTTCAAGCTTATATGCACTCCTTACTAAGTGAAGTTGAAAGCTCACCCCCTTTTTTCACCCCACAGATTACTTACAGTGAGTGATAGTACCTGCTGTGTACGTGATATAGGCTGGTGGACGAGACCTCCCCAGGCTATTGCTTGTACGCATGAGAGGTATAATTCAATTAATTTTGTAACCCAGACAATTAAGTAATACAGACACTTCTATTTAAGTGACATTGGGATGTAATCAGAATGGTATGTGTATAACAATTGGGTTTCATTTGATATAATATTAATTGGTTAAGAGATTGTGAATGTTTGAATGATCCTCGGGATATATGGTTGAAGAGGTTGTCTGACATTGTACAAGAATGCACCTTGAGTAGGAAGTTTAATGTAAGAAAAAATTTAAATTAGTCTCATTTTTCGCGCTCTCAAGATGTCACATGCTTTGTGCATGAGGTCGTGCTGGAGTTTACTCACATGTACCATTTTTAAAAGAGATGGCATGAAATAGCCGTGCTAGAGCCCTGTGCAGATTGTGTGTCGCACCAATTTATATGCTCGTACGTGCATTTTGAGATATGGCAGAGGGCTATCAAAACTATTATTGGGTCTATGGAGTATGTCGTACCGTGTATAAGACATGAAGAATATTATACCGTGTATGAGACACGGAGTACATTGTACCAAGCATGAGACACGAAGTACATTGTACCGTGAGTACTTGAGAGTACATGGAGTTGTAGGACTGGTTAGCAGTGGGAGCGGGTCCTAGAGGGGTCTGGCATGCTCCGAGGCCAAGTCCTCAGTTGTTAGCTGGCGGTTGAAGATTTGACCTTCCTCCCGTTACAGCCATGTGATGCCCCGCACACCGGGTATGTGTAGCTTGGGATCACCGAAAAAATGGGAATATGATCATAATCCTCGAATAAGTACTCGCCTATCTCACCCGATATTTCTTACTTAAATTGTTACATGATTTTTATGAAATTGGGTAGACCCGAGGGATGGGTTGAGCCTCGACATGTGACCATGATTTTGTGTTTTATACAACTGTAAATGTTTATGAACCAGGGTAAGCCGGAGGGATGGGTTGAGCCCCTATTTCCATGTGTTGACATGATGTAATGCCATATTTTGATTTGATTTGAATGAAATGGCATGATATGATATGATTTACAAGCTATATATGAGAATGCATCATTTTTGCATGAATTATCGATGTTTATAAACAAGCATGATTTACATATGTTTTAATGAGAAAGATACATGCTTTAGATGTGAAATTAAAAGGAATATTTCATGGCATGATATTATTTTTAGTAGATAGTATGGTTATCTACTTGCTTACCTGATTTCCTTATTGAGCTAGTGAGCTCACCCCTTTCATTTTCCCCCTTTCTACAGAGCATTCATAGTAGATAGAGTACGGCTGAAGACTAACATTCCTTTTGTCCGCTGCATTTCCATCGAGCGAAAGGTATACACATCACGTACGATTTTGTATCTGAACATATAAACAACACAGTGATGTAAACATATGTAAAAATTGGGGATGTATTTTTATATTAAAATAGTGAGTTAACATATGGTACAAAGTTATTTACATTCAATAGATAGATTTTATTGACATGTATGTATGGATATCAATGGATGACATGGTAAGTAAAGGTGATGTTACTAATGCTGAATCACAGTGCAACTGTTGGTGGTTGAATTATGACAGAAAGAAAGGTAAGAAAAACGTGAAAAATTTGATGTGGTTTTTGGTAAAAGTCGGTCGTTACATTTATTTATGCCTGAACAACAAAGAAAACCACCCCTACTTCCCAATTTACTTCATGCCACCAGTAAATTAGAAAACCCCTTTCACGTTTTCCCTTTTTAGAAAATATCCAATCACGCTTCTCCCATTTACGCCACCTTTCACGCCTCTTTGCTAAAGGGATAGACAAATCTTTGTTCCCTTGTTCTCTTTCACACCATCTCTCAAAATAGAACATGATTTTCTATTTTTCTCATTTCATGCACAAACAGATTAGGGGAGAAACCTTTTGCATGTGTGTGTTATGAGTTTCTAAGTAGAGATTTAGAGTGGGTTTAGTCAAATTTTAGAAGGGAAACAATAAACCAACACTGACCTTGAGAATTTTTAAAAGATAGTTTCGGTCAAGCAAGGATAAAGATTATAGGAATTAGGGAAAATTCTAGTATATGAATTGGGAATTTCGGTCACCAGGTGAGAATCCCAACCTTTTTATTTAAATTTATAATTTAAACAACATTTGAATCAATGTTCCAACTATATAATAGATTTAATTGTTGAAAGGTTGCTTAGGTTTTTTTTTTTTTTTTTTTTTTGCAAATGCAGTTTCGACCACTAGAAGTAAATTGGGGATTTTCTGTTTGCACTTGAACTTTATGATTTAAATCAGTAAATTATGTTAGTATCAGCTTCGTCATATAATTTTTATAACTAATTAAAGGGGTACAAGATAAATTAGGTTAATGTATTTACTTCCAACTGAAATAGACAAATAGAGAATATGAACTAAATCTAAAGTTTTAACTTAGAATTCCAGAATTGAATTTTATAATTGCTAAGAATGTATGCTCAGAAGATGATTAAAGATGTCTAGGGTAGGTGAAAACCTATTTAGTGATTGTGGGCATGAGTAAGGACGGTGAGTTATAGTATTAGATTTAGCAAATATAAACATTGATTATTCTGAAAATTCATTATGGTCATGTGTGAATCATAGAGGACAGCATAGGAGTGGACTTTATATTGGCCATAATATTAATAATTCAAGTGATAAAAAAAGGCGACGTGTTCGCAGTAGTGTAGTATGCCTAAGGGTACCTAGTGTAGGTTAGCGCACAAGATGATAAGCGAATTTATTCAATTGATATTAAACTAAATGTAAATGGGTGCTAATGGTGCCTTGTTGTTATATATGAAATTTGCAACAAATACCTCTTCGAGTAATAAGGCGGGTGAAAAGGAGGTATAGGCACATATATGCGTGCCTAAGGCAAGGAGGAGATTTGCTGGCGCGCACTTGGATAGGTAAGGGGTTTATACAATTTGTAGCTAGTAGGATACCTTAGGTTAAATTAAGAATATATTAGAAACCATAGGTCATAGGCATAGCTAGCTAGTTAGGATTTATTTAAACTGCTTATATTCCCAATTTGATTTCTGCATATTTTGAAACTAATGTGGTTTTCATAAACTTTTTGTAAGAAAGCGATTAAAGCATAAGGGTGAGTAGTTGGCATAATACTTGCACCTTGCTTTCACATTTTTAATAATCGCATTTGTTTTTGCATGGGCTATACCAATTGTCGTGAGAAAGTATTGAATTTCTTGAGTATTACTATCGTTGATGAGTCAGAAAGCATGTTTTTTCTTAAATTATGAATTGTTTGATTTCGAAGCTTGATTCATGTTTGACATACAAATGCCTTCTCATGAAAATAAAGATATAATTGTTTTGAGATTGTTGGTGATCCCTGAAAATGCCTTTGTGGCAGTCATGTCCTGTGAGAGCCATCTCTAGCACCGGTAGGAGGTTTTATGTAATTACCCTATGGTGCCAAGTGCTTCACAGGGATGTCTGTGTGGCATCAAGTTTATGGGACGTAAGAGCCATCTCTAGCACCGGTAGGAGGTTCTATGTGATTGCCCTATGGTGCCAAGTACTTCACGGAGATGCCTGTGTGGCATCGAGTTTATGGGACGTGAGAGCCTCCTCTAGCACCGGTAGGAGGTTCTATGTGATTGCCCTACGATGCCAAGTGCTTTACGGAAATGCCTTTGTGGCTTGGATTTTTAAGCTACCTACTATTGTAGATCTTGATTCCATCTTCAGTACCCTAGTTCAGACCTGATCAGTCTAGGATAGGGTGGTAGTCACTATGGCCATAAGTGTTTACATTGTGTAACTGGTTCTATGACAAGTTAAGGATTGTGCCACATCTCTCCTATTTATATTGAATATTTAATTAAGCTTATGTATGTTTTCGTGCTGAGTACACCTATTTACTTATGTTGAACGTGCATGATTTTCTTAAGTTTAAAGTGCATGATTTCTAGGTTTTCAAATAAGCGAACAAAGCATATTTAAGTTGATTTACAGATTTAAAGGCATAATTGTTCTTACTTTGCAATCATGTGTTTGCAACTCAATAACCAAAATGTTTTACCTCATTATAGTTTTGTGATGCATTGATAATAAATTAATATGAAGTGATCATATAGCGGGTATTTACTAGTTCACTTGTATCGATTTCTTACTGAGTGTGTGGTTGCTCACCATTTCTTTAAAATATTTTAGATTAACTCGTGGGGTGAACTGCTCGGAACCGTTGGTTCCTCATGCTAAGCGCAAGATTCTTGTGCTAAGTTATATGCAACAACAAGTGTAAAGTTTTTGTTTCAAACTTGTATGTACGCATGGATTTAAGTAATGGTCATTTGGGATGTATTAACTGATTTTAGAGTATTGTTCTTATGCTAGATGATATATACTTATATAGGTAATACATCATCAAATCGAAATCTTACAGGTTCTTTTTTCTATTGTCAATAGTTAGCTACTTAAGATTAATGATATCATTTTGGTATGAATGCGATTGCATAGTTGTTAGTTGTGGATATATAGGGTTGCTCATGTGATTGAGATTGTGGTTATTGGCTGAATATTGAACTTGTTTGCAGGTTGGGTTATGTCCAATTGCAGCTGTTATACTGCCCAAATTTCTAAAAAAATAGGACTTAAATAAAATCCTCCACATATTAGTTTAAACGTTTTGAACCTATATCAGACACGGAACTACAAGAAAAAGATCCTAAAGAAATAATAATAAATGTTAACGAAGGTTAATTCACTTTAAAACGTTTCCGCCTATATATGCACTTAGGGATAGTTGTAGATGTCACAGGTCATGATAGGTATGCACAGAGTCATGTTAGTACACGTTGACTAACTCATTATGAATTTTTGAGGCATGGAATAACCATAATGTATATAAGGATTTATTTTAGCACATGAGGTATAATGATGATGATATTGAATTAGTCATGATTTTTCATTGATGGATTTGTGAGGATATAGATATAGTACTTGGTGAGTTATGTGCGTATGAATTGATGCTGCTACATGGTGTATGATGAGAATATTATGATGAAATGGTTATGGGCATGTCCATAGAATGAGTAATTAAGTGATCGCCTAATGTTTCATGAAATTGTGAATTGTCGCGAATATTTAGTAACATAATATTTAAACATCTGTGGAATATTACGAGGATCCACAATGATGATCGAGGTTTTAGTATTCATAATATGATTAAAATGTGGTTGAAATTGTTTAGAAATACTATCATAAGATATGGATTGTGAATGGACACCACTTAGGGATGATATGAACATTGAAATGGAGAGTTAGTGATTGTGGATTGTATTGAATGTCTATAGTTAAATATTCTTAACATGTATGATTGATTAAAATGTTAATGGAATGATGTGTAGTGAATTGGAATGGTGTGGAAGCTTGATCTTCGGTTTGGCAACTTAAAGGAACTATATTATAATCTTGAGGTAAGTGGGTTAAGTAAATATTGTTAATATCATCTTGTAGGAAATATTTAAATTTTTATTAATAATTAAGATAATTTTTGAATTAAGTGATGCAAATGTTATTGGTTTGACTACTGAGATAAGTAAAGATGAGATATAAAATGTGATTAAAATGTGATTCTAGATAGTGCTTGTGTTAGGATGAAAACCTTGTTTCTGCCTTGCGTGTTGAGGCTAACCAAGCTTGTATGTTGGGTGAAGTGAAATATGTATGTGCTTAAGTGATAATGCTAATCTTGTTTGTCCATATGTAAGTTATGCACAAGTATCATGGCTTGCATTAGAATACACTAAGTAGCAATACAAAATGTATAGTGGAATTCCATTGATGCTTATGTGATAAATAGCATGTTTGGTTCAAGCTATTTTTATGTATAAGTTTATAACTACTTGCATTATGTTTTAGCTTGAAAAGTTATGATTTCAAGTTCACCTTTCAAATAATCGTAATTATGCATATTTGAAACTCAAAACAGTTTTGAACAATGCTTTGAAAATCGTGTGTCAATTAGGCAAAGAGGATAACATTTTGATCCTTCTCTACGATCGTGGGAACCACTTCTAAAATCCTAAAAGAGGCACATGTTACACAAAAATTTTGATACGTGATCAGTTTTGTGAACTCTAATGTTTTGATTCATTTTTTGAAAACGTGGGAGCCACTAGCGAGATTGGAGTAAATTTGGCCATAGTGTTGTGTTGCTTGCGACACTTTCTCCATCACTAGGTAGGATGGATATGAAACTGTATAAGTGATCAAGGTTATGCCTAAACTCTTTCAATTATCTGTTCTGATATCAGTATCGATATCTGCATCTATTTAGTGATTTGAGGCTTTATGCCTAAATCCATCGATTCTAAGTTTTTGTAAGATTATTCGTATTGAACTAATTGCATAAAAAATCTGATTTGAATGAGTATATTGAGCAATTGCATTTCCCTATGTTCAATTTGCATCTTTGATATGTGATATGTTATTTGGAGATATAGTTAGTGTGTTAGGGCTTAGGGAAATGAGGTACTTAAGTATCCTTTCGATTAATACATCGTATAGACTTAACTTTAAAGTGTGAGTCAGGGTAGATATATCTGACATCAAGATATAATATCATACGTACATGTCACATTGTTTTTGCTCATGCATACGCGTGCATATAGATCAACATGAGCCTAGCATCCATTTACTAAATGTGAAAACCCTAAATTTCATATATTAGACAAGTATAAGACCCATTTGGGTAGTTATGTGACTAAGCGAATAGAAATAAATCGTAAAATAGTGATGTTTCGGTTTCTGGGCTGAAAGGGATAACTCACATACCGAGAGGCTCATGGGCACCATGAGAGTACGCACCCACCTAGAAATATCTAAATCATCATAAAATGATGATATATGACCTCAGGTAAGCCATTCAGACCCATAAAATTACGATTACTACATATCTAAAAAAAATGAAACAAATGTTAACATGACGATTTTATCCATTGGTCGAATTTTCACACATGCTAAATGGACACTAAAAAAATGATTTAAGGGTATTAAATAAGTAATGTCAAGCCCTTTAAATTGATATGTCAGCCTCTGATCGAGAAATAATATGATCAAATAAAAAAAAGGCTAAAATAAGCGAAACCGGGTGAAATTTGAAAATATCTTGTAAAGCGTATAACAAAAGTTTACCAAATTAATTCTTAAAGCATATCATACGCCACTTTTTCTATTGTGAGCATTTAATGGTCAACAACCCCTTGCAAAAGCCATTAAAATGCCAAAAAAAATCACGTAAAATTAGCTAAAGTGAGAAAATGCCATAGAAATGTAAGAAAACCTTCAGAACCCTTTTTGCAGTGGCTTTTTCACCCATTTTGGACCCAATTCAACTTTTCCTTCTTTTTACAAAGTTATTTCCCTAAATCTCCTCTACAACATATCCAAATTTGGTGGCTTAATTCCTTAAGGATTAGCAAGGATCTAAAAAAAAAAAAACATTTTCGATAAAATCTAGATATAGAGAGTTTGTTGCTTCCAAACCATGAATCTTATAAATGTTAATTACGGGTTGATATGGAGTATTTCTATGGTCTTAGATTGAATCAAAAAGGTTTTCATTGTGGTGGGCATGATTCGGCCGAAATAGGTTTTTCATGGTAATCTTGTTTTCAAGCTTTAGGATTAGGATATATTGATTAATTTATGGTACTATGAGCATATTTGGTGTTAAAGTGGATTGAAATTACATGAATCATGCACTTATAGCTATGACCACATTGGTTTCTAAGGGAAATCATGTGTAATTCATAGGGCTTTTAACATATGATGCGTAATCCTTATAACTAAGCATGAATTTAATGTAATTGTAAAATAAAATTGATGATCTGACATGCATAAGCATTCGACCAAATGAAGGGCATTATAATAATTTCACCATTTCATTGTAATTTCAGTGTTATGTAAGTGTTAAGTAAGCTTCAATGTGGTAGGTATAACTGGATTGATCAGAAAGTAATAATTGATAGCTTTTGTCATTTTTACTGCTAATGTGGACTTAAGGAAAAGTTTGATAAAAGTATGGCATTGAGTGGCATTTGTAAATGTAAAAGCTGTTTGAAATGAAATCTAAATCAAACGTGTGATTTGTAGACTTCTGAAGTGAGATGTGTCAAAGCTATTCGGTCAAGACAATTATCATTTTGCAATCAAAGCGCTCTTTGTAAGTGGACCATGCTTGTTATAGTGTGTATCTCATACGAGGTAAGTAAACCACTCAAGATACATGACGTATAGCGTATGTGATAAGTTAAATGTATGGAATGCAAGCTAGCATCATACGACATAAGTTACTTTTATAAGATATAAGTTATTGATATCATAAATGAATGTAAGCATGGAAAGTGTGATCGAATGAAGTATAAGTTCTATATATACTAAGTGTATAAGTGACTGAATGATCTGTGTATGGCACTTATGCATATGAGTGTATGTGACTGATTATGGATATGAACTATGTATAAGTATATGTGAATGAATGTGGATAAGAACTGTGTACGAGTATATGTGATTGATTGTGGATAAGAATTGTGTATAAGTATATGTGATTGATTATGGATAAGACTTGTATACAAGTATTTGTGATTGATTGTAGATAAGAATACTGGAATTCGAAATGTTATATGATTTTCTGCGCAGGGCTAGGTAATGATCCTATATACCCAGGTTATATTGCCAGAATTTCCTAGCTATAATAAATTATAAGAATAAGAAATCATGTCATACATTCCTCATGTTTTCTGTCAATTTCATTTGTTTTCATAGCCATGTTTTGAGTTATACTGCATCATTATGCCTAGCATGGTGTGTGTGTGAGATTTTTAAGCTTGCATTGATTTTTATATGCATAAAGAAAAGCTTTAAAATCTCACTTTTAACATGTTGAACCAATGGCATATTTTGCCTATTTCTTTTCATTTTAGGTTTAAGCTTATTCCGCTTTTATCCATACTATGATATAATTTTTCGAAACATGCTTTCAAATCGCTTTTATAGCTTCTAGCTATTTTTCAAACCTATGGAAGTAAGTGCTACATTGTGTGAGTCACCTTTAAAATCCGTAGAGTTTTGAAATAGACTTTAAATGTTTTAGAGATAAATAATACTTTTAATATTTACTAGATCAATAAGCATTATGGGACGAAAGGCATCTCTTAATGACCTCTTCGATTTATGTAGTATAGGTCCGACAATAGTTGTAGACCTATATGAAATCCGTTACAAGTCCAACAACAGACTTAATTCCCTTACTAAGAGTATTTGTGGCCATGCTTGAGCTACCTTCGTCTCGGCTAGCTATTACTCATTGATTTATCTGTGGGACTTTGGCGACATGAGGTATCTCATGATGACCTTGATGACCTTTTTGTTTATATGGTAGACCCCATAATAGTTGAAGACTGATAACTCAATGAAAATAGAGTTATTTTGTGGTAATTGTCTTCATTATTTAATTAATCCCCTTATTATATTGTTAATTATCCCGTTGTATTAATTAATTTTTTCATGTTTTGCTGATAAATAAATTATAGATGATTCTCAATCATTTTGGTAGAAAACAGACTAAAAATGATCAAGAAAGGAGACTCGGCCACTACAAGACAAAGAGAGGTGGATTTTCGTCATGTAGCATAAGTCATCATCATCTCTCTCTCCTTGACAATTAGTATGCCACATGTCCACATCTTACTCATTATTGAAGGATAAGAATAAGAGACACATTGGCCAACAAATTGAAGAAACATGCTCTTACCATCTTGCATGCTTACATGGACAAAAGGATTAGGAGACCTTAGTGACATGGAAATATTCCATTTGGAGAGCCAATTACACGAGGACAAGTGGCTAACCTTGCCAACTCATCTAGGATAGAAAATGCCCCTTATACCATTGTATTAAGTGACCATTTAGAGAAAAATATGAGGGAAAAGGAGGGGTCAGCTTCTAGGATTTATTTTAGTATATTTTTTCATTTTATTATATGTTATTTTTAGTGTAGAGAGCAGCTACCATTTTTCTCTTTAAGTTTCCTTCATTTTCTTCTTGTTTTGCAACCTTATTCATCAAATCTAGTTATTTTACTGCAAATTTGTATTTTCTTCTCAAAGCTTTGATGTTGAATATCATTTCCAACACTTTCATCATCTTCTCCATCTTTTTTTTTCTTCTCTTTTTTATTGTGATTGGGTTCTATGAGGATGACAATTTGAGAGGTTACAAAATTACCTTCATAGCTCTTGTTCTTGAGCTTGATCTACACTTATTTTGCTTAGTTAAAGTTATTTTACTATTCAAGAATTTTTTAGTTGCTATTGGGTTATTTCTTTACTGTTTTCAAGCTTATTCTCTTAAACAAAAATTATCACAAGAAGTTTTAAAAACATTGGAATCAATTTCAAAAAGTTAGTATATTATAGGATGAATATTACGTTGTTTGGAAAGATTTTCTTTTGTTTCGGTCCTTCAAGTGACGATGATTATAGCAGCTCCCTTGTGTTTCAATTTGAGTAATTTCCAGTCTAGTTTGCAACAATTTATTGTTTTTTATAGTATTGCATATATTAGTAAATGTTTAGCTAGTAATAAGTGGCATCATGTTGGTGTATAGCCAGTGTATTGGCTTTGTCATCTTCTCACCGTTTGAGGATAATAGGCATCAGTCAGTTATGGTTTTGGGGTATTATTTGTGTCATGTAAAGGGTTAGTTGCTTAGGTATAAGTCATCATAGGATTAAATATTACAGGAGTAAATATTAGAAATTGGTTTTTCATTAGATTTTATGGCATTTTAATGACATTTTTCATCTTAACATCATTGCATTTAGGCGTGCTGTTCGGGATCAATTGTGCTTGTCGTTTGAGGTTATTTCTAGTGTCTTTCAGGTAGGTTTAAATAGAGTTTGCAAAAGTTGTCTTGAGCCCGAAAACCTGCACGACCCCCACCCGAGACTGAACTTGGGACCAATCTGAGTTGACCAAAAACGTCAAAGGCTCAAAACCGAAAAAATCCGGCTCGAAAAAACCCAAACTCGAAAAAGATTGAACCTAAAAAAGATCAAATCTAAAAAAAAATCCGAACTTGATACAACCTGAACCCAACATAACCCGACCCCGATATGACCAGAACTCGAGATCGACAGAACTCGAGCCCCAAAAAACCAAATTGATAACCTTAAAAACCCGAATTATAATGATATGATTATTTTATTAAAAAATAAATAAATAAATAATGATATACTTTTTCTAATTAAAATTTATAAAGTTTTAAAATAATTATTATTTATTACACAATTATATCAATAATGTATTATCAACAAAATAAGTATTTCGTTTTTAAATTTAATTATTAAATAAAATTATTCTAAAACACAATATATATATATATATATATGAATATCAAATAATTTTTAATATCCTACTTATTATATTTAAAATAATAAATAATAAATATATTATTAAATACAAAATTGAATTTTATTATAAAACAATTATTATACTATTTTATTATATTTATTTCATATTAAAATTTTAATTTTAATATAATATATATATATATATATATATATATATAAATCATTATATATGTAACATTTGCTTGAATTTGATATTTGTGCAAAAAAATTAAGAACACTATTAACAAAATTAAATTTAAATTATATTTTCTTAGAGTTTCAAATATATAAAAATATTAAATTTACTTGAACATAAAAGGCATAATTTTAAAATTAAAATATATTGTTTTTAAATTTAAAAGAAAAATTAAATAACTAAATCAAACAATACAACTATAAAAGTACAATGTCCAAAATAAATATAATTAAATAAAAATATTCTTCAAGTCGTAAAATGTGAGATCTGAGAATTTCAGACATATTTTATTGATGTAATAATAATTTGAGTATAATTTATTGAGCTAAGTGAATTGTGGGAATTATAATTGGAGATTTATGTGTTAAGTGTGTAAAATGAGCATGAAGTATGAGGACAGATCGATCTGGGGGAAGGAGAGATCGATCTGGTGAGTTAAAAATGACGAGGAAGGGGAAATTTGAGGAGCAGATCGATCTCCAATGGAAGAGATCGATCTCCTTATGAATCTGTTTGAGAAGGGATCGATCTCATGAGGAAGAGATCGATCTCCAAATGAATCTGTTTGAAAGAAGATCGATCTCATGAGGAGGAGATCGATCTCCAAATGCTTCTGTTTGGGGAGAAGATCGATCTCCTTAGGAGCAGATCGATCTCATAAAGCCATAAAGAGATCGATCTCACCCCTCGACAGATCGATCTCCTAGGCATAAAATTGCCCAGATCGTCCCCAAATTTCAAACACAGATCGATCTCATCAAGAGGCAGATCGATCTCCTACCTCCAGTCTATATAAGGAACCCGTGTTTTCTCTGCAATTTCACTTTCTCTCTCTTCCAAAACCTCCATTTTTCTGAAAACCTAGTTTCTCACTCCTCCAAATCGCCCATTTTCGGCCGAATCAGCTATTGTGGTAAGAAGGAAAGTTGTTCCTCATCAAAAGGAGAACAACATACTTGGAAATCGAAGGACGAATCGGATCGAGGCGTGAGTTGTACGTCTCACAAGCTTTGGGTAATTTCTAAACCTCGATCTTGATATTTGAGCTGATTTTGATGTTATTGGTGGTTGTAATTGTGTTGAAATAGTCGAGAAATGATTAGGGATTGATGAATTTCAATGTAGTTGGAGTAATATAGATATTTGGTGATTTTGGTGATTTTGAGAATTGTGCTATAAATGGAAATATAGACAATGTGGAGAATTAGCCTAGATAATTGGCATGAGGAATGTAGGACATTGAGATATTGAAAATGAGGTTGTAGTTTAGGGTTGAGTTACGAGAAATCAAGAGATTTGAGGTGTTATGAGCAATTATGCTCGATTTTGAGAATTGAAGTTTATGTGATGTTGAGTATTGATGTTTTGACATCGTTTGGACAGCTCGGGAGTTCCAGAGTGGAATGCGAGGCTAGTCCGTGATACGGGGGAACGATTGCACTATACGAGGTGCAAAGAGGTAAGGGAAATCTAAACCATTTGTGTATGTGATTTGTAAACTGTTATAGCATGATTTATGATTTATAAACAAGCATGTTGAGTGTTTTGTGTTGAGATTAAATTGCACACAATTTTATAGCCGGCTGGAGCCCAATGTTTTATGAGTTTATAACTGGGCTCTACGTTAAGGCAACATTGAGATTTGAGAAATGTGTGCGTGTGCTTTGCCGGTTAGAACTCGGTTTTATTACGTTTTGTGTTGAGTACAAAACGATTTCAAATGAGTTTTATGAGAGAAAAACCATTACGAGTTCTACGTGAAGGCAAACCTGTCTTATGTGATAAGACTTGGGTGTGTAGTTGTGAGTACACACCGGGCATTGCTCTGGTAGCATGTAAGCCCGATTTCTTCTCCGTTCTGGTAACGTGAGAATAACCTATTCTGTGGCTGTGCCACGTTGAGATACCCCCTTGGTGGCTGTGCCACGTTATACCCATTGGTGGCTGTGCCACGTTGAGATACCCCCTTGGTGGCTGTGCCACGTTATATCCATTGGTGGCTGTGCCACGTTGAGATACCCCCTTGGTGGCTGTGCCACATTATACCCCCTTGGTGGCTGTGCCACATTATACCCATTGGTGGCTGTGCCACGTTGAGAAACCCCATTGGTGGCTGTGCCACGTTATACCCCATTGGTGGCTGTGCCACGTTATACCCCAATTGGTGGCAGTGCCACGTTGAGAAACCCTATTCTGTGGCTATGCCACGTGAGAAATTAAATCAGTGGCTTTGCCACGTGTATTTTGTGGCTATGCCACGTGAGAAATTAAATCAGTGGCTTTGCCACGTGTGTTTAGTGGCTGCGCCACGTGCATTATTTCTACTGTGATTTTATCACGTATTTTGAGAAAGCGTTTATCGCGTTGTGTTCACATGCTTTGTTAATGCTCTAGAGTGAGCCTTTTTACTTCATGTTTTCACATGACTTGACACATGAGAGTGTCGTTTTGAGTATTTTCATGCTATGGTTTTCAAATGAGTTTCACATACAAATAAATGTTTTGTGATGTGCATTTTGGTTTATGAAATGAGTCCCCTACCCCCCTTACTGAGCGATTTAGAAGCTCACCCTGTTTTTCTTTCCCCCCAGAGTTCTTCAAGTGAATAAGGACTTCCCTGCGACGTACGGAGTAGTGGCTAGTGGAGGATTCGAGCTCCAGGCCATATATATTGTATCTTAAGGTATATTTATCTTTTCATGTACCCAGACTATTATTGTAATTACAGACACTTAATGTATAACATTATATGGGATGTATTAGGATTAATTAACTCGAGATGGATTAATGTATTTGATATGATATATAAATTCTAGTGATGAGATCCTGAGGCATAATGATCATGATGATGTATGACACTGCACAGGAATACACCTTTAATTGTGAATTAACGAGTAAAAAGTTTTAAATTTGCCATATTTTCCGCATTTTCGGGGCGTGACAGAGTTTTCTTGGTATCAGAGCTTAGGGTGTCTAGTACTGTCAGTGTCCGTTAAGTGAAATAGAATACATCCCAAGTGTCTGTAATAGTCTGGTCATGAACTGAAATTGAGGATTGAGATTTCAATCGATTTTGATATGTACGCGCAGGAAACGAGTTGAGATTGAGAATGAGTAAACGACGAGGTCGTTCGAGGAGGCAGGCAGAGTCCCCTCCACCACCTGTCCCACAACCAGAGAGTCCTAACTCTCGATTTAATCGGATTGAGACCGATGTGAGGCAAGGTTTTGAGCAGATGGCAACGTTATTCGCGCAACACTTTGGAGTTAATGCCTCGGATACTACCCCTACACCACCACCAGGACCTCCCATACCTCCAGTGCCTCCCGTCACTCAGCCTGAGGACAGAAGTAAGGTCCGACTAAAGGAATTTCTGAAGATGAATCCACCCGCATTTAAGGGAAAGAAGGATCCTACAGAGGCTGAGGAGTGGTTGACGGAGTTGAGAGTTATATTTGATTTACTGGGGTGCACCGATTCTGAGAGAGTCAGTATGAGTGCCTATATGCTGAAGGGGAGAGCTCGAGATTGGTGGATTACTACCCAGGGTATCTTGATGTCCCGCCAGGATGTGATTGGTTGGGAAGAGTTCCAGACAGCTTTTAGAACCCAATATGTACCACGAGCCGCCCAGAGAAGGAAACAGGCCGAGTTTTTGAGTTTGGTACAGGGTGACATGTCGGTGGATGACTATGAGAGCCAGTTCACCGCACTACTGAGATATGACCCAGAGACCTTCAAGAGTGAAGAGCTCCGCACAGAGAAGTTTGTGTATGGGTTGAAGCCCGTCATTAGAGATAGACTGATGGGGCTATGTATTACTGAGTTTGGAGATGCTCTGAGACGAGCACAAGAGGTTGAAAGAGGGATTGAGATGGTACAATCCCAGAATGAACTCAGAGCGGTGAATAGAGATAAGGGCAAGAGGCCAGCACTTTTCCAGTCAGAGGCTCGGAGAGGTTCCTTCAGAAGAGGAAGGATTGAGGTGCAGAGGGACAGTTGTGAGCGACCCAGAGCCTATCCTATTATCAAGGAGACCCCACGATATGTCAGGCCGGAGATGAGGATTTGTAGAGACTGTGGCCGATCGCATGAGGGAAGTTGTACTGGGTCGATCCATGGATGTTTCAGATGTGGTGACATGGGTCACAGAGTGAAGGACTGTCCCCAACCTCAGATACCACATGCTTCAGAGCCCGCTAGACAACAGCCTCAGAGAGTGGATCCCCGAAGACGGGCCACTGCGGCAGAGAAAGGGAAGAAACCTGTGGCACAGGGATGTGTGTTTGCCCTGGATAAGGAGACCGCAGACGCGTCAGCGGAAACTATAAGAGGTACACTCTCTGTCTGTAATTATGAGGCTCATGTGTTGATTGATTCAGGATCCACGCATTCGTTTATTTCTGAGCATTTTGCATGTAGATTAAACTTGAAGTTTGAACCTCTAGAATATATACTACATGTAAATACCCCTATGCGTGAATCCCAGAGAACTGAGTTAATCTGTAGAGGATGTGAGATAAAGGTGGGAGATAGAGTAATGTTAGCAGATCTAATCCTGTTGAATATACATGGATTTGATGTAATTCTGGGAATGGATTGGTTGGCAACCAATCGAGTGAGTTTAGACTGCTACACTAAGATTGTAACTTTCTCCCTACCTGAACCTTACAGTGTACGGTTGAGATATTGAGGAAAATGATTATGTGGAATTCTAGTAAGTCATTTGAGAATTTTAACATTATTTTGGAGAATATTAAATATGATTATTTATGTGAAGGTTATGAGACACTCATCTCAGACGATGAGCGGGAACATCCGAGGATTGAGGATATACCTGTGGTTTGCGAATTTCTGGATGTTTTCCCAGATAAATTGCCAGGTTTACCACCAGAGAGAGAGCTGGAGTTTACCATTGATTTGGTACCAGATACTCAGCCGATCTCTAAACCTCCCTACAGGATGGCATTAGTGGAACTTGAGGAATTGAAGAAACAACTACAGGAGTTATTGGATCAAGGGTTTATTAGACCCAGTGTTTCACCGTGGGGAGCGCCAGTACTGTTTGTTAAGAACAAGGACGGTAGTCTCAGATTATGTGTAGACTACCGATTGTTGAATAAAGCCACGGTGAAGAATAAATACCCACTACCCAGGATTGATGATCTACTTGATCAGCTGAGAGGGGCATCAGTCTTTTCTAAGATTGATTTGAGATCGGGCTATCACCAATTGAGGATCAAGGAGGAAGATATTCCAAAGACGGCCTTTAGGATAAGGTATGGCCATTACGAATTTCTGGTGATGTCCTTTGGATTGACGAACGCCCCTGCAGCATTTATGAGATTGATGAACGAGGTGTTCAGAGACTATCTGGATAAGTTTGTGATAGTCTTTATCGATGATATCCTGGTGTACTCTCGGTCGTATGAGGAGCATGCACAGCATTTGTGGTTAGTACTTCAGATACTCCGAGATAAGCAATTATACGGAAAGCTTAGTAAGTGTGAGTTTTGGCTAAACCGGATAGCTTTCCTTGGGCATGTAGTCTCAGAGGAAGGAGTATCAGTGGATCCGAGTAAAATAGCAGCTGTGCTTAATTGGGAAAGACCGAGGACAGTGACTGAGATACGAAGCTTCCTTGGTTTGGCAGGGTATTACAGGAGATTTGTGGAAGGATTCTCGAGGATTGCCGCTCCTTTGACTAAGCTCACGCGTAAGGAGACTCCGTTCATATGGACTGATCAATGTGAGCTCAGTTTTCAAGAGTTAAAGAGGAGATTGACAGCGGCACCTGTGTTAACTATCCCTGAGGGATCAGGAGGATTCTCGGTGTATAGCGATGCATCTCACCAAGGATTGGGGTGTGTGCTGATGCAGCACGGAAGAGTGGTCGCATATGGATCGCGACAACTGAAAGACCATGAGCGAAATTATCCTACGCATGATTTGGAGTTAGCCGCTGTGGTATTTGCTTTGAAGATCTGGCGACATTACTTATATGGTGAAAGATTCCAGATCTTCACTGATCACAAGAGTTTGAGATACCTCTTTGATCAGAAAGAGTTAAACATGAGACAAAGGAGATGGATGGAACTCCTTAAGGATTATGACTGCGAGATTCTATATCATCCGGGTAAGGCGAATGTGGTTGCTGATGCCCTGAGCAGGAAGAGTATGATATCTGCTATGATGATCAGGGAATGGGATTTGTTAGAGCAGTTCGCCGAACTTCGGATCAGAGTTAAAGAGGTAGAGACTGGATTTTTGGCTAGCTTGCGGATAGAGCCCAGGATCATGGATCAGATTAGAACTGGGCAGCGCAGTGATCAGAGATTGATAGACATGGTTAGCCAAGCTGAGCAGAGTTCGCAGTCGGATCTCACCATCAGTGAGGATGGATTGTTGAGATTCAGAGGACGGATTTGTGTACCGGACGATGATACCCTGAAGAGACAGATACTGAGAGAATCCCACTGCTCGCGATACACTATGCACCCAGGGAGTACTAAGATGTACCGAGACTTGATAAAGGTGTATTGGTGGAGTGGTATGAAGCGAGACGTGGCAGAGTATGTGGCCAGGTGTTTAGTATGCCAGTAAGTGAAAGCTGAGCATCGGAAGCCCGGAGGACTACTACAGCCCTTACCTGTACCTACATGGAAATGGGAGCATGTCACTATGGACTTTATTATGGGTTTACCGAGGACCCAGAGAGGTCGTGACGCGATATGGGTCATTGTGGATAGATTGACCAAGAGTGCCCACTTCCTTGCCATCAAGAGTACAGATACTGTGGATGCCTTAGCTGAACTGTATGTCAGCGAGATAGCTAGATTACATGGGGCTCCAGTGAGTATTACTTCTGATAGAGATTCCCGATTTACTTCCAGATTCTGGACCCAGTTTCAGGAGTCCATGGGATCTCGATTGAGTTTTAGTACCGCCTATCATCCTCAGACAGATGGTCAGTCAGAGAGGACTATTCAGACCCTGGAGGATATGTTGAGGGCGTGTACGATGGATTTTAAGGGATCATGGGATGATCACCTGCCCCTAGCAGAGTTTGCGTACAATAACAGCTATCATGCGAGTATTGGAATGGCACCTTTTGAGGCTCTATATGGTAGGAGGTGTAGATCCCCTGTAGCTTGGGAAGAAGTCGGTGACAGAAAGATAAATGCTCCCGAGCTTGTTGAGCAAGCCGTACAGAGTGTGAAACTCATATGTGAGAGGTTACGGGCTGCACAGAGTAGACAGAAAAGCTACGCGGATGTGCGTAGACGGCCACTCGAGTTTGATGTTGGTGATGCAGTATTTCTGAGAGTATCACCGAGCAAGGGTATCATGCGATTTGGGAAGAAAGGGAAATTGAGTCCTCGATACATAGGACCATTCGAGATTCTTGAGAAAGTGGGAGAGGTAGCTTACAGATTAGCACTACCCCCACAGATGTCCGGGATACACAATGTTTTTCATGTATCTATGTTGAGGAAGTACCACCCGGACCCTTCTCATGTTATAGAGTATGATGAGATGGACATACAGGAGGACATGAGCTACACTGAGGAACCCGTCCGGATTCTCGATAGAAAGGAGAAGGTACTGAGAACCAAGAGCATCCCATTAGTGAAAGTTTTGTGGAAACATCACTCAAGGGAAGAGGCAACGTGGGAACTAGAGAGCCTCATGAAGGAGAAATACCCCAATCTATTTTGACTAGTTGAGTTGAATTTGGAGGACCAAATTCTATTTAAGGTGGGGAGGATGTGAGATCTGAGAATTTCAGACATATTTTATTGATGTAATAATAATTTGAGTATAATTTATTGAGCTAAGTGAATTGTGGGAATTATAATTGGAGATTTATGTGTTAAGTGTGTAAAATGAGCATGAAGTATGAGGACAGATCGATCTGGGGGAAGGAGAGATCGATCTGGTGAGTTAAAAATGACGAGGAAGGGGAAATTTGAGGAGCAGATCGATCTCCAATGGAAGAGATCGATCTCCTTATGAATCTGTTTGAGAAGGGATCGATCTCATGAGGAAGAGATCGATCTCCAAATGAATCTGTTTGAGAGAAGATCGATCTCATGAGGAGGAGATCGATCTCCAAATGCTTCTGTTTGTGGAGAAGATCGATCTCCTTAGGAGCAGATCGATCTCATAAAGCCATAAAGAGATCGATCTCACCCCTCGACAGATCGATCTCCTAGGCATAAAATTGCCCAGATCGTCCCCAAATTTCAAACACAGATCGATCTCATCAAGAGGCAGATCGATCTCCTACCTCCAGTCTATATAAGGAACCCGTGTTTTCTCTGCAATTTCACTTTCTCTCTCTTCCAAAACCTCCATTTTTCCAAAAACCTAGTTTCTCACTCCTCCAAATCGCCCATTTTCGGCCGAATCAGCTATTGTGGTAAGAAGAAAAGTTGTTCCTCATCAAAAGGAGAACAACATACTTGGAAATCGAAGGACGAATCGGATCGAGGCGTGAGTTGTGCGTCTCACAAGCTTTGGGTAATTTCTAAACCTCGATCTTGATATTTGAGCTGATTTTGATGTTATTGGTGGTTGTAATTGTGTTGAAATAGTCGAGAAATGATTAGGGATTGATGAATTTCAATGTAGTTGGAGTAATATAGATATTTGGTGATTTTGGTGATTTTGAGAATTGTGCTATAAATGGAAATGTAGACAATGTGGAGAATTAGCCTAGATAATTGGCATGAGGAATGTAGGACATTGAGATATTGAAAATGAGGTTGTAGTTTAGGGTTGAGTTACGAGAAATCAAGAGATTTCAGGTGTTATGAGCAATTATGCTCGATTTTGAGAATTGTAGTTTATGTGATGTTGAGTATTGATGTTTTGACATCGTTTGGACAGCTCGGGAGTTCCAGAGTGGAATGCGAGGCTAGTCCGTGATACGGGGGAACGATTGCACTATACGAGGTGCAAAGAGGTAAGGGAAATCTAAACCATTTGTGTATGTGATTTGTAAACTGTTATAGCATGATTTATGATTTATAAACAAGCATGTTGAGTGTTTTGTGTTGAGATTAAATTGCACACAATTTTATAGCCGGTTGGAGCCCAATGTTTTATGAGTTTATAACTGGGCTCTACGTTAAGGCAACATTGAGATTTGAGAAATGTGTGTGTGTGCTTTGCCGGTTAGAACTCGGTTTTATTACGTTTTGTGTTGAGTACAAAACGATTTCAAATGAGTTTTATGAGAGAAAAACCATTACGAGTTCTACGTGAAGGCAAACCTGTCTTATGTGATAAGACTTGGGTGTGTAGTTGTGAGTACACACCGGGCATTGCTCTGGTAGCATGTAAGCCCGATTTCTTCTCCGTTCTGGTAACGTGAGAATAACCTATTCTGTGGCTGTGCCACGTTGAGATTCCCCCTTGGTGGCTGTGCCACGTTATACCCATTGGTGGC
Source organism: Firmiana major (assembly GCA_033439115.1). Lineage (NCBI taxonomy): Eukaryota > Viridiplantae > Streptophyta > Magnoliopsida > Malvales > Malvaceae > Firmiana > Firmiana major. The sequence continues at coordinate 48,286,418 of CM065905.1, forward strand.
TGTGCCACGTTGAGATACCCCCTTGGTGGCTGTGCCACATTATACCCATTGGTGGCTGTGCCACGTTGAGATACCCCCTTGGTGGCTGTGCCACGTTATACCCATTGGTGGCTGTGCCACGTTGAGAAACCCCATTGGTGGCTGTGCCACGTTATACCCCATTGGTGGCTGTGCCACGTTATACCCCAATTGGTGGCAGTGCCACGTTGAGAAACCCTATTCTGTGGCTATGCCACGTGAGAAATTAAATCAGTGGCTTTGCCACGTGTATTTTGTGGCTATGCCACGTGAGAAATTAAATCAGTGGCTTTGCCACGTGTGTTTAGTGGCTGCGCCACGTGCATTATTTTTACTGTGATTTTATCACGTATTTTGAGAAAGCGTTTATCGCGTTGTGTTCACATGCTTTGTTAATGCTCTAGAGTGAGCCTTTTTACTTCATGTTTTCACATGACTTGACACATGAGAGTGTCGTTTTGAGTATTTTCATGCTATGGTTTTCAAATGAGTTTCACATACAAATAAATGTTTTGTGATGTGCATTTTGGTTTATGAAATGAGTCCCCTACCCCCCTTACTGAGCGATTTAGAAGCTCACCCTGTTTTTCTTTCCCCCCAGAGTTCTTCAAGTGAATAAGGACTTCCCTGCGACGTACGGAGTAGTGGCTAGTGGAGGATTCGAGCTCCAGGCCATATATATTGTATCTTAAGGTATATTTATCTTTTCATGTACCCAGACTATTATTGTAATTACAGACACTTGATGTATAACATTATATGGGATGTATTAGGATTAATTAACTCGAGATGGATTAATGTATTTGATATGATATATAAATTCTAGTGATGAGATCCTGAGGCATAATGATCATGATGATGTATGACACTGCACAGGAATGCACCTTTAATTGTGAATTAACGAGTAAAAAGTTTTAAATTTGCCCTATTTTCCGCATTTTCGGGGCGTGACATAAAATCAAATGAAAAAATTTTCTTAATTCTAAAAAACTACACATACACATAAACATACACGTACTTGTTTCTTGAATACATGAGCAATATTCAATGTAAGCTAAGTTAGACAAAATTGTAAATATATACACACAATTATACATTTCACATGCATGTTCGTGTCAGTAAGCGTGTAAGGTCTGAATGCATAAGAATTATATCTTAAGTTTTATTAATTGTTTCTTAACTTATTAATTATTATGAAACTTTTATTAATTTAATTTTAATGTCTTATGTTTAAAATTTAAAAACATATTATCTAAAGCATAATTAACTAGTTTTTTGAGTCAACAATGTTTTATTAAAACTGATAATTACAATTTCAAGTACAGTTGGTTTCATATTCATATCATATCGTATTATATATATATATATAAATACATACATGTATTATAGTATCATATATGTAAATGGTTAATGAGTAAGAATTGTATATTAACTAATTATAAAAATTTTATTAATTTTAAGAATAAGTAACTAGAAATTATTTTTTTATTTTTCATTTATATTTTTGGCTCAATAATATTTTATTAAAATTGATAATTACAATTTTAATTACAATTTGCATCATAAGTGTGAAAACCAAAATTTTTTCACTTTATTTCTTAATTGCAAAACTAAGAAGTAATTGAGAACTCGAAATAATATTTTGCAGGCTAGAAAACCACTGAAGCACTCGGGTTAGCGGCGTGGTGCCCGTTGGCACGAAAATCGAGTTAAGACTTAAGCTCGAGAATTTCTTAAGAATTTTATATATGCTCATGAAATGATGATTAGAAATGAAAACTAAGGTATTGGAAGTGAAAAAGTTGTTAAGGTTCAGGTTTTGCACTAAACCGAGCCAATGGGCTCGGAATTAGAAATAAATTCGGAATAAATTCTAGAAATTCTCAAAAAAAATTTTGAAACCATAGAAAATTAATATAAGGCTAAATTTACTTGAGGAATCAAAATCAAGTGGAAATATGAAGGTTTCAGGGATCAAATTAATTTTTAAGGTAAATTAAAAACTTTAAGCCATTATGCTCAGTATTGACCAAATAGTGCAAAATGGGCTCAATCGGGAAATGTTTCTCAAACAAGTGACCCCCAAATTTTTATAAAACATACTAGGGACATATTATAACACTTTATAAGTGGAAATTTGGAGAAACTTTGACTAAAATTATTTTTTGGAAATTTTTTCAAAGCAGGACAGAAATCAGTCCTCTTCAGTCTACCGACCAAGCTCTCATTTTTGGCAAATTTGAAGACCTTAGGGTAATCAATTTGAACCCAAATTTTCAAGTCTGAAATTATACTTCTTAAGCTTTCAGGAGGCATAAAAATCAACCCAATTGGACTTTCCAATCGAGAGAAATCCCCTCCCCTTCATTCCCGCAGGCGTCCTCCCTTCCCCTCATTGACTGATTTGTCCAGTGACCTTTCGACCCAATTCAGGTGTCAGAAAAGAATGATCAAATCTTCCTCTTCCAGTCCTATATAACATATAAAACATTCAACCACAAATAAGTTTATTGGCCAGGTGAAAAAATCGAAAGAAAAACAGTGGACGGATTTGCCCTGTTTTTTGTAAGTGAAGAACTTGGAGTTTTTGATTCTTTGGTTTGATTTTCTTGTAGTTTTGGATGATTCTAAGTTCTATACATGTTAAATTACAGTTGAGGAGCAATTGGAAGAATAAAAAACATGGTCAACCTTGGTCAAACCCGAGGTAAAGTTGATGGATGATGATGAAGTTCATATATGTTGTTGTTTGGTGTTTTTAGAAGGTTTTTAGTTAAGTGCAATTGGATGATTTAATTTCTATGGATGATTTGAGTTCTAGACAACACGGTGTTGATGTGTTTGTGGTAAAAATTTGATGGATCTAAAGTTGTTATTGGTTAAATTTATACTAAGAAAGCCGATTTATAACTTAACTTAGTATAAAATCGAAAAGTGAAAGAATTAAAAATTTGGCAAAGTGACTAGTATGATTTATGAACTAAAATGAGTCATAAGGTTAATGAAGTAATGAAATGAGAAATTCGAATAATGAAATCTGCCAAAAACGGCAATAAATCGGTAAAATCGAGAAAACCGAAAAAGTTAATCGAAAAGTTAAAATTGATCAAACTTAGAGAAGATAAATCAAAATTGAGTATGTTAAGATGAAATTGATCAATATATAATGAATTTGTATCATTTTGGGCAACTCGGGAATTTATCACGTAAATCGAGATAATCTCGAGAACTGACAATTTTGTACTGCCCCAAGAACTACGAGGTAAGGGAATTTTATAAGTAGCTAGAAATAGCTATACGTATTTTTGGGTAGATTTTTGAAGAATTAAATTGTATATAAATTCTAAATTTGGAAAATATCGGTAGAGACTCGACATAGAAAAATTATCGTTTTGCCCCTACTAAGGGAAATTTTGGAAAAGTTAGGATTGGATTGGAATATGCATAAATAACTTGTTTTGAGTGTTTTCACTATGAAATACTACTTTTTAGCAAATTAAATAATATTTATTACACCTCGAAAGGGTAAATGACGATTTTACCCCTAGGAAGGGTAAAAATTTTCACTTTTCGAAAAAATCATGAAAAGCAAGAACTGAGTGTTCTTGATGAATTTTAAAGCTTTTCAACAAGGATATGGGTAGACTAGCTATAGTTGTATCAATTTACATAAAATAGCACGTGATAGGTGCTGATTTTGGTTTTAAAACCATTCTTTGAAATTAAGCCACCTACATGTTATATGTAAAAATAAAACGTGCTGGGAGCATTGCTCGCACTAGATTTGACATGATTTGTGCATATGACATAGTGCTGGGAGCTTTGCTCACACTAGATTTTTATATGACATGTATAAGGCCTTGCTGGGAGCATTGTGTAGATTATGTGTCACAATAATTTAATAGGCTTGCACGTGCATTTCAAGACATGGCTTTGGATATTGAGATGACATTGGCATGGGGTGAACATTGTACCGTGTGTATAGCATGGAGTATGTTGTACTGTGCCATGATATATGATGTGTAGTTTTCAGACTAGTGATCTGATTAGCTGGCGGGAAGGTTTAGTACCCACCTCTTGGGGCAGCCTCAGATGTAATGTGATACCCCGCACACTAGGATCCGTGTAGCCTGGGATCACAAGGATGTGGCCATAGTCCTAGAGTTATTACCATAATTCTTGCCTAGTCTCGCATGTCTCTTGCTTTGCGAAATCACATGTTACTTATTACTTGATTTTGTGATTTCATGATTTCATGTTTTTGGGAGTGAGTCCTGATATTTTTGGGGTGGATGTGGATTTCAAATAAATGGCATGTCTTGATATAATGTGAATTATTTAAATAGCATGACGTATAATTCCATGCTTTATCGTCCATTTCATGAAATGAATTGCTTTATACGAATGATTTTATCTGGCATAAAAGTATGCATGAGATTTGTATTTAAGTATGATTTCGGAAGAAAATGATTTAATGCATGGCATCATGATCATGTAGATAGTATGGTTATCTACTGGCTTGCATGATTGCCTTACTGAGAGTGTGGTTGCTCACCCTTTCATTTTCACCCCTTTTTCAGATCATTCGCCATAGTTAGTGAGCGGCTGAGAACTTGCATTATTGGTATCCACTGCTTCCCATCATCGAAAGGTATACACACTGTTATCATTTTGTATCTAAACATGTAGCAGCACAGTAATGGTTTTAGAATTTAATATGGGGAATGTAAATATTGAAAAACACGTACGAAGTTGTAATATTATGGTTATAAAATGTAAATGTTTACTTCAGTATAGAATAAGAAATGAATGACATGGTTGACGGTAAGGTATGACTAATACTGAATCACAGCCCAACTGTTGGCGGTGAGATTGTTCATGATAGGGAAAGGAAAAAGCAAAAAATTTGTAGTGAGTTTAGATAAAAAAGGGTCATGACAGAGGTGGTATCAGAGCCGAGTTGGTCTGATGTGAGTCGGTATTAGGAAATAAAAAGTTTACATCCCCATATTACTGTGTTTTGTTTAGATGCAATTATCTATACCGAGATGGGAATTGACTAAGAAAAATTGTTTGGAATGCAGGAATTTAGACACTATGCTTGATACCCGCCGTGGTAGAGGGACGTGAGCACGAGTTAGAGGCCGTAGGGGTAGGTGTGAGACCCCGTACAGGTTAAACCTTGTATATATATGTAAATGAAACCATAAGTATGATGATACACTTGTAATGTGAAGTATATGTGATGTAAGTCCATAAGTTACACACTTGTAATAAGAGTGCTGATTGTACGTACAAGTTGCATTATGTATGAATGTGAAGGAATGGACTTGGATGTGTGATGAATGTGAGTAAAATGGAAAGTAAGTAGTGTGGTAAAATGGATGGAGGATTGTATATGTTGTGCACTTCCATTTAGTTCATATGGTATACCTTTGATTATACAGAGATTTCACACAAGTTTTAATGTGTATGAAGTATTAATGGATGTCATTTTCAAGTCTCAAAGCTGATCGGATGAGAAAATGACCATGGCAGCATATTAAGGATGTTTTGGTATGAATTGCTATAGAAAAACTACAGAAAATCTGGAAAATATGAAGGTCAGATCGATCTCATAGGATGAGAGATCGATCTGGAAGAGCTAGAAAACTCTTATTTGAGCAATGGAATAGAGCAGATCGATCTCCAATGGGGCCAGACCGATCTCCTAAACATTCTGTAATGAAAAGATTGATCTTTAAGCATACAGATCGATCTCCTTAGCTCTCTGTTTAGAGCATATCGATCTCATGCTTAAAATGTCGTAAAAAGAAGGATTTAAAGGGATCAGATCGATCTCCTCCTAGAGTAGATCGATCTCATCAAGTGATTTCTATAAAAAGGGCGTTAAAAATCTTCAGATTTCAGGAAAAACATCACCCTTTCCAAGTACAACCCAAAACCTAGATTTTTCTCTCTAAAATCCACCCATTCTAGTAAGATTTGAAGGGAGACCATTAGACACAAAGTTGTTCATCTTGAGGAAGAGGACAACATAGTTGAAACCTAAAACCTCATTATTGGCATTGAAGGGGCAAGGAACATTTCCCCTTTGAAGCAAGAAGAGAAACTAGATTGGTAAGTTTCTAATGCTCCAACTTAAGCACATTGTTTTGTTTATTAATCTTGAAGTTGATTTGCATTAGTATTGTTAGTTGAAACCATCTAAGTAGTATTGGAACTAATGTGACCTAGAAAATGGAATGAATCTAGTGTGAGAAAGTGTGATTTTGATGAGTTGGTGGTTTGTGGATTGTGATAAGTTGTTATTTGAGTAATGTAGATGATTTGAAGTGGGTAAATGAAGCTACATTATGGATTGAGTGAACTTATGGAGATGAATATGTAATATGTTTGATAAATGCCATAGTGAGGAAAATTCATGAAATATGAACACTATGAGGTTAGCATCGATTTAATGTCAAATTAGAATGAGTTAATAGGCATAAAAGAATCCATAGACTCGAACTATGAGTGGGACGATAAAACAAGGCCTTATGAGCATCAATAGGAACTATAGGTCAAATTGACTATAGTGAACGCATGATGTCCTATTATATGGATCGAATATAATGCGGAATACAATTTTGTGCAGTTTCAGAGAGTCGTTGAAGATGCAATCGAACTACACACACGTATGCAGCTTTAAGGAAGTGGAATCACGTGTCGCGATTCCAGGTAAGGGAATTCTGTGAACTCTTAGAGATATCTGTGCACAATTTCGGTGCTTAAATGCTTTGCTAGAATGCTTGAGATGTTAGGAAATGATATAGGGTGATTGAAGGGTAAAAATTGGGTGTTTGAGAAATGTGCATGAAAATAAAAGCATAATGCTTTGGAAAATTATTTTTTATTGCTTTTTAGCAATTGATTGGTAGGTTGGCTAACATTTGAAAATGAATTGCAAAAGAAATGAGTTGTTTTGGTTTGTTAACCACACTTTGCAAAGAATTTAGCCACCTATATTGTTTTCGTGAGAATGAAAGCGTGCTAGATTATGACTCGCATGAGATTTGATGTGTTTTATACGCATGAGTGCTAGAGCTTAGCTCGTACTAGTTTTCACATGGATTTCATACAGATTTTGGCATGATGCCTGTAGCATAGCTCACATTAGCTGCCCACCTTATTCTTGCCGTACTTGGAGCTTCGGGTAGATTGGGTATCAAACCGATTAAATAGGTTTGCACGTGCATTTGTGATATTTTGACATGTTGATGGCCATGTTAGGAGCATGGAATATGTTGTACCGTGTTGAGATTGTGATATGCCATATTCGGATGAGATCTGCTATGGTACGACGGGCAGGATTTGACCCACCTCCCGTGTTGAAGTAGATAGTGGTGATATCCAGCATACCTGATCAGTGTAGCCGGTATCACAGGATATAGCCATAATCCTAGAGGTTATTTCCCATATTGAATTGCCTATCTCACATATTTATTGTTTTGTGAATAAATCCATATTTGAAATGATTTGTGGGTCAGGACAGTCCGAGGGAGGGGCTGAGTCCTGACAAGTGATGAATTGTTTTAAGATATCGATTTGTTAAAGGTTTTAAAGTGCATTAATGCATGATGTTTAATGCCATGCTTTACTTATGAAATATGCATGATGATTAATGCCATGCTTTACTTATAAAATATGCATGATGGTTAATGCCATGCTTTGAATTGAATTGTGCACTGGGTTTTAATAGCATTAATGCTTTACGTACCATTAACACCAGCATGAACTCATATTTTGAGAAAATGATGAAATGTATGCTTAGAGCATGGCATCACGATCACGTATATAGTGCAGTATCTACCTGTTCGCATGATTGCCTTACTGAGCATGTGGTTTGTTCACCCCTTTATTTTCCCCCTCTCTACAGAGATTTGAGTATAGATTGAGAGCGACTGGAGGCTTATCCCTTTTGGTATCCGCTGCATCCCATCACTAAAGGTATATACACTTGAATTATTTTGTATCTAAACTAGACATAGCAAAGTAGCATTTTGTATGTAAACATTGGGGATGTAAAGCAATTGTAACCACTTGTAAACAGTAACTCTGATGTATTTAGAAAAGTGTTTACTTCTAAAATTATATTGCATATTAAATTGTTATAGATGGATGAGGTAGACATTGACACACAACCCAACTGTTGAGGAGAGTAGCTATTCACGATCATGGAAGGACAAATAATAAATAATGCATGAAAATGCAAAAAAATTGTATGTATTTTGGTAAGTTGAGAGTCGTGATAGAAGTTGGTATCAGAACTGAGTTGGTCTGATGTTTGTCATGTCAAAAATACTTAATAAGTTAGAAAATTACACCCCCATGTTATTATGCTTGTTTAGATACAAATTGTGAGTGTATCAATGGGTTAACTAAGAATTTAATGTGAATGTATGGAATTGAGCAATTATGCCTAATACCAGTTGCAGTAGAGGGGCGAGGGCATAAGTTAGAGGTCGTAGAGGTAGGCCTGGGGGTCGTGTTGAGCCAGAAACACACAAGGCTGAAGAAGAGATTGAGCTGGAGGCTGAGATTGAGCATGCTCCACAGGGTCCAAAGGAGAGAACCGAGATGTCAGGACCCGTTCTCGATCCATGACTTTAACCAAAATCACTGCAAATTTTTCGCATTTTGACTTACCTTTCCTCTCTTCAATGGTTGGGCTGTGATTCGATGTCAGAGTCCTCACTTACCACATCATCCAATATCATACATACATGTCAACATACTATTACTGATTGTACTTGCTTTTATCATACATGTAAGATTATATAAAATCTAATACAAATACATTCCCCATATATATATCGTATACATCACTGTGCTATTTTTATGTTTAGATACACAACTGTACAAAATCTATATACCTGGCGGTCGATAGGAACTAGCAGTGGACTCAGGAATACTATTCCTCGATAGCTCTCGCTCTACTGACGCTCTGTAGAGAGATGTAAAGAAAAAGGGGTGAGCATACAACGCGCTCAGTAAGGAAATCAGGCAAGCAAGTAGATATCTACACTATCTACTCAAAATAATGCTATGCCTTGAAAACATTATTTCCTTAACTCACTTTAAAAGCATGTCTTGAAATATAATATATATATACTTGTACAGATTAAATCCCATGTACAGAAATCATGCTTTCTTTCTCAAATGTAGGCATGTAGTGTAAAACAATGCATCTTTATATAAATCATGCCTTTATGTAAATCATGCCATGTATATTTAAATCACAGTAAATATGGCATTAAATAATTCACAACACAAAATCGGAGTCCGACCCATCCCTCAGGTCTGTTCGCAATTTAAATCAGTCAATCAATGTGATATATCATGTGAGACTTTGTGGTTAAATGCAAATAGTATCCTGGACTATGATCATATCCGAAATGTGATCCCAAGCAACACAGTACTCGGTGTGCGGGGCATCACTGATGCAACGGGAGGATGGTCAGTCCACTACATCCGTCAGCTATGCGTAACACACGGTACAACGTACTCCTCGTGCCCCGGGCATGGTACAAAGTACATCTATGGACTCTACATCATAGCCAGGGTGCCTGCCATAGGACTTAGCCCTTGAAACCATGGAATATCAGCATCACAGTTAGGGTGCCTAACATAGGTCTTAGCCCTCGCACCTGTGGAATATCATACCACATCTCTAATACCCTCATGCTGGCCATCCTCTCAAAAAATGTGACACTCAGTCACACGAGAATGCGGCATGAGTGGGTAACATGTAAATAATATCACATACAGTGCGCGTCTTTGAGTGCGACACACAGTCGACACTACGCTCGAACACTGTTTCACATCACAACCTCAACTCTAGTGCGAGTAAACCTCCAGCAACTAGGTCAATGCATAGTTCATGTATTAAATCAAGTACAAGCAATAGCTTCAGTGTCATGCTATGCATAATATCAAATCAAGTACGAGCAATAGCTGCAGTACTATGTCATGTATAAACCATGAAGAATCGAGTATGAGCAACGCTCCAGTACTCTGTCATGTATCTTATGTAAAACTCGAGTACGAGCTAATTGCTCCAACACTCTGTCATGCATATATCATTTAAAGCTGAGTACGAGTAAAACTCCAGTACTCTATCATGCATGTCATGGAAATCTAGTGCGTATCAAAATCCAGCACTAATGTATGTGGAAAACATATGAAATCCAGTGCGAGCTGTGCTCTAGCACGGTTCATTCTCACATAATATGATAGATGGCTCTTTAAAAAGGGATTGTTTACAAAATATTAAAATCAGCACTATAAAGTGTGCTTAATTCACATCAACCTTAAAATCATTAGCCCATCTAATTATTTTCATGCTAAACAGCAGTTAAACACTCACAATAATAGTTTCCATGCTTTTTGCAACTTTTCACAAAAGTTGACTTTTTGACTAACTAGGGGTAAAATCGTAATTTGCCACTATAGGGTCTCAATAATTTATTATTCACTTTCTTTGACCCTCAGAGTTTTTAAATGAATGTAAAAGCAGATGAAAATACGTGCAGGTATCTCTAACTACTCGCAAAAGTCCCTTACCTCGGATCACGTCAAGTGACCTCACTTCCTCGGTGCTGCTCAATCTCGTAGTCCGATCAGCTCTCAATGTAAACTCCGGAACTATAAATAACCATTCCTCAGGTTAATTATAATTTCCCATTGTATTACACATTAATACAGTCCATTTTCCCTTAATGGGCCTTAATAATCTTTAATGGGCCTAACTATACCTTAAGCCCATTTTCATTTTACTATTCATTTTCGTTGGGCCTATTGGGCTTGTGGGGCCCACCAACTCTTATTGGGCTTGTTCTAGGCCTATTACATATTATTGGGCCTAAAATATTTGGGCTTGGCCCATTGGGCCTCTCGGCCACATGCCATGGCCGAGAGCTATCCATGCCTCGGTTTCACCATGGCATGCCATCCATGCCTATTATTTAGCAAATTTCACTTAGGCTTTTTCACAAACACTTGGTAGGCAACATTACCAATCATCATATACTTCATTTAGGCATTTTATCAAACACCTTGATTGCCAACAAATTACATGTATTAATTAATCAATTTGATTAATTCTAATTACACCATTAACATTAATACATGTACACTAATCCATTTATGTATTAAAATCATATTGACATAAATCAATATCCCATTTCTCACTCTCGGCCTAACCCACTTCATGGTGATTTAATATGTTTCAATGCTTAAAACATATATCAACATACTTAAAATCATTCATACATTAACATATATGAAATTGGAAATTAGAAAATATACCAATTGTTGTGTTCACCCTTTGGCCGAAACTTTGGAGGCTCTCGGTTTGGACTCTATGGCTCCTTGATAGCCAATTCCAACATATGTCAATCTCCTTTCAATTTGGAACAACTTCCATGAAGAATGCAAGTTCCAATTATGCCTAATTCCTAGTGATTTCTAGTGAGAGAAAGCTTGGAAAATATGTTTCAATAGTTTCTTCTTCTAGCCGGATTTGGTGTGATGAAGATGACAATGGTGTGGCTGAATTTATAAGCCATATACTTAGCCATTAAGCTTTACTTTTCAGCCATTTAACTTGACATTCCAAACCTTAGCCATGAGTGACCTTATGAGTCACCTTATGAGTCATAGTTAACTTTAACTATGGTTAGATATTTATCTCATGGGCTTTTCCATTTGGGCTTCTCGGTTTGGGCTTTCTTAATGGGCTTTCGGGCTGAAATTTTTACTATGTCTCGGGCCTTTAATTGTCTCAAAATTTGGCTAGTCAATTGGTCCAACAATTCGGTCTTAAGGACCTAAAAATTTCGATATACGTTTAGTATACCTTAATAGGCTTTAAAATTTTCACCTTAGGCCCATTATGTTTTTAACCATTAAATTTATTCTGGAATCCTTCCGAATAAATTTTCCTTACTTTCAGGGATGATTATCTTGTATTCTAGCCAAGAATATTTTTCCCCAAATTTTCCTCCACACTTAGGTTAATTTTTAACCATGATTAGTCAACTATGGTAAAAGTTCACTTTCTTAACTATAGTTGACTCTTTCCTTAACCATTGACTAAGTTGACTTTTTCTTAAAATTTTGAAAGTGTGATATCTTATGTCTTACACTCTCGTCTTTATATTCCAACCACTCCCGGTGGATAATTATACCCGAAACACCTTTTCTCGTTAAAAAGGTCCATTTTACCCTTTGTAGCTTTTACTCTCGTTTTCTATGTTCGGGACTAAATCAAGCTGACTTCCCTTCATGAGCTCTGTATGCTCTCTTATTTTAAGTTCTTATTTTCAGTCTGAGTGATTTAGAATAACTCGTTTTAGCCTATGATACTCATCCCTCACATTAGGCATTTTATGTAGCTTTTGCGTGTTAAATCATTTCACTAACACTTTAAGTCTAGTAAATACTCTTCTTATGATTCAACTATAATTACATAGTGTTCATACACATAGGAATCATAAGGTATAAGCTACAAAAAATCTAGGTCTGACAATCCTCCTCCACTCAGAAAATTTGGTCCTCCAAATTAGAACCAAGTCAGTCATCAAATAGTGAGGGTACTTCTCTCGCATCAGACTCTCTAGCTCCCAAGTAGCTTCTTCAGAAGCTCTAGCCATCTTCTCTGTCTCATGTTCAGCTCTTTCTGTGAGAACAGATACTTGAGTCTCTTGTGGTCGGTAAATATCTGGAACTTCTCACTACACAAGTAGTGGCGTCATACCTTCAACGCAAACACTACTACTACTAGCTCCAAATCGTGGGTCGGATAGTTTTTCTCATGATCCTTCAGCTGTCGGGATCCATAAGCAACTACCTTCCCATCCTGCATCAACACACAGCCCAGTCCCTGATGCGAAGCATCGGTGTATACTATAAATCCTCCTGAGCTGGTAGGGATAGTGAGAATCGGAGCGGTGGTCAATCGACGCTTCAACTCCTTAAAACTCTTCTCACAATCCTCGTTCCATATGAACAGTACACTCTTTCGAGTAAGACGTGTCAACGGAGCAGCCAACTTTGAAAATCCCTCAACGAATCTCTGATAGTATCCAGCTAAACCTAGAAAATTCCTGATCTCGATGACTGTCCTCGGCTGTTCCCACTGAACTACAACCTCTATCTTAGATGGGTCAACTGATACACCATCTCTTGATACAACATGTCCCAAAAACGAGATCTGTGACAACCAAAAGTCACACTTACTGAGCTTAGCATATAACTCATGCTCCCGTAACGTCTGCAACACGATCCTGAGGTGCTCCTCATGCTCCTCATTGGATCTCGAATACACTAATATGTCATCGATGAAGACGATAACAAACTGGTCTAAATATGGCTTGAACACATCGTTCATCAAAGCCATGAAAGCAGCTGGAGCATTCGTCAATCCGAATGGCATGACCAAGAACTCATAATGGCCATATCAGGTACGAAATGCTGTCTTGGGTATATCTCCACTCCGAATCTTCAGCTGATGATACCCAGACCTTAGGTCAATCTTGGAAAAGACCTGTGCTCCCTGAAGCTGATCTAACAAGTCGTCAATGCGTGGAAGGGGGTATCTATTCTTGATGGTGGCCTTATTCAACAATCGGTAGTCTATACACAATCGGAGGCTCCCATCCTTCTTCCTCAAAAACAGAACCGGTGCTCCCCAAGGTGAAACACTCGGTCGAACAAAACCCCTATCCAACAGCTCCTGTAACTGTCTCTTGAGCTCCTCTAGCTCAACTAAGGCCATGCGATATGGTGGTCTCGAAATAGGCTCCATACTAGGTACCAAATCTATACAGAACTCCATCTCTCTGTCTGGTGGTAACTCTAGCAATTCATCAGAAAAAACATCTGGGTACTCACTGACAACAGTAATATCTGACAACGTCGGATATGCCTTATCCATATCTACCACGGAGGCAATGAAACCTTGATATGTTGAAGGTTTTCCAAATCAGTAATCATGTAAAAATCATAACTACTCCTTTCATTTATTCTTATTAAACTTTACAACATATCTAGTAGGGTTAGGGAACATAACTGTCTTAGCATAACAATCTAAAACAGCATGGTTTGCAGATAGCCAATCCATTCCTAATATTATATCAAAGTCACTCATACTTAGTAATATTAGATTGGCTGTCATCTCCTTATCCCCTACTCTCAACTTGCAGTCATTAAATACATATTCTACAACTTGACTACTATTCATAGGCGTACTAATCAGCATCATCATACATAAATGCGTACGCTCTACATGTCTTGCTAATTTACATGCAAATGAAGGCGATACAAAAGAATGCGTGGCACCAGGATCAATTAAAACATATGCTTCAATATCATAAATCAAGTTGTTACCTCGAATCACATCCGATGAAGCATCAGCTATCCCCTGGTCCAAAGCATGTACTCGCCCTTGACCCATCACTTGTTTCCCCTTCTCCTCTACTGTCGCTCTACCTCTCTGAGCAGACGTACCAGCTGGAGTTCTATCAGAGTCCCTGCCCCTCAGTGGTGCAGTCACAAATGTCTCTGGGCACTCTCTAGCCATGTGCCCTTGTTTCCCACATCGGAAACACACAATAGGAGTTAGCAGACACGGTCTACTTCCATGTTGTTTACCGCACCTTCTGCACTGATCAACAGCAGGTCTCTCTCCTCCTATGACAATACCCTTTGCTGGGGCTGCAGTCGGATAAGTAGGAGGTCTAGCATATCTCTCTCGTGCCTCCTCTATCCGTGATCTCTTACCGAAGAGTTTCTTCCCTCCTCGATAACTAATATCTCTAGCCGACCTCTTCTTCTATATATCTCGGCTACAGCTAAACTTCCCAAACTCTGAAGCATTCCTCTCATAATCCTGTTCACATAGTTGCGCCCTGCGCACTGTTTCCTCATAGGTCACTATGTCTAATGGGACAAACTTGGACCGTAGCACCGGCCTCAACCCGTCGATAAACCTGTGGACCTTCCTAGTCTCAATGTACATGATATCCGGGTCATATCTCCCTAGGGATAGGAATCGAGTCTCATACTCGTCCACAGATAAACTCCCCTGGTTTAGTCCTAAAAACTATGCTTGTAGTTATCGCTGTACGGTGTCGGGAACAAACTGCCTCCTGAAGGCCTCTCGAAATATATCCCAACCAATATCTGTGTGTCGGGATCTCAATATAGGTCGGGTGGACTTCCACCAATGCTCTGCAGCTCCCTTCAGTAGGAACGCAGCAAATGCGACCATCTCCGAGGTCGTACACTCGAAGAATCCATAAAGCTTCTCCAGCTCTACCAACCACTCCTCAGTAGCTACGTGGTCCTTGACCCCACTAAAGGATGGAGGTCTAAACTTCTGAAATTCTCTCAACCGATGCAGATCACATCCATACCCTAATCCAATACCACCCAAAACCGGTGGGGGTGTAGGAGTATCTACAGTCCTCTGTGCATCAGCTGTCTGTGTAGGTGTATCAGGGGCAGCTGCCTCTCCTGTCGCAGATCCTGCCTCCTGTCTCTGCCTACCTGGCATCGTCTGTGCCAGTATCTCGATAATAGTCTCGAGACCATGCTCTAATCTCGTGAAGCGCATCTCAGAACACTCAGGTGCCTCAGTAGCACCTGGAGTCTCATGCATAGGTAATGGTTCGGCAGCAGCTCGTCCCTCGGGTCTATCTCCCTGGCCTCGAGCCCTACCTCTCGTAACTCTACCACTACGCGTATTTGCCATATAGGCAAAGTTCCTGCATTCATAATAATGAATTAGTCCGTTTCCTATTTGGTATACACAATTATATCTAAACACAGCACAGTACTATGGGGATGTACGCTTTCCTATTTTCTAACACCGACTCATATCAGACCAACCTCTGCTCTGATACCATTCTGTCAGGACCCGTTCTCGATCCATGACTTTAACCAAAATCACTACAAATTTTTCGCATTTTGACTTACCTTTCCTCTCTTCAATGGTTGGGCTGTGATTCGATGTCAGAGTCCTCACTTACCACATCATCCAATATCATACATACATGTCAACATACTATTACTGACTGTACTTGCTTTTATCATACATGTAAGATTATATAAAATCTAATACAAATACATTCCCCATATATATATCGTATACATCACTGTGCTGTTTCTATGTTTAGATACACAGCTGTACAAAATCTGTATACCTGGCGGTCGATAGGAACTAGCAGTGGACTCAGGAATACTATTCCTCGATAGCTCTCGCTCTACTGACGCTCTGTAGAGAGATGTAAAGAAAAGGGGGGTGAGCATACAACGCGCTCAGTAAGGAAATCAGGCAAGCAAGTAGATATCTACACTATCTACTCAAATAATGCTATGCCTTGAAAACATTATTTCCTTAACTCACTTTAAAAGCATGTCTTGAAATATAATATATATATATATACTTGTACAGATTAAATCCCATGTACAGAAATCATGCTTTCTTTCTCAAATGTAGGCATGTAGTGCAAAACAATGCATCTTTATATAAATCATGCCTTTATGTAAATCATGCCATGTATATTTAAATCACAATAAATATGGCATTAAATAATTCACAACACAAAATCGGAGTCCGACCCATCTCTCAGGTCTGTCTGCAATTTAAATCAGTCAATCAATGTGATATATCATGTGAGACTCTGTGGTTAAATGCAAATAGTATCCTGGACTATGATCATATCCGAAATGTGATCCCAAGCAACACAGTACTTGGTGTGCGGGGCATCACTGCTGCAACGGGAGGATGGTCAGTCCACTACATCCGTCAGCTATGCATAACACATGGTACAGCGTACTCCTCGTGCCCCGGGCACGGTATAAAGTACACTCGTGGACCCTACATCATAGCCAGGGTGCTTGCCATAGGACTTAGCCCTCGAAACCATGGAATATCAACATCACAGTCAAGGTGCCTAACATAGGTCTTAGCCCTCGTACCTGTGGAATATCATACCACATCTCTAATACACTCATGCTGGCCATCCTCTCAAAATGTGACACTCAGTCACACGAGAATGCGGCATGAGTGGGTAACATGTAAATAATATCACATACAGTGCGCGTCCTTGAGTGCGACACACAATCGACACTACGCTCGAACACTATTTCACATCACAAACTCAACTCTAGTGCGAGTAAACCTCTAGCAACTAGGTCAATGTATAGTTCATGTATTAAATCAAGTACGAGCAATAGCTCCAGTACCATGCTATGCACAGTGTCAAATCAAGTACGAGCAATAGCTCCAGTACTATGTCATGTATAAACCATGAAGAATCGAGTACGAGCAACGCTCCAGTACTTTGTCATGTATCTCATGTAAAACTCGAGTACGAGCTAATCGCTCTAGCACTCTGTCATGCATATATCATTTAAGGCTGAGTACGAGTAAAACTCCAGTACTCTATCATGCATGTCATGGAAATCTAGTGCGTATCAAAATCCAGCACTAATGTATGTGGAAAACATATGAAATCCATTGCGAGCTGTGCTCTAGCACGGTTCATTCTCACATAATATGATAGATGGCTCTTTAAAAAGGGATTGTTTACAAAATATTAAAATCAGCACTATAAAGTGTGCTTAATTCACTAGCCCATCTATTTATTTTCATGCTAAACAGCAGTTAAACACTCACAATAATAGTTTCCATGCTTTTTGCAACTTTTCACAAAAGTTGACTTTTTGACTAAATAGGGGCAAAATCGTAATTTGCGACTATCGGGTCTCAATAATTTATTATTCACTTTCTTTAACCCTCAGAGTTTTTAAGTGAATGTAAAAGCAGACGAAAATACGTGCAGGTATCTCTAACTACTCGCAAAAGTCCCTTACCTCGGATCACGTCGAGTGACCTCACTTCCTCGGTGCTGCTCAATCTCGCAGTCCGATCAGCTCTCAATGTAAACTTCGGAGCTGTAAATAACCATTCCTCAGGTTAATTATAATTTTTCTACTGTATTACACATTAATACAGTCCATTTTCCCTTAATGGGCCTTAATAATCCTTAATGGGCCTAACTATACCTTAAGCCCATTTTCACTTTACTATTCATTTTCGTTGGGCCTAATGGGCTTATGGGGCCCACCAACTCTTATTGGGCTTGTTCTAGGCCCATTACATCTTATTGGGCCTAAAATATTTGGGCTTGGCCCATTGGGCCTCTCAGCCACATGCCATGGCCGAGAGCTATTCATGCCTCGGTTTCACCATGGCATGCCATCCATGCCTATTATTTAGCCAATTTCACTTAGGCATTTTCACAAACACTTGGTAGGCAACTTTACCAATCATCATATAGTTCATTTAGGCATTTTATCAAACACCTTGATTGCCAACAAATTACATGTATTAATTAATCAATTTGATTAATTCTAATTACACCATTAACATTAATACATGTACACTAATCCATTTATGTCCTAAAATCATGTTGACATAAATCAATATCCCATTTCTCACTCTCGGCCTAACCCACTTCATGGTGATTTAATATGTTTCAATGCTTAAAACATATATCAAAATACTTAAAATCATTCATACATTAACATATATGAAATTGGAAATTAGAAAATATACCAATTGTTGTGTTCACCCTTTGGCCGAAACTTTGGAGGCTCTCAGTTTGCACTCTATGGCTCCTTGATAGCCAATTCCAACATATGTCAATCTCCTTTCAATTTTGAACAACTTCCATGAAGAATGCAAGTTTCAATTATGCCTAATTCCTAGTGATTTCTAGTGAGAGAATGCTTGGAAAATATGTTTCAATGGTTTCTTCTTCTAGCCGGATTTGGTGTGATGAAGATGACAATGGTGTGGCTGAATTTATAATCCATATACTTAGCCATTAAGCTTTACTTTTCAGCCATTTAACTTGACATTCCAAACCTTAGCCATGAGTCACCTTATGAGTCATAGTTAACTTTAACTATGGTTAGATATTTATCTCATGGGCTTTTCCATTTGGGCTTCTCGATTTGGGCTTTCTTAATGGGCTTTCGGGATGAAATTTTTACTATGTCTCGGGCCTTTAATTGTCTCAAAATTTGGCCAATCAATTGGTCCAACAATTCGGTCTTAAGGACCTAAAAATTTCGATATACGTTTAGTATACCTTTATGGGCTTTAAAATTTTCACCTTAGGCCCATTACGTTTTTAACCATTAAATTTATTCCGGAATCCTTTCGAATAAATTTTCCTTACTTTCGGAGATGATTATCTTGTATTCTGGCCAGAATATTTTTCCCCAAATTTTCCTCCACACTTAGGTTAATTTTTAACCATGATTAGTCAACTATGGTAAAAGTTCACTTTCTTAACTATAGTTGACTTTTTCCTTAACCATTGACTAAGTTGACTTTTTCTTAAAATTCTGAAAGTGTGATATCTTATGTCTTACACTCTCGTCTTTATATTCCAACTGCTCCCGGTGGATAATTATACCCGAAACACCTTTTCTCGCTGAAAAGGTCCATTTTACCCTTTGTAGCTTTTACTCTCATTTTCTATGTTCGGGACTAAATCAAGCTGACTTCCCTTCATGAGCTCTCTATGCTCTCTTATTTTAAGTTCTTATTTTCAGTCAGAATGATTTAGAATAACTTGATTTAGCCTGTGATACTCATCCCTCACATTAGGCATTTTATGTAGCTTTTGCGTGTTAAATCATTTCACTAACACTTTAAGTCTAGTAAATACTCTTCTTATGATTCAACTATAATTACATAGTGTTCATACACATAGGAATCATAAGGTATAAGCTACAAAAAATCTGGGTCTGAAACGAGAGTACTGAGGCTTGTTTCGCGAGGATTGAGTGGAGCATTGAGATGATATTGGAGTTGGTCACCCAATCTTTTCCTGGAGTTAGCGGTAGATAGAGTCTCGCTACACAGGGTGATGCCGAGCATGCGGCAGGTCCTGAGGCACAGGCTCGGCCAGCTATGAGACCTCAGATAATAGATACACCTACACCCCCACCGGCACAGGATATACCTACACTTGTTGCTACACCATAGGGTAGTAGAGGTTGGGGTTACGGTTGTGATTTGGAGAGACTGCGACAGTTCCAGAAGTTTGGACCATCATCTTTCAGTAGAGTTAAGGACCTAGAGGCTGCGGAGGATTAGATAAATGAGATCGAGAAGCTGTATGGGTTCTTTGAATATCGAGATGGTAGCGTTTGCGACTTTTATGCTGAAGGGATCAACAGAACATTGGTGGAAATCCATCGGGCCAATTCTAAGAGCGCGACATACTGAGATTAGCTAGGATGAGTTTTTGGAGGCCTTCCAGAGATAGTACGTTTCGGATACCGCACAGCAGAAGATGAAAATGGCATTTTTGGGACTGACCCAAGGGAGTAGGACTGTGGATGAGTATGAGACGACTTTTATCTCCCTAGGCAGCTATGATCCCAATACAATGAGTAATGAGGTCGAAAAAATCCAGAAGTTTATGGATGGACTGTGTCACGCCCCGAAAATGCGAAAAATAGGGCAAATTTAAAACTTTTTACTCGTTAATTCACAATTAAAGGTGCATTCCTGTGCAGTGTCATACATCATCATAATTATTATGCCTCAGGATCTCATCACTAGGATTTATATATCATATCAAATACGTTAATCCATCTCAAGTTAATTAATCCTAGTACATCCCATATAATGTTATACATCGAGTGTCTGCAATTACAATAATAGTCTGGGTACATGAAAAGATAAATATACCTCAAAGTACAAAATATATATAGCCTGGAGCTCGAATCCTCCACTAGCCACTACTCCGTACGTCGCAGGGAAGTCCTTATTCACTTGAAGAACTCTGGGGGGAAAGAAAAACAGGGTGAGCTTCTAAATCGCTCAGTAAAGGGGGTAGGGAAGTCATTTCATAAACCAAAATACACATCACAAAAGGTTTATTTGTATGTGAAACTCATTTGAAAACCATAGCATGAAAATACTCAAAACGACACTCTCATGTGTCAAGTCATGTGAAAACATGAAGTAAAAAGGCTCACTCTAGAGCATTAACAAAGCATGTGAAAATAACGCGTTAAACGCTTTCTCAAATACGTGATAAAATGACAGTAAAAATAATGCACGTGGCACAGCCACTAAACACACGTGGCATAGCCACTGATTTAATTTCTCACGTGGCATAGCCACAAAACACACGTGGCAAAGCCACTGATTTAATTTCTCGCGTGGCATAGCCACAAAACACACGTGGCAAAGCCACTGATTTAATTTCTCGCGTGGCATAGCCACAGAATAGGGTTTCTCAACGTGGCACAGCCACCAATGGGGTATAACGTGGCACAGCCACCAATGGGGTTTCTCAATGTGGCACAGCCACCAATGGGGTATAACGTGGCACAGCCACCAATGGGGTTTCTCAACGTGGCACAGCCACCAATGGGGTTTCTCAACGTGGCACAGCCACCAATGGGGTATAACGTGGCATAGCCACAGAATAGGTTATTCTCACGTTACCAGAACGGAGAAGAATTCGGGCTTGCATGCTACCAGAGCAATGCCCGGTGTGTACTCACAACTACACACCTAAGTCTTATCACATAAGACTGGTTTGCCTTCACGTAGAACTCGTAATGGTTTTCTCTCATAAAACTCATTTCAAATCGTTTTGTACTCAACACAAAACGTAATAAAACCGAGTTCCAACCGGCAAAGCACACACACACATTTCTCCAATCACAATATTGCCTTAACATAGAGCCCAGTTATAAACTCATAAAACATTGGGCTCCAACCGGCTATAAAATCATGTGCAATTTAATCTCAACACAAAACACTCAACATTCTTGTTTTATAAACCACAAATCATGCTAAAACAGTTCGCAATTCACATACACAAATGGTTTAGATTTCCCTTACCAATTTGCACCTCGTATAGTGCAATCGTTCCCCCGTATCAGGACTAGCCTCGCATTCCACTCTGGAACTCCCGAGCTGTCCAAACGATGTTAAAACATCAATACTCAACATCACATAAACCTCAATTCTCAAAATCGAGCATAATTGCTCATAACTCCTCAAATCTCTTGATTTCTCGTAACTCAACCCTAAACTACAACCTCATTCACAATATCTCAATGTCCTACATTCCTCATGCCAATTATCTAGGCTAATTCTCCACATTGTCTATATTTCCATTTATAGCTCAAAATTCCTAAAATTACCAAAATCACTAAATATCATTATCACTCTATCCACATTGAAATTCATCAATCCCTAGTCATTTCTCAACTATTTTAACACAATTACAACCACCAATAACATCAAAATCAGCTCAAATATCAAGATCGAGGTTTAAAAATTACCAAAAGCTTGTGAGACGCACAACTCACGCCTCGATCCGATTCGTCCTTCGATTTCCAAGTATGTTGTTCTCCCTTTGACGAGGAACAACTTTCCTTCTTACCACAATAGCTGATTCGGCCAGAAATGGGTGATTTGGAGGAGTGAGAAACTAGGTTTTCGGTGGAAATGGGTTTTGGAAGAGAGAGAAAGTGAAATTGTAGAGAAAACACGGGTTCCTTATATAGACTGGAGGTAGGAGATCGATCTGCCTCTTGATGAGATCGATCTGTGTTTGAAATTTGGGGATGATCTGGGCAATTTTATGCCTAGGAGATCGATCTGTCGAGGGGTGAGATCGATCTCTTTATGGCTTTATGAGATCGATCTGCCCCTAAGGAGATCGATCTTCTCCCCAAACAGAAGCATTTGGAGATCGATCTCTTCCTCATGAGATCGATCCCTCCTCAAACAGATTCGTTTGGAGATCGATCTCTTCCTCATGAGATCGATCCTTTCTCAAACAGATTCATAAGGAGATCGATCTCTTCCATTGGAGATCGATCTGCTCTTCAAATTTCCCCTTCCTCGTCATTTTTAACTCACCAGATCGATCTCTCCTTCTCCCAGATCGATCTGTCCTCATGCTTCATGCTCATTTTACACACTTAACATAAAGATCTCCAATTATAATTCCCACAATTTACTTAGCTCAATAAATTACACTTCAAATTCTTATTACATCATTAAAATATGTCTGAAATTCTCAGATCTCACATCCTCCCCACCTTAAAAAGAATTTGGTCCTCCAAATTCAACTCAACTAGTTAAATAGATGGGGGTATTTCTCCTTCATGAGGCTCTCTAGTTCCCACGTTGCCTCTTCCCTTGAGTGATGTTTCCACAAAACTTTCACTAATGGGATGCTCTTGGTTCTCAGTACCTTCTCCTTTCTATCGAGAATCTGGATGGGTTCCTCAGTGTAGCTCATGTCCTCCTGTATGTCCATCTCATCATACTCTATAACATGAGAAGGGTCCGGGTGGTACTTCCTCAACATAGACACATGAAAAACATTGTGTATTCCGGACATCTGTGGGGGTAATGCTAATCTGTAAGCTACCTCTCCCAGTCTCTCAAGAATGTCGAATGGTCCTATGTATCGAGGACTCAATTTCCCTTTCTTCCCAAATCGCATGATACCCTTGCTCGGTGATACTCTCAGAAATACTGCATCACCAACGTCAAACTCGAGTGGCCGTCTACGCACATCCGCGTAGCTTTTTTGTCTACTCTGCGCAGCCCGTAACCTCTCACATATGAGTTTCACACTCTGTACGGCTTGCTCAACAAGCTCGGGAGCATTTATCTTTCTGTCACCGACTTCTTCCCAAGCTACAGGGGATCTACACCTCCTACCATATAGAGCCTCAAAAGGTGCCATTCCAATACTCGCATGATAGCTGTTATTGTATGCAAACTCTGCTAGGGGCAGGTGATCATCCCATGATCCCTTAAAATCCATTGTACACGCCCTCAACATATCCTCCAGGGTCTGAATAGTCCTCTCTGACTGACCATCTGTCTGAGGATGATAGGCGGTACTAAAACTCAATCGAGATCCCATGGACTCCTGAAATTGGGTCCAAAATCTGGAAGTAAACCGGGAATCTCTATCAGAAGTAATACTCACTGGAGCCCCATGTAATCTAGCTATCTCGCTGACATACAGTTCAGCTAAGGCATCCACAGTATCTGTGCTCTTGATGGCAAGGAAGTGGGCACTCATGGTCAATCTATCCACAATGACCCATATCGCGTCGCGACCTCTCCGGGTCCTCGGTAAACCCATAATAAAGTCCATAGTGACATGCTCCCATTTCCATGTAGGTACAGGTAAGGGCTGTAGTAGTCCTCCGGGCTTTCGATGCTCAGCTTTCACTTGCTGGCATACTAAACACCTGGCCACATACTCTGCCACGTCTCGCTTCATACCACTCCACCAATACACCTTTCTCAAGTCTCGATACATCTTAGTACTTCCTGGGTGCATGGTGTATCGCGAGCAGTGGGATTCTCTCAGTATCTGTCTCTTCAGGGTATCATCGTCCGGTACACAAATCCGTCTTCTGAATCTCAACAATCCATCCTCACTGATGGTAAGATCCGACTGCGAACTCTGCTCAGCTTGGCTAACCATATCTATCAATCTCTGATCACTGCGCTGCCCAGTTCTAATCTGATCCATGATCCTGGGCTCTATCCGCAAGCTAGCCAAAAATCCAGTCTCTACCTCTTTAACTCTGATCCGAAGTTCGGCGAACTGCTCTAACAAATCCCATTCCCTGATCATCATAGCAGATATCATACTCTTCCTGCTCAGGGCATCAGCAACCACATTCGCCTTACCCGGATGATAAAGAATCTCGTAGTCATAATCCTTAAGGAGTTCCATCCATCTCCTTTGTCTCATGTTTAACTCTTTCTGATCAAAGAGATATCTCAAACTCTTATGATCAGTGAAGATTTGGAATCTTTCCCCATATAAGTAATGTCGCCAGATCTTCAAAGCAAATACCACAGCGGCTAACTCCAAATCATGCGTGGGGTAATTCCGCTCATGGTCTTTCAGTTGTCGCGATCCATATGCGACCACTCTTCCGTGCTGCATAAGCACACACCCCAGTCCTTGATGAGATACATCACTATACACCGAGAATCCTCCTGATCCCTCAGGGATAGTTAACACAGGTGCCGCTGTTAATCTCCTCTTTAACTCTTGAAAACTGAGCTCACATTGATCAGTCCATATGAACGGAGTCTCCTTACACGTGAGTTTAGTCAAAGGAGCGGCAATCCTTGAAAATCCTTCCACAAATCTCCTGTAATATCCTGCCAAACCAAGGAAGCTTCGTACCTCAGTCACTGTCCTCGGTCTCTCCCAATTAAGCACAGCTGCTATTTTACTCGGATCCACTGATACTCCTTCCTCTGAGACTATATGCCCAAGGAAAGCTATCCGGTTCAGCCAAAACTCACACTTACTAAGCTTTCCGTACAATTGCTTATCTCGGAGTATCTGAAGTACTAACCACAAATGCTGTGCATGCTCCTCATACGACCGAGAGTACACCAGGATATCATCAATAAAGACTATCACAAACTTATCCAGATAGTCTCTGAACACCTCGTTCATCAA
The DNA here is from genome assembly GCA_033439115.1 of Firmiana major. Taxonomy (NCBI): domain Eukaryota; kingdom Viridiplantae; phylum Streptophyta; class Magnoliopsida; order Malvales; family Malvaceae; genus Firmiana; species Firmiana major. The sequence goes on from CM065905.1 coordinate 48,312,046, forward strand.
TCTCATAAATGCTGCAGGGGCGTTCGTCAATCCAAAGGACATCACCAGAAATTCGTAATGGCCATACCTTGTCCTGAAGGCCGTCTTTGGAATATCTTCTTCCCTGATCCTCAATTGGTGATAGCCCGATCTCAAATCAATCTTAGAAAAGACTGATGCCCCTCTCAGCTAATCAAGTAGATCATCAATCCTGGGCAGTGGGTATTTATTCTTCACCGTGGCTTTATTCAACAACCGGTAGTCTACACATAATCTGAGACTACCATCCTTCTTCTTGACAAATAGTACTGGTGCTCCCCACAGCGAAACACTGGGTCTAATAAACCCTTGATCCAATAACTCTTGTAGTTGTCTCTTCAATTCCTCAAGTTTCACTAATGCCATCCTGTAAGGAGGTTTAGAGATCGGCTGAGTAACTGGTACCAAATCAATGGTAAACTCCAGCTCTCTCTCTGGTGGTAAACCTGGCAATTCATCTGGGAAAACATCCAGAAATTCGCAAACCACAGGTATATCCTCAATCCTCGGATGTTCCCGCTCATCGTCTGAGATGAGTGTCTCATAACCTTCACATAAATAATCATATTTAATATTCTCCAAAATAATATTAAGATTCTCAAATTTCTCACTAGAAATCCACATAATCATTTCCTCAATATCTCAACCGTACACTGTAAGGTTCAGGTAGGGAGAAAGTTACAATCTTAGTGTAGCAGTCTAAACTCACTCGATTGGTCGCCAACCAATCCATTCCCAGAATTACATCAAACCCATGTATACTCAACATGATTAGATCTGCTAACATCACTCTATCTCCCACCTTAATCTCACACCCTCTACAGATTAACTCAGTTCTCTGGGATTCACGCATAGGGGTATTTACATGTAGTATATATTCTAGAGGTTCAAACTTCAAGTTTAATCTACATGCAAAATGCTCAGAAATAAACGAATGCGTGGATCCTGAATCAATCAACACATGAGCCTCATAATTACAGACAGAGAGTGTACCTCTTATAGTTTCTGCCGAAGCGTCTGCGGTCTCCTTATCCAGGGCAAACACACGTCCCTGTGCCACAGGTTTCTTCCCTTTCTCTGCCGCAGTGGCCCGTCTCCGGGGATCCACTCTCTGAGGCTGTTGTCTAATGGGCTCCGGAGCATGTGGTATCTGAGGTTGGGGACAGTCCTTCACTCTGTGACCCATGTCACCACATCTAAAACATCTATGGATCGACCCAGTACAACTTCCCTCATGCGATCGGCCACAGTCCCTACAAACCCTTATCTCCGGCCTGACATATCGAGGGGTCTCCTTGATAATAGGATAGGCTCTGGGTCTCTCCAATCTGTCCTTCTGTACCTCAATCCTTCCTCTCCTGAAGGAACCTCTCCGGGCCTCTGTCTGGAAAAGTGCTGGCCTCTTGCCCTTATCTCTATTCACCGCTCTGAGCTCATTCTGGGATCGTACCATCTCAATCCCCCTTTCAATCTCTTGTGCTCGTCTCAGAGCATCTCCAAACTCAGTAATGCATAGCCCTATCAATCTATCTCTGATGACGGGCTTCAACCCATACACAAACTTCTCTGTGCGGAGCTCTTCACTCTTGAAGGTCTCTGGGTCATATCTCAATAGCGCTGTGAATTGGCTCTCATAGTCATCCACAGACATGTCACCCTGTACCAAACTCAAAAAGTCGGCCTGTTTCTTTCTCTGGGCGGCTCGTGGTACATATTGGGTCCTAAAAGCTGTCTGAAACTCTTCCCAACCAATCACACCATGGTGGGACATCAAAATACCCTGGGTAGTACCCCACCAATCTCGAGCTCTCCCCTTCAGCATATAGTGTCATGCCCCGCTTTCGGGAACCCTTCTATCCATACATTCTCTACTACGGTTGGGCTGTGAGAAGATGCAATTACTAAAAATTTATTTATTTACAGCGGAATATTTAAAACTTTAATTCACACTCCCAGGTGTGTGTGTAAATACACAAAATTAATTGTATAAATACCAAGTGTTTACATATCATCCCCATAATACTGATTACAATTCCAAGATATAACTGTGCGATACGATATATTAGATACAAAATACTCGTGTATACAAATCTTATACCTTTGAGGATTGTGGGAGCTGTTCAACACAAAAGACTTAGAGACCACCGCTCTCTTACTTCTCAGTACCTGGAGGGGGAAAAATAGTGGGATGAGCAAACCACGGCTCAGTAAGGAAATGTATGCTAGCAGGTAGATATCGTACTACCTACATAGCCCATGCATGCATAAACCAAAACCATGTTTTCGTTATAAATGGAAATATCATACGAACAATGCATTTAAACACATATTTCTCAATAGCATTTTCGTGTAAATCAAATGTCAAACTTCCATTTAAAACATGCTCATAAATAGTGCCCTCATGGCACGAGTGTGAAATCAGAGATTTATTAAAAACATGAAATCTCTTTCACTTCTCAAATCATTCTTTCTCGCAAGTCTCTTTCTTTTCTGAGATTGTCTCTGTTTCTCGATTCTCTGAGACAGGCATGGAATTTTAGGCAATCAAATATCCACGACTTATGGCCACAGTCAGTGATCCCAGGCCTCACTGATCGGGTGTGCACAGGGTATCACTTCGCCTGAAGGGGGATGGGTCAGTCCTACCCTCCAGCTCATCTCAATCCACCTCATCTCCTCGTATACTCACGGTGAAGATACGTCGTGTGTCATCTACGCGATACTCGTACTCACGTGCACCCAGCACGGTACATAGTATACCAACGGGTGACTACACTATTCTACGTACGACCGTGGACCCAAGTCCATACTCCAACTCCGATGGACTTTTTATCCTTAAACCATGTCTCATATACCAGGCGAGCAAGCAGCGTGACACACAGTCAACGCAAAGCTCCAGCGCGGTACGATCTATCGTTAAGGCCCAGCCCGTTCAATTGGCCGTCGGCTGGTATCCCCTTGGGTCCCAGACCCCCAGGTTTACCTTAACTCAACAAAACAGGTACGAGCATAGTTCTCGCACTTTCTCAAAACCCCCGTGCGAGTTAAAACTCCCGCACGGTACATCAAGGCTTTAAACCGGGTGTGAGCTAGCGCTTCAACACCAAATCTCATCTCAAAACTGATAGATGGCTATTTTCTCTTTTTAAAACTCAAAACACGTTTATCCACATAGCATGCCTTTTCAAGCCAAAACATGTAAAATTAGCCAAGCTATCATCAACATTTCTCAATCAATAATAACAATATAAAATTGAGAAAATCATTGAAAACATGCATATCATGCTATTTCCTTACCCTATCCCATTTCTCAATACATATATATACATCATAGTACTTTTCATATTTCCACATCATTTCATAAACTTATAATATCGTACTAGTCCTTGCAATATATCTACGAAATTGCTGTAATTACGTACGAACATCTCTATAGCTAACACACAGTCCCTTACCTCGTTTTACTTGTGTGCAACTATCCGCCTTTATGCTTCGTGCGTTCTCATCTCGACTTGCTCCGACTTATCATCCGAAACTGAAATTCACCCACCAACATTTGAGTTAATGTTTCTAACTCTTATTCAACTAAGCATTTATCCAATGCCTTAATTTCACATTTTTACCCTTTGTGGTAAATCTCCCAATTTATCCTAATATCAACATTTCCAAACCATTTTCACAACATACTCATCCACTCAAGATATCCCATTCATCAAAAACACTCCCACATTCCACTTTCTCACACTTGACTATTTCTAAGCTATATGCATTTCATACCATCCTAGGTAGTTCTATCCACAATATGCACACCCAAATATCTGTATAAGCATTAACTAAACCAATGTACTTGGATTTGTGCATTAGAACTTACCTCATTAGATATCCTCTTGCTCCAATTAGGATTGCCCTCTATTTCTTCAATCCTTCAAATGGGAAAATGCCTCTAGACTATATTGTTCTTCTCTTTGATGTGAACAACTTTGTCTCTAATAGCCTCTCCTTAAATCTCACTGAAAATGGCTGGATTTAGGAGTGAGAAACTAGATTTCTTTGAGTTGAAGTGAAATGGAGATGTTTTCCCGAAAATTCTGATGATCCAACTGCTCCCATTTATAGTTTTGACTTGATGAGATCGATCTTCCTTGGGTGGAGATCGATCTGTTCCTCAAAAATCCCTCTTTTCTGAGACGTTTAAAGGTAGGAGATCGATCTGTCGAGACTGGAGATCGATCTGCTGTCAAACAGAAGCTTAAGGAGATCGATCTGGTCTTAGGGGAGATCGATATGCTTCCAACCCGAGAGCTAAGGAGATCGATCTGCTTCCTTCGGAGATCGATCTGTTCCCTTCCATTTCTCACATAAGGGCATTCTGGCTCTCCCAGATCGATCTCTCATCCTATGAGATCGATCTGGCCTTCACAAATTCCAGATTTTCTGCAGTTTTTCTGCAACAACTCTTACCAAACACCCTTAATTTGCTTCCATGATCATTTTCTCATTCATTCATCTTTGAGACTTGAAAATGGGATCCATCCTCACTACATACACATTAAAACTTGTGTAGAATCTTTGTATGACCAAATATATACGATATTACTCGAATGGAAACATACAATTATGTAAATCTTTCCTTTGATTTTACTATACTACTCATATTCCATTTCGATCACATTCTTCTCGTTTTAAGTTCATTTCTTCCTACTCACTCATAATGCAACTTGTACGTATAATCACAATTCTTACTACAAGTGCGTACATAATCTTATGAACTTACATTGCATACACTTGACAATACAATACATCATCTCACTTATGATTTTATTTACATTCCCATGTTCCGATATACATAGCTATACATATACGGGGTCTCACATTCTCCCCCACTTAAAGAATTTGGTCCTCCAAATTAGAACCAATTCAATCTGTGAATAACTCGGGATACTTTTCCCGCATCAAACTTTCCAGTTCCCATGTGGCCTCTTCCACAGTGTGATGTTGCCATAAAATCTTAACCAATGAAATCGTCTTGTTCCGCAACACCTTCTCTTTCCTGTCCAACACCCTGATCGGTCTCTCGACATACGACATATCCTCTTTGAGCTCCAACGGCTCATAGCTAATTACATGTGTCGGATCCGGGTAGTACTTCCGAAGTATAGAAACGTGGAAGACATTGTGGACTTCTGCTAGCTCAGGTGGTAAGGCTAGCCTATATGTTCCTTCTCCCACTCTATCCAAAATCTCGAAGGGACCAATGTAACGAGGACTTAATTTTCCTTTCTTCCCAAGCCTCATTATTCCCTTGGAAGGAGATACTTTCAAAAATACAGATTCGCCAACATCAAACTCAAGTGGTCTCCGTCTCCTGTCAGCATAGCTCTTTTGTCGACTTTGAGCTGTTCGCAGCCTCTCGCATATTATCTGAACATCCTCGGAGGCTTGCTTAACCAAATCGGGGGTGAGCAATTGTCTGTCACCAACTTCTTCCCAACCAATGGGCGATCGGCATCTACGACCGTATAGTGCCTCATAAGGGGCCATACCAATACTTGAGTGATGACTGTTATTGTAGGCGAACTCAATCAATGGCAAGTGATCGTCCCATGAGCCTCTAAAATCCAGCACACACGCTCTCAACATATCCTCCAGGGTCTGTATAGTCCTCTCTGACTGACCATCTGTCTGAAGATGAAAAGCGGTGCTAAAACTCAACTGGGTTCCCATCGCTTCCTGAAAATGTCCCCAAAAGTGGGAAGTGAAGCGGCCATCCCTATCCGAAACAACACTCACTGAGACTCCATGCAATCTCACTATTTCTCGCACATACAGATTCGCCAGTGCACTCAATGTATCTGTAGATCTCATGGCTAAGAAATGTGCCGATTTCGTTAACCGATCTACTATCACCCATATCGCATCATGGTTCTTACGGGTTCTCGGTAACCCCATCACAAAATCCATGGTGACATGCTCCCACTTCCATGTTGGTATCGATAGAGGTTGTAATAGTCCTCCTGGTTTCTGATGTTCGACTTTTACTTGCTAACAAATGAGACATCTTGCGACATACTCAGCTATGTCTCTCTTCATTCCAGACCACCAATATACTTTTCAGAGGTTTTGATACATCTTACCACTCCCCGGGTGTATCGTGTATCTCGACGAGTGTGCCTCTGATAAGATCAGCTTTCTCAGCTCTAAATCCTTAGGAACACATATTCTATCTCCAAACCTTAGTATTCCATCTGGACTCAATATAAAATCAGCACCCTTCCCTTTCTGGATTTGGCTAACCATGACAATACACCATTGATCAATTTGCTGAGCTTGTCGGATTCTCTCAATCAACTCCAGTTCTAATCTCAAGCTAGCAATGATCCCATAGTTGCCAATCTCAGGTAGGGTCATATCCAGACTAAGGTTCGTGAATTGTTCCAACAACTCGTGCTCTCTAACCATCATATGTGATACCAACTCGAGACTCTTCCGACTCAATGCATCGGCAACCACATTTGCCTTCCCCGGGTGGTACAAGATCTCACAATCATAGTCCTTGAGGAGCTCCAACCACCTCCTCTGTCTCATGTTTAACTCCTTTTGTGAGAATAGATATTTCAGACTCTTATGATCCGTAAAGATCTGAAATCTCTCACCATATAAGTAGTGGCGCCATATCTTCAACGCAAACACTACGGCCGCTAACTCCAAATCGTGAGTGGGGTAGTTCTTCTCATGATCCTTCAGCTGTCTAGATCCATAAGCTACTACCCTTCCATCTTGCATCAAAACACAGCCTAGTCCTTGATGCGAAGCATCTGTATACACCGAGTAATTCCCTGAACTGTTAGGGATGACAAGAACTGGCGCGGTAGTTAATCTGCGCTTAAGTTCTTGAAAACTTCTCTCACAAGCTTCATCCCATGAAAACTCCACACTCTTCCTCGTAAGACGTGTCAATGGAGCAGCTAATCTGGAGAATCCTTCTACAAATCTCCTGTAGTAACCAGCCAAACCTAGAAAACTTCTGATCTCTGTGACTGTCCTAGGTTGTTCCCACTGAACAACTGCCTCAATCTTGGATGGGTCTACTGACACCCCATCCTTCGATATAACATGGCCTAGAAAAGAAATCTGTTCTAGCCAAAAGTCACATTTGTTAAGCTTGGCATATAACCTTTTCTCTCGAAGGGTCTGCAAAATAATCCTTAAGTGCTGCTCATGCTCTTCTCTGGACCTTGAATACACCAATATGTCATCAATGAAAATAATTACGAATTGGTCCAGGTATGGCTTGAATACTTCGTTCATTAGAGCCATAAAAGCTGCCGGCACATTGGTCAACCCAAAAGGCATCACTAAGAATTCGTAATGGCCATAGCGGGTACGAAATGCTGTCTTGGGCACATCCTCCTTCCGAATCTTCAATTGATGATACCCAGACCTATCTTGGAGAAGATCTGTGCTCCCCGAAGCTGATCCAATAAATCGTCAATGCGTGGCAAGGGGTACTTGTTCTTGATGGTAGCCTTGTTTAACATCCGATAGTCAATGCACAACCTGAGGCTCCTATCTCTCTTCTTCACAAACAATACCGGGGCTCCCCATGGTGAGACGCTCGGTCTTATGAACCCCTTCTCTAACAACTCTTGCAGCTGTTTCCTTAATTCCTCTAATTCAACTGGAGCCATCCTATATGGTGACTTCGATATTGGTTCGGTTCCAGGCGTCAAGTCTATACCGAATTCCGTTTCTCTATCAGGTGGCAATCCCGGTAGATCGTCTGGAAAGACATCAGGGAATTCTCTGACCACTGAGATGTCCTCCATATCCGGATGTACTTTGTTCAAATCCACCACATAAGCAACAAAACCTTCAAAACAACACTCAAGCCATTTATACCAAAGTACTTTACTTAATACAAAATTTAAGATTTCATTTCTTCTCTTAAAATCTTACAACACATTCTTCAGGTAGAGAAAACTTAATGGACTTAGAACGACAGTCTATGACAGCATGATTGGCGGCTAACCAATCCATTCCCAAAATTACATCAATGTCATACATATTCAACAAAATCAAGTTGGCTGTCATGCACTTATCTCCCACCCTCACTTTACAATCTTTATACACTTGTTCAACTAATTGGCTCACTCTCATTGGAGTACTTATCAATAAGGTCCTATTCAAGTATGTGGGCTCTACAAAACCTTTTAACTTAGATGCACATGCAGGTGATATGAAGGAATGCGTAGCACCAGAATCAAATAAAGCTATAACCTCTAAATTGAAAATCAAGATTGTACCTTTTATCACTTCAGAAGAGGTATCAGCCGATGCCTGGTCTATCGCATACACCCTGCCTTGACCCACAACTTGTTTTCCTTTCTCTTCAGCCGAGGCTTTCTTCCTTGCAGGAGGTACAACTGGAGGAACCCTCTCTGGCTCTTTACCCCTCTGTGGAACTGCCTCAACTATCTCCGGGCACTCTCTGGCATAATGTCCAAATTTACCACATCTGAAACATCGGGTACCCTGAAGATGACATGGCCTACCACCATGGTATCGACCGCATAGCCTACACTGGTCTGTAGTCGGTCGGGGTCCACCAATCACTATACCCTTGGCTGGTGTCTGAGTCGGAGGCATATAAGGTCTAGCAACCTTTTTTTGGAAATCATCTACCTCTCTCCGACGTTTACTCATGAATTTTTGACCAAATTTGGCGCTCTTGCCATCTCCTAGCTTCCTCTGTCCCTTGTCCTTTCCCCAACTAAACTCAGAAATCTGCAAGTCATGATCTTGCTCGCATAACTGGGCCCGTCGCACAGCCTCTCTATATGTAGCGACATCAAATGGGGCCAACTTCGCTCGGATCGAAGGCCTCAATCCATCTACAAATCTACGGACCCTGACAGCTTCACTCCTGATCGAGTCCGGATCATATCGACCCAGTGAAGTGAATCGTGACTCGTACTCATCAACTGTTCGATTCCCTTGAGTCAGATTCAGAAATTCCATCTGTAGTCTCCGTCTAGCAGTATCTGGGATGTATTGCTCTCTGAAAATGTCCAAGAACATATCCCAAGTGATAACCATTCCTTGAGCTCTTAACATCGGCCTGACGGACTTCCACCAGTGCTCTGCTTCGCCTCTCAATACAAAGGCCGCAAGCGCTACTCTCTCCGTAGCTGAACATCTACAGAATTCGAATAACTTCTCCATTTGACTGATCCAGTCCTCAGCCACCGTCGGATCCTTTACCCCGCTAAACGAAGGAGGCTTAAAGTCCATAAAATGCCTCAACCTTTCCATGTCGCAATCATATCCATACCCCAATTCATCATCATGCTGATGTGGGGCTACTGGAGGAGGTACCGGTCGAATATGAGGTTCCCGTGGCCTAGCCGGTTCAGCTTGCGCAGGTGCAACATTCTCAGGTTCAGGTGCAGCTGCTGGGGGATTCGGTGCAGCCTGTCCCGCTGTACCAGGTGTACCCTCAAACCTAGCCATGATCTGACCCATCATGGTCATCATCGTGCGCATGTCTTCCTCCAATCGAGTTATTCGAGGATCAGAAGCCTCTATCTGTTCCTGGGGCTCATGACTAGAGGATGATCTACTGTGCCTCTCAGTCCTGTCATTTTGCCCTCGAGCTCTCGAGCTCTCTCCCCTCTTGCGGTGTCTCTCAGGCATAACTCACTCGCCTGATAACTTTCCTGCGTTATAACAAACATTTAATTCACTACCAGCTCCGTATACACATTTGTATCTAAATATCGCACAGTAACTTGGGGATGTATGTTTTCTTAGTCCTAAGCATCAACTCACATCAGACCAACCAAGCTCTGATACCAAGCCTGTCATGCCCCGCTTTCGGGAACCCTTCTATCCATACATTCTCTACTACGGTTGGGCTGTGAGAAGATGCAATTACTAAAAATTTATACACTCCCAGGTGTGTGTGTAAATACACAAAATTAATTGTATAAATACCAAGTGTTTACATATCATCCCCATAATACTGATTACAATTCCAAGATATAACTGTGCGATACGATATATTAGATACAAAATACTCGTGTATACAAATCTTATACCTTTGCGGATTGTGGGAGCTGTTCAACACAAAAGACTTAGAGACCACCGCTCTCTTACTTCTCAGTACCTGGAGGGGGAAAAATAGTGGGATGAGCAAACCACGGCTCAGTAAGGAAATGTATGCTAGCAGGTAGATATCGTACTACCTACATAGCCCATGCATGCATAAACCAAAACCATGTTTTCGTTATAAATGGAAATATCATACGAACAATGCATTTAAACACATATTTCTCAATAGCATTTTCGTGTAAATCAAATGTCAAACTTCCATTTAAAACATGCTCATAAATAGTGCCCTCATGGCACGAGTGTGAAATCAGAGATTTATTAAAAACATGAAATCTCTTTCACTTCTCAAATCATTCTTTCTCGCAAGTCTCTTTCTTTTCTGAGATTGTCTCTGTTTCTCGATTCTCTGAGACAGGCATGGAATTTTAGGCAATCAAATATCCACGACTTATGGCCACAGTCAGTGATCCCAGGCCTCACTGATCGGGTGTGCACAGGGTATCACTTCGCCTGAAGGGGGATGGGTCAGTCCTACCCTCCGGCTCATCTCAATCCACCTCATCTCCTCGTATACTCACGGTGAAGATACGTCGTGTGTCATCTACGCGATACTCGTACTCACGTGCACCCAGCACGGTACATAGTATACCAACGGGTGACTACACTATTCTACGTACGACCGTGGACCCAAGTCCATACTCCAACTCCGATGGACTTTTTATCCTTAAACCATGTCTCATATACCAGGCGAGCAAGCAGCGTGACACACAGTCAACGCAAAGCTCCAGCGCGGTACGATCTATCGTTAAGGCCCAGCCCGTTCAATTGGCCGTCGGCTGGTATCCCCTTGGGTCCCAGACCCCCAGGTTTACCTTAACTCAACAAAACAGGTACGCGCATAGTTCTCGCACTTTCTCAAAACCCCCGTGCGAGTTAAAACTCCCGCACGGTACATCAAGGCTTTAAATCGGGTGTGAGCTAGCGCTTCAACACCAAATCTCATCTCAAAACTGATAGATGGCTATTTTCTCTTTTTAAAACTCAAAACACGTTTATCCACATAGCATGCCTTTTCAAGCCAAAACATGTAAAATTAGCCAAGCTATCATCAACATTTCTCAATCAATAATAACAATATAAAATTGAGAAAATCATTGAAAACATGCATATCATGCTATTTCCTTACCCTATCCCATTTCTCAATACATATATATACATCATAGTACTTTTCATATTTCCACATCATTTCATAAACTTATAATATCGTACTAGTCCTAGCAATATATCTACGAAATTGCTGTAATTACGTACGAACATCTCTATAGCTAACACACAGTCCCTTACCTCGTTTTACTTGTGTGCAACTATCCGCCTTTATGCTTCGTGCGTTCTCATCTCGACTTGCTCCGACTTATCATCCGAAACTGAAATTCACCCACCAACATTTGAGTTAATGTTTCTAACTCTTATTCAACTAAGCATTTATCCAATGCCTTAATTTCACATTTTTACCCTTTGTGGTAAATCTCCCAATTTATCCTAATATCAACATTTCCAAACCATTTCCACAACATACTCATCCACTCAAGATATCCCATTCATCAAAAACACTCCCACATTCCACTTTCTCACACTTGACTATTTCTAAGCTATATGCATTTCATACCATCCTAGGTAGTTCTATCCACAATATGCACACCCAAATATCTGTATAAACATTAACTAAACCAATGTACTTGGATTTGTGCATTAGAACTTACCTCATTAGATTTCCTCTTGCTCCAATTAGGATTGCCCTCTATTTCTTCAATCCTTCAAATGGGAAAATGCCTCTAGACTATGTTGTTCTTCTCTTTGATGTGAACAACTTTGTCTCTAATAGCCTCTCCTTAAATCTCACTGAAAATGGCTGGATTTAGGAGTGAGAAACTAGATTTCTTTGAGTTGAAGTGAAATGGAGATGTTTTCCCGAAAATTCTGATGATCCAACTGCTCCCATTTATAGTTTTGACTTGATGAGATCGATCTTCCTTAGGTGGAGATCGATCTGTTCCTCAAAAATCCCTCTTTTCTGAGACGTTTAAAGGTAGGAGATCGATCTGTCGAGACTGGAGATCGATCTGCTGTCAAACAGAAGCTTAAGGAGATCGATCTGGTCTTAGGGGAGATCGATCTGCTTCCAACCCGAGAGCTAAGGAGATCGATCTGCTTCCTTCGGAGATCGATCTGTTCCCTTCCATTTCTCACATAAGGGCATTCTGGCTCTCCCAGATCGATCTCTCATCCTATGAGATCGATCTGGCCTTCACAAATTCCAGATTTCCTGCAGTTTTTCTGCAACAACTCTTACCAAACACCCTTAATTTGCTTCCATGATCATTTTCTCATTCATTCATCTTTGAGACTTGAAAATGGGATCCATCCTCACTACATACACATTAAAACTTGTGTAGAATCTTTGTATGACCAAATATATACGATATTACTCGAATGGAAACATACACTTATGTAAATCTTTCCTTTGATTTTACTATACTACTCATATTCCATTTCGATCACATTCTTCTCGTTTTAAGTTCATTTCTTCCTACTCACTCATAATGCAACTTGTACGTATAATCACAATTCTTACTACAAGTGCGTACATAATCTTATGAACTTACATTGCATACACTTGACAATACAATACATCATCTCACTTATGATTTTATTTACATTCCCATGTTCCGATATACATAGCTATACATGTACGGGGTCTCACATATAGCCACTCATACTGAACCTCTCAGCATCGGTGCACCCCAGAATATCAAATATAATTCTCAATTCCGTCAACCACTCCTCAGCCTCTGTAGGATCCTTCTTTCCCTTAAACGCGGGTGGATTCATCTTCAGAAAATCCCTTAGTCGGACCATACTTCTATCCACAGGCTGGGTGACGGGAGGCACTGGGGGCATGGGAGGTCCTTGTGGTGGTGTAGGGGTAGTATCCGAGGCATTAACTCCAAAGTGTTGCGCGAATAACGCTGCCATCTGCTCAAAACCTTGCCTCACATCGGTCTCAATCCGATTAAATCGAGAGTTAGGACTCTCTGGTTGTGGGACAGGTGGCGGAGGGGACTCTGCCTGCCTCCTCGAACGACCTCGTCGTTTACTCATTCTCTATCTCAACTCGTCTCCTGCGCGTACATATCAAAATTGATTGAAATCTCAATCCTCAATTTCAGTTCATGACCAGACTATTATAGACACTTGGGATGTATTCTATTTCACTTAACCGACACTGACAGTACTAGACACCCTAAGCTCTGACACCAAGAAAACTCTGTCACGCCCCGAAAATGCGAAAAATAGGGCAAATTTAAAACTTTTTACTCGTTAATTCACAATTAAAGGTGCATTCCTGTGCAGTGTCATACATCATCATAATTATTATGCCTCAGGATCTCATCACTAGGATTTATATATCATATCAAATACGTTAATCCATCTCAAGTTAATTAATCCTAATACATCCCATATAATGTTATACATCGAGTGTCTGCAATTACAATAATAGTCTGGGTACATGAAAAGATAAATATACCTCAAAGTACAAAATATATATAGCCTAGAGCTCAAATCCTCCACTAGCCACTACTCCGTACGTCGCAGGGAAGTCCTTATTCACTTGAAGAACTCTGGGGGGAAAGAAAAACAGGGTGAGCTTCTAAATCGCTCAGTAAAGGGGGTAGGGAACTCATTTCATAAACCAAAATACACATCACAAAAGGTTTATTTGTATGTGAAACTCATTTGAAAACCATAGCATGAAAATACTCAAAACGACACTCTCATGTGTCAAGTCATGTGAAAACATGAAGTAAAAAGGCTCACTCTAGAGCATTAACAAAGCATGTGAAAATAACGCGTTAAACGCTTTCTCAAATACGTGATAAAATCACAGTAAAAATAATGCACGTGGCACAGCCACTAAACACACGTGGCATAGCCACTGATTTAATTTCTCACGTGGCATAGCCACAAAACACACGTGGCAAAGCCACTGATTTAATTTCTCGCGTGGCATAGCCACAAAACACACGTGGCAAAGCCACTGATTTAATTTCTCGCGTGGCATAGCCACAAAACACACGTGGCAAAGCCACTGATTTAATTTCTCGCGTGGCATAGCCACAGAATAGGGTTTCTCAACGTGGCACAGCCACCAATGGGGTATAACGTGGCACAGCCACCAATGGGGTTTCTCAACGTGGCACAGCCACCAATGGGGTATAACGTGGCACAGCCACCAATGGGGTTTCTCAACGTGGCACAGCCACCAATGGGGTTTCTCAACGTGGCACAGCCACCAATGGGGTTTCTCAACGTGGCACAGCCACCAAGGGGGTATAACGTGGCATAGCCACAGAATAGGTTATTCTCACGTTACCAGAACGGAGAAGAATTCGGGCTTACATGCTACCAGAGCAATGCCCGGTGTGTACTCACAACTACACACCTAAGTCTTATCACATAAGACTGGTTTGCCTTCACGTAGAACTCGTAATGGTTTTCTCTCATAAAACTCATTTCAAATCGTTTTGTACTCAACACAAAACGTAATAAAACCGAGTTCCAACCGGCAAAGTACACGCACACATTTCTCCAATCACAATATTGCCTTAACGTAGAGCCCAGTTATAAACTCATAAAACATTGGGCTCCAACCGGCTATAAAATCGTGTGCAATTTAATCTCAACACAAAACACTCAACATGCTTGTTTTATAAACCACAAATCATGCTAAAACAGTTCGCAATTCACATACACAAATGGTTTAGATTTCCCTTACCTCTTTGCACCTCGTATAGTGCAATCGTTCCCCCGTATCACGGACTAGCCTCGCATTCCACTTTGGAACTCCCGAGCTGTCCAAACGATGTTAAAACATCAATACTCAACATCACATAAACCTCAATTCTCAAAATCGAGCATAATTGCTCATAACTCCTCAAATCTCTCGATTTCTCGTAACTCAACCCTAAACTACAACCTCATTCACAATATCTCAATGTCCTACATTCCTCATGCCAATTATCTAGGCTAATTCTCCACATTGTCTATATTTCCATTTATAGCTCAAAATTCCTAAAATTACCAAAATCGTTAAATATCATTATCACTCTATCCACATTGAAATTCATCGATCCCTAGTCATTTCTCAACTATTTCAACACAATTACAACCACCAATAACATCAAAATCAGCTCAAATATCAAGATCGAGGTTTAGAAATTACCAAAAGCTTGTGAGACGCACAACTCACGCCTCGATCCGATTCGTCCTTCGATTTCCAAGTATGTTGTTCTCCCTTTGACGAGGAACAACTTTCCTTCTTACCACAATAGCTGATTCGGCCGGAAATGGGTGATTTGAAGGAGTGAGAAACTAGGTTTTCGGTGGAAATGGGTTTTGGAAGAGAGAGAAAGTGAAATTGCAGAGAAAACACAGGTTCCTTATATAGACTGGAGGTAGGAGATCGATCTGCCTCTTGATGAGATCGATCTGTGTTTGAAATTTGGGGACGATCTGGGCAATTTTATGCCTAGCAGATCGATCTGTCGAGGGGTGAGATCGATCTCTTTATGGCTTTATGAGATCGATCTGCCCCTAAGGAGATCGATCTTCTCCCCAAACAGAAGCATTTGGAGATCGATCTCTTCCTCATGAGATCGATCCCTCCTCAAACAGATTCGTTTGGAGATCGATCTCTTCCTCATGAGATCGATCCTTTCTCAAACAGATTCATAAGGAGATCGATCTCTTCCATTGGAGATCGATCTGCACTTCAAATTTCCCCTTCCTCGTCATTTTTAACTCACCAGATCGATCTCTCCTTCTCCTAGATCGATCTGTCCTCATGCTTCATGCTCATTTTACACACTTAACATAAAGATCTCCAATTATAATTCCCACAATTTACTTAGCTCAATAAATTACACTTCAAATTCTTATTACATCATTAAAATATGTCTGAAATTCTCAGATCTCACAGACTGAGACCGACCATCAGGTCTAGACTAGTTCCCCTGGATATTCTGAACTATGAGGAGGCAGTGTGCAGGGCGCAATTGTGTGAATAAGATGTTGATAGAATCGCCTCAAAGTTTGGGAAAGTCGGTAAAGTGAGGGATAGAGATAAGAGAGATCAGTGATGGATAGAGGCTTCAACTATAAGGGAAGCAAGCGGTTTTCTAGAAAGAGGTCGAGGATCGAAGAGATCTGGGAGAGGACAGTTAATACTCCCATGTATCCGACCATTGCTCCAGCTAAGGGAATTGTGATTGGAGGGCCACGGCCTACGACAGAGTAGTGCGACAAGTGTGGCAGGTACCATGGTACTCGATCATGCTATGGACAACCTACAGTATGTTTCAGATGTGGGAAATCAGGGCACATGATCAGGGATTACCCAGAGAAGATAGAGAGAGCCCCACAAAAGGGCAAGGAGCCAGAGAGAGCTCCAGTTGGGACAGCTGCTCCGAAGAGGAGGGCTACAACCGGGGAAAAGGGGAAGCAGGCAGTGGGTGTGAGCAGAGGGTGAGTGCACGCACTAGACTAGGACACTGCGGATCAATCTTCAGATGTGGTTAAAGGTAACATCCAAATCTTTGATGTAGAAGTATTTGTACTGTTTGATCTTGGTGTCACGCATTCCTTCATATCGCCATCTTTTACATGTAAATTGTTGAAGCATTTAAAACCCACACTGTTAGATAAGATGTTAATGATATCTACCCCTATGAATGATAGTCAATTGACTGAGCATATATATAGGAGTTGTAAATTGAAGATAGAAGGAAAAGAGATGGCAGCCGATTTAATTTTACTAAATATGGGTGATTTTGATGTAATCCTAGGGATGGATTGGCTAGTTGCAAATCATGTTATTATGGATTGTCATGCAAAAACTTTGATGTTTCCAAAGATAGACAACCTTGTTGTAAATTTGGTGAAATGAAATGAAAGAATATGTTATTGCAATTGAGAAGAGTATAATGTAGTTACATGATAATTAGAGATGAATTTAATTTATAATTTATATATGTTGATGTGATGATTTATAATTTCTAACGATAGAAAGGATAATGTAAAGGATACATTGCTTATGTGGTTGAGACGGATAAGGCACGTCCGGAGTTGAGAGACATCCCAGTGGTCAGGAAATATCCAAATGTCTTTCCAGAGGAATTACCAAGGTTACCTCTAGATAGGGAGATGGAGTTTGGTAAGAGTTGGCACCTAGTACAAAGCCGATATCCAAACCACCGTACAAAATGACTCAAATTGAGTTGGAAGAATTAAGGAAACATTTACAGGAGTTGTTGGAGAAGGGGTTCATCAGGCCGAGCGTCTCACCTTGGGGTGTCATGCCCCACTTTCAGGAACCCTTCTATCCATACATTCTCTACTACGGTTGGGCTGTGAGAAGATGCAATTACTAAAAATTTATTTATTTACAGCGGAATATTTAAAACTTTAATTCACACTCCCAGGTGTGTGTGTAAATACACAAAATTAATTGTATAAATACCAAGTGTTTACATATCATCCCCATAATACTGAATTACGATTCCAAGATATAACTGTGCGATACAATATATTAGATACAAAATACTCGTGTATACAAATCTTATACCTTTGCGGATTGTGGGAGCTGTTCAACAACAAAAGACTTAGAGACCACCGCTCTCTTACTTCTCAGTACCTGGAGGGGGAAAATAGTGGGATGAGCAAACCACGGCTCAGTAAGGAAATGTATGCTAGCAGGTAGATATCGTACTACCTACATAGCCCATGCATGCATAAACCAAAACCATGTTTTCGTTATAAATGGAAATATCATACGAACAATGCATTTAAACATATATTTCTCAATAGCATTTTCGTGTAAACCAAATGTCAAACTTCCATTTAAAACATGCTCATAAATAGTGCCCTCATGGCACGAATGTGAAATCGGAGATTTATTAAAACATGAAATCTCTTTCACTTCTCAAATCATTCTTTCTCGCAAATCTCTTTCTTTTCTGAGATTGTCTCTGTTTCTCGATTCTCTGAGACAGGCATGGAATTTTAGGCAATCAAATATCCACGACTTATGGCCACAGTCAGTGATCCCAGGCCTCACTGATCGGGTGTGCACAGGGTATCACTTCGCCTGAAGGGGGATGGGTCAGTCCTACCCTCCGGCTCATCCCAATCCACCTCATCTCCTCGTATACTCACGGTGAAGATACGTCGTGTGTCATCTACGCGATACTCGTACTCACGTGCACCCAGCACGGTACATAGTATACCAACGGGTGACTACACTGTTCTACGTACAACCGTGGACCCAAGTCCATACTCCAACTCCGATGGACTTTTTATCCTTAAACCATGTCTCATATACCAGGCGAGCAAGCAGTGCGACACACAGTCAACGTAAAGCTCCAGCGCGGTACGATCTATCGTTAAGGCCCAGCCCGTTCAATTGGCCGTCGGCTGGTATCCCCTTGGGTCCCAGACCCCCAGGTTTACCTTAACTTAACAAAACAGGTACGAGCATAGTTCTCGCACTTTCTCAAAACCTCCGTGCGAGTTAAAACTCCCGCACGGTACATCAAGGCTTTAAACCGGGTGTGAGCTAACGCTTCAACACCAAATCTCATCTCAAAACTGATAGATGGCTATTTTCTCTTTTTAAAACTCAAAACACGTTTATTCATACAGCATGCAACTTCATGCTAAAACATGTAAAATTAGCCAACCTATCATCAACATTTCTCAATCATCAATAACAATGTAAAATTGAGAATTTCATTGAAAACATGCATATCATGCTATTTCCTTACCCTATCCCATTTCTCAATACATATATATACATCATAGTACTTTTCATACTTCCACATCATTTCATAAACTTATAATATCGTACTAGTCCTAGCAATATATCTACGAAATTGCTGTAATTACGTACGAACATCTCTATAGCTAACACATAGTCCCTTACCTCGTTTTACTTGTGTGCAACTATCCGCCTTTACGCTTCTTGCGTTCTCATCTCGACTTGCTCCGGTGTATCATCCGAAACTGAAATTCATCCATCAACATTTGAGTTAATGTTTCTAACTCTTATTCAACTAAGCATTTATCCAATGCCTTAATTACACATTTTTACCCTTTGTGGTAAATCTCCCAATTTATCCTAATATCAACATTTCCAAACCATTTCCACAACATACTCATCCACTCAAGATATCCCATTCATCAAAAATACTCCCACATTCCACTTCTCACACTTGACTATTTCTAAGCTATATGCATTTCATACCATCCTAGGTAGTTCTATCATGTCTATGCATACTAACCATTTCCCATATCAATATCCAAACCAATGTACTTGGGTATTTGCATTAGAAACTTACCTCATTGGATTTCCTCTTGCTCCAATTAGGATTGCCCTCTATTTCTTCAATCCCTCAAATGGGAAATTGCCTCTAGACTATGTTGTTTTTCTCTTTGATGTGAACAACTTTGTCTCTAATAGCCTCTCCTTAAATCTCACTGAAAATGGCTGGATTTAGGAGTGAGAAACTAGATTTCTTTGAGTTGAAGTGAAATGGAAATGTTTTCCCCGAAATTCTGATGATCCAACTGCTCCCATTTATAGTTTTGACTTGATGAGATCGATCTTCCTTGGGTGGAGATCGATCTGTTCCTCAAAAATCCCTCTTTTCTGAGACGTTTTAAAGGTAGGAGATCGATCTGTCGAGACTAGAGATCGATCTGCTGTCAAACAGAAGCTTAAGGAGATCGATCTGGTCTTATGGGAGATCGATCTGCTTCCAACCCGAGACCTAGAGAGATCGATCTGGTTCCTTTGGAGATCGATCTGTTCCCTTCCATTTCTCACATAAGAGCATTCTGGCTCTCCCAGATCGATCTCTCATCCTATGAGATCGATCTGGAATTTGTGAGAGATCGATCTGGCCTTCACAAATTCCAGATTGCTTGCAGTTTTTTTACAACAACCCTTACCAAACACCCTTAATTTGCTTCCATGATCATTTCCTCATTCATTCATCTTTGAGACTTGAAAATGGGATTCTTCCTCACTACATACACATTAAAACTTGTGTAGGATCTTTGTATGATCAAATACATATACGATATTACTCGAATGGAAGTATACACTTATGTAAATCTTTCCTTCCATTTTACTATACTACTCATATCCCATTTCGATCACATTCTTCTCGTTTCAAGTTTATTTCTTCCTACTCACTCATAATGCAACTTGTACGTATAATCACAATTCTTATTACAAGTGCGTACATAATCTTATTAACTTACATTGCATATACTTCACATTACAATACATCATCTTACTTATGATTCTATTTACATTCCCATGTTCCTATATACAGCTATACATATACGGGGTCTCACATTCTCCCCCACTTAGAAAATTTGGTCCTCCAAATTAGAACCAATTCAATCTGTGAATAACTCGGGATACTTTTCCCGCATCAAACTTTCCAGTTCCCATGTGGCCTCTTCCACAGTGTGATGTTGCCACAAAATCTTAACCAATGAAATCGTTTTGTTCCGCAACACCTTCTCTTTCCTGTCCAACACCCTGATCGGTCTCTCGACATACGACATATCTTTCTTGAGCTCCAACGGCTCATAGCTAATTACATGTGTCGGATCCGGGTAGTACTTCCGAAGCATAGAAACATGGAAGACATTGTGGACTTCTGCTAGCTCAGGTGGTAAGGCTAGCCTATATGCTCTTTCTCCCACTCTATCCAAAATCTCGAAGGGACCAATGTAACGAGGACTTAATTTTCCTTTCTTTCCAAACCTCATTATTCCCTTAGAAGGAGATACTTTCAAAAATACAGACTCGCCAACATCAAACTCAAGTGGTCTCCGTCTCTTGTCAGCATAGCTCTTTTGTCGACTTTGAGCTGTTCGCAGCCTCTCGCATATTATCTGAACATCCTCGGAGGCTTGCTTAACCAAATCGGGGGCGAGCAATTGTCTGTCACCAACTTCTTCCCAACCAATGGGCGATCGGCATCTACGACCGTATAGTGCCTCATAAGGGGCCATACCAATACTTGAGTGATGACTGTTATTGTAGGCGAACTCAATCAATGGCAAGTGATCGTCCCATGAGCCTCTAAAATCCAGCACACACACTCTCAACATATCCTCCAGGGTCTGTATAGTCCTCTCTGACTGACCATCTGTCTGAGGATGAAAAGCGGTGCTAAAACTCAACTGGGTCCCCATCGCTTCCTGAAAATGTCCCCAAAAGTGGGAAGTGAAGCGGGCATCCCTATCCGAAACAACACTCACTGGGACTCCATGCAATCTCACTATTTCTCGCACATACAGATTCGCCAGTGCACTCAATGTATCTGTAGATCTCATGGCTAAGAAATGTGTCGATTTCGTTAACCGATCTACTATCACCCATATCGCATCATGGTTCTTACTGGTTCTCGGTAACCCCATCACAAAATCCATGGTGACATGCTCCCACTTCCATGTTGGTATCGATAGAGGTTGTAATAGTCCTCCTGGTTTCTGATGTTCGACTTTTACTTGCTGACAAATGAGACATCTAGCGACATACTCAGCTATGTCTCTCTTCATTCCAGACCACCAATATACTTTTCGGAGGTTTTGATACATCTTACCACTCCCCGGGTGTATCGTGTATCTCGACGAGTGTGCCTCTGATAAGATCAGCTTTATCAGCTCTAAATCCTTAGGAACACATATTCTATCTCCAAACCTTAGTATTCCATCTGGACTCAATATAAACTCAGCACCCTTCCCTTTCCGGATTTGGCTAATCATGACAATACACCATTGATCGATTTGCTGAGCTTGTCGGATTCTCTCAATCAACTCCGGTTCTAATCTCAAGCTAGCAATGATCCCATAGCTGCCAATCTCAGGTAGGGTCATATCCAGACTAAGGTTCGTGAATTGTTCCAACAACTCGTGCTCTCTAACCATCATATGTGATACCAACCCGAGACTCTTCCGACTCAATGCATCGGCAACCACATTTGCCTTCCCCGGGTGGTACAAGATCTCACAATCGTAGTCCTTGAGGAGTTCCAACCACCTCCTCT
This sequence comes from Firmiana major, assembly GCA_033439115.1. Taxonomy (NCBI): domain Eukaryota; kingdom Viridiplantae; phylum Streptophyta; class Magnoliopsida; order Malvales; family Malvaceae; genus Firmiana; species Firmiana major. The sequence goes on from CM065905.1 coordinate 48,334,356, forward strand.
GTCTCATGTTTAGCTCCTTTTGAGAGAATAGATATTTCAGACTCTTATGATCCGTAAAGATCTGAAATCTCTCACCATATCAGTAGTGGCGCCATATCTTCAACGCAAACACTACGGCCGCTAACTCCAAATAGTGAGTGGGGTAGCTCTTCTCATGATCTTTCAGCTGTCTAGATCCATAAGCTACTACCCTTCCATCTTGCATCAAAACATAGCCTAGTCCTTGATGCGAAGCATCTGCATACACCGAGTAATTCCCTGAACTGTTAGGGATGACAAGAACTGGCGCGGTAGTTAATCTGCGCTTAAGTTCCTAAAAACTCCTCTCACAAGCTTCATCCCATGAAAACTCCACACTTTTCCTTGTAAGACGTGTCAATGGAGCAGCTAATCTAGAGAAACCCTCTACAAATCTTCTGTAGTAGCCAACCAATCCCAGAAAACTTCTGATCTCTGTGACTGTCCTAGGTTGTTCCCATTGAACAACTGCCTCAATCTTGGATGGATCTACTGACACCCCATCCTTCGATATAACATGGCCTAGAAAAGAAATCTGTTCTAGCCAAAAGTCACATTTGTTAAGCTTGGCATATAACCTTTTCTCTCGGAGGGTTTGCAAAATAATCCTTAAGTGCTGCTCATGCTCTTCTCTGGACCTTGAATACACCAATATATCATCAATGAAAATAATTACGAATTGGTCCAGGTATGGCTTGAATACTTCATTCATTAGAGCCATAAAAGCTGTCGGCGCATTGGTCAACCCAAAAGGCATCACTAAGAATTCGTAATGGCTATAGCGGGTACGAAATGCTGTCTTGGGCACATCCTCCTTCCGAATCTTCAATTGATGATACCCAGACCTCAGATCTATCTTGGAGAAGATCTGTGCTCCCCGAAGCTGATCCAATAAATCGTCAATGCGTGGTAAGGGGTACTTGTTCTTGATGGTAGCCTTGTTTAACATCCGATAGTCAATGCACAACCTGAGGCTCCCATCTCTCTTCTTCACAAATAATACCGAGGCTCCCCATGGTGAGACGCTCTGTCTTATGAACCCCTTCTCTAACAACTCTTGCAGCTGTTTCCTTAATTCCTCTAACTCAACTGGGGCCATCCTATATGGTGACTTCGATATTGGTTTGGTTCCAGGCATCAAGTCTATACCGAATTCCGTTTCTCTATCAGGTGGCAATCCTGGTAGATCATCTGGAAAGACATCAGGGAATTCTCTGACCACTGAGATGTCCTCCATATCCGGATGTACTTTGTTCAAATCCACCACATAAGCAACAAAACCTTCAAAACAACACTCAAGCCATTTATACCAAAGTACTTTACTTAATACAAAATTTAAGATTTCATTTCTTCTCTTAAAATCTTACAACACATTCTTCAAGTAGAGAAAACTTAATGGACTTAGAACGACAGTCTATGACAGCATGATTGGCGGCTAACCAATCCATTCCCAAAATTACATCAATGTCGTACATATTCAACAAAATCAAGTTGGCTGTCATGCACTTATCTCCCACCCTCACTTTACAATCTTTATACACTTGCTCAACTAATTGGCTAACTCTCATTGGAGTACTTATTAGTAAGGTCTTACTCAAGTATGTGGGTTCTACAAAACCTTTTAACTTAGATGCACATGCAGGTGATATGAAGGAATGCGTAGCACCAGAATCAAACAGAGCTATAACCTCTAGATTGAAAATCAAGATTGTACCTTTTATCACTTCAGAAGAGGTATCAGCCGATGCCTGGTCTATCGCATACACCCTGCCTTGACCCACAACTTGTTTTCCCTTTTCTTCAGCCGAGGCTTTCTTTCTTGCAGGAGGTGCAACTGTAGGAACCCTCTCTGGCTCTTTACCCCTCTGTGGAATTGCCTCAACTATCTCCGGGCACTCTCTGGCATAATGTCCAAATTTACCACATCTGAAGCATCGGGTACCCTGAAGATGACATGGCCTACCACCATGGTATCGTCCGCATAGCCTACACTGATCTATAGTCGGTCGGGGTCCACCAATCACTATACCCCTGGCTGGTGTCTGAGTCGGAGGCATAAAAGGTCTAACAACCTTCTTCTGGAACTCATCTACTTCTCTCTGACGTTTACTCATGAATTTTCGACCAAATTTGGCACTCTTGCCATCTCCCAGCTTCCTCGGACCTTATCCTTACCCCAACTAAACTCAGAAATCTGCAAGTCATGATCTTGCTCGCATAACTGGGCCCGTCGTACAGCCTCTCTATATGTAGCGACATCAAATGGGGCCAACTTCGCTCGGATCGAAGGCCTCAGTTCATCTACAAATCTACGGACCCTGACAGCTTCACTCCTGATCGAGTCCGGATCGTATCGACCTAGTGAAGTGAATCGTGACTCGTACTCATCAACTGTTCGATTCCCTTGAGTCAGATTCAGAAATTCCATCTGTAGTCTCCGTCGAGCAGTATCTGGGATGTATTGCTCTCTGAAAACGTCCAAGAACATATCCCACGTGATAACCATTCCTTGAGCTCTTAACATCGGCCTAGTGGACTTCCACCAGTGCTCTGCTTCGCCTCTCAATACAAAGGCCGCAAGCGCTACTCTCTCCGTAGCTGAACATCTACAGAAGTCGTATAACTTCTCCATTTGACTGATCCAGTCCTCAGCCACCGTCGGATCCTTTACCCCGCTAAACGAAGGAGGCTTAAAGTCCATAAAATGCCTCAATCTTTCCATGTCGCAATCATATCCATACCCCAAATCATCATCATGCTGATGTGGGGCTACCGGAGGAGGTACCGGTTGAATATGAGGTTCCCGTGGTCTAACCGGTTCAGCTTGTGCAGGTGCAACATTCTCAGGTTCAGGTGCAGCTGCTGGGGGATTCGGTGCAGCCTGTCCCGCTGTACCAGGTGTACCCTCAAACCTAGCCATGATCTGACCCATCATGGTCATCATCGTGCGCATGTCTTCCTCCAATCGAGTTATTCGAGGATCAAAAGCCTCTATCTGTTCCTGGGGCTCATGACTAGAGGATGATCTACTGTGCCTCTCAGTCCTGTCATTTTGCCCTCGAGCCCTCGAGCTCTCTCCCCTCTTGCGGTGTCTCTCAGGCATAACTCACTAGCCTGATAACTTTCCTGCGTTATAACAAACATTTAATTTACTACCAGCTCCGTATACACATTTGTATCTAAATATCGCACAGTAACTTGGGGATGTATGTTTTCTTAGTCCTAAGCATCATCTCACATCAGACCAACCATGCTCTGATACCAAGCCTGTCATGCCCCACTTTCGGGAACCCTTCTATCCATACATTCTCTACTACGGTTGGGCTGTGAGAAGATGCAATTACTAAAAATTTATTTATTTACAGCGGAATATTTAAAACTTTAATTCACACTCCCAGGTGTGTGTGTAAATACACAAAATTAATTGTATAAATACCAAGTGTTTACATATCATCCCCATAATACTGAATTACAATTCCAAGATATAACTGTGCGATACAATATATTAGATACAAAATACTCGTGTATACAAATCTTATACCTTTGCGGATTGTGGGAGCTGTTCAACACAAAAGACTTAGAGACCACCGCTCTCTTACTTCTCAGTACCTGGAGGGGGAAAATAGTGGGATGAGCAAACCACGGCTCAGTAAGGAAATGTATGCTAGCAGGTAGATATCGTACTACCTACATAGCCCATGCATGCATAAACCAAAACCATGTTTTCGTTATAAATGGAAATATCATACGAACAATGCATTTAAACACATATTTCTCAATAGCATTTTCGTGTAAACCAAATGTCAAACTTCCATTTAAAACATGCTCATAAATAGTGCCCTCATGGCACGAATGTGAAATCGGAGATTTATTAAAACATGAAATCTCTTTCACTTCTCAAATCATTCTTTCTCGCAAATCTCTTTCTTTTCTGAGATTGTCTCTGTTTCTCGATTCTCTGAGACAGGCATGGAATTTTAGGCAATCAAATATCCACGACTTATGGCCACAGTCAGTGATCCCAGGCCTCACTGATCGGGTGTGCACAGGGTATCACTTCGCCTGAAGGGGGATGGGTCAGTCCTACCCTCCGGCTCATCTCAATCCACCTCATCTCCTCGTATACTCACGGTGAAGATACGTCGTGTGTCATCTGCGCGATACTCGTACTCACGTGCACCCAGCACGGTACATAGTATACCAACGGGTGACTACACTGTTCTACATACAACCGTGGACCCAAGTCCATACTCCAACTCCGATGGACTTTTTATCCTTAAACCATGTCTCATATACCAGGCGAGCAAGCAGCGCGACACACAGTCAACGCAAAGCTCCAGCGCGGTACGATCTATCGTTAAGGCCCAGCCCGTTCAATTGGCCGTCGGCTGGTATCCCCTTGGGTCCCAGACCCCCAGGTTTACCTTAACTTAACAAAACAGGTACGAGCATAGTTCTCGCACTTTCTCAAAACCTCCGTGCGAGTTAAAACTCCCGCACGGTACATCAAGGCTTTAAACCGGGTGTGAGCTAACGCTTCAACACCAAATCTCATCTCAAAACTGATAGATGGCTATTTTCTCTTTTTAAAACTCAAAACACGTTTATTCATACAGCATGCAACTTCATGCTAAAACATGTAAAATTAGCCAACCTATCATCAACATTTCTCAATCATCAATAACAATGTAAAATTGAGAATTTCATTGAAAACATGCATATCATGCTATTTCCTTACCCTATCCCATTTCTCAATACATATATATACATCATAGTACTTTTCATACTTCCACATCATTTCATAAACTTATAATATCGTACTAGTCCTAGCAATATATCTACGAAATTGCTGTAATTACGTACGAACATCTCTATAGCTAACACACAGTCCCTTACCTCGTTTTACTTGTGTGCAACTATCCGCCTTTACGCTTCTTGCGTTCTCATCTCGACTTGCTCTGGCGTATCATCCGAAACTGAAATTCATCCATCAACATTTGAGTTAATGTTTCTAACTCTTATTCAACTAAGCATTTATCCAATGCCTTAATTACACATTTTTACCCTTTGTGGTAAATCTCCCAATTTATCCTAATATCAACATTTCCAAACCATTTTCACAACATACTCATCCACTCAAGATATCCCATTCATCAAAAATACTCCCACATTCCACTTCTCACACTTGACTATTTCTAAGCTATATGCATTTCATACCATCCTAGGTAGTTCTATCATGTCAATGCATACTAACCATTTCCCATATCAATATCCAAACCAATGTACTTGGGTATTTGCATTAGAAACTTACCTCATTGGATTTCCTCTTGCTCCAATTAGGATTACCCTCTATTTCTTCAATCCTTTAAATGGGAAATTGCCTCTAGACTATGTTGTTCTTCTCTTTGATGTGAACAACTTTGTCTCTAATAGCCTCTCCTTAAATCTCACTGAAAATGGCTGGATTTAGGAGTGAGAAACTAGATTTCTTTGAGTTGAAGTGAAATGGAAATGTTTTCCCCGAAATTCTGATGATCCAACTGCTCCCATTTATAGTTTTGACTTAATGAGATCGATCTTCCTTGGGTGGAGATCGATCTGTTCCTCAAAAATCCCTCTTTTCTGAGACGTTTTAAAGGTAGGAGATCGATCTGTCGAGACTAGAGATCGATCTGCTGTCAAACAGAAGCTTAAGGAGATCGATCTGGTCTTATGGGAGATCGATCTGCTTCCAACCCGAGACCTAGAGAGATCGATCTGGTTCCTTTGGAGATCGATCTGTTCCCTTCCATTTCTCACATAAGAGCATTCTGGCTCTCCCAGATCGATCTCTCATCCTATGAGATCGATCTGGCCTTCACAAATTCCAGATTCCTTGCAGTTTTTCTGCAACAACCCTTACCAAACACCCTTAATTTGCTTCCATGATCATTTCCTCATTCATTCATCTTTGAGACTTGAAAATGGGATTCTTCCTCACTACATACACATTAAAACTTGTGTAGGATCTTTGTATGATCAAATACATATACGATATTACTCAAATGGAAGTATACACTTATGTAAATCTTTCCTTCCATTTTACTATACTACTCATATCCCATTTCGATCACATTCTTCTCGTTTCAAGTTTATTTCTTCCTACTCACTCATAATGCAACTTGTACGTATAATCACAATTCCTATTACAAGTGCGTACATAATCTTATAAACTTACATTGCATATACTTCACATTACAATACATCATCTTACTTATGATTCTATTTACATTCCCATGTTCCTATTTACAGCTATACATATACGGGGTCTCACATGGGGAGCACCGGTTCTATTTGTAAGGAAAAAAGATGGAAGCCTTCGACTGTGTATAGATTACCAGTTGTTGAATAAGGCCACCATCAAGAATAAGTATCCCCTTCCATGCATTGATGACTTGTTGGATTAGCTTAGGGGAGCACAGGTCTTTTCCAAGATAGATCTGAGATCTGGGTACCATCAATTGAAGATACGGAGTGGAGATGTACCCAAGACAGCTTTTCACACCCGGTATGGACATTATGAGTTTATGGTTTTTCCATTCGAGTTGACGAATGCTTCTGCAGCTTTTATGTTATTGATGAATGAGGTATTCCACTAGTATTTGGATCGATTTGTTATTGTGTTTATTGATGATATACTAGTGTACTCAAGATCTAGAGAGGAGCATGAAAGGCACTTAAGAATAGTGCTACAGACCCTCATAGAGAAGAAGTTGTACGCTAAACTCAGTAAGTGTGACTTTTGGTTGAAACATATCTCTTTTCTGGGCCACATAGTATTGAAGGATGGAGTGTCAGTGGATCCATCAAAGATTGAGGCAGTGGTATAGTGGCAGAGACCCCAGACAGTGATAGAGATAAGAAGTTTCCTGGGTTTAGCTGGGCATTATCTACCGTTTGTGGAGGGATTCTCAAGGTTAGCTGCTCCTTTGACACGTCTCACGAGAAAAAATGTAGAGTTTGCTTGGGACGATAAGTGTGAGGAAAGTTTTGAGGAGTTAAAAAGTAGATTGACCACAACTCCGATCCTTATCATTCCTACAAGCTCAAGAGCTTTCTCGGTGTATACAGATGCTTCACACTAAGGATTGGGCTGTGTATTGATGCAGGATGGAAGGGTAGTTGCATATGGGTCTAGACAGTTGAAGGATCATGAGAGAAACTACCCAACCCATGATTTAGAGCTAGCAGCCGTAGTGTTTGCATGGAATATATGGCGCCACTATCTCTATGGTGAGAGATTTCAGGTTTAAATAGATCACAAGAGCCTTAAATACCTATTCTCGCAGAAAGAGTTAAACATGAGACAGAGGAGATGGCTCGAGCTGTTAAAGGATTATGATTGTGAAATCCTGTACCACCCGGGTAAAGTGAATGTGGTTGCTGATGCATTGAGTAGAAAGTATCTCGGGTTGGTGTCATTCATGATGGTCAGGGAACATAAGCTGTTAGAATAGTTCACGAACCTCAATTTGGATATGACCCCGCCTGACGCTGATAGTGGAGTTATGGTAGCTAGCCTAAAGTTGGAATCGAATCTGGTAGATCGAATCCGACAGGCTCAGCAAGTCGATCAATAGTGCAGTGATATTGTCGGACATATACAGAGGGGTACAGAGACTAACTTTCAGTTGAGTTCTGATGGATTGTTAAGGTTCAGAGGTAGGATATGTGTTCCTGATGATGTAGAGATCAGAAGGTTGATCTTGACAGAGGCTCACTCATCGAAGTATACGATACATCCAGGGAGTACCAAGATGTATCAAAACCTTCGAAAGGTTTATTGGAGGTTTGGGATGAAAAAGCACATTGCTCAATATGTTGCGAAGTGTCTCCTTTGTCAGTAGGTGAAGGTAGAGCATCAGAAGCCTGTCGGTTATTGCAGCCTATACCGATAGTGACTTGGAAGTGGGAGCATGTCACTATGGATTTCGTGATAGGATTGTCGAGGACCTGCAGAGGTTATGATTCCATATGGGTAATTGTGGATCGATTGACAAAATAAGCTCATTTTCTAGCTATGAGAGCTGCCGATACTATGAGCCAGTTAGCGAATTTGTATGTACGCGAGATAGTGAGGCTACATGGAATTCCAGTAAGCGTTGTTTCTGATAGGGATGCCCACTTCTAGGAATGTTTTCAGGAAGCGATGGGGACCTTATTGAGTTTTAGTACCGCGTTTCATCCACAGACAGATGGATAGTCAGAGAGGACTATACAGACCCTAGAGGATATGTTGAGAGCGTGTGAGTTGGATTTTTAAGGCTCTTGGGATGACCATTTTCCACTCGCAGAGTTCACCTATAATAACAGTTTTCATGCGAGTATCGGGATGGCACCATATGAGGCATTGTATGGGCGTAGATGTCGTTCCCCTATTGGATGGGAAGAGGTTGGTGATAGACATATTTTTTCTCCTGACTTAATGCAGCAGGCATCTGAGGACGTCTAATTAATATGTGAGAGATTACGGACAGCTTAGAGCCGGTAAAAGAGTTATGCTGACAAGAGACAGAGACCACTAGAGTTTGAGGTTGGTGAGTCGGTGTTCTTGAAAGTTTCTCCTTCGAAGGGAATTTTGAGATTTGGTAAGAAGGGCAAGCTGATCCCTAGATACAGTGGCCCCTTCGAGATTTTGGAGAGAGTGAGTGACAAGGCTTATAGATTGGCATTGCCACCGGAATTGGCAAGTGTTCACAACGTCTTCCACATATCCATGTTAAGGAAGTACCACCCGGACCCGGTACATGTAATAAGGTATGAGCCTTTGGAGCTCAATAAAGGTATGACCTATGTTGAGAAGTCGATTTGGATATTGGATAGAAAAGATAATGTATTGAGGACAAAGACAATTCCTTTGGTGAAAGTCCTTTAGCAACATCACACTGTGGAAGAAGCCACGTGGGAATTGTAAAGTTTGATACGGGAGAAGTATCTCGAAATATTTGTGGAATGATTTGGTTCCAATTTGGAGGATCGAATTTTCTAAGTGGGGGAGAATGTTGGACCCCATATAGGTTAAACCTTGTATATATATGTAAATGAAATCATAAGTATGATGATACACTTGTAATGTGAAGTATATGTGATGTAAGTCCATGAATTAATGTACACACTTGTAATAAGAGTGGTGATTGTACGTACAAGTTGCATTATGTATGAATGTGAAGGAATGGACTTGGATATGTGATGAATGTGAGTAAAATGGAAAGTAAGTAGTGTGGTAAAATGGAAGGAAGATTTCATAAGTTGTGCACTTCCATTTAGTTCATGTGGTATACCTTTGGTTATACAAGGATTTCACACAAGTTTTAATGTGTAAGAAGTATTAATGGATGCCATTTTGAGGTCTCAAAGCTGATCGAATGAGAAAATGACCATGGCAGCAAAATAAGGATTTTTGGTATGAATTGCTATAGAAAATATGTAGAAAATCTAGAAAATATGAAGGTCAGATCGATCTCATAGGATGAGAGATTGATCTGGAAGAGCTAGAATGCTCTTATTTGAGCAATGGAATAGATCATACCAATCTCCAATGGGGCCAGATCGATCTCTTAAACATTCGGTAATGAAAAGATCGATCCTTAAGCATACAGATTGATCTCCTTAGCTCTCTCTTTGGAGCAGATCGATCTCAAGCTTCGACAGATCGATCTCATGCTTAAAATGTCGTGAAAAAAGGGATTTAAAGGGACCAGATCAATCTCATCCTAGAGCAGATCGATCTCATCAAGTGATTTCTATAAAAAGGGCGTTGAAAATCTGCAGATTTTGAGAAAAAACATCACCCTTTCCAATTCCAACCCAAAACCTAGATTTTTCTCTCTAAAATCCACCCATTCCAATAAGATTTGAAAGGAGACCATTAGACACAAAGTTGTTCATCATGAGGAAGAAAACAACATAGTTGAAACACAAAACCTTATTGTTGGCATTGAAGGAGCAAAGAGCATTTCCCCTTTGAAGCAAGAAGAGAAACTAGATTGGTAAGTTTCTAATGCTCCAACTTAAGCACATTGGTTTGTTTATTGATCTTGGAGTTGATTTGCATGAGTATTGTTAGTTGAAACCATCTAAGTAGTATTGGAACTAACGTGACCTAGAAAATGGAATGAATCTAGTGTGAGAAAGTGTGATTTTGAGGAGTTGGTGGTTTGTGGATTGTAATAAGTTATTATTTGAGTAATGTGGATGCTTTGAAGTAGGTAAATGAAGCCACATTATGGATTGAGTGAACTTATAGAGATGAGTATGTAATATGTTTGATAAATGCCATAGTGAGGAAAATTCATGAAATATGAACACTATGAGGTTAGCATCGATTTAATGTCGAATTAGAATGAGTTAATAGGCCTAAAAGAATCCATAAACTCGAACTATGAGTGGGACGATAAAACAAGGCCTTATGAGCATCAATAGGAACTATAGGTCGAATTGACTATAGTGAACGAATGATGTCCTGTTATATGGATCGAATATAATGCGGAATACTATTTTGTGCAGTTTTGAAGAGTCGTTGAAGGCGTAATCAACTATGCACACGTAAGCAGCTTTAAAGAAGTCGAATCACGCGTCGCGATTCCAGGTAAGGGAATTCTGTGGACTCTTAGAGATATCTGTGCATAATTTGGGTGCTTAAATGCTTTGCTAGAATCCATGAGATGTTAGGCAATGATATAGGGTGATTGAAGGGTAAAAGTTGGGTGTTTGAGAAATGTACATGAAAATAAAAGCATAATGCTTTGGAAAATCATGTTTTATTGTTTTTTAGCAATTGATTGGTAGGTTGGCTAACATTTGAAAATGAATTGCAAAAGAAATGAGTTGCTTTAGTTTATTAACCATACTTTGCAAAGAATTGAGCCACCTACACTGTTTTCATGAGAATGAAAGCGTGCTAGAGTATGACTCGCACAAGATTTGATGTGTTTTATACGCATGAGTGTTGGAGCTTAGCCTACTCTAGTTTTCACATGGATTTCATACTAGTTTTGGTATGATGCTTGGAGCATAGCTCGCATTAGATGCCCACCTTATTGTTGTCGTACTTGGAGCTTCGGGTAGACTGGGTGTCACACCGATAAAAAAGGCTTGCACGTGCAATTGTGATATTTTGACATGTTGATAGCCGTGTTAGGAGCTTTGGGTAGACAAGAGGTCGTACCCATTAAATAGGCTCACATGTGCATTTGAGATGTGCCATGATATGATATGTTGATGTGGGTCCACGAAGTTAGCTGTACCGTGCAGGTAGCATGGAGTACATTGTACCATGTTGAGATTATGATCTGCCATCTTCAGATGAGATTTGCTATGGATCGATAGGCAAGGTTTGACCCACCTTCCGTGTGGAAGCAGATAATGGTGATATCCCGCATACCTGATCCGTGTGGCCGGTATCACAGGATATGGCCATAGTCCTAGAGGTTATTTCCCTTATTGAATTGCCTATCTCACATGTCTATTGCTTTGTGAATAAATCCATGTTTGAAATGATTTGTGGGTCAGGACAGTCCGAGGGAGGGGCTAAGTCCTAACAAGTGATGAATTGTTTTAAGATATCGGCTTGTTGATGGTTTTAAAGTGCACTGATGCATAATGTTTAATGCCATGCTTTACTTATGGAATATGCATGATGATTAATGCCATGCTTTACTTATAAAATATGCATGGTGGTTAATGCCATGCTTTGAATTGAGAAACTGATGAATTGTATTCTTTGAGCATGGTATCATGATCACGTAGATAGTGCAGTATCTACCTGTTAGTAGGATTTCCTTACTGAGCGTGTGGTTTGCTCACCCCCTTATTTTCCCCCTCTCTACAGAGATTTGAGTATAGATTGAGAGCGACTGGAGGCTTATCCCTTTTGGTATTCGCTGCATCCCATTGCTATTGGTATGCACACTTGAATTATTTTGTATCTAAACCAGACATAGCACAGTAGCATTTTGTATGTAAACATTGGGGATGTAAAGCAATTGTAAGCACTTGTAAACAGTAACTCTGATGTATCTAGAAAAGTGTTTACTTCTAAAATTATATTGCATATTAAATTGTTATGGACGGATGAGGTAGACATTGAAACACAGCCCAACTGTTGAGGAGAGTAGCTATTCACGATCAAGGAAGGACGAATAATAAATAATGCATGAAAATATGAAAAAATTATACGTATTTTGGTAAGTTGAGGGTCGTGATAGTAGGCCTAAGGGCCATGTTGAGCCGATACCACATGAAACTCATAAGGAGGTAGAAGTGGAGGTTAATGTTGAACATGCTCCACTGGCTTCGACAGAGAGACCGAAAAATACTAAGGTGCGCTTCGCGAGGATAGAGCGGAGCTTAGAGGCGATTTTGGAGTTGACTACCCAGTCATTACCAAGAGCTGGGGGTGGGTAAGTTACAGCTACGTAGGGTGATGATGAACAGGCAGCTGACCTTGAGATGCTTGCACAGCCAGCCCAAGAACCTCATACTATAGATATCCCCACACCCCCACCAGTACAGGAAACACCTTCTACTATTGATCCACCATAGGGTAGAAGAGATTGGGGTTATGGATATGACCTGGATAGGTTAAGACAGATTCAAAAATTTAACCCACCATCTTTCAGTGGAGTGAAAGACCCAGTGGCTGCAGAGGATTGGGTGAATGAGATTGAGAAACTCTATGGGTTTTTCAAGTGCACTACTACTGAGATGGTAGCGTTTGCCGCATTCATGCTGAAAAGATCGGCAGAGCGTTGATGGAAGTCCACCAGACCTATTCTCAGAGCCCGACATACAGAGACCAGTTGGGATGTATTTTTGGAGGCCTTCTGAAGGCAGTATGTTCCAGATATTGCGCAGCGTAAGCTGCAAATGGAATTCTTGGATTTAACCTAGAAGAATAGATCGGTGGATGAGTATGAGACAAAATTTATCTCTCTGGGCAAATACGATCCTGACAGGATAAATAGTAAGCTCAAAAAGGTCTGAAAGTTTGTGGATAGACTGAGACCATCCATCAGGTCCCGATTGGTTGCCTTTGACATACCGACCTATGAAGAGGCATTGCATAGGGCACAGTTATGTGAACAAGACATTGAGCGGGTTACCTCAGAGTTTGGAAAGGTTGGTAAAGTGAGGGACAAAAAGAGAAACAGATCGACTGTAGACAAAGGCTTCAGTTATAGAGGAAGCAATAGATTTTTTGGGAAGAGGCCGAAGATTGAGGAAATTCGAGAGAGGACAGTTAAGCCTCCCATGTATCCGACCATAGCTCCAGTAAAGGGTATAGTGATTGGAGGGCCATGACCTGCTACATAACAGTACAATAAGTGCGGTAGGTACCATGGAACTCAGCATGTTATGGATCTCTTGCTGTATGTTATCGATGTGGGAAACCTAGGCATGTGATTCAAAATTGCCCAGAGATGACTTAGAGTGCCCCACAAAAGGGCAAGGGGCCAGAGAGAGCTCCAGCAGATAGTAAGACCCTTAATTTTTGATGTAATGTATATAATTACATGATGTACAAACAAGTTAAATTAAATATGAATCATAAGAAATAAATGTTTTAAGTTCTAAGTGTGAATGGAATGATAAATGAATGTGGAAGTGATCGAGTATGATTTTGAATGAGGAATTTACATCACAAAGGATAAAAAGTGAAGGCCAGATCGATCCCATGTAAGGGGAGATCGATCTTATGGCCTGAAGAATGCAAAATCAAGCATGCTGGAAGAGAGAGATCGATCCCTCACTCAAGCAGATAGATCTCCTTAACTCTTGGGCTGGAGCAGATCGATCTCCCCTTAAGGCCAGATTGATCTCCTTAGCTCTCTACCTAAGACAAATTGATCATGGTTCATTGAGCAGATCGATCCCATGCAACATGACAGATTGATCTCATGCAGTAAGTAGATCGATCTCATGCCTTCAAAATGTCATGAAAATGAGGAATTCAAGAGGACCAGATCGATCTCCACCCTATGCAGATCGATCTTATCAAGCCAATTCTATAAATAGGGAGCAATTGGATTTGTAAATCATGGGAAACAAGCTATTCTTCCATTTCAATCTTAAAAGCTAACTTTCTCACTCTAAAATCACCTCATTTCCATTAAGATTTGAGGAAAGACCAATAGAGCAAAGTTGTTCATCTTAAAGAGGAGAACAACATAACTTGGGACCAATACACCTTTGATTGGATTGAAGGAGCAAGGAGAGTTCTCATTCTGAGCAAGAAGGAAATCAAGCTAGGTGAGTTTCTAATGCACCAACACAAGTACATTTGTTTAGTTATTGATTTTGAGTTGATTGGTGTGTATATTAATGATAGAAACTACCTTGAATGTAATGGAACTAGTATGACCTAGAAAATAGAATGAGCCTAGTGTGAGAATTGTGATATGGATGAATTGATGATAATGGAGTATGCTAAAGTGTTTATGAGGTAATATGTATGATTTTTAGAAGGTTAAATGAAGCTGCATTGTTAGATTGGCTTAGTTAAATGAATAAGCATATGAGGTGTTTGACAAAATGCCATGGTGAGGCAAATGATGAACTAGAGACACTATGAGCATTAAATATTGATTTAGCAGGAATCAGGTGATCTAAAAGAATCCAATAGACTCTCGAGATAGGAGTAGAGTAATCAAATGGGGCCTTATAAGTGTTAATGTGTACTATAGTTCGAATTGACTATAGTAGATGCACGAACTATGTTATATTGAACTAAATTGATGTGAAGCGTAATCTCGTGCAGTTCCAGAGAGTTCGTTGGAGGCAAATCGAACTGCACAACCAAGCATCTTTAAGGAAGTGGAATCACACGACGCGATTCTAGGTAAGGGAATTCTGTGAGTATATTGAGATACCTACTCGTATTTCGTGGGTATATAGGGCTTTGCAAAATGCATGAGTATCTAGAAAAGTGTTGGATTGTTTAAGGAAATAACTACATGTGTATGTGTATGTGGTTCGATTTTAAAGCGATTCTTATAAAAAGGGATAATAAGGCTAATAATTGCATAAGTCACATGTTTTGATGCTTTTATGAAAACACACTGCTTTGGTTTAAGCGAAATGACGGATAGGCTAGCTGGTGATTTCATGATTTTTGTGAAAAGGCACAATGAGGTGCTAACCATTCTTTTGAGAATGTTTTGTTGAAATGGAGCCGCCTATCGTGCTTACGTGAGTTAAAATCGTGATGGAGCCTCGCTCGCACTGGATTTTGGTGTTTTCATATGTAAGAAATGTGTTGGAGCTTAGCTCACACCTTGATTTGAATCATGATAATGTTTTATAAACTGTACTGGAGCTTCTGCTCGTACGTGGATGTTGATTGACTTTCTTATGCATATAACCATACTGGAGCCATGCTCGTACATGACTTCTTTATGATTTTATGCATAAAGTCGTACTAGAGCGTTGTTCGTACAAGTAGTTTTATTAATGATGCATGAATCGTACTAGGGCTTAGCTTGCACAGGTTTTCACACTGTGGTATTTAAGCTGCCGTAAAGATGGTAAGATCCTCAAGCCCTACATCCTTAAGCCCGACAGGGTAGGGAAGCTCTCTTACGGTAGGATCCTTAAGCCAACATCCTTAAGTCCGATGAGGTGGGGAGGCTATGTTCGGTGTGGAGGCATTCTTACATTAGGATCCTTAAGCCCGTTGGGGTTGGGAGGCTCTGTTTGTGGGGAGGCTCTCTTACATGGATACGAGAAGCTCCACATGCACCTGAGACTATATATGTTACACATGGCATGGGGTAGATAAGACCTACGACTGGCACCCCCAACCATGATATGGGTCTGTGGAGTACGTTATACCTTGTATATCGCATGGAGTACGCTGTACCGCGTGGTTGTGATGATGATTTGAAACATCCAGCGAAGAACTAACCCATTTTTGTTCCAACATGATACCCCGTACATCGGGATCGGTGTGGTCTGGGATGATTATGACATAGTTGGCCAACATAGTCATTAAGTTATAGTAACCGCCTGTCTCATATAATATTACATAGTACCACATGATTTTATACACTGAGTGTGATTGTGTCTGTCCAAGGTAGACCCGAGGGAGGGGTCGAGCCTTGTGGGATTTTGCTTAAAGAAATGATAACCTATTTGTGATTAGATTTGATGTATTTTGAGAAGGGATATAACCTAAAGGATGTTAATGAATTTCCCTTTTTATGATGACTTTTAATAACGATGAGCATGACAGGTTTCACATGATTTTACCATGTTTTACATGCCTATATCCATGTTTTAGTACATGATATATATATATTTAAATGCAGCATAGTTTTATTTCCTCATGATCCGACTATAAATGATTTATGCCATGATATTATCACCATCTAGATAGGGTAGTTATCTACCATGCTTGCATTATTGCCATACTGAGAGTGTGGTTGATCATCCCTCTACTTTCCCCCTCTATAGAGCGTACACAGTAGCCTTGTGAAGGATTGAGGCATTATATTTTGGACATCCGTTGGACTCCATCTCAAAGAGGTATACACACAGGGATTCTTTTTGTATCTAAGCATATATAAGCACAGTAGTCATTTTGAATTGTGATATGAGGAATGTAAATGTCAGTTAACAAGTCTTGTATAAGTGTATAACTTAAATTTTAAGTGTATGATATGGCTTTTGATTTATTGGAAATGAATGGTAATGATGATTATTATTGACTCATAACCCAATTGTATTAGTGAGGGTTGTTCATGACTGGGTCAAGGAAATGAAAAAAATGCCAAAAAAAATTAGTAGTGATTTTCGGGTATAAAGGGTAAAAAGGGTCATGACAGAGATTGGTATCAGAGTTGAGTTGGTCTGATGTGAGTCAGTAATAACACGTAGAAAAAATAACATCCCCATATTACTGTGCTTTTGTTTAGATATAACTGTGTATACCAAGATAGATTAAGACAAATAAATGGTTTTGAATATAGGAAGTTAGGTATTATGCCTGTTACACACCAAGGTAGAGGGGTGGGTGCACGTGCTAGAGGCCGTAGGGGTAGGCTTGAAGGCTGTACGGAGTCACAGACTGATTAGGCTCCACAGGACCCTTATGAGAGATCAGGGGATACAGAGGCACGCTTCGCTAGGATAGAGCAGAGTATCGAGAGCCTAGTTGAGATAGTCATACAGGCATTGGGTGCCGATGATAAACGAGGTCCCACAGTGCAGCCTACTACTACTGGACAGGCAGCTGTAGAGGAGGAGAGACCTCAAGTTACAGAGACTGTTACACCCCCAGTTCAGGGCACAGCTTTTCCCATCGCTCCATAGCCGAGCGATAGCGACCTAGGGTATGATTGTGAACTGAGTAGGCTACGCCAGTTTCAAGAGTTGAAACCTCCAGTATTTAGGGGAGTGAAGGATCCGATGATTACTGAGGACTGGGTGTACCAGATGGAGAAATTGTACAGATTCTTCAGATGTACATTAGCTGAGAAAGTGTCCTTTTGCCATATTTATGCTGAAGGGCGAGGCAGAACATTGGTGGAGATCCACAGAAGCTATTTTGAGAGCCCGACACTCGAAGATCATATAGGATATATTCTTGGAGGCCTTTAGGAGGCAATATATTTTGACCACCGCACAGAGGAAACTGCGGTTGGAGTTCATCAATTTGGTTCAGGGGAACCGCTTTGTAGATTAATATGAGTCGAGATACATGTCTTTGGGGAGATATGACCCGGGTATAATGAGTAGTGAGACTCGAAAAGTCCAAAAGTTCGGATGGATTGAGATTAGCCATCTGGACTAAGTTAACTCCTTTTGACATTCATACTTAGGAGGAGGCAGTGCATAGGGCACAGCTATGTGAACAGGACTTTAAGCGGAATGCCTCCGAGTATGGAAAGATTAGTGTCAGGGGAGATAGAGACCGGAAGAGATCTGGGTTTGATAGAGTGGCCAAGAGAGGAGGCCATAGATTTTCTGAGAAGAGACCTAAGATTGAGGAGCTGTAGGAGAAAGCAGCTAAACCTCCTGTATATCTAGCGTTGACTGCACTGATGGGTATGGTTATTGGAGGACCATGACCTACTACTGATCCATGTAGGAGATGTGGCAGATTTCATAGGACTAAACGTTGTCAGACGCACCCTGTTACATGTTATAGATGTGGGAAGCTTGGGCACATTGCGAGGTATTATCCTGAGATGATTGAGACTGCCCCACAGAAGGGTAAGAAGCTAGAGAGAGCAGCTAAACCTCCTGTATATCCAGCATTGACTGCACCAATGGGCATGGTTATTGGAGGACCACGACCTACTATTGATCCATGTAGGAGATGTGGCAGATTTCATAGGACTAAACCCTGTCAGACCCACCCTGTTACATGTTATAGATGTGGGAAGCTTCGGCACATTACGAGGTATTGTCTTGAGATGATTGAGACTGCCCGACAGAAGGGTAAGGAGCTAGAAAGAGCTTTGTTGAGATAACTGCTCTGAGAAGGAGGGCTACCGCGGAGGAAAAAGGGAAACAGACTTGGTGTGAGTAGAGGACGAGTGCATGCACTGGACCAAGACACTGCAGACGCATCGACGGATGTGGTTAAAGGTACCATCCTAATTTGTTATTTAGAAGCATTTGTATTGATTGATCTTGGTGCCACGCATTCCTTCATATTGCCTTCCTATGCTCATAAACTGTTGAAGCATGTAAAGCCCACACTATTAGATAAGATGTTGATGATATCTACCCCTATGAATGATAGTCAATTGACTGAGTATGTTTATAGGAGTTGTAAGTTGAAGATAGGAGGAAAAGAGATGGTAGCCGATTTAATTCTACTGAGCATGAGTGATTTTGATGTAATCCTAGGAATGAATTGGTTGGCTGGAAATCATGTTGTTATGGATTATCATGCTAAGACATTCATGTTTCCAGAGATAGATAATTTTGTTGTAAGCTTTGTTGAAAAGAAATGAAAAACGTGACTATTATAAATGAGAAGAGTATAATTTTAATCAATCATATTTGAGAGATGAATTTATTTATCAATTATGTATATTAATGTGATGACTTGTGTTGCTAACGGTGGAAAGGATAATGTGAAGGATTCATTGCCTACGTGGTTGACATTGATAAGGCACACTCGAAATTGAGAGACTTTCCCGTAATTATGAATTTTCTTGATGTCTTTTTGGATGAATTCCCAGGTTTACCACCTGATAGGGAGATAGAATTTCGTATAGAATTAGTGCCTAGTACAGAGTCGATATCAAAATCACCGTATAGAATGGCTCCGATTGAGTTCGAAGAGTTAAAGCAGCAGTTGCAAGAGTTGCTAGAGAAGAGGTTTATTAGACCGAGCGTCTCACCTTGGGGAGCTCCTGTTCTTTTTGTAAGGAAGAAGGATGGAAGCCTCCGAATGTGTATAGATTACCGGTTGTTGAATAAGACCACCATAAAGAACAAGTACTCCCTTCCACGCATCGATGATTTGTTGGATCAGCTCCGGGGAGCACAAGTCTTCTCTAAGATAGATCTACGATCTGGGTACCATCAGTTGAGGATACGGAATGGAGATGTATCTAAGACAACATTTTATACCCGTTTTGGCCACTACGAGTTTTTGGTTATGCCATTCGGATTGACGAATGACCCCACAACATTTATGGAATTGATGAATGATGTATTTAAGCCATACCTAGACCAGTTTGTGATTGTGTTTATTGATGACATTTTGGTTTATTCCAAGTCTAGGGAAGATCATGCATAGCACTTGAGGATAGTTCTGCAGACTTTCCGAGAGAAGGAATTATATGCCAAACTCAGTAAGTGTAACTTTTGGTTAGAGCATATATGATTTCTGGGCCATGTTGTGTCGAAGGATGGGGTATCAGTGGATCCATCCAATATCAAGGTAGTTTGTGCAGTAGGAACAGCCCAAGACAGTTACTGAGATCAGAAGTTTTCTGAGATTGGTAGGATATTATCAAAGATTTGTTTAGGGTTTCTCCAAACTAGTTGCTCCGTTGACACGCCGCACACAGAAAGATGTTAAACTTGTGTGGGATGAAGCATGTGAGAGGAGTTTTCAGGAGCTTAAGCATCGGTTGACCACTGCTCCGATTGTCACTATTCCTACCAGCTCAGGAGGTATCTCTGTGTATACGGATGCATCACACCAGGGACTGGACTGTATACTTATGCAGGATGGGAATGTAGTTGCCTATGGACCCAGATAGTTGAAGGATCGTGAGAGGAACTATCCGACACATGATTTAGAGTTGGCGACCGTAGTGTTTGCATTGAAGACATGGCACCACTATCTCTATGGTGAGAAATTTCAGATTTATACAGATCATAAGAGCCTTAAGTACCTGTTCTTACAGAAAGAGTTAAACATGAGACAAAAGAGATGGCTTGAACTTTTAAAAGATTACGATTGTGAGATCATGTACCACCCGGGTAAGGTGAATGTAGTTGCCGATGCTTGGAGCTAGAAGAACCTCGGGTTGGTGTCTTATATGTTGGTTCGAGAACATGAGTTGTTGGAACAATTTGCGAACCTCAGTTTGGATGTAATCCCACATGGTTCAAAGAGATTGGGTATTATGGCTAGTTTGAGATTAGAGCCAGAGTTGATTTGTCGTATTCGACAGGCTCAGCAGAGCGATCGACAGTGCATCGATTGGTTGAGTCAGATACAGACAGGTATAGGTATTGATTTTGAGCTGAGTACAGATGGATTATTGAGGCTCAGGGGCAAAGTGTGTGTTCCCAAGGATTCAGGGATCAGGAGGTTAATTTTATCAGAGGCTCACTCATTGAAGTACACGATACATCCGGGGAGTACTAAGATGTATCAAAACCTTTGAAAGGTTTATCGGTGGTCTGAAATGAAAAGAGACATTGTTGAATATGTCGCTAGATGTCTCATCTGTCAGCAGGTGAAGGTAGAGCATTAGAAGCTTGAAGGATTATTGCAGCCTCTACCAGTACCAAAAGGGAAGTGGGAGTACGTCACCATGGACTTTGTGATGGGTTTACAGAGGACCCGTAGAGGTCATGATGCCATCTGGGTTATTGTAGGTTGGTTGACAAAGTCAACCCATTTCTTGGCCATGAGGGCTACTGATACTCTGAGTCAGTTGATGAACTTGTATGTTCGAGAGATGGTTCGGTTACATGGTGTGCCAATGAGCATTGTTTCTGATCGAGATACCCGCTTCACTTCCCACTTCTGAGAACATTTTCAGAAAGCGATGGAGACCCATTTGAGCTTTAGTACTACTTTTCATCCTCAGACAGAGGATCAATCAGAGAGGACTATATAGACCCTGGAGGATATGTTGAGAGCGTGTGTGCTGGATTTTGGAGGCTCCCGAGATGATCACCTACAGTTAGCCGAGTTCACCTATAATAATAGTTATCATGCGACTATTGAAATGGCACCATATGAGGCACTGTATGGATACAGATGCTGATCCCCTATTGGATGGGAAAAGGTTTGTGACAGATAGATTTTTGCTCCTGATTTAGTGCAGCAGGCCTTTGAGGATGTTGATAAGTGCCATATTTTTATTATTTATTTCCTTCTACATTTTAATATTTTGCTATGTTCCTCATGTTAATTAGAGTACTTATGTTAATTTTGTGATTTTGGCAGATAAATTGGGCTTCAAGAAGTTAATAGAAGAAAATGGATAGTTTTAGCGCTGTTTGGAATTTTGGCTTTAAACGGAGTTCTAGTCCTCCAAATTATGCAAAGTTAGGTCTAGTGAAACGCTGACTTACTGATTTACAACTCTGAAGAAGAGCCCAAGATCTAATTCGGCCTATTTCCACTCTAAAACTAGCTGTGAAGAAAAAGCCCGAATATGTCAACCCTTTTTCCTACTTGTAATAGGATTGTGGAATTTAGGTTTTTTTTTACTATATATATATATAGTTTCGTTTTCTTTAGGGAACATCAGAAAAGAGACAAAAGAGGGCAGCAGTCGAAAGAAAAAAATTATTCACCCTCTCTATATTTTTATTTTCATTTTCAATAATCATGTGCTGCTAAAGCCTTTATTCGGTTCAAGGGAATCAAATCCAGTAAACTTCAACAATTGAGAAAAACAGTTTGTTGTTCTAAACTATCTTTTGATTCAATTATCTATTATTTTTTATATTAATTGATTCAATTGCATAAGAAAATTACATGATTTGGCCAGTTAGATAATCTTCACATCTGATTGTATGCTATCTGAAATTTTCACAATCCGTAATTGTTGTGATAGAAATCAGAATCAGTAGCATTTAGGGTTCGTCGACTCTAAGTGAAACAATAGAACGGATTAAACATTTAACCCATGGCTGAAGTGTTTTTCGGTTAGTAATCTTCCTGGAGTGTTAATGCTATTCCTAGTCTAAATAGGATTGCGTCGAAATCGATTTGATTAGGGATAAGAATTTAATTCGGGTGTTGGGCTTGAGTTAATGATAGCAGGGAAGAATAGATATTATCTTGCTGGGAGATAATACCTGAGCTAAATAATTGAAGACAATATGGTAAATTAGGTGTTAATGATCAATTGTTAGTTACTTGATAGTTCCTTTGAATCGAAGTTGTTAATCTTTGTTTATTCTCTTTATAATTAATTGAATATCAATTCTGTTTAAGGATTTTAATTCTGTTAAATTAATCCCCCCCCAATTATTTTAGTTATTGCATGATAATTAATCCACCAATCTTTAGGGTTCGACCAGGATTTGCCGCTACTACAAAATTTCGGTAAGACCAGTAATTTAAATTTGGTTGAATTCGACACTCACCAAATTTTGGTGTTGTTGTCGGGGACTGTTCTGATTAATTACTGTGTTTTTATTATTCTCATTAATTCGCTTTTAAATTCTTGTGATTTATTATTTTTATTTATTTTTTTAGGGCTTTTGGTACTATTCATAGGAAAAATTTTTGTTTAATTAGGAGACGTGTGAGTACTTGATTTCAACTTGAAACAACAAAATAAAACAAACCAGGGCTTTTGTTCCCCTGGCCCGACCCTATCTCAGCCAAATTCCATCGTTTTCTTATAGTTTTAGCCCATTTTTTATTTTGTTTGTGATTATTTAGCGATTTTTTTATTTTTATTTTTATTTTGTGTTTTTATGACTAGATCCTCCAATTCAAGTGAAATTGCACTTCAATTCGATCCAAAGATAGAGAGAACCCTGAGGAGGTTGAAAAGGGACCAAAAAGCTACAACCATTGTAGAACCCTTTGATCCCGAAAGTACGCCAGACAAGAGCTTAATAGAGGAGTTGGACATTGACAACATGGCAATTGTAATAACAGGACTTTGAAGGAGCTTGTTGCTTTTGACTTAAACTTACAACCTTTGTGTATTGAGTACCCTGCTTTAGTTGCAGCTTGTGAACTTAAATCGGGACTAATACATCTTCTGCCTACTTTCCGTGGACTTGCAGGTGAAGATCCCCACAAGTACCTTAAGGAATTTCATGTTGTGTGTTCGAGCATGAAACCACAGGGTATTTCAGAGGATCAAATCAAGCTGAGGGCATTCCGCTTCTCGTTGGCAGATCAAGCGAAGGACTGGTTATACTACCTTCCTTTGGGATCCATACGTTCATGGAATGAGATGAAACAGTTGTTATTGGAGAAGTATTTCCCAGCTTCTAGGGCTGCAAATATAAGAAAAGAGATCTGTGGCATTCGGCAATACAATGGTGAAACCTTGTACAAGTATTGGGAGTGTTTTAAGAAGCTGCGTGCTAGCTGTCCACAACACTAGATTACTAACCAGCTTCTAATACAGTATTTCTATGAAGGTTTAATGGCAATGGATAGGAACATGATTAATACTGCCAGTGGAGGAGCACTAGTTGATAAGACCCTAGAGGCTGCGAGCAATCTCATCGCCAACATGGCAGCCAATACACAACAATTCAGGAGTAGATTGGATCACACACCGAAGAAGGTGAACGAGGTAAGTACTTCCAACTTAGAATGTCAAATGGCAGTAGGGAACTTACAAGTAGCAAAGGTGTGCGAAATCTTTTCATTGGCAAGACACAACACTGACATGTGTCAAACTTTGTAAGAAGATGACCCGGTCATGCAACAAGCGAATGCCATAGGAAATTTTTGAGGTCAGCCCCAACAGAGACATGATCTGTAAGCAAATACATATAACCCAGGCTAGAGAGATCATCCAAATTTGAGATATGGTAACCAAGCTAGCTGTCAACAGTCTGTTCAGAAGCAGCAAACAAATCAATCCATAAGCTCAGGTTCCAGTATGTCACTTGAAGAGATTGTGAAAAACCTTGCTAACAACACTTTGCAATTCCAATAGGAAACAAGAACAAGCATCCAGAACTTGGAAAAACAGATGTATCAACTAGCAACCACGGTTGGCAGATTAGAAGCTCAAGGTTCTGGGAAGTTACCATCTCAAACAATAAAGAACCCCAGGGAGAATGCGAGTGCCATAGTGCTGCGTAGTGGAAAAGAGATCGAAAGGCAGATTTCAGAGGCAGAGAAAAAGGTTGAGACATAGATGCAACCTGTTATAGATAACACTAACCATATCTGCCCTCTTTTCCTTGCAGGTTAGCTAAGACACAAAAAGAGGAACAACAGAAAGAAATCATGGAGGTATTTAAGAAGGTAGAAATTAACATACCACTTCTGGACGCAGTGAAACAAATTCCAAGGTATGTGTGTTAGAACTGAATTTTATATATGTTTAGGACCCTTTTTACTTAGTTATTTGATTTGTTCTTTGCAATATTAGGTATGTTTTATGTGTTTTGTGTACTTGTGCAGGAAAAATAACAATTTGGAGAAGTCAAGGTTTTTGGAGTTGGTTTTGATGATTTCATAAAGAATTGAAGTTACATGGTGCTGATCGTGACTTATGCTGCAACAATAGAAGAAACTGGACAGTGCAGAGTAGATTTGAGGAATTAATACCATTGCCGCAACATAGCAGTCTGATTAGGGTAACACTGTTTTACCACGTGACCTTTTGCGATTTAGTATTTGGAAACTTTATAAATTGTTTTTTTATCAGAATTTCAAAGGAGGCTGCGGCTCAAGACTTCAAGATTAATTTAGCTCCATTGAAACTTCATATTTTTCACCTTTTTTACCTTATTTGTTCTTGGGATGTTAGATTTGATTTCTTAGATTTTTATTATGATGTCAAGGAACTAAACTCCTTTTTCCTAGAATCGATGTAACCAACTTTGGGCATATTGCAATTACTTTGTGATGTTGCTTGGATGATTTCAATTATGTTTATTTAATTTACTTGTTCTTAATGCTCTAGTTGATTGGGCACCAATTAGATGAATTAGTATAAGAATCCGGCACTTGAGAGAGGGGATTGTTTATATGCACAAGGGTAGATTAACATATGACATTGTTAGATTGAGAGGTTGACAATTCTTATGAGCCAAAGAGAAAGACATTACTATTGCTTAATGAACCCTATTATTTGATTCTGAATCGAGAGGTTAGGATTAGGTAAATTGGGTATGACTGTTTAAAACTCGAGAGAGATAAACAGGAAATAGTTTCAGCTATAAACAATTTGAAATCAATAGAACAATTGATCAAAGGAGTTGCATGAACCCTAGTTAGGTGAAATCGGTTTCTAGGAATATTTTGCTATTGATATTTTCATTCGTGATTATTGTGATTTGCTTTAATTAATTTGTTTTGTAGTTAACAGTTAGAATAGTTAAATAGGATTTTAACCAACATTCATTGATTTTCTAGATAAAGCTCAAGGTTGATGATTACAGTGATTAGCGGTAGACACAGTTCTCTGTGGGACGATAATCATATTTACCATATACTCGAAAACTGACTTGTGCACTTGCAATAGTGTTCCATTTAGGACAAGAATGCGAAATTCCTTAAAGAGTTGTGTACGACAACGAGGAAACTAAGAGGCGATGAGAAGGTAAGTGTGGGGGAGAATGTATCTGCGGTCATTTAAAGAAAACTGCCCCAAAAGTGTAAAGACCCAGGTACATTTACAATCCCTTGCATCATTGGTAATAGGCAAATAGAACATGCCATGGCAGATTTGGGTGCATCGATTAATGTTATGCCTTTTTCAATTTATGTATCCTTAAATCTAGGTCCTTTGAAAAAAAACTGGAGTGATCATACAATTAGCAGATCGGTCTAATACATACCCCGAAGGGGTAGTTGAGGATATTTTGGTGCAGGTGAATCAGTTGATTTTTCAAGTTGATTTCGACATTATGCATGTAGAGGACAGTAGCAGCCCAGTGAATCCCCTACCAATAATTTTAGGTCGGCCATTTCTTGCCATTGCCAAGACTAAGATTGATGTGTTTGATGTGGCATTAACCATGGAGTTCGATGGAGAGATTGTCAAAATTAGCATCTTCGATGCTATGAGGTATCCAGCAGATGTACATTCAGTATTTTCCATTAACAGTTTTGATGTCTTAACGCAGGATACATTTGAAGTAAGCGAAATGGATTGGAAGTGGTGATATCACAACCCTTATTCATTTCCTTTAACCGAAAATCACTATAAATTTTTTGCGTTATACTGTTACCTTACCCGGTCGTGAACAAACTCACCACATACAATTAGGCTATGAGTCAATAATAATCACCACTTACCATTCATCCACAATTAATAAAAACGATGTCATAAATTTGAAATTAAATCATTCACTTATACAGAACATGTTTACCGACATCTACATCCCCCATAATTACAACTTAATCATTACTGTGCCATTACATTGTTTAGATACAAGAAGAATCTTGTGTATATACCTTTCGGCGATGGAAGCAGTGGATGTCCAAATACACAATGCCTCAATCCTCACTGGGCTACTACGCACGCTCTATAGGAGGGGGAAAATAAAGAGGGATGAGCAACCACACGCTCAGTAAGGCAATAATGCAAGCATGGTAGATAACTACTCTATCTACATGCTAGTAATGTTATGCATAAATCTTTTATAATAGGAGCATGAGGAATTAAAACTATGCCATATGAGTATACATATATCATGTATTTAAAATCATGGAAATTGGCATATAAAACATGGTAACATCAACATGTAAAAATCGTCTTATGCTCATTAATTATCAAATCTCATAAAAAAGGGCAATTCGTTTAAGAAACATCCTTTTTTAATCATCTCATTCTCAATACAACAAAATCCCATCAAATCATTTCACAATCATAACATCATAATCATTTCACAAATCAAATCCCACAAGGCTCGACCCCTCCCTCGAGTCTACCCAGGACAGTCAAAATTACACTCAAGTATTCAAAACCATGTGGTATTATATAAATCAAGCAAGGAGACAAGTCACTATATCTCAACTGACTATGTTAGCCAATTATGTCACAAATCGTCCTAGACCACACGGATCCCGGTGTGCGGGGTATCCTGCTGGCACGAAGGTGGGTTAGTTCTCCGCCAGACTTTCTCAAATCAAGTAACCACCACGCGGTATATCGTACTCCATGTGATATACATGGTACATCGTACTCCATGTGATATACACGGTACATCGTACTCCACGGACCCATAATACGGATTAGAGGTGCCTGCGGTAGGTCTTATCTACCCCATACTGAGTGGAACCTCTAGTCTCAAGTGCACGTGGGGGTACTCTTAATACCAGTCCTAGCCCCTCATGGCCTTGCTCGACCCTATTGGGTTCCCTGATTCAAGTCCTAGCCCCTCACCCTTACCCCACTCAAAAGGTCTATTAGGTATGTTGGGTTCCCTGAATGGATTATGTCAAGTCCTAGCTGTCACGACCCAATTCCATTCGCTTTAACCGAAAATCACTGAAAATTTTTCGCGTTTTACTGTTACCTTACCCGGTCGTGAACTAAACTCACCACACACTGTTGGGCTGTGAGTCAATAATAAACACCACATCTCATTCATTCTCAATTGATTAAAACGATGTCATACATGTGCATTTAATCGTGTACTTATACGAGTACATGTTTTACTGACATCTACATCCCCCATAAGTACAACTCAAAAGAATACTGTGCTTTTACATTGTTTAGATACAAAAAGAATCACTGTCTATATACCTCTTAGCGATGGAGATGCAGCGGAGTCCAAAATAATACGCCTCAGTCCTCACTGGGCTACTATGCACGCTCTGTAGGGGGGAAAATAGAGTGGGATGAGCAACCACACGCTCAGTAAGGCAATAATGCAAGCATGGTAGATAACTACTCTATCTACATGCTGATAGTGTTATGCATAAATCATTTATAGTAGGAGCATGAGGAATAAAACTATGCCATGTGAGTATACATATATATCATGTATCAAAATCATGTGCATTGGCATATAAAACATGGTAGAAACATCATGTATAAATCATCTCATGCTCAATCTCGTTTAAATTCATAAAAGGGCAATTCTTTACGAAACCTCCTTTTTAAACCAACACCATAAACACCACCAAATCAACTCACAATCACAAACACATTTTCATTCCACAATTCACGCATGTGTATAAATCTAGGTCACTATATCAAAAGTGCCTATGTGAACCATTACATCATAAATCATCCCAGACCACACGCATCCCGGTGTGCGGGGTATCATGCTGGCACGAAGATGGATTATCCCTCGCCAGACTTTCTCATCACATAACCATCATGCGGTACATCGTACTCCATGTGATATACACGGTACAGCGTACTCCACAAACTCATATCGTGATTGGGGGTGCCATTCCTAGGTCTTATCTACCCCATACCAAGAGTGTTCCATATTCCGTGAAGGAGAGCCTCCCTGCCGAACAGAGCCTCCCCACCTAACAGAGCCTCCCCGCCTCTTGGGCTTAAGGATGTTGGCTTAAGGATGTAGGGCTTAAGGATCCTTTCCGTAAGAGAGCCTCCCCGCCTAACAGAGCCTCCCCGCCTCTTTGGGCTTAAGGATGTTGGCTTAAGGATGTAGGGCTTAAGGATCTTACCGTACCCATGTAGGAGAGCCTTCCTGCCTAACAGAGCCTCCCCGCCTCTTTGGGCTTAAGGATGTTGGCTTAAGGATCCCACCGTAAGAGAGCCTCCCCACCAAACAGAGCCTCCCCGCCTCTTTGGGCTTAAGGATGTTGGCTTAAGGATGTAAGGCTTAAGGATCTTACCCACTTTCACAACCTTATACGTATCCCATTGTGTGCGAGCAAAGCTCTAGCACGACTCATGCATCTTCTCATAAAGAGGCGCGTACGAGCATAGCTCTAGTACGGTTATACTCATAAGACAACCACTCACAATCCACGTACGAGCAGAAGGTCCAGTACGGTTTATAAATATCATTATAGTTTCCAAATCAAGGTGCGAGCTAGGCTCTAGCACGTTTCATACAAATGAAAACATAGAAATCCAGGGCGAGCGAGGCTCTAGCGCGATTTATGTCATACAAATATGATAGGCGGCTCATATACAATTTATCAATCCCGGCAATTCGGGTTTAGCACTCACAAATGCTTTTCTACAACAACAATACAATACTAGCCGACCTATCTACAAGCTTGCTTAAAGCCAAGCAATTCGTTTTGGAAAAACATCAAAACATTAGATTTATGCAATTATTAGCCTTACTATCCCATTTCATAAAATCCACTTCAAATCCAAAACCACGCATATACTCATCGTCATTCACGAATACCATCAATCATTTATTTGAGCAATTCATGCATTTCATACAACACCCAATATTCACCCACAAGTTCAAAGTACGAGCAGCTACCTCTATATACTCACAAAATTCCCTTACCTGGAATCGCGATGCGTGATTCCACTTCCTTAAGCTGCTTACTCGTACGGTTCGGTTCGCCTTCAACGAACTCTTCGGGACTGCACAAAATCGTATCCCGCACTATATTCGATCCATATATTGCAACCCTTGTGCTTGCTATAGTCAATTTAACCTATAGCCTCTATTAACGCTTATATGGCCTCGTTTCATCACTTTACCCATAACTCGGGTCTATGGATCTTCTTAGGCCTATTAACTTATTCAAAATCGATGTTAAATCGACATTAAGCTCATAGTGTTCATATTCCATGAATTCCCTCACTATGGCATTTATCAGTCATATACATATCCATTTTCACAATTCCTCCAACTCACCATGTAATTCCATCTAACCATCTAAAATCACAAACATTACCCCAATAATAACTTTAGCATGCCATAAACCATAAGCTCATTCAATCCCACATATCCTCACATTATACCCATTTTAGATTTCTAGGTCACACCAATTCCACTACATTCCTAGGTAGTTTATCCATCAATACTCATATCAATCAACTCCAAAATCAATTAAATAGCTAATGCATTTGGATTGGAGTGTTAGAATCTTACCAATATGATTTCTCTTCTTGCTCCAAATGGTAATGCCCTTAACTCCTTCAATTCCAAAGATGGGAAAATGCCCTCTCACTATGTTGTTCTTCTCTTTGATAGGAACAACTTTGCCTCTAATGATCTCTCTCCAAATCTCACTGAAAATGGCTGATTTTTAGAGAGGGAAAGTTAGGTTTTTGGGTTGAGATTGTAAGGTTAAATTTTTTCCGAGATTTCCAGATTTTCAGCTCTCCTTATATAGAAATGGCTTGAGGAGATCGATCTGGTCCAAGAGGAGATCGATCTGGTCCCTTAAAATCCCTCTTTTTCACGGCATTTTTAAGCCTGAGATCGATCTGTCGAAGCATGAGATCGATCTGGTCCCAAACAGAGAGCTAAGGAGATCGATCTGTGTGCTTGAGGATCGATCTTTTCACTACAGAATGCTTGGCAGATCGATCTGACTCCATTGGAGATCGATCTGCTCTATTCTTTCGCCCAATTAAGAGCATTCTGGCTCTTCTAGATCGATCTCTCATCCTATGAGATCGATCTGGACCTCATGTTTTCCAGATTTCCTGCAGTTTCTTTGCTGCAACTCATACCAACACATCCTTAATCTATTGCCATGGCCATTTTCTCATCCATCTACCTTTATAACTTGAAAATGGCATCCATTCATACCTTATGCATATTGAAACTTGTGTGCATTCATTGTATGTTCAAAGGTATGCTACATAAAACCAAATGGAAGCATAACTCCATTCCATTTTACCACACTACTCATCTTGAGTCTCAATCACATCCATCACATGCTAGAACTCATTTCTTCGTATTCATACTCAATGAAACTTGTATGTACGTTACAATTTATATTACACATACATACATTGAATCCATGGACTTACATCAATCATACTTTACATTACAAGTCCAATCATGTTATTTGATCCAATTACACACATTACCCTTATACATATACGGGGTCTTACATTCTCCCCTCCTTCAAGGAATTTGGTCCTCCAAATTAGAACCAAGTCACTCTTCAAACAGTTGGGGGTACTTCTCCCGTATCAAGTTCTCCAATTCCCACGTGGCCTCTTCCGCCGTGTGGTGTTGCCAAAGCACTTTCACCAAGGGAATTGTCTTATTCCGCAACGCTTTCTCTTTCCTGCCCAATATCCGAACCGGCTTCTCAACATAAGTCATACTCTCATGGAGCTCCAACGGCTCATATCTTATCACGTGTGTCGGGTCCAGGTGATACTTCCGAAGCATCGAGACGTGGAAGATGTTATGGACATTTGCCAAGTCCGGTGGCAATGCCAATCTATACGCCTTATCTCCCACTCTCTCCAAAATCTCGAAGGGTCCGATATATCTAGGGCTCAGCTTGCCCTTCTTACCAAATCTCATAATACCCTTCGATGGTGATACCCTCAGAAACACCGACTCACCCTCATTAAACTCCAGTGGTCTTCGTCTCTTGTCAGCATAACTCTTTTGCCGGCTCTGAGCTGTCCGTAATCTCTCACATATCAACTGGACGTCCTCAGATGCCTGCTGCACTAAGTCCGGAGCAAAAATCTGTCTGTCACCAACCTCTTCCCATCCAATGGGGGAACGGCATCTACGCCCGTATAATGCCTTATAGGGTGCCATTCCGATACTAGCATGATAGCTATTATTATAAGCGAACTCGGCTAACTGCAGGTGGTCATCCCAGGAGCCTCTAAAATCCAGCACACACGCTCTCAACATATCCTCGAGGGTCTGTATAGTCCTCTCTGACTGCCCATCTGTCTGAGGATGAAAAGCGGTGCTAAAACTCAGTCGGGTCCCCAGCGCTTCCTGAAAATGTTCCCAGAAATGGGAAGTGAAGCGGGCATCCCTATCAGAAACAACGCTCACTGGTACACCATGTAGCCGTACTATCTCTCGAATATACAGGTTCGCCAACTGACTCAGTGTATCGGTAGCTCTCATAGCCAAGAAATGGGCGGACTTAGTCAACCGGTCCACAATAACCCATATGGCATCATGACCTCTACGGGTCCTCGGCAACCCCATCACAAAATCCATGGTGACATGCTCCCACTTCCAGGTCGGTATCGGTAGAGGCTGCAATAATCCTGCAGGCTTCTGATGCTCTACCTTCACTTGCTGACAAATGAGACACTTAGCGACATATTTAGCAATGTCTCTCTTCATTCCAGACCACCAATAAACCTTCCGAAGGTTTTGATACATCTTGGTGCTTCCTGGATGTATCGTATACTTCGATGAGTGAGCCTCTGATAAAATCGTTCTCCTGATCTCAGGATCCCTGGGAATGCATATTCTGCCTCTGAACCTCAATAAGCCATCAGCACTCTGCTCAAAATCAATACCCACACCTATCTGTATCTGCCTCAGCCAATCGATACACCGTCGATCGCTCTGCTGGGCTTGCCGAATACGGCCAATCAACTCTGGCTCTAGTCTCAAACTAGCCATGATCTCAAGTCTCTCAGATCCAGGTGGGGTTACATCCAAACTGAGGTTCGCAAAGTGTTCTAACAATTCATGTTCCCGTACCATCATATAAGACACCAACCCAAGGTTCTTTCTACTCAAAGCATCGGCAACTACATTTGCCTTACCCGGGTGGTACATGATTTCACAATCATAGTCTTTCAGGAGTTCGAGCCATCTCCTCTGTCTCATATTCAGCTCTTTCTGCGAGAACAGGTACTTAAGGCTCTTATGATCTGTGAACACCTGAAATTTCTCACCATAGAGATAGTGGCCCCATATTTTCAATGCAAATACTACAGCTGCCAACTCCAAATCATGTGTCGGGTAGTTCCTCTCATGATCTTTCAACTGTCTAGATCCATAGGCAACTACTTTCCCATCCTGCATAAGCACACAGCCCAGTCCCTGGTGTGATGCATCCGTATACACCGAGAATCCTCCTGAGCTGGTAGGAATGATAAGAACTGGAGCAGTCGTCAATCGACGCTTAAGCTCCTCAAAACTCCTCTCACATGCCTCATCCCACACAAACTTAACATCTTTTTGCGTGAGGCGTGTCAACGGAGCAGCTAGTCTGGAGAAACCCTCTACAAATCTCCGATAATATCCTGCCAATCCCAGAAAACTCCTGATCTCAGTAACTGTCTTGGGCTGTTCCCACTGTATAACTGCCTCTATCTTGGATGGATCCACTGATACCCCATCCTTAGACACAACATGCCCCAGAAATGAGATCTGTTCCAACCAAAAGTTACACTTGCTGAGTTTGGCATACAATTCTCTCTCTCGGAGGGTCTGCAGAACTATCCTCAAGTGCTCCTCATGATCTTCCCTGGACTTGGAATAAACCAAAATGTCATCAATGAACACTATTACAAACTTGTCCAGGTATGGCTTGAATATATCATTCATCAATGCCATAAATGCTGCGGGAGCATTTGTCAATCCGAATGGCATCACCAAAAACTCGTAGTGGCCATAACGGGTATGAAATGCTGTCTTGGGTATATCTCCACTCCTGATTCTCAATTGATGATACCCTGACCGCAGATCTATCTTAGAAAATACTTCGGCTCCCTGGAGCTGATCCAACAAATCATCGATTCTTGTAAGGGGGTACTTGTTCTTAATGGTGGCCTTGTTCAACAACTGGTAATCTATACATAGTCGGAGGCTTCCATCCTTCTTCCTTACAAATAGAACCGATGCTCCCCAAGGTGAGACACTCGGTCTAATAAACCCCTTCTCCAGCAACTCTTGCAGCTGTTTCTTCAGCTCTTCCAATTCTATCGGAGCCATTCTATAGGGTGGTTTCGATATCGGCTCTGTACCAGGCACTAACTCAATGCAAAATTCCATTTCCCTTTCAGGTGGTAGTCCTGGTAATTCATCCGGAAAGACATCAGGGTAATCCGTAATTACGGGTATGTCCTTCAATTTCGGGTGTGCCTCATCTATATCGACCACATAGGCAATGAACCCTTCACAATATCCTCTCCATCGTTAGTAACATAAACCATCACTCCACATTCAACATTTATCATGAACAAATAATTTGTCTCTCAAGCAATATGCATTTAAAATCCTGCCTCTTCATTTACAACAAACATGTTAGTTTCATATCATTTCCTTTCATCAAAATTTACAATAAGATTGTCTAATCCTGAAAACATCAATGTTTTGGCATGACAATCCATCACAACACGATTGGTAGCCAACCAATCCATTCCCAAAATTACATCAAAATCATTCATATTTAATAAAATCAGATTGGCTATCATTTCCTTCCCCTCTATCTTTAATTTACAATCTCTACATACATGCTCAGTCAATTGACTATCATTCATGGGTGTGGAAATCATCAACATTTTATCCAACAATGTTGGTTTCACATATTTCAACAATTTATGTGCAAAGGAAGGTGATATGAAAGAATGCGTGGCACCAGGATCAAATAATACCAATGCTTCTAAATCAAAGATTCGGATGGTACCTTTAATCACATCCGTCGATGCGTCTGCAGTGTCCTGGTCCAGTGCGTGCACCCTTTCTCTGCTCACACCCGCAGCCTGTTTCCCTTTTTCCTCAGCTGTAGCCCTCCTCCTCGGGGCTGCTGTCTCAACTGGAGCTCCCTCAGGCTCCTTGCCCTTCTGTGGGGCAATCTCCATCTTCTCGGGACAATACTTAGCCATATGTCCTGGTCTCTCGCATCTAAAACACACCATAGGGGTCATCAGACAGGGCCTATTCCCATGAAATCTCCCACATCTCCTACACTGATCAGTAGTAGGTTGTGGTCCTCCAATAGTCATACCCCTTGGCGCAGTCAAGGCTGGGTATACGGGAGGTCTAGCGGCTCTCTCCCGCACCTCCTCAATCTTTGGCCTCTTCTCGAAAAATCTTTGGCCATCTCTCTTGGCCACTCTTCCAAACCCGGATCTCTTCCGATCCTTGTCCTTTCTAACACTGACTCTCCCAAGCTCGGAGGCATTTCGCTCAAAGTCTTGTTCACATAACTGAGCCTTATGTACAGCCTCCTCATAAGTCACAATATCGAAGGGAGCTAGCTTAGTCCGGATGGCCAATCTCAATCCATCCATGAACTTCTGAATCTTCCAGGTCTCACTACCCATCGTGTCAGGGTCATATCTCCCCAATGACATAAACTTGGACTCATACTCGTCCACAGTTCAGTTCCCCTGAACCAAGTTCATAAATTCCATCCGCAATTTCCTCTGTGCGGTAGCTGGAATATACTGTCTCCTGAAGGCCTCTAGAAATATCTCCCACGAGATCTCAGAGTGTCTGGCCCTCAAAATAACCTCGGTGGACCTCCACCAATGCTCGGCCTTGCCTTTCAGCATAAACACAGCAAAGGCAACCTTCTCACTTGAAGTGCATCGGAAAAACCTATACAGTTTCTCCATCTCATACACCCAATCCTCCGTAATCACTGGGTCCTTCACCCCTCTAAACACTGGGGGTTTTAGCGCTTGAAACTCTCGCAGCCTGCTCAAGTCGCAGTCATAACCCAAATCACTACCGCTCTGCTGTGGAGCGATAGGAGAAGCTATATCTTGAGCTGGAGGTGGTGTAACTGTAGCTGTCTCAGCAGTCTGAGGTCTCTCCGCCTCTGCAGCTGCCTGTTCAGTAGTAGGCTGTGCCGCGGGACCTCGTCTGTCACCGGCGCCCAAGGCCTGCGTGACTATCTCCACCAAACTCTCAATACTCCGCTCTAATCTAGCGAAGCGAGCCTCAGTATCCTCTGCTCTCTCAGCAGGGTTCTGTGGAGCCTGCTCAGTCTGTGGCTCTGTACGGCTCTCAGGCCTGCCTCTACAGCCTCTAGCACGTGCTCTCGCCCCTCTACCTTGGCGTGTAACTGGCATAGTGCCTAACTTCCTGTATTATAATAATTCATTAAGCTCAATCCATCACGGTATACACAGTTATATCTAAACAAAAGCACAGTACTATGGGGATGTACTTTCCTACGTTTTATTAATGACTCACATCAGGGCAACACAGCTCTGATACCAATCTCTGTCACGACCCAATTCCATTCTCTTTAACCGAAAATCACTGAAAATTTTTCGCGTTTTACTGTTACCTTACCCGGTCGTGAACTAAACTCACCACACACTGTTGGGCTGTGAGTCAATAATAAACACCACATCTCATTCATTCTCAATTAATTAAAACGATGTCATACATGTGCATTTAATCGTGTACTTATACGAGTACATGTTTTACTGACATCTACATCCCCCATAAGTACAACTCAAAAGAATACTGTGCTTTTACATTGTTTAGATACAAAAAGAATCACTGTGTATATACCTCTTAGCGATGGAGATGCAGCGGAGTCCAAAATAATACGCCTCAGTCCTCACTGGGCTACTATGCATGCTCTGTAGGGGGGGAAAATAGAGTGGGATGAGCAACCACACGCTCAGTAAGGCAATAATGCAAGCATGGTAGATAACTACTCTATCTACATGCTGATAGTGTTATGCATAAATCATTTATAGTAGGAGCATGAGGAATAAAACTATGCCATGTGAGTATACATATATATCATGTATCAAAATCATGTGCATTGGCATATAAAACATGGTAGAAACATCATGTATAAATCATCTCATGCTCAATCTCGTTTAAATTCATAAAAGGGCAATTCTTTACGAAACCTCCTTTTTAAACCAACACCATAAACACCACCAAATCAACTCACAATCACAAACACATTTTCATTCCACAATTCACGCATGTGTATAAATCTAGGTCACTATATCAAAAGTTCCTATGTGAACCATTACATCATAAATCATCCCAGACCACACGCATCCCGGTGTGCGGGGTATCATGCTGGCACGAAGATGGATTATCCCTCGCCAGACTTTCCCATCACATAACCATCATGCGGTACATCGTACTCCATGTGATATACACGGTACAGCGTACTCCACAAACTCATATCGTGATTGGGGGTGCCATTCCTAGGTCTTATCTACCCCATACCAAGAGTGTTCCATATTCCGTGAAGGAGAGCCTCCCTGCCGAACAGAGCCTCCCCACCTAACAGAGCCTCCCCGCCTCTTGGGCTTAAGGATGTTGGCTTAAGGATGTAGGGCTTAAGGATCCTTTCCGTAAGAGAGCCTCCCCACTGAACAGAGCCTCCCCGCCTAACAGAGCCTCCCCGCCTCTTTGGGCTTAAGGATGTTGGCTTAAGGATGTAGGGCTTAAGGATCTTACCGTACCCATGTAGGAGAGCCTCCCTGCCTAACAGAGCCTCCCCGCCTCTTTGGGCTTAAGGATGTTGGCTTAAGGATCCCACCGTAAGAGAGCCTCCCCACCAAACAGAGCCTCCCCGCCTCTTTGGGCTTAAGGATGTTGGCTTAAGGATGTAAGGCTTAAGGATCTTACCCACTTTCACAACCTTATACGTATCCCATTGTGCAAACTTGTTCGAGCAAAGCTCTAGCATGACTCATGCATCTTCTCATAAAGAGGCGCGTACGAGCATAGCTCTAGTACGGTTATACTCATAAGACAACCACTCACAATCCACGTACGAGCAGAAGCTCCAGTACGGTTTATAAATATCATTATAGTTTCCAAATCAAGGTGCGAGCTAGGCTCCAGCACGTTTCATACAAATGAAAACATAGAAATCCAGCGCGAGCGAGGCTCTAGCGCGATTTATGTCATACAAATATGATAGGCGGCTCATATACAATTTATCAATCCCGGCAATTCGGGTTTAGCACTCACAAATGCTTTTCTACAACAACAATACAATACTAGCCGACCTATCTACAAGCTTGCTTAAAGCCAAGCAATTCGTTTTGGAAAAACATCAAAACATTAGATTTATGCAATTATTAGCCTTACTATCCCATTTCATAAAATCCACTTCAAATCCAAAACCACACATATACTCATCGTCATTCACGAATACCATCAATCATTTATTTGAGCAATTCATGCATTTCATACAACACCCAATATTCACCCACAAGTTTAAAGTACGAGCAGCTACCTCTACATACTCACAAAATTCCCTTACCTGGAATCGCGATGCGTGATTCCACTTCCTTAAGCTGCTTACTCGTACGGTTTGGTTCGCCTTCAACGAACTCTTCGGGACTGCACAAAATCGTATTCCGCATTATATTCGATCCATATATTGCAACCCTTGTGCTTGCTATAGTCAATTTAACCTATAGCCTCTATTAACGCTTATATGGCCTCGTTTCATCACTTTACCCATAACTCGGGTCTATGGATCTTCTTAGGCCTATTAACTTATTCCAAATCGATGTTAAATCGACATTAAGCTCATAGTGTTCATATTCCATGAATTCCCTCACTATGGCATTTATCAATCATATACATATCCATTTTCACAATTCCTCCAACTCACCATGTAATTCCATCTAACCATCTAAAATCACAAACATTACCCCAATAATAACTTTAGCATGCCATAAACCATAAGCTCATTCAATCCCACATATCCTCACATTATACCCATTTTAGATTTCTAGGTCACACCAATTCCACTACATTCCTAGGTAGTTTATCCATCAATACTCATATCAATCAACTCCAAAATCAATTAAATAGCTAATGCATTTGGATTGGAGTATTAGAATCTTACCAATATGATTTCTCTTCTTGCTCCAGATGGTAATGCCCTTAACTCCTTCAATTCCAAAGATGGGAAAATGCCCTCTCACTATGTTGTTCTTCTCTTTGATAGGAACAACTTTGCCTCTAATGATCTCTCTCCAAATCTCACTGAAAATGGCTGATTTTTAGAGAGGGAAAGTTAGGTTTTTGGGTTGAGATTGTAAGGTTAAATGTTTTTCCGAGATTTCCAGATTTTCAGCTCTCCTTATATAGAAATGGCTTGAGGAGATCGATCTGGTCCAAGAGGAGATCGATCTGGTCCCTTAAAATCCCTCTTTTTCACGGCATTTTTAAGCCTGAGATCGATCTGTCGAAGCATGAGATCGATCTGGTCCCAAACAGAGAGCTAAGGAGATCGATCTGTGTGCTTGAGGATCGATCTTTTCACTACAGAATGCTTGGCAGATCGATCTGACTCCATTGGAGATCGATCTGCTCTATTCTTTCGCCCAATTAAGAGTATTCTGGCTCTTCCAGATCGATCTCTCATCCTATGAGATCGATCTGGACCTCATGTTTTCCAGATTTCCTGCAGTTTCTTTGCTGCAACTCATACCAACACATCCTTAATCTATTGCCATGGCCATTTTCTCATCCATCTACCTTTATAACTTGAAAATGGCATCCATTCATACCTTATGCACATTGAAACTTGTGTGCATTCATTGTATGTTCAAAGGTATGCTACATAAAACCAAATGGAAGCATAACTCCATTCCATTTTACCACACTACTCATCTTGAGTCTCAATCACATCCATCACTTACTAGAACTCATTTCTTCGTATTCATACTCAATGAAACTTGTATGTACGTTACAATTTATATTACACATACATACATTGAATCCATGGACTTACATCAATCATACTTTACATTACAAGTCCAATCATGTTATTTGATCCAATTACACACATTACCCTTATACATATACGGGGTCTTACACTAGCCCCTCACCCTCACCCCACTCAAGAGGTCTGTTAGGCCTGTTGGGTTCCCTGAACACCAATCCGTATTATCCTCACCATGGCCTCATACATACCATAGTGTGAAAACTAACGCGAGCTACACTCTAGCGCGAATTCATGTATCATAATAAATCACCTCGTATGAGCAACGCTCTAGTACGACATTTATGCATAAAAATATGAAGAAACCACGTACGAGCATCGCTCCAGTACGGTTATATGCATAAGAAAACCACTCAAAATCCACGTACGAGTAAAACTCCAATACGATTTATAAAACATCGTTATAGTTCCAAAACAAAGTGCGAGCTAAGCTCCAGCACGTTTCAAACATATGAAAACATCAATACCTAGTGCGAGCTAGGCTTCATCACGGTTTAATTCACATAAACATGATAGGCAACTCATAAGCTTTCAAAACTAATCTCAAAACGTATTTGGCACTTCACATGTGCTATCACACAACATCAAATAACAATAGCCAACCTATCTATCAACTCGCTCAAAACAAAACACATGTTTTGTGAAAGCATTCAAATATTGGATTTATGCAATTATTAGCCTTACTATACAATTTCTTTATAATACCATTTCAACCACAAAATCTCATACAATTATTCATAGTCACATCCATATATCGTTAAAATACATAGAAATAAATCCATGCACATTTCCAAAGCCCTATATATCCACGAGTTCAAAATACGAGCAGTTACCTCTATATACTTACAAAATTCCATTACCTGGAATCGCGACGCGTTATTCCACTTCCTTAAAGCTGCTTACATGTGTGTAATTCGATTACGTCACCAACGACTCTCTAAAACTACACAAAATTAAATTCTGCATTATATTCGATCCATATAATAGGACATAGTGCATTCACTATAGTTAATTCGACCTATAGTTTCTATTGACGCTCTTAATGCCTTGTTTCATTACTCTACTCATATTTTGAGTCTATGGATTCTTTTAGGCCTATTAACTCATTCCAAATCGATATTAGATCGATACTAAGTCCATAGTGTTCATATTTCATTGACTTCTTCACTATGACATTTCCCAAGTATTTTACATACTCATTTCCATAAATTCCCTATACTGACAATGTAGCTTCATTCACCCATCTCAAATCATCCATACTACTTCAACAACAACTTATCATAACCCATAAGTCATCAACATACCCAATTCACACTTTCTCACACTAGACTATATTTATTTTCTAGGTTATATGTGTTCCATTGCTTTCTAGATGATTTCTATCATCCATATACATACCAATCAACTCCAAAATCAATAAAATACATAATGTACTTAGGTTGGAGTATTAGAAGCTTACCAAATCTGATTTCTCTTCTTGCTCCAAATGACAATGCCCTTAGCTCCTTTAATACCAACAATGGGATTTTGGGTTCCAACTATGTTGTTCTCTTCCTTAAGATGAGCAACTTAGTGTCTAATGGCCTCCCATCAATTCTTACTAGAAATGGCTGATTTTAGAGAGAAAAATCTAGGTTTTGGGTTGGAAATGGAAAGGGTGATGTTTTTCCCAAAATTTTTAGATTTTCAGCACTCTTTTTATAGAAATAGCTTGAGGATATCGATCTGCACTAGGAGGAGATCGATCTGGTCCCCTTAAATCCCTCTTTTTCATGGCATTTTAAGCATGAGATCGATCTATCGAAGCTTGAGATCGATTTGGTCCCAAACAGAGAGCTAAGTAGATCGATTTGTATGCTTGAGGATCGATCTGTTCATTACAGAATTGTTAAGAGATCGATCTGGCCCCATTAGAGGTCGATCTGCTCTATTCCATTACCAAAATAAGAGCATTCTGGCTCTTCCAGATCGATCTCTAATCCTATGAGATCGATCTGGCCTTCATATTTTCTAGATTTTTTACACTTTTCCTGCTGCAACTTAAACCAAAACATCTTTAATCTATTGCCACAGTCATTTTCTAATCCATCAACCTTTATGACTTGAAAATGGCATCCATTCATACCTTATACACATTGAAACTTGTGTGCATTACTTGTATATCCAAAGGTCTACTATATAAAACCAAATTGAAGCATTTATATTCATTTAACTTCCTTCCATTTACCACACTATTCATTTTGAGTTTCAATCACATTCATCACTTACAAGAACTCATTTCTTCACATTCATACACAATGAAACTTGTATGTACATTACAAATCATATTACACATATGTACACTGAATCCATGGATCTACATTAATTACACTTTACATTACAAGTCCATTAGCATTCATTGAACCAATTACACACGTTACAGCCATACATATACGGGGTCTCACATTCTCCCATCCTTCAAGGACTTTGGTCCTCCAAATTAGAACCAAGTCACTCCTCAAAAAGTTGGGGGTACTTCTTCCGTATCAAGTTCTCTAATTCCCATGTGGCCTCTTCTACCGTGTGATGTTACCAAAGAACTTTCACCAAGGGAATTATCTTATTCCTTAGCACTTTCTCTTTTCTATCCAATATCGGAACCGGCTTCTCGACATATGTCATACTCTCATTGAGCTCCAATGGCTCATATCTTATCACGTGTGCCGAGTCCGGGTGAAACTTCCAAAGCATAGAGACGTGGAAAACGTTGTGGACATTTACCAAGTTCAATGGCATTTCCAACCTATACGCCTTATCTCCCACTATCTCCAAAATCTCGAAGGGTCCGATATATCTAAGGCTCAGCTTGTCCTTCTTACCAAATCTCATAATACCCTTCGATGGTGAAACTCTCAGAAATACCGACTCACCCACATCAAACTCTAGTGGTCTCCGTCTGTTATCAGCATAACTCTTTTGTCGACTCTGAGCTGTCCGTAATCTCTCACATATCAACTGGACGTCCTCAGATGCTTGCTGTACTAAGTCCGGAGTAAAAATCTGTCTGTCACCAACCTCTTCCTATCCAATGGGGGATCGACATTTGCATCCATACAGTGCCTTATAGGGTACCATCCTGATACTCGCATGATAGCTATTATTATAGGCGAACTCGAGTAATTATAGGTGGTCATCCTAAGAGCCTCTAAAATCCAGCACACAGGCTCTCAACATATCCTCGAGGGTCTGTATAGTCCTCTCTGACTGTCAATCTGTCTAAGGATGAAAAATGGTGCTAAAACTCAGTCGGGTCCCCAACGCTTCCTAAAAATGTTCCCAAAAATAGGAAGTGAAGCGGGCATCCCTATCAGAAACAACGCTAACTGGTACACCGTGTAGTCGTACTATCTCTCGAATATACAAGTTCGCTAACTGGCTCAGAGTATCGGTAGCTCTCATAACTAAGAAATGGGTGGACTTAGTCAACCGATCCACAATAA
This sequence comes from Firmiana major, assembly GCA_033439115.1. NCBI lineage: Eukaryota > Viridiplantae > Streptophyta > Magnoliopsida > Malvales > Malvaceae > Firmiana > Firmiana major. Next base: position 48,377,841 of record CM065905.1, read on the forward strand.
CCCATATGGCATCATGACCTCTATGGGTTCTCGACAACCCCATCACAAAATCCATGGTGACGTGCTCCTACTTCCATGTCGGTATCGGTAGAGGCTGCAATAATCCTACAGGCTTCTGATGCTCTACCTTCATCTACTAACAAACGAGATACTTAGCGACATATTCAGCAAGGTCTCTTTTCATTCCTAACCACCAATAAACCTTTCAAAGATTTTGATAGATCGTGGTAATTCCCGGATGTATCGTATACTTCGATGAGTGAGCCTATGATAAAATTAACTTCCTGGCCTCAGGATCCTTGGGAACACATACTATGCCTTTGAATCTCAATGTCCTATCAGCACTCAGCTCAATAACAGTACCCACACCTATCTGTATCTGCCTCAGCTAATCGATGCACCGTCAATCACTCTGCAGGGCCTGTCGAATACGACCAATCAATTCTGGCTCCAGTCTCAAACTAGCCATGATCTCAAGTCTCTCAGATCCAGGTGGGGTTACATCCAAACTGAGGTCTGTAAATTATTCCAACAATTCATGTTCTCGTACCATCATATAAGACACCAACCCAAGGTTCTTCCTGCTCAAAGCATCAGCAACTACATTTACCTTACCCTGGTGGTAAATGATTTCACAATCATAGTCCTTTAAAAGTTCGAGCCATCTCCTATGTCTCATATTCAGCTCTTTCTGCGAGAACATGTACTTAAGGCTCTTATGATCTGTGAACACTTGAAATTTCTCATCATAAAGATAGTGGCACCATATTTTCAAAGCAAATACCACGGTCGCCAACTCCAAATCATGGGTCGGGTAGTTCCTCTCGTGATCTTTCAACTGTCTAGATCTATAGGCAACTACCTTCTCATCCCGTATAAGCACATAGCCCAATCCCTGGTGTGATGCATCTGTATATATTGAAAATCCTCCTGAGCTCGTAGGAATGGTGAGAACTGGTACTGTGGTCAATCGACGCTTAAGCTCCTCAAAACGCCTCTCACATGCCTCATCCCATACAAACTTAACATCCTTACATGTGAGGCGTGTCAATGGAGCAGCTAGTTCGGAGAAACCCTCTACAAATCTCCGATAATATCCTGCCAATCCCAAAAAACTTCTAATTTTAGTAACTGTCTTGGGTTGTTCCCACTGTACAACTACCTCTATCTTGGATGGATCCACCGATACCCCATCCTTCGACATAACATGGCCCAAAAATGAGATCTGCTTTAACCAAAAGTTACATTTGCTGAGTTTGGCATATAACTCTTCCTCTCGGAGGGTCTGCAGAACTATCCTTAAGTGCTCCTCATGATCTTCCCTGGACTTGGAATATACCAATATGTCATTAATGAACACAATCACAAACTTGTCTAGGTATGGCTTGAATATATCATTCATCAGTGCCATAAATGCTATGGGGGCATTCGTCAATCTAAATGGCATCACCATAAACTCGTAGTGGCCATAATGGGTACAAAATGCTGTCTTAGGTACATCTGCACTCCTAATCCTCAACTGATGGTATCCTGATCGCAGATCTATCTTAGAAAATACTTAGGCTCCTCGGAGTTGATCCAACAAATCATCTATGTGTGGAAGGGGGTATTTGTTCTTAATTGTGGCCTTATTCAACAACCGATAATTTAAACACAGCCAGAGGCTCCCATCCTACTTACTTACAAACAATACCAGTGCTCCCCAAGGTGAGACGCTCGGTCTTATAAACCCCTTCTCCAGTAACTCTTGTAGCTATTTCTTCAGCTCTTCTAACTCAATCGGTGCCATTCTATATGGTGGTTTCGATATCAGCTCTATACCAAGCACTAACTCTATGCAAAATTCCATTTCCCTTTTAGGTGGTAGTCTTGGTAATTCATCCGAAAAGATATCAGAATAATCCGCAATCATGGGGATGTCCCTCAATTCTGAGTGTGCCTCATCTATATCAATCACGTAGGCAATGAACCCTTCACATTGTTCTTTCCACCGTTAGTATCGCAAATCATTACATCAACATTCAACATAAACAAAGGAATTCATCTCTTAAATATCATATATTAGGGTTATACTATTTCATTTAAAACAAACATACTCTTTTCATATCATTTCTATTCATTAAAGTTTACAATAAGATTATCTAATCATGGAAACATCAATGTCTTAGCATAGCAATCCATAACAACACGATTGGTAGCCAACCAATCCAATCCCAATATTACATCAAAATCATTCATATTCAATAAAATTAAATTGGCTATCGTTTCCTTTCCCTCTATCTTTAACTTACAATCTCTACATACATGCTCGGTCAATTGACTATCATTCATGGGTGTGGAAATCATCAACATTTTATCCAACAATATTGGTTTCACATGCTTCAATAATTTATGTACAAAGGAAGGTGATATGAAGGAATACGTGGCACTAGGATCAAACAATACCAATGCTTCTAAATCAAAGATTAGGATGGTACCTTTAATCACATTCGTCGAAGTATCCACGGTGTCTTGATCCAATGCATGTACTCTTCCTCTGTTCATACCCGCTGTCTGCTTCCATTTCTCCTCAGCTGTGGCCCTCCTTCTCCGGGCAGTTGTCTCAACTGGAGCTCTCTCTAGCTCCTTGCCCTTCTGCGGGGCAGTTTTAATTACCTCAATATAGTACCTCGAAATATGTCCGGGCCTCCACACCTAAAACATGATACAGGGGGTATCTGACATGGTCTAGTCTCATGGTATCTCCCAGATCTCCTACACTAGTTTGTGGTAGGTCGTGGTCTTCCAATCACCATACCCCTCGGTGCAGTCAAAGCTGGGTACACGGGGGTCTAGAAGTTATCTCCTGCACCTCCTCGATCTTAGGTCTCTTCTCAAAATACCTTGAGCCTCTTTTCCTGGCCACTCTATCCCTCCCGAATCTCTTTCGATCTCTATTCTTCCTGACACTAATTCTCCCAAGCTCGGAGGCATTCCGTTCAAAATCTTGCTCGCATAACTGAGCCTTATTTACCGCCTCCTCATAGGTTAAAATGTCGAAGGGAGCTAGCTTAGTCCGGATGGCCAATCTCAATCCATCCATGAACTTCTGTATCTTTCAGGTCTCACTACCCATCGTGTCCAGGTCATATCTCCCTAAGGACATAAACTTGGACTCATACTCGTCCACAGTATGGTTCCCCTGAACCAGATTCATGAATTCCATCCGTAGTTTCCTCTGTGTGGTAGCTGGAATGTACTATCTCCTGAATGCCTCTAGAAATATCTCCCATGAGATCTCGGAGTGTCTGGCCCTCAATATAGCCTCGATGGATCTCCACCAGTGCTCTGCCTCACCTTTCAGCATAAACACAGCAAAAGGCAACTTTCTCAGCTGAAGTGTATCGAAAAAACCTATACAGTTTCTCTATCTCATATACCCAGTCCTCCGTGATAACAGGGTCCTACACCCCTCTGAACACTAGGGGTTTCAGTGCTTGGAACTCTCGCAGTCTGCTCAAGTCGCAGTCATAACCCAAATCGCTACCGCTCTACTATGGAACGATAGGAGAATCTGTATCCTATACTCGAGGTGGCATAGCAGTAGCAGTCTCTGCAGTCTGAGGTCTCTTCGCCTCTGCAGTTGCCTATTCAGTAGTAGGCTGTGTCGCGGGACCTCGTCTATCATCGGCACCCAATGCCTGCTTGACTATCTCCACCAAATTCTCAATACTTCGCTCTATCCTAGCGAAGCGTGCCTCTGTATCTTCTGCTCTCTTAGCAGGGTTCTGTGGAGCCTGCTCTGTCTGTGGCTCCACAAGGCTCTCAGGCCGACCTCTACGGCCTCTAGCACTTGCTCTCGCCCCTCTACCTTTGTGTGTAACTAGCATAATGCCTAACTTCCTGTATTATAATAATTTATTAAGCTCAATCCATCATGGTATACACAGTTATATCTAAACAAAAGCACAGTAATATGGGGATGTACTTTTCTATGTCTTATTACTGACTCACATCAGGCCAACTCAGCTCTGATACCAATCTCTGTCACGACCATTTTTCATTCCTTTTAACCAAAAATCACTATAATTTTTTTACGTTTTACTTTTACCTTACCCGGTCGTGAACAAACTCACCACATACAGTTGGGCTATGAGTCAATAATAATCACCACTTACCATTCATCCACAATTAATAAAAACGATGTCATAAATTTTAAATTAAGTCATTCACTTATACAGAACATGTTTACTGACATCTACATCCCCCAAAATTACAACTCAATCATTACTGTGCCATTACATTGTTTAGATAACAAAAGAATCCTATGTATATACCTTTCGGCGATGGAAGCAGCGGAAGTCTAAAAACACAATGCCTCAGTCCTCATGGGCTACTACGCACGCTCTGTAGGAGGGGAAAATTGAGAGGGATGAGCAACCACACGCTCAATAAGGTAATAATGCAAGCATGGTAGATAACTACTCTATCTACATGCTGGTAATGTTATGCATAAATCTTTTATAACAGGAGCATGAGGAATTAGAACTATGCCAAATGAGTCTACATATATCATGTATTTAAAATCATGGAAATTGGCATATAAAACATGGTAACATCAACATGTAAAAATCGTCTCATGCTCATCAATTATCAAATCTCGTAAAAAGGGAAATTCGTTTAAGAAACATCCTTTTTGATTATCTCATTCTCAATACAACAAAATCCCATCAAATCATTTCACAATCACAACATCATAACCATTTCACAAATCAAATCCCACAAGGCTTGACCCCTCCCTCGAGTCTACCCTGGACAGTCAAAATCACACTCAAGTATTCAAAACCATGTGGTATTATATAAATCAAGCAAGGAGATAGGTCACTATATCTCAACTGACTATGTTAGCCAACTATGTTACAAATCGTCCCAGACCACATGTTTCCCGGTGCGCTGGGTATCATGCTGGCACGAAGGTGGGTTAGTTCTCCGCCAGACTTTCTCAAATCAAGTAACCACCACGCGGTACATCGTACTCCATGTGATATACACAGTACATCGTACTCCGTGCACCTATAATATGGATTGGGGGTGCCTGCGATAGGTCTTATCTACCCCATGCCGAGTGAAACCTACAGTCTCAAGTGTACGTGGGAGTACTCTTAATACTTGGTCCTAGCCCCTTATGGCCTTGCTCACCCCTGTTGGGTTCCTTGATTCAGGTCCTAGCCCCTCACCCTCACCCTCACCCCACTCAAGAGGTCTGTTAGGCCTGTTGGGTTCTCTGAACACCAATCTGTATTATCCTCACCACGGCCTCATACATACCACAGTGTGAAAACCAGCGTGAGCTACGCTCTAGCGTGAATTCATGTATCATAATAAATCACCTCGTACGAGCAACGCTCCAGTACGGCATTTATGCATAAAAATATGAAGAAACCACATATAAGCATCTCTCCAGTACAGTTATATGCATAAGAAAACCACTCAAAATCCACGTACGAGCAAAACTCCAATACGGTTTATAAAACATCTTCATAGTTCTAAAACAAAGTGCGAGCTAAGCTCCAGCACATTTCAAACATATGAAAACATCAATACCCAGTGCGAGCTAGGCTTCAGCACGGTTTAATTCACATAAACATGATAGGCGGCTCATAAGCTTTCTAAACCAATCTCAAAACATGTTTGGCACTTCACATGTGCTATCACACAACATCAAATAACAATAGCCAACCTATCTATCAACTCGCTCAAAACAAAACACATGTTTTGTGAAAGCATTCAAATACTGGATTTATGCAATTATTAGCTTTACTATCCCATTTCTTTACATTACCATTTCAACCACCAAATCTCATACAATTATTCATAGTCACATCCATACATCGTTAAAATACATAGAAATAAATCCAGGCACATTTCCAAAGCCTTGTATATCCACGAGTTCAAAATACGAGCAGCTACCTCTATATACTTACAAAATTCCCTTACCTGGAATCGCGACGCGTGATTCCACTTCCTTAAAGCTGCTTATGTGTGCGTAGTTTGATTGCGTCTCCAATGACTCTCCGAAACTACACAAAATCGTATTTCGCATTATATTTGATCCATATAATAGGACATCGTTCATTCACTATAGTTAATTCGACCTATAGTTTCTAGTGACGCTCTTAATGCCTCGTTTCATTACTCTACTCATTTCGAGTCTATGGATTCTTTTAGGCCTATTAACTCATTCCAAATTGATATTAGATCGATATTAAGTCCATAGTGTTCATATTTCATTGACTTCTTCACTATGACATTTACCAAGCATTTTACATACTCATTTCCATAAATTTCCTATACTCACAATGTGGCTTCATTCACCCATCTCAAATCATCCATATTACTTTAACAACAACTTATCGTAACCCATCAGTCATCAACATACCCAATTCACACTTTCTCACACTAGACTATATCCATTTTCTAGGTTATATGTGTTCTATTGCTTTCTAGATGATTTTTATCATCCATATACATGCCAATCAACTCCAAAATCAATTAGATACACAATGTACTTAGGCTGGAGTATTAGAAGCTTACCAAATCTGATTTCTCTTCCTGCTCCAAATGACAATGCCCTTAGCTCCTTCAATACCAACAATGGGATTTTGGGTTCCAACTATGTTGTTCTCTTTCTCAAGATGAACAACTTAGTTTCTAATGGCCTCCCCTCAATTCTTACTGGAAATGACTAATTTTAGAGAGAAAAATCTAGGTTTTGGGTTGGAAATGGAAAGGGTGATATTTTTCCCAAAATTTTTAGATTTTCAGCACTCTTTTTATAGAAATAGCTTGAGGAGATCGATCTGCACTAGGAGGAGATCAATCTGGTCCCCTTAAATCCCTCTTTTTCATGGCATTTTAAACATGAGATCGATCTGTCAAAGCTTGAGATCGATCTACTCCCAAACAGAGAGCTAAGGAGATCGATCTGTATGCTTGAGGATCGATCTTTTCATTATAGAATGGTTAGGAGATCGATTTGGCCCTATTGGAGATCGATCTGCTCTATTCCATTGCCCAAATAAGAGCATTCTGACTCTTCCAGATCGATCTCTCATCCTCTGAGATCGATTTAGCCTTCATATTTTCCAAATTTTTTGTGGTTTTCCTGATGCAACTTACACCAAAACATCCTTAATCTGCTGCCATAGTCATTTTCTCATCCAGCCACCTTTATGACTTAAAAATGGCATCCTTTCATACCTTATACATATTGAAACTTTTGTGCATTACTTGTATATCTAAATGTCTACTATATAAAACCAAATTGAAGCATTTATATTCATGCAACTTCCTTCCATTTACCACACTATCATTTTGTGTTCTAATCACATTCATCACTTACAAGAACTCATTTCTTTATATTCATACACAATGAAACTTGTATGTACAATACAAATCATATTTCACATATGTACATTGAATCCATGGACCTACATTAATTACACTTTACATTACAAGTCCATTAGCATTTATTGATCCAATTACACACGTTACAACCATACATATACAGAGTCTCACAGGAGATGAATAAAAGCTTGATGCGAAACGAGGTTGAATTGGAGCTAAGTCCGAAAGTTGAAGAAATGATCATGGATATGCAGTCATTGCAGCCCTGGTATGATGTTAAAAGATTGGAACTATCATTTTCTCACACAAAGCTATTGCCTTCTATTGTGCAGGCACTGATTTTGGAATTGAAGTCTTTACCTGACCACTTAAAGTATGCTTACCTGGGAGATGATGAGACACTTCCAGTCATTATTACGAAGAACTTGAGAGTGGTGCAAGAAGAGAAGTTAATCGGGGTGCTTTGTGATCATAGAACAGCCATAGGATGGACAATAGCTAACACTATGGGAATTAGTCCATCTATGTGCATGCACAGAATTCTGTTGGAAGAGGGATCTAAACCAAGTCGAGAACCTCAAAGAAGATTGAATCCCCAGATGATGGAAGTAGTCAAGACAAAGTTCTGAAGTTGTTAAATGCATGTATAATCTATCCAATTTCGGATAGTCAATGGGTGAGTCCAATCCATGTTGTACCAAAGAAGATTGGGATCACAGTTGTGATAAATCAAAATAATGAGCTTGTTCCAACAAGAATGCAGAATGGATAGAGAGTATGTATAAACTACCACAAGCTAAATTTGGTAACTAGAAAAGATCATTTTCCTTTACCCTTCATTGATCAAATGATTGAGCGTTTAGCTGGTAAATCTCATTATTATTTTCTTGATAGATTTTCAGGTTATAACCAGATTGTGATTGCACCAGAAGATCATGAGAAAAAAACTTTCACCTTCCTATTTGGAACATTTGCTTTTAGGAGGATGTCGTTCGACATTTGTAGGAGGAAGTTTGTTGGAAAATTGCATTGAGGTGTTCATGGATGATTTCAAAGTGCATGGTGACTCATTTGATAAATGCTTAAATCATTTGAGGAGTGTACTTGAGTGTTACATTGAAACTAATCTAGTGCTAAATTTTGAAAAATGTCAGTTCATGGTAGAACAAGGCATTGTTTTAGGTCATGTAGTTTCATCCAAGGGCATTGAAGTAGACAAGGCTAAGATTAATTTTATTTTGAGCTTACCCTACCCCACTAGTGTGCGGGAAGTGCATTCCTTTCTTGGTCATGCAGGTTTTTATCGCAGATTCATTAGGAACTTCTCGAAGACAGCACTACTATTGTCAAAGTTATTACAGAAGGACGTACCCTTTGAATTTGATGAAAGTGCAAGGCAGCTTTCGATGAATTGAAGTCATCTTTAACTTCTGCCCCTGTCATTCAACCACCAGATTGAGAGTTGCCTTTCGAAATAATGTGCAATGCGAGCAATTATGCTGTGGAGGCTGTTTTAGGACAATAAATCATAAACCAGGCCCATGTGATCTATTATGCGTCAAGGACGCTTAACCCAGCTCAGTGCAATTACTCTACGATCGAAAAAAGAGCTTTTGGTTATTGTATTTACTTTAGATAAGTTTCGATCTTACTTGCTTGGTTCTAAAGTTATTGTGTTTTCTGACCATGCAGCTTTGAAATATCTTCTGGCGAAAAAAGAGGTGAAACCAAGGCTAATTAGGTGAATTCTTCTACTGCAAGAGTTTGATCTCGAGATCAAAGATAAGAAATGGGTAGAAAACCTAGTAGCTGACTACTTGAGCCGGATGGTGAGAGAAGAAGATCCAGTGCCATTGCAAGAAACTTCCCTTGATGAACAGCTCTTTATGGTGCAAGGTATGGCCCCTTGGTATGCTGACTTGGTAAATTATTTTGTTACTAAGGTCATACCTCAAGATTTGAGTAGAGCTAAAAAAGATAAAATAAAAAGTGAGGCTAAATACTATGTATGGGATGAGCCATATTTGTGAAAATATTGTTCTGATCAAATTATTAGAAGATGCATCCCTGATTCAAAAATTCAGTCTGTCCTTACTTTTTGCCATGCTTATGCCTGTGGGGGTCATTTTGGGCCAAAGAGAACAGCTAGGAAAGTGTTAGATTGTGGTTTTTATTAGCCTACCTTGTTTCGTGATAGTTATGTGTTCTGTAAAAATTGTAAATGATGTCAAAAGATAGGGAACTTAAACCGTAGGAATGAGATGCCTCAAACTCCTATATTTGTGTGTGAAATTTTTGATGTGCGGGGTATTGACTTTATGGATCCATTTCCTCTTTCCTTTGGGTTTGTTTACATTTTACTTGTTGTTGATTATGTGTCGAAATGGTTGGAAGCAAAGGCCACCAAAACTGATGATTTACGAGCTATTGCAGGTTTTATCAATCTAACATTTTCAGCAGGTTTGCCATACCAAGAGCTTTGATAAGTGATCAGGGGACTCATTTTTGTAATCGATCAATGGAGGCTTTGTTAAAGAAGTATGGAGTCCTGCACAAAACCTCCACAGCTTACCATCCCCAGACGAATGGACAAGCCGAGGTGTCTAATAGGGAAGTCAAATTGATCTTGGAGAAAACGGTAAATCCAAACAGAAAAGACTGGAGTCTCAAACTTGATGACACTTTCTGGGCTTATAGGATAACATATAAGACGCCTATTGGGATGTCCACGTATAGGTTGGTTTTTGGAAAGTTCTTTCATCTGCCGGTAGAGTTAGAACACAAGGCTTATTGGGCAGTTAGATGATGCAACATGGACCTACAGCAGGCAGGTTTACAGTTACAGGAATTGGAGGAAATTCGACTTGAGGCCTATGAGAACTCACGAATTTACAAGGAGAAGACCAAGGCATTTCATGATAAGATGATCATTAGGAAGCAATTTATGGTTGGCCAAAAAGTTTTGTTATACAACTCAAAATTGAAGTTGATGCCTAGTAAGTTACGTTCCTGTTGGATTGGACCCTTTTTTTTGTTACTTATGTATTTCCTCATGGTGTAGTTGAGATTCAAAGTATGAAAACCAACAAGGTGTTCAAGGTTAATGGGCATAGATTCAAGCCATATTATGACTGTTTTCAAGCACACACGATTGAGGAGATGCAGTTAGGAGATGCGATCTACTTGGTGTGAAGAAAATTGCATTGTCGAGCCAATGACATTAACCAAAGGCGCTGCATGAGAGGCAACCCATGAAACCTAGATTTGATTTCTCACCCTATCTCTTTTAATTTTACTTGTCCGTTATTCATTTTCATTATTTGCTTTACATTGGGGACAATGTAAGATCTAAGTGTGGGGGGGGGGGGGGGCGGGGGGGGAGAATTTTTATAAAAAATAAAATAAAATTCTTAGAGCATGTTTAGGTACTTTTTATCACTGAAAGTTTATATTTATCATGAACTTGAATCAACTGGATTTGAAAAGAGGGTGGCACAATTGAATTGATTGACTTTTGATCTTAACATTTGTTAAATAAGTGATTGATTTTAGAATGTTGGTGAATTGAATTGGTAGACTTTAAACGTGTGAGATTTTGAGCCTAGGGATTGAGCATTATTGTCAATCTTTATTTTCTTTTGATGTGTGATATTCTTCCACGGATGTGTTTCTCTAGAACTTGCATTGATTCTTTTTTAGATTACATTGATTTAGGCATACATAAAAGTGATTAAGGCCATTTTTTGATGAACCACTCTAGCCAAATAGCCCACCTAACATAATTTACCATTGTTAAGCACCTTTGAGCCTAATTGACTTTTCTTTGTTGAATAATATATTAAAAGGTTTAAACTCGGGCTAATACAACTTCAACTTCATTCTCCAATCATCACCAAAAAAAAAATTGCACTATCAGTTTTCCTTTGTTTTTTTGAGTTAGTTTCTGATACTTTGAGAGTGAAAAGATTTAATGCCAAACAAAAATTTAAAAACGATCACATATTTTATTTTACTTTTAATTAATTTTTTTCTTAAAATATACGTAACTTATCTTAACCTTGAGCTTAATATGAGTGACATTACGTAACCTTAAAGATTAGTATGGCATTTGAAAATTCTTGAGCAAGTTATGAAACAAGTGAAGGGGTGTGACTAATTCCATATGTAAATGGTGGTGATGGTGGATATAAACTAATTTTTTTTTTAAATAAAAGATAGAAAGAAGTTATTTGATTGATAAAGGAATTGAATAAGGAGTGAGTGATTAATAAAGTATTTATATTTTAGGTGATTATGGGTCATTGATTGCTTCATTTACCAGAGTTGGAATTTTGAATGCTCTATTAATTTTTAGGGTTTTAAACTCTCTTACTCCAAAAATAATTCCTTACCTTATCCCTAGCCTCGTTACAACCCTTGAATAAAGTCCTTTTGATTTGTGTTATGCATAAATACTAAGTAGCGGAGATTGGATGATATGCAAGCTTATATAGTAGGACATGTTTATGGAATGAATGTGAGTGAAATACTTATCCTTTAAATGCTTGAGTGAATAGAGAGATTAGTGTGGGGATCTACCAACTTAGTTTGCTTCGTTTTGAATGAAATTGCTACGTTGGCAAATTCTTGAGATTGTTAAGGATTTTGATTCATGACATGTTATGTTTCTCAAAAATGTTGGTTGATTTTTGTTTCTGGTTTTTGTAAACTTGATGTGATTAAAAAATTTTAAAGGGTGATTAAGTCTTAGATTTTGAATTTGCTCGAGGACGTGTAAAATTTTAAGTGTGGGGGAATTTGATAAGTGTCATATTTTTATTGTTTATTTCCTTCTACATTTTAATATTTTGCTATGTTCCTCTTGTTAATTAGAGTACTTATGTTAATTTTGTAATTTTGGCAGATAAATAGGGCTTTGAGAGCTTAACCGAAGAAATTAGATAGTTTTAGCGCTGTTTAGAATTTTGGCTTTAAACGGAGTTCCAGTCCTCCAAATTATGCAAAGTCAGGCCTAGTGAAACGCTGACTTACTAATTTACAACTCTGAAATAGAGCCCAAGATCCAATTCGGCCTATTTTCACTCCGAAACCAGTTGTGAAGAAAAAGCCCGAATATGTCAACCCTTTTTCCTACTTGTAATAGGATTGTCGAATTTAGGTTTTTTTTACTATATATATATATATATATAGTTTCAATTTCTTTAGGGAACATCAGAAAAGAGACAAAAGAGGGCAGCAGTCGAAAGAAAAAAATAATTCACCCTCTCTATATTTTGATTTTCATTTTCAATAATCATGTGCTGCTAAACCCTTTATTCGGTTCAAGGGAATCAAATCTATTAAACTTCAACAAATGGGAAACACGGTTTGCTGTTCTAAACTATCTTTTGATTCAATTATCTATTTTTTTATATTAATTGATTCGATTGCATGAGAAAATTATATGATTTGGCCAATTAGATAGTCTTCACATGTGATTGTATGCTATCTAAAATTTTCACAATCAGTACTTCTTGTGATAGAAATCAGAATCAGTAGCATTTAGGGTTCATCGACTCTAAGTGAAACAATAGAACGAATTAAACATTCAACCCGTGCCTGAAGTGCTATTCGATTAGTAATCTTCCTAGAGTGTTAATGTTATTCCTAGTCTAAATAGGATTACGTCAAAACCGATTTGATTAGGGATAAGAATTTAATTCGGGTGTTGGGTTTGAGTTAATGATAGTAGGGAAGAATATATATTATCTTGCTGGGAGATAATACCTAAGCTAAGTAATTGAAGACAATATGGTAAATTAGGTGTTAATGATCAATTATTAGTTACTGGATAGTTCATTTGAATCGAAGTAGTTAATCTTTGTTTATTCTCTTCATAATTAATTAAATATCAATTCTGTTTAAGGATTTTAATTCTGTTAAATTAATCCCCCCAAATTATTTTAGTTATTGCATGATAATTAATCCACCAATCTTTAGGGTTCGACTTGGATTTGTCGCTGCTACAAAATTTTGGTAAGACTAGTAATTTAAATTTGGTTGAATTCAACACTCACCAGACGTCAAACTGATATGTGAGAGATTACAGATAGCTCAGAGCCGGCAAAAGAGTTATGCTGGCAGGAGACGAAGACCACTAGAGTTTGTTATGGGTGAGTTGGTGTTCTTGATAGTTTCTCCCTTGAAAGGGATTGTGAGATTCGGTAAGAAGGCAAATATAAGACCTCGATATATCGGACCCTTCAAGATTCTGGAGAGAGTGGGAGATAAGGCTTATAGGTTGGCGTTGCCACCAAACTTGGCGACTGTTCATAACGTCTTCCACGTCACTATGCTTCGAAAGTATTACCCGAACCCAACACATGTGATAAGATATGAGCCATTAGAGCTCAATGAGAATATGACGTATGTCGAGAAGCCGATTTAGGTATTGGATAGGAAAGATAAGGTGTTAAGGACAAAGACAATTCCATTAGTGAAAGTTCTGTGGCAGTATCACACTCCGGAGGAAGCTACATGGGAGTTAGAGGGTATGATGCAAGAGAAGTACCTAGAGTTATTTTCTGGTTAACTTGGTTCTAATTTGGAGAACCAAATTCCTTGAAGGAGGGTAGGATTGTAAGACCCTTAATTTTTGATGTAATGTATATAATTACATGATGTACAAACAAGTTGAATTATGTATGAATCATAAGAAATAAATGTTTTTAAGTTCTAAGTGTGAATGGAATGATAAATGAATGTGGAAGTGATCGAGTATGAGTTTGAATGAGGAATTTGTAGCAAAAAGGATGAAAAGTGAAGGTCAGATCGATCCCATGCAAGGATAGATCGATCTCATTACCTGAAGAATGCAAAATCAAGCATGCTGGAAGAGAGAGATCGATCCCTCACTCAAGCAGATCGATCTCCTTAACTCTCGGGCTAGAGCAGATCGAACTCCCCTTAAGGCTAGATCGATCTCCTTAGCTGTCTGCCTGAGACAAATCGATCTTGTTTCATTGAGCAGATCGATCCCATGCAACATGACAGATCGATCTAATGCAGTAAGCAAATCGATCTCATGCCTTCAAAATGTCATGAAAATGAGGAATTCAAGAGGACCAAATCAATCTTCACCCAATACAGATTGATCTCATCAAGTCAATTCTATAAATAGAGAGCAGTTGGATCTGTAAATCATGGGAAACAAGCTATTCTTCCATTTCAATCTTAAAACCTAACTTTCTCACTCCAAAATCACCCCATTTCCATTAAGATTTGAGGAAAGGCCATTAGAGCAAAGTTGTTCATCTTAAAAAGGAGAACAACATAACATGGGACAAAGACCCCATTGATTGGATTGAAGGAGCAAAGAGAGTTCTCATTTGGAGCAAGAAGGAAATCAAGCTAGGTGAGCTTCTAATGCACCAACACAAGTACATTTGTTTAGTTAATGATTTTGAGTTGATTGGTGCGTATATTAATGATAGAAAATACCTAGAATGCAATAGAACTAGTATGACCTAGAAAATAGAATGAGCCTAGTGTGAGAATTGTGATATTGATGAATTGATGATAATGGAGTATGCGAAAGTGTTTATGAGGTAATATGTATGATTTTTAGAAGGTTAAATGTAGCTACATTGTTAGATTGGCTTAGTTAAATGAATAAGCATATGAGGTGTTTGAAAAAATGCCATGGTGAGGCAATTGATGAACTAGAGACACTATGAGCATTAAATATCAGTTTAGTATGAATCAATGGATCTAAAACAATCCAATAGACTCTCGAGATAGGAGTAGAGCAATTAAATGAGGCCTTATAAGTGTTAATGCATACTATAGGTCGAATCGACTATAGTGGATGCACGAACTATGTTATATTGAACTAAATTGATGTAAACTATAATCTCATGCAGTTTCAAAGAGTTTATTGGAGGTGAATCGAACTGCGTAACCAAGTAGCTTTAAGGAAGTGGAATCACGCGACGCGATTCTAGGTAAGGGAATTCTGTGAGTATATGGAGATAGCTGCTCGTGTTTTGTGGGTATATAGGACTTCGAAAAAATGCATGAGTATCTAGAAAAGTGTTGGATGGTGTAAGGAAATAACTACAAGTGTATATGTATGTGGTTCGATTTTAAAGCGATTCTTAAAAAAAGGTATAGTAAGGATAATAATTGCATAAATCATTTGTTTTTATGCTTTTATGAAAACACACTGCTTTGGTTTAAGGGAAATGACGGAAAGGCTAGCTGTAGATTTCCTGATTTTTGTGAAAAGGCACAATGAGGTGCTAACCATTGTTTTGAGAATGTTTTGTTGAAATGGAGCCGCCTATCATGTTTACATGAGTTAATATCGTGCTGGAGCCTCGCTCGCACTAGATTTTGGTATTTTCATATGTATGAAACATGCTGGAGCTTAGCTCACACCTTGATTTGAATCATGATGATGTTTTATAAACCGTACTAAAGCTTCTGCTCGTACGTGGATTTTGATTGACTTTCTTATGCAAATAACCATACTGGAGCTATGTTCGTACGTGACTTCTTTATGTTTTTATGCATAAAGTCATACTAGAGCGTTGCTCGTATGAGGAGATTTATTAATGATGCATGAATTGTGCTAGAGCTTAGCTCGCACAGGTTTTCACATTGTGGTATGTATGATGCCGTGGATATGGTAAGATCCTCAAGCCCTACATCCTTAAGCCCGACGGGGTGGGGAGGCTCTTTTATGGTAGGATCCTTAAGCCAACATCCTTAAGCCCGACGGGGTGGGAAGGCTCTCTTATGGTAGGATCCTTAAGCCCGTTGGGGTGAGGAGGCTCTCTTACATGGATATGAGAAGCCCCACATGCTCTTGAGACTATATAGGTTACACATGGCATGGGGTAGATACGATCTACGGTTGGCACCGCCAACCATGATATGGGTCCGTGGAGTACGTTGTACAGTATATATCACATGGAGTACGCTGTACCGCGTGGTTGTGATGATGATTTGAAAAGTCTAGCGAAGAACTAACCCACCTTGATTCCAATATCATACTCCGCACACCAAGATCCATGTGGTCTGGGATGATTATGACATAGTTGGCTAACATAGTCCTTGAGTTATAGTGACTGCCTGTCCCATATAATATTACATAGTACCACATGATTTTATACACTGAGTGCGATTGTGTTTGTCCAAGGTAGACTCGAGGGAGTGGTCGAGCCTTGAAGGATTTTGTTTAAAGAAATGATAACCTATTTGTGATGAGATTTGATGTGTTTGAGAAGGGATATAACCTAAAGGATGTTTCTTAATGAATTTCACTTTTTATGATAAGTTTTAATAACGATGAGCATGAGAGGTTAACATGATGATTTTACCATGTTTTACATGGATATTTCCATGTTTTAGTACATGATATATATATATATATACATGCGGCATAGTTTTATTTCCTCATGCTCCGACTATAAATGATTTATGCCATGATATTATCTGCATGTAGATAGGGTAGTTATCTACTATGATTACATTATTGCCTTACTGAGCATGCGATTGCTTATCCCTCTACTTTCCCCCTCTACAGAGCGTACACAGAAACCTTGTGAAGGACTGAGGCATTATATTTTAGACATCCGCTGCACTCTATCGCAAAGAGGTATACACACAGGGATTCTTTTTGTATCTAAACATGTATAAGCACAGTGGTCATTTTGAATTGTGATATGGGGAATGTAAATGTCAGTTAACAAGTCTTGTATAAGTGTATAACTTAACTTTTAAGTGTATGACATGGCTTTTGATTTATTGGAAATGAATTGTAATGATGATTATTATTGACTCACAGCCCAACTGTATTGGTGAGGGTTATTCACGACCGGGTAAGGGAAATGTAAAAAATGCGAAACAAAAATTGGTAGTGATTTTCGGATATAAAGGGTAAAAGGGTCGTGACACTAATACTCCTACTCCGATACAGAGAGCGACAACTGATGAAAAGGGGAAGCAGGTGGTTGGCAGAGGGCGAGTACACGCCTTGGACCAGGATACTACAGGTCAGTAGTCAGATGTGGTGAAAGGTACCATCCTAATCTTTGATTTTGAGGCATATGTTTTGATTGATCCTGGTTCCACAGATTCATTTGTATCACCTTCATTTACTTTTAAATTGTTTAAACATGTAAAGCTTTCCCCGTTAAGTAGAAAATTACTAATTTGTACTCCAATGAATGAGAATCAGTTGGTAGAGTATGTGTGTAGAGATTGTAAGTTGAAGATAGGAGAAAGGGATATGTCAGCCAATCTCATTATGTTGGATATGAAGGAGTTTGATGTAATATTACAAATAGATTGGTTGGCTAAGAATCATGCTGTTTTAGATTGCTATTCTAAGACAATAATGTTTTCTACCCCTGAGAAATGTATTGTAACATGTTTTGAAAAGAAATGAAAGTACTGGTTATTGTAATTAAATGATGAAAATTTGTGTTGGCCGGATGATTAATATTTTGAATGTTTATTGGCATATATGGTTGATATGGATAAGGCACATCTGGAGTTGGGAGATATTCCTATGGTTAAGGAATTTGCATATGTTTTCTAGATGATTTACCAAGATTACCATCGGAGAGAGAGATGGTGTTTTGTATAGATTTGATACCTGGTACAGAACAATATCCAAGCCATCATACAGAATGGCTCCGATCGAGTTAGAGGAGCTAAGGAAACAGTTACAGGAATTACTAGATAAGGGGTTTATTAGAGCGAGTGTCTCACCCTGGAGAGCTCTGATCTTGTTCGTTAAGAAGAATGATGGAAGCCTTCGACTGTACATTGATTACAGTTGTTGAATAAGGCTACCATCAAGAATAAGTAGCCCCTTTCACACATCGATGATTTATTAGATCAACTTCAGGGAGTGTAGGTCTTTTCTAAGATAGATCTGAGGTCTAGGTATCATCAGTTGAGGATTCGAGATGACGATGTACCCAAGACAGCATTTTGGACCCGTTATGGCCACTATGAGTTTATGGTTATGCCATTCGGATTGAAGAATGCTCCCGCAGCTTTTATGGCGTTGATGAATGATGTATTTAAGCCATAATTGGATCAGTTTATTATCGTCTTTATCGATGATATTTTCGTGTACTCGAAATCCAGGGAAGAACATGAGCAAAATCTGAGGATTGTATTATAGACCCTCCGAGAGGAGTTGTATGCTAAACTCAGTAAGTGTGATTTCTGGTTAGAGCAAATTTCATTTTTGGGCCATGTGGTGTCAAAGGATAGTGTGTTAGTGGATCCATCCAAGATCGAGGCTGTAGTTCAGTGGGAGAGGCCTAAGACAGTCATTGAGATTAGGAGTTTTCTGGGTTTAGCTTGATATTACAGATGGTTTGTAGAGGGATTTTCTAAGTTGGCTGCTCCATAAACACATCTCACTAGGAAGAATGTTGCATTTGTGTGAAACGATGATTGTGAAGGGAGTTTTGTAGAACTGAAGCATCGATTGACCACTGCTTTGATTTTCACCATTCTTACCAGCTCACGAGGTTTTTTTGTATATACAGATGCTTCACATCAAAGACTGGGCTGTGTATTAATGCAGGATGGGAAGGTAGTCGATTATGGATCCCGACAGTTAAAGGATCATGAGAGGAACTATCCAACCCATGAATTAGAGTTGGCCGCCGTGGTGTTTACATTGAAGATATGGGGCCACTATCTCTATGGTGAGAAATTTCAAATTTTCACTGATCATAAGAGCCTCAAGTATCTGTTCTCACAGAAGAAGCTGAATATGAGACAAAAAAGATGGCTAGAGCTTCTGAAGGACTATGACGGCAAGATTTTGTACCATCTGGGCAAGGCGAATGTGGTAGCAGATGCTCTCAGTAGAAAAGGTATGATGTCCTATATGATGATTAGAGAATAAGACTTGTTAAAACAGTTCCCCGAGCTCAAAATCAGTATTGATGGGGTTGAGGATGGGTTTATGACTAGCCTACAGATGGAGCCCAGTATACTAGATCAGATACGGGCAAGACAGAGAAATGATCAAAAGTTATTAGATATGGTTAGCCAGGATGAAGAGAGATCGCAATCAGACTTCTCTATAAGTAATGATGGGTTATTGAGATTTCGGGGCCGTATTTGTGTACCTTATGATGACACCCTGAGACAAAGTATTTTGAAAGAGTCCCACTGTTCTCGATTCACCATGCACCCAGGTAGTACTAAGATGTACTATGATCTCCGAAAAATGTATTGGTGGACAGGAATGAAGAAAGATATGGTAGATTTCGTGGCTAGATGTTTAGTTTGCCAACAAATTAAGGCTGAGCACTAGAAGCCAGCAGGACTGCTTAAGTTATTATTGGTACCTACTTGGAAATGGGAGCATATTACTATGGATTTTATTATGGGATTACCTAGGACCTAGAGAGGTCATGATGCAGTCTGGGTGATTGTGGAAAGACTGACAAAGAGTGCCCACTTCCTTGCCATAAAGAGCACTAATTCACTCGATAAGCTAGCAGATTTATATGTTAGAGAGGTGATACAATTACATAGAGCTCCTGTGAGTATTACTTCTGATAGAGATTCCCGATTCTCTTCGAGGTTTTGGACTCGTTTTCAGGAAGCCATGGGATCTCGATTGAATTTGAGCACTGCCTATCATCCTCAGACTGATGGTCAGTCCGAGCGGACTATTCAAACCTTAGAGGATATGTTAAAGGTATGTGCACTAGATTGTGAGGGCTCATAAGATGATCATTTTCCTCTCGCTGAATTTTCCTATAATAACAGTGATCACGCTAGCATTGGTATAGCTCCTTATGAAGCTCTATATGGCAGGAGATGTAGATCCCCAATTGCCTGGGAAGAAGTGGGAGATAGGAAAATACTTGCTCTCGAGCTGGTCGAACAAGCAGCGAAAGGTGTTCAACTAATTTGTGATAAATTGAGGACAACACAGAGTAGACAAAAGAGTTATGCAAATGTGCGAAGACGTCCTCTAGAATTTCAAGTTGGGGACTCTGTATTTGTGAAAGTGTCTCCAATGAAGGGTGTCACACGCTTCGGGAAGAAAGGGAAGCTCAATCCTCACTTCATTGGTCCATATATTAGAGAAAGTGGGAGACGTTGCTTACCGACTTGCACTACCCCCACAGTTGTCGGGTATACATGATGTCTTCCACGTTTCCATGTTGAGGAAGTATTATCCAGACCCTTCTCATGTCACCAAGTACGAACCATTAGAGATTTAGGAAGACATGAGTTATATTGAACAACCGATCCAGATCCTCGACAGAAAAGAGAAGGAACTTCAATCTAAGACAATTTAATTGGTAAAGGTTCTCTGGCGATACCACTCTACAGAAGAAGCTATGAGGGAGCTAGAGAGCCATATGAGAGAGAGAGAGCCATATGAGAGAGAGGTACCCGCAATTATTCGATGGACTAGCTTGAATTCGGAGGATCGAATTCTTATAAGGTGGGGAGAAAAGTGAAACCAAAATTTTTTCCACTTTATATCTTAATTGGAAAACTAAGAAGTAATTGAGAACTCAGAATAATATTGTGCAGGCTTGAAAACCACCGAAGCGCTCAGGTTAGCTGCTGGGGCTCGTTGGCATGAAAATCGAGGTAAGACCTTAAGCTCTTGAATTTCTTAAGAATTTTATATATGGCCATGAAATTATGATTAGAAATGAAAACTAAGGTATTGGAAGTGAAAAAAATTGTAAGGTTCGGATTTTGCACTAAATCGAGCAAATGGGCTCGAAATTAGAAATAAATTCAAAATAAATTATAGAAATTCCAAAATATTATTTCGAGATCATAGAAAATTAATATAAGGTTAAATTTACTTGAGGAATCAAAATCAAGTGGAAATATGGAGGTTTCAGGGATCGAATTAATTTTTAAGGTAAATTGAAAACTTTAAGCCATTTTGCTCAGATTGATCAAATCGTACAAAATGGGCTTAATCGGGAAATTTTTCTAAAACAAGTGACCACAATTTTTTATGAAATACTAGGGACGTAGTATAACACTTGAGCAGTGGAAATTTGGAGAAAATTGGACTAAAATTATTTTTTGAAATTGTTTTCAAAGCAGGACAGAAATCTGTCCTCTTCAGTCAGCCGACCAAGCTCTCATTTTTCTCAAATTTAAAGACCTTAGGGTAATCAATTTGAACCCAATTTTTCAAGTCTGAAAGTATACTTCTTAATCTTTCTGGAGGCATAAAAATAAACCCAATTGGGCTTCCCAACCGAGAGAAATCCCCTCCCCTTCATTCCCTCAGGCGTCCTACCTTTCCCCTCATTGCGTGATTTGTCCAGTGACCTTCCGGCCAGATTCAGGTGTTCACCAAGAAGGATACAATCTTTCTCATCTAGTTATCTATAACATATAAAATAGTTAGCTACAAATAAGTTCATTTTCTAGGTGAAAAATGCGAAAGAAAAACAGTGGACATATCTGCCCTGTTTTTGGTAAGTGAAGAACTTGGAGTTTTTGATTCTTTGGTTAGATATTCTTGTAGTTTTTGATGATTATAAGTTCTATACATGTTCAATTACAGTTGAGTATCAATTGTAAGAATAAAAACCGTGGTCAACTTTGGTCAAACCCGAGGTAAATTTGATGGATGATGATGAAGTTCATATATGTTATTGTTTGAGGTTTTCAGAAGGTTTTTAATTAAGTGGAATTGGATGATTTAATTTCTATGGATGATTTGAGTTGTGTATAGCAAGGTTTTGATGTGTTTGTGGTAAAAATTTGATGGATCTAAGGTTGTTAATGGTTAAATTTATACCGAGAAAGCCCGATTTATAGCTTAACTTAGTATAAAACCGAAAAGTGAAAGAATTAATAATTTGGCAAAGTGACTAGTATGATTTATGAACTTAAATGAGTCATAAGGTTAATGAAGTAATGAAATGAGAAATTAGAATAATGAATTTTGCCAAAAACGGTGCTAAATCGGTAAAACCGAGAAAACTGAAAACATTGATCGAAAAGTTAAAATTAGTCAAACTTTGAGAAGATAAATCAAAATTGAGTATGTTAAGATGAAATTGATCAATATATGATGAATTGGTATCGTTTTGGGAATCTCAAGAATTTAACACGCAAATCAAGGTAATCTCGAGAATCGATAATTTTGTACTGCCCTAAGATCTACAAGTTATGGGAATTTTGTGAGTAGCTAGAGATAACTATACATATTTTTGGGTAGATTTTTGAATAATTAAATTGTATATAAATTCAAAATACGAAAAATATCGGTAGAGACCCGATATTGAAAAATTACCGTTTTGCCCCTACTAAGGGAAATTTTGGAAAAGTTAGGATTGGATTGGAATATGCATAAATAATATGTTTTGAGTGTTTTCAATATGAAATACTGCTTTTTAGCAAATTAAATAATATTTATTGCGACACGGAAGGGTAAAAATTTTCACTTTTAGAAAAAGTCATGAAAAGCAAGAACTGAATGTTCTTGATGAATTTTAATGCTTTTCAACAAGGATATGGGTAGGCTGGCTGAAGTTTTATCAATTTACATAAAATAGCATGTGACTGGTGTTGATTTTGGTTTTAAAACCATTCTTTGAAATTAAGCCACCTACATGATATATGTGGAAATAAAACGTGCTGAGAGCATTGTTCACACATGAGTTGACATGATTTGTGCACATGACATAGTGCTGGGAACTTTGCTCGCACTAGATTTTTATATGACATGCATAAGGCCGTGCTGGGAGCATTGAGTAGACTTTCTGTCATAATAATTTAATATGCTCGCACGTGCATTTCGAGACATGGCTTTGGATATTGAGATGACATTGGCATGGGGTGAACGCTGTAAGGTGCTTATAGCATGGAGTACGTTGTACTGTGCCATGATATATGATGTGTAGTCTTCGGACTAGTGATCTAATTGGTTGGCGGGAAGGTTTGGTACCCACCTCTTAGGGCCACCTCAGATGTATTGTGATACCCCGTACACTAGGATCCGTGTAGCCTGGGATCACAAGGATATGGCCATAGCCCTAGAGTTATTACCATGATTCTTGCCTAGTCTCGCATGTCACTTACTTTGTGAAATCACATGTTACTTATTACTTGATTTTGTGATTTCATGATTTCATGTTTTAGGACTGAGTCTTGATAATTTTGGGGCGGATGTGGATTTGAAATAAATGGCATGTTTTAACATAATGTGAATTATTTAAATAGCATGACGTATAATTCCATGTTTTATCTGTCATTTCACGTAATGAATTGTTTTATACGAATGATTTTATCTGGCATAAAAGTATGCATGAGATTTGTATTTAAGTATGATTTCAAAAGAAAATGATTTAATGCATGGCATCATGATCATCTAGATAGTGTGGTTATCTACTTGCTTGCATGATTGCCTTACTGAGCGTGCGGTTGCTCACCATTTCATTTTCACCCTTTTTCAAAGCGTTCACCATAGTTAGTGAGTGGCTGAGAACTTGCATTCCTGGTATCCACTGTTTCCCATCATCAAAAGGTATACACACTGGTATCATTTTGTATCTAAACATGTAACAGCACAGTAATGGTTTTAAAATTTAATATGGGGAATGTAAATATTAAAAAACGCGTACGAAGTTGTAGTATTATGGTTATGAAATGTAAATGTTTACTTCTGTATAGAATAAGAAATGAATGACATGGTAGACGGTAAGGTATGGCTAATACTGAATCACAGCCTAACTGTTGGTGGTGAGACTGTTCACGACAGGGAAAGGAAAAATCGAAAAATTTGTAGTGATTTTAGATAAAAAGGGGTTGTGACAATAAGAATTGCATATTAACTAATTATAAAACTTTTATTAATTTAATTTAGTACCTATGTTTAAAATTTAAGAATATATTATCTTAAGCATAATTGACTAATTTAATTTCATAATTATTTTATTATTATGTTTCATTAATATTTTTGACTAAAAATATTTTATTAAAATTGATAATTACAATTTTAGTTACAATTTGTATCATGTTTATATATATATACTATAGTATCATATATGTAAATAGTTAATGTGTAAGAATTGCATTTTGACTAATTATGAAATTCAGATTAATTTAATTTCAGTGACTTATGCCTAAAATTTAAAAACTTGTTATTTTAAGCATAATTAACTAATTTAATTTGATAATTATTTTCATTATACTTTATTATTTTTTTTAAGCTCACAACATTTTGTTCTATAAATATATTTTTTAGTGTATCATATTAAACACAAAATATGGCTCGTATGGTAAGAACCTTGCATGGAAAATTAAAGAGTCAAGTTTGAAATCTCCATAATCTTAATATGTTTTGCTAAGTATCTTAAACATTCTAATTGGGCATGTGATCAATTAGTATATATAACTCTTTTAATTCAATATTCTAAATTTTTAATGAAACATTTGATTAATTAGTGTATATGATTACATTTAATGCAATAATGTTACTATTATACTTTATGAACAAACCCAAAAAAAAAAAAACTATAAATAAAATTGAGCAAATTAGTTGGTCAATTATTCATATTAAGTATTTTTTTGAGAAAAAGATAATTATTTTTTTTTCATAATATCTATTTTGCAATTGATGAATATAATTATATCTACTATTTTACAGCAAATATTGTAGGGAAATAAAAAAGTAAATAAATTTTGTCAAATGATAAATATTAAAATGTAAAAATTTGTATTTATATAAACATTTACTAAAATTTAAAATTATATAAAAAGTAAATTAACTATTACATTCTAAATCTTAAAAAAGTTCATAACTTACAAAATTTCAAAATAATTTGAAGTCAACCTCCTAAACCCGCCCGATTCAAACTAAGACTGAACCTGAAAATCAGGTTAAACCCGAAAAAACTTAAATCCTAAAAAGCCTGAACTTGTAAAAGTCCAAATCTGAAAAAGATCAAACTCGAAAAAACCTAAATTTGAAAAAACCTAAAGCTAAAGTGTAAGGCCCGTAAATTCAGATGTATTCTTTATGATTTCGTGATGTACATACAAATTACATTTGATATGAATAATAAGAAATGATTGTTTTTTAGTTCCAAACGTGAATGAAATGCAAAATGAGTAGTGAAGCAAACAAATATGAATTTATCTTTGAATTTCTGGGAAAATTGCAGTTGGAATGCTGCAGATGAAGGGTAGATCGATCTCATTAGCAAGGGTAGATCGATCTCATCGCCTTGAAATACAATGTCAAGCATTCTGCAAGAGGGAGATCGATCCCTCATTCAAAGCAGATCGATCTCGGATGAATTCTGGTTGAGACAGATCGATCTCTAAAGGGTTTTGGATAGTACAGATCGATCTCTTCTCAAGGGTCAAACCGATCTCTAAGTGATTCTGTTTGAACCAGTCGATCTCATACCGAGAGGCAGATCGATCCTACCTTCTAAAGGTCGAATTCTGAAAGAGATAAACATAGGGCAGATCGATCTCTCACTGCCAGGAGATCGATCTCATAAGGTAATTCTATTAAAACTCAATTGCTGCATCTTCTTTCCTTGAAACCAACCAAATCCTCCATTGAAAACAAATGAAATCCTAACTTTTTTACTCCAAAAATCATCAACTTCCAATCAGTTTTAAAAGAGATTGGCTTCAGCAAAGTTGCTCCTTGTGAGGAGGAGAACAACATAGTTGAAAACTAGAAGCTGAAATCAAGGATTGAAGCACCAAAGTGATTTTCCCCAAATTTGGCAAAAAGAGAAAAAATCAAGCTAGGTAAGATTTCAATACACTAACTTCAAATATGTTAATATAGGTATCTTGGTGAGTTGATTCGTGTATGTTTTGTTGGCTGAAAACACTCATGAACATGCTAATCCTCCATAACCTAAAATTTGAGAAAATGAGAGAAAGTTGAGTAGGCATGGATTTAATGATGATTTAAGCATGTAGTGATAATATTAAGCATGTATATATGATTTAAGATAGTTTTCTGAAATGCATGTGTTGGAATAGATGATGAGTCAAAAAAAAAGTATATGAGATGTATGGTGAAATGCCATAGTGGGAGAAAATGATGAACTTGAGGCATTGGGAGATTTACGCGAGTTCAATTTGAATCAGTATACTTGATGAGTCTAATAGGTTCTCAAGAAATGAATGATAAAATCGAAATGGACTTAAGAGAGAGAGTAAGGTTCAATAAGATGTAATAAGGCCAAATGGGTGAGAAATGGCCTAATGCATTAATTTGAGATTCATGCGAGTGAAAATTAAGTATATGAAGGTATACTGATGTGAATGGTTATTTACAACTCTGGAGTTTTCTATTGGAAGTTTATATTGGGAGTTGATCAGACTGCGAGGTTTAGCAGCATCGAGGAAGTGACGTCACGTGACGTGATCAGAGGTAAGGGAATTTTATGAGTAGCTAGAGGTAGCTATATGTATTTCGGATAGATTTGGAGTATTTAAATGGTATATGGTTTCTGAAACGAAAAATATCGGTAGGGACCAACATGGTAGAATTGTGGTTTTACCCCAATTAATGGTAAAAAGCTTAGGAAGCATGTTTGTGACTAGTTTTGATAGTTGCATAGATAGACTAGCTAATGTTTTCATGATACATGCGAAAACAATACGTTATAGTGCCAATTTGATTTAATTATGTGAATTCATTTGAAATAAGCCGTCTATCGATTTGTGTGAAAACAAATAGTGCTAGAGTACAGCTCGCACTGGATTTTGTATGTTTTCCACCCATTAGTGCTAGGAGGATACTCGCACTAGATTTTACATGATATGCATTACATAGTACTTGAGTATTTCTCGTACTTGATTTTAATGCGATTTTTGCATGATAGAGTACTGGAGCGTTGCTCATACTCAGTTTTATTAATTGATGCATGATAGAGTACTGGAGCATTACTCGTACTCAGTTTTACATGACATAGTGCTGGGAGCATTGCTTGCACTAGATTCATATGACTTTGTGGATGTGGTAGTGCTGGAGTTTACTCGCACGTACCGATTTTGAAAGAGATAGCATGAAATAGCCAAGCTGGGAGCCTGTTCAGACTTTGTGTTGCACCAATTATATGCTTGCACGTGCATTTTGAGATATGGTCGAGGGCTATCGAAACTATTATCCATGGTATGAGGGCTAAGACCTATGGTAGACACCCCGACTATGAGGTTTGGGTCTATGGAGCACTTTGTACCATGTATATCACATGGAGTATGATGTACCATGAGTACACGATGATATAGAGTTGTTGCTAACGGTTGAGGATTTAACCTACCTCCCATTACAGCAAATGTGAGGCCCCGTACACCGAGTACTGTGTAGCCTGGGATCACGGAAAAATGAGATATGATCATAATCTTCGAACGTGTAGTTGCCTATCTCATCTCACTTCGTTTCACTCACTTGAGATTTCTTAGTTAAATTATCACATGATTTTATAAATTGGACATGCGACTTTGTGAATTGCGAAAGGGTAACCCAAGGGATGGGTGAGGCCCAGAATTCCATGCTTTTACATGATGATATGCCATCTTTGTTTTGATTTAATTGCTATGGCATAATGAAATGTGATTTACAATAATTACATGAAAAGACAATGTTTTGTATATATTGTCGAGGTTCATACTGACGATTTGTATCTATTTATATATATTGCATAAATGTTTCAAGAAAGATACATGTTTTAGATGTGAATCGAAAGGGAAATGATTTCAAGGCATGAGCATTATATTTTGTAGATAGTGTGGCTATCTATTTGCTTGCCTTATTTCCTTACTTAGCTGTGAGCTCACCCCTTTTTTATTTCCTCCTTTCTATATAGCATTCACAGTAGTTGAGCACAGCTGAGGACTAGTATTCCTTTATCCGCTGCATACCCATCATACGAAAGGTATAAACTTTTAAAATGTTTTGTACTAAACAATGTAAAAGCACACTTATGTAAACAAATGTACGGTTGGGGATGTATATGTACAAGCATTTGTATTAATGTATATAAGTTTACTTTTAAAAAGAGAGTACTGTCACAACCCTCAACCTACCGAAAATCCACTACAAATTTTTTTTTCTTTTATTATTTGGTCCATTTCTTATTGTTTGTTCTTTACCTTTACCTTACCCGATCGTGAACAGCTACACCATCAACAGTTGGGCTGTGTATCGGTGTCAATCTCATCCAATCATATCATTTCAAATTAAAATTCATTTAAATGTAAACACTTGTATTTCTAAATTAGAGTTGCTGTTTACATGTGTTTACAATCTTTTACATCCCCAAAAATTACATTCAAAGATATTACTGTGCTTTGACATGTCCAGATACAAAAACTATACAAGTGTGTATACCTTGTATGATGGGATGCAGTGAACTATAAAATCCAATCCTCAATCGCTCTCTATTTACTGAAAGTGCTCTGTAGAGGGGGAAAATAAGGGGGGTGAGCAAATCACGTGCTCAGTAACGCAATCATGCGAGCAAATAGATAACTGTACTATCTACATGGTCGTGATGCCATGGTTAAATCACACATTTACTTGTTATACTCCAGAACATAAGTTCATGCTTGTGTTCATGACATGTTAAGCAATTCATGTTATTTAATTTAGTGCACATTTCTTAAAACATAGCATTGAAAATCATCATGCGTAAAACGAAATCAAGCATGGTAAATCATCATGCAAAGTGCACTTATAAAGCATTTCTAATCTCAACACAAACCGATACAAAATCATCACTCGTCTCGACTCAACCTTTCCCATGGACTATCCTGACACCAACAAACACATTTCAAAACATGGATTTCTCATTCAACAATAGACATGTGAGATAGGCATACAATATCAGTAAGGGAATAACTAGGACTATGGCTATATCCTCTGTGATCCCAGGCTACACGAATCCTAGTGTGCGGAGTATCACCTCTATCTGCTTCCGCACGGGAGGTGGGTCATGTCCAACCCGTCGATCCATAGCAGAGTATCCATCGATCGAAGACAGCATATATATAATATCACACATGGAACAATGTACTCCGTGGACCCCTATCATCACATCATTCATTGCCACATCTCAATACACACGTGCGAACCTATTTAATCGACATGGCACACAGCATACCCGAAGCTCCTAGCATGGCTCCCAACATGTCATAAAACCATATGAGAGTAATCTCTAGCATGAAAACAAGTATAGTGGACATCTAGTGCGAGCTATGCTCCAGCACCATGTCAAAACTCGTACGAAAACTAGTGCAAGCTATGCTCCAGCACAATGTCATAAAATCCATGTAAAACTCAAGCGCAAGCATCGCTCCAACACTAATGCATGTATAAAAGACGTCAAATCTCGTGCGAGCAATGCTCTAAAACGTTTTGTTTCCACAAAACTCATGTAGGTGGCTCATTCATCGTAAAGCATGGTTATAAAACCAAATCAAGCCATTTTTCGTGCAAATCATTTCAAATGCTAACCAACCTACTAATCATATGCTAAAAAGTAATAAATAGATTTAAAAGCATATTTCAAAAGCATCGTGCTCTTGCTCGAAAACCCAATTCTTTGCCCTTCAAACATCCATTTCATCCTAAGACCCTTAGATATGTTAAAAATTGCCATGCACCCGGAAGGCATACAAATATCCCTAGGGCTAACACAATTCCCTTACTTCAATTCTCTGAGAAACAATTCCTTCTTCCTTTCCGACTTTTCACGATTTTACTCAACTTGCTAAAGATATATCCTCAGGAGCTGCAACCATTCATCAATTATATGAGTTAATACCGATAACTTGTAACGACTCAAATTTCACACATTTTGGTTGGGCTACAAGTCAATATTAGGTCAGAACAATACTTAGTCTAATTAATTTTTTTCTTTCTTAGTAACAAATTTAAACAAATTATGTTCACGTTCCCCATTCACATCTCGTATGCATTACTGTACTTATAAAAATCTTAGATACAAAAGAATTTCTTACAACTGGGTATACCTTCAACACGAAAAATACTCCGCGGAACCATAGCTGTGCGACGTGCTTTACTAATGAAAGCGTCCAAATTACTGATGGGACTCTGTGGAGGGAAGTAGGGAGTGAGCTTAACGCACTCAGTAAGAAACTTATGTAAGTAGTAGAGAACCATACAATCTACATGCTTATGATGTCATATCATGCAGTAAAATATTCACTTTCAATTAAAATAGTATCAGTAAAATCGACATTCAATCTATGCCATATATATATATAAAAACTCATTTAGTAAAAACCATATTCGGCTCAGTACGATAAAATCCCTTCAGTTCAGTAAACAATACAACAATTCTATTTCAGTTCAGTATAGTCTAAAACGGTTTAGTACAGTCAAAACAGTTCAGTAAACAGTACAGTTCAGTACGGTAAAATAGTTCAGTTCAATACGGTAAATCATTCAGTTCAGTTCAATCAAAATACGCTCGTCAAATATCAGTAAACAATATTAATAGAGACTAGGCAGGTGAATTTGGTAATAGTAGGATTTAGTCTATAACAGTACAGTCGACATATGGCCATAGTTAGTGACCTCACGCCTCATGAGCTAGGTGTGCACAAGTGTCATACGCCTCATGGGGGATGGGTTAGTCCAGCCCGTCGGCCAATCAATACAGTTCAGTTCAGTTCAGTAGTCCAAAGACTTATACACGGTACAATGTACTCCATGTGTTTCCACATGGTACAACGTACTCCATGGACTCCAGTACAATACAATATATATGGGAGTGCCTGGGTTAGCCAGGGATTTGCCACCCCAGAATCAGTCATCAACCATTGCCAGGTCTCAAAATCAGGTGCGAGCCTTGAGTGCAACTCTCAGTCAACACCCCACTCAAGCACGATAAGTGTCTCTGTAATGTTGAAAATGGTTCGAAAATTGAAATTTTTAATACAAAACGGTAAAAATAGAAGGTGTGGTGGAACTTCCCAGGGGGTCACCCATCCATAGAATTTCCCCCACTCAAGCACGCTTAAGTTTGAAATACGTGTCAATTTATACAGTCAATAAAAGCTGAGCCAGCCTATTTATATACCGTTAGAAATAGTATTTCAACAATGAAAACACTGAAACATGCAATATATGCAATTATGAATTTTTTAATATTTTTTTGTTTAGTTCAGTCTATACATAGAGGTAATATCGGGTTTTCTATCTCTACGGTATCTATTTAGCTACTCGAAATCATAAAATGCATACAGTTATCTCTAAAACTTGCATAAATTCCTTACCTCGATGACTGTCATAGTCCTCGATTGTCTCGACGTTGTGAGTCGGTGGGTCCGGTCCACTCGGGTTATTTCTGTCAGAGCCCATTTCCCTCGGGTTTCCAAAATTTAGTACACTTGTTTTTCCTTCCTCAATTTTCTATAATATATATATATATATATTTAACAAATAATATATATTTATATTACTTTTTTTTTAAATTCTTTCTTTCCTTTTTCCCGCCATTTTTCTTCTACCTTTTTCTTTTTTTTCTTCTTTAGTTTTCAGTTTGCATGGCTACTGTTCATCATCACCAGCCACGACTTCTATCTCTTCATCGTCTCTTCCTCATTGTCATCCAGCCTCCCTCGTCGTCGGTCTTCCTTTCCAGCCTCTAGCTCCTACCCGAGGCTAATCCCTTGGTCACGATCGTCTTTCACCCCCTCAGTGCTGCCCATTATCACCTTTCTCGGTCCTTTGCCTCGGTCCCCTACGTTCTGTTTTTAGCCTTCTTCTTGGTCTTCTATTTTTTTCTACCATGCACGCCCTATTTCAGCTTACTCCCACCACTACCATCATAAATCTTCCATCTCGGTTTTCGCCCTTATGTTCTTCGTTTTCTGCCTCCTCCTCTATTTTCCCAGTTCACCATTTTTTCCAACCGAGGACCACCATTTCTATCCCCTGCCGAAAGCCTCATATTTTTGCTTCTCCAATATTTCTTCCTTTCATTTGTAGGTGATTATCAGCAACAATCATCCCGGACCTTATCCCATTCCCCCTCCGACATGTCACGTACTCGAGCTCCGCTCCTCTGTTTATCTCGCTTCACTGTTTCCTTCTCCACATCTGTCTTCCTCCTTTCCATTTCCCTTTGGCCACTGCTGCTAGGACCCGAGGAGCTTCTCTTCTCTTCACCTGTTCTAGCCTGACTACCACCTCTCTACTTCTTTGCTTCAATCACGTTTCTGCTTCATGTTGTCTGATTTTTCTAGCATATTTTCTTGTTCCCTGTTTTCCTGTCTCTCATCATCTCCTCGTCAGGTTTCCTTCAATCCAGTGTGCTGAGTTTCCAGCAATGCCATACGTCTTCTTTGTTATCCTCCTGCTTGGGTTCCTCAGTTTTCTTCTTATGTTTCCTTTCATTTATTTTCTACCATATCAGTGCAGTTTTTTTTTCTTTCAGCAAGGCATCACGCTTTTAATCATTTTATTTTCTTTCCTGTTTTCTCTCTCACGTTTCATGCCTCGGTCTGGCTTTATTTCCTCTCCTGCAAGAGATCATGTCCAAGTTGTCCAGCCCTTGACATTCCTACTGTTGCTTCAGTAATTTATGCATATATAATCTACCTAACAATTCAGATTAACCGACCATCACAATTTTCCCAATCCTTGGCTTTACGTGCTATTGCTCCCCTTACCCTTACTTGTCATGTCCCTGTTAAACTTTTGTACAATGCTACAGGTTTTCTTCTTCCTTTATCATTGAGTACCATTGCCCATAAACACATCTGCCTTACACTCCTTGCTGCAGTTCACCACCTTCACGGTTTCGGTACATAAGTCTTTCTATATAAATATTTTCATCTATGTATATATTTGTACACATGAATATACACTTATATATATATATATATATGCAAGTGCACATTCATTCCTAGTTATGCATGTGCATATTTATATACCTTGTATATGTGTATATATATATATATATATATATATATATATATATACACATAAATCTTGAGAAATAAGTAAAGTGTTGTGTATATCTAAATAGACATGTAAGTCTGTGTAGTATATAAAAATAAAATTCGTATATAAGAATAATGTTAGTCTACTATTTATATTTAGATCATTCCACCCATACTCACATATTGCCTAAGGTATTATTTATAGCCACGTCGAGTACATTGAAATTTTGTGATACGTACATTCTCCCCACCTTAGGAAATTTGGTCACCAAATTTCGCAATGTTATCAGTTCTCAAACATGTATGGATATTTTTCCCGCATTGAGCTTTTCAATTCCTATGTGGCCTCCTCTGAAGTGTGATACTGTTGCAGATACTTAACCAAAGAAATCATCTTAGACCTCAATGCCTTTTCTTTCCTGTCCAAGATCCAAATCGATTTCTCCACATGTGTCATATCCTCTTTCAGTTCTAGTGATTCATACTCAATCACATGTGTCAGATCTGGGTGATACTTGCGTTGCATTGATACATGGAGGATATCGTGAATACTTGATAATTCTGGCAGTAACACTAATCTATTTGCTCACCTCCCACTCGGTTTAAGACCTTAAAAGGTCTAATGTATCAAAAACTCAGTTTTCCTTTCTTTCCTAATCTTATTATACCTTTGGAAGGAGAAACTTTCAAAAATACCAAATCTCCAACTAAAAATTCTAAAGGTCTTCGTCTTTGGTAAGCATAACTCTTTTATCTACTCTAAGCCATTCTCAAACTCTCACAAATTAATTGAACATCCTCAAAAGCTTGCTTAACTAAATCAGGAGCGAATATCCTTCTTTCACCCACTTCTTCTCATCCAATCGGTGAACGAAACTGTGAGACCCCGTATATGTAAAGTTGTAATGTGTAATGAATGTGAATGGACTTGTAATGTAAAGTATGATCGATGTAAGTCCATGGATTCAATGTATGTATGTGTAATATGATTTGTAACGTACATACAAGTTCCATTGAGTATGAATATGAAGAAATGAGTTCCTATAAGTGATGGATGTGATTGAAACTCAAATGGGTAGTGTGGTAAATGGATGGAAGCTGCATGAATATAAATGCTTCCATTTGGTTATATATAGTATACCTTTGGACATACAATGAACGCACACAAGTTTCAATGTGCATAAGGTATGAATGGATGCCATTTTCAAGTTATAAAGGTGGATAGATGAGAAAATGGCCATGGCAGCAGATTAAGGATGTGTTGGTGTGAGTTGCAGCAAGAAAACTGTAGAAAATCTGGAAAGTATGAAGGCCAGATCGATCTCATAAGATGAGAGATCGATCTGGAAGAGCCAGAATGCTCTTATTTGGGCAATGGAATAGAGCAGATCGATCTCCAATGGGGCCAGATCGATCTCTTAAGCATTCTGTAATGAAAAGATCGATCCTCAAGCACCCAGATCGATCTCCTTAGCTCTCTGTTTGGGACCAGATCGATCTCTTGCTTCGGCAGATCGATCTCATGCTTCGACAGATCGATCTCATGCTTAAAATTTCGTGAAAATGAGAGATTTAAGGGGACCAGATCGATCTCCTCTTGGACCAGATCGATCTCCTCAAGCTATTTCTATATAAAGAGGGCTGAAAATCTAAAAATTTCAGGAAAAACACCAATCGTCCATTTCTAACCCAAAAACCTAACTTTCTCTCTCTAAAATCAGCCATTTTCAACAAGAATTGAGGGGAGACCATTAGACATTAAGTTGTTCATCTTGAGGAAGAGAAGAACATAGTTGGAACCCAAAATCCCATTGTGGGTATTGAAGGAGATAAGGGCATTGACATTTGGAGCAAGAAGAAAAATCATATTTGGTAAGATTCTAACACTCCAACCCAAGTACATTGTCTATTTAATTGATTTTGGAGTTGTTCGGCATGAGTATGTATGGATGGAAACACCTAGGTTGTGTTAGAAACTAATGTAACCTAGAAAATGGAATGCCTCTAGTGTGAGAAAGTATGATTTGGGGAGTTGGTGGTTTATAGGTTATGATAAGTTGTTAGATGAGTAATGTAGGTGATTTGGAATGGTTATGTGGAGTTATAATGTGGGTTTAAGTGAAATTATGAAAATGAGCATGTAAATGCTTGACAAATGCCATAGTGAGGAAATCAATGAAATATGAACACTATGAGCTTGATATGGATTTAATATCGATTTGGAATGAGTTAATAGGCCTAAAAGAATCCATAGATTCGAGTTTTGGATAAAGTAATGAAACGAGGCCTCATAAGCGTTAATAGAAAACTATAGGTCGAATTGACTATAGTGAACGCACGATGTCATATTATATGGATCGAATATAATGCGGGATACGATTTTGTGCAGTCCCGAAGAGTTCATTGAAGACGAATCGAACCGTACGAGTAAGCAGCTTAAGGAAGTGGAATCACGCATCGCGATTCCAGGTAAGGGAATTCTGTAAGTATATAGAGGTAGCTGCTCGTAATTTGTGGGATTATAGGGTGTTTATGAAATGCATGAACGTTTGAGAAATTGGTTGTTTGGTATGCGAAAATAGTTGTGAATATTAGATGATTTGGTTTACATGGATGTATAAAAAGGGATAGTAAGGCTAATAATTGCATAAATCAAGTGTTTTGAATGCTTTCACAAAACATGTGTTTGGTTTTAAAATGAATTGATAGATAGGATGGCTATTGTGGTTTGATGTTTGTGATAGCACATGTGAAGTGCCAAATATGTTTTGAGATAGCTTTAAAAGCTTATGAGCCGCCTATCATGTTTATGTGAATTAAACCGTGCTAGAGCCTAGCTCGCACCGGCTAATGATGTTTTCATTTGTATGAAACGTGCTGGAGCTTAGCTCGCACCTTGATTTGGAAACTATGATGATGTTTATAAACCGTACTGGAGCTTCTGCTCGTACGTGGCTTTTGAGTGGTTTGTCTTATGAGTATAACTGTACTAGAGCTATGCTCGTACGCGTCTCTTTATGATAGGATGCATGAGTCGTGCTAGAGCTTTGCTCGCACAAGTTTGCACATTGTGATATGTATAAGGTTGTGAAAGTTGGTAAGATCCTTAAGCCCTACATCCTTAAGCTAACATCCTTAAGCCCAAAGAGGCGGGGAGGCTCTGTTAGGCGGGGAGGCTCTGTTCGGTGGGGAGGCTCTCTTACGTTGGGATCCTTAAGCCAACATCCTTAAGCCTTGGAGGGGCGGGGAGGCTCTGTTAGGCAGGGAGGCTCTCCTACATGGGTACGGTAAGATCCTTAAGCCCTACATCCTTAAGCCAACATCCTTAAGCCCAAAGAGGCGGGGAGGCTCAGTTAGGCGGGGAGGCTCTGTTCGGTGGGGAGGCTCTCTTACGGAAGGATCCTTAACCCTACATCCTTAAGCTAACATCCTTAAGCCCGAGGAGGCAGGGAGGCTCTGTTAGGAGGGGAGGCTCTGTTCGGCAAGGAGGCTCTCCTTCACGAATATGGAAAACTCGTGGCATGGGGTAGGTAAGACCTAGGAGTGGCACCCCCAATCACGATATGAGTTTGCGGAGTACGCTGTACCGTGTATATCACATGGAGTACAATGTACCGCATGATGGTTATGTGATGAGAAAGTCTGGCGAGGGATAATCCATCTTCGTGCCAGCATGATACCCCGCACACCTGGATGCGTGTGGTCTGGGATGATTTATGATGTAGTGGTCCACATAGGCACTTTTGATATAGTGACCTAGTTTTTATACACATGCGTGAATTGTGAAATGAAAATGTGGTTGTGATTGTGAATTGATTTGGTGGTATTTATGTGTTGAGAAAGAGGTTTATGATGTTGGTTTAAAAAGGAGGTTTCTTAATGAATTGCGCTTTTTATAAATTTAAATGAGATTGAGCATGAGATGATTTATACATGATGTTTTTACCATGTTTTATATGCCAATGTACATGATTTTAATACATGATATATATGTATACTCACATGGCATAGTTTTACTTCCTCATGCTCCTACTATGAATGATTTATGCATAACACTATCAGCATGTAGATAGAGTAGTTATCTACCATGCTTGCATTATTGCCTTACTGAGCGTGTGGTTGCTCATCCCTTTCTATTTTCTCCCTTACAGAGTGTGCATAGTAGCCCAGTGAGGACTGAGGCGTGGTAATTTGGATTCCGCTGCATCTCCATCGCTTAGAGGTATATACACAGTGATTCTTTTTGTATCTAAACAATGTAAAAGCACAATATTCTTTGAGTTGTAATTTTGGGGGATGTAGATGTCAGTAAACCATGCTTTTGTATAAGTACAAGATTAAATGCAAATGTATGACATCGTTTTATTTAACTGAGAATGAATGAGATGTGGAGTTTATTATTGACTCACAGCCCAACAGTGTGTGGTGAGTTAGTTCACGACAGGGTAAGGTAACTGTAAAACGCGAAAATTTTTTAATGATTTTCGGTTAAAGAGAATGGAATTGGGTCGTGACAGAAACTATCAACCATACCACACTTCAAACGGTATCATCTCGATACTTGAGTGTTATCTGATATTATGTGTAACTTCACTAATTGGGAATTTGTCCTTCCAAGAGTCTTTAAAATCCTGGCACATGCTTTTGATTCCCTATAGGTATGGGTAATAACCTCATAGGCTTTTGATGCTCTATCTTAACCTACTAACCTATGAGACATTTAACCCCAATTTCAGTTATTTCTCTTATCATACATGATTGCCAATGCACTTTCAGGAGATTTGATAAGTCTTTACCATTCTCCGGATTCAGAGTATATCTTAATTCCTTTACTATCGATTATTTGGTCCACAATTCTATTTTTAAATCTCAATAAATTATCAATACCAATACTCAGGCTAGTTGCAGCACCCATCTGGTTCAGATTAGCTACATCATTACGGTACTTATCAATACACTGAGCCTGCTCGATTCGATCAATCAAGTCCAATTTTCAACTATTAGGCTCGCTACCACGAAATAAATGTCAGTATTAGAAGGGATCACATCCAGTTGAGGTTCACTAAATATTTCAATGACTCACGTCCTTGACCAATATACATAGCGACATCCCGTAATCACTTATGCTCAAAGCACTAACTTGAGTCATTCCCCCTTTTTTGTATTAGATGACCTTTATGAATTTTAATATTTAAACCTTCTTGATCAGTAAGATTCTACAATTATTCACTGAACAAGCAATGGTATTCTGACTTCAAACACGAATATGACGACTATTAATTTTAATTTTTAGGTTATGGGTACTTCTAGAAGCTGTCAAGTCTCTCAAGCGAGGAGATATTTTGAAATACCTTTATTAGCCATCAGACGTGACCACATGACTTGTTATGGATATAAGGGTTCAAGGTTTAGTCCCAATAAGAAGTAGGATACTAAAATTTATCGCAATTTCACATTTATCCTTCGGACACAATCCATTCTCAAATCACTTAATCCGAATTTATTTCACATACCTGAGATATTCTTACCTTGTATACACCTCTTATTGCAATATAATTTGCATTCAGAATTTATCACACTTCAGCACTTATCTTGTTTCATTTATCAATTATAACGAAATCATTTTCATACTCAAATTGAGTCTCGCATTCAAAACGTAAGCATATACAATTTACAATCTTTAGGCTCGATACGTAATTCATATTCCAAAGTCTCCTTATATCTCAATCTTTGAATCATCTTAATAGTTTTATGTCTATCCCACTGATCTATAATCTCTATTTTAGGAGGATCCAATTGTCCCCCGTTCTTAATACAACGTGACTCAGAAGACTCTGGATCTCCTTAAAAATTAATGCCAATATACTCCAAGGTGGATCACCTGGTCTGATAATCTCCTTTCATGTAGTCCTTGTAATTGCTTTTTCAGCATTTCTAATTTAATGAAAGCCATTCAGTACAGTGATCTGAATAATTAATTCGATACCACTGCTAAATCAATTTCAAACTCCATCTTTCAATTTAGTGGTAATTTTGATAGATCATCTGAATATGTGTTAAAAAACTCTATGTCTACAAGGGTGACTCTTTATTTCGAACACATCCTATCTTTATCAATCATATAAACAGTGTGACCTTCAGAGTCTTATTTATAAAGTTAGTTCTGTAATTCATTCTTTCAATTACAGTGACTTTACTCTATCACTCTTACTGCTTCCTTAGTACATCACTTTTCTGTCACTCTCTTTACCTTTTCATTTTCTTAGTAACCTCGAAATATACATTTCATATCATCAGAGTTGCGCCTTGCAGAGTGCTTCCTCAAAATAACATCCAATGGAGCTAATTTAGCTCGATTGAAGATCTTAGTACCTCTTACGAGTTTCCTGGACTTCCTCCATTTCACATCTATACTTATCCGGATTATACTCCTTCTAAATCTATTTAATTTCATATTCATTCTCGGACTTGTTTTCTTATGTCCGATTCAATCATTTGAGCTATAATTCCAATAAGATTCATCCAAAATGTGTTGCCGCCTAAAGGCCTCCAGAAACAAATCTCATGTATTTCTCTAATGTCGGCTCTCGGATTGAATCAAAGTTTTCCCTTCGAGCTCGACTTTCCATTCCGATACTGATGCTACAAAAGCTACTTTTCATAGTAGTGCACTTCGAAAGTCCATATAACTTTCCCAATTGTTTACCAAAAAATTGCAAAAGCAACTTTCTCGATAGAGTTACTACAAAATTCATAGTGTTTTTCAATCTCATTTATCTAGTCATTCGAAATCACTAGATTCTAAACCTCATAAAAAAAAAGGAGGCTCAAACTTCTGAAGTTGCCTCTATTAGGTATACAGTCGTACCCTACGAATCGATATAAATTCTTCCAATTCATTTATTCTAGTTTTCTATCACATTTGGATTCTTGACTTCAATATATATTAGTGTACTATTTTCTGAAATTGTCTCAGTCTTTCTCTCAATTACACCTCAATCATCATCATTATCACGGGGATACTATCACTTGACCCTACAATATCATCATTGTTTTCCATGTTTCGCTCAAATTTTACAAAGCAGACTCTAAAATTTTTGAGTAAAACTATAAGGTGTATACTGAGACGGAGGTTCACTACACCTCTCGAGCCTACCTCTACGGCCTCGAGGAATGGTTCATTTCCATCTGCCAATATGGCTGTAATACTAATCAGTCATATTTATCAGTTTCCCTTCATTCACTGACACAAATCTTTTCAATAAAACACAGTCAGGTATACTCGTTTGTATCTAAATAATGTACAGTAATGCTAGGGATATGAACCTTACAGATTTTTTCTTACTTCTAATATCGACTCGTATCAGGCCAATCTCACTCTGATACCAACTTCTGTAATGACCTGAATTTCACACATTTTGGTTAGGCTACAAGTCGATATTAGGTTAGAACAATACTCAGTCTGATTAATTTTTTTCTTTCTTAGTAACAAATTTAAACAAAGTATGTTCACATTCCCCATTCACATCTCGTATACATTACTGTACTTATAAAAATTTTAGATACAAAATAATTTCTTATAACTATGTATACCTTCGATATAGAAAAATATTCCACAGAACCATAGCTGTGCGACATGCCTTACTAATGGAAGCGTCTAAATTACTGATGGGACTTTGTGTGTCACGACCCATTTTATCCTCTTATTACCGAAAATCACTATAAATTTTTCGCGTTTTTCTTCCCTTACTCGGTCGTGAACCACTCACCACTACACAGTTGGGCTGTGAGTCAATAATAAACATCACTTAACATTCACTCTCAAATGAATCAAAAGAAGTGTCATTCATTTAAAGATACGTTATACATGACACGTTTCGTAACTTTTACATCCCCCACATTACAATACAAAATGACTACTGTGCCTTTACATGTTTAGATACAAAAAGAATCCCTGTATGTATACCTTTTGGCGATGGAAGCAGCAGATGTCCAAAATAAAACGCCTCAGTCCTCACTGGGCTGCTATGTACACTCTATAGAGGGGAAAATAGAGAGGGATGAGCAACCACATGCTCAGTAAGGCAATAATGAAAGCATGGTAGATAACTACTCTATCTACATGCTGATAGTGTTATGCATAAATCATTTATAATAGGAGCATGAGGAAAAAAATATGCCATATGAATATACATATATCATGTATTGAAAATCATGTAAATATGCATAAAACATGGAAGAACTCAACATGTAAAATCAACTCATGCTCATTCTCATTAAATCTCACCACAAAAAAGGGAATTCATTGAGGAAACTTCCTTTTCAAATCATTCACATCTCATCACAAATTGTTTTTCAAATCCCATCACATCCCATCATAAATCAAATTATTATTTCTTTAAATCACAAATTCCACAAGGCTCGACCCCTCCCTCGGGTCTACCCTGGACAAATCATAATCACACTCATGTATAAAAACCATGTGGTACTATGCAATATCAAGTGAGATAGGTCACTATATCTCAAGGACTATGTTGGCCAACTATGACATAAATCATCCTAGGCCACACGTGTCCAGGTGTGCGGGGTATCATGCTGGTACAAAGGTGGGCTAGTTCTTCGCCAGACTTTCTCATCACATAACCACCACGCGGTATATCGTAATCCATGTGAGATACACGGTACAGCGTACTCCGCGGACCCATATCATGGTTGGGGGTACTAACCGTAGGTCTTATCTACCCCATACCGAATGTAACCTCCATGGTCTCATGTGCACGTGGAGCTTTTCGTATCCATGTAAGAGAGCCTCCCCATCCACTCTGGCTTTAGGATGTTGACCGTAAGAGAGCCTCCCCACCGAACAGAGCCTCTTCGCCCTCTCTGGCTTGAGGATGCAGGGCTTGAGGATGTTACCAACTTTCACGTCGTCATATGTACCACAGTGTGAAAACTTGTGCAAGCAAAGCTCTAGCACGATTCATGCTTCATAACTAAACCATCTTGTATGACCAACGTTCTAGTATGACATTTATGCATCAAATCTTGAAGAAACCACGTACGAGCACGGCTTCAGTGCAGTTATATGCATAAGAAAACCACTGAAAATCCACGTACGAGCAAAAGCTCCAGTATGATTTATAAAACATCATCATAGTTTCGAAATCAATGTGCGAGCTAAGCTCCAACACGTTTCATATAAATAAAGGCATCAAAATCTAGTGCGAGCGAGGCCCCAGCGCGATTTATATTACACAAATACAATAGGCGGCTCATACATAATCAAAACAATCCGAAAATCGGGTTTAGCACCTCACAAGTGCTATTTCACGAAATCATTCAAACACTAGCTAGCCTATCCATTAATTTGTTCAAAACCAAGCATTGTGTTATATGAAAACATTTCAAACACATGATTTATGCATTTATTAACCTTACTATCCCTTTTATAATAATTGTTTCAAAACAAAATCTCATACATACTCGTAGTTATTCGCATACATCACCAATCATTTTCTCAAACAATCATGCATTTCATAAACGCCCTAGATCCACCCACAAAATACGAGCAGCTACCTCTATATACTTATAGAATTCCCTTACCTGGAATTCGCGTCGCGGGATTCCACTTCCTTAAAGTTGCATACTTATGCGGTTCGATTCGTCTCCAACGAACTCTCCGGAACTACACAAAGTCATTTCTCTCATCAATTTAGTCCATACAACACAACTCATGTGTTTGCTATAATCAATTCAACCTATAGACTCTATTAATCCTCATAAGGCATAGTTTTATCGTCCTACTCATACCTCGAGTCTATTGATTTCTTTTAGGCCTATCAATTCATACTAAAATCGATATTAATCGATGTTAAGCTCATAGTGTTCATATCTCATAAATTTCTTCACTATGGCATTTTGTCAAACATCTTACATACTCATTTCCATAAATCCACTAAACTCACAATGTGGCATCATTTAACCACTACAAATCATTTATATTACTTCAATAACAATTTATCATAATCCATAAACCACCAACTCATCAAAATCACACTTTCTCTCACTAGATTCATTCCATTTTCTAGGTTACCTTAGTTCCACCACATCCTAAGTAGTTTTATCCATCAATACTCATGCAAATCGACTCCAAAACCATTAAATAGATAGTGTACTTGGGCTGAAGTATTAGAAACTTACCAAATCTAGCTTCTTTTCTTGCTCTAAGGAAAAATACACTTTGCTCCTTCAATCCAACAAATGGGGTTTTGAATCCAAAGTAGGTTATTCTTCGCTTTTATAGGAACAACTTTGTATCTAATATGCTTTTCTTAAATCTTACAGGAAATGGGTGGCTTTTAGGAAGAGAACTCTAGGTTTTGGGTTGAAATGGAAGAAATGGGGGTTTGTTTTCGTGATTTGCAGATTTCACTACTCTTATTTATAGAAATTG
This sequence comes from Firmiana major, assembly GCA_033439115.1. Classification (NCBI taxonomy): domain Eukaryota; kingdom Viridiplantae; phylum Streptophyta; class Magnoliopsida; order Malvales; family Malvaceae; genus Firmiana; species Firmiana major. The sequence continues at coordinate 48,421,645 of CM065905.1, forward strand.
CTTGATGAGATTGATTTGTCGAAGCATGAGATCGATTTGATCCTCTTCAATCCCTCATTTTCATGCCAATTCGAATGCATGAGATCGATCTATCGAAGGCTTGAGATCGATCTGTCCTAGGCAGTAGCTTAAAGAGATCGATCTGCATCCAGGGGAGATCGATCTGCTCCAACCTAAGAGCTAAGGGAATCAATCTATTTGCATCAAAATCGATCTTCTCATTACAGAATGTTTAGTAGATCGATCTGTCTTGTTCCATTGCTCAAATAAAAGTATTTTTAGCTCTTCCATATCGATCTCTCATCTTATGAGATTGATCTAGCATTCATATTTCCAGATTTTGTTGCAGTTTTCTGCAATAATTCACACCAAATGTCCTAAATTTGCTACCATGGTCATTTTCTCATCCAACCACCTTTAAGACTTGAAAGTGACCTTCTTTCATACTTAATACACATTAAAACTTGTGTGCATTCATTGTACAACCAAAGATACACAATTTAAAACTAAATGGAAGTGCAATTGTTTATGCACTCATGCAACTTCATTCAATTAGCTGCACTACTCATTTTGAGTTTCAATAACATTCATCACTTAAAAAAGCCCATTTCTCCATATTCATATAAATTGAAACTTGTGAGTACATTACAAACTCATATTACAAGTATGTACATTGAATCCATGGACTCACATCACTTATGCTTTACATTACAAGTACATCATCTTACTTATGAACTCATAAAGTTTACATATGAAAATACAGGTCTTACAATCCTCCCTTCCTTCAAGGAATTTGATCATCCAAATTAGAGCCAAGTTATTCCTCAAAAAGCTAGGGGTACTTCTCCCGTATCAAGTTCTCCAATTCCCATATGGCATCTTCTACCGTGTGATGTTGTCAAAGAACTTTCACCAAGGGAATTGTCTTATTCCATAACACTTTCTCTTTTCAATCCAATATCTGAATCGGCTTCTCAACATATCTTATACTCTTATTGAGCTCCAATGGCTCATATCTTATTACATCCGTCGAGTCTGGATGATACTTCCGAAGCATAGAGACATGGAAAACATTATGAACATTTGCCAAGTCTGGTGGCAACGCCAACCTATACGTCTTATCTCCCACCCTTTCCAAAATCTCGAAGGGTTCGATATTTCTAGGACTCAGCTTGCCCTTCTTACCAAATCTCATCATACCCTTCGATGGTGAAACTCTCAAAAATATCGACTCACCCACATCAAACTCTAGTGGTATTCGTCTCTTGTTAGCATAACTCTTTTATCGGCTCTGAGTTGTCCGTAATCTCTCACATATCAATTAGACGTCCTCAAGTGCCTGCTACACTAAGCTCGTAGCAAAGATCTGTCTGTCACCAACCTCTCCCGATCTAATAGGGGAACGGCATTTACGTTCATACAGTGCCTTATAGGGTGTCATCCTGTGTCAGGACCTTATCTCAATTCATGACTTTAACCAAAATCACTACAAATTTTCGCATTTTAACTTAACTTTCCTCTCATCAATGGTTGGGCTGTGATTTGATGTTAGCTTCCTCGCATACCATATCATCCATTATCATACATACATGTCAATATACTGTTACTGACTTTAGCTTTTATTATAATACATGTGAGATTATATAAAGTCTACTACAATTACATTCCCCATAATATATATATCGTATACATCACTGTGTTGTTTCTATGTTTAGATACATAACCGTACAACATATGTATACCTGTCAATTGATAGGAAATAGCAGTGGACTCACGAATACTATCCCTTAATAGCTCTCACTCTACTACTGATGCTCTGTAGAGAGATGTAAAGAAAGAGGGGTGAGCATACAATGCGCTCAGTAAGGAAATCAGGCAAGCAAGTAGATATCTACACTATCTACTCAAAATAATGCTATGCCTTGAAAACATTATTTCCTTAACTTAGTTTAAAAGCATGTCTTTAAATATATATATATATATATATATACTTGTACAGATTAAATCCCATGTACAGAAATCATGCTTTCTTTCTCAAATGTAGGCATGTAGTGCAAAACAATGCATCTTTATAATATCACAGTGCCTTTAGATAAATCATGCCATTTGTATTTAAATCATAGTAAATATGGCATTTAAAATCGTTCACAACACAAAATCGGAGTCCGACCCATCTCTCAGGTCTGTCCGTAATTAAATCAATCAATTAGGTGATATATCATGTGAGACTCTGTGGTGAAAAATGTAAATAGTATCCTGGACTATGATCATATCCTACATGTGATCCCAAGCAACACAGTACTCGGTGTGCGGGGCATCACTACTGCAACGGGAAGGGGGTCAGTCCATTACAACCGCCAGCTATATCCTCCTCAACTCCACAACAACACATGGTACAGTGTACTCCATGCCACATGCACGGTACAACGTACACCCGTGGACCCTACATCATAGTCGGGGTGCCTGCCATAGGTCTTAGCCCTTAAAACCATGGAATATCATACCACGTCTCTAAATCCTCATGCGAATCCTCTCATAGTGTGACACTTAGTCTACACAAGGAAATCAAGCATGGTTTTCAACATGTATTATATATCACATATAGTGCACGCCTTTGAGCTCGACTCACAGTCGGTACTTCGCTCAAACACTGTTTCACATCACAAACTCAACTCTAGTGCGAGTAAGCCTCCAACAACTAGGTCAATGCATAGTTCATGTATTAAATCAAGTACGAGCAATAGCTCCAGTACTATGCTATGCACAATATCATCAAATCAAGTACGAGCAATAGCTCCAGTACTACGTCATGTATAAGTCATGAAGAATCGAGTACGAGCAATGCTCCAGCACTCTGTCATGCATCTCATGAAAAACTCGAGTACGAGCTAATCGCTCCAGCACTCTCTCATGCATATATCATATAAAACTGAGTACGAGTAAGAACTCCAGTACTTTATCATACATGTCATGGAAATCTAGTGCAAATCATAATCTAGCACTAATGTATGTGGAAAATATATGAAATCCAGTGCGAGCTGTGCTCCAGCATGATTCATTCTCACATAATATGATAGATGGCTCTTTAAAAAGGATGATTTATAAAATATCAAAATCAGCACTATAAAGTGTGCTTAATTCACATCAACCTTAAAATCATTTGCCCATCTATTTATTCCTCTGCTAAACAGCAGTAAAACACTCAAAATGGTGGTTTCCATGCTTTTTACAACTTTTCACAAAAGTTGACTTTTTGACTAACTAGGGGTAAAATTGTAATTTGCCACTATCGGGTCACAATAATTATTCTTCACTTTCTCTGACCCTCAAAGTTTTTAAGTGAATGTAAAAGCAGACGAAAATACGTGTAGGTATCTCTAACTACTCACAAAAGTCCCTTACCTGCAATCACTCGTGAAATTTCACTTTCTCTGCATTGCTCGTTTCAGCAATCCGATTTGCTCCTCTAATAAATCTCTGGAGCTGCATATAACCATTTATCAGGTTAATTACACTTTTCCTACTGTATTTCACATTAAATACAGTCTATTTCCCTTAATAGGCTTTAATAAACCTTAATAGGCCTAACTATGCCTTAAGCCCATTTTCCATTTTACTATTCATTTTCGTTGGGCCTATTGGGCTTGTGGGGCCCACCAACTCTTATTGAGCTTATCTTAGACCCATTACATCACATTGGGCCTAAAATATTTGGGCTTGGCCCATTGGGCCTCTCGGCCATATGCCATGGCCGAGAGCTATCCATGTCGTCGGTCACACCATGGCATGGCGGCCATGTCCCTTTCCTTAGCCAATTCATTTAGGCATTTTCACAAACACTTGGTTGGCAACATTCTTAAACATCACATAGTTCATTTAGGCATTTTATCAAACACCTTGATTTCCAACTTAATACATGTATTAATTAATCAATTTGATTAATTCTAATTACACTATAATCATTAACACATGTATATTAACCTATTTATGCCTTAAAATCATATGGGCATTCATCAATATTTCACTACTCACTCTTGGCCTAACCAAGAGCATAGTGATTTCGTATGTTTCAATGCTTAAAACATATTCCAATATACTTAAAATCATTCATACATTAACATATATGAAATTGAAAACCTGAAAATATACCAATAGTTGTGTTCACACTTGGCAGAATACTTTGGAGGCTCACGGTTTGCACTCTATGGCTCCTTGATAGCCAATTCCAACATATTTCACTCTCCTTTCAATTTGAAACAACTTCCATGAAGAATACAAGTTCCAAATATGCCTAATTCCTAGTGATTTCTAGTGAGAGAAAGCTTGGATAATTTGTTTCAATGGTTTCTTCTTCTAGCCGAAAATTGTGTGGTGAAGATGACCATGGTGTGGCTGATTTTATAAGCCACTTACTTAGCCATTAAGCCTTACTTTCCAGCCTTTAAACTTGACTTCCTAAGCCTTAGTCATGAGACACCTAATGAGTCACCTTCTGAGTCATGTTTAGCTTTAACTATGGTTAGATATTTATCTTATGGGTTTTCCATTTGGGCTTCTCGGTTTGGGCTTTCTTAATGGGCTTCGGGCTGAAACTTTCACTATACCTCGAGCCTTTAATTGTCTAAATATTTGGCCATTCAATTGGTCCAACAATTCGGTCTAAGGGACCTAAGAATTTCGATCTACGTTCAGTATACCTTAATAGGCTTTAAAATTTTCACCTTAGGCCCATTACGTTTTTAACTATTAAATTTGATCTGGAATCCTTTCGAATAAATTTTCCTTACTTCCGGGGATGATTATCTTGTATTCTGACCAAGAATATTTTTCCTCAATTTTTTCTGTATACTTAGGTTAATTTTTAACCATGATTAGTCAACTATGGCAAAAGTCCACTTTCTTAACTATAGTTGACTTTTTCCTTAACCATTGACCAAGTTGACTTTTTTTCAAAATTTTGAAAGTGTCATATCTTATGTCTTACACTCTCGTCTTTATGTTTCAACCGTTTCTGGTGGATAATTATACCCGAAACACCTTAAATACCTTAACACCTTAAATACCCGAAACAGCTTTTACTCTCGTTTTCTGTGTTCGAAACTAAATCAAGCTGACTTTCCTTCATGAGCTCTCTATACTTTCTCATTTTAAGTTCTTGTTTTCAGTCAGAATGATTCAGATCCACTCGGTTTAGCCTGTGAATCTTATAGCTCACATTAGGCTTTTTATGTAGCTTTTACGTGTTAAATCATTTTACTAACACTTTAAATCTAGTAAATACTCTTCTTATGATTCAACTATAATAATAGAGTGTTCATACACATAGGAATCATAAGGAACAAGCTACAAAAAATTTGGGTCTGACATCCCGATACTCGCATGATAATTATTATTATAGGCGAACTTGGCCAACTGCAGGTGATCATCCCAAAAGCCTCCAAAATCCAGCACACACATTCTCAACATATCCTCCAAGGTCTATATAGTCCTCTCTGACTGCCCATCTGTTAGAGGATGAAAAGCGGTGCTAAAGCTCAAGTGGGTCCCCATCGCTTCCTGAAAATGTTCCCAAAAATGGGAAGTGAAGCAGGCATTCCTTTCAGAAATAATGCTCACTGGTACACTGTGTAGCCGTACTATCTCTCGAACATACAGATTCGCTAACTGGCTCAGAGTATCGGTAGCTCTCATAGCTAAGAAATGGGCTGACTTAGTCAACTGATCCACAATAACACATATGGCATCATGACCTCTACGGGTCCTCGACAATCCTATCACAAAATCCATGGTGACATGCTCCCACTTCCATGTCGATATCGGTAGAGGCTGAGTAATCCTGCAGGCTTTTCATACTCTACCTTCACCTGCTGACAAACGAGACACTTAACGATATATTCAACAATGTCTCTTTTCATTATAGACCACTAATAAACCTTCTAATGGTTTTGATACATCTTGGTACTCCCTGGATGTATCGTGTACTTCGATGAGAGAGCCTCTGATAAAATCAATCTCCTGATCTTAGGATCGTCCGGAACACATACTCTCTCTCTGAACCTCAACAAGCCATCTATACTCAGCTTAAAATCAATACCCACACCTATCTGTATCTGACTCAACCAATCGATACACCGTCGATCGCTCTATTGAGCCTATCGAATATGGCGAATCAACTTTGGCTCTAATCTCAAACTAGCCATGATGTCCAATCTCTCTGATCCAGGTGGGGTTACATCCAAACTGAGGTTCGTAAATTGTTCCAACAACTCATGTTCTCGTACCATCATATAGGACACTAACCCTAGGTTCTTCCTTCTCAAAGCATCGGTAACCACATTTGCCTTACCTAGAGGTACATGATTTCATAATCGTAATCCTTCAGGAGTTCGAACCATCTCCTCTGTCTCATATTTAACTATTTCTGTGAAAACAGGTACTTAAGGCTCTTATGATCTGTGAAAACCTGAAATTCTCTCCATAAAGATAGTGGCGCCATATTTTGAAAGTAAACACTATGGTTGCCAACTCCAAATCATGTGTCGGGTAGCTCCTCTCGTGATCTTTTAACTGTCTAGATCCCTAGGCAACTACCTTTCCATCCTGCATAAGCATACAACCTAGTCCCTAGTGTGATGCATCCGTATACACTAAGAAACCTCCTGAGCTGGTAGGAATGGTGAGAACCGGAGCAGTGGTCAATCGACGCTTAAGCTCCTCAAAACTCCTCTCACATGCCTCATCCCATATAAACTTAAAGTCATTTCGTGTGAGGCGTGTCAACGAAGCAGCTAGTCCTGAGAAACCCTCTACAAATCTCCGATAATAACCTGTGAATCCCAAAAAACTTCTGATCTCAGTAACTGTATTGGGCTGTTCCCACTGTACAACTGCTTAAATCTTAGATGGATCCGCTGATACCCCATCCTTCGACACAACATGACCCAAAAACTAGATCTGCTGTAACTAAAAGTTACACTTACTGAGTTTGGCATACAACTCTTTCTCTCGGAAGGTCTACAGAACTATACTCAAGTGCTCCTCATGATCTTCCCTGGACTTGGAATAAACGAATATGTCATCAATAAACATAATCACAAACTTGTCCAGGTATGGCTTAAAGACATCATTTATCAATGCCATAAATGCTGCAGGGGCATTCGTCAATCCGAATGGCATAACCAAAAACTCGTAGTGGCCATAGCAGGTACGAAATGCTGTCTTGGGTATATATCCACTCTGTATCCTTAACTAATGATACCTTGACTGCAGATCTATCTTTAAAAATACTTGGGCTCCCCGCAGCGGATCCAACATATGATCTATGCGTGAAGGGGGTACTAGTTCTTAATGGTGGCCTTATTCAACAACCGATAATCTATACACAATCAGCGGCTTCCATCCTTCTTCCTTACAAATAGAATCGGAGCTCCCCAAGGTGAGACACTCAGTCTAATAAACCCCTTCTCCAGTAACTCTTGCAGCTATCTCTTTAGCTCTTCCAACTCAATCGGTGCCATTCTATATAGTGGTTTCGATATCGGCTCTGTACCAGGCACTAACTCTATGCAAAATTCCATTTCTCTTTCAAGTGGTAGTCCTGATAATTCATCCGGAAAGACATTGGGGTAATCCGTAATTAAGGGTATGTCCCTCAATTTTGGGTGTGCCTTATCTATATCTACTATGTAGGCAATGAACCCTTCACATCATTTTTTCCACCATTAGTAACATAAATCATCACACCAATATTCAATATAAACAAAATAGATTCATCACTCAATAAATTCAATAAGATCATACTCTTTTCGTTTATCATAATTATATTCTTTCAATTCATTTCACAAATCTTACAACGTGATTTTCTATCTCTGGAAACATCAAAGTCTTAGCATGACAGTCCATAACAACATGATTGTCAGCCAACCAATCCATTCCCAATAATACATCAAAATCATTCATATTCAATAAAATTAAATTGACTGCCATTTCTTTTTCCTCTATCTTCAATTTACAGTCTCTACATACATACTAAGTCAATTGACTATCATTCATGGGTGTGGAAATCATAAACATTTTATCCAATAATGTAGGTTTCACATGCTTCAACAATTTATGAGTAAAGGAAGGTGATATGAAGGAATACGTGGCACTAGGATCAAATAATACCAATGATTCTAAATCAAAGATTAGGATGGTACCTTTAATCACATCCGTCGAAGCATCTACGGTGTCCTAATCCAGTGCATGTACTCTTCCTCTGCTCACACCCGCTGTCTGCTTCCCTTTTTCTTCAGTCGTGGCCCTCCTCCTCGGGGCAGCTATCTCAACTAGAGCTCTCTTTGGCTCTTTGCCCTTCTATGAGGCAATCTCCATCCTCTCAGGATAATACTTTGCTATGTGTCCGGGTTTCTCACATTTGTAACACACTGTAGGGGTCATTGGACAAGGCTTAGTCCCATGAAATCTATAACATCTCCTGCACCGCTCAGTAGTAGGGTGTGGTCCTCCAATAACCATACCCCTCGGTGTTCTCAAAGCCGGGTATACGGGAGGTCTAGCAGCTCTCTCCTGCACCTCCTCGATCTTAGGTCGCTTCTCAAAATATCTCTGCCCCCTCTTCTGGCCACTCTATCCATCCCGGATCTCTTTCGGTCTCTCTCTTCAAGAACAAATCTTCCCCATCTTAGAGGCATTTCGTTCAAAGTCTTGCTCGCATAACTGAGCCTTGTGTACCGCCTCCTCATATGTCTGAATGTCAAATGGGGCTAGCTTAGTCCGGATGGTCAATCTCAATCCATCAACAAACTTTTGGATCTTTTGACTCTCACTACCCATCGTATCTGGGTCATATCTCCCCAAAGACATGCATCTCGATTCATATTCAACCACAGTACGGTTCCCCTAAACCAAATTCATGAATTCCATCCGCAATTTCCTCTGTGCGGTGGCTAGAATGTACTGTCTCCTGAAGGCTTCTAAGAATTTTTCCTAGGTGATCTCAGAGTGTCTAGCCCTCAAAATAGCTTTGGTGGATCTCTACCAGTGCTCTGCCTCGCCTTTCAGTATAAACACGATAAAGGCTACCTTCTCAACTGATGTACATCTAAAAAATTTGTATAACTTCTCCATCTCATACACCTAATCCTACATAATAATCGGGTCTTTCACTCCATTGAACACTGGAGGTTTCAACCCTTGGAATTCTTGAAATCTGCTCAACTCGCAATCATAACCCAAAGCACTATCGTTCCGTTATGGCGTGATAGGAGAAGCTGTATCCTGTACTGGAGGTGGTATAACAGTAGTAGTCTCTGCAGTCTGAGGTCTCCTGCCTCTGCAGCTACTTGTCCAGTAGTATTAGGTTGTGCGACAGAACGTCATCTATCACCGGCACCCAATGCCTACGTGACTATCTCAACTAGGCTCTCAATACTCTGCTCTATCCTAACGAAGCGTACCTTTGTATCTCCTAATCTCTCAGTAGGGTTCTGTGGAGTCTAGTCAATCTGTGGCTTCGTATGGCTCTCAGGCCCACCTCTACGGCCTCTAGCACGTGCTCCTGCCCCTTTACCTCTACGCGTAACAGGCATAATGCCTAACTTCCTGTATTCACAATCACTTATTAGACTCAATCCATCACGATATATACAGTTATATCTAAACAAAAGCACAGTAACATGAGGATGTAATTTTCCTACGTTTTATTATTGACTCACATCACGCCAACTCAGATCTGATACCAATCTCTGTCACTACCCATTTTATCCTCTTATTACCGAAAATCACTATAAATTTTTAACGTTTTTCTTCCCTTACCTGGTCGTGAACAACTCACCACTACACACTTGGGTTGTGAGTCAATAATAAACATCACTCAACATTGACTCATAAATGAATCAAAAGAAGTGCCATTAATTTAAAGTTAAGTTATACATGACACATTTTCTAACTTTTACATCCCCTACATTACAATACAAAATGACTACTGTGCCTTTACATGTTTAGATACAAAAAGAATCCCTGTGGGTATACCTTTTGGTGATGGAAGCAACGGATGTCCAAAATAAAATGTCTCAGTCCTCACTGGGCTGCTATGTATGCTCTATAGAGGGGAAAATAGAGAGGGATGAGCAATCACACGCTCAGTAAGGCAATAATGCAAGCATGATAGATAACTACTCTATTTACATACTGATAGTGTTATGCATAAATCATTTATAATAGGAGCATGGGGAAATAAAACTATGCCATATGAATATACATATATCATGTATTGAAAATCATGTAAATAGGCATAAAACATGGAAGAACTCAACATGTAAAATTATCTCATGCTCAATCTCATTAAATCTCATCACGAAAAGGGGAATTCATTGAGGAAACATCCTTTTCAAATCATTCACATATCATCACAAATTTCTTTTCAAATCCCATCACATCCCATCATAAATCAAATTATCATTTCTTTAAATCACAAATTCCACAAGGCTCGACTCCTCCCTCGGGTCTACCCTAGACAAATCATGATCACACTTATGTAAAAAAACCATGTGGTACTATGTAATATCAAGTTAGATAGGTCACTATATCTCAAGGACTATGTTGGCCAACTATGACATAAATCATCCCAGACCACACGCGTCAAGGTGTGTGGGGTATCATGCTGGTACGAAGGTGGGTTAGTTCTTCACCAGACTTTCTCATCACATAACCACCACGCGGTACATCGTACTCCATGTGACATACACGGTAGAACGTACTCCATGGATCCATATCATGGTTGGGGGTGCCAGCCGTAGGTTTTATCTACCCTATACCGAATGTAACCTCTATGGTCTCATATGTACGTGGAGCTTTCTATATCCATGTAAGAGAGCCTCCCTGCCAAACAGAGCCTCCCCACCCACTCTGGCTTGAGGATGTTGTGCTTGATGGTCTTACTGTAAGAGAGCCTCCCCACCAAACAGAGCCTTCTCGCCCTCTCTAGCTTGAGGATGTAGGGCTTGAGGATCTTATCAACTTCCACGACGTCACACGTACCACAGTGTGAAAACTTATGTGAGCAAAGCTCTAGCACGATTCATGCATCATAACCAAACCACCTTGTATGAGCAACGCTCTAGTACGACATTTATGCATCAAATCATGAAGAAATCACGTACGAGCACGACTCCAATACAATTATATGCATAAGAAAACCACTCGAAATCCACGTACGAGCAGAAGCTTCAGTAGGTTTATAAAACATAATCATAATTTCCAAATTAAGGTGCGAGGTAAGCTCCAGCACGTTTCATATGAATGAAGGTAACAAAATCTAGCGCGAGCGAGGCTGCAGCGTGATTTATATCACACATATACAACAAGCAACTCATACAGAATCAAAACAATCCCAAAACTAGGTCTAGCACCTCACAAGTGCTATTTCACGACATCATTCAAACACTAGCCAGCCTATCAATTAATTTACTCAAAACTAAGCATTGTGTTATGTGAAAACATTCCAAACACATGATTTATGCATTTATTTGCCTTACTATCCCTTTTATAATAATCATTTCAAAACCAAATCTCATACATACTCGTAGCTATTCGCATACATCACCAATCATTTTCTCAAATAGTCATACATTTCATAAACGACCTATATCCACCTAAAAAATACGAGCAGCTACCTCTAGGCCAAGCCCATAATGATTTTTCTCAGCCAATGGCTCAATCGTATCATCAGAGTACAAGAACAAGGACTTAGGTCTAGGGTTCAAGCTGGCTCAATGGTATCATCAGAGTGCAAGAACAAGGACTTAAGTCTAGGGTTCGAGCCTTTGAGGACGTGTCACCTAGCTTTCCCTCAGATTTGTAAAGCCGATGGGCCAAGGTAACTCTTTGCAGGATGGGCTATGGTTGAGCAAAATCGTGATGGGCTTGGCCCAAGAGAGGACAATACGGGTTAATTGAGATAAGCCTGGGGGCAAAAGGCCAAGGGCGGGGTTTCACACTGTGAAGGAAAGTAGGGAGTGAGCTTAACGCGCTTAGTAAGAAACTTATGTAAGCAGTAGACAACCATACTATCTACATACTTATGACCTCATATCATGTAGTAAAAAATTCACTTTCAATTAAAACAATATCATTCAAAATCGACATTCAATCTATGTCATATATATATATAACCTCATTCAGTGAAAACCATATTTGGTTCAGTACGATAAAATTCGTTCTGTTCTGTAAACAACAAAGCAATTCTATTTCAGTATAGTACAGTCAAAAACAGTTTAGTACAGTCAAAACAGTTCAGTAAACAGTGCAGTTTAGTACGGTAAAATATTTCAGTTCAATACGGTAAATCATTCAGTTTAGTTCAATCAAAATACGTTCATCAAATATCAGTAAACAATATCAATAGAGACTAGGCAGGTGAATTCGATAACAATAGGATTCAGTCAATAACAGTATAGTCGACATAAGGCCAGAGTTAGTGACCCCACACCTCATAGGCCAGGTGTGCACGAGTGTCATACGCCTCATGAGGGATGGGTCAGTCTAGCCCGTTGGCCAATCAATAGAATTTAGTTCAATTCAGTAGTCTGAAGACTTATACATGGTACAGCGTACTTCATGTGTTTCCACATGGTACAACATACTCCATGGACCCCAGTACAGTACAGTATATCTTGGACTGCATCGGTTAGCCAGGGATTTCCACCCTAGAATCTGTCATCAACCAGTGCTAGCTCTCAAAATCTGGTGCAAGCCTTGAGTGCAACACTCAGTCAACACCCCACTCAAGCACGATTTTCTCGTAGAACTGATAAGTGGCTCCGTAATGTTGAAAACGGTTCAAAAATTTAAATTTTGTATACAAAACGGTGAAAAATAGAAGGTGTTGTGGAACTTCCTAAGGGGTCACCCATCCATGGAATTTTCGCCACTCAAGCATGCTTAACTTTGAAATGGGTGTCAATTTATGCAGTCAATAAAAATCTGAGCCAGCCTATCCATATACCATTAGAAACAGTGTTTCAACAATGAAACACTGAATCATGCAATTTATGTAATTATGAATTTTCTCAATATTTTTCAGTTTAGTTTAGTCTATACGTAGGGGTAATATCGAGTTTTCTATCTCTACGGTATCTATTTAGCTACTCGAAATCATAAAATACGTATAGTTATCTCTAAAACTTGCATAAATTCCTTACCTCAATGACTGTAGTAGTCTTCGATTGTCTCGACGTTACGAGTCGGTAGGTTCGGTCCACTCGGGTTATTTTTGTCGGAGCCCTTATCCCTCGGGTTTCCAAAATTTAGTACACTTGGTTTTCCTTCCTCAATTTTCTATAATATATATATTAACATATAATAAATATTTATATTACTTTTTTTTTTAAATTCTTTCTTTCCTTTTTTCGCACCACTTTTCTCCTTCCTTTTTCGTTTCATTCTTCTTCAGTTTTTAGTTTGCATGGCTACTATTCATCATCACCAGCCACGACTTCTATCTCTTCACCATCTCTTCCTTGTTGTCATCCAGCCTCCCTCGTCGTCGATCTTCCTTTCCAGCCTCCAGCACTAACCCGAGGCTCATCCCCTGGTCACGATTATCTTCCTCCCCTTCGGTGCTGCCCATCATCACCTTTCTCAATCCTTTGCCTCAGTCTCCTATGTTTTATTTTCAACCTTCTTCTCGGTTTTCTATTTTTTTCTACCATTCACACCCTGTTTCAACTTACTCCCACCACCACCATCATCAATCTTCCCTCTCGATTTCTGCCCTCACCTTCTTCATTTTCTGCCTCCTCCTCTGTTTCCCTAGTTCACCATTTTTCCAACCGAAGACCACCATTTCTATCCCCTGCCAAAAGCCTCATGTTTTTGCTTCTCTAATATTGATTCTTTTCGTTTAAAGGTGATTATCAGCACCGATCATCTCAGACCTTGGACCATTCCTCCTTCGACGCATCGCCTACTCTAGCTCCACTCCTCTACTTGTCTCGCTTCACTGTTTCCTTCTCTGCATCTGTCTTCCTCCTTTCTATTTGCTTTTAGCCACTGCTGCTAGGACCCGAGGAGCTTCTCTTCTATTCAATTATTCCAACCTGACTACCACCTCTCTACTTCTCTGCTTCATGTTGTCCGATTTTTCTAGCACGTTTTCCTACCCCTTGTTTTTCTGTCTCTCATCGCCTCCTTATCGGGTTTCCTTCAATCTAGTGTCCCGAGTTTTCAACAATGCCACAGGTCTTCTATATTATCCTCCTGCTTGGGTTCCTCGATTTTCTTCTCATGTTTCCTTTCATTTATTTTCTACCATATTAGTGTAGTTTTTTTTCTTTCAGCAAGGCATCACGCCTTTAATCATTTTATTCTCTTTTCTATTTTGTCTCTCACGTTTCATGCCTCGTTCTGGCTTTATTTCCTCTCCTGCAACAGATCATGTCCAAGTTGTCCGACCCTTGACATTCCCACTACTGCTTCAGTAATTTATACATATATAATCTACCTAACAATTCAGATTAATCGACTATCACAGTTTCCCCGGTCCTTGGCTTTACCTGCTACTGCTCCCCTTACCATTGCCTGTCATTTCCCTGTTAAAATTTTATACATTGCTACACGTTTCCTTCTTCCTTTATCATTGAGCACCATTGACCATAAACATATCTACCTTACACTCCCTGCTGTAGTTCACCCTTCACGATTTTGGTAAATAAGTCTATCTATATAAATATTTTCATCTATGTATATATATTTGTACATATGTATACACACTTATATGTATATATATATATATATATGCAAGTGCACATTCATTCCTAATTATGCATGTGCATATTTATATACCTAGTATATATGTATATATATATATATATATACACATAAATCTTGAGAAATAAGTAAAGTATTGTGTACATCTAAATAGACATGTTTGTCTATGTAGTATATAAAAATAATATTCGTATATAAGAATAATGTGAGTCTAATATTTATATTTAGATCAATCCACCCATACTCACATATTGCTTAAGGTATTATTTATAGCCACGCCTAGTACAGTGAAATTTTGTAGTACTTACGTAACTCATGTTCTGACTTCAACTAGTCCGTATATCTCATAGAGCTTATTTCATAAATTTTGGCCTATTACCTCATTTGGCTATCATTAAGTCATTCCTAGTCAATTTAGCTAGCAACCCACTTAGTAGCTTATCAAACACTTGGCATAAATGTTTACCTATATTCTCTCATTCATTTATGCATTTTCTACAACATCATATATGCACATTTCATCACTTTGGCTACTCCCATAAAT
The DNA here is from genome assembly GCA_033439115.1 of Firmiana major. Taxonomy (NCBI): domain Eukaryota; kingdom Viridiplantae; phylum Streptophyta; class Magnoliopsida; order Malvales; family Malvaceae; genus Firmiana; species Firmiana major. Next base: position 48,436,958 of record CM065905.1, read on the forward strand.
TCGATTCCACATAACCATCTCAATGTCATGCATACAACATTACCAACACCTTGGTATAACCCATTTATCATCAACTTAACCATATCATATCTTCTCACACTAAACTCATTCTAGGTTATGCTTGTTCCATTACATTCTAGGTAGTTTCTATCATCAACACATACACCAATCTACTCACAACAACAACTAGATAAATATACTTAGAGTTGGTGTATTGAAAACTCACCTAGCTTGACTTTCCTCTTTTCCAAGTTAGAAGACTACTTTTGTCACGACCCTCACTTACCAAAAATCGCCATAAATTTCCACTTTTTATACCTTATTTATTATTCATTCTTACCTTACCTCGATTGTAATCAGCTGCACTCTCAACAGTTGGACTGTGTGTCAATGTTTACCTCATCCAACCATGACAATTTAATTTGCATTATAATTTAGAAGTAAACACTTGCATAAATATATCAAAGTTGTTGTTTACATGTGTTTACATTGCTTTACATCCCCAATAGTTAGATTTAAAATGCTACTGTGCTATGGTAAGTTTAGATACAAAATTATACAAGTGTGTATACCTTACGTGATGGGATGCAGCAGATACCAAAAAGGAAACCTCCAGTCGCCCACAGTCTATACTTAATGCTCGATAAAGAGGGGAAAAAAAGAGAGGTGAGCAAACAACACACTCAGTAAGGCAATCATGCGAACATGTAGATACTGTACTATCTACATGATTGTGATTCCATGCTCAAAACCATACAATTTCTCATTCACACCTTAAAAGCATTATTTCATGCTTGTGTTAATGGCATGTAAAGCAAATCATGTGATTTAATTCAGTGCACAAATCAAATTCAAACCATGGAAAACCATCATACGTATTTCACAAGTAAGGCATGGAAAATCATCATGCATCAGTGCACTTTAAAGCCATTATCATGCTTTCTCATCTCAATAAAATCAACACTTGGCAGGACTCAGCCCCTCCCTCGAACTGTCCTGACTCACAATACATTTTAAAACATGGATTCATTCATAAATAAGAGACATGTGAGATAGGCAATATAACAGGGAAATATTCTCTAGGATTATGGCCATATCCTCTGTGATCCCAGGCTACACTGATCAGGTGTGCGGGGTATCACCTCTATCTACTTTCACACTGTGAGAACTGTGAATTTTATGTACCGTTAGTTATGAGAATTGTAATTTGATGTATGTAATTATGATATGTTGATGTACACACAAGTTTTAAATATGATGAAGTATAAGAAGATGAGGTTTTTAAGTCTTGAATGTGTATGGGTTATGGACTATAGGGTAGATTATGGGAAATTTTACATTGACTTTTCTATAAATTGATGCAGCAGCAGTGCAATCTGTGAAGGCCAAATCGATCTCCAAGGATGAGAGATCGATCTCATGGCTCCAAAATATAGGAAATACATAAGAATTGATAGGCAGATCGATCTCATAAGTAAGCAAATCGATCTCCAAAAGATTCTGTAAAGAGTAGACTGATCTCCTATAGGAGCATATCGATCTCAAAATATTTCTGTAAATAGTCGATTGATCTCCTCACAAGGAGCAGATTGATCTCCTCAAGATTATGAGATCGATCTTACCCCCACAACAGATTGATCTGGTCGAGATAAAAAGTGCCCAGAACGTTCCCAAATTCAAATGCAGATCGATCTCCTATAGGAGCAGATCGATCTCATGCCCTTCGCCTATATAAGGGCCCTATTTTTTTTAGAAATTCATCCTTTCTCTCTCCAAAAAGCCAAAATCCCTAGCTTTCTCTCTCCTTCGAAACACCCATTCTCGTTTGAATCAGAGGTTATGGGAAAAAGGAAAGTTGTTCCTCATCAAAAGGAGAACAACATACTTGGAAATCGAAGGACGATTTAAGCTGAGGCATGAGTTGAGCACTCCATAAGTTTTCGATAAATTTCTAAGCTTTAATCTTTGATCTGGAAGTAGATTTCTGCGATTGTGGCTATAGATGTGGTGATGAATTAGTTAGAAATGATTAGGGTTGGTAGAAATATTGAGAAATTGGTTGGTGAGTTATTTAAGATGTTTAATGAGAATGTGAGCAATTATGCTCGATGTTGAGATTTGAGACAATGTGATGATGTATTGATGATGTTTTTACATCGTTGGGACAACCCGAGAGTTCCAGAGAGGAATACGAGGCTAGTCACTCATTGGGGAAACGATTAAACTACACGAGGTAAGACGAGGTAAGGGAAAACTTAAACTCATTTGTGTATGTGATTTGTGATGATAATTGTAGCATGAAACATTTTGAGAAAACAAGCATGTTTTACGAGTTGTGATTGAGTTATTGCACATGATTTTATAGCCAGTTGGGGCCCAATTTTTATGAGTTCTAACCAAAGTGTGAAATTGTTTTACAAACCATTTGAGTTTAAAATGTGAAACAGGATTTGGGCTCTACGTTAAGGCATACTGAGATTTGAGAAATGTGTGTGGTTTTACCGATTTGAGCTCGATTTTGAAATGTTTTGTAAATGAGTACAAAACAATTTTCAAATGAGTTTTATGAGAAAAGCCATTATGAGCTTTACGTGAAGGCAAAATGGTTTTATATGATAATGGCTGATGTTGAGACTTAGGCATGTCATGTGAAAACACATCGGGCCTTGCTCTGGTAGCAAGTAAGTCCAGGCCTTACTCTGGTAGCATGTAAGTCTGATATTCCTCTGTTTTGGTAATGAGAGATGCCTCCGTTCTGGTAACGTGAGATGACCCTCACTCTGGTAGCGCTGGGTGGCCTTGCTTTGGTAGCATGAAAGTTCGGGCCTTGCTTTGGTAGCATGGAAGACCGATAGTGTGCATGAGGAGAGGCCTAGCTCTGGTAGCATGTAAGTCCGGGCCTTGTTCTTGTAACACGTAAGACCAATACACCATGCATACGACCATATTGTCGACATTCCCTCTTTGAGAATGCCTGGGATGTGCACCCAGAGGAGATTATATTGATGTGCCACGATGAATGTTTTATCTGAGTTTATTTGCCTAGTCTCCTTTTTACACATGAGACATGAGATTGTGTTTTTGTGGTTGTGCCACGTGCATTACGACTGAGGTGATTTTTATCACGTTTTACGAGAAAAGTCATTATCGCATCCTTATTTTCATATGCTTGTAACTATGGTTTTCATACTGAACAATTTACTCATGTTTCTAGATGGTTTTAGAGAAATGAGCTGAGAATGATGTTTAATGATTTCATACTACGTTTTCTACTGAGTTTATTGAGTTTCACTTCCAAAACAAAATGATTGTGCTGTACAAATCATTATTTTATTAACGAGTCTCTTACCCCCTTACTGAGCGATTTAGAAGCTCACCCTATTTTTATATCCCCCCAGATTTCTTCAAATGAAGAGAGTTTTTCCTACGACATACGGAGTAGTGGCTAGTGGAGGACTTGAGCTCCAGGCCATATATTGTATTGAGGTATTTCTTTAACATTTCATGTACCCAGACTAAAGTTGTATTTACAGACACTTGATTTACAATGATGTATGGGATGTATTTGGCTTAATTAACTTGAAATTGAGGAATATATATGGTATAATATATGTATATTAAATGATGAGATCTTGAAGTGAAAGTTTTACAATATATATATGAAGATGCATGACACTGCACAGGAATGCACCCAGAATTGTGTATTGATGTAAATAAGTTTTAAATTTGCCCTGTTTTTTCGCGCTTTCGGGGTGTCACAGAGTTTTGTTGGTATCAGAGCGTAGGGTGTTTAGTACTGTTAGTGTCGGATAAGTGGAATAGAATACATCCCAAGTGTATGTATAAGTCTTGTCATTAACTGAAATTGAGGATTGAGATTTCAATCAAGTTTAATGTGTACGCGCAGGAAACGTAATGAGATTAAAAATGAGTGGACGACGAGGTCGATCGAGGAGGCAGGTAGAGCCTCCTCCATTACTTGCCCCAAACCGGAGAGTCCTAACTCTCGATTTAACCGGATGGAGACAGATGTGCGACAGGGTTTTGAGCAGATGGCAGCGCTATTCGCGTAACATTTTAGAGTTAATACCTCGGGTACTACTCCTACACCACCACAAGGACCTCCCACGCCCCTACTATAGATTGACCCGGTGCCTCTTGCCACTCAGCCTGATAACAGAAATATGGTCCGACTGAGGGACTTTTTGAAAATGAATCCAATTGTATTTAAGGAGAGAAATGATCCCGTAGAGGCTGAGGAGTGGCTGATTGAGTTAAGAGTCATATTTGACTATTTGGGATGCACTAATGCTGAGAGGGTCAGTATGGGTGCTTATATGTTGAAAGAGAGAGCTCGAGATTGGTAGGATACTACCCAGGGTATTCTGATATCCCGACAAGATATGATTAGCTGGAAAGAGTTTCAGAAGGTCTTTAGAGCCCAATATGTACCATGACCTGTCCAGAGAAGGATGCAGACTGAGTTTTCGAGTCTGGTATAGGGCGATATGTCTGTGGATGACTACGAGAGTCGATTTACCACTCTGTTGAAATATGATCCAAAGACCTTTAAAGATGAAGAGCCCCACATTGAGAGATTTGTATATGGACTAAAGCCCATCATCAGAGATCGATTGATATGGTTGTGTATTACTGAATTTGGAGATGCTCTGAGACGATCACAAAAGATTGAGAGGGGAATCGAAATGGTACAATCCTAGAATGAGTTCAAAGCAGTGCCTAGAGATAAGGGTAAGAGACCAGCAATTTCCCATATCGATGTTCCGAGAGGTTCCTTTAGAAGTGGAAGGATTGAGGTACAAAAGGACATATTGGAGAGACCCAAAGCTTATCCCATCATTAGGGAGACCCCTCGAGATGTCAGGCCTGAGATAATGGTTTGTAGAGACTGTGGCTGACTGCATGAGGGAAATTGTATTGGGTTGATCCGTGGATGTTTTAGATGTGGAAACTTGTGTTACAGAGTAAAAGATTGTCCTCAACCTCAGAGACCACATGCTCCGGAGCCTACCAGACAGCAACCTCAGAGAGTAAATCGCTCGAGACGGGCCACTGCTATAGAGAAAGGAAAAAAGCCCGTCATAGTGGGACGTGTGTTTGCCCTGGATTAGGAAATAGCAGATGCTTCTGTAGAAACTATAAGAGGTACACTCTCTGTCTGTAATCATAAGGCTTATGTGTTGATTGATCCGGGATCCATGCATTCGTTTATTTCTGAGCATTTTACATGTAGTTTAAATTTGAAGTTTGAACCTCTAGAGCATATCCTACATGTAAATACCCCTATGTGTGAGTCCCAGAGAACGAATATGATATGTAGAGGATGTGAAATAAAGGTGGGAGATAGAGTAATGCTAGAGATCTAATGATGTTAAATATATATGGGTTTGATGTAATTTTGGGAATGGATTGGCTGGCAACCAATCGGGTAAGTTTAGACTACGACACTAAGATAATAACTTTCTCCTTACCTGAACCTTATACTGTACGTTTGAAATATTGAGGAAATAAATGTGTGGAATTTTGTAAACAAATTGAAATTTTTGATCTTACCTTTTGAGAGTATTAAATTTGCTTTTAATGTGAGGGTTATAAAGCACTCATCTCAGATGATAACCGGGAACATCCAAGGATTGAGGATACACCCGTGGTGCGTGAATTTCTGGATGATTTCTCAGAGGAGTTACCTAGTTTACCACTAGAGAGAGAGCTAGAGTTTACCATTGATTTGGTACCAGATACTCAGCCTATCTCTAGACCTCGGTATAGGATGGTGTTGGTGGAACTGGAGGAATTGAAGAAACAACTACGGGAGTTATTGGATAAGGGATTTCTTAGACCCAGTGTCTCGCCGTGGGGAGCACCAGTGTTATTCGTAAGGAAGAAGGATGGTAGTCTCAGACTATGCATAGACTATCGACTATTGAATAAGGCCACGACAAAGAATAAATACGCATTGTCGAGGATCGACGATCTGCTTGATCAGTTGAGAAGGGCCTCAGTCTTCTCTAAGATTGATTTAAGATCGGGCTATCACGAATTGTGGATTAAGGATGAAGATATTTTGAAGATGGCCTTTAGGACAAGTGTGAGATCTGAGAATTTCAGACATATTTCAATTATGTGATATAAACTTGAAGTATAATTTATTGAGCTAAGTGAATTGGGGAATGATAATTGGAGATTTATATGTTAAGTGTTTAAAATAAGTATGAAGCTATGAGGACAGATCGATCTAGGAGAAGGAGAGATCGATCTGGTGAGTTAAAAATGACAAGGAAGGGGGAATTTAAGGAGCAGATCGATCTCTAATGGAAGAGGATCGATCTCCTTATGATTCTGTTTGAGAGAAGATCGATCTCATGAGGAAGAGATCGATCTCCAAATGTTTCTGTTTGGGAAAAGATCGATGTCCCCAAGGAGCAGATCGATCTCATAAAGCCATAAAGAGATCGATCTCACCCCTCGACAGATCGATATCCTAGGCATAAATTACCCCAAATCGTCCCCAAATTCAAATGCAGATCGATCTCATCAAGAGCCGATCGATCTTCTACCCTCAGTCTATATAAGGAATCCCTGCTTTCTCCTGCAATTTCACTTTCTCTCTCTTCCAACCCCCATTTTCACCGAACCCTAGCTTTCTCACTCATCCAAAGCACCGATTTTCGTCCAAATCAGAAGTTGTGGCAAGAAGAAAAGTTGTTCCTCACCCAAGGGAGAACAACATACTTGGAAATCGAAAGACGGATCGAATCGAGGCAAGAGATAAGCTCTCCACAAGTTTTGGGTAATTTTTAAACTTCGATCCTTATATTTGAGATGATTTTGGTGATGATAGTTGTTGGCTTTATGTTGAAATAGTTGAAAAATGATCAGGGATTGATGAAATTACAATGTAGTTGGAGTGATGATGATATTTAGCAACTTTAGTAAATTTAGGAATTTTGAGCTATAAATGGAGATTTAGACAATGTGGTGTATTAGCATAGATATTGTGGCATAGGAAATATAGAATGTTGAGGTGTTGGGAGCGAGATTGTGGTTTGTGATGGAGTTATGAGGATTGAGAAATTTGAGGAGTTATGAGCAATTATGCTCGATTTTGAGAATTGAGGTTAATGTGATAATGAGTATTGATATTTTAACATCGTTTGGACAGCTCGGGAGTTCCAGAGTGGAATGCGAGGCTAGTCCGTGATACGGGGGAAACGATTGCACTATACGAAGCGCAAGGAGGTAAGGGAAAACTAAACCATTTGTGTATGTGTTTTGATGAATTGTTGTAGCATGAACCATGATTTGAGAATACAAGCATGTTTGGTGTTGTGTTGTGACATAATTGCACACGGTTTTTATAGCCGCTTGGAACCCATTATTTTATAAGTTTATAAGCTGAGTGTGAAATTGCTTTATAAACCTTTGAGTTTGCGTGAAAAGTAAATTGGGCTCTACGTTAAGGCGATATTGAGATTTGAGAAAATGTGTACATGTTTTGCCGGTTGGAACTCGGTTTTAATATGTTTTGTGTTGAGTACACAAATGTTTTAAATGAGTTTTATGAGAGAAAACCATTATGAGTTCTACGTGAAGGCATAACGTTTTATAAGATAATAGCTAATGATTGAGACTTAGGCGTGTCATGTTGAATACACATCGGCCCTTGCTCTGGTAGCATGTAAGACCGATATAGTGGGACTCCTGGAAACTGACCCAGGGACCACAGGCCTTGTTCTGGTAACATGTAAGTCTGATTATTTCTCTGCTTTGGTAGCGTTGGGATGCCTTGCTCTGGTAGCATGTAAGTCTGATATTCCTCCGTTTTGGTAACGAGAGATGCCTCCGTTTTGGTAACGAGAGATGCCTCCATTTTGGTAATGTGAGATGACCCCCATTCTGGTAACGCTGGGTGGCCTTGCTGTGGTAGCATGTAAGACCGAGAGAGTGGGCCGCCTGGGAACCGACCCAGGGACCACATGATAGTGTGCATGAGGCGAGGCATTGCTCTGGTACCATGTAAGGTCGGGCCTTGTTCTGGTAACATATAAGTCCAATATACCATGCATACGACCATATTGTCGACGTTCCCTCTATACGATGATGCCTGGGATGCGCACCCAGAGGAGATTACATATTTGATGTGCCATGACGAGTTTTAATTGAGTTTTATTGCCTAGTCTCGTTTTACACATGAGTTGTGTTTTGTGACCTTGTCACGTGCTATTTACTGAGGTGATTTTTATCACGTATTTTGAGAACAGACATTATCGCATATATTTACACATGCTTTGTGAGTGCTCGATATTGAGCCTTTTCACCTTCATGTTTTCATATGATTTATGAGTTATGAGATGATGATGTTTTGAGAACTTTCATGCTACGATTTCAAATGAGCCTCATAAACAAATACATATTTGTGATGTGTGATATGGTTTATATAATTAAGTTCCCTTACCCCCCTTACTGAGCGATTTGGAAGCTCACCCTATTTTTTCTTCCCTCCATATCGCTTCAAGTGAAGTGAGTTCCCTGCGACGTACGGGTTAGAGGCTAGTGGAGGACTTGAGCTCCAGACCGTATTTTATGTATTGAGGTAGATATTTAATATTCATGTACCCAGACTAGAGTTATATTTACAGACATTCATTGTATAATGATGTACGAGATGTATTAGGATTAATTAACTTGGAATTGAGTAATGTATATAATACAATATATACTATATTATGATGAGATCCTGACGCATGATAATTATGATGATGTATGACACTGCACAGGAATGCACCCTTAATTGTGAATTAATGAGTAAAAAGTTTTAAATTAGCCATATTTTTCGCGCTTCCGGGGCGTCACAAAGTTTTCTTGGTATCAGAGCTTAGGGTGTTTAGTACTGTCAGTGTCGGTTAAGTGAAATAGAACACATCCCAAATGTCTGTAATAGTCTGGTCATGAACCGAATCTGAGGATTGAGATTTCAATCGATTTTGATATGTACGCGCAGGAGACGAGTTGAGATAGAGAATGAGTAAACGACGAGGTCGTTCGAGGAGGCAGGCAGAGTCCCCTCTGCCACCTGTCCCACAACCAGAGAGTCCTAACTCTCGATTTAATCGGATTGAGACCGATGTGAGGCAAGGTTTTGAGCAGATGGCAGCGTTATTCGCGCAACACTTTGGAGTTAATGCCTTGGGTACTACTCCTACACCACCACAAGGACCTCCCATACCCCCAATGCCTCCCGTCACTCAGCCTGATGACAGAAGTATGGTCCGACTGAAGGACTTTTTGAAAATGAATCCACCTGCATTTAGGGGAAACAAGGATCCTACAGAGGCTAAGGAGTGGTTGACGGAGTTGAGAGTTATATTCGACTATCTGGGGTGCACCGATGCTGAGAGGGTCAGTATGAGTGCCTATATGTTGAAAGGGAGAGCTCGAGATTGGTGGGGGACTACCCAGGGTATTTTGATGTCCCACCAGGATGTGATTTGTTGGGAAGAGTTCCAGACAGCCTTTAGAGCCCAATATGTACCACGAGCTGCCCAGAGAAGGAGGCAAGCAGAGTTTTTGAGTTTAGTACAGGGTGACATGTCTGTAGATGATTACGAGAGCCGATTTACCACTCTACTGAGATATGATCCAGAGACTTTCAAGAATGAAGAGCTCCGCACAGAGAGATTTGTGTATGGGTTAAAGCCCATCATCAGAGATCGATTGATTGGGTTGTGTATTACTAAGTTTGGAGTTGCTCTGAGACGAGCACAAGAGATTGAGAGGGGAATTGAAATTATACAATCCCAGAATGAGTTTGGAGCAGTGATTAGGGACAAAGGTAAGAGGCTAGCGATGTCTCAAGCAGATGTTCAGAGAGGTTCCTTCAGGAGAGGAAGGATTGAGGTACAGACGGGCAAATTGGAGAGACCCAAAGCTTATCCTATTATCAAGGAGACCCCTCGATGTGGCAGGCCGGAGATAAGGGTTTGTAGAGACTATGGCCGATCGCATGAGGGAAGTTGTACTGGGTCGATCCGTGGATGTTTTAGATGTGGTGACATGGGTCACAGAGTGAAGGACTGTCATCAAACTCAGATACCACATGCTTCGGAGCCTACTAGACAGCAGCCTCAGAAAGTTAATTCCTAGAGATGGGCCACTGCTGCAGAGAAAGGGAAGAAACCTGTGACATAAGGACGTGTGTTTGCCCTGGATAAGGAAACTGCGGACACTTCAGCAGAAACTATAAGAGGTACACTTTCTGTCTGTAATCATAAGGCTCATGTATTGATAGATCCAGGATCCATGCATTCGTTTATTTCAGAGCATTTTGCATGTAGTTTAAATTTGAAGTTTGAACCTCTAGAGTATGTACTACATGTGAATACCCCTATGCGTGAATCCCAGAGAACTGAGTTAATCTGTAGAGGATGTGAAATAAAGGTGGGAGATAGAGTGATGTTAGCAGAGCTAATCATGTTGAATATACATGGGTTTGATGTAATTCTGAGGATGGATTGGTTGGCAACCAATCGAGTGAGTTTAGACTGCTACACTAAGATTGTAACTTTCTCCCTACCTGAACCTTACAGTGTATGGTTGAGATATTGAGGAAATGAATATGTGGAATTCTAGTAAGTAATTTGAGAATTTTAATATTATTTTTGGGAGTATTAAATATGATGGTTCATGTGAAGGTTACGAAACACTCATCTCAGACGATGAGCGGGAACATCCGAGGATTGAGGATATACCTGTGGTGTGTGAATTCCTGGATGTTTTCCTAGATGAGCTGCCAGGTTTGCCACCAGAGAGAGAGCTGGAGTTTACCATTGATTTAGTACCAGATACTCAGCCAATCTCTAAACCTCCCTACAGGATGGCATTAGTGGAACTTGAGGAATTGAAGAAACAACTACAGGAGTTATTGGATCAAGGGTTCATTAGGCCTAGTCTTTCACCGTGGGGAGCACCGGTTTTTTTTGTCAAGAAGAAGGATGGTAGTCTCAGATTATGCGTAGACTACCGGCTGTTGAATAATGCCACGGTGAAGAATAAATACCCACTGCCCAGGTTGATGATCTACTTGATCAACTAAGAGGGGCCTCAGTCTTTTATAAGATTGATTTGAGATAGGGCTATCCCCAATTGAGGATCAAGGAAGAAGATATTCCCAAGACGGCCTTCAGGACAAAGTATGGCCATTATGAATTTCTGGTGATGTCCTTTGGATTGACGAACGCCCCTGCTACATTTATGAGGTTGATGAACGAAGTGTTTAGAGACTATCTAGATAAATTTGTGATAGTCTTTATTGATGATATCCTGGTATACTCTCGGTCGTATGAGGAGCATGCACAACATTTGTGGTTAGTACTTCAGATACTCCGAGATAAGCAATTATATGGAAAGCTTAGTAAGTGTGAGTTTTGGCTGAACCGGATAGCTTTCCTTTGTCATATAGTCTTAGAGGAAGGAGTATCAGTGGATCCAAGTAAAGTAGCAGCTGTGCTTAGTTGGGAGAGACCGAGGATAGTTACTGAGGTGCGAAGCTTCCTTGGTTTGGCAGGGCATTACAGAAGATTTGTGGAAGGATTTTCAAAGATTGTCGTTCCTTTGACTAAACTCACCCGTAAGGAGACTCCGTTCATATGGACTGATCAATGTGAGCTCAGTTTTCAGGAGTTAAAAAGGAGATTGATAGCGACACCTGTGTTAACTATTCTTGAGGGATCAAGAGGATTTTCGGTGTATAGTGATGCATCTCATCAAGGATTGGGGTGTGTGCTTATGCAGCACAGAAGAGTGGTCGCATATGGATCGCGAGAGCTGAAAGACCATGAGCGGAATCACCCCACGCATGATTTAGAGTTAGCCGCTGTGGTATTTGCTTTGAAGATCTGGCGACACTACTTATATGGGGAAAGATTCCAGATCTTCACTGATCACAAGAGTTTAAGATATCTCTTTGATCAGAAAGAGTTAAACATGAGACAAAGGAGATGGATGGAACTCCTTAAGGATTATGACTGCGAGATTCTATATCATCCGGGTAAGGCGAATGTAGTTGCTGATGCCCTGAGCAGGAAGAGTATGATATCTGCTATGATGATCAGGGAATGGGATTTATTAGAGCAGTTCGTCGAACTTCAGATCAGAGTTAAAGAGGTAGAGACCGGATTTTTAGCTAGCTTGCGGATAGACCCCAGGATCATGGATCAAATTAGAATTGGGCAGCGCAGTGATCAGAGGTTGATAGATATGGTTAGCCAAGCTGAACAGAGTACGCAGTCGGATCTCACAGTCAGTGAGGATGGATTGTTGAGGTTCAGAGGATGGATTTGTGTACCGAACGATGATACCCTAAAGAGACTGATACTGAGAGAATCTCACTGCTAGCGATACACCATGCACCCAGGGAGTACTAAGATGTACCGAGACTTGAGAAAGGTGTATTGGTGGAGTGGTATAAAGCGAGACGTGGCAGAGTATGTGGCCAGGTGTTTAATATGCCAGTAAGTGAAAGCTGAGCATCGGAAGCCTGGAGGACTACTACAGCCCTTACCTGTACCTACATGGAAATGAGAGCATGTCACCATGGATTTTATTATGGGTTAACAGAGGACCCGAAGAGGTTGTGATGCGATATGGGTCATTATGGATAGATTGACTAAGAGTGCCCACTTCCTTGCCATCAAGAGCACATATACTGTGGATGCCTTAGCTGAGCTGTATATCAGCGAGATAGCTAGATTACATGGGGCTCCAGTGAGTATTACTTCTGATAGAGATTCTCGATTTACTTCCAGATTTTGGACCCAGTTTCAGGAGTCCATGGGATCTCGATTGAGTTTTAGTACCGCCTATCATCCTCAGATAGATGGTCAGTCAGAGAGGACTATTCAGACCCTGGAGGATATGTTGAGGGTGTGTACGATGGATTTTAAGGGATCATGGGATGATCACCTGCCCCTAGCAGAGTTTGCGTACAATAACAGCTATCATGCAAGTATTGGAATGGCACCCTTTGAGGCTCTATATGGTAGGAGGTGTAGATCCCCTGTAGCTTGGGAAGAAGTCAGTGACAGAAAGATAAATGCTCCCGAGCTTGTTGAGCAAGCTGTAGAGAGTGTAAAACTCATATGTGAGAGGCTACGGGTTGCACAAGGTAGACAGAAAAGCTACGCGGATGTGCGTAGACGGCCATTCGAGTTTGATGTTAGTGATGCAGTATTTCTGAAAATATCACCGAGTAAGGGTATCGTGCGATTTGGAAAGAAAGGAAAATTGAGTCCTCGATACATAGGACCATTCGGGATTCTTGAGAGAGTGGGAGAGGTAGCCTACAGATTGCCATTACCCCCACAGATGTCTGAAATACACAACGTCTTTCATGTGTCTATGTTGAGGAAGTGCCACCCGGACCCTTCTCATGTTATAGAGTATGACGAGATGGACATACAGGAGGACATGAGCTACACTGAGGAACCCGTCCAGATTCTCGATAGAAAGGAGAAGGTACTGAGAACCAAGAGCATCCCATTAGTGAAAGTTTTGTGGAAACATCACTCAAGGGAAGAGGCAACATGGGAACTAGAGAACCTCATGAAGGAGAAATACCGCCATCACTTTGACTAGTTGAGTTGAATTTGGAGGACCAAATTCTTTTAAGGTGGGGAGGATGTGAGATCTGAGAATTTCAGACATATTTCAATTATGTAATATAAACTTGAAGTATAATTTATTGAGCTAAGTGAATTGGGGAATGATAATTGGAGATTTATATGTTAAGTGTTTAAAATAAGTATGAAGTTATGAGGACAGATCGATCTGGGAGAAGGAGAGATCGATTTGGTGAGTTAAAAATGACAAGGAAGGAGAAATTTAAGGAGCAGATCGATCTCCAATGGAAGAGGATCGATCTCCTTATGATTCTGTTTGAGAGAAAATCGATCTCATAAGGAAGAGATCGATCTCCAAATGTTTCTGTTTGGGAGAAGATCGATCTCCCCAAGGAGCAGATCGATCTCATAAAGCCATAAAGAGATCGATCTCAACCCTTGACAGATCGATCTCCTAGGCATAAATTACCCTAAATCGTCCCCAAATTCAAATGCAGATCGATCTCATCAAGAGCCAGATCGATCTCCTACCCTCAGTCTATATAAGGAATCCCTGCTTTCTCCTGCAATTTCACTTTCTCTCTCTTCCAACCCCTATTTTCACCGAACCCTAACTTTCTCACTCATCCAAAGCACCCATTTTCGTCCAAATCAGAAGTTGTGGCAAGAAGAAAAGTTGTTCCTCATCCAAGGGAGAACAACATACTTGGAAATCGAAAGACGGATTGAATCGAGGCAAGAGATAAGCTCTCCATAAGTTTTGGGTAATTTCTAAACTTCGATCCTTATATTTGAGATGATTTTGGTGATGATAGTTGTTGGCATTGTGTTGAAATAGCTGAAAAATGATCAGGGATTGATGAAATTACAATGTAGTTGGAGTGATGATGATATTTAGCAACTTTGGTAAATTTAGGAATTTTGAGCTATAAATGGAGATTTAGACAATGTGGTGTATTAGCATAGATATTGTGGCATAGGAAATATAGAATGTTGAGGTGTTGGAAGCGAGATTGTGGTTTGTGATGGAGTTATAAGGATTGAGAAATTTGAGGAGTTATGAGCAATTATGCTCGATTTTGAGAATTGAGGTTAATGTGATAATGAGTATTGATGTTTTAACATCGTTTGGACAGCTCGGGAGTTCCAGAGTGGAATGCGAGGCTAGTCCGTGATACGGGGGAAACGATTGCACTATACGAGGTGCAAAGAGGTAAGGGAAAACTAAACCATTTGTATATGTGTTTTGATGAATTGTTGTAGCATGAACCATGATTTGAGAATACAAACATGTTTGGTGTTGTGTTGTGACATAATTGCACACGGTTTTTATAGCCGGTTGGAGCCCATTATTTTATGAGTTTATAAGCTGAGTGTGAAATTGCTTTATAAACCTTTGAGTTTGCGTGAAAAGTAAATTGGGCTCTATGTTAAGGCGATATTGAGATTTGAGAAAATGTGTGCGTGTTTTGCCGGTTGGAACTCGATTTTAATATGTTTTGTGTTGAGTACACAAATGTTTTAAATGAGTTTTGTGAGAGAAAACCATTATGAGTTCTACGTGAAGGCATAATGTTTTATAAGATAATGGCTAATGATTGAGACTTAGGCGTGTCATGTTGAATACACATCAGGCCTTACTCTGGTAGCATGTAAGACCGATATAGTGGGACGCCTGAAAACCGACCCAGGGACCATAGGCCTTGTTCTGGTAACATGTAAGTCGGATTATTCCTCCGCTTTGGTAGCGTTGGGAGGCCTTGCTCTGGTAGCATGTAAGTCTGATATTCCTCCTTTTTGGTAACGAGAGATGCCTCCGTTTTGGTAATGAGAGATGCCTCCGTTTTGGTAACGTGAGATGACCCCCGTTCTGGTAACGCTAGGTGGCCTTGCTTTGGTAGCATGTAAGACCGAGAGAGTGGGCCGCCTGGGAACCGACCCAGGGACCACGTGATAGTGTGCATGAGGTGAGGCATTGCTCTGGTAGCATGTAAGGCCGGGCCTTGTTCTGGTAACATATAAGTCCAATATATAATGCATACGACCATATTGTCGACGTTCCCTCTATACGAGGATGCCTGGGATGCGCACCCAGAGGAGATTACATATTTGATGTGCCATGACGAGTTTTAATTGAGTTTTATTGCCTAGTCTCATTTTACACATGAGTTGTGTTTTGTGACCTTGTCACGTGCTATTTACTGAGGTGATTTTTATCACGTATTTTGAGAACAGCCATTATCGCATATATTTACACATGCTTGTGAGCGCTCGATATTGAGCCTTTTTACCTTCATGTTTTCACATGATTTATGATTTATGAGATGATGATGTTTTGAGAACTTTCATTCTACGATTTCAAATGAGCTTCATAAACAAATACATATTTGTGATGTGTGATATGGTTTATATAACTGAGTTCCCTTACCCCCCTTACTGAGCGATTTGGAAGCTCACCCTGTTTTCTCTTCCCCCCATATTGCTTCAAGTGAAGTGAGTTCCTTGCGGTGTATGGGTTAGAGGCTAGTGGAGGACTTGAGCTCCAGACCGTATTTTGTGTATTGAGGTAGATATTTAATATTCATGTACCCAGACTAGAGTTATAGTTACAAACATTCATTGTATAATGATGTACGGGATGTATTAGGATTAATTAACTTGGAATTGAGTAATGTATATAATACAATATATACTATATTATGATGAGATCCTGAGGCATGATAATTATGATGATGTATGACACTGCACAGGAATGCACCCTTAATTGTGAATTAATGAGTAAAAAGTTTTAAATTAGCCCTATTTTCCGCGCTTTCGGGGCGTCACAACAAGACATGGCAATTATGAATTTCTAGTGATGCCCTTTAGACAAGATATGGCCATTTTGTAAATGAGGTGTTCAGAGACTATCTAGATAAGTTTGTGATAGTCTTTATTGATAATATATTTGTGTACTCTCGATCTTATGAGGAGCACGCACAACAATTGTGGTTAGTACTTCAAATACTCCGAGATAAGCAATTATATGGAAAGCTTAGTAAGTGTGAGTTTTGGCTGGATCAGATAGCTTTCCTTGGTTATATAGTTTCAGCGGAGGGAGTATCAGTTGATCCAATTAAAGTGGAGGCTATGATTAATTGGGAAAGACCGTGGACAATTACAGAGGTACGAAGTTTTCTTAGTTTGGCAGGATATTACAAAGATTTGTAGAATGATCGATCTGGTAGGCATAAAAAGTGCCCAGAACGTTCCCAAATTCAAATGAAAATCGATCTCTTATAGGAGCAGATCGATCTCATGCCCTACGCCTATATAAAGACCCCTGTGTTTTTCTGGAATTCATCCATTCTCTCTCCAAAAAATTCAAATCAATAGATTTTTCTCTCCTCCAAAATACCTATTCCCGTTCAAATCAGAGGTTGTGGCAAGAAGGAAAGTTGTTCCTCAGCAAAAGGAGAACAACATACTTGGAAATCGAAGGACAATTTAAGCTGAGGCATGAGTTGAGCAATCCACAATTTTTCGGTAAATTTCTAAGCTTTAATCTTTGATTTGGAAGTACATTTCTGCGACTGTGACTGTAGATGTGGTGATGAATTAGTTGGAAATGATTAGGGTTGTTAGAAATATTGAGAAATTGGTTGGTGAGGTTATTTACTATGTTTAATGAGAATGTGAGCAATTATGCTCAATGTTGAGATTTAAGACAATGTGATGATGTATTGATAATGTTTTTACATCGTTGGGATAACCCGAGAGTTCCAGAGAGGAATGCGAGGCTAGTCACTTGTTGGGGAAATGATTGCACTATACGAGGTGCAACGAGGTAAGAAAAAACTTAAACTCATTTGTGTATGTGATTTGCGATGATAATTGTAGCATGAAACGTTCTGAGAAAACAAGCATGTTTTACGAGTTGTGATTGAGTTATTGCACACAGTTTTATACCCGGTCAGGGCCCCAAATTTTATGAGTTGTAAAAAAAGTGTGAAATTGTTTTACAAACCGTTTAAGTTTAAAATTTGAAACGAGATTTGGGCTCTACGTTAAGGCGTACTGAGATTTGAGAAATGCGTGCGTGGTTTTGCCAGTTTGAGCTCGATTTTGACAAGTTTTGTAAATGAGTACAAAACGATTTTCAGATGAGTTTTAGGAGAAAAACCATTATGAGCTTTATTGAAGGCAAAACGGTTTTATATGATAATGGCTGATGTTGAGACTTAGGCGTGTCATGTGAATACACATTGGGCCTTGCTCTGGTAGCATGTAAGTCCGGGCCTTGCTCTGGTAGCATGTAAGTCCGATATTCCTCTGTTTTGGTAACGAGAGATGCTTCCGTTCTGGTAATGTGAGATGAACCCCGCTCTGTTAGGCTGGGTGGCCTTGCTTTGGTAGCATGTAAGACTGATAGCGTGTATGAGGAGAGGCCTTACTCTGGTAGCATGTAAGTCCGGGCCTTGTTCTGGTAACACGTAAGACTAATACACCATGCATACGACCATATTGTCAACGTTCCCTCTTTGAGGATGCCTGGGATGCGCACCTAAAGGAGATTTTATTGATGTGGACGAATGTTTTATCTGAGTTTATTTGCCTAGTCTCCTTTTTACACATGAGATTGTATTTTGGTGGCTATGCCATGTGCATTACTATTGAGGTGATTTTGATCACGTTTTACAAGAAAAGCCATTATCGCATCCTTATTTTCATATGCTTGTAACTATGGTTTTCATACTGAACAATTTACTCTCATGTTTCTACATAATTTTAGAGAAATGAGCTGAGAATGATGTTTAATGATTTCATGCTACGTTTTCTACTGAGTTTATTGAGTTTCACTTGCAAAACAAAATGATTGTGCTGTGCAAATCATTATTTTATTAACGAGTCCCTTACCCCCCTTACTGAGCGATTTAGAAGCTCACCCTATTTTTATATCCGCTCAGATTTCTTCAAGTGAAGAGAGTTTTTCCTGCGACGTACGGAGTAGTGGCTAGTGGATGACTTGAGCTCCAGACCATATATTGTATTTAGGTATTTCTTTAACATTTCATGTACCCAGACTAAAGTTGTATTTACAGACACTTGATGTACAATGATGTATGGGATGTATTAGGATTAATTAACTTGAAATTGAGGAATGTATATGGTATAATATATGAATATTAAATGACGAGATCCTGAAGTGAAAATTTTATAATATATATATGAACATGCATGACACTGCAAAGGAATGCACCCAGAATTGTCTATTGATGTAAATAAGTTTTAAATTTGCCATATTTTTTCGCACTTCCAGGGCATCGCACGCACGGGAGGTGGGTCACATCCAACCCGCCGATCCATAGCAGATCTAAACATCGTCCGAAGATGGCATATCATAATCTCAAAACGGTACAATGTACACCATGCTACATGCGCGGTACAACGTACTCCGTGGACCCATATCATCACTTCATATCACGCCACATCTCAAGATGCACGTGCGAGCCTCTTTAATTGACGCGACACCTAGTCTACTCGAAGCTTCTAGCACAACTATCAATCATGTCATAAAACCACATACGAGTAATCTCAAGCACGACAACAAATATAGTGGACATCTAATGCGAGCTATGCTCCAGCACCATGTTAAAACCAGTATAGAATCTGTGTGAGCTAAGCTCTAGCACAACATCATAGAAATCCATGTGAAAACTAGTGCGAGCTAAGCTCCAGCACTCATGCGTATACAAACATACCAAATCTCGTGCGATTCATACTCTAGCACGCTTTCATTCTCACGAAATCCATGTAGGTGGCTCAATTCTTTGCAAAGTATGGTTATAAAATCAAATCAAGTCATTTCTTATGCAAATCATTTCAAATGTTAGCCAACCTACCAATCACTTGCTAAAAACCAATAAAACAAGATTTTCAAAGCATCATGCTTTTAGTTTTCATGCATATTTCTCAAAACCCAACTCTTTATCCTTCAATCACCCATTTCATTTCCTATTATCACATACATTCTAGAAAATATATTGCACCCTAAAATGCGCACAGATATCTCTAAGAGTCCACACAATTCCCTTACCTCGATTTACTCGGGGTACGACTCTCTTCCTCTTTGTTTCTCGCGCTTTGGCTCAACTTGCTCCGGGTGTATCCTCGGGAGCTGCAAACCATTCACCAATCACTTGAGTTAGTGTTGCTAACTCACATTTTGACTTCAACTAGTCAATATATTTCATTGAGCCTATTTCGTTAAGTTTAGCCCATTTTTGCATTTGGCTATCATCAAGCCATTTCCAACCAATTCATCTAGTAACTCATTTAGTTACTTGTTTAGAACTTGATGTGAAATACTCTAACCTTACTCTCTCATTCATTTATGCATCTTACCTAATGCTTTAAATGCACATTTTACCCTTTTTAGGTAAGTCTCACAATTCATTCCATAACACCATCTTAAAATCATACTCACAACACCATTATCACCTTAAGATATCTCATTCATCATTAATTACAATACACTTCACTTTCTCACACTAGACTCATTCTAGGTCATAATCGTTCCTTTGCATTCTAGGTAGTTTTCTAACATTAATATACATACCAATCTACTCCAAAATCAATAACTGAATAGATAAACTTGGGTTGGAGCTCTAGAAACTCACCTAGCTTGATTTCCTCCTTGCTCTAAATGGAAATGCTCTTTGTTCCTTAAATCCAACAAATGGGGTAATGACTCCAAGCTATGTTGTTCTTCTCTTTGATGTGAACAACTTTGTATCTAATAGCTTTCCCTCAAATCTTTATGAAAATTGATGGATTTAGGAGTGAGAAAGCTAGGTTTTTTTATTGGAAAATGGAAGAATGTGGTTGTTCCCGTGAAATGCAGATTTCATCTGCTCCCTTTTATAGAAATAGCTTAATGAGATCGATCTGTATTGGGTGGAGATCGATCTAGTCCTCTTAAATCCCTTATTATCATGACATTTCAAGGCATGAGATCGATCTGTCGAGGGCTAGAGATCGATCTGCTTCAATGGGACAGGATCGATCTATTTCAGGCAGAGAACTAAGGCGATCGATCTGTTCTTAAGGGGAGATCGATCTGCTCCAACCCGAGAGCTAAGAAGATCGATCTGCTTGAGTGGTTGATCGATTTGAGCTTGGCAGAGGTAAATGAAGATCGATCTGGGCAATTGGGAAGATCGATCTTGCCCCTTTTTGCAAAGAGATCGATCTGCCTTGAATGGGAGATCGATCTGGCCTTCATTTTTTGCATTTCCATTGCAGTTTTTCGCAGAATTTTCAAAGGTTAACTTTGCAATCCATATCTATCTAGAGCTTGGTAAGGCTCATTTCCTATGAGTTTCACATTACGAAACTTATGCGTATCATGTGGAAATAAAAAAGGTTCGTATAATTCCTTGTTTTACTCTCATTTATACTTTTTGCATCCTTATACTCATTCCGTATGCTTGAGGTTCCATTCGTTTAATTTCGTCG
Source organism: Firmiana major (assembly GCA_033439115.1). Taxonomy (NCBI): domain Eukaryota; kingdom Viridiplantae; phylum Streptophyta; class Magnoliopsida; order Malvales; family Malvaceae; genus Firmiana; species Firmiana major. Next base: position 48,458,092 of record CM065905.1, read on the forward strand.
CTACTTTAGCCCTTATTTAACTTTCACATTTACTTGATCCAAAATCATCCATTTTTATAATTCCATTCACATATACACAAAGTTATACATATATGGGGTCTCACATTCGCCCCCACTTAGAAAATTTGATCCTCCAACTTGGAACCAATTATTCTGTGAATAACTCGTGATACCTCTCCCGCATCAAACTCTCCAATTCCCATGTAGCCTCTTCCACCGTATGATGTTGCCAAAGAACTTTCACCAAGGGAATTGTCTTTGTTCTCAACACTTTCTCTTTTCTATCCAATATTCGAATCGGCTTCTCAACGTGCGTCATGCTTTCATTGAGTTTCAAAGGCTTATACCTTATCACATGCGTCGGGTCCGAGTGGTACTTCCGTAACATGGATATGTGGAAGACGTTATGTACATTCGCTAGCTTAGATGGCAATGCTAGCCATATGCCTTATCTCCCACTTTATCAAGTTTCTCAAATGACCCTATATATTGAGGGCTCAACTTTCCCTTCTTTCCGAACCTCATAATCCCTTTCGAGGGAGAAACTTTCAAAAACACTGACTCACTCACAATAAACTCTAGTGGTCTCCATCTCCTATCAGCATAACTCGTTTGTCTACTTTGAGCTGTCCGTAACCTCTCATAAATCAACTGGACATCCGGAGAGGCATGTCTAACCAAGTTCAGAGCAAAGATCTGTCTGTCACCAACCTCTTCCCATCCAATAGGGGAACGACATCTACACTCATATAATGCCTCATATGGTGCCATCCCGATACTCGCATGGAAACTGTTATTATAGGCGAACTCTGCGAGTGGCAAATGGTCATCCCAAGAGCCTTCAAAATCCAATGCACACACTCTCAACATATCCTCCAGGGTCTGTATAGTCCTCTCTGACTAACCATCTGTCTGAGCATGAAATGCGGTACTAAAACTCAACTGGGTTCTCATCGCTTCTGAAAATGTTCCCAGAAGTGGGAAGTGAAGCGGGCATCCCTATCAGAAACCACGCTCACTGGAATCCCATGTAGCCTCACTATCTCGCGTACATATAAGTTCGCTAATTGGCTCTGAGTATCGGTAGCTCACATAGCTAAGAAATGGGCTGATTTTGTCAATCGATCCATAATCACCCATATGGCATCATGACCTCTGCGGGTCCTCGATAATCCCATCAGAAAATCCATGGTGACGTGCTCCCACTTCTAAGTCAATATTAGTAGAGGCTATAATAATCCTGCAGGCTTCTGATGCTCTACCTTCACCTGCTGACAAACGAGACACTTAACGACATATTCAGTAATGTCTTTCTTCATCCCAGACCACCAAGAAACTTTTTGAAGGTTTTGATACATTTTAGCACTCCCCGGATGTATCGTATACCTCGATGAGTGAGCCTCTATCAAGATCAACTTCCTGATCTCTGGATCATCGAGAACATATATCCTACCTCTGAACCTTAACAATTCATCGAAACTCAACTAAAAATCAATCTCTCTGCCCCTCTAACTCAACTTGAGCCATTCTGTATGGTGGCTTGGACATCGGCTCTGTACCAGGTGCCAAATCTATACCAAACTCCATCTCCCTATCTGGAGGTAACCCTGGTAACTCATCCGGAAAGACATCTGGAAATTCCCTAACCACTGGTATGTCTTCCAATTCCGGACATGCCTTATCCATCTCAATCACAAAAGCGATGAATCCTTCACATTATTCTTTCCACCATTAGTATCATAAATCATCACATCACATTCATAAATGAAATCAAATTTATCCTTCATACATCATGTATCAAGATTATACTCATCAAACTTATAAAAATCATGTTCTTTAATTTCATTTCACGAAATTAACTACAAGATTGTCTATCTTTGGAAACATCAAAGTTTTTGCATGACAATCCATAACAACATGATTGGCAGCCAACCAATCCATTCCTAGAATCACATCAAAATCACTCATGTTTAATAAAATTAAATCGGCTGCAATCTCTTTACCTCCTATCTTCATTTTACAATCCCTATATATATGCTCAGTCAACTGACTATCATTCATAGGGGTAGATATCAACAGCATCTTATCAAGCAGCGTGGGTTTTACATGCTTCAACAATTTACATGCAAAGGATGGCGAAATAAAGGAATGCGTGGCACCAGGATCAAACAGTACATAAGCTTCTAAATCAAAGATTTGGATGGTACCTTTTACCACATCTGATGACTGATCTGCAGTATCCTGATCCAGTGCGTGCACTTGTCCTCTGCTTACACCCACTACTTGCTTCCCCTTTTTCCTCAGCTGTAGCCCTCCTCCTCGGAGCAGCTGTACCAACTGGAGCTCTCTCTGGTTCCTTGCCCTTCTGTGGGGCTCTCTCTATCATCTCTGGGCAATCTCTGATTACGTGCCCTGGCTTCCCACATCTGAAGCATACAACCTGAGGTCCGTAACATGGTCGAGTACCATGGTACCTACCACACTTGCCACATTGGTCTGTAGTAGGTCGTGGTCCTCCAATCACGATTCCCTTAGCTGGAGCAATGGCCGGATACATGGGAGTATCAACTGTCCTCTCCCGGATCTCATCAATTCTCAGCCTCTTTCCAGAGAACCTCTTGCTCCATTTATAGCTTAAGCCTCTATCCATCATAGGTCTCTTCTTATCTCTGTCCCTCATCTTACCAACCTTTCCAAACTCCGAGGCGATTCTATCAACATCTTGTTCACATAATTGCGCCCTGCGCACTGCCTCCTCATAGGTCGGTATATCCAGGGGAACCAATCTAGACCTGACGGTTGATCTCAATCCATCCACAAACTTTTGGATCTTCTCGACCTCATTACTCATCGTGTTGGGATCATATCTGCCCAGGGATATAAAAGCAGTCTCATACTCATCCACAGTCCTGCTCCCTTGGGTCAGTCCCAAAAATGCCATCTTTAGCTTTCGCTGGGCGGTATCCGGGACATACTGTCTCCGGAAGGCCTCTAGAAACACATCCCAGCTGATCTCAGTATGCCGGGCTCTCAAAATAGGCCTGGTGGATTTCCACCAATGTTCTGCTGATCCCTTCAGCATAAAAGCGGCAAATGCTACCATCTCGGTAGTAGTGCACTCAAAGAACCCATATAATTTCTCGATCTCATTGATCCAATCCTCAGGCGCTGCTGGGTCCTTTACTCCACTGAAAGACGGCGGTCCAAACTTCTGGAACTGCCGCAGTCTATCCAAATCACATCCATATCCCCAACCTCTACTGCCTGGCATGGCAACCGGCGTAGGCACATCCTGTGTGGGTGGGGTATCTGTCGTCTGAGGTCCATGGGCTTCCCTTACCCGTGCCTCAGGAGCTGCCGCCTGCTCGGCATCACCCTGTGTAGCGGGACTCTGTCTACCGCCAACTCCAGGTAAAGATTGGGTGACCAATTCCAAAATCATCTCAATGCTCCGCTCAATCCTCGCGAAGCGAGCCTCAGTACTCTCGGGCCTCTCCTCTGGACCCTGTGGAGCGTGCTCAACGTCGACCTCCACCTCAACATCCTCCTGAGCCTCGTGTGTTTCCGGCTCAACACGACCCCCAGGCCTACCTCTACGGCCTCGAGCTTGTGCTCTCATCCCTCTACCGCGACTGGTATTAGGCATACTTACTCAGTTCCCTACATTCACAATCAATTACTTAGTCAACCCATCGACATACACTATTTGTATCTAAACAAGCACAGTAACTTGGGGATGAAATTTTTTTCACTTATTAAGTATTTTAGACACGACACACGTCAAACCAACTCGAGCTCTGATACCAACTTCTGTCACGACCCTCAACTTACCAAAATACGTACAAATTTTTTGCATTTTCATGCATCAATCCTTAATCATCTTTCCTCGATCGTGAACAACCACACACTTAACAGTTGGGCTGTGTGTCGACGTCTAACTCACTCCACCATACCAATTCAATTTGAAACATTATTCATGAGTAAACACTTGTATAAATGTATATATATCAGAGTTGTTACATGTGTTTACATTGTTTTACATCCCCAGTAGTTACATACAAAATGCTACTGTGCTATGTCTAGTTTAGATACAAAATAATCCAAGTGTGTATACCTTTAACGATGGGATGCAGCGGATTACCAAAAAGGAACGCCTCCAGTCACGCTCAATCTATACTCAAATCTCTGTAGAGAGGGGGAAAATAAGGGGGGTGAGCAAACCACACGCTCAGTAAGGCAATCATGCGAACAGGTAGATACTGTACTATCTACGTGATCGTGATGCCATGCTCAAAAGCATTTAATTCATTGTTTATCTCAAAACATGAGTGTATGATTGTGTTAATGGTATGTAAAGCATTCATGCTATTAAAATTCAGTGCACATTTCAACTCAAAGCATGGTATAAATCATCATGCATAATTTACAATAAAAGCATGGCATTAAACATCATGCATTTTCACAATAAGGCATGGCATTAAACATCATGCATCTGTGCACTTTAGAAAACCATTAACAAATCAATTCAACATCAGGTCCCAACCCATCCCTCGGGCTTTCCTGACCACAATCACTTCAAACATGGATTTATTCGCAAATAGCATTAGACATGTGAGATAGGCAGTTCAACAATAGGTAATAACCTCAAGGCTTATGTACATAACCTGTGATACCGGCTACACGGATCAGGTGTGCGGGATATCACCACCATCTGCTTCCACACGGGAGGTGGGTCAAATCCTACCCGCCGGTCCATAGCAGATCTCGTCCGAAGACGGCACATCACATCACAACATGGTACAATGTACTCCATGCTACATGCACGGTACAACGTACTCCGTGGACCCCCAGCCTTATCCCTCGTTCGGGCTCATCAGCTGTTCCTCCAACCCTTATCCCTCGTTCGGGCTCATCAGGTGGATCTCCAACCCTTATCCCTCGTTCGGGCTCATCAGGTTGTTTTAACATGCCATGTCTCAAAACAATGCACGTGTGAGCCTATTTAATCGATGTGACACCAAGTCTACTCGAAGCTCCAAACACGGCAACATGCAAGGTGGGCATCCAGTGCGAGACAAACTCAAAGCACAATGCCAAAACAATATGAAATCCATGTGAAAACTAGTGCCTCATGCACTCTTTCATACTCACGAAATCATGTAGGTGGCTCAAAACTTGCAAAATATGGTTAACAAAACCAAAACATACTCATTTCTTTTGCAAATCATTTCAATGTTAGCCAACCTACCAATCATTTGCTAAAAAGCAATAAAACATGATTTCCAAAGAAATATGCTTTTGTTTTCATGCACATTTCGCAAACTCCCAACTTTTACCCTTCAATCACCCAACAACAACATTTCCTAATCTCATGCATTCTAGCAAAACATTTATGCGCCCAAATTGCGCACAATATCTCTAAGAGTCCACACAATTCCCTTACCTCGATTTACTTGGTGTGACTCCTTTTTCTTTTAGCTTCTCACGCTCTTGGCCCAACTCGCCTCGGCGTATCCTCGGAAGCTGCGATTCATTCATTAAATCGATTGAGTTAACGTATTTAACCCATAATTGACCTCACTAGTCAACATTATTTACTTATGCATTTTACAAATGCCTTAACCCTCATTTTACCTCTTTTAGGTAAACCTCAAAATTTATCCACTAACCACATCTTAAAATCATACCACAATCACTATTAATGATTTCTACATATCTCATTCATCATTAATCTCCATCAATTTCACCTTCTCACACTAAACCATTTCTAGGTCAAAATCATTCCAATGCATTCTAGATAGTTTCTAACCATCCATACTCATGCCAAACAACTCCAAAATCAATTAAATAAACAATGTACCATAATTGGAGTGTTAGAATCTTACCAAATTTGATTTCTCTTCTTGCTCCAATGGCAATGCCCTTCACTCCTCCAATACCAACAATGGAAAATTGCTTTCCAACTATGTTGTTCTTCTCTTTGATAGGAACAACTTTGTCTCTAATGGTCTCTCTTCAAACCTCACTGAAAATGGCTGATTTTTGAGAGAGAATGTTAGGTTTTTGGGTTGAAAGTGGAAAGTTGTGTTTTTTCCCGAAATTTTCTGATTTCCAGCACTCCTTATATAGAAATAGCTTGAGGAGATCGATCTGGTCCAAGAGGAGATCGATCTGGTCCCTTAAAATCCCTCTTTTTCACGGCATTTTTAAGCCTAAGATCGATCTGTTGAAGCATGAGATCGATCTGTCAAGGCAGGAGATCGATCTGTCGAAGCATGAGATCGATCTGCTCCCAAACAGAGAGCTAAGGAGATCGATCTAGTACATTGGAGATCGATCTGCTCTATTCTTTCGCCCAAATAAGAGCATTCTGGCTCTTCCAGATCGATCTCTCATCCCATGAGATCGATCTGCCCTTCAAAATTTCCAGATTTCCTCTGCAACAACACTTACCAAACATCCTTAATTTGCTACCATGATCATTCCTTCATTCATTCATCTTTGAGACTTGAAAATGGCATCCATCCTCACTTCATACACATTAAAACTTGTGTAGGATCTTTGTGTGACCAATGGTACTTAATATAAACAAAAATGGAAGTGCACATCTTATGCAATTCTACTTCCATTTTACCAAACTACTCATAATCCATTCTACACACATTCTCCACATGTTTAAGTCCATTACTACACATTCATATATAATGAAACTTGTATGTACAATTATCACTCTAATTACAAGTGTGTACATTACTTGTGGACTTACATCACATATACTTCATAGTACAACTCTATTTACACTTCTATGTACATATATACCCTTATACATATACGGGGTCTCACATTCTCCCCCACTTAGAAAATTTGGTCCTCCAAATTGGAACCAATTATTCTGTGAACAACTCGGGATACCTCTCCCGCATCAAATTCTCCAATTCCCATGTGGCTTCTTCCACAGTGTGATGTTGCCAAAGTATCTTCACCAAGGGAATTGTCTTTGTCCTCAGCACTTTCTCTTTTCTGTCCAATACCCAAACTGGCTTCTCAACATATGTCATACCCTCATTGAGCTCCAAAGGCTCATATCTTATCACATGTGCCGGGTCCGGGTGATACTATCTCAACATGGATACGTGGAAGACGTTATGCACACTTGCCAACTCTGGTGGCAATGCCAACCTATACGCCTTGTCTCCCACCTTATCAAGTATCTCAAATGGCCCTATATATCGAGGGCTCAACTTTCCCTTCTTCCCAAATCTCATAATTCCCTTCGAAGGGGAAACTTTCAAAAACACTGACTCACCCACCTCAAACTCTAGTGGTCTCCGTCTCTTGTCAGCATAACTCTTTTGCCTGCTCTGCGCTGTCCGTAACCTCTCACATATCAATTGGACGTCCTCAGAGGCTTGTCTAACCAAGTCGGGAGCAAAGATCTGTCTGTCACCAACCTCTTCCCATCCAATAGAGGAACGGCATCTACGCCCATACAATGCCTCATATGGTGCCATCCCGATACTCGCATGAAAACTATTATTATACGCGAACTCTGCGAGTGGCAAATGGTCATCCCAGGAGCCTCCAAAATCCAATGCACACTCTCTCAACATGTCCTCCAGGGTCTGTATAGTCCTCTCTGACTGACCATCTGTCTGAGGATGAAATACGGTGCTAAAATTCAACTGGGTCCCCATCACTTCCTGAAAATGTTCCCAAAAGTGGGAAGTGAAGCGGGCATCCCTATCAGAAACAACGCTCACTGGAATTCCATGTAGCCTCACTATCTCGCGCACATATAGGTTCGCTAACTGGCTCAGAGTATCGGTAGCTCTCATAGCTAGAAAATGGGCTGATTTCATCAACCGATCCACAATCACCCATATGGCATCATGACCTCTCCGGGTCCTCGGCAATCCCATCACAAAATCCATGGTGACATGCTCCCACTTCCATGTCGGTATCGGTAAAGGCTGCAATAACCCTGCAGGCTTCTGATGCTCTACCTTCACCTGCTGACAAACGAGACACTTAGCAACATATTCAGCAATGTGCTTTTTCATTCCCGACCACCAATAAACCTTTTGAAGGTTTTGATACATTTTGGTACCCCCTGGATGTATCATATACTTCGATGAGTGAGCCTCTGTCAGGATCAACCTTCTGATCTCTGCGTCATCAGGAACACATATCCTACCTCTGAACCTCAACAATCCATCCGAACTCAACCCAAAGTCCATCTCTATACCCCTCTGTATCTACCCGACAATATCACTACACTGCTGATCAACTCGCTGAGCCTGTCGGATTCGATCTACCATATCCGGTTCCAACTGCAGGCTAGCTATCATAAATCCACTATCAGCGTCAGGCAGGGTCATATCCAAACTGAGGTTCATGAACTGTTCCAACAGCTCGTGTTCCCTGATCATCATGAATGATACCATCCCGAGATGCTTCCTACTCAATGCATCAGCAACCACATTTTCTTTACTCGGGTGGTATAGGATTTCACAATCATAATCCTTTAACAGCTCGAGCCATCTCCTCTGTCTCATGTTCAACTCTTTTTGTGAGAACAGGTACTTAAGGCTCTTATGATCTGTATAAATCTGAAATCTCTCGCCATAGAGGTAGTGGCGCCATATCTTCAGCGCAAACACCACCGCTGCCAACTCCAAGTCATGGGTCGGGTAGTTCATCTCATGATCCTTTAACTGTCTTGATCCATAGGCTACTACCTTCCCATCCTGCATTAATACACATCCCAGTCCTAGGTGTGAAGCATCCGCATACACCGAGAAACCTCCTGAGCTGGTAGGAATGGTGAGTATTGGAGCTGTAGTTAATCTCCTTTTCAGCTCCTCAAAACTGTCTTCACACTTTGTGTCCCACACAAACTCTACATTTTTCCTCGTGAGACGTGTCAAAGGAGCAGCTAACCTCGAAAATCCCTCTACAAACCTTCGATAATGCCCAGCTAAACCCAGGAAACTTCTGATCTCTGTCACTGTCTGGGGTCTCTGCCACTGAACTACGGCCTCAATCTTAGATGGATCCACTGATACTCCATCCTTTGATACTATGTGGCCCAGAAAAGAGATCTGTTCCAACCAAAAGTCACACTTATTGAGTGTAGCGTACAACTTCTTCTCTCGGAGGGTTTGTAGCACTATCCTTAAATGCCTTTCATGCTCCTCTTTAGACCTTGAATACACCAGTATATCATCAATAAACACAATAACAAATCGATCCAAGTACTAGTGGAATACCTCATTCATCAAAGACATAAAAGCTGCGGGAGCATTCGTCAACCCGAATGGCATAACCATGAACTCATAATGTCCATACCGGGTGCGAAAAGCTGTCTTGGGTACATCTCCACCTCGTATCTTCAACTGATGGTACCCTGATCTCAGATCTATCTTGGAAAAGACCTGCGCTCCCTTAAGCTGATCCAACAAATCATCGATGCGTGGGAGGGGATACTTATTCTTGATGGTGGCCTTATTCAACAACCGGTAATCTATACACAGTCGGAGGCTTCCATCTTTCTTCCTTACAAACAGAACCGGTGCTCCCCAAGGTGAGACGCTCGGCCTGATGAACCCCTTCTCCAGCAACTCTTGTAATTGTTTCCTTAACTCCTCTAACTCAACTTGAGCCATTCTGTATGGTGGCTTGGACATCGGCTCTGTACCAGGTGCCAAATCTATACCAAACTCCATCTCCCTATCTGGAGGTAACCCTGGTAACTCATCCGGAAAGACATCTGGAAATTCCCTAACCACTGGTATGTCTTCCAATTCCGGACGTGCCTTATCCATCTCAATCACAAAAGTGATGAATCCTTCACATTATTCTTTCCACCATTAGTATCATAAATCATCACATCACATTCATAAATGAAATCAAATTTATCCTTCATACATCATGCATCAAGATTATACTCATCAAACTTATAAAAATCATGTTCTTTAATTTCATTTCACGAAATTAACTACAAGATTGTCTATCTTTGGAAACATCAAAGTTTTTGCATGACAATCCATAACAACATGATTGGCAGCCAACCAATCCATTCCTAGAATCACATCAAAATCACTCATGTTTAATAAAATTAAATCGGCTGCCATCTCTTTACCTCCTATCTTCATTTTACAATCCCTATATATATGCTCAGTCAACTGACTATCATTCATAGGGGTAGATATCAACAGCATCTTATCAAGCAGCGTGGGTTTTACATGCTTCAACAATTTACATGCAAAGGATGGCGAAATAAAGGAATGCATGGCACCAGGATCAAACAGTACATAAGCTTCTAAATCGAAGATTTGGATGGTACCTTTTACCACATCTGATGACTGATCTGCAGTATCCTGATCCAGTGCGTGCACTCGTCCTCTGCTTACACCCACTACTTGCTTCCCCTTTTTCCTCAGCTGTAGCCCTCCTCCTCGGAGCAGCTGTACCAACTGGAGCTCTCTCTGGTTCCTTGCCCTTTTGTGGGGCTCTCTCTATCATCTCTGGGCAATCTCTGATTACGTGCCCTGGCTTCCCACATCTGAAGCATACAACCTGAGCTCCGTAACATGGTAGAGTACCATGGTACCTACCACACTTGCCACATTGGTCTGTAGTAGGCCGTGGTCCTCCAATCACGATTCCCTTAGCTGGAGCAATGGCCAGATAAATGGGAGTATCAACTGTCCTCTCCCGGATCTCATCAATTCTCGGTCTCTTTCCAGAGAACCTCTTGCTCCCTTTATAGCTTAAGCCTCTATCCATCATAGGTCTCTTCTTATCTCTGTCCCTCATCTTACCAACCTTTCCAAACTCCGAGACGATTCTATTAACATCTTGTTCACATAATTGCGCCCTGCGCACTGCCTCCTCATAGGTCGGTATATCCAGGGAACCAATCTAGACCTGACGGTTGGTCTCAATCCATCCACAAACTTTTGGATCTTCTCGACCTCATTACTCATCGTGTTGGGATCATATCTGCCCAGGGATATAAAAGCAGTCTCATACTCATCCACAGTCCTGCTCCCTTGGGTCAGTCCCAAAAATGCCATCTTTAGCTTTCGCTGGGCGGTATCCGGGACATACTGTCTCCGGAAGGCCTCTAGAAACACATCCCAGCTGATCTCAATATGCCGGGCTCTCAAAATAGGCCTGGTGGATTTTCACCAATGTTCTGCTGATCCCTTCAGCATAAAAGCGGCAAATGCTACCATCTCGGTAGTAGTGCACTCAAAGAACCCATATAATTTCTCGATCTCATTGATCCAATCCTCAGCCGCTACTGGGTCCTTTACTCCACTGAAAGACGGCGGTCCAAACTTCTGGAACTGCCGCAGTCTATCCAAATCACATCCATATCCCCAACCTCTACTGCCTGGCATGGCAACCGGCGTAGGCACATCCTGTGTGGGTGGGGTATCTGTCGTCTGAGGTCCTTGGGCTTCCCTTACCCGTGCCTCAGGAGCTGCCGCCTGCTCGGCATCACCCTGTGTAGCGGGACTCTATCTACCGCCAACTCCAGGTAAAGATTGGGTGACCAATTCTAAAATCATCTCAATGCTCCGCTCAATCCTCGCGAAGCGAGCCTCAGTACTCTCGGGCCTCTCCTCTGGACCCTGTGGAGCGTGCTCAACGTCGACCTCCACCTCAACATCCTCCTGAGCCTCATGTGTTTCCGGCTCAACACGACCCCCAGGCCTACCTCTACGGCCTCGAGCTTGTGCTCTCATCCCTCTACCGCGACTGGTATTAGGCATACTTACTCAGTTCCCTACATTCACAATCAATTACTTAGTCAACCCATCGACATACACTATTTGTATCTAAACAAGCACAGTAACTTGGGGATGAAATTTTTTTCACTTATTAAGTATTTTAGACACGACACACGTCAAACCAACTCGAGCTCTGATACCAACTTCTGTCACGACCCTCAACTTACCAAAATACGTACAAATTTTTTGCATTTTCATGCATCAATCCTTAATCATCTTTCCTCGATCGTGAACAACCACACACTTAACAGTTGGGCTGTGTGTCGACGTCTAACTCACTCCACCATACCAATTCAATTTGAAACATTATTCATGAGTAAACACTTGTATAAATGTATATATATCAGAGTTGTTACATGTGTTTACATTGTTTTACATCCCCAGTAGTTACATACAAAATGCTACTGTGCTATGTCTAGTTTAGATACAAAATAATCCAAGTATGTATACCTTTAACGATGGGATGCAGCGGATTACCAAAAAGGAACGCCTCCAGTCACGCTCAATCTATACTCAAATCTCTGTAGAGAGGGGGAAAATAAGGGGGGTGAGCAAACCACACGCTCAGTAAGGCAATCATGCGAACAGGTAGATACTGTACTATCTACGTGATCGTGATGCCATGCTCAAAAGCATTTAATTCATTGTTTATCTCAAAACATGAGTGTATGATTGTGTTAATGGTATGTAAAGCATTCATGCTATTAAAATTCAGTGCACATTTCAACTCAAAGCATGGTATAAATCATCATGCATAATTCACAGTAAAAGCATGGCATTAAACATCATGCATTTTCACAATAAGGCATGGCATTAAACATCATGCATCCGTGCACTTTAGAAAACCATTAACAAATCAATTCAACATCAGGTCCCAACCCATCCCTCGGGCTTTCCTGACCACAATCACTTCAAACATGGATTTATTCTCAAATAGCATTAGACATGTGAGATAGGCAGTTCAACAATAGGTAATAACCTCAAGGCTTATGTACATAACCTGTGATACCGGCTACACGGATCAGGTGTGCGGGATATCACCACCATCTGCTTCCACACGGGAGGTGGGTCAAATCCTACCCGTCGGTCCATAGCAGATCTCGTCCGAAGACGGCACATCACATCACAACACGGTACAATGTACTCCATGCTACATGCACGGTACAACGTACTCCGTGGACCCCCAGCCTTATCCCTCGTTTGGGCTCATCAGGTGGATCTCCAACCCTTATCCCTCGTTCGGGCTCATCAGGTTGTTTTAACATGCCATGTCTCAAAACAATGCACGTGTGAGCCTATTTAATCGATGTGACACCAAGTCTACTCGAAGCTCCAAACACGGCAACATGCAAGGTGGGCATCCAGTGCGAGACAAACTCAAAGCACAATGCCAAAACAATATGAAATCCATGTGAAAACTAGTGCCTCATGCACTGTTTCATACTCACGAAATCATGTAGGTGGCTTAAAACTTGCAAAATATGGTTAACAAAACCAAAACATACTCATTTCTTTTGTAAATCATTTCAATGCTAGCCAACCTACCAATCATTTGCTAAAAAGAAATAAAACATGATTTCCAAAGAAATATGCTTTGTTTTCATGCACATTTCTCAAACTCCCAACTTTTACCCTTCAATCACCCAACAACAACATTTCCTAATCTCATGCATTCTAGCAAAACATTTATGCGCCCAAATTGCGCACAATATCTCTAAGAGTCCACACAATTCCCTTACCTCGATTTACTTAGTGTGACTCCTTTTTCTTTTAGCTTCTCACGCTCTTGGCCCAACTCGCCTCGGCGTATCCTCGGAAGCTGCGATTCATTCATTAAATCGATTGAGTTAACGTATTTAACCCATAATTGACCTCACTAGTCAACATTATTTACTTATGCATTTTACAAATGCCTTAACCCTCATTTTACCTCTTTTAGGTAAACCTCACAATTTATCCACTAACCACATCTTAAAATCATACCACAATCACTATTAATGATTTCTACATATCTCATTCATCATTAATCTCCATCAATTTCACCTTCTCACACTAAACCATTTCTAGGTCAAAATCATTCCAATGCATTCTAGATAGTTTCTAACCATCCATACTCATGCCAAACAACTCCAAAATCAATTAAATAAACAATGTACCATAATTGGAGTGTTAGAATCTTACCAAATTTGATTTCTCTTCTTGCTCCAATGCCAATGCCCTTAACTCCTCCAATACCAACAATGGAAAATTGCTTTCCAACTATGTTGTTCTTCTTTTTGATAGGAACAACTTTGTCTCTAATGGTCTCTCTTCAAACCTCACTGAAAATGGCTGATTTTTGAGAGAGAATGTTAGGTTTTGGGTTGAAAGTGGAAAGTTGTGTTTTTTCCCGAAATTTTCTGATTTCCAGCACTCCTTATATAGAAATAGCTTGAGGAGATCGATCTGGTCCAAGAGGAGATCGATCTGGTCCCTTAAAATCCCTCTTTTTCACTGCATTTTTAAGCCTAAGATCGATCTGTTGAAGCATGAGATCGATCTGTCAAGGCAGGAGATCGATCTGTCGAAGCATGAGATCGATCTGCTCCCAAACAGAGAGCTAAGGAGATCGATCTGGTACATTGGAGATCGATCTGCTCTATTCTTTCGCCCAAATAAGAGCATTCTGGCTCTTCTAGATCGATCTCTCATCCCATGAGATCGATCTGCCCTTCAAAATTTCCAGATTTCCTCTGCAACAACACTTACCAAACATCCTTAATTTGCTACCATGATCATTCCTTCATTCATTCATCTTTGAGACTTGAAAATGGCATCCATCCTCACTTCATACACATTAAAACTTGTGTAGGATCTTTGTGTGACCAATGGTACTTAATATAAACAAAAATGGAAGTGCACATCTTATGCAATTCTACTTCCATTTTACCAAACTACTCATAATCCATTCTCCACACATTCTCCACATGTTTAAGTCCATTACTACACATTCATATATAATGAAACTTGTATGTACAATTATCACTCTCATTACAAGTGTGTACATTACTTGTGGACTTACATCACATATACTTCATAGTACAACTCTATTTACACTTCTATGTACATATATACCCTTATACATATACGGGGTCTCACACTGTAAACCTGGAATGTCTCACCATAGAGATAGTGGTGCCATATTTTCAATGCAAATACTACGACCGCCAACTCTAAATCGTGGGTCGGGTAGTTCCTCTCATGATCCTTCAACTATCTCGATCCATAGGCTGCTACCTTCCCATCCTGCATCAATACACAACCCAGGCTTTGGTGTGAAGCGTCCGTATACATCAAGAAACCTCCTGAGCTGGTAGGAATGATGAGAATCAGAACTGTGGTTAATCTCCTTTTCAACTCCTGAAAGCTCTCCTCACATCTATTGTCCCACATAAACTCCACATTCTTCCTAGTGAGACATGTCAACAAAGCAGCTAATCTCGAGAATCACTTCACAAATAGTCAATAATATCTAGCTAAACTAAGGAAACTTCTTATCTCTGTTACTGTCTAAGGTCTCTGCCACTATATCACTGCCTCAATCTTTGATGGGTCCACTGACACACCATCCTTCGATACTATATGACCCAAAAAGGAGATCTGTTCGAACCAAAAGTCGCTCTTACTGAGTTTAGCGTACAACTTCTTCTCTCGGAGGGTCTGTAGCACTATCCTTAGGTCTCGTTCATACTCCTCTATAGATCTTGAGTACACCAATATATCATTAATAAACACAATAACAAATCGATCCAAATACTGGTGAAACACCTCACTCATCAAAGACATATAAGCTACGGGAGCATTTGTCAACCCGAATGGCATAACCATAAACTCATAATGTCCATACCGGGTGCGAAAAGATATCTTGGGTACATCCCCGGCAACGACGCCAAAAACTTGATAGGCCCTAGAGGTAATGTCCGCAAGTGCACAGGTCGTACAAGTAATAATGGGATTTGAGTCCCAAGTTATCGTCCCACAGAGAAGTTGACTAGCCTAATTAAGTACCGGTTAATCTTACCCTAAGTATATTCTAGCAAATTATGAGATTAAGGTGGGTGATCTACATAGCTCGAATTAAAAATACTGAAAGCAATAAAATAATAAAAGCTATAAACTAAAGAAAATTAAACCGAGCTGAAAATTACTTACTGAGCTCCATGCAATTAAAAACCAATACCTATGAAAATAATTAAAACAGTTAAAATTGATTAACGCAATTGAAATAAAATGCAATTATGAAAATAATAAAGCAAGATTAATTAAACAAATATTAAACTAACCTAAAATACAATTTAAACTAAACTAAAACTTAATGAAAATAAAGACTAAATTAAAAATGCATGAAACACATTTAATCTAAATTAACTCTAAATGCATCTAAACTAAAATAAAAGCCTAAAGCATTTAATATAAAATTAATTACTATAAAAATTAAGACTAAAAATTAAATTAATAGATTAAAACACTAGAACTAATCTAAATTGACAACTAACAACTAATCAAACTAGACTAAAAATGCAAGAAAAATGGATTATTGTGCATATGGTAAATGCCAAACAAAGCTTTAACAATTTTAAACCAACAAATTATCCCTCCAAATACTATTCACGTGTCTTCCAAATTATGTTTCAGTCAAGGCTTTCACGGTTTCGGCAAGGCGTGCAGCTGCATTCTCTTTTGGTCCAGGCTTTTGCCTGCTGTTCGGCCTCCATTCTCGGTATGCTATGTGTCTTGCTGTCTGCTGCTCCAGTTCTGCAATCGACTGTTGTTTCATGCTGCCCCAGGTGCTCTGTTCCAGCATTACTCTAGGCTTTCTCGGTCTGGTGTCTGGCTCCTGCTACATAGGGTGCTGCTCCAGCTGTGCTGCATGTCTGTGACTTCTCCTCCAGGTTCAACTGCTGCTGGTTCAAGCAACCTCTGCCCAGCTAGAAGGAAGTGTCATCCTTCACGAAATGTTCCTGCACTCTCGATCAGTCCAGGTGTGGTCTCGGTGTGCTCTGTCCTGCACTGCTGCATTCAACTGGGCACTGGTTACTGGAGTAAAATGCTCAGATAGCAGCTGTTGTTTAGGTGCTGCAATCCGCAATGCTCAGTAAAACAAAACGTGAAATAAGATAGAATACAACATAAAATGAATGAAACCAAAGCGTGATGAACAATAAATGAAACCAAACGAGAAAACAGATAAAACACAAACAAAAATTAATAACGTGTATGCTTAAGGCAGTGAATGAAAGATAGAAAGCATAAAAGGAATGAACCCAAAAACTAAAACAAAGAAAGAAAATAAATAGTAGAAGAAGTTGTGAACAGAGGAGAACAAAGGGGAGCTCTCGGATGCTTGCTAGTGCATTTGCCTTGCTCTCAGTTCATGGTCTGCTGCCAAGATCTCGGGTTTCTTTCATGGTTCATGAGATCAAACCAGCTCCCCACATTCTCGAGTAACAATGACAACTAACGAAAAGGAAGGAAAAAAACAACTCACAATGGAAGCAACTGAGAACCATTGAACCGAAAACAAACAAAAATAAAACTACAAATGGTAAGCAAAAATCGAGAACTATACTAGGAAATGAATGCTGTGCATTAGGACTTGAAAAATAAAAGACTGGATTATAACCAAACTGAGAAGAAGGATGAGTAAATGAGGCTACAAATCAACATGAAAAGCTTTTCATAAATGAAAACAAATGAAGATGAACAGTAATGTAGAACATGGTTTCGGGAAAAACTTCTAACAGTAATAACAACTAAACTAATCTAACTAAACTACTCTACCTACTTCTACACTAACACTACTCCTACTCCTAAAATTACATAAATTCTACTCCTAAAAATTACATACTCTTTCAATTTTCATCCATTCCTATTTATAAACACACTAGGGGTAAAACAGTAATTTCCACATCCTTGATGAGTTGCCATTTTTTTGGCCACTTGTCTTCACACCATTGACTCCTTGAAATGATATTTCCATGTCATCGGTCTTCTTGTCTAATTGGATGTGTTAGGTGGTATGACTCGTGTTGTCCGCGTGGCTCAATCTCGATTTTAGCCCAATTCTGATCCATTTTCTACCGAAATATTAAAAATTCATTCGGATTTAATTTATCTGCAAACATGAGAATTTTAATTAAATAAAGGGGATAATTAACAAAATAATTGGGGATTTAAATAATTAATTAGGAAATTAAGCAAAAATAATTCTAAAATTATAGAATTATCACAACCCGAATGGCATAACCATAAACTCATAATGTCCATACCGGGTGGGGAAATATATCTTGGGTACATCTCCATCCCGAATTCTCAACTGATGGTACTCAGATCTTAGATCTATCTTAGAAAAGACCTGCGCTCTCCTAAGCTGATCCAACAAGTCATCGATGCATGGAAGGGGATACTTATTCTTGATGGTCGCCTTATTCAATAACCTGTAATCAATATACAGTCGGAGGCTTCCATCCTTCTTTCTTAGAAACAGAACCGATGCTCCCCAAGGTAAGACGCTCGGCCTGATGAACCCCTTCTACAGTAACTCCTGTAACTGCTACCTTAATTCTTCCAACTCAACTTGAGTCATTCTATATGGTGGCTTGGATATCGGCTCTATACCAGGTGCCAAATCTATACAAAATTCCATCTCTATATCTGGAGGTAACCCTGGTAATTCATCCGAAAGGACGTCGGGAACTTCCCTGACCACTGGGATGTCTATCAACTCCAGACATGCCTTATCCATCTCAATCACATAAGCAAGGAACCCTTCACATTATCCTTTCCACCGTTAGTAACACAAATCATCTCATTAACATATATAGTGGATATATAAATTCATCTCTCAAATAACATGTATTAAGATCACACTCTTTTATTCATAGTAAACATGTTCTTTCACTTTATTTCACAAAGGTTACAACAAGATTTTCTATCTCGAGAAACATCAATGTTTTAGCACGACAATCCATAACAACATGGTTTACAGCCAGCCAATCCATTCCTAGGATTACATCAGAATCACT
Source organism: Firmiana major (assembly GCA_033439115.1). Taxonomy (NCBI): domain Eukaryota; kingdom Viridiplantae; phylum Streptophyta; class Magnoliopsida; order Malvales; family Malvaceae; genus Firmiana; species Firmiana major. Next base: position 48,476,957 of record CM065905.1, read on the forward strand.
CATATTTAATAAAATTAAATCGGCTACCATTTCTCTACCTCCTATCCTCATCTTACAATTTCTATATACATGCTCAGTCAATTGACTATCATTCATAGGGGTAGATATCATCAACATCTTATCTAGCAGTGTGGGTTTTACATGCTTCAATAATTTATGTGCAAAGGATGGCAATATAAAGGAATACGTAGCACTAGGATCAAACAATACAAATGATCCTAAATTAAAGATTTGGATGGTACCTTTAGCCACATCTAAAGACTGATCCGCAGTGTCCTGGTCTAGTGCATCCACTAGTCCTCTACTCACACCCACTGCCTGCTTCCCCTTTTCCTCAGCTGTAGCCCTCCTCCTCGAAGCAGCTATACCAACTGGAGCTCTCTCTGGCTCCTTGCCCTTCTATGGAACTCTCTCTATCATCTTTGGGCAATCCCAGATTATGTGCCCTGGTTTCCCACATCTGAAGCATACTGCAGGAGGTCCATAGCATGGTCGAGTACCATGGTACCTACCACACTTGCTGCACTATTCTGTAGTAGCCCGTGGCCCTCCAATCATAATTCCATTAGCTAGAGCTATGGCCGGATAGATGGGAGGATTAACTGTCCTCTCTCGAACCACCTCAATCCTCGACCTCTTCCCAGAAAACCTCTTTCTTCCCTTATAATTGAAGCCTCTGTCTAGTACTGGTCTCTTCTTATCTCTATCCCTCACTTTACCAACCTTTCCAAACTCTGAGCCAATCCTCTCAACATCTTGTTCACACAATTGTGCTTTGCGCACTGCCTCCTTGTAGGTCGGTATATCTAAAGGAACCAATCTGGACCTGCTAGTTGGTCTCAGTCTATCCACAAACTTCTAGACCTTCTCGACCTCATTACCCATCATTTCAGGATCGTATCTACCTAGGGTGGTAAAAGTCGTCTCATACTCATCCATCATCCTGCTCCCTTGGGTCAGTCCCAAAAATGCCATCTTTAGCTTTCGCTGTGCGGTATCTGGAACATACTGTCTTCAAAAAGCCTCAACAAATACATCCCAGCTACTCTCTGTATGCCGGGCTCTCAAAATAGGCCTGGTGGATTTCCACCAATGTTCTGCTGATCCCTTCAGCATGAATGTGGTGAACGCTACCATCTCGGCAGTAGTGCACTCAAAGAACCCATATAACTTCTTAATCTCATTTATCCAATCCTCTGTAGCTAATGGGTCCTTAACTCCACAAAAAGACGATGGTCTAAACTTCTAAAATTGTCGCAGTCTATCTAAATCACATCCGTAACCCAAACCTCTACTGCCCTGTGGTATAGCAACAGGTGTAGGCACATCCTGTGCGGGTGGGGCTGTAGGTATATCTGTCGTTTGAGGTCTCTGGGCTGGCCGTGCCCGTGCCTCAGGAGTTGTCGCCTGCTCAGCATCACCCTATGTAGTGGGACTCTACCTGTCCCTAGCTCCAGGTAAAGATTAAGTGACCAACTCCAAGATCATACCTATAGTCCGCTCAATCCTCGTGAAGCGAGCCTCAGTACTCTCAGGTCTTTCCTCTGGATCCTATGGAGCATGCACAACCTCAGCCTCGACTTAAATCTCTTCCTGAGTCTCATGTGTTTCTAGCTTTACACGACCCCCAGGCCTACCTCTACGCGCTCTAGCTTCCGCTCTTGCCCCTCTACCACGACTAGTATTAGGCATAATGCTCAATTCCCTACATTCACATCAATTTCTTAGTCAACCCATTAACACACACACAATTGTATCTAAACAAGCACAGTAACATGAGGATGTAATTTTCAAACCTATTAAGTGTTTTGGACACCGACACACATCAGACCAACTCAGCTCTAATACCAACTTCTGTCACGACCCTCACTTGCCAAAAATCACCAAAATTTTTTTGCTTTTTATACCTTATTTATTATTCGTTCTTACCTTACCTCGATCGCGATCAGGTACACTCTAGACAGTTGGGCTGTGTGTCGATGTTTAGCTCATCCAACTATGATAATTTAATTTGCATTATAATTTAGAAGTAAACACTTGTATAAATAAATCAGAGTTGTTGTTTACATGTGTTTACATTACTTTACATCCCCAATGGTTACATTCAAAATGCTACTGTGCTATGGAAAGTTTAGATACAAAATTATACGAGTGTGTATACCTTACGTGATGGGATGTAACGGATACCAAAAAAGAAACCTCTAGTCACCCACAGTCTATACTCAATGCTCTGTAGAGAGAGGAAAATAAGGGGGTGAGCAAACAACATGCTCAGTAAGGCAATCATGCGAACAAGTAGATACTGCAGAATCTACGTGATCGTGATGTCATGCTCAAAACCATACAATTTCTCATTCACACCTCAAAAGAATTAGTTCATGCTTGTGTTAATGACATGTAAAGCAAATCATGCTATTTAATTCAGTACACAAATCAAATTCAAAGTATGGAAAACCAACATACGTATTTCACAAGTAAGGCATGGAAAATCATCATACATCAGTGCACTTTAAAGCCATTATCATGCTTTCTCATCTCAATAAAATTAACACTTGTCAGGACTCGGCCCCTCCCTCGGACTGTCCTGACTCGCAATACATTTCAAAACATGGATTCATTCATAAATAAGAGACATGTACGATAGGCAATATAACGGGGAAGTATCCTCTAGGACTATGGCCATATCCTCTATGATCTCAGGCTACAATGATCAGGTGTGTGGGGTATCTCCTCTATCTGCCTACACACGGGAGGTGGGTTACGTCCAGCCCGCCGATCCATAGCAGATCTAAACATCATCCGAAGACGACATATCACAATCTCAACACGGTACAACGTACTCCATGCTACATGCACAGTACGATGTACTCCGTGGACCCATATCATCACATCATATCACACCACATCTCAATATGCATGTGCAAGCCTATTTAATCGGTGCGACACCCAGTCTTCTTGAAGCTTGTAGCACAACTATCAATCATGTCATAAAACCATGTGCGAGTAATCTCAAGCACGACAACAAATATGGTGGATATCTAATGCGAGCTATGCTCCAACACCATGTCAAAACCGGTATCAAATCTGTACAAGCTAAGCTCTAGCACAAAATCATAGAAATCCATGTGAAAACTAGTACGAGCTAAGCTCCAACACTCATATATTTACAAACACACCAAATCTCGTGCGAGTTTTACTCTAGCACGCTTTCATTCTCATGAAATCCAGTAGGTGGCTCAATTCTTTGCAAAGCATGGTTATAAAATCAAATCAAGTCATTTCTTACGCAAATCATTTCAAATGTTAGCCAACCTACTAATCACTTGCTAAAAAGTAATAAAACAGGATTTTCAAAGCATCGTGCTTTTAGTTTTCATGCATATTTCTCAAAACCCAACACTTTGCCCTTTAATCACTCATTTCGTTTCCTATTATCACATACATTCTATAAAACATATCGCGCCCCAAAATGCGCACAGATATCTCTAAGAGACCACACAATTCCCTTACCACGATTTACTCGGGGTGCGACTCTCTTCCTCTTAGCTACTCGAGCTTTGGCTCAACTTGCTCCTGTTGTAACCTCGGGAGCTATAAATCATTCACCAATCACTTGAGTTAATGTTGCTAACTCAAATTTTGACTTCAACTAGTCAATATATTTCATTGAGCCTATTTCGTTAAGTTTGGCCCATTTTTGCATTTGGCTATCATCAAGCCATTTCCAACCAATTCATCTAGTAACTCATTTAGTTACTTGTTTAGGACTTGATGTGAATTACACTACCCTTACTCTCTCATTCATTTATGCATTTTACCTAATGCCTTAAATGCATATTTTACCCTTTTTGGGTAAGTTTCACAATTCATTCTGTAACACCATCTTAAAATCATAGTCACAACACCATTATCACCTTAAGATATCTCATTCATCATTAATTCCAATACACTTCACTTTCTCATACTAGGTCATAATTGTTCCTTTGCATTCTAGGTAGTTTTCTAACAATAATATACGTACCAACTACTCCAAAATCAATAACTAAACAAATCAACTTGGGTTGGTGCTTTAGAAACTCACCTGGCTTGATTTCCTCCTTGTTCCTTAAATCCAGCAAATGGGGTAATGACTCTAAGCTATGTTGTTCTTCTCTTTGATGTGAACAACTTTGTATCCAATAGCTTTCCCTCTAATCCTTATGAAAATGAGTGGATTTAAGATTGAGAAAGGTAGGTTTTTGGAATCGAAAATGGAAGAATGTGGTTGTTCCCGTGAAATGCAGATTTCATCTGTTCCTTTTTATAGAAATAGCTTAATAAGATTAATCTGCATTGGGTGGAGATCGATCTGGTCTTCTTAAATCCCTCATTTTCAAGACATTTGAAGGCATGAGATAGATCTGTCGAGGGCTTAAGATTGATCTGCTTTAGTGAATAAGATCGATATGCTTCAATAGGACAGGATCAATCTGTTTCAGGCAGAGAGCTAAGGAGATCGATTTGGTCTTAAGAGGAGATCGATCTGCTCCAACCCGAGAGCTAAGGAGATTGATCTGCTTGAGTTGAGGATCGATCTGGGCTTGATAGAGGCAAATATAGATCGATCTGGGGAATTTGAAAGATCGATTTACCTTGCATATTTCACTCCAAATTGCCTCACTTTGCACAAGAGATCAATCTTCTTTGAATGGGAGATCGATCTGGCCTTCATTTTCTGCATTTCCACTGTAGTGTTTCCCAAAATTTTCAAAGGTTAACTTGACTTTGATTGCTTGACTAGTCATTTTGCAATCCATATCCATCTAGAGCTTGGTAAGGCTTATTTCCTATGACTTTCACAGTATGAAACTTGTATGTATCACGTGGAAATAAAAAAGGTTTGTATAATTCCTCGTTTTACACTCATTTATACTTTTTTCATCCTTATACTCATTCTGTATGCTTGAGGCTTCATTTGTTTAATTTCGTGGCTACTTCAGCCCTTATTTAACTTTCATATTTACTTGCTCGAAAATCATCCATTTTATTAATTCCATTCACATATATACAAAAATATACATATATGGGGTCTCATACCTTTGCTCCTTCAATCCAACAAATGAAATGTTGACTCCAAGCTATGTTGTTATTCTTCTCACAATGAACAACTTTGCTCTAATAGGTTTTCCTCAATTTTTTTGAAGAGGTTGCATTCTAGAGAGTGAAAGCTTGGTATTTTGGGTAAAAATAGAAGAAGTGTGTTGGTTTATTTAAGAAAGAGGTTTTGTCGTGGGGTTGTTAAAGATTGAGAGTGATGAGATCGATCTACTAGGGTGAAGAGATCGATCTTCCTTTAGTTTTAGCCATCGAATTCTCAGGTTTGAAATGAGAGAGATCGATTTGCTCATTGTGTAGAGATCGATCTGCCCATTGGGCAGAGATCGATCTTAGCTTGGCAGAAGCTTGAGGAGATCAATCTACTCATGTGGATAGATCAATCTGCTTATGTGGAGAGATCAATCTGCTCTTGACATAATTAAATGGAGATCGATCTGCACATAACAAGGGATCGATCTGGGCATGGTAGAGGTAAATGCAGATTGATTTGTTCATTGGGGAGATTGATTTGCTCATTGGGGAGATCGATCTGCTCAATACGAAGATGGATCTAGCCTTGGCAGCTTCACTTGGAATTATTTTGCTTGTACAAGGGATCGATCTACCTTGGATAGGAGATCGATCTGGCCTTCATCTGGGGCATTTCCTACCGCATTTTTCTAGATTTTCCAGGGGAGAACTTGCATTCGATTGCTTCACTATTCATTTTGCAATCTATTCACTCTTCGAGCATGGAAAGGTTTATTTCTTATTAGTTTCATGTTATGAAACTTGTTTGTATTGCTTGAAATCAGAATAGATACACAAAATTCACAATCCATTCTTTATAATTTCGTGTTTTAAATCCTTATCTCTAGTCTGGATGCTTTAAGTTCTATTCATTTAGTTTATAGCCACTTCAACCCTTATTTAACCTCTACATGCATCCTTGATACTCATTCATTCTCATTGCAATACATTCACATTTATATAATCCAAAATAATTTGTCTTAAACTTTCATGTACATATAATTAAGTTATACAAATGTGGGGTCTCACAATCTCCCCCACTTAAGAAAATTTGGTCATCCAAAAGAAAATTTGGTCTTCCAAATTGGAACCAATTCAATCCATGAACAGCTCAGGATACTTCTCCCGCATCAAATTCTCTAACTCCTATGTAGCTTCCTCTACAGTGTGGTGCTGCCAAAGGACTTTCACTAAGGGGATCATCTTCGATCTCAACACCTTTTCCTTCTTATCCAATATCCAAACTGGCTTCTCAACATACATCATGCTCTCGTTGAGCTTAAACAACTCATATCTTACCACATTTGCTGGATCCGGGTGGTACTTCTAATACATAGAGATATGGAAGATGTTATGAACGCTTGCTAGCTCAGGTGGCAATGCTAGCCTGTAGGCCTTATCTCCCACTCTATCTAATATCTCAAAGGGTTCAATGTAACGAGGAGTTAACTTTCCTTTCTTTTCGAACCTCGTTATACCCTTGAAAGGAAAAACTCGTAAAAACACCGATTCACCCACTGTGAACTCTAATGGTCTTCGTCTCTTATCAGCATAACTCTTTTGTCTGCTTTGAGCTATCTGTAACCTCTCACAAATCAATTGGACATCTTAAGAGGTTTGTCTCACTAAATCGACAGCAAATATCAGTCGGTCACCAACCTCTTCCCATCAATAGGGGAACGGCATCTTCGGCCATACAAAGCCTCATATAGTGCCATCCCGATACTCGAATGATAACTATTATTATAGGCAAACTCTGTGAGTGGTAAATGGTCATCCCAATGGCCTCCAAAATCCAATGCACACACTCTCAACATATCCTCAACTGTCTGTATAGTCCTTTCGGACTGACCATCTGTCTGAGGATGGAACGCTACGCTAAAACTCAACTGGGTCCCCATCGCTTCCTAAAAGTGTTCCCAAAAATGGAAAGTGAGGTAGGCATCCGGATCAGAAACAATGCTTACTGGAACACCATGTAACCTCACTCTCTCGTACATATATAGTTCCACCAGTGTACTCAGAGTATCGATGGCTCTCATAGCTAGGAAGTGTGCCAACTTCATCAATCTGTCCACTATCACCTAAATAGCATCGTGATTCCTGCGGGTCCTAAGTAAACCCATCACAAAATCCATAGGGACATGCTCTCATTTCCAAGTCGATATAGGTAGAGGTTGTAATAGCCCTGCAGGCTTCTAATGCTCTACCTTCACCTGCTGACAAATGAGACACTTAGCCACATATGTAGCTACATCTCTCTTCATTCCTGACCACCAATACACTCTTTGGAGGTTCTGATACATCTTCTTACTTCCCGGATGCAGTGTATACTTTATTGAATAAGCTTCTGTCAAGATCAATTTCCTGACCTCTAGATCTTTGGGAACACATATCCTACCCCTGAACCTCAGAAGTCCATATGAACTCAACTCAAAATCAGTTTCTGTACCCCTCTCTATCTGCCCGACAATATCACTGTACTATTAATCAATCCGCTGAGCCTGTCGAATACGATCTACCAGATCTGGTTCCAACCACAAGCTAGCTACCATAAAGCCATTATCAGCATCAGGGGGTCACATCCAAACTAAGGCCTGTAAGCTATTCCAATAGCTCATGTTCCCTGATCATCATATATGATACCAACCCGAGATGCTTTCTACTCAATGCATCAGCTACTACATTTGCTTTGCCTGGGTGGTATAAGATCTCGCAATCATAATCCTTTAGAAGCTTGAGCCACCCTTTTTGTCTCATGTTCAATTCCTTTCGTGAGAACAGATACTTAAGGCTCTTTTGGTCGGTAAATACTTGAAATTCCTCACCATAAAGATAATGGCGCCATATTTTCAAGGCAAATACCATGGCCGCCAACTCTAGATCGTGGGTCAGGTGGTTCATCTCATGATCCTTCATCAATACACAGCCTAGTCCTTAATACGAAGCATCTGTATAAACAAAAAAACCTCCTAAGCTGGTAGGAATGGTGAGAATTGAATCTGTGGTTAATCTCTTCTTCAACTCCAGAAAACGTTTCTCATATTTATCGTCCCACACAAATTCAATATTCATCCTTGTGAGACGTGTCAATGGAGTAGCCAATCTCGAGAAACCCTCCACAAACCGTCAATAATATCCAGCTAAACCTAGGAAACTTTTGATCTTCATAACTGTCTGGGGTCTCTACCACTGAACTACTGCTTCAATCTTGGATAGGTCCATTGACACACCATCCTTCGACACAATATGACCCAGAAAAGAGATCTGTTCTAGCTTAAAATCACATTTACTGAGTTTAGCGTATAACTTCTTCTCCTGGAGGGTCTGTAGCACTATCCTTAGGTGCTGTTAATGCTCGTCTCTCGATCTTGTGTACACCAGGATATCATTGATGAACACGATAACGAACCGATCTAAATACCGATGAAACACGTCATTCATCAATGACATGAAACATGTGAGAGCATTCGTCAACCTGAATGGCATAACCATAAACTCAAAGTGACCATACCGGGTGCGAAAAGCTGTCTTAGGTACATCTCCATCTCGAATTCTCAGCTGATAGTACGCGATCTCATATCTATCTTAGAAAAGACCTCTACTCCCCGAAATTGATCTAACAAATCATCGATGCGTGGAAGAGGATATTTATTCTTAATGGTTGCCTTATACAACAACCGATAGTCAAAACAGAGTCGGAGGCTTCCATTATTCTTCTTTAAAAATAGAATCGGTGCTCCCTAAGACGATACACTCGATCTGATGAACCCCATATCCAACAACTCCTATAACTGCTTCTTCAGTTCCTCAAACTCAATGGAAGCCATTCTGTACGGTGGCTTGCATATCGACTCTGTACCAAGTGCCAAATCTATACAAAACTCCATCTCTCTATCTGGCGATAACCCTAGTAAATCATCCGAAAAGACATCTGGGAATTCCTTGATCACTGGGATGTCTCACAAATCTGGGCATGCCTTATCCGTCTCAACCACGTACGCAATATAACCTCTCAAAATATCAATCATTAAATTAGTATAGAAATTTATCTGTTTACTTACAACCACAACTGCTTTTTTGACTTTTCAAGAAGATTTTACATTTCATTTCTCGGGGAAACTTACGGTGACGCTATCTACCCCCTGAAAATGTTACCATCTTAGAAAAATAATCTACTACAGCACGGTTTGCAGCCAACTAATCCATTCCTAGGATTACATCAAAGTATTCATATACATTAAAATGAGGTCGGTCGGTATTTTCTTTTCCCCTACTCTTAACTTACAATCTCTAAATACATACTCCACTAGATGATTATTGTTCATGGGAGTGCTTATTAGCGTCCTCCTACTTAACGGGGTAAGCTTCACATACTTAAATAATTTACATGCAAATGCAGGTGATACAAATGAATGCGTGGCACCTGGATCTATTAAAACATAAGCTTCAAGATTAAAGATCAAGATGGTACCTTTCACAACATCTAAAGACTGATATGTAGTATCCTAGTCCAAGGCGTGTATTCACCCTCTACTAACTACCTGTTTCCCTTTCTCTTCAGCTATCGCTCTCTATCTCAGAGTAGGAGTATCAGCTGGAGCTCTCTCTGGCTCTTTGCCCTTCTGTGAGGCACTCTCAGTCATTTCTAGACAATTTCGAATCACATACCCTGGCCTCTCACATCGAAAACATACTTTCAGGGGATCTATAACATGGTCGAGTTCCATTATACCTACCGTATTTGTTGCACTGTTCTGTAGTAGGTCATGGCCCTCCAATGACTATTCCCTTTACTGGAGCTATGGCCGGATACACAGGAGGCTTAACTGTCCTCTCCCGGATCTCCTCAATCCTCAACCTCTTCCCAAAAAATCTCTTGCTTCCTCTTTAATTGAAGCCTCTATCTACTGTATATCTCTTCTTGTCTCTGTCCCTTACTCTACCAACTTTTCCAAACTTTGAGGTAGCCCTCTCAATATATTGCTCACACTACTGTGCTCTGTGCACTGCCTCATTGTAGGTCGGTATGTCAAAGGGAACCAATTGAGACCTGATGGATGGTCTCAGTCTATCCACAAACTTTCGAACCTTCTTGACCTCACTGTCTATTGTATCAGGATCATACCTGCCCAAAGAGATAAATTTAGTCTCATACTCATCCACCGATCTGCTCTCCTTGGTCAAATCCAATACCTCCATTTGCAGATTCTGCTGCGCAATATCAAGAACTTATTACCTGTGAAAGGCCTCCAAAAACACATCTCAGTCGATCTCTATATGTCAGGCTCTCAAAATGGGTCTAGTAGACTTCCACCAACGCTCTACCGATCCTTTCAACATGAATGTGGCAAACGCTACCATCTTGGTAGTAGTGCACTCGAAAAACCCATACAGTTTCTCTATCTCATTTACCTAGTCCTCCCCAACTACTGGGTCCTTAACTCCACTGAAAGATGGCGGGTTAAATTTTTGAAACTGTTATAACCTATCTAGGTCACATCCATAACCCTAATCTCTTCTACCCTGTGGTGGAGTAACAGTAGAAGGTGTTTCCTATACTGGTGGGGGTGTGGAAGTATCTATAGTCTGAGGTTTTTAGGCTCGCTGTGCAGACATCTCAGGAGCAGCCACCCGTTCAACATCACCTCGTGTAGCTGGCCCTTGCCCGCCCCCAGCACCAAGTATCGTATGGGTAATCAATTCTAAAATCACCTTCAAGCTCCACTCTATTCTCGCGAAGCGCACCTCAATACTCTCGGGTCTCTCTGTCAGACCTGTAGAGCATGCTCAACATTCGCCTCCACCTCTACCTCCTCGTGAGCCTTATGTAGTATCGGCTTAGCATGGCCTGCAGGCCTACCCCTTCGGCCTCTTGTTTGTGCTCTCGCCCCTCTAACATGACTAGTATTAGGCATTATGCCAAGATTCTTACATTCACAATCATTTCTTAGTCAAACCCATCTCAATATACACAATTGTATCTAGACAAGCATAGTAACATGAGGATATAATTTTCCTAATTGTTTTGTCACCGACACACATCAGACCAACTTTACTCTGATACCACCTCTGTCATGAACCTCAACCTACCTAAAATCCACTATAAATTTTTTTCTTTTATTATTTGGTCCGTTTCTTATTATTTGTTCTTTACCTTTACCTTACCCGATCGTGAACAGCTACACCACCAACTGTTGGGCTGTGTATCGATGTCAATCTCATCCAATCATATCATTTCAAATTACAATTCATTTAAATGTAAACACTTGTATTTCTAAATCAGAGTTGTTGTTTACATGTGTTAATAATCTTTTACATCCCCAAAAATTACATTCAAATATATTACTGTGCTTTGACATGCTAGATACAAAAACTATACAAGTGTGCATATCTTGTGTGATGAGATGCGGCAGACTCCAAAATCCAATCCTCAGTCACTCTCTATTTACTGAAAGTGCTCTGTAGAGGAGGTAAATAAGGGGAGTGAGCAAACCACGCGCTCAGTAAAGCAATCATACGAGCAGGTAAATAACTGTACTATCTACGTGGTCGTGATGCCATTTTTAAATTACACATTTACTTGTCATACTCCAAAACATAAGTTTATGCTTGTGTTCATGACATCTTAAGTAATTCATGCTATTTAATTCAGTGCACAGTCCTTAAAACATAGAAGGAAAAATCATCATGCGTAAAACGAAATTAAGGCATAGTAAATCATCATGCAAAGTGCACCTATAAAGCATTTCTAATCTCAACACAAACCGATACAAAATCATCACTCGTCAGGACTGAGCCTCTCACATGGACTATCCTGACCCACAAACACATTTCAAAACATGGGTTTCTCATTCAACAAAAGACATGTTAGATAGGCATACAATATCAATAAGGGTAATAACTAGGACTATGGCCATATACTCTGTGATCCCAGGCTACACGGATCCTAGTGTGCGAGGTATCACCTTTATCTACTTCTGCACGGGAGGTGGGTCACGTCCAACCCGCTGGTCCATAGCAAAGTATCCATCATTCGAAGATGGGATATATATAATATCACACACGGTACAGTGTACTCCATGCTACTTGCACGGTACAACGTACTCCGTGGACCCATATCATCACATCATACAATGCCAAATCTCAATACGTACGTGCAAGGCTATTTAATCTGCCTGGCACATAGCCTACCCGAAGCTCCCAACATGGCTCTCAACATGTCATAAAACCACGTGCGAGTAATCTCTAGCATGACTACAAGTATAGTGGACATCTAGTGCGAGTTATGCTCCAGCACCATGTCAAAACTGATATGAAAACTAGTGCGAGCTAGGCACTAACACAATGTCATAAAATCCATGTAAAACTCTAGTGTGAGTATCGCTTCAGCACTAATGCATGTATAAAACACGTCAAATCTCATACGAGCAACGCTCTAGCATGCTTCGTCTCCACAAAACTCATGTAGGTGGCTCAATCTTTGTAAAGCATGGTTATAAAACCAAATCAAGACATTTTTGTGCAAATCATTTCAAATGCTAGCCAACCTACCAATCACATGCTTAAAAGCAATAAGAAGTTATTTGATTAATAAAGGAATTGAATAAGGAGTGAGTGATTAATAAAATATTTATATTTTAGGTGATTGAGGGTCGCTGATTACTTTATTTACCCGAGTTTTAATTTTAAATGCTCTATTAATTTTTAGGGTTTTAAACTCTCTTACTCCAAAAATAATTCCTTACCTTATCCCTAGCCTTGTTACAACCCTTGAATAAAGTCCTTTTAATTTGTGTTATGCATGAATACTAAGTAGTGGAGATTAGATGATATGCAAGCTTATGGTAGGACATGTTTATGGAATGAATGTGAGTGAAATACTTATCCTTTAAGCGCTTGAGTGAACAGAGAGATTAGTGTGGGGATCTACCAAATTAGTTTGCTTCGTTTTGATTGAAATTGCTATGTTGGCAAATTCTTGAGATTGTTAAGGATTTTGATTCATGAAAAGTTATGCTTCTCGAAAATGTTAGTTGATTTTTTGTTTCTAGTTTTTGTAAACTTGATGTGATTGAAAAGTTTTAAAGGGTGATTTAGTCTTAGATTTTGAATTTGCTCGAGGACGTACAAAAAATTTAAGAGTGGGGGAATTTTATGAGTGTCATATTTTTATTATTTATTTCCTTCTACATTTTAATATTTATCTATGTTTCTCATGTTAATTAGAGTACTTATGTTAATTTTGTGATTTTGGCAGATAAATTGGGTTTCAAGAGCTTAACCGAAGAAATTGGACAGTTTTATCACTGTTTGGAATTTTGGATTTAAATGGAGTTCCAGTCCTCCAAATTATGCAAAGTCAGGCATAGTGAAACGCTGACTTACTGATTTACAACTCTGAAGAAGGGCCCAAGATCCAATTCGGCCTATTTTCCACTCTAAAACCAGCTGTGAAGAGAAAGCCTGAATATGTAACCCTTTTTCCTACTTGTAATAGGATTGTCGAATTTAGGTTTTTTTTACTATATATATATAGTTCCATTTTCTTTAGGGAAAATTAGAAAATAGACAGAAGAGGGTAACAGTCAAAAGAAAAAAAACTAATTCACCATCTCTATATTTTTATTTTCGTTTTTAATAATCATGTGTTGCTAAACCCTTTATTCAGTTCAAGGGAATTGAATCCAGTAAACTTCAACAATTGAGAAACACGGTTTGTTTAAAACTATCTTTTGATTCAATTATCTATCATTTTCTATTTTAATTGATTTGATTGCATGAGAAAATTATATGATTTAGCTAGTTAGATAATCTTCGCATGTGATTATATGCTATCTGAAATTTTCACAATCCGTAATTGTTGTGATTGAAATCAGAATCAGTAGCATTTAGGGTTCGTCGACTCTAAGTGAAACAATAGAACGGATTAAACATTCAACGTGTGGCTGGAGTGTTATTCAGTTAGTAATCTTCCTAGAGTGTTAATGCTATTCATAGTCTAAATAGGATTGCGTCAAAACCGATTTGATTAGGGATAAGAATTTAATTCGGGTGCTGGGCTTGAGTTAATGATAGTAGGGAAGAATAGATATTATATTGCTGGGAGATAATACCTAAGCTAATTAATTGAAGACAAGATGGTAAATTAGGTGTTAATGATGAATTGTTAGTTACTGGATAGTTCCATTGAATCGAAGTTGTTAATCTTTGTTTATTCTCTTCCTAATTAATTAAATATCAATTCTGTTTAAGGATTTTAATTATGTTAAATTAATCCCCCCAATTATTTTATTTATTGCATGATAATTAATCCACAGTCTCTAGGGTTCGACTTGGATTTGTCGCTACTACAAAATTTTGGTAAGACCAGTAATTTAAATTTGGTTAAATTCGACACTTACCATTGTGTAACTTATTCCATGACAAGCTAAGGATTGTGTCAATTCTCTTATATTTGTGTTGAATGATTGATTTTAGCACATACATGATTTTTATCAGATTTACATGTTTTCGGTAAGAGTGTCGGGTTATCGAATTTCAAAGTTTTCTCGTATCTTGATTTTGCACCCTGATCTATAAACTATGAGTTATGTTAGCATGATTTGTGAAGTGTTCTGATTTTAAATGGGATGTTTAATAAGACTCATTTTTATTCCCCGCGATTTATGAAATCATTACCTTTTTACACTTAAAACTGAAGCTTATGCATAGTTTAAAAAGCGCATGATGTAATTACAAGATAACTTTGATTTACCCCAACATGGTATTTTATTAGCTTCGGTTATATGTCTTCTTTACTGAGCGTGTGGTTGCTCACCCATTTCTTTCAAACATTTTAGATTAACTCGTGGGTGAACTGTTCGGAGTTTGTTGATTCCTCGTGCTAGGTGCGCGGTTCTCATGCTTAAGGTATACACAACAACGAGTGTAAAGTTTTTGTTTCAAACTTGTATATATGCATAGACTTATGTAATAGTCATTTGGGATGTATTAGCTGATTTTAGAGTATTGTTTCTATGTTAGGGTCATTTACTTATATAGGTAATACTTCGTAAATTGATTCAAAACCTTAGTGATTATGCTTTTGTCAATAGTTAGTTATTTGGCATTATGTGATATCATTTCGAGTACAAATGTGGTTGCTGATGTGAAATGTGATTAAAAGGGATGTTAGTTGTGGATAAATAGGGTTGCTGATATGATTTGGGATTATGTTGATATTATATAGTGAACAATGATGGTTGTCGTTGTGAGATTTGATCATGTGGTTGGGGATTGAGGTTATTAGTTGCCATATTGCTCTCATTTGAAGGTTGGGTTAGGTCCAATTGCAATCATTATGCTTCCAAAATTTCTAAAAAATTTTAGGACTTTAATAAATTTCGTTACCTAATAGTTTAAAAGCCTTAACCTATATCGGACACAAAACTACAAGTAAAAGATCCTAAAGCAACAATCGAACAAACTTTAAGTAAAGATAGTTCACATTAAATCGCTTCCTACTTAGATATGAGTTTCGGAGTTGATGTAGTGGTCACGGGGTGTGACAACCTTTTTGGTATCAGAGCAGCTTGTAATTAGACCGTGTCGATGTAGGTTAGCTAGTATAATAAGACATCCCATGTATCGTGGATGTCTGAAATATATTTTTATGTTTGTGTATACTTTTGATTGTTAATAAGTGTGTTTGGGTCCTTGGTATATGAATCATAGGTAATTATGAATGGGAGACGAGGAAGAGGCCAAGGTAAAAGGAGATAGGCTCCGCCACCTCCAATACCTCCTCCTCCCCAATCGGGTAGTCCGAACACACAGATAGTTAGACTTAAGCAGACTATGGAGCAAATGTCTGATACTTAACCCAGTTCATGGCTACTTTCGCAATCATCGTGAACATGTCACAAACTCCCCCACCACTGCCCGAGCCACAACCAGCTCCCAAAGATCCTCCACCACTTCTGTCATAAGTACCTGAACCACCACCTCCTCCACCTACTCCACCACAACCCCAAGTGGTGCAGCTTCTAGCCTAATACCCGATGGATAGGAATGTCACAACCCCTTTTTATCTGGAAAGCACTATAAATTTTTCGCATTTTTCCATTTCCTTACCTAGTCGTGAACAACCCTCACAAATGTAGTTGGGTTGTGAGTCAATACTAATAATCATTTACCATCCATTTCCAATAAATCAAAAGTTATGTCACACATTTAAAAGTAAAGTTATACACTTATACAAGTCATGTTTACTGACATTTACATCCCCCATATCACAATTCAAAATGACTGTTGTGCCTTTACATGTTTAGATACAAAATAAAAACATGTGTGCATACCTCTTGGTGATGGAATGCAGCGGATGTCCAAAATACAATGCCTCAGTCCTCACTGGACTACTATGTACGCTCTGTAGAGGGGGAAAGTAGAGGGATGAGCAACCACACGCTCAGTAAGGCAATAATGTAAGTATGGTAGATAACTACTCTATTTACATGCTGATAATGTCATGGCATAAATCATTTATAGACGGAGCATGAGGAAATAAAACTATGCCGCATGTATATATACATATATCATCTACTGAAAACATGGAAAACAGGCATGTAAAACATGGAATAATCAACATGTAAAACCTCTCATGCTCATCTTTATCAAACTCATCATAAAAAGGGAAATTCATTAAGAAATATCCTTTAAGATTTCTCATTTTCTCAAACACATCAAATCTCATCACAATAACATATCATTTCTTAAAACCAAATCCCACAGGGCATGACCCCTTCCTTGGGTCAACCCTGGAACAACACAATCACACTCAGTTTATAAAACCATGTGGTACTATGTAATATTATGTGAGATAGGTGGTCAATATATCTCAATGACTATGTTGGTCAACTATATTATAATCATCCCAGACCA
The DNA here is from genome assembly GCA_033439115.1 of Firmiana major. NCBI lineage: Eukaryota > Viridiplantae > Streptophyta > Magnoliopsida > Malvales > Malvaceae > Firmiana > Firmiana major. The sequence goes on from CM065905.1 coordinate 48,493,985, forward strand.
CACGGATCTCGATGTGATGGGTATCATACTAGAACGAAGGTTGGTTAGTCATTCGCCAGACTTTTCAATAATCATCACAACCATGCTGTACAACATACTCCATGTGATATACACTGTACAACGTACTTCGCGAACCCATATCATGGTTTGGGGTGCCAGCCATAGGTCTTATCTACCACAATGCCATGTGTAACCTATATAGTCTCAATTGCACATGGGAGCTTTTCACCTTGTAAGAGATCCTCCCCACCAACAGAGCCTCCCCACCCCAATGAGCTTAAGGATGTCAGCTTAAGGATCCCATCGTAAGAGAGCCTCCCCATCGAACAGAGCCTCTCCACCCCATCGGGCTTAATGATGTAGGGCTTGAGGATCTTACCATCTCCACCACGGTATCATATATACCATAGTGTGGAAACCAAGTGCGAGCTAAGCTCTAGCACGATTCATGCAACGTTAATAATTCACCACGTACGAGTAAAGCTCTAGTACGACATTATGCATAAAATCATGAAGAAATCATGTATGAGCATAGCTCTAGTATGGTTATATGCATATAAAAGTCAATCAAAATCCATGTACGAGCAGAAGCTCCAGTACAGTTTATAAAACATCATCACAAATCAAATGAAGTGCGAGCTAAGCTCTAGCACGTATCATACATTGAAAACACCCAAAATCAAGTACGAGCGATGCTCTAGCACGATTTTAACTCACATACACATGATAGGTGGCTCCATTTCAATAAAACATTCTCAAAACAATACTTAGCACCTCATGTGTGCCTTTTCACAAAACCAAGAAATCACTAGCCAACCTATCAGTCATTTTGCTTAAACTAAGCATTGTGTTTTCATAAAAGCATCAAAACATATGACTTATGCAATTATTAGCCTTACTATCCCACTTTTATAAAATCTACTTCAAAACCAAATCATAGACCAAAAACACTTGTAGTCATTTAATAACCATCAATCGCTTTCTTAAATAGCTATGCACTTTACAAAGCCCTATATTTGACTACAAAATACGAGCAACTATCTCTATACACTTACAGAATTCCCTTACCTAGAATTGCATCGACTAATTCCACTTCCTTAAAGCTGCTTGATCTAGCAATTTGATTCATCTCTAACGAACCTTTCGAAACTGCACGAGATTACGTTTCACGTCAAATTTAGTTCAATATAACACAACTCTTGTGTTTACTATAGTTAACTCAACCTATAGTTTCCATTAGCACTTATAAGGTATCACTCGATTATTCGACTGTTATCTCGAGAGTCTACTGGATTGTTTTAGATCCATTGATTCCTATTAAATCGATATTTAAGCTAATAGTGTTTATATTTTATCATTTACTTCACTATGGCTTTTTGTCAAACACCTCATATACTCATGCACTTAACCAAGCCAATCTAACAATGTGGCTTCATTTAACCTTCTAAAATCATGCATAATACCTCATAGACACTTCAGTACACTCCATTTAACATTAATCTCAACTATCTCTCATTTTCTCACTTTGGACTTATTCTAAGTTATACTTGTTCCATTGCATCCTAAGTAATTTCTATCATTAATATGCACACCAACCAATTCCAAAATCAATAACTAAACAAATATACTTGGATTGGTGCATTAGAAACTCACCTAGCTTGATTTCCTCCTTACTCCAAATGGGAATGCACCTGTGCTCCTTCAATCCAACAAATGGGATATTGATTCCAATGTATGTTGTTCTTCTCTTTATAAGGAAGAACTTTGCTCTAATGGTCTTTCTTCAAATCTTAGTGGAAATGGGGTGATTTTAGATTGAGAAGGTTAGGTTTTGGATTGAAAATGGAAAGATTGAGCTGTTTGCCTTGAATTGCAGATCCAACTGCTCCATATTTCTAGAATTGGCTTGATGAGATCAATCTGCAGAGGGTGGAGATCGATCTTGTCCTCCTAAATCCCTCATTTTCATGAAATTTTGAAGGCATGAGATCGATCTGTCGAAGGCTTGAAATTAACCTGCTTCAGTGAATGAGATCGATTTGCTTCAATGTAACAAGATCGATTTGTCTTAGGCAGAGAGCTAAGGAGATCAGTCTGGTCTTAAGGGGAGATTGATCTGCTCTTACCCGAGAGTTAAGGAGATTGATATGCTTTAAATAAGGGATCGATCTTCCTCTTCTAATATGCTTGATTCTGTATTCTTCAGGCTATGAGATCGATCTCTCCTTGCATGGGATCGATCTGGCCTTCATCCTGCACCCCTTTTTGCTGCAATTCCCTTATTCCAACTCATACTTAATCATTCCAACACCCAATTATCAATTCATTTACTCCTAAAACTCATAAACATTCATCTCTTATAATTCATACATAATTCAACTTTTTTGTACATCATAAAATTATATACATCACATCGAAAATTAAGGGTCTTACAATCCTCCCCTCCTTTAAGGAATTTGGTCCTCCAAATTAGAACCAAGTTAATCTGAAAATAACTCCAGGTACTTCTCTTGCATCATGCTCTCTAACTCCTATGTAGCTTCCTCTGGAGTGTGATATTGCCAAAGGATTTTCAGTAATGGAATTATCTTTGCCCTTAGCACCTTCTCTTTTTTATCCAATATCTGAACCGGCTTCTCAACATACGTCAAACTCTCATTGAGCTCCAACGGCTTATATCTTATCACATGTGCCGGGTCCGGGTGATACTTTCGAAGCATAGAGATGTGAAAGGCATTATGACCATTTGCCAAGTCTGGTGGCAATGCCAACCTATAAGCCTTATCTCTCACTCTCTCTAAAATCTCGAAGGGTCCGATATATCAAGGGCTTAACTTCCCTTTCTTACCAAACCTCATAACCCCTTTCGAGGGAGAAACTCTGAACAACACATACTTACCCATATCAAACTCTAGTGGTCTTCGTCTCCTCTCAGCATAACTCTTTTGTCGGCTCTGAGTTGTCCATAATCTCTCGCATATCAGTTGGACATCTTCAGAGGTCCATTGCACTAAGTTAGGAGTAAAAATCTGTCTGTCACCAATCTCTTCCCATCCAATAGGGGATCAACATCTATGTCCATACAGTGCCTCATATGGTGTCATTCTGATACTCGTGTGATAGCTGTTATTATAGGCAAGCTTGACTAACTGTAGGTGTTCATCCCAAGAGCCTCCAAAATCTAGTAGACACACTCTCAACATATCCTCCAGGGTCTATATAGTCCTCTCTAATTGACCATCTGTCTGAGGATGAAAAGCGATGATAAAGCTCAAGTCGATCCCCATCGATTCCTGAAAATGTTCCTAGAAGTGGGAAGTGAAACAGGCATCTCGATTAGAAACAATGCCTACTAGTACAACATATAATTGAACTCTCTCTCGAACATACAAGTTCACCAGCTGACTCAGAGTATCAGTAGGCCTCATGGCCAAGAAATGGGTTGACTTCATCAACCGATCCACAATAACCCAAATGGCATCATGACCTCTATGAGTCCTTGGTAATCCCATCACAAAATCCATGGTGACGTGCTCTCATTTCCTCTCGGTATTAGTAGAGGCTGCAATAATCCTGCAGGCTTCTGATGCTCTACCTTTATTTACTAACAGACGAGACATCTAACGACATATTTAGCAATGTCTCCTTCCATTCCAGACTACTTATAAACCTTCTGAAGGTTTTGATACATCGTAGTACTCCCTGGATGTATCGTATACTTCAATGAGTGAACCTCTGTTAAGATTAACCTCCTGATCTCTGAATCCTCGGGAACACATACTCTATTCCTGAACCTCAATTAACCATCTGTACTCATCTTAAAATCAGTACCCATACCTGCTTATATCTAACTCAGCCTATCGATGCACTGTCGATCGCTCTGCTGAGCTTGTCGAATACAGCGAATCAACTTTGGCTCTAATCTCAAACTAGCCATAATCTCAAGTCTCTCTGAACCAGGTGGGGTTACATTCATATTGAGGTTCACAAATTGTTCCAACAACTCGTGTTCCTTAGCCATCATATAAGACACCAACAAGAGGTTCTTCCTACTCAAAGCATCAGCAACTACATTCGCCTTACCCGGGTGGTACATGATCTCACAATCATAATCTTTCAGGAGTTCGAGCCATCTCCTATGTCTCATGTTCAACTCTTTCTGCAAGAACAGGTACTTAAATCTCTTATGATCCTTATAAACCTGAAATTTCTTACCATAGAGATAGTGGCACCATATCTTCAATACAAACACCATGATCGCCAACTCTAAATCATGTATTGGTTAGTTCCTCTCGTGATCCTTTAATTGTCTAGATCCATAGGCAACTACCTTCCCATCCTGCATCAGTATAGAGCCCAGTCCCTAGTGTGATGCATCTGTATACACAGAGAAACCTCTTGAGCTGGTAGGAATGGTGAGAATCAGAGCAGTGGTCAACCGACACTTAAGCTTCTGAAAACTCCTCTCACATGCCTCATCCCATAAAAATTTAACATCCTTTGGCATGAGGCGTGTCAACGGAGCAGCTAGTCTGGAGAAACCCTCAACAAATCTCTGAAAATAACCTGGCAATACCAGAACACTTCTAATCTCAGTAACTGTCTTGGGCTGTTCCCACTGTACAACTACCTCAATCTTGGATGGATCTATTGATACCCCATCCTTCGACACAACATGGCCCAGAAATAAGATCTGCTCTAACCAAAAGTTACACTTACTGAGTTTAGCATATAATTCCTTCTCTCGGAGGGTCTGCAGAACTATCCTCAAGTGCTGTTCATGATCTTCCCTGGACTTGGAATAAACCAATATATCGTCGATGAACATTATCACAAACTGGTCCAGGTATAGTTTAAATACATCATTCATCAATGCCATAAATGTTGCGGGGGCATTCGTCAATCGGAATAGCATAACCAAAAACTAGTAGTGGCCATATCGAGTACGAAATGCTGTCTTCGGTACATCTCCACTCCGTATCATCAACTGATGGTACCCTGACTGCAGATCTATCTTTGAAAATACTTAGGCTCTTTGGAACTTATCCAACAAATCATCTATGCGTGGAAGGGGATACTTATTCTTAATGGTGGCCTTATTCAACAACCGATAATCTATACACAATCGCAGGCTTCCATCATTCTTCCTTACAAATAGAATCGGAGCTCCCCAAGGTGGGACGCTCGGTTTAATAACTTGCAACTATTTCTTTAGCTCTTCGAACTCAATCAGAGTCATTCTATATGGTGGTTTTGATATCACCTCTATACCTAACACCAATTCTATGTAAAATTCCATTTTTCTACTAGGTGGTAGTCTTGGTAATTCGTCCGAAAAGACATCAAGAAAATTCGCAATTACGGGAATATCTCTTAATTTCGGGTGCGCCTTATCAATCTCAACCACGTAGGCAATGAACCCTTCACATTATTCTCTCCACCGTTAGTGACATAAATCATCACATCAACATACATAATTGATAAGTAAATTTATGTCTCAAATATAATGATCAAAATTATACTCTTTCATTTACAATAAACATGTTCTTTCATTTCATTTCACAAAACTTACAACAAGATTTTCTATCTCTGGAAACATAATGTTTTTGCATGACAATCCATAACAACATGATTTGCAGCCAATCAATCCATTCCTAGGATTACATCAAAATCACTCATATTTAATAATATTAAATCGACTGCCATCTCTTTTCCTCCTATCCTCAACTTACAGTTCCTATATACATGATTAGTCAATTGACTATCATTCATCGATGTGAAAATCATTAACATATTATCTAACAGTGTGGGTTTTACATGCTTCAACAGTTTATGTGCAAAGAAAGGCGATATGAAGGAATACGTGGCACCAGGATCATACAATACAAATGCTTCTAAGTCAAAGATTTGGATGGTACCTTTAATCACATCCGTCGATGTGTCCATTGTGTCTTGGTCCAGTGCATGCACTCGTCTTCGGCACACACCCACTACCTGTTTCCCTTTTTCCTCAGCTGTAGCCCTCCTCCTCAGAGCAGCTGTCTCAACTGGAGCTCTCTCTAGCTCATTACCCTTCTGTGGGGCAATCTCAATCATTTCGGAATAGTATCTCGCAATATGCTCCGACTTCCCACATCTATAACATGAAACAGGGGGCGTCTGACAAGATCTAGTCCCATGAAATCTTCCACATCTACTACACTGATCAATAATAGGTCATGGTCCTCCAATAATCGTGCCCCTCGGTGCAGTCAAAGTTGGGTATACAGGAGGTCTAGCAGCTCTTTCTTGCACCTCCTCAATCTCAGGTCTCTTCTCAAAAAATCTTTAGCCTCCTCTCTTGGCCATTCTATCCATCCCGGATCTCTTTCAATCTCTATCTCTTTTGACACTAACCTTTCCAAGCTCAGAGGCATTCCGCTCAAAGTCCTACTCGTATATCTGAGCCCAGCGTATAGCCTCCTCATAAGTATGAATGTCGAATAGGGCTAGCTTAGTCCGGATTACCAAGCTCAATCAATCCATAAACTTCTAGACCTTCTGAGTCTCACTACTCATCATATTCGGGTCATATCTCCCCAAAGACATAAACTTTGACTCATAATCGTCAACTAAATGCTTCCCCTGAACCAGATTGATGAACTCCATCTGCAGTTTCCTCTGTACGGTGGCAGGAATATATTGCCTCCTAAAGGCCTCCAAGAATATCTCCCATGTGATCTCAAAGTTTATGGCCCTCAGTATAGACTCAGTGGATCTCCACCAGTGCTCTGCCTCGCTTTTTAACATAAATACTGCGAAGGGCACTTTCTCAGGTGATGTACATTTGAAGAATCTGTACAACTTTTCCATCTCATAGACCCAATCCTCAGTAATCACCGGGTCTTTTACCCCTCTAAACACTAGAGGTTTCAACTCCTGAAACTGTCTTAGTCTACCCAATTCACAATCATACCCCAAGTCGCTGTCGTTCAGCTGTGGAGCGATGGGAGAAGCTGTATCCTGTACTGGGGGTATAATCGTCTCCATATTCTGAGGCCTTTTTACCTTTGCAGCTGCCTGTCTAGTAGTAGTAGGTTGTGCTACGGGACCTTATTTATCACCGGTACCCAATGCTTGTGTGACTATCTCTACTAGGCTCTCAATACTCCGTTTTATCCTAGTAAAGCGTGCCTCAGTATCCACTGATCAATCAGTGGGGTCTTGTGGAGCCTGGTCAGTTTGTGGCTCCGCACGGCTCTTAGGCTTACCTTTACGGCCTCTAGCAAATGCACCTGCCCCTCTACCTTAGCGCATAATAGGCATAATGCCTAACTTCCGGTATTCACAACCATTTATTAGTCTTAATCCATCTTGGTATACACAGTTATATCTAAACAAAAGCATAGTAATATGGGGATGTAATTTTCCTACTTATTAGTATTAACTCACATCAGGCAAACTCAGCTCTGATACATATCTTTGTCACAACCCCTTTTTATCCTTTATATCCGGAAAGCACTATAAATTTTCACATTTTTCCATTTCCTTACCCAGTCGTGAACAACCCTCACAAATGTAGTTGGGCTGTGAGTCAATACTCATCATCATTTACCATCCATTTCCAATTAATCAAAAGTTATGTCATATATTTAAAAGTACAGTTATACATTTATACAAGTCATGTTTACTGACGTTTACATCCCCCATATCACAATTCAAAATGACTATTGTGCCTTTACATGTTTAGATAAAAAATAAATCCCTGTGTGTATACCTCTTGGTGATGGAGTGCAACGGTGTCCAAAATACCACGTCTTTGTCGTCACTGGACTACTATGTACGCTTTGTAGAGGGGGAAAGTAGTGGGATGAGCAACCACACGCTCAGTAAGGCAATAATGCAAGCATGGTAGATAACTACTCTATCTACATGCTGATAATGTCATGGCATAAATCATTTATAAACGGAGCATGAGGAAATAAAACTATGCCGCATGTATATATGTATATATCATGTACTGAAAACATGGAAAACAAGCATGTAAAATATGGAATAATCAATATGTAAAACCTCTCATGCTCATCTTTATCAAACTCATCATAAAAAGAAAAATTCATTAAGAAACATCCTTTAAGATTTCTCATTTTCTCAAACACAACAAATCTCATCACAATAACATATCATTTCTTAAAACCAAATCCCACAAGGTACGACCTCTCCCTCGTGTCCACCTTGGAACAGCACAATCACACTCAGTGTACAAAACCATGTGGTACTATGTAATATTATGTGAGATAGGCGGTCACTATATCTCAAAGACTATTTTGGCCAACAATGTCATAATCATCCTAGACCACATAGATCCCGGTGTGCGGGGCATCATGCTGGAACGAAGGTGGGTTAGTCCTTCGCCAGACTTTTCAATCATCATCACAACCACGCGGTATAGCGTACTCCATGTGATATACACGGTATAATGTACTCCACGGACCGATATCATGGTTGGGGGTGCCAGTCGTTGGTCTTATCTACCCTAATACCATGTCTAACCTATATAGTCTCAAGCTCACGTGGGAGCTTTTCACCTTGTAAAAGAGCCTCCCCACCAAAAGAGCCTCCCCACCCCAACGAGCTTCAGGATGTTGGCTTAAGGATCCTATCGTAAAGCTCAATGGTACCAGGAGTGCAAGAACAAGGGTGTTAGTCCCAAGTTTGAGCCTCTGGGGAAGCGAAAGAAAACCTTGAGGGGCCTGTGGGCTGCCAAAGAGGACAATTCGGATGAGCGAGGGGCTTGGTCGGCCCAGGGAGTCGGCCCAGGGAGCCAGTGGGCGGCCCTATGGAGGCGGGACCTCACACCCCTAACTGCTGGGCAAACATAGTTGTGAGGGCATTAAGCCCCTCTCTCATGCTTGGCATACCCTGCTCTAGTCTCCTTATCCAGGAATCTTGGCTCTCTGGCTGAGAGGGAGGGGGTGAAGGCGGTTGGTTCTACCCCCGTGGGTGACCTTTTCTACCACTCATGGTAGCTAATATGAATTCCCTACACCGATACTAATAAATTTTAGGTACAACCATCACAGTTATATACAACTTATAACCAGATAAGTACAGATACTTAGGATGTAATCATACTTTAACTACCTGACACTAACAGTACTAGACAAACTTTGCTTTAATACCATGTTTGCTGTCATGCCTCGAAATAGAAAAAATATGGGCTAACATTTTTTCCTTAATCTTATTTCTTACATAGGTTGCATTCCTGTTCAATGTAGATTACTTCGTTACTTTTTTTCTTATTCTTGTTAACTAAATTTTTGCCAAAAATTTCAGTAGCATAACCTCTTATATTATGCCCTATCCTCGTGCAAGTAAACACAGTTTATATATATAATCGCAAGGCAGTTAATTTAATTTCCTTAACTTAATTCACTTCTTAGTTCCATACATCCCAAAATATTCACATATTGTCCATAAAACATTGATCACATCCCAAAAGTAATTATCTATCTAGTATCTGTAAAAAATACATGTATGGAAACAAACGTATGGTGATATACCTGAGCTTATACTAAAAGTAGGCTAAGAAGCACTAAATCCACCAGCTACTTGTGTGCTCTATTACAACTGATAGATCTTACTGCAGGTACTCTAGAATGGAGAGAAAGGGGGTGAGCTTTTGATAAAGCTCAGTAAGAAATGTATTTAAAATAGTTCTAACTATATAAAACAAATGGGAAGTCATGTAAATACACTTCCGTACATTCATACTTGTGAAAAATGATTCATATGTTTACTTTGAAACATAATAGTTAAACATACACATATACTTTATTTCATACGTAAAACATCTTTACATGGAAACATCATATATGCATAGATATATCTTTTCATAAGAAAACATCAAACATGCTTCCTTCATTGAAATCATCATACATATCTTTTCATAAGAATACATCAAACATATTTTCTTCATTAAAATCATCATACATATCTTTTCTTATGAAAACATCAAATATGCTTTCTTTCGTTAAGTCATCATACATCAAAACATGGATACTAGGCTATGTTTGAGTAACTAACATGCATCAAATGTCATCCTCCGTAGAAGGCATATCATACCAACAGCCATGGTGGCGGGCTGTAGACTGGATCAGGGTTGTACAACAAACATAATCATGGGTAGTATCTGAACAACTTAACATACAATAGCACACAACTATGGTACGGGCACTAAAGGCACTCGTCGTGTGGGAGACATATATGCGTACTTCGCAGCCACAAGATACTACGAGAAATCATATACCACAAGTAGCAAAGGCAATCACCACACAGGTGAAGACAAGTACTACCTCGATCCAACGTATTGGGCACCATGAGTGGTGGAGTCGAAACACCACAAGCAGTGGGCATGCTAATCGGATAGCTTTTTAGTCTCAAAATCTCTTTTTCTTACTTACTCACTTTCAAAATCATCAAAAATTCCTTAGAAACATAATTATAAAGTCATATAGTTACCTATAAAACATCAATTTAATAAAACTCATGTACTATAAGTAGAAAACTCGGTTCATCATTATTTTTTTTAAGGTTCGTCATGCGTCATAAATCATTTTATAAATCATAAATAGGCATAGATGGTCAGAACTATGCTAAATTACACCCCTTACCTCTGCTAGGCTAAAGTGGCGTTATTTCATTGAGGTCCGATATTGTAAGACCTGTATTTTCAGATGTAAACCTTACGACTTCATAAGTATGGTAATGTACATGTAATGTGAAGCATAAGTGATGTAAAGTCCATAAATTCAATGTACACACTTGTAATAAGAATTTGTGATGTGCGAGCAAGTTTCATTATGTATGACTATGAGGAAATGGACTTTCATAAGTGATGAATGTGATTGGAATTCAAAATGAGTAGTGCAGCAAATGGAACGAGGTGTATTCCTATTTAGTTTTATATTGTATACCTTGGATTATACAAAGAATGCACACAAGTTTTAATATGAATAAGGTATGAATGGATGCCAATTTCAAGTCTTAAAGCTGGATGAATGAGAAAATGACTATGGCAGTAAAATGTATGAAGTTGGGTATGAGTTGCTGCAGAAAACTACAAAAAAATCTGGAAATATGAAGGCCAGATCGATCTCATAGGATGAGAGATCGATCTGGAAGAGCAAAAAATGCTCTTATTTGAGCAATGGAACAAGACAGATCGATCTCCAATAGAGCCAGATCGATCTGCTAAACATTCTTTAATGGGAAGATTGATTTAATGCAAAAAGATCGATTTCTTTAGCTCTCGGGTTGGAGTAAATCGATCTCCCTTGAAAGCAGATTGATCTCCTTAAGCTACTGTATGGGACAGATCGATCTGAAGCCTTTGAAAGATCGATCTCATGCATTCAAATTGGCATGAAATTGATGGATTTAAGAGGACCAGATTGATCTCATGCTTCGACAGATTGATCACATCAAGCAATTCTATAAACAAGAGCAGTGAAATCTATAGATTTTGGGAAAACATTCTCTCTCTTCCATTTCAACCTAAAACCCTAACTTTCTCACTCCTAAATCCACCTATTTCCTGTAAGATTTGAGGAAAGACCATAAGATACAAAGTTGTTACTATCCAAGAGAAGAACAACATACTTTGGAATCAAAGCCTCATTTATTGGATTGAAGGAGCAAGTGACATTTTCATCTGGAGTAAGAAGATAAACTAGATTGGTAAGTTTCTAATACTTCAGCCTAAGTACATTTGTTTATTTATTGATTTTGGAGTTGATTTGTATGTGTATTGATGGTTAAAACTACCTAGGATGTGATGGAACTAGTGTGACTAAGAAAATAGAATGAGTTAGTGTGAGAAAATATGAGTTGAATGAGTTGATGATTTATACATATGCTAAGTTGTTATTGAAGTAATGGGAATGATTTGAGATGGTTAAATGAAGCCACATTTTGAGGATAGTTAATTTATGGAAATGAGTATATAAGATGTTGATAAAATGACATAGTGAAGAAATTGATGAAATATGAACATTGTGAGCTTAATTTCGATTTAATATCGATATAATATGAATCAATTGGCCTAAAAGAATCAATAGACTTGAGATATGAGTAGAAGAATAAAACGAGGCATTATAAGTGTTAATGGAGGCTATAGGTAGAATCGACTATAGCAAACACAAGAGTTATGTGGTGTTGAACTAAATTGGTGTGATATATGATTTTGTGCAATTACGGAGAGTTCGTTGGAGATGAATCGAACTGCACAAATAAGCAGCTCTAAGGAAACAGAATCATGTGACGCGATTCCAGGTAAGGGAATTCTGTAAGTATATAGAGATAGCTGCTTGTACTTTAAATCCATGGGTGAATATAGGGCGTTTATGAAATGTACAACTGTTTGAGAAAATGATTGATGATGTATGCGAATAGCTATGAGTATGTATGAGATTTGGTTTTGAAATGATTATTATAAAAGGTGTAGTAAGGCTAATAAATGCATAAATTATGTGTTTGAAATGTTTTCACATAACATAATGCTTGGTTTTGAACAAATTAATGGATAGACTGGCTAGTGTTTGAATGATTTCATGAAATAGCACTTGTGAGGTGCTAAACCTGATTTTGGGATTATTTTAATTGTGTATGAGCTGCCTATCATAATTGTGTGATATAAATCACACTGGAGCCTCACTCGCGCTAGATTTCGATGTCTTCAATTATATGAAACGTGCTGGAGCTTAGCTCGCACCTTGATTTGGAAACTATGATGATGTTTTATAAACCGTACTGGAGCTTCTACTCGTACGTGGCTTTCGAGTGGTTTTCTTATGAATATAACCGTACTGGAGCTGTGCTCGTATGTGGTTTCTTCATGATTTGATGCATAAATGTCGTACTAGAGCATTGCTCGTATGAGGTGGTTTAGTTATGATGCATGAATCGTGTTAGAGCTTTGCTCACACAAGTTTTGACATGTGGCACGTATGATGCCGTGGAAGTTGGCAAGATCCTCAAGCCCTGCATCCTCAAGCCAGATAGGGCCGGGAGGCTCTGTTCGATGGGGAGGCTCTCTTACGGTAAGATCCTCAAGCCCTACATCCTCAAGCCAGAGAAGGCAGAGAGGCTCTATTCGGTGGGGAGGCTCTCTTACGATAAGACCCTCAAGCACAACATCCACAAGCCACAGAGGGCGGGGAGGCTCTGTTCAGCAGGGAGGCTCTCTTACATGGATACAGAAAGCTCTACGTGCACTTGAGACAATGGAGGTTACATTTGGTATGGGGTAGATAAGACTATGATTGGCACCCCCAACCATAGTATGGATCCGTGGAGTACGCTGTACCACGAAAGTTGGCAAGATCCTCAAGCCCCACATCCTCAAGCCAGATAGGGCGGGGAGACTCTGTTCGGTGGAGAGGCTCTCTTACGTAAGATCCTCAAGCCCTACATCCTCAAGCCAGAGAGGGCAGAGAGGCTCTGTTCGGTGGGGAGGCTCTCTTATGGTAAGACCCTTAAGCACAACATCCTCAAGCCAGAGAAGGCGGGGAGGCTCTGTTCAGCAGGGAGTCTCTCTTACATGGATGCAGAAAGCTCCACGTGCACTTGAGACAATGGAGGTTACATTTGGTATGGGGTAGATAATACCTATGATTGGCACCCCCAACCATAGTATGGGTCTGCGGAGTACGCTGCACCGTGTATATCACATGAAGTACGATGTACCGCGTGGTGGTTATGTGATTAGAAAGTCTAGCGAAGAACTAACCCAACTTCGTACCAGCACGATACCCCGCACACCTGGATGCATGTGGTATGGGATGATTTATTACATAGTTGGCCAACATAGTCCATTGAGATATGGTGACCTGTCTCATATGATATTACATAGTACCACATGATTTTTATACACTGAGTGTGACTCGTGTTTGTCTAGGGTAGACCCAAGGGAGGGATCGAGCCTTGTGGGATTTTATTTGAGAAATAATGAGTTTTTGATGTGATCTGTGAAATGATTGTGATGGGATTTTAATGTGTTTTGAGAAAAAGATGAACTTTAAAGGATGTTTCTTAATGAATTTCCCTTTTTATTATGAGATTTGATAAAGATGAGCATCGGAGGTTTTACATAATGATGATTCCATGTTTTATATACATGTTTTCCATGCTTTCTGTAGATGATATATGTATATTCATATGACATAGAGTTATTTCCTCATGCTCTGACTACAATTGATTTATGCATAACACTATTAGCATGTAGATAGAGTAGTTATCTACCCTACTTGCATTATTGCCTTACTGAGCGTGTGGCTGCTCATCCCTCTCTACTTTCCCCTCTCTACAAAGCTTACATAGTAGCCCAGTGAAGACTGTGGCGTTGTATTTTGGACATTCGCTGCCATCCATCGATAAGAGGTATACACATGAAGATTCTTTTTGTATCTAAACAATTGTAAAAGCACAGTAGTCATTTTGTATTGTAATGTGGGGGATGTAAAAGTTAGAAAACGTGTCATGTATAACTTAACTTTAAATGAATGACACTTCTTTTGATTTAATTAAGAATGAATGTGGAGTGATGTTTATTATTGACTCACAGCCCAACTATGTAGTGGTGAGTTTGTTCACGACCGGGTAAGAAAGGGAAAATGCAAAAAAATTTCAGTGATTCTCGGTTAAAAAAGATAAAATGGGTCGTGACAGATATTGCCTCGTTAAACATGTCAATTTCCTGAGCTACCCAAAACAATATTAACTCATCAAATATTCCTCATTTTCATCTCAACATGTCCAAATATGCATTTATCTTCTTAAAGTTTGATCGATTTTGACATTTTTGTCAACTTTTTCTACTTTTTTTGTTTTGTCGATTTAAGTGCCGGTTTAAGCTAATTTCACCAATTTTATTATTTTATCTTTAAATTCATTACCTAAATTGAAATTTTGACTAGCCCGAACCTTAAACCGGACTTTCTCGATATTAATTTAATAATTTATAACTTCAAACAGTGACAACCGGGAAGCGCAAAAAAAATGGCTAATTTAAAATTTTTCTTAGATTAAACTTCTTACTCGGGTTGCATTCCTCTACAGTGTCAGTTAATTTATTTTCATCTCATCAATCATTATCCCAAGGATCTCTCAACATCCATTTAATCAATTACCCTAACATCAAAAGCAGTCTACTTCTCCATTCATTTACTAATACCAATATGATTATCTCCCAATATTACACAAATACAAGTGTCTGTATTACATAATTTTTTGGGTTACAAAATGAATTGAATTATACCTCTCACGTGCATAAGCAATAGCCTGGGGAAAGTCTCTCATCCACCAGCCTATGTCACGTATATCGCAGGTACCAGCGCTTACTAGAAATAATATATGGGGGGAGGAAAATGAGGGGGTGAGCTTTCAACTTCGCTCAGTAAGAAGTGCATATGAGATGTAGAAATCATCATTTAAAGCATAACTGTAATCATGGCATAATTCACATGGTTATAAATACCTGATTAAAATCATAGTTCGTCAAAACTTCATTATCTCATTTCACAAACACGTCATATCTCAAAATAATGATGGAGACTAGGCATATTATAAAAAGTCATGAATGAAATCATCACATCAAAACGTCCTCGATGAGGGCATCTCATGTTACCAAAAGGAAGGCAACTCACGTTACCAAAACAGAGGCATCTCACATTACTAAATGTCAGGACCCGTTCTCAATCCATGACTTTATCTAAAAATCACTATAAATTTTTTGCATTCTTAACTTACCTTTCCTCTCTTCAATGGTTGGGCTGTGATTCGATGTCAGAGTCCTCACTTACCACATCATCCATTTCATACATACATGTCAATATATTATTACTGACTGTAACTGCTTTTATTATACATGTAAGATTATATAAAATCTAATACAAATACATTCCCCATAATATATAACATATACATCACTGTGCTGTTTCTATGTTTAGATACACAACTGTACATAATAGGTATACCTGGCGATCGATAGGAACTAGCAGTGGACTCTGGGATACTGTCCCTCAATAGCTCTCGCTCTACTGACGCTCTGTAGAGAGATGTAAAGAAAGGGGGGTGAGCATACAACGCGCTCAGAAAGGAAATCAGGCAAGCAAGTAGATATCAACACTATCTACTCAAAATAATGCTATGCCTTGAAAACATTATTTCCTTTACTCGCTTTAAAAAGCATGTCATGAAATATAGTATATATACTTGTACAGAATAAATCCCATGTACAGAAAATCATGCTTTCTTTCTCAAATGTAGGCATGTAGTGCAAAATAATGCATCGTATATAAATCATGCCTTTATGTAAATCATGCCATGTATATTTAAATCACAATAAATATGTCATCAAATGATTCACAACATAAAATTGGAGTCCGACCCATCCCTCAGGTCTGTCCGCAGTTTAAATCATTCAATCAATGTGATATATCATGTAAGACTCTGTGGTTTAATGCAAATAGTATCCTGGACTATGATCATATCCGAAATGTGATCCCAAGCTACACGGAATCCTAGTGTGCGGGGCATCACTTACTGCAACGGGAGGGGGGTCAGTCCATCACAACTTCCAGCTATATCCTCCTCAACTCCACAACAACACACGGTACAGCGTACACCTCGCGTCACTCAGACACGATACAAAGTACACCCGTGGACCCGTCCTCACGGTCAGAGTGCCTACCATAGGTCTTAGCTCTCGCACCCGTGGAATTATCATCACAGTCAGGGTGCCTAACATAGGTCTTAGCCCTCGCGCTAGTGGAAGTATCATACCACATTCACAAATACCCTCATGCTGGCCATCCTCTCAAAATGTGACACTCAGTCACACAAGAATGCGGCATGAATAGGTACCATGTATATAATATCACATACAGTGTGAGCCCTCGAGTGCGACACACAGTCGACACTGCGCTCGAACACTGTTTCACATCACAAACTCAACTCTAGTGCGAGCAATCTCCAGCAACTAGGTCAATGCATAGTTCATGTATTAAATCAAGTACGAGCAATAGCTCTAGTACTATGCTATGCATAATATCATCAAATCAAGTACGAGCCATAACTCCAGTACTATGTCATGTATAAACCATGAAGAATCGAGTACGAGCAACGCTCCAATACTCTGTCATGTATCTCATGTAAAACTCGAGTATGAGCTAATCGCTCCAACACTCTGTGTCATGCATATATCATATAAAACTGAGTACGAGTAAAACTCCAGTACTCTATCATGCATGTCATGGAAATCTAGTGCGTATAAAAATCCAGCACTAATGTATGTGGAAAACATATGAATCCCAGTGCGAGCTGTGCTCTAGCACGATTCATTCTCACATAATATGATAGATGGCTCTTTAAAAGGGATTGTTTACAAAACATAAAAAATCAGCACTATAAAGTGTGCTTAAGTCACATCAACCTTAAATCATTAGCCCATCTATTTATTTTCATGCTAAACAGTAGTTAAACAATCACAATAATAGTTTCCATGCTATTTGCAACTTTTCACAAAAGTTGACTTTTTGACTAACTAGGGGCAAAATCGTAATTTGCCACTATCGGGTCGCAATAATTATTATTCACTTTCTCTGACACTCAGAGTTTTTAAGTGAATGTAAAAGCAGACGAAAATACATGCAGTTATCTCTAACTACTCGCAAAAGTCCCTTACCTCGGATCACGTCACGTGACCTCATTTCCTTGGTGCTGCTAAATCCCGCAGTCCGATCAGCTCTCAATGTAGACTCCGGAGCTGTAAATAACCATTCCTCAGGTTAATCATAATTTTCCTACTGTATTACACATTAATACAGTCTATTTTCCCTTAATGGGCCTTAATAATCCTTAATGGGCTTAACTAGGCCTTATGTCCATTTTCATTTTACTATTCATTTTCGTTGGGCCTATTGGGCTTGTGGGGCCCACCAACTCTTATTGGGCTTGTACTAGGCCCATTACACCCTATTGGGCCTAAAATAATCGGGCTTGGCCCATTGGGCCTCTCGGCCACACGCCATGGCCGAGAGCTACCCATGCCACGGTTTTACCGTGGCATGCCATCCATGCCTATTATTTAGCCATTTTCACTTAGGCATTTTCACAAATACTTGGTAGGCAACATTACCAATCATCATATAGTTCATTTAGGCATTTTATCAAACACCTTGATTGCCAACAAATTACATGTATTAATTAATCAATTTGATTAATTCTAATTACACCATTAACATTAATACATGTACACTAATCCATTTATGTCTTAAAATCATATTGACATAATTTAATATCCCATTTATCACTCTCGACCTAACCCATTTCATGGTGATTTAATATGTTTCAATGCTTAAAACATATATCAACATACTTGAAATCATTCATACATTAACATATATGAAATTGGAAATTAGAAAATATACCAATTGTTGTGTTCACCCTTTGGCCGAAACTTTGGAGGCTCTCGGTTTGCACTCTATGGCTCCTTGATAGCCAATTCCAACATATGTCAATCTCCTTTCAATTTGGAACAACTTCCATGAAGAATGCAAGTTCCAAATATGCCTAATTCCTAGTGATTTCTAGTAAGAGAAAGCTTGGAAAATATGTTTCAATGGTTTCTTCTTCTAGCCGGATTTGGTGTGATGAAGATGACAATGGTGTGGCTGAATTTATAAGCCATATACTTAGCCATTAAGCTTTGCTTTCCAGCCATTATACTTGACTTTCCAAACCTTAGCCATGAGTCACCTTATGAGTCACCTTATGAGTCAT
This sequence comes from Firmiana major, assembly GCA_033439115.1. Taxonomy (NCBI): domain Eukaryota; kingdom Viridiplantae; phylum Streptophyta; class Magnoliopsida; order Malvales; family Malvaceae; genus Firmiana; species Firmiana major. The sequence continues at coordinate 48,512,804 of CM065905.1, forward strand.
AGTTAACTTTAACTATGGTTAGATATTTATCTCATGGGCTTTTCCAATTGGGCTTCTCGGTTTGGGCTTTCCTAATGGGCTTTGGGCTGAAATTTTTACTATACCTTGGGCCTTTAATTGTCTAAAAATTTGGCCGATCTATTGGTCCAACAATTCGGTCTATAGGACCTAAGAAATTCGATATCTTAATGGGCTTTAAAATTTTCACCTTAGGCCCATTACGTTTTTAACCATTAAATTTATTCCGGAATCCTTCTGAATAAATTTTCCTTACTTTCGGGGATGATTATCTTGTATTCTGGCCAAGAATATTTTTCCCCAAAATTTTCTCCATACTTAGGTTAATTTTTAACCATGATTAGTCAACTATGGTAAAAGTCCACTTTCTTAACTATAGTTGACTTTTTCCTTAACCATTGACCATGTTGACTTTTTCTCAAAATTTTGAGAGTGTCATTTCTTATGTCTTACACTCTCGTATTTATATTCCAACCGCTCCCGGTGGATAATTTCACCCGAAACTCCTTATTTTGCCAAAAAGGTCCATTTTACCCTTTTTAGCTTTTACACTTGTTTTATATGTTCGGGACTAAATCAAGCTGACTTCTCTTCATGAGCTCTCTACGCTCTCTTATTTTAAGTTCTTATTTTCAGTCAGAATGATTTAGAATAACTCGGTTTAGCCTGTGATACCCATCGCTCACATTAGGCATTTTATGTAGCTTTTTCGTGTTAATTCATTTCAATAACACTTTAAGTCTAGTAAATACTCTTCTTATGATTCAACTATAATTACATAGTGTTCATACACATAGGAATCATAAGGTACAAGCTACAAAAATCCAGGTCTGACAATCCTCCCCCACTCAGAAAATTTGGTCCTCCAAATTAGAACCAAGTCAGTACTCAAATAGGTGAGGGTACTTCTCTCGCATCAGACTCTCTAGCTCCCAAGTAGCTTCCTCTGAAGTATGATGCTGCCAGAGAATCTTCACTAATCCGATGGTCTTCGATCTCAATACCTTCTCCTTCCTATCCAATATCTGAATCGGTCTCTCAACATATGACATGTCCTCTCTGAGTTCCAAAGGCTCGTAACTAATCACATGTGTCGGATCTGGGTGATACTTCCCAAGCATCGATATGTGGAAGACGTTGTGGACACCTGATAAGTCCGGTGGCAATGCCAACCTGTACGCCTTATCTCTCACTCGATCAAGTATCTCAAAGGGTCCAATGTAGCGAGGATTTAGTTTCCCTCTCTTCCCAAATCTCGTTATACCCTTGGAAGGAGAAACTCTCAAGAACACGGATTCACCAACTGCAAACTCTAGTGGCCTACGTCTCCTGTCAGCGTAACTCTTCTGTCTGCTCTGAGCTGTCCTCAGTCTCTCTACTATCAAGCGGACGTCCTCAGTTGCTTGCGTAACCATGTCAGGAGCGAAAATCTTACGGTCACCCACTTCTTCCCATCCAATAGGGGAATGACATCTACGGTCATACAAAGCCTCATACAGTGCCATCCCGATACTCGAATGATAACTGTTGTTGTAGGAGAACTCGGCTAGTGGCAGGTGGTCATCCCAAGAGCCTTGATAGTCTAGCACACATGCTCTCAGCATGTCCTCCAGAGTCTGTATGGTCCTCTCTGACTGACCATCTGTCTGAGGATGGAAAGCGGTGCTCATACTCAACTGCGTTCCCATGGCTTCCTGAAAGTGTCCCCAAAAGTGGGATGTGAAGCGGGAATCACTATCAGAGACTATGCTCACTGGTACACTGTGTAACCTCACTACCTCGCGTACGTACAGTTCTGCTAACGAACTCAGAGTATCGGTCGCTCTCATAGCTAGGAAGTGGGCTGACTTCGTTAGTCTGTCAACGATCACCCATATAGCATCGTGGTTCCTACGGGTCCTCGATAAACCCATCACGAAATCCATGGTGATATGCTTCCATTTTCATGTCGGTATAGGTAGAGGCTGCAATAACCCTGCAGGTTTCTGATGCTCTACCTTCACCTGCTGACATATGAGACACTTTGCCACGAAGTCTGCTACATCTTTCTTCATACCCGACCACTAGTATACCTTCTGGAGGTTCTGATACATCTTGTTACTTCCCGGATGTAACGTATACCTCGACGAATGAGCTTTCGCCAATATCAATCTCCTGAGTCCTGGATCCTCGGGAACACATAATCTGCCTCTGAACCTCAGTAGTCCATCAGAACTCAACTCAAAATCAGTCATGGTGCCCTTCTGCATCTGACTACCCACATCCATACAAAATGGATCAGTCTGTTAAGCCACCCTGATCCTGTCAAACAGATCCGGCTCCAAGCGTAGACTAGCTATCACATAGCTTGTATCCATGTCAGAAGGCATGACTCCCAAACTGAAGCTAGCAAACTGCTCTAGCAAATCATGTTCCCTAACCATCATGTACGATACCATCCCCAGGCTCTTCCTACTCAAGGCATCGGCTACAACATTAGCCTTACCCCGGATGATAAAGTATCTCGCAATCGTAGTCCTTCAGAAGCTCTAGCCATCTTCTCTGTCTCATGTTCAGTTCTTTCTGTGAGAACAGATACTTGAGGCTCTTGTGGTCGGTAAATATCTGGAACTTCTCGCCATATAAGTAGTGGCGCCATACTTTCAACGTGAACACTACTGCATCTAGCTCTAAATCATGGGTCGGATAGTTCTTCTCATGATCCTTCAGCTCTCTGGATCCATAAGCAACTACCTTCCCATCCTGCATCAATACGCAGCCCAGTCGCTGATGCGAAGCATCGGTATATACTGCAAATCCTCCTTAGCTGGTAGGGATAGTGAGAATCGGAGCGGTGGTCAATCGACGCTTCAACTCCTCAAAACTCTTCTCACAATCCTCGTTCCATATGAACGGTGCACTCTTTCGAGTAAGACGTGTCAACGGAGCAGCCAACTTCAAAAATCCCTCAACGAATCTCCGATAATATCCAGCTAAACCCAGCAAACTCCTGATCTCGGTGACTGTCTTCGGCTGTTCCCACTGAACTACAGCCTCTATCTTAGATGGATCAACTGATACACCATCTCTCGATACAACATGTCCCAAAAACGAGATCTGTGACAACCAAAAGTCACACTTACTGAGCTTAACTCATGCTCCCGTAGCGTATGCAACACGATCCTGAGGTGCTCCTCATGCTCCTCCTTGGATCTCGAATACACCAATATGTCATCGATGAAGACGATAACAAACTGGTCCAAATATGGCTTGAACACATCATTCATCAAAGCCATGAAAGCAGCTGGAGCATTCGTCAATCTGAATGGCATGACCAAGAACTCATAGTGGCCATATCTGGTACGAAATGCTGTCTTGGGTACATCTCCACCCCGAACCTTCAGCTGATGATACCCAGACCTTAGGTCAATCTTGGAAAAGATCTGTGCTCCCTAAAGCTAATCTAACAAGTCGTCAATGCGTGGAAGGGGGTATCTATTCTTGATGGTGGCCTTATTCAACAATCGGTAGTCTATACACAATCGAAGGCTCCCATCCTTCTTCCTCACAAACAGAACCGGTGCTCCCAAAGGTGAAACACTCGGTCGAACAAAACCCCTATCCAACAGCTCCTGTAACTGTCTCTTGAGCTCCTCCAGCTCAACTAAGGCCATGGGATATGGTGGTCTCGAAATAGGCTCCGTACCAGGTACCAGATCTATACAGAACTCCATCTCTCTGTCTGGTGGTAACCCTGGCAATTCATCCGGGAAAACATCTGGGTACTCACTGACCACAGTAATATCTGACAACTTCGGATGTGCCTTATCCATATCTACCATGTACCAATGAAACCTTGATATGTTGAAGGTTTTCTAAATCAGTAACCATGTAATAATCATAACTACTCCTTTCATTTATTCTTATTAAACTTTACAACATATCTAGTAGGGTGAGGAGACATAATTGTCTTAGTATAACAATCTAAAACAGCATGGTTTGCAGATAGCCAATCCATTCCTAATATTATATCAAAGTCACTCATACTTAGTAATATTAGATTGGCTGTCATCTCCTTATCCCCTACTCTCAACTTGCAGTCATTAAATACATATTCTACCACTTGACTACTATTCATAGGCGTACTAATCAACATCATCATACATAAATGTGTAAGCTCTACATGTCTTGCTAATTTACATGCAAATGAAGGCGATACAAAAGAATGTGTGGCACCAAGATCAATTAAAACATATGTTTCAATATCAAAAATCAGGATGTTACCTCAAATCACATCCGATGAAGCATCAGCTGTTCCCTGGTCCAAAGCATGTACTCGCCCTTGACCCATCACTTGTTTTCCCTTCTCCTCTGCCGTCGCTCTACCTCTCTGAGCAGACGTACCAGCTAGGGTTCTATCAAACTCCCTGCCCCTCTGTGGTGCAGTCACAAATGGCGCTGGGCACTCTCTAGCCATGTGCCCCTGTTTCCCACATCGGAAACATACCATAGCACCCTGTGAACACGGTCTATCTCCATGTGATCTACCGCATCTTCTGCACTGATCTGCAGCAGGTCTCTGTCCTCCTATGACAATGCCCTTTGCTGGGGCTACAGTCGTATAAGCAGGAGGTCTAGCATATCTCTCTCGTGCCTCCTCTACCCGTGATCTCTTACCAAAGAGTCTCTTACCTCCTCGATAACTGACATCTCTAGCCGGCCTCTTCTTCTGTATATCTCGGCTACGACTAAACTTCCCAAACTCGAAAGCATTCCTCTCGTAATCCTGCTCACATAATTGCGCCCTACGCACTGCTTCCTCAGAGGTCACTATGTCTAATGGGACCAACTTGGACCGTAGTACCGGTCTCAACCCGTCAATAAACCTGTGGACCTTCCTGGTCTCACTGTACATGGTATCCGGGTCATATCTTCCTAGGGATAGGAATCGAGTCTCATACTCGTCCACAGATAAACTCCCCTGGTGTAGTCCCAAAAATTCTGCCTGTAGTTTCTGCTGTGCGGTGTCGAGAACAAACTGCCTCCTGAAGGCCTCCCGAAATATGTCCCAACTGATATCCGTGTGTCGAGATCTCAATATAGGTCGGGTGGACTTCCACCAATGCTCTGTGGCTCCCTTCAGTAGGAACGCAGCAAACGCGACCATCTTCGAGGTCGTACACTCGAAGAATCCATAAAGCTTCTCCAGCTCTGCTAACCACTCCTCAACAGCCACTGGGTCTTTGACCCCACTAAAGGATGGAGGTCTAAACTTCTGGAATTCTCGTAACTGATGCAGATCACATCCATATCCTAATCCAATACCACCCAAAATCGGTGGGGGTGTAGGAGTATCTACAGTCCTCTGTGCATCAGCTGTCTGCGTAGGTGTATCAGGGGTAACTGCCTCTCTTGTAGCAGCTCCTGCCTCCTGTCCCTGCCTACCTGGCATCGTTTATGCCAATATCTCGATAATAGTCTCGAGACCACGCTCTAATCTCGTGAAGCGCATCTCTGCACAATCGGGTGCCTCAATAGCACTTGGAGTCTCATGCGTAGGTAATGGTCCGGCAGCAACTCGTCCCTCTGGTCTATCTCCCCGGCCTCGAGCCCTACCTCTCATACCTCTACCACTACGCGTATTTGCCATATAGGCAAAGTTCCTGCATTCATAATAATGAATTAGTCCATCTCCTATCGGTATACACAGTTATATCTAAACACAGCACAGTACTATGGGGATGTACACTTTCCTATTTTCTAACACCGACTCACATCAGACCAACCTCTGCTCTGATACCATTCTGTCAGGACCCGTTCTCAATCCATGACTTTATCCAAAAATCACTATAAATTTTTCGCATTCTTAACTTACCTTTCCTCTCTTCAATGGTTGGGCTGTGATTCGATGTCAAAGTCCTCACTTACCACATCATCCATTTCATACATACATGTCAATATATTATTACTGACTGTAACTGCTTTTCTTATACATGTAAGATTATATAAAATCTAATACAAACACATTCCCCATAATATATAACGTATACATCACTGTGCTGTTTCTATGTTTAGATACACAACTGTACATAATAGGTATACCTGGCGATCGATAGGAACTAGCAGTGGACTCTGGGATATTGTCCCTCGATAGCTCTCGCTCTACTGACGCTCTGTAGAGAGATGTAAAGAAAGGGGGGTGAACATACAATGCGCTCAATAAGGAAATCAGGCAAGCAAGTAGATATCAACACTATCTACTCAAAATAATGCTATGCCTTGAAAACATTATTTCCTTTACTCGCTTTAAAAAGCATGTCTTGAAATATAGTATATATAATTGTACAGACTAAATCACATGTACAGAAAATCATGCTTTCTTTCTCAAATGTAGGCATGTAGTGCAAAACAATGCATCGTATATAAATCATGCCTTTATGTAAATCATGCCATGTATATTTAAATCACAATAAACATGGCATCAAATGATTCACAACATAAAATTGGAGTCGACCCATCCCTCAGGTCTGTCCGCAGTTTAAATAATTCAATCAATGTGATATATCATGTAAGACTCTGTGGTTTAATGCAAATAGTATCCTGGACTATGATCATATCCGAAATGTGATCCCAAGCTACACGGAATCCTAGTGTGCAGGGCATCACTTACTGCAACGGGAAGGGGGTCAGTCCATCACAACCGCCAGCTATATCCTCCTTAACTCCACAACAACACACGGTACAGCGTACACCTCGCGTCACTCAGACACAGTACAAAGTACACCCGTGGACCCGTCCTCACGGTCAGAGTGCCTACCATAGGTCTTAGCTCTCGCACCCGTGGAATTATCATCACAGTCAGGGTGCCTAACATAGGTCTTAGCCCTCGCGCCTGTGGAAGTATCATACCACATTCACAAATACCCTCATGCTGGCCATCCTCTCAAAATGTGACACTCAGTCACAGAAGAATGCGGCATGAATAGGTACCATGTATATAATATCACATACAGTGTGCGCCCTCGAGTGCGACACACAGTCGACACTGCGCTCGAACACTGTTTCACATCACAAACTCAACTCCAGTGCGAGCAATCTCCAGCAACTAGGTCAATGCATAGTTCATGTATTAAATCAAGTACGAGCAATAGCTCCAGTACTATGCTATGTATAATATCATCAAATCAAGTACGAGCCATAGCTCCAGTACTATGTCATGTATAAACTATGAAGAATCGAGTACGAGCAACGCTCCAGTACTCTGTCATGTATCTCATGTAAAACTCGAGTACGAGCTAATCGCTCCAGCACTCTGTGTCATGCATATATCATATAAAACTGAGTACGAGTAAAACTCCAGTACTCTATCATGCATGTCATGAAAATCTAGTGCGTATAAAAATCCAGCACTAATGTATGTGGAAAACATATGAATCCCAGTGCGAGCTGTGCTCTAGCACGATTCATTCTCACATAATATGATAGATGGCTTTTTTAAAGGGATTGTTTACAAAACATCAAAAATCAGCACTATAAAGTGTGCTTAAGTCACATCAACCTTAAAATCATTAGCCCATCTATTTATTTTCATGCTAAACAGCAGTTAAACAATCACAATAATAGTTTCCATGCTTTTTGCAACTTTTCACAAAAGTTGACTTTTTGACTAACTAGGGGCAAAATCGTAATTTGCCACTATCGGGTCGCAATAATTATTATTCACTTTCTCTGACCCTCAGAGTTTTTAAGTGAATGTAAAAGCAGACGAAAATACGTGCAGTTATCTCTAACTACTCATAAAAGTCCCTTACCTCGGATCACGTCACGTGACCTCACTTCCTTGGTGCTGCTAAATCCCGCAGTCCGATCAGCTCTCAATGTAAACTCCGGAGCTGTAAATAACCATTCCTCAGGTTAATCATAATTTTTCTACTGTATTACACATTAATATAGTCTATTTTCCCTTAATGGGCCTTAATAATCCTTAATGGGCTTAACTAGGCCTGAAGTCCATTTTCATTTTACTATTCATTTTCGTTGGGCCTATTGGGCTTGTGGGGCCCACCAACTCTTATTGGGCTTGTACTAGGCCCATTACACCCTATTGGGCCTAAAATAATTGGGCTTGGCCCATTGGGCCTCTCGGCCACATGCCATGGCCGAGAGCTACCCATGCCTCGGTTTTACCATGGCATGCCATCCATGCCTATTATTTAGCCAGTTTCACTTAGGCATTTTCACAAACACTTGGTAGGCAACATTACCAATCATCATATAGTTCATTTAGGCATTTTATCAAACACCTTGATTGCCAACAAATTGCATGTATTAATTAATCAATTTGATTAATTCTAATTACACCATTAACATTAATACATGTACACTAATCCATTTATGTCTTAAAATCATATTGACATAATTTAATATCCCATTGATCACTCTCGGCCTAACCCATTTCATGGTGATTTAATATGTTTCAATGCTTAAAACATATATCAACATACTTGAAATCATTCATACATTAACATATATGAAATTGGAAATTAGAAAATATACCAATTGTTGTGTTCACCCTTAGGCCGAAACTTTGGAGGCTCTCAGTTTGCACTCTATGGCTCCTTGATAGCCAATTCCAACATATGTCAATCTCCTTTCAATTTGGAACAGCTTCCATGAAGAATGCAAGTTCCAAATATGCCTAATTCCTAGTGATTTCTAGTAAGAGAAAGCTTGGAAAATATGTTTCAATAGTTCCTTCTTCTAGCCGGATTTGGTGTGATGAAGATGACAATGGTGTGGCTGAATTTATAAGCCATATACTTAGCCATTAAGCTTTACTTTCCAGCCATTATACTTGACTTTCCAAACCTTAGCCATGAGTCACCTTATGAGTCACCTTATGAGTCAGTTAACTTTAACTATGGTTAGATATTTATCTCATGGGCTTTTCCAATTGGGCTTCTCGGTTTGGGCTTTCCTAATGGGCTTTGGGCTGAAATTTTTACTATACCTCGGGCCTTTAATTGTCTCAAAATTTGGCCGATCTATTGGTCCAACAATTCGGTCTATAGGACCTAAGAAATTTGATATACGTTTAGTATACCTTAATGGGCTTTAAAATTTTCACCTTAGGCCCATTACGTTTTTAACCATTAAATTTATTCTGGAATCCTTCCGAATAAATTTTTCTTACTTCCGGGGATGATTATCTTGTATTCTGGCCAAGAATATTTTTCCCCAAATTTTTCTCCATACTTAGGTTAATTTTTAACCATGAATAGTCAACTATGGTAAAAGTCCACTTTCTTAACTGTAGTTGACTTTTTCCTTAACCATTGACCATGTTGACTTTTTCTCAAAATTTCGAGAGTGTCATTTCTTATGTCTTACACTCTCGTCTTTATATTCCAACCGCTCCAGGTGGATAATTTCACCCGAAACTCCTTATTTCGCCAAAAAGGTCCATTTTACCCTTTTTAGCTTTTACACTTGTTTTGTATGTTTGGGACTAAATCAAGCTGACTTCTCTTCATGAGCTCTCTACGCTCTCTTATTTTAAGTTCTTATTTTCAGTCAGAATGATTTAGAATAACTCGGTTTAGCCTGTGATACCCATCGCTCACATTAGGCATTTTATGTAGCTTTTTCGTGTTAATTCATTTCAATAACACTTTAAGTCTAGTAAATACTCTTCTTATGATTCAACTATAATTACATAGTGTTCATACACATAGGAATCATAAGGTACAAGCTACAAAAATTCGGGTCTGACACCAAAACGGAGGCATGGTAAGACCTGGGCCTAGAGAAAGCCTCGACGTCAATCGAAATGTAAATTTCATAACAAGCCTTTTAGTCTCGAAAATCACATGCCATTATTATGCAGAAAATAATTTCGCCTTCACGTAGAGCTCATGATAGTTTTGCTTATAAATCTCTTTTAAATAAAAGGATAAATTTGTTCATAAATAACTCAAATCACAAAACCGAGCTCAAACCGGCAAAACATGCACTCAAGTGATAAATCTCAAATCAGACACTTTTCTCAATAAGTATGCTCATTTGTAAACTCATTTTATGCTACCAAAACATTTTCATTAATAAGGAAATACATATGCACAAAAGGTTGCATCCTTTACCTCTTGCACCTTGGGTGGTGCAATATTCCCATCTCACGAACTAGCTCCGACTCATGAGTCAATTTCTCGAGCTGTCCAAATAACGTCAAAACATCAATGAATACTCATTATTCCACTATGTCATACTTCTACTCATTTAACTCTAAAATGGGGTCACTCGGACCCTTGTTCGATTACTTCCTCTATTTTTCTCAGATTTCCACTTATCCAGTTATAAACCGAGTTCCTTCGTTATCAAATAAACATCCATTAGTCTTCGTTTAGTCCATTTTTGTTCTCTATGGCATTTTATCGAACACTTATTATATCCATTTTTAATCATCATCTAATCTAACATATGGATTCCACAAAGGTATTTTAAAATCATCTATACATGCTTATCAACATTTCTACATACTTAAATTATCATAAACTTCATGCCATTTCAACTTTCTCTCACTAAGCTTATTTTAGGTTATGGTTACTTGAGCATGTACTTGAACATTCAAGCCAACAATGTATATACCAAATCAACTCATCTAAAGGTTTAGATTATCATACCAGAAGTTAATGAATTGAAATCTTACCTATCTTGATTTTTCTCCATTTTTACAAATGTGAGGAGAGATTCTTTTTTCTCCTTCAATCCTTTGATCCAACCTCTAGTCTTCAACTATATTGCTATCCTCCTCCTAAGCAACAACTTTGCTCTAATACATTTTTCTTAAATCTCTTTGGAAATGGTGGTATTCTAGAGAGAGAAACTAGGTTTTCTTATCAAAAATGGAAGAGTTGTGAAGGTCTGAGGAAGAAGGCACAGATTGGTTGGCTTTTTATAGATTTTACATTATGAGATCGATCTCTTGCTTAAATTCCTCCAAATTTTGACAATTGCAGGCAGAAGATCGATATGCCTATAGATAAGATCGATTTGCTCAAGGGGATAGGATCAATCTGGTTCAGGCAGAAGGCTTTGGAGATCGATCTACCATAGGAATGAGATCGATCTGCTCCTGGTCATGACAAATTGAGATCGATCTGCCATATGGATGAGATCGATCTCTTCTAGGTAGAGCCACTTTGGGATCAATCTTCTTGTGGAGAAAATCGATCTGCTCTTCATTAGGGGATCGATCTGGCTTGAATAAAGATCGATCTTCTTGCCTAAAAACCTTGTTGTTTTCATTCCATAATAGCAAGATTGATCCTGTCACCACATGAGATCGATCTGGCATTCATCTATCGGCTTCCTACTACAGTTTTTCCCAGAATTTTCAAGGGAATTGTTGCATTTAATTACTTCACAACTCATTTAACATTCTATCCATACTTAGTACTTAAAACATCCATTACTTGTGATTCATATGTAATGCAACTTGTATGCACATTTTGAAATCATACACATTACATAGCAATTTACAATTCTTACACAAACATCAGCAAACTTCATCCTTTTCTTACAAACCCTAGGCTGGCTAAAATATACCTTCCTCTACAAATTATTTCATCCATTTCAACTTAATTAAAAATCATCCAACAACATCAAATAATCACATATCTCAAGTTCATCATCATTCATCAACTTTACCTCCATTTTGACCAAGGTTGACCAAGCTTTTGATCCTCCAAACTACTCCTCAACTATAGATCAACATGTATATAGTATAAATCATCAAATACTACAAGAGAAATCAACCAAAAACTATCAAGATTGAAACTTTCTCTCACTTCAAAATAGGACAGTTTCTGTCCTTAATTTTCTCTCTAGTTTTTCACCTAGTAAATGTGACACGCCCTAAGGGTATTGTCCGCAAGTGCACGGGTCGTCCAAGTAATAATGGGATTTGAGTCCCGAGTTATCGTCCCACAGAGAAGTTGACTAGCCTAATTAACTACCGGTTAATCCTACCCTAAGTATATCCTAGCAAATTATGAATTGATGATGGGTGATCTATAGGCCTAAAAAAAAATAAAAGTACTGAAAATAATAATAAAAACTATAAAATAAAGAAAATAAAACCAAACTAAAATTTACTTACAGAGCTCCACACAAGTAACTAAAAGCAAATACCTACAAAAGATAATTAAAGCAATTAAAATTAATTAACGCAATTAAACAAAAATGCAAAAATAAGAAACAAAATTAATTAAACTAAAAGTCAAGAAACCTAGAATAAAATATGCATGAAATTAATCTAATTAATTTAACAAAATAAAAATGCAAGTTAATCTAATCTAAGGTCTAATAAATTAAAATTCAAATATAAAAAGCTATAAATAGTTACTAACAAACTAAAATACCCAAATCAAAGATAAAGTCTAATCTAAGTGATGCATGACTAATATTTAACCCCTAAATGAAAATAATTAAACTAACATTTCAATTGCATAGCAAGAAATTAAAAATTTAGTCTAAACTAAAATCTAAATTAAATCAAATAATCCTAAACTATACCATGTAATTAAACTAATAAACAATTCCTTAAACTAATTAAAAGTATGCTAATTTAAAATACCACTAAAATACTAGTAATAACTTTTAATTGATTGCAAATAATACTATAAAACTAATTAACTACAATCGGCAGTGTACTGCTCTCGGCAGTGTGTAGCTACATTGTGCATTGTACTTCATTCCCTGCACACTTCATACAGCAACACCTGTTCCAGCCTGCTGTGCATCTGCTACCAGTACCCGCAGCATGTCACCAGCATTAGTCTGCACAATCCAGCACATACAACAGCTATTGCTAATCTCTGCTTTAGCTGCACACATGAGGAGAGGCCATTTTCGGTACTGCTCGTGAACTCCACTGCTCTGCAACCTGTGACAAACAAGTTTCAGCCACTGCTTGAAGACTGGGCAACCTCACCACCAGTTGCTATCGCATTTCTCTGCATAGCAGCATAGTACACCTGTTGCACTCAAAGCCGTGTAACTGCTCCTGTACAAACAGATGCAATCTGTAGACTACTTCATCTTTCTCAATTCGTGTCTTCAGCAACAACCATGAGTTGCCTCAGCCCAAGCAGCACACGCCCGAGCATGATTAGCCACGACTTCTGCAGTCCATGCAGCTCCTCTGCTCCTATGTCTTTTAGCAGCAAATCAGTTTTGCAGCAACAATACCCTACAACTACAAAACACTAGGTCAGAGCAGAATAAAAGCTCATACAGACAACGAACAGTAAAATAAACATGAAACAGGGCTGAACAGAGGAACATTGTGACATTAACTTGCTGTCATGAATTAAATGATGATCCTATGAATTACTTCTTTAGTCTTTATACCGGACAGTCAATCACAATCTTTTCACAATCCAACAAGTAACAAACTACAATGAAAATGAAGTAGAATGCAGTAAATGAAATAATATGCAGGGAATGAAAATAAATGCAGTAAACATGGAAGTCATACTCTAACTATAAGCAAGCACCGAATAATGAAAAACATACAAATACAAAATGGAATAAGGAACGAATAAAACAATGATACAAAGCAGCATATGATTTTAAACACAAAAGGATTTAACAACAACACCATTGCCACATCGTCCGAGAGCTTCAACAACGTAAACAGAGAACTCAACCTCCTCGGGTAGCTTCATTTTCTTCTCCAGCCCTGACTCCACATAGCTCTTGATGTGGACAAATGCTTTGCATCATCCCACATCAAGGCAACGGAATCAAAGGGGAGAAGACTAAATGAAGATATCCTGAAACCCGAATGCACCAAAAAGGAACAAACTAGAAGCTTTTAAAGATGATGGCTTTTTCGAATGAAACTAAGGAAACATAAACAATGTTCAAGGAAAAACCGAGAGCTACTATAAGGAGTAATCTTTGTGAATAAAAATTGGCACATAAAAGAGGTAATGGTTCCAAACCGAGAGCATGAAATGAAAGTGAGTTTCCATTGAAATGAAATTTAACAAAGATTAATGAAGAACATGAAATGAAATGTAAAACAACTTATAAAAAAAAAAACTATGCGAAAATTTAAAGAAAACTTTTAAAATTAATCTAAAAGCTATTCTACCCTAACCTACTTCATTTTCAATTGCCATCATGTTCTATTTATACACAAACATCAGGGTACAATGGTAATTTTTCATCCTAGATTAGTTGGCATTATTTGGCCACTTGTCTTTAGTTGATTTGCTGCAGAATAGATATTTCCACGTCACTTGTCGGTTTGTCTAGTTGGCTATGCAATGTGGCCCAGCGTGTGCCTTCCAGAATATTCGCTCGGTGTGTGTTGATCTTATCGTTTCGGAGCAAATAAAATATGGACACCTGGCATCATGCGTGTCCAGACGACTGGTGACTCAGTCTGCAAATTTTGAAGTGGTCCAATCTCTTTTAGCTCATTTTCAGCCCAATTTTGACTGAAACGACTGAGTTTCATCTGTATTTAATTTATTTCCACATTAAAGAATTTTAATTAAATAAAGGGGATTATTAATAAAATAATATGGGGATTAAATAAATAATTAGGAATTTAAGCACAAATAATTCTATTAAAAATAGAATTATCACACCCCCAAACTTGAGCTTTTGCTTGTCCTCAAGCAAAAAAAAACAATTGTAGGAATGACAAGTACAAAACATATTAATTTTCCCAACATTATCCTCAAAGAAAAAGTACAGACTATGAAATCAAAGACTCACAATTACTAGTCAAACATTTAGAATCATTCAATCATAAGTCCTAACCCAAATTGGAATCCTCGTGCGTGTGTGAAAAATGTCAAAGTCACTTCAAAGTACATTATCCGGATCAGATTATGCAAACACAGTAAATGCAAAGTCAATGACATGTGATCATTCCCATGAGTTTGCTTTTCACTTCTCTCTCCACTAATGTAGTCACACTTAACCAAAGATCAGTAGGACTTCATTAAGCTTGTAATGTAAGGCTGGGGTTAAGGTATGATAAAGTCGATTTAGGTTTAATTACCCCTTATCATGCATTACTTTCAGGATCTTAATGTAAGAACTCAAATCAAATTTTTTCCCCTAAACTTATTTATTTCACTAAACATTTTTTCTATTTTTGCATTTTTTATCTTTCTTCTTTTCTTTTTCTTTTTCTTTTTCTTTTCTTTTTTTTTTCCGAATAAATACTCCTTCACTATCACTTAATACCCATGTGTACAAAGCTCACAATATATCCCAATAAATTTTCATGCTTTCGGGGTAAGGGATAGGAAAAGAGTATTTAAGCTAAGGAAAATAACGCATGTGTATTTACAGAGAAAAGCTTATTTGGCCCAGATGGGTGACTAGGGATAAAATATGTAAAAGGATAGCTAGAAAGGCTCAAACAATCCAAAGATGGCCTAAATCATCTCCCTAATTAAGTGTGATCGAATATTTCACCTCGAGATCAGATCAAGCAAATTCTAAAATATGATGCACAAAATCAACTAAACAAATGCGGATATGTCCATATAAGCTTTCTCTAAATAATTATACAGATTCATGACATGACATGTGCGTAAGATGAGGAAATCACAATCAGAATCAAGACAAATTCAAGAATTCAACTTCATGTTTTTCCTATAATCATGCTTCTAAGTCAATCAAAATCATACTTAATCATGGGGTCATATCATCGGAATATGGGAAAACTACATGCTAAGGACTAAGTCATCCCAAAATCAAACAGTTTAAGCTCAGATTTTTGAAAAAAGTTTGAAAATATTTTCAATTTTGCTCAAATTTTCGAAAAATACTCAAGTGATATCCCCTCCCCCAAACTTGAAGTGCACAGTGTCCTCAGTGTGCAGATAATGTAAGAATTAAAGTTCAGGAACAGAGTACTCCCCTTTCTGATGATGATGAACAATTGAAGCTTAATTAAAAATGTAATTCTAGAAGAGATATCTGCAAAATAAACAACGAAAGAAACAACAGAAAAGAAAAGAACTGTACAAAAAGTGAAAAAGAAAAATGAAGCTAAGTAGCAGGATCAGAAGTAGGAGGGTCAGCTAAAGTGGTCACAGAATGCTGACGATCAAATCCTCCCCTAAAATAGTGTTTCAGTCCACTCCCATTAACCTTAAAGGGTTGATTCAGGGTCTCATCCATAATTTCAATGGCTCCATGAGGGAATACTTGTGTAATGGTAAAAGGACCTGACCACCTAGACTTAAGCTTTCTTGGAAACAACTTCAAGCGTGAATTAAACAACAGAACCTGCTGGCTTGGCTCGAAGTGTCTCTCCTTAATTTTCTTATCATGCCATCGCTTAGTCTTTTCCTTGTAGAGCTTGGCATTCTCATATGCCTGCAACCTGAACTCATCTAACTGATTAAGCTATACTAGCCTCTTCTCCCCTGCTGCTTCTAAGTTGAAATTTAGGTTCTTAAGGGCCTAGTAGGCCTTGTGCTCAAGCTCTACTGGTAGATGATAGGCTTTACCATACACAAGCTGATAAGGGGACATTCCTAAATGTGTTTTGATGGCTGTCCTATAGGCCCAAAGTGCATCCTCTAACCTAACGGACCAGTCCTTCCTACTTGGGTTCACTGTTTTCTCCAATATCCCCTTAATTTTCCTATTGGACAACTCTACTTTGCCACTTGTCTATGGGTGATAAGCAGTGGCTATCTTATGTTTGACCCCATATTTCTTTAACAGCCCATCAAAACTATGATTGCAAAAGTGGGATCCTCTATCACTAATGATAGCCCTAGGTGTGCCAAATCGTGTGAAAATATTCTTCTTTAAAAACCTTATCACTACCTTGGCATCATTAGTTGGTAAGGCCATTGCTTCAATCCATTTTGGCACATAGTCTACAGCCATTAGAATATAGAGATTGCCATATGAAGGAACAAATGGTCCCATGAAATCAATGCCCCAGACATCAAAGAGTTCTACTTCTAAAATATTGGTCAGAGGCATCTCATTTCTTTTGGAAATATTACCTACCCTCTAACATCTATCACATTTCAGCACAAAGTAGTGGGTATCCTTAAATAACGTGGGCCAGTAGTATCCAGATTGCAAAACCTTGGCTGTTGTCCTCTCTCCTCCAAAATGCCCTCCATAATCAGAAGAATGGCAATGCCTAAATATATCCTCTACTTCTTCCATGGGAACACACCTTCTTAAAATGTGATCTTTACATTGCTTGTATAGGAAGGGTTCATCCCAAACATAATACTTGACATCACTCAAAAACTTTTTCTTTTACTAGGCAGTCAAATCAGGTGGCATCACATTGCTCACCAGATAATTTACAAAATCAGCGTACCAAGACAATCTGGAGTGCCCGAAAGTAAATAGCTGCTCATCAAGAAAGGACTCATTAATAGTTGTACCATCTTCTTTAAGTCCACTCTCTAATCTAGATAGATGGTCAACAACCTGATTCTCTGTACCTTTCCTATCCTTAATCTCCAAGTCAAACTCATGTAGTAGGAGGATCCATCAAATCAGCCTCGACTTTGCATCCTTCTTGGAGACTAAGTACTTAATGGCAGCATGATCAGTATATACGACTACCTTAGTACCAATGAGATAGGAGTGAAACTTATCAAAGGTAAATACTACAGCTAATAGCTTTTTTATGGTAGTAGCATAGTTCATCTGGGCCTCATTAAGTGTTTTGCTTGCGTAGTAAATAGCATAAAAGACTCTTCCTCTTCTTTGTCCTAGTACAGCCCCGACAGGATAATCACTTGCATCACAAATAAGCTCAAAAGGTAAACTCCAATCTGGAGCTATGATTACAGGGGCTGTAACTAATTTTTCCTTCAAAGTCTTAAATGCTTCTAAGCATTTCTCATCAAAGCAAAACACAGTGTCCTTCTCAAGGAGATTACATAAAGGTTTAGATATCTGCGAAAAATCCTTAATGAACCTTCTGTAAAATCCCGCATGGCCCAGGAAACTTCTAATTCTTTTTACAGTGGTAGGGGGAGGTAACTTCTCAATAATTTCCACCTTAGGCTTATCCACTTCGATCCCCCTAGCAGAGATTTTGTGCCCTAGCACTATACCTTCTTTTACCATGAAGTGGTACTTCTCCCAATTAAGCACTAAGTTTGTTTCTTCACACCTTCTTAGCACTAGTGCTAAATTCTGCAAACAAAAATCAAAGCTATCCCCAAATACTGAGAAATCATCCATGAAAACCTCAAGAAAATCCTCCACCATATCATGGAATATGGTCATCATGCAACGTTGGAATGTAGTAGGTGCATTGCATAGGCCAAAAGGTATTCTTCTAAAAGCAAAGGTCCCATAGGGATAGGTGAAGGTAGCCTTTTCTTGGTCTTCCGGGGCTATAGCTATCTGATTGTACCCAGAGTATCCATCTAGCAAACAGTAGAATTCGTGACCAGCTAATCGATCTAACATTTGGTTAATGAAGGGTAAAGGGAAGTGGTCTTTCCTGGTGGCCTTGTTGAGTTTCCTATAATCCATACATACTCGCCAACCAGTGACAGTCCTAGTGGGGATGAGCTCATTATTTTCATTCTCGATCACTGTCATCTCTCTCGTTTTAGGGACATATTGTACTGGGCTCACCCAGGCACTATAAAAAATGGGATAGATAATCCCTGCATCTAACCACTTAATGATCTCCTTCTTGAAAACTTCTTTCATTATAGGGTTCAATCGACACTGGTGCTCTGTGGATGACCTATACCCTTCCTTCAATAGTATCTTACGCATACAGATTGAGGGACTAATACCCTTAAGGTCAGAGATAGACCAGCTTATAGCTTTCTGATGCTCTCTTAATACTTGTAGTAATTTTGCTTCCTGCTCACTGGAGAGAGCAGCAGATACTATTACCAGTCGCGTGGAGGATTCACCTAAGTAAGCATACCTAAGGTGTGAGGGTAAAGGTTTGAGTTCTAATGCTGGAGGATCACTGGTGGATGAAAAGATATTTGAAGCTGGAATAGATGAAAAGTCTAGTGTCTCAAATTGGGTAATTTCCTCAAAAGGAGTGACCTCTAATAACTGTAAAGTCTCATAGACCTCATCATCATCTTCAGTGTATTCTCTAAGATCAACAGATTTCACTAAGGAAGCTTCTAAAGGATTTAAAGGATGTGTCTTGGAAAACTCCTCAGTGATGTCCTTATCCACTAAATCCATCCTAAAACAATCATGAGAGTCATCAGGAAACCTTAGAGATTTGAACATATTAAACTTGACTTCCTGATCTTGAACTCTCATTGTTAACTCTTCCTTCTGTACATCTTCTACCAGTTGCTAGGAATGGTCTGCCTAGTATGATTGGGACTTCCCTGTCTTCCTCCATGTCCAACACGATAAAATCTGCAGGGAAAATAAACTTGTCCACTTTTACTATGATATCCTCAATGACCCCTTTCGGATATTTAATTGATCGATCGGCCAACTGGAGGGTCACTGTGGTGGGCTTGGCATCCCCTATTCTTAACTTCTGATAGATAGATAAAGGCATCAAATTTATACTCATTCCTAAATCGCACAGGGCTCTACCAAAGAATAAATTTCCAATAGTGCATGCTATGGTTAAACTCTCGAGATCCTTGAGCTTGGGGGGTAACCTTCTCTGGATAATGGCACTACACTCCTCAGTTAAGGCCACTATTTCGTAATCTTCCAATCTTCTTTTCCTAGAGTGGATGTCCTTCATAAACTTTACATAGCTTGGCATTTGCTCTAAGGCTTCTGCGAATGGAATGTTGATGTGAAGTTTCTTAAAAACCTCAAGGAATGTTGTAAATTATTGGTCCAATTTTTTATTTTGAAATCTCTGAGGAAAAGGGCTGGTGGTCTAACAGGAGGAGATGTAGTGGGAACTTTTGTAACATCAGAGGTTAAAGAAGGTTGTGACAAGGAAACAGGTAAAGGTGAAGAAATGCCTGGCTTTGTTTCCTTTGCAGCTTGATCTTTTGATTCTTTCTCCTTCTAAGCTGCTTCATTAGAACCTATGGGGTTTTCAACTAGGGGCTGGTCAGGTCTAGACTTAATAGGGCGAGTTGCTAGGAATGGTCTGCCTAGTATGATTGGGACTTCCCTGTCTTCCTCCATATCCAACACGATAAAATTTGCAGGGAAAATAAACATGTCCACTTTTACTATGATATCCTCAATGGCCCTCTTCGGATATTTAATTGATCGATCGGCCAACTGGAGGGTCAATGTGGTTGGCTTGGCATCCCCTATTCCTAACTTCTGATAGATAGATAAAGGCATCAAATTTATACTTGCTCCTAAATCGCACAGGGCTCTACCAAAGAATAAATTTCCAATAGTGCATGTTATGGTTAAGCTCTCGGGATCCTTGAGCTTGAGGGGTAACCTTCTCTAGATAATGGCACTACACTCCTCAGTTAAGGCCACTGTTTCGTAATCTTCCAATCTTCTTTTGCTAGAGTGGATGTCCTTCATAAACTTCACATAGCTTGCCATTTGCTCTAAGGCATCTGCGAATGGAATGTTGATGTGAAGTTTCTTAAAAACCTCAAGGAATTTTGTAAATTGTTGGTCTAGTTTTTGATTTTGAAATCTCTGAGGAAAAGGGACTGGTGGTCTAACAGGAGGAGATGTAGTGGGAACTTTTGTAGCATCAGAGGTTAAAGAAGGTTGTGACAAGGAAACAGGTAAAGGTGAAGAAATGCATGGCTTTGTTTCCTTTGCAGCCTGATCTTTTGATTCTTTCTCCTTTTGAGCTGCTTCATTAGAACCTATGGGTTTTTCAACTAGGGGCTGGTCAGGTCTAGACTTAATAGGGGGAGTTACTAGCTTTCTACCACTCCTAAGGGTGGTAGCTTTCACATGTTCCTTCCCTTCCCTTTGCTTAACAGGATTGGCTTCAGTGTAACTAGGAAGGGTCCCCTGAGGATGTTGACTAAGAGCGTTTGCTATTTGTCCTACCTGAACCTCTAGGTTCTTAATTGAAGCTGCTTGATTTTGCAATATTGTTGTGAACATTTCCTCAAGAGAGGGTTTCTTATGAGCTGCAGGTGAATGCTGGGGTTGTGGTGGTGGTTGTTGATGGAAGTGGGATGGATGGGAATGATTAGGTGGATGATATGGATATGAAGGTGGTGGGTGGTGAGGGAATTGATGCTGTGGTGGTACCAGAACCTGTGGAGCTTGAAAACCTGGGGGTCCTACTAGTCTGGAATTAGAAGCTTGCCCTTGGTTTTGTCTCCAAGAAAAGTTCGGATGGTTCCTCCACCCTGGATTATAGGTGTTTGAAAAAAGGGTTGTTCTGTTGCTTAGGGGCAACGTACTGAACCGATTCTAGGTTAAGTGGATACCTATCCACAGTGTGGGTACCACTACACAGATCACACGAGAAAAAAGGACTTTGGACAAAAAATACAGGGTTAGGATTGTTGGAAGGATTACGTTAGGTACTGAGCGACTCCACCTTCTTTGTAAGATTAGCGATTTGAGAGGTCAAGGTGGACAGAGTATCGAGATCATATATACCCGCCACTTTCTTTGGCAATTGCCTTTCCGAGGACGATTGATAGCTGTTAGCCGCCATCTTGTCTAGCAGCTCATAAGCCTCCTCCTCTGTTTTGCACATCAAGGCTCCACTATGGTAAAGCGTCCACTATGGTCCTATTTTGGCTTGTAAGTCCATTGAAGAAGGTCTGGACTCGCAGCCATAGAGGTAGGCCGTGGTGAGGGCACTTCCTAAGAAGCTCCTTATATCGTTCCTATGCCTCGTAAAGAGATTCAGAGTCGTACTGGGCAAAGGAGGATATATAGCTACGGAGTCTGGCCATTTTAGAAGGAGGGAAAAATTTGGCTAGAAATTAGTGGGCTAACTCGTCCCATGTCGAAATTGATCCTGGAGGCAGGGAGGTCAACCAGTGCCTCGCCCTATCCCTTAGTGAGAAGGGGAATAATCTAAGCCTGAGAACATCGTTAGATAATCCATTGTGTTTGAACGTGTTGCATAAGTCCAAGAATTGCTCGAGATAAGCATGTGGGTCATCGTGTGGAAGCCCATTGAACTGCAAAGAGGTCTGGATCATCTGGAGGATTGACGGCTTAATTTCAAAATTATTAGCAGGGACTGCTGGTGGCCTAATGCCAGTATAATTTCCTCCAATCGTCGGCACCACATAATCCCCAACGGTCCTGATTTCCCTATTTTTTGTCATCGTGTGTTGCAGTGGAACTATAAATTTCCTAGAGTCCTTTCGAATTTTCCTAAGAGTTCGTTCGATTTCAGGATCTAGAGCAAAGCAATCAAAACTCCTGGCTCTACGCATGCAAACATCATCAAATCCTTAGAAAACTTTTTAAGTTTTTCAATTTTTCAATTTTTTTGATTTTAATTAATTATGAGAAAATGAACTAATCTAAATATTTACAACCTAAATATTTACAGGCTAGAATTACACCTAAGTATAATTTCCCCGATATTAATTAATGACTAGTTAAAACTTCCCCGGCAACGGTACCAAAAACTTGACATGCCCTAAGGGTATTGTCCGCAAGTGCACGGGTCGTCCAAGTAATAATGGAATTTGAGTCCCGAGTTATCGTCCCACAGAGAAGTTGACTAGCCTAATTAACTACCGGTTAATCCTACCCTATGTATATCCTAGCAAATTATGAATTGATGATGGGTGATTTATAAGGCTAAAAAAATAAAAGTACTAAAAATAATAATAAAATAAAGAAAATAAAACCAAACTAAAATTTACTTACAGAGCTCCACGCAAGTAACTAAAAGCAAATACCTACAAAAGATAATTAAAACAATTAAAATTAATTAACGCAATTAAACAAAAATGCAAAAATAAGAAACAAAATTAATTAAACTAAAATTCAAGAAACCTAGAATAAAATATGCATGAAATTAATCTAATTAATTTAACAAAATAAAAATGCAAGTTAATCTAACCTAAGGTCTAATAAATTAAAATTCAAATATAAAAAGCTATAAATAGTTAATAACTAACTAAAATACCCAAATCAAAGATAAAGTCAAATCTAAGTGATGCATGACTAATATTTAACCCCTAAATGAAAATAATTAAACTAACATTTCAATTGCATAGCAAGAAATTAAAAATTTAGTCTAAACTAAAATCTAAATTAAATCAAATAATCCTAAACTATGCCATGTAATTAAACTAATAAACTATTCCTTAAACTAATTAAAAGTATGCTAATTTAAAATACCACTAAAATACTAGTAATAACTTTTAATTGATTGCAAATAATACTATAAAACTAATTCACTACAATCGGCAGTGCACTGCTCTCGGCAGTGTGTAGCTACATTGTGCATTGTACTTCATTCCCTGCACACTTCATACAGCAGCACCCATTCCAGCCTGCTGTGCATTTGCTACCAGTACCCGCAGCATGTCACCAGCATTAGTCTGCACAAACCAGTACATATAATAGCTACTGCCAATCTCGGCTTTAGCTGTACACGCCAGGAGAGGTCATTTTCGGTACTGCTCGTGAACTCCACTGCTCTGCAACCTGCGACAAACAAGTTTCAGCCTCTGCTTGAAGACTAGGCAACCTCACCACCAGCTGCTACCGCATTTCTCTGCACAGCAGCATAGTACACCTGTTGCACTCAAAGCCGCGTAACTGCTCCTGCACAAACAGATGCAATCTGCAGACTGTTTCATCTTTCTCAATTCATGTCTTCAGCAGCAGGCATGAGTTGCCTTAGCCCAAGTAGCACACGCCCGAGCATGATCAACCACCACTTCTGTAGTCCATGCAACTCCTCTGCTCCTACGTCCTTTAGCAACAAATCAGTTTTACAACAACAATACCCTACAACTACCAAACACTAGGTCAGAGCAGAATAAAAGCTCATAAAGACAACGAACAGTAAAATAAACATGAAACAGGGCTGAACAGAGGAACACTGTGACATTAACTTACTGTCATGAATTAAATGATGATCCTATGAATTACTTCTTTAGTCTTTATACCGGACAGTCAATCACAATCTTTTCACAATCCAGTAAGTAACAAACTATAATGAAAATGAAGTAGAATATAGTAAATGAAATAATATTCAAGGAATGTAAATAAATGCAGTAAACATGGAAGTCATACTCTAACTACAAGCAAGCACCGAATAAGGAAAAACATGAAAATACAACATGGAATAAGGAAAGAATAAATCAATGATGCAAAGCAGCATATGATTTTAAACCTGAAAGGATTTAACAACAACACCATTGCCACATCCTCCGAGAGCTTCAACAACTTAAACAGAGAACTCAACCTCCTCGGGTAGCTTCATTTTCTTCTCCAGTTGTGACTCCACATAGCTCTTGATGTGGACAAATGCTTTGCATCATCCCACATCAAGGCAACAGAATCAAAGGGGAGAAGACTGAATGAAGATATCCTGAAACCCGAATGCACCAAAAAGGAACAAACTGAAAGCTTTTAAAGATGATGGCTTTTTCAAATAAAACTAAGGAAACATAAACAATGTTCAAGGAAAGACCGAGAGCTATAATAAGGAGTAATCTTTGTGAATAAAAATTGGCACATAAAAGAGCTAATGGTTCCAAACCGAGAGCATGAAATGAAAGTGAGTTTTCATTGAAATGAAATTTAACAAAGATTAATGAAGAACATGAAATGAAATGTAAAACAACTTATAAAAAAAAAAACAATGCGAAAATTTAAAGAAAACTTTTAAAATTAATCTAAAAGCTATTCTACCCTAACCTACTTCATTTTCAATTGCCATCATGTTCTATTTATACACAAACATAGGGGTACAATGGTAATTTTTCATCCTAGATGAGTTGGCATTATTCGGCCACTTGTCTTTAATTGATTTGCTGCAGAATAGATATTTCCACGTCACTTGTAGGTTTGTCCAGTTGGCTGTGCGATGTGGCCCGGCGTGTGCCTTCTAGAATATTCGCTCAGTGTCTGTTGATGTTATCGTTTCGGAGCAAATAAAATATGGACACCTGGCATCACACGCGTCCAGATGACTGGTGACTCGGTCTGCAAAATTTGAAGTTGTCCAATCTCCTTTAGCTCATTTTCAGCCCAATTTCGATTGAAACGATTGAGTTTCATCTGAATTTAATTTATCTGCACATTAAAGAATTTTAATTAAATAAAGGGAATTATTAATAAAATAATATGGGGATTAAATAAATAATTAGGAATTTAAGCACAAATAATTCTATTAAAAATAGAATTCTCAAAATGGAATACTTTTTTGCTAGATTTCTTATATGTTCTAGAGGACTGAAAGGGGAAGATTTCATCATTCTTAGCTGAAGTCCAATTTGGCTGGGAACAGGGTCGAAAAAATACAATAATAGGAAAGGTACAATACCGCTGCAGAAATTTTAGGAGGGAGGTGTAGGCACGTAAGGGCTTCTTTCTTGATGTTTTTAGAGCCCTCATAATGGTATTTAAGTCTAGTTTTATTATCCAAAAGGCTAGGCCTAAATCTTGTCTGTAGATGGGTCGAAATTGGGCATTTCTAGGTAGTGGTCTGTTTACTGCAGCAGGAAAATGTTCTGTTCTATTTTGACAATTTCATAAAAATTATTTCTAGTGCAATTTCCTCCAAATTCTCACTTTTAAAGTGTTATAATATGTCTATAGTATCTCCCATAAAAATTTGGGGTGACTTGCTTAAGAAAATTTTATCGATTTGGGCCCATTTTGCACGACTTGGTCATTACCGACAATATAACTTAAGGTTTTCGATTTACTTTAAAAATTTATTCGGTCATGAAAACCTCCTTATTTCCAATCAATATTTGTTACTCATGTAGTTTATGCCTTGTACCAATTTCCCATGGTCTTGAAAATTTTTTTGTGAATTTCTAGAATTTATTCCAAATTTATTTCTCTTCTTGGGCCAATTTGCTCAGTTTAGTGGAAACGTGAGTTTCACTAACTTTTTCACTTCTAACACCTTACTTTCACTTCCCAATCATTAAGAAATACTTAAAATCATACTTTTAAAGAATACTTAATTTGTATTCTTACCTCGAAGTGCATGCCTCGAGTTTTGTGCCACTATTCCGGGCGTCTCAGTTACTCTAAGCCCTACATGAACATTTAAGTGTGCCTTAAGCTTCTCAACTTATCTTAAAATAAACCATAGCATGGGAAAAAATTGGGTCTTACACGAATGGACCGACAAAGTAAGGAGGGAGCTTTCCTTTCTTTCTAAATCTCATGATACCCTTAGAAAGAGAGGCTTTGAGCAATATCTTATCCCAAATTTAAAACTTAAGCTGTCATCTCCTATAGTTAGCATAGCTCTTCAGATTGCTCTGAACTGTTTTTAATCTATCACAAAATCAATATCACTGTCTCGAAATCCTTTTCAACCAGTTTGAGAGCAAAGACCTTATGCTCGCTCACCTCTTCCCATGTAATTGGAGATCTGCATCTCTGCCCTTAAAGCGCCTTATATAAAGCTATCCCTATACTAGAGTGTTAGCTGTTCTTGTCGACGAATTTGACTAAGGTAAAATGGTCATCCCAAGTGCATTGAAAATTAATAACATATGCCCTTAATATATCCTTTAAGTTCTGAATCATCGGCTCGGATTAACTGTCTGTCTGAGGATAAAGGGAAGTACTTGATTATAGGTGGGATTCTATAGGTTCCTGAAACTACTCCCAAAAGCAAGAAGTAAATCGAGATTCCCTGTCAGAAACAATGCTTACTAAAACTTCATGTATCCTAGCAATTTCTCTAACATACAACTCAATAAGTGAACTGAGGGAATCAGTAGCTATCATAGGTAGAAAGTATGCAGACTTAGTCAATTGGTCAACTGTAACCCAAATTGTATCATGACCTTTCCGTGTCTGGGGAAGTCTTATAAGAAAATTCATAGTTGCATGCTCTCACTTCCATGTCGGTACTGGTAAAGGCTTAAGCAACCCTATTAGCCTTTGATGTTTAACCTTGATTTGCTGACAAATGAGACACTTTGAAACTAAATCAGTAATGTCTCTCTTCATACCAACCTACGAATAGACTCTCCATAGATTCTGATACATCTTGGTGTTGCTTGGGTATATTGTATTGATAGAACTGTGAGCCTTTTCCAAAATCTGTTTCCGCAGGGTATCATTCTAAGGTATGTATATTCTATTCTTATATTAGAAAAACCCATCTTCACCGACTAAGAACTCTAGTTTCTAACACTATTCTTCCTGACTAGCACACTGAACCAGAATCTAGTCTTTTATGAGTCTATCTAATTTGATGGATAAGTGATGGCTCAATCTGAAAACTTGTTATTAGACATTGATTTACAGGTTCAAAATTCAAATTAAGCTCAGGAAACCTCTCTAGGAAACTCCACTCTTAAACCATCATGTAAAAAATCACCCCGATGTACTTGCGGCTTAAAGCATTGGCTACCACATTTGCTTTCCCCAAATGATACAGGATCTCACAGTCATAATCCTTGAAAAGCGATATCCAACACTTTTAGCTCTTATTGAGCTATTCTAGGAAAATAAGAACTTTAAACTTTTGTGGTTAATGAAGATCTAAAAGTTTTCACCGTATAAGTAATGGCGGCTAGCTCAGTATCATGATAATCCTTAAGCTTTCTAGATGTAGGCCGTTACCTTCCCATCCTGCATCAAAGACAACCCAATCCTTGGACAGATGCATCACTATAAACAACAAATCCTTTAGAGTTACTCAAAATGGTTAACACTGACGCTAATGTTAGTTTCTGTCTCAGCTGTCGAAAATTTCCTCACGCGCATCTATCCACTCAATCCTAACATCCTTACACATGAGGCATGTTAAAGGTATAATAATCCTCAAAAACCTCTCCACAAAATTATGGTAATACCCGGTTAATCCCAAAAAAGTATAGATTTCAGTGATTGTCTTCGACCTGTCATATTTCAACAGGCATCAATCTTGGATAAATCCATTACAACCCCATCCTCAGTCTCCATGTGACTCAGAAAAATATTTGTTCCAACCAAAACTCACATTTGTCAAATTTAACATGCAGTTATCTGTCTTAGAGAGTTTGAAAAACAATTCTCATATACGACTCATACTATTCATGGGACTCAAAGTAAATCAGAATATCATCGATGAAGACTATCACAAACTGCTAGAGGTTGGGCTTAAAGACTCGTTCATAAGACTTTTGAAGGCTGCAAGGGCATTAGTTAACCAGATCAGCATGACTAAGAACTCGTAGCACTTGTACCAGGTTTAAAAAATGGTCTTTGGGATATCTTTACCTTTAATGCGCAATTAATGATATCCAAACCATTAATATTAGCTAAATGCCCAATAATAAATTATGGCGAACTCAGTCTTATGCACAAGTGGTGATCCAAAAAGTCATCTAGAAGGACATCTGGAAAGTTTTTGAGTACCGAAATATTTGATAGCATTGGATGTGTTTTGTTTGTGTCTTTTGTAAAAGCTAAGTAACCTTCACAATATATAATATATATATCCATATAAAATTTATGAACAAAACATATACTTTAATTTCATTTATTTTGCAAAATTAATTACAATTGGTCTGAGGAGAGCAAACGTTACACTTTACATCCTACAATCTACCTAAGCATGGTTAGTGGCCAGCCAATCCATACCCAATATCACTTCTACATCATACATACTTATCAAGATTAAGTTCACCTTTAACTCTTTCTCTCAAACTTTGTGTCACGACCCTTTTTAATCCAATTCGTATAAAAATCACTATAAATTTTTCACTTAAACCGTAACCGTAT
This sequence comes from Firmiana major, assembly GCA_033439115.1. Classification (NCBI taxonomy): domain Eukaryota; kingdom Viridiplantae; phylum Streptophyta; class Magnoliopsida; order Malvales; family Malvaceae; genus Firmiana; species Firmiana major. The sequence goes on from CM065905.1 coordinate 48,541,664, forward strand.
CCGGTCGTGAGCAACCCTCACCAATAACAGTTGGGTTGTGAGTCAATAATAATCATCATTTCTCATTCATTTCCATTAAATCAAAAGCAATTTCATACATTGAAATTAAGTCATAAGCTTATACATAGCAATGTTTTCTAACATTTACATCCCCCATATCACAATTCAAAATGACTATTGTGCCTTTACATGTTTAGATAAAAAAGAATCCTTGTGTGTATACCTCTTGGCGATGGAGTGCAGCGGATGTCCCAATACAATGCATTAGTCCTCACTGGGCTACATGTGTGCTCTGTAAAGGGAGAAAGTAGAGGGATGAGCAACCACACGCTCAGTAAGGCAATAATGCAAGCATGGCAGATAACTACTCTATCTACATGCTGATAATGTCATGGCATAAATCATTTATAGTCAGAGCATGAGGAAATAAAACTATGTCGCATGTCTATACATAAATCATGTGCTAAAAACATGGAAGTAGGCATGTAAAACAAGGTAAAATCATCATGTAAAGCCTCTTATACTCATTATCATTAAAACTCATCATAAGTTTGAAGCAATGTGTTTTCGTAAAAAGCATCAAAACATGTGATTTATGCAATTATTAGCCTTAGTAACCTCTTTTTTTATAAAATCCACTTCAAAACCAAATCATACACCAAAAACACTTGTAGTCGTTCACATACACCATCAATTCATTTCTCTAGATAATCATGCATTTTCCAATGCCCTATATTTACCCATAAAATATGAGCAGCTATCTTTATATACTCACAGAATTCCCTTACCTGGAATCGCATCGCGTGATTCCACTTCCGTAAAGCTGCTTGATTGCGTGGTTCGATTCGCCTCCAACGAACTCTTTGAGACTGCACAAAATCATATTCTACGTCAATTGGGTCCAATATAACATAATCCTTGCGTTTACTATAATCGCTTGAACCTATAGTTTCCATTAACGCTCGTAAGACTTCATTTGATTGCTCTACTCATATCTCGAGAGTCTATTGATTATCATTAAATCAGTATTTAAGCTCATTGTGTCTCTATTTCATCTTTTACTTCACTATGGCATTTTGTCAAACACCTTATATACTCATTTCCATAAATTGACCATCTTCACACTGTAGCTTCATTCCAACATCTTAAGATCATACATATTACCTTATTAACACCCTAGCATAATCCACTTATCATCAACTCAACTATATCACATTTTCTCACTCTATACTTATTCTATGTTATACTTGTTCCATTGCATTCTAGGTAGTTTCTATCATTAATATACACACTAATCAACTCCAAAATTAATAACTAAACGAATGTACTTAGGTTGGTGCATTAGAAACTCACATAGCTTGATTTTCTTTTTGCTCCTAATGAGAACTCCCATTGCTCCTTCAATCCTACCAATGGAGTATTGATTTCAAACTATGTTGTTCTTCCCTTTAAGATGAACAACCTTGCTCTAATGATCTTTCCTCAAATCTTTATGAAATTTGGGTGATTTTAGAGTGAGAAAGCTAGGTTTTAAGATTGAAATGGAAGGAAATGGTTTGTTCCTGTGAAAAGTAGATCCAACTGCTCCCTATTTATAGAATTTGCTTGATGAGATCGATCTGCATAGGGTGGTGATCGATCTGGTCCTCTTGAATTCCTCAGTTTCATGACATTTTAAAGGCATGAGATCGATCTACTTGCTGCATGAGATCGATCTACCTTGTTGCATGGGATCGATCTGCTCAATGAAACAGGATTGATTTGTCTTAGGCAGAGAGATAAGGAGATTGATCTGGCCTTAAGGGGAGATCGATCTACTCCAGCCCGAGGGTAATGGAGATCGATCTGCTTGAGTAAGGGATCGATCTCTCTCTTCCAGCATGCTTGATTTTGCATTTTCCAGGCCATGAGATCGATCACTCCTTGCATGGGATCGATCTGGCCTTCATTTTACATCCTTTTTGCTATAATTTTTCTCATTCAAACTCATACTCACTCACTTCCACATTCATTTATCATTCCATTCACACTTAGAACTCAAAAACATTTATTTCTCATAATTCATATGTAATGTAACTTGTCTATACATCAATTAATCTTATACATTACATAGAAATTTAAGTGTTTTACAATTCTCCCCTCCTTCAAGGAATTTTGTCCTCCAAATTAGAACCAAGTTAATCTAAAAATAACTCTGGGTACTTCTCTTGCATCATACTTTCTAACTCCCATGTAGCTTCCTCTAAAGTGGGATACTGCCATAGAACTTTCACTAAGGAGATCGTCTTCGACCTTAGCACCTACTAAGGAGATCGTCTTCGACCTTAGCACCTTCTCCTTCCTATCCAATATCTGAACCGGCTTCTCAACATATGTCATACTCTTATTGAGCTCCAATGGCTCATATCTTATCACATGTGCCGGATCTGGGTGATACTTCTGAAGCATAGAGACGTGGAAGACGTTATGAACACTTGCTAAGTCTGGTGGCAACGCCAACCTATAAGCCTTAGCTCCCACTCTCTCTAAAATCTCGAAGGGTCTGATATATCGAGGGCTTAACTTTCCTTTCTTTCCAAACCTCATGATCCCCTTCGAGGGAGGAACTCTCAAAAGTACTGACTCACCCACAACAAACTTTATTCGTCTCCTGTCAGCATAACTCTTTTGCCCGCTCTGAGCTATCTGTAATCTCTCACATATCAGTTGGATATCCTCAGAGGCTTGTTGCACTAAATTCAAAGCAAAAATCTGTTTGTCACAAACCTCTTCCCATCTAATAGGGGATCGACACCTACGTCCATATAGTGCTTCATATGGTGCCATTCTGATACTCCCATGATTGCTGTTATTATAAGCGAACTTGACTAACAGTAGGTGATCATCCTCAGAGCCTCCAAAATCCAGCACACATGCTCTCAACATATCCTCTAGGGTCTGTATAGTCCTCTCTGACTGACCAGCTATTTGAGGATGAAAAGCAGTGCTAAAGCTCAAGTGGGTCCCCATCGCTTCCTAAAAATTTTCCCAGAAGTGAGAAGTGAAGCGGACATCCTGATCAGAAACAACGCTCACTGGTACATCATGTAATCAGACTATCTCTCGAACATACAAGTTCGTCAACTGACTCAGAGTATCAGTAGCTCTCATGGCTAAGAAATAGGCTAACTTTGTCAACTAATCCACAATAACCCAATTGGCATCATAACCTCTATGGGTCCTCGATAATCCTATCACAAAATCCATGGTGATATGCTCCCACTTCCATGTTGGTATCGGTAGAGGCTGCAACAACCCTGCATGCTTCTGATGCTCTACCTTAACCTGCTGACAAATGAGACATCTAGCGAACATATTCAGTAATGTCTCGTTTCGTTCCAGACCACTAATAAATCTTCAGAAGGTTTTGATACATCTTGGTACTCCCTGGATGTATCGTGTACTTCGATGAGTGAGCCTCTAATAAAATTAACCTCCTGATCTCTTAATCCTCGGGAACACATACTCTACCCCTGAACCTCAATAACCCATTTGTACACAGCTAAAAATCAATACCCACATCGATCTGTATCTGACTCAACCAATCGATACACTATCAATCGCTCTACTGAGCCTGTCGAATACGGCAAATCAACTCTGGCTTCAATCTCAAACTAGCCATAATATCCACTCTCTTTGAACCAAGTGGGGTTACATCCAAACTGAGGTTCGTAAATTGCTCCAACAACTCGTGCTCTTATACCATCATATAAGACACCAACCCGAGGTTCTTCTTACTTAAAGCATCAGTAACTACATTTGCCTTACCCGGGTGGTACATGATCTCACAATCATAATCTTTCAAGAGTTCGAGCCATCTCCTCTATCTCATGTTCAACTTTTTCTACGAGAACAGGTACCTAAAGCTCTTATGATCTGTCTATACCTAAAATTTCACACCATAGAGATAGTAGCACCATATCTTCAATGGAAACACTATGACCGCCAACTCTAAATCATGTGTTGGATAGTTCCTCTCATGATCCTTCAACTGTCTGGATCCATAGGCAACTACCTTCCCTTCCTGCATAAGTACACAGCCCAATCCCTGGTGTGGTGCATCCGTATACACAGAGAAACCTCCTGAGCTGGTATAAATGGTGAGAATTAGAGCAGTAGTCAACTGATGCTTAAGCTCCTAAAAACTCCTCTCACATGCCTCACCCCAAACAAACTTAACATCTTTTCGTGTGAGGCATGTCAATGGAGCAGCTAGTCTGGAGAAACCCTCAACAAATCTTCGATAATAACCTACCATCTCAAAAAACTTCTGATCTCAGTAACTGTCTTGGGTTGTTCCCACTGTACAATTTCCTCAATCTTAGATGGATCTACTAGTACCCTATCATTCGATACAACATGACCCAGAAATGAGATATGTTCTAACCAAAAGTTACACTTACTGAGTTTGGCATATAATTCCTTCTCTCGGAAGGTCCGCAGAAGTAACCACAAATGCTGCTCATGATCTTCCCTGGACTTGGAATAAGCCAAAATGTCATCAATGAATACTATCACAAACTGGTCTAGGTATGGCTTAAATAAATCGTTCATCAATGCCATATATGCTGCGGGGGTATTCGTCAATCCGAATGGTATAACTAAAAACTCGTAGTGACCATATCGGGTACGAAATGCTGTCTTGGGTACATCTCCACTCCATATCTTCAACTGATGGTACCCAGATCGTAGATCTATCTTAGAGAAGACCTGTACTCCCAAGAGCTGATCCAATAAATCATCAATACGTGAAAGGGGGTACTTGTTCTTGATGGTGGCTTTATTCAATAACCGATAATCTATACGCAGTCGAAGGCTTCCAACCTTTTTCCTTACAAATAGAACCGGAGCTCTCCAAGGTGAGACGCTCAATCTAATAAACCCCTTCTCTAGCAACTCTTGCATTTGCTTCTTTTGTTCTTCCAACTCTATCAGAGCCATTCTATACGGTGGGTTAGATATCGATTTTGTACCAGGTACTAACTCTATGCAAAATTTCATTTCCCTATCAGGTGGTAGTCCTGGTAATTCGTCTAGAAAGACATCAAGAAACTCTTTTACTATTAGAATGTATCTCAACTCTCGGTCTGCCTTCTCAGTGTTAACCACGTAGGCAATGAACCCTTCACATTATCCTTTCCACCATTAGTAACATAAGTCACTACTTTAACATTCATAAATAATAAATAAATTCATCTCTTAAACATGATAATTAGAATTATACTCTTTCATCTTACAATAAATATGTTCTTCATTTCATTTCACAAAACTTACAACAAGATTATCTATCTCTTAAAACATCATTATTTTAGCATGACAATCCATAAAAACATGGTTTGCAACCAACCAATTCATTCCTATGATTACATCAAAATCACTCATGCTCAGTAAAATTAAATCGGCTACAATCTATTTTCCTCTTATCCTCAACTTACAATTCCTATATACATGCTCAGTCGATTGACTATCATTCATAAGGGTAGATATCATCAACCTCTTATCTAACAGTGTGGGTTTCACATGCTTCAACAATTTATGTGCAAAAGAAGGCGATATGAAGGAATGCGTGGCACCAGGATCAAACAATAGAATTGCTTCTAAATAAAAAATTATGATGGTACCTTTAACCACATCCATCGATGTGTTTGCTGTGTCTTGGTCCAGTGCGTGCTCTCATCCTCTGCTCACAGTCACTGCCTGTTTCCCCTTTTCCTTAGCTGTAGCCCTCCTTTTCGGAGTAGCTGTCTTAACTGGAGCTCTCTCTGGCTCCTTGCCCTTTTGTGGGGCAGTCTCCATCATCTTAGCATAATACCTCGAGATATGCCCTGGCTTCCCACATCTATAACATGTAACAGGGGGCGTCTTGCAAGGTTTAGTCCTATTAAATCTGCCACATCTCCTACACTGCTCGGTAGTAGGTCGTGGTCCTCCAATAGCCATACCCCTCGATGCAGTCAAAGCTGGATATACAGAAGGTCTAGCAGCCCTCTCCTGTACCTCCTCAATCTTTGGTCTATTCTCAAAAAATCTATGGCCTCTTCTCTTGGCTACTCTATTCAACCCGGATCTTTTCCAATCTCTGTCTCTTCTGACACTAACCATTCCAAGCTCAGAGGCATTCCGCTCAAATTCTTGCTCACATAACTATGCCCTGTGCACTGCCTCCTTGTAAGTATATATCTCAAAGGGAGCTAACTTAGTTCGGATGGCAAATCTCAATCCTCCATGAACTTCTGGACCTTTTGAGTCTCATTGTTCATCATATCTGGGTCGTATCTCCCCAAAGACATGAATTTTGATTCATACTCATCCACTGAATGGCTCCCCTGAACCAAGTTAATGAACTTCATTTGCAACTTCCTCTGTGCGGTGGCCGAAATATATTGCCTCCTAAAGGCTTCCAAGAATATCTCCCATGCGATCTCTTAGTCTCGAGCCCTCAAAATAGATTCGGTGGATCTCCACCTGTGTTTTTGCACGCCCTTCAGCATAAATACTGCAAAGTCCACTTTCTCAGCCGATGTGCATCTCAAGAACCTATTCAACTTCTCCATCTCGTACACCTAGTCCTCAGTAATCATCAGGTCCTTCACCCTTCTAAACACTGGGGTTTCAACTCCTGAAATTGCCTTAACCTACTCAGCTCATAGTCATAACCCAAATCACTCTCGCTCGACTGTGGGATAATGGGAGAAGCGGTATCCTAAACTGGGGGCATAACAGTCTCTATAGTCTGAGGCCTCTCTGCCTCTACAGTTGTCTGTCCACAGTGGTAAGCTGTACAGTGGGACCTCATCTAGCACCTGCACCCAATGCTTGTGTGACTATCTCCATAAGGCTATAAATTCTCTACTCTATCCTAGCAAAGCGTGCCTCTTTATCCCCTAGTCTCTCAATAGGGTCCTATGGAGCCTGATCAGTTTATTGCTCCGCACGGCTCTCAAAGCCTACCTCTACGACCTCTAACACGTGCACCCACCCCTCTATCGTAGTGTGTAACAGGCTTCATACCTAACTTCCTGTATTCATAATCATTTATTAGTCTCATTCCATCTTGGTATACATAGTTATATCTAAACAAAAGCACAGTAGTATGGGGATGTAACTTTCCTACTTATTAATACTAACTCACATCAGGCCAACTCAGCTCTGATTCCAATCTCTATCATGACCCTTTTTAATCCAATTCGTATAAAAATCACTATAAATTTTTCGCTTAAACTGTAACTGTATCCGATCGTGAACAACCCTTACCAATAACAGTTGGGCTGTGAGTTAATAATAATCATCATTTCTCATTCATTTCCAATAAATCAAAAATAATGTCATACATTGAAGTTAAGTCATAAGCTTATACATAGCAATGTTTTCTAATATTTACATCTCCCAAATCACAATTCAAAATGACTACTGTACCTTTACATGTTTAGATACAAAAAAGAATCCCTGTGTGTATAGCTCTTGACGATGGAGTGCAGCGAATGTCCCAATACAATGCCTCAGTCCTCACTAGGCTACTATGTGCGATCTATAGAGGGGGAAAGTAGAGGGATGAGCAACCACACGCTCACAAAGGCAATAATGCGAGCATGGTAGATAACTACACTATGTACATGTTGATAATGTCATGGCATAAATCATTTATAGTCAGAGCATGAAAAAATAAAACTATGTTGCATGAATATACATATATCATGTGCTGAAAACATGGAAGTAGGCATGTAAAACAAGGTAAAATCATCATGTAAAGCCTCTCATGCTTATTATCATTAAAACTCATCATAAGTTTGAAACTCAATAAAAAAATATCCCTTAAGATTTATCATTTTCTTAAACACGTCAAATCTCATCCCAAGTAGAAATATCATTTCTTTAAGCAAATCCCACAAGGCTCGAGCCCTCCCTTGGGTCTACCCTGGGCAACACAATCGATCTGCTCAATGAGATCGGATCGATTTGTCTCAGGCAGAGAGCTAAGGAGATCGATCTGGCCTTAAGTGGAGATCGATCTACTACAGCTCGAGAGTAATGGAGATCGATCTGCTTAAGTAAGGGATCGATCTCTCTCTTCCAGCATGCTTGATTTTACATTTTCTAGGACATGAGATCGATCTAGCCTTGCATGGGATCGATCTGGCTTTCATTTTACATTCTTTTTGCTGTAATTTCCTCATTCAAACTCATAGTCATTCACTTCCACATTCATTTATCATTCCATTCACACTTAGAACTCAAAAACATTTATTTCTCATAATTCATATGTAGTGTAACTTGTCTATACATCAATTAATCTTATACATTACATAGAAATTTAAGGGTCTTACACTTTGACTTTACAAGACTCTATCATCTGAGATTCTTTAAGTGGTGTGCTAATATGCAGTATGTATCCTAGTGACTCAAGCTTTACGTTCAGTCTGTTAGGAAATAAAAAGGAAATAAATGAATACGTAGAGCCTGGTTCTATGAAACATAATACTTCGCAACCAGAGATCAAGAGCTTACTCTTAATGACAGAGCCAAAAGCGTCAGCTGCTTTTTAATCCAAGTGAACACTTTAGCTTAAGCTACCTATTTCTTGCCTTTGTCTACAGGCTAAGCTTTCTTTATAGCGGTAGCTGTAATTGGTTTCTCTAGTCCCTTATCAGTAGCTTTCATCAATTGGCATATTCTAAGTCGATGCCCTGTCTTGCTTCATATAAATAAAGCACTAATATATCAATAGCATGACTTACCTCAATACTATTTACCACATCTAGAGCATAACTGATAAGGCTTAGGTTTTGTAGCCTGTGATCAAGGCATTTCAGTCGTATGCCTTTTTCCTTACCATTATCTTTAGATTTCTTTGGAGTTGTCTCACGATGACTCAGTCACCACCTTTCCCCATACATCAAGACTCATACCAAGCATGTGTCTTGTTAAGCTTCTGCTCAATAAATTGGGCTTTCTAGATAGCTTCAAAAAAGGAAGTGATGTTCAATGTAGAAATTTAACCCCTAATAGCTGGTTTCAACTAATCAATAAATGTTATTACTTTTCGAGACTCATCTCTCAAGATCAAAGGGTTATACATGCTCAGAGTAGTGAATCTAGACTCATATTGGTTTACTATGAGTTTCCCTTACTTTTGACTCAAGAACTTTTCATGTTTCTATCTTTGAGAGCTTTCAGTGAAGTATTGCACATGAATGCTATCAGAAACCTTCCCCAAGTAATCATCGGTTCCTAACCCCATAGAAATTCTTTAGTGGATCTCCACCAATGCTCTACCTTTCCCTCAAACATGTAGGTAGCTAACGATACTCTCTCATCAAGTCTAAAGTCTATTTACTCAAAATCATTCTCCATCTTCATAAGCCATGTCTCTGCCACTTTTAGTTCTTTCACCATTTTAAATGTCGGTGGACTCATATTGTGGAATTGCTTAAATCTGTATGCACTTGGCATTGTAAACAAGGCTACAGTAGGCTAAAGAATAGGAAATGCTTGCTGGAGAGGTGAAAGAGGTTATGCCTGGGCAGAAGTTGGCAGTGGCATCGAAACTTGTGGTAGGGTCTGAGATTGCATCGAAAGAGGTGGATGTTGTGCAGCTAGAGTTTGAGGTTCTACAAGTGGCGGCATTGGTGGTGGTGCTTTTGGAGCACTACCCAATTGCTGCACCATCATAGCAATCGGCTTCTATAAGGTCTTATGATTTCAGAATAGTTATATTCCAACTACGCCATCTATGTACACAGATCCAAACTCGAAAGAGGTGAAAAAGAAATGGATAGAGGAGATGGTGAAGGAACACGTCTCCCCTATATCGGTCTCCCCTTTCCTCTAGGCATTTTTTGACTATTCTGTACAAAAGGGTCGCATGCATTAGAACAGTATCCATATGCTTGCAATTTATATTCAAACAAACATAATACTATAGAATTTGTGCATAGGATGTAAATGACTCATGAGACCTTTTTAAACTTACTTAGCAAGACAGACTTACTCTGATACCAATAAAACTATCACATCCTGATTTACGTTATAAAACAATAACTTATCGTGGAAGTATAACTTATTTGAATGTTTTTATTCTTTTAAGTTAACTTTTGTTTGTCATGCAAGTGTAGTCTTACAGTATTTCGAGGTCAGAAGCTACCAAATTTGGTTTAAGGCTTAGAACCTAAGGTTTTAGTCAAATTTAATACAAAATCCATCGAAAATAACCTAACACACAATTTTACATAAAACAAAAAATTCTTAGTTTTGACTTATCTTAGATAGTTAGCTTAACTATCCATGTTTCTTACGTACTTCAACATCTATCATACATTCAAATTTCATAATTTTAGGAAGCCGTTTAGTCCTTCAAAATATATACATACTAAATATTCGAATATTTTTCTAATTCTGATAGTTTCGAAAATAAATATTCATTTACATCCTACTATGTTGGAAAATGCATACACAATCATGCTGCAATGTCATACACATCTCATCCTAAGTACTAGTACAAATTTTTCTAAAATCGAAATCTTTTAAATAGTATAAATCTCTACCGAATGTATGCTGCGAGTACTCTAAAGCCAAAAACTTCGGTGCCAAAATACAGAATCAACGAAATCGAAACATGTACTTAACCTGTGATGGAAACAAAGGGAGTGTGAGATATAAAGCTTAGTAAGTTAACCATGCAAGTGCATAATTAACTACATACAAGATACTAAGTCGTAAAACACATGTTGTACTAAAAATGTAACATTTCGTAATCAAAATTCATATTGAAAATCATATCACATTTCTTATACTTTTTAATAAACTTTTTTTTTCTACGTTTCAAAATAACAATCTTTCTATACGTTGTAAAAGTTGTCAGGGGAAGGATACTTTGAAGTATCTCATTTCCTTTTAAACCTGACAATACTACATTAATATGGAAATCATATCACATTGGATATCGGTAATTGTAAGCAATGCAAGAAACAAAGGTTTGATACATTTCGTAAGCACATGAATTCTTTGGTATCAAATCATATAAATCAATAACTCATATGGAAAACATATTTCATATACACAAATTCATATATTTTCACATGGTTCTATAAATAATTCACATGAATACAGGTATAATTACTATCATCCCGTAAAGACTATCCCGTTGTAGCTACCAGTGAGCCATAACTAACCCCCGAAACTAAGATTTTACTTATGGCCATAAATTCGTATTCTCCGATCTTAGAGATCAGTTAATACTGAAACTTGTCACGACTTTTGTCAGACAAGCTACATGTGTCCATATAAGAGTAAGAATACTCAAGCTATCTCCATATGCTTTATCGGTGAATTTAGTGAAACAGAACACTTTATACATGATAAAAGAGTCAAAAACATATTTCGAAACTCTTATAAAAATGGGTATGAAAAGCAGTATATGCTTAGATTCGTAAATAATACGCATAGGTAGAATAAGTCATATGCTTCATGTCATTTCAAAACATGCTAATAGTGAGATTATAAAGCTGATCAACATACAGATAAAAACCTATGCAAGCTTTTAAACTTCACAAATACAATGCCACAACATGATAGGAAAGTATAAAAAACCTAATAAATGCATTAAATAATATATTTATGTTGTCTAATAATATTCTCTTACCTTTATTTTGTGCTTAAAAGTGCTCCTTAAATGTTCCTTTGTTGTTTTAGGCAACAAAAATAAGCTATTGGGAGAAAATGAAGCTTAAAGGACATTTTTTTTTAAATTTCTAACCAGTAGAGGTTTGTTGGTAATTTTTCCTTTGTCCGAATTTTTAGGAAAAGTGACCTTTATCAAAGTTATAGAGGACTTCTTAAGTTTTTGAAATGTCTAAGATCATACAAATCGAAGTTCATTTGATGGGTCTAAAGTTCATGTTAAGTCAGCCCTAAAAATTTTGAGTTCTAATCCTAGTCAAAGAGTGATTGGGACAAGGATATTTGGCAAAGTAAATTAAAGACTGTAAGACCCGAAAATCTGTGTCAATTTTTAAGAAGTTATTATTATAAATATGGATTCCTGAAATCTTGATAAATAAAGAAGAAATAATTAAATTTCAGATCCAATTGATCAAGATACAAATTTATTGTGAAGATCGAAATTTTTTCACCACGGGAATTTATCTCAGAAATATGGAAAAAAATAATTTCGGGAAACTAAAACAAAATAAAATAAATAATGGGATATTGTTGGAAAAATAAGATATTTGTCAATTTTATGATATTATATTAAAATATAATATAATATAAAAGAAATTGGAAAATTGGAAAAAAAAAGAAAAGGGATCGCTCGACACAAGAAAGGAGGGATCGAGAAAACTCGATCCCCCAGATTTTTCCCGCTGGTGACGACAACAGAATTGAGACGGTGATTGAGGGAAGGAGAAAGGCAGGGCTGACACCAACAAAGAGGAATCCAGCGAATGGAGCGACAATCGGCGATGAAAGGAGAGGTAGAAATTATCCAGAGAGAAAAGGGAAATCCGACGAGTTCGGCGCCGATTTGGCCAGCACCACCACCGATCGAGGGCTCTCTAGCTCCAGCCGAGGTGATGGGTGGAAGGAACGGCCAGAGAACCAGCCGTCAACGCCGGTAACGGTGAAAAGAGAAAAATGGCAGTGAAACCAAAAAGAGAAAGGGCCAAACCAACCAGTTTCTGGCCAGTTGAGGCTTGGCCACCACCAGATCCCTACACCGCAAGTCCATGCGGATCTACTGGAAGTGGAAGTAGGTAAAGAACCGGCCTGTAGAGCTCCGAACGGCTAAGGTGGAACTAAACCAAATTGAACCGGTTCTTCATCCAAGAGAAAAATAAGAAAAAATTCAGTGATGCCTCGGGTTAAGGATAAACTAGTAAGCGGTCAAAATTGATCAATTTAATTTTCAAAAAAATTATCTAAATTTATATTGGACCGAAATTGATCGGTTTAAATATATAACTGTGTAGCGTGACAAAAGGCGATGGTCCAGAGTTTAATTGAGCCTCGATTTACATGCTATCACGGAATCCAGGGTAAATGAATCTTATTTACGACAATTTGTGTAATGATGCGCGTTAGAAATTTATCTTATAAGTTACGGATTAATTTCTATATAAAATGAATTATTTTTGGAATTTTGAAATCGATTGTCGTGAATAATAGTACGAGCTATCTAAATAACCTAAAATGAGGCCCAATAAGTGTTGATAGGCCCAATGAGTCCAATAGGCCTGGATAGCATGAAAATTAAATGGAAAAGAGGCTTAAAACGGATTAAGACCCATTAAGGTACAATCGAGCACAATAAGAGTAAATTGACCCAATACGTTAAATTGACTATAGTAAAAGTTAGAATTATATTTATTGGGTTAAATTGACGTGATAAATAATTATCTGCAGCTCCAGAGATTGGATTAGGAGCAAATCGGATTGGACATGCCTCCGATAGTGGAATTTAGCTATGCGCTCGACGTGATTCGAGGTAAGGGAACTTTCTAAGTGCTTAGAGATATCTATTCGTATTTTGAGGGGATTTACAGGGCTTAGAATTTCCTAAAGTATCTAGAAATGAAATAATAATTTTTACGAAAATCAAGGTATCAATGTAAAAAGATGATTTTGCCATTGGGAGTAAATTTAATGAAAAATGTAGTAAGGCTAGTAAACTACATTAATATCATGATTTTGATGTTTTAATGTAATGTGATGCCTTGATTTGGGTAAAACAAGGATAGGTTGGCTAATTGTTTCATGATTTGCATGACATAGCATGTGTCGGTGCTAATTCTGAGTTTTGAAAGGGGTTTTACCCAAATAAAGCCACCTATCATATTTATATGAGTATAAATCATGCTAGAGATGTGCTCGCACTGTATTTAGATATTTTAACATGCATGAAATGTTCTGGAGCCTAGCTCACACCATATTTCGAGTTAAGATACATGCAAACCGTACTAGAGCTTTTGCTCGTGCATGGATTTCATTATTTCTTATGCACATAACTGTATAGGAGCTTTGCTCGTACATGATTTTACCATTATTTATTTTGCATAAAGTCGTACTGTAGCAATGCTCGTACGAGGATTTTTCCTGATTGTGTATGAAATCATGCTAGAGCCTTGTTCGCACTGGACTTTTCACACCATGATATGTAATGAGTCGTGGTGGATGCCTCATGTAGACTGTGTGTCACACTGATGAGATGCTCGTACGAGCCGTACTGGATGCCTCATGTAGACTATTAGTCACACTGATGAGATGCTCGCAGTGCACTTGAGACTGAGTCAGTTATACATGGTATAGGGTAGAGAAGACCTATGGCAGGTTATCACGACCCTTAGTTTACCAAAAATCCACTACAAATTTTTCATTTTTCGTTTATTATTGAATTCATTTCTTACCTTCCTCTGATCGTGAGTAGCTACACCACGAACAGTTGGGTTGTGTATCGGTGTTAATCTCATCCAACCATACAATTTCAATTTGCAATTCATTTAAACGTAAACACTTATACTGCTTAATTAGAGATGTTATTTATATGTGTTTACAATTCTTTACATCCCCAAATGTTACATTCAAAATTTTACTATGCTATTTCAGGTACAAAACTATATAAATGTCTATACCTTTATATGATGGGATCCATCGGACTCTAAAAATCAACTCCTCAATCGCTCTCAATCTACTGAAAGTGCTCTGTAGAGGGGGAAAATAAGGGGGTGAGCAAACCACGCGCTCAGTAAGACAATCATGCAAGCAGGTAGATAACTATACTATCTACATGATTGTGATGCCATATATAAAACCAAGCAGTTACTCGTCATACCCAAAATCATCAGTTCATACACGTGTTCATGATATGTAAAGCAGTTCATACTATTCAAATCAGTGCACAAGTAGTAAATAAAGCATAGAAAATCATCATGCAAGGTGCACTTAAAAACAAATCAAGCTCTACTCAAATCAGTGCTCAAGTCGTAAATAAAGCATGGAAAATCTTCATGCAATTTGAACTTATAACAGTTCATGATCTACTCAAATCGAAAACAAATCACCATTCGTCAGGACTCAACCTCCCCATTGGATTGTCCTGACCCACAAAACAATTTAGAAACATGGATTCATCATAAAAAAGTGACATGTGAGATAGGCAAATAATAATAAGGGTAATAACTAGGACTATGGCAATATCCTCTGTGATCTCAGGCTACACGGATCCTAGTGTACGAGGTATCACCTCTATCTGCTTTCGCACGGGAAGTGGGTCACGTCCAACCCGCTAGTCCATAGCAGATCCAACCTTCGTCCGAAGATGGTATATATTAATATCCATACATGGTACAGTGTACTCCATGCTATATGCACGGTACAACGTACTCTGTGGACTTATATCATCATATCATATCGTGCCACATCTCAAATATGTATGTGCGAGCCTATTTCATCGGTGTGGCACACAGTATACCCGAAGCTCCTAGCATGGTTCCCAACATGTCATAAAACCACGTGCGAGTAGTCTCTAGCACGACAGCAAATATACAGTGAACATCTAGTGGAGCGACGTGTGACGACCCAAATTACCTAACAATCAGAGTAAATTTTTTTCATTTTCATTTATTATTTAATTCTTACCTTTCTCTCATCGTGACTATCTTACCAAACAATTGGGCTATTATTCGGTGTTAGTCACCTCTCACTTACTTACCATTCCACTTCCATAATCACATTCACATATCAGAGTTTACTATCTTTTAACTTTAACTAAATACATTCATCATGGTATACATAACCTTACATCCCAAACATCACATACGTTTACAGTACTGTGCATTACATATTCAGATACAAAACAATACAAATGTGTATACCTGACTCTCGATGGGAAGCAGCAGATACCAAGATTGCAAGTCCTCAGCCGCTCACTAACTACTGCAAGTGCTCTGAAAAGATGAGAAAATAAGGGGGTGAGCAAACCATACGCTCAGTAAGGCAATTATGCAAGTAAGTAGATAGCTCCACTATCTACATTCTCATAATGCCATGCCCTTAAATCCATTTCTTTTCATTTAAAAGCTTACACACAAAATCATGTATTTCATCAATGACTTGGTTTATAAAACTGTTCGTGCATATATAAATCATACTACTTATGCATCAATAGCATTTTATGTGACATCATTAAATCATAATTAGCATGAGGTAAATCAAGATCATGCTATGTAAAACAAATCATGAGAAACAATTCTTTTTTATGAATATATGATTAAAGCATGGAAAACTCATCATGCTACTGCATTTAAATCATTTCATTAAAACACAGTATAAAATAACCCTTCCGGGCTAATTATCTCATAAAACAATTCGATATAAAATTCTCAGAAAAATCTATCATCATAGTATAAAATCATTAAATCGGGGGCCTGACCCCTCCCTCGGGTCTACTCTGGTCTATCGAGACCACAAGTTATATCATGTGAGACAAGTAGGCGACTATCAGTAACAACAAGGACTATGGCCATAACCTAGTGATCCTTGGCAACACGGTACCTAGTGTACGGAGTATCACACCTGAAACGAGAGGTGGGTTGGTCCTACCCGCCAGAACAGCATAACATCAGGATTGTGAGGGCAAGGCTTGCTGCCTCGTGGCTAATGCCACTCCAGTCCAAAAATCCCCACGGTATAGCGTACACCGCATGACATACACGGTGCAACGTACTCCGTGAACCCAAGATCAGTTAGGGGTGCCTGCAATAGGTCTTATCCACCCTTATCATCTCTGTCTCAGTACGCACGTGTGAGCATATCATCTCACTGTGACACACAGTCTACAAGAGGCTCCAACACGACTATATGCATGTCATATAAATCCCTGTGCGAGTGAAGCTCAAGCACGGCTCCATAAAAATGCATGATATAAGAAAATCTCGTGCGAGCGAAGCTCTAGCACAATGAAACCTACGTACCAGCAACGCTCCAGTACGACTTAAAATAATTATAAATTCAAGTAAAATCCTCGTACGAGCAATGCTCTAGTACGGATATGTATAAAAACTCAGTGAAAATCTCGTACAAGAAAAACTCAAGTATGGCTTTATGCATAAATACGTTAAATCTCGTGCAAGTTACACTCCAGCACAGCTTTTATGCAATATCATATCAAAACAGGATGCGAGTTACGCTCCGGCACCTCTCATGGATGTCAAATCATTAAAACTAGTGTGAGCAATCGCTCCAGCACCTTTTTATGCATATCAAGTCAAAACCAGTCAAAACATTTCAAAACAGAGTGCGAGCTAGGGTCCAACACTTCTTATGCATTTCACAAGAATAAAAAATAATGTGAGCAACCGCTTTAGCACATTTCATGCATATGATGTAACACAAGTCGGTGCGAGCAACTGCTCAAGCACGTTTTATGCACACTCACAAACTCAGATATAGTGCGAACTATATGCCAACACTATCTGTGTCACGACCCAAATTACCTAAAAATCAGAGTAATTTTTTCACTTTTTCATTTATTATTTAATTCTCACCTTTCTCTCATCGTGACCATCCTACAAACAGTTGGGCTATGATTCGGTGTTAGTCACCTCACACTATTACCAATTCCATTTCCATAATCAAGTTTATAAATCAGAGTTTACTATCCTTTGACTTTAATTAAATACATACCCATTGGTATTTATAACTCTACATCCCCGACATCAATGTCCGTTTACAGTACTGTGCATTACATATTTAGATACAAAATCATACCAATGTGTATACCTGTCTCTCGATGGGCAGCAGCGGATACCAAGCATGCAAGTCCTTAGCCGCTCAATAACTATTTCAAGTGCTCTGAAAAGATGGGAAAATAAGGGGGGTGAGCAAACCACACGCTCAGTAAGGCAATTATGCAAGTAAGTAGATAGCTCCACTATCTACATGCTCATAATGCCATGCCCTTAAATCCATTTCTTTTCATTAAAATCATCAAGCACAAAGTCATGCATATTCAATGCCATAGTTCATCCAAAACTATTTGTGCATATACAAATCATGTAATTCATGCATTCAAAGCATTTTATGTGACATCATTAAATCATCATTAGCATGAAGTAAAGCAATATCTTGCATCCTTTTGCGTCATGTAAGATAAATCATGAATTTGAATAAAAGCATGGAAAACATCATCATGCTACTGCATTCAAATCATTTCTTTAAAACTGCAGTAAAAACTAACCCTTCCGGGTCCATCTCATAAAACAATTCAATAAAGTTCATTATAAAACTCCGGTTATAAAATCACCCTTCTTTCAGGGTCACAAATCATAAAATCATCTAAAATCTCGTATCACAGTATAAAATCATAAAAATCGGGGGCCTGACCCCTCCTTCGGATCTACCCTGGTCTAACAGACCACAAGTTATATCATGTGAGACAATCAGGTAATTATCAGTAACATCGAGGACTATGGCCATATCCTAGTGATCCCTAGTGTGCGGGGTATCACACCTGAAATGGGAGGTGGGTCGTCCTACCCGCCAGAACAGCATAACACCAGGATTGCGAGGGCAAGGCTTGCTGCCTCGTGGCTAATACCACTCCACTCCAATAATCCCCACGGTACAGCGTACTCCGCGTGACATACACGGTACAACGTACTCCGTGGACCCAAGCTCAATCAGGGGTGCCTGTAATAGGTCTTATCCACCCATATCATCTCTGTCTCAGAATGCACGTGTGAGCATATCATCTCACTATGACACACAGTCTACAGGAGGCTCCAACACGGCTATATGCATGTAATATAAATTCTTGTGCGAGCGAAGCTCAAGCACGGCTCCATGCATATTCATGATATCAGAAAACCTCGTGCGAGCGAAGCACTAGCAGGTTTCATAAAAATCAGTAAAATCTGCGTACGAGCAGCGCTCCAGTACGACTTCAACTGATTATAATTTCAAGTAAAATCCACGTACGAGCAATGCTCTAGTACGGATATGTATAGAAACTCAGTGAAAATCTCGTACGAGAAAAACTCCAGTACGACATTTAAATGAATTATAAAAACCATATAAAACTTTGTGCGAGCAAGCTCCAGCACAAATGAATGCTCAAGTAAATCAAATCTTGTGCGAGTTACACTCCAGCACGACTTTATGCATAATTAAATCAAATCTCGTGCGAGTTACACTCCAGCACGACTTTATGCATAGTTAAATCAAATCTCGTTCGAGTTACACTCCCGCACGGCTTCATGCATAATTAAATCAAAACAGGATGCGAGCTAAGCTCTAGCATCTCTCATGCATATTAAATCAGTAAAACTAGTGCGAGCAATCACTCCAGCACCATTTTATGCATACCACGTCAAAACAAATCAAAACATGTTAAAATAGAGTGCGAGCTTGGCTCTAGCACTTCTCATGCATTTCATAGGAATAAAAATCAGTGCGAGCAACCGCTCTAGCACATTTCATGCATATGATGTCACACAAGTCAGTGCGAGCAACCGCTCAAGCACATTTATGCACACTCACAAACGCAGATATAGTGCGAACTACGTGTCGGCACTAACTGTTTCCATATAAACTTGATAGTTGGCCCATTTTCCAAAGAAATTCTATTTAAATATGAAAAACACCTACGTAGTGTTATCTTATGAAATTTATGCAATTTCTGACCAATCTATCGATTTGCTTTGATTAAAACCAATAAAATCCTTAAACCATAAATTTCCTTAAATCATGCACTTCATGCATGTCATGCTTTCACCATCCTTAGGTGAACTTCCCTCAATATGGGTAAAATAGTCTTTTCACCTATTTCGATCCTTAAATAATTTAAACCACTTTTAGGACCTTTATACAATATTAGTGTATACATACAATTTCAGTGTACAGAAAACTATTAAAATACGCGTAGCTACCTCTAGCTACTCACACAATTCCCTTACCTCATTTATTTGTACAGTCTGAACTTTACACCGATGTCTCGTCACGCAGTCCAATTTACTCCCAATCAAATCTCCGGAACTACGGATACACATTCATCAGGTCAATTACAATACAATTTAATTGTATTTCTTATTTTTTGGGCTTAATTTAAATCATTGGGTCCGTTTACCCATATTGGGCCCAATTGTACCATAATGGGCCTTAATCGGCCTTAAGCCCGTTTACTACACTTTATCGAGGCCTATTGGGCTCATTGGGCCCAGCAGTATTTATTTAGCCTCGTTCTAAATTTTCGGATATCTCAATTTAATATTTACGACAATTTATCCAATTTTCCAGAATTTAATTCATTTATACGAAAATTAAATCTGTAATTTATGCGTTAAATATCAATCACGCATAACGATATAAAATTGTCGTAAATAAGGGTTATTTACCCGTTATTCCATGATCGTACACAAATCGAGGCTGTCTCGAGCTCTCGGTGGATGCCAATTGTCGAGCTACACAATTAAATATATTTCCGGGTAAACTTTTCAGTCGATTATTTATCAAATTAAATATTTCAAAAATTAAATCGGTCAATTTGACTGCTTACCGACTTACCCGAAGCTCGATTGCATCACTGAAATTTTCTCCAATTTTTCCTCTTTTTCTTTTTTCCTTTTTCTTCCTTTTTTTTCCCTCTCTTTTTGGCTGAACCGGTCCGGTCCAGTTCAACCCGGTTCGGACCGTCGGTTCGGTCTGGTCCGGTTCTGCCGGTTCAGTCCGGTTCGGCCGGTTCAGGCAACATTTGGTCGTGTCGGTGCCGTCCGACCGGTTCCCGGCGTGATTCCATCGTCGTTCGATGCGCCGTCGCATGGGCTCCCTAAATCGAGCCTCGGCTGGGGTCAAATCGCAGCCATCGCCGGCGAATCGACGTTTCTTCCCCGCGGCTTCCTCCTCCGTTTTCAGCGTTTTTCGGCCACCTCGCCGCGCGTCGCGGCCGCCTGTGGGTTCGCCCGAGGTTGAGCTACGTTCGCCGACCCTCGCCGGCCCCTAGGCCTCGCCGGTGGCTCGCCGGTGATGAATCTCCTCAGTTTCGGCTTCCTCGCTTCTCTCCGTTTCGTTTTCCTCTCTGTTTCAGACTTTTCCTTTTTTTATTTATTTATTTATTTATAATTTATTTTTAATATTATTTTATTCAATTAAAATATATTAAAATTGCCAAAATATCTTCAAAAATTATTATTTAATTCATTTAATCTATAAATGAATTTATCAGTCCGATTTTACCTTTCCGGTATATTTTTCGATTATTTTCAGGATTATTTTTCGATACGAAAATTCTGGTTTATCCCAATAAATTCATATCTTGATCAATTTAACCCGAAATTTAATTATTTCTTCATCATTGATCAAGATTTCTCATTCTCATATTTTTAATTAAATTTTCTTGTCCCGATTAATACCGAATTTTGGTCTTTTGACCATTTTACCCTTGCACGTGTTTGGGAATGCCATTTCAATCCTTTTGCATTTTTAAATGCACTTGAAAATATCGGGTCTTACAATCTCCCCCACTTAAGAAATTTGGTCCTCCAAATTAGAACCAAGACAAATGAGTCCATAAATAAGTCCGGGTACATCTATCGTATCATATACTGTCATCCTCAAGTGACTTTCTCCGGAGTGTAATATTTCCATCATACTTAACTAGGGAGATCATCTTAAACCTTAACACTTTCTCCTTCATGTTTAATAACCAACTCGATTTCATACATTACTCTTTCATTGAGCTAAACTGTTGGAGCTCATATCCGATCACATATGCTGGATCCGGATAGTATTTTCAAAGTATCATAAGATAAGACACATTGTCGATGCCTGTTTATTCAAGTGGTAACGCCAACCTACAGGTCTTATCTCCCACTTGTCCACTATCTCTATATGAATCTCGTTACGTCCTTACGCTCTTAGGACAAGTAACTATCAACAATACTGATTCACTCTCGGTGAATTCGAATGGTTTCTGTCTCTTGTCAGCATAGCTTTTCTGTCTGCTCTGAGGTGTTCTTAATCTCTCACAAATCAACTGAACATCCTCAGAGGTTTGTCTTACAATTTCAGGAACAACTCTCTATCTGTCACCATTTTTTATCCAAGTCGGGAACAATCCCTACGGCCATACTACGCCTCATAAAATCTCATCCTGATACTCGAGTGACAACTGTCATTAATGACAAATTCGATTAGTAGTAACTGATCATCCCAGGAGCTCATAAAATCAATGGCACACGCCCTCATCACATCCTCCAAAACCTGTACAGTCCTCTCTGACTGACCATCTGTCTGAGGACGAAAGCTGTGCTAACACAATCGCGTTCCCATAGCTTCCTGAAAAAAATATTCCTAGAAGTGGGAAGTGAAGCAGGAATCCCCATCTGATATCATGCTCCTTGGAACGCTACATTTTATTTCACAATTTTCCATTCACATAAATCCGCCTACACACTCAGAGTATCTGAGGATTTCATAACCAGAAGGTGGGTAACTAAATCAATCTATCGACATCACCCAGATAGCCTCGTGATTCATTCGGGTCCTCTATAACCCATCACAATATTCATGGTAACTTGTTCCCATTTCCATGTTAATATAGGTAGAGGCTGCAATAATCCTGCAACTTCTTTTACTCTACCTTAATCTGCTGACATACGAGACACTTCTCACAATTTCTACAATATCTCTTTTCATATCTGACCACCAATACCTTTTTCAGAGATTCCAATATATTTATTATTTCTCGGATGCACTGTATATCCCGAAGAACGAGCTTCTTGACAATAATACTATCTAATCAACTGTGGTCCTGGGGAGCACTTATACTGTCTCTGAACCTCTGTGAATCATCATCACTCACTGTGAACTCTGTCACTATACCCTTCTGAATCTGACCCACACTATTGACACCACGCCGATCATCACGTTAAGCCTGGCAAATCTGGTCACACAAATCCGGTTCTAACCTCAGGCTAGCTGTCACACAATCACCGTCATCATCAGAAGGGATCCCATCACTACTAAGGTTCACAACTGCTCTAGCAGCTCACGCTCCCTGACCATCTTATGTGATACCATCTCGAGGCTCTTTCTGCTCAAGGCATCAGCCATTACATTAGCCTTTCTTGGGTGGTACAATGTTCACAATCATAATCCTGAGAAGCTCTAACCCTCTTGGTTATCTCATATTCTGTGCTTTCTGTGAAAACAGATACTCAGGGCTTTTACGATCAGTGCATACCCGAAATTTCTTACCGTATAAGTGATGGCGCCATACTTTCAGTGTAAACACTACGGCTGCCAACTCTATATCATGGGTCGGATAGTTTCCCTCATGGTCCTTGAATTATTTGGATCTATATACGACTATCTTCCCATTTTACATCAATACACAGTTCACTCATAATTTTGAGGTATCCATACACACTGAAACCTCTTGAGCTGTTAGTCATGGTGAGAATACTTACGGTGGTCAGTTTATTACTTCAATATACCAAAACATCATGGAAGCCATTTTCATACTTATCATACCACTCGTATGAAATCTTTTTCCAAACAAGATGTGTCAACTGAGTAGCCCATTTCAAGAAACTCATAACACCTTGTCTGTAAGACAGTTTCATGTTGCTACTCATGCTCTTCTCTGGACTTCGAATACATCATAATATCATCGCTAATGATGACAACCAATCGGTCCAGGTAAGGTTTAAATACCTCATCGTAGTTGAGTTCCACTCAATATTCAATCACCAATATCCTTGACCTTTATACGCATAAACGTATAATGTCATTTCGAAATCGCTTTCGTTCAGGATACTAACTCGCGTCATCTCTTTCCTCTTATATTAACGGCTTTTATAAAATTTTAATTTTTAAACCTTCATGATTAATCGACTTTTATATTTCTTTATCGTACCAGTAAAGGTACCCAAATTTTAAATGTATATATAACGGCTGTCGATTTCAATTTATAGGTTACGTGTGCGCTTATCGACGCTGTCAAGTTTTTTGGCAGGGAGGTATTTTAAAATACCTTTATTAACCCTCAGACTTGACCACATACTGGGTGTAAATATATCCACCCCTTATCCTTAGTCGCAATTCATATACACTAGATATTGCTTAATCCAAATTACTTTGCATATCAAGGACATCCTTACCTTGCATACGTCTCTTATTCCAATATATCTCCTTTAATATATCACTTATAACAAACTCTTTCATTATTTGTCAAACTTATAATCTTTATACCCATATTCAGTTAGTGAAAATCAGCTAATTATCATCCTCTTGTCTATAGGTACGGGCTTCACATTTTTCACTAACTTATAAGCAACTGAAGGCGGTATGAATAAATGCGTGGCACCAGGATTAATTAAAATAATTATTTCATTATTCACAACAAGTGTGGTATCTTCCACCACATCAGATAAAACATCAATAGTGTCCTGGTCCAAGGCATACACTCGCCCTCGTCTAACATCTTATTTTCGTGGTAACTACCACACATCTTACACTGTTCACACTGCTACACTGTTCCGTAGCATGTCGGGGTTCTCAAATCACAATACCCCTCGTAAGTACTGAAATTAGATACACTGGGGCTTTTATCAATTATCTTACCCCCTGACTCATCAAATCTAATCTTTTACCAAACTACCTTTTTTTTGTTCTGACATCTTTATCATTCTTTATTCTCTTTTTATCTCTATTTCGGCCCTCACAACCTTTCCCAATCTCAGAAGCGTGCAACTCATGATCTTATTCACACAACTGTAGTCTACGCACTGCCTCAGCATAGGTAGTGATATCTAACAGGCCAATCGGACTCTAATTGATAATCTGAGTCCTTCCATGAACTTTCAAAAATCTCGACTCTCACTGTTCATAGTGTCCGAGTCATATCTGCCTAGGAATATAACCTGAGCTTCATACTCGTCAATCAACATGTTCCTCTGGGTCAGAGTAAAGAATTTCATCTTTAGTTTCCTTTAAGTAGTGTCTGGGATATTCTGTCACCGAAATACATATAAAATTATTTTTCATGTCCATTCTGGACGTCTAACTCTTCAAATGGGTCGAGCGAACTTCAATTAATGCTCCAACTCGCCCTCAAATCTCATACATACATATTCTGGGCAATTAGCTCGTAAAATATTCTCCACACTCCGCTCCAACTTCACGAAGCATGTCTCAATGCTGTCTGATCTCTCTGTCAGACTCTATCCGATCTCTCTATCGGACTCTGTAGGGCATGCTCAATACCAGCCTCCACGACAATCTCATCACGAGTCTCATGTGGCGACTCAGTACAACTCTCGGGCCTACCTTTTCGGCCTCGAGCTCGTGTACTCGCCTCTCAACCATAGCGGCTATCAGTTAATGAGTTTATTCTTACGTTTAAAAATCAAATTCTTAACTGCACTTCCATCTCAATATACACAATTGTATCTAAACAATGTACAGTACATGGGGATATAAACTTCCTTATCCACTAACATCGACTCATATCAGACAAACTTAAGCTCTGATACCATTAATTGTCACGACCCAAATTACCTAAAAATCAGAGTAAATTTTTCAGTCGAAAAATAATCAAATTAAATATTTCAAAAATTAAATCAGTCAATTTGACCGCTTACCGACTTACCCGAAGCTCGATTGCATCACTGAAATTTTCTCCAATTTTTTCTCTTTTTCTTTTTTCCTTTTTCTTCCTTTTTTTCCCTCTCTTTTTGGCTGAACCGGTCCGGTCCGGTTCAACCCAATTTGGACCGCCGGTTCGGTCTGGTTCGGTTCGGCCGATTCAGTCCGGTTTGGCCGGTTCAGGCAACATTTGGTCGTGCCGGTGCCGTCCGACCGATTCCCGACGTGATTCCACCGTCGTTCGATGCGCCGTCGCATGGGCTCCCTAAATCGAGCCTCGGCTGGGGTCGAATCGCAGCCATCGTCGGCGAATCGACGTTTCTTCCTCGCGGCTTCCTCCTCCGTTTTCAGCGTTTTTCGGCCACCACGCCTAGCGTCGCGGCCGCCTGTGGGTTCGCCCGAGGTTGAGCTACGTTCGCCGACCCTTGTCGGCCCCTAGGCCTCGCCGGTGATGAATCTCCTCGGTTTCGGCTTCCTCGCTTCTCTCTGTTTCGTTTTCCTCTCTATTTTAGACTTTTCCTTTTTTATTTATTTATTTATTTATTTATAATTTATTTTTAATATTATTTTATTCAACTAAAATATATTAAAATTGCCAAAATATCTTCAAAAATTATTATTTAATTCATTTAATCTATAAATGAATTTATCAGTCTGATTTTACCTTTTCGGTATATTTTTTGATTATTTTTGGGATTATTTTTCGATACGAAAATTCTGGTTTATCCCAATAAATTCATATCTTGATCAATTTAACCCGAAATTTAATTATTTCTTCATCATTGATCAAGATTTCTCATTCTCATATTTTTAATTAAATTTTCTTGTCCCGATTAATACCGAATTTTGGTCTTTTGACCATTTTACCCTTGCACGTGTTCGGGAATGCCATTTCAATCCTTTTGCATTTTTAAATGCACTTGAAAATATCGGGTCTTACAATCTGTTTCCATATAAACTTGATAGTTGGCCCGTTTTCCAAAGAATTTCATTTAAATACCAATAACACTTACGTAGTGTTATTTTATAAAAGTTATGCAATTATTGGCTAATCTACCGATTTGCTTTATTTAAAATCAATAAAATTCCTTAAACCAAAAATTTCCTTAAATCATGCATTTCATGCATTTCGTGCTTTCACCATCATTAGGTGAATTCCCTCAATAGGGGTAAAATAGACTTTTACTTATTTCAAGTCCTTAAATCTTTAAACCATGTTCAGGACTTTTATACATAATCAATGTATACATACATATCCAGTGTATACAAAAGCTATTAAAATATGCGTAGCTACCTCTAGCTACTCACACAATTCCCTTACCTCACTTTTCTGTTTAGTCTGACCTTTCCACTGATGACTCATCACGCAGTCTGATTTGCTCTCAATCAAATCTCCGAAACTGCGCATACATATTCATCAGGTCAAATGCAATACAATTAATTGTATTTCATATTTTCTGGGCTTAATTTAAATCATTGGGCCTGTTTACCCATATTGGGCCCGATTATACCACAATGGGCCTTAATCAGCCTTAAGCTCGTTTTCCACTGACTATTCACATTATTGAGGCCTATTGGGCTCATTAGGCCTATCAGTATTTATTGAGCCTCAATCTAAACTCTCGAATTGCTTAAAGAATTATTTACGATAATTTATCTCAATTTCCAGAATTTAATTCAATTAATGCGAAAATTAAATCTGTAATTTATCTAACACGCATAACGATGCAAATTATCGTAAATAATCGTTACTTACCCGAGATTCCATGATAGTATGCAAATCAAAGCTGTCTCGAGCTCTCGTTTGACGTCAATTGTCGAGCTACACAATTTAATATTTTTTTGAGTAAACTTCCAGTCAGATATAATCAAATTAAATATTTTTGAAATTTAAATCGATCAATTCGACCGCTTACCGACTTACCCATAGCTCGATTGCATCACTATAATTTTTCCCTAATTTTTTCTCTTTTTCTTTTTCCCTTTTTCTTCCTTTTCCTTTTCTTCTTTTTTAATATCATTTATTTATAATTAAATTTTATTATTATTTTATTTGATTAAAATATTCAATTAAAATCCAAAATATCTAAAAAAGTTATATTTTATTCATTTATTCAATAAATGAATTTCTCAGTCCTATTTCGGCTTTCCGGTATATTTTTTGATTTTTTCGGGATTATTTTTCGAAGTGAAAATTCTAGTTTATTCTAATAAATTCATATCTTGATCAATTTAATCAGAAATTTAATTATTTCTTCGTTATTGATCAAGATTTCTCAAATCCCTATTTTTAATTAAATTTTCTTCTCGAATTTATATCGCCTTTTGATCTTTTGACCGTTTTGCCCTTGCACGTGTTTGGGAATACCATTTCAATCCTTTTACATTTTTAAATGCACTCGAAAATTTCTATTCATTCCCTTTTTGCACTTACGATAAAATTGGGTCTTACAATCTCCCCCACTTAAGAAATTTGGTCCTCCAAATTAGAACCAAGTAAAATGATTCCTTAAACAACTTCGATTACGACTATCATATTACATACTGTCATTCTTAAGTGACTTTTTCCTGAGTGTAATACTACCAGCATACTTAACAAGGGAGATCGTCTCAACCATCAACACTTTCTCCTTCCGTCTAATACCCGAATCGATTTTTCAATCATATTTTATACTTTCATTGAGCTAAACTATTGGAGCTCATATCCAATCACATATGCTGGGTCCAGATATTATTTCCAAAGCATCATAAGATAGGACACATAGTGGATGCCTGCTAATTCAAGTGGTAATGTCAACCTACAGGCCTTACCTTCCACTTCGCCCAATCTCTCTTTTCGAATCTCATTATGCTCTTAGGAGAAGTAATTTCCAACAATACTGATTCACCCTAGGTGAATTCCAAGGATTTTCTGTCTCTTGTCAGCATAGCTTTCTGTCTGCTCTGAGGTGTTCTTAATCTCTCCCAATCAACTGAACATCCTCAGAGATTTGTTTTACCAATTCGAGAACAATTTTCTATCTGTCACCCACATCTTCTTATCTAAATCAGAGAATAATCCCTACGACCATAAAATGCCTCATATAACATGTTATCCTGATACTCAAGTGACAACTGTCATTATTAGCGAATTCGATTAGTGACAACTGATCATCCTAGGAGCTTATAAAATCAATGGCATATGCTATCATCATATTCTCTAGAACCTGTACAGTCCTCTTTGACTGACTATCTGTCTGAGGACGAAAGTTGTGCTAACACTCAGTCGGGCTCCTATAGCTTCCTGAAAAAGGTTCCCAAAAGTAGGAAGTGAAGCGGGAATCCCTATTTGATATCAGGCTCACTGGAACGCTACATAATGTTCCACAATTTTCCATACACATAAATTCGCCTACACTCTCAGAACATCTGGGGATTTCATAACCAGAAGGTGGGTAGACTTAGTCACTCTATCGACTATCACCAGATAGCCTCGTGATTTATTCGGGTCCTCTGTAACCCATCACAAAATTCATGGTAACTTGTTCCCATTTTCATGTCAATATAGGTAGAGGCTGTAGTAATCCTGCAGACTTCTAGTACTCTACCTTACTCTGCTGACATACGAGACACTTTGCTAAAACTCTACAATATTTCTTTTCATATCTGACCACCAATACCTTTTTGAAGATTCTGATATATTTATTACTTCTCGAATGCACTGTATATCCCTAAGAGTGAGCTTCTGACAATAACACTATCTCATTACATGTGGTCCTAGGGAGCACTTATACTGTCTCTGAACCTTTGTAAGTCATTATCACTCACTGTAAAATCTGTCACTATACCCTTTTAAATCTGACCCACACTATCGACACCATGCCGATCATCACGCTAAGCCTGGCAAATCCGGTCACTCAAATCTGGTTCTAACCTCAGGCTAGCTGTCATAAAATCACCGTCATCATCAGAAGGAATCACATCACTATTGAGGCTCACAACTGCTCTAACAGCTCACATTCCCTAACCATCATATGTGATACCATCCCGAAGCTCTTTCTACTCAAGGCATCAGCCATTACATTAGTCTTTCCTGGGTGGTACAATTTTCACAATCAAATCTCTTAGAAGCTCTAACCCTCTTGGTTATCTCATATTCTAATCTTTCTATGAAAACAGATACTCGGGGCTTTTACGATCAGTGCATACCCAAAATTTCTCACCGTATAAGTGGTGGCGCCATACTTTTAGTGTAAACGCTACGGCTGCCAACTCCAAATCATGGGTCGGATAGTTTCTCTGATGGTCCTTGTACTAACTGGATCCATAAACAACTATCTTCCCATTTTACATCAATACATAGCCCAATCCTTATTTTGAGGTATCCATACACACTGAAACCTCTTGAGCTGTTGGTTATGGTGAGAATAATTACGGTGGTCAGTTTATTACTTCCATATACCAAAACTCACCGAAACCATTTTCATACTTATCATCCAATTGACATACAATCTTTTTTCGAATGATAAATGTCAACTGAGCAGCCCATTAACAACTCGTCTGTAAGATAATTTCCAATTGCTACTCATGCTCTTCCCTGGACTTTGAATACATCAAAATATCATTGCTAAAGATGACAACCAATCGGTCCAGGTAAGCTTTAAATACCTCATCGTAGTTGAGTTCCACTAAATATTTCAATCACCCATATTCTTGACCTATGTACACATAAACGTATAATGTCATTTCAAAATCATTTCTGTTCAAGATACTAACCCGCGTCATTTCCTTTTTCTGATATTAATGGCTTTTATAAAATTTTAATTTTTTAAACCTTCATGATTAATTGAATTCTATATCTCTTTATCATACCAATAAAGGTACCCAAATTTTAAATGTATATATACGACTGTCGATTTCAATTTATAGATTATGTGTGCGTTTCTAGACGCTGTCAAGTCTTCAGGCGAGGACGTATTTTGAAATACCTTTATTAACCCTCAAACTTGACCACTTAGACTGGGTGTAGATATATCCACCTCTTATCCTTGGTCGCAATTCATAGTCACTACATATCGCTTAATTCAAATTGCTTTACATATCAACGATATTCTTACCTTGCATACGCCTATTATTCCAATATATCTCTTATTCAGAATCTATCACTTATAACAAACCCTTTCATTACTTGCTAAAACTTACAATATACTTTTCAGGGTTGAAAATATCACTGTCTTAAGATAGCAATCTAAACAACATAGTTTGCAGCCGAATAAATCTCTTCTCAGATATTACTTCAAAATTATTCATATTCCCTTGAATAAAATCGGTTGACATATCCTTTTTCCCCTGATTTCAATTTACAATCTTATACCCATATTCAGTTAGTGAAAATCAACTAACTATCATCATCTTGCCTAAGGGTACAGGCTGTACATCTTTCGCTAGCTTGTAAGCAACTGAAGGCGGTATGAATAAATACGTGGCACCGGGATCAATTAAAATAATTACTTCATGATTCATAACCAGTGTGGTATCTTCCACTACATCCTATGAAACATCAATAGTATCTTGGTCCAAGGTATACACTCGCCCTCGTCCAACATCTTATTTCTGTAGTATCTACCACATATTCTACACTGTTTCGTAGCAAGTCGGGGTCCTCAAATCACAATAACCTTCAAAAGTATTGAAATTAAATACACTGGGGCTTTACCAATCATCTTACCCCGTGACTCAACAACTCTAATCTTTTATCAAACTACCTTTTTCCTGTTCTGACATCTCTGTCATTCTCTATTCTCTTTTTGTCTCTATTTCGACCCTTACTACCTTTCCCAATCTTAGAGGCGTGCAACTCATGATCTTAATCACACAACTGTAGTCTGCGCACTACCTCGACATAGGTAGTGATATCTAATGGCCAATCGGACTCTAATTAACGATCTGAGCCCTTCCATGAACTTTCAGACATATTGACTCTCACTATTCATAGTGTCGGAGTCATATCTGCCCAAGAATATAAACTGAGATTCATACTCGTTAATTAACCAGTTCCTATGGGTCAGAGTAAATAATGTTATCTGTAGTTTTCTTTAAACAATATCTGGGATATTCTGTCATCGGAATACATCTAGAATTATTTTCCACGTCCATTCTGGATGTCTAACTCTTAAGATGGGTCGAGCGGACTTCCGCCAATGCTCCAACTCGCCCTCAAATCTCATGCATACTCTGAGCAATTAGCTCGTAAAATATTCTCCACACACCGCTCCAACCTCACGAAGCGTGTCAATACTGTCTGATTTCACTATCAGACTCTGTCCGATCTCTTTGTCGGACTCTGTCCAATCTTTCTGTCGGACTCTATGGGGCATACTCAACATCAGCCTCCACTTCAATCTCATCTTGAGTCTTATGTGGCAACTCAGTACGACTCTCAGGCCTACCTCTACGGCCTCGAGCTCGTGTACTCGCCCCTCTATCATAGCGACTATCAGTTAATAAGTTTATTCTTGCATTCAAAACCAAATTCTTAACTGCACTTCCATCTCGATATACACAATTGTATCTAA
The DNA here is from genome assembly GCA_033439115.1 of Firmiana major. Taxonomy (NCBI): domain Eukaryota; kingdom Viridiplantae; phylum Streptophyta; class Magnoliopsida; order Malvales; family Malvaceae; genus Firmiana; species Firmiana major. The sequence goes on from CM065905.1 coordinate 48,573,892, forward strand.
ACAATGCACAGTACATGGGGATGTAAACTTCCTTTACCACTAACACCGACTCATATCAGGCCAACTCAGCTCTAATACAATTAAACTTGTCACGACCTAAATTACCTAAAAATCAGAGTAAATTTTTCATTTTTTCATTTATTATTAAATTCTTACCTTTCTCTCATCGTGACTATCTTACCAAACAATTGGGCTATGATTCGGTGTTAGTTACCTCTCACTTATTTACCATTCTACTTCCATAATCACATTCACATATCAGAGTTTACTATCTTTTGACTTTAACTAAATACATTCATAATGGTATACATAACCTTACATCCCCGACATCACATACGTTTACAGTACTGTGCATTACATATTCAGATACAAAACAATACAAATGTGTATACCTGACACTCGATGGGAAGCAGCGGATACCAAGATTGCAAGTCCTCAGCCGCTCACCAACTACTGTGAGTACTCTGAAAAGATGGAAAAATAAGGGGGGTGAGCAAACCACACTATCAGTAAGGCAATTATGCAAGTAAGTAGATAGCTCCACTATCTACATGCTCATAATGCCATTCCCTTAAATCCATTTCTTTTCATTTAAAAGCTTACACAAAAAATCATGTATTTCATCAATGACTTGGTTTATAAAATTGTTCGTGCATATATAAATCATACTACTTATGCATCAATAGCATGTTATGTGACATCATTAAATCATAATTAGCATGAGGTAAATCAAGATCACGCCATGTAAAACAAATCATGAGAAACAATTCTTTTCATGAATATATGATTAAAGCAGGGAAAACTCATCATGCTAATTCATTTAAATCATTTCATTAAAACACGGTATAAAATAACCCTTCCGGGCCAATTATCGCATAAAACAATTCGTTATAAAATTTTCAAAAAAATCTATCATCATAGTATAAAATCATAAAATCGGGGGCCTGACCCCTCTCTCGGGTCTACCCTGGTGAATCGAGACCACAAGTTATATCATGTGAGACAAGTAGGTGACTTTCAGTAACAGCAAGGACTATGACCATAACCTAGTGATCCCTGGCAACACGGTACCTAGTGTGCGGGGTATCACACCTGAAACGGGAGGTGGGTCGGTCCTACCCGCTAGAACAGCATAACATCAGGATTGCGAGGGCAAGGCTTGCTACCTCGTGGCTAATGCCACTCCACTCCAACAATCCCCACGGTACAGTGTACTCTGCGTGACATACACAATATAACGTACTCTATGAACCCAAGCTCAGCCAGGGGTGCCTGCAATAGGTCTTATCCACCCATATCATCTCTATCTTAGTATGCACGTGTGAGCATATCATCTCACTGTGACACACAGTCTACAGGAGGCTCCAACACGGCTATATGCATGTCATATAAATCCCTATGCGAGTGAAGCTCAACCACGACTCCATGCATATTCATGATATCAAAAAATCTCATGCGAGCGAAGCTCTAGCACAGTTTCATATAAATCAATGAAATCTAAGTACGAGCAGTGCTCCCGTCAACTTAAAATAATTATAAATTCAAGTAAAATCCTCGTATGAGCAATGCTCTAGTACGGATATGTATAAAAACTCTAGTACAACTTTATGCCTAAATACATCAAATCTCGTGCGAGTTACACTCCAGCACGGCTTTTATGTAATATCATATCAAAATGGGATGCGAGCTAGGCTCCAGCACCTCTCATGCATGTCAAATCATTAAAACTATTGCGAACAATCGCTCTAGCACCTTTTTATGCATATCAAGTTAAAACCAGTCAAAACATGTCAAAACAGAGTGCGAGCTAGGCTCCAGCACTTCTCATGCATTTCACAAGAATAAAAATCAGTGCGAGCAACTGCTCTAGCACATTTCATGCATATGATGTCACACAAGTCGGTACGAGCAACCGCTCAAGCACGTTTTATGCACACTCACAATCTCAGATATATTGCGAACTATATGCGAACACTATCTATTTCCATATAAACTTGATAGTTAGCCTGTTTTCCAAAGAATTTCATTTAAATACCAATAACACTTACGTAGTGTTATTTTGGGAAACTTATACAATTATTGGCCAACCTACCGATTTGCTTTATTTAAAATCGATAAAATTCGTTAAACCAAAAATTTCCTTAAATGATGCATTTCATGCATGTCATGCTTTCACCATCCTTAGGTGAATTCCCTTAAGAGGGGTAAAGTAGACTTTTACATATTTCGAGTCCTTAAATCTTTAAACCATTTTTTGGACTTTTATACATAATTAGTGTATGCATACATATCTAGTGTATACAAAAGCTATTAAAATACGTGTAGCTATCTCTAGCTACTCACACAATTCCCTTACCTCATTTTTCTCTATAGTCTAACTTTTCCACTAATGACTCGTCACACAGTCCGATTTGCTCTCAATCAAATCTCTGAAACTGCGTATACATATTAATCAGGTCAAATACAATGCAATTAATTGTATTTCATATTTTTTCGGTTTAATTTAAATCATTGGGCCTCTTTACCCATATTGGACCCGATTATACCACAATGCACCTTAATCGGCCTTAAGCCCGTTTTCCACTGACTATTCACATCATCAAGGCCTATTGGGCTCATTGGGCCCATCAGTATTTATTGAGCCTCGTTCTAAACTCTCGAATCGCTTAATGAATTATTTACGACAATTTATCCCAATTTCAAGAATTTAATTCATTAAATGCGAAAATTAAATTCGTAATTTATCTAACACGCATAACGATGCAAATTATTGTAAATAATCGTTACTTACTCGAGATTCCATGATAGTATGTAAATCGAAGCTGTCTCGAGCTCTCGTTTGACATCAATTGTCGAGCTACGTAATTTAATATTTTTTCGGGTAAACTTCCTGTCGTATATAATCAAATTAAATATTATTGAAATTTAAATGGTCATTTCGACCGATTACTGACATACCCGTAGCTCGATTGCATCACTGGAATTTTTCCCCAATTTTTTCTCTTTTTCTTTTTCCCTTTTTCTTCCTTTTCCCTTTTTTTAATTTCGTTTATTTATAATTAAATTTTATTATTATTTTATTTTATTAAAATATTCAATTAAAATCCAAAATATCTAAAAAAATTATATTTTATTCATTTATTCAATAAATGAATTTCTCAGTCTTATTTAAGCTTTTCGGTATATTTTTTGATTATTTTCGGGATTAATTTTTGAAGTGAAAATTCTGATTTATTCCAATAAATTCATATCTTGATCAATTTAATTCGAAATTTAATTATTTCTTCGTTAGTGATCAAGATTTCTGAAATCCCTATTTTTTAATTAAATTTTCTTCTCGAATTTATATCGGCTTTCGATGTTTTGACTGTTTTGCCCTTGCACGTGTTCAGGAATACCATTTCAATCCTTTTGCATTTTTAAATGCACTCGAAAATTTCTATTCATTCCTTTTTTGCTCTTATGATAAAATCGGGTCTTACGCGACGCTCCAGCACCATGTCATAAAATCCATGTGAAAACTAGTACAAGCTAGGCTCCAGCACAATGTCATAAAATTCATGTGAAAACTAGTGCGAGCTAGGCTCCAGCACTCATGCTTGTAAAATTATAGTGTGAGCACCGCTCTAGCACTGATGCATGTATAAACACGTCAAACCTCGTGCGAGCAACGCTCTAGCACGCTTTATTTCAACAAAACTCATGTAGGTGGATCATTTGTGTGCAAAGAATGGTTATTAAATCAAATTAATGCTATTTTCTTGCAAACCATTTAAATGCTAGCCAGCCTACCAATTCACAAGCTAAAAAGCAGTAAAAATACTCAAGTATATCATGTTCTTGCTTATCATGAACTTTTACAAAATCACAATTTTCTTTGCCTTTCAAACATTCATTTCTTTTCTAAGACCCTTAGACACTTTAAGAGATTACAAATGCACCTGAAAACGTGTACAGATACCTTTAGGAGCTAACAAAATTCCCTTACCTCAATTCACTCGGAAGCAACTTCTTCTTCCTTTCCCGTTTTTCGTGATTGGGCTCGATTTGCTCCAGATATATCCTCAGGAGCAACAAACATTCATCAATCACATGAGTCAATACTGATAACTCATATTCTGACTTCATCCTAGTTAATATATCTTATTGAGCCTAATTCTCTCTTAAGTTCATTTTGACTATTCTATTCATTTCACCAAGGCCCATTGGGCACCTTAGGCTCATTATCTCTTGTTGGACCGAATTCTGGGTCCATTGACCTTATCGAGTCGATTTCATCACGCTTGGCCCATTTTCACATTTGACCATGGCATGGTGGCCGAACACCCATCATGCCATTCTTATCCAATTTAGCTAACAAACTCACTTAGTTATACTATCTATCACTTGACATGCATGCCTTATCCTTAGTTTTCCATTCATTCATACATTTTCACAAATACCATATATGCACCCTTCATAACTTCATCCATTTTCATAAGTTGATTTTACTAAACTATCCTAAAATCATGCATCTAACATTACTAACACCTTAGTATAATCCATTCATCATTAAATCAATCGTACCTCATTTTCTCGCACTAAACCCATTTTTAGGTCATTGTTGATTCATCATGTTCTAATTAGTTTCAACCAATAATACATACAACAATCAACTCATAACCATGTCTAGATAAACATACTTGGAATTGGTGTATTGAAAACTCACCTAGCTTATCTTTTCCCTTGTCTGAAATTGGAAGACCCTTTTTTCTCCTTCAATCCAACAAGTTGAATGTTGATTCCTAACTATGTTGTTCTCCTCCTCACAATGAACAACTTTGCTTAAAGTAACTTTTCTCAATCTTTTTGGAAGGGGTGGTATTCTAGACTGAGAAAGCTTGTTCTTTTTGGGTAAAAATGGAGAGGTGTTTTGTTTTTCTGAAAAAGAAGGCTTTGCCATCGTGTTTTTATAGAATAAGTGTGGTGAGATCGATCTCCTAGGGTAAGAGATCGATCTTCCCTTGGTTTGAGCTATCTAAATATTCATGTATGAAGGTGAGGGATCGATATGCTCATTATGAAGAGATTGATCCTTTCTTGGCAGAGTCAAGTGGAGATCGATCTGTTTTGAGGAGGGGATCGATCTGCTTGTGGGAAGGGATCGATCCTTGCTAGGCAGAAGTAAATGGAGATTGATTTGCACTTGGGAAGGGATCGATCCTTTCAAGATAGAACCAAACTGAGATAATCTGCTTGAATAAGAGATCGATCTGCTTTGAATAAGGGATCGATCTAACCTTCATCTGCAAGTTTCCAATTGCAGGTTTTTCTAAAAATTCAGAGGAAAACTTGCCCTTGATTGCTTCACTAGTCATTTTACATTATAGTCACACTTAGAGGATAAAAAGGTTCATTTCATATAATTCTCGTGTTAAGGAACTTATGTGTCCTGTTTTGGAATCGTAAAAGATACTTAGAATTCACGTTCCTTACATTATCATTTCATGTTTTAAGTCCTTATATTCAGTCTGAATGTTTTGAGTTCCATTTTTTAGTCAGTGGCCACTTCAGCCCTTATTTAGCTATTACTTGCATTCATGAATACTCATTCATTCCCTTTGCAATTTTATTCAAGCAAAAGTTCTTCTTATGATTCAATCAACATGTGAAAATGTGTTACATTATATGAATCATAAGGAATACATTACCAAAAGTGGGTCTTACATAATCTCCTCTACAAAGGAAATTTAGTCCTTCAAATTGAAATCAAATCAGTCGGTTTATACCTCGAGGTACTTCCCCCGCATCAAACTCTCCAATTCCCATGTAGCTTCCTCCGTAGTGTGATGCTGCCAAAGAACTTTTACTAAGGGAATCATCTTCGTTCTCAACACCTTTTCCTTTCTATCCAATATCTGAACCGGCTTCTCAACATATGGTAAGTTCTCATTAAGCTCCAATTGCTCATATCTAATTATATGCTCCGAATCTAGGTGGTACTTCTGTAACATAGAGATGTGGATGAAGTTATGAACACCCGCTATCTCAGGTGGCAATGCTACCCTGTAGGCCTTATCTCTCACTCTATCAAGTATTTCAAATGGTCCAATGTAACGAGGACTTATTCCCTTTCTTTTCGAACCTCGTTATACCCGTGGAAGGAGAAACTCGTAAAAATACCTACTCACCCACTGCAAACTCCAATGGTCTCCATCTCTTATCAGCATAACTCTTTTATCTACTCTGAGCTGTCCATAACCTCTTACAAATCAACTGAATGTCCTCAGAGGCTTGTCTAGGTCAAGAGCGAATATCTGTCGGTCACCTGCCTCTTCCCATCCAATAGGGGAACGACATCTTCAGCCATACAAAGCCTTATACGGTGCCATCCCAATATTCAAATGATAGCTGTTAGTATAAGGGAACTCTGTGAGTGGTAAATGGTCACCCTAAGACCCTTCAAAGTCCAATACGCATACTCTCAACATGTCCTCTAGGGTCTGTATAGTCCTCTCTGACTGACCATCTGTCTGAGAATGGAAAGTTGTGCTAAAACTCAATTGGGTCCCCATCGCTTCCTGAAAGTGTTCTCAAAAGTGGGAAGTGAAGCGGGAATCCCTATCTGACACTATGCTCACTAGAATACATGCAACTTCACTATCTTACGCACATACAATTTCACCAGTGTACTCAAAGTATAGGTGGTTCTCATAGCTAGGAAGTGTGCCAACTTCATCAATTTGTCCACTATTACCAAAATCGTATCGTCATTCCTGTGGGTCTTGGGTAAACCCATCATAAAGTCCATAGTGATATTTTCCTATTTCCAAGTCGATATCGATAGAGGTTGCAATAGCCCTACAGGCTTCTGATGCTCTACCTTCAACTGCTGACAGACGAGACACTTTGCCACATATTCTACTACATCTCTTTTCATCCCTCACCACCAATACGCTCTTTGGAGGTTTTGATACATCTTGTTACTCTCCGGATGCAGAAAATGAAGGCCAGATCGTTCTCCCATTCAAAGAAGATTGATCTCTTGTGTAAAATGAGGCAATTTAGAGTGAAATATGCAAGGCAGACCGATCTTCCCAATTACCCAGATCAATCTGTATTTGCCTCTGCCAAGCTCAGATTGATCCCCCACTCAAGCAGATCGATCTCTTTAGCTCTCGCGTTGGAGCATATCGATCTCCTCCCTTAGTCAAATCGATTTCCTTAGCTCTTGGCTTGAAACAGATCGATCTTGTCCCATTAAAGCAAATCGATCTTATTCACTAAAGCACATCGATCTCAAGCCCTCGACAGATCGGTCTCATGCCTTCAAATGTCGTGAAAATGAGGGATTTAAGAGGATCAGATCGATCTCTACCGAATGCAGATTGATCTCATTAAGTTATTTCTATAAAATGGAGCAGATGAAATCTGCATTTCACAGGAACAACCTCATTCTTCCATTTTCCAATCCAAAAACCTAGCTTTCTCACTCCTAAATCCACCCATTTTCATAAAGATTTGAGGGAAAGCTATTAGATACAAAGTTGTTCATATCAAAGAGAAGAACAACATAGCTTGGAGTCATTTCCCTATTTGTTGGATTTAAGGAACAAGGAGCATTTCCATTTGGAGCAAGGAGGAAATCAAGCTAGGTGAGTTTCTAAAGCACCAACGCAAGTTTATTTGTTTAGTTATTGATTTTGGAGTAGATTGGTATGTATATTAATGGTAGAAAACTACCTAGAATGTAAAGGAACAATTATGACCTAGAATAAGTCTAGTGTGAGAAAGTGAAGTGTATTGGAATTAATGATGAATGGGATATCTTAAGGTGATAATGGTGTTGTGAGTGTGATTTTAAGATGGTGTTATGGAATGAATTGTGAGACTTACCCAAAAAGGGTAAAATGTGTATTTAAGGCATTGGGTAAAATGCATAAATGAATGAGAGAGTAAGGGTAGATTATTTCACATCAAGTCCTAAACAAATAATTAAATGAGTTATTAGATAAATTGGTTGGAAATGGCTTGATGATGGCCAAATGCAAAAATGAGCCAAACTTAACGAAATAGTTTTAATGAAATATATTGACTAGTTGAAGTCAAAATATGAGTTAACAATATTAACTCAAGTGATTAGTGAATGATTTGCAGCTTCTGAGGATACACCCAGAGCAAGTTAAGCCAAAGTGCCAGAAGCTAAGAGGAAGAGAGTCACACCTCGAGTAAATCGAGGTAAGGGAATTATGTGGACTCTTAGAGATATCTGTGTGCAATTTGGGCGCATAATGTTTTCTAAAATGCATGTGGTAATAGGAAATAAAATGGGTGATCAAAGGGCAAGAGATGGGTTTTGAGAAATGTGCATGAAAACAAAAGCATGATGCTTTGAAAATCCTGTTTTGTTGCTCTTTAGCAAGTGACGGGTAGTTTGGCTAACATTTGAAATGATTTGCAATAGAAATGATTTGATTTGGTTTATAACCATGCTTTGTAAAGAATTGAGCCACCTACATGGATTTCATGAGAATGAAAGCGTGCTAGAGTATGACTCGCACGAGATTTGATGTGTTTTATACGCATGAGTACTAGAGCTTAGCTCGCACTACTCTTCACATGGAATTCTATGATGTTGTGCTAGAGCTTAACTCGCACAGATTTTATACTGGTTTTGACATGGTGTTGGAGCATAGCACGCATTAGATGTCCACCATACATGTTACCGTGCTTGAGATTACTCGCACGTGGTTTTATTACATGTTGATAGTCATGTTAGGACCTTCAGGTAGACTGGGTGTCGCACCAATTAAATAGGCTCACACGTGCATTTTGAGATGTGGTTTGATATGATGTGTTGATATGGGTCCGCGGAGTACGTTGTACCTTGCAGGTAGCATGGAGTACGTTGTACCGTGTTGAGATTATGATATGCCATCTTCGAATGATGTTTAGATCTGCTATGGACAGATGGGTTGGATGTGACCCACCTCCCGTGCAGAAGCAGTAGAGGTGATACCCCGCACACCTGATCAGTGTAGCCTTAGATCACAGAGGATATGGCCATAGTCCTAGAGGAGATTTCCCTTGTTATATTGCCTATCTCACATTTCTTTTGTTTTATGAATAAATCCATGTTTGAAATGCTTTATGGGTCAGGACAGTCTGAGGGAGGGGCTGATGTCCTAGCAAGTGTTGATTTTATTGAGATGGGAAAGTATGATAATGGCTTTAAAGTGCACTTACGCATGATGGTTTTCCATGCCTTATTTATGAAATATGCATTATGGTTATTCCATGTTTTGAATTTGATTTCTGCACTGAACAAAATAACATGATTTACTTTACATGCCATTAACGCAAGCATGAACTAATGCTTTTGAGCATGGCATCATGATCACGTAGATAGTGTAGTATCTACTTGTTCACATGATTGCCTTACTGAGTGTGTTGTTTCTTACCCCCTTTATTTTCCCCTCTTTACAGAGCTTTGAGTATAGATTGATAGCGACTTGAGGCTTTTATTTTTGGTATCCGCTGCATCCCATCGCGTAAGGTATACACACTGATATAATTTTATATCTAAACTTTCTATAGCACAGTAGCATTTTGAATGTAACCATTGGGAATGTAAAGGAATGTAAACACATGTAAACAACAACTCTGATTATTTATAAAAGTGTTTACTTCTAAATTTTTAATGCAAATTAAATTATTATGGTTGGATGAGATAGACATCGACACACAGCCCAACTATTGAGAGCGTAGCTGATCACGTTCGAGGCAAGGTAAGAACGAATAATAAATGAGGTATGCAAAGCAAAAAAATTGTAACCATTTTTTATAAGTTGAGGGTTGTGACATACTGGGTGCAGAAAGCTGTTTATGGTACATCTCCATCCCGAATTCTCAATTGATGGTACCTAGATCTCAGATCTATCTTAGAAAAGACCTACGCTCCCTGAAGCTGATCTAACAAGTCTTCGATGCGTGGAAGGGGATACTTATTCTTGATGCTCACCTTATTCAACAACCTGTAGTCAATACACAATCGGAGGCTCCCATCTTTCTTCTTCACAAACAGGACTGGTGCTCCCTAAGGTGATACACTCAGTCTGATGAACCCCTTATCCAACAACTCCTGTAACTGCTTCTTTAGTTCCTCTAACTCAATCAGAGCCATTCTATATGGTGGCTTGGATATCGACTCTGTACCAGGTGCCAAATCTATACAAAACTCCATCTCTCTGTCAGCGATAACCCCGGTAAATCATCTAGAAAGATGTCTGGAAATTCCCTAACCACTAGGATGTCTCTCAATTTCGGACGTGCCTTATCCTCCTCAACCACATATGTAATATACCCTTTCAAAACATTAATCATTTAGTCAGGATAGAAATGCATCTATTTTGGTTACAACAATTACTGCTTTCATTACTTTTCAAGGAAATTTTACATTACATTTTTTGGGGAAACTTACGGTAACACTATTTACCCTTGAAAAAGTTACCATCTTGGAAAAACAATCTACCATATCACGATTTGTAGCCAACCAATCCATTCCTAGGATTACATCAAAGTCTCGCATATACATTAAAATGAGGTCGATTGACATTTTCTTTTCCCTACTTTCAACTTACAATCCCTAAATACATATTCGACTAGTTGACTATTGTTCATGGGAGTGCTTATCAGTATCCTCCTACTTAACGGGGTAAGCTTCACATATTTAAACAACTTATATGCAAATAAAGGCGATACAAATGAATCCGTGGCACCAAGATCTATCAAAACATAAGCTTCAAGATCAAAGATTAAGATGGTACCTTTCACCACGTATGAAGACTGATCTGCAATATCCTGGTCCAATACATGTACTCGCCCCCTGCCAACTACCTGCTTCCCCTTCTCTTCAGCTGTAGCCTTTCGTATCGGAGTAGGAGCATCGACAAAAGCTCTCTCCAGCTCTTTGACCTTCTGTGGGATACTTTCAGTCATCTCTGAGCAATTCCATATCACATGCCCTAGCTTCCTACACCAGAAACATACTGTAAAAGGTCCATAACACGGTCGAGTACCATAGTACCTGCCACACTTACTGTAATGTTTCGTAGTAGGTCGTAGCCCTCAAATCATTATACCCTTTGCTGGAGCTATGGCCGGATACACGAGACGCTTAATTGTCCTCTCACGGATCTCCTTAATCTTTGACCTCTTCCTAGAAAATCTCCTACTTCCTCTATAACTGAAGGCTCTATCCACTGTTGGTCTCTTCCTATCTCTATCCCTCACTCTACTAACCTTCCCAAAGTCTGAGGCAACTCGTTCAATATCTTATTCACACAACTGCGCCCCATTCACTGCCTCATCATAAGTTGGTATATCAAAAGGAACCAATTGGGATCTGATGGCTGGTCTCAGTCCATTCATAAACTTTCAGATCTTCTTGACTTAACAGTCCATCGTGTCAGTATCATACCTGCCTAAGGAGATAAATTTCATCTCATACTCATCCACCGATCTGCTCCACCAGGTCAATCCCAAAAATTCCATCTGCAGCTTTTGTTGCGCAGTATCTTAAACATATTACCTCTGAAAGGCCTCCAAAAATAAAATTCCATGTGATCTTTGTACGTCGAGCCCTGAAAATGGGTCTGGTAGACTTTCACCAATGCTCTGTCTATCCCTTCAGCATGAATCCGACAAAAGCAACCATCTCTGTAATAGTGCACTCGAAAAATCCATATGACTTCTTAATCTCATTCACCAGTCTTCTATAGCTACTAGGTCCTTAACCCTACAGAAGAACGATGGTCTAAACTTCTGAAACTGCGAAATCTTTCTAGGTCACGTCCATAAACCCAAGCTCTACTACCATGTGGTGAGTAACAGTAGAAGGCGTATCTTGTGCTGGTGGGGGTGTAGGAGTATCTGTAGTCTAAGGTCTTTGGGCTAGCTGTAAGGCATCTCAGGAGTAGCTTTTTGTTCAGCATCACCTTGTGTAGCTGGACCCTGCCCGCCCCTAGCTCCAAGTATCAATTGAGTAATCAACTCAAAACTCATCTCTAAGCTTCGCTCTATCCTCGTGAAGCGTGCCTCAGTACTCTCTGATCTCTTAATCGAACCCTATGGGGCATGCTCAACTTAAGCCTCTACCTCTATCTCCGTAAGACTTATATTTTTAGGTACAAACTTTATGAAATCATGAGTATGATGTTGTATTTGCAATGTAAAGCTTAAGTGATGTAAGTCAATGGATTCAATGTACATACTTGTAATATGAATTTGTAATGTACATACAAGTTTCATTGTGTATGAATATGAGGAAATGAGCTTTTACAAGTGATGAATGTGATTGGAACACAAAATGAGTAGTGCAGCAAATAGAATGAAGTTGCATGAATTGCATAAATAATTGTACTTCCATTTCGCTATGAATTGTATACCTTAGATTATATACAGTATGTACAAAAGTTTTAATATGTATAAGATATGAATAGATGCCAATTGCAAGCTTCAAAGGTGGATGAATGAGAAAATAACTATGACAGTAAATTAAGGATGGTTTGGTAAGAGTTGTTATAGAAAAGTGTAAAAAATCTGGAAAATATGAAGGCCAGATCCGTCTCATAGGATGAGAGATCGATTTGGAAAAGCCAAAATTGCTCTTATTTGAGTAATAAGAATAGTACAGATCGATCTCCAATGGAGACAGATCGATTTGTTAAACATTCTGTCAAATGAGGATCGATTTTTAAGGCAAATAGATCGATTTCCTTAGGTCTTGGGTTGGAGCAGATCGATCTCCTACCTTAGCCAGATCAATCTCCTTATGCTACTGCTTGAGAACAGATCGATCTCAAGAACTCGACAGATCGATCTCATGCATCCAAATTGGCGTGAAAATGAGGAATTTAAGAAGATCAGATCGATCTCATGCTTCAACAGATCAATCTCATTAAGTAATTTTTATAAAAAGAGTAGTGAAATTTGTATTTTTCTGAGATAGAACCATTCTTTCCATTTCAACCTTCAAAACCTAGATTTTTCTCTCTAAAGTCAGCCCATTTCAAGTAAGAATAAAAGGGAAGCTATTAGATATAAAGTTGTTCAAATCCAAGAGAAGAATAACATACCTTGGATTCAATGCCCTATTTGCTGGATTAAAGGAGCAATGTGTACTTTTCTTTGGAACAAGAAGAGAAGCTAGATTAGGTAAGTTCCTAATACTTCAGCCAAGCACATTGTCTATTTAATGGTTTTTGGAGTTTATTTGCATGGGTGTTGATGGGTAAAACTACTTAGGATGTAGTGGAACTAGTATAACCTAGAAAATGGAATGAATCTAGTGTGAGAAAGTGTGATTGTGATGAGTTGGTGGTTTATGGATTATGATAAGTTGTTATTGAAGTGATATGAATGATTGTATTGGTTAAATGAAGCCACATTGTGAGTTTAGAGGATTTATGGAAAATGAGTATGTAAGATGTTGATAAGAGGCCATAGTGAAGAAATTGAGCAAATAGGAACACTATGAGCTTAATATCGATTCGATATTGATTGGGTATGAATCAATAGGCCTAAAAGAGTAATTGGACTCGAGATATGAAGAGAACAATAAACTGAGGCTTTATAAGCATTAATGGAGACTATTGGTCGAATTAACTATAGTAAATGCAAGAGTGTCGTTATTTGAATTAAATTGATACGATATACGACTTTGTGCAATTTTGGAGAGTTCGCCAGAGCTCAAGCGGACCGCACAAGTAAGCAGCTCTAAGGAAGTGGAAATCTCGTGACTCGATTCCAAGCAAGGGAATTATGTAAGTATATAGAGGTAGCTGCTCGTACTTTAAACTCGTACGTGAATATAGGGTGTTTATGAATATATGGCTGTTTGAGAAAATGATTAATGATAAACCTATAAATACCTATGAGAATGTATATGATTTGGTTTCTGGAAACCATTCTTGAAAAAGGATAGTAAGGCTAATAAATGCATAAATTTCATGTTTTGGTGTTTTGAGAAACACATTACTTTGTTTTGAGTGAAATTAATGAATAGGTTGGCAATTGTTTTAATGATTTTATGAAATCACGCATGTGAAGTGCTAAACATGACTTGAGATTATTTTGATTGTGTGTGAGCCGCCTATCATATTTATGTGGTTTGAATCGTACTGGAGCCTAGCTTGCACAGGATTTTAATGTTTTCTCTTGTATAAATAGTGCTGGAGCTTAGTTCGCACATTTATTTGATTATGATGATATTTTATAAACTGTACTGGAGCTTCTGCTCGTACGTGGACTTCAAGTGGTTTTCTTATGCATATAACCGTACTGGAGCTATGCTTATACGTGGTTTATCTCATGTTTTATGCATAAATGCCGTACTAGAGCATTGCTCATACGAGGTGGTTTAGTTATGATGCACAAACCGCGTTAGAGCTTAGCTCACACAAGTTTTCACACTGTGGCACGTATAATGCCATGGAAGTTGGTAAGATCCTCAAGCCCTACATCCTCAAGCAGAGTGGGTGGGGAGGCTCTGTTCGATGGGGAGGCTCTCTTAAGGTAAGACCCTCAAGCCTAACATCCTCAAGCTTGAGGAGGCAGGGAGGTTCTCTTACGGAAGGATCCTTAAGGCAACATCCTTAAGCCTAGAGGGGTGGAGAGGCTCTGTTCGGCAAGGAGGCTATCCTACATGGGTACGAAAAGCTCTTAGTATGGGGTAGATAAGACCTACGGCTGGCACCCCCAATCATGTTATGGGTCTGCAGAGTACGGTGTACCGTGTATATAATATGGAGTACGTTGTACCGTATAGTTGAGTTAGGGATGAGAAAGTCTGGCGGAGAACTAACCCACCTTCATTCCAATATGATACCCTGCACACCTGGATGCGTGTGGTCTGGGATGACTTATGACATAGTTGGCCAACATAGTCTGTTGAGATATATTGACCTGTCTTACTTGATATTACGTAATACCTAATGGTTTTGATACATGAGTATGATTGTAATTATTCAGGGTAGACTCGAGGGAGAGGTCGAGCCTTGAGGGATTTTGATTGAGAAATGATAATGATGTTTAAGATTGAGAGATGATTGTGATGGGATTTTATTGTGTTTTGAGAGAGAGACGAACTTTAAAGGATGTTTCTTAATGAATTTCCCTTTTTATTATGAGATTTGATAAAGATGAGCATTAGAGGTTTTACATGATGATGATTCCATGTTTTATATGCATGTTTTCCATGTTTTCTGTACATGATATATGTATATTCATACGACACAGATTTATTTCCTCATGATCTGACTACAATTGATTTATGCATAATACTATCAACATGTAGATAGAGTAGTTATCTACCATGCTTGCATTATTGCCTTACTGAGCGTGTGGTTACTTATCCCTCTCTATTTCCACCTCTACAGAGTGTACCTAGTGGCCCAGTGAGGACTGAGGCATTTTGTTGAGATATTCGCTGCATCTCCATCACCCAGAGGTATATACGCAGAGATTCTGTTTGTATCAAAACAATGTAAAAGCACAGTGATCATTGAAATTGTAATATGGGTGATGTAAATGTTAGAAAGTGTGTCGTGTATGAACATGTGTCTTAACTCTTAAATGTATGACATCTCTTTGAGATATTGAGAATGAATGTTGAGAGATGTTTATTATTGACTCACAACCAAATTATGTAGTGGTGAGTTTGTTCACGACCGGGTAAGAAAAGGGAAAATGCAATAAATTTATAGTGAATTTCGGTTATAAAAGGATAAACTGGGTCGTGACAGAGATTGGTATCAGAGTTGAGTTGGCCTGATGTGAGTCAGCAATAAAACGTAGGAGAATTACATCCTCAAAATTATTGTGCTTTTGTTTAGATATAATTGTGTATACCGTGATGGATTGAGTCTAATAATGATTTTAATACAAGAAGTTAGGTAGTATGCCTGTTAGGCGTACAGGTAGAGGGGTGGGAGCACATGCTAGAGCCCGTAAAGGTAGGCTTGAGAGCCGTGTGGAGCCATAGACTGATCAGGCTCCACATAACCCTACGGAGAGATCAGGGGATACCGAGACTTGCTTCGCTAGGGTAGAGCAGAGTATAGAGAGCCTAGTTGAGATAGTCACTCAGGTATTGGGTGCCACTGACAGACGAGGTCTCGCAGCACAGCCTAATGTTACTAGACAGGCAGCTGCAGAGGTAAAGAGACCTCAGACTACTGAGACTGTTACACCACCTGCAGTCCAGGATATAGCTTCTCTCATCAGTCGAGCGATAGTGATTTGGATTATGACTGCGAGTTGAGCAGATTACGAGAGTTCCAAGGGTTGAAACCTCTAGTGTTCAGAGGGGTAAAAGACTTAGTAATTACTGGGGATTGGGTGTATGAGATGGAGAAACTGTATCGATTCTTCAGATGCACATCAGCCGAGAAGGTAGCCTTTGCCCTGTTTATGTTAAAAGGCGAGGCAGACCACTGGTGGTGGTCCACCGAAGCTATTTTGAGGGCCAAACACTCCGAGATTACATGGGAGATATTTTTGGAGGCCTTCAGGAGATAGTACATCCTAGCCACCGCACAGAGGAAATTAAAGATGGAATTTATGAATTTGGTTTAGGGGAACCGTACTGTAGACCAATATGAGTTGAGATTCATGTCCTTGGGTAGATATGACCCAAATACCATGGGTAGTGAGTGTCACGACCTAATTCCATTCTCTTTAACCGAAAATCACTGAAATTTTTTTGCGTTTTACTGTTACCTTACCCGGTCGTGAACTAAGCACACCACACACTGTTGGGCTGTGAGCCAATAATAATCACCACATCTCATTCATTCTCAATTAATTAAAATGATGTCATACATGTGCATTTAATCGTGTATTTATACGAATACATGTTTTACTGACATCTACATCCCCCATAAGTACAACTCAAAAGAATACTGTGCTTTTACATTGTTTAGATACAAAAAGAATCACTGTGTATATACCTCTTAGCGATGGAGATGCAGCGGAGTCCAAAATAATACGCCTCAGTCCTCACTGGGCTACTATGCACGCTCTGTAGGGGGAAAATAGAGTGGGATGAGCAACCACACGCTCAGTAAGGCAATAATGCAAGCATGGTAGATAACTACTCTATCTACATGCTGATAGTGTTATGCATAAATCATTTATGGTAGGAGCATGAGGAATAAAACTATGCCATATGAGTATACATATATATCATGTATCAAGGTCATGTAAAATTGGCATATAAAACATGGTAAAACATCATGTATAAATCATCTCATGCTCGATCTCGTTTAAATTCATAAAAGGGCAATTCATTAAGAAACCTCCTTTTCAAACCCAAGTCATAAAACTCTTTCTCATCACATACAATCACATCACATCAACTCACAATCACAACCTCATTTTCATTTCACAAATCAAATCCACGAGGCTCGACCCCTCCTTCGGGTCTACCTTAAACAATCACAAATCACACTTAGAGATTTAAAATCATGTGGTAGTAAGTAAATCAAGCAAGGAGACAGGTTACTATATCTCAAGTGACTACGTTGGCCAATCGTCACATATCATCCCAGACCACACGGATTCCGGTGTGCGGGGTACCATGCTGGCACGAAGGTGGGTTAGTTCTCCGCCAGACTTTCTCAAATCAAGTAACCACTACGCGGTACATTGTACTCCATGTGATATACACTGTACATCGTACTCCGCGGACCCATAACATGGTTGGGGGTGCCTGCCATAGGTCTTATCTACCCCATACCGAGTGTAACCTTTATAGTCTCAAGAGCGCGTGGGAGTAACCTCAATACCAGGTCCTAGCCCCTCATGGCCTTGCTCGCCCCTGTTGGGTTCCCTGATTCAGGTCCTAGCCCCTCACCCTCACCCCACTAAAGAGGTCTGTTAGGCCTGTTGGGTTCCCTGAATGGATTATGTCAGGTCCTAGCCCCTCACCCTCACCCCACTCAAGAGGTCTGTCAGGCCTGTTGGGTTCCCTGAGTTAATCCGTATCTCTCACCACGGCCTCATACTTACCACAGTGTGAAAACTAGCGCGAGCTACGCTCTAGCTCGAATTCATGCATCAAAACCAATCACTTCGTACGAGCAACGCTCTGATACGGCATTTATGCATAGAATATGAAGAAACCATGTACGAGCATAGCTCCAGTACAGTTATATGCATAAGAAAAACCACTCAAATCCACGTACGAGCGTAAGCTCCAATACAGTTTATAAACATCATCACAATTCAAATTCAAAGTACGAGCTAAGCTCAAGCACGTTTCACACAAGTGAAAACATAGAAATCCAGCGCGAGCGAGGCTCTAGCGCGATTTATGTCATGCAAATACGATAGGTGGCTCATACACAATCAAACAATCCCGGCAATCGGGTTTAGCACTTCACAAATGCTTTTCCACAACATTAATAAACATTAGCCGACCCATCTACAAGCTTGCTTAAAACAAAGCAATTTCGTTTTGAAAGACATCAAGACATTAGATTTATGCAATTATTAGCCTTACTATCCCATTTCATAGAATCCACTTCCAAAACCAAAAATCACACATATACTCTTTCTCATTCATGAATACCATCAATCATTTACTTTAGCAACCATGCACTTCGTAAAACACCCAATATTCACCCACAAATTTAAAGTACGAGCAGCTACCTCTATATACTCACAAAATTCCCTTACTTGGAATCGCGATGCGTGATTCCACTTCCTTAAGCTGCTTACTCGTACGGTTCGGTTAGCCTTCAACGAACTCTTCGGGACTGCACAAAATCGTATCCCGCATTATATTCGATCCATATATTGCAACCCTTGTGCTTGCTATAGTCAATTTAATCTATAGCCTCTATTAAAGCTTATTTGGCCTCGTTTCATTACTTTACCCATAGCTCAAGTCTATGGATCTTCTTAGGCCTATTATCTTATTCAAAGTCGATATCAAATCGACATAAAGCTCATAGCGTTCATATTTCATGAATTCCCTCACTATGGCATTTATCAAGCATATTCATACTCATTTCCACAATTCCTCCAAACTCACAATGTAATCTCATTTAACCATTTAAAATCATAAATATTACCCCAATAACAACTTTAGCATGCCATAAATCATAGGCTCATTCAATCCCACAAATCCTCACATTATACCCATTTTTAGATGTCTAGGTCACACCAATTCCACTACATTCCTAGGTAGTTTATCCACCAATACTCATATCAATCAACTCCAAAATCAATTAAATAGCTAATGCATTTGGATTTGAGTGTTAGAATCTTACCAATATGATTTCTCTTCTTGCTCCAAATGGTAATGCCCTTAACTCCTTCAATTCTAAAAAATGGGAAGATGCCCTCTCACTATGTTGTTCTTCTCTTTGATAGGGACAACTTTGCCTCTAATGATCTCTCTACCAATCTCACTGAAAATGGCTGATTTTAGAGAGGGAAAATTAGGTTTTTGGGGTTGAGATTGTAAAGTTAAGTGTTTTTCCGAGATTTCCAGATTTTCAGCTCTCCTTATATAGAAATACCTTGGGGAGATCGATCTGGTCCAAGAGGAGATCGATCTGGTCCCTTAAAATCCCTCTTTTTCACGACATTTTTAAGCATGAGATCGATCTGTCGAAGTAATGAGATCGATCTGTTGAAGCATGAGATCGATCTGTCGAAGCATGAGATCGATCTGCTCCCAAACAGAGAGCTAAAGAGATCGATCTGGGTGCTCGGGGATCGATCTTTCCACTACAGAATGCTTGGGAGATCGATCTGGCTCCATTGGAGATCGATCTGCTCTATTCTTTTGCCCAAATAAGAGCATTCTGGCTCTTCCAGATCGATCTCTCATCCTATGAGATCGATCTGGGCCTTACGTTTTCTAGATTTCCTGTAGTTTCCTTGCTGCAACTCATATCAACACATCCTTAATCTATTGCCATGGCCATTTTCTCATCCATCCACCTTTATAACTTGAAAATGGCATCCATTCATACCTTATGCACATTGAAACTTATGTGCATTCATTGTATGTTCAAAGGTATGCTACATAAAACCAAATGGAAGCATAACTCCATTCCATTTTACCACACTACTCATCTTGAGTCTCAATCACATCCATCACTTGCTAGAACTCATTTCTTCGTATTCATACTCAATGAAACTTGTATGTACGTTACAATTTATATTACACATACATACATTGAATCCATGGACTTACATCAATCATACTTTACATTACAAGTCCATTCATATTATTTGATCCAATTACACACATTACCCTTATACATATACGGGGTCTTACATTCTCCCCTCCTTCAAGGAATTTGGTCCTCCAAATTAGAACCAAGTCACTCTTCAAACAGTTGGGGGTACTTCTCCCGTATCAAGTTCTCCAATTCCCACGTAGCCTCTTCCGCCTGTGGTGTTGCCAAAGCACTTTCACCAAGGGAATTGTCTTATTTCGCAACACTTTCTCTTTCCTGTCCAATATCCGAACCGGCTTCTCAACATACGTCATACTCTCATGGAGCTCCAACGGCTCATATCTTATCACGTGTACCGGGTCCGGGTGATACTTCCGAAGCATCGAGACGTGGAAGACGTTGTGGACATTTGCCAAGTCCGGTGGCAATGCCAATCTATACGCCTTATCTCCCACTCTCTCCAAAATCTCGAAGGGTCTGATATATCTAGGGCTCAGCTTGCCCTTCTTACCAAATCTCATAATACCCTTCGATGGTGATACCCTCAGAAACACCGACTCACCCTCATCAAACTCCAGTGGTCTTCGTCTCTTGTCAGCATAACTCTTTTGCCGGCTCTGAGCTGTCCGTAATCTCTCACATATCAACTGGACGTCCTCAGATGCCTGCTGCACTAAGTCTGGAACAAAAATCTGTCTGTCACCAACCTCTTTCCATCCAATAGGGGAACGGTATCTACGCCCGTATAATGCCTCATAGGGTGCCATCCCGATACTAGCATGATAGCTATTATTATAAGCGAACTCGGCTAACTGCAGGTGGCCATCCCAGGAGCCTCTAAAATCCAGCACACACGCTCTCAACATATCCTCGAGGGTCTGTATAGTCCTCTCTGACTGCCCATCTGTCTGAGGATAAAAAGCGGTGCTAAAACTCAGTCGGGTCCCCAGCGCTTCCTGAAAATGTTCCCAAAAATGGGAAGTGAAGCGGGCATCCCTATCAGAAACAATGCTCACTGGTACACCATGTAGCCGTACTATCTCTCGAATATACAGGTTCGCCAACTGACTCAGCATATCGGTAGCTCTCATAGCCAAGAAATGGGCGGACTTAGTCAACCGGTCCACAATAACCCATATGGCATCATGACCTCTACGGGTCCTCGGCAACCCCATCATAAAATCCATGGTGACATGCTCCCACTTCCATGTCGGTATCAGTAGAGGCTGCAATAATCCTGCAGGCTTCTGATGCTCTACCTTCACTTGCTGACAAACGAGACACTTAGCGACATATTCAGCAATGTCTCTCTTCATTCCAGACCACCAATAAACCGTCCAAAGGTTTTGATACATCTTGGTACTTCCCGGATGTATCGTATACTTCGATGAGTGAGCCTCTGATAAAATCATTCTCCTGATCTCAAGATCCCTGGGAACACATACTCTGCCTCTGAACCTCAATAAGCCATCAGCACTCTGCTCAAAATCAATACCCACACCTATTTGTATCTGCCTCAGCCAATCGATGCACCGTCGATCACTCTGCTGGGCTTGCCGAATACTGCCAATCAACTCTGGCTCTAGTCTCAAACTAGCCATGATCTCAAGTCTCTCGGATCCAGGTGGGGTTACATCTAAACTGAGGTTCGCAAAGTGTTCTAACAATTCATGTTCCCGTACCATCATATAAGACACCAACCCAAGGTTCTTTCTACTCAAAGCATCGGCAACTACATTTACCTTACCCGGGTGGTACATGATTTCACAATCATAGTCTTTCAGGAGTTCGAGCTATCTCCTCTGTCTCATATTCAGCTCTTTCTGCGAGAACAGGTACTTAAGGCTCTAATGATCTGTGAACACCTGAAATTTCTCACCATAGAGATAGTGGCGCCATATTTTCAATGCAAATACTATAGCCGCCAACTCCAAATCATGTGTCGGGTAGTTCCTCTCATGATCTTTCAACTGTCTAGATCCATAGGCAACTACCTTCCCTTTCTGCATAAGCACACAGCCCAGTCCCTGGTGTGATGCATCCGTATACACCGAGAATCCTCCTGAGCTGGTAGGGATGGTGAGAACTGGAGCAGTCGTCAATCGACGCTTAAGCTCCTCAAAACTCCTCTCACATGCCTCATCCCACACAAACTTAACATCTTTTCGCGTGAGGTGTGTCAATGGAGCAGCTAGTCTGGAGAAACCCTCTATAAATCTCCGATAATATCCTGCCAATCCCAAGAAACTTCTGATCTCAGTAACTGTCTTGGGCTGTTCCCACTGTATAACTGCCTCTATCTTGGATGGATCCACTGATACCCCATCCTTTGACACAACATGCCCCAGAAATGAGATCTGTTCCAACCAAAAGTTACACTTGCTGAGTTTGGCATACAATTCTCTCTCTCGGAGGGTCTGCAGAACTATCCTCAAGTGCTCCTCATGATCTTCCCTGGACTTGGAATAAACCAAAATGTCATAAATGAACACTATTACAAACTTGTCCAGGTATGGCTTGAATACATCATTCATCAATGCCATAAATACTGCGGGAGCATTCGTTAGTCCGAATGGCATCACCAAAAACTCGTAGTGGCCATAACGGGTACGAAATGCTGTCTTGGGTACATCTCCACTCCTGATCCTCAACTGATGGTACCCTGACCGCAGATCTATCTTAGAAAATACTTCGGCTCCCTGGAGCTGATCCAACAAATCATCGATTCTTGGAAGCGGATACTTGTTCTTAATGGTGGCCTTATTCAACAACCGGTAATCTATACACAGTATGAGGCTTCCATCCTTCTTCCTTACTAATAGAACCGGTGCTCCCCAAGGTGAGACACTCGGTCTAATAAACCCCTTCTCTAACAACTCTTGCAGCTGTTTCTTCAGCTCTTCTAACTCTATCGGAGCCATTCTATAGGGTGGTTTCGATATCGGCTCTGTACCAGGCACTAATTCAATGCAAAATTCCATTTCCCTTTCAGGTGGTAGTCCTGGTAATTCGTCCGGGAAGACATCAGGGTAATCCGCAATTACGGGTATGTCCCTCAATTCCGGGTGTGCCTCATCTATATCGACCACGTATGCAATGAACCCTTCACATTATCCTCTCCATCGTTAGTAACATGAACCATCACTCCACATTTAACATTTATCATAAACAATAAATTTATCTCTCAAGCAATATGAATTTAAAATCATACTCCTTTTATTTACAACAAACATGCTAGTTTCATATCATTTCTTTTCATCAAAGTTTACA
The DNA here is from genome assembly GCA_033439115.1 of Firmiana major. NCBI lineage: Eukaryota > Viridiplantae > Streptophyta > Magnoliopsida > Malvales > Malvaceae > Firmiana > Firmiana major. Next base: position 48,597,396 of record CM065905.1, read on the forward strand.
ATAAGATTGTCTAATCCTAAAAACATCAATGTTTTGGCATGACAATCCATCACAACACGATTGGTAGCCAACCAATCCATTCCCAAAATTACATCAAAATCATTCATATTCAATAAAATCAGATTGGCTATCATTTCCTTCCCCTCTATCTTTATCTTACAATCTCTACATGCATGCTCAGTCAATTGACTATCATTCATGGGTGTGGAAATCATTAACATTTTATCCAACAATGTTGGTTTCACATGTTCAATAATTCATGTGCAAAGGAAGGTGATATGAAAGAATGCGTGGCACCAGGATCAAATAATACCAATGCTTCTAAATCAAAGATTCGGATGGTACCTTTAACCACATCCGTCGAAGCATCTGCGGTGTCCTGATCCAGTGCATGTACTCTTCCTCTGCTCACACCCGCAGCCTGTTTCCCTTTTTCCTCAGCTGTAGCCCTCCTCCTCGGGGCTGCTGTCTCAACTGGAGCTCCCTCAGGCTCCTTGCCCTTCTGTGGGGCAACCTCAATCATCTCAGTGCAGTACCTCGATATATGTCCTGGCCTCCCACACCTAAAACACGAAACAGGGGGCGCCTGACATGGCCTAGTCCCATGGTATCTCCCACATCTCCTACACTGATCCGTGGTAGGTCGTGGTCCTCCAATAGTTATACCCCTCGGTGCAGTCAAAGCTGGGTATACGGGAGGTCTAGCAGCTCTCTGCTGCACCTCCTCGATCTTAGGTCTCTTCTCAAAATACATTGGGCCTCCTTTCTTGGCCACTCTATCCCTCCCGGATCTCTTCTGGTCTCTGTCCTTTCTAACACTGATTCTCCCAAGCTCGGAGGCATTTCGCTCAAAGTCTTGCTCACACAACTGAGCCTTATGTACAGCCTCCTCATAAGTCACAATGTCGAAGGGAGCTAGCTTAGTCCGGATGGCCAATCTCAATCCATCCATGAACTTCTGTATCTTTCGGGTCTCACTACCCATCGTGTCCGGGTCATATCTCCCCAAGGACATAAACTTGGACTCATACTCGTCCACAGTACGGTTCCTCTGAACCAAATTCATAAATTCCATCCGCAGTTTCCTCTGTGCGGTAGCTGGGATGTACTGTCTCCTGAAGGCCTCTAGAAATATCTTCCACGAGATCTCAGAGTGTCTAGCCCTCAAAATAACCTCGGTGGACCTCCATCAATGCTCGGCCTCGCCTTTCAACATAAACACGGCAAAGACAACCTTTTCAGCTGAAGTGCATCAGAAAAACCTATATAGTTTCTCCATCTCATACACCCAATCCTCCGTAATCACTGGGTCCTTCACCCCCTCTAAACACTGGGGGTTTTAGCACTTTAAACTCTCGCAACCTGCTCAAGTCGCAGTCATAACCCAAATCACTACCGCTCTGCTGCGGAGCGATAGGAGAAGCTATATCTTGGGCTGGAGGCGATGTAACTGTAGCTGTCTCAGCAGCATGAGGTCTCTCCATCTCTGCAGCTGCCTGTTCAGTAGTAGGCTGTGCTGTGGGACCTCGTCTATCGCCGGCGCCCAAGGCCTGCGTGACTATCTCCACCAAACTCTCAATACTCCACTCTAATCTAGCGAAGCGAGCCTCAGTATCCTCTGCTCTCTCAGCAGGGTTCTGTGGAGCCTGCTCAGTCTGTGGCTCCGCACGGCTCTCAGGCCTACCTCTACGGCCTCTAGAACGTGCTCTTGCCCCTCTACCTTGGCGTGTAACTGGCATAGTGCCTAACTTCCTGTATTATAATAATTCATTAAGCTCAATCCATCACGGTATACACAGTTATATCTAAACAAAAACACAGTACTATAGGGATGTACTTTCCTACGTTTTATTAATGACTCACATCAGGCCAACACAGCTCTGATACCAATCTCTGTCACGACCCAATTCCATTCTCTTTAGCCGAAAATCACTGAAAATTTTTCGCGTTTTACTGTTACCTTACCAGGTCGTGAACTAAGCACACCACACACTGTTGGGCTGTGAGCCAATAATAATCACCACATCTCATTCATTCTCAGTTAATTAAAACGATGTCATACATGTGCATTTAATCGTGTATTTATACGAATACATGTTTTACTGACATCTACATCCCCCATAAGTACAACTCAAAAGAATACTGTGCTTTTACATTGTTTAGATACAAAAAGAATCACTGTGTATATACCTCTTAGCGATGGAGATGCAGCGGAGTCCAAAATAATACGCCTCAGTCCTCACTGGGCTACTATGCACGCTCTGTAGGGGGAAAATATAGTGGGATGAGCAACCACACGCTTAGTAAGGCAATAATGCAAGCATGGTAGATAACTACTCTATCTACATGCTGATAGTGTTATGCATAAATCATTTATGGTAGGAGCATGAGGAATAAAACTATGCCATATGAGTATACATATATATCATATATCAAGGTCATGTAAAATTGGCATATAAAACATGGTAAAACATCATGTATAAATCATCTCATGCTCGATCTTGTTTAAATTCATAAAAAGGGCAATTCATTAAGAAACCTCCTTTTCAAACCCACGTCATAAAACTCTTTCTCATCACATACAATCACATCACATCAACTCACAATCACAACCTCATTTTCATTTCACAAATCAAATCCACGAGGCTCGACCCCTCCTTCGGGTCTACCTTAAACAATCACAAATCACACTTAGAGATTTAAAATCATGTGGTAGTAAGTAAATCAAGCAAGGAGACAGGTTACTATATCTCAAGTGACTACGTTGGCCAATCGTCACATATCATCCCAGACCACACGGATTCCAGTGTGCGGGGTACCATGCTGGCACGAAGGTGGGTTAGTTCTCCGCCAGACTTTCTCAAATCAAGTAACCACCACGCGGTACATCGTACTCCATGTGATATACACGGTACATCGTACTCCGCGGACCCATAACATGGTTGGGGGTGCCTGCCATAGGTCTTATCTACCCCATACCGAGTGTAACCTTTATAGTCTCAAGAGTGCGTGGGAGTAACCTCAATACCAGGTCCTAGCCCCTCATGGCCTTGCTCGCCCCTGTTGGGTTCCCTGATACAGGTCCTAGCCCCTCACCCTTACCCCACTAAAGAGGTCTGTTAGGCCTGTTGGTTTCCCTGAATGGATTATGTCAGGTCCTAGCCCCTCACCCTCACCCCACTCAAGAGGTCTGTCAGGCCTGTTGGGTTCCCTGAGTTAATCCGTATCTCTCACCATGGCCTCATACATACCACAGTGTGAAAACTAGCGCGAGCTACGCTCTAGCGCGAATTCATGCATCAAAACCAATCACTTCATACGAGCAACGCTCTGATATGGCATTTATGCATAGAATATGAAGAAACCATGTACGAGCATAGCTCCAGTACAGTTATATGCATAAGAAAAACCACTCAAATTCACGTACGAGCATAAGCTCCAGTACAGTTTATAAACATCATCACAATTCAAATTCAAAGTGCGAGCTAATCTCAAGCACATTTCACACAAGTGAAAACATAGAAATCCAGCGCGAGCGAGGCTCTAGCGCGATTTATGTCATGCAAATACGATAGGCGGCTCATACACAATCAAACAATCCCGGCAATCTGGTTTAGCACTTCACAAATTCTTTTCCACAACATTAATGAACATTAGCCGACCCATCTACAAGCTTGCTTAAAACAAAGCAATTTCGTTTTGAAAGACATCAAGACATTAGATTTATGCAATTATTAGCCTTACTATCCCATTTCATAGAATCCACTTCGAAAACCAAAAATCACACATATACTCTTTCTCATTCATGAATACCATCAATCATTTACTTTAGCAACCATGCACTTTGTAAAACACCCAATATTCACCCACAAATTTAAAGTACGAGCAGCTACCTCTATATACTCACAAAATTCCCTTACCTGGAATCGCGATGCGTGATTCCACTTCCTTAAGCTGCTTACTCGTACGGTTCGGTTCGCCTTCAACGAACTCTTTGGGACTGCACAAAATCGTATCCCGCATTATATTCGATCCATATATTGCAACCCTTGTGCTTGCTATAGTCAATTTAATCTATAGCCTCTATTAAAGCTTATTTGGCCTCGTTTCATTACTTTACCCATAGCTCGAGTCTATGGATCTTCTTAGGCCTATTATCTTATTCAAAGTCAATATCAAATCGACATAAAGTTCATAGCGTTCATATTTCATGAATTCCCTCACTATGGCATTTATCAAGCATATTCATACTCATTTCCACAATTCCTCCAAACTCACAATGTAATCTCATTTAACCATTTAAAATCATAAATATTACCCCAATAACAACTTTAGCATGCCATAAATCATACGCTCATTCAATCCCACATATCCCCACATTATACCCATTTTTAGATGTCTAGGTCACACCAATTCCACTACATTCCTAGGTAGTTTATCCATCAATACTCATATCAATCAACTCCAAAATCAATTAAATAGCTAATGCATTTGGATTTGAGTGTTAGAATCTTACCAATATGATTTCTCTTCTTGCTCCAAATGGTAATGCCCTTAACTCCTTCAATTCCAAAAAATGGGAAGATGCCCTCTCACTATGTTGTTCTTCTCTTTGATAGGGACAACTTTGCCTCTAATGATCTCTCTACCAATCTCACTGAAAATGGCTGATTTTAGAGAGGGAAAATTAGGTTTTTGGGGTTGAGATTGTAAAGTTAAGTGTTTTTCTGAGATTTCCAGATTTTCAGCTCTCCTTATATAGAAATAGCTTGGGGAGCTCGATCTTGTCCAAGAGGAGATCGATCTGGTCCCTTAAAATCTCTCTTTTTCATGGCATTTTTAAGCATGAGATCGATCTGTCGAAGCAATGAGATCGATCTGTTGAAGCATGAGATCGATCTGTCGAAGCATGAGATCGATCTGCTCCCAAATAGAGAGCTAAGGAGATCGATCTGGGTGCTTGGGGATCGATCTTTCCACTATAGAATCCTTGGGAGATCGATCTGGCTCCATTGGAGATCGATCTGCTCTATTCTTTCGCCCAAATAAGAGCATTCTGGCTCTTCCAGATCGATCTCTCATCCTATGAGATCGATCTGGGCCTCACGTTTTCCAGATTTCCTGCAGTTTCCTTGCTGCAACTCATATCAACACATCCTTAATCTATTGCCATGGCCATTTTCTCATCCATCCACCTTTATAACTTGAAAATGGCATACATTCATACCTTATGCACATTGAAACTTGTGTGCATTCATTGTATGTTCAATGGTATGCTACATAAAACCAAATGGAAGCATAACTCCATTCCATTTGACCACACTACTCATCTTGAGTCTCAATCACATCCATCACTTGCTAGAACTCATTTCTTCGTATTCATACTCAATGAAACTTGTATGTACGTTACAATTTATATTACACATACATACATTGAATCCATGGACTTACATCAATCATACTTTACATTACAAGTCCATTCATATTATTTGATCCAATTACAGACATTACCCTTATACATATACGGGGTCTTACATTCTCCCCTCCTTCAAGGAATTTGGTCCTCTAAATTAGAACCAAGTCACTCTTCAAACAGTTGGGGGTACTTCTCCCGTATCAAGTTCTCCAATTCTCACGTGGCCTCTTCCGCCGTGTGGTGTTGCCAAAGCACTTTCACCAAGGGAATTGTCTTATTCCGCAACACTTTCTCTTTCCTGTCCAATATCCGAACCGACTTCTCAACATACATCATACTCTCATGGAGCTCCAACGGCTCATATCTTATCACGTGTGTTGGGTTCGGGTGATACTTCCGAAGCATCGAGACGTGGAAGACGTTATGGACATTTGCCAAGTCCGGTGGCAATGCTAATCTATACGCCTTATCTCCCACTCTCTCCAAAATCTCGAAGGGTCCGATATATCTAGGGCTCAGCTTGCCCTTCTTACCAAATCTCATAATACCCTTCGATGGTGATACCCTCAGAAACATCGACTCACCCTCATCAAACTCTAGTGGTCTTCGTCTCTTGTTAGCATAACTCTTTTGCCGGCTCTGAGCTGTCCGTAATCTCTCACATATCAACAGGACGTCCTCAGATGCCTGCTGCACTAAGTCCGGAGCAAAAATCTGTCTGTCACCAACCTCTTCCCATCCAATAGGGGAACGGTATCTACGCCCGTATACTAGCATGATAGCTATTATTATAAGCGAACTCGGCTAACTGCAGGTGGTCATCCCAGGAGCCTCTAAAATCCAGCACACACGCTTTCAACATATCCTCGAGGGTCTGTATAGTCCTCTATGACTGCCCATCTGTCTGAGGATGAAAAGCGGTGCTAAAACTCAGTCGGGTCCCCAGCGCTTCATGAAAATGTTCCCAGAAATGGGAAGTGAAGCGGGCATCCCTATCAGAAACAATGCTCACTGGTACACCATGTAGCCGTACTATCTCTCGAATATACAGGTTCGCCAACTGACTCAGCGTATCGGTAGCTCTCATAGCCAAGAAATGGGCGGACTTAGTCAACCGGTCCACAATAACCCATATGGCATCATGACCTCTACGGGTCCTCGGCAACCCCATCACAAAATCCATGGTGACATGCTCCCACTTCCATGTCGGTATCGGTAGAGGCTGCAATAATCCTGCAGGCTTCTGATGCTCTACCTTCACTTGCTGACAAACGAGACACTTAGCGACATATTCAGCAATGTCTCTCTTCATTCCAGACCACCAATAAACCTTTCGAAGGTTTTGATACATCTTGGTACTTCTCGGATGTATCGTATACTTCGATGAGTGAGCCTCTGATAAAATCATTCTCCTGATCTCAGGATCCCTGGGAACGCATACTCTGCCTCTGAACCTCAATAAGCCATCAGCACTCTGCTCAAAATCAATACCCACACCTATCTGTATCTGCCTCAGCTAATCGATGCACCGTCGATCACTCTGCTGGGCTTGCCGAATACGGCCAATCAACTCTGGCTCTAGTCTCAAACTAGCCATGATCTCAAGTCTCTCGGATCCAGGTGGGGTTACATCTAAACTGAGGTTCGCAAAGTGTTCTAACAATTCATGTTCCCGTACCATCATATAAGACACCAACCCAAGGTTCTTTCTACTCAAAGCATCGGCAACTACATTTGCCTTACCCAGGTGGTACATGATTTCACAATCATAGTCTTTCAGGAGTTCGAGCCATCTCCTCTGTCTCATATTCAGCTCTTTCTGCGAGAACAGGTACTTAAGGCTCCTATGATCTGTGAACACCTGAAATTTCTCACCATAGAGATAGTGGCGCCATATTTTCAATGCAAATACTACAGCCGCCAACTCCAAATCATGTGTCGAGTAGTTCCTCTCATGATCTTTCATCTGTCTAGATCCATAGGCAACTACCTTCCCTTTCTGCATAAGCACACAGCCCAGTCCCTGGTGTGATGCATCCGTATACATCGAGAATCCTCCTGAGCTGGTAGGGATGGTGAGAACTGGAGCAGTCGTCAATCGACGCTTAAGCTCCTCAAAACTCCTCTCACATGCCTCATCCCACACAAACTTAACATCTTTTCGCGTGAGGCGTGTCAATGGAGCAGCTAGTCTGGAGAAACCCTCTACAAATCTCCGATAATATCCTGCCAATCCCAGGAAACTTCTGATCTCAGTAACTGTCTTGGGCTGTTCCCACTGTATAACTGTCTCTATCTTGGATGGATCCACTGATACCCCATCCTTTGACACAACATGCCCCAGAAATGAGATCTGTTCCAACCAAAAGTTACACTTGCTGAGTTTGGCATACAATTCTCTCTCTCGGAGGGTCTGCAGAACTATCCTCAAGTGCTCTTCATGATCTTCCCTGGACTTGGAATAAACCAAAATGTCATCAATGAACACTATTACAAACTTGTCCAGGTATGACTTGAATACATCATTCATCAATGCCATAAATGCTGCGGGAGCATTCGTCAGTCCGAATGGCATCACCAAAAACTCGTAGTGGCCATAACGGGTACGAAATGCTGTCTTGGGTACATCTCCACTCCTGATCCTCAACTGATGGTACCCTGACCACAGATCTATCTTAGAAAATACTTCGGCTCCCTGGAGCTGATCCAACAAATCATCGATTCTTGGAAGGGGATACTTGTTCTTAATGGTGGCCTTATTCAACAACCGGTAATCTATACACAGTCGGAGGCTTCCATCTTTCTTCCTTACAAATAGAACCGTGCTCCCCAAGGTTAGACACTCGATCTAATAAACCCCTTCTCCAACAACTCTTGCAGCTGTTTCTTCAGCTCTTCCAACTCTATCGGAGCCATTCTATAGGGTGGTTTCGATATCGGCTCTGTACCAGGCACTAAATCAATGCAAAATTCCATTGCCCTTTCAGGTGGTAGTCCTGGTAATTCGTCCGGGAAGACATTAGGGTAATCCGCAATTACGGGTATGTCCCTCAATTCCGGTTGTGCCTCATCTATATCGATCACGTATGCAATGAACCCTTCACATTATCCTCTCCATCGTTAGTAACATGAACCATCACTCCACATTTAACATTTATCATAAACAATAAATTTATCTCTCAAGTAATATGAATTTAAAATCATACTCCTTTTATTTACAACAAACATGCTAGTTTCATATCATTTCTTTTCATCAAAGTTTACAATAAGATTGTCTAATCCTGAAAACATCAATGTTTTGGCATGACAATCCATCACAACACGATTGGTAGCCAACCAATCCATTCCCAAAATTACATCAAAATCATTCATATTCAATAAAATCAGATTGGCTATCATTTCCTTCCCCTCTATCTTTATCTTACAATCTCTACATACATGCTTAGTCAATTGACTATCATTCATGGGTGTGGAAATCATTAACATTTTATCCAACAATGTTGGTTTCACATGCTTCAATAATTCATGTGCAAAGGAAAGTGATATGAAAGAATGCGTGGCACCAGGATCAAATAATACCAATGCTTCTAAATCAAAGATTCGGATGGTTCCTTTAATCACATCCGTCGAAGCATCTGCGGTGTCCTGATCCAGTGCATGTACTCTTCCTCTGCTCACACCCGCAGCCTGTTTCCCTTTTTCCTCAGCTGTAGCCCTCCTCCTCGGGGCTGCTGTCTCAACTGGAGCTCCCTCAGGCTCCTTGCCCTTCTGTGGGGCAACCTCAATCATCTCAGTGCAGTACCTCGATATATGTCCTGGCCTCCCATACCTAAAACACGAAACAGGGGGCGCCTGACATGGCCTAGTCCCATGGTATCTCCCACATCTCCTACACTGATCCGTGGTAGGTCGTGGTCCTCCAATAGTTATACCCCTCGGTGCAGTCAAAGCTGGGTATACGGGAGGTCTAGCAGCTCTCTCCTGCACCTCCTCGATCTCAGGTCTCTTCTCAAAATACCTTGGGCCTCCTTTCTTGGCCACTCTATCCCTCTCGGATCTCTTTCGGTCTTTGTCCTTTCTAACACTGATTCTCCCAAGCTCGGAGGCATTTCGCTCAAAGTCTTGCTCACACAACTGAGCCTTATGTACAGCCTCCTCATAAGTCACAATGTCGAAGGGAGCTAGCTTAGTCCGGATGGCCAATCTCAATCCATCCATGAACTTCTGTATCTTTCAGGTCTCACTACCCATCATGTCCGGGTCATATCTCCCCAAGGACATAAACTTGGACTCATACTCGTCCACAGTACGGTTCCCCTGAACCAAATTCATAAATTCCATCCGCAGTTTCCTCTGTGCGGTAGCTGGGATGTACTATCTCCTGAAGGCCTCTAGAAATATCTCCCACGAGATCTCAGAGTGTCTGGCCCTCAAAATAACCTTGGTGGACCTCCACCAATGCTCGGCCTCGCCTTTCAACATAAACACGGCAAAGGCAACCTTTTCAGCTGAAGTGCATCGGAAAAACCTATATAGTTTCTCCATCTCATACACCCAATCCTCTGTAATCACTGGGTCCTTTACCCCTCTAAACACTGGGGGTTTTAGCGCTTGAAAGTCTCGCAACCTGATCAAGTGGCAGTCATAACCCAAATCACTACCGCTCTGCTGCGGAGCGATAGGAGAAGCTATATCTTGGGCTGGAGGCGGTGTAACTGTAGCTGTCTCAGCAGCATGAGGTCTCTCCATCTCTGCAGCTGCCTGTTCAGTAGTAGGCTGTGCTGTGGGACCTCGTCTATCGCCGGCGCCTAAGGCCTGCGTGACTATCTCCACCAAACTCTCAATACTCCGCTCTAATCTAGCGAAGCGAGCCTCAGTATCCTCTGCTCTCTCAGCAGGGTTCTGTGGAGCCTGCTCAGTCTGTGGCTCCGCACGGCTCTCAGGCCTACCTCTACGGCCTCTAGCACGTGCTCTCGCCCCTCTACCTTGGCGTGTAACTGGCATAGTGCCTAAGTTCCTGTATTATAATAATTCATTAAGCTCAATCCATCACGGTATACACAGTTATATCTAAACAAAAGCACAGTACTATGGGGATGTACTTTCCTACGTTTTATTAATGACTCACATCAGGCCAACACAGCTCTGATACTAATCTCTGTCACGACCCAATTCCATTCTCTTTAACCGAAAATCACTGAAAATTTTTCGCGTTTTACTGTTACCTTACCCGGTCGTGAACTAAGCTCACCACACACTGTTGGGCTGTGAGCCAATAATAATCACCACATCTCATTCATTCTCAATTAATTAAAACGATGTCATACATGTGCATTTAATCGTGTATTTATACGAATACATGTTTTACTGACATCTACATCCCCCATAAGTACAACTCAAAAGAATACTGTGCTTTTACATTGTTTAGATACAAAAAGAATCACTGTGTATATACCTCTTAGCGATGGAGATGCAGCGGAGTCCAAAATAATACGCCTCAGTCCTCACTGGGCTACTATGCACGCTCTGTAGGGGGGAAAATAGAGTGGGATGAGCAACCACACGCTCAGTAAGGCAATAATGCAAGCATGGTAGATAACTACTCTATCTACATGCTTATAGTGTTATGCATAAATCATTTATGGTAGGAGCATGAGGAATAAAACTATGCCATATGAGTATACATATATATCATGTATCAAGGTCATGTAAAATTGGCATATAAAACATGGTAAAATATCATGTATAAATCATCTCATGCTCGATCTCATTTAAATTCATAAAAAGGGCAATTCATTAAGAAACCTCCTTTTCAAACCCACGTCATAAAACTCTTTCTCATCACATACAATCACATCACATCAACTCACAATCACAACCTCATTTTCATTTCACAAATCAAATCCACGAGGCTCGACCCCTCCTTCGGGTCTACCTTAAACAATCACAAATCACACTTAGAGATTTAAAATCATGTGGTAGTAAGTAAATCAAGCAAGGAGACAGGTTACTATATCTCAAGTGACTACGTTGGCCAATCGTCACATATCATCCCAAACCACACGGATTTCGGTGTGCGAGGTACCATGCTGGCACGAAGGTGGGTTAGTTCTCCGCTAGACTTTCTCAAATCAAGTAACCACCACGCGGTACATCGTACTCCATGTGATATACACGGTACATCGTACTCCGCGGACCCATAACATGGTTGGGGGTGCCTGCCACAGGTCTTATCTACCCCATACCGAGTGTAACCTTTATAGTCTCAAGAGCGCGTGGGAGTAACCTCAATACCAGGTCCTAGCCCCTCATGGCCTTGCTCGCCCCTGTTGGGTTCCCTGATTCAGGTCCTAGCCCCTCACCCTCACCCCACTAAAGAGGTCTGTTAGGCCTGTTGGGTTCCCTGAATGGATTATGTCAGGTCCTAACCCCTCACCCTCACCCCACTCAAGAGGTCTGTCAAGCCTGTTGGGTTCCCTGAGTTAATCCGTATCTCTCACCACGGCCTCATACATACCACAGTGTGAAAACTAGCGCGAGCTACGCTCTAGCGCGAATTCATGCATCAAAACCAATCACTTCGTACGAGCAACGCTCTGATACGACATTTATGCATAGAATATGAAGAAACCATGTACGAGCATAGCTCCAGTACAGTTATATGCATAAGAAAAACCACTCAAATCCACGTACGAGCGTAAGCTCCAGTACGGTTTATAAACATCATCACAATTCAAATTCAAAGTGCGAGCTAAGCTCAAGCACGTTTCACACAAGTGAAAACATAGAAATCCAGCGCGAGCGAGGCTCTAGCGCGATTTATATCATGCAAATACGATAGGCGGCTCATACACAATCAAACAATCTCGACAATCGGGTTTAGCACTTCACAAATGCTTTTCCACAACATTAATAAACATTAGCCGACCCATCTACAAGCTTGCTTAAAATAAAGCAATTTCGTTTTGAAAGACATCAAGACATTAGATTTATGCAATTATTAGCCTTACTATCCCATTTCATAGAATTCACTTCCAAAACAAAAAATCACACATATACTCTTTCTCATTCATGAATACCATCAATCATTTACTTTAGCAACCATGCACTTCGTAAAACACCCAATATTCACCCACAAATTTAAAGTATGAGCAGCTACCTCTATATACTCACAAAATTCCCTTACCTGGAATCGCGATGCGTGATTCCACTTCCTTAAGCTGCTTACTCGTACGGTTCGGTTCGCCTTCAACGAACTCTTTGGGACTGCACAAAATCGTATCCCGCATTATATTCGATCCATATATTGCAACCCTTGTGCTTGCCATAGTCAATTTAATCTATAGCCTCTATTAAAGCTTATTTGGCCTCGTTTCATTACTTTACCCATAGCTCGAGTCTATGGATCTTCTTAGGCCTATTATCTTATTCAAAGTCGGTATCAAATCGACATAAAGCTCATAGCGTTCATATTTCATGGATTCCCTCACTATGGCATTTATCAAGCATATTCATACTCATTTCCACAATTCCTCCAAACTCACAATGTAATCTCATTTAACCATTTAAAATCATAAATATTACCCCAATAACAACTTTAGCATGCCATAAATCATAGGCTCATTCAATCCCACATATCCTCACATTATACCCATTTTTAGATGTCTAGGTCACACCAATTCCACTTCATTCCTAGGTAGTTTATCCATCAATACTCATATCAATCAACTCCAAAATCAATTAAATAGCTAATGCATTTGGATTTGAGTGTTAGAATCTTACCAATATGATTTCTCTTCTTACTCCAAATGGTAATGCCCTTAACTCCTTCAATTCCAAAAAATGGGAAGATGCCCTCTCACTATGTTGTTCTTCTCTTTGATAGGGACAACTTTGCCTCTAATGATCTCTCTACCAATCTCACTGAAAATGACTGATTTTAGAGATGGAAAATTAGGTTTTTAGGGTTGAGATTGTAAAGTTAAGTGTTTTTTCGAGATTTCCTGATTTTCAGCTCTCCTTATATAGAAATAGCTTGGAGAGATCGATCTGGTCCAAGAGGAGATCGATCTGGTCCCTTAAAATCCCTCTTTTTCACGGCATTTTTAAGCATGAGATCGATCTGTCGAAGCAATGAGATCGATCTGTTGAAGCATGAGATCGATCTGTCGAAGCATGAGATCGATTTGCTCCCAAACAGAGAGCTAAGGAGATCGATCTGGGTGCTTGGGGATCGATCTTTCCACTACAGAATGCTTGGGAGATCGATCTGGCTCCATTGGAGATCGATCTGCTCTATTCTTTCGCCCAAATAAGAGCATTCTGGCTCTTCCAGATCGATCTCTCATCCTATGAGATCGATCTGGGCCTCACGTTTTCCAGATTTCCTGCAGTTTCCTTGCTGCAACTCATATCAACACATCCTTAATCTATTGCCATGGCCATTTTCTCATCCATCCACCTTTATAACTTGAAAATGACATCCATTCATACCTTATGCACATTGAAACTTGTGTGCATTCATTGTATGTTCAAAGGTATGCTACATAAAACCAAATGGAAGCATAACTCCATTCCATTTTACCACACTACTCATCTTGAGTCTCAATCACATCCATCACTTGCTAGAACTCAATTCTTCGTATTCATACTCAATGAAAATTGTATGTACGTTACAATTTATATTACACATACATACATTGAATCCATGGACTTACATCAATCATACTTTACATTACAAGTCCATTCATATTATTTGATCCAATTACACACATTACCCTTATACATATACGGGGTCTTACAGTGAGACCTGAAAGATTCAAAAGTTTGTTAATGGATTGAGATTGGCCATCCGAACTAAGCTAGCCCCATTTGACATTCATACATATGAGGAGACGGTACACAAGGCTCAGTTATGTGAGCAAGATGTTGAGCAGAATGCCTCCGAGCTGGGGAAGATTAGTGTCAGAAGAGACAGAGTCGAAATAGATCCGAGATGGATAGAGTGGCCAAGAGAGGAGGCCAGAGATGTTTTGAGAAGAGACCTAAGATTAAGGAGGTGCAGGAGAGAGCTGCTAGACCTCCCGCATATCCAGCTTTGACTGCACTGAGAGGTATGGTTGTTGGAGGACCATGGCATACTACTGAGAGGTGCAGGAGATGTGATAGATTTCATGGGACTAGGCCTTGTCTGATGACCCCTGTAGTGTGTTATAAGTGTAGGAAACCCAGACATATTTTGAGATTTTGTACTGAGATGGTTGAGACTGCCCCATAAAAGGGCAAGGAGCTAGAGAGAGCTCCAGTTGAGACAACTGCCCTCATGAGGAGAGCCACAGTTGAGGAAAAGGGGAAGCAGCCAGTAGGTGTGAGCAGAGCAAGAGTGTATGCACTGGACGAGGACACAGCAGATGCATCGAAAGATGTGATTAAAGGTACCATCCAAATCTTTGATTTAGAAGCAGTGGTATTATTTGACCCTGGTGCCACGCATTCCTTCATATCGCCTTCCTTTGCACATAAATTGTTGAAGCATGCGAAACCTACGTTGTTGGATAAAATGTTGATGATTTCCACACCCATGAATGATAGTCAATTGACTGAGCATGTATGTAGAGATTGTAAGATAAAGATAGAGGGAAAAGAAATGACAGCCAATTTAATTTTATTGAATATGAATAATTTTGACGTAAAATTGGGAATGGATTAGTTGGCTGCCAATCATGTTGTTACGGACTGTCATGCTAAGACTTTGATGTTTCCAGAGATAGAAAATCATCTGATAAGATTTGTGAAATGAATTGAAAGAACATAATTATGATAAATGAAAAGAGTATGATTTTATTTAATCTACTTGAGAGTTGAATTTATATGCTTATGTTGAATATTGATGTGATGACTTGTGACACTAACGGTAGAAACAATGATGTGAAGGGTTCATTGGCTATGTGGTCGATATAGATAAGGCACACTCAAAATTAAGAGACATTCTAGTTATTGCAGAATTTCCTAATGTCTTTTCGGAGGAATTACCAGGACTACCACCTGAAAGGGAAATGGAATTTTACATAGAGTTAGTGCTTGGTACAGAGCCGATATCGAAACCACCATATAGAATGGCATCGATTGAGTTGGAAGAGTTAAAGAAACATCTACAAGAGTTGCTAGAGAAGGGGTTCATTAGACCGAGTGTCTCACCTTAGGGAGCACCGATTCTGTTTGTAAGGAAGAAGGATAGGAGCCTCTGACTGTGTGTAGATTACCGGTTGTTGAACAAGGCCACCATTAAGAACAAGTACCCCCTTCCACGAATCGATGATTTGTTGGATCAGCTCCGAGGAGCCAAGTATTTTCATAGATCTGCGGTCAGGGTACCATCAGTTGAGGATTAGCAGTGGAGATTTACCCAAGACAGCATTTCGTACCCGTTATAGCCACTACAAGTTCTTGGTGATGCCATTCAGATTGACGAATGCCCCCGCAGCGTTAATGGCACCAATGAATGATGTCTTTAAGCCATACTTGGACAAGTTTGTGATTGTGTTTATTGATGACAAATTGGTCTATTCCAAGTCCAAGGAAGATCATGAGGAGCACTTAAAGATAGTTCTACAGACCCTCCGAGAGAAAGAGTTATATGCCAAACTCAACAAGTGTAACTTTTGGTTAGAACAGATCTCATTTTTGGTCCATGTCATGTCGAGGGATGGGGTATCAGTGGATCCATGCAAGATAGAGGCAGTTGTACAGTGGGAATAGCCCAAGACAGTTAATGAGATCATAAGTGGGATTGGCAGGTTATTATCGAAGATTTGTAGAGGGTTTCTCTAGGCTAGCTGCTCCATTAACACGCCTCACGTGTAAGGATGTTAAGTTCATGTGGGATGAAGCATGTGAGAAGAGTTTTAAGGAGGTTAAGCATCGATTGACCACTGTTCCAGTTCTCACCATTCCTACCAGGTCAGGAGGATTCTCTGTGTATATGGGTGCATCACACCTTGTCCTTATGCAAGATGGGAAGTTAGTTACCTATGGATCTAGACAGCTGAAAGATCACGAGAGGAACTACCCGACACATGATTTGGAGTTGGCAGCCATGGTGTTTGCTTTAAAAATATGGCGCCAATACCTCTATACAGAGAAATTTCAAGTTTTCATAGATCATAAGAGCCTTAAGTACCTGTTCTCACAAAAAGAGTTAAATATGAGACAGAGGAGATGGCTCGAACTCCTTAAGGATTATGATTACGAAATCATGTACCACCCGATTAAGGAAAATATAGTTGTTATTGCTTTCAGTAGGAATAACCTAGGGTTGGTGTCTCATATGATGGTATGGGAACATGAGTTGTTGGAACAGTTTGCGAACCTCAGTTTGGATGTAACCCGACCTGGGTCGGAGAGACTGGAGATCATGGCTAGTATGAGATTAGAGCCAGAGTTGATTGGTCATATTTGATAGGCTCAGTAGAGCGATCAACGATGTATTGATTGGTTGAGTCAGATACAAGCAGTTGTGGGTATTGATTTTGAGCTGAATGCAGACAGCTTATTAAGGTTCGAAGGCAGAGTATGTGTTCCAGAGGATCCTGAGATCAGGAGAATGATTTTATCAAAGGCTCACTCATTGAAGTACACAATACATTCGAGGAATACCAAGATGTATCAAGACCTTCGAAAGGTTTATTGGTGGTCTGGAAGGAAGAGAGACATTGCAGAATATGTCGCTAAGTGTCTCGTTTGTTAGCAAGTGAAGGTAGAGCATCAAAAGCTTGCAGGATTATTGCAGCCTCTACCGATACCTACATGGAAGTGGGAGTATGTCACCATGGATTTTGTGATGGGATTTTCGAGGACCCGCAGAGGTCATGATGCCATATGGGTTATTGTGGATCGGTTGACTAAGTCAGACCATTTCCTAGCTTTGAGAGCTACTGATACTCTGAGTCAGTTAGTGAACCTATATGTTCAAGAGATAGTATGGCTACATGGTGTACCAGTGAGCGTTGTTTTTGATAGGGATGCTTGCTTCACTTCCTATTTCTAGAAACATTTTCAGGAAGCGCTGGGGACCCACTTGAGTTTTAGCACTGCTTTTCATCCTCAAATAGATGGGCAGTCAAAGAAGACTCTACAGACCTTGGAGGATATGTTGAAAGCGTGTATGCTGGATTTTAGAGGCTCTTGGGATGATCACCTGCAGTTAGCCGAGTTTGCCTATAATAACAGTTATCATACGAGTATCGGGATGACACCATATGAGGCATTGTACGAGCATAGATGTCGTTCCCCTATTAGATGGGAAGAGGTTGGTGACAGACAGATCTTTGCTCTGGACTTAGTGCAGCAGAAATCTGAGGACGTCCAATTGATATGTGAGAGATTACGAACAGCTTAGAGCCAGTAAAAGAGTTATGCTTAAAAGAGACGGAGACCACTAGAGTTTGATGTGGGTGAGTTGGTATTCCTGAGAGTTTCACCTTCAAAGGGTATTATGAGATTTGGTAAGAAAGGCAAGCTGAGCTCTAAATATATGATGGGATGCAGCAAACTCTAAAAATCAACTCCTTAGTCATTCTCAATCTACTGAAAGTGCTCTGTAGAGGGGGAAAATAAGGGGGTGAGCAAACCACGCGCTCAGTAAGACAATCATGTGAGCAAATAGATAACTGTACTATCTACATGATCGTGATGCCATGCATAAACCAAGAAGTTACTCGTAATACCCAAAAACATCAGTTCATGCACGTGTTCATGATTTATAAAGCATTTCATGCTATTCAAATCAGTGCATAAGTAGTAAATAAAGCATGTAAAATCATCATGCAAGGTGCACTTAAAAACAATTCATGCTCTACTCAAATCAGTGCTCAAGTCATAAATAAAGCATCAAAAATCATCATGCAATTTACAATTATAACAGTTCATGATCAACTCAAATCGAAAACAAATCACCATTCGTCAGGACTCAGCCTCTACCTTGGACTGTCCTGATCCACAAAATAATTTAGAAACATGGATTCATCATAAAACGAGTGACATGTGAGATAGGCAAATAATAATACGGGCAATAACTAGGACTATGGCCATATCCTCTGTGATCTTAGGCTACACGAATCCTAGTGTGTAGGGTATCACCTCTATCTACTTCTGTATGAGAGGTGGGTCACGTCCAACCCGTCGGTCCATAGCAGATCCAACCTTCATCCGAAGATGACATATATTAATATCCATACACAATATAGCGTACTCCAAGTTATATGCATGGTATAACGTACTCCGTAGACCCATATCATCATATCATATCGTGCCACATCTCAAATACGCACGTGCAAGCCTATTTAATTAGTCTGACAGACAGTCTACCCGAAGCTCCTAGCACGGTTCCAAACATGTCATAAAACCACGTGCGAGTAGTCTCTAGCACGGCTGCAAATATGCAGTGAACATCTAGTACGAGCGATAATCCAGCACCATGTCATAAAATCCATGTGAAAATTAGTGTGAGCTAGGCTTCAGCACAATGTCATAAAATTCATGTGAACACTAGTGCGAGCTAGGCTCTAGCACTCATGCATGTAAAACTCTAGTGCAAGCACCGCTCCAGCACTGATGCATGTATAAACACGTTAAACCTTATTTGAGCAACTCTCTAGCACACTTTGTTTTAACACAACTAATGTAGGTGGCTCATTTGTGTGCAAAGAATGGTTATTAAATCAAATCAATGCTATTTTATTGCAAACCATTTAAATGCTAGCCAGCCTACCAATTCACAAGCTAAAAAGCAGTAAAAAGACTCAAGAACATCATGTTCTTACTTTTCAAGAACTTTTCCAAAATCCCAATTTTGTTTGCTCTTCAAACATTCATTTCTTTTCTAAGACCCTTAGACACTTTAAGAGCTTACAAATGCGCCCGAAACTGCGTACAGATACCTCTAGGAGCCAACAAAATTCCCTTACTCAATTCACTCGGAAGCAACTTCTTCTTCCTTTCCCGTTTTTCGTGATTGGCCCCGATTTGCTCCGGATATATCCTTGGGAGCTACAAACATTCATCAATCACATGATTCAATACTGATATCTCATATTCTGACTTCATCCTAGTTAATATGTCTTATTGAGCCTAATTCTCTCCTATGTTCATTTTGATTATTCTATTCCTTTCACCTAGGCCCATTAGGCTCCTTAGGCTCATTATCTCTTGTCAGACCGAATTCTGGGTTCATTGACCTTATCGAGTTGCTTTCATAATGCTTGGCCTATTTTCACACTTGGCCATGGATTGTGGTCGAACACCCATCATGCCATTCTTAGCCAATTCGACTAACAAACTCACTTAGTTATACTATCTATCACTTGGCAAGCATGCTTTATCCTTAATTTTCCATTCATTCGTACATTTACACAAACACCATATATGCACCCTTCATAACTTCATCGATTTCCATATGTTGAATTCACTAAACCATCCAAAAATCATGCATCTAACATTACTAACACCTTAGTATAATTTATTCATCATTAAATCAACCATAACTCATTTTCTCACACTAAACCCATTTTTAGGTCATGGTTGATTCATCATGTTCTATGTAGTTTCAACCAACAATACATACACCACTCAACTTATAACAATGTCTAGATAAACATACTTGGAATTGGTGTATTGAAAACTCACCTAGCTTGTCTTTTCTCTTATCTGAAATAGGAAGACCTTTTTTACTCATTCAATCCAACAAGTTGAATGTTGATTCCTAACTATGTTGTTCTCCTCCTCACAATGAACAACTTTACTTAAAGTAACTTTTCTTAAATCTTTTTGGAAGGGGTGGTATTCTAGAGTGAGAAAACTTGTTCTTTTGGGTAAAAATGGAGAGGTGTTTTGTTTTTCTAAAGAAGAAGGTTTTGTTGTTCGATTTTTATAGAATAGGTGTGGTGAGATCGATGTCCTAGGGTAAGAGATCGATCTTCCCTTAGTTTGAGCTATCAGAATATTCATGTATGAAGGTGAGGGATCGATCTGCTCATTGGGAAGAGATCGATCCTTTCTTGGTAAAATCAAGTGGAGATCGATCTGTTTTGAGTAGGGGATCGATCTGCTTGAGGGAAGGGATCGGTCCTTGCTAAGCAGAAGCAAATGGAGATCGATCTGCACTTGGGGAGGGATTGATCCTTTCAACACTGAACTAAACTGAGATCGATCTGCTTGAACAAGAGATCAATCTGCTTTAAACAGGGGATCAATCTGGCCTTCATCTACAGGTTTCCAACTGAAGATGTTTCCAAAACTTCAAAGGAAAACTTGCCTTTGATTGCTTCACTAGTCATTTTGCATTCTAGTCACACTTAGAGGATAAAAAGGTTTATTTCATATGATTCTCATGTTAAGTAACTTGTGTGTACTATTTTTGAATCGTAAAAGATGCATAGAATTCACGTTCCTTGCGTTATCATTTCGTATTTTAAGTCCTTATATTTAGTTTGAATGTTTTGAGTTCCATTTCTTTTGTTAGTGGCCACTTCAGCCCTTATTTAGCCATTACTTGCATCCATGAATACTCAATCATTCCTTTTTCAATTTTATTCAAGCAAAAGCTCTTCTTATGATTCAATCAACATGTGAAAATGTGTTACATCATATGAATCGTAAGCAATACATTACCAAAAATGAGTCTTACACAAGCACCCCCGACCGTGATATGAGTCCATGGAGTACGTTATACCGTGTATATGACAGGGAGTATGTTGTACTGCATGGTGATGATGTTCATTTATATTCTGGCGGGTAGGATTTGACCCACCTCTCGTTACAGCGTGATGCCCCGCACACTGGGATCCATGTGGTCTAGGATGATAGGGACATAGTTGGCCAACAGAGTCCTCAATTGTATACAGTGACCACCTGTCTCACATGATATCACATGATTTTATATGCACTAAACATGATTTGTGTTATCCAGGGTAGACCCGAGGGAGTGGTCGAACCTTGTGGGATGTTTTTAAAGGATGATGTATTAGTTTATGATAAGTTGACATGTTGAGCATGAGCCGTTTTACAGGATGACTTTTCATGGTTTTATGCCTGTTTTCATGTTTACAGTACATGATATATTTCTACACATATGACATAGTTTTATCTATTTCCTCATTCTCTAAATGTAAGTGATTTTATACCATGACATTATAAGTACATAGATAGTGTAGTTATCTACCTGCTTGCATTATTACCTTATTGAGCTAGTGAGCTCATCCCTTTCATTTTCCCCTCTACAGAGCCCACACAGTAGTTAGTGAGTGGCTGAGGACTTACATCCTAGTATCCGCTGCTTCCCATCACCGAAAGGAATACACACTAGTATCTTTTTGTATCTAAACATGTAATAGCACAGTAATCATTTTGAAATGTAATATGGGGGATGTAAATATTAGTAAACACGTACAAGTATAGAACCTCAATTATAAAGTATACGTGTTTGCTATTGAATAAATTAAAAGATAGATGGTATGGTAGATGGTAAAGGGTGACTAATACTGACTCATAGCCCAACTGTTTGGTGGCGAGAATGTTCATGACCGGAAAAGGAAAGGAAAAAGCAAAAATTTTGTAGCGATTTTAGGTAAAAAGGGGTCGTGACAAAGACCTTTTGGAAAAGATAATTATAAGGAAAGAGAAAAGCCTCAAAGAGTTGACAACGCTATCAATATCTCAAAGATAACTGAAGATTATTTTTAGATAATTATTGGAAATTATAAATATAATTTGACAAAAAGTAAGATTTGTATCATTCCCTCACCATATAAAGAGACCTTTGTGGACTAATTATTTCATCAATTGGCCTAGTTTTGTTTTATAAAGTTATAAAACTTTTTTGTTATTTTGTAAAGCTTTCTTTTATATTAAAAATATATATTGGCCATTGCTTTATGCTTTTACAAAACTCTTGTCGTTTTCTTTCGCTTACAATGTGTTCTTACCGATTTCGTCCTTCTTTTTTCCTTTGTCGAATCATTTCTACTTTATATTATAGTTTTTCGATTTCTTCATTCTTTTGTATTATAATTGTCAACTTCTTCATTAAATATTAAAGAGTTGTGTTTTCTTTATAATATAATAAAGGTGTCAAATTCTTCATTAAAATTTAATATTATTGTTATCTTCATGATGTCTAGTAAGTATTCATTCAATTCAATCGGTATATATATCTTTGATTGATATTGGTTAAAGTTTGTTTTAAGAAAATATGGAATTAATAATATATGATTGGTTAAGTATCTAAGATTCTCTAAGCATATTAACATGATGGTTAGTTTAATTTGATGGGCTGCAGATTATTTAGTTGCTTAATTAGAGAACTTAAGTTCATATTTGCTTTTGATTTTTAATCATATAAAGATCTAAGAGAATTAAGAATTAAGTAGATTAACTGAGCTTATTTGTCAATCACTTAATTTAACTCATATCTTCCACAAATATTAATGTTGCTACATGAAAATATTTAGAGAGCTTGTTTTAAGTAGTTCAAGTTTTAAAGATTAATTAAAAAATTATTTTAATTAACGATGAAGTAAGGGATGATGGTACAACAGAGCTTGCTATTATGCTAAGGTTGAATATTTAATTGATGAAATTTGTTAAAAAAATAAATGACCAACATCAAATCAAAATAACCAAGATGTATGCAAACCAAAGCTTTTTCATAATTTGTTAAAAATTGACTTTTCTTATTCTTTTTCTTTATTGACGATTTTAATATTTATAATTTCTATTTTTAGTAACTTTAATATTGTGGCTAATACCTTATATAATAACCCCCCATTTTCGTTTTCTATTCTTTTATTTTTTTTAAGAACTTTAATTTACTATTATTCAATTAATGCAACTCTATGGGTTCGACCTCTGCTTCTTTAGCTACAAGTTAGTGGTTTTACAGTAAATTTTGTTTTTAGTACACTCGACACATATTAAATTTTGGCACTGTTGATGAGGATTACTAGTTTAATTGAATTAATTGTTTAATTCTAGTTCTAATATTTTCTTTAGTGTTTGTTTTGTAGAAGTTGTATTCTAATGAATCCCCTACACATAGACTTTGAGGAATAAGAGATTTTATGTAAGCAACCAAGGAGTGTGAGTCCACACCATTGCCACTTAACATCATCATCACTCTGAATCTTATCTTCTTAAGTGTTCCGAGAAAAAAGAACTCATGGCAAAAAACACGAATCAAAGGATACTAAAGAAGTTAGCTACACCAACTTTAAACCAATAGCCAATATGTATTGCTGTTCAAAATATTGATGTTCCCTTTGAACTTAAATCTGGACTAATTCATCTCTCGCCTTCTTTCCATAGTCTTGTAAGAGAGAATCTACACAAGCATCTTAAGGAATTCCTTGTAGTATGCTCTAGCATGAAACCTGCTAGGGTAATTAAAGATCAAATTAAGTTGAAAGCTTTTTCTTTCTCTTTTTGATAGACTCAGTTAAAGATTGGCTTTACTACTTGCTTCTAGATCTACCACCACATGGGAAGAGATGAAGAGGCTCTTTTTAGAGAAGTACTTTACTGCCTCTAAAACCACCAGCATGAGGAAGGAAATATATGGAATAGGGTAATACAATGATGAGTCCTTTTATAAGTATTGTGACAGATTCAAAAGGTTATGTGGAAGTTTCCCACATCATCCAATACACGAGCAACTTCTCATCCAATATTTTTGAGAAAGACTATTGCCTCATGACAAAGGGATGATTGATGTCGCTAGTGCAAGAGCTTTGACAGACAAGACTCATTAAGAAGCAAGAAACTTGATAGCCAACATGGTTACTAATTCAAAATAGTTCTACATTAGGCATAAACCGTCATCTAAACCTATCCACGAGGTAAGTGCTTCTCCCCTTAGAAAATAAAATCAAGATTTAACTTCTTTACTTCGTGAATTTGTTGTAGGGACTAAGTAACAAGCTAATGCATGTGGCATATGCTAAAATTTTGGACACCCTATTAACATGTGTCTAACATTGTAAGAAGATATACATGAGCGTGCCAATACAATTGGTGGTTTTCCTAGACAACCATAAAGGAAGTATCATCCCTAGGGTAACACGTATAATCAAGGATGAACTGATTATCCTAATCTGCAATATGGGAATTAGCCAGCCTCATATATTCCATCATAAAATAGGCCGAACAATTTATAAAGACTAAGAACCAATTCCAAGAGAGGCCTTAAGCCCACAACCAATGGATGTCTGCTGAGGATATGATTAAATCTTTTA
The DNA here is from genome assembly GCA_033439115.1 of Firmiana major. Taxonomy (NCBI): domain Eukaryota; kingdom Viridiplantae; phylum Streptophyta; class Magnoliopsida; order Malvales; family Malvaceae; genus Firmiana; species Firmiana major. The sequence goes on from CM065905.1 coordinate 48,622,095, forward strand.
CTTACAGTAGTATTAAATTTTAATAGGAAACAGGGATGAACATGCAAGAGACAAGGGTAAGCATAAAAAACTTGGCAAATAAAATGAGACAATTAGCCACTATAGTAAATTGATTAAATGCACAAGCTTCTAGTAAGCTACCTTCACAACTCATGGTGAATCCAAGAAGGAATGTGAATGCTATAATCCTAAGAAGCGGGAAAGAAGTTAAAGCAATGGTACAACTTAAAGCCCAAACCGACAACATTATTAAGGAGGAAGAGGAAATCGAAAAGATAATCCCTCCACCTAAGGTAAGTACTAAACATGTTCCATTAAATACTGGCACTTATCCTTCGCCTTTTCCTAATAGGTTCAAGGACCTATAAAAGAAAAGAAGAACAAAGAGAACCTGGACACTTTTTGGAAAGTTAATGTTAATATTCCTTTTCTTGATGCCATCAAGTAAGTACCTCGTTATTCAAAGTTTTTGAAGGAATTGTGTAGGAATAAAAGGAAATTGATTAGTCACAAAAAGGTAAGTACAAGGGAGAATGTCTCCACTATTATCCGAAGAACACTCCCTCAAAAGTGTAAGGATCTTGGTACCTTTACCATTCCTTGTAAAATTGGTGATGATAAATTTGAAAAAGCTATGATAGACCTAGGTGCTTCAATCATTGTTATGCCATTCTCAATTAATAAAATATTGAAACTTGGAACTTTAAGAGAGACTGGGGTAAAAATTCAATTAGCTGATAGGTTTAATGCACATCTTGTGGGGGTATAAAAGATGTCTTAGTTCAAGCTAATGAATTGCTTCTAATGCAGAGAATCTCTTACTAGTGCTAAAGATGGCTTTCACAAGACATGACTACCACAAAGGTATTTTTTGGGGATCACCAACAATGTCAAAATCAACAATTTATAGGTGCACGGTAAAAGCATGAAAATTCTCAATTCAACATCAAGTTCACGAAAAAGTACACCAATAACTTTAGAAAACATGTATTTTTTTATCATAAAGCATGTTAACATCATTCCGTACACCATCATGCTTTAGCAAATCATATTTGAAAATAGCCCATGAAACCAAGTTACAAACATCATGCTTCATGCGTAAAATGATAAAATCGGATAATAAAACGTTGTACTCATTTGGGTTTAACTATTTTTTTTTTGACACTAAAATTAGTACACTTATAATTATAACCTCATTTTGACTAAGGCTAGTAACTACAAACAAAGTTTCAGTTTTGATAAAAATCAGGTAAGTTAGGTAATAAGTTTAAAATAAATCCTAACTAAACTAATAGCCTATGGTTCCTAGTAAAGTTTTACCTTAACCTAAGGTATCCTACTAGCTACGAGCTATATAAATCCCTTACCACAAAAGCGACGCACACTAATTACCCTTATCGCCTTAGGCACGTATATATGTGCCTAAGCTTCTATGGCGCCTGTCAAGGTAGTCGCTGCAAATTTACACGTAAGAACATCTAATTATTAGTCTCAATAATCATTTCAGATTATAATTTACTTAAAACAATTAAATTTTGACTTGTGTCACACTAGCATATTCTTTCGATATATTTGTGTCACAACCTAATACTCTCGTGTACATCTCCATCATCAACTCAAAGTTAAATTTTATTATGTAGTTCATTGTTTTCATGTTTAAAACTCATGACTACACGTGTTTATATTCAGCTAGCCCCACCATAATCGTACAAATATAATTTAACAGTGCTTTAGTGATTATTATAGCCATTAGGCTTCAACTTACACCATCTACTAGTTAGATGAATCCTACTACCAAGTTTCCATCTCATCTTAGATCCATTTGTATCAAGCTTATCATGTGAATATAATCCTATTTTAGATTTGACATAACTATTAGTTTGCTTCGTTAAAACCCAATTAAAGGAAAACATCCCATTCTTTCTTCATGTGGCCCAAAGTTCATAATCCTATATCCTACTTGTATAACTTACATTAAATGATGCAATTCTGGATCACGGCTATAAGCACCATAATTTATTTATCTTAACCATTTAAATTTCTATTGGAACTTAATATTCTTAGTTGCTCCTATAGTAACCGAAACCCCATTTGCAAAACCCAACTAGCTTTTCAACAATTATCTAGTATAAAATTAAAACATTGATTTAATTTCTATCTGAACTGTAAACTTGCTAGTCTAAATCTTTCAATTTTACTTTAACACAGAATATTCTCTAATATTTCCTAATTCTTGATCGTGCTAACCATTGGACTACACCATGCACAATGAAAATTTATGATTTAGCCAACTTAATTTCCAAACAATAATTTTTTTCCTTAATTTTCACAAGTGGCCGAAACTAATTGTAAAGCCCGTAATTTAACATGTATTCTTTATGAATTTGTGATTTATGGACAAGTCACATTTGATATAAATCACAAGGAATGAATGTAATCAAGTTGCCAATGTGTATGAAATGTAAAACAGGTGGTTAAGTAAATCAAAAATCAATGTAATAGTGAATTTGGGAAGAAAAGTGCAGCAAAACTACTTCTGAAGAGGAACATATTGATCTCCCATTCAATACAAATCGATCTTGAAGAGGTTCTGGGTAGAATAGATCGATCTCATGTAAGGGCCAGATTGATCTTCTTAAGGTTCTGAGTAATGCAGATCGATTTCATACTTAGGAGAAGATCGATCTCACTAGACCTGAAAGGTCGGTTCCGAGGGGAAAAAGGTAGGACAGATCGATCCCCATCATTAGTAGATTGATCTCTAAGAGCAATTCTATAAATATAAGGCTCTACAACCTCTGTTTTCCTGAGAATACCAAAACCTTTCCAAAAGCAAAGTTAACCTAACCTATATACTCCAGAAAACTTCATCTTATCAGTAATTTTGGGTGAGATTTGGTTAGGCAAAGTTGTTCTTAGTAAAGAGTAGAACAACATACTTGGAAACAAGAAGTTAGAATCAAAGATTGAAGGAGCAAGGTGCATTTTGCCAATTTTGGTGAAAAGAGGAAAAGTTCAAGCTAGGTAAGATTCAATACACCACTTTGATATATGTTAATCTAGGTGTATTAGTGAGTTAACTGGAATAAGTTTAAATTGTTGAAAACAAAAAGATCATGAAAAATGTACATAACCTAGCTATTGGTATGAAAGTGAGAAAATGATGAGAAATGAAGATGCTGATATGAGATATATGGTCTAACACCATAATGGGAGAAAGTGGTTAGATAAAAGCATTTCATTGAGTCATACAAGTGAAAACATGTATATTAAATTATATTGATGTGGATAATTATTAACAACTTCAAAGTTGATATTAGAAGCTGATCGGACTGCGAGAGTGAGCAGCACCGAGGAAGTGAGGTCACGTGACGTGATCCGAGGTAAGGGAATTTCGTGAGTGGCTAGAGATAGCTATACATATTTCGAATAGAATGTTGATACTATATCTGATATGAATTTTCGTGAATGGACATGGTGTGATAGGGGCTAATGAGATAAAGTGTGATTTTATCCAAAACTAGGGTGAAAAAGCCTTAGAAGCATGTTGTGAGTAAAATTCATAGTTGCATGATACAATGGTCAATGTTTTCATGTATATGCGAAAACAGCACATTTAAGTGCCTATTTGATTTGAGTTTGGTGAATTATGATTTGAACAGCCTTCTATCGGGGTTCGTGTGAAAACAATAAGTGTTGGAGAATACTCGGGCTTGATTTTGAGATATGCATCATATAGTACTTGAGTGTATTCTTGTACTAAATTTTAAATGCGTGTTATGCATGATAGAGTACTGGGAGCATAGCTCATACTAAGTTTTATTGATTTATGCATTATAGAGTATTGGAGCTTTACCATACTCAGTTATATATGATAGAGTATTGGAAGCTTAGCTCGTACTTAGTTTTCATTAATTATACATTATAGAGTATTGGGAGCTTTGCTCGTACTTAGGTTTTTATATGACATAGTACTGGGAGCATTGCTCGCACTAGAGTTGTATCATTGTCATATGGTCGTGTTGGGAGTTTACTCGCACGTACCGAATTTTTAAAGAAAGTATAAAAAAATTATGTTGGGAGCTTGTGTTGACTGTGTGTTGCACGAATATTATATGCTCACACATGCATTATTTTGAGATATGGCCGAGTGCTATCGAAAATAGAACCATAGTATGAGGACTAAGACTTATGGCAAGCATCTTGACTATGTGGTATATCCAAGGTATGCGGACTAAGACTCATAGCAAGCATCCCACCTTGAGATTGGTTCCATGGAGTACTGTGTACCGTGTATGTCACATGGAGTACGTTGTACCGTAAGTACATGATATGAGTGAGTTGTGAACTGACGGTAAGGATTTGACCCACCTCCCATTATAGCAATTGTGAGACCCCACACACCGAGTACTGTATAGCCTAGGATCACGGAAAATGAGTTATGATCTCGTTTTCTTTTCATGCAATGTAAATTGAGATTTCTTGAATGAACTATCACATGGTTTTATAATCTGAACATGTGAATTTGTGTATTGTGATAAAAGGTAACTCGAGGGATGGGTGATGCTCAGATTTCCATGTTTTTAAACATGATGATATGCCATATTATTTTGATTTAATTGAATGGCATGATAAATGTGAGATTTATGAAATTACATGAGAAATGCAATGTTTTGCATAAACTGCTGAGGTTGTGAAACCAACATATTTCCAATTTTATAACTGATGATTTGTATCTATATTTATATATTGCATAAAAGCTTTAAGAAAGATGCATGCTTCAAACACGAATAGATAAGGAAATGATTTCAAGGCATGAGCATAGTATTTTGTAGATAGTGTGGTTATCTACTTGCTTGCTTGATTTCCTTATTGAGCTGTGAGCTCACCCCCTTTTTATTTCCCCTCTTTACAGAGCATCCACAATAGGTGGACACGGCTGAGGACTGGTAGACTTTGATCCGCTGCATATCCATCTTACGAGAGGTATACACACTTTGAACTGAACAATGTAAAAGCACAGTTATGTAAACGATTGTATGGTCGGGTATGTATATGTACAAGTATTTGTATTAACGTATAAGAGCTTAAATTGTAGAAAAGAATATTAAATTGTATGCATGTTATGAATGGATGTGAATGGATGACTAATATCAGATCACAACCCAACGCTTGATGTGAATGATAACAGAAGGAGAGGTAAGTAAAATGAGAAATTTTTATGGTGATTTTGGTAAGTCACGGGAGGGGAGGTCGTGACACTAATCCTTATGCCCAATTCATATTTTTCAACAATAAATTAAATCTAGCTTGACAACTAGTAAATTCAACCATAATACATTCATAAATTCTATCATAAATATCAGTGTCTATTCAAATTATCAAAATCCCCAAATCTTGTCAATTACCAAATCCTAACTTTTCCTAGTTTCTTCAAAACTAAAATTTAAATTGATTTCTACACTAATCATACTTCTATAACACAATTTGTATAGAAATTTAGCTAGATAAAAGTTTGATTTTCCCTAGAAGTCCACTGGTACCAAAAATGGACAGGCGAAAAAATGGGTATTTTCGTTTGGCTGCACTGTTGGCGTCAGAGGGGAAGGAAAACGTGGAGGGGGAGGACAGTATGATGGTGTTCAGCGAAGCTCACAGTTTGGGAAAGCCAACGTTATCACCGGTGGCAGGTTCGTGAAACAAAAAGTGAAAGGGGGAGGGGTTTTCGGGTTTCAGGTGAAGGGGAGGGAAGGAAAGGAGAAGGGAGGATCGTTGGTGGTCAAAGAGGAAGGCCCGATCGTCGGCGTGAAGAGGGGAGGATGGCAGATGAAAGAGAAGAGAGGAGTGGGGGAAGGGAAATGGGGTCACGCGACATTGAAAGAGAGTGTCGCGCGATCCGTTTCAGCTTTTTTTTCACTTGATGAGTTTTTTTATTATATTATTATTATTTAATTAATTATACCTAGATAACTATACCAATATATATATACGCAATAAATTCAAATTTTGCTAGTAAATTTTAAAGTCCGCATATATTTTATTACTTGTATAAATTTTATTACTAAATCGTAAATTTTCTCTCTTTAGTTTATATTTCATCTTTTAATTATATTTTTACATGTTTATTTATACATTTCAAATTTCCAAGTTAACTAAATGAATTAATTTATACGTCAACATTAAAAATGACTTAGTATTTAACTAGCAGTCTTACAGTCTGACATTAAGATATTAACGAGAAAAAGAGAAGTTGGTGCACGTGCTTAAGGACTACATGACTATGATCGGTTGGACCATAGCCAACATCAAGGGAATTAGCCCTTCCATTTGCATGCATCGTATTTAGCATGAAGAGGGTTCTAAACCAACAAGAGAAGCTCAAAGCAGATTGGACCCTCTCATGATTGAAGTTTTGAAAAATTAGATCCTCAAACTACTTGAAGTAGGAGTAATATACCCTATCTCTGATAGCAAATGGGTTAGTCTTATTCAACTAGTTCTTAATAAGTCTTGAGTCACCGTGGTAAAAAATGAAATGAATGACTTATTACAATAAGAATACAAAATAGATGGTGAGTTTATATTGATTATAGAAAATTGAATTCTACAACTCGCAAGGATCGCTTTCTTTTCCCCTTTATTGATCAAATGCTTGAAAGATTAGCTCATAAAACCTGCTATTACTTTCTTGATGGTTATTCAGTTTCTTGATGGTTATTCAAGCTACAACCATATTGTGATCCACCCAAGGATCAAGAAAATACCACTTTCACTTGCCCTTTTGGCACATTTACTTATAGGCGCATGCCTTTTGGTCTTTGTAGTGCTTCGACCATGTTCCAAAGATATATATATTTTTTTGGTTGAAAACATCATAGAAGTTTTTATGGATGATTTTACCATTTATGGGAACTCTTTTGATGCATGCTTAACTAACCTTATACGTGTTTTAAAATGATACATGGAAACTAATCTTGTTTTAAATTCTAAAAAGTGTCATTTTATGGTAAAACAAGGTATAGTTTTAGGTAATGTAATTTCATCCTAAAGCATTGAAGTTGATAAATCCAAGGTTAGAATTGTTCAATATTTACCTTACCCCGTGAGTGTGCAAGAAGTTCGTTCTTTTCTTCGACATACAAGACTTTATCGTAAGTTTATCAAGGACTTCTCAAAGATTACACTACCTCTTAATACTTGTTGAAGAAAGATGTGGAGTTTAAGTTTAATGATAAGTGCAAGAAGGCATTCGACAAGTTGAAGAAATGCTTAACTTTTACCCGATCATTCAACCATTGAATTGGAGTCTTCCATTCGAGATTATGTGTGATGCAAGTGACTAAGCCGTTTTAGGCCAAAAGGACAGCAAAGCATTTCATGTTATATATTATGTGTTAAAGGATTTGAGTAAAGCTTAAAGAAACTACTCTACCATTGAAAAAGAGCTTTTGCCTTTGCCTTAGATAAATTTTGATCATATTTACTTAGTACTAAAGTAATTGTTTACTCTGATCATGCAATCGTTAGGTACTCATTATCAAATATGGAAATGAAACCAAGATTGATAAGAAGGATTCTTTTGCTATAAGAATTAGACTTAGAAATCAAGGACAAGAAAGGTACCGAGAATATAGTGGCTGATTAACTTAGCCGATTAGTTAGAGAAGAGGAAGATATGCTTATTCTAGAAACCTTCACTAATGAACAATTGATTTATCTAGGAGACACTCACCCCTAGCATGGCCCAATAGGCCCAACCATGACCATGCTCAGTCTCCTTGTCTCCTCAATTTCATCGCTTGAAGATAAATTGATTTCTATCAAACATACAAGCTCTATAAGATGGTGGCACATAGTACAATTTGAGTGCCTCGCATAGCCTATATATGCGATCATGCTAAGAAAAATGGATCTTTTAGCTTGTATTTGCTACTCTAGGTCTGTTTGTATTACTTTACACCTTTCTCCTTCTAGCTTGGTCACGTCTGGACAGTTGACCAGCTCTAATAAGTCTTATAACTTGTTAACAATCCGATTCACCCTATTTATATAAATGTAGCCTTAGCTACCTACCGTGGATGTAGGCATTCTTGTCAAACCACATGAATCTTAGTGTCTACTTTACTTTACACGCACTGTCCACACTATCAACAACCACGAAGCATGTTTTTTTTTCTTGAACAAAAATGGCTTTAGGAAAAAGATATGAGCTCTTCAATAATTTTTTTTTATCTAAAAGGTTCAAATTCTTAATCTAAATTTCTTTCATGAAAATATAAAATTACCTTACATAAATATTTTCTAAGATAAAAGAAAAGGAATCATTTGATATTCAAATCTCTTAAAAACTAGCGACTACTACCTAGAATGAATAAAGAAAATCACAATTTTTTTGGTCAATAGCCGGAAGCCACGACTGAACAATTAACCATTAGCGGATGCAAACTTTCAAGCTAACTTTTTCTTTTTCTGATGGGTTTGTTATACGCTCTGTGTAGTATTATATAATCCACTAATTTACTACTTGGTTCACATTAAGGGTATTAGCCTAAGGTCTCAGTCTGATTACCTATATAATGTTCATTGTTCTCTATAAAATCATAAACATCCTAAAGTTAGTTAATCATCTTAGGATTTCACAATTATCTCATAACCATAAATTGGTCAACCTGTACATTTCAAAATATTAAATTGCTAAATCATGTTTAACGAAAATAATTTATTTACATCCCAAAACTTATTAGACATATTTTTGAAGGGTCCACTTACGTAATTTACTTCCCATACGACAAAACTACATGAAAATAAGATCGAAAATATAACGAAAATATATACCCTGAATATAATTGCAATGGCTTTGAAGAACCAAGCATGTGAAACTCAAATTGTCCAAAAGCGCCTATAACACAAGCTCAATCTGAAAATAGAATTCATTTAATTTAGTGAGCTATAAGAGCAAAGTTATAATGACACTATTTTAATGCAATGCACTCAAATTTTACATGTATAGGTTTCTTAGTCGTATAATGGGCATAACACTAGTAGGTAATGCTTCTACATGTGTACTAGAGGACTCTACATGTCATCAAGGTCTTTAAGTGCATCGATTGGGAGTGAGCTTTCAAACACCTTATTTCTCCAAACGCTAACATCTAAATAAGGCAATCCAAGAATGTAAAAATATGAATGTCCTTATATCATAACATAGCATGCTCCACAGCAAGAATGTATAAACATGTCTTCATGTCATTATGAATAACATATGAGTGTCCATGTCATATGTTCAATCATATCATATATGATGTTCACAGTTCAAAATTGGTAAAACAATTCATTTTTTGATAAAACAATTCAATGTTGAATCAAACACTTCACTATTCGATAAAACAATTCATTACTCATTAAAAACACTTTACTATTTGATAAAACACTTCACTGTTCGAGAACATTTCACAGTTTGATATAACACTTCTCTGATTAATGTCAAAAGCTTATTACCTAACTCAGAGTTCATGATTCGATAAAATAGTGCGACGATAAAACAATGGTAAGCAAAGATTAAGCATAACTCCCAAACCTCTATATCAATAAAGGCTTATCCCACTGTAGCTGTCAATGAGCTGTTAATCTTCTGAAAACAAAAGGACACTACCTATGTCATAGATCCACTAAACCCTAGTCTCATTGATCAAGTGCAAACCAAGACTTGTCAACAACTATTGTCGGACAAGCCACTACGCCTATTAAGTACACTTTATTCAAGCAGTTTTCATTCTACTTTATTGAGTCTCAATCTTTAGGGTGCCTAAATTCTCTAAAATCGATAGTCACATGTTTAAAAGCGTAAAGCTATATCATGCTTTCAAAAATCTAGTTGTTCATTGTAAACCCCACGAAATTGTTTCGGTATTTGGTTTTGACTGGAATAAAATGGAATTAAGCATGCTCAATTTAGGATAATCAAATTAAAATTATATGTTAAATTATAGTATGAGAGACTGGGACTAAGTTAATTTATTAAATTATTATAAATTGAAATTGCGATAATAATGAAGTGTAAAATATAATAATAATAATGATAATGACAATAATATATATATATAATAAACAAATAAATAAGTATATATATATATATATAAATATATATATATATAAATATATATATATATAAGTGATAGAGACGAATGATAGTGTATGGTAGAGACTGAAGCAATTCACCGAACCCTCTTGTATGCACCAGTCCTGCATGTACCAACACCTCATCCTGCACACGCATCCTACACCTTCCATGCCTTCTACCAACCTACTTCCATTCTACCTTCACGCCATTTGTTGTGCCCATAACCTGTGCATGCCTAGAGAAAAGCAAGAAAGGAAATATAAACAGAAGACTGGTGAACCTGAGCAGAATAGAAAACAGAGAGTGGAGAACTGAGCGGAGTGGAAAGGGAGAGAGAAACCATGAGGTAGAGGAAGAAGAAAGACAACAAGGCAAGGTGCAAGGAAGAAAACTGAAAACGGGCTGGGAGATTTAAGGTAGTAAACATAGGACTTCGACCTCTGGGAACTGCAGTAAGTGAGAGAGAGTGCTAAGGCAGAGACTAGGATAGCTATGAGGGGATAGACAGGAGAGTGAGAAACCAATTCAAAAACAAAAGAAAGAGGACGAGAGAGGAAGAGCAGGGAGCACAGTAAAACAATTTGGTTCCCATTATTTTCCTCGGTATTGAACAGACGAGGAAAAACTTGACAACAGAGGCGTGTACTAGAGGCGACAGTGAGCTGGAGTGTGGGCAAGTAAACATGAAGGGAGGGGCTGACTGGAGCAAGGCGAACCGCAAGGGAGCTGGAGACCTAGAAAATTGATGGAGTAGAGGCGAACAGAGGAAACACCTCCTCGATAGTAGCAGTCACGGTGGGAGGCTGAACGAAAGGTTGGCGGTGACTCAAGGGATGATGATCTAGTTGTGATGATGAAGACGATGGCTGAAGCGTAGGGGACGATGAAGGAGGTTGCATCGTCAAGAAAGGTGATGAAGATGGACAGCACCGAGGAGGAGGAAGGAGACTGTGAATAGTGGATTGGCCTCGGCTGAAAGCTGGATGCTAGCGCTAGGTGGTGACGGGAGGCAGGGGAGATGTTGATAAGCCGTAGAAAGACTAGGAAGAAGGCAGCACTGAAGAATTGTGATGATGGAGAAGGGTGCCGAGAAGGGAAAAAGTAAACTGAAACCAAAGAAGAAAAATGACGGGAAAAAGGAAAATGATTCAAAAAAAAGAGGGGTTATTTTGGTTATATTTATATATATATATAAGGATATATATATATATAAACTACTTGGAAAATAGAATAAGAGGCATCAAGAAAATCGTGAGAACCCGAGGAAAAGGCAATCAGAAATATTTATTCAAAATTTTTGGTGAAAATAAGACGGGAGGGTCGGGCTCGCCGACTCGCAACATCGAGGCAACCAAGGACTACGGACAGTCATCGAGGTATGGAAAATTCTCGTTGCAACTAGCGATAAATATGCATAATTTCTGTGCGTTTGTTGATATAAAATTGTTATGCTAAATTTTGTAGTTACCAGAATATAGAGAACCCGAGGCCGAATTTACGTTTTGAAATTTAAGGAAATTTTAAATTCTGTAAATTGGCCCAGCTACTGGTATAGATTTACTTGGTTTATTAAAAATCTAGGTAATTATAATTATTGAATTTAAATCAAAATTCTCTGGTTTTACTCACCATAGCCTATTTATTAGCAGTTTTAGCCCATAGAAAAAGGCTAGTCAGCATCTTTTAAATTGTTTTATAAAATGAACTGAATTTATAACCGATTTAAAGGAAATGATTTACTTATAAAGTTATTCTGATGATATGTTCTTGAGCGCGTACTAACTGTGTGTCGTACGGTCCGTCTCGCACTAATTTTGAGACAAAGGCGTTGGTGAGATCATGCTGCATTTCTGTCTATTCTGTATCTATTTCTGTGGTCCACGTGTACAATGTACCGTGTTTCTAATTCTGTTTCTGGTCTTTAGAAATTCTGATTTGTGAGTTGTTTGGGTAGCTAACCACTCCCAAGACGATTGACATTCTGGCACACATAGCCGGTGATTTCCCAGAGTCACTGAAATTGGAAAATTGTCATTTATGATATCTGATATAGCATGTCTGCCTTGTCTCATCTATTTAAACTTCTGAATTGGCTCTGTGATTGTATTTTTGTATGGAACTAAATATTTTAATGCATAAAAGACTATGGGGGCCACCTCTTGAATCCTACGGGACCAAAGTACCACACTGTCATCGATTTTAAAAGCTGTTTAAGGTTTTAGAAAATGGTATTAATTTCAGTTCCATTTTCATACTAAAATTGCCATGGATTTTCCAACTTTGATTTTTTGAAACTGGCAGTGCCTTTGTGTTTATTTGAAATATTTTTTGAACTGTCTAAATGGATTGGGATATTCTGGAAATCTATTTTTTTTTTTTTTTGCTACTAGAAGCTCTGAAATTTTCTGTATTTACAACAGTAGCTAATTTTACTACTGAAATATGTTCTGCTTTCTGAAATCTGTTTTTGGTATCTATGAATTTGCCGAACTACTTGTATAATTTGTGAAAATGTTTCGAATTTTGGCAAGTACATATATATATATATCTTAGGCAGTATATTTAGCTACCTACTCTGGGGTTTTTCTTACTGAGCATGTTGAGCTCACCCCTTACTTTCCTCTACTGATCCCATCGATAACTTGGACCGCTTCCGTTAATAGGGCATTTCGTAACAGCTATGATTTCGTGGAGTATATTTTTGCGTCGAAGGTATACCCAGTTGTAAGAATTTTTTTTTTTTATATCTAAAATTTTTATAAGTACAGTAATGCATACGAGTTGTGTATGGGGAATGTGAACATATTTTGTTTAATTTTGTTACTAAGAAAGAAAATTAATTAGACGAGTATTGTTCTGACCTAATATCGACTTGTAGCCCAACCAAATTGTGTGGAAATCTGGGTCGTTACATTTATATGCTACATTTCATATGCCATTACATTTCCAAAACATGCATTAATAGACTTAAAAGTTTTTGTAAGTGCATTTATAAACCAATGCATCACTTTCAAATCTCGTAAGTTTTATGCTATGCATAAAACCGTAAAATGTATCTGTCACGACCCTCAATCCACCGAAAATCCACTACAAATTGTTTATTTTTCATTTATTATTTAATTCAATTCTTATTGTTAGTTCTTTACCTTTACCTTACTTGATCGTGAACACACTGCCAACAGTTGGGCTGTGTATCAGTGTCAATCTCATCCAATCATATCATTTCAAATTACAATTCATTTAAATGTAAACACTTGTATTTCTAAATCAAAGTTGTTGTTTACATGTGTTTACAATCTTTTACATCCCCAAAAATTACATTCAAAGATATTACTGTGCTTTTGTTAGGACCCGTTCTCAATCCATGACTTAACCAAAAACCACTACAAATTTTTCGCATTTTTAACTTACCTTACCTCTCTTCAATGGTTGGGCTGTGATTCGATGCCAAAATCCTCGCTTACCACATTATCCATTATCATACATACATGTCAATATACTGTTACTGATTGTAACTGCTTTTATAATACATGTGAGATTATATAAAATCTAACACAAATACATTCCCCATAATATATGTCGTATACATCACTGTGCTGTTTCTATGTTTAGATATATAACCGTACAAGATCTGTATACCTGGCGGTCGATAGGAAATAGCAGTGGACTCAGGAATACTATCCCTCAATAGCTCTCGCTCTACTGCTGATGCTCTATAGAGAGATGTAAAGAAAGGGGGGTGAGCATACAACTCGCTCAGTAAGGAAATCAGGCAAGCAAGTTGATATCTACACTATCTACTCAAAATAGTGCTATGCCTTGAAAATATTATTTCTTTAACTCACTTTAAAAGCATGTCTTTATATATATATATATATATATATATATGTATACTTGTACAAATTAAATCCCATGTACAGGAATCATGCTTTCTTTCTCAAATGTAGGCATGTAGTGCAAAACAATGCATCTTTATATAAATTATGCCTTTATGTAAATCATGCCATGTATATTTAAATCACAATAAATATGGCATTAAATAATTCACATCACAAAATCGGAGTCCGACCCATCCCTCAGGTCTGTCCGCAATTTAAATCAGTCAATCAATGTGATATATCAGGTGAGACTCTGTGGTGAAATGTAAATAGTATCCTGGACTATGATCATATCCGACATGTGATCCCAAGCAACACGGTACTCGGTGTGCGGGGCATCACTGCTGCAACGGGAGGGGGGTTAGTCCATCACAACCGCTAGCTATATCCTCCTCAACTCCACAACACACACGGTATAGTGTACTCCCATGCCACATGCACGGTACAACGTACTCTGTGGACCCTACATCACAGTCGGGGTGCCTGCCATAGGTCTTAGCCCTCAAACCATGGAATATCATACCATGTCTTTATTACCCTCATGCGGATATCCTCTCACAAGATGTGACACTCAGTCACACAAGGACTCGGGCTTGAGTTTTAACATGTATTATATATCACATACAGTGCGCCCCTTTGAGTGCGACTCACAGTCGACACTCCGCTCAAACACTGTTTCACATCACAAACTCAACTCTAGTGCGAGTAAACCTCTAGCAACTAGGTCAATGCATAGTTCATGTATTAAATCAAGTACGAGCAATAGCTCCAATACCATGCTATGCACAATATCATCAAATCAAGTATGAGCAATAGCTCCAGTACTATGTCATGTATAAATCATGAAGAATCGAGTACGAGCAAAGCTCTAGCACTCTGTCATGTATCTCATGTAAAACTCGAGTACGAGCTAATCGCTCTAACACTCTGTCATGCATATATCATATAAAACTGAGTACGAGTAATAACTCCAGTACTCTATCATGCATGTCATGGAAATCTAATGTGAATCAAAATCCAGCACTAATGTATGTGGAAAATATATGAAATCCAGTGCGAGCTGTGCTCTAGCATGATTCATTCTCACAAAATATGATAGATGGCTCTTTAAAAAGGGATGATTTACAAAACATCAAAATCAGCACTATAAAGTATGCTTATTTCACATCAACCTTAAAATCATTAGCCCATCTATTTATTCTTCTGCTAAATAGCAGTTAAACACTCAAAATAGTGGTTTCCATGCTTTTTACAACTTTTTACAACTTTTCATAAAAGTTGACTTTTTGACTAACTAGGGGCAAAATCGTAATTTGCCACTATCGGGTCGCAATAATTATTATTCACTTTCTCTGACCCTCAGAGTTTTTAAGTGAATGTAAAAGCAGACGAAAATACGTGCAGGTATCTCTAACTACTCACAAAAGTCCCTTACCTGCAATCACTCGAGAAATTTCACTTTCTCTGCGTTGCTCGTTTCAGCAGTCCGATTTGCTTCTTCAATACTCTCTGGAGCTGCATATAACCATTTTTCAGGTTAATTACACTTTTCCTACTGTATTTCACATTAAATACAGTCTATTTCCCTTAATGGGCTTTAATAATCCTTAATGAGCCCAACTATGCCTTAAGCACATTTTCATTTTACTATTCATTTTTGTTTGGCCTATTGGGCTTGTAGGGCTCACTGTGAGATCTGAGAATTTCAGACATATTTCAATTATGTAATATAAACTTGAAGTATAATTTATTGAGCTAAGTGAATTGTGGGAATGATAATTGGAGATTTATATGTTAAGTGTTTAAAATAAGTATGAAGCTATGAGGACAGATCGATCTGGGAGAAGGAGAGATCGATCTGGTGAGTTAAAAATGATAAGGAAGGAGGAATTTAAGGAGCAGATCGATCTCCAATGGAAGAGGATCGATCTCCTTATGATTCTGTTTGAGAGAAGATCGATCTGATGAGGAAGAGATCGATCTCCAAATGTTTCTGTTTGGGAGAAGATCGATCTCCCCAAGGAGCAGATCGATCTCATAAAGCCATAAAGAGATCGATCTCACCCCTCGAAAGATCGATCTCTTAGGCATAAATTACCCCAAATCGTCCCCAAATTCAAATGCAGATCGATCTCATCAAGAGCCAGATCGATCTCCTACCCTCAGTCTATATAAGGAATCCCTGTTTTCTCCTGCAATTTTACTTTCTCTCTCTTCCAACCCCCTTTTTCACCGAACCTTAGCTTTCTCACTCATCCAAAGCACCCATTTTCGTCCAAATCAGAAGTTGTGGCAAGAAGAAAAGTTGTTCCTCATCAAAGGGAGAAAACATACTTGGAAATCGTAAGACGGATTGAATCGAGGCAAGAGATAAGCTCTTCACAAGTTTTGGGTAATTTCTAAACCTCGATCTTGATATTTGAGATGATTTTGGTAATGATAGTTGTTGGCATTATGTTGAAATAGCTGAAAAATGATTAGGGATTGATGAAATTACAATGTAGTTGGAGTGATGATATTTAGCAACTTTGGTAAATTTAGGAATTTTGAGCTATAAATGGAGATTTAGACAATGTGGTGTATTAGCATAGATATTGTGGCATAGGAAATATAGAATGTTGAGGTGTTGGGAGCGAGATTGTGGTTTGTGATGGAGTTATGAGAATTGAGAAATTTGAGGAGTTATGAGCAATTATGCTTGATTTTGAGAATTGAGGTTAATGTGATAATGAGTATTGATGTTTTAACATCGTTTGGACAGCTCGAGAGTTCCAGAGTGGAATGCGAGGCTGATCCGTGATACGGCGAAAACGATTGCACTATACGAGGTGCAAAGAGGTAAGGGAAAACTAAACCATTTGTGTATGTGTTTTGATGAATTATTATAGCATGAACCATGATTTGAGAATACAAGCATGTTTGGTGTTGTGTGGTGATATAATTGCACACGATTTTTATAGCCGGTTGGAGCCCATTATTTTATGAGTTTATAAGCTGAGTGTGAAATTGCTTTATAAACCTTTGAGTTTGCGTGAAAAGTAAATTGGGCTCTACGTTAAGGTGATATTGAGATTTGAGAAAATGTGTGCGTGTTTTGCCGGTTGGAACTCGGTTTTAATATGTTTTGTGTTGAGTACACAAATGTTTTAAATGAGTTTTATGAGAGAAAACCATTATGAGTTCTACGTGAAGGCATAATGTTTTAGAAGATAATGGCTAATGATTGAGACTTAGGCGTGTCATGTTGAATACACATCGGGCCTTGCTCTGGTAGCATGTAAGACCGATATAGTGGGACACCTGGGAACCGACCCAGGGACCATAGGCCTTGTTCTGGTAACATGTAAGTCCGATTATTTCTCCGCTTTGGTAGCATTGGGAGGCCTTGCTCTGGTAGCATGTAAGTCCGATATTCCTCCGTTTTGGTAACAAGAGATGCCTCCGTTTTGGTAACGAGAGATGCCTCCGTTTTGGTAACGTGAGATGACCCCCATTCTGGTAACGCTGGGTGGCCTTGCTTTGGTAGCATGTAAGACCGAGAGAGTGGGTCGCCTGGGAACTGACCCAGGGACCACGTGATAGTGTGCATGAGGCGAGGCATTGCTCTGGTAGCATGTAAGGTAGGGCCTTGTTCTGGTAACATATAAGTCCAATATACCATGCATACGACCATATTGTCGACGTTCCCTCTATACGAGGATGCCTGGGATGCGCTGTAAGACCCGAATTTAAATTAAATACGAAAATTAAAATATGAAATAAAAGAGTAATCGTGAAGGGAGTTGGATTAAATTAATCTCGAACACGTGTAAGGGCAAAACGGTCAAAAGACTGAAGGTCGGAGTAAATTCGATAAGGAAATTTAATTAAAAATAAAAGATAGAGAAATCTTGATCAATAAAGATGAAATAAATTTATTTCGGGTTAAATTGATCAAGATATTAATTTATTGGAATTAATCGGGATTAATCGGGATTTTTAGTTCGGAAGAATAATCCCGAAAATAATCGAAAAATATACCGAAAAGTCACCCGGGACAATATCCCGAAAATACGGGGAAATTATACCCGAAAAAGGGGTTAAAATATAATAAATAAATTAAATAAAATTGAATTAATTAAATTAGAATAAAAATAATAATTTTGTAAATATTTGGGATTTTTTGGAGTATTTTAAGGAATAGTAAAATAATTAAAATAAATAAAAAATAAAAAATAAAATTAATAAAAAAAAAAAAAAAAACAGAAGTCAGAAACGAAAACGCGAAGAAGCCGAAAACGAAGCAAACGGAGGCAGAAGGCCCGACCATCGTCCGGCGGCCGATGGCCAGGCCAAGGGCCGGAAAAGGAAGAGCAGGGGCCGACGACCTCACTGGTACCGGCAGCACGCCCAACCGACGCCGGAGGAAGCCGATCGGAGGAGAGAAAGGCCGACGGAATTGAGGGGCTCGGTCCCGGCGAACGGCGCCGATCCGGGCGGAACCAAGGCCCGATTTGGAGAGCCCAGTCGGCGGCGGTGCTTTTGGCACCGGTGGCAGCCGACGAGACGGCCGGAATCGGCGGCGACGGCTAAGAGGAAGAAAATGGGTTCCGACGCCGAGGAGAAGAGGCCGAACCGGCGGTGTTCCGACGGACTTGGGTGAAACTGAGGGTAGAATCGGACTGCGGACGAGCCAACGGATCGATTGGCGGTGGAAGCCGGCGGAGAACCGGCCGGCAAGGTGGCGAACCGGCGGTGAACCGGTCGAACCGGGGTGAACCGGCGGTCTGAACCGGGTTGAACCGGTCTGAACCGGTTCAGCCAAGAAAGAAGGGAAAAAAGGAAGAAAAAGGGAAAAAGGAAAAAGAGAAAAAATTGGGGAAAATTCCGGTGATGCAATCGAGCTTCGGGTAAGTCGACAAGCGGTCAAAATGACCCGATTTAAATTTGGAATATTTTATTTAATTAATTTTGGGCTGAAAACTTACCCGGAAAAATTGTGGAATTGTGTAGCTCGACGATTGGCATCCACCGAGGGCTCAAGACAGCCTCAATTTACGGACTAGCATGGAATATCGGGTAAGTGACCCCTATTTACGACAATTACCTCGTATTGCGTGATATTGATTTAATTCCCGCAATTATTTGAATTAAATTATGGAAATTAGATAAATTGTCGTAAATAGTGAATTTAGTTATTCGAGAATTAGAACGAGGCCCGATAAATTATTGGTGGGCCCAATGAGCCCAATAGGCCTCGATAAAGTGAGAATTTAGTAGAAAACGGGCTTAAGGCCGATTAAGGCCCATTATGGTGCAATCGGGCCCAATAAGGGTAAATGGGCCCAATGATTTAAATTAAGCCCAGAAAAGATTAAGTACAATTAAATTATATGTTATCTGACCTGAGGAATGTTAATACGCAGTTCCGGGCATTTGATTGGGAGCATATCGGACTGCGCGACGAGATGACAATGGAAAAGAAAAAGGTCAGACTCGACGAGAATCGAGGTAAGGGAATTCTGCGGACTGCTAGAGGTAACAGTACGCAATTTTAAATTCATATGCAGTCCTTTAAAATATCCTGAAGGGTCTAGAGGTCAAATAATAATTTTAGTGCCCCGAATGGGCAAATTACTAAAATACCCTTGTTAAGGGTAAAATTCTAAAAATCTAGGAAAAATTGGGAGGAGCAAGGACAAGAGGTTCCTGCTCGTTCTGGAGATATTTCAACGCATGCATGAGTAGGCTGGCTCGCCTTGAAAGAAAGTGCACCGCATTGCATACTTTCAACGTGAAATTGATTTGAAAACTGTTTTGAGTAAATAGAGCCGCCTACGTGTTTTATTGACATATGACGTGCTAGAGCTCAGCTCGCACGGTAATTTCGATTTGTGTGATGCATGCATTAGTGCTGGAGCGAGAGCTCGCACTAGAGTTTTACATGCATAGGTGCTAGAGTATAACTCGCACCAGATTTCACATGCTCTTTCGTGACACGGTGCTAGAGTCTGACTCGCACCATATTTTTACATGATTTTCGAGACAGAGTGCTGGAGTTTAACCCGCACCAGTATTTATAAAATTTTCATGTGATTTATAATATACAGAGTGCTGAGCTTAGCTCGCACTAGTTTTACCGGATTTGTGGAGTACCGCTGTCTGCCCTTGGAGTCAGCCAAAAGGCCCAACAGGCTCAAGAGACCTCTTAGGTGGGGTGAGAGTGAGGGATGAGGTTGGCGGCCTTGTGGGGATGTAAGCGGGCTCTGCCAGTTGACGTGTTTTGATGAGAGTGCTGAGCATCGCTCACACAGATTTTATGAGAACATGCGATGAGCCGTGCTTGGAGCATCGGGTAGACTGTGTGTCACCGATTTAATAGGCTCGCACGTGCGTTTTGAGACATGGCATGAGTATTGAGAAACAAACCTCTGTGGGAAGCAGGCCAATTGGGCCGGAGTACCTAGAGATATTACATGGGTTCATGGAGTACGATGTACCGTGCAAGTAGCATGGAGTACGATGTACCGTGTTGTATCTTCGGATACGGCATCTCCGGATGCAGCATCTTCGGATGCCGGGGATCGGATAAGACTGACGGGATGGACTGACCCACCTCCCGGGCGGTTCCCGATCATGGTGAGAACCCACACACTAGGATCCGTGTAGCTGAGGAACTCACGAGGACAGATGTGGCCATAGTCCTAGTTATTTACCTATATACAGACGTTGCCTAGTCTCGCATGTTGATGATTTCTATGATGATTTAAACTGGGTTTTAAAACTAAATTGCATGATGGTATTTCCATGCTTTTCAAAACCCACGTGTGATGTAAATGTTTTCATGATTTTGTGTGAGTCAGGATCACCCGCAGGAGGGGTCGAGTCCTGACTTTATTGTCAAAATCTTAATTGAGAAAGAAATGATTTATGATAATTGCATGTTGATTTTTCGTGCAAATGTATTTTACATATCATCATAATGCATAGCATTGTTTTAAAATGTGTGGAGAAAGGGTGGTTTATGCATGGCACCACGTTCATGTAGGTAGTATGGTTACCTACTTGTTCGTAGGATTGCCTTACTGAGCTTGATGTGCTCACCCCTTTCATTTTCTCCCACAGATCTCCAGTTGAAGTTGCGACGACTCAGTACTGCATTCCGGATATCCGCTGCTGCCCATCAACATAAGGTATATACACTTGTACTTATTGTATCTACATAAGCATAGCACAGTAACATGATTGTAAGTAACTTTAGGGGATGTATAAATAATATAACAATTATAAATGACTGGAGAAGAAATAAGTACTAGGGTAGATGTATGGTGGGACTGGCATTGACGCACAGCCCAATTAGTAGTGGAGTGTTGGTCACGATTCGAGGACAGGTAAGAATTAAGTAAGAAAATAAACAAAAACGCGAAAAAAATTCACTCTGATTTTTGGATAGTTGGGTCGTGACAATTATTTTGGTATCAGAGCATAATTGGTTTGATGTGTGTCAGTGTCAGAAGTTAGGAAATTACATCCCCGTGTTACTGTGCTTAGTTAGATACAATAGTGTATATCGAGATGGGCTTGACTAAGAAATGGTTGAGAATGCAGGAATGCTTAACATGAGTCGCGAAAAATGAGATAGTGCACGAGGCAGAGGTCGTAGAGGTAGACCTGAGTCTGCTAAGTCGTGCTGAGTTTGACTTATGAGAACCAGTGTGAAATTGAAATGGAGGCTAATGTTGAAAATGCCTCACAGAGTCCGACAGAGTGATCGGACAGTATTGAGACACGCTTCGCGAGATTGGAGCGGAGTGTGGAGATTATTTTGAGGAGCTAATTACTCAGATTATGTACGAGATCAGAGGGCGCAGCGGAGCATTGGTGAAAACCCGCTCGACCCATCTTAAGAGCTGATATGAGAAATGATTATGGATGTATTCCGGTGACAGGATATCCTGGACATGATTTAAAGGAAATTTTGGATTAAAGTCCTTGCTCTGACCCAGAGGATTTAATTTATTGACGAGTATGGAGACTCGATTATATTCTGGGCAGATATTACCTCGACACTATGAAAAGTGACAGTCGAGATGTCTAAAAGTTTATGGAAGGGCTCAGATTTTCAATTAGAGTCCGATTGGCCCGTGAGATATTACCTATACCGAGGCAGTGCACAGATTTACAGTTGGGTAAATAAGAACATGAATTGCACGCCTCTGAGACTTGGAAAGGTAGTGAGGGCCGAGATAGAGACAGAAAGAAAAGCGAGAAATGACAAGGATGTCAAAAATGGGAAAATTGGTAATTGGTAAAAGATCTGATGTAACGAGTTATGGGCTAAGATAATTGGTAAGGCCCTAGTGCATCTAATTTTGGGCACTCTTGTGGGCATTGTGATTGGAGGACCCCGACCTGCTACGAAGCAGAGTAGCAGTGTCATTACTGTGGAATGTGTGGTGGATACCACAGAAGGAGCGTCTATACCTACACGGTATTGATGAAAATGGTCGTTAAGTGTGGTATGATGGACCATTGATTTTGATTACACAGAGTTGGGCGAAATCGCCCCACAAAAAGGTAAAGAGACAGAGAAAAATTTCGTTGTTATAGCTGAAAACGAAAAGGGAGGCCATAGCCGAAGAGAAAAAGGAAAGTAGGCTATTGGACGAAGGCGAGTGGATGTCTTGGACCAGGATGCTATTGATGTTTCATGGATGTGGTGTAAGATACCACACTTGTTATGAATAACGAAGTACATATGTTCATTAATCCTGGTGCCACATATTTATTCATACCGCCTTCATTCGCATATAAGTGAGTAAAAGGCATGAATGCCTACGTCATCGGTTACAATATGGGTAAATGAGTACCCCAATAGAGGAGGATGAATTAACGGAATATAGATATAGAGATTTTAAGTTGATAAACAGGGGTGTAACGGTTGAAATTACAGGAGTAAAGGATGTACTCACAGAATGAATAAAGACAAGAGTTTCATTATAATTGATACGCAAAGGAGAAAATCTTCGAGATAAGATAGATCCTAAGTACAAGATGTATTGGAGTAGAGATATATGCTAGATAAGGAATACCTTTAATATGCGAAGTAATTGAGGTTAAACAATTAGTAGCGAATACAAATTATAACCAAGGACAAAGATGGGTATAACCATAACCGGTAGTTGTGGTTAAGTCTGAAGGCTAATAAAGGTATTTCAAAATACCTCCCCGCCTGAAGACTTGACAGCATCTAGATATATATATATATATATATAATCTATAACGGGAAATCGATCATCGTAATAAATACCTTTAGCATTAGGTTACCTTACTAAGACGATAAGAACATTAAAATTCGACAAATTATAAAGGTTAACGTAGTAAAATTTGATAAGAGCCGTTAAGATAAGAAAAGGAAATAGCGCAGGTTAGCACCTGGAAAACGTAAGCGGTTGAGAAGGATCTTATACGCTTATGCGTAAATAAGTCAAGGGTTGGACCGAATTGTAATCAGCAGTATCGGTGATATGCTGGGTGTAGTTAAAGCCTAGGGCGAATTATAAGCAACAATTGGAAGATGGCTTTTACAATGGATTGTTGCGAGATTCTCAATATGGTCTATTTGGTTGACACGTTTAATTAAGAAAACGTGATCTTGGAATAAGATGATAAATAAGATGGTAGATGTGACATGGATTTCGGTGTAGTGAAGTATGAACTGACCACCATGATTAATTTCACCATGCCCAACAGCTCAAGAGGTTTTTCAGTGAGTATGAATACCTCAAAGTTATGATGGAGCTGTGTAATGATGTATAATGGGAAGATAGTCAATTTTGGAGTCAGACAACTCTTCGATCACGAAATAAACTATCTGACCCATGATTTAAAGTTGGCAACAGTATTTGTACCGAGGATATGGTACTATTATGTACAGGGTGAGGAATTATGGATATGCACTGATCATAGAGCCCGAGTATCTGTTTTCACAGAAAGGGGCGAATATGAAAATACATATTGGGTTAGAGCTTCTGAGAGACTTTGATTTATGAGAATTGTACCACCCAGGAAAGGCTAATGTGATGACTGATGCTTTGAGCAGAAAGAGCCTCGGGATGGTACCACATATGATGGTCAGGGAGCGTGAGCTGCTAGATGCAGTTGTGGACCTCAGTATTGATGTGATCCCTTCTGATGATGACAGTGATTGTGTGACAGCTAGCCTGATGATTAGAACCGGATGAGAGTGCCCGGACTTGCCAGGCTTAGCGTGATGATCGGCAGGATGTCGATGGTTTGGGTCAGATTCAGAAGGGTACAGTGACAGAGATCACAAAGAGTGTGATAATGAGTTACTGAGGATTCTGAGACAGTATAAGTGCTCCCCAGGGCCACAGTTGATGGGATAGTAATATTGACAGAAGCTCACTCTTCGGGATATACAGTGCATACGGAAGTAAAGAATATATTGAAATCTCGAAAAAGGGTATGGGTGGTCAGATGTGAAAAGAGATATTGGAGAGGTTGTGAAAAGTGCCTAGTATGTCAGCAGAATAAGGTAGAGTATTGAAAGTCTGCAGAGTTATTGCAGCACCTACCTATATCGACACGGCACGAAAAACGAGAGCAAGTCTCCATGAATTTTATGATGGGTTACAGAGGACCCAGGTGAATTATGAGGCTATTTGGATGATAGCCGACAGAATGACTAAGTCTACCCACCTTCTGGTTATGAAATCCCCAGATACTCAGAGTGTGTATGAGGATTCAGGTATAAGGAAGATTGTGGAACATTAAGTAGCGTTCCAGTGAGCATGGTATCATATAGGGATTCCCGCTTCACTTCTTACTTCAGGGAATATTTTCAGGAAGCTATGGGAACCCGACTGAGTATTAGCACAGCTTTCCATCCACAGACAGATGGTCAGTCAGAGAGGACTGTACAAGTTCTGGAGGATCCGATGAAAGCGTGTGCCATTGATTTATAAGCTCCTGGAATGATCAGTTGATTTCTAATTGAAGTTGTCAATAGTGACAGTTGACAGTTGAGTATCGGGATAATAAGATATGATGCGGTGTATGGCTGTAGGGGTTGTTCCCCAAATCGGATAAGAAAAAGTGGGTGACAGATAGAATCATTTATGACTTGGATAATAAGTCTCTGAGGATGTTTTAGTTAAGAGTGAGAGATTAAGAACACCTCAGAGCAGATAGACAAGTATTGGAGATTACCCTTGGTGAATTAGTATGGTTGAAAGTTACACGTCCTAAGAGAATAAGGACATAGCGAACCTTTGGAAGAAAGTAAATTGAATTGTGCTGGATTGAATATTTGAGAGATTGGACAAGTGGGAGATAAGACCTGTAGGTTGTTGTAATCACTTGAATTAACAGGCACCCACAATGTGTCCCACTTTTGATGCTTCGGCAATACTATCCAGATCCAGCAGAGGTGACAGGATACGAACTCCAAAGGGTCAGTTTCGTGGAGATATAAGTATATTGATAAGTTGATTCGGGCATTAAATAGGAAAGAGAAAGTATTGGGGTTTAAGATAATCTCCCTGATTAAAGTCCTTTGGTAGTAACACACTCCGGAGAAGGTCGCATAAGAATTTAAGAGTATGATATGATCGATATACCCGGAGTTGTATATGGACTAATATGAATTGGTTCTAATTTGGAGGACCAAATTCCTTAAGTGGGGGAGAGTTGTAAGACCCGAATTTAAATTAAATACGAAAATTAAAATATGAAATAAAAGAGTAATCGTGAAGGGAGTTGGATTAAATTAATCTCGAACACGTGTAAGGGCAAAACGGTCAAAAGACTGAAGGTCGGAGTAAATTCGATAAGGAAATTTAATTAAAAATAAAAGATAGAGAAATCTTGATCAATAAAGATGAAATAAATTTATTTCGGGTTAAATTGATCGAGATATTAATTTATTGGAATTAATCGGGATTAATCGGGATTTTTAGTTCGGAAGAATAATCCCGAAAATAATCGAAAAATATACCGAAAAGTCACCCGGGACAATATCCCGAAAATACGGGGAAATTATACCCGAAAAAGGGGTTAAAATATAATAAATAAATTAAATAAAATTGAATTAATTAAATTAGAATAAAAATAATAATTTTGTAGATATTTGGGATTTTTTGGAGTATTTTAAGGAATAGTAAAATAATTAAAATAAATAAAAAATAAAAAATAAAATTAATAAAAAAAAAAAAAACAGAAGTCAGAAACGAAAACGCGAAGAAGCCGAAAACGAAGCAAACGGAGGCAGAAGGCCCGACCATCGTCCGGCGGCCGATGGCCAGGCCAAGGGCCGGAAAAGGAAGAGCAGGGGCCGACGACCTCACTGGTACCGGCAGCACGCCCAACCGACGCCGGAGGAAGCCGATCGGAGGAGAGAAAGGCCGACGGAATTGAGGGGCTCGGTCCCGGCGAACGGCGCCGATCCGGGCGGAACCAAGGCCCGATTTGGAGAGCCCAGTCGGCGGCGGTGCTTTTGGCACCGGTGGCAGCCGACGAGACGGCCGGAATCGGCGGCGACGGCTAAGAGGAAGAAAATGGGTTCCGACGCCGAGGAGAAGAGGCCGAACCGGCGGTGTTCCGACGGACTTGGGTGAAACTGAGGGTAGAATCGGACTGCGGACGAGCCAACGGATCGATTGGCGGTGGAAGCCGGCGGAGAACCGGCCGGCAAGGTGGCGAACCGGCGGTGAACCGGTCGAACCGGGGTGAACCGGCGGTCTGAACCGGGTTGAACCGGTCTGAACCGGTTCAGCCAAAAAAGAGGGGAAAAAAGGGAGAAAAAGGGAAAAGGAAAAAGAGGAAAAAATTGGGGAAAATTTTGGTGATGCAATCGAGCTTCGGGTAAGTCGACAAGCGGTCAAAATGACCCGATTTAAATTTGGAATATTTTATTTAATTAATTTTGGGCTGAAAACTTACCCGGAAAAATTGTGGAATTGTGTAGCTCGACGATTGGCATCCACCGAGGGCTCAAGACAGCCTCAATTTACGGACTAGCATGGAATATCGGGTAAGTGACCCCTATTTACGACAATTACCTCGTATTGCGTGATATTGATTTAATTCCCGCAATTATTTGAATTAAATTATGGAAATTAGATAAATTGTCGTAAATAGTGAATTTAGTTATTCGAGAATTAGAACGAGGCCCGATAAATTATTGGTGGGCCCAATGAGCCCAATAGGCCTCGATAAAGTGAGAATTTAGTAGAAAACGGGCTTAAGGCCGATTAAGGCCCATTATGGTGCAATCGGGCCCAATAAGGGTAAATGGGCCCAATGATTTAAATTAAGCCCAGAAAAGATTAAGTACAATTAAATTATATGTTATCTGACCTGAGGAATGTTAATACGCAGTTCCGGGCATTTGATTGGGAGCATATCGGACTGCGCGACGAGATGACAATGGAAAAGAAAAAGGTCAGACTCGACGAGAATCGAGGTAAGGGAATTCTGCGGACTGCTAGAGGTAACAGTACGCAATTTTAAATTCATATGCAGTCCTTTAAAATATCCTGAAGGGTCTAGAGGTCAAATAATAATTTTAGTGCCCCGAATGGGCAAATTACTAAAATACCCTTGTTAAGGGTAAAATTCTAAAAATCTAGGAAAAATTGGGAGGAGCAAGGACAAGAGGTTCCTGCTCGTTCTGGAGATATTTCAACGCATGCATGAGTAGGCTGGCTCGCCTTGAAAGAAAGTGCACCGCATTGCATACTTTCAACGTGAAATTGATTTGAAAACTGTTTTGAGTAAATAGAGCCGCCTACGTGTTTTATTGACATATGACGTGCTAGAGCTCAGCTCGCACGGTAATTTCGATTTGTGTGATGCATGCATTAGTGCTGGAGCGAGAGCTCGCACTAGAGTTTTACATGCATAGGTGCTAGAGTATAACTCGCACCAGATTTCACATGCTCTTTCGTGACACGGTGCTAGAGTCTGACTCGCACCATATTTTTACATGATTTTCGAGACAGAGTGCTGGAGTTTAACCCGCACCAGTATTTATAAAATTTTCATGTGATTTATAATATACAGAGTGCTGAGCTTAGCTCGCACTAGTTTTACCGGATTTGTGGAGTACCGCTGTCTGCCCTTGGAGTCAGCCAAAAGGCCCAACAGGCTCAAGAGACCTCTTAGGTGGGGTGAGAGTGAGGGATGAGGTTGGCGGCCTTGTGGGGATGTAAGCGGGCTCTGCCAGTTGACGTGTTTTGATGAGAGTGCTGAGCATCGCTCACACAGATTTTATGAGAACATGCGATGAGCCGTGCTTGGAGCATCGGGTAGACTGTGTGTCACCGATTTAATAGGCTCGCACGTGCGTTTTGAGACATGGCATGAGTATTGAGAAACAAACCTCTGTGGGAAGCAGGCCAATTGGGCCGGAGTACCTAGAGATATTACATGGGTTCATGGAGTACGATGTACCGTGCAAGTAGCATGGAGTACGATGTACCGTGTTGTATCTTCGGATACGGCATCTCCGGATGCAGCATCTTCGGATGCCGGGGATCGGATAAGACTGACGGGATGGACTGACCCACCTCCCGGGCGGTTCCCGATCATGGTGAGAACCCACACACTAGGATCCGTGTAGCTGAGGAACTCACGAGGACAGATGTGGCCATAGTCCTAGTTATTTACCTATATACAGACGTTGCCTAGTCTCGCATGTTGATGATTTCTATGATGATTTAAACTGGGTTTTAAAACTAAATTGCATGATGGTATTTCCATGCTTTTCAAAACCCACGTGTGATGTAAATGTTTTCATGATTTTGTGTGAGTCAGGATCACCCGCAGGAGGGGTCGAGTCCTGACTTTATTGTCAAAATCTTAATTGAGAAAGAAATGATTTATGATAATTGCATGTTGATTTTTCGTGCAAATGTATTTTACATATCATCATAATGCATAGCATTGTTTTAAAATGTGTGGAGAAAGGGTGGTTTATGCATGGCACCACGTTCATGTAGGTAGTATGGTTACCTACTTGTTCGTAGGATTGCCTTACTGAGCTTGATGTGCTCACCCCTTTCATTTTCTCCCACAGATCTCCAGTTGAAGTTGCGACGACTCAGTACTGCATTCCGGATATCCGCTGCTGCCCATCAACATAAGGTATATACACTTGTACTTATTGTATCTACATAAGCATAGCACAGTAACATGATTGTAAGTAACTTTAGGGGATGTATAAATAATATAACAATTATAAATGACTGGAGAAGAAATAAGTACTAGGGTAGATGTATGGTGGGACTGGCATTGACGCACAGCCCAATTAGTAGTGGAGTGTTGGTCACGATTCGAGGACAGGTAAGAATTAAGTAAGAAAATAAACAAAAACGCGAAAAAAATTCACTCTGATTTTTGGATAGTTGGGTCGTGACATGCGCACCCAGAGGAGATTACATATTTGATGTGCCATGACGAGTTTTAATTGAGTTTTATTGCCTAGTCTCGTTTTACACATGAGTTGTGTTTTGTGACCTTGTCACGTGCTATTTACTGAGGTGATTTTTATCACGTATTTTGAGAATAGCCATTATTGCATATATTTACACATGCTTGTGAGTGCTCGATATTTAGCCTTTTTACCTTCATGTTTTCACATGATTTATGAGTTATGAGATGATGATGTTTTGAGAACTTTCATGCTACGATTTCAAATGAGCTTCATAAACAAATTCCTATTTGTGATGTGTGATATGGTTTATATAACTGAGTTCCCTTACCCCCCTTACTGAGCGATTTGGAAACTCACCCTGTTTTCTCTTCCCCCCAGATCGCTTCAAGTGAAGTGAGTTACCTGCGATGTACGGGTTAGAGGCTAGTGGAGGACTTGAGCTCCAGGCCGTATTTTGTGTATTGAGGTAGATATTTAATATTCATGTACCCAGACTAGAGTTATATTTACAGACATTCATTGTATAATGATGTACGGGATGTATTAGGATTAATTAACTTGGAATTGAGTAATGTATATGATACAATATATACTATATTATGATGAGATCCTGAGGCATAATAATTATGATGATGTATGACACTGCACAGGAATGCACCCTTAATTGTGAATTAATGAGTAAAAAGTTTTAAATTAGCCCTATTTTTCGCGCTTCCGGGGCGTCACAGAGTTTTCATGGTATCAGAGCTTAGGGTGTTTAGTACTGTCAGTGTCGGTTAAGTGAAATAGAATACATCCCAAGTGTCTGTAATAGTCTGGTCATGAACTGAATCTGAGGATTGAGATTTCAATCGATTTTGATATGTACGCGCAGGAGACGAGTTGAGATAGAGAATGAGTAAACGACGAGGTCATTTGAGAAGGCAGACAGAGTCCCTTCCGCCACCTGTCCCACAACCAGAGAGTCTTAACTCTTGATTTAATCGGATCGAAACCCATGTGAGGCAAGGTTTTGAGCAGATGGCAGCGTTATTCGCGCAACACTTTGGAGTTAATGCCTCGGGTACTACTCCTACACCACCACAAGGACCTCCCATACCCCCAATGCCTCCCATCACTCAGCCTGATGATAGAAGTATGGTCCGACTGAAGGACATTTTGAAAATGAATCCACCTGCATTTAGGGGAAAGAAGGATCCTACAGAGGCTGAGGAGTGGTTGACGGAGTTGAGAGTTATATTCGATTATTTGGGGTGCACTGATGCTGAGAGGGTCAGTATGAGTGCCTATATGTTGAAAGGGAGAGCTCGAGATTGGTGGGGTACTACCCAGGGTATTTTGATATCCCACCAGGATGTGATTGGTTGGGAAGAGTTCCAGACAGCCTTTAGAGCCCAATATGTACCACGAGCTGCCCAGAGAAGGAGGCAAGCAGAGTTTTTGAGTTTGGTACAGGGTGACATGTCTGTAGATGATTACGAGAGCCGATTTACCGCTCTGCTGAGATATGATCCAGAGACTTTCAAGAATGAAGAGCTCCACACAGAGAGATTTGTGTATGGATTGAAGCTCATCATCAGAGATCGATTGATTGGGTTGTGTATTACTGAGTTTGGAGATGCTCTGAGACGAGCACAAGAGATTGAGAGGGGAATTGAAATTGTACAGTCCCAGAATGAGTTTGGAGCAGTGATTAGGGACAAAGGCAAGAGGCCTGCGATGTCTCAAGCAGATGTTCGGAGAGGTTCCTTCAGGAGAGGAAGGATTGAGGTACAGAAGGGCAGATTGGAGAGACCCAGAGCTTATCCTATTATCAAGGAGACCCCTCGATATGGCAGGCCGGATATAAGGGTTTGTAGAGACTGTGGCCGATTGCATGAGGGAAGTTGTACCGGGTCGATCCGTGGATGTTTTAGATGTGGTGACATGGGTCACAGAGTGAAGGACTGTCCTCAACCTCAGATACCACATGCTCCGGAGCCTACTAGACAGCAGCCTCAGAGAGTGAATCCCCAGAGACGGGCCACTGCTGCACAGAAAGGGAAGAAACATGTGGCACAGGGATGTGTTTTTGCCCTGGATAAGGAAACTGCAGACACTTTAGCAGAAACTATAAGAGGTACACTTTCTGTCTATAATCATAAGGCTCATGTATTGATAGATCCAGGATCCACGCATTCGTTTATTTCAGAGCATTTTGCATGTAGTTTAAATTTGAAGTTTGAACCGCTAGAGTATGTACTACATGTAAATACCCCTATGCATGAATCCCAGAGAACTGAGTTAATCTGTAAAGGATGTGAAATAAAGGTGGGAGATAGAGTGATGTTAGCAGATCTAATCATGTTGAATATACATGGGTTTGATGTAATTCTGGGGATAGATTGGTTGGTAACCAATCGAGTGAGTTTAGACTGCTACACTAAGATTGTAACTTTCTCCCTACCTGAACCTTACAGTGTACGGTTGAGATGTTGAGCAAATGAATATGTGCAATTCTAGTAAGTAATTTGAGAATTTTAATATTATTTTGGAGAATATTAAATATGATTGTTCATGTGAAGGTTACGAAACACTCATCTCAGACGATAAGCGGGAACATCCGAGGATTGAGGATATACCTGTGGTGTGTGAATTCCTGGATGTTTTCCCAGATGAGCTACCAGGTTTGCCACCAGAGAGAGAGCTGGAGTTTACCATTGATTTAGTACCAGATACTCAGCCGATCTCTAAACCTCCCTACAGGATGGCATTAGTGGAACTTGAGGAATTGAAGAGACAACTACAGGAGTTATTGGATCAAGGGTTCATTAGGCCCAGTGTTTCACCGTGGGGAGCACCGGTTTTATTTGTCAAGAAGAAGGATGGTAGTCTCAGATTATGCGTAGACTACCGGCTGTTGAATAAAGCCACGGTGAAGAATAAATACCCACTGCCCAGGATTGATGATCTACTTGATCAACTAAGAGGGGCTTCAGTCTTTTCTAAGATTGATTTCAGATCGGGCTATCACCAATTGAGGATCAAGGAAGAAGATATTCCCAAGACGGCCTTCAGGACAAGGTATGGCCATTATGAATTTTTGGTGATGTCCTTTGGATTGACGAACGCCCCTCCTGCATTTATGAGGTTGATGAACGAAGTGTTCAGAGACTATCTAGATAAATTTGTGATAGTCTTTATTGATGATATCCTGGTATACTCTCGGTCGTATGAGGAGCATGCACAGCATTTGTGGTTAGTACTTCAGATACTCCGAGATAAGCAATTATACGGAAAGCTTAGTAAGTGTGAGTTTTGGCTGAACCGGATAGCTTTCCTTGGTCATATAGTCTCAGAGGAAGGAGTATCAGTGGATCCAAGTAAAGTAGCAGCTGTGCTTAGTTGGGAGAGACCGAGGACAGTTACTGAGGTGCGAAGCTTCCTTGGTTTGGCAAGGTATTACAGAAGATTTGTGGAAGGATTTTCAAGGATTACCGCTCCTTTGACTAAACTCACGTGTAAGGAGACTCCGTTCATATGGACTGATCAATGTGAGCTCAGTTTTCAGGAATTAAAAAAGAGATTGACAGCGGCACCTGTGTTAACTATTCCTGACGGATCAGGAGGATTTTCAGTGTATAGTGATGCATCTCATCAAGGATTGGGGTGTGTGCTTATGCAGCACGGAAGAGTGGTCGCATATGGATCGCGACAGTTGAAAGACCATGAGCGGAATTACCCCACGCATGATTTGGAGTTAGCCGATATGGTATTTGCTTTGAAGATCTGGCGACACTACTTATATGGGGAAAGATTACAGATCTTCACTGATCACAAGAGTTTAAGATATCTCTTTGATCAGAAAGAGTTAAACACGAGACAAAGTTGATGGATGGAACTCCTTAAGGATTATGACTGCGAGATTCTATATCATCCGGGTAAGGCGAATGTAGTTGCTGATGCCCTGAGCAGGAAGAGTATAATATCTGCTATGATGATCAGGGAATGGGATTTGTTAAAGCAGTTCGCCAAACTTCGGATCAGAGTTAAAGAGGTAGAGACTGGATTTTTGGCTAGCTTACGGATAGAGCCCAGGATCATGGATCAGATTAGAACTGGACAGCGTAGTGATCAGAGGTTGATATATATGGTTAGCCAAGCTGAACAGAGTTCGTAGTCAGATCTCACAGTCAGTGAGGATGGATTGTTGAGATTCAGAGGACGAATTTGTGTACCGGACGATGATACCCTAAAGAGACAGATACTGAGAGAATCCCACTGCTCGCAATACACCATGCACCCATGGAGTACTAAGATGTACCGAGACTTGAGAAAGGTGTATTGGTGGAGTGGTATGAAGCGAGACGTGGCAGAGTATGTGGCCAGGTGTTTAGTATGCTAGCAAGTGAAAGCTGAGCATCGGAAGCCCGGAGGACTACTACAGCCCTTACCTATACCTACGTGGAAATGGGAGCATGTCACTATGGACTTTATTATGGGTTTACCGAGGACCCGAAGAGGTCGTGACGCTATATGGGTTATAGTGGATAGACTGACCAAGAGTGCCCACTTCCTTGCCATAAAGAGCACAGATATTGTGGATGCCTTAGCTGAGCTGTATGTCAGCGAGATAGCTAGATTACATGGGGCTCCAGTGAGTATTACTTCTGATAGAGATTCTCGGTTTTGCTTTCGGATTTTAGAACCAGTTTTAGGAGTCCATGGATGTCGATTGAGTTTTAGTACCGCCTATCATCCTCAGACAGATGGTCAGTCAGAGAGGACTATTCAGACCCTGGAGGATATGTTGAGGGTGTGTACGATGGATTTTAAGGGATCATGGGATGATCACCTGCCCCTAGCAGAGTTTGCGTACAATAACAGCTATCATGCAAGTATTGGAATGGCACCCTTTGAGGCTCTATATGGTAGGAGGTGTAGATCCCCTGTAGCTTGGGAAGAAGTCGGTGACAGAAAGATAAATGCTCCCGAGCTTGTTGAGCAAGCTGTACAGAGTGTGAAACTCATATTTGAGAGGCTACGGGCTGCACAGAGTAGACAGAAAAGCTACGCGGATGTGCGTAGACAGCCACTTGAGTTTGATGTTGGTGATGCAGTATTTTTGAAAGTATCACCGAGTAAGGGTATCGTGCGATTTGGGAAGAAAGGAAAATTGAGTCCTCGATACATAGGACCATTCGAGATTCTTGAGAGAGTGGGAGAGGTAGCCTACAGATTGGCATTACCCCCACAGATGTTCGGAATACACAACGTCTTTCATGTGTCTATGTTGAGAAAGTACCACCCGGACCCTTCTCATGTTATAGAGTATAACGAGATGGACAAACAGGAGGACATGAGCTACACGGAGGAACCTGTCCGGATTCTTGATAGGAAGGAGAAGGTACTGAGAACCAAGAGCATCCCATTAGTGAAAGTTTTGTGGAAACATCACTCAAGGGAAGAGGCAACATGGGAACTAGAGAACCTCATGAAGGAGAAATAGCCCCATCTCTTTGACTAGTTGAGTTGAATTTGGAGGACCAAATTCTTTTAAGGTGGGGAGGATGTGAGATCTGAGAATTTCAGACATATTTCAATTATGTAATATAAACTTGAAGTATAATTTATTGAGCTAAGTGAATTGTGGGAATGATAATTGGAGATTTATATGTTAAGTGTTTAAAATAAGTATGAAGCTATGAGGACAGATCGATCTGGGAGAAGGAGAGATCGATCTGGTGAGTTAAAAATGACAAGGAAGAAGGAATTTAAGGAGCAGATCGATCTCCAATGGAAGAGGATCGATCTCCTTATGATTCTGTTTGAGAGAAGATCGATCTCATGAGGAAGAGATCGATCTCCAAATGTTTCTGTTTGGGAGAAGATCAATCTCCCCAAGGAGCAGATCGATCTCATAAAGCCATAAAGAGATCGATCTCACCCCTCGAAAGATCGATCTCCTAGGCATAAATTACCCCAAATCGTCCCCAAATTCAAATGCAGATCGATCTCATCAAGAGCCAGATCGATCTCCTACCCTCAGTCTATATAAGGAATCCCTGCTTTCTCCTGCAATTTTACTTTCTCTCTCTTCCAACCCCCATTTTCACCGAACCCTAGCTTTCTCACTCATCCAAAGCACCCATTTTCGTCCAAATCAGAAGTTGTGGCAAGAAGAAAAGTTGTTCCTCATCAAAGGGAGAACAACATACTTGGAAATCGTAAGACGAATTGAATCGAGGCAAGAGATAAGCTCTCCACAAGTTCTGGGTAATTTCTAAATCTCGATCTTGATATTTGAGATGATTTTGGTAATGATAGTTGTTGGCATTGTGTTGAAATAGCTGAAAAATGATTAGGGATTGATGAAATTACAATGTAGTTGGAGTGATGATGATATTTAGCAACTTTGGTAAATTTAGGAATTTTGAGCTATAAATGGAGATTTAGACAATGTGGTGTATTAGCATAGATATTGTGGCATAAGAAATACAGAATGTTGAGGTGTTGGGAGCGAGATTGTGGTTTGTGATGGAGTTATGAGAATTGAGGAATTTGAGGAGTTATGAGCAATTATGCTCGATTTTGAGAATTGAGGTTAATGTGATAATGAGTATTGATGTTTTAACATCGTTTGGACAGCTCGAGAGTTCCAGAGTGGAATGCGAGGCTAGTCCGTGATACGGGGGAAACGATTGCACTATACGAGGTGCAAAGAGGTAAGGGAAAACTAAACGATTTATGTATGTGTTTTGATGAATTATTATAGCATGAACCATGATTTGAGAATAGAAGCATGTTTGGTGTTGTGTGGTGATATAATTGCACACGGTTTTTATAGCCGGTTGGAGCCCATTATTTTATGAGTTTATAAGCTGAGTGTGAAATTACTTTATAAACCTTTGAGTTTGCGTGAAAAGTAAATTGGGCTCTACGTTAAGGCGATATTGTGATTTGAGAAAATGTGTGCGTGTTTTGCTGGTTGGAACTCGGTTTTAATATGTTTTGTGTTGAGTACACAAATGTTTTAAATGAGTTTTATGAGAGAAAACCATTATGAGTTCTACGTGAAGGCATAACGTTTTATAAGATAATGGCTAATGATTGAGACTTGGCGTGTCATGTTGAATACACATCGGGCCTTGCTCTGGTAGCATGTAAGACCGATATAGTGGGACACTTGGGAACCGACCCAGGGACCACAGGCCTTGTTCTGGTAACATGTAAGTCCGATTATTCCTTCGCTTTGGTAGCGTTGGGAGGCCTTGCTCTGGTAGCATGTAAGTCCGATATTCCTCCGTTTTGGTAACGAGAGATGCCTCCGTTTTGGTAACGAGAGATGCCTCCGTTTTGGTAACGTGAGATGACCTCTGTTCTGGTAACGCAGGGTGGCCATGCTTTGGTAGCATGTAAGACCGAGAGAGTGGGCCGCCTGGGAACCGACCCAGGGACCACGTGATAGTGTGCATGAGGCGAGGCATTGCTCTGGTAGCATGTAAGGCCGGGCCTTGTTCTGGTAACATATAAGTCCAATATACCATGCATCCGACCATATTGTCGACGTTCCCTCTATACGAGGATGCCTGGGATGCACACCCAGAGGAGATTACATATTTGATGTGCCATGACGAGTTTTAATTGAGTTTTATTGCCTAGTCTCGTTTTACACATGAGTTGTGTTTTGTGACCTTGTCACGTGCTATTTGCTGAGGTTATTTTATCACTTATTTTGAGAATAGCCATTATCGCATATATTTACACATGCTTGTGAGTGCTCGATATTGAGCGTTTTTACCTTCATGTTTTCACATGATTTATGAGTTATGAGATGATGATGTTTTGAGAACTTTTATGCTACGATTTCAAATGAGCTTCATAAACAAATACCTATTTGTGATGTGTGATATGGTTTATATAACTGAGTTCCCTTACCCCACTTACTGAGCGATTTGGAAGCTCACCCTGTTTTCTCTTCCCCCTAGATCGCTTCAAGTGAAGTGAGTTACCTGCGACGTACGGGTTAGAGGCTAGTGGAGGACTTGAGCTCCAGGCCGTATTTTGTGTATTGAGGTAGATATTTAATATTCATGTACCCAGACTAGAGTTATATTTACAGACATTCATTGTATAATGATGTACGAGATGTATTAGGATTCATTAACTTGGAATTGAGTAATGTATATGATACAATATATACTATATTATGATGAGATCCTGAGGCATAATAATTATGATGATGTATGACACTGCACAAGAATGCACCCTTAATTGTGAATTAATGAGTAAAAAGTTTTAAATTAGCCCTATTTTCCGCGCTTCCGGGGCGTCACACTCACCAACTCTTATTGAGCTTGTCCTAGACCCATTACATCGTATTGGGCCTAAAATATTTGGGCTTGGCCCATTGGGCCTCTCAACCACATGTCATGGCTGAGAGCTACCCATGCCATCGCTTACATCGTGGCATGCCGACCATGTCTCTTTCTTAGCCAATTCACTTAGGCATTTTCACAAACACTTGATTGGCAACATTCCTAAACATCATATAGTTCATTTAGGCATTTTATCAAACACCTTGATTGCCAACTAATTACATGTATTAATTAATCAAATTGATTAATTCTAATTACACCATAATCATTAACACATGTACATTAATCCATTTATGCCTTAAAATCATAAGGCCATAAATCAATATCCCACTACTCACTCTCGGCCTAACCAACATCATAGTGATTTAATATGTTTCAATGCTTAAAACCTATATCAATATACCTAAAATCATTCATACATTAACATATATGAAATTGAAAATTAGAAAATATACCAATTGTTGTGTTCACCCTTTGGCCGAATCTTTGAAGGCTCTCGGTTTGCACTCTATGGCTCCTTGATAGCCAATTCCAACATATGTCACTCTCCTTTCAATTTGGAACAACTTCCATGAAGGATGCAAGTTCCAAATATGCCTAATTCTTAGTGATTTCTAGTGAGAGAAAGCTTGGATAATATGTTTCAATGGTTTCTTCTTCTAGCCGAATTTGGTGTGATGAAGATGACAATGGTGTGACTGATTTTATAAGCCACTTACTTAGCCATTAAGCTTTACTTTCCAGCCATTAAGTTGACTTTCCAAGCCTTAGTCATGAGTCACCTAATGAGTCACCTTATGAGTCATGGTTAGCTTTAACTATGGTTAGATATTTATCTCATGGGCTTTCCATTTGGGCTTCTCGGTTTAGGCTTTCTTAATGGGCTTTTTGGCTGAAATTTTTACTATGTCTCGGGCCTTTAATTGTCTAAATATTTGGCCAAATCAATTGGTCCAACAATTCAGTCTAAAGGACCTAAGAATTTCGATATACGTTTAGTATACCTTAATGGGCTTTAAAATTTTCACCTTAGGCCCATTACGTTTTTAACCATTAAATTTAATCCGAAATCCTTCCGAATAAATTTTCCTTACTTCCGGAGATGATTATCTTGTATTCTGGCCAAGTATATTTTTCCCCAATTTTTTCTCCACACTTGGGTTAATTTTTAACCATGATTAGTCAACTATGGTAAAAGTCCACTTTCTTAACTATAGTTGACTTTTTCCTTAACCATTGACCAAGTTGACTTTTTCTTAAAATTTCGAAAGTGTCATATCTTATGTCTTACACTCTCATCTTTATGTTTCAACCGTTCCTGGTGGATAATTTCACCCAAAACACTTTATCTCGCCAAAAAGGTCCATTTTACCCTTTTTAGCTTTTACTCTCGTTTTCTATGTTCGGGACTAAATCAAGCTGACTTTCCTTCATGAGCTCTCTATACTTTCTCATTTTAAGTTCTTATTTTCAGTCAAAATGATTTAGATACACTCGGTTTAGCCTGTGACACTTATAGCTCACATTAGGCTTTTTATATAGCTTTTACGTGTTAAATCATTTCACTAACACTTTAAATCTAGTAAATACTCTTCTTATGATTCAACTATACTAAAAAAGAGTTCATACACATAGAAATCATAAGGAATAAGCTACAAAAAAATTTGGGTCTGACAGCTTTGACATGTCTAGATACAAAAACTATACAAATGAGTATAACTCGTGTGATGGGATGCAGCAGACACAAAAATCCAATCCTCAGTCGCTCTCTATCTATTGTAAGTGCTCTGTAGAGGGGGGAAAATAAGGGGGTGAGCAAACCATGCGCTTAGTAAGGCAATCATGTGAGCAGGTAGATAACTATACTATCCACGTGATTGTGATGCCATGCTTAAACCACACATTTACTTTTCATATTCAAAATATATCAGTTCATGCTCGTGTTCATCATATGCAAAGCAAATCATGTTATTCAAATCAATGCATAGTTTTTAAAACATAGAATGGAAAATCATCATGCATAAATCGAAATGAAAGCATGCTAAATCATCGTGCAAAGTGCACTTATAAGCATTTCAAAACTCAACATAATTCATCACAAAATTCACCATGGACTATCCTGACCCATAAAACACATTTCAAACATGGATTATCATAAAATAAGACATGTGAGATAGGCAAATAATATAATAAGGGTAATAACTTGGACTATGGCCATATCCTCTATGATCCCAGGCTACACGGATCCTAGCGTGCGGGGTATCACATCATCTGCTTCTGCACGGGAGGTGGGTCACGTCCAACCCGTCGGACCATAGCAGAATATTCATCATTTAAAGACAGCATATATATCGTATCACACACGGTACATCATACTACATGCTACTTGCACAGTACAACATACTCCGTGGACCCATATCATCACAACATACACTGCTACATCTCAGTACGCACGTCCGAGCCTATTTAATCGACGTGGCACACAACCTACCCAAAGCTTCCAGCACGGCTCCCAACATGTCAGAAAACCACGTGCGAGTTGTCTCAAGCACGACAACAAGTATGGTGGATATCTAGTGCAAGCAACGCTCCAACACAATGTCCAAACCAGTATGAAAATCAGTGGAAGCTAGGCTCCAGCACAATGTCATAAAATCTGTGGGAAAACTAGTGCGAGCTAGGCTTCAGCACTCATGCATGTAAAAATCCAGTGCGACCATCGCTCTAGCACTAATGCACATAAAAACACATCAAATCTCATGCGAGCAACGCTCCAGCACGTTTTGTTTCCACAAAAATCATATAGGTGGCGTATTCTTTGCAGAGCATGGTTATAAAAACCAAATCGAGCTATTTTCATGCAAACCCCTTAAAATACTAGCCAACCTACCAATTCACATGATAAAAGTAGTAAAAAGATTTAAAATCATCATGCTCATGCTTTTCATGCATATTTCTCAAAGCCCAATTCTTTACCCTTCAACCATCCATTTCATCCTAAGACCCTTAGCTACGTTAAGAAATCACCCATGTGCCCGAAAGACGCACAGATATCCCAAGGGCTAACACAATTCCCTTACCACAATTTTCCATGATGTAACTCATTCTTCCTTTCCCGCTTTCCGCAATTGGCTCAACTTGCTCCAGATATATCCTCGGGAGCTGCAACCATTCATCAATTATATGAGTTAATATTGGTAACTCATGTTTTGACTTCAACTAGTCAATATATCTCATAGAGCCTATTTCATATGGCTATCATTAAGCCATTCGAAGTCAATTTAGCTAGCAACTCACCTAGTAGTTTATCAAACACTTGGCACAAATGTTTACCCATAGTCTTTCATTCATTTATGCATTTCCTATAACATCAAATATGCACATTTCATCACTTGACTAATCTCACAATGTGGCTTCATCCAATGATCTCAAAATCATGCATATTACCTCACTAACAACTTGATATAATCCCTTTTATCATCTAATCAACCACATTCTATTTTGTCACACTAAACCAATTCTAGGTTATGCTTGTTCCATTACATTCTAGGTAGTTTCAATCTTCAATACATACACCAATCTACTCACAACAACATATAGATAAACATACTTAGAGTTCGTGTATTGGAAACTCACCTAGCTTGACTTTCCTCTTTTCCAAATTTGAAGACTCATTTGCTCCTTCAATCCAACCAATGAAATGTTGGCTCCAAGCTATGTTGTTCTTCTCCTCACAATGAACAACTTTACTCTAATAGCTTTTTTCTCAAATCTTTATGCAAAGGGGTGTATTTTAGAGAGAGAAAGCTTGGTATCTAGGTAAAAATGGAGGGGAAATTATTGATTTGCTGAATAATGAAGTTGGCCATCGGGTTTTTATAGATTAAGAGTGATGAGATCGATCTGCTAAGCTGAAGAGATCGATCTTTCCTTGGTTTTAGCCATCGAATGCTCAGGTTTGAAATGGGAGAGATCAATTTGCTCATTGGGGAGAGATCGATCTTAGCCTGGTAGAAGCTTGAGGAGATCGATCTGCTCTTGACAGAATCAAATGGAGATCGATCTGCACTTAGGAGGGATCGATCTCTGCTAGGCAGAGGCAAATGCAGATCGATCTGCTCATTGGGGAGATTAATCTTGCCTTGGCAGATCCACTTGGAATTGTTCTGCTTGGATGAGGGATTGATTTGCCTTGAATAGGATATCGATCTAGCTTTTATCTGGGGCATTCCTGCTGCATTTTTCCAGATTTTGCAAAGGTAAACTCCTATTTCATTACTCCAATACTCATTTTACATTTTAATCCCACTTAGAGCATGAAAAGGGTCATTTCTTATGATTCACATACATTGTGACTTGTATATATTACTTGAATTCAGAAAGAATACATAGAATTCACCATCCATGCATTATCATTTTGTGTTTTCATTCCTTATCTTCAATCTGAATGCTTAAAGTTCTATTCGTTTAGTTTGTGGCCACTTCAGCCCTTATTTATCCTTTACTTGTATCTTGACACTCATTTATCCCATTGCAATACATTCACATTTATATGATCCAAAATCATTTGTCTTATACTTTCATGAACATATAATTAAGTCATACATACATGAGGTCTCACAATCTCCACCCACATAAGAAAATTTGGTCCTCCAAATTGGAACCAATTCAGTCTGTGAACAACTCGGGATACTCCTCTCGCATCAAATTCTCTAACTCTCATGTAGCTTATTCAGCAGTGTGATGCTATCAAAGAACTTTCACTAGGGGAATCGTCTTTGATCTCAACACCTTCTCCTTCCTATCCAACATCTGAACCAGCTTCTCAACATACGACATGCTCTTGTTGAGCTCTAATGGCTCATATCTAATTACATGTGTTAGGTCCGGGTGGTACTTCCGTAACATAGAGATGTGGAAGACGTTGTCTACGCCCGCTAGCTCAGGTGGCAATGTTAGCCTATAAGCCTTATCTCCCACTCTATTAAGGATCTCAAAGGGTCCAATGTAACGAGGACTTAGCTTTCCTTTCTTTCCGAACCTCGTTATACCCTTAGAAGGAGTCACTCAAAAAAATACTGATTCACCCACTGTGAACTCCAATGGTCTCCGTCTCCTGTCAGCATAACTCTTTTGTCTACTCTGAGCTGTCTGTAACCTCTCACAAATCAATTGGACATCATCAGAGGCTTATCTCACTAAGTCAAGAGCAAATATCAGTCGGTCACGAATCTCTTCCCATCCAATAGGGGAACGACATCTCCCGCAATACAAAGCCTCATACGGTGCCATCCTGATACCCGAATTATAGCTATTATTATAGGCAAACTCTACGAGTGGAAAATTGTCATCCCAGGAGCCTCCAAAATCCAATGTACACGCTCTCAACATATCCTCCAGGGTCTATGTCATTCTCTCTGACTGACCATCTGTCTGAGGATGGAAAGCTGTGCTAAAACTTAACTGAGTCCTTATCGCTTCCTGAAAGTGTTCCCAAAAGTGAAAAGTAAAGCAGGCATCCCTATCAGAAACAATGCTCAGTAGAACACTATGCAACCTCACTATCTCGCGCACATATAGTTTCGTTAATGTACTCAGAGTATCGGTGGCTCTCATAGCTAGGAAGTGTGCCGACTTCGTCAATTTGTCCATTATCACCCAAATCGCATCGTGATTCCTACGGACCCTAGGTAAACCCATCACGAAGTCCATTGTGACATGCTCTTATTTACAAGTCGGTATAAGTACAGGTTGTAATAGCCCTACAGTTTCTAATGATCTACCTTCACCTGCTGACAGACGAAACACTTAGCCACATATTCAGCTACATCTCTCTTCATTCTTAACCACCAATACACTCTCCAGAGGTTCTGATACATCTTGTTACTTCCCGGATGTAGTGTATACTTCTATCACAACCCGACTCCGGGTGCCTTCAACCATACATATACCACATACGGTTAGGCTGTGAGCCGATGCAATTACTAATTCCATACATTCATAGTGGAAA
This sequence comes from Firmiana major, assembly GCA_033439115.1. Lineage (NCBI taxonomy): Eukaryota > Viridiplantae > Streptophyta > Magnoliopsida > Malvales > Malvaceae > Firmiana > Firmiana major. Next base: position 48,665,896 of record CM065905.1, read on the forward strand.
TAATTAAAACTTTAAGACACACTCTCAGGCATGTGTGTAGATATACAAAATCAATTATATAAATATAATATCATTACATAACATCCCCATACAATTTTCTCATTGTTAATGTATGACTGTGCAATACAAAAAGATAGATACAAAATACTTATATGTATACATTTCTTATACCTTCTCAACTGCTGGGAGCTAACCAACATATAAACCAATCCGGAGACCACTGCACTACTCTACTTCTCTGTATCTGGAGGGGGAAAATAGTGGGGTGAGCAAACCATAGCTCAGTATTGAAAAGGATGCTAACAGGTAGATACTGTACTATCTACATAGCCCATGCATGATAAATAAAACAACATTCATTATAAATGAAGTTTATCAACAGAAAATGCATTTAAACATTTTTCTCTCATAACCATTTTCATAAGACCAATACTCAATAATTCCGTTTAAGAAACGTAACATAAGCACAATGCTATCACAGCATAAACATTCAAATCGGGATATTTATCAATCACAATATCTCTTTCCTTTTTACAAAATCATTTTTTTCATCAAATCTCTTTCTTTTCTGCGTTTCTCAAATTTCTCTTATCTCTTAGACAGGTATGGAAGTTTAGGCAAACAAATATCCATGACATATGGTCATAGTCAGTGATCCCAGGCCTCACTAATCAGGTGTGCACAAGGCATCACTCGCCCAAAGGGGGATGGGTCAGTCCTACCCTTCGGCTCATCTCAATCATCATCATCTTCCTCATCATATCACATATACTCACGGTACAATGTACGCCATGTGTCATCTACACGATACTCGTACCCACATGCACCCAGCACGGTATATAGTATTCCACGGACAACTACACAATTCAACGTACGCCTGTGGACCCAGTCATCTACCTTACACCAATGGAGCCATCATCCTTAGCCATGTCTCATATACTAGGTGAGCAGAATCAGCGTGACACACAGTCATCGCAAGGCTCTAGCGTGGTATCTCTCAGTGCGAGCAACTGTTTCTAGCACTGTATCATCTAAAAAAATCATTGTACAAGCTAGGCTTTAGCACATCATCATTATCATAAAACCACATGCGAGCTACACTCCAGCACAGTTTATTAAACATGCAAACATATGCTAGTAAAACCTCCAGCATAATCAAAATCATGAAAACATGTGTGAGCTAAGGCTCCAACACTAGTTCACATCTCAAATTTGATAGGTGGCTATTTTCTCCTTATAAAATCTTAAATCATTTTTATTGACGTAGCATGTTGTCCCATGCTAAACATGTAAAAACTAGCCAGCCTATCCATCATCATTTCTTAGTCACAAAACAATGTCTAGTTGTAAAAACATTAAAAACATGCATGTCAGGCTGTTTTCCTTCTCACATCCCATTTTCACAATTCATACCATAATATATTTCAATTCACTTATGGTTCAATAGCTAAACATAATATTACAAACGTCATAACTACTATAAATCGTTGTAAAATACGTACGAATATCTCTATCGCTAACATACAATCCTTTACCTCGAATCGCGCATGTACTTCTCCTTCATCGCGTTTGCTCTGTTCGGGATCCAGGTTAATCATATTCCAACGTATTCCGATCTACACGTCTAAATCATTAAGTTATTTTCCCTACTTCCCCCAAACATTCACATTTGTCATTTATTTACCTATTCATATTTCTCAAGCCTTTTTTTTTCCATTTCACCTTTTCCACTAGTATCACTATATCTTCTCCATAAATATTTCTTCATGAATTCCCTCTTAATATTACTCACTCATCACTACAATTATCATTTCTATCTATTTTTCACATGCCATACAACCCATAAAGTGTCTAGAACTCACATTTAAAGCTAAAGGTTGAAGAACATTGCTAGCTTAGCTTTTTCCTTAGCCAAACTTGTGGCAGTCTATTCTCCTCCTCTTGACTAAACCAATGTGTGATTTTTGGGTATGTTGTTCTCCTTACTTCAAGGAACAACTTTCCCTTCTTGAGCTTCTTCCAAAACTGGCTAGAATGTTGTGATTTTTGAGTAAGAAAGCTTGATTGTTTTGAGAGAAAAGGATAGGTGCGGGTTTGGTAGGAAAAAAAATCTAATTTTCAGCTCAATCCCGTGCTCTTTTTTATAGATGCAGAGACATGAGATTAATCTGGTCCCTTATGGAGATCGATCTCTGCATGGTTTGGTAGCTTTTTCACCTAACGTAACTACTACCAGTTCGATTTGCTCTTCATGTTGAGATCGATCTGTTATAAGCAAAACTCTTCTTGGAGATCGATCTGCCTCTTGTATGAGATCGATCTGCTCCTCATAGTCCTTAACGAGATCGATATGTTTTGTAAAGGGGGAGATCGATCTGTTGCTTAAGGGAGATCGATCCCTTCTAGGCCGAGACATAAGGAGATCGATCTGTGCCTTTTGAGAGACCGATTCCTTCTAGGCAGAGACTTAAGGAGATTGATCTACCTTCCCATGAGATCGATCTGCCTTGTTTAATTGAATTGATTCCTGACATTTTGTGAGAGGGGATCGATCTCTCATTCATGGGAGATCGATCTGCTCCTCCCTGCACCCCTATTACTGCAGTTTTCTACAGATTTTCACTTTGTAATTCATCCTTAATTGCTTGATACCTTATTTTACGTTCTGTACCCAACCAACGCATGATAATATCCATTTCGTATAGTTTGTAGGCAATGAAACTTGTGCACACACTTGAAATCATGAATTATACATTAGATTCATCATCCTTACATTCTTTTGTCATTTATACACATGTAACAATGTACATTTATATCATACCTTCATAAAAAGACTTATAAAATTACAAGCATTAGATTCCTCCCCTCCTTAGAGAATTTGGTCCTCCAAATTGAATCAAGTTCATTCTTCAAAGGGTTCAGGGTACTTCTCTTTCACCAGGTCCTCTAACTCCCAGGTGGCTTCCTCTGATGTATGATGTTGCCACAGAACCTTAACCAGGGAAATCGACTTGCTCCGTAACACCTTCTCCTTTCTATCCAATATCCATATCTGTTTCTCTATATATGACATATTCTCCTAGAGCTCCAATGACTCATAGCTAATTACATGTGCTTGATCCGGATGGTACTTCCTGAGCATGGAAACATGGAAAACATTGTGAACCTCGGCTAGCTCAAGTGGTAAGGCTAGCCTATATGCTCTATCTCTCACTTTATCCAAAATCTCAAAGGGACCAATATAACGAGGACTTAGTTTTCCTTTCTTCCTAAACCTCATTATTCCCTTTGAAGGAGATACTTTCGAAAATAAAGACTCACCCATAGTGACTCAAGTGGTCTCCGTCTTCTATCAGTATAGCTCTTTTGTCAACTTTGAGATGTTCGCAACCTCTCACATATTATCCGAACGTACTTTGAGGCTTGTCTAACCAAATCGGGAGCAAACAATTATCTTTCACCAACTTCTTCTCAACCAATAGGCGATCGATATCTACGACCATATAGTGCCTCAAAAGGGGCCATACTACTACTTGAGTGATAACTGTTGTTGTAGGTGAACTCAATCAGTGGTAAGTGATCGTCTTATAAGCCTCTAAAATCTAGCACACACGCTCTAAACATATCCTTCAGGGTCTGTATAGTCTTCTCTGACTGACCATCTGTCTGAGGATGAAAAGCGATGCTAAAGCTCAATTGGGTCCCCATCGCTTCCTGAAAATGTCCTAAAAAGTGGAAAAGGAAGCAGTCATCCCTATCAGGAACCACAGTCACTGAGACTCCATGCAGTCTCACTATTTCTCGTACATACAAGTTCGCCAATGCAGTCATGGTATCTATAGATCTCATAGCTAAAAAATGTGTCGATTTCGTTAATCGATCTACTATAACCCAAAAGGCATAGTGGTTCTTACGGGTCCTCGATAAACCCATCACAAAATCCATGGTGACGTGCTCCCACTTCCTTATTTATATCGATAGAGGTCGCAATAACCTCCAGGTTTCTGATGCTCCAACTTAACCTGCTAACAGATGAGACATCTAGCAACATACTCAGTTATATCTCTTTTCATCCCAGACCACCAATATATCTTTCTAAGATTTTGATACATTTTACTGCTCTCCGGATGTACTGTGTATCTCGATGAGTGAGCCTCTGATAAAATCAACTTCCTAAGCTCTGGATCATTAGGTACACACATTCTAGTTCCGAACCTTAGTACTTCATCTGAACTCAATACAAAATCTTTACCCTCACCTTTTTGGATTTGGCTAATTACATCAATACACCATTGATCATTCTGTTGAGCTTGTCAGATTCTCTCAATCAACTCCGGTTCTAATCTCAAGCTGGCTATAATCCCATGACTGCCAATCTTTGGTGGGGTCACATCCAAACTACGGTTTGTGAATTGTTCCAACAACTCGTGCTCCCTAACCATAATATATGATACCAACCCGAGACTCTTTCTACTCAATGCATCGGTAACCACATTCGCCTTCCCCGGGTGGTACAAAATCTCATAATTATAGTCCTTGAGGAGTTCTAACCACCTTCTCTGTCTCATATTCAACTCCTTCTGGAAGAACAAATACTTAAGACTCTTGTGATCTATGAAAATCTAAAATCTATCACCACACAAGTAGTGGCGCTATATCTTTAATGCAAATACTACGATCGCCAACTCCAAATCATGAGTGGGGTAGTTCTTCTCATGATCCTTCAGTTGTCTAGATCCATAAGCAATTACCCTTCCATTCTACATCAAAACACAGCCCAACCCTTGGTGTGAAGCATCCGTGTAAACAGAATAGTTCCTTGAGCTGTTAGGAATAGTAAGAACTGGAGCGGGGGTTAATCTGTGTTTAAGGTCCTGAAAACTCCTCTCGTATGCTTCATCCCATAAAAACTCCACATTCTTCCTCGTAAAACATGTTAACGGAGTAACCAATCTAGAGAAACCCTCTACAAATCTCCTGTAGTAACCAACCAAACCCAAAAAGCTTCTGATTTTTGTGACTGTCCTGGGCTGTTCCGACTGAACAATAGCCTCAATCTTGGATAGATCTATTGATACCCTAGTCTTCGATACAATATGGCCTAGAAAAGAAATTGACTCTAGCCAAAAGTCACATTTACTAAGTTCAGCATACAACTTTCTCTCTCGGAGGGTTTGCAAAACAATCCTTAAGTGCTGCTCGTTATCTTTCTTGGATCTGGAGTACATCACTATATCATCAATGAATACTATCACAAATTAATCTAGGCATAGCTTGAATACCTCATTCATTAAAGCCATAAAGCTGTTGGTGTGTTCGTCAACCAGAAAAGCATCACCAGGAATTCGTAATGACCATTGCGGGTGCGAAAAGCTGTCTTGGGCACATCTTCCTTTTGAATCTTCAATTGATGGTACCTAGACCTTAAATCTATCTTAGAAAAGATCCATGCTCCCTAAAACTGATCCAACAAATCATCAATGCGTGGTAAGGGGTACTTATTCTTGATGGTAGCCTTATTCAACATCTGATAATCAATACATAATCTAAGGCTCCCATCTCTCTTCTTTACAAACAATACCGGAGCTCCCCATGGTGAGATGCTCGGTCTTATAAACCCCTTATCTAGAATATCTTGCAACTGCTTCCTTAATTCCTCTAGTTCAACTGGAGCCATCCTATATGGTGACTTGGATATTGGCTTTGTTTCTGGTGTCAAGTCTATACCAAATTCCATTTCTCTATCCGGTGGCAATCCTGGTAGGTCGTCTGGAAAGACATCGGGAAATTCTCTAACCACAAGAATGTCATCCATATCCAGATGTGTTTTGTTCAAGTCCACTACATAAGCAATAAAACCTTTAAAACAAAATTTACGTCATTTATGTACCAATGCATTGTTCTTGCTACAAAATCAGGATTTCATTACTTCTTATAAAATTTTACCACAGATTTCTCAGGTAATGAAAATGTAACAGTCCTAGAGTGACATTCTAAGACAGCATGATTGGTAGCTAACCAGTCCATTCTCAAGATTACATCAAGGTCATACATATTCAACAAAATCAAATTAACTTTCATGCACTTATCTCCTACTCTCACTTTACAATCTTTATATACCTACTCAACTAATTGACTAACTCTCATTGGAGTACTTATTAACAAAGTCCCATTTAAGTATGTGGGTTTTACAAAACTTGTCAACTTTGATGCACAAGCAGGCAATATGAAGGAATGCGTAGTACCAGAATCAAATAAAGATATAGCTTCCAAATCGAAAATCAAAATTATGCCTTTTATCACCTCAGAAGAGGTATTTGCTGATGTCTGGTTTATCGCATATACCCTACCTTGGCTCACAACTTGCTTCCTTTTTTCTTCAGTCGTGGCTCTCTTCCTTGCAGGAGGTGTAACTGCAGGAACTTTCTTCGACTCCTTACCCTTCAGTAAGACTACCTCAACTGCTTCTGGGCAGTCTCTTGCATAGTGTCCAAGCCTACCACATCTGAAACATCATGTACCCTGAAAATGACAGGGCCTGCTACCATGATATCAGTCACATAGTCTGTACTGATCAGTAGTCGGTCAGGGTCCACCAATCACTATACCCCTAGCTAGGGTTATGGTCGGATGCATAAAAGGTCTAACATCATTCTTCTGTGACTCATCTACCTCTCCTCGATGTTTACCAGCACCTCTCTGTCCAAACCTAACGCTCTTGCCAACTCCTAATTTCCTTGGACCCTTTTCCTTACCCCAACTAAACTCTGAAATATTCAGGTCATAGTCTTGCTCACACAACTGGGCTCGTCATACAGCTTCTTTGTATGCAGTAACATCAAATGGGGCCAGCTTAGCTCTAATCGAAGGCCTGAGTCCATCCACAAACCTGTGAACCCTAATAGCTTCACTCCTGACAGAGTCTGGATCATACCGACCCAATGATGTGAATCGTGACTCGTACTCATCCACTGTTCGGTTCCCTTAAGTCAGATTCAAAAATTTCATTTGCAGTCTGCGTCGAGCAGTATCTGGGATATATTGGTCTCTAAAAGCACCCAAAAACATGCCCCATGTGATCATTGTACCCTGAGCGCTCAAAATAGGCCTTGTAGACTTCCACCAGTGCTTTTCTTCAACTCTCAACATCAAGGCCGCAAGCGCTACTCTCTCAATAGCCAAACATCTACAAAAGTCAAACAACTTCTCCATTTGACTGATCCAATCCTCAGCCACTGCCGGATCCTTTACCCCACTAAAAGAATGAGGCTTAAAATCCATAAAATGCTTCAACCTCTCCATATCACAATCATAACCATGCCCCAAATCAACATCATCATCATACTGTTATGGGGCCACTGGAGGAGGAACTGGCCAATAGGTGGATCTCGTGATCTATCGGGTTTAGGTGGAGCAAGTGCAACATTCTCAGGTTCAGGTATAATTACTGGGGGATTCGGTCCAGTCTGTCCTATCGTACCAAGTATACCCTTCAATCTAGACATGATTTGACCCATCATAGTCATCATCGTATGCATGTCTTCCTCTAATCTAGCTACCCGACAATCGGGAGTCTTTATGTGATCATGGGGTTCGTGACTAGAGGATGATCTACTATTCCTCTTAGTCCTATCATTCTACCCTGAGTTCGTGAGCTCTCTCCCCTCTTGCGGTGTCTCTCAGGCATAACTCACAAGCCTGTTGACTTTCCTGCATTTATAACAAACCCTTAGTTCACTACCCATTCTATATACACATTTGTATCTAAATATCGCACAGTAACTTTGGGATGTACATTTTCTTAATCCTAAATATCGATTCACATTAGACCAACCAAGCTCTGATACCAATCTCTGTCACACCTCAACTCCAGGTGCCTTCAACCATACATATACCACATACGGTTGGGTTGTGAGCCGATGCAATTACTAATTCCATACATTCATAGCGGAAATAATTAAAACTTTAAGACACACACTCTCAGGCATGTGTGTAGATATATAAAATCAATTGTATAAATATAATATCCTTACATAACATCCCCATACAATTTTCTCATTGTCAATGTATGACTGTGCAATACAAAATGATAGATACAAAATACCTAGGTGTATACATTTCTTATATTTTCTCAACTGTTAGGAGCTGACCAACACATAAACCAATTTGGAGACCACCGCACTGCTCTACTTCTCTGTATTTGGAGGAGAAAAATAGTAGGATGAGCAAACCACAGCTCAGTAAGGAAAACGATGTTAACAGGTGGATATTGTACTATCTACATAGCCCATGCATGATAAATAAAATAACATTCATTATAAATGAAGTTTATCAACAGAAAATGCATTTAAACATTTTTCACTCATAGGTATTTTCATAAAACCAATAATCAATAATTCTGTTTAAGAAACGTAACATAAGCACAGTGCTATCACAACACAAACATTCAAAATGAGATATTTATCAATCACAATATCTCTTTTCTTTTTACAAAATCATTTCTTTTCATCAAATCTCTTTCTTTTCTGTGTTTCTCAAATTTCTCTTATCTATGAGACAAGTATGGAAGTTTGGCAAACAAATATCCATGACATTTGGCCATAGTCAGTGATCCCAGGCCTCACAAATCAGATGTGCACAGGGCATCACTCGCCCAAAGGGGGATGGGTCAGTCCTACCCTTCGGCTCATCTCAATCATCATCATCCTCCTCATCACATCACATATACTCATGGTACAATATACACCATGTGTCATCTATGCGATACTCGTTGCCACGTGTACCTAGCACGGTGCATAGTATTCCATGAAAAACTACACAGTTCAACGTATGCCCGTGAACCCAGTCCATCTACCCTACACCAATGGACTCATCATCCTTAACCATGTCTCATATACCAGGCGAGCAGAATCAGCGTGACACACAATCATCGCAAGGCTCCAACGTGGCATCTCTCAGTGAGAGCAACTGCTTCTAGCACTGTATAATCTAAAAAAAATGTTGTACGAGCTAGGCTCCAGCACATCATCATCACTATAAGACCACGTGCGAGCTATGCTTCAGCACAGTTTATCAAACATGCAAACATAAGCTAGTAAAACCTCTAGCATAGTCAAAATCATTAAAACATGTGTAAGCTAAGGCTCTAACACTAGTTCACATCTCAAATCTGATAGGTGGCTATTTTCTCTTTACAAAATGTCAAATCACTTTTATTGACGTAGCATGTCGTCCCATGCTAAACATGTAAAAACTAGCTAGCCTATCTATCATCATCTCTCAATCACAAAATAACGTGTAGTTGTAAAAACATTAAAACATGCATGTTATGCAATTTTCGTACCCACATCCCATTTTCACAATTCATACCATAATACATTTCAATTCACTTATGGCTCAATACCTAAACATAATATTACTAACGTCATAACTACTAAAAATCGCTACAAAATACATACAAATATCTCTATCGTTAACATATAATCCCTTACCTCGAATCGCGCTTGTACTTCTCCTTCGGTGCTTTTGCTCCGTTCGCGATCCAAGTTAATCGTGTTCCGACGTATTTCGATCTACACGTGTAAATCATTAAGTTATTTTCCATTCTTTCCCCAAACATTCGCATTCGTCATTTATTTACCTATTCATATTTCTCAGGCTCATTTTTCCCATTTCACCTTTTCCACGAGTATCACTATATCTTCTCCATAAATATTTCTTCTTGAATTCCCTCTTAAAAAATTACTCAGTCATCACTACAATTATCATTTCTATCTATTTTTCACATGCCATACAGCCCATAAAGTGTCTAGAACTCACATTTAAAGCTTGAAGGTTGAAGAACTTACCTAGCTTAGCTTTTTTCCTTAGCCAAACTTATGGTAGTCTACTATCCTCCTCTTGAAAAAACCAATGTGTGATTTTTAGGTATGTTGTTCTCCTTACTTCAAGGAACAACTTTTCCTTCTTGAGCTTCTTCCAAAGCTGGCTGGAATATGGTGATATTTGAGTGAGAAAGCTTGATTGTTTTGAGAGAAAAGGATAGGTGTGGGTTTGGTAGGAAGAAAATCTAATTTTTAGCTTAATCTCCTGCTCTTTTTTATAGATGCAGAGACATGAGATCGATCTGGTCCCTTATGGAGATCGATCTCTGCATGGTTTGGTAGCCTTTTCACCTAATGTAACTACTACTAGATCGATCTACTCTTCATGTTGAGATCGATTTGTTGTAAGAAAAATTCTTCTTGGAGATTGATCTGCCTCTTCTATGAGATCGATCTGCTTCTCATAGTCCTTAACGAGATCGATCTATGCCTTGTGAGAGATCGATTCCTTCTAGACAGAGACTTAAGGGGATCGATCTGCCTTCCCATGAGATCGATCTGCCTTGTTCAATTGAACTGATTCCTAACATTTGGTGAGAGGGGATCGATCTCTCCTTCACGGGAGATCGACCTGCTCCTCCCCTGCACCCCTATTACTGCTGTTTTCTGCAGATTTTCACTTTGAAATTCATCCTTAATTGTCTGATACCTCATTTTACGTTCCATACCCAACCAACGCATGATAATATCCATTTTGTATAGTTCATAGGCAATGAAACTTGTGCACACACTTGAAATCATGTATTATACATTAGATTCATCATCCTTACATTCTTTTGTAATTTATACACATGTAACAATATACATTTACATCATAGCTTCATAAAAAGACTTGTAAAACTACAGGCATTACAACTTCATTGAGTGAGCCTCTGATAAAATCATCCTCCTGATCTCTGGATCATTGAAAATACATATCCTACCCCTGAACCTCAGTAATCCATCTAAACTCAACTCAAAATCAGTCTCTGTACCCCTTTGTATCTACCCGATAATATCACTGCATTGCTGATCAATCTGCTGAGCCTGTCAGATATGATCTACCAGATCTAGTTTCAATCATAGGCTAGCTACCATAAAGTCATTATTAGTATCAGGCGAGGTCAAATCCAAACTGAGGCTCACAAACTGTTTCAATAGCTCATGTTCCCTAATCGTCATGTATGATACCAACCCGAGGTGTTTCCTACTCAATGTATTGGCTACTACATTCACCTTACCCGAGATGTACAAGATCTCGCAATCATAATCCTTCAGAAGCTCGAGCTACCTCCTCTGTCTCATTTTCAGTTCCTGGTCAGTAAATACTTGAAATTTCTCATCGTAGAGGTAATTGCGCCATATTTTCAAGGAAAATACCACGGTCGCCAACTCTAGAACGTGGGTCGAGTAGTTCTTCTCATGATCCTTCAACTATCTAGATCCATAGGGAACTACCTTCCCATCCTGCATCAGCACATAGTCCAGTCCTCTGTACGAAGCACCTGTATATATAGAAAAACCTCCTGAGCTGGTAGGAATGGTGAGAATCAGAGTTGTAGTTAATATCTTCTTCAACTCCTGAAAACTCTTCTAAGATAGGAAACTGACTAATTAATGATTGTGAGCTGAGGAATCGAGCCTATATGGCGAATACTCGTTGTGGTAGAGGGACTAGAGGTAGGGCTCGAGGCCGTGGTGGTAGACTTGAGAGCCGAGATGATATTGAGCCATTACCTACCCATGAAACTTCAGGTACAACTGAGGTGCGCTTCACGAGGTTAAAGCGTAGACTAGAGATGATAGTGAAGATGTTGGCACAGACGATGCCAGGTAGACATGGATAAGATGCATGAACTGCGACTGGACAGGTAGGTGCACCTGACATGCGTGCACAGCATACACATATTCCACAGCCTACGGATACTTGTACACCCCCATCAGTTTAGGATACGCCTTTTCCTGTCGCTCCGTAACAGAGTAGTAGTGGTTTGGGGTACAGATGTGAGCTGGATCGGTTACGACAGTTCCAAAAGTTTAGACCTCCATCTTTTAGTGGAGTTAAGGACCCAGTTGCTGATGAGGAGTGGATCGGAGAGATGGAGAAGCTATATGGATTCATCAAGTTACGATTCTAAAGATGGTCGCATTTACTGCCTTCCTACTGAAGGGATCGACAGAACATTGGTAGAAGTCCACCAGACCCATATTGAGAGCCCGACATACAGATATCAGTTAGCAGATATTTTTGGATGCCTTTAAAAGGCAGTTTGTTCTAGATACAGTGCAACGAAAACTGCAGGCTGAGTTTTTGGGGTTGAACCAGGGGAACTTATCGGTGGATGAGTATGAGACTAGATTTCTCTCCTTGGGAAGGTATGACCCCGACACCATGTATAGTGAAACTTGAAAGCTCAACAGATTTTTGATAGACTGAGATCGACTCTAAGGTCCAAATGTGTCCCATTGGGTATAGCCACATACGAGGAGGCAGTGCACAGGGCATAACTATACGAGCAGGACTATGAGAGGAATGCTTTCGAGTTTGGAAAGTTTAGTCAAAGCTGAGATAGAGAGAAGAAGAGGCTAGCTAGAGATAAAGGTTTCAGTTATCGAGGAGGGAGGAGACTCTTCGGTAAGAGACCACAGATTAAGGAGGTACGAGAGAGACCTGCTAGACCTCTTGCTTATCTGGCCATAGCTCCAACGAAGGATATTGTCATTAGAGGACAAAGACCCATTACTGAGCAGTGCAATAGATGCAGTAGACATCATAATGGTAGACCTTGTCTGATGACTCCTATAGTGTGTTTCAATGTGGGAAACTTGGGCATATTACTGGAGCTTACCCAGAGATGATCGAGACTACCCCACAGAAGGTATGGAGTTAGAGAGAGCTCCAGTTGATACTTCTGCTTTGAGTAGGAGAGCGATAACAGAGGAGAAAGGCAAGCAAGTGATTGGTCGAGGGTGAGTACATGCTTTGTACCAGGGTACAGCTGATGCTTCATCAGATGTGATATAAGGTTTTATTGTGTATGTCGTTGATAAGGATAACGCACATCCGAAGTTGGTAGATATTCTTATGGTTTGTGAGTTTCCAGATATCTTTTCAGATGAATTACCAAGATTGCCACTAGATAGAGAGATGGAGTTCTGTATAGATTTGGTGCCTGGTATTGAGCCTATATCGAAACCACCATACCGCATGGCTTTAGTTGAGCTAGAGGAGCTCAAGAGACAGTTACAGGAGATGTTGGATAAGGAGTTCATCAGACTAAGTGTTTCACCTTGGGGAGTACTGATTTTGTTTGTGAAGGAGAAGGATGGAAGCCTCCGATTGTTTATTAACTATAGATTATTGAATAAGGCTGCCATCAAGAATAGGTATCTCCTTCCACGCATTGACGACTTGTTAGATCAGCTTGAGGGAGCACAGGTATTTTCTAAGATTAATATGAGGTCTGGGTATTATCAGTTGAGAGTTCGGAGTGGATATGTAACCAAGACAGCGTTTTAGACCCGATATGACCATTATGATTTCTTGATTATGTCATTCAGATTGACAAATGCTCTCGCAGCTTTTATGGATTTGATAAACGATGTGTTCAAGCCATACCTAGATCAGTTTGTTATCATCTTTATCGATGACATTTTAGTGTATTCGAAGTCTTAGGAAGAGCACGAGTAGCACCTGAGGATCGTATTACAGACTCTTCGAGAGAAGGAGTTGTACGTTAAACTTAGTAAGTGTGACTTCTAGTTGAGAGAGATCTCATTTTTGGGACACGTGTTAAGGGATGGTGTATAAGTAGATCCATCCAAGATAGAGGCTGTAGTTCAGTGGGAACAGCTAAGGACAGTTATCGAGATCAGAAGTTTCTTAGGGTTAACAGGATATTGTCGGAGATTCGTTGAGGGATTTTCGAAGTTAACTGTTCTGTTGACACATTTCACTCGAAAGAGTGTACTGTTCGTATGGAACAAGGATTGTGAGAGGAGTTTTTAGGAGCTGAAGAGTCGATTGACCACCACTTCGATTCTCACTATCCCTACCAGCTCATGAGGATTTGCAGTGTATACCGATGCTTCACATCAGGGACTGGGCTGTGTATTGATGCAGGATGGGTGGGTAGTTACTTCTGGATCTAGACAGCTGAAGGACCATGAGAAGCACTATCCAACCCACGATTTGGAGTTAACGGCAGTAGTGTTTGCGTTGAAGGTATGGTGCCACTAATTGTATGGTGAGAAATTTTAGATATTCACCGACCATAAGAGCCTCAAGTATCTATTCTCGTAGAAGGAGTTGAACCATAGGTAGAGAAGATGGCTAGAGCTCCTGAAGGACTATGATTGTGAGATACTTTATCATCCGAGTAAGGCTAATGTTGTAGCTGATGCTTTGAGTAAGAAGAGCTTAGGGATGATATCGTATATGATGGTCAGGGAACACGAGCTATTAGAATAGTTTGCTAGCCTCAGTTTGGGTGTTGTGCCTTCTGACATGGATACAGGCTATGTGATAGCTAGTCTACGCTTGGAGCCAGATCTGTTGGACAAGATCAGATAGGTTCAGCAGATTGATCCATATTATGTCGAGATAACTAGTCAGATGTAGACAAGCACGGTGACTGATTTTGAGTTGAGATCTGATGGATTGCTGAGGTTTAGAGGTAGATTATGCGTTCCCAATAACCCAAAGCTCAGGAGATTGATATTGGGAAAGCTCATTCGTCGAGGTATACGTTACATCTGGGGAGTAACAAGATATATCAGAACATCCGAAATGTGTACTGGTGGTGAGGTATGAAGAAAGACATGGTAGAGTTTATGGCAAGATGTCTCGTATGTCAGCAGGTGAAGGTTGAGCATCAGAAGCCTACAGGGTTATTGTAGCCTTGACCTATACCGAAAGGAAATGAGAGCATATCACCATGGATTTTATGATGGGTTTACCAAGGACCTGTAGGATTCACGATGCTATATGGGTGATCATTGACAAACTGACGAAGTCAGCCTACTTGCTAGCTATGAGAGCTACCAATACTCTGAGTTCATTGGCAGAGCTGTACGTACGCAAGGTAGTGAGGTTACATGGTGTTCTAGTGAGTACAATCTCTGATAGGGATTCCAGTTTCACTTCCCACTTTTGGGAATATTTTCAGGAAGCTATTAGAACCCAGTTGAGTTTGAGCACCAATTTCCATCATTAGACAGATGGTCAGTCAGAGAGGACTATACAGACTTTGGAGGACATGTTGAGAGCATGTGTGCTAGGTTTTAGAAGCTCATAGGATGATCACTTGCCACTAGCCAAATTCGCCTACAACAACAATTATCATTCGAGTATCGGGATGGCACCGTATGAGGCTTTATATGGTCGTAGATGTCGTTCCCCTATCGAATGGGAAGAAGTGGGTGACCAAACTATTTTCGCTCCTGATTTGGTTACACAAGCCTCTAAGGATGTCTGTTTGATTGTAGAGAGACTAAGGACAGCTCAGAGAAGATAGAAGAGTTACGTTGACATGAGACGAAGGCCACTAGAGTTTGCAGTTAGTGAATCAATGTTTCTGAAAGTTTCTCCAACCAAGGGTATAACGAGATTTGGAAAGAGAGGAAAGCTAAGTCCTCGCTACATTGGACCCTTTGAGATACTTGATTGAATGGGAGATAAGGCCTATAGGTTGGCATTGCCACTAGACTTATCAGATGTACATAACGTCTTCCACATTTCAATGCTTCAGAAGTATCACCCGGATCTGGCACATGTGATTAGTTATGAGCTGTCGGATCTCAGAGAGGACATGTCATATGTTGACAGACCGATTCAGATATTGGATACGAAGGTGAAAGTCTTGAGATTGAAGACTATCATATTAGTGAAGGTTCTCTGGTAGCATCACACTTTAGAGGAGGCTATTTAGGAGCTAGAGAGTCTAAGGTGAGAGAAGCACCCCCAGCTGTTTGACAACTGACTTGGTTCTAATTTAGAGGACCAAATTTTCTTAGTTGGGGAGGATTGTAAGATCTGTATTTTTATGTATCTTGTTCCTTATGATTTATATATGTACAAACATTGTATTAAGTTATTTGAATCATAAGAAGAGTATTTACTTGATTTAAGTGTTAGTGAAATGCTTTAACACTTATAAGCTACATAAAAGTTGAAAAAGGGCTATAAGAGCCACAAGCTAAATTGAGTGAATCTAAATCATTCTAACTGAAGAGAAGAACTTAAAATGAGAAAATATAGAGAGCTCATGGAGGAAAGTCAGTTTGATTTAGTTGTGAACACAGAGAACAAGAGTAAAAGCAAAAAAAGGGCAAAACGGTCCATTTCAGCTTTTTGAGGTATTTTAGGTGTATTCACCTACCAAAAACGGGCAAAACATAAAGAAAAGAGTGTAAACCATAATATAGGACACTTTTGGATTTTTGAGCAAAACTCAAACATGGTCAATAGTCCAGAAAAGTCAACTGTAGTTAAGAAAAGTGGACTTTGACCATAGTTGACTAACCATGGTTAAAAATTAGCATGAGTATGGAGAAAAATTTGGAGAACAATATTTTTGGTCAGAATACAAGATAATCATCCCCTGAAGTCAGGAAAATTTATTTAATCGAAATCTGGATTAAATTTAATGGGTAAAAACGTAATGGGCAAAAGTGGAAAATCTTAAAGCCCATTAAAGTATAATAAGTGTGGATCGAATTTCTTAGGTCAATTAGACCAAATTGTTGGACCAATTTGTAGGCCCAATATTTAGACAATTTAAGGCCCGATGTATAGTAAACATTTCATCCCGAAAGCCCATTTGGAAGCCCCAAACTGAGAGGCCCAAAAGCTGGCCCAAATTGGTAAAAATTAATCCCATTAGTAAAAGGTAACCATAGCCAAATTGGTAACTACTACCTAAACCAATTCAATTCAAACTTGTTAGCTGAAAAGTTAGGCTTAATAACTAATTAATTGACTTATAAAATCAGCCAACACAACTTCATCTTCTTCCTTAAGAATTCAGCAAAGAGAAGAAACCATTAAAACACACATAGTCAAGCTTTCTCTCACTAGAAATCACTAGGAAAAATGCATATTTGGAACTTGCAATCTTCATGAAAGTTGTTCAAAATTGAGAAAGGATCAACATATGTTGGAATTGGCTGTCAAGGAGCCAAAGTGAGCAAATCGAGAAGCTTCAAAGTTTCGACCAAGTGTGAAAGTGCAAGCTAGGTATAATTTCAAGCTTTCAAATTCATATATGTTGATGTATGAATTATTCTATGTTGATTGGTATATGTTTTAAGCATTGAAACACATGAAATCACTATGAACATGGATTGGCCGATAGTGGGTAGTGATAAATTGATGAATGCCCATATGATTTTAAGGCATGTATGAGTTAATATACATGTGTTTATGATTATGGTATAGTTAGAATAAATCAATTTGATCAATTGGTGGATAAATTAAGTTGGCATTCAAGGTGTTTGATAAAATTCCTAAATGAACTAAGTTAAGCTTAAGGACATTACCAACCAAGTGTTTATGAAAATACCTAAGAGAATGGCTAGTCAAATAGCTGACGGTGGCGTAGTGCTCAGCATGGCTAGACATGCGTGGTTCTCGGCCATGGCATGTGGTCGAGAGGTCCAATGGGCCAAGCCCAATTGGTTTCAGCCCAATGTGATGTAATGGGTCTCGGATAAGCCTAATAAGAGTTGGTGGGCCCCACAAGCCCAATAGGCCCAATGAAAATAAATAGTAAAATGGTAATGGGCTTAAGGCAGAATTAGGCCCATTAAGGTTTATCAAAGCCCATTAAGTGAAATAGACAGTACTAAATGTGAAATTCTGTAGGAAAAGTAAAATTAACTGATGAATGGTTATATGTAGATCCAGAGATTGTTGGAGGAGCTAATCGGACTGCTGGATCGAGCAGTTTTGAGAAAGTAAAATATCTCGAGTGATTTCGGGTAAGGAACTTTTGTGAGTAGTTAGAGATACCTGAACGTATTTTCATCTCCTTTTACATTCACTTAAAAACTTTGAGGGTCAGAGAAAGTGAATAATAATTATAGCGACCCGATAGTGGCAAATTACGATTTTGCCCCTAGTTAGGAAAAAAGTCAACTTTTAGGAAAAGTTGTAAAAAGCATGGATACCACATTTATGAGTGTTTTTACCGCTGTTTAGCAGAAGAGTAGGTAGATGGGCTAATGTTTTCATGGTTGATGAGAAATACCACACTTTATAGTGTTGATTTTGATATTTTGAAAATCATCCCTTTTTAAAGAGCCATCTATCAAATTATGTGAGAATAAATCATGCTAGAGCACAACTCACACTTGATTTTATATGTTTTCCACATATTAGTGCTGATGTATGATTCGCACTAGATTTCCATGACATGCATGACAGAGTGTTGGAGCTATTGCTCGTACTCAATTTTATACGATTTATGAATGATAGAGTGCTGGAGCTATTGATTGTACTCAGTTTTATATGTTTTATGCATAGCATGGTACTGGAGCAATTGCTCGTACTTGATTTGAAACATGAACTATGTATAACCTAGTCCTAGAGGGTTACTCGCACTAGAGTTCGAGTTTGTGATCTGTGAAATAGTGTTTGAGCGAAGTGTCAACTGAGAGTCGCGCTCAAAGGCGCGCACTGTAGTTTTATGTGATATTTAAGACATGTTGAAAACCATGTTGATTTCCTCGTGTAGACTGAGTGTCACACTGTGAGATGTTCGCATGTGGATTTAGAGATGTGGTATTGATTATCCATTAAGATAAGGTCTACGGGTGTATGTTGTACCGTGTATGTGTCATGGGGTACGTTATACTGTGTGTTGTTGTGATGTGTATGAGGAGTTGAGGAATTGATAGCTGGTGGTTGTGATGGACTGACCCCCCTTCCATTACAGCAGTGATTTCCCCATTATAGGATATGGCCATAGTCCAGGATATTGTTGCATTTAACCACATAGTCTCACATGATATATCATTTGATTTATTTATGATACGGATAGACCGGAGGGATGGGTCGAAATCCGATTGTTGTGTTGTGAATGATTTAATTGCCATATTTAATGTGATTTGAATTTAAATGGAAAGATTTATCTAAAGGCATTGTGAAATTGTAAAGATGCATTGTTTTACACGAAATGCCTACATTTGAGAACTAAGCATGATTTCTGTACATGGGATTTAATCTGTACAAGTATATGTAATGCCTGTAGTTTTACACATATTTCTTATGAAGCTATGATGTATGTGCACATTATTACCTATGTATAAATAATAAAGGATGTGGGAATTATGAAATTTAATGTACTATCCATGATTTTAAGTTGTGTGCACAAGTTTTATTGCCTATGAATATTATGGAATGGATACTATTATACGTTGGTTGTGTACGGAATCTAAAATGAGGTATTAGGCGATTTAGGATGAATTACACATTGGAAATCTGCAGAAAACTGCAGTAATAAGGATGTAGGGGAGGAGCAGATCTATCCCCTCTCACGAAATGTCAAGTATCAGTCGATTGGAATAAGGCAGATCGATCTCCTTAAGCTTCTTTCTAGCATAAATCTATCTCTCACAAGGAACAGATCGATCTCCCATTTACTAATAGATCGATCCTCAGAAGAATTCTGCTTGCAACATATTGATCTCATCATGAAGAGCAGATCGATCTGGTAGTAGTTATGTTAGGTACAAGGACTACCAAACCATGCAAAGATCGATCTCCACAATGGACCAAATCGCTCTCATGTCTCTGCATCTATAAAAAGAGCATGGGATTGGACTAAAAATCAGACTTTCTTTCTTACTAAACCCGCACCTATCCTTTTCTCTCAAGGAATCAAGTTTTCTCACACTAAATATCACTACATTCCAATCAAATTTGGAATAAGCTCAAGAAGGGGAAGTTGTTCCTTGAAGTAAAGAGAACAACATACCTAAAAATCACATATTGGTTTGATCAAAAGGAGGAGAGTAGATTACCACAAGTTTGACCAAGGAAAAAGCTAAGCTAGGTAAGTCATTTAACCTTCAAGCTTTAAATATGAGTTTCTAGACATTTGTGGGTTGAATGGTATGTGGAATCTTGATAAAAATGATATTAGAAGGGTGAAAACATCAAGTCTTAAGGAAGGGTAAGAAATGATGATTGTAGTGATGAGTGAGTAATAATAAGAGGGATTTATAAAGAAAAACTCATGGAAAAGTTATGGAAAAACTTAAGAGAAGGTATAGTGATATTGGTACGAAATGTAAATATCTAAAGGAAGTAACTAAATGATAAAATGTGCAGACTGTGGAAATACAACGGAGAACAACTCGTCCGGATCACAGACAATGAACACAAGTGAAGGCGATATCGGTGTGATTCGAGGTATGGGATTATATGTTAGTGATAGAGATATTCGTACGTATTTTACAGCGATTTCAGTAGTTATGACGCTAGAGCTACTATGTTTAGCTATTGAGCCATTAAGTGGTATAAAATTGTGAAATGTATTATCGTATATATTGTGAAAATGGGATGTGGTAAGGAAAATAGCATGACATGCATGTTTTAATGTCTTTACAACTATATATTGATTTTGTGACTGAGAAATGAAGATGGATAGGCTGGCGAGTTTTACGTGTTTAGAATGGAACGGCATGCTACGTTAATAAACACGATTTGAGTCTTTAAAAGAGAAAAATAGCTTCCTATTAGATTTGAGATGTGAATTGGTGTTGGAGCCTTGGCTCACACTTGTTTTTGATGATTTTGACTATGCTAGAGATTTTACTTGCATATGTTTTCAAGATTTGATAAACCGTGCTGGAGCGTAGCTCGTACATGGTTTATGGTGTTGATAATGTGCTAGAGCCTAGCTCGCATAATGATTTGAGATGATACAGTGCTAGAAGCAGTTGCTCGCATTGAGAGATACCACGCTGGAGCGTTGCGGAGGCTGTGTGTCAAGCTGATTTTGCTCGCCTAGTATATGAGACATGGTTTAGGATGATGAGTCCATCGGTGTAGGGTGGATGGACTGGGTCTACAGACGTACGATGTACCGTTAGTTTTCCAGGGAATACTATGTACTGTACTGTGTGCACGCGAGCACGAGTATCGCATAGATGACACATGTAGTACGTTGTACTGTGACTATATGTGATATGATGAGGAGATGATGATGATGATTGAGATGAGCCGAAGGGTAGGACTGACCCATCCCCCCTTCAGGCAACTGATGCCATGTACACACCTGATCAATGAGGCCTGGGATCACTGACTATGGCCATATGTCGTGGATATTTGTTTGCCTAAACTTTCCTACCTATCTCAAAGATAAGAGATTGAGAAAATCAGAAAATCAGAAAAGAGAGAAATTTGATGAAAAGAAAAGATTTGTGATAAGAAAAGAGATATCTTGATTTGAATGCTTGTGCTGTGATAGCATTATTTTATGACATGTTTTCAAATAGAAGCATTAAGCATTGGTTTTTATGAAAATGCCTATGAGAGAAGAATGTTTTAAATGCCCTTTTTCCATTTATATTTTCATTTATAATGAAAGATGATTTTGTTGATCATGCATGGGCTATGTAGATAGTACGGTATCTACCTGTTAGCATCTTTTTCCTTACTGAGCTATGGTTTGCTCATCCCACTATTTTCCCTCGCCAGATACTGAGATAAGAAATGTAATATGTATATGTATATGTTGGTTTTGTGTTGGTCAACTCCCACCAGTTGCTAGGGTATAAGAAATGTATACACATGCATTTTGTATCTATCATATTGTATCGCATAGTCATACATTGAAAATGAGAAAAAAATGTATAGGGATGTTGTGTAAAGATATTATATTTATACAATAGATTGTGTATATCTACACACATGCCTGGGAGTGTGTGATTTTAAGTTTCAAGTATTTCAACTATAAATTTATGAAATTTGTAATTATATCGGCTCACAGCCCAACTGTAAGTGGTATATGTAATGCTTGTAATGCTACAAGGATATCTTAAAAGGCTATGATGTATATATGTATATGTATATGTACATTGTTACTAGTGTATAAATAATAAAGGATGTAAGTAATTATGAGATTTAATGAAACATCCATGATCTTAAGTTATGTGCATAAGTTTTATTACCTATGAACTATAGGGAAGGGATGTCATTATACGTTAATTCTACACGGATCGTAAATTTAGGTATGAAGTAAATAATGATGAGTATGCATTGGAAAATCTGAAGAAAAATGCAGAAATAAGGGTGCAGGGGATGAGAGATCGATCTCATATGAAGGAGTGATCAATCCCCTCTCATGAAATGCCATGAATTAGTGCAAACAGGACAGATCGATCTCATAGGGAAGGAAGATCAATCTCCTTAAGTCTCTGTCCGGAAGGAATCGATCTTTCACAAGGCACAGATTGATCTCCTTAAGCCTCGGCCAAGATGAGATCGATCTCCCTTAAGCAACAGATCGATCTCCATGAAGGATTTTACTAGCAAACAGATTGATCTCATCATGAAAGTAGATCGATCTGGTAGTAGTTACATTTGGAAAAAAAGGACTACCAAACCATGCAGAGATCGATCTCTATAAGGGCCTGGTCGATCTCATGTATCTGTATCTATAAAAGGAGCACGGGATTGAGCTGAAAACTCAGATTTCTTCCCCACCAAACCCGCATCTGTCATTTTCTCTCTACGAAACCAAGCCTTCTCACTCTAAATATCACTACACTCCAACTAGAATCTGAAGAAGCTCAAGAAGGGAAAGTTGTTCCTTGAAGTAAGGAGAACAACATACCCAAAAATCACACGTTGGTGTGACCAAGAGAAGGAGTTTTGGCTACCACAAGTTTGGGCTAAGGAAAGAGACTAAGCTAGGTAACCTCTTCAACCTTCAAGCCTAAAATATATGATTACTAGACATTTATTGGGTTGAATGGTATGTGAAATATTGGTAGGAATGATGATTGTACTGATGAGTGAGTAATATTAAGAGGAATTTATGAAAGGAAATCCATGGAAAAGTGATGAAAGACTTAAGAGAGGATATAATGATACTAGTGGGAAATGTGAGATATGATTTTAAGGATTGGGAAGTATGAATTGATAAATAAATGACAATATGGAGGTTTAGAAGAAGGAAAGGAAAAAAACTTAATGATTTACACGTGTAGATTGAAATACGTGGAACACGATTAACTCGGATCAGGAACGGAGCAAATGAGACAAAGGGAATACAAGTGCGATTCGAGGTAAAGGACTATATGTTAGCGATAGAGGTATTTGTATGTATTTTACACCAATTTTAGTAGATATGACGCTAGTAATAGTACGTTTAGCTATTGAGCTATGAGATGATATGAGATTATGAAATGTATTATGGTGTATATATTGTGAAAATGGAATGTGGGAAGGAAAACAGCATGACATGCATGTTTTTAATACATTTACATCTATACGATGTTTTTGATGTTTTCTCAACTATATGCTGATTTTGTAATTGAGAAATGATGATTGATAGGTTGGCTAGCTTTACATGTTTAGCATGGAACGGCATGCTTATGAGACATGGTTCAGGATGATGAGTCTATCGGAGTTGGGTGGATGGACCGGGTCCATGGTCATACTTTGAACTGTGTAGTT
This sequence comes from Firmiana major, assembly GCA_033439115.1. Classification (NCBI taxonomy): domain Eukaryota; kingdom Viridiplantae; phylum Streptophyta; class Magnoliopsida; order Malvales; family Malvaceae; genus Firmiana; species Firmiana major. The sequence continues at coordinate 48,689,446 of CM065905.1, forward strand.
GTCCGTTAGAATACTATGTACCATGCTGGGTGTACGTGAGTATGAGTATCGTGTAGATGACACATGGTGTACCTTATACTGTGAGTATATGTGATATGATAAGGGAGATGATGCTGATTGAGATGAGCCGAAGGGTAGGACTGACCCATCCCCCCTTCAAGCAAGTGATGCCTTGTACACACCTGATCAGTGAGGCCTGGGATCACTGACTATGGCCATATGTCATGGATATTAGTTTGCCAAGAATTCCATGCTCGTCTCAGAGATAAGAGAAATTGAGAAACTCAGAAGAGAAAGAGATTTGATGAAAAGAAATGATTTGAGAAAAGCAAAGTGATATTGTGATTTGATAAATCTCTTGATTTGAATGCTTGTGCTGTGATAGCATTATTTTATGACATGTTTTTAAATGGAAGTATTGAATATTAGTTTTTATGAAAATGCTTATGTGAGAAGCATGTTTAAATGCATTTACTAGTGATATTTCCATTTATATTGAGACATGGTTTTGTTATTTCATGCATTAGATATGTAGGAAGTAAAATATCTACTTGTTAGCATCCTTTTTCCTTACTGAGCTATGGTTTGCTCATCCTACTATTTTTCCCCCTCCAGATACTGAGAAGTAGAGCCGTGTGGTGATCTCTAGTTCCCTGTTTGTGTTGGAAAGCTCCCACCAGTTGCAAAGGTATAAAGATTTGTATACACATGAGCATTTTTATATCTATTATAATGTATCGCACAGTTATGAACTGAAAAGGTGAACATTTGTATGGGGATGTTATGTAAAGATAAATTGTTATACAATTGATTTTGAATATTTACACACGCCTAGGAGTGTGTGAATTAAAGTTTTAAATTTTTCTGCTATAAGTGTATGGAATTTAGTAATTACATTGACTCACAGCCCAATCGTTAGTAGTATATGTATAGATAAAAGGCACCTAGAAGTGGGGTGTGATAGATTTGGTATCAGAGTTTGGTTGGTCTAATGTGAGTCAATGTTTAGGACTAAGAAACATATATCCCCAAGTTACTGTGCGATATTTAGATACAAATGTGTATACGGAGCTAGTAGTGAATTAAAAGATTATTATAAATGCAAGAAAGTTATCAGGCTTGTGAGTTATGCCTGAGAGACACCGTAAGAGGAGAGAGAGCTTAAGAGCTCAGGGGCGAAACGATAGGACTGAGAGGCACAGTAGACCGTCCTCTAGTCATGAGCCCCAGGAACAGATAGAGGCTTTCGATCCTTGGATAGCCCGATTAGAGTAAGATATGCGTACGGTGATGACCATCATGGGTCAAATTATAGCTAGGTTTGAGGGTATACCTGGTACAAAGGGACAGGCTACACCGAATCCCCTAACAGATGCATAACAACCTGAGAATGCTGCACCTGCACAACCTGAACTGGTTAGGCCACCAAATCCCCGTATTCGACCAGTACCTCCTCCAGTAGCCCCACAACAATATGATGATGATGATTTGGGGAATGGATATGATTGTGATATGGAGAGGTTGAGGCATTTTATGGATTTCAAGCCTCTTTCTTTTAGAGGGGTAAAGGATCCAGCAGTGGCTGAGGACTGGATAAGCCAGATCAAGAAATTGTTCGATTTCTGCAGATGTTCGGCTACGAAAGGAGTAGCACTTGCGGCCTTTGTACTGAAAGGAGAAGCAGAGCACTGGTGAAAGTCCACCAAGCCTATTTGTAGAGCTCAGGGTATGGTAATCACATGAAATATGTTTTAGGGTGCTTTCATAGAACAATATATCCCAAATACTGCTTGACGTAGGTTACAAATGGAGTTTTTGAATCTGACTCAAGGGAATCGAACAGTGAATGAGTACGAGTCACGATTCACCTCATAGAACTGATATGATCCGGACTCTATTCGAGGTGAAGCTATTAGGGTCTGCAGATTTGTGGATGGACTGAGGCCTTCGATTCGAGCTAAGTTGGCCCCGTTTGATGTCACTACATATAGAGAGGCTATGCGACGGGCCCAGTTGTGTGAGCGGGACTATAACTTGCAAATTTCAGAGTTCAATTGGGGTAAGGACAAGGGTCTGAGGAAATTGGGGGTTGGCAAGAGTGCTAGGTTTGGACAAAGAGGCGCTGGTAAACGTTAGAGAGAGACAAATGAATCTCAAAAGAAGGCTGCTAGGCCATATGTGCATCCGACTCTGACACCAGCTAGAGGTATAGTGATTAGTGGACCCTGGCCGATTATTGACCAATGCGCAGTATGTGGTCAATATCATGGTGGTAGGCCTTATCACTTTCAGGGTACACGATGCTTCAGATGTGGTAGGCTTGGCCACTATGCAAGAGATTGCCCAGAAGCAGTTGAGGCAATCCCACATAAGGGTAAGGAGCCGGAGAAAGTTCCTACAGTTACACCTCTTGCAAAGAAGAGAGCCACAGTTGAAGAAAAAGGGAAGCAAGTTATGAGTCAAGGTAAGGTATATGCAATAGACCAGGCATCAGCAGATACCTTTTTTGAGGTGATAAAAGGTACAATCTTCATTTTTAATTTGGAAGCTATAGCTTTGTTTGATTCTGGTGCTACGCATTCCTTTATATTACCTGCATGTGCATCAAAGTTGACAGGTCTTGTAGAACCCACATACTTAAATGAGACTTTATTAATAAGTACTCCAATGAGAGTTAGTCAATTAGCTGAACAAGTATACAAAGAGTGTAAAGTGAGGGTAAGACAGAAGTACACGACAGCTAATCTGATTTTGTTGAAAATGTATGACTTTGATGTAACCTTGGGAATGGATTGGTTAGCTACCAATCATGCTATCTTAGACTGTCACTCTAAGTCTATTACATTTTCCCTACCCGAGAAACTTGTTGTAAAATTTTGTGAGAAGTAATGAGATTTTGATTTTGAAGCAAGCAAAGTGCATTGGTATATAAATGACATGAATGTTGTTTTGAAGGTTTTATTGCTTATGTGGTGGATTTGGACAAAACACATCCGGATATAGATGACATTGCTGTGGTTAGAGAATTCCCTAATGTCTTTTCAGACGACTTACCGGGATTGCCAACGGATAGAGAAATGGAATTTGGTATAGATTTGACACCTGAAATAGAGCCAATATCCAAATCACCATACAGGATGGCTCCAATTGAGCTAGAGGAATTAAGGAAGCAATTGCAAGATATGCTAGATAAGGGGTTTATAAGACTGAGCGTCTCACTATGGGAAACTCCGGTATTGTTTGTGAAGAAAAGAGATGGGAGCCTCAGGTTATGCATTAACTATCGGATGTTGAACAAGGCTACCATTAAGAATAAATACCCCTTGTCGTGCATCAATGATTTATTAGATCAGCTTTAGGGAGCGCAGATCTTTTCCAAGATAGACCTAAGGTCTGGGTATCATCAATTGAAGATTCGGAAGAAGGTTGTACCAAAGACAGCTTTTTGCACCCGCTATGGCCATTACGAAATCCTGGTGATGCCTTCCAGGTTGACAAATATGCCAACAGCTTTTATGGCTCTAATGAATGTGATATTCAAGCCATACCTGGACCAATTCATGATCATTTTCATTGATGATATATTGGTGTATTCAAGGTCCAAGGAAGATAATGAACAACACTTAAGGATTGTACTGCAAACCCTCCGAGAGAGAAGGTTGTATGCCAAATTTGGTAAATGTGACTTTTGGGTAGAGCAGATTTCTTTTCTAGGCTATGTTGTATCGAAGGATGAGGTGTCAGTGGATCCATCCAAGATTGAGGCTATTGTTCAGTGGGAACAGCCTAGGACAATCACTGAGATAAGAAGTTTTTTGGGTTTAGCAGGTTACTATAGGAGATTTGTAGAGGGTTTCTCTAGATTGGCTACTCCGCTGACACGTCTTACGAGGAAGAATGTGGAGTTTACGTGGGATGAAGCGTGTGAGAGGAATTTTCAGGAACTTAAGCGCAGATTAACCATCGCACCAATTCTTATCGTCCCTAACAGCTCAGGGAACTACTCTGTTTATACAGATGCTTCACATCAAGAACTAGGCTATGTTTTGATGCAGAATGGAAGGGTAGTCACTTATGGATCTAGACAGCTAAAAGATCATGAGAAGAACTATCCTACTTACGATTTGGAGTTGGCAGTCGTAGTATTTGCATTGAAGATATGATGCCACTACTTGTATGGTGAGAGATTTCAGATCTTTACGGATCACAAGAGTCTTAAGTATCTGTTCTAATAGGAGTTAAATATGAGATAGAGAAGGTGGTTAGAACTCCTCAAAGACTATAATTGTGAGATTTAATACCACCCGGGGAAGGCGAATGTGGTTGCCGATGCATTGAGTAGAAAGAGTCTCGGGTTGGTATCATATATGATGATTACGGAGCACGAGTTATTGGAACAATTCACGAGCCTTACCTTGGACATGACCATACCTGAGATTGGCAGTTATAAGATTACAGCTAGCCTAAGATTAGAACCAGAGTTGATTGAGAGAGTCCAACAAGCTCAGCAAAATGATCAATGGTGTAATGATATGATTAGCCAAATTCAGAAGGGTAAGGGTACAAAATTTGTATTGAGTTCAGATGGAGTACTAAGGTTCACAAATAGAATATGTGTTCCTAAGGATTCAGAGCTGAGGAAGTTGATCTTATCAAAGGCTCACTCATCGATATATACAGTACACCCGGGGAGTAGTAAAATGTATCAGAATCTCCAAAAAGTATACTGGTGGTCTAGGATGAAAAGAGATATAGCTGAGTATGTTGCTAGATGTCTCATCTGTCAGCAGGTTAAGGTAGAACATCAGGAACCAGGAGGATTATTGCTACCTCTACCGATATCGACATGGAAGTGGGAACACGTCACCATGGACTTTGTGATGGGGTTACCGAGGACCCATAAGAACCATGATGCTATTTGGGTTATTGTAGATCGATTAACGAAATTCGTACACTTTTTAACCATGAGGTCTATAGATACTTTGAGTGCACTAGCAAACTTATATGTATGGGAGATAGTGAGATTGCATGGAGTCCCAGTGAGTGTTGTTTCTGATAGGGATGCCCACTTCACTTCCCACTTTTGGGGACATTTTCAAGAAGCGATGGGGACCCAATTGAGCTTTAGCACCGCTTTTCATCCTCAGACAGATGGTTAGTCAGAGAGGACTATACAGACCCTAGAGGATATATTGAGAGCATGTGTGCTGGATTTTAGAGGCTCTTGGGACGATCACTTGCCATTGATTGAGTTCGCATATAATAACAGTTATCACTCAAGTATTAGTATGGCCCCTTGTGAGGCACTATATGGTTGTAGATACCGATCACCTATTTGTTGGGAAGAAGTTGGTGACAGACAGTTGCCTTCTCCAGATTTAGTTAGACAGCCTCCGAGGATGTTCAGATAATATGTGAGAGGCTGGGAACAGCTCAAAGTCGACAAAAGAGCTATGTTGACAGGAGACAGAGACCACTTGAGTTTGATGTGGGTGAGTCTGTATTTTTTAGAGTATCTCCTTCTAAGGGAATAACGAGGTTTAAGAAGAAAGGAAAACTAAGTCATCGATACATTGGTCCCTTAAAGATTTTGGATACAGTGGGAGATAGAGCATATAGGCTAGCCTTACCACTTGAGCTAGCAGAAGTTCACAATATCTTCAATGTTTCTATGCTTCGGAAGTACTACTTGGATCCAACACATGTAATTAGCTATGAGCCATTGGAGCTCAAGGAGGATATGTCGTATGTGGAGAAACCAATCAGGATATTAGATAGAAAAGAGAAGGTGTTGAGGAACAAGTCGATTTCATTGGTTAAAGTCCTATGGCAGCATCATACATCGGAGGAAGCCACTTGAGAGTTAGAGGAGCTGATGAAGGAAAAATATCCCCAACTTTTTAAGGAATAGACTGGGTTCAATTTGGAGGACCAAATTTTCTAAGGAGGAGAGAAATGTAATGCCTGTAACGCTATAAGGATATCTTAAGAGGCTATGATGTATATATGTATATGTATATGTATATTGTTACTAATGTATAAATAATAAAGGATGTGAGGAATTATGAGATTTAATGAAACATCCATGATTTTAAGTTGTGTGCACAAGTTTTATTACCTATGAACTATAAGGAAGGGATGTCATTGTACATTAATTGTGTACGGATCGTAAATTTAGGTAAGAAGTAAATGAGGATGAGTATGCATTGGAAAATCTGCAGAAAAATACAGAAATGGGGGTGCATGGGGTGAGAGATTGATCTCATATGAAGGAGAGGTCGATCCCCTCTCAAGAACTGCCATGAATTAGTGCAATACAACAGGGCAGATCAATCTCATAGGGAAGGAAGATAGATCTCCTTAAGTCTTGATCTAGAAGGAATCAATCTTTCACAAGGCACAGATCGATATCCTTAAGCCTCGGCCAAGAAGAGATCGATCTCCCTTAAACAATAGATCGATCTCCATGAAGGATTTTGCTAGCAAACAGATCGATCTCATCATGAAAGCAGATCGATCTGGTAGTAGTTATGTTTGGTAAAAAAGACTACCAAACCATGTAGAGATCGATCTCCACAAGGGCCAGAGCGATCTCATGTGTCTGCATTTATAAAAGGAGCACGAGATTGAGCTGAAAACTCAGATTTCTTCCCCACCAAACCTTCTGCATCTGTCATTTTCTCTCTAAGAAACCAAGCCTTCTCACTCTAAATATCACTACATTCTAGCTAGAATCTGAAGAAGCTCAAGAAGGGAAAGTTGTTCCTTGAAGCAAGGAGAACAACATACTCAAAAATCACATGTTGGTGTGACCAAGAGAAGGAGTTTTGGCTACCACAAGTTTGGGCTAAGGAAAAAGACTAAGCTAGGTAAGCTCTTCAACCTTCAAGCCTAAAATATAAGATTACTAGACATTTATTAGGTTGAATGGTATGTGAAATATTGGTATGAATAATGATTGTAGTGATGAGTGAGTAATATTAAGAGGAATTTATGAAGGGAAATCTATGGAAAAGTAATGAAAGACTTAAGAGAGGATACAATGATACTAGTAGGAAAGCTGAGATATGATTTTAACGATTGAGAAGTATGAATAGATAAATAAATGACAATGTGAAGGTTTAGAAGAAGGAATGGAAAATAACTTAATAATTTACATGTATAGATTGAAATACGTGGAACACGATTTACTTAGATCACGAACGGAGCAAACGAGACGAAGGGAATACAAGCGCGATTCGAGGTAAGGGATTGTATGTTAGCGATAGAGGTATTTATACGTATTTTATGACAATTTTAGTAGATATGACGCTAGTAATAGTATGTTTAGCTATTGAGCTATGAGATAATATGAGATCATGAAATGTATTATGGTATATATATTGTGAAAATGGGATGTGGGAAGGAAAATAGTCTGACATGCATGTTTTTAATGCTTTTACATATATACGATGTTTTTGATGTTTTCTCAACTATGTGTTGATTTTGTAATTGAGAAATGATGATGGATAGGTTGGCTAGCTTTACATGTTTAGCATGGGACGGCATGCTACGTAACTAAACATGTTTTGAGTTTTTAAAAGAGAAGATAGCCACCTATCGGATTTGAGATGTGAATTAGTGTTGGAGCTCTAGCTCACACCCGTTTTAATGATTTTGACTATGCTGGAGTTTCACTTGCATATGTCTACATGTTTTGATAAACCATGCTGGAGCATGACTCGCACGTGGTTTTATAATGATAATGTGTTGGAGTTTTAGCTCGCACATGTTTCTATGTTTTTGATATGTCGTATTGGAGTTCATCTCGAATGATGGATTTGAGAAAGGTGCTGGAGCATTGCTCGCACTAGTTTCTACTGAGTTTGATATGTCACAATGCTAGAAGTTGTTGCTCGCACTGAGAGATACCGCGTTGGAGCCTTGTGATGACTGTGTGTCACGCTGATTTACTTGCCTGGTATATGAGACATGGTTCAGGATGATGAGTCTATCGGAGTTGGGTGGATGGATCGGGTCCACGGTCGTACGTTGAACTGTGTAGGTGTCCATTAGAATACTATGTACCATGCTGGGTGCACGAGAGTACGAGTATCGCGTAGATGACACATGGCGTACATTGTACCATGAGTATATGTGATATGATGAGTGAGATGATGTTGATTGAGATGAGCCGAATGGTAGGACTGACCCATCCCCCCTTCAAGCAAGTGATGCCCTGTGCACACCTGATCAGTGAGGCCTAGGATCACTAACTATGGCCATATGTCATGGATATTAGTTTGCCGAGAATTCTATGCCTGTCTCGGAGATAAGAGAAATTGAGAAACTCATAAAAGAAAGAGATTTGATGAAAATAAAGAGATATTGTGATTTGATAAATCTCTTTATTTGAATGCTTGTGTTGTTATAGCATTATTTTATGACATGTTTTTAAATGGAAGTATTGAATATTAGTTTTTATGAAAATGCTTATGTGAGAAGCATGTTTAAAGGCATTTACTAGTGATATTTCCATTTATATTGAGACATGGTTTTGTTATTTCATGCATGGGCTATATAGGTAGTACAATATCTACCTATTAGCATCATTTTCCTTACTGAGCTGTGGTTTGCTCATCCCACTATTTTTCCCTCTCCAGATGCTGAGAAGTAGAGCCATGCGGTGATCTCTAGATCCCTGTTTGTGTTGGATAGCTCACACCGGTTGCAAAGGTATAAGGATTTGTATACACATGAGCATTTTGTATCTATTATAATGTATCATACAGTTATGAATTGAAAAGGTGAACAGTTGTATGGGGATGTTATGTAAAGATAAATTATTATACAATTGATTTTGAATATTTACACAAGCCAGAGAGTGTGTGAATTAAAGTTTAAGTTTTTTCGCTATAAGTGTATGGAATTTAGTAATTACATTAACTCATAGCCCAACTGTTAGCAGTATATGTATGGATAAAGGGGACCCGGAAGTGGGGTGTGATAGTATATGTTTGGATGAAAGGCACTCAAAGTCGGGGTGTGACAGATATTTTCGAGGCATAGCATTATTTTGAGTAGATAGTGTAGATGTCTACTTGCTTGCCTGATTTCCTTACTGAGCTGTGAGCTCACCCCTTTTTTTTACACCTCTCTACAAAGCATCCATAATAGAGCGAGTACGTTTGAGGGATAGTATTTCTGTTGTCAGGACTCGTTCTCAATCCATGACTTAACCAAAAACCACTACAAATTTTTCGCATTTTTAACTTACCTTTTCTCTCTTCAATGGTTGGGCTGTGATTCGATATCAGAATCCTCGCTTACCACATTTTCCATTATCATACATACATGTCAATATACTATTACTGACTCTAACTACTTTTATAATACATGTGAGATTATATAAAAGATAATACAAATACATTCCCCATAATATATATCGTATACATCATTGTGTTGTTTCTATGTTTAGATACATAACCGTACAAAATCTGTATACCTAGCGGTCGATAGGAACTAGTAGTGGACTCAGGAATACTATCCCTCAATAGCTCTCACTCTACTGCTGATGCTCTGCAATCACTCGAGAAATGTCACTTTCTCTACGCTACTCGTTTCAGCAGTCCGATTTACTCCTCCAATAATCTCTGGAGCCATTGTTGTGTTCACCCTTTGCCGAATACTTTGGAGGCTCTCGGTTTGCACTCTATGGCTCCTTGATAGCTAATTCTAGCCAAGAATATTTTTTCTCAATTTTTTCTCCATACTTAGGTTAATTTTTAACCATGATTAGTCAACTATGGTAAAAGTCCACTTTCTTAATTATAGTTGACTTTTTCCTTAACCATTGACCAAGTTGACTTTTTCTCAAAATTCCGAAAGTGTCATATCTTATGTCTTACACTCTCGTCTTTATGTTTCAACCGTTCTTGGTAGGTAATTACACCCGAAACACCTTAAATACCATAGCTCACCAAAAAGGTCCATTTTACCCTTTTAGCTTTTACTCTCGTTTTCTGTGTTCGGGACTAAATCAAGCTGACTTTCCTTTATGAGCTCTCTATGCTTTCTCATTTTAAGTTCTTATTTTTAGTCAGAATGATTTAGATTCACTCGGTTTAGCCTATGACACTTATGGCTCACATTAGGCTTTTTATGTAGCTTTTGCGTGTTAAATTAGTTCACTAACACTTTAAGTCTAGTAAATACTCTTCTTATGATTCAACTATAATAATAGAGTGTTCATACACTTAGGAATCATAAGGTATAAGCTACATAAAATTCAGGTCTGACAATTCTCCCCCACTCAAAAAAATTGGTCCTCCAAATTAGAACCAAGTCTGTCATCAAATAGGTGAGGGTACTTCTCTCGCATCAGACTCTCTAGCTCCCAGGCAGCTTCCTCTAAAGTATGATGCTGCCAGAGAATCTTCACAACCCGATGGTATTCGATCTCAATACCTTCTCCTTCCTATCCAAGTCTGAATCGGTCTCTCAACATATGACAAGTCCTCTCGGAGCTCCAATGGCTCGTAACTAATCACATGGGCCGGATCCGGGTGATACTTCCGAAGCATTGATATGTGGAAGACGTTATGGACACCTGAAAAGTCCAGTGGCAATGCCAACCTATACGCCTTATCTCCCACTCGATCAAGTATCTCAAAGGGTCTAATATAGTGAGGATTTAGTTTCCCTCTCTTCCCAAATCTCGCTATGCCCTTGGAAGGAGAAACTCTCAAAAACATGAATTCACCAACTGTAAACTCTAGTGGCCTACGTCTCCTGTCAGTGTAACTCTTCTGTCTACTCTGAACTGTCCTCAGTCTCTCTACTATCAAGTGGACGTCCTCAGATGCTTGTGTAACCATGTCAGGAGCAAAAATCTTACGGTCACCCACTTCTTCCCATCCAATAGGGGAACGACATCTACGACCAGAAAAAGCCTCATACGGTGCCATCCCGATACTCGAATGATAACTGTTGTTGTAGGCGAACTCGGCTAGTGGCAGGTGGTCATCCCAAGAGCCTCTAAAATCTAGCACACATGCTCTCAACATATCCTCCAGAGTCTGTATAGTCCTCTTGAACTGACCATCTGTCTGAGGATGGAAAGCGGTGCTCAAACTAAACTGGGTTCCCATGGCTTCCTGAAAATGTCCCCAAAAGTGGGAAGTGAAGCGGGAATCCCTATCGGAGACTATGCTCACTGGTACACCGTGTAACCTCACTACCTCGCGTACATACAGTTCTGCTAATGAAGTCAGAGTATTGGTCGCTCTCATAGCTAGGAAGTGGGCTAACTTCGTCAGTCTGTCGACGATCATGCATATAGCATCGTGATTCCTGCGGGTTCTCAGTAAACCCATCACGAAATCCATGGTGATATGCTCCTATTTCCATGTCGGTATAGGTAGAGGCTGCAAAAACCCTGCAGGTTTCTGATGCTCTACCTTCACCTGCTGACATACGAGACACTTTGCCACAAAGTCTGCTACATCTCTCTTCATACCCGATGACCAGTATACCTTACGGAGGTTCTGATACATTTTGTTACTCCCCGGATATAACGTATACCTCAATGAATGAGCTTCCGCCAATATCAATCTCCTGAGTCCTAGATCCTTAGGAACACACAATCTACCTCTGAACCTCAGTAGTCCATCAGAACTCAACTCAAAGTCAGTCAGTGTGCCATTCTGCATCTGACTACTCGCATCCATACAAAATGGATCAGTCTGCTGAGCCACTCTGATCCTGTCCAACAGATCTAGCTCCAAGCGTAGACTAGCTATCACATAGCCTGTATCTATGTCAGAAGGCACGACTCCTAACTGAGGCTAACAAACTGCTCTGGCAAATCATGTTCCCTAACCATCATATACGATACCATCGCTAGGCTCTTCCTACTCAAGGCATCGACTACAACGTTAGCCTTACCCGGATGATAAAGTATCTCACAATCGTAGTCCTTTAGAAGCTCTAGCCATCTTCTCTGTCTCATGTTCAGCTCTTTCTATGAGAACAGATACTTGAGGCTCTTGTGGTCGGTAAATATCTGGAACTTCTCGCCATATAAGTAGTGGCGCCATACCTTCAACGCAAACACTACTACTGCTAGCTCCAAATCATGGGTCGGATAGTTCTTCTCATGATCCTTCAGCTGTCTGGATCCATAAGCAACTACCTTCCCATCCTGCATCAATACACAACCCAGTCCCTAATGCGAAGCATCGGTATACACTGTAAATCCTCCTGAGCTGGTAGGGATTGTAAGAATCGGAGCGGTGGTCAATCGACGCTTCAACTCTTCAAAACTCTTCTCACAATCCTCGTTCCATACGAATGGTACACTCTTTCGAGTAAGACATGTCAACGGAGCAGCCAACTTCAAAATCCCTCAACGAATCTCCGACAGTATCCAGCTAAACCCAAAAAACTCCTGATCTTGGTGACTGTCCTCAGCTGTTCCCACTGAACTACAGCCTCTATCTTAGATGGATCAACTGATACACCATCTCTCGATACAACATGTCCCAAAAACGAGATCTGTGACAACCAAAAGTCACACTTACTGAGCTTAGCATATAACTCCTGCTCTCGTAGAGTTTGTAACACGATCCTGAGATGCTCCTCATGCTCCTCCTTGGATCTCGAGTATATCAATATGTCACCGATAAAGATGATGACAAATTAATCCAAATATGGCTTGAACACATCATTCATCAAAGCCATGAAAGCAGCTGGAGCATTCATCAATTCGAATGGCATGACCAAGAACTCATAATGGCCATATCGACTGCGAAATGCTGTCTTGGGTACATCTCCACTCCGAACTTTCAGCTGATGATACCCAAACCTCAGGTCAATCTTAGAAAAGATTTGTGCTCTCTGAAGCTGATCTAACAAGTCGTTAATGCATGGAAGGGGATATCTATTCTTGATGGTGGCCTTATTTAACAATCGGTAATCTATACACAATCGGAGGCTCCCATCCTTCTTCCTCACAAACAAAATCAGTGCTCCCCAAGGTGAAACACTCGGTCGAACAAAACCCCTATCCAACAGCTCCTGTAACTGTCTCTTGAGCTCCTCTAGCTCAACCAAGGCCATGCGATATTGTGGTCTCGAAATAGGCTCCGTACCAGGCACCAAATCTATACAGAACTCCATCTCTCTATCTTGTGGTAACCCTAGAAATTCATCCAGAAAAACATCTGGGTACTCACTGACCACAATAATATCTGACAACTCCGGATGTGCCTTATCCATATCTACCACGTACGCAATGAAACCTTGATATGTTGAAGGTTTTCTAAATCAGTAATCACGTAATAATCATAACTACTCCTTTCATTTATCCTTATTAAACTTTACAACATATCTAGTAGGGTTAGGAAACATAACTTTCTTAGCATAACAATCTACAACAGCATGGTTTGCAGATAGCCAATATTTTCCTAATATTATATCAAAGTCACTCATACTTAGTAATATCAGATTGGCTGTCATCTCCTTATCCCCTACTCTCAACTTGCAGTCATTAAATACATATTCTACAACTTGACTACTATTTATAAGCGTACTAATCAACATCATCATACATAATCGTGTACGATCTACATATCTTGCTAATTTAGATGCTAATGAAGGCGATACAAAAGAATGTGTGGCACTAGGATCAATTAAAACATATGCTTCAATATCATAAATCAGGATGTTACCTCGTATCACATCCGATGAAGCATCAGCTGTCCCCTGGTCCAAAGCATTCACTCGCCCTCAACCTATCACTTGTTTCCCCTTTTCTTCTACCGTCGCTCTACCTCTCTGAGCAGACGTACCAGCTGGAGTTCTATCATGCTCCCTGCCCCTCAGTGGTGCAGTACTATCCATCTCTGGGCAAGCTCTAGCCATATAACCCCGTTTCCCACATCGAAAACATATAATAGGAGTCAGCGGGCACGGTCTATCTCCATGTGGTCTACCACATCTTCTGCACTGATCGACAGCAGGTCTCTATCCTCCTATGACAATGCCCTTTGTTAGGGATACAGTCGGATAGGCAGGAGGTCTAGCATATCTCTCTCGTGCCTCCTCCACCCGTGATCTCTTACCGAAGAGTTTCTTCCCTCCTCGATAACCAAAATCTTTAGTCGACCTCTTCTTCTGTATATCTTGGCTACGGCTAAAATTCCCGAACTCGAAAGCATTCCTCTCATAATCTTGCTCACATAGCTGTGCCCTACGTACTGCTTCCTCATAGGTCGCTACGTCTAATGGAACCAACCTGGACTGCAGAACCGGTCTCAACCCATCGATAAACCTGTGGACCTTCCTGGCCTCACTATACATGGTATCTGGGTCATATCTCCCTAGGGATAGGAATCAAGTCTCATACTCGTCCACAGATAAACTCCCCTGGTTTAGTCCCAAAAACTCTGCCTGTAGTTTTCGTTGTGCGGTATCGGAAACAAACTGCCTCCTAAAGTTCTCCCGAAATATCTCCCAACCAATGTCTGTGTGTCGGGCCCTCAATATAGGTCGGGTGGACTTCCACCAATGCTCTGCAGCTCCCTTCAGTAGGAACGCAGCAAATGCGACCATCTCCGAGGTCGTACAGTCGAAGAATCCATAAAGCTTCTCCATCTTTGCTAACCACTCCTCAGCAGCTACAGGGTCCTTGACCCCACTAAAAGATGGAGGTATAAACTTCTGGAATTCTCGGAACCGATGCAAATCACATCTATACCCTAATCCACTACCACCTGAAATCGGTGTGGGTGTAGGAGTCTCTACTGTCCTCAGTGCATGAGCTGTCTGTGTAGGTGTATCAGGGGCAACTGCCTCTCTTGTCACAGCTCCTGCCTCATGTCCTTACCTATCTGGCACCGTCTGTGCCAACATCTCTACAATCATCTCAAGACTATGCTCTAATCTCGTAAAGCGCATCTCAGGACACTCGGGTGCCTCAGTAGCTCCTAGAGTCTCAAGCGTATGTAATGGTTCGACAGTAGCTCGTCCCTCGAGTCTATCTCCCCGGCCTCGAGCCCTACCTCTCATACTTCTACCACTACGTGTATTTGTAATATAGGCAAAGTTCCTGCAATCATAATCATGAATTAGTCCGTCTCCTATCTGGTATACACAGTTTTATCTAAACACAGCACAGTACTATAGGGATGTACACTTTCCTATTTTCTAACACCGACTCACATCAGACCAACCTCTGCTCTAATACCATTCTATCAGGACCCGTTCTTAATCTATGACTTAACCAAAAACCACTACAAATTTTTCGTATTTTTAACTTACCTTTCCTCTCTTCAATGGTTGAGCTGTGATTCGATGTCAGAATCCTCGCTTACCACATTTTCCATTATCATACATACATGTCAATATACTATTACTGACTGTAACTACTTTTATAATACATGTGAGATTATATAAAAGCTAATACAAATACATTCCCCATAATATATATCGTATACATCACAGTGCTATTTCTATGTTTAGATACATAACCGTACAAAATCTGTATACCTGGCGGTCGATAGGAACTAGCAGTGGACTCAGGAATACTATCCCTCAATAGCTCTTGCTCTACTGCTGATGCTCTGCAATCACTCGAGAAATTTCACTTTCTCTACGCTGCTCGTTTCAGCAGTCCGATTTGCTCCTTCAATAATCTTTGGAGCAATTGTTGTGTTCACCCTTTGCCGAATACTTTGGAGGCTCTCGGTTTGCACTCTATGGCTCCTTGATAGCTAATTCCAACATATGTCACTCTCCTTTCAATTTGGAACAACTTCCATGAAGAATACAAGTTCCAAATATGTCTAATTCCTAGTGATTTCTAGTGAGAGAAAGCTTGGATAATTTTGTTTCAATGGTTTCTTCTTCTAGCCGAATTTGGTGTGATGAAGATGACAATGGTGTGGCTGATTTTATAAGCCACTTACTTAGCCATTAAGCCTTACTTTCCAGCCATTAAGCTTGACTTTCTAAGCCTTAGCCATGAGTCACCTAATGAGTCACCTTATGAGTCATGGTTAGCTTTAACTATGGTTAGATATTTATCTCATGGGCTTTCCATTTGGGCTTCTCGGTTTGGGCTTTCTTAATGGGCTTTCAAGCTAAAATTTTTACTATACCTCGGGCCTTTAATTGTCTCAATATTTAGCCAATCAATTGGTCCAACAATTCGGTCTAAGGGACCTAAGAATTTCGATATACTTTTAGTATACCTTAATGGGCTTTAAAATCTTCACCTTGGGCCCATTACGTTATTAACCATTAAATTTAATCCGAAATCCTTCTGAATAAATTTTCCTTACTTTCGGGGATGATTATCTTGTATTCTGGCAAAGAATATTTTTCCCCAATTTTTTCTCCATACTTAGGTTAATTTTTAACCATGATTAGTCAACTATGGTAAAAGTCCACTTTCTTAACTATAGTTGACTTTTTCCTTAACCATTGACCAAGTTGACTTTTTCTCAAAATTTCGAAAGTGTCATATCTTATATCTTACACTCTCGTCTTTATGTTTCATCCGTTCCCGATGGGTAATTACACTCGAAACACCTTAAATACCATAACTCACCAAAAAGGTCCATTTTACCCTTTTTAGCTCTTACTCTCGTTTTCTGTGTTCGGGACTAAATCAAGCTGACTTTCCTTTATGAGCTCTCTATGCTTTCTCATTTTAAATTCTTATTTTCAATTAGAATGATTTAGATTCACTCGGTTTAGCCTGTGACACTTATAGCTCACATTAGGCCTTTTATGTAGCTTTTGCTTGTTAAATCAATTCACTAACACTTTAAGTCTAGTAAATACTCTTCTTATGATTCAACTATAATAATAGAGTGTTCATACACATAGGAATCATAAGGTACAAGCTACATAAAATCTGGGTCTGGCACTTGTTGTCCGCTGCCATTTCCTATAGATCGACAGGTATACACATTTTATACGGTTTTGTATCTAAACATAGAAATAGCACAATTATGTAAACGATGTAAATTATGGGGGATGTATTTGTATTAGATTTTATATGAGTTCACTTATATTATAAAAGAAATTTCATTCAGTTTATAGTATATTGACATGTATGTATGATAATGAATGGTACGATAAGCGAGGATGCTAATATCGAATCACAGCCCAACTGTTGATAACGAGAAAGGTAAGTAAAAAGTGAAAAATTTATAGTGGTTTTGGTTAAGTCACGAAGGGTCTTGACATCAAAATGAGGCGGCTGACATTTCCTTTTCCCCTACTTTCAAGTTACAATCTTTAAACACATACTCAACTAGCTGACTATTTTGCATGGGAGTGCTTATCAGCATCCTCCTACTTAATAGGGTAAGCCTCACATACTTAAATAGTTTATATACAAATGCAGGTAATACAAATGAATGTGTGGCCCCAAAATCTATTAAAACATAAGCTTCAAGATGAAAGATCAATATTGTACCTTTCACCACATCTGAAGACTGATCTGTAAAATCCTGGTCCAAGACGTGTACTTGCCCTCTACCAACTACCTACTTTACATTCTCTTCAGTTGTCGCTCTCCGTCTCAGAGTAGGAGCATCAGTTGGAGCTCTCTCCGGCTCCTTGCCCTTCTATGGGGCACTCTCGATCATCTCTGGGCAATTCCAGATCACATGCACTAGCTTCTCACATCGAAAACATACTGTAGGAGATCCATAACATGGTCGAGTTCCATGGTACCTACCGTACTTACTGCACTGTTTTGTAGTAGGTCGCGGCCCTCCAATCACTATACTCTTTGCTAGAGCTATGGTCGGATACACGAGAGACTTAACTGTCCTTTTCCTAAAAAATCGCTTGCTTCCTCTATAGCTGAAGCCTCTGTCCACTGCCTGTCTCTTTCTATCTCTGTCCCTTACCCTACCAACCTTTCCAAACTCTGAGGCAACTCGCTCCATATCTTGTTCACACAATTGTACCTTGTGCACTGCCTCCTCGTAGGTCGGTATGTCAAAGGGAACCAATCGGGATCTGATGGATGGTCTCAGTCCATCCATAAATTTTTGGACCTTCCTGACCTCACTGTCCATCGTGCCAGGATCATACCTACCCAAGGAGATAAATTTAGTCTCATGCTCATCCACTAATCTACTCCCCTAGGTCAAATCCAATAATTCCATTTGTAGCCTTCGCTGCGCAGTATCCGGAAAATCTTACCTCCGGAAGGCCTCCAAAAATACATCCCAACTAATCTCTGCATGTCGGGCTCTCAAAACGGGTCTGGTGGACTTCCACCAATGCTCTGCCAATCCTTTCAGCATGAATGCGGCAAATGCTACCATCTCGGTAATAGTGCATTCGAAAAACCCATATAGTTTCTCTATCTCATTCACTTAATCCTTCGCAGCTACTGGGTCCTTAACTCCAATGAAAGATGGCAGGTTAAATTTTAAAAACTGCCGTAACATATCTGTCATGGACACGTCCCTCTTTACCAGTCGGTGACCTTTACCTTACCACTTACCTCTAATAGTTAGGTTGTGAGTCAACATCCAATCCACATCTCATATACATTCATTTTAATTACATAGAATAGAAACTAGACTTTTATAAATATGCGGAAGCATTTACATCAGTTTCTATTAACTATACATCCCTTACGTACAAAATATCACTAGACTGGGCATTAATTTATAAGATACAAAATTTTTCTCATCACAAGTTTATACCCTCTATACTGCTGGAGAACTGGAGAACACCTTAGCAGGGACGACTGCAGTACTCACTACTGCGTAGTATCTGCGGAAGAGGAAATAAGGGGGTGAGCATAACACGCTCAGTAAGAAAAATGTGCAAGCAGGTAGATAACTACACTATCTACATGCTAAAATACATATATGTTCATTTTCCTTATTTAAATCAACTTCCATCAATGCGAAACCATTAATTCGCTAGATGGGTACATGCATATTCACATAGCATCACACAACAGATCTTTTTCACACAGATCATCTTTCAAAAACCACACAGGTTCACAGAGCATAATCTATTCACATAGTCATATATATAGAATGCTTTATTTTAAACCACATAGGTTCATTTATAAATCTCTTTGCACACAGCAAATCAATGTTCATATGAGACATAATCATGGGTTATCACACATCCCCAGACACACAGCAAGGGAAGACATATGTCACCTCACACAGTAGTGACAATGTCCTATCACTCAGATACATAAAGACTTATGGCCATAGTCGAATTTCAGGCTACACTGATCAGGTGTACGGGAACCCTACGCTTAGGGAGGCGGATCAACCATCCCGTCAGCTCAACTCAATTCACGGCATATCATACCCCATGGCTAACTCTCATGCTCCAGTGGATCCTTATCACCCATTTTCGTTGTCTCAAAATCACGTGCGAGCAGGTAAGTGCCAGACACACAGCAGTACACGATGGTTCTAACACGGTTTATCCATCACACAACAATTTCATAAACTCTCATGCGAGCAACTCAGTGTAAGACACACAGCATACCTGAGGCATCTAGCACAGTTTTACTCATCACACAGATGTTCAAGAGCTACGTGCGAGCAACTCAGAGGGAAGCACACAACATATCTGAGGTATCGAGCACCGTGCGAGCTCTCGAATAGAACACACAGTATCATCGAGGCATCTAGCACAACTCTCCCATCACTTAAAATCGAGAAGGTCACATGCGAGAAAAAATCAAAGCAAGACACACAACAATACTCGAGGCTCTAGCATGATTCCCATAATCTAGTGCGAGCAGCTCGAGTGGAACACACAGTATCACCCGAGGCATCAAGCACTCTTTAGTTTTTCTCAAAATCCCTTTGAAAATAATGTGCGAGTAGGGCTGGTCAATCTACCGTTGCCTCTCACGTTCTAGTACGATTTCACACAGAAAAGAAATAGAAGGGCTCCATGTATAGTTATGAGTGAGAGGGTAGATCTCCCTTCAATCACTCTTTAAACCCATTACATGCACTTGGTTAAACCGGGAGCCTGTCTATTATTATTCTTTCTCAAAACGTTTGTAAAACATCTTTTCACACAATCATAGAAGTCATACAACATACTATAGACTTATTATCATACGTAGTTTTCTATCTAGCCATATCAATATCTATGTATTTATCGCATACATGTGCATTCAGCAGGCAAGAAAACATATGTATAACTATCTCTATAGCTCACATAAGTCTCTTACCTCGAATCATACTTGAATCGTCTTCCTTGATTCCAATAGCTTGTGATCCAGTCTTGTCAACTCTGACTTTATCTCCAGAAGCTGAAAGTGTTCACAATTCTCATCAGTATATTCTCATATACTTCATTCCACTTACATGATACTTAGATCAATGCATTTTGGCCATTTATATCTCATTTGGCCTCTTTATACCATTATTGGACTTTATTCTTCCTTAAGTTCATTTCACTCATTTTATTTGTTTCTCAGAAATCCATTAGACTCATCGAGTCCATTAATTCCATATTTAATCGGCATTTAGCTCTCTATGCCATTAGTTCATCATTTCATTTCATTAAGGTATTTCATCGAACACCTCATATACTCCAGTTTCAACCTTTATCCATTCTAACTTATGGATTTCATCAAACCATTTTATAAGCATCAATACATCCTTAATAACATATATGCATGCTCAAATCATCCTCAAATCCTTGCCTACTCAACAAATCCTCACTTTAGCACATTCAACCATTTTATAGGTCATGGAGAGTTTAGCATGTTCTAAGATGTTTCAATCATAAATCTATATACCAATCAACTCATACAAGTATATAGATTAACATCTATGAGATTAGGGTATTGAAATCTTACCACTCTTAACTTTTCTCCTCTTTTGCTAAAAATTGGGGGAAAACTCCTTGTCTCCTTAAATGGATCAACTCAACTTCTAGATTCCAACTATGTTGTTCTTCTCCACTCTATGAATAACTTTGATATAATAAACTTTCCTCCAATCTATATGGAAAGTATTGAGAATCTAGAAAAAAAAGTTAGGTCACTTGGTTTTCAAAATGGAAAGGTTTATGTTTCTCCCGAAATCTGCAGTTCAGTAGGTCCTGATTTTAGAAAATGCTTGATGAGATCGATCTCCCTAGGTTAAGGATCTATCTTCCCCTATTTTTTAGCCTTTCAGAATGTAAATTTAAGCCTATGAGATCGATCTGCTGGGGCATAAAATCGATCTGTTCTAGGCAGTAGCTTAAGGAGATCAATCTACTCCAAGGGTGAGATCGATCTTCCCCAAGTCAGTAGCATTTGGAGATCGATCTGGCACTTCAGGGGATCGATTCCTTCTACACAGAATGCTTAGTGAATCGATCTGTCCCCATTGAAGATTGATCTGTCATATTCCATTGCTCAAATAAGAGCATTTCTAGCTCTTCCAGATTGATCTTTCCTTCTATGAGATCGATTTGGCATTTATATTTTCCAGATTTTGCTGCAGTTTTCTGTAGTAACTCACACAAACATCCTTAATTTTGCTGACATAGTCATTTTCTCTTCCAACCACCTTTAAGACTTGAAAATGACATCCATTCATACTTTACACACATTAAAACTTGTATGCACTTATTGTATAACCAAATGTATACAATACAAAACTAAATGGAAGTATAAAGATTTACACAACTCATGCAACTTCATTCCATTTTAATACACTACGTATTTTTCATTCCACTCACATTCATCACATACAAAATTCCATTTCTTCATATTCCTACATAATGAAACTTATACGTACATCACAAACTCATATTACAAGTGTGTACATTGAATTTATGGACTTTACATCACTTATGCTTCACATAGCATGTACAAGTATATACTTATGAATTCATAAGGTTACCACTGAAAATACGGGCCTTACATTCCTCCCCTCCTTAAAATAATTTGGTCCTCCAAATTAGAACCAAATTTACATCTCAAAAAAGTCAGGGGTACTTTTCCCATATCAAGTTCTCTAACTCCCAAGTGGTTTCCTCTGAATTATGGTGCTGCCAGAGGACCGTTACAAGTGGAATCGTCTTATTCTGTAACACTTTCTCTTTCCTATCCAGTATTTGGATTGGTTTCTCTACATATGTCAAATCATCTTTGAGCTCCAATTGCTCATACCGAATTACATGACATAGATCTGGATGGTACTTCTGAAGCATCGATACGTGGAAGACGTTATGAATGCTTGCCAACTCCGATGGCAATGCAATTCTGTAAGCTTTATCTCCTACTCATTCCAGTATCTCAAATGGTCTGATATATCGACGGCTCAATTTACCCCTCTTACCGAACCTCATAATCCCTTTCGAGGGAGAAACTTTTAAGAAAACTGAGTCACCCACAGTGAACTCTAGTGGCCTACGTCTTATGTCAGCGTAGCTTTTCTGCCTGCTCTAAGCTGTTTTCAATCTCTCACATGTCATCTGAATAACCTCAGAGGCTTGCTGTACCAAATCAGGAGCAAACATTTTCCTTTCACCCACTTATTCCTAACCAATAGGGGAACGACAGCTTCTACTGTACAAGGCCTCATATGGTGCCATCCCGATACTCGAGTGGTAACTATTATTGTATGAAAATTTGACTAATAGTAGGTGATCATCCCATGAGCCTTAAAAATCCATAACACTTGCTCTCAACATATCCTCCAACGTCTGGATGGTTCTCTCTGATTGACCATCGATCTGAGGATGGAAAGCAGTACTAAAACTCAATCGAGTTCCCATAGCTTCCTGAAATTGTTCCCAAAAGTGAGAAGTGAAGTGGGAATCCCTATCTGATACGATGCTTACTGGCACACCATGTAGCCTCACTATCTCTCGTACATACAACTCTGGTAAGTGACTCAAGGTATCTGTAGCTTTCATAGCTAGAAAGTGGGCGAATTTTGTCAATCTGTCAACCACTACCTAGATAGCATTGTGGTTCCTCTTAGTCCTCGGTAATCCCATGATGAAATCCATGGTGACATGCTCCTATTTCCAAGTCGGTACTGGTAGAGGCAGCAATAACCCTGCAAGCTTTTGATGCTCTACCTTTACTTGCTAACATATCAGACATCTTGCCACAAACTCTGCAATATCTCTTTTCATTCCTGACCACCAATACACTTTTCGAAGATTCTGGTACATTTTGTTACCTCCCATATGCAATGTGTATCTCGATGAATAAGCTTTTGTCAAAATCAACCTCTTTAACTCTGGGTCATCGGGAACACAAATCCTGCCTCTGAACACAAATCATCATTCACAAAGAAACCAGCCACATCACCCCTCTGAATCTAACTCGCATAATCCTCACACGGTAGATTAGCATGTTGAGCCTAACGTATCCAGTCAATCAAATCTGGTTCCACTCGCAGGCTAGCTATCACACAGTCTCTGTCAATATCAAGAAGGTCTATATCCAACCTGAGGTGAGCAAACTGCTCGAACAGCTCATTTTCCCTGACCATCATATGCGATACCATTCCCAGGCTCTTTCTACTTAGGGCACCAACCACTACATTAACCTTTCTTGGATGGTATAGTATCTCATACTCATAATCTTTTAGAAGCTCTATCCATCTTTTTTGCCTCATATTCAACTCTTTCTATGAAAACAGATATCTGAGGCTCATATGATTTGTATACACTTGAAATTTCTCACCGTATATGTAATGGCGCCATATTTTCAATGCAAATACCACGGTTGCCAATTCTAAATCATGGGTCGGGTAGTTCCTCTCATGGTCCTTAAGCTGTCTGGATCCATAGGCTACTACCTTCTAGTCCTGCATTAACACACAGCTCAGTCCCTATCCCGAGGCATCTGTATACACTGTATAACCTCCTAAACCGGTGGATATGGTGAGAATAGGTGCGATGGTCAGTCTGTTCTTTAACTCGTAGAAACTTTTCTCACATTTATCATCCCAATCAAATACCATCTTCTTTCGAGTAAGACATGTCAATGGAGCAGCCAACTTAAAGAATCCTTCGACAAATTATCGGCAATATCCTGCTAAACCCAGGAAACTGTGAATCTCTGAAATCTTCTTGGGTCTTTTCCACTGTACCACAGCCTCTATCTTGGACGGATCCACTGATACATCATCTCTCGAGACTACATGACCCAAAAATGATATTTCACTCAGCCAGAAATCACACTTGTTGAGTTTAGCATACGTCTCCTGATCTCGGAGGGTCTACAATACTGTTCTCAAATGTTGTGCATGCTAGTCCCTGGTCTTTGAGTACAGCAGTATGCCATCTATAAAGGCAATCAAGAATCTATCCATGTATGGCTTAAATACATCATTCATTAATGCCATAAACACTGAAGGAGCATTCGTCAACCCAAATAGCATAACTAAAAACTCATAATGGCCATAACTGGTCCGGAACGCTGTCTTGGGTACATCTCCACTCTGAATCCTCAACTGATGATACCCAAACCTCATATCAATCTTCGAAAAGATATGTACTCCCTGCAAGTGATCCAATAGATCATCAATCCGTGGAAGGGGATACTTATTCTTGATGGTAGGCTTGTTCAACAACCGATAGTCTATACACAGTCGGAGACTCCATCTTTCTTCTTTACAAACAGAATCGTTGCTCCCTAAGGTGATACACTCGGTCTGATAAACCCCTTCTCCAATAGCTCTTGCAATTGTTTCTGTAGCTCTTCTAATTCCATTGGAGACATTCGATACGGTGGTTTGGATATCGGCTCAGTTCCAGGTACCAAATCAATACAGAATTCCATCTCTCTGTCTGGTGGTAATCTTGGTAATTCTTTCAGAAAGATATCAAGAAATTCTCTTACCACTAGGATGTCAACCATATCCGGATACATCTTATCCAAATCAACCACATAGGCTATAAAACCTTTAACATATCACAATCACATTTGATTTATAAAATCATCTATCGTTGGACATAATTTACTACTTCTTTCATTACTTTGCAAAGCTTACAACATGCTTTTTAGTGGTAGGAAACATTACAGTCTTAGCATAATAGTCTAAGACGGCTTAGTTTGTAGCTAACCAATCCATTTCTAAGATTACATCAAAATCTTTCATGTTTAACAGAATCAGATTAGCTAACATCTCCATTTCCCCTACTTTTATCTTACAACCATTACAAACATACTCTGTCATTACATTCTCTCCTAGTGGAGTGCTTATAAGCAAAGTCTTACCTAGAGGTACAGGTGTTACATGTTCAATCAATTTATATGCAAAGGTAGGCGATATGATTGAATGCGTGGCACCAAGATCAATCAATGCTAATGCTTTAAAATCAAAGACTAGGATGGTACCTTTAATCACATCCTTTGAAGTCTCTGCAGAAGCATGGTCAAATGCAAACACTCATCGTCGGCCAACAGCTTGTTTCCCTTTCTCTTCAGTTGTGGCTTTCCTCTTAGGTGTAGGTGTTTCAACCGTAGTCTTCTCTGGCTCTTTACCCTTCTGTGGGGTTGTATCAATCAACTCTGAGCACTCTCGAGCTATATGCCCTACCACATCTATAGTAAGATCTCATCGATAATGGGCACAGTCTACCCCCATGATATCTACCACATAACCTGCACTGCTCTGTGGTAGGTCGAGGTCCACCAATAACTATGCCCCTCGATGTTAGATGAACTGGAGGCTTCATACCGAATAACCTTCGGCCCTTTTGGAACCCTCTATCATCAACCGACCTTTTTTGTCTCTATCTCTGCCATTACCATTCTTGCTCAATTCTGAGAAGTGTAATTCATAGTCTTACTCACATAGCTGAGCTCTGCACACTGCCTCATCGTAGGTGGTAATGTCCAGTGGAGCTAGTCGAGCTCTTATGGAAGGTCTCAATCCCTCTGGAAATTTCTGAACCTTTCTGTCCTCAAGGTTCATCGTGACTATATCATATCTGCCCAGGGATGTAAATCTAGACTCAAACTCATCCACTATCAGGTTCCCCTCAGTCAATGTCATAAATTCCAATTGCATCTTTCTCTTCGCAGTAGCTGGAATGTATTGCCTCCTGAAGGCATCTAGGAATATATCCCATGTCACAACTGAGTGTCGTGCACTCAACATCAGTTATGTGGCCATCCACCAATGCTTGGCCTCATCCTCTAACACAAAAGTCGCAAAGGTGACCTTCTTTGTGTCAAAGCAATGGAAGAATCGATAGAGCTTCTCTATGCTACGTATCCAATGCTCAACTGTCACTGGGTTTTTCACCCCATTAAATGAATGTGGTCCGAACTTATGGAACTCTCTGAGTCTACCCAGATCACAATCGTAAATTCCCTCTCCACTAACCTGTTGTGGAACTATAGGATCCTGAACCGGTGGGGGAATGTCCTGAACTGGGGGAGGTACAGGTATCTCTGCCTCTGCAGCCTGAGGTCTCAGTGCAAGCTATGCTGGCTCATCTCTCTCAAGTACAGTAGCCTGACCAATAGGGTTTTCATGTCTACCCTCCATTCTGGCCATTGCTTGTGTAAACATCTCCATCACTCTGTCTACACTGTGCTGTAACTATGCTATACGGGCCTCAGCAGCCTCACTAAACTCTGGTGGATCTCTACGAGAACTAGACCCACAGCGCCTCTCGGGCTCATCTATATGCCCCTGAGAGCGTGAACTTTGTCCTCTATGAGTACGTCCCAATCAGACATCCTGCATAATCAAAAAAAGCGTCTCAGTCACATTTCCAGCTTGGTATACACATTTGTATCCAAATAATGCACAGTACTTTAGGGATGTATAATTTCGTAACTGTGGATATGACTCACATCAGACTAACTAAGCTCTGATACCGTTATGTCATGGACACATCCCTCTTTACCAGTCTGTGACCTTGACCTTACCACTTACCTCTAATAGTTGGGCTGTGAGTCAACATCCAATCCACATCTCATATATATTCATTTTAATTACATAGAATAGAAACTGGACTTTTATAAATATGTGGCAGCATTTACATCAATTTCTATTAACTATACATCCCTTACGTACAAAATATCACTAAACTGTGCATTAATTTGCAGGATACACAATTTTTTTCATCATAATTGTATACCTCACTATACTGCAGGAGAACTGGAGAACACCTTAGCAGGGATGACTGCAGTACTCACTACTGCGTAGTATCTGTGGAGGACGAAATAAGGGGGTGAGCATAACACACTCAGTAAGGAAAATGTGTAAGCAGGTAGATAACTACACTATCTACATGTTAAAATACATATATGTTCATTTTCCTTGTAAAACAATATGCATTTTTGTAAATCAACTTCCATCAATGCGAAACCATTAATTCGCTAGATGGGTATATACATATTCACACAGCATCACACAACAAATCTTTTTCACACATATCATCTTTCAAAAACCACACAGGCTCACATAGCATAATCTATTCACACAGTCATATATAGAGAATGCTTTATTTTAAACCACACAGGTTCATTTGTAAATCTCTTTGCAGACAGCAAATCAATGTTTATATGAGACATAATCATGGGTTATCACACATCCCCCGACACACAGCAAGGAAAGACATTAGTCACCTCACACAATAGTGACAATGTCATATCACTTAGATACATAAAGACTTATGGCCATAGTCAGATTCCAGGCTACACTGATCAGGTGTGCGAGAACCCTACGCTTAGGGAGGCGAATCGACCATCTCGTCAGCTCAACTCAATTCACAGCACATCGTACCCCATGGCTAATGCTCACGGTACATCATGCTCCCGTAGATCCTTATCACCCATTTTTGTTGTCTCAAAATCATGTGCGAGCATGTCAGTGCCAGACACATAGCAGTACACGACGGCTCTAGCACGGTTTATCCATTACACAATAATTTTATAAACTCTCGTGCGAGTAAATCAATGTAAGACACACAGCATACTTGAGGCATCTAGCACGATTTTACTCGTCACACTGAAGTTCAGTAGACTACGTGCGAGCAACTCAAAGGGAAGTACACAGCATATCTGAGGCATAGAGCATGGTGCAAGCTCTCGAACAGAACACACAGTATCATCGAGGCATCTAGTACAACTGTCCCATCACTTTAAATCGAGAAGGTCACATGCGAGCAAAAATTAGAGCAAGACACACAGCAATACTCAAGGCGTTAGCATGATTCCAACAATCTAGTGCGAGCAACTCGAGTGGAACACACAGTATCACCCGAGGCATCGAGCACTCTTTAGGTTTTCTCAAAATCCCTTTGAAAATAATGTGCGAGCAGGGCTGGTAAACTACCATTGCCTCTTATGCTCTAGCACGATTTCACACAGAAAAGAAATAGAAGGGCTCCATGTATAGTCATAAGTGAGAAGGCAGATCTCCCTTCAATCACTCTTTAAACCCATTACATGCACTTGGTTAAACCGGGATCCTGTCTATTATCATTCTTTCTCAAAACGTTTGTAAAACCTCTTTTCACACAATCATAGAAGTCATGCAACATACCTATAGACTTAATCTCATACGTAGTTTTCTATCTAGCCATATCAATATCTATGTATTTATCGCATACATGTGCATTCAGCAGGCAAGAAAACATACGTATAGCTATTTCTATAGCTCATATAAGTCCCTTACCTCGAATCACGCTTGAATCGCCTTCCTTGATTCCAATAGCTTGTGATTTGGTCTTGTCAACTCTGACGTTATCTCCAGGAGCTGCAAGTGTTCACAATTCTCATTAGTATATTCTCATATACTTCACTACACTTGCATGATAGTTAGATCAATGCATTTTTGCCATTTATATCTCATTTGGCCTCTTTATACCATTATTAGACTTTATTCTTCCTTAAGTCCATTTCACTCATTTTATTTGTTTCTCAAAAATCCATTAGACTCCTCGAGTCCATTGATTCCATATTTAACCGGCATTTAGCTCCCCATGCCATTAGTTCATCATTTTATTTCATTGAGGTATTTCATCGAACACCTTATATACTCCAATTTCAATCTTTCTCCATTCTAACTTATGGATTCCACCAAACCATTTTACAAGCATCAATACATGCTTAATAACATCTATGCATGCTCAAATCATCCTAAAATCCATGCCTACTCAACAAATCCTCACTTTGGCACATTTAACCATTTTATAGGTCATGGAGAGTTTAGCATGTTTCAAGATTTTTGAATCATAAATCTATATACCTATCAACTCATACAAATATATAGATTAACATCTATGAGATTGGGGTATTGAAATCTTACCAATCTAAACTTTTCTCCTTTTTTGTTGGAAATTGGGGAAAAACTCCTTGTCTCCTTAAATGGATCAACTTAACTTCTAACTTCCAACTATGTTGTTCCTCCACTCTATGAATAACATTGATGTAATAAACTTTCCTCCAATCTCTACGAAAAGTATTGAGGATCTAGAAATGCAGTGAGGTTACTTGGTTTTCAAAATGGAAAGGTTTATGTTTCTCCCGAAATCTGCAGTTCAGCAGGTCCTATTTTATAAAAAATGCTTGATGAGATCGATCTCCCTAGGTTAAGGATCGATCTTCCCCTATTTTTTAGCCTTTCAAAATGTAAATTTAAGCCTATGAGATCGATCTGTTCCAGGCAGTAGCTTAAGGAGATCGATCTGCTCCAAGGGTGAGATCGATCTTCCCCAAGTCAATAGCATTTGGAGATCGATCTTGCCCTTCAGGGGATCGATTCCTTCTTCACAAAATGCTTAGTAGATCAATCTATCCCCATTGGAGAACGATCTGCCCTCTTCCATTGCTCAAATAAGAGCATTTTTAGCTCTTTCAGATCGATCTATCCTTCTATAAGATCGATCAGATCAATCTAGCACTCATATTTTCTAGATTTTGCTGCAGATTTCTGCAGTAACTCACACAAACATCCTTAATTTTGCTGCCAAAGTCATTTTCTCATCCAACCACCTTTAAGACTTGAAAATGACATCCATTCATACTTTATACACATTAAAACTTATGTGCATGCATTGTATAACCAAGGGTATACAATACAAAACTAAATGGAAGTACAAAGATTTACACAACTCATGAAACTTCATTCCATTTTACTACACTACTCATTTTTCATTCCACTCACATTCATCACATACAAAAGTCCATTTCTTCATATACCTACAAAATGAAACTTGTACGTACATCACAAACTCATATTAGAAGTGTGTACATTGAATTTATGGACTTTACATCACTTATGCTCCACATAGCATGTACATGTATCTACTTATGAATTCATAAGGTTACCACTGAAAATACAGGCCTTACACTATCCAAGTCACATCCATAACCCCAATCTCTTCTACCCGATAGTAGAGCAACAGTAGGAGGTGTATCCTATACTGGTGGGGGTGTGGGAATATCTGTAGTCTGAGGTTCTTGAGCTGGCTATGCAGGCATCTCAGGAGCAGCCGCCCACTCAGTATCACTCTGTGCAGATGGCCCTACCCGCCATCAACTCTAGGCAACGATTAGGCAATCAATTCCAAAATTACCTCTAAGCACCTCTCTATCCTCGTGAAGTACACCTCAGTACTCTCGGGTCTCTCTACCGGACCCTATGGAACATGCTCAACATCAGCCTCTACTCTACCTTCTCGTGAGCCTCATGTGGTATCGGCTCAGCACGGCTCCCAGGCCTACCCCTACGGCCTCTAGGTCGTGCTCTCAGCCTTCTACCGCGACTGGTATTAGGCATTATTCCAAGATTCTTACATTCACAATCATTTCTTAATCAAACCCATCTCGATATACATAGTTATATCTAGACAAGCACAGTAACATGGGGATGTAATTTTCCTAATCTTTTACACCGACACACATTAGACCAACTCGGCTCTGATACCACCTCTGTCACGACCCTCAATCCACCAAAAAGCCACTATAAATTTTTCTTTTTCCATTTATTATTTAATTCAATTCTTATTGTTAGTTCTTTACCTTACTTGATCATGAACAGCTACACCACCAATAGTTGGGTTGTGTATCAGTGTCAATCTCATCCAATCATATCATTTCAAATTACAATTTATTTAAATGTAAACACTTGTATTTCTAAATCAAAGTTGCTGTTTACATGTGTTTATAATCTTTTACATTCCTAAAAATTACATTCAAAGATATTACTGTGCTTTGACATGTCTAGATACAAAAACTATACAAATGTGTATACCTCGTGTTATGGGATGCAGCGGACACCAAAATCCAATCTTCAGTCATTCTCTATCTACTGTAAGTGCTCTGTAGAGGGGGAAATAAAGGGGGGTGAGCAAACCACACGCTCAGTAAGGAAATCATGCGAGCAGGTAGATAACTGTACTATCTACGTGATCGTGATGCCATGTTTAAATCACACATTTACTTGTCATATTCAAAATATATCAGTTCATGCTTGTGTTCATGATATGTAAATAAAATCATGCTATTCAAATCAGTGCTGAGTTCTTAAAACATAGTATGGAAAATCATCATGCGTAAATCGAAATCAAAGCATGGTAAATCATCATGCAAAGTGCACTTATTAGTATTTCAAAACTTAACACAATTCATCACAAAATTCACCATTTGTCAGGACTCAGCCCCTCCCATGAACTGTCCTGACCCACAAAACACATTTCAAACATGGATTATCATAAAACAAGACATGTGAGATAGGAAAATAATATAATAAGGGTAATAACTAGTACTATGACCATATCCTCTGTGATCCCAGGCTACACGGATCCTAGTGTGCGAGGTATCACATCTATCTACTTTCGTACAGGAGGTGGGTCACGTCCAACCCGTCGCTCCATAGCAGAATATTCATCGTCCGAAGATGGCATATATATCGTACCACACACGATACAATGTATTCCATGTTACTTGCACGGTACAATGTACTCTGTGGATCCATATCATCACAACATACATTGCCACATCTCAGTACGCACGTGCAAGCCTATTTAATTGGTGTGGTACACAATCTACCAGAAACTCCCAACACGGCTCCCAACATATCACAAAGCCACATGCGAGTAGTCTCAAGCATGGGAACAAGTATGGTAGACATCTAGTGCGAGCAACGCTCCAGCATAATGTCAACACCAAAATGAAAATTACTGTGAGCTAGGCGCCAGCACAATGTCATAAAATCCATGTGAAAACTAGTGCGAGCAAGGCTCCAGCACTCATGCATGTAAAACTCTAGTGCGAATATCACTCCAGCACTAATACACGTATAAACACATCAAATCTCGTGCGAGCAACGCTCTAGCACATTTTGTTTCGATAAAACTCA
This sequence comes from Firmiana major, assembly GCA_033439115.1. NCBI lineage: Eukaryota > Viridiplantae > Streptophyta > Magnoliopsida > Malvales > Malvaceae > Firmiana > Firmiana major. Next base: position 48,721,785 of record CM065905.1, read on the forward strand.
TGTCGGTGGCTCATTCTTTGCAAAGCATGGTTATAAAGACCAAATCGAGCTATTTTCATGCAAACCCCTTACATTACTAGCCATCCTACCAATTCACATGCTAAAACCTGTAAAAAGATTTAAAATCATCATGCTCATGCTTTTCATGCATATTTCTTAAAGCCCAATTCTTTGCCCTACAACCATCCATTTCATCCTAAGACCCTTAGCCATATTAAGAAATCACCCATGTGCCCGAAAGGCATACTGATACCCTAGGGCTAACACAATTCCCTTACCTCAATTCTCCCTAGGGCTAACACAATTCCCTTACCTCAATTCTCGGTGCAGTAACTCTTTCTTCCTTTCCCACTTTTTACGATCGGCTCAACTTGCTCCGGATATATCCTCGGGAGCTACAACCATTCATCAATTATATGAGTTAATACCGATAACTCATGTTCTGACTTCAACTAGTCAGTATATCTCATAGAACCTATTTCATAAATTTTGGCCTATTATCTCATTTGGCCGTCATTAAGCTATTCCTAGTCAATTTAGCTAGCAACTCACTTAGCAGTTTATCAAACACTTGGCATAAATGTTTACCCATAGTCTTTCATTCATTTATGCATTTCCTACAACATTAAATATGCACCTTTCATCACTTGACTAATCTCACAATGTGGTTTCATCCAATGATCTCAAAATCATGCATATTACCTCACTAACAACTTGATATAATCCCTTTTATCATCTAATCAACCACATTTTATTTTCTCACACTAAACTCATTTTAGGTTATGCTTGTTCCATTACATTCTAGGTAGTTTTAATCATCAATACATACACCAATCTACTCACAACAACATATAGATAAACATATTTAGAGTTGGTGTATTGGAAACTCACCTAGCTTGACTTTCCTCCTTTCCAAATTTGAAGACTATTTTGCTCCTTCATTCCAACCAATGAAATGTTGGCTCCAAGCTATGTTGTTCTTCTCTTCACAATGAACAACTTTGCTCTAATAGCTTTTTCTCAAATCTTTATGGAAAGGGGTGTATTGTAGAGAGAGAGAGCTTGGTTTTTGTGTAAAAATGGAAGGGAGATGGTTGATTTACTGAAGAATGAAGTTGGCCGTTAGGTTTTTATAGATTGAGAGTGATAAGATCGATCTGCTAGGGTGAAGAGAGAGATCTTTCCTTGGTTTTAGCAATTGAATTCTCAGGTTTGAAATGGGAGAGATTAATCTGCTCATTGAGGAGAGATCGATCTTGGCTTGGCAGAAGCTTAAGGAGATCGATCTGCTCATAGGGAGAGATTGATCTGCACTTGATAGAATCAAATAGAGATCGATCTGCACTTAGGAGGGGATCGATCTCTACTAGGTAAAGGCAAATGCAGATCAATCTGCTCATTAGGGAGATCGATCTGCTCAATGGGGCGATCGATCTAGCCTTGGCAAATCCACTAGGAATTGTTCTGCTTGGACAAGGGATCGATCTGCCCTGACTAGGAGATCGATATGGCCTTTATCTGGGGCATTCCCGCTACATTTTTTCAGATTTTTCAAAGGTAAACTCCTATTTCATTACTCCAATACTCATTTTGCATTTTAATCCCACTTAAAGCATGGAAAAGCTCATTTCTTATGATTCACATACAATGTGACTTGTATGTATTGCTTGAATTCAAAAAGGATACATTGAATTCATCGTCTATGCTTTATCATTTCGTGTTTTCATTCCTTATCTTCAATCCGAATGCTTAAAGTTCTATTCGTTTAGTTTATGGCCACTTCAGCCCTTATTTATCCTTTACTTGTATCTTGACACTCATTTATCCCATTGCAATACATTTAAATTTATATGATCCAAAATCATTTGTCTTATACTTTCATGTACATATAATTAAGTCATACATACATGGGATCTCACAGTATCAAAGCAAGGTTCAATATAGATTTTTCAAATTCTTAAGTCTCATAATATGCATATGTATACCAAATGCAGTCCATGCATGGTTTAATGTATACTCTTAAATTTCATAATTTATGTCATGCACTAAACAAAATTTCAATATCATAATATATGTTTTGGTAATCAAATACTATGTCGAATGCATAATATACCATAAATCAAGTGACAACATAATATTCTCTATCAATTGGTCACATAGACCATTTACTCAAAACTATACAGAATGAACTCAGCTAGACCATCGATGTCTGTAATGTGAAATCATGCTTCAATATCGTCTACACATATTCTTCGATCGTTCTTATTCACATATATTTTCTTATGCCATACAAGCATTAGTATCATTCATTTCAATTACACAATACCACTTGTACCATATGAGCTACTATACCTTCATTATGCAGTAATAGCACACGCCACATACATATCATCATACCACATGCACCACATGTGTTATTATGACCTCATTATGCAGTAATAGCACACACCAATCTATATCGTTAAAATTCACATTCTTAACTTCTAAAACTCATACCTACACCATATGAAACTAGCATATATTCTTATATAAATAACTTACCAAAGCTTATCACCCAATCACACACAAGGCACTTGGCCAAATATACAAACCACTAATTTAGGGGTTTTTTCTGCAATTCCAACATAAAAATTAGCTTAAAGTACTTTCATATACATGACTAAAATTAGATTAAGCTAAAATAACATCAGTTTCACCCTAGTGTCACTATTAGCTATGAGCTCCATTAGGAGCCTCCTTTTGTTTTTCCATAATTAATCAAACACACACTTAGTATACCATGTATATAATCATATTTCCATAAAATTCATCATAATATAACAAAATCTTACCATTAGCGAGCTTATGTAACAATTGTAAAACTTTTTCAATTATAGTTTTGTTGCAAACCAAAACCATAACACACTTCGAAATCATCATACAATGCTCATATTCAGAAATCAAACCTGAGACAACTTCTTAATCTTTACCTATGCTTGGTTAAACTTATCACCAAGGATTTCCAATGTTTTACCATAAGAAAAACTCACTACAAGAATGAGAAATTCTCCAATTGTTAAAATCTGCCACAGATGGTGGAAAGCTCCCTCTCTCTCTCTCTCTCGCTCTCTTTTTTCTTTCTCCTTTTCCTCCCAATGTTTTCCTCTCATTCCCCTATTCTTTGATTTGACCGAATGGCCTTCCCTTCCCATCTTTCTTCCATTAGCCAAAACTGATATTTTTTTCCTTATCTCGTCTTCCTTTCATTTCTTTCTTCCTTATTTCTCTATGGGCAACCCATAAATCTTTCTCTCTTTACTGTTTTGTCTTAAGGAAGAGGAAACAAGAAAGTGTTTTGGCTAAACGGCCTTACAAGGGAAAGACTAGTGATAACCCTAAATGGTGTCTACTGCAAGCGCACAGGTTGTATAAGTAATATAGGAACTGAAGTCCCAAAATATCATCCCACAAAAATTTAGTTAGCTCAATTGATTACCAGATAATTACATTTTAAAGTATATTCTAGCTAATTATGAATGTGGGTGGTCTACAAGTCTACTAAAGCATGGTAAACAAAAATATAAAAATAAGCAATAAAATAATAAACTAAAAAAATGAAAATAATAAGAGAATTGAGAATAAGATATACTTACAAAGCCTAAATAAAAAAAATAAGCAATTGCAAAAGAAAATTAACAAAATTAAAATCAGTAATGAAAATGGGTCAAAAAAGTAAATAATAAAAAATATGGGCCTAAAATGCAAATACTAAAAATAAAACTAGAAAATCCTAATATGAAAATAAAAATGCATGAATCTAATCTAATTAAATGAAATATAAATCCAAAATAACCTGAACTAGTGCATGAGAAAAGAAAATTCTAAATAAAAAAACTAAAAATCCTAAATGGAAATCCTAACCTTAAAATGTCATAAAATACAAACCCTAAATAATGCCTAACCCTAATGACTCCTAAACTAATAAAATACATAATTAATTAGTAAAACTAACTAAAATGATGCATGAGAATTAAAATATTTTTGGAATTTTGAAAATTGAAATGAAGCAAACTAAAAATGCATGAAGTGAACTATAACCCTAAAATAACCCTAAATTCATGACTCAAACCCTAAACTAATGCTAACCTAACAATAAAACAATAATTAAAAGTCTATTAAAATAGTAAATAAAAATTCTTTAATGTAAATGCAACTAACTCTAAATTAATGCATGAAAATGCAAGGAAAATTGAAGAAAACCTAATCTAACCTAACCCTAAACTTAACCCTAAACTAATGCAACCTAAATACACCTAAAATAAGCCCAAAACAGCCCATAAAAACATACCAAAACAACAATGAAAACAAGGCTGGACAGATTTGATGTTTGATGCAAAAGTATGACTAAAATACAAGGTAATGCTACGTTAATTAATCCTAAACTTATCCAAATCCTAACCACTAATTATATGTCCTAAATGTAACCTAAAAACCATATAAATACACCCTCTATATGCCTAAAAGAGAACTGAAAAACCCGACATGGACAAAAAGCTAAATCACATCTAAAGGAAAGAAAAAAAACTGCAAATGATGAAAATGCTACTAAAAATAAATCTAATGCAACCTAAATCTAATTCAATGTATAAATGACTTTTGTAACTCTTAAAACTACCTAAATGATACCTTAAACTATCCCAAATAGTAGCCACAATCATATATGTGCAGAACACTTGAAATAGTCAAAAAATGTGTAAAAAATGCAACTGATATGCCATATAATGCAACCTAAATTAATAGTAAAAATTACCTAAGTGCAATATGATCCTAATATGACTAAATGAAACCTAAATGAGTTTAAAAATTACATGGCTAGCAGCTCGAAATAACTCAAAACTGATTGCAGAATAATTAGGAAAATAAGAAACATGCATGGAAATAAGCTAAGTGAAATGCCATGGAACGTATCCTAAATGCATCCTAAAAATTTCCTAATAAATATATGATGTAAATATGACATAGAACTACCTACTTGACTCCTAAAATGACACAAACAAACTACCTAAAAAATTTAGAAAGCAATGCCAAATAGAAAGAGTAAAAAGGAAAATATATAATAATATGCTATGAACTCTACTCTATTAAATCCTACAAAATTCCTACTAGCTATATTATATTAACATAACCTAAAACTACTTAAATGAAGGTTGGAAACACACCCCAAATTAGCTTAAAGAACCTTAAGATTAACGCCTAAACTCACCAAAGTAGAAAATTGAAGATCACTTCCTAAAAAAAAACTAACATGAAGGTTAAAGAATAAAAATGCGATCTAAATTTTTAATACTTTTTTCGGTTTAATAAACTTTATCAAAATGATTTATAACATAGGATTAAACATTAAAACCATGAAAATCAACCCCAAAACAATAATGGAAAGTGAATACAATAAAGAAAAAAATTAAAAGAAAACTACTATAGACCAAACTCAATCATAAGAGATATTGAGGTATTTTTCAACCTCTTATGTCTCCATGACCATAGAACTCAATCATACACTAAAAATGAAGATGGAAAAGGAATAGAAGAATAAAAAATCAAATAACATAATAGAAATTGTAAGATTAAAATAATGCTTGAACTTGTAATGTAAAGAAAACAAGTGAATTAATAAAGTAAAATAAAAGATTTGAAACAAGTTAATTGGTGGCTAGATAAAATGACAACTTAGGTGAGGTGGCAATTAATGCTACTTGTCCTAATTTTATTAGGTCTTTAAGGAAAATATTTTCACATCACCAAAACTCCATAACCAACCTTTGCCTTCTTATCCATGTATCATCCTAGGTGGCCAACCCATGTGAAGTTCATATGAAAACTTGTCTTCCAAGAGTGAATGAAATAAAGTAATGTGACATGCTAACTGGCAATGAGTGAGTTGTACTGAAAGACAAATTTTGTTGTTATGGAAGATGTCTTCTAGTAGACTTCATTTTACATGGGTAAGCTTAAATGCCATTAAATTAACCCAATTTCTTCTAAAATTTATTTATCTGCACAATTAGAGAAATTAATCAAATTAAAAAGGAAATTAACATTTTACCAAGAGAATTAAGCAATAATTAAGGAAAATAAGCACATAAATAACTCTATAAAAATATAGTTATCAGTTAGGGGAATTTTCAAGTAATTTCTTAGTTGGGAAATTGTTCATTAAGACCCCCACTTTGATTTATTTCCTAGGCCCTTGAATGCTTATTTTCCAACTATTCCACATAGAGCATGGTTGGATTTGAAATTAACAATCTTAACCCTTTCAAATTTCATTTAATCATACAATGGCTTGACCCCCCCTTAAACTTTATTCAATTTAATCTTAATTATCTAAGTAACTCCACAATAACAAAACTTTAAAGATTTAACTATATTTGTCCGTGTGGAACTAAGGGACATGCCATATATGGTTGGAAAAATCACTAAGTTAACTTTCCAACAAAATTTAAATCACTTCAATTAGAGTTCCTTACCTAAAGTTATACACAGTCCTTCACCAAATGGTGGCATAGTTTCCTACACTTAGGGCCACTTTAAAAGTTCACTAGTATTAGTCCACAATGTGTACCATATATGTTCGAAAGTTCTCTAAGTTAACTTTCCAACAAATTTTGAATCAAATCAATTAAAGTCTCCTATAAAAAGTTATAAACAATTCTTTACAATTTGGTTTACTAGCTGAATCCCCTACCATAATGCAACTTTAACAATTTAACTGTACTAATCTGTAATGATATGAAATATGGTCTATATATGATAGAAAAGCACTTTATGTTAACTTTTGAGCAACACTGATATGTCAATCAGATTTTTCTATCAGAAGTTATAATTAAAAGAAGACAGATTGGTCATGAATTTCCTACGCAATAATCAATTTAAACTCTAACTAATCCAAGAATTATCTAAAAAAATACACAAGTGATTAAATCTATCTATTGCATCCTATCCACCTAAAGAAATTTGGTTCTCCAAATTTGATCGAGGTCATATCAAAAGAAATGAGGCTATTTGTCCCTCATTAAGCTCTTTAACTCTCAATCGTCTTCCTCGAAGTAATAATGCTATTACAGAACTTTCACTAAAAGAATAGTCTTGGGCCTCAGCATTTTGTCCTCTCTGTTCAAGATCTAGATCTGTAATGACCCATTTTTACCTAAATCATTACAAAATTTTCACTTTTTCATTTCCTTACCCATCGTGAACAGTTTCACTACTAACATTTGGGCTATGAGTCAACATTAGTCCCTCCTGTCATGTTACTTACCTTAACATCCATTTCCATATCACATTTACATAATAGGATCTACTGTCCTTTGACTTTAACTAATTAGATTCATAACTGTATTTACATAGGTTTACATCCTCGATATTCTATCCTTGTATAATACTATGCTTTTACATGTTTAGATACAAAAAAGATACTAGTGTGTATACCTCTTGGTGATGGGAAGCAGCGAACAACAAGAATCCAGTTTATACCCGCTCTCAACTACCATGGATGCTCTGTAGGGGTGGAAAGTGAAAAATGTGAGCACAAATTGCTCAGTAAGGTAATAATGTAAGCAGGTAGATAACTACACTATCTACATGCTTATAATGTCATGATATAAAAAAAAATCATTTATATCCAGAGCACGAGGTAATATATAAAACTATGGCGTATGTGTATAAATATATCATGTACTGTAAAACATGAAAGCAAACATATAAAACAAACATGGAAAAATCATTATATATAACATCTCATGCTCGTCACATTAAAACTTATCAATTTCATCATAAAACAATACTTCGTCATTTAAAAACATCCCACAAGGTTCGACCCCTCCCTCGGGTCTACCCTGGATAGCACAAATCATGTTTAGTGCATATAAAATCATGTGATATCCTGTGAGACAGGTGGTTATTGTATAAAATCAAGGACTCTGTTGGCCAACTATGTCACTATCATCCCAGACCACACAGATCTCGGTGTATGAGGCATCACGCTGTAATGGGAGGTGGGTCAAATCCTACCCGCCAGACTACAACTCAACATCATCACCACACAGTACAGCGTACTCCATGTGATATACACGGTACAACATATTGTATGGACCCATATCATTGTCGGGGGTGTCTACCGTAGGTCTTATCTACCCCATACCATGTATAACCGACTCAGTCTCAAGTGGACGTGTGAGCATCTCATCCATGTGACTAATAGTCTACACGAGGCATCCAGCACGGCTCGTGCGAGCATCTCATCTGAGTGACACACAGTTTAAACGAGGCATCCAGCACGACTCATTACATATCACAGTGTGAAAAGTCCAGTGCGAGCAAGGCGCTAGCACAATTTCATGCATAATCATTAAAAATCCTCGTACGAGCAATGCTCCAGTACGACTATATGAAAAATCAATAATGGTAAAATCATGTACAAGCAAAGCTCCAGTACCATTATGTGCATAAGAAATTAAATGAAAACCCACGTACGAGCAAAAGCTCCAATATGGCTTGTATGCATCTCAACTCAAAATATGGTGCGAGCTAGGCTCCAACACATTTCATGCATGTCAAAATATCAAAATCCAGTGCGAGCAAAGATCCATCACGATTAAACTCGTATAAATCTGATAGGCGACTTTATTTCAACAAAATACGCTCAAAATCAAAGTTAGCACCTGACTCATGTTATTTCATGAAATTATGAAATCAATAGCCAGCCTTTCCTTAAATTTCCTTAAATCGAAGCAATATATTTCATAAAAATATCAAAACATGATGTCCATGCAATTTATTAGCCTTACTACCCTTTTGTAAAATTTGCTCTCATGGGCAAAATAGTCTCTTTCACCTATATCCAAATTTTTTCGTAAATATTACTATTTATTTTCTAGGCAACCAAGCAAATTTAATGCCCTGTAAACACCCTCAAAATACGTGCAGCTATCTCTAAATACTCATAAAATTCCCTTACTTGGAATCGCGTCGAGTAATTCTACTTCCACAGAGCTGCTCGATCGCGTAGTCTGATTTGTTCCCAGTATAATCTCTAGAGCTGTACAAAATTATTTATCATATTAAATACAGTTTATTTCTATGTATTTCACTTTCACTACAATCTATTTAACTTATTGGGCCCATTTACTTTTATTGGACCTTACTTTCTCTTAAGTCCATTTCGATTAAACTATTTATTTCTCGAGAATCTACTGGGCCCATCAAGCCTACTGATTCATATTGGGCCGTCCTTTAGCCCAGAATGCCTTATTGAGCAGAATACTCAAGCTTGGTCCATTTAACCATTTGGTCACCCTAGGTGTGCCATGCCTAGCCATGGTCGACACCACGGTTGCCTAGTTCTCATAGTTATTTCAGCAAACACTTGGTGTGCTTGCCTTAAGTTCACCAGTTTCCTTCACTAAGGCATTTCATCATACACCTCTTATGCCTACTTTAAATCATCATCTATTCCAGCATATTGGTTTCACAAAACTAGCTCAAAATCATGCATATAACATCACCAACACTATAGTATAATCAATTCATCAATAAATTAATCATAACTCACTTTCTCACACTAAACCCATATTAGGTCATGGATGATTATGCATATTCAAGGATATTTCAGCCATGAATACATACACCAATCAACTCATAAAAATGTCTAAATTAACATATTTTAAGTTGGTGTATTGAAAACTCACCTAGCTTAACCTTTCTCTTTTAGCCGAAATTGGGGAAACACCTTGCTCCTTCAATCCATAACTTCAACTACTAGCTTTTGACTATGTTATTCCCCTCCTCAAAAGGAACAACTTTACTAAAAGCAACCTTTCTCAAATCTGTTGGGAAGGTAGTGATATCTTAGAGTGAGAAAAACTTGTTTACTTTGTTATGGAAAGATATTTGTTAAATCTAGGGAAGAAGGCTCGTCTGTCGGGCTTTTACATAGAAATGGTGTTGTGAGATTGATCTCCTAGGGTAAGAGATCGATCTTCCTTTGGTTGAACTGCACAAATATTCAGTAAGATGTGGGATAGCTCTGTTCCTAGGGTGAGATCGATCCTTTCTAGCCAGAAATCATTGGAGATTGATCTGTGTTTGGGTAGGGATCGATCCTCTCTATGCAGAATCACCTCGAGATAGATCTGCTTTTGGGTAGAGATTGATCCTCTCTATGCAAAATCACCTCGAGATCGATCTGCTCTTAGGTAGAGATCGATCCTCTTTATGCAGAATCACCTCAAGATCGATCTGCTTGCCTTTATAACCTTTGTGATTTCATTCTAGAATTACCAGATCGATCCTGTCGTGAAGGGAGATTGATCTAGCCTTCATCTGTAGGATTCCAACTGCTATTTTTCCCATAATTTCAAAGGAAAGATTGCTTTTAATCGCTTCACCAATCATTTTGCATTCTAATCACACTTAGAGCATAAGAAGGTTCATTTCTTATGATTCACTTATTATGTAACTTGTGTGTACAGCATGGAATCGTAAAGGGTACATAGAATTCATGAATATTCATTCATTCTCTTTACAATTTCATTCAAGCAAAAACTCTTCTTATGATTCAATTAACATATGGAAATGTGTACATTATATGAATCTTATGGAATACATCACCAAAAGTGGGTCTTACATAATCTCCCCCACTAAGGAAATTTGGTCCTCCAAATTGGAACCAAATTAGTCGGTGAATAACTCTGGGTACTTCCCCGTATCAAACTTTCCAATTCCCTTATAGCTTCATCTGCAGTGTGATGCTGCCAAAGAACTTTCACTAAGGGAATCGTCTTCGACCACAACACCTTCTCCTTCATATCCAATATCTGAATCGGCTTCTCAACATACGACATCTCTCGTTGAGCTCTAATGGCTCATATCTAATCACATGCGCCTGATCCGGGTGGTACTTCCGTAACATAGAAATGTGGAAGACGTTATGAACGCCCGCTAGTTCATGTGGTAATGCTAGCTTGTAGGCCTTATCTCTCACTCTATCAAGTATCTCAAAGGGTCTAATGTAACGAGGACTCAGCTTCCCTTTCTTTCCAGACCTCATTATACCTTTGGAAGGAGAAACTCGTAAAAATACTGACTCACTAACTGTAAACTCCAATGGTCTCCGTCTCCTGTCAGTATAACTCTTCTGTCTGCTCTGAGCTGTCCATAACATCTCACAAATCAACTGGACGTCCTCAGAGGCCTGTCTCACTAAGTCGAGAGCAAATATCTATCGATCACTCACCACTTTCGATGCAATAGAGGAACGACATCTACGGCCATACAAAGCCTCATATGGTGCCATCTCAATACTCGAATGATGACTGGTATTATAAGCGAACTCTGTAAGTGGTAAATGGTCATCCCAGGAGCCTCTAAAGTCCAGTGCACACGCTCTCAACATGTCCTTCAGATTCTGTATAGTCCTCTCTGACTAACCATCTGTCCGAGGATGGAAAGCTGTACTAAAACTTAATTGGGTCCTCACAGCTTCCTAAAAATGTTCCTAGAAGTCAAAAGTGAAGCGGGAATCCCTATATGACACAATGCTCACCGAAATACCATGCAACCTCAATATCTCATGCACATACAAATCCCTTAAAGTACTCAGAGTATCGGTGACTCTCACAGCTAGGAAGTGTGTTGACTTCGTCAATCTATCCAATATCACCCAAATTGCATCGTGATTCTTGCCGGTTCTAAATAAACCCAACACGAAGTCTGTAGTGACATGCTCCCATTTTCAAGTCAGTATAGGTAGAGGTTGCAATAACCTTGTAGGTTTCTGATGCTCTACCTTCACCTGCTGATAGACGAGACACATTGCCACATACTCCGCTACATCTCTCTTCATCCCTGATCACCAATACACTCTCCAGAGGTTCTGATGCATCTTGTTACTCCCCGATCGTAGTGTATACTTCTACGAATGAGCTTTTTTCAAGATCAACCGCTTGATCTTTGGGTCATCGGGAACACATATCCTACTCCTGAACCTCAGCAATCCGTCTGAACTCAACTCAAAATCAGTCTTTGTACCTCTCTGTATCTACCCGATAATATCTCAGCACTGCTGATTAATCTGTTGAGCCTGTTGGATACGATCTACCACATCTGGTTCCAATCGTAGGCTAGCCACCATACAACCACTATCAGTATTAGGCGGGGTCACATCTAAACTGAGGTTCGTGAACTGTTTCAATAGCTCGTGTTCCCTGATCATCATGTACGATTCCAACACGAGATGCTTCCTACTCAGTGCATCAACTACTACATTCGCCTTACTTGGGTGGTATAAAATCTTGCAATCATAGTCCTTCAAAAGCTCAAGCCACCTGTCTCATGTTCAACTCCTTCTGTGAGAATATATACTTGAGGCTCTTATGGTTAGTAAATACCTGAAATTTCTCACCGTATAGATAATGGCGCCATATCTTCAAGGCGAATACCACGCTCGCCAACTCTAGATCATGGAACGGGTAGTTCCTCTCATGATCTTTTAGCTGTCTAGATCCATAGGTGACTACCTTTCCATCATGCATCAGTACACAGCCCAGTCCTTGGTACGAAGCATTTGTATATACAGAAAAACCTCCTGAGCTGGTAGGAATGGTAAGAATCGGAGCGGTGGTCAATCGACCCTTCAACTCCTGAAAACTCTTCTCACATCTATCGTTCCACACGAACTCAACATTCTTCCTTTGAGACGTGTCAACGGAGCAACTAATCTCGAGAATCCCTCCACAAATCGTCGATAATACCCAACTAAATCCAAGAAACTCCTGATCTTTGTGACTGTCTGGGGTCTCTGCTATTGAACCACTGCTTCAATCTTGGATGGATCCACTGACACACCATCCCTCGATATAATATGGCACAGAAAAGAGATCTACTCTAGCCAAAAGTACACTTACTGAGTTTAGCGTATAACTTCTTCTCTCAGAGGGTCTGTAGCACTATCCTCAAGTGTTGTTCATGCTTTTCCCTAGCTCTTGAGTACACCAAGATGTCATCGATAAACACGATAACAAATCGATTTAAATACTAGTGAAACACCTCATTTATCAATGACATAAAGGCTACGGGAGCATTCATCAACCTGAATGGCATAACCATAAACTCATAATGACCATACCAGGTGCGAAAAGCTGTTTTGGGTACATCTCCATCCCAAACTCTCAATTGATGGTACGCAGATCTCAGATCTATCTTAAAAAAGACCTGCGCTCCTCGAAGCTAATCTAACAAGTCATCGATGCGTGGAGGGGGTACTTATTCTTGATGGTCACCTAATTCAACAAACTGTAGTCAATACACAGTCGGAGTCTCCCATCCTTCTTTTTTACAAATAGAATCGATGCTCCCTAAGGTGATACACTCGATCTGATGAACCCCTTATCCAACAACTCATGTAACTGCTTCTTTAGTTCCTTCAACTCAATCGGAGCCATTCTACACGGTGGCTTGGATTTCGACTTTGTACCAGGTGCCAAATCTATACAAAACTCCATCTCCCTATTGGGTGGTAACCCTAGTAAATCATCCGAAAAGACATCAGGAAACTCTACAACCACTGGAATGTCTCTCAATTCTGGACATGCCTTATCTGTGTCAACTACGTATGCAATGAACCATTCAAATTATCCTTTTCTATTGTTAGTAACATAGATCATCATATTAACATTCACGATTAACAAGCAAATTCATCTCTTAAATATTATGAATTAAAATTATACTCTTCCCATTTACAATAATCATGCCTCTTCATTTCTTTTCAGTAAAACTTACAATACACTTTTCAGGAAAACTTACAGTAAGGCTAACTATCCCTGAAAACATTACTGTCTTAGCATAACAATCTAAAACAGCTTGATTCGTGACCAACCAATCCATTCCTAAAATTACATCGAAATCACTCATATTCAGTAAAATAAGATTGGCTGACATATCCTTTCCCCCTATTTTCAGCCTACAGTCCCTATATACATACTCAATCAACTGACTATCATTCATAGTTGTAGAAATCAACAACATTCTATCTAATGATATAGGCTTTACATGCTTCGACAACTTACGTGCAAATGAAGGTGATATAAAGGAATTGTGGCATCATGATCAAATAACACAAATGCTTCTAAATCAAAAATCAGGATAGTACCTTTAATCACATCCGTTGAAGTGTCCACTGTGTCCTGGTCCAATGCATGCACTCGCCCTCTCTGTTTCCCCTTCTCCTCAGCTGTAGCTCTTCTCCTCTAAGCAAAAGTCTCAATAGGAGCTCTCTCCAGCTCTTTGTCCTTCTATGGGGCAGTCTCAATCATCTCTGGGAAATACCTCATGATATCCACATCTGTAACACACTTCAGGGGTCATCGGACAAGGCCTGGTACCATGATATCTACCACATCTCTTACACTACTCGGTAGTAGGCCAAGGTCCTCCAATGACTATACCTCTCGATGGTGTTAAGGTCAGATATACATGAGGCTTAGTAGTCCTCTCTTGTACCTCCTCAATCTGAGGTCTCTTCCCAAACAATCTCCGACCGCCTCTCATGATATCTCTATCACCTTCAGATTTCTTCCAATCTCTATCTCTCCTGTAACTAACCTTCCCAAACTTAGAGGCATTCTACTCAAAGTCCTTTTCACATAATTGTGCCCTGCGCACTACCTCCTTATAAGTGAGGATGTCAAACGGAGCTAATCTATATCTGATGGCTGGTCTCAATCCATCCATAAACTTTTGGACCTTCCGAGTCTCACTGCTCAACGTATCCAGGTCATACCTCTCCAAGGATATGAACCTTGACTCATACTCATCAACGGAGTGGTTGCCCTAAACCAAACTCATAAACTCAATTTGCAGCTTCAATTGTGCAGTGGCCACAATATACTGCCTCCTAAAGGCCTCCAAAACTATCTCCTATGTAATCTCTGGGTGTCGGGCTCTCAAGATAGATACTGTGGATCTCCACTAGTTCTCTGCCTTAGCCGTCAACATAAATATGACAAATGTAACCCTCTCAATCGATGTACACCTGAAGAACCCATACAACTTTTCCATCTAATATATCTAATTCTCTGTAACAACCGGGTCCTTCTCCTCTAAAGACTAGAGGTCTAAACTCCTGGAATTGTCGTAACCTATCTAACTCACAGTCATAACCCAGATCACTATCGTTTGGCTGTGGAAAGATAAGAGATGCTGTATTCTGAACTAGTGGCGATGTAACGGTCTCTATAGTTTGAGGTCTCTCTGCAGCTGTCTATCAGGTTGGACCTCGTCTATCACCAGCCCCTAATGTCTGCGTGACTATCTCGACAAGGCTCTCAATACTCCGTTCTAGCCTAGTAAAGTGTGCCTTAGTATCCTCTAGTCTCTCAATAGGGTCCTATGGAGCCTGATCAGTCTGTGGCTCTCCACAGCTCTTAGGCCTACCCCTACGTCCTCTAACAAGTGAACTCTCCACTCTACAACGACGGGTGACCAGCATAATGCCTAAATTCTTGTATCCATAACCATTTATCAGTCTTATTCCATCTCGATATACACAGTTATATCTAAACAAAGAATGGTAATATGGGGATGTAACTTTTCTACTTACTAATATCAGCTCATATCAGGCCAACTCAGCTCTGATACCACCTCTCTCACGACCCATTTTTACCTAAATCGTTACTAATTTTTTACTTTTTCATTTCCTTACATGCCGTGAACAGTTTCACTACTAACAGTTGGGCTATAGGTCGACATTAGCCCCTTCTGTCATGTTACTTACCTTAACATCCATTTCCATATCACATTTACATATTAGGATCTATTGTCCTTTGACTTTAACTAATTACATTCATAACTGTATTTACATAGGGTTACATCCCCGATATTCCATCCCTATATAGTACTATGCTTTTACATGTTTAGATACAAAAAAGATACCAGTGTGTATACCTCTTGGTGATGGGAAGCAGCGAACAACAGGAATGCAGTCTCTGCCCGTTCTCAACTACTGTGGATGCTTTGTAGGGGTGGAAAGTGAAAAGGGTGAGTACAACTTGCTCAGTAAAGCAATAATGTAAGCAGGTAGATAACTACACTATCTACATGCTTATAATGTCATGATATAAAAAAAACATTTATATCCAGAGCACGAGGTAATAGATAAAACTATGTCGCATGTGTATAAATATATCATGTACTGTAAAACATGAAAGCAGGCATATAAAACAAACATGGAAAAATCATCATATATAACATCTCATGCTCGTCACATTAAAACTTATCAATTTCATCATAAAACAATACTTCATCATTTAAAAACATCCTACAAGGTTCGACCCCTCCCTCGGGTTTACCCTGGATAGCACAAATCATGTTTAGTGCATATAAAATCATGTGAGACAGGTGGTTACTGTATACCATCAAGGACTTTGTTGGCCAACTATGTCACTATCATCCAAGACCACATGGATCTCGGTGTATGAGGCATCACGCTGTAACGGGAGGTGGGTCAAATCCTACCCGCCAGACTATAACTCAACATCATCACCACACGATACAACGTACTCCATGTGATATAGATGGTACAACGTACTCCATGGACCCATATCA
The DNA here is from genome assembly GCA_033439115.1 of Firmiana major. Classification (NCBI taxonomy): domain Eukaryota; kingdom Viridiplantae; phylum Streptophyta; class Magnoliopsida; order Malvales; family Malvaceae; genus Firmiana; species Firmiana major. The sequence goes on from CM065905.1 coordinate 48,738,423, forward strand.
CTGTCGGGGGTGCCTGTCGTAGGTCTTATCTACCCCATACCATGTATAACCAACTCAGTCTCAAGTGCACGTGCGAGCATCTCATCTGTGTGACTAATAGTCTACATGAGGCATCCATCACGGCTTGTGCGAGCATCTCATCCATGTGACACACAGTCTATACGAGGCATCAACACTACTCATTACATATCACAGTGTGAAAAGTCCCGTGCGAGCAAAGCTCTAGCACGATTTCATGCATAATCATTAAAATTCTTCATGCGTGCAACGCTCCAGTATGGCTTTATGCAAAATCAATAATGATAAAATAATGTCCGAGCAAAGCTCCAGTATGGTTATGTGCATAAGAAATTAAATGAAAACCCACGTACGAGTAAAACCTCTAGTACGGCTTGCATGCGTCTCCACTCAAAATATGGTGCGAGCTAGGCTCCAGCACATTTCATGCATGTTAAAATATTAAAATCCAGTGCGAGCAAAGCTCCAGCACGATTAAACTCATATAAATCTGATAGGTGGCTCTATTTCAACAAAACACGCTCAAAATCAAAGTTAGCACCTGACTCGTGTTATTTCATGAAATTATGAAATCAATAGCTAGCCTATCAGTAAATTTCCATAAATCGAAGCAATATATTTCATAAAAATATCAAAACATGATGTCCATGCAATTTATTAGCCTCACTACCCTTTTATATAATTTGCTCCCATGGGCAAAATAGTCTCTTTCACCTATATCCGAATTTTTTCGTAAAAATTATTATTTCTTTTCTAGGTAACCAAGCAAATTTAATGCACTGTAAACACCCTTAAAATACGTTTAGCTACTTCTAAATACTCACAAAATTCCCTTACTTGGAATCGCGTCGAGTAATTCCACTTCCTCAAAGCTGCTTGATCGCGTAGTCCAATTCATTCCCAATATAATCTATGGAGCTACACAAAATTATTTATCATTAAATACAGTTTATTTATCTGTATTTCACTTTCACTACAATCGATTTAACTTATTGGGCACATTTACTCTTATTGGACCTTACTTTCTCTTAAATGCATTTCGATTGTAGTATTCATTTCTTGAGAATCTACTGGGTCCATCAAGCCTACTGATTCATATTGGGCCGGCCTTAGGCCTAGAACGCCTTATTGAGCCAAATACTCAATGCTTAGTCCACTTGACCATTCGGTCACGCTTGGTGTACCATGCCTAACTATGGTTGACACCACGGTTGCTTAGTTCTCATAGTTATTTCGACAAACACTAGGTGTGCTTGCCTTAAGTTCATCACTTTCTTTCACTAAGGCATTTCATCATACACCTCTTATGCCTACTTTAAATCATCATCTATTCCAACATATTGGTTTCACAAAACCATCTCAAAATTATGCATATAACATCACAAACACCATAGTATAATCAATTCATCAATAAATCAACCATAGCTCACTTTCTCACGCTAAACACATATTAGGTCATAGATGATTATGCATATTCAAGGCTGTTTCAGCTAACAATACATACACCAATCAACTCATAAAAATGTCTAAATTACCATACTTGAAGTTGGTCTATTGAAAACTCACATAGCTTAACCTTTCTCTTTTAGCCAAAATTGGGGAAACACCTTGCTCCTTCAATCCATAACTTCAACTACTAGCTTTTAACTATGTTGTTCTCCTCCTCACAAGTAACCACTTTGCTAAAAACAACCTTTCTCAAATCTATTTGGAATGTGGTGATATCTTAGACTGAGAAAAACTTGTTTACTTTGTTATGGAGAGATATTTGTTAAATATAGGGAAGAAGGATCATCTGTCAGGCTTTTATATAGAAATGGTGTTGTGAGATCGATCTCCTAGGGTGAGAGATCGATCTTCCTTTGGTTGAACTACACAAATATTCAGTAAGTAAGCTATGGGATCGATCTGCTCCTAGGGTGAGATCGATCCTTTCTAGCCATAAATCATTGGAGATCAATCTGTGTTTGGGTAGGGATCGATCCTCTCTATGCAGAATCACCTCAAGATCGATATGCTTTTGGGTAGAGATCGATCCTCTCTATGCAGAATCACCTTAAGATCAATATGCTTTTGGGTAGAGATCAATCCTCTCTATGCAGAATCACCTCGAGATCGATCTATTTTTGGGTAGAGATTGATCCTCTCTATGCAAAATCACCTCGAGATCGATCCTCTCTGTGCAGAATCACCTCGAGATCGATCTGTTTACCTTTAAACCTTTTTGATTTCATTCTTGAATTACTAGATCGATCATGTCGTGAAGGGAGATCGATCTAGCCTTCATCTGCAGGATTCAAGCTATTATTTTTCCCAAAATTTCAAAGGAAAGATTGCTTTTAATCTCTTCACCAATCATTTTGCATTCTAATCACACTTAGAGCATAAGAAGGTCCATTTCTTATGATTCATATGTTATGTAACTTATGTGTACATCATGGAATCATAAAGGGTGCATACAATTCATGAATATTTATTCATTCTCTTTGCAATTCATTCAAGCAAAAACTCTTCTTATGATTCAATTAACATATGGAAATGTGTACATTATTTGAATCATAAGGAATACATCACCAAAAATGGGTCTTACAAGATCGATTTATCAATGTAACTTATATCCTCTCTTATCTCCAATGGTTCACACTCTATCACATGGGAGGGATTCGTGAGGTATTTCCTCAACATGGGACATAGAAGATATTATTCACACTCGTTAGCTGTAGGGGCAAAGCTGATCAATATGCTACATCTCCAACCCACTCTAAAATCTTAAACAGACCAATGAAGAGAGGAATCAACTTTCTTTTCTTTCCAAATCTCATTATTTCTTTCAATGGAGAGACTTCGAAAACACTTTATCATGAACCTGAAACTTCAAGTATCTACTTTGGTTGTCAGCATATGTCTCGGTTCTAAGCTATTATGACTCTATCATGAATCAATCTAACGTTCTTATAAGCCCTTTTCATTAGCTCAAGAATAAGCTATATTTTCTTCACAGCTTTATTGCCTGTGATGAGGCATTCTCTTAAGATTTCTAGTTTAAGAAGCTAAACCTTGTTCTTCTTTTAGGCAACAATGTTAAGCTTGGGATTGAAGGAAAGCAATCCGTTGAACACTTGTTAGATAATTCGTTGTTATACAACCACTTAAAAACTTAACAATTCAATCTGAGTGAGCAATTGAGGGTAGCTTCCTATTGGTAGGGATGAAATTGGTTGATTAGCCTAGTAAAGATACAATAGTTAAGGCCACACTTGACTCACTGATAATTCTATATTTTTAGAATTATTTGTGCTTAATTTCCTAATTAATTATTTGAATCTCCAATTTATTTTGTTAATTATCCCCTTTATTTAATTAAAATTCTCATGTTTGTAGATAAATTAAATCCGGATGAATTTTGAATATTTCGGTAGAAAATGGACTGAAATTGGGCTAAAATCGAGATTGAGCCACGCGGACAACACGAGTCATGCCACCTAGCATATCCAATTGGATAAGAAGACCGATGACATGAAAATATCTTTTCAAGGAGCCAATGGTGTGAAGACAAGTGGCCAAAAAAATGCCAACTCATCAAGGATGTGGAAATTACCATTTTACCCCTTTTATGTGTATAAATAAGACATGGATGGCAATTGAAAAACTATGTAATTTTAGGAGTAGAAGTAGAGGTAATTTAGGAGTAGGAGTAAGTTAGGAGTAGTATAGTGTTAGAATTAATCTTAGGATTTATTTTTCCTTGTTCCTTTTAGTCTAGTTCCCGTTAGCTTCCATATTTATTTTCAGTGTTCATTTCATTTTCATGTTCTTCACTTGGATAATTTTTCATGGCAATCAATACCATTTGATGTTTCTCGGTTCTGTTAAATCCAGCTCTTTTATTTTTCAGTTTTATTACATAGCTTTTATGTCCTAGTTGCTGCGCTCGGATTCCTAGTTCATTTATGTTTTTAGTTGAAGCAATCTTAAATATTTTATTTTTTTTGCTCTCGGTTTGAGCTCCCTTAATGCATTCAGGTAACACCTTCTTCCCTTGTTCATGCCTTTTGGTTTTGATGCCTTGATGAGGGTAGATGCTTAGCATTTATCTACATCAATGGTAAAATGAACCTTGGTTGGAGAAAGGAAGGAAGCATCCCGAGTTGCTGGAACCACAGGCATCCACCTTGTTCTCCTCTATTCGGCTCTGTTTCAATTTAAGTGTGTTGTTCATTGTCTTCATGTGCTGTTATTCAATTATAATCTCGGTGTGGCCCTCTGTTTCAAGTTGTAAATGCTGAACTCCATTACCACTACTGATCAGTTGTGTAGATATTGATAGTTTGCAGCTGAATGGTGCAGAGTCTATGCAAAGCAAGATCGGTTCCAACCCCTGTTTATTGTTCTATCTCGTGTCCAGTTCTTGCCTAAGGTGGTGTGCCTAGCCTGCTGTGTGCTGTTGCATATTCGGGGCATGCTTGAAGCTTCCAGAAGTCGTGTAACCAACGCTTGAAGTGGTAAATGAAGCAGCAACAAAATGGCAGGAAACGTGATAGCTTCACGGACAAGATCGAGAGCTAGCACAGAGCAGTAGCTGGACATGGTTACGGAGAGCATGAAGCTTGGAGCAGGTCTGGGTAGGCAAGAACATGGGGCTGGCATGCTGTGCTGGTTTGTTGCAGGAAAGGAAGAAGCACCAGAAACCGAGGTAGAGTTGGTAGCAAACAGCAGCACGCCTGGAGACAACCAACCCATGACCTGGAATCGAGACACACTAGAAACAGTAGAAGCAAACCGAGGACAAACAACTGGAAAGAAGCTCACAGACATCACAATGCTGTAGAAGCAGAACCACACAGCAGACCCGAGAGCAAGAAGAGTGCAGTGGACCAGAGGACAAACAGCAGCACGCCTTGCCAAAATCGTGAAAACCTGGACTGAAAATGTTTTAGAAGACATGTGAATAGTGTTTGGAGGGAATGGTTTAAAAATCCTTAAGGCTTGTTTGGCAATTACCTTATGCACAATAATCCATTTTTCTTAATTAGTTCATGAAATAGATTTAATTATGTCCTTAGCTCATTTTTATTTTTAACATGCATTAGTTAAGTTAGATTAAATTTGTTACATGCATTAGTTAAATTTTATTGTTAAATTAGTAAGTAGATATAGTTAGGATTAGTTTAGAGTTAATATTTTAGACATGCAGTTCTATAGTTATTTTCTTAATTTCCTAGGATTTTATTTTCATTAAACTTTAGTTTAGTTTAAATTGCATTTTAATTAAGTAGTTTAATTGCAATTTTAGGATAATTTAATTGTAGTTTAATTAATCTTGCTTTGTTATTTTCATAATTGCATTTTATTTTAATTGCGTTAATCAATTTTAACTGTTTTAATTATTTTCGTAGGTATTTGCTTTTAATTGCGTGGAGCTCGGTAAGTAATTTTCAGCTCGGTTTTAATTTGCTTATTTTATAGCATTTTATTGCTTTTAGTATTAGATCACCCACCTTAATTTTATAATTTGCTAGAATATACTTAGGGTAAGATTAACCGGTAGTTAATTAGGCTAGTTAACTTCTCTGTGGGACGATAACTCGGGACTCAAATCCCATTTTTACTTGTACGATCCGTGCACTTGCGGACATTACCTTTAGGGCGTGTTAAGTTTTTGGCGCCGTTGGGGAAGTCTTAATTAGCCATTAGTTAATATCGGTGAAATTATGCTTAGGTGTAATTCTAGCTTGTAAATATTTAGAAGTTCAATCTAGATTAGTTAATTGAAAAATTAAAATTTAAAAATTTAAAAATTTTAAAAAAATTTCTAAGGACTTTTCGATGATTGCATGCGTAGAGCCAGAAGTTTTGATTGCTTTCCTCTAGATCCTGAAATTGAACGAACACTTAGAAAAATTTGAAAGGATTCTAGGAAATTTATAACTCCGCTGCAAAGCATCATGGCAGAAAATAGGAAAATTAAGACCGTTGGAGATTATGCAATGCTGACTATTGGAGGTTATTATACCGGTATTAGGCCACCAGCTGTCCCTGCTAACAACTTCGAAATTAAGCCGGCAATCCTCCAGATGATCCAGACTTCATTGCAGTTTAGTGGGCTCCCTCACGATGACCCACATGCTCACCTTGGGCAATTCCTGGACTTGTGCAACACGTTCAAACATAATGGATTATCTAATGATGCACTTAGGCTTAGATTATTCCCCTTCTCACTTAGGGATAGGGCGAGACACTGGTTAACCTCCCTACCTCCAGGATCCATTTCTACATGGGACGAGTTAGCCCATCAATTTCTATCTAAGTTTTTCCCTCCCTCTAAAATGGTCCAACTTCGTAGTAATATATCTTCCTTTGCCCAGTACGACTCTGAATCTCTTTACGAAGCATGGGAACAATATAAGGAGCTTCTTAGGAAATACCCTCACCATGGCCTACCTTTGTGGTTACAAGTCCAGACCTTCTACAACGGACTTACAAGCCCAAATAGGATCATTGTTGACGCTGCGGCGGGTGGAGCGCTAATGTGTAAAACAGAGGAGGAAGCTTACGAGTTGTTAGAAAAGATGGCGGCTAACAACTATCTATGGTCCTCGGAGAGACAATTGCCAAATAAGTCAGCAGGTATTTATGAGCTCGACACACTGTCTACCTTGACCTCTCAAATCGCTAATCTTACGAAGAAGGTAGAGTCGCTCAGTACCCAACATAATCCTTCCACCAATCCTAATCCGATTTATTTTATCCAAAGTCCTTTTCTTTCCTGTGAGCTGTCTAGTGGTACCCCCTCTATAGATAGGTGTCCGCTCAACTTAGAATCGGTTCAGTATGTTACCCCTTCTCAAACGCAATAGAACAACCCGTTTTCAAACACCTACAACCAAGGGTGGAGGAACCATCATAACTTCTCCTGGAGCCAAAACCAAGGGCAAACTTCTAGCTCTAGACCTGTAGAACCCCCTAGTTTTCAAGCTCCACTAGTTCAGGTACCACCACAATCGTAATTTCCATATCACCCACCATATCATCCATCCCCACCTCAATTTCAGCATTATCCACCTCATTTCCACCAACCACCACCACTACCACCACCACAACCCTACCATGCACCAGCAGCTGAGAAGAAGCCCTCGCTTGAGGAAATGTTTATGACTATCCTGCAAAATCAAGCTGCTTCAATTAAGAACTTGGAGGTTCAGGTGGGACAAATAGCAAATTCTCTTAGCCAATGTCCTTAAGGAACCCTTCCCAGTAACACTGAAGCTAATCCTATTAAGCAAAGGGAAGGTGTCACCCCCCGGAAGTGCGGAAAATAGGACAAATTTAAAACTTTTTACTCATTAACTCACAATTAAGGGTGCATTCCTGTGCAGTGTCATACATCATCATAAGTATCATTCCTCAGGATCTCATCATGATATAATGAATATTGTATTATACCCATTACTCGATTACAAGTTAATTAATCCTAATACATCCCATACAATGTTATACATCAAGTGTCTGCAATTACAGTAATTGTCTGGGTACATGAAAAGATAAAAGATACCTCAAAATACAATATATGGCCTGGGGCTCAAGTCCTCCACTAGCCACTACTTCGTACGTCGCAGGGAGATCTTGTTTCACTTGAAGAACTCTGGGGGAAAGGAAACAGGGTGAGCTTCTAAATCGCTCAGTGAGGGGGGTAAGGTACTCATTTCATAAACCAAAATGCACATCATAAAATATTTATTTGTATGTGAAACTCATTTGAAAACTATAGCATGAAAGTACTCAAAACGACATTCTTATGTCTCAAATCATGTGAAAACATGAAGTAAAAAGGCTCATTCTAGAGCAATAACAAAGCATGTGAAAACAATGCGATAAACGCTTTCTCAATGAACGTGATAAAATCACTAAAATAGTAATGCACGTGGCACAGCCACTAAACACACGTGGCATGGCCACTGATTTAAATTCACACGTGGCATAGCCACTAAACACACGTGGCATGGCCACTGATTTAAATTCACACGTGGCATAGCCACTAAACACACGTGGCATGGCCACTGATTTAAATTCACACGTGGCATAGCCACTAAACACACGTGGCATAGCCACTGAGTTAAATTTACATGTGGCACAGCCACAGGATAGGGTTTCACGTGGCAACAGCCACTAATTAGGGGTTTTCACGTGGCAACGGCCACCAAATAGGGTTTCTCACGTGGCAACGGCCACCAAATGGGGTATCACATGGCAACGGCCACCAATGGGGTTTCTCACGTGGCAACGGCCACCAATAGGGTTTCTCACGTGGAAACGGCCACCAATAGGGTTTCTCACGTGGCAACGGCCACCAATAGGGGTATCACGTGGCAACGGCCACTAAGTATACGTGGCACAGCCACAGAATGGGTTATTCTCACGTTACCAGAACAGAGAAGAAATTGGGCTTACATGCTACTAGAGCAATGCCCGGTGTGTACTCAAAATTACACACCTAAGTCTTATCACACAAGACTGGTTTGCCTTCACGTAGAACTCATAGTGGTTTTGTCTCATAAAAATCATTTGAAAACTGTTTTGTACTCAACACAAAACATAATAAATCGAGTTCCAACCGGAAAAACACGCACACATTTCTCAAATCTCGATATTGCCTTAACATAGAGCCCAATTCATTACTCACACAAATTCGACGGTTTATAAAGCAATTTCACACTCAGCTTATAAACGCATAAAACAATGGGCTCCAACCGGCTATAGAAATCGTGTGCAATTATAACTCAACACAACACTCAACATGCTTGTTTTATAAACCACAAATCATGCTATAATAGTTTACAAATCACATACACAAATGGTTTAGATTTCCCTTACCTCTTTGCACCTCGTATAGTGCAATCTTGCCCCCGTATCACGGACTAGCCTCGCATTCCACTCTGGAACTCCCGAGCTGTCCAAACGATGTTAAAGCATCAATACTCAACTATCACATAAACCTCAATTCTCAAAATCGAGCATAATTGCTCATAACACCTTAAATCTCTCGATTCTCGTAACTCTACCCTAAACTACAACCTCATTCACAATATCTCAACGTCCTACATTTCTCATGTCAAATCATCTATGCTAATTCACCACATTGTCTAAATTTCCATTTATAGCTCAAAATTCCCAAAATTACCAAAATTGCCAAATATCAACATTACTCCAACTACATTGTAATTTCATCAATCCCTAATCATTTTTCAGCTATCTCAACGCAATGCTAACAACTAACATCACCAAAATCACCTCAAATATAAGGATCGAAGTTTAGAAATTACCCAAAACTTGTGGAGAGCTTATCTCTTGCCTCGATTCGATCCGTCTTTCGATTTCCAAGTATGTTGTTCTCCCTTTGATGAGGAACAACTTTTCTTCTTGCCACAACTCTTGATTTGGCCGAAAATGGGTGTTTTGGATGAGTGAGAAAGTTAGGTTTTCGGTGGAAATGGGGTTGGAAGAGAGAGAAAGTGAAATTACAGGAGAAAAATAGGGGTTCCTTATATAGACTGGAGGTAGGAGATCGATCTGCCTCTTGATGAGATCGATCTGTATTTGAATTTTTGGGACGATTTGGGCAATTTTATGCCTAGGAGATCGATCTGTCGAGGGGTGAGATCGATCTCTTTATGGCTTTATGAGATCGATCTGCCCCTTGAGGAGATTGATCTTCTCCCAAACAGAACCATTTGGAGATCGATCTCTTCCTCATGAGATCGATCTTCTCTCAAACAGAATCATAAGGAGATCGATCTTCTTCCATTGGAGATCGATCTGCTCCTTAAATTCCTCCCTCCTTGTCATTTATAACTCACCAGATCGATCTCTCCTTCTCCCAGATCGATCTGCTCCTTAAATTCCTCCTTCTTTGTCATTTATAACTCACCAGATCGATCTCTCCTTCTCCCAAATCGATCTGTCCTCATAGTTTCACATTTATTTTAAACACTTAACGTATAAATCTCCAATTATCATTCCCTAATTCACTTAGCTCAATAAATTACACTTTAAATTATTATTACATCAATAAAATATGTCTGAAATTCTCAGATCTCACAGAAGGTAAAGAATATGTCAAATCCATCATCCTTAGGAGCGACAAAGAGCTAGATGAGCCACCAGTTAAGTCCAATCCTATTGAGCCCATAGTTGAAAAACCCATAAGTTCTAACGAAGCAGCTCAGAAAGAGCCGAAACATCAGGATCAGGCTGCAAAAGAATCCAAGCTAGGCACTTCTTCATCTATACCTTCTTCTATTTTACAGCCTTCCTTGTCCTCCAATGTTATACATGTTTCCACTACATGCTCTCCGGTTAGACCACCAGTACCTTTTCCTCAGAGGTTCCAAAATAAAAAACCAGATCAACAATTCACCAAATTTCTTGAGGTTTTTAAGAAACTCCACATCAACATTCCTTTCGCAGATGCTTTAGAGCAAATGCCAATTTATGTGAAGTTTCTGAAGGATATCCTCTTTAGAAAAAGGAGATTGGAAGATTATGAGACGGTGGCCTTAACTGAGGAATGTAGTGCCATTATCCAGAGAAGATTACCCCCCAAGCTCAAAGATCTCGGGAGTTTTACCATACTCTGCACTATTAGAAATTTATTCTTTGGTAGAGCCCTGTGTGATTTAGGAGCTAGTATAAATTTAATGCCTTTGTCTATCTATCAAAAGTTAGGAATAGGGGATGCTAAGCCCACCACAATGACCCTCCAGTTAGCTGATCGATCAATTAAATATCTGAAGGGGGTCATTGAGGATGTCTTAGTAAAGGTGGACAAGTTTATTTTCCCTGCAAATTTTATTGTTTTGGACATGGAGGAAGACAGGGAAGTCCCCATTATACTAGGTAGACCTTTCCTAACTACTGGTAGAACAGTAATTGATGTACAAAAGGGGGAGTTAACGATGAAAGTCCAAGATCAGGAAGTAAAGTTTAATCTTTTCAAACCTTTGAAGCTCCCTGATGACTCTCAAAAGTGTTTTAAGATGGAGATTGAGGAGAATATATGGCTTAAGCATATAATATCTGAGAGAAATAAGGAAGTAGATAGGGCTCAAAAGGATTTAACTGTTAACATTCTATCACCATTTTGGCTAATCCTCCTACTCTTCGTCCTGTTGTTGAGTGTTGTCTTCTTCAGCTACATTTGAAGTGGTTATGTTTTTCTTTTCACTTTGTATATAGTTCTTTTTCTTTTTCTTTTCTGTTGTTTCTTTCTTTGTTTGTGTTGCAGGTTTCTTTTCTAGTATTATGCTTTCAATCAAGCTTCAGTTGTTCATCATCATCAGAAAGGGGAGTACTCTGTTCTCGAGCTTAAATTCTTATATTATCTGCACACTGAGGACACTGTGCACTTTAAGTTTTGGGGAAGGGATATCACTTGAGCAATTTTCAAAAAAAATTGAAAAAATTTTCAAAATTTTTTCAAATATCTGAGAAAGAATTTTTAAATTTTTTTCGATAATATGAGCTTAAACTGTTTGATTTTGGGATGATCTAGTGCTTAGCATGTAGTTTTCTCATATTCCGATGATATGACCTCATGATTTAGTCTGACTTTAATTGACTGAGATGCATGATTATAGGAAAGGCATGAAGTTGAGTTCTTGAATTTATCTTGATTCTGATTGTGATTTCCTCATCTTATGCACATGTCATGTCATGAATTGATATATTTATTTAGAGAAAGCTTATGTGTACATAGGACTGCATTTGTTCAGTTGATTTTGTACATCATATTCTAGAATTTGTTTGATCTGATCTCGAGGTGAAATATTAGATCACACTTGATTAAGGAGATGATTTAGGCCATCTTTGGATCGTTTGAGCCTTTCTAGCCTTCTTTGTACATATTCTACCCCTAGTCACCCATTTGGGCCAAATAAGCTTTTCTCTGTAAATATACCCATGTTATTTTCCTTAGCTTAAATACTTTGTTCCTATCCCTTACCCCAAAAGCATGAAAAGTCATTGGGATATATTGTGAGCTATATGGGTATTAAGTGATAGTGAAGGAGTATGTATTTCAATCAAAAAAATGATGAAAAAGAAAGAAAAAGAAAAGAAGAAAGAAGAAAAATTAAAAAAAAAAGTTTAGCAAAAGAAATAAGTTTAGGGGAAATAAATTAGAGCTCTTACATTAAAGATCCTAGAAGTAATGCATGTTAAGGGGTAATTAAACCTAAATCGACTTTATCATACCTTAGCCCCAGCCTTACATTACAAGCCTAATAAAGTCCTAATGATCTTTAGTTAAGTGTGACTACATTAGTGGAGAGAGAAGTGAAAAGCAAACTTATGGGAATGATCACATGTCATTGACTTTGCATTCACTGTGTTGCATAATCTGATCTGGATAATGTACTCTGAAGTGACTTAGACATTTTTCACACACTCACAAGGAGTCCAATTTAGATTAGGACTTATGATTGAATAATTCTAAGTGCTGGACTTGTAATTGTGAGTCTTTGATTTCATAGTCTGTACTTTTTCTTTGAGGGTGATATTGAGAAAATTATTGTGTTTTGTACTTGTCATTCCTACAATCATTTTCTTTTGCTTGAGGACAAGCAAAAGCTCAAGTTTGGGGGTGTGATAATTCTATATTTTTAGAATTATTTGTGCTAAATTTCCTAATTAATTATTTAAATCTCCAATTTATTTTGTTAATTATCCCCTTTATTTAATTAAAATTCTCATGTTTGCAGATAAATTAAATCCGGATGAATTTTGAATATTTCGGTAGAAAATGGACAGGAATTGGGCTAAAATCGAGATTGAGTCACGCGGACAACACGAGTCATGCCACCTAGCACATCCAATTGGACAAGAAGACCGATGACATGGAAATATCTTTTCAAGGAGCCAATGGTGTGAAGACAAGTGGCCAAAAAAATGCCAACTCATCAAGGATGTGGAAATTACCATTTTACCCCTTTTGTGTGTATAAATAAGACATGGATGGCAATTGAAAAACTATGCAATTTTAGGAGTAGAAGTAGAGGTAATTTAGGAGTAAGAGTAAGTTAGGAGTAGTATAGTGTTAGAATTAATCTTAGGATTTATTTTTCCTTATTCCTTTTAGTCTAGTTCCCGTTAGCTTCCATATTTATTTTCACTGTTCATTTCATTTTCATGTTCTTCACTTGGATAATTTTTCATGGCAATCAATACCATTTGATGTTTCTCGGTTCTGTTAAATCCAGCTCTTTTATTTTTCAATTTTATTACATAGCTTTTATGTCCTAGTTGCTGCGCTCGGATTCCTAGTTCATTTATGTTTTTAGTTGAAGCAATCTTAAATTTTTTTTTTTTTTTTGCTCTCAGTTTGAGCTCGCTTGATGCATTCGGGTAACACCTTCTTCCCTTGTTCATGCCTTTTGGTTTTGATGCCTTGATGAGGGTAGATGCTTAGCATTTATCTACATCAATGGTAAAGTGAACCTTGGTTGGAGAAAGGAATGAAGCATCTCGAGTTGCTGGAATCACATGCATCCATCTTGTTCTCCTCTGTTCGGCTCTGTTTCCATTTAAGTGTGCGGTTCATTGTCTTCATGTGCTGTTATTCAGTTATAATCTCGGTGTGGCCATCTGTTTCAAGTTGTAAATGCTGAACTCCATTACCACTACTGATAAGTTGTGTAGATATTGATAGTTTGCAGCTGAAGGCTGCAGAGTCTATGCAAAGCACGATCGGTTCCAGCCCCTGTTTATTGTTCTATCTCGTGTCCAGCTCTTACCTAAGGTGATGTGCCCAGCCTGCTGTGTGCTGTTGCATATTCGGGGCATGCTTGAAGCTTACAGAAGTCGTGTAACCAACGCTTGAAGTGGTAAATGAAGCAGTAACAAAATGGCAGGAAACGTGATAGCTTCACGGACAAGACCGAGAGCTAGCACAGAGCAGTAGCTGGACATGGTTACGGAGAGCATGAAGCTTGGAGTAGGTCTGGGTAGGCAGGAACGTGGGGCTGGCATGCTGTGCTGGGTTGTTGCAGGAAAGGAAGAAGCACCAGAAACCGAGGTAGAGTTGGTAGCAAACAGCTGCACGCCTGGAGACAACCAACCCGTGACCTGGAACCGAGACACACCAGAAACAGCAGAAGCAAATTGACGACAAACAGCTGGACAGAAGCTCGCGGACATCACAATGCTGCAGAAGCAGAACCACACAGCAGACCCGAGAGCAAACAGAGTCCAGCAGACCAGAGGATAAACAACAGCACGCCTGGACCAGAGGACAAACAGCAGCATGCCTTGCCAAAACCGTGAAAGCCTGGACTGAAAATGTTTTAGAAGACATGTGAATAGTGTTTGGAAGGAATGGTTTAAAAATGCTTAAGGCTTTTTTGGCAATTACCTTATGCACAATAATCTATTTTTCTTAATTAGTTCATGAAATAGATTTAATTATGTCTTTAGCTCATTTTTATTTCTAACATGCATTAGTTAAGTTAGATTAAATTTGTTACATGCATTAGTTAAATTTTATTGTTAAATTAGTAAGTAGATATAGTTAGGATTAGTTTAGAGTTAATATTTTAGACATGTAGTTTTATAGTTATTTTCTTAATTTCCTAGGATTTTATTTTCATTAAGCTTTAGTTTAGTTTAAATTGCATTTTAATTAAGTAGTTTAATTGCAATTTTAGGATAGTTTAATTGTAGTTTAATTAATCTTGCTTTGTTATTTTCATAATTGCATTTTATTTTAATTGAGTTAATCAATTTTAACTGTTTTAATTATTTTCGTAGGTATTTCCTTTTAATTGCGTGGAGCTTGGTAAGTAATTTTCAGATCGATTTTAATTTCTTTATTTTATAGCATTTTATTGCTTTTAGTATTTTTAATTCTAGCTATGTAGATCACCCACCTTAATTTTATAATTTGCTAGAATATACTTAGGGTAAGATTAACCGGTAGTTAATTAGGCTAGTCAACTTCTCTGTGGTACGATAACTCGGGACTCAAATCCCATTATTACTTGTACGACCCGTGCACTTGCGGACATTACCTTTAGCGCATGTCACTCATATTGCTAGAGGGTCGCAAGTTGTCCATGTGGATGTCACCAATAGGTTTGTAATGTTAAAGGGGCACTAGTCTGCATTAAATATTGTTTAGGCGACCAAGTTACCATTTTGTATGAAGTTAGATATGTGGCTAGGAAAGTTCTCAAAATGTTTTGAGAGTAGTTTTAAGGGTGTGACAACCATGGATTCACCAATTTAGAAGTAAAAAGGTTTGGCTTGCTCATACCTCAGTTTTAAGGAAAAGATTCTCAATTACAGGGATACCAACCAAATTAACTTTATTCCTCCTATTGTCGCAAATACAAGAACATGTGCACAAATGGATTTAGAAGAGAAATTGACGATGAGAAAAATGTTTCCTATTTGTGGAGGAGACAGATGGGTTTCTTACAAACAATTCCAAATTATTGTTGTCTTTTCAATGTTTGCTATTTAAGCTTCCCTACATACCTCCTTAAACAAGCTGGTTCGATTTCCTAAGAGAGAAAACAAGGTCAGGAGATGATGGAGTTTGGACTTTATGGTATGTGACGATACTGAAGTTAGTAAGAGGTGACGAAATTAAGGAAAAAGACTAAGAGAGCTCTGATAAATTAGATAAAGCAAGAAAAGCTTGAGTAGAAACGATTGAGTTGGCTTGTATTATTTCCCTAAAATCCCACCTTTTATACTTGTATTCTGAGCAGAGATTGGTTACATCTCATTTTGTCTTTGTCAATGCGCGTGGCTCAAGTATTTCTACTCTAATATCTTTATGGCCTGAACCTAAAATTAGACTTATTTAGGCTTAATCGTATGAAAAGAATATTAATAATTATTACATGAAATTATATGTTGGTAAATTGATGTAAAAAGGATTGGAGACGGATTGTCACCTTAGATTGCCGATTGTTATTGGTAGTCTTGGAAGATTGAATTTTAGAAAATCAAAGACAAGGTCAGACAAAGGAAGAAGGGTAGACATGAAAATTGTTATCTTATGTAGGGAAAGTTATACTAATCCATGTAGTGACTTTAAGCAATTCCCATGTGTTGCATAAGTTGTTTTTAATTGCCAAAAAGTATTCTAAATGATCAAAATATAATTCTAGTTAGCTTTTAGTGGGGTGTTAGTAATGTGAGAAAGAAGATTCATTTGAAATGTTAGGATGATATTTATTTGTCTAAAATGGATGGTGGTCTAGGTTTTCAAGATTCTAAAGCTTTCAATTTAACACTTTTTGCAAAATAGTAGAGGTGCTTGGTATATAACGAATCATCCCTTTACTTTAAAGTTCTTAAAGCTAAGTATTTTCCAAACTCATTTTATTAATGCTATATTAAGAACCAACCCATAATTAATATAAAGGAGTTTGTTAGCAAGGATAGGGATTTTTTTTTTTTTTGTATGATCACGTTGAGTGGGAGGTGGACTATTGGTGGATATGAAGGATAGTAAATGGATTAATAAACCACCCTACTTTAAACCTTAAAGGCTACTAAATGTGGATAAGGAGTAATCTATGGCGATATCGATTAATTAAGAAACAAGTAGCTAAAAATTAAGATGGTGAATGGTATATTTTCCCCAATGAATGTTGATTGCATTCTTAATATACCCTTGAGTCTCGAGCTAATTCAAATAAACTTTATTGCATTGAGTCAACAGGGGAGATTTTTTTATATAATTAGTGTACTTTATGGCAAGGAAATTTGGGGAAGGAAAGACATAATAGGGAGTTATAATCACCACTTTAGAGGCTTGTTTGGATGGCGAAAGTGTTACCCAAAGTAAAGTTCTTCATGTGAAGGCTATTGTGGACAATCCTACTAGTTAAAGAATAACTAATGTCCAGAAGAAAGCCAACATATTTGTTATGCAATATATGTGGTAATGATAATGAGTTTATTTCTCATTTATTTTTAAATGTATGATTAGTAAGTCAATTTGAAGATCTTTGTGTCCCTGGCTACTACAATTTTTAGAAATGGATAATGAGTCCGATTTTTGCCTCAATATGTTGATAAAAGCCAAAACATTAGGCCAATTGGAATACTGTTTAAATGTGATATGATTGCTTTAAGGGAATAGAAATAGATGTCTACATGAGGGGTCTTGTGCTCTATTTGAAGGGTGAAGTAAGGAAGGTGGGAGGAATTTCCTCACCCCATGCTTCGGCTCATGCTAACATAATCCTACTATAAAGCATTCAACACAACAGAAATTAAAACGCATAAATTCCAAAGCATTCACAGGATTAACTTGATAACCAAAATAGAATTGATTTAACCATTACAATAATAACCATGGAGTTTAAAATTTTTCATACCTTAATTCTTGAATCTTATAATCAAAGAATCTTGCTCCAAGTTGATTCCAGACATATTCTTAGTTGTAGCCAAACGAAAGCTGTTTAAGTACCCACCTCTAATAGTGATTCACACGAGCAACACATGAACCATCAGTAAGGTTGAATCGAGTTATAAACACATCTATGCTAATGGCCTGAGATTTTTGAAACTCACTACTTGGGAATATTAATAACACTTCTTGATTTTACATGGGGAGAGAGGGGTGGTAACTTAAGGTTTTTTTTACAGGGATACTTTGTAAGACCCGTAAATTTCATTGTTGATGTTGCCTGATTTGAACAGCAACAGGAATTTACCTTCCACGTATTCTGCTTGCACTAACGACAAAAATGTGATCCCCGTGCGATTTGTTCCACGTGTTCTTCGTATAATCTGCAAAAACAACAGGAATCAGAGGGGGCAGGGATTTATCCCTGCACGCGCACTCCGATGATTAAGTAAGTAATCGGGAGTTGTGTAAGTAAGGGGAAGAGAATGTGTTTCTTAATTCAAAGAGTTGGAGTATTTTTCCCTGATTTTTGTTCTTTGGTTTCGTCCCCCTTTTCTGAGAGCTCCTCGGCATATTTATAGGTTTCTTCAAGTCGGTTCGAGCTGAGGCCCAGGCGCGTGTCTGGACCGCGACAGAGTCATAGAGCACTCTGTCGCTCTTTGGGTCAAGCAGCTTGCGGGGGAGTCAGCAGGCGGCAGAGTACCCATGGACCTCTGCCGCAGACTGTGCGGGAGACCTATCCCGCAGGCTGTGCTGGAGACTATGCCGCAGGCTTTGCGGGAGACCTCTGCCGCGAGGGCAATGCGGGAGACCTATGTCGCAATAGAGGCGATGGAGTCTGTCGCGCCTACTGTGCGGCACACATCCCAGGCGACAGAGTGCTTATCGCCCGAACACTCTGTCGTTCAACAAGCAATCGTGTCGCGTAGCAACTCTATCGCGAAATCAGCCACGTGGCTTGTCTTCGTTCTAACACGTGGCAGTCAATGGTTGGCGGATAGTTATACACGTGGATTCTGGTGACATGACCACCATCAATTGTATTGTTTATGATTCTGGGATGTACAGACAATTTACATTATATATGAATCATAAGAAATGGATATTTTTAAGTGCTAAGTGTGAATGAAATGCAAAAATGAGTAGTGAAGCAATTGAATGTAAGTTTCACTTTGAAAATTTGGGAAAATTTCAGCTAGGATGCTACAGATGAAGGGCAGATCGATCTCATTGTAAGGAGAGATTGACTCATTGCCTCGAAATGCATTTGCCAAAGCATTCTGCAAAAGGGTGATCGATCCCTCATTCAAAGCAGATTGATCTCGGATGGATTCTGATTAACAAAGATCGATCTCTTCCCATAAGGTAGATCGATCTCTAGTTGTCTCTAGTTAACAAAGATCGATCTCTTCCCATAAGGCAGATTCATATCTAGTTACCTCTGGTTAGCAAAGATTGATCTCTTCTCAAGGGTAGATCGATCTCTAAAGCATTCTGCCTATCCAAGATCGATCTCATCCCATGAGCAAAGATCAATTATATTCCTTTGAGCAGATCGATCCCATCTAGAGAGGCAGATTGATCCCCTAGCCTACATTGTCGAATTCTGAAGGAATTTAAACAAGGGTAGATCGATCTCTCACCCTATGAGATCGATCTGATAAGGCCAAATTCTATAAAAAGCCCAACATTCGAGCCTTCTTCCCATGAATATAAAAAACCTTTCCATTGAAAACAAAGAACCTAGCTTTCTCACTCTAAAAATCATCACCTTCCAATCAGATTTGAGAGAGATTCCTTTGAGCAAAGTTGTTCCTAGTGAGGAAGAAAACAACATAGTCAAAGATTGGAAGCTGAAACTTTAGATTGAAGGAGAAAAGAGGTTTTCCCCAAATTTGGCAAAAAAGGAGAAAAATCAAGCTAGATAAGATTTCAATACACCATCTTCAAGTATGTTAATCTAGACATTTTGATGAGTTGATTGGTGTATGTATTATTGGCTGAAACATCCATAAGCTTGCTTAAGTAACCATGACCTAGAATGGGCTTCGTGAGAGAAAGTTGAAATGGCATGGAGTTAAAGTTGAAATGGCATGTAGAGATGTTAGTAAGCATGTGTAGATAATTCTAAGATAGTTTTGTGGAATACATATGTTGGAATAGATGATGGTTGAAAATGGGCATAAGAGGTATATGATGAAATTGCCATAAAGAAGGAAAATGATGAACTTAAGGCATTGTGAGAGTAATCATGTTCAGTGTGAATCAATAAACCTAAAGAGTCTAATAGATTCTCGAGAAACGAATACAACGATCGAAATGGACTTAAGAGAGAGTAAAGTCCAATAAGATGTAACAAGGCCAAATTATTGTAAAATGGCCCAATGCATTGATTAGAATTTCACACAAGTGAGAATTAAGTATATTACAATATACTGACATGAGAAGTAAATACTTGCAGCTCCTGGAGATATAATTAGAGCTGATAAAATCGGATCACGAGCATTGGAAATCAAAGGAAAGTGATTCGAGAGTGATTGAGGTAAGGGACTTATACGTGCTATTAGAGATAGCTATACATATGTTTCTTACCTTATGTGTGCAAATGAATACTATAAAGTATTTAGATATTGAAATAGCTATGTGAAAACTATGTATGAGAAGAAGCTTATATGCATAAATTGCATGTCTTCAATATCTTTATGTGAAAAGATGTTTGTAAGTATTTTGAGAAGGGGTAATAATAGACTGGCTCCCGATTCAACTATTGTACATAAAAGGCAAGTGTTTTAAGTGAAAAGCATTTAACGAGTGATTGAAATGAGATTATGAATTGAGCCATCTATTTCTTTTTCTTGGTGAACTTGTGCTAGAGCCAAAGTGCAATGGTAGATTTACTAGCCTTGCTCGCACAACATTTTAAAAGGATTTTGAGAAAAGTAAAAGGTGCTGGAGCTGAGTGAAGCTATGTGATCCACTCGAGAGCTCACACTAGATTTTGGGAATCATGCTAGAGCCATCGAGTACTAAGTGATCTTACTCTGACTATGCTCGCATGTGACTCCCTTGATTTAAACTGATTTTAAATGAAACCGTGCTCAAAGCCTCAGGTATTGCTGTGTGATCGTACGTTGAGTTGCTTGCACATGGTTTTATAAGCTTTGCTGGGTGATGAGTAAAACCTTGTTGGAGCCGTCGTGTATTGTTGAGTGATCTTGCATAAACCTACTTGCACGTGATTTTGAGACAATGGAAATGGGTGATAAGGATCCACGGGAGCACGTTGTACCATGAGCGTTAGCCACAGAGTACGATATGCCATGATATCTTAGTGATTCTGTGTGGGCTTAAGGGATGGTTGATCCGCCTCTCCAAGCATGGGATTTCCACACACCTAATCAGTGTTGCCTGGAATCCGGACTATGGCCATAAGTCTTTTATTTGTGAGATATGACATTTTGTCGCTACTATGTAAGGTGACATACGTCCCCCCTGCTGTGTGATACAGGGTGATATGATATCCCATACTATGTCTCATGTAAATTAATTTACTAAGTAATTTGCTAAGTGAAAAGAAATTTATAAGTGTGTATTATGTGAAATGAAAATGAAGCTGTGTGGTTTTAAAGATTGAGCTGTGTGATTCTATGTGGATTGAAAAGAATATGCATGTAACCATCCCGCAAATTAATGGTTTTTCATCGATGGAAGTTATTTTCAAAGAATGCATATCTTTTATAAGGAAAATAAATGTTTATATTTTAAGCATGTAGATAATGTAGTTATCTATCTATTTTCATATTTTTCTTACTAAGCGTGTTAGCTCACCCCCTTATTTTCATCCCCCACAGATTCTACGCAGTAGTGAGTTTACTGCAATTGCTCCTGCTATGGTGTTCTCTAGTTCTCCAGCAGTACAGAGGTATACACTTATGAGAAAAAATTTGTATCCTGTAAATTAGTGCACAGTAAAACTAGCTTTTGAATGAAAGGGATGTATATAATAGAAACTGATGTAAACACTTCCGCATATTTATAAAAGTACAGTTTCTATTTCATTAAATGAATTTAAATTATTAAATGCTTGAGATGTGGATATGGATGTTGACTCATCGCCAAACTGTTAGTAGGAAAATAAGTCACGGGACAAGGGTCGTGACAGAGTTAGTACCAGAGCAGAGTTGGTCTGATGTGAGTCAATATCCATAGTTAGGAAATTATACATCCCTAAAGTATTGTGCATTATTTGGACACAATTGTGTATACTAAGCTGGAAACGTAACTGAGACACTTGTTATTGAGTATGCAGGATGTCTTATAGACGATGTACTCGTAGAGGACAGAGTTCGCGCTCTCGGGGGCATAGAGATGAGCTCGAGAGGTGCAGTGGGTCCAGTTCTAGTAGAGATCCACTTGGTCTTAATGAGGCCACTGAGGCACGTATAGCGCAATTACAACGCAGTGTAGACATAGTCATGGAGATGTTTACACAGGCAAAGGCCAGATTTGAAGGTAGACAGGAGAACCCTATTGGTCAGGCTGCTGCACCTGAGAGACATGAGCCTGCACAGCTTGCACTGAGACCTTGGGCTGTAGAGGCAGAGATTCATGTACCTCATGCAGTTCAGGATATTCTCCCACCAGTTCAGGATCCTGTAGCTCCACAACAGGTTGGTGGTGAAGGAGTTTATGATTATGATATGGGCAGATTGAGACAATTCAGGAAGTTTAGACCATTTCCATTTAGTGGAGTGAAGGACCTAGTGTTAGCGAAGCATTGGATTCGTAGTATGGAGAAGCTTTACAAATTTTTCCATTGCTCTGCCTCAGAGAAGATCACCTTTGCAACTTTTGTATTAGAGGGTGAGGCCGAGCATTGGTGGATGGCCACACAGTCAATTTTGAGTCCACGACACCCAATTATGACTTGGGACATATTTATGGAAGCCTTTAAGAGGCAGTATATTCCTGTCACTACTCAGAGGAAGATGTAGATAGAATTTATGACCTTGACTCAGGGGAACCGTGTCACGACCTACCGTGACTTACCAAAAACCACTACAAATTTTTCGCATTTTTCTTACATTTCTTTCTGTCATAACTCAATCACCAAACCGTTGGGCTGTGATTCGATATTAGTCACCTCAATCACATTCATTCCATAACATGCATACATGTCAATACAAATATTTTATTGACTGTAAGTACTCTTTTATTAAGAGTAAACTCAAATACATAAATACAAATACTTGTACATATACATCCCCGACCGTACATTCGTTTATATAACTGTGTTTTTACATTGTTCAGCACAAAATGTTCGAATGTGTATACCTTTCGTAAGATGGGTATGCAGCGGATAAAGGAATACCAGTCCTCAGTCGTGTCCAACTATTGTGAACGCTCTATAGAGAGGGGAAATAAAAATGGGGTGAGCTCACAACTTAGTAAGGAAATAAGGCAAGCAAGTAGATAACTACACTATCTACAAAATACAATGCTCATGCCATTAAATTATTTCTTTTTCGATTCGCATCTAAAGCATGTGTCTTTCTTGAACCATTTATGCAATATATATAGATACAAATCATTAGTATGAACTGAAAACATGCTGGTTTAATAATCTCAGCAGTTTATGCAAAACATTGCATTTTCATGTAATTACTGTAAATCACATTTCATTATGCCATATTAATTAAATCAAAAATAAAGATGGCATATCATCATGTTAAAAACATGAAAATTCGAGCCTCACCTATCCCCCGGGTTACCCATATCACACACAAGGTCACATGTCGAGGCTCAACCCATCCCTTGGGTCTTCCCAATTTATAAAAACTCATGTGACAATTCAAACAAGAAATAGTAGTAAGGTCAGTAGGCGACTACTTGTTCTGAGATTATGATCATAACTCATTTTTCGTGATCCTAGGCTACACAGTACTCGGTGTCCGGGTCTCACATTTGTTGTAATGGGAGGTGGGTCAAATCCTTAACCGTCAGCTCACAACTCTAGATCATCGTGTACTCACGATACATTGTACTCCATGTGACATACATGGGACAAAGTACTCCACCCAATCCTCATAGTCGGGGTGTCTGCCATTGGTCTTAGCCCTCATACCATGGATAATAGTTTCGATAGCAAGTCTGTACAAGCTCCCAACATGACTATTTCATGCTATCTCTTTCAAAACTGGTACGTGCGAGTAAACTCGAACATGAACTAATGCATATGGTCATATAAATCTAATGCGACTAATGCTCTCAGCACTATGTCATGTAAAACTGAGTATGAGCAATGCTCCAATACTCTATTATGCATCAATCAATAAAACTGAGTACGAGTAATGCTCCAGTACTCTATCATGCATAATTCGCATTAAAATCAAGTACGAGAAATACTCAAGTGCTATGTGATGCATATCTCATAAAATCTAGTGCGAGCATTACTCTAGCACCAATGGTTTTCACACAAATCGATAGATGGCTTATTTCGATTGAATTTCACTCAATTAAATCAAATCGGCACTTTAACGTGTTGTTTTCACATATAACATGAAAACATTAGCCAATCTATTTATGCAATTGTCAAAATTAGTCACAAACATGCTTCCTAAGCTTTTTACCCTTAATATGGATAAAACCACAATTTTACCTTATCGGTTCCTACCGAAATTTTTCTATACACAAAATTTCATATACAATATAAATACTCGAAATTCTATTCGAAATGTGTGTAGCTACCTCTAGCTACACATAAAATTCCCTTACTTCTGATCACGTCGCGTGACCTCACTTCCTCGTCGCTGTTAAACCTCGCAGTCCGATCAATTTCTAATATAAACTCTAAAGCTGTAGATAACCATTCACATCAGTATATCTCAATATACTAAATTTTCACTTACATGAATCTCAAATCAATGCCTTTAACTCTTTTTACACTCATTTGGCCTTTTTCTTTCTTAAGTCCTTTCCAACACATGTATTTCACCAAACTATCTTACAATCATATAGTGAATCTCAAATCAATACATTTAGCCCTTTTTACACTCATGTGGCCTTTTTCTTTCTTAAGTCCTTTCCAACACATGTATTTCACCAAACTATCTTACAATCATATACATGCTTAACAACATCCCTACATGCTTCAATCATCATTGAATCCATGCTTACTCAACTTTCTCTCATTATCTTATATCCAAGCCAAAAATCTAGGTCATGAACATTTTACATATTCAATATGTTTTCGGTAACTTAAACATACACCAATCAACTCACCAAGATACCTATATTAACATATTTAAAGTTGGTGTATTGAATCTTACCTAGCTTGAATTTTTCCTCTTTTTGCCAAACTGGGGAAATTCACCTTACTCCTTCAATCCAAGGTTTCAACTTCTAGTTTTCAACTATGTTGTTCTCCTCCTCACAAGGAACAACTTTGCTGAAACAAATCTCACTCAAAACTGATTGAAAGATGAAGATTTTTGGATTACAAAGGTTAGGTTTTCACTTGGTTTTCAAAGGGGTTTCAGTTTCTCAGAGAAATGAAGGTGCAACAGTCTAGTATATATAGAATTACCCTTAGAGATCGATTTGCTAACCATGAGAGATTGCTTTGCCCTGTGTTTATCTCTTCAGAATTCGATTCTGAGAAGTTGAGATCGATCTACTCCTTAGTATGAGATCGATCTATTTCAACCAAAACCTATTCAAGATCAATCTACCTTGAATGAGGGATCGATCTCCCCCTTGCAGAATGCTTTGACATTGTGTCTCCAGCTATGAGATCGATCTCCCATTTCTTGTGAGATCGATATGCCCTTCATCTGTAGCATTCTTACTGCAATTTTTCCCAGAAACTCAATGTTAACTTCATATTGATTTACTCAACTACTCAATTTGCATTTCATTCATATTTAGGACTTAAAAACATTCATTTCTTATGATTCCTATCAAATATAACTTGTCTGTACATCACGAATTCATAAGAATACATATAAATTTATGGGCCTTACATTCCTCCCCTCCTTCATGAAATTTGGTCCTCCAAATTAGAACCAAGTTACTCTTTAAACAACTGGGGGTGTCTCTCTCGCATCAGACTCTAGCTCCCAAGTAGCCTCCTCTGAAGTGTGATGCTGCCAGAGAACCTTAACCCGATGGTCTTGTTTTGTAGCACTTTTTCCTTCCTATCCAGTATTTGGATCGGTTTCTCTACATATGTCAGATCATCCTTGAGCTCTAATGGCTCATACCGAATCACATGGGTTAGATCTGGATGATACTACCAAAGCATCGAAATGTGGAAGACATTATGCATGCCTAATAAGTCTAATGGCAAATCCAACCTATATGTCTTATCTCCCACTTGATCGAGTATCTCAAAGGGTCCAATGTAGCAAGGACTCAGCTTACCTCTCTTCCTGAATCTCGTTATACCTTTGGAATGAGAAACTTTTAGAAACACTGACTCACCAATTGCGAACTCAAGTGGTCTTCGTCTCTTGTCAGCATAGCTTTCATGTCTACTCTGAGCTGTCCTTAATCTCTCAACAATCAACTGGACATCCTTAAAGGCTTGTGTAACCAAATCAGGAGCAAAAATCTCTCGATCACCCACTTCTTCCTAACCGATAGGGGAACAACATCTGTGACCATACAAAGCCTCATACGGTGCCATCCCGATACTCGAATGATAACTATTGTTATAGGCGAATTTGGCTGGTGGTAAGTGATCATCCCAGGAGCCTCTAAAATCTAGCACACATGCTATCAACATGTCCTCCATAGTCTGTATAGTCCTCTCTGACTGACCATCTGTCTGAGGATGGAAAGTGGTGCTCAAACTCAACTGGGATCCTATGGCTTCCTAAAAATGTCCCCAATAGTGGGAAGTGAAACGGGAATCCCTATACGAGACAATGCTCACTAGAACACCATGTAACCTCACTACCTCGCGTACATACAATTTTGCCAATGAACTCAGAGAATCAGTAGCTCTCATAGCTAAGAAGTGGGTTGACTTCGTCAGTCTATCAACAATCACTCATATCGCATCGTGATTCCTACGGGTTCTCGGTAAACCCATCACGAAATCCATGGTAATATGCTCTCATTTCCACATCAGTATAGGTAGAGGCTACAATAACCCTGCAGGCTTCTGATGCTCTACCTTCACCTACTGACATACGAGACATCTTGCCACGAATTTCGTCACATCTCTCTTCATACCCAACCACTACTACACCTTCCAAAGGTTCTGATACATCTTGTTACTCCCCGGATGCAATGTGTACTTCGAAGAATAAACTTCCGACAATATTAATC
The DNA here is from genome assembly GCA_033439115.1 of Firmiana major. Classification (NCBI taxonomy): domain Eukaryota; kingdom Viridiplantae; phylum Streptophyta; class Magnoliopsida; order Malvales; family Malvaceae; genus Firmiana; species Firmiana major. Next base: position 48,765,193 of record CM065905.1, read on the forward strand.
TCCTGAGCTCTAGATCCTTCGAAACACATAATCTACTTCTGAACCTCAGTAGTCCATCTAAACTTATCTCAAAATCAGTCATTGTACCCTTCTGTATTTGACCAGTCATATCAATACAATGCGGATCAGTCTGATGAGCCTGTCTGATCCTGTCCAATAGGTTCGACTTCAAGCATAGACTAGCAATCGCATAGCCCGTATCCATGTCAGAAGGCACAACTCCCAAACTGAGGCTAGCAAACTGCTCTAGCAACTCATGTTCCTTGACCATCATATGCGATACCATCCCAAGGCTCTTCCTACTCAAATCATCGCTACAACATTAGCCTTACCCGGATGATAAAGTATCTCACAATATAGTCCTTCAAAAGCTCTAGCCATCTTCTCTATCTCATGTTCAGTTCTTTCTGCGAGAACAGATACTTGAGGCTCTTATGGTCGATAAAAATCTAAAACTTCTCACCATACAAGTAGTGGTATCATACCTTCAACGCAAACACTACTATTGCTAACTCTAAATTGTGGGTCGGATAGTTCTTCTCATGGTCCTTCAACTATCTGGATCCATAAGCAACTACCCTCCCATCCTGTATCAATACACAGCCCAGTCCCTGATGCGAAGTATCGATATACACTGATAATCCTCTTAAGCTGGTAGGGATAGTGAGAATCAGAGCGGTGGTCAATCAATGCTTCAGCTTCTGAAAACTCCTCTCACAATCATCATCCCACACGAATCCTACACCCTTTCGAGTGAGACGTGTCAATGGAGCAACCAACTTTGAAAATCCCTTAACGAATCTTCGATAATATCCTATTAAACCCAGGAAACTCCTGATCTTGGTTATTGTCTTCAACTGTTCCCACTGAACTATAGCTTCAATCTTGGATGGATCTATAGATACTCCATCCCTTGACACAACGTGCCCCAAAAACGAGATCTGTGCCAACTAAAAATCACACTTGCTGAGTTTAGCATACAACTTCTGCTCTCATAGGGTATGCAACACAATCCTAAGGTGCTTCTCATGCTCTTCCTCAGATCTCGAGTATACAAATATGTCATCGAGGAACACAATAACAAACTTATCCAAATATGGCTTGAACGCATCGTTCATCAAAGCTATGAAAGCTGCGGGAGCATTCGTCAATCCGAATGGCAAAACCAAAAATTCATAATGGCCATATCGGGTCTAAAATGCTGTCTTGGGTACATCTCCACTCTGAACTCTCAACTGATGATACCCAGACCTCAGATCAATCTTAGAAAAGACTTGTGCTCCCCGGAGCTGATCCAACAAATCATCAATGCGTGGAAGGGGATACCTATTCTTGACAGTAGCCTTATTCAACAATCTATAATCTATACATAATCGGAGGCTTCCATCCTTCTTCTTCACAAACAAAATTGGTGCTCCCCAAGGCAAGACACTTGGTCTGATGAACCCTCTATCCAACAATTCCTACAATTGTCTCTTGAGCTCCTCCATCTCAACTAAGGCCATGAGATACAATGGTTTCGATATAGGTTTAGTACCAGGCATCAAATCTATACAGAACTCTATTTCTCTGTCTGGTGGTAATCCTAGCAGTTCATCTGGAAAGACATCTGGGAACTCACTAACCACAGGAATATCTGTCACCTCCGGATGTGCCTTATCTGTATCAACCACGTACGCAATAAAACCTTCAATATTTTCATTTCTCAATCAGCATAATACATTATTTATTGTAACCATAACTACTACTTTCATTTCTTTTCATCAAACTTTATAACGAATTCATAAGGGTATGAAACATGACTGTCTTAACGTAACAATCTAACACAGTATAGTTTGACGATAACCATTTCATTCCTAAGATTACATCAAAATCACTCATACTTAACAATATTAGATTGGCTATCATATCCTTTTCCCCTACTGTTAGCTTGCAGTCATTCAACACATACTCCACTAGTTGACTGTTATCCATAGGCATATTAATCAACATCATCCTACTTACAGGTATATGCTCTACATGTTTTGCTAACTTACATGCAAATGAAGGCGATACAATTGAATGTGTGGCACCAGGATCAATTAAAACATATGTTTTTAATCATACATCAGGATGTTACCTCTAATCACATCCGACGAAGCATCAATTGTGACCTGGTCTAAGGCATGTACTCGCCCTCGTCTAATGACTTGCTTCCCCTTCTCCTTTGTTGTTGCTCTTCTCCTCAAGACAGACGTATCGGCTGGAGCTCTCTCTAGCTCTTTGCCCTTCTGTGGGGCAATATCGATAACCTCTGGGAAAACTCTAGCCATATGCCCTGGCTTCCCACATCTGAAGCACAATCCACTAGATACAAGACAAAGTCTGCCTCCATGGAATCTACCACATCTACTACATTGCTCAGTGGTAGGCCTCGGTCCTCCAATAACAACACCTCTAGCTGGAGCTATAGCCGGATATGCAGGAGATCTAACAGTCTTCTCTTATACTTCCTCGATCCTTGGTCTCTTATCGAAGAGTCTCCTCCCTCCTCGATATCTGAAACCTTTGGCACTGTCACTCACCGGCCACTTCCTATCTCAATCTCTACCTTTGCCAACTGTCCAAAACTCAGAGACATTCCTCTCATAGTCTTGTTTGCAGAGTTGAGCCCTACGCACTGCCTCATCATAGGTAGAGATATCAAATGGAACCAGTTTAGACCGTAGTGCTGGTCTCAGCCCATTAATAAATCTGCAGACCTTCTTAGTCTCACTACTCATAGTATCGGGGTCATACCTACCCAGGGATATAAATCTTGTCTCCTTCATCCACAGACTGAGCCCCCTGGCTCAACCCCAAGAATTCCATTTGCAGCTTTCGCTGAACTGTATCTGGGACATACTGCCTCCTGAAGGCATCCAAAAAGATATCCTAAGTGATCTTTGAGTGACTTGCTCTCAATATAACCCTGGTGGATTTTCCATTAATGCTCTGCCAACCGCTTCAGGAGGAACGCAACAAATGCAACCATCTCGATTGTCGTACACTCAAAGAATCATAAAGCTTCTCCATCTCTCCTAGGCAATCCTCTGCAACCATGGGCTCCTTCACCCCACTAAACCATAGTGGTCTAAGCTTCTGGAACTGTCGCAATCTATCAAGCTTGCAACCATACCCCGATGTACTATCGCCCTGTCATGGAGCAACAGGAGAAGGCGCATCCTAAGCTAGTAGGGGTGTAGGAGTATCTGTAGGCTGTGGCATCTGAGCTGGTTGTACAGGCGTGAGTCAACATCCAATCCATATCTCATCTATTTTAGTTAAATAAAGTTATACAAATGAAGTAAAATAGAAACTGGACTTTTATATATGAGTGAGGATGCGTTTACATCAGTTTCTATTATATACATCCCCCAAAATACAAAATACAAACTTTACTATGCATTAATTTACAGGATACAAAATCTTTCATCTCAAGTGTATACCTCTCTATACTGTTGGATGATCGAAGAAACACGATAGCAGGGACGACTACATTGTACTCACTACTACGTAGAATCTGTGGAGGAGAAATAAGGGGGTGAGCTAACACGCTCAGTAAGGAAAATATGTAAGCAGGTAGATAACTACACTATCTACATGCTAAAAATATATACTCATTTTCCTTGTAAACATATGCATTCTTTTTAAAGCAACTTCCATCAATGCGAAACCGTCAATTCGCTAGATTGGTATATGCATATTCACATAGAATCACACAGCATAATCTAATTCACACAGTTCATCTTTAAAATCATAGAGTACACATTTAGAAATTACTTTGCATACAGCAAATCAATATATATGAGACATAATTATGGGTTATCTTATTCCCAGACACACAGCAGGGGAGACATATGTCACCTCACACAGTAGTGACAATGTCGTATCACATAGATATAAGAAGACTTATGGCTATAGTCGGATTCCAGGAAACACTGATCAGGTGTACGGGAACCCTACGCTTAGGGAGGCGGATCAACCATCCTTTCAGCTCATACTTAAATCACAGAACATCATACTCCATGGCTAACGCTCAAGGTACGTTGTGCTCCTATGGATTCTTATCACCCATTTCCATTGTCTCAAAATCTCGTGCGAGCAGGTTAGTGCAAGACACACAGCAATACACAACGGCTCAAGCACGGTTTTGTACTCATTACATCACATTCATAAACCACGCGTGAGAGGGTCAATGCAACACACATAGTAATACATGATGGCTCTAACACGATTTTATTCAACACATAGCAAAATCATGAAAACCTCATGTGAGCAACTCAGCGTAAGACACACACCATACCTGAGGCATCGAGCATGGTATTACTAGGAAATTACATGCGAGTATAGTCAGAGCAAGACATACAGTAATACTTGAAGGCTCCAACATGATTCCCAAAAACTAGTGTGAGCATCTCGAGTGGAATACACAACATCACCTGAGGCATTGAGCACTCTTTTGCTTTTCTCAAAATCCCTTTGAAAATAGAGTGCAGCAGGGTTGGTCAATCTACCGTTGCCACTTAGACTCTAGTACAATTTCACAAAAAAAAAATAGAAGGCAAATCTCCCTTCAATCACTCGTTAGAAACATTTCATGAAATGGTTAAATCGGGAGCCTATCTATTATTATTCTTTCTCAAAACGTTTGTAAAACCTTTTTTCACAGTAATAACATAAAAGTCATGCAACTCATACTTATATACTTATTCTCGTACGTAGTTTTCACCTAGATATACCAATATCTATATACGTATCGCATACATTCGCACACAGTAGGTAAGAAACATATGTATAGCTATCTCTAATAGCTCGTATAACTCTCTTACCTCGAATCACGTTCGAATCACTTTCCTTCAATTTTCACTTCTCGTGATCGGTCCTATCGACTCCAATTGTATCCTCTGGAGTTGGAATTATGTGTTACACGCATCAGTATATTGTTATATACTTTATTTCACTTGCATGATATTCAAATCAATGTATTGGGCCATTTATATCTCATTTGGCCTCGTTACACCATTATCGGACCTTACTCTTTCAAAAGTCCATTTCGAGTATATAACTCATTTTCGAGAATCTCTCAGGCTCCTCGAGTCTATTGATTCGTATTAAACTAGTATTAAGCTTACTATACCTCAAGTTCATGATTTCATTTCATTGTGGCATTTCATTGAATACCTCATATACTCGCTTTCAGCAATTTTTATTTTTAGCACATGGATTTCACCAAACTACTATACAAGCATATTGTTAAACCCTAACTACTTAACCTGGCGCCTAGCTCGTAAAGGATCGACTAGGGGCGTTGTGATGGGTGCGGAGCGCGGGAAAGCTTTGCACGGGGCGCGATGGGGCTCGCACCAAAATAAGCAAGACAGGCATTTGGCTTAGGTGAATTACCAGGCATGAAATGGAGACGTTAACGAGCAATGATCGTGGTTTACGGGTCACGAGAGAACCTGCTTACTTTCAAGAAATGTGAACCAAGTGGTTGGACAACGGTCATAGCGAAGATCGTGCAGTCATGGGAGATGTGCGCGAAAGCTAAGGCAGATCCTTAAAAATTGGGAGAAGGATGAATGCGGGCCATAAGCCAAGATAAGTGGAGAAGTCTTGGTAGACCGAATCACTAGAGATTATCACAAACCTTAACTCTAAGGAGCATTAAGGTGGCGATCATCCGGAGAGTCCTTAGTTTAGTGGGAATTAATCTTAGAGAGTTTTTATTATAATCAAACTATGATGCCTACGTGAGGGGGATGTCCTCACTTACCTATATAAACCCCAATGGAGGGGGTAGAAGGTATTCATTGAGAGAATCATTCAGAGAGAAAGAGAGTGATAGCCAAGAGCGATCTTCTTGGTTAAGATGTATTCCTTTTTATTGCGAATTAATAGAAAGGCTCTTCTCTTAAAAGCTTGAGTGTTCTTCATTGTTTCAGTATACTTTGTCGAGTCATTTTCTTGCTCGAGTGTTATATCACTGTGTATTGACCCGAATTTAGGTTAGTATGGAGATTGGTTGTACTACGTCGCGGATTGACTTAGGCTATCATTGGGAAAAGTTCTATAGGAGAGAACGACCCTGTGACAATTTGGTATCTGAGCTGAGTTTTGGATCATGGCACACGAGTTGGCTGACAGAGTTACTGTACTTGAGGTTATGGTGGGCGTACCACAAGAAGAGTCTGGTACAATGGCTGAGTAGATTCAGGCCATGGCAGGCAGTGTCCAGGAGTTGACACAGCTACTGTTCGACATGCAGAAGGAGTATGCAAATCTCTACACCAACGTCATCCAGCATGTTTGCGAACTATCAGATAAATTTGAGGTGCAGTTGAATTCCATGAAGGCTGACGTTTTACTGATGAAACGCATAATGACTGCTACAGACCATAGGGAGGCATCTAGTTGTAGCAGAGGGGGTGATAGTAGCGATCTTCAGAAGAAGATCAAGGTGCCTGAACCTAAGGAGTTCGCAGGAGTTCGGAATGCCAAGGAGCTTGACAATTTTCTGTGGGACATGGAGCAGTGCTTCAAGGCTGCCCGAATACCAAAGCAGGACCAAGTTACAATCACTAGCATGTACCTCTCGGGTGATACTAAGCTATGGTGGTAAGGGAAACTGGCTGATGATGATAGTGTTGGTCATCCAAGGATTGAAACATGTGATGCACTGAAGAAGGAGTTAGAGGATTAATTCCTTCCCTTAAACGCGGCATGGGTCGTGAGAAAGGCATTCAAGAAGCTTAAGCACATAGGTTCTATGCGAGATTATGTCAAGGAGTTTATCTCTTTGATGTTGGACGTCAAAAAATGTTAAAAGAGGATAAGTTATTTAACTTTTTCTCGGGACTTCAGCATTGGGCTCAGGCTGAGTTACATAGGTAAAACGTGAAGGACTTACCATAGGCAATTACGACTACAGACAGTTTGGTAGATTACAAACTGAGTTCTTCTTTGAACATTAGGGAAAGGAAGAAGAACCATCCTGATGGAAATAGGGGAAATGCAAGAAGGACTGGAAGAAGCACCAAAGAAACAAGGAAAAAGCTGAGCCTTTTAAGCCGAGGGGACCGGATCCACCCTAAAGTAAGGGAGATTGGAGTTGTTTCTTGTGTAATTGGAATAATAAGGCCCGAGATTGCCCTAGACGGACCAAGTTGGTGGCCCTCATGAGTAAGGATGATTCAGATGACGAGTGTCTAAGAGTTGCCCCGATGCAGTTGCTCAACGCTATTCAGACCGAGCAATAAGCTCCTCATAAAGGACTAATGTATGTTAAAACTGAGGTGAATGGGAGACCGATTCGAATGATACTTTATACAAGAGCAACCAATAACTTCGTGTCATTGAATGCAGTTGATCATCTTTGTTTGAAAGTCATGAGGAGTAACAATCAGGTGAAGGCAGTCAATTCTAAAGCCCAAGGTATCCAAGGAACGGCTACCGTATCGGTGAAGATAGGAACTTGGTAACAGGATTGCAAGTTCTTGGCTTTGCCTATAGATGATTTTGATGTCATCATAGGCATTGAATTCTTTGTGCAAGCAAAGGCATTTGCTATTCCACATTTGGGTGGATTGATGATATCTGATGAGACGTGTCCAAACTTTATCCCTGCAGAGAGAGGACAAGGTACTGTGAAGTCATTGCTACAGTCGGCTTCACAAGTAAATACTGGGTTGAAAAAGGGGGAGACAACCATACTTGCTGCCCTGGTTGAGGTGAAATAAGATACGGTTGTCGAGGTGCCAGATGAAGTAGCGACAGTACTGAATGATTACAAAGATGTAATGTCCCAGAGTTACCCAAGGCGCTACCACCTAGGCGCGCCATTGATCATAAGATCGAGTTAGAACTGAGAACTAGACCACCTGTGTAAGCACCATAAAGGATGGGTCCTTTGGAGCTAGCCGAGCTAAGGAAACAACTTGGTGAGTTTTTGGATGCAGGATATATCCAACCATCGAAGGCACCATATGGAGCCCTAGTTTTATTCTAGAGGAAGCAGGATGGCACACTGAGGATGTGTGTAGATTACCGAGCCCTGAATAAGGTAACGGTCAAGAATAAGTATCCAGTTCTAAATGTCACTGATCTGTTCTACCAGTTGTCGAAAGCGACATATTTTACAAAGTTAGACCTGAGATTATGATATTAGCAAGTAAGGATTGTCGAGAGAGATGAAGCTAAGACTGCTTGTGTAACAAGGTACGGCTCATTCGAATTTTTAGTTATACCTTTCAGTTTAACTAATGCACCCATGACTTTTGTAACTTGATGAATGATGTGCTTTATGAGTACCTGGATCACGTTGTGGTGGTATACCTAGATGACATTGTGGTGTATAGCCAAACGTTAGCAGAACATGTTGAACACTTCAGGGTGGTGTTTGAGACCTTGAGAAAGCACTCTCTTTATGTGAAAAAGGAGAAGTGTGAGTTTTACAAACTGGAAATCATGTTCCTAGGTCACAAAGTTAGCAGTGGGAGAATACAGATGGATGAAAGGAAGATCTAAGCCATTGTTGAATGGCAAGCCCCTGCGAAGGTCCCAGAGTTACGGTCATTCTTAGGACTGGTCAACTATTATAGACAGTTCACTAAGGGATATAGCAAGATGGTGAGTCCTTTGATAGATCTCTTGAAGAAGGACAAGAAATGGGTGTGGTCTGATGAATGTGAGTGGGCTTTTCGAGAAATGAAGGTGGCAGTAACATTCGTGCCAGTGTTGAGACTACCAGATTTCAAGCTACCATTTGAAGTTCACATGGATGCCTCAGACCGAGCTATTGGAGGGGTGCTGGTCCAAGAAGGACACCCCATCGCTTATGAAAGCCGCAAGCTTAAGGATGCGAAAATGCGTTATTCAGTACATGAGAAGGAGATGACGGCGGTTGCGCATTGTTTGGAGGTGTTGAAGCATTATCTGTTGGGAACGAAATTTGTGGTGGTGACAGACAATGTGGCTAACACTTCTTTCAAGACGCAGAAGAAGCTGAGCCCGAAGCATGCATGATGCCAAGAATTCCTTGCAGAGTTCGATTTCACCTGGGTACATAGACCAGGAAGGGAGAACTAGGTGGTGGATGCGTTGAGTCGTAAGATAGTCCAATCTTATGTTGCTTCATTATCCGCTGTTGAGACTAACTTGATTGACAGGGTAAGGCAGCAGGCATCAGCGGATAAGGCTTATGAACAGGTCAAGGAGAACGTAAAGTTGGGTAAAGTTCGTAGGTATTAGCTCGAGGGAGAATTGTTGTATGCCAAAGGCAATCGACTCTATGTTCTATCTGGCGGGGGACTAAGAAAAGAGTTGTTAAAGGAAACCCACGACCCTCAGTGGGCAGGACTTCTTGGAGTGGAGAGGATGTTGGCATTGTTGTCAATGACATATTTCTAGTCGAAGATGGAGGAAGACATCGAACTATATGTCTAGACATGTCACATATGCCAGATTGATAAGACCGAGAGGAAGAAGCAAGCAGGTTTGATTCAACCACTGTCTATCCCTGAGAGGATATGAGAATCTATTTCTATGGATTTCATTATAGGGTTTTCGGAGATAAACAAGATGAAGTCCATAATGGTGGTGGTTGATCATTTTTCTAAGTATGATGTGTTCATAGTAGCCCCACATGCGTGTACCGCTTGTGAAGCTGCAGAATTATTTTTAAACCATGTGGTGAAGATCTTTGGATTACCCAAGGATATAGTAAGCGATCGGGATGCTCGATTTACGGGAAGATTCTGGACTTACTTATTTAAGTTGATAGGTTCAGACTTAAAGTTTTCAACAGCTAATCATCCGTAGACAGATGGCCAGACGAAGCAAATTAATACATTGTTGGAAGAATATTTGAGGCACTATGTGACCTCGAACTAAAAAGAATTGGGTGAGTTTGCTCGATTCCGCATAGTTTTGCTATAATATGCATTGATCATCTTCCACGGGTATGAGTCCAGCGGAGTTAGTATTTGGACATCAGCCGACTACACCTTTGGAGATATCAAAGACTAAGTCCTAAAGGGAATACCCAGCGGCATACAGATTTGTGCGAGACCATCAGGAGTTGATGGAATAGGCTAGGGAGAGCTTGGAAAAGGCACAAAGGAGGATGGTAAAATATGTTGATCAGCATAGGTGGCCACTAGAATTTGAGGTGGGTGACAAGGTGCTACTCAAAGTGATGCCTCAGATATGGAGAAAAGTCATAGACAAGTGGTATCACAAAGGTCTAGTGCAAAAATACGATGGCCCTTTCGAAGTTGTGAAGCGGGTAGGCGCGGTGGCTTATCAGCTGAAACTGCCTAAGAGGATGAAGTTACATCCTACTTTTCATGTGAGCTTTTTGAAGCCTTACAATGAAGATGTTGATCCGAGAAGGCAACAGGTGAGAACGGCTCCACCCGTTGTGAGAAGCCATTTCGAGAAAAAGGTGGCTAAGATACTTGACCACAAGATTGAGGGAGCTAGTAGGAAGAATCGGAGAACCTACTACTTGGTGCAGTGGGAAGGTGAAGATGAGGCAGACGCTACTTGGGAGAAAGACACTTCTTGATGGCAATTTGAGGATGAGATCAAGGTGTATTTGGAGCTCATTCTGATAAGGGCATCGGCTTCCTCCGACGAGGGGAGGGTTTGTTATACCCTAACTACTTGACCTGGCACCTAGTTCGCAAGGGATCGACTAGGGGCGCTGTGACGAGTGCGGAGCACGGGAGAGCTTTGCACGGGGCATGATGGGGCGCTCACCAAAACAGACAACACAGGCATTTGGCTTGGGTGGATTACTAGGCATGAAACGGAGATGCTAACGGACGATGATCGTGGTTTGCGGGTCACGCGAGAACCTGCTTACTTTGAGGAAACGTGAACCAAGTGGTTAGACAACGACCATAGTGAAGATGTGCAGTCATAGGAGATGTGTGCGAAAGCTAAGGCAGATCCTAAAAAATCAGGATAAGGATGAATGCGGGCCATAAGCTGGGATAAGCAGAGAATTCTTGGTAGACTGAATCACTAGAGATTATCACGGACCTTAACTCTGAGGATCATTGAAGTGGCAATCATCCGAAGAGTCCTTAGTTTAGTGGGAATTAATCCTAGAGAGTTTCTGTTGTAATCAAACTATGATGCCTACGTGAGGGGGATGTCCTCACTTGCCTATATAAAGTCTATTGGAGGGGGTAGAAGGTATTCATTGAGAGAATCATTTAGAGAGAAAAAGAGTGATAGCCAAGAGCAGTCTCATTGGTTAAGATTGTATTCTTTTTAATTGCGAATTAATAGAAAAGGCTTTGTTCTTCATTGTTTCAGTATACTTTGTTGAGTCATTTTCTTGCTCGAGTGTTATATCACTGTGTACTGACCCGAATTTGCGTTAGTGTGGAGATTGGCTGTACTAAGTCGCAGAGTGACTTAAGCTATCACTGGGAAAAGTTCTATAGGAGAGAACGACCTTGTGACACATATATAAATGCTCAATAACATCAAGGCATACTTAATTCATTATTTAACCCTTGCCTACTAATCCTCTTCTCATTTTGACACATTAAACCATTTATAGGTCTTGATAAATTAGGCATGAACTAGGATGTTTCAACCATAAATCTATATACCAATAAACTCATACCAGTGTATAGATCAACATATATGAGATTGATGCATTGAAATCTTACCAATCTCAACTTTTCTCCTTTTTCACCCTTTGAGGAAAACTCATTTTCTCCTTCAATTCAACAATTTTACCACTCGTTTCCAACTATGTTGTTCTTCTCCACTCTATGAACAACTTTGATGCAATAAAATTTTCTCCAATCTCAATGGAAGGTGTTGATAATTTAGAGGGGCAAAACTAGGTCACTTGCTTCAAAAATGGAAAGGTTAGATGTTGTTCTCATGGAATGCAATTCAGCAGCCCTGTTTTTATAGAAATTGCTTGATGAGATCGATCTCCATTAGTGAGGGATCGATCTGCTACTACTTTTAGCCTCTCTGCATTCAGTTTTCAGGCATGAGAGATCGATCCGTCGAAGAGCATGAGATCGATCTTAGAGAGGCAGAAAGCTTCACAGATCGATCTGGCAGGGAAATGAGATCGATCTACTTCTGGCTGAGGCATAAGGAGATCGGTTTGCTTGAGGATAAGATCGATCCTTGTTTGGAAGAGGCTTACTGAGATCGATCTGGCTTGAAAGAGAGATTGATCTCCCCTTCCTCTGCTACATACGTAGCTGAAATTCATCCTACTTTTCAAGGCATAACTCGATTTCAATTTACCTCACTACTTACTTTGCATTCAATTCACATTTATCACTTAGAAAGGTCAATTTCTTATAATTCATACTTAATAAAACTTGCATGTACATCACGAACTCACATAACAAGTGTGTACATCAAATTTACATACCTTACTTCACTTATGATTCATATTACATTACAAGTACAAGCCTTACATTCCTCCCCTCCTTTAAGGAATTTGGTCCTCCAAATTAGAACCAAGTTACTCCTCAAAAAGTCGGAGGTACTTTTCTCGTATAGAGTTCTTCAACTCCGAAGTAGCTTCCTCTGAATTATGGTACTGCCAGAGAACTTTAATAAGCAGAATCGTCTTATTCCTTATCACCTTTTCCTTCCTATCCAGTATCCGGATCGGTTTCTCTACGTATGATAAATCGTTCTTGAGCTCCAATGGCTCATACCGAATCACATGAGTTGGATCTGGATGAAACTTCTGAAGCATCGATACGTAGAAGACATTATGTATGTCTGCTAGCTTGTAGGCCTTATCTCCCACTCGCTCCAATATCTCGAACGGTCTGATATACCGAGGGCTTAACTTAACCTTCTTACCAAACCTCAAAATCTCTTTCGAGGGATAGACTTTTAAGAAAACTTAGTCTCCCACAGTGAACTCCAGGGGCCACTGTCTCATGTCAACATAACTGTTTTGCCTACTCTGAGCTGTTCTCAATCTCTCACATATCAACTGAATAATCTCAAAGGCTTGCTGTACCAGATCAGGAGCAAAAATTTTCCTTTCACCCACTTCTTCCCAACTAATAGGGGAAAGACACCTTCTACCATACAAGGCCTTACACGGTGCCATCCCGATACTCAAGTGATAACTATTGTTGTATGCAAATTTGGCTAACGGTAGGTGATGATCCCAGGAGCCCTTAAAATCCATAACACTTACTCTCAACATGTCCTCTAATGTTTGGCTAGTTCTCTCTGACTGACCATCGGTTTGAGGATAGAAAGTAGTACTGAAACTCAATCGGGTTCCCATAGCTTCCTGAAATTATTCCCAAAAGCGAGAAGTGAAACGGGAATCCCGATTCGATACGATGCTCACTGGAACACCATGTAGCCTCACTATCTCCCTTACATACAACTCTGCCAAACTACTCAAAGTATCAGTAGATTTCATAGCTAGAAAGTAGGCGGATTTCGTCAGTCTGTCAACCACCACCCAAATAGTATCATGGTTCCTCTTAGTCCTCGGTAATCCCATGATGAAATCCATGGTGACATGCTCCCATTTCCAAGTTGGTATAGGTAGAAGATGCAATAACCCTACAAGCTTCTGATGCTCTACCTTCACTTGCTGACATATCAGACATCTTGCCACAAACTCTGTGATATCTTTTTTCATCCCTGACCACTAATATACTTTTTGGAGATTCTGATACATCTTGTTACTCCTCGGGTGTAATGTATACCTCGATGAATGAGCTTCTGTCAAAATCAATCTCTTTAACTCTAGGTCATTGGGAACACAAATTCTTCCTCTAAACCTTAGTAGGCCATCATCACTCACCAAGAAATCGGCCACATCACCCCTCTGAATTTGACTCGCACGATCCTTACACAGTATATCAGTATGTTGAGCCTGGCGTATTCGGTCAATCAAATCTAGTTCCACTCGTAGGCTAGCTATCACACAGTCTTTGTTAATATCAAGAGGGTCTATATCCAACCTGAGGTGAGCAAACTGCTCGAGCAGCTCATATTCCTTGACCATTATGTGCGATACCATTCCGAGGCTCTTTCTACTTAGGGCATCAGCCACAACATTAGCCTTTCATGAATGGTACTGTATCTCGCACTCATAATCCTTTAGAAGCTCTATCCATCGTCTCTGCTTCATATTTAACTCTTTTTGTGAAAATATATACTTAAGGCTCTTATGATCTGTATACACCTGAAATTTCTCACCGTATAAGTAGTTGCGCCAAATTTTCAATGCAAATACCACGACTGCCAACTCTAAATCATGGGTCGGGTAGTTCCTCTCATGGTCCTTAAGCTGTCTGGATCCATAAGCTATTACCTTCCCGTCCTGCATCAGCACACAGCCCGATCCCTGTCCCGAGGCATCTGTATACACTGAGTAACCTTCTCAGCTTGTGGGTATGGTGAGAATAGGTGTGGTGGTCAGTCTGTGTTTTAACTCGCAGAAACTTCTTTCACATTTATCATCCCACTCAAATGCCACATTCTTTTGAGTGAGGCTTGTCAATGGAGCAACCAACATAGAGAATCCCTCGACAAATTATCGGCAATAACCTGTTAAACCCAGGAAACTGCGGATCTCTGTAACCATGTTGGGTCTTTCCCACTGTATCACAACCTCTATCTTAGACGGATCCACTGATACACTGTCTCTCAAGACTACATGACCCAAAAATGATATCTCACTCAGCCAAAAATCACACTTATTGAGTTTAGCATACAGCTCTTGATCTCGGAGAGTCTGTAACACTATTCTCAAATGTTGATCATGCTCTTCCCTAGACTTCGAGTACACCAGTATGTCATCTATGAAGACAATCACGAATCTGTCCAGGTATGGCTTGAATATATCATTCATTAAGGCCATAAACGCTGCAGGAGCATTCGTCAACCCAAATGGCATAACCAAAAACTCATAATGGCCATAACGGGTCCGAAATGCTGTCTTGGGTACATCTCCACTCTGAATCCTCAACTGATGATACCCAAACCTCAGATCAATCTTCAAAAAGACATGTGCTCCCTGCAACTGATCCAATAGATCATCAATCTATGGAAGGGGATACTTATTCTTGATGGTAGCCTTATTCAACAACAGATAGTCTATACACAGTCGGAGACTCCTGTCTTTCTTCTTTACAAACAGAACCGGTGCTCCCCAAGGTGATACACTCGGTCTGATGAACCCCTTGTCCAACAACTCTTGCAGTTGCTTCTTTAGCTCCTCCAATTCAATCGGAACCATTCTATACGGTGGCTTGGATATCGGTTCAGTTCTAGGCACCAAATCAATATAGAATTCCATTTCTCTATCTGGTGGTAACCCTGGTAATTCTTCCGAAAAGACATCGAGAAATTCTCTAACCACTGGGATGTCAACTATATTCGGGTACACCTTATCCAAGTCAACCACATAGGCGATAAAACCTTCAACACATTATCATTACGTTCGTTAGCAAAAATCATTCCATTCTTATAAATAATCTACTACTTCTTCCATTACTTTTCAAATCTTACAATGTACTTTTCAGTGATGGAAAACATTATGGTCTTAGCATAACAGTCTAAAACAGCATGGTTTATAGCCAACTAATCCATTCCTAGTATTACATTGAAATCCTTCATAGCTAATAGGATGAGATCGGTCGACAAGTTCCATTCCCATACTTTTAACTTACAACTCTTACATACATATTCCATCATTACATTGTCTCTCACTGGAGTACTTATAAGTAAATCTCTACCTAAGGGTACAGGTTTCACATGTTCACACAGTTTACATGCAAATGAAGGCGATATGAATGAATGCATGGCACCAGGATCAATCAATGCTAATGCTTCAAAATCAAAGACAATGATGGTACCTTAATCACATCCGAGGAAGCTTCTACAGATGCCTGGTCTAATGCAAATACTCACCCTCGACCAACAGCTTGTTTCCCTTTCTCTTCAGTTGTGGCCTTCCTCTTAAGTGTAGGTATCTCAACTATAGCCTTCTCTGGCTCTCCGCCCTTCTGTCGGGCTGTATCAATCAACTCTGGGCATTCACGAGTTATATGCCCTGGTTTACCACACCTGTAACATGATCTCATCGACAATGGACATGGTCTACCCCCATGATATCTACCATATAACCTGCACTGCTCTATGGTAGGTCGAGGTCCACCAATAACTATGCCTCTCGATGCTGGAGACAAAGCTGGATGAACTGGAGGCTTCGCAAGCCTCTCTCGTATCTCCTCAATTTTAAACCCCTTACCGAATAACCTTCGACCCTTTCTGAATCCTCTGTCATCAACTGACCTCTTCCGATCTCTATCTCTGCCTTTACCACTCCTGCTCAATTCTAAGGCGTGCAACTCATAATCTTGCTCACAGAGCTGAGCTCTGCATATTGCCTTATCATAAGTGGTCATGTCTAATGGAGCTAATCGAGCTCTGATGGAAGGTCTCAGTCCCTCAAGAAATTTTTGAACCTTTCTGTCCTCAAGGCTCATAGTGACTGTATCATATCTGCCCTGGGATGTGAATCCAGACTCATACTCACCCACTATCCTGTTCCCCTGAGTCAGTATCATAAATTCCATCTGCATCTTTCTCTGAGCAGTAGCTGGAATGTATTGCCTCTTGAAGGCATCCAAGAATATATCCCATGTCACAACCGGATGTCGTGCACTTAACATTAGTTGTGTGGCCATCCACCAATGCTCAGCCTCATCCTCTAATACAAAAGCTGCAAAGGTGACCTCTGTGGTGAAGCAATGGAAAAATCGGTAGACCTTCTCCATACTACATATCCAATGCTCAGCTAACACTGGGTTCTTCACCCCATTAAATGAAGGTGGTCTGAACTTTTGAAACTCTCTCAATCTACCCAGATCATAATCACAAACTCCCTCTCCACCAACCTGTTGTGGAGCTACAGGATCCTGAACAGATGGAGGAATGTCCTGAACTAGTGGGGGAATATCCTGAACTGGTGGGGGTATAGGTATCTCCGCCTCTACATCTCGAGGTCTCAGTGCAGGCTGCGTTGGCTCTTGTCTCTCAGGTGCAGCAGCCTGACTAGCAGGGTTCTCCTGTCCACCCTCAAATCTGACCATTGCCTGTGTAAACATCCCATAACCATATCTACACTGCGTTGTTACTATGCTATACGTTCCTCAGTGGCCTCACTAAAACCAGGTGGATCTCTACTAAAACTAGACCCACTGTGTCTCTCGGGCTCATCTCTATGCCCTTGAGATATCGCACTCTCTCCTCTACGAGTACGTCGTCTATCAGACATCCTGCATACTCAAAATAAGTGTCTCAGTCACATTTTCCAGCTTGGTATACATATTTGTATCCTAATAATGCAAAGTACTTTGGAGATGTATAATTTCCTAAATATGGATACTGATTGACATCAGACCAACTCAGCTCTGATACCATTAATTTTGTCATGACCCTCTCTCTCAGTCCGTGACCTTTACCTTACCACTTACAGTTGGGTTGGAGTCAACATCCAATCCGTATCTCCTATATGATACCATGCTCACTGGAACGCTACTTAATGTTCCACAATCTTCCTTACACATGAATCCTCATATACACTCTGAGTATTTGGGGATTTCATAACCAGAAGGTGGGTAGACTTAGTCACTCTATCGACTATCATCCAAATAGCCTCGTAATTCACCTGGGTTCTCTGTAACCCATCACAAAATTCATGGAGACTTGTTCCCATTTTTCGTGCCGTGTCGATATAGGTAGAGGCTGCAATAACTCTGCAGACTTTTAATACTCTACCTTATCCTGCTGACATACTAGGCACTTTTCCATAATCTCTACCATATTTCTTTTCACATCTGACCACCAATACCCTTTTCAGAGATTTCATATATATAATCGTTACTTTCTGTATGCACTGTATATCCCGAAGAGTGAGCTTCTGATAATAACTCTACCTCATCAACTATGGTCTTGAGGAGCACTTATACTGTCTCTGAACCTCAGTAAGCCATCATCTCTCTCTGTGAACTCTGTCATTGTACCCTTTTAAATCTGACCCAAATTATCGACACCATGCCGATCATCATGCTAAGCCTATCAAATCCGGGCACTCTCATCCGGTTCTAGTCTCAGGCTAGCTGTCACACAATCACTGTCATCATCAGAAGGGATCACATCACTACTGAGGCTCACAACTGCTCTAGCAGCTCACGCTCCCTGACCATCATATGTAATACCATCCCGAGGCTCTTTCTACTCAAAGCATTAGCCATTACATTAGCCTTTCCTGAGTGGTACAATTTCCATAATCAAAATCTCTCAGAAGCTCTAACCCACTGTGTATTCTCATATTCGCCTCTTTCTGTGAAAACAGATACTTGGGGCTTTATGATCAGTGCATATCCAAAATTTCTCACCCTGTACATAAAAGTACCATATCCTCGGTACAAACACTACCGTTGCCAACTTAAAATCATGAGTCAGATAGTTTATTTCGTGATCAAGGAGTTGTCTGACTCCAAAATTAACTATCTTCCCATTATACATCAATACACAGCTCCTTCATTATTTCAAGGTATCCATACTCACTGAAAAAACCTCTTGAGCTGTTGGGTATGGTGAAATTAATCATGGTGGTCAGTTCATACTTCACTACACTGCAATTCATGTCACATCTATCATCTTATTTATCATCTCATTCAAAGACCACGTTTTCTTAGTTAAACGTGTCAACCAAGTAGACCATATTGAGAACTCGTAACAACCCATTTGTAAAAGCCATTTTCAATTATTGCTTACAATTTTACCCTAGAGTTTAACTACACCCAACATATCATCGATAATGATGATTACAAATCGGTCCAATCCTTGATTTATTTATGCATAAGCGTATTAGATCCTTCAAAATCGCTTACGTTTTCAGGTACTAACCTGCGTCATTTCCTTTTCTTATCTCAACGGTTCTTATTAAATTTTACTATGTTAACCTTTACGATTTGTCAAATTTTAATATTCTTATCGTCTTAGTAAAGGTATCCTAATGCTAAAGGCATTTATTACGACGATCGATTTCACGTTATATGTTATATATATACTTTTA
Organism: Firmiana major; assembly: GCA_033439115.1. Classification (NCBI taxonomy): domain Eukaryota; kingdom Viridiplantae; phylum Streptophyta; class Magnoliopsida; order Malvales; family Malvaceae; genus Firmiana; species Firmiana major. Next base: position 48,784,334 of record CM065905.1, read on the forward strand.
GACGCTGTCAAGTCTTCAGGCGGGGAGGTATTTTGAAATACCTTTATTAACCCTTAGACTTAACCACAATTACTTTACATATTAGTCCCTGTGGTCACAATTTATATTCGCTACTAATTGCTTCAATCCTAATTACTTTATATCGTAAAGATGTTCTTTCCTTGCATACGCCTCTTACTCTAATACATCTTGTATTCAGAATCAAGCATATCTCAAAGATTATCTCCTTGGTATATCAATCATGACAAAACTCTTTCATTATTCATTCCATGAGTACAATCCTTTACTCCTTTAATTTCAATCGCTGTACCCCTTTTTATACTTGTCAAAACTTACCGTATACTTTTTAGGGGTAAAATATTACTGTCTTATAATAGAACTCTAAACATCATAATTTACAGCCGACCAATTGAGATTTATTCTCAATATTACTTTAATTTATTCATGTGAGATCTGAGAATTTCAGACATATTTTACTGATGTAATAAGAATTCGAAGTGTAATTTATTAAGCTAAGTAAATTGTGGGAATTATAATTGGAGATTTATGTGTTAAGTGTGTAAAATAAGCATGAACCATGAGGACAGATCGATCTGGGAGAAGGAGAGATTGATCTGGTGAGTTAAAAATGACGAGGAAGGGGAAATTTGAGGAGCAGATCGATCTCCAATGGAAGAGATCGATCTCCTTATGAATCTGTTTGAGAAGGGATCGATCTCATAAGGAAGAGATCGATCTCCAAATGATTCTGTTTGGGGAGAAGATCGATCTCCTTAGGAGCAGATCGATCTCATAAAGCCATAAAGAGATCGATCTCACCCCTCGACAGATCGATCTCCTAGGCATAAAATTGCCCAGATCGTCCCCAAATTTCAAACGCAGATCGATCTCATCAAGAGGCAGATCGATCTCCTACCTCCAGCCTATATAAGGAACTCGTGTTTTCTCCTGCAATTTCACTTTCTCTCTCTTCCAAAACCCATTTCCACCGAAAACCTACTTTCTCACTCATCCAAATCACCCATTTCCGGCCGAATCAGCTGTTGTGGTAAGAAGGAAAGTTATTCCTCATCAAAGGGAGAACAACATACTTGGAAATCGAAGGACGAATCGGATCGAGGCGTGAGTTGTGCGTCTCACAAACTTTGGGTAATTTCTAAACCTCGATCTTGATATTTGAGCTGATTTTGATGTTGTTGGTGGTTGTCATTGTGTTGAAATAGTTGAGAAATGATTAGGAATTGATGAAATTTCAATGTGGTTAGAGTGATATGATATTTAGCGATTTTGGTAATTTTAGGAATTTTGAGCTATAAATGGAAATATAGACAATGTGGAGAATTAGCCTAGATAATTGGCATGAGGAATGTAGGACATTGAGATATTGTGAATGAGGTTGTAGTTTAGGGTTGAGTTACGAGAAATCAAGAGATTTGAGGTGTTATGAACAATTATGCTCGATTTTGAGAATTGAGGGTTATGAGATAATTGAGTATTGATGTTTTAACATCGTTTGGACAGCTCGGGAGTTCCAGAGTGGAATGCGAGGCTAGTCCGTGATACGGGGGAAACGATTGCACTATACGAGGTGCAAAGAGGTAAGGGAAATCTAAACCATTTGTGTATGTGAATTGCAAACTGTTTTAGCATGATTTGTGGTTTATAAAACTAGCATGTTGAGTGTTTTGTGTTGAGATATAATTGCACACGATTTTTATAGCCGGTTGGAACCCAATGTTTTTATGAGTTTATAACTGGGTTCTACGTTAAGGCAACATTGAGATTTGAGAAATGTGTGCGTGTGCTTTGCCGGTTGGAACTCGGTTTTATTACGTTTTGTGTTAAGTACAAAACGATTTCAAATGAGTTTTATGAGAGAAAACCATTACGAGTTCTACGTGAAGGCAAACCTGTCTTATGTGATAAGACTTGGGTGTGTAGTTGTGAGTACACACCGGGCATTGCTCTGGTAGCATGTAAGACCGATTTCTTCTCCGTTCTGGTAACGTGAGAATAACCTATTCTGTGGCTATGCCACGTATACTTGGTGGCTGTGCCACGTTGAGAAACCCCATTGGTGGCTGTGCCACGTTATACCCCATTGGTGGCTGTGCCACGTTAAGAAACCCCATTGGTGGCTGTGCCACGTTATACCCCATTGGTGGTTGTGCCACGTTGAGAAACCCCATTGGTGGCTGTGCCACGTTATACCCCATTGGTGGCTGTGCCACGTTGAGAAACCCTAATCTGTGGCTATGCCACGCGAGAAATTAATCTGTGGCTATGCCACGCGAGAAATTAAATCAGTGGCTTTGCCACGTGTGTTTTGTGGCTATGCCACGTGAGAATTTAAATCAGTGGCTATGCCACGTGTGTTTAGTGGCTGTGCCACGTGCATTACTACTTCAGTGATTTTATCACGTATTTGAGAAAGCGTTTAACCTGTTATTTTCACATGCTTTGTTAATGCTCTAGAGTGAGCCTTTTACTTCATGTTTTCACATGACTTGACACGTGAGAGTGTCGTTTTGAGTACTTTCATGCTATGGTTTTCAAATGAGTTTCACATACAAATAAATGTTTTGTGATGTGCATTTTGGTTTATGAAATGAGTCCCCTACCCCCCTTACTGAGCGATTTAGAAGCTCACCCTGTTTTTCTTTCCCCCCAGAGTTCTTCAAGTGAATAAGGACTTCCCTGCGACGTACGGAGTAGTGGCTAGTGGAGGACTCGAGCTTCAGGCCATATATATTGTATCTTGAGGTATATCTTATCTTTTCATGTACCCAGACTATTATTATAATTACAGACACTTGATGTATAACATTATATGGGATGTATTAGGATTAATTAACTTTGAATTGAGTAATGTATATGATTCAATATACACTATATTATGATGAGATCCTGAGGCATGATAAATATGATGATGTATGACACTGCACAGGAATGCACCTTTAATTGTGAATTAGTGAGTAAAAAGTTTTAAATTAGCCCTATTTTCTGCATTTTCGGGGCGTGACAGAGTTTTCTTGGTATCAGAGCTTAGGGTGTCTAGTATTGTCAGTGTCGGTTAAGTGGAATAGAATACATCCCAAGTGTTTGTAATAGTCTGGTCATGAACTGAAATTGAGGATTGAGATTTCAATCGATTGTGATATGTGCGCGCAGGAGACGAGTTGAGATTGAGAATGAGTAAATGACGAGGTCGTTCAAGGAGGCAGGCAGAGTCCCCTCCGCAACCTGTCCCACAACCAGAGAGTCCTAACTCTCGATTTAATAAGATTGAGACCGATGTGAGGCAAGGTTTTGAGCAGATGGCAGCGTTATTCGCGCAACACTTTGGAGTTAATGCCTCGGATACTACCCCTACACCACCACAAGGACCTCCCATACCCCCAGTGCCTCCCGTCGCCCAGCCTGAGGATAGAAGTATGGTTCGACTAAGGGATTTTCTGAAGATGAATCCACCCGCATTTAGGGGAAAGAAGGATCCTACGGAGGCTGAGGAGTGGTTGACGGAATTGAGAATTATATTTGATATCCTGGGGTGCACCGATGCTGAGAGGGTCAGTATGAGTGCCTATATGCTGAAGGGGAGAGCTCGAGATTGGTGGGGTACTACCCAGGGTATTTTGATGTCCCACCATGGTGTGATTGGTTGGGAAGAGTTTCAGACAGCCTTTAGGACCCAATATGTACCACGAGCCGCCCAGAGAAAGAAACAGGCCGAGTTTTTGAGTTTGGTACAGGGTGACATGTCTGTGGATGACTATGAGAGCCAATTCACAGCGCTATTGAGATATGACCCAGAGGCCTTCAAGAGTGAAGAGCTCCGCACAGAGAAGTTTGTGTATGGGTTGAAGCCCGTCATCAGAGATAGATTGATAGGGCTATGTATTACTGAGTTTGGAGATGCTCTGAGACGAGCACAAGAGATTGAAAGAGGGATTGAGATGGTACAATCCCAGAATGAGCTCAGAGCGGTGAATAGAGATAAGGGCAAGAGGCCAGCACTTTTCCAAACAGAGGCTCGGAGAGGTTCCTTCAGAAGAGGAAGGATTGAGGTACAGAAGGACAGATTAGAGAGACCCAGAGCCTATCCTATTATCAAGGAGACCCCACGATATGTCAGACCGGAGATGAGGATTTGTAGAGACTGTGGCCGATCGCATGAGGGAAGTTGTACTGGGTCGATCCATGGATGTTTTAGATGTGGTGACATGGGTCACAGAGTGAAGGACTGTCCCCAACCTCAGATACCACATGCTCCGGAGCCCACTAGACAACAGCCTCAGAGAGTGGATCCCCGGAGACGGGCCACTGCGGCAGAGAAAGGGAAGAAACCTGTGGCACAGGGACATGTGTTTGCCCTGGATAAGGAGACCGCAGACACTTCAGCAGAAACTATAAGAGGTACACTCTCTGTCTGTAATTATGAGGCTCATGTGTTGATTGATTCAGGATCCACGCATTCGTTTATTTCTGAGCATTTTGCATGTAGATTAAACTTGAAGTTTGAACCTCTAGAATACATACTACATGTAAATACCCCTATGCGTGAATCCCAGAGAACTGAGTTAATCTGTAGAGGATGTGAAATAAAGGTGGGAGATAGAGTGATGTTAGCAGATCTAATCATGTTGAATATACATGGGTTTGATGTAATTCTGGGGATGGATTGGTTGGCAACCAATCGAGTGAGTTTAGACTGCTACACTAAGATTGTAACTTTCTCCCTACCTAAACCTTACAGTGTACAATTGAGATATTGAGGGAATGAATATGGGGATTTCTAGTAAGTAATTTGAGAATTTTAATATTATTTTGGAGAATATTAAATATGATTATTCATGTGAAGGTTATGAGACACTCATCTCAGACGATGAGCGGGAACATCCGAGGATTGAGGATATACCTATGGTGTGTGAATTTATGGATGTTTTCCCAGATGAATTGCCAGGTTTACCACCAGAGAGAGAGCTGGAGTTTACCATTGATTTGGTACCAGATACTCAGCCGATCTCTAAACCTCCCTACAGAATGGCATTAGTGGAACTTGAGGAATTGAAGAGACAACTACAGGAGTTATTGGATCAAGGGTTTATTAGACCCAGTGTTTCACCGTGGGGAGCACCAGTACTATTTGTTAAGAAGAAGGATGATAGTCTCAGATTATGTGTAGACTACCGGTTGTTGAATAAAGCCATGGTGAAGAATAAATACCCACTACCCAGGATAGATGATCTACTTGATCAGCTGAGAGGGGCATCAGTCTTTTCTAAGATTGATTTGAGATCGGGCTATCACCAATTGAGGATCAAGGAAGAAGATATTCCAAAGACGGCCTTCAGGACAAGGTATGGCCATTACGAATTTCTGGTGATGTCCTTTGGATTGACGAACGCCCCTGCAGCATTTATGAGATTGATGAATGAAGTGTTTAGAGACTATCTGGATAAATTTATGATAGTCTTTATTGATGATATCCTGGTGTACTCTCGGTCGTATGAGGAGCATGCACAGCATTTGTGGTTAGTACTTCAGATACTCCGAGATAAGCAATTATACGGAAAGCTTAGTAAGTGTGAGTTTTGGCTGAACCGGATAGCTTTCCTTGGTCATATAGTTTCAGAGGAAGGAGTATCAGTGGACCCAAGTAAAGTAGCAGCTGTGCTTAGTTGGGAGAGGCCGAGGGCAGTTACTGAGGTACGAAGCTTCCTTGGTTTGGCAGGGTATTACAGGAGATTTGTGGAAGGATTTTCCAGGATTGCCGCCCCTTTGACTAAGCTCACGCGCAAAGAGACTCCATTTGTATGGACTGATCAATGTGAGCTCAGTTTTCAGGAATTAAAGAGGAGATTGACAGCGGCACCTGTGTTAACTATTCCTGAGGGATCAGGAGGATTCTCGGTGTATAGTGATGCATCTCACCAAGGATTGGGGTGTGTGCTTATGCAGCATGGAAGAGTGGTCGCATACGGATCGCGACAGTTGAAGGACCATGAGCGAAATTACCCCACGCATGATTTGGAGTTAGCCGCTATGGTATTTGCTTTGAAGATCTGGCGACACTACTTGTATGGGTAATGATTCCAGATTTTCACTGATCACAAGAGTTTGAGATATCTCTTTGATCAGAAAGAGTTAAACATGAGACAAAGGAGATGGATGGAACTCCTTAAGGATTATGACTGCGAGATTCTTTATCATCCGGGTAAGGCAAATGTGGTTGCTGATGCCCTGAGCAGGAAGAGTATGATATCTGCTATGATGATCAGGGAATGGGGTTTGTTAGAGCAGTTCGCCGAACTTCGGATCAGAGTTAAAGAGGTAGAGACTGGATTTTTGGCTAGCCTGCGGATAGAGCCCAGGATCATGGATCAGATTAGAACTGGGCAGCGCAGTGATCAGAGATTGATAGATATGGTTAGCCAAGCTGAGCAGAGTTCGCAGTCGGATCTCACCATCGGTGAGGATGGATTGTTGAGATTCAGAGGACGGATTTGTGTACCGGACGATGATACCCTAAAGAGACAGATACTGAGAGAATCCCACTGCTCGCGATACACCATGCACCCAGGGAGTACTAAGATGTACCGAGACTTGAGAAAGGTGTATTGGTGGAGTGGTATGAAGCGAGACGTGGCAGAGTATGTGGCCAGGTGTTTAGTATGCCAGCAAGTGAAAGCTGAGCATCGGAAGCCCGGAGGACTACTGCAGCCTTTACCTGTACCTACATGGAAATGGGAGCATGTCACTATGGACTTTATTATGGGTTTACCGAGGACCCGGAGAGGTCGTGATGCGATATGGGTCATTGTGGATAGATTGACCAAGAGTGCACACTTCCTTGCCATCAAGAGCACAGATACTGTGGATGCCTTAGCTGAACTGTATGTCAGCGAGATAGCTAGATTACATGGGGCTCCAGTGAGTATTACTTCTGATAGAGATTCCCGGTTTACTTCCAGATTTTGGACCCAGTTTCAGGAGTCCATGAGATCTCGATTGAGTTTCAGTACCGCCTATCATCCTCAGACAGATGGTCAGTCAGAGAGGACTATTCAGACCCTGGAGGATATGTTGAGGGCGTGTACGATGGATTTTAAGGGATCATGGGATGATCACCTGCCCCTAGCAGAGTTTGCATATAATAACAGCTATCATGTGAGTATTGGAATGTCACCTTTTGAGGATCTATATGGTAGGAGGTGTAGATCCCCTGTAGCTTGGGAAGAAGTCGGTGACAGAAAGATAAATGCTCCTGAGCTTGTTGAGCAAGCCGTACAGAGTGTGAAACTCATATGTGAGAGGTTACGAGCTGCACAAAGTAGACAGAAAAGCTATGCGGATGTGCGTAGACGGCCACTCGAGTTTGATGTTGGTGATGCAGTATTTCTGAGAGTATCACCGAGCAAGGGTATCATGCGATTTGGGAAGAAATGGAAATTGAGTCCTCGATACATAGGACCATTCGAGATTCTTGAGAGAGTGGGAGAGGTAGCTTACAGATTAGCATTACCCCCACAGATGTCCGAAATACACAATGTTTTTCATGTGTCTATGTTGAGGAAGTACCACCCGGACCCTTCCCATGTCATAGAGTATGATGAGATGGACATTCAAGAGGACATGAGCTACACTGAGGAACCCGTACGGATTCTCGATAGAAAGGAGAAGGTACTGAGGACCAAGAGCATCCCATTAGTGAAAGTTTTGTGGAAACATCACTCAAGGGAAGAGGCAACGTGGGAACTAGAGAGTCTCATGAAGGAGAAATACCCCCATCTATTTGACTAGTTGAGTTGAATTTGGAGGACCAAATTCTTTTTAAGGTGGGGAGGATGTGAGATCTGAGAATTTCAGACATATTTTACTGATGTAATAAGAATTCGAAGTGTAATTTATTGAGCTAAGTAAATTGTGAGAATTATAATTAGAGATTTATGTGTTAACTGTGTAAAATAAGCATGAACCATGAGGACAGATCGATCTGGGAGAAGGAGAGATCGATCTGGTGAGTTAAAAATGACGAGGAAGGGGAAATTTGAGGAGCAGATCGATCTCCAATGGAAGAGATCGATCTCCTTATGAATCTGTTTGAGAAGGGATCGATCTCATGAGGAAGAGATCGATCTCCAAATGATTCTGTTTGGGGAGAAGATCGATCTCCTTAGGAGCAGATCGATCTCATAAAGCCATAAAGAGATCGATCTCACCCCTCGACAGATCGATCTCCTAGGCATAAAATTGCCCAGATCGTCCCCAAATTTCAAACGCAGATCGATCTCATCAAGAGGCAGATCGATCTCCTACCTCCAGCCTATATAAGGAACCCGTGTTTTCTCCTGCAATTTCACTTTCTCTCTCTTCCAAAACCCATTTCCACCGAAAACCTACTTTCTCACTCATCCAAATCACCCATTTTCGGCCGAATCAGCTGTTGTGGTAAGAAGGAAAGTTGTTCCTCATCAAAGGGAGAACAACATACTTGGAAATCGAAGGACGAATCGGATCGAGGCGTGAGTTGTGCATCTCACAAACTTTGGGTAATTTCTAAACCTCGATCTTGATATTTGAGCTGATTTTGATGTTGTTGGTGGTTGTCATTGTGTTGAAATAGTTGAGAAATGATTAGGAATTGATGAAATTTCAATGTGGTTAGAGTGATATGATATTTAGCGATTTTGGTAATTTTAGGAATTTTGAGTTATAAATGGAAATATAGACAATGTGGAGAATTAGCCTAGATAATTGGCATGAGGAATGTAGGACATTGAGATATTGTGAATGAGGTTGTAGTTTAGGGTTGAGTTACGAGAAATCAAGAGATTTGAGGTGTTATGAGCAATTATGCTCGATTTTGAGAATTGAGGGTTATGAGATAATTGAGTATTGATGTTTTAACATCGTTTGGACAGCTCGGGAGTTCCAGAGTGGAATGTGAGGCTAGTCCGTGATACGGGGGAAACGATTGCACTATACGAGGTGCAAAGAGGTAAGGGAAATCTAAACCATTTGTGAATGTGAATTGCAAACTGTTTTAGCATGATTTGTGGTTTATAAAACAAGCATGTTGAGTGTTTTGTGTTGAGATATAATTGCACACGATTTTTATAGCTGGTTGGAACCCAATGTTTTTATGAGTTTATAACTGGGTTCTACGTTAAGGCAACATTGAGATTTGAGAAATGTGTGCGTGTGCTTTGCCGGTTGGAACTCGGTTTTATTACGTTTTGTGTTAAGTACAAAACGATTTCAAATGAGTTTTATGAGAGAAAACCATTACGAGTTCTACGTGAAGGCAAACCTGTCTTATGTGATAAGACTTGGGTGTGTAGTTGTGAGTACACACCGGGCATTGCTCTGGTAGCATGTAAGACCGATTTCTTCTCCGTTCTGGTAATGTGAGAATAACCTATTCTGTGGCTATGCCACGTATACTTGGTGGCTGTGCCACGTTGAGAAACCCCATTGGTGGCTGTGCCACGTTATACCCCATTGGTGGCTGTGCCACGTTGAGAAACCCCATTGGTGGCTGTGCCACGTTATACCCCATTGGTGGCTGTGCCACGTTGAGAAACCCTAATCTGTGGCTATGCCACGCGAGAAATTAATCTGTGGCTACGCCACGCGAGAAATTAAATCAGTGGCTTTGCCACGTGTGTTTTGTGGCTATGCCACGTGAGAATTTAAATCAGTGGCTATGCCACGTGTGTTTAGTGGTTGTGCCACGTGCATTACTACTTCAGGATTTTATCACGTATTTGAGAAAGCGTTTAACGCGTTATTTTCACATGCTTTGTTAATGCTCTAGAGTGAGCCTTTTACTTCATGTTTTCACATGACTTGACACGTGAGAGTGTCGTTTTGAGTACTTTCATGCTATGGTTTTCAAATGAGTTTCACATACAAATAAATGTTTTCTGATGTGCATTTTGGTTTATGAAATGAGTCCCCTACCCCCCTTACTGAGCGATTTAGAAGCTCACCCTGTTTTTCTTTCCCCCCAGAGTTCTTCAAGTGAATAAGGACTTCCCTGCGACGTACGGAGTAGTGGCTAGTGGAGGACTCGAGCTCCAGGCCATATATATTGTATCTTGAGGTATATCTTATCTTTTCATGTACCCAGACTATTATTGTAATTACAGACACTTGATGTATAACATTATATGGGATGTATTAGGATTAATTAACTTTGAATTGAGTAATGTATATGATTCAATATACACTATATTATGATGAGATCCTGAGGCATGATAAATATGATGATGTATGACACTGCACAGGAATGCACCTTTAATTGTGAATTAGTGAGTAAAAAGTTTTAAATTAGCCCTATTTTCCGCATTTTCGGGGCGTGACAATTCATAGTCCATTGAATAAAATTGGCTGACTTATACTTCTTCCCCCGTTTTCAACTTATAATCTCTTAATAATTATTTCATTAGTTAACCCTCCTCTATTGGGGTACTAACTATCAGCATTGTGCCCATGGGTGTAGGCATTCATGCCTTTTTCTCACTTATATGCGAATGAAGGCGGTATGAATAAATGTGTAGCACCAGGATCAATAAATATATGTACTTCATTATTCATAACAAGTGTGGTATCTTACACCACATCCATGAAACATCAATAGTGTCCTGGTCCAAGACATCCTCTCGCCTTCGTCCAACAACCTACTTTCCTTTTTTTTTCAGCCATGGCCTCCCTTTTCGTTGCAGCTATACAACGAAGTTTTTTCTCTATCTCTTTACTTTTCTGTGGGGCGATCTCGCCCAACTCTGAGCAATCATTAATTAAGTGGTCCGTCTTACCACACTTAACGCCTATTTTAGTGAATAAGGTGTAGGTGTAGGCCTTTACTTCCGTGGTATCTACCACACATCCCACACTGCTTACAGTGCTTACACTGCTACACTGCTACACTGCTTCATAGCAGGTCGGGGTCCTCCAATCACAATGCCCCTCAAGAGTGCCAAAATTGGATGCACTGGGGCCTTACCAATTATCTTACTCCATGACTCATCAAATTAAATCTTTTACCAATTAACATTTTCCCATTTTAACATCTTTGTCATTTCTCGATTCTCTTTTCTGTCTCTATTTCAGCCCTCACTACCTTTCCCAATCTCAGAGACGTGCAACACCTGATATTATTCACACAACTATATTTTGCGCACTACCTCGACTAGGTAATGAGCCAATCGGACTCTAATCGACAATTTGAGTCCTTTCATGAACTTTTGGGCTTTTTTGACTTTTACTGCCCATGGTATCAGGTTCACACCTGCCCAGAGATATAAATTGAGTTTCATACTCATTAATCAACTAGTGTCTCTGGGTCAGTGTAAGAAATTTTAATTGTAATTTCCTTTAAGTAGTGTCCGAAATATTCTGTCATTAGAATACATCCAAAAACATTTCTCATGTCGACTCTGGACGTCTAACTCTTCAGATGGGTTGAACGGACTTCCACCAATGTTCCGTCTGACCCTCTAACATAAATGTATTTAAAAGTCACTTTCTCGGTCGACATACACCGAAAGAATCCATACAACTTCGCTATCTCATACACCCAGTCCTTAGTGACTATTAGTTTCTTTTCTTCACTAAATACCGGAGGGGTGTGAGAATCTCTATACTCTGAGGCATCTGTTTAGGCTTTACCCTGCCTATCATCAACCACCTGCATAGATTGAATAAATAACTTCGAAATATTTTTAACACTCCACTCCATCCTCTTGGAGTGTGTCTCAATACTGTTTGGTCTCTTTATAGGACCCTGTGGAGTATGCTCAACATCAGCCTCCACCTCACTCTAATCTTGAGTCTCATGTAACAACTCATTTGACTCTCAGGCCGATCTCTATGGCCTCGAGCATGTGTACTCGCCCCTCCACTATAGCGGCTATCAATTATAAAACTAGATTCTTGCATTCGAAACTAAAATCTTAGCTGCTGTTCCATCTTTATATACACAATTGTATCTAAACAATGCACAGTACATGGGGATGTAATTTTACTTAACTACTAACACCGACTCATATCAGGCCAACTCTACTCTGATACCATCTTTTCGAGCTCAATGGTACCAGGAGTGCAAGAACAAGGGTGAAGACCCGAGTTCGAGCCTCGAGGGTGACGCGTCTGGCTGGAGATGGGCTTGCCCCCCACCGGAACAAAACCTTGAGTGGGCTGAGGCCTGCAAAGAGGACAATACGGGTTTGTGATGAGTTCGCCATAAGCCTGTGACCTGGTGTGGGGCGGGCAGCAGGGTTCTCACATAAAAACGCTCGTTTTATTGTGAGGTCCCGACCCAGCCCAGCCTACACAGGCGCAACCCCTCATGGGCCCCTGGTCCGACTGCTGTGACATCGGCGCCCTTCACTCAACCGAATTGTCCGCTTTGGCAGGCCCAGCCCCCTCACGGTTTTGCTCCACTGGGGGGGCAAGCCCATCTCCCAGGAGACGCGTCACGGGAGGCTCGAACTCGGGTCAACACCCTTGTTCTTGCACTCCCTAACGCCAATGAGCCTTTTGGCTCATTGGCGTTAGGGAGTGCAAGAACAAGGGTGTTGACCCGAGTTCGAGCCTCCCGTGACGCGTCTCCTGGGAGATGGGCTTGCCCCCCCCAGTGGACCAAAACCGTGAGGGGGCTGGGCCTGCCAAAGAGGACAATTCGGTTGAGTGAAGGGCGCCGATGTCACAGCAGTCGGACCAGGGGCCCATGAGGGGTTGCGCCTGTGTAAACTAGGCTGGGCCATGACCTCACAAGTGTATACCTCTCTATACTTCTAGATGACCGAAGAAACACGATAGTAGGGATGACTGCAGTGCACTCACTACTACGTAGAATCTGTGGAGGAGAAATAAGGGGGTAAGCTAACATGCTCAGTAAGGAAAATAAGTAAGCAGGTAGATAACTACACTATCTACATGCTAAAAATATATACTCATTTTCCTTGTAAACATATGCATTCTTCTTAAAGCAACTTCCATCAATGCGAAACCTTCAATTCGCTAGATGGGTATATGCATATTCACACAAAATCACACAGCATAATCTAATTCACAAGTTCATCTTTAAAATCATTGAGTACACATTTAGAAATTACTTTGCGCACAGTAAATTAATATATATGAGACATAATTATGGCTTATCATATCCCTAGACACACAGCAGGGGAGACATATGTCACCTCACACAGTAGTGACAATGTCGTATCATACAGATATAAGAAGACTTATAGCCATAGTCGGATTCCAGGCAACACTGATCGGTGTGCGGGAACCCTACGCTTGGGGAGGCGGATCAACCATCCATTCAGCTCATACTCAAATCACAGCACATCGTACTCCATGGCTAACGCTCATGGTACATCATGCTCTCGTGGATCCTTATCACCCATTTCCATTGTCTCAAAATCTCGTGCGAGCAAGTCAGTGCAAGACACACAGCAGTACACAACGGCTCAAGCACTGTTTTGTACTCATTACATCACATTCACAAACCACGTGTGAGTGGGTCAATGCAACACACACAGTAATACATGACGGCTCTAACACGATTTTATTCAACACACAACAAAATCATGAAAACCTCGTGCGAGCAGCTCAGCGTAAGACACACAGCATACCTGAGGCATCAAGCACGATATTACTAGGAAATTACATGCGAGCATAGTCAGAGCAAAACATACAGCAATACTCGAAGGCTCCAACATGATTCCCAAAATATTGTGCGAGCATCTAGAGTGGAACACACAGCATCACCCAAGGCATCGAGCACTCTTTTGCTTTTCTCAAAATCCCTTTGAAAATAGCGTGCAAGCAGGGCTGATCAATCTACCGTTGCCACTCAGACTCTAGCACGATTTCACACCGAAAATAAATAAAAGGGGCTCTATGTATAGTCATGAGTGAGAAAGCAAATCTCCCTTCAATCACTCGTTAGAAACATTTCATGAAATGGTTAAATCGGGAGCCCATCTATTATTATTCTTTCACAAAATGTTTGCAAAACCTTTTTTCACAACAATAACATAGACGTTATGCAACTCATAGTTATAGACTTATTTTCATACGTAGTTTTCACCTAGATATACTAATATCTATATACGTATCGCATACATTCGCATACAGCAGGTAAGAAAACATATGTATAGCTATCTCTAATAGCTCATATAAGTCCCTTACCTCGAATCACGCTCGAATCACTCTCCTTCAATTTTCACTTCTCGTGATTCGTCCTATCGACCCCAATTGTATCCTTTGGAGTTGAAATTGTGTGTTACACACATCAATATATTGCTATATACTTCATTGACATGCATGATATTCAAATCAATTCATTGGGCCATTTATATCTCATTTGGCCTCGTTACACCATTATCGGACCTTACTCTTTCATAAGTCCATTTCGAGTATATAACTCATTTTCGAGAATCTCTCAGACTCCTTGAGTCTATTGATTCGTATTAAACCTGTATTAAGCTTACGATACCTCAAGTTCATGATTTCATTTCATTGTGGCATTTCATCGAATACCTCATATACTCAATTTCAACCATTTTTGTTTCTAGCACATGGATTTCACCAAACTACTATACAAGCATATTTATATATATATATATATATATATATATATATATATATATATATCCTCAATAACATCAAGGCATACTTAATTCATTATTTAACCCTTGCCTACTAATTCTCTTCTCATTTTGACACATTAAACCATTTATAGGTCTTGAAAAATTAGGCATGAACTAGGATGTTTCAACCATAAATCTATATACCAATAAACTCATACCAGTGTATAGATCAACATATATGAGATTGATGCATTAAAACTTACCAATCTCAGCTTTTCTACTTTTTCACCACTTTGAGGAAAAACTCATTTTCTCCTTCAATTCAACAATTTTACCACTCTTTTCCAACTATGTTGTTCTTCTCCACTCTATGAACAACTTTGATGTAATAAACTTTTCTCCAATCTCAATGGAAGGTGTTGATTGTTTAGAGAGGAAAAATTAGGTCACTTGCTTCAAAAATGGAAAGGTTTGATGTTGTTCTCGTGGAATGCAGTTCAGCAGCCCTATTTTTATAGAAATTTCTTGATGAGATCGATCTCCATTAGTGAGGGATCGACCTCTTGCTACTTTTAGCCTCTCTGCATTCAGTTTTCAAGCATAAGAGATCGATCTGTCGAAGAGCATGAGATCGATCTTAGCCAGGCAAAAAGCTTCACAGATCGATCTGGCAGGGAAATGAGATCGATCTCCTTCTGGCCTTGGCATAAGGAGATCGATCTGCTTGAGGATACGATCGATCCTTGCTTGGCAGAGGCTTACTAAGATCGATCTGGCTTGAAAGAGAGATCGATCTCCCCTTGCTTTGCTGCATACTTAGCTGAAATTTATCCTACTTTTCAAGGCATAACTTCATTTCAGTTTACCTCACTACTCATTTTGCATTTAATTCACATTTATCACTTAGAAAGGTCAATTTCTTATAATTCATACTTAATGAAACTTGCATGTACATCACGAACTCACATAACAAGAGTGTACATCAAATTTACAGACCTTACTTCACTTATGATTCATACTACACTACAAGTGTATCCTTAGAGAATCATAAGGAATGCATATGAAAATACGGGCTTTACAATCATACCCCTGTCCTCCTGGCAAAGTCTGTGTCAATAACTCCACTATAGTGTCAATGCGACGCTCTAATCTTGTGAATCGCGCCTCGATACTCTCTGATACCTGAGTGGGACATGTCGTCTCATCTCGGGTCTTAGGCCTACCTCTACAACCTCAAGCCCTACCTCTAGTCCCTCTACCATAGCTGGTTTTAGCCATAATGTCTCAATCCCTACATCATAGCCATTAATTAGTCTGACTCTCATCTCTTATACACAATTGTAACTGAACAAAGCACAGTAATATAGGGATGTACAATAACCTAATTACTAAAATCGACTCAAATCAAACCAACTCTGCTCTGATACTATTCTGTCACGACTTCCCATGACTTACCAAAAACCACTATAATTTTTTTACATTTTTCTTACCTTTCCTTCTATCATAACTTAATCACCAAACCGTTGGGCTGTGATTCGATATTAGTCACCTCAACCACATTCATTCCATAACATGCATACATGTTAATACAAATATTCTATTCACTATAAGTACTCTTTTCTTAAAAATAAACTCAAATACATAAATACAAATACTTGCACATATACATCCCCAACCGTACATTCGTTTATATAACTGTGCTTTTACATTGTTCAGTACAAAAAGTTCGAATGTGTATACCTTTCATAAGATGGGTATGCAGCGGATAAAGGAATACTAGTCCTCAGCCGTGTCCAACTACTGTGAACGCTTTATAGAGAGGGGAAATAAAAAGGGGGTGAGCTCACAGCTCAGTAAGGAAATAAGGCAAGCAAGTAGATAACTACACTATCTACAAAATACAATGCTCATGCCATTAAATTATTTCCTTTTCGATTCGTATCTAAAGCATGTGTCTTTCTTGAACCATTTATGCAATATATATATAGATACAAATCATCAGTATGAACAGAAAACATGTTGGTTTAATAATCTCAGCAGTTTATGCAAAACATTACATTTTCATGTAATTGTTGTAGATCACATTTCATTATGCCATATTAATTAAATCAAAAATAAAGATGGCATATCATTATGTTAAAAACATGGAAATTTGAGCCTCACCATCCCTCAAGTTACCCATATCACCCACAAGGTCACATGTCGAGGCTCAACCCATCCCATGGGTGTACCGAATTTATAAATACTCATGTGACAATTCAAACAATAAATAGTAGTAAGGTGAGATAGGTGAGTACTTGTTCCGAGATTATGATCATAACTCATTTTTCGTGATCCTAGGCTACACAGTATTCGGTGTGCGGGGTCTCACATTTGCTGTAACGGGAGGTGGGTCAAATCCTAAATCATCAGCTCGCAACTCTATATCATCATGTACTCATGGTACATCGTACTCTATGTGACATACACTGGACAAAGTACTCCATGGACCCAATCCTCATAGTCGGGGTGCTTACCATAGGTCTTAGCCCTCATACCATGGATAATAGTTTCGATAGCCTCCGGCCATATCTAAAAAATTTGCATGTGCGAGCATATAATCGGTGCAACACACAGTCTGAACAAGCTCCCAGCATGGCTATTTCATGCTACTATCTCTTTCAAAACAGGTACGTGGGAGAAAACTCCAACACGAACTAATTCATATGGTCATATAAATCTAGTATGACTAATGCTCCCAGCACTATGTCATGTAAAACTGAGTATGAGCAATGCTCAAATACTCTATTATGCATCAATCAATAAAACTGAGTACGAGCAACGCTTCAGTACTCTATCATGCATAAATCGCATTAAAATCAAGTACGAGAAATATTCAAGTACTATGTGATGCATATCTCATAAAATCTAGTGCGAGTATTACTCTAGCACTAATGGTTTTCACACAAATTGATAGATGGCTTATTTCAATTCAATTTCACACAATTAAATCAAATCAGCACTTTAACGTACTGTTTTCTCATATAACATGAAAACATTAGCCAATCTATCTATGCAACTGTCAAAATTAGTCACAAACATGCTTCCTAAGCTTTTTACCCTTAATGTGGATAAAACCAAAATTTTACCTTATCGGTTCCTACCGAAGCTTTTCTATACACAGAATTTCATATACAATATAAATACTCTAAATTTTATTCAAAATACATGTAGCTACCTCTAGCTACTCACAAAATTCCCTTACCTATGATTACGTCGCGTGACCTCACTTCCTCGATGTTGTTAAACCTCGTAGTCCGATCAGTTTCCAATATAAACTCTGAAGCTGTAGATAACCATTCGCATCAGTATATCTCAATATACTAAATTTTCACTTGCATGAGTCTCAAATAAATGCCTTTAGCTCTTTTTACACTCATTTGGCCTTTTTCTTTCTTAAGTCCTTTCCAACACATGTATTTCACCAAACTATCTTACAATCATACATGCATGCTTAATAACATTCCTACATGCTTCAATCATCATTGAATCTGTCAGGACCCATTCTCAATCCATGACTTTATCCAAAAATCACTATAAATTTTTCGCATTCTTAACTTACCTTTCCGCTCTTCAATGGTTGGGTTGTGATTCGATGTCAGAGTCCTCACTTATCACATTATCCATTTCATACATACATGTCAATATATTATTACTGACTGTAACTGCTTTTATTATACATGTAAGATTATATAAAATCTAATACAAATACATTCCTCATAATATATATCGTATACATCACTGTGCTGTTTCTATGTTTAGATACACAACTGTACATAAAGGTATACCTGGCGATCGAAGGGAACTAGTAGTGGACTCTGGGACACTGTCCCTCGATAGCTCTCGCTCTACTGACGCTCTGTAGAGAGATGTAAAGAAAAGGGGGTGAGCATACAACGCGCTTAGTAAGGAAATCAGGCAAGCAAGTAGATATCAACACTATCTACTCAAAATAATGCTATGCCTTGAAAACATTATTTCCTTTACTCGCTTTAAAAGCATGTCTTGAAATATAATATTTATACTTGTACAGAATAAATCCCATGTACAGAAAATCATGCTTTCTTTCTCAAATGTAGGCATGTAGTGCAAAACAATGCATCGTATATAAATCATGCCTTTATGTAAATCATGCCATGTATATTTAAATCACAATAAATATGGCATCAAATGATTCACAACACAAAATCGGAGTCCAACCCATCCCTCAGGTCTGTCCGCAATTTAAATCAGTCAATCAATGAGATATATCATGTAAGACTCTGTGGTTAAGTGCAAATAGTATCCTGGACTATGATCATATCCGAAATGTGATCTCAAGCAACACAGTACTCAGTGTGCGGGGCATCACTGCTGCAATGGGAGGGGGTCAGTCCATCACAACCGTCAGCTATATCCTCCTCAACTCCACAACAACACACGGTACAGCGTACACCTCGCGCCACTCAGACACGGTACAAAGTACACCCGTGGACCCGTCCTCACGGCCAGAGTGCCTACCATAGGTCTTAGCTCTCGCAGCCGTGGAATATCATCATCACAGTCAGGGTGCCTACTATAGGTCTTAGCCCTCGTGCCTGTGGAAATATCATACCACATCTCAAATACCCTCATGCTGGCCATCCTCTCAAAATGTGACACCCAGTCACACAAGAATGCGGCATGAATAGGTACCATGTATATAATATCACATACAGTGTGCGCCCTCGAGTGCGACACACAGTCGACACTACGCTCGAACACTGTTTCACATCACAAACTCAACTCTAGTGCGAGCAATCTCCAGCAACTAGGTCAATGCATAGTTCATGTATTAAATCAAGTACGAGCAATAGCTCCAGTACTATGCTATGCATAATATCATCAAATGAAATACGAGCCATAGCTCTAGTACTATGTCATGTATAAACCATGAAGAATCGAGTACGAGCAATGCTCCAGTACTCTGTCATGTATCTCATGTAAAACTCGAGTACGAGCTAATCGCTTCAGCACTCTGTCATGCATATATCTTATAAAACTAAGTACGAGTAAAACTCCAGTACTCTATCATGCATGTCATGGAAATCTAGTGCGTATAAAAATCCAACACTACTGTATGTGAAAAACATATGAAATCCAGTGCGAGCTGTGCTCTAGCACGGTTCATTCTCACATAATATGATAGATGGCTCTTTAAAAGGGATTGTTATAAAACATCAAAATCAGCACTATAAAGTGTGCTTAAGTCACATCAACCTTAAAATCATTAGCCCATCTCTTTATTTTCATGCTAAACAGCAATTAAACACTCACAATAATTGTTTCCATGCTTTTTGCAACTTTTCACAAAAGTTGACTTTTTTGACTAACTAGGGGTAAAATCGTAATTTGCCACTATCGGGTCGCAATAATTTTTATTCACTTTCTCTGACCCTCAGAGTTTTTAAGTGAATGTAAAAGCAGACGAAAATACGTGCAGGTATCTCTAACTACTCGCAAAAGTCCCTTACCTCGGATCACGTCACGTGACCTCACTTCCTCGGTGCTGCTCAATCTCGCAGTCCGATCAGCTCTCAATGTAAACTCCGGAGCTGTAAATAACCATTCCTCAGGTTAATTATAATTTTCCTACTGTATTACACATTAATACAGTCCATTTTCCCTTAATGGGCCTTAAAAATCCTTAATGGGCCTTAATCCGTATTAAGCCCATTTTCCACTTATTATTTCCCTTCATCAGGATCTATCGACTCATTGGGCCTATCAATACCCATTGGGCTTTATTCCAAGCTCTTTGGATAGCCCGTATATCATTTACGACATTTAATTCAAAATTCTGAATATAATTCACTAAATACGGAATTTAATCCGAAATGCGTAAAATAAATCTTAAATACGCAATAATCACATAATTTATCGTAAATGAACTTTACTTACCCGAGAATATGCGATGGTACGCAAAATCGAAGTTCGATCGGGCTTCCATTCGGAATTTATCGTCGAACTGCACAATTTATTATATTTAACTCCGGGTCAATTTTCGATTAAATATAATTTAAATAAATTCATCGAAAATCAAATCGGTCACTTTTGACCTCGTATCGACTTACCCGAAGTCCGATGAAATCTCAAAAATTTTCCTTTTTCCTTTTTCTTTCTTTTTCCTCTTTTTTCCCTTTTCTCCTTGGCTGAACCGGTCCGGTCCGGTTCAGCGTAGAACCTTCTCCCCTGAACCGCCGACCGGTTCAGGCATCCTTTGGTCGTGCCAGCGTATTTCGGCCGATTCCCGACGCATAACCACCGCAGTTCGGCGCGCCTCAGCCTGGGCAACACTCGGCTGGGCTCGATCGAGACAAAGCACCGTCGATGGCCGTCGGATCTCTTCTTTTCCTCCGCGGCTTCTCCTCTTCAATTCGCCGGCGTCCGGCGTCGGTGGAGGTCGTGACCGGTGCCGATGGGTGCGCACAGACCTGCTCTTCATTTTTCGGCCGCTTGCTTGGCCTTGGGGTCGACGGGTGCTCACCGGTGACTCTTTCTTCCTCACGTCGGCTTCCACGCGATTTCTCTCCATTTTTTCTCTCTCCCCACGTCCCAATTTCAGATTTCCCTCTTTTTTTTCTTTTTTTTATAATATATTTTTATTATTATTTTATTACAAAATAATAATAAAAATCCTAAAAATATCTCATAAATATCCCAAAAATATCTAAAAATATCTTCAAAAATCATATTAAATTCATTTAATCCGTAAATGAATTTATCAGTCCGATTTTACCTTTTCGGTATATTTTTCCACTATTTTTAGGCTCATTTTTCGAGGCAAAAATTTCGATAAATTCTAATAAATTTATATCTTGATCAATTGAGCTCAAAATTAAATATTTTCCTCGATTTTGATCAAGATTCCTCAATTTCAAATTTTTAATGAAATTATCTTATCGAAATTATACCGAATTTTAGTCATTTGACCGTTTTACCCATGTACTCGTTCGAGAATCAACTTAACCCTTATCTCGTTGTTATGTAGCTTACATGCATTTTTAAATTTCTTAAATTGTCGATTGCATGTTAGTAAATACTCTTCTTATGATTCAACTATGTAATAAGGTGTTCATACACACAGGAATCATAAGGTACAAGCTACAAAAATCTGGGTCTGACAATCCTCCCCCGCTCAGAAAATTTGGTTCTCCAAATTAGAACCAAGTCACTCATCAAATAGGTGAGGGTACTTCTCTCGCATCAGACTCTCTAGCTCCCAAGTAGCTTCCTCTGAAGTATGATGCTGCCAGAGAATCTTCACTAATCTGATGGTCTTCGATCTCAATACCTTCTCCTTCCTATCCAATATTCGAATCGGTCTCTTAACATATGACATGTCCTCTCGGAGCTCCAAAGGCTCGTAACTAATCACATGTGCCGGATCCGGGTGATACTTCCGAAGCATCGATATGTGGAAGACGTTATGGACACCTGATAAGTTCGGTGGCAATGCCAACCTATACGCCTTATCTCCCACTCGATCAAGTATCTGAAAGGGTCCAATGTAGCGAGGATTTAGTTTCCCTCTCTTCCCAAATCTCGCTATGCCCTTGGAAGGAGAAACTCTCAAAAACACGGATTCACCAACTGCAAACTCTAGTGGCCTACGTCTCCTGTCAGCGTAACTCTTCTGTCTACTCTGAGCTGTCCTCAGTCTCTCTACAATCAAGCGGATGTCCTCAGATGCTTGCGTAACCATGTCAGGAGCGAAAATCTTACGGTCATCCACTTCTTCCCATCTAATAGGGGAACGACATCTACAGCCATACAAAGCCTCATACGGTGCCATCCCAATACTCGAATGATAACTGTTGTTGTAGGCGAACTCGGCTAGTGGCAGGTGGTCATCCCAGGAGCCTCGATAATCTAGCACACATGCTCTCAACATGTCCTCCAGAGTCTGTATGGTCCTCTCTGACTGACCATCTGTCTGAGGATGGAAAGCGGTGCTCAAACTCAACTGGGTTCCCATGGCTTCCTGAAAATGTCCCCAAAAGTGGGATGTGAAGCGGGAATCCCTATCAGAGACTATGCTCACTGGTACACCGTGTAACCTCACTACCTTGCGTACCTACAGTTTCGCTAATGAACTCAGAGTATCGGTTGCTCTCATAGCTAGGAAGTGGGCTGACTTCGTCAGTCTATCAACGATCACCCATATAGCATCGTGATTCCTGTGGGTTCTCGGTAAACCCATCACGAAATCCATGGTGATATGCTCCCATTTCCATGTTGGTATAGGTAGAGGCTGCAACAATCCTGCAGGTTTTTGATGCTCTACCTTCACCTGCTGACATATGAGACACTTTGCCATGAAGTCTGCTACATCTCTCTTCATACCCGACCACCAGTATACCTTCCGGAGGTTCTGATACATCTTGTTACTCCCTGGATGTAACATATACCTCGACAAATGAGCTTCCGCCAATATCAATCTCCTGAGTCTTGGATCCTTGGGAACACACAATCTACCTCTGACCCTCAGTAGTCCATCAGAACTCAACTCAAAGTCAGTCACGGTGCCCTTCTGCATCTGACTACCCACATCCATACAAAATGGATAAGTCTGCTGAGCCACCCTGATCCTATCCAACAGATCCGGCTCTAAGCGTAGACTAGCTGTCACATAGCCTGTATCCATGTCAGAAGGCACGACTCCCAAACTGAGGCTAGCAAACTGCTCTAGCAAATCATGTTCCCTAACCATCATGTACGATACCATCCCCAGGCTCTTCCTGCTCAAGGCATCGGCTATAACGTTAGCCTTACCCGGATGATAAAGTATCTCGCAAACGTAGTCTTTCAGAAGCTCTAGCCATCTTCTCTGTCTCATGTTCAGCTCCTTCTGTGAGAACAGGTACTTGAGGCTCTTGTGGTCGGTAAATATCTGGAACTTCTCACCATATAAGTAGTGGCGCCATACCTTCAACGCAAACACTACTGCAGCTAGCTCCAAATCATGGGTCGGATAGTTCTTCTCATGATCCTTCAACTGTATGGATCTATAAGCAACTACCTTCCCATCCTGCATCAATACGCAGCCCAGTCCCTGATGCGAAGCATTGGTATACACTGCAAATCCTCCTGAGCTGGTAGGGATAGTGAGAATCGGAGCGGTGGTCAATCGACGCTTCAACTCCTCAAAACTCTTCTCACAATCCTCGTTCCATATGAACGGTGCACTCTTTCGAGTAAGACGTGTCAACGGAGCAGCCAACTTCGAAAATCCCTCAACGAATCTCTGATAGTATCCAGCTAAACCCAGAAAACTCCTGATCTCGATGACTGTCCTTGGCTGTTCCCACTGAACTACAGCCTCTATCTTAGATGGATCAACTGATACACCATCTTTCGATACAACATGTCCCAAAAACGAGACTGTGACAACCAAAAGTCACACTTACTGAGCTTATCATATAACTCATGCTCTCGTAGCATCTGCAACACGATCCTGAGGTGCTCCTCATGTTCCTCCTTGGATCTCGAATACACCAATATGTCATCGATGAAGATGATAACAAACTGGTCCAAATATGGCTTGAACACATCGTTCATCAAAGCCATGAAAGCAGCTGGAGCATTCGTCAATCCGAATGGCATGACCAAGAACTCATAGTGGCCATATCGGGTACGAAATGCTGTCTTGGGTACATCTCCTCTCCGAACCTTCAGCTGATGATACCCAGACCTCAGGTCAATCTTGGAAAAGACCTTGCTCCCTGAAGCTAATCTAACAAGTCGTCAATGCGTGGAAGGGGGTATCTATTCTTGATGGTGGCCTTATTCAACAATCGGTAGTCTATACACAATCGGAGGCTCCCATCCTTCCTCACAAACAGAACCGGTGCTCCCCAAGGTGAAACACTCGGTCGAACAAAGCCCATATCCAACAGCTCCTGTAACTGTCTCTTGAGCTCCTCCCATGACAATGCCCTTCGCTGGGGCTGCAGTCGGATAAGTAGGAGGTCTAGCATATCTCTCTCGTGCCTCCTCTACCCGTGATCTCTTACCGAAGAGTCTTTTCCCTCCTCGATAACTGAATTCTCTAGCTAAGCTCTTCTTCTGTATATCTCGGCTACGGCTAAACTTCCCAAACTCGAAAGCATTCCTCTCGTAATCCTGCTCACACTGTTGCGCCCTGCGCACTACTTCCTCATAGGTCACTATGTCTAATGGGACCAACTTGGACCGCAAAATCGGTCTCAACCCGTCAATAAACCTGTGGACCTTCCTGGTCTCACTATACATGGTATCCGGGTCATATCTTCCTAGGGATAGGAATCGAGTCTCATACTCGTCCACAGATAAACTCCCCTGGTGTAGTCCCAATAACTCTACCTATAGTTTCCGCTGTGCGGTGTCGAGAACAAACTGCCTCCTAAAGGCCTCCCGAAATATATCCCAACTGATATCTATGTGTCGGGATCTCAATATAGGTCGGGTGGACTTCCACCAATGCTCTGCAACTCCCTTCAGTAGGAACGCAGCAAACGCGACCATCTCCAAGGTCGTACACTCGAAGAATCCATAAAGCTTCTCCAGCTCTGCTAACCACTCCTCAGCAGCCACTAGGTCCTTGACCCCACTAAAGGATGGATGTCTAAACTTCTGGAATTCTCGCAACCGATGCAGATCACATCCATATCCTAATCCACTACCACCTGAAACTGATGGGGGTGTAGGAGTATCTACAGTCCTCTGTGCATCGGCTGTCTGCGTAGGTGTATCAGGGCCAACTGCCTCTCCTGTAGCAGCTCCTGCCTCCTGTCTCTGCCTACCTGGCATCGTCTGTGCCAGTATCTCGATAATAGTCTCGAGACCACGCTCTAATCTCATGAAGCGCATCTCTGCACACTCGGGTGCCTCAGTAGCACCTGGAGTCTCATGCGTAGGTAATGGTCGAACAGCAGCTCGTCCCTCGGGTCTATCTCCCCGGCCTCGAGCGCTACCTCTCATAACTCTACCACTACGCGTATTTGCCATATAGGCAAAGTTCCTGCATTCATAATAATAAATTAGTCCGTCTCCTATCTGGTATACACAGTTATATCTAAACACAGCACAGTACTATGGGGATGTACACTTTCCTATTTTCTAACACCGACTCACATCAGACCAACCTCTGCTCTGATAACATTCTGTCATGACCCGTTCTCAATCCATGACTTTATCCAAAAATCACTATAAATTTTTCGCATTCTTAACTTACCTTTCCGCTCTTCAATGGTTGGGTTGTGATTCGATGTCAGAGTCCTCACTTACCACATTATCCATTTCATACATACATGTCAATATATTATTACTGACTGTAACTGCTTTTATTATACATGTAAGATTATATAAAATCTAATACAAATACATTCCCCATAATATATATCGTATACATCACTGTACTATTTCTATGTTTAGATACACAACTGTACATAAAGGTATACCTGGCGATCGATAGGGACTAGTAGTGGACTCTGGGACACTATCCCTCGATAGCTCTCGCTCTACTGACGCTCTGTAGAGAGATGTAAAGAAAAGGGGGGTGAGCATACAACGCGCTCAGTAAGGAAATCAGGCAAGCAAGTAGATATCAACACTATCTACTCAAAATAATACTATGCCTTGAAAACATTATTTCCTTTACTCGCTTTAAAAGCATGTCTTCAAATATAATATTTATACTTGTACAGAATAAATCCCATGTACATAAAATCATGCTTTCTTTCTCAAATGTAGGCATGTAGTGCAAAACAATGCATCGTATATAAATCATGCCTTTATGTAAATCAGGCCATGTATATTTAAATCACAATAAATATGGCATCAAATGATTCACAACACAAAATCGAAGTCCAACCCATCCCTCAGGTCTGTCCGCAATTTAAATCAGTCAATCAATGTGATATATCATGTAAGACACTGTGGTTAAGTGCAAATAGTATCCTGGACTATGATCATATCCGAAATGTGATCCCAAGCAACATAGTACTCGGTGTGCGGGGCATCATTGCTGCAACGGGAGGGGGGTCAGTCCATCACAACCGTCAGCTATATCCTCCTCAACTCCACAACAACACATGGTACAGCGTATACCTCGCGCCACTCAGACACGGTACAAAGTACACCCATGGACCCGTCCTCACGGCCAGAGTGCCTACCATAGGTCTTAGCTCTCGCACCCGTGGAATGTCAACATCACAGTCAGGGTGCCTACTATAGGTCTTAGCCCTCGCGCCTGTGAAAATATCATACCACATCTCAAATACCCTCATGCTGGCCATCCTCTCAAAATGTGACACTCAGTCACACAAGAATGCGGCATGAATAGGTACCATGTATATAATATCACATACAGTGTGCGCCCTCGAGTGCGACACACAGTCGACACTACGCTCGAACACTGTTTCACATCACAAGCTCAACTCTAGTGCGAGCAATCTCCAGCAACTAGGTCAATGCATAGTTCATGTATTAAATCAAGTACGAGCAATAGCTCCAGTACTATGCTATGCATAATATCATCAAATCAAGTACGAGCCATAGCTCCAGTACTATGTCATGTATAAACCATGAAGAATTGAGTACGAGCAACGCTCCAGTACTCTGTCATGTATCTCATGTAAAACTCGAGTACAAGCTAATCGCTCCAGCACTCTGTCATGCATATATCATATAAAATTGAGTACGAGTAAAACTCCAGTACTCTATCATGCATGTCATGAAAATCTAGTGCGTATAAAAATCCAGCACTACTGTATGTGGAAAACATATGAAATCCAGTGCGAGCTGTGCTCTAGCACGGTTCATTCTCACATAATATGATAGATGGCTCTTTAAAAGGGATTGTTATAAAACATCAAAATCAGCACTATAAAGTGTGCTTAAGTCACATCAACCTTAAAATCATTAGCCCATCTCTTTATTTTCATGCTAAACAGCAATTAAACACTCACAATAATTGTTTCCATGCTTTTTGCAACTTTTCACAAAAGTTGACTTTTTTGACTAACTAGGGGCAAAATCGTAATTTGCCACTATCGGGTCGCAATAATTTTTATTCAGTTTCTCTGACCCTCAGAGTTTTTAAGTGAATGTAAAAGCAGACGAAAATACGTGCAGGTATCTCTAACTACTCGTAAAAGTCCCTTACCTCGGATCATGTCACGTGACCTCACTTCCTCGGTGCTGCTCAATCTCGCAGTCCGATCAGCTCTCAATGTAAACTCCGGAGCTGTAAATAACCATTCCTCAGGTTAATTATAATTTTCCTACTGTATTATACATTAATACAGTCCATTTTCCCTTAATGGGCCTTAAAAATCCTTAATGGGCCTTAAAAATCCTTAATGGGCCTTAATCCGTATTAAGCCCGTTTTCCACTTATTATTTCCCTTCATCAGGATCTATCGACTCATTGGGCCTATCAATACCCATTGGGCTTTATTCCAAGCTCTTTGGATAGCCCGTATATCATTTACGACATTTAATTCAAAATTTCGAATATAATTCACTAAATCCGGAATTTAATCCGAAATGCGTAAAATAAATCTTAAATACGCAATAATCACATAATTTATCGTAAATGAACTTTACTTACCCGAGAATATGCGATTGTACGCAAAATCGAAGTTCGATCGGGCTTCCTTTCGGAATTTATCGTCGAACTGCACAATTTATTATATTTAACTCCGGGTCAATTTTCGATTAAATATAATTTAAATAAATTCATCGAAAATCAAATCGGTCACTTTTGACCTCGTATCGACTTACCCGAAATCCGGTGAAATCCCAAAAAATTTTCTTTTTCCTTATTCTTTCTTTTTCCTCTTTTTTCCCTTTTCTCCTTGGCTGAACCGGTCCGGTCCAGTTCAGCGCAGAACCTTCTCCCCTGAACCACCGACCAGTTCAAGCATCCTTTGGTCGTGCCGGCGTATTTCGGCAGGTTCCAGATGCATAACCACTGCAGTTCGGCGAGCCTCAGCCTGGGCAACACTCGGCTGGGCTCGATCGGGACCAAGCACGGCCGATGGCCGCCGGATCTCTTCTTTTCCTCCGCGGCTTCTCCTCTTCGATTCGCCGGCGTCCGGCGTCGGTGGAGGTCGTGACCGGTGCCGATGGGTGCGCACAGACCTGCTCTTCATTTTTCGGCCACTTGCCTGGCCGTGGGGTCACCGGGTGCTCGCCGGTGACTCTTTCTTCCTTGGGTCGGCTTCCACGCGGTTTCTCTCTATTTTTTCTCGCTCCCCGCATCCCAATTTCAGATTTCCCTCTTTTTTTTCTTTTTTTTTTTATAATATATTTTTATTATTATTTTATTACAAAATAATAATAAAAATCCTATAAATATCCCAAAAATATCTAAAAATATCTTCAAAAATCATATTAAATTCATTTAATCCATAAATAAATTTATCAGTCCGATTTTACCTTTTCGGTATATTTTTCCACTATTTTTAGGCTCATTTTTCGAGGTGAAAATTTCGATAAATTCTAATAAATTTATATCTTGATCAATTGGGCTCAAAATTAAATATTTTCCTCGATTTTGATCAAGATTCCTCAATTTCATATTTTTAATGAAATTGTCTTATCGAAATTATACCGAATTTTATTCATTTGACCGTTTTACCCCTGTACTGGTTCGGGAATCAACTTAACCCTTATCTCGTTGTTATGTAGCTTACATGCATTTTTAAATTTCTTAAATTGTCGATTGCATGTTAGTAAATACTCTTCTTATGATTCAACTATGTAATAAGGTGTTCATACACACAGGAATCATAAGGTACAAGCTACAAAAATCTGGGTCTGACAGAATCTATGCCTACTCAACTTTCTCTCATTATCTTATATCCAAGCTAAAAATCTAGGTCATGAAGATTTTACATATTCAATATGTTTTCAGCAACTAAAACATACACCAATCAACTCACCAAGATACCTATATTAACATTTGAAGTTGGTGTATTGAATCTTACCTAGCTTGAATTTTTCCTCTTTTTGCCAAATTGTGGAAATTTACCTTGCTCCTTCAATCCAAGGTTTCAACTTCTAGTTTTCAACTATGTTGTTCTCCTCCTCACAAGGAACAACTTTGCTGAAACTAATCTCACTCAAAACTTATTGAAAGATGAAGATTTTTGGATTACAAAGGTTAGGTTTCCACTTGGTTTTCAAAGGGGTTTCAGTTTCTCAGATAAATGAAGTTACAGCAGTCCAGTATATATAGAATTACCCTTGAGATCGATCTGCTAACCATGAGAGATCGATCTGCCCTGTGTTTATCTCTTCAGAATTCAATTCTAAAGTTGAGATCGATCTATTTCAACCAGAACATATCCAAGATCGATCTACCTTGAATGAGGGATCGATCTCCCCCTTGCAGAATGCTTTGGCATTGTGTCTCAAGCCATGAGATCGATCTCCCCTTGCTTATGAGATCGATCTGCCCTTCATCTGCAGCATTCTTACTGTAATTTTTCCTAGAAACTCAATGTTAACTTCATATTGATTTACTCAACTACTCAATTTGCATTTCATGCATATTTGGGACTTAAAAAACATTCATTTCTTATGATTCCTATCAAATGTAACTTTTCTGTATATCACGAAGTCATAAGAATACATATACATTTATGGGCCTTACAAATTGTATATTTGATGAGTATAAGTCTGGATTCACATCCCAGGGTAGGTATGACATAGTCACCATGAGCAGTCAGGACAGGAAGGTTCAAAAATTTATGGAGGGATTAGGACCTTCGATCAGAGCTCGATTGGCCCCATTTGACATTACCACCTACGACGAGGCAGTACGCAGAGCTCAACTATGTGAGCAGGATTATGAGTTGCATGCCTCAAAGCTAAGTGAGAGTGGTAAGGGCAGAGATAAAGACCGGAAGAGGTTACTTGATGATAGAGGATTCAGAAAGGGTCGAAGGTTATTTGGTAAAGGGCCAAATATTAAGGAAGTAAGAGAGAGGCCTGCGAAGCCTCCAGTGTATCCAGCTTTACCTCCAACTTCGAGGGGTAAAGTTATTAATGGACCCCGACCTACCATCGAGTAGTGCAAATGTGTGGTAGATACCATGGAAGTAGATCATATCATTTGATGAGATCATGTTATAAATGCGGTAAACCAGGGCATATAGCTCGTGAATGCCCAGAGTTGGTTGATACAGCCCCATAGAAGGGCAAAGAGCCAGAGAAGGCTATAGTTGAGACACTTACTCCTTAGAGGAAGGCCACAGCTGAAAAGAAAGGGACGCAAGTTGTTGGTCGAGTGCGAGTGTTTGCATTGGACCAGGCATCTGCAGAAGCTTCCTCAGATGTGATTAAAATTACCATCCTAGTCTTTCATTTTGAAGTATTAGTGTTAATAGATCATGGTGCCACGCATTCATTTATATCTCCTTCATTTGCATGTAAATTATTTGAACATCTGAAACCTAAACCTTTAGGCAGGGTGTTGCTTATAAGCACTCTAGTGAGAGATAATGTGATGACCGAGTATGTATGTAATGGTTGTAAGTTAAAAGTAGGGAAAAACGATATGTCAGCCAATCTCATCATATTAAATATGAAGGACTTTGATGTAATACTAGGAATGGATTGGTTGGCTGCAAACCATGCTGTTCTGACTGTTATACTAAGACAGTAACGTTTTCCACCCCTGACAAGTATGTTGTAAAATTTGTAAAGTAATGAAAGGAGCAGTAAATTATTTCTAAGGATGGATGATTTCACTAACAAATGTAATTATAATATGTTGAACGTTTTATAGCATATGTGGTTGATTTGGATAAGGCTCACACTGTAAGACCCATATTTTTATATGTAATCCTTATGATTTCCTAAGTTTACATTTGTTTATGTAATACGAATCATAAGTGATGTAAGGTTCGTAAATTCGATGTACACACTTGTTAAGTGGATTCGTGATGTACACGCAAGTTTCATTAAGTATGAATTATAAGAAATGGACCTTTCTAAGTGAAAAATGTGTATTGAATGCAAAATGAGAAGTGAGGTAAATTGATATGAAGTTAGCTTGAGAATTTGGGATCAAATTTAGCTAAGTATGGCTGCAGAACAAGGGGAAATTGATCTTAGAAGCAAGCAGATTGATCTCATTGTGCCCAAACTGCCTAACCAGAGCATTATATGAGGAGGAGATCGATCCTCAGTCCAAGCCAGATCGATCCCCTATGTAGAACAGATCGATTCATCCTCAAGCAGACTAATCTCTTTATGCCTCCACTAGAAGCAGATCGATCTCATTTCCCTGCCAGATCGATCTGTGAAGCATTCTACCTGGCTAAGATCGATCTCATGCTCTTCGACAGATCGAACTCTCAAGCTTGAAAACTGAATACAGGAAGGCTAAAAGTAGCAGCAGATCGATCCCTCACTTATGAAGATTGATCTCATCAAGCAATTTCTATAAAACAGGGTTGCTAAACTGCATTTTAACGAGAGAAACATCAAACCCTTCCATTTTGAAGCAAAACAACCTAACTTTCCTCTCTAGACTATCAACACTTTCCATAGAAATTGGAGAAAATTTTATTACATCAAAGTTGTTCATAGAGTGGAGACGAACAACATAGTTTGGAACGAGAGGTAGAATCATTGAATCGAAGGAGAAAAGGAGTTTTTCCTCAAAGTTGTGGAAAAGAAGAAAAGCTGAGATTGGTAAGATTTCAATGTATCAATCTCATGTATGTTAATCTATACACTTATATGAGTTGATTGGTATATAGATTGACAGTTGAAATGTGACAAATAGGCTTAAACGAAGATAAGACCCAGAATCGATCTAATGATAAAAAATCGAGTAGGCATGGTTTAATGGAGATTTGAGCATGTAAAGAAGTTATTGAGCATGTGTATATGCTTGTATAACAGTTTGATGAAGTTCATGTACTAAAAATAATAATAACTGAAATTGAGTAGATGAGGTATTCGATGAAATGCCACAATGAAATGAAATCATGAATTTAAGGTATTGTAAGCTTAATACTGATTTAATATGAACCAATAGACTCGAGGAGTCTAAGAGATTCTCGAAAACAAGTATATACTCAAAATGGACTCAAGAAAGAATAAGATCCAATAATGATATAACGAGGCCAAATGAAATATAAATGGCCAAATGTATTTATATGAATATCATGCAAGTGTAATGAAGTATGTTGATGTGTGTAGTATACAATTTCAGCTACAGAGGGTATAATTGGAGTCAATAGGATGGATCACGAGAAGTGGAAATCCAAGGAAAGCAATTTAAGCGTGATTTGAGGTAAGGTACTTATGCGAGCTATTAGAGATAGCTATACATATGTTTTCTTACCTGCTGGGTGCGAATGTATGCGATAGATACATAGATATTGATATATCTAGGTAGAGAAACTACGTATGAGAATAAGTTTATAAGTATGAGTTGCATGACTTCTATGATTGTTGTGAAAAGAGGTTTTGCAAACGTTTTGAGAAAGAATGATAATAGACGGGCTCCCGGTTTAACCAAATGCATGAAATGTTTCTAAAGAGTGATTGAAGGGAGATTTGCCCTCTCACTCATGATAGTACATGGAGCCCCTTCTATTTCTTTTCTGTGTGAGATTATGCTAGAGCCTGAGTGGCAATGGTAGATTGACTAGTCCTACTCGCACATTGTTTTCAAAGGGATTTTGAGAAAACCAAAAGAGTGCTCGATGCCTCGGGTGATGTTGTGTGTTCCACTTGAGATGCTCGAACTAGATTTTTAGGAATCATGCTGGAGCCTTCGAGTATTGTTGTGTGTCTTGCTCTGACTATGCTCGCATGTAATTTTCTAGTAATACCGTGCTCGATGCCTCAGGTATGTTATGTGTCTTACGTTGAGTTGCTCGCATGAGGTTTTCATGATTATATTGTGTTGAGTAAAATCGTGTTAGAGCCGTCATGTATTGCTATGTGTCTTGCATTGACCTGCTCACACGTGGTTTATGAATGTGATGTAATCAGTACAAAACTGTACTGGAGCCATCGTGTACTGTTGTGTGTCTTGCACTGACCTGCTCGCACATGATTTTGAGACAATGGAAATAGGTGATAAGGATCTACGGGAGCACGATGTACCGTGAGCGTTAGCCATAGGGTACGATGTGCCTTGATTTGAGTATGAGCTGAAGGGACGGTTGATCCGCCTCCCGAAGCGTAGGGTTCCTGAACACCTGATTAGTGTTGCCTGGAATCCAACTATGGCCTTAGGTCTCCTTATATCTGTGTGATAGGACATTGTCACTACTGTGTGAAGTGACATATGTCTCCTCTGCTATGTGTCTGGGGATATGATAACCCAAAATTTATGTCTCAAATATATATTGGTTTGCTAAATGTAAAGCATTTCTATGTATGAATTGTGTGAATAGATTATGCTATGTGATACTGTGTGAATATGCATATACTCATCTAGCAAATTAACGGTTTCGCATTGATAGGATTTGTTTTAAAGAGAATGCATATGATTTATAAGGAAAATGAGTATATATGTATTTTAAGCATGTAGATAGTGTGGTTATGTCACGACCCAAAACTACCCAAAATCAATATAAATTTTTCGTTTTTCTTTCATACTTACTTGTCCTCTGATCGTGACCACACTCCACTAACAATTGGGTTATGCATCAATGCCAGTCCCACCATTCATTCATCATATAACTTAATTCCTTATTAAAGGAAAGGTAAACACATGAGTTTTTCATTAATTCTATCCCATTCATTTACAAGTGTTTACAGTATCTATACATCCCCGAAAGTTACTTACAAACATGTTACTGCTCTCTTCTTACTTAGATACAATATATACAAGTGTATATACCTCAAAATGATGGGCAGCAGCGGATATCAGGAATGCAGTACTCAGTTGCCGTAAAGTCTGCTAGAGGAAATTTTTGTAGGAAAACGAAAGGGGTGAGCACATCAAGCTCATTAAGGCAATCCTATGAACAAGTAGGTAACCATACTACCTACGTGAACGTGGTGCCATGCATAAACCACCCTTTCTCCACACATTTCAAAACACATGCTATAATTCATGATGTCATGTAAAACAAGTTCACATATGGATTTTAAAGACCATGGAAAACTCAACATGCAAATCCATTTAAATTATTTCGTTCCCGTTAAAATTCCACAACAAAGCCAGGACTCAACCCATCCCTTGGGTGTTCTTAACTCACACAAAATCACGAAATCAGATGCTTTTCAAAATAATAGTAACATGCGATACACTGAATGTCATGTAAAACCAGTTGACATCATTCATGGGTTTATGGAAAATAAGGTCATGCAAGTTTCCGTTTAAAACCCAGTTTCATTCTCATCAAAATCATGTCTCAGTCAGGATCCAACCCTTCCCTCGAGTGATCCAGACTCACACGAATATCCAAAAAACATGATTCTCAAAAACATCAACATGCGAGACTAGGCAATAGATATATATATATATCTCGGGCAAATAACTAGGACGATGGCCATATGTCGTTGTGATCCCACTGCTACACGGATCCTAGTGTGCGGGGTCTAACCACGATCGGGAACAACCCGAGATGTGGGTTAGTCCATCCCTTCGGCCCTGTCCGATCACACGTATCCGAAGATGCCACTCGCATCCGAAGATGCCACGCATCCGAAGATGCCACATAATCAATCCTAGCACGATATAATGTACTCCATGCTACTTGCACGATACAACGTACTCCATGGACCCATATCTCATATCCATACTCATGCCCTGTCTCAAAACACACGTGCGAGCCTATTTAATCGGTGTGACACACAGTCTACCTGACGCTCCAAGCACGGTTCATCTCATGTTCTCATAAAACCAGTGCGAGCGATGCTCCAGCACTCTCATAAAATTAAGGAAATCTCATGCGAGCCAAGCTCCAGCATGCGTTTCATAAAATCTCATAAGAATAGTGCGAGCTAAGCTCCAGCACTCTGTCAAAACCATGTAAAACTAGTGCGAGCTAGGCTCCAGTGCTCTGTTATAACAATTCAAGTGAAAATCTAGTGCGAGTTAGACTCTAGCACCCTGTCACGAAAATCATATTAAAATCTGGTGCGAGTTAGACTCAGCACCAATGCATGTAAAACTCTAGTGCGAGCTCTTGCTCTAGCACTAATGCATGCATCACACAAATTAAAATTCGTACGAGCTGAGCTCTAGCATGTCGCAATTCTATAAAATCATGTAGGTGGCTACATTTCTCAAATCAATTTCAAAGAAAATCAACATTAATTAAAGTTTTGCAATGCTGTGCATTTTATTTAAAACTTAGCCAGCCTACCCATGCATGTGTCAAACCACCTCAAAAAAAAATCAAGAAACCTTCGTTCTTGCTTCTCGTAACTTTTCCTAATTTTGGAAATTTTACCCTTCATAGGGGTATTTTGGTCATTTACCCATCCGGGCACTAAAAATTTTATCTGAAATCTAGACCCTTCAGACAATTTAAGAGAATGCAAATGAAGTTGAAATTGCGTAAAGCTACCTCTAGCAGTCCGTAAAATTCCAATACCTCATTTTTCTGTACAGTCTGACTTTCCCACTGAAGTCTCATCATGCAGTCCGATTTGCTCCCAATCAAATCTCCAAAACTGTATATAAATATTCATCGGGTTAAATCCAAATATATAAATTCAGATTTCACTTTTACTGATCGAATCTAAAACACTGGCCCATTTTACTTTATTGGGCCCGATTGCATCTTAATAGGCCTCAACCCATTTCTAGCCCGTTTCCACTTATTAAATCCCTTCTTCGGGTCTATTGGGTTCTCAATGCACATTAGGCTTCGTTCCAAACTCTTTGGATAGCTCGTATATCATTTGCG
Source organism: Firmiana major (assembly GCA_033439115.1). Taxonomy (NCBI): domain Eukaryota; kingdom Viridiplantae; phylum Streptophyta; class Magnoliopsida; order Malvales; family Malvaceae; genus Firmiana; species Firmiana major. The sequence continues at coordinate 48,820,878 of CM065905.1, forward strand.
ACAATTAATTCAAAAATCCCAATATAATTCACTAAATGCGGAATTAAATCCGAAATTCGTAAAATAAATCTTTAATACGTGAATAATTACATAAATTGTCAGAAATGAGATTTACTTACTTGAGATTATGTGATAGTGAGTAAATCAAAGTCTGATCGAGCTCACGTATATGATTTATCGTCGAACTGCACAATTTATATTTAATTCCGGGTTAATTTTCGATCAAATATAATTTAAATAAATTTCTCGAAAATCAAATCGGTCACTTTTGACCTCTTACCGACTTACCCGAAGTTCGATGTATCCCCGAAAATCTTCCCTTTTTCCTTTTTTTCTCTTTTTCTTCCTTTTTCTCCCTTTTTCCTCTCTTTCTTGGCTGAACCAGTTAAGTCTGGTTCAACCTGGTTCAGCTCGATCGGTTCAGCCTGGTACTCTTCTTACTGAACCGATCCATACCGGTTCAGGCTTCCCCGTCGCCATTCATGGCATTTTCGATCGGTTTTCGGCTCATTTTTGGCACCAATCGTGCACCTACACTGGGGGAGTGTTCGGCTGGGGTCGAGGTTGGCCGAATCGGCGCCGGTGGCCGCCGATTTCGCTTCTCTCCGCAGCTTCTCTCTCCTAAACCGTCGAATTTCAACGTCGGTGGGGCACGTCTCGGTGGCAGGAGGGTCGCCCAGTCGTCTGCGCTCTTCATCAGCCCTTTGCCTAGTCGTCTGGTCGCCGATGCTCATCCGGTACAGAGGCCGGTCCTCGTTTCGCCCTTTCGCGTTTCTGTCTTCTTTTCTTTTCCGTTTTCAGATTCGTTTTTCTCTCTTTTTTATTTATAAATTAGTTTATGATTATTTTATTCATTATTATATTCTAAAAATCCCAAAAATATCTAAAAAAATTATATTTTATTCTTTTAATTAATAATTGAATTTATTTGTCTTATTTCGTCTTTTTGGTCTATTTTTCCAATATTTTCGGGATATTTTTCGAGGTGAAAAGTTCGATGTATTCCAATAAATTTATATCTTGATCAATTTAACCTGAAATTTAATTATTTCTTCATTATTGATCAAGATTTCTCAATCCCATATTTTTAATAAAATTTTCTTGTCACGATTAATACTGAATCTCTGTCTTTTGATCGTTTTACCCTTCAACGTGTTCGGGACCAAACTAATCCAACTTCCTTTTACGAATACTCACGCATTTTGTGTTTTAAATCCTTATCTCTAGTCCGAATCTCATTCATTTAATTTGTGACCATTTCAATCCTTCATAAGAAATTACGATAAAAATCGGGTCTTACATAATCTCCCCCACTAAAGAAATTTGGTCCTCCAAATTAGAACCAAGTCAAATGGGTCCATAACCAACTCCGGATACTTCACACATTTCATACTCTTACTCTCCCGCTCCTATTTAAATTCCTCTGAAGTGTGATACTACCGAAGGACTTTGACTAGGGAGATCGTCTTAAACCTCAACACATTCTCCTTTCGTCTAACACCCGTATCAAGTTTTCAACATAAGTTATACTTTCATTGAGCTCCACAGCTCATATCTGATCACATATGCTGGGTCTGGATAATATTTTTGAAGCATCAAAAGATGGTACACATTGTGGGTGCCTGCTAATTCAGATGGTAACGTCAACCTACAGGCCTTATCTCCCACTTTGTCCAATATCTCAAAGGATTCAATCTAACGGAACTCAATTTACCTTCTTTCCGAATCTCGTTATGCTCTTTGGACAAGTAACTTCCAACAATACTAATTCACCCTCGGTGAATTCCAATGGTTTTTCTGTCTCTTATCAGCAAGCTTTTCTGTCTGCTCTGAGGTGTTCTTACTCTCTCACAATTTAACTGAATATCCTCAGAGGTTTGTCTTACCAATTCAAGAGCAATTCTCTATCTGTCACCCACTTCTTCTTATCCAAGTCGAGGAACAACTCCCTAAAGCCATACCATGTCTCATAAAGTGTTATCCCGATACTCAAGTGACAACTGTCATTATTGGCGAATTCAATTAGTAACAACTGATCATCCCAGGAGATTATAAAATCAATGGCACACACTCTCATCATATCCTCAAGAACTTGTACAGTCTCCTTTGACTGACCATCTGTTTGAGGACGGAAAGCTGTGCTAACACTCAGTCGGGTTCCCATAGCTTCCTAAAAAATATTCCCAGAAATGGGAAGTGAAGCGGGAATCCCTATCTGATACTATGCTCACTGGAACGCTAGATACTGTTCTACAATCTTCCTTACATATAACTTCGCCGACACACTCAGACTATCTGGGGATTTCATAACCAGAAGGTGGGTAGACTTAGGAAATCTATCGACTATCACCCAGATAGCCTCTTGATTCATCCGGCTCCTCTGTAACCCATCACAATATCCATGGTAACTTGCTCCCACTTTCACGTCAGAATTGGTAGAGGCTGCAATAATCCTGTAGACTTCTAGTGCTCTACCTTAATCTACTGACATACGAGACACTTCGCCAAAACTCTCAAATATCTCTCTCATGCCTGACCACCAATACCCTTTTTTGAAATTTTTGATATATTTTATTACTTCTCGGATGCATTGTATATCCCAAAGAGTGAGCTTCTGACAATAACACTATCTCATCAACTGTGGTCATGGGGAGCACTTATACAATCTTTGAACCTCAGTAAGCCATCATCTCTCTCTATGAACTCTGTCACTGTACCCATCTGAATCTGACCCACACTATCGACACCATGCCGATCATCATGCTAAGCCTGTTAAATCTGATCACTCAAATCTGGTTCTAATCTCAGGCTAGCTGTCACACAATTACTATCATCATCAGAAGGGATCACATCACTACTGAGGCTCCCAACTGCTCTAGCAACTCACACTCCCTGACCATCATATGTGATACCATCCCGAGGCTCTTTCTGCTCAAGGCATCAGCCATTACATTAGTCTTTCCTTAGTGGTACAATTTTCACGATCATAATCCTTCAGAAGCTCTAACCCTTTATGTTATCTCATATTCTACTCTTTTTGCGAAAACAGATACTCGGGGCTATTATGATCAGTGCATACCTAAAATTTCTCACCGTATAAGTGGTGGCGCCATACCTTCAGTGTAAATGCTACGGCTGCCAATCTCTAAATCATGAGTCAGATAGTTTCTTTCATGATCCTTAAACTGTCTGGATCCATAGGTGACTATCATCTCATTTTGCATTAATACACAGCCTAATCTTGGTTTCAAGACATCATATACGCTGAGAAACCTCTTAATCTGTTGGGTATGGTGAAAATAAATGCGATGGTTAGTTCATACTTCAATGCACCAAAACTCTTATTACGTTTATCATCCCATTCAAATACCACTTTTTCTAAATTAAACTTGTCAACAAAGTAGTCCATTTCGAGAACTCTCAACAAACCATCTGTAAAAACAATTTTCAATTGTTGCTTATAATTTTTCCTTGGACTTTAAATACACCCAAAATATCATCAATAACGATGATAACAAATCGGTCCAGGTAAAGTTTAAATACCTCATCGTAGTTTAGTTCCACTAAATATTTCAATCACCCATATCCTTGATCTATGTACGTATAAACGTATAATGCCATTTCAAAATTGCTTCTGTTCAAGATACTAACCCGCGTCATTTCCTTTTTCTTATATTAACGGCTTTTATGAAATTTTAATTTTTTAACCTTCATGATTAATCGAATTCTATATTTCTTTATCATACCAGTAAAGGTACCCTAATTTTAAATGTATATATTACGACTATCGATTTCAATTTATAGGTTATGTGTACTTCTAGACGCTGTCAAGTCTTCAAGTGGGGAGGTATTTTGAAATACTTTTATTAACCCTCAGACTTGACCATATGGACTGGTTATGGATAGATCCACCCCTTATCCTTGATCGTAATTCATATTCACTACATATCGCTTAATCCAAATTACTTCACATTTCAGAGATATTCTTACCTTACATACGCCTCTTATTCCAATATATCTTGTATTCAGGATCTATCACATCTTAAAGCTTATCTTATTTCGTATATCAACTATAACAAAACTCTTTCATTACTTGTCAAAACTTACAGTATACTTTTCAAGGGTAACCATATCACTATCTTAGGATAGAAATCTGAAGAGCATAGTTTACAGCCAACCAATTTATTCTCAAATATTACTTCAAATTATTCATATTCCTTTGAATAAAATTGGCTGACTTATACTTCTTCCCTCGTTTTCGACTTATAATCTCTTCATAATTATTCCGTTAGTTAACCCTCCTTCATTGGGGTACTAACTATTAACATTGTGCCCACGGGAGTAGGCATTCATGTCTTTCACTAACTTATATGCAAATGAAGGCGGTATGAATAAATGCATGGCACCAGGATTAAGTAACATAATTACTTCATTATTCATAACTAGTGTGGTATCTTTCACCACATCATATGAAACATCAGTAGTGTCTCGGTCCAAGGCATACACTTGCCCTCGTCCAACAGCCTACTTTCCCCTTTCTCTTCGGATGTGGCCTCCCTTTTTCGGTGCAGAGATATCAACAAGGTTTTCTTTGTCTCTTTGCCCTTCTGTGAGGCAGTCTCACCCAACTTTGAGCAATCATTAAATAAATGACCCGTCTTACCACACTTAACACCTATTTTAGTCAATAAAGTGTAGGTATAGGCCCTACTTCCATGGCATCTACCACACATCATACACTGCTCCATAGTACGTCAGGGTCCTCCAATCACAATACCCCTCAAAAGTGCTGAAATTGAATACACTGGGGCCTTACCAATCGTCTTACCCCGTGACTCATCAACTCTAATCTCTTACCAACTACCTTTTTCCCATTCTGACATCTCTGTCATTCTCTATTCTCTTTCTATCTCTATTTCGGCCCTTACTACCTTCTGAATCTCAGAGGCATGCTATTCATGATTTTATTCACATAACTGTATTCTGCGCACTACCTCGGCATAGGTAGTGATATCTAACGGGGCCAATCAAACTCTAGTTGACAATCTGAGCCCTTCCATGAACCTTTGGGCTTTCCGACTCTCACTACCCATAGTGTCGGGGTAATACCTGCCCAGGAATATAACTGAGTTTCATACTCGTCAATCAACCAGTTCCTCTGGGTAAGAGTAAAGAATTTTATCTATAATTTCCTTTAAGAAGTGTCCTGGATATTCTGTCACCGGAATACATCCAGAAATATTTCTCATGTCAGCTCTGGATGTTTAACTCTTAAGATGGGTCGAGCGGACATCCACTAATGCTCTGATTCGCCATCAAATCCCATGCATACTCTGAGTAATTAGCTCCCAAAATATTCTCCACACTCCGCTTCAACCTCGCGAAGCGTGTCTCAATACTGTCTGATCTCTCTGTCGAACTCTATGGGGCATGCTCAACATCATCCTCCATTTCAACCTCATCATGTTTCTCATAGGTCAAGTTAGCGTGACTAGCAGGCTCAGGCCTACCTCTACGACCTCTGCCTCGTGCTCTACCTCCTCTACCACAACTAATATTAGGCAAAATGCCTATATTCCTGCATTCTCAACCATTTCTTAATTAAAACCCATCTCGATATACACTATTGTATCTAACTAAGCACAGAACACGGTGATGTAATTTCCTAATTACTGACACTGACACACATCAGACCAATTTCGCTCTGATACCACCATTTGTCACGACCAAAAACTACCCAAAATCAGAGTAAATTTTTCATTTTTCTTTCATACTTACCTGTCCTCTGATCATGACCACACTCCACTAATAATTAGTTTGTGCGTCGATGCCAGTCCCACCATTCATTCATCAAATAACTTAATTCTTATTAAAGGAAAGGTAAACACGTGAGTTTTTTATTAATTCTATCACATTCATTTATAAGTATTTACAGTATCTATACATCCCCGAAAGTTACTTACAAACATGTTAGTGTGCTATTCTTACTTAGATACAATATGTACAAGTGTATATACCTCAAAATGATGGGCAGCAACGGATATCATGAATGCAGTACTCAGTCACCGCAAAGTCTACTGGAGGAAATCTGTGTAGAAAAATGAAAGGGGTGAGCACATCAAGCTCAGTAAGGCAATCCTACGAACAAGTAGGTAACCATACTATCTACATGAACGTGGTGCCATGTATAAACCACCCTTTCTCCACGCATTTCAAAACAGATGCTATAATTCATGATGTCATGTAAAATAAGTTCACATATGGATTTTAAAGAGCATGGAAAACTCAACATGCAAATCCATTTAAATCATTTCGTTCCCGTTAAAATTCCACAACAAAGCTAAGACTCAACCCATCCCTCGGGTGTTCCTGACTCACAAAAAATCATGAAATCAGATGCTTTTCAAAGCAATAGTCACATGTGATACACTAAATGTCATGTAAAACCAGTTAACATCATTCATGGGTTTAAATAGCATGGAAAATAATATCATGCAAGTTTCCGTTTAAAACCCAGTTTCATTCTCATCAAAATCATGTCTCAATCAGGATCCAACCCCTCCCTCGGGTGATCCAGACTTACACAAAAATCCACAAAACATGATTCTCAAAAACATCAACATGCGAGACTAGGCAATAGATACATATATCTCGGATAAATACTATGACGATGGCCATATGTCATTCTGATCCCACTGCTACATGGATCCTAGTGTGCGGGGTCTCACCACGAACGAAAATCGCCCCGGGAGGTGGGTTAGTCCATCCCGTCGACCCTGTCTGATCACTCACATCTGAAGATGCCATTCGCATTCGAAGATGCCACACATCCGAAGATGCCACGCATTCAAAGATGCCATATAATCAATCCCAACACGGTACAACTTACTCCATGCTACTTGCACGGTACAACGTACTCTGTGGACCAATATCTCATATCCATACTCATGCCCTATCTCAAAATGTACGTACGAGCCTATTTAATCGGTGTGACACACAGTCTACCCGACACTCCAAGCAGGGCTCATCGCATGTTCTCATAAAACCAGTGCGAGTGATGCTCCAGCACTCTCATAAAATTAAGGAAATCTCGTGTGAGCCAAGCTCCAGCACGCGTTTCATAAAATCTCATAAGAATAGTGTGAGCTAAGCTCCAGCACTTTGTCAAAATTATGTAAAACTAGTGCGAGCTAGGCTCCAGCACTCTGTTATAACAATTCAAGTGAAAATATGGTGCGAGTTAGACTCTAGCACCCTGTCACGAAAATCGTATTAAAATCTGGTGCGAGTTAGACTCCAGCACCAATGCATGTAAAACTCTAGTGCGAGCTCTTGCTCCAGCACTAATGCATGCATCACACAAATCAAAACTCGTGTGAGCAGAGCTCTAGCACGTCGCAATTCTATAAAATCACGTAGGTGGCTACATTTCTCAAATCAATTTCAAAGGAAATCAACATTGATTAAAGTTACGCAATGTTGTGCATTTTATTTAAAACTTAGCCAGCCTACCCATGCATGTGTCAAACCACCTCAAAAACAAGCAAGAAACCTTCGTTCTTGCTTCTCGTAACTTTTCCTAATTTTGGAAATTTTACCCTTCACAGTGGTATTTTGGTTATTTGCCCATCCAGGCAATAAAAATTTTATCTGAAATCTAGATCCTTCAAACAATTTAAGAGAATGCAAATGAGGTTAAAATTGCGTAAAGCTACCTCTAGCAGTCCGTAAAATTCCCTCACCTCATTTTTCTGTACAGTCTGACCATCCCACTGATGTCTCGTCAGGCAATCCAATTTGCTCCCAATCAAATCTCTGAAACTGCGAATAAATATTCATCGGGTTAAATCCAAACAAATAAATTTGGATTTCACTTTTACTGATCGAATCTAAAACACTAGCCCGTTTTACTTTATTGGGCCCGATTGCATCTTAATGGGCCTTGACCCATTTTTAGTTCGTTTCCAATTATTAAATCCCTTCTTCAGGTCTGTTGGGTTCTCAATACCCATTAGGCTTCATTTCAAACTCTTTGGATAGCCCGTATATCATTTATGATAAATAATTCAAAAATCCCAATATAATTCACTAAATGCAAAATTAAATCTGAAATTTGTAAAATAAATCTTTAATACGTGACTAATTACATAAATTGTCGTAAATGAGATTTACTTACCCGAGATTATCTGATGGTGCGTAAATCGAAGTTCGATCAGGCTCACGTATACGATTTATCGTCGAACTGCATAATTTATATTTAATTTCGGGTTAATTTTTGATCAAATATAATTGAAATAAATTTCTCAAAAATCAAATCGGTCACTTTTGACCTCTTACCGACTTACCCAAAGTCCGGTGTATCCCCGAAAATCTTCCCTTTTTTTCTTTTTTTCTCTTTTTCTTCCTTTTTCTCCCTTTTTCCTCTCTTTCTTGGTTGAAATAGTTCGATCCGGTTCAACTCGGTTCAGACCGATCGGTTCAGCCCGGTTCTCTTCTTACAGAACCGATCCGTACCAGTTCAGGCTTCCTCGTCGTCGTTCACAACGTTTTCGATCGGTTCTGGGCTCGTTTCTGGCGCCAATCGGTGCGCCTGCACTGGGGGAGTGTTCGGCTGGGGTCGGGGTTGGCCGAATCGACATCAGTGGCCGCCGATTTCGCTTCTCCTCTCTGCGGCTTCTCTCCCTCGATCCGTTGGATTTCGACGCCGATGGGGCGCGTCCCGAGGGCAGGAGGGTCGCTCGGTCATTTGCGCTCTTCGCCGGCCCTTCGCCTAGTCATCTGGTTGTCGGTGCTCGTCTGGTGCAGAGGCCGGTCCTCGTTTCACCCTTTCACGTTTCTGTCTTCTTTTATTTTGCGTTTTCAGATTCGTTTCTCTCTTTTTTTATTCAGAATTTAGTTTATGATTATTTTATTCATTATTATATTCTAAAAATCCCAAAAATATCTAAAAAAAATATATTTTATTCTTTTAATCAATAATTGAATTTATTTGTCTTATTTTGTCTTTTCGGTCTATTTTTTTAATATTTTCGAGATATTTTTCGAGGTGAAAATTTCGATGTATTCCAATAAATTTATATCTTGATCAATTTAACCTAAAATTTAATTATTTCTTCATTATTGATCAAGATTTCTCAATCCCAAATTTTTAATAAAATTTTCTTGTCACGATTAATACAGAATTTCTTTGACCATTCTACCCTTCAACGTGTTCGGGACCAAACCCGTCCAACTTCCTTTTAGGAACACTCACGCATTTCGTGTTTTAAATCCTTATCTTCAGTCCGAATCTCATTCGTTTAATTTGTGACCATTTCAATCCTTCATAAGAAATTACGATAAAAATCGGGTCTTACATAATCTCCCCCACTTAAGAAATTTGGTCCTCCTAATTAGAACCAAGTCAAATGGGTCCATAAACAACTCCGGATACTTCACACATATCATACTCTTACTCTCTCACTCCTATTTAAATTCCTCTGAAGTGTGATACTACCGAAGGACTTTGACTAGGGAGATCATCTTAAACCTCAACACTTTCTTCTTCCGTCTAACACTCGTATCAAGTTTTCAACATACGTTATACATTCACTGAGCTCCAAGCTCATATCCGATCACATATGTTGGGTCCGAGTAATATTTTCGAAGCATCAAAAGATGGGACACATTGTGGGTGCCTGCTAATTCAGGTGGTAACGTCAACCTACAGGCCTTATCTCTCACTTTGTCCAATATCTCAAAGGATTCAATCTAACGGAACTCAATTTGCCTTCTTTCCAAATCTCGTTATGCTCTTAGGACAAGTAACTTCCAATAATACTAATTCACCCTCGGTGAATTCTAATGGTTTTTCTGTCTCTTATCAACATAGCTTTTCTATCTGCTCTGAGGTGTTCTTACTCTCTTACAATTTAATTGAACATGTTCAGAGGTTTGTCTTACCAATTCGGGAGCAATTCTCTATCTGTCACCCACTTCTTCTTATCCAAGTCGAGGAACAACTCCCTAATGCCATACCATGTCTCATAAAGTGTTATCCCGATACTCAAGTAACAACTGTTATTATTAGCGACTTTGATTAGTAACAACTGATCATCCCAAGAGCTTATAAAATCAATGGCACAGACTCTCATCATATCCTCAAGAACTTGTACAGTCCCCTTTGACTAACCATCTGTCTGAGGATGAAAAGCTGTACTAACACTCAGTCGGGTTCCCATAGCTTCCTGAAAAATATTCCCAAAAGTGAGAAGTGAAGGGGGAATCCCTATCTGATACTATACTCATTGGAACGCTAGATACTGTTCCACAATCTTCCTTACATATAACTTCACCTACACACTCAGAGTATTTGGGGATTTCATAACCAGAAGGTGGGTAGACTTAGGCAATCAGTCGACTATCACCCAGATAGCCTCGTGATTCATTCGGGTCCTCTGTAACCCATCATAATATCCATGGTAACCTGCTCCCACTTTCATGTCAGAATTGGTAGAGTCTGCAATAATCCTGCAGACTTCTAGTGCTCTACCTTAATCTACTGACATACGAGACACTTCGCCACAACTCTCTAATATCTCTCTCATGCCTGACCACCAATACCCTTTTTCCAAAATTTTGATATATTTTATTACTTCTCGGATGCACTGTATATCCCGAAGAGTGAGCTTCTGACAATAACACTATCTCATCAACTGTGGTCATGGGGAGCACTTATACTATCTTTGAACCTCAGTAAGCCATCATCACTCTTTGTGAACTCTGTCACTGTACTCATCTGAATCTGACCCACACTATCGACACCATGCTGATCATCATACTAAGCCTGTCAAATCCGATCACTCAAATTCGGTTCTAATCTCAGGCTAGCTGTCACACAATCACTGTCATCATCAGAAGGGATCACATCACTATTAAGGCTCCCAACTGCTCTAATAGCTCACACTCCCTGAGCATCATATGTGATACCATCCCGATGCTCTTTCTGCTTAAGGCATCAGCCCTTACATTAGCCTTTCCTTGGTGGTACAATTTTCATGATCATAATCCTTCAGAAGCTCTAACCCTTTATGTTATCTCATATTCTACTCTTTTTGTGAAAACAGATACTCGAGGCTGTTATGATTAGTGCATACCTGAAATTTCTCACCGAATAAGTGGTGGCACCATACCTTCAGTGTAAACGCTACGACTGCCAATCTCTAAATCATGGGTCAGATAGTTTCTTTCATGATCCTTGAACTGTCTGGATCCATACGTGACTATCATCTCATTTTGCATTAATACACAACCCAATCTTGGTTTTAAGACATCCATATTCCTTGAAAAACCTCTTAATCTGTTGGGTATGACGAAAATAAATGTGGTGGTCAGTTCAAATTTCAATACACCAAAACTCTTATCACGTTTATCATCCCATTCAAATACCACTTTTTTCTAAATTAAACTTGTCAACAAAGTAGTCCATTTCGAGAACTCTCAACAAACCATCTGTAAAAAGAATTTCCAATTGTTGCTTATAATTTTTCCCTGGACTTTAAATACACCCAAAAAATCATCAATAAGGATGATAACAAATCGGTCCAGGTAAAGTTTAAATACCTCATCGTAGTTGAGTTCCACTAAATATTTCAATCACCTATATCCTTGACCTATGTATGCATAAACGTATAATGTCATTTCGAAATTGCTTCCGTTCAAGATACGAACCCGCATCATTTCCTTTTTCTTATATTAACGGCTTTTATGAAATTTTAATTTTTAAACCTTCATGATTAATCGAATTCGATATTTCTTTATCGTACCAGTAAAGGTACCCTAATTTTAAATGTATATATTATGACTGTCGATTTCAATTTATAGGTTATGTGTACTTTTAGACACTGTCAAGTCTTCAGGCGGGGAGCCATTTTGAAATACCTTTATTAACCCACAAACTTGACCACGTGGACTGGTTATGGATATATCCACCCCTTATCCTTGGTTGAAATTCATATTCACTACATATCACTTAATCCAAATTACTTCACATTTCAGAGATATTCTTACCTTGCATGCGCCTCTTATTCCAATATATCTTGTATTCAAGATCTATCACATCTCATAGCTTATCTTATTTCGTATATCAACTATAACAAAACTCTTTCATTACTTGTCAAAACTTACAGTATACCTTTCAGGGGTAACCATATCACTATCTTAGGATAGAAATCTGAACAGCATAGTTTGCAGTCGACCAATTTATTCTCAAATATTACTTCAAATTATTCATATTCCTTTGAATAAAAACGGTTGACTTATACTTCTTCTCTAGTTTTCGACTTATAATCTCTTCATAATTATTCCATTAGTTAACCCTCTCTCATTGGGGTACTAACTATCAACATTGTGCCCACGGGTGTAGGCATTCATGTCTTTCACTAACTTATATGCAAATGAAGGCGGTATGAATAAATGCGTGGCACCAGGATCAAGTAACATAATTACTTCATTATTCATAACTATTGTGGTATCTTTCACCACATCATATGAAACATCAGTAGTGTCCCGGTCCAAGGTATACACTCGCCCTCGTCCAACAGCCTACTTTCCCCTTTCTTTTCGGTTATGGCCTCCCTTTTTCGATGCAGAGATATCAACAAGGTTTTCTTTGTCTCTTTGCCCTTCTGTGAGGCAGTCTCACCCAACTCTGAGCAATCATTAAATAAACGGCCCGTCTTACCACACTTAACACCTATTTTAGTCAATAAAGTGTAGGTGTAGGCCCTACTTCCATGGTATCTACCACACATCCTACACTGCTCTATAGTACGTCGGGGTCCTCCAATCACAATACCCCTCAAAAGTGCTAAAATTGAATACACTGGGGCCTTACCAATCATCTTACCTCGTGACTCATAAACTCTAATCTCTTACAAACTACCTTTTTCCCGTTCTGACATCTCTGTCATTCTCTATTCTCTTTCTATCTCTATTTTGACCCTTACTACCTTTCTGAATCTCAGAGGCATGCCACTCATGATCTTATTCACACAACTGTATTATGCGCACTGCCTCGGCATAGGTAGTGATATCTAACGGGGCTAATCGAACTCTAGTTGACAATCTGAGCCCTTCCGTGAACCTTTGGGCTTTTCAACTCTCACTGCCCCTAGTGTCGGGGTAATACCTGCCCAGGAATATAACTGAGTTTCATACTCGTCAATCAACCAGTTCCTCTGGGTCAGAGTAAGGAATTTTATCTGTAATTTCCTTTAAGAAGTGGCTGCGTTATTCTGTCACCGAAATACATCCAGAAATATTTCTCATGTCAGCTTTGGATGTCTAACTCTTAAGATGGGTCGAGCAGACATCCACCAATGCTCCGACTCGCCCTCAAATCGTATGCATACTCTGAGCAATTAGCTCCTAAAATATTCTCTACACTCCGCTTCAACCCGTAAAGCATGTCTCAATACTATCCGATCTCTCTGTCAGACTCTGTGGGGCATGCTCAACATCAGCCTCCATTTCAACCTCATCTTGGTTCTCATAGGTCAACTCAGTACGACTAACAGACTCAGGCCTACCTCTATGACCTCTGCCTCGTGCTCTACCTCCTCTACCACGACTAATATTAGGCAAAATGCCTATATTCTTGCATTCTCAATCATTTCTTAATTAAAACCCATCTCGATATACACTATTATATCTAACCAAGCACAGTAACACTGGGATGTAATTTCTTAATTACTGATACTGACACATATCAGACCAATTTCGCTCTAATACCACCATTTGTCACGACCCAAAACTACCCAAAATCAGAGTAAATTTTTCATTTTTCTTTTATACTTACCTGTCCTCTGATCGTGACCACACTTTACTAACAATTGGGATGTGCGTCAATGCCAGTCCCACCATTTATTCAACATATAACTTAATTCCTTATTAAGGGAAAGGTAAACACGTGAGATTTTCATTAATTCTATCTTATTCATTTACAAGTGTTTACAATATCTATACATCCTCGAAAGTTACTTACAAACATGTTACTGTGCTATTCTTACTTAGATACAATATGTACAAGTGTATATACCTCAAAATGATGGGCAGCAGCGGATATCAGGACTGTAATGCTCAGTCGCCGCAAAGTCTACTGGAGGAAATCTGTGTAGGAAAATGAAAGGGATGAGCACATCAACTTCAGTAAGGTAATCCTACGAACAAGTAGGTAACCATACTACTTACATGAACGTGGTGCCATGCATAAACCACCCTTTCTCCACACATTTCAAAACAGATGTTATAATTCATGATGTCATGTAAAAAAAGTTCACTTATGGATTTTAAAGAGCATGAAAAACTCAACATGCAAATCCATTTAAATCATTTCGTTCTCGTTAAAATTCCACAACAAAGCCAAGACTCAACCCATCCCTCGGGTGTTCCTAACTCACACAAAATCATGAAATCTAATATTTTTCAAAGCAATAGTAACATGCGATACACTGAATGTCATGTAAAACCAGTTGACATCATTCATGGGTTTAAATAGCATGGAAAATAACGTCATGCAAGTTTTCGTTTAAAACCCAGTTTCATTCTCATCAAAATCATGTCTCAGTAAGGATCCAACCCTTCCCTCGGGTGTCCAAACTCACACGAAAATCTATAAAACTTGATTCTCAAAAATATCAACAAGCGAGACTAAGCAATATATATATATATATATCGGGCAAATAACTAGGACGATGGGCATATGTCCTTGTGATCCCACTGCTACATGGATCCTAGTGTGCGGGGTCTCATCACGATCGAGAATCGCCCCGAGAGGTGGGTCAGTCCATCCCGTTGGCCCTGTCTGATCATTCGAATCTGAAGATGCCACTCGCATCCGAAGATACCACTCGCATTCAGAGATGCCTATCGCATCCGAAGATGCCACATAATCAATCCCAGTACGGTACAGCATACTTCATGCTACTTGCACGGTACAACATACTCAATGGACCCATATCTCATATCCATACTCATGCCCTGTCTCAAGACGCACATACGAGCCTATTTAACCTGTGACACACAGTCTACCCGACGTTCCAAGCACGGCTCATCGCATGTTCTCATAAAACCAGTGCGAACGATGCTCTAGCACTCTCATAAAATCAAGGAAATCTAGTGCGAGCCAAGCTCCAGCATGCGTTTCATAAAATCTCATAAGAATAGTGTGAGCTAAGCTCCAACACTTTGTCAAAATCATGTAAAACTAGTGCGAGCTAGGTTCCAGTACTCTGTTATAACAATTCAAGTGAAAATCTGGTGCGAGTTATACTGTAGCACCCTGTCACAAAAATCATATTAAAATCTGGTGCGAGTTAGACTCCAGCACCAATGCATGTAAAACTCTAATGCGAGCTCTTACTCCAACACTAATTCATGCATCACACAAATCAAAACTCTTGCGAGCTGAGCTCTAACACGTCGCAATTCTATAAAATCATGTAGGTGGCTACATTTCTCAAATCAATTTCAAAGGAAATCAACATTTATTAAAATTATGCAATGTTGTGCATTTTATTTAAAAGTTAGCCAGCCTACCCATGCATGTGTCAAACCACCTCAAAAACAAGCAAGAAACCTTCGTTCTTGCTTCTCGTAACTTTTCCTAATTTTAGGAATTTTACCCTTCACAGGGGTATTTTGGTCATTTGCCCATCCTGGCACTAAAAATTTTATCTGAAATCTAGACCCTTTAGACAATTTAAGAGAATCCAAATGAAGTGGAAATTGCATAAAGCTACGTCTAGCAGTCCGTAAAATTCCCTTACCTCATTTTTCTGTACAGTCTGACCTTCCCACTGATGTCTCGTCACGCAGTCCTATTTACTCCCAATCAAATCTCTGGAACTGCGTATAAATATTCATCGGGTTAAATCGAAACATAGAAATTCATATTTCACTTTTACTAATCGAATCTAAAACACTGGCCCGTTTTACTTTATTGGGTCCGATTGCATCTTAATGGGCCTCGACCCATTTCTTGCCCGTTTCCACTTATTAAATCTCTTCTTCAGGTCTATTAGGTTCTCAATACCCATTGGGCTTCGTTCTAAACTCTTTCAATTGCCCGTATATCATTTACGACAATTAATTCTATAATCCCAATATAATTCACAAAATGCAGAATTAAATCTAAAATTCGTAAAATAAATCTTTAATACACGAATAATTACATAAATTGTCATAAATGAGCTTTACTTACCCGAGATTATGCGATGGTGTGCAAATCGAAGTTCGATCGGGCTCATGTATACGATTTATCGTCGAACTGTACAATTTATATTTAATTTCGGTTTAATTTTTGATCAAATATTATTTAAATAAATTTCTTAAAAATCAAATCGGTCACTTTTGACCTCTTACCGACTTACCCGAAATCTGATGTATCCCCGAAAATCTTCTCCTTTTTTTTCTTTTTTCTCATTTTCTTCCTTTTTCTCCCTTTTTCCTCTCTTTCTTGGCTGAACCGGTTCGATCTGGTTCAACCCGGTTTAGACCGATCAATTCAGCCCAGTTCTCTTCTTGCTGAACCGGTCTGTTCCAGTTCAGGCTTCCCCGTCGCCGTTCACGACATTTTTGATCGGTTCTCAGCTCGTTTCTGGCGCCAATCGATGCGCTTGCACTGGGGGAGTGTTCGGCTGAGGTCGAGGTTGGCCGAATCAACATCAGTGGCCGTCGATTTCGCTTCTCCTCTCTACGGCTTCTCTCCCTTGATCCGTCGAATTTCGACATCGGTGGGGTTGTCCTGGTGGCCAGAGGGTCGCCCGGTCATCTGCACTCTTTGTCGGCCCTTCGCCTAGTCGTCTGGTCATCGATGCTCGTCCGGTGCAGAGGTCGGTCCTCGTTTCGCCCTTTCGCGTTTCTATCTTCTTTTCTTTTCCGTTTTCAAATTCATTTCTCTTTTTTTATTAATTTATAATTTAGTTTATTATTATTTTATTCATTATCATATTCTAAAAATCCCAAAAATATCTAAAAAAATTATATTTTATTCTTTTAATTAATAATTGAATTTATTTGTCTTATTTTGTCTTTTCGGTCTATTTTTCCAATATTTTCGAGATATTTTTCGAGGTGAAAATTTTGATGTATTCCAATAAATTAATGTCTTGATCAATTTAACCTGAAATTTAATTATTTCTTCGTTATTGATCAAGATTTCTCAATCCTATATTTTTAATAAAATTTTCTTGTCACGATTAATATCGAATTTCTGTCTTTTGACCGTTTTACCCTTCAACGTGTTCAGGACCAAACCAATCCAACTTCCTTTTACGAACACTCACGCATTTCGTATTTTAAATCATTATCTCCAGTCTGAATCCCATTCGTTTAATTTGTGACCATTTCAATCCTTCATATGAAATTACAATAAAAATCGGGTCTTACAAGTTATCTACCTGCTTTCATATTTTCCTTACTGAGCGTGTTAGCTCACCCCCTTATTTCTCCTCCACAGATTCTACGCAGTAGTGAGTATACTGCAGTCGTCCCTGCTATTGTATTGCTTCGGTCATCCAGCAATATAGAGGTATACACTTCAGATGAAAAATTTTGTATCCTGTAAATTAATGCACAACAAAGCTTCTATTTTATATTTTGGGGGATGTATATAATGGAAACTAATGTAAACGCTTCCCTATAAACTTATATATAAAAGTCCAGTTTCTATTTTACTTCTTTTAATTAAATTGATTAAACTATAAATGGATGAGAAATGAATCGAATTTTGACTCACAGCCCAACTGTAAGTGGTAAGATAAAGGTAACGGACAGAGAGTGAGGGTCGTGACACACCCAAAATTAGTTGACATCCCAGTGGTTAGAGAGTTCCCTGATGTCTTCTCGGAAGAATTACTAGGGTTGCTACCAGATAGAGAGATGAAGTTATGTATTAATTTGGTGCCTAGAACTGAACCAATATCCAAGCCATCGTATAGAATGGCTCTAGTGGAATTGGAGGAGCTAAAGAGACAATTGCAAGAGTTGTTGGATAAGGGTTCATCAAATCGAGTGTATCACCTTAGGGAGCACCGGTTCTATTTGTGAAGAAGAAAGATGGGAGTCTCCAACTGTGTATAGATTATCAGTTGTTGACCAAAGCTACCATCAAGAATAAATATCCCCTTCCATGGATCGATGATCTATTGGATCAATTACAAGGGGCACAGATCTTTTCAAAGATTGATTTGAGATTCGGGTATCATCAGTTGAGGATTCAGAGTTGTGATGTGCCCAAGAGAGCATTTCGAACCCGTTATGGCCATTATGAGTTTTGGTTATGCCATTTGGGTTGATGAATGCTCTTGCAATGTTTATGGCATTAATGAATGATGTGTTTAGGGTTGATGAATGCTCCTGTAGCGTTTATGGCATTAATGAATGATGTGTTTAAGCCATACCTGGACAGCTTCATGATTGTCTTTATAGATGACATATTGGTGTACTCGAAGTCTAAAAGAGAGCATGAGCAGCACTTGAGAACAGTGTTACAGACCCTCCAAGATCAGGAATTATATGCTAAACTCAATAAGTGTGCTTTTTAGCTGAGTGAGATACAGTTTTTGGGTCATGTAGTCTCGAGAGATAGAGTATTAGTGGATCCGTCCAAGATAGAGGCTGTGATACAGTGGATAGAGTATTAGTGGATCCGTCCAAGATAGAGGCTGTGATACAGTGGGAAAGACCCAAGACGATTATAGAGATTTACAGTTTTTTGGGTTTAGCAGGTTATTACCAACGGTTTATCGAGGGATTCTCTAAGCTGGTTGCTCCGTTGACATGTCTCACTTGAAAGAATGTGGTATTTGAATAGGATGAGAAATGTGAAAATAGTTTCTGCGAGTTGAAATGTAGGCTGACCACTGCACCTATTCTCACCATACCCACCAGCTTAGAAGGTTACTCAGTGTATACAGATGCCTCGGGACAGGGACTGGGCTGTATGTTGATGCAGGATAAGAAAGTAGTAGCCTATGGATCCAGACAGCTTAAGGACCATGAGAGGAACTACCCAACCCATGATTTGGAGTTGGCAATCATGGTATTTGCATTAAAGATATGGTGTCACTACTTGTACGGTGAGAAATTTCAGGTGTTTACATATCATAAGAGCCTCAGATATCTGTTTTCATAGAAAGAGTTGAATATGAGGCAGAGACGGTGGATAGAGCTTCTGAAGGATTATGATTGTGAGTTACTGTACCATCTGAGAAAGGCTAATGTTGTGGCTGATGCCTTGAGTAGAAAAAACCTCGAAATGGTATCGTTTATGATGGTCAAGGAACATGAGTTGCTCGAGCAGTTTGCTCACCTTAGTCTGGATATAGACCTTCTTGATGCTGACAGTGACTGTGTGATAGCTAGCCTGCATGTGGAACCGGATGTGATTGACCGGATACGACAGGCTCAGCATGCCGATCCACTGTGTGATTATCATACAAGTTTAATTCAAATGGGAGATATGGTCGATTTCTTAGTGAGTGATGATGGCCTACTGAGGTTTAGAGGCAGGATTTGCATTCTCAATACCCCAAAGCTAAAGAGATTGATTTTGACAAAAACTCATTCATCGAGATATACATTGCATCCGTGGAGTAACAAGATGTATCAGAATCTCCGGAGAGTGTATTGGTGGTCAGGGATGAAAAGAGATATCGCAGAGTTTGTAGCAAAGTGTCTTATATGTCAACAAGTGAAGGTAGAGCATCAGAAGCCTATAGGATTATTGCAGCCTCTACCTATACCGACTTGGAAATGGGAGCATGTCACCATGGATTTCATCATGGGATTGTTGAGGACTAAGAGGAACCATGATGCTATCTGGGTAGTGATAGACAGATTGATGAAATTCGCCCACTTTCTAACCATAAAATCCACAGATACTCTAAGTACTTTGGCAGAGTTGTACGTACGGAAGATTGTGAGGCTACATGGTGTTCCAGTGAGCATCATATCGAATAGGGATTCTTGCTTCACTTCCCACTTCTGGGAACATTTTCAGGAAGCTATGGGAACCCAATTAAGTTTCAGTACAGCATTCCATCCTCAAACCAATGGTCAGTTAGAGAGAACCATCCAAACGTTGGAGGACATGTTGAGAGAGAGTGTTATGGATTTTAAAGGCTCCTGGGATGATCATCTACAATTAGCCGAATTTGCTTACAACAACAGTCATCACTCGAGTATTGGGATGACACCGTATGAGGCGTTGTATGGAAGAAGGTGTCGTTCCCCTGTTAGTTGGGAAGAAGTGGGTGATAGAAAGACTTTTGCTCCCTATTTAGTATAGCAAGCCTCTAAGGTTGTTCAATTGATATGTGAGAGATTGAGAACAGCTGAGAACAAGAAGAAAAGTTATGCTGACATGAGACAAAGGCCACTAGAGTTCAATGTAGGTGACTTAGTGTTTTTGAAAGTTTCTCCCTCAAAAGGGATTATAAGGTTCGATAAGAAGGGTAAGTTGAGCCCTCGGTATATCAGACCGTTTGAGATATTGAAGCGAATGGGAGATAAGTCCTATAGGCTAGCATTGCCACCGAAGCTAGCAGGCATTCATAATGTCTTCCATGTATCGATGCTTCGGAAGTACCATCCAAATCTGACCCATGTAATTTGGTATGAGCCATTGGAGCTCAAGGATGATCTGTCATATGTAGAGAGACTAATCTAGATACTGGATAGGAAGGAAATAGTATTATGTAATAACACAACTCCACTTATTAAGGTTCTTTGGCAGCACCACAATTCAGAGGAAGCTACTTGGGAGTTAGTAAGCCTGATGTGGGAAAAATACCCCCGACTTTTTTAGGAATAACTTGGTTCTAATTTGGAGGACCAAATTTCTTTAAGGAGGGGAGGAATGTAAGGCCCATAAATTTATATGTATTGTTTATGATTCCAGGATGTATAGACAAGTTACTTTATATATGAATCATAAGAAATGGATATTTTTAAGTGTTAAGTGTGAATGAAATGCAAAAATGAGTAGTGAAGCAATTGAATGTGAGTTTAACTTTGAAAATCTGGGAAAATTTCAGTTGGGATGCTGCAGATGAAGGGCAGATAGATCTTATTGTAAGGGGAGATCGATCTCATTGCCTCAAAATGCATTTGCCAAAACATTCTGCAAAAGGGAGATCGATCCCTCATTCAAAGCAGATCGATCTCGGATGGATTCTGGTTAACAAAGATCAATCTCTTCCCATAAGGCAGATCTCTCACGACCCTCAACTTACCAAAATACGTATAAATTTTTTGCATTTTCATACATCATTTATTATCCGTCTTTACCTTAATCGTGAACAGCTACCCTCCTCAATAGTTGGGTCGTGTGTCGATGTCTAACTCACTCTACCATACCAATTCAATTTTCATATTATTTATCAGTAAACACTTGTATAAATAAATCAGATTCGTTTACATGTGTTTACATCGTTTTACATCCCCAATAGTTACATACAAAATGCTATTATGCTACCGTAAGTTTAGATACAAAATTATAACAGTGTGTATACCTTACGTGATGGGATGCAGCGGATACCAAAAGGAAACGCCTCCAGTCACGCTTAATCTATACTCAACACTCTGTAGAGAGGATGAAAATAAGGGGGTGAGTAAACCACACGCTCAGTAAGGCAATCATGCGAACAAATAGATACTGCACTATCTACGTGATCGTGATGCTATGCTCAAATCATACTTTTCATAGTTTCTCAAAATATGAGTTCATGTTTGTGTTAATGGTATGTAAAGCATTCATGCTATTAAAATCCAGTGCACAATTCATTTCAAAGCATGGTATAAATCATCATGCATATTTCATGATAAAGCATGGCATTAACCATCATGCATTTTTCACAATAAAGCATAGCAATAATCATCATGCATCAGTGCACTTTAAAAACCATTAACAAAACAATCCAACACTTGTCAGGTCTCAGCCCCTCCCTCGGACTGTCCTGACACACAAATCATTTCAAACATGGATTTATTCACAAAACAATAGACATGCGAGATAGGCAATTCAATAAAAGGTAATAACCTCTAGGACTATGGCCATATCTTGTGATACCAGTTACACGGATCAAGTGTACGAGGTATCACCACTATCTGCTTCCACATGGGAGGTGGGTCAAATCCTGCCCGTCTATCCATAGCAGATCTCATCTGAAGATGGCATATCACATCTTAACACGGTATAACGTACTACATGCTACCTGCACCGTACAACGTACTCCGTGGACCCACATCAACATATCATATCACACCACATCTCAAACACACGTGTGAGCCTATTTAATCGGTACGACCTCTTATCTACCCGAAGCTCCTAACACGGCTAACAACATGTCAAAATATCACAAATGCACGTGCGAGCTTATTTAATCGGTGTGACACCCAGTCTGTCCGAAGCTCCAAGCACGGTAACAAATAAGGTGGGCATCTAGTGCGAGCTAAGCTCCAATCACCATGCCAAAACTAGTATGAAATCCACGTGAAAACTAATGCGAGCTAAGGTCTAGCACTCATGTGTATAAAACACGTCAAATTCGTGCGAGTCATACTCTAGCACGCTTTCATTCTCACGAAAATAATGTAGGTGGCTCATTTCTTTGCAAAGTGTGGTTAACTAACCAAAACAACTCATTTCTTTTGCAATTCATTTCAAAAGCTAGCCAACCTACCAATCACTTACTAAAAAGCAATAAAACATGATTTTCCTAAGCATTCTGCTTTTACTTTCATGCACATTTCTCAAACACCCAACTTTTGCCCTTCAATCACCCAATTTCATTTCCTAACATCTCATGCATTATAGCAAAGCATTTAAGCGCCCAAATTGTGCACAGATATCTCTAAGAGTCCACACAATTCCCTTACCTCAATTTACTTGAGTGCAACTCTCTTTTCCTCTTAGCTTCTTGCACTCTTGGCTCGCCTTGTTTCGATGTATCCTTGGAAGCTACGATTCAAATCATCCAAACCACTTGAGTTAAAGTTGTTAACTCGCATTGGACCTCATTAGTCAATATAACTCATCTTTACATTTACCAATGCCTTAATCCACATTTTTCCCCTTTTTGGTAAATCTCACAATTTATTCACTAACAACACCTTAAAATCATACCACAACACCATCATTAACTTTAATATATCCCATTCATCATTTATATCAATACATTTCACTTTCTCACACTAGACCATTTCTAGGTCATGGTGGATTCATTACTTCCTAAGTAGTTTCTACCCTTTCTATGCATACCCAACAACTCAAAAATCAATATCTACACAAAGTACTTGAGTTATTTCATTTAGAAACTCACCTAGCTTGATTTCCTCTTTGCTCCAATGGAAATGCACTTTGATCTTTCAATCCAACAAGTGGGGAAATGCCTCTAAACTATGTTGTTCTTCTCTTTGATGTGAACAACTTTGTCTCTAATAGCTTTCCCTCAAATCTTACTGAAAATGTGTGGATTTAGGAGTGAGAAAGCTAGGTTTTAGGTTGGAAATGGGAAAGATTGGTTTTTGTCTCAAAAATAGAGATCCAACTGCTCCATATTTATAGAGTCAGCTTGATGAGATCGATCTGCCTTGAGTGGAGATCGATCTGGTCCTCTTAAAATCCCTTTTTTCTAAGACATTTTGAAGGCAGGAGATCGATCTGTCAAGTAGGGGAGATCGATCTTGCTTCAAAACGAGGTCAAGGAGATCGATCTAGTCTTAGGGGGGATTTATCTGCTTCCAACCCGAGAGCTAAGGAGATCGATCTGTTCCATTAAGGATCATCTGGTTTTTACAAAATGTGTTAGGAGATCGATCTGGCTCCCTTGGAGATCGATCTATCCTGTTCCACAGCTCAAAATAAGAGCATTTTGGCTCTTCCAGATCGATCTCTCATCCTATGGGATCGATCTAGCCTTCATATTTTTAGATTTTCTGTAATTTTTCTGCAACAACTCATACCAAAACAACTTAAATTTGCTGCCATAGTCATTTTCTCATCCAATCATCTTTGAGACTTAAAAATGGCATCCATTCATACCTTATACCTATTGAAACTTGTGTGGAATCTTTGTATAACCAAAGTATATGGTATACACCAAGTGAAAGTGCACAACTCATGCACATTTTCCTTCTCTTTTACCACACTACCCATTTTCCATTTTACTTCCACTCTTCACATGTTTAAGTTCATATCTTCATATTCATATGTAATGTAACTTGTATGTACAATCACAACTCTTATGGCAAGTGTGTACATTAACTTATGGACTTACATCACATATACTTCACTTATGAATTCATAGTATAACTCCATTTACATTTCTATGTACATATTACAATTATACATATACGGGGTCTCACAAGATCGATCTCTAGTTGTCTCTGGTTAACAAAGATCGATCTTTTCCCGTAAGGCAAATCGATCTCTAGTTGCCTCTGGTTAGCAAAGATCGATCTCTTCTCAAGGGCATATCGATCTCTAAAGCATTCTACCTGGCCAAGATCGATCTCATCCCATGAGCAAAGATCGATTCTATTCCTTTGAGCAGATCGATCCCATCCAGAAAGGCAGATCAATCCCATAGCCTGCATTGTCGAATTATGAAGGAATTTAAACAAGGGAAAATCGATCTCTCACCTTAGGAGATCGATCTGATAAGGCAAAATTCTATAAAAAAAAAAGCCCAACATTCGAGCCTTCCTCCCCTGAATATCAAAAACCTTTCCATTGAAAATAAAGAAACTATCTTTCTCACTCTAAAAATCATCGCCTTCCAATTAGATTTGAGAGAGATTTGTTTGAGCAAAGTTGTTCCTAGTGAGGAAGAGAACAACATAGTCAAAGATTGGAAGTTGAAACTTTGAATTGAAGGAGAAAAGAGGTTTTCCCCAAATTTGGCAAAAAGAGAGAAAAAATCAAGCTAGGTAAGATTTCAATACACCATCTTCAAATATGTTAATCTAGACATTTTGATGAGTTGATTGGTGTATGTATTGTTGGCTGAAACATCCACAAGCATGCTTAAGCAACCATGACCTAGAATGGGCTTAGTGAGAGAAAGTTGAAATGGCATGGAGTTAATGATGATTTAAGCATGTAGAGATGTTAGTAAGCATGTGCACATAATTCTAAGATAGTTTTGTGAAATCATATGTTAGAATAGATGATGGTTGAAAATGGGCATAAAAGGTATATGATGAAATTGTCATAGAGAAGGAAAAAGATTAAGGCATTGTGAGAGTAATCTGGTTTAGTGTGAATCAATAGACCTAAAGAGTCTAATAGATTCTCGAGAATGATCGAAATGGACTTAAGAGAGAGTAAAGTCCAATAAGATGTAACAAGGCCAAATTGTTGTAAAATGGCTCAATGCATTGATTAGAATGTCACGTAAGTGAGAATTAAGTATATTACGATATACTGACATGAGAAGTAAACACTTGTAGCTCTTGGAGATATAATTGGAGCTAATAAAATCGGATCACGAGCACTGGAAATTAAAGGAAAGAGATTCAAGCATGATTGAGGTAAGGGTCTTATGCGAGCTATTAGAGATAGCTATACGTATGTTTCTTACCTTCTGTGTGCAAATGAATACTATAAAGTATTTCGATATTGAAATAGGTATGTGAAAACTAAGTATGAGAAGAAGCTTATATGCATAAATTACATGTCTTCAATATCTTTGTGTGAAAAGATGTTTGTAAGATTTTTTAGAAAGGGTAATAATAGACTGGCTCCCAGTTTAACTATTATGCATAAAAGGCATGTGTTTTAAGTGAAAAGCATTTAACAAGTGATTGAAGCGAGATTGTCCTCTCATTCATACTTAGTGAATAGAGTCATCTATTTCTTTTTCTATGTGAACTTGTGCTAGAGCTAAAGTGGCAACGATAGATTTACCAGCCTTGCTCGCACAACATTTTAAAAGGATTTTGAGAAAAGCAAAAGGTGCTAGAGCTGAGTGAAGCTGTGTGATCCACTCGAGAGCTTGCACTAGATTTTGTGAATTATTCTAGAGTCATCGAGTATTGCTAAGTGATCTTACTCTGACTGTGCTCGCATATGACTCCCTTGATTTAAAGTGATTTTAAATGAAACTGTGCTCGAGGCCTCAGGTATTGATGTGTGATCATATGCTGAGTCGCTCGCACGAGGTTTTATAAGCTTTGTTAGGTAATGAGTAAAACCATGCTGGAGTCGTCATGTATTGCAGAGTAATCTTGCACAGACCTTCTCGCACGTGATTTTGAGACAATAGAAATGGGTGATAAGGATCCATGGGAGCACGCTGTACTGTGAGCATTAGCCATGGAGTACAATGTGCCATGATATCTTAGTGATTCTGTGTGGGCTGAAAGGATGGTTGATCCGCCTCCCTAAGCATGGGATTCCTGTACACCTGGTCAGTGTTACCTGGAATCTGGACTATGGCCATAAGTCTTTTATCTATGTGATATGACATTTTGTCCCTACTGTGTGAGGTGACATATGTCCCCCTTGCTGTGAGATACAAGGTGATATGATATCTCATACTATGTCTCATTTAAATTGATTTACTAAGTAATTTGATAAGTGCAAAGAAATTTATAAGTGTGTACTATGTGAAATGAAAATGAAGCTGTGTGGTTTTAAAGATTGAGCTGTGTGATTCTATGTGGATTGAAAAGAATATGCATGTAACCATCCAGTGAATTAATGGTTTCGCATCGATGGAAGTTATTTTCAAAGAATGCATATGTTTTATGAGGAAAATAATTGTTTATATTTTAAGCATATAGATAGTGTAGTTATCTACCTGCTTTCATATTTTCCTTACTGAGCGTGTTAGCTCACGCCCTTATTTTCCTCCTCCATAGATTCTACGCAGTAGTGAGTTTACTGTAATTACTCCTACTACGATGTTCTCCAGTTCTCCAGCAGTACAAAGTTATACACTTATGAGAAAAATTTTGTATCATGTAAATTAGTGCACAGTAAAGCTATCTTTTGTACGAAAGGGATGTATATAATAGAAACTGATGTAAACGCTTCCACATATTTAGAAAAGTACAGTTTCTATTTCATTAAATGAATTTAAATTATGAAATTGATGAGATGTGGATATGGATGTTGACTCACAGCCCAACTGTTAGTAGGAAGGTAAGTCACGGGAAGAGGGCCGTGACATACTTTACAACAATTACTTAGATACCAATTATATTAGCTGGGTGTATCAGATATTTAAAAACCTTCATCTTCCTTTACTGTCAAAAATCACAAGCATTTTCTTGGGTAGGATGCCGCACTTCTTAAGGTTTTTTAAGGAAACCTTGTCGCACCTCATACAGGGTGTTTCTCTCTATATATTGAAGTTCACAATGAGGCAGAATTTTTTTTTGTGCTGTAATTTTCAAAGCGAAATTGTTCTAAGCGTGGCCGGCCATAACATGGTATTTATAAGCTACGATTTTCTTATTCTATTTCCACTAGCATTTGGACTTAGTTACAATTATATTTTTCTTATGGCCCAAGTCATCATTAAACCATTTAATTGACTTGTGGTCCATGACCCATTTAAACTCCTTTTGATTAAATTAGCCCAATGTATGATATATTCATTAAAAGATGGGCTAATAATTTAATTAGGCATTTTAATTAAATTTCTTTAACCAAACTTATTTTAGTTAAACCCATTATAATTAAATGGAGGCCTTTACGATTTAATTAAAACTATTTAATTAAATCCACTTAATTAAATCTATTGAGTGTCCATATAATTATAATTCTTTTTGAATAAGTCTAAATGGAAAATTCCAAAATTTTCAATCTACAATTCAATTTAATTTACATATTGCTCTTTGTGTGTGACCTATTAAGCTTCCAACATTTGATAATGAATTTAAATTTTCATTTAAATTCATATATCATGAGTGGCATCTAGAAATGCATCAAGGCAACCTAAATATTAGAAAGGCTAAGATGGTTGAACCAACCTTTCAATGTGCAATATCTCAATGTAATTTAATCATTTCATCACAATATCTCATAAATTACAAAAGTTTGGTTCAGTGTCTAATTTAAGTACATTTCCATATTTATCTTTTAGCTTCAAATATTAAATCCTCTAAATAAGTGTTTTGGCCAAAGATTTTCTAAGTAGGATACATGAGATATTATCCCATAACTCACGATGAAGACTACATTAAAATGACTCAAAGAAGACTTGGTAGGAAAAAACAAAACACAGGCTACTTTTGGATTATAATTGGAAACTAAAAGGAAGGTTGCTGACTTGGACTAACAGGCTGACTAGAAGAGTCCTAAAGAACAAAACCTATGTTTGTAAAGAAAGAAAACCTAACTATTGAAAGGGGAATGAAGTTACCACAAAGGAAGGTGGCTGCAAGACACAGTCTATCTTCACTATTTACTGCAATTCGTTCTTGACTGTCTGCTTTTCATGCTCTTTCAATTTCAAGTTCCTTCATTGTTTTCCCTTCAGTTTTTGTTTTCAATTGCTGCTTTGATACTTTCTGGGTTGCACAAGAATAATGTATATAGATTTAAATAAAGTTTTAATTAGATTATTAATTTGTTTTACATTATCAGCATCGGTATATTATTTTCTATTCCGCGTTACTGTTTCATTGTTTTTTTGTGGCTTTGGCTGATTGCGTTGTATTTGAGTTGCGTGAGAGGCAAGTCTAGAGACTAATCTACTGCCTAGGAAAGGTTCTACTGGTTGGAGGTCTCAACTGAGTGATAGACAGCCTCGGTTCTATCATCGTTGAACATCCTTTGTTCTTCTGTTGATTTGTTTCAATTTCCTTCATTATTTGCCATTTACTTTTTGCTGTAATTTACTGGTTTAATATGTTATACTTTGGAAAATAATAATACAGTTAAGTTTTACAAAAAAGCTTTATTCCTTTGTTGATTTAATTCATTGATTTTCACACTGCCATAATGAAATTGTTTTTTACCCAGTTCAATTTCTGCACATTGTTCTAGATTCGTTCTCGTTTGTTTTGGTGCGTGTTGTGTTGCTTGCTGGTTCTGCTTGTGAAGCTACTCATTGGTGCTTCACTGCTGCTGCAAGGTAAAGCGATGAAAGGTGGCTGCTATGCTGAACATGATTGTTGGTACATTGTTAGTCTGTGGCAGGGAAACAGGAGGTGGCATTCAGGGGTAAAATTTGGTGGTTTCTTAGCCGAGGGCATGGTAAGAACGAGCTAAGCAAAGTAGGGAGCAGACGCATGGTATAGGTATTACGACTTAACATGGCTTGTGTCACGACCCTTTTTTATTCCCTTTTACCGAAATCTCAATAAATTTTTCGTGTTTTACTGTTACCTTACCCGATCGTGAACAACTCACCACATACAGTTGGGCTGTGAGTCAATAATAACCACCACTTACCATTCATTCACAATTTAATGAAACGATGTTATACATTCAAAGTTAATCGTTTACTTATACAAAATATGATTACTGACATCTACATCCCCCATAATTACATTTCAAATGACTACTATGTTTTTACATTGTTTAGATACAAAAAGCAATCACTGTGTATATACCTCTGAGTGATGGAGATGCAGCGGATGTCCAAAATACCACGCCTCAGTCCTCATTGGGCTACTATGCACGCTCTGTAAGAGGGGGAAAGTAGAGAGGGATGAGCAACCACACGCTCAGTAAGGCAATAATGCAAGCATGGTAGATAACTACTCTATCTACATGCTAATAGTGTTATGCATAAATCGTTTATGGTAGGAGCATGAGGAAGTAAAACTATGCCATATGAGTATAAATATATATCATGTATCAAAATCATGTACATTGGCATATAAAACATGGTAAAAACATCATGTATAAATCATCTCATGCTCAATCTCATTTAATTCATAAAAAGGGCAATTCATTAAGAAACCTCCTTTTTTAAATCACATTTGCAACCTCTTTTCTCTAGTATCAAAATCCCATCGAAATCAATTTCCAATCACAAACATCATCATCAATTCACAAATCAAGTCCTCAAGGCTCGACCCCTCCCTCGGGTCTACCCCGAACAGTCACAATCACACTTATAGATTAAAATCATGTGGTAGTAAGTAAATCAAGCAAGGAGATAGGTTATTATAAGTCATATCATAGACTATGTTGGCCAACTATATCACATATCATCCCAGACCACACGGATCCCGGTGTGCGGGGTATCTTGCTGGTACGAAGGTGGGTTAGTTCTCCGCCAGACTTTTCTCATCAGTAACTCAACCACGCAGTACATCGTACTCTATGTGATATACACGGTACATCGTACTTCGCGGACCCATAACAAGGTCTTATCTACCCCATACGAAGTGTAACCTCTATAGTCTCAAGTGCACGTGGGAGTACTCTCAATACCAGGTCCTAGCCCCTCATGGCCTTGCTCATCCCTGTTCAGTTCTCTAATTCAGGTCCTAGCCCCTCACCCTCACCCCACTCAAGAGGTCTGTTAGGCCTGTTGGGTTCCTTGAATGGATTATGTCAGGTCCTAGCCCCTCACCCTCACCCCACTCAAGAGGTCTGTTAGGCCTATTCGGTTCCCTGAGTTAATCCGTATTACCCTCACCACGGCCTCATACATACCACAATGTGAAAACCAGCACGAGCTATGCTCTAGCGCAAATTCATGCATCAAAACCAATCACCTCGTACAAGAAATACTCTAGTGCGGCATTTATGCATAAAAAATATAGAAACCACGTATGAGCATAGCTCCAGTACGGTTATATGCATAAGAAAACCATCGAAAACCACATACGAGCAAAAGCTCCAATACATTTTATAAAACATCGTCACAATTCAATTCAAAGTGTGAGCTAAGCTCCAGCACATTTCACACAAGTGAAAATATCGAAATCCAACGCGAGCGAGGCTCTAGCGCGATTTATGTCATACAAATATGATAGGCGGCTCATACACAATCAAACAATCCCGGCAATCGGGTTTAGCACTTCACAAATTCTTTTTCCACAACATCAATAAAACACTAGTCGGCCCATCTACAAGCTTGCTTAAAACAAAGTAATTACGTTTTGTAAAACATCAAAACATTAGATTTATGCAATTATTAGCCTTACTATCCCATTTCATAGAATCCACTTCAAAACCAAAATCACGCATATACTTATCATCATTCATGAATACCATCAATCATTTACTTGAGCAACCATGCATTTCATAAAACACCCAATATTCACCCACAAGTTCAAAGTACGAGCAGCTATCTCTATATACTCACAAAATTTCGTTACCTAGAATCGCGATGCGTGATTCCACTTCCTTAAAGCTGCTTACTCGTACAGCTCAATTCGTTTCCAACGGACTCTTCGGGACTGCACATAATGAAATTTCGAATCGTTTTAGCCCATTATAATCTAACTTTTGCGTTTACTATAGTCGATTCGACCTATAGTCTCTATTACGCTTGTGAGGCCTCGCTTTATTATTCTACTCATAACTCGAGTAGATGGATTCTCTTAGGCCTCTTAACTTATTCTAAATCGATATTAAATTGATATTAGGCTCATGGTTCACAAATTTCCCCAACATGGCCTTTCATCAAGCCTTACTTATACTCATCATCATAAATTCACTAAACTCACTTTATAGCTTCATTGACCCATTTCATATCATTTACATCACTCCAATAGCTGCTTTAGCATACCCATAATTCATCAACTCATTTGACTTTCACTTTCTCACACTAGGTTCAATCCATTTTCTAGGTTACATTAGTTTCTAACACAACCTAGGTGTTTCCAACTATCCATACTCATGCCAAACAACTCCAAAATCAATTAAATAGATAATGTACCAGAGTTAGAGTGTTAGAATCTTACCAAATCCAATTTCTCTTCATGCTCCAAATGCTAATGGCCTTAGCTCCTTCAATACCAACAATGGGATTTTGGGTTCCAACTATGTTGTTCTCTTCCTCAAGATGAACAACTTAGCGTCTAATGGTCTCCCCTTAATTCTTACTGGAAATGGCTGATTTTAGAGAGAGAAAGTTACGTTTTTGGGTTGAAAATGGAAGGGTGATGTTTTTCCCGAAATTTTTAGATTTTCAGCACTCCTTTTATAGAAATAGCTTAAAGAGATTGATCTGCACTAGGAGGAGATCGATCTGGTCCTCTTAAATCCCTCTTTTTCATGGCATTTTAAGCATGAGATCGATTTGTCGAAGCTTGAGATCGATCTGCTCCCAAACAGAGAGCTAA
Organism: Firmiana major; assembly: GCA_033439115.1. Classification (NCBI taxonomy): domain Eukaryota; kingdom Viridiplantae; phylum Streptophyta; class Magnoliopsida; order Malvales; family Malvaceae; genus Firmiana; species Firmiana major. Next base: position 48,853,179 of record CM065905.1, read on the forward strand.
GGAGATCGATCTGTATGCTTGAGGATCGATCTTTTCATTACAGAATGGTTAGGAGATCGATCTAGCCCCATTGGAGATCGATCTGCTCTATTCCATTGCCCAAATAAGAGTATTTTGGCTCTTCCAGATCGATCTCTCATCCTATGAGATTGATCTGTCCTTCATATTTTCCAGATTTTTTGTAGTTTTCTTGCTACAACTCACACCAAAACATCCTTAATCTACTGCCATGGCCATTTTCTCATCCATCCACCTTTATGACTCGAAAATGGCATCCATTCATACCTTATTCACATTGAAACTTGTGTGCATTCCTTGTATATCCAAATGTATACTATATAAAACCAAATGGAAGCATTTATATTCATGCAACTTCCTTCCATTTACCACACTACTCATTTTGAGTTCCAATCACATTCATCACTTATAAGAACTCATTTCTTCATATTCATACACAATGAAATTTCTATGTACATTACAAATCATATTACACATATGTACATTGAAGCCATGGACTTACATCAATTATACTTTACATTACAAGTCCATTAGTATTCATTGATCCAATTACACATGTTACAACCATACATATACGGGATCTCACAGCTTGTAGACCAGGTATACTTATACGTAGATACCATTTAGGGTCAACAAGTTTTTGGCGCCGTTGTCGGGAATAAATAAGGTTGTTTTTAATTAATATTATACCAATCATACATTGGTTTAGTTCAAACCCTTTATTTTAAAAATAAAAATAAAAAAATCTTAAAAGCAAAATTTAAAAGAAAACTCTTCTACTTGTTATTTCTTTTTCTAATATTTTCTTTTTTATTGTTTTTTCAAGGCACCATGGCTTATCTGCTGAGCCAAGAACCATGGGAGACTATGCGAATCCTTACTTTTATAGAATTCATTCAGGAATTAAGAAGCTTATAGCTTTGAGATTGATCTAGACATCATTTTGATGATTATGAAGTTGATTTAATATGGAGGGTTGCCCACTGAAAAATTATATAGTCACATTGTTAATTTCTTAGAGATATGTGACTTATGCAAGTACGAAGGCATTTTTGATGATGCCATTCAACTAAAACTCTTCTCGTTCTCACTTTGAGATAGGGTAAAGCATTGGTTGCAGTTACTTCCTCATCATTCTATCGCTACGTGGGATGATTTGGCTCATAAGTTCTTAGCTGGATTCATTTCACTGGTTCTTATAGTGAATATAAGGAATGATATCTTGTTCTTCATGCAAGATAATTTCGAGCCTTTCTATGAAGCATGAGAAAAATTTAAAGATTTGATTCGAAGATGTCCTTCTTATAGATTAGCCATGTGGTAACAAATTTAAACTTTTTATAATGTTTTAGGTGATCCATCAAGAGTATTGATTGATGCAGTAGCAAGTGAAGCTCTTATGTGGAAGAATTTTAAGAAGCATATGAACTGATCAAGGTAAAGGCTTTTAATGAGTATCATGATAGAGTTATGCCTGAGAGGGTCATAAACAATCAAAGTTTTGATCCTATAATGACCTCTCAAGTAGCCACCCTACCTGAGGAAGTCTACGAGAGTTTTTTATGTGTTGTGAAATTTGTGAAGGGAACCATGTTATGAAGAGTTGTCTCATTAACTTGGACTACATCACACCGATCAACTTCGAGAATCCAAGTGTGGAGAGTCATCCAATAAATTCCTCGAGCATCCATGAGAGGCATTCATCACTTTCCTTGAAACTAATGTGTAAGGCCCGTAAATTTCTATGTATTGTTTATGATTTCGGGATGTACAAACAAGTTATACTATATATGAATCATAAGAAAGGAATATTTTTAAGTCCTAAGTGTGAATAAATTGCAAAATGAGTATTGAAGTAATTGAGTATCAGTTTACCTTTGGAAATTTGGGAAAATTACAGCAAGAATGCTGTAGATGCAGGGCAGATCGATCTCATTGCTAGGGGAGATCGATCTCATTGCCTCAAAATGTATGCCAAATCATTCTGCAAGAGGGAGATCGATCCCTCATTCAAAGCAGATCGATCTCAAGTTGCTTCTGCTTAGACAAGATCGATCTCTAGTTGCCTCTGGTTTGCAAAGATCAATCTCTTCTCAAGGCCAGATCGATCTCTAAAGCATTCTGCCTAGCCAAGATCGATCTCATCCCATGAGCAAAGATCAATCTCGTCTCTTGAGCAGATCGATCCTCTAGCCTGTAAGTCGAATTCTGAAGGAGTTTAAACAAGGGCAAATCGATCTCCCACCCTTGGAGATCGATCTCATAATGCGTTTTCTGTAAAAACTCAATAGCTGAAACTTTATTTCACGAGACAGCCCAAATTTCCTCCATTAAAAACAAGAACCTAGCTTTCTCACTCTAAAAATCACCACCTTCCAATCAGATTTGAGAGAGATTCCTTTGAGCAAAGTTGTTCCTAGTGAGGAAAAGAACAACATAGTCAAAGATTGGAAGCTGAAACTTTGGATTGAAGGAGAAAAGAGATTTTTCCCCCAATTTGGCAAAAGAGGAAAAATTCAAGCTAGGTATGATTTCTAGCACCATCTTCTAGTATGTTAATCTAGACATTTTGATGAGTTGATTTGGTGTATATAATGTTGGCTAAAATGTTCATGTACATGCTTAAATAACCATGACCTAGAATGGGCTTAGTGAGAGAAAGTTGAAATTGAATGGAGTTAATGATGATTTAACCATGTAGAGATGTTAATGAGCATGTATACTTAATTCTAAAGTAGTTTTATGAAATACATATGTTGAAATAGATGATGATTGAAAATGGGCATAAGAGGTATATGATGAAATGTCATAGAGAAGGAAAATGATGAACTCAAGGCATTGTGAGAGAAATGTCGATTCAGTTGAATCAATAGACCTAAAGAGTCTAATAGATTCTCGAGAAATGAATAGAACGATCAAAATGGACTTAAGAGAGAGTAAAGTCCAAAAAGATGTAACGAGGCCAAATTGGTGTAAAATGGCCTAATGCATTGAATTGAACATCATGCAAGTGAGAATTAAGTATATTAAAGTATACTAATGTGAGTAGCAAATGCTTGCAGCTCTTGGAGATAAAATTGGAGACGATAATACCAGATCACGAGCATTGGAAATCAATGAAAGTGATTAAAGCATGATTTGAGGTAAGGGATTTATGCGAGCTATATTAGAGATAGATATACGTATGTTTCTTACCTGCTGTGTGCAAATAGATACGATAAAGTATTTAGATATTGAAATAGCTATGTGAAAACTAAGTATGAGAAGAAGCTTATATGCATGAATTGCATGACTTCAATGTTCTTGTTGTGAAAAGATGTTTTGCAAGTGTTTTGAGAAAGAGTAATAATAGACTGGCTCCCGATTTAGTTATTTTATATGAAAAGCATTTAACGAGTGATTGAAGGGATATTGCCCTCTCACTCATACTTAGTGAATAGAGCCATTTATTTCTTTTCTGTGTGAACTTGTGCTACGGCCAAAGTGGCAACAGTAGATTTACCAACCTTACTCGCACAACATTTTAAAAGGGTTTTGAGAAAAGAGAAAGGTGCTAGAGCTGAGTGAAGCTGTGTGATCCACTCGAGAGCTCGCACTAGATTTTGGGAATCATGCTAGAGCCATCGAGTACTGTTAAGTGATCTTACTCTGACTATGCTCACATGTGACCCCTTCGATTTAAAGTGATGAGACAAAAATCGTGCTAAAGGCCTCAGGTATACTATGTGATCTTATGCTGAGTTGTTCGCACGTGATTTTATGGACTTTACTATGTGATAAGCAAAACCGTGCTAAAGGCATAAGATATTGTTGTGTGATATTACGCTGAGTTGCTCACACGAGGTTTTGTAAGCTTTTTGTGTGATGAGTAAAACTGTGTTAGATGCCTCAGGCATGTTGTGTGATCTTACGCTGAGTTGCTCGCACGTGGTTTTATAAGCCTACTGTCTGATGAGTAAAACTGTGTTGGAGCCGTCGTGTATTACTGAGTGATCTTGCACAAACCTGCTCGCACGTGATTTTGAGACAATGGAAATGGGTGATAAGGATCCACGGGAGCACGTTGTACTATGAACGTTAGCTATGGAGTACGATGTGCCGTGATATCTTAGTGATTTTGTATGGGCTGAAGGGATAGTTAATCCGCCTCCCCAAGCATGGGATTCTCGCACACCTAATCAGTGATGCCTAGAATCTAGACTATGGCCATAAGTCCTCTTATTTGTGTGATACGACATTATATTGCTACTGTGTGAGATGATATATGTCCCCCATGCTGTGTGATACAGGGTGCTATGATATCTCATACTATATCTCATGTAAATTGATTTACTAAGTAATTTGCTAAGTGCAAAGAAATTTCTAAATGTGTATTGTGTGGATTGAAAAAGAAGTTGTGTGATTTTTAAAGATTGAGTTGTGTGATTCTGTGTGGTTTGAAAAGAATATGCATGTAACCATCCAGCGAATTAATGGTTTCGCACCGATGGAAGTTGTTTGAAAAGAATGCATATGTTTTATAAGAAAAATGAATGTATATATATTTTTTAAGTATGTAGATAGTGTAGTTATCTACTTGCTTTCATATTTTCCTTACTGAGCATGTTAGCTCACCCCCTTATTTTCCTCCTCCACAGATTCTACGTAGTAGTGAGTTACTGCAGTTGTTCCTGCTACAGTGTTCTCCAGTTCTCTAGCAATACATAGATATACACTTATGAGAGGAAAAAATTTTGTATCCTGTAAATTAATGCATAGTAAAGCTATCTTTTGTACTAAAGGGATGTATATAATAGAAACTGATGTAAACGATTTCGCATATTTATAAAAGTACAGTTTCTATTTCATTAAATGAATTTAAATTATGAATGGATAAGATATGGATATGGATGTTGACTCGCAGCCCAACTGTTAGTAGTAAGTTAAGTCACGGGAAGAGGGTCATGACACAATGGACATTGTTGATGATACTTATCAAGCTTCATTATAAGCACCACCTGAAGAGGTGCTAATTATAGATGTTGAAGAGCCCACAGCACCTGAGCTATTTAAAGTAGAAAAAAAGGATAGTGTTGTTGAAGAAATGGAATTGGAGAATAGTGAGGGTGAGGAAAAAGAAATCAAAGATGAAAAGCTCAAGATTGAAGCCCAAGTTCTATTAGTTGACAAGCAACATCAAGAAGCATCATTCAGTGTTGCTTCATTAAACTTTCCACATGAGAATGAAATGGGTTATATCTTAGAAGATTGTGAAGCTAAGTTCTTTGATGTAAAATATTTGATAGAGTCACCTTCTGTGCCGGTACGCTATGTACACTCGTCCATCTTCTGACCATTCAAACTACGTTGAAGAATGACAGAGATAGTGAAGTTGATGACCATAAATCAAGCATTTCTAGGAAGGTAACCTCGTCTCTTTATTAGTTTATTAGTTATTTCTTTCTCTTATTAGTTTTAGTTTGAGTATATCGTAGCTTTGATTTTTTTTTTCTTCTATTTTGTAGGTTTGAGTTTGAGTTTGAGGGATTAGTGAAGAAACTTTGTGGGAATGCAATTGAGCTTCAAAAGAAAAATCAAGGGAGTTTCCTTCTATCTTTTTTTGAATGTTTGAATCACTTACACATTGAAGCTATGTGCATTTTAAGTTTAGGGGGAAGGAAATTTGAGCTAAATTTTTTTTCAAAATTTTTCAAACTTTTTGGGCTTTAATGTTTTGCTATCAGATATATTGTGCTTGATGTTGTTAATTTTCGATATCCCCAAGATTAAGACTATGATTGATATTGATTTTGATTTTGATTTTTTTAAAATGATTATTGGAAAGCATGAGTTGAATTAATAAACTTGTCTTGTTCTGGTTGTGATTTTTCAATCTATATGCATTATATCTTGATTGCATGTTTAGAGAAGGATTATACGAATATAGGATTGATATTGTTTATGAAGTTGTGAACTTTGGATCTTTTCTCAAGGTGAAATATTAGACCATGCTTAGCTAGCAATATGATTTAGGTCAACCTTAGATCGTTTTATCTTTTAAAGCTAACCTTGTATATATTTTATCCGTAGTCACCCTCTATGCCAAACTAGCCTTTCTTTGTATACACACCTGCAAAGTTCATTTTCCTATCCTTAAATAATTTTTTCTCTCGCTTACCCCAAAAATTATCTAATTTGTTAAGATATAATATGAGCTATGTACATATATGGGTAGATAGATAAGATTTTAAAAAAAAAAAGGAAATAGAAAATTAAAAAAAAATAATAGAAAATAGGAAAAAATGAAAATGAAAATGAATGAAAAGTAAGAAAAATGCAAAAATAGAATCAAATGTATGAGAAAGAAAGAAGAAAATAAGTTTAAGGGAGTTACTTGAAACTCTAAACATTAAGATTCAAAGTGTAATGTGTGATTAGGGTTGTTGAGCCAAAATTGTATCATACCTTAACCATAACCTTACATTACAAGTTTAATGAAGTCCTTTAGATTTTAGAATAAGTATGGCTACATTAGTGGAGAGAAAAGTGAAAAGCAAACCTATGAGATTGCTCATGCCTTTTTTGCAATTCATGTTTGCATAATCTCATCCAAATATGTATGTCTTAATATGTTATGGACACTTCACATATATAAGGAGAATCTAATTAGGATTAAGGCGTGTAATTGAAGGAAACTTTATATTGATTAATAATTATGACTTTTCTTAAATTAGATTAATACTCCTTCTCTGGGGCATATGACGGGAATAAATCTATTAAGTGCATGTTATCTCTTGCATGTTTTTAGATTGTTTTGCTTGAGAACAAGTAAAATATTAAGTTTAGGGATGTGATAAGTCTCTAAAATATAGACTTTCAAAGTATTATATTATATCAATTTTTATTAAATTTTGAAATTTTAATTCAATTTCTTTCCAATTTAACTAAATCATCTTCATGTGTCTAAAATTTGAAATTAACTAGAAAATCGAAAAAGTGATAAGACAATCAATGAAAAGTGATGGGTTTAATTTGGTGTTTAAACCACAAATATGAGAGCTCATGAAATCTCATACAAGCCTGTAACCTATCACACCCTCGTGAGCTGGATGTGCGTGGGGCGCTCGACATGCACGCGGGGCGAGCGACATGCGCGAGCGGGATGCGCGATTGTGCGCAAGCTGGCACATGGTGGCATCGATCAGGCCTTGGATGGGGGCTTGACATCGGATGGTAGTTGGCTACTGTCGAATCTGCGTAGGGAGGATTTCACACTTGATAGGCATTGAAGGAATTGACGAGCACTGAATGCGGATTGATACACGTCAGGCGGATATCCAGGCGCGCACCAAGGGGCATTGATGGACAGACATGATTGTAGGGGATTGAGAGGATCTTGGGAGAATCCAAGAGAATCCAGCATGATCTGCGCTGAGACAGTTGACTTGCCATATGTGGGGCAAGATCTCTCGAAGCAATCTGTTCATAATCATCGGGATTCAGAGCATTAATACTTTCCTTTTCTGGCTGGGGGTATCAGCCAGTGCTTGCCAATATAATGTTGGTTATGAATGGCAGTGAGACACAGACCTCCTAGAGTGAGTTGTTGTTGTGTCCCTGTAGCAGACCTATTTTCTTTGTAAATTGTGAATATAAAGGTTGGGGATTCCTGTAAGTGTGCGCATTCTTGCGGATTGGCCATGTTGCTTGTGAGTGTGTTCGATTGGGTGATTGGTTGGCTAACTAAGTGCGAGACTTAGTGCCATCACAAGGTGCAAAAAAATCATAGTCTGAAATAACCCCGTGACAGTTTGGTATCAGAGCATGTGTTTCGATGGCCGAAACGTTGAGCGAAAGAGTTGCCATCCTTGAGAAGTTGATTGGTGCACCTGCACCAGACGCTACCTCACTCTCGGAGCAAACTGCGCTCCATTCGCAAGCCATTGCAGACCTTCGGCGCGCGATGAGTGACTTCTAGAGTGATCTCACCGATCGCGTCACTGACCTGATGGAGCAGATCTAGTCGTTGGCAGATCGAGTTGGTGACATTGACACGGATGTCAATCTGTTGAAGGTAGTTGTTGGTAACTCGCAGCATGGCGGGAACAATGGGGAGAAATCGTTATCCAAACTGAAGGTGCCCGAGCCAAAGCAATTCTAAGGGAGTCGAAATGCTAAGGAGCTCGAGAACTTCATTTGGAACATGGAGCAATATTTCAAGGCTGCTCGAGTAGATGCGAATAAGCAAGTTTCCATCGCTAGCATGTACCTTGGTGGCGATGTGAAGCTCTGGTGGCGGACTCGGCTCGATGATGATGCGAGAAATGGGCGCACCCCAATCCAGACGTAGGATGCGTTGAAGAAGGAGTTGAGGGATCAATTCCTTCCCATGAACACAGCGTGGCTAGTGAGGGAATCGCTTAAGAAGCTGAAGCACACATGAGCTGTACGAGACTACGTCAAGGAGTTCAGTTCCTTGATGCTGGAAATTAACAACATGTCTGAGGAGGATCGGGTCTTCAATTTTTTGTCAAGGCTCCAGCCTTGGGCACAGGCAGAGTTGAGGCGACTGAAGGTGACAGACCTGCCTTCAGACATTGCAGCGGTAGACAGCCTCAATGATTTTAAACATAGAGCTACTTCCTCCAATACTGACAAGAAGAAGACCAGAGTTGAAGGGAAATAAATCGAGAGGCAATGGCGAAAAGGTCAGTGGGACAAGAAGAGGGATGGTGAGCCATCAAAGACAAAGGGGACGGATCCACCCCAAGGCAAGAAGATAGGGTGCTTTCTGTGTGATGGGCCTACCGTGCGAGAGATTATCCCCGAAGGGAGAGGCTGTCAGCCTTGATCGCCAAAGAGGATTCAGAGTCAGAAGAGGAGAACCCTCGACTCAATCATTGCGGCTATTGAATGCCATCACCGTAGACAAGCGGACTGTCTACAAGGGCTTGATGTATGTGCTAGTGTTGGTGAATGGGCGAGTGGTGCGCGCGATGTTGGACACCGACGCGACCAACAACTTCATAGCGCAGCGAGTGGTGAATCGGTTTGGACTAGTTTTATCCAAGAGCTCCAGTCGAATCAAGGCAGTAAATTCTGGAGCTCAGCCTGTACAAGGAGTCACGACGACAGTGTTGAGAGTGGGTGATTGGGAGAAGTCATGTTCTTTCATGGTCGTGCCCCTTGATGATTTCGAGATTATACTCGAAATGAAATTCTTCGTAGAGGCAAAGGCTGCGCCTCTACCTAGCCATCATGGCTTATGAATTAGTGATGAAGGGCACTCGGGTTTCGTCCAAGCAAAGTATGAGGGACAAGTGGCTGAGAAGCTATTGATGCAATCGACTTCGCAGCTCAAGTCAGGAGTAAAGCGTGGTGAGACGACAATGCTTGTAGCTTTGGTCGAGATCAAACCAGACCATGTTATGGATGTGCCTAACTGCATCGCGAAAGTACTCGAGGAATCCAGCGATGTTATGCCACCCAAGTTGCCCAAGGAGTTGCCATCGCGGTGAAATGTTGACCACCGGATCGATTTGGAGCCGGGAGCGAGACCACCAGCAAAGGCACCCTATCGAATGCCCCCACAAGAGCTGGTAGAGTTGTGTAAACAAATCGACGAATTGCTGGAGGCTGGTCTCGTTCAACCATCGAAGGCCCCATACGGTGCCCTTGTGCTATTTCAGAAGAAGCAAGATGAGTCCCTTCGAATGTGCAGGATTATCGGACGTTGAACAAGGTTACAATAAGGAACAAGTATCCTATACCGAATGTAGCAGACTTGTTCGATAAGTTGACCAAGGCAACCTATTTCACCAAGCTAGACTTGCGGTCGGGGTACTGGCAAGTGCGTATAGCCCCCGGGGACGAATCAAAGATGACCATGGTGACAAGGTATGGGTCGTTTGAGGTTTTGGTAATGCCTTTCGGTCTGACAAACGCCCCAACTACATTCTGTAACCTTATGAACGACGTCCTGTATGAATACTTGGATAGCTTTGTTGTGGTGTACCTGAATGACATTGTTGTGTACGGTGAGACCCTTGATGCATATGTGGAGCACCTTGGGAAGGTGTTCGCTAAATTGAGGGAGCACTCATTGTATGTCAAGAAGGAAAAATGTGAGTTTGGCATGCAGGAGATCTTATTTCTCAGACACAATGTGAGTAAGGGAAAGACCCGCATGGATGAGCAGAAAATCCAGGCGATTGTGGAGTGGTCCTTCCCGAAGACAGTGTCAGAGTTGAGATCTTTTGTGGGCTTGGCTAATTACTATCGACGGTTCATCGCAGGATTTTCCAAGTTGGTTAGTCCCCTCACAGATTTGTTGAAAAAGGGGAAACCATGGGAATGGACAGTTGATTGCGAAGAAGCCTTCGAGAGAGTAAAGGAGGCGGTGACCTCAGAGCTTGTGCTCAGACTGTCGGACTTCGAGAGTCCGTTTGAAGTACACACAGACGCATCGGATAAGGCCATAGGGGGAGTGTTGGTCCATGAGGGACACCCCATAGCCTATGAAAGTTGAAAGAAGTGGAGCAGCACTACTCGGCGCATGAAAAAGAGGTGACTGAGGTGATTCATTGCCTAAGTGTCTGGAAGCACTACTTGTTAGGAACCATGTTCATTGTGGTGACGGATAACGTAGCCAATACCTTTTTCAAAACACAAAAGAACCTGTCTGTCAAGTAGGTAAGGTGGTAGGAGTTTCTTGTCGAGTTTGACTTCACTTGGTTGCATCGTGCGGGATGAGAGAATCGAGTGGCAGATGCATTGAGTCGGAAGGAGGTACAGTCCTTTGTAGCTTCTTTGACCTTGGTCCATTTCGATTTTGCCGAGCGGATTAAGCTAGCTGCCGAGGCAGATGTTGCCTACTGCAAGACTAGGCAACAAGTCATAAATGGTGTTGTTCGAAAGTATTGGGTCGAAAATGATCTCCTCTACGCAAAGAGAGGTAGATTATATGTCCCTAAAGGCGGGGGATTGAGGCGCGAGTTGTTGAAAGAGACCCACAATCCCCAATGGGCAGGACATCCGGGTGTGGAAAAGATGTTTGCCATAATATCAAAGAATTACTTCTGGTCGAAGATGCTGGAGGACATTGAGTTGTATGTCCGCACTTATCTAGTGTGTCAGCTAGACAAAATCGAGAAGAGGAAGCAGGCTGGGCTGCTTCAACCGCTACCAATACCAGAGGGACCTTGGGAGTCTCTTTCTATGGATTTTATAGTAGGCATGCCAGTGGTAGATGGAATGGGATCCATCTTGGTAGTGGTCGATCGTTTCTCTAAGTATGCAGTCTTCATTGCAGCGCCTCAAGTTTGTACTGCAGAACTAGCCGCGGAGCTGATGTTCAAATATGTGGTGAAAGTATTTAAACTCCCTAGAGACATTGTCAGCGATCGAGATGCTCGGTTCACTAGTAAATTCTGGACGGTTTTGTTCAAACTGCTGGGTTCAGAGTTGAAGTTCTCCACCGTAAACCACCCGCAAATAGATGGCTAGACGAAGCAGGTAAATGCTTTGCTGGATGAATACTTGCGGCACTATGTGATCGCAAGTCAGCGAAATTGGTTGAATTTACTTGATGTTGCCCAATTTTGCTACAATCTGCATAAGTCTTTTGCAGCAGGTTTGAGCCCTTCGGAGCTAGCATTTGGGCGTTAACCTTTGACACCTGCCGAGGTAGTCAAACAACAAACGCAAGGAAGTTGCCCAGCTGCGTACAAATTTGCCTGTGATAAACATGAGCTCATTGATCAGGCACGGGACAGCTTGACTATGGCACAACAGCATATGAAAGAGTATGCAGATCGACACAAACGGCCCTTAGAGTTTCAAGAAGGGGACCTTGTGCTCTTAAAACTCACACCTCAGATATGGAAGAAGGTGACAGACAAGCGATACCATAAGGGTCTTGTCCAGAAGTATGATGGGCCATTTAAGGTAGTCAAGTGAGTAGGGAATGTGGCCTATCGGCTTGAACTACCCGCAAGTATGAAGATTCATCCGATATTTCATGTAAGCTTCCTTAAGCCATTTCATCAAGATGAGACGCGTGAGCAAGGGAAGAGAGCTCCTTCAACTGTTCGGAAAGAGTTCCAAAAGAAGTTGAAGGAGATTCTCGCTCACAACACTCAAGGTGCAAGCAGCAAAAATAGGCGTACTGATTTTCTTGTGCAATGGGAAGATGGAAGTGAGTCATGGGAAAGGGATGTAACACTATGGCAGTTTGAAGACCAAATGCAGGCGTACTTGGAAACCCTCCCGACGAGGACGTCGGCTCCATCCGGTAGGGGAGAGTTTGTCACACCCTCGTGAGCTGGATGCGCGCGGGGTGCGCGAGATGTGCGCCTCGCGCCACATGCGGGCGCGGGATACGCGATTGTGCGCAAGCTGGCACATGATGGCATCGATCAGGCCTTGGATGGGGGCTTGACATCGGATGGCAGTTGGTTGCTGTCGAATCTGCATGGGGCAGACTTCACGCTTGATAGGCATTGAAGGAATTAACGAGCACTAAATGCGGATTGATACGCATCAGGAAGATATCCAGGCGCACATCAAGGGGAATTGATGGACAGACATGATTATGGGGGATTGAGAGGATCTCGGGAGAATCCGGGAGAATCCGGCATGGTCTGCGCTGAGACAGTTGACTTGCCATATGTGGGGCGAGATCTCTCGAAGCAATCTGTTCGTAATCATCGAGATTCAGAGCATTAATGCTTTCATTTTCTGGCTGGAGGTGTCAGTCAGTGCTTACCTATATAATGTTGGTTGTGAATAACAGTGGACACAACCCGTGACATAACCCACCATGAAGACTACATTAAACCAACTCTAACAAGACCTGGCAGGAAAGAAACAAAATCGGACTGCTTTTGGAATATAAATAGAAACTAAAAAGAAGGTGGCCGACTTGGACTAATGGGCTGACTTGGAGAGTCCAAAGGAACAAATTTTTTTATAACTAAATTTTTTAAACTCGATTCACCTTTCCCATTCCACTCACTAAGAGAACCATTTCTACTCTCTCCATAAATTCTCTTAACTCTTTTTTTATTTAATCTCTCTGAGATCAAGATTATCTCAAATAAATCCTTCAATATATTCATCTTACGTTATTTGATATCATTTATGTTTGTCGAAGATAGGATGAATTTTGCGTTTGGGTTGCGTTTGGGGTTTAGGGAAGTCTCTGCCCGAGGCTCACGGCAAGATCCTGATTTGCATCAACTTTCAGTCTTAATGGTTACAGGTTGATATCATTTATATTATAACTTGACCTTTTAATGGTTACAGGTTGACAGATAGGCAGTGATACTTCAATTTTCAGTCTTCAATCAAATATCGGATCTAGGATTAGAATTAGGGTTAGCAAAAGAGGGGAAACCCGAAAATGGAAGGCTAGGACCCGAACACGAGTTGCCCGAACTTGATGGCAATACTCAGAAGGTGAAATCTAATTTGGATTTTGCTTTTCCTTGTTTGTTAATTGCTTGGTTTGCTAATTCCTTTTCTTTTGGCAGATGTAAATAGGAGGGAAGATTTGTTTGACCGTGCATTTCAGGCCACTTTGGGCAAAAATTGGTACGCTGAATTTTAGGTTTTCTTTCTTTCGAACTTGGTGGTTTTAACCTGCTGAATTTTATGCTATCATGATTTATTTCGGTATGGAGGAAATTAGGAATATAGAAAGTAGAAGAATTTAACTTGGTATTTTACTTGTTTGTAGTGTGCTTTTACTAATCTAGCTTTTAGGTTCGATGGGAAATTAAGTAGTTGTCTATGTACTTATGAGGAAGATTTGAACTTTGATCAAGTAGAGGAAGTTTGCATGAAATTGTCTTGATTCATAATCATTGTTTGAAAAATTCCAGTTTAAGTACACCAATCATCCGTGAACTATTTCTTAATGATCAATTTCATAGTTGAATAGAATATTTGTCCTTTCAAGAACTTCATGCTTTCAGTGTTTTTCCAATACAGGCAAATGATTCAAAATGTTAGTTCTTGCTGATGCAGTCTAATAGGTAGCAGCAAAACTAGGTTGAGTTTGATTGAAAAAAGTTGGAAGAAATAGAATCTGAAGTAGAGGAATAAATAGAGGGCAATTCTGAGCAAGCCATGAGCCTTAAGAGTTGAAAAAGAGATTTTAATGGGTTAGAATTATGCAACATTGATGTCAGATGGCCATTTCATTCCAATATAGTCTAGTTTAAAATGCAGTATTCTTTGTCATCATACTTGTTTAACTCCATGAATAGGTGGCCTACATTGAATGAGAAATGGAAGTTCAAGGATCTGATTGCTCAAATCTTTATTAATGGATTAACTGGAATTCAGCGATGGTTTTAAGGATAACTGCGTTTATAATCCTTTTGCAGTTATTCATATTGTTTCTGCTGGAATAGTTACTCAGTTGTTTTATCTTCTCCAATCTTGTTGTGCAGTCCTAAGTTTGGTATAGCACATGCTCTTTGTTTGGGTCTTGCTCCATGTCTCACTGCAGAGATTCCCATTCTTGTGGACTATGGTATGATCAAGCATAAGGATGATGCAGCCTCATATAATGAGTCTTAGCATTTCTGATGATAAAGCTGTACCGTGAGTTTCAGAAGTATATGCTCAGGCATAATTATACAGTTTTATAGGGTAGCTCTTGAAAGTGTCATATTTATCTGTACTATGATCAGATGGACAATGTTGAAACTTCTTGATTTCTTACTTCTAATATTATTTTTGAATACATTTGTCACGATTGTGTTTCAAGTCTATGTCAAAGAGACCCAAAACTGGATTTGGTAATTGATTATTCACAGTGGTAACCTTCTTAAAATTGCTGCAGGATGAAAGAAAAAGGAACTTATACATCAATAATTCATCTTCACACACACACACAAAAAAAAGGAACTAGTAACATTCATTTTATAGGTTTATTTCCATAAATTACTTATAGTAAACAAGAATTGGAAATTGTTCTTACAGAGACTGGTACACATGCTGTAATAACAAGTTGAAGTGAGCTCAATCTTTCTAAGCTTTGCTTTGGCAAAGTAATTAAACTAGGACACTCAATGATTTCCAGATTCGCTAGACGGATTAGATTTGCTAATCCAGGAGGCAAACTTTCTTGCATCTTGCACCAACCTCTTTGAAGTGAATTTGCGAGGGAAAAGAAACTCTTTACTCCCAGAAATTCACTTTCAGGAGCACGTCCAAACTCCCAAAAATTCATTTCCGGGAGTTTCGAAAACAGTGTAAATTTTGGGTTTTTTCATCTGAAAACTAACGAAAAATCCAAAACAATGATTAAGTAATATCATAACTCCGCAACAATCTCTTTCATGTAATCTGTATTGTTTCTTGTTCATTCATAAAGTAATTTTTTTATTGAATTATCAGAAATGTAATTCATTTTGGGAGATTTGAAAGAGGAAGAGTAGATTTTGAGGTTTTTGTTTTATAATGAGAAAAGAGTTTGTTTAGGTTGTGTATAAAATTTAAGGGGTCAAAATGGTAATTTCATTTAAGGTATTTTGGTATTAAAAAAGTTTCATTAAAATAGGATGTGTTTAGCAAAATATAGGTTGTGTTAAGAATTTCTCAAAGAAGAATGAACCTGCCGGAAGGGAAGGTGGATGCATGACACAGTCCATCTTGACCATTTACTGCAATTAGTTCTTGACTGTCTGTTTTCCCTGCGCTTTCAATTTCAAGTTCCTTCATTGTTTTCCATTCAGTTTCTGCTTTAAATTACTGCTCTAATACTTTCTGGTTTACACAAGAATAATGTAGTATAGATTTAAATAAAGTTTTGATTAGATTATTAATCTGTTTTACATTTTCTGCATAAGTATACTGTTTTCTATTACACATTGTTTCGTTGTTTTGCTACGGCTTTGGCTGATTGGGTTGTATTTGGGCTGCGTAAGAGGCAAGTCTAGAGACTAATCTGCTGTTTCAGAGAGATTTTGCTGGTTGGAGATTTCAGCTGAGTGACAGACAGCTTCGGTTCCGTCATCGCTGGACATCCTCTGTTTTTCTGTTTCGTTTCAATTTCCTTCATTGTTTTCCATTTAGTTTATGCTTTAATTTACTTCTTTAATATTTTATACTTTGAAAAAGAATAATATAGTTAAGTTTTAGAATAAAGCTTTATTCCTTTGTTGATTGAATTCCTTGATTTTCTTACGGCCATTATGATTTAAATTGTTTTATGCCGTGTTCGGTTTCTGCACATTGTTCTGGATTCGTTTCTGGTTTGTTTTGGTGTGTGCTATGCTGCTTGCTGGTTTTACTTCTTCTTGGTGCAAGACATGCTGCTGTGAAGCTGCTCATTGCTGCTTTGTTGCTGCTGCAAGGTTAAGCGGTGCAAGGTGGCTGCAGTACCGGAAGTGATTGCTGGAATGTTGCTAGTCTGTGGCAGGGAAGCAGGAGGTGGCGTGCTAGGGCAGAATATGGTGGTTTCCTGGCTGGTGGCGTGGCAAGAACGGGCTGAGTAGAGCAGGATGCAGACGCATGCCGTGGGCATTGTGGCTTCGCATGGCTTTTACATTAAGCAGGAGGCGGCATGGCTGAAGCAAGGCATGGCAATGCAATGGAGAGAAGACAGCTCCAATTTGCAAGGTTCTTTTAATAGTGTTTAATGTTGTTCTTCCATGGTATTACTTTTAAAGTTGTTCCAACAATTTAATAAAGTATCTTGGTTGTAGTTTAGTTTCATATCTTATTAGATATTAGATTAGATTAGTTTAGTTTTTTTTCATAATTTTAAGTTAGCTACGGCTTTTAAATTTTAGTTTAGGATTAAATTTAGTTTTATGTAATTTTATATTTAACTTATTTTTTTCATGCATTTTAACTTTATTTTTATTGAGTTTTGATTTGATTTGATTTGATTTTATTTTATTTTTACTTGGTTAATTTGAAAATTCAATTGTTTGAATAAATTTAGGATGATCAATTTTAGTAATTAACTAAAATAATTTTAGTTAATTCTCGTGGAACGATATTTGAACATACCTTCGTATTACTTGTAGACCTAAATACTATTTAGGGTCAATAAACACTCAAGTGGTCTACCAAATGAAACACGCACTTCGGATCATATTCAATGAACTTTTGTCTAATTAGCATCTACATGATATCTTATCTTTTTATTTCAATCTATGAGAACAATTACTTATTTCATAAGTAAAGAAGCTTAGCATGTACCAATCTTTAAGCATTATTAATGTCTTGTCGCAACAGTACAATGAGCAGAAATAAATTTTAAGAACTAGGTTTTGATGTATAAAAGTTTTCATAATTGTAACTGTATTACAAATCGCTTGCATAGTTTTTGTTGTTCTATGAGCTTCACTTCATCTTGAAGTCATTATGTTTTAGTATAATTGACTGAGATGGTAAAGGAAAACATTTTATGGGACTTTTTAAGTGAACATATTTTGCTATACCATGTGTCTTACCAAGTGAATTAACTCTTGAGTATACACTAACATTATCTTCGCCAATAGTTTCCATAGTGTCCCTTACGGTAGAAGATATCAGAGATGTAAATACAGTGAATGCTGCTGGAGTAGAGGTAGTGAGTGAAGGGCACCTGATGGTCATACATTGAAACTAAATATACTGATGCTTGTTATGATGATAGGCTAGGAGCGGCGAGGCTAGGAATGTTAATAAGGTTATATTAAGTGCAGTAATTAAAGTTTTCAATGTTAAATCACCTATGTTTGTTAAAGTCAAGGCTATTTTCTTTGGCTTAAGAATTGCTGTAACGCTCAATTGGCAATCATGGAGAACTCTAAGGCCGGTGAATCTAATTGGGAAAGGACAGGTATTATTATTGACATTTTTTACCTAACTTGTACTTTTGTTTGTTGTGATTTCCATTATATACAGAGAAAGACCAACTCCCTTGCACATGATATAGCAAAAGAATGTATAACAGGTCAACAGAAACTGTGGCAGAATGACCAATCTCCATTATATGTAATACTGATGTTGCCAACTTGATTTAATGAAATTTCTTTTATTATGGATAGAAAAAAAAGTGAATAGATGTGTAAAATCTAATTTATCTTAAGAATATTAACATAGTCTTTCACTCGATTTTTTTTCAAAATGGTCTATTTAGTTGGCGAAAAAATTGAAGCAAGATGTAGAAAAGAGAAGTAAAAATAAATATTAAATTTGAAGAAGAAAAAGAAAAAGCTAGACATGGTTTTGGAGCTTTAGTTTGTACGATAATGATGTTGTTGAGGGGCTCCCAATTTCGAAGGCAGGAAAGGAGTATTGAACAAGGCTGGCGATTAGCCATGGAAATTGCGTGCAAGCATAAGCTAATACAAACACAAGCCGACATTGAAATCAAATTAGATTTAAATTCAATTCAAAACTATTGTATTATTATTCAAATGAGCAAAGTCCGATTTTGCTTCGAAATAAGGTGACTGCAATAAAATAAATCATGATTTCTTTTTCAATATGATCCTGCCAGCCGAGGAAAACTTAAATTGTGAGCAAGAACTAAAAATAAACAAATAAACAAATTAGGTTATTTTCAATTTCTTAGACGCCGTTGCCGTGCCCGTCACAATCAGAGCAAAGCAGTGACATGATAAAGTTACCCGCTAAAATGGCCGTGTGTCGAAAATTGTCATTTTCACGTTATATATATATATTACAAATTTCGTTTTCCCTTCGCTTTCCAGGTGTATTGGCATAGAGACGTGAAGGAAAAGAAAATATTGAAAATTTGAGGGGAAAAAAAAACATTTTCCTTATTTTTTTTTAAATTATTAAATATCTTTTTTAATAAATTGGAATTGGAATTATTTTTTCTCCAAAAAAATAATTGGTGTATAATAATGATAACCATTAACCATCGAGTGAGCTAAGTTAGCAAATTAAAAAAAAAAATCACTAAGTATATTAAAGCTTAAAATATGAAAAAAGCCCAATACATAATAATTCTCTTTTTTTTTTTTTGGGTACACTTGGATATCATCCCTATTTAAATCCAGATTCAAGTATAATCCGAACTTGGAACAATAAAGAAAAATTTTTCTAAAAAGGATTTTTAAATAAATTGTGTAGAGATTTTTTTTACTTAGTTTTATAACTGGCAAAAAGGGGAAAGAAAATTCTTGTGTGAAATTAATTAATTATTATAGCATAAAGTAACAGGACAGCTTAAGGATCTCTTCTCACATCAAATCTAAATACTAAGAGGCTGTTCGAGATTATTTCTTACTTTTCGTTTTTTTTTTTTTT
Source organism: Firmiana major (assembly GCA_033439115.1). Taxonomy (NCBI): domain Eukaryota; kingdom Viridiplantae; phylum Streptophyta; class Magnoliopsida; order Malvales; family Malvaceae; genus Firmiana; species Firmiana major. The sequence goes on from CM065905.1 coordinate 48,872,460, forward strand.
TTGAAAATTTTATTTTTGTTTCATGTCATTTTATTTTCAAAATTTGAAATATAAAATATGTTTGATTAATATTGTTACATATTGAAAATAAATATTTAAACTTTTTCATGAATAATTGTTAAATAATAATTTATTTTATAAATAAAACTTATATTAAATGATATTATTAACATAATATCAAATAATATTATTTTATATTATATAATTGTAACATTAAATATCATCAATTAATCATATTAGAATTTAATATAATTTAAATAATATTATAATTAAATATAAAAATTTAATAACTTAATTATTTAATTTTAATTTTTTAAATTAATAAATTAATAAAATTATGACTTATATATTAAAAATATTAATTAATAAATTATAAATTATAAATTATACTCAATAATATTATGTGATTTACTTATATTATATTTCATAGTAATAGCGATATATTATTGTTGTGTATGATAATAAAAATAATAAAAATAAAAATAAAAAATAAAAGCGCGTCATGTGGCGTACGAAGAAAACATGTGAGAGATCGGGTCTACCGCCTTGAAAACAGTATTGTGGGAGACATAAATTATGCAGTTTGGACAATTTTGTCCTTAAATATCTTTGATTCTACAGGACTCAAAAAACAGTAAAAAATACTCAATTAGTGGATAACTACGTAATTGAAGGTGGAATTAATCCCTATAAATAAGGGTCATGTATGATTTATGAAATGAATACTCTATTTTCTCTACAGAAACTCTGCCTAAATTCCTTTCTGACTTAAGTATCGGAGTGCTTACACAGGGAACAACTTCTGCGTCCCTCTGATCATTCTTTTTCTTGCAGAGTCTCTGGTAACATGTGATACTAAAATCGAAGTGAGGACGTCAAAAGTAATATAATATTTAATAGTATTGTTTATTAAAATAATAATGAATTAAATTAAATAATAATGCATAATAATATTATCTATAAACATACTATGTTTATGTGAAATTATATTATTTAAAATAAAGATATTTATACAATTTTAAATTAAATAATATTTTAATTTTATAATATTGTAATGAATTTTAGATTTAATTAATTTTCATATTTTTTCATATGTTAATTATTAAAATAAATATATTAATTTTAAATTATTTATTTTTAATTAAATATTATTTTATATTAAAATTTAATATTATTTTTATTTACAAAATTAATTAATTTCATTTTATAAAATAATACATTATATCGTTTACACTGATAAATAGTGCAAAAAATGAATGAATTAATATTTTATATACCGTTAGTATAATTTTTTGACTCATAACTGATATTAGAATGATAACATATGTTTTATTTTATTTATTTTTATTTTTAATATATTTAAATGATATGTTTCATCATTCTAATATTTCGTAGAATGAAAAACTCTTCTAACGGTATATAAGATAATTATTAAAAAAAATGTTTTTGAAAATAATACCAATAAAAAATTCTAATTTTCAAAAATTTTGAAAATTTTCGTATTCAATTTTTTTTTTTTAAAAATACCACACATATTTTTCAAATGTTATTTTCAAAAAAAATGAAATTTTTTTTACGTGTAAGTACACGGATAAGCATAATTGACTTGTCTTTGGGAAATTTCCTTTTCGGTACATCTTTGATCTTTCCTTCGTTTTCTTTATGTTATCAATATTAGGATTAGTCGCCTCACAATATAATATTTGTTGAAAAATTTTATTTTTGGTAATTTTAATTATAAAACAAAATTATGTTTTTTGAAGGAAAATAATTTATCCAGAAAATAGAAATATATACTTAAATTAGTGGCAACTTAATTAACTTATTACTCCCATCAAAATTCCTGTTGTATATATGATTATTGGTGTTTCAACTTGAATGAGATTCATTTAATATAATTTTTTATTAATAATATATAAAGTGTTCGGCAGCCGAAAATTTAAACTCATCGTCTCCTATGCCCCCACAAAAAAGAAATTAAAATGTAGTTTAAATTTTTAGTGAAGCATAGAAGAGCAAGCGGCCTAAACGTCTACATTTCTTTTCTTATGTGGAGTCTAGCCTTCATAAATGAGCAAGGCATGGAACACATACCTCTGAATAAAATTCAATATTCATTTTCCCACATTCGAAGGGATTTTCGGATTTTATTATGAAAATTCTGTTTTCTAGAAAACAGGAAGCCGCTGGCAATGGCTAAGCCTAACCCTCAAGTCGTTTGTCTTTGTTTAATAATGTAAAGTTTAATTATGCAAATAATAAATTAAATATAAAGTTAAAAAATGTAATTATTTAATATTATTTTTATTATATAATAAATTAATAAAATTATAAATTATATTCAATAATATTATGGAATTTACTTATATTAATATTAAATTACTTAATAATATATATTCTATTTAATGTTTAATAAGTTATTTAATTATACAAATAATATTATTTAATGCTAAGTATTCATTTATTTACTAATATTAAAATATTTAATAGTAATAGTGCTATATTTTAAATTTAATTGAAAAATAATATAATATTAAATAATATTGTTTATTAAAATAATAATGAATTTTGAGAACAACAGAAACGAAAACCTTCTTCCTTTCAATCCGTTTGAAAAATTTCTTTTTTGTTTTCCTTTTCTTACAAAGTGTTACCACAAATATATTTTTAATTCTATTTCAAAAAATCTAAAAACAAATAAAAATCAGAAAATGAAAACAATTTCATATGCAGCTATGAATTTGTAAAATTATTTAGGTTAAATATTGTTAAATTAAAATGAGTATAGGTATAGGGTAAGGGAATAATATCCTATCCAACTATTTTTATGTGCGCGGATAAGCATAATTGACTTGCCTTTGGAAAATTTCCCTTTTAGTACTTCTTTGGACTTTGATCTTTCCTCCATTTTCTTTATTTCATCAATATTTGGATTACTTCCTTCAGGAAATTCACAAATATATTATTAGTTGATAAAATATTAAATTTTTAGTTTCAATTCTTTATTATTTTTTTGGTAATTTCAATTATAAAAAAAGTTACGTTTTTTTGAAGGAAAATAATTTTTCCTGAAAATACAAATTTTCTTAAATTAGTTGTAACTTAATTGAATTTATAACCCTCTCTTCTTACTTTATAACTTTTTTATTTTTTATTAAACTTAAATCATAATTTCATTTTTTCAATTTTATTAAAACTTAACTCACTTGATTAGAATTGATCTTACTATTCCTTCAAATTAATTCCTAAACCTTTACTTTTCTTTTATTATGTGAAGTCAAACTTTCATAAATGAGGAAGGCATGAAACACATGCCTCCGAATAAAATTCAATATACATTTTCCCAAACCCAAAGGGGTTTTCGGATTTTATTATGAAAATTCTGTTTTCTAGAAAACAGGGAGCCGCTGATTGTGGCTAAGCCTAACCCTCAAAGTCATTTGCCTTAGGCAAGCAGCCATCAATCGGTCAACTGATTAATCTCATTCCTTAACTCATCAGAAGCTTCAGACTTCAAACTTCAAACTTCAGACTTTCAAATTGAGAAGGCTCTGGAGTCTTTTGAAATTCAACCAAGCCCACCCTTAAATGTACCTCTCTCAACCTCTCTGTTTTCGTCACCAAACTCTCCCTCGTCTTTCCTCTGTCCCCTTCCACTTCAACATCGAAAATAAGCCCCTCTTTTTTCCTCTCCCTCGCTCGAAACAGATCCAGAAACACATGGGTACTTTGGTGGGGCATGTTGCACCAGGTTTTGCCTTCTTTGCTCTTGGTTTTTGGCATCTCTTTAATCACATCAAGCTCCATTCTCTCAACCCAAATTCCTACACATCTTCCCCTTGGTTCCCCACATCAAAATTAAGGTACATAGAGCTGTTCCTGATAATGGTAGGCTCCTGCATCTCCATATCCATGGAGCTCTTTATTGGGCCTGAAAGGCACCAACCTTTTGATCCTGATGGAACCATCCCATCAAATCATCTCCACAACTTTGAGCACTCTGCCATATCAATGACTTTCTTCACTTATGCAGCTTTTGCTATAATCCTTGATAAAATTAGCCCCCAAGCTAAGTATAGCCTAACACAGTTTCTTGGAGCAGTAGCCTTTGCCCAGCAGCTATTTCTCTTCCACCTTCATTCAGCTGATCACATGGGTGTCGAGGGTCAATATCACTTGCTTTTACAGATTTCCATAGTTGTGTCTTTAGCCACCACCCTCATGGGAATTGGTCTTCCCAAGAGTTTCATGGTCAGCTTCATTCGGTCTCTCAGTATTTTGTATCAAGGGCTGTGGCTCATAGTCATGGGGTACATGCTCTGGACTCCAGGGTTGATTCCCAAAGGCTGCTTCATCCACTCTGAAGTGGGTCACCAGGTTGTTAGGTGCCCAAGCGATGAGGCACTACACCGAGCTAAATCATTAGTAAATATTCAATTTAGCTGGGCCTTGATAGCCGTCACCATTTTTGCGATGGCTTTCTATTTGGTTTTGGTTAAATTATATGGAGAAAAGGTCAAGTATTCGGCATTGACAAAGGAAGACGACCTGGAAGATGATGTTGAATCTCAAAAGGACAGCAATCATGGAGAGCCAAGAAGCTTTATTCGTATGGGAAAGGGCTATGAAGTTATGGACATAGAAAGGTAGATTCAAGAGAAATGAATTGGAAGAATTAGAGGTGAAATAGATGTGTAGAAAGTTAGTTTGGTTCAAATCCCACTTCGTTTTAATTAAGCTTTGCAATAATTCGAGGCTTAATAACACCAAAATGTGTTGTGGGGACGGGGGTTTGAGAAAAAAGTGCGTTACCCAGGGGCCGGGGAGTCGAGAAGGTGGTGTGAAATTGTTTGGTTTGACTTCATGGGGGTTTGTGTTTGGTTTGGGTTTGGGTTAGGGTTAGGGTGATTTCATTGTGGCAGGTGTACAGAAATTTGGTAAAACAGAAAGGAATATAAATATGATATGTTGAAAGCAACTAGATAAAGTTCCATTTTGAATTGATTGTAAAATTTTTTTATAGATTTAGGCAATCCTCAGCTATTTTGTTCAGATTTGAAACCACGTTAGATTTAAAACAATCAATCAACCTAACAAGGATGCATACACTGAACTCGACTGAGTTAATAACAGGTTAATAATATTCATGAAGAGAATTTGGTACACTGAATTTTTATCTGTCATATGTGTGTATGCCTCGTTTTTTCTTTATAAAAAAATAAAAGCAGTAGCTTTCTGCTTCCTTGCACAAGCAAGAAATTAACCACCCCATCTTTTTCTAATTGTATTATAGATACCTCCAACAAAGGAGGCTGATTCTGCCACCTTGCCTTCAATTCAAATTTGGTGAACTTTCTGAGCAATCTAACATGTTGGAAAATGATATTGGATGAGAAACATTATGGACTTATCCATCTATAAAATAATATATAAAATAAAGTGTGCATTGATTTTGTGAATAGTAAATTAGGAATTTGACGATGTTAATCATGGGAAGGATAATACGCCACTGCAATTGACAGGTCAGATTTGAAGTTCCCACAAGCAGGAGATTATTTTAGTTTAGGATAAGATATGCATCAGCGAGGTCATAGCCCACAAGCCAATCTCCTTTTTTTTTCTTAAAAAAAAAAACAGAATGTTTATTAAAGATTATTATTAAATTTTTTATTATTGAAAATTTTAAAATTTATAAACTGGATTAAGATAATAATATATATTTTTAAAAAAAATATTAAAAAAGTAAAATAAAAATATATATTATTATTTTAATTTTATTTTTAAAATTTTATTGATCATATATTCGATAATTTATAATTAATTAGTTTTAATTATCAAAAAGAAACAAAGAAGGGTTTAGAAAGTTGTGTGAACGAGAAGAAATGAAGAATGAATCGGGTGGACAGGACTCTTAAATACGTGTTACTTATATATATATATATATATGTGTGTGTGTGTGTAAGACCGAGGCTGTATGACTCTGATCAAGTCTACAGCGATATCATGACGATGGATAGATGTCGATGTTGTGCCTCTTTTGAGGATGCCTTCCTTGATGATGATTTGATGTGACGTGATGTGCTTATGATGTTTTTATCTGAGTTTTATTAAATGCCTAGTCTCGACTACTTTGATGAATGACGTGTTTTGATGACTGTAATTTCTATCACGAATTGAGATTTGATGTTATGATGAAAATGTGAATTTTATCATGTAAATTGTGATGATGCAAATCGATGCCATTATTATTATCATTATTTCCATAAACGTTTTACATGCTTGAATACTTCTATCATATTTTTACATGCCCAAATGATGAGTTGTGATGTGATGATGATTTTATAAATCTCCCTTATCCTCCTTACTGAGCTATTTGAGAGCTCACCCTTTTCTCCCCCCCCTCCAAATTACTTGCAGTGATCGAGCTAGTACCTGTCGCGTACGTGATATAGGCTGGTGGACAAGATCTCCTCAGGCTATCGCTTGTACATGCACAAGGTATAAATTCAGTTCATTTTGTACCCAGACAATGATGTAATACAGACATTTGTGTTAAGTATTATTGGGATATAATTAGGACGATATGAAGAGAATGAATTGAGTTTTGTGGGTTGATTCTTTTTGGATATTACGTATTTGATTTTATGAAGTAAAAAATTATGTAATCATGGGGATAACGATTTGTTATAAACATAAGTAATTAAATGACACTGTACAGGAATGCATCTTGAGAAAGAAGTTTAATGCAAGAAAAAGTTTAAATTTGTCATATTTTTCGCGCTTTCGGGATGTCATAGATTTATTTGGTATCAGAGCAAAGGTTGCCTAGTACTGTCAGTGACGAGTAATTGTAAATAGATTACATCCCAATAGTCTGTATTGTCTGTAATGAATTGAATTTTACGGGTAAAATTATGATTGATGCTTAATGCATACGCATAAGTACGTAAGAGATAAGAGATGAGCGGGAGACGAGGTCGTCCCGGGAGGCAGGCGCAGCCACCTTCACCACCTGAACCACAGCTGGAGAGTCATAACTCTCGAATTAATCGACTTGAGTAGGATGTGCAACAGGGGTTTGAGCAGATGGCGGCGCTATTTGCGCAACATTTCAAGGCTAATGCCTCAGGTACCACACCTACCTCGGTTCCTACACCACTAATGGATCCGCCCAACACCTCCTATACAGACTGACCCAGTACCACTCGTCGCTCAACCTCCGACACAAACCAGGCTCGATGATGGAGGTAAGGACCAGTTGAAGTGTCACGCCCCGAAAACGCGAAAAATCGGGCAAATTTAAAACTTTTTACTCAACAATTCACAATTAAGAGTGCATTCCTGTGCAGTGTCATACATCATCATACTTATCATACCTCAGGATCTCGTCATTAAATAGTATATATCATATCATATACATTACTCGATCTTAAGTTAATTAATCCTAATACATCCCATACAATGTTATACATCAAGTGTCTGTAATTACAATAATTGTCTGGGTACATGAAAAGATAAATGATACCTTAAAACACAATATATAGCCTGGAGCTCAAGTCCTCCACTAGCCACTACTCCGTACGTCGCAGGGAAACCCTTTTTCACTTGAAGAAATCTGGGGGGAGGAAAACAGGGTGAGCTTCTAAATCGCTCAGTAAGGGGGGTAAGGGACTTGTTATATAAACCATAATGCACATCGTAAAATATTTATGTGACGCCCCGGAATCGCGAAAAATAGGACTAATTTAAAACTTTTTACTCATTAATTCACAATTAAGGGTGCATTCCTGTGCAGTGTCATACATTATCATAATTATCATGCCTCAGGATCTCATCATAATATAGTATATATTGTATTATATACATTACTCAAAAGTTAATTAATCCTAATACATCCCGTACATCATTATACAATGAATGTCTGTAAATATAACTCTAGTCTGGGTACATGAATATTAGATATCTACCTCAATACACAAAATACGGCCTGGAGCTCAAGTCCTCCACTAGCCTCTAACCCGTACGTCGCAGGGAACTCACTTCACTTGAAGCGATCTGGGGGGAAAGAGAAAACAGGGTGAGCTTCCAAATCGCTTAGTAAGGGGGGTAAGGGAACTCAGTTATATAAACCATATCACACATTACAAATATGTATTTGTTTATGAAGCTCATTTGAAATCGTAGCATGAAAGATTCTCAAAACATCATCATCTCATAACTCATAAATCATTTGAAAACATGAAGGTAAAAAGGCTCAATATCGAGCACTCACAAGCATGTGTAAATATATGCGATAATGGTTGTTCTCAAAATACGTGATAAAAATCACCTCAGTAAATAGCACGTGACAAGGTCACAAAACACAACTCATGTGTAAAACGAGACTAGGCAACAAAACTCAATTAAAACTCGTCATGGCACATCAAATATGTAATCTCCTCTGGGTGCGCATCCCAGGCATCCTCGTATAGAGGGAACGTCGACAATATGGTCGTATGCATGATATATTGGACTTATATGTTACCAGAACAAGGCCCGACCTTACATGCTACCAGAGTAATGCCTCACCTCATGCACACTATCACGTGGTCCCTGGGTCGATTCCCAGGCGGCCCACTCTCTCGATCTTACATGCTACCAAAGCAAGGCCATCCAGCGTTACCAGAACGGGGGTCATCTCACGTTACCAAAATGGAGGCATCTCTCGTTACCAAAACGGAGGCATCTCTCGTTACCAAAACGGAGGAATATCGAACTTACATGCTACCAGAGCAAGGCCTCCCAACGCTACCAAAGCGGAGGAATAATCGGATTTACATGTTACCAGAACAAGGCCTGTGGTCCCTGGGTCGGTTCCCAGGCGTCCCACTATATCGGTCTTTCATGCTACCAGAGCAAGGCCCGATGTGTATTCAACATGACACGCCTAAGTCTCAATCATTAGCCATTATCTTATAAAACGTTATGCCTTCACGTAGAACTCATAATGGTTTTCTCTCGTAAAACTCATTTAAAACATTTGTGTACTCAACACAAAACATATTAAAACCGAGTTCCAACCAGCAAAACACGCACACATTTTCTCAAATCTCAATATCGCCTTAACGTAGAGCCCAATTTACTTTTCACGCAAACTCAAAGGTTTATAAAGCAATTTCACACTCAGCTTATAAACTCATAAAATAATGGGCTCCAACCAGCTATAAAAACCGTGTGCAATTATATCACAACACAACACCAAACATGCTTGTATTCTCAAATCATGGTTCATGCTACAACAATTCATCAAAACACATACACAAATGGTTTAGTTTTCCCTTACCTCTTTGCACCTCGTATAGTGCAATCGTTTCCCCCGTATCACGGACTAGCCTCGCATTCCACTCTGGAACTCTCGAGCCAAAACTTGTGGAGAGCTTATCGCTTGCTTTGATTCGATCCGTCTTTCGATTTTCAAGTATGTTGTTCTCCCTTGGGTGAGGAACAACTTTCCTTCTTGCCACAACTTCTGATTTGGACGAAAATGAGTGCTTTGGATGAGTGAGAAAGCTAGGGCTCAGTGAAAATGGGGGTTGGAAGAGAGAGAAAGTGAAATTGCAGGAGAAAGCAGGGATTCCTTATATAGACTGAGGGTAGGAGATCGATCTGGCTCTTGATGAGATCGATCTGCATTTGAATTTGGGGACGATTTGAGGTAATTTATGCCTAGGAGATCGATCTGTCGAGGGGTGAGATCGATCTCTTTATGGCTTTATGAGATCGATCTGCGCCTTGGGGGGATCGATCTTCTCCCAAACAGAAACATTTGGAGATCGATCTTCTCTCAAATAGAATCATAAGGAGATTGACCCTCTTCCATTGGAGATCGATCTGCTCCTTAAATTCCTCCTTCCTTGTCATTCTTAACTCACCAGATCGATCTCTCCTTCTCCCAGATCGATCTGTCCTCATAACTTCATACTTATTTTAAACACTTAACATATAAATCTCCAATTATCATTCCCCAATTCACTTAGCTCAATAAATTATACTTCAAGTTCATATTACATAATTAAAATATGTCTGAAATCCTCAGATCTCACATCCTCCCCACCTTAAAAGAATTTGGTCCTCCAAATTCAACTCAACTAGTCAAAGAGATGAGGGTATTTCTCCTGCATGAGGTTCTCTAGTTCCCACGTTGCCTCTTCCCTTGAGTGATGTTTCCACAAAACTTTCACTAATGGGATGCTCTTGGTTCTCAGTACCTTCTCCTTTCTATCGAGAATCCGGACGGGTTCCTCAGTGTAGCTCATGTCCTCCTGTATGTCCATCTCGTCATACTCTATAACATGAGAAGGGTCCAGGTGGTACTTCCTCAACATAGACACATGAAAGACGTTGTGTATTCCGGACATCTGTGGGGGTAATGCCAATCTGTAGGCTACCTCTCCCACTCTCTCAAGAATCTCGAATGGTCCTATGTATCGAGGACTCAATTTTCCTTTCTTCTCAAATCGCATGATACCATTACTCGGTGATACTTTCAGAAATACTGCATCACCAACATCAAACTTGAGTGGCCATCTACGCACATCCGGATAGCTTTTCTGTCTACCTTGTGCAGCTCGTAGCCTCTCACATATGAGTTTCACACTCTGTACAGCTTGCTCAACAAGCTCGGGAGCATTTATCTTTCTGTCACCGACTTCTTCCCAAGCTACAAGGGATCTACACCTCTTACCATATAGAGCCTCAAAGGGTGCCATTCCAATATTTGCATGATAGCTGTTATTGTACGCAAACTCTGCTAGGGGCAGGTGATCATCCCATGATCCCTTAAAATCCATCGTACACGCCCTCAACATATCCTCCAGGGTCTGAATAGTCCTCTCTGACTGACCATCTGTCTGAGGATGATAGGCGGTACTAAAACTCAATCGAGATCCCATGGACTCCTGAAACTGGGTCCAAAATCTGGAAGTAAATCGGGAATCTCTATCAGAAGTAATACTCACTGGAGCCCCATGTAATCTAGCTATCTCGCTGACATACAGCTTAGCTAAGGCATCCATAGTATCTGTGCTCTTGATGGCAAGGAAGTGGGCACTCTTGGTTAATCTATCCATAATGACCCATATCGCATTACAACCTCTTCGGGTCCTCGGTAAACCCATAATAAAATCCATGGTGACATGTGTGAGACCCCGTATATGTATAGTTGTATATAGGAACATAGAAATGTAAATGAAATCATGAGTATGATAATACATTCGTAATACAAAGTATATGCAATGTAAGTTCATAAGATTATGTACGCACTTGTAATAAGAGTCGTGATTGTACGTACAAGTTGCGTTATGAATGAGTATGAAGAAATGAACTTAAATACGAGAAGAATGTGATTGAAATGGAATAAGAGTAGTGTGGTAAAATGGAAGGAAAGATTTACATAAGTGTATATTTCGATTCAGGTAATATCGTGTATATTTGGTTATACAAAGATTTTCCCACAAGTTTTAATATGTACCAAGTGTGATTGGATGACATTTTTAAGTCTCAAGGAGGGATGAATGAGGAAAGGACTATGGAGATAAATTGAGGAATTTTTGAATGAAGTTGTTGCAGAAAAACTACAGAAAATCTAGAAATATGGAGGCCAGATCGATCTCATAGGATGAAAGATCGATCTGAAAGAGCCAGAATGCTCTTATGTGAGTAATGGAATGGAGCAGATCGATCTCCAAGGGAATCAGATCGATCTCCTTAGCTCTCGGGTTGGAAGCAGATCGATATCCCCTAAGACCAGATCGATCTCCTTAAGCTTCTGTTTGACAGCAGATCGATCTCAAGCCTCGACAGATCGATCTCCTGCTTTTAAAATGTCTTAGGAAAGAGAAATTTTTAGAGGACCAGATCAATCTCCACCCAAGGAAGATCGATCTCATCAAGTTAAAACTATAAATAGGAGCAGTTGGATCTGCAGATTTTCAAGATAGTCTAGAGGCATTTCCCCATTTGTCGGATTGAAGGAATAAATGGCATTTCTAATTGGAGCAAAGAGGAAATCCAATGAGGTAAGTTCTAGTGCACAAATCCAAGTACATTGGTCTAGTTAATGATTATGAAGTTAATTGGGTGTGCACCTTGTGGGTAGAACTACCTAGAATGACATGAAATGAATATAACTTAGAAATGGTCTAGTGTGAGAAAGTGGAATGTAGAAGTGTTAATGATGATTGAGATATCTTGAGAGGATGATTATGTTGTGGGCATGGTTTGGGTATGTTGATATTGGGATAAAAATTATGAGATTTACCACAAGGGGGTAAAATGTATATTTAAGGCATTGGATAAATGCTTAGTTGAACAAGAGTTAGAAACGTTAACTCGAGTGTTTGATGGATGAATTTTAGTTTCAAATGATACGCCGGAGCAAGTCGAGAGGAGAACGCGAGAAGCATAAAGGGGGATAGTTGCACACAAGTAAAGCGAGGTAAGGGATTGTGTGTTAGCTATAGAGATGTTCGTGCGTATTTTATAGCAATTTCATAGATATATTGCTAGAACTAGTACGATATTATAATTCTATGAAATGTTATGGAAGCATGAAAAGTACTATGATGTATATATGTATTGAGAAATGGGATAGGGTAAGGAAATGGCATGATATGCATGTTTTCAATGTTTTTCTCTAATTTACATTGATCTTGATGATTGAGAAATGTTGATGATAGGTTGGCTAATTTTACATGTTTTAGCATGAAGAGGCATGCTGAATGAATAAACATGTTTTGAGTTTTAAAAAGAGAAAAATAGCCATCTATCAGTTTTGAGATGAGATTTGGTGTTGAAGCGCTAGCTCACACCCGTTTTAATGCCTTTGATGTACCGTGCTGGAGTTTCAACTCGCGCGAGGGTTTTGAGAAAGTGCGGGAACTTTGCTCGCACCTGTTTTATTGAGTTGAGGTAAACCTGGGGGTTTGGGACCCAAGGGGATACCAGTCGACGGCCATTTGAACGGGCTGGGCCTTAAAGATAGATCGTACCGCGCTGGAGCCTTGCGATGACTGTGTGTCACGCTGCTAGCTCACCTGGTATATGAGACATGGTTTAGGATGAAAAGTCCATCGGAGCTGGAGTATGGACTTGGGTCCACGGTCGTACGTAGAACAGTGTAGTTATCCGTTGTATACTATGTACTGTGCTGGGTGCACGTGAGTACGAGTATCGCGTAGATGACACACGGTGTATTCTTACCGTGAGTATACGAGGAGATGTGGTTGATTGAGATGAGCCGGAGGGCAGGACTGACCCATTCTCCTTCAGGTGAAGTGATGCCCTGTGTACACCTGATTAGTGAGGCTCGGGATCACTGACTATGACCATATGTCGTGGATATTGGATTGCCAAAAATTCCATGCCTGTCTCAGAGATTCGAGAAACAGAGATAATCTCAGAAAAGAAAGAGATTTACAGAAAAAGTGAATTAAGGGAAGAAAGAGATTTTGTGTTTTTGATAAATCTCCGATTTCACATTTGTGCCGTGAGGGCACTATTTATGAGCATGTTTTAAATGGAAGCTTGATATTTGATTTACACGAAAATGCTATCGAGAAATATATGATTAAATGCATTTTTCGTATGGTATTTCCATTTGTACTGAAAACATGGTTTTGGTTTATACATGCATGGGCTATGTAGGTAGTACGATATCTACCTGCTAGCATACATTTCCTTACTGAGCTGTGGTTTGCTCATCCCACAATTTTCCCCCTCCAGGTACTGAGAAGTAAGAGAGCGGTGGTCTCTAAGTCTTTTGTGTTGAACAGCTCCCACAATTCCGTAAAGGTATAAGATTTGTATACATGAGTATTTTGTATCTAATTTATCGTATCGCACAGTTATATCTTGGAATTGTAAACAGTATTATGGGGATGATATGTAAGCACATGGTATTTATACAATTGATTTTGTATATCTACACACATACCTGGGAGTGTGAATTAAAGATTTAAATCTTCCGCTGTAAATGAATGAATTTTAGTAATTGCATCTTCTCACAGCCCAACCGTAGTAGAGAATGTATGGATAGAAGGGTTCCCAGAAGTGGGGTGTGACAGATTTGGTATCAGAGCATGGTTGGTCTGATGTGAGTTGATGTTTAGGACTAAGAAAACATACATCCCCAAGTTACTGTGCGATATTTAGATACAAATGTGTGTACGGAGCTGGTAGTGAATTAAATGTTTGTTATAACGCAGGAAAGTTATCAGGCTAGTGAGTTATGCCTGAGAGACACCGCAAGAGGGGAGAGAGCTCGAGAGCTCTAGGGCGAAATGACAGGACTGAGAGGCACAGTAGATCATCCTCTAGTCATGAGCCCTAGGAACAGATAGAGGCTTCTGATCCTCGAATAACTCGATTGGAGGAAGACATGCGCACGATGATGACCATGATGGGTCAGATCATGGCTAGGTTTGAGGGTACACCTGGTACAGCATGACAGGCTGCACCGAATCCCCCAACAGCTGCACCTGAACCTGAGAATGTTGCACCTGCACAAGCTGAACCAGTTAGGCCACGGGAACCTCATATTTGACCCGTACCTCCTCCAGTAGCCCTACAGCAGTATGATGATGATTTCGGGTATGGATATGACTGTGATATGGAGAGATTGAGGCATTTTATGGACTTTAAGCCTCCTTCATTTAGCGGGGTAAAGGATCCGACAGTGGCTGAGGACTGGATCAGTCAGATGGAGAATTTATTTGACTTCTGTAGATGTTCAGCTACGGAGAGAGTAGCGCTTGTGGCCTTTGTATTGAGAGGCGAAGCAGAGCATTGGTGGAAGTCCACCAGGCCGATGTTGAGAGCTCAAGGTATACTATCACTTGGGATATGTTCTTGGGTGTTTTCAGAGAGCAATACATCCCAGATACTGCTCGACATAGGTTACAGATGGAATTTCTAAGTCTGACTCAAGGGAATCGAACAGTTGATGAGTACGAGTCACGATTCACTTCACTGGGTCGATATGATCCGGACTCGATCAGGAGTGAAGCTATCAGAGTCCGTAGATTTGTAGATGGACTGAGGCCTTCAATCCGAGCGAAGTTGGCCCCATTTGATGTCGCTACATATAGAGAGGCTGTGCGACGGGCCCAGTTATGTGAGCAAGATTATGACTTGCAGATTTCTGAGTTTAGTTGGGCTAAAGACAAGGGTCCGAGGAAGCTGGGAGATGGCAAGAGTGCCAAATTTGGTCGAAAATTCATGTGTAAGCGTCGGAGAGAGGTAGATGAGTAAGCGTCGGAGAGAGGTAGATGAGTTCCAGAAAAAGGTTGCTAGACCTTTTATGCCTCCGACTCAGATACCAGCCAGGGGTATAGTGATTAGTGGACCCCGACCGACTGCAGATCAGTGTAGACTATGCAGTCGATACCATGGTGGTAGGCCATGTCATCTTCAGGGTACCCGATGTTTCAGATGTGGTAAATTTGGGCATTATGCCAGAGAGTGCCTGGAGATAGTTGAGGCAATTCCACAGAGGGGTAAAGAGCCAGAGAGGGTTCCTACAGTTGCACCTCCTGCAAGAAAGAAAGCCTCGGCTGAAGAAAAAGGAAAACAAGTTGTGGGTCAAGGCAGGGTGTATGCGATAGACCAGGCATCGGCTGATACCTCTTTTAAAGTGATAAAAGGTACAATCTTGATTTTCAATCTGGAGGTTATAGCTTTGTTTGATTCTGGTGCTACGCATTCCTTCATATCACCTGCATGTGCATCTAAGTTAAAAGGTTTTGTAGAACCCACATACTTGAGTAGGACTTTACTAATAAGTACTCCAATGAGAGTTAGCCAATTAGTTGAGCAAGTGTATAAAGATTGTAAAGTGAGGGTGGGAGATAAGTGCATGACACCAACTTGATTTTGTTGAATATGTATGACATTGATGTAATTTTGGGAATGGATTGGTTAGCCACCAATCATGCTGTCATAGACTGTCATTCTAAGTCCATTAAGTTTTCTCTACCTGAAGAATGTGTTGTAAGATTTTAAGAGAAGAAATGAAATCTTAAATTTGGTGTTAAGTAAGGTACTTTGGTATAAATGACTTGAGTGTTGTTTTGAAGGTTTTGTTGCTTATGTGGTGAATTTGAACAAAGTACATCTGGATATGGAGGACATCCCAGTGGTCAGAGAATTCCCTGATGTCTTTCCAGACGATCTACTAGGATTACCACTCGATAGAGAAACGAAATTCGGTATAGACTTGACGCCTGGAACCGAACCAATATCCAAGTCACCATATAGGATGGCTCCAGTTGAGTTAGAGGAATTAAGGAAACAGTTGCAAGAGTTACTAGAGAAAGGATTCATAAGACCGAGTGTCTCACCATAGGGAGCCTCGGTATTGTTTGTGAGGAAGAGAGATGAGAGCCTCAGGTTGTGCATCGACTATCGGATGTTGAACAAGGCTACCATCAAGAATAAGTACCCCTTGCCATGCATTGACGATTTATTAGATCAGCTTCGGGGAGCACAGATCTTTTCTAAGATAGACTTGAGGTCTAGGTATCATCAATTGAAGATTCGGAAGGAGGATGTGCCCAAGACAGCATTTCATACGCGCTATGGCCATTACGAATTCTTAGTGATGCCTTTTGGGTTGACCAATGCACCGGCAGCTTTTATGGCTCTAATGAATGAAGTATTCAAGCCATACCTGGACCAGTTCGTAATTGTTTTCATTGATGATATATTGGTGTATTCAAGGTCCAGAGAAGAGCATGAGCAGCACTTGAGGATTATTTTGCAGACCCTCCGAGAGAGAAGGTTAGATGCCAAGCTTAGTAAATGTGTCTTTTGGCTAGAACAGATTTCCTTTCTAGGCCATAGTATATCGAAGGATGGGGTGTCAGTAGATCCATCCAAGATTGAGGCCGTTGTTCAGTGGGAACAACCTAGGACAGTCACAGAGATCAGAAGTTTTCTGGGTTTGGCTGGTTACTACAGGAGATTTGTAGAGGGTTTCTCTAGATTGGCTGCTCCATTGACACGTCTTACGAGGAAGAGTGTGGAGTTTTCATGGGATGAAGCTTGTGAGAGAAGTTTTCAGGAACTTAAGTGCAGATTAACCACCGCGCCAGTTCTTATCATCCCTAACAGTTTAGGGAATTACTCGGTGTATACAGATGCTTCGCATCAAGGACTAGGCTGTGTTTTGATGCAAGATGGAAGGGTAGTAGCTTATGGATCTAGAAAGCTGAAAGATCATGAGAGGAACTACCCCACTCACGATTTGGAGTTAGCAGCCGTAGTGTTTGCGTTGAAGATATGGCGCGACTACTTATATGGTGAGAGATTTCAAATCTTTACGGATCATAAGAGTCTGAAATATCTATTCTCACAGAAGGAGTTAAACATGAGACAGAGGAGGTGGTTGGAACTCCTCAAGACTATGATTGTGAGATCTTATACCACCCGGGGAAGGCAAATGTGGTTGCTGATGCATTGAGTCGGAAGAGTCTCGGGTTGGTATCACATATGATGGTTAGAGAGCACGAGTTGTTGGAACAATTCACGAACCTTAGTCTGGATATGACCCTACCTGAGATTGGCAGCTATGGGATTATTGCTAGCTTGAGATTAGAACCGGAGTTGATTGAGAGAATCCGACAAGCTCAGCAAATTGATCAATGGTGTATTGACATGATTAGCCAAATCCGAAAAGAGAAGGGTGTCGATTTTATATTGAGTTCAGATGGAATACTAAGGTTTGGAGATAGAATATGTGTTCCTAAGGATTTAGAGCTGAGGAAGCTGATCTTATCAGAGGCTCATTCGTCGAGATATACGATACACCAGGGGAGTAGTAAGATGTATCAAAATCTCCGAAAGGCATATTGGTGGTCTGGAATGAAGAGAGACATAGCTGAGTATGTCGCTAGATGTCTCATTTGTCAGCAAGTAAAAGTCGAACATCAGAAACCAGGAGGATTATTACAACCTCTATCGATACCAAAATGGAAGTGGGAGCATGTCACCATGGATTTTGTGATGGGGTTACCGAGAACCCGTAAGAACCATGATGCGATATGGGTGATAGTAGATCGGTTAACGAAATCAGCACATTTTTTAGCCATGAGATCTACAGATACATTGAGTGCATTGGCGAACCTGTATGTGCGAGAAATAGTGAGATTGCATGGAGTCCCAGTGAGTGTTGTTTCTGATCGGGATGCCCGCTTCACTTCCCACTTTTGGGGACATTTTTAGGAAGCGATGGGGACCCAGTTGAGTTTTAGCACCGCTTTTCATCCTCAAACAGATGGTCAGTCAGAGAGGACTATACAGACCTTGGAGGATATGTTGAGAGCGTGTGTACTGGACTTTAGAGGCTCATGGGACGATCACTTGCCATTGATTGAGTTCGCCTACAATAATAGTCATCACTCAAGTATTGGTATGGCCCCTTATGAGGCACTATACGGTCGTAGATGCCGATCGCCCATTGGTTGGGAAGAAGTTGGTGATAGACAGTTGCTCGCTCCCGATTTGGTTAAGCAAGCCTCCGAGGATGTTCAGATAATATGCGAGAGGCTGCGAACAGCTCAAAGTCGACAAAAGAGCTACTCTGACAGGAGACGGAGACCACTTGGTTTGATGTTGGCGAGTCTGTATTTTTGAAAGTATCTCCTTCTAAGGGAATAACGAGGTTTGGGAAGAAAGGAAAATTAAGTCCTCGTTACATTGGTCCCTTCGAGATTTTGGATAGAGTGGGAGATGGAGCATATAGGCTAGCCTTGCCACCTGAGCTAGCAGAAGTCCACAATGTCTTCCACGTTTTTATGCTTCGGAAGTACTACCCGGATCCGACACATGTAATTAGCTATGAGCCGTTGGAGCTCAAGGAGGATATGTCGTATGTCGAGAGACCGATCCAGATATTGGACAGAAAAGAGAAGGTGTTGCGGAACAAGACAATTTCATTGGTTAAAGTTTTGTTGCAGCATCACACTGTGGAAGAGGCCACATGGGAACTGGAAAGTTTGATGCAGGAAAAGTATCTCGAGTTATTCACAGATTAAATTGGTTCAAATTTGGAGGACCAAATTTTCTAAGTGGGGGAGAATGTGAGACCCCGTATATGTATAGCTATATATAGGAACATAGAAATGTAAATGAAATCATGAGTATGATAATACATTCGTAATACAAAGTATATGCAATGTAAGTTCATAAGATTATGTACGCACTTGTAATAAGAGTCGTGATTGTACGTACAAGTTGCGTTATGAATGAGTATGAAGAAATGAACTTAAATACGAGAAGAATGTGATTGAAATGGAATAAGAGTAGTGTGGTAAAATGGAAGGAAAGATTTACATAAGCGTATATTTCCATTCAGGTAATATTGTGTATATTTGGTTATACAAAGATTTTCCCACAAGTTTTAATATTCTCAAATCATGGTTCATGCTACAACAATTCATCAAAACACATACATAAATGGTTTAGTTTTCCCTTACCTCTTTGCACCTCGTATAGTGCAATCGTTTCCCCCGTATCACGGACTAGCCTCGCATTCCACTCTGGAACTCCCGAGTCAAAACTTGTGGAGAGCTTATCTCTTGCCTTGATTTGATCCGTCTTTCGATTTCCAAGTATGTTGTTCTCCCTTGGGTGAGGAACAACTTTCCTTCTTGCCACAACTTCTGATTTGGACGGAAATGAGTGCTTTGGATGAGTGAGAAAGCTAGGGCTCGGTGAAAATGGGGGTTGGAAGAGAGAGAAAATAAAATTGCAGGAGAAAACAGGGATTCCTTATATAGACTGAGGATAGGAGATCGATCTGGCTCTTGATGAGATCGATCTGCATTTGAATTTGGGGACGATTTGGGGTAATTTATGCCTAGGAGATCGATCTGTCGAGGGGTGAGATCGATCTCTTTATGGCTTTATGAGATCGATCTGCGCCTTGGGGGGATCGATCTTCTCCCAAACAGAAACATTTGGAGATCGATCTCTTCCTCATGAGATCGATCTTCTCTCAAACAGAATCATAAGGAGATCGATCCTCTTCCATTGGAGATCGATCTGCTCCTTAAATTCCTCCTTCCTTGTCATTTTTAACTCACCAGATCGATCTCTCCTTCTCCCAGATCGATCTGTCCTCATAACTTCATACTTATTTTAAACACTTAACATATAAATCTCCAATTATCATTCCCCAATTCATTTAGCTCAATAAATTATACTTCAAGTTCATATTACATAATTAAAATATGTCTGAAATCCTCAGATCTCACAATTTATTTGCATGTGAAACTCAGTATACTCATTTGAAAACCATAGCATGAAAGTTCTCAAAACAACATTCTTATATCTCAAAATCATGTGGAAACATGAAGTAAAAGGCTCAGTATAGAGCAGCAACAAGCATGTGAAAATAATGCGATAATGGCTTCCTCAAATAACGTGATAAAATCACTGTAATAATAATGCACGTGGCGCAACCACCAAACACATGTGGCATAGCCATTGATTTAGATTCACACGTGGCACAGCCACAGAATAGGGTTTCATGTGGCAACGGCCACCATTTAGGGTTCTCACGTGGCAACGGCCACCAAATATACGTGGCATAGCCACAGAATGGGGTTTCTCACGTGGCAACGGCCACCAAATATACGTGGCACAGCCACAGATTGGGGGATCTCACGTTACCTGAACGGAGAAGAATCGGGCTTACATGCTACCAGAGCAATGCCCGGTGTGTATTCAAAATTACACACCTAAGTCTTTATCAATAGCCATTATCATATATAACTGGTTTGCCTTCACGTAGAACTCATAGTGGTTTTTCTCTCATAAAACTCATTTAAAACTGTTTTGTACTCAACACAAAACATATTTAAAATCGAGTTCCAACCGGCAAAACACGCACACATTTCTCAAATCTCAATATTGCCTTAACGTAGAGCCCAATTCATTTCTCACATAAACTCAACGGTTTATAAAGCAGTTTCACATGTAGCTTATAAACTCATAAAAACATTAGGCTCCAACCGGCTATAAAGATCGTGTGCAATTATATCACAACACAACACTCATCATGCTTGTTTTATAAATCACAAATCATGCTATAATAGTTCACAAATCACATACACAAATGGTTTAGTTTCCCTTACTTCTTTGTACCTCGTATAGCGCAATCGTTTCCCCCTTGTCACGGACTAGTCTCGCATTCCACTCTGAAACTCTCGAGCTGTCCAAACGATGTTAAAACATCAATACTCATCATCACAGTAACCTCAATTCTCAAAATCGAGCATAATTGCTCATAACACCTCAAATCTCTCAATTCCCGTAACTCTATCACAATCCACAATCTCATTCACAACATCCCCACCTTCTATATTTCTCATGTCAAATTATCTATGCTAATTCACCACATTGTCTAAATTTTCATTTATAGCTCAAAATTCCCAAAATTATCAAAATTGCTAAATATCATTATCACTCCAACTATATTGTAATTTCATCAATCCCTAATCATTTTCCAACTATTTCAACGCAATGCCAACAACCATTATCACCAAAATCATCTCAAATATCAAGATCGAGGTTTAGAAATTACCCAAAACGTGTGGAGAGCTTATCTCTTGCCTCGATTCAATCCGTCTTACGATTTCCAAGTATGTTGTTCTCCCTTTGATGAGGAACAACTTTCCTTCTTGCCACAGCCTCTGATTTGGATGAAAATGGGTGCTTTGGATGAGTGAGAAAACTAGGGCTTCGACAGAAATGAGGTTTTAAAGAGAGAGAAAATGAAATTACAGGAGAAAACAGGGGTTCCTTATATAGACTGAGGGTAGGAGATCGATCTGGCTCTTGATGAGATCGATCTGCATTTGAATTTGGGGACGATTTGGGGTAATTTTATGCCTAGGAGATCGATCTGTCGAGGGGTGAGATCGATCTCTTTATGGCTTTATGAGATCGATCTGCTCCTTGAGGAGATCGATCTTCTCCCAAACAGAAACATTTAGAGATCAATCCCTTCCTCATGAGATCGATCTTCTCTCAAATAGAATCATAAGGAGATCGATCCTCTTCCATTGGAGATCGATCTGCTCCTTAAATTCCTCCTTCCTTGTCATTTTTAACTCACCAGATCGATCTCTCTTTCTCCAAAATCGATCTGACCTCTTAGTTTCACACTTATGTTAAACACTTACACATAAATCTCCAAATATAATTTCCACAATTCACTTAGCTCAATAAATTACACTTCAAGTTCTTATTACATCATTAAAATATATCTAAAATTCTCAGATCTCACATCCTCCCCACCTTAAAAAAATTTGGTCCTCCAAATTCAACTCAACTAGCCAAATAGCTGGGGGTATTTCTCCTTCATGAGATCCTCTAGTTCCCACGTTGACTCTTCCATTGAGTGATGTTTCCACAAAACTTTCACTAATGGGATGCTCTTGGTTCTAAGTACCTTCTCCTTCCTATTGAGAATCCGGACGGGTTCCTCAGTGTAGCTCATGTCCTCTTGTATGTCCATCTCGTTATATTCTATGACATGAGAAGGGTCCGGGTGGTACTTCCTCAATATAGACACATGAAAAACATTGTGTATTCCAGACATCTGTGGGGGTAATGCCAATCTGTAGGCTACCTCTTCCACTCTCTCGAGAAACTCGAATGGTCCTATGTATCGAGGACTCAATTTTTCCTTCTTCCCAAATCGCATGATACCCTTACTCGGTGATATTTTTAGAAATACTGCATCACCAACATCAAACTCGAGTGGCCGTCTACGCATATCTGTGTAGCTTTTCTGTCTACTCTGTGCAGCCCGTAACCTCTCACATATGAGTTTCACACTCTGTACAGCTTGCTCAACAAGCTCGGGAGCGTTTATCTTTCTGTAACCGACTTCTTCCCAAGCTACAGGGGATCTACACCTCCTATCATATAGAGCCTCAAAAGGTGCCATTCCAATACTCGCATGATAGCTATTATTGTACGTAAACTCTGCTAGGGGCAGGTGATC
Organism: Firmiana major; assembly: GCA_033439115.1. Lineage (NCBI taxonomy): Eukaryota > Viridiplantae > Streptophyta > Magnoliopsida > Malvales > Malvaceae > Firmiana > Firmiana major. The sequence goes on from CM065905.1 coordinate 48,895,510, forward strand.
ATCCCATGATCCCTTAAAATCCATCGTACACGCCCTCAACATATCCTCCAGGGTCTGAATAGTCCTCTCTGACTGACCATCTATCTGAGGATGATAGGCGGTACTGAAACTCAATCGAGATCCCATGGACTCCTGAAACTGGGTCCAAAATCTGAAAGTAAATCGGGAATCTCTATCAGAAGTAATACTCACTGGAGCCCCATGTAATCTAGCTATCTCGCTGACATACAGCTCAGCTAAGGCATCCACAGTATCTGTGCTCTTGATGGCAAGGAAGTGGGCACTCTTGGTCAATTTATCCACTATAACCCATATAGCGTCACGACCTCTTCGAGTCCTCGGTAAACCCATAATAAAGTCCATAGTGACACGCTCCCATTTCCATGTAGGTACAAGTAAGGGCTGTAGTAGTCCTCCGGGATTTCGATGCTCAGCTTTCACTTGCTGGCATACTAAACACCTGGCCACATACTCTGCCACGTCTCGCTTCATACCACTCCACCAGTACACCTTTCTCAAATCTCGGTACATCTTAGTACTTCCTGGGTGCATGGTGTATCGCGGGCAGTGAGATTCTCTCAGTATCTGTCTCTTTAGGGTATCATCGTCCGGTACACAAATCCGTCCTCTAAATCTCAACAATCCATCCTCATTGACTGTGAGATCCGACTGCGAACTCTGTTCAGCTTGGCTAACCATATCTATCAACCTCTGATCATTGCGCTGCCCAGTTCTAATCTGATCCATGATCCTGGGCTCTATCCGCAATCTAGCCAAAAATCCAGTCTCTACCTCTTTAACTCTGATCCGAAGTTCAGCGAACTGCTCTAACAAATCCCATTCCCTGATCATCATAGCAGATATCATACTCTTCCTGCTCAGGGCATCAGCAACTACATTCGCCTTACCCGGATGATATAGAATTTTGCAGTCATAATCCTTAAGGAGTTCCATCTATCTCATTTGTCTCATGTTTAACTCCTTCTAATCAAAGAGATATCTCAAACTCTTGTGATCAGTGAAGATCTGGAATCTTTCCCCATATAAGTAGTGTCACCAGATCTTCAAGGTAAATACCACAGCGGCTAATTCCAGATCATGCGTGGGGTAATTCCGCTCATGGTCTTTCAACTGTCGTGATCCATATGCGACCACTCTTCCATGCTGCATAAGCACACACCCCAGTCCTTGATGAGATGCATCACTATACACCGAAAATCCTCCTGATCCCTCAGGAATAGTTAACACAGGTGCCGCTGTTAATCTCCTCTTTATCTCCTGAAAACTGAGCTCACATTGATTAGTCCATATGAACGGAGTCTCCTTACGCGTGAGTTTAGTCAAAGGAGCGGCAACCTGGAAAATCCTTCCACAAACCTTCTGTAATATCCTGCCAAACCAAGGAAGCTTCGTACCTCGGTAATTGTCCTCGGTCTTTCCCAGTTAAGCACAGTCTCTACTTTACTTGAATCCACTGATACCCCTTCCTCTGAGACTATATGACCAAGAAAAGCTATTCGATCCAGCCAAAACTCACACTTACTAAGCTTCCCATATAATTGCTTATCTCGGAGTATCTGAAGTACTAACCACAAATACTGTGCATGCTCCTCATAAGACTGAGAGTACACCAGGATATCATCAATAAAGACTATCAAAAACTTATCCAGATAGTCTCTGAACACCTCGTTCATTAATCTCATAAATGCTACAGGGGCGTTCGTCAATCCAAAGGATATCACCAGAAATTCATAATGGCCATACCTCGTCCTGAAGGCCGTCTTTGGAATATCTTCTTCCTTGATCCTCAACTGGTGATAGCCCAATCTCAAATCAATCTTAGAAAAGACTGAAGCCCCTCTCAGCTGATCAAGTAGATCATCAATCCTGGGCAATGGGTATTTATTCTTCACCGTGGCTTTATTCAACAATCGATAGTCTACGCATAATCTGAGACTACCATCCTTCTTCTTAACAAATAAAACTGGTGTTCCTCACGGTGAAACACTGGGTCTAATGAACCCTTGGTCCAATAGCTCCTGTAGTTGTTTCTTCAATTCCTCAAGTTCCACTAATGCCATCCTGTATGGAGGTCTAGAGATCGGTTGGGTATCTGGTACCAAATCGATGGTAAACTCCAGCTCTCTCTCTGGTGGTAAACCTGGTAACTCATCTAGGAAAACATCCTGAAATTCACACACCACAGGTATATCTTCCATCCTCGGATGTTCCCGCTCATCATCTGAGATGAGTGTTTCATAACCTTCACATGAACAATCATATTTAGGACTCTCAAGAGCAACATCAAAATTTCATACGTTTATTTACTCAATAGTTCAAACGTACAATGTAAGGTTCAGGCAAGGAGAAAGTTACAATCTTAGTGTAGCAGTCTAAACTCACTCGATTGGTTGCCAACCAATCCATCCCCAAAATTACATCAAACCCATGCATATTTAACATGATTAGATCTGCTAACATCACTCTATCTCCCACCTTTATTCCACATCCTCTACAGATTAACTCAGTTCTCTGGGATTCACGCAAAGGGGTATTTACATGTAGTATATATTCTAGAGGTTCAAACTTCAAGTTTAATCTACATGCAAAATGCTCAGAAATGAACGAATGCGTGGATCCTGGATCAATTAACACATGAGCCTTATAATCACAGACAGAGAGTGTACCTCTTATGGTTTCTACAGAAGTGTCTGCGGTCTCCTTATCCAGGGCAAACACACATCCCTGTGCCATAGGTTTCTTCCCTTTCTCTGCAGCAGTGGCCCGTCTCTGGGGGTTCACTCTCTGAGGCTGTTGTTTAGTGGGCTCCGGAACATGTGGTTTCTGAGGTTGAGGGTAATCCTTCACCATGTGACCCATGTCTCCACATCTAAAACATTCATGGATCGACCCAGTACAACTTCCCTCATGCATTCGGCCACAACTTCTGTAAAACCTTTTCTCAGGCCTGACATCTTAAGGGGTCTCTCTAATGTTAGGGTATCCTCTGGGTCTCTCTAATTTGACCTTCTGTACCTCAATCCTTCCTCTCCTGAAGGAACCTCTCCGAACATCTGCTTGAGACATCGTTGGCCTCTTGCCCTTATCTCTATTCATCGCTCTGAGCTCGTTCTGGGACTGTACCATTTCAATTCCTCTTTCAATCTCTTGTGCTCGTCTCAGAGCATCTCCAAACTCAGTAATACATAGCCCTATCAATCTATCTCTGATGACGGGCTTCAATCCATACACAATCTTCTCTGTACGGAGCTCTTCGTTCTTGAAGGTTTCTAGGTCATATCTCAATAGCGCGGTGAATTGGCTCTATCCACAGACATATCACCCTGTACCAAACTCAAAAACTAGGCCTGTTTCTTCCTCTGGGCGGCTCGTGGTACATATTGGGTCCTAAAGGCTGTCTGAAACTCTTCCCAACCAATCACATCCTGGCAGGACATCAGAATACCCTGGGTAGTACCCCACCAATCTCGAGCTCTCCCCTTCAACATATAGATACTCATACTGACCCTCTCAGCATCGGTGCACCCTAGATAATCAAATATAATTCTCAACTCCGTCAGCCACTCCTCAGCCTCTGTAGGATCCTTCTTTCCCCTAAATGCGGGTGGATTCATCTTCAAAAAATCCATTGGTCGGACCATACTTCTGTCATCAGGCTGAGTGATGGGAGGCACTGGGTCCATCTATACTGGGGGTATGGGAGGTCCTTGTGGTGGTGTAGGAGTAGTACCCGAGGCATTAACTCCAAAGTGTTGCGCGAATAACGCTGCCATCTGCTCAAAACCTTACCTCACATCGATCTCAATCCGATTAAATCGAGAGTTAGGACTCTCTGGTTGGGGGGTAGGTGGCGGAGGGGACTCTGCCTGCCTCCTCGAACGACCTCGTCGTCCACTCATTCTCTATCTTAACTCGTCTCCTGCGCGTACATATCAAAATCGATTGAAATCTCAATCCTCAGATTCAGTTCATGACCAGACTATTACAGACACTTGGGATGTATTCTATTTCACTTAACCGACACTGACAGTACCAGACACCCTAAACTCTGATACCAAGAAAGCTCTGTCACGCCCCGAAAACGCAGAAAATCAGGCAAATTTAAAACTTTTTACTCAACAATTCACAATTAAGAGTGCATTCCTGTGCAGTGTCATACATCATCATACTTAGCATACCTCAGGATCTCGTCATTAAATAGTATATATCATATCATATACATTACTCGATCTTAAGTTAATTAATCCTAATACATCTCATACAATGTTATACATTAAGTGTCTGTAATTACAATAATTGTCTGGGTACATGAAAAGATAAATGATACCTCAAAACACGATATATACCCTGGAGCTCAAGTCCTCCACTAGCCACTACTCCGTACGTCGCAGGGAAACCCTTTTTCACTTGAAGAAATTTGGGGGGGGGGGAGGAAAATAGGGTGAGCTTCTAAATCGATCAGTAAGGGGGGTAAGGGACTCGTTATATAAACCATAATGCACATCGTAAAATATTTATTTGCTTGTGAAACTCAGGATACTCATTTGAAAACCATAGCATGAAAGTTCTCAAAACAACATTCTCATATCTCAAAATCATGTGGAAACATGAAGTAAAAGGCTCAGTATAGAGCAGCAACAAGCATGTGAAAATAATACGATAATGGCTTCCTCAAATAACGTGATAAAATCACTGTAATAATAATGCACGTGGCGCAACCACCAAACACACGTGGTATAGCCACTGATTTAGATTCACACGTGGCACAGCCACAGAATAGGGTTTCACGTGGCAACGACCACCAATTAGGGTTCTCACGTGGCAACGACCACCAAATATACGTGCCATAGCCACAGAATGGGGTTTCTCACGTGGCAACGACCACCAAATATACGTGGCATAGCCACAGAATGGGGTTTCTCATGTGGTAATGGCCACCAATTAGGGTTCTCACGTGGCAACAGCCACCAAATATTCATGGCATAGCCACAGATTGGGGGATCTCATGTTACCAGAACGGAGAAGAATCTGGCTTACATGCTACCAGAGCAATGCCCGGTGTGTATTCAAAATTACACACCTAAGTCTTTATCAATAGCTATTATCATATAAAACTGGTTTGCCTTCACGTAGAACTCATAGTGGTTTTTCTCTCATAAAACTCATTTAAAACCGTTTTGTACTCAACACAAAACATATTTAAAATCGAGTTCCAATCGGTAAAACACGCACACATTTCTCAAATCTCAATATTGCCTTAACGTAGAGCCCAATTCATTTCTCACATAAACTCAACGATTTATAAAGCGGTTTCACACGTAGCTTATAAACTCATAAAAACATTGGGCTCCAACCGGCTATAAAAATCGTGTGCAATTATATCACAACACAACACTCAACATACTTGTTTTATAAATCACAAATCATACTATAATAGTTCACAAATCACATACACAAATGGTTTAGTTTCCCTTACCTCTTTGCACCTCGTATAGCTCAATCGTTTCCCCCTTGTCACAGACTAGTCTCGCATTCCACTCTGAAACTTCTGAGCTGTCCAAACGATGTTAAAACATTAATACTCATCATCACAGTAACCTCAATTCTCAAAATCGAGCATAATTGCTCATAACACCTCAAATCTCTCAATTCCTATAACTCTATCACAATCCACAATCTCATTCATAACATCCCCACGTTCTACATTTCTCATGTCAAATTATCTATGCTAATTCACCACATTGTCTAAATTTCCATTTATAGCTCAAAATTCCCAAAATTACCAAAATTGCTAAATATCATTATCACTCCAACTACATTGTAATTTCATCAATCCCTAATCATTTTCCAACTATTTCAACACAATGCCAACAGCCATTATCACTAAAATCATCTCAAATATCAAGATTGAGGTTTAGAAATTACCCAAAACTTGTGGAGAGCTTATCTCTTGCCTCGATTCAATCCGTCTTACGATTTCTAAGTATGTTGTTCTCCCTTTGATGAGGAACAACTTTCCTTCTTGCCACAGCCTCTGATTTGGACGAAAATGGGTGCTTTGGGTGAGTGAGAAAACTAGGGCTTCGACAGAAATGGGGTTTTAAAGAGAGAGAAAATAAAATTACAGGAGAAAGTAGGGGTTCCTTATATAGACTAAGGGTAGGAGATCGATCTGGCTCTTGATGAGGTCGATCTGCATTTGAATTTGGGGATGATTTGGGGTAATTTTATGCCTAGGAGATCGATCTGTCGAGGGGTGAGATCGATCTCATTATGGCTTTATGAGATCGATTTGCTCCTTGAGGAGATCGATCTTCTCCCAAATAGAAACATTTAGAGATCGATCCCTTCCTCATGAGAGCGATCTTCTCTCAAACAGAATCATAAGGAGATCGATCCTCTTCCATTGGAGATCGATCTGCTCCTTAAATTCCTCCTTCCTCGTCTTTTTTAACTCACCAGATCGATCTCTCCTTCTCCAAGATTGATCTGACCTCTTAGTTTCACACTTATGTTAAACACTTACACAAAAATCTCCAAATATAATTTCCACAATTCACTTAGCTCAATAAATTACACTTCAAGTTCTTATTACATCATTAAAATATATCTAAAATTCTCAGATCTCACATGAAGGACTTTCTTAAGATGAATTCGTTGGCATTTAAAGGGGTGAAGGGTTCAGCAGAGGCGAAGGAGTGGTTGACTGAGATGAGGATCATCTTTGATTTTCTAGGATGCAATGATGCGAAGAGGGTTAGTATGGGTACCTATATGCTTAAAGAACAAGCCCGATGTTGGTGGAATACCACCCAGAGTATATTGGCTGTCATTCATCCAGTGATCAGTTGTGAGACTTTTCAATTGGCCTTTAGGACCCAGTATATCTCTCGAGCTGCCTAGAGGAAGTTGCAAGCAGATTTTTTGAATCTAGTATAGGGCAACATGACAATAGATGAATATGAGAACCGGTTCACTACTTTGTTAAGATATGATCCGAAGATTGTCAATGATGAGGATCACTGAACAGAGCGGTTTGTTTATGGGCTAAGACCAGCCATTCGAGATAGACTGATGGGGCTCTGCATTACCGAGTTTAATGATGCTCGAAGACGGGCATAAGAGGTTGAGAGGGGACTAGAGTTAATACAGTCCCAGTTTGAGTCCCGAGTGATAAGTTAGGACAAGGGTAAGAGACCTTCAGCTTTCCATACCGACTTCAGAAAGGATTCTTTTAAGAGACATATGGACGAGGGACCTAGAGAGAGAGTTGATAGACCCAAGGTTCCTCCTAGTACTATGGAGACTCCTCGAGGTGCCAGGCCAAAGGTTAAAGTTTGCAGAGATTGTGGCCGACCACATGGGGGAAGTTGTTCCAGAACCATACAAGGGTGTTTTAGATGCAGGGACATAGGTCATAGAGTGAGAAATTACCCGCAGCCACAAAAGCCACATTCTCAAGAGCCTCTTACACAACAACCTTAAAGGATGATTCCCCAGAGATGGGCTACGACTGTTGATAAGGGTAAGAAACTGATCACAGAAGGACGTGTGTTTGCTTTGGATAAGAAGATTGCAGACACTTCGTCTGAGACCATACGAGGTACGCTTCTTGTCTGTAATCATGAGGCTCATGTGTTGTTTGACTTGGGATCCACACATTCTTTTATTGATGTACAGTTTTCATGTAAACTGAGTTTAAAGTATGAATCCCTAGATTATATTTTACATGTCAATACCCCTATGCGTGAGCCCCAAAGGACTGATATGGTATGTAGAAGGTGAGAGATCAAGGTGGGAGATAGGGTAATGTTAGCAGATCTAGTTTTGTTAAGTATGCGTGATTTTGATGTGATCTTAGGGATGAACTGGTTGGAGGCTAATCGCTCGAGTATAGACTGCTACACTAAGACTGTAACCTTCTCCCTACCTAAAAAATTTAGTGTATGTTTGAATGTTAAGTAATGAAAATGTATGAAGTTTATTGCGAGGAATTTTAGAATATAATGATGCTATTATGAAAATACTGATTGAATTATTGATGTGAATGTTATATCGCAACATCTCTAATATGAGTCAAGAACATCCAAGGATAGAGGACATACCGGTAGTATGTGAGTTTTCAGATGTATTCCCAAATGAATTGCTTGGCTTACCACCGGAAAGAGAGTTGGAGTTCATTATCGATTTAGTGCCAGATACCCAGCCAATCTCTAAACCTCCCTATAGGATGGCATTGGTTGAATTGGAAGAGTTAAAGAAACAGTTGTAAACTGCTTGACTAGGGTTTTATTAGACCTAGTGTGTCACCATAGGTAGCTCCAATTTTGTTTGTGAGGAAAAAAGATGGTAGCCTCAAATTGTGTATAGATTACAGATTGTTGAACAAGGCTATAGTGAAGAACAAATACGCTGCCAAGAATAGAGGATTTGTTTGATCAGCTGAGAAGGGCTTCTGTCTTTTCAAAGATTGACTTAAGATCGGGCTATCACCAGTTGAGAATCAGGAAAGAGGATATTTCAAAGACGGCCTTCAAAACTAGATATGGCCACTACGAGTTTTTAGTGATGCCCTTTGGTTTGACGAATGCCCTTGCTGCTTTCATGAGTCTAATGAATGAGGTATTTCGAGACCATCAAGATTAGTTTGCGATAGTCTTCATTGATGATATCCTTGTGTATTCTCGATCTCATGAGGAACATGCACGATATTTGAGGATTGTGCTGCAGATACTTAGAGATAGACAGCTTTATGGAAAGACTAGTAAAAGTGAGTTTGGCTGGATCAAATAGCTTTCCTTGGTCATATTGTATCTAAGGATAAGGTGTCAGTTGATCCGTCTAAGACAGAGGCTGTACTTAATTGGGAGAGACCGATGACAGTTACAGAGATTCGTAGTTTTTTGGGGCTTGCAGGGTATTATAGAAGGTATGTTGAAGGATTTTCCAGGATTGTCGCTCCTTTGACCAAGCTCACACGTAAGGAGATTCCTTTTTGTATGGTCTGAGCAGTGTGAGCAAAGTTCCCAAGAATTAAAGAGGAGATTAATGACGGCACATGTGTTGACTATCCCCAAATGGACCCGAAGGCTTCGCAGTGTATAATGATGCCTCTTAACAAGGATTGGGGTGTGTGCTCATACAGCATGGGAGAGTAGTCGCTTATGGCTCGCGACACCTGAAGGATCATGAGTGGAACTACCTTACACATGATTTAGAGTTGGCTGCAGTGGTGTTTGCATTAAAGATCTGGCGGCATTACTTATATGGGGAAAGGTTCTAAATATTTACTGACCACAAAAGCTTGAGGTATATATTCGACCAAAAGGAGTTAAACATGAGACAAAGGAGATGGATGGAACTGCTTGAAGACTATGATTGCGAGATAATCTATCATCCGAGGAAGGTGAACGTAGTTGTTGATGCCCTAAGCAGGAAGAGTATGATATCTGCTATGATGATCAGGGAATGGGACTTGGTAGAACAGTTCGTCGGACTCAGGGTCAGAGTTGAGGAAGCAGAGGTCGGATTTATGGCTAGCCTACGAATAGAGCCCAGTATTATGCATCAGATTAGAACCAGACAGGAAATGATCAGAGGCTATTAAATATGGTTAGCCAAGCTGAACAGACCTCGCAATCAGATTTCATGGTGACTGATGATGGGTTATTGAGGTTTAAGGGTCAAATTTGTGTTCTGAACGATGATACCTTAAAGTAACAAATACTGAGAGAGTGTCACTGCTCGCGATACACATTACACTCGGGAAGTACCAAGATGTACCAGGATTTGAGAAAGGTACATTGGTGGAGTGGTATGAAGCGAGATGTGGTAGAATATGTGGTCAAATGTTTGGTATGCCAACAAGTGAAAGCTGAGCACCAGAAGCCCAAAGGATTGCTTAAACCTTTGCCTGTGCCTATATGAAAATGAGAGCATATCACTATGGACTTTATCATGGGATTACCAAGGACCCAAAGAGGTTATGATGCAATATGGGTAATAGTGGATAAATTAACGAAGAGTGCCCACTTCCTTGCCATCAAGAGCACGGATACATTGAGTACCTTAACCAAGTTATATGTTAAAGAGATAGCTAAACTGCATGAGGCTCTAGTGAGTATTACATCTGATAGAGATTCTCGATTCACCTCCAGGTTTTGGACTCATTTTTAGGAGACCATGGGATCTCAGTTGAGTTTTAGTATCGCCTATCATCCTCAGACTGATGGTCAGTCCAAGCGGACTATACAGACCTTGGAGGACATGTTGAGGGCGTGTACGATGGATTTTAAGGGATCATGGGATGATCACCTACCCCTTGCTGAGTTTGCGTACAACAATAGCTATCATGCGAGTATTGGTATGGCACCTTATAAGGCTCTATATGGTATGAGGTGTAGATCCCCTATAGCTTGGGAAGAAGTGGGTGACAGGACAGTAATTGCTCCCGATTACAGGCTGCTCAGAGTCAACAGAAAAGTTACGCAGATGTGTGTAGACAGCCACTCGAGTTTTGAGTTGGAGATTCTATGTTCCTTAAGATATCTCCAAGTAAGGATATTAAGCATTTCGGGAAGAAAGAGAAATTAAGTCCTCGATATATAGGACCGTTTGAGATTTTGGAGAGAGTGGGAGACGTTGCTTACCGGTTGGCTTTACCTCCACAGTTTTTCAGGATACACAATGTCTTTCACATCTCCATGTTGAGAAAATATAATCTGGATCCCTCCCATGTCATCGAGTATGAAGCATTGGATGTTCAGAGAGATAAGAGTTATGTGGAAGAACCCATCCGGATACTCGACAGGAAGAAAAAGGTACTTTGAACAAAAACGATTCCAATGGTTAAGGTCCTCTGGAAGCACCACTCAATGGAGGAAGCAACTTAGGAACTAGAGAGTCTTATAAAGGAGAAGTACCCTCAACTATTTAATAGATCAAATTAAATTTAAAGGACCAAATTCTCTAAAGGTGGGGAGGATGTGCGACCTGTGAATTCTATGTACTTTAGCTATAAGGTTATAATGTCAGATTTATAATTTGGTGAATGTGGTTATGATATTTCGATGTACACGCAAGTTCTAAATCTAATGAAGTATAAGAAGATAAAATTTTTAAGTCTTATATGTGTATGGATTGAAATATGGTCTATGGAGTAGATTGTGGTAAGTTTTGCCTTGAGTTTCCTATAAATTTATGTAGTAGCAGTGAAATCTATGAAGGCTAGATCGATCTCCAAGGATGAGAGATCGATCTAGTAAGCCTAGAAGCATAAGTAAAGGGTTTTTGAGGAGCTGGATAGATATCAAGTGAAGAAGGATTAATCTTATAGGGATGGAAGATCGATCCCATGACTCCAGAATGCAATGAGTATACAAAAGAAGACAGATAGATCGATCTCATAAGGGAACATATCGATCTCCTATTGCCTCTGCCTAGCAAGAATCAATCCTATCACAAGGACAGCTCGATCTTCACTGGTCTTGGCCTAGAAGAGATCAATCCCCCTTAGAAAATAGATCGATCTCTATTTGGTTCTATAAAGAACAGATCGATCCCTACCCTCTGCCAGATCGATCCTGTAGTTGGTAATTGAGTTGTTGGAGTAGTTGAAACTAAGCAGAGATCGATCTCCACCTAGTGCCAGATCGATCTCACACACTCGGTCTATATAAGGATCATGAGATTTTGCTTGAAGTCAAGTCTCTCTCACTTGCAAACACCAACACTCACCATTTTCACCCCAAACCAAGCTTTCTATCTCTAAGGTTCACCACGTTCTAGATAGAGTTAGAAAAAGAGGTAAGAGGTAAAGTTGTTCCTCTTGGTAAAGAGAACAACATACTAAAAACTTGAGGGTTGGTTTGAACAAAAGGGAAGAGACAAGCATTCTACAAGTTGCTCAAGAGAAGATAAGCTAGGTGAGATCACAAGACCCTTATTTTTAAGCATTATCATTATATATATATATACATTGGTGAATATATATATGTAGTTGGAAATGTTTAAGTCATGAAGGAACCCACAAATGGGTGTAGTTAGAGGGAATGTGGATGTCCTGTGATGGTCATGAGCTAGCTTGGATGTAGTTTAGGGTGTATAGGTGTAAATAGGATAAAAAGGGAAATGTTGAGTTAGAATGAATAAGAGAAAAAAGTCAATAATGAGAATGATGTCTATTGACAATTTGGTGATGTTTGGACAACTCAGGAATTCGACACGAGAAACGAGCCTAGTTCGAGACCCAGGGGACATTGCACCACTCAGAGTGCAAGAGGTAAGGGAAATAAAATGTTTGTGCGTGTAAGTTTCTAAATGATGAAAATACCTTGATAGCATGAAAAAGGTTTGATGAAAGAGCATGCTTATGAGAAACGAGTTGATTTGATGATTTGATGAATGTATGCGTGTTTTGTAGGTTTGAGCTCGGTTTTGATGAATTTTGTGTAATTGTGAACAGAATGTTTTATAACAGAAATGAGTTTTCGAGATAACCACTATGAGCTCTATGTGAAGGCAAAACGGTTTTAATACAATAATGACATATTTTACTGAGACTAAGGCTTGTCATGAGGTGCACATCGATACTCCGCTTTGATAGTGTTGAGTGGCCTTGCTCTGGTAGCATGTACGACCAGGCCTTGCTCTAGGAGCATGCAAGATCGATGCCTCTGTTCTAGTAACGTGAGATAACCCTGCTCTGGTAGTGATGGGTGGCCTTACTTTGGTAGCATGTAAGACTGAGGCTGTACGACTCTAATCAAGTCTACAACGATATCATGGCCATGGATAGATGTCGACGTTTTCCCTCTTTTGAGGATGCCCTCCTTGATGATGATTTGATGTGACGTGATGTGCTTATGGCTTTGTTTTCATATGAGTTTTATTAAATGTATAGTCTCGACTACTTTGATGAATGACGTGTTTTAATGACTGTGATTTCTATCACGAATTGAGATTTGATGTTATGACGAAAATGTGAATTTTATCATGTAAATTGTGATGATGCAAATCGATGCCATTATTATTATCATTATTTCCATAAACGTTTTACATGCTCGAATACTTCTATCATGTTTTTACATGCCCAAATGATGAGTTGTGATGTGATGATGATTTTATAAAATCTCCCTTATCCTCCTTACTGAGCGATTTGAGAGCTCACCCTTTTTCCTCCCCCTCCAGATTACTTGCAGTGAGCGAGCTAGTACCTGCTGCGTACGTGATATAGGCTGGTGGAGAAGATCTCCCCAGGCTATCGCTTGTACACGCACAAGGTATAAATTCAGTTTATTTTGTACCCAGACAATGATGTAATACAAACATTTGTGTTAAGTATTATTGGGATGTAATTAGGACGATATGAAGAGAAAGAATTGAGTTTTATGGGTTGATCCTTTTTGGATATTATGTATTTGATTTTATGAAGTAGAAATTGTGTAATCCTAGGGATAACGATTTGTTATAAACAGAAGTGATTATATGACACTGTACAGGAATGCACCTTGACAAAGAAGTTTAATTCAAGAAAAAGTTTAAATTTGCCCTATTTTTCGTGCTTTCGGGCTGTCACATATAATCCGGATAAGTAAAGATGTGAAACGGAAGAAGTCTAAGAAACTCGTAGGAGGTACTAAGATCTTCAATCGAGCTAAATTTGCCCCATTGGATGTTAGTTTGATGAAGCAGTGCACAAGGCGCAACTGTGATGATATGAAATGTATATTTCGAGGTTACTAAGAAAATGAAAAGGTAAAGAGAGTGACAGAAAAGAGATATACTAAGGAAGCAGTGAGAGTGATAGAGTAAAACCACTGTAATTGAAAAGATGAATTACATAACCTAAAGTATAACTGAAGGTCACACCGTTTATATGATTGATAATGATAGGGTGTGTTCGGAGTAAAGAGACACCCTTGTAGATATAGAATTTTTTGACACATATTTGGATAATCTGCCAGAGTTACCGCTAGACCGAAGGATGAATTTTGAGGTGATCTAGTACTTGATATTAAATTTATTATTCAAACCATTGTATTGAATAGTTTCTATTGCATTTGAAGTGCTGAAAAAGTAATTACATAGATCATATGATAAGAGGATTACCAGACTGAATGACCCACTTTGGAGTGTAGTAGCATTAATTGTTAAGAAGATCTGGAGCCTTCTGTGTCGCTTTGTATAAAAAACGGAAGTCAATTGGATCCTCCTAAAATAGAGATTATAGATAAGAGGGAAAGACCCAAAACTGTTAAGATGATTCAAAGTTTGGGGTATAAAGAGACTTTGGAATATGAATTACGTATTGAGTCTAAGGATTGTAAATTACTTATGCTTATGTTCCGAATGCGAGACTTAATTGGAATAAAGAAAGAGTTTTATTATATTTGATGTACGAAATAAAACAAGCTTGAAATGTGATAGATTCTGAATACAAGTTACATTGGAATAAGAGGTGTATGAAAGATAAGAATATCTTTGGTATGTGAAGTGATTCAGATCAAGTGATATGAATTGAGAATAAGTTCTGACTAAAGGATAAACACGAAATTGCGATAAGTTTTGGTATCCTACTTCTTATTGAGACTGAACCTTGAACCCTTATATCCATAACCAGTCATGTGGTCATGTCTGATGGCTAATAAAGGTATTTCAAAATATCTCCCCACCAGAGAGACTTGACAGCTTCTAGAAATACCCATAACCCATAAATTGAAATTGACAGTCGTAATATTTGCGTTTGAAGTCAGGATACCATTACTTGTGCGGTGAAGAATTATAGAATCCTATTGATCAAGAAGGTTTAAATATTAAATTTCACAAAGGTTGTCTAATACAAGAAAAATGGAATGACTCGGGTTAGTGCTTTGAGCAGAAGTGATTTCGGGATGGCGTTATGTATATTGGTCAGGGATATGAGTTATTGAATTATTGATGGACCTCGACTTGAATGTGGTCCTTCCTTAACATTGACATTCATTACATGGTGGCTAACCTAGGAGTTAAAAATGGACTTGATTGATCGAATCGAACAGGCACAACGAAATGATAAATACTACATTGATGTGGCTAGTTAGACCCAGATGGGTGCTGTAACTTGCTTGAGTATTGGTACTAATAATTTATTGAGATTTAAAAACAAAATTGTGTACCAAATGATCTATAGTTAAACGAATTGATGTCCTCAGAGACTCATTTATAGAGATATACCCCACATTCAGAGAATAATAGGATTTATCAAATCTTCTGAAGATATTTTGGTAATTAGGGATAATAAGATATATAATTAAAATTGTGACTAAAGCCTTAAATGTCTGCAGTTTAAAGATAGGGTATAACAAGATTTGGAAAGAAAGGAAAACTGAGTCTCCGATACATTAGACCTTTCAAGATCTTAAACCGAGTGGGAGATGAGCTAATAGATTAGCATTGTTGCCAGAATTGTCAAGTGCCCACAGCGTTTTCCACGCTTTAATGCTTCGTAAGTATCATCCAGATCCGGCGCATGTGGTAAAGTACGAATCGCTGAAGCTGAAAGAGGATATGATCTATGTGAAGAAACCGATTCGGATCTTGGACCGGAAGGGAAAGACACTGCAGTCTAAGACGATTTCTTTGGTCAAAGTTTTGTGGCAGTATCACACTTCAGAAGAGGCTGCGTGGGAATTAGGAAGTCTAATGCGAGAGAAATACTCACACTTGTTCAAGAACCGATGTACTCTTAAATTTGGGGACCAAATTTTGCAAGGTGGGGAGAATGTAAATACCGTAAAATTTTCATGTACTTAGACTTGATCATGGATAACAACGTAGCTATTGGAATTAAAGGTGTGATTTTTAAAGATAAGGATTTAAATTAAAATTTTATTCTTCATAATGAGACTTAGAAGAATAAATTTAATTAAAAAATAAAAAATAAAAATATTAGTTCCACAGAGGAATATTGATGGAAATATCTATTTCTATATATATTCTATAAAGAAATTTAACAAGTGCATAAATATAGAGATATATATATATATATATATATATATATATACATGTGGGAGATAGAATTAAAATTTTTATATAGCTGGGGGATACCTATATGAAACATAAGTACAATTTCTAAATTTAATTCATTTTTATACATATTAAAAAGGGAATCTAATAAGTATAGGAAAATATAAATGTATAGTTGTTTACATGTGTATGAAATAATTTCCTTCAATTAGGCACATGAGAATATGAACATATACATATAGGTACAAACCTATATATAAATGTGTAGATAAGCGAGTGAGTACAATAAATATATGTATATAAAAAATATACATTCCTACGGTCGAGAGCTCCCATTAGTGGAAGAAACATATAGGGAAACACACATATATGAAGGTTACATTAAAAACGAAATATGGAAGGCTGAAGCTGAACAGGAAAGGGAACCATACTCAAAAATGACTCTCTGCTGCAGTAGACTGCAGCAGAAATTGGGGGAGAGGGATAAGGTGATGGCATTAGGTTGAAAGGATAATGTCACGACCCAATTCCATTCTCTTTAACCGAAATCACTGAAAATTTTTCGCGTTTTACTGTTACCTTACCCGGTCGTGAACTAAACTCACCACACACTGTTGGGCTGTGAGTCAATAATAAACACCACTCTCATTCATTCTCAATTAATTAAAACGATGTCATACATGTGTATTTAATCGTGTACTTATACGAATACATGTTCTACTGACATCTACATCCCCCATAAGTACAACTCAAAAGAATACTGTGCTTTTACATTGTTTAGATACAAAAAGAATCACTGTGTATATACCTCTTAGCGATGGAGATGCAGCGGAGTCCAAAGTGATACGCCTCAGTCCTCACTGGGCCACTATGCACGCTCTGTAGGGGGGAAAAATAGAGTGGGATGAGCAACCACACGCTCAGTAAGGCAATAATGCAAGCATGGTAGATAACTACTCTATCTACATGCTGATAGTGTTATGCATATATCGTTTATAGTAGGAGCATGAGGAATAAAACTATGCCATGTGAATATACATATATATCATGTATCAAATCATTTGCATTGGCATATAAAACATGGTAGAGACATCATGTATAAAACATCTCATGCTCAATTTCATTTAAATTCATAAAAGGGCAATTCATTTAGAAACTTCCTTTTTGAACCAACAACATAACACCACCAAATCCACTCACAAACCACAACCACATTTACATTCCACAATTCACGCATGTGTATAAATCTAGGTCACTATATCAAAAGTGCCTATGTGAATCATTACATCATAATTCATCCCAGACCACACGCATCCAGGTGTGCGGGGTATCATGCTGGCACGAAGATGAATTATCCCTCGCCAGACTTTCTCATCACATAACCATCATGCGGTACATCGTACTCCATGTGATATACACGGTACATCGTACTCCGCAACTCATATCATGATTGGGGGTGCCATTCCTAGGTCTTATCTACCCCATACCAAGAGTTTTCCATATTCCGAGAAGGAGAGCCTTCCTGCCGAACAGAGCCTTCCCACCTAACAGAGCCTCCCTGCCTCCTCGGGCTTAAGGATGTTAGCTTAAAGATGTAGGGCTTAAGGGTCCTTTCAGTAAGAGAGCCTCCCCACCGAACAGAGCCTCACCGCCTAACAGAGCCTCCCTGCCTCCTCGGCTTAAGGGTGTTAGCTTAAGGATGTAGGGCTTAAGGATCTTACTTTTACCATACCCATGTAGGAGAGCCTCCCTGCCTAACAGAGCCTCCCCGCCTCTTTGGGCTTAAGGATGTTGGCTTAAGGATCCCACCTTTACCGTACCCATGTAGGAGAGCCTCCCTGCCTAACAGAGCCTCCCCGCCTCTTTGGGCTTAAGGATGTTGGCTTAAGGATCCCACCGTAAGAGAGCCTTCCCACCAAACAGAGCCTCCCCGCCTAACAGAGCCTCCCTGCCTCCTCGGGCTTAAGGATGTTAGCTTAAGGATGTAAGGCTTAAGGATCTTACCCACTTTCACAACCCTATACGAATCCCATTGTACAAGCTTGTGCGAGCAAAGCTCTAGCACGACTCATGCATCATGCATCTTCTCATAAAGAGGCGTGTACGAGCATAGCTCTAGTACGGTTATACTCATAAGATAACCATTCACAATCCACGTACGAGCGGAAGCTCCAGTACGGTTTATAAACATCATCACAATTCAGTTTCAAAGTGCGAGCTAAGCTCAAGCACGTTTCACACAAGTGAAAACATAGAAATCTCGCGAGAGCGAGGCTCTAACGCAAATTATATCACATTCACGCGATAGGCGGCTTACATGCATTCAAAACATCTCATAATGTGCTTAGTGCCTCGTATGGGCTATTTCACAACATCATTCAAGTACTAGCCAGCCTATGCTCTTATTTGCTCAAATCAAAGCATTGTGTTTTGTAAAAGCATTCAAAACACATGATTTATGCAATTATTAGCCTTACTATCCCTTTTTCATAACTTCCACTTCAAAACCAAAACCACGCATATACCCATCATCTTTCACAAATACCATCAACATTTATTTGAGCAATTCATGCATTTCATACAACACCCGATATTCACCCAGTTCAAAATACGAGCAGCTATCTCTATATACTCACAAAATTCCCTTACCTAGAATTGCGATGCGCGATTCCACTTCCTTAAGCTGCTTACTCGTACAATTTGGTTCGCCTTCAACGAACTCTTCGGGACTGCACAAAATCGTATCCCGCATTATATTCGACCCATATATTGCAACCCTTGTGCTTGCTATAGTCAATTTAATCTATAGCCTCTATTAAAGCTTATTTGGCCTCGTTTCATTACTTTATCCATAACTCGAGTCTATGGACCTTCTTAGGCCTATTAACTTATTCAAAATCGATATCAAATCGATATTAAGCTCATAGTGTTCATACTTCTTGAATCCCCTCACTATGACATTTATCAATCATATATATATATATATATATATATATATATATATATATCCATTTTCACAATTCCTCCAACTCACCAAGAAATTCCATCTAACCATCTAAAATCATAAACATTACCCCAATAACAACTTTAGCATGCCACAAATCATAAACTCATTCAATCCCACATCTCCTCACATTATACCCATTTTAGATTTCTAGGTCACACCAACTCCACTACATTCCTAGGTAGTTTACCCATCAATACTCATATCAATCAACTCCAAAATCAATTAAATAACTAATACATTTGGATTGGAGTGTTAGAATCTTACCAAATGTGATTCCTCTTCTTACTCCAAATGGTAAAGCCCTTAACTCCTTCAACTCTAAGAATGGGAAATTGCCCTCTCACTATGTTCTCCTCTTTGATAGGAACAACTTTGCCTCTAATGATCTCTCTTCAAATCTCACTAAAAATGGTTGATTTTTAGAGAGGGAAAATTAGGTTTTTGGGGTTGAAGTTGTAGGGTTAAGTGTTTTCCGAGATTTCCAGATTTTTCAGCTCTCCTTATATAGAATTGACTTGAGGAGATCGATCTGGTCCAAGAGGAGATCGATCTGGTCCCTTAAAATCCCTCTTTTTCACGGCATTTTTAAGCCTGAGATCGATCTGTCGAAGCAATGAGATCGATCTGTTGAGGCATGAGATCGATCTGTCGAAGCATGAGATCGATCTGGTCCCAAACAGAGAGCTAAGGAGATCGATCTGGGTGCTTGGGGATCGATCTTTCCACTACAGAATGCTTGAGAGATCGATCTGGCTCCATTGGAGATCGATCTGCTCAATTCTTTCGCCCAAATAAGAGCATTCTGGCTCTTCCAGATCGATCTCTCATCCTATGAGATCGATCTGGACCTCATGTTTTCCAGATTTCCTGCAGTTTCATTGCTGCAACTCATACCAACACACCCTCAATCTATTGCCATGGCCATTTCCTCATCCATCCACCTCTATAACTTGAAAATGGCATCCATTCATACCTTATGCACATTGAAACTTGTGTGCATTCATTGTATGTTCAAAGGTATGCTACATACAACCAAATGGAAGCATAACTCCATTCCATTTTACCACACTACTCATTTTGAGTCTCAATCACATCCATCACTTGCTAGAACACATTTCTCCGTATTCATACTCAATGAAACTTGTATGTACGTTACAATTTATATTACACATACATACATTAAATCCATGGACTTACATCAATCATACTTTACATCACAAGTCCATTCATATTATTTAATCCAAGTACACACATTACCCTTATACATATACGGGGTCTTACAGATAAAGAGAAGAGAGGATGGTGCATGGTCTAATCGTGCTGCCAAGTTCAGTCTATAACAGAGAGGGAAGTGCTCGGTGATGAGGAAATGTGAGACAGGGACGCAGAACAAGAAACGTGAAACAAGAGATATGAAACAAGAAATGTGAGGTAGGGGAACTGAAACAGAAACATGATACAGGAAATGTAAAACAGATGTGAAAGGAAAGAGAGGCTGATTTCATTATAAGTACAACAGGTAATGCCAGGTGAAGTGATGAGGCAGGAGTATATAAATATAAATATATATATATATGTATAGATATATACATCAAGGACACTAGTAAGTCGGCAATTTCAACAGAGGAAGAGAAGAGTTCTGAGGGAGCTGACAGAAGCTGAAAACTAAAAGGAAAAAGGAATGGGAGACTGCAAACTGCAGCTCCTCAGAAAGAATATATATATATATATATTAGGGAAAGTGCATATGTAATGTATATATATGCATAAGATGGTACAGAAGAAAGGAAATGACAGCTCCCAACACTGAGTGTATATATATATATATATGAGTTGGTATAGAAGACTAAAAGTGGCAGCAGAGACGTAGGTGAAATGAGGCTGTAGAAGACGAGATAAAACAAAGAAAGAAAGTGAAGGAAACTGCAGTAAGGAAATGAGGGTGGAACGAGACAGTGCAGTGGAATTGTGTAAGGCCTGTATTTTCAGTTGTAACCTTATGAATTCATAAGTATATACATGTACATGCTATGTGAAGCATAAGTGATGTAAAGTCCATAAATTTAATGTACACACTTGTAATATGAGTTTGTGATGTACGTACAAGTTTCATTTTGTATGAGTATGAAGAAATGGACTTTTGTATGTGATAAATGTGAGTGGAATGAAAAATGAGTAGTGTAGTAAAATGGAATGAAGTTACATGAGTTGTGTAAATCTTTGTACTTCCATTTGGTTTTGTATTGTATACCTTTGGTTATACAATGAATGCACACAAGTTTTAATATATATAAAGTATGAATGGATGTCATTTTCAAGTCTTAAAGGTGGTTGGATGAGAAAATGACTATGGCAGCAAAATTTAGGATGTTTGTGTGAGTTACTGCAAAAAACTGTAGCAAAATCTGGAAAATATGAATGCCAGATCGATCTCATTGAAGGAAAGATCAATCTGGAAGAGCAAAAAATGCTCTTATTTTAGCAATGGAACAGGGCAGATCGATCTCTAATGGGGCCAGATCGATCTGCTAAGCATTTTGTGTAGAAGGAATTAATCCCTTGAAGGGCCAGATTGGTCTCTAAATGCTACTAACTAGGAGAAGATCGATCTCACCCTTGGAGCAGATCGATCTCCTTAAGCTACTGCCTGGAAACAGATCGATCTCATGCCTCGACAAATCGATCTCACTAAGTATTTTTTATAAACCAGGACTTACTGAACTGTAGATTCGGGAAAACATCAAAACCTTTCCATTTTGACACCAAGTGACGTAGTTCCCTCTTTAGAATACAAACACTTTCCATAGAGATTTGGAAGAAGTTCATTACATTAAAGTTGTTCATAAAGTGGAGAAGAACAACATAGTTAGAAGTTAGAAGTTGAGTTGATCTATTGAATGAGACAAGGAGTTTTCCCCCAATTTTCAGCAAAAAAGGAGAAAAGTTGAGATTGGTAAGATTTCAATACCCCAATCTCATATATGTTAATCTATATACTTGTATGAGTTGCTTGGTATATAGATTTATGATTGAAACATCTTAGGACATACTAAACTCTCCATGACCTATAGAATGGTTAAATGTGCCAAAGTGAGGATTTGTTGAGTAGGCATGGATTTGAGGATGATTTAAGCATGCGTAGATTTTGTTGAGCATGTATAGATGCTTGTAAAATGGTTTGGTGAAATCCATAAGATAGAATGGATAAA
Organism: Firmiana major; assembly: GCA_033439115.1. Taxonomy (NCBI): domain Eukaryota; kingdom Viridiplantae; phylum Streptophyta; class Magnoliopsida; order Malvales; family Malvaceae; genus Firmiana; species Firmiana major. The sequence goes on from CM065905.1 coordinate 48,917,752, forward strand.
GGTTGAAATTGGAGTATATGAGGTGTTCGATGAAATGCCTCAATGCAATGAAATGACGAACTGATGGCATGGGGAGCTAAATGCCGGTTCAATATGGAATCAATGGACTCGAGGAGTCTAATGAATTCCCGAGAAACAAATAAAATGAGTGAAATGGACTTAAGGAAGTATAAAGTCCAATAATGGTATAAAGAGGCCAAATGAGATATAAATGGCCAAAATGCATTGATCTAAATATCATGCAAGTGGAATGAAGTATATGAGAATATACTAATGAGAATTGTGAACACTTGCAGCTCTTAGAGATGAAGTCGGAGTTGACAAGACCGGATCACAAGCTATTGGAATCAAGGAAGACGATTCAAGCGTGATTCGAGGTAAGGGACTTATGTGAGCAATAGCGATAGCTATACGTATGTTTTCTTGCCTGCTAAATGCTCATGTATGCGATAAATCCATAGATATTGATATGGCTAGATAGAAAACAACGTATGAAAATAAGTCGATAGTATGCGATTTGCATGATTTCTATTATTATTGTGAAAAGAGGTTTTTTTTTTGCAAATGTTTTGAGAAAGAATAACAATAGACGGGCTTCCAGTTTAACTATTGTGTGAAATGGTTTTAAGGAGTGATTTGTGAGACCCCGTATATGTAAAGTTGTAATGTGTAATGAATATGATTGGACTTGTAATGTAAAGTGTGATTAATGTAAGTCCATGGATTCAATGTAGGTATGTGTAATATGAATTGTAACGTACATACAAGTTTCATTGAGTATGAATATGAAGAAATGAGTTCTGGCAGGTGAAGGATGTGATTGAAACTCGAAATGAGTAGTGTGGTAAAATGGAATGGAGTTATGCTTCCTTTTGGTTTTATGTAGCATACCTTTGAACATACAATGAATGCACACAAGTTTCAATGTGCATAAGGTATGAATGGATGCCATTTTCAAGTTATAAAGGTGGATGGATGAGGAAATGGCCATGGAAATAGATTAAGGATGTATTGGTATGAGTTGCAGCAAGGAAACTGCAGGAAATCTGGAAAACATGAGGGCCAGATCGATCTCATAGGATGAGAGATCGATCTGGAAGAGCCAGAATGCTCTTATTTGGGCAAAAGAATAGAGCAGATCGATCTCCAATGGAGCCAGATGGATCTCCCAAGCATTCTGTAGTGAAAAGATCGATCCCCAAGCACCCAGATCGATCTCCTTAGCTCTCTGTTTGGGAGCAGATCGATCTCATGCTTCGACAGATCGATCTCAGGCTTAAAAATGCCGTGAAAAAAGAAGAATTTTAAGGGACCAGATCGATCTCCTCTTGGACCAGATCGATCTCCTCAAGCTATTTCTATATAAGGAGGGCTGAAAATCAAGAAATCTCGGGAAAAACACTTATCCTCCAATTCTAACCCAAAAACCTAACTTTCCCTCTCTAAAATCAGCCATTTCCAGCAAGAATTAAAGAGAGACCATTAGAGGCAAAGTTGTTCCTATTAAAGAGAAGAACAACATAGTGTGAAGGCATTTTTCCATTGTTGGTATTGAAGGAGTTAAGGGCATTGCCATTTGGAGCATGTGAGACCCCGTATATGTATAAGGGTATATATGTACATAGAAGTGTGAATAGAGTTGTACTATGAATTCATGAGTGAAGTATATGTGATGTAAGTTCATAAGTAATGTACACACTTGTAATGAGAGTGGTAATTGTACACACAAGTTACATTATGTATGAATGTGAAGAAATGGACTTAAACATGTGGAGAATGTGTGTAGAATAGATTATGAGTAGTTTGGTAAAATGGAAGTAGAATTGCATAAGATGTGCACTTCCATTCTTGTTTATATTAAGTACCATTGGTCATACAAAGATTCTACACAAGTTTTAATGTGTATGAAGTGAGGATGAATGCCATCTTCAAGTCTCAAAGATGAATGAATGAGGAAATGATCATGGTAGCAAATTAGGATGTTTGGTAAGTGTTGTTGCAGAGGAACTACAGGAAATCTGGAAATTTTGAAGGGCAGATCGATCTCATGGGATGAGAGATCGATCTGGAAGAGCCAGAATGCTCTTATTTGGGCAAAAGAATAGAGCAGATCGATCTCCAATGGAGCCAGATCGATCTCCTAAGCATTTGGTAGTGAAAAGATCGATCCCCAAGCACCCAGATCGATCTCCTTAGCTCTCTGTTTGGGAGCAAATCGATCTCATGCTTCGAAAGATCGATCTCATGCCTTGACAGATCGATCTCATGCTTCAACAGATCGATCTCAGGCTTAAAAATGCCGTGAAAAAGAGGGATTTTAAGGGACCAGATCGATCTCCTCTTGGACCAGATCGATCTCCTCAAGCTATTTCTATATAAGGAGTGCTGAAAATCAGAAAATTTCGGGAAAAACACAAACCTTCCACTTTCAACCCAAAAACCTAACTTTCTCTCTCTAAAATCAGCCATTTTCAGTGAGGTTTGAAGGGAGACCATTAGAGGCAAAGTTGTTCCTATCAAAGAGAAGAACAACATAGTTGGAAGGCATTTTCCCATTGTTGATATTGAAGAAGTTAAGGGCATTTCCATTTGGAGCAAGAGGAGAAATCAAATTGGGTAAGATTCTAACACTCCAACTATGGTGCATTATTTATTTAAGTGATTTTGGAGTTGTTTGGCATGAGTATGGATGGTTAGAAACTATCTAGAATGCATTGGAATGATTTTGACCTAGAAATGGTCTAGAGTGAGAAAGTGGAATTGTATGGAGATTAATGATGAATGAGATATGTAGAAATCATTGATAGTGTTGTGGTATGATTTTAAGATGTGGTTAGTGGATAAATTGTGAGGTTTACTTAAAAGAGGTAAAATGAGGGATAAGGCATTTGTAAAATGCATAAGTGAATAATGTTGACTAGTGAGGTCAATTATGGGTTAAATACATTAACTCAATCGATTTAATGAATGAATCGCAGCTTCCGAGGATACGCCGAGGCGAGTTGAGCCAAGAGCGTGAGAAGCTAAAAGGAAAGGAGTCACACCAAGTAAATCGAGGTAAGGGAATTGTGTGGACTCTTAGAGATATCTGTGCGCAATTTGGGCGCTTAAACGTTTTGCTAGAATGCATGAGATTAGGAAATGTTGTTGGGTGATTGAAGGGTAAAAGTTGGGAGTTTGAGAAATGTGCATGAAAACAAAAGCATATTTCTTTGGAAATCATGTTTTATTGCTTTTTAGCAAATGATTGGTAGGTTGGCTAACATTGAAATGATTTGCAAAAGAAATGAGTATGTTTTGGTTTTGTTAACCATATTTTGCAAGTTTTGAGCCACCTACATGATTTCGTGAGTATGAAAGAGTGCAAGAGGCACTAGTTTTCACATGGATTTCATATTGTTTTGGCATTGTGCTTTGAGTTTGTCTCGCACTGGATGCCCACCTTGCATGTTGCCGTGTTTGGAGCTTCGAGTAGACTTGGTGTCATATCGATTAAATAGGCTCACACGTGCATTGTTTTGAGACATGGCATGTTAAAACAACCTGATGAGCCCGAACGAGGGATAAGGGTTGGAGATCCACCTGATGAGCCCGAACGAGGGATAAGGGTTGGAGGAACAGCTGATGAGCCCGAACGAGGGATAAGGCTGGGGGTCCACGGAGTACGTTGTACCGTGCATGTAGCATGGAGTACATTGTAACGTGTTGTGATGTGATGTGCCGTCTTCGGACGAGATCTGCTATGGACCGACGGGTAGGATTTGACCCACCTCCCGTGTGGAAGCAGATGGTGGTGATATCCCGCACACCTGATCCGTGTAGCCGGTATCACAGGTTATGTACATAGGCCTTGAGGTTATTACCTATTGTTGAAACTGCCTATCTCACATGTCTAATGCTATTTGAGAATAAATCCATGTTTGAAATGATTTGTGGATCAGGAAAGTCCGAGGGATGGGCTGAGACCTGACCGTGTTGAATTGATTTGTTAATGGTTTTAAAGTGCACGGATGCATGATGTTTAATGCCATGCTTTATTGTGAAAATGCATGATGTTTAATGCCATGCTTTATTGTGAAAATGCATGATGTTTAATGCCATGCTTTTATTGTGAATTATGCATGATGATTTATACCATGCTTTGAGTTGAAATGTGCACTGAATTTTAATAGCATGAATGCTTTACATACCATTAACACAATCATACACTCATGTTTTGAGATAAACAATGAATTAAATGCTTTTGAGCATGGCAACACGATCACGTAGATAGTGCAGTATCTACCTGTTCGCATGATTGCCTTACTGAGCGTGTGGTTTGCTCACCCCCCTTATTTTCCCCCTCTCTACAGAGATTTGAGTATAGATTGAGCGTGACTGGAGGCGTTCCCTTTTTGGTAATCCGCTGCATCCCATCGCTAAAGGTATACACACTTGGATTATTTTGTATCTAAACTAGACATAGCACAGTAGCATTTTGTATGTAACTACTGGGGATGTAAAACAATGTAAACACATGGAACAACTCTGATTTATATACATTTATACAAGTGTTTACTCATAAATAATGTTTTAAATTGAATTGGTATGGTGGAGTGAGTTAGACGTCGACACACAGCCCAACTGTTAAGTGTGTGGTTGTTCACGATCGAGGAAGGATGATTAAGGGATTGATGCATGAAAATGCGAAAAATTTGTACGTATTTTGGTAAGTTGAGGGTCGTGACAGAAGTTGGTATCAGAGCTCGAGTTGGTTTGACGTGTGTCGTGTCTAAAATACTTAATAAGTTAAAAAAAATTACATCCCCAAGTTACTGTGCTTGTTTAGATACAAATAGTGTATGTCGATGGGTTGACTAAGTAATTGGTCGTGAATGTAGGGAACTGAGTAAGTATGCCTAATACCAGTCGCGGTAGAGGGATGAGAGCACAAGCTCGAGGCCGTAGAGGTAGGCCTGGGGGTCGTGTTGAGCCAAAAACACACGAGGCTCAGGAGAATGTTGAGGTGGAGGCTGATGTTGAGCACGCTCCACAGGGTCCAGAGGAGAGGCCCGAGAGTACTGAGGCTCGCTTCGCGAGGATTGAACGGAGCATTGAGATGATTTTGGAATTGGTCACTCAATCTTTACCTGGAGTTGGCGGTAGACAGAGTCCCGCTACACAGGGTGATGCCGAGCAGGCAGCAGCTCCCGAGGCACGGGCAAGGCAAGCCCAAGGACCTCAGACGACAGATACCCTACCCACACAGGATGTGCCTACGCCGGTTGCTATGCCAGGCAGTAGAGGTTGGGGATATGGATGTGATTTGGATAGACTGCGACAGTTCCAGAAGTTTGGACCGCCGTCTTTCAGTGGAGTAAAGGACCCAGTAGCGGCTGAGGATTGGATCAATGAGATCGAGAAATTATATGGGTTCTTTGAGTGCACTACTACCGAGATGGTAGCATTTGCCGCTTTTATGCTGAAGGTATCAGCAGAACATTGGTGGAAATCCACCAGGCCAATTTTGAGAGCCCGGCATACTGAGATCAGCTGAGATGTGTTTCTAGAGGCCTTCCGAGACAGTATGTCCCGGATACCGCCCAGCGAAAGCTAAAGATGGCATTTTTGGGACTGACCCAAGGGAGCAGGACTGTGGATGAGTATGAGACTGCTTTTATATCCCTGGGCAGATATGATCCCAACACGATGAGTAATGAGGTCGAGAAGATCCAGAAGTTTGTGGATGGATTGAGACCAACCGTCAGGTCTAGATTGGTTCCCCTGGATATACCGACCTATGAGGAGGCAGTACGCAGGGCGCAATTATGTGAACAAGATGTTGATAGAATCGCCTCGGAGTTTGGAAAGGTTGGTAAGATGAGGGACAGAGATAAGAAGAGACCTATAATGGATAGAGGCTTCAGCTATAAAGGAAGCAAGAGATTCTCTGGAAAGAGGCCGAGAATTGATGAGATTCGGGAGAGGACAGTTGATACTCCCATGTATCCGGCCATTGCTCCAGCTAAGGGAATCGTGATTGGAGGACCACGGCTTACTACAGACCAATGTGGCAAGTGTGGTAGGTACCATGGTACTCGACCATGTTACGGACCTCAGGTTGTATGCTTCAGATGTGGGAAGCCAGGGCACGTAATCAGAGATTGCCCAGAGATGATAGAGAGAGCCCCACAGAAGGGCAAGGAACCAGAGAGAGCTCCAGTTGGTACTGCTGCTCCGAGGAGGAGGGCTACAGCTGAGGAAAAGGGGAAGCAAGTAGTGGGTGTAAGCAGAGGACGAGTGCACGCACTGGATCGGGATACTGCAGATTAGTCATCAGATGTGGTAAAAGGTACCATCCAAATCTTTGATTTAGAAGCTTATGTACTGTTTGATCCTAGTGCCACGCACTCCTTTATTTCGCCATCCTTTGCATGTAAATTGTTGAAGCATGTAAAACCCACGCTGCTTGATAAGATGTTGTTGATATCTACCCCTATGAATGATAGTCAGTTGACTGAGCGTATATATAGGGATTGTAAAATGAAGATAGGAGGTAAAGAGATGGCAGCCGATTTAATTTTATTAAACATGAGTGATTTTGATGTGATCCTAGGAATGGATTGGTTGGCTGCCAATCATGTTGTTATGGATTGTCATGCTAAAACCTTGATGTTTCCAAAGATAGACAATCTTGTAGTTAATTTTGTGAAATGAAATTAAAGAACATGATTTTTATAAGTGTGACGAGTATAATCTTGATACATGATGTATGAAAGATAAATTTGATTTCATTTATGTATGTGATGTGATGATTTATGATACTAATGGTGGAAAGAATAATGTGAAGGATTCATCGCTTTTGTGATTGAGACGGATAAGGCACGTCCGGAATTGGAAGACATACCCGTGGTTAGGGAATTTCCAGATGTCTTTTCGGATGAGTTACCAGGGTTACCTCCAGATAGGGAGATGGAGTTTGGTATAGATTTGGCACCTGGTACAGAGCCGATGTCCAAGCCACCATACAGAATGGCTCAAGTTGAGTTAGAGGAGTTAAGGAAACAATTACAAGAGTTGCTGGAGAAGGGGTTTATCAGGCCGAGTGTCTCACCTTGAGGAGCACCGGTTCTGTTTGTAAGGAAGAAGGATGGAAGCCTCCGACTGTGTATAGACTACCGGTTGTTGAATAAGGCCACCATCAAGAATAAGTATCCCCTCCCACGTATCGATGATTTGTTGGATCAGCTTAAGGGAGCACAGGTCTTTTCCAAGATAGATCTGAGATCAGGGTACCATCAGTTGAGGATACGAGATGGAGATGTACCCAAGACAGCTTTTCGCACCCGGTATGGACATTATGAGTTTATGGTTATGCCATTCGGGTTGACAAATGCTCCCGCAGCTTTTATGTCGTTGATGAATGAGGTATTTCACCAGTATTTGGATCGATTTGTGATCATGTTTATAGATGATATACTGGTGTATTCAAGGTCTAGAGAGGAGCATGAGAGGCATCTAAGGATAGTGCTACAGACCCTTCGAGAGAAGAAGTTGTACGCTAAACTCAGTAAGTGTGACTTTTGGTTGGAACAGATCTCTTTTCTGGGTCATATAGTATCAAAGGATGGAGTATCAGTGGATCCATCTAAGATTGAGGCCGTAGTTCAGTGGCAGAGACCCCAGACAGTGACAGAGATCAGGAGTTTTCTGGGTTTAACTGGGTATTACCGAAGGTTTGTAGAGGGATTTTCGAGGTTAGCTGCTCTTTTGACACGTCTCACGAGGAAAAATGTAGAGTTTGTGTGGGACAAAAAGTGTGAAGAAAGTTTTGAGGAGTTGAAAAGGAGATTAACTACAGCTCCAATACTCACCATTCCTACCAGCTCAGGAGGTTTCTCGGTGTATGCAGATGCTTCACACCTAGGACTGGGCTGTGTTTTGATGCAGGATGGGAAGGTAGTAGCCTATGGATCAAGACAGTTAAAGGATCATGAGAGGAACTACCCGACCCATGACTTGGAGTTGGCAGCGGTGGTGTTTGCGCTGAAGATATGGCGCCACTACCTCTATGGTGAGAGATTCCAGATTTATACAGATCATAAGAGCCTTAAGTACCTGTTCTCACAGAAAGAGTTGAACATGAGACAGAGGAGATGGCTCGAGCTGTTAAAGGATTATGATTGTGAAATCCTATACCACCCGGGTCAAGCAAATGTGGTTGCTGATGCATTGAGTAGGAAGCATCTCGGGATGGTATCCTTTATGATGATCAGGGAACACGAGCTGTTGGAACAGTTCACGAACCTCAGTTTGGATATGACCCCGCCTGACACTGATAGTGGATTTATGATAGCTAGCCTGCAGTTGGAACCGGATCTGGTAGATCGAATCCGACAGGCTCAGCGAGTTGATCAGCAGTGTAGTGATATTGTCGGGCAGATACAGAGGGGTATAGAGACGGACTTTGGATTGAGTTCGGATGGATTGTTGAGGTTCAGAGGTAGGATATGTGTTCTTGATGACGCAGAGATCAGAAGGTTGATCCTGACAGAGGCTCACTCATCGAAGTATACGATACATCCAGGGGGTACCAAAATGTATCAAAACCTTCGAAAGGTTTATTGGTGGTCGGGAATGAAAAAGCACATTGCTGAATATGTTGCTAAGTATCTCGTTTGTCAGAAGGTGAAGGTAGAGCATCAGAAGCCTACAGGGTTATTGCAGCCTCTACCGATACCGACATGGAAGTGGGAGCATGTCACCATGGATTTTGTGATGGGATTGCCGAGGACCCAGAGAGGTCATGATGCCATATGGGTGATTGTGGATCGGTTGACAAAATCAGCCCATTTTCTAGCTATGAGAGCTACCGATACTTTGAGCCAGTTAGCGAACCTATATGTGCGTGAGATAGTGAGGCTACATGGAATTCCAGTGAGCGTTGTTTCTGATAGGGATGCCCGCTTCACTTCCCACTTTTGGGAACATTTTCAGGAAGCGATGGGGACCCAGTTGAATTTTAGCACCGCGTTTCATCCTCAGACAGATGGTCAGTCAGAGAGGACTATACAGACCCTGGAGGACATGTTGAGAGCGTGTGCATTGGATTTTGGAGGCTCCTGGGATGACCATTTGCCACTCGCAGAGTTCGCATATAATAACAGTTTTCATGCGAGTATCGGGATGGCACCATTGAGGCATTGTATGGGCGTAGATGCCGTTCCCCTATTGGATGGGAAGAGGTTGGTGACAGACAGATCTTTGCTCCCGACTTGGTTAGACAAGCCTCTGAGGACGTCCAATTGATATGTGAGAGATTACGGACAGCTCAGAGCAGGTAAAAGAGTTATGCTGACAAGAGACAAAGACCACTAGAGTTTGAGGTGGGTGAGTCAGTGTTTTTGAAAGTTTCCCCTTCGAAGGGAATTATGAGATTTGGGAAGAAGGGAAAGTTGAGCCCTCGATATATAGGGCCATTTGAGATACTTGATAAGGTGGGAGACAAGGCGTATAGATTGGCATTGCCACCAGAGTTGGCAAGTGTGCATAACGTCTTCCACGTATCCATGTTGAGGAAGTATCACCCGGACCTGGCACATGTGATTAGATATGAGCCTTTGGAGCTCAATGAGGGTATGACATATGTTGAGAAGCCAGTTCGGGTATTGGACAGAAAAGAGAAAGTGCTGAGGACAAAGACAATTCCCTTGGTGAAGATACTTTGGCAACATCACACTGTGGAAGAAGCCACATGGGAATTGGAGAGTTTGATGCGGGAGAGGTATCCCGAGTTGTTCACAGAATAATTGGTTCCAATTTGGAGGACCAAATTTTCTAAGTGGGGGAGAATGTGAGACCCCGTATATGTATAAGGGTATATATGTACATAGAAGTGTGAATAGAGTTGTACTATGAATTCATGAGTGAAGTATATGTGATGTAAGTTCATAAGTAATGTACACACTTGTAATGAGAGTGGTAATTGTACACACAAGTTACATTATGTATGAATGTGAAGAAATGGACTTAAACATGTGGAGAATGTGTGTAGAATAGATTATGAGTAGTTTGGTAAAATGGAAGTAGAATTGCATAAGATGTGCACTTCCATTCTTGTTTATATTAAGTACCATTGGTCATACAAAGATTCTACACAAGTTTTAATGTGTATGAAGTGAGGATGAATGCCATCTTCAAGTCTCAAAGATGAATGAATGAGGAAATGATCATGGTAGCAAATTAGGATGTTTGGTAAGTGTTGTTGCAGAGGAACTGCAGGAAATCTGGAAATTTTGAAGGGCAGATCGATCTCATAGGATGAGGGATCGATCTGGAAGAGCCAGAATGCTCTTATTTGGGCAAAAGAATAGAGCAGATCGATCTCCAATGGAGCCAGATCAATCTCCTAAGCATTTGGTAGTGAAAAGATCGATCCCCAAGCACCCAGATCGATCTCCTTAGCTCTCTGTTTGGGAGCAGATCGATCTCATGCCTTAACAGATCGATCTCATGCTTCAACAGATCGATCTCAGGCTTAAAAATGCCGTGAAAAAGAGGGATTTTAAGGGACCAGATCGATCTCCTCTTGGACCAGATCGATCTCCTCAAGCTATTTCTATATAAGGAGTGCTGAAAATCAGAAAATTTCGGGAAAAACACAAACCTTCCACTTTCAACCCAAAAACCTAACTTTCTCTCTCTAAAATCAGCCATTTTCAGTGAGGTTTGAAGGGAGACCATTAGAGGCAAAGTTGTTCCTATCAAAGAGAAGAACAACATAGTTGGAAGGCATTTTCCCATTGTTGATATTGAAGAAGTTAAGGGCATTTCCATTTGGAGCAAGAGGAGAAATCAAATTGGGTAAGATTCTAACACTCCAACTATGGTGCATTATTTATTTAAGTGATTTTGGAGTTGTTTGGCATGAGTATGGATGGTTAGAAACTATCTAGAATGCATTGGAATGATTTTGACCTAGAAATGGTCTAGAGTGAGAAAGTGGAATTGTATGGAGATTAATGATGAATGAGATATGTAGAAATCATTGATAGTGTTGTGGTATGATTTTAAGATGTGGTTAGTGGATAAATTGTGAGGTTTACTTAAAAGAGGTAAAATGAGGGATAAGGCATTTGTAAAATGCATAAGTGAATAATGTTGACTAGTGAGGTCAATTATGGGTTAAATACATTAACTCAATCGATTTAATGAATGAATCGCAGCTTCCGAGGATACGCCGAGGCGAGTTGAGCCAAGAGCGTGAGAAGCTAAAAGGAAAGGAGTCACACCAAGTAAATCGAGGTAAGGGAATTGTGTGGACTCTTAGAGATATCTGTGCGCAATTTGGGCGCTTAAACGTTTTGCTAGAATGCATGAGATTAGGAAATGTTGTTGGGTGATTAAAGGGTAAAAGTTGGGAGTTTGAGAAATGTGCATGAAAACAAAAGCATATTTCTTTGGAAATCATGTTTTATTGCTTTTTAGCAAATGATTGGTAGGTTGGCTAACATTGAAATGATTTGCAAAAGAAATGAGTATGTTTTGGTTTTGTTAACCATATTTTGCAAGTTTTGAGCCACCTACATGATTTCGTGAGTATGAAAGAGTGCAAGAGGCACTAGTTTTCACATGGATTTCATATTGTTTTGGCATTGTGCTTTGAGTTTGTCTCGCACTGGATGCCCACCTTGCATGTTGCCGTGTTTGGAGCTTCGAGTAGACTTGGTGTCATATCGATTAAATAGGCTCACACGTGCATTGTTTTGAGACATGGCATGTTAAAACAACCTGATGAGCCCGAACGAGGGATAAGGGTTGGAGATCCACCTGATGAGCCCGAACGAGGGATAAGGGTTGGAGGAACAGCTGATGAGCCCGAACGAGGGATAAGGCTGGGGGTCCACGGAGTACGTTGTACCGTGCATGTAGCATGGAGTACATTGTATCGTGTTGTGATGTGATGTGCCGTCTTCGGACGAGATCTGCTATGGACCGGCGGGTAGGATTTGACCCACCTCCCGTGTGGAAGCAGATGGTGGTGATATCCCGCACACCTGATCCGTGTAGCCGGTATCACAGGTTATGTACATAGGCCTTGAGGTTATTACCTATTGTTGAAACTGCCTATCTCACATGTCTAATGCTATTTGAGAATAAATCCATGTTTGAAATGATTTGTGGATCAGGAAAGTCCGAGGGATGGGCTGAGACCTGACCAGTGTTGAATTGATTTGTTAATGGTTTTAAAGTGCACGGATGCATGATGTTTAATGCCATGCTTTATTGTGAAAATGCATGATGTTTAATGCCATGCTTTATTGTGAAAATGCATGATGTTTAATGCCATGCTTTTATTGTGAATTATGCATGATGATTTATACCATGCTTTGAGTTGAAATGTGCACTGAATTTTAATAGCATGAATGCTTTACATACCATTAACACAATCATACACTCATGTTTTGAGATAAACAATGAATTAAATGCTTTTGAGCATGGCATCACGATCACGTAGATAGTGCAGTATCTACCTGTTCGCATGATTGCCTTACTGAGCGTGTGGTTTGCTCACCCCCCTTATTTTCCCCCTCTCTACAGAGATTTGAGTATAGATTGAGCGTGACTGGAGGCGTTCCCTTTTTGGTAATCCGCTGCATCCCATCGCTAAAGGTATACACACTTGGATTATTTTGTATCTAAACTAGACATAGCACAGTAGCATTTTGTATGTAACTACTGGGGATGTAAAACAATGTAAACACATGTAACAACTCTGATTTATATACATTTATACAAGTGTTTACTCATAAATAATGTTTTAAATTGAATTGGTATAGTGGAGTGAGTTAGACGTCGACACACAGCCCAACTGTTAAGTGTGTGGTTGTTCACGATCGAGGAAGGATGATTAAGGGATTGATGCATGAAAATGCGAAAAATTTGTACGTATTTTGGTAAGTTGAGGGTCGTGACAGAGCAAGAAGAAAAATCATATTTGGTAAGATTCTAACACTCCAATCCAAATACATTATCTATTTAATTGATTTTGGAGTTGTTTGGCATGACTATTGATGGATAAATTATCTAGGGATGTGGTGGAATTGGTGTAACCTAGAATGGGTATGATGTGAGAATATATGGGTTGAATAAGTTTATGATTTATGGGCATTGCTAAAGTTGTTATTGAGGTAATGTTTATGATTTTAGATGGTTAAATGAGATTACATTGTGAGTTTGGAGGAATTGTGGAAATGAGTATGAATATGCTTGATAAATGCCATAGTGAGGGAATTCATGAAGTATGAACACTATGAGCTTAATATCGATTTACTATCGATTCGGAATAAGTAATAGGCCTAAAAAAAAAAAGAATCCATAAACTCGAGTTATGGATAAAGTAATGAAACGAGGCCATATAAGCGTTAATAGAGGCTATAGATTAAATTGACTATAGCAAGCACAAGGGTTGCATTGTATGGATCGAATATAATGCGGGATACGATTTTGTGCAGTCCCGAAGAGTTCGTTGAAGACGAATCGAACCGTACGAGTAAGCAGCTTAAGGAAGTGGAATCACGCATCGCGATTTCCAGGTAAGGGAATTTTGTGAGAATATAGAGGTAGCTGCTCGTACTTTGAACTTGTGGATGAATATTGGGTGTTTTATGAAATGCATGGTTACTCAAATAAATGATTGATGGTATTCGTGAATGATGAGGAGTATATGCGTGGTTTTGGATTTGAAGTGGATTTTATGAAATGGGATAGTAAGGCTAATAATTGCATAAATCTAATGTTTTGATGCTTTTCAAAACGAAATTGCTTGGTTTTAAGCAAGCTAGTAGATGGGTCGGCTAGTATTGTATGGTTGTTGTGGAAAAGCATTTGTGAGTGCTAAACCCGATTGCCGGGATTGTTTTATTATGTATGAGCCGCCTATCGTATTTGTATGACATAAATCGCGCTAGAGCCTCGCTTGCGCTGGATTTCTATGTTTTCATTTGTATGAAACGTGCTGGAGCTTAGCTCCCACTTTGATTTGGAAACTATGATGATGTTTATAAACCGTACTGGAGCTTCTGCTCGTACGTGGATTTTGAGTGGTTGTCTTATGAGTATAACCGTACTAGAGCTATGCTCGTACGCGTCTCTGTATGAGAGGATGCCTGAGTCGTGCTAGAGCTTTGCTCGCACAAGTTTGCTCATTGTGACACGTATAAGGTTGTGAAAGTTGGTAAGATCCTTAAGCCTTACATCCTTAAGCTAACATCCTTAAGCCCAAAGAGGCGGGGAGGCTCTGTTAGGCGGGGAGGCTCTGTTCGGTGGGGAGGCTCTCTTACGGTGGGATCCTTAAGCCAACATCCTTAAGCCCTGGAGGGGCGGGGAGGCTCTGTTAGGCAGGGAGGCTCTCCTACATGGGTACGGTAAGATCCTTAAGCCTTACATCCTTAAGCCAACATCCTTAAGCCCAAAAAGGCGGGGAGGCTCTGTTAGGCAGGGAGGCTCTGTTCGGTGGGGAGGCTCTCTTACGGAAGGATCCTTAAGCCCTACATCCTTAAGCTAACATCCTTAAGCCCGAGGAGGCAGGGAGGCTCTGTTAAGCGGGGAGGCTCTGTTCGGCAGGGAGGCTCTCCTTCACGGATATGAAAAACGCTTGGTATGGGGTAGGTAAGACCTAGGAATGGCACCCCCAATCACGATATGAGTCTGCGGAGTACGCTGTACCGTGTATATCACATGGAGTACGATGTACCGCATGATGGTTATGTGGTGAGAAAGTCTGGCAAGGGATAATCCATCTTCGTGCCAGCGTGATACCCCGCACACCTGGATGCGTGTGGTCTGGGATGATTTATGATGTAATGGTCCACATAGGCACTTTTGATATAGTGACTTAGTTTTTTATGCACATGCGTGAATTGTGAAAATGAAAATGTGGTTGTGATTGTGAGTTGATTTGGTGGTAATTATGTGTTGAGAAAGAGGTTGATGATGTTGGTTTAAAAAAAAAGGAAGTTTCTTAATGAATTGCCCTTTTATGAATTTAAATGAGATTGAGCATGAGATGATTTATACATGATGTTTCTACTATGTTTTATATGCCAATGCACATGATTTTGATACATGATATATATGTATATTCACATGACATAGTTTTATTCCTCATGCTCCTACCATAAATGATTTATGCATAACACTATCAGCATGTAGATAGAGTAGTTATCTACCATGCTTGCATTATTGCCTTACTGAGCGTGTGGTTGCTCATCCCACTCTATTTTCCCCCCTACAGAGCGTGTATAGTAGCCCAGTGAGGACTGAGGCGTGGTATTTTGGACTCCGCTGCATCTCCATCGCTAAGAGGTATATACACAGTGATTCTTTTTGTATCTAAACAATGTAAAAGCACAGTATTCTTTTGAGTTGTAATTATGGGGGATGTAGATGTCAGTAAACATACTCTTGTATAAGTACAAGATTTAAATGCAAATGTATGACATCATTTTAATTAATTGAGAATGAATGAGATGTGGTGTTTATTATTGACTTACAGCCCAACAGTGTGTGGTGAGTTTAGTTCACGACCGGGTAAGGTAACAGTAAAACGCGAAAAATTTTCAGTGATTTTCGGTTAACGAGAATGGAATTGGGTCGTGACATGATTGAAGGGAGATTTGCCCTCTCACTCATGACTATACACGAAGCTCTTTTCTATTTTTGTTCTGTGTGAATTGTGCTAGAGCATGAGAGGCAATGGTAGATTGATCAGCCCTGCTCGTACATTATTTTCAAGGAGATTTTGAAAAAAACTAAGGAGTGCTCGATGCCTCGGGTGATACTGTGTGTCTAACACTGACCTGCTTGCACTAGATTTTGGGAATCATGCTAGAGCCTTGAGTATTGCTATGTGTCTTGCTCGGATTTTAGCTCGCATGTGACACTCTCGATTTAAAGTGATGAGACAGTTGTGCTAGATGCCTCGATGATACTGTGTGTTCTGCTTGAGAGCTCGCACCTGCTTGATGCCTCAGATATGCTGTGTGCTTCCCTTTGAGTTGCTAGCACGTAATCTCCTGAACTTCTGTGTGATGAGTAAAATCGTGCTAGATGCCTCAAGCATGTTGTGTGTCTTACATTAAGTTGCTTGTACGAGAGTTTATGAAATTGTTGTGTGACGGATAAATCATGCTAGAGCCATTATGTACTGCTGTGTGTCTGGCACTGACCAGCTCGCACGTGATTTTGAGACAACGAAAATGGGTGATAAGGATCTATAGGAGCACGATGTACCGTGAGCATTAGCCATGAGGTATGATGTGCCGTGAATTAAGTTGAGCTGACGGGATGGTTGATCCGCCTCCCTAAGCGTAGGGTTCCCGCACACCTGATCAGTGTAGCCTGGAATCTGACTATGGCCATAAGTCTTTTATATCTGTGTAATATATGATATTGTCACTACTGTGTGAGGTGACATATATCTTCCCTTGCTGTGTGTCTGGGGAATGTGATAACCCATGATTATGTCTCATATGAACATTAACTTGTTGTGCGCAAAGTGATTTCGAAATGAACCTGTGTGGTTTTATGTGAAGCATTTTCTATATATGAACTCTGTGAATAGATTATGATGTGAAACGCTGTGTGCTACTGTGTGATTATGTATATACCCATCTAGCGAATTAATGGTTTCGCACTGATGGAAGTTGATTTAAAGAAATGCAAATTGTGTTATAAGGAAAATGAACATATATGTATTTTAGCATGTAGATAGTGTAGTTATCTACCAATTTGGAACAACTTCCATGAAGAATGCAAGTTCCAAATATGCCTAATTCCTAGTGATTTCTAGTAAGAGAAAGCTTGGATAATTTGTTTCAATGGTTTCTTCTTCTAGCCGAATTTGGTGTGATGAAGATGACAAGGGTGTGGCTGATTTTATAAGCCACTTACTTAACCATTAAGCTTGACTTTCCAGCCATTAAGCTTGACTTTCCAAGCCTTAGCCATGAGTCACCTAATGAGTCACCTTATGAGTCATGGTTAGCTTTAACTATGGTTAGATATTTATCTCATGGGCTTTCCATTTGGGCTTCTCGGTTTGAGCTTTCTTAATGGGCTTTCGGGCTGAAATTTTTACTATATCTCGGGCCTTTAATTGTCTAAATATTTGGCCAATCACTTGGTCCAACAATTCGGTCTAAAGGACCTAAGAATTTCAATATACTTTTAGTATACCTTAATGGGCTTTAAAATTTTCACCTTAGGCCCATTACGTTTTTAACCATTAAATTTAATCTGGAATCCTTCCGAATAAATTTTCCTTACTTTCGAGATGATTATCTTGTATTCTGGCCAATAATATTTTTCCTCAATTTTTTCTCCACACTTAGGTTAATTTTTAACCATGATTAGTCAACTATGGTAAAAGTCCACTTTCTTAACTATAGTTGACTTTTTCCTTAACCATTGATCAAGTTGACTTTTTCTCAAAATTTTGAAAGTGTCATATCTTATGTCTTACACTTCGTCTTTATGTTTCAACCATTTCTGGTGGATAATTTCACCCAAAACACCTTAAATACCTTAACTCGCCAAAAAGGTCCATTTTACCCTTTTTAGCTTTTACTCTCGTTTTTTTGTGTTCGGGACTAAATCAAGCTGACTTTCCTTCATGAGCTCTCTATGCTCTCTCATTTTAAGTTCTTATTTTCAGTCAGAATGATTTAGATTTACTCGGTTTAGCCTGTGACACTTATAGTTCGCATTAGGCATTTTATGTAGCTTTTGCGTGTTAAATCATTTCACTAACACTTTAAGTCTAGTAAATACTCTTCTTATGATTCAACTATAATAATGGAATGTTCATACCCATAGGAATCATAAGGTACAAGCTACATAGAAATCCGGGTCTGACAGTATTTTGGTTCAGTGTCAATCCTTAAAAATATTCCATTTCATTTATTCTTATACAGGTTTCATCCCGACACATTACTTTCAATAGATGTTTGTGCATACAAATGGTCTGGTAAAGAGATAAGAATATATACCTCACGCATGTATAAAAGATAGTCTGGGGAAGCTCATATCCAGCAGCCTACGTCGTTTACGCAAAATTTATTAACTGTAATTCACTGCAAAGATCTGAGAGGTGAAGGGGTGAGCTTTCGAGAAAAAACCTAGTAACAATGTGCATTTAAAATGATCATAGTGATTAAAATAGACAGAAAAACATAATAATACGTAAAATGACTTCTCTCTGCAACAATAAAGAACCTCTGTATTTAAGGAATCAGAAACATCATCAATCAAAAACGTAAATCTTTAAGTACTTGAACTTAACAGTTATCACATAACCTTTTCGTATATTCAGGATTTCAAAGACATATTTGCATATAAATCACATATCACAGAGTCAAATATGGAAACAGAATTTAGTTCAGACTGAGACTACGCTGGCCCATATGATTATCATGCAGCAATAACAAAATCATCCTCCGTAGAGGGAATTCAGAACCTATGGCAATGGTAAGGCTGTAGACGGGATCAAGGTCGTACAACGTTCAGACACCTACAGGTGGGATTCAGATGCCATACAGGCGAAGTTCAGACTCCACAAATGCTAAGTTCAAACGCCACACAGGCGAAGTTCAGACGCCACACAGACGACACCACACAGACGACGCCACAAAGGCGAGCATGATAAGCGTTAGCATACAACATAAGTGGCCCTTAATCTCAAAACATACTATAGTTTTCATATATAAAAACATTGAAATACAACTGTTTTATTCAAAGGATAATTTCAGAGGTCATGCTCTTATTCAGAAGTCAAATTCAAAAATATGCAATTATTCAAAATACAAATTCAGAGAACATGTTCTTGTTCAGAAAGACCAATTTTAGAAAATCACATTCTTACTCAAAAAACAAAAGCAGAAAACATGCTCGAAAATCATAATTCAGGTCTTTGTAAGTTTTCCTTAATCATGGTTCAGAAAGTAACTATTACTGTTTTAAATTACACCCCTTACCTCAATTTAACGAAAATTTCAGTTCGAGTAGTGACGCCTCCAAGTATCTCCCTTAAATCCTTTTACGATTCTCCTACACCAAAATTTGTATTCTTAGTATCCTATTTATTCGAATTACCTACGATACGTCAAAATCGTAATCTTGCTTTCCTAGGAAAAATACACTTGAAATCATAAAATACGTATAGTTATCTCTAAAACTTGCATAAATTCCTTATCTCGGTGTTTGTCTGTAATCCTTGATTGCTTCGACTTAGCGAGTCGGCGAGTCCGATCCACTCGGTTAATTTTTCGGAGCTCTTTCTCGGGATTTCCCAAATTTTCAGTATATTCGTCTTCTTTTTCTTCAATTTTTTTTCTTTTATTCTAATATATATATATATATATATATATATATATATATATAAACCTTTTTTTTCCAATATATATATATATATATATATATTCCTTCTTTCTTCTTCTTTTTTTCTCCTTCCCGCCAACCTCCTTATTTTTTTCTTTTCTTTTCTTTTCTTTTCTTCTTCTTCTTTTACACTTCTCGGTTTCGATCCTCCATGCACTATTCATCCCTTCCAAGCTTCCAGTGTTGCCACCATCTCCATCTCTGTACACTTCCATCCGGCGCTAGATCGGGGTTCCTCCAACCACCTATTTTTCTGGCTACTCTACCAGCCCCGACGCCTCTATTTCGTTCCCCGTTCCAGGCCACACCCGAGCCGTCAGCCGACCTCCATCATCATTATCATTATTTCTGCCTCCATTATTCAGCCCCATCTCTACCCGAGGTTCGGCCTCCACCTCTCTGCTTTGTCCTCTGCCAGTTTCACCAAACTAATCAGTTGTTCCTCTTTAGCTTGAAACGAAATGGAGAAAACTGAGAAGCTTCGATCTCCATTTCCTGTCTCGCCAATTTTTCTCCAGTCATCCAAACCTCTTGGCACAGTCACCATCTTAATCCTCCTCTCCATCTCTATTAAGCCATCATCCTCCCAGCACACCGACTTCGGTTTCCAGCTTCTCCACCAACTTCCCCTGTCTGCCTCTATTTCGCGTTTTCTTCTGCATTCTCTAGCTACCAACGGTCCGACCCCCCTCTTTTTGCTCACTTTCCAGCCCTCAACAGTTGTCTGCTGTATTTTCCAATTTTCCAGCAGCTGTTTTGTTTTTTTTTCCCCACTGTATCGCCTACTGTTTCCTATTTTCCCCACGTCTCATACTTTCATTTTTCTAACAGCTTCCTTTTCCTTCTTCTTCAATTCGCTTCTTCTGTTTTCAGCTCAACTCTCATTTCTCTCGCTTAACTCCCTTGCTCGGCCACCATCCTCATAACGCTACCAGTTTTCGATGCTCTTCTACTGTCTCTGCTTTGTCTCCTTCTTTTCATGTTTCATTTTCCAGGACCTTCAACTGCTTCATTGGGGACATATTTCTTCATCAATTCACGGCAGTTTCCATAGGTATCCTATTGTCTCAATCTTTTTTTTTCCTTCTTTACAAGCTTACACATTCCTTTATTTATACATGCATTTCCTGTACAAAATTTGGTATCTCGGTTAGCTTAAATCTCGTTGTCTCCTTTCCATTTTGTCTGCTCCAGTTGCAGAATTAATTTTTTTTTGTTTCACTTCTCCCTTTTTCCTAACCCCACTGAGCCATCTCATCGTCACTTCTTTCCTGCATACATTACCCCCCCTTTTTTTCTTTCTCTTCCCTATGTTCCTACCATGGCAGTCATTGGTGGAAGCCTCGGATGTAGGTTTGCACATTTCCTCTGCCTTATTATTTTTCCCCCTACCGAAACTACTCCTCACCAACTCAAACTCACCTTTTGGTTCTTCCTCGTTTCCAGCACTCTTTTCAATTAATTTATGTACATATACTCATACATACTTATTATATATATATATGTTTCCCTTTACAATGCTTGGTTGTACTGCCATCGATCATGTTAATATTTATGTATATATGTACATATGTAAATACGTTGGTACATATATATACAAATATTCATGCATATACCCATATACTAGATTTAAGTAATGGATATGATATTACTCACTGTAACGACTGTGTGGCACTTTGCTCCCGCAGGATTCAAGAGGTGGCCCTCACAGTCTTACTCATACGTACTGTCCGCTTTGAAAGCCCCACAGGCCCCTCACGGCTTTATCGAGGTAAATACCCCAATTCGCGTCCTCAGAGGTTCAAACCCAGCACCTTAAAGTCTTTGTTCTTACACAAATGATACCAATTAAGGTCCTGGGTTCGAACCTCTGAGGACGCGAATTGGGGTATTTACCTCGATAAAGCCGTGAGGGGCCTGTGGGGCTTTCAAAACGGACAGTACGTATGAGTAAGACTGTGGGGGCCACTATTAGCACTGAAATTTATATATGTTTAGAACCCTTTTTACTTAGTTATTTGATTTGTTCTTTGCTATATTAGGTATGTTTTATGTGTTTTGTGCATTTGTGCAGGAAAAAGAACAATATGGAGAAGTTAAAGCTTTTAGAATTGATTCTGATGATTCTATGAATAAGTGAAATTGCAGGATACTGATCGTGACTTATGCTGTAGCAATAGAAGAAACTGGACAGTGCAGAGCAGATCTGGGGAATCAATACGATTGTCGCAGCATAACATTCTGATTAGGGCAACACTATTTTTCCACGTGGCATTCTGTGTTTTAGTGCTTGGGAACCTTATAAATAGTCTTTTTATCAGAATATAGAAGGAGGTTGCGGCAGAAGGCTTCAGGATTGATTTAGCTCCATAGAAACTTCATATTTTACATCTTTTTTGATCAATGTTTATTCTAAGGATGATGATTTGGAATTATTGGATGTTTATCATGATTTCTAGGAACTAAACTCCTTTTTCCTAGAATCGATGTAGCCAACTTTGGATAGATTGCAACTATTTTGTGATATTGTTTGGATGATTTCAATTATGTTTATTTAATCTACTTGTTCTTAATGCTCTAGTTGATTGGCCACCAATTGGATGAATTAGTATAGGAATTCGACACTCGGGAGAGGGGATTATTTATATGCACAAGGGTAGATTAACATAGGACATTGTTGAATCGGGAGGTTGACAATTCTTTTGAGCCATAGAGAAGCAGATTACTATCGCTTAATGAACTCTATTATTTAATTCTGAATCGGGAGGTTAGGATTAGGTAATTTGGGTATGACTGTTTAAAACTCGAGAGAGGTAAACAGGAAATAGTTTCGGCTATAAACAATTTGAAAACAAAAGAACAATTGATCAAAGGAATTGTATGAACCCTAGTTAGGTGAAATCGAGTTCTAGGAATATTTTGCCATTGATATTTTCATTCGTAATAATTGTGATTTGTTTTAATTAATTTGTTCCGTAATTAATAGTTAGAATAGTAAATAGGATCTTAACCAATATAAATTACTTTTTCTAAATAAAGTTCAAGGTTGTTGATTATAGTGATTTGCGGTAGGCACAATTCCCTGTGGGACGATACTTATATTTACTATATACTCGAAAACTGACCTGTGCACTTGCAGTAGTGTTCTATTTGAGCACAACAAATTTTCTGGCGCCGTTGCCGGGGAATTGTTGTTTTGTTTTTCATTAACACTGTTTCCCAATAGCCTTTACTTTAATTTAGACTTTTATTTTTGTTTTAATTTACTATCTACAAATTTTTATTTTAGGTGAATGGTAAAAACCAGCAGAAGTCGAAATACAGACATAAAAGAAGAGTTAGATCCAAAGATTGAGAGAACCATCAGGCAAATTCAACAGAACAGATTTGAAGAGAAAGACAAAAATTTAATCATGGCAAATGAAAATCAGCAGCAGCGAGCTATACGCGATTACTTTACCCCAGTTGTGAATCAAAATTTTGCTACTATAAGAGAGGTTCCTGTAAACTGTAATAACTTTGAGTTGAAGCTAGCTTTGATCGATATGGTTATGCAAAATCAATTTGGAGGTTCAGCCTTAGAGGATCCTAACACACATTTGACAAGTTTTCTGCAGATTTGCAGCACCATTAAGATTAATGGAGCCCCTGATGATGCTATTCGACTGAGATTGTTTCCATTTTCTCTTCTGGATAAAGCCTTGAGCTGGTATCAAAATTTACCAGCAGGAAGCATTCCGACATGGGCAGTGATGGCACAAAAATTCTTAGCAAAGTACTTCCCACCAGGAAAGACAATGCATATGAGATTAGAAATTGCCTAGTTCACACAGTTAGATCAAGAACCATTACATGAGGCATGGGAGCGATTTAAAGAGTTATTGCGTAGATGCCCTCAGCATGGGTATGATGAAGGAAACCAGATACAAGTTTTCTACAGAGGCATGACTCCGCAAACACGAGCTACTGTGGATGCTTCAGCAGGAGGTTCACTGTGGTCTAAGACACCTGATCAAGCTATGCAGTTAATTGAGGAGATGGATATAAACAGCAACCAATGGCCAGGTGAAAGAGCTAATGTCAGAAGAGTAGCAGGTATGCATGAGTTAGATAAGCAGATAGCCATCCTAGCAAGACTTGAGAAGATTTCAACACAAATTTCTTCAATGGGTATACAAGGGCCACAAGCTATGATTCATCATGATAGCACAAATCCTAACTTGATGGGGACAGATTTGGAGCAGGTGAATTATGTTAATAATCGTAACTTTAGTTTTCAAGGAAATCGAGTTCCTAACTACTACCAGCCAGGATTCAGAAACCATGAGAATCTATCTTATGGTAACTCTAAAAATGTTTTAAACCCACCAGTAGCAAGTAACAACAATACAGGATTCAATAACTAAAGGAATTCTCAAGGTTATGGTGGAGTTAGAAGGAACGAATTTGAGGAGTTCATGGTTGAAACTAAAACAAGATTTAGTAAAACTGATGCGCGATTAGAGAACGTGGAAGCTAAAATGTCAGAGATGAATACTAGTCTTGGTGCACAGATGAAGTCTGTTGAGACCACTTTGGGACAGTTAGTTGCAG
The DNA here is from genome assembly GCA_033439115.1 of Firmiana major. Taxonomy (NCBI): domain Eukaryota; kingdom Viridiplantae; phylum Streptophyta; class Magnoliopsida; order Malvales; family Malvaceae; genus Firmiana; species Firmiana major. The sequence goes on from CM065905.1 coordinate 48,941,761, forward strand.
CTATCAGTTCTTTAAATGAAAGAGGTAAGTTTCCAAGTGACACAATGCTCAATCCGAGAGAACACTGCAATGCCATATCTTTGAGAAGTGGGAACACATATGAGCCACCGAAGGTAGCAGAGAAAGAAGAAACTGCACCAATAACTGAGGTGTAGAAGAAGCAGACTGAACCTGTTATGACAAAGGATGTAGAATCAGAAACAATAAAATAGGGAGTTAATTCTAAACCTTTTAGTAAACTTTTTCCTGATAATCCTCCTTTGTTAAAACCATCTATTCCTTATCCTCAAGCTTTGTATAAAAGGAAGATTGAATTTGAGTTTAAGAAATTTCTTGATATATTTAAGAAATTACATATTAACATTCTGTTTGTTGATGCTCTGCAGTAGATGCCACATTATGCAAAGTTCATGAAAGAAGTGCTGTCAAAGAAACAGAGACTTGAAGATTATGAAACTATCAACTTGACAGAGGAATGCAGTGCAATTTTGCAGCAGAAGTTATCGTAAAAATTGAAAGACCCTGGAAGCTTTACCATTCCATGCGAGATTGGAGGATCGAAAGTGGGTAAGGCATTGTGTGATCTAGGTGCTAGCATAAATTTAATGCCTTTATCTATTTTCAGGAGCCTAGGTCTTGGAGAGGTAAAGCCGACCACCATAACACTGTAACTAGCGGATAGATCGATTACTTATCCCAGAGGTATAATAGAAGATGTACTTGTTAAAGTTGATAAGCTAATTTTTCCTGTCGATTTTGTAGTTTTAGATTATGAAGAGGACAGAGAAATTCCACTTATACTTGGGAGACCATTCCTTGCCACTGGGAGAGCACTAATCGATGTTCAGAGAGGGCAATTAACCCTGAGGATGAATGATGAATCAGTTATGTTCAACATCTATAAGGCGATGAAATTTGCTGATGAGTTAGAGACCTGTAAGTTGATTGAAGTAGTGTAGAGTTGTGTAAGAGAAGTTGAAACAAAGGAAGCACCAACCGATCCTATGGCTCAATGTCTGGTAAATTTAGTTTCTAATTTAGATGATGAATTACTAACTGATGAAATTAAGAGATGTGTTGTTACTTTGGAAGCCAATCCATTAGAAAGTACGAGTACAACAACTAAGGAGAAGATTGACAAGTCGCAGGTAAGTGAAAAAAAAGAAGGCAAAACTGAATTGAAAGAATTACCAAGCCATTTGAGGTATGCTTTCTTAGGTGATGATAGTACTTTTCCTGTAATTATTTCATCATTTTTATCAGTTGCAGAGGAAGACAAGTTGCTTAGAATTTTAAGAGAGCACAAACCGACAATTGGATGGTCTATTGCTGACATCAAAGGAATTAGTCCCTCTGTTGTGATGCACAATATTCGATTAGAGGAAAATCATAAACCCTCTATCGAACCACAAAGAAGACTAAATCCAGCAATGAAAGAAGTTGTTAGAGCTAAGATCTTAAAATTATTAAATGCTGGTATTATATATGCTATATCTAATAGTTCTTGGGTGAGTCCTGTGCAGGTTGTAACGAAAAAGGGTGGAATGATAGTAGTTCGTGACACAAAAGATGAAATCATATCCACCAAAACTGTAACGGGATGGAGAGTTTGCATTGATTATAGGAAGCTGAACAAAGCTACTAGGAAAGACCATTTCCCGCGTCCGTTCATCGACCAAATGCTAGACAGACTAGCCGGACACAGTTATTATTACTTTTTAGATGGCTACTCGGACTATAACCAGATTGCAATAGCCCCAGAAGATCAAGAGAAAACAACATTTACTTGCCCATATGGAACTTTCGCATATAGAAGGATGCCTTTCGGGTTGTGTAATGCCCCAGCAACCTTCCAGAGATGCATGATGTCAATTTTCGCTAACATGGTTGAAGAAATAATGAAAGTCTTCATGGATGACTTCTCGGTATTTGGTAGGACTTTTGACTAATGTTTATCTAATTTGGCACTTGTTTTGCAGAGATGTGAAGAGACGAATCTTGTCTTAAATTGGGAGAAGTGTCATTTTATGGTGCAAGAAGGGATCGTCCTTGGACACAAAATTTCAGCTCACGGCATTGAGGTGGATAGAGCTAAAGTCGCTGCTATTGAAAAGCTTCCTCCTCCAAAATCAGTTAAAGCCGTAAGGAGCTTTTTGGGACATGGAGGCTTCTATCGTAGATTTATCAGGGACTTTTTAAAAATCTCAAAACCTTTATGTCACTTATTGGAAAAAGATGTTGATTTTGTCTTTGATGATTTTTGCTTGCAGGCATTTGAAAAGATCAAGAAGGAGCTTATTTCTACACCTATTATGATCACACCAGATTAGACAGAACCATTTGAACTGATGTGCGACGCGAGTAATTTTGTAATTGGAGCTATCCTGGGACAGAAGAGAGACAAGATGTTTCAGGCTATCTATTATTCAAGCAGAACCTTAGATGATGCTCAGAAAAATTACATAACAACGGAGAAGGAGATGCTTGCAGTTGTACATGCATTTGACAAGTTCAGACCATATTTAATTAGGAGCAAGGTCATTGTCTATACAAATCATGTAGCTATTCGTTATCTATTTGCAAAAAAGGACGCCAAACCTAGACTTATTAGATGGATCTTGCTTTTGCAAGAATTTAATTTTGAGATCAGGGACAAAAAAGGATCTGATAATGTTATAGCTGATCATTTATCTAGGTTGGAGTAATCTGAAATTCAGCAAGAATAGCCTATTCAAGAGGAATTTCCAGGTGAGACAATAATGAAGATTGATGAAAATCTGCCTTAGTTCGCAGACATAGTGAATTACTTAGCAGGAGGATTAATGCCAAGTGGTTTAACTTACCAACAGAGGAAGAAATTCTTCCATGATGTCAACTCGTATTTTTGGGATGATCCTCTGCTGTTTAAGAAGTGTCCAGACCAGATTATAAGACAATATGTGCCAGAAGATGAAGCTTGGGAAATCCTGTGCCACTGCCATGCTGCAGCATATGAAAGACATTTTGGTGCAGAACGTACAGCAGCAAAGGTGCTGCAATCAGGTTTTTATTGGCCTAGTGTGTTCAAAGATAGTTACATGTTTGTAAAAACATGTAACAGATGTCAAAGGGTTGGAAACATCTCAAGAAGGCATGAATTACCTTTGACAAATATTCTAGAAGTGGAAATCTTTGATGTGTGGGGTATCAATTTTATGGGACCGTTTCCTCCATCTTTTAGGAAGCTGTACATTCTCCTTACTGTTGATTATGTCTCTAAGTGGGTGGAGGCAATAGCAACACCAACAAATGATGCAAAAGTGGTAATTCGGTTTCTGCACAAGAATATATTGACAAGATTTGGTACCCCAAGAGCCATTTTGAGTGATGAAGGCACTCATTTCTATAATAAAATCTTCAATGGTTTGATGTCAAAATATGGAATTCGACATAAAATAGATCTCGATTATCATCCGCAGACAAATGGCCAAGCTAAAATTTCAAACCGAGAAGTAAAGTTGATATTGGAGAAGACTGTCCACCTGAATAGAAAAGACTGGGCTAACAAGTTAGATGACGCACTTTGGGCATACAGGACAACCTATAAGACTCCAATTGGAATGTCTCCTTATAGGTTAGTATTTGGTAAAGCATGTCATCTACCTGTAGAGCTTGAGCATCGAGCTTACTGGGCCATTAAGAAGCTAAATTTTGACTATAACAAGGCTGGAGAAAATTGGTCACTCCAATTGAATGAGCTTGATGAGCTGAAAAATGAGTCCTATAACAATGCAAGAATTTACAAGGACAGGACCAAAAGATGGCATGACAAGATGATAATGAGAAGAGAATTTAGTCCTGGACAGCAAGTTCTATTGTATAATTCAAGGCTTAAATTATTTCCTGGCAAATTGAAGTCAAGGTGGCCAGGACCGTTTGAGATAAACCAAGTTTTCCCATATGGAGCAATTGAGTTGAAGAAATCAGATGGAGGCTTATTCAAAGTCAATGGGCAGCATATAAAGCATTATTATGGAGAGGGAGTGCATAAATTAGATAGTATTCCCCTTGGTGAACTGAATTAAGGAGACTAAAAGCAGTCTGGCTGAAGACTTGAAATTCAGCGCTTTTGGGAGGCAACCCAATTTATCTTTTTAGGATTCTTAGTTTTTCATCTCGTTTTATTTTCTTTGATTTTAATAGTTTGTTTTTATTTTTATTTTATTAGTTTGAATTTTATTTTTCAGGCATATCAGAAGAGCACAGTTTGGAAGAATAATTATCATGATCCTGCAAGTAAGAATGCATAAGTGCGTGATCAGGTGAAAGAACAAGAAAAATTTTTGCAAGGGCTTAGTAGCTTCAGTGTAGACAAACTGAACAGAAAAGAAACGAAAATGGTTTTTCAAGAACAAAAGTGAAGAAGTACGTGAACAGTACCTAAACTGAAAAACTAAATTCTTCAATTGAAGAAGAGAGGGCAGAATAATGTCAATAACGTAAGAAAAACAAAGAAAGACAGAAAGGGCATAAGATGAAATTCTGTCAAAATAAGAAATAAATGTCTACAATAGTGAGGTGAATGGAATCCACATGTCCGTGTCTTATTGGAAAACAGATTCCTTTATCCTGTCAACCCCACTCACTATTCGGTAAAGCCAAAGAACCCTACCAAATTGATTTGAAACAGGCGACCGAACCTTTTACTTACTCAGACTCTCTTTTTCTAGTCCTACAATTTCCCTTGTTCCCTTGGAAGTACACCGTTTACCCTACACCCATCATTTTTCTTTCTTTCGATCCTGTTATTTTCTGCTGATTTGGTAGTTTCGCCGACAACATTTTTGTGGATTCGAAATCTTGGTGGTCCCGAAACCCTTGGGGGAAGCAGAAAGCATTTTCTTCTCCGATTGTGATAAAGACACAAAGTGGTCCAACTTAAGCTTACGTGATTGTCGTTCCGGGTATTTTACTGCTTTCTTCAACCATTTTCAATTTTTCGCGGATTTTCTTTTGGTTTCTGCAACTTAGATTTTGAAGCTCTTCTCGGTTTGGTCGATTGTTGTTTGAGAAATTCTGGTTGTGACGTAAATTTTTGGGATTAGTTTGTGTGCTTGTCCGATGGGGGTCAGCTAAACACTATTCTTGTCAAGTTGAGCTTTCATTGGTAATGGCACCCAAAACTCGAGCAAGACGAAACCTGAAAAGTTCAAGCCAAGCGACTGATAGCTCAACCCCATCTCCCCAGAGGGAAGAGCTAGTCATCACTGCTTATGATCCCTCTAGATTCGTAAACAGCCAAGCCGCAGAAAATTTCAAGAAAATTATAGGCAAAAACATGATTATCGAAAGGAGTTTCTGACCTGATATTGGTGGTTGGGATATGTATTCTGAGTTTTTGAGAGATTTTGGGTTGCTAAAATTAGCAGGATAACTTGAAGATGCCATTCTTGATGTAGTCCGAGAATTTTATACCAATGCAATGGAGAACACCCATTCGACATCTGAAGTCAGGGGTATTCTTGTTCCTTACAACGACAACACCATTAATCTGTACCTGGACCTTCCGCAAGGGGTGCAAGATGAATATACCAGCTATGTTGCAGCTCTCCACACTGATGCTGATGGGCTGTACCGGGTTATTAACGAACTTACAGTACCTCACACCCATTAGCAGAAGAGGCCAGAGACTGAATCTATGGCATTCCCTTCCAATCGACTTCAATATGGTCTACACGAATGGTATGATTTCATTTGCTCACGAATCATGCCTACAACTCATAAAAGCAGCGTTGATGTCGATAGAGCTGCTCTCCTTTACTGTATTCTGATTGGCAAGATTGTTGATTTTGGAGTTATTATCTTTCGGTCCATGCAAGAGTTTATACGCAGGGAAAATAGAAGGGGTTTACCTCACCCTTCATTGGTTTGTGGACTTTGCAAGAAATATGCGCATATTGGACTGAGCTTGAACCACGATTGGCTGGGAAATCTACAATCACTTTTAAGAATCCTCGGGTACCTTTGACTCAGAGAGAAGCTGTTCCTCCTGCTGCCCCACCACCACCTTCTGTTGGTGCTTCTGCTGGTCCATCCGTTGCACCTTCCACCACTTTCGACTCCATTGACGCTGTGCTAAACGAGATTAAAGAGCTGCGGATGGAAATGCGCAACAATAATCGAGACTATCGAACTTTCTGTGCATATGTTGCTGCCTACCATCATTCATTAGTAGACTACCTAAATACCAGGGGTCGTGAGGGAGTGGTGATATTTCCCTTGCCGCCACAATGGTGTATGCCACAGTAGGGAGAGGCAGTTGATGATGATGATGATGATGATGATGACATGGAAGAAGATGCCTCGGAGGAAGCTGATGCTGAAGATGGTTCAGAGGATGATTCGGACAGTTAGACTACCCCAAGGAAGTCCTCTTTACTACTTTTTCCAATTCATTGAGGATAATGAAAATCTTAATTTTGGGGGAGTTCTTGGTTGTGCTTTGTGCTCTAAGTTATGTGCTCTGAGTTATTTGCTATGTTTTTCATGCCTGCTGTTATGTTTGCCATGCTTTGTGCCTATTTCAATTTTTTTTAGGTGCCTATTTTTATTGTTTATGTGCAATTATACTCAGTTTTACAAATTAGTTTTCTAGATTGTGGCCAAAGATGGATTTTGCAAGGAATAGATCAAATTTTGTTTAAATGGATGATTTTTATTGTTTGAGTATTGGTATGTGGATAGAAAGTTTCACTTGAATCTTTTCACTCAAACTATGCACCAATCATATTCAGTTTATGCACTTACTGTGTTGATATGTGAAACTAAAAAGACTCTAGAATTTGATTAGTTATTACTTGAGGTGAAATTGATAGACCATGCATGATCAGGAAAATGATCTAGGCCATTTTTGTTTTGAGATTGAGCCTTTCAAGCCTACCCAATTAATTATATTAATCCTTTGGAAAACCCCTTGAGCTAAATTTTTCCATTTTGTTGTTATATAACCATATTACAAGCCATAGCCTAATTGTTTGATTATCCTATTCTTTTGGTCCCTTACTTAAAGCACTATCAATCAAAATTTTTGGATTACGAGAGGAGCTCAAAAGAAAACAAGGTGGTTTGTAAATTATTGGTTTGAGAACTTGAACGTTACAAACAAGGGTTTGTTCTCGGGTTTTGATAAAAAATTAGTGCCATATTGTGAGATCTGAGAATTTTAGACATATTTTATTGATGTAATAATAATTTGAAGTGTAATTTATTGAGCTAAGTGAATTGTGGGAATGATAATTGGAGATTTATATGTTAAGTGTTAAAATAAATGTGAAACTATGAGGACAGATCGATCTGGGAGAAGGAGAGATCGATCTGGTGAGTTATAAACGACAAAGAAGGAGAAATTTAAGGAGCAGATCGATCTGGGAGAAGGAGAGATCGATCTGGTGAGTTAAAAATGACAAGGAAGGAGGAATTTAAGGAGCAGATCGATCTCTAATGGAAGAGGATCGATCTCCTTATGAATCTGTTTGAGAGAAGATCGATCTCATGAGGAAGAGATCGATCTCCAAATGATTCTGTTTAGGAGAAGATCGATCTCCTCAAGGAGCAGATCGATCTCATAAAGCCATAAAGAGATCGATCTCACCCCTCGACAGATCGATCTCCTAGGCATAAAATTGCCCAAATCGTCCCAAAAATTCAAATGCAGATCGATCTCATTAAGAGGCAGATCGATCTCCTACCTCCAGTCTATATAAGGAACCCCTGTTTTTCTCCTGCAATTTCACTTTCTCTCTCTTCCAACCCCATTTTCACCGAAAACATAACTTTCTCACTCATCCAAAACACCTATTTTCGGCCAAATCAAGAGTTGTGGCAAGAAGGAAAGTTGTTCCTCATCAAAGGGAGAACAACATACTTGGAAATCGAAGGACGAATCGGATCGAGGCGTGGGTTGTGCGTCTCACAAGCTTTGGGTAATTTCTAAACCTCGATCTTGATATTTGAGCTGATTTTGATGATATTGGTGATTGTCATTGCGTTGAAATAGCTGAGAAATGATTAGGGATTGATGAAATTGCAATGTGGTTGGAGTGATAATGATATTTAGCAATTTTGGTAATTTTGAGAATTTTGAGCTATAAATGGAAATTTAGACAATGTGGTGAATTAGTGCAGATGATTTGACATGAGAAATGTAGGACGTTGAGATATTGTGAATGAGGTTGTAGTTTAGGGTAGAGTTACGAGAATCGAGAGATTTAAGGCGTTATGAGCAATTAAGCTCGATTTTGAGAATTGAGGTTTATGTGATAGTTGAGTATTGATGTTTTAACATCGTTTGGACAGCTCGGGAGTTCCAGAGTGGAATGCGAGGCTAGTCCGTGATACGGGGGAAACGATTGCACTATACGAGGTGCAAAGAGGTAAGGGAAATCTAAACTATTTGTGTATGTGATTTGTAAACTGTTATAGCATGATTTGTGGTTTATAAAACAAGCATGTTGAGTGTTGCGTTGAGTTATAATTGCACACGATTTTTATAGCCGGTTGGAGCCCATTGTTTTATGCGTTTATAAGCTGAGTGTGAAATTGCTTTATAAACCGTCGAATTTGTGTGAGTAATGAATTGGGCTCTACGTTAAGGCAATATCGAGATTTGAGAAATGTGTGCGTGTTTTGTCGGTTGGAACTCAGTTTTAGTATGTTTTGTGTTGAGTACAAAATAATTTTCAAATGAGTTTTATGAAAGAAAAACCACTATGAGTTCTACGTGAAGGCAAACCAGTCTTGTGTGATAAGACTTAGGTGTGTAATTTTGAGTACACACCGGGCATTGCTCTGGTAGCATGTAAGCCCGATTTCTTCTCCGTTCTGGTAACGTGAGAATAACCCATTCTGTGGCTGTGCCACGTATACTTAGTGGCCGTTACCACGTGTGAAACCCTATTGGTGGCCGTTGCCACGTGAGAAACCCCATTGGTGGCCGTTGCCACATGATACCCCATTTGGTGGCCGTTGCCACGTGAGAAACCCTATTTGGTGGCCGTTGCCACGTGAGAACCCCTAATTAGTGGCTGTTGCCACGTGAAACCCTATCCAGTGGCTATGCCACGTGTGTTTAGTGGCTATGCCACGTGTGAAATTAAATCAGTGGCTATGCCACGTGTGTTTAGTGGCTATGCCACGTGTGAAATTAAATCAGTGGCCATGCCACGTGTGTTTAGTGGCTATGCCACGTGTGAATTTAAATCAGTGGCTATGCCACGTGTGTTTAGTGGCTGTGCCACGTGCATTACTATTTCAGTGATTTTATCACGTTCATTGAGAAAGCGTTTATCGCATTGTTTTCACATGCTTTGTTATTGCTCTAGACTGAGCCTTTTTACTTCATGTTTTCACATGATTTGAGACATGAGAATGTCGTTTTGAGTACTTTCATGCTATGGTTTTCAAATGAGTTTCACATACAAATAAATATTTTGTGATGTGCATTTTGGTTTATGAAATGAGTCCCTTACCCCCCTTACTGAGCGATTTAGAAGCTTACCCTGTTTTCTTTCCCCCCAGAGTTCTTCAAGTGAAAAAAGGATCTCGCTGCGACGTACGGAGTAGTGGCTAGTGGAGGACTTGAGCTCCAGGCCATATATTGTATTTTGAGGTATCTTTTATCTTTTCATGTACCCAGACAATTACTGTAATTGCAGACACTTGATGTATAATATTGTATGGGATGTATTAGGATTAATTAACTTGGAATTGAGTAATGTATATGATTCAATATACACTATATTATGTTGAGATCCTGAGGCATGATAATTATGATGATGTATGACACTGCACAGGAATGCACTCTTAATTGTGAATTAATAAATAAAAAGTTTTAAATTAGCCCTATTTTTCGCACTTCCGGGGCGTGACAGAGTTTTCTTGGTATCAGAACTTAGGGTGTCTAGTACTGTCAGTGTCGATTAAGTGGAATAGAATACATCCCAAGTGTCTGTAATAGTCTGGTCATGAACTGAAATTGAGGATTGAGATTTCAATCGATTGTGATATGTACGCGCAGGAGACGAGTTGAGATAGAGAATGAGTAAACGACGAGGTCGTTCGAGGAGGCAGGCAGAGTCCCCTCCGCCACCTGTCCCACAACCAGAGAGTCCTAACTCCCGATTTAATCGGATTGAGACCGATGTGAGGCAAGGTTTTGAGCTGATGGCAGCGTTATTCGCGCAACACTTAGGAGTTAATGCCTCGGGTACTACTCCTACACCACCACAAGGACCTCCCATACCCCCAGTGCCTCCCGTCACTCAGCCTGAGGATAGAAGTATGGTCCGACTAAGGGATTTTCTGAAGATGAATCCACCCGCATTTAAGGGAAAGAAGGATCCTACAGAGGCTGAGGAGTGGTTGACGGAATTAAGAATTATATTTAATTTCCTGGGGTGCACCGATGCTGAGAGAGTCAGTATGAGTGCCTATATGCTGAAGGGGAGAGCTCGAGATTGGTGGGGTACTACCCAAGGTATTTTGATGTCCCACCATGATGTGATTGGTTGGGAAGAGTTTCAGACAGCCTTTAGGACCCAATATATACCACGAGCCGCCCAGAGAAAGAAACAGGCCGAGTTTTTGAGTTTGGTACAGGGTGACATGTCTGTGGATGACTACGAGAGTCAACTCACCGCACTATTGAGATATGACCCAGAGACCTTCAAGAGTGAAGAGCTCCGCACAGAGAAGTTTGTGTATGGGTTGAAGCCCGTCATCAGATTTAGATTGATAGGGCTATGTATTACTGAGTTTGGAGATGCTCTGAGATGAGCACAAGAGATTGAAAGAGGAATTGAAATGGTACAATCCCAGAATGAGCTCAGAGCGATGAATAGAGATAAGGGCAAGAGGCCAGCGATTTTTCAAACAGAGGCTCGGAGAGGTTCCTTCAGAAGAGGAAGGATTGAGGTACAGAAGGGCAGATTAGAGAGACCCAGAGGTTACCCTAATATTAGAGAGACCCCTCGAGATGTCGGGCCTGAGACAAGGTTTTACAAAAATTATGGTCGAATGCATGAGGGAAGTTGTACTGGGTCGATCCATGGATGTTTTAGATGTGGAGACATGGGTCACATGGTGAAGGATTGCCCTCAACCTCAGAAACCACATGTATTGGAGCCCACTAGACAACAGCCTCAGAGAGTGAATCCCCCGAGACGGGCCACTGCTGCAGAGAAAGGAAAGAGACCTGTTGCCCAGGGACGTGTGTTTGCCCTAGATAAGGAGACTGCTAACGCTTCTGCAGAAACTATAAGAGGTACACTCTCTGTCTGTAATCATAAGGCTCATGTGTTGATTGATTCAGGATCCACGCATTCGTTTATTTCTGAGCATTTTGCATGTAGATTAAACTTGAAGTTTGAACCTCTAGAATATATACTACATGTAAATACCCCTATGCGTGAATCTCAGAGAACTGAGTTAATCTGTAGAGGATGTGAGATAAAGGTGGGAGATAAAGTGATGTTAGCAGATCTAATCATGTTGAATATACATGGGTTTGATGTAATTTTGGGGATGGATTGGTTGGCAACCAATCGAGTGAGTTTAGACTGCTACACTAAGATTGTAACTTTCTCCCTACCTGAACCTTATAGTGTACGATTGAGATATTGAGGGAATGATTATGTGGATTTCTAGTAAGTAATTTGAGAATTTTAATATTATTTTGGAGAATATTAAATATGATTATTCATGTGAAGGTTATGAGACACTCATCTCAGACGATGAGCGGGAACATCCGAGGATTGAGGATATACCTGTGGTTTGTGAATTTCTGGATGTTTTCCCAGATGAATTGCCAGGTTTACCACCAGAGAGAGAGCTGGAGTTTACCATTGATTTGGTACCAGATACTCAGCCGATCTCTAAACCTCCTTACAGGATGGCATTAGTGGAACTTGAGGAATTGAAGAGACAACTACAGGAGTTATTGGATCAAGGGTTCATTAGGCCCAGTGTTTCACCGTAGGGAGCACCGGTTTTATTTGTCAAGAAGAAGGATGGTAGTCTCAGATTATGCGTAGACTATCGATTGTTGAATAAAGCCACGGTGAAGAACAAATACCCATTGCCCAGGATTGATGATCTACTTGATCAACTGAGAGGGGCATCAGTCTTTTCTAAGATTGATTTGAGATTGGGCTATCACCAATTGAGGATCAAGGAAGAAGATATTCCAAAGACGGCCTTCAGGACAAGGTATGGCCATTATGAATTTCTGGTGATGTCCTTTGGATTGACGAACGCCCCTGCAGCATTTATGAGACTGATGAACGAGGTGTTCAGAGACTATCTAGATAAATTTGTGATAGTCTTTATTGATGATATCCTGGTGTACTCTTGGTCGTATGAGGAGCATACACAGCATTTGTGGTTAGTACTACAGATACTCCGAGATAAGCAATTATACGAAAAGCTTAGTAAGTGTGAGTTTTGGCTGAACCGGATAGCTTTCCTTGGTCATATAGTCTCAGAGGAAGGAGTATCAGTGGACCCAAGCAAGGTGGAGGCTGTGCTTAATTGGGAGAGACCGAGGACAGTTACTGAGGTACGAAGCTTCCTTGGTTTGGCAGGGTATTACAGAAGATTTGTGGAAGGATTTTCCAGGATGGTCGCCCCTTTGACTAAGCTCACGCGCAAAGAGACTCCATTTATATGGACTGATCAATGTGAGCTCAATTTTCAGGAATTAAAGAGGAGGTTGACAGCGGCACCTATGTTAACTATTCCTGAGGGATCAGGAGGATTCTCGGTGTATAGTGATGCATCTCATCAAGGATTGGGGTGTGTGCTTATACAGCATGGAAGAGTGGTCGCAAATGGATCGCGACAGCTGAAAGACCATGAGCGGAATTACCCCACGCATGATTTGGAGTTAGCCGCTGTAGTATTTGCTTTGAAGATCTGGCGACACTACTTATATGGGGAAAGATTCCAGATCTTCACTGATCACAAGAGTTTGAGATATCTCTTTGATCAGAAAGAGTTAAACATGAGACAAAGGAGATGGATGGAACTCCTTAAGGATTATGACTGGGAGATTCTATACCATCCGGGTAAGGCGAATGTGGTTGCTGATGCCCTGAGCAGGAAGAGTATGATATCTGCTATGATGATCAGGGAATGGGATTTGTTAGAGCAGTTCGCCGAACTTCGGATCAGAGTTAAAGAGGTAGAGACTGGATTTTTGGCTAGCCTGCGGATAGAGCCCAGGATCATGGGTCAGATTAGAACTGGGCAGCGCAGTGATCAGAGATTGATTGATATGGTTAGCCAAGCTGAGCAGAGTTCGCAGTCGGATCTCACCATCAGTGAGGATGGATTGTTGAGATTCAGAGGACGGATCTGTGTACCGGATGATGATACCCTGAAGAGACAAATACTGAGCGAATCCCACTGCTCGCGATACACCATGCACCCAGGGAGTACTAAGATGTACCGAGACTTGAGAAAGGTGTATTGGTGGAGTGGTATGAAGCGAGATGTGGCAGAGTATGTGGCCAGGTGTTTAGTATGCCAGTAAGTGAAAGCTGAGCATCGGAAGCCCGGAGGATTACTACAGCCCTTACCTCTACCTACATGGAAATGGGAGCATGTCACTATGGACTTTATTATGGGTTTACCGAGGACCCGGAGAGGTCGTGACGCGATATGGGTAATTGTGGATAGATTGACCAAGAGTGCCCACTTCCTTGCCATCAAGAGCACAGATACTATGGATGCCTTAGCTGAGCTGTATGTCAGCGAGATAGCTAGATTACATGGGGCTCCAGTGAGTATTACTTCTGATAGAGATTCCCGATTTACTTCTAGATTTTGGACCCAGTTTCAGGAGTCCATGGGATCTCGATTGAGTTTTAGTACCGCCTATCATCCTCAGACAGATGGTCAGTCAGAGAGGACTATTCAGACCCTGGAGGACATGTTGAGGGCGTGTACGATGGATTTTAAGGGATCATGGGATGATCACCTGCCCCTAGCAGAGTTTGCATACAATAACAGCTATCATGCGAGTATTGGAATGGCACCTTTTGAGGCTCTATATGGTAGGAGGTGTAGATCCCCTATAGCTTAGAAAGAAGTCGGTGATAGAAAGATAAATGCCCCCGAACTTGTCAAGCAAGCTGTACAGAGTGTAAAACTCATATGTGAGAGGTTACGGGCTGCACAAAGTAGACAGAAAAGCTACGCGGATGTGCGTAGACGGCCACTCAAGTTTGAGGTTGGTGATGCAGTATTTCTGAGAGTATCACCGAGTAAGGGTATCGTGCGATTTGGGAAGAAAGGAAAATTGAGTCCTCGATACATAGGACCATTCGAGATTCTTGAGAGAGTGGGAGAGGTAGCTTACAGATTAGCATTACCCCCACAGATGTCCGGAATACACAACGTTTTTCATGTGTCTATGTTGAGGAAGTACCACCCGGACCCTTCTCATGTTATAGAGTATGATGAGATGGACATACAGGAGGACATGAGCTACACTGAGGAACCCGTCCGGATTCTCGATAGAAAGGAGAAGGTACTGAGAACCAAGAGCATCCCGTTAGTGAAAGTTTTGTGGAAACATCACTCAAGGGAAGAGGCAACGTGGGAACTAGAGAGTCTCATGAAGGAGAAATACCCCCATCTCTTTAACTAGTTGAGTTGAATTTGGAGGACCAAATTCTTTTAAGGTGGGGAGGATGTGAGATCTGAGAATTTCAGACATATTTTATTGATGTAATAATAATTTAAAGTGTAATTTATTGAGCTAAGTGAATTGTGGGAATGATAATTGGAGATTTATATGTTAAGTGTTAAAATAAATGTGAAACTATGAGGACAGATCGATCTGGGAGAAGGAGAGATCGATCTGGTGAGTTATAAACGACAAAGAAGGAGAAATTTAAGGAGCAGATCGATCTGGGAGAAGGAGAGATCGATCTGGTGAGTTAAAAATGACAAGGAAGGAGGAATTTAAGGAGCAGATCGATCTCTAATGGAAGAGGATCGATCTCCTTATGAATCTGTTTGAGAGAAGATCGATCTCATGAGGAAGAGATCGATCTCCAAATGATTCTGTTTGGGAGAAGATCGATCTCCTCAAGGAGCAGATCGATCTCATAAAGCCATAAAGAGATCGATCTCACCCCTCGACAGATCGATCTCCTAGGCATAAAATTGCCCAAATCGTCCCAAAAATTCAAATGCAGATCGATCTCATCAAGAGGCAGATCGATCTCCTACCTCCAGTCTATATAAGGAACCCCTGTTTTTCTCCTGCAATTTCACTTTCTCTCTCTTCCAACCCCATTTCTACCGAAAACCTAACTTTCTCACTCATCCAAAACACCCATTTTCGGCCAAATCAAGAGTTGTAGCAAGAAGGAAAGTTGTTCCTCATCAAAGGGAGAACAACATACTTGGAAATCGAAGGACGAATCGGATCGAGGCGTGGGTTGTGCGTCTCACAAGCTTTGGGTAATTTCTAAACCTCGATCTTGATATTTGAGCTGATTTTGATGATATTGGTGATTGTCATTGCGTTGAAATAGCTGAGAAATGATTAGGGATTGATGAAATTGTAATGTGGTTGGAGTGATAATGATATTTAGCAATTTTGGTAATTTTGAGAATTTTGAGCTATAAATGGAAATTTAGACAATGTGGTGAATTAGCGTAGATGATTTTACATGAGAAATGTAGGATGTTGAGATATTGTGAATGAGGTTGTAGTTTAGGGTAGAGTTACGAGAATCGAGAGATTTGAGGCGTTATGAGCAATTAAGATCGATTTTGAGAATTGAGGTTTATGTGATAGTTGAGTATTGATGTTTTAACATCGTTTGGACAGCTCGGGAGTTCCAGAGTGGAATGCGAGGCTAGTCCGTGATACAGGGGAAATGATTGCACTATACGAGGTGCAAAGAGGTAAGGGAAATCTAAACCATTTGTGTATGTGATTTGTAAACTGTTATGGCATGATTTGTGGTTTATAAAACAAGCATGTTGAGTGTTGCGTTGAGTTATAATTGCACACGATTTTTATAGCCGGTTGGAGCCCATTGTTTTATGCGTTTATAAGCTGAGTGTGAAATTGCTTTATAAACCGTCGAATTTGTGTGAGTAATGAATTGGGCTCTACGTTAAGGCAATATCGAGATTTGAGATATGTGTGCGTGTTTTACCGGTTGGAACTCGGTTTTAGTATGTTTTGTATTGAGTACAAAATAGTTTTCAAATGAGTTTTATGAGAGAGAAACCACTATGAGTTCTACGTGAAGGCAAACCAGTCTTGTGTGATAAGACTTAGGTGTGTAATTTTGAGTACACACCGGGCATTGCTCTGGTAGCATGTAAGCCCGATTTCTTCTCCGTTCTGGTAACGTGAGAATAACCCATTCTGTGGCTGTGCCACGTATACTTAGTGGCCGTTGCCACGTGTGAAACCCTATTGGTGGCCGTTGCCACGTGAGAAACCCTATTGGTGGCCGTTGCCACGTGAGAAACCCCATTGGTGGTCGTTCCCACGTGATACCCCATTTGGTGGCCGTTGCCACGTGAGAAACCCCATTGGTGGCCGTTGCCACGTGATACCCCATTTGGTGGTCGTTGCCACGTGAGAAACCCTATTTGGTGGCCGTTGCCACGTGAGAACCCCTAATTAGTGGCCGTTGCCACGTGAAACCCTATCCAGTGGCTATGCCACTTGTGTTTAGTGGCTATGCCACGTGTGAAATTAAATCAGTGGCTATGCCACGTGTGTTTAGTGGCTATGCCACGTGTGAAATTAAATCAGTGGTCATGCCACGTGTGTTTAGTGGCTATGCCACGTGTGAATTTAAATCAGTGGCTATGCCACGTGTGTTTAGTGGCTGTGCCACCTGCATTACTATTTCAGTGATTTTATCACGTTCATTGAGAAAGCGTTTATCGCATTGTTTTCACATGCTTTGTTATTGCTCTAGACTGAGCCTTTTTACTTCATGTTTTCACATGATTTGAGACATGAGAATGTCGTTTTGAGTACTTTCATGCTATGGTTTTCAAATGAGTTTCACATACAAATAAATATTTTGTGATGTGCATTTTGGTTTATGAAATGAGTCCCTTACCCCCCTTACTGAGCGATTTAGAAGCTCACCCTGTTTTCTTTCCCCCCAGAGTTCTTCAAGTGAAAAAAGGATCTCCCTGCGACGTACGGAGTAGTGGCTAGTGGAGGACTTGAGCTCCAGGCCATATATTGTATTTTGAGGTATCTTTTATCTTTTCATGTACCCAGACAATTACTGTAATTGCAGACACTTGATGTATAACATTGTATGGGATGTATTAGGATTAATTAACTTGGAATTGAGTAATGTATATGATTCAATATACACTATATTATGTTGAGATCCTGAGGCATGATAATTATGATGATGTATGACACTGCACAGGAATGCACTCTTAATTGTGAATTAATAAATAAAAAGTTTTAAATTAGCCCTATTTTTCGCACTTCCGGGGCGTGACACATATGCAGGTACAGGTAGTGAAAAATCAAATTCTGGAGTGTGACACTGCAAACAAAAAAACTTTCAAACTCGAGAATGAGTAAAGCTGGGTAGTGATTCATGAGCTCAAAACAAATTAAATCCAAAGGTGATTACAGTGCTTTAGGTGGATTAAACTTCATATTATATCCTTTATCCCACCTAAAACCCGAGCCTTATGTTACAACCTTTGAAAAGTCCTTTTGATTCTTGGTTATGCATGAGTCTTTATTAGTGGAGAGTAGTAGTTAATTCAAGCATATGAAGTCTTGTATTTAATTTTCATTTAGGTTTCGCATTAACACTTGAGTGCATGAATTTGAATAAATGATTGCACACACACACACACAAGTGGAAAGTGAAGAGTGAAGGGGGATTGGTTTGCTTTGATTGACTTGAACAATATAAATCTGAAATTTATCTTAAGCTGACAACCTTGTGAATTCTTAAGGAAAATCCCAATTTTGTATGACAAGTATGTGAGCTGAGTATGGTTGAGAGTCTTTAATTGTTCTGTTTCTAGTATGTGTTTGCTTGAGGATAAGCAAATTTCTAAGTTTGGGGGTATTTGTTAGCACTAAAATTTATATATGTTTAGAACCCTTTTTACTTAGTTATTTGATTTGTTCTTTGCTATATTAGGTATGTTTTATGTCTTTTGTGCATTTGTGCAGGAAAAAGAACAATATGGAGAAGATAAAGCTTTTGGAGCTATTTCTGATGATTCTGTGAAGAAGTGAAATTGCAGAATGCTGATCGTGACTTATACTGCAGCAATAGAAGAAACTGGACAGTGCAGAGCAGATCTGGGGAATCAATACCATTGTCGCAGCATAGCAGTCTGATTAGGGCATGTGAGATCTGAGGATTTCAGACATATTTTAATTATGTAATATGAACTTGAAGTATAATTTATTGAGCTAAGTGAATTGGGGAATGATAATTGGAGATTTATATGTTAAGTGTTTAAGATAAGTATGAAGTTATGAGGACAGATCAATCTGGGAGAAGGAGAGATCGATCTGGTGAGTTAAAAATGACAAGGAAGGAGGAATTTAAGGAGCAGATCGATCTCCAATGGAAGAGGATCGATCTCCTTATGATTTTGTTTGAGAGAAGATCGATCTCATGAGGAAGAGATCGATCTCCAAATGTTTCTATTTGGGAGAAGATCGATCTCCCCAAGGCGCAGATCGATCTCATAAAGCCATAAAGAGATTGATCTCACCCCTCGACAGATCGATCTTCAAGGCATAAATTGCCCCAAATCGTCCCCAAATTCAAATACAGATCGATCTCATCAAGAGCCAGATCGATCTCCTACCCTCAGTCTATATAAGGAATCCTTGCTTTCTCCTGCAATTTCACTTTCTCTCTCTTCCAACCCCCATTTTCACCAAACCCTAGCTTTCTCACTTATCCAAAGCACTCATTTCCGTCCAAATCAGAGGCTGTGGCAAGAAGGAAAGTTGTTCCTCATCAAAGGGAGAACAACATACTTGGAAATCGAAAGACGGATCGAATCGAGGCAAGAGATAAGCTCTCCACAAGTTTTGGGTAATTTCTAAACTTCGGTCCTTATATTTGAGATGATTTTGGTGATGATAGTTGTTGGCATTGTGTTGAAATACCTGAAAAATGATTAGGGATTGATGAAATTACAATGTAGTTGGAGTCATGATGATATTTAGCAACTTTGGTAAATTTAGGAATTTTAAGCTATAAATGGAGATTTAGACAATGTGGTGTATTAGCACAGATATTGTGGCATAGGAAATATAGAATGTTGAGGTGTTGGGAGCGAGATTGTTGTTTGTGATGGAGTTATGAGAATTGAGAAATTTAAGGAGTTATGAGCAATTATGCTCGATTTTGAGAATTGAGGTTGATGTGATAATGAGTATTGATGTTTTAACATCGTTTGGACAGCTCGGGAGTTCCAGAGTAGAATGCGAGGCTAGTCCGTGATACGGGGGAAACGATTGCACTATACGAAGTGCAAAGAGGTAAGGGAAAACTAAACCATTTGTGTATGTGTTTTGATGAATCGTTGTAGCATGAACCATGATTTGAGAATACAAGCATGTTTGGTGTTGTGTTGTGATATAATTGCACACGGTTTTTATAGCCGGTTGGAGTCCATTATTTTATGAGTTTATAAGCTGAGTGTGAAATTGCTTTATAAACCTTTGAGTTTGCGTGAAAAGTAAATTGGGCTCTACGTTAAGGTGATATTGGGATTTGAGAAAATGTGTGCGTGTTTTGCCATTTGGAACTCGGTTTTAATATGTTTTGTGTTGAGTGCACAAATGTTTTAAATGAGTTTTATAAGAGAAAACCATTATGAGTTCTACGTGAAGGCATAACGTTTTATAAGATAATGGCTAATGATTGAGACTTAGGCGTGTCATGTTGAATACACATCGGGCCTTGCTCTGGTAGCATGTAAGACCGATATAGTGGGACGCCTGGGAACCGACCCAGGGACCACAGGCCTTGTTCTGGTAACATGTAAGTCCGATTATTCCTCCGCTTTGGTAGCGTTGGGAGGCCTTGCTCTGGTAGCATGTAAGTTAGATATTCCTCCGTTTTGGTAACGAGAGATGCCTCCGTTTTGGTAACGAGAGATGCCTCCGTTTTAGTAACGTGAGATGACCCCCGTTCTGGTAACGCTGGGTGGCCTTGCTTTGGTAGCATGTAAGACCGAGAGAGTGGGCCGCCTGGGAACCGACCCAGGGACCACGTGATAGTGTGCATGAGGCGAGGCATTGCTCTGGTAGCATGTAAGGTCGGGCCTTGTTCTGGTAACATATAAGTCCAATATACCATGCATACGACCATATTGTCGACGTTCCCTCTATACGAGGATGCCTGGGATGCGCACCCAGAGGAGATTACATATTTGATGTGCCATGGTGAGTTTTAATTGAGTTTTATTGCCTAGTCTCGTTTTACACATGAGTTGTGTTTTGTGACCTTGTCACGTGCTATTTACTGAGGTGATTTTTATCACGTATTTTGAGAACAGCCATTATCGCATATATTTACACATGCTTGTGAGTGCTCGATATTGAGCCTTTTTACCTTCATGTTTTCACATGATTTATGAGTTATGAGATGATGATGTTTTGAGAATCTTTCATGCTACGATTTCAAATGAGCTTCATAAACAAATACATATTTGTGATGTGTGATATGGTTTATATAACTGAGTTCCCTTACCCCCCTTACTGAGCGATTTGAAAGCTCACCCTGTTTTCTCTTCCCCCCAGATCGCTTCAAGTGAAGTGAGTTCCCTGCGACGTACGGGTTAGAGGCTAGTGGAGGACTTGAGCTCCAGGCCGTATTTTATGTACTGAGGTAGATATTTACTATTCATGTACCCAGACTAGAGTTATATTTATAGACACTTATTGTACAATGATGTACGGGATGTATTAGGATTAATTAACTTGGAATTGAGTAATGTATATAATACAATATATACTATATTATGATGAGATCCTGAGGCATGATAATTATGATGATGTATAACACTGCATAGGAATGCAGCCTTAATTGTGAACTACTGAGTAAAAAGTTTTAAATTAGCCCTATTTTCTGCGCTTCCGAGGCGTCACAGGGCAACACTATTTTTCCACGTGGCATTCCGTGTTTTAGTGCTTGCGAACCTTATAAATAGTCTTTTTATCAGAATATCGAAGGAGGCTGCGGCAGAAGGCTTCAGGATTGATTTAGCTCCATAGAAACTTCATCTTTTACATCTTTTTCGATCAATGTTTATTCTAAGGATGATGATTTGGAATTATTGGATGTTTATCATGATTTCTAGGAACTAAACTCCTTTTTCCTAGAATCGATGTAGCCAACTTTGGGCAGATTGCAACTATTTTGTGATATTGTTTGGATGATTTCAATTATGTTTATTTAATCTACTTGTTCTTAATGCTCTAGTTGATTGGCCACCAATTGGATGAATTAGTATAGGAATCCGGCACTCGAGAGAGGGAATTATTTATATGTACAAGGGTAGATTAACATAGGACATTGTTGAATCGGGAGGTTGACAATTCTTATGAGCCATAGAGAAGCGGATTACTATCGTTTAATGAACTCTATTATTTAATTCTGAATCGAGAGGTTAGGATTAGGTAATTTGGGTATGACTGCGGGATAGACAGTAAATAGTTTCGGCTATAAACAATTTGAAAACAAAAGAACAATTGATCAAAGGAATTGTATGAACCCTAGTTAGGTGAAATCGAGTTCTAGGAATATTTTGCCATTGATATTTTCATTCGTAATAATTGTGATTTGTTTTAATTAATTTGTTCCGTAATTAATAGTTAGAATAGTAAATAGGATCTTAACCAATATAAATTACTTTTTCTAAATAAAGTTCAAGGTTGTTGATTACAGTGATTTGCGGTAGGCACAATTCCCTGTGGGACGATACTTATATTTACTCTATACTCGAAAACTGACCTGTGCACTTGTAGTAGTGTTCTATTTGAGCACAACAGCCACCTCTTGAATCTTGCGGGAGCAAAGTGCCACATAGTCGTTACAAAAAAACGCGCACAATTGGTACCATTGTGGTAAGGCTTGGATACCTAAGGGTTCCAAGGTTCGAATCCATGGGGACGCATCCTGAGGGAACAAAACCTTGAGGCTTCCGCTGCGCAGCCAAAGAGGACAATACGTTGAGTGAGACTGTGGGGGCCACCTCTTGAATCTTGCGGGAACAAAGTGCCACACAGTCGTTATAAAAAAATGCGCATTTTTTTGTAACGACCGTGTGGCACTTTGTTCCCGCAGGATTCAAGAGGTGGCCCCCACAATCTGACTCATACGTACTGTCCACTTTGGTAGCCCCACAGGCCCCTCACAGCTTTATCGAGGTAAATGCTCCATTTCGCGTCCTCAGAGATTCGAACCTAGGACCTTAAAGTCTTTGTTCTTACACAAATGATACCAATTAGAACAATTGGTATCATTTGTGTAAGAACAAAGACTTTAAGGTCCTGGGTTCGAACCTCTGAGGACGTGAATTGGGGTATTTACCTTGATAAAGCCGTGGGGGGCCTGTGGGGCTACCAAAGCGGACAATACATATGAGTAAGACTGTGGGGGCCACCTCTTGAATCCTGCGGGAATAAAGTGCCACACGGTCGTTACACTCACCCATATGTATATTTATGTATCTCTATACTCTTGCACTTGGCAAATTTCTTTAATGAATTTATAGATTAATTATCATTTTGTATAGATATTTCCTTAGCTCATACGTATACAAACTTTATTTCCATCTCCATCGATATTCATCCTTGAAACTAATCTAATTAGTTAAATTAATTCTTCTGAGCCTCGCCCTTACCACGATTATAATTCTGATTAATTCACCTCCAATAGTACACATCCTCAACTCTGTTTCTCTAATTACTATACACAAATCAAACTCGAGTACAAAAATTCATGGGGGTTTACATTCTCCCCACCTTAGAAAATTTGGTCCCCAAATTTAAAGGTATATCCATCCTCAGCTAATTGTGGGTACTTTTCTCATATTAACCTCTTTGATTCCCATGTGGCCTCTTCCGAAATGTAGTACTGCCACAGAACTTTGATCAGAGAAATTATCTCAAACTGTGATGCTTTCTCTTTTCTGTTTAGTATCCGAATTGATTTCTCCACATACGTCATATCTTCCTTCAATTCTAATGGTTCATACTTTATCACTTGTATGAGATTTGGATGACACTTGCGTAGCATTGAATCGTGGAAAATGCTGTGGGTACTTAATAATTCTGGCAGCAACGCCAATCTATTAGCTCATCTCCCACTCGGTTTAAGATCTTGAAAAGTCCAATGTATCGAGAACTCATTTTTCCTCTCTTTCCAAATCTTGTTGTACCCTATCTTCAAGCTGCTGACATGTGAGGCATTTAGTCACAATCTCAATTAATCTCTTATTGTCCCTGATTATTAATATATCTTCAAGAGATTTGATAAATCTTTACTATTCTCCGGATGCAGAGTATACGACATTAATTCATTTAATGATATATCATTTGGTACACAATTCTATTTTTAAATCTTAATTAATTATCAATACCAATACTCAAGCTAGTTGCAGTACCCATCTGGGTCTGACCAGCCACAACAATGCAATGCTTATCATTTCGCTATGCCTATTCGATTCGATCAATAAAGTCCAGTTTTCCACTCTCAGGCTCGCTACCACGAAATAAATGTCAATATCAGAAAGGAACCACATTCAGTTGAGGTTCACTAAATATTTCAGTAACTCATGTCCTTGACCCATATACATAACGTCATCCCAAAATCACTTCACATGTTAGAGTTATTCTTCCCTTGTATATGCCTTTTATTCCAATATAACTTGCATTCAAAATTTATCACACTTCAACGCTTGTCTCATTTCGTTTATCAATTATAACGAAATCATTTTCTTACTCAAATTGAGTCTCGCATTCGAAACATAAGCATAATCAATTTGCAATCCTTAGACTCAATACGTAATTTATATTCCAAAGTCTTCTTATGCTCCAAACTCCAAATCATCTTAACAGTTTTGGGTTTTTCCCTCTGATCTATAATCTATGTTTTGGGAGGATCCAATTGACTACAGTTTTTTATACAAAGCGACCCAAAAGACTCCGGGTTTCCTTACAAATTAACGCCAGTATACCCTAAAGCGGTTCACCTGGTCCGATAACCCCCTTTTCATGCAATCATTGTATTTTCTTCTTCAGCATTTCTAATTCAATCAAAGCCACTGAGTACAGTGGTCTGAATAATTAATTCGATGCCATGTGCTAAATCAATTTCAGGACTTCACCTTTCAATTTAGTGGTAACTCTGATAGATCATCCGAATACATGTCGAAAATCCCTCTGTCTACTGGGGTGTCTTTTTTAATCCGAACACGCCCTAACTTTATCGATCACATAAGTAGTGTGACCTTCACTTATACTTTTAGTTATGTGATTCATCTTTTCAGTTACAGTGACTTTACTCTATCACTCTCATTGCTTCCTTAGTACATCACTTTTCTGTCACTCTCTTTACCTTGTCATTTTCTTAGTAACCTCGAGAGTATATATCTCATATTCTCATAGTTGCACCCTGCGCACTGCTCCTTCAAAATAACATCTGGTGAAGTTAACTCAACTTAACCAAGGATCTCAATACATCTTATGAGTTTCATGGACTTCCTCCATTTCACATCCCTACTTTTTCAGGTTATTTTTCTTCCAAAGCTATATATATTTAATTTTTTAATCATCCATAGACTTGTTACTTTATGTCCGATTGCAATCATTTCATACATAATTGCCACTTTATTTCATCCAGAATGTGCTGCCGCCTAAGGGCCTTCAGAATATATCTCATGTAATTTTTTTGTTGTTGACTCTCAGATTAAATCGGGGAACTTCCATCCGAGTTTGACTTTTCATTTCAATAATGATGCTACAAAGGCTACTTTCTTTATAGTAGCACACTCTGAAAATCCATATAGTTTCTCCAATTCTTTAACGTAAAAATTGTAAAAGCAACTTTCTCGGTAGAGTTACTTCTAAAATCATCAAGCTTTTCTATCTCATTCATCCAACACTCTGAATCACTAGATTCTTAACCTTGTTGAAAAAATGGAGACGTAAACTCTCGAAACTGCCCCCAGTTATTAAGCTCACAGTCATACTGTAAGAATCCATGCAAGTTTTTCAATTTAATTTTCCAATTTTCCATTACACTTGGATTCTTAAATCCAGTATGTAACAGCATACTATCCTCCAAACTCAGCTCGGTCTCCATCCGTTAGTGAACTTATAGACATTACTTAACTTCACTGCTCATAAAGTTGGGTCATACCTTTCCAAAGATATAAATCATAATTCATACTCATTGACAGATCGATTTCCTTGTGCTAAACCCATAAATATCATTCGTAGTTTCCTTAATCTCATTCATATCGTTCTCTATAACTACTGGGTCCTTTATCCCATTTAACAATGGCAGTCTGAACTTCTGAAACTGCTTCATCTCGTGTAGCTCCTACTCCTAACCCAAGTCATCATCATTCTACTGTGGAGCTACAGGAGCAGGTGCATTTGTAGTTCAGAAACATCTCTACAGGCTGTGCAGGCGTATCAAAAGTAATTTGTCTGTCTATTCTTCCGTCTAGCCTATCACCTAACATAACCTGTGTCCCAATTTTTTTCATAGTATATTCAATACTCCGCTTAATCTTAGCGACGTGTATCCTAATGCCTTCTGTCCTTTCTACAGGACCTGATGGAGCACGCTCAAAATCAGTTTCAATCTCAATATCATTTATGAGTCTCATATGATGACTCTGTATGATTCTCAGGCCTACCTCTACGGCCTCTAGTCCGTGATCTAATTTCTCGCGTAAACCAAATATTAAGTCTTAACTTCATTAGGTATACTTAGTCTACAACCAGACAAACACAGACATTTGGGATGTAATCTTATCCTTATTATTGACACTGACAGTACTAGACAGCCTTTGCTCTGATACCACCTTAAACTTTAATGACCCGTGACCTATAAAAATTCACGGTAATTTTTTTTTCAAACTTTGACTTGTAACTTAATTCTTTATTCACTTAGGTTGTATTCCTGTTCAGTGTCAATCCTTAAAAATATTCCATTTCATTTATTCTTATACAGATTTCACCCAACACATTACTTTCAATAGATGCTTGTGCATACAAATGGTCTGGTAATGGGATAAGAATGTATACCTCACGCATGTACAAAAGGTAGTCTGGGGAAGCTCATATCCACCAACCTACGTCGTCTACGCAACATTTATTAACTGTAATTCATTGCAAAGATCTGAGAGGTGAAGGGGTGAGCTTTCGGGAAAAAGCCCAGTAACAAAATGCATTTAAAACGATCATAGTGATTAAAATATACAAAAAAACATAATAATACGTAAAATGACTTCTCTCTGCAACAATAAAAAGGACCTCTGTATTTAAGGAATCAGAAACGTCATCAATAAAAAACATAAATCTTTAAGTACTTGAACTTAACAGTTATCACATAACTTTTTCGTAAATTCAGGATTTCAAAAACATATTTGCATATAAATCACATATCACAGAGTCAAATCTGGAAATAGAATTTAGTTCAGATTGAGACTACGCTGGCCCATATGATTATCATGCGGCAATAACAAAATCATCCTCCGTAGAGGGAATTCAGAACCTATGGCCATAGTAACGCTGTAGACAGGATCAAGGTCGTACAACGTTTAGACACCCGAAGGTGGGATTCATACACCACACAGGCGAAGTTCAGACGCCACACAGGCGAAGTTCATATGCCACACAGGCAAAGTTCAGACGCCACAAAGGCGAAGTTCAGATGCCACACATGCGAAGTTTAGACGCTACACAGGCGAAGTTCAGACGCTACACAGGCGAAGTTCAGACGCCACAAAGGCGAGCATGATAAGCGTTAGCATACAACATAAAAGGCCCTTAGTCTCAAAACATACTATAGTTTTCATATATAAAAACATCGAAATACAACTATTTTATTCAAAGGATAATTTCAGAGGTCATGCTCTTATTCAGAAGTCAAATTCAGAAATATACAATTATTCAGAATATAAATTCAGAGAACATGTTCTTGTTCAGAAAGACCAATTTTAGAAAATCACGTTCTTACTCAAAAAACAAAAGCAGAAAACATGCTCGAAAATCATAATTCAGGTCTTTGTAAGTTTTCCTTAATCATGGTTCAAAAAGTAACTATTACCGTTTTAAATTACACCCCCTTACTTCGATTTAACGAAAATTTCAGTTCGAGTAGTGACGCCTCCAAGTATCTCCCTTAAATCCTTTTACGATTCTCCTACACCGAAATTTGTATTCTTAGTATCCTATTTATTTGAATTACCTAGATGCGTCAAAATCGTAATCTTGCTTTCCTAGGAAAAATACACTTGAAATCATAAAATACGTATAGTTATCTCTAAAACTTGCATAAATTCCTTACCTCGATGTCTCTCTGTAATCCTTGATTGCTTCGACTTAGCGAGTCGACGAGTCCGATCCACTCGGTTAATTTTCGGAGCTCTTTCTCGGGATTTCCCAAATTTTCAGTATATTCGTCTTCTTTTTCTTCAATTTTTTTTCTTTTATTCTAATATATATATAAACTCTTTTTTCCAATATATATATATATATATATATATATATATATATATATTCCATATTTCTTCCTTTTTTTTTTCTCCTTCCCGCTAACCTCCTTGTTTTTTTTCTTTTCTTTGCTTTTCTTCTTCTTCTTTTACACTTCTCGGTTTCGATCCTCCATGCACTGTTTATCCCTTCCAAGCTTCCGGTGCTGCTACCATCTCCATCTCTGTACACTTCCATCCGGCGGTAGATCGGGGTTCCTTCGACCACCTCGTTTTCTGGCTACTCTACCAGTCCCGACGCCTCTGTTTCGTTCCCCGTTCCAGGCCATACCCGAGCCTTCAGCCGACCTCTATCATCATTATCATTATTTCAGCCTCCATTGTTTAGCCCCATCTCTACCCGAGGTTCGGCCTCCACCTCTCTGCTTTGTCCTCTACCAGTTTCACCAAACTAATCAGCTGTTCCTCTTCAGCTCGAAACGAAATGGAGAAAATCGAGAAGCTTTGATCTCCATTTCTTATCTCACCAATTCTGCTCCAGTCATCCAAACCTCTCGGCACAGTCACCATCTTAATCCTCCTCTCCATCTCCATTCAGCCATCATCCTCCCAGCACACCGACTCCAGTTTTCAGCTCCACCACCAACTTCCCCTGTCTGCCTCTGTTTCGCATTTTCTTCTGCATTCTCTAGTTACCAACGGTCCGACCCCCTCTCTTTGCTCACTTTCCAGCCCTCAACAGTTGTCTGCTGTATTTTCCAAATTTCCAGCAGCTGTTTTTTTTCCCACTGTATCGCCTACTGTTTCTTATTTTCCCCACGTCTCATACTTTCATTTTTCTGACAGCTTCCTTTTCCTTCTGCTTCAATTTGCTTCTTCTGTTTTCAGCTCAACTCTCAGTTTCTCTCGCTTGACTCCCTTGCTCAGCCACCATCCTCACAACGCTACCAGTTTTCGATGCTCTTTTGTGGTCTCTACTTTGTCTCCTTCTTTTCCTGTTTCGTTTTCCAGGACCTTCAACTGCTTCATTGGGAACATTTTTCTTCATCAATTCACGGCAGTTTCCGTAGGCATCCTATTGTCTCAATCTCTTTTTTTTCCTTCTTTACAAGCTTACACACTCCTTTATTTATACATGCATTTCCTGTACAAAATTTGGTATCTCGGTCAACTTAAATCTCGTTGCCTCCTTTCCATTTCGGTCTGCTCCAGTTGCAGACTTAATTTTTTTTGTTTCACTTTTCCCTTTTTCCTAACCCCACTGAGCCATCCCATCGTCACTTCTTTCCTGCACACGTTACCCCCCTTTTTTCTCCTCTTCCCTATGTTCCTGCCATGGCAGTCATTGGTGGAAGCCTCGGATGTAGGTTTGCACATTTCCTCTGTCTTATTATTTTTCTCCCTACCGAAACTACTCCTCACCAACTCAAACTAACCTTTTGATTCTTCCTCGTTTCCAGCACTCTTTCCAATCAATTTATGTACATATACTCATACATACTTATTATATATATATATATTTTACTTTACAATGCTTGGTTGTACTGCCATCGATCATGTTAATATTTATGTATATATGAACATATGTATATACGTTGGTACATATATATATACATATATTCATGCATATACCCATATATTAGATTTAAGTAATGGATATGATATTACTCACCCACATGTATATTTATGTATCTCTATACTCTTGCACTTGGCAAATTTCTTTAATGAATTTATAGATTAATTATCATTTCGTATAGATATTTCCTTAGCTCATATGAATACAAACTTTATTTCCATCTCCATCGATATTCATCCTTGAAACTAATCTAATTAATTAAAGTAATTCTTCTGAGCCTCTCCCTTACCACGATTATAATTCTGATTAATTCACATCCAATAGTACACATCCTCAACTCAGTTTATCTAATTACTGTACATAAATCAAACTCGAATACAAAAATTCATGGGGTTTACAGCTGCTGCCAACTACCCAACCCGACTTAGGAGAAAAAAGAAAGAGATGCTGAGGGGCAACCATAGAGTGGAAACTGTGGAATGGCAGAGGCAAGATTGAGCGCTGCCGCTGTTAGTGAAGTTGTGTCTGTGAGGGTGAGGCCGTGATGGTGAGATTCGTGAGAAAAAAACAATGAAGCTTCTGCCTTCTTGAACAGTGAGAGTAGAGCGAGGGAACGGAAACAGGAACGAGAATGGGAACGGGGCAAAGGGAAACTGGCAAGGGAGTCTGGGGTGGGGTTAATAAATTAGTTCTTAATAATTTGTGTTTTTTAATTAGTGTAATTTTTTAGTGGAAGTTTTAATTGGAGTAAGGTATTAATTAATTTTTTAAAGTTAATGTTTAATAATTATCTAAAAAATGTTTTGCAATTAGCTTAAATGTTTAGTAATTATCTCAAATGGGGTAGGATTAATTTTTTAATGTAAATTTTTTTAGTGGAATTTTTAATTGTCAAATTTATGATATTATAATATTAAATATTATTGTAACTTGAGAGAAAAAATAATATTGATATTGATTTTTGATAGTGTAAATGTGATGTCTTAAATTAATTGATGGTGACCAAATAATACTATTTTTTTAATGTAATAAAATATTATAGTAAAATGTGAATAATTAATAGTTTAAATTCCATTCTTTTTTTTTTTTGATAAATTGAATTCAATTTTAATTTATGTATGAAGAATGTGATATTTTTATTATACATGTTTATAATTATTTATTTAATAGAAAATATTAAGCATGCTACCACGTGAGGAGTTTCCAAGTAAAGGAGTAGCAGGCGTGCCTAGTGATGATATCGGTTGACATTTCAGAATATTTGTACCAAATACAAAAGGAAATGTGTCGTGTAAACTTTGTGAGAAAGCTTTAAAAAGAGGAATAACACGCTTCAAGAAGCATATTGCTAATAAGACTGGCAATGTCGCACCATGTCCCAACGTTATCGGTTAGTTATAAATATTATTATTAATTTCTCAATGAAGATTATAAAATTACATTAACTTGTACAATTAATTTTTTCTGCTTCTTAACTATATTATTAATAGGTATTGCAAGAGAAAGTATGATGAAACTCCTTCAACAAAGTAAATTAAAGAAATTTGATAACAAAAGGAGAAAAGATGAATTTTTATCACAATTAAAAGGAGAGGATTATGATTATGAAGGATTCATGGATGAAGATGTTGCTACAAAACAAGCTATCCGGGATAGTGTCTAACCACAACATGAATGACATATGAGATAAGAATTGAGGCAAAAAACTGATGGTTTCAGTAATACTTATAAAGAGGGATGGAGCTCTCATGGCTCAATTGCTGACTATTTTGATAAAAGAACAAGGAAAACCATTCCAAGTGTCATAACCCTCAACTTACCAAAATACACACAAATTTTTTGCATTTTCGTGCATCGTTTATCATTCGTCCTTACCTCAATCGTGAACAACAACTCTCCTCAATAGTTGGGCTGTGTGTCGACGTCTAACTCACTCCACCATACCAATTTAATTTGCATATTATTCATAACTAAACACTTATATAAATGTATATATATCAGAGTTGTTACATGTGTTTACATTGTTTTACATCCCCAATAGTTACATACAAAATGCTACTGTGCTATGTCTAGTTTAGATACAAAATAATCCAAGTGTGTATACCTTCAGCGATGGGATGCAGCGGATTACCAAAAGGGACAAGCCTCTAGTCACACTCACTCTATACTCAAATCTCTGTAGAGAGGGGAAAAATAAGGGGGGTGAGCAAACCACACGCTCAGTAAGGCAATCACACGAACAGGTAGATACTGCACTATCTACGTGATCGTGATGCCATGCTCAAAAGCATTTAATTCATCATTTATCTCAAAACATGAGTGTATGATTATGTTAATGGTATGTAAAGCATTCATGCTATTAAAATCCAGTGCACATTTCAACTCAAAGCATGGTATAAATCACATGCATAATTCATAATAAAGCATGGCATTAACCATCATGCGTTTTCTCAAATAAGCATGGCATTAACCATTATGCATTTTCTCAAATAAGCATGGCATTAAACATCATGCATCCGTGCACTTTAAAAACCATTAACAATCAATATCTCAAAACAATTCAACACTTGTCAGGTCTCAACCCATCCCTCGGACTGTCCTGACCCACAAATCATTTCAAACATGGATTTATTCTCAAAACAATAGACATGTGAGATAGGCAATTCAATAATAGGTAATAACCTCAAGGTCTATGTACATAACCTGTGATACCGGCTACACGGATCAGGTGTATGGGATATCACCACTATCTGCTTCCACACGGGAGGTGGGTCAAATCCTACGCGTCGGTCCATAACAAATCTCGTCCGAAGACGGCACATCACATCTCAACACGGTACAACGTACTCCATGAACCCAATCAACACATCATATCAAGCCACATCTCAAAATGCACGTGTGACCCTATTTAATCGGTACGACCTCTTGTCTACCCGAAGCTCCTAACACGGCTAATAAATCATGTCAAAACGATGCACGTGCGAGCCTATTTAATCGATGTGACACCCAGTCTACTTGAAGCTCCAAGCACGGTAACAAGTAAGGTGGGCATCTAGTACGAGCTAAGCTCCAAGCACAATACCAAAACCAATATGAAATCCATGTGAAAACTAGTGCCTCTAGCACTCATGTGTATAAAACACGTCAAATCTCGTGCGAGTCATACTCTAGCACGCTTTCATTCTCACGAAATCATGTAGGTGGCTCAATTCTTTGCAAAGTATGGTTAACAAACCAAAACAATTCAACTCTTTTGCAAATCATTTCAAATATTAGCCAACCTACCAAATCATTTGCTAAAAAGCAATAAA
The DNA here is from genome assembly GCA_033439115.1 of Firmiana major. Taxonomy (NCBI): domain Eukaryota; kingdom Viridiplantae; phylum Streptophyta; class Magnoliopsida; order Malvales; family Malvaceae; genus Firmiana; species Firmiana major. The sequence goes on from CM065905.1 coordinate 48,974,410, forward strand.
ACATGATTTTCAAAGCATTATGCTTTTGTTTTCATGCAAATTTATCAAACTCCCAACTTTTACCCTTCAATCATCCAACATCATTTCCTAATATCTCATGCATTCTAGCAAAACATTTAAGCGCCCAAATTGCGCACAGATATCTCCAAGAGTCCACACAATTCCCTTACCTCGATTTACTCGGTGTGACTCTTTTCCTCTTAGCTTCTCATGCTCTTGGCTCAACTCGCTCCGACGTATCCTCGGGAGCTACGATTCATTCATCCAAATCAATTAAGTTAATGTTTTTAACCCATATTTGACCTCACTATTCAATATAATTCACTTATGCACTTTACCAATGCCTTAATCCACATTTTACCCCTTTTAGGTAAATCTTACAATTTATTCACCAACAACATCTTAAAATCATACCCATAACACTATTGTCACCTCTAGACATCCCATTTCTCATTAATCTCTATACATTCCACTTTCTCACACTAGACCATTTTTAGGTCATAATCATTCCAATGCATTTTAGATAGTTTCTAACCATCCATACTGATGCCAAACAACTCCAAAATCAATTAAATAGACAATGTACCATAGTTGGAGTGTTAGAATCTTACCAAATCTGATTTCTCTTCTTGCTCCAAATGACAATGCCCTTAGCTCCTTCAATACCAACAATGGGATTTTGGGTTCCAACTATGTTGTTCTCTTCCTCATGATGAACATCTTAGTGTCTAATGGTCTGCCCTCAAATCTTACTGGAAATGGCTAATTTTAGAGAGAGAAAGTTAGGTTTTTGGGTTGAAAATGGAAGGAAATGGTTTTTCTCGAAATTTTCAGATTTTCAACACTCTTTTTATAGAAATAGCTTGAGGAGATCGATCTGCACTAGGAGGAGATCGATCTGGTCCCCTTGAATCCCTCTTTTTCATGGCATTTTAAGCATGAGATCGATCTGTCGAAGCTAGTGATCGATCTGCTCCCAAACAAAGAGCTAAGGAGATCAATCTGGGTGCTTGAGGATCGATCTTTTCATTACAGAATGCTTAGGAGATCGATCTGGCTCTATTGAAGATCGATCTACCCTATTCCATTGCCCAAATAAGAGCATTCTGGTTCTTTCAGATCGATCTCTCATCCTATGAGATTGATCTGACCTGCATAATTCCCAGATTTTACTGCAGTCTTCTGCAGAAACTTATACCAAAACATCCTTAATTTGCTGTCATAGTCATTTTCTCATCCAATCATCTTTGAGATTTAAAAATGGCCTCCATTCATACCTTATACCTATTGAAACTTGTGTGGAATCTTTGTATAACCAAAGATACTTAATATTAACCAAATGGGAGTGCATACTCATGCAACTCTTCATTCCATTTACCACACTACTCATATTCCATTTACTCACATTCTTCACATATTTAAGTCTATTTCTTCACATTCATACATAATGTAACTTGTATGTACAATCACAACTCTTATTGCAAGTGTGTACATTAACTTATGGACTTACATCATTTATACTTCACATTACAAACATATCACTATTTACATATATACAAAGTCGTGCTTATACATATATAGGGTCTCACACCAAGTGACTCCGAATTTTCATTAAGGGGAGCTATACCTAAATTGGTTAAAAGCAAGAGTTCAAAGCAATCGAAAGTAAATGATTTTTTTTTAAAGACATTGAGAAAGAAGTTAGGTGAATTAATATCTAAACTTTTGATATATGAGTAACTTCCTTTTCATTTAACGAACTCTCCATGGTTGCATAATTTAGTTTCTGTAGCAGCAGAAGTTGGGCAACAAGTAAAGCTCCTAACACCTTATGAGGTTTCTTATATGTATTTGAAGTCGGAGTGTAAACAAGTGAAAGAATGTGTTGATGGATTAAAGGTTCATTGAAGTGAACTGTGTGCCACGCTAATGTATGATGGTTGGATGAACAACTTGAACCAACTGCATATAATTAATTTTCTCGTTTATTATAATAACGAGATCATTTTTTGGAAATCTATGGATGTCTCTAGTACTCCTACTAGAGATGCTAAATTTTATTACAAACTATTGGATCATACTGTGAAAAAGATTGGAGAAGAATACATGGTCCAAATAGTTACGACAATGAGGCAACACTTAAGGCTACATCTGTATTTGATGACCTGTTCAGCTCATTATTTGGATTTATGCCTTGAAGATATTGGCAAAAGGCCAAGTGTGGAAAAAGTATTGGAAGAGGCGAAGAAAATGACTTGTTTCATATACAATCACATATGGACAGTTGATTTAATGAAAAATATACTCAAGGAAGACAAATACTTTGTCCTGCTCTTGCCCAAGCCTTGAATTAAGGAATTTGAGTTTACTCCAACATCAGAGTTTCTTCCTTGTATTCCACAGTTTTTTTTTTGAACCAGAACGTGCAAAACACCAATAAGATCTCATTTCATGCATCCTTAACCACATCTTGGCCTTCCGAATCAACCATCCATTTCAATTCAAATTTGAAGTCTTTACTCCTTGTTCTTGATAATTTCAGACATAAGATTAGGGGTGTAAGTGATACAGTGGTGCTCGCAAGCTACTCGAGCTCGACTCGAGCAAAACTTGAATTCGACTCGATTTTAGTCGAGTCGAGCTCGAGCTCGAGCTACTCAAGCTATCGAGCGAGTCGAATTCGAGCACTTAAATACCCGACTCGAGTAACTCGTGAGCCTAATTGAGCATAAGGTTTTTATATATTTTAATAATATTTATTATTATATAATAATATTTATATAATAGAAAATGACTTTTATACCCTAAATAATAGAAACCCTAAAAACAATTCAATCTACTTCACCCACCCAGGAACTCACGCCGCTTGCCCGCATCCTCTGCCTGGTCTGCGATCCCATCCCATCCTCCAAGCAACCGATCTGAGTTAGCAATGGCACATTGTCTTCGGCAACTTCCTCGACAGTCACCCCTTCCTCACCAGATCTGGCACCATCTTTCCGATTGAACAACCCCCTTGACTTTCCTCGCGGACCTCGCCTGAGTCTTCAGTTCACTCCAGTCTCCACCGTAAATCTGGTCTGGTAGCTGGCGTCCCACGACTCCCACCCACACACTCGCTGGTATGTATGCAGTTGGAATCTTTCTTTATGATCTTTCTTTATGATTTTGGTCACTGCCTGCATTATAAATCTAGTAATCTCAAGTCTGAGTCATGGGACTACCATGAAGAGGAAACCTAGAACCTAATGAACCATAGAAGAGGAAATACCATCACCCAGCTAGGTACAACTGCTCCTTCAATACTGTCACAGTATGGTAGATATGGTTTGATATCTAGAACTGGCTGTTAAAAAATTTTATACAAGAAGCAAAAATTATATTTGTAGAATTATGGAGAACACATCAAAAAGGAAATAAGCAGATAAAGCCATCAAGACTAACTTATAGTAGAAAACACATCAAACAGTATGGTAGATGGTTTGATGTCTAGTATCGACAGTTAACAAAATTTATATAGTAGAAAACACATCAAACAAAGAAAGAAGCAGATAAAGCCATCAATGATTAACTTCTAGTAACGTCAGGAAAATAGAGCTTACTGTTCCATCAACTAGATCCACTCTAGAGAGTAGGAGCATATTTCCTTGTACCGTCTCCACCTGTAATAAAGAGTATAAATCAGTTTTAAAGCTAATATGCGCTTTTCTAACAACATTTAGAAATTATGAACTTAGAAATAGGAAAAATTATGGGCTAATAAACATGCTTATTGCAATAGTTCTCATCCTTAAAGTAGGAAACTATGCTCCCGGTGTGGCAATGCCAAAAGATCCACCAGATTATATTTCTGAAATGGTCTTTAAGTGTAGAGAAGAAAATTTTGATCCGATATTAATTTCTAGTCTTGTTCTTTAAAAGTTTTATCCTCTCTCTAACCCATTTAAAGCAGATATCGATCCAAGGTCTTGATATATCAATGTGTTGTTGCATCAATAACACATCTGTACAGAATTCTATATACCTTCGCTACAGTAAGCCCTATAGGACATGGTCTATGTGGAGATCGTGTTGCAAAAACTCCCATCCTTCCCCCTTTCAATCTCGAAACTCTGACCTATTAAAGGGACAACCTTTTCATAAAAATTTAAAGATGATAAGTGTATCATAAACGATAAAAAATAATAAATGTAATATTATAGCAGCGTCACAAACCTTAGCCTTAAACTTTGATTTAGATGGATGCTTCCATAACTTCTACAGATCTGTATTTCAATGAAACACATATATAATCTAGCAATGGGAATATTCTTCAAGACCATCAAGAGATGCAGGAGGAACTTTAGCTAAATCAAAAATCGAACATGCCCTAGCAAGAGGGACAAGCAGAGGTTATCTAGGAGTCCCATTCTTGCATAAATATACATGGAATTTACTTCAAAAATTTAGATGAACTGAATTATATTAGTCATATACTAACAAAGATAAGTTATACTAATACTAGTACATTTACTCTGTTTTCGATTATAGCTACTGTTTCTGTGTCGTTCTGTTTCTGCACAACCAACGCTGCTATCCCTTGTTTTCTGCGTTGCTATGTAGAAAGTAGTTAAGGCTATCTCCACTTTTTTTTTTCAATGAATAATGTCATCTCTAAATATTGTTTAAGGCTTTAAGCGTATCTGTCTAGAATAAGCTCCTTGTCTAGATTACTTTATGAATGTGTTATGAATCAGTTAATTATTGATTTTTAATCATGTCCAACTATTTATTTTAAAGAGTTTGCAATATGCTAGGCTTGGTTTTAAAAAAATTTTATGTATATTATTTTAATGAGTTTACAATATGTTTATTTTTAATTATATTTTAATAGTAGCATGTGTTGATTTTTTTTAATAGAAACCTAGACATGTCAAGTACGCCAGATGTATCCTCTACTACACCACGTGAACCTACGTCGGATGCAGTTGCAAGTCGTGTTGATGAAAATTTAGATGCTACCACAAATAAAATGCCAACCATTGATGCTAGTGATAAAGAAGGTGGCGATGTTGATACTCAATAGGGTGAGGAAGGGGGAGATAATGACAAAAAGAAGCAGAAGACCTCTTCTGTTTGGTTAGAGTTCAAGGAAGTTAGGCTTCCTGATGGTACTAAAAAGGGAGAATGTGTCCATTGCAAGAGTAGGTTAGCTATAAGTGCAAGTAAAAGTACAACTTAGTTTAATAGGCATCTGAAAACTTATTTGAAGCGAAAGATTTATCAAAGTCAACAGCAACAGATTAATTTCCAACCAATCAACACAAGTGGTGATGTACAAATGTTACCTGTTCTCATAGATGGTAAGTTTGATATGGCAAAAATGAGAGACGCAGCTGCACATTGGATACTTATGCATGAGCATCCCTTTTCGATTGTAGAAGAAGAAGGTTTTAACATGATGCAGAAATGTGGGATGCCTGAATGAGAGAAGATATCGCGCAATACTATTAAAAGGGATTGTGTGCTAGTTTATGAAGCAGAAAAAAAAAAAAGAAACTAAAGGCATTATTGAAGACCATCGACAAGATTAGTTTGACAACAAATTTGTGGAAGTCAAGTAATCAAAAGATCGAGTATATGGTTCTTACAGCACACTTTATATATGCTTATTGGAGATGGCAAAAGTATGTTATTAGCTTTGTTCACATCCCTCCTCCTCGTCGTGGTGTTAAAATTGCTGATTGCATTTTTAAGTGTTTGAAAGAATAGGGAATTGAAAATAAGGTGTTTACGCTTTCTGTGGATAATGTTTCAAACAATGATGTGGCAATTAAAATTCTTAAAGACACATTTTCAAGAACTAGAAGGCTGTTTTGTGGAGGAAAACATTTTCATGTTCGGTGTTGTGCACACATCTTAAATCTCATGGTTCAAGATGGTCTTTCTGAGATTAAGCATGTGATCGAAGATGTTCATGAAAGTGTCAGTTTTATTAATCAAAATGAGGCTCTACTTAACTTATTTTCTGAAATAGCACTATAGTTGCAGTTGCCTGATAGGATACTCATTCTTGAATGTAAGACATGTTGGAATTCAACATTTGAGATGTTATCGACTGCAATCAAATTCAAAGAAGTGTTTCCAAGGTTCAAAGAGCAGGAATCTCACTACCATTGTTGTCCAAGTCAAGAAGATTGGGAAAAGGTTGAGAAAGTTTATCAGATTTTGGAAGTTTTTAATTCAGCCACTAAAATCATCTCTGGGAGTAATTATCCAACTTCAAACTTATTTCTGAATGAAGTTTATCATGTGAAAGTGTTGTTGGATAAAAAGGCACAAGATGAAGATGAGTTTGTTCAAGCAATGGTTCGTAAGATGAAGAGTAAATTTGATAAACATTGGGGAGAATGAAATTTGTTAATGGCTATAGCAGCTATTTTGAATCCAAGGTGCAAAATGAGGGTGATTGAGTTTTTTTTCCTCGAATGTACCCTGATAGAGAAGCAAGAGAAAATGTTGCTCGAGTTCGAGATGCTTTGTATGAGATTTATGAGGAATATGTTTGCGAGTATCAATCTGTCAAGGAGCAAAGTGCTGAAACTCAAGTGCTTGATAGTGGTGATGGTGGTGAGAGTGCAGAAACTTCTTCTTCGGGTTGGTCTGAATTTACCGATTATGTGATGTCAGTTGAGACTGTTCAACCATAACAATTTGATCTTGACATCTATTTAGCTGAGGGTTGCTTTATTTGTAAAGGAGATTCCAATATGTTTGATGCTTTGGATTGGTGGAAAGCAAATACTTTAAAGTACCGCATTTTATCCAAGATGGCTTGTGATATACTCGCTATTCCTATCACTACAGTGGCTTTAGAGGCCACCTTTAGTGCAGGAAGTAGAGTTATTGATACTTATCGTGCCTCATTAGCTCTTGACACAGTGCAAGCATTACTTTGTGAAGGAGATTGGTGTCGGAATCTTCATGGAGTGAAAAAGAAGAGCAAAGTAAGTTTATTCATTCTCTTTATTTTTGTTATTTAATAGCTGTCATATTTTAATTTTACTTTTAATCTTTTTTTCTTTTATTTTGTCTATATAGAAAGAGAAGAAATCAGTTGAGATTGCGCTTAAATTCCCGTAATCTAATTAAGATGGAGTAAGGTATTTGATTTTTTTATAGTACTTTGTCAATTTGATCATTGTGATATGTTGTTATTTTTTAGATTAAATCCATGGAATTAGTTAAGCTATTGGGGTTGAAACTATGAGATGATAAAGCTGAAGAATTAATTGTCCAGTTTTGGCTTAGAATCTAACTTGTTTACTGTTGTTTTAATCATTAAGGTATTTATTAATTGATTTCCTTTGTCTCATTGCAAAATGAACATATTGATAGTATTCTCAACTCTGGATGACTGATCTTGTCAGACTTAGTACTACTTGGTTTACCTTCTTTTATCTGAAAAATAAATAAAATAAAACTGGAGTTTTTTGTGGATGCAACCAGAAATCTGTGTGTGCTTGTACTGTGGCTAGGTGAAGAAAATCTAGAAGGAATTTGGATGAATCTTATTAGAATTGTTTCATTATACAAATTTTGATGTGAGACCAAATTATCATTCTTATTATGCAATTCTTGAATTGGTGAAAGAGAAAGGGGTCTGCTTTACTGAAGATGCATATTATTTGCTTCCTAAATGTGGTTTTGAATGTTCTATCTAAAAGATGTATTTTTGACACCATAGTATTAGTTTAAATTTTCTTATGTAGCATCTCACTTGTTGTTTTTGCAGGTGTTGCTGTGTGTTTCATTTTCGTTTGGTGATGTTATTATCTTTGTTGTTTTGTTTTATAATTTCAAATTATGTAAGAGTGAGCTTCACATCTGTTTCTTCTTCTGATATTTTATTGTTGCAGAATCTATTCTGATTTGCTTTGGACAATGCAAATGGCTCATAACTTTAATGAACCCTTGTTTCTTTCTTAGATTGTTACCGTTTCTACTGTGCTTTTAGCCTGAGAACATAAATATACCTTTTCACCATCAAATTTGTTTTCTACTATGTATATGGTTAATCTGTAGGGATAAATTAGATTAATTGGAACATTTAGTCAATGACAGTAGTAATACTTAGGACTTTTGTAATGTTGAACCAACACCATTAGTCGAGCTCGAGTCGAGCCTTATAATCGAGCTCAAGCTCGAGCCTTAGAATCGAGCTCGAGCCTTAGAATCGAGCTCGAGCTCAAGCAAAAAAATCAAACTTATATAATTGAGCTTAATCAGGCGAGCTCAAGTAGCTCAAACTCGATCTCGAGTTGAGCTCGAGTTTAACAAATAAGGCTCGATCGAGCTCGAGTCGAGTACCGAGCACCGAGTTCCCGAGTCGAGCTCGAGTTTGAGCACCTAACTGTATCAGCTCGGCTCGGTTCGATTACACCCCTACACAAGATCACAAGACAATGGTTGGATGCCAATGCCACTTCATAGAAAGCCTAGGCCTTGGGAAAGCTTTCACTCCACTCGATATTATGAAACATTTGTTCAACCTGTTTTTAATATTATCTTCACTAGTTCGAATTTTTTACAAAGAAAAGTCAACTCTAGAAATCACCATTTCAATCAAGCCATGGTTTTCAATGAGAGAATTTGTAACGATCCGATTTACACACATTTTAGTTGGGCTATGACACGCCCTAAGGGTATTATCCGCAAGTGCACGGGTCATCCAAGTAATAATGAGATTTGAGTCCCGGAATTATCGTCCCACAGAGAAGTTGACTAGCTTAATCAACTACCGGTTAATCTTACCCTAAGTATATCCTAGCAAATTATAAAGTTAAAGAGGGTGATCTACTAAGGCTAATTAAGAATACTGGAAAGCAATAAAATAATAAAAACTAAATAAAATAAAATCGAGCTAAAATTACTTACAAAACTCCAAGCAATTAAAAGCAAATAACCTACAAAAGAAAATTAAAACAATTAAAATGAATTAACACAACTGAAATGAAAGAAAATGCAAATATGAAAATAAAATAATAAAAATAATTAAACTAACTAATAAAAATGCAAATTAATTAAGAAATTAACTACAAATCTTAAAAGTCTAAAATATTAAATCTAAATTAATCCTAATTATCACTAATTACTAACTTAACAATAAAAATTAACTAATGCATGAAAAACAATTTTTTGGAAATTTCACTAAAACTAAAAATGCATAAAAATGAATTTATCTAAATTAATATTAAGCAAATTCCTAATGCTAAAATAAAAATTAATTAGTAACCTAATTAAATCTAAATTAAATTAATTAAACAAAGTAACTATGTGCATTTGAGAAACTAACTAAACTAACTAATAACTAACTAACTAAAAATGCATGCAAAAATGAATTAACCACTATAAAGACTAAGCCAAACGTGGCCTTATCCAAAACTAAACCAAGTGATCCCGATGTGGGACACTGTTGCACTGTCTTCTTTGTTTCAACTCAATTCCTTTCCCTGCTGCCCACGTCCGCTGCACTGGCATTGTCCTGCTGCCTCTGCTACACAGTCATGCACAGCTGCTGTACTGCTTCTCTTCCCAAGTATAGCTCTCGGGTTGTACAAGCTTGTTGGATTGCCAACGGTTCTGTCCTCTACTGCAATATCGGCTTATGTAGCCCCGAGCATGATCACTCACTGTACTCGGTTCCAGGTGTTGGTGCTAGTCCAGTGCATGAGTTCTGCTGCTCCAGGCTGCTGTGCATCAACTATCACTGTTGTCCTATACTCAAGAGATAGCCAATGCTGAATGAAACCCAATCAGGAAATTATAACATGATTCAATGAGTTAAGAACATGAATGCAGAAATATCAAAACTGTAAAACCGGTATGATAAACTGCAGTAAACAAATAAGCTTAATAACTAATGAAACTAATCCTAGTTGCGTCAATCAATAACTTCTACTTAGATGACCATCTAACATACATTCTACAATCACCTAATCATCACAGCATGAAGCATTGAATCGGCTAACAACTAAATGCAGAAAATCATCGGTGAACAGTAGTAGAAAACGAAACAAAGGATAACAGAGTAAAAAGAAAATGGTTCCTGTCCACAGCTCCTGTGAAGCTATAATGCACAAGTTGACTTAACTCATAAACCTTTAACACCCGTCAGCACCCATTAACGATCCAACAATCTTAAAAATACCCAAGATATAAAAATGCAAGGAAAGGGATAGCATAAACTTCACATAACTAGGCATTTGCTCTAAAGCATCCGCGAAAGGAATGTTAATGTGAAGCTTCTTAAAAACCTCAAGAAATTTAGCAAACTGCTGATCAAGCTTCTGGTTTTTGAACCTCTGAGGAAATGATAATGGGGGTCTAAATGGAGGAAGTGTAGTGGTAACAAGTGTAACATCATATGAAGAGGAAGGTTATGAAGAAGAAAAAGGTAAAGATGAAGAAACGCCTGACTTAGATTCCTTTGCAGCTTGATCCTGATGTTCCTGCTCTTTCTGAGCTGCTTCTTTGGGACTTATGAGTTCTTCAACTATGGGTTCAACAGGATTGGACTTAACTTGTGGTTCCTCTAGCTCTTTGCCGCTCCTAAGGGTGATGGATTTCACATGTTCTTTACCCTCCCTTTGCCTAACAGGATTAACTTCAGTATTACTGGGGAGGGTCCCTTGTGGACGATAATTAAGAGCACTAGATATTTGTCCTACCTAAACCTCTAAGTTCTTAATTGAAGCAGCTTGATTTTGTAGGATAGTCATGAACATTTCCTCAAGCGAGGGCTTCTTCTCAGCTGCTGGTGCTGGTACAAGTATATGCTGTGGCTGGATAGGTGGTGGTGGTGGTGATGGATGATGTGGGTATGGGTGTTGTGGTGGATGGTATGGAAATTGCGGCTGTGGTGGTGCCTGAACCAGTGGAGCTTGAACACCAGGGAGTCCTATAGGTCTAGAGCTAGAAGTTTGCCCATGGTTTTAGCTCCAGGAAAAGTTAGGATGGTTCCTCCACCCTGGATTATAGGTGTTTGAAAAAGGGTTGTTTTGTTGCGTTTGAGAAGGGGCAACATACTGAACCGATTCTAAGTTGAGCGGACACCTATCTACAGAGTGGGTACCACTACACAACTCACAAGAAAGAAAAAGACTTTGGACAGAATAAATCGGATTAGGATTGGTGGGAGTATTATGTTGGGTACTGAGTGACTCTACCTTCTTTGTAAGATTAGCTATTTGAGAAGTCAAGGTAGAGAGTGTGTCTAACTCATATATACCTGCAGCTTTCTTAGGCAACTGCCTCTCTGACGACCATAGATAATTGTTAGCTGCCATTTTATCTAACATACCATAAGCTTCCTCCTCCGTCTTACACATTAAAGCTCCTCCCGCAGCAGCATCTACTATGGTCCTATTCTGGCTAGAGAGCCCGTTGTAGAAGGTTTGGACTTGAAGCCATAAGGGTAGGCCATGGTGGGGACACTTCCTAAGAAGGTCTTTGTATCGTTCCCATGCTTCATAAAGGGATTCAGAATCGAATTGAGCAAAGGAAGATATATCACTACGGAGTTTAGCCATTTTGGAGGGAGGAAAGAACTTAGCTAAAAATTGATGGGCTAACTCGTCCCAGGTGGGGATGGATCCCGGAGGTAAAGTGGTCAACCAGTGTCTTGCTCTATCCCTAAGAGAGAAGGGAAATAGTCTAAGCCTAAGTGCATCGTCCGAGAGTCCATTATGCTTAAAAGTATTGCACAAATCTAAAAATTGCCCTAAGTGAGCATGTGGGTCATCATGGGGAAGCCCACTGAACTGTAACGAACTTTGGATCATCTGGAGGATCGAAGGCTTAATTCAAAATTGTTTGCAAGGACAGCTGGTGGCCTAATGCCGGAATAATATCCTCCAATCGTCGACATTGCATAATCTCCAACGGTTCTAATTTTCCTATTTTTTGTCATTGTGTTTTGCAGCAGAGCTATAAATTTCCTAGAGTCCTTTCGAATTTTTCTAAGTGTTCGTTCAATTTCAGGATCTAGAGGGAAGCAATAAAAACTCCTAGCTCTACGCATGCAAACATCATAAAGTCCTTAGAATTTTTTTTTTTTAATTTTTGATTTTTTTTTTCAATTCACTAATCTAGATTAAACTTCTAAATATTTACACCCTAAATATTCACAAGCTAGAATTACACCTAAGCATAATTTCACCGATATTAATTGACGACTAATTAAAACTTCCCCGGCAACGGCATCAAAAACTTGACACGCCCTAAGGGTATTATCCGCAAATGCATGGGTCGTCCAAGTAATAATGAGATTTGAGTCCCGGAATTATCGTCCCACAGAGAAGTTGACTAGCCTAATCAACTACCGGTTAATCTTACCCTAAGTATATCCTAGCAAATTATGAAGTTAAAGAGGGTGATCTACTAAGGCTAATTAAGAATACTGGAAAGCAATAAAATAATAAAAACTAAATAAAATAAAATCGAGCTAAAATTGCTTACAAAACTCCAAGCAATTAAAAGCAAATAACCTACAAAAGAAAATTAAAACAGTTAAAATGAATTAACGCAACTGAAATGAAAGAAAATGCAAATATGAAAATAAAGCAATAAAACTAATTAATCTAACTAATAAAAATGTAAATTAATTAAGAAATTAACTACAAATCTTAAAAGTCTAAAATATTAAATCTAAATTAATCCTAATTATCACTAATTACTAACTTAACAATAAAAATTAACTAATGCATGAAAAACAATTTTTTGGAAATTTCACTAAAACTAAAAATGGATAAAAATGAATTTATCTAAATTAATATTAAGCAAATTCCTAATGCTAAAATAAAAATTACTTAGTAACCTAATTAAATCTAAATTAAACTAATTAAACAAAGTAACTATGTGCATTTGAGAAACTAACTAAACTAACTAATAACTAACTAACTAAAAATGCATGCAAAAATGAATTAACCACTATAAAGACTAAGCCAAACGTGGCCTTATCCAAAACTAAACCAAGTGATCCCGATGTGGGACACTGTTGCACTGTCTTCTTTGTTTCAACTCAATTCCTTTCCCTGCTGCCCACGTCCGCTGCACTGGCATTATCCTGCTGCCTCTGCTACACGGTCATGCACAGCTGCTGTACTACTTCTCTTCCCAGGTATAGCTCTCGGGTTGTACAAGCTTGCTGGACTGCCAACGATTCTGTCCTCTACTACAATATCGGCTCATGTAGCCCCGAGCATGATCACTCACTCTACTCGGTTCCAGGTGCTGGTGCTGGTCCAGTGCATGAGTTCTGCTGCTCCAGGCTGCTGCGCATCAACTATCACTGTTGTCCTATACTCAAGAGATAGCCAATGCTGAATGAAACCCAATCAGGAAATTATAACATGATTCAATGAGTTAAGAACATGAATGCAGAAATATCAAAACTGTAAAACCGGTATGATAAACTGCAGTAAACAAATAAGCTTAATAACTAATGAAACTAATCCTAGTTGCATCAATCAATAACTTCTACTTAGATGACCATCTAACATACATTCTACAATCACCTAATCATCACAGCATGAAGCATTGAACCGGCTAACAACTAAATGCAGAAAATCATCGGTGAACAGTAGTAGAAAACGAAACAGAGAATAACAAAGTAAAAAGAAAATGGTTCCTGTCCACAGCTCCCATGAAGCTGTGCACAAGTTGACTTAGCTCATAAACCTTTAACACCGGTCAGCACCCATTAACGATCCAACAATCTTAAAAATACCCAGGATATAAAAATGCAAGGAAAGGGATAGCATGCTCTGACTACCGAAATAATAGCAAAATTAAACTAACTCTAAATGCAGAAAATATATGAACCATGGAACATACACTAAAAGAAATGCACTAAAATGAAAACAAACAACCAAGTAATGCAGTATTTAAAAACAACGTCTAAGAGAAATGACTAAGCTTCCAGAACTGGAAATAAAAACAAACAACAACCCTTCGTGAATGTGATAACAGGGACACTCATCATCATCGGATTGCCTGTTACTCCAACTCTTACTGCCTTAGTTCCACATTGTTATTGATGAGGAGCAATGCATCAGCCCACATCAACACACCAAAACCGAAAGGCAGAGATGAAGGAAAAGTGAAGGCACCGATTACACAAAGAGCAAACCGAGAGCATGTAATGGAGAAGAAACCGAGAGCTATCTAAATGGAAATAAAAGCTGTAAATTAAAACTTAAACACTAAAATAATAATGAATGTGATGTAGCACTAAACGACAACGGGGTGAGGCTTTCCACGTGTTGATGTTGCGCTAAACGACAACCAAGTGATGCTGATGCGATGTCTTCCACGTGCGTCGAATCTTCTGCAAAAAGAACGAAGGTCAGACAGATGCATGGATTTGTCCCTGCATGCGCACTCCGATGGTTAAGTTAGAAAGTTCTTTTGGAAGAGATTCTATGTATCAGAAAAAGGAGATGCAGTATCCAAGAGAGATTCTTCCCCCACCTTTTTCCATGCCTGGTCTGTTTATAGACATCTTCTAGGGTCAAGTTGGACTTCCTGTTCTTTTAGGGCTTGAGGACATACCCGTAATTACGGAGTTCGGATCTGAGGCCCAGGCGCGTGTCTGGGCTGCGACAGAGTCATTAGATAGTCTGTCGCGACTTGGAGTTGGATGACTTGCGGATGAGTTCAACATGCGGCAGAGTTTACGTGAACCTCTGCCGCGGTCTCTGCTGTAAAGTTCTATCACAGTCCATGCGGTAGAGCTTTGTTGCGGTTCGTACGGTAGAGGTCTATCGCGGCTTACTATGTCGCCTAGAGACTCTACGACAGAGTCTCTATCGCCTAGAGACTCTGTCGCCCATTCAGCAACCGCATCGCGTGGAGACTCTATCGCCGGGGATATTTTCGCTAGACTCTATCGCCTAGAGGCTCTATCGCCCTTTCTAGTGACTGTGTCGCCGCCCCTCTCTACCTGCCACGTGGTTTATGTCTCTTCTGTTTGTGTTTTGACACGTGGCTGTCTCTTATTGATCGATGTTTGTACACGTGGACTTTTATGATAGGACCACTATCAATTGCTCCCCAATTCTTGATAGAAAGATATATTTTCGGAAAGAATTTTACATACCTTTCTGAGGCCTGACTATCATGACGCGAGCGCGTCTCCGGCCTTTATGTTTCCATTGCCTGGCCATAGTAACGCAGCTACTCTTCAAGCTCTTACAGCTCCTCTGATCTTTTACGCCTGGCCACAGTGACACATTGCGTCTCAGGCTCTTACGGCTCCTCTGATCTTTTACGACTGGCCACAGTGACGCTATTGCGCCTCAGGCTCTTACGGCTCCTCTGATCTTTTACGCCTGGCCACAGTGACGCTATTGCGCCTCAGGCTCTTACGGCTCCTCTGATTTTTCACGCCTGGCCACAGTGACGCATCGGGCCTCAGGCTCTTACGGCTCGTCTGATTTTTCACGCCTGGCCACAGTGACGCATAGCGCCTCAGGCTCTTACGGCTCGTCTGATTTTTACGCCTGGCCACAGTGACGCTATTGCGCCTCAGGCTCTTACGGCTCGTCTGTCTTTTACGCCTGGCCACAGTGACGCATTGCACCTCAGGCTCTTACGGCTCGTCTAATTTTCACGCCTGGCCACAGTGACGCTATTGCGCCTCAGGCTCTTACGGCTCGTCTGATTTTTCATGCCTGGCCACAGTGACGCTATTGCGCCTCATCGTCTGATTTTCAATCCTGGCCACAGTGACACTATTGCGCCTCAGGCTCTTACGGCTGGCCATAGTGATGCATCGCACCTCAGGCTCTTACAGCTCGTCTGTCTTTTATGCCTGGCCACAGTGACGCTATTGCGCCTCAGGCTCTTACGGCTCGTCTGATTTTCACGCCTGGCCACAGTGACGCTATTGCGCCTCAGGCTCTTACGGCTAGCAGAGGAGTTTCCTACCATCGATTCCCCTCCTGCGATAACATTTATTGCCGGGGCGGTAGGTTCGTTATCTGGCTGATTACCCCGAGGGATAGGCCTAGACATTTCATTCCTTGGCCTATTTCTTCCGTTATCATTATTTTGTACATTCCGCGGACGGTCATTCCTTCGATCTCGCGAAGGATAACGGGGCCTTTCACTTCTCCATAGGAAGCGGTTAATCTTCCCCTCTCTAGCTAGTCTCTCTATCTGATCCATCAGGTCTCTGCATCTTTCTGTAAGGTGACCGTGAGCAGCATGAAATTCGCAGTAGGCGTCAGAGTTTCGCCCTACATCTCCAATCTTCTTTTTGGGGAATTCCAACAATCTCGTCCCCTCAATAGCTGCTAGTATCACGGTGCGAGACTCATTCAATCTGGTATAACCTTCATACCTGAGCCTAGGGGCCTTGTCCAATCTAACGGGTCTTGGAGAGCTTCTCTCAGGTACATCTCTCTCTTTTTTTTCCTTCCCTTGTCTCCCGAGGCTGTACCATCTTCATTACTTCTTCTTGAGCCACATATTTATTGGCTCTAGCAAACAGATCGGAAAGTGTCACCGGCTGATCGAGGGAGAGGGATTCTTACAACTTCTCGGACCTCGTCCATTGCAGCATTGCAGCCGTGACTACCCCTGCTGGTAGATCATCCACCTCTAAGGTTGCATCTCGGAAACGGTCTACATAGCTTTTCAAGGATTCTTTATTCCCTTGCTTAAGAGTGAGCAGATAAGTAACGTCCTTCTTCCTCTGGCTATTGATCATGAAGACTTTCAAGAATTCATTTCGCAATTGGTCGAAGGATGAGATGGAACCTTCGCTCAACCCGTTAAACCACTTCAGCGCATGCCCGGACAGTGTAAGCGAAAAGGCTCTGCACATAATTTCATCTTCCCACCCATGTAACAACATGATGGACTCATAGCTTTGTATGTGGTCGTATGAGTCTACTTTGCCTGTGTAAGTGGCCATAGAAGGCATCTTGAACTTTTTAGGTAAGGGTTTGTTCATGATCTCTGGACTGAATGGAATTCTCCTTCTTTGACTATCATCCGGAGACACCAGTTTCCTCTTTTCCAAAATTCTTTCGACAACTTTCTCCACATTTTCTGACCCTCGAGTCGAGTATGCTCCCCTTCCTTCGGGACTAGAAGAGTCCGAGTGGTAAGCACTCCTTCCAGCACCTCCCATTCCGGGATTTGATCTTGTACCCTCGAAATAGTCTCGGGGGTCAGGACCCTTCCGTCTTCGTCGCTCCCCAGACCTGTGATCTTCGAATTCATGCTCCAACTCCTCTGGAGAAATACTGCACCATGCGGGGGAACTCTGCCGCCTAAATGCCGCGGGGGAACTCTGTCGCCTATGATCTGCGGACGAGCTCTGCCGCCTATGTGCTGCGGGTGAGCTCTGCCGCCTACGATCTGCGGGCGAGCTCTACCACCTAAGATCCGTGGGTGAGCTCTGCTGCCTATGTGCCGCGGGGGAACTTTGTCGCCTATGATCTGTGGGCAAGCTCTGCCGCCTATGTGCTGCGGGTGAGCTCTGTCGCCTGATATCTGCGGGTGAACTCTGCCGCATGCACTCTACGGGAGAACTCTGCCGCCTGTGCTCCATGGGAGAGCTCTGTTCAGTCAGGTCTGCGACAGTATTCACTTCCCGTAACCCCGCCACAGGGCGATTCCTCTGAAACGCGGTAGAGTTTACTCTCAAAGTCGTTGCAGGGTTATCCTCCAGATTCGCGGCAAAGTTCAGAATCAGTCCAGTGGCAGTATTCTGCGCCCCTTCAACTTGTCCAGTATTCGCCATGGTGGAGGGTTGACCTCTCTCGTAGGTCTGCCTCAAGGTGTTCTCCCCCACCATCTGCTGCACTTCTGGGGGTAAGCTAAACTGCGGGAGAGCGTTTTTGAAGAAGTTCACCATAGCCTTCAACGCTGTCGTCATCTCCTCATTATGACGCTTCAGAGCTTCAAATTCCTCCATCGAAACTGGGGCCACTCTGCCACCCTTTTCATTCTGCCTTTGTCCTTGCTCTGATCTGACAGGGGGACTCACAGAATTCTCTCCCCCTACATACTCTGCTGTAGAACGTGTCCTCAGCATTTTAATAGGGAATCTGACTTTTTGTTCTGATTCCCACAGACGGCGCCAATTGATGTTGCACTAAACGACAACGGGGTAAGGCTTTCCACGTGTTGATGTTGCACTAAACGACAACCAAGTGATGCTGATGTGATGTCTTCCATGTGCGTCGAATCTTCTGCAAAAAGAACGAAGGTCAGAGAGGTGCAGAGATTTGTCCCTGCACGCGCACTCCGATGGTTAAGTTAGAAAGTTCTTTTGGAAGAGATTCTATGTATCAGAAAAAGGAGATGCAGTATCTAAGAGAGATTCTTCCCCCACCTTTTTCCATGCCTGGTCTATTTATAGACATCTTCTAGGGTCAAGTTGGACTTCCTGTTCTTTTAGGGCTCGAGGACATACCCGTAATTATGGAGTTCGGGTCTGAGGCCCAGGCGCGTGTCTGGGCTGCGACAGAGTCATTAAATACTCAGTCGCGACTTGGAGTTGGATGACTTGCGGATGAGTTCAACATGCGGCAGAGTTTACTGAACCTCTGCCGTGGTCTCTGTGGTAGAGTTCTATCGTAGTCCATGCGGTAGAGCTCTGTCGCAGTTCGTACGGTAGAGGTCTATCGCGGCTTACTATGTCGCCTAGAGACTCTACGACAGAGTCTATCGCCTAGAGACTCTGTCACCCATTCAGCAACCGCATCGCGTGGAGACTCTATCGCCGGGGATATTTTCGCTAGACTCTATCGCCTAGAGGCTCTATCGCCCTTTCTAGTGACTGTGTCGCCGCCCCTCTCTACCTACCACGTGGTTTATGTCTCTTTTGTTTGTATTTTGACACGTGGCTGTCTCTTATTGATCGATGTTTGTACACGTGGACTTTTATGATAGGACCACTATCAGAATGGAAACTGAATAAATCCTAGAAGAAAATGGACAATGGTGGCTGCTGTCACCAGCCGAAAACATAAAAAGCTTAAAGAAAAATAAAACCTAAAATAAATGTTTAACCTAAAAAACTAAAAACTAACAGCTCCCCCCTTTTTCAATTGACATTTTTTTCTATTTATACACACACTTAGGGGTATAATTGTAATATTTCCATCCTAGATGAGTTGACATTATTTGGCCACTTGTCTTCACACCATTGGCTCCTCGAAAAATAATATTTCCATGTCATCTGTCTTTTTGTCCAATTGGATGTGCTAGGCTCGTGTTGTCCACGTGGTCCAATCTCGATTTTAGCTCAATTCCGATTCATTTTCTACTGAAATATTCAAAATTCATCCGGATGTAATTTATCTGCAAACATAAGAATTTTAATTAAATAAAGGGGATAATTAACAAAATAAATTGGAGATTTAAATAATTAATTAGGAAATTAAGCACAAATAATTCTAAAAATATAGAATTATCAGGCTACAAGTCAATCTTAGGTCAAAACAGTACTCAGTCTGATTAATTTTTTCTTTATCTTTCTTGGTAACAAATTTAAACAAAATATATTCACATTCCCCATACACATCTCGTATGCATTATTGTACTTATAAAAATTTTAGATACAAAAGAATTTCTTACAACTGGGTATACCTTCAACGCAGAAAGATACTCCATGGAACCATTATTGTACGACATGCCTTACTAACAGAAGCGTCTAAATTACTAATGAGACTCTGTGGAGGAAAGTAGGGAGTGAGTTTAATGCACTCAGTAAGAAACTTATGTAAGCAGTAGACAACCATACTATCTACATGCTTATAATGTATGTCATGATCAGTTATAAAACACTGTAAAATACTTGAATATAATTCAATTCGTTAATACTGAAAAACAATTCAATTCGTTAATCGATGCATTTTCTTTGAAAAACACTTTCAATCATACCTCATTTTCGATAATATACTTTATCATATGTAAAACATATGCATTCAACATAGTTGGTACGATGAAACCATTTACTGTTCAATCAATGCAGTAAAACACTTGAATTCTTTTCTTTAAAACGATTCATCCAATTAATAAAACAGTTCAATTCACTTTTCTTTCTATCAGTAAACAATTCAGTTCGCTGAGACTAGGCTGGAATTCAATTAATAACAGTAGGATTCAATCAATAACAGTACAGTCGACATATGACCATAGTCACTAACCCCGTGCCTCACGGGTCAGGTGTGCGCGAGTGTTTTACTTCTCAGAGGGGATGGGTCAGTCCAGCCCATCGACCAATCAATACAATACAGTTCAGTAGTCCAAAAACTCAATACATGGTACAATGCACTCCATGTGCGTCTACACGGTACAGTGTGCTCGGTGGACCTCGATACAGTATAATATGACTGAGGGTACCGAGTAATCTCAAGGATTTACCCCTCAATATCAATATCAACCATCACCTTAGTCTCAAAATCCAGTGCGAGCAGGTCAGTGTAAGATCACACAGCAATACACGATGGCTCCTGCTCGATTTTTCTCATAAATCATATAAAATATTCAGTGCGAGCAATTCAGTGTGACACACGGTCTACACAAGGGCTCTAACACTGTTTCGCATCGAAAATCGGATAGGTGGTTCAATTCTTTCAAAAATGATATAAAAATCAATATTCAGTACAAAATAGTGCATAAACGATATGTGAGTGGAAACTTCTCGGGAGGTCACCCATCATGAAATTTCTCCCACTCAAGCATACTTAACTTCGTAAAACGTGCTATTTTATGCAGACAATAAAAACAATAGTCAACCTATTCATATATCGTTGGAAACAATATTCAACAATGAAAATATTGAAACATGCAATTTATGCAATTATGAATTTTTTAACACTTTTCAGTTCAATTCAATCTATATGTAAGGATAATATCAGATTTTCTATCTCTACAGTATCTATTTAACTACTCAAAATCATAAAATACCCACAGTTATCTCTAAAACTTGCATAAGTTCCTTATCTCTGTGTTTGTTTGAAGATCTGGATTGCTTCAACGTTGCGAATCGACGAGAATGATCCACTCGAATTATATCCGTCGAATTTTTGAATAAATATTTTCGAATTTTCTTTCCGTCGGGTTTTCCCGAACTCTCTTAGCCTCCTTCCGTATTCCAAATGTACATATATATAATTACTCTCTTTTTCTTCTTTTCTTTTCTTTTTTTTCTTTTGAATTGGCTTTTGGGGCAAAATTTCTTCTCTTCTTTTCATTCTTTTTATTTCTAGTTTTACTGTTCATCCTTCATTTTCTTCTCTGTTTCCAGCTTCGTTTCTTCTCCTCGTCATATTTCCTCAGGCTCTCAGTTCCTTCTCCTTGTCTTCAGCCAGCAACCCCCTCAAGGCACCCAAACAGCTCTCAAGCCAGCGCCTTTCCTGTCGTTTTCTCCCTCCCATGCTGCTGCAACAATAGCGACAGAGGTTCTCTCCCTGTTTCTTTCCCTGGCAACCAGCCCTTCTTCAGCATGCATTCCTTCGTTGGTTGTTGTCCATGGCAGAACCGAAATCTTCCCATGTAGTCTTCCTTGCCGAGAGTCAATATCCTCGCCTACCTCCTCTGCTTCACATCTGCTTCTCGCGGTCTCCTCCCTCTTCTCGGTCGCACTGTGGTTTCCAGCTCCATCCTATTCTCCTCATTTGTGTTCTGTGTGCTTCTCGAGTTTTTCCTCCCTTCCTCCCATGTCCATTGCTTTCCCGAGAGCTTCCTCACCACTTCCACTCTTCTACTCTTCCAACTCAGTTTCACCGACTACCTTCCCCTGTTCATCTCTTTTTCTTTCTTGCTCATTTTCTGTTTTCTACCTCTTTCGGTATTCACTTCCGTTCCGCATGCATTATTTGAAACATGTATATATATAAATAGACGTTTATCATCCTTCCTTCCTAACTACCCAATGTAGGTTCCTCTTCCCTTCCCTTTCTTTTCATCACCGAATGCCACCATCTCTTATCAGCCCATTCACGTTTTTCCTATTGCATTTTTTTTACGGCAGTAGCACTTTACCTACAGTCCTTTGTTAAGTTAAATTCGGGTTTCCCTTAGTCCCTTGCTGATGGGACGCTACCTATAGCTACTTGTTATTGCTACTGTTTTCTGCAGGAGTTTCCTGCCCTCAACATGATCCGATTTTCCTATTCATTATTCCCCATTTTCCTTAGCTGATCAATGCCTTTACGTGCTAACTTAGACGTTTTTCCCATTTTCTATGCTAGTAACGTGTCGTATACTTCTTTATATCCGTATGTGTATATATATATATATATATTTCTTTTATGTATTTTTCTTGCTTCCAGTTTCCAGCAACTACTCCCTTCTTACCGTGTGTCATCCTATGTCCCTTAGCTCACGTCTTTTGCCCCTCGTTTCCAACCTATATGCGTTTCCCCGCCCCATTTTTCTTTCATGCTTTTAACATCTACAAACTGCTCCCGTCTGACATCCCGTGTAGTATATATAAATATTACGTGAAATCGAGCAGATGGGTCACACCAACCTGCCTCACCGAACGCCCTCATTCCTCTCTTTTTTCTTTTCATGTCCAGTCGATTGTCATCTCCCTACTACAACCATCTATATATATATATATATATATATATATATATATATATATATAAACTCATATATTAGTATGGTCATGCCTATATGCATAATTTAAAAATACTTATATATGTTTATGTATCTTTATATTTGATAAATTCAATTTAAATAAATTTATTATCTTGGATTAAAATTAAATATAAAAAAATTTACGAAGTTTACAGAATTAAAAAAGTTTACTTAAATTTAGTTAATAGGATGCTATCTCTTTTATCTCTCATATAATGAATAATATTAAAATTTCCGATACAGTAACATCTTTCTCCTAAATATCTCGTGTTAAATGTGTTCCAAAATCTCCCTTCTATCTTTCTTTTGAGGATTTCCATAGATGAATGTACAAAACCACTTCCCTCCTTGTTCCATTCCAATTTGCCTATTTAAAAAAAATGAGATCCCTTTCAAGCATAGCCTTACGTTTCCACCATAGTGCCAAACCTCTTGATCTTCCTCTCGGTTCAACATAGAAACCTTTGTCAAAACCGAATTTATTCCTGTGTCTTTCCAATCTAGCAGACCGTTGCTTAGTATCCATTAGGAAAATAATGGAGGGACTATGTTTCCAGGTGAGCTCTCTTAGAGCTGAACGACCGAGGGTTGTCCAAGCCCTTGGAAGTTCTAAACTAAGATGCTTGTTGGCCCTCAGATGGCTAATTAGGGTCAGCCACCACCACGCTCTCATCATTTTCCTCGTGTCAATTTTTGAGCCTTTTACTAGTTCAATATTTGGAAGCTCGTGAATTCTCCACTTTGGTGAATTATGTCCTAGCTTTTCAAAGTAAGTCCTTTAGCAAAATCATTCTTTCCATATGTACCTTCATTTTAGTCGCCTTTTCAATCTGGATTAGCCTTATATTTCCTGTAGATCTGCCTTTAATCTCAATCTCCCAATTTCTGATAGTAGCAGAAAGGTAATCCAGATTGCCATTCACCAAAATATTACTAATCATTTCCTCCTCATATTCAGAGTCTGCTCCCATGGAGCCCACATTCTGGGTTCAATCTCGTAAGCTCGGCCAACTAATTGGGCTCTAAGTTCCACTTTCTATTTCTTACCTGCCTCAAAATACTCCTCATCACGATCTTTTTAATACCTTCTTAGGCCCCCCTCCTCAGAAATATCCATACATTCCACGTCCATCCCAATGTTGGGCCCTGATTCTAAAAGTTGGCTTGCCCCACTGGAGTCCACCTTATTTACCATAACATTGTTCTGAGTGTGTTGAGTGTTGACATTAACTTAGTGTTTGTCTAAATCTCGTTGCCCAATGCGACATGACCTTCATTAAATTCCAAGTCAGTAATAGTTGACTCTCCTCTACCCTTGGAAGTCTCCATTCCACTCTTGCCCTTGTATTCTACACACGCCTCTGCATCCTTTCCCTCCTTCCAGTCTATTCCCTTAACTGTTTCCTTGTTTTTTTTCCTTTGTTGTTGTTCTTACTTCCCCTTTATGAAGCTCTCATCCAGTTACTGTAAAAGGCCTTTTTCCTCTCGTCGCCTTTTATAGTAGCATTCTCTTGTAGGATGCCCAAGTGTCCCACAGTGGTAGTTGAACTCTGGGAGTCTTTCATAGTGAAATGGAACCCATATCGTCGGCTGATTCTTCCTCTGCAGGTTGAAGCTTGTTTTAAGCGTATCCTTCACATTGACCTCTACCTTTATTCTGAGCACTTTGTTCCACTCTGCTGTTTCGTTTTCTTCAAAATCCAGTTCAACCAATCTGGTAAATATTGAAGCTATCTTTATTGCATTATCTTTTGTCATATATGTCAGCGGTAAATTGTGCACTTGGACCCAAAACATTGTGGTGGAAAAATAATCTCTTCCAAGGTAGCATCCGTTGGCCACTCTTTCAGAACAACATGGCTGTCCATTACTGGCCATGGCCTTTGAAGCATTACCCTATGCTTATCCCTTTCTTTTGTGAAAACAAGAAGGAAAATGTTTCTATCGAGCTCAGGGACCTCTAACAAATCACTTAGCTGCCAGCTTTAGATAGAGTAACCCTCAAAGGATTAACCTTTATTGTTTTTTCTGTGATCACCATTCCTACAGTGGCTGGTTCTTGATCTTTCTATTGACCTCGTCATCCATGGAAAGTTCAAGCACGTCCGCATTGACGATAACGTCTTCCTCTGGTATCTCCTCCGCTTTTGCTTCTCGTTGGTTTAAACCCATTCCCTTTGTCAGAAATGGAGACTCTTGCACTCGTAACACAAGCACCGCGTAGAAATCCAAATAGCCCTTCAGAAAGCTTTCGCAGTTGCAAGTAGGAATCAGACGACACAAACTTCTCTCTTTT
Source organism: Firmiana major (assembly GCA_033439115.1). Taxonomy (NCBI): domain Eukaryota; kingdom Viridiplantae; phylum Streptophyta; class Magnoliopsida; order Malvales; family Malvaceae; genus Firmiana; species Firmiana major. The sequence goes on from CM065905.1 coordinate 48,999,356, forward strand.
CTTAAAAAAAAAAAAAAAAAACTAAAACAGTGGATATGGTTTTTTAAGACAGGACCATAAGGAAAGACAAACCCTTGTGCGACAAAACGTAGTAAATGTCCTTATTAAATGCACAATATAGAATCAGCCATGATCATTAAATGGGAGAAGTAGAGAAAGTTTCTACAAACAGAATCTTCTCCAAGGAGAGAGTACATAAGACTCTAAAAGGTTCCACTCTATAGAGAAAGAAAAACGAGGACACGTTTGAGATGATGATTTTGTTGATGTTGTAAGAAATGGGGCTGGATATGGACAAGTTCATCACCTACTTTATCTTTTAGGCCGACATCCATGCTCGAACGCATCGATTTGATACTATGATTCATTGGATGCAAAGAGAACTACTAAAGTATAGTGATAGCTCCATGCACTACTAGAATAAATATCATAAATTACGCTTAAAAATAGTAGTTTATGGCAAAAGATTATGTTATTCCAATTGTAATTATGTTATTCCACATTTTTCATAACAATGAGCCGCATTCAAAACTTTATACTTTGATATTCTCCTTAAATTTCATCCTCAGCAACCAAAGTTTCTTTTGCAAAATAACTTGTAAACAAATTTTGGAGTCATTGTTGAGACCATCAATATTGCTAGCGCTATGAGAGCTTCCAAGCTCACAACTTCAACCAAAGGTTTTTTGACTTGGGTCAAACTCTAAAATCGTTTAAGGGGTTACGTATGAAAGTTGGCCTTTTACATGCTTGACTTGAGCAATTAGTCAACATCTTTTGACATCCTAGCTACCAAGCTTAGCTTAAACCTCCGATGCTCAAGAACTTCTGTAAATAATTGAGGTCAGCATCTATTAACACCTTAACTTGCATTATCTTCAACACAAATATATATAAAAAATGTATAAAGTTATAGGTACAAAATATCGTTCTACAACATATCATGTATTATTTATTCACACTATTTCAGCCAATTCAAATTATGGAGAAAGAAGTTAATACGTACATGTAACATAAATTGTTTGTGAGCATTTGCAAGATATCTACTGTGGAATTGAGGCAATATTATTTTGATATGTTTCTTCTATAGTAAAAGAAACCTAACATCTGAAATAGTAGTCTGCTTGGTCCCACCATACCAGTCTACTAGATAACATCGAAACGAAAATCTCCTTAAACTAATCTAACAAAATGAAAAAAAAAGTTCAAAATAATATTTTCTTCAAACCCTAAAACTTAGAAGAAATTAAACCTAAAAAATCAATGAAGGGGTTGTCATAACGCTCTAAGTTCCAGAACCTAACCCATTAGATTTAAAACCAAGAGTTGCCATCAACCATTCTATCTAGGTGTGTTTGTTCACCTATTCTAACTACCGATAAGACTTAGTCTAAGTTAAAAAACACTAAGATTTGAGAGTACGGTTATGTGTGAATAAGGATTAACACCCTTATAATGTCCATCCTAAAATGGTATCACTTAGTTTTAGGTTATCTCCTAAATTTGTCCATGTTGATCTTTAGTTATGATATAATTAATATTGAAAAATATTTCTAAGCATCCTCCATTAAGTTGGTGGGACAACTTAAAAAAATCTTATATTCGAGTAGTACTATGTGACTTGCTTGAAGTAACTCCATCATCAGATTTATTTTAATGTTTTATGAAAATTCCTAACTTTTATTCTTCTATACAATGCATTCTTATTATTCTATTATTTATTTTATTTTTCATTTTTATTTCTTATTTATTTTTATGAAATGAACATAAATCATTTTTATCAAAAATTACTTATGAATCCTCTATTAAGCTGGTCAGATCTTAAATAAGATTTTCTTATCTAAAGATTTAATTAAACGGAACTCTTTTTGGCATCTTACCATTAGAATAATTTTTATTCATTCTCAATAATTATTATTAACTCTTATCATTTTTTTTCTATTATTTTATTATTTTTTATTATAAAGTACGAGAATTATTTGTTTATCAAAACTTCCTTTATGTTCCTTCATTAAGCTAGTTAGACCTCGAGGGAAGTTTTCTTTATTGGAAATTTCTAAAGTATTACTTAAGCATAATCTTCTTTGGAATCTCATTAGACTGCGTAACCTTCCTTGGAATCTCATCATAAGAATAACTCACATACATCTTCATAATTTAATTAATATTTTTTATGTTATTCAATTTTCATACTTTACATCGTTTTATTTTATTCATTTATTTTAACTTCACATATTATTGTTTATATTTATTTTTATAACTCAATTCTTGCTTTCGACCAAACATCTTTTAAATTTTATACAGTACTTTAATAATACAACTAAATTTCTATTGACTAATAAATCTAATCCTAAAATGAACAACATGCAAATTAAGAAAATAAATAGACTAAAATAAACTAAACAAATTTATCACATTAAATGAACTAAAAAAATCATAACAAAATTCATAAATACCCTAAAAAATAAATAGAATTCATAAAATAACCCAAAAAAAAAAAACCCTTGCATCAACTTTTAACAAAGTAAGCATAATGATTAGGCCATAAAACATTAAATCAAACAGAGGGCACATGAATGTACAAGCAACATGAAAGGAATCAGAAAACAAATGCATGTCAACAGCTGGGCACGTGAACATATAGGCAATATAAAAGGATTTTAAAATATGTACCAACTGATAATTTTCTTAACCTTTGCTTCGTGTGTTCTTTCTTTCTCTTCTGGCTTTCTTGCAACAATCAAGAATGGTAGCATTGGTGTGGTAACTGTGCCAGAACCAAGCAGTAGAGGAACAACAACGGCAAGAAGCAGGCATGGGTGCGGTGCAACAAACAAAACAGGGCTGCGTTGCAGTGAGACTGGGTAAGAAGATAAAACAAAATTGTATACGTATTTATCACTTACACATTTATCACAAGATCTTTTTAAACTAAATGTCTCATGTTTTTTAAGATAATTTAATAATAATAATTGTTGTGCATGATAAAAGAATAATAAAAGTATGCCATGTGGTGCACGAAGAATGTACCACGTTGCATATGAAGAAAACATATGAAGTGATACAAGCCCTGAGTATGATAAAAAGAGCAAAAATGTAATTAATGACAGAATAAATCCCTATAAATAGGGGTTAGGTATGATTCGTTAACCTAATTCTGAATTTTCCTACTGAAACTCTGCTCAATTCTCTGGCTGACTTAAGCATCGGAGTGCCAACGCAGAGAAAAACCCCTGCGTCCCTCTGATCTTTCTCTCTTTTGCAAAGGCATTCTAGAACACGTAACGCGAAGATCGAGGTGAATACGTCTGCAATTCAACATTGTTGTAACCTTGCGAACAATTGACGCCGACTGTGGGAATCGGAAGAAAAGCTTTCTACAACGATGGTACGAACACGCTCAACAGCAATCAGAAGTGAAGAAAGTGAGAATATAGCGAGCTATCCAATGACTGACTTGGGTGATGACGTTTTGAGAGAGAGAGGGTCGGATATGGTGACAGTTCCTGTAGCCGAATTCGAAGCCATGCAGAAGCAGAGGGAAGAGACCGTCGAAGCACTGCGGACTATGGTTGGTTTGTTCAAGGGAGCTTTTCCGCAAGTAAACCTGTCGTTGACCGTCCAGAGTTTGGTAGGAGAAGGGCGAACTGCGCGAAGCCCTGATGCGCGAGATCCTCGCGGCACACCAACGACAGAGCCTCCTCGCACACTAGCGGCAGACCCTCACGGCACACTCGTGACAGAGCCTCGCGGCACACCCGCGGCAGACTCTCAAGGCATCTTGCCGCAAGACCCTCACGGCAACATGCCGCAAGACCCTCACGGCATCTTGCTGCAAGACCCTCTCCGCATGTTCGCAGGGGAGCCTCACGGCAACTTGCCGCAAGACCCTCACGGCATGAGGACGCAAAACCGTCACGGCATCCTACAGCAAGAGCCTCACGGCAACTTGCCGCAAGACCTTCACGGCATGAGGAAGCAAGACCCTCATGGCATCCTGCCGCAAGACCCTCACGGCATCCTGCCGCAAGACCCTCACGGCATACCTGCATTGGACCCTTGCGGCATGCCCGCACCTGACTCTCGCGGCATGCCTGTATTGAACCCTCACGGCATGCCCACGGCGGACTCTCACGGCAGGGGAGTGCGAGACCCTCACGGTAGGGGTGCACGAAACTCTCACGGCATTGTTGCGCAAGACCCCCCTTTTGCTTCGTGCGCCACGTGGCGTACTCATAGCACAGGGATGCCAACTCACACGAGACCCTTCCGCGCGAGACCCTCACTGTAGAGGTGCGTGAAATCCTCGCAACATGGTCGCACGAGACCCTATGTGTGAGACTGAGGAAGACATAAGGCGTCATGGTATGGGAGACCCTGTGCGTGAGGCCTCGGAAGGCCTACGGCGCCAAGCTACGAAAGACCCTATGCCCGGGACTCCAATGAACTGGATGCATCAGGGTGTCAAAAAATTGCGACGTCATGGTACAAGGAATTCAACACGGGAGATTGTTGGTGGTCGGAGACGCCAAAGTACTAGAAACCTTGAGGGTCCGGCTCGAGTAGACTCTGGATATTTGGGCGTCGAAGATACTTAGCCCTAGAACACAAACGGCCCGCCAAACAACGGAATCAAAGATGTGGGAATGACAGGGTCTCATGTTGAGAGAAACTCGAAAATAGATCGAACACGAAGCATTGAAACTAGAATGACAAACTTTCGATCTCAGACTCGTCAAAATCGAACTCAGGGTAACAGGAAAAAAGCTATGGGCTGCGGCCAAGCTGATGCTTACGATGCTAAGAAAGGGCAAAACAGACCTGTGTCCAAGGCACAAGTTGTCACAGATATGAAAAGAATGGTGGAACGAATCTTAGAAGAGAAAAAGTTAGTTCCAACTGAAGAAAACCAGAGAAGGAGAATCCCATTCAGTACAACGATCATGGGAAAACTGCTGCCTCCAAAATTCAAAATGCCGCAGATGACGACATATACGGGAAAAACTGACCCTTATGACCACATTCAGAACTATGAGTCATTGATGCTATTACATGGATGGGAGGATGAGATCATGAGTAGGGCATTCCCCTTAACTTTAACTGACCATGCACTAAAATGGTTTAACAGTTTGCCGGAGGGGTCTATTTCGTCTTTCAATCAATTAAGAAGCGAATTCCTGAAGGCCTTTGTGTCACGCCCCGAAAATGCGGAAAATAGGGCAAATTTAAAACTTTTTACTCATTAATTCACAGTTAAAGGTGCATTCCTGTGCAGTGTCATACATCATCATAAGTATCATTCCTCAGGATCTCATCATGATATAATAAATATTGTATTATACCCATTACTCGATTACAAGTTAATTAATCCTAATACATCCCATACAATGATATACATCAAGTGTCTGCAATTACAATAATAGTCTGGGTACATGAAAAGATAAAATATACCTCAAGATACAATATATATGGCCTGGAGCTCGAATCCTCCACTAGCCACTACTCCGTACGTCGCAGGGAGATCCTTTTTCACTTGAAGAACTCTGGGGGGAAAAGAAAATAGGGTGAGCTTCTAAATCGCTCAGTAAGGGGGGTGAGGAACTCATTTCATAAACCAAAATGCACAACACAAAATATTTATTTGTATGTGAAACTCATTTGAAAACCATAGCATGAAAGTACTCAAAACGACATTCTCATGTCTCAAGTCATGTGAAAACATGAAGTAAAAAGGCTCACTTTAGAGCAATAACAAAGCATGTGAAAACAATGCGATAAACGCTTTCTCAATGAACGTGATAAAATCACTGAAATAGTAATGCACGTGACACAGCCACTAAACACACGTGGCATGGCCACTGATTTAAATTCACACGTGGCATAGCCACTGATTTAATTTCACACGTGGGACAGCCACAGAATAGGGTTTCTCACGTGGCAACAGCCACCAATGGGGTTTTTCACGTGGCAACGGCCACCAATGGGGTTTCTCACGTGGCAACAGCCACCAATGGGGTATAACGTGGCAACGGCCACCAATGGGGTATAACGTGGCAACGGCCACCAATGGGGTTTAACGTGGAAAAGGCCACCAATGGGGTTTAACGTGGCAACGGCCACCAAGTATACGTGGCATAGCCACAGAATGGGTTATTCTCACGTTACCAGAACGGAGAAGAAATCAGGCTTACATGCTACCAGAGCAATGCCCGGTGTGTACTCAAAATTACACACCTAAGTCTTATCACACAAGACTGGCTTGCCTTCACGTAAAACTCATAATGGTTTTTCTCTCATAAAACTCATTTAAAAACCGTTTTGTACTCAACACAAAACATAATAAAACCGAGTTCCAACCGGCAAAGCACGCACACATTTCTCAAATCTCGATATTGCCTTAACGTAGAGCCCAGTTATAAACTCATAAAAACATTGGACTCCAACCGGCTATAAAAATCGTGTGCAGTTGTATCTCAACACAACACTCAACATGCTTGTTTTATAAACCACAAATCATGCTAAAATAGTTTACAAATCATATACACAAATGGTTTAGATTTCCCTTACCTCTTTGCGCCTCGTATAGTGCAATCGTTTCCCCCGTATCACGGACTAGCCTCGCATTCCACTCTGGAACTCCCGAGCTGTCCAAACGATGTTAAAACATCAATACTCAACTATCACATAAACCTCAATTCTCAAAATCGAGCATAATTGCTCATAACACCTCAAATCTCTCGATTCTCGTAACTCTACCCTAAACTACAACCTCATTCACAATATCTCAACGTCCTACATTTCTCATGCCAATTATCTATGCTAATTCACCACATTGTCAAAATTTCCATTTATAGCACAAATTCTCAAAATTGCCAAAATTTCCAAATATCAACATTACTCCAACTACATTGCAATTTCATCAATCCCTAATCATTTCTCAACTATTTCAACGCAATGACAACCACCAATATCATCAAAATCATCTCAAATATCAAGATCGAGGTTTAGAAATTACCCAAAGCTTGTGAGACGCACAACCCACGCCTCGATCCGATTCGCCCTTCGATTTCCAAGTATGTTGTTCTCCCTTTGATGAGGAACAACTTTCCTTCTTACCACAACTCTTGATTTGGCCGGAAATGGGTGTTTTGGATGAGTGAGAAAGTTAGGTTTTCGGTGGAAATGGGGTTGAAAGAGAGAGAAAGTGAAATTGCAGGAGAAAAACAGGGGTTCCTTATATAGACTGGAGGTAGGAGATCGATCTGTCGAGGGGTGAGATCGATCTGCGTTTGAATTTTGGGGACGATCTGGGCAATTTTATGCCTAGGAGATCGATCTGTCGAGGGGTGAGATCGATCTCTTTATGGCTTTATGAGATCGATCTGCTCCTTGAGGAGATCGATCTTTTCCCAAACTGAATCATTTGGAGATCGATCTCTTCCTCATGAGATCGATCTTCTCTCAAACAGATTCATAAGGAGATCGATCCTCTTCCATTGGAGATCGATCTGCTCCTTAAATTCCTCATTCCTTGTCATTTTTAGCTCACCAGATCGATCTCTCCTTCTCCCAGATCGATCTGCTCCTTAAATTTCTCCTTCTTTGTCGTTTATAACTCACCAGATCGATCTCTCCTTCTCCCAGATCGATTTGTCCTCATAGTTTCACAGTTATTGCAACACTTAACATATAAATCTCCAATTATCATTCCCACAATTCACTTAGCTCAATAAATTACACTTCAAATTATTATTACATCAATAAAATATGTCTGAAATTCTCAGATCTCACACTTTGTGATAAAAAGCCAAAAAAGGAAGGAGGCCACCTATCTGCTTACTTTAAGGCAGGAGAGCAAGGAATCACTCAAAAGCTATGTGGATCGATTTCGTAATGTTACTCTTGAAGTACATGATCTACAAGTTGGAGTAGCTGTGACAGCTATGCTACAAGGGACAAGGTCTGAAAAGTTACAAGAGTCGCTATCTTTAGATCAGCCGACGACGATCTCAGACTTGTTCTCTAGAGCAGATAAATATATCATTCAAGAAAAAGTGATGAAAAAGATACCGACGCTGAACTACATATAAGGGAGTTCAAAGAAAAGAAACCCTTACCATCGTCGGGCTACCTAAGCCATCACCAATGCCTTGAAAGAAGATGGAAAGGTCACAAGGCAAGAGGATAGCAAAAACGCGGAATATCAACCACTTGCAACTACACTGGCAGCGAGACTTTATGACATTTAATAATATTTTTTGTTGATTCAACTATGGGTTGAAATTTAATTTGTTGAACTATTATTTATGCGATATTGATATTTTATTAGCTGTTGAGATTCGCACATAATTGATAAATGACTGATCGCACCAGCTACACATGTGCAGGGGCTTGAAGCGAAAAATGCGTGAGGTAAGCCATGCACTCAACCAACAAAGGGCTTGAAGCGGAAAATGCGCGATGTAAGCCATGAAGAAAATGTGCGAGAGCTTGAAGCGAAAAGTGCGCGAGGTAAGCTAAGCACACAACCAAAGGGCTTGAAGCGAAAAATGCGCGATGTAAGTCATGAAAAAAATATGCGAGAGCTTGAAGCGAAAAGTGCGCGATGTAAGCTAAGCACACAACCAAAGGGCTTGTAGCGAAAAATGCGCGAGGTAAGCCACGAAGAAAATGTGCGAGGGCTTGAAGCGAAAAATGCGCGAGGTAAGCCACGCACTCAAGACAAAGGGCTTGAAGCAAAAAATGCGCGAGGTAAGTCACGAAGAAAATGTGCAAGGGCTTGAAGCGAAAAATGAACGAGGTAAGCCACGAAGACAATGTGCGAGAGCTTGATGCGCGAGGTAAGCCACGAAGAAAATGTGCAAGAGCTTGAAGCGAAAAATGCGCGAGGTAAGCCACGAAGACAATGTGCGAGAGCTTGAAGCAAAAAGTGCGCGATGTAAGCTAAGCACACAACCAAAGGGCTTGAAGCGAAAAATGCGCGAGGTAAGCCACGAAGACAATGTGCAAGAGCTTGAAGCGAAAAGTGTGCGATGTAAGCTAAGAACACAAACAAAGGGCTTGAAGCGAAAATGCACGAGGTAAGCCATGCACTTAAAACAAGAGCTTGAGAATTAGAAGGCCCGAGAATTTGACTTCAGAATCTAATGTAAGGACTTGACCTAAGGCTACAATGAGAATATATGTACTCTTTCGCAAGGTTATACCTAGCGAAAGAGTGGGGAGCAATTGTTGTGCATGATAAAAGAATAATAAAAGTATGCCATGTGCACGAAGAATGTACCACGTTGCATATGAAGAAAACATATGAAGTGATACAAGCCCTGAGTAAGATAAAAAGGGCAAAAATGTAATTAATGACAGAGTAAATCCCTATAAATAGGGGTCAGGTATGATTCGTTAACCTAATTCTGGATTTTCCTATTGAAACTCTGCTCAATTCTCTGGCTGACTTAAGCATCGCAGTGCCAACGCAGGGAAAAACCCTTGCGTCCCTCTGATCTTTCTCTCTTTTGCAGAGGCATTCTAGAACACGTAACGCGAAGATCGAGGTGAATACGTCTGCAATTCAACATTGTTGTAACCTTGCGACAACAATAATAATTTACATATCTCTGTCTGCGGTGAGAGTCAATGAAGAAGAAGAAGTCATTGCAGAAACTTTTGTGAAAGTAAATAATTGTTTTTTTTTCTGAAAACAAGTTTCTCTCTCTTGCTCTGATATCTCTTTCGTATATAGAGCAGATGAAAATTACCGTATATTTTTTTTAGAGAGAGATGGCCTATTTTTATTTAAGTAGATAACTATCACTCTCAACCATGTCCATCATGTGGGTGGATATGGTTCCTTAATTTTAGGAATAGTAGCTCCTGGATTTTAGAGATAGTGGATAATGACATAACATTAACTTCCATTAGATTTAATCAGAGCCACACATCATAATTTTATCTTATATTCTTCCACTTGGCTCAATTAAAATCTTCATAATGGAAGTTAATTTCTTATTTTCCATCATAATACCATGATATAAAAATTGTTCGGCGTGAGTTATGACAGTTATGTTCTAATTTGTAAAACAATCCATTTCATATACTACAAAACCTGCAATTTATTATATTAGGTCCTTAATTGTGAAACCCCATGTATGTATAACTTTATAATATATGTTAATGGAATTATAAGACAAATGATTTCAGATCATGTAAATGTGAATGAATTTCAATGGGATGAATGTGTGTTAAGATATAAATAAATGATAAATAAGGGCTGAAGTGGCCACAAACTAAACGAATAGAACTTTAAGCATTCGGATCGAAAATAAGGATTTAAACATGAAATGATAATGCATGGATTGTGAATTCTATGTATCTTTATTGAATTCAAGCGATACACACAAGTCATATTGTATGTGAATCATAGGAAATGAGTCTTTCCATGCTCTAAGTGGGATTAAAATGCAAAATGAGTATTGGAGCAATGAAATAGGAATTTACCCTTGAGAAATCTGGAAAAATGCAGCAGGAAATGCCCTAGATGAAGACCAGATCGATCTCCTATCCAAGACAGATCGATCCCTTATGCAAGCAGAGCAATTTCAAGTGAATCTGCCAAGGCCGGATCGATCTCCCCATTGAGCAGATCGATCTGCATTGCCTTTGCTAAGCCCAGATCGATCCCCTCTTAAGTGCAGATCGATCCCCATTTGATTCTGTCAAGAGCAGATCGATCTCTCCCCATGAGCAGATCGATCTCCTCAAGTTTCTGCCAAGCGAGGATCGATCTCTCCCCAATGAACAAATCGATCCCTTCCATTTTAAACCTGAGAATTCGATGAAAAAAACCAAAGGAAGATTGATCTCTTCACTCTAGCAGATCGATCTCATCATTCTCAATCTATAAAAAACCCACGACAAAACCCTTTTCTTCAACAAACCAATACAGCTCTTCCATTTTTACCCAAAATACCAAGTTTTCTCTCTCTAGAATACACCCTCTTCCAAAAAGAATTGGGACAAAGCTATTAGAGCCAAAGTTATTCATTTTGAGGAGGAGAGCAACATAGTTTGGAGCCAACATTCAACTCATTGGATTGAAGGAGCTAAGAAGTCTTCCAAACTTGGAAAAGAAGAAAGTCAAGCTAGGTGAGTTTCCAATACACCAACTTTAAGTATATTTATCTAGTTGTTGCTGTGAGTAGATTGGTGTATGTATTGATGATTGTGTCATGCCCCGTTTTCGGGAACCCTTCTATCCATACAATCTCTACTACGGTTGGGCTGTGAGAAGATGCAATTACTAAAAATTTATTTATTTACAGCGGAATATTTAAAACTTTAATTCACACTCCCAGGTGTGTGTGTAAATACACAAAATTAATTGTATAAATACCAAGTGTTTACATATCATCCCCATAATACTGATTACAATTCCAGTATATAACTGTGCGATACAATATATTAGATACAAAATACTCGTGTATACAAATCTTATACCTTTGCGGATTGTGGGAGCTGTTCAACACAAAAGACTTAGAGACCACCGCTCTCTTACTTCTCAGTACCTGGAGGGGGAAAAATAGTGGGATGAGCAAACCACGACTCAGTAAGGAAATGTATGCTAGCAGGTAGATATCGTACTACCTACATAGCCCATGCATGCATAAACCAAAACCATGTTTTCGTTATAAATGGAAATATCATACGAACAATGCATTTAAACACATATTTCTCAATAGCATTTTCGTGTAAATCAAATGTCAAACTTCCATTTAAAACATGCTCATAAATAGTGCCCTCATGGCACAAATGTGAAATCAGAGATTTATTAAAACACGAAATCTCTTTCACTTCTCAAATCATTCTTTCTCGCAAATCTCTTTCTTTTCTGAGATTGTCTCTGTTTTCTCGAATCTCTGAGACAGGCATGGAATTTTAGGCAATCAAATATCCACGACTTATGGCCACAGTCAGTGATCCCAGGCCTCACTGATTGGTGTGCACAGGGTATCACTTCGCCTGAAGGGGGATGGGTCAGTCCTACCCTCCGGCTCATTTCAATCCACCTCATCTCCTCGTATACTCACGGTGAAGATACGTCGTGTGTCATCTACGCGATACTCGTACTCACGTGCACCCAGCACGGTACATAGTATACCAACGGGTGACTACACTGTTCTACGTACAACCGTGGACCCAAGTCCATACTCCAACTCCGATGGACTTTTTATCCATAAACCATGTCTCATATACCAGGCGAGCAAGCAGCGCGACACACAGTCAACGCAAAGCTCCAACGCGGTACGATCTATCGTTAAGGCCCAGCCCGTTCAATTGGCCGTCGGCTGGTATCCCCTTGGGTCCCAGACCCCCAGGTTTACCTTAACTCAACAAAACAGGTACGAGCATAGTTCTCGCACTTTCTCAAAACCTCCGTGCGAGTTAAAACTCCCGCACGGTACATCAAGGCTTTAAACCGGGTGTGAGCTAACGCTTCAACACCAAATCTCATCTCAAAACTGATATATGGCTATTTTCTCTTTTTAAAACTCAAAACACGTTTACTCATACAGCATGCCTCTTCATGCTAAAACATGTAAAATTAGCCAACCTATCATCAACGTTTCTCAATCATAAATAACAATGTAAAATTGAGAAAATCATTGAAAACATGCATATCATGCTATTTCCTTACCCTATCCCATTTCTCAATACATATATACATCATAGTGCTTTTCATACTTCTACATCATTTCATAGAATTATAATATCGTACTAGTCCTAGCAATATATCTACGAAATTGCTGTAATTACGTACGAACATCTCTATAGCTAACACACAGTCCCTTACCTCGTTTTACTTGTGTGCAACTATCCGCCTTTATGCTTCTTGCGTTCTCATCTTGACTTGCTCCGGCGTATCATCCGAAACTGAAATTCATCCATCAACATTTGAGTTAATGTTTCTAACTCTTATTCAACTAAGCATTTATCCAATGCCTTAATTACACATTTTTACCCTTTGTGGTAAATCTCCCAATTTATCCTAATATCAACATTTCCAAACCATTTCCACAACATACTCATCCACTCAAGATATCCCATTCATCAAAAATACTCCCACATTCCACTTTCTCACACTTGACTATTTCTAAGCTATATGCATTTCATACCATCCTAGGTAGTTCTATCCACAATATGCACACCCAAATATCTTTATAATCATTAACTAAACCAATGTACTTGGATTTGTGCATTAGAACTTACCTCATTGGATTTCCTCTTGCTCCAATTAGGATTGCCCTCTATTTCTTCAATCCTTCAAATGGGAAAATGCCTCTAGACTATGTTGTTCTTCTCTTTGATGTGAACAACTTTGTCTCTAATAGCCTCTCCTTAAATCTCACTGAAAATGGCTGGATTTAGGAGTGAGAAACTAGATTTCTTTGAGTTGAAGTGAAATGGAAATGTTTTCCCGAAATTCTGATGATCCAACTGCTCCCATTTATAGTTTTGACTTGATGAGATCGATCTTCCTTGGGTGGAGATCGATCTGTTCCTCAAAAATCCCTCTTTTCTGAGACGTTTTAAAGGTAGGAGATCGATCTGTCGAGACTAGAGATCGATCTGCTGTCAAACAGAAGCTTCAGGAGATCGATCTGGTCTTAGGGGAGATCGATCTGCTTCCAACCCGAGAGCTAAGGAGATCGATCTGCTTCCTTCGGAGATCGATCTGTTCCCTTCCATTTCTCACATAAGGGCATTCTGGCTCTCCCAGATCGATCTCTCATCCTATGAGATCGATCTGGCCTTCACAAATTCCAGATTTCTTGCAGTTTTTCTGCAACAACCCTTACCAAACACCCTTAATTTGCTTCCATGATCATTTTCTCATTCATTCATCTTTGAGACTTGAAAATGGGATCCATCCTCACTACATACACATTAAAACTTGTGTAGAATCTTTGTATGACCAATTATATACGATATTACTCGAATGGAAATATCCACTTATGTAAATCTTTCCTTCCATTTTACTATACTACTCCTATTCCATTTCGGTCACATTCTTCTCGTTTTAAGTTCATTTCTTCCTACTCACTCATAATGCAACTTGTACGTATAATCACAATTCTTATTACAAGTGCGTACATAATCTTATAAACTTACATCGCATATACTTCACATTACAATACATCATCTTACTTATGATTCTATTTACATTCCCATGTTCCTATATACATAGCTATACATGTACGGGGTCTCACAGATTGAAACTACCTAGAATATAATGGAACAAGTATAACCTAGAATGAGTTAGTGTGAGAAAATAGAATGTGGTTGATTTGATGATAAAAGGGATTATATCAAGTTGTTAGTGAGGTGATATGTATGATTTTGAGATGATTGGATGAAGTCACATTGTGAAATTAGTCAAGTGATAAAAATGTGTATAAATGATGTTGTAAAGAATGCTTAAATGATGGAAGGTTATGGATGAACATTTATGCCAAGTATTTGATAAGTAACCAAGTGTGTTGCTAGTTAAATTGACTAGAAATGGCATAATGATGACCAAATGTGATAATGGGTCAAACTTAATGAAATAGGCTCGATGAGATATATATATCGATTTGTTAAAGTTAGAATATGAGTTATTGGTATTGGTTCATATGATTGATGTATGTTAGCAGCTCCCGAGGATAAAATCGGAGCAAGTTGAGCCAAATCGCGAAAGGTGGAAAACGAAGGAAGAGTTGCTTCCAATAGAATCGAGGTAAGGGAATTGTGTTAGCCCTAGGGATATCTGTACGCCTTTCGGGTGCATGGGCGATTTCTTAAATTATCTAGGGGTCTTAGGATGAATTGAATGTTTGAAGGGCAAATAATTGAGTTTTTGAGAAATGTGCATTAAAAGAAAGAGCATGACGCTTTGGAATCTTTTTATTGCTTTTTAGCATGTGATTGGTAGGTTGGCTAGCATTTGAAATGAATTGCATAAAAATAGCTTAATTTGGTTTCATAACCATGTTTTGCAAAGAATTAGCTACCTAAATGAGATCGATCTTCCCTGCACTTTTCTCCTCAGAACCGACCTTTCAAGCCTAGTGAGATCGATCTGCTCCTAAGCATGAGATCAATCTGCATTACTCAAAACCTTAAGGAGATCGATCTGGCCTTGAAATGAGATCGATCTGTTGCAACCCGAGTCTTATGGAGATCGATTTGCATTGAATGTGGGACCGATCTTCTCCTCTTTAGAAGCAGTTCTAATGCAACTTCCATCCCAAAATCACTGTTACATTGGTATTTGATTTACTAAACCATCCATTTTACATTTCATACACATTTACAACTTCAAAACATCTATTCTTCATGATTTATATCAATTGTGACTTGTCTATACATCACAAAATCATAAAGAATACATATTAAATTACGGGTCCTATAATCCAACCTACCTTAGGAAATTTGATCCTCCAAATTAGAACCAAGTTACTCTTCAAACAATTGGGGGTACCTCTCTCGTATCAGACTCTCTAGCTCCCAAGTAGTTTCCTCTGAAGTATGAAGCTGCCACAGAATCTTCACTAACCCGATAATCTTGTTTCTCAAGACTTTCTCCTTTCTATCCAGTATTCGTATCAGTTTCTCTACATATGTCAAATCGTCTTTGAGCTCCAATGACTCATATCGAATCACATGATTTGGATCTAGATGATACTTCCTCAACATCGAAATATGGAAGACATTATGCACTCTCGATAAATCTGGTGGCAAAGCCAATCTATATGCCTTATCTCCCACTCAGTCAAGTATTTCAAAGGGTCCAATGTAGCAAGGACTCAACTTACCTCTCTTCCCGAATCTCGCTATACCCTTAGAAGGAGAAACCTTCAGAAATACTGACTCACTAACTACGAACTCAAGTGGTCTCCGTCTCTTGTCAGCATAGCTTTTCTGTCTACTCTGAGCTGTCCTCAATCTCAAAACAATCAATTGGACATCCTCAGAGGCCTGTATAACCAAGTCAGGAGCAAAAATCTTTCTATCACTCACTTCTTCCCATCCGATAGGGGAACGACATCTAGAGCCATGCAAAGTCTCATACGGTGCCATCCCGATACTCACATGATAACTATTATTGTAGGCGAATTCAGCTACTGGCAAATGATCCTAGGAGCCTTTAAAATCCAGCACACACGCTCTCAACATATTCTCCAGAGTTTGTATAGTCCTCTCTGACTGACCATCTGTCTGAGGATGAAAAGCGGTGCTCAAACTCAATTGGGTTCCCATGGCTTCCTGAAAATGTTCCCGAAAGTGGGAAGTGAAACGGGAATCCCTATCCGAAACAATGCTCACTGGAATACCATGTAACCTCACTACCTCGTGTACAAACAACTCTGCCAATGAACTCAGAGTATCGGTAGCTCTCATAGCTAGAAAGTGGGCTAACTTTGTCAGTCTATCAACGATCAACCATATCGCATTGTGATTCCTCCGGGTCTTCGATAAACCCATCACGAAATCCATGGTGATATGCTCCCATTTTCAAGTCGGTATAGACAGAAGCTACAATAACGCTGTAGGTTTTTGATGCTCTACCTTCATCTGCTGACATACGAGACATTTTACCACAAAATCCGCCACATCTCTCTTTATATCCGACCACTAGTACACCTTTCAGAAGTTCTGATACATCTTGTTAATCCTCGGATATAACGTGTACCTCGATGAATGAGCTTCATTAATATCAATCTCCTGAGTTCTGGGTCCTCGGGAATACACAATCTGCCTCTGAACCTTAATAGTCCATCAGAACTCAACTTAAAATCAGTCAGTGGGCCTCTCTGTATCTGACCAATCATATCAATGCAATACGGATCAGTCTGCTGAGCCTGTCTGATCCTGTCCAACAGATCCGACTCCAAGCGTAGACTAGTAATCATATAATCCGTATACATGTCAGAATGCATGACTCCCGAACTGAGACTATGTGACGCCCAGAAGCGTGAAAAATAGGACAAATTTAAAACTTTTTACTCATCAAATCACAATTAATGGTGCATTACTGAGCAGTGTCATACATCATCATATATATCATGCCTCAGGATCTCATCATTAAATAGTATATATCATATCATATACATTACTCAATTCCAAGTTAATTAATTCTAATAAATCCCATGAATGTTGTACATCAAGTGTCTGTAATTACAATAATTGTCTGGGTACATGAAGAGATAAATTATATCTCAAAATACAATATACAGTCTGTAGCTCAAGTCCTCCACTAGTCACTACTCCGTACGTAGCAGGAAAACCCTTTTCACTTAAATAAATCGCGGGGGGGGGGGGGTGGGGGGGGGAAGAGAAAACAGGGTGAGCTTCTAAATCGCTCAGTAAAGGGGTAAGGGTTTTTTAATAAGAAAATGATTTGCACAACACAATCATTTTGTTTTTTGTGGGAGAAACCCAATAAACTCAATGAAAAACGTAGCACGACTCATTAAATCGTCATCTCAATTCTCATGTAGAAAACGTGATACTCAATAGCTTAACACAAGACCATGATCACAAGTAATTACAAGCATGTGGAACAAACATGTATAAAACATGATGCTATAATGCCTTTTCTCATAAAACGTGATGAAAATCACTGCATTAGTAATGCACGTGGTGCAGCCACAAAACACAATCACATGTGTGAAACGAGACTAGGCAAAGAAAAACTCATATTAAAACTCGTCATGGCACATCAAAACAATTGAACTCGTCCCCTAGGCGAACATCCCCAATTAAGGGATCTCGTCGACAATAGAACACCCATGATCATGGTTCGCTGTAGACTTGATCAGAGTCGTACAGCAGACGATCTTACATGCTAATAAGCAAGGCCTGATCTTATATGCTATCAAAGTAATGCCAGCCAGCGTTGTCGCAGAGTGTGGGTCATCTCACGTTACCAGAACGGAGGATATCAGACTTACATGCTACCAGAGCAAGGCCCGAACTTACATGCTACCAGAGCAAGGCCCGATGTGTATTCAACATGACACGCCAAAATATCATTAATAGCCATTATCAAATAAAATCGTTTTGCCTTCACGTAGTGCTCATAGTGATTTTCTCATAAAAACACATCTCAAAATCGTTTTGTACTTAACACAAAACATGTTAAAACCGAGCTGAAACCGACAAAACAATGCACACATTTCTCAAATCTCAATACGACTTAACATAGAGCCCAAATCACGTTTTCTCTTTTAAACTCAAAACAGTTGTAAAACAATTTCACACTCAATTTACAACTCATAAAAATTGGGCCCCAACCGACTATAAAATCGTGTGCAATAATGCATTCTCAACTCAGAAAAACATGCTTGTTTTCTCAAATCACTTTTTCATGCTACAATTAACATCAAAACACATACACAAATGGTTTGAATTTTTCCCTTACCTCGTTGCACCTCGTATAATGCAATCGTTTCCCCGTATCACAAACTAGTCTCGCATTCCTCTCTGAAATTTTCGAGCTGTCCAAACGATGTTAAAACATCAATAATTTATCTTAATTACCTCATCGAGCACATATTTGCTCATATTTGCTCATATTTCTCATTAACACCTCAATTAACTCAGTTCTCATAACTCATCACAATTTACATACTCATCCACTACACCTCAAAATTCTACATTTCTCATACCATATTCCATGCTAAGTTTACCTCATTGTCTCAATTCCAATTTATAGCTATAATTCTCAAAATTACCACAAATTGCATAATGTTATCTTTACTCCAACGAAATCACAATTTCACCAATTCTAATCATTTCCCAACTATTTCATCACAATGCCCATTCTCACAATCACCAAAAATCACTTCGAAATCAAAGATCGAGGTTTAGAAAATTACCCAAAACTTGTGGAGTGCTTAACTCTTACCTCGATTCAATCCGTCTTTCGATTTCCAAGTATGTTGTTCTCCTTTGGATGAGGAACAACTTTCCTTCTTGCCACAACCTTTGATTTGGACGAAAATGGGTGTTTTGGAGGGGAGAGAAAGCTAGGGTTCGAAAATGGTGATTTGGGGGAGAGAGAGATCGATTTCCAAGAAAAACAAAGGGGTCTTATATAGAAAGAGGGTAGGAGATCGATCTGCATTTGAATTTAGGGACGATTTGTGGTAATTTTATGCCTAGAAAATCGATCTGTCGTGGCGTGAGATCGATCTCTTAATGGCTTTATGAGATCGATCTGCTCCAATTATGAGATCGATCTCTAGTTTACAGAATGCTTCACAAGATCGATCTTCTCCTTACAGAATGCTTCATGAGATCGATCTGCTCCTTGAGGAGATCGATCTTCTCATTTACAGAAACATTTTAAGATCGATTCCTTCCTCATGAGATGAATCTCTTCATTACAGAATCATAAGGTGATCGATCCTCTTCGATCAGAGATCGATCTGCCTATCAGTTCTTGCACATTTTCTTCATTCTGGAGCCATTAGATCGATCTCTTATCCTTGGAGATCGATTTGGCCTTCACAGATTGTACTGCTGCTGCACCAATTTGTAGAAAACTCAATGTAAAGCTTCTCAAAATCTACCTCATAGTCCATATTTTAATCCATACACATTCAAGACTTAAAAATCTCATCTTCTACTTCATCACATTTAAAACTTGCGTGTACATTAATATATCATAATCACATACACCAAATTACAATTCTCATAAATTGGGTATACAAAATTCACAGTTCTCACATCCTCCCCACTTTAAAAAGAATTTGGTCCTCCAAATTTAACTCAACTCGTCAAATAGATGGGGGTACTTCTCCTTCATGAGGCTTTTCAACTCCCAAGTTGCCTCTTCCATTGAGTGATGTTTCCAAAAAATTTCACTAATAGGATGCTCTTAGTCTGAAGTACCTTCTCTTTTCTATCGAGAATCTGGACGGGTTCTTCAGTGTAGCTCATGTCCTCTTGTATGTCCATCTCTTCATACTCTATGATATGAGAAGGGTCCGGGTGGTACTTCCTCAACATAGACACATGAAAGATGTTGTGTATTCCGGACATCTATGGGGGTAATGCCAACCTGTAGGCTACCTCTCCCACTCTCAAGAATCTCGAATGGTCCTACGTATCAAGGACTCCATTTTCCTTTCTTCCCAAATCTCATGATACCCTTACTCGATGATATCTTTAGAAATACTGCATCACCAACATCAAACTCAAGTGGCCGTCTTTGCACATCTGCGTAGTTTTTCTGTTTACTCTGTGTAGCCCACAATCTCTCACATATGAGTTTCACACTCTGTATAGCTTGCTCAACAAGCTCGAGAGCATTTATCTTTTTGTCACCCACTTCTTCCCAAGCTATAGGGGATCTACACCTCCTACCATATAGAGTCTCAAAAGGTGTCATTCTAATACTAGCATGATAGTTGTTATTGTACGCAAACTCTGCTAGGGGCAGGTGATCATCCCATGATCCCTTAAAATCCATCGTACACACTCTCAACATATCTTTCAAGGTCTAAATAGTCCTCTCTGACTGACCATCTGTCTGAGGATGATAGGCGATACTAAAACTCAATCGAGATCCCGTGGACTCTTGAAACTGAGTTCAAAATCTTAAAGTAAATCGAGAATCTCTGTCAGAAATAATACTCACTGGAGCCCCATGTAATCTAGCTATCTCGCTGACATATAACTCAGCTAAGGCATCCACCGTATCTGTGCTCTTGATGGCAAGGAAGTGGGCACTCTTTGTCAGTCTATCCACTATAACCCATATAACGTCACGACCTCTCCGGGTCCTCGGTAAACCCATAATAAAGTCCTTGGTGATATGATCTCATTTCCATGTAGGCACAGGTAAAAGTAGTAGTAATCCTCTGGGCTTACGATGCTCAGCTTTCACTTACTGGCATACTAAACATCTGGCCACATACTCTTCCACATCTCGCTTCATACCACTCCACCAATACACCTTTCTCAAATCTCTGTACATCTTAGTACGACCTGGGTGCATGGTGTATCGCGAGTAGTGGGATTCTCTCAGTATCTATCTCTTCAGGGTATCATCGTCCGGTATACAGATTCATCCTCTAAATCTCAACAATCCATCCTCACTGATTGTGAGATCTGACTGCGAAGTCTGTTCAGCTTGGCTAACCATATCTATTAATCTCTGATCATTGCGTTGCCTAGTTCTAATCTGATCCATGATCTTGGGCTCTATTCGCAGGCTAGCATAAATCCAGTCTCTACCTCTTTAACTATAATCCGAAACTCGACGAACTGCTCCAATAAATCCCATTCCCTGATCATCATAGCAGATATCATACTCTTCCTGCTCAGGGCATCAGTAACTACGTTCGCCTTACCCGGATGGTATAGAATCTCGCAGTCATAATCCTTAAGGAGTTCCATCCATCTCCTTTGTCTCATATTTAACTCTTTCTGATCAAAGAGATACCTCAAACTCTTGTGATCAGTGAAGATCTGAAATCTTTCTCCATATAAGTAGTGTCACCAGATCTTTAATGCAAACACCACAGCGACTAGCTCAAAATCATGCATGGGGTAATTTCGATCGTGATCTTTCAATTGTCGTGATCCATAGACGACCACTCTACCGTGCTGCATGAGCACACATCCCAATCCTTGATGAGAAGCGTCGCTATACACTGAAAATCCTCCTGATCCCTTAGGGATAGTCAACACAAGTGCCGTTGTTAATCTTCTCTTTAACTCCAGAAAATTTAGCTCACATTGGTCACTCCATATGAACGGAGTCTCCCTGCGCCTGATCTTAGTCAGAGGAGCAGCAATCCTGGAAAATCCTTGGACAAATCTTTTGTAATACCCTGCCAAACCAAGGAAGCTTCATACCTCTGTAACTGTCCTCGGTCTTTCCTAATTAAGCACAGCCTCTACTTTACTTGGATCCACTGATACTCCTTTCGCTGAAACTATATGACCAAGGAAAGCTATGCGATCCAGCCAAAACTCACACTTAATAAGCTTTCCATATAATTGCTTATCTCGGAGTATCTGAAGTACTAACCACAAGTGCTGTGCGTGCTCCTCATAAGACCAAGAGTACACTAGGATATCATCAATAAAGACTATCACAAACTTATCTAGATAGTCTCTGAATACCTCATTCATTAGTCTCATAAAAGCTGCAGGGGCATTCGTTAATTCAAAGGGCATCACTAGAAATTCATAATGGCCATACCTTGTCCTGAAGGCCATCTTTGGAATGTCTTCTTCTTTAATCCTCAACTGGTGATAGCCCGATCTCAAATCAATCTTAAAGAAGACTAAGACCCCTCTCAGCTGATTAAGCAAATCATCAATCCTGGGTAAGGTGTATTTATTCTTCACCATGGCTTTATTCAATAGTCGATAGTCTATGCACAATCTGAGACTACCATCCTTCTTCCTCACGAATAACATTGGTGCTCCCCATGGTGAGACATTGGGTCTAACGAATCCCTGATCTATGAACTCCTGTAGTTGTTTCTTTAATTCCTCAAGTTCCACTAATTCCATCCTATATGGAGGTCTAGAGATAGGCTGAGTATCTGGTACCAAATCAATGGTAAACTCCAGCTCTCTCTCTAGTGGTAAACCTGGCAACTCATCTGGGAAGATATCCAAAAATTCACACACCACAGTTATATCCTCAATCCTCGGATGTTCCTGATCATCATTTGAGATGAATGTTTCATAACCTTCACATGAACTATCAAATTTAGTATTCTCAAAAGATAACATCTTATATATCAAATTGCTTACACAAAAATTTCACATCTTTATTTTCTCAATATCTCAAACGTACACTGTAGGGTTCAGGTAGGGAGAAAGTAACAATCTTGGTGTAGCAGTCTAAACTCACTCGATTGGTTGCCAGCCAATCCATTCCTAAAATTACATCAAATCCATGCATATTTAGCATCATTAGATCTGCTAACATCACTCTATCTCCCACCTTTATTTCACACCCTCTACAGATTAAGTCAGTTGTCTGGGATTCACGCATAAGGGTATTTACATGTAGTATATACTCTAGAGGTTCAAACTTCAAGTTTAATCTACATGCAAAATGCTGAGAAATAAACGAATGCGTGGATCCTGGATCAATCAACACATGAGCCTTATGATTACAAACAGAGAGTGTACCTCTTATAGTTTCTGCTGAAGTGTCTGCTGTTTCCTTATCCAAAGCAAACACACGACCCACTGTAATAAGCTTCTTTCCTTTCTCTATAGCAGTGGCTCGTCTCTGAGGATTTACTCTCTGAGGCTGCTGTCTAGGGGGCTCCAGAGCATGTGGTCTCTGAGGTTGAGGACAACTTTCCTCATGCGATCAACAACAATTTCTGCAAACTCTCATCTCAGGCCTGACATCTCGAGGGGTCTCCCTGATGATGGGATAAGCTTTGGGTCTCTCAAATTTGCCATTCTGTACCTCAATCATTCCTCTTCTGAAGGAACATCTCCGTACATCTGCCTGGGAAATCGTTGGCCTCTTGCCTTCACTACAAGAAAAAGGGGCAACAGCGACGGATTTAGCGACGGATTTTTCGTCGTTAATTTTTGCTTTCTGTTGCAAATGAGTATTTGCGACGAAACTTTTCGTCGTTAATTTGAAGTCGCTGAAAGTTTTCCGTCGCTGAGAGAAAAATTCTGTTGTTAATTCCGTCATAAATAATTTCTGTCATTGAAAATGTTTTTCGACAAAATTCTGACGTTTTTATTTTTCAATTATGCAAAAAATCCGTCGCTAAAAGGAATCAGTGACGAATTTCCATCGCTAATATATATTTGAAATAATTAAATTTCCGTCGCTGAAATGAATTTTGTTCCTAATTTATATATTTGAATTAATTAAATTTTCGTCGCTAAAAGGAATTAGCGACGGATTTTCGTCGTTAATATATATATTTGAAATAATTAAATTTTCGTCGCTGAAATGTTTCAGCGACGGAATTCTGTCGCTAATTTATATATTTGAATTAATTAAATTTCCGACACTAAAAGGTTTCAGTGACAGATTTCTATCGTTAATTTATATGTTTATTTTTTTTAATTAACTTGAATATCATATTCAGTGTTCTGTAACAAATCAATATCTGCCTTTGTCAGTTGAAATGTCTTTTCCACATTCAGTAGGGGATTTGTTCTGAATAATATTGAAAGTGAATTAAAGTGTAAGAATTCTTAAAAGCAGGTGAGTTCAACAACATAACATCTAAAAGAAAATAAGTCTCCTCAGTTCCTTAAGAAAATAGTAGATTTGAGTATAAACCCAATGCTTTTAATGAGCAACTCCAAAAAATAGCCAACGACTTTGTGTAAAATCTTTTGGATATAGATACTTGAAGGTGACAGACAAAATTTCCTTGCAGGAGTGAAAGAACTGAAAATGAACTCACCCATCAGATGGAATATTTGAAGCTGTTAACTTCACAGGGATATCAAATGTTCCACATAAATATAAAACCTGTGGAAGCAAAAAGCTCTTTCTTCACAATATTTTAAATTAAAAGAAACAGTGATCTTGGAATGCAAAACACATTCAAATATATCTACCACTAGAATTTTCAAGAAAACAAACAAGGATGGCATGCACCATATTCAAACAGATCCAGTAAGTCAAGAGTACATCTATATGGGTTCCAAGTTTTAGCAAAGCAGTCAGAACATACTGCATGGATTAAAGAACACAGGAAAGTGAGATGCGGTAGTCAGTATTACTGTAAATGTTAAGTAATTTATTTTGATTTGCTTGAGTAGTTAAAAAGAAAGAAACATGTTCACCAGCATTTGAATTGAATTTGGACCCATATTGCTCACTACTCGAAAACAAAATGAAAATTCTTCCACCTTCTTCAACAGCACAGAATGTGAAATCTCATTTTGATAATTAAGTAGTAATAATTCATTAAAAGATATGCTCCAGTAAAATATTCAAAGACGTATTTGTATCACATATTTTATACCATATCCAGTTCAATTCCATAAGATTCCAACATTTCTATCTATCTTTAGTAGAAGGCAGAGGGTCTCCAAAAAAATTACATGTACTGCACACAACACCATGCTTATTATACAAAACTATATACATGTGCTTTACAATCGCTCAATTTCACAATGATCAGCAGACTTAACGAGTCCTGTACTGGTGAAAGGGAAATGTGCATTAATACCGATGATCATAATGCTTTTGTCTTCATTTTCACTTTTAAATTCAAAATAAAAGCAGTAAATAAAGTATCCTATAAGCTACAAGTATTCTAAGAAGACGGAAACAGTTGGTAAAGGTTTAAACTCAAAACCACCCATCAACTTATAAACACCTCATAAATTAGGGAAAAGAAAAAGGGCATGATGCTACAAATTCAACCCATATCAAGCTCACAACCGCAAACAAGTCTAGGCTTGTTTGGATCTGTATTTGCCAATTTTAGAAGACCCAAAATTATATTGGCGTCAAAACAATACACATGTCAACTGCTAGTGATAAGTTAAACAACCACTGTTTCTTTTGTAGGATAAATATATAATTCAAGTTCGCACAAGAAATAAAGATAACATACGGATCTGCCCGATTGATGCGACACATTTC
This sequence comes from Firmiana major, assembly GCA_033439115.1. NCBI lineage: Eukaryota > Viridiplantae > Streptophyta > Magnoliopsida > Malvales > Malvaceae > Firmiana > Firmiana major. Next base: position 49,025,007 of record CM065905.1, read on the forward strand.
ACAATGAAATATAGCTGGAAGTGATGGAATGCCTTCCATAGGCTTCTCTGGAATGATAACACAGCAAACATGCTGCTGAACCTGACATCCTGGGTCAATGCACTGCAAATAGCAAAAAAGTCAGGTAGGAAAAAAACACATTACTTCTTCACTAGTAGAAATAAGTACCACATGATTTATGCAAAGACGTACAAGTAATAGAAATTTTTCTAAGATGTACACAACTACATTTGCAGGGTATGAAAACATTGAAACAGAAAAATCCTGTAAAACAAAATAGTAAGACAGGAAGCATACGAAATTATAAAGACTGTTTAGAATGGCATTTGCAAAAAGAAATCACTGCAAAGTTTGCTCGCATGGAGAAATTTCTTAAAAGATGGACTAACCTCAAGATAGTCAAAGAGAATAGTAGCTACTTATATTTATCAGGAGATGGGCATTATGAATGCAAACAAGTTAAGGTGAAGCAGGCTGTAAGGTTGATTGTTTAGGCTCAGCTTGGTACAAAATATATCAAGTTCAAATGCTCAACTAACACTTATGTGCACCATACCTTAGTTTGCACAGATTTTAGAAAGCTTTAGCTCATTAGCTACTCTACCCAAGTTGCTTAATAAAAGTAAAACTTGTGCAAGATGTTCCAATCATTATAAATAATGTTTTTAAAGACCGGATTAATGTGAATTTGATTCCAATCGTAAATTGTATATCATAAGTGAGCTCCACATAAACCTGCTAGTGACAACTGTGAAACAATTTGCCAGAGAATGTACCGTGTTCTAATGATATGTGCATTTCCATCCCTAGAAAGATACACAAAAAACATTGACTAGCAAAATGCTTCTTCACATTTACTTGAAATCTCCCATAAACACCCATGACATCCTCAACAATTAACAGAATGCCAAACATTTCAATACTTTCTTGCCTTGCATTTCTTAGCATTGGCTTTCTCTTCCCTCAAGTAGGTCTACAAGTCATACCAATAATAAAGACAAACCTAGGACTATAGCCAATAATATAATTCCAACGTTTCAGGGGTAACTGAAGACTTGAGTTTTTGAAATATATCAAACAATGATATAGCTATAAGAACTCCCCCAAGTATTTCAAGGTAAGAAATCACTCAAGGTCATATATCTATTCACATTAAGCACCACGTAATATATTTGACAAGAACAAGAATTTACTGTTAACGTTGGGGCATCTCGATCTGCCAGGTTACTGCCCACTAGCTACCACTCTCTTCTTGCTCATGAATTTGAATCATGTAATTAAAAGGAGAATAGTAAAACGTCAAAACATTGGGACTAGCATTACAAATGAATCAAAACAAAATCATATACAATCACCAATTATTATAGAGAACATAATCTAATATGCATGAAAACCTTAAAACATCTTGTTTTGCAAACCAACACAAAAGAAGTTGAGCTTGGGACCTTGGTCACCACCTATATCTCAGATGACATGCCATTTGATCAAAATCCATGGCTACTCAACCTGATTTATAGAAAAGAAATCAAAAGTAAATCAATATTTTATTACCTGTTTCATGGAATCAGTAAGCAATGAACTTTCGCAAGGACAACAAATCTTCACAGCTGAATATGAAAAATCTTCAGCTTCCGCTCTATGCTTCACATCACTATCTAAAGAAGTCTGTCTTTTTGTTGCTAAATCAGGAACATCAGCTATCTGCATTTTTCTGGAACACAATAGGTTATTTAATGCCAGATAAAGGACCACAATTTTTTTTCTGTTTTTGAGGGGGGTGGGGGGGTTGTTCCAGTTTGTGGCACCAAGAAGTAATGAATAATGAAAATTTGAAGGAAATTAAAATGAAATTATTAAAAGCTAGAACTATACCAACCAAATACATATGTATACATGCTAAACATAAGTTACATACCTAGAAAACCTATCAAAATTTCACAAAGACAATAATATTTAAAGAAAGTAGCACCTGTATGCTTCATCAATTAATTTTGCCACTCCTTCCTTCCCAATAAATTTTTTCTTTGCTGGCCCATATGTGTTAGAAACTGCATATAATGTTAAAAGTAGACATGATGTGTTTGATCAAAATTTAATTAGATCAAGAATGTATTTCATAACTGCATAAACATGATGTCTAAGATAAAATTAACTCTGAACCAAAGTACTAGTATTTATGGCACTGTTGTCGTCAGAGGGCCAACGGATAATTTGGAGGGGTTGCACGGGGTAATGGTCGTCACCAGGGTTCAAATTTGGTACGATTGCTGGCGTCTTCGCAGGTGGCCAGCCCGAAACAGACGCAGAATTACAAGAATCAGGGGAGCTGGTTTCTATTGGGTTCGGGCGAGGGGAGGGGAGGAAACAAAAATGGGGTTCAGTTGAAGGGGAGTAGGCCGTCAGTCGGTCTAGAACGGGCTCTGGTCGCCGGTGGCACAGAGGCAAACAACAGAAGAAAATGGGAGAAAGTGTTTTCGATTCACGCCAGGGAGGCGGGAGCTCATCGGTGGTGAGGAAGAGAGGGAAAGGTGGTCGGTCGGTGGAGCTGGGTTATCGACGGTGAAGAAAAATGACACAGAGGGAAGAGATCGAGGCTGGACAGACGAGAATGTTTGAAGAAAAGAGGAGGGGGTTTGGGGGTGAAGAGATAGGGGGAATTTGTTTCTTTTTTTTAATAAATTAATTAATTAAAAATTAAAAAAGGTTTCAGCGATGGAATTCTGTAGCTGAAGCCTTTTAGCGACGAAAAAATAAATAATTTTAAAAACAGAAGAGGCTTCAACGACGGAATTTCGTAGCTGAAACCTTTCAGCAACGGAAAACTTATAAAAAAAATTAGGAAAAATTCGACAGGCATCAGCGACGGAATTTCGTAGCTGATGCCTTTCAGCGACGTAAATTCAAGAAAGGCTTCAGTGATGAAATTTCGTAGCTGAAGCCTTTCAGCGACGAAAAAAATATTAAAAAAATTAAGAAAAATTTGACAGGCATCAGCGACGAAATTTCGTAGCGGAAGCCTTTTAACGACAAAAAATTCAAGAAAGGCTTCAGCTACGTAATTCTATAGCTGAATCCATTCAGCGACGGAAAAAATATAAAAAAAACATTAGAAAAAATTCGACAGGCATCAGCGACAAAATTCCGTAGCTGATGCCTTTTAGCGACGAAAAATTCAAGAAAGACTTCAGTTACGAAATTCCATACTGAATCCATTCAGCGACGAAAAAAATATAAAAAAATTAGAAAAAATTTGACAGGCATCAGCGACGGAATTCCGTAGCTAATGCCTTTCAACGACGGAATATTCAAGAAAGGTTCAGCGATGGAATTCCGTAGCTGAGTCTTTTCAGCGACGAAAAAAATATAAAAAAATTAGAAAAAATTCGACAAGCATCAGCGACAGAATTCCGTAGCTGATGTCCGTAGCTGAGTCTTTTCAGAGACGAAAAAAATATAAAAAAAATTAGAAAAAATTCGATAAGCATCAGCGACAGAATTCCGTAGCTGATGTCTTTCAGCGATGAAAAATTCAAGAAATCCATCAGCGACGAAATTCCGTATCTGAAGCGTTTCAGCGACGGAAAAAAGATAAAAAAAATTAGGAAAAATTTGACAGGATTCAGCGACGAAATTTCGTAGCTAATGCCTTTTAGCGACGAAAAATTTCAGCGACGCAATTCCGTAGGTGAAGCCTTTAAGCGACGAAATAAATATAAAAAAATCTGGAAAAATTCGACAGGCTTCAGGGATGAAATTCCGTAGCAAAATCCGTCAAAAAATATAAATAATATATTTGAAACCTATAGCGACGGAATGCCGTCGTAAATCCGTCGCTACTTTATTTTTTTAGCGACGGAATAATTCCATCGGTAAAAGTTCGTTGCTGAAAGTATGTTTTCTTGTAGTGCTTTATCTTGAGTCACTGCACTGAACTCATTCTGGGATTGTACAACCTCGATTCCCCACTTAATCTCTTGTGCTCGTCTCAGAGCATCTCCAAACTCAGTAATACACAGCCCTATCAATCGATCTCTGATGATGGGCTTCAATCCATACACAAACCTCTCTGTGCGGAGCTCTTCATTTTTGAAGGTCTCTGGATCATATCTCAACAGAGCGGTAAATCGACTCTCGTAACCATCCATTGACATATCGCCCTATACCAGATTTAAGAATTCTGCCTGCTTCCTTCTCTGAGCAGCTCGTGGTACATATTGGGCTCTAAAAGCTATCTGAAACTCTTCCCAGCTAATCACATCCTGGCTGGACATCAGAATACCCCGGGTGGTACCCCACCAATCTCGAGCTCTGTCTTTCAACATATAGGCACACATACTAACCCTCTCAGCATCAGTGCATCCCAAATAGTCAAATATAACTCTCAACTCAGTCATCCACTCGTCAGCCTCAGCGAGATCCTTTTTCCCTTTGAACCCGGGTGGATTCATTTTGAAAAATTCCTTCAGTCAGACCATACTTCTATCATCAGGTTGAGTGACGGGAGGCACCAGGTCCATCTGTACTGGGGGCACATGAGGTCCTTGTGGTGGTGTAGGAGTAGTACTCGAGCCATTAACTCCAAAACGTTGCGCGAATAGCGCTGCTATTTGCTCAAAACCTTGTCTCATATCGGTCTCAATCCGGTTAAATCGAGAGTTAGAACTCTTTGGTTGTGGGGCAGGTGGAGGAGTTGGCTCTACCTGCCTCCTCGAACGACCTCGTCGTCCACTCATTCTCAATCTCAACACGTTTCCTATGCGTACATATCAAACTTGATTGAAATCTTAATCCTCAATTTCAGTTCCTGACCAGACTTATACAGACACTTGGGATGTATTTTATTTCACTTGACCGACACTGACAGTACTAGAGACCCTAAGCTCTGATACCAAGAAAACTTTGTGATGCCCGAAAGCACGAAAAATAGGGTAAATTTAAAACTTGTTACTCATTGAATCACAATTAAGGGTGCATGCCTGTGCAGTGTCATACATCATCATATATATCATGCCTCAGGATCTCATCATTAAATAGTATATATCATATCATATACATTACTCAATTTCAAGTTAATTAATTCTAATACATCCCATGAATGTTGTACATCAAGTGTCTGTAATTACAATAATTTTCTGGGTACATGAAAAGATAAATTATACCTCAAAATACAATATATAGCCTGGAGCTCAAGTCCTCCACTAGCCACTACTCCGTACGACGCAGGGAAACCCTTTTCACTTAATGAAATCCGAGGGAGACGAGAAAATAGGGTGAGCTTCTAAATCGCTTAGTAAAGGGGTAAGGGTTTGTTAATAAGAAAATGATTTGCACAGCACAATCATTTTGTTTTTGTGGGAGAAACCCAATAAACTCAATGAAAAACGTAGCACGAATCATTAAATCGTCATCTCAATTCTCATGTAGAAAACATGATACTCAATGGCTTAACACAAGACCATGATCGCAAGTAATTACAAGCATGTGGAACAAACATGTATAAAACATGATGCGATAATGACTTTTCTCATAAAACGTGATGAAAATCACCGCATTAGTAATGCACGTGGCGCAGCCACAAAACACAATCACATGTGTAAAATGAGACTAGGCAAAGAAAAACTCATATTAAAACTCGTCATGGCACATCAAAATGATTGAACTCGTCCCCTAGGCGGACATCCCCAATCAAGGTAACTCATCGACAATAGAACACCCATGATCATGGCTCGCTGTAGACTTGATCAGAGTCGTACAGCAGACGGTCTTACATGCTAATAAGCAAGGCCCGGTCTTACATGCTATCAAAGCAATGCCACCCAACGCTGCCGTGGAGCGGGGGTCATCTGACGTTACCAGAACGGAGGATATCAGACTTACATGCTACCAAAGGAAGGCCCGATGTGTATTCAACATGACACGCCAAAGTCTCAGTAATAGCCATTATCAAATAAAACCGTTTTGCCTTCACGTAACGCTCATAGTGGTTTTCTCATAAAAACATATCTACTCAACACAAAACATGTTAAAACGAGCTCAAACTGGTAAAACAACGCACACATTTCTCAAATCTCAATACGCCTTAATGTAGAGCCCAAATCATGTTTTCTCTTTTAAACTTAAAACAGTTGTAAAATAATTTCACACTCAATTTAAAACTCATAAAAATTGGGCCCCAACCGGCTATAAAATCGTGTACAATAATGCATTCTCAACTCATAAAAACATGTTTATGTTCTCAAATCACTTTTCATGCTACAATTAACTTCAAAATACATACACAAATGTTTTGAATTTTTCCCTTACCTCGTTGCACCTCGTATAGTGCAATCGTTTTCCTGTATCACGGACTAGTCTCGCATTCCTCTCTGGAATTTTCGAGCTGTCCAAACGATGTTAAAACATCAATAATTTATCTCAATTACCTCATCGAGCACATATTTGCTCATATTTCTCATTAACAACTCAATTAACTCAGTTCTCATAACTCTATCACAATTCACATACTCATCCACTACACCTCAAAATTCTACATTTCTCATACCATATTCCATGCTAAATTCGCCTCATTGTCTCAATTCCAATTTATAGTTGTAATTCCCAAAATTACCACAAATTGCATAATGTTATCTTTACTCCAACGAAATCACAATTTCACCAATTCTAATCATTTCCCAACTATTTCATCACAATGCCCATTCCCACAATCACCAAAAATCATCGAAATCAAAGATCGAGGTGTAGAAAATTACCCAAAACATGTGGAATGCTTAACTCTTGCCTCGATTCAATATGTCTTTCAATTTCTAAGTATGTTGTTCTCCTTCGGATAAAGAACAACATTCCATCTTGCCATAACCTTTGATGTGGACAAAATTGGGTGTTTTGGAGAGGAGAGAAAGTTAGGGTTCGAAAATGGCGATTTGGGAGAGAGAGAGATCAATTTCCAGGAAAAACAAAGGGGTCTTATATAGACAGAGGGTAGGAGATCGATCTGGCTTCTGTTGAGATTGATCTGCATTTGAATTTGGGGATGATTTGGAGTAATTTTATGGCTAAGAGATCGATCTGTCGTGGGGTGAGATCGATCTCTTAATGGCTTTATGAGATCGATCTGCTCCAATTATGAGATCGATCTCTAGTTTACAGAATGCTTCACGAGATCGATCTGCTCTTTGAGGAGATCGATCTTCTCCTTACAAAATGCTTCATGAAATCGATCTGCTCCTTGAGGAGATCGATTTTCTCCTTTACAGAAACATTTTGATATCGATTCCTTCCTCATGAGATCGATCTCTTCTTTACAGAATCATAAGGAGATCGATCCTCTTCCATCAGAGATCAATCTACCTATTTGTTCTTGCACAGTTTCTTCATTCTGGAGCTATGAGATCGATATCTCATCCTTAGAGATCGATCTGGACTTTACAGATTGTATTGCTGTAGCACCAATTTGTAGAAAACTCAATGTAATGCTTCTCAAAATCTACCCCATAGTCCATATTTTAATCCATACGCATTCAAGACTTAAAAATCTCATCTTCTTCTACTTCATCACATTTAAAACTTGCGTGTACATTAATATATCATAATCACATACACCAAATTAGAATTCTCATAAATGGGGTATACAAAATTCACAGTTCTCACTGACGAGCAAATTGCTCTAGCAACTCATGTTCCCTGACCATCATATACTATACCATCCCAAGGCTCTTTCTGCTCAAAGCATCAGCTACAACGTTAGCCTTACCCGGATGATAAAGTATCTCATAATCGTAGTCTTTTAGAAGCTCTAGCCATATTCCCTGTCTCATGTTCAAGTCTTTCTGTAAGAATAGATATTTAAGGCTTTTGTGGTGAGTAAAAATCTAGAATTTCTCACCATACAAGTAGTGGCGCCATACTTTTAACGCAAACACTACTGCTGCTAACTCCAAATTGTGGGTCAGATAGTTCTCCTCATGGTCTGTTAGCTGTCTGGATCCATAAGCAACTACCCTCCTATCCTACATCAATATATAGCCTAGTCCCTGATGCGAAGCATCGGTATACACTGAAAATCCTCATAAGCTGGTAAGGATAGTGAGAATCGGAGCAGTGGTCAATCGACTCTTCAACTCCTGAAAAATCTTCTCACAATCCTCATTCCACATGAATGCTACACCCTTCCGAGTGAGACGTGTCAACGGAGTAGCTAACTTCGAAAATCCTTCGATGAATCTCCGATAATATCCTGCTAAACCAAGAAAACTCCTAATCTCGGTGACTGTCCTTGGCTGCTCCCAATGAACTACAGCCTCAATCTTGGATAGATCTATTGATACACAATCCCTCGACACAATGTGTCCTAAAAACGAGATATGTGACAACCAAAAATCACACTTATTGAGTTTAGCATACAACTTTTGCTCTCGTAGGGTCTGTAATGCAATCCTGAGGTGCTTTTCATGCTCTTCCTCGGATTTCGAGTATACTAAGATGTCATTGATGAAGATGATAACAAATTGATCCAAATATGGCTTGAACACATCATTCATCAAAGCCATGAAAGCTGCGGGAGCATTCGTTAATCCGAATGGCATAACCAAAAACTTATAATGGCCATATCATGTCCTAAATGCTGTCTTGGGTACATCTCCACTCTGAACTCTCAACTGATGATACCTAGACCTCAGTCGATCTTAGAAAAGACTTGTGCTCCTCGGAGCTGATCCAACAAATCATCTATGCGTGGAAAGGGATATCTATTCTTGATGGTTACCTTATTCAACAATCAGTAATCTATACACAATCGTAGGCTTCTATCCTTCTTCTTCACAAACAAAATCGGTGCTCTCCAAGGTGAAACACTCTATCTGATAAAACCCCTATCCAACAACTCTTGTAACTATCTCTTGAACTCCTCTAGCTCAAGTAAGGCCATGCGATATGGTGGTTTCAATATAGGTTCAGTACCAGGCACCAAGTCTATACAGAACTCCATTTCCCTGTCTAGTGGTAACCTTAGCAATTCATCCGGAAAGACAACTGGGAACTCACTAACCACAAGACTATCTGGCAACTCTGGATGTACCTTATTCGTATCAACCACGTATGCAATAAAACCTTCAACATATTCATTTCCCAGTTAGCATAGTACATTCTTAATTACAACCATAACTACTACTTTTATTTCTTTTCATCAAACTTTATAACATATTTTTCAGGGTTAGGAAACATAATTGTTTTAGCATAATAATCTAACACAACATGGTTTGACGATAACCAATCCATTCCTAAGATTACATCTAAATCACTCATACTTAACAGTATTAGATTGGCTGTCATGTCCTTTTCCCCTACTCTTAGCTTACAATCATTTAACACATACTCCAATAGCTGACAATTATCCATAAGCGTACTAATCAACATCATTATACTTAATGGTGTACATTCTACATGCTTTGCTAAGTTACATGCAAATGAAGGCGATACAAATGAATGCGTGGCACCAGGATCAATTAAAACACGTGCTTCTAAATCATACATCAGGATGTTACCTTTAATCACATCCGACGAAGCATCGACTATCCCCTGGTCCAAAGCATGTACTCGCCCTTGTCCAATGACCTGCTTCCGCTGTCGCTCTCATCCTCGGAGCAGACATATCAGCTAGAGCTTTCTTAGGCTCCTTACCCTTCTGTGGGGCAATATCTATAACCTCTTGGCAAACTCTAGCCATGTGACCTGGCTTCCCACACCTGAAGCATAAACCGCTAGAAACAGGATGAGGTATACCTCCATGGAATCTATCACATCTACTACATTACTCAGTGGTAGGCCTCGGTCCTCCAATCACTACTCCTCTAGCTAGAGCTATAGCCGGGTATGCAGCAGATCTAACAGTCTTCTCTTGTACTTCCTCAATCTTTGGTCTCTTACTAAAAAGTCTCCTCCCTCTTCGATATCTAAAACCTCGAGCATTGTCACTCACCAGCCTCTTCCTATCTCTGTCTCTACCCTTTCCAACTATTCTGAACTTTGAGACATTCCTCTCATAATCTTGCTCACAGAGTTGCTCTCTGCACACTACCTCATTATAGGTAGAGATGTCAAATGGAACCAGTTTAGACCATAATACTGGTCTCAGTCCATCAATAAATTTGCGAACCTTCTTAGTCTCGCTACTCATGGTGTTAGGGTCATACCTTCTCAGGGATAGAAATCTGGTCTCATACTCATCTACTGAATGACTCCCTTAGCTTAACCCAAAAAATTTGACCTACAACCTCCATTGGGCCGTATCTGGAACAAACTACCTCCTGAAGGCATTTAATAATATCTCCCAACTGATCTCTGTATGTCAAGCTCTCAATATAGGTCAAGTGGACTTCCACCAATGCTCTGCTATCCCCTTCAGTAGGAATGCAGCAAATGCGACCATCTCTAAAGTCATACACTCAAAGAATTTCAACAACTTCTCTATCTCTCCTATCCACTCCTCCGCCAAAATTAGGTCCTTAATACCACGAAAAGTTGGAGGTCCAAGCTTCTGGAATTATCCGAGTCTTTCGAGATCACAACGATACCCCAAAACATTATCTCCCTATCGTGGAGCAACATGAGACGGCGTATCCTGAACTAGTGGAGGTGTAGATGTATCCATAGGCTGTGGCACCTGAGCTGGCTGTGCAGTAGTACCAGGTGTAACTGCCTCTCCATGCGCGATCCCTGCATCCTGCCCCTGTCCTTCTGGCATAGTCTGTGCCAATAACTCTACTATGGTCTCCAGGCGATGCTCTAATCTCGTGAAATGTGCCTCGATACTCTCTCGTACCTCAGTAGGACCTGTAGTCTCATCTCGGGTCTCTGGCCTACCTCTACGGCCTCAAGCCCTACCTCTAGCCCCTCTACCATGACTGGTATTAGCCATAATAGCTAAAATTTTACATTTATAATCATTAATTAGTCTAATTTCCATCTCGTATACACAATTGTAACTGAACAAAGCACAATACTATGAGGATGTGCACTTTCCTAATTACTAATATCGACTCACATCAGACCAAATATGCTCTGATACCATTCTGTCATGACCTCCCCTACCGTAACCTACCGAAATCACCACAAATATTTCACATTTAACTTACCTCTCCTTCTTTCATCACTCCACACCAATTAGTTGGGTTGTGATTCGATATTAGTCACCCATTCACATTCATTCATAACATGCATACAATTTAATATTCTTTTCTATAATGTAATCTTTTATACATTAATACAAATACTTGTACATATACATCCCGACTGTACAATCGTTTACATAACTGTGCTTTTACATTGTTCAGTACAAAATGTTTCAAATGTGTATACCTCTCGTAAGATGGATATACAGCGGATCAAGGAATATCAGTCCTCAGTCGTGTCCACCTACTGTGAACACTCTGAAAAGAGGGGAAATAAAAAGGGGGTGAGCTCACAGCCCAGTAAGGAAATCAGGCAAGCAAGTAGATAATCACACTATCTACAAAATACTATGCTCATGCCTTGAAATCATTTCCTTATCTATTCGTATCTAAAGCATGCATCTTGCTTAAAGCTTTAATGCAATATATATAGATTACAAATCATCAGTTATAAAACTGAAAATATGCTGGTTTAACAACCTCAGCAATTTATGCAAAATATTACATTTCTCATGTAATTTCACACAAATCATATCTTTGTCATGCCATTTAATTAAATTAAAAAATATGGCATATCATCATGTTGAAAAACATGGAAATCTGGGCCTCACCCATCCCTCGGGTTACCCTTTTCACAATTCAAAAATTCACATGTTCACATTATAAAACCATGTGATAATTCATTCAAGAAATCTCAATTTACATCGCATGAAAAGAAAATGAGATAGGTGATTACATGTTCTGAGATTATGATCATAACTCATTTTTCGTGATCCCGGGCTGCACAATACTCGGTGTGCGAGGTCTCACAATTACTGTAATGGGAGGTGGGTCAAATCCTTATCGTCAGCTCACAACTCACTCTTATCGTGTACTCACGGTACAATGTACTCTATGTGACATACACGGTACACAGTACTCTATGGACCCAATCTCAAGGTGGGATGCTCGCCATGAGTCTTAGTCCTCATACCTTGGATATACCTCATAGTTGGGATGCTAGCCATAAGTCTTAGTCCTCATACTATGAATTATATTTTCGATAGCCCTTGGTCGTATCTCAAAATATTGCACGTGTGAGCATATACTCGGTGCGACACATAGTCAACACAGGCTCCCAACACGACTGTTTCATGCTCTTTTCAAAATCTGGTACGTGCGAGTAAACTCCCAACAGGACCGTATCACAATGATATAGCTCTAGTACGAGCAATGCTCCCAGCACTATGTCATGTAAAAACTGAGTATGAGCAAAGCTCCCAATACTCTATAATGCATAATTCAATGAAAAACTAAGTACGAGCAATGCTCCCAGTATTCTATCATGTAAAACTGAGTATGAGCAAAGCTCCCAGTACTCTATCATGTAAAATTGAGTATGAGTAAAGCTCCCAATACTCTTTAATGCATCAATAAATAAAACTGAGTACGAGCAATGCTCCCAGTACTCTAACATGCAGAAATTGCATTTAAAATGTAGTACGAGAATACACTCAAGTACTATATGATGCATATCTCAAAATATAGTGCGGTTATTCTCTAGCACTTATGGTTTTCACACAAACCCGATAGATGGCTTATTCAAATCATAATTCACCCAAGTAAATTAAATAGGCACTCAAATGTGCTGTTTTCGTATATACATGAAAACATTAGCCATTCTATCATGCAACTATGAAGATTAGTCACAACATGCTTCTAACACTTTTTCACCCTATTTTTGGATAAAATCATACTTTATCTCATCTGTCCCTATCACAACATGTCTATTCACGAGAATTCACATAGAATATAGTATCGAAATTCTATTCGAAATACGTGTAGCTATCTCTAGCTACTCATGAAATTCTCTTATCTCGGATCACGTCACGTGACCTCTCTTCCTTAGTGTTGCTAATCCTCGCAGTTCGATCAGCTTCTAATGTGATTTTCGAAGCTGTTATAATTATCTACGTTAGTATACCGTAATATACTTGTTTCATTTGAAAAATCTTAATTCAATACATCAATCTCATCACTTTCTTCCATTATGGTATTATACCATATTTTTCATATATCTATCTTCATTTCTCCTCATTTCCAATTTATGCATTTCAGAAAACCGCCTTACAATCTTCCATACATGCATATTCCATCACTTAATTCATGCCAATACAACTTTCTCATCATTTTCTCACTTTCAGGTCATTAGCTAGGTCATGTACATTTTTCATGATCCTTTTATTTTCAACAAGTTATACATATACCAATTAACTCACCAATACACCTAGATTAGCATATATGAACTTGGTGCATTGAATCTTACTTAGCTGAAATTTTCCTCTCTTTCTCCAAAATTGGTAAAATCCTTCTTGCTTCTTCAATATTTGATTTCAACTTATCGTTTCCAAGTATGTTATTCTCCTCTTCACTAAGAATAACTTTGCTTAACTGGATCTCACTCAAAACTACTTGCAAGATGAAGTTTTCTAATGTAAAAAGGTTAGGTTATACTTTAGTTGTTGAATGAAATAGGCTTTCTCGAGAAAAACTGAAGTGCGGAGCCGTGTATTTATAGAATTGGCTCTTAGAGATCGATCTGCTAACTACATGAGATCGATCTTCCCTGCACTTTTCTCCTCAGAACCGACCTTTCAGGCCTAGTGAGATCGATCTGCTCCTAAGCATGAGATTGATCTGCATTACTCAGAACCTTAAGGAGATCGATCTAGCCTTGAAATGAGATCGATCTGTTGTAACCCGAGCCTTATGGAGATCGATCTGCATTGAATGAGGGATCGATCTGTTCCTCTTCAAAAGTAGTTCTGCTGCAACTTCCATCCCAAAATCACTGTTACATTGGTATTTGATTTACTTAACCATCCATTTTACTTTCATACACATTTACAAGTTCAAAACATCCATTCATCATGATTTATATCAATTGTGACTTGTCTATACATCACCAAATCATAAAGAGTACATATTAAATTACGGGTCTTACATTTTTTATGTGGAAAACTATGGCATATGATCAGAAATTACTTAGAGATGACTGAGAGTGCCTCACAGAAGGGCAAGGAGCCAGAGAGAGCTTCTGCTGATACTCCTACTCTGAGACGGAGGGTGATAGCTAAAGAGAAAGGAAAGCAAGTGGTTGGCAGAAGGCGAGTACACGCCTTGGACCAAGATACTGTAGATCAGTTGTCAGATGTGGTGAAAGGTACCATCTTAATCTTTGATCTTGAAGCTTATGTTTTGATAGATCCTGGTGCCACACATTCATTTGTATGACCTGCATTTTCATGTAAATTGTTTAAGTATGTGAAGCTTGCTCCGTTGAGTAGGAGGTGTTAATAAGCACTCCTATGAATAATAGTCAGCTAGTGGAGTACGTATTTAGAGATTGTAAGCTGAAAGTAGGGGAAAAGGAAATGACAGTCGACCTCATTTTAATGTATATAAGAGACTTGATGTAATCTTAGAATGGATTGGTTGGCTACAAACCGTGCTGTAGTAGATTGTTTTTCTAAGACGGTAACATTTTCAGGGGTAGATAGTGTTACCTTAAGTTTCCTTGAGAAATGTAATGTAAAATCCCCTTGAAAAGTAATGAAAGCAGTTGTGGTTGTGAGTGAAATATATGAATTTTTGTACTGATTTGATGATTAATATTTTGAAAGGTTATATTACATACGTGGTTGAGGCGGATAAGGCATGCCCGAAATTGTGAGACATCCCAGTGGTCAGGGAATTTCCAAATGTCTTTTCGGGTGATTTACCAAGGTTACTGCTAGATAGAGAGATGGGATTTTGTATAGATTTGGCACCTGGTACAGAGTCGATAGCTAAACCACCATATATAATGGCTCCGATTGAGTTGGAGGAACTGAAGAAGCAGTTACAGGAGTTGCTAGATAAGGGGTTCATTAGACCGAGTGTATCACTTTGGGGACCACCGATACTGTTTGTAAATAATAAGGATGGAAGCCTCTGACTGTATATTGATTATAGGTTATTGAATAAGGCGACCATTAAGAATAAGTACCCCCTTCCACGCATCGATGACTTGTTGGATCAGCTTCAGGGAGCGTAGGTCTTTTCTAAGATAGATATGAGATCTGGGTACCACCAATTGAGAATTCAGGATGGAGACGTACCCAAGATAGCTTTTCGCACCCAGTATGGTCATTTTGAGTTTATGGTGATGCCATTCGGGTTGATAAATGCTCCCACAACTTTTATGTCATTGATGAATGAGGTGTTTCACCAGTATTTGGATCGGTTCGTCATCATATTCATCGATGATATTTTGGTGTATTCAAGATCTAGAGAGGAGTATGAGCAGCACCTAAGGATAGTGCTACAGACCCTCCGAGAGAAAAAGTTATACGCTAAACTCAGTAAGTGTGACTTTTGGCTAGAACAAATATATTTTTTAGGTTATATTGTGTTGAAGGATGGTGTGTCAGTGGACCCATCCAAGATTGAGGTAGTGGTTTAGTGGCAGAGACCCCAGATAGTTATGGAGATCAGAAGTTTCCTGGGTTTAACTAGATATTATCGGTGGTTTGTAGAGGGATTCTTGAGATTGGCTGCTCCATTGACACGTCTCATATAAAGAATGTTGAATTTATGTGGGAAGATAAATGCGAGGAAAGTTTTTAGGAGTTGAAGAGGAGATTGACTACAGCTCCGATTCTCACCATTCTTACCAGCTCAGGAGGTTTTTCTATATATATAGATACTTCGTACCAAAGACTGGGCTGTGTACTGATGCAGGATGGGAAGGTAGTCGCCTATGGATCTAGACAGTTAAGGGATCATGAGAGGAACTACCCGACCCACGATTTAGAGTTGGTGGCCGTGGTATTTGCTTTGAAAATATGGCACCGTTATCTTTATGGTGAGAAGCTTTAAGTATTTACAGACCACAGAGCCTTAAGTATCTGTTCTCATAGAAAGAGTTGAACATGAGGTAGAGAAGATGGCTCGAGCTTCTAAAGGACTATGATTGTGAGATTCTGTACCACTCGAGTAAAGCAAATGTAGTAGCCGATGCATTGAGTAGAAAGCATCTCGGGTTGGTATCGTACATGATGATCAGGGAACACGAGCTGTTGGAACAGTTCACGAGCCTCAGTTTGGATGTGACCCCGCCTAATGCTGATAGTGGCTTTATGGTAGCTAGCCTACGGTTGGAACCAGATCTGGTAGATCGTATTCGGCAGGCTCAGCGGATTGATCAGCAGTGTAGTGATATTGTTGGGTAGATACAGAGGGTTACAAAAACTGATTTTGAGTTGAGTTTAGATGGACTTCTGAGGTTCATGGGTAGGATATGTGTTCCCGATGATCCAGAGATCAGGAGGTTGATCTTGACAGAAGCTCATTCAACAAAGTATACAATGCATTCGGGAAGTAACAAGATGTATCAGAATCTCCAGAGAGTGTATTGGTGGTCAGGGATGAACAGAGATGTAGCTGAATTTATGGCAAAGTGTCTCGTCTGTCAGCAGGTGAAGGTAGAGCATCAGAAGCCTGCAGGGCTATTACAACCTCTACCTATACCGACTTGGAAATGAGAGCATATCAATATGGACTTCGTGATGGGTTTACCCAGGACCCGCAGGAATTACGATGTGATTTGGGTAATAGTGGACAGATTGATGAAGTCGGCACACTTCCTAACTATAAGAGCTACCGATACTCTGAGTACACTAGCGAAACTATATGTGCGCGAGATAGTGAGATTACATGGTGTTTCAGTGAGCATTATTTCTGATAGGGATGCCTGCTTCACTTTTCACTTTTGGGAACATTTTCAGCATGTGATGGGGACCCAACTGAGTCTTAGCACAACATTCCATCCTCAGTCAGATGGTCAGTCAGAGAGGACTATACAGACCCTGAAGGATATGTTGAGAGCGTGTGCATTGGATTTTGGAGGCTCTTGGGATAACTATTTGCCACTCGTAGAGTTCGCCTATAATAACAGTTATCATTCGAGTATCGAGATGGCACCGTATGAAGCCTTGTATGGCCGTAGATGTCGTTCCCTAATTGGATGCGAAGAGGTTGGTGACCGACTGATATTTTCTCCCGACTTAGTGAGACAAGCCTCTAAGGATGTCCAGTTGATTTGTTAGAGGTTACAGACAACTCAGAGTAGACAAAAGAGTTATGCTGATAAGAGACGAAGACCATAAGAGTTCACAGTGAGTGAATTAATGTTTTTGCGAGTTTCTCCTTCCAAAGGTATAACGAGGTTTGAAAAGAAAGGAAAGTTAAGTCCTCGTTACATTGGACCCTTTGAGATATTGGATAGAGTGGGAGATAAGGCCTACAAGCTAGCATTGCCACCTGAGCTAGCAGGCGTTCATAACGTCTTCCACATCTCTATGCTACGGAAGTACCACCCGGATTCAGGACATGTGATAAGATATGAGCCATTGGAGCTCCATGAGAACATGACATATAATGAGAAGCCGATTAAGATATTTGATAGGAAAGAGAAGATGTTGAGATCAAAGGCGATCCCCTTAGTGAAAGTCCTTTAGAAGCACCACACTGCAGAAGAAACTACATGGGAGTTGGAGAGTTTGATGCAGGAGAAGTATCCCGAGTTGTTCACGGACTGATTTAGTTCCAATTTGGAGGACCAAATTTCTTTAAGTGGGGAGATTGTGAGACCCCATGTATGTATAACTTTGTAATATATGTTAATGGAATTATAAGACAAATGATTTCAGATCATGTAAATGTCAATAAATTTCAATGATATGAATGAGTGTCAAGATACAAATAAAGGATAAATAAGGGCTGAAGTGGCCACAAACTAAACAAATAGAACTTTAAGCATTCGGATCGAAAATAAGGATTTAAACATGAAATGATAATGCATGGACTATGAATTCTGTGTATCCTTATTGAATTCAAGTGATACACACAAGTCATATTGTATGTGAATCATAGGAAATGAGTCTTTCCATGCTCTAAGTGGGATTAAAATGCAAATTGAGTATTGGAGCAATGAAATAGGAATTTACCCTTGAGAAATATGAAAAAATGCAGCAGGAAATGCCCCAGATGAAGGCCAGATCAATCTCCTATCCAAGGTAGATCGATCCCTTATGCAAGCAGAGCAATTCCAAGTGAATCTGCGAAGGTCAGATCGATCTCCCAATCGAGCAGATCGATCTCCCCTATGAGCAGATCAATCTGTATTGCCTTTGCCAAGCCCAGATTGATCCTCTCTTAAGTGCAGATCGATTCTCATTTGATTCTGTCAAGAGTAGATCGATCTCTCCCCATGAGCAGATCGATCTCCTCAAGCTTCTGCCAAGCGAGGATCGATCTCTCCCCAATGAGCAGATCGATCCCTCCCATTTTAAACCTAAGAATTCGATGGCAAAAACCAAAGGAAGATCGATCTCATCACTCTCAATCTATAAAAACTCCACGGAAAAACCCTTTTCTTCAACAAATCAATACACCTCTTCCATTTTTACCCAAAATACCAAGCTTTCTGTCTCTAGAATACACCATTTTCCAAAAAGAATTGGGAAAAAGCTATTAGAGCCAAAGTTGTTCAGTTTGAGGAGGAGAGCAACATAGCTTGGAGCCAACATTCAACTCATTTGATTAAAGGAGCTAAGGAGTCTTCCAAACTTGGAAAAGAAGAAAGTCAAGCTAGGTGAGTTTCCAATACACCAACTCTAAGTATATTTATCTAGTTGTTGTTGTGAGTAGATTGGTGTATGTATTGATGATTGAAACTACCTAGAATGTAATGGAACAATCATAACCTAGAATGAGTTAGTGTAAGAAAATAGACTGTGGCTGATTTGATGATAAAATGGATTATATCAAGTTGTTAGTGAGGTGATATTTATGATTTTGAGATGATTGGATGAAGCCACATTGTGAAATTAGTCAAGTGATAAAAATGTACATAAATGATGTTGTAGAGAAAGCTTAAATGATGGAAGGTTATGGATGAACATTTATGCCAAGTATTTGGTAAGTAACCAAGTGTGTTGCTAGTTATATTTCCTAGCATAATGATGGCCAAATGTGATAATATGTCAAACTTAATGAAATAGGCTCGATGAGATATATCGATTTGTTGAAGTTAGAATATGAGTTATTGGTATTGGCTCATATGATTGATGTAAGTTAGCAGCTCCCGAGGATAAAACAGGAGCAAGTTGAGCCAAATCGTGAAAAGCGCGAAAAGAATGAAGAGTTGCTTCCAAGAGAATTGAGGTAAGGGAATTGTGTTAGCCCTAGGGATATCTGTACGCCTTTCAGGCGCATGGGCGATTTCTTAAATTATCTAAGGGTCTTAGGATGAATTGGATGTTTGAAGGGCAAAGAATTGGGTTTTTGAGAAATGTGCATTAAAAGCAAGAGCATGATGCTTTGGAATCTTTTTATTGCTTTTTAGCATGTGATTGGTAGGTTGGCTAGCATTTGAAATGAATTGCATAAAAATAACTTGATTTTGTTTCATAACCATGTTTTGCAAAGAATTAGCCATCTACGTGAGTTTTGTGGAAATGAAACGTGCTAGATCGTTGCTCGCACGAGATTTGACATGTTTTATACGTGCATTAGTGCTGGAGCGATTCTCGCACTAGAGTTTTACATGGATTTTTGATATAGTGCTGGAGCATAGCTCTCACTAGAGTTTTACATACACGAGTGCTAGTGTGAGACCCCACATATGTATAACTTTGTAATATATATATATAAATGGAATTATAAGACAAATGATTTAAATCATGCAAATGTGAATGAATTACAAATGAGAATGAATGAGTATCATGGATGTATGTAAAGGTTACATAAGGGCTGAAGTGGCCACAAACTAAACGAATAGAACTTAAAATATCCAGACTAGAGATAAGGACTTAAAGCATGGATTACGAAATTGTGTAACCATTTTGATTTCCAAGCAAATACACACAAGTTCCATAACACGAAAATCATAGGAAATAAGTCTCTCCATGCTCGAAATGGGATTAAAATGCAAAATGAGTATTGGAGCAATGGAATGGGAATTCACCCTTGGAAAATTTACAAAAATACAGTAAAAGGGCTACAGATGGGGGGCCAGATCGATCTCCCATTAATTGTAGATCGATCCTTTGTGCAAAACAGGGCAATTTCACGTGAAATAGCCAAGGCAAGATTAATCTCCCTATCAAGCAGATCGATCTCCCCAATGATTAGATCAATCTGCATTTGCCTTTGCCAAGCCCAGATCGATCTTTCCTTAAGTGTAGATCGATCTCCTTAAGTTTCTGCCAAAGAGAGATCGATCTTTTCCCTATTGAACAGATCAATCTCATTCGGTAATGCCTGAACATTTCAAGAGCAAAAACCAAGAACAGATCGATCTCCTCACCCTTTTTCTATATAAACCCGACGACAAAAAGCTTCAATCTTCAGGAAACTTGATCTCTCTCCATTTTCACCCAAATACTAAGCTTTCTCTCTCTAGGATACCCACATTTTCCATAAAGATTTGAGGAAAAGACATTTAAGCAAAGTTGTTCACCTTGGAGAGGAGAACAACATATCTTGAAGTCAACATCCAACTCATTGGATTGAAGGATCTAAGGAGTCTTCCAAACTTGAAAGAGAACTTCAAATGTGTTTACCTAAATGATGTTATGGGTAGATTGGTGTGCATTTCAATGGTTGAAACTGCCTAGGATATAATGAACCAACAATGACCTAGAAATATGATGGTGTGAGAAATGAAATATGGTGGAGTTAATGATGAATGGGATATCTTAAGGTGATAATGGTGTTGTGAGTATGATTTTAAGATGGTGGTGTGAAATGAATTGTGAGATTGACCAAATAGTAAAATGTACATATATGGCATTGGTGAAATGTATGAATGAATGAGAGAATTAAGGGTAGAGTATGCAGTCCCAAGTACCTAATAAGTAACTAAGGGAGTTACTAGATAAATTAGCTAGAAATGGCATCACAATGGCCAAATACAATAGTGGGCCAACCTTAACAAAAAAGACTCAATGAGATATGCTGACTAGTTGAAGTCGGAATGTGAGTTAGCTATATTAACTCAGGTAATTAGTGAATGATTTTAGCTCCCGAGGATACATCTGGAGCAAATTGAGCCCAATCGCGAGAAACAGCAAAGGAAGAGAGTCGCTCCCAAGTAAATTGAGGTAAGAAAATTGTGTGGACTCATAGAGGTATCTGTGCACATTTTGGGCGCATTAAGGCTTTCTAGAATATTAGAGGAAATAGGAATGAAATGGGTGTTTGAAGGGTAAAGAAATGGAATTTGAGAAATGTGCATGATGCTTTGAAAACCCTTTTATCGATTTTTAGCATAAGAGTGGTAGGGTGGCTAGCATTTGAAATAAATTTGCATGGGAAATAACTTGATTTGGTTGTTATAACCATGTTTTGCAAAGGATGAGCCACCTACATGAGTTTGTGGAAATGAAACGTGCTAGAGCATTGCTCGCATGAGATTTGACATGTTTACACATGCATTAGTGCTGGAGTAATACTCGCACTAGAGTCCTACATGGATTTTATGACATTGTGCTGGAGCCTAGCTCGCACTTGTTTTCACACGAGTTTTGACATGGTGTTGGAGCATAGCTCTCACTAGATGTCCATCATACTTGTTTTCGTGCTTGAGACTACTCGTACATGGTTTTGTGACATGTTGGGAGCCGTGCTAGGAGCTTCGGGTAGGCTATGTGCTACGCCGATTAAATAGGCTCGCACGTGCGTATTGAGATTTGGCAGGATATTTTGTGATGATATAGGTCAATCGAGTACGTTGTACCATGCAAGTAGCATGGGGTATGCTGTACCGTGTGTGATATTATTATATATGCCGTCTTCAGACGATGGATTTGGCTATGGATCGACGGGTTGGACCTGACCCACCTCCCGTGCTAAAGCAGATAGAGGTGATACCCTGCACACTAGGATCCGTGTAGCCTGGGATCACAGAGGATATGACCATAGTCTTAGAGGATATTTCCCTTCTTATATTGTATGCCTATCTCACATGTCTATTGATGAATGATAAATCCATGTTTTTGAAATGTGTTTTATGGGTCAGGATAGTCCATGAGAGGGGTCGAGTCCTGACGAGTGAATAATTTTGTAATGGCTTGTGTTATGAGTTGGAAATGTTTTAAGTGCACGTTGCATGATGATTTACCATGCTTTGACCTTGATTACACATGATGATTTTTCCATGCTATACTTTAATAACTGTGCACTGATTTACATAGCATGATTTGCTTTACATGGCATAGACACAAGCATGAGCACACGTTCTGAAGTATGACATTAAATATGTGGTTTAAGCATGGCATCATGATCACGTAGATAGTACAGTTATCTACCTGTTCGCATGATTGCCTTACTGAGCACATGGTTTGCTCACCCTCTATTTTTCCCCTCTACAGAGCATTTACAGTAGATAGAGAGAGCGACTGAGGATTGGATTTTTGGTGTCCGCTGCATCCCATCACACGAGGTATACACATTTGTATGGTTTTTGTATCTAGATATGTACAAGCATAGTAACATCTTTTAATGTAATTTTGGGGATATAGAGAGTTTGTAAACACCTGTAAATGATAACTCTGATTAAGAAATACAAGTGTTTACTTTTAAATGAATTGAATTTTTAAATGATTTGGTTGGATGAGATTGACATCGATACACAGCCTAACTGTTGGTGGTGTAGCTGTTCACGATCAGATAAAGTAAAGGTAAAGATTAATCAAGAAATAACGGGTCAAATATTAAATTTAAAAATGCTAAAACTTGTAGTGGATTTCGGTGGTTTAAGGGTCGTGATAGCTAGAGCTTAGCTCACACTAGTTTTCACATGGATTTTATGACATTGTGCTAGAGCCTAGATCGCACTAGTTTTCATATGCATTTTGACATGGTGATGGAGCATAGTTCGCACTAGATGTCAACTACACTTGTTACCGTGCTAGAGATTACTCGCACGTGGTTTTATGACATGTTGGGAAAAACTTGACACGCTCAAAAGGTATTATCCGCAAGTGTACGAGTCGTACAAGTAATAATGGGATTTGAGTCCTGAGTTATCGTCCCACAGAGAAGTTGACTAGCCTAATTAAGTATCGGTTAATCTTACCCTAAGTATATCCTAGCAAATTATGAAGTTTTGATTATCGGTGGTCCACTAAGTTTGAAATTAAAAATACTGAAAATAATAAAACTATAAAATAAAGAAAATAAAACCGAACTAAGATTTACTTACCGGAGCTCCACGCAATTAAAAGCAAATACCTACGAAAATAATTAAACAGTTAAGATTAATTAACGCAATTAAAATAAAAAGCAAAAATGAAAATAAAGAAACAAGATTAGTTAAACTAAAATTAAACAAGCCTAACATAAAAAGTGCATGTAATTAAATTAATAAAAATTGTAAATTAAACTAAACTAAAATTTAATGGAAATAAAGACTAAATTAAAAATGCATGAATCACATTCTAAATGCAACTAAACTAAAATAAAATCCTAAAACATATAATATAAAATTAACTACTAACTAAAAATTAAAACTAAAAATTAAATTAACAACTAAAACATTAGAATTAACCTACAATTATCAACTAACAACTAACCTATATTGACAACTAAATAAAGCAAAATAATATAAATGCAATAAGTAATAAAGTATAAAAGAAAGGATGTGGCCAAACATGGCCTTAACAAATTTGGAAACCAAGAAAGTGGTCTCGACTGCACTGTACACTGCCTTATCCATTTTCATGTTTATTTCAAGGCATTCTTGGTCTCGGCTACTGTCACGCTGTACTCTGCTTCTCGGTTTTTACCAGACATTGCTCTAGGCAAGGTCTGCTTCTGCTGTTTCTGCCCTGTATTGCTTTTGCATCCAGCCACCACGTACTGCTGTAGCTCTATACACTGTCCTCTCCATTTTTGTTCTGCCCAGGCGTGTCTCGGTTCCAGGTGCTCACGGGTCCAGCTACTGGCATGCTGCATTCTGCTTCTTGGTTTTGCAATTTGCTGTTGCTCCAGGCATTCTCGGTTCTGTGAAGTCCTGTAATGATAAAATAGCTTGAAACAGAAACACGAAGCAACACAGCATTATACCGAGAAACAGAGAAATGTGCAGACCAGAAAGCAAAATAAAGTCATACGGAAAGGGTAAAAGTAATATAGACCAGGTCGTTGAGTGCAAATCGGGACTAGAAGAAACTTGAGCTAAAAACAAAATAACAAATGGCAGTAAGATAGTAAGCTAAAGCTAGAACCGAAATCTTAATGACTTTCACAGTTAAATAGTTGAAGAAATGGCCACTGTCACCGGCATCTCCTTCCCCCCTTTACAGTCCATCTGAACTCTAGAAAATTAAAGGAATAAAACTACTAACTAAGCAACCCCAGACTAGCACCTAGGAAATAAAGCTATGTAATAAAACTGAAAAGTAAAGTAAATGAAGTTAACAAGATGAAATCAAAAGCAAAATGAACCATGGGGCTGCAAAGAGAATGAAAAACTAACTTGAAAAGGTTGTAAAAATAACATTGGAAATTGTTTGTGAACAGTAAAAATAAATGGGAACTAAACGGAAAAGTGAAGCTTGAAAACAAGGAAAAATAAATTAAAACTATTCTAACACTACTCCTAACTTACTCATATTCCTACTTACTTCTACTCCTACTCCTAAATTATATTCTTTTTCAATTGCTATCCATGTCTTATTTGTACACACAAAAAGGGTATAGTTGTAATTTCTACATCCTAGATGAGTTGACATTGTTTGGCCACTTGTCTTCATACCATTAGCTCCTTGAAAAGATATTTCCATGTCATTTGTCTTCTTGTCCATTAGATGTGCTAAGTGGCATGGCTCGTGTTATCCGCATGGTCCAATCTCGGTTTTAGCCAAATTTCGATCTATTTTCTACTGACATATTCAAAATTCATCTGGATTTAATTTATCTGCAAACATGAGAATTTTAATTAAATAAAGGGGATAATTAACAAAATAAATTGGGGATTTAAATAATTAATTAGGAAATTAAGCACAAATAATTCTAAAAAAATAGAATTATCACACTCCCAAACTTGAGCTTTTGCTTGTCCTCAAGCAAAACAAAATAATTGTAGGAATGACAAGTACAAAACACAATAATTTCCCCAATGTTATCCTCAAAGAAAAAGTACAGACTATGATCTTAAAGACTCATAATTACAAAGTCCAACATTTAGAATCATTCAATCATGAGTCCTAACCCAAATTGGACTCCTCATTAGTGTGTGAAAAATGTCAAAGTCACTTCACAGTACATTATCTGGATTAGATTATGCAAACACAGTGAATGCAAAGTCAATGACATGTGATCATCCCCATAAGTTTGTTTTTCACTTCTCTTTCCACTAATGTAGTCACACTTAATCAAAGATCAATAGGACTTCATTAAACTTGTAATGTAAGGCTGGGGCTAAGGTATGATAAAGTCGATTTAGGTTTAATTACCCCTTAACATGCATTACTTCTAGGATCTTAATGTAAGAGCTCAAATCATTTCCCCCAAACTTATTTATTTCACTAAACTTTTTATTCTATTTTTGTATTTTCTTATTTCTTCTTTTATTTTTCTTTTTTTTTTTCACATTTGTTTTTATACATACTCCTTCACTATCACTTAATACCCATATAGCTCACAATATATCCTAATGAATTTTCATGCTTTTGGGGTAAGGGATAGAAAAAAAGTATTTAAGCTAAGGAAAATTTTGCCGGAATATATACAGAGAAGAGCTTATTTGGCCTAGATGGGTGACTAGGGGTAGAGAATATGTACAAGGATATCTAGAAAGACTCAAACGATCCAAAGATGGCCTAAATCATCTCCCTAATTAAGAGTGATCTCATATTTCGCCTCGAGATTATATCAAACAAATTCTAGAATATGATGCAAAAAATCAACTAAACAAATGCACTCCTAGGTCCACATAAGCTTTCTCTAAATAAATATATAGATTCATGACATGACATGTGCGTAAGATGAGGAAATCACAATCAGCATCAAAGACAAATTCAAGAATTCAACTTCATGCTTTTCCTATAATCATGCTTCTCAGTCAATCAAAATCAGACTTAATCATGGGGTCATATCATCGGAATATGGGAAAACTACATGTTAACCACTCAATCATCCCAAAATCAAACAGTTTAAGCTCATATTTTTGAAAAAAAATTAAAATTTTTTTCAATTTTGCCCAAATTTTCGAAAAGTGCTTAGGTGATATTCCCTCCCCCAAACTTAAAGTGCACAATGTCCTCAGTATGCAGATAATATAAGCAATTAAGCTCAAGAACAGAGTACTCCCCTATATGATGTTGATGAACAATCGAAGCTTGATTGAAAGCATAATACTATAAGAGAAATCTGTAAAATAAACAAATAAAGAAACAGCAGGAAAGAAAAAGAACTTTATACAAAGTGTAAAAGAAAATATAGCCACTTCAAATGTAGCTGAAGAAAACAACACTCAGCAGCAGGGTGAAGAGTAGGAGGACCAGCCAGAGTGGTGACAAAATGTTAACAGTTAAATCCTCTTGAGCTCTATTTACTTCCCTCCTTCTTTTGGATTTCTTATGTTCAAGCCTTTTATCCTCCTCAATATCCATTTTAAAACACTTTTGAGAGTCATCAGGGAGCTTTAAAGGTTTGAAAACATTAAACTTCACTTCTTGATCCTGAACTCTCACTGTCAGTTCCCCTTTTTGTACATCAATTAAAGTTCCACCAGTCGCTAGGAAAGGTCTACCTAGTATGATGGGGACTTCCCTGTCTTCCTCTATGTCTAAAACAATAAAATTCGTAGGGAAAACAAATTTGTCCACCTTTACTAAAACATCCTCAATGACCCCCTTCAGATATTTAATTGATCGATCAGCTAGCTGAAGGGTCACTGTGGTAGGCTTGATATCCCATATTCCTAACTTTTGGTAGATTGACCAAGGCACCATATTTATGCTAGCTCCTAGATCACACAGGGCTCTACCAAAGAACATATTTCCAATAGTGCAGGGTATGGTAAAACTCCCGGGATCCTTGAGCTTGGGGGTAATTTCCTCTGGATAATTGCACTACATTCTCCAGTTAAAGCCACCGTCTCATAATCTTCCATTCTTCTCTTCCTCGAGAGGATATCCTTTAAAAAATTCACATAACTTGGCATTTGCTCTAAGGCATCTGCGAAAGGAATGTTGATGTGAAGTTTCTTAAAAACCTCAAGAAATTTAGCAAATTGTCATTCCATCTTTTGATCTTAGAACCTCTGAGGAAAAGGTACTGGTGGTCTAACTAGAGGCAATGTAGTGGGAACCAGTGTAGAATCAGAGGACGAGGAAGGCAATGGAGTAGAAGAAGGTATAGATGAAGAAACGCCTAGCTTTGATTCCATTGTAGCCTGATCTTTAGGTTCCTGCTCTTTCTGAACTGCCTCGTTAGAACTTAAAGATTCTTCAACTATGTGCTGTTCAGGTTAGGACTTAACTTGTGGATCATCTAGCTCTCTACCACTCCTAAGGGTGATGAATTTAGCGTGTTCCTTATCCTCCTTTTGCCTAACAGGGTTAACTTCAGTATTACTAGGAAGGGTCCCTTGTGGATGCTGGCTAAGAGCACTAGCTATTTGTCCAACCTGAACTTCTAAGTTTTTAATTGAGGCAACTTGATTTTGCAGGATAGTTATGAACATCTCCTCTAGTGTAGGCTTCTTCTCAGCTACTGGTGCGTGGTAATGTTGGGGCTACATAGGTTGTGGTGGTGGTGGTGGTTGATGGAAGTGAGGTGGATGATACTGAAATGGAGGTGGGGATGGATGATGTGGTGGATGGTATGGAAATTACGGCTATGGTGGTACCTAAACCGGTGGAGCTTGAAAATTAGGGGGTCCTACAGATATGGAGTTAGAAGTTTGCCATTGGTTTTGGCTCCAGGAGAAGTTCCTCCACCCTGGATTATAGGTGTTCAAAAAAGGGTTGTTCTGTTGCTTAGGGGGGCAACATACTGAACCGATTCTAAGTTGAGCAGACACCTATCAACAGAGTGGGTACCACTACACAGTTCCCAGGAAAGAAAAGGACTTTAGACAGAATAAATCGGATTAGGACTGGAGGAAGGATTATGCTGGGTAGTACTGAGCGACTCTATCTTCTTCGTAAGATTAGCGATTTGAGAGGTCAAGGTAGACAGCGTGTCGAGCTCATACATACCCGTTGACTTCTTTGGTAATTGCCTCTCCGAGGACCATAAATAGTTGTTAGCAGCCATCTTGTCCAAGAGCTCATAAGCTTCCTCCTCTATTTTACACATTAGTACTCCACCGCAGCAGCATCAACAATGGTCCTATTCTGGCTTGTAAGTCCGTTGTGGAATGTTTGGACTTGCAACCACAAAGGTAGGCCATGGTGAGGGCACTTCCTAAGAAGCTCCTTATATCGTTCCCATGCTTCGTGAAGAGATTCAGAGTCGAACTGGGCAAAGGAAGATATATCGCTACGGAGTTTGACCATTTTAGAGGGAGGGAAAAACTTAGATAGAAATTGATGGGCTAACTCGTCCCATGTAGAAATGGATCCTGGAGGTAAGGAGGTCAACCAGTGTCGTACCCTATCCCTAAGTAAGAAGGGGAATAGTCTAAGCCTAAGCACATCATCAGATAATCTATTGCGCTTGAAGGTGTTACACAAGTCCAGGAATTGCCCGAGGTGAGCATGTGGGTCATCGTGTGGGAGCCCACTGAACTGCAATGAAGTCTGGATCATCTGGAGCATGGAAGACTTAATTTCATAATTATTAGCAGGGACAGCTAGTCGCCTAATGTCGGTATAATATCCTCCAATAATCGGCATTGCATAATCTCTAACGGTCCTAATTTCCCTATTTTCTGCCATGGTGAATTGCAGTGGAGCTATTAATTTCCTAGAGTCCTTTCGAATTTTTCTAAGAGTTCGTTCAATTTCAGGATCTAGAGGAAAGCAATCAAAACTTCTGGCTCTAATCATGTAAACATCAAAAAGTCCTTAGAAAATTTTTTAAGTTTTTATTTATTTATATAATTATGCGAACATTAACTAAACTAAACTAAGGATCTAAATATTTACAACCTAAATATTTACAAGCTAGAATTACACCTAAGCATAATTTCACCGATATTAATTAATGACTAATTAAAACTTCCCTGGCAACGGCGCCAAAAACTTGACACGCCCAAAAGGTATTGTCCGCAAGTTCACGGGTCGTACAAGTAATAATGAGATTTGAGTCCCGAGTTATCGTCCCACAGAAAAGTTGACTAGCCTAATTAACTACCGGTTAATCTTACCCTAAGTATATCCTAGCAAATTATGAAGTTTTGATTATCGGTGGTCTACTAAGTTTGAAATAATAAAACTATAAAATAAAGAAAATAAAACCGAGCTAAGATTTACTTACCGAGCTCCACGCAATTAAAAGCAAATACCTACGAAAATAATTAAACAGTTAAGATTAATTAACGCAATTAAAATAAAAAGCAAAAATGAAAATAAAGAAACAAGATTAGTTAAACTAAAATTAAACAAGCCTAACATAAAAGGTGCATGTAATTAAACTAAAAAAAATTGCAAATTAAACTAATCTAAAATTTAATGGAAATAAAGACTAAATTAAAAATGCATGAATCACATTCTAAATGCAACTAAACTAAAATAAAATCGTATAACATATAATATAAAATTAACTACTAACTAAAAATTAAAACTAAAAATTAAATTAACAACTAAAACATTAGAATTAACCTATAATTATCAACTAACAACTAACCTATATTGACAACTAAATAAAGCAAAATAATATAAATGCAATAAGTAATAAAGTATAAAAGAAAGGATGAGGCCAAACATGGCCTTAACAAATTTGGAAACAAAGAAAGTGGTCCCAACTGCACTGTACACTGCCTTCTCCATTTTCATGTTTATTTCCAGGCATTCTCGATCTCGGCTACTGTCACGCTGCACTCTGCTTCCCAATTCTGACTAGACACTGCTCCAGGCAAGGTCTGCTTCTGCTGTTTCTGCCCTGTGTTGCTTCTGCATCCAACCACCACGTACTGCTGCGACTCTATACACCGTCCTCTCCATTTTTGTTCTGCCCAGGCGTGTCTCGGTTCCAGGTGCTCACGGGTTCTGCTACTGGCATGTTGCACTCTGCTTCTCGGTTCTGTGTAGTCCTGCAATGATAAAATAGCTTGAAATGGAAACATGAAGCAACACAGCATTATACCGAGAAACAAAGAAATGTGCAAACCAGAAAGCAAAATAAATTCATACGGAAAAGGTAATAAGTAATACAGACCATGCAAATCGAGACTAGAAGAAACTTGAGCTAAAAAAATAAAATAACGAACGACAGTAAGATAGTAAGCTAAAGCTAGAACCGAAATCTTAATGAGTTGCACAGTTAAATAGTTAAAGAAATGGCCACTGTCACCGGCATCTCCTTCCCCTCTTTACTGTCCATCTGAACTCTAGAAAATTAAAGGAATAAAACTACTAACTAAGCAACCCCAGACTAGCAACTAGGAAATAAAGCTATGTAATAGAACTGAAAAGTAAAATAAATGAAGTTAACAAGATGAAACCGAAAGCAAAATGAACCATGGGGGCTGTAAAGAGAATGAAAAACTAACTTGAAAAGCTTGTAAAAATAATAATGGAAATTGTTTGTGAACAGTAAAAATAAATGGGAGTTAAACGGAAAAGTGAAGCCTAAAAACCAGGAAAAATAAATTAAAACTATTCTAACACTACTCCTAACTTACTCCTATTCCTACTTACTTCTACTCCTACTCCTAAATTACATTCTTTTTCAATTGCCATCCATGTCTTATTTATACACATAAAAGGGGTATAATTGTAATTTCTACATCTTAGATGAGTTGACATTGTTTGGCCACTTGTCTTTACACCATTGGCTCCTTGAAAAGATATTTCCATGTCATCTGTCTTCTTGTCCAATTAGATGTGCTAGGTTGCGTGGCTCGTGTTGTCCGCGTGGTCCAATCTCGATTTTAGCCAAATTTTGGTCCATTTTCTACCGAAATATTCAATATTCATCTGGATTTAATTTATTTGCAAACATGAGAATTTTAATTAAATAAATGGGATAATTAACAAAATAAATTGAGGATTTAAATAATTAATTAGGAAATTAAGCACAAATAATTCTAAAAAAATAGAATTATCAAAGCCGCGCTGGGAGCTTCGGGTAGCCTGTGTGCCATGCCGATTAAATAGGCTCGCACGTGCTTATTGAGATGTAGCAGTGTATGATATAATGACATGGGTCCACGGAGTACGTTGTACCATGCAAGTAGCATGGAGTACGCTGTACCGTGTGTGATATTATATATATGCCGTCTTCGGACGATGGATACTCTGCTATGGACCGATGGGTTGGATGTGACCCAACTCCCGTGCGAAAGCAGATAGAGGTGATACCCCGCACACTAGGATCCGTGTAGCCCGGGATCACAAAGGATATGGCCTTAGTCCTATTTATTACCCTTATTGATATTATATGCCTATCTCACATGTCTATTGTTGAATGAGAAATCCATGTTTTGAAATGTGTTTTGTGGGTCTGGATAGTCCATGGGAGGGGCTGAGTCTTGACAAGTGATGATTTTGTATCGGTTTGTGTTGAAATTTGATATGCTTGATAAGTGCACTGTGCATGATTATTTACCATGCCTTGATTTTGATTTACGCATGATGATTTTCCATGCTATGTTTTGAGAACCATGCACTGATTTAAATAGCATGAATTACTTTACATGCCATGAACACAAGCATGAGCATACGTTTTGGAGTATGACAAATAAATATGTGATTTAAGCATGACATCACGACCACGTAGATAGTACAGTTATCTACCTGCTCACATGATTGCCTTACTGAGCGCGTGGTTTGCTCACCCCACTTATTTTCCCCCTCTACAGAGCACTTACAGTAGATAGAGAGCGATTGAGGATTGGATTTTGGTGTCCGATGCATCCCATGAAACAAGGTTTATACATTTGTATAGTTTTTGTATCTAGACATGTCAAAGCATAGTAATATCTTTAAATGTAATTTTTGGGGATGTAAAGGATCATAAAAACATGTAAACCGCAACTCTGATTTAGAAATACAAGTGTTTACGTTTAAATGAATTGTAAATTGAAATGATTTGGTTGGATAAGGTTGACACCGATACACAGCCCAACTGTTGGAGGTGTAGCTGTTCATGATCAGGTAAGGTAAATGTAAATGTCAGGACCCGTTCTCAATCCCTGACTTAACCAAAAATCACTACAAATTTTTTGCATTTTTTAACTTACCTTTCCTCTCTTCAATGGTTGGGCTATGATTCGATGTCAGACTCCTCGCTTACCACATCATCCAATATCATACATACATGTCAACATACTATTACTGACTGTACTTGCTTTTATCATACATGTAAGATTTTATAAAATCTAATATAAATACATTCCCCATAATATATATCGTATACATCACTGTGCTGTTTCTATGTTTAGATACACAACTGTACATAATAGGTATACCTGGCGATCGATAGGAATTAGCAGTGGACTCAGGAATACGATCCCTCGATAGCTCTCGCTCTACTAACGCTCTGTAGAGAGATGTAAAGAAAGGGGGGTGAGCATACAACGCGCTCAGTAAGGAAATCAGGCAAGCAAGTAGATATCTACATTATCTACTCAAAATAATGCTATGCCTTGAAAACATTATTTCCTTTACTCACTTTAAAAGCATGTCTTTAAATATAATATATATACTTGTACAGATTAAATTCCATGTACAGAAATCATGCTTTCTTTCTCAAATGTAGGCATGTAGTGCAAAACAATGCATCTTTATATAAATCATGCCTTTATGTAAATCATGCCATGTATATTTAAATCACAATAAATATGGCATTAAATAATTCACAACACAAAATCGGAGTCCGACCCATCCCTCAGGTCTGTCCGCAATTTAAATCAGTTAATCAATGTGATATATCATGTGAGACTCTGTGGTTAAATACAAATAATATCCTGGACTATGATCATATACGAAATGTGATCCCAAGCAACACAGTACTCGGTGTGCGGGGCATCACTGCTGCAACGGGAGGATGGTCAGTCCACTACATCCGTCAGCTATGCGTAACACACGGTACAACGTACTCCTCGTGCCCCGGGCACGGTACAAAGTACACCCGTGGACCCTACATCACAGCCAGGGTGCCTGCCATAGGACTTAGCCCTCGGAACCATGGAATATCAACATCACAGTCAGGGTGCCTAACATAGGTCTTAGCCCTCGCACCTGTGGAATATCATACCACATCTCTAATACCCTTATGCTGGCCATCCTCTCAAAATGTGACACTCAGTCACACGAAAATGTGGCATGGGTGGGTAACATGTAATTAATATCACATACAGTGCGCGTCCTCGAGTGCGACACACAGTCGACACTACGCTCGAACACTGTTTCACATCACAAACTCAACTCTAGTGCGAGTAAACCTCCAGCAACTAGGTCAATGCATAGTTCATGTATTAAATCAAGTATGAGCAATAGCTCCAGTACCATGCTATGCATAATATCAAATCAAGTACGAGCAATAGCTCCAGTACTATGTCATGTATAAACCATGAAGAATCGAGTACGAGCAACGCTCTAGTATTCTGTCATGTATCTCATGTAAAACTCGAGTACGAGCTAATCGCTCCAGCACTCTGTCATGCATATATCATTTAAAGCTGAGTACGAGTAAAACTCCAGTACTCTATCATGCATGTCATGGAAATCTAGTGCGTATCAAAATCCAGCACTAATGTATGTGGAAAACATATGAAATCCAGTGCGAGCTCTGCTCTAGCACGATTCATTCTCACATAATATTATAGATGACTCTTTAAAAAGGGATTGTTTAAAATATTAAAATCAGCACTATAAAGTGTGCTTAAGTCACATCAACCTTAAAATCATTAGCCCATCTATTTATTTTCATGCTAAACAACAATTAAACACTCACAATAGTAGTTTCCATGCTTTTTGCAACTTTTCACAAAAGTTGACTTTTTGACTAACTAGGGGTAAAATCGTAATTTGCCACTATCGAGTCTCAATAATTATTATTCACTTTCTCTGACCCTCAGAGTTTTTAAGTGAATGTAAAAGCAGACGAAAATACGTGCAGGTATCTCTAACTACTCACAAAAGTCCCTTACCTCGGATCACGTCAAGTGACCTCACTTCCTCGGTGCTGCAACTCTCGCAGTCCGATCAGTTCTCAATGGTCCATTTTCCCTTAATGGGCATTAATAATCCTTAATGGGCCTTAATCTGTATTAAGCCCGTTTTCCACTTATTATTTCCCTTCATCAGGGTCTATCGACTCATTGGGTCTATCAATATCCATCGGGCTTTATTCAAAGCTCTTTGGATAGCCCGTATATCATTTACGACATTTAATTCAAAATTTCGAATATAATTCACTAAATATGGAATTTAATCCGAAATGCGTAAAATAAATCTTAAATACGCAATAATCACATAATTTATCGTAAATGAACTTTACTTACCCGAGAATATGCGATGGTACGCAAATCGAAGTTCGATCGGGCTTCCGTTCGGAATTTATCGTCGAACTGCACAATTTATTATATTTAACTTCGGGTCAATTTCTGATTAAATATAATTTAAATAAATTCATCAGAAATTAAATCAATCACTTTTGACCTCGTATTGACTTATCCGAAGTCCGGTGAAATCCCAAAAATTTCCCTTTTCCTTTTTCTTTCTTTTTCCTCTTTTCCCCCTTTTTTCCTTGGCTGAACCGGTCCGGTCCGGTTCAGCGCAGAACCTTCTCCCCTGAACCGCCGACCGGTTCAGGCATCCTTTGGTCATGCCGGCGTATTCCAGCCGGTTCCCGACGCATCACCACCGCCGTTCGGCGCTCCTAAGCCTAGGTAACACTCGGCTGGGCTCAATCGGGACCAAGCACCGCTGATGGCCGCCGGATTCGTCTTTTCCTCCGCGGCCTTCTCCTCTTCGATTCGCCGGCGTCCGACGTCGGTGGAGGGCGTGACCAGTGCCGATGGGTGCGCACGGTCCTGCTCTTCCTTTTTCGGCCTCTTTCCTGGCCGTGGGGTCGCCGGTAGTGGCCGTCCGGTGGTCTTCTTCTTCCTCGGCTTCCACGCGGTTTCCCCTCTTTTCTCTCTCCCCGATTTCTAACTTTCAGATTTCCTTTTTTTTATAATATATTATTATTATTATTTTTATTATAAAATAATAATAAAAATCCCAAAAATATCCCATAAATATCCCAAAAATATCTAAAAATATCTCCAAAAATCATATTAAATTCATTTAATCCGTTAATGAATTTATCAGTTCGATTTTACCTTTTCGGTTATTTTTCCACTATTTTTTGGCTCATTTTTCGAGGTGAAAATTCTGATAAATTCTAATAGATTTATATCTTGATCAATTGGGCTCGAAATTAAATATTTTCTTCGATTTTGATCAAGATTCCTCAATTTCATATTTTTAATGAAATTGTCTTATCGAAATTATACTGAATTTCAATCATTTGACTGTTTTACCCCTGCACTCGTTCGGGAATCAACTTAACCCTTATCTCGCTGTTATGTAGCTTACATGCATTTTTAATTTCTTAATTATTCGATTGCATGTTAGTAAATACTCTTCTTATGATTCAACTATGTAATAAAGTGTTCATACACATAGGAATCATAAGGAACAAGCTACATACAAAATCCGGGTCTGACAGTAAAGAACAAACAATAAGAATTGGATTAAATAATAATTGATATATGAAAAATGAAAAATTTGTAGTGGATTTTCAGAGGATTGAGGGTCATGACATTAATTATATCATTATTTCATTATGGTCCACAATAATGACTTGTTAAGTCTTTTCCTGTTAATATAAAACAATAATGTATACATATCATCATAGAACAGGAAAACATAAAAGTATCAGAAACATATCATTGAGCTCAAAGTGTCACTATAAAACATCATTACAATCAAGACCCATCCTAAGAACATGTTCCTTAAATAACTTAGGTTGTAAACCCTTTGTTAATGGGTCAACAATCATGAGATCAATACTAATATGTTGAATGGACACTGTTTGTTTCTGAACCTCCTCCTTAACGGCAAAATACTTTAATTCCATATGCCTGGCACCTCTAGAGTATTTGTCATTCTTCAAGAAGAATACTGCTGCGGAGTTATCACAGTAAATTTCCAATGGCTTGGTAATGGTGTCGACAACCTCAAGTCCTAAAATAAAGTTTCGCATCCATAATGCATGAATTGTAGCTTCAAAGAAAGCTACAAATTCTGCTTCCATTGTAGATAAAGCGGTGACAGTTTGTTTCACATTTTTCCATAAAACTGCACCTTCTGCTAATAGAAACAGAAAACCAAAAATGGACTTCCTGCTGTTAAGACATCCAGCAAAGTCTGAATCTGTGTATCCAACTACTTCCAGTTGATCAAATCTCATATATGTGAGCCTGTAATTCTTCATTCCTTGCAGGTACCTCAAAATCTTTGTAGCTTTCCAGTGATCAATTCCAGGATTACTTTGATACCTGCCTAACTTCCCAACCGTAAAACTTATATCCGGTCTAGTACAGGTCTGCAGGTACATCAAACTCCCAACAACAAAGGTATAAAGAATTGATTCCATTTCCTTTCGTTCCAATTCATTCTTCAGACATTACATGAGACTAAATTTATAGCCCTTTTGAAGGAGATGAACATTTACTCATGTTAAACTTTTCGAGAATTTTATTGATATATGCTTTCTGAGAAGGCCTATTATTCCTTCTGATCTTTTCCAGAATATTTCTATTCCAATCACATAAGAAGCCTCTCCCATATCTTTCATCTCAAAATTCTCAGATAGAAAATCTTTAGTTTCATGCAGTATACTTAAATCATTTGCTGTAAGCAAAATATCATCAACATATAAGACTAAAAATATAAACTTTCACCCACTGATCTTTTGGTATATAAAACGATCAACAATATTTTCCTTAAAACCAAATGACTAATAATGGTATTGAACTTAATATACCATTGTCGGGAACCTTGTTTTAGTCCATATATTGACTTTTTAAGTTTACACACTATTTGACCTTTGCTTCATATGAAAAAACCTTCAAGTTGATCCATGTAAACTTGCTCTTCTAGATCTCTATTCAGAAAGGCAGTTTTCATATCCATTTGGTGTAACTCCAAATCATATTGAGCCACCAATGTCATAATTATTCTTAGTGAATCTTTCTTAGATACAGGAGAGAATGTTTATGTATAATCAATGTCATCTTTCTGAGTATAATCCCTAGCAACAAGTCTGGTTTTATAACATTCTACCTTAACTTTTGAGTCACGTTTGGTCTTAAAGACCCATTTACAACCGACTCTTTTACATCCTTCAGGCAATTCAACGAGATCCCAAACTTTATTTTGGTACATGGATTTTAACTCTTTCCTCATAATATCAATCCATTTAGCAGATTCTAAACTCTCTATGGCTTGTGAAAAGATAACTATATCTTTATCAATCCCAAGATCAAAGTCTGATTCCTGTAAATAAATCACATAGTCTTATGGAATAGCTGATCTCTTTTCCCTTTGAAATCTCCTTAACATTATTCATTGTGATTCATTTGTATTCGACCTTTCCTCATTAGGTGGAATATCAGATCCTTGATCGTCATAGGGTCTGACATCAGATTGTGGAGGTGTATCATTGTTCAAATGTTGACCAATATTGTTGTCACGTTCCACAAGTGTTGGGACAACATTAATGTCAATTGTGAATTTTAGATTAATAATGGATAAAGGTACATTCACCCTTATCTCTTTTATTTCCACATCTTGACGTTCTACACTCCCACTGACTTCAACATTCTCAAGGAATTTAGCAGTACCAGTTTCAATTATTCTTGGACTATGGTTTGGACAATAAAACCTATATCCCTTGGATTTCTCAAGATAACCAATAAAGTATCCACTTACAGTTCAAGAATCCAATTTTTTCTCTAGTGGATTATACACTTTTGCTTTCACTGGGAAACCCCAAACATGTAGGTACCTTAAACTTGGTTTCCTTCCCATCCACAATTCAAAAGGTGTCTTTTGAACCGCTTTAGTTGGAACTCTATTCAATAAATAAGCTTTGGTTTTTAGTGCATGCATCCATAAGGATTTGGATAAGGAAGAGTTACTCATCATGCTCCTAACTATATCCATTAAGGTCTGATTTCTCCTTTTTGCTACACCATTTTGTTGAAGTGTACTTGGCATAATATATTATGCACATATGCCACGTTTTTCAAGGACTTTTGTCACGACCGTCATCCGTGACATAACCACTAATTTTTCGCATTTTTAACTTACCTTTCCTCTCATTAATGGTTGGGCTGTGATTCGATGTTAGCTTCCTCGCATACCATATCATCCATACATGTCAATATACTTTGACTTTAACTTCTTTTATAATACATGTAAGATTATATAAAATCTAATACAAATACATTCCCCATAATATATATTGTATACATCACTGTGCTATTTCAATGTTTAGATACATAACCGTACAAAGTATGTATACCTGTCGATCGATAGGAAATAGCAACGGACAATAGGAGAACTATCCCTTAAATGCTCTCACTCTACTGCTGATGCTCTGTAGAGAGATGTAAAAGAAAGGGGGTGACCATACAATGCGCTCAGTAAGGAAATTAGGCAAGCAAGTAGACATCTACACTATCTACTCAAAATGATGCTATGCCTCAAAACGTTATTTCCTTCGCTCATTTTGAAAGCATGTCTTTAAATATATATATATATATATATATATATATATATATATACTTGTACAAATTAAATCCCATGTACAGAAATCATGCTTTCTTTCACAAATGTAGGCATGCAGTGCAAAACAATGCATCTTTATAATATCACAATGCCATTAGATAAATCATGCCATGTATGTTTAAATCACAGTAAATATGGCATTTAAATCATTCACAATAATCGGATTTCGACCCATCCCTCAGGTCTATCCGTAAATAAATCAATCAATCAGGTGATATATCATGTGAGACTCAGTGGTGAATACAACTAGTATCCTAGACTATGATCATATCCGACAATGGTGATCCCAGGCAACACAGATCTCGGTGTGCGGGGCATCACCGCTGTAATGGGAGGGGGGTCAGTCCATCACAACCGCCAGCTATATCCTCCTGAACTCCACAACACCACACGGTACAATGTACTCCATACCACAGGCATGGTACAACGTACTCCGTGGACCCTACATCACAGTCGAGGTGCCTACCATAGGTCTTAGCCCTCAAACCATGGAATATCATACCACGTCTCTAAATCCTCATGCAAACCTCTCATAGTGTGACACTTAGTCTACACAAGGAAATCAAGCACGATTTTCAACATGTATTATATATCACATAAATTACAGTGCGCGCCTTTGAGCGCGACTCACAGTCGACACTCCGCTTAATCACTGTTTCACATCATAAACTCAAACTCTAGTCTGAGTAAACCTCCAGCAACTAGGTCAATTCATAGTTCATGTTTCAAATCAAGTACGAGCAATAGCTCCAGTACCATGCTATGCACACAATCATTAAATCAAGTACGAGCAATAACTCTAGTACCATGTCATGTATAAATCACGAAAATTTGAGTACGAGCAATGCTCTAGCACTCTGTCATGCATCTCATGAAAATGCGAGTATGAGCTAATCGCTCCAACACTCTCTCATGAATATATCATATAAAACTGAGTACGAGTAAGAACTCCAGTACTCTATCATGCATGTCATGGAAATCTAGTGCGAATCACAATCCAGCACTAATATATGTGGAAAATATATGAAATCAAGTGCGAGCTGTGCTCCAGCACGATTTATCCTCACATAATATGCTAGATGACTCTTTAAAAAGGGATGATTTACAAAACATCAAAATCAGCACTATAAAGTGTGCTTAATTCACATCAACCTTAAAATCATTAGCCCATCTATTTATTCTTCTGCTAAACAGAAATAAAACACTCAAAATGGTGGTTTCCATGCTTTTTACAACTTTAAACAAAAGTTGACTTTTTTCCTAACTAAGGGTAAAATCGTAATTTGCCACTATCGGGTCACAATAATTATTATTCACTTTCTTCGACCCTCAGAGTTTTTAAGTGAATGTAAAAGCAGATGAAAATACGTGCAGGTATCTCTAACTACTCACAAAAGTCCCTTACTTGCAATCACTTGAGAAATTTCACTTTCTCTGCGCTGTTCAATTCAGCAGTCCGATTTGCTCCTTCAATAATCTCTAGAGCTGTATATAACCATTTATCAGGTTAATTATACTTTTCTTACTATACTTCACATTAAATACAGTCTATTTCCCTTAATGGGCTTTAATAATCCTTAATGAGCCTAACTATGCCTTAAGCCCATTTCCATTTTACTATTCATTTTTGTTGGGCCTATTGGGCTTGTGGGGCCACCAACTCTTATTGGGCTTGTCCTAGACCCATTACAACACATTGGACCTAAAATATTTGGGCTTGGCCCATTGGGCCTCTCAGCCACATGCCATGGCCGAGAGCTATCCATGCAGTCGGTCATGCCATGGCATGCCATCCATACCTATTTCCTTAGCCAATTCACTTAGGCATTTTCACAAACACTTGGTTGGCAACATTTTAAAACATCACATAGTTCATTTAGGCATTTTATCAAACACCTGGATTGCCAACTTAATACATTTATTAATTAATCAAATTGATTAATTCTAATTATACCATACTCATTAACACATGTACATTAATCCATTTATGCCTTAAAATCCAATGGGCATGCATCCATATTTCACTACTCACTCTCGGCCTAACCAAGATCATAGTGATTTCATATGTTTCAATGCTTAAAACATATACCAATATACTTAAAATCATTCATACATTAACATATATGAAATTGAAAACTTGAAAATATACCTAGTAGTTGTGTTCACACTTGGCCAAAACTTTGGAGCTCACGGTTTGCACTCTATGGCTCCTTGATAGCCAATTCCAACATATGTCACTCTCCTTTCAATTTGGAACAACTTTCATGAAGAATGCAAGTTCCAAATATGCCTAATTCCTAGTGATTTCTAGTGAGAGAAAGCTTGGATAATATATTTCAATGGTTTCTTCTTTTAGCCGAGAATGGTGTGGTGAAGATGACAATGATGTGGGTGATTTTATAAGCCACTAACTTAGCCATCAAGCCTTACTTTCTAGCCATTAAGATTGACTTTCTAAGGCTTAGTCATGAGTCGCCTAATGAGTCACCTTATGAGTCATGGTTAGCTTTAACTATGGTTAGATATTTATCTAATGGGCTTTCCATTTGGGCTTCTCGTTTTGGGCTTTCTTAATGGGCTTTTGGGCTGAAATTTTCACCATACCTCGGGCCTTTAATTGTCTAAATATTTGGCCAATCAATCGGTCCAACAATCCGGTCTAAGGGACTTAAGAATTTTGATCTACGTTTAGTATGCCTTACTGGGCTTTAAAATTTTCGCTTTAGGCCCATTACGTTTTTAACCATTAAGTTTAATCCGGAATCCTTCCGAATAAATTTTCCTTACTTTTGGGGATGATGATCTTGTATTCTGACCAAGAATATTTTTCCCCATTTTTTTCCTCCCTACTTAGGTTAATTTTTTAACCATGGTTAGTCAACTATGGTAAAAGTCCACTTTTCTTAATTATAGTTGACTTTTTCCTTAATCATTGACCAAGTTGACTTTTTCTCAAAATTTTGAAAGTGTCATATCTTATGTCTTACACTCTTGTCTTTACATTTTAGCCGTTTTCGGTAGGTAAATACACCCGAAACACCTTAAATACTTTAACTCGCTAAAAAAGTCTATTTTACCCTTTTTAGCTTTTACTCTCGTTCTCTGTGTTCAGAACTAAATCAAACTGACTTTCCTTCATAAGCTCTCTATATTTTCTCATTTTAAGTTCTTATTTTCGGTCAGAATGATTCAAATCCTCTTAGTTTAGCTTGTGACTCTTATAGCTCACATTAGGCTTTTGTGTAGCTTATGCGTGATAAATCATTTCACATACTCTTTAAATCTAGTAAATACTCTTCTTATGATTCAACTATAATAATTGAGTGTTCATACACTGAGGAATCATAAGGAACAAGCTACATAAAGTACGGGTCTTACAATCCTCCCCTACTCAAAAAATTTGGTCCTCCAAATTAGAACGAAGTCAGTCATCAAATAGGTGAGGGTGCTTCTCTCGCATCAGACTCTCCAGCTCCCAAGTGGCCTCCTCTGAAGTATGATGCTGCCAGAGAATC
The DNA here is from genome assembly GCA_033439115.1 of Firmiana major. Classification (NCBI taxonomy): domain Eukaryota; kingdom Viridiplantae; phylum Streptophyta; class Magnoliopsida; order Malvales; family Malvaceae; genus Firmiana; species Firmiana major. The sequence continues at coordinate 49,067,733 of CM065905.1, forward strand.
TTCACTAATCCGATGGTCTTCGATCTCAATACCTTCTCCTTCCTATCCAATATCTGAATCGGTCTCTCAACATATGACATGTCCTTTGGGAGCTCTAATGGCTCGTAACTAATCACATGTGTCAGATCCGGATGATACTTCCGAAGCATCGATATGTGGAAGACGTTATGGACACTTGATAAGTTCGGTGGTAATGCCAACCTATAAGCCTTATCTCCCACTCAATCAAGTATCTTAAAGGGTCCAATGTAGCGAGGATTTAGCTTTCCTCTCTTCCTAAATCTCGCTATACCCTTAGAAGGAGAAACTTTCAGAAACACAGATTCACCAACTGCAAACTCTAGTGGCCTTCGTCTCCTGTCAGCGTAACTCTTCTGTCTACTCTGAGCTATCCTTAGTCTCTCTACAATCAAGTGGACATCCTCAGATGCTTGTGTAACCATGTCAGGAGCGAAAATCTTACGGTCACCCACTTCTTCCCATCCAATAAAGGAACAACATCTACGACCATATAAAGCCTCATACGGTGCCATCCCGATACTCGAATGATAACTGTTGTTGTAAGCAAACTCGACTAGTGGCAAGTGGTCATCCCAGGAGCCTCGAAAATCTAGCACACATGCTCTCAACATATCCTCCAAAGTCTGTATAGTCCTCTTTGACTGACCATCTGTCTGAGGATGGAAAGTGGTGCTTAACTCAACTGGGTTCCCATGGCTTCTTGAAAATGTCCCCAAAAGTGGGAAGTGAAGCGGGAATCCCTATCAGAGACTATGCGCACTGGTACACCGTGTAACCTCACTACCTTGCGTACATACAGTTCTGCTAATGAACTCAGAGTATCGGTCGCTCTCATAGCTAGGAAGTGGGCTGACTTCGTCAGTTTGTCGACGATTACCTATATAGCATCGTGATTCTTGCGGGTTCTCGGTAAACCCATCACGAAATCCATGGTGATATGCTTCCATTTTCATATCGGTATAGGTAGAGACTGCAATAACCCTGCAGGTTTCTGATGCTCTACCTTCACCTGTTGACATACGAGACACTTTGCCACAAAATCTGCTACATCTCCTTTCATACCCGACCACCAGTATACCTTTCGGAGGTTTTGATACATTTTGTTACTCCTCGGATGTAACATATACCTCGACGAATGAGCTTCCGTCAATATCAATCTCCTGAGTCCTGGATCCTCGGGAACACACAATCTACCTCTGAACCTCAGTAGTCTATCAGAACTCACTCAAAGTCCGTCACTGTACCCTTCTGCATCTGACCGCTCACATCCATACAAAACGGATCAGTCTGCTGAGCCACTCTGATCTTGTCCAACAGATCCAGCTCTAAGCGTAGACTAGCTATCACATAGCCTGTATCCATGTCAGAAGGCACAACTCCTAAACTAAAGCTAGCAAACTGCTCTAGCAAATCATGTTCCCTAGCCATCATATACGATACCATCCCTAGGCTCTTCCTGCTCAAGGCATCGGCTACAACGTTAGCCTTACCCGAATGATAAAGTATCTCGTAGTCCTTCAGAAGCTCTAGCCATCTTTTCTGTCTCATGTTCAATTCTTTCTGTGAGAACAGATTCTTGAGGCTCTTGTGGTCGGTAAATATCTAAAATTTCTCACCATATAAGTAGTGGCATCATACGTTCAACGCAAACACCACTGCTACCAACTCTGAATCGTGGGTCGGATAGTTCTTCTCATGGTCCTTCATCTATCTGGATCCATAAGCAACTACCCTCCCATCCTGCATCAATATGCAGCCCAGTCCCTGATGCGAAGCATCGGTATACACTGCGAATCCTCCTGAGATGGTAGGGATAGTGAGAATCGGAGCGGTGGTTAATTGACGCTTCAACTCCTGGAAACTCTTCTCACAATCCTCGTTCCATACGAATGGTACACTCTTTCAAGTAAGACGTGTCAACGGAGCAGCCAACTTCGAAAATCCCTCGACGAATCTCCGATAGTATCCAGCTAAACCCAAAAAAATCCTGACCTCACTGACTGTCCTCGGCTGTTCCCACTGAACTACAGCCTCTATCTTAGATGGATCTACTGATACACCATCCCTCGATACAACATGTCCCAAAAACGAGATCTGTGACAACCAAAAGTCACACTTACTGAGCTTAGCTTATAACTTCTGCTCTCGTAGAGTCTGCAATACGATCCTGAGGTGCTCCTCATGCTCCTCCTCAGACATCGAGTACACCAATATGTCATCGATAAAGACGATAACAAACTAGTCCAAATATGGCTTGAACACATCGTTCATCAAAGCCATAAAAGCAGCTGGAGCATTCGTTAGTCCGAATGGCATGACTAAGAACTCATAATGGCCATATCAGGTACGAAACACTGTCTTGGGTACATCTCCACTCTGAACTTTCAGCTGATGATACCCAGACCTCATATCAATCTTGGAAAATAGCTGTGCTCCTTGAAGCTGATTTAACAAGTCATCAATGCGTGAAAGGGGATACCTATTCTTGATGGTGGCCTTATTCAATAATCGGTAATCTATACACAATCGGAGGCTCCCATCCTTCTTCCTTATGAATAAAATCGGTGCACCCCAAGGTTAAACACTCGGTCGAACAAAACCCCTATCCAACAGCTCCTGCAACTGCCTTTTGAGCTCCTCTAGCTCAACTAAGGCCATGCGATATGGTGGTCTCGAAATAGGCTCCGTACCAGGCACCAAGTCTATGCAGAACTTCATCTCTCTGTCTGGTGGTAACCCTGGCAGCTCATCTGGGAAAACATCTGGGTACTCACTGACCACAGTAATATCTAACAACTCCGGATGTGCCTTATCCATATCTACCTCGTACACAATGAAACCTTGATATGTTGAAGGTTCTCTCAGTCAGTATAACATATTATAATCATAACTACTTCTTTCATTTATTTTTATTAAATTTTACAACATATCTCGCAGGGTTAGGAAATATAACAGCCTTAGCATAACAATCTAAAACAGCATGGTTTGCAAATAGCCAATCCATCCCTAAGATTATATCAAAGTCACTCATACTTAGTAATATTAGATTGGCTGTCATCTCTTTATCCCCTACTCTCAACTTGCAATCATTAAATACATGTTCTACAACTTGACTACTATTCATAGGCGTACTAATCAACATCATCATACATAACGATGTACGCTCTACATGTCTTGCTAATTTACATGCAAATGAAGGCGATACAAAAGAATGCGTGGCACCAGGATCAATTAAAACATATGCTTCATTATCATAAATCAGGATGTTACCTCGTATCACATCCGATGAAGCATCAGCTGTCCCCTGGTCCAAAGCATGTATGCGCCCTCGACCAATCACTTGCTTTCCCTTCTCTTTTGTTGTCACTCTCCTCCTCGAAGCAGAAGGATCTACTGGAGCTCTCTCTAGCTCTCTGCCCTTCGGTGGCAGAGTATCTACCATCTCTGGGCAAGCTCTAGCAATATGTTCCTGCTTCCCATATCGAAAACACACTATAGGAGTCAGCAGACACGGTCTACCTCCATGTTGTTTACCGCATCTTCTGCACTGATCGGTAGTAGATCTCTGTCCTCCTATGACAATACCCTTTGCTGGAGCTACTGTCGGATAAGCAGGAGGTCTAGCAAGTCTCTCTCGTGCCTCCTCAACTCGTAATCTCTTACCGAAGAGTTTTCTCCCTCCTCGATAATTGAAATCTCTAGCCGATCTCTTCCTCTGTATATCTCTGCTTCGGCTAAACTTCCCAAACTCGGAAGCATTCCTCTCATAATCTTGCTCGCACAGTTGCGCCCTGCGCACTGCTTCCTCGTAGGTGGTTATATCTAATGGGACCAACCTGGACCGCAGAATTGATCTCAATCCATCGATAAACCTATGGACCTTCCTGGCCTCACTATACATGGTATCTGGCTCATATCTCCCTAGGGATAGGAATCGAGTCTCATACTCGTCCACTGACAAACCCCCTTGGTTCAGTCCCAAAAACTCTACTTGTAGTCTCCACTGTACGGTATCGAGAAGAAACTACCTCCTAAAGGCATCCCAAAATATCTCTCAACTAATATCTGTGTGTCGGGCTCTCAATATGGGTCTGGTGGACTTCCACGAATGCTTTGCAGCTCCCTTCAGTAGGAACGCAGCAAATGCGACCATCTCCGATGTCGTACACTCAAAGAATCCATAAAGCTTCTCCATCTCAACAACCCACTCCTCAGCAGCTACAGGGTCCTTGACCCCACTAAAAGATAGAGGTCTAAACTTCTGGAACTCTCGTAACCGATGTAGATCACATCCATACGCTAATCCACTACTACCCAAAATTGGTGGGGGTGTAGGAGTATCTACAGTCCTCGATGCATGAGCTGTCTGTGTAGGTGTATCAGGGGCAACTGCCTCTCCTGTCGTAGCTCCTGCCTCCTGTCCCTGCCTACCTGGCATCGTCTGTGTCAATATCTCTATAATCGTCTCGAGACTACACTCTAATCTCGTAAAGCGTGTCTCAGCACACTCTGGTGCCTCAGTAGCACTTGGAGTCTCATGAGTAGGTAATGGTTCGACAACAGCTCATCTCTCAGGACTATCTCCACGGCCTCGAGCCCTACCTCTCGTCCCTCTACCACTACGAGTCTTTGCCATATAGGCAAAGTTCCTACATTCACAATCATGAATTAGTCTGTTTCCCATCTGGTATACACAGTTATATCTAAACATTGTACAGTACTATCGGGATGTACACTTTCTTATTTTCTAACACCGATTCACATCAGACCAACCTCTGTTCTGATACCATTCTGTCACAACCGTCATCCGTGACTTAACCACTACAAATTTTTTGTATTTTTAAGTTAACTTTCCTCTCATCAATGGTTGGGCTGTGATTCGATGTTAGCTTCCTCCCATACCAAATCATCCATACATGTCAATATACTTTGACTTTAACTTCTTTTATAATACATGTAAGATTATATAAAATCTAATACAAATACATTCCCCATAATATATATTGTATACATCACTGTGTTGTTTCTATGTTTAGATACATAACCGTACAAAATATGTATACCTGTCGATCGATAGGAAATAGCAGCGGACAACAGGAAAACTATCCCTCAAATGCTCTCACTCTACTACTGATGCTCTGTAGAGAGATGTAAAAGAAAGGGGGTGAGCATACAACGTGCTCAATAAGGAAATTAGGCAAGCAAGTAGACATCTACACTATCTACTCAAAATAATGCTACGCCTCAAAACGTTATTTCCTTAACTCATTTTCAAAGCATGTCTTTAAATATATATATATATATATATACCTGTATAGATTAAATCCCATGTACAGAAATCATGCTTTCTTTCACAAATGTAGGCATGTAGTGCAAAACAATGCATCTTTATAATATCACAATGCCTTTAGATAAATCACAGTAAATATGGCATTTAAATCATTCACAATAATTAGATTCTGACCCATCCCTCAGGTCTATCCGTAAATAAATAAATCAATCAGGTGATATATCATGTGAGACTCTGTGGTGAAATGCAAATAGTATCCTGGACTATAATCATATCCGACAATGGTGATCCCAGGCAATACAGATCTCGGTGCGCGGGGCATCACTGCTGCAACGGGAGAGGGGTCAGTCCATCACAACCACCAGCTATATCCTCCTCAACTCCACAACACCACATGGTACAGTGTACTCCATGCCACACGCACGGTACAATATACTCCGTGGACCCTACATCACAGTCGGGGTGCCTGCCGTAGGTCTTAGCCCTCAAACCATGGAATATCATACCACGTCTCTAAATCCTCATGCGAACCTCTCATAGTGTGACACTCAGTCTACATGAGGAAATCAATCACGATTTTCAACATGTATTATATATCACATAAAATACAGTGCGCGCCTTTGAGCGCGACTCACAGTCGACACTCCGCTCAATCACTGTTTAACATCACAAACTCAAACTCTAGTCTGAGTAAACCTCCATCAACTAAGTCAATGCATAGTTCATGTTTCAAATCAAGTATGAGCAATAGCTCCAGTACCATGTCATGTATAAATCATGAAAATTCGAGTACGAATAACGCTCTAGCACTCTTTCATGCATCTCATGAAAATGCGAGTATGAGCTAATCGCTCCAACACTCTCTCATGCATATATCATATAAAACTGAGTACGAGTAAGAACTGCAATACTCTATCATGCATGTCATGGAAATCTAGTGCGAATCACAATCCAGCACTAATATATGTGGAAAATATATGAAATCAAGTGCGAGTTGTGCTCCAGCACGATTTATCCTCACATAATATGATAGATGGCTCTTTAAAAAGGGATGATTTACAAAACATCAAAATCAGCACTATAAAGTGTGCTTAATTCACATCAACCTTAAAATCATTAGGCCATCTATTTATTCTTCTGCTAAACAGAAATAAAACACTCAAAATGGTGGTTTCCATGCTTTTTACAACTTTTCACAAAAGCTTACTTTTTTCCTAACTAAGGGTAAAATCGTAATTTGCTACTATCGGGTCATAATAGTTATTATTCACTTTCTCCGACCCTTAGAGTTTTTAAGTGAATGTAAAAGTAGACAAAAATACGTGCATGTATCTCTAACTAGTCACAAAAGTCCCTTACCTGCAATAACTCGAGAAATTTCACTTTCTCTGCGTTGCTCGATTCAGCAGTTCGATTTGCTCCTCCAATAATCTCTAGAGCTGCATATAATCATTTATCAAGTTAATTATACTTTTCCTACTGTACTTCACATTAAATATAGTTTATTTCCCTTAATGGGCTTTAATAATCCTTAATAGGCCTAACTATGCCTTAAGCCTATTTCCATTTTACTATTCATTTTTGTTGGGCCTATTGGGCTTGTGGGGCCCACCAACTCTTATTGGGCTTGTCCTAAACCCATTACATCACATTGGGCCTAAAATATTTGGGCTTGGCCCATTGGGACTCTCGGCCACATGCAATGGTCGAGAGCTATCCATGCCGTCGGTCATGCCATGGCATGCCATCCATGCCTATTTCCATAGCCAATTCACTTAGGCATTTTCACAAACACTTGGTTGGCAACATTTTAAAACATCACATAGTTCATTTAGGCATTTTATCAAACACCTTGATTGCCAACTTAATACATGTATTAATTAATCAAATTGATTAATTCTAATTATACCATACTCATTAACACATGTACATTAATCCATTTATGCCTTAAAATCCAATGGGCATGCATCCATATTTCACTACTCACTCTAGGCCTAACCAAGATCATAGTGATTTCATATGTTTCAATGCTTAAAACATATACCAATATACTTAAAATCATTCATACATTAACATATATGAAATTGAAAACTTGAAAATATACCTAGTAGTTGTGTTCACACTTGGCTAAAACTTTGGAGGCTCACGGTTTGCACTCTATGGCTCCTTGATAGTCAATTCCAACATATGTCACTCTCCTTTCAATTTGGAACAACTTTCATGAAGAATGCAAGTTCCAAATATGCCTAATTCCTAGTGATTTCTAGTGAGAGAAAGCTTGGATAATATATTTCAATGGTTTCTTCTTCTAGCCGAGAATGGTGTGGTGAAGATGACAATGGTGTGGCTGATTTTATAAGCCACTAACTTAGCCATTAAGCCTTACTTTCCAGCCATTAAGATTGACATTCTAAGGCTTAGTCATGAGTCACCTTATGAGTCATGGTTAGCTTTAACTATGGTTAGATATTTATCTAATGAGCTTTCCATTTGGGTCTCGGTTTGGTCTTTCTTAATGGGTTTTTGGGCTGAAATTTTCACCATACCTCGGGACTTTAATTGTCTAAATATTTGACTGATCAATCGGTCCAACAATCCGGTCTAAGGGACCTAAGAATTTCGATCTACGTTTAGTATGCCTTAATGGGCTTTAAAATTTTTGCTTTAGGCCCATTACATTTTTAACAATTAAGTTTAATCCGGAATCCTTCCGATTAAATTTTCCTTACTTCTGGGGATGATGATCTTGTATTCTGACCAAAAATATTTTTCTCCAATTTTTTCCTCCCTACTTAGGTTAATTTTTTAACCATGGTTAGTCAACTATGGTAAAAGTCCACTTTTCTTAACTATAGTTGACTTTTTCCTTAATCATTGACCAAGTTGACTTTTTCTCAAAATTTTGAAAGTGTCATATCTTATGTCTTACACTCTCGTCTTTACGTTTTAGCCGTTTTCAGCAGGTAAATACATCGAAACACCTTAAATACTTTAACTCGCTAAAAAGGTCCATTTTACCCTTTTTTAGCTTTTACTCTCATTCTCTGTGTTCGGAACTAAATCAAACTGACTTTCCTTCATAAGTTCTCTATATTTTCTCATTTTAAGTTCTTATTTTCAGTCAGAATGATTCAGATCCTCTTAGTTTAGCCCGTGACTCTTATAGCTCACATTAGGCTTTTATGTAGCTTATGCGTGATACATCATTTCACATAAACTTTAAATCTTGTAAATACTCTTCTTATGATTCAAATTTAATAATAGAGTGTTCATACACATAGGAATCATAAGGAACAAGCTACATAAAGTACGGGTCTGACAACTTTACTAAAAAGACCAGGACATTGTCCTGATTAATCGTATTTTCCATAGTATTTACCACCTCTATCAAATCTTATGATTTTCACTTTTCCATCTAATTGTCTCTCAACCTCATTTAGGAATATTTCCAAAACATTTGCAGATTGAGACTTTTCGTTATGTAGATAGATATATCCATAACGTAAATAATCATAGAAAAAAGTCATGAAATACTTTTCTCCACTAAAGGATGGAACATCAAAAGGTCTACATATATCAGTGTGTATTATTTCAAGAAGCTGTGTACTTTTTGTGGCTCCTTTTTTTGGTATGTTTGGTTTGCTTTCCGTTTATGCAATCCAAACAAGTTCCAAGATCGGTAAAATATAGATTTTGTAAAATCTCATTCTTTACCAATCTTTGTAACCTTTCTTTGGATATATGACCTAAACGTTTATGCCACAAATAAGCAGAATTTTCATTAAGCATGCTACGTTTTGAACCAACATTACCATGTGTGATAAGCATAGATTCAACGAAAGCATTACCAAGTTTTATTTTATATAAACCATCAATAAGAAAACCCAATCCATAAAGAATAAAGTCTTTATATAGAGTAAAACTTCCAGAACAAAAATTAACATAAAAACCACAATTGTCCAATTTTTCTAAAGAAACAAGATTCCTAGAAATTAAAAGTGCATAGGGTGTATCATAAAGGTCCAACTAATATCTAGTGTCCAAGACCAATCTATAAATCCTTATGCCTTCAATAAAGGCCTTCATGCGGTTCTCTATAAATAGAAAATCATTTCTTGGATTTGTGATTCGTATCGTAAGGAATCCCTGTATAGAATTGGTAACATGAGTTGTAGCACCAAAATCTACCCACCAGGTATTATTAGGAACTTCACTTAAATTTGATTCATAGCATAAAAAAGTATTGAAAATACCTTTCTTTTCGAACCAAGCTTTTTGTTTATGACAGTCTTTCTGATAGTGCCCAGCTTTCTTATAGAAATGACACTTTTCTGTTATCTTTTCCTTCCTTTCAGTTTGAGAATCATTAGCAGACCCTTTCTTCTTTTTGAACCTTTTGGCTTTGAATCCTTTAACAACTCATTTTCTTACTAAGTTAATAGAGTGACTCTTTTGACTCTTAAGCCTTGCTTCCTATTATACAAGCCTACTGTCCAATTCATTAACATTCCACTTGTCCTTTATAGTGTTGTAGTTAATTTGAAAAGACTCATATTCAGGAGGCAAGGAGTTCAAAATAAACTGAACCAAAAATGAGTCCTCTACTACTAAACCCAATGACTTAAGTCTTACAGCAATGTTAGTTATCTCGATGATATGTTTTTGCATGCTTATTGTCCCATTATACTTCATGGTCGTAAGCTCAGCCATTAAGGTACCAGCGAGTGACTTATCCGCAGAACAAAACCTTTCTTCCACAAAACTTATATATATTCCTTAGCATTCTCAGTTTGTGGAATAGTAGTCTTAATGTTGTTGGCAATGGTCATTCACAAAAACTTTAAGCATAATCTGTTGCTTCTTTCTCATGCAGCATGATGTGCCTTCTTTGTCACACTACTTGTATCCTAATAGCAAGAGGTTTGTCCTGAAGAAGAGCAGAGTCGAGATCCAAAACTCCTAAGTGGAAATCAACTTGCTCTCTCCATTCTGAGAAGTTCATGCCGTTAAACACGACAACAGATGATGCATGCGAATTAATTGCAATAATTGCAAAAACATAGCAATAATGCTCACATTTAATCATGATGAATTCAATAAAACAATCATTAAGATATACAGTAGTTCTCATTTGGGTAGATACTACAAAATACATGCATTAATATACATAACACAAATATAAAGTAAAATTCCCTTGGGTAAATTTTACAATATATTTTCCTTTAAATGAGTTAAATGTAACTTTAATGGGTAACTAAATATTTAAAACTGAACATATCTTTCATCTTTGGATAATTAACATATTCAATTAAAATATTAATTCACCTCCTTTAATATCATTAATTACTGAATAATAAATTTACCTTCGAGTAAATTTTTTAAGTTCTAACAATTAACGAAAACTTATCTATTTATTTATTTTTTAAGTAAACACTTGTATATATACAAAATTGTATACATAACTGAAAAGGTAACATATAATAGTAGAACAATCATGACATAATCATACAATCTGTCGATAGTCATGTAATCACACAAACTATAAGATCACTCAATAAAATTAACTTTCTTACAAAATTGTGATGTTGAACAAACATGATTATCATTCTCATTAGTCATCATTTATCATTAATCAACATCATCATTATTAAATCATCATTAAAATCATCATGAATTCATCATTATGATTAATCTCAATCAAGACAAATATAATATATATATATATTGAAATAAAAACAATACACACGTTAACATAGTATGCAAACTTTAGTTAACATTATTTATACTTTAGTGTTAAACTTCTTTAAGAAACATTATATGTCAGGACCCCAGTTTCAATCCTTGACTTTAACCAAAAACCACAATAAATTTTTCGCATTTTAACTTACCTTTCCTCTCTTCACTGGTTGGGCTGTGATTCGATGTCAGAGTCCTCACTTACCACATCATCCATTTCATACATACATGTCAATATATTATTACTGACTGTAACTGCTTTCATTATACATGTAAGATTATATAAAATCTAATACAAATACATTCCCCATAATATATAACGTATACATCACTGTGCTGTTTCTATGTTTAGATACACAACTGTACATAATAAGTATACCTGATGAATCGATAGGAACTAGCAGTGGACTCTGGGACACTCTCCCACGATAACTCTCGCTCTACTGACGCTCTGTAGAGAGATGTAAAGAAAAGGGGGTGAGCATAACGCGCTCAGTAAGGAAATCAGGCAAGCAAGTAGATATCCACACTATCTACTCAAAATAGTGCTATGCCTTGAAAACATTATTTCCTTAACTCACTTTAAAAGCATGTCTTGAAATATAATATATATGTACTTGTACAGAATAAATCCCATGTACAGAAATCATGCTTTATTTCTCAAAAGTAGGCATGTAGTGCAACACAATGCATTTATATATAAATCATGCCTTTATGTAAATCATGCCATGTATATTTAAATCACATATAAATATGGCATCAAATGATTCACAACACAAATCGGAGTCCGACCCATCCCTCAGGTCTGTCCGCAGTTTAAATCAGTCAATCAATGTGATATATCATGTGAGACTCTGTGGTAAATACAAATAGTATCCTGGATTATGATCATATCCGAAAAGTGATCCCATGCGACACAGTACTCGGTGTGCGGCAATCACTGCTGTAACGGGAGGATGGTCAGTCCAATGTCAACCGCCAGCTACGTAACACACGGTACAGCGTACACCTCGTGCCCCGGGCACGGTACAAAGTACACCCGTGGACCCTCACAGCCAGGGTCTTTAGCCCTCGAAAGCATGGAAATCCTCATAGCCAGGGTCTTTAGCCCTCGAAACCATGGAAATAAGTATACCACGTCTATATCAACCTCATGCGGATATCCTCTCTAGCTATGACACACAGTCACACCAGGAATCAGGCATGGGTTTCAACATGTATTACATATCACATACAGTGTGCGTCTTGAGTGCGACTCACAGTCGTCACTCCGCTCAACACTGTTTCACATCATAAAACTCAACTCTAGTGCGAGTAAACTCCAGCAACTAGGTCAATGCATAGTTTATGTATCAAATCAAGTACGAGCAATAGCTCCCAGTACTATGCTATGCACAATATCAAAATCAAGTACGAGCAATCGCTCCCAGTACTATGTCATGTATAAACCATGAAGAATCGAGTACGAGCCACGCTCTAGCACTCTGTCATGCATATATCATTCAAAGCTGAGTACGAGTAAAACTCCAGTACTCTATCATGCATGTCATGAAAATCTAGTGCGTATCAAATCCAGCACTATGTATGTGGAAAACATATGAATCCCAGTGCGAGCTATGCTCTAGCACGATTCATTCTCACATAATATGATAGATGGCTATTTAAAAGGGATTGTTTACAAAATAGTAAAAATCAGCACTTAAAAGTGTGCTTAAGTCATATCAACCTTAAAATCATTAGCCCATCTATTTATTTTCATGCTAATAGCATTTAAACACTCACAATAGTATTTTCCATGCTTTTTGCAACTTCTCACAAAAGTTGACTTTTTGACTAACTAGGGGCAAAATCGTAATTTGCCACTATCGGGTCGCAATAATTATTATTCACTTTCTCTGACCCTCAGAGTTTCTAAGTGAATGCAGAAGCAGTTGAAAATACGTGCAGGTATCTCTAACTACTCGCAAAAGTCCCTTACCTTGGATCACGTCAAGTGACCTCGCTTCCTCGGTGCTGCTAAATCCCGCAGTCCGATCAGCTCTCGATGTAAACTCCGGAGCTGTAAATAACCATTCCTCAGGTTAATTATCATTTTCCTACTGTATTACACATTAATACAGTTTAATTTCCCTTAATAGGCCTTAAAAATCCTTAATGGGCCTAACTAGGCCTTAAGTCCATTTTCATTTTACTATTTACTTTTGTTGGGCCTATTAATACCCATTGGGCTTTATTCCAAGCTCTTTGGATAGCCCGTATATCATTTACGACATTTAATTCAAAATTTCGAATATAATTCACTAAATACGGAATTTAATCCGAAATGCGTAAATTAAATCTTAAATACGCATAAATCACATAAATTGTCGTAAATGAGCTTTACTTACCCGATAATATGCGATGGTACGCAAATCGAAGTTCGATCGGGCTTCCGTTCGGAATTTATCGTCGAACTGCACAATTTATTATATTTAACTCCGGGTCAATTTCCGATTAAATATAATTTAAATAAATTCATCGGAAATCAAATCGGTCACTTTTGACCTCGTATCGACTTACCCGAAGTCCGGTGAAATCCCGAAAATTTTCCTTTTCCTTTTTTTTTCTTTTTCCTCTTTTCCCCCTTTTCTCCTTGGCTGAACCGGTCCGGTCCGGTTCAGCACAGAACCTTCTCCCCTGAACCGCCGACCGATTCAGGCATCCTTTGGCCGTGCCGGCCTATTCCGACCGGTTCCCGACGTATCACCACTGCAGTTCGGCGCGCCTAAGCCTGGGCAACACTCGGCAGGGCTCGATCGGGACCAAGCACCGCCGGTGGCCGCCGAATCTCTTCTTTTCCTCCGCGGCTTCTCCTCTTCGATTCGCCGGCGTCCGGCGTCGGTGGAGGTCGTGATCGGTGCCGATGGGTGCGCACGGTGCCGGGCTTCCTTTTCCGACCGCTTGCCTGCCCGTGGGGTGGCCGGTGCTCGCCGTCCGGTGGTCTTCTCCCTCGGGTCGGCTTCCACGCGTTTTCTCTGTTCTCTCTCCCCGATTCAACTTTCAGATTTCCTTTTTTTTTATAATATATTTTTATTATTATTTTACTATAAAATAATAATAAAAATCCCATAAATATCCCATAAATATCTAAAAATATCTCCAAAAATCATATTAAATTCATTTAATCCGTAAATGAATTTATCAGTCCGATTTTACCTTTTCGGTATATTTTTTCACTACTTTTGGGCTCATTTTTCGAGGTAAAAATTCCGATAAATTCTAATAAATTTATATCTTGATCAATTGGGCTCGAAATTAAATATTTTCCTCGATTTTGATCAAGATTCCTCAGTTTCATATTTTTAATGAAATTCTCTTATCGAAATTATACCGAATGTCAATCATTTGATCGTTTTACCCCTGCACTCGTTCGGGAATCAACTTAACCCTTATCTCGCTGTTATGTAGCTTACATGCATTTTTAATTTCTCAAATAGTCGATTGCATGATAGTAAATACTCTTCTTATGATTCAACTATAATTACATAGTGTTCATACACATAGGAATCATAAGGTACAAGCTACAAAAAATCCGGGTCTGACAATCCTCCCCCACTCAGAAAATTTGGTCCTCCAAATTAGAACCAAGTCAGTCCTCAAATAGGTGAGGGTACTTCTCTCGCATCAGACTCTCTAGCTCCCAAGTAGCTTCCTCTGAAGTATGATGCTGCCAGAGAATCTTCACTAATCCGATGGTCTTCGATCTCAATACCTTCTCCTTTCTATCCAATATCCGAATCGGTCTCTCTACATATGACAAGTCCTCTCGGAGCTCCAAAGGCTCGTAACTAATCACATGTGACGGATCCGGGTGATACTTCCGAAGCATCGATATGTGGAAGACGTTGTGGACACCTGATAAGTCCGGTGGCAATGCCAACCTATACGCCTTATCTCCCACTCGATCAAGTATCTCAAAGGGTCCAATGTAGCGAGGATTTAGTTTCCCTCTCTTCCCAAATCTCGCTATGCCCTTGGAAGGAGAAACTCTCAAAAATACGGACTCACCAACTGCAAACTCTAGTGGCCTACGTCTCCTGTCAGCGTAACTCTTCTGTCTGCTCTGAGCTGTCCTCAGTCTCTCTACTATCAAGCGGACGTCCTCAGATGCTTGCGTAACCAAGTCAGGAGCAAAAATCTTACGGTCACCCACTTCTTCCCATCCAATAGGGGAACGACATCTACGGCCATACAAAGCCTCATACGGTGCCATCCCGATACTCGAATGATGACTATTGTTGTAGGGGAACTCGGCTAGTGGCAGGTGGTCATCCCAGGAGCCTCGATAGTCTAGCACACATGCTCTCAACATGTCCTCCAGAGTCTGTATAGTCCTCTCTGACTGACCATCTATCTGAGGATGGAAAGCGGTGCTCAAATTCAACTGGGTTCCCATGGCTTCCTGAAAATGTCCCCAAAAGTGGGATGTGAAGAGGGAATCCCTATCAGAGACTATGCTCACTGGTACACCGTGTAACCTCACTACCTCGCGTACATACAGTTCTGCTAATGAACTCAGAGTATCGGTAGCTCTCATAGGTAGGAAGTGGGCTGACTTCGTCAGTCTATCAATGATCACCCATATAGCATCGTGATTCCTGCGGGTCCTCGGTAAACCCATCACGAAATCCATGGTGATATGCTCCCATTTCTATGTCGGTATAGGTAGAGGCTGCAACAATCCTGCAGGTTTCTGATGCTCTACCTTCACCTGCTGACATACGAGACACTTTGCCACAAGGTCTGCCACATCTCTCTTCATGCCCGACCACCAGTATACCCTCCGGAGGTTCTGATACATCTTGTTACTCCCCGGATGCAACGTATACCTCGACGAATGAGCTTCCGCCAATATCAATCTCCTAAGTCCTGGATCCTCGGGAACACACAATCTGCCTCTAAACCTTAATAGTCCATCTGAACTCAACTCAAAATCAGTCACGGTGCCCTTCTGCATCTGACTACTCACATCCATACAAAATGGATCAGTCTGCTGAGCCACTCTGATCCTGTCCAACAGGTCCGGCTCCAAGCGTAGACTAGCTATCACATAGTCTGTATCCATGTCAGAAGGCACGATTCCCAAACTGAGGCTGGCAAACTGCTCTAGCAAATCATGTTCCCTAACCATCATATACGATACCATCCCCAGGCTCTTCCTGCTCAAGGCATCGGCTACAACGTTAGCCTTACCCGGATGATAAAGTATCTCACAATCGTAGTCCTTCAGAAGCTCTAGCCATCTTCTCTGTCTCATGTTTAGCTCCTTCTGCGAGAACAGATACTTGAGGCTCTTGTGGTCGGTAAATATTTGGAACTTCTCACCATACAAGTAGTGGCGCCATACCTTCAATGCAAACACTACTGCAGCTAGCTCCAAATCGTGGGTCGGATAGTTCTTCTCATGATCCTTCAGCTGTCTGGATCCGTAAGCAACTACCTTCCCGTCCTGCATCAATACGCAGCCCAGTCCCTGATGCGAAGCATCGGTATATACTGCAAATCCTCCTGAGCTGGTAGGGATAGTGAGAATCGGAGCGGTGGTCAATCGACGCTTCAACTCCTCAAAGCTCTTCTCACAATCCTCGTTCCATATGAATGGTGCACTCTTCCGAGTAAGACGTGTCAGTGGAGCAGCCAACTTCGAAAATCCCTCAACGAATCTCCGATAGTATCCAGCTAAACCCAAAAAACTCCTGATCTCGGTGACTGTCTTTGGCTGTTCCCACTGAACTACCGCCTCTATCTTGGATGGATCAACTGATACACCATCTCTCGATACGACATGTCCCAAAAACGAGATCTGTGACAACCAAAAGTCACACTTGCTGAGCTTAGCATATAACTCATGCTTCCGTAACGTCTGCAACACGATCCTGAGGTGCTCCTCATGCTCCTCCTTGGATCTCGAATACACCAATATGTCATCGATGAAGACGATAACAAACTGGTCCAAGTATGGCTTGAACACATCGTTCATCAAAGCCATGAAAGCAGCTGGAGCATTCGTCAATCCGAATGGCATGACCAAGAACTCGTAGTGGCCATATCGGGTACGAAATGCTGTCTTGGGTACATCTCCACTCCGAACCTTCAGCTGATGATACCCAGACCTTAGGTCAATCTTGGAAAAGACCTGTGCTCCCTGTAGCTGATCTAACAAGTCGTCAATGCGTGGAAGGGGGTACCTATTCTTGATGGTGGCCTTGTTCAACAATCGGTAGTCTATACACAATCGGAGGCTCCCATCCTTCTTCCTCACAAACAAAACCGGTGCTCCCCAAGGTGAAACACTCGGTCGTACAAAGCCCCTGTCCAACAGCTCCTGTAACTGTCTCTTGAGCTCCTCCAGCTCAACTAAGGCCATGCGATAAGGTGGTCTCGAAATAGGCTCCGTACCAGGTACCAGATCTATACAGAACTCCATCTCTCTGTCTGGTGGTAACCCTGGCAATTCATCCGGGAAAACATCTGGGTACTCACTGACCACAGTGATATCTGTCAACTCCGGATGTGCCTTATCCATATCTACCACATATCCAATGAAACCTTGATATGTTGAAGGTTTTCTAAATCAGAAGTCATGTAATAATCATATCTACTCCTTTCATTTATCTTTATTAAACTTTACAACATATCTAGTAGGGTTAGGAAACATAACTGTCTTAGCGTAACAATCTAAAACAGCATGGTTTGCAGATAGCCAATCCATTCCTAATATTATATCAAAGTCGTTCATACTTAGTAATATTAGATTGGCTGTCATCTCCTTATCCCCTACTCTCAACTTACAGTCATTATATACATATTCTACAACTTGACTACTATCCATAGGCGTACTGATTAACATCATCATACATAAATGTGTACGCTCTACATGTCTCTCTAATTTACATGCAAATGAAGGCGATACAAAAGAATGCGTGGCACCAGGATCAATTAAAACATATGCTTCAATATCATAAATCAGGATGTTACCTCGAATCACATCCGATGAAGCATCAGCTGTTCCCTGGTCCAAAGCATGTACTCGCCCTTGACCCATCACTTGTTTCCCCTTCTCCTCTGCCGTGGCTCTACCTCTCTGAGTAGACGTACCAGCTGGGGTTCTATCATACTCCATGCCCCTCTGTGGTGCAGTCGCATACGGCAATGGGTAATCTCTAACCAAATGCCCCTGTTTCCCACATCGGAAACATACTATAGCACCCTGTGAACACGGCCTATCTCCATGGAATCTGCCGCATCTTCTGCACTGATCTGCAGCAGGTCTCGATACTCCTATCATAATGCCCTTCGCTGGGGCTGCAGTCGGATAAGCAGGAGATCTAGCATATCTATCTCGTGTCCCCTCTATCCGTGATCTCTTACCGAAGGGTTTCTTCCCCCCTCGATAACTAAAATCTCTAGCCGGCCTCTTCTTCTGCAAGTCTTGGCTACGGCTAAACTTCCCAAACTCGGAAGCATTCCTCTCATAGTCCTGCTCGCATAGTTGCGCCCTGCGCACTGCCTCCTTATAAGTCACTATGTCCAGCGGAACCAACTTGGACCGTAGCACCGGTCTCAACCCGTCGATAAATCTGTGGACCTTCCTGGTCTCACTATACATAGTATCCGGGTCGTATCTCCCTAGGGATAGGAATCGAGTCTCATACTTGTCCACCGATAAACTCCCCTGGTTGAGTCTCAAAAACTCTGCATGTAACTTCCGCTGTGCGGTGTCAGGAATAAACTGCCTCCTAAAGGCCTCCCGAAATATATCTCAAGTGATATCCGTGTGTCGGGATCTCAATATAGGTCTGGTGGACTTCCACCAATGCTCTGCGGCTCCCTTCAGTAGGAACGCAACAAACGCGACCATCTCCGAGGTCGTGCACTCGAAGAATCCATAGAGCTTTTCTAGCTCTGCCAACCACTCCTCCGCAACTACGGGGTTCTTGACCCCACTAAATGATGGAGGTCTAAACTTCTGGAACTCCCTCAACCGATGCAAGTCACATCCATATCCTAATCCACTACCACCCGAAACCGGTGGGGGTGTAGGAGTATCTACAGTCCTCTGTGCATCAGCTGTCTGCGTAGGTGTATCAGGGGCAACTGCCTCTCCAGTAGCAGCTCCTGCCTCCTGTCTCTGCCTACCTGGCATCGTCTGTGCCAGTATCTCTATAATAGTCTCGAGACCACGCTCTAATCTCGCGAAACGCGTCTCTGCACAATCGGGTGCCTCAGTAGCACCTGCAGTCTCATGCGTAGGTAATGGCCTGGCAGCGGCTCGTCCCTCGGGTCTCTCTCCCCGGCCTCGAGCCCTACCTCTCATACCTCTACCACTACGCGTATTTGCCATTTAGGCAAAGTTCCTGCATTCATAATAATGAATCAGTCCATCTCCTATCCGGTATACACAGTTATATCTAAACACAGCACAGTACTATGGGGATGTACACTTTCCTATTTTCTAACACCGACTCACATCAGACCAACCTCTGCTCTGATACCATCCTGTCAGGACCCCAGTTTCAATCCTTGACTTTAACCAAAAACCACAATAAATTTTTCGCATTTTAACTTACCTTTCCTCTCTTCACTGGTTGGGCTGTGATTCGATGTCAGAGTCCTCACTTACCACATCATCCATTTCATACATACATGTCAATATATTATTACTGACTGTAACTACTTTCATTATACATGTAAGATTATATAAAATCTAATACAAATACATTCCCCATAATATATAACGTATACATCACTGTGCTGTTTCTATGTTTAGATACACAACTGTACATAATAAGTATACCTGATGAATCGATAGGAACTAGCAGTGGACTCTGGGACACTCTCCCACGATAACTCTCGCTCTACTGACGCTCTGTAGAGAGATGTAAAGAAAAGGGGGTGAGCATAACGCGCTCAGTAAGGAAATCAGGCAAGCAAGTAGATATCCACACTATCTACTCAAAATAGTGCTATGCCTTGAAAACATTATTTCCTTAACTCACTTTAAAAGCATGTCTTGAAATATAATATATATGTACTTGTACAGAATAAATCCCATGTACAGAAATCATGCTTTATTTCTCAAAAGTAGGCATGTAGTGCAACACAATGCATTTATATATAAATCATGCCTTTATGTAAATCATGCCATGTATATTTAAATCACATATAAATATGGCATCAAATGATTCACAACACAAATCGGAGTCCGACCCATCCCTCAGGTCTGTCCGCAGTTTAAATCAGTCAATCAATGTGATATATCATGTGAGACTCTGTGGTAAATACAAATAGTATCCTGGATTATGATCATATCCGAAAAGTGATCCCATGCGACACAGTACTCGGTGTGCGGCAATCACTGCTGTAACGGGAGGATGGTCAGTCCAATGTCAACCGCCAGCTACGTAACACACGGTACAGCGTACACCTCGTGCCCCGGGCACGGTACAAAGTACACCCGTGGACCCTCACAGCCAGGGTCTTTAGCCCTCGAAAGCATGGAAATCCTCATAGCCAGGGTCTTTAGCCCTCGAAACCATGGAAATAAGTATACCACGTCTATATCAACCTCATGCGGATATCCTCTCTAGCTATGACACACAGTCACACCAGGAATCAGGCATGGGTTTCAACATGTATTACATATCACATACAGTGTGCGTCTTGAGTGCGACTCACAGTCGTCACTCCGCTCAACACTGTTTCACATCATAAAACTCAACTCTAGTGCGAGTAAACTCCAGCAACTAGGTCAATGCATAGTTTATGTATCAAATCAAGTACGAGCAATAGCTCCCAGTACTATGCTATGCACAATATCAAAATCAAGTACGAGCAATCGCTCCCAGTACTATGTCATGTATAAACCATGAAGAATCGAGTACGAGCCACGCTCTAGCACTCTGTCATGCATATATCATTCAAAGCTGAGTACGAGTAAAACTCCAGTACTCTATCATGCATGTCATGAAAATCTAGTGCGTATCAAATCCAGCACTATGTATGTGGAAAACATATGAATCCCAGTGCGAGCTATGCTCTAGCACGATTCATTCTCACATAATATGATAGATGGCTATTTAAAAGGGATTGTTTACAAAATAGTAAAAATCAGCACTTAAAAGTGTGCTTAAGTCATATCAACCTTAAAATCATTAGCCCATCTATTTATTTTCATGCTAAAAGCATTTAAACACTCACAATAGTATTTTCCATGCTTTTTGCAACTTCTCACAAAAGTTGACTTTTTGACTAACTAGGGGCAAAATCGTAATTTGCCACTATCGGGTCGCAATAATTATTATTCACTTTCTCTGACCCTCAGAGTTTCTAAGTGAATGCAGAAGCAGTTGAAAATACGTGCAGGTATCTCTAACTACTCGCAAAAGTCCCTTACCTTGGATCACGTCAAGTGACCTCGCTTCCTCGGTGCTGCTAAATCCCGCAGTCCGATCAGCTCTCGATGTAAACTCCGGAGCTGTAAATAACCATTCCTCAGGTTAATTATCATTTTCCTACTGTATTACACATTAATACAGTTTAATTTCCCTTAATAGGCCTTAAAAATCCTTAATGGGCCTAACTAGGCCTTAAGTCCATTTTCATTTTACTATTTACTTTTGTTGGGCCTATTAATACCCATTGGGCTTTATTCCAAGCTCTTTGGATAGCCCATATATCATTTACGACATTTAATTCAAAATTTCGAATATAATTCACTAAATACGGAATTTAATCCGAAATGCGTAAATTAAATCTTAAATACGCATAAATCACATAAATTGTCGTAAATGAGCTTTACTTACCCGATAATATGCGATGGTACGCAAATCGAAGTTCGATCGGGCTTCCGTTCGGAATTTATCGTCGAACTGCACAATTTATTATATTTAACTCCGGGTCAATTTCCGATTAAATATAATTTAAATAAATTCATCGGAAATCAAATCGGTCACTTTTGACCTCGTATCGACTTACCCGAAGTCCGGTGAAATTCCAAAAATTTTCCTTTTCCTTTTTCTTTCTTTTTCCTCTTTTTCCCCTTTTCTCCTTGGCTGAACCGGTCCGGTCCGGTTCAGCACAGAACCTTCTCCCCTGAACCGCCGACCGGTTCAGGCATCCTTTGGCCGTGCCGGCCTATTCCGGCCGGTTCCCGACGCATCACCACTGCAGTTCGGCGCGCCTAAGCCTGGGCAACACTCGGCTGGGCTCGATCGGGACCAAGCACCGCCGGTGGCCGCCGAATCTCTTCTTTTCCTCCGCGGCTTCTCCTCTTCGATTCGCCGACGTCCGGCGTCGGTGGAGGTCGTGATCGGTGCCGATGGGTGCGCACGGTGCCGGGCTTCCTTTTCCGACCGCTTGCTTGCCCGTGGGGTGGCCGGTGCTCGCCGTCCGGTGGTCTTCTCCCTCGGGTCGGCTTCCACGCGTTTTCTCTATTCTCTCTCCCCGATTCAACTTTCAGATTTCCTTTTTTTTTATAATATATTTTTATTATTATTTTACTATAAAATAATAATAAAAATCCCATAAAAATCCCATAAATATCTAAAAATATCTCCAAAAATCATATTAAATTCATTTAATCCGTAAATGAATTTATCAGTCCGATTTTACCTTTTCGGTATATTTTTTCACTACTTTTGGGCTCATTTTTCGAGGTAAAAATTCCGATAAATTCTAATAAATTTATATCTTGATCAATTGGGCTCGAAATTAAATATTTTCCTCGATTTTGATCAAGATTCCTCAGTTTCATATTTTTAATGAAATTCTCTTATCGAAATTATACCGAATGTCAATCATTTAACCGTTTTACCCCTGCACTCGTTCGGGAATCAACTTAACCCTTATCTCGCTGTTATGTAGCTTACATGCATTTTTAATTTCTCAAATAGTCGATTGCATGATAGTAAATACTCTTCTTATGATTCAACTATAATTACATAGTGTTCATACACATAGGAATCATAAGGTACAAGCTACAAAAAATCCGGGTCTGACATTATAACACACAGTTTATTTATGTTTAACATTAAACTCATCCAGAACTTAATTCAATTTCCTACTGTTCATCATAATTATCCATCATTATTGTTTATAATCATAGTTGCTATCACTCAATACCAAACGACATGCTATAGTTATCAAAACGTAATGTAAAATGACCAACAACTTGTTTAAAGCAATTTGTGAGACCCCATATATGTATGAATTTAGTATATGTAAATGAAAGTATAAGATAAATGATTTTTGGATCATGTAAAAGTGAATGTATTGCAAATGGGATAAATGAGTGTCAAGATACAAGTAGAGGATAAATAAGGGCTGAAGTGGCCATAAACTAAACGAATAGAACTTAAAGCATCCAGATTTGAGATAAGGATTTAAAACAAAAATGATAAGGCATGAACTATGAATTCTGTGTATCCTTTATGAATTCAAGTAATACACATAAGTCATATTGTATGTGAATCATAGGAAATGAGCCTTTCCATACTCTAAGTGGGATTAAAATGCAAAATGAATATTGGAGTAATAAAATAGGAGTTTACTTTTGAAAATCTAGAAAAAATCCAGCAGGAATGCTCCAGATGAAGGCCAAATCGATCTCCTATTCAAGGCAGATCGATCCCTTATGCAAGGAAAACAATTCTAAGTGAATTTGCCAAGGCCAGATCGATCTCCCCATTGAGCAGATCGATCTGCATTTGCCTCTACCTAGTAGAGATCGATCCCTTCCTAAGCGCATATCGATCTCCATTTGATTCTGTCAAGAGCAAATTGATCTCTCCCCATGACCATATTGATCTGCTATTACCTATGCCAAACAAAGATCGATCTCTTCCCAATGAGCAGATCGATCTCTCCCATTGCAAACCTGAAAATTTGATTGCTAAAACTAAGGAAAGATCGATCTACTCACCCTAGCAGATCGATCTTATCACCCCTGCTCTATAAAAGCCCCACAGAAAAACCTCTTTTTTTAACAAATCAACACACCCCTTCCATTTTTACCCAAAATACCAAGCTTTCTCTCTCTAGAATACACCCCTTCCATAAAGATTTGGGAAAACCCTATTAAAGCAAAGTTGTTCATTATGAGGAGAAAAACAACATAGCTTAGAGCCAACATTTCATTTATTGGATTGAAGGAGCAAAGGAGTTCAAATTTGGAAAAGAGGAAAGTCAAGCTAGGTGAGTTTCTAATACACCAACTCTAAGTATATTCATCTAAATATTGTTGTGACTATAATGGTGTATGTATTGTTGGTAGAAACTACCTAGAATGACATGAATCAAGCAAAACCTAGAATGGGTTTCGTGTGAGAAAATATGATATTGTTGCTTAAATGATACATGGATTATACTAAGATGTTAGTAATGTGATATGCATGATTTTGAGATGGTTGGGTGAAGTCACATTATGGGATAGGTAAAGGTGATGAAATGTGCATATATGGTGTTTGTAGAAATGTATAAAGGAATGAGAAATTATGGATAAAACATTTATGCCAAGTGTTTGATAAGTTACTTAGTGAGTGCTAGCTAAATCGACTAGAAATGGCTTAATGATGGCTAAATGAGATAATAGGCCAAAACTAATGAAATAGGCTCGATGAGATATACTGACTAGTTGAAGTCAGAACATGAGTTATCAATATTAACTCATATAATTTATGAATGTTTGCAGCTCCTGAGGATATATCCGGAGCAAGTTGAGCCGATCGTGAGAAGCGGGAAAGGAAGAAAGAGTTACTTCCAAAAGAATTGAGGTAAGGGAATTGTGTTAGCCTTAGAGGTATCTGTACGCGTTTTTGAGCGCATGGGTGAATTCTTTAAGTGTCTAAGGGTATTAGAATGAAATGGATGTTTGAAGGGCAAAAGAAATTTGGGGAACTTTAAGAAATGTTCATGAAAAGCAAGAACATGATGGTCTTGGGTGTTTACTACTTTTTAGCATGCGAATTGGTAGGTTGGCTAGCATTTTAAATGATTTGTATGAAAAAAATCTTGATTTGGTTTTATAACCATGCTTTGCAAAGAATGAGCCACCTACATGAGTTTGTGGAAATGAAACGTGCTAGAGCATTACTCGCACGAGATTTGACATGTTT
Organism: Firmiana major; assembly: GCA_033439115.1. Lineage (NCBI taxonomy): Eukaryota > Viridiplantae > Streptophyta > Magnoliopsida > Malvales > Malvaceae > Firmiana > Firmiana major. The sequence continues at coordinate 49,092,933 of CM065905.1, forward strand.
ACACATGCATTAGTGTTGGAGCATAGCTCGCACTAGAATTTTACATGCATGAGTGCTGGAGCCTAGCTCACACTAGTTTTCACATGGATTTTTATGGTATTATGCCAGAGCCTAGCTCACAGTGATTTTCATATTGGTTTTGACATTGTGCTGGAGTTGCTTGCACTAGATGTCCACTATACTTGTTGTCGTGCTTGAGACTACTCACACGTGGTTTTATGACATGTTGGGAGCTGTGCTGAGAGCGTCGGGTAGGCTGTGTGCCACATCGATTAAATAGGCTCGCATGTGCATTTTGAGATGTGGCAATGTATGATGTGATGATATGAGTCCACGGAGTACGTTGTACTGTGCATATAGCATGGAGTATGTTGTACTATGTATGGAAATATATATACCATCTTTAGACGATGGATACTCTACTATGGATCGACGGGTTGGATGTGACCCACCTCCCGTGCGAAAGCAGATAGGGGTGATACCCCGCACACTAGGATCTGTGTATCCTGGGATCACAGAGGATATGGCCATAGTCCTAGTTATTTCCCTTATTATTATTCGCCTATCTCACATGTCTCTTGATTTTTGATAAATCCATGTTTGAAATGTGTTTGTGGGTTAGGACAGTCCATGGGAGGGGCTGAGTCTTGATGAATGGTGATTTTGTATCGGTTTGCGTTGAGATTTGAAATGCTTTTAAGTGCACCTTTGTAACGACTCTTGACCCTTGAAAATCGAGGAATTTTTTTTTTTGAATTTAATTTACCCACTTATTCCCTTATTCACTTAGGTTGCATTCCTGCTTAGTGTCAAATCGCTTTTCATAATTCTTAATCCGTAATTATATTTAAATTCCATATTTTGACCTATATGGTCGATAGAAATTTCGACAGCATAACGGCTTACATATGAGCCTACCCACCTGCAATTCAGTTGTTTTAACAATCCTAGATATCCACAACTACCAAGCATACTTTCCAAATCAACATTTACAACTCAATACATTCATATCGATTAATACCAATCATCTTACAACCTAGTCCCAAGAATCATATTCTCTACATCGTTTCCTTACAAATTACATCCCAACAAAATATTCCCAATATATGTATGTGCGTATAAATGTGTCTGGTAGAGGAATGTAATTGTATACCTTGACTGCATGTACAAAAAGTAGCCTAGGGTAGCTCTTTCCTACCAGCCTACGTCGTGTACTCAGCAAATAGCATCTATAGATCACTGCAAATAATCTGAAAGGTAGAGGGGTGAGCTTTCGGGAAAAAGCCCAGTAAGAAACGCATTTAAAATGATCATGGTGGCTAAATCACATTGAATGCATGATAAAACCAAGAGATACGTTTCTTTACAAATATCACATAGCTTTCAAAGAGCGTTTATATAACATAATTGATAGAAATATAATTTCAAAAAATAAATCTATTTAGTTACATCACAATCTATCGAAACATACAAAACTCCAGAATATTTCAAAACCGATAGAACTTTAAAAGCATAAATGATGCAAAAACATATATCAGAGGATCAAAATCATATAGCATAGTTCATATCGGATGGAGACTTGGATAACCTATAGAGGGAAATCATAAATATGCCCGAAGGCAAGATTCATATACATTCATATACGCCACAAAGGCGAGCATGACAAAAATGCATTGACCGTATGACACTTTGCATCTGTAGGACTCAGGAGGTGGCCCCCACAGTAACATAGACTGTGTGGTACTTTGCTCCCACAGAACTCAAGAGGTGGCCCCCATGATCGCATGTCTTTATGAATCGCGTGGCACTTTGCTCCCGTCGGATTCAAGAGGTAACCCCCACAATAACATAGACTATGTGGCACTTTGCTTCCACAGAACTCAAGAGGTGACCCCCACGTTCGCGTGTCTTTGTGAACCGCGTGGCACTTTGCTCCCACAGAACTCAAGAGGTAACCCCCACAGTAACATAGACTGTGTGGCACTTTGCTCCCGTCGGACTCAAGAGGTAACCCCTACGTTCACATGTCATTGTGGAAATTGCGTGGCACTTTGCTCCCACAGAACTCAAGAGGTAACCCCCACAATAACATAGACTGTGTGGCACTTTGCTCTCGTCGGACTCAAGAGGTAACCCCCACAATTCCACTATACACTGCCCTTTTTGTCTCAAAACAGAGTTTTCAAAATCTTACTTGGGTTTTTATAGCTCATTAACTCATATTGAGTAATAAAATCGAATTTCTTGAAATCTGAAAACTCTTTCATAAAACAGAAAGACTGTGTGGCACTTTGTTCCCGTAGGACTCAAGAGGTGGCCCCCACAATCGCCTTTCAAAAACAAATTTCATTTCTCAAGCATAAGTTCACATACAAAATTTCATTTCATTCAGAAACATGAAAGCAATTATACATAAGTCAAAACCATGACATTTATTCAGCAATCATGTTTAAAACTATGCATTTAATCTCATATGGCATTTCTTTATTTTGAAAACATGACCAAATAAAACTTGGGCTTAATAGGTGTAGGGTTTTGTTTTACAATCAAGGGTTACACGAGAAGGCACGAAAACACATAATTAAATCGGAGTCTAAGGGTAGGGATATCATTACACTCGTAAATTACACCCTTTACCTCGATTTATCGAAATTTTCGAATTCGAGTGGTGACGCATTCTAGTAACTCCTTTAATTCCTTCTACGATCACCTACATCGAAGTTATATACTTAGCACCCTATTCATACGAATAGTCCGAATTGCGTTAAAATCGTAACCTATCGTTACTACTGCGTGTGTACGTATTATTGTATATACTTAGGCCAACACGCACGTTTATATATTTCTTTACCATTTATATATTTGTACCTACAAGTATTAACATATACCTTTTTATATACATCCTTTGTATATACATATATATACTTTTATTTGTTTTCATGTTTCCCTATCTCATTTATATACATTCTTTGTATATTCATATACTTGTACACATTCATCTTACATACCCCCACATGTATATGCACCTAAATAAATAAATAAATAAATAAATAAATAAATAAATATATATATATACTCTCCTTTATATATATATATATTATCACTGTCTTCCCATTTTTTTCCTCCTTATCACATATACACACATATTTGCCTACTCCTCATCATTCCCATTTTTGCCAAATTAAATCTACACTAAACATGCTTGTATTTCAATCTAAATGTACATGTATATTAAATATACACAAATACATAAATATACCATTTACCTTTTCTATTTTCTTTTTCTTCTTTCTTTTTTTCTCTTTTCTTTTCTCCTTTTCTTTTCTCCTCTCTCGACTTTGTCTCAATTTCCAACCTTCTTCTTCCCGGGGGTCTCCCCTGCCTCTCGATTCCAGCTACAGTTTCTCTTCACCCCTCTCGGTTCCAATGCTTCATCCTCTGTTTCGTCTCCTCTCAGCCTCACCTCCTTCTTCTACCGTTTCCAGTACCAAACTCCCACTGTTCTGCTATCTCTTCAGCCTCTGTTTTGTTTCAGATTTTCCTCTCTCGGTACTGCCTTCGATCTCCCTCAATTCTCAGTTCCCAGCTTCAGTTTTCTGCTAGTCCTCTTCCTCGGTTTGTCCTTCCCCTTCTCCCGGTCTCACCTCCAGCAGCACTTGGATTTCCAGCAGCAGCTCCCCTGCACACTCTCTCGGTTTCAGCTCTCCCGATCAGCCCTCAAGCCTTGGTCTGCACCAGTTTTCCAGCTGCTCCTATTTTCTTCTAGCCCCTCGGTTCATGCTTCCTCTTTCCAGCTTCATTTTCTGCTTCAGTCTCCTTCTTCCTCGTTTTCTTCTTCTCTTCCTCTTCTTTCTCAGCCGATCAGCCCACTCTTCCCTTTTCCTTCTTCTTCCTCTTCTTTCCTGGTTTTCTTCCCTTCTTCCTCGGCCAGGACCTGCTTCCTTCTCCTCTCCCTTCCCTTCTTTTCTTTCTCTCTTCTTCCCTTCTTCTTCAGCCGAGCACCTCCTCATTTTCTCCTCTTCTTTTTCCCGCCCAAGTCTCCTTTGTTTCAATTGCTCCTCTTTGTTTTCTTTCCATTTCCAGGTGCGGGATTGGCTTCTTTTTGAAGCCAATTCCGTACATCTAATATGTATATATATTAGTATTATACTATATAAATATATATTATATTTTATTGATATATATTATATTGATATATATATATATATATATGTATTTGTTGATTTGTTGGTGTATTATTTGTTTTGTTATCATTTGTGTTTTTTTTATTTCCATTTCCTTTTTATTTCATTTTATCATTTTTTTTTTTATTTGTGTCTTGTTTTATTTATTTATTTGTTAATACTATTTTTTAAATTCTATACACTAAATAATATATATGCTATATATATTATTATTCTTTTATTTAAATGTCTAGTATATATGTATATATCTACACATATACATTTTCTTGTAAAATTATTGACATCATATCCATGCCTTCCATGAAATTTTCATTATTCTGAAAATGAAATAGTATCGGGATTCCATCATTCTTCATAAATTCTCGATACAAGTGTTTACATCAACAATTTTCAACTAACAAATTAAAATTTTCCAATCCCTCCGTACTTGCATTCGCTTTATCACTTCTTGTATCTTCGAGTTCCCGGTCATTCACGGGCTTATCGGTTCCTATAGCCCTTGAGCCCTACAACGAATATTCGCACTTCCATTAATATATATTATTTCCATTTTTATATAATTTAGTTAAACGTAGGAAATTTGTGGGGTTTACATTCTCCCCACCTTAAAAGAATTTGGTCCTCCAAATTCATTCGGGTCTATCTATCTACGATCACCTAGATTGTATCATGCCCCTTTCGGGTCCTTGGAAATCCCATTATGAAATCCATAGTAATGTGCACTCATTTCCAAGTAGGCACTGGAAAAAATCTTAAGTAACCCCGCTGGTCTTTGGTGTTCGATCTTAATCTATTGGCAAATCAAATACTTGGGCGTAAACTCAACTACATTTCTTTTCATACCGGCCTACCAATATACCTTTCGTAAATCATGGTACACCTTACTGCTTCCCGGGTGCATGGTGTACTGAGAACAATAAAACTCCTTTAAGATCCTTTGCCGTAGGACATCATCGTTTGAGACACCAAACTTATCACACTTTCACATTTATCCTTAATGAGAACTTATTCTTAATTTATATCAATTGATCTAAATCACTGCACATACCAGAGATATTCGTACCTTGCATACATCTCTTATTCCAATATGACTCGTATATTCATGATTTTTCATCAATAGACAAAATCATAAAATTTATTCCTTAACTGCAAGGCATAAAACAAACTTACTAGGTAAGGAGATGGTTACGATCTTAGAGTAGCAGTCTAAACTTACAAGGTTGGTGGCTAGCCAATCCATACCCAAAATTACATCAGAGCCGTACATGTTCAACAAAATTAGATATGCTAATATGATCCTATCTCCTACCTTGATTTCACAATTCCTACACACCACATCAGTCCTAGGCAAAGATTCTTCCATGAGTGACAGGTTTCTTGGCTTTCTCTGCTACGGTAGCCCGTCTCTGTGGGACTTGTCTCTGGGGAGCTTACCTATCAGGTTGTCGTGGTAGCACTGGGGGCTGTGGAACCTTCTTCAGTGGGCAATCTTTAATTAGGTGTCCCCTCTGTCCACACCTAAAACAGTTCCCTGTGGCCCTGTAAAAAATACCTTCATGAGGTTTACTGCACACCTTACATAACGTCCCATATTGCTGCGGACCTCTGATAGTCTGTGGAGCAGGTACAGGAACGGTGGGCCAATCATCCCTAGTCCTAGACTCATCTGTCCTCTGCCTCTTGGGCTGGCCCCTCCAAAATTCCTATCTCACCAACTCTGTCCGCATACTCTCATCCCTGTTCTTTCCTTTAAGGCCATACTCTGTGAGATCTGAGAATTTCAGACATGTTTTAATTATGTAATATGAACTTGAAGTATAATTTATTGAGCTAAGTGAATTGGGGAATGATAATTGGAGATTTATATGTTAAGTGTTTAAAATAAGTATGAAGTTATGAGGACAGATCGATCTGGGAGAAGGAGAGATCGATCTGGTGAGTTAAAAATGACAAGGAAGGAGGAATTTAAGGAGCAGATCGATCTTCAATGGAAGATGATTGATCTCCTTATGATTCTGTTTGAGAGAAGATCGATCTCCCCAAGGCGCAGATCGATCTCATAAAGCCATAAAGAGATTGATCTCACCCCTCGACAGATCGATCTCCTAGGCATAAATTGCCTCAAATCTTCCCCAAATTCAAATGCAGATCGATCTCATCAAGAGCCAGATCGATCTCCTACCCTCAGTCTATATAAGGAATCCTTGCTTTCTCCTGCAATTTCACTTTCTCTCTCTTCCAACCCCCATTTTCACCGAACCCTAGCTTTCTCACTCATCCAAAGCACTCATTTCCGTCCAAATCAGAGGCTGTGACAAGAAGGAAAGTTGTTCCTCATTAAAGGGAGAACAACATACTTGGAAATCGAAAGACGGATCGAATCGAGGCAAGAGATAAGCTCTCCATAAGTTTTGGGTAATTTCTAAACTTCGGTCCTTATATTTGAGATGATTTTGGTGATGATAGTTGTTGGCATTGTGTTGAAATAGCTGAAAAATGATTAGGGATTGATGAAATTACAATGTAGTTGGAGTGATGATGATATTTAGCAACTTTAGTAAATTTAAGAATTTTGAGCTATAAATGGAGATTTAGACAATGTGGTGTATTAGCACAGATATTGTGGCATAGGAAATATAGAATGTTGAGGTGTTGGGAGCAAGATTGTGGTTTGTGATGGAGTTATGAGAATTGAGAAATTTGAGGAGTTATGAGCAATTATGCTCGATTTTGAGAATTGAGGTTGATGTGACAATGAGTATTGATGTTTTAATATCGTTTGGACAGCTCGGGAGTTCCAGAGTGGAATGCGAGGCTAGTCCGTGATACGGGGGAAACGATTGCACTATACGAGGTGCAAAGAGGTAAGGGAAAACTAAACCATTTGTGTATGTGTTTTGATGAATCGTTGTAGCATGAACCATGATTTGAGAATACAAGCATGTTTGGTGTTGTGTTGTGATATAATTGCACACGGTTTTTATAGCCGGTTGGAGCCCATTATTTTATGAGTTTATAAGCTGAGTATGAAATTGCTTTATAAACCTTTGAGTTTGCGTGAAAAGTAAATTGGGCTCTACGTTAAGGCGATATTGGGATTTGAGAAAATGTGTGCGTGTTTTACCGGTTGGAACTCGATTTTAATATGTTTTGTGTTGAGTGCACAAATGTTTTAAATGAGTTTTATGAGAGAAAACCATTATGAGTTCTACGTGAAGGCATAATGTTTTATAGGATAATGGCTAATGATTGAGACTTAGGCGTGTCATGTTGAATAAACATCGGGCCTTGCTCTGGTAGCATGTAAGACCGATATAGTGGGACGCCTAGGAACTGACCCAGGGACCACAGGCCTTGTTCTGGTAACATGTAAGTTCGATTATTTCTCCACTTTGGTAGCGTTGGGAGGCCTTGCTCTGGTAGCATGTAAGTCCGATATTCCTTCGTTTTGGTAACGAGAGATGCCTCCGTTTTGGTAACGTGAGATGACCCCCGTTCTGGTAACGCTGGATGGCCTTGCTTTGGTAGCATGTAAGACCGAGAGAGTGGGCCGCCTGGGAACCGCCCAGGGACCACGTGATAGTGTGCATGAGGCGAGGCATTGCTCTGGTAGCATGTAAGGTCGGGCCTTGTTCTGGTAACATATAAGTCTAATATACCATGCATACGACCATATTGTCAACGTTCCCTCTATACGAGGATGCCTGGGATGCGCACCCAGAGGAGATTACATATTTGATGTGCCATGACGAGTTTTAATTGAGTTTTATTGCCTAGTCTCGTTTTACACATGAGTTGTGTTTTGTGACCTTGTCACGTGCTATTTACTGAGGTGATTTTTATCACGTATTTTGAGAACAGCCATTATCGCATATATTTACACATGCTTGTAAGTGCTCGATATTGAGCCTTTTTACCTTCATGTTTTGACATGATTTATGAGTTATGAGATGATGATGTTTTGAGAATCTTTCATGCTACGATTTCAAATGAGCTTCATAAACAAATACATATTTGTGATGTGTGATATGGTTTATATAACTGAGTTCCCTTACCCCCCTTACTGAGCGATTTGGAAGCTCACCCTGTTTTCTCTTCCCCTCAGATCGCTTCAAGTGAAGTGAGTTCCCTGCGACGTACGGGTTAGAGGCTAGTGGAGGACTTGAGCTCCAAGCCGTATTTTATGTACTGAGGTAGATATTTACTATTCATGTACCCAGACTAGAGTTATATTTACAGACACTTATTGTACAATGATGTACGGGATGTATTAGGATTAATTAACTTGAAATTGAGTAATGTATATAATACATATATACTATATTATGATGAGATCCTGAGGCATGATAATTATGATGATGTATGACACTGCACAGGAATGCACCCTTAATTGTGAACTAATGAGTAAAAAGTTTTAAATTAGCCCTATTTTCCACGCTTTCGGGGCGTTACAGAGTTTTCTTGGTATCAGAGCTTAGGGTGTTTAATACTGTCAGTGTCGATTAAGTGAAATAGAATACATCCCAAGTGTCTATAATTGTCTGGTCATGAACTGAATCTGAGGATTGAGATTTCAATCGATTTTGATATGTACGCGCAAGAGACTAGTTGAGATAGAGAATGAGTAAACGACGAGGTCGTTCGAGGAGGCAGGCAGAGTCCCCTCCGCCACCTGTCCCACAACCAGAGAGTCCTAACTCTCGATTTAATTGGATTGAGACCGATGTGAGGTAAGGTTTTGAGCAGATGGCAGCGTTATTCGCGCAACACTTTGGAGTTAATGCCTCGGGTACTACTCCTACACCACCACAAGGACCTCCCATACCCCCAGTGCCTCCCGTCACTCAGCCTGATGACAGAAGCATGGTCTGACTGAAGGACTTTTTGAAAATGAATCCACCTGCATTTAGGGGAAAGAAGGATCCTACAGAGGCTGGGGAGTGGTTGACGGAGTTGAGAGTTATATTCGATTATCTGGGGTGCACCGATGCTGAGAGGGTCAGTATGAGTGCCTATATGTTGAAAGGGAGAGCTCGAGATTGGTGGGGTTCTACCCAGGGTATTTTGATGTCCCACCAGGATGTGATTGGTTGGGAAGAGTTCCAGACAGCCTTTAGAGCCCAATATGTACCACGAGCTGCCCAGAGAAGGAGGCAAGTAGAGTTTTTAAGTTTGGTACAGGGTGACATGTCTGTAGATGATTACGAGAGCCAATTTACCGCTCTGCTGAGATATGATCCAGAGACTTTCAAGAATGAAGAGCTCCGCACAGAGAGATTTGTGTATGGATTGAAGCCCATCATCAGAGATCGATTGATTGGGTTATGTATTACTGAGTTTGGAGATGCTCTGAGACGAGCACAAGAGATTGAAAGGGGAATTGAAATTGTACAGTCCCAGAATGAGTTTGGAGCAGTGATTAGGGACAAAGGCAAGAGGCCAGCGATGTCTCAAGCAGATGTTCGGAGAGGTTCCTTCAGGAGAGGAAGGATTGAGGTACAGAAGGGCAGATTAGAGAGACCTAGAGCTTATCCTATTATCAAGGAGACCCCTCGATATGGCAGGCCGGAGATAAGGGTTTGTAGAGACTGTGGCCGATCGCATGAGGGAAGTTGTACTGGGTCGATCCGTAGATGTTTTAGATGTGGTGACATGGATCACAGAGTGAAGGACTGTCCTCAACCTCAGATACCACATGCTCTAGAGCCTACTAGACAGCAGCCTCAGAAAGTGAATCCCCAGAGACGGGCCACTGCTGCTGAGAAAGGGAAGAAACCTGTGACACAGGGACGTGTGTTTGCCCTGGATAAGGAAACTGCAGACACTTCAGCAGAAACTATAAGAGGTACACTTTCTGTCTGTAATCATAAGGCTCATGTGTTGATAGATCCAGGATCCATGCATTCGTTTATTTCAGAGCATTTTGCATGTAGTTTAAATTTGAAGTTTAAACCTCTAGAGTATGTACTACATGTAAATACCCCTATGCGTGAATCCCAGAGAACTGAGTTAATCTGTAGAGGATGTGAAATAAAGGTGGGAGATAGAGTGATGTTAGCAGATCTAATCATGTTAAATATACACGGGTTTGATGTAATTCTGGGGATGGATTGGTTGGCAACCAATCGAGTGAGTTTAGACTGCTACACTAAGATTGTAACTTTCTCCCTACCTGAACCTTACAGTGTACGGCTGAGATATTGAGGAAATGAATATGTGAAATTCTAGTAAGTAATTTGAGAATTTTAATATTATTTTGGAGAATATTAAATATGATTGTTCATGTGAAGGTTACGAAACACTCATCTCAGACGATGAGCGGGAACATCTGAGGATTGAGGATATACCTGTGGTGTATGAATTCTCAGATGTTTTCTTAGATGAGCTGCCAGGTTTGCCACCAGAGAGAGAGCTGGAGTTTACCATTGATTTAGTACCAGATACTCAGCCGATCTCTAAACCTCCCTACAGGATGGCATTAGTGGAACTTGAGGAATTGAAGAAACAACTACAGGAGTTATTGGATCAAGGGTTCATTAGGCCCAGTGTTTCATCGTGGGGAGCACCGGTTTTATTTGTTAAGAAGAAGGTTGGTAGTCTCAGATTATGCGTAGACTACCGACTGTTGAATAAAGCCACGGTGAAGAATAAATACCCACTGCCCAGGATTGATGATCTACTTGATCAACTAAGAGGGGCTTCAGTCTTTTCTAAGATTGATTTGAGATCGGACTATCACCAATTGAGGATCAAGGAAGAAGATATTCCCAAGACGGCCTTCAGGACAAGGTATGACCATTATGAATTTCTGGTGATGTCCTTTGGATTGACGAACGCTCCTGCTGCATTTATGAGGTTGATGAACGAAGTGTTCAGAGACTATCTAGATAAATTTGTGATAGTCTTTATTGATGATATCCTGGTATACTCTCGGTCGTATGAGGAGCATGCACAGCATTTGTGGTTAGTACTTCAGATACTCCGAGATAAGCAATTATATGGAAAGCTTAGTAAGTGTGAGTTTTGGCTGAACCGGATAGCTTTCCTTAGTCATATAGTCTCAGAGGAAGGAGTATCAGTGGATCCAAGTAAAGTAGCAGCTGTGCTTAGTTGGGAGAGACCGAGGACAGTTACTGAGGTGCGAAGCTTCCTTGGTTTGGTAGGGTATTACAGAAGATTTGTGGAAGGATTTTCAAGGATTGCCGCTCCTTTGACTAAACTCACGCGTAAGGAGACTCCGTTCATATGGACTGATCAATGTGAGCTCAGTTTTCAAGAGTTAAAAAGGAGATTGACAGCGGCACCTGTGTTAACTATTCCTGAGGGATCAGGAGGATTTTCGGTGTATAGTGATGCATCTCATCAAGGATTGGGGTGTGTGCTTATGCAGCACGGAAGAGTGGTCGCATATGGATCGCGACAGTTGAAAGACCATGAGCGGAATTACCCCACGCATGATTTGGAGTTAGCCGCTGTGGTATTTGCTTTGAAGATCTGGCGACACTACTTATATGGGGAAAGATTCCAGATCTTCACTGATCACAAGAGTTTGAGATATCTCTTTGATCAGAAAGAGTTAAACATGAGACAAAGGAGATGGATGGAACTCCTTAAGGATTATGACTGCGAGTATCTATATCATCCCGGTAAGGCGAATGTAGTTGCTGATGCCCTGAGCAGGAAGAGTATGATATCTGCTATGATGATCAGGGAATGGGATTTATTAGAGCAGTTCGCCGAACTTCGGATCAGAGTTAAAGAGGTAGAGATCGAATTTTTGGCTAGCTTGCGGATAGAGCCCAGGATCATGGATCAGATTAGAACTGGGCAGCGCAGCGATCAGAGGTTGATAGATATGGTTAGCCAAGCTGAACAGAGTTCGCAGTCGGATCTCACAATCAGTGAGGATGGATTATTAAGATTCAGAGGACGGATTTGTGTACCGAACGATGATACCCTAAAGAGACTGATACTGAGAGAATCTCACTGCTCGCGATACACCATGCACCCAGGGAGTACTAAGATGTACCGAGACTTGAGAAAGGTGTACTGGTGGAGTGGTATGAAGCGAGACGTGGCAGAGTATGTGGCCAGGTGTTTAATATGGCAGCAAGTGAAAGCTGAGCATCGGAAGCCTGGAGGACTACTACAGCCCTTACCTGTACCTACATAGAAATGGGAGCATGTCACCATGGATTTTATTATAGGTTTACCGAGGACCCGAAGAGGTCGTGACGCTATATGGGTTATAGTGGATAGACTGACCAAGAGTGCCCACTTCCTTGCCATCAAGAGCACAGATACTGTGGATGCCTTAGCTGAGCTGTATGTCAGCGAGATAGCTAGATTACATGGGGCTCCAGTGAGTATTACTTCTGATAGAGATTCCCGGTTTACTTCCAGATTTTGGACCCAGTTTCAGGAGTCCATGGGATCTCGATTGAGTTTTAGTACCGCCTATCATCCTCAGACAGATGGTCAGTCAGAGAGGACTATTCAGACCATGGAGGATATGTTGAGGGCGTGTACGATGGATTTTAAGGGATCATGGGATGATCACCTGCCCCTAGCAGAGTTTGCGTACAATAAGAGCTATCATGCAAGTATTGGAATGGCACCCTTTGAGGCTCTATATGGTAGGAGGTGTAGATCCCCTGTAGCTTGGGAAGAAGTTGGTGACATAAAGATAAATGCTCCCAAGCTTGTTGAGCAAGCTGTACAGAGTGTGAAACTCATATGTGAGAGGCTACGGGCTGCACAGAGTCGACAGAAAAGCTACGCGGATGTGCGTAGACGGCCACTTGAGTTTGATGTTGGTGATGCAGTATTTCTGAAAGTATCACCGAGTAAGGGTATCATGCGATTTGGGAAGAAAGGAAAATTGAGTCCTCGATACATAGGACCATTCGGGATTCTTAAGAGAGTGGGAGAGGTAGCCTACAGATTGGCATTACCCCCACAGATGTTCGGAATACACGACGTCTTTCATGTGTCTATGTTGAGGAAGTACCACCCGGACCCTTCTCATGTTATAGAGTATGACGAGATGGACATACAGGAGGATATGAGCTACGCTGAGGAACCCGTCTGGATTCTCGATAAAAAGGAGAAGGTACTGAGAACCAAGAGCATCCCATTAGTGAAAGTTTTGTGGAAACATCACTCAAGGGAAGAGGCAACGTGGGAGAACCTCATGAAGGAGAAATACCCCTATCTCTTTGACTAGTTGAGTTGAATTTGGAGGACCAAATTCTTTTAAGGTGGGGAGGATGTGAGATCTGAGGATTTCAGACATGTTTTAATTATGTAATATGAACTTGAAGTATAATTTATTGAGCTAAGTGAATTGGGGAATGATAATTGGAGATTTATATGTTAAGTGTTTAAAATAAGTATGAAGTTATGAGGACAGATCGATCTGGGAGAAGGAGAGATCGATCTGGTGAGTTAAAAATGACAAGGAAGGAGGAATTTAAGGAGCAGATCGATCTCCTTATGATTCTGTTTGAGAGAAGATCGATCTCTTAAGGAAAAGATCGATCTCCAAATGTTTCTGTTTGGGAGAAGATCGATCTCCCCAAGGCGCAGATCGATCTCATAAAGCCATAAAGAGATCGATCTCACCCCTCGACAGATCGATCTCTTAGGCATAAATTGCCCCAAATCGTCCCCAAATTCAAATGTAGATCGATCTCATCAAGAGCCAGATCGATCTCCTACCCTCAGTCTATATAAGGAATCCTTGCTTTCTCCTGCAATTTCACTTTCTCTCTCTTCCAACCCCCATTTTCACCGAACCCTAGCTTTCTCACTCATCCAAAGCACTCATTTTCGTCCAAATCAGAGGCTGTGGAAAGAAGGAAAGTTGTTCCTCATTAAAGGGAGAACAACATACTTGGAAATTGAAAGACGGATCGAATCGAGGCAAGAGATAAGCTCTCCACAAGTTTTGGGTAATTTCTAAACTTCGGTCCTTATATTTGAGATGATTTTGGTGATGATAGTTGTTGGCATTGTGTTGAAATAGCTGAAAAATGATTAGGGATTGATGAAATTACAATGTAGTTGGAGTGATGATGATATTTAGCAACTTTGGTAAATTTAGGAATTTTGAGCTATAAATGGAGATTTAGACAATGTGGTGTATTAGCACAAATATTGTGGCATAGGAAATATAGAATGTTGAGGTGTTGGGAGCGAGATTGTGGTTTGTGATGGAGTTATGAGAATTGAGAAATTTGAGGAGTTATGAGCAATTATGCTCGATTTTGAGAATTGAGGTTGATATGATAATGAGTATTGATGTTTTAACATCGTTTGGACAGCTCGGGAGTTCCAAAGTGGAATGCGAGGCTAGTCCGTGATACGGAGGAAACGATTGCACTATACGAGGTGCAAAGAGGTAAGGGAAAACTAAACCATTTGTGTATGTGTTTTGATGAATCGTTGTAGCATGAACCATGATTTGAGAATACAAGCATGTTTGGTGTTGTGTTGTGATATAATTGCACACTATTTTTATAGCCGGTTGAGCCCATTATTTTATGAGTTTATAAGCTGAGTGTGAAATTGCTTTATAAACCTTTGAGTTTGCGCGAAAAGTAAATTGGGCTCTACGTTAAGGCGATATTGGGATTTGAGAAAATGTGTGCATATTTTGCCGGTTGGAACTCGGTTTTAATATGTTTTGTGTTGAGTGCACAAATGTTTTAAATGAGTTTTATGAGAGAAAACCATTATGAGTTCTACATGAAGGCATAACGTTTTATAGGATAATGGCTAATGATTGAGACTTAGGTGTGTCATGTTGAATACACATCGTGCCTTGCTCTGGTAGCATGTAAGACCGATATAGTGGGACACCTGGGAACCGACCCAGGGACCACAGGCCTTGTTCTGGTAACATGTAAGTCCGATTATTCCTCCGCTTTGGTAGCGTTGGGAGGCCTTGCTCTGGTAGCATGTAAGTCTGATATTCCTCCGTTTTGGTAACGAGAGATGCCTCCATTTTGGTAACGAGAGATGCCTCCGTTTTGGTAACGTGAGATGACCCCCGTTCTGGTAACGCTGGGTGGCCTTGCTTTGGTAGCATGTAAGACCGAGAGAGTGGGCCGCTTGGGAACCGACCCAGGGACCACGTGTCATGCCCCGCTTTCGGGAACCCTTCTATCCATACATTCTCTACTACGGTTGGGCTGTGAGAAGATGCAATTACTAAAAATTTATTTATTTACAGCGGAATATTTAAAGCTTTAATTCACACTCCCAGGTGTGTGTGTAGATACACAAAATTAATTGTATAAATACCATGTGCTTACATTTCATCCCCATAATACTGTTTACAATTCCAAGATATAACTGTGCGATACAATATATTAGATACAAAATACTCGTGTATACAAATCTTATACCTTTGCGGATTGTGGGAGCTGTTCAACACAAAAGACTTAGAGACCACCGCTCTTTTACTTCTCAGTACCTGGAGGGGGAAAATAGTGGGATGAGCAAACCACGGCTCAGTAAGGAAATGTATGCTAGCAGGTAGATATCGTACTACCTACATAGCCCATGCATGCATAAACCAAAACCATGTTTTCGTTATAAATGGAAATATCATACGAACAATGCATTTAAATACATATTTCTCAAGAGCATTTTCGTGTAAACCAAATGTCAAACTTCCATTTAAAACATGCTCATAAATAGTGCCCTCATGGCACGAATGTGAAATCGGAGATTTATTAAAACACGAAATCTCTTTCACTTCTCAAATCATTCTTTCTCGCAAGTCTCTTTCTTTTCTGAGATTGTCTCTGTTTTCTCGAATCTCTGAGACAGGCATGGAATTTTCGGCAATCAAATATCCACGACTTATGGCCACAGTCAGTGATCCCAGGCCTCACTGATCGGGTGTGCACAGGGTATCACTTCGCCTGAAGGGGGATGGGTCAGTCCTACCCTCCGGCTCATTTCAATCCACCTCATCTCCTCGTATACTCACGGTGAAGATACGTCGTGTGTCATCTACGCGATACTCGTACTCACGTGCACCCAGCACGGTACATAGTATACCAACGGGTGACTACACTATTCTACGTACAACCGTGGACCCAAGTCCATACTCCAACTCCGATGGACTTTTTTATCCTTAAACCATGTCTCATATACCAGGCGAGCAAACAGCGCGACACACAGTCAACGCAAAGCTCCAGCGCGGTACGATCTATCGTTAAGGCCCAGCCCGTTCAATTGGCCGTCGGCTGGTATCCCCTTGGGTCCCAGACCCCTAGGTTTACCTTAACTCAACAAAACAGGTACGAGCATAGTTCTCGCACTTTCTCAAAACCTCCGTGCGAGTTAAACTCCCGCACGGTACATCAAGGCTTTAAACCGGGTGTGAGCTAACGCTTCAACACCAAATCTCATCTCAAAACTGATAGATGGCTATTTTCTCTTTTTAAAACTCAAAACACGTTTATTCACATAGCATGCCTTTTCATGCCAAAACATGTAAAATTAGCCAAACTATCATCAACATTTCTCAATCAATAATAACAATATAAAATTGAGAAAATCATTGAAGACATGCATATCATGCTATTTCCTTACCCTATCCCATTTCTCAATACATATATATACATCATAGTACTTTTCATACTTCCACATCATTTCATAAACTTATAATATCATACTAGTCCTAGCAATATATCTACGAAATTGCTGTAATTATGTACGAACATCTCTATAGCTAACACACAGTCCCTTACCTCGTTTTACTTGTGTGCAACTATCCGCCTTTATGCTTCTTGCATTCTCATCTCGACTTGCTCCGGCGTATCATCCAAAACTGAAATTCATCCATCAACATTTGAGTTAATGTTTCTAACTCTTTTTCAACTAAGCATTTATCCAATGCCTTAATTACACATTTTTACCCTTTGTGGTAAATCTCACAATTTATCCCAATATCAACATTTCCAAATCATTCTCACAACATGTTCCTCCCCTCAAGATATTTCATTCATCATAAACACTCCCATACTCCACTTTCTCACACTTGACCATTTCTAAGTTATATTCATTTCATACCATTCTAGGTAGTTCTATCCACAATATGCACACCCAAATATCTTTATAATCATTAACTAAACCAATGTACTTGGATTTGTGCATTAGAACTTACCTCATTGGATTTCCTCTTGCTCCAATTAGGATTGCCCTTTATTTCTTCAATCCATCA
This sequence comes from Firmiana major, assembly GCA_033439115.1. Taxonomy (NCBI): domain Eukaryota; kingdom Viridiplantae; phylum Streptophyta; class Magnoliopsida; order Malvales; family Malvaceae; genus Firmiana; species Firmiana major. The sequence goes on from CM065905.1 coordinate 49,110,357, forward strand.
AATGGGGAAATGCCTCTAGACTATGTTGTTCTTCTCTTTGATGTGAACAACTTTGTCTCTAATAGCCTTTCCTCAAATCTTACTGAAAATGGCTGGATTTAGGAGTGAGAAACTAGATTTCTTTGAGTTGAAGTGAAATGGAAATGTTTTCCCGAAGTTCTGATGATCCAACTGCTCCCATTTATAGTTTTGACTTGATGAGATCGATCTTCCTTGGATGGAGATCGATCTGTTCCTCAAAAATCCCTCTTTTCTGAGACGTTTTAAAGGTAGGAGATCGATCTGTCGAGACTGGAGATCGATCTGCTGTCAAACAGAAGCTTAAGGAGATCGATCTGGTCTTAGGGAAGATCGATCTGCTTCCAACCCGAGACCTAGAGAGATCGATCTGCTTCCTTTGGAGATCGATCTGTCCCCTTCCATTTCTCACATAAGGGCATTCTGGCTCTCCCAGATCGATCTCTCATCCTATGAGATCGATCTGGCCTTCACAAATTCCAGATTTCCTGCAGTTTTTCTGCAACAACCCTTACCAAACACCCTTAATTTACTACCATGATCATTTCCTCATTCATTCATCCTTGAGACTTGAAAATGGGATCCACCCTCACTACATACACATTAAAACTTGTGTAGAATCTTTGTATGACCAAATATATATGATATTACTCAAATGGGAAATATACACTTATGTAAATCTTTCCTTCCATTTTACTATACTACTCATATCCCATTTCGATCACATTCTTCTCGTTTCAAGTTTATTTCTTCCTACTCACTCGTAATGCAACTTGTACGTATAATCACAATTCTTACTACAAGTGCGTACATAATCTTATGAACTTACATTGCATATACTTCACATTACAATACATCATCTTACTTATGATTTTATTTACATTCCCATGTTCCTATACACATAGCTATACATATACGGGGTCTCACACCACGTGATAGTGTGCATGAGGCGAGGCATTGCTCTGGTAGCATGTAAGGTCGGGCCTTGTTCTGGTAACATATAAGTCCAATATACCATGCATACGACCATATTGTCGACATTCCCTCTATACGAGAATGCCTGGGATGCACACCCAGAGGAGATTACATATTTGATGTGCCATGACGAGTTTTAATTGAGTTTTATTGCCTAGTCTCGTTTTACACATGAGTTGTGTTTTGTGACCTTGTCACGTGCTATTTACTGAGGTGATTTTTATCACGTATTTTGAGAACAGCCATTATCGCATATATTTACACATGCTTGTGAGTGCTCGATATTGAGCCTTTTTACCTTCATGTTTTCACATGATTTATGAGTTATGAGATGATGATGTTTTGAGAATCTTTCATGCTACGATTTCAAATGAGCTTCATAAACAAATACATATTTGTGATGTGTGATATGGTTTATATAACTGAGTTCCCTTACCCCCCTTACTGAGCGATTTGGAAGCTCACCCTGTTTTCTCTTCCCCCCAGATCGCTTCAAGTGAAGTGAGTTCCCTACGACGTACGAGTTAGAGGCTAGTGGAGGACTTGAGCTCCAGGCCGTATTTTGTGTACTGAGGTAGATATTTACTATTCATGTACCCAGACTAGAGTTATATTTACAGACACTTATTGTACAATGATGTACGGGATGTATTAGGATTAATTAACTTGGAATTGAGTAATGTATATAATACAATATATACTATATTATGATGAGATCCTGAGGCATGATAATTATGATGATGTATGACACTGCACAGGAATGCACCTTTAATTGTGAACTAATGAGTAAAAATTTTTAAATTAGCCCTATTTTTCGCGCTTCCGGGGCGTCACATACTCCGTCTATGTAACATTCAGGCCCCTCTCAACCATCTGTACTCTTCCCAGGGCATCCTGAAATTCAGTAATCCATAACCCCAAAAGACGATCTCGAATAGCTGACCTCAACCCTGCTAGAAACCTCTCAGTCTGACGTTTTTCATTTTGGAACGTCTCCGAATCATACCTCATCAGCATAGTGAACTTACTTTCGTACTCATCCACAGTCATACTACCCTGTACCAAATTCAAAAAGTCCATCCTTAACTTCTGCTGGGCAGCTAGTGGAACATACTGCTTCCTAAAAGCTGTGGAGAATGCATCCCAACTAATCACCGAATGCTGAGCAGTCAGAATGACCTTAGTGGATCCCCACCAATACTCAGCTTGGCCCTGCAGCATGTAGGTGGCCATGGAAACCTTCTCAACATCAGAACACCCTAGAAAATCGAAGATATTCCCAAGGCTCACCAGCCACTCTTCAGCCTCTACTGGATTCTTAATTCCCTTAAATACTTGAGGCTTCATCTTCAAGAAATCTCTCATCCTACCGAAATCTCTCTCTTCCCTCCGGGCCTGTACGGGAGGCTGAGGCGCCATAAGTGCTGGCGAAACTGGTGGAGGAGGAGGTGGTGCTTATGTCGGAGTTGGCACCGGAGTAGGGATCGGTGCTATGCCAGCTGAATCAGAAGCATTTGCCCCTAAGTGTTGGGCAACCATGGCAGCAATCGATTCCAGTCCTCACTCGAGACGCTGCTCCAACTGCTGTTCAAATCGAGCCATACGAGTGTTGGGGCTCTCTAGCTGCGGTGGAGGAGGTGAAGGCGGCTGAGCCTGCCTTCGAGGACGTCCGCGTCCTCCACTCATCGTGCAGTGATCTAATACCTCCGCGTAATTCCAAAGATCAAACCTTAAAGTCATTAGGTATACATTACTTACAACCAGACAAGCACAGACATTGGGATGTAATTTAATCCTTACTTTCGACATTGGCAGTACTAGACAACCTTCGTTCTGATACCACTTAAACTGTAACAACCCTTGACCCTTGAAAATCGGAGAATTTTTTTTTGAATTTAATTTACCCACTTATTCCCTTATTCACATAGGTTGCATTCCTGCTTAGTGTCAAATCACTTTTCCTAATTCTTAATCCGTAATTATATTTAAATTCTATATTTTGACCTATATGATCGATAGAAATTTCGGCAGCATAACGACTTACATATGAGCCTACCCACCTATAATTCAGTTGTTTTAACAATCCTAGATATCCACAACTACCAAGCATACTTTCCAAATCAACATTTACAAATCAATACATTCATATCAATTAATACCAATCATCTTACAACCTAGTCGCAAGAATCATATTCTCTATATCGTTTCCTTACAAATTACATCCCAACAAAATATTCCTAATATATGTTTGTGCGTACAAATGTGTCTGGTAGAGGAATGTAATTGTATACCTTGACTGCGTGTACAAAAAGTAGCCTAGGGTAGCTCTTTCCCACCAGCCTACTTCGTGTACTCGGCAAATAACGTTAGATCACTGCAAATAATCTGAAAGGTAGAGGGGTGAGCTTTCGGGAAAAAGCCCAGTAAGAAACGCATTTAAAATGATCATGGTGGCTAAATCACATTGAATGCAAGATAAAACCAAGAGATACGTTTCTTTACAAATATCACATAGCTTTCAAAGAGCATTTATATAACATAATTGATAGAAATATAATTTCGAAGAACAAATCTATTCAGTTACATCACAATCTATTGAAACATACAAAACTCCAGAATATTTCAAAATCGATAGAACTTCAAAAGCATAACTGATGCAAAAACATATATCGGAGGATCAAAATCATATAGCATAGTTCATATCGGATGGAGACTTGGATAACTTATAGAGGGAAATCATAAATATACCCGAATGCAGGATTCATATACATTCATATACACCACAAAGGCGCGCATGACAAAAATGCATTGACCGTATGGCACTTTGCAATTGTAGGACTCAAAAGGTAACCCCCACAGTAACATAGACTCTGTGGTACTTTGCTCCCACAGAACTCAAGAGGTGGCCCCCACGATCGCATGTCTTTATGAATCGCGTGGCACTTTGCTCCTATCGAACTCAAGAGGTAACCCCCACAGTAACATAGACTGTGTGGCACTTTACTCCCACAGAACTCAAGAGGTGACCCCCACGTTCACATGTCTTTGTGAACCGCGTGGCACTTTGCTCCCACAGAACTCAAGAGGTAACCCCCACAGTAACATAGACTATATGGCACTTTGCTCCTGTCGGACTCAAGAGGTAACCCCCACGTTCACATGTCATTGTGAAAATTGCATGGCACTTTGCTCTCACAGAACTCAAGAGGTAACCCCCACAATAACATAGATTGTGTGGCACTTTGCTCCTGTTGGACTCAAGAGGTAACCCTCACAATTCCACTATACAATGCCCTTTTTGTCTCAAAACAAAGTTTTCAAAATCTTACTTGGGTTTTTATAGCTTATTAACTCATATCGAGTAATAAAATCAAATTTCTTGAAATCTGAAAACTCTTTCATAAAACAGAAAGACTGTGTGGCACTTTGTTCCCGTAGGACTCAAGAGGTGGCCCCCACAATCGCCTTTCGAAAACAAATTTCATTTCTCAAGCATAAGTTCACATATCAAATTTCATTTCATCCAGAAACATGAAAGCAATTATTCATAAGTCGAAACCATGACATTTATTCAGCAATCATGTTTACAACTATGCATTTAATCTCATATGGCATTTCTTTATTTCGAAAACATGACCAAATAAAACTTGGGCTTAATAGGTGTAGGGTTTTGTTTTACAATCAAGGGTTGCACGAGAAGGCACGAAAACACATAATTAAATCGGAGTCTAAGGGTAGGGATACCATTACCATCTTAAATTACACCCCTTACCTCGATTTATCGAAATTTTTGAATTCGAGTGGTGACGCCTTCTAGTAACTCCTTTAATTCCTTCTACGATCACCTACATCAAAGTTATATACTTAGCACCCTATTCATGCGAATAGTCCGAATTGCATTAAAATCGTAACCTATCGTTACTACTGCGTGTGTACGTATTATTGTATATACTTAGGCCAACGCGCACGTTTATATATTTCTTTACCATTTATATATTTGTACCTACAAGTATTAACATATACCTTTATTATATACATCCTTTGTATATACATATATATACTTTTATTTGTTTTCATGTTTCCCTATCTCATATATATACATTCTTTGTATATACATATACTTGCACACATTCATCTTACATACCCCCACATGTATATGCAGCTAAATAAATAAATATATATATATATATATATATATATATACACTCATTTATATATATATATATATATATATAAATATTATCATTGTTTTCCCATTTTTTCCTCCTTATCACATATACACACATATTTGCCTACTCCTCATCATTCCTATTTTTGCCAAATTAAATCTACACTAAACATGCTTGTATTTCAATCTAAATGTACATGTATATTAAATATACACAAATACATAAATATATCATTTACCTTTTCTATTTTCTTTTTCTTCTTTCTTTTTTTTTCTCTTTTCTTTTCTCTTTTTCTTTTCTCCTCTCTTGGCTTTGTCTTAATTTCTAGCCTTCTTCCTGGGGGTCTCCCCTGCCTCTCGATTCCAGCTGCTGTTTCTCTTCACCCCTCTCGGTTCCAATGCTTCATCCTCTGTTTCGTCTCCTCTCAGCCTCACCTCCTTCTTTTACCTTTTCCAGTACCAAACTCCCGCTGTTCTGCTATCTCTTCAGCCTCTGTTTTGTTTCAGATTTTCCTCTCTCGGTGCTGCCTTTGGTCTCCCTCAATTCTCGGTTCCCAGCTTCAGTTTTCTGCTGGTCCTCTTCCTCAGTTTGTCCTTCCCCTTCTCCCGGTCTCACCTCCAGCAGCACTTGGATTTCCAACAGCAGCTCCCCTGCACACTCTCTCGATTTTAGCTCTCTCGATCAGCCCTCAAGCCTTGGTCTGCTCCTGTTTTCTAGCTGCTCCTATTTTCTTCTAGCCCCTCGGTTCATGCTTTCTCTTTCCAGCTTCATTTTCTGCTTCAGTCTCCTTCTTCCTCATTTTCTTCTTCTCTTCCTCTTCTTTCTCAGCCGATCAGCCCACTCTTCCCTTTTCCTTCTTCTTCCTCTTCTTTCCTGGTTTTCTTCCCTTCTTCCTCGGCCAAAACCAGCTTCCTTCTCCTCTCCCTTCCCTTCTCTTCTTTCTCTATTCTTCCCTTCTTCTCCAGCCGAGCACCTCCTCCTTTTCTCCTCTTCTTTTTCCCGCCCAAGTCTCATCTGTTTCAATTGCTCCTCTTTGTTTTCTTTCAATTTCCAGGTGTGGGATTGGCTTCTTTTTGAAGCCAATTTCGTACACCTAATATGTATATATATTAGTTTTATACTATATACATATATATAGATATATTATAGTTTATTGATATATATATATATTATATTGACATATATATATATATGTATTTGTTGATTTGTTGGTGTATTATTTGTTTTGTTATCATTTGTATTTTTTTTTATTTCCATTTCCTTTTTATTTCATTTTATCATTTTTATTTTTATCTGTCTCATGTTTTATTTATTTATTTATTTGTTAATACTATATATTAAATACTATACACTAAATAATATATATATGCTATATATATTATTATTCTTTTATTTAAATGTCTAGTATATATGTATATATCTACACATATACATTTTCTTGTAAAATTATCCAATGACATCATATCCATGCCTTCCATGAAATTTTCATTATTTCAAAAATGAAATAGTATCGGGATTCCATCATTCTTCATAAATTCTCGATACAAGTGTTTACATCAACAATTTTCAACTAACAAATTAAAATTTTCCAATCCCTTCGTACTTGTTTTCGCTTTATCACTTCTTATATCTTCGAGTTCCCGGTCATTCATGGGCTTCTCAGTTCCTATAGCCCTTGAGCCCTGCAAAAAAATATTCGCACTTCCATTAATATATATTATTTCCATTTTTATATAATTTAGTTAAACGTAGGAAATTTGTGGGGTTTACAACCTTGCATGATGATTTTCCATGCTTTGTTTAAGAATTGTGCACTGATTTGAATAGCATGAATTGTTTTACATATCATGAACACATGCATGAACTGATATGTTTTGAGCATGACAAATAACTATATGGTTTAAGCATGGCATCACGATCACGTAGATAGTGCAGTTATCTACCTACTCGCATGATTGTCTTACTGAGCGCGTGGTTTGCTCACCCCTCTTATTTTCCCTCTCTACAGAGCACTGTCAGTAGATAGAGAGCGACTGAGGATTGGATTTTGGTGTCCGCTGCATCCCATCACATGAGGTATACACATTTGTATAGTTTTTGTATCTAGACATGTCAAAGCACAATAATATCTTTAAATGTAATTTTTTGGGATGTAAAGGATTGTAAACACATGTAAACAACAACTCTGATTTAGAAATACAAGTGTTTACGTTTAAAAGAATTGTAAATTGAAATGATTTGATTTGGATGAGATTTACACTGATACACAGCCCAATTGTTAGTGGTGTAATTGTTCATGATCAGGTAAGGTAAAGGTAAAGAACAAACAATAAGAAATGGATCAAATAATAAACGAAAAATGAAAAAGCATTTGTTCTGAATTTTCGGTGGATTGAGGGTCGTGACACAATTAACGAAAGCAATAAAAATGCTTTAAAAGAATATCAATTTTAGATATATATATATATATATAATTCTTAATTTTCTATTCGATTTCTTAGAATATTTCCTTAAAATTGTAAAGTGGACATAAATCTTTCACAAAGTATATCTAGTTTAGAATAACCTGGCTCGAATACCACATGTAAACAAAATTGTATATGTATTTATCACTTACACATACATCACAGGATCTTTTTAAACTAGATGTCTCATGTTTTTTAAGATAATTTTAAAAAATAATTCACATGCCTCTGTCTGCGGTGGGAGTCAATGAAGAAAAAAAGCCATTGCAGAAGCTCTTGTGAAAGCAAATAATTTTTTTTTTGAAAACAGATTCCTCCTTTTTTTTTATTTCTCTTTCGTATACTGAGTAGATGGAAATTATCGTATTTTTTTAGAGAGAGGACCTATTTATATTTAAGCAAATAACTACCACTTCCAACCATGTCCATCATGTGGGTGGATGTGGTTCCTTAATTTTAGGAATAGTAGCTCCTAAATTTTAGGGATAGTGGATAGTGGCAGAACATTAACTTCTATTAGATTTAATCAGAGCCACACATCATAAGTTTATCTTACAAGAAGCATAATAAGATGCAGTGTACAGTGCAGAATAGAACACGACAACGCAGGAAACAAAACGGGTAACGACGATGACCTTGATCAGAACAATAGAAACCGAAGTTGGGATGATGTGGATGATTTGGTTTAATGATGGCAGTAGCATTCAAAATACTGACCAGGAAGCAAGTTTTTTATGTTGAAGGATGAAAATGGCAGTAGGGTGCAAGGTAGTATGGTGGGGATAAAAATGCTGATTAGTAAGGCAGGGGTGACAATGATGGTGGCTGCGCGAGGGATGACGATGGTGGCTATGAAGCTGGAGGACAATTTAAAAATTGACCCCAGAATGTGTTGGAAATTTTCAAAATAGAGAAAGAAAGATTGTTTAAAAATTATGTTTAATCAATGGAATAAGAAATTGGATACAATTATTCAATAAATAGTTTCTTTGAAGATGTGTTTCATCACTAGTGAATGGTTAAAATCATAATCATTGCTTTCCAAAAGTTGTTATTATATTAAATAATTATGTTTGTTGGATCAAAGAACACAATTGAAAGATCATAACATTTAGTTGTGAGGACACACCATTTAGATTGGATCTTTATAAATAAAGATGTTAAGGTTCATTTTGAGATATGCTTGAAATCCTTGAAATATACTTGAACTTTATGAAAAGTTCAGACATTCTCTCTTCCCTCTCATTCTCAAAGTAGAAACAAGTCTCTTAGACATTATTTACTACAAAAAATAATGGTTAAGACAAAATACTTTTGTACTTGTTAAGGGTGTTTAGGAGTTTGATTTCACTAGTGCAATATGATTTCAAATGGTGGCTTCATTGTATCCTCGGGCTATTCAACAAACCCTTGATGCATACCGTAATTGATGTGGGCGAAATAAGTCTAAGGAAATTGGCATTAGCAGCACACCTTGAAGTCACTTCTGTATTTGTTCGTGTTTCAGCGAAGTTCAACAAGGAGTTCAAAGCCCAATACGTTAAAACACTCAAGAAGAATCAAGTTCATCTTCATCTACCATCAAAGAGGCTCGACATTTTTTTCCAACAGAATGAATGCTGATAAAGTTGCTACCATACTCATTCTGAGGGATAAAAGGAATATGGGAATCGAACCTTTGACTTAATCCCGCCTAAAAAGAGTAAAATGCGCTGGGCTAACCTTTGGTCATTCTCGCTTTTCTTGATAATTGCTAGTTGTTTATATAGACATAAAATTAGTATTTCAGTTGATTTAAGCTTCCAGTCTAAAGAATATTAATCTAAATTAATTTACTTATCCTAATTAATTTATCTTGATTTAAATTAATCTTAATTCAAATCAATCTATTCTAGTTAAATTATCTTATCTTAATTTAATTAAATTATCTTCATTCAAATCATATATATATTACAAGGTACAATCATAACTGTCACTTTATTTGCTTATGCGGTGTTGATATGTACAATTTATTTTATCGATACGTAAGTGACTAATCTATTTCTCTCTCCCTCACATTTCCTTTGTTTTGACACTTTTCAAAAACGTTCTCTTTCAAACTCCTACTAATTCCACCACTAACTCCATAGTTATATAACTAATTTTAATAATAGTTTTTGAAAAAAAATTACCTACCGCAATTTAAATTTAACATTTTAATATATATGATTATCTACATTTAAATTTATCACAAATAAAAATAAGTGAAATCTCTCCACATTCCTCTTATCTATAATTACTGTACAATTTTAAACATAATAATTATTTCCTTAGTCTCTCTCAAACTCCCACTAAATCTACCACTAACTCCATAATTATATAACTAACTTTAAAAACAATTTTTGAAAAAAAAATATTATCTACCGCAATTTAAATTTAACATTTAATATATATGATTATTTTCATTAAATTTATTTAAATTTATCACAAATAAAAATAAGTGAAATCTTCTCTCTCCGTCACCAGTTTTTGAATTTTAATTTAAGCAATAATAATTTATACAATAAATTTAAATGATTAATATAAAATCTTAACATTTACCCGAATCTTCTTCCCCTCTCACATCAATCACTTTCTCTCTCAAGAAATTGTAATTTTTCAATTCCACACTCCTTACTCCTCTCCCTTAACAATTTATCTCTCTTTCAATTTCAAAACCAATAATCCTCATTTTGATTTAAATCCTACAAACATTTTGTAACGACCCGGATTTACTGATATTTCAGTTGGGCTACAAGTCGATAACAGATCAAAATCCATAAATTCGCTTATTTAATTTAAATCCTCTTGGTAATAGTTTAAAATGAAAATAGTAATAATACTATTTTATCAAATCAGCACCTTTGTTCTCATACAAAATAGTCTCAATCATATTCCCCAGACATAACTTGCATACATTACTGTACTTACAAAAAAAAATAGATACAAAACAATTAACCTTACAGGGTATACCTCTAGCTCAAGTGATTTCTTTCTTAAGCATGGCTGTGCAAAATACCTTGACTTAGGGAGTCAATCCCACTACTGATGCGAATCTGTGGAGGAGAGTAAGGGGGTGAGCTCAACATGCTGAGTAAGAAAAACCCCATGGCATTTAGATAAATACACTACCTAAGATATATATATATATATATGTATGTATTTGCCAAATCTGAAATATTTTTACGAAATACATAAATAGTACGACAAAAGCACTAATACCAAGAACAGATTTTCAAAAACAGAACATGTATCGGTAATAAATTTAGCTACTGTTGTAAATTTAGAAAGTTCAAAGTTTTCTAGTAGCAAAACAAACAGATTTCTAGATATCTCAATTTAAGCAGACAAATTCAAAAAAAATATTTCAAATAGACGAGACAAGGCATCCATGCTATATCAGATATAAGAAATGACTATTGGCCATTGTTGGTGACTTTGAGCAATTCACGGGCTAGGTGTGCCGGATGTCAATCACCGTGGGAGTGGTCAGCTACCCAAACGGCTCACAGATCAGAATGTCCGAAGACTTGAAACAGAATATAAAACACGGTACATCGTACTCATTGACCATAGATACAGAAACAGATACAAAACAAATAGAAATGCAGCATGATCTCACCAACGCCTTTGTCTCAAAATCAGTGTGAGACGAACCGTACGACACACAGTCAGTACGCGCTCAAGCACATATCATCAGAATAACTTTATAATAGATCATTTTTCCTTATATCACATATAAATTCAATTGTTTCATGAAACCGTTCAAAACAGGCTGACTAGCCCGCCCTTTTTTGAAAAAATCCCAGATAATAATCTATGAAAATTTAAAATTTAGGATTTTTGATATTTAAAATAGAATTCAAGCACATCAAAATCTATGCAAAACATTCAAATTCAATCCGTAAAAATTAGGTTGTTCAACTAGGCTAAAATCTCTAATTTTTAAAGCTATAAAATTTTGTCTAGATTTTTTGGTAATTTTGGTACTGCGAAATTTAGCCTAAAATTTTATATCTATAAATATACAAAAATTACGCATATTTATCTCTAGCAGCAACGAGAATTTTCCTTATCTCAGTGTCCTGCCTGAAATCCTCGGTGTCTTAGCAGTGTGAGTCAACGGTTTTGTGTTAATTAATCTGTTTCCTCAAAATTTCGAATTGATATTCCAACCGTCTTTTCCTAAATTTTTCTCCCAATTCTCTCAAGTCTTCTTTCTACTCCAAATATATATATAATTCTAAATATATATATATATAAGAATTTTACTTTTTTTTCTTTTTGCGCGGGTTTAAATTTCCCGCGCCTTCTTTTCTTCTTCCTTCTTCACTTCACCGTTCTATGGTTCCCCTGATCTCCTCTAGTCCTTCTCGGCTCGGTAACTCTGGCACCACCATCATCACACTTTTAGGCACCGTCATCTTCCTCTCTTACTGCCGTTGTTGCTCTCCCTCTGTCACCACCACCGGCCAGTTCTTCAAGGGACAAAGCCCTCTGTTTTTCGGCTAGCTCACATCTCAATTTCGTCCCAGCCAGCACAACTGCTTCCTTCTCCTTTTGCTTCTGTTTTCCAGGCGTATGCCCAATGCCTCTCTTGCCATCTTTTCCTACAGCCACCGTGTCACGACCCAATTACCTAAAAATCCCTACAAATTTTTCGCTTTTTCATTTCCTTATCCATCGTGAACAGTTACACTACTAAACAGTTGGGCTATGATTCGGTGTTAGTACCTCTCACCTATTTACTATTCCATTTTCATATTTCATTTACATATCAATTTATTTAAACTAAATACATCCCCAATATTACATCCATATACAGTACTGTGCATCTATATGTTCAGATACAAAATTATATAAATGTGTATACCTGGTCTTGCTAAGAAGCAGCGGAAATGACTACTGTCGTTCTCTTCTACTGAATATACCCTGTGGGGTGGAAAATAAAAGGGTGAGCGAAACGTGCTCAGTAAGGCAATAATGTAAGCAGGTAGATAACTATACTATCTACGTGCTGATAATGTCATGATGTAAAAATCGTTTACTTTCGGAGCATGAGGTAAGATTAAAACAATGCTACATGTATGTATATATCATATACAAGAAATCATGAAATCGACATATCAAGCACACATGGAAAATCATCATGTATGACATCTCATGCTCGTCACATTAAAACTCATTTATTTCATCGTAAACTCTTCACTTTAAAACTCATTTGTTTAATCACAAAACTCATCACTGTGAAACTTATTTGTTTCATCATAAATGCATCACATTTAAAACTCATTTGTTTCATTATAAAACAACTTCATCAAGGTCAAACCCATCTCTCGGGAATACCTTGATTCATCAAATCACATCTCTTTTAAAAACACAAATCGGGACTACCCCTCCATCGGGTTTGTCCTGGTCTATCCAGACCGTATGATATCATGTGAGGCATGTAGGTTACTGTATGAAAAATCGAGGACTATGGCCATACTTTGTCCCTGTGATCCCAGGCACACGGATCCCGGTGTGCGGGGTATCACAACTGCAACGGGAGGTGGGGTCAAGTCCTACCCGCCAGAATATCGAGCAACATCGTAGAGTCATCAGACTGCACGGTACAGCGTACTCCGTGTGACATACACGGTACATCGTACTCCGTGGACCCATATCATAGTCTGGGGGTGCCTGCCGTAGGTCTTATCCAGCCCAATACTATGTCGATAACCAACCCATGTCTCAAAGTATATGTGCGAGCATCTCAACTCTCTGTAACACACAGTCTACAGGAGGCTTCCGCACGACTATATGCATGTCAACTCGCGTCTAGTGCGTTTATGTGAGCATCCTGCTGCCCGCCCCACACCAGGTCACAGGCTTACGGAGCTCCAGCACCACGCTATGCATATCATGATATCTAAAATCTCGTGCGAGCGAAGCTTCAGTACGGTTTTGTGCACACACAAATTTCTCGTACGAGCAATGCTCCAGTACGACTTTTCATGAGAAATAATTCAGTAAACTTGAGTGTGAGAAAGACTCTAGCACTCTTTTAGTCACGTAAATACGATAGGTGGCTCACTTTTAATAAAACATCTTTTAAAATAGTAACCGGTACAAACCGGTACCCTTTCGTAAAATTCACGAAATCAACAGCCCACCTATGTGTATATTTGCTTAAATCAAAGCAATATAATCATATAAAACATTAAAATCATGAAATTCATGCAATTTCATAGCCTTACTACCCTTTTTGTAAATTTTTTACTCCTAGGGGCAAAATCGTCATTTTTCCTTATTTACCTATGCCCCGATTTTCGCAGAAATTATTATTTCATTTCTAGATACTTTAAAGAATGCTAAACCCTGTAAATCCCCTCAATAAATACGTATAGAAATCTCTATACGCTTACAAAATTCCTTTACCTGGAAATCGCGCGTAGACTTAGCCTATCTCGATGATACCGAACCTCTCGGTCTAAGTGCGCGCCAACCAAAGATACGTAACTGCATATAACCACATAATCGAGGTTAATTCACTTATCTTGATCAGTATATCGCATTTACTGACCAACTTTAAGGTATTGGGCCCTATCTACCCTATTTGGTCTCGGCCCATTTCAGCCCTTTTATATTTATTAATTCCCTTCTTCGGGTATACCGGGTTTATGCAGCTTACTAATAATTATCGAGCTTCGATCCAAATTCATTGGATAGCCCGTATACTATTTACCGTAATTTATTACAACTCCGAATTAATATTCCTTTCTATGCGAAATTAATCCATAATTCCGTAAAATAATTAAAGCTCGGTATTTAACGAACTCTGAATGCCGAAATTAAATTGTACTTACCCGATACGATGCGGGGTACGAAGATCAGAGCTCAATCGGCTCTCGTTCGGTCTCTGTCGTAAAGCTGCATAATTAGGTAAATCCGGATTATTTTTCATTAAAATAATATTAAATTAAATTTTCGGAATTCACCCGTAGGTCAATTTCGACCCTCGGTCAACTTACCTGAACCTCGAGTCGTCCTCGGTAATTTCTTTCCCTTTTTCCCCTTTTTCCTTTTCTTTCCTTTTCCTTTCTTTTCTTTCCTTTTCCTTCCTTTTCCCTCCTTTTCCTTCCCTTTCCTTTCGGCCAAACGACACCGTTCACTGTCACTTGCCGTTGCCGGCGTTTCCGGCGGTCTCACCGGCCAAGATCGGTCTCAAAAGAACCGGCTTCCTCCCCTGAGTGCGTCGGTGGTCTCCTTTCCGGCCCAGTCGCGGCGGTTCGCCGGCAATCACCCCGTTTCTCCCTCGGATTTTCGAAGCTCCGATCGGTCTGCTCCGGCCACCTGGCGGCGCGATTCCAGTGCCCACGTGTTCGCCGGACTCTCCTCTTCCTCCTGGTACCTTCGTCGGACGCGGACAGTCGCCAGTGTGTGGGGATCGGTGGTCGGTTCTCTCGGGTGGCAGACGGGTTCCGTTTCTCTTCTTTTCGGGTTTTTCCCGATTTCAGCCTTTTTCTTCTTTTTTTTTTTTTAAATTATCATTATTATTTAACCATTTATTTTATTTTTAAAATATTCATTAAAATAGTCTAAATAATCTGAAAATATCTACAATATTATTATTTTATTCCAACAATTTAATTTAATTTAATTTAATTTAATTTATTTAGTTTTTAAATTATTTTTTCGGTATAATTCCTCCGTATTTTCGGGATATTGTCCCGGGTGACTTTTCGGTATTTCTAAAAATTTTGAATCTTGATCAATTGGACTCGAAATTGTATAATTCCTCATTATTGATCAAGATATCCTAATTCCTTATTTTTAATTAAATTTTTCTTATCAAATTTATCCCGAATTTTGGTCTTTTGACCGTTTTACCCCTACACTTGTTTCAGAACCAAATTAACCTAACTTTCCTTCATACATCCACCATATTTTCTTATTTAATTTCGTATTTTCGGTAAACTTTATTTTCTTTCCTTCCTGTTTGGCCTGTGACCATTTCGATCCTTATTTAGCTACTTCTGACGTTCACCGAGATTTCATTTTTATTCTATTTGCAAATTATATTTCAGTCAAAGCTCTTCTTATGATTAATTGAATATATGTAAACGTACATCACATGAATCATAAGGAAATACATCAACAGATAATAAAAGTGGGTCTTACATAATCTCCCCCACTAAAAAAAAAATTGGTCCTCCAAATTGGAACCAAATCAGTCTCTGAACAACTCCGGATACTTCTCTTTCATCAAACTCTCTAACTCCCAAGTTGCTTCCTCCGGAGTGTGATGCTGCCACAGTACTTTCACCAGGGGAATCATCTTCGATCTCAATACCTTCTCCTTCCTATCCACAATCTAGATCGATCTCTCGACATAGGACATACTCTCACTGAGCTCCAATGGTTCGTATCTGATCACATGCGACGGATCCGGCTGATACTTCCGAAGCATGGAGATGTGGAAGACGTTATGGACATTTGCTAGCTCTGGTGGCAACGCTAGCCTATAAGCTCGATCTCCCACTCTCTCGAGTATCTCAAAAGGTCCTATGAAGCGAGGGCTCAACTTTCCTTTCCTTCCAAATCTAGTAATACCCTTGGAAGGAGATACTTTCAAAAATACTGACTCCCCTGCTGTAAACTCCAACGGTCTACGTCTCCTGTCAGCATAACTCTTCTGTCGACTCTGAGCTGTCCTCAACCTCTCACAAATCAACTGGACATCCTCAGAGGCCTGACGTATCAAATCGGGAGCGAATATCTGCCTGTCACCAACCTCCTCCCATCCTACAGGAGAACGACATCTACGGCCATACAAGGCCTCATATGGTGCCATCCCGATACTCGAATGATAACTGTCACTATTGGCGAATTCGATTAGAAATCAACTGATCATTCCAGGAGCTTATAAAATCAATGGCACACGCTTTCATCGGATCCTCCAGAACTTATACAGTCTTCTCTGACTGACCATCTGTCTGAGGATGGAAAGCTGTGCTAATACTCAGTCGGGTTCCCATAGCTTCCTTAAATATCCTCAGAGGTAGGAAGTGAAGCGGGAATCCCTATATGATACCATGCTCACTGGAACGGTACTTAATGTTCCACAATCTTCCTTACACATAAATCCTCATACACACTCTGAGTATCTGGGGAGTTCATAACCAGAAAGTGGGTAGACTTAGGCAATCTGTCGACTATCATCCAAATAGCCTCGTAATTCACCTGGGTTCTCTGTAACCCATCATAAAATTCATGGAGACTTGCTCTCATTTTTCGTGCCGTGTCGATATAGGCAGGTGCTGCAATAACTCTGCAGACTTTTAATACTCTACCTTATTCCGCTGACATACTAGGTACTTTTTCACAACCTCTCCAATATCTCTTTTCACATCTGACCACCCATACCCTTTTCGAGATTTCGTATATTATTATTACTTTCCGTATGCACTGTATATCCCGAAAAGTGAGCTTCTGACAATATTAGTATCTCATCAACTGTGGTCCTGGGGAGCACTTATACTATCTCTGAACCTCTCTGTAAATCATTATCATACTCTGTGAACTCTATCACTGTACCCTTCTGAATCTGACCCTCACTATCGACATCATGTCGATCATCACACTAAGCCTGTCAAATCCGGGCACTCTCATCCGGTTTAAATCTCAGGCTAGCTGTCACACAATAACTGTCATCATCAGAAGGGATCACATCAATATTGAGGCTCACAACTGCTTTAGCTGCTCACGCTCCCTGACCATCATATGTGATACCATCCCAAGGCTCTTTATACTCAGGGCATCAGCCATCACATTAGCCTTTCCTGGGTGGTACAATTTTCACGATCAAAATCTCTCAGAAGCTCTAACCCACTATGTATTCTCATATTCGCCTCTTTCTGTGAAAAATAGATACTCGGGCTTTATGATCAGTGCATATCCACAATTTCTCATCGTGTACCTAATAGTACAATATCCTCGGTACAAATACTGTTGCCAACTTTAAATCATGGGTCAGATAGTTTATTTCATGATCAAGGAGTTGTCTGACTCCATACTTGACTATCTTCCCATTATACATCAATACACAGCTCCATCATAATTTTGAGGTATCCATACTCACTGAGAACCTCTTGAGCTGTTGGGTATGGTGAAATTAATCACGGTGGTCAATTCATACTTCATTACACCAAAATTTATGTCACATCTATCGTCTCATTTATCATCTCATTCTAAGACCACGTTTTCATAATTAAACGTGTCAACCAAGTAGACCATATTGAGAACTCGCAACAATCCATCTATAAAAGCCATCTTCCAATTGTTGCTTATAAATCGCCCTAGACTTTAACTACACCCAATATATCATCGATAATGATGATTACAAATCGATCTAATCCTTGACTTATTTACGCATAAGCGTATAAGATCCTTCTCAACCGCTTACGTTTTCAGGTACTAACCTGCGTCACTTCCTTTTCTTATCTTAACGGCTCTTATTAAATTTTACTATGTTAACCTTTATGATTTTCCGAATTTTAATATTCTTATCGTCTTAGTAAAAATATCCTAATGCTAAAGGTATTTATTACGATGATCGATTTCATGTTATAGGTTATATATATATACTTTTAGACGCTGTCAAGTCTTCAGGCGGGGAGGTATTTTGAAATACCTTTATTAACCTTCAGACTTAACCACAATTACTGGTTATGGTTATACCCATCTTTATCCTTGGTTATAATTTATATTCCCTACTTATCACTTAATCCCAATTACTTCACATATGCACTCTTACTCCAATACATCTTGTATTTAAGATCAAGCATATCTCGAAGATTATCTCCTTAGTGTATCAATTATAACGAAACTCTTGTCATTATTCATTCCATGAGTACAATCCTTTACTCCTTTAATTTCAACTGTTGCACCCCTTTTTATCACTTGTCAACACTTACTGTATACTTTTCAGTGATGTTTTCGCCCTTGTTTTCAACTTAAAATCTCTATATCCATATTCCGTTAATTAATCATCCTCTATTGGGGTACTCATTTATCAATATTATGCCCAATAATGTAGGCATTCATGCCTTTTACTCACTTATATGCGAATGAAGGCGGTATGAATAAATGTGTGGCACCAGGATCAATGAACATATGTACTTCATTATTCATAACAAGTGTGGTATCTTACACCACATCCATGAGACATCAATAGTGTCCTGGTCCAAGACATCCTCTCGCCTTCGTCCAACAGCATACTTTCCTTTTTCTTTTCGGCTATTGCCTCCCTTTTCGTTGTAGCTATACCAACGAAGTTTTTCTCTGTCTTCTTTACTTGTTTGTGGGGCGATCTCGCCCAACTCTGTGCAATCAAAATCAATGGTCCGTCTTACCACACTTAACGGCCATTTTCATCAATACAGTGTAGGTATAGACTTACTTCCGTGGTATCTACCACACATCCTACACTGCTTACACTGCTCACTCTGCTTACACTGCTACACTGCTCCGTAGCAGGTCGGGGTTCTCCAATTACAATGCCCCTCAAGAGTGCCAAAATTGGATGCACTGGGGCTTTACCAATTATCTTACTCCATGACTCATCAAATCAAATCTTTTACCAATTGGTCTCTTTCCCGCTCTGACATCTCTGTCATTCTCTATTCTCTTCTGTCTCTATTTCAGCCCTTACTACCTTTCCCAATCTCAGAGGCGTGCAATTCATGTTCTTATTTATGCAACTGTATTTTGCGCACTACCTCAACATAGATAGTGAGCCAATCGGACTCTAATCGACAATTTGAGCCCTTTCCATGAACTTTTGGGCTTTTCGACTCTCACTGTCCACAATATCGGGTTCATACTTGCCCAGGGATGAAATCTGAGATTCATAGTCTTCAATCAACCAATGACTATGGGCAGTGTAAGAAACTTTATCAATAAATTCCTCTAAGTAGTGCCCAAAATATTCAGTCACCAGAATACATCCAAAATATTTCTCATCTTAACTCTGGATGTTTATCACTTAAGATGGGTCGAGCAGGTTTACACCAATGCTCCGCTGCGCCCTCGTATCTCATTCATAATCTGAGCAATTAGCTCCTCAAAATAATCTTCACACTCCGTTCCAACTTCGCGAAGCGTGTCTCAATAATGTCCGATCACTCTGTCGGACTCAGTGGGGCATGCTCAACATTAGCCTCCATTTCAATCTCATCCCGATTCTCACAAATCAACTCAACACGACTTAGCAGACTCAGGTCTACCTCTACGACCTCTGCCTCGTGCACTATCTCATCTTGAGTCTCATATCATGACTCATTCGATTCTGAGGCCTATCTTTACGGCCTCGAGCATGTTTACTCGTCACTCTACCATAGCGGCTATCAGTTGTAACAATTATATTCTTGCATTCGAAACTAAAATCTTAGCTGCTGTTCCATCTTGATATACACAATTGTATCTAAACAATGCACAGTACATGGGGATGTAAATTTACTTAACCACTAACACCGACTCATATCAGGCCAACTTAAGCTCTGATACCATTAAATTTGTCACGACCCAATTACCTAAAAATCCCTACAAATTTTTTGCTTTTTCATTTCCTTATCCATCGTGAACAGTTACACTACTAAACAGTTGGGCTATGATTCGGTGTTAGTACCTCTCACCTATTTACCATTCCATTTTCATATTTCATTTACATATCAATTTATTTAAACTAAATACATCCCCAATATTACATTCATATACAGTACTGTGCATCTATATGTTCAGATACAAAATTATATAAATGTGTATACCTGGTCTTGCTAAGAAGCAGCGGAAATGACTACTGTCGTTCTCTTCTACTGAATATACCCTGTGGGGTGGAAAATAAAAGGGTGAGCGAAACGTGCTCAGTAAGGCAATAATGTAAGCAGGTAGATAACTATACTATCTACGTGCTGATAATGTCATGATGTAAAAATCGTTTACTTTCGGAGCATGAGGTAAGATTAAAACAATGCTACATGTATGTATATATCATATACAATAAATCATGAAATCGACATATCAAGCACACATGCAAAATCATCATGTATGACATCTCATGCTCGTCACATTAAAACTCATTTATTTCATTGTAAACTCTTCACTTTAAAACTCATTTGTTTAATCACAAAACTCATCACTTTGAAACTTATTTGTTTCATCATAAATGCATCACATTTAAAACTCATTTGTTTCATTATAAAACAACTTCATCAAGGTCAAACCCATCTCTCGGGAATACCTTGATTCATCAAATCACATCTCTTTTAAAAACACAAATCGGGACTACCCCTCCATCGGGTTTGTCCTGGTCTATCCAGACCGTATGATATCATGTGAGGCATGTAGGTTACTGTATGAAAAATCGAGGACTATGGCCATACTTTGTCCCTGTGATCCCAGGCACAAGGATCCCGGTGTGCGGGGTATCACGACTGCAACGGGAGGTGGGGTCAAGTCCTACCCGCCAGAATATCGAGCAACATCGTAGAGTCATCATGACTGCACGGTACAGCGTACTCCGTGTGACATACACGGTACATCGTACTCCGTGGACCCATATCATAGTCTGGGGGTGCCTGCCGTAGGTCTTATCCAGCCCAATACTATGTCGATAACCAACCCATGTCTCAAAGTATATGTGCGAGCATCTCAACTCTCTGTGACACACAGTCTACAGGAGGCTTCCGCACGACTATATGCATGTCAACTCGCGTCTAGTGCATTTATGTGAGCATCCTGCTGCCCGCCCCACACCAGGTCACAGGCTTACGGAGCTCCAGCACCACGCTATGCATATCATGATATCTAAAATCTCGTGCGAGCGAAGCTTCAGCACATTTTTGTGCACACACAAATTTCTCGTACGAGCAATGCTCCAGTACGGCTTTTCATGAGAAATAATTCAGTAAACTTGAGTGCGAGAAAGACTCTAGCACTCTTTTAGTCACGTAAATACGATAGGTGGCTCACTTTTAATAAAACATCTTTTAAAATAGTAACCGGTACAAACCGGTACCCTTTCGTAAAATTCACGAAATCAACAGCCCACCTATGTGTATATTTGCTTAAATCAAAGCAATATAATCATATAAAACATTAAAATCATGAAATTCATGTAATTTCATAGCCTTACTACCCTTTTTGTAAATTTTTTACTCCTAGGGGCAAAATCGTCATTTTTCCTTATTTACTTATGCCCCGGTTTTCGTAGAAATTATTATTTCATTTCTAGATACTTTAAAGAATGCTAAACCCTGTAAATCCCCTCAATAAATACGTATAGAAATCTCTATACGCTTACAAAATTTCCTTACCTGGAAATCGCGCGTAGACTTAGCCTATCTCGATGATACCGAACCTCTCGGTCTAAGTGCGCGCCAACCAAAGATACATAACTGCATATAACCACATAATCGAGGTTAATTCACTTATCTTGATCAGTATATCGCATTTACTGACCAACTTTAAGGTATTGGGCCCTATCTACCCTATTTGGTCTCGGCCCATTTCAGCCCTTTTATATTTATTAATTCCCTTCTTCGGGTATACCGGGTTTATGCAGCTTACTAATAATTATCGAGCTTCGATCCAAATTCATTGGATAGCCCGTATACTATTTACGGCAATTTATTACAACTCCGAATTAATATTCCTTTCTATGCGAAATTAATCCATAATTCCGTAAAATAATTAAAGCTCGGTATTTAACGAACTCTGAATGCCGAAATTAAATTGTACTTACCCGATACGATGCGGGGTACGAAGATCAGAGCTCAATCGGCTCTCGTTCGGTCTCTGTCGTAAAGCTGCATAATTAGGTAAATCCGGATTATTTTTCATTAAAATAATATTAAATTAAATTTTCGGAATTCACCCGTAGGTCAATTTCGACCCTCGATCAACTTACCCGAACCTCGAGTCGTCCCCAGTAATTTCTTTCCCTTTTTCTCCTTTTTCCTTTTTTTTTCCTTTTCTTTCCTTTTCCTTTCTTTTCTTTCCTTTTCCTTCCCTTTCCTTTCGGCCAAACGACACCGTTCACTGTCACTTGCCGTTGCCGGCGTTTTCGGCTGTCTCACAGGCCAAGATCGGTCTCAAAAGAATCGGCTTCGTCCCCTGAGTGCGTCGGTGGTCTCCTTTCCGGCCCAGTCGCGGCGGTTCGCCGGCAATCACCCCGTTTCTCCCTCGGATTTTCGAAGCTCCGATCGGTCTGCTCCGGCCACCTGGCGGCGCGATTCTGGTGCCAACGTGTTCGCCGGACTCTCCTCTTCCTCCTGGTACCTTCGTCGGACGCGGACGGTCGCCGGTGTGTGGGGATCGGTGGTCGGTTCTCTCGGGTGGCAGACGGGTTCCGTTTCTCTTCTTTTCGGGTTTTTCCCGATTTCAGCCTTTTTTTTTTTAAATTATCATTATTATTTAACCATTTATTTTATTATTAAAATATTCATTAAAATAGTCTAAATAATCTGAAAATATCTACAATATTATTATTTTATTCCAACAATTTAATTTAATTTAATTTAATTTAATTTATTTAGTTTTTAAATTATTTTTTCGGTATAATTCCTCCGTATTTTCGGGATATTGTCCCGGGTGACTTTTCGGTATTTCTAAAAATTTTGGATCTTGATCAATTGGACTCGAAATTGTATAATTCCTCATTATTGATCAAGATATCCTAATTCCTTATTTTTAATTAAATTTTTCTTATCGAATTTATCCCGAATTTCGATCTTTTGACCGTTTTACCCCTACACTTGTTTCAGAACCAAATTAACCTAACTTTCCTTCATACATCCACCATATTTTCTTATTTAATTTCGTATTTTCGGTAAACTTTATTTTCTTTCCTTCCTGTTTGGCCTGTGACCATTTCGATCCTTATTTAGCTACTTCCGACGTTCACCGAGATTTCATTTTTATTCTATTTGCAAATTATATTTCATTCAAAGCTCTTCTTATGATTAATTGAATATATGTAAACGTACATCACATGAATCATAAGGAAATACATCAACGATAATAAAAGTGGGTCTTACACACCGTGTACGACCCGAAATTTAACATGTAATCCTTATGACTTTGTGGATGTATAGACAAGTTACAATTTATATAAATCATGAGGAATGGATGTTTTGAAGTTGTAAATGTGTAGAAAATGTAAAATGGATGGTTAAGTAAACTAAATATTAATGTAACAGTGAAATTGTGATGAAAAGTGCAGCAGAACTGCTTTAGGAATGGAGTAGATCGATCTCCTTGGCAATACAGATCAATTTCCTTAAGGCTCGGGTTATGACAGATCGATCTCATTGTAAAGCCAAATCGATCTCCTTAAGGTCCTGAGTTGTGCAGATTGATCTCATGCTTAGGGGCAGATCGATCTTAGTAGGCCTGAAAGGTCAGTTTCGAGGAGAAAAATGCAGGGAAGATCAGTCTCATGTGGTTAGCGGATCAATCTCATAGAGACAATTCTATAAATACTGGACCGCTGCAACCTCTGTTTCATGAAAAACAATATTCCATTCAAGAACCAAAGCTAAACCTAACATTTCAACACTAGAAAACTTCAGTTTACAAACAGTTTTGAGTGAGATATAGTTAAGTAAAGTTGTTCTTGGTAAAGAGGAGAACAACATACTTGGAAACAAGAAGTTGGAACCAAAGATTGGAAAAGTAAGGAGGATTTTACCAATTTTGGAGAAAAAGAGGAAAATCTTAGCTAGGTAAGATTTAATACACCAAGTTGATATATGTTAAACTAGGTGTACTAGTGAGTAAATTGGTATATGTATGAATTGTTGGAAATAAAAGGATCATGAAAAATGAGCATGACCTAATTATTGGCACGGAAGTGAGAAAATGATAAGTTGTGTTGGCATGAATTAAATGGTGGAATATGTATGTATGGGAGATTTTAAGTTAGTTTTGTGAGATGTATAAATTTAAAATGAGGAGAAATAAAGATAGATACATGAAAAATATGGTATAACACCATATTATGAGGAAGTGATGAGATTGGTATATTGAACTGAGATTTGACAAATGAAATAAGTATATTACGTTATACTAGTGTCAATAATGATAACAGCTTTAGAAATCACCTTGGAAGCTGCTCAGACTGTGAAAGTGAGCAACACCGAGGGAGAGAGGTCACGTGATATGATCCAAGGTAAGGGAATTTCGTGAGTAACGAGAGATAGCGACACGTATTTCGAATAGAATTTTGATATTATATGATATATGAATTCTCATGAATAGGCATGTTATTGTGATAATGAGTAATGAGGATAAGTATGTTTTATCCAAAAATAGGGTGAAAATACCTTAGAAGCATGTTGTGACTGAGAATCACGAGTTGTATGATAAAATGGCTAATGTTTTCATGTATATGTGAAACAGCATATTTGAGTGCCTATTTGATTTGTGTTGGGTGAATTATGATTTGAAAAGCCATCTATCAGGTTTAGTGTGAAAACCATAAGTTCTAGGGAATACTCGCACTATATTTTGAGATATGCATCACGTAGTACTGGAGTATATACTCGTGCTACCTTTTAATGCGTGTTATGCATGTTAGAGTACTGGGAGCAATACTCATACTCGATTTTTATGATTGATGCATTATAGAGTATTGGGAGCTATGCTCATACTCAGTTTTACATGATAGATTACTGGGAGCTTAGCTCGTACTCAGATTTCATATATTATACATTATAGAGTATTGGGAGCTTTGCTCATACTCGTGTTTTTACATGACATAGTGCTGGGAGAATTGCTCACTCTACAGTTATATCATTGTGGTATGGTCATGTTGGGAGTTTACTCACACGTACCAGTTTTGAAAAGAGCATGAAACAACTGTATTGGGAGTATGTGCTGACTGTGTGTCGCACCGATATTATATGCTCACACGTGCATTATTTTGAGATAGGGCCAAGGGCTATTGAAATAACCCATGATATGAGGACTAAGACTCATTGCGAGCATCCCGACTATGAGGTATATCCAAGGTATAAGGACTAAGACTCTTGGCGAGCATCCCACCTTGAGATAGGGTTCATGGAGTACTGTGTACCGTGTATGTCACATGGAGTACGCTGTATCGTGAGCACTTGATGTACTTGGATAGGACTGGTTAGTAGTGGGATCTAGTGTGCTCTGGGATCAGGTCCTCAGTTAAGAGCTGATGGTAGAGATTTAACCCACCTCTCATTACAGCAATTGTGAGACCCCGCACATCGAGTACTGTGTAGCTTGGGATCACAGAAAATGAGTTATGTAGTCGCTTATCTCTATTTTCTTTTCATGCAATGTGTATCAATATTTCTTGATTGAGTTATCACATGGTTTTTATGATACGAACATGTGAAATTGTGAATTATGAAAAGGGTAACCCGAGGGATGGGTGAGGCCCAGATTTTCATGTTTTTAAACATGATGATATGCCATATTGTTTTGATTTAAGTGAATGGCATGAGAAAATGTGATTTGTGTGAAATTACATGAGAAATACAGTATTTATGCATAAAATGCTAAGGTTGTTAAACTAGCATATTTTCATTTTTATAACTGATGTTTTGTATCTATATATATATTGCATAAAAGCTTTAGGCATGGTGCATGCTTTAGATACAGATCAGGTAAGGAAATGATTTCTAGGCATAAGCATAATATTTTGTAAATAGTATGGTTATCTACTTGCTTGCCTGATTTCCTTACTGAGCTGTGAGCTCAGCCCCTTATTATTTCCCTCTTTTCAGAGCATCTACAGTAGGTGGACACGGCTGGAGATTTGTAGACTTTGATCCGCTGCACATCCATCTTGTGAGAGGTATACACACTTGACATTTTGTATTAAACATTGTAAAAGCACAGTTATGTAACAATTGTACGGTCGGGATGTATATGTACAATTAATTGTATTTATAAACGAGAGTTATTATTATAGAAAAGAATATTAACTTTTATGTATATTGTGAATGAATGTGAATGAGTTACTAATATCGAATCACAACCCAACTATTTGATGTAGAGTGATGACAGAGGAAGAGGTAAGTTTAATGTGAAAAAATTTGTGGTGTTTTTGTTAGGTCACGTGTGAGATAAGGGCATGACAGAATGATATCAGAGCAGTGTTGGTCTAATGTGAATCGATATTAGTAATTAGGAAAGTGTACATCCCCATAGTACTGTGCTTTGTTCAGTTACAATTGTGTATACGAGATGGAATTTAGACTAATTAATGATTATAATTGGCAGGGATTTAGCCATTATGGTTAATACTCTCCGTGGTAGAGGGGCTAGAGATAGGGCTCGAGACCATAAAGGTAGGCCAGAGACCCGAGATGAGGCTGTTGGTCCTACTGAGGTACCTGAGAGTACCGAGGCACATTTCGAGAGACTAGAGCATCACCTGGAGACTATAGTAGAGATACTGGCATAGACTATGCTAGGAGGACATGGACAAGATGCAAAGACTGCACCGAGAGAGGTAGCTACACCCGATACACCTACACCCCACCAGTTTATGGTTGTGATTTTGACAGACTCCTACAATTTCAAAAACTTGGATCTCCAACTTTTCGTGGGATTAAGGACCCAGTTTTGGCGGAGGAGTGGATAGGAGAGATAGAGAAGTTGTATAGATTCTTTGAGTGTATGACTTCAGAGATGGTCGCATTTGCTGCTTTCCTACTGAAAGGGACGATAGAGCATTGGTGGAAATTCACCCGACCCATATTAAGAGCCTGACATACAAAGATTAGTTGAGAGATATTTCTAAATGCCTTCAAGAGGTAGTTTGTTCCAGATACGGCTCAGTGGAGGTCACAGGCCAAATTTTTAGGGTTAAGCCAGAGGAGTCATTCAGTAGATGAGTACGAGACTAGATTTTTATCCTTGGGAAGGTATGACCCTGACACCATGAGTAGAGAGACTAGGAAGGTCCGCAGATTTATAGATGGACTGAGACCAGTATTGCGGTCTAAACTGGTTCTATTCGACATCTCTACCTATGATGAGGCAGTGCACAGGGAGCAACTCTATAAGCAAGACTATGAGAGGAATGTCTCAGAGTTCAGAACAACTGGGAATGGTAGAGACAGAGATAGGAAGAGGCCGATGAATGACAGTACTCAAGGTTTCGGATATCGAGGAGGGAGGAGACTATTCGGTAAGAGACCAAGGATCGAAGAAGTACAAAAGAAGATTGTTAGATCTCCTGCATACCCGGCTATAGCTCCAGCTAGAGGAGTAATGATTGGAGGATCGATGCCTACCACTTAGCAGTGCAGTCGATGTGGTAGTTTCCATAGAGGTAGACATTGTCCTGTTTCTAGTGGTTTGTGCTTCAAGTGTGGGTAGCAAGGACACATGGTCGAAGTTCACCAAGAGGTTATAGATATTGCCCTACAGAAGGGTAAGGAGCCTGAGAGAGCTCTAGCTGATATGTCTGCTCCGAGGAGGAGAGTGACAGCAGAAGAGAAGGGAAAGCAAGTCATTGGACCAGAGCGAGTGCATACCTTAGACCAGGGGACAGCTGATGCTTCGTCGGATGTGATTAGAGGTAACATCCTGATATATGATTTAGAAGCACATGTTTTAATTGATCCTGGTGCCACGCATTCATTTGTATCGCCTTCATTTGCATGTAAGTTAGAAAAGCATGTAGAGCATACACATTTGAGTAAGATGATGTTGATTAGTACACCTATGGTTAATAGTCAGCTAGTGGAATATGTGTTAAATGATTGTAAGCTAAGAGTAGGGGAAAAAGACATGACAACCAATCTAATACTATTAAGTATGAGTGATTTTGATGTAATCTTAGGAATGGATTGGTTATCGTCAAACCATGTTGTTTTAGATTGTTACGCTAAGACAGTTATGTTTCCTAACCCTCAAAAATATGTTGTAAAGTTTGATGATAAGAAATGAAAGTAGTAGTTATGGTTGTAAATTGATAATGTACTATGCTGACTGAAGAATGGATATATTGAAGGTTTTATTGCGTACGTGGTTGATACAGATAAGATACATCCGGAGTTGGAAGATATTTCTATGGTTAGAGAGTTCCTAGATGTCTTTCCGGATGAATTGCCAAGGTTACCACCGAAAGAGAGATGGAGTTCTAAATAGTCTTTATGCCTGGTACTGAACCTATATCAAAACCATTGTATCGCATGGCTTTAGTTGAGCTAGAGGAGCTCAAGAAACAATTACAAGAGCTGTTGGACAAGGGTTTCATCAGACTGAGTATTTCATCGTGGGGAGCACCAGTTTTGTTTGTAAAGAAGAAGGATGGAAGCCTCCGATTGTGTATAGATTATCAATTGTTGAATAAGGAAACCATCAAGAATAGATATCCCCTTCCATGTATAGATGATTTGTTGAATCAGCTCCGAGGAGCACAGGTCTTTTCCAAGATTGATCTAAGATTTGGGTATCATCGTTGAGAGTTTGGAGTGGAGATTTGCCCAAGACAGCATTTAGGACCCGATATGGCCATTACGAGTTTTTGGTTATGCCATTCGGATTGACGAATGCTCCCGTGACTTTTATGGCTTTGATGAATGATGTGTTCAAGCCATATCTAAATCAGTTTGTTATCGTCTTCATCGATGACATTTTGGTGTATTCGAAATCTAAGGAAGAGCATGAGAAGCACCTCAGGATTGTATTGCATACCCTACGAGAGCAGAAGCTATATGCTAAACTCAATGAGTGTGATTTTTGGTTGTCACAGATCTCGTTTTTGGGACACGTTGTGTCAAAGGATGGTGTATCAATGGATCCATCCAAGATCGAGGCTGTAGTTTAATAGGAACAACCAAGGACAATCATCGAGATCAAAAGTTTTATGGGTTTAGTAGGATATTATCGGAGATTCGTAGAAGGATTTTCAAAGTTAGCTGCTCTGTTGATACTTCTCACTTGGAAGGGTGTATCATTCGTATGGAATGAGGATTGCCGAAAGCGTTTTCAGGAGTTGAAGAGTCGATTGACAACTGCTCAGATTCTCACTATTCTTACCAGCTTAGGAGGATTTTCAGTGTATACCGATGCTTCACATCAAGGAATGGGCTATTGTATTAATGCAGGATGGGAGGGTAGTTGCTTATGGGTCCAAACAGCTGAAGGCTCATGAGAAGAACTATCCGACCCACGATTTGGAGTTAGCAGCAATAGTGTTTGCGTGGAAGGTATGGCGCCACAACTTGTATGGTGAGAAATTCCAGATTTTTACCGACCACAAGAGCCTTAAGTATCTATTCTCACAGAAAGAATTGAATATGAGATAGAGAAGATGGCTAGAGCTTCTGAAGGACTATGATTGTGAGTTACTTTATCATCTGGGTAAGGCTAACGTTGTAACGGATGCTTTGAGCAGAAAGAGCCTTGGGATGGTATCGTATATGATGGTCAGGGAACATGAGTTGCTAGAGCAGTTTGCTAGCCTCAGTTTGGGAGTTGTGCCTTTTGACATGGATACAGATTGTATGATTGCTAGTCTACACTTAGATCCAGATCTATTGGACATTACTAGACATGCTTAGCAGACTGATCCATATTGCATTGATATGCATAGTCAGATACAGAAGGGCAAAGTGATTGATTTTGAGATAAGTTCTGATGGACTTCTGAGGTTCAGAGGTAGATTGTGTGTTTTTGAGGACCCAGAGCTCAGGAGATTGATATTGACAGAAGCTCATTCGTCAAGGTACACGCTACATCTGGGGAGTAATAAGATGAATCAAAACCTCCAAAAGGTGTACTGGTGGTTAGGTCTGAAGAAAGATGTGGCAAAATTTGTGGCAAGATCTCTCATATGTCAGAAAGTGAAGGTAGAGCATCAAAAACCTACAGGATTATTGCAACCTCTACCTATATCGACATGAAAATGGGAGCATATCACCATGGATTTCGTGATGGGTTTACCGAGGACCTAAAGAAATCACAATGTGATATGGGTGATTGTTAATAGATTGACGAACTCAGCCCACTTTCTAGCTATGAGAGCTACCGATACTTTGAGTTCATTGGCAGAATTGTATGTACATGAGGTAGTGAGGTTACATGGAATTCCAATGAGCTTTGTTTCGGATAGGGATTCCCGCTTCACTTCCCACTTCTGGGAACATTTTCAGGAGGCTATGGGAACCCAGTTGAGTTTGAGCATTGCTTTTCATCCTCAAATAGATGGTCAGTCAGAGAGGACTATACAGACTCTGGAGGATATGTTGAGAGCGTGTGTGCTGGATTTTAGAAGCTCCTAGGATGATCATTTGCCACTAGTTGAATTCGCCTACAACAACAGTTATCATGAAAGTATCAGGCTGACACCGTATGAGGCCTTCTATGGCCGAAGATGTCGTTCCCCTATTGGTTGGGAAGAAGTGGGTGATAGGAAAATATTTGCTCTTGACTTGCTTACGCAAGCCTCTGAGGATGTTCGATTAATTGTTGAGAGATTGAGGACAACTCATAGTAGACAAAAGAGCTATGTTGACAAGAGACAGAGACCACTTGAGTTCGCAGTTTGTGAGTCAGTATTTCTAAAGGTTTCTCCTTCCAAGGGTATAACGAGATTTGGGAAGAGAGGTAAGTTGAGTCCTCGCTGCATTGGACCCTTTGAAATACTGGATAGAGTGGGAGATAAGGCATACAGATTAGCTTTGCCACCAGATTTATCGGGAGTGCATAATGTCTTCCATATTTCGATGTTAAGGCAGTATCATCCAGATCCAAATCATGCAATTCGGTATGAGCCATTGAAGCTCAAGGAAGATTTGACATATATAGGGAAACTGATCTGGATACTAGATAGAAAAGAAAAAGTCTTGAGAAACAAGACTATCGGGTTAGTGAAGATTCTTTGGCAGCATCACACTTCAGAGGAAGCTACTTGGGAACTAGAGAGTCTAATACGAAAAAGATATCCTCAGTTGTTTGTAGAGTAATTTGGTTCTAATTTAGAGGACCAAATTTCTTAATCTGGGGAAGGTTGTAAGACCTGAAATTTAACATGTAATCCTTATGACTTTGTGGACGTATAAATAAGTTACAATTTATATAAATCATGAGGAATGGATGTTTTGAAGTTGTAAATGTATAGAATGTAAAATGGATGGTTAAGTAAATTAAATATCAATGTAACAGTGAAATTGGGATGAAAAGTGCAGTAGAACTGCTTCAAGAAAGGAGCAGATTGATCTCTTTGGTAATACAGATCGATTTTCTTAAGGCTCGGGTTACGACAGATCGATCTCATTGCAAGGCCAGATCGATCTCCTTAAAGTCTTGAGTTGTGAAGATCGATCTCATGGTTAGGGGCAGATCAATCTCATTAGGTCTGAAAGGTCAGTTTCGAGGAGAAAAATGCAGGAAAGGTCGATCTCATGTGGTTAGCAGATCGATCTCATAGAGATAATTCTATACATACTGGATCTCTACAGCCTCTGTTTCATGAGAAACACTATTCTATTCAAGAACCAAAGCTAAACCTAACATTTCAACACTAGAAAACTTCAGTTTACAAACAGTTTTGAGTGAGATATAGTTAAGCAAAGTTGTTCTTGGTAAAGAGGAGAACAACATACTTGGAAACAAGAAGTTGGAACCAAAGATTGGAAGAGTAAGGAGGATTTTACCAATTTTGAAGAAAAAGAGGAAAATCTTAGCTAGGTAAGATTTAATACACTAAGTCGATATATGTTAAACTAGGTGTACTGGTGAGTAAATTGGTATATGTATGAATTGTTAGAAATAAAAGGATCATGAAAAATAAGCATGACCTAATTATTGGTATGGAAGTGAGAAAATGATAAGGAAGTTGTGCTGGCATGAATTAAATGGTGGAATATGCATGTATGGGAGATTTTAAGTTAGTTTTGTGAGATGTATAAATTTGAAATGAGGAGAAATAAAGATAGATACATGAAAAATATGGTATAACACCATAATATGAGGAAGTGATGAGATTGGTATATTGAACTGAGATTTGACAAATGAAATAAGTATATTACGTTATACTAATGTCAATAATGATAACATCTTCGAAAATCACCTTGGAAGCTAATCAGACTGCGAGAGTGAGCTACACCGAGGAAGAGAGGTCACGTGACGTGATCCGAGGTAAGGGAATTTCGTGAGTAGCTAGAGATAGCTACGCATATTTTGAATAGAATTTCGATATTATATGATATATGAATTCCCATGAATAGGCAAGTTGTTGTGATAAGGACTAATGAGGATAAGTGTGTTTTATCCAAAAATAGGGTGAAAATACCTTAGAAGCATGTTGTGACTGAGAATCATGAGTTGTATGATAGAATGGCTAATGTTTTCATGTATATGGAAACCAGCACATTTGAGTGCCTATTTGATTTGAGTTGGGTGAATTATGATTTAAAAAGCCATCTATCAGGTTTAGTGTGAAAACCATAAGTGCTAGAGAATACTTGCACTATATTTTGAGATATGCATCATGTAGTACTGGAGTATATACTCGTGCTACCTTTTAATGTATGTTATGCATGTTAGAGTACTGGGAGCATTGCTCGTACCCGATTTTTATGATTGATGCATTCTAGAGTATTGAGAGCTATGCTCATACTCATTTTTACATGATAGAGTAGTGAGAGCTTAACTCATACTCAGATTTCATATATTATACATTATAGAGTATTGGGACCATTGCTCATACTCGTGTTTTTACATGACATAGTGCTGGGAGCATTACTCGTACTAGAGTTATATCATTGTGATATGATCGTGTTGGGAGTTTACTCGCACGTACCAGTTTTGAAAAGAGCATGAAACAGCTGTGTTGGGAGCCTGTGCTGATTGTGTGTCGCACCGATATTATATGATCACATGTGCATTATTTTGAGATAAAGCTGAGGACTATCGAAATAACCCATAGTATAAGGACTTAGACTCATAGCGAGCATCCCGACTATGAGGTATATCGAAGGTATGAGGACTAAGACTCATAGCGAGCATCCCACCTTGAGATAGGGTTCATGGAGTACTGTGTACTGTGTATGTCACATGGAGTATGCTGTACCATCAGCACTTGATATACTTGGATAGGACTGGTTAGCAGTGGGAGCGGGATCCAATGGGATCTGGTGTGCTCCGGGATCAGGTCCTCAGTTGAGAGCTGACGGTAGAAATTTGACCCATCTCCCGTTACAGCAATTGTGAGACCCCGCACACCGAGTATTATGTAGCCTGGGATCACAGAAAATGAGTTATGATCATATACTCAGAACATGTAGTCGCCTATCTCGGTTTTCTTTTCATGCAATGTGAATCAATATTTCTTAATTGAGTTATCACATGGTTTTTATGATATGAACATGAGAAATTGTGAATTGTGAAAAGGGTAACCCGAGGGATGGGTGAGGCCTAGATTATCATGTTTTTAAACATGATGATATGCCATATTGTTTTGATTTAAGTGAATGGCATGAGAAAATGTGATTTGTGTGAAATTACATGAGAAATACAATATTTATGCATAAAATGCTGAGGTTATTAAACCAGCATATTTTCAGTTTTATAATTGATGTATTGTGTCTATATATATATTGCATAAAAGCTTTATGCAGGATGCATGCTTGAGATACAGATCAGAGAAGGAAATGATTTCAAGGCATAAGCATAATATTTTGTAGATAGTGTGGTTATCTACTTGTTTGCCTCATTTCCTTACTAAGCTGTGAGCTCACCCCTTTATTATTTCCCTCTTTTCTGAGCATCCACAGTAGGTGGACACGGTTGGAGATTTGTAGACTTTGATCTGCTGCACTTCCATCTTGTGAGAGGTATACACACTTGACATTTTGTACTGAACATTGTAAAAGCACAGTTATGTAACAATTGTACGGTCATGATGTATATGTACAATTAATTGTATTTATATACGAGTGTTATTATTATAGAAAAGAATATTAACTTTTATGTATATTGTGAATGAATGTGAATGGGTGACTAATATCAAATCACAGCCCAACTATTTGATGTAGAGTGATGACAGAGGAAGAGGTAAGTTTAATGTGAAAAAAATTGTGGTGTTTTTGGTAGGTCACGTGTGAGATAAGGGCGTGACACACCGTCTGTCACTTATTCTCCTTCTCTGTTGTAATAGGCCAGACCAGTGGCTATGCCTCTATTTTCAGCTTCGTTCCCTTTTTCTTAGCTAGCACCTATTCTCTCCCCTAGGCTTCTCCTTTCGTTCTCTTATTTTCACTTTCTTCGGCCTCAAGCAGCTCTTTTGAGCCATTCCAGCTGGTGTCACCTGTCCCAGTTTCCTTCTCTCTTTCTCCCTCATGTCTCCCCTTTTTCCTCGGTTGTCGACCTTACCTGTTACTGCTTCGGTTTTTGCATTGGCTTCAATAATTCTCCTCTAGCCTAAACGTGTCTCCACTGCTTTTTCCTTCCTATTTTCTTTCTTCCTTTACTATATTTCAATCCAGTTCTTTACTCTCTGTCTCTCATATTTCTAGCTCTCGATTTTGGTTTAACCACCCTTCCCTCTCGTGTCTCTTCCTCTGCTCGGGTTTACCAGCCTCCTGCTTATATTTCCTTTCTCCCATTTTTCCAAGTATGAGAAGGTTATAGGCTCAGCAGTGGCATAGGTTGGCAGAAGGCATGGGAGGTATGGGATGCGTGCGCAAGATGGGCGATGGTGTGTGCAGGACTGGTGTAGGTAGAGGTTTCGGTGAACTGGTTCAATTTCTGCCATTCGTTTCCATCACTTCTGAATATATATATATATATATATATACTTATTTATTTCTTTGTTGTTTTGTTTTGTTTCCTTTTATTATTATTATTATTTATTTTTTATTTATCTATTTTTTTTATTTTATACCAAACATACATTTTATTTCCACTTATACGTTTTTACGAAAAAATTTACAGGAAAATTTTGGGGATTTACATTCTCCCCATAATAGGAAATTTGGTCCCCAAATTTAAGAGTACATGTCACGACCCTTTTTCATTCTCTTAAACCGGACACCATTACAAATTTTTCGCGTTTTTCTATTACCTTACTCGGTCGTGAACAACTCATCGCCACACAGTTCGGCTGTGAGTCAATAATAATCCACTCTTAACATTCATTCCCAGTTAATGAAAACAATGTCATACATTTAAAGTTAAATCATTCACTTACACAATACATATTCACTGACATCTACATTCCCCACAATTACAACTCAAAAGACTACTATGCTTTTACAATTGTTTAGATACAAAAAGAATCTTCATATGTATACCTCTTAGCGATGGATGGCAGCAGATATCCAAAATACAACGCCTCAGTCCTCACTAGGCTACTATGTACGCTCTGTAGGAGGGGAAAATACAGAGGGATGAGCAACCACATGCTCAGGCAATAATGCAAGCATGGTAGATAACTACTCTATCTACATGCTGATAGTGTTATGCATAAATCATTTATAATCAAAGCATGAGGAAATAAATCTATGCCGTATGAATATACATAGATCATGTACAGAAGACAAGGAAAACATGCATATTAAAACATGAAATTATCATCATGTACAAATCATCTCATGCTCATCATTGTCAAATCTCATAAAAAAAGGGAAATTCAATTTGAAACATCCTTTTAAATTTATTTCATTCTCAAATACGTCAAAATCCCAATATAATCATAAAAATCATTATCGTTTCTCAATCAAAATCCCACAAGGCTCGACCCCTCCCTCGGGTCTACCCTGGACAGTCAAAATCACACTTACTTTTCAAAATCATATGGTACTATGTAAATCGAGTGAGACAGGTCACTATAGCTCAAAGACTATGTTGACCAACTATGTCATAAGTCATCCCAAACCACACGCGTCCAGGTGTACGACGCATCATGCTGGTACGAAGATGGGTTAATCCCTCGCCAGACTTCCTCATCACATAACCATCACGCGGTACATCGTACTCCATGTGATATACACGGTACAACGTACTCCACGAACCCATATCGTGGTTGGGGGTGCCAGTTCTAGGTCTTATCTATCCCATACCAAGAGCTTTCCATACCCATATAGGAGAGCCTCCCTGCCGAACAGAACCTCCCTACCCCTATAGGGCTTAAGGATGTTGGCTTAATGATCCTTCCGTAAAAGAGCCTCCCCACCGAACAGGGCCTCCCCACCTCCTCAGGCTTGAGGATGTTGGCTTAAGGATCTTACCATAAGAGAGCCTCCCCACCGAATAGGGCCTCCCGCCCCCTCCAGGGCTTAAGGATGTTGGGCTTGAGGATCTTACCAACCTCCACGACCTCATACGTACCATAGTGTGAAAACCTACGCGAGCTACGCTCTAGCGCGAATTCATGCTTCATATTTGAATCACTTCGTAGGAGCAACGCTCTAGTACGACATATATGTATTAAATATAAAGAAATCCACGTACGAGTAAAAGCTCCAGTATGGTTTATAAAACATTATCCCAGATCAAACCAAGGTTCGAGCTAAGCTCCAGCATGTTTCACACAAGTAAAAGCATCAATAATCCAGTGCAAGCTAGGCTCCAGCACGGTTCAATTCACATAAACATGATAGGCGGCTCATCATCATTCAAAAACCAATCTCAAAACACATTTAGCACCTCACATGTGCTATCACACAACATCATTCAAACACTAGCCAGCCTATCCATCAATTTGCTTAAAACAAAGCAATATGTTTTGTGAAAACATTCAAAGCATTGGATTTATGGAATTATTAGCCTTACTATCCCATTTCTTTATAATACCATTTCAACAACCAAATCTCTTAATTACTTCCATACATCGTCAAACTCATTTCCATAAACTCATGCACATTTCCAAGGCCCTATACACCCACAAAATATGAGCAGCTACCTCTAAATACTTATAGAATTTCCTTACCTAGAATCGCAACACGTGATTCCGTTTCCTTAGCGCTGGTTACTCGTAAGGTTCGTTTCGTTTCCAACGAACTCTTCGGGGCTACCAAAATCATATTCCACATTATATTCGATCCATATAACAGGACATCGTGCGTTCATTATAGTCGATTCGACCTATAGTTTCTATTAGCGCTCATAAGGCCTCATTTTATCATTCAACTCATATTTCGAGTCTATGGATTCTTTTAAGCCCTTTTTAACTCATTCTAAATCGATTTTAGATCGATACTAAGCTCATAGTGTTCATTTTCAATTGATTTCTTCATTATGGCATTTATCAAGCATTTCACATTCTCATTTCCATAAATCCCCTAAACTCACAATGTGACTACATTTAACCACTACAATTCATTCATATTACTTCAACAACAACTTATCATAATCCATAAACCACCAACCTATCCAAATCACACTTTCTCACACTAGATGCATTCCATTTTCTAGGTTATATGTGTTCCATTACTTTCTAGGTGATTTCAATCATCCCTACAAATGCCAATCAACTCTAAAATCACTTAAATAAACAATGTACTTAGATTGGAGTATTAGAAACTTACCAAACTAGTTTCCCTTCTTGCTCCAAGTGAATATGTCCCTTGCTCCTTTAATATCAACAATGAGGTTTTGGGTTTGAACTATGTTGTTCTCTTCCTCAAGTTGAACAACTTTGTGTCTAATGGCCTTTCCTCAAATCTCACTGGAAATAGGGTGATTTTAGAGAGAGAATCTAGGTTTTTGGGTTGAAAATAGGAAGGGATTGTTAAATCTCAGAAAATACAGATCCAACTGCTCCATATTTATAGAATTTGCTTGATGAGATCAATCTGGTCCTCTTAAAATCCCTTTTTTCCATGGCATTTTAAGTCATGAGATCGATCTGTCGAGTAGGGAAGATCGATCTCTCTTTAGCAGAAACTTAAGGAGATCGATCGGGCTGTGAGGGAGATCGATCTGCTCTTTCCAGTAGCTAACGGAGATCGATCTGTTTCATTCAAAATCGATCTGTATTTTACAGAATGTTTAGGAGATCAACCTGGCTTCATTAGAGATCGATCTGTCTTGTTCCATAGCTCAAATAAGAGCATTCTTGGCTCTTCCAGATCGATCTCTCATCCTATGAGATCGATTGGGCCTTTATATTTTCCATGTTTTGCTGCAGTTTTCTGCAATAACTTTACACAAAGCATCCTCAATTTGCTGCCATGGTCATTTTCTCATCTAACCACCTTTAGGGCTTGGAAATGATATCTATTCCTTCTTTATACACATTCAAACTTATGTGCATTCATCGTATATCCAAAGGTATGCATCACAAAACCAAATGGAAGTACAACTTCATTCCATTCTACCACACTACTCATTTTGAGTTCCAATTACATTCAACACTTAGAAAAGTCCACTTCTCCATATTCGTACACAACGAAACTTGCATGTACGTTACAAATTCATATTACAAGTGTGTACATTACATTTATGGGCTTTACATCACTTATGCTTCACATTCATTTAAATCCATTTACACATATTACAAACTATACATCTACGGGGTCTCACAGTACATCAATCCATAAATAGGAGTGGGTACTTCTCTCGCATTAGACTCTCTAATTCACACGTGGCCTCTTCCAAAGTGTGATACTGCCATAAAACCTTGACCAGAGGAATCGTCTTAGACCATAATGCCTTCTCCTTCCTATCCAATATATGAACCGATTTCTCCACATACTTCATATCCTCTTTTAACTCCAACGGTTCATACTTAATCAAATGTGTCGAATCTGGATGATACTTCCGAAGCATCGAGACATGGAAGACATTATGAATCCTCGATAAATCAGGCGATAACACTAATCTGTAAGCTTTGTCTCCCACTCGGTCTAAGATCTCAAAAGGTCCTATATAATGGGGACTCAACTTTCCTTTCTTCCCGAATCTCATTCTAACTTTGGATGGAGAAACTTTCAGAAATATGGAATCTACTACTGAAAATTCCAAGGATCATAACTCTTTTACCTACTCTGAGCTGTTTTCAACCTCTCACAAATTAATCGGACATCCTCAGAAGCTTGCTTAACCAGATCGGGGGAAAATATCTTCCTTTCTCCCACTTTTTCCCATCCAATTGGCGACTGACACCTTCGACCGTACAGTGCTTCATAAGGTGTCATTTTAATACTTGAGTGATAACTGTTATTGTATGCAAACTCTGCTAGCGGTAAATGGTCATCCCAGGAGCTTTTAAAATCTTGAGTACTGCCCTCATCATATCCTCCAATGTCTGAACGGTTCTCTTTGACTGCCCATCTGTCTGAGGATGGAAGGCTGTGCTAAAATTCAGTTGGGTTCCCATGGCTTCTTGTAAATGTTCCTAGAAGTGTGAAGTAAAGCGGGAATCCCTCTCAGATACAATGCTCACTGGTACATCATGTAGTCTTACTATCTCCCGTACATATAGACTTGCTAGTGCACTCAAAGTATCAGTAGACTTCATAGCTAGGAAGTGGACGGACTTTGTCAGTTTATCAACAATTACCCAAATCGCATCATGGTTTCTCCGGGTCCTTGGCAACCCCACAATGAAATCCATGGTAACATGCTCCCAATTCCATGTGGGTATCGGTACTAGCTGTAACAACCCTGCTAGTTTCTAATGTTCTACGTTGATCTGCTGACACATAAGACAACGGACCACAAATTCGACCACATCTTTTTTATCCCTGACCACCAGTACACTTTTCACAAATTCTGATACATCTTATTACTTCTCGAGTGTAAGGTATACCTCGAGGAATGAGCATCTTTCAATATTAGTTTCTTCAACTGTGCATCATCAGGAATACAAATTCTACTCTTGAACCTTAATAAACCAACGGGGCTAACTTCAAAATCTCTCACAATGCCTAACTGGATCTGACTGGCCATATCTACACAGTACTTATCAGTACGCTGACCTGTCAGATTCTATCAATCAAGTTTGGCTTTATCCTTAGGCTAGCTATCACACCACAACCAGCAATGTCAGATGGTTCAATGTCCAAGTTGAGGTTCGCAAACTGTTCCAACAGTTCGTGTTCCTGAATCATCATATAAGATACCATCCACATATTCTTTCTGCTTAAGGTATTTCCTACCACATTCGTCTTTCTCAGGTGGTATAGGAT
The DNA here is from genome assembly GCA_033439115.1 of Firmiana major. Classification (NCBI taxonomy): domain Eukaryota; kingdom Viridiplantae; phylum Streptophyta; class Magnoliopsida; order Malvales; family Malvaceae; genus Firmiana; species Firmiana major. Next base: position 49,151,172 of record CM065905.1, read on the forward strand.
CTCATAGTCATAGTCTTTCAGAAGCTCTATCCACCTCCGCTGCTTCATATTCAACTCCTTTTGAGAAAATAAATACTTGAGGCTCTTATGATCTGTGAAGATCTAGAACTTTTCTCCATACAGGTAATGACGCCATATTTTTAGTGCAAACACTACAGCTGCCAATTCTAAATCATGGGTCGGATAGTTCCTCTCATGGTCTTTTAACTGACGGGAACCATAAACCACTACCCTCCCATTTTGCATCAACACACATCCCAGACCTTGACCAGATGCATTCGTATACACCGAGAAGCCTCTCGAACTAGCGGGGATAGTCAATATAGGTGCGGTGGTCAGTCGGTGCTTCAACTCCTGGAAGCTCCTTTCACATACGTCACTCCATTCAAACTTAACATTTTTCCTTGTAAGTCGTGTTAGATGAGCAGCTAACTTAGAGAAACCCTCCACAAATCTTCTGTAATATTTAGCCAAACCTAGAAAACTTTGGATCTCTGTGATAGTCTTGGGTCTTTCCCATTTCACCATAGCCTCGATCTTAGACGGGTCTACACCCACCACATCTTTCGACACAATATAACCCAAAAATGCAATATGATCAAACCAAAAGTCACACTTGTTGAGCTTGGCATACAACTTCTTCTCCTTGAGGGTTTGTAGAACCATTCTCAAATACTACTCGTGTTCTTCCTGGACTTAGAATACACCAAAATATCATCAATGAAAACCATGACAAATCTGTCTATGTACAACTTGAGCGCTTCATTCATCAGTGCCATAAAAGCTGCAGGAGCATTCGTCAACCTAAAAGACATGACCAAAAACTCATAATGGCCATATCGGGTTTTGAAGGCTGTCTTAGGTACATCCTCTCTCCTGATCTTCAACTGGTGGTACATTGACCTCAAATCAATCTTGGAAAAGATCTGTGCTCCTCGCAGTTGGTCCAACAAATCATCGATACGGGGTAAGGGGTATTTGTTCTTGATGGTTGCTTGTTGAGCAATCTATAATCGATACACAGCCTGAGAATCCCATCTTTCTTTTTCACAAATAATACCGGTGTGCCCCATGGTGAAACACTCGACTTGATGAACCCCTTATCTAGCAATTCTTGGAGTTGCTTCCTCAACTCTTGCAACTCTACAGGAGCCATTCGGTATGGAGGCTTGGATATTGGCTCAATACCAGGCATCAAATCGATACAGAACTCCATCTCCCTATCCAGAGGTAGCCTTGGTAGATCGTTCAGAAACACGTCAAGAAATTCCCTAACTATGAGAATATCGCCCAAATTCGGGTTTACCTTATCCGTGTCGATTACATATGCAAAGTAACCTTTAAAAATATTATTATCCATATTATTAATAAGACTATGTCGTTTAGCAGTAAATTTTCTTTCCCTTACTTATCAAAAATTTTTACAACATATTTTTCGGGCATAAATGTCACTGTCCTATTATGACAATCAAGAATAGCTTGATTTGTTGCTAACTAGTCCTTGCCCAATATCACATCAAAATCATACATATCTAGTAGGATCAGGTATGCTAACATGTTTCTATCTCCTATTTTAAGTTTAGAATCTTTATATAGTTGCTCTGTCATTTTACTATCTTTCATTGGTGTCCTAATCATTAGCACCCTTCCTAGTGGTTTAGGTTGTTCATATGGAATTAATTTACATGCAAACATGGGTAATATAAATGAATCAGTTACACTAGAATCAAATAAAACTACTGCCTTAATATCAAAAATTAGAATAGTACCTTTAAATGCTTCAACTGGTGCATTAGTTTTTGTCGCCTCCCACTCTAGAGCGTACACTCACCCCTGTCCTGCAACCCGCTTACCCTTTTCTTCCACTGATGCTTTTCTATTTGGTGTGGAAGTAGTAGCAGGTGCTTTATTCTGTTTTGTATACCTTTGTAGGGTTGTGTCAACATCTTTGGGACAGTCTCTGACCACGTGTCTCATCTTACCACATCTGAAACAAACCCTCATCATTCTATAGCAGGGTTTGTTACCGTGATTTCCCCCATAGTGTCTACACATCTCTATATTAGGTCGGGGTCCTCCGATTACAATCCCCTTGGTAGGTGCTGAGCCCTGATAGATGGGAGGCCTGATAGTCTTACCCCGCAGCTCCTCATAGTGCCTCTGTCGCTTAAACAATGGCCTTCTACCATCTTTGCCACTCCTGTCCCCAGTTGGCCTTTTCTGATTCTTCTCCTTACCTTTTCCCACTTTGTTAGACTCAGAGGTATGCATCTCGTAATCTTGTTCGCACAACTGGGTTAGGCAAATTGCCTCATCATAGGTGCTAATATCAAACAGGGCTAGTCGGGCTCGAATTGGGGGCCTCAGTCCGTCCATAAATTTTTGGACTTTCTTCACCTCATAGTCTGTAGTGTCCGGATCATATTTTCCCATTGAGGTAAACTTTGACTCATACTCGTCCACAGATCTATTCCCCTGAGTCAAGTTTGAGAACTCTGACTGTAGTCTCCTCTGAGCAGTATCTGGAATGTACTTCTTCCATAAGGCATCAAGAAATAGATCCCAAGTGATTATCTCATGCTTGTTTCTCAAGATCAATCGAGTGGACTTCCACCAGTGTTCAGCTTCTCCTTTTAGTACAAAAGCTGCAAAAGTGACTTTCTTAGTAGAGTTATATCAGAAAAACCCTAAAGCTTCTTCATCTCATTTATCCAGTCCTCTGTAACCATTGGATCATTAACCCCACTAAAAGACGGAGGCTTGAATTCCTGAAAGTGTCTTAGCCTGTCCAACTCACACTCGTACCCCATATCATTACTATGCTGCTGTGGGGCCACTGGTGCCAGTGATTGTAGTGCAGGTGGGGTTTGTGGCAGTGTAGTAGAAGGTTCTTTCGCTGGCGGCACTGGCATTGTCTGAGCTGGCATAAGCGTGTCTGATGTAACTGAGGGAGTAGTAGGTCCAGTCTGAGCCGCAGTGCCCAGTGGGTTATTCAATATGGACTCCACACTTCGTTCCAGACTACTAATTCGAGCCTCAAAGTGCTCAGTAGGGTTACGAGTGGGCTGTTGAGCAGTGGAGCCACTCGATCCTTCAGGCCTTTCCTCACGGCCTCGCAATGACCTACCCCCTCGTCCCTTCGGTTGACCTCTTCATCCACAAGCCATAACCAATCGGCTTCTTGCATTCAGAAGCAATTTCTTAGCATAACACAGCCACGTATACTCGTTTGTATCTAAATAATGTACAGTAATGCTGGGGATGTGAACTTTCTAGTCTTTTTCACTTTTAATATCGACTCGTATCAGGCTAACCTAGCTTCGATACCAACTTCTGTAACGACCCAGATTTATTGGTATTTTGATTGGGCTACGAGTCGATAACAGATCAAAATCCATAAATTTGCCTATTTAATTCAAATCCTCTTGGTAGTAGTTTAAAACGAAAAAAGTAATAATACTATTTTATCAAATCAGCACCTTTGTTCTCATACAAAATAGTCTCAATCACATTCCCCAAACATAACTTACATACATTACTGTACTTACAAAAAAAAATTAGATACAAAACAATTAACTTTACTGGGTATACCTCTAGCTCAAGTGATTTCTTTCTTAAGCGTGGCTATGCAAAATACCTCGACTTAGGGAGCCGATCCCACTACTGATGCAAATCTGTGGAGGAGAGTAAGGGGGTGAGCTCAACATACTCAGTAGGAAAAACCCCATGGCGGGTAGATAAATACACTACCTAAGATATATATATATATATATATATATATGTATTTGCCAAATCCAAAATATTTTTACGGAATACATAAATAGTACGGCAAAAGCACTAATACCAAGAACAAATTTTCAGAAACAAAACATGTATCGGTAATAAATTTAGCTACTGTCGTAAATCCAGAAAGTTCAAAGTTTTCCAGTAGCAAAACAAACATATTTTCAGATATCTCAATTCAACCAGAAAAATTTAGAAAAATATTTTAAATAGATGAGACAAGGCATACATGCTATATTAGATATCAGAAATGACTATTGGCTAATGTCGGTGCCTCCGGGCAATTCATAGGCTAGGTGTGCCGGGATGTCAATTGTCGTGGGAGTGGTCAGCTACACAAACGGCTTACAAATCAGAATGTCTAAAGACCAAAACTAGAATCAGAAATACGGTACATCGTACTCGTAGACCACAGATACAAAAACAGATAGAACTGACAGAAATGCAGCATGATCTCACTAACACTTTTGTCTCAAAATCAGTACGAGACGGACTATAAGACACACAATCAGTACGTGCTCAAGGACATATCATCAGAATAACTTTATAACATATCATTTTTTCTTAAATCACATATAAATTCAATTGTTTCATGAAATCGTTCAAAACAGGCTGACTAGCCCTTTTTCGAAAAAATCCCAGATAATAGTCTATGAAAATTTAAAATTCAAGATTTTTTATATTTAAAATTGTAACAACCTGTGACCTATAAAAATTCGTGAGAAATTGTTTTTTCAAACTTCAACTTGCAACTTAACCCTTTATTCACTTAGGTTGTATTCTTATTCAGTGTCAATCCTCTTTCTTACTTTTTTATCCGTAATTATATTTAAGTTTAACATTTGGATATATATATATGGCCGATAGAAATTTCGACAGCATAACGGCTAAGATATAAGCCTACCCACTTGCAAATTCTCACAACATCAACCCTAGTTATCCACAACTATCGGACATGTTTTCTAAGTCATATCATCAAATCATTCTACATATTCCAAACACGTCTATTTACTTCCAAAAATCAATCCTTAAAAATATTTCATTTCATTTATCCTTATATAGATTACATCCTGACACATTACTTTCAATAGATGTTTGTACATACAAGTGGTCTGGTAAGGAGATAAAAATGTATACCTCACGTATGTACAAAAGGTAGTCTAAGGAAGCTCGTATCCGCTAGCCTATGTCGTCTACGCAGCAATTATCAATTGTAGTTCACTGTAAACAATCTGAGAGCTGGAGGGGTGAGCTTTCAGGAAAAAGCCCAGTAAGAAAATACATTTAAAGTAGTCCTGATATGTAAAAGCATACAAGACTCATTCATGAAACAAACTTTTCTTCAGTTGCTTCAAAAAAACTAATCATAAGTTTATTTGAGAAAGCTAACATTTAGCAGATATGTAAAACTTTCATTACGTGCACAGTCATTTGCACGACCTCTTTTCGTGACTTACCAAAAACCACTACAATTTTTTTTACTTACCTTTCTCTTCACCAACAGTTGGGCTGTGGTTTGACATTAGTCATCTCATTCATACTCACCTTATCGTTCTTGTCACATCATACATACACGTTATCATAATTATCTATTGACTGTACGTACATATTTCTCATAAGTATATTTATTTACATTAACATAATTACATCCCTCAATATTATAAATGTGTACATCGTTGTGTTTATACATTGTTAAAATACAAAATAGTACGCAATGTGTATACCTTTAGTTCTATGGGAAATGGCAGCGGACAATAGGAATGTTATACTTCAGCTGGACTCACTCTACTGCGTATGATCTGTAGAGAGGGGAAAATAAAAGGGGGTGAGCTCACAGCTCAGTAAGGAAATCAGGCAAACAAGTAGACTTCCACACTATCTACTGAAAATAATGCTTTGGCTTCACTTCTCTCATCTTAAAAGCATGAATCAAAACTAATATTATAGTAGTACATAAAAAATCTCATGTACTTGAAATCCTGCTGAGTTATCAAATGTAGGCATTCATGCAAAACATTGCATCTTTAAAATTTTGGAATGCCTTTTATAGAATTCATGCCATTTTCATAAAAATCACAACAACTACGACAATTCTCAATACAACACAATCATCGATTTTTGACCCATCTCTCTCAGGTCTAACCGTATCATGAGAAACAAGTGATATATCATGTGAGACTCAGTGGCTAAAACAATACTCTCCTGGACTATGGTCATATCCTATAATGGTGAAATCCCAGGAAACACAGATCTCGTTGTGCGAGTTATCACTGCTGTAATAGGAGGGGGGTCAGTCCATCACAACCGCCAGCAATATACTCCTCAACTAGACAACTCCACACAACACACGGTACAATGTACTTCATGCCACTCGCACGGTACAACGTACACCAGTGGAACCTCTCCTCATGGTTGGGATGCCTACCATATGTCTTTGTCCTCACACCATGGAAAATAAATGCCACGTCTCTAAATCCATGTGCGAACATCTCAACAGTGTGACACTCAGTCTACATGGAGGAAATCGTCACGGTTTTTCATAACATGTCTTATATATCACGTAAAAACTACAGTACGCGTCTTGAGTGTGACTCACAATCAACACTCCGCCTCTTAAACACTGTGTATGCATCTCAAAATATCAAACACTAGTGCGAGTAACCTCTAGCACTAGGTTAATGCATAATTCTCTTTTCAAATCAAGTACGAGCTATCCCTTTAGTACGATATCATGTATAAATCATGAAAAGTCGAGTGCGAGCATTGCTCCTAGTACTCTATCATGTAAAACTAAGTATGAGCAACGCTCCCAATACTCCATAATGCATTAATCACAAACTGAGTACGAGTTATGCTCCCAATACTCTAACATGCATAAAATCGCATTTAAATCTAGTACGAGTATTCACTCTAGTACATTATGAGGCATATCTTAAAATAAAGTGCAAGTAGTCTCTAGCACTTATGGTTTTCACACAAAACCAAATAGAAGGCTTATTCAAATCACAACATACTCAATTCAATTCGAATCGGCACTTAAATGTGTTGTTTTCGAGTATACAGGAAAACATTAGCCATTATATCATGCAGCTCATGCATTTTGGGTCACAACATGCTTCTAAGGCTTCTTATCCTATTTTTGGATAAAATACACTTATTCTCATTTATCTCTTTCACAACAATATGTCTCTTTAAGGGAACTCATATAAGATATAGTATCAAAATACTACATAAAATACGTGTATCCATCTCTAGCTACTCACAAAATTTCCTTAACTCGGATCACGCTAAGTGACCTCTCTTTCTCGGTGCAACTCACTTTCGCAGTCCGAGCAGCTTCCACGATGATTTTCAAAACTGTTATAATCATTGGCGTTAGTATCTCTCTATATACTCATTTAAATTGACAAATCTCAATTAGGCACATCCTTTCACTATTTTCTCCTAATATGGTATAAAATCTCATTTTCACATAACTATCTTTATTTCTCCTTATTTTCAAATTTATGCATTTCATAAGATTAACTTATAATCTTCCATACATGCATATTTCATCATCAAACTCATGTTAACACCATTTCCTCATCATTTTCTCAAATTCTCACCAATACTAGGTCATGGTGATTTTTCATATTCCTTTCATTTCCAACATTTTATATATATATACTTATCAACTCATCAATACACCTAGTTTAACATATATTAACTTAATGCATTAGATCTTACCTAGCTGAGATTTCCTTCTTTTTTTACCAAAATGGTTAAATCCTCATTGCTCTTTCAACTCTTGATTTCAATCTCTTGTTTCCAAGTATGTTGCTCTCTTCTTTGTCAAGAACAAATTTGCTCACTTATTCCTCACTCAAAACTGAATGCAGATTGAAGTTTCCTAGTTTAGAAATGTTAGGTTATACTTTGGTTCTTGAATGAAATAGTGAATCTCTGGAAAATGAAGTGCAGAAGTTTAGTATTTATAGAATTGTCTCTATGAGATCGATCTTCTCTCCACTAAGATCGATCTACCCTGCACTTTTTCATCTCGAAAGTGACTTTCCATGCTTAATGAGATTGATCTGCTCAACCCAGAACCTTAAAGAGATCGATCTGCTCTTGCATGAGATTGATCTGTTGCAAGTCAGTAGATTAAGGAAATCGATCTGGCCCTCTAGGGATCGATTCCTTCTTCACAGAATGCTTAGTAGATCGATCTAACTTCCTTGGAGATCGATCTGCCCCTGTTCCATTGCTCTTGTTCGAGCATTTTTGGCTCTTCCAGATCGATCTCTTGTCCATATTTTTCAGATTTTACTACAATTTTTTGTAGTAACTTACACCAAACTTCATACATTTTGCTGCCATAGTCATTTTCTCATCTAATCACCTTTAAGGCTTGAAAATGACATCCATTCATACTTTATATACATTGAAACTTGTGTGTATTCATTGTATAACCAAAGGTACACAATACAATACCAAATGGAATATAACCATTTATGCAACTTATGCATACTTCATTCCATTTTACCATACCACTCATTTTCCATTCCACTCACATTCATCATCTACAAATGTCCATTTCTTATTATTTATATATAATGAAACTTGTACGTACATCACAACTCATATTACAAGTGTGTACATTTAACTTATGGATTTTACATCATTTATGCTTCACATAGCATTTACATGTATGTACTTATGAATTTAAGGGTCTTACAATCCTCCCCTCCTTAAAAGAATTTGGTCCTTCAAATTAGAACTAAGTTACTATCCAAACAATTGGGGATATCTCTCTCTCATTAGACTCTCCAATTCCCAAGTAGCTTCTTCTGAAGTGTGATGCTACCAAAGAATCTTTACTAACTCGATAGTCTTATTTCTCAAGACTTTCTCTTTCTATCCAGTATCTGAATCGGCTTCTCTACATAAGTTAGATCATCTTTGAGCTCTAATGGCTCATACCGAATCACATGATTTGGATCTGGATGATACTTCCTCAACATCGAAATGTGGAAGACATTGTGCACTCTCGATAAATTTGGTGGCAATGCCAATCTATATGCCTTATCTCCCACTCTGTCCAATATCTCAAAGGGTCCAATCTAGCTAGGACTCAACTTACCTCTCTTCCCAAATCTCGCTATACCTTGGAAGGAGAAATCTTTTGAAATACTGAATCACCAACTGCGAATTTAAGTGGTCTTTGTCTCTTGTCAGCATAGTTCTTTTGTCTACTCTGAGCTATCCTCAATCTCTCAACAATTAATTGGACATCCTCAAAGGCTTGTGTAACCAAGTCAGGAGCAAAAATCTTTCTGTCACCCATTTCTTTCCTACCGATAGAGGAACGACATCTACAACCATATAAAGCCTCATACGGTGCCATCTCGATACTCGCATGATAACTGTTGTTATAGACGAACTCGACTAGTGGTAAATGATCATCCAGGAGCCTCTAAAATCCAACACACTCGCTCTCAACATATCCTCCAGAGTCTATATGGCCCTCTCTGATTGACCATCTGTCTGAGGATGATAAGCTGTGCTCAAACTCAACTGGGTTCCCATAGCTTCCTGAAAATGTTCCCAAAAGTGGGAAGTGAAGTGGGAATCACTATCCGAAATATTGCTCACTGGAATACCATGTAACCTCGCTACCTCGCATACATACAACTCTGCCAATGAACTCAGAGTATCGGTAACTCTCATAGCTAGAAAGTGGGCTGACTTCGTCAGTTTATCAACTATCACCCATATAGCATTGTGATTCTTCCAGGTCTTAGGTAAACCCATCACGAACTCTGTAGTGATATGCTCTCATTTCCACGTCGGTATAGGTAGAGGCTGCAATAACCCTACAGGTTTCTGATGCTCTACCTTCACTTGCTGATATACGAGACATCTTGCCATAAAATCCGCTACATCTCTCTTCATACCTGACACTAGTACACCTTTCGGAGCTTCTGGTACATCTTATTACTCCCTGGATGTAGCGTGCACTTCGATGAATGAGCTTCCATTAATACCAATCTCCAGAGCTTTGGATCCTGGAAAACAAACAATCTACCTCTAAACCTCAGAAGTCCATCTGAACTTATCTCAAAGTCAGTCACTGTACCCTTCTGCATCTGACCTCTGATGTTAATGCAATACGGTTCAGTCTACTGAGCCTGTCTGATCCTTTCTAACAAATCCGACTCCAAGTGTAAACTAGCAATCACACAGTCCGTATCCATGTCAAAAGGCATGACTCCTAAATTGAGGCTAGCAAATTGCTCTAGCAACTCATGTTCCCTAACCATCATATACGATACCATTCCAAGCTCTTCCTCCTCAAGGCATCAGCTACAACGTTAGCCTTACCCGGATGATAAAGTATCTCACAATCATAATCCTTCAGAAGCTTTAGCCATCTTCTCTTTCTCATGTTCAGTTCCTTCTGTGAGAAGAAATACTTGAGGCTTTTGTGGTCAGTAAAAATCTGAAACTTTTCACCCTATAAGTAGTAGCGCCATACCTTCAACGCAAACACTATTGCCACTAACTCCAAATCGTGGGTCGGATAGTTCTTCTCGTGAACCTTTAGCTGTCTGGATCCATAAGCAACTACCCTCTCATCCTGCATCAATGCACAGCCTAGTCCCTGATGTGATGCATCAGTATATACTGAAAATCCTTCTAAGCTGGTAGGGATAGTGAGAATTGGAGCGGTGGTCAATCGACTCTTTAATTCCTGAAAACTCTTCTCACAATCCTCATTCCACAGAACTGCTACACCCTTCCGAGTGAGACGTGTCAACGGAGCAGCTAACTTTGAAAATCCTTCTACGAATCTTCGATAGTATCCTGCTAAACCCAAGAAACTCCTAATCTCGGTGACTATCCCCGGCTATTCCCACTTAAATACAACCTCAATCTTGGATGAATCCACTGATACACCATCCTTCAACACTACATGTCCCAAAAACGAGATCTGCGGCAACCAAAAATCACACTTGTTGAGTTTAGCATATAGCTTCTGCTCTCGTAAGGTCTACAATACAATGCTAAGGTGCTCCTCATGCTCTTCCTCAGATTTAGAATATACCAAAATGTCATCTATGAAGACGATAACAAATTGATCCAAATATGGCTTGACCACATCGTTCATCAAAGCCAAGAAAGCTACGGGAGCATTCATCAATCCGAATGGCATAACAAAAAACTCATAATGGTCATATCGGGTCCTAAATGTTGTCTTAGGCATATCTCCACTCCGAACTCTCAGCTGATGATACCCAGACCTCAGATCAATCTTAGAAAAGACATGTGCTCCCTGGAGCTGATCCAACAAATCATTAATACGTGGCAGGGGATACTTATTCTTGATGGTTGCCTTATTCAATAAACGGTAATCTATACACAATCGGAGGCTTCCATCCTTCTTCCTTACAAACAAAACTGGTACTCCCCAAGGCGAAACGCTCGGTCAAATGAAACCCCTATCCAACAGCTCTTGTAACTGTCTCTTAAGCTCCTCCAGATCAACTAAGGCCATGTGATACGGTGCTTTCGATGTAGGTTCAGTACCAGGCACCAAATCTATACAGAACTCCATCTCTCTGTCCGGTGGTAACCCTGGCAATTCATCCGAAAAGACATCTGAGAACTCACTAACCACAGGAATATCCGCCAACTCCGGATGTACCTTATCCGTATCAACCAAGTACTTAATGAAACCTTCAACATATTCATCTCTCAGTCAGCATAGTACATTATCAATTATAATCATAACTACTATTTTCATTTCTTTTCATCAAACTTTACAACATATTTCTCAGGGTTAGGAAACATAACTGTCTTAGCATAACAATCTAAAACAACATGGTTTGACGATAACCAATCCATCCCTAATATTACATCAAAATCACTCATACTTAACAATATTAGATTGGCTGTCATATCTTTTTCCCGTACTTTTAACTTATAATTTTTCAACACATACTCCACTAGCTGACTATTATCCATAGGCGTACTAATCAACATCATCTTACTCAAAGGTGTACGCTCTTATGCTTTTCTAGCTTACATGCAAATGAAGGTGATACAAATGAATGTGTGGCATCAGGATCAATTAACACAAGTGCTTCTAAATCATAAATCAGGATGTTACCTTTAATCATATTTGATGAAGCATTAGTTGTCCCCTGGTCCAAGGCATGTACTCACCCTCATCCCATAACTTGTTTCCCCTTCTCTTCTACCGTTGCTCTCCTTCTCTGAGCAGGCGTATCAATTGGAGCCCTCTCCGGCTCCTTACCCTTCTATGGGGCAGTCTCCACCATCTCTGGGCAAACTCTAGCAAAATGTCCTGGTTTCCCATATCGAAAACACATAATAGGACTCATCAGATAAGGTCTACCACCATGGTATCTACCACATCTACTGCATTGATCAGCAGTAGGCCTCGGTCCTCCAATCATAATAACCTTCGTCGCTATAGCCGGGTATGTAGGAGGTCTAACTGGTCTCTTTTGTACCTCCTCTATCTATGGTCTCTTATCGAAGAGTCTCCTCCCTCCTCGATAACTAAAACCTCTATCTCTAATCGGCCTCTTCCTATCCTTCTCTCCACTCCGACTGATCTTCTCAAACTCAGAAGCATTCCTCTCATGTCCTGCTCATATAATTGCACCCTGCGCACTGTCTCACCATATGTACCAATGTCCAATGGTACTAATCTAGACCATAGAATTGGTCTCAGTCCATTTATAAATCTACAGACCTTCCTAGTCTCGTTGTATATGGTGTCGGGGTTATACCTCTCAGGGCTAAAAATCTAGTCTCGTACTCATCCACTGAAAGACTTCCCTGGCTCAACCCCAAGAACTCGGCCTCCAACCTCCTCTGTGTTGTATCTGGAACAAACTGTCTCCTGAAGGAATCCAAAACTATCTCCCAACTAATCTCAGTGTGTCGAGCTCTCAATATGGGCCTGGTGGACTTCCACCAATGCTTTGTCATTCCCTTCAGTAGGAATGCAGCAAATGCGACAATCTCTGAAGTCGTACACTAAAAGAATTTGTACAACTTCTCCATCTCTCCAATCCACTCCTCAGCAGCAACTAGGTCCTTGACCCCTCTAAAGGATGGAGGTCCAAGCTTCTGGAATTATCACAATCTATCTAAATCACACTCGTATCCCAATCCACTACCATCCTGAACTGGTGGGGGTGTAGGAGTATCTGCAGCCTGTGGCATCTCAAGTGCAGGCTGTACAGGTGTATCAGGTACAACTGCCTCTCCTGGCGCAGTCTTTACATCCTGTCCCTGTCTACCTGGCCTAGACTGTGCCAACAACTCCACTATCATCTCTAGGCTACTGTCAATCCGTGTGAAGCGTGCATCTGTAGTCTCTAGTACCTCAATCTGACCAGTAGTCTCATCTTAGGCCTCCGGCCTACCTCTACGGCCTCTAGCCCTACCTCTCGCCCCTCTACCATGGCTAGTATTAGTCATATATACTAAATTCATGCGTTCACAACCTTAAATTAGTCTGATTCCTATCTTGAATACACAATTGTAACTAAACAAGCACATTAATATGGGGATGTACACTTTCCTAAACTAATATCGACCTACATCAGACCAACACTTCTCTGATACCATTCTGTCACGACCTCTTTTCATAACTTACCAAAAACCTCTACAATTTTTTTTTACTTACCTTTCTCTTCACCAACAGTTAGGCTATGATTCGACATTAGTCATCTCATTCATACTCACCTTATTGTTCTTGTCACATCATACATACACGTCATCAAAATTATCTATTGACTGTACGCACATATTTCTCATAAGTAGATTTATTTACATTAACATAATTACATCCCCAAATATTATAAACGTGTACATCGCTGTGCTTATACATTGTTCAGATACAAAATAGTACGCAATGTGTATACCTTTAGTACTATAGGAAATGGCAGCGGACAATAGGAATGCTATACTTCAGCCGGACTCACTCTACTGCGTATGATCTGTAGAGAGGGGAAAATAAAGGGGGGTGAGCTCACAGCTTAGTAAGGAAATCATGCAAGCAAGTAGACGTCCACACTATTTACTGAAAATAATGCTTTACCTTCCCTTCTCTCATCTTAAAAGCATGAATCAAAATTGATATAATTGTAGTACAGAATAAATCTCATGTACTTGAAATCATGCTGAGTTATGAAATGCAGGCATTCATGTAAAACAGTGCATCTTTAAAATTTTGGAATGCCTTTTATAGCATTCATGCCATTTACATAAAAATCACAGTAAGTACAACAAATCTCAATACAACACAATCATCGATTTTCGACCCATCTCTCTCTGGTCTAACCGTATCATGAAAACAAGCGAAATATCATGCGAGACTCAGTGGCTAAATGCAATACTCTCATGGACTATGGCCATATCCTATAATGGTGAAATCTCAAGCAACACAGATCTCGGTGTGTGGGTTATCACTGCTGCAACGGGAGGGGGGTCAGTCCATCACAACCGCCAGCTATATACTCCATAACTCCACACAACACACGATACAATGTACTCCATGCCACTCGCATGATACAACGTACACCTGTGGACACTCTCCTCATGGTCAGGATGCCTGCCATAGGTCTTAGTCCTCACACTATGCAAAATAAATGCCATGTCTCTAAATCCACGTACGAACATCTCAACAGTGTGACACCCAGTCTATATGGAGGAAATCGTCACGGTTTTTCATAACATGTCTTATATATCACGTAAAAACTATAATGCGCGTCTTGAGTGTGACTCACAATCAACACTCCGCCTCTTAAACACTGTGTATGCATCTCAAAATATCAAACACTAGTGCGAGTAACCTCTAGCACTAGGTCAATGCATAATTCTCTTTTAAAATCAAGTACGAGCTATCGCTTTAGTACGATATCATGTATAAATCATGAAAAGTCGAGTACGAGCATTGCTCCTAGTACTCTATCATGCAAAACTGAGTATGACCAAAGCTCCCAATACTCCATAATGCATCAATCACTATGCTCCTAGTACCCTAACATGCATAAAATCACATTTAAATCTAGTACGAGTATTCACTCTAGTACTTTATGATGCATACCTATAGTGCGAGTAGTCTCTAGCACTTATGGTTTTCACACAAAACCAGATAAAAGGCTTATTCAAATCACAACTCACTCAATCGAATTCAAATCGGCACTTAAATGTGTTGTTTTCACAAATAAATGAAAACATTAGCCATTCTATTATGCAGCTCATGCATTTTGAGTCACAACATGCTTCTAAGGCTTTTTATCCTATTTTTGGATAAAATACACTTATTCTCATTTATCTCTATCATAATAATATGTCTCTTTAAGGGAACTCATATAAGATATAGTATCAAAATACTATTTAAAATACGTGTAGCCATCTCTAGCTACTCACGAAATTTCCTTACCTCGGATCACGTCAAGTGACCTCTCTTCCTCGGTGCAACTCATTTTCACAATTCGAGCAGCTTCCACGATGATTTCTGAAGCTGTTATAATCATTGGCGTTAGTATCTCTCTATATACTCATTTAAATTGCCAAATCTCAATTAGGCACATCCTTTCACTATTTTCTCCCAATATGGTATAAAATCTCATTTTCACATAACTATCTTTATTTCTCCTTATTTTCCAATTTATGCATTTCATAAGATTAACTTATAATCTTCCATACATGTATATTTCATCATCAAACTCATGTTGACACCATTTCCTCATCATTTTCTCAAATTCTCACCAATACTAGGTCATGGTGATTTTTCATGTTCCTTTCATTTCCAACATTTCATATATATACCTATCAACCCATCAATCCACCTAGTTTAACATATATTAACGTGGTGCATTAAATCTTACCTATCTGAGATTTCCTTCCATTTTCACAAAAATGGTAAAATCCTCATTTCTCTTTCAACTCTTGATTTCAATCTCTTGTTTCCAAGTATGTTGCTCTCCTCTTTGTCAAGAACAACTTTGCTCACTTATACCTCACTCAAAACTGAATGCAGACTGAAGTTTCCTAGTTTAGAAATGTTAGGTTATACTCTGGTTCTTGAATGAAATAGTGAATCTCTGGAAAATGAAGTGCAGAAGTTTAGTATTTATAGAATTCTCTCTATGAGATTGATCTGCTCTCCACTTAGATCAATCTACCCAGCACTTTTTCCTCTCGAAATTGACCTTTCAAGCTTAATGAGATTGATCTGCTCAACACAGAACCTTAAAGAGATCGATTTGCTCTTGCATGAGATTGATCTGTTGCAAGTCAGTAGCTTAAGGAAATCGATCTGGCCCTCTAGGGATCGATTCCTTCTTCACAGAATGCTTAGTAGATCGATCTGACTTCCTTGGAGATCGATCTGCCCCTATTCCATTGCTCTTGTTCGAGCATTTTTTGCTCTTCCAGATCGATCTCTTGTCCATATTTTTCAGATTTTACTACAATTTTCTGTAGTAACTTACACCAAACTTCATACATTTTGCTGCCATAGTCATTTTCTCATCTAATCACCTTTAAGGCTTGAAAATGACATCCATTCATACTTTATATACATTGAAACTTGTGTGTATTCATTGTATAACCAAAGATACACAATACAATACCAAATGGAATATAACCATTTATGCAACTTATGCATACTTCATTCCATTTTACCACACCACTCATTTTCCATTCCACTCACATTCATCATCTACAAATGTCTATTTCTTATTATTTATATATAATGAAACTTGTACGTACATCACAACTCATATTACAAGTGTGTATATTTAACTTATGGACTTTACATCATTTATGCTTCACATAGCATTTACATGTATGTACTTATGAATTTAAGGGTCTTACAGTCATCGTAAGAAAATATGAAGCATGAGTTTCTTTAAATCAAGTAACATGCTTAATTGTTATATAAAGTTTTCATCATTCATGGATGATTTCATAAAATCATCGTCATTCATAAACATTTCATAAAACGTAATTGTTCGTAAACATTTGTCATAGTCTTATAAAAACATAATCATTCATCAGCATCATCATCAAGTCATAATCATAATCGTGATCATAATCATAATCGTGGAGACTAGCTATAACTAAGTCATGCGATAAGTGTCATTCTCCGTAGAGAGTCATCATACTTATGGCCATGGTAGGGGGCTGCAGACTGGATCAGGGTCGTACAACACTTTTATAAAACGTGGGTAGTATCTATCTTTCTTACCTTCTCTAGCACTTAGCTAGGGCACAGGCACCAAAGGCACTTTCAGTGCAGGAAACATTCACGCGTGTTGCGCGGGCACGAGATACTACCAAACATCACCATCATTAACCACGAGTAGTGAGACATCTACCACACAGGTAGAGTCAAGTGCTACAGGGGCCCTACTACCAGCACTCAAGTGGTGGAGCCAGAGCACCACAAGAAGTAACCATGCATGAAGCCTATAGTCTCAAAAATTCTTTTCCTTTTCTTAAATACTTTTGAAAATGTCAAAATTTTCTTTCAAAGCATAAATATAGGATTTCAAACCATCATAAAACTTTCATGCATTTTCATACTTCAGGAAATTCGTTTCATAAACAAAGATGTACTTAGTGAACATTTCATAAAACGAAATCATGTTTCGTAAATCGTTCCATAAGTAAGAAAACAATCATAAATCATTTTAAAACATAACATTGCTTCATAAAAATCTTTTTATCAATGCAATGAGTATTCATTATCAGAACTAAATTAAATTACACCCTCTTACCTCGAATTCTCTGTACAGTTTGATTTTTCCAAATGCTGAGATTTCGCTCAGTCCAATTTGCTCCCAATCAACTCTCTAGAGCTGCATATAATTATTTATCAAATTAAATACAATACTTCCGTTAGTATTTCACTTTCATTGGGCTTAATTTAAACTATTGGGCCCATTTACCCCTTAATGGGCCTTATAGTCCTTTAATGGGCCTACCTCTATCCTAAGCCCATTTCAACTCCCTTATTCAATCTTTAAAATCTATTTAACTATTTAGGTTCAATTACAATTTATGGGCTGTCCATTAGGTTATTAACGAGTTTAGGCCGATTGTCACACAAGCTGGGCCCATTATAGACGTTTAGCTGACTATATGGCCTACTATCACCATAACGTCATACCATCACGTCATTTTAAACCTTTTCTAATTTCTTTGGATAGTTCATAATATTGTTTACGATAGTCGATTTTCCAATTCCAATTATAACACAATTTATACAAAATTAATCCGAAAATTATGCAATTAATTTTTAACTCGTATAATTATACAAGTAGTAGCAAGTGAGATTCGCTTACCCAAGATTCTGTGATACACATAAATCGAGGCTGATTTGAACTTTCGTTTGTCACCAATTATCGTGTTATAAATTTACATAATTAATCGGGTCCATTTTCAATCAGATATACACTCAAATAATTTTTTCAAAAATTAAAAGATCAATTTCGGTCACTTACCGGTTTATCTTTAGACCTGATGCGTCATCGAATTTTTCTCAATTTTTTCCTCATTTTTTTTAGCTGAACCGGCCGGTCCGGTTCAACACCTACTCATTTTGCTCAATCGGTCTGTACCAGTATAGTCTTCCCCTCGCCGTTCGAGCCTCTGCCGGTCGGTTCTTCGTCGGCTTCCACTTCCAGCTGGTCTGTCTGGCCACGTGAAGCAGGGATCTGGTGGTAGCCTCTTCTGGGTCGGCAGCGATGAGGCCAGTTCGACCCTTTTCTCTTCCAGTATCATACCCATTTTTTTCATCGATCTACGTTTTCCCTCGGCTGGTGACCCCACCGCTGGCTTCTCCTGGCTGCGGTGTTGTGCCTGGTTCTTCCCCTGTGCAACGCCGCTCTTCTTCCCTTCTCTCCTTCTTCTGCGTTTTCAGTTTCTTTTTTTTTTTCGTTTCTTCCTTTTTTTTTTTGGTTACTTTGCCCCTTTTTTTTCATTATATATATAATATTATAATATACTCTAATATAATATAATATAGATGTACTACTAAAAATATCTAATAATAAAATATTATTATTTAACAAAATAACTTTATACCAATAACACACACACACATATATATATTTAATCAATTAAATATATTTTTTTATTTTTTTATTTTTTATTTTTAAATACATTTTCAATTTAACAAATATATATATATATATATTCTTATAACATATTTTCATTTAATTTACCTTACCTTCTTGTAGTGAAAATATTCTAATTTCATTGTCTAACTAAGTACAGAAAATTTTACGATGTTTACATTCTCCCCACCTTTAAAGAATTTAGTCCTCCAAATTCATCTTGGTCCTTCAGAATGGATGTGGGTACTTCTCCTTCATGAGGCTCTCTAGCTCCCATGTAACTTCTTCAACCGAATGGTGTTGCCAGAGAACCTTTATCAGAGGAATAGCCTTCGATCGAAGCACCTTTTCCTTTCCGTCCAAAATCCGAATAGGTTGCTCGATATAGCTCATGTTCTCTTGAATGCTCAAAGGCTCGTACTCAATAATATGTGAGGGATCCGGATTATACTTACTTAACATCGAGACGTGGAAGACATTATATACCCCTGAAAATTGCAGTGGTAAGACAAGTCTGTAGGCTACGTCTCTCACTCTCTCTAGAATCTCAAATGGACCAATGATGCGAGGACTCAGTTTTCCCTTCTTTCCATAGCTCATAATACCTTTGCTCGGGGATAGTTTTAGAAACACGGAATCCCCTGTCTGAAACTCAAGTGGCCGCCTATCCTTATCTGCATAACTCTTCTGCCTACTTTGTGCGGCATTACGTCAATCACAGATTATCTGAACACCTTTTGCTGCCTATTCCACCAAATCGAGAGCCAAAATCTTTCTGTCACCAACTTCTTCCCAAGCCACTAGAGACCTACATCTTTTACCATACAAGGCCTCATACGGTGCCATCCTGATGCTAGCATGATAGCTGTTGTTACAAGCAAACTCTGCAAGAGGCAGATGATCATCCCATGAGCCCTTAAACTCCATAACGCACGCCCTCAGCATATCCTCTAAGGTCTGAATGGTCCTCTCGGACTGACCTTCGGTTTGAGGATTGTAACGACCCATGACCTATAAAAATTCAGGGGAATTTTTTTTTTTTAAACTTCGGCTGGCAACTTAATCCTTTTTTCACTTAGGCTGCATTCATGTTCAGTGTCAATCATCTTTCTTACTTTTTATCCATAATTATATTTAAGTTTAACATTTGGATTTATATGGTCGATAGAAATTTCGGCAGCATAGCCTACCCACATGCAAATTCTCACAATATCAACCCTAGCTATACACAACTGTCAGACATGCTTTCTAAGTCATATCATCAAATCATTCTACATATTCCAAACACGTCTAGTTACTCCCAAAAATAATCCTTAAAATTATTTCATTTCATAAATCCTAATACAGATTACATCCCAACACATTACTTTCAATAGATGTCTGTGCATACAAATGGTCTGGTAATGTGACGCCCCGGAAACATGAAAAATAGGGCAAATTTAAAACTTTTTACTCATCAAATCACAATTAAGGGTGCATTCCTATGCAGTGTTATACATCATCATACATATCATGCCTCAGGATCTCATCATTAAATAATATATATCATATCATATACATTACTCAATTCCAAGTTAATTAATTCTAATACATCCCATGAATGTTGTACATCAAGTGTCTGTAATTACAATAATTGTCTGGGTACATGAAAAGATAAATTATACCTCAAAATACAATATATAGCCTGGAGCTCAAGTCCTCCACTAGCCACTACTCCGTACGTCGCAGGGAAACCCTTTTCACTTAATGAAATCCGAGGGAGACGAGAAAATAGGGTGAGCTTCTAAATCGCTTAGTAAAGGGGTAAGGGTTTGTTAATAAGAAAATGATTTGCACAGCACAATCATTTTGTTTTTGTGGGAGAAACCCAATAAACTCAATGAAAAACGTAGCACGAATCATTAAATCGTCATCTCAATTCTCATGTAGATAACGTGATACTCAATGGCTTAACACAAGACCATGATCGCAAGTAATTACAAGCATGTGGAACAAACATGTATAAAACATGATGCGATAATGACTTTTCTCATAAAACGTGATGAAAATCACTGTATTAGTAATGCACGTGGCGCAGCCACAAAACACAATCACGTGTGTAAAAAAGAAGACTAGGCAATAAAACTCATATAAAAACTCGTCATGGCACATCAAAACGATTGAACTCATCCCCTAGGGGGACATCCCCAATCGAGGGATCTCGTCGACAATAGAACACCCATGATCATGGTTCGCTGTAGACTTCATCAGAGTCGTACAGCAGACGGTCTTACATGCTAATAAGCAAGGCCCGATCTTAGATGCTATCAAAGCAATGCCACCCAGCGCTGTCGCAGAGCGGGGGTAATCTCACGTTACCAGAACGGAGGATATCAGACTTACATGCTACCAGAGCAAAGCCCGGACTTACATGCTACCAGAGTAAAGCCTGATGTGTATTCAACATGATATGCCAAAGTCTTAGTAATAGCCATTATCAAATAAAACTGTTTTGCCTTCACGTAGCACTCATAGTGGTTTTCTCATAAAAGCACATCTCAAAATCGTTTTGTACTCAACACAAAACATGTTAAAACTGAGCTCAAATCGACAAAACAACGCATACATTTCTCAAATCTCAATATGCCTTAACGTAGAGCCCAAATCACATTTTCTCTTTTAAACTCAAAATGGTTGTAAAACAGTTTCATAATTAGTTTACAACTCAATAAAAATTAGGCCCCAACCGGCTAAAAAATCATGTGCAACAACTCATAAAAACATGCTTGTTTTCTCAAATCACGTTTCATGCTACAACATCATCACAAAACACATACACAAATAGGTTTGAGTTTTCCCTTACCTCGTTGCACCTCGTATAATGCAATCGTTTCCCCGTATCATGGACTAGCCTTACATTCCTCTCTGAAACTCCTGGGCTATCCAAACGATGTTAAAAACATCAAAATTCACCTCAATCACATCATCGAACACCTAATTGCTCATATTCTCGTTAAACACTCAAACAACCCGATTCTCATAATTTTATCACAATCCACATTCTCATCTACTACATTTTCAAATCCTACCTTTTTCATGTATAAAATCCACGCCTAATTCACCTTATTGTCTCAATTCCAATTTATAGTAAAAAATCCCAATTTACCACAAATCGTATAATGATATCTCTACTCCAACAAAAGCATAGTTTCATCAATTCTAATCATTTCCCAACTATTTCATCACAATGCCCGCATTCACAATCACCAAAAATCACTTCAAAATTAAATATCGAGGTTTAGAAAATTATCCAAAACTTGTGGAGTGCTTAACTCTTGCCTCGATTCAATTCGTCCTTCGATTTTCAAGTATGTTGTTCTCCTTTTGATGAGGAACAACTTTCTTTCTTACCACAACCTTCGATTTGGATGAAAATGGGTGTTTTGGAGGGGAGAAAAATCTAGGGTTCGAAAATGGCGATTTGGGAGAGAGAGAGATCGATTTCCAGGAAAAACAAAGGTTTCTTTATATAAACGGAGGGTAGGAGATTGATCTGGCTCTTAATGAGATCGATCTGAATTTGAATTTGGGGACGTTTTAGGGTAATTTTATGCCTAGGAGATCGATCTATCGTGGGGTGAGTTCGATCTCTTAATGGCTTTACGAGATCGATCTGCTCCAATTATGAGATCGATCTCTAGTTTACAGAATGCTTCACGAGATCGATCTGTTCCTTGAGGAGATCGATCTTCTCCTTACAAAATGCTTCATGAGATCGATCTGCTCCTTGAGGAGATCGATCTTCTCCTTACAGAATGCTTCATGAGAACGATTTCTTCCTCCTGAGATCGATCTCTTCATTTCAGAATCATAAGGAGATCGATCCTCTCCCATTGGAGATCGATCTGCCTATTAGTTCTTACACATTTTCTGCATTCTAGAGCCAGGAGATCGATCTCTCATCCTTTGAGATCGATCTGGCCTTCACAGATTGTACTGCTGCTACACCAACTTGCAAAAAACTCAATGTAAAACTTTTCAAAATCTACCTCAGAGTCCATATTTCAATCTGTACACATTCAAGACTTAAAAATCTTTCCTTTATATATTCATCATATTTAAAACTTGTGTGTACATTAGCATATCATAATTACATACACCAAATTACAATTCTCATAAATGGGGTACACAAAATTCACAGTTCTCACAGGTAAAGAGATAAAAATGTATACCTCACGCATGTACAAAAGGGAGTCTGAGGAAGCTCGCATCCGCTAGCCTACGTCGTCTACGCAGCAAATATCAACTGTAATTCACTACAAACAATCTGAGAGGTGGAAGGGTGAGCTTTCGGGAAAAAACCCAGTAAGAAAATACATTTAAAGTAGTTTTGATATGTAAAAGCATGCAAGAATCATTCATGAAACAAACTTGCTTCAGAAAAATTGATCATAAGTTTTTTTTAGAAACTAACAATTACAAGATATGTAAAACTTTCATTACGTGTATAATCATCATAAGAAAATATGAAGCATGGGTTCTTTAAATCAAATAGCATACTTAAACAGTTTAATAAAATCTTCATCGTTCAAGGATAATTTCATAAAATCATCGTCATTCATAAACGTTTCATAAAACATAATCATTCTTAAACATTTCGTCATAATCTCATAAAAAAATAATCATTCATCAGTATCATCATCATAATTGTCATTCATAATCATAATCGTGGAGACTAGGCTATAACTAAGTCATGCGATACGTGTCATTCTCCGTAGAGATTCATCATACCTATGGTCATGGTAAAGGGGGTTATAGACTGGATCAGGGTTGTACAGCACTTTCATAAAAAAACATGAGTAGTATCTATCTTTCTTACTTTCTCTAGCACTTAGCTAGGGCACGGGCACCAAAGGCACTCTCCATGTGGGAAACATTCATGTGTGCTGCGCGGGCACGAGATACTACCAAAACATCATCATCATTAACCACAAGTAGCAAGACATCTACCACACAGGTAGAGTCAAGTGTTATAGGGGCCCTACGTACCGACACTCAAGTGGTGGAGCCGGAGCACCACAAGAAGTAACCATGCATAAAGCCTATAGTCTCAAAAATTCTTTTTCCTTTTCTTAAATACTTTTGAACATGTCAAAAGTTCCTTTCAAAGCATACATATAAGATTTCAAACCATCATAAAACTTCCATGCATTTTCATACTTCAAGAAATTCGTTTCACAAACACAAATGTACTTAGTGAACATTTCATAAAACGAAATCATGTTTCCTAAATCGTTCCATAAGTATGAAAACAATCATAAATGATTTCAAAACATAACATTGCTTCATAAAAATCTTTTTATCAATGCAATGAGTGTTCATTATCAGAACTAAATTAAATTACCTCGATTTATCCAAAATTTCAAGTTCGAGTAGTGACGCCTCCAAGTATCTCCCTTAAATCCTTCTACGATTCCCCTACACCAAAATTTGTATTCTTAGTATCCTATTTATTCGAATTACCTATGATGCGTCAAAATCGTAACCTTGCTTACCTAGAAAAATACACTTGAAATCGTAAAGTACGTATAGTTATCTCTAAAACTTAAAAAAATTCCTTACCTCAATGTTTGTCTGTAGTCCTCGATTATCTCGACGTAGTGAGTCAATGGGTCCAGTCCACTCGGGTTATTTTTTCGAAAATTTCAAATAAATATTTTTGATCGCCTTTTTCCTCTGGTTTTCTCGAATTCTCGGTGTCTTCGTTGCTTCCTCCAAATATACATATATATATATATAAATAAAAATATTACTCTTTTTTTTTTACTCTTCATCTTTTTTCAAATTATATTTCCTTTCTCGCGTAACTTCTTTCTTCTTCTTCTTTCTCACCTATTCTCGGCATTGTTCATCACTCTTCCAGCTCTCGGCGCCATCGTCTTCCTCCCCCCAATGCGTTTCCATCTGACGTTGTTGGTTCCTCGGGTCAACCCGTCACAGCTCGCCTTCTTCCAACTTCTGCCCGAGGCCCAACCACCTATTACTGGTGTCGTGCTCTGCTTCTGTTTCACCTCAGCACTTCTTGGTTTTCCACCTTTTCCCTTTCTCATCAACCTTAATTCATTTCATTCATTTTTTTCATACTATTCCTTCCTTGCTGCACTGAATCAGCAGGTTTTTCCTCGCCTAATGCACTGCTGCACATTTCAGTCCCATGCCTTCCTCGATCTGCTCTGTTTTCAGTTAGTGTTCAGCAACCAACCGAACCAGCCGTCGATTTTCTCTTCAACTCTGTTCTGACTTCTCTCTTCTCCTTCACTGGACAGAAGCTGCTGCTCTCCCTTTCCTACTCCTGTTTTAGTTTACTCTTCCTCCTCCTCGCGCTATCTTTCTCTTGGTTCACTCCCTGTTTCCAGATTCCACATTCGGCCTCTACCTCAACTCTCCATTTGGCTTCCATTTCTATTCCTTTCACCCTCGGTTTCACCTCCTTTAGCTACTAGTCGAGAGGTTCGGCATCCTTTTCTCCTTCTCAAGCCAGAAAATCCTTTCCCTAATTTTTCACTGTGGTTTCTGTAGCCAGAGGAGGAACTTCCACTAACCAGCCTCTTCTTCTCGGTCTTCCTGTGCCTTAACCTCGGAAGGAGACCTCTGCATAATTTCTGTCCCTCGGTTCGACTCGTCCTTCTGGTCCCTCTATTTGCCAGTTCAAACAGACCGAGATCGATCCTTCTCGTGTGCTACAACTGCTCCAGTTTTTCTTTTCTAATCTTTAGTTGGTCAAAAATTAAATTTTGGTTTCAGCCACCTTCCCATACCTTCTTTTCGTGTTGCAGCCATCCTGAACTGCTCCCTTCAAACGTTATTTCCCACCATACAGCTACACGTTTCGGTAGGCATCATGTCTTCCTAATATTTCCATTTTCTTTCTCTTTTCTTGCCCACATCCGATGCTTTGTTTCTGACTCTTTGCTGCTATTTTTCAGCCTTCCATACTTCAGTTTTCATTTCTATTCACGTCATTTCATTTTCATTTCATACTTTCCAGTTCATTTTCCCTGTTGCAGCTTCAGTATTTCCTGCATTTATATATATATATGAACTTATATTCATTTATATTATTTTACTGCTTCGGTTTATAGTTTCTCTACCGTGAAAATCACCATCACCAACTCTAATCTTTCTTTTCTTTTTCCTAGGCCGATTGGACACCACTCTACCATTTCAATATTATTTCCTTAGTGTTATGGCTGTTGTTGCTCGATAGAATTTCAGGCTTTGAAGCAGCAAGTCACTGCCATCCCACTACCTAATCTACTGTATTAATGTTGCTGCAGGTTTTTTTTGGTCCATTGCTGCAGGTTTCCTTTGTTTCTCTGTCAGCTTCAGACCATCACGCTACCGCTATCACTTCCTTTCAGTTTGGTTCAACTGATTTCTTTATTTCCCTTTCTCCTTTCCTACTGCAGCTTGGTACCATTCTCTGCTTCAGTCAAACCTCAACCTACCCCATTTTCTATTCTTTTCGGTTTCTCAAGTTTCAGCATTCCTCACCTTTTTTTTTTTGTCTTTCTCTACTGCCCTATTTTTAATTCCTCGATACAGGTCTGTCCAAGCTATCATTCAAGTCTGGCTTTTTCTAATATATTTTATACATTATAAGTGCTGCAAGTGGGACTTCCCGAGTTGCTGTAGCTCCAATTCTTTTCTCAAGTTGTCATTTACCCCATGTTTCCAATGGCAGACCTTGTTACCTTGTCATGTTTTTGCTTCAATTTCCTTCTCTATTGTTATAGCTAACAGCAGTCAATCTATTCATTTCTAACTGGATTTTTTTTTTGCCATGCACTTATACATATATATCTTTATCTATTCTTGCACTCATTATTTAAATATATAATAAATGTGGTATTATTCACCCATGTATATACATATATATCGATATATGTATCTTTGTATTATTATTACTATTATTATTATTTATTTATATTTGTTTTGACTAATGGATCGAAATCTTCAATCTCGAGGATTAATTTTGTTAATCATGAATAGAACCAGGTACATAAATTTAGGGTATTTACATTCTCCCCACCTTAGGAAATTTGATCCCCAAATTTAAGAGCACTTTAGTCCTTAAACAGATGCGGGTACTTCTCTCGTATCAAGCTCTCTACTTCCCTCTTGACTTCTTTCGATGTGTGATATTGCCCCAGAACTTTGACTAAAGGAATTGTCTTAGATCGCAATACCTTCTCTTTCATATCCAGTATCCGAACCGATTTCTCCATATACGTCATCCTATTTCAACTCTAGTGGTTCATACTTAATTACATGTGTC
Source organism: Firmiana major (assembly GCA_033439115.1). Classification (NCBI taxonomy): domain Eukaryota; kingdom Viridiplantae; phylum Streptophyta; class Magnoliopsida; order Malvales; family Malvaceae; genus Firmiana; species Firmiana major. The sequence continues at coordinate 49,178,424 of CM065905.1, forward strand.
AGATTTGGATGATACTTGTGTAGCATTGAAACGTGGGAGACATTATGAATACTCGATAAATCAGGCGGTAACGCCAACTATATGCTTTTTATCCCACTCGGTCTAAAATCTCGAAAGGTCCAATGTATCGAGGAATCAATTTTCCTTTCTTTTCAAATCTTGTTATACCCTATCTGTAACCTGCTGACATATGAGGATTTTAGTCACAATTTCAATTATATCTCTTATTGTCCTTGATTACCAATATACCTTTAGGAGATTTGATGAGTCTTTACCATTCTCCGGATGTGAGGTATATCTCTGTAAATGAGCTTTTGACTACATCATTTTCTTCAGCTATAGATCATTTGGTACACAATTCTGCTTAAAGCACTAACCCAAGTCATTTCCTTTTTCTTGTATTAGACGACCTTTGTGAAATTTAATATTTAAAGCTTCTTGATCAATAGGATTCTATAATTCTTCACCGTACAAGTAATGGTATCCTGACTTCGAACACATATATGACGACTGTCAGTTTCAATTTATAGGTTATGTGTACTTCTAGACGCTGTCAAGTCTCTCAGGTAGGGAGGATTTTGAAATACCTTTGTTAGCCATCAGACCTGACCACATAACTAATTATGGGTATAGGTTTCAAGATTCAGTCCCAATAGAAAGTAGGATACCAAAACTTATCGTAATTTTACATTTATCCTTTAGACACGATCCATTCTCAATCATCTCGCTTAAATTTCGAATCATTTCACATACTAGAAATATTCTCACATTGTGTACATATCTTATCCAAAATATGATCTATATTCAAAATTTATCACATCTTAAAACTGATCTTATCTCGTATATCAATTATAACAAAACTCTTTCCTTATTCCAATTAAGTCTCGCATTAGAAACATAAGCATAAGCAATTTACAATCCTAAGATTCGATACGTAATTCAATTCTAAAGTCTCCTTATACCCCAAACTCTGAATCACCTTAACAATTTTGGGTATTTCCCTTTGATCTATAATCTCTATTTCGGGAGGATCCAATTGACTCCCATTCTTAATACAATGTGATTCAGAAGACTTCGAGTCTACTTAAAATTAACGTCAGTACATTCCAAAGTGGGTCACTCAGTTTGATAATCCCCTTTTCATATAGTCCTTATAATTGCTTTTTCAGCATTTTTAATTTAATCAAAGTCATTCGATATAGTGATCTGAATAATTAATTTCATACCACTGCTAAATCAATTTCAAACTTCATCTTCCAATTTAGTGGTAATTCTGATGGATCATCTGAATTCGTGTCGAAAATCCCTCTGTCTACTGAGGTGTCTTTTTTTTACTCTGAACACGCCCTAACTTTATCAATCATGTAAGCAGTGTAACCTTCACTTATACTTTTAATTCTATAATTCATCTTTTCAATTACAGTGACTTTACTTTATCATTCTCACTACTTCCTTAATTCATCACTTTTCTAGAACTCTCTTTACCTTTTCAATTTCTTAGTAACCTCGAAATATATTTTTCATATCATCACAGTTGCGCCTCGCACTGCTTCCTCAGAATAACATCCAATAAGGCTATTTAGCTCGATTGAGGATTTTAGTACCTCCTACGAGTTTTCTGGATTTCCTATGTTTCACTTCTCTACTTATTCGGATTATACTTCTTCCAAAACCATAAATTTAATTTCATATTCATCCACAGACTTGTTACTTTATGTCAAATTGTAATCATTTCATCCATAATTGCCACTTTATTTCATCTGGAATGTGCTGTCACCTAAGGGCCTTCAGAATATATCCCATGTAATTTTCTGATGTTGGCTCTTGGATTAAATCGGGGACCTTCCCTCCTAATTCGACTTTCCATTTCGATATTGACGCTACAAAGGCTACTTTCTTTATAGTAGCACACTTTGAAAATCAGCGTAGCTTCTCCAATTCTTTAACACAAAAGTTGCAAAAGCAACTTTCTCGGTAGAGTTACTTCTAAAATCATCAAACTTTTCTATCTCATTCATCCAACACTCCGAATCACTGAATTCTTAACCTTGTTGAAAAATGGAGGCTTAAACTCTTGAAACTGCCCCCAGTCTATTAAACTCACAGTCATACTCTAAGAATCCATGCAAGTTTTCCAATTTAATTTTTCATTTTTCCATTACAATTGGATTCTTAAATCCAGTATGTAATAGCATACTATCCTCCGAAATCAGCTCGGTCTCCATCCGTTAGTCAATTTACAAACATTTCTTAACTTCACTGCTCCTAAAGTTGGGTTATACATTTCCAGGGATATAAATCATAATTCATACTCATTGACAGATTGATTTCTTTGTGCTAGATCCATAAATTTCATTCGTAGTTTCCTTAATCTCATTTATTCAGTTCTCTATAACTACTGGTCCTTTATCTCATTAAATAGTGGCGGTCTGAACTTCTGAAACTGCCTCATCTCGTGTAGCTCCTACTCCTAACCCAAGTCATCATCATTCTGCTGTGGAGCTACAGGAGCAGGCATATTTGTAGTTCTGAAACATCTCTACAGGCTGTACGGGGGTATCGGGATTAATCTACCTATCTATTCTTCCATCTGCCCCATCACCTAACATATTTTTCATAGTATGCTCAATACACCGCTCAATCTTAGCAAAGTGTATCTCAGTACCTTCTGTCCTTTCCACAGGACCTGATGGAGCACACTTAACATCAGTTTCAATCTTAGTATCATTTATGAGTCTCATATGGCAACTCTGCATGATTCTCAGGCCTACCTATCGGCCTCTAGCCCGTGATCTAATTCCTCACGTAAACCAAATATTAAGTCTTAACTTCATTAGGTAAACTTAGTCTATAACCAGATAAGCATAGAAATTTGGGATGTAATATTTTCCTTATTATTGACACTGACAGTACTAGACAGCCTTTGCTCTAATACCACCTAAAACTGTAACGACCCGTGGCCTATAAAAATTCGGGAGAAATTTTTTTTTTAAACTTCGGCTTGCAACTTTATCTTTTATTCACATAGACTGTATTCCTGTTCAGTGTCAATCCTCGTTCTTACTTTTTATCCGTAATTATATTTAAGTTTAACATTTGGATTTATATGGCCGATAAAAATTTCGGCAGCATAGCCTACCCACCTGCAAATTCTCACAATATCAACCCTAGCTATCCACAACTATCAGACATGTTTTCCAAGTCATATCATTAAATCATTCTACATATTCCAAACACGTCTAGTTACTCCCAAAAATCAATCCTTAAAATTATTTCATTTCATTTATCTTTATACAGATTACATCCCGACACATTACTTTCAATAGATGTTTGTGCATACAAACTGCCTAGTAAAGAGATAAAATGTATACCTCACGCATGTACAAATAGTAGTCTGGGGAAGCTCGTATCCGTCAGCCTACGTCGTCTATGCAGCAATTATCAACTGTAATTCACTACAAACAATCTGAGAGGTGGAGGGGTGAGCTTTCGGGAAAAAGCCCAGTAAGAAAATACATTTAAAGTAGTTCTGATATGTAAAAGCATGCAAGAATCATTCATGAAACAAACTTGCTTCAGAAAAATTGATCATAAGTTTCTTTTAGAAACTAACATTTAGAAGATATGTAAGACTTTTGTTACGTGCATAGTCATCATAAGAAAATATGAAGCATGGGTTCTTTAAATCAAATAGCATGCTTAAACCGTTTCATAAAATCTTCATCGTTCATGGATAATTTCATAAAATCATCAACATTCATAACCGTTTCATAAAACATAATCATTCTTAGACATTTCGTCATAATCTCATAAAAACATAATCATTCATGAGCATCATCATCATAATCATCATTCATAATCATAATCGTGGAGACTAGGCTATAACTAAGTCATGTGATACGTGTCATTCTCCGTAGAGAGTCATCATACCTATGGCCAGGGTAAGGGGGGCTGTAGACTGGATCAGGGTTGTACAGTACTTTCATAAAAAAACATGGATAGTATCTATCTTTCTTACTTTCTCTAGCATCTAGCTAGGGAACGGGCACCAAAGGCACTCTCCGTGCAGGAAACATTCATGCGTGCAGCACGGGCACGAGATACTACCAAAACATCATCATCATTTACCACAAGTAGTAAGACATCATCACATAGGTAGAGTCAAGTGCTACAAGGGCCCTACGTACCAACACTCAAGTGGTGGGGCTGGAGCACCACAAGAAGTAACCATGCATGAAACCTATAGTCTCAAAAATTCTTTTTCATTTTCTTAAATACTTTTGAACATGTCAAAAGTTCCTTTCAAAGCATAAATATAGGATTTCAAACCATCATAAAACTTCCTTGCATTTTCGTACTTCAGGAAATTTGTTTCATAAACACAGATGTACTTAGTGAACATTTCATAAAACGACATCATGTTTCCTAAATCGTTCTATAAGTATGTAAACAATCATAAATAATTTCAAAACATAACACTGCTTCATAAAAATCTTTTTATCAATGAAATGAATGTTCATTATCAAAACTAAATTAAATTATACCCCTTTACCTCGATTTATTGGAAATTTCAAGTTCAAGTAGTGACGCCTCCAAGTATCTTCCTTAAATCCTTCTACGATTCTCCTACACCGAAATTTGTATTCATATTATCCTATTTATTCAAATTACCTATGATGCGTTAAAATCATAACTTTGCTTACCTAGGGAAAATACACTTGAAATCGTAAAATACGTACAGTTATCTCTAAAACTTGTATAAATTTCTTACCTCAATGTCTGTCTGTAGTCCTCGATTGTCTCGACGTAGCGAGTCAGCGGGTCCGGTCCACTCGGGTTATTTTTTCAAAAATTTCAAATAAATATTTTCGATCGCCTTTTTCCTCGGGTTTTCTCGAATTCTCGATGTCTTTGTTGCTTCCTCTAAATATACATATATATAATTTTATATTTATATATATATATATATATATAAATAAAAATATTACTTTTTTTCTTTTTTTTCTTTTTTTACTGTTCATCATTTTTTTCAAATTATATTTCCATTCTCGCGTAACTTCCTTCTTCTTCTTCTTTCTCACCTATTCTCGACACTGTTCATCACACTTCCAGCTCTCGGCACCATCGACTTCCTCCTCCCATTGCGTTTCCATCTGGCGTTTGTGGTTCCTCGGGTCACCCCATCACAGCTCGCCTACTTCCAGCTTCGCCTCGAGGCCCAACCACCCATTCCCGGTGTTGTGCTCTGCTTCTGCTCCACCTCAGCACTTCTCGGCTATCCACTGTTTCCCTTTCTCATCCACCTTAAGTCACTTCATTCATTTTTTTTCATATTATTCCTTTCTTACTGCACCGAATCAGTAGGCTTTTCCCCGTCTACTGCACTGCTGCACATTTCAGTCCCATGCCTTCCTCGGCCTACTCTGCTTTCAGTTCATGTTCAGCCACTAACTGAACCAGTCGTCGATTTCCTCTTCAACTCTGTTCTGACTTCCCTCTTCTCCTTTACCGAACTGGAGCTACTGCTCTCTCTTTCCTACTCCTGCTTCGGTTTACTCTTCCTCCTCCTCGCGCTATCTTTCTCTCGCTTCACTCTCTGTTTCCAGATTCCACATTCGTCCTCAGCCACAACTCTCTATATGGCTTCCATTTCTATTCCTTTCACCCTCGGTTTCACCTCTTTCAGTTGCTGGCCAAGAGGTTCGGCCTCCTCTTCTCCTTCTCAAGCCAGCAAATCCTTTCCCCGATTTTTCACTGTGGTTCTTGTAGCCTGAGGAGGAACTTCCACTAACCAACCTCTTCTTCTCAGTCTTCCCATGCCTTAACCTCGAAAGGAGACCCTGCACAATCTTTTTCCCTCGTTTTGGCCATCATCATCATCACTGCCTTGCCAACCCGTGTCCTTCTGGTCTATCTATTTGCCAATTCAAATAGACCGAGATCGATCCTTCTCGTGTGCTGCAGCTGCTTTAGTTTTTCTTTTCCAATCTTCAGCTGGTCAAAAATCAAATTTTGGTTTCAGCCACCTTCCCATACCTTCTTTTCGTGTTGCAGCCATCCTTAACCGCTCCCTTCAAGCGTTACTTCCCACCGAACAGCTACACATTTTGGTAGGCATCATGTCTTCCTAATATTTCCAATTTCTTTCTCTTTTCTTGCCCACGTCTCATGCTTTGTTTCTGACTCTTTACTGCTATTTTTCAACCTTCCATACTTCGATTTTCTTTTCTATTCACATCATTTCATTTTCATTTCAGACTTCCATTTCGTTTTCCCTATTGCAGCTTCAATATTTCCTGCATTTATATATAATATATATATATATATATATGAACTTATATTCATTTATATTATTTTACTACTTCGGTTTATAGTTTCTCTACCGTGGAAATCACCATCACCAACTCCAATCTTTCTTTTCTTTTTCCTAGGCCGATTGGACACCACTCTACCATTTCAATATTATTTCCTTAGTGTTATGGCTGTTGTTGTTCGGTAGAATTTCAAACTTTGAAGCAGCAAGTCTCTGCCATCCTACTACCTAATCTACTGTATTAATGTTGTTGCAGGTTTTTTTGGTACACTGTTGCAGTTTTCCTTTGTTTCTCTGTCAGTTTCTGACCATCACACGCTACCGCTATCACTTCCTTTCGGTTTGCTTCAGCTGCAGTCATTTTTTTATTTCCCTTTCTCCTTTCCTACTGCAGCTCGGTACCATTCTCTGCTTCAGTCAGACCTCAACCTACCCCATTTTCTATTTTCCCAAGTTTTAGTATTCCTTACTTTTTTTTTGCCTTTCTCTACTGCCCCATTTTTATTTCCTTGATACAAGTCTGTCCAAGCTATCATTCAAGTTTGACTTTTTCTAATATATTTTATACATTATAAGTGTTGCAAGTGGGACTTGCCGAGTTGCTGTAGCTCCAATTCTTTTCTTAGGTTCTCATTTGCCCCACGTTTCCAACTATGGCAGACCTTGTTACCTTGTCGTGTTTTTGCTTCAATTTTCTTCTTTATTGTTATAGCTAACAACAGTCAATCTATTCATTTCTAACTGGATTTTTTTTTGCTATGCACCTATACATATATATATATATATATATCTGTATCTATTCTTGCACTCATTATTTAAATACATAATAAATGTGGTATTATTCACCTATGTATATACATATATATCGATATATGTATCTTTGTATTATTATTACTATTATTATTATTTATTTATATTTTTTTGACTAATGGATCAAAATCTTCATTCTCGAGGATTAATTTTGTTAATAATGGATAGACCAAGTTTATAAATTTAGGGTATTTACAAGGATGATAGGCAATGCTCAGGATAAGCTGAGACCCCATGGCTTTTTGGAAATGAGCCCAAAATCTGGATGTGAATCAGGAATCTCTATCTGATGTAATGGTCACGGGAGCCCTATGCTGTGAGACCCCGTATAGAATAAACCTTGTACATATGTAAATGAATTCTTAAGTATGGTGATGTACATGTAAATGATTTCATAAGTGATGTAAAGTCCATAAGTTTAATGTACACACTTGTAACAAGAGTTGTGATGTGCGTACAAGTTTTATTATGTATGAATGTGAAGGAATGGACTTTGATATGTGATGAATGTGAGTAGAATGGAAAATGAGTAGTGTGGTAAAATGGAAGGGAGATTTGCATGAGATGTGCACTTCCATTTAGTTTATATTCTACACCTTTGGTTATACAAAGATTCCACACAAGTTTTAATGAGTATAAAGTACAAATGGATGCCATTTTCAAGTCTCAAAGATGATTGGATGAGAAAAGGACTATGACAGCAAATTGAAGATGTTTTGAGTGAAGTAACTGCAGAAAACCTACAGCAAAATCTAGAAATATGAATGATAGATCGATCTTATAGGATGAGAGATCGATCCAGAAGAGCCAAAATGCTTTTATTTTGAGCTATGGGACAGGGCAGATCGATCTCCAATGGAGCCAGATCGATCTACTAAACATTCTGTAATGAGAAGATCGATTTCAAGGTAAGCAGATCGATCTCCTTGGCTCTTGGGTTGAAGCAAGATTGATCTCCTCCAAAGCCAGATCGATCTCCTTAAGCTACTGCCTGAGACAAATCAATCTCCTGCCTTCAAATGCCGTGAAAAAGATGGATTTTAAGAGGACTAGATCAATCTCCACCCAAGGCAGATCGATCTCATCAAGCTAAATCTATAAATAGGAGTAGTTGGATCTGCAGATTTCAGGACAAACATTTCCTTTCCATTTTTCAACCCAAAACCTAGATTTTTCTCTCTAAATCCGGCCATTTTTAAGAAGATTTGAGGGAAGGCTATTAGACACAAAGTTATTCACATCGAAGAGAATAACAACTTAGCTTGGAGGCATTTTCCCCATTTGTTGGATTAAGGAATAAGGGTCATTTCTATTTGGAGCAGGTAGGAAATCCAAAGAGGTGAGTTTCTAAAGCACCAACTCAAGTACATTGTTAAGTTATTGATTTTTGGAGTTGATTGGGGTGCTTAGTAATGTTAGAAACTATCTAGAATGTAATGGAATGATTATAACCTAGAAATGGGTTAGTGTGAGAAAGTGAAATGTAGAGGATTGGATAATGAATGGGATATCTCAAGGTAATAATAGTGCTGGGGTATGAGTTTAAGATGGTGTTATGGAATTGAATAAAGAGGATTACCCAAAAAAAGTAAAATGAGTAATAAAGGCATTGGGTAATAATGCATAGTTGAAATGAGAGTTAAGAATGTTAACTCAAGTGCTTGGATGAATGAATTGCAGCTCCCGAGGATACACCGGAGCAAGTTGAGCCACAAGCGCGAGAAGATAAGAGGAAGAGAGTCGCACCTAGAGAAAATCGAGGTAAGGGAATTGTGTGGACTCTTACAGATATTTGTGTGCAATTTGGGTGCTTAAATGTTTTGTGAGAGTGCATGTGACTCTAGGAAATGAAATGGGGTGATTGAAGGGTAAAAAGTTGGGTTTTGAGAAGCGTGCATGAAAACAAAAGCATGATGTTTTGAAAACCATGTTTTGTTGCTTTTGAGCAAATGATTGGTAGGATGGCTAATATTTCAAATGATTTGCAAGAGAAATGATTTGATTTGGTTGTTAACCATATTTTGCAAAGATTTAGCCACCTACATGGATTTCGTGAGAATGAAAGCGTGCTAGAGTATGACTCGCATGAGATTTGATGTGTTTTATATGCATGAGTGCTAGAGCGTAGCTCGCACTAGTTTTCACATGGATTTTTATGATGTTGTGCTTGAGTGGAGTTTGCATAAACTTTATACTGGTTTTGGCATGGTGTTAGAACATAGCTCGCATTAGTTACCCATTATACTTGTTAATAGCCGTGCTAAGAGCTTCGGGCAGGCTGGGTGTCACACCAATTAAATAGGCTCACACGTGCATTTTTTAGATTTTGACATGTTGATAGTTGTGCTAGGAGCTTCGGGTAGACAAGATGTCATACCGATTAAATAGGCTCGCACATGTATTATGAGATGTGGCGTGATATGACGTGTTGATATGGGTCCACGGAGTACGTTGTACCGTGCATGTAGCATCGAGTACGTTGTACCGTGTTGAGATTATGTTATGCCGTCTTCAGATGAGATCTGCTATGGAACGACGGGTTGGACTTGACCCACCTCTCGTGTGGAACTGATCCGTGTAGCCTGGGATCACAGGATATGGCTATAGTCCTTGAGGAAATTTCCCTGTTATATTGCTTATCTCACAAGTCTATTGCTTTATGAATAAATCCATGTTTTGAAAACATATTGTGGGTACGGTCCGAGGGAAGGGGGCTGGGTCCTGACAAGTGTTGATTTTATGAGATGAGAAAGCATGTTAATGATTTTAAAGTGCATTGATACATGATGATTTATGGCATGCCTTATTTGTGAAATACACATGATGATTAATACCATGCCTTACTTATGAAAAATGCATGATGATTTATGCCATGCTTTGAATTTGATTTGTTCACTAACAAATAGAATGATTTGCTTTACATGCCATTAACACTAGCTTGAACTCATGATTTGAGATGAAATGATGAAATGTATGGTTTTCAGCATGGCATTACGATCACGTAGATAGTGGAGTATCTACCTGTTCGCATGATTGCCTTATTGAGCATGTGGTTTGCTTACCCCCCTTATTTTCCCCCTCTCTACAGAGCTTTAAGTATAGATTGAGCGTGACTGGAGGCTTTCCCTTTTGGTATCCGCTGCATCCAATCGCGTAAGGTATACACACTAATGAGATTTTATCTCTAAACATTCTATAGCACAGTAGCATTTTATATGTAACTATTGGGGATGTAAAGCTATGTAAATACATGTAAACAGCCACTCTGATTTAATTATATAAGCGTTTACTTCTAAATTATAATGCAAATTATATTGGTATGGTGGAATGAGATAGACATTAATACACAGCCCAACTGTTGAGAGAGTACCTGTTCACGATCGGAGTAAGGTAAGAATGGAATAATAAATAATGCTTAAAAAGTAAAAAATTAGTGCATATTCTTAGTAAGTTGAGGGTCGTGACACATGCAACCGAGCTATCTCCTTCACATACAACTCTGCTAAGGCACTTAAGGAGTCTATACTTTTAATGTGCAGGAAGTGGGCACTCTTAGTTAATCTATCTACAATCACCCAGATTGCATCATGCCCCTTTCGGGTCCTTGGTAAGCCCATAATGAAGTCCATGGTAATGTGCTCCCATTTCTAAGTAGGCACTGGAAGAGACTTAAGTAACCCTGTTGGCTTTTGGCGTTCGATCTTAATCTGCTGACAAATCAAACACTTAGCTACAAACTCTGCAACATCATGTTTCATTACAGGCCACCAAAACACCCTTCGTTGATTTAATTACATCTTGGTATTACCAAGATGCAGAATATACTTACTACTATGGGCTTCAGTCAAAATTAACCTCCATATTAAAGATCAACCACTTGTTAAATTAACAATAATCCAAAAGTTTGTAACTTAAATCCAATCACACTTCAACTACACCCTCTAATATATCATTCGAATATAATCGTGAAAACCTCAAAGTTATTGTTCATAACATTGTCTGGGATCAACATAATTTCTTGTTCACCAAATTTCTTAGAATAAAATTTCCAAATCATGTTAAGTAATTATAACCACATAAAACTTTAAATCCGAATAATGATATCAACAAATTTTCTAGTTACTTATAAACTATTGGAGTGGAATTCTGCCTATTGTTATTGACTGCAAGCTGTTGGTTTCCTAAATTAGGATTGATTAACTATATCTTTAGGATTTCCTATTATTTATCCCTAGTTTCCTTTTATCTAGAATAGAATATTTTGTTGCCTTATTTTTTAGCACTGTCCATTTATTTTTCCTCTTATTTATACTTATCCTTTGTACTCCTCAAAAAACAGAAAATCAGAGAAATACATTATTCTCTAAAATTCTACATGGTATCAGAGCTAATCGGCCTGAACCAATGACTTAGTCTGAATACCCACCATGGCTAGGAGATGGAAAAACTCAGGCTCTAAAGTATCGTCTGGATCTGGAGGTGCAGCTGCTGCACCAACTCCTAATATCCCTGAAGGCTTGATAATTCAGATTACTGGGCACAAGTTGAACGGCCAAAACTTCATCCAATGGTCTCAATCTATGATGTTGTTCGTGTGTAGGAGAGGCAAGGAGGATTACCTTACCGGACTTACAGCAAAACCTCAAGAAAACGATCCTACCTTTAAGATCTGGAAGGTAGAAAACAATATGGTCATGTCATGGTTGATAAATTCTATGACAAACAAAATAGCTGAGAACTCTAAGTATTACAAAACAACAAAGGAAATATGGGATGCTGCCAAGGAGACTTATTCCAATGTTGACAACACCTCAAAAATTTTTGGAATCAAAAGTTTGCTGTATGATTTACGACAAGGAGAGCTGTCCGTGACTGAATACTCCAATGCCTTGACAAGACATTGGCAGCAGTTGGATATACTAGAAGAGAAGATTTGGAAGTACTCAGAAGATAGCCAACAATACAAGAAAATTGTTTAAAAAGATCGGGTCTACCATTTTCTTCTTGGGCTCAACAAGAACCTAGACGACGTGAGAGGAAGAATTCTGAGTATCAAGCCTCTTCCAAATGTCCGAGAAGCCTTCTCATAAGTCTGCCGAGAAGAAAGCTGAAAGAAAGTAATGCTAGGCTCTCAAAATTCTCCTACTATTATTGAAAACTCAGCCTTAGCAGTCCAAGGATATACATTTAACTGTGAAAAGCAATAGAAGAATAGGCCAGTTTGTGAGCATTATCGAAAAGTCGGGCATATAAAGGAAACTTGCTAGAAGATACATGGCAAAGCAGAAAATTGGAAGCTGAAACGAGAAAAAAAGGGTCGTGGGAATGTGGCTACCACAGAGCCTCAAACCTCTTTAGAAACGCATCCATTCAGCAAAGAGCAACTAGAATTCCTTCAAAAGATACTTCAACAAACTCTCCAAAGTGCCTCTACAACCATTAGAAATAGTTCACTTGCTCAAAAAGGTAACTTCTTGCATGCACTGATTGTTCAACGGGAAAATCCAAAATCTTGGATAATTTACTCGGGAGCAACAGACCATATGACAGGAGATTTTTCCTTACTCAGTAATTATACTCCATGTTATAGTAACTACTTTGTTCGGATAGCTGATGGATCTCTCTCTAAAGTAAAAGGCACAAGATCTGTTGCGATTTCAAAAAATGTTACTCTTGAATATGTCTTTTATGTTCCTAACCTCAATTGTAACATGTTTTCTGTGAGTAAGTTTACAAAACAACGAGAGTGCATTACTAAATTCTCTCCTAACTTGTGTGAATTTCAGGAATCGGGCTCAGAGAAGATGATTGGCAGTGCTAGGCTGTGTGCTGGACTTTACTTCCTTCCAGTTGATGGAGTCGAGAGACACCAATCATCACAAAGACCTTGTATGGCATTGACCTCTAGCAATAATAATAATAGTCCAGTCATGTTGTGGCACTATCGGTTAGGACATCCAAACTTTTTGTACCTAAAAAAATTATTCCATTCTTTGTTCAATAAAAAATCTAAAATTTTTCAATGTGAGATTTGTCAACTTTCCAAGCATACTTGTAACTCATACCTTAGCCTTCCTTATAAGTCATCTCAACCTTTTTCAATGATCCACAGTGATATTTAGGGGCCATCTAGAATTAGTAATATTAATGGTTCTAAATGGTTTGTCACATTCATTAATGATCATACTAGAATCTCGTGGGTGTTTCTAATGAAAGAAAAATCAGAAGTTGGGCAAATCTTTGAAAATTTCCACAACATGATCCTTACCCAATTTCAAGCTAAAATCCAAGTCCTCAGAACAGATAACGAAAGAGAATACTTCCATACTTTCCTTAGTGCCTACTTGTCCAAACATGGCATTATCCACCAAACCAGAATAATTTCCTCCATTCCCATGAAAATTTTTGGATGTACTGCATTTGTTCACCTAAGTCAGCAACATCGAAGTAAACTTGATCCCAAATCTCTCAAGTGTGTTTTCCTTGGCTACTCACCAAATCAAAAGGGGTATCGTTACTATTCACCACTCACAAAAAAAACTCTACAACTCCATGGATGTCACTTTTTTTGAAAACCAATCCTTCTACACCAAAAATGATATTCAATGGGGGAATCATACTCAAGAATATCAATTTTTGGCCACTGAATCCTTAGCCTCACATCCATACAGCCGTATCAACATTGAAATTTCTCAAATCCAGCCAGTACATAACACTCCAAATCCTCCTGATTCTATGGCCAAGGAAGGGACAGGAACCAAGGAGTTGATTGTGTACTCGAGGAACCAAAAAACTCAAAAGGATGTAGAGGACTGTACACCTCCGAACAATGACCAAGAATCTGACCCGAGTTTTGAGGAACACAAAATTCACACAGGTGAGACCTCTCTTGAACCTGAAACTGAAACTAAAATATGAGAACCTCCTGCTGATCTAGATATACCTATTGCCTTGAGAAAAGGTATAAGGTCTTGTACCGAATACCCAATTGTAAACTTTATCTCCTATGAAAAGTTGTCACTAACCTTTCGTGCATTTACCACTAATCTTGATAGCATGTAGATTTCAAAAAATATTCAAGAGGCTCTTAAGGAACCCAAGTGAAAGTTAGCTGTGCTAGATGAAATTCAAGCACTTAAAAAGAATAGAATGTGGGTAATCACTGATCTGCCCAAAGGAAAACATCCGATTGGGTGCAAGTGGATCTTTACAATAAAATATAATACAGATGGAAGCATAAACAAGTTCAAAACCTGCCTTGTTGCAAAAGGATTCACCCAATCCTATGGCATAGACTATGAGGAGACATTTGCACCTGTAGCTAAATTAAACTCAATTCGAGTCCTACTGACTTTGGCAGCATACTTGGATTAGCCCCTTTACCAACTTGACATTAAGAATGCCTTCTTGAATGGTGACTTGGAAGAGGATGTTTATATGGAAATCCCTCAAGGATTTGAAAATCAAGGCAATAGTGGGAAAGTTTGCAAAATTCAAAAATCTCTATATGGGCTCAAACAATCCCCCAAAGCATGGTTTGATCGACTAACCAAGGTGTTAAAAAGATATGAACTTTTGCAATGTCAATCAGATCATACCTTATTTGTAAAGCTTTCAAAAGAAGGAAAGTGAGCTATCATCATTGTATATGTGGATGATATCATCATCACGGGAGACTACAGTGGAGAAATTTATGATGTGAAAAAGCTCCTAGCCAAAGATTTTGAGGTGAAGGATTTAGGGTTTCTCAAATACTTCCTTGGGATGGAAATAGCTTGTTCAAGAAAAAGAATCTCTGTTTCTCAACGTAAGTATGTCCTAGACTTACTAAGAGAAAATGGAATGATAGGGTGCAAACCGACAGACACACCAATGGACTCAACAAACAAAATTAGTCAAACCGAATGAGACTCGCTCACGAACAAAGGATGATATCAACAACTTATGGGAAAACTCATCTATCTTTCCCACACTCGACCTGATATTCGGTTTACAGTAGGTATGGTAAGAAGGAATATGAATAATCCTACCAAACCTCACTTAAAAGTTATCCATCGCATTCTCCAATATTTAAAGAAGAACCCAGGTGAGGGCCTCTACTTCAAGAAGACTACAAATAGAGATATAGAAGTGTACAACGATGCAGATTGGGCTGGGTCCATAACAGATCGAAGATCAACTACAGGGTATTGTTCCTATGTTTAGGGAAATCTTGTCACATGGAGAAGTAAAAAACAGGCAGTGATTGCTAGAAGCAATGCAGAAGCTGAATTTCATGCTATGTCTCATGGAATTTGTGAAGGTATTTGGCTAATGAGGTTACTTGGGGAGTTGAAAGTTCAAGTTGGAAACCCTATGTAAGATCCACAATTTTGTAATGTAACCTTATGACTTTATGATGTGTATATAAGTCACAAATAATGAAAATCATGAGGAATGTATATTTGAAGTTGTAAATGTGTATGGAATGAATACATATAAGTTTTAAAGTATAGAACAAGTGTAAGAGGGATATTTCCATGAGTGGAATGTGATAATATTGAGTTTTGAGTGGTTAAGTAAATTGGAATAAGTTTTATACTTCCATTTGGTGATATATTGTATACCTTTGGCTATACAAAGGATACACACAAGTTTAAATATGTATAAGGTATGAAAAGATGTCATTTTCAAGCATTAAGTGTGGATGGATGAGAAAATGACCATGGTAGCAAAATGTATGAAGTTTGGTGTGTGTTTACTGTAGTAAAATCTGAAAATATGAATGAGAGATCGATCTCATGGGATGAGAGATCGATCTGAAATAACCAAAATGCTCAAATTCGAGCAATAGAACAGGGACAGATCGATCTCATTAGAAAGCATATCGATCTGCTGACCATTCTGTGTTGAAGGAATCAATCTTTGAAGGGCCAGATTGATGTCCTTAAGCTACTGACTTGGAGAAGATCGATCTCATGAAAGAGCAGATCGATCTCCTTAAGGTTCTGAGTTGAAAAAGATTGATCTCATGCTTGGGAGCAAATCGAACTCATGTGGTCTGGAAGGTCAGTTTCAAGAGGAAAAATGCAGAGCAGATCGATCTCCTAGGGTAGCAGATCGATCTCATCAAGACAATTCTATAAAACTGGACCTCTGCATTTCATTTTCCTGAGAGCTACTATTCCATTTAGAAACTAAAGTGAAACCTAGCCAAGAAACACCAGAAAACTTCAGTCTGTGATCAGTTTTGAGTGAGGTATAAGTGAGCGAAGTTGTTCTTAGCAAAGAGGAAAACAACATACTTGGAGACAAGAGATTGAAATCAAGAGTTGAAAGAGCAAAAAGGATTTTACTATTTTGGTGGAAAATGAAGGAAAGTTCAAATAGGTAAGATTCAATACACTGTTTTGATATATGTTAAACTAGGTGTATTAATGAGTTGATTTATATATATATGAATTGTTGGAAATGAAAGGATCATGAAAAATGAGCATGACCTAGCTTTAGCATGAAATTGAGAAAGCGATGAGGAAATGATATTGTATTTGATTTAATGATAGAAGATGCATGTATGAAAGATTATGAGTTGATCTTATGAAATGAATATATTGGAAATAAGGAGTGATGAATATAGTTATGTGAAAACATGACTTTATACCATATTGGGAGAAAATGGTATAATAATGTGTTAAGTTGAGACTTGGCAAATGAAATGAGTATAGAGTGATATACTAATGCCAATAATTGTAATAGCTTCGAAAATCATTGTGGAAGCTGCTCGGACTGCGAAAGTGAGTTGCACCAAGGAAGCGAGGTCACTTGACATGATCCGAGGTAAGGAAATTTCGTGAGTAGCTAGAGATGGCTACACGTATTTTAAATAGCATTTCAATATTATATGTTATATGAATTCCCATGAATAGGCATAATGTGTGATATAGCCAAAAGAGATAAAGTGTAGTTTTATCCAAAAATAGGATAAAGAGCCTGAGAAGCATGTTGTGACCCAAAAATGCATGAGTTACATGATAGAATGGCTAATGTTTTCCTAATGATGAGAAAACAGCACATGTGAGTGCTAATTTGATTTGAAATGAGTGAATTATGATTTGAATAGCCATCTATCTGGTTTTGTGTGAAAACCATAAGTGCTAAAAAATACTCGCACAATATTTTGAGATATGCATCACATAGTACTGGAGGATATATTCGTACTATATTTTAAATGCTATTTTATGCATGTTAGAGTACTGGGAGCTTAGCTCGTACTCAGTTTGTGATTGATGCATATAGAGTATGGAGTTATGCTCATACTCAATTTTACATGATAGAGTGCTGGGAGCTTTGTTCGTACTCAACTTTTCATGATTTATACATGATATCGTACTAGAGCGATAGCTCGTACTTGATTTGAAAAGAGAATTATGCATTGACCTGGTGCTAGAGGTTACTCGCACTAGTGTTTGTTATTTTGAGATGCATACAAAGTGTTTAAGAGGCGGAGTGTTGATTGAGAGTCACACTTAAGACACGCACTATTGTTTTTATGTGATATATAAGACATGTTATGAAAAACCATGACGATTTCCTCTGTGTAGACTGAGTGTCACACTGTTGACATGTTCGCATGAGGATTTAGAGACGTGGCATTATTTCCATAGTATGAGGGCTAAGACTCATGGCGAGCACCCCGACTATGATGTATTTCCATGGTGTGAGGACTAAGACCTATGGCAGGCATCCCGACCATGAGGAGAGGGTCCACAGGTGTACGTTGTATTGTGCGTGTGGCATGGAGTACATTGTACTGTGTGTTATGTGGAGTTGTGGAGTTGAGGAGTATATAGCTGGTGGTTGTGATGGACTAACCCTCGTCCCGTTACAGCAGTGATACCCACACATCGAGATCTGTGTTGCCTGGTATATCACATTAGGATATGGCCATAGTCCAAGAGAGTATTGCATTTAGCCACTGAGTCTCACATGTTATATCACTTGTTTTCATGATACGGTTAGACCTGAGAGAGAGAGGTCAGAAACCAATTTGTGTTGTGTTGTGAACTGCCATATTTACTTGATTTAAATGTAAATGGCATGATTGAGATAAAGGTATTCCTAATTTTATATATATGCACTATTTTGCATGAATGCCTACATTTGATAAATAAGCATGATTTCAAGTACATGGAATTTAATCTGTATTATATTATATCATTTTAATACATGCTTTGAGATGAGAGAAGGAAAGGCAAAGCCTTATTTTCAGTAGATAGTGCAGTTGTCTACTTGCTTGCCAAATTTTCTTACTGAGCGCATTGTATGCTCACCCCCTTATTTTCCCCTCTCTACAGATCATCCGCTGCAAATTGAGTCCGGCTGAGGTATAGCATTCATTGTATCCGCTGCCTATCTATCTTACGAGAGGTATACACACTCGAACATTTTGTACTGAACAATGTATAAGCACAGTTATGTAACCAAGTGTACGGTCAGGATGTATATGTACAAATACTGTATAACAGTTTATATTATCGAATAGAATATTAAATTCTATATGTATTGTGATTGAATGTGCGTGGATTACTAATATCGAATCACAGCCCAACAGTTGAGAACAGAAAGGTAAGTAAAGTAAAAAGTGAAAAATTTGTAGTGGGTTTTGGTAAGTCACAGATTGAGGTCGTGACACCCTATGAGATTGTATTATGACAACAAGGCTGCCATAAGCATTGCCAAGAATCCTATTCTTCATGACCGAACCAAACACATAGAATTAGATAGACACTTCATAAAAGCAAAAAGTTGAAGGAGGCATTGTTAAGCTGGTCTATACACCAACTAGCCTTAAAATTGTTAACATCCTAATAAAGGCTCTTCCACGAAATACATTTTTAACTTTGAAATCCAAGCTGGGTATGATTGACATAAATAACCCAGCTGGAGTGTGGAATTCTGCCTATTGTTATTGACTGCAAGCTATTGGTTTCCTAAATTAGGATTGATTTACTATATCTTTAGGATTTCTTATTATTTATCCCTATTTTCCTTTTATCTAGAATAGAATATTTTGTTGCCTTATTTTGTAGCATTGTCCATTTATTTTTCCTCTTATTTATACTTATCCTTTGTACTCCTAAAAAAAAAAAGAAAATAAGAGAAATACATTATTCTCTAAAATTCTACAATTAGATATTGATTTTCTTTTCTTTTTCACTGTATCAAAATATTTATCATCAGTTGACCATTATACACTACGATAAAGATGAAATCAAAATAACAGAAATTTGTAATAAACATAAGTTTTTCACACCCAACAAATTCAAACATAATTCTATGAGTATCCAACTCATCTCTAATCTCAGATATTAATAGCTTTCAAGTCTCATACATCAGTTATAGATGACGATGAAACTCTTCGCAGAGCTTATAATATCGTAATCCAAAATTTTCTATTAGTCAAATACACTATTAACTCCAACTAGAAGTTAGAGTCTAGGAACAATAGGAAAAATCAGTCGATAATTTTAATCATTATAACTCCAAACAATAAAATTCATATCAAGATCACAACTCTAAACACCAATCACATACATCACATAATCTCATTGATTCATCAATCTTTGGAACCATTATCACAAATTAATCACTCTCATCATTAACAAATTAATAGCACTCCATGTAGAAGTTTAAAGATTGTCCTGCACGACTTGAATAATTATCAATTCATATCCTCAAGTTAAGATACTTTTCTCTTTCTTTTACTAAACCAAAATCATTTCAAATTAAGCAATTATCCTCTTTAAATGCAAGATTGATTCCAGCCAATAGAAAATCTTATAATATACAATGATAAATTTTATGCTGATGATTTTTAGTTACTGCCTAAAATCTACGTTCTCACATAGCATTTCTTTGTGTCACGACCCTTTTTGATTCTCTTTAACTGAAAGTCACTGAAACGTTTTTGTAAATTTCTTTCCTTACCCAATCGTGAACTAACTTACCACCACACTGTTAGGCTGTGAGTCAATAATAAACATCACATCTCATTAATTCTCAGATAAATAAAGTGATGTCATACATTTTAAAGTTAATCATTAACTTACACAAGTTATGTTCACTGACATCTACATCCCCCATAACTACAACTCAATAATTACTGTGCCACTACATTATTTAGATACAAAAAGAATACTGTGTATATACCTTCGGCGATGGGAGCAACGGATATCCAAAATACCACGCCTCAGTCCTCACTAGGCTACTATGCAAGCTCTGTAGGAGGGGGGAAATAAAAAGGGATGAGCAACCACACACTCAGTAAGGCAATAATGCAAGCATGGTAGATAACTACTCTATCTACATCCTGATAGTGTTATGCATAAATCGTTTATAGTTCAAAGCATGAGGAAAGCAAAACTATGTCATATGTGTATACATATATCATGTATTTAAATCAGGTAAATTGGCATAATAAAACATGGTAAATCATCATGTACAAGCCATCTCATGCTCAATTGTCAAATCACATAATAAAATGGGAAATTCACCTAAAACAACCTTTTTAAATCACATCATAAAGCTCTCTCTCAAACACATACAATCCTATCACAAACCATTTTCTCAATCACAAACATCATTACCATTTCACAAATCAAATCCCACGAGGCTCGACCCCTCCCTCGGGTCTACCTTGGATAATCACAATCACACATATGTAATAAAAACCAGGTCACTATATCAAAAGTGCTTATGTGGACCAACTATGTCATAAATCATCCCAAACCACACGTATCCAGGAGTACGGGGTATCGTGCTGGCACGAAGGTGGATTATCCCTCGTCAAACTTTCTCATCACATAACCATCGCGTGGTACATCGTACTCCATGTGATATACACGGTATAGCGTACTCCGTGGACTCATATCGTGATTAGGGTTGCCATTCCTAGGTTTTACCTACCCCATACTGAGAATTTTCCATATCCATGTAGGAGAGCCTCCCTACCGAACAGAGCCTCCCCGCCCCTCCAAGGCTTAAGGATCCTTCCGTAAGAGAGCCTCCCCGACTCCTCGAGCTTAAGGATGTTAGCTTAAGGATGTAGGGCTTAAGGATCTTATCGTAAGAGAGCCTCCCCATCGAACAGAGCCTCCCCGCCTAACACAGCCTCTCCGCCTCCTTGGGCATAAGGATGTTGGCTTAAGGAGGGCTTGAGGATCTTACCAACTTTCATGACCTCATATGTATTACGATGTGCAAACTTGTGCGAACAAAGCTCTAGCACGACTCATGCATCTTATCATAAAGAAACCACATACGAGCATAGCTCTAGTACGATTATACGTATAAGAAAAACCACTCGAAATCCACGTATGAGCAGAAGCTCCACTACGGTTTATAAACATCATCATAGTTTCCAAATCAATATGCGAGCTAAGTTCCAGCACGTTTCATACAAATGAAAACATCAAAATCTAGCTCGAGCGAGGTTCCAGCATGAATTAAATCACATACACACGATAGGCGGCTCACATACATTCAAAACATCTCAAAACATGTTTAGCACCTCACATGGGCTATTTCACAACATCATTCAAGTACTAGCCAGCCTATCCTTTTATTTGCTCAAATCAAAGCATTGTGTTTTGTGAAAACATTCAAAACACGTGATTTATGCAATTATTAGCCTTACTATCCCTTTTTATACATCCATATAAACCAAATCATATACGTACTCATAATTGTTCACATACATCCTCAACCACTTTTCCAAACCATCATGCAAATTTAAAACACCCTAATTACCCACAAAATATGAGCAGCTACCTCTATACACTCACAAAATTCCCTTACCTAGAATCGCGATGCGTGATTCCACTTCCTTAAAGCTGCTTACTCGTACAGCTCAATTCGTTTCCAATGGACTCTTCGGGATTCCACATAAACAAAATTTCTAATCATTTTAGTCCATTATAATCTAACTTTTACGTTTACTATAGTCGATTCGACCTATAGTCTCTATTAACGCTTGTGAGGCCTCGCTTTATTATTCTACTGATAACTCGAGTAGATGGATTCTGTGAGATTTGAAAATTTTAGACATATTTTAATTATGTAATATGAACTTGAAGTGCAATTTATTGAGCTAAGTGAAATGTATAAGTAACGAATGAGAAATAATCAAAGTAGTGAATTGTGGAAATTATATTTGGAGATTTATATGTTAAGTGTTTAATCAAAGTGTGAAACTATGAGGTCAGATCGATCTTGGAGAAGAAAGATCAATATGGTGGGCTAAAAATGACAAGGAATGAGGAATTTAAGCGAGCAGATCGATCTCCAATGGAAGAGGATCGATCTCTTCATGATTCTGTAATGAAGAGATCGATCTCATGAGGAATGAATCGATCTCAAAATGTTTCTGTTAGGAGAAGATCGATCTCCTCAAGGAGCAGATCGATCTCATGAAGCATTCTGTAAATTAGAGATCGATCTCATAGTTAGAGCAGATCGATCTCATAAAGCCATTAAGAGATCGATCTTACCCCATGACTGATCGATCTCTTAGGCATAAAATTTATACCCAAATCGTCCTCAAATTCAAATACAAATCGATCTCATCAAGAGCCAGATCGATCTCCTCCCCTCCGTCTATAAAAGGACCCTTGTGTTTTCCTGCATTTCATATTTTCTCTCTCTTCCAAACCTCCATTTTAGCCGAACCCTAACTTTCCCTCTCTTCCTAATCGCCCATTTCCATCCAGATCAAGAGTTGCGGCAAGAAGGGAAGTTGTTCCTCATCCAAAGGAGAACAACATACTTGGAAATCGAAAGACAAATCGAATCGAGGTGTGAGTTGAGCACTCCACAAGTTTGGGTAATCTCTAAACTTCAATCCTTGATTTTGAAGTAATCTTTAGTGATTGTGAGCATGGGCATTGTGATGAAATAGTTGGGAAATGATTAGAGATAGATGAAATTGTGATTTGGTTGGAGTAAAGATGATATTACACAATTTGTGGTAAATTGGGATTTTTGTCTGTAAATTGGAATTGAGACAATGTGGTGAATTTAGCATGGAATATGGTATGAGAAATGTAGAATTTTGAGATGTAGTGGGTGAGAATGTGAGTTATGATAGAATTGTGAAGATTAATTTAATTGAGGTGTTAATGAGAAAATGAGCAAATGTGTACTCAATAATGCGATTGAGTTGGGTTATTGATGTTTTTAACATCGTTTGGGCAGCTCGGGAGTTCCAGAGTGGAATGCGAGGCTAGTCCGTGATACGGGGGAACGATTGCACTATACGAGGTGCAAAGAGGTAAGGGAAAACTAAACCATTTGTGTATGTGTTTTGATGAACTGTTTGTAGCATGAACCATGATTTGAGAATACAAGCATGTTTAGCGTTGTGTTGCGATAGGATTGCACACGATTTTTATAACCGGTTGGAGCCATTGTTTTATGAGTTTATAAGCTAAGTGTAAAATCGCTTTATAAACCGTTGAGTTTACGTGAAAAGTAACTTGGGCTCTACGTTAAGATAAAATTGAGATTTGAGAAAATGTGTGCGTGTTTTACCGGTTGGAACTCGGTTTTAATATGTTTTGTGTTGAGTACATGAATGTTTTAAATGAGTTTTATGAGAGAAAACCATTATGAGTTCTACGTGAAGGCAAAACGATTTCTTTTATGATAATGGCTAATGATTGAGACTTAGGCGTGTCATGTTGAATACACATCAGGCCTTATTCAGGTAACATGTAAGTCTGATTATTCCTCAGCTTTGCTAGCGTTGGGAGGCCTTGCTTTGGTAGCATGTAAGACCAATATAGTGGGCCGTCTAGGAACCGACCCAGGGACCACATTATATAGTAGGCCACCTGGGACCGACCCAGGGACCACGTGATAGTGTGCATGAGGCGAGGCATTGCTCTGGTAGCATGTAAGGCCGGACCTTGTTCTGGTAACATATAAGTCCAATATACCATGCATACGACTATATTGTTGACGTTCCCTCTTACGAGGATCCCTAGATGCACTCCGACAGGAGATTATATATTTGATGTGCCATGACAAGTTTTATATGAGTTTTATTGCCTAGTCTCGTTTTACACATGAGTTGTGTTTTGTGACTTTGTCACGTTCTAATTACTGAGGTGATTTTATCACATATTTTGAGAAAAGCCATTATCGCATATATTTACACATGCTTGTGAATGCTCTATATTGAGCCTTTTTACATTCATGTTTTCACATGATTTATGAGCTCTGAGTTGATTATATTTTAAGAACTTTCATGCTACAATTTCAAATGAGTATACGGAGTTTCATATAAAAATACATAATTGTGATGTGTGATATGATTTATATAATTGAGTTCCCTTACCCCCCTTACTGAGCGATTTAGAAGCTCACCCTATTTTCTCTCCCCTCCCAGATCTCTTCAAGTGAAGCGAGTTCCCTGCGACGTACGGATTAGAGGCTAGTGGAGGATTTGAGCTCCAGGCTGTATTTTCTTTATTGAGGTATATATTCAATATTCATGTATCTAGACTAGAGTTATATTTACAGACACTTGGTGTACGATGATGTATGGGATGTATTAGGATTAATGAAATTTGGAATTTAGTAATGTATATGATATGATATATATATATATATATATTATTTTATGATGAGATCCTAAGGCCTGATAAGTATGCTGATGTATGACACTGCATAGGAATGCACCCTTAATTGTGATTTGATGAGTAAAAAGTTATAAATTTGCACTATTTTCTGCATTTTCAGGGCGTCACAGAGTTTTTTTGGTATCAGAGCCTAGGGTGTTCAATACTGTCAGTGTCGGTTACGTGAATTATAATACATCCCAAGTGTCTGTAATTGTCTGATCATGAATTGAAATTGAGGATTGAGATTTCAATCGATTTTGGTATATAGGCGCTGGAGACGAGTTGAGATAGAGAATGAGTAAACGACGAGGTCGTTCGAGGAGGCAGGCAGAGTCCCCTCCGCCACTTGCCCCACAACCAGAGAGTCCTAACTCTCGATTTAACCAGATTGAGACCGATGTGAGGCAGGGATTTGAGCAAATGGTAGCGCTATTCACTCAACATTTTAGAGTTAATGCCTCGAATACTACTCTACACCACCACAGGGACCTCCTGTACCCCCAGTACATATGGACCTAGTGCCTCCCGTTACTCAGCCTGATGACAAAAGTATAGTCCGACTGAAGGATTTTTTTAAAATGAATCCACCCTTATTTAGGGGAAAAAAGGATCCTATAGAGGCGAGGAGTGGCTGACAGAGTTGACAGTTATATTTGACTATCTGGGGTGCACAGATGCTCAGAGGGTCAGTATGAGTGCCTATATGTTGAAAAGGAGAGCTCAAGATTGGTGGGGTACTACCCAGGGTATTCTGATGTCCCATCAGGATGTGATTGGTTGGGAAGAGTTTCAGACAGCCTTCAGAGCCCAATATGTACCACGAGCTGCCCAGAGAAGGAGGCAAGTAGAGTTTTTGAGTTTGGTAAAGGGTGACATGTCTGTGGATGATTACGAGAGCCGATTTACCGCTCTGCTGAGATATGACCCAGAGACCTTCAAGAATGAAGAGCTTCGTACCGAGAGATTTATGTATGGATTGAAGCCCGTCATCAGAGATTGATTGATTGGGTTGTGTAGTACTGAGTTTGGAGATGCTCTAAGACGAGTACAAGAGATTGAGAGGGGAATTGAAATTGTACAATCCCAGAATGAGTTCAGAGCAGTGATTAGGGATAATGGCAAGAGGCCAGCGATGTCCCAAGCAGATGTTCGGAGAAGTTCCTTCATGAGAGAAAGGATTGAGGTACAGAAGGGAAGATTGGAGAGACCCAGAGCTTATCCTATTATCAAGGAGACCCCTCGGTATGTTAGGCCTGAGATAAGGATTTGTAGAGACTGTGGCCGATCGCATAAGGGAAGCTGTACCAGGATGATCTGTGGATATTTTAGATGTGGTGACATGGGTCACAGAGTGAAGGACTGTCCTCAACCTCAGATGCCACATGCTCCGGAGCCTACTAGACAACAGCCTCACAGAGTGAATCCCCAGAGACGGGCCACTGCTACAGAGAAAGGGAAGAAGCCTGTTACTCAGGGACGTGTGTTTGCCCTGGATAAGGAAACTGCGGACACTTCTGCAGAAACTATAAAAGGTACACTCTCTTTCTGTAATCATAAGGCTCATGTGTTGATTGATTCAGGGTCCACGCATTCGTTTATTTCTGAGTATTTTGCATATAGATTAAATTTGAAGTTTGAACCTCTAGAATATACACTACATGTAAATACCCCTATGCGTGAATTCCAGAGAACTGATTTGATCTATAGAAGATGTGAAATAAAGGTGGGAGATAAAGTAATGTTAGCAGATTAAATAATCTTAAATATGCATGGGTTTGATGTAATTTTGGGAATGGATTGGCTGGTAACCAATCAAGTGAGTTTAGACTGCTACACTAAGATTGTAACTTTCTCCCTACCTAAACCCTACAGTGTATGTTTGAAATCGTGAGTAAATAAACATATGGAACTTTGTAAGTAATTGGAAATTTTGATGTTGCTCTTGAGAGTACTAAATGTGATTGTTCATGTGAAGGTTATGAAACACTCATCTCAGATGATGATCAGGAACATCCGAGGATTGAGGATATACCTGTGGTGTGTGAATTTTTGGATATTTCCAAGATGAGTTACCAGGTGATGGTGGTCGTGTCACCAGAATCCACGTGTGCAACTATCCGCCTACCACGTGTCAAACCAAAAACGAGCCACGTGGCAGATTTGACGACAGAGCGGCCACGTGGCACAGTTCCTAGCAGTGCGACAGAGTGTTCGATGCAATAGGAGTCTGTCGCCTTGTGATGTGCCGCACAGCAGGCGCGGCAGACCTCCATCGCCCATATCGCGACATTGGTCTCCCGCATTGCACCCCGTCATGAGTCTCTCGCACAGCCTGCGGCATAGTCTCCCGCACAGCCTATGGCATAGTCTCCCGCACAGACTGCGGTGGAGGTATCCCGCACAGTCTGCGGTAGAGGTCTCCCGCACAGCCTGCGGCATAGTCTCCCGCACAGCCTGCGGCATAGTCTCCCGCACAGCCTACGACATAGTCTCCTGCACAGACTGCGGTGGAGGTATCCCGCACAGTCTGCGGTAGAGGTCTCCCGCACAGCCTGCGGCATAGTCTCCCGCACAGCCTGCGGCATAGTCTCCCGCACATTTTGCGGTAGAGGTCTCCAGCACAGCCTGCGGCATAGTCTCCTGCACAGACTGCGGTAGAGGTCTCCCGCACAATCTGCGGTAGAGGTCCCCCGCATAGCCGCGGCATAGTTCTCCCGCACAGCCCGCGGTAGAGGTCCCCCGCTAGCTAGTTGAACTCGAGGCGCGACAGAGTGCTCTATGACTCTGTCGCGGCCCAGACACGCGCCTGGGCCTCAGCTCGAACCGACCTGTAGAAACCTATAAATATCAGGTGAACTCTCAGAAACCAGGAGGCCGGATCCGAGACAAAAAGAACCAAAAAGAAGGGAAAAGCTTTAAACTCTCTGATTTAAGCAATATATTCTCTTCTTCATACATTCACAACTCCGATTACTTACTTAATCATCGGAGTGCGTGTGCAGGGATAAATCCCTGCCCCCTCTGATTCCTGTTGTTTTTGCAGGATATACGAAGAACACGTGGAACCAATTGCATCGACGCCACCCTTTTGTCGTTAGTGCAATCAGACTACGTGGAAGGTATTTTCTTGTTGCTGTCAGGTAGGCAACATCACCAGGTTTACCACCAGAGAGAGAGCTAGAGTTTACCATTGATTTGGTACCAGATACTCAGCCAATCACTAGACCCCCATACAGGATGGCATTAGTGAAACTTGAGGAATTGAAGAAACAACTACAAGAGTTATTGGATCGAGGGTTTATTAGACCAGTGTCTCAATGTGGGGAGCACCAGTGTTGTTCGTGAGAAAGAAAGATGGTAGTCTCAGATTATGCGTAGACTACTGACTGTTGAATAAAGCCACGGTGAAGAATAGGCACCCATTGCCCAGGATTGATGATCTACTTGATCAGCTGAGAGGGGCCTCAGTCTTTTCTAAGATTGATTTGAGATCGAGCTATCACCAATTGAGGATTAAAGAAGAAGATATTCCGAAGATAGCCTTCAAGACAAGGTATGGCCATTATGAATTCTAATGATGTCTTTTGGATTGACGAATGCCCCTACAGCCTTTATGAGATTAATGAACGAGGTGTTCAAAGACTATCTAGATAAATTTGTGATAGTCTTTATTGATGATATCCTGGTATACTTTCAGTCATATGAGGAGCATACACAACATTTGTGGTTAGTACTTCAGATACTCCGAGATAAACAACTATATAGAAAACTTAGTAAGTGTGAGTTTTTGCTGGATCAGATAGCTTTCCTTGGTCATATAGTGTGAGATCTAAGAATTTTAGACATATTTTAGTTATGTAATATGAGCTTGAAGTGTAATTTATTGAGCTAAGAGAAATATATATATGTGATGAATGAGAAATAATCCAAGCAATGAATTGTGGAAATTATATTTTGAGATTTATATGTTAAGTGTTTAACCTAAGGGTGAAACTATGAGGTCAGATCGATCTTGGAGAAGGAGAGATCGATCTGATAAGTTAAAAATGACAAGGAAGGAGGTAATTAAGTGAGCAGATCGATCTCCAATGGAAGAGGATCGATCTCCTTATAATTCTGTTTGAGAGAAGATCGATCTCATGAGGGAGGGATCGATCTCAAAATGTTTCTGTTTGAGAGAAGATTAATCTCCTCAAGGAGCAGATCGATCTCATGAAGCATTCTGTAAATGAGAGATAGATCTCATAATTGGAGCAGATCGATCTCATAAAGCCACTAAGAGATCGATCTTACCCCACGACAGATCGATCTCCTAGGCATAAAATTACACAAACTCACCCCCAAATTCAAATGCAAATCGATCTCATCAAGAGCCAGACCGATCTCCTACCCTCCGTCTATATAAGGAACCCCTATTTTCTCCTGTAATTTTATTCTCTCTCTCTTCAAAACCCTATTTTCACCCGAGCCCTAGCTTTCTCACTCATCCAAAGCACCCATTTCTGTCCAAATCAGAGGTTGTGGCAAGAAGGATAGTTGTTCCTCATCAAAAGGAGAACAACATACTTGGAAATCGAAAGACGGATTGAATCGAGGCAAGAGATAAGCTCTCCACAAGTTTTGGGTAATTTTTAAACCTCGATCTTGATATTTGAGATGACTTTGGTGATAATGGTTGTTGGCATTGTATTGAAATAGCTGGAAAATGATTAGGGATTGATGAGATTACAATGTAGTTGGAGTGATGATGATATTTAGCAATTTTGGTAATTTTGGGAATTTTGAGTTATAAATGGAAATTTAGACAATGTGGTGAATTAGCATAGATATTGTGGCATAGGAAGTGTAGGATGTTGAGATGTTATGAATGAGATTGTGGATTGTGATAGAGTTTTGAGAATTGAGGTTACTGTGATGATGAGTATTGATGTTTTAACATCGTTTGGACAGCTCGGGAGTTCCAGAGTGGAATGCGAGATTAGTCCGTGACAAGGGGGAAACGATTGCACTATACGAGGTGCAAAGAGGTAAGGAAAACTAAACCATTTATGTATGTGATTTGTGAACTATTATAGCATGATTTGCGATTTATAAAATAAGCATGTTTGATGTGTTGCGTTTTGATGAGAATGCACACGATTTTTATAGCCGGTTGGAGCCCATGTTTTTATGAGTTTATAAGCTACGTGTGAAACCGCTTTATAAACCGTTGAGTTTGTGTGAGAAATGAATTGGGCTTTACGTTAAGCCAATATTGAGATTTGAGAAATATGTGCGTGTTTTACCGGTTGGAACTCGGTTTTAATATGTTTTGTGTTGAGTACAAAACGGTTTTAAATGAGTTTTATGAGAGAAAAACCACTATGAGTTCTACGTGAAGGCAAACCAATTTTATATGATAATGGCTATTGATAAAGACTTAAGTGTGTAATTTTGAGTACACACCGGGCATTGCTCTGGTAGCATGTAAGTCTGATTCTTCTCCGTTCTGGTAACGTGAGATCCCCTATTCTGTGGCTGTGCCACATATATTTGGTGGCTGTGCCACATGAGATCCCCTATTTTGTGGCTGTGCCACGTGTATTTAGTGGCTGTGCCACGAGCGAACCCTATTCTGTGGTTGTGCCACGTATATTTGGTGGCTGTGCCACGTGAGATCCCCTATTCTGTGGCTGTGCCACGTGTATTTGGTGGCTGTGCCACGTATATTTGGTGGCTGTGCCACATGTGAATCTAAATCTGTGGCTGTGCCACGTACAAATCAAAATCAGTGGCTGTGCCACGTGTGTTTGGTGGCTACGCCACGTGCATTATTATTACAGTGATTTTATCACGTTTATTGAGAAAGCCATTATTGCATTATTTTCACATGCTTGTTACTGCTCTATACTGAGCCTTTTATTTCATGTTTCCACATGGTTTTAAGATATGAGAATGTTGTTTTGAGAACTTTCATGCCATGATTTCAAATGAGTGTACTGAGTTTCACATGCAAATAAATATTTTGTGATGGTTTATACAATGAGTCCCTTACCCCCTTACGGAGCGATTTAGAAGCTCACCCTATTTTCTTCTCCCCCCCCAGATTTCTTCAAGTGAAAAAGGGTTTCCCTGCGACGTACGGAGTAGTGGCTAGTGGAAGACTAGAGCTCCAGGCTATATATTGTGTTTTGAGATATCATTTATCTTTTCATGTACCCAAACAATTATTGTAATTATAGACACTTGATGTGTAACCTTGTATGGGATGTATTAGGATTAATTAACTTAATATTGAGCGATGTATATGATATGATATATACTATCTAATGATGAGATCCTGAGGTATGATATGCATGATGATGTATGACACTGCACAGGAATGCACACTTAAT
This sequence comes from Firmiana major, assembly GCA_033439115.1. NCBI lineage: Eukaryota > Viridiplantae > Streptophyta > Magnoliopsida > Malvales > Malvaceae > Firmiana > Firmiana major. The sequence continues at coordinate 49,209,581 of CM065905.1, forward strand.
TGTGATTTGATGAGTAAAAAGTTTTAAATTTGCCCTATTTTCCACGTTTTCGGGGCGTCACAGAGTTTTCTTGGTATCAAAGCTTAGGATGTTTAGTACTGTCAGTGTCGGTTAAGTGAAATAGAATACAACCCAAGTGTCTGTAATAGTCTGGTCATGAACTGAATTTAAGGATTGAGATTTCAATCAAGTTTGGTATGTACGCGCAGGAAACGAGTTGAGATTGAGAATGAGTAGAAGACGAGGTCGTTCGAGGAGGCAGGCAGAGTCCCTTCCACCACCTTCCCCACAACCAGGGAGTCCTAACTCTTGATTTAATCAGATTGAGACCGATGTGAGGCAAGGTTTTGAGCAGATGGCAGCACTATTCGCGCAACACTTTAGAGTTAATACCTCGGGTACTACTCCTACACCACCACAAGGACCTCCCGTACCCCCAGTACAGATGGACCCAGTGCCTCCCATCACTTAGCCTGATGATAGAGGTATAGTCTGACTGAAGGACTTTTTGAAAATGAATCCACCCGCATTTAGGGGAAAGAAGGATCTTACAGAGGCTAAGGAGTGGCTGACAGAGTTGAGAGTTATATTTGACTATCTGGGGTGCACAGATACTGAGAGGGTCAGTATGAGTGCCTATATGTTGAAAGGGAGAGCTCAAGATTGGTGGGGTACTACCCAGGGTATTCTGATGTCCCGTCAAGATGTGATTAGTTGGGAAGAGTTTCAGACAGCTTTCAGAACCCAATATGTACCACGAGCTACCCAGAGAAAGAAGCAGGCTGAGTTTTTTAGTTTGGTATAAGGTGATATGTCTGTGGATGACTATGAGAGCCAATTCACTGCGCTATTGAGATATGACCAGAGACCTTCAAGAATGAGGAGCTCCGCACAGAGAAGTTTGTGTATAGATTGAAGCCCATCATCAGAGATAGATTGATAGGGCTATGTATTACTGAGTTTGGAGATGCTCTGAGGTGGGCATAAGAGATTGAAAGAGGAATTGAAATGGTACAATCCCAGAATAAGCTCAGAGTGGTGAATAGAGATAAGGGCAAGAGGCCAACGATTTTCCAAACACACGCTCGGAGAGGTTCCTTCAGAAGAGGAAGGATTGAGGTGCAGAAGGGTAGATTAGAGAGACCCAGAGGTTACCCTAACATTAGGGAGACCCCTCACGATGTCAGGCCTGAGATAAGGGTTTGCAGAAATTATGGCCGAGTGCATGAGGGAAGTTGTACTGGGTTAATCCATGGATGTTTTAGATGTGGAGACACGGGTCATATGGTGAAAGACTGCCCTCAACCTCAGAAACCACATGTTCTGAAGCCCACTAGACAACTGCCTCAGAGGGTGAACCCCCAGAGACGGACCAATGCTGTAGAGAAAGGGAAGAAGCCTGTTACACAGGGACATGTGTTTGCCCTAGATAAGGAGACCGTAGACACTTCTGCAAAAACTATAAGAGGTACACTCTCTGTCTATGATTATAAGGCTCATGTGTTAATTGATCCAGGATCCACGCATTCGTTCATTTCTGAGCATTTTGCATGTAAATTAAACTTGAAGTTTGAACCTCTAGAATATATACTACATGTAAATACCCCTATGTGTGAATCCCAGAGGACTGAGTTAATCTGTAAAGGATGTGAAATAAAGGTGGGAGATAGAGTGATGTTAGCAGATCTAATCATCTTGAATATACATGGGTTTGATGTAATTCTGGAAATGGATTGGTTGGCAACCAATCGAGTGAGTTTAGACTGCTACACTAAGATTGTAACTTTCTCCCTACCTGTACCTTATAGTGTACGTTTGAAATATTGAGTAAATAGACGAATGAAATTTTGTAAACAAATTGAAACGTTGATGTTACTCTTGAGAGTACTAAATATGATTGTTTATGTGAAGGTTACGAAATAATAATCTCAGATGATGATCGGGAACATCCGAGGATTGAGGATATACCTGTGGTGTGTGAATTTTTGGATGTTTTCCTAGATGAGTTACCAGGTTTACCACCCGAGAGAGAACTAGAGTTTACCATTGATTTGGTACCAGATACTCAGCCGATCTCTGGACCTCCATATAGGATGGCATTAGTGGAACTTGAGGAATTAAAGAAACAACTACATGAGTTATTGGATCAAGGGTTTATTAGACCTAGTGTCTCACCGTGGGGAGCACTAGTATTGTTCATGAGAAAGAAGGATGGTAGTCTCAGATTATGAGTAGACTACCGACTTTTGAATAAAGCCACGATGAAGAATAAATACCCATTGCCCAAGATTGATGATCTACTGGATCAGCTGAGAGGGGCTTCGGTCTTATCTAAGATTGATTTGAGATCGGGCTATCACTAATTGAGGATTAAGGAAGAAGATATTCCGAAGACAGCCTTCAGGACAAGGTATGACCATTATGAATTTCTAGTGATGTCCTTTAGATTGACGAACGCCCCTGCAGCCTTTATGAGACTAATGAACGAGGTGTTCAGAGACTATCTAGATAAGTTTGTGATAGTCTTTATTGATGATATCCTAGTGTACTCTCGGTCGTATGAGGAGCATACACAACATTTGTGGTTAGTATTTCAAATACTCCGAGATAAGTAATTATATGGAAAGCTTAGTAAGTGAGTTTTGGCTGGATCGGATAGCTTTCCTTGGTCATATAGTCTCAGAGGAAGGGATATCAGTAGATCCAAGTAAAGTAGAGGTTGTGCTTAACTGGGAAAGCCCGAGGACAGTTACAGAGGTACGAAGCTTCCTTGGTTTGGCAGGGTATTATAGAAGATTTATGGAGGGATTTTCTAGGATTGCCGCTCCTTTGACTAAACTCACGCGCAAGGAGACTCCATTTATATGGACCGATCAGTGTGAGCTAAATTTTTAAGAATTGAAGAGAAGATTAACAGTGGCACCTGTGCTAACTATTCCTGAGGGATCAGGATGATTTTCTGTTTATAGTGATGCTTCTCATCAAGGATTGGGGTGTGTGCTTATGCAGCACGGAAGGGTGGTCGCATATGGATCGCGACAGTTGAAAGACCATGAGTGGAATTACCCTACGCATGATTTGGAGTTAGCCGCTGTGGTATTTGCCTTGAAGATCTGGCGACACTACTTAATGGGGAAAGATTCTAGATCTTCACTGATTATAAGAGTTTGAGGTATCTCTTTGATCAGAAGGAGTTAAACATGAGACAAAGGAGATGGATGGAACTTCTTAAGGATTATGACTGCGAGATTCTATATCATCCGGGTAAGGCGAATGTAGTTGCTAATGCCCTGAGCACGAAGAGTATGGTATCTGCTATGATGATCAGGAATGGGATTTATTAGAGCAGTTCGCCGAACTCTGGGTCAGAGTTAAAGAGGTGGAGATTGGGTTCTTGGCTAGCATGCGGATAGAGCCCAGGATCATGGATCAGATTAGAACTGGGTAGCGCAGTGATCAGAGGTTGATAGATATGGTTAGCCAAGTTGAACAGACTTCGCAGTCGGATCTCGCGATCAGTGAGGATGGATTATTGAGGTTCAGAGGATGGATTTGTGTACCGGACGATGATACCCTGAAGAGACAGATACTGAGAGAATCCCACTGTTCGCGATACACCATGCACCCAGAGAGTACTAAGATGTACCGAGATTTGAGAAAGGTGTACTGGTGGAGTGGTATGAAGCGAGACGTGGCGGAATATGTGGCCAAATGTTTAGTATGCCAGCAAGTGAAAGCTGAGCATAGGAAGCCCGGAGGACTACTACAGCCTTTACCTGTACCTATATGGAAATGGGAGCATGTCACCATGGACTTTATTATGGGTTTACCGAGGACCCGAAAGGGTCGTGATGCGATATGGGTCATAGTGGATAGACTGACCAAGAGTGCCCACTTCCTTGTCATCAAGAGCATAGATACTGTGGATGCCTTAGCTGAGCTGTATGTCAGCGAGATAGCTAGATTACATGGGGCTCCAGTGAGTATTACTTCTAACAGAGATTCCCGGTTTACTTCCAGATTTTGGACCCAGTTTCAGGAGTCCATGGGATCTCGATTGAGTTTTAGTACCGCCTATCATCCTCAGACAGATGGTCAGTCAGAGAGGACTATTCAGACCCTAGAGGATATGTTGAGGGCGTGCACGATGGATTTTAAGGGATCATGGGATGATTACCTACCCCTAGCAGAGTTTGCGTACAATAACAGCTATCATGCGAGTGTTGGAATGGCACCTTTTAAGGCTCTATATGGTAGGAGGTGTAGATCCCCTGTAGCTTGGGAAGAGGTCGGTGACAGAAAGATAAATGCTCCTAAAGTCGTTGAACAAGCTGTGGAGAGTGTGAAACTCTATGTGAGAGATTACGGGCTGCACAGAGTAGACAGAAAAGCTACGCAGATATGCATAGACGGCCACTAGAGTTTCATGTTAGTGATGCAGTATTTCTGAAAATATCACCGAGTAGGGGTATCATGCGATTTGGGAAGAAAGGGAAATTGAGTCCTCGATACGTAAGACCATTCGAGATTCTCGAGAGAGTGGGAGAGGTAGCCTACAGGCTGGCATTACCCCCACATATGTCTGGGATACACATCGTCTTTCATGTATCAATGTTGAGGAAGTACCACCCAGACCCTTCTCATGTCATAGAGTATGACGAGATGGACATATAATATGAGATGAGCTATACTGAGGAACCCGTCCGGATTCTCAATAGAAAGGAGAAGGTACTTAGAACTAAGAGCATCCCATTAGTGAAAATTTTTTGAAAACAACACTCAATGGAAGAGGCAACGTGGGAACTAGAGAATCTCATGAAGGAGAAACACCCCCATCTATTTGACTAGTTGAGTTGAATTTGGAGGACCAAATTCTTTTAAGGTGGGGAGGATGTGAGATCTAAGAATTTTAGACATATTTTAATTATGTAATATGAGCTTGAAGTGTAATTTATTGAGCTAAGAGAAATATATATGTGATGAATGAGAAATAATCCAAGCAGTGAATTGTGGAAATTATGTTTTGAGATTTATATGTTAAGTATTTAACCTAAGGGTGAAACTATGAGGTCAGATCGATCTTGGAGAAGTAGAGATTGATCTGGTTAGTTAAAAATGACAAGGAATGAGGTAATTAAGTGAGTAAATCGATCTCCAATGGAAGAGGATCGATCTCCTTATGATTCTGTTTGAGAGAAGATCGATCTCATGAGGGAAGGATCGATCTCAAAATGTTTCTGTTTGAGAGAAGATCGATCTCCTCAAGGAGCATATGATCTCATGAAGCATTCTGTAAATGAGAGATCGATCTCATAATTTGAGCAGATCGATCTCATAAAGCCACTAAGAGATCGATCTCCTAGGCATAAAATTGCCCAAAATCACCCCCAAATTCAAATGCAGATCGATCTCATCAAGAGCCAGATCGATCTCCTACCCTCCGTCAATATAAGGAACCCCTGTTTTCTCCTGCAATTTTATTCTCTCTTCAAAACCCCATTTTCACCCTAGCCCTAACTTTCTCACTCATCCAAAGCACCCATTTCCATCCAAATCAGAGGTTGGGGCAAGAAGGATAGTGGTTCCTCATCAAAGAGAGAACAACATACTTGGAAATCGGAAGATAGATTGAATCGAGGCAAGAGATAAGCTCTCCACAAGTTTTGGGTAATTTTTAAACCTCGATCTTGATATTTGAGATAATTTTGGTGATAATGGTTGTTGGCATTGTGTTGAAATAGCTGGAAAATGATTAGGGATTGATGAGATTACAATGTAGTTGGAGTGATGATGATATTTAGCAATTTTGGTAATTTTGGGAATTTTGAGTTATAAATGGAAATTTAGACAATGTGGTTAATTAGCATAGATATTGTGGCATGGGAAGTGTAGGATGTTGAGATGTTATGAATGAGATTGTGGATTGTGATAGAGTTTTGAGAATTGAGGTTACTATGATAATGAGTATTGATGTTTTAACATCGTTTGGACAGCTCGGGAGTTCCAGAGTGGAATGCGAGATTAGTCCGTGACAAGGGGGAAACGATTGCACTATACGAGGTGCAAAGAGGTAAGGGAAACTAAACCATTTATGTATGTGATTTGTGAACTATTATAACATGATTTGCGATTTATAAAACAAGCATGATTGATGTGTTGTGTTTTGATGAGAATGCACACGATTTTTATAGCCGGTTGGAGCCCAATGTTTTTATGAGTTTATAAGCTACGTGTGAAACCGCTTTATAAACCGTTAAGTTTGTGTGAGAAATGAATTGGGCTTTACGTTAAGGCAATATTGAGATTTGAGAAATGTGTGCGTGTTTTGCCGGTTGGAACTCGATTTTAATATGTTTTGTGTTGAGTACAAAACGGTTTTAAATGAGTTTTATGAGAGAAAAACCACTATGAGTTCTACGTGAAGGCAAACCAATTTTATATGATAATGGCTATTGATAAGGACTTAGGTGTGTAATTTTGAGTACACACCGGGTATTGCTCTGGTAGCATGTAAGTCTGATTCTTCTCCGTTCTGGTAACGTGAGATCCCCTATTCTGTGGCTGTGCCACGTATATTTGGTGGCTGTGCCAGGTGAGATCCCCTATTCTGTGCCTATGCCACGTGTATTTGGTGGCTGTGCCACGAGCGAACCCTATTATGTGGCTGTGCCACGTGTATTTGGTGGCTGTGCCACGTGTGAATCTAAATCTGTGGCTGTGCCACGTACAAATCAAAATCAGTGGCTGTGCCACGTGTGTTTGGTGGTTGCGCCACGTGCATTATTATTACAGTGATTTTATCACATTTATTGAGAAAGCCATTATCGCATTATTCTCACATGCTTCTTACTGCTCTATACTGAGCCTTTTATTTCATGTTTCCACATGGTTTTGAGATATGAGAATGTTGTTTTGAGAACTTTCATGCCATGATTTCAAATGAGTGTACTGAGTTTCACTTGCAAATAAATATTTTGTGATGTGCATTATGGTTTATACAATAAGTCCCTTACCCCCTTACTGAGCAATTTAGAAGCTCACCCTATTTTCTTCTCCCCCCCCCCCCAGATTTCTTCAAGTGAAAAAGGGTTTCCCTGCGACGTACAGAGTAGTGGCTAGTGGAAGACTAGAGCTCCAGGCCATATATTATGTTTTGAGATATCATTTATCTTTTCATGTACCCAGACAATTATTGTAATTACAGACACTTGATGTATAACCTTGTATGGGATGTATTAGGATTAATTAACTTAATATTGAGCGATGTATATGATATGATATATACTATCTAATGATGAGATCCTGAGGTATGATATGCATGATGATGTATGACACTGCACATGAATGCACCCTTAATTGTGATTTGATGAGTAAAAAGTTTTAAATTTGCCATATTTTTCGCATTTTCGGGGCGTCACATATAGTCTTAGAGGAAGGAGTATCAGTGGATCCATGTAAAGTAGAGGCTGTGCTTAATTGGGAAAGACCGAGGACAGTTACAGAAGTGCCAAGCTTCCTTAGTTTGGCAGGATATTACAGAAGATTTGTGGAAGTATTTTCCAGGATTGCCGCTCCTTTAACTAAGCTCACGCGTAAGGAGACTCCATTTATATGGACTGATCAATGTGAGCTCAATTTTCAGGAGTTAAAGAGGAGATTGACAGCGGCACCTGTGTTAACTATTCCTGAGGGATTAGGAGGATTTTCAGTTTATAGTGATGCTTTTCAGCAAGGATTGGAGTGTGTGCTCATGCAGCACGGAAGAGTGGTCGCATATGGATCGCGACAATTGAAGGATCATGAGCGAAATTACCCTACGCATGATTTGGAGTTAGCCGCTGTGGTATTTGCCTTGAAGATCTGGCGATACTACTTATATGAGGAAAGATTCCAGATCTTCAGTGACTACAAGAGTTTGAGGTATTTGTTTGATCAGAAGGAGTTAAACATGAGACAAAGGAGATGGATGGAACTCCTTAAGGATTATGACTGCGAGATTCTATACCATCCGGGTAAGGCGAACGTAGTTGCTGATGCCCTAAGCAGAAAGAGTTTGATATCTGCTATCATGATTAGGGAATAGGATTTACTGGAGCAGTTCACCGAACTTCGGATCAAAGTTAAAGAGGTAGAGATTGGATTTTTGGCTAGCCTGCGAATAGAGCCCAGGATCATGGAGCAGATTAGAACTGGGCAGCGCAATGATCAGAGGTTGATACATATGGTTAGTCAAGCTTAGCAGACTTCGCAGTTGGATCTCACAGTCAGTGAGGATGGATTGTTGAGATTCAGAGGACGAATTTGTGTACCAGACGATGATACCCTGATGAGACAGATACTTAGAAATCCCACTGCTCGCGATACACCATGCACCCAAGGAGTACTAAGATGTACCGAGATTTGAGGAACGTGTACTGGTGGAGTGGTATGAAGCGAGACGTGGCAAAGTATCTGGCCAGATGTTTAGTATGCCAGCAAGTAAAAGCTGAGCATCGAAAGCCCGGAGGACTACTACGTTCTCTACCTATACCTACATGGAAATAGGAGTATGTCACCATGGATTTTATTATGGGTTTACCGAGGACCCGAAGAGGTTGTGATACAATTGGGTCATAGTGGATAGACTGACCAAGAGTGCACACTTCCTTGCCATCAAGAGCATAGATACTGTGGATGCCTTAGCTGAGTTGTATGTCAGCGAGATAGCTATATTACATGGGACTCTAGTGAGTTTTACTTCTGACAAAGATTCCCGATTTACTTCTAGATTTTGGACCCAGTTTCAGGAGTGCATGGGATCTCGATTGAGTTTCAGTACCGCCTATCATCCTCAAACAGATGGTCAGTCAGAGAGGACTATTCAGACCCTTGAGGATATGTTGAGGGCGTGTACAATGGATTTTAAGGGATCATGGGATGATCACCTGCCCCTAGCAGAGTTTGCGTACAATAACAGCTATCATGCGAGTATTGGAATGGCACCTTTTGAGGCTCTATATGGTAGGAAGTGTAGATCCCCTGTAGCTTAGGAAGAAGTCGGTGACAGAAAGATAAATGCTCCCGAGCTTGTTGAGCAAGTTGTACAAAGTGTGAAACTCATATGTGAGAGGTTACAGGCTGCACAGAGTAGACAAAAAAGCTACGCGGATGTGCGTAGACGGCCACTCGAGTTTGATGTTGGTGATGCAGTGTTTCTAAAGATATCACCGAGTAAGGGTATCATGCGATTTGGGAAGAAAGGGAAATTGAGTCCTCGATACATAGGACCATTCGAGATTCTTGAGAGAGTGGGAGAGGTGGCTACAGATTGGCATTACCCCCCACAGATGTCCAGAATACACAATATCTTTCATGTGTCTATGTTGAGGAAGTACCACTCGGACCCTTCTCATGTCATAGAGTATGATGAGAGGGACGGACATACAAGAGGACATGAGCTACACTGAGGAACCCATCTGAATTCTCGATAGAAAGGAGAAGGTACTTAAAACCAAGAGCATCCCATTAGTGAAAGTTCTGTGGAAACATCACTCAATGGAAGAGGCAACGTGGGAATTGGAAAATCTCATGAAGGAGAAATACCCCCATTTATTTGACGAGTTGAGTTAAATTTGGAGGACCAAATTCTTTTAAGGTGGGGAGGATGTGAGATCAGAGAATTTTAGACATATTTTAATTATGTAATATGAACTTGAAGTGTAATTTATTGAGCTGAGTGAAATGTATAAGTAACGAATGAGAAATAATCAAAGTAGTGAATTGTGGAAATTATATTTGGAGATTTATATGTTAAGTGTTTAATCAAAGTGTGAAACTATGAGGTCAGATCGATCTTGGAGAAGAAAGATCGATCTGGTGGGCTAAAAATGACAAGGAAGGAGGAACTTAAACGAGCAGATCGATCTCCAATGGAAGAGGATCGGTCTCCTCATGATTCTGTAATGAAGAGATCGATCTCATGAGGAATGAATCGATCTCAAAATGTTTCTGTTAGGGAGAAGATCGATCTCCTCAAGGAGCAGATCGATCTCATAATTGGAGCAAATCGATCTCATAAAGCCATTAAGAGATCGATCTTACCCCACGACAGATCGATCTCCTAGGCATAAAATTTGCCCCAAATCATCCCCAAATTCAAATGCAGATCGATCTCATCAAGAGCCAAATCAATCTCCTACCCTCCGTCTATAAAAGGACCCTTGTGTTTTCCTGCATTTCATCTTTTCTCTCTCTTCCAAACCTCCATTTCAGTCGAACCCTAGCTTTCTCTCTCTTCCTAATCGCCCATTTCCATCTAGATCAAGAGTTGTGACAAGAAGAGAAGTTGTTCCTCATCTAAAGGAGAATAACATACTTGGAAATCGAAAGACGAATCGAATCGAGGCGTGAGTTGAGCATTCCACAAGTTCGGGTAATCTCTAAACTTCAATCCTTGATTTTGAAGTAATCTTTGGTGATTGTGAGCATGGGCATTATGATGAAATAGTTTGGAAATGATTAGAGATAGATGAAATTGTGATTTGGTTGGAGTAGAGATGCTATTACACAATTTGTGGTAAATTGGGATTTTTGTCTGTAAATTGGAATTGAGACAATGTGGTGAATTTAGCATGGAATATGGTATGAGAAATGTAAAATTTTGAGATGTAGTGGGTGAGAATGTGAGTTGTGATAGAATTGTGAAGATTAAGTTAATTGAGGTGTTAATGAGAAAATGAGCAAATGTGTGCTCAATAATACGATTGAGTTGGGTTTTTGATGTTCTTAACATTGTTTGGACAGCTCGGGAGTTCCAGAGTGGAATGCGAGGCTAGTCCGTGATACGAGGGAACGATTGCACTATACGAGGTGCAAAGAGGTAAGGGAAAACTAAACCATTTGTGTATGTGTTTTGATGAACTGTTTGTAGCATGAACCATGATTTGAGAATACAAGCATGTTTAGCGTTGTGTTGTGATAGGATTGCACACGATTTTTATAGCCAGTTGGAGCCATTATTTTATGAGTTTATAAGCTAAGTGTAAAATCGCTTTATAAACCGTTGAGTTTGCGTGAAAAGTAACTTGGGCTCTACATTAAGCAATATTGAGATTTGAGAAAATGTGTGCGTGTTTTGCCGGTTGGAACTCGGTTTTAATATGTTTTGTGTTGAGTACATGAATGTTTTAAATGAGTTTTATGAGAGAAAACCATTATGAGTTCTACATGAAGGCAAAACAATTTCTTTTATGATAATGACTAATGATTGAGACTTAGGCGTGTCATGTTGAATACATATCAGGCCTTGTTCTGGTAACATGTAAGTCCAATTATTCCTCCGCTTTGGTATCATGTAAGACCGATATAGTGGGCCGCCTGGAAACCGACCCAGGGACCACGGGATATAGTGGGCCACCTGGGAACCGACCTAGGGACCACGTGATAGAGTGGGCCACCTGGGAACCGACCCAAGGACCACGTGAGAGTGAACATGAGGCGAGGCATTGCTCTGGTAGCATGTAAGGTTGGGCCTTGTTCTGGTAACATATAAGTCCAATATACCATGCATACGACCATATTGTCGACTTTCCCTCTTACAAGGATGCCTGGGATGCGCACCCAGAGGAGATTATATATTTGATGTGACATGACGAGTTTTATATGAGTTTTATTGCCTAGTCTCGTTTTACACATGAGTTGTGTTTTGTGACTTTGTCACGTTCTAATTACTGAGATGATTTTATCATATATTTCGAGAAAAGCCATTATTGCATATATTTACACATGCTTGTGAATGCTCTATATTGAGCCTTTTTACCTTCATGTTTTCACATGATTTATGAGTTATGAGTTATGAGTTGATGATGTCTTAAGAACTTTCATGCTACAATTTCAATGAGTATACGGAGTTTCATATACAAATACATAATTGTGATGTGTGATATGATTTATATGACTGAGTTCCCTTACCCCCCTTACTGAGGGATTTAGAAGCCCACCCTATATTCTCTCTCCCCCTCAGATCTCTTCAAGTACGGATTAGAGGCTAGTGGAGGATTTGAGCTCCAGGCCATATTTTCTGTATTGAGGTATATATTCAATATTCATGTATCCAGACTAGAGTTATATTTACAGACACTTGGTGTACGATGATGTAGGGAATGTATTAGGATTAATGAAATTTGGAATTTAGTAATGTTTATGATATGATATATACACCTATTTTATGATGAGATCCTGAGGCATGATAAGTATGCTGATGTATGACACTGCACAGGAATGCACCCTTAATTGTGATTTGATGAGTAAAAAGTTTTATATTTGCCATATTTTCTGCATTTTCGGGGCGTCACAGATTCTCTTAGGCCTATTAACTTATTCTAAATCGATATTAAATTGATATGAGGCTTATGGTTCACAAATTTCCCCACTATGGCCTTTCATCAAGCCTTACTTATACTCATCCTCATAAATTCACTAAACTCACTTTATAGCTTCATTTACCCATTTCATATCATTTACATTACTCCAATAGCAACTTTAGCATACCGATAATTCATCAACTCATTTGACTTTCACTTTCTCACACTATCTTCAATCCATTTTCTAGGTTACATTAGTTTCTAACACAACCTAGGTGTTTCCAACCATCCATACTCATGCCAAACAACTCCAAAATCAATTAAATAGATAATGTACCAGAGTTGGAGTGTTAGAATCTTACCAAATCCAATTTCTCTTCTTGCTCCAAATGTCAATGCCCTTTGCTCTTTCAATACCCCAATATGGTTTTTGATTCCCAACTATGTTGTTCTCTTCCTCAAGATGAACAACTTTACTTCTAATGGTCTCTCTTCAGATCTTACTGGAATGGGTGTATTTTAGAGAGAGGAATCTAGGTTTTTGGTTGGAAATGGAAAGGGTGATGTTTTTCCTAAAATTTTTAGATTTTCATCACTCCTTTTATAGAAATAGCTTGAGGTGATCGATCTGCACTATGAGGAGATCAATTTGGTCCCCTTAAATCCCTCTTTTTCATGGCATTTTAAGCATGAGATTGATCTGTCGAAGCTTGAGATCGATCTGCTCCCAAACAGAGAGCTAAGGAGATCGATCTGGCCCCATTGGAGATCGATCTGCTCTATTCCATTGCCCAAATAAGAGCATTCTGGCTCTTCCAGATCGATCTAGCCTTCATATTTTCTAGATTTTCTACAGTTTTCATAGTGCAACTTACACCAAAACATCCTTAATTTGCTGCCATAGTCATTTTCTCGTTCATCCACCTTAATGACTTGAAAATGGCATCCATTCATACCTTATACACATTGAAACTTGTGTGCATTACTTGTATATCTAAAGGTCTAGTATATAAAACCAAATTGAAGCATTTATATTCATGCAACTTCCTTTCATTTACCACACTATTCATTTTGAGTTCCAATCACATTCATCACTTACAAGAACTCATCTCTTCATATTCATACACAATGAAACTTGTATGTACACTACAAATCATATTACACATATGTACATTGAATCCATGGACTTACATCAATTACACTTTACATTACAAGTCCATTAGCATTCATTGATCCAATTACACACGTTACAACTATACATATACGGGGTCTCACACTTTGCACTTGATATTGAACCATTGATCCATATTCCATAGTTCATACGATTTCACTAGAATGAAATTCATTTCTTCACCTTCACAAGGTGGCACCTGACTCAGATATTTAATTTCATCTTCCAAATTCAAAAACTCGTGAATTCAAAGTCTTGTTCATATCTCAACAAGAATAACTGACGATTCTCCTCTTAGAACAATCCACCGTGTGTAATGTGATAAGCTTCTATCAAAACTTCTCATAATCATTTATCCAATAATCGAATCAAAATGAATATGATCCACATCCTATATAACAAACATTGCAAATCTTCAATCCCCATTTTTGTTTCCTTGTAGTAAGATGCCAAATTCCATTGACTCCAAAAAAAAAGCATGCAAAACACATCCATTTCAATCATGATTGAGCAAATTAACTTCAATGCGATTCTGATTTTATTTAAATGGCTCTTAAGAACAAGATTAAAAATCTCACAACTCATCAGTTCTCAAAACATCAAGAATCAAATTCTAAAATGTTTAGCATAATTAGGTTAGCTAACACCACCTTATCAACTATCTATCTTATCTTCACAATTTCTGTACACTACCTCGATTGTTGGTCACTCTTTCCATGGTGTCTTAACCTTAAGTATATAACCTAAAGTCTCAGTTTTCTCTTCAACTTCCTAGCAAAAGTGGGTGCAAGAGCATGGTAGGATACAAGAGCTTTTGGAGTAGGAGGAAACCCTTGGTCTAGGGGTCAAAGCTCTAGATACACCGACTCTGGTATCTTATTCTACCCCCGATTCTAGAAAAAACCCTCTATCATCATATCTCCTACCCTGACTCCTTAATCTAGACTAAAATTCAGCTTAGGACAACTCCATGTCTTGCTTTATGAATTGTGCCCTCTAAATGGCTTCTGCATAAGTTTGTAGGTTCAGAGGTTCTAACCTACTTCAGATCAGCCCATGGATAAATTTAATTATCTTCTTCAACTCATTCCGGGCTATGTCAGGATCATATCGGAGGAGTACAATGAATTTCAACTTATATTGGTCCACTGTCATGTTACCTTGGACCAAACTCAGAAACTTTGTTCATTTCTTTCTCTGAGCACATTCCGGGATGTATTGCTTATTAAATGCCTTAAGGAAAATTTCCCCAATAATCTCCGAATGCGTAGCCAACAAAATAGTCTCAGCAGACGTCCATCATTGATCTGCCTCACTCTCTAACATGTAGGTAGCTAACGCTACCTTCTCAACACCACTGCACCGCATGTACTTGAACATCTTTTCCAATTTCAAAATTCGCTCTTTAGCTTTATCAAGGTCCTTATCTCCCTTGAAGACGGGTGGATTCATTTTCGTAAACTGTTTTAAATCGAGTCATATTCTTGTCCATCGGGTCTTGGGCTGGAGGCTGTACCACTTGAAGTTGGGGTGGAGCAGGTGGAGGAGGTGGTGGTTCAGGTACTTGCGGAGCTAGTGGTGGAGGATCTTGGTACCTCCTATGAGTTTCTTGGATTTCCTCCATTTCACTTCTCTACTTATCCATATTATACTCAGATGCATTCTAATCAAAATTGTACTCGCGTAATTGCGCCTTGCGTATTGCCTCATCGTACATAGAGATATTCTATGGTACCAGCCTGAATCTGATAGCTGGTCTCCATCCGTTAGTGAACTTACAAATATTTCTTAACTTCACTACTCATAACGTTGGGTCATACTTTTCTAGGGATATAAATCATAATTCATATTCATTGACAGATCAATTTCCTTGTGATAGACCCATAAATTCCATTCATAGTTTCCTTAATCTCATTCATTTAGTTCTCTATAACTATTGGGTCCTTTATCCTATTAAACAATGGCAGTCAGAACTTCTGAAACCACCTCATCTCGTGTAGCTCCTACACTTAACCCAAGTCATCATAATTCTACTGTCGAGCTACAGGAGCAGGCATATTTGTAGTTCTGAAACATCTTTACAGGTTGTGCGGGCGTATCGGGAGTAATCTGCCTGTCTATTCTTCCGTTTACCCCATCACTAACATAGCCTGCGTCCCAATTTTTTTCCATAGTATGTTCAATACTCCGCTCAATCTTAGCAAAGTGTATCTCAGTACCATCTGTCCTTTCCACAGGACTTGATGGAGCATGCTCAACATCAGTTTCAATCTCAGTATCATTTATGAGTCTCATATGCAACTCTGCATGATTTTCAGGCCTACCTTTGCGACCTCTAGCCCGTGATATAATTCCTCATGTAAACCAAACATTAAGTATTAACTTCGTTAGGTATACTTAGTCTACAACCAGACAAGCATAGACATTTGGGATGTAATCTTATCCTTATTATTAACACTGACAGTACTAGATAACCTTCGCTCTAATACTACCTTAAACTGTAACGACTCGTGACTTTTTTTTTGAAACTTCGGCTTGCAACTTAATCATTTATTCACTTAGGTTGTATTTCTGTTCATTGTCAATCCTCTTTCTTACTTTTTTATCCGTAATTATATTTAAGTTTAACATTTGGATTTCTATAGCTGATAGAAATTTCAACAGCATAACGGCTAAGATATAAGCCTACCCACCTGCAAATTCTCACAATATCAACCCTAGCTATCCATAACTATCAGACAGGCTTTCCAAGTCATCTCATCAAATCATTCTACATATTCCAAACACGTCTAGTTACTCCCAAAAATCAATCCTTAAAAATATTTCATTTCATTTATCCTTATACAGATTACATCTCGACACATTACTTTCAATAGATGTTTGTGCATACAAGTGGTCTGGTAAGCAGATAAAAATGTATACCTCACATATGTACAAAAGGTAGTCTAGGGAAGCTCGTATCGGCCAGCCTACGTCGTCTACGCAGCAATTATCAACTGTAGTTCACTGTAAATAATCTGAGAGGTGGAGGTGTGAGCTTTCAGGAAAAAGCCCAGTAAGAAAATACATTTAAAGTAGTCCTGATATGTAAAAGCATGCAAGAATCATTCACGAAACAAACTTTGCTTCAAAAAAATTGATCATAAGTTTCTTTTAGAAATCTAACATTTAGAAGATATGTAAAACTTTCTTTACGTGCATAGTCATCATAAGAAAATATGAAGCATGAGTTTCTTTAAATCAAATAACATGCTTAACTGTTACATAAAGTTTTCATCATTCATGAATGATTTCATAAAATCATCGTCATTCATAAACATTTCATAAAATGTAATTGTTCGTAAACATTTGTCATAGTCTCATAAAAACATAATCATTCATCAACATCATTATCAAATCATAATCATAATCGTGATCATAATCATAATCGTGGAGACTAGGCTATAACTAAGTCATGCGATACGTGTCATTCTCCGTAGAGAGTCATCATACCTATGGCCATGGTGGGGGGTTGTAGACTAGATCAGGGTCGTACAGCACTTTCATAAAACATAGGTAGTATCTATCTTTCTTACTTTCTCTAGCACTTAGCTAGGGCACGAGCACTAAGGGCACTCTCTGTACGGGAAACATTCATACGTGCTGCGCGGGCACGAGATACTACCAAAACATCATCATCATTAACCACAAGTAGCGAGACATCTACCACACAGGTAGAGTCAAGTGCTACAGGGGTCCTACGTACCGGCACTCAAGTGGTGGAGCCGGAGCACCACAAGAAGTAACCATGCATGAAGCCTATAGTCTCAAAAATTCTTTTCCCTTTTCTTAAATACTTTTGAAAATGTCAAAAGTTTCTTTCAAAGCATAAATATAGGATTTCAAACCATCATAAAACTTTCATGCATTTTCATACTTCAGAAAATTCGTTTCATAAACATAGATGTACTTAGTGAACATTTCATAAAACGAAATCATGTTTCGTAAATCGTTCCATAAGTATGAAAACAATCATAAATCATTTTAAAACATAACATTACTTCAAAAAAATATTTTTATCAATGCAATGAGTAAAACTAAATTAAATTACACCCCCTTACCTCGATTTCTCTGTACAGTTTGACTTTTCAAAATGCTGAGATTTTGCTCAGTTCGATTTGCCCCCGTTCAACTCTCTGGAGCTGCATATAATTATTTATCAAATTAAATACAATACTTCCATCAGTATTTCACTTTCATTGGGCTTAATTTAAACTATGGGACCTAATTACCCCTTAATGGGCCTTATAGTCCCTTAATGGGCCTGCCTCTATCCTAAGCTCGTTTCAACTCCCTTATTCAATCTTTAAAATTCATTTAACTATTTAGGCTCAATTACAATTTATGGGCCGTCCACTAGGTTATTAACAAGTTTAGGCCGATTGTCACATAAGCTGGGCCCATTATAGACGTTTAGCTGACTACATGGCCTACTATCACCATCACGTTATTTTAAACCTTTTTCTAATTTCTTTGGATAGTTCATAATATCATTTGCTATAGTCGATTTTTCAATTCCAATTATAACACAATTTATACAAAATTAATCCAAAAATTATGCGATTAATTTCTAACTCGTATAATTATACAAGTGGTAGCAAGTGAGATTCACTTACCCAAGATTTTGTGATACATGCAAATCGAGGTTGATTTGAACTCTTGTTTGTCGCCAATTATCATGCTATACATTTTCATAATTAATTGAGTCAATTTTTAGTCAGATATACATTCAAATAATTTTTTCCAAAAATTAAAAGATCAATTCTTGTCGCTTACTGGTTTATCCTTAGACCCGATGCGTCATAGAATTTTTTCCAATTTTTTTTCTCTTTTTTTTATTTTTTCTTTTTTTTTTTGCCTAAATCGACCGGTCTGGTTCAGCACCTACTCATTTCGCTCAACCGGGCCGAACCGGTTCAGTCTTCCCCTCGCCGTTTGAGCCTCTGTCGGGTGGTTCTTTGCCGACTTCCACTTCCAGCTAGTTCGTTTGGCCACGCGAAGCAAGGATCTAGTGGTGACCTCGCTTGGGTCGGCGGCGATGAGGCCAGTTCGTCCCTTTTCTCTTCCGACGTCTTACCCATTTTTTTCGTTGATCTGCGCTTTCCCTCGACCGGTGACCCGTCGCTAGCTTCTCCTGGTTGCGATGTCGCTCCTGGTTCCTCCCCTGCGCCGACACCACTCCACTTCTCTTCTCTCCTTCTTCCTCTCTTCTCCTCTTCCCTTCGCCTTCGGTTTCTCTTCTTCTGCGTTTTTTATTCCTTTTTTTTTTGTTTCTTCCTCTCTTTTTTTGGTTTCTTTTCCCCTTTTTTTCATTATATATATATATATATATATATATTCTAATATAATATAATATAGATGTAGTACTAAAAATATCTAATAATAAAATATTATTATTTAACAAAATATCTTTATAACAATAACACACACACATATATATATATATTTAATCAATTAAATATATATTTTTTTTATTTTTTTATTTTTTTATTTTTAAAATACATTTTCAATTTAACAAATGCATATATATATATATATATATATATATATATTCTTATAACATATTTTCATTTAATTTACCTTACCTTGTAGTGAAAATATTTTTATTTTATTGTCTAATTAAGTACAAAAAATTTTGCAGTGTTTACAAAAATAGAATTCAAGCCACATCAAAATCTATGCAAAACATTCAAATTCAATCCGTAAAAATTAAGTTGTTCAACTAGGCTAAAATCTCTAATTTTTAGAGCCATAAAATTTTGTCTACATTTTTCAATAATTTCGAAACTCCGAAATTCAACCTAAAATTTTATATCACAAATATACGAAATTTACGCATATTTATCTCTAGCAACAACAACAATTTTCCTTACCTTAGTGTCCTGCCAGAAATCCTCGGTGTTTTAGCGTGCAACTCAACGGTTTTGTGTTAATCAATCTGTTTTCTCGAAATTTCAAATCGATATTTCGACCGTCTTTTCCTAAATTTTTCTCCCAATTCCCCCAAGTCTTCTTTCTACTCCAAATATATATATATATATATGTATATATATGTATTTAATTCTAAATATATATATATATAAGAATTTTCCCTCTCTTTTTTTTACGTGGGTTTGAATTTCTCGCGCCTTCTTTTCTTCTTCCTTCTTCACTTCACCGTTCTACTATTCCCCCGATCTCCTCCCATCCTTCTCGGCTCGGCAACTCTGACACCACCATCATCACACTTCTAGGCACCGTCTTCTTTCTCTCTTACTACCGGTGTCAGACCCATATTTTTATGTAGCTTGTTCCTTATGATTTATATATGTACAGATATGTATTAAGTTATTTAAATCATAAGAAGAGTATTTACTAGATTTAAGTGTTAGTGAAATGCTTTAACACTTAAAAGCTACATAAAAGTCTAATGTGAGCTATGAAAGCCACAGGTTAAACCGAGTGGATTTAAATCATTCTGAGTGAAGAGAAGAACTTAAAATGAAAAAATATAGAGAGCTCATAAAGGAAAGTCAGTTTGATTTAGTCCCGAACACAGAGAACAAGAGTAAACGCTAAAAAGGGTAAAACGGACCTTTTTAACAATTTAAGGTATTTAAGGTATTTAAGGCATATCTATGTGAGATCTGAGAATTTTACACATATCCAATTATGTAATGTGAATTTGAAATGTAATTTATTAAGCTGAATGTAATGTACTCTTACATTAAGGTGGTATGGAATGAATTTCTAAGTGATGAATGAGTCATGAAAGAGATTTTATGTTAAGTGTTTAACCAAAGTATGAAACTATGAGGCTAGATCGATCTTGGAGAAGAGAGGATCGATATGGTAGGCCAAAAATGACAAGGAAGGAGGAATTTAAGCGAGTAGATCGATCTCCAATGGAAGAGGATCGATCTCCTTATGATTCTGTAATGAAGAGATCGATCTCATGAGGAAGGAATCGATCTCAAAATGTTTCTGTTATGGAGAAGATCGATCTCCTCAAGGAGCAGATCGATCTCATGAAGCATTCTGTAAACTAGAGATCGATCTCATAATTGGATCAGATCGATCTCATAAAGCCATTAAGAGATCGATCTCACCCCACGACAGATCGATCTCCTAGGCATAAAATTACCCCAAATCGTCCCCAAATTCAAATACAGATCGATCTCATCAAGATCCAGATCGATCTCTTACCCTCTGTCTATAAAAGGACCCCTGTGTTTTCCTGCATTTCATCTTTTCTCTCTCTTTCAAACCTCTATTTCAGTCGAACCCTAGCTTTCTCTCTCTTCCAAATCACCCATTTTCGTCCAAATCAAGAGTTGTGGCAAGAAGGAAAATTGTTGCTCACCCAAAGGAGAACAATATACTTGGAAATCGAAAGACAAATCGAATTGAGGGGTGAGTTAAGCACTCCACAAGTTTAGGTAATTTTCTAAACCTCGATCTTTAATTTTGAAGTAATCTTTGGTGATTGTGAGCATCGGCATTGTGATGAAATAGTTTGAAAATGATTAGGGATTGATGAAACTATGATTTTGTTGGAGTAGAGATGTTATTATGCGATTTGTGGTAATTTCCCTGCAACGTACAGAGTAGTGGCTAGTGGAGGACTTGAGCTCTAGGCCATATATTATATTGAGGTATAATTTATCTTTTCATGTACCCAGACTAAAATTGTAATTACAAACACTTGTTGTACAATGATGTATGGGATGTATTAGGATTAATTAACTCGGAATTGAGTAATGTATATGATATATGCTATCTTATGATGAGATCCTGAGGCATGATAAGTATGATGATGTATGACACTGCACAGGAATGCACCTTAATTGTGATTTGATAAGTAAAAAAAAAAAAGTTTTAAATTTGCCCTATTTTTCGCGTTTCTAGGGCGTCACAATCTATCTACTGGAAGTGGCTAAAACGTAAAGATGAGAGTGTAAAACATAAGATATGACACTTTTGAAATTTTGAAAAAAAAGTCAACTTGGTCAATGATTAAGGAAAAAGTCAACTATAGTTAAGAAAAGTGGACTTTTACCATAGTTGACAACCATGGTTAAAAATTAACCTAAGTATGGAGAAAAATTTGGAGAAAAATATTTTTGGTCAGAATACAAGATAATCATCCTTGAAAGTAAGGAAAATTTATTCGGAAGGATTCCGGATTAAATTTAATGGTTAAAAATGTAATGGACCAAAGTAAAGATTTTTAAAGCTCATTAAGATATACTAAGTGTAGATCGAATTTCTTAGGTCCCTTAGACCGAATTGTTGGACCGATTGATAGGCAAAATATTTAGACAATTAAAGGGCCGATGTATAGTAAAAATTTCAACCCGAAAGCCTATTAGGAAGGCCCAAACCGAGAGGCCCAATTGTAAGGCCCAAATGGATTAAATATCTAACCTTTAGTTAAAGTTAACTATGACTCATGTGATGACTATTAACTAAACTTTATGAAGTCAATTAAAATGGATGGAAAGTAAGGCTTAATGGCTAAGTAAATGGCTTATAAAATCAGCCACCACATTGTCTTCTTCACCATACCATTCTCGGCTACACAAGGAAACCATTGAAATACATTTATCTAAGCTTTCTCTCACTAGAAATCACTAGGATTTAGGCATATTTGGAACTTGCATTCTTCATGAAAGTTGTTCCAAATTGAGAGGAGAGTGACATATGTTGGAATTGGCTATCAAGAAGCCATAGTGTGCAAACCGTGAGGCTTCAAAGTTTTGGCCAAATGTGAACACAAATTATAGGTATAATTTCAAGCTTTTAAATTCATATATGTTAATGTATAAATGATTTTAAGTATATTGGTATATGTTTTAAGCATCGAAGCATATGGAATCACTATGAACATGGTTAGGCCGAGAGTGAGTAGTAATATATTGATGAATGCCCATATGATTTTAAGGCATAAATGAGTTAATATACATATGTTCATGATTATGGTATAGTTAGAATTAATCAATTTGATTAATTTATTCATGAATTTAGTTGGCAATCAAGGTGTTTGATAAAATGCCTAAATGAACAATGTAACGCTTAAGAACATTGCCAACCAAGTGTTTGTGAAAATGCCTAAGTGAATTGGCTAAATAAATGGACAAGGACGGCATGCCATGGTGTGACTGACGGCATGTGATGCTCTCGGCCATGGCATGTGGCCGAGAAGTCCAATGGGCCAAGCCTAATTGGTTTCAGCCCAATGTGATGTAATGGGTCTCGGATAAGCCCAATAAAAGTTGGTGAGCCCTACAAGCCAAATAGGCCCAACGAAAATAAATAGTAAAATAGAAATGGGCTTAAGGCATAGTTAGGCCCATTAAGTTTTATTAAAGCCCATTAGGTGAAATAGACTATATTTAATGTGAACTACAGTAGGAAAAGTGTAATTAACCTGATAAATGGTTATATGCAGCTCCAGAGATTAGTGGAGGAGTGAATTGGACTGCTGGATCGAGCAGCGTTGAGAAAGTAAAATTTCTCGAGTGATTATAGGTAAGGGACTTTTGTAAGTAGTTGAGATACCTGCACGTATTTTTGTCTGCTTTTACATTCACTTAAAAACTCTGAGGGTCAGAGAAAGTAAATAATAATTATTGTGACCCAATAGTGGTAAATTACAATTTTGCCCTTAGTTAGGAAAAAAGTCAACTTTTGGGAAAAGTTGTAAAATGCATGGAAACCACCATTTTGAGTGTTTTACTGCTGTTTAGCAGAAGAGTAAATAGATGGGCTAATGTTTTTAGGGTCGATGTGAATTAAGCACATTTTATAGTGCTGATTTTGATATTTTGAAAATCATCCCTTTTTAAAGAGCCATTTATCATATTATGTGAGAATAAATCGTGTTAGAGCACAGCTCGCACTTGATTTCATATCTTTTCCACATGTATTAGTGCTAATGTATGATTCGCACTGGATTTCCATGACATGCATGATAGAGTGCTGGAGTTATTACTCGTACTCAGTTTTATATGATTTATGCATGATAGAGTGCTGGAGAGATTAGATCGTACTCGAATTTTACATGAGATGCATGACAGAGTGCTAGAGCGTTGCTCGTACTCGATTTTTCATGATTTATACATGACATAGTACTTGAGTGATTGTTTGTACTTGATTTGATGAGTTTTGTGCATAGCATGGTATTGGAGTTATTGCTCGTACTTGATTTGAAACATGAACTATACATTGACCTAGTTGCTGGAGGTTTACTCGCACTAGAGTTTGATTTTGTGATGTGAAACAGTGTTTGAGCGAAGTGTCAACTGTGAGTCGCGTTCAAAGGTGCACACTTTATTTTATGTGATATATAAGACATGTTGAAAACCACCCTTGATTTCCTCGTGTAGACTGAGTGTCACACTATGAGATGTTCGCATGTGGATTTAGAGACGTGGTATTTATATTCCATGGTTTGAGGGCTAAGACCTATGGCAGGCACCACGACTATGATGTAGGGTCCACGGAGTACGTTATACCGTGCTAGTGGCATGGGATATACTGTACCGTGTGGTGTTGTGGAGTCGAGGAGGTTATAGCTGGCGGTTGTGATGGACTGACCCCCCTCCCGTTGCAGCAGTGATGCCCCGCACATTAGGATTCCGTCTAGCCTGGGATCACCATTATAGGATATGGCCCTAGTCCAGGATATTATTGCATTTCACCACAGAGTCTCACATGATATATCACCTGACTGATTTATTTATGATACGGATAGACCTGAGGGATGGATCGAAATCTGATTATTGTGTTGTGAATGATTTAAATGCCATATTTACTTTTATTCGAATATCCATGGCATTATTTATCTAAAAGCATTGTGATATTATAAAGATACATTATTTTGCACTAGATGCCTACATTTAAGAATGAAAGCATGATTTCTGTACATAGGATTTAATCTGTACAAGTATATATATATTTTTTAAAGACATGCTTTGAAAGTGAGTTAAGGAAATGATATTTTGAGGCATAGCATTATTTTGAGTAGATAGTGTAGATGTCTACTTGCTTGCCTGATTTCCTTACTGAGCTGTGAGCTCACCCCCTTTTCTTTTACATCTCTCTACAGAGCATCAGCAGTAGAGTGAGAGCATTTAAGGGATAGTATTCCTGTTGTTCGATGTCATTTCCTATCGATCGATAGGTATACATATTTTGTACGGTTCTGTATCTAAACATATAAATAGTACAGTGATGTATGCGATATATATTATGGGGAATGTATTTGTATCAGATTTTATATGAGCTCACATATGTTATAAAAGAAATTACAGTAAGTATATAGCGTATTGACTTATATGTATGTAAATGAATGGATGATATGGTAAAAGAGGATGCTGACATTGAATCACAGCCCAACCATTGATAAGGAGAAAGGTAAGTTAAAAACGCGAAAAATTTGTAGTGATTTAGTTAAGTCATGGAGGGTCGTGACAACTGGTCTTGCTCCCCCTCCGTCACCGCCGTCGGCCAGTTCTTCGAGGGAGAAAGCCCTCTGTTTTTCGACTAGCTCACCTCTCGGTTTCGTCCCAGCCAGCACAACGGCTTCCTTCTCCCTTTGCTTTTGTTTTCAAGGCGTACGCCCGATGCTTCTCCAGGTGTCTTCTCCTACAGCTACCGTCCTTCACCTATTCTCCTTCTCGGTTGTAACAGGCCAGACCAGAGGCTATGCCTCTGTTTTTACCTTCGTTCCCTTTTTTCTCAGCCAACACTTGTTCTCTCCCCTAGGCTTCTCTTTCTTTCTCTTGTTTTCACTTTCTTCGGCCTCAAGAATCTCTTTCGAGCCCTTCCAGCTGGCGTCGCCTGTCCCGGTTTCCTTCTCTCTTTCTCGCTCGCATCTCCCATTTTTCCTCGGGTTGTTGACCTTACCTGTTACTGGTTCGATTTTTGCATTAGCTTCAATTCTCCTCCAGCCTAAACGTATCTCCACTGCTTTTTCCTTCCTATTTTCTTTCTTCCCTTACTATATTTCACTCCAATTCTCTACTCTCTGTCTCTCCTATTTTCAGCTCTCGATTATGGTTCAACCACCCTTCCCTCTCGTGTCTCCTCCTATGCTCGGGTTTACCAACCTCCTGCTTATATTTCCTTTCTCCCATTTTTCCAAGCATGAGCAGGTTATAGTCTCAGAGGTGGCGTAGGTTGGCAGAAGGCATGGGAGGTATGGGATGCGTGTGCAGGATAGGTGTTGGTGTGTGCATGATTGGTGTAGGCAGAGGTTTCGGTGAACTACTTCAGTCTCTGTCATCTGTTTCCATCACTTCTGTGTGTGTGTGTATATATATATATATACTTATTTATTTCTTTGTTGTTTTGTTTTGTTATTATTATTATTATTATTATTATATATATTTATTATAATTTTATTATTATAATTATTATTATTTATTTATTTATTTTTTATATTTTTTATTTATCTATTTGTTTTATTTTATACCAAACGTACATTTTATTTCCACTTGTACGTTTTACGAACAAATTTACAGGGGAATTTTAGAGATTTACACATTTCCAGCTAGATAAGCATTTCTATCCATATTGATGTAAGTTGTTCATATATCTCAACATTCCTTTTTCAATAGCTATAATTCTGATTTTCTTTTTAATCCTACTAACATTTGAAGCAAGTCAAGCATTTTGAATCCATATTTATG
Source organism: Firmiana major (assembly GCA_033439115.1). Classification (NCBI taxonomy): domain Eukaryota; kingdom Viridiplantae; phylum Streptophyta; class Magnoliopsida; order Malvales; family Malvaceae; genus Firmiana; species Firmiana major. Next base: position 49,235,806 of record CM065905.1, read on the forward strand.
TAAGTTGTTCATATATTGTCTCAATCTTCCTTCAACTTCTTAATATACTATACATTTTATACAATGAATACAAATTGATTAAGATTTTTATCTTACAGATATTTTGCTACAAAGACAAGACAAAAATCGTTATTTGCTTGACAAAATTAAAAAGGTAAGCACTACAATATTTAATATAAATTATAATATCAAAATTTTTTCTAGTTAGTTCTTACAAATTTAACACTACATACAAAATACGTAGACTATTTTATTTCTATTTTTAGTGGAAAATCATTCTCTATCTGTAAGACCCACTTTGAGTAATGTATTCCTTATGATTCATATGATATACACACTTGCATATGTTGATTGAGTCATAGGAAGAGCTTTTGCTTGAATGAAATTGCAAAGAGAATGAATGAACATTCATGAATTCATGTAATGGCTAAATAAGGGCTAAAGTGGCCACTGACTAAACAAATGGAACCCAAAACCTTCAAATTGAATATAAGGACTCAAAACGTGAATTCTAAGTACCTTTTATGATTCCAAGCAGTTCACACAAGTTACATAGTATGTGAATCATAAGAAATGAACCTTTCCATGCTCTAAGTGGAAATAGAATGCAAAATGAGTAGTGAATCCAAGTTACCCTTGAAAATCTGGGAAAAATTACTACTGGAATGCAGCAGATGAAGGGCAGATCGATCTTAGTTCAAGGGGAGATCGATCTCATTGCCTTGAAATGCAATACCAAAGCATTCTGCGAAAGGGAGATCGATCCCTCATTCAAAGTAGATCGATCTCAAGTTGCTTCTGCCTAGCAAGGATTGATCTCATTCCCAAGACAGATCAATCTCTAAAGGATTCTGGCTAGCACAAATCGATCTCTTCTCAAGGTCAGATCGATCTCTAAAGTCTTTTCCCTGAGAAAGATCGATCCTATCCCATGAGCAGATCGATCCCACAGCCTGCAGATCGAATTCTGAAGGAGTATAAACAAAGGGGAGATTAATCTCTTAGCTTAGGAGATCGATCTCATTAGGCCAATTCTATAAAAGGGGGTCGATATTCAAGCTTTCTTCCCTGAAACATCAAACAACCCTCCATTGTCACAAAGAAACCTAGTTTTCTCACTCTAGAATATCACCCTTTCCAAAAAGATTTGACAAAAAGCTATTTGAGCAAAGTTGTTCATTATGAGGAGGAGAACAACATACTTTGGAATCAACATTTAACTTGTTGGATTGAAGGAGCAAAAAGGTCTTCTAATTTCGGACAAGAGAAAAGTCAAGTTAGGTGAGTTTTCAATACACCAACTCTAAGTATGTTTATCTAGATGTTGTTAGGAGTTGATTGGTGTATGTATTGTTGGTTGAAACTACCTAGAATATGATGAATCAACAATGACCTAAAAATGGGTTTAGCGTGAGAAAATGGGATATGGTTGATTTAATGATAAATGGATTATACTAATATGTTGGTGATGCTATATGCATGATCATGAGACGGTTTTGAACTAGTAAATGGAATTGGCTGAAGTTATGAAATGTACACAATAGGTGTTTGTAAAATGGTATGAATGAATTGAATTGTGAAGTAGAGGTATAATGAGTATTTGTTGATGGTTTGACGTTATTTTGAGCAGCTCAAGAATTCGACACATGAATCGAGGTTAGTCTGAGACCCGGGTATATTTCACCTCCTAAGGTGCAAGAGGTAAGGGATGCAACTGTTTTGTGCATGTGTTCTTTACTGACGAAAATGCTTTGGTAGTAAAATAATTTTATAAACGAGCATATTTCTTGAGAAAAGTGTTTAACTTAAGATTTATTACTTGAGTGCATGTTTTGTCGGTTTGAGCTCGATTTGTGATTTAAATGTTTTGCAAACAAATAAACTTTATATTTGAATGAGATTTGTAAAAAAAAAACTATTATGAGCTCTACGTGAAGGCGAAACTATTTTCAGCATAATAATGGCATGTTTTTTAGACTAAAGGCTCGTCATGATATCTACACATCGATGCGTCCGCTTTAGTAGCGTGAGATGCCTCTGTTTTGGTGACGTGAAATGCCTCCGCTTTGGTAGTGTGAGATGCCTCTGTTTGGTAACGAGAGATGCCTCCGCTTTGGTAGTGCGAGATGCCTCCATTTTGGTAACATGAGATGCCTCTGTTTTGGTAACGAGAGATGCCTCCGTTTTGGTAACGAGAGATGCCTCTGTTTTGGTAATGTGAGATGCATCCGCTTTAGTAGTGTGAGATTGTCACGACCCTTCGTAGCTTAACCAAAACCACTACAAATTTTTCACTTTTTACTTACCTTTCTTCTTCTCAACAGTTGGGCTGTGATTCAATGTTAGCATCCACTCTTACCATACCATTCATTATCATACATACATGTCAATATACTATCTACCGACTATAATTTCTTTTATAATATAAGTGATCTCGTATAAAATCTAATACAAATACATTCCCCATAATTTACATCAAATACATCATTGTGTTGTCTATATGTTTAGATACAATACCGTACAAAATATATATATCTGTCGATCGATAGGAAATGGCAGCGAAAACAAGAACACTATCCCTCACTTGTAATCACTCTATTGTTGATGCTCTGTAGAGAGGTGTAAAAAAAATGGGTGAGCTCACAGCTCGGTAAAGAAATCAGGAAAGCAAGTAGACATCCATACTATCTACTCAAAATAATGCTATGCCTCGAAAATATCATTTTCTTTACTCACTTTAAAAGCATGTCTTTAAAATATATACATATACTTGTACAGATTAAATCACATGTACAGAAATCATACTTAGTTCTCAAATGTAGGCATTTCATGCAAAACAATGCATCTTTACAATTTCACAATGCCTTTAGATAAATCATGCCATTTATATTCAAATCACAGTAAATATGGCATTTAATTCATTCTCAACACAACAAATCGGATTTTGACCCATCCCTCAGGTCTATCCGTATCATAAAATCAATCAAGCGATATATCATGTGAGACTCTATGGTGAAATGCAAAAATATCCTGGACTATGGCCATATCCTATAATGGTGATCCCAAGCTACACAGGCCTCGGTGTGCGGGGCATCACGGCTGCAACGGGACGGGGGTTAATCCATCACAACCACCAACTATTGTGAGAACTGAGAATTTGGATACATATCTAATTATGTAATGTGAACATGAAGTGTAATTTATTGAGCTAAATGTGATGTACTCGTATATTGAGGTGGTATGTAATGAAATTTCTAAGTGATGAATGAGTTATGAATGTGAAATTATCAATAGAGTAAACTATGGCAATTATATGTAGAGATTTTATGTTAAGTGTGTAACCAAAGTGTGAAACTATGAGGCCAGATCGATCTTGGAGAAGAGAGAATCGATCTGGTAGGCCAAAATAACAAGGAATGAGGAATTTAAGCAAGCAGATCGATCTCCAATGGAAGAGGATCGATCTCCTTATGATTCTGCAATGTAGAGATCGATCTCATGAGGAAGGAATCGATCTCAAAATGTTTCTGTAAAGAGAAGATCAATCTCCTCAAGGAGCAGATCAATCTCATGAAGTATTATGTAAGCAAAAGATTGATCTCCTCAAGGAGCAGATCGATCTCATGAAGCAATTAAGAGATCGATCTCACCCCACGACAGATCGATCTCCTAGGCATAAAATTACTCCAAAACGTTCCCAAATTCAAAGAGAGAACGATCTCATCAAGGACCAGATCGATCTCCTACCCTCCATCTATAAAAGAACCCCTGTGTTTTTCCTGCATCTCAAATTTTCTCTCTCCAAAAACCCCATTTCAACTGAAACCCTAGTTTTCTCTCTCTTCCAAAACCCTCCATTTTCGTCCAAATCTCAGGCAAAGGCAAAAAGGAAAGTTATTCCTCATCCAAAGGAGAACATACTTGGAAATCAAAGGACACATTGAATTGAGGTGTGAGTAGAGCTCTCCATAAGTTTTAGGTAAATGTTTAAGCTTTAACTTTGATAATAGGATGATTTTGGTGATTGTGACTATGGGTGTTGTGATAAAATAGCTAGGAAATTATTAGAGTTGATGAAATGGTGACCTTGCTGGAGTGATGATGATATTATACAATTTATGGTAATTTTGGGATTTTGGCTATAAATTGGAAGTAAGGCAATGAGGTGATTTTGGCATGGAATATTATGCATGAAAAATGTAGGATTCGAAATGTAGTGGATGAGAATGTAGATTAGGATAGGAATATGAGAAAAAATGAGGTTGTAGTATTTAACGAGAATATGAGAAATTATGTGCTCGGTGATATGATTGAGATGAATTATTGATGTTTTAACGTCGTTTGGACAGCCCGGGAGTTCCAGAGAGGAATGCAAGGTTAGTCCATCGTTTGGGGGAAACGATTGCACTATACGAGGTGCAACGAGGTAAGGGAAACTTAAACTCATTTGTGTATGCGATTTTGTAATGATATTGTAGCATGAAATGCGATTTGAGAAAACAAGCATGTTTTTATATCAGTCGTGAATGAATTATTGCACACGATTTTATAGCCGGTTGGGGCCTAATTTTTATGAGTTGTAAACTAAATGTGAAATTGTTTTATAACCGTTTTGAGTTGAAAAAGTGAAAAGTGATTTGGGCTTTACGTTAAGGCGTACTAAGATTTGTGAAATGTGTGCGTGGTTTTGCCGGTTTGAGCTCGGTTTTGACATGTTTTATGTCGAGTATAAAACAGTTTTGAGATGAGTTTTATGAGAAAACCATTATGAACGCTACGTGAAGGCAAAATGGTTTTATATGATAATGGCTATTACTGAGACTTGGGCATGTCATGTTGAATACACATCGGGCCTTGCTCTGGTAGCATGTAAATCCGGGCCTTGCTCTAGTAGCATGTAAGTTTGATATTCCTCCGTTCTAGTAACGTGAGATGACCCCGCTCCGCAGCAGCGATGGGTAGCATTGCTTTGATAGCATGTAAGACCGGGTCGTGCTTTGGTAGCATGTAAGACCGACGACTGTACGACTATGATCAAGTCTACAGCGAACCATGGCCATAGGTGTACTGTTGTCGATGAAATCCCTCGATTGGGGATGTCCGCCTAGGGGACGAGTTCAATCGTTTTGATGTGCCATGACGAGTTTTTATATGAGTTTTCTTTGCCTAGTCTCGTTTTACACATGAGATTGTGTTTTATGGCTATGCCACGTGCATTACTATTGTAGTGAATTTCATCACGTTTTATGAGAAAGACCATTATCGCATCCTATTTTCTACACGCTTGTAACCATGGTTTTGTGTTAAGCCATTTATTATCATGTTTCTACATGAGCTTTGAGAAATGAGTTGAAATGATGTTTTAATTATTCATGCTACATTTTCTACTGAGTTTATTGAGTTAAATTACGAAACAAAATGATTGTGCTATGCAAATTATTATTTTATCAATGAGCCCCTTACCCCCTTACTGAGCGATTTAGAAGCTCACCCTGTTTTATCTTCCCCCATATTTCTTCAAGTGAAGAGAGTTTCCCTACGACGTACAGAGTAGTGGCTAGTGGAGGACTTGAGCTCCAGGCCATATATATTGTATTTTTAGGTATATTTTAATATTTCATGTAACCAGACTAAAGTTGTATTTACAGACACTTAATGTACAATGATGTATGGGATGTATTAGGATTAATTAACCTTGAATTGAGTAATATATATGGTATAATATATAATTATGAGATGATGAGATCCTGAGGTGAAAGTTTGATAATATATGTATCATGATGTATGACACTGCATAGGAATGTACCCTTAATTGTGAATGGATGTGAAAAAGTTTTAAATTTGCCCTATTTTTTGCGCTTCTGGGGCGTTACAGAAGTTGGCTTAGTGGTATCATGTGTGTAAGAACAAAGACTTTAAGGTCTTGGGTTCGAACCATGTGGAACGCGAATTGTGGTATTTACCTCGATAAAACCGTGAGGGACCCTTGGGGCTTTCAAAGTGGACAATACGGATGAGTAAGGATGTCAACAGCAGTCGATGTCACAGCAGTCGATGTTGTAGGCCTAAGAGGGGTGGCCATGGCCGACTGGGCTGGGCCATTACAACTATAAACTCCTCAACTCCACAACAACACAACAACACACGGTATAATGTACTCCATGCCATTCGCACCGTACAACGTACACTCGTGGACGCTATCTCAGTGGATAATCAATACCACGTCTCTAAATCCACATGCAAACCTCTCATAGTGTGACACTCAGTCTACACGAGGAAATCAACATGGTTTTTCAACATGTCTTATATATCACATAAAATACAGTGCGAACATTTGAGCGCGACTCATAGTCGACACTCCGCTTAAACACTATTTCACATCACAAACTCAAACTCTAGTGCGAGTAAACCTCCAGCACTAGGTCATGCATAGTTCATGTTTCAAATCAAGTACGAGCAATCGCTCCAGTACCATGCTATGCACAAAACTCATCAAATCAAGTATGAGCAAATCTCTCAAGTACTATGTCATGTATAAATCATGAAATATCGAGTACGAGCAACGCTCTAGCACTCTGTCATGCATCTAATGTAAAATTCGAGTACGAGTAATAACTTCAGCACTCTATCATGCATGTCATGAAAATCTAGTGCAAATCACATATCAGCACTAATATATGTGGAAAATATATGAAATCAAGTGCGAGCTGTGCTCTAGCATGATTCATCCTCACATAAATTCAATAGATGGCTCTTTAAAAAGGGATGATTCTCAAAACATAAAAATCAGCACTATAAATTGTGCTAGTTTTCATCAACCAAGAAAACATTAGCCCATCTACCTACTCTTTTGCTAAACAGCAGTAAAAACACTTAAAATAGTGGTTTCTCTGCTTTTTACAACTTTTTTCAAAAGTTGACTTTTTTACTAACTAGGACCAAAATCGTAATTTGTCGCTATCGAGTCACAATAATTATTATTCACTTTCTCTGACTCTCAGAGTTTTTAAGTGAATGTAAAAGCAAACAAAAATACGTGCAGGTATCTCTAACTACTCACAAAAGTCCCTTACCTGTAATCACTCGAGAAATAATTTTACTTTCTCAACGCTACTCGATCCAGCAATCTGATTCGCTCCTCCACAAATCTCTGGAGCTGCATATAACCATTTATCAGGTTAATTATACTTTTCCTACTATATTTCACATTAAATACAATCTATTTCGCTTAATGGGCTTTAATAACTCTTAATGAGTCTAACTCTGCCTTAAGCTCATTGTTATTTTACTATTCATTTTTGTTGGGCCTATTAAGCTTGTGGGGCTCACCAACTCTTATTGGGCTTATCCGAGACCCATTACATCACATTGGGCCAAAACCAATTGGGCTTGGCCCATTAGACCTCTCGGTCACATGCCATAGCCGAGAGCTCCCATGTCGTCGGTCACACCACACCATGCCATCCATGGCCATTTGCTAGCCAATTTCACTTGGGCATTTTCACAAACACTTGGTTGGCAATGTTCCTAAGCTTCCCTTAGTTCATTTAGGCATTTTATCAAAAACCTTAATTGCCAACTTAATTCATCTATTAATTGATCAAATTGATTAATTCTAACTATACCATAATCATGAACACATGTACATTAACTCATTTATGCCTTAAAATCATATAGGCATTCATTAATTTATCACTACTCACTCTCGGCCAATTCATGTTCATAGTTATTCCATGTGTTTCAATGCTTAAAACATATACCAATCTACTTAAAATCATTCATACATTAACATATATGAATTTGAAAGCTTAAAATTATACCTAGTATATGCGTTCACACTTGGCCGAATCTTTGAAGCCTCTCGATTTGTACACTATGGCTCCTTGATAGCCAATTCCAACCTATGTTTGTCACGACCCATTTTTCCTAAAAACCCCTACAAATTTTTCCCTTTTTCATTTCCTTACCTGTCATGAACAGTTTCACTACTAACAGTTGGGCTATAAGTCGATGTTAGTCCCTCATGTCATGTTACTTACCTTAACATCTATTTTCCATATTTCATTTACATATCAATTTATTTTAACTAAATACATCCCCAATATTACAATCCGTGTACAGTATTGTGCTTCTATATGTTCAAATACAAAAATTAGACGAATGTGTATACCTGGTCTTGATAAGAAGCAGCGGATAACCGAAATGCAAGACTACTGTCGCTCTCTTCTATTGATGTACCCTGTGGGGTAGAAAATGAAAGGGTGAGCGAAACTTGCTCAGTAAGGCAATAATGTAAGCATGTAGATAACTAACTATACTATCTACGTGCTGATAATGTCATGATATAAAATCGTTTACATTTGGAGCATGAGGTAAGACTAAAACGATGCCACATGTATATATATCATATAAAAGAAATCATGAAATTGTCATAAAAAACAACCATGGAAAAATCATCATGTATGACATCTCATGCTCATCACGTTAAAACTTATTTGTTTCATCATAAACTCATCATGTTAAAACTTATTTGTTTCATCATAAAACAACCACATCAAGGCTAAACCCATCTCTCGGGAATACCTTGATTCATTAAATCGCATCTCATTTAAAAACATAAATCGAGATATTACCCCTCCTTCGGGTTTGTCCTGGTCTATTCAGACCATATGATATCATGTGAGGCATGTATGTTACTGTATGAAAATCGAGGACTATGGCCATATTATGTCCATGTGATCCTAGGCTACATGGATCCCGGTGTGTGAGGCATCACAACTGTAACGGGAGGTGGGGTCAAATCCTACCCGCCAGAATATCAAGTAACATCATCGAATCATCATGGCTGCATAGTACAGCGTACTCCGTGTGACATACACGGTACAACGTACTCCGTGGACCCATATCATAGTCTGGGGGTGCCTACCGTAGGTCTTATCCACCCCAATACTATGTCGATAACCAACCCATGTCTCAAAGTATACGTGCGAGCATATCAACTCTCTACGACACACAGTCTACAGGAGGTTTCCGTACGACTATATGCATGTCAACTCACGTCTAGTGCGAGCGAAGCTCCAGCACGACGATATGCATATCATGATATCTAAAATCTCGTGCGAGCGAAGCTCCAGCACAGTTTTTGTACACACACAAATTTATTGTACGAGCAATGCTCCAGTACGACTTTTTATGAGTAATAAATCAATGAAATTTAGTGCAAGTAAGACTCTAGCACTCTTTTTACTTGTGTAAATATGATAGGTGGCTCAATCTTGATAAAACATCTTTTAAAATCGTAACCGGTACAAACCTGTACCCTTTCATATAATTCATAAAATCAACAGCCAACCTATGTGTAAATTTGCTTAAACCAAAGCAATACATTCATATAAAACATCAAAACATGGAAATCATGCAATTTATTTGCCTTACTACCCTTTTTGTAAATTTTATTCCCAGGGGCAATATCATCTTTTTCTTTATTCACCCATACCCCGGGTTTTTGTAAAAATTATTATTTCGTTTCTAGATACTTTAAGAAATTCTAGGCCCGGTAAATCCCCTCGAAAATACTTATAGAAATCTCTATGAACCTACAAAATTCCCTTACCTCGATTCTCTGTACAGTCTGACTTTTCTAATTCTACCGATCACTCAATCCGTTTAGCCCCCAATATGTACTCCGGACCTGCAGATAATTATTTACCATGTCAATTTAACCCAATAAATATAATTCTCGCATTTACTACAATCGATTTAACTAATTGGGTCAATTTACTCTTATTGGGCCCGATCGCACCTTAATGGGCCTCGACCCATTTCTAGCCTGTTTATACTTATTAAATCCCTTCTTCGGGTCTATTGGGCTCTCAATACCCATTGGGCTTCGTTCCAAACTCTTTGGATAGCTCATATACTATTTACGGTAATTACTGTAAAATTTCGAATAATATTCCTTTTTATACAGAATTAATCCATAAAATAATCTTAACTCTGCATTGAGAACTCTAATTGTCGAAATTAAAATGTACTTACCCAATCCTATGTGGGGTATGAAAAACGGAGCTCAATCGGCTCTCGTTCGGGCTCACGTACACGATCTATCGTCGAACTGCACAATTTTATATTTAATTTCGGGTTAACTTCTGATTAAATATAATTTAAATAAATTTCTCGGAAATCAAATCGGTCACTTTTGATCTCGTATCGACTTACCCGAAGTCCGATGTATCCCCAAAAATTCTTTCCCTTTTTTCTTTTTGTCTTTTTCTCCCTTTTTCCTCTCTTTCTTGGCTGAACCTGTTTGGTCTGGTTCAACCCAGTTCAGACCGGTCCGGTTCAGCCGGTTCAGTCTGATTCGGTTTTCTTCTTCGCTGTTCGGAGCTCTGCCGGTCGGTTCTTCATCGGTTTCCGCCTCCAGTAGTTCTCCGTGGTAGTCCGATTCACAAATTTGGCCTCGGTTTCACCAACGGTGGCCGGAAAGTGGCCGGTCCGGCCTGTTCTCTCCTAGCCGTCGGTACCCATTTTCTTTTCCGCCGTTTTCGACGCCGTTCATAGGTTTTGCAGGCTGTGACCACCACCGATCGCGTCGTCTGCACTTTGGGAAGCCTCGACTGGGGTCGGTTGGGGCTAGATCGGCGTCGGTTGCCGCCGATCTTCTTTTCTCCCTTGGGTTCTCTCTCCCTTCGATTTCGCCACATTCTAGCGTTGGTGGGCTGCGTCGCCGGTACCAGGGAGGTCGCGCCGACGTCCTCTTCATTTTTCGGCCCTCACCTGGCCGATTGGTCGCCGGACAGTCGTCGGTGGGTCAGGTCTTCCTCGGTTGTTTTCGTTTCCCATTTTGCATTTTCTCTCTCTTCAACAAAACCCGATTTCTCTCTTTCTTGTTTTTGCTTTTTTTTATTTTTATTATTATTATTATTAAAATAATCATTAAAATATTCTAAAATATTCTAAAATATCTACTAATATATTATTTTATTCCAAACTAATTAATTTAATTTTATTTAATTTATTTATTATATTTTTTCATTTTCTCAGTATATTTTCTCTGCATTTTCGGGATATTGTCCCAAGTGACTTTTCGGTATTTCTAAAAATTTCAGATCTTGATCAATTGGACTCGAAATTTAATTATTTCTTCGTTATTAATCGAGATTTCTCAATCTCATATTTTTAATTAAATTTTCTTGTCTCAATTAATACCGAATTTTGATCTTTTGATCGTTTTGCCCTTGCACATGTTCAAAAATTTCATTTAAATCCTTCCTTTCACAAACACACTCATTTTGTGTTTTTAACTAAATTCGGGTCTTACAATCTCCCCCACTTAAGAAATTTGATCCTCCAAATTAGAACCAAGTTAAATGGATCCATAAACAACTCCGGGTACATCTATTGTATCATATACTATCATTCTCAAGTGACTTTTTTCGGAGTGTAATACTACCAACATACTTGACTAGGGAGCCTATATGCTCCATCTCCCACTCTATCCAAAATCTCAAAGTGACCAATGTAACGAGGACTTAGTTTTCCTTTCTTCCTGAACCTTATTATTCCTTTAGAAGAAGGTACTTTCAAAAATACGGACTTACCTATATCAAACTCAAGTGGTCTCAATCTCCTGTCAGCATAGCTCTTTTGTCGACTTTGAGCTTTTCGCAGCCTCTCACATACTATCTGAACATATTCGGAGGCTTGTTTAACCAGATCGGGAGCGAGCAACTGTCTGTCACCAACTTCTTCCCAACCAATAAGTGATCGGCATCTACGACCGTATAGTGCCTCATAAGGGGCCATACCAATACTTGAGTGATAACTGTTGTTGTAGCCAAACTCAATCAATGGCAAGTGAGCGTCCCATGAGCCTCTAAAATCCAGCACACACGCTCTCAACATATCCTCTAGGGTCTGTATAGTCATCTCTGACTGACCATCTGTCTGAGGATGAAAAGCGGTGCTAAAGCTCAATTGGGTCCATATCGCTTCCTGAAAATGTTCCCAAAAGTGGGAAGTGAAGCGGGCATCCCGATCAGAAACAACATTCACTGGGACTCCATGCAATCTCACTATCTCCCGTACATAAAAGCTCGTCAATGCACTCAAAGTATCTATAGATCTCATGGCTAAAAAGTGTACCGATTTCGTTAACCGATCTACTATCACCCATATAGCATAATGGTTCTTTCGGGTTCTCGGTAACCCCATTACAAAGTCCATAGTGACGTGCTCCCACTTTCATGTCGGTATCGATAGAGGTTGCAATAATCCTCCTTGTTTCTGATGCTCAACCTTTACTTGCTGACAAATGAGACATCTAGTAACAAACTCAGCTATGTCTCTTTTCATTCTCGACTACCAATATACTTTTCGAAGGTTCTGATACATTTTACCACTCCTTGGGTGTACTGTATATCTCGATGAGTGAGCCTCTGACAAGATCAACTTCCTCAACTCTGAATCCTTAGGAACACACATTCTATTTTCGAACCTTAGTATTCCATCTAAAATCAATTCAAATTATGTGTCCTTGCCCTTCTGGATTTGGCTAATCACATCAATACACCACTGATCATTTTGCTGAGCTTGTCGGATTCTCTCAATCAACTCCGGTTCTAATCTCAAGCTAGCAATAATCCCATAGTTTCTAATCTCAGATAGGGTCATATCCAAACTAAGGTTTGTGAATTGTTCCAATAACTCGTGCTCTTTAACCATCCTATGTGATACCAACTCGATACTTTTTCTACTCAATGCATCTGCAACCACATTTGTCTTCCCCGGGTGGTATAAAATTTCACAATCGTAGTCTTTGAGGAGTTCTAACCACCTCCTCTGTCTCATATTTAACTCCTTCTGTGAGAATAGATGCTTCAAACTCTTATGATCCGTAAAGATCTGAAATCTCTCACCATACAAGTAGTGGCGCCATATCTTCAATGCGAATACTAGAGTCGCCAACTCCAAATCGTGAGTGGGGTAGTTCTTCTCATGATCTTTCAGCTGTCTAGATCCATATGCAACTACCCTTCCATTCTGCATCAGGACACAGCCTAGTCATTGATGTGAAGCATCTGTAAACACAGAGTAGTTTCTCGAACTGTTAGGGATGGTGAGAACTGGCACGGTAGTTAATATGCGCTTAAGTTCCTGAAAGCTCCTCTCACATGCTTCATCCCATATGAACTCCATGTTCTTTCTCGTAAGTCGCGTCAACAGAGCAACCAATCTAGAGAAACCCTCTACAAATCTCCTGTAGTAACCAGCCAAACCTAAAAAACTCCTAATCTCTGTGACTGTCCTGGGTTGTTCCCATTGAACAATGGCCTCAATCTTGGATGGATCTACTGACACCCCATCCTTCGATACAACATGGCCTAGAAAGGAAATTTGCTCTAGCCAAAAGTCACATTTAGCCAGTTTGGCATACAACTTTCTCTCTCAAAGGGTTTGCAAAACAATCCTTAAGTGCTGCTCATGATCTTCCCTGGACCTTGAATATACCAATATATCATCAATGAAAACGATCATGAACTGGTCCAGGAATGGCTTGAATATCTCATTCATTAGAGCCATAAAATTTGTTGGTGCATTCGTCAACCCGAAAGGCATTACTAGGAATTCGTAATGACCATAGCGAGTGCGAAAAGCTGTCTTAGGCACATCTCCCTTTCGAATCTTCAATTGATGATACCCAGACCTCAGATCTATCTTGGAAAAGATCTGCGCTCCCTGAATCTGATCCAATAGGTCATCGATGCACGGCAAGGGTTATGACACGCCCTAAGGGTATGTGTCCGCAAGTGCACGGGTCGTCCAAGTAATAATGGGATTTGAGTCCCTAGATATCGTCCCACAGAGAAGTTGATTAGCCTAATTAACTACCGGTTAATCTTACCCTAAGTATATCCTAGCAAATTATGAAGTTCTAATGGGTGGTCTACAAGGCTAAAATTGAAATACTGAAAATAATAACAACTATAACATAAAGAAAATAAACCGAGCTAAAAGTACTTACAATACTTCAAGCAATTAAAAACAACAACCTACAAAAGAAAATTAAAACAGTTAAAACGAATTAACGCAATTAAAATAAAATGCAAATATAAAAATAAAGGAATTAATTAAACTAAAATTTAAACAAACTTAAAATGAAATGTGCATGCAAATTAATCTAATTAATAAAAAAATTACAATTTAAACTAACCTAAGATTTAATGAAGACTAAATTATAAATGCATAAAATGAGTTTAATCTAAATTAATTCTAATTGGAAAACCTATTACTAAAATAAAATTAACTAATGACAAAATTAAATCTAAATTCTAGACTAATCAATCGATTGAACTATGACTAATCATGCACATAAGAAATCAACTAACTAATCTAACTAATAAAATTGAAATTAATCTAACTAAAATGCATGCAAAATGAATTAAACAACATTAAGGGGTGAGCCAAAGGTGGCCTTAACAATTTAAACCATTCCCTCCCTTTACTGTTCATGTGGCATTCTTCTTTGTTGTTTCCAGGTGCTGCTGCTCGTTTGTCCTCTGGTTCTGCTCCGGTTTGTCCGCTTCTGCTCCAGGTATGCTTCAGTCTGCTTTGTCTTGCACTCCACTCCTGCCGTGCGGCTGCTCCCAGCTGTTGTCCTGCCCGTGTACTGCTATTGCTGCACTCCCTTGCATGTCCAGCTCACTTTCCAGTCCAGACCTCTGCTGCAAGTCGTCCTCGGCCAGTCCTGCCCAGTCCAGGTAAAAAAGTTTGCATTACAAATTTGCACCGTACATCTTCACCTCTTGTCCTCTACTGTCGCCTCATGCTCTACCCTGCTTTTCTCAACAGAATGCGCCAGCTTCCCTTACTCCAGCACCCATTAAATTGCAGCAGCCTTCAGTACCTGTCCTCTGCTCGGGACAACCTGCACAGTTCTATCGTCTGCTTCACTCTCTGCAAAATCAATCACACAGCAGCACCTCCCCGGAACCGAGAGCAACCAAAGCTTTGATACAATGAAGTAATGCACAATATGCAGAAAAAACTATGATGAACAGTATTAAAGGCTCGGGACAGAGCAGAACAGAGGAAGAGATTGGTCCCTGTCAACTGCAACAATGCACTCCAACGTTTTTTTCTCGGTAATGGAATCAGCAGCAGTCACACCCCGTTCCACTCGACACTACACAGCCACACCAACAACCATGACTTCACTGCGTTCTCAACAACCGGTAGCTGGGAATACCTCTCCTCTAAACTGTAATGTCTCATTTTCTACTCTAATAAACACAAGTAAACAGAATATTATGATGATAAAGCTGTAAAAAGAAACAAATCTGGAACAAGGGTAACGGGTTGAGCTTTATGGCTGCTGTCACCAGCCCCTCACACCCGAATGGAAACTAAGAATCATGGGAAGCAAACAACGGAAATAAACAGGAAAAGAACAAGAGAAAAAAAAAGGAAATAAAATTGATCAACGGGAGAGAACTTTGCATAAAAATAAATTGATAAAAACTTAATCATAGACTGGAAAGAGCTTGTAAAACCGAGAATGAAAGCATAGTGGATGGAAGATAATGTGAAATACTTAAAATAGAAATGGAACCATGAAGTTTTTCATAAAATAAACAATTAAAGGTTGACATGAACAGTAATTATGAAAAATAAAATGGTGGCTAACGGAAAAGAAAGCTTAAAAACAAGGAAAATAAATTCTAAATTTACCATAAAACTATTCTACCCTAACCTACACTACTCCTACTCCTACTCTCTACTTCTACCCTAAACTACTTGATTTTTCAATTGCCATCATGTTCTATTTATACACAAACATAGGGGTACAATGGTAAATTTTCATCCTAGATGAGTTGGCATTATTTGGCCACTTGTCTTCATTTGATTTGCTGCAGAGTAGATATTTCCACGTCATCAGTCTTTTTGTCCAATTAGCTGTGCGATGTGGCCCGATGTGTGTCTTCCAGAGGGTTGGCACAGTGTCCTTCGATCGTATCATTTCGAAGCAAATAAAATACAGACACCTAGCATCACGCGTGTCCAAACGACTGATGACTCGATCTGCAAATTGGAAGTGGTCCAGTCTCCTTTAGCTCATTTTCAGCCCAATTTTGACTGAAACGACTTAGTTTCATCTGAATTTAATTTATCTGCACATTAAAGAATTTTAATTAAATAAAGGGGATTATTAATAAAATAATATGGGGATTAAATAAATAATTAAAAAATTAAGCACTAATAATTCTATTAAAAATATAATTATCAGGATACTTATTCTTGATGGTAGCCTTGTTCAACATCCTATAGTCAATACACAGCTTAAGGCTCCCATCTCTCTTCTTCACAAACAATACCGGAGCTCCCCATGGTGAGACGCTCGGTATTATAAACCCCTTGTCCAGCATATCTTGCAACTGCTTCCTTAATTCCTCTAGCTCAACTGGAGCCATCCTATATGGTGACTTGGATATCGACTCAATTCCAGGCGTCAAGTCGATACCAAATTCCATTTCTCTATCCGGTGGCAATCCCGGTAGGTCGTCTGGAAAGACATCAAGGAATTCTCTAACCACTGGAATGTCATCCATATCCGGATGTGTTTTGTCCAAATCCACCACATACGCAATAAAACCTTCAAAATAACATTCACGTCATTTTATACCAATGCACTTTACTTATTAAAAAATTCAAGGTTTTATTTCCTCTCTTAAAATCTTACAACACATTCTTTGGGTAGAGAAAACTTAATGGACTTAGAACGGCAGTCTACGACAGCATGATTGGTAGCTAACCAATCCATTCCCAGGATTACATCAATGTCATACATATTTAACAAGATCAAGTTAGCTATTGCACACTTATCTCCTACCCTCACCTTACAATCCTTATACACTTGTTCAGCTAATTGGCTAACTCTCATCGGAGTGCTTATTAACAAAGTCCTATTTAGGTGTATAGGTTCTACAAGTCCTGTCAACTTTGATGCACATGCAGGTGATATGAAGGAATGCGTAGCAGCACAATCAAACAAAGCTATAACTTCCAAATTTAAGATCAAAATTGTACCTTTTATCACCTCGAAAGAGGTATCAGCTGATGCTTGGTCTATCGCATACACCCTGCCTTGACTCACAACTTGCTTCCCTTTTTCTTCAGTCGAGGCTCTCTTCCTTGCAAGAGGTGTAACTGTAGGAAGTCTCTCTGGCTCCTTACCCTCTGTGGAACTACCTCAACTGTCTCTGGGCATTCCTTTGTATAATGTCCAAACTTGCCACATCTGAAGCATCGTGTACTCTGAAGGTAACAGGGCCTACCACCATGATATCAGCTACATGCCCTACACTGATCCGTAGTCGGTCAGGCTCCACCAATCACTATACCCCTGGCTGGTGTCTGAGTAGGAGGCATAAAAGGTCTAGCAGCCTTTTTTGGGACTCATCTGCTTCTCTCTGACGCTTGCTCATAAATCTTCGACCAAACTTGGCACATTTGTCATCTCCCATTTTCCTCGGACCTTTGTCCTTACTCCAACTGAACTCAAAAATCTGCAGATCATAATCCTGCTCACACAATTGGGCTTGTCGCACAGCCTCTCTATACGTAGCGATATCAAATGGGGCCAACTTTGCTAGAATTGAAGGCTTCAGTCCATCCACAAATCTGCAGACCCTTATAGCTTCACTCTTGATAGAGTTCGGATCATATCGGCCTAGAGAGGTGAATCGTGACTCGTATTCGTCAACTGATCGATTCCCTTGAGTCAGATTCAGAAACTCCATCTGTAACCTGCGTCGAGTGGTATCTGGGATGTATTGCTCTCTGAAAGCACCCAAAAACATATCCCACGTGATAGTCATACCCTGAGCTCTCAACATAGGCTTGGTGGACTTCCACCAGTGCTCTGCTTCGCCTCTCAATACAAAGGCCACAAGCGCTACTCTCTCTGTAGCCGAACACCTACAAAAGTCAAACAGTTTCTCCATTTGACTGATCCAGTCCTCAGCCACTGTGTGATCTTTTACCCCGCTAAAAGAAGGAGGCTTGAAATCCATGAAATGCCTCAACCTCTCCATATCACAATCGTACCCATACCCCAAATCATCATCATCATACTGCTGTGGGGCTACTGGAGGAGGTACTGGTCGAATATGGGGATCTCGTGGCCTATTCGGTTCAAGTCATGCAGATGCAACATTCTTAGGTTCAGGTGCAGCTGCTGGGGGATTCGGTGCAGCCTGTCCCGCTGTACCAGGTGTACCCTCAAACTTAGCCATAATCTGACCCATCATGGTCATCATCGTGTGCATATCTTCCTCTAATCGAGCTATCCGAGGATCGGAAGCCTCTATCTGTTCCTAAGGCTCATGACTAGAGGATGATCTACTGTGCCTCTCAGTCCTGTCATTCCGCCCTTGAGCTCTCGAGCTCTCTCCCCTCTTGCGGTGTCTTTCAGGCATAGCTCACAAGCCTAATAACTTCCTGCATTTAGAACAAACTTTTAGCTCACTACCAGCTTCGTATACACATTTGTATCTAAATATCGCACAGTAACTTTGGGATGTATGTTTATTAGTCCTAAACATCGACTCACATCAGACCAACCACGCTCTGATACCAAATCTGTCACACCCCAATTCCGGGTGTCCTTCATCCATGCAAACATTTTTTATGGTTGGACTGTGAGACGATGCAATTACTAAAGTTTCATAGATTTTACAACGAAAATATTTAAAAATTTAATTCACACTCCCAGGTGTGTAAATATACAAAATTAGATTATATAATAATTATCCTTACATAACATCCCCATACCACTGTTCACATCTTCGACTTGTAACTGTGCGATACAACATATTAGATACAAAATACTCATGTGTATACCAGTTTTATACCTTTGCAACTGGTGGGAGCTATCCAACACAAAAAGGGATCCAGAGACCACCGCTTTCCTACTTCTCAATATCTAGAGGGGGGAAATAGTAGGGTGAGCAAACCACAGCTCAGTAAGGAAATGAATGCTAGCAGGTAGATATCGTACTACCTATATAGCCCATGCATGTGTAAAACAAAACCATGTTTTCATCATAAATGGAAATATCATCAGAAAATGTAGTAAACATATATTTCTCATTTGGCATTTTCATGAACACAAATATTCAATATTTCCACTTAAAACATGTTTCATAAAATAGTGCTCTCTCGGCACAAGTGATTAAATCAAAGATTATCAAATACACAAAAATCTCTTTTTTTTTTGAGTTCTCCTCAATTTCTTGAATCTCTGAGACAGGCATGGAATTTTTGACAATCAAATATCCATGACATATGGCCATAGTCAGTGATCCCAGGCCTCACTGATCAGGTGTGCACAGGGCATCACTTCGCCTAAAGGGGCATGGGTCCTACCCTCCAGCTCATCTCAATCAACCTCATCTCCTCATATACTCACGATATAAGGTACGTCATGTGTCATCTATACGATACTCATACTCACGTGCGTCCAGCACAGTACATAGTATACCAACGGACAACTACATAGTACTACGTACGCCCATGGACCCAAGCCTATACTCCAACTCCGATGGACTTTTTATCATGAACCATGTCTCATATACCAGGCGAGCAAGCAGAGTGACACACAGTCATCACAAGGCTCTAGTGTTGTATGAGTTATTGTTAAGGTCCAGCCCGTTTTGAGGCCATCGGCTGGCATACCCTTGGGTCCCAGACCCCCAAGTTTACCTCAACTCAGTGACAATATGTGCGAGCTAACACTCCAGCACATTATTATTATAAAACCATGTGCGAGTCACGCTTCAGTACAGTTTATCGAATCATGCAGACGTATGCGAGTCAAACTCCAGCATAGTCAGAATCATTAAAATGGGTGTGAGCTAAAGCTCCACACCATTTCATATCTCAAATCTGATAGGTGGCTACTTTCTCTTTTAAAACTCAAAACATGTTTCTTATGTAGCATGCCCTTCCATGCTAAAAGATGTAAAATTAGCCAACCTATCATTATCATTTCTCAATCACAGAAATCAATACAAAATTGAGAAAACATTGAAATCATGCATATCATGTTATTTCCTTACCCCATCCCATTTCTCAATACATATATATCATATTACATTTCATGCTTCCATATCATTTCATAGAATTGTAATGCCATTCTAATTCTAGCGATATATCTATGAAATTGCCATAAAATACGTACAAATATCTCTATAGCTAACACAGAGTCTCTTACCTTGAATCGTGCTCGTATTTCCTTTGTCACGTATGCTCCGTTCGGGATCCGGCGTGTTCCACGTTCTTCCAATCTACACGTATACATCATCAAGTTATTTTCTTTTTCCTTTTCTAAACCTTTCAAGCCCTTGAATCATATTTCACTTTTCCATTTGTATCACTTATCTCATTAACTATTCTTTAAGCTTTCCATAGATTTCCCTCTTCATAAATTTTCTCTTAACATTACTCACTCATCACTACAAATCATTTTTATCAACATTTTGCATACCATTCAACCCATACAATGTCTAGAATCCTTATTTAAAGCTTGAGGGTTGAAGAGCTTACCCCTTTACTTAGCCAAACTTGTGGTAGCCACAACTCCTTCTCTTGGTCACACCAATGTGAGATTTTTGGGCATGTTGTTCTCCTTGCTCCAAGGAATAACTTTCCCTTCTTGAGCTTCTTCCAAAACTGGCCAAAATGTGGTGATTTCTAGAGTGAGAAAGCTTAACTTTCCCTTCTTGAGCTTCTTCCAAAATTGGCCAAAATGTGGTGATTTCTAGAGTGAGAAAGCTTAGGTCTTGAGAGAAAAATGGCAGGTGAGGTTTGGTGGGGGAAGAGTTTTGAGTTTTCAATCCAATCCCGAGCTCCTTTTATAGATGTAGGCTTATGAGATCGATTTGGTCCTTATAGAGATCGATCTCTGCACGTTTGGTAGTCCTTTTCACCTAATGCAACCACTACCAGATCGATCTTCTCCCTTGATGAGATCGATTTGTCGAAGGTAATTTTTCCTCTTGGAGATCGATCTGCCTCTTATAGGAGATCGATCTACTACTTACAGAACCCTTAAGGAGATTGATCTGTCGAGTCTTGAGATCAATCTGTTCTCAAACAGAGAGTTAAAGAGATCGATCTTATTACCTTAAAATCAATCTTCTCATTACAGAATGTTAATCAGATCGATCTGGCTCCATTGGAGATCGATCTGTCTTGCCCCTTAACTCAAAATAAGGTCATTTTGACTCTTCCAGATCGATCTCTCATCCTATGAGATCGATCTGTCATTCATATTTCCAGATTTTTCTATAGTTTTTTACTGCAATCCTTACTCAAAACATCCTTAATTTGCCATCATAGTCATTTTCTCATTCATCCACCTTTGAGGCTTGAAAATGACTTTCATTCATACTTTATACACATTAAAACTTGTGTGTAATCCTTATATAACCAAATGTACACAATATATAACTAAATGGAAACATAAAGACTCGCACTACTTATGCAATTTCATTCCATTTTACTCCAATACTCATATTTCATTCCACTCACATTCATCATATATCAAAGTCCATTTCTTCATATTCATACTTAATGCAACGTGTACGTACATCGCAACTCTTATTACAAATGTGTACAGTAATCTTATGGACTTTTCATCACATATGCTTCACATTACTAGTACATTACAATACTTCATGAGTTCATTTACATATGTACAAGGTTAAAGCTATACGGGGTTTCACAAACTAGACCAAGGTCTGAAAATGAGTGGAAGGCTGCTGAAACAATTCCACAAATCAGCAAACCAATTCACGTTACATGCTCTGCCCTATTTTTCTTTCCCTACCAATTCAGCTATCAAAAGACCTCCATAAATTCTAGAATTTTCATATATGTTATAGAAGAGGTAGATGAAGTTTTTACCTGCAGGGATCAAGGTCTGTAAATGAGTGGAAGGTAGCTGAAAAAATTCAGCAAGTTACCAGACCCAGTCACGTTGCAGCAGTGAAGAAGACTGGAATACTTTGGTTTTTTCAGCTATCAAATGGCCTCTATAAATTTTGAAATTTTTATATGTTTTGGGGAAGAGGTAGAGGAGTGTTTTCTCTGACTAGACGTAGATCTAAAAATTGTAGGAAGGTAGCTGACAAATTTCCACAAGACAGGGTTGCAAGTGATGCCTGCGGCAGGGGAAAAGGGAACGAAGCTCTCAAGTTTGGCTGGAATGAAGAGGGAAATTGGTTTTCTCTTGGAAGCCAAAGGTGTTAGCTTGGTTTCGATAGGAAATGGGTAGGAAATAGTTTCTAGAAGGAAATTAAATAATTTATTTGTTAGGGGTTGTTTGGGTGGTGTAACATCATGGGTTTGTAGTCTTAGTTTTAGAAAATTCACTAATTAAAATCCTGATCAGATTTCTTCAAAATTTCACTTCTCCATTGTCATACTATATTTATAGTATGTCTCATAAAAAATTTGGGGTTACTTTTTTAAGAAACTTTTCATGAATGAGCTCATTTTGCATGATTAGGCCAATACGGAGCAAAATGGAAATAAGGTTTCGGTTAGCTTCGAAAATTCATTTGAGCCCTTAAACCTCCTTATTTCTTCATGATTTTTATTCCCCATGTCAATTTCACCTTATACCAATTTTCCATAGCCTCGGAATAATTTTTACGAATTTGAAGAATTTTATTCGGATTTATTTCCCTTATTAAGTCTGTTCTCCCGATTAAATTTAAAATCTGAATTCAACTATCAATTTCATTTCCAATCACTTAGTTTTCACTTCTACTCATCATTTCATGCATGAACATGATAATTTTAAGAAGTTCTCGGGTCTGGAACCTTACCTCGTTTTGCGTGCTATGGGGCCCACACTACAACCAATTTCTTTGATCGTCTACAGGACTGCAAAACATTACATAGGGCTATAATTTACTTCTCACAAGTAACATAAGATGGGAAAATTTAGGTTTCACAATACAGTTCAGTGTAGTACAGTGAAAATTACTATTTTCTCATAGTATCGGTATCACAAAATTACCATTTTCTCATAGTATCAGTATTACAGAAAACATTACTACAAAATATCAATTAAATCAAATGCAGTAAAATAAAACTCATTTTATTTCATAAAATTCTCTTCATCAAATCTCAGTTCAAATAAATCAAATAAGTGAGACATGACAGAATATTCATCATCAATAATCAATCAATAGGACAATTGGCCAATTTCAGTGACTCCGAGCAATCACGGACCAGGTGTGTCGGGATGTCAAGTACCGTGGGAGTGGTCAGCTACCCAATCGACTTTCTCATTTCACTATTTCACTATTTCTCAAAAAGGAAAGGTGTTCCTCATCCAAAGGAGAACAACATACTTGAAAATCGAAAGACGAATCGAATTGAGGTGTGAGTTGAGCACTCCACAAGTTTGGGTAATCTCTAAACTTCAATCTTGGATTTTGAAGTGATTTTTTTGGTGATTGTGAATATGGGCATTGTGGTGAAATAGTTAGGAAAGGATTAGAGTTGACAAAAATTGTGATTTTATTGGAGTGATGATGATATTAAGTAAATTGTGGTAAATTGAGATTTTTGTCTATATATTGGAAATTTAGGCAATGAAGTGATTTTGGCATGGGTATTATGCTTGAGAAATGTAGACGGTTGAAATGTAGTGGATGAGATTATGAATTTGATAGAGTCATGAGAAATGGGATAATTGAGGTATTTAATGAGAATAGGGGCAATATGCTCAATGCAGAGATTTGAAGGTTATGTGATAATGAGTTTTGATGTTTTTACATCGTTTGGACAGCTCGAGAGCTCCAAAGAGGAATACGAGACTAGTCCGTGATACGGGGGAATGATTGCACTATACGATGTGCAAAGAGGTAAGGGAAACTTAAACTCATTTGTGTATGTGAATTGTGAAATGTTGTAGCATGAATTATGATTGAGAAAACAAGCATGTTTTATGTGTTGTGAATGAGAGATTGCACACGATTTTATAGCCGATTGGAGCCCAATTGTTATGAGTTGTAAGCTATATGTGAAAATGTTTTACAACCGTTTTGTGTTTAAAACGTAAAAAAGAGATTTGGGCTCTACGTTAAGGCATACTGAGATTGAGAAATGTGTGCGTGGTTTTATCGATTGGAACTCGGTTTTAACATATTTTGTGTTAAGTACACAAATGTTTTAAATGAGATTTATGAAAGAAAACCATTATGAGTTCTACGTGAAGGCAAAAAGTTTTATATGATAATGGCGAATGATTGAGACTTAGGCGTGTCATGTTGAATACACATCGGGCCTTGCTTTGGTAGCATGTAAGTCCAGGCATTAGTCTGTTAACATGTAAGTTCGATTATTCCTCCACTTTGGTAGCGTTGGGAGGCCTTGCTCTGGTAGCATGTAAGTCCGGGCCTTGCTCTGGTAGCATGTAAGTCTGATATTCCTCCATTTTGGTATCAAGAGATGCCGCCGTTTTGGTAACATGAGATGACCCCCGTTCTGGTAACGCTGGGTGGCTTTGCTTTGGTAGCATGTAAGTCCGGGACTTACTTTGGTAGCATGTAAGACTGATAGAGTGGGCCACCTGGGAACCGACCCAGGGACCACATGATAGTGTGCATCAGGAGAGGCATTGCTCTGGTAGCATGTAAGGCCTGGCCTTGTTCTGGTAACGCGTAAGTCCAATATACCATGTTCACGACCATATGTCGACGTTTCCTCTTAAGAGGATGCATGCAATGCGCACGCAGAGGAGATATATTATTGATGTGCCATGACAAGTTTTATATGAGTTTTTTTGCCTAGTCTCCTTTTTATACACATGAGTTGTGTTTTGTGGCTGTGCCACGTGCATTTTATTGCGGTGATTTTTATCACATTTTAATGAGAAAAGCCATTATCGCATCATGATTTTCACATGCTTGTAACTGTGATTTATACTGAGTTATGTACTCTCATGTTTTCACATGATTTTAGAGAATGAGATGAGAATGATGTTTTATTAAGTCATGCTACATTTTCTAACGAGTTTTCAACTATGAGTTAAAATGATTGTGCTGTGCAAATCAATGTTTTATTGATGAGTCCCTTACCCCCTTCCTGGGCGATTTAGAAGCTCACCCTATTTTCTCTTCCCCTCAGCTTTCTTCAAGTGAAGAGAGTTGTCCCTGCGACCTACGGAGTAGTGGCTAGTGGAGGACTTGAGCTCCAGGCCATATATTATATTGTATTGAGGTATAATTTATCTTTTCATGTACCCAGACTAAAGTTGTAATTACAGACACTTGTTGTACAATGATGTATGAGATGTATTAGGATTAATTAATCTCGAAATTGAGTAATGTATATGATATGATATATATTATCTTATGATGAGATCCTGAGGCATGATAAGTATGATGATGTATGACACTGCACAGGAATGCACACTTAATTGTGATTTGATGAGTAAAAAGTTTTAAATTTGCCCTATTTTTTGCATTTTCGGGGCGTCACAGAGTTTTCTAGGTATCAGAGCTTAGAGTGTTTAGTACTATCAGTGTCGGTTAAGTGAATTAGAATACATCCTAAGTGTCTGTATAAGTCTGGTGATGAACTGAAATTGAAGATTGAGATTTCAATCGATTTTGATATGTACGCGCAGAAAACTAGTTGAGATTGAAAATGAGTGGACGACGAGGTCGTTCGAGGAGGCAGGTAGAGTCCCCTCCGCCACCTGCCCCACAACCTGAGAGTCCTAACTCTTGATTTAATCAGATCGAGACCGATGTGAGGCAGGGATTTGAGCAAATGGCAGCGCTATTTGCTCAACACTTTGGAGTTAATGCCTCGGGTACTACTCCTACATCACCACAGAGACCTACCGTCACTCAGCCTGATGACAGAAGTATGGTCCGACTGAAGGACTTTTTAAAAATGAATCCACCCGCATTTAGGGGAAAGAAGGATCCAACAGAGGCTAAGTAGTGGCTGACGGAGTTGAGAGTTATGGGGTGCACAGATGCTAAGAGGGTCAGTATGAGCTCCTATATGTTGAAAGGGAGAGCTCGAGATTGGTGGGGTACTACCCAGGGTATTCTGATGTCCCACCAAGATGTGATTGGTTGGGCAAAGCCCAATACGTACCACGAGCTGCCCAGATAAGGAGGCAAGCAGAGTTTTTGAGTTTGGTACAAGGCGACATGTTTGTGGATGATTATGAGAGCCAATTTACCGCTCTGCTAAGATATGACCCAGAGACCTTCAAGAATGAAGAGCTCCATACTGAGAGATTTGTATATGGATTGAAACCCATCATCAGAGATCGATTGATAGGGCTATTTATTACCGAGTTTAGAGATGCTCTGAGACGACCACAAGAGATTGAGAGGGGAATTGAAATTGTACAATCCCAGAATGAGTTCGGAGCAGTGACTAGGGATAAGGGCAAGAGGTCAGCGATGTCCCAGGCAGATGTTCGGAGAGGTTCCTTCAGGAGAGGAAGGATTGAGGTACAGAATGGCAAATTGGAGAGACCCAGAGCTTATCCTATTATCAAGGAGACCCCTCGATATGTTAGGCCTGAGACAAGTGTTTGCAGAGATTGTGGCCAACTGCATGAGAGGAGTTGTACTGGGTTGATCCATTGTCACGCCCCGAAAACGCGAAAAATAGGGCAAATTTAAAAACTTTTTACTCATCAATTTACAATTAAGGGTGCATTCTTGTGCAGTGTCATACATCATCATACTTATCATACCTCAGGATCACATCATTAGATAGTATATATCATATCATATACATTACTCAATCTCAAGTTAATTAATCCTAATACATCTCATACAATGTTATACATCAAGTGTTTGTAATTACAATAATTGTCTAGGTACATGAAAAGATAAATGATACCTCAAAACACAATATATAGCCTGGAGCTCAAGTCCTCCACTAGCCACTACTCCGTACGTCGCAGGGAAACCCTTTTTTTTACTTGAAGAAATCTGGGGGGAAAAAAACAGGGTGAGCTTCTAAATCGCTCAGTAAGGGGGCAAGGGACTCATTATATAAACCATAATGCACATCATAAAATATTTATTTGTATGTGAAACTCAGTACACCCATTTGAAATCATAGCATGAAAGTTCTCAAAACAACATTCTCATATCTCAAAATCATGTGGAAACATGAAGTAAAAGGCTCAATATAGAGCAGTAACAAGCATGTGAAAATAATGCGATAACGGCTTTCTCAATAAATGTGATAAAATCACTGTAATAATAATGCACGTGGCGCAGCCACCAAACACACGTGGCATAGCCACTGATTTAGATTCACACGTGGCACAGTCACAGAATAGGGTTTCACGTGGCAACAACCACCAAATATACGTGGCACAGCCACAGAATGGGGGATCTCATGTGGCAATAGCCACCAAATATACGTGGCACAGCCACAGAATGAGGGATCTCACGTTGCAACAGCCACCAAATATACGTGGCACAGCCACAGAATGGGGGATCTCATGTGGCAACAGCCACCAAATATACGTGGCACAGCCACAGAATAGGGGATCTCACATTACCAGAACGGAGAAGAATCAGACTTACATGCTACCAGAGCGATGCCTGGTGTGTACTCAAAATTACATACCTAAGTCTTTATCAATAGCCATTATCATATAAAACAGGTTTGCCTTCACGTAGAACTCATAGTGGTTTTTCTCTCATAAAACTCAATTAAAAATGTTTTGTACTCAACACAAAACATATTTAAAATCGAGTTCCAACAGGCAAAACACGCACACATTTCTCAAATCTCGATATTGCCTTAACGTAGAGCCCAATTCATTTCTCACACAAACTCAACGGTTTATCAAGCGGTTTCGCACGTAGCTTATAAACTCATAAAAACATTGGGCTCCAACCGGCTATAAAAATCGGGTGCATTCTCATCAAAACACAACATATCAAACATGCTTGTTTTATAAATCGCAAATCATCCTATAATAGTTCACAAATCACATACACAAATGGTTTAGTTTCCCTTACCTCTTTGCACCTCGTATAGTACAATTGTTTCCCCCTTGTCACGGACTAGTCTCGCATGCCACTCTAGAACTCCCGAGCTGTCCAAACGATGTTAAAACATCAATACTCATCATCACAGTAACCTCAATTCTCAAAATCGAGCATAATTGCTCATAACACCTCAAATCTCTCAATTCTCATAACTCTATCTCAATCCACAATTCACAACATCTCAACATCCTACACTTCTCATGCCACAATATCTATGCTAATTCACCGCATTGTCTAAATTTCCATTTATAACTCAAAATTTCCAAAATTACCAAAATTGCTAAATATCATCATCACTCCAACTACATTGTAATTTCATCAATCCCTAATCATTTTTCAGCTATTTCAACACAATGCCAACAACCCTTATCACCAAAATCATCTCAAATATCAAGATCGAGCTTTAGAAATTACCCAAAACTTATGGAGAGTTTATCTCTTGCCTCGATTCAATCTGTCTTTCGATTTCCAAGTAAGTTCTTCTCCCTTTGATGAGGAACAACTTTCCTTCTTGCCACAGCCTCTGATTTGGATAGAAATGGGTGCTTTGGATGAGTGAGAAAGCTAGGGCTCAGGTGAAAATGAGGTTTTAAAGAGAGAGAAAATGAAATTGCAGAAGAAAGCAGGGGTTTCTTATATAGACGGAGGGTAGGAGATCGATCTGGCTCTTGATGAGATCGATCTGCATTTGAATTTGGGGACGATTTTGGGCAATTTTATGCCTAGGAGATCGATCTGTCGAGGGGTGAGATCGATCTCTTTATGGCTTTATGAGATCGATCTGCTCCTTGAGGAGATCGATCTTCTCCCAAACAGAAACATTTGGAGATCGATCCCTTCCTCATGAGATCATCTTCTCTCAAACAGAATCATAAGGAGATCGATCCTCTTCCATTAGAGATCGATCTGCTCACTTACTATCCTCCTTCCTTGTCATTTTTAACTCACTAGATCGATCTCTCCTTCTCCAAGATCGATCTGACCTCATAGTTTCACACTTAGGTTAAACACTTAACATGTAAATCTCCAAATATAATTTCCACAGTCTACTACTTGGATTATTTCTCATTCATCACATATACATTTCACTTAGCTCAATAAATTACACTTCAAGTTCATATTACATAATTAAAATATGTCTAAAATTCTCAGATCTCACATCCTCCCCACCTTAAAAGAATTTGGTCCTCCAAATTAAACTCAACTAGTCAAATAGATGGGGGTATTTCTCCTTCATGAGATTCTCTAGTTCCCACGTTGCCTCTTCCATTGAGTGATGTTTCCATAAAACTTTCACTAATGGGATGCTCTTGGTTCTAAGTTTTTTCTCCTTTCTATCGAGAATCTAGACGGGTTCCTCAGTGTAACTCATGTCTTCTTGTATGTCAATCTCGTCATACTCTATGACATAAGAAGGGTCCGGGTGGTACTTCCTTAACATAGACACATGGAAAACATTGTGTATTATGGACATCTGTGGGGGTAATGCCAATCTGTAGGCTACCTCTCCCACTCTCTCAAGAATCTCGAATGGTCATATGTATCGAGGACTCAATTTTCCTTTCTTCATGAATCGCATGATACCCTTACTCGATGATATTTTCAGAAATACTGCATCACCAACATCAAACTCGAGTGGTCGTTTACGCACATCCGCGTAGCTTTTCTATCTACTCTGTGCAGTCTGTAACCTCTCACATATGAGTTTCACACTCTGTACAGCTTGCTCAACAAGCTCGGGAGCATTTATCTTTCTGTCACCGACTTCTTCCCAAGCTACAGGGGATCTACACCTCCTACAATATAGAGCCTTAAAAGGTGTCATTCCAATACTCGCATGATAACTGTTATTGTACGTAAACTCTGCTAGGGGTAGGTGATCATCCCATGATCCCTTAAAATCCATCGTACACGCCCTCAACATATCCTATAGGGTCTAAATAATCCTCTCTGACTGACCATCTGTCTGAGGATGATAGGCGGTACTAAAACTCAATCGAGATCCCATGGACTCCTAAAACTGGGTCCAAAATCTGGAAGTAAATCGAGAATCTCTATCAGAAGTAATACTCACTGGAGCCCCATGTAATCTAGCTATCTCGCTGACATACAACTCAGCTAAGGCATCCACAGTATCTGTGCTCTTGATGGTAAGGAAGTGGGCACTCTTGGTAAATCTATCCACTATAACCCATATAGCGTCACGACCTCTTCGGGTCCTCAGTAAACCCATAATAAAGTCCATAGTGACATGCTCCTATTTTACATGTAGGTACAGGTAAAGGTTGTAGTAGTCCTCCAGGCTTCCGATGCTCAGCTTTCACTTGCTGGCATATTAAACATCTGGCCACATACTCTGCCACGTCTCGCTTCATACCACTCCACTAGTACACCTTTCTCAAATCTCGGTACATCTTAGTACTCCCTGGGTGCATGGTGTATCGCGAGCAGTAAGATTCTCTCAGTATCTGTCTCTTTAAGGTATCATCGTCCGGTACATAAATCCATCCTCTGAATCTCAACAATCCATCCTCACTGACTGTGAGATCCAACTACGAACTCTGTTCAGCTTGGCTAACCATATCTATCAACCTCTGATCATTGCGCTGCCCAGTTCTAATCTGATCCATGATCCTGGGCTCTATCCGTAAGCTAGCCAAAAATTCAGTCTCTATCTCTTTAACTTTGATCCGGAGTTCGGTGAACTGCTCCAGTAAATCCCATTCCCTGATCATCATAGCAGATATCATACTCTTCCTGCTCAGGGCATCAGCAACTACATTCGCCTTACCTGGATGATATAGAATCTCGCAGTCATAATCCTTAAGGAGTTCCATCCATCTCCTTTGTCTCATGTTTAACTCTTTCTGATCAAAGAGATATCTTAAACTCTTGTGATCAGTGAAGATCTGGAATCTTTCTCCATATAAGTAGTGTTGCCAGATCTTCAAGGCAAATACCATAGCGGCTAACTCCAGATCATGCGTGGGGTAATTTCGCTCATGGTTTTTTAACTGTCGTGATCCATATGCGACCACTCTTCCGTGCTGCATAAGCACACACCCCAATCCTTGATGAGAGGCATCACTATATATCGAAAATCCCCCCAATCCCTCAGGGATAGTCAACACAGGTGCCGCTGTTAACCTCCTCTTTAATTCCTGAAAAATGAGCTCACATTGATCAGTCCATATAAATGGAGTCTCTTTGCGAGTGAGCTTAGTCAAAGGGGCGGCAATCCTGAAAAATCCTTCCACAAACCTTCTGTAATATCCTGCCAAACCAAGGAAGCTTCATACCTCCGTAACTGTCCTCGATCTTTCCCAGTTAAGCACAGCCTCCACTTTACTTGGATCCACTGATACTCCTTCCTCTGAGACTATATGACTAAGGAAAGCTATCCGATCCAGCCAAAACTCACACTTACTAAGCTTTCCATATAATTGTTTATCTCGGAGTATCTGAAATACTAACCAGAAATGTTGTGCATGCTCCTCATACGACCGAGAGTACACCAGGATATCATCAATAAGGACTATCATGAACTTATCTAGATAGTCTCTGAACACCTCGTTCATTAATCTCATAAACGCTGCAGGGGCGTTCGTCAATCCAAAGGACATCACCAGAAATTCATAATGGCCATACCTCGTCCTGAAGGTCGTCTTTGGAATATCTTCTTCCTTGATCCTTAATTGGTGATAGCCCGATCTCAAATCAATTTTAGAGAAGACTGAGGCCCCTCTCAGCTGATCAAGTAGATCATCAATCCTGGGCAGTGGGTATTTATTCTTCACCGTGGCTTTAGTTAATAATCTGTAGTCTACGCATAATCTGAGACTACCATCCTTCTTCTTAATAAATAAAACCGGTACTCCCCATGGCGAGATACTAGGTCTAATGAACCCTTGATCCAATAACTCCTGTAGTTGTTTCTTCAATTCCTCAAGTTCCACTAATGCCATCCTGTAGGGAGGTTTAGAGATCGGCTGAGTATCTGGTACCAAATCAATGGTAAACTCCAACTCTCTCTCTGGTGGTAAACCTGGTAACTCATCTGGGAAAACATCCAGAAATTCACACACCACAGGTATATCCTCAATCCTCGGATGTTCTCGATCATCATCTGATATGAGTGTTTCATAACCTTTACATGAACAATCATATTTAATACTCTCCAAAATAATATTAAAATTCTCAAATTGCTTACAAAATTCCATACGTCTATTTACTCAATATTTCAAACGTACACTGTAAGGTTCAGGTAGGGAGAAAGTTACAATCTTAGTGTAGCAGTCTAAACTCGCTCGATTGGTTGCCAACCAATCCATTCCCAAAATTACATCAAACCCTTGCATATTTAACATGATTAGATCTGCTAACATCACTCTATCTCCCACCTTTATTCCACATCCTCTACAGATTAACTCAGTTCTCTGGGATTCACGCATAGGGGTATTTACATGTAGTATATACTCTAAAGGTTCAAACTTCAAATTTAAACTACATGCAAAATGCTCTGAAATAAACGAATGCGTGGATCCTGGATCAATTAACACATGAGTCTTATGATTACAGACAAAGAGTGTACCTCTTATAGTTTCTACAGAAGTGTCTGCGGTCTCCTTATTTAGGGCAAACACACGTCCTTGTGTAACAGGCTTCTTCCATTTCTCAGCAGTGGCCCGTCTCTGGGGGTTCACTCTTTGAGGCTGTTGTCTAGTGGGCTCTGAAACATGTGGTTTCTGAGGTTGAGGGTAGTCTTTCACCATGTGACCCATGTCTCCACATCTAAAACATCCATGGATCAACCCAGTACAACTTCCTTCATGCATTCGGCCACAATTTTTGTAAAACCTTGTCTCATGCCTGACATCTCGAGGGGTCTCCCTAATGTTAGGGTAACCTCTGGGTCTCTCTAATCTACCCTTCTGCACCTCAATCCTTCCTCTTCTGAAGGAGCCTCTCCGAGCGTCTGTTTGGAAAATCGTGGGCCTCTTGCCCTTATCTCTATTCACCGCTCTGAGCTCATTCTGGGATTGTACCATTTCAATTCCTCTCTCAATCTCTTGTGCTCGACTCAGAGCACGTCCAAACCCGGTAAGACATAGCCCTATCAATCTATCTCTGATGATGGGCTTCAATCCATACACAAACTTCTCTGTGTGAAGCTCTTCATTCTTGAAGGTCTCTGGGTCATATCTCAATAGTGCGATGAATTGGCTCTCATAGTCGTCCACAGACATATCACCCTGTACCAAACTCAAAAACTCAGCCTGTTTCTTTCTCTGGGTGACTCGTGGTACATATTGGGTCCTAAAGGCTGTCTGAAACTCTTTCCAACCAATCACATCTTAGTGGGATATCAGAATACTCTGGGTAGTACCCCACCAATCTCGAGCTCTCCCCTTCAACATATAGATACTCATACTGACCTTCTCAGTATATGTGCACCCCAGATAATCAAATATAATTCTCAACTCCGTCAGTCACTCCTCAGCCTCTGTAGGATCCTTCTTTCCCCTAAATGCGGGTGGATTCATCTTCAAAAAATCCTTCAATCGGACCACACTTCTGTCATCAGGCTGAGTGACGGGAAGCACTGGGTCCATCTGTAGTGGGGGTATGGGAGGTCCTTGTGGTGGTGTAGGAGTAGTACCCGATACATTAACTCCAAAGTGTTGTGCGAATAGCGCTGCCATATACTCAAAACCTTGCCTCACATCGGTCTCAATCCGATTAAATCAAGAGTTAGGACTCTCTGGTTGTGGGACAGGTAGCGGAGGGGACTCTGCCTGCCTCCTCGAACGACTTCGTCGTCCACTCATGTTAGACCCCGTATATGTATAGTTGTAATGTGTAATGAATGTGAATGGACTTGTAATGTAAAGTATGATTGATTTAGGTCCATGGATTCAATGTACATAATGATAGTATGATTTTGTAATGTACACACAAGTTCCATTTTGTATGAATATGAAGAAATGAGTTCTTGCAAGTGATGGATGTGATTGGAACTCAAAATGAGTAG
The DNA here is from genome assembly GCA_033439115.1 of Firmiana major. Lineage (NCBI taxonomy): Eukaryota > Viridiplantae > Streptophyta > Magnoliopsida > Malvales > Malvaceae > Firmiana > Firmiana major. The sequence goes on from CM065905.1 coordinate 49,269,955, forward strand.
TGTGGTAAATGAAAGGAAGTTACATGAATATAAATGCTTCCATTTCGTTTTATATAGCATACCTTTGGACATACAATGAATGCACACAAGTTTCAAGGTGCATAAGGTATGAATGGATGCCATTTTCAAGTTATAAAGGTGGATGGATGAGAAAATGGCCATGGTGACAGATTAAGGATGTGTTGGTGTGAGTTGCAGCAAGGAAACTATAAGAAATCTGGAAAGTATGAAGGCCAGATCGATCTCATAGGATGAGAGATCGATCTGGAAGAGCCAGAATGCTCTTATTTGGGCAATGGAATAGAGCAGATCGATCTCCAATGGGGCCAGATCGATCTCCAATGGGGCCAGATCGATCTCCTATCTGTAATGAAAAGATCGATCCTCAAGCAGCCAGATCGATCTCCTTAGCTCTCTGTTTGGGAGCAGATCGATCTCATGCTTCAACAAATCGATCTTATGCTTAAAATGCCGTGAAAATGAGAGATTTAAGGGGGCCAGATCGATCTCCTCTTAGACCAGATCGATCTCCTCAAGCTATTTCTATAAAAAGAGGGCTGAAAATCTAAAAATTTTGGGAAAAACACCAATCTTCCATTTCTAACCCAAAAACATAACTTTCTCTCTCTAAAATCAGCCATTTTCAGTAAGAATTGGGGGGAGGCCATTAGATACTAAGTTGTTCATCTTGAGGAAGAGAACAACATAGTTGGAACCCAAAATCCCATTGTTGGTATTGAAAGAGCTAAGGGCATTGACATTTGGAGCAAGAAGAAAAATCAGAGTTGGTAAGATTCTAACACTCCAATCCAAGTACATTGTCTATTTAATTGATTTTGGAGTTGTTTGGCATGAGTATGGATGGATGGAAACACCTAGGTTGTTTTAGAAACAAATGTAACCTAGAAAATGGAATGCCTCTAGTGTGAGAAAGTATGATTTGGGGAGTTGGTGGTTTATGGGTTATGATAAGTTGTTAAATGAGTAATGTGGGTGATTTGGAATGGTTATGTGGAGTTATAATGTGGGTTTAAGTGAAATTGTGAAAATGAGTATGTATATGCTTGATAAAATGCCATAGTGAGGGAATTCATGAAATATGAACACTATGAGCTTAATGTCGATTTAATATCGACTTGGAATAAGTTAATAGGCCTAAGAAGATCCATAGACTTGAGTTATGGGTAATAGAATGAAACAAGGCCTTATGAACGTTAATAGAAACTATAGGTCGAATCGACTATAGTGAACACACGATTTCCTGTTATATGGATCAAATATAATGTGGAATATGATTATACGCAGTTTCGAAGAGTCCGGTGGAGACGAATCGAACCGTACGAGTAAGCAGCTTAAGGAAGTGGAATCACGCATCGCGATTCCAGGTAAGGGAATTTTGTAAGCATATAGAGGTACCTGCTTGTATTTTGTGGGTGTATAGGGCTTTTGAAATGTGCATGAGTTTATACAAATGTGTTTGAAGATGTATGAAAATTACTATGGGTATTTGGATGAGATTTACTTGTTTGAAATGGTTATTGAAAAGGGATAGTAAGGCTAATAATTGCATAAATCATGTGTTTTGAATGCTTTTACAAAACACAATGCTTTGATTTGAGCAAATAAAAGGATAGGCTGGCTAGTACTTGAATGATGTTGTGAAATAGCCCATGTGAGGCTCTAAGCATGTTTTGAGATGTTTTGAATGCATGTGAGCCGCCTATCGTGTGTATGTGATTTGATTCGCGCTAGAGCCTCACTCGCGTTGGATTTCAGTGTTTTTACTTGTGTGAAACGTGCTTGAGCTTAGCTCGCACTTTGATTTGAATTGTGACGATGTTTTATAAACCGTACTGGAGCTTACGCTCGTATGTGGATTTGAGTGATTTTTCTTATGCATATAACCGTACTGGAGCTATGCTTGTACGTGGTTTCTTCATATTTTAAGCATAAATACCGTACTAGAGCGTTGCTCGTACGAAGTGATTGGTTTTGATGCATGAATTCGCGCTAGAGCATAGCTCGCGCTGGTTTTCACACTGTGGTATGTATGAGGCCGTGGTGAGAGATACGGATTAACTCAGGGAACCCAACAGGCCTGACAGACCTCTTGAGTGGGGTGAGGGTGAGGGGCTAGGACCTGAATCAGGGAACCCAACAGGGGCGAGCAAGGCCATGAGGGGCTAGGACCTGGTATTGAGGTTACTCCCACGTGCTCTTGAGACTATAAAGGTTATACTCGGTATGGGGTAGATAAGACCTACGACAGGCACCCCCAACCTTGTTATGGGTCCGCGGAGTACGATGTACCGTGTATATCACATGGAGTACGATGTACCGCGTGGTGGTTACTTGATTTGAGAAAGTCTGGCGGAGAACTAACCCACCTTCGTACCAGCATGATACCCCGCACACCGGGATCCGTGTGGTCTGGGATGATATGTGACGATTGGCCAACGTAGTCACTTGAGATATAGTAACCTGTCTCCTTGCTTGATTTACTTACTACCACATGATTTTAAATCTCTAAGTGTGATTTGTGATTGTTTAAGGTAGACCCGAAGGAGGGGTCGAGCCTCGTGGAATTGATTTGTGAAATGAAAATGAGGTTGTGATTGTGAATTGATGTGATGAGATTTTATGTGTTTGAGAAAGAGTTTTATGACGTGGGTTTAAAAAGGAGGTTTCTTAATGAATTGCCCTTTTTATGAGTTTAAATGAGATTGAGCATGAGATGATTTATACATGATGTTTTTACCTTGTTTTATATGCCAATGTACATGATTTTGATACATGATATATATGTATACTCATATGGCATAGTTTTATTCCTCATGCTCCTACCATAAATGATTTATGCATAACACTATCAGCATGTAGATAGAGTAGTTATCTACCATGCTTGCATTATTGCCTTACTGAGCGTGTGGTTGCTCATCCCTCTCTACTTTCCCTTCCTATAGAGCGTGCATAGTAGCCCAGTGAGGACTGAGGCATTGTGGTTTTGGACATCCGCTGCTTCCATCGCCGAAAGGTATATACACAGGATTCTTTTTGTATCTAAACAATGTAAAAGCACAGTAGTCTTTTGAGTTGTAATTATGGGGGATGTAGATGTCAGTGAACATAACTTGTGTAAGTTAATGATTAACTTATAAATGTATGACATCGCTTTATTTAACTGAGAATGAATGAGATGTGATGTTTATTATTGACTCACTGCCCAACAGTGTGGTGGTAAGTTAGTTCACGACCGGGTAAGGTAACGGTAAAACGCAAAAAATTTTCAGTGATTTTCGGTTAAAGAGAATGAAATTAGGTCGTGACAACTCATTCTCTATCTCAACTCGTCTCCTGTGCGTACATATCAAAATCGATTGAAATCTCAATCCTCAAATTCAGTTCATGACCAGACTATTACAGACACTTGGGATGTATTCTATTTCACTTAACTGACACTGACAGTACTAGACACCCTAAGCTCTGATACCAAGAAAACTCTGTCACGCCCCGAAAACGCGAAAAATAGGGCAAATTTAAAAAAATTTTACTCATCAATTTACAATTAAGGGTGCATTCATGTGCAGTGTCATACATCATCATACTTATCATACCTCAGGATCACATCATTAGATAGTATATATCATATCATATACATTACTCAATCTCAAGTTAATTAATCCTAATACATCCCATACAATGTTATACATCAAGTGTCTGTAATTACAATAATTGTCTGGGTACATGAAAAGATAAATGATACCTCAAAACACAATATATGGCCTGGAGCTAAAGTCCTCCACTAGCCACTACTCTGTACGTCGCAGGGAAACCTTTTTTTTTACTTGAAGAAATTTGGGGGGAAAGAAAACAGGGTGAGCTTCTAAATCGCTCAGTAAGGGGGCAAGGGCCTCATTATATAAACCATAATGCACATCATAAAATATTTATTTGTATGTGAAACTCAGTACACCCATTTGAAATCATAGCATGAAAGTTCTCAAAACAACATTCTCATATCTCAAAATCATGTGGAAACATGAAGTAAAAAGCTCAATATAAAGCAGTAACAAGCATGTGAAAATAATACGATAATGGTTTTCTCAATAAACATGATAAAATCACTGTAAAAATAATGCACGTGGCGCAGCCACCAAACACACGTGGCATAGCCACTGATTTAGATTCACACGTGGCACAGCCACAAAATAGGGTTTCACGGGGCAACAGCCACCAAATATACGTGGCACAGCCACAGAATGGGGGATCTCACGTTACCAGAACGGAGAAGAATCGGACTTCCATGCTACCAGAGCGATGCCCGGTGTGTACTCAAAATTACACACCTAAGTCTTTATCAATAGTCATTATCATATAAAACTGGTTTGCCTTCATGTAGAACTCATAGTGGTTTTTCTCTCATAAAACTCATTTAAAACCGTTTTGTACTCAACATAAAACATATTTAAAACCGAGTTCCAACCGGTAAAACACGCACACATTTCTCAAATCTCTATATTGCCTTAACGTAGAGCCCAATTCATTTCTCACACAAACTCAACGGTTTATCAAGCGGTTTCGCATGTAGCTTATAAACTCATAAAAACATTGGGCACCAATCGGCTATAAAAATCGTGTGCATTCTCATCAAAACACAACACATCAAACATGCTTGTTTTATAAATCGTAAATCATGCTATAATAGTTCACAAATCACATACACAAATGGTTTAGTTTCCCTTACCTCTTTGCACCTCGTATAGTGCAATTGTTTCCCCCTTGTCATGGACTAGTCTCGCATTCCACTCTGGAACTCCCGACCTGTCCAAACGATGGTAAAACATCAATACTCATCATCACAGTAACCTCAATTCTCAAAATCGAGCATAATTGCTCATAACACCTCAAATCTCTCAATTCTCATAACTCTATCTCAATCCACAATCTCATTCACAACATCTTAACATCCTACACTTCCCATGCCACAATATCTATGCTAATTCACCACATTGTCTAAATTTCCATTTATAACTCAAAATTTCCAAAATTACCAAAATTGCTAAATATCATCATCACTCTAACTACATTGTAATTTCATCAATCCCTAATCATTTTCCAGCTATTTCAACACAATGCCAACAACCCTTATCACCAAAATCATCTCAAATATCAAGATCGAGGTTTAGAAATTACCCAAAACTTATCGAGAGCTTATCTCTTGCCTCGATTCAATCCGTCTTTCGATTTCCAAGTATGTTGTTCTCCCTTTGATGAGGAACAACTTTCCTTCTTGCCGCAGCCTTTGATTTGGACGAAAATGGGTGCTTTGGATGAGTGAGAAAGCTAGGGCTCGGGTGAAAATGAGGTTTTGAAGAGAGAGAAAATGAAATTACAGGAGAAAGTAGGGGTTCCTTATATAGACGGAGGGTAGAAGATCGATTTGGCTCTTGATGAGATCGATCTGCATTTGAATTTGGGGACATTTTTGGGTAATTTTATGCCTAGGAGATCGATCTGTCAAAGGGTGAGATCGATCTCTTTATGGCTTTATGAGATCGATCTGCTCCTTGAGGAGATCGATCTTCTCCCAAACAGAAACAGTTGGAGATCGATCCCTTCCTCATGAGATCGACCATCTTCCATTGGAGATCGATCTGTTCACTTACTATCCTCCTTCCTTGTCATTTTTAACTCACCAGATCAATCTCTCCTTCTCTAAGATCGATCTGACCTCATAGTTTCACACTTAGGTTAAACACTTAACATGTAAATCTCCAAACATAATTTTCACAGTCTACTACTTGGATTATTTCTCATTCATCACATATACATTTCACTTAGCTCAATAAATTACACTTCAAGTTCATATTACATAATTAAAATATGTCTAAAATTCTCAGATCTCACATCCATGGATGTTTAGATGTGGTGACATGGGTCACAGAGTGAAGGATTGTCCTCAACCTCATATACCACATGCTCCGGAGCCTACTAGACAGCAGCCTCAAAGAGTGAATCCCCAGAGACGGGCCACTACTGCAGAGAAAGGAAAGAGACCCGTCACACAGGGACGTGTGTTTGCTTTGGACAAGGAAATAGCAGACACTTCAGCAGAAACTATAAGAGGTATACTCTTTATCTGTAATCATAAGGCTCATGTGTTGATTGATCCAGGATCCACGTATTCGTTTATTTCTAAGCATTTTGCATGTAGATTAAACTTGAAGTTTGAACCCCTAGAGTATATACTACATGTAAATACCCCTATGCGTGAATCCTAAAGAAATGAGTTAATCTGTAGAGGGTGTGAAATAAAGGTGGGAGATAGAGTGATGTTAGCAGATCTAATCATGTTAAATATGCATGGGTTTGATGTAATTTTGGGAATGGATTGGCTGGCAACCAATCGTGTGAGTTTAGACTGCTACACTAAGATTGTAACTTTCTCCCTGCCTGAACCCTACAGTGTACGTTTGAAATCTTGACTGAATAAACATATGGAACTTTGTAAGTAATTGGAAATTATGATGTTACTTCTGAGAGTACTAAATATGATTATTTATGTGAAGGTTATGAAACACTCATCTCAGATGATGATCGAAAACATCCGAGGATTGAGGATATACCTATGGTGTGTGAATTTCTGGATGTTTTCTCATATGAGTTACCAGGTTTACCACCAGAGAGAGCTGGAGTTTACCATTGATTTGGTACCAGATACTTAGCCGATCTCTAGACCTCCATACAGGATGGTAATAGTAGAACTTGAGGAATTAAAGAAACAACTATAGGAGTTATTGGATCAAGGGTTTATTAGACCCAGTGTCTCACCGTGGGGAGCACCAGTGTTATTCGTGAGAAAGAAAGATAGTAGTCTCAGATTATGCGTAGACTACCGACTGTTGAATAAAGTCACGGTGAAGAATAAATACCCATTGCCCAGGATTGATCAGCTAAGAGGGGCCTCAGTCTTTTCTAAGATTGATTTGAGATTGGACTATCACCAATTGAGGATTAAAGAAGAAGATATTCCGAAGACGGCCTTCAGGACAAGGTATGGCCATTATGAATTTCTAGAGATGTCTTTTGGATTAACGAACACCCCTGCAGCCTTTATGAGATTAATGAACGAGGTGTTCAAAGACTATCTAGATAAATTTGTGATTGTCTTTATTGATGATATCCTGGTATACTCTCGGTCATATGAGGAGCATGCACAGCATTTATGGTTAGTACTTCAGATACTCTGAGATAAACAATTATATAGAAAGCTTAGTAAGTGTGAGTTTTGGCTAGATCGGATAGCTTTCCTTGGTCATATAGTCTCAGAGGAAGGAGTATCAGTGGATCCAAGTAAAGTAGAGGCTGTGCTTAATTGGGAAAGATCGAGGACAGTTACAGAAGTACGAAGCTTCCTTGGTTTGGCAGTGTATTACAGAAGATTTGTGGAAGGATTTTCCAGGATTGTCGCTCCTTTGACTAAGCTCATGCGCAAGGAGACTCTGTTCATATGGACTAATCAGTGTAAGCTCAATTTTTAGGAATTGAAGAGGAGATTGACAGTGGCACCTGTGTTGACTATCCCTGAGGGATCAGGAGGATTTTTCGTGTATAGTGATGTTTCTCATCAAGGATTAGGGTGTGTGCTCATGTAGCATGGAAGAGTAGTCGCTTATGGATCACGACAATTGAAAGATCATGTGTGAGATCTGAGAATTTCAGACATATTTATTGATGTAATAATAATTTGAAGTGTAATTTATTGAGCTAAGTGAATTGGGGAATGATAATTGGAGATATATATGTTAAGTGTTTAAAATAAATGTGAAAATATGAGGACAGATCGATCTGGGAGAAGGAGAGATCGATCTGGTGAGTTATAAACGACAAAGAAGGAGAAATTTAAGGAGCAGATCGATCTGGGAGAAGGAGAGATCGATCTGGTGAGTTAAAAATGACAAGGAATGAGGAATTTAAGGAGCAGATCGATCTCCAATGGAAGAGGATCGATCTCCTTATGAATCTGTTTGAGAGAAGATCGATCTCATGAGGAAGAGATCGATCTCCAAATGATTCTGTTTGGGAGAAGATCGATCTCCTCAAGGAGCAGATCGATCTCATAAAGCCATAAAGAGATCGATCTCACCCTTCGACAGATCGATCTCCTAGGCATAAAATTGCCCAAATCGTCCCAAAAATTCAAATACAGATCGATCTCATCAAGAGGTAGATCGATCTCCTACCTCTAGTCTATATAAGGAATCCCTGTTTTTCTCCTGTAATTTCACTTTCTCTCTCTTCCAACCCTATTTCCACCGAAAACCTAACTTTCTCACTCATCCAAAACACCCATTTCCGGCCAAATCAAGAGTTGTGGCAAGAAGGAAAGTTGTTCCTCATCAAAGGGAGAACAACATACTTGGAAATCGAAGGACGAATCGGATCGAGGCGTGGGTTGTGCGTCTCACAAGCTTTGGGTAATTTCTAAACCTCGATCTTGATATTTGAGCTGATTTTGATGATATTGGTGATTGTCATTGCGTTGAAATAGCTGAGAAATGATTAGGGATTGATGAAATTGCAATGTGGTTGGAGTGATAATGATATTTAGCAATTTTGGTAATTTTGAGAATTTTGAGCTATAAATGGAAATTTAGACAATGTGGTGAATTAGCGTAGATGATTTGACATGAGAAATGTAGGACGTTGAGATATTGTGAATGAGGTTGTAGTTTAGGGTAGAGTTATGAGAATCGAGAGATTTGAGGCGTTATGAGCAATTAAGCTCGATTTTGAGAATCGAGGTTTATGTGATAGTTGAGTATTGATGTTTTAACATCGTTTGGACAGCTCGAGAGTTCCAGAGTGGAATGCGAGGCTAGTCCGTGATACGGGGAAAACGATTGTACTATACGAGGTGCAAAGAGGTAAGGGAAATCTAAACCATTTGTGTATGTGATTTGTAAACTATTATAGCATGATTTGTGGTTTATAAAACAAGCATGTTGAGTGTTGTGTTGAGTTATAATTGCACACGATTTTTATAGCCGGTTGGAGCCCATTGTTTTATGCGTTTATAAGCTGAGTGTGAAATTGCTTTATAAACCGTCGAATTTGTGTGAGTAATGAATTTGGCTCTACGTTAAGGCAATATCGAGATTTGAGAAATGTGTGCGTGTTTTGCCGGTTGGAACTCGATTTTAGTATGTTTTGTGTTGAGTACAAAACAGTTTTCAAATGAGTTTTATGAGAGAAAAACCACTATGAGTTCTACGTGAAGGCAAACCAGTCTTGTGTGATAAGACTTAGGTGTGTAATTTTGAGTACACACCGGGCATTGCCCTGGTAGCATGTAAGCCCGATTTCTTCTCCGTTCTGGTAACGTGAGAATAACCCATTCTGTGGCTGTGCCACGTATACTTAGTGGCCGTTGCCACGTGAGAAACCCTATTGGTGGCCGTTGCCACGTGAGAAACCCCATTGGTGGCCATTGCCACGTGATACCCCATTTGGTGGCCGTTGCCACGTGAGAAACCCCATTGGTGGCCGTTGCCGCGTGATACCCCATTTGGTGGCCGTTGCCACGTGAGAAACCCTATTTGGTGGCCGTTGCCACGTGAGAACCCCTAATTAGTGGCCGTTGCCACGTGAAACCCTATCCAGTGGCTATGCCACGTGTGAAATTAAATCAGTGGCTATGCCACGTGTGTTTAGTGGCTATGCCACGTGTGAATTTAAATCAGTGGCTATGCCACGTGTGTTTAGTGGCTGTGCCACGTGCATTACTATTTCAGTGATTTTATCACGTATTTGAGAAAGCGTTTATCGCATTGTTTTCACATGCTTTGTTATTGCTCTAGAGTGAGCCTTTTTACTTCATGTTTTCACATGACTTGAGACATGAGAATGTCGTTTTGAGTACTTTCATGCTATGGTTTTCAAATGAGTTTCACATACAAATAAATATTTTGTGATGTGCATTTTGGTTTATGAAATGAGTTCCTTACCGCCCTTACTGAGCGATTTAGAAGCTCACCCTGTTTTCTTTCCCCCAGAGTTATTCAAGTGAAAAAGGATCTCCCTGCGACGTACGGAGTAGTGGCTAGTGGAGGACTTGAGCTCCAGGCCATATATATTGTATTTTGAGGTACCTTTTATCTTTTCATGTACCCAGATGATTATTGTAATTGCAGACACTTTATGTACAACATTGTATGGGATGTATTAGGATTAATTAACTTGGAATTGAGTAATGTATATGATACAATATGCACTATATTATGATAAGATCCTGAGGCATGATAATTATGATGATGTATGACACTGCATAGGAACGCACTCTTAATTGTGAATTAATGAATAAAAAATTTTAAATTTGTCCTATTTTCCGCATTTTCGGGGCGTGACATCATGAGCGAAATTACCCCACGCATGATTTGGAGTTAGCCGCTGTGGTATTTACCTTGAAGATCTAGCGACACTACTTATATAGGGAAAGATTTCAGATCTTCACTAACCACAAGAGTTTGAGGTATTTGTTTGATCAGAAGGAGTTAAACATGAGACAAAGGAGATGGATGGAACTCCTTAAGGATTATGACTGCGAGATTTTGTACCATCCGGGTAAAGTGAATGTAGTTGTTGATGCCATGAGCAGGAAAAGTATGATATCTGCTATGATGATCAGGAAATGGGATTTGTTAGAGTAATTCGCTGAACTCCGGATCAAAGTTAAAGAAGTAGAGACTGGATTTTTGGCTAGCCTACGAATAGAGCCCAAGATCATGGATCAGATTAGAACTAGGCAGCATAATGATCAGAGGTTGATAGATATGATTAGCCAAGCTGAGCAGACTTCGCAGTCAGATCTCACAATCAATGAGGATGGATTATTGAGGTTTAGAGGGCGAATCTGTGTACCGGACGATGATACCCTAAAGAGACAGATACTGAGAGAATCTCACTGCTCACGATACACCATGCACTTAGGAAGTACTAAGATGTACCGAGATTTGAGAAAGGTGTACTGGTGGAGTGGTATGAATTGAGACGTGGCAGAGTATATGGCCAGATGTTTAGTATGCCAGCAAGTGAAAGCTGAGCAACGGAAGCCCGGAGGACTACTACAGCGTTTACCTGTACCTACATGGAAATGGGAGCATGTCACCGTGGACTTTATTATGGGTTTACCGAGGATCTGGAGAGGTCGTGACGCTATATGGGTTATAGTGGATAGACTGACAAAGAGTGCCAACTTCTTTGCCATCAAGAGTACAGATACTGTGGATGCCTTAGCTAAGTTGTATGTCAGCGAGATAGCTAGATTACATGAGGCTCCAATGAGTATTACTTCTGACAGAGATTCCCTATTTACTTCCAGATTTTAGACCCAGTTTCAGGAGTCCATGGGATCTCGATTGAGTTTTAGTACCGCCTATCATCCTCAGACAGATAGTCAGTCAGAGAGGACTATTCACACCTTGGAGGATATGTTGAGGGTGTGTACGATGGATTTTAAGGGATCATGGGATGATCACCTGCCCCTAGCAGAGTTTGCATACAATAACAGCTATCATGCGAGTATTGGAATGACACCTTTTGAGGCTCTATATGGTAGGAGGTGTAGATCCCCTGTAGCTTGGGAAGAAGTCGGTGACAGAAAGGTAAATACTCTCGAGCTTGTTGAGCAAGCTGTACAGAGTGTGAAACTCATATGTGAGAGGTTACGGGCTGTACAGAGTAGACAGAAAAGCTACGCGGATGTGCGTAGATGGACACTCGAGTTTGATGTTGGTGATGCAGTATTTCTGAAGATATCACCGAGTAAGGGTATCATGCGATTTGGGAAGAAAGGGAAATTGAGTCCTTGATACACAGGACCATTCGAGATTCTTGAGAGAGTGGGAGAGGTAGCCTATAGATTGGCATTACCCTCACAGATGTTTGGAATACACAACGTCTTTCATGTGTCTATGTTGAGGAAGTATCACCCGGACCCTTCTCATGTCATAGAGTATGAAGAGATGGACATACAAGAGGATATGAGCTACACTGAAGAACCCGTCCGGATTCTTGATAAGAAATAGAAGGTACTTCGAACCAAAAGCATCCCATTAGTGAAAGTTTTATGGAAATATCACTCAATGGAAGAGGCAACGTGGGAACTGGAGAATCTCATGAAGGAGAAATACCCTCATCTATTTGACGAGTTGAGTTAAATTTGGAGGACCAAATTCTTTTTAAGGGGGGGAGGATGTGAGATCTGAGAATTTTACACATATCAAATTATGTAATGAGAACATGAAGTGTAATTGATTGAACTAAATATGATGTACTCATATATTGAGGTGGTATGGAATGAAATTTTAAGTGATGAATGAGTTATAAATGAGATCTTATGTTAAAGTGTGAAACTATGGGGCCAGATCAATCTTGGAGAAGAGAGGATCGATCTGGTAGGTCAAAAATGACAAAGAATGAGGAATTTAAGCGAGCAGATCGATCTCCAATGGAAGAGGATCGATCTCCTTATGATTCTGTAATGAAGAGGTCGATCTCATGAGGAAGGAATCGATCTCAAAATATTTCTGTTAAGGAGAAGATCGATCTCCCCAAGGAGCAGATCGATCTCATAAAGCCAATAAGAGATCGATCTTACCCCACGACAGATCAATCTCCTAGGCATAAAATTACCCCAAATCGTCCCTAAATTCAAATGTAGATCGATCTCATCAAGATTTAGATCCATCTCCTACCCTCAGTCTATATAAAGACCCCTTTGTTTTTCCTAGAAATGGATCTCTCTCTCTCTCCCAAACCTCCATTTCAGCCGAACCTAGCTTTGTCCCTCTTCCAAAGTCCCTATTTTAGTCCAAATCAAGGGTTGTGGCGAAAAGGAAAGTTGTTCCTCATCTAAAGGAGAACAACATACTTGAAAATCAAAAGACGAATCGAATCGAGGTGCGAGTTGAGCACTCCACAAGTTTGGGTAATCTCTAAACCTTATCCAAAGGAGAACAACATACTTGAAAATCGAAAGACGAATAGAATCGAGGTGTGAGTTGAGCACTCCACAAGTTTGGGTAATCTCTAAACTTCAATCTTGGATTTTGAAGTGATTTTTTTGGTGATTGTGAATATGGGCATTGTGGTGAAATAGTTAGGAAAGGATTAGAGTTGACGAAATTTGTGATTTTATTGGAGTGATGATGATATTAAGTAAATTGTGGTAAATTGGGATTTTTGTCTATACATTGAAAATTTAGGCAATGAAGTGATTTTGGCATGGGTATTATGCATGAGAAATGTAGAAGGTTGAAATTTAGTGGATGAGATTATGAATTTGATAGAGTCATGAGAAATGGGATAATTGAAGTATTTAATGAGAATAAGGGCAATATGCTCGATGCAAAGATTTGGAGGTTATATGATAATGAGTTTTGATGTTTTTACATCGTTTGGACAGCTTGAAAGTTCCAAAGAGAAATACTAGACTAGTCCGTGATACGGGGGAACGATTGCACTATATGAGGTGCAAAGAGGTAAGGAAAACTTAAACTCGTTTGTGTATGTGAATTGTGAAATGTTGTAGCATGAATTGTGATTGAGAAAACAAGCATGTTTTATGTGTTGTGAATGAGAGATTGCACACGATTTTATAGTCGGTTGGGGCCCAATTTTTATGAGTTGTAAACTATGTGTGAAAATGTTTTACAACCGTTTTGTGTCTAAAACGTGAAAAAGAGATTTGGGCTCTACGTTAAGGCATACTGAGATTGAGAAATGTGTGCGTGGTTTTATCGGTTGGAACTCGGTTTTAACATATTTTGTATTGAGTACACAAATGTTTTAAATGAGATTTATGAAAGAAAACCATTATGAGTTCTACGTGAAGGCAAAACGTTTTATATAATAATGACTAATGATTGAGACTTAGGCGTGTCATGTTGAATACACATCGGGCCTTGCTTTGGTAGCATGTAAGTCCGGACCTTGTTCTGGTAACATGTAAGTCCGATTATTCCTCCGCTTTGGTAGCGTTAGGAGGCCTTGCTCTGGTAGCATGTAAGTCTGATATTCCTCTGTTTTGATAACGAGATATGCCTCCATTTTGGTAACGTGATATAACCCCCGTTCTGGTAACGCTGGGTGGCTTTGCTTTGGTAGCATGTAAGTCCGGGCCTTGCTTTGGTAGCATGTAAGACCGATAGAGTGGGCCGCTTGGGAATCGACCCAGGGACCACATGATAGTGTGCATGAGGAGAGGCATTGCTCTGGTAACATGTAAGGCCGAGCCTTGTTCTGGTAATGCGTAAGTCTAATATACCATGTACACGATATGTTGACGTTCCCTCTTAAGAGGATGCCTGGGATGCGCACCCAGAGGAGATATATTATTGATGTGCCATGACAAGTTTTATATGAGTTTTTTTGCCTAGTCTCCTTTTTATACACATGAGTTGTGTATTGTGGCTGTGCCACATGCATTTTATTGCAGTGATTTTTATCACGTTTTAATGAGAAAAGTCATTATCGCATCATGATTTTCACATGCTTGTAACTGTGATTTATACTGAGTTATGTACTCTCATGTTTTCACATGATTTTAGAGAATGAGATGAGAATGATGTTTTATTAAGTCATGCTACATTTTTTAACGAGTTTTCAACTATGAGTTAAAATGATTGTGCTGTGCAAATTATTATTTTATTGATGAGTCTCTTACCCCCTTACTGGGCGATTTAGAAACTCACCATGTTTTCTCTTCCCCCTAAATTTCTTCAAGTGAAGAGAGTTTTCTCTTCGACGTACGAAGTAGTGGCTAGTGGAGGACTTGAGCTCCAGGCCATATATTATATTATATTGAGGTATAATTTATCTTTTCACGTACCCAGACTAAAGTTGTAATTACATACACTTGTTGTACAATGATGTATGAGATGTATTAGGATTAATTAATCTCGGAATTGAGTAATATATATGATATGATATATATTATTTTATTATGAGATTCTGAGGCATGATAAGTATGATGATGTATGACATTGCACAGGAATGCACCCTTAATTGTGATTTGATGAGTAAAAAGTTTTAAATTTGTCATATTTTTCGCATTTTCGGGGCGTCACAATCACACAGCAGTACACGTCCGGCTGGCACAGTTTTATCAAATCACTTAAAATCACGTGCGAGCGAGTCCGTGTAAGATCACATAACAATACACGTCCGGCTGGCACAGTTTTGTCCTTAAAGCATCTCAAAATCTCGTGTAGATAGCTCCATGCAAGATCACAAAGCAATACACGTCTGACTATCACGGATTTTATTTTTAAAATACTTAAATTTCGTTTTAGCGTGTAAAACAGATTAAAATGGGCTATTCTTGCCTTTTTCAGCTAAAAATTCATAAAACATAGTCTCGGGTGCAAATCCGAAATTTTAGATTTTTTCGTGATAATTTTAAAAATACTCTAATATTTATTTAAATACACTAAATATGCTATCTTGAAAAATCGAGGCAGATTTCAAGGTTCCTTAAAACTTCTTTCAAATTTCAAGCAGTAAAATTTGCCTAGGGATTTTTTACGTTCAGGCGTATCAAAATTTCGTCCTAAGGTTCGCAGTCTCCAAATACACAGTAAATATACGTAGTATAATTTCGACTGTTCACAGGTAATTTTTCAATAGCATAAATAAATATATATTTTTCTAAATTCATATCTACAAAAATCTTCGAAAATTACGTGTACTCATCTCTATAGCACACTGAAAATTTTCTTACCTCGTTGTCTACTTGCAATTTAGAATACTTTCACGTTTGGAGTCAATAGATCGGGTGTACTCGGTTAATTTTTCTTCTCAGAGCTCTTTTACCGGCTTTTCCGATTTTTCCTTGTCTCTACTCGGTATATATATTTCCCTTTTTTTTCTTGGTTTGAATTTTCCCGCCATTTCTTTTTTTTCTTCTCTTTCCTTCTTCTCTTCTTCCTCCTTCTCGGTTTCTACCTCACCCCCTCAGCATCCTCATCCTCTCCATCTTTTCCGGCACCACCATCATCCACCTTGGGTCTCGGCCATCATCACCATCTCCATTACTCTTCTTCTCTTCTTCTTCCCCGAGTTTTTCCTTCTTCTTCCTATTCTCCTTCTCTGTTTCCTTCACCTCCTCGGCATTTCCATCTTCATCACCACCGTTCTGCTCTGGCCACCAGTATCATCATCATTGTCTTTGCTTTTCAGCTACTATCATCATCGCCTTTCCCCTGCTTCCGTCTACTGCCTCTTTTTCTCTCTTTCGGTCCTGTTTGTTTCCTCTGTCACAGCCACCCCATGCTCACTCTCTTTCTCTCCCGAAAAAACCCTTTCGCTCCTTCATTCCTCAGCCTAACCTCCTTCTCATCACCTCACCCCTTGCCTTATGCCTCTCCCCTGTTTGCCTCTGTTCCCCTCTTCCTATAATGTTCATGTTGAGTTCTTATACCTCGGGTTGGCAGAGGCTGGAAGGGGTGCAGGGACGGTACAGACTTGGGCGAGGCAGTGGTGCAAGCTGGATGCAGGCCTGAGGTGCAGAGTGCGCAGACGTTGCAAGAGTTGAGGGCTGGCAACCTACAGGACGTGTGCTGAGGTGTGCAGGGCGCTGGTGGTTCGTGCAGGACTGGGCGGGACGTTTGGGTGCTGGCTGGTGAGCGACTGGGGGTGCAGAGGTGTAGGCTTTGCGTGGCCTGGGCGCAGGCGTCTGGATGATGCAGGGCGCTCAAAGGGGGCAGGCTGGTTTGCAGGGGAGCAGACGCAGGCGTAGGGGGTACTGGGCGCAGGGCGCCTGGCCTGCAGCGCACGGGGTGAAGGGGCAAGCGCGGGGGCGCGCAGGGCATCTGGCCTGCGTGTCCTGCCCAAAACGCCCCGTTTTGATTTTCTCTCTCTTTTTTAAATTTAAATTTAAATTTTTATTTGTATATTAATATATATGTATATTTATATAATCAATACAAATTTATAATTTATATTTACATTTATATCAAAATAAATTTATATATATTCATTTATAAATGTATATTTATATAATAAAAATATATTCAATTATATATACCTTTATACATTAAAGTAAATGTATAATCAAAATAAAATCAAAATATACATTTATACATATACATTTATATATTTATATATATATATATATATGTATATATAATCAAAATAAATATATATTAATATAACATAAATATTTATATATTTATGTATATATTTATATACTCAAAAAAAAATATATATATATATATACATATTTATATAATCAAAATAAATGTATATTTTTTTATACTTATTGTCTACCATATCATTACTATTATTATTATTATTATTATTATTAGTTTATTTTCATATATCGAATTTTTAATTTAAATTTTCGGCTCAACCTAATCTCTCTTTTTGACATAATTAATTTTAATTATCTGCAAGCAAATTGTGAATTAATTTAAATTGAATAAAGTTTAAGTCGAATTTTCAAAAAATTTGGAGTTTATATTTTTCTTTACCACTAAGTTAAAGTAGTGGTATAAAAAAAATTAAATTACTCGTAAGTTATTCGAGTTTAATTCAAAAATTACTTCAATTTGATTAATTTATTTTTAAGTTAAACTTGAACTTGAACTATTCAAATAATAAATCAAATCGAATTTAAATATTTTAATATTTTATTTGAGTGACTTACGAGTTTAATCAAATTTTTTAATATATTTTTATATTTTATTATTATTTTATTATTTTATTTTTATAATATATAATTAAAACGTGATAAATTAACTCAATTAAATTAAACTTAAATAGTTTAAATCTTTTATTCAATCACAGTTGAGTTCGCTGAGTGGACTTGATATCATTGCCTGATCAGTATTTCTAGCTGTCATCTATATGTAATCATCGCTTCCACGTCAACATCAAAATGGCACATTTAGATTTAGTCAACAAATGGCCCTTTGTAGGTGCAGGCGCAACATGGCCTGAAGTGTCCAATCACAATGAATTTTCATAATTTATGATTTCATTTTGGAAAAAGTAACAATCAATTAGATAGACGGCAAGATAAAATTAACAAATTTTAGTAACTGTCATAAGAATTAGAAAATAGTGATTAGGGACACGATAAAAATAATAAATTTTGGTAATTATCAAATAAATTAGATCGTAGTGACACGATAAAAATGACAATTTTAGTAATTATTAAAAATATGACACGATGAAAATAACAAATTTTAGTAATTATCATAGATATTAAAAATACAGACATGATAAAAATAGTAATTTTGGTAATTATCATGTAAAGTAATGATTTAAATATTTAATTTAGTAAAATAAAAAGATGTGAACTTATTTGAAATAATTAAAAAATATATAAAATTGTTTTTAATAATTGGATTAATACTCTATATAATGATAGTGAAATTTTATGACTATATAAATGATGTTAAATGATAATGTATGTCTTATTTTATTTATTTTTTACTTTCATAATATATTTAAAAGATATGTATCATCATCCTAATTTCACTTATGGAATTAAAAAACTCTACTATTTTTTTTATCAAAGGGGATTATTTATCGTTTTTTTATATCATTCATGATATTTGTTTGGATTGACCTCCACCACAACCTTATCTGCGTTTTATAGTAGATGTCTTTAAAAAATGCTTAATAATTAAATATACTTTCAATTTGTCAATGAAGTCTTGGCTTAGTAGTAAGGAAGAGGCCCTAAAATTTTAAGATTCCAAATTCGAATATTATCAAGTGTGAGATTTGTTTAGTTTGTTATATTATTTGCATAGTTTGTTAATTCTTAATTGTTAATTATGATTGTAACTTTGAATGAGAATATACTATTTAAAAAAATATACCTTCAATTTTATGTACAAAATAAGTATAAACCTCAAATGTTTTATTGCATTCAAATTAGTATAAAAAATTTTATTTTACTGTGAATAAATTTTAAACCTTTTAAAATAATGCAATTAAATCTGAACATACTAAATAATGCTAACTGTCGTTTGGACATTCTACGTAATAACTGACGTGGATAGTTTTGTGGATTGCCACGTGACATGCCACATATACAATAGTAATAGAAGTTAGTGTATTTAACATATTTGGATTTCTTTGCATAGTTTTGAAAGATTGATAATTTTTTTACAGTAAAATAAAATTTTATAAACTGATTTATATGTAATAAAACATTGAAAGTTTTTATCTGTTTTATGAAAAAGTTGATAGTATATTTGATTATTTAATAAAAAAAAAAGAATGTTTTAGTATATAATTTTTATTGTAAACTATTCTTAATTTATATGGTACCTTTTATGTAGAATTTTTTTTCATAAAAAGGTACAATAAATAGAACAGATTCAAACTTTAAACTTAACTATTTTTTAAAAAAAAAAAGATAAAAACTGTTGAATTAATATATTTTGAAATGACAAAACAAGTAAATTCAATAAAATAGAAATGATTTAAAACATGTTTAGAGGTTATCAATACCAGAAACTAAGTATTTAAGGATAAGAGATCGATCTGGTGAGATGAGAGATCGATTTCCTGGGTTTTATAGTATGAGAGATCGATCTCATGAGAATATGAGATCGATCTGCTAAAAGATTGAAATCTCAAAGAAACTGTATAAGATGTTGAGGAAGCAGAGATCGATCTGTAAGGGTTATAAAATCGATCTGTAAATTACAGAATGTCTGTGAGATCGATCTGGTCTAGGAAGAGATCGATCTCCTCTAAAACAAAGGATAAAGGTAGTAGATCGATCTGTAAATCGATCTATGCTCAAATAGAGAGTTTATGAGATCGATCTCCTCAAAGTCAGAGAGTTAAGGAGATCGATCTAGGGTGTTTAGAGATCGATCTCTTCTCTACGAGAATACTTGCTAGATCGATCTGGAGATCGATCTTGCCTCAAACAGAGAGATTGGAAGATCGATCTGCTGGTTCGACAGATCGATCTTCACTAACATTTTCAAATTGTAATATTGATCTTTACAAATATGAGATCGATCCCCATGCTTCAAGTTGCTTTGTAATCGCAGGAAATTAAACTAAGAGATCAATCTGGTCATAATGGGAGATCGATCTGGCACTCTACTGGAGGTTCCCAACGGCTCTTTCTGCAAAATCTTCAACGGGAAAAACAACATTAAATGCTCCAACTACCAATTCTGCTGTATAAAATCAAGCATTGAAGACACTGAAAAATAAGACACTATTGCTATAAACTCTGTATATTCTCAAGAATTCTTTTTCAACATTCTCTTTGTCTTCAAACATCATTTATTGATATTGTTGTAAAAATCTTTGTGTAAAAAGCTATTCTATCCTACCCTCAAAAGAAAGTTTTACCTTGTATTCATCCTTAATTCAGGAGAGAAGAGGAGAGTTCCTCTGTGAGATAATTTTGTAAAGGGTGAATATTTGTTTGTGTAAAAATGGTAGAGAGGTTATTTCTTAACCTGTAAAAGGGAGTTTGTAACATCCATTGATAGAGTGAAAGAAAGCTCTTAACAAGGAGGTCAAGAAGAGAGGACGTAGGCAAGAGATTGACCGAACCTGTATAAACTACTGAGTTTGCTATTTCATTCCCTTATCTTCTTTCAATTTATTGCATTACATTATATTAATTATTCTTTACTTGCAATTAGATCTAATTAAGTTTAAATTTGCCATTAACTTTAGAAAACCGATTCACCTCCCCTCTCGGTAGAGTCAACAAAAACAATTAATCATATTGGTTTATTTTTTATTTTTTTATTTTGTGATTTCATATTTGAGTTGGTCTCTCAATCGATTTGTTTGGATCTTAAATGTTTTTGGCTTTTCCTCTTTTTGGTCAGGAGACTACCATTCTTCACCAATATGCTGCAGGAATTCCCTCTATAAATTTTATTCAACATTCATATTAACATTATTGATTTAATTTAGTATACACATTTAGTCTTAGTTATTTGCTTACATATCATTTATTTATTCGTTATAGATTTTGTTTTAATTTTTTGTTTGATAATTTTAGCTTAGAACTTGGCAAACTCCATTGAGAAAATTGTAGCCAAATCTTACCCGTAGGGACATTTGGTTGGGGAATTTTAGATTCCTCGTAATTTTTGTTTTTAATACAATCACTCTGTTTGGTTATCTATTTTTTCTCACATTAGTAATCTAATATTGTCAACAGTATCAAGACGAGGGAAAATAGAGGGAAAAAAATGATTCTATCCTTATTCTAATGTATTTTAGAATTTTTGAGGGAACATTTTTTTTTCTATTTTGCCCATTATTAATTTTTTTGACTAATTCACTTGTAAACTTATCTAATATTACAAACTTAAACATATATCTAAATAAATCACATATTCTTAACATCATCATAAACTTAATAACATTTCTAATTTAAAATTAATTAATAAATCATATATTCTTAATATGATCATAAACTTAATAGTAGTTCTAACTAATAATGCATGTATAAAATGCTTATTCTTAATATAATCATGACTCCTATATATTTGTAGCTAAAGTAATGCACATTTATGTGCCCCTCATATGAACTTGACATTTTAGATAAATGAATAGCTTAACTAATTAAATAAATCAAAATAATTTACATATTAAATAAATTAATTAACTTGTGTTAAATAAATTAATATAATTTATTAAATGAATAAACTTAAATAATAATAAATAAATAAACATTTATATAAATATGTTAAACATAATTTTTATCAAAATGTTACTTACTTTAAATCAATTATTTATTTACTTTAATACAAAAAAATAATATAGTGCAATGTGTCATTTAGAAATCTTAAATTTTTTGAATCAAACATAGAAACAATATATTTTTCCGATCCAACTAAACATAAAAATTTAATATTTTTTAAAATTCATCAAATAAACTGATTTGGTGTACAAATTTTTCATATTTTTTTTTCTAACCCAACGCATGTTAAATTTATTATATTGGGACATAAGTGCTTCAACCTTCCTGTCTGAATGCGGTAGATTGCTAAAGAAGTACAAATCATAGAGAATCAAACAAGAGCAAACTTAATCAGTCCACCTTTTCTTATTTCTCCCGTCTCTCAATTAAACAAACAAAATCTTTATAAAGCTTTGCTTGATAGGAAAAATAGAGAAGGTTAATTCAATGATTATATTTCATAATATCTTTTTACTTTATAATTAATAAATTTGTTATATTTTCGAATTTTTATTTTTCTTACAAACACCAAATAAAGCCTAACAATAGATGAGAACAGGGCAAAAGACTGGGATGGGTAAACAAGCAGGATTCCATTTATAGGCATGTAAAGAGTTCATTTATGCTATTATACATACTCAAAATAAAACTGTCACATTATCTTTTTTCTTTTTTTTTTTAATTGAGAAATTCTTTGGGCAAAAAATCCATGCCCTTCTTGTTTGCTGATAAAAAACTTGATGTGTCATTTCCTTCTCAACTTGCCTTAGTGAGTTCTATCTTAATCATCTTTCTTCATCTTCTTCAACAATGCTGTACTTCAATAACTTCTTTTTCTTGCAAAAGTTCATCAGAAAGTACCATCCAATGGCGCCCACAGTCATCAGTCCACTAACCAAATATACAATTTTAGTGGCAATTACCATAATGAGTATAAGGAATGATGATGGTATGAGACACATAAGTACCAGTCCTGGAATCCTCAGAGGAACCCTGTAAGGTCTTTTTATCTCGGGCAACTTTCTCCTCAGCCAAATAAAAGATGCAAATTCCAGGAGCATTCCCAAACTGTACAAGAAATTTGCTGAAGATATGATATCGGTGAAATCCATATACGACATACCAATTGTGATCAAAGTTGAAAGCAGTATCCCCACCCAAGGAGTGTTGAACCATTTGGATCTGGAACCAAAAAACTTGGGCAAAATGGCTAAATTTGCCATGCCCTCGAGTTGATAAGCACAGCTGCTTAACTGAGCTTCAAATAAACCAATTGCTGATAACACAGCGCCAACTTCAATCCAGAATTTCAGCCACTTGCCTGCAATCATCCCTGCAGCGTCAGCATGAAATCCGGATTCCCAAGCAGTTTGATCAACAGAAACAGCCCCAATGACTGCAAAGAGTGGAACCAGGTACGCTACGCAAGTGAAAATCACTGCCACAAGAAGAGCCCGAGGAAACGTCTTCTGGGGTTTATCTACTTCTCCGGCAAGAGTACTAACACTGTCCCAAAAGTTCAAATTCCAGAAAAGGGTATTGAAAAACAGATTCCAGTCCCTTTTAACACCTTTCTGGCCTAAGCTAAGCCATCTATGGGGATGGATCCTGGGGATTGCTATGAGGGACATTAGAATAAAAGGCAAAAGCGAAACAACACCAAGCAAAACAGCAGCCCAACCAACAATGGATAACCCGGTATAGTTTACAAAAGATAATATTAATGTTGAAATCAGAATAGAAATCTGCCGAGGCCAGCCTGACTCCAGAGGATGGATAATCTTCTTCATATAGTCTATGCACAGAACTGGAAAAGCCGCGATGTTAATGACACCACTCAAGAATTTCCAAGATCCCATAAGGGAGCCAAAGAATGGACCAAAAGCACGATCAACCCAAATAACAAAGCCTCCATTACCAGGAAAAGCAGTAGAAAGCTCTGCAGTGATAAGAGCTTCAGGGACACTCCAGATAAAAGGGAACAAAAGGAACCCCAGAAGGGCCAAGAGAGGGCCTGCAGCCTGGACAGCGGGTTCTTCGCCAAAGGGACCGCCAGCAACTTCAAAATAGATGAGGAAGATAAGAGGGATAAGGGTCAATTTCTTTGGTTTTTTGGGGTCGTTGGTAGTGACCGGGAGTAGTTGAGATGGGTCGTCCAGAGACTTGGCAAGCTTTTCTTGGTCCCTGGCTGCAGGTGAGCGTTGTTCCAAGCCTGCTCCGTGGTCCGTTGACTGGATTTCGACTTGCATCGTAATTGGTTTTGAGTTTTCAGCCTTCACGAGTCGGTTCTTAGAAGATGAGGCGAGGCTGGATTTACAACTCTTACATCAAACAAGTGATCGCAGATAACAGAAAGCAGGAAGTAACAGGGCGTCGATTGGTATTATTAGAACAAAAGAGAAACCTTTCTTTGACAGGATTCGGCATCGATTAGGAATGAAAAGATTCTTCCGAGGAGTAATTGGTTGTCAACTCAACTTGTCACCGACAACAAATATATATATATATATATATATTTTTATTTTTTTTCAAAAGTTTTCGATTCTCTCTCTTTATTTTTTTGATTGGGAGACAGACTATACAGTACAATCCTCATTTATATATGGCGAAAAAAACAAGTCCACCAATTTTGAAAAAAAAAAAAGATCTCATTAAATAGGATGAGTTCCTTTTATTTATTTATTTTGTCTTTCTCTTCTAAGATCAAGGTGGCAGATATATGTTTTTTTATTTGGATCACGTTAAGTGTTTGTATTTAAAATCTCTCTCTCTTTCCTAGTTGGAAATTTGACTATTTTAAAAGTTTACGTGAATTACCTTATTGATCGACATTTTTTTAAGGCTAAATGCTCGTGTAGGTATAAAAAAATTGATATGGTTGTGAATGATAAAAAATAATAAAAGTGTATTATATAATGTATGAAAACTATATTACTTGGCGCATGAAAAAAACGTATGAAAAATGATATAAGTTTTGAGTAAGATAAAAAAAGTAAAAATGTAATTAATGACAGAATAAATCCATATAAATAGAGGTTAGATACGATTCGTTAGCTTAAGTCTGAATTTTCCTACTGAAATTTTACCTAATTTTCTGATTGACTTAAGTATCGGAGTGCCAACGTAGGGAACAACCTCTACGTCTTTCTGATCATTTTTTTTCTTGCAGAGTTTTCAGTAATACGTGACAGAAAGATCGAAGTGAAGACGTCAGCAATTCGTCACCGTTGTAACTGAACAACAACAATTATTAAAATAATTAATTAAATTACATATTTAATTAGTTAAATAAATTTAAAACTATTTAGTAATCAAGACAAAAAAATTACAATTTATCAAAAGAAATTAATTATATTAATTATCTTTAATTTACTTAAGATAATTAGAGATAAAATCAAAATGATTTATTTTTTTTTTCAAATTCTTTGTCACTTAACCCTTATAAATAGAGAGCTCTTTCAAACTTTTGGAAAAAATTCCAAAAAATGAGAAAACGTTAGTTTCTATAGAGATTCTCAAATCTCCATTGACCTTATATCCAAGTTAAAACTACCATTATTTTTATGAACTCCATACAAAGTCAAATCTTCAAGTGTTAAGACTATTAATCGAATCTCTAAATACTAAGACTTTCAAATCAAATCTCTAAGTGTAAATACTCAACCATCTAAGCAATTGAAGACCAATTTTCTTGGTGAAGAGAAATCCCTAACCTCTTCAAAGTATTTATAGCCTTCAAAGCTACCAAGAAATCTGTTTGTTAAAGCTCCTCATATGCAACCCAAGCCAGATTGATTTAGAAGAGAAAATAAGTGTCAAGCCTTTAGCCCTTCCTCCCAATAATCACCCTTACTTTGTCAAAATAAAATGTCAAGCCCTTGACAATATATTTATTTGTTTTATAAGGTGATCGAATTAGATGGTTTTTTTGTACAAAACAGAGAATTATATATTATCTAAAAAATTAAAATTTGTCATTTGATTCATATTCTAAATTTCAAGACACAAAATTTGTTTGTACAACTCGATTTGAGTCTATATTTTTAAGTCATTTCTTAATTAAGGACACAAATTTTTATTTTGAGTCAAATGAGAATTAAATATCTTCGGGTTGCTTAGTTAAAGACTTTTTAACTAGAGTGAGTTACACACATCATTTAAGAGTATATGCTGATGAGTGAATATATTTTTTTTACTCTTTCCCTTTTTCCCATTTTTCTTTTTTTTTCCTTTTTTTCTTTTTCTTTTTCTTTCTTTTTCCTTTTTTCCTTTCTATTTTCTTTCTACTCCATTTTCCCTTTGCATTCTCTCTAAAAACCCAAATGCACCATTAAGTTTCCAACATTAATTCCAAATTTAGACTCTTAGCCACAACGATGGCTATTGCTCTTCTAGCTCAAATTATATAAAAATAATCTTCTTAGCTTCATTTCCTTCTTCTCAAATTAGATTATCCAAAAACTAAATAGAAATCCTAGATCCACCCTTAAACATATGACACCAACCCACTCAAGCCTTCTTCAACTCTACGATCACCTAAACAACCACCATTTTCAACCACCCTATCTGCCATTCACCTTAACCAGCTCAACCCCATTACAACTCCTTTTAAACCTCAAAATCATTAAAAACCAAACTAAAAAAATAATTAGCCATCACCTTTTGATCCATAACAAAAAACACAAAGAAAAAAAAATCGAAATAAATACCTCATTCCTCACCTAACCACAATAAAAAATAAAACTGTCTAAAATGGGTTCAGTTTAGAGTTATTTTTTGAGGTTTTTAGGTCTTAAACTAGAGGTTTGATTGGCCTAGGATTAGAGTGAGAACATAGTCGAAGAGAATGGTTTTGATGTTTTCTCGAAATTTGCAGTTCAGCAGCCCTGTTTATATAGAAAATGCTTAATGAGATCGATCTCCCTAGGTGAAGGATCGATCTTCCCCTGTTTTTAAGCCTCTCAGCATTTCAAATTTAACCTAAGAGATCGATCTGTAGAGGCATTAGATCGATCTGCTCATTGTTATGAGATCGATTTACTCTGAAGGGTCAGATTGATCTTCCCCAAGCAGAGAGCTAAATAGATCGATCTGGCATAAGGGTGAGATCGATCTGCTCTTGGCCGAGAGTTAAGGAAATCTGTCTGCTTGAACTGAGGATCGATTTTCTTTCTTCAAATTGCCTCTAAGATCGATCTCCTTTGCATTGGAGATTGATCTCCCCTTGTCCTGCAACCATACTTAGCCATTTTTCACTTCAATTCTCAAAGCTAATTTCATTTCCATTTACCACACTACTCATTTTGCATTCAATACACATTCATCACTTCAAAAGGTCTATTTCTTATATTTCATACATAATGAAACTTGCGTGTACATCACAAACTCACATAACAAGTGTGTACATCGGATTTACGGACCTTACATCACTTGTGATTCATATTACATAAACGAATGCATACTTAGGAATTCATACGGATTACATACAAAATTACGGGTCTTACAATTATGCCTTTGGAAGGAGAAACTTCCAAAACACCGAATCTCCAACTGAAAATTTCAAAGGTCTTTGTCTTTAGTCAGCATAACTTTTCTGTCTGCTCTGAGCTATTCTTAACCTTTCACAAATGAATTGAACATCCTCAGAGGCTTGCTTAACCAGATTTGGGAGCAAATATTTTTCTTTCATCCACTTTTTCCCTACTAATCGTCGAACGACACCTTCAACCATACAACGCTTCGTACAGTGCCATTCCGATACTTGAGTTGTAGCTGTTATTATATACGAATTTTGCTGGTGGCAAGCGGTCCTTCCAGGAGCCTTTAAAATCCTGGGTATATGCTTTCAATTCCATATTGACATAGGTAAAGGTTGTAGTAACCCCATAGGGTTCTGGTGTTTTACCTTAATCTGCTAACATTTGAGACATTTAGTCACAAGTTCAGTTATAGCTCTTATCATACCTGATTACCATTATACCTTCAGGAGATTTTGATACATCTTAGTATTCTCTGGATGCGAAATATATCTCTATGAATTAGCTTCTGACGACATTAATTCCTTTAAAAATAGATCATTGGTACACAATTTTTCTTCTGAATCTCAATAAATCATTATTGCCGATACCAAACCTGTTATAGTAACCTTTGGTATCTAACTAGCCATATCGATACAATATTTATCATTACGCTGAGCTTGTATGAACTGATTAATCAAGTCCAGTTTCAACTCTCAGGCTAGCTACTATGTAATAAATGTTAGTATCAGAAGGGGACCACATCCAAATTGAGGCTCACTAAATATTTTAATAACTCATGTTCCCTGACCTATATATATATATATATATATAACACCATCCCGAGGTCACTTCTGCTCAAGGCACTAACTCTAGTCATTTCGTTTATCTCATGTTCAATTCCTTTTATGAAAATAAATATCTAAGACTTTTATGATTAATAAGAACCTATAACTTCTCACTATACCAGTAGTGACACCATATCTTCAACGCAAACATTACGGTTGCCAATTCCAAATCATGGGTTAGGTAATTCTTCTCATTATCTTTTAATTGCCAAGATTCATAAGCAGTTACCTTTCTATTCTGCACTAATATTGTAAACACCGCAAAATTTTCTATACTTAATTAGACAATAAAATAAAAATATTTTCACTACAAGGTAAGGTAAATTAAATGAAAATATGTTATAAGAATATATATTTTTGTTAAATTGAAAATGTATTTTTTTTTAAAATAATAATATTATAAGTCTAAGATATTTTATATAGTATAATAAATTATATTATATTTTAATATAATATAATATATTGTATAAGTTGGACACAGTAGAAAAAAATGAAATGAATAAAAAAATGAAAAAGCGAAAAAAAAGGAATTGGGGTCGCGGATAGAGTCGCGTGACCCCAAAATGAAGAAGGTAGCAGCAACCTTCTCCTCCGGCGAACGGATAAGGCTGCCGGTGAGAGGAGAGCCCAACAAGGACGCTGATGAGGGAGCCGAGGGACTACCGACACCGATGAGGGGTGAGGAACAGAGATCAACGACGAGAGAAGAGAGAGAAACTGAGAGACAAGAAGGGAGATTCGAGGTCACCAGCGTCGATTAGCCACGACCACCACTAGCTGAAGGTTCCCCAAGCGCAGAAGGATCGACTAGTGGGTGAATCGACCGGGGAAACTGTCGAAAACACCGTCAACGGTGAAGAAAAGAAAATCGGCAGTGAGGCCGAAGGGAAAAGATGCCTAACCGACCACTTTTCGGCTAGTCTTGGCGAAATCGACACCAGATCCATGCACTGGATGACCTCGCGGACTTGCTGGAGGAGGAAGCAGGCGAAGAATTGGCTAATGAAGCTCCGAACGGCAAAGGAGAGAATCGAACCGGACTGAACCGGGCTGAACCAGATCGGGGTGATTCAGCCAGGGAAGAAAGGAAAGAAAGAAAAAGAAAAGAAAAGAAAAAGGAAGAAGGAAAAAGAAAAAAAAGAGGAAAAAAATTGGGAAAAAATTCGACGATGCTCAATCTACGGGTAAGTCGGTAAGTGGTCAAATGGATCGATTTAACTTTCAGAATAATTATTTAAATATATATTTGATCGAATTTGACCTGAAAAATATGCAAATGTATAGCACGATAATTGGCGATAAACGAGAGTTCAAATCAGCCTCGATTTACGTGTATCACGAAATCTTGAGTAAGTGAATCTCAATTACGACAATTTGTATAATAATGCGCGTTAGAAATTCATTGAGTAAGTTACAGATTAATTTTGTATAAAATGCCTTATGATTAGAATTGAAAATCGATTGTAGTAAATGACCCTAGGAAAAGGCCCAATAAGTGTTAATGGGCTTGAAGAGCCCAATAGGCCCAGATAAAGTGAATAGTAAGTGAAAATGAGATTAAGACTAAGTAAGGCCCATTAAGGGGTAACTGGGCCCAATAGTTTAAATTAAGCCCAATGAAAGTGAAATACCGATGGAAGTATTATATTTAATCTGATAAATAATTTTATGCAGCTCTAGAGAGTTGATTGGGAGCAAATCGGACTGAGTGAAATCTCAACATTTGAAAAAGTTAGACTGTACAGACATCGAGGTAAGGGGTATAATTTAATTTAGTTCTGAGAATGAACCCTCATTGCATTGATAAAAAGATTTTTATGAAGAAATGTATGTTTTGAAATGATTTATGATTGTTTTCATACTTATGGAATGATTTACGAAACATGATTTCGTTTTATGAAATGTTCACTAAGTACATCTATGTTTATGAAATGAATTTCCTGAAGTATGAAAATGCATGAAAGTTTTATAATGGTTTGTAACCTTGTATTTATGCTTTGGAAGAAACTTTTGACATTTTCAAAAGTATTAAAAAAATAAAAAAGAGTTTTGAGACTATAGGCTTTATGCATGGCTACTTCTTGTGGTGCACCAGCTCCACCACTTGAGTGTCGGTACGTAGGGCCCTTGTAGCACTTGACTCTACCTGTGTGGTAGATGTCTCGTTACTTGTGGTTAATAATGATGATGTTTTGGTAGTATCTCGTGCTCGCGCAGCACGCATTAATGTTTCCGGTGCGGAGAGTGCCTTTGGTGCCTGTGCCCTGGCTAAGTGCTAGAGAAACTAAGAAAGTTAGATACTACCCATGTTTTAGGAAAGTGCTGTATGACCCTGATCCAGTCTACAGCCCCCACCATGACCATAGGTATGATAACTCTCTACGGAGGATGACACGTATCGCATGACTTAGTTATAGCCTATGTAAACACTGTAAAATTTTTGTACTTAATTAGACAATAAAATTAAATGAAAATATGTTATAAGAATATATATATTTTTGTTAAATTAAAAATGTATTTAAAAATAATAAAAAAAATACAATATATATTTTTGTATTTTGAAAATGTAATTTAAAATATATATAATATATATACAATAAAATATATAAGTAATAAAATAAAAATAAAAGAAAAGAAAAGAAAAGAAAAGAAAAGAAAAAAAAGGAAATTGAAAAAAAAAAGAGGATTTCTGTCGTGAGAAAGTCGCGCGACGGAGAGAGGGAAGGGGGATCGGGAAAAACTCGATCCTCCCAAAATCCTTCTCTCTCCCCTGTGAGAAGACCCCAGTGAGAGGTCGAGAGGGGCAAAGACCACCGCCAACGCCGATTCAATTGGAACCCGACAAGGAAACAATGGCCGACGAGAGAAACAGAAAAGAGAGAGAGAGATGGAGAAACCAAGAGTGGAAGGAGGAGAAAAGAGAGGAGAGGAGAGGAAACAACGATTGGAGGGGGTGAGTTCGTGTTGTCGACGACCAGACGGAGGTCGAACGGTAGTCGACAGCGCTGAAGAAGTAGATCGGCAGAAGAAAGGAGAAGCAGCGACGCCGAATGGGAAAGAGGCCAAACCAGCCACTGTCCGGCAAGCCCAGGCGTAACCACCACCAAATCCATTCGTCGCGCGTTTAGACGGAGTGGTTGGGAGTGAAAGCCAGTGAGGAATCAGGTGAAAAAGTCACCGAATCACGAGATGGCCCCTGAACCGGTTCGGACCTCGTTCAGTGGAAGGGTGGTTTGAACCGGTCCGAACCGATTCAGCTAAAAAAGAGGAAAGAAAAGAAGAAAAAAAATCGATGACACATCGAGTCTAAGGATAAACCGGTAAGCGATCGGAATTGATCTTTTAATTTTTGGAAAATTTATTTGAATGTATATCTGACTGAAAATTGACCCGATTAATTATGCAAATGTATAGCACGATAATTGACAACAAACGGGCATTAAATCACCCTCAATTTACTTGTATCAAAGAATCTTGGGTAAGCAAATCTCACTTGCTACCACTTGTATAATTATACGAGTTAGAAATTAATCGTATAATTTTTGGATTAATTTCGTACAAATTGCGTTATAATTGGAATTAGAAAATCAACTATCGCAAACAATATTATGAACTATCCAAAGAAATTAGAAAAAGGTTTAAAATGACGTGATGGTGATATTAGGCCATATAGTCGGCCAAACGTTTATAATGGGCCTAGCTTGTGTAACAAACGGCCCAAACTCGTTAATGGCCTATGGGACTGCCCATAAAGTGTAATTAAGCCTAAATAGTTAAATAGATTTTAAGGATTGAATAAGGGAGTTGGAACGGGCTTAGGATAGAGTTAGGCCCATTAAGGGATTATAAGGCCCAATAAAAATAAATAGATCCAAAATTTTATCTGAAGTAAAATTACATGGTGTACATGTTTATAAGAACTAATAATAAGTGATTTATTATTAATTGCAGCTCCAAAGGATTGAACTGGGACTCAGTGGAATGACTAATCAAAAGTACTGGGATAATAGTGCTATCGACATATACTTAGGTAAGGGGGGTGTAATTTAAGTTAGTTCTGATAATGAACACTCATTGCATTGATAAAAAGATTTTTATGAAACAATATTATGTTCTGAAATGATTTATGATTATTTTCATACTTATGGAACGATTTATGAAACATGATTTCGTTTTATGAAATGTTCACTAAGTGCATCTATGTTTATGAAATGAATTTCCTAAAGTATGAAAATGCATGGAAGTTTTATGAAGGTTAGAAAACCTATATTTATGTTTTGAAAAGAACTTTTGACATTTTCAAAAGTATTTTAGAAAAAGGGAAAATAAATTTTGAGACTATAGGCTTCATGCATGGCTAATCTCGTGGTGTTCCGGCTCCACCACTTGAGTGCCAGTACGTAGAGCCCCTGTAGCACTTGACTCTACCTGTGTGGTAGATGTCTCGCTACTTGTGGTTAATGATGATGATGTCTAGGTAGTATCTCGTGCCCGCGTAGCATGCATGAATGTTTCCCGCACGGAGAGTGCCTTTGATGCCCGTGCCCTAGCTAAGTGGTAGAGAATGTAAGAAAGATAGATACTACCCATGTTTTATGAAAGTGCTGTATGACCTTGATCCAATCTACAGCCCCCACCATGGCTATAGGTATGATAACTCTCTACAGAGAATGACACATATCGCATGACTTAGTTATAGCTTAGTCTCCATGATTATAATTATGATCATGATTATGATTATGATTTGATGATGATGCTGATGAATGATTATGTTTTTATGAGACAATGACAAATGTTTACGAACAATTATGTTTTATGAGATGTTTATGAATGACGATGATTTTATGAAATCATCCATGAATGATGAAAATTTTATGTAACAGTTAAGCATGTTATTTGATTTAAAGAAACTCATGCTTCTTATTTTCTTATGATGACTATGCACGTAACGAAAGTTTTACATATCTTCTAATTGTTAGTTTCTAAAAGAAACTTATGATCAGTTTTTTTAAAGCAAAGTTTGTTTCATGAATGATTCTTGCATGCTTTTACATATCAAAACTACTTTAAATGTATTTTCTTACTGGGCTTTTTCCCGAAAGCTCACCCTTCCACCTTTCAGATTGTTTACAGTGAACTACAGTTGATAATTGCTGTGTAGACGACGTAGGCTGACGGATACGAGCTTCCCTAGATTACCTTTTGTACATGCGTGAAATGTACATTTTTATCTCTTTACCAGACCATTTGTATGCACAGACATCTATTGAAAGTAATGTGTCGGGATGTAATTTGTATAAGGATAAATAAAATGAAATATTTTTAAGGATTGATTTTTGGGAGTAACTAGACGTGTTTGGAATATGTAGCATGATTTGATGATATGACTTGGAAAGCATGTCTAATAGTTGTGGATAGCTAGGGTTGATATTGTGAGAATTTGCAGGTAGGTAGGCTTATATATTAGTCGTTATGCTGCAGAAATTTCTATCGGCCATATAAATGTAAATGTTAAACTTAAATATAATTACGGATAAAAAGTAAGAAAATGAATTGACACTGAACATGAATACAACCTAAGTGAATAAAGGGATAAGTGAAAAATTGAAGTTTCAAATTTTTTTTTTTCAAATTTTTAGGTCATGGGTCGTTACAGTTTAAGGTGGTATCAGAGTGAATGTTGTCTATTAATGTCAGTGTTAATAATAAGGATAAGATTACATCTCAAATGTCTGTGCTTGTCTGGTTGTAGATTAAGTATACCTAATGAATTTAAGACTTGATGTTTGGTTTACGTGAGGAATTAGATCACAGGCTAGAGGCCGCAGAGGTAGGCCTGAGAATAATGCAGAGTTGCCATATGAGACTCATAAATGATACTGAGATTGAAATTGATGTTGACCATGCTCCATCAGGTCTTGTGAAAAGGACAAATAGTACTAAGATACACTTTGCTAAGATTGAGCGGAGTATTAAACATACTATGGAAAAAAAATTAGGACACAAGTTATGTTAGGTGATGGGGTAGACGAAAGAATAGACAGGTAAATTACTCTCGATACGCCCG
Source organism: Firmiana major (assembly GCA_033439115.1). NCBI lineage: Eukaryota > Viridiplantae > Streptophyta > Magnoliopsida > Malvales > Malvaceae > Firmiana > Firmiana major. The sequence goes on from CM065905.1 coordinate 49,304,131, forward strand.
CACAGCCTGCAGAGATGTTTCAGAACTACAAATATGCCTGCTCCTGTAGCTCCACAACAGAATGATAATGACTTGGGTTAGGAGTAGGAGCTACACGTGATGAGGCAGTTTCAGAAGTTCAGACCGCCATTGTTAATTGGGATAAAGGACCAGGTAGTTATAGAGAACTGAATGAATGAGATTAAGGAAACTACGAATGGAATTTATGGGTTTAGCACAAGGAAAACAACCTGTCAATGAGTATGAATTATGGTTTATATCCCTGGAAAGGTATGACCCAATGTTATAAGCAGTGAAGTTAAGAAATGTCTGTGAGTTCACTAACGGATGGAGACCAGCTATCAGATTTAGACTGATACTATAGAATATCTCTATGTACGAGGAGGCAATACGCAAGGTGTAATTACGAGAGTACAATTTTGATCAGAATTCCTCTAACTATAATCTGGATAAGTAAAGAAGTGAAATAGAGGAAATCCAGGAAACTCATAGGAGGTATCAAGATCCTCTACCACTAGCTCCCCAAGTACTTGAATCATCACCTGCTCCACCACAGCTTCAAGTGGTGCAGCCTCCAGCCCAAGACTCGGTGGACAGGAATATGGCTCGATTGAAACAATTTACGAAAATGAATCCACCTGTCTTCAAGGGAGTTAAGGACCCTGATAAAGCTAAAGAGTGAATTTTGAAATTGGAAAAGATGTTCAAGTACATGCAGTGTAGTGGTGTTGAGAAGGTGGCGTTAGCTACCTACATGTTAGAGAGTGAGGCAGATCAATGGTGGACGTCTGTCGAGACTGTTTTGTTGGCTAAGCACTCGAAGATTACTTGGGATATTTTCCTTGAGGCATTTAATAAGCAATACATCCCGGAATGTGCTCAGAGAAAGAAAAGAGCAAAGTTTTTGAGTTGGTCCAAGGTAACATGAAGGTGGACCAATATGAGTCGAAATTCATCGCATTCCTCCGATATGATCCTGACATAGCCCGGAATGAGTTGAAGAAGATAGTTAAGTTTATCCATGGGCAAAAACTGGGATCTGAAGTAGGTTAGCACCTTTGAACCTACGGACTTATGCAGAAGCCATTCAGAGGGCACAATTCATAGAGCAACACATGGAGTTGTCCCAAGTTGAATTTCAGACTAGATTGAGGAGTCAGGTAGGAGATATGATGACAAGGTCTTTTTGGAATAGGGGGCAGAATAAGAAGCCGAGGGTCGGTGCATCTAGAGCTTTGACCCCTAGACCAAGGGTTTCCTCTTACTCCAAATGCTCTTGTACCCTACCATGCTCCTGTACCCATTTTTGCTAGGAAGTTGAAGAGAAAACCCGAGACTTTAGGTTATATACTTAAGGTTAAGACACCAGGGAAAGAGTCACTAACAACTGAGGTAGTGTACGAAAATTATGAAGATAAGATAGTTGATAAGGTGGTGTTAGCTAACCTAATTTTGCTAAAAATGTTAAATTTTGATTCTTGATGTTTTGAGAACTGATGAGTTGTGAGATTTTTGATCTTGTTATTAAGAGCCATTTGAATAAAATCAGAATCGCATTGATGTTAAATTGCTCAATCATGATTGAAATGAACGTGTTTTACATGTTTTTTTTTGGAGTCTATGGAATTTGGCATTTTACTACAAAAAAATGGGGATTGAGGATTTGGGATGTTTGTTATATGGGATGTGGATCATATTCATTTTGATTCGATTATTGGATAAATAATTATGAGAAGTTTTGATAGAAGCTTATCACCTTACACACGGTGGATCGCTCTAAGAGGAGAATTGTCAGTTATCCTTGTTGAGATATGAACAAGACTTTGAATTCATGAGTTTTTGAATTTGGAAGATGAAATTAAATATCCGAGTCAGGTGCCACCTTGTGAAGGTGAAGAAATGAATTTCATTCTACTGAAATCGTATGAACTATGGAATATGGATTAATGGTTCAATATCAAGTGCAAAGAAATGCTATGTGGGAACGTAGATTTTAGGCAGTAATTGAAAATCGTCAGCATAAAATTTATCATTGTATATTGTAAGATTTTCTATTGGTTGGAATCAATCTTGCATTTAAAGAGGATAATTGCTTAATTTGAAGTGATTTTGGTTTAGTAAAAAAAAGAGAAAAGTATCTCAACTTGAGGATATGAATTGATAATTATTCAAGTTGTTGTAGGACAATCTTTAAACTTTTACATAGAGTGCTATTAATTTGTTAATAATGAGAGTGATTAATTTATGATAATGGTTCCAAAGATTAAGGAATCAATGAGATTATGTGATGTATGTGATTGGTGTTTGGAGTTGTGATCTTGATATGAATTTTATTATTTGGAGTTATAATGATTAAAATTATCGACTGATTTTTCCTATTGTTCCTAGGCTCTAACTTTTAGTTGGAGTTAATAGTGTATTTGGCTAATAGAAAATTTTAGATCATGATATTATAAGCTCTACGAAGAGTTTCATCGTCATCTATAATTGATCTATGGGACTTGAAAGCTATTAATATTTGAGATTAGAGATGAGTTGGATACTCATAGATTCATGTTTGAATTTGTTGGGTGTGAAAAACTTATGTTTATTACAAATTTCTGTTATATTGATTTCATCTTTATCGTAGTGTATGATGGTCAACTGATGATAAATATTCTGATACAGTGAAAAAGAAAAGGAAATCAATATCCAATAGTTTATAAGTAACTAGAAAAATTGTTGATATCATTATTCAAATTTAAAGTTTTATGTGGTTATAATTACTTGACATGATTTGGAAATTTTATTCTAAGAAATTTGGTGAATGAGAAATTATGTTGATCCCGGACAATGTTATGAACAATAACTTTGAGGTTTTCACGATTTTATTCGAATGACATATTAGAGGGAGCAGTTGATGTGTGATTGGATTTAAGTTACAAACTTTTGGATTATTGTTAATTTAACAAGTGGTTGATCTTTAATATGGAGATTAATTTTGATTGAAGCCCATAGTAGTAAGTACATTCTGCATCCTGGTAGTACCAAAATGTACCAAAATCGACGAAGGGTGTTTTGGTGGCCTGAAATGAAACGGGATGTTGCAAAGTTTGTAGCTAAGTGTTTGATTTGTCAGTAAATTAAGATCGAACACCAAAAGCCAGCGGGGTTACTTAAGTCTCTTCCAGTGCCCACTTCTTGGCCATTAAAAGTACAGACTCTTTAAGTGCCTTAGCAGAGTTGTATGTGGAGGAGATGGCTCGGTTGCATGGAGCTCCCTTGAGCATTACATCAGATAGAGATTCTCGATTCACTTCCAGATTTTGGGCTCATTTCTAAGAAGCCATGGGATCTCAGCTTAACCTGAGCACTGCCTATCATCCTCAGACCGATGGTCAGTCCGGGAGGACCATTCAGACCTTAGAGGATATGCTGAGGGCGTGCCTTTTTGAGTTTAAGGGCTCATGGGATGATCATCTGCCTCTTGCAGAGTTTAGTTATATCAACAGCTATCATGCTAGCATCGGGATGGCACTGTATGAGGCCTTGTATGGTAGAAGATGTAGATCACCAGTGGCTTGGGAAGAAGTGGGTGACAGAAATATTTTGGCTCCCGATTTGGTGGAACTGGCAACAGAAGGTGTTCGGATAATCTGTGATAGACGTAAGGCCGCACAAAGTAGGCAGAAGAGTTATGCGGATAAGCATAGACGGCCACTTGAGTTTCAGATTGGGGACTCCGTGTTTCTGAAAGTATCCCTGAGCAAGGGTATTATGAGCTATGGAAAGAAAGGAAAACTGAGTCCTCGCTTCGTTGGTCCATTTGAGATTCTAGAGAGAGTGAGAGACGTAGCCTACAGACTTGCCTTACCACCGCAACTTTCTAGGGTACATAATGTCTTTCACGTCTCGATGTTAAGGAAGTATAATCTGGATCCCTCACATATTATTGAGTACGAGCCTTTGAGCATTCTAGAGGACATGAGCTACATGGAGCAACCTATCCGAATTTTAAACAAAAAGGAAAAGGTACTTCGATCGAAGACTATTCCTCTGATAAAGGTTCTTTGGCAACACCATTTGGTTGAAAAAGCTACATGGGAACTAGAGAGCCTCATGAAGGAGAAGTACTCTCATCTATTTTGAAGGACCAAGATGAATTTGGAGGACCAAATTCTTTAAAGGTGGGGAGAATGTAAACACCGTAAAATTTTTTGTACTTAATTAGACAATAAAATTAAATGAAAATATGTTATAAGAATATATATATTTTTGTTAAATTGAAAATGTATTTAAAAACAATAAAAATAAATACAATAAATATATATTTGTTATTTTAAAAATGTAATTAAAAAATATATATAATAAAATATATAAGTAATAAAATAAAAATAAAAATAAAAATAAAAAAAGAAAAGAAAAGAAAAGAAAAGAAAAGAAAAAAAAGGAAATTGAAAAAACAAAAGAGGATTTCTGTCACGCGAAAGTCAAGCGACAAAGAAAGGGAAGGGGGATCAGGAAAAACTCGATCCTCCCAAAATCCTTCTCTCCCCCTACGAGGAGACCCCGACTAGAGGCCGAGAGGAGCGAAGACCACCGCCAACGTCGACTTAGCTGGAACCAGGCAAGGAAATAATGGCCAGCGAGAGAAACCGAAGAGAGAGAGAGAGATGGCAAAATTGAGAGAGGAAGTAGGAGAAAAGAGAGGAGAGGAGAGGAAACAGCAGCTGGAGGGGGTGAGTTCGTGTCGTCGTCGACCAGAGGGAGGCCGAACGGTCACCGATGGCACTGAAGAAGAAACAGATTGGCAGAAGAAAGGAGAAGCAGCGATGCCGAATGGGAAAGTGGCCCTGGCAAGGAAACAATGGTCGACGAGAGAAACAAAAGAGAGAGAGAGAGGAGAGGAAACAACGGCTGGAGGGGTGAGTTCGTGTCGTCGTCGACCAGAGGGAGGCCGAACGGTCGTCGACGACACTGAAGTAGAAGCAGATCGACAGAAGAATGGAGAAGTAGTGACGCTGAATGGGAAAGAGGACGAACCGACCACTGTCCGGTGAGCCCAGGCGTAACCACCACCAAATCCATGTGTTACGCAATGAGACAGAGCGGTTGGGAGTGAAAGCCAGTGAGGAACCGACCGAAAAAGTCACCGAATGGAGAGATGGCCCCTGAACCGATTTAGACCGATTCAATGGAAGGGTGGTCTGAACTGGTCCGAACTGGTTCAGCCAGAAAAGAGAAAAAAAAAGAAGAAAAAAAAATATCGATGACGTATCGGGTCTAAGGATAAACCGGAAAGCGACTGAAATTGATCTTTTAATTTTTGGAAAATTTATTTGAATGCATATCTGACTGAAAATTGACCCAATTAATTATGCAAATGTATAGCTCGATAATTAGAGACAAACGGGCGTTCAAATCAGCCTTGATTTATGTGTATCATAGAATCTTGGGTAAACGAATCTCACTTGCTACCACTTGTATTATTATACGAGTTAGAAATTAATCGCATAATTTTTGAATTAATTTCATACAAATTGCGTTATAATTGGAATTGGAAAATCGACTATCGCAAACTATATTACGAACTATCCAAAGAAAGTAAAAAATATTTAAAATGACGTGATGGTGATATTAGGCCATGTAGTCGACCAAACATTTATAATGGGCCCAGCTTGTGTAACAATCGGCCCAAACTCATTAATGGCCTATGAGACAACCCATAAAGTATAATTGAGCCTAAATAGTTAAATGAATTTTAAAGATTGAATAAGGGAGTTGGAACGGGCTTAGGATAGAGTTAGGTCCATTAAGAGATTATAAGGCCCAATAAAAATAAATGTATCTAAAATTTTATCTGAAGTGAAATTACACAGTGTACGTGTTTATAAGAACTAATAATAAGTGATTGATTATTAATTGTAGCTCCAGAGGATTGAACCGGGACTCAGTGGAATAACTGATCAAAAGTACTAAGATAATAGCGCTATCGACATATACCTAGGTAAGGGGGTGTAATTTAATTTAGTTCTGATAATGGACACTCATTGCATTGATAAAAAGATTTTTATGAAGCAATGTTATGTTTTGAAATGATTTATGATTATTTTCATATTTATGGAACAATTTACGAAACATGATTTCGTTTTATGAAATGTTCACTAAGTGCATCTATGTATATGAAATGAATTTCCTGAAATATGAAAATACATGGAAGTTTTATGATGGTTTGAAAACCTATATTTATGCTTTGAAAGGAACTTTTGACATTTTCAAAAGTATTTAAGAAAAGGGAAAATAATTTTGAGACTATAGGCTTCATTCATGGCTACTTCCTGTGGTGTTCTGACTCCACCACTTGAGTGTCAGTACGTAGGGCCCCTATAACACTTGACTCTACCTGTGTGGTAGATGTCTCGCTACTTGTGGTTAATGATGATGATGTTTTGGTAGTATCTCGTGCCCGCGCAGCACGCATGAATGTTTCCCACATAGACAGTGCCTTTGGTGCCCGTGCCCTAGCTAAGTGCTAGAGAAAGTAAGAAAGATAGATACTACCCATGTTTTATGAAAGTGTTGTACGACCATGATCCAGTCTACAGCCCCTCAGCATGGCCATAGGTATGATGACTCTCTATGGAGAATGACATGTATTGCATGACTTAGTTATAGCATAGTCTCCACGATTATGATTATGTTCACGATTATGATTATGATTTGATGATGATGTTGATGAATGATTATGTTTTTATGAGACAATGACAAATGTTTATGAACAATTATGTTTTATGAAATGTTTATGAATGGCGATGATTTTATGAAATCATCCATGAATGATGAAAATTTTATGTAACAGTTGAGCATGTTATTTGATTTAAAGAAACTTATGCTTCATATTTTCTTATGATAACTATGCACGTAACAAAAGTTTTACATATCTTTTAATTGTTAGTTTCTAAAAGAAACTTATGATCAAATTTTCTAAAGCAAAGTTTGTTTCATGAATGATTCTTGCATGCTTTTACATATCAGAACCACTTTAAATGTATTTTTTTACTGGGCTTTTTCCCGAAAGCTCACCGCTTCACCTCTCAGATTGTTTACAGTGAGCTACAGTTGATAATTGATGCGTAGACGACGTAGGCTAGTAATACAAGCTTCCCTAGATAACCTTTTGTACATGCGTGAGGTATACATTTTTATCTCTTTACCAGACCATTTGTATGCACAAACATCTATTGAAAGTAATGTGTCAGGAAGTAATCTGTATAAGGATAAATAAAATGAAATATTTTTAAGGATTGATTTTTGGGAGTAGCTAGACGTGTTTGGAATATGTAGAATGATTTGATGATATGACTTGGAAAGCATGTTTGATAGTTATGGATAGCTAGGGTTGATATTGTGAGAATTTGCAGGTGGGTAGGCTTATATATTAGTCGTTATGCTGTTGAAATTTCTATCAGCCATATAAATCCAAATGTTAAGCTTAAATATAATTACAGATAAAAAGAAAGAAAATGAATTGACACTGAACAGGAATACAACCTAAGTGAATAAAGGGATAAGTGGAAAATTGAAGTTTCAAAAAAAAAAATTTCATCGAATTTTTATAGGTCACGGGTCATTACAGCCTAGTCTCCACGATTATGATTATGATTAAGATGATGATGATGATGATGATGAATGACTATGTTTTTATGAGATTATGATGAAATGTTTACGAATAATTATGATTTATGACGAAATGCTTAAGAGTGATTATGTTTTATGAAACGTTTATGAATGATGATGATTTTATGAAATTATCCATGAACGATGAAGATCTTATGAAATGGTTTAAGCATGCTATTTGTTTTAATGAACCCATGCTTCATATTTTCTTATGATGACTATACACGTAACGAAAGTTTTACATATCTTTTAAATGTTAGTTTCTAAAAGAAACTTATGATCAGTTTTTCTGAAGCAAAGTTTGTTTCGTGAATGATTCTTGCATGCTTTTACATATCAAAACTACTTTAAATGTATTTTCTTACTGGGCTTTTTCTCGAAAGCTCACCCCTCCACCTCTCAGATTGTTTACAGTGAACTACAGTTGATAATTGTTATGTAGACGACGTAGGCTGGCGGATACGAGTTTTCCTAGACTACCTTTTGTACATGTATGAGGTATACATTTTTATCTCTTTACCAGACCATTTGTATGCACAGACATCTATTGAAAGTAATGTGTTGGGATGTAATCTGTATAAGGATAAATGAAATGAAATATTTTTATGGATTGATTTTTGGGAGTAACTAGACATGTTTGGAATATGTAGAATGATTTGATGATATGACTTGGAAAGCAAGTATGATAGTTATGGATAGCTAAGGTTGATATTGTGAGAATTTGCAGGTGGGTAGGCTTATATATTAGCTGTTATGCTGTCGAAATTTCTATCGGCCATATAAATCCAAATGTTAAACTTAAATATAATTACGGATAAAGAAGTAAGAAAATGAATTGACATTGAACAAGAATACAACTTAAGTGAATAGAAGGATTAAGTTGCAAGCCGAAGTTTCAAAAAAAATTTTCCCCCGATTTTTTATAGGTCACTGGTCATTACAAATACACAGCCCAATCCCTATATCGAGGTATCTGTATACACTCTCATTTTTTTTTGAATTATGGGTTATGATATTTTTCGACGCTGTCAAGTTTTTCAAGCAGAGAGGTATTTTGGAATACCTTTATTAGCCATCAAACCTAAGCACATAAACTAATTATAGCTATAGCGGTTCAAGATTCAATCCTAATTGAATGTAGGATGCCAAAGTTTATCGCAATTCTTATTTATCCTTTGAACACAATTCATTCTCAATTCATATCACTTAATCCGAATCATGTTTATCGCAATTCTCATTTATCCTTTGAACACAATTGATTCTCAATTCATATCACTTAATCCGAATCATTTCACACACTAGAATTATTCATACATTGTGTACATCTCTCATTCCAAATATAACCTGTATTCAAAATTTATCACACTTCAAAGTCTCACATTCAAAATATAATTACATGAAAATTAAGATCCTTATATTTGAAACATCTTTCATATTCCAAACTCCCTTTGTAACCCAGATGTAAACACCACAAAGTTTTCTGTACTTAATTAGACAATTAAATTAAATGAAAATATGTTATAAGAATATATATATATATATTTGTTAAATTGAAAATGTATTTAAAAATAAAAAAATAATAATAAATACAATAAATATATATAAGTAATAATAATAATAATAATAATAATAATAAAATTGGATTGTGCGACAAAGAGGTCTGTCGCGCGACCCGCAGCCAAATACCCCCTCCCACATTCTCTTCTTTCTTTCTCTCTTCCCTTTCCCTCTCCTTGCCGATCGCAGCCCAGGACGCCGGCGAACGAGAACCAGCCCAAACCGGTTGCCTTCCTTTTCTCTCCTACCACCGACAACCTCTCCTATTTTCCTCTCCCTAACGCAGACCCCCTTGCATTTTCCTCTCACGTGACCCTCCTGGTTTCCTGTCGACTTCCCTTCACCGTCGACAACCACGCCTGCACCGGACGTCCCACTGAATCGACAGCTTCCCCTTTTCCCTTTCCGACGTAGCAATATAAAAAAAAAACAATAAATAAAATACCTAATTGCTACTTCCCCATTTTTGTACCAGTGGACTCTTAGGTAAAAACCCAAGCTTTATCTAGTTTAATGTCTGTATAAATTATATTATAGAAGCATGATTTTTGTATGAATTAGTTTAAATTTGATTGTGAAGAAAATAGGGAACTAGGAATTAATTTGACGAATTGGGGATTTTGAGAATTAGGCAAGGAATTAGACATTATGAGTTGAATTATCAAGAATTGGAATTGAAGGTTGAAGATGATAAATTAAGTATGTATTTGGTCATTTTGTGGATTTTATAATTGTGTAAGAGTGTTGAAAATAATCTAGAGAATGGTGTAGAGTTTCGGCCAACAAGAGGTTTATAGGTTTAAAATGTTCGTAGGTTTCCTTACAAGTATGAATTGTACATGTGGATGATGTATTTGGGTTATTCTAATGATGAATATGAAAGTAGGGTATTGAAATTTTTATGGGTAGCTTAAAACGGGTCTTGAATCAACAAAAAAAGAGAAGAAATGAGAAGTAGACAAAAATAAATAAATAAATAAATAATAAATAAATAATAAAATATATATACTTATGTATATATATATATATATATATATATATATATATATATATATAATAAATGTGTGTGTTAGTATAAGTGCATATGAACAAAATATAAATATACATGTTTTAGCCTAGGTATGTACAATTGTACACACAAAAAGTAGTAGCAAGTAGGAAATGTATAAGATGATAAGAGAAAAGGATGATTTAATTGGGAATGTAGCTATAGACTTTGTAGTAGGAATTAGACTTCCGTATGTATGATAAAATAGGAAGAAAAGAGGAAATTTGGTGAACTCAATGGGGTTAAATAAGTATATTTGGATGCAGTATTAAGAAGTTAGAATTAAATTTCAAGTGTTTTTTCCCTAGGTAAGCAAGGCTACGATTTTAACGTATCGTAGGTAATTCGAATAAATAGGATACTAAAAATATAAATTTTGGTGTAGGAGAATCGTAGAAGGATTTAAGGGAGATACTTGGAGGCGTCACTACTCGAACTTGGAATTTCTGATAAATCAAGCTAAGGGGTATAATTTAATTTAGTTCTGATAATGAACACTCATTGCATTGATAAAAAGATTTTTATGAAGCAATGTTATATTTTGCAATGATTTATGATTAGTTTCATACTTATGGAACGATTTACGAAACATAATTTCTATGAAATGTTCACAAGTACATCTATGTTTATGAAATGAATTTCCTGAAGTATGAAAATGCATGAGAGTTTTATGATGGTTTGTAATCCTATATTTATGCTTTGCAAGAAACTTTTGACATTTTCAAAAGTATTTAAGAAAAGGGAAAAGAATTTTTTTTGGAGACTATGGGCTTTATGCATGGCTACTTCTTGTGGTGCACCAGCTCCACCACTTGAGTGCCGATACGTAGGGCCTCTATAGCACTTGACTCTACCTGTGTGGTAGATGTCTCGCTACTCGTGGTTAATAATGATGGTGTTTTGGTAGTGTCTCATGCCCACGCAGCATGCATGAATGTTTCCCGCACGAAGAGCGCCTTTGGTGCCCGTGCCCTAGCTAGGTGCTAGAGAAAGTAAGAAAGATAGATACTACCCATGTTTCATGAAAGTGCTGTACAACCCTGATCCAGTCTATAGCACCTGCCGTGGCCATAGTGTGAGACCTGTGAATTTTGTATACCTTAACTATGAGATTTATAATTTGGAGAATGTAGTTATGATATTGCAATGTACACGCAAGTTTTGAATCTAGTGAAGTATAAGAAGATGAAGTTTTAAAGTCTTAAATGTGTATGGACTGAAATATGACCTATGGAGTAGATCGTGGTAAGTTTAGCCTTGAGTTTCCTGTAAATTTATGCAGTAACAATGGGATTTATGAAGGCCAGACCGATCTCATAGGGATGACAGATCGATCTTATGACTCCAGAATGCAATGAGTGTCCGATAGTAGGCAGGCATATCGATCTCACAAGGGAGCAGATCGATCTCATAAGGAAGCAGATCGATCTCCTACTGCCTTTGCCTAGTAAAGATCGATCCTGTTACAAGGGCAGATCGATCTTCATTTACCTCGACCAGGAAGAGATCGATCTCCCATGGAAAGCAGATTGATCTCTATTTGGTTTTTGTGAAGAAACAGATCGATCTCCACCCTCTAGCAGATCGATTTTGTAATTGGTATTGGAGAGTTGGAGTAGTTGAAAATAGGCAGAGATCGATCTCCCCATGATACCAGATCGATCTCATACGCCCTGCCTATATAATAATCACGAGATTTTACCTGAAAATCGATTCTCTCTCACCTGCAAACACCAACAGTCACCATTTTTACCTAAACCAAGCTTTCTCTCTCTAAGATTCACCACATTCTGGACAGAGTTAGTAAAAGTGGTAAGAGGCAAAGTTGTTCCTCTTAGTAAAGAAAACAACATACTAGAAAATCAAAGGGTGGTTTGAACAAGAGGAAAAGAACAAGCATTCTATAAGTTGCTCAAGAGAAGACAAGCTAGGTGAGCACACAAGACCCTTGTTTTCAAACATTATCATTTTACATATATTGGTGAATAAATGTATGTATATTTTGTTGGAAATGTGTAAGTCAAGAATGAACCAACAATGGATTTACTTAAAAGAGGAAATGTGGATATCTTGTGATGATCATGAGTTATATGAGGTGTAAATAGATTAAAAATGGGAAATGTTGAGTTAGAAATGAGTAAGAGAAAGGAATCAGCAATGAGAATGATGTATATTGACGATTTGATGATGTTAGGACAACTCAAAAATTCATCATGGGAAACGAGACTAGTCCGAGACCTGGGGGACATTGCACCACTCAGGGTGTGAGAGGTAAGGGAAATAAAATGTTTGTACATGTGAGTTTCTAAAATGATGAAAATACCTTTTAATGTGAAAACAGTTTGATGACTGAGCATGTTTATTAGAAATGAGTTGATTTGATGTTTTGATGAATATGTAAGTGTTTTGCTGGCTTGAGCTCGATTTTGATAAATTTTTGTGTAGTTGTTAACACAATGTGCTTTAAGAGAAATGAGTTTCCTTCGAGATAACCACTATGAGCTCTACGTAAAGGCAAAATGATTTTTATACAATAATGGCATATTTTACTGAGACTATGGCTTGTCATGAGATGCACATCAATACTCCGCTTGATGGCGTTGAGTGTGAGAGCTGTAAATTTTATGAGATTTGCTAAGTGAGAATTGTAATTTGGTGAATGTAATTATGATATGTTGATGTACACACAAGTTTTAAATATGATGAAGTATATGGAGATGAAGTTTTTAAGTCTTAAATGTGTATAGATTGAAATATGGCCTATGTAGTGGATTATGGTGAGTTTTACATTGAGTTTCATGCAAATTTGTACAGCAGTAATAGGATCTATGAAGGCCAGATCGATCTCTAAGGGATGAGAGATCGATCCCATAGCTCAAGAATGCAGAAAATATGTGAGAACAGGTAGACAGATCGATCTCATGAGGAAGCAGATCGATCTCCTAATGCCTCTGCCTAACCAAGATTGATCTTGTCACAAGGACAGATCGATCTCCTTAACTCTCGGCCTGGAAGATATCGATCTCTACCCTCTAGTACATCGATCTCCACTTAGTCTTTTTATGAAGAGTAGATCGATCTCCACCTTCGACCAGATTGATCTTGCAGTTGTTAAGGGAGCAGTTTGGAGCAGTTGAATCAAGCAGAGATCGATCTCCTTCAAATCCAGATCGATCTCATAGCCTCTGTCTATATAAGGATCACGGGATTTTGCCTAGAAACCGAGCCTATCTCTCTGAAACACTAATCTTCACCATTTTCACCCAAACCAAGCTTTCTCTCTCTAAGATTCACCCTATTCTAGACAAAATTAGACAAAGGGGTAAGAGACAAAGTTGTTCCTCTTGGCAAGGAGAACAACATACTAGAAAATCAAAGATTGGGATTGAGCAAAGGAAGAGGCAAGCACTCTAAGAATTTGGTCAAGAGGAGACAAGCTAGGTAAGCTCACAAGACCCTTGTTATTGAGCATTATCATTTTATATATAGGTGGATAAACATGTATATTTATATATTTGGTTGGAAATGTTTAAGGCATGATAGAATCAACAAATAGGTTTAGTTAGAAGATTTAATGTGGATATCTTGTGATAATTATGAGTTAACTAAAGGGTTGATAAAGATGTAGAAAGAGTTTTGAGATAATGTTGAGTTAGAATGAGTAAGAGAAAGAGATGGAAAATGAGAATGATGTATATTGATGGGTTAATGTTGTGTGTGGACAGCTTGAGAATCTGACATGGGAAACGAGGCTAGTCCAAGAACCCGAGGATATTGTACCACTTAAGGTGCAAGAGGTAAGGGAAATAAAACCATTTGTGCTTGTGAGTTTTCAAATGAATGAAAACGTTTTTATTAGCATGAAAATGGTTTAATTAAATGATCATGTTTATGAGAAATGAGATGAATTGATGTTTTGATGAATGTGTGAGTGTTTTGCTGGTTTGAACTCGATTTTGATGTGATTTGTGTAATTGTGAACACATATGGTTTATAACCGAAATGAGTTTTGTGATAACTACTATGAGCTCTACCTGAAGGCAAAACGATTTTTATACAACAATGACATGTTTTTACTGAGACTATTAATGTGTTGATCAATGTGTGAGTGTTTTGCCAGTTTGAGCTCGATTTTGATGAGTTTTGTGTGAATGTGAACACAATGGGTTATAACTGAAATGGGTTTTTTGATAACCACTAAGAGCTCTACGTGAAGGCAAAATGACTTTTACTAAGACTATGACTTGTCATGAGATGCACATTGGGCTTTGCTCTTGTAGCAAGTAAGGTCGAGCCGTGCTCTAGTAGCATGTAAGACCAACGCCTCCGTTCTGGTAACGTGAGATGACCCCACTCCGGTAGCGATGGATGGCCTTACTTTGATAGCATGTAAGACCCGGCTGTGCTTTGATAACATGTAAGATCGACGGCTATACGACTCTGATCAAGTCTACAGTGAATCATGGCCATGTGTGTTATTATCGATGAAATCCCTCGATTGGGGATGTCCGCCTAGGGGATGAATTCAATTGATGTGATGTGCCTATGACGTTGATTTCATATGAGTTTTTATAAATGCCTAGTCTCGATTTCTGTGATGATGATGTGATATTACAACTGCGATTTATATCACGTATTGAGATTTGATGTGATGTGATTTGTGATTTTATCACGTGAATTGTGCTGATGCCATTGTTTTCTACCGTTATTTCAATAACGATTTGCATGCTCATATTTTTCCATCATGTTTTGTTTGTGATGTTGATTTTTATAACTTCCCTTATTCTCCTTACTAAGCTTTTTGAGCTCCTTACTAAGCGTTTTGAGAGCTCACCCTTTTTTCTCCCCCCTCCAGATTACTTGAAGTAGTGTAATAGAGCCTGCCGCGTACGTGATATAGGCTGATGGACAAAAGCTCCCCAAGCTATTGCTTGTACACGCTTAAGGTATAATTCTGTTCATTTTGTATCCAGATAATGATGTAATACAAACATTTGTGATGAGTATTTTGGGATGTAATTAGGTTGATATGAAAGAAATGAGTTTTGACTTATGGGTTGATTCTTTTTGGGATATTATGTATTTGATTTCATTAAGTATAAGTTGTATGATCTTGGGGATAATGTTTGTGTGTAAACGATAGCGATTTTAAAGATGCTTCACATGAATACACCTAGAGTTGATAGTTTTGTTTTAAGAAAAATTTTAAATTTGCCATATTTTCCATGCTTTCGGGCTGTCACAGATTTTCTTGGTATCAGAGCTAAGGGTGTTTAGTACTGTCAGTGTCGATCAAGTGAAAATAGATTACATCCCAAGTGTTTATATTGCCTGGTAATGAATTGAATTTAACTAGTAATATTATGATCGATGTTTAGTGAATATGCGTAGGCACGTGAGAGATAGAAAATGAGATGGAGAAGAGGACGTTCAGGGAGGTAGGCGCAGCCACCTCCGCCACTTGAACCATAGCTTGAGAGTCCTAACTCTCGAATAAATCGCCTAGAGCACGATGTGCGTCAGGGATTCAAGTAGATGGCAGCGCTATTTGCGCAACATTTTGGGGCTAATGGCTCGAGCACTACACCTGTGTCGACTCCTTCACCACCACAGGGACCACCCGCACCACCACCACAGACTGACCCGGTGCCTCCTGCCACACAGCCTGCGGTTCATACCCAACTTGATGATGGAGATAAGGGTCGATTGAGGGACTTTCTAAAGATGAACCCACCGACTTTTAGAGGGGTGAAAGATCCGACAGAGGCTGAGGAGTGGCTGATTGAGTTGCGAGTCATTTTCAACTTTTTGGGATGCACCGATGCTGAGAGGGTCATTATGGGTGCTTATATGTTAAAGGGACAAGCCCGAGATTGGTGGAGCACTACTCAGAGTATATTGGCGACTAGCCATGAGGTGATTAGCCGAGAGATATTTGAATCGGCATTTAGAACTGATTATGTGCCAAGAGCTACCTAGAGGAGGAAGCAAGCTGAATTCCTAAATTTGGCTCAGGGTAATATAACGGTTGATGAGTACGAGAGTCGATTCACTACTCTACTGAAGAATGACCCGGAGACTCTTAAGGATGAGGAGCTCCATACCGAGTGATTCATGTATGGACTGAGACCCATCATTAGAGACCAGTTGATAGGGCTCTGTATCACTGAGTTCAAGGATGCTCTGAGACGAGCACAAGAAGTAGAGAGGGGACTATAGTTGGTACAGTCCCAGATTTTGACCAGGGATGAGAGCAAGCGACTCATGATCCCCCACACAGACTTGCAGAGGGGTTCTTTTAAGAGGAGACAGTTTGAGGGATCAAGAGGAAGGGTTGATAGACCTAGGGTTACTCTCATCACTATGGAGACCCCTCGAGGTGTCAGACCAGAGGTTAGAGTCTGCAGAGATTGTGACAGATCACATGAGGGGAGCTGTCCCAGAACCATACAAGGATGCTATAGATGCGGGGATATGGGTCACAGAGTGAGATATTGCCCGCAACCACAAAAGCCATATTCTCAAGAGCCTCATAGATAATAGCCACAGAGGACAATTCCCCAGAGACGGGCTGCGGCTGTTGATAAGGGCAAGAAGCTGGTCATAGATGGACGTATGTTTACTTTGGATAAGGAGACTGCAGACACTTCATTTGAGACCATATGAGGTACACTTCTTGTCTATAATAATAAGGCTCATGTGTTATTTGATTCGGGATCCACGCATTCTTTTGATTGATGTACAATTTGCATGTAAACTGAGTTTGAAGTATGAATCCTTATATTATATTTTACATGTAAATACCCCCATGCGTGAGTCCCAAAGGACTGATATGGTGTGTAGGAGTTGTGAGATCAAGGAGGGAGATAGAGTGATGTTAGCAGATCTAGTGTTGTTAAATATGTGTGATTTTAATGTGATTTTTGGGATGGATTGGTTAACGGCCAGTCGTGTGAGCCTAGACTGCCACAGTAAGGCTGTAACTTTCTCCCTACCTGAAAAGTTCAATGTATGTTTGAATGATTAAAGAATAAAGACGTGTGAAGTTTATTATGAAATGTTAAGAGATGATTATATCGCTATAAATACTGATTGAATTATTGATGTGAAGGTTACATCACACTCATCTCTGATATGAGTCGAGAACATCCGAGGATAGAGGACATACCGGTAGTATGTGAGTTTTCGAATGTGTTCCCAGATGAATTGCCTAGCTTACCACTAGAGAGAGAGCTGGAGTTCACTATTGATTTAGTGCGAGATACCCAGCCGATCATTAAACCTCCCTATAAGATGGCATTGGTCGAATCGGAAGAGTTAAAGAAACAGTTGCAAGAATTGCTTGACCAAGGTTTTATTAGGCCTAGTGTGTCGCCATGAGGAGCTCCGGTGTTGTTTGTAAAGAAGAAAGATGGTAGCCTGAGACTATGTATAGACTACAAATTGCTGAACAAGGCTACGGTCAACAACAAGTACCTCCTGCCAAGGATAGATGATTTGTTTGAACAGCTGAGAGGGGCTTCTATATTTTCTAAGATTGATTTAAGATCGGGCTATCACCAGTTAAGAATCAGGAAAGAGGATATTCCAAAGACGGCTTTCAGAACTAGATATGGCTATTACGAGTTCTTAGTGATGCCCTTTAGATTGATAAATGCCCCTGCTGCTTTTATGAGTTTGTTGAATGAAGTCTTTAGAGACTATCTAGATTAGTTTGTGATAGTCTTCATTGATGATATCCTTGTGTATTCTCGGTCTCATGAGGAACATGCACAACATTTGAGGATTGTGCTGTAAGTACTCAGAGATAAGCAGCTGTATGGAAAGATTAGCAAGGTGAGTTTTGGCTAGACCAAATACCTTTTCTTGGTCATATTGTATCTAAAGACGGGTGTCAGTTGATCCGTCTAAGATAGAAGCTGTACTTAATTGGGAGAGACCGAGGATAATTACAGAGATTCAGAGTTTTCTAGGACTGGCCGGGTATTACAGAAGGTTTGTTGAAGGATTCTCCAAGATTACCGCTCCTCTGACTAAACTCACATGTAAGGAGACCCCTTTTGCATGGTCTGAGAAGTGTGAGCAAAGTTTTCAAGAATTGAAAAGGAGATTAACGACGACACCTGTGTTGACTATTCTGAATGGACCGAGAGGCTTGGTAGTGTATAGTGATGCCTCTCAACAAGGATTAGGGTGTGTGCTCATGCAGCATGGGAGAGTGGTCGCGTATGGTTCGCGACAGCTGAAGGATCATGAGAGGAACTACCCTACACATGACTTGAAGTTAGCCGCAGTAGTGTTTGTATTGAAGATCTGGCGACATTACTTTTATGGGGAAAGGTTCCAGATATATACTGGCCACAAAAGCCTAAGATATATATTTGATCAAAAAGAGTTAAACATGAGACAAAGGAGATGGATGGAACTCCTTAAAGAATATGATTACGAGATACTCTATCATCAAGGGAAGACGAACGTAGTGGCTGATGCCTTGAGCAGGAAGAGTATGATATCTACTATGATGATCAAAAATGGGATTTGTTGGAACAGTTCGCTGGACTCAGGATCAAAGTTGAGGAAGTAGAGGTCGAATTTATGGCTAGCCTGCGGATAGAGCCCGATATTATAGATTAGATTAGAGCTGGGCAGCGAAATGATCAGAGGCTATTGAATATGGTTAGCCAAGCTGAACAGACCTCGCAGTCGGATTTCATGGTCAGTGATGATGTGTTATTGAGGTTTAAGGGTTGAGTTTGTGTTCCGAATGATGATACCCTGTAGCAACAAATACTGAGAGAGTCTCATTGGTCGCGATACACCATGCACTCGGGAAGTACCAAGATGTACCAAAATTTAAGAAAGGTGCATTGATGGAGTGGTATGAAATGAGACGTGGCAAAGTATGTGGCCAGATGTTTGGTATGCCAACAAGTGAAAGCTGAGCACCAGAAGCCCGAGGGATTACTTAAGCCTTTGCCTGTACCTACATGGAAATGAGAGCACATCACCATGGAATTTATCATGGGATTACCAAGGACTCGAAGAGGTCATGATGCGATTTGGGTGATAGTTGATAGATTAATGAAGAGTACCCACTTCCTTGCCATCAAGAGCACAGATACATTGAGTACATTAGTCGAGCTATATGTTAGAGAGATAACTAGACTACATGGGGCTCCAGTGAGTGTTACCTATGATAGAGATTCCCGGTTCACCTCCAGGTTTTGGACTCATTTTCAGGAGGTCATGGGATCTCGGTTGAATTTCAGTATCGCCTATCATCCTCAAACTAATGGTCAGTCCGAACAGACTATACAGACCTTAGAGGACATGCTGAGGGTATGTACGATGGATTTTAAGGGATTATGGGATGAACACCTTCCCCTTGCTGAGTTTGCGTACAACAATAGGTATCATGCGAGTATTGGTATGGCACCTTATGAGGCTCTGTATGGTAAGAGGTGTAGATCCCCTATAGCGTGGGAAGAAGTGGGAGACAGGAAAGTAATTACTCCCGAGCTTATTGAATAGGCAGTTCAAAATGTGAAGATCATTTATGATAAATTACGGGCTGCTCAGAGTCGACAGAAAAGTTACGACGATGTGCGTAGACGGCCACTCGAGTTTGAAGTTAGAGATTTGGTGTTACTTAAAGTATCTCTAAGTAAGGGTATCATGCGTTTCGGGAAGAAAAGGAAATTGAGTCCTCGATATATAGGACCGTTTGAGATTTTGGAGAGAGTGGGAGACGTTGCCTACCGATTGGCCTTACCTCCACAGTTCTCTGGGATACACAATGTCTTTCACATATCTATGTTGAGGAAATATAATCCGGACCCCTCCCATGTCATTGAGTATGAGGCATTGGATATTCAGAAGGATATGAGTTATGTGGAAGAACCCACCCAAATACTTAACAGGAAGGAGAAAGTGCTTCAGACGAAAAGGATTCCATTGGCTAAGGTTCTCTGGAAACACCACTCAGTGAAGGAAGTAACTTGGGAACTGAAGAGCCTTATGAAGGAGAAATACCCTCAACTATTTAATGGGTCGAGTTAAATTTGGAGGACTGAATTCTCTTAAGGTGGGGAGGATGTGAGAATTGTAAATTTTATGAGATTTGCTAAGTGATAATTGTAATTTGGTGAATGTAATTATGATATGTTGATGTACACACAAGTTTTAAATATGATGAAGTATATAGAGATGAAGTTTTTAAGTATTAAATGTGTATGGATTGAAATATGGCCTATGAGGTGGATTATGGTGAGTTTTACATTGAGTTTCCTACAAATTTGTGCAGCAGTAATAGGATCTAGGAAGGGTAGATCGATCTCTAAGGGATGAGAGATCGATCCCATAGCTCCAGAATGCAGAAAACGTGTAAGAACAGACAGGCAGATCGATCTCATGAGGAAGTAGATCGATCTCCTAATGCCTCTTCATAGCCAAAATCGATCTTGTCACAAGGACAGATCGATCTCCTTAACTCTCAGCCTGGAAGAGATCGATCTCTACCCTCTAGTAGATCGATCTCCACTTAGTCTTTTTATGAAGAGCAAATCGATCTCCACCCTCGGCCAGATCGATCTTGTAGTTGTTAAGGGAGCAGTTGAATCGAGCAATTGAATCGAGCAGAGGTCGATCTCCTTCAAATACCAGATCGATCTCATAGCCTCTGTCTATATAAGGATCATGAGATTTTGCCTGGAAACCAATCCTCTCTCTTTGAAACACCAATCTTTACCATTTTCACCCAAACCAAGCTTTCTCTCTCTAAGATTCACCCTATTCTAGAAAAAATTAGACAAAGGGGTAACAGACAAAGTTGTTCCTCTTGGCAAGGAGAACAACATACTAGAAAATGAAAGATTGAGATTGAGCAAAGGAAGAGGCAAGCACTCTAAGAATTTGGTCAAGAGGAGACAAGCTAGGTAAGCTCATAAGACCCTTGTTCTTGAGCATTATCATTTTATATATAGGTGGATAAACATGTATGTTTATATATTTTGTTAGAAATGTTTAAGGCATGATAAAATCAACAAATGGGTTTAGTTAGAAAATTTAATGTGGATATCTTGTGATAATTATGAGTTAACTAAAGGGTTGATAAAGATGTAGAAAGAGTTTTGAGACAGTGTTGAGTTAGAATGAGCAAGAGAAAGAGATGGAAAATGAGAATGATGTATATTGATGGGTTAATGTTGTGGGTGGATAGCTCGAGAATCCGACACAGGAAACAAGGCTAGTCCGAGAACCCAAGGATATTGTACCACTCAAGGTGCAAGAGGTACGGAAAATAAAACCATTTGTGCTTGTGAGTTTTCGAATGAATGAAAACGTTTTTAATAGCATGAGAATGGTTTAATTAAATGAGCATGTTTATGAGAAATTGGATGAATTGATGTTTTGATGAATGTGTGAGTGTTTTACCGGTTTGAGCTCGATTTTGATGTGATTTGTGTAATTGTGAACACATATGGTTTATAATCGAAATGAGTTTTGTGATAACCACTATGTCAAGACCCGTTCTCAATCCATGACTTTAACCAAAATCACTGCAAATTTTTCGTATTTTTCACTTACCTTTCCTCTATTCAATGGTTGGGCTGTGATTCGATGTCAGAATCCTCGCTTACCACATTATCCATTATCATACATACATGTCAATATACTGTTACTGACTGTAGCTTCTTTTACAATACCTATGAGATCATATAAAATCTAATACAAATACAGTCCCCATAATATATATCGTATACATCACTGTGCTGTTTCTATGTTTAGATACATAACCGTATAAAATATGTATACCTGGCGATTGATAGGAAATAGCAGTGGACTCAGGAATACTATCCCTTAATAGCTCTCACTCTACTGCTGATGCTCTATAGAGAGATGTAAAGAAAGAGGGGTGAGCATACAACGCGCTCAGTAAGGAAATCAAGCAAGCAAGTAGATATCTACACTATCTACTCAAAATAATGCTATGCCTCAAAATGTTATTTCCTTAATTCACTTTAAAAGCATGTCTTTAAATATATATATAAATATATATATATATATACTTGTACAGATTAAATCCTATGTACAGAAATCATGCTTTCTTTCTCAAATGTAGGCATGTAGTGCAAAACAATGCATCTTTATAATATCACAATGCCTTTAGATAAATCATGCCATGTATGTTTAAATCACAGTAAATATGGCATTTAAATCATTCACAACACAAAAATCGGAGTCCGACCCATCCCTCGGTCTGTCCGCAATTTAAATCAGTTAATCAAGTGAGACTCTGTGGTGAAAATGTAAATAGTATCCTGGACTATGATCATATCCGACATGTGATCCCAAGCTACACGGAATCCTAGTGTGCGGGGCATCACTGCTGCAATGGGAAGGGGGTCAGTCCGTCACAACCGCCAGCTATATCCTCCTCAACTCCACAACACCACACGGTACAATGTACCCCATACCACTCGCACGGTACAACGTACTCCGTGGACCCTACATCACAGTCGGGGTGCCTGCCATAGGTCTTAGCCCTCAAACCATGGAATATCATACCACGTCTCTAGTATCCTCATGCCGATATCCTCTCACATAGTGTGACACTCAGTCTACACAAGGAATCAAGCATGGATTTCAACATGTATTATATATCACATACAGTGCGCGCCTTTGAGCGCGACTCAAAGTCGACACTCCGCTCAAACACTATTTCACATCACAAACTCAACTCTAGTGCGAGTAAACCTCCAGTAACTAGGTCAATGCATAGTTCATGTATTAAATCAAGTACGAGCAATAGCTCCAGTACCATGCTATGCACAATATCATCAAATCAAGTACGAGCAATAGCTCCATTACTATGTCATGTATAAATCATGAAGAATCAAGTACGAGCAACGCTCCAGCACTCTGTCATGGATCTCATGAAAAACTCGAGTACGAGCTAATCGCTCCAGCACTCTCTCATGCATATTTCATATAAACTGAGTACAAGTAAGAACTTCAGTACTCTATCATGAATGTCATGAAAATCTAGTGCGAATCAAAATTCAGCACTAATATATGTGGAAAATATATGAAATCCAGTGCGAGCTGTGCTCCAGCACGATTCATTCTTACATAATATGATAGATGGCTCTTTAAAAAGGAATGATTTACAAAATATCAAAATCAGCACTATAAAGTGTGCTTAATTCACATCAACCTTAAAATCATTAGCTCATCTATTTATTCTTCTGCTAAACAGCAGTAAAACACTCAAAATGATGATTTTCATGCTTTTTAAAACTTTTCACAAAAGTTGACTTTTTGACTAACTAGGGACAAAATCGTAATTTGCCACTTCGGGTCACAATAATTATTATTCACTTTCTCTAACCCTCAGAGTTTTTAAGTGAATGTAAAAGCAGACGAAAATACGTGCAGGTATCTCTAACTACTCACAAAAGTCCCTTACCTCGGATCACGTCAAGTGACCTCACTTCCTCGATGCTGCTCAATCTCGCAGTCCGATCAGCTCTCAATGTAAACTCTGGAACTGTAAATAACCATTCCTCAGGTTAATTATACTTTTCCTTCTGTATTGCACATTAAATACAGTCTATTTTCCTTAATGGGCTTTAATAATCCTTAATGGGCCTAACTATGCCTTAAGCCCATTTCCATTTTACTATTCATTTTCGTTGGGCTTATTAGGCTTATGAGGCCCACCAACTCTTATTGGGCTTGTCCTAGACCCATTACATCACATTGGGCTTAAAATAATTGGGCTTGACCTATTGGACCTCTCGGCCACATGCCATGGCCGAGAGCATCCCATGCCGTCGGTCACACCATGGCATGCCGTCGATGTCCATTTCCTTAGCCAATTCACTTAGGAATTTTCATAAACACTTGGTTGGCATGTCTTAAGCCTTTCCTATAGTTCATGTTGGCATTTTATCAAATACCTTATGTGCCAATATCATACCACCATCCATATGGACAAATTGATTATAACTAACCATGCCATAATCATGTCTACATGCATATCAACCTATACATGTCTTAAAATCACATGGGTATTTATCAAAACTCATATACCAACTTTTGGTCATCACATGTTCCTAGTGTTTTTATATGTTTCAATCCATAAAACATATACCAATATACTTAAAATCATTCATACATTAACATATATGAAATTGAAAACTTGGAAATATACCAATAGTTATGTTCACACTTGGCCGAATACTTTGGAGCCTCACGGTTTGCACACTATGGCTCCTTGATAGCCAATTCCAACATATGTCACTCTCCTCTCAATTTGAAACAACTTTCATGAAGATTGCAAGTTCCAAATATGCCTTTTTCCTAGTGATTTCTAGTGAGAGAAAGCTTAGAAAACTTTTCGGTTATGGTTTCTTCACTTTGCCAAAAATGAAAGGATGAAGATGATTATGTGTTGGCTAGTATTTATAAGTCCATTGCTTAGTCATTAAGCTAAAAATCCAGCCACCTTAATTGACTTCCAAAAAGTTTAGGTAATGGTTATCATTTTAAACTTTGTTTCCTTTCATTAATGGCTTTTAACTTATTCATATGGGCTTTCAATTGGGCTTCTCGGTTTGGGCTTTTCCTTTGGGCTTTGGGCTGAAATTTTATCTACCTATTGGGCCTTCAATTGTCTCAATATTGGGCCCACAAATTGGCCCAACAATTTGGCCCATTGGGCTTTCCAAATTCGGCCTACACTTATGATACCTTAATGGGCTTTAAAATTTTCAACTTTGACCCATTACGTTTTTAACCATTAAATTAAATCCGAAATCCTTACGAATAAATTTCCTTACTTCCGGGGATGATTATCTTGTATTCTGACTAAGAATATTTTTCTCCAATTTTTTCTCCATACCTATGTTACTTTCTAACCATGGTTAGTCAACTATGGTAAAAGTCCACTTTTCTTAACTATAGTTGACTTTTTCCTTAACCATTGACCAAGTTTGACTTTTTCTCAAAATTCTAAAAGTGTCATATCTTATGTCTTACACTCTCGTCTTTATGTTTTAACCGTTCCCGGTGGATAATTTCGCTCGAAACACCTTAAATACCTTAACTCGCCAAAAAGGTCCATTTTACCCTTTTAGCTTTTATTCTTGTTTTCTGTGTTCGGGATTAAATCAAGCTGACTTTCCTTCATGAGCTCTCTATACTTTCTCATTTTAAGTTCTTATTTTCAGTCAGGATGATTCAGATCTACTTGGTTTAGCCTGTGGCTCTTATAGCTCACATTAGGCTTTTTATGTAGCTTTTGCGTGTTAAATCATTTTACTAACACCTTAAATCTAGTAAATACTCTTCTTATGATTCAACTATAATAATAGAGTGTTCATACACCTAGGAATCATAAGGAACAAGCTACATAAAATACGGGTTTGACACACTATGAGCTCTATGTGAAGGTAAAACAATTTTTATACAACAATGACATGTTTTTACTGAGACTATTAATTTGTTGATGAATGTGTGAGTGTTTTGCCTGTTTGAGCTCAATTTTGATGAGTTTTGTGTGAATACGAACACAATGGATTATAAACGAAATGAGTTTTTTGATAACTACTAAGAGCTCTACGTGAAGGCAAAACGATTTTTACTTAGACTATGGCTTGTCATGATATGCACATCGGGCTTTGCTCTGGTAGCATATAAGGCTGGGTGCTCTAGTAGCATGTAAGACCGACGCCTCTGTTCTGGTAATGTGAGATGACCCCGCTCCGGTAGTGATGGGTGGCCTTGCTTTGATAGCATGTAAGATCGGGCTGTGCTTTAATAGCATGTAAGACTGACGGTTGTACGACTCTGATCAAGTCTACAGCGAATCATGGCCATGTGTGTTATTATCGACGAAATCCCTCGATTGGGGATGTCCGCCTAGGGGACGAATTCAATCGATGTGATGTACCTATGGCGTTGATTTCATATGAGTTTTTATAAATGCCTAGTCTTGATTTCTGTGATGATGATGTGATTTTACAACTGCGATTTATATCACGCATTGAGATTTGATGTGATGTGATTTGTGATTTTATCACGTGAATTGTGCTGATGCCATTGTTTTCTACCGTTATTTCAATAATGATTTGCATGCTCAAATATTTCCATCATGTTGTGTTTGTGATGATGATTTTTATAACTTCCTTTACCGTTTTGAGAGCTCACCCTTTTTCCTCCCCCTTCCAAATAACTTGAAGTAGCGTGATAGAGCCTGCCGCATACATGATATAGGCTAGTGGACAAGATCTCCCTAGGCTATCGCTTGTACACGTTTAAGATATAATTCAGTTCATTTTGTATCCAGACAATGATGTAATGCAAACATTTGTGATGAGTATTTTGGGATGTAACTCGGTTGATATGAAAGAAATGAGTTGTGACTTATGGGTTGATTTTTTTTGGGATATTATGTATTTGATTTCATTAAGTATAAGTTGTATGATCTTGGGGATAATGTTTGTGTGTAAATGATAGTGATTTTAAAGATGCTGCACAGGAATACACCCAGAGTTGGTAGCTTTGTTTTAAGAAAAATTTTAAATTTGCCATATTTTTCGCGCTCCGGGCTGTCACATTGAGTGGCCTTGCTCTAGTAGCATGTAAGACCGAGATGACCCCGTTCTGGTAGCGATAGGTGGCCTTGCTTTGATAGCATGTAAGACCGGGCCTTACTTTGATAACATGTAAGACCGCAGCTGTACGACTTTGATCAAGTCTACAACGATATCATGGCCATGGATAGATGTCGACGATTCCCTCTTTTGAGGATGCCTCCATTTTGGTAAATGAGAGATGCCTCCATTCTGGTAATGTGAGATGCCCTCTTTGAGGATGATGTGATGTGCTTATGACGTTGTTTTAGCTGAGTTTTATTAAATGCCTAGTCTTGATTATTTTGATATTATGATGACTTACGATTTTATCACGTAAACTATGTTTATGCAAATTAATGCCATTATTACTGTTATAACTATTACCATGATGTTTCTCATGCTCGAAATACTACTATCATGTTTTTACATGCCAAACTGATGAGTTGTGATGTGATAATGATTTCATTAAATCTCCCTTATCCCCCTTACTGAGCTTTTTGAGAGATCACCTTTTTTCCTCCCCCCTCTAGATTTCTTGCAATGAGCGAGATAGTGCTGCCGCGTATGTGATATAGGCTGGTGGATAAGATCTCTCTAGGCTATCGCTTGTACACGCACAAGGTATAATTCAGTTTAGTTTATATCCAGACAATGATGCAATACAAACATTTGTGTTAAGTATTTTTGGGATGTAATTAGGATGACATGAGGAAAATGAATCATGTTTTGTAGATTGACCCCCATTCGGGATATTATGTATTTAATTCTATGAATTAGAAATTGTGTGATCTTGGGGTTAATGATTTATTATAAACACAAGTGATTAAATGACACTGTACAGGAATGCAACCTGAGAAGGAGATTTAATATAGGAAAATTTTAAATTAGCCCTATTTTTCGCGCTTCCGGGCTGTCACAAAATTGTTTAGTATCAGAGCAAAGGTTGTCTAGTATTGTCAGTGTCGAGTAATTGGAAATAGAATACATCCTAATAGTTTGTATTGTCTGGTAATGAATTGAATTTAAAGGGTAAAATTATGATCGATGCTTAACGCATACGCGCAGGTACGAAAGAGATAAGAGATGAGTGGGAAACGAGGTTGTCCCGGGAGGCAAGCACAACCACCTCCACCACCTGACCCCCAGCCTAAGAGTCCTAACTCGCAGATGAATCGGCTAGAGCATGATGTGTGGCAGGAATTCGAGCAGATGGTAGCGCTATTTACGCAGCATTTTGGGGCTAATGCCTTGGGTACCACACCTACCCCGGCTCCCACACCACCTCAGGATCTGCAGACTGACCCAGTGCCACTAGTAGTTCAACCTCTGGTACAAACCAGGCCTGAGGATGGGGGCAAGGGCCGGTTGAAGGATTTTCTTAAGATGAATCTATCGACATTTAAAGGAGTGAAGGGTCTAGCAGAGGCGGAGGAGTGGTTGACTAGATCATCTTTGACTTTCTGGGATACACAGACGCAGAGAGGGTTAGTATGAGTACCTATATGCTCAAGAAATAGGCTCGATGTTGGCGGAACACCACCCAGAGTATATTGGCTACCATTCATCCAGCGATCAGCTAGGAGATTTTTCAGTCAGCATTTAAAACCCAGTATGTGCCACGGGTTGCCCAGAGGAGACTGCAAGTTGAATTCTTAAATTTGGCTTAGGGCAATATGTCGGTTGACGAGTATGAGAACCGATTCACCACCCTACTGAAGTATGATCCGGAGAGCCTTAAGGATGAGGAGCTCCGAACAAAGTGATTTGTGTATGGACTGAGACCCGTCATTAGAGATCGGTTGATAGGGCTCTGCATTACTTAGTTTAATGATGCTCAGAGACGGGCTCAAGAGGTTGAGGGGGACTAGAGTTGATACAGTCCCAGTTTGAGTCCCGAGTGATAACCAGGGATAAGGGTAAGAGACCTGTAACTCCCCACACCGACTTCAGAAGGGTTTTTTTAAGAGATATATAGTCGAAGGACCTAGAGGGAGTGTGGATAGACCCAGAGTTCCTCCCAGTATTATGGAGACCCCTCGAGGTGCCAAGCCAGAGGTTAGAGTTTACAGAGATTGCGGCCGACCACATGAGGGAAGTTGTTCTAGAACCATATAAGGATGTTTTATAAGCGGGGACAAGGGTCATAGAGTGAGGAACTACCTACAGCACATTCTCAGGAGCCTACTAGGCAGCAGCCTCAGAGGGTAATTCCCTAGAGATGGGCTACGACTGCTGATAAGGGTAAGAAGCTAGTTGTAGAAGGACATGTGTTTGCTTTGGATAAGGAGACCACAAACACTTCATCTGAGACCATACAGGGTACGCTTCTTGTTTGTAATCATGAGGCTCATGTGTTGTTTAACTTAGGATCCACACATTCTTTTATTGATGTACACTTTGCATGTAAACTGAGTTTAAAGTATGAATCCCTAGATTATATTTTACATGTAAATACCCCTATGCGGAAGTCCCAGAGGACTAACATGGTACGTAGAAGGTGTGAGATTAAGTTAGGAGATAGGGTAATGTTGGCAGATCTGATTTTGTTAACTATACGCGATTTTGATGTGATTCTAGGGATGGATTGGTTGGCGACCAATTGTGTGAGTCTAGACTGCTACACTAAGACTGTAACCTTCTCCATACCTGAAAAATTTAGTGAATGCTTGAATGTTAAGGAATGAAAATGTGTGAAGTTTATTGTGAGAAGATTTTAGAATATAATGATGTTACCATAAAAACACTGATTAAATTATTGATGTGAAGGTTACATCACACTCATCTCTGACACGAGTCAGGAACATCCAAGGATAGAGGACATACCAGTAGTATGTGAGTTCCCGGATGTATTTCCAGATGAATTGCCTGGCTTACGACCAGAAAGAGAGCTGGAGTTCACTATCATTTAGTGCCAGATACCCAACCAATCTCTAAACCTCCCTACAGGATGACATTGGTTGAATTGGAAGAATTAAAGAAATAGTTGCAAGAGTTGCTTGATCAGGGTTTTATTAGATCCAGTGTGTCACCATGGGGAGCTCCGGTGTTATTTGTGAGGAAAAGGGATGGTAGCCTCAGATTGTGCATAGATTATCGATTGCTGAACAAGGCTACAATAAAGAATAAATACCCCTTGCCAAGAATAGATGATTTGTTTGATAAGCTAATAGGGGCTTCTGTCTTTTCCAAGATTGACTTGAGATCGAGCTATCACCAGTTAAGAATCAGGAAAGAGGATATTTCGAAGATGGCCTTCAGAACTAGATATGGCCACTACGAGTTTTTAGTCATGCCCTTTGATTTGACGAATACCCCTGCTGCTTTCATGAGTCTAATGAACGAGGTATTGTGAGACCATCTAGATTAGTTTGTGATAGTCTTTATTAATGATATCCTTGTGTATTCTCGATCTCACGAGGAACATGCACAACATTTGAGGATTGTGCTGCAGATACTCAGAGATAGGCAAATTTATGGGAAGATCAGTAAGAGTGAGTTTTGGTTGGATAAAATAGCTTTCCTTGGTCATATTGTATCTAAGGACTAGGTGTTGGTTGATCCGTTTAAGATAGAGGCTGTACTTAACTGGGAGAGATCGAGGACAGTTACAGAGATTCAGAGTTTTCTAGGGCTCGCAAGTATTATAGAAGGTTCGTTAAAGGATTTTCCAGGATTGCCGCTCCTTTGACCAAGCTCACACGTAAGGAGATTTCTTTTGTATGGTTTGAGCAGTGTGAGCAAAGTTTCCAAGAATTAAAGAGGAGATTAACGACGGCACCTGTGTTGACTATCCCAAATGGACCCGAAGGCTTCACAGAGTATAGTGATACCTCTCAACAAGGATTGGGGTGTGTGCTCATGCAGCATGCGAGAGTGGTCACCTATGGTTTGCGACAACTGAAGGATCATGAGCGAAACTACCCCACACGTGATTTGGAGTTAGCCGCAGTGGTGTTTGCATTAAAGATCTGGCGACATTACTTATATGGGGAAAGGTTCTAGATATTTACTGACCATAAGAGCCTGAGATATATATTCGACCAAAAGGAGTTAAACATGAGACAAAGTAAATGGATGGAACTCCTTAAGGACTATGACTGCGAGATCTTATATCATCCGGGGAAGGCGAACGTAGTGGCTGATGCCTTAAGCAGAAAGGGTATGGTTTCTACTATGATGATCAGAGAGTGGGACTTATTAGAACAGTTCGCTAGGCTCAAGGTCAAAATTGAGGAAGCTGAGGTCGGATTTATGGCTAGCCTACGGATAGAACCCTATATTATGGATCAGATTAGAAGAGGGCAACGAAATGATCAGAGGCTATTGGAAATGGTTAGACAAGCTGAGGTGACCCTACAATCAGATTTTGCAGTCGGTGACGATGGATTATTGAGGTTTAAAGACCGTATTTGTGTCTCGAGCGATGATACCTTGAAGTAGAAAATATTGAGAGAGTCTCACTCTTCCCGTTACACCATGCACCTAGGTAGTACCAAGATGTATCAGGATCTGCGTAAGGTGTATTAGTAGAGTGGTATGAAACAAGAAGTGGCTGAATTTGTGGCCAAGTGTTTGGTATGTCAGTAGGTAAGAGCTGGGCATCAAAAGCCCGGAGGATTACTTAAATCCTTTCTAGTGCCTAAGTGGAAATGAGAACATATTACCATGGACTTTATCATGGGATTATCAAGGACCTGGAGGGTCATGATGTGATTTAGGTGATAATAGACAAATTAACCAAGAGTGCCCACTTCCTTGCCATCAAGAGTACAGATACCTTGAGTACCTTAGTTGAGTTATATGTTAGAGAGATAGCTCAATTGCATGGGGCTCCTGTGAGTATCACATCTGATAGAGACTCCCGGTTCACCTCCAGGTTTTGGACTCATTTTCAAGAGGCCATGGGATCTCGGTTGAGTTTTAGTACCGCCTATCATCCTCAGACTGATGGTCAGTCTGAACGGACTATACAGACCTTGGATGACATGTTGAAGGTGTGTACGATGGATTTTAAGGGATCATGGGATGATCACCTACCCCTTACCAAGTTTGCATATAATAATAGCTATCATGCGAGTATTGGTATAGCACCTTACGAGGCTCTATATGGTAGGAGGTGTAGATCCCCTATAGCTTGGGAAGAAGTGGGCGACAGGAAAATAAATGCTCCCAAACTTGTTGAATAGACAGTTCAGAATGTGAAGATCATTTGCGATAGATTAAGGGTTGCTCAGAATCGACAGAAAACATAGTTGAAAACCCAAAATCTCATTGTTGGTATTGAAGGAGCAAGGAATATTTTCCTTTGAAGCAAGAAGAGAAACTAGATTAGTAAGCTTCTAATGCTCCAGCCTAAGTATATTGTCTATTTAATTGATTTTGGAGTTGATTGGCATGTATATGGATGATAGAAATCATCTAGAAAGCAAGGGAACACATATAACCTAGAAAATGGATAGAGTCTAGTGCGAGAAAGTGTGATTTGGGTATGTTGATGATTTATGGATTATGATAAGTTGTTATAGAAGTAATATGAATGATTTGTAGTGGTTAAATGAAGCCACATTGTGAGGTTGGGGGATTTGTGGAAATGAGTATATAAATGCTTGATAAATGCCATAGTGAAGAAATCAATGAAATATGAACACTATGAGCTTAGTATCGATCTAATATCGATTTGCAATGAGTAATAGGCCTAAAAGGATCCATAGACTCGAGTTATGGGTAGAGTAATGAAACGAGGCCTTATGAGTGTTAATAGAAACTATAGGTCGAATCGACTATAGTAAATGAAAAAGTTGTGATGTAATGGATTGAAATGATGTGAGATACGATTGTGTGCAACTCCGAAGAGTTCGTTGGAGACGAATCGGACCGCACGAGTAAGCAGGGCTAAGGAAACAGAATCACACGTTGCGATTCCAGGTAAGGGAATTTTGTGAGTATATAGAGATAGCTGCTCGTATTTTGTGGGCGTATAAGGCATTTGAAATATGCATGAGTTTATAGAAATGTGTTTGACAATGTATGGAAGTAACTATGAGTATTTGTATGCGATTTGGTTGTTGAAATGGTATTATAAAGAAATGGGATAGTAAGGCTAATAATTGCATAAATAAAATGTTTTGAATGTTTTCACAAAACATATTGCTTTGTTTTAAGCAAATTGATGGATAGGTTGGCTAGTGTTTGAATGATGTTGTATGATAACATATGTGAGGTGCTAAATGTGTTTTGAGATTGGATTTCGAATGTTGATGAGCCGCCTATCATGTTTATGTGAATTGCACTATGCTGGAGCCTAGCTCGCACTGGATTTTTGATGCTTTTACTTATGTGAAACGTGCTGGAGCTTAGCTAGCATGTGGTTTCTTTATGATATGATGCATGAGTCGTACTAGAGCTTTGCTCGCACAAGTTTGCACATTATGGTACGCATAAGGTTGTGGAAAATTGGTAAGATCCTCAAGCCCTACATCTTTAAACCTGAGGAGGTGGGGAGGCTCTGTTCGGTGGGGAGACTCTCTTACGGAAGGATCCTTAAGCCAATATCCCTAAACCTGAGGAGGCGGGGAGGCTCTATTTGGCATGAAGGCTCTCCTACATACTTATGGAAGGATTCTTAGGCGAACATCCTTAAGCCCGAGGAGGCAGGGAGGCTCTGTTCTGTAGGAAGGCTCTCCAACATGGGTATAAAAGGATCCTTAAGCCAACATCCTTAAGCCCGAGGAGGTGGGGAGGCTTTGTTCGGCAGGAAGGCTCTCCTACATGAGTATGACAAGTTCTTGATATGGGGTAGATAAGACATAGGACTGGCACCTTCAACTATGATATAGGTCCGCGGAGTACGCTGTACCATGTATATCACATGGAGTACGATGTACAGCGAGATGATTATGTGATGAGAAAGTCTGGCGAGGGAATATCCACATTCGTGCTAGCACGATACCCCACACACTTGGATACGTGTGGTCTGGGATGATTTTTGATGTCATTGGTCCACATAGTCACTTGTGATATAGTGACCTGGTCTTTTTATACATATGTGTGATTGTGATTGTTCAAGGTACACCCGAGGGAGGGGTCGAGCCTTGTGGGATTTGAATTGTGAATTTGTAATGATGTTTGTGATTGAGAAAATGATTTGTGATGGGATTGTATGTGTATGAGAAAGAGATGTGATTCCAAAGGATGTTTCATAAAAGAATTGCCCTTTTCTTGAGATTTCACAATCGACGAGCATGAGATGATTTGTACATGATGATTTTGCCATGTTTTATATGCCAATTTCCATGATTTAAATACGTGATATATATACTCATATGGCGTAGTTTTAATTCCTCATGCTCTTGATATAAATGATTTGTGCATAACACTATCAGCATGTAGATAGAGTAGTTATCTACAATGTTTACATTATTGCCTTACTGAGCGTGTGGTTGCTCATCCCTCTCTATTTTCCCCCTCTTACAGAGCGGACATAGTAGTCCAGTGAGGATTGAGGCGTTGTATTTTAGACATCTGCTGTCATCCATCGCAAGAGGTATACACACGAAGATTCTTTTTGTATCTAAACAATTGTAAAAGCATAGTAGTCATGTGAATTGTCATTATGGGGGATGTAGATGTCAGTAATCATACTCTGTATAAGTGAATGCTTTAACTTCAAATGGATGACATCGTTTTTATTAACTGGGAATGAATGTTAAGAGTGGATTATTATTGACTCACAGCCCAACTGTGTGGTGATGAGTTGTTCATGACCGGGTAAGGAAAGAAAAACGTAAAACATTTATTGAGGTTTTCGATTATAAACAGATAAAAATGGTTGTGATAATTTATCAATCTCTACCTAACACATCATTTTCATGATTTTCTTCCAATATGGCACTACACCACATTTTCCATATAACTATATTTATTACTCCTTATTTCCAATATATGCATTTCATAAGATTACTTTATAATCCTCCATACATGCATATTCCATCATTAAATCCATGTTAACACCATTTCCTCATCACTTTCTTATTTTCACACCAATAACTAGGTCAATCTTATTTTTCATGATTCTTTCATTTCCAACAATTCATATATATTCCAATAAACTCATCAATACACCTAGTTTAACATATATCAACTTGGTGCGTTAAATCTTACCTAGCTGAGATTTCCTTTCCTTTTTCACCAAATTGTACAAATCCTCCTTGCTCTTGAGATCTTTGATTTCAATCTCTTGTTTCCAAGTATGTTGTTCTCCTCTTTGCCAAGAACAACTTTACTCAACTAAAACTCACTCAAAACTTGTTACAAACTGAAGTTTCCTAAGGTAGAAATGTTAGGTTACACTTTTGCTCTTGAATGGAATAGTTTCTCTCGTGAGTTTTGAAGTGCAAATGTCCAGTATTTATAGAATTGTCTCTGTGAAATCGATCTGCTCTGCAATGAGATCGATCTGCCCTGCACTTTTTCCTCTCGAAACCGACCTTTCAAACCTAATGAGATCGATCTGCTCCTAAGCATGAGATCGATTTGAACAACACAGAACCTTGAGGAGATCGATCTGCTCCAAGTGTGAGATCGATCTTCTCCAAGTCAATAGCTTAAGGAAATCGATCTGGCCCTCCAAGGATCGATTCCTTTTTCATAGAATGCTTAACAGATTGATCTGGCCCCCATGGGAGATCGATCTGCCCCTGTTCCATTACTCGAACAAAAGCATTTTTGGCTCTTCCAGATCGATCTCTCATCCCCTGAGATCGATCTCTCATCCACATTTTCCAGATTTTACTGTAGTTTTCTCCAGTAACTCATACCAAACTTCACACATTTTGCTGCCATAGTCATTTTCTCATTCAATTACCTTTAAGGTTTGAAAATGACATCCATTCATACTTCATATACGTTGAAACTTGTGTGCATTCATTGTATAACCAAAGGTATATAATACAACACCAAATGGAAGTATAAAGATTTATGCATTTATGCAAATTCCTTCCATTTTACCACACTATCCAAAATTCCATATATTCACATTTATCACATACAAAAGTCCATTTCTTGTTATTCCTGTATAATAAAACTTATACGTACATCACCAACTCATATTACAAGTGTGTACATTGAATCTATAGACTTTACATCATTTATGCTTCACATAGCATATACATGTATGTACTTATGAATTTAAGGGTCTTACAATTACAAGCCTCTAGTTGAGACTTCATTCCTGACTATTATCATCCTCATTAGTAGGGTACAACATATTTATGTCATATCGTTAGGATATGTTCTGGGAACTATGCTCATGTTCATAAAAGCATTTTCGAAAACATAATTTCATACTTTAAAACATGTTTCATGTTACAAGGAAGACATTTAAAGAATTCCTGATAATCCTTAAAACATGCGGGAAATTAGGGTTAACATGCTTTCGTGCTTACTTAAATCATTTTGTATAAACATACTTTGAAATAAAACATTCGTACATACATACTTATGAAATTCAATTTACATACATACTTACTTACTTTTAAGTAAAACATGCTTACATACATGCTTACTTTATCAAACTTACATACTTATTTGCTTTGAAATACATCATACTTACATACATACGTACTTCCATACTTTCTTTCATACTTAAAACATTCATACATTAAAACATGAAGACTAGGCTATGTTTATATAGCTATCATGCAAACATACATCTTCCTCAAAAGAGGGCATCCTCCAAGGAGGGAACAACATACCCCTGGCCATGGTGGGCTGTAGACTGGATCAGGGTTGTGTAACAAACATGTGTAGTATCTGAATAAACTTTACACTAGCACACAACTAGGGCACGGGCACCAGTGGCACTCGCCGTGCGAGAGACATACATGCGTGTTGTGCAGGCACAAGATACTATGAAAACATATACCACAGGTAGCGAAGGTAACCACCACAAATGTGAAGACAAGTATTACACGGGTTACACGTATTAGGTACTACAAGTGGCAGAGCCAAACACCATAAGTAGTGGACATGATGTGCACACAGCATATGTTAATAGGGTAGCCTTCTAGTCTCAGAAAAGTCTTTCTTGCTTTCATACTTACTTAAAATCAATTTGAAATCATTTTCAAATTTATTTATGCAAAAGCTTACGAAAATTGTGTTTCAAAAAACACACATATACATGCTTGATCTATAAATTGTCAAATTTATAAAATCGTACAAAAATCATGTAAGCTTCTCACATCTCATAAGATTATAACTTGCTTCGAGATAAAATCTTAATCCAGAATAGGTCCGTATAAGAATATATCCTTTCCTATAATCTTATTGCTAATATTCTTACATACTTATGTCACTTAATATTCTTAGACATCATTCATTCGTTATCCTAGGACTCGATTAATTTCATTAGATGTCATCTCGTCTCAAAGAGCTTAATTCATATCACGTTCATACGTCCGAAAGCGATTTCTAAAATCATATCATCGATATCTTATTCGCAAAATTCTATGATTAAATTATACAAATCTAAGCGACGCCCATAATTATATTTCGATAAAAATTACCCCATGACTAGGGTATTACCTTTGATTACAGATCCGAAGGTCTATATATATGTAAGACTTGTATTTTTAGATGTAAACCTTACGACTTCATAACTATTGTAATGTACATGTAATGTGAAGCATAAGTGATGTAAAGTCCATGAATTCAATGTACACACTTGTAATAAGAGTTTATGATATACGTACAAGTTTCATTATGTATGAATATGAAGAAATGGACGTTTGTATGTGGTAAATGTGATTGAAATTCAAAATGAGTAGGGCAGTAAATGGAATGAAGTTGCATGAATCTTAGTACTTCCATTGAGTTTTGTATTGCATACCTTTGGTTGTACAATGAATGCACACAAGTTTTAATGTGTATGAAGTATGAAAGAATGTCATTTGCAAGCCTTAAAGGTGGTTGGATGAGAAAATGACTATGGCAGTAAATTGAGGATATTTGGTATGAGTTACTGCAGAAAACTGTAGCAAAATCTGAAAATATGAATGCCGGATCGATCTCATAGGATGAGAGATCGATCTGGAAGAGCCAAAATGCTCTTATTTGAGCAATGGAACAAGATAGATCGATCTTCAATGGAGCTAGATCGATCTGCTAAACATTCTATAATGAGAAGATCGATTTTTATGAAAATAGATTGATTTCCTTAGCTCTCGGGTAGGAGCAGATCGATCTCCCCGGGAAGCATATCGATCTCCTTAAGCTACTGCCTGGGACAGATCGATCTCAAGCCCTCGACAGATTGATCTCGTGCTTTCAAATGGGCCTGAAAATGAAGGATTTAAGAGGACTAGATCGATCTCATGCTTCGACAGATCGATCTCATTGAGCAATTTCTATAAATAGGAGCAGTGAAATCTGCAAATCACGGAAACATACCCCCATTTCTTTCAGTTCAACCCAAAACCTAGATTTCTCTTCCTAAAAGCCACCCATTTCCAGTAAGATTTGAGGAAAGCCTATTAGATACAAAGTTGTTCCTATTAAAGAGAAGAACAACCTACTTTGGATTCAAAACCCCATTTGTTGGATTGAAGGAGCAAGGTGTATTTTTCTTTGGAGCAAGTAGAGAAGCTAGATTTGGTAAGTTTCTAATACTTCAGCCCAAGTACATTGTCTATTTAATGGTTTTGGAATCGATTTGCATGTTTATTGATGGATAAAACTACTTAGGATGTGGTGGAACTTGTGTAACCTAGAAAATGGAATGAATCTAGTGTGAGAAAGTGTGATTTTGATGAGTTGGTGGTTTATGGATTATGATAAGTTGTTATTGAAGTAATATGAATGAATTGTAGTGGTTAAATGAAGCTACATTGTGAGTTTAGAGGATTTATGGAAATGAGTATGTAAGATGGTTGATGAAAGGCCATAGTGAAGAAATTAATGAGATATGAACACTATGA
Source organism: Firmiana major (assembly GCA_033439115.1). NCBI lineage: Eukaryota > Viridiplantae > Streptophyta > Magnoliopsida > Malvales > Malvaceae > Firmiana > Firmiana major. Next base: position 49,343,007 of record CM065905.1, read on the forward strand.
GCTTAATATCGATTAATATCGATTTGGTATGAATCAATAGGCCTAAAAGAAATCAATAGACTCGAGGTATGAGTAGAACGATAAAACTAGGCCTTATGAGAATTAATAGAGGCTATAGATTGAATTGACTATAGCAAACACATGAGTTGTGTTGTATGGACTAAATTAATGAGATAAACGACTTTGTGCAGTTTCGAAGAGTTCGTTGGGGACGAATCGAACCATACAAGTAAGCAGCTCTAAGGAAGTGGAATCACGCGACACGATTGCAGGTAAGAGAATTTTGTAAGTATATAGAGATAGCTGCTCGTACTTTGATCTTGTGGGTGAATATAGGGTGTTTATGAAATGTATGACTGTTTGAGAAAATGATTGATGATGTATGCGAATAGCTACGAGTATGTATGAGATTTGGTTTTGAAACGAGTATTATAAAAAGGGATCGTAAGGCTAATTAATAAATGCATAAATCATGTGTTTGAAATGTTTTCACATAACATAATGCTTGGTTTTGAACAAATTAATGGATAGGCTAGCTAGTGTTTGAATGATTTCGTGAAATAGCACTTGTGAGGTGCTAAATCTGGTTTTTGGATTGTTTTGATTATGTATGAGCCGCCTATCGTATTTATGTGATATCGATCGCGTTGGAGCCTCGCTCGCGCTAGATTTTGATGTCTTCATTTGTATGAAACGTGCTAGAGCATAACTCGTACCTTGATTTGGAAACTATGATGATGTTTTATAAACCGTACTGGAGCTTCTGCTCGTATGTGGATTTCTAGTGGTTTTCTTATTCATATAACCGTACTAGAGCTATGCTCGTACGTGGTTTTTCTCATGTTTTTATGCATAAATGTCGTACTAGAGCGTTGCTTGTACAAGGTGGTTTAGTTATGAGGTATGAACAGTGCTAGAGCTTAGCTCACACGAGTTTTCACACTGTCATACGTAGGATATCGTGCAAGCTGGTAAGATCCTCAAGCCTTACATCCTCAAGCCAGAGAGGGCGGAGAGGCTCTATTCGGTGGGAAGGCTCTCTTACGGTAAGATCCTTAAGCACAACATCCTCAAGCCAAAGTTCAGCGGGGAGGCTCTGTTCGGTGGGGAGATTCTCTTATGGTAAGATCTTCAAGCACAACATCCTCAAGCCAGAGTTCGACGGGGAGGCTCTATTAGGCAAGGAAGCTCTCTTACATGGATATGAAAAGCTCCACATGCACTTGAGACAATAGATGTTACATTTGGTATAGGGTAGATAAGACCTACGACTGGCAGCCCCAACCATAATATGGGTCCGCAGAGTACGCTGTACCGTGTATATCACTTGGAGTACGATGTATCGCGTGGTGGTTATGTGATGAGAAAGTCTGAAAAAGAACTAACCCACCTTCGTACCAGCATGATGCCCTGCACACCTGGATGTGTGTGGTCTGGGATGATTTATGACGTAGTTGGCCAACATAGTTAATTGAGATATAGTGACCTGTCTCACTGGATATTACGTAGTACCACATGGTTTTGATATACGAGTATGATTGTGATTGTCCAAGGTAGACCCATGGGAGGGGTCGAGCCTTGTGGGATTTTTATTAAGAAATGATAATGATGTTTGTGATTGATAAATGATTGTGATGAGAGTTTATCGTGTTTTGAGAAAGAGATGAACTTGAAAGGATGTTTCTTAATGAATTTTCCTTTTTATTATGAGATTTGATAAAGACGTGCATGAGAGGTTTTACATGATGATTCCATGTTTTATATGCCGGTTTTCCATGTTTTCTGTACATGATAGATGTATATTCATGCGACATAGATTTATTTTCTCATGCTCTAACTATAAAAGATTTATGCATAACATTATCAGCATGTAGATAGAGTAGTTATCTACCATGCTTGTATTATTGCCTTACTGAGCGTGTGGTTGCTCATCCCTCTCTATTTTCTCCCTCCTATAGTGCGTAAATAGCAGCCCAATGAGGACTGAGGTGTTGTATTTTGGATATCCGCTGCCTTCCATCGCTAAGAGGTATACACATGGAGATTCTTTTTGTATCTAAACAAATGTAAAAGCACAGTAGTGATTTTAAATTGTGATATGGGGGATGTAAATGTCAGTAAACATGTACTTGTGTAATTGTATAACTTCACTTTCAAATGAATGACATTTCATTTAATTACTTGGATTATCTATGGTTAAGGATGATTATTATTGACTCACAGCCCAACTGGGTAGTGGTGAGTTTGTTCACGACGGGTAAGGAAAGGAAAAAAAGTGAAAAATTTGCAGTGTTTTTCGGTTAAAAAGTATAAAATGGGTCATGACAATATACTCTATCAGAATTAACTTAACTAACGTCTGTAAATGAAAAATGTCCAACAATTGTGTTTCCAAATCCATATCATGATCGAGACGAAAAACAGTTGATGCTTAAATCCGAAATACTGAGCATAAGCTAAGTAAGCTATATGCTTTATTTAGTCCAAAACTCAATTAAATGAGATTATACAGACAAAATCTATATAATCTTCTAAATTTTCTAGAAACGCCAGATAATGATTTTAATTTTTGAAAATCATCATAAGTTTCGAAAATAAGTCAAGATGGCCTAAAATCACATTTTCGATAGTCCAGAGGTTCCAACTCGGGATACCGATAATTTACAAAATTGTTAAATTTTTGCAATAAGATCGGGTTTCATTTGCTCATTACCCAGCCTGTAAAGCAAAAAGTAATTTGTATTCTCAATCTAGTTGATTCATCACTTGATATCTTTCAAATCGATTAGACGGTTCACATGTCTTCGAAAAGTTCAAATAATTATTTGCGATAGCAATTGTTTAATTCCAAAGTATAGCGCAATTTATACAAAATTAAATTGTAACCTATGTAACGACCCGTGACCTATAAAAATTTGGGGGAATTTTTTTTTTTAAAACTTCGGCTTGCAACTTAATCCTTTATTCACTTAGGCTGTATTCTTGTTCAGTGTCAATTCTCTCTCTTACTTTTTATCCATAATTATATTTAAGTTTAACATTTGGATTTATATGGCCGATAGAAATTTCAACAGCATAACGGCTAATATATAAGTCTACCCACCTACAAATTCTCACAATATCAACCATAGCTATCCACAACTATCAGACATGCTTTCCAAGTCATATGATCAAATCATTCTACATATTCCAAACACGTCTAGTTACTCCCAAAAATCAATCCTTAAAAATATTTCATTTCATTTATCCTTATACAGATTACATCCCGACACATTACTTTCAATAGATATCTATGCATACAAATGGTCTGGTAAAGAGATAAAAATGTATACCTCGCGCATGTACAAAAGTTAGACTGGGGAGCTCGTATCTGCCAGCCTAAGTCATCTATGCAACAATTATCAATTGTAGTTCACTGTAACCAATTTGAGAGGTGGAGGAGTGAGCTTTTGGGAAAAAGCCCAGTAAGAAAATGCATTTAAAGTAGTTCTGATATGTAAAAGCATGCAAGAATCATTCATGAAACAAACTTTACTTCAGAAAAACTGATCATAAGTTTCTTTTAGAAACTAACATTTAGAAGATATGTAAAACTTTCGTTACGTGCATCGTCATCATAAGAAAATATGAAGCATGGGTTCTGTAAATAAAATAGCATGTTTAAACCGTTTCATAAGATCTTCATCGTTCATGGATAATTTCATAAAATCATCGTCTTTCATAAACATTTCATAAAACATAATCATTCTTGAACATTTTGTCATAAATCATAATTATTCATAAACATTTCGTCATAATCTCATAAAAACATAGTCATTCATCATCATCATCATAATCATAATCATAATCGTGGAGACTAGGCTATAACTAAGTCATACGATACGTGTCATTCTTCGTAGAGAGTCATCATACCTATGGCCATGGTGGGGGGCTGTAGACTGGGTAAGGGTCGTACAACACTTTCATAAAACATGGGTAGTATCTATCTTTCTTACTTTCTCTAGCACTTAGCTAGGGCACGGGCACCAAAGGCTCTCTCTGTGCAGAAAACATTCATGCGTGCTGCGCGGGCACGAGATACTACCAAAATGTCATCATCATTAAGCACAAGTAGTGAGCCATCTACCACATAGGTAGAGTCAAATGCTACCAGGGCCCTACGTACCGACACTCAAGTTGTGGAGCCGGTGCACCACAAGAAGTAGCCATGCATAAAGCCTATAGTCTCAAAACTCTTTTTTCTTTTTTCTTTTTAAATACTTCTGAAAATGTCAAAAGTTTCTTCTAAAACATAAATATAGGGTTACAAACTATTATAAAACTTCCATGCATTTTCATACTTCAGGATATTCATTTCATAAACATAGACGTACTTAGTGAACGTTTCATAAAATGAAATCATGTTTCGTAAATCATTCCATAAGTATGAAAACAATCAAAAATCATTTCAAAACATACATTGCTTCATAAAAAGCTTTTTATCAATGCAATGAGGGTTCATTATCAGAACGAAATTAAAATTATACCCCTTACCTCGATATATGTCAATAGTGCTATTAGCCCAGTACGTCTGATCAATCATTCCTATAAGTCCCAATTCAATCCTCTGGAGCTGTAATTAATCACAAATCGGTTATTATTATTTCTTATAAACACGTACGCAATGTAATTTCACTTCATATACAATTTTGGACCCAATTATTTTTTTATTGGGTCTTATAGTCCCTTGATGTGCCTACCTCTATCCTAAGCCTGTTTTCAACTCCTTTATTCAGTCCTTAAAATCCATTTAACTATTTAGGCTCAATTATAATTTATGGGCCATCCATTAGGTTCGTAACGAGTTTAGGCCGATTGTTACACAAGTTGGGCCTATTATAGACGTTTAGCTGACTACATGGCCTACAATCACCATCACATCATTTTAAAACTTTTCTAATTTCTTTGGATAGTTCATAGTATCATTTGCGATAGTTGATTTTCCAATTCCAATTATAACGCAATTTATATGAAATTAATCCGAAAATTATGCGATTAATTTCTAACTCGTATAATTATACAAGTGGTAGCAAGTGAGATTCACTTATCCAAGATTCCATGATACACGTAAATTGAGGCTAATTTGAACCCCTGATTGTCGCCAATTATCGTGCTATACATTTACATAATTAATCGGGTCAATTTCCAGTCAGATATACATTCAAATAAATATTTCCAAAAATTAATCTGGTCGCTTATCAGTTTATCCTTAGACCTGATGCGTCATTGAATATATTTATTTCTTATTTTTTTCTTCCTTTTTTTTTCTTTTTTTGGTTGAACCGATCCAGTCCAGTTTAGCACCTTCTCTTCAGCTGAATTGGTTCGAACCGGTTCAGCTTCAACTGTCGGGTTTCAGCTCCGACGGCCGATTCTTCGTCGGTTTTCGCCTCCAGGGAGTCTGCTAGGCTGTGCGACGCATGGATCTGGTGACGGTCATGCTCGGATTGACGATGATAAGGCCGGTTCGGCTCTTCTCTCCTCGGCGTCGTTGTCCCATTTCTGTGTCACCGATTTGCTTCTTCTCCAGTGCCGTTGACAACCATTCGACCTCCCTCTAGCCGGCGACGACACGGACTTCCCCTCCAGCCACTGCTTCCTCTCTTCTCCTCTCTTTTTCTCCTCCTCCTTCTCTCGTTCTCTTCGGTTTCGCTCTCTCCTTTCCCTTTTTTGTTTTCTCTCATCGGCCATCGTTTCCTCGCTGTTTTCTTCGTTCGTCAGTGTCGAGGGTGGCTCACGCTCCCCCTCTCGTCCTCTCGCCAGGGTCTCCTCGCCGGGGGAGAGAGATTTTGGGAGGATCGGGTTTTTCCCGATCCCCCTTCCTTTTCTCTGTCGCACAACTTTTACGCGACAGAAATCTTTTTTTTTTTTCAATTTTTTTCTTTTTCCTTTTTATTTTATTTTATTTTATTACTTATATATATATATATTTTGTTGTATATTATATATATATTTTAAATTACATTTTCAAAATAACAAACTATATATATTTATTGTATTTATTTTTATTATTTTTAAATACATTTTCAATTTAACAAAAATATATATATATATATATATATTCTTATAACATATTTTCATTTAATTTTTATTGTCTAATTAAGTATAAAAATTTTTGCAGTGTTTACATTCTCCCAACCTTTAAAGAATTTGGTCCTCCAAATTCATCTAGGTTCTTCAGAATAGATGAGGGTACTTCTCCTTCATGAGGCTCTCTAGCTCTCGTGTAACTTCTTCAACCAGATGGTGTTGCCAGAGAACCCTTACCAGAGGAATAGTCTTTGATCGAAATACCTTTTCCTTTCTGTCCAAAATCCGGATAGGTTGCTCATGTCCTCTTGAATGCTCAAAGGCTCGTACTTAATGATATGTGAGGGATCCGGATTATACTTCCTTCACATCGAGACATGGAAGACATTATGTACCCCAAAAAGCTGCGGTTGTTAGGCAAGTTTATAAGCTACGTTTCCCACTCTCTCTAGAATCTCAAATGGACCAATGAAGCAAGGACTCAGTTTCCCCTTCTTTCCATAGCTCATAATACCCTTGCTCGGGGTGTCACGACCCAAAAATCAGAGTAAAGTTTTCATTTTTCTTTCATACTTAACTGTCCTCTTATGGTGACCACACTCCACTAACGGTTGGGCTGTGCGTCAATGCCAGTCCCGCCATTCATTCACCATACAACTCAATTCCTTATTAAATGAAAGGTAAACACATGAGTTTTTCACTAATTCTTTCCCATTCATTTATAAGTGTTTACAGTGTCTATACATCCCCGAAAGTTACTTACAAACATATTACTGTGCTATTCTTATTCAGATACCATATGTACAAGTGTATATACCTCAAAATGATGGGCAGCAGTGGTTATCAAGAATGCAGTACTCAGTCGCCTCAAAGTCTACTTGAGGAAATCTTTGTAGGAAAATGAAAGAGGTGAGCACATCAAGCTCAGTAAGGCAATCCTATGAACAAGTAGGTAACCATACTAGCTACATGAATGTGGTGTCGTGCATAAACCACCCTTTCTTCACATCATTTCAAAACAGATGCTAAATGCTACGATTCATGATGTCATGTAAAACAAGTTCACATATGTATTTCAAAGAGCATGGAAAACTCAACATGCAAATCCATTTAAATCATTTCATTCTCGTTAAAATTTCACAATACAACCAGGACTCAACCCCCCTATCGGGTGTTCCTGACTCACACAAAACCATGAAATCAAATGCTTTTCAAAGCAATAGTAACATGCGAGACTAGACCATATATATATCTCAGGCAAATAACCAGGACTATGGCCATATCCTCGTGATCCTAGGCTATACGGATCCTGTGTGCGGGGTATCACCACTATTGGGAACTGCCATGGGAGGTGGGCCAAATCCAACCCATCGGTCCAACTCGATCACTTAACAATCACGTTCGTAGACGATATATCATCAATCACAGCACGGTACAGCGTACTCCATGCGACAAGCATGGTACATCGTACTTCATGGACCCACATCTCATATCAATAATCGTGCCTGTCTCAAAATGCACGTGCGAGCATATTTAATCAGCGTGACACACAGTCTACTCAAAGCTCCAAGCACGACTCATCGTATGTCTCAAATCAAAATGCACGTGTGAGCATATTTAATCGGTGTAACGCTCAATATACCCGAAGTTCTAAGTATGGCTGTCAGCTAAGGCATCCACAGTATCTGTGCTCTTGATGGCAAGGAAGTGGGCACTTTTCGTCAGTCTATCTACTATGACCCATATCGCATCATGACCTCTTCGGGTCCTTGGTAAACCCATAATAAAATCCATGGTGACATGCTCCCATTTCCATGTAGGCACAGGTAAAGGCTGTAGTAATCCTCCGAGCTTTCGATGCTCAATTTTCACTTGCTGGCATACTAAACATCTGGCCACATAATCTGCCACATCTTGCTTCATACCACTCCACCAGTACACCTTTCTCAAATCTCGGTACATCTTAGTACTCTTTGGGTGCATGGTGTATCGCGAGCAGTGGGATTCTCACAGTATCTGTCTCTTTAAGGTATCATCGTCCGATACACAAATCCATCTTCTGAATCTTAACAATCTATTCTCACTGACCATGAGATCCGATTGCGAAGTCTGCTCAGCTTGGTTAACCATATCAATCAACCTCTGATCATTGCGCTGCCCAGCTCTAATCTGATCCATGATCCTGGGCTCTATTCATAGGCTAGCCAAAAATCTAGTCTCTACCTCTTTAACTCTAATCTAGAGTTCAGCGAACTGCTCCAGTAAATCCCATTCCCTGATCATCATAGCAGATATCATACTCTTCCTGCTCAGGGCATTAACAACTACGTTCGCCTTACCCGGATGGTATAGAATCTTGCATCATAATCCTTAAGAAGTTTCATCCATCTCATTTGTCTCATATTTAACTCTTTCTGATCAAAGAGATACCTCAAACTCTTGTCGTTAGTGAAGATTTGGAATCTTTCTCCATATAAGTAGTGTCGCCAGATCTTCAAGGCAAATACCACAGCGGCTAACTCCAAATCATGCGTGGGGTAATTTCGCTCATGGTCTTTTAACTGTCGCGATCCATAGGCGACCACTCTTCCATGCTGCATGAGCACACACCCCAATCCTTGATGGGAAACATCACTATACATTGAAAATCCTCCTGATCCCTCAGGGATAGTCAACACAGGTGCTGCTGTTAATCTCCTCCTTAACTCCTAAAAATTGAGCTCACATTGGTCAGTCCATATGAACGGAGTCTCCTTACGTGTGAGCTTAGTCAAAGGAGCAGCAATCTTAGAAAATCCTTTCACAAATCTTTTGTAATACCCTGCCAAACCAAGGAAGCTTCGTACCTCTGTAACTGTCCTCAGTCTTTCCCAATTAAGCACAGCTTCTACTTTACTTGGATTTACTGATACTCATTCCGCTGAAACTATATGACCAAGGAAAACTATCCAATCTAGCCAAAACTCACACTTACTAAGCTTTCCATATAATTGCTTATCTCGGAGTATCTGAAGTACTAACCATAAGTGTTGTGCGTGCTCCTCATAAGATCGAGAGTACACCAAGATATCATCAATAAAGACTATCACAAACTTATCTAGATAGTCTCTGAACACCTCATTCATTAGCCTCATAAAGGCTGCAGGGGCGTTCGTCAATCCAAAGGGCATCACTAAAAATTCATAATGGCCATACCTCATCCTGAAGGTCGTCTTCGAAATATCTTCCTCCTTAATGCTCAACTGGTGATAGCCCGATCTCAAATCAATCTTAGAGAAGACTGAGGCCCTTCTCAGCTGATCAAGCAAATCGTCAATCCTCGACAATAGATATTTATTCTTCACCGTGGCTTTATTCAACAGTCGGTAGTCTATGCATAGTCTAAGACTACCATCATTCTTCTTTACAAACAACACTGGTGCTCCCCACGGTGAGACACTGGGTCTAATAAATCCTTGATCCAATAACTCTTGTAGTTGTTTCTTCAATTCCTCAAGTTCCACTAATGCCATCCTATATGGAGGTCTAGAGATAGGCTGAGTATCCAGCACCAAATCAATGGTAAACTCCAGCTCTCTCTCTGGTGGTAAACTAGACAACTCATCTGGGAAGACATCCGATAATTCACGCACCACAGGTATATCCTCAATCCTCGGATGTTCTCGATCATCATCTGAGATGAGTGTTTCATAACCTTCACATGAATGATCAAACTTAGTACTCTCAAAAGCAACATCAAAATTTCAATTTGTTTACAACAATTCCATACATTTATTTCCTCAATATTGCGAACGTGCACTGTAAGGTTCAGGTAGGGACAAAGGCGTTATCTTAGTGTAGCAATCTAAACTCACTCGATTGGTTGCTAGCCAATCCATCCCCAAAATTACATCAAATCCATGTATATCTAACATGACTAGATATGCTAATATCACTCTATCTCCCACCATTATTTTACACCCTCTACAGATTAAATTGGTTCTCTAGGACTCACGCATAGGGTATTTACATGTAGGATATACTCTAGAGGTTCAAACATCAAATTTAATCTACATGCAAAATGCTCAGAAATAAACGAATGCGTGGACCCTGGATCAATCAACACATGAGCCTTATGATTACAGATAGAGAGTGTACCTCTTATAGTTTCTGAAGAAGTGTGTTGTTTCCTTATCTAGAGCAAACACACTTCCCACTGTGAGCTTCTTTCCTTTCTCTGCAGTAGTGGCCCGTCTCTCAGGATTTACTATCTGAGGCTGTTGTCCAATAGGCTCCAGAGCATGTGGTCTTTGAGGTTGAGGGCAATCTTTAACTCTATGGCCCATGTCTCCACATCTAAAACAGCCATGGATCAACCCAGTACAACTTCCCTCATGCGACTGACCACAATCTTTGCAAACTCTCATCTCAGGCTTGACATCTCGAGGGGTCTCCCTGATGATAGGATAAGCTCTAGGTCTCTCCAATTTGCCCTTCTGTACCTCAATCCTTCCTCTTCTAAAGGAACCTCCGAACATCTGTTTGGGAAATCGCTGGCCTCTTGCCCTTATCCCAAGTCATAGCACTGATCTCATTCTGGGATTGTACGATTTCGATTCCCCTCTCAATCTCTTATGTTCATCTCAGAGCATCCCTTAACTCAGTAATACACAACCTTATCAATCGATATCTGATGATGGGCTTCAATCCATACACAAACCTTTCTGTGCGGAGCTCTTCATTTTTGAAGGTCTTTGGGTCATATCTTAATAGAACAGTAAATCGGCTCTTGTAATCATCCACCGACATATCGCCCTGTACCAGATTCAAGAACTCTGCCTGCTTCCTTCTCTGAGCACCTCGTGGTACATATTGGGCTCTAAATGCCATCTGAAACTCTTCCCAGCTAATCACATCCTGGCTGGACATCAGAATACCCTGAGTAGTACACCACCAATCTCGAGCTCTCCCTTTCAACATATAGGCGCCTATACTGACCCTCTCAGCATCAGTGCATCTCAAATAGTCAAATATGACTCTCGACTTAGTCAGCCATTCCTTAGTCTCTGTGGGATCCTTTTTTCCCTTGAATGCGAGTGGATTCATTTTCAAAAAGTCCTTCAGTTGGACAATACTTCTGTCATCAGGCTGAGTGAAGGGAGGCACTGGGTCCATCTGTACTGAGGGCACGGGAGGTCCTTGTGGTGGTGTAGGAGTAGTACTCGAGGTATTAACTCCAAAATGTTGCACGAATAGCGTTGCCATTTGCTCAAAGCCTTATCGCACATCATGCTCTATCCGGTTAAATCGAGAGTTCAGATTCTTTGGTTGTGGGACAGGTGGCGGTGGTGGCTCCGCCTGCCTCCTCGAACGACCTCGTCGCCCACTCATTCTTAATCTCAATATGTTTCCTGCACGTACATATCAAACTTGATTGAAATCTCAATCCTCAATTTTAGTTCATGACCAGACTTATACAAACACTTGGGATGTATTCTATTTCACTTGACCGACACTGACAGTACTAAACACCCTAAGCTTTGATACCAAGAAAACTCTGTGATGCCCCGGAAGCGCAAAAAACAGGGTAAATTTAAAACATTTTATTCCTCAATTCACAATTAAGGGTGCATTCTTGTGCAGTGTCAAGCATCATCATACATAATTTATAATTTTCACCTCAGGATCTCATCATCTCATAATTATATATCAGACCATATACATTACTCAATTAAAGGTTAAATAATCCTAATACATCCCATACATCATTGTACATCAAGTGTCTGTAAATACATCTTTAGTCTGGGTACATGAAATGATAAAATATCAATAAAATATATATGGCCTAGAGCTTAAGTCTTCCACTAGCCACTACTCCGTACGTCGCAGGGAAACTCTTTTCACTTGAAGAAATCTGGGGGAAGATAAAACACGGTAAGCTTCTAAATCGTTCAGTAAGGGGGTAAGGGATTCATTAATAGGAAAATGATTTGCACAGCACAATCATTTTATTTTACAGGTTAAACTTAGTGGAAAATGTAGCATGAATAATTAACACATCATCTCAACTCATTTCTCAAAACTCATGTAGAAACATGATAATCAATGGCTTAACACAAACCCTGGTTACAAGTAAGTACAAGCATGTGGAAATCATGATGCGATAATGGCTTTTCTCATAAAACGTGATGAAAATCACTGTAATAGTAATGCAAGTGGCGCAACCACAAAACACAATCTCATGTGTATAAAAAGAAGACTAGGAAATAAAACTCATTTAAAACTCATCATGGCACATCAAAACGATTGAACTCGTCCCCTAGGCGAACATCCCCAATCGAGGGATTTCGTCGACAATAGTACACGCATGGCCATGGTTCGCTGTAGACTTGATTAGAGTCGTACAACAGTCGGTCTTACATGCTATCAAAGCAATGCCACCAACGCTGCTGCGAAGGGGGTCATCTCATGTTACCAGAACGGAGGAATTTCAGACATACATGCTACCAGAGCAAGGCCCGAACTTACATGCTACCAGAGCAAGGTCTGATGTGTATTCAACATGACATGCCTAAGTCTCAGTAATAGCCATTATCATATAAAATCGTTTTGCCTTCATGTAGCGCTTATAGTGGTTTTCTCATAAAACACATCTCAAAATCATTTTGTACTCAACACAAAACATGTCAAAACCGAACTCAAACTGGCAAAACAACGCACACATTTCTCAAATCTCAATAAGCCTTAACGTAGGGCCCAAATCACATTTTCTCTTTTAAACTCAAAACAATTGTAAAACAATTTCACATTCAGTTTACAAGTCATAAAAATTGGGCCCCAATCGGCTGTAAAATCGTGTGCAACAACTCATTCACAACTCACATAAACATGCTTGTTTTCTCAAATCACATTTCATGCTACAATATCATCACAAAACGCATACAAAAATGGGTTTGAGTTTTCCCTTACCTCGTTGCACCTCGTATAGTGTAATCGTTCCCCCAAATGACAGACTAGCCTCGCATTCCTCTCTGGAACTCCCGGGCTGTCCAAATGTTGTTAAAACATCACTAACTCATCTCAATCATATCATCGACCACATATTTGCTTATATTCTCGTTAAATACTACAAACCTCATTTTTCTCATATTCCTATCCTAATTTACATTCTCATCCACATTTATTTCAAATCTTACATCTTTCAAGCATACTATCTATGCCAAAATCACCTCATTGCCTCCATTCCAATTTATAGCCTAAAATCTCACAATTTACCACAAATTGCATAATATCATCATCATTTCAACAAAATCATAATTTCATCAACTCTAATCATTTCCTAGTTATTTTATCACAACACTCATAGTCACAATCACAAGAATCTACTTCCAAATCAAAGATTCAAGCTTAGAAATTTACCCAAAATTTATGGAGAGCTCTATTCACACCTCGATTCAATGTGTCCTTTGATTTCTAAGTATGTTGTTCTCCTTTGGATGAGGAACAACTTTCCTTCTTGCCACAATCTCTGATTCGAACAGAAATGGGTGATTTGGAGGAGAGAGAAAGCTAAGGTTTTCGGTTTTTAAAGAGAGAGAATGAATTTCCAGAAAAACACAGGGGTCCTTTTATAACGGAGGGTAGGAGATCGATCTGGTCCTAGATTAGATCGATCTCTCTTTGAATTTGGGAACGTTTCAGGGTAATTTTATGCCTAGGAGATCGATCTGTCGTGGGGGTGAGATCGATCTCTTAATGGCTTAATGAGATCGATATGCTCCTTGAGGAGATAGATCTTCTGTTTATAGAATGCGTCATGAGATCGATCTGCTCCTTGAGGAGATCGATCTTCTCCTTATAGAATGCTTCATGACATCGATTTCTTCCTCATGTGATACGAGACTAGTGCCCACTCTAAGTGACCTAGACGTTCTATCCGCAAGTGCACAGGTCGTACAAGTAATAATGGGATTTGAGTCCCGGGTTATCATCCCACAAAGAAGTGATTAGCCTAATTAACTACCGGTTAATCTTACCCTAAGTATATCCTAGCAAATTATGAATTGCTAATGGGTGATCTACATGGCTAACAATACTGAAAATAATAAAAATTATAAAATAAAGAAAATTAAACAGAGCTAAAATTAATTACAGAGCTCCGAGTAATTAAAAGCAATAACCTACAAAAGATAATTAAAACAGTTAACATTAATCAATGCAATTAAAAATGCAAATATGAAAATAAGAAACAAAATTAACTAGATTAAAATTAAACAAGCTTAAAATAAAAACAAAATATGCATGTAATTAAACTACTAAATAAAAATGCAAATTAACTAACCTAAAGTCTAATAAAATAAAATCCTATTAAGGAAATTCTTAACTCTAACTAAGAAATTAACTACCTATAAAATAATCCTAAATTAAATCTACCTCTAACTAATTACTAACATTAAAACAAAATCTAAATAATGCATGAGAAATAATATTTTTGGATTTTTCAATTTAAAATGAAAACTTAAAATGCATAAAATAATAGTCCTCTAATTTAATCCTAAATGCAACATCTAATTCCTAAATCCTAATATAGTTACAAATTAGCTACTAATAAAATTAAACTAAACCTTAAACTAATAAACTAAGAAAATTAAACTATTATTCTATTTAATGTATACCTAAATTATTAAACAATAAAAAGTAAAAACACCATTTATCAAAACAATATAAAAGCATATAGGATTAATTTGCCTCAATTCTTAAGTGCCAAACGTGGCCTTAACAAAATATCCAACCATCTTGCTAAACCCGTGTATTGGTACTGTGCACTTCATGCTCCAGGGGGCTGCTCCATTCTCTGCAATGCCCATCTCCTGCTTTTGATACCAAAATTTACAGCACGTCACCAACTGCCTCAAGCTTCATTTTTCGGCCAGACCTGCTCTCCGCACACGTCCTGCTCCTGCATCTGTTCCCTGCCTATACCGCTGTAACCAGCTTGCTCTGCTCCATTCCATCAGCAAGTCGTCTTTGCCCAGCTAGCAGTAACGTGCTTTAGCTTCTTCAGTTCGATAGCAGCCCGCGAGGAAGCAGAACATATCCCAGTAACACAGCAGCAGCTCGACACTTCTTGCTTCAGCCCCCTGTTGCAGTCCAGCTTCTCGCCTCAGTCCGTGCCTTTCAAATGTGTTTGGCACCTTGCTCAGTCCAGCCCCTGGCAATGAAGAGACAACAGAGAACAAAACAATAATGCAAACTTAACACGATGCAAAGGAATTTATCTTAACTATTAACAAGAAACTGGGTAAAGAAAGAAAACAATATATGAACAGTAGAATAAACTAAAATAGAGCAGAACAGAAGTAAAAATTGCTCCCTGTCCACTACCGCACCACAATCCAGTCTTGATTCTGCACCGAACGACTCCAGTCTCCCTGTCCTGCCAACTCTATGCACAGCTCTACCTCGGCTGTAGCCAACATGCTTCTTCGGGTAATCACGCAACAACCAGGCACAACACCTCCTGCTTGCTTCACTAAACCACCAGTACACGTTGCAGTCTCTAATCATGCTCCTAGAGCCATCGTCTCACGCAGCAGGTTCACGCCAGAGGCCAATTTTAGCACTCATTCTTCTCTATTGTTCATCAACTTAAGCTATAAAATAAAAAAATAAAAGCCGAGAGAAGTTGAATAAAAATTATGGAGTAATGCTCCTATCAGTCGAGCCTTATCTCCATTCAACCTTTTACGCAAAGATGAAATCAAAACAGAAAAGTAAATGAAACTAATAAAACAGAACTTTTCATTAAAAGGGTAAAATATGTCGAAGGAAAAAAAAATTTAAAGCTTGCTAAAATTCTCAAATGATGGCTGCCACCAAAAGAACTAACGGGTAATGCTTCTAAAAACAAGGAAAAATAAAACTAAAACTATTCTACCTACACTACTTCTAACTTACTTCTACCCTAAAACTACTTAGTTTTTTTCTTCAATTACTATCATGTTCTATTTATACACACACTTAGGGCTACAATGGTAGTTTTTCATCCTATATGAGTTGGCATTGCTTGGCCACTTGTCTTCATTTTATTTGCTACAGAGTAGATATTTTCACGTCATCTATCTTCTAGTACACTTGACTGTGCGATGTGGCCCGGTATGTGTCTTCCAGAAGATTAGCACGGTGTCTGTCGATCTTATCGTTTCAGAGCGAATAAAATACTAACACCTGGCATCCCACGTGTCCAGACGACTGGTGACTCGATCTACAAATTGGAAGTGGTTCAGTCTCCTTTAGCCCATTTTCAGCCCATTTTTGACTGAAACGACTGAGTTTCATCTGGATTTAATTTACCTGCACATTATAGAATTTTAATTAAATAAAGGGGATAATTGATAAAATAAATTGGGGATTTAAATAATTAATTAGGAATTTAAGCACAAATAATTCTATTACAAATAAAATTATCACACCCCCAAACTTGAGCTTTTGCTTATCCTGAAACAAAACAAAATTCATGCAGGAATGACAAATACCAACATAATAATTTCCCTAATATTATCCTCAAAGAAAAAATACAGACTATGATCTTAAAGATTCACAATTACAAGTCCAGCACTCAGAATCATTCAATCATAGGTCCTAACCCAAATTGGACTCCTCGTGTGTGTGTGAAAATGTCAAAGCCACTTCACAGTACATTACCCGGATCAGATTATGCAAACACAGTGAATGCAAAGTCAATGACATGTGATCATTCCCATAAGTTTGCTTTTCTCTTCTCTCTCTACTAATGTAGTCACACTTAATCAAAGATCAATAGGACTTCATTAAGCTTGTAATGTAAGGCTAGGGCTAAGGTATGATAAAGTCGATTTAGGTTTAATTACCCCTTAACATGCATTACTTCTAGTATCTTTAATGTAAGAGCTCAAATTTATTTCCCCCAAACTTATTTATTTCACTAAACTTTTTATTCTATTTTTGTATTTTTCTTCTTTCTTTTTCCTTCATTTTCAATTTTTTTTCAATATATACTCCTTCACTATCACTTAATACCCATATGTACATAGCTCATAATATATCCCAATGACTTTTCATGCTTTCGGAGTAAGGGATAGGAACAGAGTATTTAAGCTAAGGAAAAAAATAAGCAGGTGTCTTTACAGAGAAAAGCTTATTTGGCCCAGATGGGTGACTAGGGGTAAAATATATACAAGGATGGCTAGAAAGGCTTAAACGATCCAAAGATGGCCTAAATCATCTCCCTAATTAAGTGTGATCTAATATTTTACCTCGAGATCAGATCAAACAAATTCTAGAATATGATTCACCAAATCAATTGAACAAATGCAATCCTATGTACACATAAGCTTTCTCTAAATAAATATACCGATTCATGACCTGACATGTGCATAAGATGAGGCAATCATAATCAGAATTAAGACAAATTCAAGAATTCAACTTCATGCTTTTCCTATAATCATGCTTCTTAGTCAATCAAAGTCAGACTAAATCATGGGGTCATATCATTGGACTATGGGAAAACTATATGCTAAGCACTAAATCATCCCAAAATCAAACAAATATAAGCTCATATTTTGGAAAATTAAAAATTCTTTCTTAGATTTTGGAAAAATTTTTGAAAATTTTTCCAATTTTTCTCAAAATTGCTCAAGTGATATCCTCTCCCCCAAACTTAAAGTGCACAGTGTCCTCAGTGTGCAGATAATATAAGAATTTAAGCTTAAGAACAGAGTACTCCCCTATCTGATGATGATGAACAATCGAAGCTTGATTGAAAACGTAATACAAAAGCAATCTGCAAAAGAAACAAAGAAAGAAACAACAGAAAATAAAAAGAAAAAAGAACTATATACAAAGTGAAATGAAAAATTAAGCCACTTTAAATGTAGCTGAAGAAAATAATACTCAGCAGCAGGGCGAAGAGTAGGAGGGTCAGCCAAAGTGGTGACAGATTGTTGACAGTTAAATCCTCCTAAGCTCTAATTACTCCTTTCTTTCTCTCAGATTTTTTATGTTCAAACATTTTATCTTCCTTAACCTCCATCTTAAAACACTCTTGAGAGTCATCAGGGAGCTTCAAAGGTTTGAAAACATTAAACTTCACTTACTGATCCTGAACTCTCATTGTTAACTCCTCTTTCTGTACATCAATTAAGGTTCTACCAGTCGTTAGGAAAGGTCTGCCTAGTATAATGGAGACTTCCCTGTCTTTCTCCATGTCTAATACAATAAAATCTGCAGGGAAAATAAATTTGTCCACCTTTACTAACACATCCTCAATGACCCCCTTTCAGATATTTAATGGATCGATCAACTAGCTGAAGGGTCACTGTGGTGGGCTTGGCATCCCCTAATCTTAACTTTTGATAAATAGACAAAGGCGTCAGATTGATACTTGCTCCTAAATCACACAGGGCTCTACCAAAAAATAGATTTCCTATAGTGCAGGGTATGGTAAAACTCCTGGGATCCTTGAGCTTGGGGGAAATTTCCTCTGAATAATTGCACTACATTCCTCAGTTAAGGTCACAGTCTCATAATCTTCCAATCTTCTTTTCCTAGAGAGGATATCCTTCAAAAACTTAACATAACTTGGCATTTGCTCTAAAGCATCTGCGAAAGGAATGTTGATGTGAAGTTTCTTAAAAACCTCAAGAAATTTAGCAAATTGTTGTTCAAGCTTTTAGTTTTGAAACCTCTGAGGAAAAGGTACTGGTGGTCCAACTGGAAGGGATGTAGTGGTAACATGTATAGCATCAGAGGACGAGGAAGGCTGTGAAGTAGAAGAAGGTATAGATGAAGAAACACCTATCTTGGATTCCTTTGTAGCCTGATCCTGATGTTCCTGCTCCCTTTGAGCTGCATCTTTAGAACCTAAGGATTATTCAACTATGGGCTATTCAGGTCTAGACTTAACTTGTGGTTCATCTAGTTCTCTGCCGCTCTTAAAGGTGATGGCTTTCACATGTTTTTTACCCTCCCTCTGCCCAACAGGATTGGCTTCGGTGTTACTAGGAAGGGTTCCTTGAGGACGCTGGCTAAGAGCATTCGCTATTTGTCCAATCTGAACTTCTAAATTCTTAATTAAGGCAGCTTAATTTTGCAGGATTGTTGTGAACATTTCCTCAAGTGAGGGCTTCTTCTCAGCTGCTGGTGCATGTAAATGTTATGGCTGCATAGGTTATGGTGGTGGTTTATGGAAGTGAGGTGGATGATGCTGAAATTGTGGTAGGGATGGTTGATGAGGCGGATAATATGATAATTGCGGCTGTGGTGGTACAAAAATCGATGAAGCTTGAAAACCAGGGGGTTCTACAGGTCTAGAATTAGAAGATTACCTTATTTTTGGCTCTAGGAAAAGTTAGGATGGTTCTCCACCCTGGGTTATAGGTGTTTGACAAGGGGTTATTCTGTTGCTTCTGAAGTGAAGCAACATACTGAACTGATTCTAAGTTAAGCAGACACCTATCTACAGAGTGTGTACTACTATACAGATCACAAGAAAGGAAAGGACTTTGTATAGAATAAATAGGGTTAGGACTGGTGGAAGGATCATGCTGGGTACTGAGCGACTCTACCTTTTTCGTAAGGTTAGCTATTTGAGAGGTTAAGGTAGACAGCGTGTCGAGCTCATAGATACCCGTCGACTTCTTGGACAGTTGCCTCTGCGAGGACCATAGATAATTGTTAGCTGCCATCTTGTCTAACAACTCGTAAGTTTCCTCCTCTATTTTACACATTAAAGCTCCACCCGCAACAGCGTCAACGATGGTCCTATTTTGGCTTGTAAGTCCGTTGTAGAAGTGATAATTCTATATTTTTAGAATTATTTGTGCTTAATTTCCTAATTAATTATTTAAATTCTCAATTTATTTTGTTAATTATCCCCTTTATTTAATTAAAATTCTCATGTTTACAGATAAATTAAATCTGGATGAATTTTGAATATTTCGGCTGAAAATGGACCGAAATTGAGCTAAAATCGAGATTGGACCACGCAGACAACACGAGCCATGGCACCTAGCACATCCAATTGGACAAGAAGACTGATGACATGGAAATATCTTTTCAAGGAGCCAATGGTATGAAGACATGTGGCCAAAAAAATGCCAACTCATCTAGGATGTAGAAATTACAATTATACCCCTTTTGTGTGTATAAATAAAACATGGATGACAATTGAAAAACTATGTAATTTAGGAGTAGGAGTAGTGTAGAGTAATTTAGGAGTAGTTTTTTAGGATAGTTTAAAGTTTTATTTTAAAATCTTTATTGTTAGATTTTATTTTGTTTTCATTTTTTCAAGCATTTCCCGTTAGTTCTTAGTTAGTCACCATTGTTACAATTTACAAGCTTTATTTTTATTTCTTTAAATGAAACAGTTTAATCCTAGTTTCTAATATTATCTCTTATTGCATTTGTTCTCATTTCCTTGTCTTTGTTGTTAATGTTTATATTTTTCTTTGTATCCAGTAGTCACCTATTTTGCTCTGTTTTGTAGCCCTTGTACTGTTTATGTATGCTGAATTATTACCAAGTATTTGGTAGCTGTGGAGTCCATTTGTTTGCCAACTAAACAGTAAATGTAGTATTGAAGTGTTAATGCCGAGAGCAGGAAGCCGGGGTGTGGGTTGCTCAATAGCTCCTAGCTGCTATAGTTGCAGCACGAGTAACGTGAAAGAAGAAGTCAGATCAGCTACAACAGTATATGATGTTGAGCTAGCAGGTCAGGAAATCTGGGTGGATCATTGGCAGCCGCACCTATCCTCGTTTAGTCTCTCTTAGTTTCACTTAGTCCTCTCCTTAATGTTGTTAATATTCAGCTCTGTCATTTCTTCAAGCATTGTTTATCCTCCTTTGTTATGCTCTGTTTTTGTGACATTTTATTGTTAAAATTTATTAAGACCTGAAAGTTGCAGAAACTGTGGTCGTGGCTGCTGTAGGAGTGAGGCTCGGGTTAATGTCAAGCTGCTGAGTGCTGGACTGAAGCAGGAGGAGGCTTGGAGTTCGCTGAAGTAGCTGCTGTGTTGTTCCCATTTGGTTGTAACAGCACATAAACCGTGTTGCAAGAATTACACCGTGGATTTAGTCTGCTGGCACGGCTGTGTTGCAAAGCATGGAGCTGAACCAGGACAACGCTACACAACAGAACCGAGAGTAGAATAGCAGAACATGTCTGCTGTAAGTTAGGTGCATGATGAATCTGAAGCTAGCTGAACAGATGGCAGAACCGAGAGCAACAGGTCAAGCCCTGAGCAACAGGTCAAGCCCTGAGCAACAGAGAACAGCTGGACACAGCACATGCGCAGGATAGAGCCGAGAATGGAAGCTAGACACGTTTGGGCAATAAAAGCAGGTAGAGATGTGCAACCTATACGCAGTAGCTGGGCAGAGATCGAGGAGTGTTGATAGCAGCATGGCAGGAGCAAAAGACTGGACAAACCGAGGCCATCACTTGGAAATGGAAAATAACCAATGAAGAATACGTGCACAGTGGTGTTGTCGGTACACTTTGATGTTTTCTAATTAAGCCTAAGGCCACGTTTGGCTATTTCCTCTTTACAAGTAGATGTTCATTGCACTTATATTAAGTTAATTGCTCCTTTTATTAGTTGTTAATTTAGATTAGCTCTATTTCTTTAGTTTGTGAATTTAATTTTTAGTTTTAATTTTTTAGTTAGTAGTTAATTTTATATTTTATGTTTTTGGATATAATTTTTAGTTAAGTGTTTTAAGGGTTACATTTAGAATTAAGTTAGATTAAATTTGTTACATGCATTAGTTAGATTCTATTGTTAAGTTAGTAATTAGATATAGTTAGGAGTAATTTAGAATTAATATTTTAGATATGTAGTTTTATAGTTATTTTCTTAATTTCCTAGGATTTTATTTTCATTAAGTTTTAGTTTAGTTTAATTTGCATTTTTATTAATTAGTTTAATTACATGCATATTTTATAATTGTAGTTTAATTAATGTAGTTTTGTTATTTTCATAATTGCATTTTATTTTAATTGCGTTAACTAGTTTTAACTGTTTTAATTATTTTTTTAGGCTTTTGATTTTAATTGCGTGGAGCACTGTAAGTAATTTTGCTCGGTTTTATTTAGTTTTTATTATTTTATTACTTTCCAGTAATTTTAATTTTAGACTTAGTAGACCACCCATAATCAAAACTTCATAATTTGCTAGGATATACTTAGGGTAAGATTAACCAGTAGTTAATTAGGCTAATCAACTTCTCTGTGGGACGATAACTCGAAACTCAAATCCCATTATTACTTGTACGACCCGTGCACTTACGGTAATACCCTTTGGGCGTGTCAAGTTTTTAGCGCCGTTGCCGGGGAAGTTTTAATTTGTCATTAGTTAATATCGGTGAAATTATGCTTAGATGTAATTCTAGTTAGTGAATATTTAGGTTGTAAATATTTGGAAGTTTAATCTAGATTAGAAAATTGAAAAATTAAAATTAAAAAAATTAAAAAAATTAAAAAAATTGAAAATTTAAAAATTTAAAAAATTTTGCTAAGGACTTTTTGATGATTGCATGCGTAGAGCCAAAAGTTTTGATTGCTTTCCTCTAGATCCTGAAATTGAACGCACTCTTAGAAAAATTCGAAAGGATTCTAGGAAATTTATAGCTCTGCTGCAAAACATCATGGCAGAAAATAGGGAAATTAAAACTGTTGGAGATTATGCAATGCCGAGGATTGGAGGATATTATTCCGGCATTAGGCCACCAGTTGTCCCTACAAATAACTTCGAAATTAAGCCCGCAATCCTCCAGATGATCCAAACTTCTTTACAGTTCAGTGGGCTTCCACACGATGACCCACATGCTCACCTTGGGCAATTCCTGGACTTGTGCAACACCGTCAAGCACAATGGATTATCTGATGATGCGCTTAGGCTTAGACTATTCCCCTTCTCACTAAGGGATAGGGTGCCACACTGGTTAACCTCATTGTCTCCATGATCCATTTCTACATGGGACGAGTTAGCCCACCAATTTCTAGCCAAGTTTTTCCCTCTCTCTAAAATTGCCAAACTCCGTAGCGATATATCCTCCTTTGCCCAGTACGACTCTGAATCTCTTTACGAGGCATGGGAATGATATAAGGAGCTTCTTAGGAAGTGCCCTCACCATGGCCTACCTTTGTGGTTGCAAGTCCAGACCTTCTACAACGGACTTACAGGCCCAAATAGGACCATTGTTGACGCTGCAGCGGTGGAGCACTAATGTGTAAAACAGAGGAGGAAGCTTACGAGTTGTTAGAAAAGATGGCGGCTAACAACTATCTATGGTCCTCGGAGAGGCAATTGCCAAAGAAGTTGATGGGTATTTACGAGCTCGACACACTGTCTACCTTGACCTCTCAAATAGCTAACCTTACGAAGAAGGTAGAGTCGCTCATTTCCTAACACAATCCCCCCACTAGTCCTAACCCCGTGTATTCTGTCCGAAGTCCTTTTCTTTCTTGTGAGCTGTGTAGTGGTACCCACTCTGTAGATAGGTGTCCACTCAACTTAGAATTGGTTCAGTATGTTACCCCTTCTCAAACGCAACAGAACAACCCTTTTTCAAACACCTATAATCCAAGGTGGAGGAACCATCCTAACTTCTCTTAGAGCCAAAACCAAGAGCAAAATTCTAGCTCTAGACCTGTAGGACTCCCTGGTTTACAAGCTCCACCAGTTCAGGTACCACCACAGCCATAATTTCCATACCATCCACCACAGCATCCATCCCCACCTCAATTTCAAAATCATCCATCACCATCACCACCACCACCATAACCTATGCAGCCCCAACATTACCACACACCAGCAGCTGAGAAGAAACCTACATTAGAGGAGATGTTCTCAATGATCCTGCAAAATCAAGCTATTTAAATTAAGAACTTAGAGGTTCAGGTGGGACAAATAGCAAATGCTCTTAGCCAACGACCTCAAGGGACCCTTCCCAGTAACACTGAAGCTAATCCTGTTAAGCAAAGGGAGGGTAAGGAACATGTCAAATCCATCACCCTTAGGAGTGATAGAGAGCTAGATGAGCCACAAGTTAAGTTTGGACCTAAACAGCCCATAGTTGAAAAACCCATAGGTTCTAACGAAGTAGCTCAGAAAGAGCAGGAACATCAGGATCAGGCTGCAAAAGAATCCAAGCTAGGCACTTCTTCATCTATACCTTCTTCTATTTCACAGCCTTCCTCATCCTTTGATGCTACACATGTTTCCACTACATCCTCTCCAATTAGACCACCAGTACCTTTTCCTCAGAGGTTCCAAAATCAAAAACTGGATTAACAATTCGTCAAATTTCTTGAGGTTTTTACGAAGCTTCACATCAACATTCCTTTCGCCGATACTTTAAAGCAAATGCCAAGTTATGTGAAGTTTCTGAAGGATATCTTCTCTAGGAAAAGGAGATTGGAAGATTATGAGACGGTGACCTTAACTGAGGAATGTAGTGCGATTATCTAGAAAAGATTACCCCCCAAGCTTAAAGATCCAAGGAGCTTTACCATACCATGCACTATTGGAAATTTATTCTTTGGTAGAGCCTTGTGCAATTTAGGAGCGAGTATAAATTTGATGCCATTGTCTATCTATCATAAGTTAGGAATAGGGGATGCCAAGCCCACCACAGTGACCCTCTAGTTGGCTAATCGATCAATTAAATATCCAAAGGGGGTCATTGAGGATGTGTTAGTAAAGGTGAAAAAATTTGTTTTCCCTACGAATTTTATTGTTTTAGACATGGAGGAAGATAGAGAAGTCCCCATTATACTAGGCAGACCTTTCCTAGCAACGGGTAAAACTTTAATTGATGTACAAAAGGGGGAGTTAACTATGAGAGTCCTAGATCATGAAGTGAAGTTTAATGTTTTCAAACCTTTGAAGCTCCCTGATGACTCTCAAGAATGTTTTAAGATGTAGATTGAGGAGAATATAAGGCTTCAGCATAGGAAATCTGAAAGAAGGAGGGCAGTAGATAGAGTTAAGGAGGAGTTAATTGTCAACATTTTGTCACCATTTTTGTAAGACCCGAAATTATTTAAAATACGAAATGAATGAGTATTCGTGAAGAGAAGTCGGGTTAAATTAATCCCGAACACGTGCAAGGGCAGAATGGTCAAAAGATCGAAAGTTGGAATAATTTCGATAAGGAAAAAAATTAATTAAAAATATGGATTTGAGAAATCTTGGTCAATAAAGGAGAAATAAATTTATTTCGGGTTAAATTGATCAAGATATGAATTTATGGGAATTAATCGGGATTTTTAGTTCGGAAAAATAATCCCAAAAATAATCGAAAAATATACTGAAAAGTCATTCGGGACAATATCCCGAAAATACAGAGAAATTATACCCGAAAAAGGATTAAATTATAATAAATAAATTAAATTAAATTAAATTAATTAATTTGGAATAAAATAATAATTTTAAGGGATATTTGGGTATTTTTAAGGTATTTGAATGATTAAAAAAAAAAAAGGAGAAATCTGAAAGCGTTATTGGGGAGAGAGAAGAAGAATGGAAAACAGAGAAGGAGACCCGCGCGTGGCCGATCGATCCACGGCCACCGGCGACCGAGCGACTCCGACGAAGGGCCGAGCAGGAAGAGGAGAGGCCGGCACCGGTGACGCGCGCCGACGATGGCCATGTCCGGCGAACGGAGAAAGAGAAGATCGCGGGGAAAACGGGGTTGATCCCGGCGATCCACGGCAGCTGGGCACGAACGGTGGGTACCGACGAGTTCAGGAGGAGGAGCCAGTTCTTTTGAGATCGGTATTGGCTGGCGAAACCGTCGAAATCCGACGGATCAAGGGAGAGAAACCGAAGGGGAGAGGAGAGATTTTTCCGGCGATCGACGCCGATTTGAGCCCCACCAAGGCTCGATTTTGGAAGCCCAGGCGACGGTGAGCCGATTGGTACCGAAAACAGCCATCGAAACCGGCAGACGGCGTCGAAAACGACGAGGAAAGAAATGGGTTCCGACGCCGAAGAGGAGAACGACCGGACCGGCAACTTTTCGGCGGCCTTGGACGAAACCGAGGCCAGATTTGAGCTGCGGACAACCTCACGGAGCTGCTGGCGGTGGAAGCCGGCAGAGAACCGGCCGGCAAGGTGGTGAACCAATGGTGAACCGGCCGAACCGGAGTGAACCGACGGTCTGAATCGGTCCGAACCGGACTGAACCGGTTCAGCCAAAAAAGAGAGGAAAAAAGGAAGAAAAGGGAAAAAGAAAAAGAGAAAAAATTGGAAAAAATTCCAGTGATGCAATCGAGCTTCGGGTAAGTCGATAAGCGGTCAAATTGACCGATTTAAATTTTGGAATATTTTATTTAATTAATTTTCGACTGGAAACTTACCCGGAAAATTATGAAATTATGTAGCTCGACGATTGGCATACACCGAGAGCTCGAGACAGCCTCAAATTTCGTACTAGCATGGAATCTCGGGTAAGTGACCCTTATTTAAGACAGTTTACATCGTTATGCGTGATATGAATTTAAATTTCGCATAAATTGAATTAAATTATGGAAATTTAGATAATTGTCGTAAATATTAAATTTAGCTATTCGAGAATTAGAACGAGGTCCAATAAATTATTAGTGGGCCCAATGAGCCCAATAGGCCTCGATAAAGTAAAAATTAAGTGAAAAACGGGCTTAAGGCCGATTAAGGCCCATTAAGGTGCAATCGGGCCCAATAGGGGTAAATGGGCCTAATGATTTAAATTAAGCCCAGAAAATAGGAAATACAATTAAATTGTATAATATCTGACCTGAGGAATATTGATACGCAGTTCCGGGCATTTGATTGGGAGCATAACGGACTGTGCGACGTGACAACAGTAGAAAAGAAAAGGTCAGACTCGACAGGAAAATAAGGTAAGGGAATTCTACGGACTGCTAGAGGTAAACTTTACCCAATTTCAAGTTCATATGCAGTCTTTAAAAATTATCTGAAGGGTCTAGAGGTCAAATAATAATTTTAGTGCCCCAAATGGGCAAATTACCAAAATACCCTTGTTAAGGGTAAAATTTATAAATTTAGGAAAAATTGGAAGGAGCAAGAACAAGAGGTTCCTGCTCATTCTGGAGGTGTTTTGATGCATGCATGAGTAGGCTGGCTAACCTTGAAAGAAAATGCACAGCATTGCATACCTTCAACAATATAATTGTTTTGAAAACTGTTTTGAGGAAACAGAACCGCCTACATGTTTTTATTGACATGTGACGTGCTGGAGCTCAGGCTCGCACGATGTTTTGATTTGGGTGATGCATGCATTAGTGCTGGAGCAAGAGCTCGCACTAGAGTTTTACATGCATAGGTGCTAGAGTATAACTCGCACCAGATTTCACATGCTTTTTCGAGACAGGGTGCTGGAGTTTAACTCGCACCAGATTTTATATGATTTTCATGTGATTCATATATATAGTGCTAGAGCCTAGCTCGCACTAGTTTTACTGGAATTATTGAGAGTAGCGCTGTCTGCCCTTGGAGTCAGCCAAAAGGCCCAACAGGCTCAAAAGACCTCTTAAGTGGGGGGTGAGAGTGAGGGATGAGGTTGGCGGCCTTGTGGGGATGTAAAGCGGGCTCTGTCGATTTTACTTGATTTGATGAGAGTGCTGAGCATCGCTCGCACTGATTTTATGAGAACATGTGATGAGCCGTGCTTGGAGCATCAGGTAGACTGTGTGTCACCGATTTAATTGGCTCGCACGTGCGTTTTGAGACATGGCATGAGTATTGAGAAACAAAACCTCTCTGTGGGAAGCAGGCCATTTGGGCTGGAGTACCTAGAGTGATATGGGTCCATGGAGTACGATGTACCGTGCAAGTAGCATGGAGTATGATGTACCATGGGGTATCTTCGGATACGGTATCTTTGTGATACGGGGTATCTACGGATACGGTATCTTATGATACGGGGTATCTTCGGATGCGTGAGATCGGATAAGACTGACGGGTTGGATTGACCCACCTCCCGGGCGGTTCCCGATCAGGGTGAGACCTCGCACACTGGGATCCGTGAAGCTAGAGGGACTCACGAGGACACATATGGCCAGTCCTGGTTATTGCCGTTATACAGATATTGCCTCGTCTCGCATGTCGACGATTTCGATGATTTAAACTGGGTTTTTAATTAAATGTGCATGATGGTTATTTCCATGTTTTTTAAACCCATGTGTGATGTATACCGATTTTCATGGTTTTGTGTGAGTCAGGATCACCCGAAGGAGGGGTCGAGTCCTGACTTTATTGTGAAAATTTTAATTGAGAAAGAAATGATTTGAAATAATTGCATGTTGAATTTTCTGTGCAAACGCGATTTACATAACATCATAACTTTCATGTCATCTGTTTTAAATGTGTGGAGAAAGGGTGGTTTATGCATGGCACCACGTTCATGTAGGTAGTATGGTTACCTACTTGTTCGTAGGATTGCCTTACTGAGCTTGATGTACTCACCCCTTTCATTTTCTCCCACAGATAATCTCCAGTTGAAGTTGCGACGACTCAGTACTGCATTCCGGATATCCGCTGCTGCCCATCAACATAAGGTATATACACTTGTACATATTGTATCTACATAAGCATAGCACAGTAACATGTTTGTAAGTAACTTTAGGGGATGTATAAATATTATAAACAATTATAAATGACTGGAGAAGAAATAAGTAATATGGTAAATGTATGGTGGGACTGGCATTGACGCATAGCCCAATTATTAGTGGAGTGTGGTCACGATTCGAGGACAGGTAAGAATTTAAGTAAATAAACAAAATGCGAAAAATTTACTCTGATTTTTGGGTAGTTTTGGGTTGTGACAATTTTGGCTGACCCTCCTACTCTTCACCCTGCTGCTGAGTGTTGTTTTCTTCAGCTGCATTTGAAGTGGCTGTGTTTTTATTTTTACTTTGTATATAGTTCGTTTTTCTTTTTCTTTTCTATTGTGTCTTTCTTTGTTTGTGTTGCAGGTTTCTTTTCTAGTATTATGCTTTCAATCAAGTTTCAGTTATTCATCATCATCAGAAAGGGGAGTACTCTATTTTTGAGCTTAAATTCTTACTTATCTGCACATTGAGGACACTGTGCACTTTAAGTTTAAGGGAGGGGATATCACTTGAGCTATTTTGGGAAAAATTGGAAAAATTTTCAAAATTTTTTTAAAAATCTGAGAAAGAATTTTCAAATTTTTTTGGATAATATGAGCTTAAATTGTTTGATTTTGGGATGATTTAGTGCTTTGCATGTAGTTTTTCCATATTTCGATGATATGACCCCATGATTTAGTCTGACTTTGATTGACTGAGAAGTATGATTGTAGGAAAAGCATGAAGTTGAATTCTTGAATTTATCTTAATTCTGATTGTGATCACCTCATCTTATGCACATGTCATGTCATGAATCTGTCTATTTATTTAGAGAAAGCTTATGTATACATATGATTGCATTTGTTCAATTGATTTTGTGCATCATATTCTAGAATTTGTTTGATCTAATCTCGAGGTGAAATATTAGATCACACTTGATTAGGGAGATGATTTAGGCCATCTTTGGATCGTTTGAGCCTTTCTAGCCTTCCTTGTACATATTCTACCCCTAGTCACCCATCTGGGCCAAATAAGCTTTTCTCTGTAAATATACCTGCGTTATTTTCCTTAGCTTAAATACGTTGTTCCTATCCCTTACCCCAAAAGCATGAAAAGTCATTGGGATATATTGTGAGCTATATGGGTATTAAGTGATAGTGAAAGAGTATGTATAAAAAAAAATATGAAAAAGAAAGAAAAAGAAAAAGAAAAGAAGAAAGAAGAAAAATACAAAAAAAAAATGTTTAGCAAAAGAAATAAGTTTGGGGGAAATAAATTTGAGCTCTTACATTAAGATCCTAGAAGTAATGCATATTAAGGGGTAATTAAACCTAAATCGACTTTATCATACCTTAGCCCCAACCTGACATTACAACCTTAATGAAGTCCTATTGATCTTTGGTTAAGTGTGACTACATTAGTGGAGAGAGAAGTGAAAAGCAAACTTATGGGAATGATCACATGTCATTGACTTTGCATTCACTGTGTTTGCATAATCTGATCTGGATAATGTACTGTGAAGTGACTCTGACATTTTCACACACGCACGAGGGGTCCAATTTGGGTTAGGACTTATGATTGAATGATTCTGAGTGGTTGACTTGTAATTGTGAATATTTAAGATCATAGTCTATACTTTATTTTTAAGGATAATATTGGGGAAATTATTATGTTTTATACTTGTCATTCCTACATCTATTTTGTTTTGCTTGAGGACAAGCAAAAGCTCAAGTTTGGGGGTGTGATAATTCTATATTTTTAGAATTATTTGTGCTTAATTTCCTAATTAATTATTTAAATTCTCAATTTATTTTGTTAATTATCCCCTTTATTTAATTAAAATTCTCATGTTTGCAGATAAATTAAATCCGGATGAATTTTGAATATTTCGATAGAAAATGGATCGGAATTGAGCTAAAATCGAGATTGGACCACGTAGACAACACAAGCGATGCCACCTAGCACATTCAATTGGACAAGAAGACCGATGACATGGAAATATCTTTTCAAGGAGCCAATGGTGTGAAGATAAGTGGCCAAAAAAATGCCAACTCATCTAGGATGTAGAAATTACAATTATACCCCTTTTGTGTGTATAAATAAGACATGGATGACAATTGAAAAACTATGTAATTTAGGAGTAGGAGTAGTGTAGAGTAATTTAGGAGTAGTTTTTTAGAATAGTTTAAAGTTTTATTTTAAAAGCTTTATTGTTAGATTTTATTTTGTTTTCTTTTTTTCAAGCATTTCCCGTTAGTTCTTAGTTTGTCACCATTGTTACAATTTACAAGCTTTATTTTTATTTCTTTAAATGAAACAGTTTAATCCTAGTTTCTAATATTATCTCTTACTGCATTTGTTCTCATTTCCTTGTCTTTGTGTTCTCGGTTTCATTCTACTCAGATGTCCTGTTCATGTGGCTATCATAGCATTCATTAGTTGCAATTTTTTTTATTGTTGTTAATGTTTATATTTTTCTTTGTATCCAGTAGTCACCTATTTTGCTCTGTTTTGTAGCCCTTGTACTGTTTATGTATGCAGCATTACCGAGAGACTAAATGCATAAAATAATAGTCCTCTAATTTAATCCTAAATGCAACATCTAATTCCTAAATCCTAATATAGTCACAAATTAGCTATTAATAAAATTAAACTAAACCTTAAACTAATAAACTAAGAAAATTAAACTATTATGCTATTTAATGTATACCTAAACTATTAAACAATAAAAAGTAAAAACACCATTTATCAAAACAATATAAAAGCATATAAGATTAATCTGCCTCAATTCTTAAGTGCCAAACGTGGCCTTAACAAAATATCCAACCATCTTGCTAAACCCGTGTATTGGTACTGTGCACTTCCTGCTCCAGGCGGCTGCTCCATTCTCTGCAATGCCTATCTTCTGCTTTCAATACCAGAATCTGCAGCACGTCACCAATTGCTTCAAGCTTCATTTTCTGGTCAGACCTGCTCTCAGCACACGTCCTGCTCCTGCATCCGTTCCCTGCCCATATCGCTGTAACCAGCTTGCTCTGCCCCATTCCATCAGCAAGTCGTCTCTGCCCAGCTAGCAGTAATGTGCTTCAGCTTCTTCAGTTCGACAGCAACCCGCGAGGAAACAGAACACATCCCAGCAACACAGTAGCAGCTTGACACTTCTTGCTTCAGCCCCCTGGTGCAGTCCAGCTTCTCGCCTCAGCCCATGCCTCACAAATGTGTTTGGCACCTTGCTCAGTCCAGCCCCTGGCAACGGAGAGACAGTAGAGAACAAAACAGTAATGCAAACTTAACACAATGCAAAGGAATTGATCTTAACCATTAACAAGAAACTGGGTAAAGAAAGAAAACAACATATGAACAGTAGAATAAACTGAAACAGAGTTAAACAGAGGCAATAATTGGTCCCTATCCACTGTCGTGCCACAATCCAGTCTTGATTCTGCACCGAACGACTTCAGTCTCCTTGTCCTGCCAACTCCATGCACAGCTCCGCCTCGGCTGTAGCCAACACGCTTCTTCGGGTAATCACGCAACAGCCAGGCACACCACCTCCTACTTGCTTCACTGAACCACCAGTACACGTTGCAGCCTCCAATCATGCTCCTAGAGCCATCTTCTCACGCAGCAAGTTCACGCTAGAAGCCAATTCCAACACTTATTCTTCTCTACTGTTCATCAACTTAAGCTATAAAATAAAAAAATAAAAGCCGAGAAAAGTTGAATAAAAATTGTGGAGTATTGCTTCTGTCAGCCGAGCCTCCTCTTCATTCAACCTTTTACGCAAAGATGAAATCAAAACAGAAAAGTAAATGAAACTAATAAAACAAAACTTTTCATTAAAAGGGTAAAATGTGTCGAAGGAAAAAAAATAAAATTTAAAGCTTGCTAAAATTCTCAAATGGTGGCTGCCACCAAAAGAACTAACGGGTAATGCTTCTAAAAACAAGGAAAAATAAAACTAAAACTATTCTACCTACATTACTTCTAACTTCTACCCTAAAACTACTTAGTTTTTTCTTCAATTGCTATCATGTTCTATTTATACACACACTTAGGGGTACAATGGTAATTTTTCATCCTAGATGAGTTGGCATTGTTTAGCCACTTGTCTTCATTTTATTTGCTGCAGAGTAGATATTTCCACGTCATCCATCTTCTAGTACACTTGACTGTGCGATGTGACCCGGCATGTGTCTTCCAGAAGATTAGCACGGTCTTCGTCGATCTTATTGTTTCGGAGTGAATAAAATACTAACACCCGGCATCCCACGTGTCCAGATGACTGGTGACTCGGTCTGCAAATTGGAAGTGGTTCAGTCTCCTTTAGCTCGTTTTCAGCCCATTTTTAACTGAAACGACTAAGTTTCATCTAGATTTAATTTACTTGCACATTATAGAGTTTTTATTAAATAAAGGGGATAATTGATAAAATAAATTGGGGATTTAAATAATTAATTAGGAATTTAAGCACAAATAATTCTATTAAAAATAGAATTATCATCATGAGATCGATCTCTTCATTATGGAATCATAAGGAGATCAATCCTCTTCCATTGGAGATCGATCTGCTCGCTTAAATTCCTCATTCCTTGTCATTTTGGCATACCAGATCGATCATCTTTTCTCTAAGATCGATCTGACCTCATAGTTTCACACTTTGGCTACACACTTAACATAAAATCTCCACATATAATTGCCATAGTTTACTCCATTGATTATTTCTCATTCATAACTCCTTCATCACTTAGAAATTTTATTCCATACCACCTTAATGTATGAGTACATCACATTTAGTTCAATCAATTGCATTTCATGTTCACATTACATAATTAAATATGTATAGAATTCTCAGATCTCATAAATAATCGAATCAAAATGAATATGATCCACATCCTATATAACAAACATTCCAAATCTTCAATCCCTATTTTTTCCCTCATAGTAAGATGCTGAATTCCATAGACTCAAAAAAAAATGCAAAACACGTCCATTTCTATCATGATTGAGCAAATTAACTTCAATACGATTTTGATTTTACTAAAATGGCTCCTAATAACCAGATCAAAAATCTCACAACTCATCGGTTCTCAAAACATCAAGAATCAAAATCTAACATGCTTAGCAAAATTAGGTTAGCTAACACCACCTTATTAACTATCTATCTTATCTTCACAATTTCTGTACACTACCTCAGTTATTGGTGACTCTTTCCTTGGTGTCTTAACCTTAAGTATATAACCTAAAGTCTCGGGTTTTCTCTTCAACTTCCTAGAAAAAGTGGGTATAGGAGCATGGTAGGGTACATGAGCATTTGGAGTAGGAGGAAACCATTGGTCTAGGGGTCAAAGCTCTAAATACACCGACCCTCAGCTTCTTATTCTGCCCTCTATTCTAAGAAGACCCTCTGTCATCATATCTCCTGCCCCGACTCCTCAATCTAGACTGGAATTCAGCTTGGGACAACTCCATGTCTTGCTCTATGAATTGTGCCTTATGAATGGCTTTTGCATACGTCCATAGGTTCAGAGGTGCTAACTTACTTCAGATCACTGGTTTTAGCCCATGGATAAACTTAACTATCTTCTTCAACTCATTTCAGGCTATGTCAGGGTCATATTGAAGGAGTGCGATGAATTTCGACTCATATTGGTCCACCGTCATGTTTCCTTGGACCAAACTCAAAAACTTTACTACTTTCTTTCTTTGAGCACATTTCAGGATGTATTGCTTATTAAATGCCTCAAGGAAAATCTCCCAAATAATCTCTAAGTGCTTAGCTAACAGAACAGTCTCAACAAACGTCCACCATTGATCTGCCTCACTGTTTAACATGTAGGTAGCTAACACCACCTTCTCAACACCATTGCACTGCATGTATTTGAACGTCTTTTCCAATTTCAAAATCCACTCTTTAGCTTTATCAGGGTCCTTAACTCCTTTGAAGACGGATGGATTCATTTTCGTAAACTGTTTCAATCGAGCCATATTCCTGTCCACCGGGTCTTGGGCTGAAGGCTGCACCACTTGAAGTTGTGGTGGAGCAGGTGGAGGAGGTGGTGGTTTAGGTACTTGCGGAGGTAGTGGTGGAGGATCTTGGTACCTCCTATGAGTTTCCTAGATTTCTTCCGTTTCACTTCTCTACTTATCCAGATTATACTCAGAGGCATTCTGATCAAAATTGTACTCGCGTAATTGCACATTGTGTATTGCCTCCTCGTACATAGAGATATTCTATGGTACCAGTTTGAATCTGATAGCTGGTCTACATCCGTTAGTGAACTTACATATATTTCTTAACTGCACTGTTTATAACGTTGGGTCATACCTTTTCAGGGATATAAATCATTATTCATACTCATTGACAGATCGATTCCCTCGTGCTAGACCCATAAATTCTATTCGTAGTTTCCTTAATCTAAGTCATTTAGTTCTCTATAACTACTGGGTCCTTTATCCTATTTAAAATGGCGGTCTGAACTTCTGAAACTGCCTCATCTCGTGTAGTTCCTACTCCTAACCCAAGTCATCATCATTCTACTATTGAGCTACAGGAGCATGCATATTTGTAGTTCTGAAACATCTTTACAGGCTGTGCGGGCGTATCGGGAGTAATCTACCTGTCTATTCTTTCGTCTACCCCATCACCTGACATAGCCTATGTCCCAATTTTTCCATAGTATGTTCAATACTCCACTCAATCTTAGCAAAGTGTATCTTAGTACCATCTGTCCTTTCCACAGGACTTGATGAAGCACGCTTAATGTCAATTTCAATCTCAGTATCATTTATGAGTCTCATATGGCAACTCTTCATTATTCTCAGGCCTACCTTAGCGGCCTTTAGCCCGTGATCTAATTCCTCACGTAAACCAAACATTAAGTCTTAACTTCATTAGGTATACTTAGTATACAACCAGACAAGCACAGACATTTGGGATGTAATCTTATCCATATTATTGACACTGACAGTACTAGACAACTTTCGCTCTAATACCACCTTAAACTGTAACAACTTGTGGCCTATAAAAATTTGGGAGAAATTTTTTTTTGAAACTTTAGCTTGCAACTTAATCATTTATTCACTTAGGCTGTATTCCTGTTCAGAGTCAATCTCTCTCTTACTTTTTATTCGTAATTATATTTGAGTTTAACATTTGGATTTATATGGCTGATAGAAATTTCGGCAACATAAGGACTAATATATAAGCCTACCCACCTGAAAATTCTCACAATATCAACCCTAGCTATCCACAACTATCAAACATGCTTTCCAAGTCATATCATCAAATCATTCTACATATTCCAAACACGTCTAGTTACTCTCAAAAATCAATCCTTAAAAATATTTCATTTCATTTATCCTTATACAGATTACATCTCGACACATTACTTTTAAAAGATGTCTATGCATACAAATGGTCTGGTAAAGAGATAAAAATGTATACCTCGCGTATGTACAAAAGGTAGTCTGGGGAAGCTCGTATCCGTCAGCCTATGTCATCTACGCAACAATTATCAACTATAGTTCACTGTAAACAATCTGAGAGGTGGAGGGGTTTCTGCTATGTAAAAGCATGCAAGAATCTGTAAACACTGCAAAATTTTTTGTACTTAATTAGGCAATAAAATAAATTAATCATGGTGATTATAAGACAAAATATAATTAAAAATAAAATCTAAAATTAAAGAAAAATTAGATAATTTGGTAACAAAATACAAATTATTTGCATGTATAAAGGTATAATTATCTAGGTATTAAAAAAATTAAATAAATAAATAAAAGAAGAAAAGGGTGTGTTGCGTGATTCTGTATCGCGCGACACAGGATGCAGAGAAGGGAATCAGGGTTCCCTTCCCTGATTTCCCCTCACAGACCGAGAGGAGGACGAAGGAAGGAGACAAGTGAGAGGCCAAGAGGCGGAGAAGACCACCGCGACGTTGACCCCGTCGAAATTCGATAAGGAAACGACGATCAGCGAGAGAAAGAGAGAGACGAAACCGAGAGAGAAAGGAGGAGAAAAGTGAAGAGAAAGAGAGAGTAGTGGCTAGAGGGGGGAAGCTTACGTCGTCACCAGCCATATGGAGGCTGAGGAGTCGTCGACGACGCTGGAGAAGAAGCAGATTGACGGAAGAAAGGAGAAGCAGCGACGCCGAATGGGAAAGAGGCCAAACCGGCCACTGTCCGGCGAGCCAAGGCGTAACCACCACCAATTCTCTGCGTCGCGCGGTTAGACGGAGCAGTTGGGAGTGAAAGCCGACAAGGAACCGACCGAAAAGACACCAAACGATGAGATGGCCCCTGAACTGGTTTGGACTGGTTCAGTGGAAGGGTGGTCTGAACCGGTCCGAAATCGGTTCAGCCAGAAAAGAGGAAAAAAGAAGAAGAAAAAAAATTCGATTACGCATTGGGTCTAAGGATAAATCGGTATGCGATCGGAATTGATCTTTTTATTTTTGGAAAATTTATTTGAATGTATATTTGACTGAAAATTAACCCGATTAATTATGTAAATGTATAGCACGATAATTGGTGACAAACGGGCGTTAAAATCAACCTCGATTTACGTGTATCATGGAATCTTGGGTAAGCGAATCTCACTTGCTACCAGTTGTATAATTATACGAGTTAGAAATTAATCGCATAATTTTTGAATTAATTTCGTATAAATTACGTTATAATTGGAATTAGAAAATCGACTATCGTAAATGATATCATGAACTATCCAAAGAAATTAGAAAAGGTTTAAAATGACGTGATGGTGATAGTAGGCCATGTAGTCAGCTAAACGTCTATAATGGGCTCAGTTTGTGTAACAATCGGCCTAAACTCTTTAATGACCTAATGGACAACCCATAAATTATAATTGAGCCTAAATAGTTAAATGGATTTTAAGGATTGAATAAGGGAGTTGAAACGGGCTTAGGATAGAGGTAGGCACATTAAGGGACTATAAGGCCCAATAAAAATAATTAGGTCCAAAATTTTATCTGAAGTGAAATTACACTGCGTACGTGTTTATAAGAAGTAATAATAAGCGATTTGTGGTTAATTACAGCTCTAGAGGACTGAATTGGGACTTAGAGGAATGAGTGATCAAAGGTACTAGGCTAATAGTGCTATCGACATATACCGAGGTAAGGGGTATAATTTAATTTAGTTCTGGTAATGAACACTCATTGCATTGATAAAAAGATTTTTATGAAGTAATGTTATGTTTTAAAATGATTTATGATTATTTTTATACTTATGGAACGATTTACGAAACATGATTTCGTTTTATGAAATGTTCACTAAGTACATTTATGTTTGTGAAAGGAATTTCTTGAAGTTTGAAAATGCATGGAAGTTTTATGATGGTTTGAAAACCTATATTTATGCTTGTAAAAGGAACTTTTGATATTTTCAAAAGCATTTAAGAAAAGAAAAAAGAATTTTTTAGACTATAGGCTTCATGCATGGCTACTTCTCGTGGTGTTCCAGCTTCAGCACTTGAGTGCCGGTACGTAGGGCCCCTGTAGCACTTAACTCTACCTGTGTGGTAGATCGCTACTTAGCCTAGTCTCCACGATTATGATTATGAATGAATGATGATGATGATGATGATGATGATGATGATGATGATGATGATGATGATGATGATGAATGACTATGTTTTATGAGATTATGACAAAATGTTTACGAATAATTATGATTTATGACGAAATTTTTAAGAATGATTATGTTTTATGAAATGTTTATGAATGACGATGATTTTATGAAATTTTCCATGAACGATGAAGATCTTATGAAACGGTTTAAGCATGCTATTTGATTTAAAGAACCCATGCTTCATATTTTCTTATGATGACTATGCACGTAACGAAAGTTTTACATATCTTCTAAATGTTAGCTTTCTAAAAGAAACTTATGATCAATTTTTTTGAAGCAAAGTTTGTTTCATGAATGATTCTTGCATGCTTTAACATATCATAACTAATTTAAATGTATTTTCTTACTGGGCTTTTTCCCGAAAGATCACCCCTCCACCTCTCAGATTGATGCGTAGACGACGTTGGCTAACGGATACGAGCTTCCGCAGACTACCTTTTGTATATGCGTGAGGTATACATTTTTATATCTTTACCAGACCATTTGTATGCATAGACATCTATTAAATGTAATGTGTCGAGATGTAATCTATATAAGGATAAATGAAATGAAATATTTTATGAATTGATTTTTAGATTTGGAATATGTAGAATGATCTGATGATATGACTTGGAAAATGTGTCTAATAGTTGTAGATACCTAGGGTTGATATTGTGATAATTTGCAAGTGGGTAGGTTTATATATTAGTCGTTATGCTGCCGAAATTTCTATCGGCCATATAAATCCAAATGTTAAACTTAAATATAATTACGGATAAAGAAGCAAGAAAATGAATTGAGACTGAACAAAAATACAACCTAAGTGAATAAAAGGATTAAGTTGCAAGCCGAAGTTTCAAAAAAAAATTTCCCCAGAATTTTTATAGGTCACGGGTCGTTACAGTTTAAGGTGTTATCAGAGCGAAGGTTATCTAATATTGTCAGTTTCAATAATAAAGATTAGATTACATCTCAAATGTTCGTGCTTGTCTGGTTGTAGACTAAGTATACCTAATGAAGTTAAGACTTAATGTTTAGTTTATTTGAGGAATTAGATCATGGGCTAGAGGCCGTAGAGGTAGGCCTGAGAGTCATGCAGAGTTGTCGTATGAGACTTATAAATGATACTGAGTTTGAAACTGATGTTGAGCATGCTCCATCAGGTCTTGTGGAAAGGACAGAAGGTATTAAGATACACTTTGCTAAGATTGAGTAGAGTATTGAACATACTATGGAAAAATTGGGACAAAGGCTTTGTTAGGTGATGGGGTAGACAGAAGAATGGACTGGTAGATTACTCCTGATATGCCCGCATAGCCTGTATAGATTTTTCAGAACTACAAATATGCCTGCTCCTGTAGCTCCACAACAGAATGATGATGACATGGGTTAGGATTAGGAGATATACGAGATGAGGCTGTTTCAGAAGTTTAAACTGCCATTGTTAAATGGGATAAATGACCAATAGTTATAGAGAACTGAATGAATGAGATTAAGGAAACTATGAATGGAATTTATGGGTATAGCACAAGAAAATCGATCTGTCAATAAGTATGAATTATGATTTATATCTCTGGAAAGGTATGACCCAACGTTATGAGCAGTGAAGTTAAGAAATGTCTATAAGTTCACTAATGGATGGAGGCCAGCTATTAGATTCAGACTGGTGTCATAGAATATCTTTATGTACGAGGAGCCAATACGCAAGGCACAATTACGCGAGTACAATTTTGATCAAAATGCCTCTGAGTATAATCTGGATAAGTAGAGAAGTGAAATGGAGGAAGTCCAGGAAACTCATAGGATGTACTGAGATCCTCAGTCGAGTTGATTTAGCTTCACCAGATGTTATTTTGAAAGAGCAGTGCGCAATGAGCAACTATGAGAATATGAGATATATACTCTCAAGGTTACTAAGAAAATGACAAGGTAAAGAGAGTGACAGAAAAGTGATGTACTAAAGAAGCAGTGAGAGTGATAGAGTAAAGTCACAGTAACTGAAAAGATTAATCACGTAACTAAAAGTATAAGTGAAGGTCACACTACTTATGTGATCGATAAAGTTAGGGCGTGTTCGGATTAAAAAAGACACCCCAATAGACAGAGAGTTTTTCGACACATATTCGGATGATATATAAGAATTTCCACTCAATTAGAAGATGAAGTTTGAAATTGATTTAGTAGTGATATCAAATTAATTATTCAGACAACTGTACTGAATAGCTTTGATTGAATTAGAAATGCTAAAAAAAAAACAATTATAAGGCTTACATGAAAAGGAGATTATTGGACCAGGTGATTCACTTTAGTGTGTACTGACATTAATTGTTTAGGAGACCCGAAGTCTTCTGGGTCATGATATGTCAAGAACGAGAGTTAATTGGATTCTCCCAAAGCAGAAATTATGGATCAGTGGGAAAGACCCAAAACTCTTAAAGATGATTCAGAGTTTGAGATATAGGGAGACCTTGGAATATGAATTACGTATCGAGTCTAAAGATTGTAAATTGCTCATGCTTATGTTTCGAATGGAGACTTAATTGGAATAAGGAAAGAGTTCTGATATAATTGAAGTACGAAATGAGACAAGTTTGAAATGTGATAGATTTTGAATAGAAGTTACATTGGAATACGATGTGTATGCAAAGTAAGAATACCTCTGTTATGTGAAGTGATTCGGAATCAAGTGATAATTGAGAATAAGTTCTGATTAAAGGATAAATGTGAAATTGTGATTAATTATTGTATCCTACTTTCTATTGGGATTGAACCTT
Organism: Firmiana major; assembly: GCA_033439115.1. NCBI lineage: Eukaryota > Viridiplantae > Streptophyta > Magnoliopsida > Malvales > Malvaceae > Firmiana > Firmiana major. Next base: position 49,384,095 of record CM065905.1, read on the forward strand.
GAATTATTATATCCATAACCAGTATATGTGGTCAAGTCTGATGGCTAACAAAGGTATTTCAAAATACCTCCTCGCCTGAGAGACTTGACCGCGTCTAGAAGTACCATAATCCATAACCTATAAATTGAAATTGACAGTCATCATATTCGTGTTTGAAGTCAGGATACCATTACTTGTGAAGGTGAAGAAATGAATTTCATTATAATAAAATCGTATGAACTATGGAATATGGATCAATGGTTCAATATCAAGTGCAAATAAATGCCATATGGGATTGCAGATTTTAGGCAGTAATTGAAGATCATCAGCAGAAAATTTATCATTGTATATTGTAAGATTTTCTATTGGCGGGAATCAATCTCGCGTTTAAAGAGGATATTTGCTTAATTTGAAGTGGTTTTGGTTTAGTAAAAGAAAGAGAAAAGTATCTTAACTTGAGGATATGAATTGATATTTATTCAAGTCGTTGCAGGACAATCTTTAAACTTTTACATTGAGTGTTATTAATTTGTTAATGATGAGAGTGATTAATTTGTGATAATGGTTCCAAAGATCGAGGAATCTGTCACGACCCTATTTATTCAAATCGTCTAAAAATCACTATAAATTTTTCGTATTTTTCATCTCTCTCACCAGGTTGTGAACAACCCTCACCAATAACAGTTGGGCTGTGAGTAAATAATAATCATCATTTCTCATTCATTTCCAATTAATCAAAAACAATATCATACATTGAAGTTAAGTCATAAGCTTAAACATGGCATGTTTTCTAACATTTACATCCCCCATATCACAATTCAAAATGACTACTATGCCTTTACATGTTTAGATACAAAAGAATCCCTGTGTGTATACCTCTCGGTGATGGAGTGCAGCGGATGTCCAAGTATCACGCCTCAGTTCTCATTGAGCTACTATGTGCGCTTTGTAGAGGGGGAAAGTAGAGGGATGAACAACCACATGCTCAGTAAGGCAATACTGCAAGCATGGTAGATAACTACTCTATCTACATGCTAATAATGTCATGGCATAAATAATTTATAATCAGAGCATGAGGAAATAAAACTATGCCGCATGTATATACATATATCATGTACTGAAAACATTGAAATAGGCATAGAAAACATGGTAAAATTAACATGTAAAGCCTCTCATGCTCATCATCATTAAAACTCATCTTAAGTTCGAAACTCAAAACAAAATATCCCTTAGGATTCATCATTTTCTCAAAACACGTCAAATCTCATCACAAGTAGAAATATAATTTCTTTAAACAAATCCCAAAAGGCTCAACCCCTCCTTCGGGTCTACCTTGGACAACACAATTACACTCAGTGTATAAAACCATGTGCTACTATGTAATATTATATGAGATAGGCGGTCACTATATCTCAAAGGCTATGTTGGACTATGTCATAATCATCCCAGACCACACGGATCCCGGTGTGCTGGGCATCATGCTAGAATGAAGGTGGGTTAGTTCTTCGCTAGACTTTTCAATCATCATCACAACCACGCAGTACAACATACTCCATGTGATATACACGGTACAACGTACTCCGCGGACCAATATCATGGTTAAGGGTGCCAGCCGTATGTCTTATCTACCCCATACCATGTGTAACCTATATAGTCTCAAGTGCACATGGGAGCTTTTCATCTTGTAAGAGAGCCTCCCCACCAACAGAGCCTCCCCACCCAAACGAGCTTAAGGATCCTACCGTAGGAGAGCCTCCCCACCCCATCAGGCTTAAGGATGTAGGGCTTGAGGATCTTACCATCTCCACGGCATCATACATACCATAGTGTGAAAATCTGTGCGAGCTAAGGTCTAGCACGATTCATGCATCGTCAATAAATCTCCACATACGAGCAACGCTCTAGTACAGCTTTATGCATAAAATCATGAAGAAACCACATACGAGCACAGCTCCAGTACAGTTATATGCATAAGAAAGTCGGTCAAAATCCACGTAGGAGTAAAAGCTCCAGTAAGGTTTATGAAACATCATCACAATTCAAACCAAGGTGTGAGCTAAGCTCCAGCACGTTTCATACATGTGAAAACACCAAAAATCCAGTGCGAACGAGGCTCTAGCACGATTTAATTCACGTAAATACGATAGGCGGCTCTATTTCAACACAACACATTTCAAATCAAAGCCACCACATGCCTCGTGCTATTCCATCAAATTAGATAAATCAAATAGCCAACCTATCCCTCATTTTGCTTAAACTAAAGCAATGAGTTTTCGTAAAAGCACCAAAAACATGTGATTTATGCAATTATTAGCCTTACTATCCCTTTTTATAAGAATCACTTCAAATCAAACCACATACATATACACTTGTAGTATTTCCCTTACACACCATCAAACACTTTTCTAGATACTCATGCATCTTTCCAAAGCCCTATATTTACCCACAAAATATGAGCAACTATCTCTATATACTCATAGAATTCCCTTACCAGGAAATCGCGTCGCGTGATTTCACTTCATTAAAGCTGCTTGATTGTGCAGTTCGATTCACCTCGAATGAAGTCTCCGAAACTGCACGAGATTATGTTTCACGTTAATTTAGTCCAATTTAACACAACTCTTGCGTTCACTATAATTGATTCAACCTATAATCTTCATTAACACTTATAAGGTCTCATTTCCTCTTAAGTATGTTTTTGATCGCTTAATAGTTTCTTGAGAGTTTATTAAACTCCTTTAGGTTTATTTATTCGTACTAAATCGATATTTAAGTTCATCGAGTTTCTAATCCTCCATTTGCCTCACTATGACATTTTGTCAAACAACTCATATACTCATTCACTTAACTAGGCCTGTAAGACCCCGTATATGTATAAGGGTAATGTGTGTACTTGGATTAAATAATATGAATGGACTTGTGATGTAAAGTATGATTGATGTAAGTCCATGGATTCAATGTATGTATGTGTAATATAAATTGTAACGTACATACAAGTTTCATTAAGTATGAATACGGAGAAATGTGTTCTAGCAAGTGATAGATGTGATTGAGACTCAAGATGAGTAGTGTGGTAAAATGGAATGGAGTTATGCTTCCATTTGGTTTTATGTAGCATACCTTTGAACATACAATGAATGCACACAAGTTTCAATGTGCATAAGGTATGAATGGATGCCATTTTCAAGTTATAGAGGTGGATGGATGAGGAAATGGCCATGGTAATAGATTGAGGGTGTGTTGGTATGAGTTGCAGCAATGAAACTGCAGGAAATCTGGAAAACATGAGGTCCAGATCGATCTCCTAGGATGAGAGATCGATCTGGAAGAGCTAGAATGCTCTTATTTGGGCGAAAGAATTGAGCAGATCGATCTCCTAGGATGAGAGATCGATCTGGAAGAGCCAGAATGCTCTTATTTGGGTGAAAGAATTGAGCAGATCGATCTCCAATGGAGCCAGATCGATCTCTCAAGCATTCTGTAGTGGAAAGATCGATCCCCAAGCACCCAGATCGATCTCCTTAGCTCTCTGTTTGGGACCAGATCGATCTCATGCTTCGACAGATCGATCTCATGCCTCAACAGATCGATCTCATTGCTTCGATAGATCGATCTCAGGCTTAAAAATGCCGTGAAAAAGAGGGATTTTAAGGGACCAGATCGATCTCCTCTTGGACCAGATCGATCTCCTCAAGTCATTTCTATATAAGGAGAGCTGAAAAATCTGGAAATCTCGGAAAACACTTAACCCTACAACTTCAACCCCAAAAACCCAACCTTCCCTCTCTAAAATCAGCCAATTTCAGTGAGATTTGGAGAGAGATCATTAGAGGCAAAGTTGTTCCTATCAAAGAGGAGAACAACATAGTGAGAGGGCAATTTCCCATTTTTGGAATTGAAGGAGTTGAGGGCATTACCAATTGGAGCAAGAAGAGAAATCATATTGGTAAGATTCTAACACTCCAATCCAAATGCATTAGCTATTTAATTGATTTTGGAGTTGATTGATAGGAGTATTGATGGATAAACTACTTAGGAATGTTGTGAAATTGGTGTGACCTAGAAATCTAAAATGGGTATAATGTGAGGATATGTGGGATTGAATGAACTTATGGTTTATGGCATGTTAAAGTTGTCATTGGGATAATGTTATGATTTAGATGGTTAGATGAAATTACATGGTGGGTTGGAAGAAATGTGGAAATGGATATGTATGTGATGAATAAAATGCCATAGTGAGGGAATTCATGGAATATGAACACTATGAGCTTAATGTCGATTTAATATCGATTTTGAATGAGTTAATAGGCCTAAGAAAATCCATAGACTCAAGTTATGGATAAAGTAATGAAACGAGGCCAAATAAGCTTTAATAGAGGCTATAGATTAAATTGACTATAGCAAGTACAAGGGTTGCAATAAATGGGTCGAATATAATGCGGGATACGATTTTGTGCAGTCCCGAAGAGTTCGTTGAAGGCGAACCAAATCGTACGAGTAAGCAGCTTAAGGAAGTGGAATCATGCATCGCGATTCCAGGTAAGGGAATTTTGTGAGTATATAGAGATAGCTGCTCGTATTTTGAATTGGGTGAATATTGGGTGTTGTATGAAATGCATGATTGCTCAAATAAATGTTGATGGTATTCGTGAAAGATGATGGGTATATGCGTGGTTTTGGATTTGAAGTGGATGTTATGAAAAAGGGATAGTAAGGCTAATAATTGCATAAATCATGTGTTTTGAATGCTTTTACAAAACACAATGCTTTGATTTGAGCAAATAAAAGGATAGGCTGGCTAGTACTTGAATGATATTGTGAAATAGCCCATACGAGGCACTAAGCATATTATGAGATGTTTTGAATGCATGTAAGCCGCCTATCGCGTGTATGTGATATAATTCGCGTTAGAGCCTCGCTCGCGCGAGATTTCTATGTTTTCACTTGTGTGAAACGTGCTTGAGCTTAGCTCGCACTTTGAAATTGAATTGTGATGATGTTTATAAACCGTACTGAAGCTTCTGCTCGTACGTGGATTGTGAATGGTTATCTTATGAGTATAACCGTACTAGAGCTATGCTCGTACGCGCCTCTTTATGAGAAGATGCATGATGCATGAGTCGTGCTAGAGCTTTGCTCGCACAAGCTTGTACAATGGGATTCGTATAGGGTTGTGAAAGTGGGTAAGATCCTTAAGCCTTACATCCTTAAGCTAACATCCTTAAGCCCGAGGAGGCAGGGAGGCTCTGTTAGGCGGGGAGGCTCTGTTTGGTGGGGAGGCTCTCTTACGGAAAGGACCCTTAAGCCCTACATCCTTAAGCTAACATCCTTAAGCCGAAGAGGCAGGGAAGCTCTGTTAGGCGGGAAGGCTCTGTTCGGCAGGAAGGCTCTCCTTCACGGAATATGGAAAACTCTTGGTATGGGGTAGATAAGACCTAGGAATGGCACCCCCAATCATGATATGAGTTGCGGAGTACGCTGTACCGTGTATATCACATGGAGTACGATGTACCGCATGATGGTTATGTGATGAGAAAGTCTGGCGAGGGATAATCCATCTTCGTGCCAGCATGATACCCTGCACACCGGGATGCGTGTGGTCTGGGATGATTTATGATGTGATGATTCACATAGGCACTTTTGATACAGTGACCTAGATTTATACACATGCGTGAATTGTGGAATGTAAATGTGGTTGTGATTGTGAGTTGATTTGGTGGTGTTATGTTGTTGGTTCAAAAGGAGGTTTCTAAATGAATTGCCCTTTTATGAATTTAAATGAGATTGAGCATGGGATGTTTTATACATGATGTCTCTACCATGTTTTATATGCCAATGCACATGATTTGATACATGATATATATGTATATTCACATGGCATAGTCTTATTCCTCATGCTCCTACTATAAACGATTTATGCATAACACTATCAGCATATAGATAGAGTAGTTATCTACCATGCTTGCATTATTGCCTTACTGAGCGTGTGGTTGCTCATCCCACTCTATTTTCCCCCCTACAGAGCGTGCATAGTAGCCCAGTGAGGACTGAGGCGTATTATTTTGGACTCCGCTGCATCTCCATCGCTAAGAGGTATATACACAGTGATTCTTTTTGTATCTAAACAATGTAAAAGCACAGTATTCTTTTGAGTTGTACTTATGGGGGATGTAGATGTCAATAAATCATGTATTCGTATAAGTACACGATTAAATGCACATGTATGACATCGTTTTAATTAATTGAGAATGAATGAGATGTGGTGTTTATTATTGACTCACAGCCCAACAGTGTGTGGTGAGCTTAGTTCACGACTGGGTAAGGTAACAGTAAAACGCGAAAAATTTTCAGTGATTTCGGTTAAAGAGAATGGAATTGGGTCGTGACAGAGATTGGTATCAGAGCTGTGTTGGCCTGATGTGAGTCATTAATAAAATGTAGGAAAGTACATCCCCATAGTACTGTGCTTTTGTTTAGATATAACTGTGTATACCGTGATGGATTGAGCTTAATGAATTATTATAATACAGGGAGTTAGGCACTATGCCAGTTACACGCAAAGGTAGAGGGGCGAGAGCACGTGCTAGAGGCCGTAGAGGTAGGCCTGAGAGCCGTGCGGAGCCACGGACTGAGCAGGCTCCACAGAACCCTGCTGAGAGAGCAGGTGATACTGAGGCTCGCTTCGCTAGATTAGAGCGGAGTATTGAGAGTCTGGTGGAGATAGTCACGCAGGCCTTGGGCGCTGGTGACAGACGAGGTCCCGCGGCACAGCCTACTACGGAACAGGCAGCTGCAGAGGCGGAGAGACCTCAGACTGCTGAGACAGTTACAGTTACACCACCTCCAGCCCAGGATACAGATTCCCCTATTGCTCCACAGCAGAGCGGTAGTGATGTGGGTTATGACTACGACTTGAGCAGGTTGCGAGAGTTTCAAGCGCTGAAACCCCTAGTGTTCAGAGGGGTGAAGGACCCAGTGATTACGGAGGATTGGGTGTATGAGATGGAGAAACTGTATAGGTTTTTCCGATGCACTTCAAGTGAGAAGGTTGCCTTTGCCGTGTTTATGCTGAAAGGCGAGGCCGAGCATTGGTGGAGGTCCACCGAGGTTATTTTGAGGGCCAGACACTCTGAGATCTCGTGGGAGATATTTCTAGAGGCCTTCAGGAGACAGTATATTCCAGCTACCGCACAGAGGAAATTGCGGATGGAATTTATGAATTTGGTTCAGGGGAACCGGACTGTGGACGAGTATGAGTCCAAGTTTATGTCATTGGAAAGATATGACCCTGACACGATGGGTAGTGAGACCCGAAAGATTCAGAAGTTCATGGATGGATTGAGATTGGCCATCCGGACTAAGCTAGCTCCCTTCGATATTGTGACTTATGAGGAGACTGTACATAAGGCTCAGTTATGTGAACAAGACTTTGAGCGAAATGCCTCCGAGCTTGGGAGAGTCAGTGTTAAAAAGGACAAGGATCGGAAGAGATCCGGGTTTGGAAGAGTGGCCAAGAGAGATGGCCAAAGATTTTTCGAGAAGAGGCCAAAGATTGAGGAGGTGCGGGAGAGAGCTGCTAGACCTCCCGTATACCCAGCCTTGACTGCGCCGAGGGGCATGAATATTGGGGGACCACGACCTACTACTGATCAGTGTAGGAGATGTGGGAGATTCCATGGGAATAGGCCCTGTCCGATGACCCTTATGGTGTGTTTTAGATGCGAGAGACCAGGACATATGGCTAAGTATTGTCCCGAGAAGATGGAGATTGCCCCACAGAAGGGCAAGGAGCCTGAGGGAGCTCCAGTTGAGACAGCCGCCCCGAGGAGGAGGGCTACAGCTGAGGAAAAAGGGAAACAGGCTGCGGGTGTGAGCAGAGGAAGAGTACATGCACTGGATCAGGACACCGCAGATGCTTCGACGGATGTGATAAAAGGTACCATCCGAATCTTTGATTTAGAAGCATTGGTATTATTTGATCCTGGTGCCACGCATTCTTTCATATCACCTTCCTTTGCACATAAATTGTTGAAATATGTGAAACCAACATTGTTGGATAAAATGTTGATGATTTCCACACCCATGAATGATAGTCAATTGACCGAGCATGTATGTAGGGATTGTAAATTAAAGATAGAGGGGAAGGAAATGATAGCTAATCTGATTTTATTAAATATGAATGATTTTGATGTAATTTTGGGAATGGATTGGTTGGCTACCAATCGTGTTGTGATGGATTGTCATGCCAAAACATTAATGTTTTCAGGACTAGACAATCTTATTGTAAATTTTGATGAAAAGAAATGATATGAAAACTTGTATACTTGTGGTAAATAAAGGAGTATGATTTTAAATGCATAATGCTTGAGAGATAAATCATTTATTGTGATAAATGTTGAATGTGGAGTGATGAGTTATGTTACTAACGATGGAGAGGATAATGTGAAGGGTTCATTGCCTATGTGGTCGATATAGATGAGGCACCCCCGGAATTGAGGGACATACCCGTAATTGCGGATTACCCCGATGTCTTTCTGGATGAATTACCAGGGCTACCACCTGAAAGGGAAATGGAATTTTACATTGAGTTAGTGCCTGGTACAGAGCCGATATCGAAGCCACCCTATAGAATGGCTCCGATAGAATTGGAAGAGCTGAAGAAACAGCTGCAAGAGTTGTTGGAGAAGGGGTTTATTAGACCGAGTGTCTCACCTTGGGGAGCACCGGTTCTATTTGTAAGGAAGAAGGATGGAAGCCTCCGACTGTGTATAGATTACCGGTTGTTGAATAAGGCCACCATTAAGAACAAGTACCCCCTTCCAAGAATCGATGATTTGTTGGATCAGCTCCAGGGAGCCGAAGTATTTTCTAAGATAGATCTGCGGTCAGGGTACCATCAGTTGAGGATCAGGAGTGGAGATGTACCCAAGACAGCATTTCGTACCCGTTATGGCCACTACGAGTTTTTGGTGATGCCATTCGGATTGACGAATGCTCCCGCAGCATTTATGGCATTGATGAATGATATATTCAAGCCATACCTGGACAAGTTTGTGATTGTTTTCATAGATGACATTTTGGTGTATTCCAAGTCCAGGGAAGATCATGAGGAGCACTTGAGGATAGTTCTGCAGACCCTCCGAGAGAGAGAATTGTATGCCAAACTCAGCAAGTGTAACTTTTGGTTGGAACAGATCTCATTTCTGGGGCATGTTGTGTCTAAGGATGGGGTATCAGTGGATCCATCCAAGATAGAGGCAGTTGTGCAGTGGGAACAGCCCAAGACGGTAACTGAGATCAGAAGTTTCCTGGGATTGGCAGGATATTATCGGAGATTTATAGAGGGTTTCTCCAGACTAGCTGCTCCGTTGACACGCCTCACGCGTAAAGATGTTAAGTTTACGTGGGATGAGGCATGTGAGAGGAGTTTTGAGGAGCTCAAGCGTCGATTGACGACTGCTCCAGTTCTCACCATTCCTACCAGCTCAGGAGGATTCTCGGTGTATACGGATGCATCACACCAGGGACTGGGCTGTGTGCTTATGCAGGATGGGAAGGTAGTTGCCTATGGATCTAGACAGTTGAAAGATCATGAGAGGAACTACCCGACACATGATTTAGAGTTGGCGGCCGTAGTATTTGCTTTGAAAATATGGCGCCACTATCTCTATGGTGAGAAATTTCAGGTGTTCACAGATCATAAGAGCCTTAAGTACCTGTTCTCGCAGAAAGAGCTGAATATGAGACAGAGGAGATGGCTCGAACTGCTGAAAGACTATGATTGTGAAATCATGTACCACCCGGGTAAGGCAAATGTAGTTGTCGATGCTTTGAGTAGAAAGAACCTTAGGTTGGTGTCTTATATGATGGTAAGGGAACATGAGTTGTTAGAACACTTTGCGAACCTCAGTTTGGATGTAATCCCACCTGGATCTGAGAGACTTGAGATCATGGCTAGTTTGAGACTAGAGCCAGAGTTGATTGGCCGTATTCGGCAAGCCCAGCAGAGCGATCGACGGTGTATCGATTGGCTGAGGCAGATACAGATAGGTGGGGGTATTGATTTTGAGCAGAGTGCTGATGGCTTATTGAGGTTCAGAGGCAGAGTATGCGTTCCCAGGGATCCTGAGATCAGGAGAATGATTTTATCAGAGGCTCACTCATCGAAATATACGATACATCCGGGAAGTACCAAGATGTATCAAAACCTTCGGAAGGTTTATTGGTGGTCTGGAATGAAAAGAGACATTGCGGAATATGTCGCTAAGTGTCTCGTTTGTCAGCAAGTGAAGGTAGAGCATCAGAAGCCTGCAGGATTATTGCAGCCTCTACCGATACCGACATGGAAGTGGGAGCATGTCACCATGGATTTTGTGATGGGGTTGCCGAGGACCCGTAGAGGTCATGATGCCATATGGGTTATTGTGGACCGGTTGACTAAGTCCGCCCATTTCTTGGCTATGAGAGCTACCGATACACTGAGTCAGTTGGCGAACCTGTATATCCGAGAGATAGTACGGCTACATGGTGTACCAGTGAGCGTTGTTTCTGATAGGGATGCCCGCTTCACTTCCCATTTCTGGGAACATTTTCAGGAAGCGCTGGGGATCCGACTGAGTTTTAGCACCGCTTTTCATCCTCAGACAGATGGGCAGTCAGAGAGGACTATACAGACCCTCGAGGATATGTTGAGAGCGTGTGTGCTGGATTATAGAGGCTCCTGGGATGACCACCTGCAGTTAGCCGAGTTCGGTTATAATAATAGCTATCCTGCTAGTATCGGGATGGCACCCTATGAGGCATTATACGGGCGTAGATGCCGTTCCCCCATTGGATGGGAAGAGGTTGGTGACAGACAGATTTTCGCTCCGGACTTAGTGCAGCAGGCATCTGAGGACGTCCAGTTGATATGTGAGAGATTACGGACAGCTCAGAGCCGGCAAAAGAGTTATGCTGACAAGAGACGAAGACCACTGGAGTTTGATGAGGGTGAGTCGGTATTTCTGAGGGTATCACCATCGAAGGGTATTATGAGATTTGGTAAGAAGGGCAAGCTAAGCCCTAGATATATCGGACCCTTCGAGATTTTAGAGAGAGTGGGAGAAAAGGCGTATAGATTGGCATTGCCACCGGACTTGGCGAGTGTCCACAACGTCTTCCACGTCTCGATGCTTCGGAAGTATCACCCGGACCCGGCACACGTGATAAAATATGAGCCGTTGGAGCTCCATGAGAGTATGACGTATGTTGAGAAGCCGGTTCGGATATTGGACAGAAAAGAGAAAGTGTTGCGGAATAAGACAATTCCCTTGGTGAAAGTGCTTTGGCAACACCACACGGCGGAAGAGGCCACGTGGGAATTGGAGAACTTGATACGGGAGAAGTACCCCCAACTTTTTGAAGAGTGACTTGGTTCTAATTTGGAGGACCAAATTCCTTGAAGGAGGGGAGAATGTAAGACCCTGTATATGTATAAGGGTAATGTGTGTACTTGGATTAAATAATATGAATGGACTTGTGATGTAAAGTATGATTGATGTAAGTCCATGGATTCAATGTATGTATGTGTAATATAAATTGTAACGTACATACAAGTTTCATTAAGTATGAATACGGAGAAATGTGTTCTAGCAAGTGATAGATGTGATTGAGACTCAAGATGAGTAGTGTGGTAAAATGGAATGGAGTTATGCTTCCATTTGGTTTTATGTAGCATACCTTTGAACATACAATGAATGCACACAAGTTTCAATGTGCATAAGGTATGAATGGATGCCATTTTCAAGTTATAGATGTGGACGGATGAGGAAATGGCCATGGCAATAGATTGAGGGTGTGTTGGTATGAGTTGCAGCAATGAAACTGCAGGAAATCTGGAAAACATGAGGTCCAGATCGATCTCCTAGGATGAGAGATCGATCTGGAAGAGCCAGAATGCTCTTATTTGGGCGAAAGAATTGAGCAGATCGATCTCCAATGGAGCCAGATCGATCTCTCAAGCATTCTGTAGTGGAAAGATCGATCCCCAAGCACCCAGATCGATCTCCTTAGCTCTCTGTTTGGGACCAGATCGATCTCATGCTTCGACAGATCGATCTCATGCCTCAACAGATCGATCTCATTGCTTCGACAGATCGATCTCAGGCTTAAAAATGCTGTGAAAAAGAGGGATTTTAAGGGACCAGATCGATCTCCTCTTGGACCAGATCGATCTCCTCAAGTCATTTCTATATAAGGAGAGCTGAAAAATCTGGAAATCTCGGAAAACACTTAACCCTACAACTTCAACCCCAAAAACCCAACCTTCCCTCTCTAAAATCAGCCAATTTCAGTGAGATTTGGAGAGAGATCATTAGAGGCAAAGTTGTTCCTATCAAAGAGGAGAACAACATAGTGAGAGGGCAATTTCCCATTTTTGGAATTAAAGGAGTTGAGGGCATTACCAATTGGAGCAAGAAGAGAAATCATATTGGTAAGATTCTAACACTCCAATCCAAATGCATTAGCTATTTAATTGATTTTGGAGTTGATTGATAGGAGTATTGATGGATAAACTACTTAGGAATGTTGTGAAATTGGTGTGACCTAGAAATCTAAAATGGGTATAATGTGAGGATATGTGGGATTGAATGAACTTATGGTTTATGGCATGTTAAAGTTGTCATTGGGATAATGTTATGATTTAGATGGTTAGATGAAATTACATGATGGGTTGGAAGAAATGTGGAAATGGATATGTATGTGATGAATAAAATGCCATAGTGAGGGAATTCATGGAATATGAACACTATGAGCTTAATGTTGATTTAATATCGATTTTGAATGAGTTAATAGGCCTAAGAAAATCCATAGACTCAAGTTATGGATAAAGTAATGAAACGAGGCCAAATAAGCTTTAATAGAGGCTATAGATTAAATTGACTATAGCAAGCACAAGGGTTGCAATATATGGGTCGAATATAATGCGGGATACGATTTTGTGCAGTCCCGAAGAGTTCGTTGAAGGCGAACCGAATCGTACGAGTAAGCAGCTTAAGGAAGTGGAATCACGTATCGCGATTCCAGGTAAGGGAATTTTGTGAGTATATAGAGATAGCTGCTCGTATTTTGAATTGGGTGAATATTGGGTGTTGTATGAAATGCATGATTGCTCAAATAAATGTTGATGGTATTCGTGAAAGATGATGGGTATATGCGTGGTTTTGGATTTGAAGTGGATGTTATGAAAAAGGGATAGTAAGGCTAATAATTGCATAAATCATGTGTTTTGAATGCTTTTACAAAACACAATGCTTTGATTTGAGCAAATAAAAGGATAGGCTGGCTAGTACTTGAATGATATTGTGAAATAGCCCATACGAGGCACTAAGCATATTATGAGATGTTTTGAATGCATGTAAGCCGCTATCGCGTGTATGTGATATAATTCGCGTTAGAGCCTCGCTCGCGCGAGATTTCTATGTTTTCACTTGTGTGAAACGTGCTTGAGCTTAGCTCGCACTTTGAAATTGAATTGTGATGATGTTTATAAACCGTACTGAAGCTTCTGCTCGTACGTGGATTGTGAATGGTTATCTTATGAGTATAACCGTACTAGAGCTATGCTCGTACGCGCCTCTTTATGAGAAGATGCATGATGCATGAGTCGTGCTAGAGCTTTGCTCGCACAAGCTTGTACAATGGGATTCGTATAGGGTTGTGAAAGTGGGTAAGATCCTTAAGCCTTACATCCTTAAGCTAACATCCTTAAGCCCGAGGAGGCAGGGAGGCTCTGTTAGGCGGGGAGGCTCTGTTTGGTGGGGAGGCTCTCTTACGGAAAGGACCCTTAAGCCCTACATCCTTAAGCTAACATCCTTAAGCCGAAGAGGCAGGGAGGCTCTGTTAGGCGGGAAGGCTCTGTTCGGCAGGAAGGCTCTCCTTCACGGAATATGGAAAACTCTTGGTATGGGGTAGATAAGACCTAGGAATGGCACCCCCAATCATGATATGAGTTGCGGAGTACGCTGTACCGTGTATATCACATGGAGTACGATGTACCGCATGATGGTTATGTGATCAGAAAGTCTGGCGAGGGATAATCCATCTTCGTGCCAGCATGATACCCCGCACACCGGGATGCGTGTGGTCTGGGATGATTTATGATGTGATGATTCACATAGGCACTTTTGATACAGTGACCTAGATTTATACACATGCGTGAATTGTGGAATGTAAATGTGGTTGTGATTGTGAGTTGATTTGGTGGTGTTATGTTGTTGGTTCAAAAGGAGGTTTCTAAATGAATTGCCCTTTTATGAATTTAAATGAGATTGAGCATGGGATGTTTTATACATGATGTCTCTACCATGTTTTATATGCCAATGCACATGATTTGATACATGATATATATGTATATTCACATGGCATAGTCTTATTCCTCATGCTCCTACTATAAGCGATTTATGCATAACACTATCAGCATGTAGATAGAGTAGTTATCTACCATGCTTGCATTATTGCCTTACTGAGCGTGTGGTTGCTCATCCCACTCTATTTTTCCCCCCTACAGAGCGTGCATAGTAGCCCAGTGAGGACTGAGGCGTATTATTTTGGACTCCGCTGCATCTCCATCGCTAAGAGGTATATACACAGTGATTCTTTTTGTATCTAAACAATGTAAAAGCACAGTATTCTTTTGAGTTGTACTTATGGGGGATGTAGATGTCAGTAAATCATGTATTCGTATAAGTACACGATTAAATGCACATGTATGACATCGTTTTAATTAATTGAGAATGAATGAGATGTGGTGTTTATTATTGACTCACAGCCCAACAGTGTGTGGTGAGCTTAGTTCACGACTGGGTAAGGTAACAGTAAAATGCGAAAAATTTTCAGTGATTTCGGTTAAAGAGAATGGAATTGGGTCGTGACAAGGCCAATCTAACAATTTAGCTTCATTCAACTTTCTAAAAATCATACATATTACCTCATAAACACTTTAGCATAATCCATTTATCATCAACTCACCCATATCATAATTTTCTCACACTAGACTCATTCTAGGTTTTACTTGTTCCACCACATACCAAGTATTTTTAATCATTAATATACATACCAATCAACTCAAAATAAGTAGCTAGATGAATGTATATTGGATTGGTATATTAGAAACTCACCTAGTTTGATTTTCTCCTTGCTCTAAATGGGAGTGCACCTTTGCTCCTTCAATCCAACCAATGGGGTATTATTCCAAACTATGTTGTTCTTTTCTTTATAAGGAATAACTTTGCTCTAGTAGCTTTGTCTCAAATCTTTATGAAAATGGGATGATTTTAGAGTGAGAAAGCTAGGTTTTAACATTGAAATGGAAAGAAATGGTTTGTTCCCATGAATTGCAGATTCAACTGCTCCCTATTTATAGAATTGGCTTGATGAGATCGATCTGTATAGGGTGGAGATTGATCTAGTCCTCTTGAATTCCTTATTTTCATGACATTTTGAAGGCATGAGATCAATCTACTTGCTGCATGAGATCGATCTATCGTGTTGCATGGGATCAATCAGCTCAATGAAACAGGATCAATTTGTCTCAGGCAGAGAGCTAAGGAGATCAATCTGCTCCATCCCGAGAGTAAATGAGATCGACCTGCTTGAGTGAGGGAAAGATCTCCCTCTTTCAACATGCTTGATTTTGCATCTTCCAGGCCTTGAATAGATCTCTCCTTGCATGGGATCGATCTGGCTTTCATCCTGCACCCTTTTGCTGAAAATTTCTCATTTAAACTCATACTTAATCAATTCAACACTTATTCTTCAATCCATTCACACATAGAACTTCAAAAACATTTATTTCTTATAATTCATATGTAATGTAACTTGTCTGTACATCAAATAATCATATACATTACATAGAAAATTAAGGGTCTTACAATCCTCTCCTCCTTCAAGGAATTCTGCCAGGACCCATTCTCAATCCATGACTTCACAAAAAACCACTACAAATTTTTCGCATTTTTAACTTAACTTTCCTCTCTTCAATGGTTGGGCTGTGATTCGATGTCAGAATCCTTGCTTATCACATTATCCATTATCATACACATATGTCAATTATACTGTTACTGACTGTAACTGCTTTTATAATACATGTGAGATTATGTAAAAGCAAATACAAATACATTCCCCATAATATATATTGTATACATCACTGTGCTGTTTCTATGTTTAGATACATAACCGTACAAAATATGTATACCTGGTGATCAATAGGAAATAGTGGTGGACTCAGGAACACTATCCCTCAATAGCTATCGCTCTACTGCTGATGCTCTGTAGAGAGATGTAAAGAAAGGGGGGTGAGCATATAACGCGCTCAGTAAGGAAATCAGGCAAGCAAGTAGATATCTATACTATCTACTCAAAATAATGCTATGCCCTGAAAACATTATTTCCTTTACTCACTTTAAAAGCATGTCTTTAAATATATATATGTATACTTGTACAAATTAAATCCCATGTGCAGAAATCATGTTTTCTTTCTCAAATGTAAGCATGTAGTGCAAAACAATGCATCTTTATATAAATCATGCCTTTAGATAAATCATGCCATGTATATTTAAATCACAATAAATATGGCATTTAAATCATTCACATAAAAAAATCGAAGTCCGACCCATCCTTCAGGTCTGTCGGCAATTTAAATCAGTCAATCAAGTGATATATCATGTGAGACTTTGTGGTGAAAATGTAAATAGTATCCTAGACTATGATCATATTCGACATGTGATCCCAAGCAACACAGATCTCAGTGTGCGGGGTATCACTGCTGCAACGGGAGGGGGGTCAGTCCATCACAACCGCCTGCTATATCCTCCTCAACTCCACAACAACACACGGTACAGTGTACTCCATGCCACATGCATGGTACAACGTACTCCGTGGACCCTTCATCGCAGTCGGGGTGCCTGCCATAGGTCTTATCCCTCAAACCATGGAATATCATACCTCGTCTTCTGTATCCTCATGCGGATATCCTCTCACATAGTGTGACACTCAGTCTACACAAGGAATCAAGCAAGGATTTCAACATGTATTATATATCAAATACAGTGCGCGCCTTTGAGCGCGACTCACAGTCGACACTCCGCTCAAACACTATTTCGCATCACAAACTCAACTCTAGTGCGAGTATACCTCCAGCAACTAGGTCAATGCATAGTTCATGTATTAAATCAAGTACGAGCAATAGCTCCAGTATTATGCTATGCATAATATCAATAATCAAGTACGAGCAATAGCTCCAGTACTATGTCATGTATAAATCATGAAGAATCGAGTACGAGCAACGCTCCAGCACTCTGTCATGCATCTCATGTAAAACTCGAGTATGAGCTAATCGCTCCAGCACTCTCTCATGCATATATCATATAAAACTGAGTACGAGTAAGAACTCCAGTACTATATCATGCATGTCATGGAAATCTAGTGCGAATCATAATCCAGCACTAATGTATGTGGAAAATATATGAAATCCAGTGCGAGCTGTGCTCCAGCAGGATTCATTCTCACATAATATGATAGATGGTTCTTTAAAAATGGATGATTTACAAAACATCAAAATTAGCACTATAAAGTGTGCTTAATTCACATCAACCTTAAAATCATTAGCCCATCTATTTATTCTTCTGCTAAACAGCAGTTAAACACTCAAAATAGTGGTTTCCATGCTTTTTACAACTTTTCACAAAAGTTGACTTTTTGAGTAACTAGGGGTAAAATCGTAATTTACCACTATCAGGTCATAATAATTATTATTCACTTTCTCTGACTCTCAGAGTTTTAAAGTGAATGTAAAAGCAGATGAAAATACGTGCAGGTATCTCTAACTACTCACAAAAGTCACTTACCTGCAATCACTCGAGAAATTTCACTTTCTCTGCGCTGCTCGTTTCAGCAGTCCGATTTACTCCTCCAATAATCTATGAAGCTGCATATAACCATTTATCAGGTTAATTACACTTTTCCTACTGTATTTCACATTAAATACAATCTATTTCCCTTAATAGGCTTTAATAATCCTTAATGGGCCTAACTATGCCTTAAGCCCATTTTCATTTTACTATTCATTTTCGTTGGGCCTATTGGGCTTGTGGGGCCCACCAACTATGATTGGGCTTGTCCTAAACCCATTACATCATATTAGGCCTAAAATATTTGGGCTTGCCCCATTGGGCCTCTCGGCCACATGCCATGGCCGAGAGCTATCCATGCCATCGGTTACACCATGGCATACCGGCCATGCCTATTTGTTTAGCCAATTCACTTAGGCATTTTCACAAACACTTAGTTGGCAACATTCCTAAACATCATATAGTTCATTTAGGAATTTTATCAAATACCTTGATTGCCAACTAATTACATGTATTAATTAATCAAATTGATTAATTCTAATTACACCATAATCATTAACACATGTACATTAATCCATTTATGCCTTAAAATCATATGGACATAAATCAATATCTCATTACTCACTCTCGGCCTAACCAAGATCATAGTGATTTCATATGTTTCAATGCTTAAAACATATACCAATATACTTAAAATCTTTCATACATTAACATATATGAAATTCAAAACTTGAAAATATACCAATTATTGTGTTCACACTTGACCGAAAACTTTGGAGGCTCACGGTTTGCACTCTATGGCTCCTTGATAGCCAATTCCAACATATGTCACTCTCCTTTCAATTTGAACAACTTCCATGAAGAATGCAAGTTCCAAATATGCCTAATTCCTAGTGATTTCTAGTGAGAGAAAGCTTGGATAATTTGTTTCAATGGTTTCTTCTTCTAGCCGAATTTGGTGTGATGAAGATGACAATGGTGTGGCTGATTTTATAAGCCACTAACTTAGCCATTAAGCTTTACTTTCCATCCATTAAGCTTGACTTTCTAAGCCTTAGCCATGAGTCACCTAATGAGTCACCTTATGAGTCATGGTTAGCTTTAACTATGGTTAGATATTTATCTCATGGACTTTCTATTTGGGCTTCTCGGTTTGGGCTTTCTTAATGGGCTTTTGGGCTGAAATTTTTACTATACCTCAGGCCTTTAATTATCTCAATATTTGGCCAATCAATTGGTCCAAAAATTCGGTCTAAGGGACCTAAGAATTTCAATATACGTTTAGTATACCTTAATGGGTTTTAAAATTTTCACCTTAGGCCCATTACGTTTTTAACAATTAAATTTAATCCGGAATCTTTCCGAATAAATTTTCCTTACTTCCGGGGATGATTATCTTGTATTCTGACCAAGAATATTTAACCCAATTTTTTCTCCATACTTAGGTTAATTTTTAACCATGATTAGTCAACTATGGTAAAAGTCCACTTTCTTAACTATAGTTGACTTTTTCCTTAACCATTGATCAAGTTGACTTTTTCTCAAAATTCCGAAAGTGTCATATCTTATGTCTTACACTCTCGTCTTTATGTTTCAACCATTCTCGATCGGTAATTACACCCGAAACACTTTAAATACCTTAACTCGCCAAAAAGGTCCATTTTACCCTTTTTAGCTTTTACTCTTGTTTTCTATGTTCGGGACTAAATCAAGCTAATTTTCCTTCATGTGCTCTCTATACTTTCTCATTTTAAGTTCTTATTTTCAGTCAGAATGATTCAGATCTACTTGGTTTAGCCTGTGACTCTTATAGCTCACATTAGGTTTTTTATGTAGCTTTTGCGTGTTAAATTATTTTACTAACACTTTAAATCTAGTAAATACTCTTTTTATGATTCAACTATAATAATAGAGTGTTCATACACATAGGAATCATACGGAAGAAGCTACATAAAATCCGAGTCTGACAATCCTTCCCTACTCAAAAAATTTGGTCCTCCAAATTAGAACCAAGTCAGTCATCAAATAGGTGAGGGTACTTCTCTCGCATCAGACTCTCGAGCTCCCAAGCAGCCTCTTCTGAAGTAGGATGCTGCCAGAGAATCTTCACTAACCCGATGGTCTTCGATCTCAATACCTTCTCCTTCCTATCCAATATCTGAATTGATCGCTCAACATATGACATGTCCTCTCGGAGCTCCAAAGGCTAATAACTAATCACATGTGCCGGATTTGGGTGATACTTCCGAAGCATCGATATGTGGAAGACGTTATGGACACCTGATAAGTCCGGTGGCAATGACAACCTATACTCCTTATCTCCCACTCGATCAAGTATCTCAAAGGGTCCAATATAGCGAGGATTTAGTTTCCCTCTCTTCCCAAATCTCGCTATGCCTTTGGAAGGAGAAACTCTCAAAAACACGGATTCACCAACTACAAACTCTAGTGGCCTACGTCTCCTGTCAGCATAACTCTTCTGTCTGCTCTGAGCTATCCACAGTCTCTCTACAATCAAGTGGACGTCCTCAGATGCTTGCGTAACCATGTCAGGAGCGAAAATCTTACGGTCACCGACTTCTTCCCATCTAATAGGGGAACGACATCTACGACCATATAAAGCCTCATACGGTGCCATCCCGATACTCGAATGATAACTGTTGTTATAGGCGAACTTAGCTAGTGGCAAGTGATCATCCCAGGAGCCTCTAAAATCTAGCACACATGCTCTCAACATATCCTCCAGAGTCTATATAGTCCTCTCTGACTGACCATCTATCTGAGAATGGAAAGCGGTACTCAAACTCAACTGGGTTCCCATGGCTTTCTGAAAATGTCCCTAAAAGTGGGAAGTGAAGCGGGAATCCCTATAAGAGACTATGCTCACTGGTACACCGTGTAACCTCACTACCTCACGTACATACAATTCTGCTAATGAACTCAGAGTATCGATCGCTCTCATAGCTAGGAAGTGGGCTGACTTCGTCAGTCTATCAACGATCACCCATATAGCATCGTGGTTCTCGATAAACCCATCACGAAATCCATGGTGATATGCTCCTATTTCCATGTCGGTATAGGTAGAGGTTGCAATAACCCTCCAGGTTTCTAATGCTCTATCTTTACCTGCTGACATACGAGACACTTTGCCACAAAGTCTGCTACATCTCTCTTCATACCCGACCACCAGTATACCTTACGGAGGTCCTGATACATTTTGTTACTCCCCGGATGTAACGTATACCTCGATGAATGAGCTTCCGCCAATATCAATCTCCTGAGTCCTGGATCCTCGGGAACACATAATCTGCCTCTGAACCTCAATAGTCCATCAGAACTCAACTCAAAGTCAGTCACTGTGCCCTTCTGCATCTGACTACTCACATCCATACAAAATGAATCCGTCTGCTGAGCCACTCTGATCCTGTCCAATAGATCGGGCTCCAAGCATAGACTGGCTATCATATAGCCTGTATCCATGTCAGAAGGCACAACTCCCAAACTGAGGCTAGCAAACTGCTCTAGCAAATCATGTTCCCTAACCATCATATACGATACTATCCCTAAGCTCTTCCTTCTCAAGGCATCGGCTACAATGTTAGCCTTACCCGGATGATAAAGTATCTCGCAATCGTAGTCCTTCTGAAGCTCTAGCCATCTTCTCTGTCTCATGTTCAGCTCTTTCTGTGAGAACAGATACTTGAGGCTCTTGTGGTCGGTGAATATCTGGAACTTCTCGCTATATAAGTAGTGGCGTCATACCTTCAATGCAAACACTATTGCTGCTAGCTCCAAATCGTGGTTCGGATAGTTCTTCTTATGATCCTTCAGCTGTCTGGATCCATAAGCAACTACCTTCCCATCCTGCATCAATACACAGCCCAGTCCCTGATGCGAAGCATCGGTATATACTGTAAATCCTCCTGTGCTGGTAGGGATAATGAGAATTGGAGCGATGGTCAATCGACGCTTTAACTCCTGAAAACTCTTCTCACAATCCTCGTTCCATACGAACAGTGCACTCTTCCAAGTGAGACATGTCAACGAAGCAGCCAACTTCAAAAATCCCTCAACGAATCTCCGATAGTATCCAGCTAAACCCAGAAAACTCTTGATCTCGGTGACTGTTCTCGGCTGTTCCCACTGAACTACAGGCTCTATCTTAGATGGATCAACTGATACACCATCTCTCGATATAACATGTCCCAAAAACGAGATCTGTGACAACCAAAAGTCACACTTATTGAGCTTAGCATATAACTCCTGCTCTCGTAGAGTCTGTAACACGATCCTAAGGTGCTCCTCATGCTCCTCCTTGGATCTCGAATACACTAATATGTCATCGATAATGACGATAACAAATTGATCCAAATATGGCTTGAACACATCGTTCATCAAAGCCATGAAAGCAGCTGGAGCATTCGTCAATCCGAATGGCATAACCAAGAACTCATAATGGCCATATCGGGTATGAAATGCTGTCTTGGGTACATCTCCACTCCGAACCTTCAGCTGATGATACCCAGACCTCAGGTCAATCTTTGAAAAGACCTGTGCTCCCTGAAGCTGATCTAGCAAGTCGTCAATACGTGAAAGGGGGTATCTGTTCTTGATGGTGGCCTTATTCAACAATCAGTAATCTACACACAATCGGAGGCTCCCATCCTTCTTCCTTACAAAACAAATCGATGCTCCCCAAGGTGAAACACTCGGTCGGACAAAACCCCTATCCAACAGCTCCTGTAACTGTCACTTGAGCTCCTCCAGCTCAACTAAGGCCATGCGATATGGTGGTCTCGAAATAGGCTCTGTACCAGGCACCAAATCTATACAGAACTCCATCTCTCTGTTTGGTGGTAACCCTGGCAATTCATCCGAAAAAACATCTGTGTACTCACTGACCACAGTAATATCTGATAACTCCGGATGTGCCTTATCCATATCTACCACGTACGCAATGAAACCTTGATATGTTGAAGGTTTTTCTAAATCAGTAATCATGTAATAATCATAACTACTCCTTTCATTTATTCTTATTAAACTTTACAACATATCTAGTAGGGTTAGGGAACATAACTGTCTTAGCATAACAATCTAAAACAGCATGGTTTGCATATAGCTAATCCATTCCTAATATTATATCAAAGTCACTCATACTTAGTAATATTAGATTGGTTGTCATCTCCTTATCCCCTACTCTTAACTTGCAGTCATTAAATACATGTTCTACAACTTAACTACTATTCATAGGCGTACTAATCGACATCATCATACATAATGGTGTACACTCTACATGTCTTGCTAATTTACATACAAATGAAGGCGATACAAAAGAATGCGTGGCACCAGGATCAATTAAAACATATGCTTCAAGATCATAAATCAGGATGTGACCTCGTATCACATCCGATGAAGCATCAGCTGTCCCCTGGTCCAAAGCATGTACTCGCCCTCGACCCATTACTTGTTTCCCCTTTTCTTCTGCCGTCGCTCTACCTCTCTGAGCAGACGTACTAGCTGGAGCTCTATCTGGCTCCCTGCCCCTCAGTGGTGCAGTATCAATAATCTCTGGGCATGCTCTAGCTATATGCCCATGTTTCTCGCATCGAAAACACACGATAGGAGTCAACGGACACGGTCTACCTCTATGTTGTCTACCGCATCTTCTGCACTAATCGGCAGCAAGTCTCTGTCCTCCTATGACAATGCCCTTTGTTGGAGCCACGGTCAGATAAGCAGGAGATCTAGCAAATATCTCTCGTGCATCCCCAACCCGTGCTCTCTTACCGAAGAGTTTCCTCCCTCCTCGATAACTGAAATCTCGAGCTGGCCTCTTCTTTGGTATATCTCGGCGATGGCTAAACTTCCCAAACTCGAAAGCATTCCTCTCGCAATCTTGCTCACACAGTTGCGCCCTGCGCACTACTTCCTCATAGGTAGCTATGTCTAATGGAACCAACCTGGACCGCAAAATCGGTCTCAACCCGTTGATAAACCTGTGGAGCTTTCTGGCATCACTATACATGGTATCGGGGTCATATCTCCCTAGGGATAGGAATCGAGTCTCATACTCGTCCACTAACAAACTCCCCTGGTTCAGTCCCAAAAACTCTGCCTATAGTTTTCGTTGTCGGTATCAGGATCAAACTGCATCCTAAAGGCCTCCCGAAATATCTCCCAACTAATGTCTGTATGTCGGGCTCTCAATATAGGTCGGGTGGACTTCCACCAATGCTCTGCAGCTCCCTTCAGTAGGAACGCAGCAAATGCGACCATCTCCTATGTCATGCACTCGAAGAATCCATAAAGCTTCTCTATCTCTGCCACCCACTCCTCGGCAGCTACAGGGTCCTCGACCCCACTAAAAGATGGAGGTCTAAACTTTTGGAATTCTCGTAATTGATGTAGATCACATCCGTACCCTAATCCACTACCACCTGAAACTGCTGGGGGTGTAGGAGTCTCTATTGTCCTCGGTGCATGAGCTGTCTGTGTAGGTGTATTAGGGGCAACTGCCTCTCCTGTCGCAGCTCCTGCCTCCTATCCCTGCCTACCTGGCATCGTCTGTGCCAACATCTCTACAATCATCTCAAGACTACGCTCTAATCTCGTAAAGCGCATCTCAGGTGCCTCAGTAGTACCTAGAGTCTCATGCGTAGGTAATGGTTCGGCAGCAGCTCGTCTCTCAGGCCTATCTCCGCGACCTCGAGCCCTGCCTCTCGTACCTCTACCACTATGCATATTTGCCATATAGGCAAAGTTCCTGTATTCATAATCATGAATTAGTCCGTCTCCTACCTGGTATACACAGCTATATCTAAACACAACACAATACTATGGGGATGTATACTTTCCTATTTCCTAGCACCGACTCATATCAGACCAACCTTGGCTTTGATACCATTCTGTCAGGACCCATTCTCAATCCATGACTTAACAAAAAACCATTATAAATTTTTTGCATTTGTAACTTACATTTCCTCTCTTCAATGGTTGGGTTGTGATTCGATGTCAGAATCCTTGCTTACCACATTATCCATTATCATACACATATGTCAATTATACTGTTACTGACTGTAACTGCTTTTATAATACATGTGAGATTATGTAAAAGCAAATATAAATACATTCCCCATAATATATATCGTATACATCACTGTGCGGTTTCTATGTTTAGATACATAACCGTACAAAATATGTATACCTGATGATTGATAGGAAAGAGTGGTGGACTCAGGAACACTATCCCTCAATAGCTCTCGCTCTACTGCTGATGCTCTGTAGAGAGATGTAAAGAAGGGGGTGAGCATATAACGCGCTCAGTAAGGAAATCAGACAATGTCAGGACCCGTTCTCAATCCCTGACTTAACCAAAAATCACTACAAAATTTTCACATTTTTAATTACCTTTCCTCTCTTCAATGGTTGGGCTGTGATTCGATGTCAGAGTCCTCGCTTACCACATCATCCAATATCATACATACATGTCAACATACTATTACTGACTGTACTTGCTTTTATCATACATGTAAGATTATATAAAATCTAATACAAATACATTCCCCATAATATATATCGTATACATCACTGTGCTGTTTCTATGTTTAGATCCACAACTGTACATAATAGGTATACCTGGCGATCGATAGGAATTAGCAGTGGACTCAGGAATACGATCCCTCGATAGCTCTCGCTCTACTGACACTCTGTAGAGAGATGTAAAGAAAGGGGGGTGAGCATACAATGCGCTCAATAAGGAAATCAGGCAAGCAAGTAGATATCTACACTATCTACTCAAAATAATGCTATGCCTTGAAAACATTATTTCCTTTACTCACTTCAAAAGCATGTCTTGAAATATAATATATATATACTTGTACAGATTAAATCCCATGTACATAAATCATGCTTTCTTTCTCAAATGTAGGCATGTAGTGCAAAACAATGCATCGTATATAAATCATGCCTTTATGTAAATCATGCCATGTATATTTAAATCATAATAAATATGGCATTAAATAATTCACATCACAAAATCGGAGTCCGACCCATCCCTCAGGTCTGTCCACAATTTAAATCAATCAATCAATGTGATATATCATGTGAGACTCTGTGGTTAAATACAAATAGTATCCTGGACTATGATCATATCCGAAATGTGATCCCAAGCAACACAGATCTCGGTGTGCGGGGCATCACTGCTGCAACGGGAGGATGGTCAGTCCACTACAGCCGTCAGCTATGCGTAACACACGGTACAGCTTACTCCTCGCGCCCCCAGGCACGATATAAAGTACACCCGTGGACCCTACATCACAGTCAGGGTACCTAACATAGGTCTTAGCTCTCGCACCTGTGGAATATCATACCACGTCTATATTAACCTCATGCGGATATCCTCTCACAATATGTGACACACAGTCACATAAGGACTCGGGCATGGGTTTTAACATGTATTATATATCACATACAGTGTGCGTCTTGAGTGCGACCCACAGTCGACACTCCGCTCAAACACTGTTTCACATCACAAACTCAACTCTAGTGCGAGTAAACCTCCAACAACTAGGTCAATGCGTAGTTCATGTATTAAATCAAGTACGAGCAATAGCTCCAGTACCATGCTATGCACAATATCAAATCAGGTACGAGCAATAGCTCTAGTACTATGTCATGTATAAACCATGAAGAATCGAGTACGAGCAACACTCCAGTACTCTGTCATGTATCTCATGTAAAACTCGAGTACGAGCTAATCGCTCCAGCACTCTATCATGCATATATCATATAAAACTGAGTACGAGTAAAACTCCAGTACTCTATCATGCATGTCATGGAAATCTAGTGCGTATCAAAATCCAGCACTAATGCATGTGGAAAACATATGAAATCCAATGCGAGCTGTGCTCTAGCACGGTTCATTCTCACATAATATGATAGACGGCTCTTTAAAAGGGATGATTTATAAAATATCAAAATCAGCACTATTAAGTGTGCTTAAGTCACATCAACCTTAAAATCATTAGCCCATCTATTTATTTTCATGCTAAACAGCAGTTAAACACTCACAATAATTGTTTCCATGCTTTTTGCAACTTTTCACAAAAGTTGACTTTTTGACTAACTAGGGGCAAAATCGTAATTTGCCACTATCGGGTCTCAATAATTATTATTCACTTTCTCTGACCCTCAGAGTTTTTAAGTGAATGTAAAAGCAGATGAAAATACGTACAGGTATCTCTATCTACTTGCAAAATTCCCTTACCTCGGATCACGTCAAGTGACCTCACTTCCTCGGTGCTGCTCAATCTCGCAGTCCGATCAGCTCTCAATGTAAACTCCGGAGCTGTAAATAACCATTCCTCAGGTTAATTATAATTTTCCTACTGTATTACACATTAATACAGTCTATTTTCCCTTAATGGGCTTTAAAAATCCTTAATGGGCCTATCAATACCCATTGGGCTTTATTCCAAGCTCTTTGAATAGCCCGTATATCATTTACGACATTTAATTCAAAATTCCGAATATAATTCACTAAATCCAAAATTTAATCCGAAATACGTAAATTAAATCTTAAATACGCATAAATCACATAATTTGACGTAAATGAGCTTTACTTACCCGAGATTATGCGATGGTATGCAAATCGAAGTTCAATCGGGCTTCCGTTCGGAATTTATCGTCGAACTGCACAATTTATTATATTTAACTCCGGGTCAATTTTCAATTAAATATAATTTAAATAAATTCATCGAAAATCAAATCGATCACTTTTGACCTCGTATCGACTTACCCAAAGTCCGGTGAAATCCCGAAAATTTCCCTTTTCCTTTTTCTTTCTTTTTCCTCTTTTTCCCCTTTTCTCCTTGGCTGAACCGGTCCGGTCCGGTTCAGTGCAGAACCTTCTCCCCTAAACTGCCGACCGGTTCAGGCATCCTTTACCCGTGCCGACGTCTTCCGGCCGGTTCCCGACGCATCACCACCACCGTTCGGCGCGCCTCAGCCTGGGCAACTCTCGGCTGGGCTCGATCGGGACCAAGCACCTCCGATGGCCGCTGGATTCGTCATTTCCTCCGCGACCTTCTCCTCTTCGATTCGTCGACGTCCGGCATCGGTGGAGGTCATGACCGGTGCCGATGGGTGCGCACGGTCCTACTCTTCCTTTTCCGCCCTCTTTCCTGACCGTGGGGTCGCCGGTGGTCTTCTTCTTCCTCAGCTTCCACGCGGTTTCCCCTCTTTTCTCTCTCCTCGATTTCTAACTTTCAGATTTCTTTTTTTTAATATATTTTTATTATTATTTTATTATAAAATAATAATAAAAATCCCAAAAATATCCCAAAAATATCCCAAAAATATCTCCAAAAATCATATTAAATTCATTTAATCCGTAAATGAATTTATCAGTTCGATTTTACCTTTTCGATTATTTTTTCACTATTTTTGGGCTCATTTTTCGAGGTAAAAATTTCGATAAATTCTAATAAATTTATATCTTGATCAATTGGGCTCGAAATTAAATATTTTCCTCAATTTTGATCAAGATTCCTTAATTTCATATTTTTAATGAAATTGTCTTATCGAAATTATACCGAATTTTAGTCATTTGACCGTTTTACCCCTGCACTCGTTCGGGAATCAACTTAACCCTTATCTCGCTGTTATGTAGCTTACATCCATTTTTAATTTCTTAATTAGTCAATTGCATGTTAGTAAATACTCTTCTTATGATTCAACTATGTAATAAAGTGTTCATACACATAGGAATCATAAGGAACAAGCTACATAAAAAGCCTATCTACACTATCTACTCAAAATAATGCTATGCCTTGAAAACATTATTTCCTTTACTCACTTTAAAAGCATGTCTTTAAATATATATGTATACTTGTATAGATTAAATCCCATGTACAGAAATCATGTTTTCTTTCTCAAATGTAGGCATGTAGTGCAAAACAATGCATCTTTATATAAATCATGCCTTTAGATAAATCATGCCATGTATATTTAAATCACAATAAATATGGCATTTAAATTACTCAAATCACAAAATCGGAGTCTGACCCATCCCTCAGGTCTGTCCGCAATTTAAATCTGTCAATCAAGTGATATATCATGTGAGACTCTGTGGTGAAAATGTAAATAGTATCTTGGACTATGATCATATCCGACATGTGATCCCAAGCAACACAGATCTCGGTGTGCGGGGCATCACTGCTGCAACGGGAGGGGGGTTAGTCCATCACAACGGCTAGCTATATCCTCCTTAACTCCACAACAGCACACGGTACAGTGTACTCCATACCACATGCACCATACAACGTACTCCGTGGACCCTACATCACAGTCGGGGTGCCTGCCATAGGTTTTAGCCCTCAAACCATGGAATATCATACCACGTCTCTAGTATCCTCATGCGAATATCCTCTCACATAGTGTGACACTCAGTCTACACAAGGAATCAGGCATGGATTTCAATATGTATTATATATCACATACAGTCGACACTCCGCTCAAACACTGTTTCACATCACAAACTCAACTCTAGTACGAGTAAACCTCCAGCAACTAGGTCAATGCATAGTTCATGTATTAAATCAAGTACGAGTAATAGCTCCAGTACTATGCTGTGCATAATATCATCAAATCAAGTATGAGTAATAGCTCCAGTACTATGTCATGTATAAATCATGAAGAATCAAGTACGAGTAATGCTCCAGCACTTTGTCATGCATCTCATGTAAAACTCGAGTACGAGCTAATCTCTCCAGCACTCTCTCATGCATATATCATCTAAAACTAAGTACGAGTATGAACTCCAGTACTATATCATGCATGTCATGAAAATCTAGTGCGAATCATAATCCAGCACTAATGTATGTGGAAAATATATGAAATCCAGTGCGAGCTGTGCTCCAGCATGATTCATTCTCACATAATATGATAGATGGTTCTTTAAAAAGAGATGATTTACAAAACATCAAAATTAGCACTATAAAGTGTGCTTAATTCACATCAACCTTAAAATCATTAGCCCATCTATTTATTATTCTGCTAAACAGCAGTTAAACACTCAAAATAGTGGTTTCCATGCTTTTTACAACTTTTCACAAAAGTTGACTTTTTGATTAACTAGGGGCAAAATCATAATTTGCCACTATCGGGTCACAATAATTATTATTCACTTTCTTTGACCCTTAGAGCTTTTAAGTGAATGTAAAAGCAGATGAAAATACGTGCAGGTATCTCTAACTACTCACAAAAGTCCTTTACCTGTAATAACTCAAGAAATTTCACTTTATTTGCGCTGCTCGTTTCAGCAGTCCGATTTGCTCCTCCAATAATCTCTGGAGCTGTATATAACCATTTATCAGGTTAATTACACTTTTCCTACTGTATTTCACATTAAATACAGTCTATTTCCCTTAATGGGCTTTAATAATCCTTAATGGGCCTATGCCTTAAGCCCATTTTCATTTTACTATTTATTTTCGTTGGGCTAATTGGGCTTGTGGGGCCCACCAACTCTTATTGGGCTTGTCCTAAACCCATTACATCATATTGGGCCTAAAATATTTGGGCTTGGCCCATTTGGCCTCTCGGCCACATGCCATGGCCGAGAGCTATCCATGCCATTGGTTACACCATGGCATGCCGGCCATACCTATTTGTTTAGCCAATTCACTTAGGCATTTTCACAAACACTTGGTTGGCAACATTCCTAAACATCATATAGTTCATTTAGGAATTTTATCAAACACCTTGATTACCAACTAATTACAGGTATTAATTAATAAAATTAATTAATTCTAATTACACCATAATCATTAACACATGTACATTAATCCATTTATGCCTTAAAATCATATGGACATAAATCAATATCTCATTACTCACTCTCGGCCTAACCAACATAATAGTGATTTCATATGTTTCAATGCTTAAAACATATACCAATATACTTAAAATCATTCATACATTAACATATATGAAATTCAAAACTTGAAAATATACCAATTGTTGTGTTCACACTTGGCCGAATACTTTGGAGGCTCACGGTTTGCACTCTATGGCTCCTTGATAGCCAATTCCAACATATGTCACTCTCCTTTCAATTTGGAACAACTTTCATGAAGAATGCAAGTTCCAAATATGCCTAATTCTTAGTGATTTCTAGTGAGAGAAAGCTTGGATAATTTATTTCAATGGTTTCTTCTTCTAGCCGAATTTGGTGTGATGAAGATGACAATGGTGTGACTGATTTTATAAGCACTTACTTGGCCATTAACTTTACTTTCCAGCCATTAAGCTTGACTTTCTAAGCCTTAGCCATGAGTCACCTTATGAGTCATGGTTAGCTTTAACTATGGTTAGATATTTATCTCATGGGCTTTCCATTTGGGCTTCTCGGTTTGGGCTTTCTTAATGGGATTTCGGGCTGAAATTTTTACTATACCTCGGGCCTTTAATTATCTCAATATTTGGCCAATCAATTGGTCCAACAATTCGGTCTAAGGGACCTAAGAATTTCGATATACGTTTAGTATACCTTAATGGGCTTTAAAATTTTCACCTTAGGCCCATTACGTTTTTAACAATTAAATTTAATCCAGAATCCTTCCGAATAAATTTTCCTTACTTCCGGGGATGATTATCTTGTATTCTAACTAAGAATATTTTTCCCCAATTTTTTTCTCCATACTTAGGTTAATTTTTAACCATGATTAGTCAACTATAGTAAAAGTCCACTTTCTTAACTATAGTTGACTTTTTTCTTAACCATTGACCAGGTTGACTTTTTCTCAAAATTTTGAAAGTGTCATATCTTATGTCTTACACTCTTGTCTTTATGTTTCAACCGTTCCCGGTAGGTAATTACACCCGAAACACTTTAAATACCTTAACTCGCCAAAAAGGTCCATTTTACCTTTTTTAGCTTTTACTCTTGTTTTCTATATTCGAGACTAAATCAAGCTGACTTTCCTTCATGTGCTCTCTATACTTTCTCATTTTAAGTTCTTATTTTCAGTGAGAATGATTCAGATCTACTTGGTTTAGCCTGTGACTCTTATAGCTCACATTAGGCTTTTTATGTAGCTTTTGCGTGTTAAATTATTTTACTAACACTTTAAATCTAGTAAATATTCTTCTTATGATTCAACTATAATAATAGAGTGTTCATACACATAGGAATCATAAGGCACAAGCTACATAAAATCTGGGTCTGACAAATTCGATCCTTCAAATTAGAACCAAGTTAATCTAAAAATAACTCCGGGTACTTCTCTTGCATCATGCTTTCCAACTCCCATGTAGCTTCCTCCGGAGTGTGATATTGCCAAAGAACTTTCACTAAGGGAATTGTCTTTGTCCTTAGCACCTTCTCTTTTCTATCCAATATCCAAACCAACTTCTCAACATATGTTGTGCTCTCATTGAGCTCTAACGGCTCATATCTTATCACATGTGTCGGGTTCGGGTGATACTTTCGTAGTATAGAGACGTGGAAGACGTTATGAACATTTGCCAAGTCTGGTGGTAACGCTAACCTATAAGCCTTATCTCCCACTCTCTCCAGAATCTTGAAGGGTCTGATATATCGAGGGCTTAACTTCCCCTTCTTACCAAACCTCATAATCCTTTTCGAGAGAGAAAATACTGACTCACCCACAACGAACTCTTTTGTCGGCTCTAAGCTGTCCGTAACCTCTCACATATCAACTAGACGTCCTCAGAGGCCTGCTGCACTAAGTCAAGAGCAATAATCTGTCTGTCACCAACCTCTTCCCATCCAATAGGGGATCGACATTTGCGTCCATACAGTGCCTCATATGGTGTCATTACGATACTTGCATGATAGCTATTATTATAGGCAAACTTGGCTAACGGTAGGTGATCATCCTAGGAGCCTCCAAAATCCAGCACACACGCTCTCAACATATCCTTCACGGTCTGTATAGTCCTCTCTGACTGACCATTTGTCTGAGGATGAAAAGTGGTGCTAAAACTTAGTTGGGTCCTCATCGCTTCCTGAAAATGTACTCAATAACCCATCTGTACTCAACTCAAAATCAGTACCCACACTTGTCTGTATCTGACTCAACCAATCGATACATTGTCGATTGCTCTGCTGAGCCTGTCAAATACGACAAATCAACTCTAGCTCCAATCTCAAACTAGCCATAATATCCAATCTCTCTGATCCAGGTGGGGTCACATCCAAACTGAGGTTTGTAAATTGCTCTAACAACTCGTGTTCCCGAACCATCATATAAGACACCAACCTAAGGTTCTTTCTTCTCAAAGCATCGACAACTACATTCACCTTTACCCGAGTGGTACATGATTTCACAATCATAATCCTTCAGGAGTTCAAGCTATCTCCTCTGTCTCATGTTTAACTCTTTTTGTGAGAATAGGTTATAAGGCTCTTATGAATTGGATAAACCTGAAATTTCTCACCATAGAGATAGTGGCGCCATATCTTCAATGCAAACACTACGGCTACCAACTCTAAATCATGTGTCGGATAGTTCCTCTCGTGATCCTTCAACTGTCTGGATCCATAGGCAAACTACCTTTCCACCCTGCATAAGTACACAGCCTAGTCCCCGGTGTGATGCATCTGTATACACAGAGGAATCTCTTAAGCTGGTAGGAATTATGAGAATTAGAGCAGTGGTCAACCGACACTTAAGCGCCTGAAAACTCCTTTCACATGCCTCATTCCACACAAACTTAACATCTTTCCACGTGGGCCGTGTTAACGGAGCAACTAGTCTGGAGAAACCCTCAACAAATCTCTGATAATAACCTGCCAATCCCAGAAAACTTCTGATCTAAGTAACTGTCTTGGGCTGTTCCCACTGTACAACTACCTTAATCTTGGATGGATCCACTGATACCCCATCCTTTGACACAACATAGCCCAAAAATGAGATTTGCTATAACTAAAAGTTACACTTACTGACTTTGGCATATAATTCCTTCTTTGGGAGGGTCTGCAGAACTATCCTCAAGTACTGCTCATGATCCTCCCTGGACTTGGAATAAACTAAAATATCATCAATGAACACAATCACAAACTGATCCAGGTATGGCTTAAATATATCATTCATCAATGCCATAAATGTTGCAAGGGCATTCGTCAATCTGAATGGCATTATCAAAAACTCGTAGTGGCCATAAGGGTACGAAATGCTGTCTTAGGTACATCTCTACTTCGTATCTTCAACTGATGGTACCTATATCGTAGATCTATCTTAAAAAAGACCTGTGCTCCTCGGAGCTAATCCAAAAAATCATCGATGTGTGGAAAAGGATACCTGTTCTTAATGGTGGCCTAATTCAACAATCGATAATCTATACACAGTCGAAGGCTTCCATCCTTCTTTTTTACAAATAGAACTAGAGCTTCCCAAGGTGAGACGCTTGGTCTAATAAACCCCTTCTCTAACAACTCTTGCAACTACTTCCTTAACTCTTCAAACTCAATCAGAGCCATTCTATACGGCAGTTTCGATATTGGCTCTATACCAGGCACTAATTCTATACGAAATTCCATTTCCCTATCAGATGGTAGTCCTGGTAATTCATCCGAAAAGACATCAGGAAATTCTACCATTGTTGGAATGTCTCTCAATTCTGGGTGTGCCTTATCTATATCAACCACATATGCAATGAACCCTTTACATTATCTTTTCCATTGTTAGCAACATAAGTCATCACATTAACATACATAAACAATAAATGAATTCATCTCTCAGCTATGATAGATTAAAATTATGCTCTTTTCATTTATAATATCATGCTCTTTATTTCTTTTCAACAAAGCTTATAAGAAGATTATCTACCTTTGGAAACATCAATGCCTTAGCATGATAATCCATAACAACATGATTTGCAGCCAACCAATTCATTCTCAGAATTTCATCAAAATCGTTCATACTCAATAAAATTAAATCAACTGCCATTTCTTTTCCTCCTATCCTCAACTTACAATTCCTACATACATGCTCAGTCAATTGACTATCATTCATAGGGGTAGATATCATCAACATCTTATCTAACAGTGTGGGTTTTACATGCTTCGACAATTTATGTGCAAAGGAAGGTGATATGAAGGAATGTGTGGCACCAGGATCAAACAATACAAGTGCTTATAAATAAAAAATTAGGATGATACCTTTAATCACATCCGTTGATGCGTCTGTTGTGTCTTGGTCTAGTGCGTGCACTCATCCTCTGCTCACACCAACCCCCTTGTTTCCCTTTTTCCTCAGTTGTAGCCATCCTCCTCGGAGCAGCTGTCTCAATTGGAGCTCTCTCTAGCTCCTTACCCTTCTGTGGGGTAGTCTCCATCATCTCAGGATAATACGTCGCGATATGCCATGGCTTCCCACATCTATAACATGTAACAGGGGTCGTTTGACAAGGTCTAATTTTATGAAATTTGCCACATCTCCTACACTGCTCAGTAGTAGGCCGTGGTCCTCCAATAACCATACCTCTTGATATAGTCAAAGCCGGGTACACGGGAGGTCTAGCAACTCTCTCCTACACCTCCTTAATCTTAGGTCTCTTCTCAAATAGTCTCTGGTCTCCTCTCTTGGCCACTCTATCCATCACAGACCTCTTTCGGTCTCTATCTCTCCTAACACTAACTTTTCCAAGCTCGGAGGCATTCCGCTCAAAGTCCTCCTCACGCAACTGTGCCCTGTGCACTGCCTCCTCATAAGAATTAATGTTACATGGGGCTAATTTATTTCGGATGGCTAATCTCAATCCATCCATAAGCTTTTGGACCTTCTGAGTTTCATTGTTCATCGTATCCGGGTTGTATCTACCCAAAGACATGAATTTCAACTTATATTCGTCCACAGAACGGTTCCCTTGAACCAAGATAATGAACTTCATCCGTAATTTCCTTTATGTTGTGGCCAAAATATATTGCCTCCTAAAGGCCTCCAAGAAGATATCCCATATGATCTCGAAGTGTCGGGCCCTCAGAATAGACTTGATGGATCTCCACCAGTGTTCTGCCTCGCCGTTAAGCATAAATACGATAAAAGCCACTTTCTCAGCCGACGTACATCTGAAGAATCTGTACAATTTCTCCTTCTCGTACACCCAGTCCTCAGTAATAATTGAGTCTTTTACCCCTTTAAACACTGGAGGTTTCAACTCCTGAAACTGGCGTTGCCTACTCAGTTCGCAATCATAACCCAAATCACTCTCGCTCGGCTGTGGAGCGATAGGAGAATTGTTATCCTGAACTGGGGGTGTAAAAGTTTTCGTAGTTTGAGGCCTCTCTGCCTCTACAGTTGCCTGTCCAGTAGTAGTAGGCTGCACTGCGGGACCTTTTCTATCACCGACACCCAATGCTTGTGTGACTATCTCCACGAGGCTCTTAATACTCCGCTCTATCCTAGCAAAGCGTGCCTCAGTATCCCCTGATCTCTCAATATGGTTCTGTGGAGCTTGGTTAGTTTGTGGCTCTGCACGGCACTCAGGCCTACCTATACGGCCTCTAGTGAGTGCACCCGCCCCTCTACCTCGGCGTGTAACAGGAAAAATGCCTAACTTCTTGTATTCATAACCTTTTATTAGTCTCATTCTATCCCGGTATACACAATTATATCTAAACAAAAGCACAGTAATATGAGGATGTAACTTTCCTACATTTTATTACTGACTCACATCAGGCCAACTCAGCTCTGATACCAATCTCTGTCATGACCTTATTTATCCAAATCGTCTAAAAATCACTACAAATTTTTTGCATTTTTCATCTCTCTCACTCGGTCGTGGATAACCCTCACCAATAGCAGTTGGGTTGTGAGTCAATAATAATAATCATTTCTCATTCATTTCCAATTAATCAAAAATAATGTCATACATTGAAGTTAAGTCATAAGCTTATACATGGCATGTTTTCTAACATTTACATCCCCCATATCACAATTCAAAATGACTACTATGCCTTTACATGTTTAGATACAGAAGAATCCCTGTGTGTATACCTCTCGAAGATGGAGTGCAGCAGATGTCCAAGTATAACGCCTCAGTCCTCATTGAGCTACTATGTGCGCTTTGTAGAGGGGGAAAGTAGAGGGATGAGTAGCCACACACTCAGTAAGGCAATAATGCAAGCATGGTAGAAAACTACTCTATCTACATGCTGATAATGTCATGGCATAAATAATTTATAATCAGAGCATGAGGAAATAAAACTATGCCGCATGTATATACATATATCATATACTGAAAACATGGAAATAAGCATATAAAACATGGTAAAATCAACATGTAAAGCCTCTTATGCTCATCATCATTAAAACTCATCATAAGTTCGAAACTCAATACAAAATACCCCTTAGGATTCATCATTTTCTCAAAACACGTCAAATCTCATCACAAGTAGAAATATAATTTCTTTAAACAAATCCCACAAGGCTCGACCCCTCCCTTGGGTCTACCCTGGACAACATAATCACACTCAGTGTATAAACCATTTGGTACTATGTAATATTATATGAGACAGGCAGTCACTATATCTCAAAGACTATGTTGACCAACTATGTCACAATCATCCCAGACCACACAGATCACGGTGTGCGGGTTATCATGTTGGAGCGAAGGTGGGTTAGTTCTTCGCCAGACTTTTTAATCATCATCACAACCAGCGGTACAACGTACTTCATGTGATATACACAGTATAACGTACTCTGCAGACCCATATCATGGTTGGGGGTGCCAGCCGTAGGTCTTATCTACCCCATACCATGTGCAACCTATATAGTCTCAAGTGCACATGGGAGCTTTTCATCTTGTAAGAGAGCCACCCCACCAATAGAGCCTCCCTACCCCAACGGGATTAAGGATGCTGGCTTAAGGATCCTATCATAAGAGAGCCTCCCCAACGAATAGAGCCTCCCCACCCCGCCGGGCTTAAGGAAGTTGGCTTAAGGATCCTATCGTAAGAGAGCCTCCCTACCCCGTTGGGCTTAAGGATGTAAGGCTTGAGGATCTTACGATCTCCACGGCATCATACATGCCATAGTATGAAAATTTGTGCGAGCTAAGCTCTAGCACGATTCATGCATCATCAATAAATCTCCTCATATGAGCAACGCTCTAGTATGACTTTATGCATAAAATCATGAAGAAACCACGTACGAGCACAACTCTAGTACAGTTATATGCATAAGAAAGTCGGTCAAAATCCACGTACGAGCAAATGCTCCAGTACAATTTATGAAACATCATCACAATTCGAATCAAGGCGAGAGCTACGCTCCAGCACGTTTCATACATGTGAAAACACCAAAAATCCAGTGCGAGGGAGGCTCTAGCATTATTTAATTCACGTAAATATGATAGGCATCTCTATTTCAACACAACACATTTCAAATCAAAGCCAACACATGCCTCGTGCTATTTCATGAAATCATAGAAATCAAATAGCCAGCCTATCCCTCATTTTGCTTAAACCAAAGCAATGAGTTTTTGTAAAAGTACCAAAACATGTGATTTATGCAATTATTAGCCTTACTATCCCTTTTTATAAGTATCACTTCAAATCAAACCACATACATATACACTCGCAGTATTTCCCTTACACACCATCAAACACTTTTCTAGATACTCATGCATCTTTCCAAAGCCCTATATTTACCCACAAAATACAAGCAGCTATCTCTATATACTCCCTGAATTCTCTAACCTGGAAATCGCGTCGCGTGATTTCATTTCTTTAAAACTGCTTAATTGTGCGGTTCCATTCGCCTAGAATGAAGTCTCCAGAACTGTACAGGATTATTTTGACGTTAATTTAGTCCAATATAACACAACTCTTGCGTTCACTATAGTTGATTTAACCTATAGTCTCCATTAACGCTTATAAGGTCTCATTTCCTCTTAAGTCTGTTTTTGATCTCTTAATAGTTTCTCGAGAGTTTGTTAAACTCCTTTAGGTCTATTTATTCGTACTAAATCGATATTTAAGTTCATCGAGTTTCTAATCCACCATTTGCCTCACTATGGCATTTTGTCAAACACCTCATATACTCATTCACTTAACTAGGCCAATCTAACAATGTGGCTTCATTCAACTTTCTAAAAATCATACATATTACCTCATAAACACTTTAGCATAATTCATTTATCATCAACTCACCCATATCATAATTTTCTCACACTAGACTCATTTTAGGTTTTACTTATTCCACCACATTCCATGTAGTTTTAATCATTAATATACACACCAATCAACTCAAAATAAGTAGCTAGGTGAATGTACATTGGATTGGTATATTAGAAACTCACCTAGTTTGATTTTCTCCTTGCTCCAAATAGGAATGCACCTTTGCTCCTTCAATCCAACCAATAGGGTATTGATTCCAAACTATGTTGTTCTTCTCTTTATAAATAACAACTTCGCTCTAATAGCTTTCTCTCAAATCTTTATGAAAATAGGATGATTTTAGAGTGAGAAAGTTAGGTTTTAAGATTGAAAATGAAAGAAATGGTTTGTTCCCATAAATTACAGATTCAACTACTCCCTATTTATAGAATTGGCTTGATGAGATCGATCTGTATAGGGTGGTGAACGATCTGGTCCTCTTAAATTCCTCATTTTCATGACATTTTGAAGGCATGAGATCGATCTGTTTGCTGCATAAGATCGATCTGCCGTGTTGCATGGGATCGATCTGCTCAATGAAACAAGATGGGTTTGTCTCAGGTAGAGAGCTAAGGAGATCGATCTGGCCCTTATAGGAGATCATCTACTCCAGCCCGAGAGTTATGGAGATCGATCTGCTTGAGTGAGGGATCGATCTTCCTCTTCCAACATGCTTGATTTTGCATCTTCCAGGCCTTGAGATCGATCTCTCCTTACATGGGATCGATCTGGCCTTCATCCTATACCCTTTTGCTGTAATTTCCTCATTTAAACTCATACTTAATCAATTCAACACTCATTCTTCAATCCATTCACACTTAGAACTTTGAAAACATTTATTTCTTATAATTCATATGTAATATAACTTATCTGTGCGTCGAATAAACATATATATTACATAGAAAATTAAGGGTCTTACAGAATCAATGAGATTATGTGATGTATGTGATTGGTGTTTGGAGTTGTGATCTTGATATGAATTTTATTATTTGGAGTTATAATGATTGAAATTATCGACGGATTTTTCCTATTGTTCCCAGGCTCTAACTTTTAGTTGGAGTTAATAGTGTATTTGGCTAATAGAAAATTTTGGATTATGATATTATAAGCTCTACGAAGAGTTTCATCGTCATCTATAATTGATATATGGGACTTGAAAGCTATTAATATTTGAGATTAGAGATTAGTTGGATACTCATAGATTTATGTTTGAATTTGTTGGGTGTGAAAAACTTATGTTTATTACAAATTTCTGTTATATTGATTTCATCTTTATCGTAGTATATGATGGTCAACCAATCATAAATATTCTGATACAGTGAAACATAAAAGAAAATCAATATCCAATAGTTTATAAGTAACTAGAAAATTTGTTGATATCATTTTTCAGATTTAAAGTTTTATGTGGTTATAATTACTTAACATGATTTGGAAATTCTATTCTAAGAAATTTGGTGAACAAGAAATTATGTTGATCCCGGACAATGTTATGAACAATAACTTTGAGGTTTTCACGATTATATTTGAATGACATATTAGAGGGAGCAGTTGAAGGGTGATTGGATTTAAGTTACAAACTTTTGGATTATGGTTAATTTAACAAGTGGTTGATCTTTAATATAGAGGTAAATTTTGATTGAAGCCTCTAGTAGTAAGTACATTCTGCATCCTGGTAGTACCAAAATGTACCAAAATCGACGAAGGGTGTTTTGGTGGCCTGAAAAGAAATGGGATGTTGTAGAGTTTATAGCTAAGTGTTTGATTTGTCAGCAAATTAAGATCGAACACCAAAAGCCAACGGGGTTACTTAAATCTCTTCCAGTGCCTACTTGGAAATGAGAGCACATTACCATGGGCTTCATTATGGGTTTACCAAGGACCTAAAAGGGGCATGATGCAATCTTGGTGAGTGTAGATAGATTAATAAAGAGTACCCACTTCCTGGCCATTAAAAGTACAGACTCCTTAAGTGCCTTAGCAGAGTTGTATGTGAAAGAGATAGCTCGGTTGCATGGGCTCATGGGATGATCATCTGTCTCTTACAAAGATTTCTCATAACAACAGCTATCATGCTAGCATTGAGATGACATTGTATGAGGCCTTGTATGGTAGAAGATGTAGGTCTCTAGTGGCTTGGGAAGAAGCGGGTGACAGAAAGACCTTGGCTCCTGATTTGGCAAAACAGGTAGCAGAAGGTGTTCGGATAATCTGTGATCGACTTAAGGCCGCACAAAATAGGCAGAAGAGTTACGCAGATAAGCATAAGCTGCCACTTGAGTTTTAGATTTGGGACTCCATGTTTCTGAAAGTATCCTCGAGTAAGGGTATTATGTGCTATAGAAAGAAGAGGAAACTGAATCCTCGCTTCATTTGGTCCATTTGAGATTCTAGAGAGTGGGATATGTAGCCTACAAACTTGCCTTACCATCGCAGCTTTTTGGGGTACATAATGTCTTTCATGTCTCGATGTTAAGTATAATCCGGATCCCTCACATATCATTGAGTATGAGCCTTTGAGCTTTCTAGAGGACATGAGCTACATTGAGTAACATATTCAGATTTTGGACAAAAAGGAAAAGGTACTTCGATCGAAGACACCATTCGGTTGAAGAAGCTACATGAGAGCTAGAGAGCCTCATGAAGGATAAGTACCCTCATCTATTTTGAAAGACCAAGATGAATTTGAAGGACCAAATTCTTTAAAGGTGGGGAGAATGTAAACATCGTAAAATTTTATATACTTAATTAAACAATAAAATAAATTAATCATGGTGATTATAAGACAAAATATAATTAAAAAAATGAAATATAAAATTAAAGAAAAAAATTAGATAATTTTGTAACAAAATGCAAATTATTTGCATTTATATAGGTATAATTATCTAGGTATTAAAAAAACTTAAAAAAAAAAAAAGAAAATGGTGTGTAACGCGATTCTGTATTGCATGATACAGGATGCAAATAAGGGAATCGGGGTTCCCTTCCCCGATTTCCCCTCACAGACCAAGAGGAGGATGAAGGAAGGAGACAAGAGAGAAGCTGAGAGGCAGAGGAGACCACTGAGACGTTGACCCCGTCGAGATCCGACGAGGAAACAACGATCGGTGAGAGAAAGAGAGAGACGAAATTGAGAGAGGAAGGAGGAGAAAAGGGAAGAGAAAGAGAGAGCAGTGGCTGGAGCGGGGGAAGCTCGCGTCGTCGTCGACCAGAGGGAGGCTGAGGAGTTGTCGACGACATTGGAGAAGAAGCAGATCGATGGAAGAAAGGAGAAACAGTGACGTCAAATGGGAAAGAGAACGAACCGACCACTGTACGGTGAGCCCAGGCGTAACCACCACTAAATCCATGTGCCGTTCGGTTAGACAGAGCGGTTGGGAGTGAAAGCTGATGAAGAATCGATCAAAAAAGTCATCGAACGACGAGATGGCCCTTGAACCGGTTCAGACCGGTTCAGTGGAAGGGTGGTCTAAACCGGTCCGAATCGGTTCAGCTAGAAAAGAGGAAAAAAAGAAGAAAAAAATCGATGACACATCGGGTTTAAGGATAAACCGGTAAGCCAACGGAATTGATCTTTTAAATTTTGAAAAATTTATTTGAATGTATATTTGACTGAAAATTGACCCGATTAATTATGCAAATGTATAGCACAATAATTGGTGACAAACGGGTGTTCCAATCAGTCTCGATTTACATGTATCATGGAATCTTGGGTAAGCGAATCTCACTTGCTACCACTTGTATAATTATACGAGTTAGAAATTAATCGCATAATTTTTGGATTAATTTCATATAAATTACGTTATAATTGGAATTGAAAAATCGACTATTGCAAACGATATTATGAACTATCCAAAGAAATTAGAAAAGGTTTAAAATGACGTGATGGTGATAGTAGGCCAAGTAGTCAGCTAAACATCTATAATGGGCCCAACTTGTGTAACAATCGACTTAAACTCGTTAATGACCTAATGGACGGCCCATAAATTGTAATTGAGCCTAAATAGTTAAATGGATTTTAAGGATTGAATAAGGGAGTTGAAACGAGCTTAGGATAGAGGTAGGCACATTAAGGGACTATAAGGCCCAATAAAAATAATTGGGTCCAAAATTTTTTATGAAGTGAAATTACACTGCGTACATGTTTATAAGAAATAATAATAAGCAATTTATGATTAATTACAACTCCAGAAGACTGAATTGGGACTTAGAGGAATGACTAATCAGAGGTACTGGGCTAATAGCGCTACCGACATATACCGAGGTATGGGTTATAATTTAATTTAGTTTTGATAATGAAAACTTATTGTATTGTAAAATTTTTTTTATGAAGTGATGATATTTTTTGAAATGATTTATGATTATTTTCATACTTATGGAACAATTTACGAAATATGATTTTGTTTTATGAAATGTTCGCTAAGTACATCTATGTTTATGAAAGGAATTTCCTAAAGTATGAAAATGTATGGAAGTTGTATGATGGTTTGAGAACCTATATTTATGCTCGTGAAGTGAACTTTTGACATTTTCAAAAGTATTTAAGATAAGGGAAAAGAATTTTTGAGACTATAGGCTTCATGCATGGCTACTTCTCGTGGTGTTTCGGCTCCACCACTTGAGTGCCAGTACGTAGGGCCCCTGTAGCACTTGACTCTACCTATGTGGCAGATGTCTCACTACTTGTGGTTAATGATGATGATGTTTTGGCAGTATCTCATGCCCATGCAGTACGCATGAATGTTTCTCGCACGGAGAGTGCCTTTGGTGCTCGTGCCCTAGCTAAGTGCTAGAGAAAGTAAAAAAGATAGATACTACCCATGTTTTATGAAAGTGCTGTACGACCCTGATCCAGTCTACAACCCCCTTACCATGGCCATAGGTATGATGACTCTCTACGGAGAATGACACGTATCCCATGACTTAGTTATAGTCTAGTCTCTACGATTATGAGTATGAATGAAGATTATGATGATGATGATGAATGACTATGTTTTTATGAGATTATTACAAAATGT
Organism: Firmiana major; assembly: GCA_033439115.1. Lineage (NCBI taxonomy): Eukaryota > Viridiplantae > Streptophyta > Magnoliopsida > Malvales > Malvaceae > Firmiana > Firmiana major. The sequence continues at coordinate 49,428,161 of CM065905.1, forward strand.
TTATGAATAATTATGATTTAGGACGAAATGTTTTAGAATGATTATGTTTTATGAAACGTTTATGAATGACAATGATTTTATGAAATTATCCATGAACAATAAAGATTTTATGAAACAGTTTAAGCATGCTATTTGATTTAAAGAACCCATGCTTCATATTTTCTTATGATGACTATGCACGTAACAAAAGTTTTACATATGTTCTAAATGTTAGCTTTCTAAAAGAAACTTATGATCAGTTTTTTTGAAGCAAAGTTTGTTTCATGAATGATTCTTGTATGCTTTTACATATCATGACTACTTTAAATGTATTTTCTTACCGGACTTTTTCCCGAAAGCTCACCCCTCCACCTCTCAGGTTGTTTACAGTGAACTACAGTTGATAATTACTGCATAGACGACATAGGCTGGCGGATACAAGCTTCCCCAGACTACCTTTTATATATGCGTGAGGTATACATTTTTATCTTTTTACCGACCATTTTTATGCACAGACATCTATTGAAAGTAATGTGTCGGGATGTAATCTGTATAACGATAAATGAAATGAAATATTTTATGGATTGATTTTTAGGAGTAACTAGACGTGTTTGAAATATGTAGAATGATTTGATGATATGACTTGGAAAGCATGTCTGATTGTTGTGGATAGCTAGGGTTGATATTGTGAGAATTTACAGGTGGGTAGGCTTATATATTAGCTGTTATGCTGCCAAAATTTCTATCGGCTATATAAATCCAAATGTTAAACTTAAATATAATTACGGATAAAGAAGTAAGAAAATGAATTGATATTGAACAGGAATACAACCTAAGTGAATAAAAGGATTAAGTTACAAGCCGATGTTTCAAAAAAACATTTCCCCTGAATTTTTATAGGTCACGGGTCGTTACAGAATCATTCATGAAAGAAACTTTACTTCAGAAAAACTGACCATAAGTTTCTTTTAGAAACTAACATTTAGAAGATATGTAAAACTTTCGTTACGTCCATAGTCATCATAAGAAAATATGAAGAATGGGTTCTTTAAATCAAATAACATGCTTAAACTGTTTCATAAGATCTTCATCGTTCATGGATAATTTCATAAAATCATCGTCATTCATAAACGTTTCATAAAACATAATCATTCTTAAACATTTCATCATAAATCATAATTATTCGTACACATTTCATCATAATCTCATAAGAACATAGTCATTCATCATAATCGTAATCATAATCATAATCATAATCATGGAGACTAGGCTATAACTAAGTCATGCGATACGTGTCATTCTTCGTAGAGAGTCATCATACCTATAGCCATGGTGGGGGGCTGTAGACTGGATCAGGGTCGTACAACACTTTCATAAAACATGGGTAGTATCTATCTTTCTTACTTTCTCTAGCACTTAGCTAGGGCACAGGCACCAAAGGCACTCTCCGTGCTGGAAACATTCATGCGTACTATGCGGGCACGAGATACTACCAAAACATCATCATTAACCACAAGTAGCGAGACATTTACCACACAGGTAGAGTCAAGTGCTACAGGGGCCCTACGTACCGACACTTAAGTGGTGGAGTCGGTGCACCACAAGAAGTAGCCATGCATGAAGCCTATAGTCTCAAAACTCTGTTTTCTTTTTTAAATACTTTTGAAAATGTCAAAAGTTTCTTCCAAAGCATAAATATAGGGTTACAAACCATTATAAAACTTCCATGCAATTTCATACTTCAGGAAATTCATTTCATAAACATAGACATACTTAGTGAACATTTCATAAAACGAAATCATGTTTAGTAAATCATTCCATAATTATGAAAACAATCATAAATCATTTCAATACATACATTGCTTCATAAAAATCTTTTTATCAATGCAATGAGGGTTCATTATCAGAACTAAATTAAAATTATACCCCTTACCTCGATATATGACGATAGTGCTATTAGCCCAGTACCTCTGATCAGTCATTCCTCTAAGTTCTAATTCAATCCTCTAGAGCTGTAATTAATCACAAATCGCTTATTATTATTTCTTATAAACACGTACGCAGTGTAATTTCACTTCAGATAAAATTTTGGACTTAATTATTTTTTTATTGGGCCTTATAGTCCCTTGATGTGCCTACCTCTATCCTAAAACCGTTTTCAACTCCCTTATTCAATCCTTAAAATCCATTTAACTATTTAGGCTCAATTACAATCTATGGGTCGTCCATTAAGTTATTAACGAGTTTAGGCCGATTGTTACACAAGCTGGGCCTATTATAGACGTTTAGCTGACTACATGGCCTACTATCACCATCACGTCATTTTAAACCTTTTCTAATTTCTTTGGATAGTTCATAATATCATTTGTGATAGTCGCTTTTTCAATTCCAATTATAACGCAATTTATACGAAACTAATCCGAAAATTATGTGATTAATTTCTAACTTGTATAATTATACAAGTGGTAGTAAGTGAGATTCGTTTACCTAAGATTCCATCATACACGTAAATCGAGGCTGATTTGAACTCCTGTTTGTCGCCAATTGTCGTGCTATACATTTGCATAATTAATCGGGTCAATTTTCAGTCAGATATACATTCAAATAAATTTTTCCAAAAAATAAAAGATCAATTCTAGTCGCTTACAGGTTTATCCTTAAACCCGATGCGTCATTGAATATATTTATTTATTATTTTTTTTATTTTTTTGGTTGAACCGGTCCGATCCGGCTCAGCACCTTCTCTTCAGTTGAACCGATCCGAACCGGTTCAGCTTGACCAGTCGATTTTCAACTCCGACGGTCAGTTCTTCTCCGGTTTTAGCCTCCATCGAGTCCGCCAGGCTGTACGACGCATGGATCTGGTGACGGTCACACTCGGATCGACGGTCGGTTCAGCTTTTTTTTCCTCGGATCAACCGTCAATTTTTGGCTCGACGGTCGATTCACACTCGGATCAACCGTCGGTTTTCGGCTCAGACGGTCAGTTCTTCACCGGTTTTAGCCTCCAGCGAGTCCGCTAGGTTGTACGACGCATGGATCTAGTGACGGTCACACTCGGATCGACGACTGGTTCAGCGAGTCCGCCGGTCCTTTTTTTCAATTTTTTTCTTTTTCCTTTCTTATTTAATTACTTATATATTTTTATATTATATTATATATATATATAAATTACATTTTCAAAATAAAAGCAATATATTTATTGTATTTATTTTTATTATTTTTAAATACATTTTTAATTTAACAAAAAAAATTCTTATAACATATTTTCATTTAATTTTTATCGTCTAATTAAGTACAGAAAATTTTGCGGTGGTTACAACCTATACTATTAAATTTAACCAGTATAATAATACAGGTGGTAACAAGTGGGCTTCACTTACCCGAGTTTCTGTGCTGGCACATAAATTGAGACTGAATTGAACTCTTGTTCGTCACCTATTGTCACGCTACGCATTTATATATTTAAACCGGGTTAAATTCGATCAAATATAAATTTAAATAAATTTTCCAAAAATTGATATGGTCAAATCCGACCACTTACCGGTCTATCGTTAAACCTGGGGCATCATCGAAATTTTTTCTCCATTTTTCTCTTTCTTCTTTTTTTCCTGGCTGAACCGATTCGGATTGGTTCAGCCCACCTTTTTATTGAGCTGGTCCGAACCGGTTCAATTACTGTTTCATTGGTCGGAGCGTTCATAAGCCGGTTCTTCCCCGGCTTCCACTTTCAGCAACTCCGTATGGCTGTACGACACGTGGGTTTAGCGGATGTACGCCTGGGAAGGCCAGAATGAGGCTAGTTCAGCCATTTTTCTCCTCGGCGACGCTGCCTCTTTCTTCTTCTCCGGTGTACGCCCCTCTGCGTTGTCGACCGTTGCCGTCTCCGCCCTTCCACTGGCCGACGCCGACACTCTCTCCCCCCTTCCTGCCATTTCCTTTCTTCTATTCCTTCTCTCTCTCTCTTCTTCTCCTTCCACCCTTCGTTTTCATGCTCTCCTATGTTTCAACAGAAGAGAGAATGGAAGAGGTCGGGCCCCTTCCCCCAACTCCTTTCCTTTTTTTTTTTCTATTTTTATATATAATAATATATATACATTTTAATTTAATATAATATAATATATAATAAATATCTCATACATATAATATATTATTATATTATATTTTATACATAAATATCTAAATATATATACATATATTATTTAATCATATGTATATTATTTATTTTTATTTTATTATATCAATATATTATGTTAATCTAATATATTATTCAATTTATTTATACATATATATATATATATAAACATTAGTATTTATTTTATTTTTCTGGAAATATTTTTTCATATTTTTGAGATAAATTTTTCGAGGTGGGGAATTTCGGGTTATCACATTAGGCCAGGGAATCGATCCTTGTTAATCTCCAAATTTCTATTGTATAACATTAGTTTTATATTGAATAAGTTAATTTTGTAATGTATGAGTATTATGGATCGCTGGACAAATTGTAATAGTTATGGATGCTTTGTGAATATATGTCTTATGGTGATTATGATTGAGATGACATAGATTTAGTGATGTTATGAATGTTTGAGGTATTAAGCATAAGTTAAGGAATTTAAATCTTGTAAGATGTGGTAGACGTGCTATTGATGATTAAAATATGTTTATGGTGTATTAAGGATTGATTTTGAGTTGTTAGATGATTGGTATAAGATTAGGAGTTGAAAATTAGGAGTGTTTAGAGATAGAACATTAAAGGAATGACATTTCAAGTCAAGGGATCGATCCCCTACCCTTGAAGGATTGATTCCTAGATCACAGTATCTAAAAATGAAATATCACAAGGTAAAGGATCGATCCTCTAAGGCAAGGGATCACCCCCAAAAAGGCAGAATGTCAGAAATTTGCAAAATGGCATTTTTGGGATCGATCCCTTCCCTCAATGGATTGATCCCATCAACCCAGAATCGAAAAATTGGGCATTTTAAAGGTAAGGGATCGATCCTCTCCCTAAAGAGATTGATCCCCTAATGTCCTAAAATCTTAAAAGGTGTTGTAAAGGCTCAAGAAACTAAAGGAAAAAGAGGAAAAGCTAAAAGAAAGAAAGAAAAAAAGAAAATAGAAAGGAAAAAGGGAAAATAGAGGGAAAAGGAAGAGGAAAGTCAAAGAGCTCTCTATACCCATTCTCCATCTCTACCAAAATTTCATCATAAAACCCATATTCTAGAGTGAGAAAAAAGAAAGAAGTGAAGAAAAAAAGATTTGTTTGGCTCCAAAAAGGGTAAATCAAAGGTAAGGGACTTTAAGCTTGAATTTATGTTGGTGGGTGAGTTATTTATGGTTATTGAAATGATATTGATGAAGTATTTATTGATATTTATGATTGAAGGTGGTTGATTGGTGTGGAAGATTAGAGAGAGAAAAACATAGGGTTTTTCTCTCTACACAATATGATTTTCTAAAATTCTAAAAAACTTACATGGTTAAATATGATGAGTTGCTAAGTAAATTTCCAAAATAAAGATTATGGAATGATGAATTTGGGTGTAAAATTGATGAAATTCGGGGATTTATGTATGAATGGTTATAATGATGAATGTAATGGTTGTTATGATGTTAAGGATGAAGGTAGGATTTGTCACGACCCTCAACTTACCAAAATACGTATAAATTTTTTGCATTTTCATACATCATTTATTATTCGTCATTACCTCAATCGTGAACAGCTACTCTCCTCAATAGTTGGGCTGTGTGTCGACGTCTAACTCACTCAACCATACCAATTCAATTTGCATATTATTTATAAATAAACACTTGTATAAATAAATCATAGTCGTTTACATGTGTTTACATTGTTTTACATCCCCAATAGTTACATACAAAATGCTACTTTGCTATCGTACGTTTAGATACAAAATTATAACAGTGTGTATACCTTACGCGATGGGATGCAGTGGATACCAAAAGGGAACGCCTCTAGTCACGCTCAATCTATACTCAACACTCTGTACAGAGGGGGAAAATAAGAGGGGTAAGCAAACCACACGCTTAGTAAGGCAATCATGCGAATAGGTAGATGCAACACTATCTATGTGAACGTGATGCCATGCTCAAAGCATATTTTGATCTCATTTTCTCAAATATGAGTTCATGCTAGTGTTAATGGTATGTAAAGCATTCATGCTATTAAAATCTAGTGCACGATTCATTTCAAAGCATGACATAAATCATCATGTATATTTCACGATAAAGCATGGCATTAACTGTCACGACCCAATTCCATTCTCTTTAACCGAAATCACTGAAAATTTTTCGCGTTTTACTGTTACCTTACCCGGTCGTGAACTAAGCTCACCACACACTGTTGGGCTGTGAGTCAATAATAAACACCACATCTCATTCATTCTCAATTAATTAAAACGATGTCATACATGTGCATTTAATCGTGTACTTATACGAATACATGTTTTACTGACATCTACATCCCCCATAAGTACAACTCAAAAGAATACTGTGCTTTTACATTGTTTAGATACAAAAAGAATCACTGTGTATATACCTCTTAGCGATGGAGATGCAGCGGAGTCCAAAATAATACGCCTCAGTCCTCACTGGGCTACTATGCACGCTCTGTAGGGGGGAAAAATAGAGTGGGATGAGCAACCACACGCTCAGTAAGGCAATAATGCAAGCATGGTAGATAACTACTCTATCTACATGCTGATAGTGTTATGCATAAATCGTTTATAGTAGGAGCATGAGGAATAAAACTATGCCATGTGAATATACATATATATCATGCATCAAATCATGTGCATTGGCATATAAAACATGGTAGAGACATCATGTATAAAACATCTCATGCTCAATCTCATTTAAATTCATAAAAGGGCAATTCATTTAGATACCTCCTTTTTGAACCAACAACATAACACCACCAAATCAACTCACAATCACAACCACATTTACATTCCACAATTCACGCATGTGTATAAATCTAGGTCACTATATCAAAAGTGCCTATGTGAACCATTACATCATAAATCATCCCAGACCACACGCATCCAGGTGTGCGGGGTATCATGCTGGCACGAAGATGGATTATCCCTCGCCAGACTTTCTCATCACATAACCATCATGCGGTACATCGTACTCCATGTGATAGTACAGAGTACTCCGCAACTCATATCGTGATCGGGGATGCCATTCCTAGGTCTTATCTACCCCATACCAAGAGTATTCCATATTTCGTGAAGGAGAGCCTCCCCGCCGAACAGAGCCTCCCCGCCTAACAGAGCCTCCCTGCCTCCTCGGGCTTAAGGATGTTAGCTTAAGGATGTAGGGCTTAAGGATCCTTTCCGTAAGAGAGCCTCCCCGCCTAACAGAGCCTCCCTGCCTCCTCGGGCTTAAGGATGTTAGCTTAAGGATGTAGGGCTTAAGGATCTTACCGTACCCATGTAGGAGAGCCTCCCTGCCTAACAGAGGCTCCCCGCCTCTTTGGGCTTAAGGATGTTGGCTTAAGGATCCCATCGTAAGAGAGCCTCCCCACCGAACAGAGCCTCCCCGCCTAACAGAGCCTCCCCGCCTCTTTGGGCTTAAGGATGTTAGCTTAAGGATGTAAGGCTTAAGGATCTTACCCACTTTCACAACCTTATACGTATCCCATTGTGCAAACTTGTGCGAGCAAAGCTCTAGCACGACTCATGCATCATGCATCTTCTCATAAAGAGGCGCGTACGAGCATAGCTCTAGTACGGTTATACTCATAAGACAACCACTCAAAATCCACGTACGAGCAGAAGCTCCAGTACGATTTATAAATATCATATAGTTTCCAAATCAAGGTGCGAGCTAGGTTCCAGCACGTTTCATACAAATGAAAACATAGAAATCCAGCGCGAGCGAGGCTCTAGCGCGATTTATGTCATACAAGTGTGATAGGCGGCTCATATACAATTCATCAATCCCGGCAATTCGGGTTTAGCACTCACAAATGTTTTTCCACAACAACCATACAATACTAGCCGTCCTATCTACGAGCTTGCTTAAAACCAAGCAATTCGTTTTGGAAAAACATCAAAACATTAGATTTATGCAATTATTAGCCTTACTATCCCATTTCATAAAATCCACTTCAAATCCAAAACCACGCATATACTCGTCATCATTCACGAATACCATCCATCATTTATTTGAGCAATTCATGCATTTCATACAACACCCAATATTCACCCAGTTCAAAATACGAGCAGCTATCTCTATATACTCACAAAATTCCCTTACCTGGAATCGCGATGCGTGATTCCACTTCCTTAAGCTGCTTACTCGTACGGTTCGGTTCGCCTTCAACGAACTCTTCGGGGACTGCACAAAATCGTATCCCGCATTATATTCGATCCATACAATGCAACCCTTGCGCTTGCTATAGTCAATTTAACCTATAGCCTCTATTAACGCTTATACGGCCTCGTTTCATTACTTTACCCATACTCGAGTCTATGGATCTTCTTAGGCCTATTAACTTATTCAAAATCGATGTTAAATCGATATTAAGCTCATAGTGTTCATATTCCATGAATTCCCTCACTATGGCATTTATCAATCATATACATATCCATTTTCACAATTCCTCCAACTCACCAAGTAATTCCATCTAACCATCTAGAATCGTAAACATTACCCTAATAACAACTTTAGCATGCCATAAATCATAAGCTCATTCAATCCCACATATCCTCACATTATACCCATTTTAGATTTCTAGGTCACACCACTTCCACTACATTCTTAGGTAGTTTATCCATCAATACTCATACCAATCAACTCCAAAATCAATTAAATAGCTAATGCATTTGGATTGGAGTGTTAGAATCTTACCAATATGATTTCTCTTCTTGCTCCAATTGGTAATGCCCTCAACTCCTTCAATTCCAAAAATGGGAAAATGCCCTCTCACTATGTTGTTCTCCTCTTTGATAGGAACAACTTTGCCTCTAATGATCTCTCTCTAAATCTCACTGAAAATGGCTGATTTTAGAGAGGGAAAGTTGGGTTTTTGGGTTGAAAATGGGAGGTTCCGAGATTTCCAGATTTTTCAGCTTTCCTTATATAGAAATGACTTGAGGAGATCGATCTGGTCCAAGAGGAGATCGATCTGGTCCCTTAAAATCCCTCTTTTTCACGGCATTTTTAAGCCTGAGATCGATCTGTCGAAGCAATGAGATCGATCTGTTGAAGCATGAGATCGATCTGTCGAAGCATGAGATCGATCTGGTCCCAAACAGAGAGCTAAGGAGATCGATCTGGGTGCTTGAGGATAGATCTTTTCACTTACAGAATGCTTGGCAGATCGATCTGGCTCCATTGGAGATCGATCTGCTCTATTCTTTCGCCCAAATCAGAGCATTCTGGCTCTTCCAGATCGATCTCTCATCCTAGGAGATCGATCTGGACCTCATGTTTTCCAAATTTCCTGCAGTTTCATTGCTGCAACTCATACCAACACACCCTCAATCTATTGCCATGGCCATTTTCTCATCCATCCACCTTTATAACTTGAAAATGGCATCCATTCATACCTTATGCACATTGAAACTTGTGTGCATTCATTGTATGTTCAAAGGCATGCTACATAAAACCAAATGGAAGCATAACTCCATTCCATTTTACCACACTACTCATCTTGAGTCTCAATCACATCCATCACTTGCTAGAACTCATTTCTTCGTATTCATACTCAATGAAACTTGTATGTACGTTACAATTTATATTACACATACATACATTGAATCCATGGACTTACATCAATCATACTTTACATTACAAGTCCATTCATATTATTTGATCCAATTATTCACATTACCATTATACATATACGGGGTCTTACATTCTCCCCTCCTTCAAGGAATTTGGTCCTCCAAATTAGAACCAAGTCACTCTTCAAAAAGTTGGGGGTACTTCTCCCGTATCAAGTTCTCCAATTCCCACGTGGCCTCTCCCGCCGTGTGGTGTTGCCAAAGAACTTTCACCAAGGGAATTGTCTTATTCCGCAACACTTTCTCTTTTCTGTCCAATATCCGAACCGGCTTCTCAACATACGTCATACTCTCATGGAGCTCCAACGGCTCATATCTTATCACGTGTGCCGGGTCCGGGTGATACTTCCGAAGCATCGAGACGTGGAAGACGTTGTGGACATTCGCCAAGTCCGGTGGCAATGCCAATCTATACGCCTTTTCTCCCACTCTCTCTAAAATCTCGAAGGGTCCGATATATCTAGGGCTCAGCTTGCCCTTCTTACCAAATCTCATAATACCCTTCGATGGTGATACCCTCAGAAACACCGACTCACCCTCATCAAACTCCAGTGGTCTTCGCCTCTTGTCAGCATAACTCTTTTGCCGGCTCTGAGCTGTCCGTAATCTCTCACATATCAACTGGACGTCCTCAGATGCCTGCTGCACTAAGTCCGGAGCGAAAATCTATCTGTCACCAACCTCTTCCCATCCAATGGGGGAACGGCATCTACGCCCGTATAATGCCTCATAGGGTGCCATCCCGATACTAGCATGATAGCTATTATTATAAGCGAACTCGGCTAACTGCAGGTGGTCATCCCAGGAGCCTCTATAATCCAGCACACACGCTCTCAACATATCCTCGAGGGTCTGTATAGTCCTCTCTGACTGCCCATCTGTCTGAGGATGAAAAGCGGTGCTAAAACTCAATCGGGTCCCCAGCGCTTCCTGAAAGTGTTCCCAGAAATGGGAAGTGAAGCAGGCATCCCTATCAGAAACAACGCTCACTGGTACACCATGTAGCCATACTATCTCTCGAATATACAGGTTCGCCAACTGACTCAGTGTATCGGTAGCTCTCATAGCCAAGAAATGGGCGGACTTAGTCAACCGGTCCACAATAACCCATATGGCATCATGACCTCTACGGGTCCTCGGCAACCCCATCACAAAATCCATGGTGACATGCTCCCACTTCCATGTCGGTATCGGTAGAGGCTGCAATAATCCTGCAGGCTTCTGATGCTCTACCTTCACTTGCTGACAAACGAGACACTTAGCGACATATTCAGCAATGTCTCTTTTCATTCCAGACCACCAATAAACCTTCCGAAGGTTTTGATACATCTTGGTACTTCCCGGATGTATCGTATACTTCGATGAGTGAGCCTCTGATAAAATCGTTCTCCTGATCTCAGGATCCCTGGGAACGCATACTCTGCCTCTGAACCTCAATAAGCCATCAGTACTGTAAGACCCCGTATATGTATAAGGGTAATGTGTGTACTTGGATCAAATAATATGAATGGACTTGTGATGTAAAATATGATTGATGTAAGTCCATGGATTCAATGTATGTATGTGTAATATAAGTTGAAACGTACATACAAGTTTCATTGAGTATGAATACGGAGAAATGTGTTCTAGCAAGTGATGAATGTGATTGAGTCTCAAAATGAGTAGTGTGGTAAAATGGAATGGAGTTATGCTTCCATTTGGTTTTATGTTGCATACCTTTGAATATACAATGAATGCACACAAGTTTCAATGTGCATAAGGTATGAATGGATACGATTTTCAAGTTATAGAGGTGGATGGATGAGGAAATGGCCATGGCAATAGATTGAGGGTGTGTTGGTATGAGTTGCAGCAATGAAACTGCAGGAAATCTGGAAAACATGAGGTCCAGATCGATCTCCTAGGATGAGAGATCGATCTGGAAGAGCCAGAATGCTCTGATTTGGGCGAAAGAATAGAGCAGATCGATCTCCAATGGAGCCAGATCGATCTGCCAAGCATTCTGTAGTGGAAAGATCGATCCCCAAGCACCCAGATCGATCTCCTTAGCTCTCTGTTTGGGACCAGATCGATCTCATGCTTCGACAGATCGATCTCATACTTCAACAGATCGATCTCATTGCTTCGACAGATCGATCTCAGGCTTAAAAATGCCGTGAAAAAGAGGGATTTTAAGGGACCAGATCGATCTCCTCTTGGACCAGATCGATCTCCTCAAGTCATTTCTATATAAGGAGAGCTGAAAATCTGGAAATCTCGGAACCTCCCATTTTCAACCCAAAAACCCAACTTTCCCTCTCTAAAATCAGCCATTTTCAGTGAGATTTAGAGAGAGATCATTAGAGGCAAAGTTGTTCCTATCAAAGAGGAGAACAACATAGTGAGAGGGCATTTTCCCATTTTTGGAATTGAAGGAGTTGAGGGCATTACCAATTGGAGCAAGAAGAGAAATCATATTGGTAAGATTCTAACACTCCAATCCAAATGCATTAGCTATTTAATTGATTTTGGAGTTGATTGGTATGAGTATTGATGGATAAACTACCTAGGAATGTAGTGGAAGTGGTGTGACCTAGAAATCTAAAATGGGTATAATGTGAGGATATGTGGGATTGAATGAGCTTATGATTTATGGCATGCTAAAGTTGTTATTCGGGTAATGTTTATGATTCTAGATGGTTAGATGGAATTACTTGGTGAGTTGGAGGAATTGTGAAAATGGATATGTATATGATTGATAAATGCCATAGTGAGGGAATTCATGGAATATGAACACTATGAGCTTAATGTCGATTTAACATCGATTTTGAATAAGTTAATAGGCCTAAGAAGATCCATAGACTCGAGTTATGGGTAAAGTGATGAAACGAGGCCAATAAGCTTTAATAGAGGCTATAGGTTAAATTGACTATAGCAAGCACAAGGGTTGCATTGTATGGATCGAATATAATGCGGGATACGATTTTGTGCAGTCCCGAAGAGTTCGTTGAAGGCGAACCGAATCATACGAGCAAGCAGCTTAAGGAAGTGGAATCACGCATCGCGATTCCAGGTAAGGGAATTTTGTGAGTATATAGAGATAGCTGCTTGTATTTTGAACTGGGTGAATATTGGGTGTTGTATGAACTGCATGAATTGCTCAAATAAATGATGGATGGTATTCGTGAATGATGACGAGTATATGCGTGGTTTTGGATTTGAAGTGGATTTTATGAAATGGGATAGTAAGGCTAATAATTGCATAAATCTAATGTTTTGATGTTTTTCCAAAACGAATTGCTTGGTTTTAAGCAAGCTCGTAGATAGGACGGCTAGTATTGTATGGTTGTTGTGGAAAAGCATTTGTGAGTGCTAAACTCGAATTGCCGGGATTGATGAATTGTATATGAGCCGCCTATCACTCTTGTATGACATAAATCGCGCTAGAGCCTCGCTCGCGCTGGATTTCTATGTTTTCATTTGTATGAAACGTGCTGGAGCCTAGCTCGCACCTTGATTTGAAAACTATAATGATATTTATAAACCGTACTGGAGCTTCTGCTCGTACGTGGATTGTGAATGGTTATCTTATGAGTATAACCGTACTAGAGCTATGCTCGTACGCGCCTCTTTATGAGAAGATGCATGATGCATGAGTCGTGCTAGAGCTTTACTCGCACAAGTTTGCACGAGGGGATACGTATAAGGTTGTGAAAGTGGGTAAGATCCTTAAGCCTTACATCCTTAAGCTAACATCCTCAAGCCCGAAGAGGCAGGGAGGCTCTGTTAGGCGGGGAGGCTCTGTTTGGTGGGGAGGCTCTCTTACGGTGGGATCCTTAAGCCGACATCCTTAAGCCCAAAGAGGCGGGGAGGCTCTGTTAGGCAGGGAGGCTCTCCTACATGGGTATGGTAAAGGTAAGATCCTTAAGCCCTACATCCTTAAGCTGACATCCTTAAGCCCGAAGAGGCAGGGAGGCTCTGTTAGGCGGGGAGGCTCTGTTCGGTGGGGAGGCTCTCTTACGGAAAGGACCCTTAAGCCCTACATCCTTAAGCTAACATCCTTAAGCCCGAGGAGGCAGGGAGGCTCTGTTAGGCGGGGAGGCTCTGTTCGGCAGGGAGGCTCTCCTTCACGGAATATGGAAAACTCTTGGTATGGGGTAGATAAGACCTAGGAATGGCACCCCCGATCATGATATGAGTTGCGGAGTACGCTGTACCGTGTATGTCACATGGAGTACGATGTACCGCATGATGGTTATGTGATGAGAAAGTCTGGCGAAGGATAACCCATCTTCGTGCCAGCATGATACCCCGCACACCTGGATGCGTGTGGTCTGGAATGATTTATGATATAATGGTTCACATAGGCACTTTTGATATAGTGACCTAGATTTATACACATGCGTGAATTGTGGAATGTAAATGTGGTTGTGGTTGTGAGTTGATTTGGTGGTGTTATGTTGTTGGTTCAAAAAGGAGGTTTCTAAATGAATTGCCCTTTTACGAATTTAAATGAGATTGAGCATGAGATGTTTTATACATGATGTCTCTACCATGTTTTATATGCCAATGCACATGATTTGATACATGATATATATGTATATTCACATGGCATAGTTTTATTCCTCATGCTCCTACTATAAATGATTTATGCATAACACTATCAGCATGTAGATAGAGTAGTTATCTACCATGCTTGCATTATTGCCTTACTGAGCGTGTGGTTGCTCATCCCACTCTATTTTCCCCCCTACAGAGCGTGCATAGTAGCCCAGTGAGGACTGAGGCGTATTATTTTGAACTCCGCTGCATCTCCATTGCTGAAAGGTATATACACAGTGATTCTTTTTGTATCTAAACAATGTAAAAGCACAGTACTCTTTTGAGTTGTAATTACGGGGATGTAGATGTCAGTAAAACATGTATTCGTATAAGTACACGATTAAATGCACATGTATGACATCGTTTTGAATTAATTGAGAATGAATGAGATATGGTATTTATTATTGGCTCACAGCCCAACAGTGTGTGGTGAGTTTAGTTCACGACCGGGTAAGGTAACAGTAAAACGCGAAAAATTTTCAGTGATTTTTGGTTAAGGAGAATGGAATTGGGTCGTGACAAGTACCCTGCTCAAAATCACTACCCACACCTGTCTGTATCTGCCTCAGCCAATCGAAACACCGTCGATCGCTCTGCTGGGCTTGCCGAATACGGCCAATCAACTCTGGCTCTAGTCTCAAACTAGCCATGATCTCAAGTCTCTCAGATCCAGGTGGGGTTACATCCAAACTGAGGTTCACAAAGTGTTCTAACAACTCATGTTCCCGTACCATCATATAAGACACCAACCCAAGGTTCTTTCTACTCAAAGCATCGCCAACTACATTTGCCTTACCCGGGTGGTACATGATTTCACAATCATAGTCTTTCAAGAGTTCGAGCCATCTCCTCTGTCTCATATTCAGCTCTTTCTGCGAGAACAGGTACTTAAGGCTCTTATGATCTGTGAACACCTGAAATTTCTCACCATAGAGATAGTGGCGCCATATTTTCAAAGCAAATACTACGGCCGCCAACTCTAAATCATGTGTCGGGTAGTTCCTCTCATGATCTTTCAACTGTCTAGATCCATAGGCAACTACCTTCCCATCCTGCATAAGCACACAGCCCAGTCCCTGGTGTGATGCATCCGTATACACCGAGAATCCTCCTGAGCTGGTAGGAATGGTGAGAACTGGAGCAGTCGTCAATCGACGCTTAAGCTCCCCAAAACTCCTCTCACATGCCTCATCCCATGTAAACTTAACATCTTTACGCGTGAGGCGTGTCAACGGAGCAGCTAGTCTGGAGAAACCCTCTACAAATCTCCTATAATATCCTGCCAATCCCAGGAAACTTCTGATCTCAGTTACTGTCTTGGGCTGTTCCTACTGCACAACTGCCTCTATCTTGGATGGATCCACTGATACCCCATCCTTAGACACAACATGCCCCAGAAATGAGATCTGTTCCAACCAAAAGTTACACTTACTGAGTTTGGCATACAATTCTCTCTCTCGGAGGGTCTGCAGAACTATCCTCAAGTGCTCCTCATGATCTTCCCTGGACTTGGAATACACCAAAATGTCATCTATGAAAACAATCACAAACTTGTCCAGGTATGACTTGAATACATCATTCATCAACGCCATAAATGCTGCGGGAGCATTCGTCAATCCGAATGGCATCACCAAAAACTCGTAGTGGCCATAACGGGTACGAAATGCTGTCTTGGGTACATCTCCACTCCTGATCCTCAACTGATGGTACCCTGACCGCAGATCTATCTTAGAAAATACTTCGGCTCCCTGGAGCTGATCCAACAAATCATCGATTCTTGGAAGGGGGTACTTGTTCTTAATGGTGGCCTTATTCAACAACCGGTAATCTATACACAGTCGAAGGCTTCCATCCTTCTTCCTTACAAATAGAACCGGTGCTCCCCAAGGTGAGACACTCGGTCTAATAAACCCCTTCTCCAATAACTCTTGCAGCTGTTTCTTCAGCTCTTCCAATTCTATCGGAGCCATTCTATAGGGTGGCTTCGATATCGGCTCTGTACCAGGCACTAACTCAATGTAAAATTCCATTTCCCTTTCAGGTGGTAGTCCTGGTAATTCATCCGGAAAGACATCAGGGTAATCCGTAATTACGGGTATGTCTTTCAATTCCGGGTGTGCCTCATCTATATCGACCACGTATGCAATGAACCCTTCACATTATCCTCTCCGTCGTTAGTAACATAAACCATCACTCCACATTCATCATTTATCAAAAACAATAAATTTATCTCTCAAGCAATATGAATTTAAAGTCATACTCCTTTTATTTACAACAACCATGCTAATTCCATATCATTTCTTTTCATCAAAGTTTATAATAAGATTGTCTAATCCTGAAAACATCAATGTTTTGGCATGACAATCCATCACAACACGATTGGTAGCCAACCACTCCATTCCCAAAATTACATCAAAATCATTCATATTTAATAAAATCAGATTGGCTATCATTTCCTTCCCCTCTATCTTTAATTTACAATCCCTACATACATGCTCAGTCAATTGACTATCATTCATGGGTGTGGAAATCATCAACATTTTATCCAACAATGTTGGTTTCACATATTTCAACAATTTATGTGCAAAGGAAGGTGATATGAAAGAATGCGTGGCACCAGGATCAAATAATACCAATGCTTCTAAATCAAAGATTCGGATGGTACCTTTAATCACATCCGTCGATGCGTCTGCAGTGTCCTGGTCCAGTGCGTGCACCCTTCCTCTGCTCACACCCGCAGCCTGTTTCCCTTTTTCCTCAGCTGTAGCCCTCCTCCTCGGGGCTGCTGTCTCAGCTGGAGCTCCCTCAGGCTCCTTGCCCTTCTGTGGGGCAATCTCCATCCTCTCGGGACAATGCTTAGCCATATGTCCTGGTCTCTCGCATCTAAAACACACCATAGGGGTCATCAGACAGGGCCTATTCCCATGAAATCGCCCACATCTCCTACACTGATCAGTAGTAGGCCGTGGTCCTCCAATAGTCATGCCCCTTGGCGCAGTCAAGGCTGGGTATACGGGAGGTCTAGCAGCTCTCTCCCGCACCTCCTCAATCTTTGGCCTCTTCTCGAAAAATCTTTGGCCATCTCTCTTGGCCACTCTTTCAAACCCGGATCTCTTCCGGTCTCTGTCCTTTCTGACACTGACTCTCCCAAGCTCGGAGGCATTTCGCTCAAAGTCTTGCTCACACAACGGAGCCTTATGTACAACCTCCTCATAAGTCACAATGTCGAAGGGAGCTAGCTTAGTCCGGATGGCCAATCTCAATCCATCCATGAACTTCTGAATCTTTCGGGTCTCACTACCCATCGTGTCCGGGTCATATCTCCCCAAGGACATAAACTTGGACTCATACTCGTCCACAGTACGGTTCCCCTGAACCAAGTTCATAAATTCCATCCGCAGTCTCCTCTGTGCGGTAGCTGGGACATACTGTCTCCTGAAGGCCTCTAGAAATATCTCCCATGAGATCTGAGAGTGTCTGGCCCTCAAAATAACCTCGGTGGACCTCCACCAATGCTCGGCCTCGCCTTTCAGCATAAACACGGCAAAGGCAACCTTCTCACTTGAAGTGCATCGGAAAAACCTATACAGTTTCTCCATCTCATACACCCAATCCTCCGTAATCACTGGGTCCTTCACCCCTCTGAACACTGGGGGTTTCAGCGCTTGAAACTCTCGCAACCTGCTCAAGTCGCAGTCATAACCCACATCACTACCGCTCTGCTGTGGAGCGATAGGAGAATCTGTATCCTGGGCTGGAGGTGGTGTAACTGTACTGTCTCAGCAGTCTGAGGTCTCTCCGCCTCTGCAGCTGCCTGTTCAGTAGTAGGCTGTGCTGCGGGACCTCGTCTGTTACCGGCGCCCAAGGCCTGCGTGACTATCTCCACCAGACTCTCAATACTCCGCTCTAATCTAGCGAAGCGAGCCTCAGTATCACCTGCTCTCTCAGCAGGGTTCTGTGGAGCCTGCTCAGTCTGTGGCTCCGCACGGCTCTCAGGCCTACCTCTACGGCCACTAGCACATGCTCTCGCCCCTCTACCTTTGCGTGTAACTGGCATAGTGCCTAACTCCCTGTATTATAATAATTCATTAAGCTCAATCCATCACGGTATACACAGTTATATCTAGACAAAAGCACAGTACTATGGGGATGTACTTTCCTACATTTTATTAATGACTCACATCAGGCCAACACAGCTCTGATACCAATCTCTGTCACGACCCAATTCCATTCTCTTTAACCGAAATCACTAAAAATTTTTCGCGTTTTACTGTTACCTTACCCGGTCGTGAACTAAGCTCACCACACACTGTTGGGCTGTGAGTCAATAATAAACACCACATCTCATTCATTCTCAATTAATTAAAACGATGTCATACATGTGCATTTAATCGTGTACTTATACGAATACATGTTTTACTGACATCTACATCCCCCATAAGTACAACTCAAAAGAATACTGTGCTTTTACATTGTTTAGATACAAAAAGAATCACTGTGTATATACCTCTTAGCGATGGAGATGCAGCGGAGTCCAAAATAATACGCCTCAGTCCTCACTGGGCTACTATGCACGCTCTGTAGGGGGGAAAAATAGAGTGGGATGAGCAACCACACGCTCAGTAAGGCAATAATGCAAGCATGGTAGATAACTACTCTATCTACATGCTGATAGTGTTATGCATAAATCGTTTATAGTAGGAGCATGAGGAATAAAACTATGCCATGTGAATATACATATATATCATGCATCAAATCATGTGCATTGGCATATAAAACATGGTAGAGACATCATGTATAAAACATCTCATGCTCAATCTCATTTAAATTCATAAAAGGGCAATTCATTTAGAAACCTCCTTTTTGAACCAACAACATAACACCACCAAATCAACTCACAATCACAACCACATTTACATTCCATAATTCACGCATGTGTATAAATCTAGGTCACTATATCAAAAGTGCCTATGTGAACCATTACATCATAAATCATCCCAGACCACATGCATCCAGGTGTGCGGGGTATCATGCTGGCACGAAGATGGATTATCCCTCGCCAGACTTTCTCATCACATAACCATCATGCGGTACATCGTACTCCATGTGATATACACGGTACAGTGTACTCCGCAACTCATATCGTGATCGGGGATGCCATTCCTAGGTCTTATCTACCCCATACCAAGAGTATTCCATATTTCGTGAAGGAGAGCCTCCCCGCCGAACAGAGCCTCCCCGCCTAACAGAGCCTCCCTGCCTCCTCGGGCTTAAGGATGTTAGCTTAAGGATGTAGGGCTTAAGGATCCTTTCCGTAAGAGAGCCTCCCCACCGAACAGAGCCTCCCCGCCTAACAGAGCCTCCTTGCCTCCTCGGGCTTAAGGATGTTAGCTTAATGATGTAGGGCTTAAGGATCTTACCGTACCCATGTAGGAGAGCCTCCCTGCCTAACAGAGCCTCCCCGCCTCTTTGGGCTTAAGGATGTTGGCTTAAGGATCCCACCGTAAGAGAGCCTCCCCACCGAACAGAGCCTCCCCGCCTAACAGAGCCTCCCCGCCTCTTTGGGCTTAAGGATGTTAGCTTAAGGATGTAAGGCTTAAGGATCTTACCCACTTTCACAACCTTATACGTATCCCATTGTGCAAACTTGTGCGAGCAAAGCTCTAGCACGACTCATGCATCATGCATCTTCTCATAAAGAGTCGCGTACGAGCATAGCTCTAGTACGGTTATACTCATAAGACAACCACTCAAAATCCACGTACGAGCAGAAGCTCCAGTATGGTTTATAAATATCATTATAGTTTCCAAATCAAGGTGCGAGCTAGGTTCCAGCACGTTTCATACAAATGAAAACATAGAAATCCAGCGCGAGCGAGGCTCTAGCGCGATTTATGTCATACAAGTGTGATAGGCGGCTCATATACAATTCATCAATCCCGGCAATTCGGGTTTAGCACTCACAAATGTTTTTCCACAACAACCATACAATACTAGCCGTCCTATCTACGAGCTTGCTTAAAACCAAGCAATTCGTTTTGGAAAAACATCAAAACATTAGATTTATGCAATTATTAGCCTTACTATCCCATTTCATAAAATCCACTTCAAATCCAAAACCACGCATATACTCGTCATCATTCACGAATACCATCCATCATTTATTTGAGCAATTCATGCATTTCATACAACACCCAATATTCACCCAGTTCAAAATACGAGCAGCTATCTCTATATACTCACAAAATTCCCTTACCTGGAATCGCGATGCGTGATTCCACTTCCTTAAGCTGCTTACTCGTACGGTTCGGTTCGCCTTCAACGAACTCTTCAGGGACTGCACAAAATCGTATCCCGCATTATATTCGATCCATACAATGCAACCCTTGCGCTTGCTATAGTCAATTTAACCTATAGCCTCTATTAACGCTTATACGGCCTCGTTTCATTACTTTACCCATAACTCGAGTCTATGGATCTTCTTAGGCCTATTAACTTATTCAAAATCGATGTTAAATCGACATTAAGCTCATAGTGTTCATATTCCATGAATTCCCTCACTATGGCATTTATCAATCATATACATATCCATTTTCACAATTCCTCCAACTCACCAAGTAATTCCATCTAACCATCTAGAATCGTAAACATTACCCCAATAACAACTTTAGCATGCCATAAATCATAAGCTCATTCAATCCCACATATCCTCACATTATACCCATTTTAGATTTCTAGGTCACACCACTTCCACTACATTCTTAGGTAGTTTATCCATCAATACTCATACCAATCAACTCCAAAATCAATTAAATAGCTAATGCATTTGGATTGGAGTGTTAGAATCTTACCAATATGATTTCTCTTCTTGCTCCAATTGGTAATGCCCTCAACTCCTTCAATTCTAAAAATGGGAAAATGCCCTTTCACTATGTTGTTCTCCTCTTTGATAGGAACAACTTTGCCTCTAATGATCTCTCTCTAAATCTCACTGAAAATGGCTGATTTTAGAGAGGGAAAGTTGGGTTTTTGGGTTGAAAATGGGAGGTTCCGAGATTTCCAGATTTTTCAGCTTTCCTTATATAGAAATGACTTGAGGAGATCGATCTGGTCCAAGAGGAGATCGATCTGGTCCCTTAAAATCCCTCTTTTTCACGGCATTTTTAAGCCTGAGATCGATCTGTCGAAGCAATGAGATCGATCTGTTGAAGCATGAGATCAATCTGTCGAAGCATGAGATCGATCTGGTCCCAAACAGAGAGCTAAGGAGATCGATCTGGGTGCTTGAGGATCGATCTTTTCACTTACAGAATGCTTGGCAGATCGATCTGGCTCCATTGGAGATCGATCTGCTCTATTCTTTCGCCCAAATCAGAGCATTCTGGCTCTTCCAGATCGATCTCTCATCCTAGGAGATCGATCTGGACCTCATGTTTTCCAGATTTCCTGCAGTTTCATTGCTGCAACTCATACCAACACACCCTCAATCTATTGCCATGGCCATTTTCTCATCCATCCACCTTTATAACTTGAAAATGGCATCCATTCATACCTTATGCACATTGAAACTTGTGTGCATTCATTGTATGTTCAAAGGCATGCTACATAAAACCAAATGGAAGCATAACTCCATTCCATTTTACCACACTACTCATCTTGAGTCTCAATCACATCCATCACTTGCTAGAACTCATTTCTTCGTAAACTTGTATGTACGTTACAATTTATATTACACATACATACATTGAATCCATGGACTTACATCAATCATACTTTACATTACAAGTCCATTCATATTATTTGATCCAATTATTCACATTACCATTATACATATACGGGGTCTTACATTAACCATCATGCATTTTTCACAATAAAGCATGACAATAATTATCATGCATCAGTGCATTTTAAAAACCATTAACAAAACAATCCAACACTTGTCAGGTCTCAGCCCATCCCTCGGACTGTCCTGACCCACAAATCATTTCAAATATGGATTTATTCACAAAGCAATAGACATGTGAGATAGGCAATTCAATAAAAGGTAATAACCTCTAGGACTATGACCATATCCTGTGATACTGGCTACACGGATCAGGTGTGCGGGATACCACCACTATCTATTTCCACACGGGAGGTGGGTCAAATCCAATCCGTCGATCCATAGTAGATCTCGTCCCAAGACGACATATCACAATCTCAACATGGTACAACGTACTCCATGCTACATGCACGGTACAACGTACTCCGTGTGTGAGACCCCGTATAAGTTTAACCTTGAACAGATGTAAATGAATTCATAAGTATGATGGTAATGTGAAGCATATGTGATATAAAGTCCATAAGTTAAATGTACACACTTGTAATAAGAGATGGTGATTGTACGTACAAGTTACATTAAGTATGAATATGAAGAAATGGACTTAAACATGTGATGAACGTGAGTGGAATGAGAAATGAGTAGTGTAGTAAATGGAATGAAGATTTGCATAAGTTATGCACCTCCATTTAGTTATATATTGTATATATTTGGTCATGCAAGAATTACACACAAGTTTTAATGTGTACAAAGTGTGATTGGATGCCATTTTCAAGTCTCGAGGATGGATGAATAAGGAAATGACTATGGCAGTAAATTAAGGATGTTTTGAGTGAAGTTACTGCAGAAAAATTGGAAAATATAAAGGTTAGATCGATCTCATGGGATGAGAGATCGATCTGGAAAAGCCAAAATGAACTTATTTTGAGTTATAGAGTAGGACAGATCGATCTCCAATGAAGTCAGATCGATCTGCTAAGCATTCTGTAATGAGAGGATTGATTTTAAGGCAAACATATCAATCTCCTTAGCTTTTTATTTGAGACAGATCGATCTCAAGACTAGACAGATCGATCTCCTTAAGGGTTTTGTAAAGAGCAGATCGATCTCCTACAAGGGACAGATCGATCTCCAAAAGGAAAATTAGCTTTTGACAGATCGATCTCATAAAGGGAGAAGATCGATTTGGGAGTGGTTATGTTAGGTGAAAAGGACTACCAAACGTGTGGAAATCGATCTTTACAAGGACCAGATCGATCTCATAAGCCTGCATATATAAAAAGATCACGGGATTAAGATGAAAACTCAGAACGCTTCCTCCACCAAACCTCACCTGCCATTTTCTCTCAAGACCCAAGATTTCTCACTCTAAAAATCACCACATTTCGGCCAGTTTTGGAAGAAGCTCAAGAAGGGAAAGTTGTTCCTTGAAGCAAGGAGAATAACGTACCCAAAAATCACCTATTGATGTGATCAAGAGAATGAGTTGTGACTGCCACAAAGTTTGGCTAAGAAAAAAGGGTAAGTTCTTCAACACTTAAGCTTTAAATAAGGATTTTAGACATTGTATGGGCTGAATGGTATGCAAAATGTTGATAAGAGTGATTTGTAGTGATGAGTGAGTAATGTTAGGAGAAATTTAAGAAGAGGGAAATTTATGAAAAGCTTGAGAAATAGTTTAATGAGATAAGTGATACAATGGAAAAGTGATATATGATTTAAAGGCTTGAAAGGTATAAATGGGAGAATAATTGACAATGAGGATATTTGCGAGAAAGAAAAGAAATGACTTAATGGTTATGTGTGTAGATTGGAAGAACTTGGAACACGGCTAACCCGGATTGCGAATGGAGCATACGTGACAAAGGGAATACTTGTACAATTCAAGGTAAGGGACTATGTGTTAGCTATAGAGATGTTCATACGTATTTTACGGGAATTTCATAGATATATTGATAGAATTAGTACGATACTACGATTCTATGAAATGATATGGAGCATGAAATGTACTATGATATATACGTATTGAGAAATGGGATGGGTAAGGAAATAGCATGATATGCATGTTTTCAATGTTTTTCTCAATTTTGTATTGATATTGGTGATTGAGAAGTGATGACGATAGGTTGGCTAATTTTTACATGTTTTAGCATGGAGAGGCATACTGCATAAATAAACATGTTTTGAGTTTTTAAAAAGAGAAAATAGCCACCTTTCGAATTTGAGATAAGATTTGGTGTTGGAGCTCTAGCTCACACCCATTTTAATGACTTTGACTATGTGCTAGAGTGTTAGCTCGCACATGTTTCTAATTTTCTGATGTGCCGTGCTGGAGTTTAACTCGCACGATGGTTTTAAGAAAGTGCTGGAGCTTTGCTCGCACCTGTTTTTACTGAGTTGAGGTAAACCTGAGGGTTTAGGACCCAAGGGGATGCTAGCTGATGGCCTCAGAACAGGCTGGGCCTTAACGATAAATCGTATCGCACTGGAGCCTTGCGATGACTATGTGTCACGTGGATTTGCTCGCCTAGTATAGGAGACATGGTTTAGGATGAAAAGTCCATTAGAGTTGGAGTATGGACTTGGGTCCACGGTCATACGTAGTACTGTGTAGTTGTCTGTTAGTATACTATGTACCGTACTTGGTGCATGTGAGTACGAGTATCGTGTAAATGACACATGGCGTACCTTATACCGTGAGTATGTGAGGAGATGAGGTTGATTGAGATGAGCCGAAGGGTAGGTTTGACCCATCCCCTTCAGGCGTTGTGATACCCTGTGCACACTTGATCAGTGAGGCCTGGGATCACTGACTATGGCCATATGTCGTGGATATTAGATTGCCAAAAATTCCATGCCTGTCTCAGAGATTCGAGAAAATAGAGACAACTCAGAAAAGAAAGAGATTTGAGGAAAAGAAATTATTGAGAGAGTAAAGAGATTTTGTGTTTTGATAAATCTCTGATTTAAACACTTATGTTGTGAGGGCATTATTTTATGAATCATGTTTTAAAATGGAAGCATGACATATATGATTTACATGAAAGTGCAAAATGAGAAATGTATGTTTCAATGCATTTTCGTATAATATTTCCATTTATATCGAAAACATGGTTTCTGGTTTATACATGCATGGGCTATATAGGTAGTACGATATCTACCTGCTAGCATTCATTTCCTTACTGAGCTGTGGTTTGCTCACCCCACTATTTTCCCCCTCAAGATACTGAGAAGTAGGAAAGCGGTGGTCTCTGGATCTCTTTTTGTGTTGGACAGCTCCCACCAATCGTAAAGGTGTAAGATTTGTATACACAAGAGCATTTTGTATCTATTATCTTGTATCGCACAGTTATACCTTAGAAATGTAACAGTTTTATGGGGATGTTATGTAAGGGTATTATTATACAATTAATTTTGTATATTTACACACCTGGGAGTGTGAATTAAATTTTAAATATTTTTGCTGTAAATTCAAGGAACTTTAGTAATTGCATCGCCTCACAGCCCAACCATAGTAGAGTAAGTATGGTTAAAGGAAACCCGAAAGTAGGGTGTGACAGATTTGGCATCAGAGCTTCGTTGGTCTGATGTGAGTTGAGGTTTAGGACTAAGAAAACATACATCCCCAAGTTACTATGCGATATTTAGATACAAATGTGTATACGGAGCTGGTAGTAAATAAAAAGTTTATTGTAAATGCAGGACGTTATCACGATAGTGAGTTATGCCTGAGAGACACCGTAAGAGGGGAGAGAGCTCGAGAGCTCAAGGGCGAAATGACATGACTGAGAGGCACAGTAGATCATCCTCTAGTCATGAGCCCTGGGAACAGATAGAGACTTCCGATCCTCGGATATCTCGATTAGAGGAGGACATGCACACTATGATGATCATGAAGGGTCAGATAATGGCTATGTTTGAGGGTACACCTGGTACAACGGGACAGGCTGCACCGAATCCCCCAGTAGCTGTGTCACAACCCATTTTTCCTAAAAACCCCTACAAATCTTTCGCTTTTTCATTTCCTTACCCGTCGTGAATAGTTTCACTACTAACAGTTGAGCTATGAGTCGATGTTAGTCCCTCCTATCATGTTACTTACCTTAACATCTATTTTCCATATTTCATTTACATATCAATTTATTTTAACTAAATACATCTCCAATATTACAATCCGTGTACAGTACTGTGCCTCTATATGTTCAGATACAAAAATTATACGAATGTGTATACCTGGTCTTGATAGGAAGCAGCGGACAATCGAAATACAAGACTACTGTCGCTCTCTTCTACTGAATGTACCCTGTCGGGTGAAAAATGAAAGGGTGAGCGAAACTTGCTTAGTAAGGAAATAATGTGAGCAGGTAGATAACTATACTATCTACATGTTGATAATGTCATCATATAAAATCGTTTACATTTGGAGCATGAGGTATGACTAAAATGATGCCACATGTATGTATATATCATATAGGAGAAATCATGAAATCGACATATAAAACAAACATGGAAAAATCATCATGTATGACATCTCATGCTCATCACGTTAAAACTTATTTGTTTCATCATAAACTCGTCACGTTAAAACTTATTTGTTTCATCATAAAACAACCATGTCAAGGCTAAACCCATCTCTCGGGAATACCTTGATTCATTAAATTGTATCTCATTTAAAAACATAAATCGGGATATTACCCCTCCTTCGGGTTTGTCCTGGTCTATTCAGACCGTATGATATCATGTGAGGCATGTAGGTTACTATATGAAAAATCGAGGACTATGGCCATATTATGTCCCTGTGATCCCAGGCTACACGGATCCCAGTGTGTGGGGCATCACAACTGCAACAGGAGGTGGGGTCAAATCCTACCCGCCAAAATATCAAGTAACATCATCGAGTCATCATGACTGCACGGTACAGCATACTCCGTGTGACATACACGGTACAACGTACACCGTGGACCCATATCATAGTCTGGGTGTCACTGCAGTAGGTCTTATCCACCCCAATACTATGTCGATAACCAACCCATGTCTCAAAGTATACGTGCGAGCATGTCAACTCTCTACGACATACAGTCTACAGGAGGCTTCCGCACGACTATATGCATGTCAACTTATGTCTAGTGCGAGCGAAGCTCCAGCACGATGCTATGCATGTCATGATATCTAAAATCTCGTGAGAGCGAAGCTCCAGCACGATTTTTATACACACACAAATTTCACGTACGAGCAATGCTCCAGTACGGCTTTTTATAAGAAATAAATTAGTAAAATTTAGTGCGAGTAAGACTCTAGCACTCTTTTTATTCGTGTAAATATGATAGGTGGCTCAATCTTGATAAAACATCTTTCAAAATCGTAACCGGTACCAACCGGTACCCTTTCGTATAATTCATAAAATTAACAGCCAGCCTATGTGTAAATTTGCTTAAACCAAAGCAATACATTCATATAAAACATCAAAACATGATAATCATGCAATTTATTTGCCTTACTACCCTTATTGTAAATTTTACTCCCAAGGGCAATATCGTCTTTTTCTTTATTCACCCATGCCACGGGTTTCTCGTAAAAATTATTATTTCATTTCTAGATAGTTTAAGAAATTCTAGGCCTTGTAAATCCCCTCAAAAATACGTATAGATATCTCTATGCACCTACAAAATTCCCTTACCTGGAATCACGCGCAAACTTATCCCGTCTCGATAATACCCGATCTCTCAGTCCAAATGCGCGCTAACCAAGTCTACGGAACTGAATATAACCACATATTTTGGGTCAATTCACTTATCTTTATCAGTGTGTCACATTCACTGATCAATCTAAAGTACTGGGCCCGTTTTACTTTATTGGGCTCAATTGCACCTTAATGGGTCTCGACCCATTTTCTGCCCGTTTCTATTTATTAAATCCCTTCTTCGGGTCTATTGGTCTCTCAATACCCATTGGGCTTCGTTCCAAACTCTTTGGATAGCCCATATACTATTTACCGTAATTACTCTAAAATTTCGAATAATATTCCTTTTTATACAGAATTAACCCGTAATTTCCATAAAATAATCGAAACTCTGTATTAAAGGACTCATATTATCGTAATTAAAATATACTTACCCAATATGATGCGAGGTATGAAAATTGGAGCTCAATCGGCTCTTGTTCGGGCTCTGTTGTAAAACTGCACAATTATATATTTAATTTCGGGTTAATTTTTGATTAAATATAATTTAAATAAATTTTTCGAAAATCAAATTGGTCACTTTTGACCTCTTATCAATTACACGAAGTTCGGTGTATCCCCGAAAATTCTTCCTCTTTTTCCTTTTTCTCTTTTTTTCTTCTCTTTCTTGGCTGAACCGGTTTGGTTCGGTTCAACCCGGTTCAGACCGGTCCGGTTCAGTTGGTTCAGTCTGGTTTGGCCGGTTCAAGGCCTCGCCGACCGGTTCTCCATCGGCTTCCACCGCTAGCAGCTTCGCGGGGTCGTCCGATGCACGGATCTAGTCTCGATTTCGCCTGAGGTGGTCAGAAAGTGGCCGGTCCGGCCTCTTCTCCCTTGGCGTCGGTACCCTTTCTCTTTTTCACTATTTTTGGCGCCGTCCGTCTGTTTCGCCGGCCGTGGCCACCACCGATCGCGACGTCTACGCTTGGGGAACCCTTAGCTATGGTCAGTTGGGGCTAGATCGGCGTCGGTTGCTGTCGATCTCTTTTTTCTTCCTCGGGTTCTCTCTCCCTTCGATTTCATCGAATTTTGACGTTGTTGGTACCGCTGGTGGCTCGCACGGGGTCGGTCGCCTCTCGGCCGGGCTCCCTCGATGGATCCCAGTCGCTGGTTGTCAGGACTCGTTCTCAATCTAGGACTTAACCAAAAACCACTACAAATGTTTCGCATTTTTTAACTTACATTTTCTCTCTTCGATGGTTGGGCTGTGATTCGATGTTAGCTTCCTCGCATACCATATCATCCATTATCATAGATACATGTCAATACACTGTTACTCACTGTAGCTTCTTCTATAATACATGTGAGATTACATAAAGTCTACTACAATTACATTCCCCATAATATATATCGTATACATCACTGTGCTGTTTCTATGTTTAGATACATAACCGTACAAAATATGTATACCTGTCGATCGATAGGAGCTAGCAGTGGACTCAGGAATACTATCCCTCAATAGCTCTCACTCTACTGCTGATGCTCTGTAGAGAGATGTAAAGAAAGGGGGGTGAGCATACAACGCGCTCAGTAAGGAAATCAGGCAAACAAATAGATATCTACACTATCTACTCAAAATAATGCTATGCCTTGAAAACATAATTTCCTTTACTCACTTTAAAAGCATGTCTTTAAATATATATATATATATATACTTGTACAGATTAAATCCCATGTACAGAAATCATGCTTTCTTTCTCAAATGTAGGCATGTAGTGCAAAACAATGCATCTTTATAATATCACAATGCCTTTACATAAATCATGCCATGTATGTTTAAATCACAATAAATATGGCATTTAAATCATTCACAACAAAAAATCAAAGTCTGACCCATCCCTCAGGTCTGTCCGCAATTAAATCAGTCAATCAGGTGATATATCATGTGAGACTCTGTGGTGAAAATGTAAATAGTATCCTGGACTATGATCATATCCGACATGTGATCCCAAGAAACACAGATCTCGGTGTGTGGGGAATCACTGCTACAACGGGAGAGGCGTCAGTCCATCACAACCGCCAGCTATATCCTCCTCAACTCCATAACAATACACGGTACAGTGTACTCCATGCCACATGCACGGTACAACGTACACCCGGGGACCCTACATCACAGTCGGGGTGCCTGCCATAGGTCTTAGCCCTTAAAACCATGGAATATCATACCACGTCTCTACTATCCTCATGCGAATTCCTCTCACAGTGTGACACTCAGTCTACACAAGGAAATCAAGCATGGCTTTCAACATGTCTTATATATCACACTACACTGCGTGCCTTTAAGCGCGACTCACAGTCGACACTCTGCTCAAACACTGTTTCACATCACAAACTCAGACTCTAGTGCGAGTAAACCTCCAGCAACTAGGTCAATGCATAGTTCATGTATTAAATCAAGTACGAGCAATAGCTACAGTACCATGCTATGCACAATATCATCAAATCAAGTACGAGTAATAGCTCCAATACTATGTCATGTATAAATCATGAAGAATCGAGTACGAGCAACGCTCCAGCACTCTGTCATGCATCTCATGTAAAACTCGAGTACGAGCTAATTGCTCTAGCACTCTCTCATGCATATATCATATAAAATTGAGTACGAGTAAGAACTCTAGTACTCTATCATGCATGTCATGGAAATCTAGTGCGAATCATAATCCAGCACTAATATATATGGAAAATATATGAAATCCAGTGCGAGCTGTGCTCCAACACGATTCATTCTCACATAATATGATAGATGACTCTTTAAAAAGGGATGATTTATAAAATATCAAAATCAGCACTATAAAGTGTGCTTAATTCACATCAACCTTAAAATCATTAACCCATCTTTTTATTCTTCTGCTAAACAGCAGTAAAACACTCAAAATGGTGGTTTCCATGCTTTTTATAACTTTTCACAAAATTTGACTTTTTGACTAACTTGGGGCAAAATCGTAATTTGTCACTATCGGGTTACAATAATAATTATTCACTTTCTCTGACCCTCAAAGTTTTTAAGTGAATGTAAAAGCAGACGAAAATACGAGCAGGTATCTCTAACTACTCACAAAAATCCCTTACCTGCAATCACTCGAGAAATTTCACTTTCTCTGCGCTACTCGTTTCAACAGTCCGATTTGCTCCTCCAATATTCTCTGGAGCTGCATATAACCATTTATCAGGTTAATTACACTTTTTCTACTGTATTTCACATTAAATAAAGTCCATTTCCCTTAATGGGCTTTAGTAATCCTTAATGGGCCTGACTATGCCTTAAGCCCATATCCATTTTACTATTCATTTTCGTTGGGCCTATTAGGCTTGTGGGGCCCACCAACTCTTATTGGGCTTGTCCTAGACCCATTACATCACATTGGGCCTAAAATATTTGGGCTTGGCCCATTGGGCCTCTCGGCCACATGCCATGGCCGAGAGCTATCCATGCCGTCAGTCATGCCATGGAATGCCGGCCATGTCCCTTTCCTTAGCCAATTCCAACATATGTCACTCTCCTTTCAATTTGGAACAACTTCTATGAAGGATGCAAGTTCCAAATATGCCTAATTCCTAGTGATTTCTAGTGAGATAAAGCTTAGATAATTGTATTTCAATGGTTTCCTTGTTTAGTCAAGAATGGTGTGATGAAGATGACAATGGTGTGGCTGATTTTATAAGCCACTTACTTAGCCATTAAGCCTTACTTTCCAGCCATTATACTTGACTTCCTAAGCCTTAGTCATGAGTCACCTTATGAGTCATGTTTAGGTTTAACTATGGTTAGATATTTATCTCATGGGCTTTCCATTTGGGCTTCTCAGTTTGGGCTTTCTTAATGGGCTTTCGGGCTGAAATTTTCACCATACCTTAGGCCTTTAATTGTCTCAATATTTACCTAATCAATTGGTCCAACAATTCGGTCTAAGGGACTTAAGAATTTCGATATACGTTTAGTATACCTTAATGGGCTTTAAAGTTTTCACCCTAGGCCCATTACATTTTTAACCATTAAATTTAATCCGAAATCCTTCCGAATAAATTTTTCTTACTTCCGGGGATATTATCTTGTATTCTAACTAAGAATATTTTTTTCCCAATTTTTTCTCCATACTTTGGTTAATTTTTAACCATGATTAGTCAACTATGGTAAAAGTCCAATTTCTTAATTATAGTTGACTTTTTCCTTAACCATTGACTAAGTTGACTTTTTCTCAAAATTTTGAAAGTGTCATATCTTATGTCTTACACTCTCGTCTTTACGTTTCAACCGTTCCTGGTAGGTAATTATACCCGAAACACCTTAAATACCTTAACTCGCCAAAAAGGTCCATTTTACCCTTTTTGGTTTTTTCTCTCGTTCTTTGTGTTCGGAACTAAATCAAGCTGACTTTCGTTCATGAGCTCTCTCTCTTTTCTCATTTTAAGTTCTTATTTTCAGTCAGGATGATTCAAATCCACTCGGTTTAGCCTGTGACTCTTATAGCTCGCATTAGGCTTTTTATGTAGCTTTTGTGTGTTAAATCATTTTACTAACACTTTAAATCTAGAATTTACTCTTCTTATGATTCAACTATAATACTAGAGTGTTCATACACATAGGAATCATAAGGTACAAGCTACATAAAATACGGGTCTGACAATCCTCCCCTACTCAAAAAATTTGGTCCTCCAAATTAGAACCAAGTCAGTTATCAAATAGGTGAGGGTACTTCTCTCGCATCAGACTCTCCAGCTCCCAAGTAGCCTCCTCTGAAGTATGATGCTGCCAGAGAATCTTCACTAACCCAATGGTCTTCGATCTCAATACCTTCTCCTTCCTATCCAATATTTGAATCGGTCGCTTAACATATGACATGTCCTCTCGGAGCTCCAAAGGCTCATAACTAATCACATGTGCTGGATTCGAGTGATACTTCCGAAGCATCGATATGTGGAAGACGTTATGGACACCTGATAAGTCCGGTGGCAATGCCAACCTATAAGCCTTATCTTCCACTCGATCAAGTATCTCAAAGGGTCCAATATAGTGAGGATTTAGTTTCCCTCTCTTCCCAAATCTCGCTATGCCTTTAGAAGGAGAAACTCTAAAAAACACGAATTCACTAACTGCAAACTCTAGTGGCCTACGTCTCCTATCAGCGTAACTCTTCTGTCTACTCTGAGCTGTCCTCAGTCTCTCTACTATCAAGTGGATGTCCTCAGATGCTTGTGTAACCATGTCAAGAGTGAAAATCTTACGGTCACCCACTTCTTCCCATCCAATAGGGGAACGACATCTACGGCCATATAAGGCCTCATATGGTGCCATCTCGATACTCGAATGATAACTATTGTTGTAGGTGTACTCGGCTAGTGGCAAGTGGTCATCCCAAGAGCCTCTAAAATCTAGCACACATGCTCTCAACATATCCTCCAGAGTTTGTATAGTCCTCTCTGACTGACCATTTGTCTGAGGATGGAAAGCGGTACTCAAACTCAACTGGGTTCCCAAGGCTTCCTGAAAATGTCCCCAAAAGTGGGAAGTGAAGCGGGAATCCCTATCAGAGACTATGCTCACTGGTACACCGTGTAACCTCATTACCTCGTGTACATACAGTTCTGCTAATGAACTTAGAGTATCAATCGCTCTCATAGCTAGAAAGTGGGCTGACTTCGTCAGTCTGTCGACGATCACCTATATAGCATCATGATTCCTAGGGGTTCTCGATAAACGCATCACAAAATCCATGGTGATAAGTTTCCA
Source organism: Firmiana major (assembly GCA_033439115.1). Classification (NCBI taxonomy): domain Eukaryota; kingdom Viridiplantae; phylum Streptophyta; class Magnoliopsida; order Malvales; family Malvaceae; genus Firmiana; species Firmiana major. Next base: position 49,461,802 of record CM065905.1, read on the forward strand.
TTTCCATGTCGGTATATGTAGAGGCTGCAATAACCCTGCAGGTTTCTGATGCTCTACCTTCACTTGCTGACATACGAGACATTTTGCCACAACGTCTGCTACATCTCTCTTCATACCTGACCACCAGTATACCTTACAGAGGTTCTGATACATTTTGTTACTCCCCGGATGTAACGTATACCTCGATGAATGAGCTTTTGCCAATATCAATCTCCTGAGTCCTGGATCCTCGGGAACACATAATCTACCTCTGAACCTCAGTAGTCTATCAGAACTCAACTCAAAGTCAGTCACTGTGCCCTTCTGCATCTGACCACTCACATCCATACAAAATGGATCAATCTGCTGAGCCACTCTAATCCTATCCAACAGATCCGGCTCCAAGCGTAGACTAGCTATCACATAGCCTGTATCCATGTCAGAAGGCACGACTCCTAAACTGAGGCTAGAAAACTGCTCTAGCAAATCATGTTCCCTAACTATCATATACGATACCATCCCTAGGCTCTTCCTGCTCAAGGCATCGGCTACAACGTTAGCCTTACCTGGATGATAAAGTATGTCGTAATCGTAGTCCTTCAGAAGCTCTAGCCATCTTTTCTGTCTCATGTTCAGCTCTTTCTGTGAGAACAGATACTTGAGGCTCTTGTGGTGGGTAAATATCTGGAACTTCTCGCCATACAAGTAGTGGCGCCATACCTTCAACGCAAACACTACTGCTGCTAGCTCAAAATCATTGGTTGGATAGTTCTTCTCATGATCCTTCAGCTATCTGGATCCGTAAGCAACTACCTTCCCATCCTGCATCAATACACAGCCTAGTCCCTGATACGAAGCATCGGTATACATTGCAAATCCTCTTGAGCTGGTAGGGATAGTGAGAATCGGAGCGGTGGTTAATCGACGCTTCAACTCCTGAAAACTCTTCTCACAATCCTCGTTCCATACGAATGGTACACTCTTTCGAGTAAGACGTGTCAACGGAGCAGCCAACTTCGAAAATCCCTCAATGAATCTCCGATAGTATCCTGCTAAACCCAGAAAACTCCTGATCTTGGTGACTGTCCTTGGCTGTTCCCACTGAACTACAGCCTCTATCTTAGATGGATCAACTGATGCACCATCCCTCGATATAAGATGTCCCAAAAATGAGATCTGTGGCAACCAAAAGTCACACTTACTGAGCTTAGCATATAACTCCTGCTCTCGTAGAGTCTGCAACACGATCCTGAGGTGCTCCTCATGCTCCTCCTTGGATCTAGAATATACCAATATGTCATCGATAAAGACGATAACAAACTGGTCTAAATATGGCTTGAACACATCGTTCATCAAAGCCATGAAAGCAGCTGGAGCATTCGTCAATCCGAATGGCATTACCAAGAACTCATAATGGCCATATCGGGTCTAAAATGCTGTCTTGGGTACCGCTTCACTCCGAACCTTCAGCTGATGATACCCAGACCTCAAGTCAATCTTGGAAAAGACCTGTGCTCCTTGAAGTTGATCTAACAAATCATCAATGCGTGGAAGGGGATACCTATTCTTGATGGTGGCCTTATTCAACAATCGGTAATCTATAGAGAATCGAAGGCTCCCATTCTTGTTCCTCACAAACAAAACCGGTGCTCCCTAAGGTGAAACACTCGGTCGAACAAAACCCCTATCCAATAGCTCTTGCAACTGTCTCTTGAGCTCTTCTAGCTCAACTAAGGCCATGTGATATGGTGGTCTCGAAATAGGCTCCGTACCAGGCACTAAATCTATACAGAATTCCATCTCTCTGTTTGGTGGTAACCCTGGCAACTCATCCGAAAAAACATCTGGGTACTCACTGACCACAGTAATATCTAACAACTTCAATACGCAATGAAACCTTGATATGTTGAAGGTTTTCTAAGCCAGTAATCATATAATAATCATAACTACTCCTTTCATTTATTTTTATTAAACTTTACAACATATCTAGTAGGGTTAGGAAACATAACTGTCTTAGCATAACAATCTAAAATAGCATGGTTTGCAGATAACCAATCCATTCCTAATATTATATCAAAGTCACTCATACTTAGTAATATTAGATTAGCTATCATCTCCTTGTTCCCTACTCTCAACTTGCAGTTATTAAATACATACTCTACAACTTGACTACTATTCATAGGCGTACTAATCAACATCGTCATACATAACAGTGTACGTTCTACGTGTCTTGCTAATTTTCATGCAAATGAAGGCGATACAAAAGAATGCGTGGCACCATGATCTATTAAAACATAAGCTTCAATATCATAAATCAGAATGTTACCTCGTATCACATCCGATGAAGCATCAGCTGTCCCCTGGTCCAAAGCATGTAGTCGCCCTTGACCCATCACTTATTTCCCATTTTCTTCTGCTGTCGCTCTACCTCTCTGAGCAAAAGTACCAGCTGGAGCTCTATCCGGCTCCCTGCCCCTCAGTGGCGCAGTATTAACCATCTCTGGGCAAGCTCTAGCTATATACCCATGTTTCCCGCATCGGAAACACACGATAGGAGTCAACGGACACGGTCTACCTCCATGTTGTTTATCGCATCTTCTACACTGATCGGTAGTAGATCTCTATCCTCCTATGGTAATACTCTTTGCTGGAGCTATGGTCGGATAAGCAGGAGGTCTAGTAAGTCTCTCTCGTGCCTCTTCAACCCGTGATCTCTTACCGAAGAGTTTCCTCCCTCATCGATAACTGAAATCTTTAGCCGGCCTCTTCTTCTGTATATCTCGGCTACGACTAAACTTCCCAAACTTGAAAGCATTCCTCTCATAATCTTGCTCACACAGTTGCACCCTGCGCACTGCTTCCTCATAGGTAGCTATGTCTAATAGAACCAACTTAGACCGCAGAACCGGTCTCAACCCATCGATAAACCTATGGACCTTCCTGGCCTCACTATACATGGTATCTGGGTCATATCTCCATGGGGATAGGAATCTAGTCTCATACTCGTCCACTGATAAACTCCCCTGGTTCAGTCCTAAAAACTCTAGTTGTAGTTTTCGCTGTGTGGTATCGGGAACAAACTGCCTCCTAAAGGCCTCTCGAAATATCTCCCAACTAATGTCTGTGTGTCGGGCTCTCAATATGGGTCAGGTGGACTTCCACCAATGCTTTACAGCTCCCTTCAGTAGGAAAGCAGCAAACGCGACCATCTCCGATGTCGTACACTCGAAGAATCTATAGAGCTTCTCCATCTCCGCCACCCACTCCTCAGCAGCTACAGGGTCCTTGACCCCACTAAAAGATGGAGGTCTAAACTTCTAGAACTCTCGCAACTGATGCAGATCACATCCGTACCCTAATCCACTACCACCTGAAACTGGTGGGGGTGTAGGAGTATCTACCGTCCTCGGTGCATGAGCTGTCTGTGTAGGTGTATCCGAGGCAACTGCCTCTCCTGTCGCAGCTCCTACCTCCTATCCCTGCCTACCTGGCATCATCTGTGCCAACATCTCTATAATCGTCTCAAGCCTACGGTCTAATCTCGTAAAACGCATCTCAGCACACTCGGGTGGCTCAGTAGCACCTGGAGTCCCATGCATAGGTAATGGTTCGGTAGCAGCTCGTCTCTCAGGCCTATCTCCAAGGCCTCGAGCCCTACCTCTCGTACCTCTACCGCTACGCGTATTTACCATATAAGCAAAGTTCCTACATTCGTAATCATGAATTAGTCTGTCTCCTATCTGGTATACACAGTTATATCTAGACACAGCACAGTACTATGGGGATGTACACTTTCCTATTTCCTAACACCAACTCACATCAGACCAACATCGGCTCTGATACCATTCTGTCAGGACCCGTTCTCAATCCATGACTTAACCAAAAACCACTACAAATTTTTCGCATTTTTTAACTTACCTTTCATCTCTTCAATGGTTGGGCTGTGATTCGATGTTAGCTTCCTCGCATACCATATCATCTATTATCATAGATACATGTCAATATACTATTACTAACTGTAGCTTCTTTTATAATACATGTGAGATTACATAAAGTCTACTACAATTACATTCCCTATAATATATATATCGTATACATCACTGTGTTGTTTCTATGTTTAGATACATAACCGTACAAAATATGTATACCTGTCGATCGATAGGAGCTAGCAGTGGACTCAGGAATACTATCCCTCAATAGCTCTCACTCTACTACTGATGCTCTGTAGAGAGATGTAAAGAAAGGGGGTGAGCATACAACGCGCTCAGTAAGGAAATCAAGCAAACAAGTAGATATCTACAGTATCTACTCAAAATAATGTTATGCCTTGAAAACATCATTTCCTTTACTCACTTTAAAAGCATGTCTTTAAATATATATATATATATACTTGTACAGATTAAATCTCATGTACAGAAATCATGCTTTCTTTCTCAAATGTAGGCATGTAGTGCAAAACAATGCATCTTTATAATATCACAATGCCTTTAGATAAATCATGCCATGTATGTTTAAATCACAGTAAATATGGCATTTAAATCATTCACAACAAAAAATCAGAGTCTGACCCATCCCTCAGGTCTGTCAGCAATTAAATCAGTCAATCAGGTGATATATCATGTGAGACTCTGTGGTGAAAATGTAAGTAGTATCCTGGACTATGATCATATCCGACATGTGATCCCAAGCAACACAGATCTCGGTGTGCGGGGCATCACTGCTGCAACGGGAGGGGGGTCAGTCCATCACAACCGCCAACTATATCCTCCTCAACTCCACAACAACACATGGTACAATGTACTCCATGCCACGTGTACGGTACAACGTACACCCGTGGACCCTACATCACAGTCGGGGTGCCTGCCATAGGTCTTAGCCCTCAAAACCATGAAATATCATACCACGTCTCTAGTATCCTCATGCGAATTCCTCTCACAGTGTGACACTCAGTCTACACAAGGAAATCAAGCATGGCTTTCAACATGTCTTATATATCACACTACAGTGCGATCCTTTGAGCGCAACTCACAGTCGACACTCTGCTCAAACACTGTTTCACATCACAAATTTAGACTCTAGTGCGAGTAAACCTCCAGCAACTAGGTCAATGCATAGTTCATGTATTAAATCAAGTACGAGCAATAGCTACAGTACCATGCCATGCTATGCACAATATCATCAAATCAAGTACAAGCAATAGCTCCAGTACTATGTCATGTATAAATCATGAAGAATCGAGTACGAGCAACGCTCCAGCACTCTGTCATGCATCTCATATAAAACTCGAGTACGAGCTAATCGCTCCAGCACTCTCTCATGCATATATCATATAAAACTGAGTATGAGTAAGAACTCCAGTGCTCTATCATGCATGTCATGGAAATCTAGTGCGAATCATAATCCAATACTAATATATGTGGAAAATATATGAAATCCAGTGCAAGCTGTGCTCCAGCACGATTCATTCTCACATAATATGATAGATGGCTCTTTAAAAAGTGATGATTTATAAAATATCAAAATCAGCATTATAAAGTGTGCTTAATTCACATCAACCTTAAAATCATTAGCCCATCTATTTATTCGTCTGCTAAACAACAGTAAAACACTCAAAATGGTGGTTTCCATGCTTTTTACAACTTTTCACAAAATTTGACTTTTTGACTAACTTGGGGCAAAATCGTAATTTGCCACTATCGGGTCACAATAATTATTATTCACTTTCTCTGACCCTCAGGGTTTTTAAGTGATTGTAAAAGCAGACGAAAATACGTGCAGTTATGTTTAACTACTCATAAAAGTCCCTTACCTGCAATCACTCGAGAAATTTCACATTCTCTAAGCTGCTCGTTTCAGCAGTTCGATTTGCTCCTCCAATAATCTCTGGAGCTACATATAACCATTTATCAGGTTAATTACACTTTTCCTACTATATTTCACATTAAATACAGTCAATTTCCCTTAATGGGCTTTAGTAATCCTTAATGGGCATAACTATGCCTTAAGCCCATTTCTATTTTACTATTCATTTTCGTTGGACCTATTGGGCTTGTGGGGCCTACCAACTCTTATTGGGCTTGCCCTAGACCCATTACATCACATTGGGCCAAAAATATTTGGGCTTGGCCCGTTGGGCCTCTCGGCCACATGCCATGGCCGAGAGCTATCTATGCTGTCGGTCATGCCTTGGCATGCCGGCCATGTCCCTTTCCTTAGCCAATTCCAGCATATGTCACTCTCCTTTCAATTTGGAACAACTTCTATGAAGGATGCATGTTCCAAATATGCCTAATTCCTAGTGATTTCTAGTGAGCGAAAGCTTGGATAATTGTATTTCAATGGTTTCCTTCTGTAGTCGAGAATGGTGTGATGAAGATGACAATGGTGTGGCTGATTTTATAAGCCACTTACTTAGCCATTAAGCCTTACTTTCCAGCCATTATACTTCCTTAGTCATGAGTCACCTTATGAGTCATGTTTAGCTTTAACTATGGTTAGATATTTATCTCATGGGCTTTCCATTTGGGCTTCTCGGTTTGGGCTTTCTTAATGGGCTTTCGGGCTGAAATTTTCACCATACCTCGAGCCTTTAATTGTCTCAATATTTGGCCAATCAATTGGTCCAACAATTCGGTCTAAAGGACCTAAGAATTTCGATATACGTTTAGTATACCTTAAGGGGCTTTAAAATTTTCACCTTAGGCCCATTACGTTTTTAACCATTAAATTTAATCCAGAATCCTTCTGAATAAATTTTCCTTACTTCCGGGGATGATTATCTTGTATTTTGACCAAGAATATTTTTTCCCAATTTTTTCTCCATACTTGGGTTAATTTTAACCATGATTAGTCAACTATGGTAAAAGTCCACTTTCTTAACTATAATTGACTTTTTCCTTAATCATTGACTAAGTTGACTTTTTCTCAAAATTCCAAAAGTGTCATATCTTATGTCTTACACTCTCTTCTTTACGTTTCAACCGTTCTCGGTAGGTAATTATACCCGAAACACCTTAAATACCTTAACTCGCCAAAAAGGTCCATTTTACCATTTTAAGCTTTTTCTCTCGTTCTTTTTGTTCAGAACTAAATCAAGCTGACTTTCCTTCATGAGCTCTCTCTCTTTTCTCATTTTAAGTTCTTATTTTCAGTTAGGATGATTCAGATCCACTCGGTTTAGCCTGTGACTCTTATAGCTCACATTAGGCTTTTTATGTAACTTTTGCGTGTTAAATCATTTTACTAACACTTTAAATCTAGAATTTACTCTTCTTATGATTCAACTATAATACTAGAGTGTTCATACACATAGGAATCATAAGGTAGAAGCTACATAAAATACGGGTCTGACACTAGTGGCCCCGTCTGTCGGTGGAGGCAGCCTCGGTTGTCTGCATCCTTTCCAAATCGTGATTTCGTGATTTCTAATATTTATTTATTTATTTAATATTATTATTATTATTTTAATCCTTATTTTATTATTAAAAATCCAAAAATATCCAAAAATATCTAAAAAAAATATATTTAATTCATTAAATCAATGAATGAATTTCTCGGTATTATTTCGACTTTTCGGTATATTTTTTCGATTATTTTCGAGATTATTTCTCGAGGTGAAAATTTTGATTAATTTCAATAAATTTATATCTTGATTAATTTAACCCAAAATTTAATTTTTTCTTCGTTATTGATCAAGATTTCTCAATCTCATATTTTTAAATAAATTTTTTTATCCCGATTAATATCGAATTTCGATCTTTTGACCGTTTTGCCCTTCAACGTGTTCGAAAATTTCATTTCAATCATTTCTTTCACGAACATACTCATTTCGTGTTTTAACTAAAATCGGGTCTTACAAGCTGCACCTAAACCTGAGAATGTTGCATCTGCACAACCTTAACCGGTTAGGCCACGAGATCCTCATATTCAACTAGTACCTCCTCCAGTTGCCCCACAACAGTATGATGATGATGAATTGGGGTATGGATATGACTGCGATATGGAGAGGTTGAGGCATTTCATGGATTTCAAGCCTCATTCTTTTAGCGGGGTAAAGGATTCGGGAGTGGCTGAGGACTAGATCAGTCAGATGGAGAAGTTATTCGACTTCTGTAGATGTTCAGCTACGGAGAGAGTAGCGTTTGCAGCCTTTGTACTGAGAGGCGAAGCAGAGCACTGGTGGAAATCCACCAGGCCTATGTTGAGAGCTTAGGGTATGGTTATCACGTGGGAGATGTTTTTGGGCGTTTTCAGAGAGTAATACATCCCAGATACTGCTCGACATAGGTTGCAGATGAAATTTTTGAATCTAACTTAAGGGAATCGAATAGTTGATGAGTACGAGTCACGATTCACTTCACTAGGCAGATATGATCCAGACTCGATCATGAGAGAGGCTATAAGGGTCCGTAGATTTGTGGATGGACTGAGGCCTTCGATTCGAGCTAAGTTGGCCCTGTTTGATGTCGCTACATACAGAGAGGTTGTGCGACAGGCCCAGTTGTGTGAGCAAGATTATGACCTGTAGAGTTCTTAGTTTAGTTGGGGTAAGGACAAGGGTCCGAGGAAGCTGGGAGATGGCAAGAGTGCCAAATTTGGTCAAAAATTTATGAGTAAGCATTGGAGAGAGGCAGATGAGTTCCAGAAAAAGGCTACTAGATCTTTTATGCCTCTGACTTAGACACCAGCTAGGGGTATAGTGATTGGTGGACCTCGATCTACTACGGATTAGTGCAGAATATGCGACCGATATCATGGTGGTAGGCCCTGTCATCTTCAGAGTACACGATACTTCCAATGTGGCAAGTTCAGCCATTATGTAAAAGAATTTCTAGAGGTTGTTGAGGTAATTCCATAGAGGGGAAAAGAGCCAGAGAGAGTTCCTATAGTTACACCTCCTGAAAGGAAGAGAGCCACGACTGAAGAAAAAGGGAAACAAGTTGTGGGTCAAGGCAGGGTGTATGCGATAGACCAGGCATCAGCTGATACTTCTTCTGAGGTGATAAAAGGTACAATTTTGATCTTCAATTTGGAAGCTATGGCTTTGTTTGATTCTGGTGCTACGCATTCTTTCATATCACCTGCATGGGCATCAAAGTTAACAGGACTTGTAGAACCCACACACTTAAATAGGACTTTGTTAATAAGTACTCCAATGAGAGTTAGCCAATTGGCTGAACAAGTGTATAAGGATTGTAAGGTGATGGTAGGAGATAAGTGTGCGACAGCCAACTTGATCTTGTTAAATATGTATGATATTGATGTAATTTTGGGAATGGATTGGTTAGCTACCAATCATGCTGTCTTAGACTGCCACACTAAGTCTAATACATTTTCTCTACCCAGGAATGTGTTGTAAGATTTTAGAGAAGAAATGAAATCTTGAATTTTGTGACAAGTAAAGTACAACGGTATCAAATGACATGAATGTGGTTTTGAAGGTTTCATTGCTTATGTGGTGGATTTAGACAAAATACATCCGGATATGGAGGACATTCCAGTGGTTCGAGAATTCCCTGAAGTCTTTCCAGACGACCTACCAGGATTACCATCGGATAGAGAAATGGAGTTTGGTATAGACTTAACACCTGAAACTGAACCAATATCCAAGTCACCATATAGGATGGCTCCAGTTGAGCTGGAGGAACTAAGGAAGCAGTTGCAAGATATGCTAGATAAGAGGTTTATAAGACCGAGTGTCTCACCATGAGGAGCTCCAATATTGTTTGTGAAGAAGAGAGATGGGAGCCTTAGGTTGTGTATTGACTATCGAATGTTGAACAAGGCTACCATTAAGAATAAATATCCCTTGTTGTGCATCGATGACCTGTTGGATCAGCTTCGAGGAGCGCAAATCTTTTTCAAGATAGATCTGAGGTCTGGGTATCATCAACTGAAGATTCGAAAGGAGGATGTCCCCAAGACAGCTTTTCGCACCCACTATGGTCATTACGAATTCCTAGTGATGCCTTTCGGGTTGACAAATGCGCCAGCAGCTTTTATGGCTCTAATGAATGAGATATTCAAGCCATACTTGGACCAGTTCGTGAATATTTTCATTGATGATATATTTGTGTATTCAAGGTCCAGAAAAGAGCATGAGCAGCACTTGAGGATTGTTTTGCAGACCCTCCGAGAGAGAAGGTTATATGCTAAGCTTACTAAATGTGACTTCTGGCTAGAGCAGATTTCTTTTCTAGGCCATGTTGTATCGAAAGATGGGGTGTCAGTAGATCCATCCAAGATTGAAGCCGTTGTTCAGTGGGAACAGCCCAATACAGTCACAGAGATCAGAAGCTTTTTGGGTTTGGCAGGTTACTATAGGATATTTGTAGAGGGTTTCTCTAGATTGGCTGCTCCATTGACACGTGTTACGAGGAAGAGTGTGGAGTTTACATGGGATGAAGCATGTGAGAGGCGTTTTCAGGAACTTAAGCACAAATTAACCACCGTGCCAGTTCTTATCATCCTTAACAGTTCAGGAAACTATTCTGTTTATACAGATGCTTTGCATCAAGGACTAGGCTGTGTTTTGATGTAAGATGGAAGGGTAGTAGCTTATGGATCTAGACAGCTAAAAGACCATGAAAAGAACTACCCCACTCATGATTTGGAGTTGGCGGCCGTAGTGTTTGCATTGAAGATATGGTGCCACTACTTGTATGGTGAGAGATTTTAGATCTTTACAGATCACAAGAGTCTGAAGTATCTATTCTCACAGAAGGAGTTAAATATGAGACAAAGAAGGTGGTTAGAACTCCTCAAGGACTATGATTGTGAGATCTTGTACCACCCGGGGAAGGTAAATGTGGTTGCCTATGCATTGAGTAGGAAGAGTCTTGGGTTGGTATCGCATATGATGGTTAGAGAACACGAGTTGTTGGAGCAATTCATGAACCTTAGTCTGGATATGACCCTACCTGAGATTGGCAGCTATGGGATTATTATTAGCTTGAGATTAGAACTAGAGTTGATTGAGAGAATCCGACAAGCTCAGCAAATTGATCAATGGTGTATTGAGGTGACTAGCCAAATCTAGAAGGGTAAGGGTATGGAATTTGAATTGAGTTCAGATGGAATACTAAGGTTCGAAAATAGAATGTGTGTTCCTAAAGATTTAGAGCTGAGGAAGATGATCTTGTCAGAGCCTCACTCATCGAGATATACAATACTCCCGAGGAGTAGTGAAATGTATCAGAATCTCCGGAAGGTGCATTGATGGTCTAGAATGAAGAGAGACATAGCTGAGTATGTCGCTAGATGTCTCATTTATCAGCAAGTAAAAGTCAAACATTAGAAACCAGGAGGATTATTACAACCTCTATCGATACCGATATGGAAGTGGGAGCACGTCACCATGGACTTTGTGATGGGGTTACCGAGAACCCGTAAGAACCATGATGCTATATGGGTGATAGTAGATCGGTTAACGAAATCGACACATTTTTTAGCCATGAGATCTACAGATACATTGAGTGCACTGGCGAACGTATATGTGCAGGAAATAGTGACATTGCATGGAGTCCCAGTGAGTGTTGTTTCTGATTAGGATGCTCGCTTCACTTCCCACTTTTGGAAACATTTTTAGGAAGTGATGGGGACCCAATTGAGGTTTAGCACCGCTTTTTATCCTCAGATAGATGGTCAGTCAGAGAGGACTATACAGACCTTAGAGGATATGTTGAGAGCGTGTGTACTGGATTTTCGAGGCTCATAGGACGATCACTTGCCATTGATTGAGTTTGCTTACAATAACAGTTATCACTTAAGTATTGGTATGGCCCTTTATAAGGCACTATACGGTCGTAGATGTCGGTCGTCCATTGGTTGGGAAGAAGTTGGTGACAGATAGTTGCTCGCTCCCGATTTAGTTAAACAAGCCTCTGAGGATGTTCGGATAATATGTGAAAGGCTGCGAACAGCTCAAAGTTGACAAAAGAGCTATGCTGACAGGAGACAGAGACCACTTGAGTTTGATATGGGTGAGTCCGTATTTTTGAAAGTATCTCCTTATAAGGGAATAACGAGGTTCAGGAAGAAAGGAAAACTAAGTCCTCGTTATATTAGTCCCTTCGAGATTTTAGATTGAGTGGGAGATGGAGCATATAGGCTAGCCTTACCACTTGAACTAGCGGAAGTCCACAATGTCTTCCATGTTTCTATGCTTCGAAAGTACTATCCGGATCCGACACATGTAATTAGCTATGAGCCATTAGAGCTCAAGGAGGACATGTCGTATATGGAGGAACCAATCCGGATATTCAACAGGAAGGAGAAGGTGTTGTGGAACAAGACGATTTCATTCGTAATCCTTTAGAAGCTCTAGTCATCTTCTCTGTCTCATGTTTAATTCTTTATGAGAGAACAGATACTTGAGGATCTTGTGGTTAGTAAAAATCTGAAACTTTTCACCATATACATAGTAGCCCCATACCTTCAACGTAAACACTACTACTGCTAACTCCAAATCGTGGTTCCGATAGTTCTTCTCATGATCCTTCAGCCGTTTGGATCTATAAGCAACTACCCTCCCATCCTGCATCAATACACAACCCAGTCCCTGATGCGAAGCATCGGTATATACTGAAAATCCTCCTGAGCTGGTAGGGATAGTGAGAATTGGAGCAGTTGTCAATCGACTCTTCAACTCCTGAAAACTCTTCTCACAATCGTCATCCCATACAAAAGCTACACTCTTCCAAGTGAGACGTGTCAACGGAGCAGCTAACTTCAAAAATCCTTCTACGAATCTCCGATAGTATCTTGTCAAATCCAAAAAACTCCTGATCTCAGTAACTGTCCTCGGCTGTTCCCACTGAACTACAGCCTCAATCTTGGATGGGTTTACTGATACACCATCCTTCGACACTACATGTCCCAAAAACGAGATTTGTGATAACCAAAAGTCACACTTGTTGAGTTTAGCATATAGCTTCTACTCTCGTAAAGTCTACAACATAATCCTGAGGTGTCTCTCATGCTCTTCCTCAGATTTTGAATATACCAAAATGTCATCTATGAAGACGATAACAAATTGATCCAAATATGGCTTGAACACATCGTTCATCAAAGCCATAAAAGTTGCGGGAGCATTCGTCAATCCGAATGGCATAACCAAGAACTCATAATGGCCATATCGGGTCCTAAACGTTGTCTTGGGCACATCCTCTCTCCGAACTCTTGGCTGGTGGTACCCAGACCTCAGATCAATCATAGAAAAGACTTACGATCCCTGGAGCTGATCCAACAAATCATCAATGGAAGGGGATATCCATTCTTGATGATTGCCTTATTCAACAATTGGTAATCTATACACAATTGGAGGCTTCCATCTTTCTTCCTTACAAACAAAACTGGAGCTCCCTAAGGTGAAACACTCGGTCTAATGAAACCCCTGTCCAACAGCTCCTGTAACTGTCTCTTGAGTTCTTCCACCTCAACTAAGGTCATGCGATACGGTGGTTTCGATATAGGTTCAGTACCAGGCACCAAGTCTATACAGAATTCCATCTCTTTGTCTGGTGGTAACCCTGACAATTCATCCAAAAAGACATCTGGGAACTCACTAACCACAGGAATATCTGCCAATTCTGGATGCACCTTATCCTATCAACCATGTACGCAATGAAACCTTCAACATATTCATCTCTTAGTCAGCATAGTATTTTATAATTCACAAATCATAACTATTACTTTTATTTCTTTGCATCAAGCTTTAGAACATATTTATCAGGGTTAGGAAACATAATTTTCTTAGCATAACAATCTAAAACAGCATGGTTTGACGATAATCAATCCATCCCTAATATTACATCAAAATCACTCATACTTACTAATATCAGATTGGCTGTCATATCCTTTTCCCCTACTTTTAGCTTACAATTGTTCAACACATACTCTACTAGCTGACTATTATCCATAGCCATACTAATTAACATCATCTTACTTAGAGGTGTACGCTCTATATGCTTTGCTAGTTTACATGCAAATGAAGGTGATACAAATGAATGCATGGCACTAGGATCAATTAACACATGTGCTTCTAAATCATAAATCAAGATGTTACCTCTAAATACATCTGATGAAGCATCAACTGTCCCCTGGTCCAAGGCATGTACTTGCCCTCGTCCCATAACTTGCTTCCCTTTCTCCTCTGTCGTCGCTCTCCTTCTCTGAGTAGACGTATCAGCTGGAGCTCTCTCAGTCTCCTTACCCTTTTGTGGGGCAGTTTTAACCATCTCTGGGTAAACTCTAGCAATATGTCCTGGTTTGCCACATCAGAAACACATAATAGGACCCATCGGACAAGGTCTACCACCATGGTATTTACCACATCTACTGCACTAATCAGTAGTAGGCCTCGGTCCTCCAATCACAATGCATTTTATCGAAGCTATAGCCGAGTATGTAGGAGATCTCACCATCTTTTCCTATACTTCCTCGATCCTTGGTTTCTTACCGAAGAGTCTCTTCCCTCATCGATAACTGAAATCTCGAGCACTATCACTGATCTGCGTCTTTCTATCTCTATCTCTACCTTTTCCCACTACTCTGAACTCTGAGGCATTTCTCTCATAGTCTTGTTCACATAGTTGTGCCTTGCGCACTACCTTATCGTATGTAGAAATGTCGAATGGAACTAGTTTAGACCTCAATACTGGTCTCAGTCCATCGATGAATCTGCGGATCTTCCTAGTCTCGTTGTATATGGTATCGGGGTCATACCTTCCCAGGGCTAAAAATCTAGTCTCGTACTCATCCATTGAAAGACTTCCCTAACTTAACCCCAAAAATTCGACTTGCAGGCTCCGCTGTGCCGTATCTAGAACAAACTGCCTTTTGAAGGCATCTAGAAATATCTCTCAACTAATCTCAGTATGTCGGGCTCTCAATATGGGTCTGGTGTACTTCCACCAATTCTCTGTTGTCCCCTTCAGTAGGAACATAGCAAATGCGACCATTTCGAAAGTCGTACACTTAAAGAATCTGTACAACTTCTCCATCTCTCCAATCCACTCGTCAGCAGCAACTGGGTCCTTGACCCCTCTAAAAGATGGAGGTCTAAGCTTCTGGAATTGTCGCAATCTCTCTAAATCTCACCCATATCCCAATCCCCTACTACCCTGAACTGGTGGGGGTATAGGAGTATCTGCAGCCTATGGCATCTCAGGTGTAGGCTGTACAGGAGTGTTAGGTGTAACTGCCTCTCCTGGCGCAGTCTCTGCATCCTGTCCCTGTCTACCTGGCCTAGTCTATGCCAGTATCTCCACTATCATCTATAGGCTACGCTCGATCCGTGTGAAGCGTGCCTCAGCAGTCTCTGATACCTTAGTCTGACCAGTAGTCTCATCTCAGGCCTCCGACCTACCTCTACGGCCTCTAGCCCTACCTCTCACCCCTCTACCACGACTGGTATTAGCCATATAGAATAAATTTCTGCATTCACAACCTTAAATTAGTCTGATTCCCATCTTGTATACACAATTGTCACTGAACAAGCATAGTAATATGGGGATGTACATTTTTCTAAACTAATACCGACTCACATCAGACCAACACTGTTCTGATACCATTCTGTCACGACCTCTTTCCGTGACTTACTAAGACCACTACAAAGTTTTCACTTTTTCTTACCTTACTCTTCACCAACTGTTGGGCTGTGATTTGATATTAGTCATCTCATTCAGACTCACCTTATCATGCATATTACATCATACATACATTTCATCAATTAAATTTATTTACATTGACATAATTACATCCCACATATTACAAATGTGTACATCACTGTGCTTATACATTGTTTAGATACAAAATAGTATGCAATGTGTATACCTTTAGTTCTATGGGAAATGGCAGCGGACACAAGGAATGCTATACCTCAGCCAAACTCAATCTACTGCGGATGATCTATAGAGAGGGGAAAATAAAGGGGGGTGAGCAAACAACGCACTCAGTAAGGAAATCAGGCAAGCAAGTAGATGTCCACACTATCTACTGAAAATAATGTTTTGCCTTTCCTTCTCTCATCTCTAAAGTATGAATCAAAACTAATATAATAGTAGTACAGATTAAATCCCAAGTACTTAAAATCATGCTTATTTATCAAAGGTAGGCATTCATGCAAAACAGTGCATATTTATAATTTAGGAATGCCTTTATAGAAATCATTACCATTTACATACAAATCACAGTAAATATGGCAGTTCACAGCACAACACAAACCGGTTTCTGACCTATCTCTCTCAGGTCTAACCGTATCATGAAAACAAGTGACAAATCATGTGAGACTTAGTGACTAAATGCTATACTCTCCTGGACTATGGCCATATCCTATAATGGTGAAACACCAGGCAACATAGATCTCAGTGTGCAGGTAAGGACTGCTACAACGGGAGGGGGGTCAGTCCATCACAATCACCAGCTATATACTCATCAACTCCACAACTCCACATAACACATGGTACAGTGTACTCCATGCCACACGCACGGTATAACATACACCCGTGGACCCTCTCCTCATAGTCGGGATGCCTGCCATAGGTCTTAGTCCTCACACCATGGATATAAATGCCACGTCTCTAAATCCACGTGCGAACATCTCAATAGTGTGACACTCAGTCTACACGAGGGAAATTGTCACGGTTTTTCATAACATGTCTTATATATCACGTAAAAATACAGTGCGCTCTTGAGTGTGACTCTCAATCAACACTCCGCCTCTTAAACACTGTGTATGCATCTCAAAATATCAAACACTAGTGCGAGTAACCTCTAGCACTAGGTCAATGCATAATTCTCTTTTCAAATCAAGTACGAGCTATTGCTCTAGTACGATATCATGTATAATTCATGAAAAGTCGAGTATGAGCAATGCTCCCAGCACTTTATCATGTAAAACTGAGTATGAGCAAAGCTCCCAATACTCTATATGCATCAATCACAAACTGAGTACGAGCTATTCTCCCAGAACTCTAACATGCATAAAATCGCATTTAAATCTAGTACGAGTATTCACTCCAGTACCTTATGATGCATATCTCAAAATATAGTATGAGTAGTCCTAGCACTTATGGTTTTCACACAAAACCAGATATAAGGTTTATTCAAATCATAACTCACACAAGTAAATCAAATAAGCACTCAAATGTGCTGTTTTCGTATATACATGAAAACATTAGCCCTTCTATCATGCAACGCATGCATTTTGGTCATAAGATACTTCTAAGGCTTTTGCACCCTATTTTTGGATAAGATCACACTTTGTCTCTATCACAACAACATGTCTCTTTAAGGGAATTCATATAGAGTATAATATCAAAACTCTAAATTCAAATGTACGTGTAGCCATCTCTAGCTACTCACGCAATTTCCTTACCTCGAATCACGTCAAGTGACCTCTTTTTCTCGGTGCAACTCACTTTTGCAGTCCGAGCAGCTTCCACGATGATTTCTAAAGCTGTTATCACTTACTCATATTAGTATACCATAATATACTCATCTCATTTATCAATCTCAACTTAACATATCATTACACCATTTTCTCATAATATGGGATTATACCATATTTTCATATAACTATATTCATCACTCCTTATTTCCAATATATGAATTTCATAAGATTAACTTAGAATCTTCCATACATGCATTTTCCATCATTAAATCAATGTTAATACCATTTCCTCATCACTTGCTCATTTTCATGCCAAAACTAGGTCATGCTCATTTTTTCATGATCCTTTCATTTCCAACAATTCATATATATACAAATCAACTCATCAATACACATAGTTTAACAAATATCAAAGTGGTGTATTGACTCTTACCTAGTTGAACTTTCCTTCCTTTTTCACCAAAATGGTAAAATCCTCCTTGCTCTTTCAACTCTTGATTTCAATCTCTTGTTTCCCAGTATGTTGTTCTCTTCTTTGCTAAGAACAACTTAACTCACTTATACCTCACTCAAAATTAACCACAAACTAAAGTTTTCTGGTGTTTCTTGGCTAGGTTTAGGTTTAGTTCTCAAATGGAATAGTAACTCTCGGGGAAATAAAGTACAGAAGTCTAGTATTTATAGAATTATCTCTAGGAGATCGATCTGCTCTTCAATGAGATCGATCTGCCCTGCACTTTTTCCTCTTGAAATCGACCTTCCAAACTTAATGAGATCGATTTGATCCTAGCATGATATCGATCTTAACAACACAGAACCTTAAGGAGATCGATCTACTCTTTCATGAGATCTATTTGTTGCAAGTCAGTAGCTTAAGGACATCGATTTGGCCCTATGGAGATCGATTCCTTCTTCACAGAATGCTTAGCAGATCGATATGCTCTCCAATGAGATTGATCTGTCTCTGTTCCATTGCTCGAATTTGAGCATTTTTAGCTCTTCCAGATCTATCTCTCATCCTATGAGATCGATCTCTCATCCATATTTTTCAGATTTTACTGCAATTTTCTGCAATAAACACACACCAAACTTCATAAATTTTGCTGCCATAGTCATTTTCTCATTCATCCACACTTAAGGCTTGAAAATGACATCCATTCCTACTTCATATACATTGAAACTTGTGTGTGTTCATTGTATAACCAAAGGTATACAATTTACAACTAAATGGAGTATAAAACTTATGCAGCTTATGCATACTTAAATCCATTTTACCACCCTAATCAATTTTCCATATATTCCCATTCATCACATACTAAAGTCCATTTCTTATTATTCATATATAACAAAACTTGTACGTACATCACCAACTCATATTACAAGTGTGTACATTCAATCTATGGACTTTACATCATTCATGGTTCACATAGCATGTACATGTATGTACTTAGAAATGTAAAGCTCTTACACAAAGCTTGCTAACAGTCCATCATTTATAAATCATTAGTATAGAATTTAATACACGAAAACCTTAAAATTTGGTAGCATAACATTCATATTGAAAATAAGTACAGTCTAGCAGATGCATACATGGGCTCATATTAAATATTTGATACAAATAGGAGAGATGTGGCGCAATCCAAAACTCGTCATGGAGCCAGTTACACAATGTAAACACCTATGGATATAGTGACTACCGCCTTATCCTAAATTGATCAGGTCTGAACTAGGGTACTTAAGACGGGATTAAGGTCTACCGTAGTAGGTAGCTTAAAAATCTCAATGCCACAAAGGCTCTCCATGAAGCTGCACCGTAGGGCAATCACATAGAACATCCTACCGGTGCTAGAGGTGGCCTTTATGACCCATAATCTCGATACCACACAGGTATCCCCGTGAAGCACTTGGCACCATAGAGCAAGCACATAGAACTCCTACCGGTGCTAGAGGTGGCTCTCACAGGACATGACTACCACAAAGGCATTTTTGGGGATTGCCCGCATTCTCAAAAATAAACCACCACGACGGGTGTACAATATAAGTACGAAATCACTTTAATTCAAAACCAAAGTTTCGGGAAAGTAAACCATTGATTGTTAAAACGTGCAATATCATTTCAAAACATATAACCATCAATTCGTTTAAAACCTTTCACTTTCCCAAATCATATTCAAAATAGCCCATGCAACAAATTTGTAACATCATGTATAAATGTGCAAAATGATAAATTCAGGTAGTGAAACGTTCGCACTCATTTGGGTTTAACTATTTTTATTTGACATTAAAAATCAGTTTACTTACATATAACTATAACATCATTTTCAGTAAAGCTTGTAACTACGAACAAATGTTATAATATTGGTGAAAATCGAGTAAGCTAGATAACCAGTTTAAAATAAATCCTAACTAAATTAATAGCCTAAGTGTTCCTAGTAAAATTTTAACTTAACCTAAGGTATCCTATTAGTGACAAATTATATAAATCCCTTACTGCAACCGATGCACAACAATTACCCTTATCGCCTTAGGCATGCATATATGTGCCTAAGCTTCCTTGGCACTCGACGAGGCAGTTGCTGCATTTCCACATGTAAAACATTCGGTGATCAGTCTCCATACTTATTTCAGTTTATAATTTACTTAAAACAGTTACAAACCACCAAGTGCTTCATTCTTATGAAAATAAATTTCAAATCTTAACCTTTCCATAAGGTTTTACGTTTAAACAAATCCTTAAACATACATCCATATTCGGCCAGTCCACTATAAGCACACAAACAGATTTCAGCCTTTCATTCTCCCCTAGTTTGCCGAATCCTTTAGCTAGGTTCCCGTCTTATTTTTCCCCCATTTACATCAAGCTTAACATGAAATTATAAACTCATTTATACATTAATTATTTCCATAAAGAACCTTTATTAATCAATCAATTTCAACTAAATTTCCAAATCAATTTCTCTAGTTTGGCCGAAACTAAATCTTCAACATCCAAATCTAAATATTCCTCCATAAAACTAGATGCACAAAATTTCTATACTGATTATATTATAACTTTATAGTTTTAAATCTCTAAAACCCAATATAGCATGAAATCCTCACTTATTTTCATCATGGTCGAGACCTACAACTTAACATCCACACTTATATAGCTTAAGTCTTTAATCATGTAATCATAAAACTATAGTAATCACATTGTAATTTACTGATTTAAACCTTAAATTTCAACTAAACAAATTATCTCTAATTATCTTCAAGTGGCCGAATACCCATTACTTAAGTTTACATTGAAATTTCAACCATAGATGAAATTTAACATGCTAACCAGTAAATTCAACCTAAACATATTCATAAATTTTATCCAAAATATAAGTTTCTAATTTAATTATCAAAATCCCCAATTTTTGCCAAATTACAAATCCCAAATTTTCCTAAATTTTTCAAAACACAAATTTAAATTAATTTCTACAACAATTATACATCTATAACACAATTTACATAAGAATTTAGCTAGATAAAATTATGGCTTTTTTACCTAGGAGTCTACTGGTACAAAAAATGGAGAAGCAAGGAAAAATAGGTTTTTGTTTGGCCGCACTATAAGTGTCAGTGGGGAAGGGAAGGCCTGATGGGATGGTGGTGGTCGTCGGGGTTCGTGGTTTGCGGGGTCGGTGCCTTCTCCGATGGTCGATGGTTCACGAAACAGAGAGGAGAGGCTCGAGTTTTTCGATCATTCAAGAAAGGGAGAGAGAGAGGAAATAAGGGGCTTCGGTCAGAGGGAGGAGACTGTCGGTCGAGTGAAGTCGGGTCGTTAGCTGACGGTGAAGAGGGTGGTCTATAGAGGGAGGGAAAACAAAGGGAGAGAGAGGAAAAAAATTGAAGTGGGGGAATGGCTCAGGTCGCAGAGGGAGAACCCTCATGCTTTCTTCGAGTCTTAGGTAAACCCGTAATAAGATCCATGGTTTTGTGCTCCTACTTGGTACCGGTAAGGGTTGAAGCAAACTTACCGGCCTTTGGTGTTCTACTTTTACTTACTGACACACTAAGTACTTAGCTACAAACTCTGCAACATCTCGTTTCATTTCATGCCACCAATACACCCTTCGTAGATTTTAATACATTTTGGTACTGCCAGGATGCAGAGTGTACTTACTACTGTGGGCTTCAGTCAAAATTAACCTCTATATTAACAATCAACCACTTGTTTAACTAAAAATAATAAAAACGTCTGTAACTTAAATCCAATCGCACTTCAACTGCTCACTTTAATATGTCATTCGAATATAATCGTGAAAACCTCAAAGTTATTGTTCATAACATTATCCAGGATCAATATAATTTCTTGTTCACCAAATTTCTTAGAATAAAATTTTACCGTTTATGACACGAAAACTTTTGGAAAGTTATATTTGTTACTTGAGGATCGATCCTCTAAGGCAAGGGATCGATCCTTCATATAAGATTTCTAGAACTAATGCATTCGGGTATTAAGAGACCTATCTTCTAAGAAGCAGGATGGATCTCTTTCACCTATTTTATGCCAAAAGGTACTTTTTCATGCAAATCGACTTATTTTGGTTTGAAGTTAATAAACACATGTTTTATAAAATGTACGATTTTTTATGATTTAAGTATAAGATCCCACAAAATGCATTTAAGAACTTCATTTTTTTTTTGGAAAATTGCATGATAAACTGTTTTAGGTATTTAAAACAAAACTAACGCATTAAAATGACTTCTCTAAAGATGATTTTTGGCATGTTTTAATGCGGGGGTCACTATGTTTCTGCTATGAAAAAGGATGATTCCATAAGATAACCATCCCATCTATGTATGTGTTATTCTTTGAAAGATATGTTTATGTTTCTTATGTTATGGAATCATGTTAAGTATGTTTATGGATGTTTTAAGAAACTATAGGGTTAACATTTACAGCGTGTTGATGAGGCATCTAACGTCCATCAATGTCATGTTAGCAATTGTGCTTCATGTTTTATAGGGCGTATATCGTTCGCCCTTTATGTGACATTTATGTCTTTATATTTATGTACTTATGGTTGTATGACCTGGACAAGTCAGCAACATTTCCATTACTCATCGGTTCACGAGGGTTGAGGAAACCCTAATCATAAGGGACTTTTGTTTTGGATGTATGTATGATAGACAACGCACTTGGAATCAGATGCCTAATTTTTAACTTATGTTTAAGGTTTTATTAAGCCTATGATTTTAAGCTATGATTTGTAAGCTTATGTTTCTAAGATTATGTTTTGTAAGAATGCATCAGAAGCATGAATTATTTACATGCCTATGCTTTTGTAAGAATATTTATATTATGCTTATGAATAGTGATTTATGAAAATACGTATGCTTTGAAACTGAGTATGTTTGAAAAAGCTGCCTTAAATGTTTAAATGAAGTATGATTGTATGTTTTGTCTCCTCCTTTACATGTACTCTTACTGGGTGTAAAGCTCACCTCCTCATTCTTCCCCACAGGTAAGTTATCGTTAACACCGAAAATATCCCCTTTGAGTAGGCTCGAAGAGTGCTTTCTGCTGCCCACTTAATCTATCCAAAAGGTATATGAGAAGGTATATCTGTAGTTTATATTTCAGACAATTATCGCACAGTCCACATATATGTACTTTGGGATGTAACCTTAGGATATAATAGGTATCAGTCTGAATCTATATCCTATAATTAAGGTGTGATGTATAAATCTATTTAAATATAATTATGTTCTTATATAGTGCAATTGATGGTTGACACATGATTATATTGAAATAGATGAATAGCATGCATGCATGTTGGAGTTAATCATGGATTTACATCACACACATTTGAGTGGGACTATTGAGTTGATTAAATAAGATTAAGGAAAGTAAGTAGGCGCTACACTGAACGTAGGCAAAGATAAGTAAGGAAAAGAAAAATTTAGTCTAATTTTCTTTGATTTCAGGTTGTTACAATCCCCTGCCTCAAAAGAACTGATCCTCAAATTGGTAGAATGCCTTGAAGACAAAATACCCAAATTTTATATGAAAGCGCAGATGGATCGATTCCCTCATAAAGGTACTAATCCGCTTATTCAAAAATGTGATTTTGGGACATTTTTAAGTGAGAAGATCGATCCACTCAATAAAAGGGATCGATCCCTTAGTGGTTTGAAGCTTTAAATTGTGTTTTAAAAGACACGAGAGCTGAAAATTAACAAAGAAAACTCGATAGGAAAAGAAAGAAAAGAAAGAAAAAGGGAAGAGATGAGAAAAAAAAGAGGAAAAAAGAAATAAGAAAGAAAAATAGCTCACAATACTACAACTAATTTTTCTTCTCATCCTCCTCTTCAATATATCTTAATTTAGGGTTTAAAGGAAACCATTTAGAGGTTGAAATCTTAGAGAGAAGTTCAACCATTGATGGTAAGTTAGAGAGAGAAAGTTTGAGATCTTCGTGAAATTGATATATGTGATGTTTTTGAGGTTTTTTAAACTTGATTATGTGATTGAGTTTTTAGAAAACAACGTGGAAGGTCTCTTTAGACCATTTTTAGGGTTTCTGTTTACAAGGGGAAAATAATGTGAGATTTTTTGTAAGACCTACATTTAATTATGATTCTTATGTGTAAACATTTAATTATGTTACTTGAGTCATAAGAAGAGAAGAGACATTTTTGAAATGAAAAATGCAAACGAAAAGAATCAATGCATAAAAGTAATGAAAAGGCCAAATAAGGGCTATAATGGCCACGGGTTAAACCGAAGGGATGCCAACCATTATGATTGAAGATAAGAACTTAAAATATGAAAAAAAGGGTAGTTCAAGAAGGAAAGTTGGTTTGGTTTGATCCCGAATATATCAAAGTAGTGGAAAAGCCCAAAAGTGCTAAACGAGCTCGAAATAGACCGTTCGAGGTGTTTTTAGCTATTTTACATCCTGTAAATGACCAAAACGTAGAGATGAGAATGTTAACCATGAAAATTGACACTTTTGGATTTTTGAAAAAAAGTCAAACGTGGTCAATGATCGAGAAAAGTCAAAGTTAGTTGGAAATGTTGACTTTGACCTTAAATAACTAACCATGGTTAAAATTTAACCCAACCAAGGTTAAAAAGTGGGGAAGAATTTTTTTAGCTAAAACACTCGATCTTCAACTACTCAAACATAGAAAATTAATTTAATCAAAATTTGAATTAAATTAGAGGGGTAGAAATCGATGGGCCAACAAATGGAAATTTTAAAGCTCATAAATGTGGATTTAGCATGAGCCAAATTTTGCAAGCCCAATGGGCCAAACTATTAGGCCATTTGATGGACCCAATATTAAGAAAATTGAAGGCCCAAGTTGTGGTGAAAATTCCAACCCAAAAGCCTAAAAGAAAAGCCTAAATCGAAGCCCAAAATGGAAAGCCCAAAACTAAGCTCTTTAGTGAAATGTCCAAGCCCAAAATTACCAAGCCCAAAACCAATGCCAAGCCCAAATGGTGGGCTGAAAATTAATAATAAATGGATGAATTTGCTAAGTAAAATACCAGCCAAGCCAAGTCTTCTTCTCCCTTGCAAGTTTTGGCTAAGAAAGAACAAACACCATGGAAACCTAACTTTCAAGTTTTCTCAAACTAGAAATCACTAACCTAAAGACATATTTAGAACAAGTGATCTGTATGAAAGTTATTCCAAATTGAGAGAGGATTAACATATCTTGGAATTAGCCATTAAGGATCATTTTGAGCAACCTAAAATCCTTGGAAGTTTCGACCAATAAGAGAAGTATAAGTTCGCTCTGAAGATTATATTGGGAGCTAAACGAACTGAGTGATCAACATTGTCGAAAAAATGAGCACGCTCGACGTGATTCGAGGTAAGGGAATTTTACGAGTAGTTAGAGATACCTGCACGTATTTTCAAGGGTATTTACATTCACTTAAAAAGTCTGAGATCATAGAAAGAGAATAAAAATTATAAAGACCTGATAATGGTAAATTACGATATTACCTCTATTAAGGGAAAAATTCCAAAAATGGGGAAAAGTTGCAAAAAGCATAAAAAACATATTTTTGATTATTTTTATCTGTTGTTTAGTAGAAACATAGATGGATGGACTAGTGTTTTCACAAATTACACAAAATAGCACAATTATGGTGCTGATTTTGATTATTGACATAATCTCTTTGAAATGAGTCATTTATCAAGTTTGTGTGGAAACAAATCGTGTTGGAGCACTACTCGCATTGGATTTTAAATGGTTTCTGCATGAAAAAGTGTTGGAGTGTTACTTGCACTAGATTTCACATGATATGCATGACATAGTACTGGAGCATTGCTTGTATTTAATTTTAAATATGATTTACTCATAACATGGTGCTGGAGTGTTACTTTGTACTAGAATTTATATGAAATATGCATAAATCGTGTTGGAGCGGGGTGTTGACTTGTCGTCACTTTCAAGGCTTTCATTGTGGTTTAATATACATGAACCCGTGTTGGAGATTACTCACCGTGGATTTGATTTAACATGCTTAAGGTCGTGCTGAATGCCTCACGTTGTCACGCCCCGGAAGTGCGGAAAATAGGGCTAATTTAAAACTTTTTATTTATTAATTCATAATTAAGGGTGCATTCCTGTGCAGTGTCATACATCATCATAAGTATCATTCCTCAGGATCTCATCATGATATAATAAATATTGTATTATACCCATTACTCGATTACAAGTTAATTAATCCTAATACATCCCATACAATGTTATACATCAAGTGTCTGCAATTACAGTAATTGTCTGGGTACATGAAAAGATAAAAGATACCTCAAAATACAATATATGGCCTGGGGCTCAAGTCCTCCACTAGCCACTACTCTGTACGTCGCAGGGAGATCCTTTTTCACTTGAAGAACTCTGGGGGGAAAGAAAACAGGGTTAGCTTCTAAATCGCTCAGTAAGGGGGGTAAGGGACTCATTTCATAAACCAAAATGCACATCACAAAATATTTATTTGTATGTGAAACTCATTTGAAAACCATAGCATGAAAGTACTCAAAATGACATTCTCATGTCTCAAATCATGTGAAAACATTAAGTAAAAAGGCTCAGTCTAGAGCAATAACAAAGCAGTGAAAACAATGCGATAAACGCTTTCTCAATGAACGTGATAAAATCACTGAAATAGTAATGCACGTGGCATAGCCACTAAACACACGTGGCATAGCCACTGATTTAAATTCACACGTGGCATAGCCACTAAACACACGTGGCATGGCCACTGATTTAATTTCACACATGGCATAGCCACTTTTTAATTTCACACGTGGCATAGCCACTAAACACACGTGGCATAGCCACTGGATAGGGTTTCACGTGGCAACGGCCACTAATTAGGGGTTCTCACGTGGCAACGGCCACCAAATGGGGTATCACGTGGCAACGGCCACCAATGGGGTTTCTCACGTGGCAACAGCCACCAAATGGGGTATCACGTGGCAACGGCCACCAATGGGGTTTCTCACGTGGCAACGGCCACCAAATGGGGTTTCACACGTGGCAACGGCCACTAAGTATACGTGGCACAGCCACAGAATGGGTTATTCTCACGTTACCAGAACGGAGAAGAAATCGGGCTTACATGCTACCAGAGCAATGCCCGGTGTGTACTCAAAATTACACACCTAAGTCTTATCACACAAGACTGGTTTGCCTTCACGTAGAACTCATAGTGGTTTTTCTCTCATAAAACTCATTTGAAAACTGTTTTGTACTCAACACAAAACATACTAAAACCGAGTTCCAACCGGCAAAACACGCACACATTTCTCAAATCTCGATATTGCCTTAACGTAGAGCCCAATTCATTACTCACACAAATTCGACGGTTTATAAAGCAATTTCACACTCAGCTTATAAACGCATAAAACAATGGGCTCCAACCGGCTATAAAAATTGTGTGCAATTATAACTCAACATAACACTCAACATGCTTGTTTTATAAACTACAAATCATACTATAATAGTTTACAAATCACATACACAAATGGTTTAGATTTCCCTTACCTCTTTGCACCTCGTATAGTGCAATCGTTTCCCCTGTATCACGGACTAGCCTCGCATTCCACTCTGGAACTCCCGAGCTGTCCAAACGATGTTAAAACATCAATACTCAATTATCTCATAAACCTCAATTCTCAAAATCGAGCATAATTGCTCATAACACCTCAAATCTCTTGATTCTCGTAACTCTACCCCAAACTACACTCTCATTCACGACATCTCAACGTCCTACATTTCTCATGTCAAATCATCTACGCTAAGTCACCACATTGTCTAAATTTCCATTTATAGCTCAAAATTCTCAAAATTACCAAAATTACCAAATATCAACATTACTCCAACTACATTGTAATCTCATCAATCCCTAATCATTTTTTAGCTATTTCAACGCAATGACAACCACCAATATCATCAAAATCAGCTTAAATATCAAGATCGAGGTTTAGAAATTACCCAAAGCTTGTGAGACGCACAACCCGTTCCTCGATCCGATTCGTCCTTCGATTTCCAAGTATGTTGTTCTCCCTTTGATGAGGAACAACTTTCCTTCTTGCCACAACTCTTGATTTGGCCAAAAATGGGTGTTTTGGATGAGTGAGAAAGTTAGGTTTTCGGTGGAAATGGGGTTGGAAGAGAGAGAAAGTGAAATTGCAGGAGAAAAATAGGGGTTCCTTATATAGACTGGAGGTAGGAGATCAATCTGCCTCTTGATGAGATCGATCTGCATTTGAATTTTTGGGACGATTTGGGCAATTTTATGCCTAGGAGATCGATCTATCGAGGGGTGAGATCGATCTCTTTATGGCTTTATGAGATCGATCTGCTCCTTGAGGAGATCGATCTTCTCCCAAACAGAATCATTTGGAGATCGATCTCTTCCTCATGAGATCGATCTCCTCTAAAATAGAATCATAAGGAGATCGATCCTCTTCCATTGGAGATCGATCTGCTCCTTAAATTCCTCCTTCCTCGTCATTTATAACCCACCAGATCGATCTCTCCTTCTCCCAGATCGATCTGCTCCTTAAATTCCTCCTTCCTTGTCATTTATAACTCACCAGATCGATCTCTCCTTCTCCCAGATCGATCTGTCCTCATAGTTTCACATTTATTTTAAACACTTAACATGTAAATCTCCAATTATCATTCCTCAATTCACTTAGCTCAATAAATTACACTTCAAATTATTATTACATCAATAAATATGTCTAAAATTCTCAGATCTCACACATGTATACTGTGTCACACGGATGAGATGCTCGCACGACTGATTTGAGAATGGCATGGGTGATTGACATGAGATAGGGTCTATGGAGTGCGCTGTATTGTGTAATCTTCGAACTAGATGAGTCTTCAGACTGGATTATATTATATTATAGACTGGTAGGGAGGATTTGACCCACCTACCGTTACAGTAGTGATGCCCGGCACATTAGGTACCGTGTAGCCTAGGATCACCGATTAGGATATAACCATAGTTCCTACATGATTACTGCAATAGCTGCCAAATCTCGAATGCTTAGAATGTATATAAATACATGATTTAATGTGATTTTATGAATCAAGGTATCCCGAGGGACGACAAGAGCCTTAATATATGTGGAATGAAATGCATATTTTGAATGATTTTATGCGAGTTAAGGTATCCCGAGGGACGGGAGGAACCTTAATAATTGTTGAATGAAATTCATATTTGAAATGATTTTACATGGATTAGATAGCCTGAGGGAAAGGTTAAGCCTTGATCATTGTTTTAAACACAGTAAATGTGAAAATACATGTCCATGAATGAATGGCATGGAATGCCCTTTTGTACGTGATGTTTATGTTACATATGTTTATAAATGCAAAACATGCTTTTAAAACGTGATATGGAAATAATATGATTTAAAGCACAACATTTTGTTCATGTAGATAGTGTAGTTATCTACTTGCTTGCATAATTATTTTACTGAGCTAGTGGCCTCACCCTTTCATTTTTCTCCTCTCTACAGAGCATTTTCAGTAGCTAGTGAGCTACGAGGACTCGCATTCTGGTATTCGCTGCATTTCCATCGATCGAAAGGTATACACATTCATATAATGTTATACCTAAACATGTAACAACACAATAATGTAAACAGATGTAATATCGATGATGTAAATGTATGTAAACATGTGTAAGCTCACTTATGAGATGAAAATAGTTACAATCGATCAATAGTTTATATTGACATGTATGTGTGATAGAGAAATGGATAATATGGTAAGTAAGGATGATGTGACTAATACCGAGTCATAGCCCAACTATTAATGGCAGAATGGTCACAAAGAGAAAGAGGTAAATAAAAAGCAAAAAATTTGTAGTGTTTTAAGTTAAAAGGAGGTTATGACAGAAGTGGTATCAAAGCTGAGTTGGTCTGATATGAGTCGGTGTTAGTGGTTAGAAATGTTTACATCCATATATTATTGTGCTTTGTTTAGGTACAAATGTGTATTCTGAGATGAGATTTGAATAAGCAATGGTTGTGAATGCAGGAATCTAGTCATTATGGCTAATGGTAGTCATGGTAAAGAGGCTAGAGGTCGAGATAGAGGCTGTAGCAGTAGGCCTGAGAGCTGAGATGAGTCTTCATCTGATTATGCTTTACAGAGTCTCACGAAGGACCAGAGAGTACTGAGGCATGTTTTACAAGGATAGGGCATAGTCTGGAGACTATGATGCAGTTGTTCGCTCAGGCTATGCAAGGTAGGTAGGGTTCGGATGTATAGATTGCTACTGGATAGACAGCTGCTCCTGATACACATGTACAGCCTACACAGATATGATAGACTACAGATACTCCTACACCCACACTAGTTCAGGGTGCGTCTTTGTGAGATCTGAGAATTTCAGACATATTTTAATTATGTAATATGAACTTGAAGTGTAATTTATTGAGTTAAGTGAATTGGGGAATGATAATTGGAGATTTATATGTTAAGTGTTTAAAATAAGTGTGAAGTTATGAGGACAGATCGATCTGGGAGAAGGAGAGATCGATCTGGTGAGTTAAAAATGACAAGGAAGGAAGAATTTGAGGAGCAGATCGATCTCCAATGGAAGAGGATCGATCTCCTTATGATTCTGTTTGAGAGAAGATCGATCTCATGAGGAAGAGATCGATCTCCAAATGATTCTGTTTGGGAGAAGATCGATCTCCTCAAGGAGCAGATCGATCTCATAAAGCCATAAAGAGATCGATCTCACCCATCGACAGATCGATCTCCTAGGCATAAATTACCCCAAATCGTCCCAAAATTCAAATGTAGATCGATCTCATCAAGAGCCAGATCGATCTCCTACCCTCAGCCTATATAAGGAACCCCTATTTTTCTCTTGTAATCTCACTTTCTCTCTCTTCTAACCCCCATTTTCACCGAAACCTAGCTTTCTCACTCATCCAAAACACCCATTTTCAGCCAAATCAGAAGTTGTGGCAAGAAGGAAAGTTGTTCCTCATCAAAGGGAGAACAACATACTTGGAAATCGAAAGACGGATCGAATCGAGGCGTGGGTTGTGCGTCTCACAAGCTTTGGGTAATTTCTAAACTTCGATCCTTATGTCTGAGATGATTTTGATGATAATGGTTGTTGGCATTGTGTTGAAATAGCTGAAAAACGATTAGGGATTGATGAAATTGGAATGTGGTTGGAGTGATAATGATATTTAGCAATTTTGGGAATTTGAGCTATATATAGAAATTTAGACAATGTGGTGAATTAGCATAGATAATTGGCATGAGAAATGTAGAACTTTGAGATGTTATGAATGAGAGTGTAGTTTAGGGTAGAGTTACGAGAATCAAGAGATTTTAGGTGTTATGAGCAATTATGCTCGATTTTGAGAATTAAGGTTGATGAGATAATTGAGTATTGATGTTTTAACATCGTTTGGACAGCTCGGGAGTTCCAGAGTGGAATGCGAGGCTAGTCCGTGATACGGGGGAAACGATTGCACTATACGAGGTGCAAAGAGGTAAGGGAAACTAAACCATTTGTGTATGTGATTTGCGAACTATTATAGCATGAATTGTGATTTATAAAACAAGCATGTTGAGTGTTGTGTTGTGATACAATTGCACATGATTTTTATAGTCGGTTGGAGCCCAATGTTTTTATGAGTTTATAACTGGGCTTTACGTTAAGGCAATATTGAGATTTGAGAAATGTGTGCGTGTTTTTCCGGTTGGGACTCGGTTTCAATATGTTTTGTGCTGAGTACAAAACGGTTTTCAAATGAGTTTTATGAGAGAAAAACCACTATGAGTTCTACGTGAAGGCAAACCAGTCTTATGTGATTAAGACTTAGGTGTGTAATTCTGAGTACACACCGGGCATTGCTCTGGTAGCATGTAAGCCCGATTCTTCTCCGTTCTGGTAACGTGAGAATAACCCATTCTGTGGCTATGCCACGTATACTTGGTGGCCGTTGCCACGTGAGAAACCCCCTTTGGTGGCCGTTGCCATGTGAGAAACCCTATTTGGTGGCCGTTGCCACGTGAGAAATCCTATTTGGTGGCCGTTGCCACGTGAAAACCCTATTTGGTGGCCGTTGCCACGTGAGAAACCCTATTTGGTGGCCGTTGCCACGTGAGAAACCCTATTTGGTGGCCTTTGCCACGTGAGAACCCTAATTGGTAGCCGTTGCCACGTGAAACCCTATCCAGTGGCTATGCCACGTGTGAATTTAAATCAGTGGCTATGCCACGTGTGTTTAGTGGCTATGCCACGTGTGAATTTAAATCAGTGGCTATGCCACGTGTGTTTAGTGGCTGTGCCACGTGCATTATTATTACAGTGATTTTATCACGTTAACTGAGAAAGCGTTTATCGCATTATTTTCACATGCTTTGTTATTGCTCTAGACTGAGCCTTTTTACTTCATGTTTTCACATGATTTGAGACATGAGAATGTCGTTTTGAGTACTTTCATGCTATGGTTTTCAAATGAGATTAATGAGTTTACATACAAATAAATATTTTGTGATGTGCATTTTGGTTTATGAAATGAGTCCCTTACCCCCTTTACTGAGCGATTTAGAAGCTCACCCTGTTTTCTTTCCCCCCAGATTTCTTCAAGTGAAAAGGGTTTTTTGCGACGTACGGAGTAGTGACTAGTGGAGGACTTGAGCTCCAGGCCATATATTGTATTTTGAGGTATCTTTTATCTTTTCATGTACCCAGACAATTACTGTAATTGCAGACACTTGATGTATAACATTGTATGGGATGTATTAGGATTAATTAACTTGGAATTGAGTAATGTATATGATTCAATATACACTATATTATGATGAGATCCTGAGGCATGATAATTATGATGATGTATGACACTGCATAGGAATGCACCCTTAATTGTGAATTAATGAGTAAAAAGTTTTAAATTTGCCATATTTTTCGCATTTTCGGGGCGTGACAGAGTTTTCTTGGTATCAGAGCTTAGGGTGTCTAGTACTGTCAGTGTCGGTTAAGTGGAATAGAATACATCCCAAGTGTCTGTAATAGTCTGGTCATGAACTGAAATTGAGGATTGAGATTTCAATCGATTCTGATATGTACGCACATGAGACGAGTTAAGATAGAGAATGAGTGGACGACGAGGTCGTTCAAGGAGGCAGGCAGAGTCCCCTCCGCCACCTATCCCACAACCAGAGAGTCCTAACTCTCAATTTAATCGGATTGAGACCGATGTGAGTCAAGGTTTTGAGCAGATGGCAGCGTTATTCGCGCAACACTTTGGAGTTAATGCCTCGGGTACTACTCCTACACCACCACAAGGACCTCCCATACCCCCAATACCTCCCGTCACTCAGCCTGATGATAGAAGTGTGGTCCGACTGAAGGATTTTCTGAAGATGAATCCACCCGTGTTTAGGGGAAAGAAGGATCCTACAGAGGCTGAGAAGTGGCTGACGGAGTTGAGAATTATATTTGATTATCTGGGGTGCACCGATGCTGAGAGGGTTAGTATGAGTATCTACATGTTGAAAAGGAGAGCTCGAGATTGGTGGGGTACTACCCAGGGTATTCTGATGTCCCGCCAGGATGTGATTGGTTGGGAAGAGTTCCAGATAGCCTTTAGGACCCAATATGTACCACGAGCCGCCCAGAGAAAGAAATAGGCCGAATTTTTGAGTTTGGTACAGGGTGACATGTCTGTGGATGACTATGAGAGTCAATTCACCGCGCTATTGAGATATGACCCAGAGACCTTCAAGAATGAAGAGCTCCGCACAGAGAAATTTGTGTGTGGATTGAAGCCCATCATCAGAGATAGATTGATAGGGCTATGTATTACTGAGTTTGGAGATGCTCTGAGACGAGCATAAGAGATTGAAAGAGGAATTGAAATGGTACAATCCCAAAATAAGCTCAGAGTGGTGAATAGAGATAAGGACAAGAGGCCAGCGATTTTCCAAACAGAGGCTCGGAGAGGTTCCTTCAGAAGAGGAAGGATTGAGGTACAGAAGGGCAGATTAGAGAGACCCAGAGGGTACCCTAACATTAGAGAGACCCCTCGAGATGTCAGGCCAGAGACAAGGTTTTGCAGAAATTGTGGCTGAATGCATGAGGGAAGTTGTACTGGGTCGATCCATGGATGTTTTAGATGTGGAGACATGGGTCACATGGTGAAGGATTGCCCTCAACCTCAGAAACCACATGTATTGGAGCCCACTAGACAACAGCCTCAGAGAGTGAATCCCCCGAGACGGGCCACTGCTACAGAGAAAGGAAAGAGACCTGTTACCCAGGGACGCGTGTTTGCCCTAGATAAGGAGACTGCTGACACTTCTGCAGAAACTATAAGAGGTACACTCTCTGTCTGTAATTATGAGGCTCATGTGTTGATTGATTCAGGATCCACGCATTCATTTATTTCTGAGCATTATGCATGTAGATTAAACTTGAAGTTTGAACATCTAGAATACATACTACATGTAAATACCCCTGTGCGTGAATCCCAGAGAACTGAGTTAATCTGTAGAGGGTGTGAGATAAAGGTGGGAGATAGAGTGATGTTAGCAGATCTAATCATGTTGAATATACATGGATTTGATGTAATTTTGGGAATGGATTGGTTGGCAACCAATCGAGTGAGCTTAGATTGCTACACTAAGATTATAACTTTCTCCCTACCTGAACCTTACAGTGTACGATTGAGATATTGAGGAAATGAATATGTGGAATTCTAGTAAGTAATTTGAGAATTTAATATTATTTTGGAGAATATTAAATATGATTGTTCATTTGAAGGTTATGAGACACTCATCTCAGACGATGAGTGGGAACATCCGAGGATTGAGGATATACCTGTGGTTTGTGAATTTCTGGATGTTTTCCCAGATGAATTACCAGGTTTACCACCAGAGAGAGAGCTGGAGTTTACCATTGATTTGGTACCAGATACTCAGCCGATCTCTAAACCTCTCTATAGGATGGCATTAGTGGAACTTGAGGAATTGAAGAAACAACTACAGGAGTTATTGGATCAAGGGTTCATTAGGCCCAGTGTTTCACCGTGGGGAGCACTGGTTTTATTTGTCAAGAAGAAGGATGGTAGTCTCAGATTATGCGTAGACTATCAGTTGTTGAATAAAGCCACGGTGAAGAATAAATACCCATTGCCCAGGATTGATGATCTACTTGATCAGCTAAGAGGGGCATCAGTCTTTTCTAAGATTGATTTGAGATCGGGCTATCACCAATTGAGGATCAAGGAAGAAGATATTCCAAAGACGGCCTTCAAGACAAGGTATGGCCATTATGAATTTCTGGTGATGTCCTTTGGATTGACGAACGCCCCTGCAGCATTTATGAGATTGATGAACGAGATGTTCAGAGACTATCTGGATAAATTTGTGATAGTCTTTATTGATGATATCTTGGTATACTCTCAATCGTATGAGGAGCATGCACAGCATTTGTGGTTAGTACTACAGATACTCCGAGATAAGCAATTATATGGAAAGCTTAGTAAGTGTGAGTTTTGGCTGAACCGGATAGCTTTCCTTGGTCATATAGTCTCAGAGGAAGGAGTATCAGTGGACCCAAGCAAGGTGGAGGCTGTGCTTAATTGGGAGAGATCGAGGACAGTTACTGAGGTACGAAGCTTCCTTGGTTTGGCAGGGTATTACAGAAGATTTGTGGAAGGATTTTCAAGGATTACCGCCCCTTTGACTAAGCTCACGCGCAAAGAGACTCCATTTATATGGACTGATCAATGTGAGCTCAGTTTTCAGGAATTAAAGAGGAGGTTGACAGCGGCACCTGTGTTAACTATTCCTGAGGGATCAGGAGGATTCTCGGTGTATAGTGATGCATCTCATCAGGGATTGGGGTGTGTGCTTATGCAGCACGGAAGAGTGGTCGCATATGGATCACGACAGCTGAAAGACCATGAGCGAAATTACCCCACGCATGATTTGGAGTTAGCCGTTGTGGTGTTTGCTTTGAAGATCTGGCGACACTACTTATATGGGGAAAGATTCCAGATCTTCACTGATCACAAGAGTTTGAGATATCTCTTTGATCAGAAAGAGTTAAACATGAGACAAAGGAGATGGATGGAACTCCTTAAGGATTATGACTGCGAGATTCTATATCATCCGGGTAAGGCGAATGTGGTTGGTGATGCCCTGAGCAGGAAGAGTATGATATCTGCTATGATGATCAGGGAATAGGATTTACTGGAGCAGTTCGCCGAACTTCGGATCAGAGTTAAAGAGATAGAGACTGGATTTGTGGCTAGCTTGCGAATAGAGCCCAGGATCATGGATCAGATTAGAACTGGGCAGGAGTGCAACAACAAGGGTGTTAGTCCCAAGTTCGAGCCTCTGGGGATGCGAAAGAAAACCTTGAGGGGCCAGTGGGCTGCCAAAGAGGACAGTTCGGATGAGTGAGGGCTTGGTCGGCCCAGGGAGCCAGTGGGCGGCCCTGTGGAGGCTGGACCTCACAGTCTTCTCCAGTTACTCCACAGCAGAGTGGTAGTGATTTATGTTATGATTGTGAGCTGGATAGATTACGACAGTTCCAGAAGTTTAGACAGTTGTCATTTAACGGGGTAAATGACCCAGTTGTTGCTGAGGACTAGGTAAATGAGATCGAGAAGCTATACTGATTCTTTCGATGCACGACAATCGAGAGGGTAGCCTTTGTCGTCTTCAT
This sequence comes from Firmiana major, assembly GCA_033439115.1. NCBI lineage: Eukaryota > Viridiplantae > Streptophyta > Magnoliopsida > Malvales > Malvaceae > Firmiana > Firmiana major. The sequence goes on from CM065905.1 coordinate 49,498,398, forward strand.
GCTGAAGGGAGCGATAGAGTATTGGTGGAAGTCCACCATACCGATTCTGAGGGGCCAACATTTTGAGATTAGTTGAGAGATCTTTTTGGATGTGTTCCAGAGGCAGTATGTTTCGGATACAGCCTAAAGGAAGCTTCAGATTGAGTTCATGAGTTTAGTCTAGCGGAGCCAAACCATCGATTAGTATGAGTCGAAGTTCATATCCTTGGTAAGGTATGACTCAGACACGCTGAGTAGTGAGACTAAGAAGGTTTGAAAGTTCCTAGATGGATTGAGACCAGCTATCAAGTCCAAACTAGTTCCGTTAGATATCTCTATGTATGAGGAGGCAGTGTGCAGAGCACAGCTATATGAGCAGGATTATAAGCAGAATGCTTTTGAGTTTAGGAAGGTTAGCAGAGTTAGAGATAGAGACTGAAAGAGATCAGTGAGTGATAGAGGGTTTGGTTATCGAGGAGGATGGAGACTTTTTAGGAAAAGGCCAAGGATTGAGGAGATACGAGAGAGGACTGTTCAACTTCATGTGTATCCAGCCATAGCCCCAGCGTAGGGCATAGTTATTGGAGGACACGAGCCACTATAGATCAGTGTAGTAAGAATGGTAGGTACCATGGTAGTTGGCCTTGTCAAGTGGCTACTAGAACAGTTACTGATGTGGTAAGACAAGTGTTTTATGAGAAATTGTCTAAAGATGATTGAGACTGCCCAACTGAAAGGCAAGAAGTCAGAGAGGGCATCTACTGATACCTCTACTTTGAAAAGGAGAGCTACACCTGAGGAGAAAGGGAAGCAGGTGGTTTGTCGAGGGCGAGTACATGCATTGGACCAGGACACTGCTGATGCTTCAGCGGATGTGATTAAAGGTACTATCCTAATTTTTGATCTTGAAGCATTTGCTTTGTTCGACCCTGATGCCATGCATTCATTTGTTTCGCCTTTATTTGCATATAAGTTATTAAAGTATGTGAAGTTTACACCGTTAAGTAGAATATTACTGATTAATACAACCTTTAATAATAGTCAGCTAGTGGAAAATGTATTTAGAGACTGTAAGCTAAAAGTAGGGGAAAGAAAAATGTCAGCTGATCTTATATTGTTGAACATGAGTGATTTTGATGTAATATTAGGAATGGGCTGGTTGTCTGCAAACCATGTTGTTTTAGACAGTTATGCTAAAACAGTAATGTTTACTAACCGTGATAAGAGCATTGTAAAGTTTACTTCAAGGAAATGAAACAATGTAGTTTTTGTAAATGAAAAAGAATAGATGTTGTAATGAAAAGAATTAAATGGGGAGCTAACGGTATGGATAATGTTTTGAAGGTCTTATTGCATACGTGGTTGATACAGATAAGGTACGTCCAGAGTTGAAAGAGATATCAGTGGTCAGGGAGTTTCTTGATGTCTTTCCACATGATCTACCAGGGTTACCACCAGATAGAGAGATGGAGTTTTGTATAGATTTGATGCTTGGTATAGAGTTGATCTCAAAACCACCAAACCGAATGGCCCCAGTTGAGTTGGAAGAGTTGAAGAAGTAGTTACAGGATGTCACACCCCACTTTCGGGTGCCCTTTATCGATAAATACATTGCTACGGTTGGGCTGTGAAGCAATGCAATTACTAAAATTTCATAAATTTTATAGCGAAAATATTTAAACTTTAATTCACACTCCCAGGTGTGTATAAATATACAAAATTAATTGTATAGTAATATTTTCACATAACATCCCCCAGATCACTGTTTACATTTTCGATTTGTAACTGTATGATACAATATATTAGATATAAAATACTCAGGTGTATATAAATCTTATACCTTTGCAACTGGTGGGAGCTGTCCAACACAAAAAGGGATCCAGAGAGCACCACACGATCCTACTTCTCAGTATCTGGAGGGGGAAAAGTAGTGGGATGAGCTAACCACAGCTCAGTAAGGAAATGAATGCTAGCAGGTAGATATCGTACTACCTACATAGCCCATACATGTATAAACCAAAACCATGTTTTCATTATAAATGGAAATATTATTAGAAAATGCAGTTAAACAAATATTTCTTATTTGGCATTTTTATGTAACACAAATATTCAATATTTCCACTTAAAACATGTTTCATAAAACAATGCTCTCACAGCACAAGTGTTTAGATAAGAGATTTATCAAAACACAAAAATCTCTTTCTTTTCTGAGTTCTCCTCAATCTCTCGAATCTTTGAGACAGGCATGGAATTTTCGACAATCAAATATCCATGATGTATGGTCATAGTCAGTGATCCCAGGCCTCATTGATCAGGTGTACATAGGGCATCACTTCGCCTGAAGGGGGATGGGTCAGTCCTACCCTCTGGCTCATCTCAATCAATCTCATCTCCTCATATACTCACGGTATAAGGTACGCCATGTGTCATCTACGTGATACTCATACTCACGTACACCCAGCACGGTACATAGTATACTAACGGACAACTACATAGTATTACATACGACCGTGCACCCAAGTCCATAGTCTAACTCCGATGGACTTATCATCCTGATCCATGTCTCATATACCAAGTGAATAAATCCCCGTGACACTCAGTCATCGCAAGGCTCCAGCACAGTATTTTTCTCAGTGCGAGCAATTGCTTCTAGCACTGTATCGTTTTGAACTCAGTAAAAACTAGTGCGGGTAAAAGCTCCAGCACTTTTCTCAAAACATGTGCAAGCTAGAACTCCAGCACATTATCGTTATAAAACCACGTGCGAGTCCCACTCTATCATGGTAAATCAAACATGTAGAATTATGAGAGTAAGACTCCAGCATAGTCAAAACCAATAACATAGGTGTGAGCCAATACTCTTCACCGAATCACATCTAAAATCTGATAGGTGACTACTTTCTCTTTTAAAACTTAAAACATGTTTATTTATGCAGCATGCCTTTCCATCCTAAAACATGTAAAACTAGCCAACCTATCATTATCATTTCTTAATCATAAAATCAATACAAAATTGAGAAGACATTGAAATCATGCATATCATGCTATTTCCTTACCCCATCCCATTTCTCAATACATATATATTATAGTACATTTCATGCTTCCATAGCATTTCATAGAATTGTAGTATCTTACTAATTCTAGCGATATATCTACGAAATTGCCTTAAAATATGTACAAACATCTCTATAGCTAACATACTTTCCCTTACCTCGAATCGTACGTGTATTTCCTCCGTTACATTTGCTCCGTTCACGATTCGGGTTATCCATGTTCCGCGTATTTCAAGCTACATGTATAAATCATCAAGTTATTTTCTTTTTCCTCTTCTAAACCTCCACATTGTCATTTATTTATTTATTCATACTCCTCAACCCATTAAATCACATTTCATCTTTCTCACAAATCTCATTATACTTCTCTCCACCATTTATAATGGATCTTCTCTCTATAAATCCCTTTCAATATTACTCACTCATCACTACACTCATCATTTCTAAGAAAATTTCACATCTCATTCAACCCATAAATGTCTAGAAACCATATTTAGAAGCTTAAAGGTTGAAGAGCTTACCCTTTTTACTTGGTCAAACTTGTGGTAGCCACCACTCTTTCTCTTGATCACACCAATGTGTGATTTTTGGGTATGTTGTTCTCCTTGCTCCAAGGAACAACTTTCCTTTCTTGAGCTTCTTCCAAAGCTGGTCGAAATGTGGTGATTTTTAGAGTGAGAAAGCTTGGGTCTTGAGAGAAAATGGCAGGTGAGTTTGGTGGGGGAAGAGTTCTGAGTTTTCATCTCAATCCCATGCTCTTTTTATAGATACAGGCTTATGAGATCGATTTGGTCCTTGTAGAGATCGATCTCTGCATGTTTGGTAGTCCTTTTCACCTAATGTAACCACTACCAGATCGATCTTCTCCCTTGATGGGATCGATCTGTCAAAGGGCAATTTTCCTCTTAGAGATCGATCTGCCTCTTATAGGAGATCGATCTACTCTTTACAGAACCCTTAAGGAGATCGATCTGTTGAGTCTTGAGATCGATCTATCTCAAATAGAGAGTTAAGGAGATCGATCTGCTTGCCTTAAGAATTGATCTTCTTATTACAGAATGCTTACAGATCGATCTGTCTCCATTGGAGATCGATCTATTCTGTTCCATTACTCACACAAGAGCATTTTTGGCTCTTCCCGATCGATCTCTTATCCTATGAGATCGATCTGGCCTTCATATATCTAGATTTTCTATAGTTTTTCTGTAGGTGCTCACACCAAAATAACCTTAATTTGCTGCCATAGTCATTTTCTCATCCGATCATATTTGAGACTTGAAAATGGCATCTGTTCGTACTTTATACCTATCAAAACTTGTGTGAAATCTTTGTATACCTAAAGGTATATGATATAAACCAAATAGAAGTGCACAACTTATGCAATCTTCTTTCCATTTTACCACACTACTCATATTCCATTCTACTCACATTCTTCACATGTTTAAGTCCATTTCTTTATATTCATATATAATGTAACTTGTACGTACAATTACAACTCTTATTACAAGTGTGTACAATAAACTTGTGGATTTACATCACATATACTTCACATTACAAGTATATCTCCATACTTATGATTTCATTTACATATATGTACAAGGTTAAACCTATACGAGGTCTCACATAGGAGCTGTTGGATAAAGGGTTTGTTAAACCGAGTGTTTCACCTTAGGGAGCACGAAGTTTATTTGAATAATGATGGGAGCCTCTGACTGTATATTGATTACAAGTTGTTGAATAAGGCCACCATCAAGAATAAGTATCCCCTTCCACGTATAGATGATTTGTTGGATCGACTTCAGAGAGCACAGATCTTTTCCAAGATAGATCTGAGGTTTGGGTATCTTCAGTTGAAGATTCAGGTTGACAATGTACCTAAGACAACTTTTCGTACCCGATATGGCCACTATGAGTTCTTGGTTATGCCATTCGGATTGACGAATGCCACCGTAACTTTTATGGCTGTGATGAATGATGTGTTCAAATCATACTTGAACCGATTCGTCATAGTATTTATCGATGACATATTGGTTTCCTCCAAGTCCAAGGAGAAACATGAACAACAACTAAGGATTGTTTTACAGACCCTCTGAGAGAAGGAGTTGTATGCTAAGCTTAGTAACTGTGACTTCTGGTTGGAGCAGATTTCATTTTTAGGACATGTTATGTCGAAGGATGGTGTGTCAATAGACCCATCTAAGATTGAGGCTGTAGTCCAGTAGGACAAGCCCTAGACAATCGTAGAGATTAAAAGTTTTTTGGGTTTGGCAGGTTATTACCAACGCTTTGTGGAGGGATTTTTAAAGTTGACTGCTCCGTTAACTTGCCTCACTCGAAAGAAGGTTGCATTTGAGTGGGACGACAAATGTGAGAAGAATGTTAAGGAGTTGAAGCGTCGATTGACCACTACTCCAATTCTCACTATTCCTGCCAGCTCAGGAGGTTTTTTTTGTATATATAGATGCTTCACACCAAGGACTAGGCTGTGTATTGATGCAGGATGGGAAGGTGATTGCTTATGGATCCCAACAGTTAAAGGACCATGAGAAGAACTATCCGACCCATGATTTAGAGTTGGCAACAGTAGTGCGTTGAAGATATTAAACCACTACTTATATGGTGAGAAGTTTCATATATTTACTGATCACAAGAGCCTCATGTTATTCTCACAGAAGGAATTGAATATGAGACAAAGAAGATGGCTAGAGCTTCTGAAGGATTACGATTGTGAGATACTTTATCATCCGGGTAAGGTTAATGTTGTAGCTGATGCTTTAAGTAAGAAGAGCTTTGGGATGATATTGTACATAATGGTATGGGAACACGAGTTGTTAGAGCAGTTCACTAGCCTCAATTTGACTGTAGCTCTTTCTGACAGTGATACTGATTGTGTGATAGCTAGCCTGAGGTTGGAACCAGATTTGATAGATAAAATCCAATAGGCTCAGCATCGAGATCAACAATGTATCAATATGATTAGTCAGAGTCAGATGGGTACATGTACGAATTTTGAGTTGGGCACTGACAAACTATTGAGGTTCAAAGGTAGAATATGTGTTCCCAATGATCCAGAGCTCAAGAGATTGATTTTGACGGAAGCTCACTCATTGAGGTACATGTTACATCCGGGGAGTAATAAGATGTATCAGAATCTCCGGAAGGTGTATTGGTGGTCAGGTATAAAGAAGGATGTGGCAGAGTATGTGGATAGATGTCTCATTTGTTAGCGGGTGAAGGTAGAGTATCAGAAGCTTGCAGGATTATTATAGCCTTTACCTATACCGACATGGAAATGAGAGCATACACCATGGACTTCGTGATGGGTTTACCGAGGACCCGATAAGTCGGTTCCAGGAGTTTCAAGAGCCTATGGAAAGCTTATTAAGTATAGTTTAATTTTGGAGAGGCTCAATTTTTTTAGACGTTCGGATGGGCTTCAAATTGGGTCAAGTCTGATGGGTATATAGATTCCTGAAATAGGGCAGTCCACTGCTCTATTTTGTAAAATCCATAAAAATTAGGTCTGACCCATTTTCCTCCAATTTTCCATTCCAAAGTGTTCTAATATGTCCCTAGTGTCTTTCATAAAAATTTGGGGCCCACTTGTTTAAGAAAGTTTTTTCAATTGAGCCCATTTTACATGATTTGGTCAATACCGATCTAAATCGCTTAAGGTTTTTGATTTACTTTAAAAATTAATTCTAATACCAAAACCTCATTATTTCCTCTCCATCTTCATTCCCCATGTCAATTATGCCTTATGTGAATTTCCTATGGTCTCGAAATAATTTTTGTGAATTTCTAGAATTTATTCCAAATTTATTCCTCTTACTAGGCACATTTACTCGGTTTAGTGTAAACCCGAGTTTCACTAATTTTCTTACTTCTAACACCTTAGTTCCACTTTCTAATCATCAAAACATGCTTTAAATCACACTTTTTGAAAATTACTTAAAATTGCATCCTTACCTCGAAATGCATGCCTCGGGCTTCATGTTACTATCTCAGGTATCTCAATCATTCTGGGCCCTACATGAACATTTACAAGAGTCTTAGACTTCTTAGTATAACTTAGAATGAATAGTAATATGGGAAAATTCAGGTTTCACAGAATCAGACAAGGACACAGCACCCATCGTCGAACCAACCTTTGATGTAGTCTCCAACCATTGATAGTGGATCTAATAGTGCTGGGTAGTGGGTTTTGGCTCATACCCACACAAGGTATGTTGTTCATCATTTTCTCTTGTGCTGATGGCTTGGTGAGTAGCTTTTAAGTTCTAAAATTGATATCAGAGCTTCTTACCTTGAAGCCAATCGCCATTGGAGAATAAATGGTAAGATTCTGTCATTTTTTTATTTTTGGATTTTTCGGGTTCCTTGAAACCCATTTTGTTTCTGGCATTTTTTTGAGCTTAATATTGTTAGATCCTTGTTGTAAAGGGGTTTTCGATCGGATCGAGTAAAAAAACCCAAATTTTTGGGAAAAATCCGATCGAAGGTAAAAGAAGACTCAAGCTCGTGCATAGCACGCGTGTACACGAGCCTCATTTGTTGAAGTGGGCGCGTGTAACACACATGGCCACTTCCTAGACAGGTGCATGGTCACACTCCTAACAAAAAAAAAAAAACTTGTCCAATTTTTTTCTTTCTATAAGTCTATTTTGATGTGGGCCTAATTTTAATTTTAAATGAGCTTTCAGGTTTTATTAAATTGGGAATTTTTGGTTAAAAATGATTTTATTTGTTTTAGGCCATTAATTTTAAAGAATGTTGGGTCATTCTATTTGGATATTTACGATTAAAAGACTTTTAGTATTATGGGTTAATGTATTTATTTAATTAAGTCCATAAAGTTTTTTATTATTTTGATTTTGGCAAATTATGTTTAATAATATAGACTAATGTATTAATTAATTTAATTTAGGGCCGTAAAATTACTTAATTTTTTAGGTCATTTTGCCCAATTAATTTAGGGGTCATTTTAATTAATTAAAAATTTTTTTATATTGAACTAGGATTAGTTAATTTTAAGGCTATTTTGCTTAACTAATTAATATGCCATTTCGGGTTATGGTTTGTCATTTTGATTAATTAATTATTGGGCTATTTATGTCACGACCCCTTTTTATCCATTTCGTCTAAAAATCACTATAAATTTTTCACTTTAACCGTTATCTTGCCTGATTGTGAACAACCCACACAAATACAGTTGGGCTGTGAGTCAGTAACAATCACCATGTCCATACATCTTCCGATTAATCAAAAACAATTCTGTACATTTGAAAGTTAAGTCATGTACTTATACATGGTGTGTTTACTGACATTTACATCTGTCACGCCCCGAAAATGCGGAAAATAGGGCTAATTTAAAACTTTTTACTCGTTAATTCACAAATAAAGAGTGCATTCCTGTGCAGTGTCATACATCATCATAATTATCATGCCTCAGGATCTCATCATGATATAATAAATATTGTATTATACCCATTACTCGATTACAAGTCAATTAATCCTAATACATCCCATATAATGTCATACATCAAGTGTCTGTAATTACAGTAATAGTCTGGGCACATGAAAAGATAAATATACCTCAAAGTACAAAATATATAGCCTGGAGCTCGGATCCTCCACTAGCCACAACTCCGTACGTCGCAGGGAAGTCCTTATTCACTTGAAGAACTCTGGGGGGAAAGAAAAACAGGGTGAGCTTCTAAATCGCTCAGTAAGGGGGGTAGGGGACTCATTTCATAAACCAAAATGCACATCACAAAGCATTTATCTGTATGTGAAACTCATTTGAAAACCATAGCATGAAAATACTCAAAACGACACTCTCGTGTGTCAAGTCATGTGAAAACATGAAGTAAAAAGGCTCACTCTAGAGCATTAACAAAGCATGTGAAAATAACGCGTTAAACGCTTTCTAAAATAACGTGGCATAGCCACTGATTTAAAATCACTCGTGGCATCGCCACAAAACACACGTGGCAAAGCCACTGAATTATTTTCTCACGTGGCATAGCCACAAAACACACGTGGCAAAGCCACTGAATTATTTTCTCACGTGGCATAGCCACAAAACACACGTGGCAAAGCCACTGAATTATTTTCTCACGTGGCATAGCCACAAAACACACGTGGCAAAGCCACTGAATTATTTTCTCACGTGGCATAGCCACAAAACACACGTGGCAAAGCCACTGAATTATTTTCTCACGTGGCATAGCCACAGAATAGGGTTTCTCAACGTGGCACTGCCACCAATGGGGTTTCTCAACGTGGCACAGCCACCAATGGGGTTTCTCAACATGGCACAGCCACCAATGGGGTTTTCTCAACGTGGCACAGCCACCAATGGGGTTTTCTCAACGTGGCACAGCCACCAATGGGGTATAACGTGGCACAGCCACCAATGGGGTATACGTGGCACAGCCACCGATGGGGTATAACGTGGCACAGCCACCAATGGGGTATACGTGGTACAGCCACCAATGGGTTTTCTCAACGTGGCACAGCCACCAATGGGGTTTCTCAACGTTACCAGAACGGAGAAGAATTCGGGCTTACATGCTACCAGAGCAATGCCCGGTGTGTACTCACAACTACACACCCAAGTCTTATCACATAAGACAGGTTTGCCTTCACGTAGAACTCGTAATGGTTTTCTCTCATAAAACTCATTTGAAATCGTTTTGTACTCAACACAAAACGTAGTAAAACCGAGTTCCAACCGGCAAAGCACACGCACACATTTCTCAAATCACAATATTGCCTTAACGTAGAGCCCAGTTATAAACTCATAAAACATTGGGCTCCAACCGGCTATAAAATCGTGTGCAGTTCAAATCTCAACACAAAACTCTCAACATGCTTGTTTATAAATCATAAATCATGCTATAACAGTTTACAAATCACATACACAAATGGTTTAGATTTCCCTTACCTCTTTGCACCTCGTATAGTGCAATCGTTCCCCCGTATCACGGACTAGCCTCGCATTCCACTCTGGAACTCCCGAGCTGTCCAAACGATGTTAAAACATCAATACTCAACATCACACAAACCTCAATTCTCAAAATCGAGCATAATTGCTCATAACTCCTCAAACCTCTCGATTCTCGTAACTCAACCTTAAACTACAACCCTATTCACAATATCCCAATGTTCGATATCTCTAATACCAATTATCTACGCTAATTTACCACCTTGTCTATATTTCCGTTTATAGCACAATCCTCAAAATTGCCACAATTTCCAAATATCAACATTAATCCAACTACATTACAATCTCATCAATAACATCAAAATCAGCTCAAATATCAAGATCGAGGTTTAGAAATTACCCAAAGCTTGTGAGACGCACAACTCACGCCTCGATCCGATTCGTCCTTCGATTTCCAAGTATGTTGTTCTCCCTTTGATGAGGAACAACTTTCCTTCTTACCACAATAGCTGATTCGGCCGGAAATGGGGGATTTGGAGGAGTGAGAAACTAGGTTTTCGGAAAAATGGAGGTTTGGAAGAGAGAGAAAGTGAAATTTTAGGAGAAAACACAGGTTCCTTATATAGACTGGAGGTAGGAGATCGATCTGCCTCTTGATGAGATCGATCTGTGTTTGAAATTTGGGGACGATCTGGGTAATTTTATGCCTAGGAGATCGATCTGTCGAGGGGTGAGATCAATCTCTTTATGGCTTTATGAGATCGATCTGCTCCTAAGGAGATCGATCTTCTCCCCAAACAGAAGCATTTGGAGATCGATCTCCTCCTCATGAGATCGATCTTCTCTCAAACAGATTCATTTGGAGATCGATCTCTTCCTCATGAGATCGATCCCTTCTCAAACAGATTCATAAGGAGATCGATCTCTTCCATTGGAGATCGATCTGCTCCTCAAATTTCCCCTTCCTCGTCATTTTTAACTCACCAGATCGATCTCTCCTTCTCCCAGATCGATCTGTCCTCATGGATCATGCTTATTTTACACACTTAACACATAAATCTCCAATTATAATTCCCACAATTCACTTAGCTCAATAAATTATACTCAAATTATTATTACATCAATAAAATATGTCTGAAATTCTCAGATCTCACATCCTCCCCACCTTAAAAGAATTTGGTCCTCCAAATTCAACTCAACTAGTCAAAATAGATGGGGGTATTTCTCCTTCATGAGGCTCTCTAGTTCCCACGTTGCCTCTTCCCTTGAGTGATGTTTCCACAAAACTTTCACTAATGGGATGCTCTTGGTTCTCAGTACCTTCTCCTTTCTATCGAGAATCCGGACGGGTTCCTCAGTGTAGCTCATGTCCTCCTGTATGTCCATCTCATCATACTCTATAACATGAGAAGGGTCCGGGTGGTACTTCCTCAACATAGATACATGAAAAACATTGTGTATCCCGGACATCTGTGGGGGTAGTGCTAATCTGTAAGCTACCTCTCCCACTTTCTCAAGAATCTCGAATGGTCCTATGTATCGAGGACTCAATTTCCCTTTCTTCCCAAATCGCATGATACCCTTGCTCGGTGATACTCTCAGAAATACTGCATCACCAAAATCAAACTCGAGTGGCCGTCTACGCACATCCGCGTAGCTTTTCTGTCTACTCTGTGCAGCCCGTAACCTCTCACATATGAGTTTCACACTCTGTACGGCTTGCTCAACAAGCTCGGGAGCATTTATCTTTCTGTCACCGACTTCTTCCCAAGCTACAGGGGATCTACACCTCCTACCATATAGAGCCTCAAAAGGTGTCATTCCAATACTCGCATGATAGCTGTTATTGTACGCAAACTCTGCTAGGGGCAGGTGATCATCCCATGATCCCTTAAAATCCATCGTACACGCCCTCAACATATCCTCCAGGGTCTGAATAGTCCTCTCTGACTGACCATCTGTCTGAGGATGATAGGCGGTACTAAAACTCAATCGAGATCCCATGGACTCCTGAAACTGGGTCCAGAATCTGGAAGTAAATCGGGAATCTCTATCAAAAGTAATACTCACTGGAGCCCCATGTAATCTAGCTATCTCGCTGACATACAGTTCAGCTAAGGCATCCACAGTATCTGTGCTCTTGATGGCAAGGAAGTGGGCACTCTTGGTCAATCTATCCACAATGACCCATATCGCGTCACGACCTCTCTGGGTCCTCGGTAAACCCATAATAAAGTCCATAGTGACATGCTCCCATTTCCATGTAGGTACAGGTAAGGGCTGTAGTAGTCCTCCGGGCTTCCGATGCTCAGCTTTCACTTGCTGGCATACTAAACACCTGGCCACATACTCTGCCACGTCTCGCTTCATACCACTCCACCAATACACCTTTCTCAAGTCTCGGTACATCTTAGTACTTCCTGGGTGCATGGTGTATCGCGAGCAGTGGGATTCTCTCAGTATCTGTCTCTTCAGGGTATCATCGTCCGGTACACAAATCCGTCCTCTGAATCTCAACAATCCATCCTCACTGATGGTGAGATCCGACTGCGAACTCTGCTCAGCTTGGCTAACCATATCTATCAATCTCTGATCACTGCGCTGCCCAGTTCTAATCTGATCCATGATCCTGGGCTCTATCCGCAGGCTAGCCAAAAATCCAGTCTCTACCTCTTTAACTCTGATCTGAAGTTCGGCGAACAGCTCTAACAAATCCCATTCCCTGATCATCATAGCAGATATCATACTCTTCCTGCTCAGGGTATCAGCAACCACATTCGCCTTACCCGGATGATAAAGAATCTCGCAGTCATAATCCTTAAGGAGTTCCATCCATCTCCTTTGTCTCATGTTTAACTCTTTCTGATCAAAGAGATATCTCAAACTCTTGTGATCAGTGAAGATCTGGAATCTTTCCCCATATAAGTAATGTCGCCAGATCTTCAAAGCAAATACCACAGCGGCTAACTCCAAATCATGCGTGGGATAATTCCGCTCATGGTCTTTCAGTTGTCGCGATCCATATGCGACCACTCTTCCGTGCTGCATCAGGACACACCCCAATCCTTGGTGAGATGCATCGCTATACACCGAGAATCCTCCTGATCCCTCAGGGATAGTTAACACAGGTGCCGCTGTCAATCTCCTTTTTAATTCCTGAAAACTGAGCTCACATTGTTCAGTCCATATAAATGGAGTCTCTTTGCGCGTGAGCTTAGTCAAAGGGGCGGCAATCCTTGAAAATCCTTCCACAAATCTTCTGTAATACCCTGCCAAACCAAGGAAGCTTCGTACCTCAGTAACTATCCTCGGTCTCTCCCAATTAAGCACAGCTGCTACTTTACTTGGATCCACTGATACTCCTTCCTCTGAGACTATATGACCAAGGAAAGCTATCCGGTTCAGCCAAAACTCACACTTACTAAGCTTTCCGTATAGTTGCTTATCTCGGAGTATCTGAAGTACTAACCACAAATGCTGTGCATGCTCCTCATACGACCGAGAGTACACCAGGATATCATCGATAAAGACTATCACAAACTTATCCAGATAGTCTCTGAACACCTCGTTCATCAATCTCATAAATGCTGCAGGGGCGTTCGTCAATCCAAAGGACATCACTAGAAATTCGTAATGGCCATACCTTGTCCTAAAGGCCGTCTTCGGAATATCTTCCTCTTTGATCCTCAATTGGTGATAGCCCGATCTCAAATCAATCTTAGAAAAGACTGATGCCCCTCTCAGCTGATCAAGTAGATCATCAATCCTGGGTAGTGGGTATTTATTCTTCACCGTGGCTTTATTCAACAGCCGATAGTCTACGCATAATCTGAGACTACCATCCTTCTTCTTAACAAATAGTACTGGCGCTCCCCACGGCGAAACACTGGGTCTAATAAATCCTTGATCCAATAACTCCTGTAATTGTCTCTTCAATTCCTCAAGTTCCACTAATGCCATCCTGTAGGGAGGTTTAGAGATCGGCTGAGTATCCGGTACCAAATCAATGGTAAACTCCAGCTCTCTCTCTGGTGGTAAACCTGGCAATTCATCTGGGAAAACATCCAGAAATTCGCAAACCACAGGTATATCCTCAATCCTCGGATGTTCCTGCTCATCGTCTGAGATGAGTGTCTCATAACCTTCACATAAATAATCACATTTAATATTCTCCAGAATAATGTTAAGATTCTCAAATTACTCACTAGAAATCCACATAATTATTTCCTCAATATCTCAATTGTACACTGTAAGGCTCAGGTAGGGAGAAAGTTACAATCTTAGTGTAGCAGTCTAAACTCACTCGATTGGTCGCCAACCAATCCATTCCCAGAATTACATCAAACCCATGTATACTCAACATGATTAGATCTGCTAACATCACTCTATCTCCCACCTTAATTTCACATCCTCTACAGATTAACTCAGTTCTCTGGGATTCACGCATAGGGGTATTTACATGTAGTATATATTCTAGAGGTTCAAACTTCAAGTTTAATCTACATGCAAAATGCTCAGAAATAAACGAATGCGTGGATCCTGAATCAATCAACACATGAGCCTCATAATTACAGACAGAGAGTGTACCTCTTATAGTTTCTGCCGAAGTGTCTGCGGTCTCCTTATCCAGGGCGAACACTCATCCCTGTGCCACAGGTTTCTTCCCTTTCTCTGCCGCAGTGGCCCGTCTCCGGGGATCCACTCTCTGAGGCTGTTGTCTAGTGGGCTCCGGAGCATGTGGTATCTGAGGTTGGGGACAGTCCTTCACTCTGTGACCCATGTCACCACATCTGAAACATCCATGGATCGACCCAGTACAACTTCCCTCATGCGATCAGCCACAGTCTCTACAAATCCTCATCTCCGGCCTGACATATCGAGGGGCCTCCTTGATAATAGGATAGGCTCTGGGTCTCTCTAATCTGTCCTTCTGTACCTCAATCCTTCCTCTCCTGAAGGAACCTCGCCGAGCCTCTGTTTGGAAAATCGCTGGCCTCTTGCCCTTATCTTTATGCACTGCTCTGAGCTCATGCTGGGATTGTACCATTTCGATTCCTCTTTCAACCTCTTGTGCTTGTCTCAGAGCATCTCCAAACTCAGTAATACATAGCCCCATCAATCTATCTCTAATGACGGGCTTCAACCCATACACAAACTTCTCTGTGCGGAGCTCTTCACTCTTGAAGGTCTCTGGGTCATATCTCAGTAGTGCGGTGAACTGGCTCTCATAGTCATCCACCGACATGTCACCCTGTACCAAACTCAAAAACTCGGCCTGTTTCCTTCTCTGGGCGGCTCGTGGTACATATTGGGTTCTAAAAGCTGTCTGGAACTCTTCCCAACCAATCACATCCTGGTGGAACATCAAGATACCCTGGGTAGTACCCCACCAATCTCGAGCTCTCCCCTTCAGCATATAGGCACTCATACTGACTCTCTTAGCATCGGTGCACCCCAGTAAATCAAATATAACTCTCAACTCCATCAACCACTCCTCAGCCTCTGTAGGATCCTTCTTTCCCTTAAATGCGGGTGGATTCATCTTCAGAAATTCCTTTAGTCGGACCTTACTTCTATCCTCAGGCTGAGTGACGGGAGGCACTGGGGGTATGGGAGGTCCTGGTGGTGGTGTATGGGTAGTATCCGAGGCATTAACTCCAAAGTGTTGCGCGAATAGCGCCGCCATCTGCTCAAAACCTTGCCTCACATCGGTCTCAATCCGATTAAATCGAGAGTTAGGACTCTCTGGTTGTGGGACAGGTGGTGGAGGGGACTCTGCCTGCCTCCTCGAACGACCTCGTCGTTTACTCATTCTCAATCTCAACTCGTCTCCTGCGCGTACATATCACAATCGATTGAAATCTCAATCCTCAATTTCATTTCATGACCAGACTATTACAGACACTTGGGATGTATTCTATTTCACTTAATCGACACTGACAGTACTAGACACCCTAAGCTCTGATACCAAGAAAACTCTGTCACGCCCCGAAAATGCGGAAAATAGGGCTAATTTAAAACTTTTTACTCGTTAATTCACAAATAAAGAGTGCATTCCTGTGCAGTGTCATGCATCATCATAATTATCATGCCTCAGGATCTCATCATGATATAATAAATATTGTATTATACCCATTACTCGATTACAAGTCAATTAATCCTAATACATCCCATATAATGTCATACATCAAGTGTCTGTAATTACAATAATAGTCTGGGTACATGAAAAGATAAATATACCTCAAAGTACAAAATATATAGCCTGGAGCTCGGATCCTCCACTAGCCACTACTCCGTACGTCGCAGGGAAGTCCTTATTCACTTGAAGAACTCTGGGGGGAAAGAAAAACAGGGTGAGCTTCTAAATCGCTCAGTAAGGGGGGTAGGGGACTCATTTCATAAACCAAAATGCACATCACAAAGCATTTATTTGTATGTGAAACTCATTTGAAAACCATAGCATGAAAATACTCAAAACGACACTCTCGTGTGTCAAGTCATGTGAAAACATGAAGTAAAAAGGCTCACTCTAGAGCATTAACAAAGCATGTGAAAATAACGCGTTAAACGCTTTCTCAAATAACGTGGCATAGCCACTGATTTAAAATCACTCGTGGCATTGCCACAAAACACACGTGGCAAAGCCACTGAATTATTTTCTCACGTGGCATAGCCACAAAACACACGTGGCAAAGCCACTGAATTATTTTCTCACGTGGCATAGCCACAAAACACACGTGGCAAAGCCACTGAATTATTTTCTCACGTGGCATAGCCACAGAATAGGGTTTCTCAACGTGGCACTGCCACCAATGGGGTTTCTCAACGTGGCACTGCCACCAATGGGGTTTCTCAACGTGGCACAGCCACCAATGGGGTTTTCTCAACGTGGCACAGCCACCAATGGGGTTTTCTCAACGTGGCACAGCCACCAATGGGGTATAACGTGGCACAGCCACCAATGGGGTATACGTGGCACAGCCACCGATGGGGTATAACGTGGCACAGCCACCAATGGGGTATACGTGGCACAGCCACCAATGGGTTTTCTCAACGTGGCACAGCCACCAATGGGGTTTCTCAACGTTACTAGAACGGAGAAGAATTCGAGCTTACATGCTACCAGAGCAATGCCCGGTGTGTACTCACAACTACACACCCAAGTCTTATCACATAAGACAGGTTTGCCTTCACGTAGAACTCGTAATGGTTTTCTCTCATAAAACTCATTTGAAATCGTTTTGTACTCAACACAAAACGTAGTAAAATCGAGTTCCAACCGGCAAAGCACACGCACACATTTCTCAAATCACAATATTGCCTTAACGTAGAGCCCAGTTATAAACTCATAAAACATTGGGCTCCAACCGGCTATAAAATCGTGTGCAGTTCAAATCTCAACACAAAACTCTCAACATGCTTGTTTATAAATCATAAATCATGCTATAACAGTTTACAAATCACATACACAAATGGTTTAGATTTCCCTTACCTCTTTGCACCTCGTATAGTGCAATCGTTCCCCCGTATCACGGACTAGCCTCGTATTCCACTCTGGAACTCCCGAGCTGTCCAAACGATGTTAAAACATCAATACTCAACATCACACAAACCTCAATTCTCAAAATCGAGCATAATTGCTCATAACTCCTCAAACCTCTCGATTCTCGTAACTCAACCTTAAACTACAACCCTATTCACAATATCCCAATGTTCGATATCTCTAATACCAATTATCTACGCTAATTTACCACCTTGTCTATATTTCCGTTTATAGCACAATCCTCAAAATTGCCACAATTTCCAAATATCAACATTAATCCAACTACATTACAATCTCATCAATAACATCAAAATCAGCTCAAATATCAAGATCGAGGTTTAGAAATTACCCAAAGCTTGTGAGACGCACAACTCACGCCTCGATCCGATTCGTCCTTCGATTTCCAAGTATGTTGTTCTCCCTTTGATGAGGAACAACTTTCCTTCTTACCACAATAGCTGATTCGGTCGGAAATGGGGGATTTGGAGGAGTGAGAAACTAGGTTTTCGGAAAAATGGAGGTTTGGAAGAGAGAGAAAGTGAAATTTCAGGAGAAAACACAGGTTCCTTATATAGACTGGAGGTAGGAGATCGATCTGCCTCTTGATGAGATCGATCTGTGTTTGAAATTTGGGGACGATCTGGGTAATTTTATGCCTAGGAGATCGATCTGTCGAGGGGTGAGATCGATCTCTTTATGGCTTTATGAGATCGATCTGCTCCTAAGGAGATCGATCTTCTCCCCAAACAGAAGCATTTGGAGATCGATCTCCTCCTCATGAGATCGATCTTCTCTCAAACAGATTCATTTGGAGATCGATCTCTTCCTCATGAGATCGATCCCTTCTCAAACAGATTCATAAGGAGATCGATCTCTTCCATTGGAGATCGATCTGCTCCTCAAATTTCCCCTTCCTCGTCATTTTTAACTCACCAGATCGATCTCTCCTTCTCCCAGATCGATCTGTCCTCATGGATCATGCTTATTTTACACACTTAACACATAAATCTCCAATTATAATTCCCACAATTCACTTAGCTCAATAAATTATACTCAAATTATTATTACATCAATAAAATATGTCTGAAATTCTCAGATCTCACAACATCCCCCATACTACATTTCAAAATGATTACTGTGCTATCACATGTTTAGATACAAAAAGAATTCTTGTGTGTATACCTCTGGGCGATGGAGAGCAGCAGATTTTTAAAATATAACGCCTCAGTCCTTCATTAGGCTATTGTACGCGCTCTATAGAGGGGGAAAATGAATGGGATGAGCAACCACACGCTCAGTAAGGCAATAACGCAAGAAGGGTAGATAACTACACTATCTACATGCTTACAATGTCATGGCATAAATCGTTTATATGCAGAGCATGAGAAAATAATGAAACTACGCCACATGTATATACATATATTATGTACTGAAAACATGTAAATAGGCACGTAAAACATGAAAAATCACCATGTGAAAACCTCTCAAGCTCATTATAGTAAACACTTAATGATTTTATCACAAATCATAAATCATTCCCTCAAAGCGCAACACATTGTCAAAACATTATCAAAACTCATCTTCATCATACATCATTTCTTTAAGCCATACCACAAGGTTAGATCCCTCCCTCGGGTCTACCCTGGACAACATAAATTATACTCAGCATAGAAAACCATGTGATATCATGTGAGACAGGCGGTCACTACAAATCAAAGACTCTGTTGGCCAACTATGTCATAAATCATCCTAGACCACACGGATCCCGATGTGTGGGGCATCATGCTGGAATGAAGGTGGGTTAGTCCTCTGCCAGACTTTCAAATCAATGTCACAAGCACGCGCTACAACGTACTCCATGTGATCTACACAGTATAACGTACTTCGTGGACCCATATCATGTTTGGGGGTGCCTGCCATAGGACTTATCTACCCCATACCATGTGTAACCTAAACAGTCTCAAGTGCACATGAGAGCATTTATTTTTTAATGTAAGAGAGCCTCCCCGCCGAACAGAGCCTCCTCACCCCAACAGCCTTAAGGATGTTAGGCTTAAGGATCTTACCAATCTCATTTTAACGTAAGAGAGCCTCCCCACAGAATAGAGCCTCCACACCTCAACGGGCTTAAGGATGTTGGACTTAAGGATTTTACTAGCTCCATGGCTCATACATACCACTGTGTGAAAATCAAGTGCAAGCAAAGCTCTAGCATAATTTCATGCATATTGAAAACATTAAAATCAAGTGAAAGTAAGGCTCCAACACGATTTAGCTCACATGAGTACGATAGGTGACTCTATCTCAACAAAACATTCTCAAAACCAAAGTTAGCAATTCACCTAGGCTATTTCACAAATCATGAAATCACTAGCTAGCCTATCTGTCAATTTTGCTTAAACCAAAGCAATATATTTTGTAAAAATATCAAAACATGTGATTTATGCGATTATTAGCCTTACTATCCCCTTTGTAAAATTCACCTTTAAAAATCAAATCGTATATATATACTCGTAGTCATTCATATATGTCATCAATCACTTTTCTAAATAATCATGCATTTACAAAGCCCTATATTCACCCACAAATTACGAGTAGCTATCTCTATATACTCACAAAATTCCCTTACTTGGAATCGCGTTGAGTGATTCCAATTCCTTAAAGCTGCTCGATTGCCTAGTTTGATTTGCCTCCAATGAACTCTCCGGGACTGCACGAGATTACGTTTCATATCAATTTTAAATCTAATAAAGTAAAGCTATTACGTTTACTATAGTTGATTCGACTCATAGTTTTCATCAACACTTGTAAAGCCCTATTTTGATTGTTCTACTTATCTTTCGAGAGTCTATTGATTCATACTAAATCGATATTTAAGCTCATAGTGTCTCTAGTTCATCACTTACTTCACTATGGCATTTTATCTAACACCTCATATACTTATTTCCTCAACTTAACAAATCTCACAATGTAGTTTCATCCTATCATCTTAAAACCCTACATATCACTTCACTAACACCTTGGCATACTCCATTTATCATCAACTCACCCATATTGCATTTTCTCACACTAGACTCATTCTAGGTCATACTTGTTCCATTACATTCTAGGTAGTTTCCATAATTAGTATACACACCAATCAACTCAAAATCAATAACTAAATAAATGTACTTTGGGTTAGTGTATTAGAAACTCACCTAGCTTGAATTTCTTCTTGCTCCAAATAAGAACACTTCTTTGCTCCTTCAATCAAACCAATAAGGTGTTGATTCCAAACTATGTTTTTCTTCTCTTTATAATGAACAACTTTGCTTGAATAGCTTTTTCTTGAATCTTTATAGAAATGTGATGGTTTTAGAGAGAGAAAGTTAGGTTTAAGGTTGAAAATGAAAGAAAATGGTTTGTTCCCGTGAAAATGCAGATGCAACTGCTCTGCTTTTATAAAAATGGCATAAGGAGATCGATCTGCATAAGGTGGATTCAATCCGGCCTTACTTAAATCCTCAGAATTTCATCCATTTTGCAAACAAAAGATCAATCTATTGGATGTATGAGATCGATCTGCCTTGTTGTATGAGACTGATCTGTTCAATGGTATCAGATCGATTTCTTTCAGACAGAAAGCTTAGGAGATCGATCTGGCCTTAAGAGGAGATCGATCTGCTCCAACCTTAGACCAATGGAGATCGATCTGCTTGAGTGAAGGATCAATCTCCCTCTTGCAGAATGCTTATTATAATGTTTTCCAGGCCATGAGATCGATCTCTCTTTACATGGGATCGATCTGGCCTTCATCCTGCACCCTTTTGCTGCAAATTTTCCCATTTAAACTCTTACTCAATCACTTCAACACTCATTTATCCATCCATTCACACTTAAAACTTAAAAACGTTTATTTCTTGTATTTTATAAGTAATATAACTTGTCTGTACATCAATTAATCATATACATTACATAAAAATTTACGGGTCTTACATTCCTCCCCTCCTTTAAGAAATTTGGTCCTCTAAATTAGAACTAAGCTATCCCAAAAACAACCCCGGGTACTTCTCTTGTATCACGCTCTCCAACTCCCATGTAGCTTCCTCTAGAGTGTGATATTACCAAAGAACTTTCACCAAGGGTATAGTCTTCGACCTCAGTACCTTCTCTTTCCTATCCAATATTTGAATCGGCTTCTCAACATATGTCATACTCTCATTAAGCTCCATTGGCTCATATCTTATCACATGTGCCAGGTCTGGGTGGCACTTCCGAAGCATAGAGACGTGGAAGACGTTATGAACACTTGCTAAGTCTGGTGGCGACGCCAACCTATAAGCTTTATCTCCAACCCTATCCAGAATTTTGAAGGGTTCGATATATCAAGGGCTTAACTTTCCCTTTTTACCAAATCTCATAATCCCTTTCGAGGGAGAAACTCTAAAAAATACTAACTCACCCATAACAAACTTTAGTGGTCTTCGTCTCCTATCAGCATAACTCTTTTGTCGACTCTGAGTTGTCTGTAATCTCTCACATATCATTGGACATCCTCAGAGGCCTGCTGCACTAAATCAGGAGCAAAAATTTGTCTGTCACCAACTTCTTCCCATCCAATAGGGGATCGACATCTGCATCCATACAGTGCCTCACATGGTGCCATCCCGATACTCGTATGATAGCTGTTATTATAGGCGAACTCAGCTAATGGTAGGTGATCATCCTAGGAGCCTCCAAAATCCAGCACACACGCTCTCAACATATCTTCCAAGGTCTGTATAATCCCCTCTGACTGACCATCTGTCTGAGGATGAAAAGTGGTGCATCTGTCTGACCGATCCACAATAACCCAAATGGCATCATGACCTCTACGGGTCCTCGGTAAACCCATCACAAAATCTATGGTGACGTGCTCCTATTTCCATATCGGTATCGGTAGAGGCTGCAATAACCCTGCAGTCTTTTGATGTTCTACCTTCACTTGCTGACAGATGAGGCATCTAGCGACATATTCTGCAATGTCTCTTTTCATTCCAGACCACCAATAAACATTTTGAAGGTTTTGATACATCTTGATACTCCCTAGATGTATCGCGTACTTCAATGAGTGAGCCTCTAATAAAATCAACCTCCTGATCTCTGAATCCTCTGGAACACACACTCTGCCCCTGAACATCAGTAATCCATCAGTAATCCATCAGTACTCAGTTCAAAATTCGTACCCACACCTGTCTGTACCTAACCCAACCAATCGATACACTGTCAATCACTCTGCTGAGCCTGTCGAATACTACCAATGAACTCTGGCTCTAATCTTAAACTAGTCATAACATCAAATCTCTCTGAACCAGGTGGGGTTACATCCAAACTGAGGTTCGTAATTTGCTCCAACAACTCGTGTTCCCGAACCATCATATAAGCTACCAACCCGAGGTTCTTCATGCTCAATGCATCGACAGCTACATTCACCTTACCCGAGTGGTACATGATTTCACAATCATAATCTTTCAGGAGTTTGATCCATCTTCTTTGTCTCATATTAACTCTTTCTGTGAAAATAGATACTTAAGGCTCTTATGATCTGTATATACCTGAAATTTCACGCCATAGAGATAGTGGCGCCATATCTTCAATGCAAACACTACGGTCGCCAACTCTAAATTGTGAGTCGGATAGTTCCTCTCGTGATCCTTTAACTGTCTGGACCCATAGGCAACTACCTTCCCATCGTACATAAGTACACAGCCCAGTCCCTGGTGTGATGCATCCGTATAAACAGAGAAACCTCCTGAGCTAGTAGGAATGGTGAGAATCGGAGCAATGGTTAACCAACGCTTAAGCTCCTGAAAACTCCTCTCACATGCCTCATCCCACACAAACTTAACATCTTACCGCGTAAGGCGTGCCAACGGAGCAGCTAGTTTGGAGAAACCCTCAACAAATCTCCGATAATAACTTGCCAATCCTAGAAAACTTCTGATCTCAGTGACTATCTTGGGCTGTTCCCACTGTACAATTGTCTTAATCTTGGATGGATCTACTGATACCTCATCCGTCGACACAACATAGCCCAGAAATGAGATCTGTTCTAACCAAAAGTTACACTTACTGAGTTTTGTATATAATTCCTTCTCTCGAAGGGTTTGCAGAACTATCCTCAGGTGCTCCTCATGTGCTTCATTGGATATGGAATACACTAAAATATCATCAATGAACATAATCACAAACTGGTCCATGTATGGCTTAAATACATTATTCATTCATCAATGCCATAAATGCAGCGGGGGCATTCGTCAGTCCGAATGGCATAACCAAAAACTCGTAGTGGCCATAATGGGTACGAAATGCTGTCTTGGGTATATCACCACTCCGTATCCTCAACTAATGGTACCCAAATCTCAGATCTATCTTAGAAAAGACTTGTGCTCCATGAAGCTGATCCAATAAATCATCTATGCATGGAAGGGGTACTTGTTCTTAATGGTCACCTTATTTAACAACCAGAAATCTATACACAGTCGGAGGCTTCCATCTTTCTTCCTTACAATTAGAATCCGAGCTCCCCAAGGTGAGATGCTCGGTCTAATAAACCCCTTCTCTAGCAACTCTTGCAATTGCTTCTTTAGCTCTTCCAATTCTATCGGAGCCATTCTATACGGTGGCTTAGATATTAGCTTTGTACCAGGTACCAACTCTATACAAAACTCCATTTCCCTATCAGGTGGTAGCCTTGGTAATTTATGCAGAAAGACATCAGGAAATTTCGTAACTACTGGAATGTCTCTCAATTTCGGGTGTGCCTTATCTGTGTCAACAACGTATGCAATGAACCCTTCACATTATCCTTTCCACCGTTAGCAACACAGGTCATCACTTTAACATTCATAATTAATAAATAAATTCATCTCTCAAATATGATGGATTAAAATTATACTCTTTTCATTTACCATAATTAAGTTCTTCATTTCTTTTCAACAAAACTTACAACAAGATTTTCTATCTCTGGAAACATCAATGTCTTAGCATGACGATCCATAACAACATGATTTGTAGCCAGCCAATCCATTCCTAGGATTACATCAAAATTACTCATACGCAGTAAAATTAAATCGGCTGCTATTTCCTTTCCCCCTATCTTTAACTTACAATTCTTATACACATAGTCAGTCAATTGACTATCGTTCATAGGTGTAGAAATCATTAACATCCTATCTAGCAATGTGGGTTTTACATAATTCAGTAATTTATGTGCAAATGAAGGCGATATGAAAGAATGCGTGGCACCAGGATCAAACAATACAAATGCTTCGAAATAAAAAATTAGGATGGTACCTTTAATCACATCCGTCGAAGTGTCTGCGGTGTCCTGGTCCAGTGCATGTACTCGCCCTCTACCAACGTCAACCGTCTGTTTCCCTTTTTCCGTAGCTGTAGCCCTTCTCCTCGGAGCAGTTGTCTCAATTGGAGCTCTCTCTGGCTCCTTACCCTTCTGTGTGGCAGTCTCAATCATCTCAGGATAATGCCTAGCAATATGCCCTGGCCTTCCACATCTATAACACGAAATAGGGGTCATTAGGCAAGGCCTAGTTCCATAAAATCTGCCACATCTCCTACACTGCTCAGTAGTAGGTCGTGGTCCTCCAATGATCATACCCCTTGGTGGAGCTAAAGTTGGATACACAGAAGGCTTAACAGCTCTCTCCTGCACCTCTTCAATCTTGGGCCGCTTCTCAAATAATCTTTGACCTCCTCTTTTGACCACTCTATCAATTTCGAATCTCTTCTGGTCTCTGTCTCTCCTGATACTAACCTTTCCAAGTTCAGAGGCATTCTGCTCAAAGTCCTGCTCACACAACTATGTCATGTGCACTGCTTCCTCGTAAGTGTGAATGTCAAACGGAGCTAATTTAGTCCGGATGGCTAATCTCAACCTATCCATGAACTTTTGGACCTTTCGAGTCTCACTGCTCATCGTATTCGGGTCGTATCTCCCCAAAGACATGAACCTTGACTCATACTCATCCACAGAATGGTTCCCTTGAACCAAGTTCATGAACTCCATCCGTAATTTCCTTTGTGCGGTGGCTGGAATATATCACCTCCTGGAGGCCTTCAAGAATATCGCCCATGTGATCTCGAAGTGTCGGGCCCTCAAAATGGATTCGGTGGATCTCCACCAGTACTCTACCTCGCCTTTCAGCATAAATACTGCAAAGGTCACTTTCTCGATCGATGTACATCTGAAGAACCTATACAGCTTCTCCATCTAAGAAACCCAATCCTCAGTAATAATCGGGTCCTTCACCCCTCTGAATACTTAAGGTTTCAGCTCCTGGAATTACCTCAACCTACTCAGCTCGGAGTCATAACCCAGGTCACTCTCGTTCGGTTGTAGAACGATGGGGGAAGCAGTATCCTGAATAGGGGGTGTAATAGTCTCCGTAGTTTGAGGTCTTTCAGCCTCTGCAGCTGCTTGTCCAGTAGTAGTAGGCTGCGCTAAGGGACCTCGTCTATCACCGACACCCAATGCTTGGGTGACTATCTCAACAAGGATCTCGATACTCCGCTCTATCTTAAAGAAACGTGCCTCTATATCCCCTGATCTACCAGCAGGGTCCTATGGAGCCTAGTCAGTCTGTGGCTCTGTATGGCCTTCGGGCCTACCCCTATGGCCTCTAGTGCTTGCACCCACCCCTCTACCTCGGCGTGTAATAGGCATATTGTCGAACTTCCTGTATTCATAGCCATTTATTAGTCTCATTCCATCTCAGTATACACAGTTATATCTAAACAAAAGCACAGTAATAAGGGGATGTAATTTTCCTACTTATTATTACTGACTCATATCAGGCCAACTCAGCTCCTATACCAATCTCTGTCACGATCCCTTTTTATCCATTTTGTCTAAAAATAACTGTAAATGTTTTGCTTTAACCATTATCTTGCCCGATCGTGAACAACCCACACAAATACAATTGGACTGTGAGTCAGTAACAATCACCATTTCCATACATCTTCTGATTAATCAAAAATAATTCTATACATTTGAAAGTTAAGTCATGTACTTATACATGGCGTGTTTACTAACATTTACATCCCCCATACTACATTTCAAAATGATTACTGTGCTATTACATGTTTAGATACAAAAAGAATTCCTGTGTGTATACCTCTGGGCGATGGAGAGCAGCGGATATCCAAAATATAACGCCCCAGTCCTTCACTAGGCTACTGTGCGTGCTCTGTAGAGGGGGAAAATGAATGGGATGAGCAACCACACACTCAGTAAGGCAATAACACAAGAATGGTAGATAACTACACTATCTACATGCTTATAATATCATGGCATATATCGTTTATATGCAGGGAATTAGGAAATAATGAAACCATGCCACATGTATATACATATATTAAGTATTGAAAACATGTAAATAGGCATGTAAAACATGAAAAATCACCACGTGAAATCTCTCATGCTCATTATAGTAAACACTTAACGATTTCATCACAAATCATAAATCATTCCCTCAAAGTGTAACACATTGTCAAAGCATTATCAAAACTCATCATCATACACCATTTCTTTAAGCCATACCACAAGGTTCTACCTCTCCCTCGGGTCTACCCTGGACAATATAAATTATGCTCAACATAGAAAACCATATGATATCATGTGAGACATGCGGTCACTACAAATTAAAGACTCTGTTGGCCAACTATGTCAGAAATCATCCCAGACCACACGGATCCCGGTGTGCGGGGCATCATGCTAGACCAAAGGTGGGTTAATCCTCCGCCAGACTTTCAAATCAATGTCACAACCATGTGGTACAGCGTACTCCATGTGATCTATACGGTACAATGTACTCCGCGGACCCATATCATGTTTGGGGGTGCCTGCCATAAGACTTATCTACCTCATACACTGTGTAACCTACACAGTCTCAAGTGCACATGAGAGAATTTAGTTTTTAATGTAAAAGAGCCTCCCCGCCAAACAGAGCCTCCCCACCCCAACTGGTTTAAGGATGTTAGGCTTAAGTATCTTACCAATCTCGTTTTAACGTAAGAGAGCCTCCCTACCTGTCACACCCTTCTCTCGCACGCGACTTCACCAAAATCACCATAAAATTTTCGCATCTCACTTACCTCTTCCTCTGTGATCACTCTACACCTTAATAGTTCTGTTGTGATTCGATATTAGTAACCCATTCATATTTACTCATAACATACATACAATTTAATATTCTTTTCGATAATGTAAGTTCTTATACATTAATACAAAGATTTGTACATATACATCCCTGATCGTACATTCGTTTACATAACTATGATGTTACAATGTTCAGTACAAAATGTCAAGTGTGTATACCTCTCGTAAGATGGATAGGCAGTGGATCAAAGTCTACCATTTCTCAGCCCTGTCCACCTACTGTGGATGCTCTGTAAAGAGGGAAATAAAAAGGGGGTGAGCTCACAGCTCAGTAAGGAAATCAGGCAAGCAAGTAGATAACTGTACTATCTATAAAATACTATACTCATGCCTTCAAATAATTTCCTTGTCTATTCGTATCTAAAGCATGCATCTTGCTTAAAGCTTTTATGTAATATATATATATAGATACAAATCATCAGTTGTAAACATGAAATATGTTGGTTTAATAACCTCAGTAGTTTATGCAAAACATTTCATTTCTCATGTAATTTCACACAAATCACATTTATCATGACATTAAATTAAATCATAATAATATGGCATATCATCATGTTTAAAAACATGGAAATCTGGGCCTCACCCATCCCTTAGGTTACCCTTTTTCACAATTCAGAAATCCATATGTTCACATCATAAAACCATGTGATAGTTCATTCCAGAAATCTCAATTTACATTGCATGAAAAGAAAATGAGATAGGCGACTACATGTTCCGAGATTATGATCATAACTCATTTTTCGTGATCTCAGGCTACACAGTACTCGGTATGCGGGGTCTCACAATTGCTATAATGGGATATAGGTAAAATCCTTACCGTCAGCTCACAACTCACTCTCATCATGTACTTACGGTATAATGTACTCCATGTAATATACACGGTACACAGTACTCCATGGACCTAATCTCAAGGTCGGGCTGCTCGCCATAAGTCTTAGTCCTCATACCTTGGATATACCTCATAGTCGGGAAGCTGGCCATAAGTCTTAGTCCTCATACCATGGGTTACAATTTCGATAGCCCTCGACCATATTTCAAAATATTGTACGTGCGAGCATATAATCGGTGCGACACACAGTCAGCACAAGTTCCTAACACGACTATTTCATGCTTTCTTTCAAAATCTGGTACGTACAAGTAAACTCCCAACACGATCGTATTACAATGACACAACTCTAGTGCGAGCAATGCTCTAAGCACCATGTCATGTAAAAATACGAGTATGAGCAGAGCTCCCAATACTCTATAATATATAATCAATGAAAACTGAGTACGAGCTATGCTCCCAATACTCTATCATGTAAAACTGAGTATGAGCAAAGCTCCCAATACTCTATAATGCATCAATTAATAAATCTGAGTACGAGGAATGCTCCCAGTACTCTAACATGCATAAATCGCATTTAAAATTTAGTACGAGAATACACTCAAGTACTATGTGATGCATATCTCAAAATATAGTGCGAGTATTCTCTAACACTTATGGTTTTCTCACAAAACCCGATAGATGGCTTATTCAAATCATAATTCACCCAACTCAAATCAAATCAGCACTCAAATGTGTTGTTTTCGTATATACATGAAAACATTAGCCATTCTATCATGCAACCACGAATTTTAGTCACAACATGCTTCTAAGGTCTTTTATCCTATTTTTGGATAAGATCACACTTATCTCATCAATTCCTACCACAACATGTCTATTTACGGGAATTCATATAGGATATATTATCGAAATTCTATTCGAAATACGTGTAGCTATCTCTAGCTACTCACGAAATTCCCTTACCTCGGATCATGTCACGTGACCTCTCTTCCTCGGTGCTACTCACTCTAGCAGTCTGATCAGCTTCCAGTGTGATTTCCAAAGCTGTTATAATTATCTACATTAGTATACCGTAATATACTCGTTTCATTTGAAAACTCTCAATTCAATACACTAGTCTCATCACTTTCTCCCATTATGGGTTTATACCATATTTTTCATATATCTATCTTCATTTCTCCTCATTTTTAATTTATGCATTTCATAAAGTTACCTTATAATCTTCCATACATACATATTCCATCATTTAATTTATGCCAGTACCACTTTCTTATCATTTTCTCACTTTCATGCCAATAGCTAGGTCATGCTAATTTTTCATGATCCTTTTATTTCCAAAAATTTATACTTATACCAATTAACTCACCAATACACCTAGATTAACATATATCAAAGTGGTGTATTGAATCTTACCTAGCTAAAATTTTCCTCTTTTTCACCAAATTTGGCAAAATCCTTCTTGTTGTTTCAATCTTTGATTCCAACTTCTTTGTTTCCAAGTATATTGTTCTCCTTATCACCAAGAACAACTTTAAATCTCACTCAAAGCTGATTGCAAACTGAAGTTTTCTAGTGTATCTTGGTTAGGTTTAGCTTGGTTTCTTAAATGGAATAGTGTTTTTAGGGAAAAATTGAAGTGCAGAACCCTGTATTTATAGAATTGGCTCATAGAGATCGATCTGCTAACTACATGAGATCGATCTTCCCTGCACTTTCTCCTTAGAAATCGACCTTTCAGGCCTAATGAGATCGATCTGCCCCTAAGCATGAGATCGATCTGTATTACTCAGAATCTTAAGGAGATCGATCTGGCCTTACAATGAGATCGATCTGTTGTAACCCAAGCCTTATGGAAATCAATCTGTTTCAGCCAGAACTTGCTCAAGATCGATCTGGATCATTGAGGGATCGATCTGCTCTTGTTAAGGGATCGATCTACCTTTTGTAGATACCTTATTTTCTCACATTCAACCTATGAGATCGATCTATATCACCAATGAGATCGATCTGCTCCTCTTTAGAAGCAGTTTTGCTGCAACTTTCATCCCCAATTCACTGTTACATTGGCATTTAATTTACTTAACCATCCATATTTCATTTCATATAGATTTACGACTTCAAAACATCCATTTCTCATAATTTATATAAATTGTGACTTGTCCATACATCAAAAAATCATAAAGATTGCATGTTAAATTTCAGGTCTTACAATCCTCCCCACCTTAAAAAATTTGGTCCTCCAAATTAGAACAAAGTTACTCTACAAACAACTGGGGGTATCTCTCTGGCATTAAACTCTCTAGCTCCCAAGGAGCTTCCTCTGAAGTGTGATGCTGCCAGAGAATATTTACTAACCCGATAGTCTTATTTCTCAAGACTTTCTCCTTTCTATCCAGTATCCGTATCGATTTCTCTACGTATGTCAAATCATCTTTAAGCTCTAATGGCTCATACCGAATCACATGTTTTGGATCTGGATGATACTTCCTCAACATCGAAATATGGAAGACATTATGCACTCTCGATAATTTTGATGGCAAAGCCAATCTATATGCCTTATCTCCCACTCTATCCAATATCTCAAAGGGTCCGATGTAGCGAGGACTCAACTTACCTCTCTTCCCAAATTTTGCTATACCCTTGGAAGAAGTAACCTTTAGAATCACGGAATCACCAACTGTGAACTCTAGTGGCCTCCGTCTATTGTCAGCATATCTTTTCTGTCTACTCTGAGCTGTCCTCAATCTCTCAACAATCAATTGGACATCCTTAGAGGCTTGTATAACCAAGACAGGAGAAAAAATCTTTCTGCCACCCACTTCTTCCCATCCGATAGGGGAACGACATCTATAGCCATATAAAGCCTCATATGGTGCAATCCCGATACTCGCATGATAACTGTTGCTATAGGTGAATTCGGCTAGTGGCAAATGATCATCCCAGGAAACTCTAAAATTCAGCACACACTCTCTTAACATATCCTCCAGAGTCTGTATAGTCCTCTTTGACTGATCATCTATCTGAGGATGAAAAGCAGTGCTCAAACTCAACTAGGTTCCCATGGCTTCCTGAAAATATTCTCAAAAGTGGGAAGTGAAACGGGAATTCCTTTCCGAGCAATGCTCACTGGAATACCATGTAACCTCACTACCTCGCATACATACAACTCTGCCAATGAACTCAGAGTATCGGTATCTCTCATAGCTAGAAAGTGGGCTAACTTCGCCAGTCTATCAACAATCACTCATATCA
Source organism: Firmiana major (assembly GCA_033439115.1). NCBI lineage: Eukaryota > Viridiplantae > Streptophyta > Magnoliopsida > Malvales > Malvaceae > Firmiana > Firmiana major. The sequence continues at coordinate 49,530,195 of CM065905.1, forward strand.
CATCGTGATTCCTCTGGGTCCTTGGTAAACCCATCACGAAATCAATGGTGATATGCTCCCATTTCCATGTCGGTATAGGTAGAGACTGCAATAACCCTACAGGTTTCTGATGCTCTACCTTCACTTGCTGACATACGAGACATCTCGCCACAAAATCTGCCACATCTCTCTTCATACTTGACCACCAGTACACTTTCCAGAGATTTTGATACATCTTATTACTCCCAGATGCAGTGTGTACTTCAACGAATGAGCTTCTATCAATATCAATCTCCTGAGCTTTGGGTCCTCGCGAACACATAATCTTCCTCGAAACCTCAGTAATCCATCATAACTTAACTCAAAATCAGTCATTGTGCCTTTCTATATCTGACCAATCATGTCAATGCAATATAGATCAGTCTGTTGAGCCTGTCTGATCCTGTCCAACAGATCTGGCTCTAAGTGTAGACTAGTAATCATACAGTCCGTATCCATTTCAGAAGGCACGACTCCCAAACTGAGGCTAGCAAACTGCTCTAGCAACTCATGTTCCCTGACTATCATATACGATACCATCCCGAGGCTCTTTCTGCTCAAGGCATCAGCTACAACGTTAGCCTTATCAGAATGATAAAGTATCTCACAATCATAGTCCTTTAGAAGCTCTAGCCATCTTCTCTGTCTCATGTTCAATTCTTTTTGTGAGAATAGATACTTAAGGCTTTTGTGGTTGGTAAAAATCTAAAATTTTTCACCATACAAGTAGTGGCGCCATATCTTCAACGCAAACAGTATTGCTGCTAACTCCAAATCGTGGGTCGGATAGTTCTTCTCATGATCCTTCAACTATTTGGATCCATAAGAAGCTACCCTCCCATCATGCATCAATACACAGCCCAGTCCCTGATGCGAATCATCGGTATATACTAAAAATCCTCCTGAGCTGGTAGGGATAATGAGAATTGGAGCAGTGGTCAATTGACTCTTCAACTCTTAAAAACTCTTCTCATAATCTTTATCCCACATGAATGCTACACTCTTCAGATTAAGACGTGTCAATGGAAAAGCTAACTTCAAAAATCCTTCTACGAATCTCCGATAATATCCTGCTAAACTTAGGAAACTCCTGATCTTGGTGACTATTCTCGGCTGTTTCCACTGAACTACAGCCTCAATCTTGGATGGATCCACTAATACACCATCCTTTGACACTACGTGTCCCAAAACCGAGATCTGTGACAACCAAAAATCACACTTATTGAGTTTAGCATAAAACTTCTACTCTCTTAAGGTCCGCAATACAATCCTAAGGTGCTTCTCATGCTATTCATTAGATTTAGAATATACTAATATGTCATCAATGAAGACAATAACAAACTGATCCAAATATGAATTGAACACATTGTTCATCAAAGCCATGAAAGCTGCGGGAGGATTCGACAATCCAAATGGCATAACCAAAAACTCATAATGGTCATATTGGGTCCTAAATGCTGTCTTGGCCACATCTCCCCTTCGAACTCTCAACTGATGATACGCAGACCTCAGATCAATCTTAGAAAAGACCTACGTTCCTCGGAGCTGATCCAATAAATCATCGATACGTGGAAGGGGATACCTATTCTTGATGGTTGCCTCAATCAACAATCCGTAATCTATACACAATCGAAAGCTTCCATCCTTCTTCCTTACAAACAAAATCAGTTCTTCCCAATGTGAAACACTCGGTCTAATAAAACCCCTATCCAATAGCTCCTTTAATTATTTTTTGAGCACTTCTAGCTCAACTAAGGCCATGCGATACGGTGGTTTTGATATAGGTTCAGTACTAGGCCTTAAGTCTTTACAGAACTCCATCTCTCTATCTGGTGGTAACCCTGATAATTCATCTGAAAAGACATCTAGGAATTCACTAACCATAGGAATATTTGCCAACTCCGAATGTACCTTATCTGTATCAACCACGTATGCAATTATTAGACCCTAACTACTTGACCAGGCACCCAGTTCAAAAGGGATTGACTGGGGACGTTGTGACAAGTGCGGAACGTGGGAAAGGTTTGCACAGGGCACAACGGGGCACGCACTAAAACTGGCAAGACAGGAACTTGGCTTGGGTGGATTGCCAAGCATGAAACAGAGACGCTAACGGATGATGATCGTAGTTTACGGGTGGTGAGCTAACCTGCTGACACTCTAGAAATGTGAACCAAGAGGTTGGACAACGACTATAGCAAAGATTGCGTAGCCAAGATGGGCGCGAGAGTTAAAGCGACTCCTGGAAAATTGGGATAAGGATGAATGCAGGTCATAAGCTAGGATAAGCGGAGAAGTTTTAGCAGACCGAATCATTAGAGATTATCATGGATATAAACTCTGAAGAGCATTGAGGTGGCGATCATCCGGAGAGTCCTTAGTTTAATAGGAATTAATCCTATAGAGTTTTTGTTGTAATCAAACTCAGTTGCCTACGTGAGGGGGATGTCCTCACTTGCCTAAATAAACCCCACAGGAGGGGGTAGAATGTATTCATTCATCATTCATTGAGAGAATCATTCAGGCAGAAAGAGAGTGATAGCTAAGAGCGGTCTTCTTGGCTAAATATTGTTTTCCTTTTTATTGTGGATTAATAGAAAGGCTTTTTTCTGTAAAGCTTGAGTGTTCTTTGCTTTATTAGTATACTTTATCGAGTCGTTTTCTTGCTAAAGTGCTATATCGCTACGTATTGACCCAAATTTGGGCTAGTGTGGAGATTGGTTGTACTAAGTTACGGGGAACTTAGGCCATCATTGGGAAACATTATATAGGAGAGAACGACCTTGTGACAATTTGGTATCAAAGATGAGTTTGGATCATGGCACACGAGTTGGTTGACAGAGTTGCTGTACTTGAAGCAATGGTGGGCGTACCGCAAGTGAAGGTGGGTACAATGGCTGAGCAGATTCAGGCCATGGCAGGTAGTGTCCAGGAGCTGACACAGTTAGCATTCGACAAGCAAAAGAAGCATGCTAATCGCTACACCAACATTATGCAGCATGTTCGTGATCTATCAGATAAATTTGAGGTGCAGTTGAATTCCCTGAAGGCTGACATTTTACTGATGAAACGTGTAATGACTGCTACAGACCATGGGGAGTCATCTAGTAGTAGTAGAGGGGGTGATAGTAGCGATCTTCAAAAGAAGATTAAGGTGCTTGAACCTAAGGAGTTCGCAGGAATTCACAAAGCGAAGGAGCTTGAGAATTTTTTATGGGACATGGAGTAGTACTTCAAAGCTACCCGAATACTGGAGCAGAACCAGGTTACAATCACTAGCATGTACCTCTCGGGTGATGCTAAGCTATGGTGGTGAAGCAGACTAGCAAATGATGATAATCCTGGTCGTCCGAGGATTGAAACATGGGACGCACTGAAGAAGGAGTTACGGGATCAATTCCTTCCTTTAAACGCGACATGGGTCACGAGAGAGGCACTCAAGAAATTGAAGCCAATAGGTTCTGTGCGAGATTATGTCAAGGAGGTTAGCTCTTTAATGATGGACGTCAAGAATATGTCAGAGAAGGATAAGTTGTTCAACTTTTTCTCAGGACTTCAGCTATGGGCTCAGGCTAAGTTACGTAGGCAAAACGTGAAGGACCTGCCACATGCAATTGCGGCTGCAGATAGTTTGGCGGATTACAAACTGGGTTCTTCTTTGAACATTAGGGAAAGGAAAAAGAACCATCCTGATGGAAATAGGGGGAAAGGCAAGAAGGACTAGAAGAAGCACCAGAGAAACAAGGAGAAGGCTGAGTCTTCTAAGCCGAGGGGACCGGATCCACCCTAAAACAAGGGAGATTAGAGTTGTTTCTTGTGTAATGGGAATCACAAGGCCCGAGATTACCCTAGATGGACCAAGTTGGTGGCCGTCATGAGTAAGGAGGATCCAGATGATGAATTTCCAAGAGTTACCCTGATGCAGTTGCTCAACGCTATTCGGATCGAGAAACAAGCTCCTCATAAGGGACTAATGTATCTTAAAACTAAGGTGAATGGGAGATCGATCCGAGCGATGCTTGATACTGGAGCAACCAACAACTTTGTTTTATTGAACGCGATTGAGCATCTTGGCTTAAAAGTCACGAGGAGTAACAATCAGGTGAAAGCAATCAATTCTAAAGCCCAAGGTATCTAGGGAACGACTACTGCATCGGTGAAGATAGGGACTTGGCAACAAGATTGTAAGTTCTTGGCTTTGCCTATATATGATTTTGATGTGATTATAGGTATTGAATTCTTTGTGCAAGCAAAGGCATTTGCTATTCCACATTTGGGTGGATTGATGATATCTGACGAGACGTGTCCAAACTTTGTCCCTATGGAGAGAGGATAAGGTATTGGGAAATCATTGCTGCAGTCAGCTTCACAAGTAAACACCGGGTTGAAGAAGGGGGAGACAATCATACTTGCTGCCTTGGTTGAGGTAAAACCAGACACGGTTGTCGAAGTACCGGATGAAGTAGCGACGGTGCTGAACGATTACAAGGATGTAATGCCTCCAGAATTACCCAAGGCGCTACCACTTAAGCGCGCCATTGATCATAAGATCGAGTTGGAACCAGGAACTAGACCACCTACACAAGCCCCATACAGGATGAGTCTTTTGGAGCTAGCCGAGTTAAGGAAACAGCTTGGTGAGTTGTTGGATGCGGGATATATCTAACTATCGAAGGCACCATATGGAGCCCCAGTTTTGTTCCAGAGGAAGCAGGATGGCACACTGAGAAATGTGTGTGGATTATCGAGCCCTAAACAAGGTAATGGTCAAGAATAAGTATCCAGTTCCAAATGTTGCTGATTTGTTCGATCGGTTGTCGAATGCGGCATATTTTACCAAGTTAGACCTGAGATCAGGATATTGGCAAGTAAGGATTGTCGAGGGAGATGAAGCTAAGACAGCTTGTGTGACAAGGTACGGCTCATTTGTATTTTTAGTTATACCTTTCGGTTTAACTAATGCACCTACGACATTTTACAACTTGATAAATGATGTCCTTTATGAGTACCTGGATCACTTTGTGGTGGTATACCTAGACGATATTGTGGTGTATAGCCAGACGCTTGCAGAACATGTGGAACTCCTCAAGGTGGTGTTTGAAACATTGAGAAAGCACTCTCTTTATATGAAGAAAGAGAAGTGTGAGTTTTGCCAGTAGGAGATTATGTTCCTAGGTCACAAAGTTAGCAGTGGAAGAATACGGATGGATGACAGGAAGATCCAAGCCATTGTTGAATGGCAAGCACCTACGAAGGTCCCAAAGTTGTGGTCATTCTTAGAACTGGCTAATTATTACAGATGGTTCATCAAGGGATATAGTAAGATGGTGAGTCCTTCGACAGATTTGTTGAAGAAGGATAAGAAGTGGGTGTGGTCTGATGAATGTGAGCGGGCGTTTAGAGAAATCAAGGAGGCAGTGACATCCGAGCCAGTGTTGGGACTGCCAAATTTCAATTTACCATTTGAAGTTCACATGGATGCCTCAGACCAAGCCATTGAAGGGGTATTGGTCTAAGAAGGACACCTCATTGCTTATGAAAGCTGCAAGCTGAAGGATGCGAAAATGCGATATTCAGCCCATGAGAAGGAGATGATGACGGTTGTGCATTGTTTGGAGGTGTGGAAGCATATTTGTTGGGAACAAAATTTGTGGTAGTGACAGACAATGTGGCTAACACTTATTTCAAGACACAGAAGAAGCTGAGCCCAAAGCAAGAACGATGGTAAGAATTCCTTGTAGAGTTCGATTTCACCTGGGTACATAGACCAGGAAGGGAGAACCAGGTGGCGGACGCGTTGAGTCGTAAGATAGTCCAGTCTTATGTTGCTTCATTATCCGCTATTGAAACTAACCTGATTGACAGGATAAGGCAGCATGCATTAGTGGATAAGACTTATGAACAGCTCAGGGAGAACGTTAAATTGGGTAAAGTTTGTAGTTATTGGCTCGAGGGGGATTTGCTGTATGCCAAAGGCAATCGACTCTATGTTCCATCTGGTGGGGGACTAAGGAAAGAGTTGCTGAAAGAAACCCACAATCCTCAGTGGGCAGGACATCTTGGAGTGGAGAGGATGTTGGCATTGTTGTCAAGGACATATTTCTGGCCAAAGATGGAGGAAGACATCAAACTATATGTCCGCACATGCCACATATGCCAGATTGATAAGACCGAGAGGAAGAAGCAAGCGGGTTTGCTTCAACCACTGCCTATCTCTGAGAGGATATGGGAATCAGTTTCTATGGATTTCATTACACGATTTCCAGAGATAAACAAGATGAAATCTATAATGGTGGTGGTAGATCGTTTTTCTAAGTATGCTATGTTCATAGCAGCCCCACATGCATGTATCGCACATGAAGCTGCAGAGTTATTCTTGAATCATCTAGTGAAGATCTTTGGATTGCCCAAGGATATAGTGAGCGATCAGGATGCTCAGTTTACTGGGAGATTCAGGACTTGTTCAAGTTGATAGGTTCAGAATCAAAGTTTTCAACGGCTAATCATCCGTAGACAGATGGCCAGACGGAGCGGATTAATGCATTGTTGGAAGAATATTTGAGGCACGATGTGCCGCGAGCCAAAAGAATTGGGTGAGTTTGCTCGATTCAGCACAGTTTTGCTAAAATATGCATGATAATTCTATTTTTAATAGAATTATTAGTGCTTAAATTCCTAATTATTTACTTAATCCCCATATTATTTCATTAATAATCCCCTTTATTTAATTAAAATTCTCTAATGTGCAGATAAATTAAATCCAAATGAAACTCAGTCGTTTCAGTCAAAATTGGGCTGAAAACGAGCTAAAGGAGACGGGACCACTTCCAATTTACAGACCGAATCATCAGTCGACTGGACACGCGTGATGCCAGGTGTCCATATTTTATTTGCTCCGAAACGATAAGATTGAAGGACACCATGCCAACCCTCTGGAGGACACACGTCGGGCCACATCGCACAGTTAATTGGACAAAAAGACTGATGACGTGGAAATATCTACTATGCAGCAAATCAAATGAAGACAAGTGGCCAAACAATGCCAACTCATCTAGGATGACAATTTACCATTGTACCCCTATGTTTGTGTATAAATAGAACATGATGGCAATTGAAAAATCAAGTAGTTTTAGGTTAGAATAGAGGTAGTTTAGGTTAGGAGTAGTGTAGAGTAATTTAGGAGTAGCTTTACGTTTTAAAGTTCTTTTAATTTTTCCTTCTAAGCTTTCCGATGAGTTTTTTAGCCATTCTACTGTTCATGTCAACTTTGAATTTGTTAGTTATTATGAAAAGTTTCCCTTCAACTCCTAGCAATTTCTTTTACTGCATTTGTTTTCATTCTTCTGTTGTGTTTATTCGGGTGAAGAAGGGTTGGTGACAGTACCCATTCACATCCAAATCTTCACGACATCTTCTTAGAGTGAAAAAGCTTTTGTAATCCTATTTTTTAATTCTTCTGTTCCACTTATTGTTTCTTTTACTACTTACTTATTTTCCATTAAGCTTCCCGCCACAGTTCTTTTCTAGTTTAAGAGTGCAAAGGCTAGGTGAATGAGGACGCAAAGTTATTGCTTTGCTGATCAGTGCTCACTGTGTTAGCTTACAGTTACTAAATCGGGAAGTGGCTGTTGATGGGAGCCACTGATTTACTGCTGTTTGTGGCGTGAGAAAGCAGTGCGGGAGGGTAGCTGTGAACGTGCTGAAGAGTAGGTGATCGGTGCTGAAGCTGGTGGGACTGCTGCCATTTGATGCAGAGCAGAATCTGGATTGCACCGTGGCAGTGGACAAGACCAACTTCCTCCTCTGTTCTGCTATGCTTTAGTTGATTTCTACTGTTCACCTTAGCTATTTTGTTATTCTGTATTATTGCTGATGCTATAGTTCCTGCCGGTAGTCTATTAGCTTATTTAGCTGCTGTTTGAATCTTTTCATTTCTGTTTTAAGTGTAGTTTAGGTCCAAGAGCATTCTTTTCTCATTTCTCTTTTGGTTTTTTTTGCTTTCTGATTTAGCATGATTATTTTCTTGCAATCTAAAGTTACTTGTTGTCAGTTGTAGACAGGTGATCGGTGCTGAAGCAAAGCCGGTAATGGGGACAGCAACGATCAAAAATGGTGGCAAATGCAGATAGTGCTTGACGATAGTACTGAACCGAGCAGGGGATAGATGTTGAAGTCTGCTGTGTTTTGCCTCCATTCAGGTGTGCAGAGCATGATCTCTGTCGAGGAGGCTAGGCTGCTGATGCATGAAGGTGGCAGGATATGTGTGCTGGTACAGAAGGCTGGACAAACCGAGGATAGGGACCTGGAGATAGCCACCCGAGCACGCCTGGACGTGCGCTGCAGCACCTGGAGACAGCCACCCTAGCAGGCCTGGACGTGCGCTGCAACACCTGGACCCTAGAGCAGCAGCAAACCGAAAAAGCAGAACACGCCTGGGCAGGAAATGCAATGAAGAAGAAAATGATAAACAGTACCAGCCTTTCGGGACCACCTTGGTTTAGTAATTGGTTAAGGCCACGTTTGGTTATGGCTTCTTTGCAATTTATTGCATTTTTTATTGTTTTCATTAGTATTAGTTAGAATAGTGATAATTGTAGGATGAATTTAATGTTTTAAGTTGTTAATTTAATTTTAAGTTTTAGTTCATAGTTAATTTGATGTTTTATGTTTTAGGATTTAATTTTAGTTTAGTATTTTAAGAATTGCATTTAGAATTAATTTAGATTAAATGTTTTTTTTTATGCATTTTTAATTTAGTGTTTATTTTCTTTACACTTTAAGTTAATTTAAATTGCATTTTTCTTGTGTGTTTAACTCCATGCACATTTTATTTTAAGTTTGTTTAATTTTAGTCTAATTAGTTTTATTGCTTTATGTTTATATTTGCATTTTATTTTAATTGCGTTAATTCGTTTTAACTGTTTTAATTTTCTTTTGTAAGTTTTTGTTTTTAATTGCTTGGAGTATTGTAAGTACTTTGAGCTCGATTTTATTTTATTTAGTTTTTATTATTTTACTATTTTCAGTACTTTAATTTTAGCCATGTAGACCACCCATCAGAATTTCATAATTTGCTAGGATATACTTAGGGTAAGATTATCCGGTAGTTAATTAGGCTAGTCAACTTCTCTGTGGGATGATAACTCGGGACTCAAAATCCCATTATTACTTGGACGACCCGTGCACTTGCGGAACATACCCTTAGGGCCTCGTCAATGCATAGATCATCTTCCACGGGTATGAGTCCAGCGGAGTTAGTATTTAGACATCAACCTACTACACCTTTGGAGATAGCAAAGACTAAGTCCCAAGGGGAATGCCCAGCAGCATACAGATTTGTGTGAGACCGTCAGGAGTTGATGGAACAGGCTAGGGAGAGCTTGGAGAAAGCACAAAGGAGGATGGTGAAATATGCATATCAGCATAGGCGGGCACTAGAATTTGAGGTAGGTGATAAGGTGTTGCTCAAACTGATGCCTCAGATATGGAGAAAAGTCACAGGCAAGCGGTATCACAAAGGTCTAGTGCAAAAATACGATGGCCCTTTTGAAGTTATAAAGCAGGCGCGGTGGCTTATCAGTTGAAACTGCCAGAGATGATGAAGTTGCATCTTACTTTTCATGTGAGTTTTTTGAAGCCTTACCACGAAGATGTTGATCTGGGGAGACAACAGGTAAGGAAAGCTCCACCTACTGTGAGAAGCCATTTCGAGAAGAATGTGGTGAAGATACTCGACCACAAGGTTGAGGGAGCTAGTAGGAAGAATCAGAGAACCTACTACTTGGTGCAGTGGGAAGGTGAAGATGAGGCAGACGCTACTTGGGAGAAAGACACTTCTTTGTGGCAATTCGAGGATGAGATCAAGGTGTATTTGGAGCTCATTCCGATGAGGGCATCGGCTTCCTCTGACGGGAAGAGGGTTTGTTAGACCCTAACTACTTAACCAGGCGCCCAGCTCGCAAGGGATCAACTGTGGGCGCTGTGACGCGTGCGAAGCGCGGGAAAACTTTGCAAGGGGCGCAACGGGGCACGCACCAAAACAGGCAAGACAGGCACTTGGCTTGGGCGGATTGCCAAGCATGAAACGGAGACACTAACTAATGATGATCGTAGTTTGCGAGTGGCAAGCTAACCTGCTGACACTCTAGAAACGTGAACCAAGTGGTTGGACAACAGCCATAGCAAAGATCATACAGTCATGGGAAACGGGCACGAGAGCTAAGGCGAATCCTATAAAATCAGGATAAGGATGAATGCGGGTCATAAGCCAGGATAAGCGGAGAAGTCTTGACAGACCGAATCATTGGAGATTATCATGGATATAAACTTTGAAGAGCATTGAGGTGGCGATCATCCGGAGAGTCCTTAGTTTAATAGGAATTAATCCTATAGAGTTTTTGTTGTAATCAAACTCAGTTGCCTACGTGAGGGGGATGTCCTCACTTGCCTATATAAACCCCACAGGAGGATGTCCTAACCTTTAACATATTTATTTCTCAGTCAGTATAGTACATTGTCAATTACAACCATAACTACTACTTTCATTTCTTTTCATCAAACTTTACAACGTATTTTTCAGGATTAGGAAACATAATTGTCTTAGCATAGTAATCTAAAATAGCATGGTTTGACTATAACCAATCCATTCCTACGATTACATCAAAATCACTCATACTTAACATATTAGATTGGTTGTCATGTCCTTTTCCCCTACTCTTAACTTACAATCATTTAACACATACTCCACTTGCTGACTATTATCCGTAGGCGCACTAATAAACATCATCCTACTTAAAGGGGTACGCTCTACATGCTTTTCTAACTTACATGCAATTGAAGGTGATACAAATGAATGCGTGGCACCAGGATCAATTAAAACATGTGCTTCTAAATCATACATCAGGATGTTACCTCTAATCACATCCGACGAAGCATCGACTGTCCCCCGATCCAAGGCTTGCACTCGCCCTCATCCAATGACCTACTTCCCTTTCTCTTCTGTTGTCGCTCTCCTCTTCGACGCAGACATATCAGTTGAAGCTCTCTCCGGCTCCTTACCCTTCTGTGGGGTAATATCTATCACCTCTTGGCAAACTCTAGCCATGTGTCCTGGCTTCCCACATCTGAAGCACAATCCACTAGAAACAAGACAAAGTCTACCTCCAAGGAATCTACCACATCTGCTGGACTGCTCCGTGGTAGGCCTTAGTCCTCTAATGACTACTCCTCTAGCTGGAGCTATAGCCAGGTATGTTAGAGATCTACCAGTCTTCTCCTGTACTTCCTCGATCCTTGGTCTCTTACTGAAGAGTCTCTCACCTCCTCGATATCTGAAACCTTGGGTACTATCACTCACCGACCTCTTCCTATCTCTGTCTCTACCCTTTCCAACTGTCCTGAACTCTGAGACATTCCTATCATAATCTTATTCACAGAGTTATGCCCTGCGCACTGTCTTGTCATAGGTAGAGATGTCAAATGGAAAAATTTTAGATCGTAATACTAGTCTCAGTCCATCAATGAATCTGCGAACCTTCCTAATCTTGCTACTCATGGTGTCTGGGTCATACCTTCTCAGGGATAGAAATCTGGTCTCATACTCGTCTACTGAATGACTCTCCTGGCTCAACCCTAAAAACTCAGCTTGCAGCCTCCGTTGAGCCATATCTGGAACAAACTGCCCCATCAAGGCATCTAGAAATGTCTCCTAACTGATCTCTGTATGTCAGGCTCCCAATATAGGTCGAGTGGACTTCCACCAATGCTCTATCGTCCCCTTCAGTAGGAACACAGCAAATGTGACCCTCTCTGAAGTCGTACACTCAAAGAATTCGTACAACTTCTCTATCTCTCCTATCCACTCCTCTGCCAAAACAGGATCTTTAATCCAATGAAAAGTTGGAGGTCCAAGCTTCTGGAATTGTCAAAGTCTATCAAGATCACAACCATACCCCTAAACATTATCGCCCTATCGTAGAGTAACATGAGACGACGTATCTTGAACTGGTGGAGGTGTAGGTGTATCTGTAGACTGTGGCACATGAGCTGGCTGTGCAGATGTACCAGGTGCAGCTGCCTCTCCATGTGCACTCTCTGCATCCTACCCTTGTCCTTCTGGCATAGTATGTGCCAATATCTCTACTATAGTCTCAAGACGATGCTTTAATCTTGTGAAATGTGCCTCGATACTCTCGGGTATCTCAGTGGGACCTGTCGTCTCATCTCGGGTCTCTGACCTACCTTTACGGCCTCGAACCCTACCTCTAACCCCTCTACCATGACAGGTATTAGCCATAATAGCTAAATTCTTGCATTTATAATCATTAATTAGTCTGATTTCCATCTCGTATACATAATTGTAACTGAACAAAACATAATACTATGGGGATGTATCCTAATATCGATTCATATCAGACCAACTCGGCTGTGATACCATTCTGTCAAACCTTTCTCTCACACGCAACTTCTCTAAAATCACCATAAAATTTTTGCACCTCACTTAACTCTTCCTCTGTCATCACTCGACACCTTAATAGTTAGGTTGTGATTCGATATTAGTCACTCATTCATATTTACTCATAACATGCATAGAATTTAATATTCTTTTCGATAATGCAAGCTCTTATACATTAATACAAAGATTTGTACATATACATCCCCAATCGTACATTCGTTTACATAACTATGCTGTTACAATGTTCAGTAAAAAATGCAAGACCCTTAAATTTCTATGTAATGTATAAGATTAATTAATGGATAGACAAGTTACATTGCACATGAATTATAAGAAATGAATGTTTTTGAGCTCTAAGTGTGAATGGATTGATAATTTGGTGTTGAAGTGATTGAGTATGAGTTTAAATGAGGAAATCGCAGTAAAAAGGGTGTAGGATGAAGGCCAGATCAATCCCATGCAAGGAGAGATCGATCGCATGGCCTGAAGAATGCAAAATCAGTATGTTGGAAGAGCGAGATCGATCCCTCACTCAAGCAGATCGATCTCCTTAACTCTCAGGCTGGAGCAGATCGATCTCCCTTTAAGACCAAATCGATCTCCTTAGCTATCTATCTTAGACAAATCGATCTTGTTTCATTGAAGCATATCGATCACATTTACTGAAGCAGATCGATCTTGTGCCTTCGACAGATCGATCTCATACCTTCAAAATGTCATGAAAATGAGGAATTCAAGAGGATCAGATCGATCTCCACCCTAAGTAGATCGATCTCATCAAGCCAATTCTATAAATATGGAGCAGTTGGATTTGTATTTCACGGGACTAAACAATTTTCTTCCATTTCAATCTTAAAACCTAGTTTTCTCACTCTAAAATCACCCAATTTCCATTAGGATTTAAGAAAATAACATTAGAGCAAAGTTGTTCCTTATAAAGACAAGAACAACATACTTTGGAATTACTGCACCATTGGTTGGATTGAAGAAGCAAAGCTACATTCCCATTTTGAGCAAGGAGAAAATCAAGCTAGGTGAGTTTCTAATGCACCAATCCAAGCATATTTGTTTAGTTATTGATTTTGGAGTTGATTGGTATGTATATTAATGATAGAAACTACCTAGAAAATCATGGAACCATTATAACCTAAAATAAGTCTAGTGTGAGAAAGTATGTATACTTGAGTTGATGTCAAATGGACCATGTTAGAGTGTTAGTGGAGTAATATGCATGATTTTAAGATGATGGAATGAAGCCACATTGTGAGGATGGTCAATTTATGAAAATGAGCATATAAGGTGTTTGACAAATGCCATAGTGAGGCAAATGATGGATTAGAGACTCGATGAACTTAAATATCAATTTAGTATGAATAGATAGACTCTCGAGATAAGAGTAGAGCAATCAAATAAGGCTTTATAAGTGTAATGCGTACTATAAGTCGAATCAACTATAGTGAACGTAAAAGTTGTGCTATATTGGACTAAATTGATGTGAAACATAATCTCGTATAGTTTCGAAGACTTCATTTGAAGTGAATCGAACTGTGCAATCAAGCAGCTTTAAGAAAGTGGAATCACGCGTCACGATTCCAGGTAAGGGAATTCTGTGAGTATATAGAGATAGCTGCTCTTATTTTGTGGGTAAATATAGGGCTTTGGGAAATGCATGATTTTTTAGAAAAGTGAATTGATGGTGCATATGAATGACTACAAGTGTATATGTATGTGGTTTGATTTTTGAAATGATTCTTATGAATGGGATAATAAGGCTAATAATTGCATAAATCACATGTTTTGATACTTTTATGAAAACACATTGCTTTGGTTTAAGCAAAACTGACTAATAGGTTGGCTAGTAATTTCTTGATTTTGTGAAAAGGCACAAATGAGGTGCTAAGCATTGTTTTGAGAATGTTTTATTGAAATAGAGCCACATATCGTGTGTATGTGAGTTAAAATTGTGATGGAGCCTCGCTCGCGCTGGATTTAGGTGTTTTCACATGTATGAAACGTTCTGGAGCTTAGCTCTACCCTGATTTGAACTATGATGATGTTTTATAAACTGTACAGGAGCTTCTGCTCGTACGTGGATTTTGTTTGATCTTCTTACACATATAACCGTACTTGAGCTATGCTCGTACGTAATTTCTCTATGATTTTATCCATAATGTCGTACTAGAGCTTTACCTGTATGAGGTGATTTATTGACGTTGCATGAATTGTGCTAGAGCTTAGCTCGCACAGCTTTTTACATTGTTGTATGTATGATGTCATGGAGATGGTAAGATCCTCAAGCCCTACATCCTTAAGCCCGACGGGGAGGGGAGGCTCTGTATGGTGGGGAGGCTCTCTTACGGTAGGATCCTTAAGCCAACATCCTTAAGCCCGTTGGGGTGGGGAGGCTCTCTTACAAGATGAAAAACTCCTTCTTGCACTTGAGACTATAAAGGTTACACATGGCATGGGGTAGATAAGACCTATGGTTGGTACCCCCAACCATGATATGGGTCCACGGAGTACATTGTACCGTGTATATCACATGGAGTACGTTGTACCGTGTGGTTGTGATGATGATATGAAAAGTCTGGTGAAGGACTAACCCACCTTCGTTCGAGCATGATACCCCGCATACCAGGATCCGTGTGGTCTGGGATGATTATGACATATTTGGCCAACATAGTCTTTGAGATATAGTGACCGCCTGTCCCACATAATATTACATAGTACCACATGGTTTTATACATTGAGTGTGACTGTGTTGTTCCAAGGTAGACCCAAGGGAGGAGTCGAGCCTTATGAGATTTGGTTTAAAGAAATGATATGCTATTGTGACGAGATTTGATGTGTTTGAAAAATTGAGAAATCTTAAAAGATGTTTCTTGATGAATTTCCCTTTTTATGATGAGTTTTGATAATGATGAGCATGAGAGGTTTTACATGATGATGATTTCATGTTTTACATGTCTGTTTTTCATGTTTTAGTACATGATATATGTATATACATGCGATATAGTTTTATTTCCTCATGCTCTGATTATAAATGATTTATGCCATGACATTATCAACATGTAGATAGAGTAGTTATCTACCATGCTTGCATTATTGCCTTACTGAGTGTGTGGTTTCTCATCCCTCTACTTTCCCCCTCTACAGAGTGTACACAGTAGCCTTGTGAAGGACTGAGGCATTATAGTTTGGATATCCGCTGCACTCTATCGTCAAAAGGTATATACACAGGATTCTTTTTATATCTAAACATGTAAAGGCAGTGACCATTTTGAGTTGTAATGTGGGGGATGTAAATATCAGTAAACACGTCTTGTATAATTATACAACTTAACTTTCGAATGTATGACATGGTTTTTGATTAATTGGAAATGAATTGTAAATGATGATTAGTATTGACTCATAGCCTAACTGTGTAGTGTTATGAATGTTCACGACTGGGTAAGGAAATGAAAAATGCAAAAAAAATTATTGGGATTTTCAGATAAAAAGGATAAAAAAGGTCGTGATAGAGATTGGTATCAGAACTGAGTTGGTCTAATGTGAGTCAATACTAATAAGTAGAAAGCAACATCCCCATATTACTGTGCTTTTGTTTAAATATAATTGTGTATACCAAGATGGAATGTGACTAATAATGATTATGGATACAGGATATTAGGCATAATGCCTGTTACACGCCAAGGTAGAGGGGCGGGTGCACATGCTAGATGCCGTAGAGGTAGGCTTGAGAGTCGTGTGGAGCCATAGACTGACCAGGCTCCACAGGACCCTGCTGAGAGATCAGAGGATATAGAGGCACGCTTCGCTAGGATAGAGCGAAGTATTGAGAGCCTAGTTGAGATAGTCACACAGGCATTGGGTACCGGTGATAGACGAGGTCCCGCAGCATAGCCTACTACTACTGGACAAACAGTTGCAGAGGCAGAGAGACCTCAAGCTATAGAGACTGTTACACCCCCAGTACAAGATACTACTTCTCCTATCACTCCACTGGAGCGAGAGTGATTTTGGTTATGACTGTGAGCTGAGCAAGTTAAGGTAATTTCAGGAATTGAAACCTTTAGTGTTCAGAGGGGTAAAAGACCTTGTTATTACTGAGGATTGGGTGTACGAGATGGAGAAATTGTATAGGTTCTTTCGATGTATATTGGCTGAGAAAATGGCTTTTTTCATATTTATACTGAAGGGTGAGGCTGAGCACTGGTGGAGATCCACCAAAGCTATTTTGAGAGCCCAACACTCCGAGATCACTTGGGAGATATTCTTGGAGGCGTTCAGGAGGCAATATATGAGGAAACTACGGATGGAGTTCATCAATCTAGTTCAGGGGAACTGTTCAGCTGATGAGTATGAGTCAAAGTTTTTGTCTTTGGGAGATACAACCCGGATATGATGAGTAGTGAGACTCAGAAGGTTCGAAAGTTCATGGATAGGTTGAGATTAGCCATCCGGACTAAGCTAGCCCCATTTGACATTCATACTTACGATGAGGCAGTGCATAGGGCATAGTTGTATGAGCAAGATTTTGAGCGAAATGCCTCCGAGCTTGGGAAGATTAGTATCAGAAGAGACAGAGACCGGAAGAGATCTGGGTTGGATAGAGTGGCCAAGAGAGGAGGCCATAGATTATTTGAGAAGAGACCCAAGATTGAGGAGGTGCAAGAGAGAGCTGCTAGACCTCCCATGTACCCAGGTTTGACTACTCTGAGGGGTATGGTTATTGGAGAACCACGACCTAATACTGAGCAATGTAGGAGATGTGGCAGATTTCATGGGACTAAGCCTTATCACACGCCCCCTGTTACATGTTATAGATGTAGGAAGCCAGGGCACATCGCGAGGCATTGTTTTGAAATGATTGAGACTGCCCCACAGAATGGTAAAGAGCCAGAGAGAGCTCCAGTTGAGACAGCTGCTTCGAGGAGAAGGGTTATAACTGAGGAAAAAGGGAAACATGCAGTAGGTGTTAGCAGAGGACGAGTGCACGCAGTAGACCAGGACACAGCAGATGCATCGACGAATGTGATTAAAGGTACCATCAAAATCTTTGAGTTAGAAGCATTTGTATTTTTTGATCCTGGTGCCACGCATTCCTTCATATCACCTTCCTTTGCTCATATATTATTGAAACATGTAAAACTCACACTGTTAGATAAGATGTTGATGATTTCCACACCAATGAATGATAGTGAATTGACAGAGCATGTATATAGGAATTGTAAGTTGAGCATAGGAGGAAAAGAGATGGCAGTTGATTTAATTTTACTGAGCATGAATGATTTTGATATAATCCTAGGAATGGATTAGTTGGCTGCAAATCTTGTTTCATGGATTGTCATGCTAAGACATTGATGTTTTCAGAGATATATAATTTTGTTATAAGTTTTATGAAATGAAATGAAGAACATGGTTAATGTAAGATAAAAGAGTATCATTTTAATTATCATATTTGAGAGATGAATTTGTTTGTTATTTTGAATGTTAATGTGATGGCATGTATTGCTAACGGTGGAAAGTATAAATGAACAGTTCATTGCCTACGTAGTTGACACTGATAAGGCATACCCGGAATCGGGAGACATTCCAATAATGGCAGGATTCCTAATGTCTTTTCGGACGAATTACCAGGACTACCACTTGATAGGGAGATGGAATTTTGCATAGAGTTGTACCTGGTACTGAGCCAATATCTAAGTCATCGTATAGGATGGCTCTGATTAAGATGGAAGAGCTAAAGAAACGATTGCAAGAGTTGATAGAGAAGGGGTTTATTAGACTGAGCGTCTCACCTTGGAGAGCTCCGGTTCTGTTTGTAAGGAAGAAGGATGGAAGCCTCTGACTGTGTATAGACTACCGGTTGTTGAATAAGGCCACCATTTAGAACAAGTACCCCCATCCACGCGTCGATGATTTGTTGGATCAGCTTCGAGGAGCCCAAGTATTTTCAAAGATAGATCTGCGGTCAAGGTACCATCAATTGAGGATACGAAGTGGAGATGTACCCAAGACAACATTGTTCAGTTAATGTATTTTGAAATGACAAAACAAGTAAATTCAATAATATAAAGATGATATAAAAACATGTTTAGAGGTTATCAGTACCAGAACTTAAAGTTCTGTTGATGAGAGATCGATCTGGCTCATGAAAGATCGATCTCCTGGGTTTTCTATAGTTAAGAGATCGATCTGGGTTATGAGAGATCGATCTCCTGGGTTTGTCTTGGATGAGAGATCGATCTCAGGATGACATGAGATCGATCTGCCAAGCTTTGAAACTGCACAAAGGTATTAAGGAAGAGTGAGATCGATCTATAAGGGTTAAGAGATCGATCTGCCTAATACTGGAGTTGAGGGATCGATCTGATCTAGGAAGAGATCGATCTCCCTTAAAGCATAGACTGTAAATCGATCTGTAAGATCGATCCACACTCAAACAGAGAGCTTATGAGATCGATCTGGTAAGAAAGAGATCGATCTCCTCAAAGTCAGAGAGCTAAGGAGATCGATCTGAGGTATTGAGAGATCGATCTCCCCACTACGAGATTGCATGGCAGATCGATCTGAAGATCGATCTTGCCTCAAACAGAGAGATTGGAAGATCGATCTGCCTATTCGACAGATCGATCTCCCCTATCATTTTCAAATTAACAGATTGATCTGCTAACCTCTGAGATCGATCTCCTTGTGTTATTGTGCTTTGATCTTGCAGGATTTATAACTAAGAGATCGATCTGGCCAAGATGGTAGATCGATCTGGCACTCTACTAGAGGTACCCAACGGCTAGTTTCTGCAAATTCTCAACGGGAAAAATAGCATTTAATGCTCCAACTACCAATCCTTCAGTATTTAACCAAGCATTGAAGACAATGAGAATACAGACACTATTGCTGCACATTTCTTACATTCTCAAGAGTTTAATACTTTCATTCCTTGTGTCTTCATTCCTCATTTATTGAGTTTGTTGTATAAGCTTAAGTGCAAAAGCTGTAATTGTTCTACCCACACTAAAAGCTTGATTCTGTATTCATCCTTACCTTAGAAGAGAAGAGGATTGTTCCTCAGTGAGATAAAATTGTAAAAGGGTGAATACATCTTTGTATTGCAAAGGGTAGAGAGGTTATTCCTTAACCTGAAAAAGGAAGATTGTAACTTCTGTTGAAGGAGAGAAAGAAAGCACTTGACAAGAGGGTCAAGGAGAGAGGACGTAGGCAAGAGTTTGACCGAACCTCTATAAGCGATTGTGTTTGTTTCTCTCTTCCCTATCTTGCATTAAATTGTTTAATTTTATTATATTGCTCACTATCATTTGCTAATTAAATTAGGATTAATTTAAAATTTGCCATAAACATTAGAAAACCGATTCACCCCCCTCTCGGTAGAGCCAACAATTGGTATCAGAGCAAGGACTCTTTAATCACATAGGAACAACTTCCTAAGAGTTAGAAACGATCAAATGGCTCACAACAATGTAGCAACTAGTTTGGTAGGAAAGGGGCACTCTACGGTTAGACCTCCTATGTTTAATGGAGAACATTATGCTTACTGGAAGACTAGGATGATGTTGTTCATTCAAGCAAATGACTATGAGGTGTGGAGGATCATAATTAAAGGACCTCAAATCCCTACAAAGAGAATAGAGGGAAGATATATCCCTAAAGAAGAAGATGAATGGGATTCAAATGATATTAAATGTGCTCAGCTAAATGCTAAAGCTATGCACACATTATTTTGTGCCTTAGGTCCAAATGAATATAATAGAGTCTCCGGGTGTGATAATGCCAAACAAATTTGGGACAAATTGGTAATAACTCATGAGGGTACTACCCAAGTGAAGGAGACTAAGGTAGGGATGCTCACACATGATTATGAGCTTTTTAGGATGAAGGAAGGAGAATCAATTAGTGATATATTCACTAGATTCACGGATGTTATTAATGGATTAAAGTCCTTAGGAAAGATATACTCTAATATTGAAATGGTCAAGAAAATATTAAATAGCTTACCTAAATCATGGGAAGCTAAAGTGACTGCAATTAAGGAATCTAAGGATCCTCACACATTGTCTTTAGATGAATTAATAGGATCTCTACTCACTTATGAGATTAAATTGAGAAGAAATGAAGAGCCACCCAAGAAAGTGGGAGTTGCTCTAAAATCCACTGCTCAAGAGGAGATTAAGAATGAGAGTGGTAGTGAAGAGGACCTTGAGATGGCAATGTTTGCCAAAATATTTAACAAGTTCATGAGGATGAGAGCTAGTGGTAGTAATAGAAGAAACAATAAGAGAGATCAAGAAGAAGTAGGTAGAAAAGATTCAATTGTGTGTTATGAATGTAAAAAACCAGGACACATAAAATTTAACTGCCCTCTTCTTAAAATGTCCAATGATAGGTTCCACAAAAAGAAGGCAATGGTAGCAACATGGAGCGACAGTGATTGCTTCGATGATGACTCAAATGAGGACATTGCCAACTTGTGCTTCATGGCTATTGATGATGAAAAGGTAACTTCAAACCTCAATGATTATTCCTTTGATGAATTGCAAGATGCATTTGATGATCTTGCATTAGAGTATGAATGCATGAGCATGAAATATAAAAATATAATATCCAAATTAAGAAAAGAAAATGAGTTGATGCTAAGGGACAAATTAGAATGCGAAAAGAAATTAGAAATTTCAAATCGTGAAATTTGTGATCTTAAAGAGAAAAATGGCAATCTACATAATTCCTTTAATAGGTTCCACATGGGTCAACAAAAGTTGGATAGCATGCTAGAGACCCAAAGGGCATTCTTTGACAAAAATGGGTTAGGATATAATGCAAAAAGTAGAGAGACTCATCTTAAAAGCTTTGTTGCTAGAAATAGTATAAATAAACTATCAACTTCTTGTTCATATTGCAATAGGAAGGGACAAGCATCACATAATTGCAATATAAAAATGAGATCTCTTAAAGGAAAAATAGTAAAAAGGATATGGATTCCAAAAGAAGTAATTCACTCCAAGAATGTTAATGCATTAGCTAAATGGATCCCAAAGGGATCAAGAATTGCATTCACTAACCTCAAAGGACCCAAGAGAATTTGGGTACCTAAGACTTGAGCTGGAATCTTTTTGTAGGTAATTGAGCATGGCCACAAAGCTAAAATAAAGGAAGCATGGTACTTGGATAGTGGATGCTCAAGGCACATGACGGGAGATAGAAGCCACTTCAACTCTTTTAAATCAAAGGTTGGTGGAGAGGTCACATTTGGGGACAACTCCAAAGGCCAAGTTGAAGGAAGTGGCTCAATAGGTAATGACTATTTTTCATTAGAAAAGGTATTACTTGTTAGGGGTCTAAAGCATAACTTACTAAGCATAAGTCAACTTTGTGAAAAAGGTTACAAAGTAATTTTTGATTGCATGAAATGTCATGTTGTAGATCCTAAGTCAAACAAGGTACTTTTTCTAGGTCATAGGCAAGGTAATACATATTGTCTATCTTAATGAACTCAAAAATGAAAATATATGCCTAATGGTAGACAATAAAAAGGAATCTTGGTTATGGCATAGAAGACTAGGTCATGCTAGCATGCATGTGCTATCTAAGTTAGCTAGAAAGGATCTAGTCATAGGTTTACCTAAGCTATCCTTTGATTATGAAGAAATATGTGAAGCTTGTGTTAAAGGAAAACACAAAAGGACAAAATTTAAGCCTAAGAATGTTGTATCCACCACTAGGCCTCTTCAATTACTTCACTTAGATTTATTTGGACCAACTAGAACAACTAGTCTAGGTGGGAAACACTATGGATTTGTAATAGTTGATGATTACACTAGGTTTACTTGGGTGTTCTTTTTAAGAGTAAAAAATGAAGCCTTAGAAAAATTCATAGCCTATACAAAAATTACTCAAAATGAAAAAGGGTATACAATAACTAGCATTAGAAGTGATCATGGCAAGGAATTCGAAAACATAGGATTTGACGAGTATTGCAATGATCAAGGAATTAGTCATAACTTCTCAGCCCCTAGGACACCACAACAAAATGGAGTAGTTGAAAGAAGAAATAGAACCTTGGAAGAAATAGCTAGAACCATGTTGTGTGAGAATAATTTGCCAAAGTATTTTTGGGCTGAAGCTATAAACACATCTTGCTATATAATCAATAGAGCTATGATTAGACCCATGCTTAAGAAAACTACTTATGAGCTCTACAAAGGTAAAAAGCCTAACATTAGTTACTTCCATCCCTTTGGCTACAAATGTTTTGTCTTAAATAATGGGAAAGATAATCTAGGAAAATTTGATGCCAAAAGTGATGAAGGAATCTTTCTAGGGTACTCATTGAATTCAAAGGCTTATAGAGTATATAACAAAAGAACATTAATGGTTGAAGAATCTATTCATGTTATATTTGATAAGTCAAATGATGTATCTAAAGATTCAACCAATGATGAGGATGTTGGAATATTTGATGAAAACTTGGAGGAAATTCCAAACTTAGAAGATGATTTATTAGAAAAACTTAACTTGAATAAAGAAGATGAAGAAGAAATAGAGATATTAGAGAGAGAGTCTAGAGCACCAAGAGAGTTAGGATATGTAAAAGATTGTGAAATAGTAGGAGATCCAACTCTTGGAGTTAGAACTAGATCATCTCTAAGAAATATGTGTCAATATATAGCCTTTATATCTCAAATAGAACCTAGGAATGTCAATGAAGCTTTAGATGACAATAATTGGTTCCTAGCAATGCAAGAAGAATTAAATCAATTTGAGACCTAGTGATCACTCTATAATTGGAACTAAATGGATATTCAAGAACAAGATGGATGAAAATAGTGTGATCATAAGGAATAAAGCTAGGTTAGTTGCACAAGGATATAGACAAGAGGAAGGTATAGATTATGATGAAACCTATGCACCGGTAGCTAGATTAGAGGCAATAAGAATGTTACTTGCCTTTGCATGCTATAAAAACTTCAAATTGTATCAAATGGATGTAAAGAGTGCATTCTTAAATGGTTTCATTAATGAAGAAGTCTATGTTGAGCAACCTCTCGGCTTTGAAAATCATGAATTTCCTGAACATGTTTTTAAATTATCTAAGGCACTCTATGGCTTGAAACAAGCTCCTAGAGCTTGGTATGAAAGGTTGTCAAAATTTTTAATAGAAAAGGGATTTTCAAGAGGAAAAGTGGATACCACTTTATTCATCAAAAATAAAAATAAGGATTTATTAGTTGTACAAGTGTATGTAGATGATATTATTTTTAGATCAACTAATGAGTCTTTATGTCAAGAGTTTGCTAAGATCATGCAAGGTGAGTTTGAAATGAGCATGATGGGAGAACTCACATTCTTCTTGGGACTTCAAGTAAAGCAAACAAAAGATGGAACCTTCATCAATCAAGCAAAGTATACTAAGGATTTGCTCAAGCGATTTGGAATGGACAATTGCAAACCTCAAGCAACTCCAATAGGCACCAACATCAAGCTTGATAAGGATGAAAGTGGTAAGTGTGTAGACACTAAACTCTAGAGGTCTATGATTGGCTCATTGCTTTATTTAACTGCAAGTAGACCAGATATTTTGTTTAGTGTATGCCTTTGTGCTAGATTTCAATCCTCTCCTAGGGAATCACATTTATTAGCCACTAAAAGGATCTTTAGATACCTTAAGGATACTCCCTATCTAGGACTTTGGTACCCCAAGGACTCTACCTTTGCACTTCATGCATTTTCAGATGCAGATTTTGGGGGATGCAAAATAGATAGGAAAAGTACTTCAAGTACTTACCAATTCTTAGGAAATAGACTAATCTCTTGGTTCTCCAAGAAACAAAACAGTGTGGCTCAGTCCACAACTGAAGCTGAATACATAGCAGCAGGTAGTTGTAGTGCTCAAGTGTTGTGGATTAAACAACAAATGAAAGATTATGGTATTGACATGAAACAAGTCTCTATTACCAGTGCCATTAATCTATCTAAAAATCCTATTCAACACTCTAGAACCAAGCACATAGAAATTAGGCATCACTTCCTTAGAGACCATGTGCAAAAGGGGGATATAATTCTAGAGTACATTGACACGTTACATCAAATAGCTGATATATTCACCAAACCCCTTGATAGAGATAGGTTTTGCATTCTTAGAGGTGAATTAGGACTTATGAATGTTCCCTAAGATGTGTGTGCTTCAAAATCTTGATTTCAAATTGACTTAAAAGTGATTTTCAAATGAGTTTTCTGGGCAACAAGTATGAGAGATCGATCTCCTATTCATATAGATCGATCTCCATACCTCAAATAAGCCTAAAGCATTAAGGTTAAGCTAGGCAGATCGATCTTCTATCCATAAGATCGATCTCCTTAAGCCTCTGTTCGATAACAGATCGATCTGTGCATACGACAGATCGATCTTATCGATCTCCTCTAGCCTCTGTATCCTAAGATCGATCTGTGCATACGACAGATCGATCTCCTCAAGCCTCTGTCCTCTGAAGATCGATCTATGCATCTGGCAGATCGATCTCCTCTAGCCTCTGTTCGACAACAAATCGATCTGTGCATAGGAACAGATCGATCTGCTTGGGCTTCTGGAAATGACAGATCGATCTCCTGTACCCTGGACTATAAATACTGGCGAAAAATCCCCAAATTTCAAAACTCCAAATCCCAAATCCCTAAAGCTCCTGTCGCACCTTCTCTCTCGATTCATCCTCAGATCGATCTCGGTACGTCTTCATTGCTTCTCTTCTTCGTTTACTGGTATAGTAACCCACATTCTTTATTAGTTTCTCAAAAATTTCTTAAGATTTGTGTTCAATTTCACTCTAGGGCAAATCTAGTCACTGTTCCATTGGTTTTTTGTGGTAAACCTGTCTTTAAGTAAATCTAGTGTCTAGAACTATGCCTCGGCTTAAGAGAGTAGGCCAAAAACCTCCCCGATCCAATGTAGAACCCGGGTCATCCTCCCAATCCATTCCTCCCTCTCCAGCCGCTACCTTCAACAGGTGTTTTAAAACACCTGCCAAAAGGAAGCGATATGAAGAATACTTTTCAACCATGCCAATTAAACATTGGCGTACAATCGATTTCTCTTTCCTAAACCGAATTGATTTTTCGTATCTGTCTAAATTTGAAGATTTTGGTTGGATGCCTTTTCTAAAAATCACTACACCCGTACCTCCGAATATCGTTCGAGCATTCTTTTCCAATGCCGAACTCACCTATGATCCCAATGACACTTGTAATATTCTCGATTTTTCAACGTATGTCATGGGAAAATCCATTGCCATTGACACTGAAGTCTTTGCCCAAGCGTTTCACTTACGCGATGAGGGCTTGACAAACGAAGATGAGGAAGTCCCTTTGGAGTTTGATATTCCCGGGGATAAGGCGAGTGACCTCCCAATGCACCCCCGGTTACTCCACCTCATCATTTCTTGGAACCTTCGTCCTTTTGGTACCCGTTACTCCACTGTTAGACGGTTAGATAGGTTCTGGCTTCACCACATTCAGTCCACCAGTCAAAAACCCAACCTCATCCACTTTATCTATCAAGACTGGTTGAAGATCGTACGAGGTCAAGCCACAACATCGTGTTCCCGCAACCACTGGCGTACCTTCTCCAACGACTCGAAATAGATAGCAGTTGCGAAACCTGCGAAATGCCTTCTCCGAAGAGCGTCCTCAACATTGGGATACTCCATCACATGGGCTACTACAAAGACTTCCGAGGTGACTGGAAGAAGAAGCGGGAACAGCCTTCCGCAGCAGCTATGGAGGAAGATCCCCTTGATGAGCCTGTCGATCCACCGGCTGCACCGACTGCGCGTCCACCATCTTCACCTGCTCAGTCCACTGCACCTACACCCTCACCTGCTGGTATGGAGCTCATTATGACGATGATGAGTGACCTCAACAAAAAGATCGATGAAGGCTTTGCAAACCTTCATGCAACTCAGCTGCGGATGTTCGAGGAGCTAAACCGCAAAGTGGATGAAGGTTATGCAAATATTCATGAGACTCAGGAGGTAATGTATGATGAGCTTCAAGTCGTTGGCACACACATTGAGGATCTCATGGATCGCGTCCCTCCTTCACCATATGACTTAGTTGCTAGATCTAGTTCTGTTATATGTTTTCCATTACTCATTGTTGTTTTGCAATGAAATTGCTTGAATGAACTGCCATTTGTCTTATTGTTGACTGAGTTTTAATGAAAATGTTAATTTGAAATGACATGAATATTACTTCTTTCTTGCCATTGATATGACAAAAAGGGGGAGAAGAAAAGAGAACATATGGTTAATTAAAAGATGTGAAAATGGCTTTAAGAAACATCTCTAAAGTTTTAAAAGAATGATTAAAATGAGGGGGAGTTAAGATAGTAACAAGGTCAAAAGCTAAAAGAAAGGGGGAGCTTCTGCAAATTAACTAAACATGTTGATTGAATAAGTTTTGTCATATCAAAAAGGGGGAGATTGTTGAGTTAATGTATTTTGAAATGACAAAACAAGTAAATTCAATAATATAAAGATAATATAAAAACATGTTTAGAGGTTATCAGTACCAGAACTTAAAGTTCTGTTGATGAGAGATCGATCTGGCTCATGAAAGATCGATCTCCTGGGTTTTCTATAGTTGAGAGATCGATCTGGGTTATGAGAGATCGATCTCCTGGGTTTGTCTTGGATGAGAGATCGATCTCAGGAAGACATGAGATCGATCTGCCAAGCTTTGAAACTGCACAAAGGTATTAAGGAAGAGTGAGATCGATCTATAAGGGTTAAGAGATCGATCTGCCTAATACTGGAGTTGAGGGATCGATCTGATCTAGGAAGAGATCGATCTCCCTTAAAGCATAGACTGTAGATCGATCTGTAAGATTGATCCACACTCAAACAGAGAGCTTATGAGATCGATCTGGTAAGAAAGAGATCGATCTCCTCAAAGTCAGAGAGCTAAGGAGATCGATCTGGGGTATTGAGAGATCGATCTCCCCACTACGAGATTGCATGGCAGATCGATCTGAAGATCGATCTTGCCTCAAACAGAGAGATTGGAAGATCGATCTGCCTATTCGACAGATCGATCTCCCCTATCATTTTCAAATTAACAGATCGATCTGCTAACCTATGAGATCGATCTCCTTGTGTTATTGTGCTTTGATCTTGCAGGATTTATAACTAAGAGATCGATCTGGCCAAGATGGCAGATCGATCTGGCACTCTACTGGAGGTACCCAACGGCTAGTTTCTGCAAAATCTCAACGGGAAAAATAGCATTTAATGCTCCAACTACCAATCCTTCAGTATTTAACCAAGCATTGAAGACAATGAGAATATAGATACTATTGCTGCACATTTCTTACATTCTCAAGAGTTTAATACTTTCATTCCTTGTGTCTTCATTCCTCATTTATTGAGTTTGTTGTATAAGCTTAAGTGCAAAAGCTGTAATTGTTCTACCCACACTAAAAGCTTGATTCTGTATTCATCCTTACCTTAGAAGAGAAGAGGATTGTTCCTCAGTGATATAAAATTGTAAAAGGGTGAATACATCTTTGTATTGCAAAGGGTAGAGAGGTTATTCCTTAACCTGAAAAAGGAAGATTGTAACTTCTGTTGAAGGAGAGAAAGAAAGCACTTGACAAGAGGGTCAAGGAGAGAGGACGTAGGCAAGAGTTTGGCCGAACCTCTATAAGCGATTGTGTTTGTTTCTCTCTTCCCTATCTTGCATTAAATTGTTTAATTTTATTATATTGCTCACTATCATTTGCTAATTAAATTAGGATTAATTTAAAATTTGGCATAAACATTAGAAAATCGATTCACCCCCCTCTCGGTAGAGCCAACAAACATTTCATACCCGTTATGGCCACTACGAGTTTTTGATTATGCTATTCGGATTGACGAATGCCCCGCAATGTTTATGGCATTGATGAATGATGTATTCAAGCCATATCTGGACCAATTTGTTATAGTATTCATTGATAACATTTTAGTTTATTCCAAGTCCAGGGAATATCATAAACAACACTTGAGGATAGTTCTGCAAACCCTCTGGGAGAAGGAATTGTATACCAAACTCAATAAGTGCAAATTTTGGTTGGAGCAGATCTCATTTCTGGGCCATGCTGTGTCGAAGGATGGGGTATCAGTGGATCCATCCAAGATTGAGACAGTTGTACAATGGGAACAGCCCAAGATAGTTATTGAGATAAGAAGTTTCTTGGGATTAGCAAGTTATTATCGGAGATTTGTAGAGGGTTTCTCTAGACTAGATGCTCCGTTGACACGTCTCATGCGGATAGATGTTAAGTTTGTGTGGGATGAGGCATGTGAGAGGAATTTTTAGTAGCTTAAGCGTTGGTTGACCACTGCTTCAATTTTCACCATTCCAACCAGCTTAGGAGGTTTCTCTGTGTATACAGATGCATCACACTAGGGACTGGGCTGTGTACTTATGCAGGATGGGAAGGTAGTTGCCTATGGATCTAGACAGTTGAAGGATCACGAGATGGACTATCCAACACATGATTTAGTGTTGGCAGTCGTAGTGTTTGCATTGAATATGTAGTGCCACTATCTCTATGGTGAGAAATTTCAGATCTATACAGATCATAAGTGCTTTAAGTACTTGTTTTCGTAGAAAGAGTTGAACATGAGACAGAGGAGATGGCTCGAACTCCTGAAGGATTATGATTGTGAGATCATGTACCACCCGGGTAAGGCGAATGTAGTTGTCGATGCCTTAAGCAGGAAGAACCTTGGGTTGGTGTTTTATATGATGGTTCGGGAACATGAGTTGTTGGAGCAATTTGTAAACCTCAGTTTGGATGTAACCCCACCTGGTTCAGAGAGATTGGACATTATGGCTAGTTTGAGATTGGAGTTAAGTTGATTTGTCGTATTTGACAAGCTCAGCAGAGCGATCGACAGTGCATCGATTGGCTGAGTCAAATACAGGCAAGTGTAGGTACTGAATTTGAGCTGAGTACAATTGGGTTATTGAGATTCTGGGGCAGAGTAGGTGTTCCCGAGGATTAAGAGACTAGGAAGTTAATTTTATCAGAGGCTCACTTATCGAAGTACACGATACATCTGTGGAGTACCAAGATCTATCAAAACATTCGAAAAGTTTATTGGTGGTCTGCAATGAAAAAAAACATCGCTGAATATGTCGCTAGATGTCTCATCTGTCAGCAAGTAAAGGTAGAGCATCAAAAGCCTGCAGGGTTATTGCAGCCTCTACCAATATCGACATGGAAGTGGGAGCATGTCACCATAGATTTTGCGATGGGATTACCAAGGACCCGTAGAGGTCATGATGCCATTTGGGTAATTGTGGATCGGTTGATGAAGTCAGCCCATTTCTTAGCTATGAGAGCTACTGATACTCTGAGTCAATTGGCGAACTTGTATGTTCGAGAGATAGTTCGGTTACATGGTGTACCAGTGAGCATTGTTTCTAATCGAGATGCCCGCTTCACTTCCCACTTCTGGGAACATTTTTAGGAAGTGATGGGGACCCAACTGAGTTTTAACACCGCTTGTTATCCTTAGAAAGATGGTCAGTCAAAAAGTACTATACAGACCCAGAAGGATATGTTGAGAGCGTGTGTACTAGATTTTGGAGGCTCTTGGGATGATCACCTACCGTTAGTTGAGTTCGCCTATAATAATAGCTATCATGCGAGTATCGAAATGACACCATATGAGACACTGTACGGACGTAGATGACGATCCCCTATTGAATGTGAAGAGATTAGTGACAGACAGATTTTCGCTCCCGATTTAGTACAACAGGCCTCTGAGGACATCCAGTTGATATGTGAGAGATTACAGACAGCTCATAGTTAGGCAAAAGAATTACGCTGACAGGAGACAGAGACCACTGGAGTTTGATGTAGGTGAGTCAGTATTCTTGAGAGTTTCTCCCTCGAAAGGGATTATAAGATTTGGTAAGAAGGGGAAGTTAAGTCCTCGATATATCAGACCCTTCGAGATTTTAGAGAGAGTGAGAGATAAGGCTTATAGGTTGACATTGCCACTAGACTTGGCAAATGGTCGTAACATGTAAATACCTAAAATTTTCAATGTATTTAGTGCTATCGATAAATAATAAATTAGGAGATTGAGATTAAATATGTGTTTATGGGTGAATTAATTTAAGTATACATTTGACTAACCTTATTTTTATACTACATGAAAATTTTAATTTAGTACATAAATATACATAAATGTATATATATGTATGCAATATTTTAATTTTCCTCAAGATTAATGTATAGATGTATATATGTACAAAGGTATACAACCATACGCATATAATCATATATGAAGGAATGAATGCATATATATATATATATATATATATATATATATGAAAGAGTATATAGCTATTTGTACGCTGGCATATGATCCCGAGAGCTCCATCAGCAACATGTACATATAAGGATATATGTATATGTGCGTATACAAAAATACATGAAAGGGACATGGATGGTGAATGTGTTGAACGGTCTAAGAAGTGGTAAATGGAGGATTATGCTGATCCATTTATTGCAACAACAATATATTAGATACCAGAAAGGTAAGCAGTTCAGTAGAATAAAACCGGCAAGGGAGAAGAAAACGTGTAGCGTTGTATAATAGCCTAGGAGGAGGTGGCAGGATTTTCAGATTTTGCTGTCCCAAGGTCTGAGAATATGCAATAAATCGAAAATGTAAAAAAAAAAAACTGACAAGAAGCGATAGGTGGATAGCAGAAAATGGAGAAGAGAAACCAAAGCATGTAGGGAGCTGGGAACTACAGTTGTTTGGTGAAGTAAAAAAAAATACATATATAATTTTATAACATAATGAGAGCAGCTTGACAAGGACCGAAGCAAGGAAGCTTGACTAGAAAAGAAAGGAAACGTGAGTAATGAAGCATAAAAGACAATGGAAACTGACTGAAGTGAAAAGAAATATATACATATTCATAAACTGAAGCATAACAGTATTCAAAACGAAAATAAGAAATGAGAAAGGAAATGGGTTGACACCTGCCAAGAAAATCTGCAGTGGTTCGGTGAGGAGAGAAAATGATGATTGGGGTAGTTCGGAGGGAATGAAGAGAAAAGAGGAAGCAGCCTGATGACTGCTATCAGAGGAGAGGAGGAGGAGAAGTAGAAACCGAGAGAAAGAAAGCATGGGAGTGTGGCAGAGAACTGACTTTTGGCATGTGATTAGCTAAGGGGTAGAGAAGGAAGACAGAGGAGAGGAGGGGGGGGAAGACCCAGCTAAAAAAAAATTTTGAGAAACAAAAACAGAAGCAAAACAAACCAAGTGAACCCGAGACATAAGGAGAACGTAACAGAGGAAGTTCAGTGAAACAGAGGCTGGAAAACTGGGCAAATGGCAGCGGCTGAAACGATAGTAATTTGGGGCTGATCAAGGGTAGATCAGGCGCCAAAATGGGATTGTGAGGATGGTTTCTTTGGCTGGGAAGATAGCTGGAATAGTGAAGGCAGAATGAAGGAGAAAGCTGGAAACCAGAGTACGACCGAGAAAAGGGAGGAGACCGCATAGAGCAGAGGTGAACGGGTAGTTGGAGACCATCGAAGATGGAGTGAACGGAAGGCCACCAACGCCGAACAAAGTGGCAGAGAGGGAGGCTAGTCAGGTGACGTCGCAAGCTGGAGAAGGTGTGGTGAATAGGAACCATGGGCAACAGCAACTGAAGAAGAAGGTAGGAAAATGAAGGGAAAATGAAATAAATTTAAAAAGTGAATAGTAAAAAAAATGGTTATTTTTTTATATATTTATATATATAAGGATATATATATATATATATATATGTAAATATATAAATAGAACCACATGGAAAATAGAATAAGAGGCATCGAGGAAATCGAGAAAACCCGAGGGAAAGGTGATCGAAAATATTTATTCCAAATTTTCGGTGAAAATAAATCGAAAGGGCTGAACTCACCGACTCGCTAAGTCGAAGTAATCAAGGATTACAGACAGATATCGAGGTAAGGAATTTATGCAAGTTTTAGAGATAATTGTACGTATTTTATGATTTCGAGTGTATTTTCCCTAGGTAAGCAAGATTACGATTTTGACGCATCGTAGTGAATTCGATAAAATAGGATACTAAGAATACAATTTCGATGTAGGAGAATCGTAGAAGGATTTAAGTGAGATACTTGGAGGCATCTATACTCGAACTTGGAATTTCGAATAAATCGAGGTAAGGAGGTGTAATTTAAAACGGTAATAGTTGCTTTTCGAACCATGATTAAGGAAAACTTACAAAGACCTGAATTATGATTTTCGAGCATGTTTTCTGCTTTTGTTTTCTGATAAAGAATGTGATTTTCTGAAATTGGTCTTTCTGAATAAAGGCATGTATCTGAATTTATTTTCTGAACAAGAATATACTCTCTGAATTTGTATTTTGAATAATTGCATATTTTTGAATTTGACTTCTGACTAAGAGCATGACCTCTGAAATTATCTTTTGAATAAGATGATTGTATTTCGATATTTTTATATATGAAAACTATAGTATGTTTTGAGACTAAGGGCCATTTATGTTGTAAGCTAACACATGTCATGCTCGCCTTTGTGGTGTCTAAACATCCCCTTTGTGGCGTCTGGACTTCGCCTGTGTGGCGTCTGAACCTCGCCTTTGTGGCGTATGAACTTCGCCTGTGTGACGTTTGAACCTCGCCTTTGTGGCGTTTGAACTTCGCCTGTGTGGCATCTGAACTTCGCCTGTGTGGCATCTGAACTTCACCTTCGTGGCGTCTGAACTTCGCCCTTGTGGCGTCTAAATTTCACCTTCGGGTGTTTGAACGTTGTACGACCTTGATCCCGTCTACAGCCTTACCATGGCCATAGGTTCTGAATTCCCTCTACGGAGGATGATTTTGTTATTACCGCATGATGATTTTGTTATTGCCGCATGATGATTTTATTATTGCCGCATGATAATTATATGGGCCAACGTAGTCACTATTTGAAATTAAATTTGGTTTTCAGAATTTAACTTTATGATATGTGATTTTACATGTAATCATGCTTTTAGATTTCTGAATATACGAAAAGGTTATGTGATATCTGTTAAGTTCAAGTACTTAAAGAATCACGTTTTGAATCATGAGGTTTTCGATTTTCTTAATTTCGAATGTCCTTTATATTAGTTTCAGAGAGTAGTCATTATACGTATTATTATGTTTTTCTACATAATTGAATCGCTAAGGCCGTTTTAAATGCACTTTCTTACTAGGCTTTTTCTCGAAAGCTCACCCCTTCACCTCTCAGATCTTTGCAGTGAATTACAGTATACGACGTAGGCTGGTGGATATAAGCTTCCCTAGACTACCTTTTGTACATGCGTGAGGTATACATTCTTATCTCTTTACCAGACCATTTGTATGCACAGACATCTTTTGAAATTAATGTGTAGGGATGAAACCTATATAAGAATAAATGAAATGGAATATTTTTAAGGATTGACACTGAACAAGAATACAGCCTAAGTGAATAAAGGATTAAGTTGCAGGTCGAAGTTTCAAAAAAAAAATTACCCTGAATTTTTATAGGTCACGGGTCGTTACATAACGTCTTCCACGTCTCTATGCTCCGAAAGTATCACCTGGACCTAGCACACGTGATAAAATATGAGCCATTGGAGCTCAATGAGAGTATGACGTATGTTGAGAAGCCGATTCAGATATTGGATAGGAAAGAGAAGGTGCTGAGGTCGAAAAAAATTCCATTGGTGAAAGTTCTTTGGCAATATCACACTCCGGAGGAAGCTACATGGGAGTTAGAAAGTATAATGCAAAAGAAGTACCCAGAGTTGTTTTCGGATTAACTTGGTTCTAATTTGGAGGACCAAATTCCTTGAATGAGGGGAGGATTGTAAGACCCTTAAATTTCTATGTAATGTATAAGATTAATTGATGGATAGACAAGTAACATTACACATGAATTACAAGAAATGAATGTTTTAGAGCTCTAAGTGTGAATGGATTGATAATTGGGTGTTGATGTGATTTAGTATGAGTTTAAATGAGGAAATTACAGCAAAAGGGTGTAGGATGAAAGCCATTCAAGGAGAGATTGATCTCATGGCCTGAAGAATGCAAAATCAGCATGTTGGAAGAGAGAGATCGATCCCTCACTTAAGTAGTCGATCTCCTTAACTCTCGAGCTGGAGCAGATCGATCTCCCTTTAAGACCAGATTGATCTCCTTAGGTTTCTGCCTTAGACAAATCGATCTTATTTCATTGAAGCAGATCGATCTCATTCACTGAAGCAGATCGATCTTGTGCCTTCGACATATCGATCTCATGCCTTCAAAATGTCGTGAAAATGAGGAATTCAAGAGGACCAGATCTATCTCTACCCTAAGCAGATCGATCTCATCAAGACAATTCTATAAATATGAAGCAGTTGGATCTGCATGTCACAGGATGAAACCATTTTCTTCCATTTCAATCTTAAAACCTAGCTTTGTCACTCTAAAATAACCCCATTTCCATTAAGATTGAAGAAAATATCATTAGAGTAAAGTTGTTCCTTATAAAGAGAAGAACAACATACTTTAGAATCAATAAACCATTGGTTGGATTGAAGAAGCAATGGTGCATTCCCATTTTGAGCATGGAGAAATCAAGCTAGGTGAGTTTCTAATGCACCAATCCAAGTATATTTGTTTAGTTATTGATTTTGGAGTTGATTGGTACGTATATTAATGATAGAAACTACCTAGAAAACCATGGAACCATTATAACCTAGAATGAGTCTAGTGTGAGAAAGTATGATATAGTTGAGTTGATGTTAAATAGACCATGTTAGAGTGTTAGTGGAGTAATATGCATGATTTTAAGATGATGGAATGAAGCCACATTGTGAGGATGGTCAATTTACGAAAATGAGTATATAAGGTGTTTGACAAATGCCATAGTGAGGCAAATGATGAATTAGAGACTCGATGAACTTAAATATCGATTTAGTACGAATAGATAGACTCTCGAGATAAGAGTAGAGCAATCAAATGAGGCTTTATAAGTGTAATGTGTACTATAAGTCGAATCAACTATAGTGAACACAAAAGTTGTGCCATATTGGACTAAATTGACGTGAAACGTAATCTCGTGTAGTTTCGAAGACTTCGTTGGAAGTGAATCGAACTGTGTAATCAAGCAGCTTTAAGGAAGTGGAATCACGCAACGCGATTGCAGGTAAGGGAATTCTGTGAGTATATAGAGATAGCTGCTCTTATTTTATGGGTAAATATAGGGCTTTGGGAAATGCATGATTTTTTAGAAAAGTGAATTGATGGTGCATATAAATGACTACAAGTGTATATGTATGTGGTTTGATTTTTGAAATGATTCTTATGAATGAGATAGTAAGGCTAATAATTGCATAAATCACATGTTTTGATACTTTTATGAAAACACATTGCTTTGATTTAAGCAAAAATGATTGATAGGTTGGCTAGTAATTTCTTGATTTTGTGAAAATGCACAAATGAGGTGCTAAGCATTGTTTTGAGAATGTTTTATTGAAATAGAGCCACGTATCGTGTGTATGTGAGTTAAAATCATGCTGGAGCCTCGCTCTACTGGATTTGGGTGTTTTCACATGTATAAAACGTTCTGGAGCTTAACTCGCACCCTGATTTGAACTATGATTATTTTTTATAAACCTACTGGAGCTTCTGCTCGTACGTGGATTTCGTTTGATATTCTTATGCATATAACCATACTGGAGTTATGCTCGTACGTGATTTCTCCATGATTTTATGCATAATGTCGTACTAGAGCTTTGCTCATACGAGGTGATTTATTGGCGTTGCATGAATCGTCCTAGAGCTTAGCTCGCACAAGTTTTCACACTGTGGTATGTACGATGTCGTGGAGATGGTAAGATCCTCAAGCCTTACATCCTTAAGCCCGACGGGGTGCGGAGGCTCTATACAGTGGGGAGGCTCTCTTACGATAGGATCCTTAAGCGCGTTGGGGTGGGGAGGCTCTCTTACAAGATGAAAAGCTCCCACATGCACTTGAGACTATAGAGTTTACACATGGCATAGGGTAGATAAGACCTACGGCTAGCACCCCAAACCATTATATGGGTCCGCAGAGTACATTGTACTGTATATATCACATGGAGTACGATGTACTGCGTGGTTGTGATAATGATATGAAAAGTCTAGCGAAAAACTAACCTACCTTCGTTCCAGCATGATGCCCCGCACACTAGGATCCGTGTGGTTTGGGATGATTATGACATAGTTGGCCAACATAGTCTTTGAGATATAGTGATCGCCTGTCTCACATAATATTATATAGTACCACATGATTTTAAACATTGAGTGTGATTTTGTTGTTCCAGGGTAGACCTGAGGGAATGGTCGAGCCTTGTGGGATTCTATTTAAAGAAATGATATGCTATTGTGACGAGATTTGATGTGTTTGAAAAATTGAGAAATCTTAAGCGATGTTTCTTGATGAATTTCCCTTTTTATGATGAGTTTTGATAATGATGAACATGAGAGGTTTTACATGATGATGATTCCATGTTTTACATGTCTGTTTTCCATGTTTTAGTACATGATATATGTATATACATGCGGCATAGTTTTATTTCCTCATGCTCTAATTATAAATGATTTATGCCATGACATTATCAACATGTAGATATAGTAGTTATCTACCATGCTTGCATTATTGCCTTATTTAGTGTGGGGTTGCTCATCCCTCTACTTTCCCCCTCTACATAACGTACACAATAGCCTTGTGAAGGACTGAGGCGTTATAGTTTGGATATCCGCTGCAGTCCATCGTCAAAAGGTATATACACAGGATTTTTTTTTTATCTAAACATGTAAAGGCACAGTGACCATTTTGAGTTGTAAACATGTCTTGTATAAGTGTACGACTTAACTTTCGAATGTATGACATGGCTTTTGATTAATTGGAAATGAATGGTAAATGATAATTAGTATTGACTCACAGCCCAACTGTGTAGTATTATAAATGTTCGTGACTGGGTAAGGAAATGAAATACAAAAAATTTATAAGGATTTTCAGATAAAAAGGATAAAAAGGGTCGTGACAAAAAATGTCGAGTGTGTATACCTCTCGTAAGATGAATAGGCAGCGGATCAAAGTCTACCAGTTCTCAGCTGTGTCCACCTATTGTGGATGCCCTGTAAAGAGGGAAATAAAAAAGGGGTGAGCTCACAGCTCAGTAAGGGAAATCAGGCAAGCAGGTAGATAACCGCACTATCTACAAAATACTATGCTCATACCTTGAAATCATTTCCTTATCTATTCGTATCTAAAGCATGCATCTTGCTTAAAGCTTTTATACAATATATATATATACAAAAATCATCAGTTGTAAAACTGAAAATATGCTGGTTTAATAACCTCAGCAGTTTATACAAAACATTTCATTTCTCATGTAATTTCACACAAATCACATTTATCATGCCATTCAATTAAATCAAAATAATATGGCATATCATCATGTTTAAAAACATGGAAATCTGGGCCTCACCCATCCCCCGAGTTACCCTTTTTCACAATTTACAAATCCACTTGTTCACATCATAAAACCATGTGATAGTTCATTCAAGAAATCTCAATTTACATTGCATGAAAAGAAAACGAGATAGGCAACTACATGTTCCGAGATTATGATCATAACTCATTTTTTGTGATCCCAGGCTACACAGTACTCGGTGTGCGGGGTCTCACAATTGCTGTAACGGGAGGTGGGTCAAATCCTTACCGTCAGCTCACAACTCACTCTCATCGTGTACTCACGGTACAACGTACTCCATGTGATAGACATGGTACACAGTACTCCATGGACCCAATCTCAAGGTCGAGATGCTCGTCATGAGTCTTAGTCCTTATACCTTAGATTGTGAGACCCCATGTATGTACAACATTATTATTGTTAACAGAATCTTAAGGTGGATGAATTTCGTCATGAAAATGTTAATGATATTGCAAAAGAAATGAATAAGTATCCATGAATGCATGTACTGACCAAATGAGGGTAGAAGTGGCTACAAACTAAGTAAATGGGATTTAAGCATTCAGAAAAGGAATAAGAACTTAAAACACAAATGATGATTAAGAATAAGGACTTATGTGTGTCATTTGTGATTCCAAGTGATACGCACAAGTTTCATAGTATGAGAGTCAAAGGAAATGAGCCTTACCGAGCTCTAGATGGATATGGATTGCAAAATGACTAGTCAAGTAATCAAAGGCAAGTTAACCTTTGAAAATTTTGGAAAAATTGCAATGGAAATGAAGAAAATGAAGGCCAAATCGATCTCCCATTCAAGGCAGATTGATCTCTTGTGCAAGACAGGACAATTTTGAATGAAACAATAAAGACAGATTGATCCCTCACTCAAGAAGATCGATCTCCTTTGCTCTCGGGTTGGAGGAGATCGATCTCTCTTTAAGACCAGATCAATTTTCTTAGCTCTCGACCTGAAACTGATCCATCTTGTCCCATTGAAGTAGATCAATCTTATTCACTAAAGCAGATCGATCCCAAGCCCTCGACAGATCGATCCCATGCCTTCAAATGTCGTGAAAATGAGGGATTTAAGAGGACCAGATTAATCTTCACCCAATGCAGATCGATCTCATTAAGTTATTTCTATAAAAAGGAGCAGATGAAATTTGCATTTCATGGGAACAACCTCATTCTTCCATTTTCTGATCTAAAAACCTAGTTTTCTCTCTCTAAATCATCCTATTTTCAGTAAGATTTGAGAAAAGGCCATTAGATATAAAATTGTTCATATCCAAGAGAAGAACAACATAGTTCGGAATCAAAACCTCGTTTGTTAGATTGAATGAGCAAGGACAATTTCATTTGGAGTAAGAAGAGAAACTAGATTGGTAAGTTTCTAATACTTCAGCCCAAGTACATTTGTCTATTTATTGATTTTGGAGTTGATTCGTATGTGTATTGATGGTTAAAATTACCTAGGATGTGATGAAACTAGTGTAACCTAGAAAATATAATGAGTTAGAGTAAGAAAATGAGATTTGGATGAGTTGGTGATTTATGGATTATGTTAAGTTATTATTGAAGTAATGTGAATGATTTGAGATGGTTAAATGAAGTTACATTGTGAGGATAGCCAATTTATGAAAATGAGTATATAAGATGTTTGATAAAATGCCATAGTGAAGAAATTGATGAAATATGAACACTATGAGCTTAATATGGATTTAATATCGATTTGGTATGAATTAATAGGCTTAAAAGAATCAATAGACTCGAGATGTGAGTAGAGTGATAAAACTAGGCCTTATAAGTGTTAATGGAGGCTATAGGTTAGATCAACTATAGAAAACACAAGAGTTGTGTTATATGGACTAAGTCAATGTGATATACGACTTTATGCAGTTCTGGAGAGTTCGTTGGAGACGAATCGAACCACACAAGTGAGCAGCTCTAAGGAAGCGGGATCACATGACGCGATTCCAGGTAAGAAAATTCTGTAAGTATATAGAGATAGCTGCTCGTACTTTAAATTCGTGGATGAATATAAGGTGTTGTAAAATGCACGATTGTTTACGAAAATAATTATTAGTATGTGTGGATTGCTACGAGTATGAATATGATTTGGTTTCTGAAATGATTCTTGAAAAGGGGATAGTAAGGCTAATAATTGCATAAATCACATGTTTTGATGTTTTAGAAAACACATTGCTTTGTTTCAAGAAAATTTACGAGTAGGCTGGTTAGTGTTTGAATGATGTTATGGAATAGCACTGGTGAGGTGTTAAACATGTTTTAAGATTGTTTTGAATGTATATGAACCGCCTATCGTGTTTATGTGAGTTAAATCATGCTGGAGCCTTGCTCGCATTAGATTTTGATGCTTTCACTTGTATAAAACGTGCTGGAGCTTAGCTCGCACCCTGATTTAAATTATGATGATGATGTGTTGTAAATTGTATTGGAGCCTCTGCTCATGCGTGGATTTCGAGTGGTTCTCTTATGCATATAACCGTACTAGAGCTATGCTCGTACGTGGTTTCTTAATTTTTTATGTATAAATGTCGTACTAGAGCGTTGTTCGTATGAGGATAATTATTGATGATGCATGAATCGTGCTAAAGCTTAGCTCGCACATGTTTTCACATTGTGGTATGTATGATGCCGTGGTGAGGGTAATAAGATTTGGTGTTAAGGAACCTAAAAGGGGCAAGCAAGGCCATGAGGGGCTAGGACCTCACATAAAAAACAAATATACTCCCACATGCAATTAATACTGAGTAGGTTACACGTGATATGGGGTAGATAAGACCTATAACTGGCACCCCCAACCATGATATGGGTCCGCGGAGTACGTTGTGCCGTGTACATCACATGGAGTACGTTGTACCGCGTGGTTGAGATACTGATGAAAAAGTCTGGCGAAGAACTAGCCCACCTTCGTTCCAGCATGATACCCCGCACACTGGGATCCGTGTGGTCTAGGATGATTTATGACATAGTTGGCCAACATAGTCCGTTGAAATATAGTGACTTGTCTCACTTGATATTACATAATACCACATGGTTTTGATACATGAGTGTGATTGTGATTGTCCAGGGTAGGCCCGAGGAAGTGGTCGAGTCTTGTGGGATTTGTGATTTAATGAAATGATAATTTGATTTATGTTGAGATGTGATGGAATTTGAAAAGAGATTTGTGAGGAGATGAGATGTGATTTGAAAAGGATGTTTCTTAAATGAATTTTGCCCTTTGGTGATGAGATTTAATGAGACTGAGCATGAGATGGTTTTACATGTTGATATTTCCATGTTTTATGCTTATTTACATGATTTTCAATACATGATATATGTATATACATGTGGCATAGTTTTATTTCCTCATGCTCCGATTATAAACAATTTATGCATAACACTATCAGCATGTAGATAGATTAGTTATCTACCATGCTTGCATTATTGCCTTACTGAGCATGTGGTGGCTCATCCCTCTCTACTTTCCCCTCTCTACAGAGCGTACATAGCAGCCCAGTGAGGATCGAGGCGTTGTATTTTGGACATCCGCTGCTTCCATCGCTAAAAGGTATACACACAGGGATTCTTTTTGTATCTAAACATTCAAAGGTAGAGTAGTCATTTTGTATTATAATGTGGGGGATATAAAGGTCAGAAAACATGTCATGTATAAGTGTATAACTTAACTTTCAATGAATGACACTTCTTTTGATTAATTTGAGAATGAATGATGAGTGATGTTTATTATTGACTCATAGCCCAACTGTGTAGTGGTGAGTTTGTTCATGATCGGGTAAGGAAAGGAAAACGTAAAAAATTTATAGTGATTTTCGGCTAAAAAGGATAAAATGGGTCGTGATAGAGATTGGTATTAGAGCTGAGTTGGCCTGATGTGAGTCAATAATAAAACGTAGGAAAGTTACATCCCTATGTTACTGTTCTTTTGTTTAGATATAACTGTGTATACCGTGATGGATTAAGTCTAATAAGCGATTATGAATATAGGAAGTTAGGTATTATGCCTATTACACGCCAAGGTAGAGGGCCGGGAGCACGTGCTAGAGGCTATACAGGTGGGCCTGAAAGCCGTGTTAAACCACAGACTGACCAGGCTCCTCAGAACCCTGTGGAGAGATCAGGGGATATTAAGGCACGCTTCGCTAGGATAGAGCGGAGTATTGAGAGCCTAGTGGAGATAGTCACACAGGCATTGGGTGCCAGTGATAGACGAGGTCCCGCAGCACAGCCTACTACTGGACAGGCAGCGGTAAAGGCAGAGGGACCTCAGACTGCATAGACTTCTACTATTACACCCCCAGTACAGGATACGGCTTCACCTATGGCACCACCGCAGAGCGACAACGATTTGGGGTATGATTACGAGCTGAGTAGGCTACGCCAATTTTAAGAGTTGAAACCTCTAGTGTTTAGAGGGGTAAAGAACCCGGTTGTTATGGAGGATTGGGTGTATGAGATGGAGAAGTTATACAGATTTTTTCGATGTACCTCAGCTAAGAAAGTGGCCTTTGTCGTATTTATGCTAAAAGGCGATGCAGAACACTGGTGGAGATCCACATAGTCTATTTTGAGGACTCGACACTCCGAGATCACCTGAGAGATATTCTTGGAGGCCTTTAGGAGACAGTACATCCCAGCCACTGCACAGAGGAAATTACGAATGGAATTTATGAATTTGGTTCAGGGGAACCGTACTATGGATAAATATGATTTGAGATTCATGTCTTTAGGGAGATACGACCCTAGATACGATGGGTAGTGAGACTCGAAAAGTCCAGAAGTTCGTTGATGGATTGAGATTGACCGTCCGTACTAAGCTAGCCCCATTTTACATACATACTTATGAGGAGGCAGTACACAAGGCTCAGTTATGCGAGCAAGACTTTGAGAAGAATGCCTCTGAGCTTGGAAAAATTAGTGTCAAAAGAGATAAAAACTGGAAGAGATCCGGGATGGAGAATGGCTAGGAGAGGAGGCCGAAGATTTTTCGAGAAGAAACCTAAGATTGAGGAGGTACAGGAGAGAGCTGCAAGACCTCCCGTGTACCCAACTTTGACTATACCGAAGGGTATGGTTATTAGAGGACCAAGACCTACTACTGATAAGTGTAGGAGATGTGGCAGATACCATGGGACTAGACCATGTTAGACGCCCCCTGTTTCATGTTATAGGTGTGGAAAGCCTGGACATATTTCTAGATATTCTTCTGAGACGAATAAGGTTGCCCCATAGAAGGGCAAAGAGCCAGAGAGAGCTCCGGTTGAGACAGCTGCCCCGAGGAGGAGGGCCACGGCTAAAGAAAAAGGGAAACCGGCAATGGGTGTGAGTAGGGGAAGAGTTGCACTGGATTAAGACACTGCAAATGCTTCGACGGATGTGATTAAAGGTACCATCCTAATATTTAATTTTGAAGCATTGGTATTGTTTGATCCTAGTGCCATGCATTCCTTCATATCGCCTTCCTTTACACATAAATTGTTGAAGCATGTGAAACCTTCATTGTTGGATAAAATATTGATGATTTTCACACCCATGAACGATAGTCAATTAACTGAGCATGTATGTAGGGATTGTAAATTGAAGATAGAGGAAAAGGAAATGACAGCTAATTTAATTTTATTGAATATGAATGATTTTGATGTAATATTGGGAATGGA
Organism: Firmiana major; assembly: GCA_033439115.1. Classification (NCBI taxonomy): domain Eukaryota; kingdom Viridiplantae; phylum Streptophyta; class Magnoliopsida; order Malvales; family Malvaceae; genus Firmiana; species Firmiana major. The sequence continues at coordinate 49,573,920 of CM065905.1, forward strand.
TTGGTTGACTGCCAATCATGTTGTTATGGATTTTCATACTAAAACATTGATGTTTCTAGATATAGAAAATCATGTTGTAAGATTTGTGAAATGAAATGAAAGAACATAACCATGATAAATGAAAAGAGTATGATTTTACTTAATCTACTTGAGAGATGAATTTGTTTGTTTATGTTGAATATTGATGTGATGACTTGTGACACTAACGGTAGAAAGAATGATGTGAAGGGTTCATTGCATACGTGGTTGACATAGATAAGGCACACCCGAAATTGAGAGATATACCAGTGATTGCAGAATTTTCTAATGTTTTTTTGGACGAGTTACTAGGGCTACCACTTAAAAGGGAAATGGAATTTTATATAGAATTAGTGCCTGGTACAGAGCTGATATCAAAACCACAATATAGAATGGCTCCGATTGAGTTGGAAGAGCTAAAGAAACAACTACAAGAGTTGCTAGAGAAGGGGTTTATTAGGCCGAGTGTCTCACCTTGGGGAGCACCGGTTTTGTTTGTAAGGAAGAACGATGGAAGCCTCCAACTGTGTATAGATTATCGGTTGTTGAATAAGGCCACCATTAAGAACAAGGACCCCCTTCCACATATAGATGATTTGTTGGATAGCTTCAGGGAGCACAGGTCTTTTTTAAGATAGATCTGCGGTCAGGGTATCATCAGTTGAGGATACAAAATGGAGATGTACCCAAGATAGCATTTCGTACCCGCTATGGCCACTACGAGTTTTTAGTTATGCCATTTGGATTGACGAATGCCCCCGCAGCATTTATCAGACTGATGAATGATGTATTTAAGCCATACTTAGACAAGTTTGTGATTATGTTTATTGATGATATATTGGTCTATTAAAAGTCCAGGGAAAATTATGAGGAGCACTTGAGGATACTTCTGCAGACCCTCCGAGAGAAAGAGTTATATGCCAAACTCAGCAAGTGAAACTTTTGGTTAGAGCAGATCTCATTTTTGGGTCATGTTGTGTCGAAGGATGGGGTATCAGTGGATCCATCCAAGATAGAGGAAGTTGTATAGTGAGAACAGCCCAAGACAATTTTTGAGATGAGAAGTTTTTTGGGATTGGCAGGTTATTATCAGAGATTTGTTAAGGGTTTCTCCAGACTAGCTGCTCCGTTGACACGTCTTACGTGGAAGAATGTTAAGTTTGTGTGGGATGAAGCATGTGAGAGGAGTTTTGAGGAGCTTAAACGTCGATTCACCATTGCTTCGGCGCTCACCATTCCTACTAGCTCAGGAGGTGTCTCGATGTATACAGATGCGTCACACCAGGGACTAGGCTATGTACTTATGCAAGATAGGAAGGTAGTCGCCTATGGGTCTAGACAGTTGATAGATCACGAGAGGAACTACCAGACATATGATTTGGAGTTGGCAGCCATAGTGTTTGGTTTGAAAATTTGGCGCCACTATCTTTATGGTGAGAAATTTCAGGTTTTTACAAATCATAAGAGCCTTAAGTACCTGTTCTCACAGAAAGAGTTAAATATGAGACAGACGAGATGGCTCAAACTCCTTAAGGATTATGGTTATGAAATCATGTACCACCCGGGTAAGGCGAATGTAGTCATCGATGCCTTAAATAGGAAGAACCTCGGGTTGGTATCGTATATGATGATACAATAACACGAGTTGTTGGAACAATTTACAAACCTCAATCTGGATATAACCCCACTTGGATCAAAGAGATAGGATATCATGGCTAGTATGAGATTAAAGCCAGAGTTGATTGGTCGTATTCGACAGGCTCAACAGAGCGATCGACAATGTATCGATTGGTTGAGTTAGATACAGACAGTTGTGGGTATTGATTTTGAGCTGAGTACAGATGGCTTATTGAGATTTAGAGGCAGAGTATATGTTCCCAAGGATCCTGAGATCAGGAGACTGATTTTATCAGAGGCTCACTTATCGAAGTACACGATACATACGGGGAGTACCAAAATGTATCAAAGCCTTCGAAATGTTTATTGGTCGTTTGGAATGAAGAAAGACATTGCAGAATATGTCACTAAGTGTCTTGTTTGTCAGCAGGTGAAGGTAGAGCATCAGAAGCCTGCATGGTTATCGTAGCCTCTACCGATACCGACATGGAAGTGGGAGCATGTCACCATGGATTTTATGATGGGATTATCAAGGACCCATAGAGGTCATGATGCCATATGGGTTATTGTGGATCGGTTGACTAAGTTAGCCCATTTCTTAGCTATGAGAGCTATCGATACTCTGAGTCAGTTAGCAAACCTGTATGTTCGGGAGATAGCACGGCTACATGGTGTACCAGTGAGCATTGTTTCTGATAGGGATGCCCGCTTCACTTCCCATTTTTGGGAACATTTTCAGGAAGCGATAGGGACCCACTTGAATTTTAGCACCGCTTTTCATCCTCAAACAGATGGGCAGTCAGAGAGGACTAACAGACCCTAGAGGATATGTTGAGAGCATGTGTACTGGATTTTGGAGGCTCTTGGGATGATCACCTGCAGCTAGCCGAGTTTGCCTATAATAACAGCTATCATGTGAGTATCAGGATGGCACCCTATGAGGCACTGTATGGACATAGATGTCAGACCCGTATTTTATGTAGCCCATTCCTTATGGTTCCTATGTGTATGAACACTCTAATATTATAGTTGAATCATAAGAAGAGTATTTACTAGATTTAAAGAGTATGTGAAATGATTTAACATGCATAAGCTACATAAAAGCCTAATGTGAGCTATAAGAGTCATAGGCTAAACCGAGTGAATCTGAATCATTCTGATTGAAAATAAGAACTTAAAATGAGAAAATATAGAGAGCTTATGAAGGAAAGTAAGTTTTATTTAGTTCCGAACATAAAGAACGAGAGTAAAAGCTAAAAAGGGTAAAATGGACATTTTTAGCAAGTTAAAGTATTTAAGGTGTTTTAGGTGTATTTATCTATCAAAAACGGCCAAAACGTAAAGACGAGAGTGTAAAACATAAGATATGACACTTTCAAAATTTTGAGAAAAAGTCAACTTGGTCAATGATTAAGGAAAAAGTCAACTATAGTTAAGAAAATTGGACTTTTACCATAGTTCACTAATCAGGTTAGGAATTAAACTAAGTACGGAGAAAAAATTGGGAAAAAATATTCTTAGTCAGACTACAAGATAATCATCCCTGGAAGTAAGGAAAATTTATTTGGAAGGATTCAAAATTTATTTTAATGGTTAAAAACGTAATGGGCCTAAAGTGAAGATTTTAAAGCCTATAAAGGTATACTAAACGTAGATCGAAATTCTTAGGTCCCTTAGACCGAATTGTTAGACCGATTGATAGGCCAAATATTGAGATAATAAAAGGCCCGAGGTATAGTAAAAATTTTAGCCCAAAAGCCCATTAAGAAAGCCCAAACCGAGAGGCCCAATTGTAAAGCCCATTAGGTAAATATCTAACCATAGTTAAAGCTAACTATGACTCATTAGCTGACTCATTAGGTGACTCATGACTAAACCTTAGGAAGTCAATTTTAATGGCTGAAAAGTAAGGCTTAATGGCTAAGTAAATGGGTTATAAAATCAGCCACACCATTGTCGTCTTCACCTTACCATTCTCGGCTACATAAAGAAACCATTGAAATACATTTATCCAAGCTTTCTCTCACTAGAAATCACTAGGATTTAGGCATATTTGGAACTTGCATTCTTCATGAAAGTTGTTCCAAATTGAGAGGACAGTAACATATGTTGGAATTGGTTATTAAGAAGCCATAGTGTACAAATCGTGAGGCTCCAAAGTTTCGGCCAAGTATGAACACAAATACTAGGTATATTTTCAAGCTTTCAAATTCATATATGTTAATGTATAAAAGATTTTAAGTATATTGGTATATGTTTTAAGCAATGAAACAAATGAAATCACTATGATCATGGTTAGGCCGAGGGTGCGTAGTGAAATATTGATGAATGCCCATATGATATTAAGGCATAAATGAGTTAATGTACATGTGTTAATGATTATGGTATGATTGAATTAATCAATTTGATTAATTAATACATGTATTAAGTTGGCAATCAAGGTGTTTGATAAAATGCCTAAATGAATTATGTGATGCTTAAGAACATTGCCAACCAAGTGTTTGTGAAAATGCCTAAGTGAATTGGCTAAGGAAATGGACATGGACGACATGCCATGGTGTGACTGACGGCATAGAATGCTCTCGGCCATGGCATGTGGCCGAGAGGTCCAATGGGCCAAGCCCAATTATTTTAGGCCCAATGTGATGTAATGGGTCTAGGACAAGCCCAATAAGAGTTGGTGGATCCCACAAGACCAATAGGCCCAACGAAAATAAATAGTAAAATAGAAATGGGCTTAAGGCATAGTTAGGCCCATTAAGGTTTATTAAAGCCCATTAAGGGAAATAGACTGTATTTAAGGTGAAATACAGTAGGAAAAATATAATTAACCTGATAAATGGTTATATGCAGCTCCAGAGATTATTGGAGGAGCAAATCGGACTGCTGGATCGAGCAGCGTTGAGAAAGTAAAATTTCTCGAGTGATTGAAGGTAAGGGACTTTTGTGAGTAGTTAGAGATACCTGCACGTATTTTCGTCAGCTTTTACATTCACATAAAAACTCTGAGGGTTAGAGAAAGTGAATAATAATTATTGTGACCCGATAGTGGTAAATTACGATTTTGCTCTTAGTTAGGAAAAAAGTCAACTTTTGTGAAAAGTTGTAAAAAGCATGGAAACCACCATTTTGAATGTTTTATTGCTGTTTAGTAGAAGAATAAATAGATGGGCTAATGATTTTAAGGTTCATGTGAATTAAGCACACTTTATAGTGCTGATTTTGATGTTTTGAAAATCATCCCTTTTTAAACAGCCATCTATCGAATTATGTGAGAATAAATCATGTTAAAGCACGGCTCGCACTTGATTTCATATATTTTCCACATATATTAGTCCAGGATTGTGATTCGTACTAGATTTCCATGACATGCATGATAGAGTGCTGGAGTTATTAATCGTACTCAGTTTTATATGATATATGCGTGAGAGAGTGATGGAGCGATTAGCTCGTACTTAAATTTTCATGAGATGCATGACAGAGTGCTAGTACGTTGCTCGTACTCGATTCTTCATAATTTATACATGACATAGTACTTGAGCTATTGCTCGTACTTGATTTGATGAGTGTTATGCATAGCATGGTATTGGAGCTATTGCTCGTACTTGATTTGAAACATGAACTATGTATTGACCTAGTTGCTGGAGGTTTACTCACACTAGAGTTGAGTTTGTGATGTGAAACAGTGTTTGAGCGGAGTGTCGACTGTGAGTCACGCTCAAAGGCGCACACTGTAATTTATGTGATATATAATACATGTTGAAAACCATGTTTGATTTCCTCGTGTAGACTGAGTGTCACATTATGAGAGGTTCGCATGTGGATTTAGAGACGTGGTATGATATTCTATGGTTTGATGGCTAAGACCTATGGCAGGCACCCCGACTGTGATGTAGGGTCCACGAAGTACGTTGTACCGTGTGAGTGGCATGGAGTACACTGTACCGTGTGGTGTTGTGGAGTTGAGGAGGATATAGCTGGTGGTTGTGATGGACTGACCTCCCTCCCGTTGCAGCAGTGATGCCCCCGCATACTAGGATTTCGTGTAGCTTGGGATCACCATTATAGGATGTGGCCATAGTCGAGGATACTATTACATTTAACCACAGAGTCTCACATGATATATCACCTGATTGACTGATTTATTTACGAATAGGCCTGAGGGATGGGTTGGAATTCGATTGTTGTGATGTGAATAATTTAAATGCCATATTTAATATGATTTAAATATACATGGCATGATTTATCTAAAGGCATTGTGATATTATAAAGATGCATTATTTTGCACTACATGCATACATTTGAGAAAGCAAGCATGATTTCTGTACATGGGATTTAATCTATACAAGTATATATATATTTAAAGACATGCTTTTCAAGTGAGTTAAAGAAATGATATTTTCGAGGCATAGCATTATTTTGAGTAGATAGTGTGGATGTCTACTTGCTTTCCTGATTTCCTTTCTGAGCGCGTTGTATGCTCACCCCCTTTCTTTTACATCTCTCTACAGAGCATCAGCAGTAGAGTGAGAGCATTTGAGGGATAGTATTCCTGTTGTCCGCTACTATTTCCTATCGATCGACAGGTATACATATTTTGTACAGTTATGTATCTAAATATAGAAACAACATAGTGATGTATGCTATATGTATTATGGGGAATGTATTTGTATTAGCTTTTATATGATCTCACATGTATTATAAAAAGAAGTTACAATCAGTAACAGTAAATTGACATGTATGTATGATAATGGATGATATGGTATGCGAGGAAGCTAACATTGAATCACAGCCCAACCATCGAAGAGAGGCAAGGTAAGTTAAAAATGCAAAAAATTTGTAATGGTTTTTGGTTAAGTCATGGATGGTTGTGACAGAATGGTATCAGAGCAGAGGTTGGTCTGATGTGAATCGGTGTTAGAAAATAGGAAAGGGTACATCCCCATAGTATTGTGCTGTGTTTAGATACAACTATGTATACCTGATGGGAGACAGACTAATTCATGATTGTGAATGCAGGAACTTTTCCTATATGGTAAATACTCGTAGTGGTAGCGGGACGAGAGGTAGGGCTTGAGGCAGTGGAGATAGGCTTGAGAGACGAGCTGCTGCCAAACCATTACCTACCCATGAGACTCTAGGTGCTACTGAGGCACCAGAGTATGCTGAGATGCACTTTACGAGATTAGAGCATAGTCTAGAGACGATAGTAGAGATATTGGCATAGATGATGCCAGGTAGGCAGGGACAGGAGGCAAGAGCTGCGACAGGAGAAACAGTTGCCCTTGATACACCTACACAGCCAACTCATGCACCAAGGACTGTAGATACTCCTACACCCCTACCAGTTTCGGGTAGTAGTGGATTAGGGTTATGAGAGTTCCAGAAGTTTAGACCTCCATCTTTTAGTGGGGTCAAGGACCTTGTAGCTGCTAAGGAGTGGGTTGCTGAGATGGAGACGCTTTATGGATTCTTCGAGTGTACGACATCGGAGATGGTCGCATTTACTACGTTCTTACTGAAGGGAGCTGCAGAGCATTGGTGGAAGTCCACCAAACCCATATTGAGAGCCCGACATACATATATTAGTTAGGAGATATTTCGAGATGCCTTTAGGAGGTAATTTGTCCCAGATACCGCACAACAGAAATTATAGGCTGAGTTTTTAGGATTGAACCAGGGGAGTTTGTCAGTGGATGAGTATGAGACTTGATTTCTATCCCTGGGGAGATATGACCCAGATACCATGTATAGTGAGGCCAAGAAGGTCCACAGGTTCATCGATGGATTGAGACCGGTTCTGCCGTCCTGGTTGGTCCTATTAGATATAACCACCTATGAGGAAGCAATGCGCAAGGCGCAACTGTACGAGCAAGATTATGAGAGGAATGCTTTCGAGTTTGGAAGTTTAGCCGGAGCCGAGATATACAGAGGAAGAGATCGATAAGAGATAGAGGCTTCAGTTATCGAGGAGGGAGGAAACTCTTCGGTAAGAGACCACGAGTTGAGGAGACACGAGAGAGACCTGCTAGACCTCCTACTTATTCGACCATAGCTCCAGCAAAGAGTATTGTCATAGGAGGACAGAGACCTACTACCGATCAATGCAGAAGATGCAGTAGGCAACATGGAGATAGACCGTGTCCACTGACTCCTATAGTGTGTTTTCGATACGAGAAACAGGGGCATATTGCTAAAGCTTACCCATAGATGGTTGATACTGCTCCACTGAAGGGCAAGGAGCCAGAGAGAGCTCCAGTTGATCTTCTGCTTCGAGGAGGAGAGTGACAGTAGAAGAAAAGGAGAAGCAAGTGATTGGTCGAGGGCGCGTACATGCTTTGGACCAAGGGATAGCTGATGCTTCATCGGATGTGATAGGAGGTAACATCCTGATTTATGATATTGAAGCATATGTTTTAATTGATCCTGGTGCCACACATTCTTTTGTATCGCCTTCATTTGCATGTAAATTAGCAAGACATGTAGAGCGTACACCGCTACGTATGATGATGTTGATTTGTATACCTATTAATAGTAGTCAAGTTGTAGAGTATGTACTTGATGACTGTAAGTTGAGAGTAGGGAACAAGGAGATGACAGCCAATCTAATATTGCTAAGTATGAGTGACTTTGATATAATCTTAGGAATGGATTGGTTATCTACAAACCATGTTATTTTAGTTTGTTATGCTAAGACAGTTGTGTTTCCTAACCCTACTAGATATGTTGTAAACTTTAATAAAAATAAATGAAAGGAGTAGTTATGATTATGATATGATTTACTGACTTAGAAAACCTTCAACATATCAAGGTTTCATTGTGTACGTGGTAGTTATGGATAAGGCACATCCGGAGTTGTTAGATATTACTGTGGTCAGTGAGTACCCAGATGTTTTCCTGGATGAGTTGCCAGGGTTACCACCAGACAAAGAGATGGAGTTCTATATAGACTTGGTGCCTAGTACGAAGCCTATTTCGAGACCACCATATCGCATGGCCTTAGTTGAGCTAGAGGAGCTCAAGAGGCAGTTACAGGAGCTGTTGGATAGGGGTTTTGTTCGATCGAGTGTTTCACCTTGGGGTGCACCGATTTTATTCGTGAGAAAAAAGGATGGGAGCCTCCGATTGTGTATAGATTACCAATTGTTAAATAAGTCCACCATCAAGAATAGGTATCCCCTTCCACACATTGACGACTTGTTTGATCAGCTTCAGGGAGCACATGTCTTTTCCAAGATTTATTTGAGGTCTAGGTAACATCAGCTGAGAGTTCGGAGTGGAGATGTACCCAAGACAGCGTTTCGTACCCGATATGGCCATTATGAGTTCTTAGTCATGCCATTCGGATTGACGAATGCTCCAGCTACTTTCATGGTTTTGATGGACGATGTGTTCAAGCCATATTTGGACCAGTTTGTTATCGTCTTTATCGATGACATATTGGTGTATTCGAGATCCAAGGAGGAGCATGAGGAGCACCTCAGGATCGTATTGCAGACTCTACGAGAGCAGAAGTTATATGCTAAGCTCAGTAAGTGTGACTTTTGGTTATCACAGATCTTGTTTTTGGGACATGTTGTATCAAGGGATGGTGCATCAGTCGATCCATCCAAGATAGATGTTGTAGTTCAGTGGGAACAACCGAGGACAGTCACCGAGATCAGGAGTTTTTTGGGTTTAGCTGGATATTATCGAAGATTCGTTGAGGGATTTTTGAAGTTGGCTGCTCCATTGATACGTCTTACTCAAAAGAGTGTACCGTTCGTATGGAACGAGGATTGTGAGAAGAGTTTTCAGGAGTTGAAGCGTCGATTGACCACCGCTCCGATTCTCACTATCCCTACCAGCTCAAGAGGATTTGCAGTGTATACCAATGCTTCGCATCAGGGACTGGGCTGTGTATTGATGCAGGATGGAAGGGTAGTTGCTTATGAATCCAGACAGTTGAAGGATAATGAGAAGAACTATCCAACCCATGATTTGGAGTTAGCAGCAGTAGTGTTTGTATTAAAGGTATGGCGCGCCACTACTTGTATGGTGAGAAGTTTCAGATATTTACCGACCACAAGAGCCTCAAGTATCTGTTCTCCCAGAAAGAATTGAACATAAGACAAAGAAGATGGCTAGAGCTTCTCAAGGACTACGATTGTGAGATACTTTATCATCCGGGTAAGGCTAACGTTGTAGCTGATGCTTTGAGTAGGAAGAGCCTAGGGATGGTATCGTATATGATGGTTAAGGAACATGAGTTGCTAGAGCAGTTTGCTAGCCTCAGTTTGGGAGTTGTGCCTTCTGACATGGATACAGGCTATGTGATAGCTAGTCTACGCTTGGAGCCGGATCTGTTAGACAGGATCAGAGTGGCTCAGCAAACTGATCTGTTTTCTATGGATGTGAGTGGTCAGGTGCAGAAGGGCACAGTGACTGATTTTGAGTTGAGTTCTGATGGACTATTGAGGTTCAAAGGTAGATTGTGTGTTCCCGAGGATCCAAGACTTAGGAGATTGATATTGGTGGAAGCTCATTCATCGAGGTATACGTTACACCCGGGGAGTAATAAGATGTATCAAACCTCCGAAAGGTATACTGGTGGTCGGGTATGAAGACACATGTAGCAGATTTTGTGGTAAAGTGTCTCGTATGTAAGCAGGTGAAGGTAGAGCATCAGAAACCTACAGGGTTATTGCAGCCTCTACCTATACTAACATGGAAATGGGAGCATATCACCATGGATTTAGTGATGGGTTTACCGAGGACCCGTAGGAATCACGATGCTATATGGGTGATTGTCGACAGACTGACGAAGTCAGCCCACTTCCTAGCTATGAGCAATCGATACTCTGAGTTCTTTGGCAGAGCTGTATGTACATGAGGTAGTGAGGTTACATGGTGTACCAGTGAGCATAGTCTCCTATAGGGATTCTTGCTTCACTTCCCACTTTTGGGAATATTTTTAAGAAGTCATGGGAACCAGTTGAGTTTGAGCACCACTTTCCATCCTCAGACAGATGGTCAGTCAGAGAGGACTATACAAACTTTGGAGGATATGTTGAGAGCATGTGTGCTGGATTTTAGAGGCTCTTGGAATGACCACTTGCCACTAGCAGAGTTCACCTATACCAACAGTTATCATTCGAGTATCGGGATAGCACCGTATGAGGCTTTATATGGCCGTAGATGTCGTTCCCCTATTGGATGGGAAGAAGTGGGTGACCGTAAGATTTTCGCTCCAGATATGGTTACACAAGCATCTGAGGACGTCCACTTGATTGTAGAGAGACTGAGGACAGCTCAGAGTAGACAGAAGAGTTATGCTGACAGGAGACGTAGGCCACTAGAGTTTGTAGTTGGTGAATCCGTGTTTCTGAAAGTTTCTCCTTCCAAGGGCAGAACGAGGTTTGGGAAGAGAGGAAAGCTGAATACTCGCTATATTGGACCCTTTAAGATACTTAATCGAGTGGGAGATAAGGCTTATAGGTTGACATTGCCACCGAACTTATGAGGTGTCCATAACGTCTTCCACATACTGATGCTTCGAAAGTATCACCCGGATCCGGCACATGTGATTAGTTATGAGCCTTTGGAGCTCCGAGAGGACATGTCATATGTTGAGCGACCAATTCAAATATTGGATAGGAAGGAGAAGGTATTGAGATCAAATACTATCGGATTTGTGAAGGATCTCTAGCAGCATCATACTTCAGAGGAGGCTACTTGGGAGCTGGAGAGTCTGATGCGAAAGAAGCACCCCCAGCTATTTGATGACTGATTTGGTTCTAATTTGGAGGACCAAATTTTCTAAGTAGGGGAGGATTGTCAGACCCGTATTTTATGTAGCCTGTTCCTTATGATTTCTATGTGTATGAACACTCTATTATTATAGTTGAATCATAAGAAGAGTATTTACTAGATTTAAAGAATATGTGAAATGATTTAACTCGCATAAGCTACACAAAAGCCTAATGTGAGCTATAAGAGTCACAAGCTAAACTGAGTGAATCTGAATCATTTTGAATGAAAATAAGAATTTAAAATGAGAAAATATAGAGAGCTTATGAAGGAAAGTCAGTTTGATTTAGTTCCGAACACAAAGAACGGAGTAAAAGCTAAAAAGGGTAAAATGGACCTTTTTAGCGAGTTAAAGTATTTAAGGTGTTTCGGGTGTATTTATCTACCGAAAATGGCCAAAACGTAAAGACGAGAGTCTAAAACATAAGATATGACACTTTTGAAACTTTGAGAAAAAGTCAACTTGGTCAATGATTAAGGAAAAAGTCAACTATAGTTAAGAAAAGTGGACTTTTACCATAGTTGACTAACCATGGCTAGGAATTAACCCAAGTATGGAGAAAAAATTGGAGAAAAATATTCTTGGTCAGAATATAAGATAATCATCCCCGAAAGTAAGGAAAATTTCTTTGGAAGGATTCCAGATTTATTTTAATGGTTAAAAATGTAATGGGCCTAAAGTGAAGATTTTAAAGCCCATTAAGGTATACTAAACGTAGATCGAAATTCTTAGGTCCCTTAGATCAAATTGTTGGACCGATTGATAGGCCAAATATTGAGACAATAAAAGGCCTGAGGTATAGTAAAACTTTCAGCCCGAAAGCCCAAACTGAGAGGCCCAATTGTAAAGCCCATTAGGTAAATATCTAACCATAGTTAAAGCTAACTATGATGCATTACATGACTCATTAGGTGACTCATAACTAAACCTTAGGAATTCAATTTTAATGGCTGAAAAGTAAGGCTTAATGGCTAAGTAAATGGGTTATAAAATCAGCCACACCATTGTCATCTTCACCATACCATTCTCGGCTACACAAAGAAACCATTGAAATACATTTATCCAAGCTTTCTCTCACTAGAAATCACTAGGATTTAGGCATATTTGGAACTTGCATTCTTCATGAAAGTTGTTCCAAATTGAGAGGAGAGTAACATATGTTGGAATTGACTATTAAGAAGCCATAATGTGCAAACCGTGAGGCTCCAAAGTTTCGGCCAAGTGTGAACACAAATACTAGGTATATTTTCAAGCTTTCAAATTCATATATGTTAATGTATGAATGATTTTAAGTATATTGGTATATGTTTTAAGCATTGAAACATATGAAATCACTATGATCATGGTGAGGCCGAGAGTGAGTAGTGAAATATTGATGAATGTCCATATGATATTAAGGCATAAATGAGTTAATGTACATGTGTTAATGATTATGGTATAGATTGAATTAATCAATTTGATTAATTAATACATATATTAAGTTGGAAATCAAGGTGTTTGATAAAATGCCTAAATGAACTATGTGATGCTTAAGAACATTGCCAACCAAGTGTTTGTGAAAATACCTAAGTGAATTGGCTAAGAAAATGGACATGGACGGCATGCCATGGTGTGATCGACGGCATGGAGTACTCTCGGCCATGGCATGTGGCCGAGAGGTCCAATGGGCCAAGCCCAATTATTTTAGGCCCAATGTGATGTAATGGGTCTAGGACAAGCCCAATAAGAGTTGGTGGGCCCCACAAGCCCAATAGGCCCAACGAAAATGAATAGTAAAATGGAAATGGGCTTAAGGCATAGTTAGGCCCTTTAAGGTTTATTAAAGCCCATTAAGGGAAATAGACTATATTTAATGTGAAATACAGTAGGAAAAATATAATTAACTTGATAAATGGTTATATACAGCTCCAGAGATTATTGGAGGAGCAAATCGAACTACTGGATCGAGCAGCGTTGAGAAAGTAAAATTTCTCAAGTGAGTGCAGGTAAGGGACTTTTGTGAGTAGTTAGAGATACCTGCATGTATTTTTGTCTGCTTTTACATTCACTTAACAACTCTAAGGGTCAGAGAAAGTGAATAATAATTATTGTGACCTGATAGTGGTAAATTACGATTTTGTTCTTAGTTAGGAAAAAAGTCAACTTTTGTGAAAAGTTGTAAAAAGCATGGAAACCACCATTTTGAGTGTTTTACTACTGTTTAGCGGAAGAATAAATAGATGGGCTAATGATTTTAAGGTTCATGTGAATTAAGCACACTTTATAGTGCTGATTTTGATGTTTTGAAAATCATCCCTTTTTAAATAGCCATCTATCGAATTATGTGAGAATAAATCGTGTTAAAGCACGGCTTGCACTTGATTTCATATATTTTCCACATATATTAGTGCTGGATTGTGATTCACACTAGATTTCCATGACATGCATGATAAAGTGCTGGAGTTATTAATCATACTCAATTTTATATGATATATGCATGACAGAGTGATGGAGCGATTAGCTCGTACTTAAATTTTCATGAGATGTATAACAGAGTGCTAGAGCATTGCTCGTACTCGATTCTTCATAATTTATACATGACATAGTACTTGAGCTATTGCTCATACTTGATTTGATGAGTTTTGTGCATAGCATGGTACTGGAGCTATTGCTCGTACTTGATTTGAAACATGAACTATGTATTGACCTATTTGCTGGAGGTTTACTAGCACTAGAGTTGAGTTTGTGATGTGAAACAGTGTTTGAGCGGAGTGTCGACTGTGAGTCACGCTCAAAGGCGCGCACTGTAATTTATGTGTGTGAGGTCCCAGCCCAGCCCAGCCTACACAGGCGCAACCCCTCATAGGCCCCTGGTCCGACTGCTGTGACATCGACGCCCCTCACTCAACCGAATTGTCCTCTTTGGCAGCCCACAGGCCCCTCAAGGTTTTCTTTTGCGTCCCGGAGTGCTCGAACCCAGGACCAAGTCCTAGTTCTTGCACTCCATTGATACCACTGAGCCAATGGCTCAATGTATCAACGTAGTGCAAGAACTAGGACTTGGTCCCTGGGATCGAGCACTCCGGGACGCGAAAGAAATTCGTGAGGGGGCTGGGCCTGCCAAAGAGGACAATTCAGTTGAGTGAGGGGCATCGATGTCACAGTAGTCGGACCAAGGGCCCATGAGGGGTTGCGCCTGTGTAGGCTGGGCTGGGCCGGGACCTTACAATAAAACGTGGCTCAGTGGTATCAACGGAGTGCAAGAACTAGGACTTGGTCCTGGGTTCGAGCACTCCGGGACGCGAAAGAAAACCTTGTGGGGCATGTGGGCTGCCAAAGAGGACAATTCGGTTGAGTGAGGGGCGCCGATGTCATAGCAGTCAGACCAGGGGCCCATGAGGCGTTGTGCCTGTGTAGGCTGGGCTAGGTCGAGACTTCACAATGTGATATATAATACATGTTGAAAACCATGCTTAATTTACTCGTGTAGACTGAGTGTCACACTATGAGAGGTTCGCATGTGGATTTAGAGACGTGGTATGATATTCCATGGTTTGAGGGCTAAGACCTATGGCAGGCACCCCGACAGTGATGTAGGGTCCATGGAGTATGTTGTACCGTTCGAGTGGCATAGAGTACACTGTACCGTGTGGTGTTGTGGAGTTGAGGAGGATATAGCTGGTGGTTATGATGGACTGACCTCCCTCCCGTTGCAGCAGTGATGCCCCCACACACTAGGATTCCGTGTAGCTTGGGATCACCATTATATGATGTGGCCATAGTCCATGATATTATTGCATTTCACCACAGAGTCTCACATGATATATCACCTGATTGACTGATTTATGTACAGATAGACCTGAGGGATGGGTCGCAATTCGATTGTTGGGATGTGAATAATTTAAATGCCATATTTCATGTGATTTAAATATACATGGCATGATTTATCTAAAGGCATTGTGATATTATAAAGATGCATTATTTTGCACTACATGCCTACATTTGAGAAAGCAAGCATGATTTTTGTACATGGGATTTAATCTGTATAAGTATATATATATTTAAAGACATGTTTTTCAAGTGAGTTAAAGAAATGATATTTTCGAGGCATAGCATTATTTTGAGTAGATAGTGTAGATGTCTACTTGCTTGCCTGATTTCCTTACTGAGCGCGTTGTATGCTCACCCCCCTTTCTTTTACATCTCTCTACAGAGCATCAGCAGTAGAGTGAGAGCATTTAAGGGATAGTATTCCTGTTGTCCGCTGCTATTTCCTATCGATCGACAGGTATACATATTTTATACAGTTATGTATCTAAACATAGAAACAGCATAGTGTGTATACGATATGTATTATGAGGAATGTATTTGTATTAGCTTTTATATGATCTCACATGTATTATAAAAAGAAGTTACAGTCAATAACAGTATATTAACATGTATGTATGATAATGGATGATATGGTATGCGAGGAAGCTAACATCGAATCACAGCCCAACCATTGAAGAGAGGAAAGGTAACTTAAAAATGCAAAAAAATTGTAGTGGTTTTTGGTTAAGTCATTGAAAGTCGTGACAGCAGATATCGATCCTCCATTGGATGGGGAGAGATTGGTGACAGACAGATTTTTGCGCCTGACTTAGTACAGTAGGCATCTGAGGACATCCAATTGATATGTGAGAGATTACGGACAGCTCAGAGCTGGTAAAAGAGTTATGCTGATAAGAGACGGAGACCACTAGAGTTTGATGTGGGTGAGTCGATATTTTTGAGAGTTTCTCCTTCGAAGGGTATTATGAGATTTGGTAAGAAGGGCAAGCTGAGCCCTAGATATATCTGACCCTTCGAGATTTTGGAGAGAGTGGGAGATAAGGCGTATAAGATGGCGTTGCCACCAGACTTGGTAAATGTTCATAATGTCTTCCATGTCTTTATGCTTCGAAAATATCACCCGGACCAGACACATGTGATAAGATATGAGTCGTGGGAGCTCAATGAGAGTATGATGTATGTTGAGAAGTTGGTTCGGATATTGGACAGAAAAGAGAAGGTGTTAAGGATAAAAACAATCCCCTTAGTGAAAGTGCTTTGGCAATATCACACTCCGAAGGAAGCCACGTGGGAATTGGAAAGCATGATGCAAGAGAAGTACCCGGAGTTGTTTTGAGATAACTTAGTTCTAATTTGGAGGACCAAATTCTTTGAAGGAGGGGAGATTGTGAGAGCCCGTGTATATACAACATTATTATTGTTATCGGAATCTTAAGATGGATGGATCTAGTCTTTAAAATGTTAATGATATTGCAAGAGAAATGAATAAGTATCCATGAATGCATGTAATGACCAAATGAGGGCCGAAGTGGCCACAAACTAGTAAATGGGATTTAAACATTCATAAAGGGAATAAGAACTTAAAACACAAATGATGAGTAAGAACAAGGACTTATGTTTGTCGTTTGTGATTCCAAGTGATATGCACAAGTTTCACAGTATGAGAGTTAAAAGAAATGAGCCTTGTCGAGCTCTAGATAGATATGGATTGCAAAAAGACTAGTCAAGTAATCAAAGGCAAGTTAACCTTTGAAAATTCTAGAAAAACTGCAGTGGAAATGCAGAAAATGAAGGCCAAATCGATCTCTCATTCAAGGCAAATCGATCTCTTGTACAAAACAGGGCAATTTTGAATGAAACAACAAAGGCAGATTGATCGCTCACTCAAGAAGATCGATAACCTTAGCTCTCGAGTTGGAGCAGATCGATCTCCCTTTAAGACCAGATTGATTTCCTTAGCTCTCGGCCTGAAACAGATCGATCTTGTCCCATTGAAGTAGATCGATCTTATTCACTAAAGCAGATCGATCTCAAACCCCCGACAGATTGATCTCATGCCTTCAAATGTCATGAAAATGAGGGATTTAAGAGGACCAGATCGATCTCCACCCATTGTAGATCGATCTCATTAAGCTATTTCTATAAAAAGGAGCAGATGAAATTTGCATTTCACGGGAACAACCTCATTCTTCCATTTTTCAATCTAAAAACCTAGTTTTTTTCTCTCTAAATCATCCCATTTTCAGTGAGATTTAAGGAAAGACCATTAGATTCAAAGTTGTTCATATCCAATAGAAGAACAACATACTTTGGAATCAAAGCCTAATTTGTTGGATTGAAGGAGTAAGGGACATTTTCATTTGGAGCAAGAAGAGAAACTAGATTGGTAAGTTTCTAATACTTTAGCTCAAGTACATTTGTCTATTTATTGATTTTGGAGTTGATTCGTATGTGTATTGATGGTTAAAACAACCTAGGATGTGATGGAACTAGTGTGGCCTAGAAAATAAAATGAGTTAGAGTGAGAAAATGAGATTTGGATGAGTTGGGGATTTATGGATTATGCTAAGTTATTATTGAAGTAATATAATGATTTGAGATGGTTAAATGAAGTTACATTGTGAGGATAGCCAATTTCTGAAAATGAGTATATAAGATGTTTGATAAAATGCCATAGTGAAAAAATTGATGAAATGTTAACACTATGAGCTTAATATCAATTTGGTATGAATCAATAGGCCTAAAAGAATCAATATACTTGAGATGTGAGTAGAGTGATAAAACTAGGCCTTAAAAGTGTTAATGAAGGCTATAGGTTAAATCAACTATAGAAAACACAAAAGTTTTGTTATATGGACTAAATCGATGTGATATACGACTTTGTGTAGTTCTCGAGAGTTCGTTGGAGACAAGTCGAATCGCACAAGTGAGCAGCTCTAAAGAAGCAGGATCATGCAATACGATTCCAGGTAAGGGAATTTCGTAAGTATATAGAGATAGATGCTCATACTTTGAATTCGTAGGTGAATATAGGGTGTTGTAAAATGCATGATTGTTTACGAAAATGATTATTGGTATGTGTGGATTGCTACGAGTATGTTTATTATTCGGTTTCTGAAATGATTCTTGAAAAGGAGATAGTAAGGCTAATAATTGCATAAATCACATAATTTTGATGTTTTACAAAGCACATTGCTTTGTTTCAAGCAAATTTGCGGGTAGGATGGTTGGTGTTTGAATGATGTTAAGGAATAGCACATGTGAGGTGTTAAACATGTTTTAAGATTGTTTTGAATGTATATGAGCCGCCTATCGTGTTTATGTGAGTTAAATCGTACTGGAGCCTCGTTCACACTGGATTTTGATGCTTTCACATGTATAAAACGTACTGGAGCTTAGCTTGCACCCTAATTTAAATTATGATGATGATGTTTTGTAAACCGTACTGGAGCTTCAGCTCGTACATGGATTTCGAGTGGTTTTCTTATGCATATAACTGTACTGGAGCTTTGCTCGCACGTGGTTTCTTAATGTTTTTCTGTATAAATGTCGTACTAGAGCGTTGCTCGTACGAGAATAATTATTGATGATGCATGAATCATGCTAGAGCTTAGCTCGCACAAGTTTTCACACTGTGATATGTATGATGTCGTAGTGAGTGTAATACGAGTTGGTGTTCAGGGAACCCAAAAGGGGCGAGCAAGGCCATTAGGGGCTAGGGTCTGACATAAAAAAAAATACCCCTACGTGCACTTGAGACTGAGTAGGTTACACGTGGTATGAGGTAGATAAGACTTACGGCTGGCACCCCAACCATGATATGGGTCCGTGGAGTACGTTGTACTGTGTACATCACTTGGAGTACGTTGTACCGCGTGGTTGAGATACTGATGAAAAAGTCTGGCAAAGAACTAACTCACTTTCGTTCTAGCATGATATCCCGCACACCGAGATCCGTGTGGTCTAGGGTGATTTGTGACATAGTTGGCCAACATAGTCTGTTGAGATATAGTGACCTATCTCACTTGATATTACATAATACCACATGGTTTTGATACATGAGTGTGATTGTGATTGTCCAAGGTAGACCCAAGGGAGGGGTTGAGCCTTGTGGGATTTGTGATTTAATGAAATGATAATTTGGTTTATGCTGAGATGTGATGGAATTTGAAAAGAGATTTGTGAGATGCGATGTGATTTGAAAAGGATGTTTCTTAAATGAATTTTTCCTTTTTGTGATGAGATTTACTGAGACTGAGCATGAGATGGTTTTACATGTTGACATTTCCATGTTTTATGCCTATTTACATGATTTTCAATACATGATATATGCTTATACATGTGGCATAGTTTTATTTCCTCATGCTTCGATTATAAACGATTTATGCATAACACTATCAGCATGTAGATAGAGTAGTTATCTACCATGCTTGCATTATTGCCTTACTGAGCGTGTGGTTGCTTATCCCTCTCTGCTTTCCGCTCTCTACAGAGCGTACATAGCAGCCTAGTGAGGACTGAGGCGTTTTATTTTGGACATCTGCTACTTCTATCGCTAAAAGGTATACACACAGGGATTCTTTTTTTATCTAAACATTCAAAGGCACAGTAGTCATTTTGTATTATAATGTGGGGGGTGTAAAGGTCAGAAAACGTGTCATGTATAAATGTATAACTTAACTTTCAATGAATGACACTTCTTTTGATTAATTTGGGAATGAATGATGAGTGATGTTTATTATTGACTCACAGCCCAACTTTGTAGTGGTGAGTTTGTTCACGACCGGGTAAGGAAAGGAAAATGCGAAAAATTTATAGTGATTTTTGGTTAAAAAGGATAAAATGGGTCGTGATATGGATATACCTCATAGTCGGGATGCTCACCATGAGTCTTAGTCCTCATACCATGGGTTCTAATTTTGATAGCCCTCGACTATATCTCAAAATAGTGCACATGCGAGCATATAATCGGTGTGACACACAGTCAGCTCAGGCTCCCAACACGGTTGTTTCATGCTTTCTTTCAAAATTCGGTACGTACGAGTAAACTCCCAACATGACCATATTACAATGACACAACTCTAGTGCGAGCAATGCTCCCAGCACCATGTCATGTAAAAACAGGAGTATGAACAAAGCTCCCAATACTCTATAATATATAATCAATGAAAACTAAGTACGAGCTATGCTCCCAATACTCCATCATGTAAAACTGAGTATGAGCAAAGCTCCCAATCCTCTATAATGCATCAATCAAAAAATTTGAGTACGAGCAATGCTCCCAGTACTCTAACATGCATAATCGCATTTAAAGTTTAGAACGAGAATATACTCAAGTACTATGTGATGCATATCTCAAAATATAGTGCGAGTATTCTCTAACACTTATGGTTTTCTCACAAAATTTGATAGATGGCTTATTCAAATCATAATTCACCCAACTCAAATCAAATCGACAGTCAAATGTTCTATTTTTGCATATAGAAGAAACATTAGCCATTCTATCATGCAACCATGAATTTTAGTCACAATATGCTTCTAAGGCCTTTTATCCTATTTTTGGATTAGATAATACTTATCTCATCAATTCTTATCACAACATGTCTATTTAAGGGAATTCATATAGGATATATTATCAAAATTCTATTCGAAATACGTGTAGCTATCTCTAGCTACTCACGAAATTCCCTTACCTCGGATCATGTCACGTGACCTCTCTTCCTCAATGCTGCTCACTCTCGCAGTCTAATCAGTTTCCACTGTGATTTTCGACGCCGTTATAATTATCTACGTTAGTATACGTAATATACTCGTTTCATTTGAAAACTCTCAATTCAATACAATAATCTCATCACTTTCCCCCATTACGGGTTTATACCATTTTTTTCTATATCTATCTTCATTTCTCCCCATTTTCAATTTATGCATTTCATAAAAATTACCTTATAATCTTCCATACACGCATATTCCATCATTTAATTCATGCCAACGCCACTTTCTTATCATTTTCTCACTTTCAAGCTAATAGCTAGGTCATGCTCTGTAATACCCTTAATTTTTGTAAACTCCCATTTAATTATGTAAGGTGTATATTGGATTGTGAAATGAATACACGCAAATTTTAAAGTATATAGCGGGTGTAACAAAGATATTTCCATGAGTGGAATGCGAATATATTGAGTTTTGAGTGGTGTGGTAAAATGGAATGAAGTTGCTGAGTTGCGTAAATCTTTGTACTTCCATTTAATTTTATATCGTATACCTTTGGTTATACAATGAATGCACATAAGTTTTATGTGTATAAAGTATGAATGGATGTCATTTTCAAGTTTTAAAGGTGGTTGGATGAGAAAATGACTATGGCAGCAAAATTATGGATGTTTTATGTGAGTTACTGTAGAAAATTGTAGCAAAATCTAGAAAATATGAATGCCAGATCGATCTCATAGAAGGAAAGATCGATCTGGAAGAGCCAAAAATGCTCTTATTTGAGTAATGGAATAAGGAATATCGATCTCCAATAGGGCCATATCGCTCTACTAAGCATTCTGTGCAGAAGGAATCGATCCCCTGAAGGGCCAGATCAATCTCTAAATGCTACTGACTTGGAGAGATCGATCTCACCCTTGGAGCAGATCGATTTGTTTAGCTCTCTACCTAGAGAAGATCGATCTCATCCCTTAGAGCAGATCGATCTCATAGCAATGAGTAGATCGATCTCATGTTTCGACAAATCAATCCCATAGGCTTAAAAATGTCATTTTGAAAGGCTTAAAACAGAGGGAGATCGATCCTTGACCTAGGGAGATCGATCTCATCAAGGTAATTTCTATATAACTGGGCTGCTGAACTGTAGATTTCAGGAAAACATCAAACCTTTCCATTTTTGAATCAAAGTAACCTAAAATCTCTCTAAGGATTCTAAACACTTTCCATAAAGATTTGGAAGAAGTTCATTTCATCAAAGTTGTTCATAAAGTGGGGAAGAATAACATAGTTGGAAGCTAGAAGTTAAGTTGATCCATTGAAGGAGAAAAGGAGTTTTTCCCCAATTCTAGCAAAAAAGAGAAAATTTGAGATTGGTAAGATTTCAATACCCCAATCTCATATATGTTAATCTATATACTTGTGTGAGTAGATTGGTGTATAGATTTATGATTGAAACATCTTAGAACATGTTAAACTATCCATAACCTATAAAATGGTTAAATGTGCCAAATGAGGATTTGTTGAGTAGGCATGGATTTGAGGATTATTTGAGCATGCATAGATGTTATTGAGGATGTATAGATGCTTGTAAAATGGTTTGTTGAAATCCATAAGATAGAATAGAAAATGGTGAAAATTTAGTATATGAGGTGTTTGATGAAATGCCTCAAGGAAATGAAATGATGAACTAATGGCATGGGGAGCTAAATGTCGGTTCAATGGAATCGATGGACTCGAGGAGTCTAATGGATTCCCGAGAAACAAATCAAATGAACGAAATGGACTTAAGGAAGAATAAAGTCCAATAATGGTATAAAGAGGCCAAATGAGATATAAATGGCCAAAATGCATTTATCTAAATATCATGCAAGTGGAATGAAGTATATGAGAATATACTGATGAGAATTGTGAACACTTCAGCTCCTGGAGATAAAGTCGGAGTTAACAAGACCGGATCACAAGCCATAGGAATCAAGGAAGAAAATCCAAGCGTGATTCGAGGTAAGGGATTTATGTGAGCTATAGAGATAGCTATACGTATGTTTTCTTGTCTGCTAAATGCACATGTATGCGATAAATACATAGATATTGATATGGCTAGACAGAAAACTATGTATGAGAATAAGTCAATAGTATGAAATTGCATGACTTCTATGTTCGTTGTGAAAAGGGGTTTTTGCAAACGTTTTGAGAAAGAATAACAATAGACGGGCTCTCGGTTTTGATAAATTGCATGAAATGCCTTTAGAGAGTGATTGAAGGGAGATTTGCCCTCTCACTCATAACTATACATGGAGCCCTTTCTATTTCTTTTGTGAAATTGTGCTAGAGCATGAGAGGCAACGGTAGATTGACCAGCCCTGCTCGCACGTTATTTTCAAAGTAATTTTTTAGAAAAGCTAAAGAATGCCCGATGCCTCGGGTGATAATGTGTGTTCCACTCGAGCTGCTCGCACTAGATTTTGAGGAATCATGTTGAAGCCATAGAGTACTTCTTAGTGACCTTACTTTGATTATGCTTGCATGTGACCCTCTCGATTTAAAGTGATAGGACAACCGTGCTCAATGCCTTAGATATGCTGTGTGCTTTACACTGAGTTGCTCGTACTTAGTCTCTTGAGCTTCTGTCTGATAAGTAAAACTGTGCTTGATGCCTCGATGATACTGTGTGTTCCACTCGAGAGCTCGCATGAGAGTTTATGAAACTAATGTGTGATGGATAAACCGTGCTAGAGCCATCGTGTACTGCTGTGTATTTGGCACTGACCTGCTCGCACATGATTTTGAGACAATAGGAATGGGTGATTAGGATCCACGGGAGCATGATGTACTGTGAGCGTTAGCCATGGGGTACAATGTTCTGTGAATTTAGTTGAGCTGACGGGATGGTTGATCCGCCTCCCTAAGCGTAGGGTTCTCGCACACCCAACAGTGTAGCCTGGAATCCGACTATGGTCATAAGTCTTCTATACCTGTGTGATATGATATTGTCACTACTGTGTGAGGTGACAGATATCTTCCCTTGCTATGTGTCTGGGGATATGTGATAACTCATGATTATGTCTCATATGAACAATGACTTGTTGTGTGCACAGTGATTTCGAAATGAACCTGTGTGGTTTTAAGTAAAGCATTTTCTATATATGAGCTGTGTGAATAGATTATGATGTGAAAAGCTATATGCTACTGTGTGAATATGCATAAGCCCATCTAGCGAATTAATAGTTTCGCACTGATGGAAGTTGTTTTAAAGAACATGCATATTATTTTATAAGGAAAATGAATATATATATATATATGTGTATGTATGTATTTTAGCATGTAGATAGTGTAGTTATCTACCTGCTTGCACATTTTCCTTACTGAGCGTGTTATGCTCACCCCTTTATTTCCTCCTCCACAGATACTATGCAATAGTGAGTACTGCAGTCGTCCCTGCTAAGGTGTTCTCCAGTTCTTCAGCAGTATAGAGAGGTATACACTTGTGTTAATAAAAAAATTATATCTTGTAAATTAATGCACAGTCTAGTGATATTTTGTACGAAATGGATGTATAGATAATGGAAACTGATGTAAACGCTTCCGCATATTTATAAAAGTCCAGTTTCTCTTTGAAATTTGTTTATTTAGAATTATTAAACTATAAATGGATGAGGTATGGATTGGATGCTGACTCACAGCCCAACTATTAGTGGTAAGTGGTAAATGTAAGTTCACAAGAAAAGAGTTGTGACGGATTTAATGGTATTAGAGCAGAGTTGGTCTGATGTGAGTCAGTTTCCATATCTAGAAAATTATACATCCCTAAAGTACTGTACATTATTAGGATACAAATATGTATACCAAGCTGGAAATTGTGACTGAGACACTTATTTTGAGTATGCAGGATGTCTAATAGACGACGCACTCGTATAGGTGAGAGTTCGCACTCTCAAGGGCATAGAGATGAGTCCGAGAGACGCAGTGGGTCTAGTTCTAATAGAGATCCACCCAGTCTTAGTGAGGCCGTGAGGAGCGTATAGCGCAGTTACAGCGCAGTGTATACACGGTTATGGAGATGTTTACACAAGATATGGACAGGTTTGAGGGTAGACAGGAGAACCTTGCTGGTCAGGCTGCTGTACCTGAGAGACATGAGCCAGCACAGACTACACCGAGACCTCGAGATGTAGAGGTAGAGATACCTGTACCCCCTCCAGTTCAGGACATTCCCCCATCGGTTCAAGACCATGTAGCTCCACAACAGGTTGGTGGTGAGGGAGTTTACGATTGTGATCTGGGTAGATTGACAGAGTTCCAAAAGTTTGAAGCACCTTTATTTAATGGGGTGAAGAACCCAGTATCAGCTGAGCATTGGATATGCACTATGGAGAAGCTCTACATGTTCTTCCATTTCTCCGATACAGAGAAGGTCACCTTTGCGGCTTTTGTGTTAGAGGATGAGGCTGAGCATTGGTGGATGGCTACACAGCCGATGTTGAGTACATGGCACCCGGTTGTAATATGGGACATATTCTTGGATGCCTTCAGGAGGTGTTGTCCTAATTAGAACACTACTTCAAGTGCACAGGTCAATTTTCGAGTATAGAGTAAATATGAGTATTGTCCCACAGGGAACTGTGTCTATCGCTAATCACTGTAATCAACAACCTTGAGCTTTATTTAGAAAATTTATGAATGTTGGTTAAAATCCTATTTACTATTCTAACTATTAACTATGAAACAAATTAATTAAAGCAAATAACAATAATTATGAATGAAAATATCAATAGAAAAATATTCCTAGAAATCGATTTCACTTAACTAGGGTTCATGCAACTCCTTTGATAAATTGTTCTTTTGATTTCAAATTGTTTATAGCTGAAACTATTTCCTGTTTATCTCTCCAGAGTTTTAAACAGTCATACCCAGTTTACCTAATCCAAACCTCTCGATTCAGAATCAAATAATAGGGTTCATTAAGCGATAGTAATCTGTTTCTCTATGGCTCATACGAATTGTCAACCTCCCGATTCAACAATGTCCTATGTTAATCTACCCTTGTGCATATAAACAATCCCCTCTCCGAGTGTCGGATTCTTATACTAATTCATCTAATTTGTGGCTAATCAACTAGAGCATTAAGAACAAGTAGATTAAATAAATATAATTGAAATCATCCAAACAACATCACAAGGTAATTGCAATATGCCCAAAGTTGGTTACATCGATTCTAGGAAAAAGGAGTTTAGTTCCTAGATGTCATAATAAACATCCAAGAAATCCAATTTAACATCCCAAGAACAAAATTGGTGAAAAAGATAAAAAATATAGAGTTTTAATAGAGCTAAATTAATCTTGAAGTCTTCTGCCGCAGCCTCCCTCGAAATTCTGATAAAAAGACTATTCATAAGGTTTCCAAATACTAAAACGCGAAAGGCCACGTGGGAAAACAGTGTTGCCCTAATCAGACTGCTATGCTGCGACAATGGTATTAATTCCTCAAATCTGCTCTGCATTGTCTAATTTCTTCTATTGCTACAGCATAAGCCACGATCAGCACCCTGTAACTTCAATTCTTCACGGAATCATCAGAACCAGCTCCAAAAGCCTTAACTTCTCCAAATTGTTCTTTTTCCTGCACAAGTGCACAAAACGCATAAAACATACCTAATATTGCAAAGAACAAATCAAATAACTAAGTAAAAAGGGTCCTAAACATATATAAAATTCAGTGCTAACAGGAGGCAATACATTCGAGCTACTACTCATAGGAAGATGCAGTTGGAATTTATGACATTGACTCAGGGGATCCGGATAATGGATGAGTATGAGTCTGGATTCATATCCCTGGGCAGATATGATACAATCACGATGAGCCTTGAGGACATAAAGGTTCAAAAATTTCTAGAGGGACTGAGACCTTTCATTAGAGCTCGACTAGCTCCACTAGACATTACCACCTATGACGAGGCAATACGCAGAGCTCAGCTATGTGAGCATGATTATGAGTTGCATGCCTAGAAATTAGCCAAGAGTGCTAAAGGTAGATAGAGACCGTAAGAGGTCGGTTGATGACAGAGGGTTCTGAAAGGGCTGAAGGTTATTCGTAAGGGGCCTAAGATTGAGGAGATACGAGAGAGGCCTATGAAGCCTCCAGTGTATCCAGCTCCATCTCCAACTTCGAGGGGCCTAGTGATTGGTGGACCTCGACCTACCACAGAGCAGTGTAGGTCATATGGTAGATATCATGGGGGTAGACCATGCCCATTATCGATGAGATCTTACTATAGGTGTGGTAAACTAGGGCATATAGCTCATGAGTGTCAAGAGTTGATTGATATAGCCCCACAAAAGGGCAAAGAGCCAGAGAAGGCTACGGTTGAAACACCTACACCTAAGAGGAAGGCCACAGCTGAAGAAAAAGGGAAACAAACTGTTAGTCATGGGCAAGTGTTTACATTGGACCAAGCTTCTGCAGAGACTTCTAAGGATGTGATTAAAGGTACCATCCTAGTCTTTGATTTTAAAGTATTAGCATTGATTGATCCTGGTTCCACGTATTCATTAATATCGCTTACTTTTGCATGTAAATTGATTGAACATGTAATACATGTACCTCTAGGTAGGACTTTACTTATAATCACTCCACTTACAGAGAATGTAATGATAGAGTATGTCTGTAATGGTTGTAAGCTAAAAGTAGGGGAAAAGGAGATGTTAGCCAATCTCATTCTATTAAACATGAAGGACTTTGATGTAATATTAGGGATGGATTGGTTAGCTATAAACCAAGCTGTCTTAGATTGTTATGTTAAGACAGTAATGTTTCCTACCCCTGAAAAGCATGTTGTAAGCTTTATAAAGTAATGAAAGAAGTAGTAAATTATGTCCAAAGACAGATGATTTTACTAATCAAATGTGATTGTGATATGTTGAAGGTTTTATAGCGTATGTGGTTAATTTGGATAAGGTGTATTCGGATATGGTTGACATCCTTGTGATTAGAGAATTCCCTGATATCTTTTCGAAAGAATTACCAGGATTGCCACCAGATAAGGAGATAGAATTCTATATTGATTTGGTGCCTGGAACTGAACCGATATCCAAGCCACCATATAGAATGGCTCTAATGGAATTTGAGATGCTAAAGAAGCAATTGCAAGAGTTGTTGGAGAAGGGGTTCATTAGACCGAGTGTATCACTGTGGGGAGCATCGATTCTATTTTTAAAGAAGAAAGATAGGAGTCTTCGACTGTGTATAGGCTACCGGTTATTGAATAAGGCTACTATCAAGAACAAATACCCCTTTCCACGGATTGACGATCTATTGGATCAGTTGCAAGGAGCACAGGTCTTTTCGAAGATTGATCTGAGGTCTGGGTATCATCAGTTGAGGATTCAGAGTGGAGATATACCCAAGACAACATTTTCGACTCGTTATGGCCATTATGAATTTTTGGTTATGCCATTTGGGTTGATGAATGCTCCTGCAGCATTTATGGCTCTAATGAATGATGTGTTTAAGTCATACCTAAAAATATTCGTGATTGTCTTTATAGATAAAATTACTGGAAAGTAATAAAATAATAAAAAGTAAATAAAACTGAGCTAAGATTACTTACAGTGCTCCACGCAATTAAAATAAAAAACCTATAAAAATAA
This sequence comes from Firmiana major, assembly GCA_033439115.1. Lineage (NCBI taxonomy): Eukaryota > Viridiplantae > Streptophyta > Magnoliopsida > Malvales > Malvaceae > Firmiana > Firmiana major. The sequence goes on from CM065905.1 coordinate 49,602,508, forward strand.
TTAAAACAGTTAAAACTAATTAACGCAATTAAAATAAAATGCAATTATGAAAATAACAGAGCAAGATTAATTAAACTAAAATTAACAAACCTAAAATGCAATTAAACTACTTAATCAAAATGCAATTTAAACTGACTTAAGATTTAATGAAATAAATTTACCCCTAATCTAATTCTAAATGAAAACTTAATTAACTATCATCCTAATTAAAACTAAGTTTTATTCCACTAAGCAAGACTACTAACATGCAATTTAATTAAAGATTCTAAACTAATTTAACAAATTAAATTGAAATTAAACTATACTAAAAATGCATGAAAATGAATTAATTAGCTACTATGCACTAGCCAAACAAAGCCTTAACAAATTTTAAATCAGCCAAGAGGTCCCTCCATTCACTGGGCACAATATTTTCATTTTCAGGTGCTCTCGGGTTTGGTTGCTTAGGCGTGTCCAGCTGCAACCTGGTCTGACTCTCACCAACTTTGCCTTGGTTTCGTGTGTAGCTTCAATTCCTGCAACAACTCAGCACAGCACGCCTGCCCCTTCAGCTTCATTTTCTGCCCATGCCGCTGCCTGCCCCAGGCGTGTCCAGCTCTCATTCTCAGTTTTGTCCTGCACATCTCCAACTGCTTTTTCTGCCCAGGCGTGTCCAGCTCCCATTCTCGATTCTGTCCTGCACTCCATGTCTTGTCCAAGTCTGCTCCAGCTGTTGGTACTGAAGGCATGTCTGGCTTCTGATCCCGATTTCGTGCTACTGATGGTGTGCGCAACCTCTGCCCAGCTAGCAGGAAACGTTATCCTCCACAAAGTAGTCCTGCACTACCTCATTTTGTGTCCTGCTGCTCTCGATCTTGTGCAAATAGCTTCTGCTTTGATCTCTTCCACCAGCAACAACAAACAAGAGATTAATGCAAAATTACAGCAACTTATTGATGAACAGTAGAAGGATTTAAAAGCAGAGCAGAACAGAGGAAGACTCTCGATTATGGCTACTTTGTTGCTGTCCAGCTACCCGTTGAACACACTCTCTTGGTTCTGAATGCAAACATCTCCAAACAAGTAGAAACTAAGAAGAAGATGTTGAAACTTTCACTAAGACACGATACAACCGACAGCTATGAAAAAAATATAGGTTTGTCAAATAAAAACATAAGCACATAGATCAAACTGAGAGCTACCACTAAGAATTAAGAACTATGCATATTAAAACTTGAAAACAATGGAGTTGATTATAACCAAACCGAGAAGCATGAATGAGAAAATGAGGCTGCAAATAAACATGAAAAGCTTTTCATAAATGATAACAAATGAAGATTAACAATAACATAGAAAATGGTTTCGGGAAAAGCTTCTAAAAATAAAAACTAAACTAATCTAACTAAGCTACTCTAACACTACTTCTAAACTAACATTACTCCTAACTTGCACTACTGCTAACTTACATTACATTCCCTACTCCTACTTCTACACTACCTTACAGAGTTTTTCAATTGCCATCCATGTCTTATTTATACACAAACTAAGGAGTATAATTGTAATTTTTCCATCCTAGATGAGTTGGCATCTAGATAGTGCAGTATCTACCTGTTTATACAAACGATGAAACGTATAGTTTTGAGCAAGGTATCATGATCACTTAGATAGTGCAGTATCTACCTGTTCACATGATTGCCTTACTAAGCATGTGGTTTGCTCACCCCCTTAGTTTCCTACTCTCTACAGAGCTTTGAGTATAGATTAAGCGTGACTGGAGGCTTTCCCTTTTGGTATCTGCTGCATCCCATCGTGTAAGGTATACACACAGATGAGATTTTGTATCTAAATTTTCTATAACACAATAGCATTTTTTAAGTAACTATGGGGGATATAAAGCAATGTAAACACATGTAAACAACACTCTAATTTATTTATACAAGTGTTTACCATAATTTTAAATGAAAATTAAATTGGTATGGTGGAATGAGATAGAAATTGACACATAGCCCAACTGTTGAGGAGAGTAGTTGTTCACGATTGAAATAAGGTAGGAATGAAATATTACATAATGCATGGAAATGCAAAAAATTTGTACGTATTTTGGTAAGTTAAGGGTTGTGACAGAAGTTGGTATCAAAGCTGAGTTAGTCTAACGTGTGTCATGTCTAAAATACTTAATAAGTTGGAAAATTACATCTGCATGTTACTGTGCTTGTTTAGATGCAAATTATGTGTATGTTGATGGGTTGACTAAGAATTTGATGTGAATGTAGGGAATTGAGCAATTATGCCTAATACCAGTCGCGGTAGAGGGGCGAGAGTACAAGTTAGAGGCCATAGAGGTAGGCCTGGGGATAGTGTTGAGCCAAAAACACACGAGGCTCAGGATGGAGATTGAGGTGGAGGCTGAGGTTGATCATGCTCCACAAGGTCTAGAGGAGAAACCTTAGAGTACTGAGTGTCACGACCCAATACTACCAAAATATATAAATTTTTCTCTTTTGGAAAATCTTTCTTACCTTATCGTGACATATTCCTCTAAACAGGTCGGGCTGTGAATCAATATTGATATACCCTTTTTAACCATTAAAATATCACACGTAATATATATATAATTACATCAATCAATTTTATAATAGAGTGGTCGGTATGTTTTATACATCACATGATTCTATATGTACATCCCCAAATATTCTTTCATATACAATACTGTGCTGTAAGCATACTAATACAAAATTCTGTACGTGGTGTATACCTGACAGTCGACGGGAAACAAAGATATCAGCTATGCCGTCTACTCTCTACACCCGCTATCTCTATGGTGAAAACACTGAAAGTGGGTGGAAAATGAAAGGGTGAGCTCCACATGCTCAGTAAGGCAATAATACAAACGGGTAAATAGCTATACTATCTACATGCTGATAAGAAATCAGGATATATGTGATCATGAGGTAAAAACAATGATATGCCATATATATAATATCATCTGTTCTAAAACAGGAAATCGACATATTAAAAACATGGAATAATTCTCATGTGAAAACATCTCATGCTCAATGAATCAACACGTTATAAAATACCCCATCTTGGTAAAAATATGATACACTCACAAATCAAAATCCATTTCAACAAAATTCTTTATTTTCAAATCTCCGTTATAAAATCACCCTTCTCACAGGGTTACAAATTAATGAAAGTTTCATAAAATCCCTCCATGGGAATAATCAAATCTCAATTGAAATCATAAGAAAATCGGGGCCTGACCCCTCCCTCGGGTCTACCCTGGTCTATTAAGACCAAAAGTTATATCATGTGAGACATGTAAGCGACTATATCGGTAATATCCAGGACTATGGCCATAACCTCGTGATCCCTGGCACACGGATCCTAGTGTGCGGGGTATCACACCTGAAACGGGAGGTGGGTCATCCTACCCGCCAGAACAGCATAATATCAGGATTGCGATGGCAAGACTTGCTGTCTCGTGGTAAATGCCACTCCACTCCAACAATCCCCACGGTACAGCGTACTTCGCGTGACATACACGGTACAGCGTACTTCGCGTGACATACACGGTACAGCGTACTTCGCGTGACATACACGGTACAGCGTACTTCGCGTGACATACACGGTACAACGTACTCCGTGAACCCAAGCTCAATCAGGGGTGCCTGTAATAGGTCTTATCCACCCATGTCAAGTATGTCTCAGTATGCACGTGTGAGCATATCATCTTACTGTGGCACACAATCTACCGGAGGCTCCAACACGACTATATGCATATCATATAAATTCCTGTGCGAGCGAAGCTCCAGCATGGCTCCATGCATATTCATGATATCTGAAAACCTTGTGCAAGAAAAGCTCTAGTACGGTTTCATAGAAATCAATAAAAATCTGCATACGAGCAACGCTCCAGTACGACTTAAACTGATTATAAATTCAATTCAAATCCACGTACGAGCATTGCTCCAGTACGGCTAGGTATAAAAACTCAGTGAAAACCTCGTACGAGAAAAACTCCAGTACGGTAGTCATATGAAATAAATCTGTAAAATAGTGCGAGCAAGGCTCCTGCACTCTGTGTATGAGTTAAAATATAAAATCCAGTGCGAGCATTGCTCAAGCACAGTTACAACTCATATAACACTGATAGGTGGCTCAATTTTATCAAAACATGTTAAATAAATATCAATCGGCACCTAACCTGTGCCTTTTCACTTAAAACGTGAAAATAATAGCCAACCTATCCATAAATTGCTTGAATTAAAGCAATATCATCATGAAAACATTAAAATCATGAAATTCATGCAATTTCATAGCCTTACTACCCTTTTTGAAATTTTCCTAACTGGGGGCAAAATAGTAATTTGGTACTATTTCCACATTTTTTTGCAAAAATTATTATTCTGTTTTCGGGTAGCCTATTGAATTTAACGTAATGTAAATCCCCTCGAAACTACGTACAGCTAACTCTAAGTGTTCATAAAATTCTCTTACCTAGAATCACGCGCGAGCTTATCCTGACTCGACCGTACCAAGTTACTTAGTCCAATTCGCTCGTCTACGGAGCTGTATATAACCACATATGGGATCAGTTCAAATATACAGATCAGTATTTCACTCTTACTGATCGAATCTCAAGCTCGGGGCCCATTTTACTCTATTGGGCCCGATTGCACTTTAATGGGCCTCGAACCCCTTTTTCAGCCCGTTTCCACTTTTAAATCCCTTCTTCTGGTTTACTGAGCTCATTTGATTTATCAATAATCATCGGGTTTCATTCCAAACTCAGTGGATAGCTGGGATATTGTTTACGATAATTACTTTGAAATTTCGAATAGAATTCCTTTTATGCAGAATTAATCCGTAAAATCCCGTAAAATAATCGAAACTCTGCATTAAAGGACTCATATTATCGTAATTAAAATGTACTTACCAAATACGGTGCGGGATACAAAAATCGAAGCTAAATCGACTCTCGTTCGGGCTCTGTAGTGACACTGCACAAGTATACAATTTCGGGTCATTTTCCAATAAAATATTATTAAATTGAATTCTCGGGATTTATCCGCAGGTCAATCCCGACCCTCGGTCACTTACCCAAATTTCAAGTCGTCCCCGGGTACACTTTCTTTCCTTTATTCCCCTTTCTTTTTTTTTCTTTTTTCCTTTTCTCTTTCTTTTTCTTTTCCTTTTCTTTTTTTTTCTCCCTTTCCTTCCTTCTCGGCTACGGTGCCGTTTTGGCCCGTTTGCCGTCGTCGGTGATTTCGGCCATCTCGTCGGCAGCCAGTGGCGTCAACAGAACCGTCTCGGCCAGGGGAAGTCTCGGCTGGGCTGAATCGACGCTAAGACACCGCCGTTAGCCGGGACAGAGGCGATTTCTTCCCGAAACTTCTGTTCGTCGATTCGTCGAAAATAGCTACCGTCGGCGAGCGTTGCTGGTATCGTTGGAACCGCCGGGCTCTCCTCTACCTTTTCCGACCGGTAGCTGGGCTCGTCGGACGTCGGTGACTGGTCGAGGGTGTCAGGTTTCAGATGGGTTTCACGGGTTCCATTTTTTCGCGGGTCTTTCTTCTCTCTCCCCGATTCGTTTTTCCAATTTCTAGATTTTTCGTTTTTTTGTTTTTTTATTAATTAATTATTTATTTATTAATTCATTTATTATTATTTTAATACATTAAAATGTATTAAAATAATCCAAATATCCTAAAAAAAATCTTAAAAATTATTATTTTATCCATTTAATCAATAAATGGATTTCTCAGTCTATTTTTGTCTTTCTCGGTATATTTTTTTATTCTTTTCGGGATAATTTTTTGAAATTAAAAATCCCGATAAATTTTGAATTAATTCTTGTAAATTTCAATAATTTAATATCTAGATCAATCGGCCTCGAATTTAAATATTTTTCTCGGTATTGATCCAGATTTCGTAAATTCCATAATTTAACGAAAATTACTTATCGAATTTATACCGACTTTTGGTCTTTTGACCATTTTACTCTTGTACATGTTCAGGACCAAATTAAATTGACTTTCTTTCATCAATCCACAATCTTTTCCCTATTTTCAATTCCTTATTTTCAGTTACCTCGATTTAATTCCTTAGACGAACTTGTTGCTTCTTTATTTTCTCAATTTATCCATATTCGATTTTTACGTAATCTATTTCGCTCCATCCACATTTATCATATCCGAATCAACCATCTTATGAATCCATTAACATATAATAATGTCATACAATATGGAAATCATAAGGAATATCATACAAAAATTACGGATCTCACACTGAGGCACGCTTTGCAAGGATTGAGCGGAGCATTGAGATGATCTTGGAGTTGGTCACTCAATCATTACCTGGTGTTGGGGGCAGACAGAGTCCCACTACACAGGGTGATGCCGAGCAAGCGGCATTTCCTAAGGCACGTACACGGCCAGCCCAGAGACCTCAGACGACAAATACACCTACACCCCCACCTGTACAGGATATGCCTACGCCTGTTGCTACACCACAGGCCAGTAGAGGATGAGGTTACAGTTGTGATTTGGATAGACTGTGACAGTTTCAGAAGTTTGGACCGTTGTCTTTCAGTGGAGTAAAGGACCCAGTGGCTGCGGAGGATTGGATAAACGAGATTGAGAAGTTATATGGGTTCTTTGAGTGCACTACTACCGAGATGGTAGCGTTTGTCGCTTTCATGCTAAAGGGATCAGCAGAAGATTGGTGAAAATCCACCAGGCCTATTTTGAGAGACTGACATATAGAGATCAGCTGGAAAATATTTTTAGAGTCATTTCGGAGACAGTATGTACCAGATACCGCTCAGAGGAAGATGAAGATGGCATTTTAGGACTGACCCAAAGAAGTAGGATTGTGGATGAGTATGAGATGATTTTTATCTCCATGGGCAGATATGATCCCAACACGATGGGTAATGAGGTCGAGAAAATCCAGAAGTTTATGGATGGATTGAGACCGACCATCAGGTCCAGATTAGTCCCTTTATATATACCGACCTACAAGGAGGCTGTACGCAGGGCACAATTATGCGAGTAAGACATTGATAGAATCGCCTCAGAGTTTGGGAAAGTCGGTAAAATCATGGATGAGGACAAGAAGAGGTCAGTGATGGATAAAGGCTTCAGTTATAAGGGAAGCAAGAGATTTTTTGGAAAGAGGCCAAGGATCGAGGAGATACGGGAGAGGACAGTTAATCCTCTAATGTATTTGGCCATAGCTCCAGCTAAGGGAATTATGATTGGAGGGCCACAGCCTACTACAAAGCAGTGCAGCAAGTGTAGCAGGTACCATGGTACTCGACCATGCTACAGACCTCCTACAGTATGCTTTAGATGTGGAAAACCAGGGCACATGATCAGGGATTGCCCAGAGATGACAGAGAGGGCTCCACAGAAGGGCAGGCAGCCAGAGAGAGCTCCAACTGGGACAGCTGCTCTAAGGAAGAGGGCTACAATTGAGGAAAAGGGGAAGCAGGTTGTGGGTGTGAGCAGAGGATGAGTGCATACGCTGGACCAGGACATTGCAGATCAGTCTTCGGCTGTGCTTAAAGGTACCATCCAAATCTTTAATTTAGAAGCATTTGTACTGTTTGATCATGGTACCACACATTCCTTTATATCTCCATCCTTTGCACATAAACTATTGAAGCATGTCAAACTCACACTGCAAGATAAGATGCTGATGATATCTACCCCTATGAATGATAGCCAATTGACTGAGCATGTGTATAGGAATTGTAAGTTGAGAATAGGAGGTAAAGAGATGGCAGCCGATTTAATTTTGTTAAATATGAGTGATTTTGATGTAATCCTAGGGATGGATTGGCTGGCTACATACCATGTTTTCACTAGTTTTCACATGGATTTTTATGATGTTGTGCTAGAGTGGAGCTGGCACAAACTTTATACTGGTTTTGGCATGGTGCTAGAGTATAGCTTGCATTAGATACCCATCATACTTGTTGATACCCACGCTAGGAGCTTCGGGTAGACTGGGTGTTGCGCCGATTAAATAGGCTCGTACGTGTATTCTTGAGATTTTGACATGTTAATAGCCATACTAGGAGCTTCGAGTAGACAAGATGTCATACTGATTAAATAGGCTTGCACGTGCATTATGAGATGTGGCGTGATATGATGTGTTGTTATGGGTCCACGGAGTACGTTGTACCGTGCATGTAGCATGGAGTACGTTGCACAGTGTTGAGATTGTGTTATGTCATCTTCAGATGAGATCTGCTATGGACCGACGGGTTGGACTTGACCCACCTCCCGTGCGAAAGCAGATAATGGTGATACCACGCACACCTGATCCGTGTAGCCTGAGATCACAGGATATGGCCATAGTCCTCGAGGAGATTTCCTTTATTGTATTGCCTATCTCACATGTCTATGTTTTATTTATAAATCCATGTTTGAAATTGCTTTGTGGGTCAGGATAGTCCGAGGGAAGGGAATGAGTCCTGACAGTTGTTGATTATATGAGATGAGAAAACATGTTAATGGTTTTTAAAGTGTAAGACCCAATTTTTTTTATCGTATTTCCTTATGATTCACGTGATGTAATGGTATTATGTAAATTGAATCATAAGAAGAGTTGTACATGAATGAAAAATGCAAATGGAATGAATAAAAAATTTTCGAATGCATTTAAAGATCAAATAAAAGATTGGAATGGTCACAAATTAAACGAATGAGATTCGAACCATGCTAATTGGAGATAAGGATTTAAAACACGAAATGAGTGAGTGTTCGTGAAGGGAAGTTGGATTTGTTTGGTCCCGAACACGTTGAAGGGTAAAACGATCAAAAGACTGAAATTTGATATTAATTTGACAAGAAAATTTCATTATAAATATGGATTTGAGAAATCTTGATTAATAACAAAGAAATAATTAAATTTCGAGTCCAATCGATCAAGATATGAATTTATTGGAATAAACAAAAATTTTAACTTCGAGAAATTATCTTGAAATTATTAGAAAAATATGCCAGAAAGACGAAATAAGACAAATAAATTCATTTATTGATTAAATGAATTAAATAAGATTTTGTTGAGATATTTTACGATTTTTATAATATTTTAATGAATTAAATAATAATAAATTATAAATTATAAATTATAAATAAAAAATAAAGTAATTGAAAAAAAAACAGAAATCGCAAAATTGCGATTTCTCGAAAGGGAGAAGGAAGTCGAAACCGAGGGAATCGGTTTCCCTCCATCCGATGAGGCAGAAGGCCAGGCGACGACCGGGAGAGGAGCCCGACACCGGGAGACCCACCAGCAGCCTCGACGTGCGTCAACGACGCCGAAATTGACAGATCGGAGGAGGAGAGTGTCGCGGGAGAGAAGAGGGAATCGACGGCCATCAGCGCCGATTCGACTCCACTCGAGGCCCGACGAGAACACTCAGGCGATGGCGCATCGAACAGCACCGAAATGGCGTCGGGAACCAGCTGGAAACTGTCGGAATGACAAAGATGAGCCTAAACTAGTACGGACCGGTTCAGTGCAGTGCAGGTATGCTGAACCGGACCGGACCGGTTCAGCCAAAAATTAAAGAAAGAAAAAGAAAAAGGGAAAAAGAAAAAGAGGAAAAATTGGAAAAAATTTTAGTGATGCAATCGAGCTATGGGTAAGCCGGTAAGTGGTTGAAATTGACCGATTTAAATTTCGTAATATTTAATTTGATTAATATTCGACTAAAAATTTACCCAGAAAAATATATAATTGTGTAGCTCGACAATTGGAGTCAAACGAGAGCTTGAGTCAGCCTCGATTTGTGTACTATCATCGAATCTCGGGTAAGTAACCCTTATTTACGACAATTTGCATAGTTATGTGTGTTAGAAATTTACCGCATAAATTACGGATTAATTCCGTATAAAATTAATTAAATTTTGGAATTTAAGATAAATTGTCGTAAATAATTAATTGAGCTATCCAAGAGTTTAGAACGATGCCCAATAAATACTGATGGGGCCCAATGAGCCCAATAGGCCTCGATGATGTGAATAGTAAGTGAAAAATGGGCTTAAGGCCGGTTAAGGCCCATTATGATACAATTGGGCCCAATATGGGTAAACGGGCTCAGTTGATTTAAATGAAGCCCAAAAAATATGAAATACAATTAATTATATTGTATTTGACCTGATGAATATTTATACGCATTTTCGGAGATTGGATTGGAGCAAATCGGACTGCGTGACGAGACATCAATGGAAATGTCAGACTGTACAGAAAACTGAGGCAAGGGAATTTTCTGAGTAGCTAGAGGTAGCTACACGTATTTTTAATAGCTTTTTTATACACTAAAAATGTATAAAGGTCCTAGAAATGGATTAAAAATTTTAAGGACTCGAGATAGGTAAAAGACTATTTTACCCCTACTAAGGGAAAATTCACCTAAGGATGGTGAAAGCATTACATGCATGAAATGCATGATTTGGAAGATTTTCGTGAACTTTTAGTAAAGCGTGAACTTTTAGTAAAGCAAATTGGTAGATTGGCCAGTATTTGCATAAATTTCATAAGATAACACTACGTAATTGTTATTTGAATTCAAAAATTATTCTTTAGAAAATGGGCCAACTATCAAGTTTATATGGAAACAGATGGTGTTGGAGCATTTCCTCGCACTATATTTGAGTTTGTAAGTGTGCATAAAAGGGTACTGGAGTGCTCATATCGATTTGTGTGACATCGTATGCATGAAATGCGCTAGAGAGGTTGCTCGCACAGATTTTTATTATTGTAAAATGCATGAGAGGTGTTGGAGTCTAGCCCGCACCCTGTTTTGACTTGATATGCATAAAGAGGTGATAGAGTGATTGCTCACACTAGTTTTAATGATTTGAAATGCATGAGAGGTGTTGGAGCTTAGCTCGCATCCTGTTTTGATATGATAATTCCATAAAAGCCATACGGGAGCCTTGCTCATACATGATTTAATCGATTTAATTTCATAAAAGTCGTGCTGGAGTGTAACTAGTACGAGATTTGATTTCTTTATGCATGAAACCGTGCTGGAGCGTTGCTCGCACGAAGTTTTGATTTACTTGATCATTCATTCGTGCTGTAGCATTTCTCAAACGAAGTTTTAAATTATTTATGCATGATGTCGTGCTGGAGCATTGCTCGCACGAGGCTTTGATGAATTTTATGCATAAACCATGCTGGAGCTTCCTCGTACGTGATTTTATATGGATTTATAACTCTTTTAAAGTCGTACTGGAGTGCTGCTCGTACGTAGATTTTACTAATTTTTATGAAAACGTGTTGGAACTTCGCTTGCACGAGGTTTTCAGATATCATGAATATGCATGGAGCCGTGCTGGAGCTTTGCTCGCACAGGGATTTATATGACATACATATAGCCGTGTTGGAGCCTCATGTAGACTGTGTGTCACAGTGAGATGATATGCCCACACGTACATAATGAGACATAGGTTGGGTGGATAAGACCTACGGCAGGCACCCCCTCACTATGATTTGGGTTCATGGAGTACGTTGTACGGTGTATGTCACGCGGAGTACGTTGTACCGTGGGATTGTTGGAGTGGAGTGGCATTAGCCACGAGGCTGTAAACCTTACCCTCACAATCCTGGTATTTATGTTGTTCTGGCGGCAGGATTGACCGACCTCTCGTTTCAGGTGTGATACCCCACACACTAGGTACCGTGTAGCCAGGGATCACTAGGATATGGCCATAGTCCTCGATGTTACCGATATAGTCACCTACATGTCTCACATGATATACCTTTTGGTCTCGATAGACTAGGGAAGACTCGAGGGAGGGGTAAGGCCCCCGATTTTGTGATTTTCACTGAGATGTGATTTTCTACTATGATGCTAGATTTTTCAGAGGATTTTATGACATGTGACCCTAAAAGAAGGGTGATTTTATGAAAGAATTTTTTATAATAAATTTTTAATGAGTTTGAGATTGATTTATGAGATGATTGACCCGGAGGGGTTATTTTATATTGAGTTTTAATGAAGTGATTTAAATGCAGTAGCATGAGGAGTTTTCCATGCTTTAATTACAAATTCATGAAAAGAATTGTTTCTCATGATTTGTTTTACTTGACATGAAATAATACATGATCTTGATTTACTTCAAGCAAATTATGATTTTACATAAAATGCCATTGATGCATGAGTTGCAAGATTTCTATATGCATGAATAGTTTTTATAAACTATGACATTGATGTATGCATGATTTTGAGCGTGAGATTTAAACGAAAAGAAATGGATTTAAGGGCATGGCATTATAAGCATGTAGATAGTGGAGCTATCTACTTACTTGTATGATTGCCTTACTGAGCGCGTGGTTTGCTCATCCCCCTTATTATCCCTCTTTTTCAGAGCACTCGCAGTAGTTAGTGAGCGACTGAGGACTTGTATCTTTGGTATCCGTTGTGTCCCATTGAGAGACAGGTATACACATTTGTATAGTTTTGTATCTGAATATGTAAATGCATAGTACTGTAAACAGATATGATGTCAGGGATGTAAGGTTATGTAAATACCCTTGTGAATGGATTTAGTTAAAGTTAAAGGATAGTAAATCCTAATGTGTGAATGTGAATAAGGAAATAAGATGGCAAATAGGTGAGAGGGGACTAACACCAATCATAGCCCAACTGTTGGTAGGATGGTCATGATCAGAGAAAGGTAAGAATTAAATAACAAACGGAAAAAAAAAATTTGTAGTGATTTTTAGGTAATTTGGGTCGTGATATAAAGTGCACTAACGCATGATGATTTATGCCATGCTTTATTTGTGAAATATGCATGACGAATTATGTCATGCCTTAATTGTGAAATACGCATGATGATTTATGCCATGCTTTGAAATTGATTTGTGCACTAACAAATAGCATGAATTGCTTTACATGCCATTAACACTAGCATGAACTCATGTTTTGAGATGAAACGATGAAATGTATAGTTTTGAGCATGGCATCATGATCACGTAGATAGTGCAGTATCTACCTGTTCACATGATTACCTGACTGAGCGTGTGGTTTGCTCACCCTCTTATTTTCCCCCTCTCTACAGAGCTTTGAGTATAGATTGAGCGTGACTGGAGGCTTTCCCTTTTGGTATCCGCTGCATCCCATCGCGTAAGGTATACACACTGATGAGATTTTGTATCTGAACTTTCTATAGCACAGTAGCATTTTGTATATAACTATTGGGGATGTAAAGCAATGTAAACACATGTAAACAGCACTCTGATTTATTTATATAAGTGGTTACTATAATTTTAAATGCAAATTAAATTGGTATGGTGGAATGAGATAAACATTGACACACAACCCAACTGCTGAGGAGAGTAGCTGTTCACGATTGAAATAAGGTAGGAATGAAATATTACATAATGCATGGAAATGTGAAAATTTTGTACATATTTTGGTAAGTTGAGGGTCGTGTCAGTTAAGGTCTTTAAATAAAGAAAAGCATTTAGTTTTATGGAAACCTTCTCTTTTATTTTTACCTAAAATTCTTTTAGAATCGTGATGGCAATTGGTGGTCCATTCTGATTAGGCGCTACATCATATGGACATTAAAATGTCTAGAGCAGCATAAAGGTTTGTAGTTCCAGAGATGGAACCTATAGTTTGTGAACTCGAGAAGTTCATCTGTGAACGTTTAAGGGCATCCAGACTGTGATATCTTAAGTTTTATGAGATTGTCACTTACATGGAGAGCATACTGATAATTTGATCCATTATAAGGTCAGTAGGAGTAGTTATGTGTTTGTGGTGCTCTAAATTATTGATATCAAATAGTAGCCTATGACATTGAATTGACAAATTTCATGTCGTCATGTCACTTCAGGATGAAGAATCTAAGTGAAGCCCTATTCTATTTTAGGGATTGATATTCTTTGTAACATATTTATAGGTAGACTATGTTGGTCTCAAAAAAACTTACATTTAGTGTATTAAGTAGGTTTGACATATATTGTTCTACCATTAAGGTGCCCTTACGTGAAAAGTGACATGTTGTAATAATGAAAAAGCTTATTTAGAGTGTTAAGTATGCCTTTTGTGGATAATTATTGTATGCTCAAATCTATACACATTTTGATGTAGTATATGTTATAGGTGTATTTCGAAGATACTTGAGTAATCTTGCAAAAAAGAGCTGGAAGCTACAAAGAAAGTATTTGGATATTAGCATATCCAACATTCTAAGTTTGGCTGGATATTTTGATGCTAATTTTGCAAGCTATCCAGATTATAGAAATCAATTTCTGATTATATAGTATATAGAGGAGCTTCTTTTTGGAAAGTGTGAAGCAAACACTTACAACGTCCTTGCTTGTGGAGGCTAAGTATGTAGCATGCTACAAAGCTACATAATAGGCCATTTTGGCTGTAGAATTTTATCTCAAGGCTGGTTTCTGTGGTTGCCATTTCGAACCTGCTGGAGATGTGTTGTGGTGATACTATAGCACTTCATTTCTCTTTCAAAATGTTAGGATTTCCTCATGCTCCAAATATATAAAATATCATCTTCGGTTTGTTAGAGAGAAAGTAATGGAATCAATTATTTAATTGGATTATAGAGCATATAATTAAAGAGCTCAATTTGGTTCCACTAACTAAAAGTTTGATAGCTTAAGTGTTTTGACGACATAACACTTGTATGAGGCATATAGAGCCTTTATTGTATTGAGTCAGTGGGAGCTCTATATAGTGAAATCAGTTACAACTATAATTGATGAATTCCTACTTGCCATATATGTATATTTTGTTCACCTGCATTTTATGAATATGGCATTTTGTTGGATGAGACATTCCGTGTTAGTCTCATGTGCTTCTATAAAAGTGATGCATTATTCAGTCTAGATGCATGGACCTAATGGAAAGGATATTTCATATTACTGTTAAAGTACTGTGTGTCTACGTATTTGTACCCTATCGGTACAATGCATTCTATGGCTCATAAATGCTTGTTGTTGATTAAAAGTATTTATAAGCCTACACATTTGTACCCTATCGGTACAATGTATTTTGAAGGCTTATGAATACATGTTGATATTATATAATGTTTTGTTTATTAACTTAACTATCCAAGTGGGAGAATGTTGAATTATCTCTATTATTATGGACTAGTTAAGTTTATTAACATCATATATATATATATATTGAATTAGTAGTATAATTTTGTATAAAATGTGACTTGTATTTTATTTATTTATATTATATACATGTGTTAATCTATAATGGGATCAGTTATAACATATGATCTTGTGGATATAAGGGGTCCCTGCCTATGGCGTGCGCGCGCACACATACACACACATACACACATATATATATAGAGAGAGAGAGCGAGAGGTGGCCCTTTAGCCACCGTAGATTTTGGCCAACAGTGAACATGGGTAGTATCTCCCTTACTCTCTCCCGGTTCTCTCCTCTACAACATCTCACTTCCTCTTCCTCTCTCAACAACACCCATAATTGAGAATCCAAATCAGCCAAGGACATAGCACCCACCGCTGGATCAGCCTTTGGTAGCTCCTCTAACCGTTGATGGTGGATCTAGTAATAGTGGTTTTTGTGGGTTTTGGCTCCTACCCACACAAGGTATGTTTTTCATCCTTTTCTCTTGTGCTGGTGGCTTGGTGAGTAGCTTTAAGTTCTAACAGAAAGTTGATGGAAATGGTTGATGAAGCAATACAAATGGTTCGTCCACCAAGCATCGGTTCTGTCCTGCTTCATTGTACTGCAATCCCATTTCTATTTGTCGATGTTGTATCAGTTTAATCACTGTTGGACATTCTTTGGCTGGGAGGGAAACATTCTAAAAAGCTGGCAAGGGAGGAAGAAAGGCTACGTGAAAAGTGGTGATTTCTTGCTCTACCGGTTCAATTTTCATGCTTTGTTTTTATATTTGTTTTACTGTTTTTTGCACCTATTCTGCTACAATTCAGTTCATAGCTTATAGGAGATTGTCTTAACTGTGTGATAGGCTTGCTGTATTGTTTGTTTTGCTATTGGTTTCTTGCTGCGGATCGGGTCTTTAATTCTACTGCATTATTATTACACTACACTTTCAATTTCTGCCTTATTTCTCATTTTTTGCATTATGCCTCTGCTGTTCTAGAAATTGTTGACTAGCGTAGGTTCTTATCTTACTTGCTGCTTGTCTGTTGCGTGATGACAAAGGGGTGCTGCTTTGTTGACCTGCGCTGAATCGATGCAGAGTTGTTAGTGTGGCCTATGGCATAGCCGCATGGTGGAAGCTGGCCTAGCTGTGCGAAGCTGCTGGGATGATTACATGAGCTAAGCAAGATGTGGCTGGGTGTGCTACGACAGGGACACATGGCTACATAGGCTGTGTATGGGTTTATAGTTTTCTGGTTTTCAATAGTTTTAGTTATAAAAGGTCAATAGTTTATTATTAGTAGTTCAGCGATATTTTACTTTAGTATAACCTTAATTAGTTTTGGTAGTATTTCAATATTTTAATTAATTTGCATGTGTTTAAGATTATTAGATTTAATATTTAATTTCGTTTAGATTAAGTTTTAGTTTTTAAGTCATTCTTTTCTATTTATGGGAGTTATAGCGTAGCCTAGTGAGTGAACAATGAGGCTATTCCTTTTCCTAACGTAGGAGGTCTCTAAAAAGTGCTGGATTCTTCCTCTTCTCTAGCTATGGCTTCTTTTTCATGGAATAGGGATTCGGGTGAATAATGTGATAACTCATCCATGCGGGTGAGTTGATGCCGAGAAGAAGTTGGTAGTCTTTCCTTAGCTAGGCTAGAAGGGAGAAGCCCTTAAGTATAAGTAGTAAGCCTTAGGGCAGTCACTTTCGGAAGGCCAAGAATCATCGATTTTTGAGTTTCCGGTGTAAGGCTCAAGACTAAGAAATGAAACTGCCTGTTTCCGGTTGCTGTTCAAAGGGTAAAAGGACAGAGGAAAGGGAATAGGTTAGAGACAGAGGTTAGGGATGGTTACGAGTGCCTGTTATACTCCTCATCCTGCTTTCCCCTTCCGTTTAGTTCTGCAGTCGATGAATCTGGTCTGTAAAAATTTCATGTTTAAATTTATGTTATTTTTAATTTCTTTAGTAACTTAATTTTTATCTTCTTTAATGATCTTGCAATTTCATTTCTATGTCTTAATGTAGTTATTTTTATATTTAATTTGTAACGACTCGAATAACACACATTTCGATTGGGCTACAAGTCAATATTAGGTCAGAATAATACTCAGTCTGATTAATTTTCTTTCTTAATAACAAATATAAATAAAATATGTTCACATTCCCTATGCACATCTTGTATTGCATTACAGTACTTACAAAAATTTTAGATACAACAGAACTTCTTTGAACATGGGTATACCTTCGGTGCAGCAATATACTCCACAGGATCATAACTGTACGAAATGCCTTACTAACAGAAGCGATCCAAACTACAATGGGGCTTTGTGGAGGAAAGTAAGGGGGTGAGCTCAACATGATCAGTAAGAAAAACCTCATAGCAGGTAGATAAATACACTACCTATAAAAATATATATTTATATTTGCCGAATTTGGAATATTTTCACAAAGTATACAAATGATTTGGAAATTTCTCAGATACCAGAGTCAGAACTCGAAAAACAGATTTAGTATCTGCAAAAGCACAAATACCAAGAACAGATTTTTAGAAACAACACATGTATCGATAATAAATTTAGCTACTATTGTAAATCCAGAAAGTTCAAAGTTTTCCAGTAGCAAAACAAACAGATTTTCAGATATCTCAATTCATGCAGACAAATTCAGAAAAATATTTCAAATAGACGAGATAAGGCATACATGTCATATCAGATATCAGAAATGATTATTGGCCAAAGTCGCTGACTCCGGGCAATTCACGGGCCAGGTGTACCGGGATGTCAATTGCCGTGTGAGTAGTTAGCTACCCTAACGGTTCACAGATCAGAATGTCTAAATACCAAAAACAGAATCAGAAACATAGTACATTGTACTCGTGGACCATAGATACAAAAACAGATACAGAATAGATAGAAATGCAGCATGATCTCACCAACGCCTTTGTCTCAAAATCAGTACGAGATGGATCGTACGACACACAGTCAGTACGCGCTCAAGTACATATCATCAGAATAGCTTTATAAGCAAATCATTTCACCTCAAATCACATTTCAAAACAGGCTAACTAGCCCTTTTTCGGATAAAATCCCAGAAACTAGTCTATGAAAATTCAAAATTTGGGATTTTCGATATTTAAAACAGAATTCAAGCCACATCAGAATCTATGCAAACCATTTAAATTCAACCAGTAAAATTGGGTTGTTCAAATAGGCTAAAATCTCTTAATTTTAGAATCATAAAATTCGACCTAGATTTTTGGTAATTTCGAACTACGAATTTTAGCCTAAGAATTTTATATCTACAAATATACAGAAATTACACGTATTTATCTCTAGTAGCAACGAGAATTTTCCTTACCTCGATGTCTATCTGTAGTCTTTGATTGTCTCAACGTAGCTAGTCGGCAGGTCCGATCATTGGGGTTATTTCCTTCGAATTTCGTACCAGTATTTTTCAAAGTTTGGAACTGATATTTTCGACTGTCTTTTTCTCAGGATTTTCCCAAATTCTTTACGTTTTTTCTCTATTCCAAATATATATATAATTATATATATATAAATGAATTCCCTCTTTTTTTTCTTTTTTTTAGTAACTGTTCACCTTTTTTTTTAATCTTCCCGCCAACTTCTTCTTTTCTTTTCTTTTCTTTCTTCTTCTCTTCTTCTTCCTCATACCGAAGCTCACTGTTCATCATCGCTACCATCACCTCGCTCTTCTTCCTCCTCCATCTGACGCCTCCCGTCTCACCTCTCTCCACCATATCCTTCTCGTCTCTGCCACCCTCCACTGCCTGTTTTAATCGCCATCAACATCATCTCACAACTTTTGCCATCTCCAGTGTCCCTATTTTCCAGCATTGACATTGAGGCGAGTTGTCTCAGTTAAATGTTTTCCTTGGCTCGACTTCCTCTCTTCCTCCCTCGTGTTTCTCCTGCTGCCACGGTTCCAGTACCTCATCCTAGTTCACTCCTCCTGCTTCAATTTCTAGCTTCTGTTCTGCCTCAATTTTATGCACTGTCTCCACTGTTTTCGGTTCCCAGTGGTAAGAGGCTTCTCCTTTTATAGCCAAGCTCTCGGTTTGTAGGTACTACGCAACAATCTCTTCCGTTAACACCTTGGCTTCAACCATCATGTCAGACCCGAATTTTTTGTAGCTTATTTCCTTATGATTCCTATGTGTATGAACACTATGTAATTATGGTTGAATCATAAGAAGAGTATTTACTAGATTTAAAGTGTTAATGTAATGAATTAAAACGCAAAAGCTACATAAAATGCCTAATGTGGATGATGAGTATCACAGGCTAAACCGAGTCATTCTAAATCATTCTGACTGAAAATAAGAACTTAAAATAAGAGAGCGTAGAGAACTCATGAAGGAAAGTCAGCTTGATTTAGACCCGAACATACAAAACGGGAGTAAAAGCTAAAAAGGGTAAAATGGACCTTTTCGGTGAGAAAAGGAGTTTCGGGTAAAATTATCCACCGAGAGCGGTTGGAATATAAAGAAGAGAGTGTAAGACATGATATAAAACACTTTCAAAAATTTAAGAAAAAGTCAACTTAGTCAATGGTTAAGGAAAAAGTCAACTATAGTTAAGAAAGTGGACTTTTACCATAGTTGACTAATCAAGATTAGAAATTTACCTAAGTGTGGAGAAAAATTTGGGGAAAAATATTCTTGGCTAGAATACAAGATAATCATCCCCTGAAGTAAGGAAAATTTATTCGGAAGGATTTCGGAATAAATTTAATGGTTAAAAACGTAATGGGCCTAAGGTGAAAATTTTAAAGCCCATTAAGGTATACTAAACGTATATCGAAAATGTTAGGTCCTTTAGACGGAATTGTTGAACCAATTGATCGGCCAAATTTTGAGACAACAAAAGGCCCGAGGTATAGTAAAAATTTCAGCCCGAAAGCCCATTAGGAAAGCCCAAACCGAGAAGCCCAATTGGAAAAGCCCATGAGATAAATATCTAACCATAGTTAAAGTTAACTATGACTCATAAGGTGACTCATAAGGTGACTCATGGTTCAGATTTGGAAAGTCAAGCATAGTGGCTGAAAAGTAAGGCTTAATGGCTAAGTAAGTGGCTTATAAATGCAGCCACACCATTGTCTTCTTCATCACACATTTCCGGCTAGAGAAGAACACCATTGAAACATAACCATCCAAGCTTTCTCTCACTAGAAATCACTAGGAATTAGACATATTTGGAACTTGCATTCTTCATGGAAGTTGTTCCAAATTGAGAGGAGATTAACATATGTTGGATTTGGCTATCAAGGAGCCATAGAGTACAAACCGAGAGCCTACAAAGATTCGGCCAAAAGGAGAACACTACAATTGGTATATTTTCTAATTTCCAATTTCATATATGTTAATGTATGAATGATTTCAAGTATGTTGATATATGTTTTAAGCATTGAAACATATTAAATCACCATTTAGAGGGTTAGGCCGAGAGTGATCAATGAGATATTGAAATATGTCAATTGGATTTTAAGACATAAATGGATTAGTATACATGTATTAATGTTAATGGTATAATTAGAATTAATCAAATTGATTAATTAATACATGTAAATTGTTGGCAACCAAGGTGTTTGATAAAATGCCTAAATGAACAATATGATGATTGGTAATGTTGCCTACCAAGTGTTTGTGAAAATGCCTAAGTGAAAATGGCTAGGAAATATGCATGTATGACATGCCATGGTGGAAACCGAGAATGGTTAAGCTCTCGGCCAAGGCATGTGGCCGAGAGGCCCAATGGGCCAAGCCCAATATTTTTAGGCCCAATAGGGTGTAATGGGCCTAAGACAAGCCCAATAAGAGTTGGTGGGCCCCACAAGCCCAATAGACCCAACAAAAGTGAATAGTAAAATGAAAATGGACTTAAGGCCTAGTTAGGCCCATTAAGGATTTTAAGGCCCATTAAGGGAAATTAAACTGTATTAATGTGTAATACAGTAGGAAAATGATAATTAACCTGAGGAATGGTTATTTACAGCTCCGGAGTTTACATCGAGAGCTGATCGGACTGCGGGATTTAGCAGCACCGAGGAAGTGAGGTCACTTGACGTGATCCGAGGTAAGGGACTTTTGCGAGTAGTTAGAGATACCTGCACGTATTTTCAACTGCTTCTGCATTCACTTAAAAACTCTGAGGGTCAGAGAAAGTGAATAATAATTATTGCGACCCGATAGTGGCAAATTACGATTTTGCCCCTAGTTAGTCAAAAAGTTAACTTTTGTGAGAAGTTGCAAAAAGCATGGAAAATGCTATTGTGAGTGTTTAATTGTTATTAGCATGAAAATAAATAGATGGGCTAATGATTTTAAGGTTGATATGACTTAAGCACACTTTTAGTGCTGATTTTGATGTTTTATAAACAATCCCATTTTAAATAGCCATCTATCATATTATGTGAGAATGAATCGTGCTAGAGCACAGCTCGCACTGGGATTCATATGTTTTCCACATAATATTAGTGCTGGATTTGATACGCACTAGATTTTCATGACATGCATGATAGAGTACTGGAGTTTTACTCGTACTCAGCTTTGAATGATATATGCATGACAGAGTGCTAGAGCGTGGCTCGTACTCGATTCTTCATGGTTTATACATGACATAGTACTGGGAGCTATTGCTCGTACTTGATTTTGATATTGTGCATAGCATAGTACTGGGAGCTATTGCTCGTACTTGATTTAATACATAAACTATGCATTGACCTAGTTGCTAGAGAGTGCTCGCACTAGAGTTGAGTTTTATGATGTGAAACAGTGTTTGAGCGGAGTAACGACTGTGAGTCGCACTCAAAACGCACACTGTATGTGATATGTAATACATGTTGAAACCCATGCCTGAGACCTTGCGTGACTGTGTGTCATAGCTAGAGAGGATATCCGCATGAGGTTGGTATAGACGTGGTATGATATTTCCACAGGCGCGAGGGCTAAGACCTCTGTTAGGCACCCTGACTGTGATGTTGATAAGTTCCACGGGTGTGAGAGCTAAGTCCTATAGTAGGCACTCTGGCCGTGAGAACGGGTCCACGGGTGTACTTTGTACCGTGTCTGAGTGGCACGAGGTGTACGCTGTACCGTGTGTTGTTATGGAGTTGAGGAGGATATAGCTGGCGGTTGTGATGGACTGACCCCCCTCCCGTTACAGCGGTGATGCCCCGCACACCTAGTACTGTGTTACTTGGGATCACATCGGATATGATCATAATCCAGGATACTATTTACATGTACCACAGAGTCTTACATGATATATCGCTTTGATTGATTTACTGATTTAAACTGCGGACAGACCTGAGGGATGGGTCGGACTCCGATTTGTGTTGTGAATCATTTGATGCCATATTTATATGTGATTTAAATATACATGGCATGATTTACATAAAGGCATGATTTATATATAAATGCATTGTGTTGCACTACATGCCTACTTTTGAGAAATAAAGCATGATTTCTATACATGGGATTTATTCTGTACAAGTACATATATAATATATTTCAAGACATGCTTTTAAAGTGAGTAAGGAAATAAATGTTTTCAAGGTATAGCACTATTTTGAGTAGATAGTGTGGATATCTACTTGCTTGCCTGATTTCCTTACTGAGCGCGTTATGCTCACCCCCTTTTCTTTACATCTCTCTACAGAGCGTTAGTAGATCGAGAGTTATCGTGGGAGAGTGTCCCAGAGTCCACTACTAGTTCCTATCGATTCATCAGGTATACTTATTATGTACAGTTGTGTATCTAAACATAGAAACAGCACAGTGATGTATACGTTATATATTATGGGGAATGTAATCGTATTAGATTTTATAAAATCTTACATGTATAATAAAAGCAGCTACAGTCAGAATTAATATATTGACATGTATGTATGAAATGGATGATGTGGTAAGTGAGGATTCTGACATCGAATCACAGCCCAACCAGTGAAGAGAGGAAAGGTAAGTTAAAATGCGAAAAATTTATAGTGATTTTTGGTTAAAGTCAAGGATTGAAACTGGGGTCCTGACACATCACCAAACTAACCATCGGCCTTATTTCCAGTCCCGGTTTCACAGCTCAATTTCCTCCCTTGCCTTCCTAATTTTGCTTCAGTTTTCACCTCTGTTTCTTGGGTCTTCCCTCAGCTCACTCTCGACTTCAAGTTATATAGTATGGCATATACATTTGTATCCATATATATATATATATATATATATATATATATATATATATATATATATACACTGCAACAATTCCTGCTCTCTTCTCCACCGAACCCCTTACCTTACATCGTTTCTTCTTCACGGTTTCCCCTATTCTGCTTCTCCTCATCATCTTCTCTTATTTTCTTCCCGAGCCATCTGTATTTTCCTACTCCTAGACCATCATGTCTTTCTTGACTTCCCTACCTATCTTCTTTGCCTCTTTCCACAGCAAGCCATCCTCCCAGCATGAACCGATTATAGCACAGCAGGTGGCGTGAGGATGGGGAAAACAGGGAGTAGGTTGGCAGGAGGCATGGGGGTGCTGAAAGTGTGTGTGCAGATGTACAAGGTTGATTGCCTGCATGAGTGTGGCACGACAGAGCTAGTGTGTGAGACCCCATGTATGTATGACTTTATTATATGTTAATAGAATTATAAGACATATGATTTTTTAATCATATAAATGTGAATAGATTGCAAATGGGATAAATGAGTATCATGAATGCAAGTAAAGGTTAAATAAGGGTTGAAGTGAGCATAAACTAAACGAATGGAACTTAAAACATCCAGACTGGAGATAAAGATTTAAAACATGAATGATAATGCATAGATTGTGAATTCTGTGTATCCTTTTTTATTCCAAGCAATACACACAAGTTCCATAACATGAAAATCGTATGAGATGAACCTTTCCATGCTCAAAGTGTGAATAGATTGCAAAATGACTAGTGAAGCAATCAAACATAAATTTTTCCCTTAAAAAATGGAAAATTTGTAGCAGAAAGCCTACAAATGAAGGCCATATTGATCTCTTATTCAAGGCAGATCGATCCCTTGAGCAAGTAGAATAATTTCAAGTGAATCTGCCAAGACCAAATCGATCCCCCCATTGAGCAAATCGATCTGTATTTGCTTCTGCCTAGCGAAGATCGATCCCTTCCTAAGTGTAGATCGATCTCCTGTCGTCTCTACCTATCAAAGATCGATCTCTCCCTTTCAAAATTGAATATTTTGAGGTTCAAGCCAAGAGGAGATCGATCTCTCCCTAAGGAGCAGATCGATCTCTTCCATTAAAACCTGAAAATTTAATAGCTAAAACCAAGGAAAGATCGATCTCTTCACCCTGGCAGATCGATCTCAACATCCCTGCTCTATAAAAAGTCGATGGACAAACCTCATTCTTCAGCAAACCAAACCTTTCCCCTCAATTTTTACCCAAAAAACAAGCTTTCTCTCTCTAGAATACCACCCTTTCCAAAAAGATTTGAGAAAAAGCTATTAGAGCAAAGTTGTTCATCTTGAGGAGGATAACAACATACCTTGGAATCAAAACTCAACTTGTTGGATTGAAGGAGCAAAGGAGGCTTCTTATTTGAGACAAGAGGAAAGTCAAGCTAGGTGAGTTTCCAATACACCAACTCTAAGTATATTTATATAGATGTTGTTAGGAGATGATTGGTGCATGTATTGTTGGTTGGAACAACCTAGAATGTGATGAATCAAGCATGACCTAGAATGGGTTTAGTGTGAGAAAATAGAATATGGTTGATTAGATGATGCATGGATTATACCAAGGTGTTAATGATGTTATATGCATGATTTTGAGATGGTTTTGTGAAATGAGTTTATGGAATAGGATAAGATTATACAATGTACATATTTGGTGTTTATAAAAATGCATGAATGAATGGGAAATTATGGATAAACACCTATGCTAAGTGTTTAATAAGCAACTAAGTGAGTTGTTAGCTAAATTGGCTAGAAATGGCATAATAGTGGCTAAATGTGATAATAGGTCAAACTTGATTAAATAGGCTCGATAAGATAAACTGGCTCGTTGAAGTCAGAACATGAGTTATCGGTATTAACTCATATGATTGGCGAATGTTTGCAACTACCGAGGATATATCTGGAGTAAAGTGCGCCCAATCGCGAGAAGCGAGAAAGGAAGAAGGAGTTGCTTCCAAGTTAATCGAGGTAAGGGAATTGTGTTAGCCCTATAGGTATTTGTACGCACTTTCGGGTGCACAGGTGATTTCTTAATGTGTCTGAGGGTTTTATGGTTTAAGGTTTTGGGTTTTAGAATAAAATGAATGATTGAAGGGCAATAAAAATGGGATTTGAGAAAAATTCATGAAAAGGAAGAACATGAGGTTCTTGAATCTTGTACTGCTTTTAGCATGTAAAATTAGTAGGATGGCTAGCATTTAAATGATTTGCATGAAAATAACTTGATTTAGTTTTTATAACCATGCTTGCAAAGGATGAGTCACCTACATGAGTTTTCTAGAAATGAAACGTGCTAGAGCGTAGCTCGCACGAGTTTTGATATGGTTACACGTGCATTAGTGTTGGAGCTTAGCTCGCACTAGTTTTTACATGGTGATGTTGCAATGTAAAACGACAACGGGATTATAACTTCCTGCGCTAATGACAAAAAGGTGACGTCGATGCTATTTCTTCCACGTGTTCCTTGTATATTCTGCAAAAACAACAGGAATCAGAGGGCGCAGGGATTTGTCCCTGCACGCGCACTCCGATGATTAAGTTAGAAAACTGAAGTTTTGTATATATGAAGAAGATAATTGTGTTCTTCAGAATCAAGAGAGTCTTCTTTCTTTTTTCCTTTTTCTTTTTTCTTCCTTCTTTTCCTCTCCTTTCTTTTCAAGTACTCACCTGGGGTATTTATAGGTTTCTTCCGAGTCGATTCGGGCTGAGATCCAGGAGCGTGTCTTGGCCGCGACAGAGTCATTGAGCACTCTGTCGCATTTCGGGGCTAGACAACTTGCGGGTGAGTCTGGCAGGCGGCAGAGTTCATGTGTGGACCTCTGTCGCAGTACTGGAGCAGAGGTCTGTCGCAGGATATGCGGTAGAGGGATGTAGCAGAGTATGCGGTAGAGGTTTGTAGCGACATACAGTGCCGCACAACCTACGCGACAGAGTCTCTATCACCTTGAGACTCTGTCGCCTATCAAGCTACTCTGCCGCATGGGGCTCTGTCGCTGTAACAGCCGCGTGGCTTATCTTGTGTTTGACACGTGACGGTCTCTGATTGGTCGATCTTTGTACACGCGGACTTTGATGATAGGACCACCATCAAATGGATTTCACGATATACTGCTGAAGCATAGCTCGCACTAGAATTTTACATGCATGAGTGCTGGAGCCTAGCTCGCACTAGTTTTCACATGGATTTTTATGACATTGTGTTGGAGCTTAGCTCGCACTGATTTTCCTACTGGTTTTGACATTGTGCTGGAGTGTTACTCGCACTAGATATCCACTATACTTGTTGTCATGCCTGATATTACTCGTACGTTGTTTATGACATGTTGGGAGTCGTGCTAGGAGCTTCGGGTAGGCTGTGTGCCACGCTGATTAAATAGGCTCGCACGTGCGTATTAAGATATGGCAGTGTATGATGTGATGATATGGGTCCACGGAGTACGTTGTACCATGCATATAGCATGGAGTATGTTGTACCGTGTATGGATATTATATATATATATCGTCTTCGGACGATGAATACTCTACTATGGACTTACGGGTTGGACGTTACCCACCTCCCGTGCGGAAGCAAATAGAGGTGATACCCCGCACACTAGGATCCGTGTAGCCTGGGATCATAGAGGATATGGCCATAGTCCTAGTTATTACCCTTATTGATATTATATGCCTATCTCACATGTCTATTATTTTATGAAGAATTCATGGTTTGAAATGTGTTTGTGGGTCAGGACAGTCCATGGGAGGGGCTGAGTCCTAACAAGTTGTGATTTTATATCGATTGGTGCTGAATTATGAAATGTTTTTTAAGTGCACTTACATGATGATTTACCATGCTATGATTATGATTTACGCATGATGATTTTCCATGCTTGTTTAAGAATTGTGCACTACTTTAAATAGCATGAACTGCTTTACATATCATGAACATGAGCATAAACTATTATATTTTGGGTATGACAAGTAACTGTGTGGTTTAAGCATGGCATCATGATCACGTAGATAGTGCAGTTATCTACACCCCTCCTTATTTTCCTCCTCTATAAAGCACTTTCAGTAGATAGAGAGTGACTGAGGATTGGAGTTTGGTGTCCGTTGCATCCCATCACAAAAGCTATACACATTTGTATAGTTTTTGTATCTAGACATGTCAAAGCACAGTAATATCTTGAAATGTAATTTTTGGGGATGTAAAGGATTGTAAACACTTGTAAATAGCAACTCTGATTTAGAAATACAAGTGTTCACGTTTAAATGAATTGTAAATTGAAATAATTTGATTTGGATGAGATTTACACCGATACACAGCCCAACTATTAGTGGTGTAATTGTTCACGATCAGGTAAGGTAAAGGTAAAGAACAAACAATAAGAAATGGATCAAATAATAAACGAAAAATGAAAAATTTGTAGTGGATTTTCAGTGGATTGAGGGTCGTGACAATTTATTTAGTACAGAGTTGTGTTGGTCTGATGTGTATCGGTGTAAATAATTAGGAAAATTACATCCTTATGTTACTGTGCTTGTCTAGATAAAACTGTGTATATCGAGATGGGTTTGACTAAGAAATGATTGTGAGTGTAGGGATATTGGCATAATGCCTAACACCAGTCATAGTAGAGGGACGATAGCATGAGCTAGAGGCCGCAGGGGTAGGCCTGGGGACGTTGTTGATTCGTTACCACATGAGACTCATGAGGAGGCAGAGGTGGAGGTTGATATTGAGCATGCTCCACAGGGTCCAGCAGAGAGACCCGAGAGTACTGAGGCGCGCTTTGCGAGGAGAGAGCAGAGCTTAGAGGCAATTTTGGAGTTGATTGCCCAGTCGTTACTTGGAGCTGGGGGAGGCCAGGGGCTAGCTGCACAGAGTGATGCTGAATGGGAGGCTGCTCTTGAGAGGCCCGCATAACCAGCCTAAGAACCTCAGACTACAGATATTCTCATACCCCCACCAGTATAGGATACACCATCTAATGTTGCTCCACCACTGGGTAGTAGAGATTGGGGTTATGGATGTGACCTGGATAGGTTACGGCAGTTTCAAAAATTCAACTCGCCATTCTTTAGTGGAGTTAAAGATCCAGTAGCTATTGAGGATTGGGTGAATGAGATTGAGAAATTATATGGGTTTTTCGAGTGCACTACTTCAGAGATGGTAGCGTTTGTCGCATTCATGCTGAAAGGATCAGCAGAGCATTGGTGGAAGTCTACCAGACCTATTCTGAGAGCTCAACATACAGAGATCAGCTGGGATGTATTTTTGGAGGCCTTCCGGAGGTAATATGTTCTGGATACTACGCAGCGGAGATTGCAGATGGAATTTTTTAAGTTGACCTAGGGGAGTAGATCAGTGGATGAGTATGATATGAAATTTCTTTCCTTGGGCAGGTATGATCCTGATATGATGGACAGTGAGGTCAAGAAGGTCCGAAAGTTTATGGATGGACTGAGACCAGCCATCAGGTCCCGATTGGTTCCCTTTGACATACCGACCTATGGGGAGGTAGTGCACAAGGCACAGTTGTGTGAACAAGATATCGAACGAGTTGCCTCTGAGTTTGGGAAGGTTGGTAGAGTGAGGGACAGAGATAGGAAGAGACAAGCAGTGGATAGAGGCTTCAGTTATAAGGGAAACAAGAGATTTTTTGGGGAAAGGCCAAAGATTGAGGAGATCCAGGAGAGGATAGTTAAGCCTCACGTGTATCCGACCATAGCTCCAGCAAAAGGTATAGTGATTGGAGGGCCACGGCCTACGACAGAACATTGCAGTAAGTGCAGTAGGTACCATGGTACTCGACCGTGTTATGGATCTCCTGCAGTATGTTTTCGATGTGGGAAGCCAGGGCCTGTGATATGAAATTGCCCAAAGATGACTAAGAGTGCCCCACAAAAGGGCAAGGAGCCGGAGAGAGCTCCTGCTGATGCTCCTACTCTGAGACGAAGGGTGACAGCTGAAGAGAAGGGGAAGCAGTTAGTTGGCAGTGGGCGAGTACATGCCTTGGACCAGGATACTGCAGATTAGTCGTCAGATGTGATGAAAGGTACCATCTTGATCTTTGATCTTGAAGCTTATGTTTTGATAAATCCTGGTGCCACACATTCATTTGTATCGCCTGTATTTGCATATAAATTGTTTAAGTATGTGAAGCTTACCCCATTAAGTAGGTGGATGCTGATAAGCACTCCCATAAACAATAATCAGTTGGTGGAATATGTGTTTAGGGGTTGTAAGTTAAAACTAGGGAAAAAGGAAATGTCAGTCGACCTTATTTTGATACATATGAGAGACTTTGATATAATCATAGGAATGGATTGGTTAGCTACAAACCGTGCTATGGTAGATTGTTTTTCTAAGCCGGTAATTTTTTCAGGGATACATAGTGTTACCATAAGTTTCCCCAAACAATGTAATGTAAAATCCTATTGAAAACTAATGAAAGTAGTAATTGTTGTAAGTGAAATAGATTGCACTTCTATACTGACTAAATAGTTATTGTTTTGAAAGCTTATATTGCATACTTGGTTGAGACGGATAACGCACGTCCGGAATTGAGAGACATCCTAATGGTTAGGGAATTCCCAGACGTATTTTCGAATGATTTACCAGGGTTACTGCCGGATAGAAAGATCGAGTTCTGTATAGATTTGGCACCTGGTACAGAGCCGATATCCAAGCCACCTTACAGAATGGCTCCGATTGAGTTGGAGGAACTAAAGAAGCAGTTACAGGAGTTGTTGGATAAGGGGTTCATCAGACCGAGTGTATCGCCTTAAGGAGCACCGATACTATTTGTAAAGAAGAAGGATGGGAGCCTCAGATTGTGTATTGACTATAGGTTGTTGAATAAGGCGACCATCAAGAATAAATATCCCCTTCCACGCATCGATGACTTGTTGGATCAGCTTCGAGGAGTGCAGGTCTTTTCTAAGATAGATCTGAGATCTGGGTACCATCAGTTGAGAATTCGGGATGGAGATGTACCCAAAACAACTTTTCACACCAGGTATGGTCATTTTGAGTTTATGGTTATGCCATTTGGGTTAACGAATGCTCCCATAGCTTTTATGTCATTAATGAATGAAGTGTTTCACTAGTATTTGGATAGATTTGTTATTGTACTCATCAATGACAGTCTGGTGTATTCGAAATCTAGAGAGGAACATGAGCAGCACCTAAGGATAGTGCTACAGACCCTCCGAGCGAAGAAGTTATACGCTAAACTCAGTAAGTGTGACTTTTGGCCAGAGCAAATCTCTTGTTTGGGTCATATTGTATCAAAGGATGGTGTGTCAATGGACCCATCCAAGATTGAAGCAGTGGTTCAATGGCAGAGACCCCAGACAGTCACGAAGATCAGGAGTTTTTTGGGTTTAGCTGGATATTATCGACGGTTTGTGGAGGGATTCTCAAGAATAGCTGCTCCATTGACACGTCTCACGAGGAAGAACGTTGAATTTGTATGGGACGATAAATGTGAGAAGAGTTTTCAGGAGTTGAAGAAGAAATTAACCACAACTCTGATTCTCACCATTCCTACCAGCTTAGGAGATTTCTTTATATATACAGATCCTTCGCACCAAAGACTAAGATGTGTACTTATCCATGATTAGAACTCGAATATCATGCCACAACTGCCCAAGGTATCAATACCCTTGGTAAAGGTATCGATAATATTTTCTGTAAAACATATCAGGCTTAGTACAAGTATTGGTACCTTATTATTACCCTTGGATAGAAGCTGAATGCTTTGTTAAGGTATTGATATGCTAGGCTTTAGATATCAATACACTTTTTATCTGTTTTGCATGAATCATTCATAAAGTATCGATATCTTGAAGGAAGATATCGATACCTTTTGACTTTGGTAGATTCCAACGGTTAGATTTTTATATTTAACAATGGGAAGAAATTTAATTATTGTAATCCAACGGCTAGAAACACTAGAGGGAATGTCATGACCACCCCTCTAGTGACTTACCAAAAACCACCATAAATTTTTTGCATTTTACTTACCTTTCCTTCTATCATAACTCAACACCAAATAGTTCGGCTGTGATTCGATATTAGTCATCTCAACCACATTCATTTCCACAATATACATACATGTCAATACAATTATCTATTGACTATAATTACTCTTTCTTAAAAGTATTTCATATACATTATACAAAAACTTGTACATATACATCCCTCACCGTACATTCATTTAGGTAACTGTGCTTTTACATTATTCAATACAAAACATTTCAAATGTGTATACCTTGCGTAAGATGGATATGCAGCGGATCAATGAATACCAGTCCTCAGCCATGCTCAACTACTGTGAACGCTCTGTAGAAAGGGGAAATAAAAAAGGGGTGAGCTCATAGCTCAGTAAGAAAATCAAGCAAGCAAGTATATAACCACACTAACTACAAAGATAATGCTCATGCCTTGAAATCATTTCCTTATCGATTCATATCTAAAGCATGCATCTTTCTTGAAACAATTATGCAATATATATATATATATATAAATCATAAGTTATAAATTGAAATCCAACTGGTTTAATAATCCTCGGCAGTTTATGCAAAATATTGCATTTCTCATGTAATTCATAAATTTCACATTTTTCATGCCATTCAATTAAATCAAAATAATATGTCATATCATCATGTTTAAAAACATCAAAAATGGGGCCTCACCCATCCCTCGGGTTACCCTTTTATCACACACAATTCACATGTTTAAATTATAAAACCATGTGATAAGTCATTCAAGAAATATCAAGTGATGAGACGAGATAGGCGACTACATGTTCTGAGATTATGATCATAACTCATTTTTCATGATCCCAGGCTACACAGTACTCAGTGTGCGAGGTCTCACATTTGCTGTAACGGGAGGTGGGTCAAATCCTCTACCGTCAGCTCACAACTCACTCGTATCGTGTACTCATGGTACAACATACTCCATGTGACATACACGGTACAAAGTACTCCATGGACCCAATCTCAAGGTCGGGATGCTTACCATAAGTCTTAGTCCTCATACCTTGGATATACCTCATAGTCGAGTGCTTGCCATAGGTCTTAGCCCTTATACTATAGGTTATATTTTTGATAGCCCTCGGCCATATCTCAAAATATTGCACGTTTGAGCATATAATCAGTGCGACACACAGTTAACACAGGCTATCAACACGGTTGTTTCATGTTTTCTCTTTTAAAACTAGTACGTGCGAGTAAACTCCTAGCACGGCCATAACACAAGTGACATAAATCCAGTGCGAGCAATGCTCCCAGCACTATGTCATGTAAAAATAGAGTATGAGCAATGCTCCCAATACTCTATAACGCATCAATCAATGAAAACTAAGTACGAGCAATGCTTTCAGTACTTTATCATGTAAAACTGAGTATGAGAAATGCTCCCAATACTCTATAATGCATCAATCAATGAAAACTGAGTACGAGCAATGCTCCTAGTACTTTATCATGTAAACCTGAGTATGAGCAATGCTCCCAATACTCCATAATGCATAAATCGCATTTAAAATTAAGTACGAGAATATACTCAAGTACTATGTGATGCATATCTCATAAAATATAGTGCGAGTATTCTCGAGCACTAATGGTTTACACACAAACCCGATAGATGGCTTATGTAAATTGAATTTTCACCCAATCAAATCAAATCGGCACTCAAATGTGTTGTTTTCGCATATACATGAAAACTTTAGCCATTTTATCCATACGCATTCAAAACATATTAAATTTAATCACCCACATGCTTCCTAAACTTTTTAACTTATTGGATCCTACCGAACGTCTCTATACATGGAATTTCATATAGAATATAGTTATAGAAATTCTATTTGAAATACGTGTAGCTATCTCTAGCTACTCATGAAATTCCCTTACCTCGGATCACGTCGTGAGACCTCATTTCCTTGGTGCTGCTCACTCTTGCAGTCCGATCAGCTTCCAATATCTACTTCGAAGCTGTTAATAATTATCCATATCAGTATACTTTAATATACTTGTTTTCACTTGCATGACTCTAAATCAATGCATTTAACTCCTCCCGATGCCTCAATCTCATCACTTCTCCCATTATGGTATTCTACCATTTATCTCATATATCTATATTCATTTCTCATCTATTCCAATTCATGTATTTCATAAAACTACCTTACAATCTTGCGTACATGCTCATTTCATCATTTAATCCATGTTTACTGAACTTCCTCATCATTTTCTCAATTTCATACCAATATCTAGGTCATGGATATTTTTCATGATCTATTTGTTTTCAGCAATTCAAACATATACCAATCAACTCCCCCAAGACACCTAGATTAACATATATGAACATGGTGTATTGAATCTTACCTAACTTGAACTTTTCTCTTTTTCACCAAAATTAGCAAAATCCACCTTGTTCCTTTAATCTTTGATTCCAACTTCTTGTTTCCAAGTATGTTGTTCTCCTCTTTACTAAGAACGACTTTGCTTAACTGAATCTCACTCAAAACTAATTGAAAGATGAAGATTTTTTTAGTAGAAAGGTTAGGTTTAACTTTGGTTTCAGGAAGGGTTTGATGTTTTTCGGGAAAACAGAGGTTGCAGAGCCGTGTATTTATAGAATTGCTCTAGGGGATCAATCTGCTAACAGTGAGGGATCGATCTTTCCTGCCTTTTTCTCTTCAGGAATCGACTTTTCAAGCTTAAGGGATCGATCTGCTCTTAAGCATGAGATCGATCTGCTTTACACAAAACCTTAAGGAGATCGATTTGGCTTTGCTTTGAGATCAATCTATTCTACCTAGAACCTATCCAAGATCGATCTGCATTGAATGAGAGATCGATCTGCTCCTCTTCTGAAGTAGTTCTGCTGCAATTTTTCCCAAAATTCACTGTTACATTGATATCAACTTTGCTTAACTACTCGTTTTACATTTCATACACATTTTCAACTTAAAAACATTCATTCCTTATGATTTATATCAATTGCGACTTATCCATACATCACAAAATCATAAAGAGTACCTGTTAAAATTACGGGGATTACAATCCTCCCCACCTTAAGAAATTTGGTTTTCCAAATTAGAACCAAGTTACTCTTCAAACAACTGGGGGTATCTCTCTCGCATCAGACTCTCTAGCTCCCAGTAGCCTCTTCTGACGTGTGATGCTGCTGAGAATCTTCACTAACCCGATGGTCTTATTTCTTAAGACTTTCTCCTTTCTATCCAGTATCCAGATCGATTTCTCTACATATGTCAAATCTTCCTTAAACTCCAATGGCTCATACCAAATTACATGGTTTGGATCTGGATGATACTTTCGAAGCATCGAAATGTGGAAGACATTATGCACTCCCAATAAATTTGGTGGCAAAGCCAACTTGTATGCCTTATCTCCCACTCAATTGAGTATCTCAAGGGTCCAATATAGCGAGGACTCAACTTACCTCTCTTCCCAAATCTCGCTATACCCTTGGAAGGAGAACCCTTCAGAAATACTGAATCACCAACTACGAACTCAAGTGGTCTTCGTCTCTTGTCAGCGTAGCTTTTCTATCTACTCTAAGCTGTCCTCAATCTCTCAACAATCAACCGGACATCCTCAGAGGCTTGTGTAACCAAATCAGGAGAAAAAATATTTTTGTGACCTACTTCTTCCCAACCGATAAGAGAACGACATCTACGGCCATATAAAGCCTCATACGGTGCCATCTCGATACTCGCATGATAACTGTTATTGTAGGCGAATTCGACTAGTGGCAAATTATCATCCAAGAGCCTCTATAATCCAGTACACACACTCTCAACATATCCTCCAGAGTCTGTATAGTCCTCTCTGACTGACCATCTATCTGAGGATGAAAAGCGATGCTCAAACTCAACTAGGTTCCCATGGCTTCATAAGAATGTTCCCAAAAGTGGGAAGTGAAGTGGGAATCCCTATCCGAGACAATGCTCATTAGAACACCATGTAACCTCACTACCTCGCGTACATACAGTTCTGCCAATGAACTTAGAGTATCGATAGCTCTCATAGCTAGAAAGTGGGCTGAGACATCTCGCCACAAATTCTGCCACATCTCTCTTCATACTCGACCACCAGTACACCTTTCAGATGTTCTGATACATCTTGTTACTCCCCGGATGCAACATATACCTCAAAGAATGAGCTTTTGTCAATATCAATCTCCTGATCTCTAGGTCTTCGAGAACACACAATCTATCTCTGAACCTCAGTAGTTCGTCAGAACTCCTCTCAAAATCAGTCACTGTGCCACTTTGTATCTGACTACTCACATCAATACAATACGGATCAGTCTATTGAGCCTGTCTGATCCTGTCTAATAGATCTGGCTCCAAGTGTAGACTAGCAATCATACAGTCTGTATCTATGTCAGAAGGCATAACTCCCAAACTGAGGCTAGCAAACTGCTCTAGCAACTCATGCTCTCTAACCATCATATACGATACTATCCCCAGGCTCTTCTTGCTCAAAGCATCAGCGACAACGTTAGCCTTACCCGGATGATAAAGTATCTCAAAATCGTAGTCCTTTAGAAGCTCTAGCCATCTTCTCTGTCTCATGTTCAATTCTTTCTATGAGAACATATACTTAAGGCTCTTGTGGTCAATAAAAATTTGGAACTTCTCACCATATAAGTAGTGGCGCCATACCTACAATGCAAACACTGCTGCTGCTAACTCCAAATCATGGGTCAGATAGTTCTTCTCATGGTCCTTTAGCTGTCTGGATCTATAAGCAACTACCCTCCCATCCTACATCAATACGCAGCCCAGTCCCTGGTGCAAAGCATCTGCATACACTGAAAATCTTCCTAAGCTGGTAGGGATAGTGAGAATCGGAGCGATGGTCAATCGACACTTCAACTCCTGAAAACTCTTCTCACAATCCTCATCCCATATGAATATTACACCCTTCCGAGTGAGACGTGTCAATGGAGCAGCTAACTTCAAAAATCCTTCAACGAATCTCTGATAATATCGTGCTAAACCTAGGAAACTCCTGATCTCGGTGACTGCCCTCGGCTGTTCCCACTGAACTACAACCTCAATCTTGGATGGATCCACTGATACTCCATCCCTCGACACAACGTGTCCCAAAAATAAGATCTGTGACAACCAGAATTCACACTTACTGAGTTTAGCATACAACTTCTGCTCTCGTAAGGTCTGTAATACAATCCTAAGGTGCTTCTCATGTTCTTCCTCGAATTTTGAGTACACCAAGATATCATCGATGAAGATGATAACAAAATGATCTAGATATTGCTTGAACACATCGTTCATCAAAGCCATGAAAGCTACGAGAGCATTCATCAATTCGAATGGCATAACTAAAAACTCATAATGGCCATATCGGGTCCTAAATGTTCTCTTGGTACATCTCCACTCTGAACTCTCAACTGATGAGACCCAGACCTTAGATCAATCTTAGAAAAGACATGCGCTCCCCGGAGCTGATCTAATAAGTCATCAATGCGTGGAAAGGGATACCTATTCTTGATGGTTTCCTTATTCAACAATCTGTAATCTATACACAATCAGAGCCTTCCACCCTACTTCTTCACAAACAAAACCGATACTCCCCAAAGTGAAACACTTGGTCTGATGAACCCCCTATCCAATAACTCTTGTAACTGTCTCTTGAGCTCCTCCAGCTCAAATAAGGCCATGCAATACGGTGGTTTTGATATAGGTTCAGTACCAGGCACCAAATCTATACAGAACTCCATCTCCCTATCTGGTGGTAACCCTAGCAATTCATCTGGAAAGACATCTGGGAACTCACTGACCACATGAATATCTGCTAACTCTGGATGTGACTTATCCGTATTAACCACGTACACAATAAAACCTTCAATATATTTATTTCTTACTCAGCATAGTATATTAGTTATTGTAACCATCACTATTACTTTCATTTCTTTTCATCAAATTTTACAACATATTTTTTAGGGTTAGGAAACATAACTGTCTTTGCATGACAATCAAAACAGCATGGTTTGCAGATAACCAATCCATTCCTAAGATTATATCAAAATCACTCATGCTTAACAATATTAGATTGGTTGTCATATCCTTCTCCCCTACTCTCAACTTGTGGTAATTTAATACATACTCAACTAGCTGACTGTTGTTCATACGCATACTAATCAACATCATCCTACTTAAAGGTGTACGCTCTACATGCGTTGCTAACTTACATGCAAATGAAGACAATACAAATGAATGTGTGGCACCAAGATCAATTAAAGCATGTGCTTCTAAATCATATATCAGGATGTTACCTCTAATCACATCCGACGAAGCATCGACTGTACCCTGGTCCAAGGCATGTACTCACCCTCGTCTAACGAATTGTTTCCCCTTCTCTTCGACCATCGATCTCCTCCTCGACGCAGATATATCAATTGGAGCTCTCTTTGGCTCCTTACCCTTCTGTGGGGAAATATCTATAACCTCTGGGCAAACTTTCGCCATAGGCCCTAGCTTCCCACATCTGAAGCACAATCCACTAGAAACAGGACAAGGTCTACCTCCATGGAATCTACCACATCTACTGCACTACTCAATGGTAGGCCTCGGTCCTCCAATCACAATCCCTCTAGATGGAGCTATAGTCGGGTATACAGGAGATCTAATAATCTTCTCCTGTACTTCCTCGATCTTTGGTCTCTTACCGAAGAGTCTCATCCCTCCTCGATATTTGAAACCTCTGGCACTATCACTCATTGGCCTTTTCCTATCTTGGTCTCTACCCTTGTCAACTGTCCTGAACTCAGAGGCATTCCTCTCATAATCTTGCTCATATCGTTGCACCATGTGTACTGCCTTATCATAGGTAGAGATGTCGAATGGAACCAATTTAGACTGTAATACTGGTCTCAGTCCATCAATGAAGCTGCGGACCTTTCTGGTCTTGCTACTCATGGTGTCGCGGTTATTCCTCCCCATGGATAAAAATCTGGTCTCATACTCGTCTACTGAATAACTCCTTTGGCTCAACCTCAAAAACTCGACTTGCAGCCTTCGTTGGGCCGTATCTATAACAAACTGCCTCTTGAAGGCATCCAAAAATATTTCCCAACTGATCTCTATATATCGGGCCCTCAATATGAGTCGGGTGGACTTCCACCAATGCTCTGCCGTCCCCTTCAGTAGGAACATGACAAATGCGACCATCTCTGAAGTCGTACACTCAAAGAATTTGTACAACTTTTCCATCTCTCCTATCCACTCCTCAGCCAAAACTGGGTCTTTGACCCCACGAAAAGATGGAGGTCCAAGCTTTTGAAATTGTCGTAGTCTGTCAAGATCACAACCATACCCTAACATACTACCGCCCTGTCGTAGAGCAACATGAGAAGGCGTATCCTGAACTGGTGGGGGTGTAGGTGTATCTATAGGCTATGGCACATGAGCTGGCTGTACAAGCGTACCAGGTGCAGCTGCCTCTCCAGGCGCAGTCCCTGCATCCTGTTATGTCCTCCTTGCATAGTCTGTACCAGTAACTCTACTATGGTCTCCAAGTGACGCTCTAATCTCGCAAAGAATGCCTCGATACTTTTGGGTACCTCGATATGACCTATCATCTCATCTTGAGTCTCAGGCCTACCTCTACGACCTCGAGCCCAACCCCTAGGCTCTCTACCACAGCTGGTATTAGCCATAATGACTAAATTCCTGCATTTATAATCATTAATTAGTCTAATTTCCATCTTGTATACACAATTGTAATTGAATAAAGCACAGTACTATGAGGATGTACATTTCCTAATTACTAATATCAACTCACATCAGACCAACTTAGCTCTGATACCATTTTATCATGACCTCCCCTCCAGTGACTTACCAAAAACCACCATAAATTTTTCACATTTTACTTACCTTTCCTTCTGTCATAACTCAACACCAAACAGTTGGGCTGTGATTCGATATTAGTCACCTCAACCACATTCATTTCCACAATATACATACATGTCAATACAATTATCTATTGACTGTAATTACTCTTTCTTAAAAGTAATTCATTTACATTATAAAAACAGTTGTACATATACATCCCCGACTGTACATTCATTTACATAACTGTGCTTTTACATGTTTAGTACAAAACGTTTCAAATGTGTATACCTTGCGTAAGATGGATATGCAGCGGATCAAGGAATATCAGTCCTCAACCGTGCCCGACTATTGTGAACACTCTATAGAGAGGTGAAATAAAAAGAGGGTGAGCTCACATCTCAGTAAGGAAATCAGGCAAGCAAGTAGATAACCACAGTATCTACTAAGATAATGCTCATGCCTTGAAATCATTTCCTTATCAATTCATATCTAAAGCATGCATCTTTCTTGAAACAATTATGCAATATATATATAGATATAAATAATTAGTTATAAACTAAAATCCTGATGATTTAATAAACCTCAGCAGTTTATGTAAAATATTGCATTTCTCATGTAATTCATAAATTTCACATTTTTCATGCCACTCAATTAAATCAAAATAATATGGCATATCATCATGTTTAAAAACATGGAAAACAGGGCCTCACCCATCCCTCGGGTTACCCTTTTATCACACACAATTCACGTGTTCAAATTATAAGACCATGTGATAAGTCATTCAAGAAATATCAAGTGATCAAACGAGATAGGCAACTACATGTTCCGAGATTATGATCATAACTTATTTTTCGTGATCCTAGGCTACACAGTACACAGTGTGTGGGGTCTCACATTTGCTGTAACGGGAGGTGGGTCAAATCCTCTACCGTCAGTTTTCAACTCACTCATATCGTGTACTCATGGTGCAACGTACTCCATGTGACATACACGGTATAAAGTACACCATGGACCCAATCTCAAGGTCAAGATGCTTACCATAAGTCTTTGTCTCCATACCTTGGATATACCTCATAGTCGGGTGCTTGCCATAAGTCTTAGCCTGTGAGACCCCGTGTATGTACAACATTATTATTTGTTAAGGAAATCTTAAGATGAATGAATTTGGTCATGAAAATGTTAACTATATTGCGAAATAAATGAATAAGTATCCATGCATGCATGTAATGACCAAATGAGGGCTGATATGGTCACAAACTAAGTAAATGGGATTTAAGCATTCAGAAAGGGAATAAGAACTTAAAACACAAATGATGAGTACGACCAAAGACTTGTGTGTGTCATTTGTGATTCCAAGTGATACACACAAGTTTCATAGTATGAGAGTCAAAGGAAATGAGCCTTGTCGAGCTCTAGATGGATATAGATTGCAAAATGACTAGTCAAGCAATCAAAGGCAAGTTAACCTTTGAAAATTCTGGAAAAAACTGCAGTGAAAATGCAAAAAATGAAGGCCAAATAGATCTCCCATTCAAGGCAGATCGATCTCTTGTGCAAAACAAGGCAATTTTGAATGAAACAACAAAAGCAGATCAATCCCTCACCCAAGAAGATCGATCTCCTTAGCTCTCGGGTTGGAGTAGATCGATCTCCCTTTAAGACCAGATCGATTTCCTTAGATCTCAACCTGAAACAGATCGATCTTATTCACTAAAGCAGATTGATCTCAAGCCCCCGACAGATCGATCTCATGTCCTAAAAATATCTCAAAAATGAGGGATTTAAGAGGACCAAATCGATCTTCACCCAATGTAGATCGATCTCATAAAGCAATTTCTATAAAAGGAGCAGCTGAAATCTGTAATTCCCGAGAACAACCTCATTTCTTTCCATTTTCAATCTAAAACCTAGTTTTCTCTCTCTAAATCCACCCATTTCTAGTAAGATTTAAGGAAAGAACATTAGATACAAAGTTGTTCATATCTAAGAGAAGAACAACATACTTTGGAATCAAAGCCTCATTTGTTGGATTAAAGGAGCAAGGGAAATTTTCATTTGGAGCAAGAAGAGAAACTAGATTGGTAAGCTTCTAATACTTCAGCCCAAGTACATTAGTCTATTTATTAATTTTGGGGTTGATTTGTATGTGTATTGATGGTTACAACTACCTAGGATGTGAAGGAACTAGTGTGACCTAGAAAATAGAACAAATCTAGTGTAAGAAAATGAGATTTTGGATGAGTTGGTGATTTATGGGATTATGCTAAGTTGTTATTGAAGTAATGGGAATTATTTGAGATGGGTAAATAAAGCCACATTTTGAGGATAGTCAATTTATGGAAATGAGTATATAAGACGTTTGATAAAATGCCATAGTGAAGAAATTGATGAAATATGAACACTATGAGCTCAATATCGATTTAATATTGATTTAGTATGGATCAATAGACTTGAGATATGGGTAGAACAATAGAACGAGGCCTTATAAGTGTTAATGGAGGCTATAGGTAAAATCAACTATAGCAAACACAAGAGTTGTGTTATTTGGACTAAATTGATGTGATATACGACTTTGTACAGTTATGGAGAGTTCGTTAGAGACAAATCGAATCGTACAAGTAAGCAGCTCTAAGGAAGCGAATCACGCGACGCGATTCCAAGTAAGGAAATTCTGTAAGTATATAAAGATAGCTGCTCATACTTTGAACTCGTGGGTGAATATAGGGTGTTATAAAATGCATGATGGGTTACGAAAATTATTGTTGGTATGTGTGAATAGCTATGAGAATGTATATGATTTGGTTTCTGAAAACAATTCTTAAAAGGGGATAGTAAGGCTAATAAATGTATAAACCACATGTTTTGGTGTTTTGAAAAACACAATGCTTTGTTTTGAGCAAATTAACGAATAGGTTGGCTAATGTTTGAATGATTTTTTGAAATAGCACATGTAAAGTGCTAAACATGATTTGAGATTGTTTTGATTGTGTATGAGCCGCCTATCTGTTTATGTGAGTTAAATCGGGCTGAATCCTCTCTCGCACTGGATTTCAGTATTTTCACTTGTATGAAACGTGCTGGAGCTTAGCTCGCACCATGATTTGATTGTGATGATGTTTTATACACCGTACTGGAGCTTCTGCTCGTACGTGGATTTTGAGTGGTTTTCTTCTGCATACAACCGTGCTGGAGCTATGCTTGTACGTGGTTTTCTCATGTTTTTATGCATAAATGTCATACTAGAGAGTTTCTCGTACGAGGATAATTATTGATGATGCATGAATCGTGCTAAAGCTTAGCTCACACAGGTTTTCACACTGTGGTATGTATGATGCCGTGGTGAGGGTAATACGAGTTGCTGTTCAGGGAACCCAAAAAGGGTGAGCAAGGCCATGAGGGG
The DNA here is from genome assembly GCA_033439115.1 of Firmiana major. Classification (NCBI taxonomy): domain Eukaryota; kingdom Viridiplantae; phylum Streptophyta; class Magnoliopsida; order Malvales; family Malvaceae; genus Firmiana; species Firmiana major. Next base: position 49,645,149 of record CM065905.1, read on the forward strand.
CTAGGACCTGACAATATGAGTTGGTGTTCAAGGAACCCAAAAGGGGCAAGCAAGGCCATGAGGGGCTAGGACCTGACATCATAAGAAAATACTCCCACGTGCACTTGAGACTGAGTAGGTTACTCGTGGTATGGGGTAGATAAGACCTACTACTGGCATCCCCAACCATGATATGGGTCCGCGGAGTACGTTGTACTGTGTACATCACATGGAGTACGTTGTACCGCGTGGTTGAGTTACTGATGAGAAAGTCTGGCGAAGAATTAACCCACCTTCGTGCTAACATGATACCCTGCACACTGGGATCCGTGTGGTCTAGGATGATTTATGACATAGTTGGCCAACATAGTCCGTTGAAATATAGTGACTTGTCTCACTTGATATTACATAATACCACATGGTTTTGATACATGAGTGTGATTGTGATTGTCCAGGGTAGGCCCGAGGAAGTGGTCGAGTCTTGTGCAATTTGTGATTTAACAAAATGATAATTTGATTTATGCTGAGATGTGATGGAATTTGAAAAGAGATTTGTGATGAGATGTGATGTGATTTGAAAAGGATGTTTCTTAAATGAATTTCCCTTTTTGTGATGAGATTTAATAAGAATGAGCATGAGATGGTTTTATATGTTAATATTTCCATATTTTATGCATATTTACATGATTTTCAATACATGATATATGTATATACATGTGGCATAGTTTTATTTCCTCATGCTCCTATTATAAATGATTTATGAAAAACATTATCAGCATGTAGATAGATAAGTTATCTATCATGCTTGCATTATTGCCTTATTGAGCATGTGGTTGCTCATCCCTCTCTATTCTCCCCCTCTACAGAGCGTACATAGTAGCCTAGTGAGGACTGAGGCATTTTATTTTGGACATCTGTTACTTCGCCAAAAGGTATACACACAGGGATTCTTTTTGTATCTAAACATGTAAAGGCACAGTAGTCATTTGTATCGTAATTTGGGGGAAGTAAAAGTTAGAAAATGTGTCATGTATAACTTAACTTGCAATGAATGACACTTCTTTTGATTTATTTGAGAATGCATGTTGAGTGATATTTATTATTGACTCACAGCCCAACTGTGTAGTGGTGAGTTAGTTCACGACCGGGTAAGGAAAGGAAAATGCGAAAAATTTATAGTGATTTTCAGTTATAAAAGGATAAAAGGGGTCGTGACATAGCCCTTATACTATGGGTTATATTTTCGATAGCCCTCGGCCATATCTCAAAATATTGCATGTGTGAGCATATAATCGGTGCGACGCACAGTCAGCATAGAGTCCCAACACGGTTGTTTCATACTTTCTCTTTTAAAACTGGTACGTGTGAGTAAACTCCCAGCACGACCATAACACAAGTGACATAAATCTAGTGCAAGCAATGCTCCTAACACTATGTCATGTAAAAATTCAGTATGAGCAATGCTCCTAATACTCTATAATGCATCAGAAAATGAAAACTGAGTACGAGCAATGCTCCCAGTACTCTATCATATAAAACTGAGTATGAGCAATGCGCCCAATACTCTATAATGCATCAATCAATGAAAACTGAGTATAAGCAATACTCCCAGTACTCTATCATGTAAAACTAAGTATGAGCCATGCTCCCAATACTCCATAATGCATAAATCGCATTTAAAATTAAGTACGAGAATATACTCAAGTACTAGTGATGCATATCTCATAAAATATAGTGCGAGTATTCTCGAGCACTAATGGTTTACACACAAACCCGGTAGATGGCTTATTTAAATTGAATTTTCACCCAGTCAAATCAAATCGACACTCAAATGTGTTGTTTCGCATATACATGAAAAAATTAGCCATTCTATCCATACATATTCAAAACTTATTGAATTTAATCACCCACATGCTTCCTAAGCTTTTTAACTTATCGAATCCTACCGAACGTCTTTATACATGGAATTTCATATAGAATATAGTTATAGAAATTCTATTCAGAATACGTGTAGCTATCTCTAGCTACTCACAAAATTTCTTTACCTCGGATCACGTCGTGTGACCTCAGTTCCTCGGTGCTGCTTACTCTCGCAGTCCGATCAGCTTCCAATATCTACTTCCAAGCTGTTAATAATTATCCACATCAGTATACTTTAATATACTTGTTTTCACTTGCATGACTCTAAATCAATGCAGTTAACTCCTCTTAATGCCTCAATCTCATCACTTCTCCCATTATGGTATTCTACCATATATCTCATATATCTATATTCATTTGTCATCTATTCCGATTCATGTATTTCATAAAACTACCTTACAATCTTGCATACATGCTCATTTCATCATTTAATCCATGTTTACTGAACTTCCTCATCATTTTTCTCAATTTCATACCAATATCTAGGTCATGGATATTTTTCATGATCTATTTGTTTTCAACAATTCAAACATATACCAATCAACTCCCCAAGACACCTAGATTAACATATATAAACATGGTGTATTGAATCTTACCTAACTTAAACTTTTCTCTTTTTCACCAAAATTAGCAAAATCCACCTTGTTCTTTCAACCTTTGATTCTAACTTCTTGTTTCCAAGTATGTTGTTCTCCTCTTTACTAAGAACAACTTTGCTTAACTGAATCTCACTCAAAACTACTTGAAAGATGAAGATTTCTATAGTAGAAAGGTTAGATTTAACTTTGGTTTCAAGAAGGGTTTGATATTTCTCGAGAAAACAGATGTTGCAAAGCCATGTATTTATAGAATTGCTCTAGGGGATCGATCTACTAACAGTGTAGGATCGATCTGTCCTGCCTTTTTCTCTTCAGTAACTGACTTTTCAAGCTTAAGGGATCGATCTGCTCTTAAGCATGAGATCGATCTATTTTACACTGAACCTTAAGGAGATTGATCTGGCCTTGCTATGAGATCGATATGTTATACCCAGAACCTATCCAAGATCAATATGCATTGAATGAGAGATCGATCTGCTCTCTTCTGAAGTAGTTTTGCTGCAATTTTTCCTAATATTCACTGTTACATTGATATCAACTTTGCTTAACTACCCGTTTTACATTTGATACACATTTGCAACTTAAAAACATTCATTCCTTATGATTTATATCAATTGTGACTTGTCCATGCATCACAAAATCATAAAGAGTACATGTTAAAATTACGGGTCTTACAGGGAATGTAAAAGGAAGAGTTAATGTGTTCAACACTCAAGAGCTAGAATTCTAAAAATTCCATCATTCAAATAGCAAGCTTCTACTTTATCTTGAGACAAAAATAAACTGTATATCCTTAGTTTCATTCTTATATTTCCTTCAAGAGCCAAAACTTGTAATCATCCTACCTTTTTAAAAGTTTTTAAGATTACATCACTTTATATAGCCCAATCCTTATCTTGAAAAATCGAAAAAATACTCTTGAGTGCTTCATTGTAAGCGGTGATTTTGTATTAATAAAGGTTTTCTCATTGTTCCTCAAAAAAGGATATTGTTAAGCGTTCCTTCCTTGAGCCTGTAAAAAAAGAAAAGGTTATAGGTTTTCTCCTTGAGCCTAATAAAGGGAAAGGTTGTAAATGTTATCTTTGAGTTTAGTAAAAAGGAATATTACTCTTGAGCCTACAAAAAGAGAGTGTGTTTTGTAAACAAAATTGTATATGTATTTATCACTTACACATACATCACAGGATCTGCTTCAACTAGATGTCTCATGTTTTTTAAGATAATTTTAAAAAAATAATAATTTACATACCTCTGTCTGCGGTGGGAGTCAATGAAGAAGAAAAAGCCATTACAGAAGCTCTTGTGAAAACAGATTTCTCTTTCGTATATGGAGCAGATGGAAATTACCGTATATTTTTTTAGAGAGAGAACCTATTTTTATTTAAGCAGATAACTACCACTCCCAACCACGTTCATCATGTGGGTGGATGTGGTTCCTTAATTTTAGGAATAGTAGCTCATAAATTTTAGGGATAGTGATAGTTGCATAACATTAACTTCCATTAGATTTAACCAGAGCCACACATCATAAGTTTATCTTACATTCTCCCACTTGGCTCGATTAAAATCTTTATAATGGAAGTTAATTTCTTATTTCCCATCATAATACCATGATATAAAAATTGTTCGGCATGAGTTATGGTGGTTATGTTCTAATTTGTAAAACACTCACTTCCATATACTACAACACCTACAATTTATTATATTAGGTCCTTAATTATATCATAATTTCATTATGGTCCATAATAGTGACTTGTTAAGTCTTTTCCTATTAATATAAAACAATAATGTATACATAACATCATAGAATAGGAAAACATAAAAGTGTCAGAAACATATCATTGAGCTCAAAGTGTCACTATAGAACATCATTACAATCAAGACCCATCCTAAGAACATGTTCCTTAAATAACTTGGGCTGTAAACCCTTCGTTAATGGGTCAGCAATCATGAGATCGGTACTAATATGTTAAATGGGCACTTTTTGTTTCTGAACCTCCTCCTTAACGGTAAAATACTTTAATTTCATATGCTTGGCACCTCTAAAGTATTTATCGTTCTTCGAGAAGAATACTGTTATGGAGTTATCACACTAAATTTCCAATGGCTTGGTAATGGTGTCGACAACCCTAAGTCCTAAAATAAAGTTCAACATCCATAATGCATGAATTGTAGCTTCAAAGTAAGCCACAAATTCTACTTCCATTATGGATGAAGCGATGATAGTCTGTTTCACACTTTTCCATAAAACTACTCATTCTGCTAATAGAAACAGATAACCAAAAGTTGACTTACTGCTGTCAAGACATCCAGCAAAGTCTGAATCTGTGTATCCAACTACTTTTGGTTGATCAGATCTTTTATATGTGAGCATGTAATTCTTCGCTCCATGCAGGTACCTCAAAACTTTTTTGCAGTTTTCCAGTGATCAATTCCAGGATTACTTTGATACCTGCCTAACATCCCAACCGCAAAACTTATATCTGATCTAGTACAGGTCTGCAGGTACATCAAACTTCCAACAACAAAGGCATAAGGAATTGATTCTATTTCCTTTCATTCCAGTTCATTCTTTGGACACTGCATGAGACTAAATTTATCACCCTTCTGATTGGGAACTACCCCAGGTGAACATTTACTCATGTTAAACTTTTTGAGAATTTTATTGATATATGCTTTCTGAGAAAGGCCTATTATTCCTTCTGATCTTTTCCGAAATATTTCTATCCTAATCACATAAGAAGCCTCTCCCATATCTTTCATCTTAAAATTTTCAGATAGAAAATCTTTAGTTTCACGTAGTATACTAAAATCATTTGTTGCAAGTAAAATATCATCAACATATAAGATTAAAAATATAAACTTCCACCCTCTGATCTTTTAGTATATACAACAATCAACAGTATTTTCCTTATAGCCAAAAGACGTAATAATGGTACTGAACTTAATGTACTATTGTCGGGAAGCTTATTTTAGTCCATTTATTGACTTCTTAAGTTTACACACTATTTGACATTTGCTTCCTATGAAAAAACCTTCAGGTTGATTCATGTAAACTTCCTCTTCTAGATATCCATTTAGAAAGGAAGTTTTCACATCCATTTGGTGTAACTCCAAATCATATTGAGCCATCAATGCCATAATTATTCTTAGGGAATCTTTCTTAGATACAGGAGAGAATGCCTCTATATAATCAATGTCATCTTTCTGAGTATAACCCTTGACAACAAGTTTGGCTTTATAACGTTCTACCTTGCCTTTCTAGTCACGTTAGGTCTTAAAGACCCATTTACAACCAACTCTTTTACATCCCTCAGGCAATTCACTGAGATCTCAAACTTTATTTTGTTCCATCGATTTTAACTCTTCCTTCATAGCATCAATCCATTTAGCAGATTCTAAACTCTCTATGGCTTGTAAAAAGATAACTGGATCTTTATCAATCCCAAGATCAAAGTCGGATTCCTGTAAACAACTCATATAGTCTTCTAGAATAGCTGATATTTTTTCCCTTTGAGATCTCCTTAACATTATTCCTTGTGATTCATTTGTATTCGATCTTTCTTCAATAGGTGGAATATTAGATCCTTGATCGTCATAGGATCTGACATCAGACTGTGGAGGTGTAGCATTGTTCAAATGTTGACCAACAATGTTGTTACGTTCCACAAGTGTTAGGATAATATTAATGTCAATTGTGGATTTTAGATTAATAATTGATAAAGGTACATTCACCCTTATCTCTTTTATTTCCACATCTTGACGTTCTACACTCCCACTGACTTCAACATTCTCAAGGAATTTAGCATTACCAATTTCAATTATTCTTGGACTATGGTTTGGACAGCAAAACCTATATCCCTTGGATTTCTTAGGATAACCAATAAAGTATCCACTTACAGTTCGAGAATCCAATTTTTTTCTCTTATAGATTATACATTCTTGCTTCTGCTGGGCAACCCCAAACATGCAGGTGCCTTAAACTTGGTTTCCTTCCCGTCCACAATTCAAAAGATGTCTTTTGAACCTCTTTGGTTGGAACTCTATTCAATAAATAAGCTACGATTTTCAGTGATACATCCACAAGGATTTGGATAAGGAAGAGTTATTCATCATGCTCCTAACCATATCCATTAAGGTCTAATTTTGCCTTTCTACTGCACCATTTTGTTGAGGTGTACCTGACATAGTATACTGTGCACATATGCCACATTTTTCGAGGACTTTAGCAAAAGGACTAGTACATTGTCCTGATTCATTGTATTTTCCATACTATGCACCACCTCTATGAGATCTTATGATTTTCACTTTTCTATCTAATTGTCTCTCAACCTCATTTAGGAATATTTTCAAAACATTTACAAATTGAGACTTTTTGTTAAGTACATAGATATATCCATAACGTGAATAATCATTAATAAAAGTAATGAAATACTTTTCTCCACTAAGGGATGGAACATCAAAAGGTCCACATATATCAGTGTGTATTATTTCAAGAAGCTGTGTGCTTCTTGTGGCTCCTTTCTTGGTATGTTTGGTTTGCTTTCCCTTTATGCAATCCAAGCAAGTTCCAAGATCAATAAAATCTAGATTTTGTAAAATCTCATTCTTTACCAATCTTTGTTACCTTTCTTTGGATATATGACTCAAACGTTTATGCCACAAATAAGCAGAATTTTCATTAAGCATGCTACGTTTTGAACCAACATTACCATGTGTGATATGCATAGATTTAGCAAAAGCATTATCAAGTTTTATTTTATATAAACCATCAATAAGAAAACCCGATCCATAAAGAATAGAGTCTTTATATAGAGTAAAACTTCCAGGTCAAAAATTAACATAAAAACCACAACTGTCCAATATTCCTAAAGAAACAAGATTCCCAGAAATTGAAGGTACATAGAGTGTATCATAAAGGTCCAACTGATATCCAGTGTCCAAGACCAATCTATAAGTTCTTATGCCTTCAACAGGGGCCTTCATGCAATTCCCCATAAATAGAAAATCTTTTCTTAGATTTGTAGTTCGGATCGTAAGGAATGCCTGTATAAAATTGGTAACATGAGTTGTCGCACCAGAATCTAACCACCAGGTATTATTAGGAACTTCACTTAAATTTGATACATAGCATACAAAAGTATTGAAAATACCTTTCTTTTCGAACCAAGCTTTTCGTTTATGACAGTCTTTCTGATAGTTCCCAACTTTCTTACAAAAATGACACTTTTCTGTTATATGTTCCTTCTTTTCATTCTGAGAATCATTAGCAGACCATTTCTTCTTCTTGAACCTTTTGGCTTTGAATCCTTTAACAGCTTTTTCTCTTACTAGGTTAACAGAGTAACTCTTTTGACTCTTAAGCCTTACTTCCTCTTGTACAAGCCTACTAGCCAATTCATTAACATTCCACTTGTCCTTTATAGTGTTATAGTTAATTTGAAGAGGCCCATATTCAGGAGACAAAAAGTTCAAAATAAACTGAACCAAAAATGAGTCCTCTACTACTAAATCCAATGACTTAAGTCTTGCAGCAATGTTAGTCATCTCAATGATATGTTGTTGCATGCTTATTGACTCATTATACTTCATGGTCGTAAGCTCGCTATTAAGGTACCAGCGAGTGACTTATCCACAAAACGGAACCTTTCTTCCACAAAACTTATATATTTCTTAGCATTCTCAGTTTGTGGAATCGTAGTCTTAATGTTGTTGGCAATGGTCATTCGCTGAAACTTTAAGCATAATATGTTGCTTATTTTCCATGCAGCATGATATGCCTTCTTTACCTCACTACTTGAATCCTAAAGAGCAGGAGGTTTGTCATAAATGAGAACCAAGCCGAGATCCAAAACTCTTAAATGGAAATCAACTTACTTTCGCCATTCTGAGAAGTTCATGCCATTAAACACGACAACAGATGACGTATGCGAATTAATTGCAATAACTGCAAAAACATAACAATAAAGCTCATATTTAATCATGATGAATTCAATAAAACAATCATTAAGATATATAGTAGTTCTCCTTTGGGTAGATACTATAATATACATGCATTAATATACATAACACAAATATAAAGTAAAATTCCTTTGGGTAAATTTTACAATATATTTCCCTTTAAATGAGTTAAATGTAACTTTAATGGGTAACTAAATATTTAAAATTGAACATATCTTTTATCTTTGGATAATTAACATATTCAACTAAAATATTAATTCACCTCCTTTAATATCATTAATTACTGAATAATAAATTTACCTTTGGGTAAATTTCTTAAGTTCTAGCAATTAACGAAAACTTATTTATTTATTTGTTTATTTATTTAAGTAAACACTTGTATATATACAAAATTGTATACATTACCGAAAACGTAACATATAGTAGTAGAACAATCATGACATAATCATACAATCTGTCAACATTCATGTAATCACACAAAATATAAGATCACTCAATAAAATTAATTTTCATACAGAATTGTGATGTTGAACAAACATGATTATCATTCTCATTAATCATCATTTATCATTAATCAACATCATCATTATTAAATCATCATTAAAATCATCATGAATTCATCATTATGATTAATCACAATTAAGACAAATATTATATATATATATATTGAAACAAAAACAATACACACGTTAATATAGTATGCAAACTTTAGTTAACATTATTTATAAGTTAGGGTTAAACTTCTTTGAGAAACATTATAACACACACAGTTTTATTTATGTTTAACATTAAACTCATCAAAAACTTAATTCAATTTCCTATTGTTCATCATAATTAGCCATCATTATTGTTTATAATCATAGTTGCTATCATTTATACTTATTTATAATTAGAAACAATGCCACAACTATTCAACACCAAACGCCATGATACAGTTATTAAAACATAATGTAAAATGACCAACGACTTATTTGAAGCAATTCATGAAAGCAATAAAAATGCTTAAAAGGAATATCAATTTTAGATATATATATATATATATATATATATATATATAATTCTTAATTTTCTATTTGATTTCTTAGAATATCTCCTTAAAATCGTAAAGTGGACATAAATCTTTCGCATAGTTTATCTAGTTTAGAATAACTTGGCTTAGATGCCACATGTAAATAAAATTGTATATGTATTTATCACTTACACATACATCACAGGATCTTCTTAAACTAGGTGTATCATGTTTTTTAAGATAATTTTTTTAAAAATAATTTACATACCTCTGTCTGCGGTGGGAGTCAATGAAGAAGAAGAAGAAGCCATTGTGAAGCTCTTGTGAAAATAGGTTTCTCTCTTTTACTCTGATTTCTCTTTCGTATACGGAGCAGATGAAAATTACCGTATTTTTTTTTAGAGAGATGACCTATTTTTATTTAAGTAGATAACTACCACTCCCAATCATGTCCATCATGTAGGTGGATGTGGTTCCTTAATTTTAGGAATAGTAGCTCCTAAATTTTAGGGATAGTGGATAGTGACATAACATTAACGTCTATAGATTTAATCAGAACTACACATCATAAGTTTATTTTACATGTTTTCGATGGTAAATTTGGCAAATGCCTTGAGGGATGCTCAAGGGAGAAAAAGGTACCAAACCTTTATAAATATCATGTATATAATCTTTCTATCTTTTCTTTATTTAATTTACTTCTTATTTGTTTGTTTTGCTGATTGAATTGTGATAGAGGATATAGAGATTTTTAAGTTGAAGGCAAAGTAAACTTTAAGATTTATCTCATTTTGGTTTAGATTATTGAGCCAACACTTCCTCTTTTATTTCTTTCTTTCTTTCTTTCTTTTTTCTTTTTTTTTCCTTTTTTTCCTTTTTTTTCCTTTTACTTCCTTTCCCATGTTTCAATTGTCGTCGTTTCACTGATGCAGTTTGCCTCTAAATCTCACAAAAAATTTTATCCCCTCCTATTTTCCTAATATCTAAATATTTTGCTCAAAATCAACTCAAAAAAAATCCTAAATCTAACTTTCAAACAAGCTACTTCAAAAAAAAATAGTTATCTCTTGTCGCTCCAAGCCTTTATTTTCTAGTACGTTTTTCCTCATCCTTTGGCTTTTCTTGATATACGTGTACAAGAGGATGATTTAGGACGATCAAGGGAACATGTGGATTGGGAATTGAAGTAGCTAAAATGCAAGCTGGGCGAAAATAATGTTAGTAGACTTTGAATGGAAAACAGAATAACAACCTAGACCTGAAGTCTAAAGGGACTCTTTCCAAAGGTATTAGACCTCGACCCTACGAATATAAAATTCGAGAACCTAAGGTATAACAATGGTGGTTGGTGAAGAGGGAGGCACCATAAGGTAGAAGACCTTGATAAGCCTAGTTGAGAGGGAACCCTAGAAAGAGGCACACTCAAATTTCTGAAAATTTAATCTGATCTATTCTGTTTTATTCAAAAGCATTTACAAGGTATTTATAATAATATATAGCACTTAAGCCCTTAAACAAGTGGGCTGGAATTAACACCAAACAGAAAATAAGACTAAAACCTAAATTCAGGCCTCAGCCTAGTTACATCGGATAATTAGTCTAAAACACTATAAGACTCAAATGTGTGCTATTTAAACACTTAACCCAACTTATTACTAAACCAAGACTCATGTCGTTTGGGATTCTAAGCAAATATAGAGCGCTCGGGTAATTAGACCTCCTTAGATGACCCACGGATCCTTGGCATCACGATCATCATAAGTATTACGAGCAAGTGGACCTCCATCATTCTCTTCTCCCTAAAAGGATTTATCCTCAAATCTCATGTACCTTCATCAAAAGAAAAGGGAGAAAGATCAGAAACATTAAAAGTAGCAGATACACCATACTCACCAGGAAGATCCAATCGGTAGGCATTATCGTTGATCTTCTCAATGAATTGGTGTGAGACCCCATATATGTTTAACCTTGTATTTATGTAAATGGAATTATAATATGGATGATTTTGGGCTAAGTAATTATGAATTCATAGGTATGGTGATGTACTAGTAATGTGAAGCATAAGTGATGTAAAGTCCATAAATTCAATGTACACACTTGTAATAAGAGTTGGTGATGTACGTACAAGTTTCATTATGTATGAATATGAAGAAGTGGACTTTTGTATGTGATGAATGTGAGTGGAATGAAAAATGAGTAGTGTGGTAAAATGGAATGAAGTTGCATGGCTTGTGCAAATCCTTGGACTTCCATGTAGTTTTGTAATGTATACCTTTGGTTATACAATGAATGTACACAAGATTTAATGTGTATAAAGTATAAATGGATGTCATTTTCAAGTCTTAGAGGTGGCTGGATGAGAAAATGACTATAACAGCAAATTAAGGATTGTTTGGTATGAGTTACTATAGAAAACTGTGATAAAATCTGGAAAATATGAATGTCAGATCAATCTCATAGGATGAGAGATCGATCTGTAATAGCCAAAAATGCTCTCATTCAAGCAATGGAATAGGGCAGATCGATCTCCAATGGGGCCAGATTGATCTGCTAAACATTCTGTACTGAAGAGATCAATCCTCAAAACAAGCAGATCGATTTCTTTAGCTCTCAGGTAAGAGCAGATCGATCTCCTCCCTAGCCAGATCGATCTCCTTAACTCTCTGCCTGAGACAGATCGATCTCATGCCTTCAAATGTCATGAAAATGAGGAATTTAAGGAAGGAAGATCGATCTCTACCCAATGCAGATAGATCTCATCAGGCAAATTCTATAAATAGGAGCAGTTGAAATAAGCATTTCACGGGAACAACCATTTCCTTTCCATTTTTAATCCAAAATCTAGCTTTCTCACTCCTAAATCCACCCATTTTCATGAAGATTTGATGGAAGGCTATTAGATACAAAGTTGTTCACATCAAAGAGAAGAACAACCTAGCTTGGAGGCATTACCCCATTTATGGGATTGAAGGACCAAAGGAGTATTTCCATTTAGAGCAAAGAGGAAATCAATCTAGATGAGTTTCTAATGCACTAATCCAAGTTTATTTGTTTAGTTATTGATTTTGGAGTGGATTTTATATGCATAGTAATGGTAGAACTACCTAGAATGTAATGGAATAACTATAATCTTGAAATGGCTTAGTGTGCGAAAGTGAAATGTGTTGGATTTAATGAGGAATGAGATATCTTTAGGTGATAATGGTGTTGTGGGTATGATTTTAAGATGGTATTATGGAATGAATTGTGAGTCTTACCCAAAAAGAGTAAAATGTGTATTTAAGGCATTGGGTAAAATGCATAATTGAATGAGAGAGTAAGGGTAGGGTATTTTATATCAAGTCTTAAACAAGTAACTAAGTGAGTTACTAGATGAAATTGGTTAGAAGGCTTGATGATGGCCAATTGCAAAAATGAGCCAAACTTAAAGAAATAGGCTTAATGAGATATACTGACTAGTTAAAGTCAAAATGTGAGTTAGCAACATTAACTCAAGTGATTGGTGAATTATTTGCAGCTCCCAAAGATACATCGGAGCAAGTTGAGCCAAAAGCTCGAGAAGCGAAAAGGAAGAGAGTCGCACCTCGAGTAAATCGAGGTAAGGGAATTGTTTGGACTTTTAGAGATATCTGTGCGCAATTTGGGTGCATAATGTTTTGCTAGAGTGCATGTGATACTAGGAAATGAAATTGGGTGATCGAAGGGCAAAGAGTTGGGTTTTGAGAAATGTGCATGAAAACAAAAGCATGATGCTTTGAAAACCTTGTTTTGTTGCTTTTTAGCAAGTGATTGGTAGGTTGGCTAACATTTGAAATGATTTGTAAAAGAAATTATTTGATTTGGTTGATAACCATGTTTTGCAAAGAATTGAGCCACCTACATGGATTTCGTGAGAATGAAAGCATGCTAGAGTATGACTCGCACGAGATTTGATGTGTTTTCATACGCATGAGTGCTGGAGCTTAGCTCGCACTAGTTTTCACATGGATTTCTATGATGTTGTGTTGGAGTTTAGGTCGCACAGATTTTATACTGGTTTTGACATGCTGTTGGAGCATAGCTCGCATTAGATGTCCACCATACTTGTTGTCGTGCTTGAGATTACTCACACGTGGTTTTATGACATGATTGATAGCCGTGTTAGGAGCTTCGGGTAGACTGGATGTCGCACCGATTAAATAGGGTCGCACATGCATTTTTAGATGTGGCATGATATGATAAGGTGATATGGGTCCACAGAGTACGTTGTACCGTGCAGGTAGCATGGAGTACTGTCAGGACCCCAGTTTCAATCCTTGACTTTAACCAAAAACCACAATAAATTTTTCGCATTTTTAACTTACCTTTCCTCTCTTCACTGGTTGGGTTGTGATTCGATGTCAGAGTCTTCACTTACCATAATATCCATTCTCATACATACATGTCAATATATTAATTCTGACTGTAGTTGCTTTTATTATACGATTACATTCCCCATAATATATAACGTATACATCACTGTGTTGTTTCTATGTTTAGATACACAACTGTACATAATAAGTATACCTGATGAATCGATAGGAACTAGCAGTGGACTCTGGGACACTCTCCCACGATAACTCTCGCTCTACTGACGCTCTGTAGAGAGATGTAAAGAAAAAGGGGTGAGCATAACACGCTCAGTAAGGAAATCAGGCAAGCAAGTAGATATCCACACTATCTACTCAAAATAGTGCTATGCCTTGAAAACATTATTTCCTTAACTCACTTTAAAAGCATGTCTTGAAATATAATATATATGTACTTGTACAGAATAAATCCCATGTACAGAAATCATGCTTTATTTCTCAAAAGTAGGCATGTAGTGCAACACAATGCATTTATATATAAATCATGCCTTTATGTAAATCATGCCATGTATATTTAAATCACATATAAATATGGCATCAAATGATTCACAACACAAATCGGAGTCCGACCCATCCCTCAGGTCTGTCCGCAGTTTAAAGAAGTTAATCAATGTGATATAACATGTGAGACTCTGTGGTTTATGCAAATAGTATCCTGGATTATGATCATATCCGAAAAGAAAGTGTCCCAAGCCACATAGATCTAGATGTGCGGGGCCTCACTGCTGTAACGGGAGGATGGTCAGTCCAATGTCAACCGCCAGCTACGTAACACACGGTACAGCGTACCTCGTGCCACTCAGACACGATACAAAGTACCCCCGTGGACCCGTTCTCACGGCCAGAGTGCCTACCATAGGACTTAGCTCTCACTCCCGTGGAACTCATCAACATCACAGTCAGGGTGCCTAACATAGGTCTTAGCCCTCGTGCCTGTGGAAATATCATACCACGTCTATACCAACCTCATGCGGATATCCTCTCTAGCTATGACACACAGTCACGCAAGGTCTCAAGCATGGGTTTCAACATGTATTACATATCACATACAGTGTGCGTCTTGAGTGCGACTCACAGTCGTCACTCCGCTCAACACTGTTTCACATCATAAAATTCGACTCTAGTGCGAGCACTCTCTAGCAACTAGGTCAATGCATAGTTTATGTATTAAATCAAGTACGAGCAATAGCTCCCAGTACTATGTCATGTATAAACCATGAAAAATCGAGTACGAGCAACGCTCTAGCACTCTGTCATGCATATATCATTCAAAGCTGAGTACGAGTAAAACTCCAGTACTCTATCATGCATGTCATGAAAATCTAGTGCGTATCAAATCCAGCACTAATATTATGTGGAAAACATATGAATCCCAGTGCGAGCTGTGCTCTAGCACGATTCATTCTCACATAATATGATAGATGGCTATTTAAAAAGGGATTGTTTATAAAACATCAAAATCAGCACTCAAAGTGTGCTTAAGTCATATCAACCTTAAAATCATTAGCCCATCTATTTATTTTCATGCTAATAACAATTAAACACTCACAATAGCATTTTTCATGCTTTTTGCAACTTCTCACAAAAGTTGACTTTTTGACTAACTAGGGGCAAAATCATAATTTGCCACTATCGGGTCGCAATAATTATTATTCACTTTCTCTGACCCTCAGAGTTTTTAAGTGAATGCAGAAGCAGTTGAAAATACGTGCAGGTATCTCTAACTACTCGCAAAAGTCCCTTACCTCGGATCACATCTCGTGACCTCACTTCCTCGGTGCTGCTAAATCTCGCAGTCCGATCAGTTCTCGATGTAAACTTCGGAGCTGTAAATAACCATTCCTCAGGTTAATTATCATTTTCCTACTGTATTACACATTAATACAGTTTAATTTTCCCTTAATGGGCCTTAAAATCCTTAATGGGCCTTAATCTGTATTAAGCCCGTTTTCCACTTATTATTTCCCTTCATCAGGGTCTATCGACTCAGTGGGCCTATCAATACCCATTGGGCTTTATTCCAAGCTCTTTGGATAGCCCGTATATCATTTACGACATTTAATTCAAAATTTCGAATATAATTCACTAATACGGAATTTAATCGGAAATGCGTAAATTAAATCTTAAATACGCAATAATCACATAATTTATCGTAAATGAACTTTACTTACCCGAGAATATGCGATGGTACGCAAATCGAAGTTCGATCGGGCTTCCGTTCGGAATTTATCATCGAACTGCATAATTTATTATATTTAATTCCGGGTCAATTTCTGATTAAATATAATTTAAATAAATTCATCGGAAATCAAATCGGTCACTTTTGACCTCGTATCGACTTACCCGAAGTCCGGTGAAATCTCAAAAATTTTCCTTTTCCTTTTTCTTTCTTTTTCCTCTTTTTCCCCTTTTCTCCTTGGCTGAACCGGTCCGGTCCGGTTCAGCACAGAACCTTCTCCCCTGAACCGCCGACCGGTTCAGGCATCCTTTGGCCGTTTCGGCTTATTCCGTCCGGTTCCCGACGCATAACCACCGCCGTTCGGCGCGCCTAAGCCTGGGCAACACTCGGCTGGGCTTGATCGGGACCAAGCACCGCCGGTGGCCGCCGGATTCCTTCTTTTCCTCTGCGGCTTCTCCTCTTCGATTCGCCGGCGTCCGGAGTCGGTGGATGGCGTGACCGGTGCCGATGGGTGCGCACGGTCCTGCTCTTCCTTTCCGGCCGCTTGGCTGGCTGTGGGGTGGCCTGTGCTCGCCGTCCGGTGGCCTTCTCCCTCGGTCGGCTTCCACGCGTTTTCTCTGTTCTCTCTCCCCGATTTTCAATCTGTTTCTCTTTTTTTTTTTTATAATATATTTTTATTATTATTTTACTATAAAATAATAATAAAAATCCCATAAATATCCCATAAATATCCCAAAAATATCTCCAAAAATCATATTAAATTCATTTAATCCGTAAATGAATTTATCAGTCCGCTTTTACCTTTTCGGTATATTTTTTCACTACTTTTGGGCTCATTTTTCGAGGTAAAAATTCCGATAAATTCTAATAAATTTATATCTTGATCAATTGGACTCGAAATTAAATATTTTCCTCGATTTTGATCAAGATTCCTCAATTTCATATTTTTAATGAAATTCTCTTATCGAAATTATACCGAATGTCAGTCATTTGACCGTTTTACCCCTGCACTCGTTCGGGAATTAACTTAACCCTTATCTCGCTGTTATGTAGCTTACATGCATTTTTAATTTATCAAATTGTCGATTGCATGTTAGTAAATACTCTTCTTATGATTCAACTATAATTACATAGTGTTCATACACATAGGAATCATAAGGAAATAAGCTACAAAAATTCGGGTCTGACAATCCTCCCCCACTCAAAAAAATTTGGTCCTCCAAATTAGAACCAAGTCAGTCCTCAAATAGGTGAGGGTACTTCTCTCGCATCAGACTCTCTAGCTCCCAAGTAGCTTCCTCTGAAGTATGATGCTGCCAGAGAATCTTCACTAATCCGATGGTCTTCGATCTCAATACCTTCTCCTTCTTATCCAATATCCGAATCGGTCTCTCTACATATGACAAGTCCTCTCGGAGCTCCAAAGGCTCGTAACTAATCACATGTGACGGATCCGGGTGATACTTCTGAAGCATCGATATGTGGAAGACGTTGTGGACACCTGATAAGTCCGGTGGCAATGCCAACCTATATGCCTTATCTCCCACTCGATCAAGTATCTCAAAGGGTCCAATATAGCGAGGATTTAGTTTCCCTCTCTTCCCAAATCTCGCTATGCCCTTGGAAGGAGAAACTCTCAAAAATACGGATTCACCAACTGCAAACTCTAGTGGCCTACGTCTCCTGTCAGCGTAACTCTTCTGTCTGCTCTGAGCTGTCCTCAGTCTCTCTACTATCAAGCGGACGTCCTCAGATGCTTGCGTAACCAAGTCAGGAGCAAAAATCTTACGGTCACCCACTTCTTCCCATCCAATGGGGGAACGACATCTACGGCCATACAAAGCCTCATACGGTGCCATCCCGATACTCGAATGATAACTGTTGTTGTAGGCGAACTCGGCTAGTGGTAGGTGGTCATCCCAGGAGCCTCGATGGTCTAGCACACATGATCTCAACATGTCCTCCAGAGTCTGTATAGTCCTCTCTGACTGACCATCTGTCTGAGGATGGAAAGCGGTGCTCAAACTCAACTGGGTTCCCATAGCTTCCTGAAAATGTCCCCAAAAGTGGGATGTGAAGCGGGAATCCCTATCAGAGACTATGCTCACTGGTACACCGTGTAACCTCACTACCTCGCGTACGTACAGTTCTGCTAACGAACTCAGAGTATCGGTAGCTCTCATAGCTAGGAAGTGGGCTGACTTCGTCAGTCTATCAACGATCACCCATATAGCATCGTGATTCCTGCGGGTCCTCGGTAAACCCATCACGAAATCCATGGTGATATGCTCCCATTTCCATGTCGGTATAGGTAGAGGCTGCAACAATCCTACAGGTTTCTGATGCTCTACCTTCACCTGCTGACATACGAGACACTTTGCCACGAAGTCTGCTACATCTCTCTTCATACCTGACCACCAGTATACCTTCCGGAGGTTTTGATACATCTTGTTACTCCCCGGATGCAACGTATACCTCGACGAATGAGCTTCCGCCAATATCAATCTCCTAAGTCCTGGATCCTCGGGAACACACAATCTGCCTCTGAACCTCAGTAGTCCATCAGAACTCATCTCAAAATCAGTCACGGTGCCTTTCTGCATCTGACTACTCACATCCATACAAAATGGATCAGTCTGCTGAGCCACTCTGATCCTGTCCAACAGGTCCGGCTCCAAGCGTAGACTAGCATCACATAGCCTGTATCCATGTCAGAAGGCACGACTCCCAAACTGAGGCTGGCAAACTGCTCTAGCAAATCATGCTCCCTAACCATCATATACGATACCATTCCCAGGCTCTTCCTGCTCAAGGCATCGGCTACAACGTTAGCCTTACCCGGATGATAAAGTATCTCACAATCGTAGTCCTTCAGAAGCTCTAGCCATCTTCTCTGTCTCATGTTTAACTCCTTCTGCGAGAACAGATACTTGAGGCTCTTGTGGTCGGTAAATATCTGAAACTTCTCTCCATACAAGTAGTGGCGCCATACCTTCAACGCAAACACTACCGCTGCTAGTTCCAAATCATGGGTCGGATAGTTCTTCTCATGATCCTTCAGCTGTCTGGATCCGTAAGCAACTACCTTCCCGTCCTGCATCAATACGCAGCCCAGTCCCTGATGCGAAGCATCGGTATATACTGCAAATCCTCCTGAGCTGGTAGGGATAGTGAGAATCGGAGCGGTGGTCAATCGACGCTTCAACTCCTCAAAACTCTTCTCACAATCCTCGTTCCATATGAACGGTGTACTCTTCCGAGTAAGACGTGTCAACGGAGCAGCCAACTTCGAAAATCCCTCAACGAATCTCCGATAGTATCCAGCTAAACCCAGAAAACTCCTGATCTCGGTGACTGTCTTCGGCTGTTCCCACTGAACTACAGCCTCTATCTTGGATGGATCAACTGATACTCCATCTCTCGATATGACATGTCCCAAAAACGAGATCTGTGACAACCAAAAGTCACACTTGCTTAGCTTAGCATATAACTCATGCTCCCGTAACGTCTGCAACACGATCCTGAGGTGCTCCTCATGCTCCTCCTTGGATCTCGAATACACTAATATGTCATCGATGAAGACGATAACAAACTGGTCCAAGTATGGCTTGAACACATCGTTCATCAAAGCCATGAAAGCAGCTGGAGCATTCGTCAATCCGAATGGCATAACCAAGAACTCATAGTGGCCATATCGGGTACGAAATGCTGTCTTGGGTACATCTCCACTCCGAACCTTCAGCTGATGATACCCAGACCTTAGGTCAATCTTGGAAAAGACCTGTGCTCCCTGTAGCTGATCTAGCAAGTCGTCAATGCGTGGAAGGGGGTATCTATTCTTGATGGTGGCCTTATTCAACAATCGGTAGTCTATACACAATCGGAGGCTCCCATCCTTCTTCCTCACAAACAAAACCGGTGCTCCCCAAGGTGAAACACTCGGTCGTACAAAACCCCTATCCAACAGTTCCTGTAACTGTCTCTTGAGCTCCTCCAGCTCAACTAAGGCCATGCGATATGGTGGTCTCGAAATAGGCTCCGTACCAGGTACCAGATCTATACAGAACTCCATCTCTCTGTCTGGTGGTAACCCTGGCAATTCATCCGGGAAAACATCTGAGTACTCACTGACCACAGTGATATTTGCCAACTCCGGATGTGCCTTATCCATATCTACCACGTACGCAATGAAACCTTGATATGTTGAAGGTTTTCTAAATCAGAAGTCATGTAATAATCATATCTACTCCTTTCATTTATCTTTATTAAACTTTACAACATATCTAGTAGGGTTGGGAAACATAACTGTCTTAGCGTAACAGTCTAAAACAGCATGGTTTGCAGATAACCAATCCATTCCTAATATTATATCAAAGTCGCTCATACTTAGTAATATTAGATTGGCTGTCATCTCCTTATCCCCTACTCTCAACTTGCAGTCATTATATACATATTCTACAACTTGACTACTATCCATAGGCGTACTGATTAACATCATCATACATAAATGTGTACGCTCTACATGTCTCTCTAATTTACATGCAAATGAAGGCGATACAAAAGAATGCGTGGCACCAGGATCAATTAAAACATATGCTTCAATATCATAAATCAGGATGTTACCTCGAATCACATCTGATGAAGCATCAGCTGTCCCCTGGTCCAAAGCATGTACTCGCCCTTGACCCATCACTTGTTTCCCTTCTCCTCTGCCGTGGCTCTACCTCTCTGAGTAGACGTACCAGCTGGGGTTCTATCAAACTCCCTGCCCCTCTGTGGTGCAGTCGCATATGGCAATGGGCAATCTCTAGCCAGATGCCCCTGTTTCCCACATCGGAAACATACTATAGCACCCTGTGAACACGGCCAATCTCCATGGAATCTGCCGCATCTTCTGCACTGATCTGCAGCAGGTCTCGGTCCTCCTATCATAATGCCCTTCGCTGGGGCTGCAGTCGGATAAGCAGGAGATCTAACATATCTATCTCGTGTCCCCTCTATCCGTGATCTCTTACCGAAGGGTTTCTTCCCCCCTCGATAACTAAAATCTCTAGCCGGCCTCTTCTTCTGCAAGTCTTGGCTACGGCTAAACTTCCCAAACTCGGAAGCATTCCTCTCATAGTCCTGCTCACATAGTTGCGCCCTGCGCACTGCCTCCTCATAGGTCACTATGTCCAGCGGAACCAACTTGGACCGTAGCACCGGTCTCAACCCGTCGATAAACCTGTGGACCTTCCTGGTCTCACTATACATAGTATCCGGGTCGTATCTTCCTAGGGATAGGAATCGAGTCTCATACTCGTCCACCGATAAACTCCCCTGGTTGAGTCTCAAAAACTCTGCCTGTAACTTCCGTTGTGCGGTGTCAGGAATAAACTGCCTCCTAAAGGCCTCCCGAAATATATCCCAAGTGATATCCGTGTGTCGGGATCTCAATATAGGTCTAGTGGACTTCCACCAATGCTCTGCAGCTCCCTTCAGTAGGAACGCAGCAAACGCGACTATCTCCGAGGTCGTACACTCGAAGAATCCATAGAGCTTCTCTAGCTCTGCCAACCACTCCTCAGCAGCTACGGGGTTCTTGACCCCACTAAATGATGAAGGTCCAAACTTCTGGAACTCCCTCAACCGATGCAAGTCACATCCATATCCTAATCCACTGCCACCCGAAACCGGTGGGGGTGTAGGAGTATCTACTGTCCTCTGTGCATCAGCTGTCTGCGTAGGTGTATCAGGGGCAACTGCCTCTCCAGTAGCAGCTCCTGCCTCCTGTCTCTGCCTACCTGGCATCGTCTGTGCCAGTATCTCAATAATAGTCTCGAGACCACGCTCTAATCTCGTGAAGCGCGTCTCAGCACAATCGGGTGCCTCAGTAGCACCTGCAGTCTCATGCGTATGTAATGGTCCGGCAGCGGCTCGTCCCTCGGGTCTCTCCCCCCGGCCTCGAGCCCTACCTCTCATACCTCTACCACTACGCGTAATTGCCATATAGGCAAGGTCCCTGCATTCTTAATAATGAATCAGTCCATTTCCTATCTGGTATACACAGTTATATCTAAACACAGCACAGTACTATGGGGATGTACACTTTCCTATTTTCTAACACCGACTCACATCAGACCAACCTCTACTCTGATACCATCCTGTCAGGACCCCAGTTTCAATCCTTGACTTTAACCAAAAACCACAATAAATTTTTCGCATTTTTAACTTACCTTTCCTCTCTTCACTGGTTGGGCTGTGATTCGATGTCAGAGTCTTCACTTACCATAATATCCATTCTCATACATACATGTCAATATATTAATTCTGACTGTAGTTGCTTTTATTATACGATTACATTCCCCATAATATATAACGTATACATCACTGTGCTGTTTCTATGTTTAGATACACAACTGTACATAATAAGTATACCTGATGAATCGATAGGAACTAGCAGTGGACTCTGGGACACTCTCCCACGATAACTCTCGCTCTACTGACGCTCTGTAGAGAGATGTAAAGAAAAAGGGGTGAGCATAACGCGCTCAGTAAGGAAATCAGGCAAGCAAGTAGATATCCACACTATCTACTCAAAATAGTGCTATGCCTTGAAAACATTATTTCCTTAACTCACTTTAAAAGCATGTCTTGAAATATAATATATATGTACTTGTACAGAATAAATCCCATGTACAGAAATCATGCTTTATTTCTCAAAAGTAGGCATGTAGTGCAACACAATGCATTTATATATAAATCATGCCTTTATGTAAATCATGCCATGTATATTTAAATCACATATAAATATGGCATCAAATGATTCACAACACAAATCGGAGTCCGACCCATCCCTCAGGTCTGTCCGCAGTTTAAAGAAGTTAATCAATGTGATATAACATGTGAGACTCTGTGGTTTATGCAAATAGTATCCTGGATTATGATCATATCCGAAAAGAAAGTGATCCCAAGCCACATAGATCTAGATGTGTGGGGCCTCACTGCTGTAACGGGAGGATGGTCAGTCCAATGTCAACCGCCAGCTACGTAACACACGGTACAGCGTACCTCGTGCCACTCAGACACGATACAAAGTACCCCCGTGGACCCGTTCTCACGGCCAGAGTGCCTACCATAGGACTTAGCTCTCACTCCCGTGGAACTCATCAACATCACAGTCAGGGTGCCTAACATAGGTCTTAGCCCTCGTGCCTGTGGAAATATCATACCACGTCTATACCAACCTCATGCGGATATCCTCTCTAGCTATGACACACAGTCACGCAAGGTCTCAAGCATGGGTTTCAACATGTATTACATATCACATACAGTGTGCGTCTTGAGTGCGACTCACAGTCGTCACTCCGCTCAACACTGTTTCACATCATAAAATTCGACTCTAGTGCGAGCACTCTCTAGCAACTAGGTCAATGCATAGTTTATGTATTAAATCAAGTACGAGCAATAGCTCCCAGTACTATGCTATGCACAATATCAAAATCAAGTACGAGCAATAGCTCCCAGTACTATGTCATGTATAAACCATGAAAAATCGAGTACGAGCAACGCTCTAGCACTCTGTCATGCATATATCATTCAAAGCTGAGTACGAGTAAAACTCCAGTACTCTATCATGCATGTCATGAAAATCTAGTGCGTATCAAATCCAGCACTAATATTATGTGGAAAACATATGAATCCCAGTGCGAGCTGTGCTCTAGCACGATTCATTCTCACATAATATGATAGATGGCTATTTAAAAAGGGATTGTTTATAAAACATCAAAATCAGCACTCAAAGTGTGCTTAAGTCATATCAACCTTAAAATCATTAGCCCACCTATTTATTTTCATGCTAATAACAATTAAACACTCACAATAGCATTTTCCATGCTTTTTGCAACTTCTCAAAAAAGTTGACTTTTTGACTAACTAGGGGCAAAATCGTAATTTGCCACTATCGGGTCGCAATAATTATTATTCACTTTCTCTGACCCTCAGAGTTTTTAAGTGAATGCAGAAGCAGTTGAAAATACGTGCAGGTATCTCTAACTACTCGCAAAAGTCCCTTACCTCGGATCACGTCTCGTGACCTCACTTCCTCGGTGCTGCTAAATCTCGCAGTCCGATCAGTTCTCGATGTAAACTCCGGAGCTGTAAATAACCATTCCTCAGGTTAATTATCATTTTCCTACTGTATTACACATTAATACAGTTTAATTTTCCCTTAATGGGCCTTAAAATCCTTAATAGGCCTTAATCCGTATTAAGCCCGTTTTCCACTTATTATTTCCCTTCATCAGGGTCTATCGACTCATTGGGCCTATCAATACCCATTGGGCTTTATTCCAAGCTCTTTGGATAGCCCGTATATCATTTACGACATTTAATTCAAAATTCTGAATATAATTCACTAATACGGAATTTAATCGGAAATGCGTAAATTAAACCTTAAATACGCAATAATCACATAATTTATCGTAAATGAACTTTACTTACCCGAGAATATGTGATGGTACGCAAATCGAAGTTCGATCGGGCTTCCGTTCGGAATTTATCATCGAACTGCACAATTTGTTATATTTAACTCCGGGTCAATTTCCGATTAAATATAATTTAAATAAATTCATCGGAAATCAAATCGGTCACTTTTGACCTCGTATCGACTTACCCGAAGTCCGGTGAAATCCCGAAAATTTTTCTTTTCCTTTTTCTTTCTTTTTCCTCTTTTTCCCCTTTTCTCCTTGGCTGAACCGGTCCGGTCTGGTTCAGCACAGAACCTTCTCCCCTGAACCGCCGACCGGTTCAGGCATCCTTTGGCCGTTCCGGCGTATTCCGTCCGGTTCCCGACGCATAACCACCGCCGTTCGGCGCGCCTAAGCCTGGGCAACACTCGGCTGGGCTTGATCGGGACCAAGCACCGCCGGTGGCCGCCGGATTCCTTCTTTTCCTCCGCGGCTTCTCCTCTTCGATTCGCCGGTGTCCGGAGTCGGTGGATGGCGTAACCGGTGCCGATGGGTGCGCACGGTCCTGCTCTTCCTTTCCGGCCGCTTGGCTGGCCGTGGGGTGGCCTGTGCTCGCCGTCCGGTGGCCTTCTCCCTCGGTCGGCTTCCACGCGTTTTCTCTGTTCTCTCTCCCCGATTTTCAATCTGTTTCTCTTTTTTTTATAATATATTTTTATTATTATTTTACTATAAAATAATAATAAAAATCCCATAAATATCCCATAAATATCCCAAAAATATCTCCAAAAATCATATTAAATTCATTTAATCCGTAAATGAATTTATCAGTCCGCTTTTACCTTTTCGGTATATTTTTTCACTACTTTTAGGCTCATTTTTCGAGGTAAAAATTCCGATAAATTCTAATAAATTTATATCTTGATCAATTGGACTCGAAATTAAATATTTTCCTCGATTTTGATCAAGATTCCTCAATTTCATATTTTTAATGAAATTCTCTTATCGAAATTATACCGAATGTCAGTCATTTGACCGTTTTACCCCTGCACTCGTTCGGGAATTAACTTAACCCTTATCTCGCTGTTATGTAGCTTACATGCATTTTTAATTTATCAAATTGTCGATTGCATGTTAGTAAATACTCTTCTTATAATTCAACTATAATTACATAGTGTTCATACACATAGGAATCATAAGGAAATAAGCTACAAAAATTCGGGTCTGACAAGTACGTTGTACCGTGTTGAGATTGTGATATGCCATCTTCGGACGATGTTTAGATCTGCTATGGACCGGCAGGTTGGACTTGACCCACCTCCCATGTGGAAGCAGATAGAGGTGATATCCCGCACACTTGATCAGTGTATCCTGGGATCACAGGATATGGCCATAGTACTAGGAGATTTCCCTGTAATATTACCTATCTCACATGTCTTTTGTTTTATGAATAAATCCATGTTTGAATGCTTTGTGGGTCAGGATAGTCTAAGGGACGGGCTGAGTCCTGACAAGTGTTGATTTTATAGAAATGAGAAAGCATGATAATGGCTTTAAAGTGCACCGATGCATGACGATTTTCCATGCCTTATGAATTAAATATGCATGATGATTTTCCATGCTTTGAAATTGATTTGTGCACTGAATTAAATAGCATGATTTGCTTTACATGCCATTAACACAACCATGAACTAATGCTTTTGAGATGTGAATGAGAAACTGTATGGTTTTGAGCATGGCATCACGATCACATAAATAGTCCAGTATCTACCTTTTCGCATGATTGCCTTACTGAGCGTGTTGTTTGCTCACCCCCCTTATTTTCAGAGCATTGAGTATAGACTGAGGGCGACTGGAGGATTCTTTTGTACCACTGTATCCCATCACAAAAGGTATACACACTTGTAGAATTTTGTATCTAAACTTGTCATAGCACAGTAGCATTTTGAATGTAACCATTAGAGATGTAAAGCAATGTAAGCACATGTAAACAACAAACTCTGATTTATTTATACAAGTGTTTACTTCTAAACTATAATGCAAATTAAATTGGTATGGTTAGATGAGATAGACATTGACATACAGCCCAACTGTTGAGAGTGTAGCTATTCATGATCGGAGTAAGGTAAGAATGAAATATTAATTAATATCTGAAAAGAGAAAAATTTGTGCTGATTTTTGGTAAGTTAAGGGTCGTGACACTTGGAATGGTCCAGCTCCTCGGGGATGCAACTTAGTTCGTCACTGAGTAGGAAACCTCTCCTTTCTCATATGTACCCAAACCCAATCAGCAGGTTCAAAGACTACTTTCTTGCAATGCTTATTGGCTTGGGTGGTATACTACTCAGTCTTCCTTTTAATAGCTTGACGCACTTTCTCATGGAGTTGCTTCACAAACTTAGCCTTCTATTCTCCATCTAAGTTACTCTGCTCGGTACTAGGTAATGGCAATAAATCCAAATGAGTAAAAGGATTGAAGCCCTAAACAACTTCGAATGGAGAGCAACCCGTAGTTGAGTGGACACTGTGGTTATAGGCAAACTCAACATGTGGCAATCATTCTTCCCAATTTTTCAAATTCTTTTGTATGATAGACCTCAATAATGTAGATAGGGTTCGGTTGACCACCTCAGTCTGTCCATCAGTTTGGGGGTGACAAGTGGTGGAGAATAACAATTTTATTCCTAATTTTCCCCATAACGTCTTCCAAAAGTAACTAAGGAACTTGACATCACGATCGGAGACAATAGTCCTTGGCACACCATGTATATGTACTATCTTTTTGAAAAAAGGTCAGTGACATTGCTCGCGTCATCCGTCTTGTGGCAAGCAATGAAATGAGCCATCTCGGAGAACCTGTCAACCACAACAAAAATAGAATCTCTACCATGTTTTGTTCTAGGCAAGCCTAAAACAAAATCCATAGGGATATATTAGTCCACAGAGTAGTAGCAATGGGTAAAGGAGTATATAGGCCATGATTATGAACTCTAGATTTAGCTTGCCTACATGAAATGCATCTTTCACATAACTTCTCTACATCTCTCCTCATGTTAGGCCAAAAGAAGTGCTCATGCAAAACATCTAGAGTTTTCCTAACTCTAAAGTGACCCATTAACCCTTCAATATGGACTTCTCTAACTAACAGCTCACGCAAAGAACTCCTAGGCACACATAACTTATTCTTTCTAAATAAGAACCCATCATGCCTATAGAACTTGCCAAAACCAAATGTAGCAGATACATCATAAACATTACCAAAATTAGCATAATTAGCATATTGGTCTTTGATATACTCAAATCCTAAAAGCTTAGCATTAAGAGTTGTGATAAGAGTATACCTACGAGACAACGCATCAGCTACAACGTTCTCTTTACCTTTTTGTACTTGATCACGTACGCGAACACCTCAATTAACTCCATCCACTTGGCATGACGCTTGTTCAGCTTACTCTGTCCTTTCAGATGCTTCAAGGACTCATGATCGGTGTGGATGACAAATTCTTTGGGCCACAGGTAATGTTCCCATGTCTCCAAGGCCCTCACTAACGCGTAGATCTCCTTGTCATATATAGGATAGTTAAGTGTTATCCCACTTAACTTCTCATTGAAGAAGGCAATTGGGCATTTTTTTGCATAAGCACAGCTTCAATTCCTACACCTGAGGCATCACACTCAATCTCAAAAGTTTTAGTAAAGTCAGGCAGAGTTAACAAAGGAGCAGAACAAAGTTTATCCTTTAGCAAATTAAAAGCATGCTCGTGTGAATGACCCCAATGAAATGCAACATTCTTTTTGACCACTTCGATCAAAAGTGCGGCTATAGTGCTAAAGTCTCTAACGAATCGATAATAGAAACTAGCTAAGCCATGGAAACTACGCACCTCAAAAACAAACTTAGATACAGGCCAATCTCTAATTTCCTTTACCTTCTCATCATCAACAAAAATGTCATGTGAAGAAACTACATACCCAAGGAAAATAACCTTATCAATGCAGAATGTACATTTCTTAGAATTGGGATACAAACTTTCATTCCTCAAAACAGTAAGAACATTCCTAAGATGCTCAACATGCTCCTGTAGACTCTTACTGTAAATCAGAATGTCATCAAAATAGACAACCTCATACTTATCAATGAAAGCACGTAAAACATGGTTCATTAAGTGCGTGAAAGTACTAGGGAGTTAGTCGAGCCAAAAGGCATAACTAACCACTCATAAAGACCATGTTTATTCTTAAATGCGGTTTTCCATTCATCACCTTCTTTCATACGAATTTGGTGATATCCACTATTTAAATCAATTTTAGAAAGTATGTATGCACCATGCAACTCAACGAGCATGTCATCTAGCCTAGGAATAGGATAGCGATACTTTACAGTGATTTTGTTGATGGCTCAACAGTCAACACACATCCTCCACGTCCCATCCTTTTTAGGAACAAGCAATACGGGCACGGCGCATGGACTCATGCTCTCTCTCACGTAACCTTTCCTCATGAGCTCCTCAACTTGCCTTTGAACCTCTTTCGTCTCCTCTGGATTGCTTCTGTAAGTTG
Source organism: Firmiana major (assembly GCA_033439115.1). NCBI lineage: Eukaryota > Viridiplantae > Streptophyta > Magnoliopsida > Malvales > Malvaceae > Firmiana > Firmiana major. The sequence goes on from CM065905.1 coordinate 49,674,188, forward strand.
GGCGATTAGGTATGGCAGCTCTAGGGACAAGGTCAATCCGGTGCCCGATCATAGGAATCGGTGGTAGTCCATTTGGAATCTCCTCAGGGAATACATCCTCGAACTCCTGCAATAATGAGACAACATCAGTAAGCAAAGTATCATGAAGTTCAGTATTAATAAAACAAGAGTCTTTAAATAAGAGTAAAAAGGATAGGAGACTTAGCAATAAATGCAGTCTTCACATCTCAGGGGTTGGCATGGTAGCTCACTACTTTGCTTTCCTTGCTTCCCTTCTTTTCTTTAGCTAGCTTCCTTTGCTTGTCATGTTGCTCCTTCAGCCTTAATTGATCCTTGTAAATATCCTTGGGGCTAAGGGGAGCAAGAGTGATCTTCTTGCCATCTATAGAAAATGAGTAACGGTTAGTGTAATCGTCATAGATGATTCTCCGATCATACTGTCACGGTCTACCTAGCAACAAGTGGCTAGCTTGCATGGGTACCACGTCACACATCACTTTATCCTAATACCTTCCAATACAAAAAGGAACCAAGACTTGCTTCACCACGTTCACTTCACCACAGTCATTAATCCACTGCAACTTATATGGGCGGTGATGCTTAGTAGTGGGCAACTTTAGCTTATCAACAAGGTATGTGCTAGCAACATTAGTATAGCTCCCACCATCAATTATCACAGAGCATACCTTGTCACTAATATGGCATCTTGTATGGAAGATGTTCTCACGTTGTACCTCATCCTCAAACTTCACATGAGTATTAAGAGCACGTCTGGTAACAAGTGCTTCATCATAAGTAGCAAACTCAACATTTTCTTCTTCTTCAGCATCTTCTAACGCAGGCAACTCATCCTCAATACCAACATCAAAAAATTCACTCTCAACTTCTCCATTCTCAAGCATGAGCATCACTCTACGGTTGGGACACTGATAGGCAACATGTCCAAGACCCAAACACTTAAAACACTTAATGTCACGTGTTTTGCTCTGAGATTGTTGGGCAGGCTTAGTCTTGAGCTTTGGAGGGTCCTCAGATGTGAGACCCCGTATAAGTTTAACCTTGTATATATATGTAAATGAATTCATAAGTATGGTGATATACATGTAATGTGAAGTATATGTAATGTAAGTCCATAAGTTTAATGTACGCACATGTAATAAGAGTTGTGATTATACGTACAAGTTACATTATAAATGAATATGAAGAAATGGACTTAAACATGAGAAGAATGTGAGTAGAATGAAAAATGAGTAGTGTGGTAAAAATGGAAGGAAGATTGCATAAGTTATGCACTTCCATTTGGTCTATATGATGTACCTTTGGTTATACAAGGATTCCACACAAGTTTTAATAGGTACAAAGTAGGAATGGATGTCATTTTCAAGTCTCAAAGATGATTGGATAAGAAAATGATCATGGCAACAAAATGTATGAAGTTTAGTATGTGTTGTAAAAAAAATTGTAAAAAATCTAGAAATAAGAAGGCCAGATCGATCTCATAGGATGAGAGATTGATCTGTAAGAGCTAAAATGCTCTTATTTCAAGCTATGGAACAAGACAGATCGATCTCCAATGGAGCCAGATCGATCTCCTAAGCATTCTGTAAAATACAGATCGATCTTCCTCAAGACCTGATCGATCTCCTTCACCTTCTGTTTGAAGCAGATCAATCTCAAGCCTCGACAGATTGATCTTCTGCCTTCAAATGTCATGAAAAAGAGGGATTTTAAGAGGACCAGATCGATCTCTACCCAATACAGATCGATTTCATCAAGCAAATTCTATAAATATGGAGCAGTTGGATCTGTAATTTTTTGAGACAAAACCAATATTTTCCATTTCCAACCTAAAACCTAGCTTCTCACTCCTAAATCCATACATTTTTAGTAAGATTTGAGGGAAAGCTATTAGAGGCAAAGTTGTTCACATCAAAGAGAAGAACAACGTAGTTTGGAGGCATTTTCCCACTTGTTGGATTTAAGGAAACAAGGTGCATTTCCATTGGACCAAAGAGGAAATCAAGCTAGGTAAGTTTCTAATGTAAATACTCAAGTACATTATTTAGATATTGATTTTAGAGTTGATTGGTATGCATAGAAATGGTAGAAACTACCTAGAGTATAATGAATCCACCATGACCTAGAAAATGGTCTAGTGTGAGAAAGTGGAATGTGTTGAAATTAATGATGAATAGGATATCTTGAGGGGATAGTAGTGTTATGAGTATGATTTTAAGATATTGTTAATGAATAAATTGTGAGATTTACCAAAAGGGAAAAAATGTGGATTAAGGCATTGGTAAATGCATAGATGAATTATATTGACTAGCGAAGTCAAAATGTGAGTTAACAACATTAACTCAAGTGATTTGGATGAATGAATCGCAGCTCCCAAGGATACCCCGGAGCAAGGAGAGCTAAGAGCACAAGAGGCCAAGAGAAAAAGAGCCACACTCAAGTAAATTGAGGTAAGGAAATTCTGTGGACTCTTAGAGATATCTGTGCGTAATTTAGGCACTTAAATGCTTTGCTAGAATGCATGACATATTAGGAAATGATATTGGGTGATTGAAGAGTAAAAGTTGGGTGTTTGAGAAATGTGCATGAAAATAAAAGCATAATGCTTTGAAAAATCATGTTTTATTGCTTGTTAGTAAAGGATTGGTAGGTTGGCTAACATTTGAAATGAATTGCAAAAGAAATGAGTTGTTTTGGTTTGTTAACCATACTTTGCAAAGAATTAAGCCACCTATATTGTTTTCGTGAGAATGAAAGCGTCCTAGAGTATGACTCACACGAGATTTGATGTGTTTTATACGCATGAGTGCTAGAGCTTAGCTCGTACTAGTTTTCACATGGATTTCATACTAGTTTTGGCATGGTGCTTGGAGCATAGCTCGCATTAGATGCCCACCTTATTTGTTACCATGCTTGGAGCTTCAGGTAGACTTGGTGTCACACTGATTAAATAGGCTCGCATGTGCATTTTGAAAATTTGACATGATTCATAGCCGTGTTAGGAGCTTCGGGTAGACAAGAGGTCGTAGCGATTAAATAGGCTCACACGTGCGTTTTTTAGATATGGCGTGATATGCTGTGTTAATTTGGGTCCACGAAGTACGATGTACCGTGCAAGTAGCATGGAGTACGTTGTACCGTGTTGAGATTGTGATGTGTTATCTTCGGACGAGATCTGCTATGGACCGACGGGTTGGATTTGACCCAACTCCCGTGCGAAAGCAGATAGTGGTGATATCCCGTACACCTGGTCCGTGTAGCCGGTATCACAGGATATAGCCATAGTCCTAGAGGTTATTTCCCTTAGTGTGTTGCCTATCTCACATGTCTATTGATTTGTGAATAAATCCATGTTTGAAATGATTTGTAGGTCAGCACAGTCCGAGGGAGGGGCTGAGTCCTGACAAGTGTTGGGTTGTTTTGAGATGTTGATTTGTTAATGGTTTTAAAGTGCACTGATGCATGATGATTAATGCCATGCTTTATTGTGACATGATGGTTAATGCCATGCTTTATTGTGAAATATGCATGATGATTTATACCATGCTTCGAATTGAATTATGCACTGGATTTTAATAGCATGAATGTTTTACATACCATTAACACAAGCATGAACTCATATTTTGAGAAATGATGAAATGTATGTTTTGAGCATGGCATCACGTAGATAGTGTCATATCTACTTGTTCGCATTATTGCCTTACTGAGCGTGTGGTTTGCTCACCCCCCTTATTTTCCACTCTCTACAGAGACTTGAGTATCGATTAAGAGCGACTGGAGGCATTCCCTTTTTGGTATCCATTGTATCCCATCGTGTAAGGTATACACACTGATGTAATTTTGTATCTAAACTTTCGATAGCACAGTAGCATTTTGTATGTAACTATTGGGGATGTAAAACAATGTAAACACATGTAAACAACTCTGATTTATTTATACAAGTGTTTACTATGAATAATATGCAAATTGAATTAGTATGGTAGAATGAGTTAGACATTGACACATAACCCAACTGTTGACGAGGGTAGTTATTCACAATCGAGGTAAGGACGAATAATAATGATGCATAAAAATGTGAAAAATTTATACGTATTTTGGTAAGTTAAGGGTCGTGACAGAAGTTGGTATCAGAGCTTGCGTTGGTCTGACATGTGTCATGTCTAAAATACTTAATAAGTTGGAAAATTACATCCCCATGTTAATGTGTTTATGTAGATACAAATTGTGTGTATATCGATGGGTTGACTAAGAATTTGATGTGAATGTAGGTAATTGAGCAATTATGCCTAATACCAATCGCGGTAGAGGGACGAGGGCGCAAGTTAGAGGCCGTAGAGGTAGGCTTGGGGCTCGTTTTGAGCCAAAAACACAAGAGACTCAGGAAGAGATTGAGGTGCAGACTGAGTTTGAGCTTGTTCCACAGGGTCAGGAAGAGAGACCCGAGAGTACTGAGGCTCGCTTCACGAGGATTGAGTGGAGCATTGAGATGATCTTGGAGTTGGTCACTTAATCTTTACCTAGAGTTGGGCGCAGACAGAGTCCTGCTACAAAGGGTGATGTCGAGCAGGCAGCAGTACCTGAGGCACGGGCACAGCCGGCCCAAAGACCTAAGACGATAGAGACCCCTACACCCCCACCCGCACAGGATATGCCTACTCATGTTGCTACACCACAGGCTAGTAGAGGCTGAGGTTAAGATTGTGATTTGGACAGACTGCGGCAATTCCAGAAGTTCAGATCACCGTCTTTTAGTGGAGTTAAGGACCTAGTACCTGCTGAGGATTGGATAAATGAGATCGAGAAGCTGTATGGGTTCATTGAGTGTACTACTACTGAGATGGTAGCATTTGCCGCTTTTACGCTAAAGGGATCAACAGAACATTGGTGGAAATCCACCAGGCCTATTTTGAGAGCCCGACATACTGAGATCAACTGGGATGTGTTTTTGGAAGCTTTTCAGAGACAGTATGTACTGGATACCACATAGCGAAAGATTAAAATGGCATTTTTGGGACTGACCCAATGGAGCAAGACTGTGGATGAGTACAATACGACATTTATCTCCCTGGGCAGATATGATCCCAACACCATGAGTAATGAGGTCGAAAAGATCTAGAAGTTTGTGGATGGATTGAGACCGACCATCAAGTCTAGACTTGTTCTTTTGGATATACCGACCTATGAGGAGGTAGTGCGCAGGGCGTAATTGTGCAAGCAAGATGTTGATAGGATTGCCTTAGAGTTTGTAAAGGTTGGTAAGATGAGGGCAGATAGAAGAAGAAACCAATGATGGATAGAGGCTTCAGCTATAAGGGAAGCAAGAGATTTTCTAGAAAGAGGTCGAGGATCGAAGAGATCAGGGAGAGGACAGTTAATACTCCCATGTATCCGGCCATTGCTCTATCTAAGGGAATTGTGATTGGAGGGCCACGGCCTACGACAGAGCAGTGCAGTAAGTGTGGTAGGTACCATGGTACTCGACCATGCTATGGACATCCTGCAGTTTGCTTTAGATGTGGAAAATCAGGGCACATGATTAGGGATTACCCAGAGATGACAGAGAGAGCCTCACAGAAGGACAGGGAGCCAGAGAGATCTCCAGTTGGGACAGTTGCTCCAAGGAGGAGGGCTACAGCTGAGGAAAAGGGGAAGCAGGTAGTGGGTGTGAGCGGAGGACGAGTGCATGCACTAGACCAGGACACTGCGGATCAATCTTCGGATGTGGTTAAAGGTACCATCCAAATATTTGATTTAGAAGCATTTGTATTGTTTGATCTTGATGCCACGCATTCCTTTATATCGCCATCCTTTGCACATAAACTGTTGAAGCATGTAAAACCCACACTACTTGATAAAATGTTGATGATATCTACCCCTATGAATGACAATCAATTGACTGAGCATGTGTATAGGAATTGTAAATTAAGGATAGTAGGAAAACAAATGGCAGTCGATTTAATTTTACTAAATATGAGTAATTTTGATGTAATCCTAGGGATGGATTAGCTGGCTGTAAATCATGTTATTATGGATTGTCGTGCTAGAACCTTGATGTTTCAGGATTAGACAATCTTATTGTAAATTTTGATGATAAGAAATGAAATGACATGATCTTTATAAATGAGAAGAGCATGATTTTAATGCATAATGTTTGAGAGATTGATCTTGTTTATAAATTATATGTGTGTATGTGATGATTGTGTTACTAATGGCGGGAAGAATATTGTGAAGGGTTCATTGCTTATGTGATTGAGACGGATAAGGCACATCTGGAGTTGATAGACATTCCAGTGGTTAGGGAATTTCCAAATGTCTTCCCGGATGAATTACCAGGGTTACCTCCAGATAGGGAGATGGAATTTGGTATAGATTTGGCACCTGGTATAGAGCCGATATCCAAGCCACCATATAGAATGGCTCAAGTTGAGTTGGAAGAATTAAGGAAACGGTTACAGGAGTTGCTGGATAAGGGGTTTATCAGACCGAGCATCTCACCTTGGGGAGCACCGGTTCTATTTGTAAGGAAGAAGGATGGAAGCCTCCAACTGTGTATTGATTATCGATTGTTGAATAAGGCCACCATTAAGAATAAGTATCCCCTTCCATGTATCGATGACTTGTTGGATCAGCTTAAGGGAGCACAAGTCTTTTCCAAGATAGATCTGAGGTCTAGGTACCATCAGTTGAAGATACGAAGTGGAGATGTACCCAAGACAGCTTTTTGCACCTGGTATGGACATTATAAATTTATGGTTATGCCATTCAGGTTGACGAATGCTCCCGTAACTTTTATGTCATTGATGAATGAGGCATTTCACCTATATTTGGATCGGTTTGTTATTGTGTTTATTGATGATATTCTGGTGTACTCAAGATCTGGAGAGGAGCATGAAAGGCATCTAAAGATAGTGCTGCAGACCCTCAGAGAGAAGAAGTTGTATGCTAAACTCAGTAAGTGCGACTTTTGGTTGGAACAGATCTTTTTTCTAGATCACATAGTATCGAAGGATGGAGTATTAGTGGATCCATCAAAGATTGAGCCAGTGACACAGTGGCAGAGACCCTAGACAATGACAGAGATCGAAAGTTCTCTAAGTTTAGCAGGGTATTATCAAAGGTTTGTAGAGGAATTTTTGAGGTTAGCTGCTCCTTTGACACGTCTCACAAGGAATAATGTGGAGTATGTGTGAGATGATAAGTGTGAGGAAAGTTTTCAAGAGTTGAAGCGTTGTTTGACTACAGCTCCGATACTCACCATTTTGACCAGTTAGGAGATTTTTCGGTGTATAGGGATGCTTCACACCTAGGACTGGGCTGTGTATTGATGCAGGATGGGAAGGTAGTAGCCTATGGATCAAGACAGTTAAAGGATCATGAGAGGAACTACCCGACTCACGATTTGGAGTTAGCGGCCGTAGTGTTTGCATTGAAAATATGGCGTCACTACCTCTATGGTGAGAAATTTCAGGTTTACACAGATCATAAGAGCCTTAAGTACCTGTCCTCGCAGAAAGAGTTAAACATGAGACAGATGAGATGGCTCGAGCTGTTAAAGGATTATGATTGTGAGATCCTGTACCACCCGGGCAAAGCAAATGCAATTACTGATGAGTAGGAAGCATATCGGGTTGGTGTCATTCATGATGGTTAGGGAATACGAGCTGTTGGAATAGTTCACGAACCTCAGTTTGGATATGACCCTGCCTGACACTGATAGTGGATTTATGATAGCTAGCCTGCAGTTGGAACCGGATCTGGTAGATCGAATCCGACAGGCTCAGCGAGTTGATCAGCAGTACAGTGATATTGTCAGGCAGATACAAAGAGGTGTAGACACGGACTTTGAGTTGAGTTCTGATGGATTGTTGAGGTTCAGAGGTAGATATGTGTTCCTGATGATGCAGAGATTAGAAGGTTGATCTTGACAGAGGCTCACTCAACGAGGTATACGATACATCCGGGGAGTACTAAGATGTATCAAAACCTACGAAAAGTTTATTGATGGTCTGGGATGAAAAAGCACATTGCTGAATATGTTGTTAAGTGTCTCGTTTGTCAGCAGGTGAAGGTAGAGCATCAGAAGGCTGCAAGGTTATTGCAACCTCTACCAATACCGACACAGAAGTGAGAGCATGTCACCATGGATTTTGTGATGGGATTGCCGAGGACCCGCAGAGGTCATGATGCCATATGGGTGATTGTGGATCGGTTGACGAAATCAGCCCATTTTCTATCTATAAGAGCTACCGATACTCTGAGCCAGTTAGCGAACTTGTATGTGCGCGAGATAGTGAGGCTACATGGAATTCCAATGAGCGTTGTTTCTGATAGGGATGCCCGCTTCACTTCCCACTTCTGGGAATGACACGCCCTAAAGGTATTGTCCGCAAGTGCACAGGTCGTACAAGTAAAAATGGGATTTGAGTCTCGGAATTATCGTCCCACAGAGAAGTTGATCAGCCTAATTAAGTACCGATTAATCTTACCCTAAGTATATTCTAGTGATAATTCTATTTTTTTATAGAATTAATTGTGCTTAAATTCCTAATTATTTATTTAATCCCCATATTATTTTATTAATAATCCCCTTTATTTAATTAAAATTCTTTAATGTGCAGGTAAATTAAATCAGGATGAAACTTAGTCGTTTCAGTCAAAATTGGGCTGAAATCGGGCTAAAGGAGACTGGACCACTTCCAATTTGCAGATCGAGTCATCAGTCGTCTGGACACACGTGATGCCAGGTGTCCGTATTTTATTTGCTCTGAAATGATAAGATCGAAGGACACCGTGCCAACCCTCTAGAAGACACACGCTGGGCCACATCGCACAGCTAATTGGACAAAAAGACTGATGACGTGAAAATATCTACTTTGCAGCAAATCAAATGAAGACAAGTGGCCAAACAATGCCAACTCATCTAGGATGAAAATTTACCATTGTACCCCTATGTTTGTGTATAAATAGAACATGATGGCAATTGAAAGAATGAAGTAGGAAAGTAGGGAAGTAAAAGTAGAAGTAGAAGAAGTAGTTTAGGAGTAGGGTAGAGTAATTTAAGAGTAGTTTTTAGAGTAATTTTTAGGGTAGTTTTTAAAATAGTCTTAAGTTTTCATGAGATTTTATTCTTCCTAGTTTTTCATGCTTTTCCCGTTGTTGGTAGTTGCCATTATCTTGTTTAATACTGTTCATGGCATCCTTATGATTATTTTTATTGAAGCAATTTTCAAGTAGTTTTTCTAATCTCAGTTCCACCTCTTTACTAATTAACAGTTTTCATAATGAACAACCCGATTACCACTGTTTCATTGTCATTTTCCTGCAACTTTATTATATTCAGTTTATCTTCCAAATTTCATTTAAGATAAAAAAAAATTATTGTTCTGTGTGAGGTTCTCTTGGCTAAGCATGCGGTTCTAGTCTGGCGATGGTGGTTGTTCCTAAGTTGCTGGCATAGTAGAACGGGGAAGGCTAAACCAAGAAAGAAGCAAGCAAGTGGCAACGATGATGCAGCTTGAAGCTGGTGGTTCAGTGAAGCAAGCAGGAGGTGGTGTGCCGAACTGTTGCGTGCTTACCTGGGAAGTGTGTTGGCTACAGTCGAGGCAGAGCTACATGGAGGCATAACACTGTCACAACAATGCTCTGTTCTACCCTGTTTCAAGTATATTGTACTGTTCATTCTCATTGCATTTCTCTTTAGTCTGCACTAATCTCTTTTTGTTGGCTACAGGTTTTCATTGATGCGTTCTTCAGTTTAGTTTTTCAGTTTTCAGATTCCTCTAATATTTTGAGTTAGTGTTAGATTAATATATTTAATGTTTAATTTTTCTATTGTTAATCAGTTTGATTTCTGAATCGGTTCCTATTTACTGGATCTTCTTCAGTTTGTTATTTTATCTTTTTCCACCTAGCTAAGTCCCTCATTCAATCTCACCATTTTTATACTGCCCTACAGATTTATTTTGATGTAGCATTTCTTCTACTTCACAGCTGAATTACAGTAGTTACTATTTTTACATGCAAAGGTTTAGTTTTCCTATATGTCTCATCTGCATTGATGTTGGACATGTTGTCTAAACTGCTGTAATGAGCATGAGTGGTGGCATGGCGGGTCGGTTTTAGTGCAGGAGGTGGTGCTGGATTCGTCTATACTGCTGCGTGATTATGCTCCCCTGGTGACCCTCTACTACTACGAGAATTGAAAGTGTGTTGTAGTATTGCAGTGCATAATCGTGTAAGATGATACTGTTGTCCAGGTGGTACCGAGTAGTGGACAAGTGCTGAAGTCTGCAGCATAATCCCAGGTTGTACACAGCAAGGCAGTACTGGAGGCAGTACATGTGTGAGAAAAATGGCCAAGCAAAACAATGAAGTGTGATTCTGAATGAACGTTTACTGCTTTGTTGGGATGTGCAGAGGCAATGCAGGGAATGACAGCTGAGGCAGACGGGGGCATAACAAGTTCCAGGAGAAGCAGCTGGCACGGTATTGAAGGGGTCAAACAGCAGCCTGAAGCAGCACGTGCAGTAGAGCAGCATCAGTGGACAGCCGAGAGGAATGTGCTGCAACAAAGGAAAAGGACAAACCGAAAGCAGAATCGGGACAGTAGCTGGGCATGTCGAGGACAGTGTAGCAGAGGCAGCAGTAGCACCTGGAGCACCTGGACAGCAGCTAGGAAAGAAGACAAAAGGCACGATAGCAACACCTGAAGCAGAGGACGAACTGTAGCAGTAAGCGGACAGAAGACTGGAACCGTGAACACTTGGAAATGGAATGAATTTGGGAAGATAATGAACAGTGACAAATCGGGACCACTTTAATGTTTTGCAATTTGTCTAAGGCCATGTTTGGCATATTTGCATTGTAGCTTTAATCCATTTTCATGCATTTTTAGAATAGTTTAAATCCAATTTAATTTGTTAGCATATGAAGTTATGATTTTAATTTTATTTGCAAGATTAGTTATAGTTCAATTTATTGATTAGTCTAGAACTTAGATTTAATAATGCCATTAGTTAATTTTTATCTTTATTAGAATTAATTTAGATTAAACTCAATTCATGCAATTTTTATTTTAAGTTTGTTTAAAGTTTAGTTTAATTAAATTTTATTGCTTTATTTTCATATTTGCATTTTATTTTAGTTGCGTTAATTCATTTTAACTGTTTTAATTTTCTTTTGTAGGTTATTTGCTTTTAATTGATCGAAGTACTGTAAGTAAATTTTGCTTGATTTTATTTCCTTTAGTTCTTATTATTTTATTGCTTTCCAGTATTTTTAATTAGCCTTAGTAGATCACCCTCATTAAGAATTCATAATTTGCTAGGGTATACCTAGGGTAAGATTAACCAGTAGTTAATTAGGCTAATCAACTTCTCTGTGGGACGATAACTCGGGACACAAATCTCATTATTACTTGTACGACCCGTGCACTTGCGGACAATACATTTAGGGCGTGTCATCTAGCAAATTATGAAATTAAAGTGGGTGATCTAATAAGGCTAATTAAAAATACTGGAAAGCAATAAAATAATAAGAACTAAAGAAAATAAAACCGAACAAAATTTACTTACAGTACTCCGAACAATCAAAAGCAAATAACCTATAAAAAAAATTAAAACAGTTAAAATGAATTAACGCAACTAAAATAAAATTCAAATATGAAAATAAAGCAATAAAATTAATTAAACTAAAATTTAAACAAACTTAAAAAAATGCATGTAGTTAAACTAACTAATAAACATGCAAATTAAACTAAACAAAAAACTAAAACTTCAAGTAACCTAAAGAATTTCTTAAAGCTAACTAAGAAATTAACTACCTAAAAAAAATTAATCCTAAATTAAATAAAACAAAATCAAAATAATGCATAAGAAATAATTTTTTTTTTCACTTTAAGCTGAAAAATTATAAAATGCATAAAATAACTCTACACCTAACTTTAATCCTAAATGCAAAAGGTTATCCAAAAAAAAAAGACTTAATCTTAGATTCTATTGCCTACAAAAGTGAAATATTAACCAAATTGTAGAACCAAACGCAGCCTTGCTCAGTTTTCCAACCAAGTGGTCTCGAGCATGTCACAGTTCACTGTCTTCATTGTTTGTCCAACGTCTCCAGGTGCTGTTGTTGTCCGCTTACTACTGCAGTTCGTCCTCTGCTCCAGGTGTGGTCTCGGTCTGCAGATGTTTGCTGCTCCTCAATGCCATTACTCAGCTGCCAGCAGTACATGTGTAATACCATTTGTTTGCTTCTGCTCTCGTATGCTTTTCTGCTGCATTGCATTGCTTCCGTTACCTGCACATTCATTAATACAACTGTTCATAAAGCAAAGAAAAGATCAACTAAGTTAAAACAAAAGCTACAATCATGTAGAATTAAAACACTTCAACAGAAAACATAACACAATGCTTGTAATCACTAGTTAAAGAATGAAAAGATGATGAACAATGAATGGAGTCTTGAACAGGGGAGAACAGAGGAGGCAACCTAACTTCTCTGTTCACTGCACTCGCGAATGCAAGCTTGGTTCTATACTGATGCTGACTGTTCTGCAAGCTTCAGCATTAAAAGGCTATTCATCCACACAGCATCAACGTCCGGAACATGCTTAGAAAACAACCGTTCGAGCATATTCCCGCAAGCATTACGCAGAAGCAAATGCTGGAATGATGAAAGTAATCTGTGTCAATCGGCACTATCAACTCTTCCGAATCCAAAGAGCCACCACAGCAAAGATATGAAATGAAACAATCTAGAAAATATAAAACAAGAATTGCAGGAAATGAAAATGCGCGAAAACAATAAATGAAAATTTCTTCTTTGAAAAAAAGTTGGTAACAAAACCAAATCCCATGCTTGAATTTATCTACTGAAACAGAAAAATAATTTGTTAAAAAGGGAAGAAGACTTGGCCACTGTCACCAGCCAAGTTTCTTACTTCCTCATGTCCAACAATCGGTGAATCCAAAGAGACGAAATAAAAATTAGATGAGATCATATGCAAACCGAGAACATGAATGAAATTGCTTTTTTATTTTTATTATTGAAATAAAATTATCCAAGACAATTGAAAAAACATAAAGAAAAATGGAATGAACAGTAAATCAACTTCTAAAGAAAAAAAACTATTCAGGAATTTTAAAGAAAGCTTGTAAAATTAAACTAAAAGCTATTCTACCCTAATTTTAGATCTGCTCCTAAATTACTTCTATTCTAACCTAGGCTACCCCCTTTTCAATTGACATCTTTTTCTATTTATACACACACTTAGGGGTACAATTGTAATTTTTTCATCCTAGATGAGTTGGCATTGTTTGGCCACTTGTCTTCACACCATTGGCTCGTTGAAAAATAATATTTCCATGTTATCTGTCTTGTTATCCAATTGGATGTGATAGGCTCGTGTTGTCTGCGTGATCCAATCTCGATTTTAGCTCAATTCTGGTCCATTTTCTACCGAAATATTCAAAATTCATCCGAATTTAATTTATCTACAAACATGAGAATTTTAATTAAATAAAGGGGATAATTAACAAAATAAATTGGGGATTTAAATAATTAATTAGGAAATTAAGCACAAATAATTTTAAAAATATAGAATTATCACACCCCCAAACTTGAGGTTTTGCTTATCCTCAAGCAAAACAAAATAATTGTAGGAATGACAAGTACTAAACACAATAATTTCCTCAATATTATCCTCCAAGAAAAAGTACAGACTATGAAATCAAAGAATCACAATTATAAGTCCAACACTCAGAATCATTCAATCATAAGTCCTAACCCAAATTGGACTCCTCGTGAGTGTGTGAAAAATGTCAAAGTCACTTCACAGTACATTATCTGGATTAGATTATGCAAACACAGTGAATGCAAATTCAATGACATGTGATCATTCCCATAAGTTTGCTTTTCACTTCTCTCTCCACTAATGTAGTCACACTTAACTAAAGATCAATAGGACTTCATTAAGCTTATAATGTAAGACTGGGGTTAAGGTATGATAAAGTCGATTTAGGTTTAATTACCCCTTAACATGCATTACTTTCAGGATCTTTAATGTAAGAGCTCTAATTATTCCCCCAAACTTATTTTATTTCACTAAAGATTTTATTCTATTTTTGTATTTTTCATCTTTCTTTTTTTCTTTTTCTTCTCTTTTTTTTTCATTTTCTTTTCATTTTTTTTGAACATTCACTATCACCAGATACCCATATGTACAAAGCTCAAAATATATCCCAATGACTTTCATGCTTTCAGGGTAGGGGATAGGAACAAAGTATTTAAGCTAAGGAAAATTATAAGCAGGTGTATTTACAGAGAAAGGCTTGTTTGGCCTAGATGGGTGACTAGGGATAAAGTATGAACAAGGATGGCTCGACAGGCTCAAACAATCCAAAGATGGCCTAAATCATCTCCCTAATTAAGTGTGATCTAATATTTCGCCTCGAGATTAGATCAAACAAATTCTAGAATATGATACACAAAATCAACTAAACACATGCAATCCTAGGTCCACATAAGCTTTCTCTAAATAAATATACCGATTCATGACATGACATGTGCATAAGATGAGAAAATCACAATCAAAATCAAGACAAATTCAAAAACTCAACTTCATGTTTTTCCTATAATCATGCTTCTTAGTCAATCAAAATCATACTTAATCATGGGGTCATATCATCGGAATATGGGAAAACTACATGCTAAGTACTAAATCATCCCAAAATCAAACAGTTTAAGCTCAGATTTTTAAAAAATTTTAAAAAAATTTTCAATTTTGCCCAAATTTTCAAAAAATGCTCAAGTAATATCCCCTCCCCCAAACTTAAAGTGCACAGTATCCTCAATGTGCAGATAATATAAACAATTAAACTCAAGAACATAGTACTCCCCTATCTGATGTTGATGAACAATCGAAGCTTGATTGAAAGCATAAAACTAGAAATTAAACCTGCAAAATAAACAAAGAAAGAAACAACAGAAAAGAAAAAAAGAAAAAGAACTATATACAAAGTGAAAAGAAGAATACAGCCACTTCAAATACAGCTAAAGAACACAACATTCAGCAGCAGTGCAAAGAGTAGGAGGATCAACCAGTGTGGTGATAGAATGTCGACAGTTAACTCCTCCTGAGCTCTATCTACTTCTTTCTTTCTCTCAGATATTATATGGTCAAGCCTTATGTCCTCCATCCTAAAACAGTTTTGAGAGTCATCAAGGAACTTTAAAGGTTTGAAAACATTAAATTTCACTTCCTGATCTAGGACTCTCATAGTCAACTCCCCTTTCTGTACATCAATTAAGGTTCTACCAGTCGCTAGAAAAGGTCTGCCTAGTATAATGGGGACTTCCCTATCTTCCTCCATGTCCAAAACAATAAAATCCGCAGGGAAAAAAAAAATTGTCCACCTTTACTAACACATCCTCAACGACCCCCTTCGGATATTTAACGAAACGATTTGCTAGCTGAAGGGTCACTGTAGTGGGCTTGACATCCCCTATTCCTAACTTCTGATAGATAGACAATGGCATTAAATTTATACTAGCTCCTAAATCACACAGAGCATTACCAAAGAATAAATTTCTAATAGTGCAGGGTATGGTAAAACTCTCGGGATCCTTGAGCTTGGGGGGTAATTTTCTCTGGATAATGGCACTACATTCCTCAGTTAATGCCACAGTCTCATAGTCTTCCAATCTCCTTTTCCTAGAGAGGATATCCTTTAGAAACTTCATATAACTTGGCATTTGCTCTAAAGCATCTGCGAAAGGAATGTTGATGTGAAGTTTCTTAAAAACCTCAAGAAATTTAGCAAATTGTTGTTCAAGCTTTTGGTTTTGAAACCTCTGAGGAAAAGGTACTGGTGGTCTAACTGGAAAGGATGTAGTGGTAACATGTATGGCATCAGAGGATGAGGAAGGCATTGAAGCAGAAGAAGGTATAGATGAAGAAACGCCTAGTTTTGTTTCCTTTGC
Source organism: Firmiana major (assembly GCA_033439115.1). Lineage (NCBI taxonomy): Eukaryota > Viridiplantae > Streptophyta > Magnoliopsida > Malvales > Malvaceae > Firmiana > Firmiana major. The sequence goes on from CM065905.1 coordinate 49,690,187, forward strand.
AGCCCGATCCTGATGTTCCTGCTCTTTCTGCGCTACTTCGTTAGAACCTATGTGTTTATCAACTATGGGTTGTTCAGGTCCAGACTTAACTTGTAGCTCATCTAGCTCTTTGCCACTCCTAAGAGTGATGGATCTAATATGTTCCTTACCCTCCTTTTGCTTAACAGGATTAACTTCAGTGTTATTAGGAAGGGTCCCTTGAGGACGTTGGCTAAGAGCACTAGCTATTTGTCCAACCTGAACTTCTAAGTTTCTTAATTGAAGCAGCTTGATTTTGCAGGATAGTCATGAACATCTCCTCTAATATAGGCTTCTTCTCAGCTGCTGGTACATGGTAGAGTTGGGGCTACATAAGTGGTGGTGGTGGTGGTGATGGATGATGTGGGTATGGGTGATGAGAAGGCAGATGAAATGGAAATTGTGGCTGTGGTGGTACCTGAACCGGTGGAGCTTGAAAACCAGAGAGTCCTACAGGTCTAGAGCTAGAAGTTTGCCCTTGGTTTTGGCTCCAGGAGAAGTTAGGATGGTTCCTGCACCCTGGATTATAGGTGCTTGAAAAAGGGTTGTTCTGTTGCGTTTGAGAAAGGGCAACATACTGAACGATTCTAAGTTAAGCAGACACCTATCTACAGAGTGGATACCACTACACAGTTTGCAGGAAAGAAAAGGACTTTGGACAGAATACACATGGTTAGGACTGGTAGGAGGATTATGTTGGGTACTGAGCGACTCTACCTTCTTCGTAAGGTTAGCAATTTGAGAGGTCAAGGTAGACAGTGTGTCGAGCTCATAAATACCCGCTGACTTCTTTGACAATTGTCTCTCCGAGGACCATATATAGTTATTAGCCGCCATCTTTTCTAACAACTCGTAAGCTTCCTCCTCTGTTTTACACATTAGCGCTCCACCCGCAGCAGCGTCAACAATGGTCCTATTTGGGCTTGTAAGTCCGTTGTAGAAGGTTTGGACTTGCAACCACAAAGGTAGGCTATGGTGAGGGCACTTCCTAAGAAGCTCCTTATATCATTCCCATGCTTCATAAAGAGATTTAGAGTCGTACTGGGCAAAGGAAGATATATTACTACGGAGTTGGGCCATTTTAGAGGGAGGGAAAAACTTAGATAGAAATTGATGGGCTAACTCGTCCCATGTAGAAATGGATCCTGGAGGCAGGGAGGTTAACCAGTGTCTCACCCTATCCCTAAGTGAGAAGGGGAATAATCTAAGCCTAAGCGCATCATCAGATAATCCATTATGTTTTAACATGTTGCACAAGTCCAGGAATTACCCAAGGTGAGCATGTGGGTCATCGTGTGGAAGCTCACTGAACTGTAAAGAAGTTTGGATCATCTGGAGGATTGCGGGCTTAATTTTGAAGTTATTTATAGGGACAGCTGGTGGCCTAATGCCGGAATAATATCCTCCAATAGTCGGCATCGCATAATCTCCAACGGTCCTGATTTCCCTATTTTCTGTCATAGTGCGTTGCAGCGGAGCTAATAATTTCCTAGAATCCTTTCGAATTTTTCTAAGAGTTCGTTCAATTTTAGGATCTAAAGGAAAGCAATCGAAACTCCTGGCTCTACACATGCAATCATCAGAAAGTCCTTAGAATTTTTTTTAATTAAAAAGAGAAAATTAACTAAACTAAACTAAGGATCTAAATATTTACAAACTAGAATTACACATAAGCATAATTTCACCGATATTAATTACTGACTAATTAAAACTTCCCCGGCAACTGCGCCAAAAACTTGACACGCCCTGAAGGTATTGTCCGCAATTGCACAGGTCGTACAAGTAATAATGGGATTTGAGTCCCGAGTTATCGTCCCACAGAGAAGTTGATCAGCCTAATTAAGTACCGATTAATCTTACCCTAAGTATATTCTAGCAAATTATGAAATTAAAGTGGGTGATCTTATAAGGCTAATTAAAAATACTGGAAAGCAATAAAATAATAAGAACTAAAGAAAATAAAACCGAACAAAATTTACTTACAGTACTCCGAACAATCGAAAGCAAATAACCTATAAAAGAAAATTAAAACAGTTAAAATGAATTAACGCAACTAAAATAAAATGCAAATATGAAAATAAAGCAATAAAATTAATTAAACTAAAATTTAAACAAACTTAAAAAAAATGCATGTAGTTAAACTAATTAATAAAAATGCAAATTAAACTAAACTAAAAAATAAAACTTCAAGTAACCTAAAGAATTTCTTAAAGCTAACTAAGAAATTAACTACCTAAAAAAATTAATCCTAAATTAAATAAAACAAAATCAAAATAATGCATAAGAAATAATTTTTATTTATTTATTTTTCACTTTTAAGCTGAAATATTATAAAATGCTTAAAATAACTCTACACCTAACTTTAATCCTAAATGCAAAAAGTTACCAAAAAAAAGATTTAATCTTAGATTCTATTGCCTACGAAAGTGAAATATTAACCAAATTGTAGAACCAAACGCAGCCTTGCTCAGTTTTCCAACCAAGTGGTCCCGAGCATGTCACTGTTTACTATCTTCATTGTTTGTCCAACGTTTCCAGGTGCTACTACTGTCCGCTTACAATTGCAGTTCGTCCTCTGCTCCAGGTGTGGTCTCGGTCTGCAGACGTTTGCTGCTCCTCAATGCCATTACTCAGCTGCCAGCAGTACATGTGTAATACCATTTGTTTGCTTCTGCTCCCGTATGCTTTTCTGCTGCATTGCATTGCTTCCGTTACCTGCACATTCATTGATACAACCATTCATAAAGTAAAGAAAAGATCAACTAAGTTAAAATAAAAGCTACAACCATGTAGAATTAAAACACTTCAACAAAAAACATAACACAGTGCTTGTAATCACTGGTTAAAGAATGAAAAGATGATGAACAATGAATGGAGTCTTGAACAGGGGAGAACAGAGGAGGCAACGTGACTTCTCTATTCACTGCACCCACGAATGCAAGCTTGGTTCTATACTGATGCTGACTGTTCTGCAAGCTTCAGCATTAAAAGGCTCTTCATCCACATAGCATCAACGTCCGGAACATGCTTAGAAAACAACCGTTCGAACATATTCCCACAAGCATTACACAGAAGCAAATACTGGAATGATGAAAGTAAGCTGTGTCAATCGGCCCTATCAACTCTTCCGAATCCAAAGAGCCACCATAGCAAAGATATGAAATGAAACAATCTAAAAAATATAAAACAAGAATTGCAGGAAATGAAAATGCGAGAAAACAATAAATGAAAATTTCTTCTTTGAAAAAAGTTGGTAACAAAACCAAATCCCATGCTTGAATTTATCTACTGAAACAGAAAAATAATTTGTTAAACAGGGAAGAAGACTTGGCCACTGTCACCAGCTAAGTTTCTTACTTCCTCATGTCCAACAATCGGTGAATCCAAAGAGGCGAAATAAAAATTAGATGAGATCATATGCAAACCGAGAACATGAATGAAATTGCTTTTTTTTTATTGAAATAAAATTATCCAAGACAATTGAAAAACATAAAGAAAAATGGAATGAACAGTATGTCACACCCCACTTCTGGGAACCCTTCTATCCATACATTCTCTACTACGGTTGGGCTGTGAGAAGATGCAATTACTAAAATTCATTCATTTACAGCGGAAGATTTAAATCTTTAATTCACACTCCCAAGTGTGTGTGTAGATATACAAAATCAATTGTATAAATACCATGTGCTTACATATCATCCCCATAATACTATTTACAATTCCAAGATATAACTGTACGATACAATAAATTAGATACAAAATACTCGTGTATACAATCTTATACCTTTGCGGAACTGTGGGAGCTATTCAACACAAAAGACCTAGAGACCACCGCTCTCTTACTTCTCAGTACCTGGAGGGGAAAAATAGTGGGATGAGCAAACCACAGCTCAGTAAGGAAATGTATGCTAGTAGGTAGATATCGTACTACCTACATAGCTCATGCATGTATAAACCAAAACCATGTTTTCAGTATAAATGGAAATATCATACGAAAAATGCATTTAAACATATTTTTCTCAATAGCATTTTCATGTCAATCAAATATGTCGAGCTTCCATTTAAAACATGCTCATAAATAGTGCCCTCACGACACAAATGTAAAATCAGAGATTTATCAAAAACACAAAATCTCTTTCTTCTCTTAATTCACTTTTTCTGCAAATCTCTTTCTTTTCTGAGATTATCTCTGTTTCTCGAATCTCTGAGACTGGCATGAAATTTTCGACAATCAAATATCCACGACATATGGCCATAGTCAGTGATCCCAAGCCTCACTGATCAGGTGTGCACAGGGCATCACTTCGCCTGAAGGGGAATGGGTCAGTCTTGCCCTCCGGCTCATCTCAATCAACCTCATCTCCTCGTATACTCATGGTAAAGATACGTCGTGTGTCATCTACGCGATACTCGTACTCACGTGCACCCAGCACGGTACATAGTATACCAACGGACAACTACACTGTTCTACATACGACCGTGGACCCAAGTCCATACTCCAACTCCGATGGACTTTTCATCCTAAACCATGTCTCATATACCAAGCGAGTAAACAGCGTGACACACAGTCATCGCAAGGCTCTAGCGCGGTACGAACTATCGTTAAGGCCCAGCCCGTTCAAATGGCCGTCGGCTGGTATCCCCTTGGGTCCCAGACCCCAAGGTTTACCTCAACTCAATAAAACAGGTGCGAGCAAAGTTCCCGCACTTTCTCAAAACCATCGTGCGAGTTAAAACTCCAGCAGGTACATCAAAGGCATTAAAACAGGTGTGAGCTAGCGCTTCAACACCAAATCTCATCTCAAAACTGATAGATGGCTATTTTCTCTTTTTAAAACTCAAAACATGTTTATTCATACAGCATGCCTCTTCATGCTAAAACATGTAAAGTTAGCCAACCTATCATCAACATTTCTCAATCATCAAGATCAATGTAAAATAGAGAAAAACATTGAAAACATGCATATCATGCTATTTCCTTACCCTATCCCATTTCTCAATACATATATACATCATAGTACTTTTCATGCTTCTATATCATTTCATAGAATTATAATATCGTACTAATTCTAGCAATATATCTACGAAATTGTTGTAAAATACGCACGAACATCTCTATAGCTAACACACAGTCCCTTACCTCGCTTTACTTGTGTGCAACTATCCTCCTCTATGCTTCTCGCGTTCTCATCTCGACTTGCTCCGGCGTATCATTCGAAATTGAAATTCATCCATCAAACACTTGAGTTAACATTTCTAACTCTTATTCAACTAAGCATTTATCCAATGCCTTAAATACACATTTTACCCCTTGTGGTAAATCTCATAATTTTATCCCAATATCAACATACCCAAACCATGCCCACAATATAATCATCCTCTCAAGATATCTCATTCATCATTAACACTTCTACATTCCACTTTCTCACACTAGACCATTTCTAAGTTATATTTATTTCATGCCATTCTAGGTAGTTCTACCCACAATGTGCACACCCAATTAACTTCATAATCATTAACTAGACCAATGTATTTGGATTTGTGCACTAGAACTTACCTCCTTGGATTTCCTCTTTGCTCCAATTAGAAATGCCCTTTATTCCTTCAATCCGTCAAATGGGGAAATGCCTCTAGACTATGTTGTTCTTCTCTTAGACGTGAACGACTTTGTCTCTAATAGCTTTTCCTCAAATCTTACTGGAAATGGTTGAATTTAGGAGTGAGAAAGCTAGGTTTTTGAGTTGAAGTGAAAAGAAATGGTTTATCCCAAAATCTGCATATCCAACTACTCCTATTTATAGATTTAACTTGATGAGATCGATCTTTCTTGGGTGGAGATCGATCTGGTCCTCTAAAAATCCCTCTTTTCTAAGACATTTTAAAGGCAGGAGATCGATCTGTCGAGACTTGAGATCGATCTGCTGTCGAACAGAAGCTTAAGGAGATCGATCTGGTTTTAGGGGAGATCGATCTGCTTCCAACCCGAGAGCTAAGGAGATCAATCTGATTCCTTTGGAGATCGATCTGCTCCATTCCATTACTCACATAAGAGCATTCTGGCTCTTCCAGATCGATCTCTCATCCTATGAGATCGATCTGGCCTTCATATTTCCAGATTTTCTGCAACAACTTCATTCAAAACTTCCTCAATTTACCTCCATAGTCCTTTCCTCATTCATCCCTCCTTGAGACTTAAAAAAATGTCATCCAATCACACTTAGCACGTATTAAAACTTATGGGCAATCGTTGTATAACCAAATATACACGATATTACCCGAATGGAAGTATACAACTTATATAAATCTTTCCTTCCATTTTACCACACTACTCATATTCCATTTCATTCACATTCTTCTCGTGTTTAAGTTCATTTCTTCATACTCATTCATGATGCAACTTGTATGTATAATTACGATTATTATTACAAGTGCATACATTATCTTATGGACTTACATTGCATATACATCACATTACAAATGTATCATCATACTTATGATTTCATTTACATTTCTATGTTCCTATATACAGCTATACATATACGGGGTCTCACACAGTAAATCAACTTCTAAAGAAAAAAAACTATTCGGGAATTTTAAAGAAAGCTTGTAAAATTAAACAAAAAGCTATTCTACCTTAATTTTAGATCTGCTCCTAAATTACTTCTATTCTAACCTAGGCTACCCCCTTTTCAATTGACATCTTTTTCTATTTATACACACACTTAGGGGTACAATTGTAATTTTTTCATCCTAGATGAGTTGGCATTGTTTGGCCACTTGTCTTCACACCATTGGCTCGTTGAAAAATAAGATTTCCATGTCATCTGTCTTTTTATCCAATTGGATGTGCTAGGCTCATGTTGTCCGCGTGGTCCAATCTCGATTTTAGCTCAATTTCGATCTATTTTCTACTGAAATATTCAAAATTTATCCGAATTTAATTTATCTGCAAACATGAGAATTTTAATTAAATAAAGGGGATAATTAACAAAATAAATTGGGGATTTAAATAATTAATTAGGAAATTAAGCACAAATATTCTAAAAATATAGAATTATCAGGGAACGTTTTCAAGAAGCGATGGGGACTTAGTTGAGTTTTAGCACTGCGTTTCATCCTCAGACAGATGGTCAGTTAGAAATGACTATACAGACCCTAGAGGATATGTTGAGAGCGTGTGCATTAGATTTTGGAGGCTCTTGGGAAGACCATTTTCCACTCGCACAGTTCGTCTATAATAATAGTTTTCTTACGAGTATCGGAATGGCACCTTATGAGGCATTGTATAGGTGCAGATGTCGTTCCCCTATAGGATGGGAAAGGTTGGTGACAGATAGATCTTTGCTTCTGACTTAGTGCAGCAGGCATCTGAGGACGTCCAATTGATATGTGAGAGATTACGAACAGCTCAGAGCAAACAAAAGAGTTATGCTGACAAGAGACGGAGACCCCTAGAGTTTGATGTGGGTGAGTCAGTGTTCTTGAAAGTTTCTCCTTCGAATGGAATTATGAGATTCGGGAAGAAGGGAAAGTTGAGCCCTCGTTATATAGGGCCATTTGAGATACTTGATAAGGTGGGAGATAAGGCATACAGGTTGGCATTGCCACCAGAGTTGGCAAGTGTTCATAATGTCTTCCACATATCCATGTTACGGAAGTACCACCCGGACCCGACGCATGTAATAAGATATGAGCCATTGGAGCTCAATGAGGGTATGACATATGTTGAGAAGTCGATTCGGATATTGGATAGAAAATAGAAAGTGTTGAGGACAAAGACAATTCCCTTGGTGAAAGTTCTTTGGCAACATCACACTGTGGAAGAGGCCATATGGGAATTGGAGAGTTTGATGTGGGAGAAGTATCCCGAGTTATTCACAAAATGATTGGTTCAAATTTGGAGGACCAAATTTTCTAAGTGGGGGAGAATGTGAGACCCCGTATAAGTTTAACCTTGTCTATGTATGTAAATGAATTCATAAGTATGGTGATATACATGTAATGTGAAGTATATGTAATGTAAGTCCATAAGTTTAATGTATGCACATGTAATAAGAGTTGTGATTGTACGTACACGTTACATTATAAATGAATATGAAGAAATGGACTTAAACATGAGAATAATGTGAGTAGAATGGAAAATGAGTAGTGTGGTAAAAATGGAAGGAAGATTGCATAAGTTATGCACTTCCATTTGGTCTATATCATGTACCTTTGGTTATACAATTATTTCACACAAGTTTTAATAGGTACAAAGTAGGAATGGATGCCATTTTCAAGTCTCAAAGATGATTGGATAAGAAAATAATCATGGCAACAAAATGTATGAAGTTTAGTATATGTTGTTGCAAAAAAAAAAACTGCAGAAAATGTCGAAATATGAAGGTCAGATTGATCTCATAAGATGACAGATCGATCTGGAAGAGCCAGAGTGCTTTTATTTCAAGCTATGGAATAGGATAGATCGATCTCCAATGGAGCCAGATCGATCTCCTAAGCATTCTGTAAAATACAGATCGATCTTCCCCAAGACCTGATCGATCTCCTTAACCTTCTGTTTGAAGCAGATTGATCTCAAGCCTCGACAGATCGATATCCTGCCTTAAAATGTCGTGAAAAATAAAGATTTTAAGAGGACCAGATCGATCTCTACCCAATGCAGATCGATCTCATCAAGCAAATTCTATAAATATGAAGTAGTTGGATCTGTAATTTTTCGAGACAAAACCAATCTTTTCCATTTCCAACCTAAAACCTAGCTTCTCACTCCTAAATCCACACATTTTCAGTAAGATTTGAGGGAAATCTATTAAAGGCAAAGTTGTTCACATCAAAGAGAAGAACAACATAGTTTGGAAGCATTTTCCCATTTATTAGATTTAAGGAAACAAGGTGCATTTCCATTGGACCAAAGAGGAAATCAAGCTAGATAAGTTTCTAATGTAAATACTCAAGTGCATTGTTTAGATATTGATTTTGGAGTTGATTGGTATGCATAGAAATGGTAGAAACTACCTAGAGTAGAATGAATCCACCATGACCTAGAAAATGGTCTAGTGTGAGAAAGTGGAATGTGTTGAGATTAATGATGAATGGGATATCTTGAAGGGATAGTAGTGTTATGAGTATGATTTTAAGATGTTGTTAGTGAATAAATAGTAAGATTTACCAATAGGGGTAAAATGTGGATTAAGGCATTGGTAAATGCATAAATGAATTATATTGACTAATGAAGTCAAAATGTGAGTTAACAACATTAACTCAAGTGATTTGGATGAATGAATTGCAGCTCCCGAGGATACCCCAGAGCAAGGAGAGCTAAGAGCGCAAGAGGCCAAGAGGAAAAGAGTCACACTCAAGTAAATTGATGTAAGGGAATTCTGTGGACTCTTAGAGATCTCTATGCGTAATTTGGGCGCTTAAATGCTTTGCTAGAATACATGAGATATTAGGAAATGATATCGGGTGATTGAAGGGTAAAAGTTGGGTGTTTGAGAAATGTGCATGAAAATAAAAGCATAATGCTTTGGAAAATCATATTTTATTGCTTTTTAGCAAAGGATTAGTAGGTTGGCTAACATTTGAAATGAATTGCAAAAAAAATGAGTTGTTTCGGTTTGTTAACCATACTTTGCAAAGAATTAAGCCACCTACATTGTTTTCGTGAGAATGAAAGTGTGCTAGAGTATGACTCGCACGAGATTTGATGTGTTTTATAAGCATGAGTGTTGGAGCTTAGGTCGTTCTAGTTTTCACATGGATTTCATACTGGTTTTGGCATGGTGTTTGGAGCATAGCTCGCATTAGATGCCCACCTTATTTGTTACCGTGCTTGGAGCTTCAGGTAGACTTGGTGTCACACTGATTAAATAGGCTCACACGTGCATTTTGAAAATTTGACATGATTCATAGCTGTGTTAGGAGCTTCGGGTAGACAAGAGGTCGTACCGATTAAATAGGCTCACACGTGCGTTTTTTAGATGTGGCGTGATATGCCGTGTTGATTTGGGTCCACGGAGTATGATGTACCGTGCAGGTAGCATGGAGTACATTGTACCGTGTTAAGATTGTGATGTACCGTCTTCGGATGACCGGTGGGTTGGATTTAACCCACCTCCCGTGCGAAAGCAGATAGTGGTGATATCCCGCACACCTGATCCGTGTAGCCTGTATCACAGGATATGGCCATAGTTCTAGAAGCTATTTCCCTTACTGTGTTACCTATCTCACATGTCTATTGATTTGTGAATAAATCCATGTTTGAAATGATTTGTGGGTCAGGACAGTCCGAGGGAGGGGCCGAGTCCTAACAAGTGTTGGATTGTTTTGAGATGTTGATTTGTTAATGGTTTTAAAGTGCACTGATGCATGATGATTAATGCCATGCTTTATTGTGAAAAATGCATTATGGTTAATGCCATGCTTTATTGTGAAATATGCATGATGATTTATACCATGCTTCGAATTGAATTGTGCACTGAATTTTAATAGCGTGAATGTTTTACATACCATTAACACAAGCATGAACTCATATTTTGAGAAATGATGAAATGTATGTTTTGAGCATGGCATCACGTTCACGTAGATAGTGCAGTATCTACTTGTTCGCATGATTGCCTTACTTAGCGTGTGGTTTGCTCACCCCCTTATTTTCCCCTCTCTACAGAGACTTGAGTATAGATTAAGAGCAACTGGAGGCATTCCCTTTTTGGTATCCGCTGCATCCCTTCGCGTAAGGTATACACACTGATGTAATTTTGTATCTAAACTTTCGATAGCATAGTAGCATTTTGTATGTAACTATTGGGGATGTAAAACAATGTAAACACATGTAAACAACTCTGATTTATTTATACAAGTGTTTACTATGAATAATATGTAAATTGAATTGGTATGGTAGAATGAGTTAGACATTGACACATAGCCCAACTGTTGAGGAGGGTAGCTATTCACGATCGAGGTAAGGACGAATAATAATGATGCATAAAAATACGAAAAATTTATACGTATTTTGGTAAGTTGAGGGTCGTGACATCAGACTTGGGCATAACAAAACTTTCTAACTTAGGCTTAAACACAAGCTTATCATCCCTATGAAAGGTGTTAGATTTCCAAACAGGAACTAAACTAGGAGTGAAACGGGATGTACCTTTCCTTTTGAGTTGCCTTTCCACTTTGATGGCCACATGTAGCATCTCTTTTAAATCCATGTAGTGCTACAACTCTACAACGTTGGCAATATCACGGTTCAAACCTTAGAGAAAATGAGCCATAATAGCTTCTGCATCCTCATGGATATTGGCTCGGATCATGATTATCTCCATCTCCTTGTAGTAATCGTCAACACTTTTTAAACCCTAGGTGAGACCTTGGAGCTTCTGGTACAACTCTCTGTAGTAATGATTAGGCACAAATCTTTTCCTCATGATGCGATTCATCTCATCCCATGGTTACACTGGAGGATCACCACATCTTCTTCTACTGGAGACCAGCTGATCCCACCATACCATAGCATATTCTGTGAACTCTACTACAACAAGTTTAACCTTCTTTACCTCAGAGTAGTAGTGGCAGTCAAATTTCACGTCAATCTTCCTTTTCCACTCTAAATATGCCTCAGGATCATTCTTACCTTGGAAAGGAGGAATCTTCAATTTTATGTTGCCAAGGTTTCCATCCATCTTCTCTTTGCCTCTATCACAAGCTCTATCAACTCGATCTCTATCTCTATACTCATAATGCCTTCTATGATGTCTATCTGCCTCAGACTCTTCTTTCAAATCATACCCAACATTATCATAATACTTTTGATTGGTAACAATCTTACTTTTCATACGGGAAGAATCACCTTGTTGGATCCTTGCAAACTGAGTTTCATGTCTGTCCAACTTATCATGAATGTCATTGAATTTCACGTCCATCCGTTGGAACTGCTATTGCATTGCTTGGAGCATGAACTCAATTTTTTTAAAGTCTGACTTATCACCTTCAGAAGACATCTTTAACCTGCAAGAAACGTTAGTGATAACAGAAAATAAAGAACCTCACAAGTGATAACCTCACTGTTTACACTCAATTCACTCAAGATGGGGCACTCACACTCGTGTTTCACTCAAGTAATTTGGCTTTTCTCTACTAATGTTTCTCACATGCTCATTTTTTTCCCTTACTCTACCTCAACTCTATAAGTTCACAATCGTACTAGAGACTCAGTCAAAGATTCAACCTCAAAGGATCAACCAATTCACCAAGTATTTTCTCTTCTTTTTCTTTTCTTTTTTTTACTTCAAAAAGGTGCGGCTAAGGTGACATAACAAGAATCTCAAATAAATAATCACCCAAAAAACAAAAAAAGGCCTACAACTATAGGAAAACGATGGAATTTGACCAAGAGAGCATGGGGCCCATGGATACTATCCATGGGTTCGTTTTATTTCGTTGTTTTCTTTAAAATGGGTATTCTTGCGTCCCATAACTCAACAGAATTTTTTTTATGAATAGTGTTTGAACAGTACACGATTTCTTTTTTTTTAAACAAAGACTAATCTGATTTGCAGCTAGGGTGGTGAGAAAGAGTTTTAGTGTGGCTAAGAGATTGAATTGAAAAAAAATTCAGAAGTCTAACTCAAACACAATAACTAAGTGTCAAGTCCAACTCAAACACAACAACTAAGTGTAGAGTCCATCTCAAACACTACAACTAAGTGTAGAATTTTTTTTTAACACTCACTTAGTGTTAGAGATGAAGGGGAAGACACACAACAGGAAAATCGAAACATTGCTCTGATACCAAACTGATATGAGCGTACAAGAGGATGATTTAATATGATCAATGGAACGTGTGGATTGGGAATTGAAATAGCTAAAACGCAAGCTGGGCGAAAATAATGCTGGTAGATTTTGAATGGAAAACAGAATAACAACTTAGACTCGAAGTCTAAAGAGACTCGAACCAAAGGTATTGGACCTCGACCCTACGAATATAAAATTCGAGAACCTAAGGTATAACAATGGTGGTTGGTGAAGAGGAAGGCGCCACAAGGAAGAAGACCTTCATAAGCCTAGTTGAGAGGGAACCCTAGAAAGAGGCACACTCAAATTTTTGAAAATTCAATATGATATGTTCTGTTTTATTCAAGAGCGTTTACAAAGGTATTTATAATAATATCTAGCACTTAAGCTATTAAACAAGTGGGTTGGAATTAACACCAAATAGAAAATAAGACTAAAACATAAATTCACGCCTAAGCCTAGTTACATAGGATAATTGGTCTAAAACGCTATAAGACTCAAGTGTGGGCTATTTAAACACTTAACCCAACTTATTACTAAATCAAGACTCATGTCGTTTGGGCTTCCAAGCAAATATAGAGGGCTTGGATAATTGGACCTCCTTGGATGACCCATGGATCCTTGGCATCACGATCATCATGAGCATTACAAGCAAATGGACCTCCATCATTTCTCCTCACAAGATTTATAGCCACGAAATCCCCTAAAACTTCCTCAACGTGAAACCTTTGGTTTGTGTATGTTTTTTTGTATATTTATTTTTGGTATTCGATGATCTGTAATGTTTGAAAAAAGTTCATATTTTAAATTAGATGTTTTTTTGGTCTTTATCTTTTAGTTATACGGTTTTTTTTTTTTTGGATTTTTTTAAGTAAAAGCTTGATGAGCAGAAGTGGAGTTCGATTGTGTTTGGATTCTCGAGGTTAAATATAAATCAATTGAAAAATAAAATACAGCTAATAGAAAATGCTGAGCTTGTTGAGAGATATTTCAAGAGCACAAAAGAAAACGCTAAATGAAATTAAGGAATTAGAAAGAAATTAGAGTAGGGATTTTTTGCATAATTTTCGTACATTAATAAAAAAAATAACGTTATTAGAAAGGTTATTTGTAATGTTGAAAAAAAAATTATTGTTAATAAGATAACAATTTATGGCCTTTAATTTCATTAGAAATTTCTAAATTGAACCATAATATTTAAATTTTTATTTGACTCAAATAAAAATTTATATTTTTAGGCTCCGTTTGGTTCATTAAAAATGATTTTCGAAAAATAATTTTTGAATTTTCAGAAATTTGGTGAGTAGAAAACTGATTGGTAAACGAAAAATGATTTCCAAATCAACGAAAAATTAGGTCATTTTCCTAAAAATTGTCTTGCGCTTTTGGAAATGGAAGACATTTTTCAGAAAATAGATGTTTATGTGTAAAGTTATTTATCAAGTTCGTGAGTATAATTCTACTCAAGTTATATATTATATATAATTTTTTGAATTTTAATCTAGTTTAACCCTACATATAATATTATTATATTTATAATTTTTAATATTTAATTAGATTAAAAATTTTAAAAAATAAACTATTAACATTAAAAATCTTTTAATATTTTAAGTTTAAATATTTTATTTTGTATATTATTAATCTTAAATATTTTTCATATTTCAATAATAAAAAATATTATATTATTATTTTAATAATAAATAATAAATTAATAAAAAATATTTGTTATTTATTAATATTTTAATTTAAGATATAATATTTTATATTTATTTAAAAATTTTATATTAATATTTTAATAATAAATATAAATAAATAATACTTGTGTTATGATTTTAATAATAAATAATTTCATTATAAAATATAATCATTTTCATATTATAAATATTTTTAATATTTCAAAAAAATATTAATATATTGTTAATATAAAATATTAATATTACTTCAAATTTTTGAAAATATTAATATAAGTAATAAGACAAGTCTTATTTTAATTTTTAATAATATAATATTTTAATAGTAAACATTATTTTTAAAATATAATTATTTTTTAATATTAATAAAATAATTAAAAATATTAAATAATTTTTAATATTTTATTAGTTAATAAATATCATTTGAAAAAGAAAATGAATTTTTTAAAAATCAACTAATTAACAAAAACTATTTTTTATTGACTCATCAAAATAACAAAAAATCTTTAATTTTCCAAACAACCAAAATATTATCCATAAATCATTTTCTAAAGTTATTTTAATGAACCAAATGAAACTTTAATTGAGAAATGATCCAAAAATTAAATTCTATCTTAAACATGTAGCCTATGAACTATGTGTACATAGCACTGTCTAAAAGAAACAGTAAATTAGTGCTGGAAACATGTTTTCAAGTTGTTAGTGTGTTGATATAATAAGGAGAAAGAAATGAGTAAAAAGAAGAAAATTTAAAACTTGATGGCCCTAAAAGCCAAAAAGAGGGATTGGATTTTTGGCTCTAAGTGGCGGGCTTGAGTTTTAATTTAAAGGATAAGAGTCGAATGGTGATGGCATTGGCAGATGGCAATGGAGTCGGTTTCTGTTGGTCACGCAATCTTTGCAACGAATCAAAGGGATCCCTTTAGAATTACGCCACCGATTCATGTAGGAAGAAAGTTTCACTTGCAAACTTCTCGTTTTCGCTTTGGTTTCATCGCTTCTTCCAAGAAATCTGATGTTCAAGGTACTCTCTTGCTAATCAAAGTAAAATCCTAAACTTTCTTCATCAAACAGTATTTCTTTCAAAATCCTTGTTCGACAATCTTCTTGTTTGATGGTCTTAGACCCTTTCCTTCTCTTTTTAATTTTATATTTCTTGCTTTTTTTCTTTGCTATTTTTTTTTTTTTTTTAGCAATGGAGTTTGAGAATTTCCTATTTAAACTTTTTTTTTTTTTAAACTCTGGAATGACCACTTTCAAGTATTCTATTTATTAAGTAGTCCTGAAATCAAAAGAATATAGTAAAGCTTTAAAATCAACCCAGATGTTCCCCAACATTTGTGTAATGAAATATTGCAGGATAAACATCGGGTTCTCATTTCTAAATCCACGACATGCATAGTTAAACCGTATTTGCAAGATATCAAATTATCCATAGTTAATAAAGAGTTAGTTATCAACCTTTTGTATGATTACATGCTTGTGAGTCTCTGCTTATTAGTGTTCATTCTCTATTAAATATAGGGATAGAGATGGCTTCTCAAGGTTCAAGACCAGATCCTAGTTCTACACAGGAAGCTGCAATTTAGCAGACCTAGAAGACATACAATACCTGATTCTGTAATTTGTGTAGCGTAGTAACAAAAAGAGGCATGTACCTAGACAAACACAAATTGATTGAAGTCTGAAGATTCAACATGGTGAATCAAATGCATAGTGAGAAGTAGTTAAGTCGCTAGAGAACGTAGTGCTAGTGCAAACTATGAAAGATTGAAATAATATAAAACATACAAGTTACTTGAAAAATCCTAGATCTTATAAATCTGTTGCTGATTCAGAATCTATCATATTATTTGATATTCTGAATTTTGTGCAATCTGTTAACAGTTTATATAGATTACTAGAAAATGCATGCATTTCCTTTTCAGATGCCTCTGTCTATGCTTTGCTTTGCTCAGAGGCTCTGGAAATTTTTGCATTCTGACGTACCATGTGATTTTAATAATTATCTTTAGATTTGCATTGCTAATTTTGAGTGGTTATTACATCTTGACTTTTCAATTTTTTTTTTTTTTTTTGTTTTTTTACTCTTACCAAGTGCTACTAGTTGACCAAAATCACACACACACACTTATATATATATATATATATATGGTCATAAACGCAGAGCAAAATTAGATTGATATGTTGAACAATTATAAGTAGAATTTTTTTTTTTTTTTTCTGTGTGCCCTATTGTTAACTGCTTCATTTCATTTCAAGTTACTATTTGTCCTTCAAATTGTATTTTGCACCTACAATATCATGAAAAAAGGATAAATTCTAAGATGAGGTTTATTAGAGAGTTTGATGTAGCACTCATATCTATTCCAGATTTTCAGGGATTTGCAAAACCTTCACGTCTTTTGCCGTCCACAGAACTGAAAGTCTGTACTGAGACCTCGGAAGAAAATATCTTTTCATCTACCAGCTTGAATGGAGCCTGGTCTTTTTACGTTGTTAGGTTGCAGACCAGTAACATGTATGGCTCAGGTTTGAATAATATAAATGCCGGAATACTCTTGTGCTTGATAGATGAGAAAGGTGACTCAATATTACAGAGGATCCCTGCAACTTTGTTAATTGAACATGCTGCAGAATCAGATAACATGGTGGAGGCTGAAACTCTCCATTTCCAAAGAGGTTCTGTTGATGAGTTTGTCTTTCAGGGGCCGAAATTGGAGAAGGTTCAATCTCTTTGGATCAGTATTGAATCAGGTTAGTCTTGAATAAAAATAAGTAGTTTTATGATCTTGTTTCTTGCAAGCTAGCTGTTCAGTAACTTGTAGCTTAAAGTAAGTGCGACTGGAAAACTTACATGCTTGTCTTCCTTTTTCATTTCTCAGGTCAATGGAGATTAGGAGGTGTCAGCCTGGTCATCCTTAATAAATTTCAATCTTCCTTGGGGGAAGATTATGGGGAAAATTTTGCATATGTTGGTGCTAAATATGAATTCAAATTTGATGATATCTTGCTCGGAGATGGTGGTGAGGAGTCCATGGTGGAACTAAGGCCTTGTCTCGTTACTGAGTTATCTTGCCCTAGTGTCTTCAAAATGTTGAGCAAGGGCTTTTCTCAATCAACTTCACCCTCGAGTGACAGGACATCTAATGAGAAAAGTATGAAGGAATACGCAGATTTGAAGCTCTCTTTGTTACTTTATGATGCTGTTCTTATATCTGTTGGTACACCAATTGCATCGTTGTCAATTGGGGAAAGTTCTGCCTTTGCATTCTTACTTGGTGGGATCATTGGTTTTCTATATTTGTTACTATTGCAAAGGTCTGTTGATGGATTACCAGCTTCAGAATTAAAGTCCAAGAATCCTGGGGATGAAACGGTCAGATTTAGGGGTCCAATATCAAGCCTTGCGCTGGCTTTAGCACTTTCTTCATTAGCAGTTAAGTATAGTATGGGAGATGCTCCGTTTGTATTCACTCCGAAAGAACTTTTGGTTGGAATGATTGGATTTCTTGCATGCAAAGCTGCTGTGGTTTTGGCTGCATTTAAACCCCTACCTGTGACTGTTGAGGAGAGGAAGTGATGTATCTTCTTTCATTCCTTTCTAGGGATGAATTGGTTACCTAAATTATACATAATCGCCCAACTGTAGATGTGGCAGTGATCTATTGATGCCCGTCACTTTTAACAGAAATGAAGACATGAATACCTACATGGTTCCATATCATTCTTCTATTGACAGACACAACTTGCTTTGATCTCTGGGTCTATCATGTGTCATTATTTGCTAAAACAGAAAACAGGGAGACACCTGCTTTCCTGGGCTCCTCAGTGCACTGCCCCTTAACAGAAAATGTGTAATTCTGTCTGGAAAAGAGAAATTTCTTTTAGATTTTACAGGCTGCACCTGTACGTAATACATAGTTGATTAGATAGTCAAATTTTGAGTTTAGATTATTTGTGTTCATCAGAGCATATATAACCTTTACCAACAACTACACGTGAAGTATTTGATTTAAATAAGTGAACATTCAAAACCAAAACTACCTGCAAAGTATTACATGAGTTTGTTTTCAATTTCACTGGGAGTTGCATTTCCACTTTACTGACTTACCAATAGGATATCTGAGTCCATGTACTTCAAGCAGTGCCTTCACCAATGAAGTTTTAGTCAAAACTAATACTGCAACTGCAGCAACAGTATAAGTTAAGATTTAATTTATAAAAATTTGGATTGGAAAAAAAAATGCTTTTGAAATTGTGATGAGGACATGTGTGGTTTACATTTTAATTGTTCAGTATTATAGTAAAAATATGTTCCGATGATTTATAATGTTCAAAAAAAAATGCATGAATAATAAATGGATAATACCCATATAAACATTGATGCTTTATTTAAAAAATGACAATAGGTTCATGATCTTTTATTAAATGAAACCAAAACTATGAATTTGTATTTTATCATAATTAGTCTTAACCTGAAAAATATTCAATTATTTGTAAAATATTTTTAGCTGAATGGTTTAATTTGTGGATAATAGATTTGATTTATTTGGATAAATTGAATAATAAATATTTCTGGGAATGCTATTTTTTAAAAAAAAAATTGTCAATTCTATGTCATTCAATCATTCTTAAGATTTAATGAAACTACAATGAAATAAAAATTAGGCACATTATTTTGTCTAAGATTTTTAAAATGAGTCCAAAGAATTTTCATGATTTTCAAATTATCTTTAAGATTTACCTTGAGAATTTCAAATCATATTCAGACTTAATATTTGTTTTTGGGTAATGTTGGTCTTTGGGTTGAGTTTACAATTAACTTATATGTAACAACCCTTGACCCTTGAAAATTTGAGGGATTTTTTTTTTTAAAACTTAAATTTCTCACTTATTCCTTTATTCACTTAGGTTGTATTCATGTTCAGTTACTTCTTTATCTGGAATTATACTTAAATTTCATGTCTGGATTTATATGGCCGATAAAAATTTCGGCAACATAACGGCTTCTACAGAAGCCTACCCACCTGCAAACCAATTGTTTTTAACAATCCTAGATATTCACAACTACTAAACATGTTTTCCAAATCCACATCATCAATCCAAGACATCCATTTCAAATCAAGACCAATTACTTAAGACAAATTCCCAAAAAAGAGTATTTTTTTTACATTTGTTTTCTTACAAATTACATCCCAACAAAATATTTCCATCACATGTCTATGCATACAAAATGTGTCTGGTAAAGGAATGTAATAGTATACCTTTTTTCTGCGTGTACAAAAAGTAGCCTAGAGTATCTCTTTCCCATCAGCCTACGTCGTGTACGCAGTAGATAGCGTCTGTAGATCACTGCAAATAGTCTGAAAGGTAGAGAGGTGGTCTTCCGGGAAAAAGCCCAGTAAGATAATACGTTTAAAGTAGTTCTGATATGTAAAAGCATGTAAAATCATTCATAAACCAATCTTTTGAAAGATATGTAAACTTTCATTTCGTGCATAGTCATCATAAGAAAATATGAAGCATGAGTTTCTTTAAATCAAATAACATGCTTAACTATTTCATAAAATTTTCATCATTCATGTATGATTTCATAAAATCATCGTCATTCATAAACATTTCATAAAACATAATTGTCCATAAACAATTGTCATAATCTCATAAAAACATAGTCATTCATCAGCATCATCATCAAAATCATAACCATAATCATAATCATGGAGACTAGACTATAACTAAGTCATGCGATACGTGTCATTCTCCGTATAGAGTCATCATACCTATGGTCATGGTAAGGGAGGCTATAGACTGGATCAGAGTCGTACAGCTCTTTCATAAAACATGGGTAGTATCTATCTTTCTTACTTTCTCTAGCACTTAGCTAGGGCACCGACACCAAAGACACTCTCCGTGCGGGAAACATTCATGAGTGCTGTGCGGGCACGAGATACTACCAAAACATCATCATTAACCACAAATAGCAAGACATCTACCACACAGGTAGAGTCAAGTGCTACAGGGGTCCTACGTACCGTCACTCAAGTGGTGGAGTCGGAACACCACAAGAAATATCCATGCATGAAGCCTATAGTCTCAAAAATTCTTTTCCTTTTTCTTAAATACTTTTGAAAATGTCAAAAGTTTCTTCCAAAGCATAAATATGAGATTACAAACCATTATAAAACTTTCCTGCATTTTCTTGCTTCAGGAAATTCATTTCATAAACATAAACGTACTTAGGGAACATTTCATAAAACGAAATCATGTTTCGTAAATCGTTCCATACGTATGAAGACAATCATAAATCGTTTAAAAACATAACATTGCTTCATAAAAATCTTTTTATCAATGCAATGAGTATTCATTATCATAACTAAATTAAATTATACCCCTTACCTCGATTTATTGAAAATTCCAAGTTCGAGTAGTGATGCCTCCAAGTATCTCCCTTAAATCCTTCTACGATTCTCCTACATCGAAATTTGTATTCTTAGTATCTTATTTATCCGAATTGTCCACAATGCATCAAAATCGTAACCTTATTCGTCTAGGAAAATATACTTGAAATTTAAATTCTAACTTTCTAAGGTTGCATCAAAATATATAATCAACTTCATGGAGTTTACCAAATTCCCTCTTTTCTTCCAGTTCCATCATACATTCGAAAATTTAATCCTACTACATAGTCTTTAGCTACACTCCTAATTAAATTGTCCCTTTCTCTTATGAGCTTATATAGTTCCTTTATGCTACTTCTTTGTGTGTGTATACAATTGTACATACCTAGGATAAAACATATATATTTATATTTTGTTCATATGCACTTATACTAACACACACATTTATTATATATATACATAAGTATATATATATATATATTTTCTACTTCTCATTTCTTCTCTAGTTTTGTCGATTCAAGACCCATCTAAGTTACCTATAAAAATTTCATTACCCTACTTTCATACTCAACATTAGAATAACCCAAATATATCATCCACATGTACAATTCAAACTTGTAAGGAAACCACGAACATTTTAAACCCATAAACCACTTACTGACCGATACGCTACGTCATTCTCGAGATTATTTTCAGCACTCTTGTACAATTATAAAATCCACAAAATGACCAAATACATACTTAATTTATCATCTTCAATCTTCAATTTCAATTCTTGATAATTCAACTCCTAATGTCTAATTCCTTGCCTAATTCTCAAAATCCCCAATTTGTCAAATTAATCCCTAGTTCCCTAATTTCTTCACAATCAAATTTCAATTAATTCATATAACAATCATGCTTCTATAATAAAATTTATACATACATTAAACTAGATAAAACTTCAGTTTTTACCTAGGAATCCACTGGTACAAAAATGGGGAAGTAGAAATTAGGTGTTTTATCTATATTTTTTTTGACACTGTTGCGTCGGAAAGGGGAGGCCGGATGGGAAGGATGGGGCAAGGGAGGTCGTCGGGGCTCGGGTTCGAAGGGAGGCCGACGTCGGGTCTTCTTCGGTTTTGTCGCAGTTCGCGAAACAGAGGAAAACTCCTCTGTTTTGTTTTCGATTTCAGGCGAGGGGAGAGGGATAAGGAAAGGGGGACTGTCGGTCGGTGGGGTCCCCTGTGAGGCCTTGGTCGCTGGTGTTACAGACGGACGGCAGGAAACCGGGGAGGGGTAGAGGGCCACGCGAGAGGAAACACAGGGGGTTTCTCTAGTTTCAGTGAGAAAATAGGGAGGACTGCGGGTTCGGTCGGTTCCGGTGAGGTTGGATCGTCGACGGTGAAGGGATGGGGTCGACCGACGAAAGAGAAAGGGAGAGAGGGGGTACTCAGTCGAGCGAGCGAGGAAGGAAGGGGGGTTTGCCTGTTAGGGTCGCACGACAGACTTCCTGTCGCGCGATCCTATTGTTTTTTTTCGTTTCTATTTGTTTTTTTTATTTTATATTTTTATTATATATATATATTATATTTATATATATATTATTTTATTTTTTAATTACATTTCCAAAATAACAAATATATATTTATTGTATTTATTTTTTATTATTTTTAAATACGTTTTCAATTTAACAAAAATATATGTATAAATTCTTATAACATATTTTCATTTATTTTTATTGTCTAATCAAGTACAGAAAATTTTGCGATGTTTACATTCTCCCTACATTTAAAAAATTTTGTCCTCCAAATTCATCTTGGTCCTTCAGAATAGATGATGGTTCTCCTTCATGAGGCTCTCTAGCTCCGATGTAGCTTTCTTCAATCGAATGGTGTTGCCAGAGAACCTTTACCAGAGGAATAGTTTTCGATCAAAGTACCTTTTCCTTTCTGTCCAAAATCTGGATAGGTTGCTCAATGTAGGTCATATCCTCTTGAATGCTCAAAGGCTTATACTCAATGATATGTGAGGGATCCGAATTATACTTCCTTAACATCGAGACGTGGAAGACATTATATACCCCAAAAAGCTACGGTGGTAAGGTAAGTCTGTAGGCTACGTCTCCCACTCTCTCTAGAATCTCAAATGGACCAATGAACCGAGGACTCAGTTTTCCCTTCTTTCCAAAGCGCATAATACCCTTGCTCGGGAATACTTTCAGAAATACAGAGTCCCCAATCTGAAACTCAAGTGGCCGCCTATGCTTATCCGCGTAACTCTTCTGCCTACTTTGTGTGGCCTTAAGTCTATCACAGATTATCCGAACACCTTCTGCTGCCCGTTCCACCAAATCAGGAGCCAAAATCTTTCTGTCAGCCACTTCTTCCCAAGCCATCGGAGACCTACATCTTCTACCATACAAGGCCTCATACGGTGTCATCCCGATGCTAGCATGATAGCTGTTGTTATAAGCAAACTCTGCAAGAGGCAGATGATCATCCCATGAGCCTTTAAACTCCAAAATGGACACCCTCAGCATATCCTCTAAGGTCTGAATGGTCCTCTCGGACTAACCATTAGTCTGAGAATGATAGGCAGTGCTCAAGTTAAGCTGAGATCTCATGGCTTCTTGAAAATGAGTCCAAAATCTGGAAGTGAATCGGGAATCTCTATATGATGTAATGTTCACGGAAGCCCAACGCAATCGAGCTATCTCCTTCACATACAACTCTGCTAAGACACTTAAGGAGTCTGTACTTTTAATGGCCAGGAAGTGGGCACTCTTAGTTAATCTATCTACAATCATCCAGATTGCATCGTACCCCTTTCGGGTCCTTGGTAAGCCCATAATGAAGTCCATGGAAATGTGCTCTCATTTCCAAGTAGGCACTAGAAGAGACTTAAGTAATCCTGCTGGCTTTTGGTGTTCGATCTTAATCTGCTGACAAATCAAACACTTGGCCATAAACTTTTCTACATCTCTTTTCATACTGATCCACTAATACACCTTTCGTAAATCATGGTACATCTTAGTGCTTCTCGGGTGCATGGTGTACCGAGAACAATGGGACTCCTTTAAGATCCTTTGTCATAGGGCATCATCGTTTGGGACACATATGCGACCCCTAAACCTCAACAAGCCATCCTCACCGACCATTAAGTCTGACTGCATGTTCTGTTTTGCCTGACTAACCATGTCCAATAATTTCTAATCACCCCTCTGTCCAGTTCTGATCTGATCTAGTATACTCGATTCAATCTGCAAACTAGTTATGAACCCAACATCTGTTGTTTCCACACTAACACTGAGCTTAGCAAACTGCTCTAACAACTCTCATTCTCTGATCATCATAAAAGAAATCATCCCCTTTTGATAATTCTATTTTTAATAGAATTATTTGTGCTTAATTTCCTAATTAATTATTTAAATCCCCATATTATTTTATTAATAATCCCCTTTATTTAATTAAAATTCTTTAATGTGTAGATAAATTAAATCCAGATGAAACTCAGTCGTTTCAGTCGAAATTGGGTTGAAAACGGGCTAAAGGAGATTGGACCACTTCCAATTTGCAGACCGAGTCATCAGTCGTCTGGACACGCGTGATGCCAGGTGTCCATATTTTATTTGCTCCGAAATGATAAGATCGAAGGACACCGTGCCAACCCTCTAGAAGACACACGCCGGGCTATATCGTACAACCAATTGGACAAAAAGACTGATGACGTGGAAATATCTGCTCTGCAGCAAATCAAATGAAGACAAGTGGCCAAACAATGCCAACTCATCTAGGATGAAAAAATTACCACTGTACCCCTAAGTGTGTGTATAAATAGAACATGATGGCAATTGAAAAATCAATTAGGAGTAGGGTAAGTAGTTTAGGGTAGGAGTAGTGTAAAATTTAGGAGTAGTGTAGAGTAATTTAGGAATAGTTTTAGTTTTAATTTTTCTAAGCTTTTCCGATCACTTTCTTTTCCCACCAATTGTTATTTTATTCTTGTTTAACTACTGTTCATGTTTATTTCCATTTTCTTTATTTTATGAATAGTTTCATGGTTCCAATTTTCTTAGTTTTAGCATTAATTTTTTTATTTACCATGTTTTGTATTCTCGATTTTACATGCTTTCATCTCCTTTTTGTTTAGTGCATTTAAGTTTTTAATGATAAGCTTTAGTTTTTTTATGTTATTGTTGGTTCTCGGTTGTTCATCATGTTTACATGCAAGGATATATTGTTCTTTTCTTTGAACTTTACCTCTTCATGCGATTAAACCACACTATTCTGTGTTGCTGGACTCTTTTAAACCATGACTAGTGGAGAGCAGAGGCTGGTGACAGCAGCCAAGTTCTCCCCTGAAGCTACGTTTTTGAATTAAAATACATAAATAATTTTGAATTAAAATCTAAAGATTTTTATGCCTTTGTTCTTTTACAATTCTTATCTTTTGGGTTTTGGATTTTAATTTGCGTTGGAGGTTCTGTCTGCTATTGTTGTTGTGACTGAAGCTGCAAGGGACATACCATTGACGTTGGGATGCTCTCAAAATGTGGATAGGCAGAGAAGAAGAAAGCTGAAGGCGTGACTGGTCTTGACTGAAGCAGTCCGTATACTACTGAATAAGAAGACGCAGAGCAGGGAGGTAGGACACAAATGTCACCTGTACTGTGTTGGGGGCTGTGATTTTGAAGCTGATAAGAGTGTTGCCGAGCAGTGTAAACGGAGCACAACAATACAATGACCCTCTGTTCTTCTCTGTTCCATGTTTTATTTACAGTTCATTTTCTTTTCTTTTTTTTTTTTTGTTTTAGCTTTTAGTTTTAGTCCTTTTTAGTGGTTGTTCTTCATTTACTGCTTGGAACTTGCACATTACATATTTTCTCTGCTAGTGTTTTCTCTTATTCCCAGGTCTGCTTTACTGAGTATTGTAGGAAGCTTGAATGTGCATGTTCGGCAAGGGAGTGTCACTGCCGGCCTCTGTTGATTACTGATTTGAAGCAGGAGCTGAGTGCATATTTTGCTGCAAGTTCAATATAGCATTGTTGATGAGAGGATTCTGTAAATGCAAGGACGGGAGATGTTGTGCACACCGACTGCAGGGAATGGACAGCAGGAATTGAGCAGTAGAAACAGTAGGTTAGACATGCCTGCTAGCTGGGCAGGTTGAGCACAACAGCCTGGAGCAGGAGACAGCATCTGAGTAGAGTACCGAGGACCTGTGCAGCAGTGAGTCGAGCAGCAGAGGTCACGGATGTGCAGCAGACAGCAGAAGGGACCTCGTCTGGAGCAGTTTCTGTTCAGGACCGAGAGCACTTGGAATGAAATTTGTGGAAGAAGACGTGTACAGTGACAGAATAGGGACCACTTAGCTGGCATTTGTGTTTAAGGCCACGTTTGGCCATTTCCTCTTTGCAATTTGATGTTTATTGCACTTTTATTTTTTTCTCTTTTTGATTGCTCCTTTTATTAGTTGTTAATTTAGATTAGTTCTAGTGTTTTAGTTTGTTAATTTAATTTTTAGTCTTAATTGTTAGTTAATAATTAATTTTATATTATATACTTTAGGATTTAATTTTAGTTTAGCATTTTATGAGTTACATTTAGAATTAATTTAGATTAAATTTGATTCATGCATTTTTAATTGAGTCTTTATCTTCATTACATTTTAGTTTAGTTTAATTTGCATTTTTATTAATTAGTTTAATTACATGCATATGTTATTTTAGGCTTATTTAATTTTAGTTTAATTAATCTTGTTTCTTTATTTTCATTTTTTCTTTTTATTTTAATTGCGTTAATTAATTTTAACTGTTTTAATTATTTTCGTAGGTATTTACTTTTAATTGCGTGGAGCTCGGTAAGTAAATCTTAACTCGGTTTTATTTAGTTTTTATTATTTTATTGTTTTATTGTTTTTCAATAATTTTAATTAGCCTTAGTAGATCACCCATCATCATTTCATAATTCACTAGCATATACTTAGGGTAAGATTAACCGGTAGTTAATTAGGCTAATCAACTTCTCTGTGGGATGATAACTCGGGACTCAAATCCCATTATTACTTGTACGACCCGTGCACTTGCGGACAATACGTTTAGATCGTACCACCTTCCTGCTTAGAGCATCTGCCACTACGTTTTCCTTGCCCGGGTGATACAGAATCTCGCAGTCATAATCTTTGAGGAGCTCTATCCACCGTCTCTATCTAATATTTAGCTCCTTCTGGTCAAAGATGTACTTCAAGCTCTTTTGGTCGGTGAAGATCTAAAATATTTCCCTATATAGATTGTGCCGCCATATCTTCAAAGCAAAAACAATCGTGGCTAACTCCAAGTCATGGGTGGGGTAGTTCCTTTCATGATTCTTAAGTTGACGCGAACCATACGCGACTACTCTCCTATGCTGCATAAGGACACACCCCAAGCTCTGGTATGATGCATCATTATATACTGCATAACCTCCAGATCCACTAGGAATGGTCAAGACTGGGGCGGTGGTCAACCTCTGCTTAAGTTCTTGAAAACTCTGCTCACACTGATCAGTCCACTTAAATGGAACATCCTTGCGTATCAATTTAGTTAGTGGAGCGGCAATCTTGGAGAAACCTTCTACAAACCTCCTATAGTATCCGTTAGTCTCAGAAAACTCTAGATTTCTATAACGGTTTTCGACCTTACCCATTTGAGTACTGCCTCAACCTTAGATGGATCCACTGACACTCCGTCCTTAGAAACAATATGGCCCAGAAATGCTATTTGCTCCAACCAAAACTCACACTTATCCAACTTCCTATACAACTGCTTCTCTCTGAGAGTTTGGAGCACTATTCTCAAATGCTGCTCATGCTCCTCTCGGGACTTTGAGTAGATCAGAATATCATCGATGAAAACTATGACGAACCGATCTAGATACTCCCAGAACACCTCATTCATCAGGCTCATTAATGCAACTAGGGCATTAGTTAGACCAAAGGGCATCACGAGGAACTCATAGTGACCATATCTCATTCTGAAGGCTGTTTTCGAAACATCCTCCTTTCTAATCCTCAATTGGTGATAACCCGATCTCAAGTCAATTTTTGAGAACATCGTAGCCCCTCTTAGCTGGTTAAATAGATCATCTATTTTGGGCAAGGGATACTTGTTCTTGATTGTGGCCTTGTTCAGCAGCTTATAGTCTATCCATAACCTGAGACTACCATCCTTCTTCTGCACAAATAATACCGGAGCTCCTCACGGGGATACACTTGGCCTAATGAACCCCTTATCTAATAGGTCTTGCAGCTGCTTTTTCAGTTTCTCAAGTTCAACAAGGGTCATCCGATTAGGAGACTTCTATATTGGCTGAGTCTCTGGTGTCAAATCTATAGTGAATTCTAATTCTCTCTCCGGTGGTAGTCCCGGTAGTTCATCAGGAAATACATCCGGGAATTC
The DNA here is from genome assembly GCA_033439115.1 of Firmiana major. Taxonomy (NCBI): domain Eukaryota; kingdom Viridiplantae; phylum Streptophyta; class Magnoliopsida; order Malvales; family Malvaceae; genus Firmiana; species Firmiana major. The sequence continues at coordinate 49,718,506 of CM065905.1, forward strand.
GCATACCATTGGTATGTCCTGAATACTTGGACGTTCTCGACTAGTATCGAAGATGAATGCAACATAACCTTCACATTAACACATACATCAGAAATTTTCATCAACAGTCAAAATCATGTAATTTATTCCTTAACTGCAAAGCATACATCAAACTTATTAGGTAAGGAGAAGGTTACAGTCTTAGTGTAGCAGTCTATACTTACGCGATTGGTGGCTAGCCAATCCATACCCAGAATTACATCAAAGTCATGCATGTTCAACAAGATTAGATCTACTAACATGATCCTATCTCCTACCTTGATTTCACAATTTCTACACACCCTATCAGTCTTTTGGGATTTATACATGGGTGTGCTAATGTGTAACATAAAATCTAGAGGTTCAGGCTTAATATGTAGATTACGTGTAAAATAGGATGATATGAAAAAGTGTGTGGAACCTAGATCAAATAGTACATGTGCCTCGTGATTGCAAATTAAAAGCTTACCCCGAATAGTCTCAGTGGAAGCATCAACAGTCTCTTTGTCCAAGGCAAATACTCTCTCATAAGTGACAGGCTTCTTGCCCTTATCTGCTGCGTAGCCCGTCTCTGTGGGATTTGTCTCTAGGGAGCTTGTCTCTCGGGTTGTCGTGGTTACTCTAGGGGTTGTGGAATATGGTTTTGTGGGCAATCCCTTACCATGTGTCCATTCTGTCCACACCCAAAGCAGCTCCCTATGGCCAAATGACAAACACCTTCATGGAGTTTTCTGCAATCTTTACACAACTTCTTATACTGTTGCGGACCTCTAACAATCTGGGGAGTAGGTACAGGAACTGTGGGTCTATTATCCCTAGTTTGAAACTCATTTGTCCTCTACCTCTTGGGCTGGCCCCTCTGATAATCCTGTCTCACAAACTCCGTCTTCCTACCCTTATCATTGCTCTTTCCCTTAAAGTCATACTCTGTCTGTGTAACATTTAGACCCCTCTCAATCATCTGTGCTCTACCGAGGGCATCCTTGAACTCAGTAATCCAAAACCCCAATAGTCAGTCTCGGATAGCTGGCTTTAACCCGGTTAGAAACCTCTCAATATGATGCTCTTCATTTCAGAACGTCTCAGGGCCATACCTCATCAGCATAGTAAACTTACTCTCGTATTCATCCACAGTCATACTGCCCTGTACCAAATTCAAAAAGTCCACCCGTAACTTCTACTAGGCAGCTCGTGGAACATACTGCTCTCTGAAGGCTGTCAAGAACACATCCCAACTAATCACTGGATGCTGAGCGGTCAGACGGATCTTGGTGGATCCCCACCAATACTCTGCTTGGCCTTTCAACATGTACGTGGCCATAAAAACCTTCTCTACATCAGAACACCCCAGATAATCAAAGATCTTCCCGAGGTCTACTAGCCACTCTTTAGCCTCTACGGGATTCTTAACTCCCTTGAATGTTGGAGGCTTCATTTTCAGGAAGTCCCTTATCCTACCAATATCTCTCTCTTTCGTCTGAGTCTGTATAGGCGGCTGAGGCGCCATAGGTACTGGGGGTACTTGTGGAGGAGAAGGTGGAGGTGGTGCTTGTGGAGGAGACGACACTAAAGTAGGAATTGGTGTTGTGCCAGCTGAATCAGAGGCATTTGCCCCTAAGTATTGGGTAACCATGGCAGCTATTGATTCCAAGCCTCACTCGAGGTGCTGCTCCAAACCCTTCTCAAACCGGGCTATACGAGTATTGAGACTCTCTGGCTGCATTGAAAAGGGTGGAGGTGGCTGAGCTTACCTCCAAGGGTGTCCTCGTCTTTCACTTATTATGCACGTGATCTAATATCTGAGCGTAAACCAAAGATCAAATCTTAACTTCATTAGGTATACATTGCCTACAACCAGACAAGCACAGACATTTGGGATGTAATTTTATCCTTATTTTCAACACTGACGATACTAGACAACCTTCGCTCTGATACCACCTTTAACTGTAACGACCCTTGACCCTTGAAAATTTGAGGGATTTTTTTTTAAACTTAAATTTCCCACTTATTCCTTTATTTACTTAGGTTGTATTCCTATTCAGTGTCAATTCATTTTCTTACTTCTTTATCCGAAATTATACTTAAATTTCACGTTTGGACTTATATGGCCGATAGAAATTTTAGTAGCATAACAACTTATACATAAGCTTACCCACCTATAAACCAATTGTTTTTAACAATCCTAGATATCCACAACTACCAAACATGCTTTCCAAATCCACATCATCAATCCAAGACATCCATTTCAAATCAAGACCAATTACTTTATGTCACAACCCTCTATACCAGTATGTGACCTTTACCTTACCACTTACAGTTGGGCTGTGATTCAGTATCCACTTCATATATTATCCATTTATAGTTTAATCAATTCATTTAAAAAAAGTAAAATACAGCACCATTGTTATTTGTAAGGAAGAATAATGGTAGTCTCAAACTATGCATAGACTACCGACTATTGAATAAAGCCACGGTGAAGAATAAATACTCATTACCGAGGATTGATGATCTGTTTGATCAGCTAAGAGGGGCATCCATCTTCTCTAAGATTGATTTAAGGTCGGGCTATCACCAATTGAGGATTAAGGAGGGGGATATTCTGAAGACGGCCTTCAGGACAAGGTATGGCCATTATGAATTTCTAGTGATGCCATTTGGATTGACGAATTTCCCTGCAGCCTTTATGAGGTTAATGAATGAGGTGTTTAGAGACTATCTAGATAAATTTGTGATAGTCTTCATTGATGATATCTTGGTGTACTCTCGGTCTTATGTGGAGTACGCACAGCACTTGTGGTTAGGACTTCAGATACTTCGAGATAAGCAATTATATGGGAAGCTTAGTAAGTGTAAGTTTTCGCTGGACCAGATAGCTTTCCTTGGTCATATAGTTTCAGAGGAAGGAGTATCAGTTGATCCAATTAAAGTGGAGGTTGTGCTTAATTGGGAAAGATCGAGGACAATTACAGAGGTACGAAGTTTTCTTGGATTGGCAAGGAATTACAGAAGATTTGTTAAAGGATTTTCCAGGATGGCCGCTCCTTTGACCAAGCTCACGCGCAAGAAGACTCCATTCATATAGATTGATCAATGTGAGCTCAATTTTCAAGAATTAAAAAGGAGATTAACAGTGACACCTGTGTTAACTATCCCTGAGGGATTAGGAGGATTTTCAGTGTATAGTGATGCTTCCCATCAAGGATTGGGGTGTATGCTCATGCAGCATGGAAGACTAGTTGTCTATGGATCACGACAGTTGAAAGATCATGAGCGAAATTACCCCACGCATGATTTGGAGTTAGCCACTGTGGTATTTTCCTTAAAGATCTGGCGACACTATTTATATGGAGAAAGATTTCAAATCTTCACTGACCACAAGAGTTTGAGGTATCTGTTTGATCAGAAAGAGTTAAACATGAGACAAAGGAGATGGATGGAATCCTTAAGGATTATGACTGCGAGATTCTATACCATCTGGGAAAAGAGAACGTAGTTACTGATGCCCTGAGCAGAAAGAGTATGATATCTACTATGATGATCAGAGAATGGGATTTATTGGAGCAGTTCGTCGAACTCCGGATCAGAGTTAAAGAGGTAGAGACTGGATTTCTGGCTAGCCTACTAATAGAGCCCAAGATCATGGATCGGATTAGAACTGGGCAGCGTGATGATCAGAGGTTGATTGATATGGTTAGCCAAGCTGAGCAGATTTCGCAGTCAGATCTCATAGTCAGTGAGGATGAATTGTTGACATTCAGAGGACGGATTTGTATATCGGACGATGATACCCTGAAGAGACAGATACTGAGACAATCACACTGCTCGCGATACACTATGCACCCAGGTAGTACTAAGATGTATCGAGATTTGATAAAGGTATATTGGTAGAGTGGCATGAAGCGAGATGTGGCAAATTATTTGGCCAGATGTTTAATGTGTCAGCAAGTAAAAGCTGAGCATCAGAAGCTCAGAGGATTATTATAGCCTTTACCTGTGCCAACATGGAAATTGGAGTATGTCACCATGGACTTTATTATAGGTTTACCGAGGACCCGAAGAGGTCGTGAAGCTATATGGGTTATAGTGGATAGACTGACAAAAAGTGCCCACTTCCTTGCCATCAAGAGCACAGATATTGTGGATGCCTTAGCCGAGTTATATGTCAACTAGATAGCTAAATTACACGGGGCTCCAATGAGTATTACTTCTAATAGAGATTCTCGATTTACTTCCAGATTTTGGACCCATTTTCAGGATTCCATGGGATCTAGATTGAGTTTTAGTACCGCCTATCATCCTCAGACAGATGGTCAGTCACAGAGGACTATTCAGACCCTGAAGGATATGTTGAGGGCGTGTACGGTGGATTTTAAGGGATCATGGGATGATCACCTGCCCCTAGCAGAGTTTGCATACAATAATAGCTATCATGCGAGTATTGGAATGACACCTTTTGAGGCTCTATATGGTAGGAGGTGTAGATCTCCTGTAGCTTAGGAAGAAGTGGGTGACAAAAAAATAAATGCTCCTGAGCTTGTTAAGCAGGCTGTACAGAGTGTGAAACTCATATGTGAGAGATTACGGGCTACCCAGAGTAGACAGAAAAGCTACGCGGATGTGCGTAGACAGCCACTCAAGTTTGATGTTGGTGATGCAGTATTTCTGAAGATATCATTGAGTAAGGGTATCATGAGATTTAGAAAGAAAGGGAAATTGAATCCTCGATACATTGGACCATTTGAGATTCTTGAGAGAGTGGGAGAGGTAGCCTACAGGTTAGCATTACCCCCATAGATGTCTGGAATACACAACGTCTTCCATGTGTCTATGTTGAGGAAGTACCACCCGGACCCTTCTCATGTCATAGAGTGTGAAGAGATGGACATACAAGAGGACATGAGCTACATTGAAGAACCTATCTGAATCCTTAATAGGAAAGAGATGGTACTTCGGACTAAAAGCATCCTATTAGTGAAAGTTTCATGGAAACATCACTCAATGGAAGATGCAACTTGGGAATTGGAAAGCCTCATGAATGAGAAGTACCCCCATCTGTTTGACGAGTTGAGTTGAATTTGGAGTACAAAATTCTTTAAAGGTGGGGAGGATGTGAGAACTACGAATTTTATGTACCCCGGTTATGAGAATTGTAATTTGGTGTATGTAATTATGATATGTTCATGTACAAGCAAGGTTTAAATATGATGAAGTATAAGAAGATGAGGTTTTTAAGTCTTGAATGTGTATGGATTGAAATATGGACTATAGTAATTATGAGAAGTTATACATTGAGTTTTCTGCAAATTGATGCAGCAGCAGTGCAATCTGTGAAGGTCAGATCGATCTCCAAGGATGAGAGTTCGATCTCATGGCTCCAGAATGCAGGAAATACACAAGAACTGATAGGCAGATCGATCTCATAAGCAAGCAGATCGATCTCCAAATGTTTCTGTAAATAGTAGATCGATCTCCTCACAAGGAGCAGTCTACCTCATCAAGATTATGAGATCGATCTTACCCCCCAACAAATCGATCTGGTAGGCATAAAAAATGCCTAAAACATTCCCAAATTCAAATGCAGATCGATCTCCTACAAGAGCAGATCGATCTCTTACCCTCCGCCAATAAAATGACCCTTGTGTTTTTCCTGCATTTCATCTTCTCTCTCTCTAGAAACCCAAATCCCTAGCTTTCTCTTTCCTCCAAAATGCCAATTTCCATTCAAATCAGAGGTTGTGGTAAGAGGGATATTTTATCATTTCATGTACCCAGACTAAAGTTGTATTTACAGACACTTGATGAACAATGATGTATGGGATGTATTAGGTTTAATCAACTCTAAATTGAGAAATGTATATGGTGTGATATATAATTATTAGATGATGAGATCTTGAGGTGAAAGTGATATAATTTATGTATGATGATGCATGACACTGTACAAGAATGCACCTAGAATTGTGTATTACTGAAAATAAGTCTTAAATTTACCCTATTTTTTGGCATTTTTGGGGCGTCACATAATGAGTCACCCCACCATAGCCCCGCACCACACAGTCCAGTAGGGCACTGTACGACCTTGATCCAATCTTACAGTTCCCTGTACTATGGCCATATGTACCAAATATGTTGGCGATGTCCTTCGGGACCAGTTATGATGAAGCCATGTCTCCACGAGAAAGAAATATGTTTTAGCACATTTCATGCTACCTTATATGTTATTTGTTAGTTAGCACATGTTTTTCTATGATGTGATTTTTAAGGTAGCCCATGAGTTGGGTTTTTATTAAATGTGCATATGAAAGTTATGTTTTCACTTTTAAAGTGAACAATATGTTATACATGATTTGAGACCTATTAGATGTTTTATGACTGTTTACACTAATGATATGTTTATAGCATGATACGTTTTACGAAAACGATGCATGATGTGTAAACTAATGATTTTAAAGATGTTTTTACTGCTTTTATAAATGTAAGCATCTCTACTTTCGTACATGTTTATGCTGAGTTGTGAAATCATGTGTTTTACTTGTTTTAAGTACTAAGGTTACTTTAAATGTATCTCTTGCTGAGCCTGAAAAGCTCACCCCCTTCCTTTCCATCTTCCAGATTACTTACAGTGATTCTACTGCACTCACGCTTCAGAGGTCGTAGACAAGGCGGTCCGACCTTTCCTCAGATCATTTTGTAGCGATGAGGTATAGCCTTACTTGTGTTCCAGACCTAATGTATAGCATAGACATTATTGTACATATCAGTGGGATGTACTAGATGTAAATGATTTTGTACAGAGTTTTAGTTACGTAGTGTAAAGGAATGTATGTATTGAATGTCATGAGATCCTGAGATGAGAATTAAAATTGTGTTGCGGATATGGGTTGAAAATTATAAACTGCGTTTTAAACTCTGCAGGTTGGGTTAAGTCATAATGCAGCCGTTATGCTGCCGAATTTTATAAAAGAATAAGAGTTAAGAAACTGACATAGATAAGAACACAACTCAGTTAAATAGGTTAAAAAGTTTTAAAATTACCCCATTTTTCGCGTTTTCGGGCATGACAGTTTACATGGTAGCAGAGCAATAGTTGTATGATATTGTCTGTGTCTAGAAGTAAGATTAGATTACATCCCAAAGTGTCTATGTTAGTCTGATAATAAAGTAAGCATATCTGTCAAATTATGACCAAATTCTTGGATTTTGTGCAGATAATAGATCACTAACCATGAGTGGTAGATGGGGCCGTCCACGGAGACAGGCTCAACCCGCTCCCCCATCCCCACCTCAACCCGAGAGCCCTACTGAGAGAGAGAGAGAATAAGGAGGCTCGATGAGACAGTACAAGGTATGAGGGAAGGACTTACAGCTCTTACCACCATGTTTACCCAACAGTTTGGGACACGTACACTTGGTGCAGATACAGCTACTCCTACGCCTGATCCTCCTTTACCACTAATTCCTCTGGTAGCCCCAACCCTTCAGCCAGCAGTTCCCCAGCATAGGGATGATAGAGAGACTCAGAGGGTTCGAGATTTCTTGGGCATGCATCCTCCGGAGTTCCGAAAGGTGAAGGACCCGGTTAAGGCTGAGGAGTGGATAGTGGATATTAAGGCGATCTTCCAGTTGTTGGGGTGTACTGATAGGGAGAGAGTGACTATGGCTGGTTATATGATGAAGGGCCATGCTAAGTTTTGGTGGAGATCCACACAGACGATATTAGCTGAGGATCCTTAAGAAATCACATGCGATGCTTTCTTAGTCGCATTTCGAAAGCAGTATGTGCTGCAAGCAGCTCGAAAGAGGATACAGATAGAGTTTTTTTTATTTGAGACAGGGAAGTTCTACAATAGATGAGTATGAGAACAGATTTATAACCCTGATGAGATACGATCTAGAGACAGTTAAAGATCTCGAGCGCCGAACAGAGAGATTTCTGGCAGGATTGAGATCCGGGATCATTGATAGGCTATTGGGTCAGAACATTGTGGATTTCAGAGATGCTCTAAGGCGAGCCCAAGAGATAGAAAGGGGCTTGGATATTACTTAAGCAAAGCATGGTTTCAGGATATCAGTCAGAGATAAGAGGAAGATAGTAGTTACTTCTCGACATTATTTGAGTGGGGGTCAGCCCAAGAGACAGAGGATGGAAGGACCTCAGATAGGGGTTGGTAAGCCTAAACTACAATGGGTACTACGGATGTTATCAGAGGTTCTGAGACAAGAGTGCCACAATGCAGGACATGTGGCAAGATGCACCCTGGACCTTGCCGAACGAGTACATTTACTTGCTACAGATGTGGTGAAGCAGGGCACATAATGAGAGACTGTCCACTTATATGGTCTCAGGAATCTCAAGAGGCACCTAGACCGATTTAGAGACCGACTCAGGCTCCATAGAGGCAAGTACCCCTAAAGAGAGCCATAGCTACAGACAAGGGCAAGAAGCATGTCTCACAGGGTCGAGTCTATGCCATTGATAAGGAGACAGTTGATACATCCTCCGACACCATCAAAGGTACTCTCCTTGTCTGTAACCATGAAGCACATGTATTGTTTGACCCAGGTTCCACACACTCTTTTGTGTCACCACAATTTGCATGTAAGTTGAATAGGAAACCTGAGTCACTATATTACATGTTACATATAAGTACACCTATGCACGTAGTGCAAAAGACTGGTATGATATGAAAGGATTGTGAAATCCTGGTAGGAGATAAGAAATTTCTAGCAAATCTAGTTTTATTAAACATGAAGGATTTTGATGTAATATTAGGCATGGATTGGTTAGCTACCAATCACGTGAATTTAGACTGCTACACTAAGACTTTGACCTTCTCCTCACCAGAAAAGTTCAATGTATGTTTTGCGAGAAAGAAATAAAAGTGCATGGTGATGAAAGTTCTTGTGTTATGTGTTATATGAAGATATGATATATATATATATATATATATATGTGCAAGATTAATGTATAATTTTTTTATTGGGTGAAGGATACATTGTCTTTATTTCTAATGAGAGTCGGGAACCACCAAGTATACAGGATGTTCCGGTGGTATGTGAGTTTCTCGATGTATTCCCAGAGGACTTACCAGGGTTACCACCTGAGAGAGAAGTTGAGTTTGCCATTGAGCTAGCACCTGATACTCAACCCATCTCCAAGCCACCTTATCGAATGACACTAGTAGAATTGGAGGAATTAAAGAAGCAGTTGTAAGAACTACTCAATAAGGGGTTTATAAGACCTAGTGTGTCACTATAGGGTGCTCCGGTACTGTTCGTCAGAAAGAAGGATGGTAGTCTCCACCTTTGCATAGACTATAAGCTTTTAAATAAAGCAACAGTTAAGAAAAAGTATCCCTTGCCGAGAATAGATGACCTGTTTGATCAGCTGAGTGGGGTTTCAGTGTTTTCGAAGATAAACTTGAGATCGGGTTACCATCAGCTAAGGATTAAGGAGGCTGATATACTAAAGACAGGTTTTAGGACTCGATATAGGCACTACGAGTTTTTGGTGATGCCCTTTGGACTAACTAATACCCCAGCTGCATTTATGAGCTTATGAATGATGTCTTTCAAGAATACCTGGATAGATTTGTGATAGTGTTCACCGATGACATCTTGATCTATTCTAGATCCCGAGCAGAGCACGAGCAGCATTTGAGGATTGTGCTCTAGACTCTCCGTGAGAAGAAACTATATGGTAAATTCAGTAAGTGTGCATTCTGGCTAGAACAGATTTCCTTCCTCGGACATGTAGTATCTAAGGACGGGGTGTCTGTAGATCCGTCCATGGTAGATGGAGTATTGAGATGGGAAAGATCAAGGATAGTCACAGAGGTCAGAAGCTTCTTGGGATTGGCAGGGTATTACCAATGGTTTATAGATGGGTTTTCACGGATAGCAGCTCCATTGACCAAACTCACCCGTAAGGAGGTACAGTTTGCATGGTTTGAGCAGTGTGAGTAGAACTTCCAAGAACTCAAACGAAGGTTGACTACGACACCAGTCTTTACCATTCCGATTGGTTCTGGGGGATATGTAGTGTATAATGATGCTTCCCACCAGGGTCTCGGCTGTGTGCTGATGCAGCATGGTAGAGTGGTAGCTTATGGATCCCGTCAACTAAAGGATCATTAGTGGAATTACCCCACTCACGATTTAGAGTTAGCCGCAGTAGTTTTTGCACTTAAGATATGGCGGCATTATTTGTATGGAGAGAGATTTCAGATCTTCACTGACCACAAGAGTCTCAAGTATTTGTTTGATCATAAGGAGCTTAATATGAGACAGTGGAGATGGATAGAGCTCCTAAAAGACTATGACTGCGAGATCTTGTATCATCCGGGCAAGGCAAATGTGGTAGCTGATGCCCTGAGTAAAAATGGTATGGTGTCCTACATGATAATCAGAGAATGGGGTTTGTTAGGACAGTTCGCCGAGCTCAGGATCAATATAGATGAGGTTGAGCATGGATACATGGCTAGCCTACGGATAGAGCCCAGTATACTAGATCATATTAGAGTTGGACATAGAAATGATAAAAAATTACTGGATATGGTTAGCCAGGCAGAAGAGAAATTGCAATATGAGTTTACGGTCAGTGATGATGGATTACTGAGATACAGAGGCTGTATCTGCGTGCCACACGATGACACCTTGAGATAGAGCACACTGAAGGAGTCCCATTGTTCTAGATTCACCATTCACCTGAGCAATACCAAGATGTACCAGGATCTCTAGAAGGTGTATTGGTGGATTGGGATGAAGAGAGATGTGGCAGACTTTGTAGCCAGATGTCTAGTTTGCCAACAGATTAAGGCTAAGCACCAGAGACCTGCAGGACTGTTGAAGTCACTACCGATTCCTACATGGAAATGGGAGCATATTACGATGGATTTCATTATGGGGTTACCAAGGATCCAGAGAGGTCATGATGCAGTCTGGGTGATTGTAGACAGACTTACTAAGAGCGCTCACTTCCTTGCCATCAAGAGCACAAATTCACTGGATAAGATAGCTGATTTATATGTCAGAGAGATAGTACGGTTGCATGGGGCACCTGTGAGCATCACATCTGATAGAGATTCTTGCTTCACTTCTAGATTATGGACTAGATTTCAGGAAGCTATGGGGTCTCGACTGAACATAAGCACCGCTGATCATCCTTAGACAGATGGTCAGTCCGAGCGGACTATACAGACCTTAGAGGACATGTTAAAAGCATGTACCTTGGACTTTAAGGGTTCATCGGACGACCACTTCCTCTTGCAGAGTTTGCTTACAATAACAGTTATCAAGCTAGTATCGGAATGGCTCCATACGAGGCTCTATATGGCAGGAGATGCAGATCCTCAATTACTTAGGAAGAAGTGGGCAACAGAAAGATCCTTACTCCTGAGTTAGTTGAACATGCAAATAGAGGTGTTTAGTTGATCTGTGACAGGTTTAGGATTGTACAGAGTAAACAGAAGAGTTATACAGATGTGCATAGACGTCCTCTTGAGTTTCAGGTTAGGGACTCTGTATTTGTTAAGGTGTCACTGATGAAAGGTATAGTGTAAGACCCGATTTTTTTATCATAAAAGCAAATGGAATGAATAGAAATTTTCGAGTGCAATTAAAAATGCAAAAGGACTGAAATGGTATTTCCAAACGCGTGCAAGGGCAAAATGGTCAAAAGATCAAAATTCGGTAGTGATCGAGACAAGAAAATTTAATTAAAAATATGGGATTGAGAAATCTTGATCAATGACGAAGAAATAATTAAATTCCGGGTTAAATTGATCAAGATATAAATTTATTTAATATTTTTAAAATTTTTGCTTCGAAAAACGATCTCAAAAATAATCAAAAATTATACCGAAAAGGTAAAATTAGACTGAGAAATTCATTTACAGAATAAATGAATAAAATAATAATTTTTTTTAGATATTTTGGAATTTTAATATTATTTTAATGATTAAAATAATATTAAAAATAAATAATAAATAATAAATATAAAAAAACGGAATTTCGCGAAAACGCGAACTGAGAAAAACGAAAAAAGGAAGTCGATGCTTCCCTTCTGCCTCACCGATCACCGGCGATCGACGGAGGCCCATACCAGAGGTGAGGCACCCGAGCCATCCACCGGCACCAGCGGCCCGAAGAAGAGACGAACGACGACCGGCGGAAGGAAAGAGAGAGAAGCCAAGAGAGGAAAGGGAGAAATCGGTGATCGGCGCCGATTCGGGCCCGGCCACCACCACTCGAAGGTAGCCCACGCCAAGACCGACCTATCAGCGACTGAATCGACCTGTGGGACGACGGCTAGCGCCGAAAAAACGGGAGAAAGAGAAAGCCACCGACGCCGAAAAAGAGAAGAGGTTGGACCGACCACTTTCAGGCGACCTCGGGGAAAACTGAGACCAGATCCGAGCTGCGGACGACCCAGCGGAGCTGCTAGCGGCAAAAACCAGTGAATAACCGGTCGGCAAGGTACTGAACCGGTGGTCTGAACCGGGTTGAACCGGACCAAACCGGTTCAGCCAAAAAGAAAAGGGAAAGGAAGAAAAAGGGAAAAAGAAAAAGAGAAAAAATTTGGGAAAAATTTCAGTGATGCAATTAAGCTACGGGTAAGTTGGTAAGCGGTCGAATTAACCGATTTAAATTTTGAAATATTTAATTTGATTAATATCGACTGAAAATTTACCCGAAAAAATATTAAATTGTGTAGCTCGACAATTGACGTAGAACGAGAGCTCGAGACAGTTTCAATTTACGTACTATCATGAAATCACGGGTAAGTAACCCTTATTTACGACAATTTTATATCGTTATACGTGATTGATATTTATCGTCTAAATTACGGATTTAAATTTCGCATTTAATGAATTAAATTTTGGAAATTGAATAAATTGTCGTAACTACTAAATTAAGCTATTTGAGAGTTTAGAACGAGGCTCAATAATTACTGATGGGCCCAGTGAGCCCAATAGGCCTCGATAATGTGAATAGTAAGTGAGAAAACGGGCTTAAGGCCGATTAAGGCCCATTATGGTACAATCGGGCCCAATATGGGTAAACGGGCCCAATAATTTAAATTAAGCCCAGAAAATTATGAAATACAATTAATTGTATTATATTTGACCTGATGAATATGTATCTGCAGTTTCGGAGATTGGATTCGGAGCAAATCGGACTGCGTTACGAGTCATCAACGGAAATGTCAGACTATACAGAAAAAAAATGAGGTAAGGGAATTGTGTGAGTAGCTAGAGGTAGCTACGCGTATTTTAATAGTTTTTATATACACTGATTATGTATGTATACACGGTTATTGAATAATGATCCTAAAAGTGGTTTAAATGATTTTAAGGATCGAAATAGGTAAAAAGACTATTTTACCCCTATTAAGGGAAGTTCACCTAAGGATGGTGAAAGCATGACATGCATGAAATGCATGATTTAAGGAATTTTTTGAATTAAGGAATTTTATTGGTTTTAATCAAAGTAAAACGATAGATTAGCCAGTAATTACATAAATTTCACAAGATAACACTAAGTAAGTGTTATTAATATTTAAATGAAATTTCTTTGGAAAACGGGCCAACTATCAAGTTTATATGGAAACAGATAGTGCTGGCACATAGCTTGCACTATATCTGCGTTTGTGAGTGTACATAAATGTGCTTGAGTGGTTGCTCGCACCGACTTGTGTGACATCATATGCATGAAATGTGCTAGAGCGGTTGCTCGCACTGATTTTTATTCTTGTGAAATGCATGAGAAGTGCTGGAGCCTAGCTCGCACTCTGTTTTGACATGATTTGACAGGTTTTAACTGTTTTGACGTGATATGCATAAAATGGTGCTGGAGCGATTGCTCGCACTAGTTTTTATGATTTGACATGCATGAGATATGCTGGAGCTTAGCTCGCATCCTATTTTGATATGATATTGCATAAAAGTCGTGCTGGAGTGTAACTCGCACGAGATTTGATGTATTTATGCATAAAGTCGTACTGGAGCGTTGCTCATACGAAGTTTTGATTTACTTGAGCATTCACTCGTGCTGGAGCGTTGCTCGCACGAAGTTTTATATGGTTTTATAACTCATTTTAAAGCCGTACTAGAGTTTTTCTCGTATGAGGTTTTCACCGAGTTTTTATACATATCCGTACTAGAGCATTGCTCGTACGTGGATTTCACTTGAATTTATAATTATTTTAAGTCGTACTGGAGCGCTATTCGTATGCAGATTTCATTGATTTCTATGAAACTGTGCTAAAGCTTCGCTCGCACGAGATTTTCTGATATCATGAATATGCATGGAGCCGTGCTAGAGCTTTGCTCGCACAGGGATTTATATTACATACATATAGCCGTGTTGGAGCCTCCTGTAGACTGTGTGTCACAGTGAGATGATATGCTCACATGTGCATACTGAGATAGAGATGATATGGGTGGATAAGACCTATTGCAGGCACCCCTGACTGAGCTTGGGTTCATGGAGTACGTTGTACCGTGTATGTCACGTGGAGTACGCTGTACCATGGGGATTGTTGGGTGGAGTGGCATTAGCCACGAGGTAGCAAGCCTTGCCCTCGCAATCATGGTGTTATGCTGTTTTGGCGGGTAGGACAACCCACCTCCCGTTTCAGGTGTGATATCTCACACACTAGGTACCGTGTTGCCAGGGATCACTAGGATATGGCCATAGTCCTCGATGTTACTGATATAATTACTTACATGTCTCACATGATATAACTATTGGTCGATAGACCAGGGTAGACCCGAGGGAGGGGTCAGGCCCCCGATTTTATGATTTTTACTATGCTAATATATGTTTTAGAGAATTTTATGAAATGTGACCCTGAAAGAAGGGTGGTTTTATAATCGAAGTTTTATAATGAATTTTAATGAATTGTTTTATGAGATGATTGACCCAGAAGGGTTAGTTTATACTGCAGTTTTAATGAAATGATTTGAATGCAGTAGCATGATGGTGTTTTCCATGCTTTCATTTCAAATTCATGAATTGTTTTACATGGCATGAACTAATTTATGATCATGATTTAATTCATGCTAAGTATGATTTAATGATGTCACATAGAATGCCTTTGATGCATGAATAGTATGATTTATATAAGCACGAACAATTTTATAGACCAAGTCATTGATGATATACATGATTTGTGCTTGAGATTTTAATGAAAAGAAATGGATTTTAAGGGTATGGCATTATGAGTATGTAGATAGTGGAGCTATCTACTTACTTGCATAATTGCCTTACTGAGCGTGTGGTTTGCTCACCCCCCCTTATTTTCTCATCTTTTCAGAGCACTCACAGTAATTAGTAAGCGGCTAAGGACTTGCATCCTTGGTATTCGCTGCTTCCCATCGAGAGACAGGTATACACATTTGTATAGTTTGTATCTAAATATGTAATGCACAATACTATAAATAGATATGATGTCGGGGATGTAGAGTTATAAATACCATTGTGTATGTATTTAATTAAAGTCAAAAGATAGTAAACTCTGATATGTGAATGTAATTATGGAAATGGAATGGTAAATAGGTGAGAGGTGACTAACACCGAATCATAGCCCAACTGTGTTGTAGGATGGTCACGATGAGAGAAAGGTAAGAATTAAATAATAAATGAAAAAGTAAAAAAAAAATTACTCTAATTTTAGGTAATTTGGCTCGTGACATATAGTACGTTTCGGGAAAAGAGGAAAGCTGAGTCCTCGCTTCATTGGTCCATTCAAGATTTTGAGTAAAGTGGGAGATGTAGCATATCGGCTAGCACTACCTTCACAGTTGTTGGGTATACATGATGTCTTCCATGTTTCGATGTTAAGGAAGTATCATTCGGACCCTTCTCATGTCATCGAGTACAAGCCACTAGAGATTCATGAAGACATAAATTATGTTGAGAAGCCGATCCGGATTCTTGACAGGAAGGAGAAAGTGCTAAGAACTAAGACTATCCCACTAGTGAAGGTTCTCTAGCGACATCATGAGACAAAGGAAGCTACTTGGGAGCTAAAGAGCCAAATAAGGGAGAAGTACCCTCATCTATTCGATGGACTAGCTTAAATTCAGAGGACGGAATTCTTAAAAGGTGGGGAGAAATGTGAAACCTGATATTTTTCCATATTATGATGCTTATGAGAAGTAAATTATAGCTCAATGTGACGTTTTACAGGCCCGTAGACGACTAAAGCCCTCGGTTCTAGCGTGGAGCCCGATGACACGCAAGTCGAGGTAAGGTCCTATACCTGAGGATTGCTTAAAAATACCATGTTCATGCATGAAATGATGTGTAGAAAGAAAAACTAAGTGATTGGAGATGAAAAGTGAGTTAAACTTGGGTTTTAAATTAAATAGAGAAAACGGACCCAATAAGGGAAATAAATTTGAACAAAATTCTAGAAATTCGTAAAAATTATTTCGAGACCATATAAAATTAATATAAGGTGAAATTGACATGGGAAATATAAATCATGAAGAACTATGGAGATTTAGGGGTCCAAATAAATTTTTGAAGTGAATCGAAACCTTAATTCCATTTTGCTCGGTATTGGCTAAATCGCGTAAAATGAGCTCGTTCGTGAAATGTTTCTTAAACAAGTGACCCCCAAATTTTTATGGGTCACACTATAGACATAGTATAACAATTGAGAAGTGAAATTTTGAAGAAATCTGATCAGGATTAATTTTGGTAATTTTTCTAAAACAGAACGGTCATTTCCCCTACATGTTGTAATCTGTCAGCCAATGAAAACACACCAATTTGATGACCTTCTAGATGTTTGTTGTTTCTGATATTTTCCAATCTGAAATTAAACTGGATAAGCTTCATAAAAAGGTACAATTCACCCCGAAATGAGCTGAAACCCAAGAGGTACCCCTCCCTCATTCTGCCCCAGGCGGTACCTTTGCTTCTGACTGGCGTGAATTTTTCGGCCACCCTCCGGCCAGTTTCAGGCAATGGTGCCTTCACATTAAATCTTCCTCTTCCTCCCCTATATCACATGTAAACAATTCAGACCTAATATAAGTCATTTACCCCTTGAAAAGTTAGAGAGAAGAATAGGATAGAAAACTGCCCTGTTCCGAGGTAAGTAAAGATTGAATTTTTGGATGAATTTGATGAGTTTCTTGGATGATTCTTAACACTTATAAGCTCTACACATGTTGTATTACAGCTGAGTGGAAATTTTGAGGCTTGAAATCGAAGTCAAAGTTGGTCAAAGGAGTGAAGAAGTTGAGGTATGATGATGATGATGAGATAGGTTGTTAAATTGTGATTTTTGGATGAATTTTTGTTAAAGGAAATTTGATGGAATGATTTATATGATGGAGTTCAGCTGCTGCCAGTATGATTTAGTTGCTGGAATGATGATATGGGATGTAATTAAAATGAATTTACAGTTAAAATTATACTGCAAAAGTTCAGTTTAGTGTTTAACTAGGTGAATTATCGAAATAATGCAAGAATCGATAATTTAAGGTATGTTTGAAGTGGAATGAATTGTTGGAATGTAAGAAACGATGTAGAGGTATTGAAAATGAATTTAAAGGTGTCGAACATGTTAAGAAAGCTTAAATCGAGGCTTAAACCGATAAAATCGAGCAAAACGAGTAAAGTAGCAAAAAGTCAACTTTTGGTCAACATTTTAGATGTAATCACATATTGAATATATTAACATGAATTTGAGCTATATGTGATGAGATAACTTGGTATGTGACAGCTAGGGTTATCGGCATGCATTTCGAGGCGAGCTTAAAAACCAAGGAACGTGCACTACCTCCGACGTTAAGAGGTAAGGGATATAATTTAGAGTAGCATTAGTACTTTCCTACCTTCCCAAATGTCTATGTGGATAATTAGTTGAGTTTTCTGTGAAAAAGGTCTTTCTTGAAAGTCGAAATGAGCATTATTCACTTAAAAACCGAAACAAATTTATCTCAGCCTTTCAAAATGACATTTATTGCATGAGATACATTTTAATAGGTATGTTTATTGTATAAAGAAAAAAGGATTTTCACTTATGGAATGAAAGCAGAATATGTTTTCCATGAGTTTAAGGGTTAAAGTCCCGAAAATGTTTTACGAAACCTATGTTTTTAGTATATGGAGTAGATTGAGATAACCGAGAACTATGTTTATGAAAAGCATGTTTGATGTGTTGAGACTATGGCAAGATGTATGATGTTATGAGGTTAGAGTGATATGGGGTCGATCTTGTATACTGAGAAAAGGGTACAAGAACGATCAAGGATCTTCTTAGCCGACGGCCAGGGAACGGGCAGGGCTCTGACGAGATGGGATGACTTGTGGTACCATGTAACCATTTAAAGTTTGTGCGTTGAGACTGCTTAGAGACTGCGAGTCCTTTGCAGGCACGTAATGAGTCACCCCACCATAGCCCCGTACCACACAGTCCAGTAGGGTACTATACGACCCTGATCCAGTCTTACAGTTCTCTGTACTATGGCCATATGTACCAGATATGTTGACGATGTCCTTCGAGACCAGTTATGATGAAGTCATGTCTCCACAAGAGTTATTTGTTATTTGTTAGTTGGCACATGTTTTTCTATGATGTGATTTTTAAGGTAGCCCATGAGTTGGGTTTTTATTAAATGTGCATATGAAAGTTATGTTTTCACTTTTAAAGTGAACAGTATGATATACATGATTTGAGACATATGAGATGATTTATGACTGTTTACACTAATGATATGTTTATAGCATGATACGTTTTACGAAAACGATGCATGATGTGTAAACTAATGATTTTAATGCATGTTTTTACTGCTTTTATAAATGTAAGCATCTCTACTTTCGTACATGTTTATGCTGAGTTGTGAAATCACATGTTTTACTTGTTTTAAGTACTAAGGTTACTTTAAATGTATCTCTTGATGAGCCTAAAAAGCTCACCCCCCCTTCCTTTCCATCTTCCAGATTACTTACAATGATTCTACTGCACTCACGCTTCAGAGGTCGTAGATGAGGCGGTCCGACCTTTCCTTATATCATTTTGTAGCGACGAGGTATAGCCTTACTTGTATTCCAGATCTAATGTACAACATAGACACTATTGTACATATCAGTGGGATGTACTAGGTGTAAATGATTTTGTACAGAGTTTTAGTTACACAGTGTAGAGGAATGTATGTACTGAATGTCATGAAATCCTGATATGAGAATTGTGTTGCGGATATGGGTTGAAAATTATAAACTGCGTTCTAAACTCTGCAGGTTGGGTTAAGTCATAATGCAGCCGTTATGCTACCGAATTTTATAAAAGAATAAGAGTTAAGAAACTGGCATAGACAGGAACACAACTTAGTTAAATAGGTTAAAAAGTTTTAAATTGCCCCATTTTTTTGCGTTTTCGGGCGTGACAGTAGACTGAATCAGGGTCATACAGCACTTTCATAAAACATGGGTAGTATCTATCTTTCTTACTTTCTCTGGCACCTAGCTAGGGCACGAGCACCAAAGGCACTCTCAGTGCGGGAAACATTAATGCGTGCTGCGCAGGCACGAGATACTACCAAAACATCATCATCATTAACCATAAGTAGCAAGACATCTACCACACAGGTATAGTCAAGTGCTACAGGGGCCCTACGTACCGATACTCAAGTGGTGGAGCCAGAACACCATAAGAAGTAGTCATGCATGAAGCCTATAGTCTCAAAACTTCTTTTCCCTTTTCTTAAATACTTTTGAAAATGTCAAAAGTTTCTTCCAAAGCATAAATATGAGATTACAAACCATTATAAAACTTCCATGCATTTTCATGCTTCAGGAAATTCATTTCATAAACATAAACGTACTTGGTGAACATTTTATAAAACGAAATCATGTTTCGTAAATCGTTCCATACGTATGAAAACAATCATAAATCATTTCAAAACATAACATTGCTTCATAAAATCTTTTTATCAATGCAATGAGTGTTCAAATTATACCTCTTACCTCGATTTATCGAAAATTTCAAGTTCGAGTAGTGTCACCTCCAAGTACCTCTCTTAAATCCTTCTACGATTCTCCTACACCGAAATTTGTATTCTTAGTATCCTATTTATCCGAATTGTCCACAATGCGTCAAAATCGTAACCTTATTCGTCTAGGAAAATATACTTGAAATTTAAATTCTAACTTTCTAAGGTTGCATCAAAATATATAATCAACCTCATGGAGTTTACCAAATTCCCTCTTTTCTTCCAGCTCCATCATACATTCGGAAATTTAATCCTACTACAAAGTCTTTAGCTGCATTTCTAATTAAATTGTCCCTTTCTCTTATGAGCTTATATAGTTCCTTTATGTTACTTCTTTATGTGTGTATACAATTGTACATACCTAGGCTAAAACATATATATTTATATTTTGTTCATATGCACTTATACTAACACACACATTTATTATATATATACATAAGTGTATA
This sequence comes from Firmiana major, assembly GCA_033439115.1. Classification (NCBI taxonomy): domain Eukaryota; kingdom Viridiplantae; phylum Streptophyta; class Magnoliopsida; order Malvales; family Malvaceae; genus Firmiana; species Firmiana major. The sequence goes on from CM065905.1 coordinate 49,738,979, forward strand.
TATATTTTTATATATATATATATATATATATATATTTGTCTACTTCTCATTTCTTCTCTTGTTTTGTCGATTTAAGACCCATTTAAGCTATCTATAAAAATTTCATTACCCTACTTTCATACTTAACATTAGAATAACTCAAATATATCATCCACATGTACAATTCATACTTGTAAGGAAACCCACGAACATTTTAAACCCATAAACCTCTTGCTGACCGAGATGCTACGCCATTCTTAAGATTATTTTCAGCACTCTTACACAATTATAAAATCCACAAAATGACCAAATACATACTTAATTTATCATCTTCAATCTTGAATTCCAATTCTTGATAATTCAACTCCTAATGTCTAATTCCTTGCCTAATTCTCAACATCCCTAATTTGTCAAATTAATCCCTAGTTCCCTAATTTCTTCACAATAAAATTTCAATTAATTCATACAACAATCATGCTTCTATAATACAATTTATACATACATTAAACTAGATAAAACTTGAGTTTTTACCTAGGAATCCACTGGTACAAAAATGGGGAAGTAGAAATTAGGTGTTTTATCTATATTTTTGTTTGGACACTGTTGCGTCGAAAAGGGGAGACCAGACGGGAAGGACAGGGCAAGGGAGGTCGTCGAGGCGCGGGTTCGAAGGGAGGCCGGCTTCGGGTCTTCTCCGATTTTATCACAGTTCGCAAAACAGAGGAAAACTCCTCTATTTTGTTTTCGGTTTCAGGCGAGGGGAGAGGGAGAAGGAAAGGGGGACTGTCGGTCAGTGGGGTCCCTTGTGAGGCCTTGGTCGCTGGCGTTAGGTACGGACTGCAGGAAATCGGGGAGGGGGAGAGGGCCACGTGAGAGGAAACGCAGGGGGTTTCTCGGGTTTCAGTGAGGAAAGAGGGAGGATTGCGGGTTCGGTCGGTTCCGATGAGGTTAGATCGTCGGCGGTGAAGGGATAGGGTCGACCGACGAAAGAGAAAGGGAAAGAAGGGGTATTCAGTTGGGCGAGCGAGGAAGGAAGGGGGGGTTTTCCTGTTAGGGTCGCGCGATCCTTTTTTTTTCGTTTCTGTTTTTTTTTTAATTTTATATTTTTATTATATTATATATATTTCTATTTTATTTTATTTTTTAATTACATTTCCAAAATAACAAATATATATTTATTGTATTTATTTTTTATTATTTTTAAATACGTTTTCAATTTAACAAAAATATATGTATAAATTCTTATAACATATTTTCATTTAATTTTATTTTCTAATCAAGTACAAAAAATTTTGCGGTGTTTACATTATATATATATATACATATATATATAGTTATTTTAATTTCTTAAAAAAAAAAGAGAGGGAAGAGAAGAAGGAAATTAGTAAGCAAATTTTGTTTGGCATTAAACTCGGGATTGTTGAGGAGTAGTCTAGTATTGTTTTGTTTCTTATTTTAAGTTTTTTTTTTTTTTGAAAACAACAACAAAATGCATGTTTGGTAATTTATATCTGTTTTCAAAAAATAAAAACGAAAATAAAATTTTTCAAAATTTTTGGAAATAAAAATTTCTTATTTCCATTATTTTTAAAAACATGTTTTTCATTTTTCGTTCATCAGCAAGTGAATAATGCTTATATATTAATACAATATTAATACATTTTCAAAGTAAAATATATAAAAAAAATTAAATTAAATTAAAATTTAATATAAAATATTATCTAATTAACAAAATAAATAGTTTTTAATTTAGGGTCAATTACATTAAAATACCTATGGTTAGAGACAAACTAAACGTGGCCCTTGATATTTAACATTTGACACTTAACCACTCTGAAACTCATTTCTATTTCACTTTTTCTCAAACTGTTAATTTTTCAGTTATCTTTAAATTTTTTATTTATTTTATTGTCTTCTTGAACAATTTAATTATTTTTCTCTCTAAAACCAGAAACATCTTTCTTTCAAAACTGAGAAAAATGTTACCCGCCTAAAAAAAATCAAAAAATCTTTGGAAAGCAAGCAATATAAAAGCATTAAAGCATTAAAACCAAAAAAAAACAAAAAAAACTAAGAAAAATGACCAAGATTTTTTTTAATTTTCGTTTTAGGGCTTTTCATATAGTTCTTGGGCTTAAAACTCGGAGGAAATGTAAGCTATGAAGAACAGAACAACATATTGGAACAAAATTAATTTTTAAGGAGTAAAACTAGTGTTTTTGAAAGTTTTAAGTTGCAACTTTGGGCATAGATCTAGGAAATTTTGGAGTTTTTTAAAGTAAAACTAGCCTTAAGAGTAGAAAGAGACGAAAATTTTTATGTGTTTTTAAAGTCAAACACCACTGGTATATGGCAACTGACAATGGCCACTGATGGCCGGTGATGTCACCGGTTGCAAGATTCTCGATTTTACATAGAGAAAAACCCTAAAATATTGAAGAAAATGAAGATACAATAAAAATGAAGAAAATAAAAAATAACAAAAAAATAACGATTTAGGGTAAAGTGTAAGAGAAATAAATCTCAAAATAGTTAAGTGTCAAATTTTAAATATCCAGCTAAATTTAGTCAGCCCCTAACCACAGGGTATATTTAAGTAATTTACCCTTTTATATTAATATAGAAAAATTGAAAAAATTAAAAAGCAACTAAATATAAATGGCTTATTAGCTAAATGTACTTTCAACCTTTTCCACGAAATGGAAATAAACCCTTAACCTTCAATTTTAGATGAAAAGGCCAAAACGCCCTCGAGAAAAAAAGAGTTTAGCAATTGAGTCCTTACATTTTTTTCGTAATCAATTGAGCTCATAAATTTTGTGATAACCCAAAATTTTCTCATCTTGGAAAATTATCTCAAAAATATGGGATAAGATTTCAAAAAAAAAATGTGTCGAAATATATAAAAAATGTTTATATGTATATTAAATAAATATATATAAAATATATATAAATAGTTATATATAATTTATTATAATAATATATTATATATTTATATATTTTGGTTAAATAAGATATTATATTAATATATATATTATAATATATATTAATATAAGATTAAAAAAAAGGAGTCAGGGGATGCTCGACCCCTTATTTTCTCTCCTCTGTTAACAGAGGAGAGCGAATAACAGAGCGAGAGAGAGAGCGCGAAGGACGGAGGCAGAGCGTGCAAGGAGCCGACAAGAAGAAGACCGACACCGTGGGAGTGGCTGTGCGACGCCACGAGCCTTGTACCGCCGAAGACGAGGAGATCGAAAAGGGAGAGGCAAACGGGAGAGAAGAAGAAAAATGGGCGAAACCGCCACCGATCTCCACAAGCCAAGCCAACCGAAGCTTCCTCTTTATTGTGCGACGTCGCTGGCGAGAGATGGGGTCGAGAACCGGCCGGCAATGTCGTGAACAGTGAAAATGAAGATTGAACCGGTTCGGACCGGTTCAATTGAAAGATATGGACTGAATCGTCCAAACCGGTTCAACCAAAAAGAAAAGGAGAAAATTTTGGTGATGCCTTAGTTTAAGGATAAACCGTGTGACAATAGACGACGAACATAAGTTCGATCAAGCCTTGATTTGTGTGCCCTCACGAAATCTCGAGTAAGTGAACCTCACTTACTACAATCTGTATGATTATACGAGTTAAAAATTAATTGCATAAGTTGCGGGTTAATCTTGTATAAATTTCTTTATGATTTGTAATTGAATATTGGCTATCGTAAATGACCGTTTGAACTTTTTGAAGATGTATGTGAATTTTATGATTGATTTGAAATAGGAAAAGTAAGGAAACAACTAAATGGAGAATATATATTGTTCTTTGCATTGTAGGTTAGGTAGTGAGCAATTGTTACCCGATTTTATTACAGAAATTTTGTAAATTATCAATATTTCGAATTAAGACATTTGTGCTATCGAAAGTGTGATTTCGACTCGTTTTGACACGTTTCGAACCCAGCGATGATTTTTACACATTAAAATTGTTGCGTGGTATTTTGCAAAAGATTTAAAAACTTGTACAGATTTTATCTGTATAATCTCATTCGAAATAGTTTTGGACTAATTGAAGCATATAGCTTATTTAGTTTATGCTTAGTGTTTCAGATTTAAGTATAAACTGCTTTTCGTCTCGATTAAGATATGACTTTTGGATATGCGATTTTCGAATGTGTATCGTTTATGAGCGTCCTAGTTGGGTTATTACCCGATAGAGTATATGGGGATTTTGGATCTATGGACATAAGTAACACCCTAGTCTCCGAGGTAGTTTGGCTCACTGATAGCTATAATGGGAAAGCCCTTATCGGAATATAATTGTGGACGTCACTTATATTTGTATAATCCAATTATCGAACTTCATGAATAAGATATCGAACTATATGGTTTCAGAATCATTTCTAGACGTATGAACATGATACAAATTATTTGCTTTGATGCAAAATAACATCGAACGGATTAAATTGAGTTCTAAGGCAAGAAATAAATGACGTTCAAGGATCCTAAGTGATATAAGTATGTGAAAATATTTGCAGTAAGATTATCTGGAAGGATATGTTCTTGTACGAACCCTATTTTCAATTAAAAATTTCATCTTAAAGCATGTTATGATTTTATGAAATTAGAAAGCTTGCCTGGTTTTTGTATAATTTTATAACCTTGATTTAATTGTGGATCAGGCATGTAATGTGTGATTTTCCAAGACATAATTTTCATAAGCTTTTGTATAAATAAATTTGAAAATGATTTCAGTATGATAAGAAATATGGTTTGAGACTAAAGGCATTAAAGCATGAGAGTTAGGGTAAACCCGGGAGTCGATTTAAAGGGACCCAAGGGAATACTAGTCGACGGCCTATGAACGGGCTGGGCCTTGACGCCCCGGAAGTGCGGAAAACAGGACAAATTTAAAATTTTTTATTCATCCATTCACAATTAAGGGTGCATTCTTGTGCAGTGTCATGCATCATCATACACAATTTATATATTTTCACCTCAGGATCTCATCATCTCATAATTATATATCATACCATATACATGACTCAATTCAAGGTTAATTAATCCTAATACATCTCATACATCATTGTACATCAAGTGTCTGTGAATACATCTTTAGTCTGGGTACATGAAATGATGAAATATATACCTCAATAATATATATATATATATATAGCCTGGAGCTCAAGTCCACCACTAGCCACTACTCCGTACGTCACAGGGAAACTCTTTTCACTTGAAGAAATTTGGGGGGGGAAAGATAAAACAGGGTGAGCTTCTAAATCGCTCAGTAAGGGGATAAGGGATTCGTTAATAAAAAAATGATTTGTACAGCATAATCATTTTATTTTACAGGTTAAACTAAGTGGAAAATGTAGCATGAATACTTAAAACATCATCTCAATTCATTCACAAAACTCATGTAGAAACATGATAATAGATAGCTCAACCATGATTACAAATGTTACAAGCATGTGGAACAAGCATGGATAAAACATGATGCGATAATGGCTTTTCTCATAAAACGTGATGAAAATCACCGCATTAGTAATGCACGTGGTGCAGCCACAAAACACAATCTCATGTGTATAAAAAGGAGACTAGGCAATAAAACTCATATAAAAACTCGTCATGGCACATCAAAACGATTGAACTCGTCCCCTAGGCGGACATCCCCAATCGAGGGATTTCGTCGACAATAGAACACCCATGGCCATGGTTCGCTGTAGACTTGATCAGAGTCGTACAGCCGTCAGTCTTACATGCTATCAAAGCACGACCCGGTCTTACATGCTATCAAAGCAATGCCACCCAACGCTGCTGTGGAGCAGGGTCATCTCACGTTACCAGAACGGAGGAATATCGGACTTACATGCTACCAGAGCAAGGCCCGGACTTACATGCTACCAAAGCAATGCCCGATGTGTATTCAACATGACACGCCTAAGCCTCAGTAATAGCCATTATCATATAAAATTGTTTTACCTTCACGTAGCACTCATAGTGGTTTTCTCATGAAACTCATCTCAAAATCGTTTTGTACTCAACACAAAACATGTCAAAATCGAGTTCAAACCGGCAAAACAACGCACACATTTTCTCAAATCTCAATACGCCTTAACGTAGAGCCCAAATCACTTTTCACTCAAAATGGCTGTAAAACAATTTCACATTTAGTTTACAACTCATAAAAATTGGGCCCCAACCGGCTATAAAATCGTGTGCAACAACTCATTCACAACTCATAAAAACATGCTTGTTTTCTCAAATCACATTTCATGCTACAACATCATCACAAAACACATACACAAATAGGTTTTGAGTTTTCCCTTACCTCGTTGCACCTCGTATAGTGCAATCGTTACCCCAAATGACGGACAAGCCTCACATTCCTCTCTGGAACTCCCGGGCTGTCCAAACGATGTTAAAACATCAATAATTTATCTCAATCACTTCACCGAGCACATAATTACTCATACTCTCGTTTTTCTCACATTCCTATCCTAATTCACATTTTTATCCACTAAATTTCATATTCTACATATTTCATGCACAATATCTATTCCAAAGTCACCTTATTGCCTCAATTCCAATATCTAGCCAAAATTCCCAAAATTACCACAAATTGCTTAATATCATCATTACTCAAACAAAATCACAATTTCATCAACTCTAATCATTTCCTAGCTATTTTATCACAATACTCATAGTCACAATCACCAAAATCACCTCAATATCAAAGATTTAAGCTTAGAAATTTACCCAAAACTTATGGAGAGCTCTATTCACACCTTGATTCGTTTCGTCCTTCGATTTTCAAGTATGTTGTTCTCCTTTGGATGAGGAACAACTTTCCTTCTTACCACAACCTCTGATTCGAACGAAAATGAGGGATTTGGAGGAGAGATAAAGCCAAGGTTTCGGTTGAAATGAGGTTTTTAGAGAGAGAAAATTTGAGATGCAGGAAAAACACAAGGGTCCTTTTATAGACGGAGGGTAGGAGATCGATTTGGTCCTTGATGAGATTGATCTCTCTTTGAATTTGGGGACATTTTAGGGTAATTTTATGCCTAGGAGATCGATCTGTCGTGGGGTGAGATCGATCTCTTAATGGCTTTATGAGATCAATCTGTCCCTTGAGGAGATCGATCTTCTGTTTATAGAACACTTCATGAGATCAAACTGCTCCTTGAGGAGATCGATCTTCTCTTTACAGAAACATTTTGAGATCGATCCCTTCCTCATGAGATCGATCTCTTCATTGCAGAATCAGAAGGAGATCGATCCTCTTCCATTGGAGATCGATTTGCTCGCTTAAATTCCTCCTTTCTTGTCACTTTGGCCTACCAGATCGATCCTCTCTTCTTCAAGATCGATCTGGCCTCATAGTTTCACACTTTGGTTAAACACTTAACATAAAATCTCCACATTTAATTGCCATACTTTACTCCTTTAATTATTTCTCATTCATTACTCATTCATTACTTAGAAATTTCATTCCATACCACCTCAATATATGAGTACATCACATTTAGTTCAATCAATTACACTTCATGTTCTCATTACATAATTTAGATATGTATAAAATTCTCAGATCTCACAACTCTGTAAACCCCCGAAATTTTTTGGAATTCGACTCAAACGTTATTCGATTTAAATTTAATTCACCGTTTGCTTGCAGATAATTAAATTAATTATATCAGAAAAGAGAGATTAGTTAGGCCGAAAATTCTATTAAAAATTCTATTTATGAAAATAAATGATAATAATAATAATAATAATAATAATAATAATAATAATAATAATAATAATAATAATAAGATAAACAATATGTGTATATAAATATGCATTTATTTTGATTATATAAATAAATATATAAATGTATATATAATATTTATTTTGAGTATATAAATGTATACATAAATATATAACTATTTTGAATTATACTTTAATTTTGTAATATATATTTGTATTAATTATATAAATATACATATATATATATATATATTAATATAAAAATAAAATTTTAAGTTTAAGTTAAAAAAAAAAGTGAAACGGGGCGTTTTGGCACAGGAGTAGTGCCCCTGCACCAGCGCGCCTCGCTTCAGGCCAGGCACCACAACGCCCTGCACTGGCTACCCCTGCGCCCAGTACCCCCTGCGCCTGCATCTGTTCCCCTGCAAAACCTGAGCCTGCGCGACCTACACACCCTCTCTGACCACAAACAGCACCCCACGCCGACCAGCACCAGTCTGCATTGTGGCCCTGCGCGCACCTACCCCTGCACCCGAGCCTTGTAACCTGCTTACCAGGCGCCCCTGCACCGTCTGCCTGCACCCAGTCGCACCAGCCTGTACCCCGCCTGCACACCCCGACACCCCCTGCACCAGTCTACCTGTACCCAGCTCCCGACCACGCCAGCGCGCCCAGACCTGTGCACACCAGGGCACTGCCCACGCCAAGCCTCTGTCATCTCGTCTAGCACCCCTAGCGCCTACCAGCACGCCACCGCCCTTGCATATATATATATATATATGCATGACCGACCACTAGGAACGAGAGAGAGGAAGGGAGATGGGAGAGGAACAGTGAAGAGAGGGAGAAAACAGAGGAGAACAGGGGAAGGGAGAGAGACTCGAAGGAGGCATTCGGGTTGATGGTGAAGATGATGATGGTGGTAGCTGGAAAACAAAGATGATGATGATGATACTGGTGGCCGGAGCAGAACGGTGGTGATGAGGATGGAAATGTCGAGGAGTTGAAGGAAACCGAGAAGGAGAAGAGGAAGAAACCGAGAAGAGAAGAGAAGAAGAATGGTGATGGTGATGATGGCCGAAATCCAAGGTGGATGATGGTGGTGCGAAAAAGATGGAGAGGAGGAGGATGCCGAGACCGATGAGGTAGAAACCGAGAAGAAAGAAGAAGGAGAAGAAGAAGAGAAGGAAAGGAAATATTACTTGGGAAATTTGAACTCGTAGGAAAAAAAATAGAAGGGGGAAATATTTAATTTTATATATATATATATATATATATATATATATATATATATAGAAATAGAGAAAGGGGCACAAGGAAAAATTGGAAAATCCGAAAAAAGAGCTCCGAGAAGAAAAATTAATCGAGTAGGCCAAGCCCAGACATAAAGCATCTAGGACTACGCATAGTTATCAAGGTAAGAAAAATTACAGTGTACTATAGAGATGAATGCACAAATTTTTCGATGATTTTTATAGATACGAATCTAGGAAATATATTTATTTATTTATGCTGTACAAAATTTCTTATGTACTGTCGAAAATATACTGTGTATATTTACTCTGTATTTGAAGACTGCGAACCTTAGGAAAAAATTTCAATATGACTGAATGTAAAAAATCCCTAGGCAAATTTTACTGCCCGAAATTTAGAAAGAAATTTTAAAGAACCTCGAATTGTCCCGATTTTCCAAAATACCCCTATTTAGTGTATTTAAATAAATATCAGAGTATTTTTTTAAAATTATCACAAAAAAACCTAAAATTACATATTGCACCCGAGACAATGTTTTATGAATTTTTTAGCTGAAAAGGGCAAGATCAGCCACTTTTAATCTATTTTATACGCTAAAATGAGATTTAATTGTTCTGAAGTTAAAATGTGCTAGACAACCTTTTTTTAACTGTTTCATGAAACAAATGGAATTTTATATGTATTTTAAGACACATGTATTGTTTATGAAAAATTTTAAATGAGATGTGCTGGAGCGCGTGCTGACTATATCGTACGGACCAACTCGTACTGACGAGATGTGCTTGAGCGTGTGCTGATTGTGTATCGCACGACCTGACTCTCACTGACGATACGTACTTGAGCGCGTGCAGACTGTGTCGCACGATCTGACTCACACTGGATTTTGATCTAAGTCATGAAGTAAAACTGTGCTAGCCGTCGTGTATTGCTGTGTGATCTTGCACTGACCTGCTCGCACATGATTTTAAAGTATTTTGATAAACCATGTCTGTCAAACGTGTATTGTTGTATGATCTTGCACGTACCTGCTCGCACGTGATTAGAGGCAAAAAAGGCGATGAAAATTATATGGAAATGTGAATGATGCCGAAGTCCATGGAGTACTATGTACCATGCTATGTGCACGTGAGTACGATGTACCATGTGACTGAAAATGAAATTATATGGAAGTGTAAATTAAGAATGATGCTCGGTCCATGGAGTACGATGTACCATGCTATGTGCACGTGAGTACGACGTATAATACTATTGAGAAATAGAGATATAAGTAAGTCGATTGGGTAGCTGACCACTCTCATGACACTTGACATCCCGACACACTTGGCCCGTGATTGCCCGGAGTCACTGACATTGGGTAATTATTCTATTGATTGATTATTGATGATGAATAGTTCGGCTTGCCTCACTTATTGATTTATCTAAACTGAGTTTTGATGAAGTGAAATTCTGATATGAAATGAGTTTTATTTTACTGCATTTTGATTTAATTGATATTTACAGTAATATTTTCTGTGATACCGATATTGTGAGAAAATGGTAATTGTGTGATACCGATATTGTGAGAAAATTGTAATTTTCATTGTACTACATTGAACTGTATAGTATTACTTCAAGCCCATATTTTGTAGATAGTGTATTTATCTACCTACCGCTTGATTTTTCTTACTGAGCATGTTGAGCTCACCCCTTATTTTACTCCACAGAGCCTCGTCGATAGCTGGGTGTGTTTGTAAGTCAAATAAATTTACACAGTCAAGTGTCAGCGAAGGACTCTTCAGCACTAAAGGTATACCCGGCATAGACATTTATATTGTATCTATATTTTGCAAGTACAGTATTGTATAAAGAAAAGTGTTTGGGGAATTATGAACATGAAAGAACAATTATGATGATTAATGTTTAAATTTGTCACAAAAAAATGAAATCTAGTACTCGTATTTACTGTTTTTGAACTGATATTGACTTGCAGCCTAACCATAAAAGTGAGAGTAAAACAGATCGTTACAGACTCTATCATGCATACTTCTATGTATCTGTCATGTCGCTTTCGTGGCAGTATGTGTTTCCTCCTGTGTAGCGTTTATGTGATGTTGTACGACTTGGGCCCAGTCTACAGCCCCCTATAGCCAGGGGTATTCTGTTCCCTTTTCAGAGGATGCCCTCTTTTGAGGATGATATGATATTTTGTTCCCTTTTCGGAAGATGCCCTCTTTTGAGGATGATATGGTTATTACCCACATGACAGTGATATTGATTGTCTATTCTCCACATTTCGATATTGTGTATTTTTTCAGTACGATATGATTTTATGTATGTATAGTTATTTTTCGATTTTGTTACGATTTGATTTTAACTTATGCATAGTTGGCATTTTCAGGCCTAGCTAACGGGTTATAATAGTTAGCAATGATCATGTATTGCGAAATTTTGATATTTCCCCAATCACGGGTTACAACAATAATTATATGAAATGTGTTTCGAATTTCGAAATATGCTTTGAAAAATGTTTTGAAATGTGAAATGTATTTTGAAATATGAAAAATGTTTTAAAGTATGAAATATGTTTTCGAAAATGTTTTGAAACATGAGCATGGTTCACAGAATATATCTTAACGATATGAAATAAATATGTTATTGCCCCTGCTAACGAGGATGATAATAGTTAGTAATGAAGTCCCAGCTGACGGGTCATAATAGTCAGTAGTATCCATACTAACGGAATAGAATAGTTAGTAAAGATAGTGTGAAATACATTTCGAAATTGTAAAGGATATTATGGAATAAGAACTACGTTTCGAACTATTAAGAGGGTTTGAAAATATGAAATATGTTTCGAAATATGAATGTGTTCCGAATAAGGAATATATTTCGGATGTGAATATGTTTCAAATGCGAGACCCATTCCGAATAAGAAAGATGTTTTGCTATAGATTATGTATCAAAATAAGATATGTTCGATGTGTGATAAGTTTCGAATACAAGTTATGATTTGAATAAAAGATGTTGCTAATATGCGAATGTGTTTCAATATGTGATGTGTTTTCGGATTATAAGATGCGATCTCAAAAAATTATTGTGGTTGAGAACGAATGTGGATGTAAGCAATTCGAGAGAGAAAGCTTACATGCTTTGATTTCATTAAACTCTGGTTTTCTACATTTTACTATGTTTCGAATTTTGAACCCCTATGGGTATACTCAGTTCGGGTGGTCAAGTTTGATGACTAATTAGGCTATTTCAAAATACTTCTCTACCTGAAAAACTTGATAGCGTCTAGAATATATCTTAGTCCATAAACCTAAGAAAAGTGTGACTTTTGATGAGTTTCGATTGTAAAGTATGTTTTGGAACAAGATATGTTTCGGAATGTGTTAAGTTTCGGATAAGTGATAAAAAAAAGAATGATCAAATGGAAATGCATTAGACATGCATTAGAAATTCAGTATCGTGTAAGTTATTACCTCTAAGTTTGTGTGGTTTACTTGCTGAGCTTTCCTCAAAGCTCACCCCCCTTTACTTTCCATCATAGGTTCAAAGTAGAGATGCATTGGCATTGAAATCAGTATCGGCTTCGAAGTAAATGCTTTAAGATCACGCAGCTCGTATCGGTATAGTATTCTCACTGTTTAATTGTACTTTTTCAGATAGTTACCTTTCAGTGTATGTGTCGAGATGTGTATTAAATTAAGAATGATTACAAAAGTTAATAAGAAGTTAGACTGGGACCTTAGGTTCAAAACCTTAAACCAAGCTAGGTAGTTTGAGACCTAGAAATATTTTAACATTGTACTCACATGATAAACAAGTATGGAAAGAAAAATGAAATATTTAGCCCAAAATTTTACTTCCACTAGAAATTATTGAAAACTTGCAGTTTCAGGTCGTTACATATTTCAATTTTGACTCAATTAAGCATAGATAAATATATCCCTAAGGGAAAAGAATTTCATTCCCTAGATAAATATAGTCACCCTTTCCTTTTTCAGATAAATATATCTCCAATGAAAGAGAATTTCGTTGCGGACTGATTAGCTGAACACAACATGAGCCCACATGAAAAATTATACCTATCACATAACCCACTAATAAGAATTGGTAGCACTTTACTACCTCACTCCTTAGGCCCCATGAACGGCAAGGGCAACCCCAACACCAACATTGGCACCAATATCAAGATCTATCACCTTCCTGATTCCAAAGGAGATCCTTGAAGGATTTTTTGCATTAAGATGTTCAAAAACACCTTAACGTTGAATGAGCAAAGAAAGACCAAAAGATAAAAGAAAGGTATTGAAGCAACAAAGCTATATTAAGTCAAGAAAATGTAAATGAAATATTTTTCAAAAATCATGATGTCCATATTTAATGATTATTTTGAACTACCTTTAAGTAATCCCCCACCCCCTAACACCCCTTGTACCTTCACCTTGCATTTACACTTATAGTTTTTTTAACCTTATTCGTTGAATGTATAATAGCAATTAGCTTCCAAGTACACCTTTTTAATTTTGCTATATCCAAATACATAAGAAAACCAAACACAATAAGCATGCAAAATACTCAAGAAAACTAAGGAATGCAAGACATTGTAGGTCAAGAACACATGATAACTAAAAGCAAACACCGAAAAATTCATGGCAAAGAATAAAAGGTTCTCCAATGATATCAACCACCACTCATGCAAGATAAATCCAAATATTAAAAAGTACTTACCAAACATATTACCATTTAAAGAAAGCGAAACTGCACAAGCAACAAAGTGAAATAGAAATAAAAGGGAACTACACTACCTAAAATCTATAGATAGATCCTTCCCTTACCACCCCATTTCTTTTCTCTGCTCAGATATTAAACTATGTAGTTCTTCTAAAAATGCAGCATTCTATAAAGCTTCCTACAAAAAACAATAATAGTGAATTAAAAATAACTTTCATAAACATAATTGATGATTACAGATTTCTAATTTCACCTAATGTGTAAATAGCATGAATAAAAATTGGTACCTGATGCTCAGGGATTGAACTATCTTAAGGATTAAACTCCTATACTAGAAGGAATTGATCTTACATATTAAGATGCAATTAAAATGCAACCAAGAATCCAACTTCCAGCAAGTCTAAATGTTGACCACTTTTTCCTCATACAATCATAAAATAAAAAGGAAATAAAAGAAAAGAGAAAGACCTCCAATCTAGCAACATGAATGATTATGCATTCTTTTCCTCCTTAAAATTATTCAAAAAACTTACTCCAAACCAATAGTGATAATAAATGCACTCCATGTCCAACATCAAGATTTCCTAAAAAACAATTAAAAAAATAAACATCAATCTAACTTACCTAACAATAGAATCTTTATCAGGGACTTTATATATATAGCTCAGTAGCAAGGCCTACACAAATTGGAGGTATAATTTGATTCTAACTACCTTGTAGTCACCCTTTCCTTCCCCAAATAAATATATCCCTAAGGGAAGAGGAATTTCATTGCAGACTTATTAGCTAAACACGACATGAGCCAACATGAAAAATTATACCTATTGCATAGCCGACTAATAGGAATTTGAGCAAAATCCCAAAACTTTATTCCTTAAGATTTTCCTTTTCTCTTAGCTTGATCGAACTTATCACCAAGGATTCTTCAAATTTTTGCTACATGTAAAACTTACTCCAAGAAGGAAAATTCACCAAGTGTTAAAAACAAACCAAGGATAGCGATAAGCTCTCTATCTCTCTTTCTCTCTCTTTTCTTTTCTTTTTCCTTTTTCCTTTTCCTTACTTTCCTCCTTTTTTTTTTTTTCTAGTTTGGCCAAATGGCCTCCCCTTTTCCTTATTCCTTCCCTTTGGTCGAAAGGCCCTCTCTCTTTTTTCCCTTCTTCTTTTCTTTTCTTTCTTTATTCCCCTTCTATGTCTGACCCACTTACTTTTCTTTCTCTTTAGTTTAATTTTGGGAAGAGGAAAGGGGAATGAATTAGCCGAATGGCCTTGAAGGGGAGAAGAGGTAAAAATTTCCAAGAAATTCCCTTAATGGTGAAATTGCTCATTAAGGGCCTTACTTTGTTTTAATTCATTAGCCCTCTAACGACCATTTCTAATTATTCCATTTAGACCAAGAAATTTCCTTAATGGTGAAATTGCTCATTAAGGGCCTTACTTTGTTTTAATTCATTAGCCCTCTAACGACCATTTCTAATTATTCCATTTAGACCACCTTAAGATTTTGTTTGATTTATTTAGGCCCATTCAAATTTTGTTTAATCAAGTAATGACCCAATTTCTCTTCAACCTTATTCGATTTAATCCAAATCTTCCAATAACTCTACAATAGCAGAACTTTAAGCATTTAACTATATTTATACAAAGGGAATTAAGGGGCATGCCATATATAGTTGGAAAGATCTCTTAGTTAACTTTCCAACAAAATTTAAATCACTTCAATTAGAGTTCACTACCAAAAGTTGAAGTTATACACAATTCTTCACTAACTAGTCTGCTGCAAAGTTTTCTACACATAAAGCCACTTTGAAAATTCACTAGTATTAATCCATAATGAATCAGACCATGTACCATATATGTTGGAAATATTTCTGAGTTAACTTTCCAACAAATTTTAAATCACATGAATTGGAGTTTTCTATCAAAAGTTATATGCAACTCTTTGCAAATTGGTTGACTAGCCGAATCCCCTACTCATAATGCAACTTTAACAATTTAGTTGTATTGATTTATAATGAACTAGAATTTGAGCGATATATGGTTGGACAGCTCTTTAAGTTAACTTTCCAACAAAATTGATAGCATGTCAATTGGATTCTTATGTCAGACAAAACAAGATAGCTTGGTCAGGAATTTCCTGAACAACAATCAATTAAAATTCTAAGTAGTCTAAGAATTATCCATCACAATTCAATACACAAGCAATTAAATTTCTCTATTATAAAAACAATATTTTTTCTGTTTTTAAAATTTGAAAACGGAACAAAACAAAGAAAAACAAAACAAAGAAAAACAAAACAAAAACAGAAAAAAGGAAACGATTCCAAGTGACCTATTAGCATATGAGTTTAATTCCCATACTATTTTAATTTAAAACTATAGTTGGAATATAAACATTATTAATTAAGTCTTTTAGTATATACAAACTTTATATATATATATATATATATATATATATATATATATATATATATATTTTAAATAAATGTTAATCACTCGAAAGTCAAAATTATTTAGGTATATTTCACTTTTTTTTTTTGTGAAAAATATTTTTTAGCATTTTTATCAGGTTTTAATTTTATACATTATTTTTGTTAAAATTTATAAAATAAATATTAGGCAAACAAAATTTAATAAAAAATATAGAAAATAAAAATCAAAGAATGTTTTGAAAATTGTTATTGTTTACTATCATATGGAAATATATTTTGCTGAAGAGGAAATAAAATTTTAAAATTATTAACAAGGAAAATATAATTACAATTTTTGCATGATTGTAAGTTGAATTTTGAAGATTAAAAGTAAAAAAAAAAAATTATATTTTTGTTTCCTTTTAAAAGAATTTTAAAAATATTATTTCCTTTCTGACAAATATATTTAGGTAATAATGAGACCTGAATTGTAAATTCCTCTTATTTTTTGCAATAATTTTTTGGAGCACCATATTGACACTTTTTTTATAAAAGGAGAAATTTCATATACACCACTAATGTTACTCTTTAAAGCTCATTGTTAAACGGATTATTATTCTATCCACTAATGTTACTCTTTAAAGCTCATTGTTAAACGGATTATTATTTTATCCAGTGACAATGGAGTCCAAAGACTCCAAAAGCAACCCTATTTATATGCCACGTGTCTTTTTAAAACTTATTACTTTTTTTTATCTGACGTTAATTGTTTTAACTTAACATCAACTGCTCACATTTCCTCTGCTCTTCTGTTATTGCATCTACTTCCAAAACTTCCTTTGAAACTTTGTTAAATTCCATCTGCTACTACTGTCAAAGTCGATTGTCCTTGCAGGTAAATCTTTTTATCCTTTATTCCACATGAGTTTTATTTAAAATCTTGTTCTTATTTCACTTCTTTATGATTGAAATAATTATAATCTTTGACAAATTTGATTCAATGCTGGTTCACATGTTGATTTTATAGTTATATAGGTTAATTGAATATTGTTTGATTAGCAATGAAAATATCGTGGTGCGTTAGTAAATATATACAAGGCATGTTACTTGTTCGATGAAATGCTTATGTCTAATTTGTTGAGCTTTCCCAACATCTTTACTCTGCTATCTTTGTAGCTGACTGTTTCAATGTCCTTTGTTTATTCTTACAATTAATATTCTTTTGTTTTGGAGACAAATTGTATTTAATTTCCCACCAAACATCATGAAGTGTATCAAGACTTCTGTGTAATCGTGTCTGGTTAACTCATTTGAAGTGTATCACTTTCCTGTTTGATGCATATAATTCGCTATGTCTAATGATGAATAACAATAATGAAAACAAATAATAAAAGGGATCTAAATGTTTATGGTGTGATGTTAACCTGGCTAAGCAGCACCAGGAATATACATTTCACGTATTCGGATTGCACTGACGACAAGGAGATGACGTCGATGCAATTTGTTCCTCGTATAGTCTGCAAAAACAACAGGAGTCAGAGGGGGCAGGGATTTGTCCCTGCACGCGCACTCCGATGATTAAGTCAGAAATCGGGAGTTGTGTACGAAGGAATGAAGAAGAGAATGTATTACTTAATTCAGAGAGTTTAAGTTTTTTTTCTTTCTTTTTATTCTTGGTCCCCACCCCTTTTCTGAGAGCTCACCTGGATATTTATAGGTTTCTCTAAGTCGGTTCGAGCTGAGGCCCAGGCGCGTGTCTGGGCCGAGACAGAGTCATAGAGCACTCTGTCGCGCTTCGGGTCAAGCAGCTTGCGGGGGAGTCGGCAGGCGGCAGAGTACCCATGGACCTCTGCCGCAGACTATGCGGAAGACCTCTGCCGCAGGCTGTGCGGGAGGCCTCTACCGCGGCTGTGCGGGAGACCTCTGCCACGGGGGCAATGCGGGAGACCTATGTCGCAATAGAGGCGATGGAGGTCTGTCGCGCCTACTGTGCGGCACACATACCGGGCGACAGAGTGCCTATCGCCCTGAACACTCTGTCGTTTAACAGACAACTGTGTCGCGTGGCAACTCTGTCGCAACATCAGCCACGTGGCTTATTCTTGTTCTGACACGTGGCAGTCAATGGTTGGCGGATGGTTGTACACGTGGATTCTGGTGACACAACCACCATCAATTGCTCCCCAATTCTTGATAGAAATGTATACTTTCAGAAAGAATTTTTTGTGTAAATGTATAACTGTTTAAGGCTTGATTACTATGGCGTAAATGCGTCTTTAGTTTTTATAGCCTTGATTTTTTTATTGCCTGGCCACAGTGACGCATAGCGTCTCAGGCTCTTATGGTTAATCGGAGTGTATGCCTGGCCACAGTGACGCATAGCGCCTCAGGCTCTTACGGCTCGACTGAATGTACGCCTGGCCACAGTGACGCATAGCGCCTCAGGCTCTTACGGCTCGGCTGAATGTACGCCTGGCCACAGTGACGCATAGCGCCTCAGGCTCTTACGGCTCTTCTGAATGTACGCCTGGCCACAGTGACGCATAGCGCCTCAGGCTCTTACGGCTCGGCTGAGTGTACGCCTGGCCACAGTGACGCATAGCGCCTCAGGCTCTTACGGCTCGGCTGAATGTACGCCTGGCCACAGTGACGCATAGCGCCTCAGGCTCTTACGGCTCGGCTGAATGTACGCCTGGCCACAGTGACGCATAGCGCCTCAGGCTCTTACGGCTCTTCTGATAGATCTAAACTTTTCCTTAGTGCTTGTGAATCCTTTTCTTCTACTAAGGGCACCATCTTGGGTGACAGTGCTCCAATTTCCATGGGAATCAATGCACCACCCTTGCCTCTCGGGACTGTACCCTCTTCATTACTTCTTCTTGAGCCACATATTTATTGGCTCTAGCAAACAGGTCAGAAAGTGTCGTCGGCTGGTCGAGGGAGAGGGATTCTTGCAACTTTTCAGACCTCGTCCCTTGCAACATTGCAACCGTGGCTACCCCTGCTGGTGGATCATCCACCTCCAAGGTTGCATCTCTGAACCGATCTACGTAGCTCTTCAAGGATTCTTTATTTCCTTGTTTAAGAGTGAGTAGGTAAGTAGCGTCCTTCTTTCTGTGGCTGTGGATCATGAAGACTTCCAGAAATTCGTTTCGCAATTGGTCGAAGGATGAGATGGAACCTTGGCGCAACCCATTGAACCACTTCAGAGCGTGCCCGGACAATGTGAGCGAAAAAGCCCGACACATAGTTTCGTCCTCCCATCCATGCAGCAACATGAGGGACTCGTATTTCTGTATGTGGTCATAGGGGTCTGCTTTGCCGGTGTAAGTGGCCATAGAAGGCATCTTGAACTTCTTCGGCAAAGGTTTGTTCATGATCTCCGGACTGAACGGAATCCTCCTTTTTTGACGATCATCCGGAGACACCAGTTTTTTCTTCTCCAAGATCCTTTGGACGACCTTCTCCATGTTTTCCGACCCTCGAATTGAGTATGCTCCCGTCCCTTCGGGTCTAGAAGAGTCTGACTGATAAGCACCCCTTCCAGCACCTCCCGTTTTGGGACTTGACATTTCGAGACCTTCTTGTGGGTCAGAACCCCTCTGTCTTCGTTGCTCCCCAGCCCTATGTTCTCCTAACTCATGCTCAAACTCCGCGGGAGAAGTACCGCGCCATGTGGGAGAACTCTGCCGCATATAGACCGCGAGAGGACTTTGCCGCCTGCGTGCTGCGGGTAAGCTCTGCCGCCTATGATCTACGGAAGAACTCTGCCGCCTATGATCTGCGGGTGAGCTCTGTCGTCTGCGATCCGCGGCTGAACTCTGTCGCCTATGTGCTGCGGGTGAGCTCTGCCGCCTATGATCTACGGGAGAACTCTGCCGCCTATGATCTACGGGTGAGCTCTGCCGTCTGCGATCTGCGGCTGAACTCTGCCGCCTATGTGCTGCGGGTGAGCTCTGCCGCCTATGTGCTGCGGGAGATCTGTGAAGTCTACGGACCGCGGGCGAGTACTGCCGTCGATCTGCTGCGGGAGAGCTTTGTCGCCAGCGGATTGCGGGTGAGCTCTGCCGCCTTTCTGCTGCGGAAGAGCTCTGAAGTCTGCGGTCCGCGGGTGAGCTCTGATGCGTCGGGTCAACGGTAGCATTCACTTCCCGTAACCCTGCCACCTGGTGTTTCCTTTGAAATGCGGTAGAGTTTGGGGCCAATTCCGTGGCGTCATTTAGCGCTCTTGCCCCTTGTCCAACACTCGTCAGGGTGGAGGGTTGACCTCTTTCATAGATCTGCCTTGGGATGTTTTCCCCCACCAACTGCTGCACTTCAGGGGGTAAGCTGAATTGCGGGAGAGCGTTCTTGAAGAAGTTCACCATAGCTCTCAACGCTGTCGTCGTCTCCTCATTCTGACGCTTCAGAGCCTCAAATTTCTCTATAGAAACTGAGGCCACTTTGCCACCCTCTTCATTCTGTCTTTATCCTTGCTCTGATCTGACAGGGGGACTCACAGAATTCTGCCCTCCTGTCAACTCTGCTGTAGAGCGTGTCCTCACCATTTGGATAGAGAACCTGACTTTTTGTCAGCTTCCCACAGACGGCGCCAATTGATGTTAACCTAGCTAAGCAGCACCAGGAATATACCTTTCACGTATTCGGATTGCACTGACGACAAGGAGATGACGTCGATGCAATTTGTTCCTCGTATAGTCTGTAAAAACAACAGGAGTCAGAGGGGGCAGGGATTTGTCCCTGCACGCGCACTCCGATGATTAAGTCAGAAATCGAGAGTTGTGTACGAAGGAATGAAGAAGAGAATGTATTACTTAATTCAGAGAGTTTAAGTTTTTTTTCTTTCTTTTTGTTCTTGGTCCCCCCCCCTTTTCTGAGAGCTCACCTGGATATTTATAGGTTTCTCTAAGTCAGTTCGAGCTGAGGCCCAGGCGCGTGTCTGGGCCGCGACAGAGTCATAGAGCACTCTGTCGCGTTTCGGGTCAAGCAGCTTGCGGGGGAGTCGGCAGGCGACAGAGTACCCATGGACCTCTGCCGCAGGCTGTGCGGGAGGCCTCTACCGCGGCTGTGCGGGAGACCTCTGCCACGGGGGCAATGCGGGAGACCTATGTCGCAATAGAGACGATGGAGGTCTGTCGCGCCTACTGTGCGGCACACATACCGGGCGACAGAGTGCCTATCGCCGCGAACACTCTGTCGTTTAACAGGCAACTGTGTCGCGTGGCAACTCTGTCGCAACATCAGCCACGTGGCTTATTCTTGTTCTGACACGTGGTAGTCAATGGTTGGCGGATGGTTGTACACGTGAATTCTGGTGACACAACCACCATCATGGTGTAATACTCTAAGCGTAACAATATAAAACCAGGGATTTTACAAGTTTCAAGAAACCAAACATTATTGTTTTTAATTTAAGGTAAGGTTAGAATTTATATCTTTCTCTAACCAAATAAAACAAATATGATGTTAGAATTTATATCTTTCTATCACCATTATCTAGCTAGTGATTGTCCACTTCTATCGCTACTTGTAGTGAATATTACCGAATTGGGACAACCAAAAATGCATGGTATTATACTATTTACTTAGTGCCCAATTTATTCATGACATGTTGTGTGTATTACTTTGGTTGCCTCATCATTAGCAGAATTATTGAAGCAAAACTTTGGCAAAAAAGCATATAAATATAAGAGTTTTTTTGTTCCATTAAAATTTATATTCTTTAACTTACTATTTATATTATTTTCTTAATTTCAGATTTAAATTATTGAATGTCATAGCATGGAAAATATTTTAGTGCAAGAGGTTGATATGATGGAAATGAAAGAAGTTCTGGATGATAATATGGAATTGAAGGAACTCCTTGAAGGTGAAGATGCAATGGAGTATGTCATTGAAGATTCAAGGATTGAGATTGTAAGACCGTTAGTTTAATACTAAGTCATTTTTAGTATTGACGGGTAAATTAATTCATTTAGCTAACTTGAAAATTTGAAATGTATAAATAAACATGTAAAAATACAATTAAAAGATGAAATATAAATTAAAGAGAGAAAATTTTACGATTTAGTAATAAAATTTATACAAGTAATAAAATATATGAGAACTTTAAAATTTAATAGCAAAATTTGAATTTATTGCGTATATATTGATATAGTTATCTAGGTATAATTAAATAAATAAATAAATAATAATAATAATAACTAATAAATTAAAAAAAAAAAAGCTGAAAGGGATCGCGTGACACTCCCTTTCAGTGTCGAGCGAGCCCATTTGCCTTCCCCCCTCCCCCCCTCCTCTCTTCTCTTTCGCCTACCATCTTTCCCTCTTCACACCAGCGACCGCACCCAGAAGAACCGGCGACCGAGCCTTCCCTCTCCGACCATCAGCGATCCTCCCTTCTCCTTTTCTTCACCCGAAACCCGAAAACCCCTCCCCCCTTTCACTTTCTATTTCGCGAACCGGCCACCGGTGACAACATCGGCTTCCCCAAACTGCGAGCTCCAGCGACCACCATCATCCTGTCCTCCCCCCCCCCCCTCCACGTTTTCCTTCCCCTCTAATGCCAACAGTGCAGCCAAACGAAAATACCCATTTTTCTACCTGTCCATTTTTGGTACCAGTGGACTTCTAGGTAAAACCAAATTTTTATCTAGCTAAATTTCTATACAAATTGTGTTATAGAAGTATGATTAGTGTAGAAATCAATTTAAATTTTAGTTTTGAAGAAACTAGGAAAAGTTTGGGTTTGCTAATTGACAAGATTTGGGGATTTTGATAATTTGAATAAACACTGATATTTAGGATAGAATTTATGAGTGTATTATGGTTGAATTTTCTGGTTGTCAAGCTAGATTTAATTTATTGTTGAAAAATATGAATTGGGCATAAGGATTAGTTTCAGCCACTTGGGAAAATTAAGAAAAAAAAATTGTTGTTTGGAAGTTGAGTTGGCTAAATCGTAAATTTTCAATGTGGATGGTGTAGTCCAATGGTTAGCCCGATCAAGAATTAGGAAATATTAGAGAATATTCTATTTTAAAGTGGAATTGAAAGATTTAGACTAGCAAGTTTACACTTCAGATAGAAATTGAATCAATGTCTTAATTTTATACTAGATAATTGTCGAAAAGCTAGTTGGGTTTTGCAAATGGGGTTTCGGTTACTATAGGAGCAACTAAGAATATTAAGTTCCAATAGAAATTTAAATAGTTAAGATAAATAAATTATGGTGCTTATAGCCGTGATCCAGGATTGCATGATTTAATGTAAGTTATACAAGTAGGATATGGGATTATGAACTCTGGGCCACATGAAGAAAGAATGGGATGTTTTCCTTTAATTGGGTTTTAATTAAGCAAACTAATAGTTATGTCAAATCTGAAATAGGATTATATTCACATGTTAAGCTTGATACAAATGGATCTAAGATGAGATCGAAACTTGGTAGTAGGATTCATCTAACTAGTGGATGGTGTAAGTTGAAGCCTAATGGCTATAATAATAACTAAAGCACTGTTAAATTATATTTGTGTAATTATGGTGGGGCTAGCCGAATATAAACACGTGCAGTCATGAGTTTTAAACATGAAAACAGTGAACTACGTAATAAAATTTAACCTTGAGCTGATGATGGAGATGTACACGAGAGTATTGGGTCGTGACACAAATATATCGAAAGTGTTACAGTTGTATATTACCATAATTAACAGATTCTATATAGCTTAATTATAGGCTGAAATATCTATGTTTAGTTAATAACCTTCCTAATTTAGGTTTTACAATTCTGTATATATACATATCTTGTACTCCGTTCTATTATATGGAAAATTAATCTTTTCATCTCAACATTATTTTGTCCTAGTAAATCATTATTTCCAATTACAGCTCGCATCTTTGGGAGTACGTGTTTTGTTCATGATGTTCGTCTTCAGGTAACCAAATTAGATCCAAAATCTGTGAAGTGTGTTTTTCTGGGGTATTCTCGTGTGCAAAAAGGGTATCGTTGTTACAGTCCTAGTCTTAATAAGTACTTGGTGTCAGCCGATGTCACATTCATTGAACATGATCCATTCTTTTTTTCTTCTTCTAATTCTTTTAGTAAGGGGGAGGATGATGATTTATTACTTTATCATGTCACGTACCAACCAGTCAAAATTCTACCACAAAACCCACCACCTCCTGTTATTCATACTTATACTCGTCGTCGAGTTCCTTCTGATCCATGTCCAGCACCAGTTAATTCTTCGGCATCAAATCTGACTACAGATGATATTGATTTACCCATTGCCTGTCGTAAAGGTAAACGTCATTGTACTTATCCTATTTCATCTTTCGTTTCTTATGACGGTTTGTCTCCCTCATCTTGTTCTTTTGTTACCTCGATTGATTCTGTTTGTGTTCCAAAATCTGTTATGGAAGCTTTGTCTCATCCTGGTTGGCGTGCCGCTATGATAGAAAAGATGAATGCTTTAGATTCTAACGGTACTTAGAATTTGGTTGATTTACCTGCCGGAAAGAAAGCTATTGGATGTAAATGGGTGTTTGCAGTTAAATTTAATCCTGATGGGTCAGTTGCTCGTCTTAAAGCTCGTTTGGTGGCTAAAGGCTTTGCTCAGACATATGTGGAAGACTATTTTGACACATTTTCTCCTGTTGCTAAATTGACATCTGTTCGGTTACTTATTTCTATGGCAACTACTCATGACTGACCTTTGTATCAGTTAGACATTAAAAATGCATTTCTGCATGTAATCTTCAGGAGGAAGTCTATATGGAGCAACCACCTGAGTTTGTTGCTCAGGGGCAGAGTGGGAAAGTTTGTCATCTTCGTAAATCACTATATGGTCTCAAAGAGAGTCCACGTGCATGGTTTAGAAAATTTAGTCAAGCAGCTGAAAGGTTTGGCATGACAAAGAGTAAACTTGATCATTCAGTTTTTTATAAAAACTCTGTATCTGGTATTATTCTTCTGGTAGTATATGTGGATGATATTGTTATCACAGGAAGTGATGCTATGAGAATCTCAGAACTAAAGCATTTTCTTCACAGTCAGTTTCATACGAAAGACTTGGGAGCATTAAAAATATTTCTTGGGAGTTGAAGTGACAAGGAGCAAGAAATGTATTTTTTTGTCTCAGAGGAAATACGTACTTGACTTATTGAATGAAACTGAAAAATTGGGAGCTAAGCCATGTAGTGCCCCAATGCTTCCTACTTTACAGCTTACAAAAGGTGAAGAATTATTTGAGGATCCTGAAAGATATAGGCAATTGGTTGGAAAACTGAATTATCTTACAGTAACTCGTCCTGATATCGCTTATTCTGTTAGCATTGTCAGCCAGTTCATGTCTTCTCCAACAGTTCATCATTGGGCAGCTTTAGAACAAATTTAATGTTATTTAAAGGGAGCCCCAGGACGAGGAATATTATAAAAAAATTATGGACATAATCATATTGAATATTTTTCTGATGCAGATTGGGCAGGTTCCAAAATTGATCGGAGATCTACCACGGGTTATTGTGTATTTGTTAGTAGAAATTTAGTCTCTTGGAAGAGTAAGAAACAGAATGTTGTTTCCAAATCTAGTGCAGAAGCAGAGTACAGAGCTATGGCTCAATCTGCATGTGAAATATTGTGGATATGTCAGCTTTTAACTGAAGTTAGTCTTGAAGTTTCAAGACCAGCAAAATTATGGTGTGATAATCAAGCTGCTCTTCATATTGCTTGCAATCCTGTGTTCCATGAAAGAACTAAACACATTGAGATTGACTGTCACTTTATCCGTGAAAAAATACAACAAAAGTTTATCTCTACAGAATATGTGAAGACTGGAGAACAGCTAGGGGATATTTTTACAAAGGCACTCAATGGACCTCGAGTTGATTATATTTCTAACAAGCTGGGCATGATTAACATCTATGCTCCAGCTTGAGGGGGAGTGTTATAGTTGTATATTACCATAATTAACAGATTCTATATAGCTTAATTATAGGCTGAAATATCTGGGTTTAGTTAATAACCTTCCTAATTTAGGTTTTACAATTCTGTATATATGCATATCTTGTACTCCGTTCTATTATATGGAAAATTAATCTTTTCATCTCAACAGAAAGAATATGCTAGTGTGACACAAGTCAAAATTTAATTATTTTAAGTAAATTATAAGCTGAAATGAGTATTGAGATTGATAACTGGATGTTTTTACGTGTAAATTTGCAGTGACTACTTCGACAGGCGCCATGGAAGCTTAGGCACATATATGCGTGCCTAAGGTGATAAGGGTAATTAGTGCGCGTCGCTTTTGTGATAAGGGATTTATATAGCTCGTAGCTAGTAGGATACTTTAGGTTAAGCTAAAACTTTACTAGGAACCATAGGCTGTTAGTTTAGTTAGGATTTATTTTAAACTTATTACCTAACTTACCCGATTTTTATCAAAACCGAAACTTTGTTTGTAGTTACTAGCCTTAGTCGAAATGAGGTTATAATTATAAGTGTACTGATTTTAGTGTCAAACAAAAATAGTTAAACCCAAATGAGTACAACGTTTTATTATCCGATTTTATCGTTTTGCGTATCAAGCATGATGTTTGTAACTTGGTTGCATGGGTTGTTTTCAAATATGATTTGGGAAAGCATGATGGTGTACGAAATGATGTTAACATGCTTTATGATAATGATACATGTTTTCTAAAGTTATTGGTGTACTTTTTCGTGAACTTGATGTTGAATTGAAAATTTTCTTACTTTTACCGTGCACCTATAATTGTTGATTTTGAGATTGTTGGCGATCCCCGAAAAATACCTTTGTGGCAGTCATGTCTTGTGAGAGCCATCTCTAGCACCGGTAGGAGGTTTTGTGTGATTGCCTTACGGTGCCAAATGCTTCACAGGGATGCCTGGGTGGCATCAAGTTTATGGGACGTGAGAGCCATCTCTAGCACCAGTAGGAGGTTCTGTGTGATTGCCCTACGATGCCAAGTGCTTCACGAAAATGCCTTTGTGGCATTAAGATTTTCTAAGTAGCACCGGTAGGAGGTTCTGCGTGATTTCCCTACGGTGCCAGCTACTTACTACAGTAGATCTTGATTTCGTTTTCAGTATCCTAGTCCAGACCTAATCAGTCTAGGATAGGGCGGTAGTCACTATGGCCATAGGTGTGTTTACATTGTGAAATTAGTTTCATGACAAATTTAGGATTGTGCCACATCTCTCCTATTTCTATCGAATATAAATTTTGAGCTCATATATGTGTTTACTAGATTGTAATTGTTTTCAGCATGATGGGTATGCAACCTGATTTCAAGGTTTCCGTGTTTTGAATTCTATACTATTGATTTATAAACTATGGATTGTTAGCAAGCTTTGTGAAATCTTCAGTTTTGGAAAAGTGTGTTGATTTAAATTATCTTGCTTTTCCGTGTTTAACGTATTTTCATGTTTAATTACCAAAATTAAAAACTTGTCCATTGTTCTACAAAGTGCATGTTTTTATGTAAAATTTTAAAAGTGCATGATTTATTTGCATGATAACTTGATTTCACCCTAGCTTGGTATTTTATTGGCTTTGGTTCTATACCTTCCTTACTGAGCATGTGGTTAATCACCCCTCCCTTTCTTTAAAACAATTCAGATTTATTTCTGGGTGAACCGCTCGAAAATTACTGATTTCTCGTGCTGAGAGCGCGGCTTTTGTGCTAAGGTATACGCAACAATTGTAAAGTTTTTATTTCAGACTGTATGTATGCACAGATATATATATTATTATTAGAAGGTCGGAATGTATTAGCTGTTTCTTTATAGAGGTAGAAATACGTTTAAGGAAGTGAATTATATATATATATATATATATATATATATATATATATATAGTATTGAAGATGGCTTGGTTATACTTTGGTCTCAGGATGTAAAGTGATATATCATTACCATGGAAATACACCTATCTAACTAAGTAAATATGAAACTACGATGAATTATCATTGATGAATGATCATAATGTTGAGAACTTTTGCATGTTAGTTGTGGATAGTTAGGATTGCTAATATTTATATATGTTGCAAGGATTGGTTTATTGTGAATGTGTGATTGATGATTGAGGATATGGGCTGCCTATGGCTTTCGTTTGCAGGTTGGGTTAGGTCCAATTGCAGTAGTTATGTTGCCGAAATTTTTAGAAAATTTAAGACTTTAATAAAATCCTTCATATAATTGTCTAAAAGATTTAAACTTATATCGGATACAGAACTATAAGAAAAAATCCTAAAGGAATAATAATAAACAATGGACAAACACAAATAATAAACTTAGCTAATACCAGTACTTTAAATATGCTTTCCTTTTAGTTATACGTTTAGGGATAAAAGTAGAGGTTATGGGTCGTGATTGAAATATTACCAAAACCATATGTGGGCGTCGAATTTGAGTCACTATATGATGCTCAAGAATATTATAATAAGTATGCGAGATCCAAAGGTTTTGGTACAAGTAAAAGTCACATTACTAGATCAAGAACTAGTCAAGTAATGATTGGTCGAGAATTTGTTTGTTCAAAAGAAGGTATGCAGGCAAAGAAATACTTGAAGAAATAATATAAAGTTATTGAAGCGCTAGATGAGACAAGAGGCGGTTGTAAGGCAATGCTTCAAATATCCAAGAAAGAAGGAAAGTGGATTGTTTCTCAATTTCATGCAGAACATAATCATCCACTAGCTTCACCAATGAGCACCCAATTTATTCACTCACATAGAGTACGTACAAAAGTTCAAAGAGATCTCATGGATGTTCTTAATGAATCTGGTATTCGTCCAAGTAAGATAGTTTCTGCTTTATCTCATGAGTCCGGTAGGATTGGTAATCTTAATATAACTGAACGTGATGTTTTTGACTTATTTAAGTCGCAGAAGGCAAAAGCAATTGGCGAAAGATGTTTAAATAATGTTAGATTATTTTCATGATTGCCAATAAAAAAATCCAATTTTTTTATGCAATTCAAACAGATATTGATGGCTACCTCGCTAATTGCTTTTGGGTGGATGTGAGATCTAGGATGGCTTATAAACATTTTGGTGATGTGGTAGCATTTGATCCACTTATTTAACAAATAAGTATAGGATGTCTTTTGTTCCTTCTACTGATATGAATCATCACTTTCATTCTATTTTATTTGGATGTGCTTTGTTATGGGATGAAACTGAAGAAATATTTATTTGGTTATTACGGACTTGGCTTGAAGCTATGCATGGATGCCCACCAATAATAATTATCACCTAGCAAGAAGCAACCATAACTAATGCAATTGCAAAAGTTTTGCCTAATGTCGATCACCATTTTTGTATGTGGCATATTGAGAAGAAATTTCTGGAAGTTTTGAGTCATGTTTACCATCAAAATCTCGACTCTAAAACGAGTTCAATAGTTACATTAGTCACTCCTGATGAGTTTGAAGATGCTTGGATGAGAGTCATGGAAACATATAATTTACAAGGTAATTTTTGGCTTGACAAAATATACTCCATATGTAAAAAATGGTTCTCAACCTTTTTACATAACACATTTTGTGCTGGAATGTCAACAACTCAAAGAAATGAAAAGTTGAATAAGTTTTTCAAGGATTACGTGAATACCGGTACTTCGATAAGTAAGTTTGTTGTGCAATTTGAAGAAGCTTTTGGATGGTCAGTATAACAAAGAACAGGAAAAAAAATTTCAAGACTATGAACTTAAAACCCATTCTGAAGACGTTATATCCCATGGAAGCTGAGGCATCTCTTATATATACTTGAAAGTTATTTAGAACGTTCCAAGGTGAGATGATTCATGCCCAAGGGTATGTTGTTGATCGAATTGAAGTCAATGATAGTTCAAAACTACACAAGGGGCATAAGATTAATAGGGAAAAGCCTGTGTACGTGGTTACTTTTGGTGCATCACTTAAAAGATGCCAACTGTAGTTTTAAAAGGACTTGAAACAAAAACACTTTTTACACCCCCTCCAAATTCTAATGAAATTACTAACTTAACCTACACCCATTTCTCTCACAAATTCATCCATATCCCAAAATCTACAAACCCTAATTTCTACTAAAAATCCAAATCTCTAAAATTTCTTCTAAAATTATCAAAAAACTTATCATTCATTTTATATTTTGCTAGCTTTTTTTTTGTATTTTTTTTATGAAAATGTAAATGAATTTAGTAAAGAATGATTTACATATCTTTAAATTGTACCTTATTGATGGTTTTACGCAAGCCAACTTACGCAACTCTACTAGCTTTGCACAAGTTAGCCTGTACGACATTGTTGGTTCTGCGCAAGCCAACTTGCGTAGAATTGATGGTCTCGTACAAAACTCACCATTATTTTCTGATTTAAAAAGATAATCGATTGTTCAGTTTCAAGTCCCTCCTAATTTTAGATTTCATCTAACAAAAATAAAACTGTAATTAGTTATAATGACTGAGGATGCATCTGAGTACAATATTTCGATTTGTTTGTGAATTTGTTCTCATACACATTAAGGGAGAATTAATAAGGATTTTGTTGAGATTAATCTACTTTTGGTGCATTTCCTTCTTGACATTCATGAACTATTTTTTTTTTTTTTCATTTTTTGGCTTGATTTTTAAGGTTTTAAAAGAAATAGGATTAAGATGAATGAGTGAAGTGGGAGGAAGAAGAAGAACGGTGATATATTTATTTTTAATTTAATAATTTCATTTAAGGTTACAATTGTCTTTTTCTTTGAGGATAATTTTGTCTTAAAATTAGATGTGGTGTATAGAGTACTTTTGGGGGTTTATTTAGAAGCTCTATTATAAAAATTTGTGATTATCATAAAATAATTTAAAAATTAGGGATAAAAATAAAACTTACCAAAAAGGTTAGGGAATACAAATGTAGTAATATTATTAGTTAATTTTAGGTTGAATACTTTAAGATTTATGTAATGAACAAAATATAAACTAATTTGGCCTTTTTTTTTTGTCTTTTATGTAGAATTAATGTCTAGCACTTATTTTGCTTTCTATTTTTGGTGTCTTGTAGGAAATTTTCTCCCAGTTGTAGATGGGCTTCTCAAGGCATGGTTTGTTCGAAAATGAACAATAAAAAGAACAAGCCCAATTGTTAATTTCATAGTGATGTTGTTTCTGTAAACTTTCACAATCAAACAAGAACCACGGTTTAATCAAACGAGAACCACAGTTTGTTTTATATGTCGAAATGTTTCTTCACATTTCTCATTTATCTGTCTTTCCATTAATTTATCTGTTGTGTCTCCGGTAGCTGCAACTTTTCACTTTACTTCCATTCTGCCTTTTCTCTTTTGAGTTGAGCCCCTCCAGTCAAGGCAATTATTTTAACCTTTCTTCAAGGATTGATATTCTTTTTGATTTTAAACAGGATCACTTTTAACGTAATGTATTTATATATTTTTTAATCTTTTTAATTATAATATAATTTTTTAATAATTATTTTATCACTTATTTTATTGACTAAATTCAAAACTTATTATCTTTTGACATTAATTTTCTCGATATCATTATTTTTAATCTCATAAAAATCAATCATATCATCTATTCAGATTTATCCTACCATTATAATGAGATGCTTTAAAGTTTTCTTTTGTACAATATGAGATAATTACAGTTTTTGCATTGTTTTTTGGTTTTTCTATTTCCCCTTTCATTTACATAACTAGCTGCCATCGCAGCTGACAATTGAAATGGGTTTAATTCAGCTGTTTGTTTGAATTAAAATTGAATATAGATAAAAAAAAAAAAAAACGTATGATATTATTCCATGGAAGTAGTATACTATATTTGAGAGGAGGATCATGTACAGTTGGGTGTATTTAGTGGACAAAATTATAAATATGATAAAATAATTTAAGGTTATAAATAAGGTTAGATTAGATGTTATCTTATCATTTGTATGTGCAAAAATTAAAATTATTATAAAATGATTTTTATGTATATATTTTATTTTGTTTGCTGTCTATGTAAAATTAAGAATATAATAAAAATATTTTCATAGATCAAAAATATAATTTGTGTACAATTTTTTTTTACAAGTATAATCAATTTTAAAAAAAATGAAAATATGTATTATTATAATTTTTGTAGGAGTTAAATTTCATATTAATAAAAATTTGATTTTTTTAAAAAACAATTAAGTTAGATTTTCAAGATATAAATTTGTTATTGAATTATAATTTTTATAAGAAATATGTCTCTCTGTTGGATGGGTAGGGCCATGGGGGTATGCTATATAAAAGACCCCCTTATTCATAGAGATGACTAAAGCCATGAATAAAAATGGACTCTTTCTGTGCCAAATTTATTGAATTTGCAAAAGTAAAAGGAGTCAGACATCAATAATCCAACTTACGTTTTGTTTGGTTCCCAAAATGGTAAAAAGGAGAAATGAAATTGGTATTTTGTGGTAATAAAAAAATAGAATAAAATAAAATTTATTTTATGAAGTTTGGTTCGTTATAATGAAAAATAGTAAGAAATAATTTTAATACGTTTAGTTAGTTTAAAGAATACAATTTGAATAAGTTTAAAAGATTACTTTTTTAATTTAAATAATTATAATTTGTTATAAAACTATTACTAGTATTAATTAATTAATAAAAAATAGCTATTAATAAAAAATTATTATCAACTATGATTAATAAAATTTAAATGGATTTGTTTTTTTTAATGTAAAAACGAGATTGAACAAAAAATTAAGTTTAAAAATTGAATTGAATTCAGTTTGGATTTATTTTTAATTCTTTAATATTTTATTTAAATTTGGTCAAAATCTAACCCATCTGATTCATGAATGGCTCTAATATCATGTGATAAGAAATAATTTCTTCTTTATGTACCAAAAAAGAAAAAAATTTCTTTTTTTGAAGAGTATTGAATTATTGAATATTAAAAGGATGAGTAATTTTTTTGCAATCTAATTTTTTTTTTTTATATACAAATCAAACATAGGTAAAAATCATATCATCCTATCCTATATACCTGACATACCCATAGTCACGGCACAAACAAAAGTCTTGTTCAACCCTTATGATAAATAATCGTTTTGCACTAGACTCCATTTTATTAACGACATAAACGTCAAAATCGAACTAGAAGGTCTAACAAGGTATCAAGCAAGATCAAGATTCCCATCTTGTTTCCCAAAAAGGACAGGGGTTGCCCACAATGTTCGGCTAGGTTACTCCGGACAAATCCGGCACCTTTGTCCAACTTAATATTCCTAAGAAATATATGCTATTTGAAAACATATAAATCAATAGGAAACATCTTTTTTATTTTATTTTTTAATGATCCGACAACCTCTTATTTAAACTGATTATACTACATCTACATATGGCCATGTGACTTTGTTTATCACATGTTTACAGGCAATTGATCATGAAAGAAACAAATACAAGTGAACAAACTTCTGACCATTCAGATCTTGAAATAAAAGATTCGGAACCACTGGCATAATATGCAGATTATGTATGACTCGAGCAAGGGAGGCATTTCTTCTCGATCTTGATACCTTTCCCAATATTTAATCTCTGTTTCTGAATCTTGATAGGATTGCCAGATGTGTATAACATTTTCACTTGCATCTAATCCTTGCATTGGGCCCAGCAATGGAAGCTCACATTTTCGAAAATCCATGGTCACAACGACACGAGCAGAAGCGATCACAGCTCCAAAAATATCAATCACCTTCCCCGGATTGATAAAGCAAGGCATTCCCCACACCGATATACAGGTAGAAGAAGTTGTCAGGAGGCAATCTTGGCCTAACAACTTAGCAATGGAATGCAACCGTAGAAAGCCAAAGTTCCATCCTATGTTCCTTGAAGAAGCTTACGACAAGTGTAGGAACATTTGTGCAGAATATGCCAAGACTTTCTATCTAGGTCCCACCTCTTTTACCTTCTCTCCATCAACATTCTCAACTGATCAGTTTTGCTTCTTAGGATTTTCCAACCTTTTCCTGCCACTCGTGAATCTGCACATTAGCGTTCGTTTCAAACATTACATTTGATATATTTTTAGAATAAAAAATTGCACGAGTTTGAGTTGAATGTTTGTGCGCTTATATGATGCAGGCACCAAGTTGATGACAGAGGATCGGCAGAAGGCCATATGGGCAATTTATGGTAATTAGGAAATTGCTACTAAATTTGCAATTTATGGTAAAAGCAGATTATTACATCATATCATAGTTGATCATAGTTCCAAATTGTTTTGCAGTTTGGTGCAGGAGGACAGATGATCTGGTTGACGGGCCGAATGCAGACTACATGAGTTGTTCTGTACTTGAAAGGTGGGAAGAGAGACTGCAGGACATCTTCGAGGGACGCCCCTACGACATGCTAGATGCTGCACTTTCCGACACTGTTTTCAACTTTCCCTTGGACATTAAGGTATATTGCTACCACAACCGTCAGCTTAATCTAATCGCTCATTCAATTCAAAGTTTGGTCATAAGTGTGGAATTTCCTGTTTCTCATGCAGCCTTTCAGGGACATGATTGAGGGAATGAGAATGGATACAAGAAAATGTCGCTATAAAAATTTTCAGGAGCTTTATCTTTACTGCTACCATGTAGCAGGGACTGTTGGCTTAATGAGTGTTCCAATTATGGGAATTGCACCAGAGTCCATTGTTTCTGCTCATACCATATATAACGCAGCACTCTATTTGGGCATCGGAAATCAGTTGACAAACATTCTTAGAGATGTAGGGGAAGAGTAAGTCTTTATATTGATTGGTCATCAACTTCATTATCCGAAATTTTCTTGTTCAAATCAAACTCATTTTATTTTATTATGATCGGTAGTGCATTGAGAGGGAGAGTTTATCTTCCTCAAGATGAGCTTGCACAGTTTGGTTTATGCGACAAGGATGTGTTATCCAGAAAGGTAACCGATGCCTGGAGGGAATTCATGAAAGAGCAAATTACAAGGGCAAGGTTCTTTTTCAATCTAGCTGAGGAGGGAGCTTCACAGCTCGACAAGGCTAGCCGCTGGCCGGTAATCCACTTTGACACCAAAATCTGGCCCCTTTATTTACCATCATAACTACATTAAGACAAATAAATCTATAAATTATAGCAATATTACAGGAAATTGACATTTATTGTCAAACAAAACATCTGTTTCTTGAAAGTGGTCGTGACTCATGGATTCTAACATTCTGACAATTTGCAGGTTTGGTCATCGTTGCTGTTGTATCGAAAGATCCTGGATGCAATTGAGGATAATGATTATGATAACTTGACGAAACGAGCATATGTTGGAAGAACCAAGAAACTTCTCACGTTACCCTTGGCATACACTAGAGCCTTATCAAAACCTGGTTTCAGCTTTCGCTGACAACAAAATTCAGCATTCTTATTAAATATGTTTGAGATGGAGATTATGTAAGAAAGTATAGACAGAAATGATTTTTGTGTGATGGCCTTTTGTATATATTTGATAATATTACTTCACATAGAATAAAAAGGGAGGAACAAAAAAAAAAGAAGAATTATTTCCAAGTGAACTCAGACGCTAGCTTAGCTACTTTATAAGAATATACAGATATGACTATCTATAATTTCCTCCTTTCGATCAATAAAATCTATCAATCCTAGATGGTGGTTGAGGTAGATTATAAAATAACTCTAAGCTATTATCATGATATAAAAACAACTTCAAATACGAACATAATTAGGTACGTTCATGTTCGGTTTAATTAAATATTTACTTTTCATAACATTTCATCTTATCAACATTGTTGCATTTATATCCAAACACATATTTCACCACTGATTTTAGGAATAGTTTGGATAGACGGTAAAATTAGTTCTGACGAGATTAAAAATAATGAAAAAACGCTTAAGAATATATATATCATTTTTAATAAAATAAAAAAATTAAAAAGAATAGCTAAAGGGTAATTTTACACTTCCAAAATTTTGTTTGTAGTTGCATAAATGCACTGGATTAGCAGCCACCGGACTACCAGACTACGCTTAAATCTCATTACTATAGTATCCAATCTTAACGTTTCTGTAACTAATCTCACCTCTACTATTATTTTAAATCTCACCAGAGTCAATCTCACCGCTCATCCAAAAAAACAGTGACGAAGTCACAGTGACTGCACTAAAATTTTAATTTTAAATATTATATGTATTAAATTTAAAATTCGCCTCACTCAAAATAAGATTTTAAGAGTCAATATATAATTTACATGTAACGACCCGAGTTTACTGATATTTCGGTTGGACTATAAGTCGATATTAGGTTAGAAAAATACTAAGTCCGATTAATTTTCTTTCTTAGTAACAAATTTAAATAAAATATGTTCACATTCTCCATACACATCTTGTATTGCATTACTGTACTTACAAAAATTTTAGATGCAACAAAACTTCTTTAAACTTGAGTATACATTCGATGCAGCAATATGCTCCACGAAATCATAACTGTGTAGAATGCCTTACTAACGGAAGCGATCCAAACTACAATGGGGCTTTGTGGAGGAAAGTAAGGGGGTGAGCTCAACATGCTCAGTAAGAAAAATCTCATGGCAGGTAGATAAATACACTACCTATAAAAATATATTTTTATATTTACCAAATCTGAAATATTTTCACATAGTATACAAATGATTTGGTAATTTCTCAAATGCCAAAGTCAGAATTTGGAAACCAGATTTAGTATCGGCAAAAGCACAAATACCAAGTATAGATTTTCAGAAATAGATCATGTATCGATAATAAATTTAGCTATTATTGTAAATCCAGAAAGTTAAAAGTTTTTCAATAGCAAAACAAACAGGTTTCCAGATATATCAATTTAAGCAGACAATTCAAAAAAATATTTCAAATAGACGAGACAATGCATACATGCTATATCAGATATAAGAAATGACTATTGGCCAATGTTGGTGACTCCGACCAATTCATGGGCTAGGTGTGCTAGGATGTCAACCGCTGTGGGAGTGGTCAGCTACCCAAATGGCTCACAGATCAGAATGTCTGAAGACCAGAAACAGAATTAGAATCACGGTACATCATACTTGTGGACCACAGATACAGATACAGAACAGAAAAAAAATGTAGCATGATCTCACCAAAGCTTTTGTCTCAAAATTAGTGCGAGACAGACTGTACGACATACAGTCAGTACGCGTTCAAGCACATATCATCAGAATAACTTTGTAACAGATGATTTTTCCTTAAATCACATATAAATTCAATTGTTTCATGAAACCGTTCAAAACAGGCTGACTAGCCCTTTTTTCGGATAAAATCTCAGAAAACGGTCTATGAAAATTCAAACTTCGGGATTTTCGATATTTAAAACAGAATTCGAGCCACATCAGAATTTATGCAAACCATTTAAATACAATCCGTAAAAAATTAGGTTGTTCAACTAGGCTAAAATCTCTAATTTCCAAAGTCATAAAATTCGATCTAGATTTTTTTGTAATTTTGGTACTATGAAATTCAGCCTAAATTTTATATCTACAAATATACGAAAATTACGCATATTTATCTCTAGCAACGACGAGAATTTTTCTTACCTCGATGATTGTCTGTAGTTCTCGGTTGCCTCGACGTTGCGAGTCAGCAAGTCCGATCCACTCGTGTTATTTCTCCGAATTTTTTGAATAAATATTTTCGAATTGTCTTCCCCGAATTTTTTCCCAATTTTCAAACCTCTATAGCTCGTTTTCTATTCCCATATATATATATATATATATATATATATATATATATATATATATATATATTTATATATATCTAATTTCATATATATATATATAAAAATATATACTCTTTCTTCTTCTTTTTTTATTTTTTTTCGGTTATTGTTCACCTTTTTTTTTAAACCTTCCCGCCACTTTATTTCTTTCTCCTTTCTTCTTCGTTCTTTCTCTTTATCGACCACTGCTCATCATCATCACCGTTTCTTCCTCATCGCTACCATCTTCCTCTCTTGCCGCTAGTGTTGCTCTCTTACCGTCTCCGTCTACTAGCACCTCCACCGTTTAGTACTGCTCCAACCTAAGGTCTTCATCCTTTGCTTTGTTTCCAGCCTTCATTCTCGTCCCCTGTTACCGGCAACCAAAACACGAAATGCAGCAGCCTCTTTCCCTTTCGTTTCTGCTCCGGTTCCTTCCTCCTAAGCTGCTAGATGCCTCTTGGCTCACTCTTTGTCTCCAGCACGTCCAAGCTCATCTGTTTCATTTTCCAGCAAACAGCCTTCGATTTCGCGCCCCCTTGCTCGCCCCTCTTGCTCTCGACTGCTGCCTTGTTGTAAGACCCGTAAATTTATATGTATCCATTATGATTTCAAGAATGTACACATAAGTTTTGTAATCAATGAATCATAAGAATTGGATAATTTCAAGTTCAAAATGTGAATGAAATGCAAATTGAGTATAGAAGTGATTTAATGTAAAGTTCCCCTTTGAATTTTTGGGAAAATTGCAGCTGTAATGTTGCAGAGCAAGGGGAGATCAATCTCGAATGCAAGGGAGATTGATCTTAGATGCATTTTATTGATTTACTATATTTTGAAATGACAAAACAAGTAAATTCAATAATATAAAGACGATATAAAAACATGTTTGAAGCTATCAGTACCAGAAATTAAGTTCCTGGAGATGAGAGATCGATTTGGTGATATGAGAGATCGATCTCCTGGTTTTCTAGGATGAGAGATCGATCTCATGAGGATATGAGATCGATCTGCTAAGGTTTGAACCTGTACAAAGGTATTGAGGAAGCTAAGATCGATCTATAAGGGTTATAAGATTGATCTGCCTACTACAAGATGTTGAGAAGATCGATCTGGACTAGGAAGAGATCGATCTCCCCTAAAACAAAGGTAAAGGCAGTAGATCGATCTATAAGATCGATCTATACTCAAACAGAGAGCTCATGAGATCGATCTAGTATACGAAGAGATCGATCTCCTCAAAGTCAGAGAGCTAAGGAGATCGATCTGGGTTAATGAGAGATCGATCTCCTCACTACGAGATTACCTGGCAGATCGATCTATAGATCGATCATACCTCAAACAGAGAGATTGGAATATCGATCTGCCTATTCGACAGATCGATTTGTTCTAATATTTTCAAATTATGAGATCGATCTGCTCATATATGAGATCGATCTCCTTGCTTCTTTTTGCCTTGATCTTGCAGGGATTATAACTAAGAGATCGATCTGGTCAAGATGGCAGATCGATCTGACATTCTACTAGAGGTTTCCAACGGCTCTTTCTGCAAAATCTCAATGGGAAAAATAGCATTAAATGCTCCAACTACCAATCCTTCAGTATATAATCAAGCATTGAAGACACTGAGAACTAGAGACTATTGCTGCACATTCTGTATATTCTCAAGAGTTTAATTCTTTCATTCCAATTGTCTTCAATCCTCATTTATTGAGTTTGTTGTATAAGTTTGTGTGCAAAAGCTGTATTTGTCCTACCCACATAAAAAAGCTCGATATTGTATTCATCCTTACTTTAAGAGAGAAGAGGATTGTTCCTCAGTGAGATAATCTTTGTAAAAGGGTGAATACTTCTTTGTATAAAAAGGGTAGAGAGGTTATTCCTTAACCTGAAAAAGGGAGTTTGTAACTTTCGTTGAAAGTGAGAAAGAAAGCACTTGACAAGAAGGTCAAGGAGAGAGGACATAGGCAAGAGATTGGCCGAACCTCTATAAACGACTGTGTTTGATATTCTTTTCCTTATCTTGCTTTAATTTGGTTCAATACATTATATTGCTTATTCATTATTTGTTGATTAAGTTCAAATTAGTTTAAATTTACCATTAGCATTAGAAAACCGATTCACCCCCCCTCTCGGTAGAGCCAACACATTTTGTAAGAGGAAACTGATCCTTAGTTCAAGCCAGATCGATCTGTAACGACCCGAATTTACAAATATTTTTCGGTTGGGTTACAAGTCGATATTAGGTCAGAACAGTGTTCCGTGTGATTAAATTTTTTTTCTCAGTAACAAATTTAAATAGAATATGTTCACATTCCCTAGACACATCTTGTATTGCATTACTGTACTTATATAATTTTAGATACAAAAAAATTTCTTACAACTGGATATACCTTCGATGCAGAAATACGCTCCGCGAAATCTTAACTATGCAGAATGCCTTACTAACGGAAGCGATCCCAGTTACAGAGGAACTCTGTGGAGAAAGTAAGGGGGGTGAGCTCAACATGCTCAGTAAGAAAAACCCCATAGCAGGTAGTTAAATACACTACCTATGAAAAATATATATTTTTATATTTACCAAATCCGAAAATATTTTCACAAAGTATATAGATGATTTGGTAATTTCTCAGATACCAAATTTCAGAATTCAAAAAACAGATTTAGTATCGGCAAAAGCACAAATACGAAAAACAAATTTTCAGAAATAGAACATATATCATAAATAAATTTAGCTATAGTTATAAATCCAGAAGTTCAAAGTTTTTCCAATAGCAAAACAAACAGATTTTCAGATATCTCAATTTAAACAGACAATTCAGAAAAATATTTCAAATAGACACAGAAGCACTGCCTGTTCCGAAAAATCAAAGTCGAAAAATCCATGGCAATTTCAATATGAAAATGGAACTGAAATCAATCCCGTTTTTAAAACGTTAAACAACTTTTAAAAGCGATGACGGTGTGGCACTTTGCTCCTGCAGGATTCAAGAGGTGGCCCCCACGGTCTTTTGTGCATTAAAATAATCAGTTCCATACGATATAAAATCATGAATCAATTCAAAAGTTCAAATAGACAAGACAAGGCAAACATGCTATATTAGATATCAGAAATGACTATTGGCCAATGTCGGTGACTCCGGACAATTCACGGACCAGGTGTGCCGGGATGTCAATCGCCGTGGGAGTAGTCAGCTACCCAAACAACTCACAGATCAGAATGTCTGAAGACCAGAAACAGAATCAAAAGCACGGTACATCGTACTCGTGGACTGCAGATACAGAATCAGATACAGAAACAGACAGAAATGCAGCATGGTCTCACCAACGCCTTTTTCTCAAAATTAGTGCGAGACGGACCATACGACACACAGTCAGTACGCGCTCAAGCACATTTCATCAGAATAATTTTATAACATATCGTTTTCCTTAAATCACATATAAATTCATTTGTTTTATGAAATCGTTCAAAACAGGCTGACTAGCCTTTTTTTTCGAAAAAATCTCAGAAAACAGTCTATGAAAATTCAAAATTCAAGATTTTCAATAATTAAATAGAATTCAAGTCATACCTTAATTTCTGCAAATCATTTAAACTTAATCCATAAAATTTGATTGTTCAACTAAGGCAAATTCTCAAATTTTTCAGTCATAAAGTTCAACCTAATCTTTTAAATAATTTCGGTACTGAAAAATTCAACCTAAATTTTATATCTACAAATATACGAAAATTACGCATATTTATCTCTAGCAACGACGAGAATTTTCCTTACCTCGATGTCTGCCCATAGTCCGCAATTGCTTCAACGTTGTGAGTCAACGTGTCCGGTTTTACTCGAATAATTTTTCGCAGCTCTTTCTCGAGATTTTCCCAAATTTCCAGTACACTCATCTTATTTTTCTTCAATTTTCCTCTATTTTCTAATATATATATATATATATTAAAATATAAATATATACATTATTGTTCATCCTTTTTTTTTAATTTATTTACCCTTTCCCACCACCTTTTCTTTCTTCTTCTTTCTATTTTGCTTCCTTCTTCACCGATCACTGTTCACTATCTTCTTCACCTCTCGGTTTCAATCTCCCCTTCACTGATCATCGTTTCTCGACCTACCAGTGCTGCCACCTTTTTCCTCCCGATACACCTCCACCCGGTGCTGGTGGTCGTGTTTTCCTCTGCCCACCACGTTTCTGGTAATCTACCATCAACTCCTTTCTCCCTCGGATCCCAATTTCCCTCGGCTTTGCTTAGTCCCCTCTGCTTCAGCCCTCTGTTAGCCTCTACTGTTTCGATCCTCTCCATTTTTTAGCTTTAGCTCAGCTCGGTTCACGTCCTTCCTGACACCAGCCACATCCACCGTTCCCAGCCTCCACGCACAAGCTTCCACCAACCTCGGGTTCACCTCTATTTCACCTTCATTCTCGGGTTTCCTTCTCGACCCGTGGGAATCCCTGCAACATCACACTTTCATTCTGCTTCATCCTCTCTTTTGCATGCTGGTTCAGTTCGTTAGCCATCACCCGCGTCATCTTCCTCCCAGTCACCTCTGTCTGCCACTGCTTCTGCCGAGGTCCAACTACCCATTCCCGGTGTCGTGCTCTGCTTCAACTTTACCTCAGTACTTCTCGATTTTGTTCCTCGGCATCGCCTTCCTCGTCTCTGCCTCTCTCACTGTCTCTCGGTCTATTTCTTTTTATTCCCAGCAGCTCACCATTCACCATCAGCTCTCGGTATCCTAGAGGTGATAACGTTTCCTCTGTTTCCAGCAACTGAAATAGAGGTAAAACGACCTATTTTGCTTCCCAGTTTAACGCCCCATGCACTGATGACGTTGGTTCCAGTTTTTTTTGCCTTATGTTTGCCTCAGCTTGACCCTCATGCTCTCGGCAACACTCATGCAACCAATCTTCCATACCAAAAATAATCATCATCGCCTCATTCTCCTCTTTTTCGATTTTTTTCTTCCACTTCTTTCACTGCATCGCTCTCTTTTCCTTATTCATTTCCCGTCTTCTGTACCAACCTATATACATATATATAAATTCCATAAACCATTGCCATAGTCAATTTGCCCCATAATCTTCTTTTTTTTACCAAATCACTGCAGCCTTAAGATTTTCACGCTATCCCCAGTCTCGTTTCTTACTCCAACCTATTGTACTTGTACTAAAAATTTGCATAGTATCCTCTATTTCTTTTGCTGCAGTCGGCCGCAACAGGTCATGGGATTTCGGGTCCCTTTTCTGCCTTCATTTCTCTTCTCCTGCCATGACCATTACTAGGGTATGTAGTATATATATATATATATATATATATATATATATATATATATATATATATATATTGTGTACAAGAGCAAATGGGACAACTCCTATTCTGTTTCACGTTTCCTCTGTACACCACCTTTTCTTCACTTTTCTTTTATATTGATACTGCCAACTTGAGCTACTCTCCTCTCTTTTATCTCCTGTACATATTACTTCCTCATTTAATTCAGATTCTATGTATACATATATGATAAACGGTGGGGGCTCTCGGTCTCGTACATGTGTATATATATATATATATATATATATATATATATATATATATATATATATATATATATACTTATGTACTTATACATACATTTACATTAAAAATTAAATTACATGTACATTTATATTTATACATTTATATAATCAAAATAAATTTATATTTGCATATTTATATATACCTCTATATAATAAAAATAAATGTATATTTATATATATATATACCTATTGTTTATCTTATCATTATTATTATTATTATTATTATCATTATTATTTTCATAAATCGGATTTTTCTGACAGAATCAACTTACCTAATCTCATCTTTCCCGACATGATTAATTTAATTATTCGTAAGCAAAG
Source organism: Firmiana major (assembly GCA_033439115.1). NCBI lineage: Eukaryota > Viridiplantae > Streptophyta > Magnoliopsida > Malvales > Malvaceae > Firmiana > Firmiana major. The sequence goes on from CM065905.1 coordinate 49,782,733, forward strand.
TAAATTAAATTTAAATCGAATAATGCTCGAGTCGAATTCAGGGAAATTTCGGGAGTTTACACAATCTCTCATTGCCTCAGATTGGAGCAGATCGATCCCTTCTCAATGGACAGATCGATCTCAGAAGCTCTCTGTCTGGCTAAGATCGATCCCATTCCTCGAGCGGATCGATCTGCTGCTTGCAAACTGAAATACCAAGAGAGATTTCAAGCAGGGAAGATTGATCCTCACCCAAGGAGATCGATCTCATCAAGGAAAATTCTATATAAAGCCCGACATTTCGAGCCTTCATCCCCTGAAACGTGAAAACCTTCCATTTTGAAGCAAAGTAACCTAGTTTCTCTATCTAAATTCTCACTACCTTCCAAATAGAGTTGAGAGAAGTTCATTTCAGCAAAGTTGTTCCTAGATAGGAGGAGAACAACATAGTTGAAAACGAGAGGTCGAATCGTTGGATTGAAGGAGAAAACGAGTCCCCCCCCCCCCCCCCAAAAAAAATGGCAAAAGAGGAAGAAGGGTCAAGCTAGGTAAGGTTTCTATACGCCATTTTAGTATGTTAATCTAGACTTCTTGATGAGTTATTTGGTGTATATAATGTTGGATTAAATGTTCATTTACATGCTTAAACAACTATAACCTAAAATGGGTTTAGTGAGAGAAATTGTAAGACCCAAAAATTCGGTGTCATTTTTAAGAAATTGTCATTGTAAACTTGGATTTATGTCATCTTGATCAATAAAGAAGAAATAATTAAATTTCAAGTCCAATTAATCAAGATATCAATTTATTGCGATAAAATCGAAAATTTTCCATCTTGGGAATTTATTTCGAAAATATGAAAAAAATATTTTTGGGAAAATAATAATAATAAATAAATATATTTCCGAAGAAATAGAAGGAGAATATGATGTACATATATATTGGTCGAAATAAATTAAATAATATATATGTACATGAGTGTGAATATTAATGTATAAAATACATTATGATAATATAATATTATTATAATAATATAAAATATTTGTTTATTATTATTATAATAATATTATATTGAGATATCTTATTTAATTGGGGTATTATACTATATTATGGTATATAATAATAATATATATATATAGAAGAAAAAGAATTGAAAAAAAAACGAATTGAAAAAAAAAAGAAACGAAAAACGGAAACTGGGAAATGAAGTAGAGAGGATCGGAAACCCGATCCCTCTCTTTGCCTCTCACCGGCGACGATGGAGGAAGAGGAAGAGCGTGAGATGGTCGACGAAGGGACGACCAACCGATCTAAAGGAAGCGTCTGATAGCCACGATGCGCCCCAGATCGTCGACGGTGAGGAGATCGCCGAGAGAGAAGGGTGTAAGGGAAAATAGAGATTCGACGGCACCGGCGTCGATTTGGCCCGAGCCAAGCCAACCGAATGTTCCCCAGGCCAAGGCGAGCCGATTGGTGGTCGAGGCTGCTAGAGAACCAGCCAAAAACGTCGGCAACGACAAAATTACCACTGAACCGGTTCAGACCGGTTCAATGTGAAAAGGGGCTGAACCAGTCCGAACCGGTTCAACAGGAGAGAGAAAGAGGAGAGAAAAAAATTTAGGAAAAATTCGGTGATGCCTCGGGTTTATGGATAATCCGGTAAGCGGTCAAAATTGACTTATTTAACTTTTGAAAAATTTATTTGAAATTATATTTGATCGAAATTGATCCGAGTTAAATATATAAATGTGTAGCGCGACAATAAACGACAAATGTGAATTCGATCGAGCCTCGAATTTTGAGCCATCACGAAAACTCGGGTAAGTGAATCTTACTTACTATAACTTGTGTAGTTATACGAGTTAGGAATTAATCGCATAAGTTGCGGATTAACTCTGTATAAAATGCTTTATGTTAGAAAAGGCTTAAGATGGCATGATGGTATTGTTAATGGGCCCCACAGATGACCCAATAATTGTTAATGGGCCTAAGGAGTCTAATGGGCCATGACAAAATAAATAGTAAAGTCGAAATGGACTTAAAATAGTGTTGTACCCAATAAGAGGCAACGAGGCCCAATAAGAGAAATTGGGCCCATTTGACGAAATAGACTGCATAGAAAAGGATAAATGAGTTATCCGACTTAATTAATGTGATTGATAACTATCTGCAACTCCAGGAGATATATTCGGAGCTGGATAGACTGATTTATGGAAGGTGGGAAAAGGTGAAAAAAGTGCATTCGATTGGATTCCAGGTAAGGGATCTATACGAGCTCTTAGAGATAGCTGTACGTATTTTCATCATCGTTTACAGCCACTTAAATTTCATATAGAGTATGAATATGAAATTTTTGGATAATACCAAAATATGAAAAAATTACGAAAATACCCTTAGACTCAAAAATTTTTGGAAATGCATAAAGTGCATGAAATCCATGTTTTCTCTGTGAAAAAGAGATTTTGTGAAGCTAAAATGATAGACTAGCTCATGATTTGACTGTATGCATGAAATTGTATGTTTTTCTAAAGTGTGATTTGATTGACGAGTGATTTGATGGGATGTTACCCTCTCACTCTGTTTTGTACCGTTTTGCATTGCACTCTGTTTTGAGTACCACTGTGGTGGGAAATAGAGTTAACTGTCTATTTTGTGTGTGTGAAATCGTGCTAGAGCTATGATAAGATCTGTGGATTTATCCAGATTGGCTCGCACTTGATTTTGGTATGACATATGTACAGACAGTGCTGGAGCACTGCTCGCACTAGATTCTGTTGTGATTTGTGATTGAGATCGTGCTAGAACCCTCGTGTTGGATTGTGTGTCACACTGACTTGCTCCCACTGGATCTGAGACGACAGGCTATGGTTGATAATTTATTTAGTTGGAGTGGTGAGCTTGTGACTCAGGCACCTATAACTATGTGGTAATATTACTTTGGTTCACGGAGTATGTTGTACCGTGTAGACAACATGGAGTACACTGTACCGTGCAACTATGGGTTGTGAGGATTATGTCTTTGGACTCGGGCATGCTGTGTCATTGCTCTGATTTGTGATAGTCTTTAGATAGGAGCCGATGGATAGACTAATCCCCTCCTCGGACTTAGAGACACCCTGGCACACCTGATCCGTGATAGCTGGTGGGTCTCGAACTTTAGCCAATTGTCCATTGGATTTGTGTGTATCTTTACCTAGTCTCACATGTTTTATTAGTTTCGGTGATGAAACTAATTATGATTTGATTTCTGTAATGAAACCATTTGAAATGAGGATATGATTTAAATGTGCGTTTCAATACTGAATACAGAAATATTTTACTCCGAATGAGTTTTGATATTCGATTTTATGGCATTAAATTGCTATGTGTTTTACTATGACGGTTTTGTGAATGCCATGGGTTTTTTGGCATAAACCATGCATTATGAGCATCGTGGATAGTATGATTATCTACTTGCTTTCATATATTAATGTAAGTGTTTTGAAAAGTAAATTCATTTGTTTTACGAGATGATAAACATGTATTATGAGCATCGTAGATATTGTGGTTATCTACCTGCTTTCATATATTTCTTACTGAGCGTGTTATGCTCATCCATTTATTTTTTCCTCCTCTACAGAGCATTTCAGTAGAGTGTATAAGCTGGATCTGTCCTGCGATCTTTTATACACAACTATCTACCAGCATTGAGGTATACAGACATTTGTACTTTTTGTATCTGAATAATAGGGTACAATGATGTAGTCATGTTTATAGGGGGATGTATATGTAAGGCAATGTAAATGAGTTTCTAATTATGAAATAGTAACTTTATGAGCTTCCGCGATGTTAGTGCTTGAGACAAAAGCATTGCCTGTTATGCATAGATATAATATACGAAACTGAGTGATGGATATTGACCACAGCCCAACAAGTGAAGTGTGGTGATGGGACATAATCAGCTTCCATTGTTCAGTGGGGTCAAGAACCCTTTAGTACCAGAGGATTGGATCAACCGGTTGGAGAAAGTGATAGGTCCGAGAGGCCTTGTGAATCGCTACATGATTATATCCCATCAGGTCCAGTTGAGACTATCGATGCCCGCATTACGAGATTATAGCGAAGTTTGGACACATTTATGGAGTTGTTCACTCAGGCTATGGCTAGGTTAGAGAGTAGGCAAGGTTCGGCTGCTTAGATGACTCCTATTGAGCCGATAGCTGCTCTTGAGACACCTGCGCCTACATAGCTTGCACCTATGCCACGTGTTGTTGAGACCCCTATACCACCACCTGTAGTTCCACGACAAAATGGTGAGGATTCAGGGTATGATTGTAAGTTTGACCGATTGAGGCAGTTTTAGAAGCTGAAGCCTCCATCGTTTAGTGGGGTTAAGAACCTTTTAGTAGCAGAGGATTGGATCAACCGGCTGGAGAAGTTATATAGCTTTTTCAGATGTTCGACCACTGAGAGAGTGGCCTTCGCTACATTCATGTTAGTGGGCGAGGCAGAACATTGGTGAAAATTCGTCCGACCCATCCTGAGAAAAAAATTAGGTGATTGACTGGGATGGAGGGATTGAGACCTTCCATCAGAGTCAGATTTTCCCCATTTGATATCATGACTTACGAGGAGGCCGTGCATAGAGCTCAGTTGTGTGAGCAAGACTATGAGATGCGCGCCCTTGATTTGGTAAGGTCGTGAAGGGCAGGAATAAAGATCAGAAGAGATCAGTAGAGGACCGTAGTGTCCGAGTGGGGAAGAGGTCGTTTGTTAGACGACTGAGGGTCGATGAGTCACGGGGTAGAATGATTAAGCCCCCGGTGTATCAAGTCTCGACTCCAGCTAGGGGTATAGTGATTGAAGGACCTCGACCGACTACAGATCAGTGTAGAGCAGGTGGTAGATACCACGGTAGTAGGCCATGCCACGCATGACTGAAGCATGTTTTTTGTGTGGCGAGACGGGGCATATGATAAGGGATTGCCCAGAGTTGGCCGAGATAGCCCCATAGAAGGGCAAAGAGTCAGAGAAGGATACAGCTGGTACTTTTGCCCCGAAGAGGAGGGCTACAGCTGAAGAGAAGAGGAAGCAAGTTATAAGACGCGATCGAGTCTTTGCCTTGGACTAGGAGGCCGCATATGCTTCAGCCGATATGATTAAAGGTATATCACACATGTGGTTGATACAGTTAAGGCACACCCGAAATTGACAGACATTCTAGTAGTCATGGAGTTTCCTAATGTCTTTTCGGATGATCTACCAAAGTTGCCACCAGATAAAGAGATGGAGTTTTGTATTAATTTGGTGTATGGTACTGAGCCGATATCTAAACCACTGTATCATATGGCTCTAGTAGAATTGGAGGAGCTAAAGAAGCAATTGCAAGAATTGCTAGATAAGGGGTTCATTAGACCGAGTGTTTCACCTTGAGGAGCATCGGTTTTGTTCGTTAAGAAGAATGATGGAAGCCTCTGACTGTGCATTGATTACATGTTGTTGAATAAGGCTACCATTAAGAACAAGTACCCCCTTCCACATATTGATGATCTGTTGGATCAGCTTAGAGGAGCACAGATCTTTTTCAAGATCGATTTGAGGTCTGGGTACCATCGGTTGAGAATCCAGAGTGAATGTACCCAAAACAGCCTTTCATACCCGATATGGACATTATGAGTTTTTGGTTATGCCTATCGGGTTAACGAATGCTCCTGCAACTTTTATGGCATTGATGAATGGAGTGTTCAAGCCATACCTAAAATCGATTTGTCATAGTGTTAATTGATGACATTCTGGTGTATTCGAAGTCTAGGGAAAAATATGAGCAGCACTTAAGCATTGTGCTACAAACCACCAGAGTGAGGAAGTTATATGCAAAGCTCAGTAAGTGTGATTTTGGTTGGAACAGATATCATTTCTAGGTCATGTGGTATCGAAGGATGGGGTGGCAGTTGATCCGTCCAAGATTGAAGCGGTAGTTTAGTGGGACAAGCCCAAAACTGTTAAAGAGATTCGCAGTTCTTTTGGTTTTAGCTAGATATTACCTCGAATTATAGAGAGGTTATCAAAATTTGCTACCCATTGACACGTCTCACTCGAAAAAATGTTGCATTTAAATGGGACAGTGCATGTGAAAAGACTTTTCAGGAACTAAAGCAATGACTGACCACCGTACCTATTCTCACCATACCGAAGAGCTCAGGAGGTTTCTTAATGTATGCAGACGCCTCGGGACAGGGACTGGGCTGTGTATTGAGGCAGAATGAGAAGATAGTTGCTTATGGATCCTGACAGCTTAAGGACCATGAGAAGAACTATCCGACCCATAATTTGGAGTTGGCAGCCGTAGTGTTTGCGCTGAAGATATGGCGCCACTATTTGTACGGTGAAAAATTTTAGGTATTCACTGATCATAAGAGCCTCAAGTATCTGTTTTTAACAGAAAGAATTGAATATGAGGCAGAGACGATGGGTAGAGCTTCTAAAAGACGATGAATGTGAGATACTTTATCATCCGGGTAAAGCGAATGTAGTCATTGATGCCTTGAGCAGAAAGAGTCTTGGGATGGTATCGTACATGATGGTCAGGGAACATGAACTGTTAGAGTAGTTTACTAGCCTCAGTCTGGATATAGACCCTTCTGACACTGACGCATATTGTGTGATAGCTAGTTTGAGATTGGAACCGAATTTGATAGACCGAATCAGATAAGCTCAGCGTATTGATCGCTTTTGTGTTGATATGCGTAGTCAGATACATATGGGTAGAGTGACTGAGTGCACAGCTGCTGAGATTCAGAGGTCGAATTTGCGTTCCCGATGACCCACAACTAAAGAGATTGATTTTAACAGAAGCTCATTCATCACGGTATACAGTGCATCCATAGAGTAATAAGATGTATCAAAATCTCCGGAGAATGTATTGGTGGTCAGACATGAAGAAAGATGTTGCAGAGTTTGGGGCTAAGTGCCTTACATATCAGTAGATTAAGGTAGAGCATTAGAAACCTGCAGGCTTATTGCAGCCTCTACCTATACAGACATGGAAATGAAAGTATATCACCATGGATTTCATCATGGGTTTACCGAGGACTCGACGAAACCATGATACCATTTGAGTGATTGTGGAACGATTGACGAAGTCAGTTCACTTCTTAGCTATGAGAGCTATGGATACTCTGAGTGCATTGGTGAATTTGTATGTACGGGAGATTGTGACGCTACATGACATTCCAGTGAGTATTGTGTCTAATAGGGACTCTCGCTTTACTTCCCACTTTTGGGAACATTTTCAGGAAGTTATGGGAACCCGATTGAGTTTCAGTACAGCTTTTCATTCTTAGTCCGATGGTCAGTGAGAGAGAACCCTCTAGACATTGGAGGATATGTTGAGAGCTTATGTGATGGATTTTACAGGCTCTTGGGATGACCATTTGTCAATAGCCAATTTCGCCTATAGCAATAGTTATCACTCAAGTATTTGGATGACACCGTTTGAAGCGTCATATGGTCGTAGGTGTTGATCTCCGATTGGATGGGAAGAAGTGGGTGACCGAAAGATGTTTTCTCTCAATTTAGTGAAGCAAGCCTCTGAGGATGTCCAATTGATATGTGACAGATTGAGGACAGCTCAGAGTAGACAGAAGAGTTATGCTGACACGAGACACAAACCTTTGGAATTCACTGAGGGTGAATCAGTATTCTTGAAAGTTTCTCCCTTGAAAGGGATAATGAGATACTAGAGCGAGTGGGAGATAAGACTTATAGGTTAGCATTGCCACCAGAGTTGGCAAGCGTCAAAAACTTCTTCCACATTTTGATACTTCGAAAGTATCATCCGGATTCGACACATGTGATTCAATATGAGCCGTTGGAGCTCACATAGGATATGTTATATGTAAAGAAGCTGATTCGAATATTGGATGGAAAAGAGAAAGTGTTATGATCTAAGATGATCTCTCTAGTTAAGGTTCTCTAGCAGTACCACACTTCAGAGGAAGTTATGTGGGAATTAGAGAGCCTGATGCGAGGAAAATATCAGTAACCATTCGAGAATTGCTTGGTCCTAATTTGGAGGACCAAATTTCTTAAGGTGGGGAGGAATGTAAGACCCGAAAATTCGATGTCATTTTTAAGAAATTGTCATTGTAAATTGGATTTATGTCATCTTGATCAATAAAGAAGAAATAATTAAATTTCAAGTCCAATTGATCAAGATATCAATTTATTGCGATAGAACCGAAAATTTTCCATCTCGAGAATTTATTTCGAAAATATGAAAAAAATAATTTTGGGAAAATAATAATAATAAATAAATATATTTCTGAAGAAATAGAAGGAGAATCTGATGTACATATATATTGGTCAAAATAAATTAAATAATATATATGTACATGAGTGTGAATATTAATGTATAAAATACATTATGATAATATAATATTATTATAATAATATAAAATATTTGTTTATTATTATAATAATAATATTATATTGAGATATTTTATTTAATTGGGGTATTATATTATATTATGGTATAATATAATATTTATATAGAAAAAAAAAGAGAATTGAAAAAAAAAACGAATTGAAAAAAAAAAAGGAAACGAAAAACGGAAACTGGGAAACGAAGCAGAGAGGATCGAAAACCTGATCCCTCTCTTTTCCTCTCACCGGCGATGATGGAGGAAGGGGAAGAGTGCGAGATGGCCGGCGAAGGGACGACCGGCCCAGAGGAAGCGTCTAACAGCCACGACGCGCCCAAGATCGCCGAGAGAGAAGGTCGAAAGGGAAAAGGGTGATTCGGCGGCATCGACGTCGATTTGGCCTGAGCCAAGCCAGCCGAACGTTCTCCAGGCCAAACGAGCCGATTGGTGGTCGAGGCTGCCAGAGAACCGGTCGAAAATGACAAAATTGCCACTGAACCAGTTCGGACCGGTTCAGTGTGAAAAGAGGCTGAATTAGTCCGAACCGGTTCAGTAGGAGAGAGAAAAAAGAGAAAAAATTTGAAAAAAATTCGGTGATGCCCCGGGTTTACGGATAAGCCGGTAAGCGATCGAAATTGACTTATTTAACTTTTAAAAAATTTATTTGAAATTATATTTGACCGAAATTGATCCGGGTTAAATATATAAATCTGTAACGCGACAATAGGCGACAAATGTGAATTCGATCGAGCCTCGAATTTTGAGCCATCACAGAAACTCGGGTAAGTGAATCTTACTATAACTTATGTAGTTATACGAGTTAGGAATTAATCGTAAAAGTTGTGAATTAACTCTGTATAAAATGCTTTATGTTAGAAAATGCTTAAGATGGCGTGATGGTAGTGTTAATGGGCCCCACGGATGACCCAATAATTGTTAATGGGCCTAAGGAGCCTAATGGGCCATGACAGAATAAATAGTAAAGTCGAAATGGACTTAAAATAAGTTGTACTCAATAAGAGGCAACGATGCCCAATAAGAGCAATTGGGCCCATTTGACGAAATAGACTGCATAGAAAAGGATAAATGAGTTATCCGACTTAATTAATGTGATTGATAACTATCTACAGCTCCAGGAGATATATTCGGAGCCGGATAGACTGATTTATGAAAAGTGGAAAAAGGTGAAAAAAGTGTATTCGACTGGATTCCAGGTAAGGGATCTATGCGAGCTCTTAGAGATAGCTGTACGTATTTTCATTGTTATTTACATTCACTTAAATTCTATATAGAGTATGGATATGAAATATCTGGATAGTACCTAAATATGAAAAAATTACGAAAATACCCTTAGACTTGAGAATTTTTGAAAATGCATAAAGTGCATGAAATCCATGTTTTCTCTATGAAAAAAGAGATTTTGTGAAGCTAAAATGATAGACTGGCTCATTATTTGACTGTTTGCATTAAATTGCACGTTTTTCTAAAGTATGATTTGATTGACGAGTGATTTGGTGGGATGTTACCCTCTTACTCTGTTTTGTACCGTTTTGTATATCGCACTCGATTTTGAATACCACTGTGGTGGGAAATAGAGCCAGCTGTTTATTTTGTGTGTGTGAAATCATGCTGAAGTTATGATGAGATCTGTGGATTTATCCAAATTCGCTCGCACTTCATTTTGGTATTGCATACGAACAGACCGTGCTGGAGCACTGCTCGCACCTATTCTGTTGTGATCTGTGATTGAGATCGTGCTGGAGCTCTCATGTTGACTGTGTGTCACACTGACTTGCTCACACTAGATCTAAGACGATAGGCTATGGTTGATAATTTATTTGGTTGGGGTGGTGAGCTTATGACTCAGGCACCTACAACTATGTGGTAATATTACTCTGATTTACTGAGTACGTTGTACCGTGTAGACAACATGGAGTACACTGTACCGTGCAACTATGGGTTGTAAGATCGATCTGTCTAAATACAGGATGTTGAGGAGATCGATCTAGTATAGGAAGATATCGATCTCCCCTAAAACAAAAGGTAAAGGCAGTACGCAAACAGAGAGTTCATGAGATCGATCTGGTATAAAAAGAGATCGATCTCCTCAAAGTCAGAGAGCTAAGGAGATCGATCTGGGTTGATAAAAGATTGATCTCCTCACTACGAGAATACCTGGCAGATTGATAATTCTATATTTTTAGAATTATTTGTGCTTAATTTCCTAAATAATTATTTAAATCCCCAATTTATTTTGTTAATTATCCCCTTTATTTAATTAAAATTCTCATTTTGCAGATAAATCAAATCCGGATGAGTTTTGAATATTTCGGTAGAAAATGGACCGGAATTGGGCTAAAATCGAGATTGAGCCACGCGGACAACACGAATCATGCCACCTAACACATCCAAAATTTACAAGAAAACCGATGACATGGAAATATCTTTTCAAGGAGCCAATGGTGTGAAGACAAGTGGCCAAAAAAATGTCAACTCATCAAGGATGTGAAAATTACCATTTTGCCCCTAGTGTGCTTATAAATAGGAAGATGACAATTGAAAGGAATGTAATTTTTTAGGAGTAGAGGTTAATGTAATTTTTAGGAGTAGAGGTTAGTGTAATTGTAGGAGTAGGAGTAGTGTAGGAAGAGTAGATTTTAGAATTATTTTCCTTCCTAGTTTTTTTTATTTTCCCATTTGTTTTACTATGCATTTTCATGTTCTTAGTTAAGCTTTGTTAAATTTTATGTTTCAATGGATAATCAATCTTTTGTTTTCATGCTCTCGGTTCCTTTCCCATGGAGTGTCTATTTGTCAAGTTCATTTCCTTGTCTTTGTTCTTCTCGGTTTTTCCTTCATTTTTCAATTTTGTTTTTATTTTGTTTTTAATTCTCGGTTTGCTTCCATTTAGTTTTATTTCTGTCTTTCTTTTCGTTAGTTGTCATCAAGGTTGTGGTGAGCTTAATTTCTTAACTCTTCACGCATTGTTCATGCATCATCGAAAGAGCAAAGGCAGCAAGCATCCGAGAGGACAGAGCACACCAAGACCACAGCAGTAGACCGGGAGCAAATGCACTCTGTTATGCTCTGTTCTGCTTTTCTAATTCTGTCCACTCTCACTTTGTTGTCATCTAGGTGTTATTTCATTGATTCACTTCAGTATGCTATGGCCTGGAACCCTATGAACTGAAGCTGATCCATGGCAGTAGCAAGAAACATAGGAACAGCAGCTAAAATGGTGTCAAGAGCAGCGGGATGCATGCCAGAACCGAGACCAGCAACAGCAGATTCTGGAGCAGAAGCAAGCAGCAGGCGTGCACTGATCTGAGCTGAGGTTTGCAGGGCAGGCATCAAACATCAGAAGCTACCCTCACCTGGACAGCACTCAATGATAGTAGCTGGACACATGCATGAACCGAGAGTACCCGAGGCAACCAGCAGATTTCTGGAACCGAGAAGCACTCCGAGAGCAGTTGTTTACGTGCTGCTGAGTGGAAGCGTGTAGGTCGTTCCTGGCAGCTAGAAGCATGGGCAGAGAAGAAGGAGATGCATGAAATCAAGGCAGAAGTGGGTGAGAGTCAGAACCGAGAGGCATGGCAGCAGCTGGACACATCTACTCCACCAACCCGAGCACCACGTGAAAATGCAGAAAATTAATGAGGAATAGTGTTTTGGTGGGAAAGTTACTATTTGTTTAAAATCTTTAGGCCATGTTTGGTTGCTTATTTAGGGATTAATGCATTTTTCATATAGTTAGTGTTAGATTAGTTTTTAAGATTAGTTAGATGATGTAATTAGTTTAGTTAATAGTTTTAATTATGTATTTAGATGTAGTCAATCATGTTTAGTTAGTTAATTTAGATTTAATTAGTTTCTAAGTAATTTTAATCTAGTATTAGGAATAGTTTAATTTGCAATTAGTTTAATTACATGCATTTTTTAGGTTAGTTAGATTTTAGTTTAATTAATCATGTCTTTTCATTTATTTTGCATTTTATTTTAATTTGGTTAATTAGTTTTAATTGTTTTAATTTCTTTTGCAGGTTTTCGATTTTAAGTGCTTGGAATTTTGTAAGTACTCTGAGCTCGGTTTTAGTTACTTATTTTATAGTTTTATTATTTTATTGCTTTTGGTATTTTCAATTCTAGATTAGTTGATCACCTTTGAAAATTCATAAATTTGCTAGGATATACTTAGGATAAAAGTAACCGGTAGTTAATTAGGCTAACAACTTCTCTGAGGGACGATAACTCGGGACTCAAAATCCCATTATTACTTGGACGACCCGTGCACTTGCGGATATATACCTTTAGGGCCCATCAAGTTTTTGGCGCCGTTGCCGGGGAAGTTTTAATTAGTCCTTAATTAATATCGGTGAAATTATGCTTAGGTGTAATTCTAGCTTGTAAATATTTAGGTTGTAAATATTTAGAGCCTTAGCTTAGGTTAGTTAAATTTTCTCTTAATTAAAATCAAAAAAAAAAATTGAATTGAAAAATTAAAAAAAAAAATTTTAAGGACTTTTAGATGATTGCAAGAGTAGAGCCAGAAGTTTTGATTGCTTTCCTCTAGATCCTAAAATCTAACACACTCTTAGAAAAATTCAAAAGGACTCTAGGAAATTTATAGCTCCGCTGCAAAGCATCATGACAGAAAATAAGAAAATTAAGACAGTCGGAGATTATGCAATGCCGACTATTGAAGAATATTATTCCGGCATTAGGCCACCAGCTGTCCATGCAAAAAACTTTGAAATTAAGCCCGCAATCATCCAGATGATCCAAACTTCTCTACAGTTCAGTGGGCTTCCACACGATGACCCACATGCTCATCTCGGGCAATTTTTGGACTTATGCAACACTTTTAAACACAATGGATTATCAGACGATGCACTTAGGCTTAGACTATTCCCTTTCTCACTTAGGGATAGGGCGAGATACTGGTTGACCTCTCTGCCTCCAGGATCAATTTCCACATGGGACGAGTTAGCCCACCAATTTTTAGCCAAATTCTTTCCACCCTCTAAAATGGCCCGACTCCGTAGCGATATATCCTCCTTTGCCCAGTACGACTTTGAATCTCTTTACGAGGCATGGGAGAGATACAAGGAGCTTCTTAGGAAGTGTCCTCACCACGGCCTACCTCTATGGCTTCAAGTCTAAACTTTCTACAATGGGCTTACAAGCCAGAATAGAACTATAGTGGACGCTGCTTCGGGCGGAGCATTGATGTGCAAAACAGAGGAAGAGGCTTATGAGCTGCTAGATAAGATGGCGGCTAACAATTACCAATGGTCCTCGGAGAGGCAAATGCCAAAGAAGTCGACGGGTATTTATGAGCTCTACACGATGTCCACCTTGACTTCTCAGATAGCCAATCTTACAAAGAAGGTGGAGTCGCTCAGTACCCAACATAATCCTCCCAATAGTCCTAACCCTATATATTCTGTCCAAAGTCCTTTTCTTTCCTGCGAGCTGTGTAGTGGTACCCACTCTATAGATAGGTGTCCGCTCAGCTTAGAATCGGTTCAGTATGTTGCCCATTCTCAAATGCAACAGAACAACCATTTTTCAAACACCTACAACTCAGGGTGGAGGAACCATCATAACTTCTCTTGGAGCCAAAACCAAGGGCAACCTTCTAACTCTAGATCTATAGAACCCCCTAGTTTTCAAGCTCCACCGGTTCAGGTACCACCACAGCCGCAAATTCCATATCATCCGCCTCATCAACCATCCCCACCACAATTTCAGCATCATCCATCTCACTTCCATCAACCACCACCACCACCATTTATGCAGCCCTAACTCTACCATGTACCAGCAGCTGAGAAGAAGCCTACATTAGAGGAGATGTTCACGACTTTCCTGCAAGATCAAGCTGCTTCAATTAAGAACTTAGAGGTTCATGTGGGACAAATAGCTAGTGCTCTTAGCCAACGTCCTCAAGGGACCCTTCCTAGTAAAACTGAAGTTGATCCTGTTAAGCAAAGGGAGGGTAAGGAACATGTTAGATCTATCACCCTTAGGAGTGGCAGAGAGCTAGATGAGCCACAAGTCAAGTCCCAACCTGAACAGCACATAGTTAAAGAGCACATAGGTTCTAACGAAGCAGCTCAGAAAGAGCAGGAACATCAGGATCGGGCTGCAAAACTAGGCGCTTCTTCATTTTTACCTTCTTCTTCTTTACCGCCTTCCTTGCCCTCTGATTCTACAGAGTTGACTATGAGAGTCATAGATCAGGAAGTGAAATTTAATATTTTCAAACCTTTGAAGCTCCCTGATGACTCTCAAGAGTGTTTTAAGATAGAGATTGAGAAAAATATAAGGCTGAAGCATATAAAATCTCAAGGAAGGAGGGAAGCAGCGAGAGCTCAGGAGGGGTTAACTGTCCGCATTCTGTCACCATTTTGGCTAATCCTCTTACTCTTCGCTTTGCTGCTGAGTGTTGTCTTCTTCAGCTGCATTTGAAGTGGTTGTGTTTTCCTTTTCACCTTGTATATAGTTCTTTTTCTTTTTCTTTTCTGTTGCTTCTTTCTTTGTTTATTTTGCAGGTTTCTTTTCTCATTTTAAGCTTTCAATAAAAGCTTCAATTGTTCATCAACATCAGAAAGGGGAGTACATTATTCCTAAACTTCAATTCTTATATTATCTGCACACTGAGGACACTGTGCACTTCAAGTTTGGGGGAGGGGATATCACTTGAGCAATTTTGTGAAAAATTGGAAAAATTTTCAAAACTTTTTCGAAAATCAGAGAAAGAATTTTCAAAATTTTTTCGATAATATGAGCTTAAATTGCTTGATTTTGGGATGATTGAGTGCTTAGCATGTAGTTTTCCCATATTCCAATGATATGACCCCATGATTTAGTCTGACTTTGATTGAATGAGAAGCATGATTATAGGAAAAGCATGAAGTTGAGTTCTTGAATTTGTCTTAATTCGGATTGTGATTTCCTCATCTTATGCACATGTCATGTCATAAATCGGTATATTTATTTAGAGAAAGCTTATGTGTACATAGGATTGCATTTGTTCAGTTGATTTTGTGCATCATATTCTAGAATTTGTTTGATCTAATCTCGAGGCGAAATATTAGATCACACTTGATTAGGGAGATGATTTAGGCCATCTTTGGATCGTTTGAGCCTTTCTAGCCTTCCTTGTACATATTCTACCCCTAGTCACCCGTCTGGGCCAAATAAGCTTTTCTTTGTAAATACGCCTACTTAATTTTCGTAGCTTAAATACTTTTTCCTATCCCTTACCCCGAAAGCATGAAAAGTCATTGGATATATTGTGAGCTATATGGGTATTAAGTGATAGTGAAGGAGTATGTAAAAAAAAAAAAAAATTGAAAAAAAAAAAAGAAAAAAGAAAAAAGAGTTTAGCAAAAGAAATACGTTTGGGGGAAATAATTAAAGCTCTTACACTAAAGATCCTAGAAGGTAATGCATGTTAAGGGGTAACTGAACCTAAATCGACTTTATCATACCTTAACCCCAGCCTGACATTACAAGCTTAATGAAGTCCTATTGATCCTTGATTGAGTGTGACTACATTAGTGGAGAGATTAGTGAAAAGCAAACTTATGGGAATGAGCACTTGTCATTGAATTTGCATTCACTGTGTTGCATAATCTGATCTGGATAATGTACTGAGAAGTGACTTAGACATTTTTCACACACTCACGAGGAGTCCAATTTGGGTTAGGACTTATGATTGAATAATTCTAAGTGCTGGACTTGTAATTGTAATTCTTTGATTTCATAGTCTGTACTTTTTCTTTGAGGATAATATTGGGAAAATTATTGTGTTTAGTACTTGTCATTCTCACTATCATTTTGTTTTGCTTGAGGACAAGCAAAAGCTCAAGTTTGGGGTGCGATAATTCTATATTTTTAGAATTATTTGTGCTTAATTTCCTAAATAATTATTTAAATCCCCAATTTATTTTGTTAATTATCCCCTTTATTTAATTAAAATTCTCATTTTGCAGATAAATCAAATCCGGATGAGTTTTGAATATTTCGGTAGAAAATGGACCGGAATTGGGCTAAAATCGAGATTGAGCCACGCGGACAACACGAATCATGCCACCTAACACATCCAAAATTTACAAGAAAACCGATGACATGGAAATATCTTTTCAAGGAGCCAATGGTGTGAAGACAAGTGGCCAAAAAAATGTCAACTTATCAAGGATGTGAAAATTACCATTTTGCCCCTAGTGTGCTTATAAATAGGAAGATGACAATTGAAAGGAATGTAATTTTTTAGGAGTAGAGGTTAATGTAATTTTTAGGAGTAGAGGTTAGTGTAATTGTAGGAGTAGGAGTAGTGTAGGAAGAGTAGATTTTAGAATTATTTTCCTTCCTAGTTTTTTTTATTTTCCCATTTGTTTTACTATGCATTTTCATGTTCTTAGTTAAGCTTTGTTAAATTTTATGTTTCAATGGATAATCAATCTTTTGTTTTCATGCTCTCGGTTCCTTTCCCATGGAGTGTCTATTTGTCAAGTTCATTTCCTTGTCTTTGTTCTTCTCGGTTTTTCCTTCATTTTTCAATTTTGTTTTTATTTTGTTTTTAATTCTCGGTTTGCTTCCATTTAGTTTTATTTCTGTCTTTCTTTTCGTTAGTTGTCATCAAGGTTGTGGTGAGCTTAATTTCTTAACTCTTCACGCATTGTTCATGCATCATCGAAAGAGCAAAGGCAGCAAGCATCCGAGAGGACAGAGCACACCAAGACCACAGCAGTAGACCGGGAGCAAATGCACTCTGTTATGCTCTGTTCTGCTTTTCTAATTCTGTCCACTCTCACTTTGCTGTCATCTAGGTGTTATTTCATTGATTCACTTCAGTATGCTATGGCCTGGAACCCTATGAACTGAAGCTGATCCATGGCAGTAGCAAGAAACATAGGAACAGCAGCTAAAATGGTGTCAAGAGCAGCGGGATGCATGCTAGAACCGAGACCAGCAACAGCAGATTCTGGAGCAGAAGCAAGCAGCAGGCGTGCACTGATCTGAGCTGAGGTTTGCAGGGCAGGCATCAAACATCAGAAGCTACCCTCACCTGGACAGCACTCAATGATAGTAGCTGGACACATGCATGAACCGAGAGTACCCGAGGCAACCAGCAGATTTCTGGAACCGAGAAGCACTCCGAGAGCAGTTGTTTACGTGCTGCTGAGTGGAAGCGTGTAGGTCGTTCCTGGCAGCTAGAAGCATGGGCAGAGAAGAAGGAGATGCATGAAATCAAGGCAGAAGTGGGTGAGAGTCAGAACCGAGAGGCATGGCAGCAGCTGGACACATCTACTCCACCAACCCGAGCACCACGTGAAAATGCAGAAAATTAATGAGGAATAGTGTTTTGGTGGGAAAGTTACTATTTGTTTAAAATCTTTAGGCCATGTTTGGTTGCTTATTTAGGGATTAATGCATTTTTCATATAGTTAGTGTTAGATTAGTTTTTAAGATTAGTTAGATGATGTAATTAGTTTAGTTAATAGTTTTAATTATGTATTTAGATGTAGTCAATCATGTTTAGTTAGTTAATTTAGATTTAATTAGTTTCTAAGTAATTTTAATCTAGTATTAGGAATAGTTTAATTTGCAATTAGTTTAATTACATGCATTTTTTAGGTTAGTTAGATTTTAGTTTAATTAATCATGTCTTTTCATTTATTTTGCATTTTATTTTAATTTGGTTAATTAGTTTTAATTGTTTTAATTTCTTTTGCAGGTTTTCGATTTTAAGTGCTTGGAATTTTGTAAGTACTCTGAGCTCGGTTTTAGTTACTTATTTTATAGTTTTATTATTTTATTGCTTTTGGTATTTTCAATTCTAGATTAGTTGATCACCTTTGAAAATTCATAAATTTGCTAGGATATACTTAGGATAAAAGTAACCGGTAGTTAATTAGGCTAACAACTTCTCTGAGGGACGATAACTCGGGACTCAAAATCCCATTATTACTTGGACGACCCGTGCACTTGCGGATATATACCTTTAGGGCCCATCACAGATCGATCTATAGATCGATCCTACCTCAAACAGAGAGATTGGAAGATCGATCTGTCTATTCGATAGATCGATCTGCTCCAACGTTTTCAAATTGTGAGATCGATCTTCTCATATATGAGATCGATCTCCTTGCTTCATTTTGCCTTGATCTTGCAGGAATTATAACTAAGAGATCGATCTGGTCAAGAAGGTAGATCGATCTGGCATTCTACTGGAGGTACCCAACGGCTATTTCTGCAAAAATCTCAACGGGAAAAACAACATTAAATGCTCCAACTACCAATCCTTCAGTATATAATCAAGCATTGAAGACACTGAGAAGTGAGACACCATTGCTGCACATTCTGTACATTCTCAAGAGTTTAATTCCTACATTCCATTTGTCTTCAATCCTCATTTATTGAGTTTGTTGTATAAGCTTGTGTACAAAAGCTGTATTTATCCTACCCACTTAAAAAGCTTGATATTGTATTCATCCTTGCTTTAAGAGAGAAGAGGATTGTTCCTTAGTGAGATAATCTTTGTAAAAGGGTGAATACATCTTTGTATAAAAAGGGTAGAGAGGTTATTCCTTAACCTGAAAAAGAGAGTGTGTAACTTTCATTGAAAGTGAGAAAGAAAGCACTTGACAAGAAGGTCAAGGAGAGAGGATGTAGGCAAGAGATTGGCCGAACCTCTATAAACGACTGTGTTTGATATTCTTTTCCTTATCTTGCTTTAATTTGGTTCAATACATTATATTGCTTATTCATTATTTGTTAATTAAGTTCGAATTAGTTTAAATTTGCCATTAACATTAGAAAACCAATTCACCCCCTCTCGGTAGAGCCAACAATTGGTATCAGAGCTAGGACTCTTTGATCACATAGTAATAACTTCCTAAGAGTTAGAAACGATCAAATGGCTCACAATAATGTAGCAACTAGTTTAGTAGGAGAGGGGCATTCTACGGTTTGGCCTCCTATGTTCAATGGGGATCATTATGCTTATTGGAAAACTAGGATGATGTTATTCATTCAAGCAAATGATTATGATGTATGGAGGATTATCACTAAAGGACCTCAAATCCCTTCAAAAAGAATAGAGGGAAGAGATATCCCTAAAGAAGAAGATGAATGGGATTCAAATGATGTTAAAAGTGCTCAGCTTAATGCTAAGGCCATGCACACTCTATTTTGTGCTTTAAGGCCAAATGAATACAATAGAGTCTCCGACTGTGACAATACCAAACAAATTTGGGACAAATTGGCAATAACTTATGAAGGCACAACCCAAGTAAAGGAGACTAAGGTAGGAATGCTCACACATGACTATGAGCTATTTAGGATGAAAGATGGAGAATCAATCAGTGATATGTTCACTAGATTCACTGATGTAATTAATGGATTAAAATCGTTAGGAAAAATATACTCTAATATAGAAATTGTTAAGAAAATATTAAATAGCCTACCTAAATCATGGGAAGCTAAAGTGACCGCATTTGAGGAATCCAAGGACCCTCAAACATTGTCACTAGATGAATTAATAGGATCACTACTCACATATGAGATGAAGTTGAGAAGAAATGAAGAGCCACCCAAGAAAGTGGGAGTTGCTCTAAAATCTACTACTCAAGAGGAGAATAAAAATGAGAGTGGTAGTGAAGAGGATCTTGAGATGGCAATGTTTGCCAAAAGATTTAACAAATTCATGAGAATGAGAGCAAGTAGTAGTGGTAGAAGAAACCATAAGAAAGATCAAGAAGAGCTAGGTAGAAAGGATACCATAGTGTGCTATGAATGTAAAAAATCTGGACACATTAAGTTTAACTACCCTCTTCTTAAAAGATCTAATGATAGGTTTCACAAAAAGAAGGCAATGGTGGCAACATGGAGCGACAGTGACTGCTCCGATGATGATTCGAATGAGGACAATGCCAACTTGTGCTTCATGGCTATTGAGGATGAAAAGGTAACTTCAAACCTCAATGAATACTCTTTTGATGAATTGCAAGATGCCTTTGATGATCTTGCATTGGAATATGAATGCATGAGTACGAAATATAAAAAGATAATATCTAAATTGAAGAAAGAAAATGAGTTAATGCTAGAGGACAAATTAGAATGTGAAAAGAAACTAGAAATTACAAATCTTGAAATTTGTGACCTAAAAGAAAAAAAATAGTAACTTACATAATTCTTTTAATAGGTTCTATATGGGTCAACAAAAGTTAGATAACATGCTAGAAACTCAAAGAGCATTCTTTGATAAAAATGGGTTAGGATATGATGCAAAAAGTAGAGAGACTTATCTCAAAAGCTTCATTGCTTGAAAGAACATGAATAAATCTTCAACTATTTGTTCATATTGTAATAGAAAGGGACATGCATCACATAATTGCAATATGAAGAAGACCACTCTTAAGGGAAAAATAATAAAAAGAATTTGGGTTCCAAAAGAAATAATTAATTCAAAAGATTTTAATGCATTGATTGAATGGATCCCAAAGGGATCAAGAATTGCATTCACTAACTTCAAAGGACCCAAGAGAATTTGGGTACCTAAGACATGAATTCAAATTTTGATTGTAGGTAATTGAGCATTGCCACAAAGCTAAAACAAAGGAAGCTTGGTACTTGGACAGTGGATGGCCAAGGCACATGACGGGTGATAGAAGCCACTTCAACTCATTTAAATCAAAGGTTGGTGGAGAAGTCACATTTGGGGACAACTCCAAAGGCCAAGTTGAAGGAAGTGGTTCAATAGGTAATGACTACTTTTCATTAGAAAAAGTATTGCT
Source organism: Firmiana major (assembly GCA_033439115.1). NCBI lineage: Eukaryota > Viridiplantae > Streptophyta > Magnoliopsida > Malvales > Malvaceae > Firmiana > Firmiana major. The sequence goes on from CM065905.1 coordinate 49,803,920, forward strand.
TGTTAGGGGTCTAAAGCATAACTTATTAAGCATTAGTCAACTTTGTGATAAAGGTTACAAAGTAATTTTTGATTGCTTGAAATGTCATGTTATAGATCCTAAGTCAAATAAAGTTCTTTTTCTAGGTCATAGGCAAGGTAATATATACATTGTCTATCTTAATGAACTTAAAAATGAAAACATATGCCTAATGGTAGACAAAGAAAAAGAACCTTGATTATGGCATAGAAGACTAGGTCATGCTAGCATGCATGTGTTATCTAAGTTAGCTAGAAAAGATCTAGTTATAGGATTACCCAAGTTGTCCTTTCACTATGACAAAATATGTGAAGCTTGTGTTAAAGGAAAACATTTAAGCCTAAGAATAGTGTATCCACCACTAGGCCTCTTCAATTACTCCACCTAGATCTATTTGGACCAACTAGAACAACAAGCCTATGTGGGAAACATTATGGATTTGTAATAGTTGATGATTACACTAGGTTCACTTGGGTGTTCTTTTTTAGAGTGAAAAATGAAGTTTTAGATAAATTCATAGCTTATACGAAAGTGACTCAAAATGAAAAAGGATACACAATAACTAGTATTGGAAGTGATCATGGCAAGGAGTTTGAAAATATAGGATTTGATGAGTATTGCAATGATCAAGGAATTAGCCATAATTTTTCAGCCCCTAGGACACCACAACAAAATGGAGTAGTTGAGAGAAGAAATAGAACATTGGAAGAAATGGCTAGAACCATGTTGTGTGAAAATAATTTACCTAAATACTTTTGGGCTGAAGCTATAAATACATCTTGCTATATCATTAATAGAGCTATGATTAGACCCATGTTAAAGAAAACTCCTTATGAGCTTTACAAGGGTAAAAAGCCCAATATTAGCTATTTTCACCCTTTTGGCTGCAAATGTTTTGTCTTAAATAATGGGAAAGATAATTTAGGAAAATTTGATGCCAAGAGTGATGAGGGAATTTTTCTAGGATATTCATTGAATTCAAAGGCTTATAGAGTATATAACAAAAGAACATTGATGGTTGAAGAATCAATTCATGTAATATTTGATGAGTCAAAAGAGTTATCTAAAGATTCAACCAATGATGAGGATATTGGGATATTCGATGAAAATTTGGAGGAAATTCCAAACTTAGAAAATGATCTATTAGAAAAACTTGACATAAATAAAGAAGATGAAGAAGAAATAGAGATGTTAGAGAGAGAGTCTAGAGCACCAAGAGAATTAGGATATGTAAAAGATTGTGAAATAGTAGGAGATCCAACTCTTGGAGTTAGAACTAGATCATCTCTGAGGAATATGTGTCAATATATAGCTTTTGTGTCTCAAATAGAACCTAGAAATGTCAATGAAGCCTTAGATGATAATAATTGGTTCTTAGCAATGCAAGAAGAATTAAATAAATTTGAGAGAAGCAAAGTGTGGAAACTAGTTCCTAGGCCTAGTGATCACTCTATAATTGGAACTAAATGGATATTCAAGAACAAGATGGATGAAAATAGCGTGATCATAAGAAACAAGGCTAGGTTAGTTGCACAAGGTTATAGACAAGAAGAAGGAATAGACTATGATGAAACTTATGCACCGGTAGCTAGATTAGAAGCAATTAGAATGCTACTTGCCTTTGTATGCTATAAAAACTTCAAATTATATCAAATAGATGTAAAGAGTGCATTCTTGAATGGTTTCATTGATGAAGTAGTGTATGTAGAGCAACCTCCCGGCTTTGAAAATCATGAATTTCCTGAACATGTTTTCAAACTATCTAAGGAACTCTATGGTTTGAAACAAGCTCCTAGAGCTTGGTATGAAAGGTTGTCAAAATTCTTAATAGAAAAAGGATTTTCAAGAGGAAAAGTAGATACCACTTTATTTATCAAAAATAAAAATAAGGATTTACTAGTTGTTCAAGTGTATGTAGATGATATTATTTTTGGATCAACTAATGAATCTTTATGCCAAGAGTTTGCTAAGATCATGCAAGGTGAATTTGAAATGAGCATGATGGGAGAGCTCACTTTCTTCTTGGGACTTCAAGTAAAGCAAACAAAGGATGAAACCTTCATCAATCAAGCAAAGTATACTAAGGAATTGCTCAAACATTTTGGAATGGATAATTACAAACCTCAAGCAACTCCAATGGGCACCAACGTCAAGCTTGATAAAGATGAAAGAGGTAAGTGTGTGGACACTAAACTCTATATGTCTATGATTGGTTCATTGCTCTATTTAACTGCAAGTAGACCGGATATTCTGTTTAGTGTATGCCTCTGTGCTAGATTTCAATCCTCTCCTAGGGAATCACACTTATTAGCAACTAAAAGGATCTTTAGATACCTTAAAGACACTCCCTCTCTAGGACTTTGGTACCCCAAGGACTCCACTTTTACACTTCATGTATTTTCGGATGCAGACTTTGGGGGATGTAAAATAGATAGGAAAAGCACTTCAGGTACATGTCAATTCTTAGGGAATAGTTAATCTCATGGTTCTCTAAGAAACAAAATAGTGTGGCTCAGTCCACAACTGAAGCTGAATACATAGCAGCAAGTAGTTGTAGTGCTCAAGTGTTGTGGATTAAACAACAAGTGAAAGACTATGGTATTGACATGAAATAAGTCTCAATTAAATGTGATAATACCAGTGTCATCAATCTATCTAAAAATCTTATTCAACACTCTAGAACTAAGCACATTGAGATTAGGCACCATTTCCTTAGTGTAAGACCCGAAAATTCGGTGTCATTTTTAAGAAATTGATATTAAAAATATGGATTAGTGTAATCTTGATCAAAAATTGAAGAAATAATTTAATTTCGAGTCCAATTGATCAAGATATAAATTATTAAAATTTATCAGAATTTGTCTCGAAAAATGAGCCCGAAAATAGTCGAAAAATATATCAAAAAGGTAAAATCGGACTGATAAATTCATTTACGAACTGAATGAATTTAATATAAATTTTTGGGATATTTTGGGATATTTTAAGATTTTTATTATTATTTTAAGAATAAAATAATTATAAAAATATATTATAAAAAAAAAATGAAATCTGAAAGTTAGAATCGGGGAGAGAGAAAAGGAGAGAAAACAAGGCAAACCGAGGGAGAGAAGAAACCACCGGACGGCGAGCCACCGGCGAGGCTGAGGGGCCGGCGAGGGTCGGCGAAGGCAGCCCAGCACCGGGCGACTGGCCAGCGGCCACCACGCGCCGTGAAAAGCCGCCGGCGAGGAGATCAGCGGGAGGGAAGCCGCGGGAGAGAGGGACGGATTCGACGGAATCCGACGCCGTTCAACCCCAGACGAGGCCAAAAGAAGCCTCTAGAGGCGAGGCCGAACCATTTGCCGGTGGAATCGGCCAGAGAACCGGTCGGAAGACGCCGGAACGGCGAAATGGCCACTGAACCGGTTCAGACCGGTTCAGTGTGAAAAGGGACTGAACCGGTCCGAACCGGTTCAGGAGGAGAGAGAAAGAAGAGAGAGAAAAAAAATTTTCATCGAACTTCGAGTAAGTCGATACGAGGTCAAAAGTGGCCGATTTAATTTTCGATAAATTTATTTGAATTATATTTAATCGAAAATTGGCCCGAAAATGAAAAATACGAAATTGTGCAGTTCGACGATTAATTCCGAACGGAAGCCTGATCGAACTTCGATTCACGCACCATCGCACAATATCGGGTAAGTAAAGCTCATTTACGACAATTTATGTGATTAACGCGTATTTAAGATTTAATTTACGCATTTCGGATTAAATTTCGGATTTAGTGAATTATAGTCGAAAATTCGAATAAACTGTCGTAAATGATATTCGGGCTATCCAAAGAGTTTGGAACGAAGCCCAATGGGTATTGATAGGCCCAATGAGCCGATAGACCCTGATGAAGGGAAATAATACGTGAAAACGGGCTTAATACGGATTAAGGCCCGATTAAAGTATTTAGGCCCATTTAGAGTAAACGGGCCCAATTAAGTGAAATGAACTGTATTAAATGTGTAATACAGTAGGAAACGTGTAATTAATCCAGTGAATGGTTAAATGCAGCTCCAGAGTCATATTGAGAGTTGACCGGACTGCGAGATTTGGACAGCACAGAGGAAGAGAGGTCACACTACGTGATCCGAGGTAAGGGATCTATGGGAGCTATTAGAGATAGCTGTACGTATTTTCATCGTCATTTACAGTCAATTAAATTTCGTATAGAGTATAGATATGAAATTTCTGGATAGTACCCAAATATGGGAAAATTACGAAAATACCCTTAGACTCAGCAATTTTAGAAATGCATAAAGTGCATGCAATCCATGTTTTCTCTGTGAAAAAGAGATTTTTGTGAAGTTGAAATGATAGACTGGCTCATGATTTGACTGTATGCATTAACTTGCACGTTTTTCTAAAATGTGATTTGATTGACGAGTGAATTGATGGAATGTTACCCTTTCACTCTGTTTTGTACTGTTTTGCATGTTGCACTCGGTTTTGAGTACCACTGTGGTGGGAAATAGAGCCAGATGTCTATTTTGTGTGTGTAAAATCGTGCTGGAGCTATGATGAGATCTGTGAATTTATCCAGATCCGCTCCCACTTGATTTTGGGTATTTCATCTGTACAGACCGTGCTGGAGCACTGCTCGCACTGGATTCTGTTGTGATTTGTGATTGAGATTGTGCTGGAGCCCTCGAGTTGAGTAGGAGGCTGTCGCAGCAGGGGCCCAGAGAGGTCGCCTGTGGTAGGCAGGACCTCACACACTGACTTGCTCGCACTAGATCTAAGACGACAGGCTATGGTTGATAACTTATTTGGTTGGGGTGGTGAGCTTTTGACTCAGGCACTTACAACTATGTGGTAATTGTACTGTGGTTCATGGAGTACGCTGTACCGTGTAGACAACATGGAGTACACTGTACCGTGCAACTATGGGATGTGAGGATTGCGTCTTTGGACTCGGGCATGCTTTGTCATTGCTCTGTTTTGTGATAGTCCTTAGATAGGAGCCGATGGATAGACTAATCCCCTCCTCGGACTCAGAGACACCCTGGCACACCTGATCCGTGATAGCTTGTGGGTCTCGGACTTTGGCCAAATGTTCCCTTGGATTTGTGTCGAAATCCCTGCCTAGTCTCATCTGTTTTATTGGTTTTGGTGATGAAACTAATTGTGATTTGATTTCTGTGATGAAACCGTTTGAAATGAGAATATGATTTTTAAAGTGAGTTTCAATACTGAACACAGAAATATTTTACTCTGAATGAGTTTTGATATTCGATTTTTGGCATTAAATTGCTATGTGTTTTACTATGATGGTTTTGTGAATGCCATGAGTTTTTCGGCATAAACCATGCATCATGAGCATCGTGGATAGTTTGATTATCTACTTGCTTTATAAATTAATGAGAGTGTTTTGAAAAGTAAATGCATTTGTTTTACGAGTTGATAAAACATGCATTATGAGCATCGTAGATAGTGTGGTTATCTACCTGCTTTCATATATTTCTTACTGAGCGCGTTATGCTCATCCCATTATTTTTCCCACCTCTACAGAGCATTTCGGTAGAGTGTATAAGCTGCATCCATCCTGCGATCTTTTATACACAGCTATCCAGCAGCATCGAGGTATGCACACATATACTTTTGTATCTGAATAATAGTGTACAGTGATGTAGTCATGTTATATGGGGGATGTATATGTTAGGCAATGTAAACGAATTTTAAATTCTAAAATGATAATTTTATAAGCTTCCGCAATATTTGTGCCTGGGACAAAAGCATTGCCTGTTATGCATATATATATATAATATATGAAACTGAGTGAGGGATATTGACTCACAGCCCAACAATTGAAATGTGGTAAGTTCGCGAAAAATTTGTAGTGATTTTTGTAAATTTGGGTCGCGACACTTAGAGACCATGTTCAAAAGGGAGATATAATTTTAGAGTACATTGACACTTTACATCAAATAGCTGATATATTCACCAAACCTCTTGATAGAGATAGGTTTTGTGTCCTTAGAGGTGAATTAGGACTCATGAATGTTCCTTAAGATTTATATGCTTCAAAACCTTGATTTCAAGTTGTTTTTAAAAGAGTTTTTCAATGATTTTTTTGGGCAAAAAGTATGAGAGATCGATCTCATATCAATATAGATCGATCTTCACACTTCAAATAAGCCTAAAGCATAAAGGTTAATCTAGGAAGATCGATCTTCTCACCAATAAGATCGATCTCCTTAAAGCTCTGTTAAACAGCAGATCGATCTATGCATTTGACAGATCGATCTTCTTAAGCCTCTGTCAAACAACAGATCGATCTGGGCCTTTGACAGATCGATCTCATTAAGCTTTTGTATTCTGAGGATCGATCTTGTGGTACAACAGATCGATCTCTTTGAGCTTCTGGAAATGACAGATCAATCTGTCGCCTCGACAGATCGATCTCCTGTGGCTTGGACTATAAAACTGCTCAAAATTCCCAATTTTCAGAAAACCCAAATCTTCAAATCCCTAACCCCTGTAGCACCTCAGCCCTCGATTCTTCCCAGATCGATCTCGGTACGGTCTTCGTCACATCTCTTCTTCGTTTATTGGTATAGTAACCCACATTACTGATTTTTTTTTAAAAAAATTCTTAGTTTCGTGCTCAATTTCTCTCTAGGTCAAATCTAGCTACTGTTCCATTGGTTAGATTTTAGAGAACTAGTTTTAAGAGTGTCTAGAGAGATTCCTATGTCTAGTTGCAAGCTTAAATCATGCCTCGACTTAAGAGAGCTGGCCAAAAACCCACTAGACCAAATACTGACCAAGGGTCCTCTTCCCAATCAATCCCTCCCTCTTCAGTCACTACCTTTAACAGGTGTTTTAAAACACCTGCAAAAAGGAAAAGATATGAAGAGTATTTTTCCACCATGCCAATTAAACATTGGCGAACCGTTGATTTTTCATTTTTGAACCGTATTGATTTTCCTTATCTATCCAAATTTGAAGAATTTGGGCCCATACCCCCAAACATCATCAGGGTATTCTTTTCTAATGCCGAACTCATTTATGATCCTGATGATACTTGCAAAATTTTAGGGTTTAAAACGTATGTCATGGGTAAGTCAATCCCTATAGACACCTCCATTTTAGCCCAAGCGTTTCACATTAGAGATGAGGGATTGACTGATGAGGAGGAAGAAGTTCCTCTAGAGTTTGACCTTCCCGGTGATAAGGCGAGTGACCTACCGATGCATCCAAGGTTACTCCACCGTATCATTTCATGGAACCTCCGCCCTTTCGGTACCCGACACTCTACAGTTATGAGGTTAGATCGCTTCTGGCTCCACCACATCCACTCCACAAGTCAAAAACCCAATCTTGTCCATTTCATCTATGAAGATTGGTTGAAAATCGTACGCGGGCAAGCTTCCACGATTGTTTTTTCGCAACCGTTGGCATATCTTCTACAACGACTTGGAGTAGATTGCAGCTGTGGAACGGGTGAAGTGCCCTCCCTAAAGAGTGTCTTAAACATTGGGACACTTCACCACATGGGGTATTACAAGGACTTCCGAGGGGATTGAAAGAAGAAGCGAGAACAGCAGCTTGAAGCAACCATGGACAAAAACCCCTCTGCTGAGCCCACTGCTCCACCTGCTGCACCTACTGAGGGTCCATCGTCTTCGACTGCTCAGCCCTCTGCACCTGTCCCATCACCTGCTGGCATGGAATCGATTGTGACGATGATCATGAAGCTGAACCGAAAGATAGATGAAGGTTTTGCAAACCTTCATGCCACACAGCAGGCGATGTTTGATGAGCTGCAGGTCACACATACTCACGTTGGGGAACTTCTGGACCGCTTCCCTCCTCCACCTTAGGACTTATTTGATAGGACTATTTTGGCTAATGTTTTATAATTACTGGTTGAGGACCATATTTGCTTGAATGAGTCTTTTATGGAATGCCATGCTATTGTTGCAATATGCTATAATGACTTACTATTTTGAAATAAACAGTGTGTTGAAAGTTAAAGTGTTCTTTTTAACCTTTAGTGCCATTGATATGACAAAAAGGGGGAGAAGAATAAGAAAATACGTTAAAGAAACATGTCTAATGGTTTAAAGTAATGGTTAAAATGAGGGGGAGTTAAGAAAGTTAAGAGGTCAAAAGCCAAAAGTAAGGGGGAGCCTACAAAAAGGGGGAGTTTGTGCACAATGCAATTAGGTAACTAAACATATTTATTGAATAGGTTTTGTCATATCAAAAAGGGGGAGATTATTGAGTTAATATATTTTGAAATGACAAAACAAATAAATTCAATAATATAAAGATGATATAAAAAACATGTTTAGAGGTTATCAGTACCAGAACTTAAGTTCCTGGAGATGAGAGATCGATCTGGTGATATGAGAGATCGATCTCCTGGGTTTTCTAGGATGAGAGATTAATCTCATGAAGACATGAGATCGATCTGCTAAGGTTTGAACCTATACAAAGGTATTAAGGAAGCTGAGATCGATCTATAAGGGTTGTAAGATCGATCTGTCTAAATACAGGATGTTGAGGAGATCGATCTGGTATAGGAAGAGATATATCTCCCCTAAAACAAAAGGTAAAGGCAATACACAAACAGAGAGTTCATTAGATCGATCAGGTATAAAAAGAGATTGATCTCCTCAAAGTCAGAGAGCTAAGGAGATCGATCTGGGTTAATAAGAGATCGATCTCCTCACTACGAGAATACCTGGCAGATCGATCTATAGATCGATCCTGCCTCAAACAGAGAGATTGGAAGATCGACTGTCTATTCGACAGATCGATCTGCTCCAACATTTTTAAATTGTGAGATCGATCTTCTCATATATGAGATCGATCTCCTTGCTTCATTTTGCCTTGATCTTGCAGGAATTATAACTAAGAGATCGATCTGGTCAAGATGGCAGATCGATCTGGCATTCTACTGGAGGTACCCAACGGCTATTTCTGTAAAAATCTCAACGGAAAAAACAGCATTAAATGCTCCAACTACCAATCCTTCAGTATATAATCAAGCATTGAAGACACTGAGAAGTGAGACACCATTGCTGCACATTCTGTACATTCTCAAGAGTTTAATTCCTACATTCCATTTGTCTTCAATCCTCATTTATTGAGTTTGTTGTATAAGCTTGTGTGCAAAAGCTGTATTTATCCTACCCACTTAAAAAGCTTGATATTGTATTCATCCTTGCTTTAAGAGAGAAGAAGATTGTTCCTCAGTGAGATAATCTTTGTAAAAGGGTGAATACATCTTTGTATAAAAAGGGTAGAGAGGTTATTCCTTAACCTGAAAAGGGAGTTTGTAACTTTCGTTGAAAGTGAGAAAGAAAGCACTTGACAAGAAGGTCAAGGAGAGAGGACGTAGGTAAGAGATTGGTCGAACCTCTATAAACGACTGTGTTTGATATTCTCTTCCTTATCTTGCTTTAATTTGGTTCAATACATTGTATTTCTTATTCATTATTTGTTAATTAAGTTCGAATTAGTTTAAATTTGTCATTAACATTAGAAAACCGATTCACCCCCCCCTCTCGGTAGAGCCAATACAAGTGTTTTGAAAAGTAAATGCATTTATTTTACGAGATGATAAAACATGCATTATGAGCATCGTAGATAGTGTGGTTATCTACCTGCTTTCATATATTTCTTACTGAGCGTGTTATGCTCATCCCTTTATTTTCTCCCCTCTAGAGAGCATTTCAGTAGAGTTTGTTAACTGCGTCTGTTCTGCGATCTTTTACACACAGTTATCCAGCAGCATCGAGGTATACACATACGTATTTTGTATCTGAATAATAGGGTACAGTGATGTAGTTACGTTATATGGGGGATGTATATTTAAGGCAATGTAAATGAGTTTCTAATTATGAAATAATAATTTTGTGAGCTTCCGTGATATTAGTGCCTGGGATGAAAGCATTGCTTGTTATGCATATATATAATATATGAAACTGAGTGATGGATATTGACTCACAGCCCAACAAGTGAAGTGTGGTAAGTTCGCAAAAAATTTATAGTGATTTTTGAGAAATTAGGTCGCGACAGAAAATTTAAATGGCATAGAGCTAATGATGATTTGAGCATGTAGAGATGTTAATGAGCATGTATAGATGATTCTAAGATGACATTGTGAAATCCATAAGTTAGATTAGATGAGGATTGATAATAGGCATAATAGGTGTTTGACGAAATGCCATAGAGAAAGAAAATGATAATAGGCATAATAGGTGTTTGACGAAATGCCATAGAGAAAGAAAATGATGAACTAGAGGCATTGTAAACTTAATGTCGGTTCAATATGAATCAATAGACTCAAGGAGTCTAACGGATTCTTGAGAAACGAATAGAATAGTCGAAATGGACTTAAGAGGGAGTAAAGTTAGATAAGACGAAATGAGGGCAAATTGGTGAAAAATGGCTCAATGCATTGAATTAAACTTCATATAAGTGAAAATGATGCATATTGGGGTATATTGATGTGAATTGTAATTCATTGTAGCTCCGGAACATCAAGTTGAAGCCGATAAGACCGGATCATGAGCATTGGCAATCGAGAAAGGCGATTCAAGCATGATTCGAGGTAAGGGACTTATGCGAGCTATTAGAGATAGCTATACGTATGTTTTTCTACCTACTGTGTGCAAATGTATGCGATAAGTATGTAGATATTGATATATCTAGGTGAAAACTACGTATGAGAATAAGTCTATAAGTATGAGTTGCTTAACTTCTATGCTATTGTTGTGAAAAGAGGTTTTGCAAACGTTTTGAGAAAGAGTACTAATAGATAGGCTCCTCGTTTAGTAAATTGCATGATAAGCTTTTAACGAGTGCTTGAAGGGAGATTGCCCGCTCACTTACACACAGTGAATGGAGCCTTCTATTTCTTTTTTTTTTTTGTGAAATTGTGCTAGAGCCTAAGTGGCAACGGTAGGTTACTAGCTCTACTCGCACATCATTTTTAAAAGGGATTTTTGAGAAAAACAAAAATGGTGCTCGATGCCTCAGGTGATGTTGTGTGTTCCACTCGAGAGCTCGCACTAGATTTTGAAAATCATGCTGGAGCCAAAAAGTACTGCTTAGTGATCTTGCTCTGATTCTGCTCGCATGTGATCCTCTCGATTTTAAAGTGATGGGACAAAGCTGTGCTCGATGCCTCAGGTATGCTGTGTGATCTTACGCTGAGTTGTTTGCAGTGGTCTCTTGAGCTTTACTGTGTGATAAGCAAAATCGTGCTCGATGCCTCGGGTGATGCTGTGTGTTCCACCCGAGAGCTCGCACGAGAGTTTATGAGATTGTTGTGTGATGAGTAAACCCGTGCTGGAGCTGTCATGTATTGCTTAGTGATCTTGCACAGACCTGCTCGCACGTGATTTTGAGACAATGGAAATGAGTGATAAGGATCCACGAGAGCACGATGTACCGTGAGCATTAGCCATGGAGTACGATATGCCGTGATATCTTAGTGATTCTGTGTGGGCTGAAGTGATGGTTGATCCGCCACCCCAAGCATAGGGTTCCTATACACCTGATCAATGTTGCCTAAAATCTAGACTATGGCCATAAGTCTTCTTTTATCTATGTGATACGATATTGTGTTTCTACTATGAGAGGTGACAAATGTCCCCCCTGCTGTGTGATACAGGGTGATATAAAATCCCATTATATGTCTCATGTTCATTGATTTACAAAGAGATTTGTAAGTGTGTTCTGTGTGAACTGATAAACAAAGCTGTGTGGTTTTCAAAGATTGAACCATGTGAATTGATGATGTATATGCATGTACTCATCCAGTGAATTAATGGTTTTGCATCGATGGAAGATATTTTTAAAGAATTCATATGTTTTATAAGGGAAAAAATGATTATATTTGAGCATGTAGATAGTGTAGTTGTCTACCTGCTTTCATCATTTCTTTACTGAGCGAGTTAGCTCATCCCCTTATTTCCTCCTCCACAGATACTACGCAGTAGTGATTACTGCAGTTGCCCTGCTACAGTGTGCTCCAATTCTCTAGCAATATAAAGGTATACATTAATGAGAGAAAAATTTTGTGTCCTATAATTTAATGCACAGTCTAGAAATCTTTTGTACGAAAGAGATGTATATAATAGAAACTGAGGTAAACGTTTCCGCACATTTTTATAAAAGAACAGTTTCAATTTCATTAAATGAATTTAAATTATGAATGGATGAGATGTGGATATGGATGTTGATTCGCCGTCCAACTGTTAGTAGTAAGTTAAGTCACGGGAAGAGGGGCGTGACACTTGTCCTCTCTGTTCTAGCTCTTCCCTACAACCTTCTCTTGTTTCTAGCTTCTCATCATTTCATTTTTTTTCCTTCTCGGCATCATGGCTTCCTGCACTGCTGGTGTTGATTTCAGCCACTGTTGTACGCCCCTTACGATTTCATCCTATTTCCAGCCTACTGCATTCAGTCATGCTCTTATTCTCTCCATCATCCACTCTGGTTTCCTTCCCGAGTCATGTACGATTTCCTGCTCCCAGACCATCATGTCATTCCTATTTTTTTCTATTTCCCTTTGGCCACTGCTGGTAGGACCCGAGGTGCTTCTCTTCTCTTCACTTGTTCCAACAACTGTAGCTACAGACCACAGTCACGAAAGCATTGTTTATTGATCATCAACCATGGCTTCTCTGCAGCTGCCGTGTTTTCCTTCAGTCTCCATTTTATGTTACTGTCAGCAGTCACGAGATCGCTCAAATATGTAGCAGACAACAACTTCAACTTCCTCCCTCGCTGCCTCTATTTTTTGGGTCCCTTCAGAGTAGGCCAACCTCAAGTATCCCTCATTTTTTCCATATTTTCACTCGCGTTTTCCCACCTCCTTCAATCACCTTCCTTATCCTCATTTTGTCACCACCATCGTCACTTCCTTCTAGCCGCCACAACCAGCTTCTGCCATCGATCTCCTCCTCTGTCATCACCATTATTTTCTCCACTTTTTGTTCACCGTTTCCTGCTATGGTTTTCGGGTTTTGCAGAGGAGGAAGTCCCTCTGTGGTCCTCTGCCTTGTGTTTTATCCTCCTCCCCCCACTGACTTCTCCCTTTCTTCCAGTTCTGTATCATTCTCACTTAGCTCTCTTGTCGTCTCATTTCGCTGTTCCCCTTTTCTCTCCTGCCCACTCACTTTTCCCTTCAGTTTTCTATTGATTCGAATCCACCGGTTTTCTCCAATTTCTTTCTAAACAATACGTGTTTCAACAGATTATCGTTCCTCCATGTTTCTTCTGTTTTTTAGACTGTTTCTAGCTTCCTCTCTTTCTTTTCTGCTCCTCCATGCTTCGGTTAGTCTCTCACTCTTTTTTTTTATCAACTTACCTTCACGCCAGTTATAGCCTTTATCCATGGTTTTACTTCAATCTCCAACAGATTTTTCACTTGTTTCCAATTTCTTGCTGTTGTTTCACTGCATATCTGCCTCCCCATCACTTCGGTTCAGCCTTCACATACGCACTAAAAAAAATATTTCATTCGCTAGGTTGTCAGGGCATTACCAACTCATCCTCATCCATGCTTATTTACACTTATTTTCTTTCCTCTGCCAACCGAAACTACTCCATTCCTTAGTCTTATCATTCATTTCCATTTTTTTTTGCAAGGCTGAATGGACATCACTTCCCTTCCTACTACTGCTGTTTACAACAACCAAATGGTGGGATTCGGGATTGGCTCATTTTGAAGCCAATCCCTGCACTTTAAATCATGAAATAAGGCTAGTAATAATAATACTATATATTTTAATATAATATGGCATTATACTCCCCTTGGTTTAGACAAAAATCATGTTCATATTATATACTGCATTTCCAAAAGATACTATGTACATTTATTTAGTTCATGAAATTTATATTAATACCCCGTACTTATTTATTTATTTATTCCCCTTAGTATTATGTCATCTTTTTATGCTTGTCTATCCTCCATGGTAAAATATTTTATTTAATTAAAATTCTCTAAGTCTCACATGTTAAAATATAAATTCAATTAATTTTTTATCCATACCATTTATTTTTCTAATGCATCACTGAGTCTAGATTTCAATTCTCACATTTCACAATTTCCACCAACTTTGTACATTTTCAATTCCATTTGTTTACTTTGCTAATCATAATTATAACCGAATACAAAAATATTCGTGGAGTTTACATTCTCCCCACCTTAAGAAATTTGGTCCCTAAATTTGAAATTACATCAGTCCTCAAACAAATGTGGGTATTTTTCTCGCATTAAGCTTTCCAATTCCCACGTAGCCTCCTCCGAGGTGTGGTACTACGACAGAATCTTGACCAGAGGGATGGTCTTAGACCGCAACACTTTCTCTTTCCTATCCAAGATCCGAATCGATTTCCTCACATATGTTATATCCTCTTTCAACTCCAGTGGTTCCTAACCACATGCATTGGATCTGGATGATACTTATAAAGTATTAAAGCGTGGAAAACACTATGGTACTCGATAATTTTGGCAATAACGCCAATCTATTAACTCATCTCCCTCTCAGTACAAGACCTTGAAAGGTCCAATGTATCGGGAACTCATTTTTCATATCTTTCCAAATTTTGTTATACTCTATCTTTAAACTGCTGACAAATAAGGCTTTTAGTCACAATTTCAATTATATCTCTTATTGTCCCTGATTATCAGTATATCTTGAAGAGATGTGATAAATCCTATTATTCTCCGACTGTGACGTATATCTCTGTAAATAAGTCTCTGACGACACAATTCCTCTAACTATAGATCATTTGGTACATAACTCTATTTTTAAATCTTAATTAAATCATCAGTACCAATACTCAAGCTAGTTGCAACACCCATTTGGGTCTGACCAGCCACATCAATGCAATATTTATCATTTAGTTGTGCCTGTTCGATTCAATCAATCAAGTCCAGTTTTAACTATCGGGCTAGTCACCATGTAACGAATGTCAGTGTCAGGGAAGGACCACATTCAAGTCGAGGTCCACTAATAATTCAATAACTCATGTCCCTGACCAATGTAAATAACGCCATCCCGAAATCATTTCTACTCAAAGTACTAACTCAAGTCATTCTTACCTTGTATACACTTCTCATTCCAATTACAATCCTGTATCCAAAATTTATCACACTCCTAAATTTGTTTCATTTCGTTCATCAATTATAACGAAATTATTTCCTTACTCAAATTGAGTCTCGCATTTAGAACGTAAGCATATACAATTTACAATCCTTAAACTTAATACGTAATTCATATTCCAAAGTCTCCATATACCCCAAACTCCGAATCGTCTTAACGGTTTTGGGTCTTCCCCTCTGGTCTATAATCTCTATTTTGGGAGGATCCAATCGACTCCTTTTTTTTATACAAAGCGACCCAGAAAGCTCTAGATCTTCTTAACATTTAATGCTGGTACACTACAAAGTGGATTACCTGGTCCGATAATCTCCTTTTCATGCAATCCTTGTATTTGCTTCTTTAGCATTTCTAATTCAATCAAAGCCACTGAGTACAGTGGTCTGAATAATTAATTTGATGTCAGGTGCTAAATCAATTTCAAAACTTCACCTGTCAATTTAGTGGTAACTCTGATAAATCATCTAAATATGTAACGAAAAACTCTCTATCTACGAGGGTGTCTATTTACTCCGAACACGCCTTAACTTTATCAATCATTTAAGCAGTGTGACATTCACTTATACTTTTAATTCTGAAATTCATCTTTTCAGTTACAATGACTTTACTCTATCACTCTCACTGCTTCCTTAGTAGATCACTTTTCTGTCACTCTCTTTACCTTTCCATTTTTTTTTATAACCTTGAAATATACATTTCATATTATCGCAGTTGCGCCTTGTGCACTGCTTTCTCAAAATAACATCAAATGAGGCTAATTTAGCTCGATTGAAGATCTTAGCACCTCCTACAAATTTCTTGGATTCCTCTGTTTCACATCTCTACTTATCCGGATTATACTTCTTCCAAAACCATAAATTTAGTTTCATATTCATTCTCGGACTTGTTGCCTCATGTCCGATTTCAATCATTTCATCTATAATTGCCAATATGCTTTATCTGGGATGTGTTGCCGTCTAAGGGCTTTCAAAAACATATCTCAGGAAATTTTTTAATGCCGGCTCTCAGATTAAATCGAGGAAACTCCCCTCCGAGCTTGACTTTCCATTTTGATACTGATGCTACAAAAGCTACTTCTTTATAGTAGTGCATTCTAAAAATCTATGTAGCTTCTCTAATTCTTAACACAAAAGTTGTAGAAACAACTTTCTCGGGAGAGTTACTTCTAAAATCATCAAGCTTTTCTATCTCATTCATCCAACCCTCCGAATCACTAAATTCTTAACCTCATCGAAAAACGGAGGCTCAAACTTCTGAATTTACCTCATTCTATTAAGTTCACAGTCATACTCTAATAATCCATGTAAGTTTTCCAATTTAATTTTTCAGTTTTCCATTACAATTGGATTCTTGAATTCAGTAAATAATAGTGTAATATCTTTTGAAATTGTCTCAATCTTGCTCTCAGTCACACCTCAATCGTTATCATTATCACGGGGTCACTATCACTTAACCTGACAATATCATCATTCTTTCCATGTCCCACTCAAATTTTACGAAGCGGACTCCAAAATTTTCAGTGAAACTATAAGGTGTACACTCAGACGAGGGTTCACTACACCTCTCGGGCCTATCTCCACAACCTCGAGGAATGGTTTATTTCCATATGCCAATATGGCTGTAATACTAATCAGCCATATCTATCAGTTTCCCTTCATTTACTGACACAATTTTTAATAAAGCACAGTCAGGTATACTCGTTTGTATCTAAATAATGTACAGTAATGTTGGGGATGTAAACTTTTCAAATTTTCTCTCACTGTTAATATCGACTCGTATCAGACCAATCTTGTTCTGATACCAACTTATGTAACGACTCGAGTTTACTGATATTTCGGTTGGGTTACAAGTCAATATTAGGTCAGAATGGTACTCAGCCTGATTAATTTTCTTTCTTAGTAACAAATTTAAATAAAATATGTTTACATTCCCTAGATACATCTTGTATTGCATTACTGTACTTACAAAAATTTTAGATACAACAAAACTTCTTTAAACCTGAGTATACCTTCGATGCAGCAATATGCTTCACAGAATCATAACTGTGCAGAATGCCTTACTAACGGAAGAGATCCAAACTACAATGGGGCTCTCTGGAGGAAAGTAAGGGGGTGAGCTCAACATACTCAGTAAGAGAAACCCCATGGCAGATAGATAAATACACTACCTATAAAAATATATTTTTATATTTACCAAATTCGAAATATTTTCACAAAGTATACAGATGATTTGGTAATTTCTCAGATGCTAAAGTCAGAATTCGAAAAACAGATTTAGTATTGGCAAAAGCACAAATACCAGGTACAGATTTTCAGAAACAGATCATGTATCGTAATAAATTTAGCTACTATTATAAATCCAGAAAGTTCAAAGTTTTCCAGTAGCAAAACAAACAGGTTTCCAAATATATCAGTTCAAGCAGACAATTCAGAAAAATATTTCAAATAGACAGACAAGGCATACATGCTATATCAGATATAAGAAATGACTATTGGCCAATGTCAGTAACTCCGGCCAATTCACGGGCCAGGTGTGCCGGGATGTCAATCGCCGTGGGAGTGGTCAGCTACCCAAACGGCTCACAGATCAGAATGTTCGAAGACCAAAAACAGAATCAGAATCACGGTACATCATACTATTGGACCACATATACATATACAGATACAGAACAGACAGAAATGCAACATGATCTCACAAATGCCTTTGTCTAAAAATCAGTGCAAAACGGACCGTACGATACATAATCAGTACGCGCTCAAGCACATATCATCAGAATAACTTTATAGCAGATCATTTTTCCTTAAATCACATATAAATTCAACTGTTTCATTAAACCGTTCAAAACAGGCTGACTAGCCCTTTTCAGATAAAATCTCAGAAAACAGTCTATGAAAATTCAAAATTCGAGATTTTCGATATTTAAAACAGAATTCGAGCCACATAAGAATTTATGCAAACCATTTAAATTCAATCTGTAAAAATTTAGGTTGTTCAACTAGGTTAAAATCTCTAATTTTCAGAGTCATAAAATTCGATCTCGGTTTTTTGATAATTTCGATAATACGAAATTCAGTCTAAATTTTATATTTACAACTATAAGAAAATTATGCATATTTATCTCTAGCAACGACGAGAATTTTCTTTGCCTCGACGATTGTTTGTAGTCCTCGGTTGTCTCGGCGTTGCGAGTCGATAAGTCTGATCCACTCGTGTTATTTCTTCGAATTTTTCGAATAAATATTTTCGAACTATCTTCCTGGATTTTTTCTCAATTTTCAAATCTTTGTAGCTCGTTTTCTATTCCAATATATATTTTTTTCTGTTCACCTTTTTTTTTTTAAACCTTCCCGCCACTTTATTTCTTTCTCCTTTCTTCTTCGTTCTTTCTCTTCACCGACCACTGCTCATCATCATCACTATCTCTTCCTCGTCACTACCATCTTCCTCTCTTGCCGCCGGTGCTGCTCTCCTACTGTCTCCATCTACCAGCACCTCCACCGTTTAGCACTGCTCCAACCCAAGGTCCTCATCCTTTGCTCTGTTTCCAGCCTCCATTCTCGTTCCCTGTTACCGGCAACCGAAACACAAAATGCAGCAGCCTCTTTCCCTTTTGTTTCTGCTCCGATTCCTTCCTGCTAAGCTGCTGGAATATATATGTGTATATATATATATAAATATATATATATACTCTTTTTTTACTGTTCACCTTTTTTCTTAAACCTTCCCACCACTTTATTTCTTTCTCCTTTCTTCTTCGTTCTTTCTCTTCACCGACCACTGCTCATCATCATCACCGTCTCTTCCTCGTCGCTACCATCTTCCTCTCTTGCCGCCGGTGCTGCTCTCCTACTGTCTCCATCTACCAGCACCTCCACCGTTTAGCACTGCTCCAACCCAAGGTCCTCATCCTTTGCTCTGTTTCCAGCCTGCATTCTCGTTCCCTGTTACCGGTAACCAAAACACAAAATGCAGCAGCCTCTTTCCTTTCGTTTCTGCTCCGGTTCCTTCCTGCTAAGCTGCTGGATGCCTCTTGGCTCACTCTCTGTCTCCAGCACGTCCAAGCTCCTCTGTTTCATTTTCCAGCAAACAGCCTTCGATTTCGCGCCCCCCTTGCTCGCCCCTCTTGCTGTCTTCTACTGCCTTGTCCTCTCTGTTCTAGCTCCTCCCTATAGCCTTCTCTTGTTTCTAGCTTCTCATCATTTCATTTTTTTTCCTCTTGGCACCATGGCATCCTGCACTGCTGGTGTCGATTTCAGCCACTGCCGCACACCCCTTACGATTTCATCCTATTTCCAGCCTATTGCATTCAGTCCTGCTCTTATTCTCTCCATCATCCTCTCTGGTTTCCTTCCCGAGCCATGTGCATTTTCCTGCTCCCAGACCATCATGTCTCTCCTGTTTTTTTTTTTTTTCTATTTCCCTTTGGCCACTGCTGCTAGGACCCGAGGTGCTTCTCTTCTCTTCACCTGTTCCAACAGCTACAGCTACAGACCGCAGTCACGAAACCATTGTTTGTTGCTTAGCAACCATGGCTTCTCGGCAGCTGTCGTGTTTTCCTTCAGTCTCCATTTTATGTTGCTGTCAGCAGTCACGAGACCGCTCAAATATGTAGCAGACAGTAGCTTCAGCTTCCTCCCTCGCTGCCTCTGTTTTTCATGTCCTTTCAGAGTAGGCCAGCCTCAAGTCTCCCTTATTTTTTCCAGATTTTCACTCGCGTTTTCCCACCTCCTTCAGTCACCTTCCTCATCCTCATTCTGTCACCACCATCGTCACTTCCTTCTAGCCTCCACAACCGGCTTCTGCCATCGATCTCCTCCTCTGTCATCACCATTATTTTCTCCACTTTCTGGTCACCATTTCCTGCTATGGTTTTCGGGTTTTGCAGAGGAGGAAGTCCCTCTGTGGTCCTCTGCCTTGCGTTTTATCCTCTCCCCCCCACTGACAATCCTTTCTTCCAGTTCTGTATCATTCTCACTTAGCTCTCTTCTCGTCTCATTTCGCTGTTCTCCCTTTCTCTCCTGCCCACTCGCTTTTCCCTTCAGTTTTCTATTGATTCGAATCTACCGATTTTCTCTAATTTCTTTCTAAACAGTACGTGTTTCAGCAGATTGTCGTTCCTCCATGTTTCTTCTGTTTTTCAGACTGTTTCCAGCTTCCTCTCTTTCTTTTATGCTCCTCCATCCTTCGGTTAGTCTCCCTCTCTCTTTTTTTATCAACTTACCTTCACGCCAGTTACAGCCTTTATACATGATCTTACTTCAATCTCCAACATATTTTTCACTTGTTTCCTGTTTCTTGCTGTTGTTTCACTGCATATCTGCCTCCCCATCACTTCGGTTCAGCCTTCACATACACACTAAAAAAAATTTTCATTCCCTAGGCTATCAGGACATTACCAACTCATCTTCATTTTCTTACCTGCCGTGAACCTCATCCATGCTTATTTACACATATTTTCTTTCCTCTGCCAACCAAAACTACCCCATTCCTTAGTCTTATCATTCATTTCCATTTTTTTCCAATGCTAAATGGACATCACTTCCCTTCCTACTACTGTTGTTTACAACAACCAAATGGTGGGATTCGGGATTGGCTCATTTTGAAGCCAATCCCTGCACTTTAAATCATTAAATGAGGCTAGTAATAATAATACTATATAATATAATACATTTTAATATAATATGGCATTATACTCCACTTGGTTTAGACAAAAATCTTGTTCATATTATACACTGCATTTTCAAAAGATACTATATACATTTATTTAGTTCATGAAATTTATATTAATACCTCATACTTATTTATTTATTCCCCTTAGTATTATGTCATCTTTTTATGCTTGTCTGTCTTCCGTGATAAAATATTTTATTTAATTAAATTTTTTTAAGTTTTACGTATTAAAATATAAATTCAATTAATTTTCAAACCATACCGTTTATCTTTATAATGCATTATTGAGTTTGGATTCCAATTCTCACATTGCGCAATTTCCACTAATTTTATACATTTTCAATTTCATTTGTTTACTTTGCTAATCATAATTATAACCGAATACAAGAATATTCGTAGAATTTACATTACAAAATTAAAAGAACCAATAAAAAATTTAATTTAAAATATATAAAAATGAAAAAGATAGAGAACTAAGGTAATGACTATCTTAATCGCCGTTACTTTTTAAGAAAAAGAATAAAAATAAGTAACACAAAAGTTAATAGTGAAATTTGAAAGAGAATATTGTTTAAGATGAAATTACCTGAGGTATATATAATCTTAAGCATTTATAACCAATATGAACAGGGGTCAAAGCGGACAATACGGTTGAGTGGATCGCTACCGGCTGAATTAGACCCCACGACATAATGAATAACTAATTGTTTAAAAAACATATAGTAGAATATATATAACTTTAATCTTTTTATTTTGATAATATTATTATTCAAAATTCCTAAATTCTTCTATAAAAATCGCATAATTGGAGCAATCACATTATATTCAAAAAAACTAAAGAACAAAACTCAAACCAAGCTCGTAGAAAATTTACAGGCCTAAAAACAAAAGCTTGTAGTCAATTTAGAAACTTTTCTTTTGAGTCCAAGATATTTTGAAAAAAATGACTAATTATTCTCTTAATTATCAAAATAAGGTACGATGAATATACTCGCAAAAAGCACCTTGCCAACCACTTTATCATAATTTTTTCCCAAAAAAATATAAAAAATATGTTAAGATCTCAAGAAAATCGTATTAATCATGTAAATGGATCACAACAATTGAGAGAACAGAGAAAGTAGAGAACTAAAGAAACCCCTAATATTGTCCATAGTCACTTTTAAAGCAACAGAGAAAAAAAAAACACAAAAATTAATAGAAAAAATTGAAAGAGAGTATTATTAGGGATGAAGTTATCCAATCAAATTAATCCCAAGATCTATTCTCTTAGTATTTGTAACTAAAATCAAAGTAGAAGGATTTAATCCTTAAACTATATATAATCCTTCTTTCAAAATACCTACTTTTAAATAAAAAAAAATTTATTTTTGCATATTAATTATTTAAACAATAATTTAAAATATTACCTTTTTATCATGATTTTTTTTTTATTTAGATTTTTCCTAATTACTTAACAGAAAAGTATTTCAAAAGAAAATTTACATTAAAATAACACATACTCAACAAAATTAATGAACAAAAATCAAAACAAGCTAGCATTCAGATTGATTTAAAAACTTTTCTTTTTAAGTGCAAATACAGCTACTTCTAACTAAAATCAGAAATTATTCTCTTATGATGAAGATAAGATACAATTAACATACAAAAATTACTTTGCCGATCATGTAATTACGTAATAACTTTTTTTACCCTACTTGACAATTTCTGACTACACCATTGCAAATGGACCACAATAATTGAGGGAAAAAAAACTTGGCGTCGTTCGGTGGACAAAAAAGACGAGGGAAGGATTCTGATTGGGAGCGAGGAAAAATTATTCATGAAATAAAAAAAAAGCACCCATTTTAAAGAAAACATTCTCAGCATCCTTCATTCCTACTACAGATCCCCAACCCTTAAACGGCGATACTTCTACATATGAAAGGAAACAAAAATTAATATCAAAGGAAAATAAATAGCAGTGTCACATTGTCTGCTGAAAAGGTACAATATGCCACTACAGTGTTGCCAGCTCTTCTGCCCTCCTCTTGACTTGTGGAAACTCAAACCATAATTCTAGAAAACAACCCTCACCAAGGAAGCCTCATCACCCCCATATACAACAAGCTTGCCGCCACCCAACCACCACCTTTGTGAATTACGAATCTCATCTCGAATTTGAAAAAGCCCTCACCGCAACCCACGACGGGCACTGGCCATCACAGACTCATCAACTCAATGCCAGTTTGTTTTATAGAAAGTAATCAGGTGTCCTCCGGGTTACATCTGGCTCTCCTCTCCTTGGTGCAGGCTCAAACTGCATCAACAGAATAATTCTAAAATGTTTGTATGTAGACATATGTGCACGGGCGCACTTGCACATGCGATGGATAAATATTAAGCATGCAAAGTGGCATGTGTGTGAGAGAGAACAGCTCACCTGAATGAACGTATGACCCTTGCAATCGTCAACTTCCAGGATGGAAGCCATGTTTCCACATCGATAACAATAATTAGGTGCACTAAATATAGTAACAACCTTTTGTTCCTGTCGGAAAAATTATATCAATTACTCAAATCTCATAACTCAAATAATTCGGGACAAAGCACCAAAATAGGGGAAGTACTTACATGACCCCAATTGTATCCTTCCATGACCAGCTGATGAGCCCTTGCAATCAGCTTCAAATTGTTTGCATGGTTAAATTGCTCAGATATGTCCTGAAGATGTCATAAAAATTAACACATCAAGTGAAGATAAAAATATATCCTTCAACCATTTCTGAGAAAAAGATAGGAATAAAATCCAAAAGGAGGCAAAGAAAAAGAATTATACTTGGCCAAAAGTATATCCTGCACCCCTTGGAGAAATACCCCAACCACATCGATCATCAGGGTCAGACCACAAAAGATCACACATGGGACCCTCATGTGGGACTTCTTGAACACGGTCAAAATTACGTATGTTATCCAGGGTTTCAATGGATGGAGACAACCCTCCATGGAGACAGAAAATTTCAGATTCAACCTTCAAAACAGCAGAAATTCTGCAGCTAAGAATGATTAACAAATACCGCAAACATAACAAAAAAGAATACATTTGCCTATAACTGATTTCTGGTGTCATAAATTAACATACTATATTAAGAGGTGGAGAAACATCAGCAATATTGGCTCAAGCTTAGGTCAAACATAATCTGAAGCTTTAAGTGATGAATAACGCAGCTTACATTTCCGGTAAAGATTATAGCGAAATATAAATACTGAGGCAGTTGAGCAAAATGATGAAAACAGCATGCTAGAAATGATGGCAGTACCGTTTAGTTCACCATTGTACCCCATTATAGTTACAGTAAAAATGTTACGTCATGTGCTAAAATAAGGAGTCCTGATAACCTACATCTTCTCCAACTTGAGGGTGAGTGTTGGATACAAGTATATCTCCAACAAGCTTACATTCATTTTTTTTTTCAACGTTTTTCCTTATATATGAGGGTTAGACCTCTATACCGACATCCATTGGATGTGTCGTACAAAGGCACTTTATCGAAAATGAAGCATAACAAAGGATCACTTTTTAAAAGTTGTGCACCATGTTGAAAACAGTGGAAATAAAATCAATAACACCATGATGGCATGTGGTACCAAGTGTCTAAATACTGAAAGCACACCCATGTTGAAGTCCTAATTTCAAATAATCACAACCTAAAAACTTTACCAAAGATTATTTCAAACAGCAACAAACAATAAATAATTAAATACTAACCAATGCTGTTAGTGGAAAATAATCAAACAGATCAGTAAAGATCTTCCAAACATTGGCATTGCCATACCTGCAGATAAAGTAGAAAAATATCTTCAGATAAAGACCAAAATTTTAATTAAAGAGAAACTTACTAATCCAAGAAAGGCAATGAAAGAACAATTTACATAGGACCAGTATATATCATTGTGTAACAGAAAATGTAGTTCCTGAGTATTTTAACTATTTAATTGTTTCAACAAAAGTAACCTACTTTTATTTTGAGAACAAGTACATGTTAAGTGAATTCTGCTTTCTAGCACATAAAACTTAAGACATCCTTTAAAATTAGGCGATTGTGTGCGAGACAAGCTTATTGGGTGAGGACATCCCATTGCCCCAGCACTAACATTGACATTACCTACTTTCCAAATTTGATGTTCAAACCAATTCATTGCCCAATTGTCCCACAAAAGAGAGATAATTGACATGCCACCCTAACCAAAATTGCATAAAAATTTCTATATTAACAAAGGCTGGAAGAAATTGAAAAAAAAAAAGAAAGAAGAAAACCCTCATACATCTAGATCAAAATACTTCTTTACAAAATTCTCACATCAACCTCTCACTATCGTAAATCTATTCACTTTTTTTTTTATCTATTTTCCATGTTAGGTTCATGCACCAAGCTGCAATGAACCACAAAATGTAACCAGATTACTTTCCCAATAAGTCATAATAATCGAAGTAAGCCTTAAGCCTAATGGCCTTCAGAAACCATACATTATTAATGGTAAAATAAAGGAATCCAGACTCAACCTCAACTTTCAAAATGAATGTATTTCTGCATTAGAAATAAACCTATACAGAAAAATTTGATGATACTCACTTCCTTAGGCACTCATCATAAAACCCATACACTTGTGTAATCTGCATTTTAAACATAAAACAATTAACAGGGAATAATAAAATCAAGTGGATATAGATAAGTTGCAAACAGAAATGTAAAATGACAATGACGATTGATATTTCCTCCATGCATTACAACTTATAAAAAGGACACAGACAAATCACACCTACTTGATAGGCTCTTCCAAGCAATGTTCAGGACTGAAACATGTACCATGAATAATCATCTAGAAACATAGCATACCTGACGGCTCTCATGATTTCCCCTCAGAATAGTTATCCGTTGGGGGTAACGCACTTTGAGAGCTACCAAGAGCTGAAAAAAAGTCAATCACAAATAAATCATAAGATGGAACCACAACTAAACACAATTATTTGAGATGAATTAAGATCCTGCACAAAATAATTCATTGAATGAACAACCACCATAATTATAGCAGTATTAGTGAGACTCCACCTTAAGTTCTCCAGATATGGTTACAAAAAATATAGGAAAGAAGTCAATTTATAGATTATAATCCCATTAGTGTTACTGGTTAACTTCCAAATAATATGTTATTGTGACCTACGATACAAGCACAGCAAAATGCAAGGAGAATACCTATGAAACCCAGACAGCAGGTAGAACAACGGGAGGAAGTAGACGCATAAAGCAAGAACAAGGTTTCAAGATGTGTTACAATGTATAAAAAATCTGATCTTATAAGTTAGGATCATTAAATGTACACAATCAGACCTGACCTGACCACACACGCACACATACAAATATGAAACATATCTACCACCTAAGATTCATAAAATTTGTTAAGAGCAATGACGGGCTCAGCTGAGAAAGAATACTAGGCATGTGGATCTTTGTACAAACATACATATCAATATGAACATATCTACCACCTAAGATTCATAAAAAACTGTTTGAGCAATAATGGGCTCAGCTCAAAAAGAATACTAAGCATGTCGATCGTTGTGTACGTCTGCATGTGTACACAGATCCACCACCCAAGATGAATAAAAATCTGTCAAGTCTGGGAGACATATGTAATTCATCACACAGAAAAGCTTAATTAAAGGAAGTGCAATTAAAGAACTGATTAACCACAAAGCAGACACTCTAACCCTCCCATTTTTCCTGAATCACTACACAAAATGAACAAATAATATGGGAGGTTTCTTGTATAGAATTATCACTAGTAAAAAGAAAACAACCAGGAAAAATAAAAAACCAAATAGTTCAGGTGAAGCATATAAAAAGCTGGAAATTAAAGATAGTAACTAATACTTACTGTTACAGTTTCAACTGAATAGTAACCACGATCAACATAATCTCCCATGAACAAGTAATTTGTATCTGGACACTGACCAGAAAATGCACAACAAAAACAAATGTTAGAAATAAAAAATAACACTGAAATAGAGCTGATCCAGCTAACGTCATCCCATAACGTATGAAAAGCTATAGAGTGGAATTATGATTAGATGCACATGACAGCTGTGAATCATGATTTATGAATTTTTTTGAAGACTAGACAAAAAAGCAAAGTACCATGTGCATTGCAAATAATTCACAAAAGTTTGCATCACATTTGAAACACAAAATAACAACCTCAACCAGAAAATTACCTTCCCTCCAATTCGAAAAAGCTCTGCAAGATCATGAAACTGCCCGTGAATATCACCGCATATTGTAACAGGACTTTTGACAGGCTGTGTTGCATCAAACACAAAAACATTTAAGTCATAGTCAGCCAACTGCACATGTGACAGAAGCAGGCATCCAATAGTAAGTCTTAAACGTGAAAACTTGATAAAAAATTTAAGGTCCACAAGGGGACACCCCAACTGTTAAAACTTGAGACTTTTAACATAGAGATCTTAGCTTCAAATAGTTGGAATGGTAGGGTGGCATTTATTGGACAGAGAGAACTATCTTTTATTTTGTAGCGTAAAATAAAGGGCTTCCAAAAAGTACCTTCCTTCTAAATGATAAAATAGCATAGGAGTCAAAGATACTTGATGACCATATCAAGAGTTCAAAGAACAAGTACAGACACAAACAGATATGAAAGCTAACAATTGCTGTACAGAGCATTTAAACTCCTAATTTTTTCTTTCTTTCTTTTTCTTTTCAATCGGTCAATCAACTATACAGCAATCATTTTTAACAAAATATTCTTTTTGTACCTTATAAGCCATCATATAAAGAAAGCAGAGATTTTAAAAGAACAGACTCCATACGTTCTTATTTTCAGTAAAAGAAATCTTACCAAATCTTTAGCAGCTCAAGAAAACAGACAACATAAACTTCTATTATAACAAATACTTTTAAACATATATTTAAGAAAATAAGTATCAGGAAACACAAATACAGAAAGAAAAACGTAGTGATTAATGCACATAAATTCAGAAATGCACTGCTGACAATATCAAATATAGGCAAACATAAAACACATTTCGTCATTAACAAAATATTATCTTGAGGGAAAAACTAATCGAAACAAAATAGTAGTGACAAAGGCAATGGATGATAATGCACACCTGAACATTGCTTTCCTCCATCAGTATCTCCTTAGCCTTGTCACATAACACCCGAACCTAATTCATAAAAATATATCAAGAATAAGATCAGGAAACAATAACTGCAGAAAAGAAAATTGATTACTATCTAAAAGGATGGGTGAGTAACCATGAGTTCTCGTAAGCCATAAATGAATAAGTTAACAACTATGAAGGCTGTAAAAAAAAATAGCCTAGTCGAAGCTGTAACGCACAGTAGAGGCATGTGAGGAGGGGGGAACTCATCAACTGAAGAGGGCTACTAATTTCTACAAAAGATTAAAATAAAATCATTACACTTGATGACTTCAAAAGAATAATTATTTTAGTATAATTCGAAGAAGTTCCCTTCACTTCCATCAGCACAGGGAGTTATAAACGGGCAGTATATCCATCTCCCTCAAAAAGACACATTAGTTTTTCTTCTTTTGTTTTTTTCTTTTTGATTGAAAATACATCCCATGTAAAGACAAAAGATTGAAGAAACAAAAAAGAATCCTACAACCATATGCTCGTTGCCTTTCGAGGTGTATGCACAGGCACAAAAGGCATGCAAGTCAATAAAGGTTTGCTTTTGCAGTGCCTTGGCGCCTAAACACACAGCTGGACAACCAAGAAAACTGAACAAATAAGATATGATGCTACAAGCAAGAGTTAGATTAAAAACAACTCAACTTATTGCACCATAACCTTTTAAGAGGGTCAAAAGCCCACCCTAACCAAGGTTTCTTGTGTAAAATCCTTACTCGGAGAAGCACAAGTGTAGCCAAATGTATCAAAGAGGCAACACAACCACTTACTAAATAAAGGTTGTAAGAACCCTCTAACAACATTTGCCGAGGCTATTAATTCTTAATCTCAAAAACCAATTCTTTAGCCAATTGATGATAGTTATTACACTAGAATAAAATTAAGGAACTAAAATCAATTCACTATTACTAAACTATACCTCCAATTATTGGGAAATGAAACCAAACAAGAAAATGGACAAACAAAATGGATCAATATCAGTAAAAGCAAGCAAATAAAAGTCCTACAGCAAAACAAAAGGATCTGATCTAATATCCAGAAAAATACTCAAGAAAAAATTATCGATGGAAAAGGCCATAGATCAAGCCGTAAATCAAGAAAAATCTAAACAGATCCATTTCATTTTGGAATGAAAAAGAAATACCTCTTGCTCCGATATTGGCTTGCATTGCATCAGCTGTGCAATCTGTTCGTCCAGGTTCCCACGGGAGTTAGAACCCACAGAAGACTCCATCTTTCTTTTATTCTTCCTAACCCTAGATTCCCAAAATTTCCCAAATTATTATTTTTAAATTTTAAAAAGAAACCCCAAATTTTTTTGTCAGAATGAAAAACCAAAGAGGAGATATTTCTAATTTTCTGGAGAGAAAGGACGGAAGAGAAGGGAAGTGATGCTGATTAGCCCAATGTTTATTGAAGAGAGAGAGAGAGGCAGAGGCTTCTGTTCTTCCCTTTTTGTTTCGATCACTCACTCCTCTTAACAAATATAGTTTTCTTTTTTCTTTTTTTTTTCGGGTGGTGTCGAAATTAGCGAGTGGAAATAACAGACAAATCATGATGAAGGTGGATTTTGTGGTGGAGGGTTTGGATAAAAGCGTGTTCCTTAAGATTGCAAGAGGCGCGTGTGAACTGCGCTTTTGTGATTGAATCCGTCGTAGGAAGGATTTTTGGGAGTAATCGAAGGGCATAGAGATAATTGCGAGGGAGAGCCGAACCCAAAGAAAACGAGTACGCATGATTTTCACCCTTCTTTTTAAGGTCCCAACGGCTTTGTATCTAATAGAAGAGAAAATCTTGTGTTTAATTAATTTTGAGTTCGAGTGGAGCGGATTTAGTGGGATTAAAATTGTTTAGAAATTTATAAATTATAAATATTTTTTATAATTTTAAATTTAAATGTAATAATGAATTTAATTTTTATCTAATTAAAAATATAACAAAAATATTGAAATTAAAATTCAATACATATTCATATAAATATAAAGTAATACATTTTAATATTTTTATTACTTGACAAGGATTATGTCTTTTTTTAATTTTCTAAGATATTTGGTATTTGTTGTGTATAAAATAATAAGAAATGAAAAAAATAAAAAAAAATATAAAAAATAAAAATAAAAGAGGGTGTCACGTGGCGCGTGCAAAATGCGCCACGTGGCATGGGAGATACTCTCCCGCACAGTGGCGGGAGACTACTCTCCCGCACAGTGGCGAGAGAGTCTCTCTCATGTTGGCGGGAGACTACTCTCCCGCCAACGGTTTAAAGCGCGTCACGTGGCGCTTGAAGAACGTGCCACGTGGCGCGCATGGGAGCATTGGCGGGAGACTACCCTCCCGCCAAAGAGACTTATGCCTCATTTATCTTGGAGTCACGTGGCGCAAGGAGAGTGCGCCACGTGGCGATAATGGAAAAATCACATATTGAGGTTTTTAGACATTTTGACGCTTGAATATTTTTTATTTTTATTTTGTAAATATTTTATTATTGGATAAATACGTAATTAAAGTTGGAATTAACCCTTATAAAAAGGGGACAGGTATGATACATCAGGAGATCTCTATTTTTTTTCTTGCTTTACAGAAACTCTGTCAAATTCTCTGTCTGACTTAAGCATCGGAGTGCTTACGCAGGGAAAAACCCCTGCGTCCCTCTAATCATTTTTTTTATTGCAGAATCTTTAGTGGCACGTGGCATAAAAATTAAGGCGAAGACGTCAGCAATTCGACACCACTGTTTCGGGTAATAACAATTGGCGCCGTCTGTGGGAATCAGAACAAAAAGTCAGATTCTCTATCAAAATGGTGAGAACACGTTCGACAGCAGCAGCAAATCTAGGAGAAGAGAATTCTGTGAATCCTCTTGCTAGACCAGAGCGAGGACAAGAGCAGAATGAAGAAGGCGACAGAGTTACCACAGTTTCTCTTGACGAATTTGAGGCTTTGAAGCGTCAAAATGAGCAGACTACTACGGCGTTGAAGGCGATGATTAATTTCTTCAAAGTTGCACTGTCACAGATTAGTTTGCCTCCGGAGGTGCAGCAGATAGTAGGGGAAAATGTAGCGAGGCAGACTTACGAAAGAGGCCAACCCTCTGTGGTGGCGAATGCGGGACGAGGAGAACGGGGGAGGAATACTGCTGTCGCGCTGATGAATACTGCCGCAGGTCTGGGGATGAACTCTGCCACAACTCTGGTGGAAAACACTGCAACAGCTACAGAGGACAACTCTGTCGCAACTCTGAGGGCAACGACTGCCGCAACTCTGGGGGCAAACACTGCCGCAACTCTGAGGGCAAACACTGCCGCAACTCTGGGGATAAACTCTGCCGCAACTCTGAGGGCAAACACTGCCGCAGGTCTGGGGATAAACTCTGCCGCAACATTGGTTGAAAACACTGCCGCAGGTCTGAGGATAAATTCTGCCGCAACTCTGAGGACGAACACTGCCGCAGGTCTGAGGGTGAACTCTGCCGCAACTCTGGTGGAAAACACTGCCGCAGCTACAGAGGACAACTCTGCCGCAACTCTGAGGGTGAACATTGCCGCAGGTCTGAGGCGGATGAACTCTGCCCCAGAGTATAGGAGGCAGACTTTTGTCGCAGAATTTGAACGACCTGACTTCGAAGTTCGAGGATCTGGGGAGCGACAGAGACAGAGTACTGGACAGAATAGTCATGACTCCCAAGAATATTTAGAAGATCCAAGGTCGAATTACGAACTGGGGGGTGCAGGAAGAAGGGACACAGTGCAGGCTCCTAGAGGGAGGGAAACTGTGAACGATGAGGAGAGCCGGGGAGCAGACCGTGAGCGAAATCCCCGCAACAGAGGAAGAATGGATTCTTCCTACTCAGACTCTTCTAGTGCCGAAGAAAGGGAAGCACACTCGACCCGAGGCTCGAAAAGTGTTGAGAAAATCATTGAAAGGATTCTAGAGAGGAAGAAGTTAGTGTCTCCTGAAGAAAATCAGAGAAGAAAAGTCCCGTTCAGTACAGCGATAATGAGAAAATCGCTGCCCCCAAAGTTTAAGATGCCACAGATAACAACATATGACGGGAAAACTGACCCTTTTGACCATGTTGAAAATTACGAGTCGTTAATGTTACTACATGGATGGGAAGATGAGGTTATGTGTAGGGCATTCTCCCTGACCTTAACTAGCCATGCACTGAAATGGTTCAACAATCTACCGGAAGAGTCTATCTTGTCTTTCAATCAGCTGAGGAGTGAATTTCTGAAGGCATTTGCTATAAATAGCCAGAAAAGAAAGGAGGCCACTTATCTGCTAACCCTAAGACAAGGGAACAAAGAATCACTAAAAAGTTATGTCAATCGATTTCGTGATGCTACTCTTGAGATACGTGATCTACAAGTTGGGGTAACGGTAACAGCCATGCTTCAGGGGACCACATCTGAAAGGCTCCAAGAATCATTATCTTTGGATCAGCCAACGACCATCTCGGACTTATTCTCTAGAGCAAACAAATATATTGCTCAAGAGGAAGTGATGAAAATGATACCAACTCGGGATATGAAAGAAGGAAGGAAACGGGAAAGAGAGCCCGATTATAGAAATGTAGAAAGATCAGACAAAGCCCCAAAATTGAAGTATGATAATTACACACAATTTATTGAACCACCTGCTTCAATTTTAGCAGCGATAGAAAGAACTGGGATGCTTCAATTCCCCATGAGAGGTGAAGGAAACTTAGGACAAGATCATAGGTCCTACTGTAGTTTTCATTCTGCCTTTGGTCATACAACCGAGAGATGTCGGGAACTGATGAACCAACTTGAAAAATTGGCTAGAGAAGGAAAGCTAGACCGTTATGTATGGAGGAATGAAAGGATTCGATACCCCGTTCGTGGCAGAGGAGATAATAGACCGCGTGATAGACGCGACAATGATAGAGAAAATATGAGGAGAAACGAAGAAGGAGGAAATGAGGCAAGAATGGGAGAGCGTAGGAACCGACATATAGACAATGAACCAACAGGAGCCGCCATTCATGTCATATCTGGTGGAGAATACATAACTGGTAGCTCATCTGCTTCACGGAAGGCTTATGCTAGACAAGTGTACCAGGTCCATTCTATGATGAAAATAGCTGAAGACGAAGAAACGATTACTTTCACACCGGCAGATCAGAGAGATGTTATTATTCCACATGATGATCCTATGGTCATATCAGCAGTTGTGGCTAAACACCCGATAGGCCGAATTCTGGTAGATAACGGAAGCTCAACAAACCTTATCTATTGGGATTGTTTCAAAAAAATGAATTTGAGTGAAGACAGACTAAAACCCGTAACTACTCCCTTATTTGGCTTCACAGGAGAGAAAGTAAAGGTGGTAGGGTCAATTGAACTACCTGTTACTTTGGGTGAAGATCCTAAGAGTGTTATAAGACAGGTCTTGTTCATGGTGGTCAAATCAACGTCTCCAGCTTACAATGTTATTCTCGGACGGCCATTATTGAGTGATATGAGAGCCGAACTCTCCCCATGTTACTTATTGATGAAGTTCCCGACTCCCAGAGGTGTGGGGCAAGTTCGAGGAGATCAAAGAAAAGCAAGAACATGTAATATCGCATCAACAACAGGCAAGGAAGTTCAAAAAGAAAAAAAAAAAAAGAAACCCTTACCATCATTAGGGTGCCTAAGCCATCACCAATGCTTGAAGGAAGATGAAAAGTTCGTAAGACAAGAGGATAACGAAAGACGTGGAATGCTAGCCACTCAATACCATATTGGCAATAGAATTTTAATTTCTCGATATTATTTTTTGTTTTTTATGTTATTAAACCATGTTCAAGGACTTAATTTGGATATATTCCATATTGATATTTCTTATTGAGAATTTTGATTATTGACATATGACTAAAAATAAAAAGACTTTAAGGTCTTGGGTTCGAACCTCTAAAGACGCGATAAAGCCGTGAGGGCGGAGCCTGAGGGCAGGGCCCAAAGCGGACAATACGGTTGAGTGGGTCTCCTACCGGCTGAGCTAGGATGGACCAACAACAAAACGCGCGTTTTGTTGTGGCGTCTACCTCAGCCGGTAGGAGACCCACTCAACCGTATTGTCCACTTTGGGCCATGCCCTCAAGCTCTGCCCTCACGGTTTTATCGCGTCCTCAGAGGTTCGAACCCAAGACCTTAAAGTCTTTGTTCTGACAAAGATGATACCAATTCTTCTAATAGAACAATTGGTATCATTTTTGTCAGAACAAAGACTTTAAGGTCTTGGGTTCGAACCTCTGAGGACGCGATAAAACCGTGAGGGCGAAGCCTGAGGGCAGGGTCCAAAGCGGACAATACAGTTGAGTGGGTCTCCTACCGGCTGAGGTAGACGCCATAACAGTATTAAATATATAATTATATATCAATGATTATGTAATACTTAATTTTTTAATTGAGCCAAAATTAAAAAAAATCTATAATCTTTAAATTAAATAAGCTGTCAAAAATAAAAATAATAAAGAAAGTGTTTTTTTCTTTGCTTGCCATGCCATCTTATTGAAGCAGATTTAGTGTTGGTTTTCATGTAATTTTTAAGTTAATTTTGATCAATTTTGAGACAGATTCATTTTAAGAGTAAATTTGAAAAAAAGATGAGCAGAAAAAACGAAAAAGAAAATTTTTAAATACACCACAGTTTTTACTCTTCACACTACATTTCTATTTATAATATTAAAACTACTAAAATGTACTTCATTAATTTGACATTTTTATCCTTACTCTTTTCGCTCATCCATCATTTAGTTACCAACCTACCAGTGAACATTCCTCAACAGTGTCCTCTCCATTGGTGGCGTCGTTTTCTCTATTGGTGTTGAGGTATTAATACTTTTTTAGAGTTCATGTTTCATTATTGTTTTCGCTACTGTCATCATTGCTGGTGTGGAGGGGTGGAACAGGGACAGGGAGCTGGATTGTCCAGGGCAGCGCGCGAGACAGCTGCAGCCATGGTGAAGCACGAGACTGGCTAAGCTCTCACTAATGTACCAATTATTGCCAATTCTCAGTCTTAAGACGATTATCCCGATTTTCCGACACTAAACTCCAAACAAGCTCATGCCGTCTGGTGAGTAATAGGTATCTGCCTCCTTGCTCTCCACCATTGGAAAAAGTGAAACAGGACTGAAGCTTACATAAAACAGGCGAACAAACGAAAAGAAAGATTGAAACTCATAAGACAAGTGGCTACTAGATCAACTAACTGAAATTCTTAAAAAAAAAAAAAAAAATCAGCACGGCCATGGCAATCTCGCGCATGGGATCTTGCGTGAGACTGCAGGCTTGCGCAATAGCAAATGCGCGAGGTTGTGGGTCTCGCGCATTAGCTATTACGCAAGGTTAAGCCTTGCGCGTAAGCTTCCTAATGCCAGGCCTGGCAAGCGCTTCATTGTTCAACAACTGCGTTGACATCTAAATTTGGAATGACACTGGGCATAAACCCTTTAAGAAATCAAAACTCTTACTCTTACCCTCTCATACTTCTCTGTTCATTATCAGGTCTTGGAATGAGATGCCACTTCCCTTGTAATTGGACATCCATGATGAAATACTATAAGGAATTACATGATTTTCAACCGTATTTATGCTTTTGCTTTTATTTGTGGCATCATGACCTTTAAAACCCCAAGCTGCTTCGCCTTGGAGCAGAAGAGAAGAAGATGAAAAGCAACGTTGAAAGAAAGGAATTGCTGAGTGTTTATGAGGCTATTAGTGTCTTTTTCATAAAAGGGTTTTTTGTCCTATAAAAAGTTGAAGCAGAAAGAGTAAAAAATAGGGTTAATTTAGAAATTCTCAACAAAAAAATTATTAAAGAGTCCCAAAGCTGAATGCATGTATTCCAAGTATGATTTTAGCTTTTGCTGCTTTTGTATGTTTTGGCCTCTAGAATCTTCTCTTATTTTCCCCTGTTTCTCTTTCCCTCTCTTTCTCTTTTCCTTTACCTCTCCTTTTACCTTTCCCTCTATTTCTCGTTCGAGAGGCTTTAAAGATTCATTAATATATTCTTTTAGGCTCTTTCATTCAGCTTAAGCATCTTATGAATCTATATGACGTTGTTTAGAAGAAATGGGTGAAGAGGATCGCTCAACATAAAGGTGTATTTTGTACCACCAAGAGGTCATAGAACTAGAAAATCGCTCTGTTTTAAATGTTTAGATATCCGTCAAACTCTCATGCTTAAAAGGTGGAAAAGTTTTTAACATATTTGTTTCCTTTTTTTCAAGAAATTTACTTTTTTTTTTTAATAAAGCCTTCAAATTACAGTTCTTCAATCAATGAAATTGCAAGAAAATCTACATGAGTACCCCTCAAATCTTCAAATTTTCAAACAAATACATCAAGAAGCAAAATATCTCAACAAAGTCAAGTTTAAGTGTCAAAATTGGCAGATTTAAACGGTTTCAAAATGAGGTTAGTAAAAAAGATAGCATGGAGCATGGTTTATGTCGTAAAGAATACAATCTCATGCTGAGTATGCATTAGACAAACCTTTTTTTTTTTTGGGTTTAAACAGATGGTTTTAACTCTCTATTTGAGCTAATTATTTTGAATTTTTTATGAGTTTTATATTAGTGTGGCCATATTTAAAGAAACAATGGGGGACCCAACTGCTGCTTCATAATTTTCCCTGCATAAATAAGAAAAAAAATCAGAGATGGTTTGTGAGAATCATGTTTTGAATACAATTATCGAAACCAGTTAATTAATTTAAAATGTTTTAAATGTCTGAACTCTTGAATTTTTAGTTTTCGGTATGGAGACTCGAACTTTCATACAAAGACATTTGAGAGCCATACAAAAGTGTGCAAACACACCTAAGAAATTCGAGGATAACGAATTATGGTGGAATATAGCCTCGGGTAAAAATCTGAACTTTTAAAATTACAATTTTGCCCTTAACTCGAGACTGGGCATAAGCGAGCTAATTAACCTAAATTGGGATTTAATACATGAACTCTTATTAAATGTTAAATACATTGAGTATCATAAATTGGTAATAATTATGGGAGTTCATGAATTAAAAGGAAAATGGAAAGTTGGACCCTAATACATGAGAATAGCTTAAAATTAGTAGATTTTTATTAAATGAGACTTGATTACACTTAAGCCAAACATTAAATTGATTAAAAGACAAATTTTTAACCTAATTAGAAGACCAAAATATATGCATAATAATAATTTACTAGTTCTTTAAATTTTAAAATTAATTAAAAAAATAAACCAAAGTTAAAAATCGGCTTTATGAAGAAAAAGAGTGTCAACCAATCTATCTTCCCCAAAAGAAACCTGACGCCCCTCCCATTTACTTTGAGAAGCTAAAAACCTTTGTCCCTTTTCCAAAATTTAAAATTTCTCCACCAAAATTTTGGAAAAAGAAAGAATCATTCTTAAAAATCCCTACCCCGAACCGGTTTCACCATTCTCTTTCTCATGTATTCTTTAATTTCGAGATTCAAGAGAGAAAGGAGGTTGAAATTTTGAAAATTTAAGGTTAAGGTTCGACCACTACCACAATTAGGATAAGTTGAATTCCTTTTTGGTTTAATCTTCACATATATAGTGTAATTTATCATTATAGGACTAAATAAGATATTAATTTGAGGATTGTTGTAGGAATTTGTCAAGACCCAAAACTATAAACTTTTCAGTTATTTATTGCGGAAGTGTAAAAGTATGAGCTACTTTTTTTCTATACATTGTTTGTATTGTGAGTACAGTTGTAACTATTTTTAGGTTTCGAACTACCTAGTTTAGTTTAAGGTATGAACTTAAGGTCTCAGTCTAACTTCTTAATAACTTTTGTAATCATTCCTTAATTTAATACACATCCCGACACATACACTGTAAAGTAACTGTCTGAGAAAGTACAGTTAAATAGTATAAGTAACTGTACTATTATGAACCGTGAAATCTCGAAGTGTTCATTTAGAAGCTGATACTGATATCATTGTCAATGCAACTCTGGTCTGAACCTGTGATGGAAATAAGAATGAGTGAGCTTTGGGGAAAGCTCAGTAAGTAAACCACACAAGTACAGAGGTAATAACCTATACGATACTGAATTTCTAATGCATGTCTATCGTATTTCCATTCGATCATTCTTTCTTATTTCTTATCCGAATCATAATCCGATACTTATCATATTTTAAAACAGACTTTATCTCAAACGTACTTTGCAGTTCGGAAACTTATCGATGATCACGCTTCTCTTTGGGTTTTTGGATTAGATCGTTATCTAGACACTGTCAAGTTTATCAAGCAATGAAATATTTTAAAATATCTTAATTAGCCATCAAACCTGACCATTAGAACTACTGATGGTTATAGGGGTTAAAATTTTGAAACATAGTCAAAAGCAGATAACCAAAACTTATAGTAGTCTTCATTCATCCTTCAGACACAATCATTCTCAAATCATATCACTTAATTCCAAATCATACCACATATCAGATATTCATATATCGAAACCATCACTCATTTAAAATATAACCATTGTCTGAAACTTATTATTCAGACTATAACTTGTATTCGAAGCTTATTACACTTCAAAACTTATCTTATTTCAAGACACCACCCGCACCCCACTACAGACTGATCCGGTGCTTCCTACCACACAGCCTCCAATACAAACCCAACTTGATGATAGAGATAAGGGTCGGATGAGGGACTTTCTGAAGATGAACCCACCGGCTTTTAGAGGGGTGAAAGATCCCGCAGAGGCTGAGGAGTGGCTAAATGAGTTGCGAGTCATCTTTGACTTCTTGGGATGCACCGATGCAGAAAAGGTCAGTATGGGTGCCTAAATGTTAAAGGGTCAAGCCCGAGATTGGTGGAACACTACTTAGGGTATATTGGCGTCTAGTGTAAGACCTAAATTTTTGTGTTATTTCTTTCAGAATATGTCATTTAAATATGTAATTATGATATATCGATCAATAAGGAAGAAATAATACAATTTCGAGTTTATCTGATGAAATTGGAAGTCGAAAAATTTTAAAATATCGAAATAAGAAATTGAGTAAAATCGGAATAAACCGAATGAAATTAGGTTAAACCGATTGAAAGTATGGACTCAGGACGCAAAAATATAGAGAGTTCAAGAAAGGAAGTTAGTCCGAAAATGATAACCCAGAAATCATCCCACAATGGAAATTTATCTCCGAAATAAAAAAAATTATATTTTCAGAGAAATAATAAAAATAGAATATGATGTACATATCTATCTATTTTTCGAAGAAAAAATTAAATAAAATATATGTACACGGGTTGTGGTACTATAATATTATTATAATAATATAAAATAATTGTTTGTTATTATTATAATAATATTATAATGAAATATATTAGTATATTGGGATATATTATATTATATTATAGTATAATATAATATAATATATACGTGTGTATATATATATATATATATATATATATATATATATAAAGAGAGAAAGAATCATAAAGTGGAAAAAAAAAAGTGAAAAAAAAAGAAACTGAAGAGAATCGCGAGGAACAGTGGACCGAACCCATTTCCACCGTTCCCTCACCACCGACGAGCAATGGCCGGTGAAGATGAGCGGGACGAGACTGGCGACGGACGACGACCTCCAAGCGACCTCCAGGCAGCCAGCACGCTTCGTGGAACGGCCGAAAAAGGCAGATCGGCGAGGAGAAGCCCGCGGGAAAGAAAGGAGGATTCGCCAGCGCCGACGACGATCTGGGCTGAGCCAAGCCAGGCGAAACTTCCCCAGGCCGAGGCGTACCCAACGGTGGCCGACCCACCCCTAGAACCGACCGTCAGCGCCGGCAACGACTAAGTCTCCACTGAACCGGATCAGACCGGTTCAGTGTGAAAGGGTTTGAACCAGTCTGAACCGGTTCAGTCAAAGGAGAGAGAAAAAATTGGAAAAAAAATTCAGTGTTATCCTTGCACAGCAGTAGATTACGAAAAAAATGGTAGGCGACGTGTACAAGTTTGAGCGGATCTCGACTTACGTGCCACCAAGGAAAGATTTAGCTTTCGAGAATACATCCAAAGCCAATTAGACTGCGCAATCCGAGGATATCGAGGAAATTTAATTCGCAGTCGACACATTTTTCAGGTAAGGAATTTATGGAAGCTATTAGAGATAGCTATACGTATATTTCTTACCTTCTGTATGCAAATAAATACTGTCGAGTATATAGATATGATTTACAGACGAAATTATACTGTAAAATTATTGAAAAAGCATAAATGCATAAAGTGCATGCTTTCAGTGTCGTTATCGTGAAAAGTTGTTTTACAAGTGTAGAATGATAGACTGGCTTAAGATTTTACTGTCTGCATTAAATTACACGTTTTTCAAAGTTAAGCGTGCTTGAGTGGGAGAAATTTCATGATGGGTGACTATCGGGAAATTACCCCTCTTGTTCTGTTTTGCACTATTTTTCGTGCTGAACTCGGTTTTGAGCACCGTTTTCACCGGAAGTGAGCCATCTATCAATTTTCTGTGTAAAATGGTGCTAGAGCCAATGTGGTACTACTCGTTATCCAATTTGCTCGCACTTAGTTTTAAACTGAATTTGAGAATGAAATCGGTGTTAGAGCTATGTGTAAGCTGAGTGAGGCACTAAAGAGCTCGCACTGGGTTTTGAATTCATGCTGGAGTCGTCAGGTATTATTAAGTCTTTGTACTCTAACTGGCTCGCTGGTGAATTCCTAAACTTATGATGATTCTGAGTAAAACCGTGCTGAAGTCATCATGTGATGCTAGGTATTCTTGCATTGACCTGTTCGCACGAGGTTTTATGGATTTGATGTAGTGTGAGTACAAAACCGTGCTGTAGCCGTCGTGTGATGCTATGTGTTCTTGCACTGACCTGCTCGCATGTGATTTTGAGACATAGAAATGGATGATAGTGATACTGAGATGGTAGACCTCGAGATTACTCGGTCCCCTCAACTATATCACAATATATAAGGATCCTCGGAGTACACTGTACCGTGAGGTAAACCACGGAGTACGATGTACAGTGATATCTTAGTGATCTTAGTGAGCTGACGAGATGGTTGATCCGCCTCCCTAAGCATGGGATTCCCGCACACCTGATCCGTGATTGCCTAAAATCCAGTGACTATGGCCATATGTCCCCGTGATTGATATTAAATCCTAGCCAAGTCTCATTTATATTGATTTGCTGAGTGTAAAGTGTTTTCTAAGTGGGTGTTATGTGATTTGAAATGAATGTGTGCTATGTGAACTAAGTGAATTGAATAAGCTGTGATGTCCGGACCAGCCCAATCGGCCATGGCAATCCCTCAGGACCCATCAGACAACGATTGCTGTGACAACGGCCCATCACGCAAATTCATATTGTCCCCTCTGGCCGAGCCCAGCCCAAGCCTCAGGGTTTTGTTCCCTTCGGGGACAAATCCCCTCAGAACGCGTCCCCAAGGGTTCGAACTCAGGACATCATGCCTGATTCAACACCCCTGGTACCATTGAGCTCA
Organism: Firmiana major; assembly: GCA_033439115.1. NCBI lineage: Eukaryota > Viridiplantae > Streptophyta > Magnoliopsida > Malvales > Malvaceae > Firmiana > Firmiana major. The sequence goes on from CM065905.1 coordinate 49,845,488, forward strand.
CGAGCTCAATGGTACCAGGGGTGTTGAATCAGGCATGATGTCCTGAGTTCGAACCCTTGGGGACGCGTTCTGAGGGGATTTGTCCCCGAAGGGAACAAAACCCTGAGGCTTGGGCTGGGCTCGGCCAGAGGGGACAATATGAATTTGCGTGATGGGCCGTTGTCACAGCAATCGTTGTCTGATGGGTCCTGAGGGATTGCCATGGCCGATTGGGCTGGTCCGGACATCACATAAGCTTTCTAGCGAATTAATGTTTTCGCATAGATTGCTGTTATTTTCAGTAAATGCATTTGTTTTACAATGAGTTAAAGCATGCATAATGAATGTGAAACGTGTTCAATGAAAGTGAACACTTGTTTTAATGAATGATTTATCGAACTAAAAATGTTCGAATGAAATATTTTAAAGAAATGAGTGAAAGTGTTTGACAGTGAATGAAAACGTGGTTATTGCAATTATTGCACCGTTTTCAGTGTGTGTACTGTTTTTATAAGTATTAAAGTATACACTATCAGCATGTAGATAGTATGGTTATCTACCTACTTTCATATTTTTCTTACTGAGCACGTTAGCTCACCCCCTTATTTTTCACCTCCACAGATTCTGCACATTAGAGTGTGTTCGCTGCATTTATTCCTACTACCGTGCTCTCTAGTCCTCCAGCAGTATCGAGGTATACATATATGCAAATTTTGTATCTATTTAGTAATGTACAGTAACGTTATCTTTGTATTTGGGGATATATATAACAGAAACTGATGTAGATAACTTTGTTATAAAAAAATAAAATAAAAAAATCACGTAGTTTCTATATTATTTTATGCAACTCTGATAAGAAATGATTGAATTGATGAGAATGAGGTAACTGACATTGACTCACAACCCAACTAATAGAAGTGTGTAAGTCGCGAAAACGGGTCGTGACAGAGGTGGTATCAAAGCGGAGTTGGTCTGAAGTGAGTCAGTGCTAGTAATTAGGAAAAATATATATCCCCATAATACTGTGCATTATTTAGATACAATTGTGTATACCGAGCTGGATTTAGACTTAGAAACTTGTTGTTGTGTATGCAGGATGTCAGATAGACGTCGCAGTAGTAGAGGTGAGAGTTCGCGCTCTCATGGGCGTAGAGATGAGCCCTTGAGGCGCAGTGGGTCTAGTTCTGCTAGAGCTCCACCAGATTTTGGTGATACCACAGATACATGCATAGCGCAGTTAGAGCGGAGTGTAGATACTATCATGGGGTTGTTGACACAGGTGATGGCCGAGATTGAGGGTATACAGGGTACAGCCGATCAGACGAACCCTACTAGTCAGGCACCTGCTCTTGAGACACCTGCACCGAGACCTCGAGCTGCAGAGGCAGAGATCCCTGTACCCCCTCCAGTTCAAGACATTCCACCACCAGATCAGGACCCTGTAGTTCTACAATAGGTTGGTGGAGAGGGAGTTTATGACTGTGATTTGGGCAGATTGAGAGAGTTTCGAAAGTTCAGACCACCTTCGTTTAATGGGGTGAAGAACCCAGTGTTAGTTGAGCATTGGATATGCAGTATGGAGAAGCTCTACAGATTCTTCCATTGCTCAGACACAAAGAAGGTCACCTTTACGGCTTTTGTGTTAGAGGATGAGGCCGAACATTGGTGGATGGCTACACAGCCGATGTTGAGTGCATGACACCCGGTTGTGACATGGGATATATTCTTGGATGCCTTCTGGAGGCAATACATTCCAGCTGCTGCTCAGAGAAAGATGCAGATGGAATTTATGACATTGACTCAGGGGAACCGGACAGTAGATGAGTATGAGTCTGGATTCACATCCCTGGGCAGATATGATACAGTCACTATGAGCCTTGAGGACAGAAAGGTTCAAAAATTCCTTGAGGGACTGAGACCTTCCATTAGAGCTCGACTAGCTCCACTGGACATTACCACTTATGAGGAGGCAGTACACAGAGCTCAATTGTGTGAGCAAGATTATGAGTTACATGCGTCGAAATTGAGCAAGAGTGGTAAGGACAGAGATAGAGATCGGAAGAGGTCAGTTGATGATAGAGGGTTCCGAAAGGGCCGAAGGTTATTTAGTAAGGGGCCTAAGATTGAGGAGGTACGAGAGAGGCATGCGAAGCCTCTAGTGTATCTAGTTTTACCTCCAGCACCGAGGAGCATAGTTATTGGTGGACCTCGACCTACCACCAAGTCGTACAGAGTGTGTGGTAGATATCATGGGAGTAGGTCATGTCCGATATTGACTAGAGTTTGTTATATGTGTGGTAAGCCAAGGCACATAATACGTGATTGCCCGAAACTGGTTGAGACAGCCCCTCAGAAGGGCAAAGAGCCAGAGAGAGCCACAATTGATACACCTGTTCCTAAGAGGAAGGCCACAGCTGAGGAGAAAGGGAAGCAAGTTATTGGTCGTGGGTGAGTGTTTGCTTTGGAGCAGGCTTCTGCTGAGACTTCGAAGGATGTGATTAAAGGTACCATCCTAGTCTTTGATTTTAAAGCATTAGCATTAATTGATTCTGGTGCCACGCATTCATTTATATCGCCTACCTTTGCATGTAAATTGATAGAACATGTAATACCTGTACCTCTAGGTAGGATTTTGCTTATAAGCACTCCACTTAGAGAGAATGTAATGACAGAGTATGTATGCAAAGATTGTAAATTAAAAGTAGGGGAGAAGGATATGTCAACCGATCTCATCCTATTAAATATGAAAGATTTTGATGTAATATTAGGAATGGATTAGTTGGCTGCAAACCATGCTGTTTTAGATTGTTATGCTAAGACGGTAATGTTTTCCACCCCCGAAAAGTATCTTGTAAAATTTGAAAAGAAATGAAAGAGTATGTTAAGTTGCTTGATGAACAAATGACTTTACTAACGAAATGAATATTGATGTGTTTAAGGTTTTATCGCATACGTGGTTGATATGGATAAGGTATACCCGAAATTAGCTGACATCCCAATGGTTAGAGAGTTCTCTGATGTCTTTTCGGATGAGTTACCAGGGTTGCCACCAGACAGGGATATGGAGTTCTGTATTGATTTGGTGCCTGGTACTAAGCCGATATCCAAACCACCGTATAGAATGGCTCCAGTGGAATTAGAGGAGCTAAAGAAGCAGTTACAAGAGTTGTTGGATAAGGGGTTCATCAGACCGAGTGTTTCACTTTGGGGAGCACCGGTTCTGTTTGTGAAGAAGAAGGATGGGAGCCTCTGACTGTGTATCGACTACTAGTTGTTGAATAAGGCTACCATCAAGAATAAGTATCCCCTTCCGCGTATTGACGATCTGTTGGATCAATTGCAGAGAGCGCAGATCTTTTCGAAGATTGATCTGAGGTCTAGGTATCATCAGTTGAGGATTCAGAGTGGAGATGTGCCCAAGACAGCGTTCCGTACCCGTTATGGCCATTATGAGTTTCTGGTTATGCCATTTGGGTTGACAAATGCTCCTGCAGCGTTCATGGCTTTGATGAACGATGTGTCTAAGCCATACCTGGACAGATTCGTGATTGTCTTTATAGATAACATATTGGTGTACTCGAAGTCTAGGGAAGAGCTTAAGCAGCACTTGAGAACAGTGTTACAGACCCTTCGAGATAAGGAGTTGTATGCTAAACTCAGTAAGTGTGATTTCTGGCTGAGTGAGATATCATTTTTTGGTCATGTAGTCTCAAGAGACGGGGTGTCAGTGGATCCGTCCAAGATAGAGGCTGTGGTACAGTGGGATAGACCTAAGACAGTTACAGAGATCCGCAGTTTTTTGGGTTTGGCAGGTTATTATCGACGGTTTGTAGAGGGATTCTCTAAACTGGCTGCTCCGTTGACACGTCTCACTCGGAAGAATGTCGCATTTGAGTGGGATGATTAGTGTGAAAGTAGTTTCTACAAGTTGAAGCATCGACTAACCACCGCACCTATTCTCACCATACCCACCAGCTCAAGAGGTTTTTCAGTGTATACAGATGCCTTAGGACAAGGACTGGGCTGTGTGTTGATGCAGAACGGGAAGGTAGTCGCTTATGGATCCAGACAGCTTAAGGACCATGAGAGGAACTACCCGACCCATGATTTAGAATTGGCGGTTGTGGTATTTACATTGAAGATATGGCGCCACTATTTGTACGGTGAGAAATTTCAGGTGTTTACAGATCATAAGAGCCTCAAATATATATTTTCACAGAAAGAGTTAAATATGAGGTAGAGAAGTTGGATAGAGCTTCTGAAAGATTATGATTGCAAGATATTGTACCATCCGGGAAGGGCTAATGTTGTGGCTGATGCCTTGAGCAGAAAGAGCCTTGGAATAGTATCGCACATGATGGTCAGGGAATATGAGCTGCTTGAGCAATTTGCTCACCTCAGTTTGGATATGGACCCTCTTGATACTGACAGTGACTGTGTGATAGCTAGCCTACGAGTGGAGCCAGATTTGATTGACCGGATATGACAGGCTCAGCTAGCCGATCCGCTTGGTGATGATCGGGTGAGTTAGATTCAAAGGGGTGATGTGGCCGATTTCTTTGTGAGTGATGATGGCCTACTGAGGTTTAGAGGCAGGATTTGCGTTCTCGATGACCCTGAGTTAAAGAAAGTGATTTTGACAGAAGCTCATTCATCGAGGTATACATTGCATCCGAGGAGTAATAAGATGTATCAGAATCTCTGGAGAGTGTATTGGTGGTCAGGGATGAAGAGAGACATCGCAGAGTTTGTGGTCAGGTGTCTCGTATGTCAGCAGGTTAAGGTAGAGCATTAGAAGCCTGCGGGGTTATTGCAACCTCTACCTATACCGACTTGGAAATGAGAGCATGTCACCATGGATTTCATCATGGGATTACCGAGGACTAGAAGGAACCATGATGCTATCTGGGTCGTGGTGGATAGATTGACGAAATTCGCCCACTTTTTGGCCATGAAATCCACAGATACTCTAAGTACTTTGGCAGAGTTGTACGTACGGGAGATTGTGAGGCTACACGGTGTTCCAGTGAGCATTGTATCAGATAGGGATTCCCGCTTCACTTTCCACTTCTGGGAACACTTTCAGGAAGTTATGGGAACCCAGTTGAGTTTCAGTACAACTTTTCATCCTCAGACTGATGGTTGTCAGAAAGGACCATCCAGACATTGGAGGATATGTTGAGAGCGAGTGTTATGGATTTTGGAGGCTGCTGGGATGATCACTTGCCATTAGCCAAATTTGCTTACAACAATAGTTACCACTCGAGTATCGGGAAGGCACTATATGAGGCGTTGTATGGTAGAAGGTGTCGTTCTCCTGTTGGATGGGAAGAAGTGGGTGATAGGAAAGTTTTTGCTCCCGATTTAGTGCAGCAAGCCTCTGAGGTTGTTTAGTTGATATGTGAGAGATTGAGGACAGCTCAGAGCAGACAAAAGAGTTATGCTGACATGAGACGGAGGCCATTAAAGTTCACTGTAGGTGATTCAGTGTTCTTGAGAGTTTCTCCCTCGAAAGGGATTATGAGGTTCGGTAAGAAGGGTAAGTTGAGCCCTCGGTACATCGGACCATTTGAGATACTGGAGTGAGTGGGAGATAAGGCCTACAGGCTAGAGTTACCACCTGAGCTAGTAGGTATTCATAACGTCTTCCACGTATCGATGCTTCAGAAGTACCATCCAGATCCGACACATGTGATTCGATATGAGCCGTTGGAGCTCAATGATGATATGTCATATGTAGAGAAGCCGATCCGGATACTGGATAGGAAGGAGAAGGTGTTAAGGTCCAAGACGATTTTGCTTGTTAAGGTTCTTTGGCAACACCACACTTCAGAGGAGGCTACGTGGGATTTAGAGAGCCTGATGAGGGAGAAGTACCCTCGACTCTTCGAGGATTGACTTGGTTTTAATTTGGAGGACCAAATTTCTTAAGGATGAGGAAATGTAAGACCCGAATTTTTATGTTATTTCTTTCAGAATATGTCATTTAAATATGTAATTATGATATATCGATCAATAAGGAAGAAATAATACAACTTCGAGTTTATCTGATGAAATTGGAAGTCGGTAAATTTTAAAATACCGAAATAAGAGATTGAGTAAAATCAAAATAAACCGAATGAAATTAGGTTAAACCGATTGAAAATATGGACTCAGGACGCAAAAATATAGAAAGTTCAAGAAGGGAAGTTAGTCCGAAAATGATAACCCGGAAATCACCCCACAATGGGAATTTATCTCCGAAATAAGAAAAATTTTCGGAGAAATAATAAAAATAGAATATGATGTACATATATATATATATATATTTTTCGAAGAAAAAATTAAATAAAATATATGTACACGGGTTATGGTACTATAATATTATTATAATAATATAAAATAATTATTTATTATTATTATAATAATATTATAATGAAATATATTGGGATATATTATATTAGTATAATATAATATAATATAATATAATATAATATAATATAATATATATATATATATAAAGAGAAAGAATCAGAAAGCTGAAAAAAAGTGAAAAAAAAGAAACTGAAGAGAATTGCGAGGAACAGTGGATCGAACCCATTTCCACCGTTCCCTCACCATCGACGAGCGACGGTCGGCGAAGGCGAGTGGGACAAGACCGGCGACGGACGACGACCTCCAAGCGACCTCCAGGCAGTCGGCACGCGTCGTGGAACGGCCGAAAGAGGCAGATCGACGAGGAGAAGCCCGCGGGAAAGAAAGAAGGATTCGCCGGCGCCGACGACGATCTGGGTCGAGCCAAGCCAGGGGAAGCTTCCCTAGGCCGAGGTGCACCCAACGGTGGCCGACCTACCCCGGGAACCGGCCGGCAGAGTCGACAACGGCCAAGTCTCCACTGAACCGGATCAGACAGGTTCAGTGTGAAAGGGTCTGGACCGGTTCAATCAAAGGAGAGAGAAAAAAATTGGGAAAAAAAATTCAGTGTTATCCTAGCACAGCAATAGACTGCGAAAAAAATGGTAGGCGACGTGGACAAGTTCGAGCGGATCTTGACTTACGTGCCACCAAGGAAAGATTCGGCTTCCGAGAATACATCTGGAGCCAATTAGACTGCGCAATTCAAGGATATCGAGGAAATTGAATTCGCAGTCAACACATTTTTCAGGTAAGGAATTTATGGAAGCTATTAGAGATAGCTATACGTAAATTTCTTACCTTTTGTATGCAAATAAATACTGTCGAGTATATAGATATGATTTACAGACGAAATTATACTGTAAAATTATCGAAAAAGCATAAATGCATAAAGTGCATGCTTTCAGTGTCGTTATCGTGAAAAATTGTTTTATAAGTGTAGAATGATAGACTGGCTTAAGATTTTACTGTCTGCATTAAATTACACGTTTTTCAAAGTTAAGCGTGCTTGAGTGGGAGAAATTTCATGATGGGTGACCATCGGGAAATTACCCCTCTTGTTCTGTTTTGCATAATTTTTCGTGCTGAACTCGATTTTGAGCACCGTTTTCACCGGAAGTGAGCCATCTATCAATTTTTTGTGTAAAAAGGTGCTAGAGCCAATGTGGTACTACTCGTTATCCAATTTCCTCGCACTTAGTTTTAAACTGAATTTGAGAATGAAATCGGTGTTAGAGCTATGTGTAAGCTGAGTGAGACACTAAAGAGCTCGCACTGGGTTTTGAATTCATGCTGGAGTCGTCAGGTATTATTAAGTCTTTGTACTCTGACTGGCTCGCTGGTGAATTCCTAAACTTATGATGATTCTGAGTAAAACCGTGCTGAAGTCATCGTGTGATGCTAGGTATTCTTGCACTGACCTGTTCGCACGAGGTTTTATGGATTTGATGTACTGTGAGTACAAAACCGTGCTGCAGCCGTCATGTGATGCTATGTGTTCTTGCACTGACCTGCTCGCATTTGATTTTGAGACATGGAAATGGATGATAGTGATACTGAGATGGTAGACCTCGAGATTACTCGGTCCCCTCAGCTATATCACAATATATAAGGATCCTCGGTGTACGCTGTACTGTGAGGTAAACCACGGAGTACGATGTACCGTGATATCTTAGTGATCGTAGTGAGCTGACGGGATGGTTGATCCGCCTCCCTAAGCATGAGATTCTCGCACACCTGATCCGTGATTGCCTGAAATCCAGTGACTATGGCCATATGTCCCCGTGATTGATATTACATCCCAGCCAAGTCTCATTTATATTGATTTGCTGAGTGCAAAGTGTTTTCTAAGTGGGTGTTATATGATTTGAAATGAATGTGTGCTATGTGAACTAAGTGAATTGAATAAGCTTTCTAGCGAATTAATGTTTTCGCATAGATTGATGTTATTTTCAGTAAATGTATTTGTTTTACAATCAGTTAAAGCATGCATAATGAATGTGAAACGTGTTCAATGAAAGTGAACACTTGTTTTAATGAATGATTTATCGAACTGAAAATGTTCGAATGAAATGTTTTAAAGAAATGAGTGAAAGTGTTTGATAGTGAATGAAAACGTGGTTATTGCAATTATTGCACCATTTTCAGCGTGTGTACTATTTTTATAAGTGTTAAAGTATACACTATCAGCATGTAGATAGTATGGTTATCTACATGCTTTCATATTTTTCTTACTGAGCGCGTTAGCTCACCCCCTTATTTTTCACCTCCACAAATTCTGCACATTAGAGTGTGTCCACTGCATTTATTCCTACTACCGTGCTTTCTAGTCCTCCAGCAGTATCGAGGTATACATATATGCGAATTTTGTATCTATTTAGTTATGCACAGTAACGTTATCTTTGTATTTGGGGATGTATATAACAGAAACTGATGTAGATGACTTTGTTATAAAATAATAAAATAAAAAATCACACAGTTTCTATATTATTTTATGCAACTCTGATAAGAAATGATTGAATTGATGAGAATGAGGTAACTGGCATTGACTCACAGCCCAACTAATAGAAGTGTGTAAGTCGCAAAAACGGGTCGTGACATCTAGCCATGAGGTGATTAGCTGGGAGATGTTTCAATCGGCATTTAGAACCTAGTATGTGCCAAGAGCTGCCCAGAGAAGGAAGCAAGCTGAATTCCTAAATTTAACTCAGGGCAATATGTCGGTTGATGATTATGAGAGCCGATTCACCACTCTACTGAAGTATGACCCGAAGACTCTTAAGGATGAAGAGCTCCGTACAGAGCGATTTGTGTATGGATTGAGACCCATCATTAGGGACCGATTGATAGGGCTCTGTATCACTGAGTTCAAGGATGCTCTGAGGCGAGCACAAGAAGTGGAGAGGGGACTAGAGTTGGTACAGTCCCAAACTGGGTCCCGAATTTTGACTGGGGACAAAAGTAATCGACTCGTGACCTCCCACACAGACTTTCAGAGGAGTTCTTTGAAGAGGAAACAATTTGAGGGACTGAGGGGAAGAGTTGACAGACTTAGGATTCCTCCCATTATTAAAGAGACCCCTCGAGGTGTCAGACCCGATGTTAGAGTCAACAGAGATTGTGGCAGATCACATGAAGGAAGCTGTCCTAGAAACATACAAGGATGTTATAGATGCGGGGACATGGGCCACAAAGTGAGATATTGCCCGTAACCACAGAAGCCACATTCTTCGGAGCCTCCTAGACAACATCCACAAAGGACGATTCCCCAGAGACGGGCTACGACTGTTATAAGGGCAAGAAGTCGATCACAGAGGGATGTGTGTTTGCCTGGATAGGGAAACTGCAAACACTTCGTCCGAGACCATACGAGGTACACTTGTCTGTAATCATGAGGCTCATGTGTTATTTGATTCGGGATCCAAGCATTCTTTTATTGATGTACAATTTGCATGTAAATTGAATTTGAAGTATAAATCTTTAGATTTTATTCTACATGTAAATACCCTCATGCGTGAGTCCCAGAGGACTGCTATGGTATGTAGGAGTTGTGAGATCAAGGTGGGAGATAGGGTGATGTTAGCAGATCTAGTGTTATTAAACATGTGTGGTTTCGATGTGATTTTGGGGATGGATTGGTTAGCAACCAATCGTGTGAGTTTGGATTGCTGCAATAAGATTGTAACTTTCTCCATACCTGAAAAGTTTAGTGTATGTTTGAATGATTAAAGAATAAAGATAGGTGAAGTTTATTATGAAATGTTAAGAGATGATTAAATCACTATAAATATTGATTGAATTATTGATGTGAAGGTTACATCGCACTCATCTCTGATATGAGTCGAGAACATCCGAGGGTAGAGGACATATCGATAGTATGTGAGTTTTCAGATGTATTTCCAGATAAATTGCCTGGCTTACCACCGGAGAGAGAGCTGGAGTTCACTATTGATTTAGTGCCAGATACTCAGCCAATCTCTAAACCTCCCTATAGAATGGCATTGGTCGAATTGGAAGAACTAAAGAAACAGTTGCAAGAACTGCTTAACCAAGGTTTTATTAGACCTAGTGTGTCACCATGGGGAGCTCCGATGTTGTTTGTAAAGAAGAAGGATGGTAGTCTGAGGCTATGTATAGACTACAGATTGCTGAGCAAGGCTACGGTGAAGAACAAGTACCCCCTTCCAAGGATAGATGATTTGTTTAATCAGCTGAGAGGGGCCTTTATCTTTTTCTAAGATTGATTTAAGATCGGGCTATCACCAGTTAAGAATCGAGAAAGAGGATGTTCTAAAAACGGCCTTCAGAACTAGGTATGGCCACTACGAGTTCTTAGTGATGCCCTTTAGTTTGACGAACACCTTAGTTGCTTTTATGAGTTTGATGAATGAGGTCTTTAGAGACTATCTGGATCAGTTTGTGATAGTCTTCATTGATGATATCCTTATGTATTCTCGATCTCATGAGGAACATGCACAACATTTATGGATCGTGCTACAAGTACTCAGAGATAAGTAGTTTTATGGGAAGATCAGTAAGAGTGAATTTTGGCTGGATCAAATACCTTTTCTTGGTCATATTATATCTAGAGATGGAGTGTCAGTTGATCTGTCTAAGGTAGAAACTGTACTTAATTGGGAGAGACCGAGGACAGTTACCGAGATTCAGAGTTTCCTAGGGTTGGCAGGGTATTACAGAAGGTTTGTTGAAGGATTTTTCAGAATTGCCGCTCCTTTAACTAAACTCACAGGTAAGGAGACTCCTTTTGTATGGTCTGAGAAGTGTGAGAGAGTTTCCAAGAGTTAAAGAGAAGACTAACGACGACACCTGTGTTGACTATCCCAAATGGACCCGGAGGCTTTGCAGTGTATAGTGATGCCTCTCAACAAGGATTGGGGTATGTGCTCATGCAGCATGGGAGAGTAGTCGCTTATGGTTCGCGACAGCTAAAGGATCATGAACGAAATTACCCCACTCATGATTTTGAGTTAGCCGTAGTAGTATTCGCATTGAAGATTTGGCGGCATTACTTATATGGGGAAATGTTCCAAATATTTACTGACCACAAGAGCCTAAGATATATATATTCGACCAGAAGGAGTTAAACATGAGACAAAAGAGATGGATGGAACTCCTTAAAGATTATGATTGTGAGATACTTTACCATCCAGGGAAGGCGAACGTAGTGGTTGATGCCTTAAGCAGGAAGAGTATGGATCAAAGAATGGGATTTGTTGGAATAGTTTGCTGGACTTAAGATCAGAGTTGAGGAAGTAGAGGTTGGATTTATGGCTAGCCTGCGGATAGAGCCCGATATTATGGATCAGATAAGAGTCGGGCAGCGAAATGATCAGAGGCTATTGGACACGGTTAACCAAGCTGAACAGACATCATAGTCGGATTTCATAATCAGTGATTATGTGCTATTGATGTTTAAGGGTCGGATTTGTGTTTCGAATGATGATACCCTGAAGCAACGAATACTGAGAGAGTCTCACTGCTCTCGATACACCATGCACCCAGGAAGTACCAAGATGTACAAAGATTTAAGAAGGGTGTATTGGTAGAGTGGTATGAAGCGAGACGTGGCAGAGTATGTGGCCAGATGTTTGGTATGCCAACAAGTGAAAGCTGAGCACAAGAAGCCCGGAGGAGTACTTAAACCTTTGCCTGTGCTTACATGAAAATGAGAACATATCACCATGGACTTTATAATGATATTACCAAGGACCCGTCGAGGTCATGATGCAATATGGGTGATAGTGGATAGACTAACGAAGAATGCCCACTTCCTTGCCATCAAGAGCACAGATACATTAAGTACATTAGCTGAGTTATATGTTAGAGAGATAGCTAGACTACATGGGGCTCCAGTGAGTGTTACCTATGATAGAGATTCCTGGTTCACCTCCAGGTTTTGGACTTATTTTCAGGAGGCCATGGGATCTCGATTGAATTTCAGTACCGCATATCATCCTTAGACTGATGGTCAATTCGAGCGGACTATATAGACCTTGGAGGACATTTTGAGGGTGTGTACGATGGATTTTAAGGGATCATGGGATGATCACCTGCCCCTAGCTGAGTTTGCGTACAACAATAGCTATCATGCGAGTATTTGTATGGCATCTTATGAGGCTCTGTATGGTAGGAGGTGTAGATCCCCTATAGCATGGGAAGAAGTGGGTGACAAGAAAGTAATTGCTCCCGAGCTCGTCGAACAGGCAATATAGAATGTGAAGATCATTTGTGATAGATTACGGGCCGCTCATAGTCGACAGAAGAGTTACGCAGATATACGTAGATGGCCATTTGAGTTTCCAGTTGGAGATTCTGTGTTCCTTAAGATATCTCCAAGTAAGGGTATCATGCACTTCGGGAAGAAAGGGAAATTGAGTCCTCGATATATAGGACCGTTTGAGATTTTGGAGAGAGTGGGAGATGTTGCCTACAGGTTGGCCTTACCTCCGCAGTTTTTCGGTATACACAATGTCTTTCACGTATCCATGTTGAGGAAATATAATCCAAATCCCACCCATGTTATTGAGTATGAGGCATTGGATATTCAAGGGGATATGAGTTATGTGAAAGAACCCATCTGAATACTTGACAAAACGAAAAAAGTACTTCGGACGAAAAGGATTCCATTGGTTAAAGTCCTCTGGAAACACCACTCAATGGAGGAAGCAACTTGGGAACTAGAGAGCCTTATGAGGGAGAAGTACCCTCAGCTATTTAATGGGTTGAGTTGAATTTGGAGGACCAAATTCTCTTAAGGAGGGGAGGATGTGAGAACTGTAAATTTTATAAGTTTTGCTAAGTGAGGATTGTAATTTGGTGAATTTAATTATGATATGTTGATGTACACGCAAGTTTTAAATTTAATGAAGTATAAGGAGATGAAGTTTTTAAGTCTTAAATGTGCATGGATTGAAATATGGCCTATGAAGTAGATTATGGTGAGTTTTGCACTGAGTTTCCTATAATTGATGCAGTAGCAGAATCTGTGAAGGTGAGATCAATCTCCAAGGATGAGAGATTGATCCCATAGCTCTAAAATGCAAAAAACGTGTAAAAACAGACAGGCAGATCGATCTCATAAGGAAGAAGATCGATCTCATAATGCCTCTGCCTAGAACAGATCGATCTTGTCACGTGGGCAGATCTCTCTCCTTAACTCTCGGCTTGGAAGAGATCGATCTCTACCCTCTAGCAGATCGATCTCCAGTTAGTCTTTCATAAAGAACAGATCGATCTTCACCCTCGACCAGATCGATCTTTTAGTTGTTGAGGGAGCAGTTTGGAGTAGTTGAGGGAGCAGTTTGGAGTAGTTGAATCAAGCATAGATCGATCTCTTTCAAGACCAGATCGATCTCATAAACCCTTTTTATATAAGAAACACGAGACTCTTGCCTGGAAACCGAGCCCTTTCATTTCCAAACCTAAACCCTCACCATTTTCACCCAAACCAAGCTTTCTCTCTCTAAGATTCACCCTATTCTAGATAAAATTAGACAAAAGGGGCAAGAGACAAAGTTGTTCCTCTTGGTAAGGAGAACAACATACTAGAAAATCAAAGGTGGGCTTGAGCAAAAGGAAGAGACAAGTGTTCTACAACTTGGTCAAGAGAGGATAAGCTAGGTAAGCTCACAAGATCCTTGGTTTAAGCATTGTCATTGGGTATATTTGTGAATTAATGCACATTTATGTTTAGATATTGGGTTAGAGATGTTTAAAGCATGATGAAACCAACAAATGGGCTTAGTTAGAGAATTTAACGTGGATATTTTGTAATGGTTATCAGTTAACCAAAATATTGAGTTAGAATGGGTAAGAGAAAGAGATGAAAAATGAAAATGAAAATGAGGTATATTGATGATTTAATGATGTGTGTGGACAGCTCAAAAATCCAACGCGGGAAACGAGGCTAGTCCGAGAGCTGAGGATATTGTGGCATGCAAGGTACAAGAGGTAAGGGAAATAAACCATTTGTGCTTGTGAGTTTTCTAGTGAATGAAAACATTTTAAAAGCATGAAAAAGAGTTGAGTGTTTTACCGGTTTGAGCTCGAGTTTTGATATGATTTGTGTAATTGTGAACACATATGCTTTATAAGCAAAATGAGTTTTGTGATAACCACCATGAGCTCTACGTGAAGGTAAAACGATTTTATATACAACAATGTCATGTTTTTACTGTGTGAGTGTTTTGCCGATTTGAGCTCGATTTGATGAGTTTTGTGTAAATGTGAACACAATGTGTTATAACTGAAATAGGTTTTGTGATAACCACTAAGAGCTCTACGTGAAGGGAAAACGATTTTTACTGAGACTATGACTTGTCATGAGATTGCACATCGGGCTTTGCTCTTGTAGCATGTAAGGCTGAGCTGTGCTCCAGTAGCATGTAAGACCGACGCATCCGTCCTAGTGACGTGAGATGACCCCGCTCCACGGTAGCGATGGGTGGCATTGCTTTGATAGCATGTAAGGTAGGGCCGTGCTTTGATAGCATGTAAGACCGATGGCTATACGACTCTGATCAAGTCTATAGCGAACCATGGCTATGTGTGTGTATTATTGTCGACGAAATCCCTCGATTGGGGATGTCCGCCTAGGGGACGAGTTCAATCGTTTTGATGTGTCGTGACGTTGATTTCATATGAGTTTTATAAATGCCTAGTCTCGATTTCTGTGATGATGATGTGAATTTTACTACTGTGAATTATACCACGCTATGAGATTTGATATAATGGGATTGGTGATTTTTATCATGTGCTTTATGATGATGCCATTGTTTTACACAGTTATTTCTATAACGACTTGCATGCTCATTATTTTCCATCATATTGTGATTGTGATGATGACTTTCATAACTTCCCTTATCCTCCTTATTGAGCGTTTTGAGAGCTCACCCTTTTCTCTCCCCCTCTAGATTATTTGAAGTAAGGGAGATAGCCTGCAGTGTATGTGATATAGGTTGGTGGAAAGGTTCTCCCCAGGCTATCACTTGTACACGCTTAAGGTATAATTCAGTTCATTTTGTATCCAGACAATGTTGTAATATAGACGCTTGTAATGAGTAGTTTGAGATGTAATTAGGTTGATATGAAAGAGATGATTTGAGACTTATGGGTTGATTCTTTTGGGATTTATGTAATTAATTTCATTAAGTATGAGTTGTATGATCTTGGGTATAATGACTAGTGTTAAAACGTAAGTGAGCACAAGACACTGTACATGAATACACCCAGAGTTGTTAGTTTTGTTTTAAGAAAAATTTTAAATTAGCCATATTTTCTGCGTTTTCGGACTGTCACATGTATTAACGTTTTTATATGATTTGTAGTGAGAATCATCTTTAGTAGGTGATCTTAGCGCTCGACCAAATCCGGCTTTAAGCTGAAACAAATACTTTGGGTAAGTTAATCTTATGTTTGCAAGTAGCTAGGTTCACTTTGACAATACACTGGAATTTGGGATTGAATGTGATGATAATTTTGATTTTACACTGGAATTGGGATTTGTCAAGACCCATCCTAACTTAACCAAAAATCATAACAAATTTTTCGCATTTTTAACTTACATTTCCTCTCTTCAATGGTTGGGCTGTGATTCGATGTTAGCTTCCTCGCATACCATATCATCCATTATCATACATACATGTCAATATACTGTTACTGACTGTAACTTCTTTTATAATACATATGAGATCATATAAAATCTGATATAAAAACATTCCCCATAATATATATCGTATACATTACTGTGCTGTTTCTATGTTTAGATACAAACCGTACAGAACATGTATACCTGTCGATCGATAGGAAATAGTAGCAGACACAGGAATACTATCCCTCAAAAGCTCTCACTCTACTGCTGATGCTCTGTAGAGAGATGTAAAGAAAGGGGGGTGAGCATTCAATGCGCTCAGTAAGGAAATCAGGCAAGCAAGTAGACATCTACACTGTCTACTCAAAATAATGCTATGCCTCAAAATGTTATTTCCTTAACTTATTTTCAAAGCATGTCTTTTAAATATATATATATACTTGTACAGATTAAATCTCATGTACATAAATCATGTTTTCTTTCTTAAATGTAAGCATGTAGTGCAAAACAATGCATCTTTATAATATCACAATACCTTTAGATAAATCATGCCATGTATATTTAAATCACAGTGAATATGGCATTTAAATCATTTACAACACAAAATCGGAGTCTGACCCATCCCTCAGGTCTATCCACAATTAAATCAGTCAATCAGGTGATATATCATGTGAGACTCTGTGGTGAAAATGTAAATAGTATCCTGGACTATGATCATATCCGATAATGGTGATCCCAGGCAACACAGTACTCGGTGTGCGGGGCATCACTGCTGCAACGGGAGGGGGGTCAGTCCATCACAACCGCCAGCTATATCCTCCTCAACTCCACAACACCACGCAGCACAGTGTACTCCATGCCACATGCACGGTACAACGTACTCCATGGACCCTACATCACAGTCGGGGTGCCTGCTATAGGTCTTAGCCCTCAAAACCATGGAATATCATACCACATCTCTAAATCCTCATGCGACCCTCTCATAGTGTGACACTCAGTCTACATGAGGAAATCAAGCATGGTTTTCAACATGTATTATATATCACATACAGTGCGCGCCTTTGAGCGCGACTCACAGTCGACACTCCGCTCAAACACTATTTCACATCACAAACTCAACTCTAGTGCGAGTAAACCTCCAGCAACTAGGTCAATGCATAGTTCATGTTTCAAATCAAGTACAAGCAATAGCTCCAGTACCATGCTATGCACAAAATTCATCAAATCAAGTACGAGCAATAGCTCAAGTACTATGTTATGTATCTCATGTAAAATTTGAGTATGAGCTAATCGCTTCAGCACTCTCTCATTCATAAATCACATAAAACTGAGTACGAGTAATAACTCCAGCACTCTATCATGCATGTCATGAAAATCTACTGCGAATCATAATCCAGCACTAATGTATGTGGAAAATATATGAAATCCAGTGCGAGCTGTGCTCCAGCACGATTTATTCTCACATAATATGATAGATGGCTCTTTAAAAAAAGGATGGTTTACAAAATATCAAAATCAGCACTGTAAAGTGTGCTTAATTCACATCAACCTTAAAATCATTAGTGCATCTATTTATTCTTCTGCTAAACATCAGTAAAACACTCAAAATGATGGTTTCCATACTTTTTACAACTTTTCATAAAAGTTGACTTTTTGACTAAATAGGGGCAAAATCGTAATTTGCCACTATCGGGTGATAATAATTATTATTCACTTTCTCTCACCCTTAAAGTTTTTAAGTGAATGTAAAAGCAGACGAAAATACGTGCAGGTATCTCTAACTACTCACAAAAGTCCCTTCCCTGCAATCACTCGAGAAATTTCGCTTTCTCAATGCTGCTCGATCCAGCAGTCCGATTTGCTTCCCAATACTCTCTGGAGCTGCATATAACCATTTATCAGGTTAATTACACTTTTTCTACTGTATTTCACATTAAATACAGTCTATTTCCCTTAATGGGCTTTAATAAACCTTAATGGGCCTAACTATGCCTTAAGCCCATTTCCATTTTACTATTCATTTTCGTTGGGCCTATTGGGCTTGTGGGGCCTACCAACTCTTATTGGGCTTGTCCTAGACCCATTACATCACATTGGGCCTAAAATATTTAGGCTTGGCCCATTGGACCTCTCAGCCACATGCCATGGCCGAGAGCTCTCTATGCCATCGGTCACACCATGGCATGCCGACCATGTCCCTTTCCTTAGCTAATTCATTTAGGCATTTTCACAAACACTTGGTTGGCAACATTCTTAAACATCACATAGTTTATTTAAGCATTTTATCAAATACCTTGATTGCCAACTTAACACATGTATTAATTAATCAAATAATTAATTCTAATTACACCATAATCATTAACACATGTACATTAACCCATTTATGCCTTAAAATCATATGGGCATTCATCAATATTTCACTACTCACTCTTGGTTTCACCATGATCATAGTGATTTCATATGTTTCAATGCTTAAAACATATACCAATATACTTAAAATCATTCATACATTAACATATATGAATTTGAAAACATGAAAATATACCTAGTATTTGTGTTCACACTTGGCCGAAACTTTGGAGGCTCACGGTTTGCACACTATGTCTTCTTGATAGCCAATTCCAACATATGTCACTCTCCTTTCAATTTGGAACAACTTTCATGAAGAATGCAAGTTCCAAATATGCCTAATTCCTAGTGATTTCTAGTGAGAGAAAGCTTGGATAAATGTATTTCAATGGTTTCTTCTTCTAGCCGAGAATGGTGTGGTGAAGATGATAATGGTGTGACTGATTTTATAAGCCATTTACTTAGCCATTAAGCCTTACTTTCCAGCCATTAAACTTGACTTTCTAAGGCTTAGTTATGAGTCACCTAATGAGTCACCTAATGAGTCATAGTTAGCTTTAACTATGGTTAGATATTTATCTAATGGGCTTTCCAATTGGGCCTCTCGGTTTGGGCTTTCTTAATGGGCTTTCGGGCTAAAAAGTTTACTATACCTCGGGCCTTTTATTGTCTCTATATTTGGCCTATCAATCGGTCTAACAATTCGGTCTAAGGGACCTAAGAATTTCGATCTACGTTTAGTATACCTTAATGGGCTTTAAAATCTTCACTTTAGGCCCATTACGTTTTTAACCATTAAATTTAATCCGGAATCCTTCCGAATAAATTTTTCTTACTTTCGGGGATGATTATCTTGTATTCTGACCAAGAATATTTTTTCCCAATTTTTTCTCCATACTTAGGTTAATTTCTAACTATGGTTAGTCAACTATGGTAAAAGTCCACTTTTCTTAACTATAGTTGACTTTTTCCTTAACCATTGACCAAGTTGACTTTTTCTCAAAATTTTGAAAGTGTCATATCTTATGTCTTACACTCTCGTCTTTACGTTTCAACCGTTCCCGGTAGATAATTACACCCGAAACACTTTAACTTGCTAAAAAGGTCCATTTTACCCTTTTTAGCTTTTACTCTTGTTCTCTGTGTTCGGAACTAAATTAAACTGACTTTCCTTCATGAGCCCTCTATATTTTCTCATTTTAAGTATTTCTCTTCAGTCAGAATGATTCAGATCCACTTGGTTTAGCCTGTGACTCTTATAGCTCACATTAGGCTTTTTATGTAGCTTTTGCATGTTAAATCATTTTACTAACACTTTAAATCTAGTAATTACTCTTCATATGATTCAACTATAATAATAGAGTGTTCATACACATAGGAATCATAAGGTACTGACTACATAAAATGCGGGTCTGGCAAGATTGATTGTGATGATGATTTTGATTTTATACTAGAATTGAGATTGATTTTGATGATAATCCTAATTTGTGTATTGTAATTGAAATTGTTATGTGCTATGATTTTCGAAACTACAAGATTGAGATTTAGATGGAAATATAATATTGATTTTAAGATACATGACTGACTTGGATGTAATACAAAATATTGATATGTGAACTGAATTGGCTAGAATTGGTTTTATATGTGATGTTGCTTTGGTAAGGTATTGACTGGAATTTAAATGCATAGGTTAGTGATTCTAAATGATATGACTGAAACAGGGATATGATTGATTATGTACCCAGTGCATGTTGTAAGGTATTACAGTTAACACATAATGCATCTATGCTTATGAAATGGAAAACATAGATCAATTTTCAAATGCATCGCATAATTGTTCTGAAAACCACAAAGTTGTTTAAACTACATGTATATTGAATGGCTTTGCTTTCAAATGAATTCAAAACTTGTGAATGCAGTTTTTCAAGTAAACATAGACACTTGTACCGCGACTTACGTGCTACGCTATGGGAGCCACCTTTAGAGGCCCTCGAGACTAACTGTTACAAATCGGGCACTACCTCTAGAATCCCAAGTACATTTCAAACTGTGTTTGATTTTCAAATTTAATATGATTACTTGATTTCTTTTGTATGGTTGATATGTTGATTTCTGCACTATTGAACATGTCATTGAAGTATTATTCCTCTGGCTTAAATGTGCTTGTTATGTATACAGGTCATTGACAAATCCTAATCACATTCGATCAATGTGGCTAGGGTTCTAAACTCCATAGCCATAGTTTACACCCTCATCTAAGGTAGTCTCGCACACTGATAGCTACAATGAGATTTAAGTACTTGAGTATGAACTTGTTCTAGATATGATATGCCGTACAAGCTATTTATGTGTTTTCATTAAATTGAAACTGCATATATATATGATGTGATAAATTCTTACAAAAACCTGTTTTGATATCCAACCTTCCTATATATGATTTGACTTGTAAACAAGTGCTTTAGTTTGATGTCAATTATCAGTATATGGCCGTTTTTAGAAACTACATGAAATAATTTGATGGTTTTACCTATATGCGATTTGGTTTTCGATCTACTTGAAATGACAGGTTTAAAATTTTTGAGATATGAAATTGAATAATTTTGAAACCAAGTCTATCAAACTGTATTGTGCTTGTTGTGAACCCAAACATGCAATGCTTTGCATCTCATGCATAGAATGACTAGTTAAGGGCATGTGATAGGTGTTAAAATCCGAAATTGGTTGATTCATATGTACTTTTAGTTATCGGCTTATTGATAACTCCATGAAAATAGAGTTATTTTGTGCTTAATTTCTTAATTAATTTATTAAATCCCTTCATTATTTTATTAATTATCATTCTCATGTTTTGTAGATAAATAAATTTTAGATTATTTTTAGTCACTTTGGTAGAAATGGACTGAAAATGGACTTAAAAGGAGATTAGCCACTTGAAGACAAGAGAAAGCTGAAATTTCATCTTGTAGCATGAGTCATCATCTCTCTCTTCCCTTGACACCTAGGATGCCAAGTGTCCATTTTTTATTTATTCTTAAAGGATAAGAATAAGGGATACCTTGGCCAACACTTGGAGGATACATGTCCTTACTACTTTGCATGCTTATTTAGACAAGAAGATAATTGAACGTGCTAGAAGATGGAAACGTATCCATGGTTGGTAGGAGGCTTTGATGACATGAAAAATATCTATTTCAAGGAGCCAATAACAAAAAGACAAGTGGCCAACCATTGCCAACTCATCTATGATAGAAAATACCCCTTTTACCCCTTATTTTAATGACTATATATATAAAAAAGAGATGGGAACTTTGTAGGGGTAGGCTGCCATAGTATTGGTAGTGACTACGCCCACTCTAAGTGACCTAGACGTTCTATTCGCAAGTGCACGAGTCGTATAAGTAATAATGAGATTTGAGTCCCGGATTATCGTCCCACAGAGAAGTTGATTAGCCTAATTAACTACCGGTTAATCTTACCCTAAGTATATCCTAGCAAATTATGAAATTATTGATGGGTGATCTACAAGGCTAACAGTACTAAAATTAATAAAAACTATAAAATAAAGAAAATTAAACAGAGCGAAAATTACTTACAGAGCTCAAAGAAATTAAAAGCAAATACCTACAAAAGATAATTAAAACAGTTAAAATTAATTAACGCAATTAAAAATGCAAATATGAAAATAAGAAACAAAATTAATTAAACTAAAATTAAACCATTCTAGAATAAAATATGCATGTAGTTAAACTAATTAATAAAAATGCAAATTAAACTAACTTAAAATTTATTGAAATAAAATTCTAAAAATAAAATTTCTAACTATATTTATAAATCTAAATGCCTAAAGTAGTGAATCTAAATTAATCCTAACTAACTTAATAATAAAATCTAAATAATGCATGAGAAATAAATATTTTTGGATTTTCTCAATTTAAAATGAAAACTAAATTAAAAATGCATGAAACAATTTTAATCTAAATTAATTCTAAATGCAAGTCATAAATTCTACACTAAAATTAAGTCCTAAATCCTATTATATAAAATCAACTATTAACATAAATTAAAACTAAACTTAAACTAAGTAACAAAGACAATATAACTAACATGCAAATTCAATTTCAAACTTCCTACTTTTACCTAAGTTAACAAATGATGCATAAAAATGTTGAGCAATTAATATAAGACATGATAAATAAAATGTGGAGATTAAACACTGCCAAACGTGGCCTTAAGCCAATTTTCAGCTAGCTTGGTACACCCGTGCATTGTACTGTGCACATTGTGTCATTTCCAGGTGTTATCCTGCTCCTGCTTCATTCCTTGCAACACAGCATCCCATACTGCCACCTTACTGCTCAGCAGTTTGCATCCACGGCATGCACCAGCTTAATTCCGTGCTCGGTTCAGCACTGCTTTGTGCTTTACAACTTATCCTTGGCTTTGTATAAATTTTGGACTGCTGTAGCCAGCACTCCTTTAATTAGCAGCAACCTTCAGTACCTGTCTCCTAATTTGTACCAACTGCACAATACCATCATCATGCACTACCTGCCCCTGCCACCTTTCCACTAGTACACGCCAATATTGAACCCGCTTCCAGCATCATCCTCAGCCTGCTTGTGCCCAGCAACTGCTACAGTTGAATCAGAGATAGCTGATAATGGAACAGAGCACTCCTACCAGCAACACTATAAATCACCGGTCCTGAATAATAAACCTTAACTCCAACAAACAAAACACGACAGTGAACTTAGAGGCATGGTTAAAATAAAAATGGCAGTAGATTGAATAAGAAAACCGAGATAGAATCAATAGAAATGATGAAAAGAAATTTAGAACAACACTTTAACCGAGACTGAAAATGAAAAGGAAGAGAGTTAAGAGCTGTAAAGAAACTCTTGCAAGCTTGAAGACTGAACGGCTATGCCTCTTATCCTCCTTACAACGTGCACCACCTGAAAACAACAAGAACATTAAAACCAGTTGTGGGAAATTAACTGAAGAAATTTTTAACAGTGAAATGACTAAAAAATAGAGCAAAGTAGAGTGTGATTGTCTAGCTACTGTCGCTGCCGAGCCTAGCAAGTTAGCATCCTCATGCGATACTGCTACCACACTGCACCGTGAAGAAGCTTTTATACTGCACCCAATGGAAGCAACTCGCCAGCTTCAACACAGCTAAGCCACCTACCAGTTCAAGCAACCCAAGTCTTCTCCACTAGCACGACAACAGGCAACAATATATTCAGCCCGGACTCCCAGCTTCATCACGCCTCAAGCAGTACACGATTCAGTGCATAAAAAAATATAAATGAAAAATAAAATAACAAATGGAGCTAAGTAAACTGGATTATGCTAAGGTTTAAATTTTAAGCCAACTGAAATCAAAACTAAAGGAAATATGTAAAGTAGAGCATTGGAAGATTGGAAGGATGCACTGCTGTCACCATCCCATTCAATAACCCGATGCAACTGTAAAGAGAGAATGAAATCATCAAGCCCACAAGCTGCTCAAATCTATCTCGAATCAAATCAGTTGCACCGTGAGAGCAAGAAGAGAAAAATAAAAATGTAGCTATATGAACAGTAGAAGAAAACTTAGTAACCAAGAAGAAATTGCTTCATTCAAGAATTGAAAATGAGAAAGTAAAAGTTTTTTAAAGCTTACTAAAACAATGGTGGCTGCTACCAACGTGAAAAGCTTAGAGGAAACTAAAGAGAATGAAACTTTTCATAAAACCAAAAATTAAAGGTGCCATGAGTAATAGCTAAGCAAAATAAAATCAATGGTGGTTTGACAAGGGCTACGAGAAAGCTTGAAGAAAACTAAAGGAAAGAAAACTTTTAACCTAAAAACTATTCTAAAAATTACCCTAGCACTACTCTTACCCTAGACTACTTTTTCAATTGCTCATCATGTTCTATTTATACACAAACTTAGGGGTACAATGGTAATTTTTAATCCTAGATGAGCTGACATTGTTTGGCCACTTGAATGTGCGATGTGGCCCGACGTGTGTCTTCCAGAAGGTTGGCACGATGTCCGTCGATCTTATCGTTTCAGAGCGAATAAAATACTAACACCCGGCATCCCATGTGTCTAGACGATTGGTGCCTCGGTCTACAAATTGGAAGTGGTCCAGTTTCCTTTAGCTTGTTTTCAGCCTATTTTTGACTGAAACGACTAAGTTTCATCCGGATTTAATTTACCTGGACATTAAAGATTTTTAATTAAATAAAGGAGATAATTAATAAAATAAATTGGGGATTTAAATAATTAATTAGGAAATTAAGCACAAATAATTCTATTAAAAATAGAATTATCAAGTATTCTTAGGTTTTATTTTATGTTCTTTTAATATTTTCTTAAGTTCAAGAGTAGTCACCATTTTCTTTAACAAGCTTTTACCTTTTTCCTTTGTTTTTCAACTCTAAAGCTACTTTAATGTAAGTTTTGATTTCCTTTATTTAGCCGTGTTGTTTATTTTTATTTGTAGCCTTTCAATACTCTTCTCCATTTTTTTTCTTATCCTTTTAAGGGTGATTGAGTTCTATGAGAATGAGAGCTTGTAAGGTTGCAAAAACACCTCCATAGCTCTTGTTCTTAAGCTTGATCCTTGTTTATTTGCCTTTTTTCTTATTATTCTAGTTTTCATGTTAATGTTTTGATTTAATTTTGGTTTAAGAGCTTTTATTCAAAGTTTTACATAGTGTTAGCATGGAACAAAAATATGCATTTAGTGTTTTAGTGTTAAGTTGACATTAGTTTAGGGTTTGAAATATGCATTTAGGATTAGTTTAGGGTAGGATTTTTTTTCATGCATTTTTAGTTTATTTTTCATTTAAATTTCAAAAATCCAAAATATATTTTCTTTTCATGCATCATTTTATTTATTCATAGTAATTAATTAAGCATTTCATTAGTTTATATATCATGTAGGGTTAGAATAATTTTTTAGGGTTTGCATTTTAGGGCATTTTAGGGTTAGGATTACCTTTAGGAATTTTTAGGATTTTTATTAGGATTTTATTTCATCATGCATTAGTTTAGGATATTTTGCATTTATATTTTATTTAATTAGATTAGATTCAAGCATTATTATTTTTATTAGGATTTTCTAGGTTTATTTTCTTTATTTGCATTTTAGATCCATATTCTCTATTATTTGCATTTTTAGCTCATTCTTACTTTTAATTTTAATTTTGTTATTTTTTTTGTAGTTGCTTTTTATTTCTTATTTGGGTTTTGTGAGTATCTCTTTTTCCCATTTCTCTTATTATTTTCATTTTATTTTTAGTTTATTATTTTATTTGCTTGTTTTTATATTTTTGTTTTGCCATTCTTCAATAGACTTGTAGAACATCTACCTTCATAATTGGTTAAAATATACTTTAAGATGAATTATCTAGTAATTAATTGAGCTAACTAAATCTCTGTGGGCGATATTCTGGGACTTTAGTTCCTATATTACTTGTACAATCTATGCACTACCATTTAGGGTCCATCTTATTTTTGTCGTCGTTATCTGGGATTTGGTTAGCTTTAGTGGATATCGAAGAAAGCATGCTTAGGTATACTTCTAGTTCTATATATACTTAAGGTGTAAATATTTAGAAACTTCACTTAGTTTAGTTCTCTTGTCTGTTATATTAAAAAAAAAATTCTTTTAAGGCTTTTGAATGCATGTATGCGTAAAGCTAAGAGTTTTGATTGCTTTCATTTAAATCCTGAAATAAAGAGAACACCTAGGAAAATGAGAAAGGATTCTAGGAAAAGAGTAGCTCCGCTGTAAGACACGATGACTAAAAATAGAGAGATCAGGACCGTAGGAGATTATTCACTCCCGACCGTAGGAGGGTATTATACTGACATTAGGCCACCAGCTGTTCCAACCAACAACTTTGAGATTAAGCCTTCAATCTTCGGATGATCCAAACTTCTCTTCAGTTTAGTAGGCTTCCCTATGATGACCTATATGCTCATTTAGGGAATTTCCTACAACTCTCTAATACCTTCCAGCATAATGGGCTCTCAAAGTTGCACTTAGGCTTAAGCTATTCCTTTTTTCTCTTTGGGATAAAGTTAGACATTGGTTGACTTCTTTACCTCCTTGTTCCATCTCCATATGGGATGAGTTAGCCTATAAGTTCTTAGCCAAAATTTTCCTCTTTCCAAAATGGCCAAATTACGTGGTGATATATCTTCATTCTCTCAGTTCGACCCTGAGTCCTTTTATGAGGCATGAGAGAGATACAAGGACCTTTTTAGGTAGTGTCCTATCATGGCTTTCCCTTATGGCTACAAGTTCAAACCTTCTATAGTGCATTCACTAGCCAGAATAGGACTACCGTCCACATTGCCTTTGGATGAGCGTTGATGTGCAAGACAGAGGAGGATGCATATAGTTTATTAGTTAAGATGGCAACCAATAATTATCAGAGGTCATAAAAAAGATTGCCTAAGAAGGCTACGGGAATTTATAAGTTGGATGTGTTATCTACCTTAGCCTTTTAGATTGTCAATCTTACGAAGAAGGTAGAATCTCTTAGTACCCAACCTAGATTTACCCTTGGTGCTAGCCCTATTTTACCTGTCCGAAGTTCTTTCATCTCATGCACTCTGTGTGGTGGTACACACTTTATTGATAGGTGCCCACTAAACCTAGAGTTTGTTTAATATGTTATCCCAATCAGAAGCAACAGAACAATCCATACTCTAGCACATATCTTTAGTGGAGGAATCATCCTAATCTCTCTTAGAGCCAAAATCAGGGGTAGCTATCTATTTTCAGACCTTTGAAACCCCCTAGTTTTCAATCTCAACCCGCACATGTACCACCACCTCAGTAGATCTCACATTATTGGTTTCATCATTCCCATCAGTCATATTTATTTCAGTATCATCCACCACCATCATCACCACTTGTGCCTCAACACATACCGTACTTATAGCTAAAAAGAAGCCTTCACTCGAGGAGATGTTCACGACTACCCTATAGAATCAGGCTACTTCCATTAAGAAGTTGGAAGTCCAAGTTGGACAGATAGCCAATGCACTCGTTCAGCGTCCACAAGGGACCCTTTCTAGTAATATAGAAGCTAATCCTGTCAGACAAAGGGAGGGTAAGGAGGATGTTAAGGCCATAACCCTGAGGAGCAGTAGAGAGTTAGATGATCCATATACTAGGTACAATCTTGTTGAGCTTATAAATGCAGATCCCCTAAGTTCTAAAGAAACAACCCAAAAGAAGCAGGGACACGATGATTAGGCTGTAGAAAAGCCTAAGTTAAACGCTTATTATTCATATTCTTTAACATCACATTCGTCATCTTATTCTGGCTCTACACTTGTTAACGCTACACCTCCTCCAGTTAGGTCACCGATACCCTTTTGTAAAACCCAAAATTTCCACATTAGTAAGTAAATGAAAGTTGAGAAATAACCAAGTACTCGAAATAATGTTATGCAGGCCCAAAGTGATTAAAGCGCTTAGGATTGTGAACGGGGCTCGATGGCACAAAAATCAAGGTAAGACTCTGAAACTGATAATTCACTTAAGAATGTATGTAAGTTCATAAACTAATGTTAAGAAGTGAAAACTAAAATAATAGAAGTGAAAATGCTAATAAAACTCGAGTTTACGATAAATCGAGAAAAGTGGGCCTAGTTAAGAAATAAATTTGGAATAAATTATAGAAATTCAAGAAAATTATTCCAAGGCCATGTAAAGTTAGTAGGGTAAGATTTACTTGTGGAATTAAAATTAAGTGGAAATATAAAGGTTTAGATATTTAAATGAATTTTTAAAGTGAATCAAAAGCTTAAAGCCATTTTACTCGGTATGGACCCAATCGAGTAAAACGAGCTCAATCGAGAAAATTTTATTAAACAAGTGACCCCTAAATTCTTATGAGATATATCAGAGACATAATAGAACAATGGAGAAGTAGAAATTTGGAAGAAATTGGACCAAAATTGTTTTTTAAGATTTTACAAAAACAGGACAGAAATCTGTCCAACCCAATCAGCAGACCCACTTGTGTAAACCCCTGGATTTGATTAACCTCCTCTAATCTGATAGATCTCATTCACTCCATATATAAATTAAACTTAATAAGGATTCCATAGCACCTGAAATCACCTCATTATCCCTAAAAACTCGAGAGAACCAGCCCTATCTTCCTCCCTCCTTCATTCCCAAAATGGTATTGTTCACCCAGCATTAAGTGAATTATCCGGCTGCTTTCTGGCTTAAATCAGGCAATAGAAAAAAGGAAAAAAATATTCCCCTATGAGTCCTCTATAACATATTTAAAATCTAGCTAATAATAGGTTCATTTACCTAGGTAAATCTTAGAGAGAAGTTGTTGGACAGAAACTACCCTGTTCATGGGTTAGTGTAAGTTAGATTTTGATGATTTTTATTCATTTTTCTTGTGTTTTTGAGTGAATATTAGATATACATTTGATGATTTACAGTAGAAGATTGATTTGGAGAATCATTGGAGTGATTGGCTTGAGTTAAAGGTAAGAGAAAAAAAATTGATGAATGTTGAAGATGATAAACCATGTTCTTGATTTTGATTTCCATAGATTTTTGTGTTAAATGAATTTGATGGAAATGATTTTGTATGCCCTAGGGTTTTATCCAGCCTTGAGATTTTGAACTTAGGGTATACTGTGTGTTGTTTTAAGGTTGATAGTTGTTAAATATTATACCGAAAAGTCCGGTTTAAATCTTAGTTTGCCGAAAAACCAAAAAGTGTGAATTTTGGCAAAATGAGTTTGATGGTGAGTATGAAATGTAAATGTGAATGGGTATTTAGACCATTTTGATAATAGATATGGAATTATAATGATAAGATTTGTAAGGACAGCTTAAACCAAAGCTTAAATCGGTAAAATCGAGAAAATGAGCAAAGTTGGCAAAATGGTCAAAATTGGTCAACTTTAAAGAAGAAAATACAGATTTGAATATGTTTGAATAAGATTGACCTATAAGTGATGATTTAATGTTATTTTGGGCGGCTCGGGTATCCGACACACTACTCGACATTATTTCAAAACCTGATAATATTACACTGCAGCAAGGCGAAAGAGGTAAAGGATGTGGTCTGAGTAGTGTTAGCTTTTAAACGCCCTATGTGAACTATGAAATTAATTAGTATGCCAAATGTTATTAAGAAAGCCTACTTGAAAATTTGTAAAGCTATTATTTTGTATAAACCAAAGAAAAAACTTTTTTTTCCAGACATTCGAGGTATGTTCTTAGCATGTTTTTTCTGATGATTTCGTATATGTTATGTTTTTGAAAGTTTGATATTTGATTGTTATAAGTATTTGGAAAAGTATCTTATGTGTTTTGATATTTGAAAAGAACGATTTATGTTCTGTCAAAGTGATTTTGTATATGACTGTGGGGGCCACCTCTTGAATCCTACGGGACCAACGTGCCATGCAGTGCAGGGGCCACCTCTTGAATCCTATGGGACCAATGTGCCACGCAATATGGGGGCCACCTCTTGAATCCTAAGGGACCAAAGTGCCACACAAAGAATTTTGGAAGTTTGTTTTAAGACTAAGGCAATATGTAAATTTGAACATTTGTCATGCTTAGCCCGAGTGGGGTTTTGAAACATCGTGGTGCATTACTTTTGGGCACTTGGGTACAATTAGTCCCTCGTGATTGCATGCCAACCCACACGCATTGGTTTTGGACACTTTGGTACGGTTAGCCCCTCGTGATTGCATGCCTAATATTTGTACCCCTTTGAGTGTTTCTGTTTCGCCACCTTCCATTCTGAATATGTTTGTTTACTGTCATAGGGCGTTGTACGACCCTGATCCAGTCTGCAGTCCCCTTACGATGGCCATCAGTACCTTATATCTTATGTGAACATGACTTATTGTTAATACATGAAAATTCCTAGTCTCTATAACTTATATGTTTGATTTAAAGAAAAGTGATATGTTCCTTATCCGTTTTGACTCTGAAAGAACAAGTTTTGTATCCGTTTTGATTTGAATGAATAGCTCAGTATCCGTTTGATTTGAATGATAAGATTTGTATATGTTTGATTTGAATACTCAATTCTGTATCCGTTTTGATTTTGAATCCGTTTTGAAAGTTAAGTTCTGACATATGTTTGTATAATTTTGAAGAAATGATAAGCATTCAGATTATGTTGATTTGATTCAGTTTTGAAAGTAAGTAGGCACATTTGAGAAAAGTATATGAATATAATGATCATTTTATTATGTATGGTGAAAACCCTATTATTATTTTGATATTATACTTTTCACTGCTTGGATGTATTACTTACTGAGCTTGATGAGCTCATCCCCCTTTTCTTTCCCACTCTCGAGGAAGAGAAGACTTGAGGATTATGAGACAGTGGCATTTACTTTGGAGGGCAATGCCATCATTTAGAGGAGATTACCTTGTAAGCTCAAGGATCCACGTAGCTTTACCATACCCTGCACCCTAGGAGACCAGTTCTTTGGTAGAGCTGTATGTGATATGGGAGCTAATATTAACCTGTTGCCTTGGTCTGTATATAAAAAGTTAGGAGTGGGAGCTGTAAAACCTACCGCAATGACCTTTCAGTTAGTTGATAAATCCATTAAGTATCTAAAAGGGGATCATCGAGGATGTCTTGGTTAATGTAGGTAAGTTTATTTTCCCCATGAATTTTATTGTGTTGGATATGGAGGAAGACAAGGAAGTCCTTATCACACTAGGTAGGTTTTTGTTAGCTACTGGTAGGACTCTTATAAATGTCAGAAGAGAGAATTGACCATTAGAATCTAGGATCATGAAGTAACTCTTAATGTTTCTGAATCACTGAGGTTTCTTGATAACTCTCATGATTGTTTTATGATGGACATAGTTGATAGAGCTATCACTAAGGAGTTCTCTGAGACCTATTTACTAAACCTTTTAGAGGTTTCCTTACTAAAATCTATTGATCTTAAGGAATATAATGAGGATGATTATGATGTTTATAAGGCACTATAGTTGTTAGAGGTTTTCCTCTGATGGAAATCTGTAAGGCCCATAAATTCACATGTATTCTTATGATTTCGTGATGTACAGACAAGTTACATTTGATATGAATCATAAGAAATGAGTGTTTTTAAGTTTCAAATGTGAATGAAATGCAAAACGAGTAGTTAAGCAAACAAATATGAAGTTAACTTTGAAATTCTGTGAAAATTACAGCAAGAATACTACAGATGAAGGGCAGATCGATCTCATTAGCAAGGGGTGATCGATCTCATGGCTTGAAATACAATGCCAAAGCACTCTGCAAGAGGGAGATCGATCCCTCATTCAAAGCAGATCAATCTTGGATAATTTTTGGTTGAGGCTGATCGATCTCTAAAGGGTTCTAGATAGCACAGATCGATCTCTTCTCAAGGGCCAGATCGATCTCTAAGTGAGTCTGGTTGAGCCATATCGATCTCATACCAAATGGAAGATCGATCTCATACTATGGAGCATATCGATCTTACCTTCTCAAAGTCAAATTCTGAAGAGATAAACACAGGGCAGATCGATCTTTCATGGATAGGAGATTGATCCCCTGAGGCAAGTCTGTATAAACTGGACTGCTGCACCTTTATTTCCCCGAGAAACAACTAATCATTCATTGGAACAAAGTGAAACATAACCTTTCTACTCTAAAACTCTTCACCTTTCAATCAGTTTTGAGTAAGATTTGTTTCAGCAAAGTTGTTCCTAGTGAAGAGGAGAACAACATAGTTGCAAACTAGAAGTTGAAATCAAGGATTGAATGAGCAAGGTGATTTTCCCCCAATTTGGCAAAAAGAGGAAAAATCAAGCTAGGTAAGATTCAAAACACCAACTTCATGTATGTTAATATAGGTATCTTGGTGAGTTGATTGGTGTATGTTTTGTTGGTTGAAAACACCTTGAACATGTTAAATCTCCATGACCTAGATTTTTGGCTTGGATGTGAGAAAATGAGAGAAAGTTGATTAGGAATGGATTCAATGATGATTGAAGCATATATATATATATATATATATGATTGTAAGATAGTTTTGTGAAATACATGTGTTGGAAATGGACTTAAGAAAGAGTAAAGCCAAATGAGTGTAAAAAGGGCTAAATGCATTGATTGAGATTCATGTATGTGAAAATTTAGTCTATTAAGGTATTTTGATGTGCATGGTTATCTACAGCTTCAGAGTTTATATTGGAAACTGATCAGACTGCGAGGTTTAGCAGTATCGAGGAAGTGAGGTCACGCAATGTGATCAGAGGTAAGGAGATTTTGTGAGTAGCTAAAGGTAGCTACACGTATTTCGAATAGAATTTTGATTATTTATATTGTATATGGATTTTCGAGTATAGAAAAGTTTCGATAGGAACCGATAAGGTAAAATTGTGATTTTACCCAATTAAGGGTAAAAAGCTTAGGAAGCATGTTTGTGACTAGTTTTAAAGTTGTCTGGCAGTTGCATAGATAGATTGGCAAATGTTTTCATGATTTATGCGAAAACAACACATTATAGTACCGATTTGATTTAATTGAGTGAATTTCAATTGAAATAAACAATCTATCAGTTTGTGTGAAAACCATTGGTGCTAGAATGATACTCGCACTGGATTTTATAAGATATGCATCACATTGAGTATTTCTTGTACTTGATTTTAATGCGATTTGTGCATAATAGAGTACTGGAGCATTGCTCGTACTTAGTTTTATTGATTGATGCATGATAGAGTATTGGAGTATTGCTCATACTCAGTTTTACATGACAGTGCTGGAAGCATTGCTCGCACTAGATTTATATGACCATATGCATAAGTTCATGTTAGCGTTTACTCGTACATACTGGTTTTGAAAGATATAGCATGAAATAGCCGTGCTGGGAGCCTGTGTAGGCTGTGTGTCGCACCGATTATATGTTCGCATGTGCATTTTGAGATATGGTCGAGGGTTATCAAAACTATTATCCATGGTATGAGGGCTAAGACCTATGACAGGCACCCCGACTATGAGGATTGGGTCCATGGAGTACTTTGTACCATGTATGTCACATGGAGTACGATGTACCGTGAGTGCACGATGATATAGAGTTGTGAGCTGACGGTTGAGGATTTGACCCACCTCCCGTTACAGCAAATGTGAGGCCCCACACACTAAGTACTATGTAGCCTGTGATCACGAAAAATGAGTTATGATCATAATCTCGGAACAAGTAGTCCCCTATCTCACCTTATTGATATTTCTTATTTGAATTGTCACATGACATTTTATAAATTAGGTAGACCTGAGGGATGGGTTGAGCCTTGACATGTGACCATGTGTGTGAAAGGGTAACCGGAGGGATGGGTGAGGCCTGAATTTCCATGTTTTTACATGATGAAATGCCATATTGTTTTGATTTAATTGAAATGGCATGATAAAATGTGATTTTTATTAGTTACATGAGAAATGCAATGTTTTGCATAAATTCCTGAGATTATTAAACCAACATGTTTTCAGTTCATACTAATGATTTGTATATATATATATATATTGCATAAATGTTTCAAGAAAGACACATGCTTTAGATGCGAATCGAAAAGGAAATGATTTAATGGCATGAGCATTGTATTTTGTAGATAGTGTAGTTATCTACTTGCTTGCCTTATTTCCTTACTGAGCTGTGAGCTCACCCCTTTTTTATTTCCTCCTCTCTACTGAGCATTCACAGCAGTTGGACACGGCTAAGGACTGGTATTCCTTTATCCATTGTACACCCATCGCATGAAAGGTATACACATTTGAAACATTTTATACTGAATAATGTAAAAGCACAGTTATATAAACAAATGTATGGTCGGGGATGTATATGTACAAGTATTTGTATTAATGTATATGAGTTTACTTTTAAGAAAAGAGTACTTACAGTCAATAGATAATTATATTGACATGTATGCATATTATGGAATGAATGTGGTTGAGGTGACTATTATCGAATCACAGCTCAACGGTTTGGTGTTGAGTTATGACAAAAGGAAAGGTAAGTAAAATGCAAAAAGTTTGTAGTGGTTTTTGGTAAATCACGGGCGATCGTGACAAGATCACCGAGTTTGAGACTTTAGACACCTCATCTACTATAACATTAGATCTATTTCCATCCACTAGTGACCCTTCGACTTTAGAGCTTAAGCTTTTACCCTTACACCTTAGGTATGATTATCTAAATGAATTCTTCACTAGGCCAATTATAGTCTCTACTACTCTCTACACTGATCAGGAGGAGAAGTTATTATGGGTTTTGAGAGAGCAACAGAAGCCCATAAACTAGTCTATCTCTGAACTTAAGGGTATTAGTCCCTCAATTTATATGCATAAGGTACTGTTGAAGGAGGGGTATAGGTCATCAATTGAGCACCAACCAAGGCTGAATCCTGTGATTAAAAAAAGGTAAAAAAAGAGATAATTAAGTGGTTAGATGCTAGAGTCATATATCACATTTCTGACATTACCTGGGTAAGCCTAGTTCAATATGTCTCTAAGAAGGGAGGGATGATTGTGATTGCAGATGAGAACAATAAGCTCATCTACACTAGGACTGTCACTAGTTAGTATGTGTGTATGGATTATCGGAAGCTTAACAAGGCCACCAGAAAAGACCATTTCCTTTTTCCCTTTATTGACCACATGCTAGATAGATTAGCTGGTCATGAGCTCTATTTCTTCTTGAATGGGTATTCTAGGTACAATCAGATAGCTATAGCCCTAGAAGACTAAGAAAAGAAAACCTTCACCTGTGTCATGGGACATTTGCATTTAAGAGGATACCTTTTGATCTTTGCAATTCACCTACTACCTTTTAGCGTTGCTTGATGACCATCTTTCATGATATCGTGGAGAATTTTCCAGATATCTTCATGGATGATATTTTTGTATTTAGGGATAACTTTGACATCTGTTTACATAGGTTGGCACTATTATTGAAGTGATACGAAGAGACAAATTTGGTACTGAATTTGGAGATGTGCTACTTTATGGTTAAGGAAAGTATCATACTTAGGCATAAGATCTCATCGAAAGGGATAGAAATGGATAGAGCTAAGGTAGAAATCATTGAAAAGTTACCTCCCCTACCTCTGTTAAAGGATTTAAGAGTTTTTGGGCCATGCAGGCTTTTATAGAAGGTTCATAAAGGACTTTTCCTGGATCTTAAAGCCTTTGTGTAACTTTCTTGAGAAAGATACTATATTTTGTTTCAATGAGCGTTGCTTGGATGCATTTAAGACTTTGAAAGAGAAGTTACTTACAGCCCCCGAGATCACAGTTCCATATTGGAGTTTATCTTTTGAGCTAATGTGTGATGCGAGTGATTACGTAGTTATGGCTGTACTTAGATAGAGAAAAAGAAAAGTCTTTCATGCTATCTATTATGTAAGTAAGGCTCTAAATGAAACCTAGTTAAACTATGCTATCACCTAGAAAGAGCTGTTAGCTGTGGCATTTGCTTTTGATAAGTTCTGTTCTTATCTCAATTGCATTAAGGTGGTATCGTATATTGATCATGTTGCCAATAAGTAACTAGTCTGTAAGAAAGAGACTGAGAATTAGTAGTTGACCATTTATCGAGATTGGAAAGTGGACTTAAAGAAGATGGAAAACAATTAGTAAGTCATTTCCTGATGAGCAGCTATTTGCTTATGGGCACTCCAATTTGTCTTAGTATGCTGACTTTGTTAACTATTTATTGAGCAATATGATGTCACCGGATTTGACTCCTCAAAAAAGAAGTTTTTAAGTGATGTCAAGCATTATGCATAGGATGAACCCTTCTTATACAAATAATGTAAAGATTAGATTTTGAGGACGTCTGTCCCTATAAGGGAAGTTAAGGATATGCTTAGACATTGCTATTCTTTTTATTATAGAGGGTATTTTGGAAGAGAGGACAGTTACCAAGGTTTTGCAATCTGGATACTATTAGCCCATTTTATTTAAGAATACCTATTACTTCATGTTTAGATGTGATAGGTGTCCGAGGGTAAGTAATATTTCCAAAAGAAATAAGATGCCTTTGGTTAACATTTTTAAAGTAGAGATCTTTGATGTTTGGGGGATAGACTTCATAGGACCTTTTATCCCTTCATATGGCAATCTCTACATCTTGGTGGCTGTGGATTATGTGTCTAAATGGGTTGAAGCAGTGACTTTACCAACTAATGATGCCAAGGTGGTGATAAAGTTTTTGAAGAAGAATATTTTTACGAGATTTGGCATCCCTAGAAGTATCATTAGTGATGAGGGATCCCACTTTTGTAACAAGAGTTTTGATGGGCCTTTAAGGAAATATGGGGTCAAGCATAAGGTAGTCACTGCTTATCACCCACAAACTAGTGGCTAGGTAGAGTTACTCAATATAGAGATTAGGAGGATATTGGAGAAGACAGTGAACCTAAATAGGAAGGATTGGTCCATTAGGTTAGATGATGCACTCTGGGCCTATAGAACAACGTTCAAAACACCTATAAGAATATCCCATTATCAGCTTGTGCATGGAAAGGCTTGTCATTTGCCTGTAGAGCTTGAGCATAAGGCTTATTAGGCCATTATGAGAATGTTAAGCTCTATAAGGAGAAAACTAAGCAATGGCATGATAAAAAGATTAAAGGAAGATGCTTTGAGCTGAGATAACAAGTTTTGCTCTTTAATTCTCGCTCGAAGTTGTTTATAGGAAAGCTTATGTCTAGATGGACATGACCCTTTACCATTACACAAGTTTTTCCTCATGAAGCCATTGAGTTCATGGATGAGACCCTGAAGTAGCCCTTTAGGGTTAATGGGTATCGATTTAAGCATTATTTTGGGGGAGGGTTTCATCGTCAGCATTTTGTTATCATTTTGGCTAACCCATCAATTTCAGACCCTCCAGCTTCTGACCTTGCTACTCAACTTCAGTGAGAGTCTTGCTGAGGACTATAAACTCAGCCCAACTTTATTGTTCATGCTCTTAGTAATCAGCTTCATTGATTTTGCTTTGTTTTTCTTTTCTTTTCTTTTCACTTTTGTACAATTCTTTTTCTCTGTTATGCCGCTTCTTTCGTTATTTCTTTTATAAATAGTCTTTGCAGTAGCACTTCCTCAACGAACTTCATAGTGTTCAGCATCATCAGATAGGGAGTATTCTAATCTCAAGCTTCATTTCTTATATTATCTGCATATTAAGGACACTGTGCACTTTAAGTTTAGGGGAGGGTATTCATTTGAGCATTTTCGAAATTTTTTGAGCAAAATTGCAAAAATTTTCAATTTTTTTTTGAAAATATGAGCTTACATTCTGTGATGATTTAGTACTTAGCATGTTGTTTTTGTAAACCCCCAATTTTTTCCAGAATTCGGCTCAAGCATTATTAGATTTAAATTTAACTCATTTTTTGCATATGGATAATTAAATTGATCATGTCGGAAAGGAGAGATTAGGTTAGGCCAGAAATTATGTTAAAAATCAAATTTATGAAAATAAACTAATAATAATAATAATAATAATAATAATAATAATAATAATAATAATAATAATAATAATAGTAATGATATGGTAAGCAATATGTATACATAAATATACAATTATTTTGATTATATAAATGTATATATATTTTGATTATATAAAAATACATTTATTTTGATTATATAAATGTAAATTTATCTTGATTATATTTTGATTTTATAAATATACATTTATTTTGATTATATAAATGTATATATAAATGTATATATATTAAATTTAAAAAAAAAATTTAAACGAAATGGTGCGTTTTGCTTGGTGCATAAGGCACGCAGGCTAGGCCAGCCCTGCGAGCGCCCTGTGCCTAGCACCTTTGCTTCCCAGCACCCCAGCGCGCGCCCAGCTCTGCCCATACCAGAACGCCACTACCTTGTACACCAGCTCCCACACCACGCCAGACTCTGCTCCACCCCAATGCCTAAACCTGCGTGCACCAGCCTACGCGCACCAGCCTGCGCCCTAGCTCACTCCATGCCCGCCTGCACAGTACCACCAAAAGCATACACAAGTCCTGCACTGCACCCCACG
Organism: Firmiana major; assembly: GCA_033439115.1. Taxonomy (NCBI): domain Eukaryota; kingdom Viridiplantae; phylum Streptophyta; class Magnoliopsida; order Malvales; family Malvaceae; genus Firmiana; species Firmiana major. Next base: position 49,883,899 of record CM065905.1, read on the forward strand.
CCAAACACGCCTGCGCCCAGACTCGTGCCCAGCTTGCACAGTGCGCCAGACTTGCGCGCACCAACTGCACCTGCCTCTACAACACGCCAGCCTGCACGCCAGCACTAGTTTGTACCCTAGACCTATATGCACCAGGGCACTGCCCCACGCCAGGCCTCTGCCATCCCGTCTTGCACCCCTGCGTGCCTAGTCCTGCACCTCTATGGCTCTGCCCATTGAATGACTATAAGAGAAAGGGGAAAACGAGAGAGGGAAGGTTGTCTGGTGAGGAAACAGTGAAGAGAAACTAAAACAAAGGAGAACAAGGGTCATCCTCGGCCTAAGGGAAGCTGGGCAGCTGGCAAAAATAGGAGGGTAGCAGAGGCAAAACCAAAAGCTGGTGAAGTGAGGGACCAACGTAGCCGCAGAGTCACCTCTGTTCTGAACTCTTAGTGGAGTGGGAAGCAGAGTTCGAAGACTAACAAATGAAGCAGAGATGGGGAAGCTAGGCGGAGGTGTTGTAGACGGTGACCGAAGATGATGGAGTGATAAAGGAAAGGTGTGGCAGCACCAAAGACATGGGTGGACAGCGAACAGGAGGACTGACGACGAGAAGGGCGTGAGCAGAGGGTGACTAGCGAAGGAGGAAGAAAAAAATGGCGCGAAAAGTTTGGAAAAAAGGGAAATATTTATATATATTTATAAATATATTTAGAGATAGAGAAATAGGCACAAGGAAAAATTGGAAAGTCTGAAAAAAAGGAGCTCTGGGGAGAAAATTAACCGAGTGGACCAGGTCTATTGACTCCAGATGCTAAGGCAATTAGGACTGCGAGTAGACACCGAGGTAAGGAAAATCTTGTGTGTTACTTGAGATAAATTACATGTATTTTTTGATGTTTTGTAGATATAAATTTAGGCCGTATTTCTACTGTAGAAAAATATCCATGAACGGTTAAAAATATCTACAGATATTTTTTGGATATTTGAGACTACGAACTTTAGGACAGGAATTTTTAGTCACCTGAACTGTAGAAAATCCTAGGCCAAGTTTTAAAATTTTGAAATTTTAGGAAAAAGTTTAAAACTCCGTAAATCACCCTGATTTTCGGTATAGTATTATTTAGTCGCTTCAAATAAATAGTAGAGTAGTTTTTCATTATTGTATAATATCTAAAATTTCAGATTTTTTACCCAAAACCTGTGTCGTGTGGTTTTTAGCTGAAAAAGGATAAGACCAACCCTTCCAGTTTGTTTGATTTACTGAATCGAGGTTTAAAAACTATTTGGATAAAATGGACTGTTTATGAATTGACTTTGAACAAAACCGTGCTAGCTGTCGTGTATTGCTGTGTGATCTTGCACTGACTTGCTCGCACGAGATTTTAAGTGTTTTAATGTTAAAACCGTGCTAAACAGTCGTGTATTGCTGTGTGATCTTACACCGACATGCTCACACGAGATTTAAGTATTTTGATGTTAAAATCGTGCTAGACAGTTGTGTATAGCTATGTGATCTTGCACTGAACTGCTCGCACGAGATTTAAGTGTTTTGATGTTAAAACCGTGTTAGAAAGTTGTGTATTGCTGTGTGATCTTGCACTGAACTGCTCGCATGTGATTTAAAGTGTTTTGATGATAAAATCGTGTTACTCAGTCGTGTATTGTTGTGTGATCTTGCACTGACCTGCTCACACGTGATTTGAGGTAAAAAGGTGACTGTGAATTATACTGAATTGTGAATGATGTCGAGGTCCATGGAGTACGATGTACTGTGCTGTGTGCATGTGAGTACAATGTATTGTGTTTTGGAAATAGTGTACTGTGTGAGCTATTTAGGTAGCTGACCACTCCCACGACACTTGACATCCCGACACACCTAGCTTGTGATTGCTCGGAGTTACTGGCATTAGCCAATTGTCCTACTGAATTGAATTATTGATGATGAGTATTCCGCCTTGCCTCACTGATTTAAATTTTTTGAAATAATTTGGATGAAATGACATACTGTGTGAAATTTGTTTTACCTACTGCATTAAATTTAAGTGATATTTTGCAGTACAATTTCTGTGATACCAATACTATGATCGATGATAATATTTACTGTATTTTGTACTCAACCATGTATTGTTTATTTCAAGCCGTATAGATAGATAGTGCATTTATCTACCTGTCGCTTTATTTTTATCACTGAGCACGTTGAGCTCACCCCTTACTTTACTCCATAAAGCCTTGTTTATAGCTGGGAGTGTTTGTAAGTTGAATAAATTTGCACAACCATGCGTCAGAAAAGGATTCTTCGGCATTAAAGGTATACCCGGCATGAACATTTATATTGTATCTAAATTTTACGAGTACAATAATGTATAGAAAATGTGTTTGGGGAAATGTGAACATGAAGGAACAATTATGATGATTAATTGAAAGGTACCTCTATTGGAATTTTGTTAAAATTTGTCACCTAAAAATGAAATCGAGTACTCGTATTTACTGTTTTTGATCTAATATCGACTCGTAGCCCAACCAAAAATGTGTGTAAATCGGGTCGTTATAGAGGTGGTATCAGAGCCAGGTTGGCCTGATACGAGTCGATTATTAGAAGTTAGAAGAATTCAAAAAGTTCACATCCCCAACATTATTGTACATTGCTTAGATACAAACAGATATACCTAGCTGTGTTTTATTGAGAAATTGAGTTATTGAATGTAGGAAAACTGATAGTTAGGGCTGGTGGGTACTACAACCAAATTAGTAGACGAAAAAGAATTGTCTCTCGAGGTCGTAGAGATTGGTTCAAGAGATTTAGTGAACCCTCATTTGAATGTACACCTTTTAGTTTAACCGAAATTTCTGAAGTTCGCTACATAAGATTTGACCGAACATGGAAACAATAATGACATTGTTCGATCAAATGATAATAGCACAATAATAATGATGATGATTAAGGTATGACTGTGACTTAGAAAAAAACTAAGATAATTTCTGATGTTGCCTACCTGACAGCAACAGTGCTTTACCTTCCACGTGGTCTGATTATGCCTTTCGCGTAGTCTGATTACACTAACGACGAAAGGGTGACGTCGATGCAATTTGCTCCACGTGTTCTTCGTATATCCTGCAAAAACAACAGGAATCAGAGGGGGCAGGGATTATTCCCTGCACGCGCACTCCGACGATCAAGTCAGTGATCGGGAGTTGGTGTATGTAAGAAAAGGGGAAAGTATTGCTTAAATCAAAGGGTTTAAGTGTTTCTCCCTGTTTTTCTTCTTTTTTGGATCGGATCTCCTCTTTTCAGAGAGCTCACCTGGTATTTATAGGTTCCTGAGGCGGTTCGGGCTGAGACCCAGGCGCGTGTCTGGGCCGCGACAGAGTTATAGAGCACTCTGTCGCGCCTCGGGCCATGCAACTTGCGGGGAAGTAGTCTGGCGGCAGAGTATGCATGGAACCTCTACCGCTGTTGGTGCGGGAGACCTCTGCCGCTACGCTGGGGGAGGGACCTCTACCTCTGTCTAAGCGGGAGCTGCTCTGCCACTACGCTGGGCGAGGGACCTCTACCGCTGTTCGTGCGGGAGACCTCTACCGTGATCTGTGCGGGAGACTTCTACCTCGATCGGTGTGGGAGACTATGCCGCATGCTGTGCGGGAGACTTCTACCGCGATCCGTGCGGGAGACTATGCCGCATGCTGTGCAGGGGACCTATGCCGCTATCTGTGCGGGAGACCTCTGCCGCGGTCTGTGCGGGAGTCCTCTACCGCGTGAGGTGCGGGAGTCCTCTACCACGTGAGGTGCGGGAGACCTCTACAGCGGTCTGTGCGGGAGACCTCTACCGCGTGAGGTGCGGGAGACCTCTACCTCAGGCACGCGGGAGACCTGTGTCGGGGGCAATGCGGAGTCCTGTGATGTGCATGGGCGATGGAGGTCTGCCGCTCACGATGCGCGGCAGACTGTGAGGCGGCAGACTCCTCTCGCATAAGACACTCTGTCGCACCTCTAGGAACGGTGTCGCATGGCGGTTCTGTCGCCAATCTGCCACGTGGCCTGTTCTTGGTTCGACACATGGCAGGCGGATAGTTGCACACGTGGATCTGGTGACACGACCACCATCAATTGCTCCCCACTCTTTGGCGAAAATTTTTCCCTCGAAAGAGGATCTGGGTCTGGCGTTTCTCGGGTCGGGTCGGACCTCCGCGTGTGTGTGTACCTAGGCGAGCCGCTATAAATACTGGGCCCCTGACGTCCTTGTCGCTACTGAATTCTCTCACAAGGACACTCTACCGCGACTCTCAGGACACTCTGTCGCCACTCTACCGTAACTGTGTCGCATATATCTCACTGTGTCGCAAGTCTATCGCAGATTTCCACACTCTGCCGCGAGTTCTGTTTCCATTACCTTAGGTAATTTTTCGTAGCCCGTAGTCCCACTTCTTTGATCTACGAACTTCTAAGATGGCTGGACATGGCATAGGAAAGCAAATCGATCTAGGCGTTAAGTCGACTTTAAAGGAAGCCGACGTCCAAGACCTAGAATCCCGATTTCCTTTATCTGAGGGATACACTTATAGACTCCCAACCCCTCAAGAGAGCGACATACGTCGTGTGTCTGACGGGGCTGTCGTTTTTAGGGCAGCTTTGGAGTTAGGACTCCGCTTCCCATTGTCCGACTTTGGGACTTCCTTCCTCAGGACGCACAGGGTATCCCCGGGGCAACTGCATCCTCATGCATGGATGCAATTGGTAGCATTCACTGTGCACTGCCATTTAAGGGGCGTCCCTCCGTCTCTTCCTCTTTTAGAAGTATTCTTTAGGCTTCGAGGGAGTCCCGGCTTAGTGCCTTACTCGCTTCAGCGGGTGTACCAGCCTGGTTTTGAGAACCGATTATTTGAGAAACCTGCTAACAAGCTTCATGGTTTCGAGACAGAATGGCTGGTTGTGGAAGTGCCCGAGGGCCTGGATATCTCCACTCGTTGGGAGAATAGGCGCGAAATCCCCAAGGGTCCCCGGGTCGCCACACTTAGGGAGCAGTTGTCTTCTGACATCGACAAACTGCTAGTCCCTCATCCCCTTAGCCTCGACACCCTTGTATCAAATGAAAATTTGATATTAGCAGGCTGGGGTGTGGGTCCGGTCCCTGTTGCCGGACCCTCTGTTCCGTCGTCAGATCCTCTGCCTTCGGCTTCTCCCGAGTTGAATCCTGAAGCTCCTAGGCCACAAGAGGATATAGGGGGCACCAATCTGGAATCCAGCTCTGGTAGCGAACCCTTAGCCGATCTCACTGGTTGGGAAGGGTTCGGCTCCACTTTCATGGTGCTCCCGGACGACGAGGGGATAAATATCGAGTCCCTTCAGGAGCACTTAGACTCTCCTGACGGTAACTTTTATTTTTTCCCGCTGCTTATCATTTTTGATCAATTTATTAACCACTGATCTTCTTTTTCTTTTTTTGCAGATATGAGTCATTTTCGGCAATCATTAGGTCGCCAGGTTTCTGAGGCTGGTCCTTCCAGCGCTCCTGCCAGGAAGAGGCATCGTTTGGCTGGATGTCCCAAGTGAGGCACCGGTCCCCTCTCATCCATCTCGTGCTCGGACCCCTCCTGTTTCTAGGCAGGCGATGCCTCCCCCTCCTTCAGAGCAGAGAGATTTCTCTCGGGATAGGGGGAGAGTTGCCTCGTCTTCACGGGGGGCTTCCGGGTCATCCGGGCGATCACGCTCCGAGGAGCGCGCGGAATGCAATATCATTCCGCCTCAGCGGAAGAATAGAAAGTGCCTGTACATCGAGGGTTCGATGGGAAGCAGACCGATATTGCCGAGGATAGGTCCTGCCGACGAGAGGCCCTATTCCGTGGATGGGGGGAATATTATGAGGGGCCACGAGTTCCGAGTCTACCCCAGGGTTCGTGACAACGACATTTTGGACACTCCCGGGGTGGCCTCCCGGTTGAGTTGGTCCACTATCCTTCCTCGAGATGAGGCAAGGATATTCAGAAACTACCCCGAGGGTGAAGACTTAGCCGATATCGAGGCGTTGAGGGTAAGTTTCTGATTTCTCTTCTTTTTGATTGCTTTTTGTAGCATGCTTTGAATCTAACATTTTTGCATTTTTCGCAGCTGGCTCAACGAATCGTGGTAAATAATGCCCAACATCGGGCTTATCGGGAGCGAGCCGACAGAGAGATCCGGGAGTTGAGGGACAAAGTCATGGAGTTACAGAACACGGTCAACAACTTGTCCCCTCTTTCGGATTTAGTTCGAAGCCTGGAGGAGCAGCTTACTAAGGCTCATCAAGACCTCGGTCTTGCAAAGGGGGATCTCACAGTGGAGACGGCCCGGTCTTGTAAACTCCAAGAGGACCTGCAGGAGGCTCATTCTGAGTTAGACCGTATGCAATCCAACTACAGGTCTATGCTCACTCGGAATCAAGAGCTCGAGCAGCGTGTTGCTGAGTTGGAAGGCCAAGCTGCTCCTGTACTGTCCCAGGCCGAGATTGAAAGTGTACGGGCCGAGGCCGTAAAGGAGTATCGTCTCTCCAAAGACTGCTTGAGGCGGAAGGAAGACTTCTCCAACCCTTATGTTAAGTACGGGTTCTACCTGGCCCGATCTTGGCTAGAAGCACACAGGGAAGGAGAGGAATTTCCTGAGCTCCAATACACCCATGAGGCGATGCTCTTTGAGGCCCCTGATTGGACCAAGTACGAGCCCGAGGCTGAGCCTGCGGACGAGCTGTTCAAGAGGACTACTCAGGACGATCTCGTCAACCTTGCTGGTCCTTGGGAGCCCGCGGATCTGGACGGTGCTCCTGAGCCTATAGAAGCCCTCATCGATTTAGACGGCGAGGAGGGCGAGCAGTCCCTTGGAAGTGAAGGTTTTGCAGCTGATCCCCAGCTTCCTCCCGGAGAGTAGATAGGGATTTTTGCTTTTTTGTTTTTTGTATTTCATTTCAAGTACTTTGTTTTTTGTTTTAACTTTGTACTTTTGTCGAAATGTAATTGTAAAGATCTGTTAAAGATCTGTTTGTACCGACACTTGAATGAAATGAAATTGAGATTTTTGTTCATGCTTTGTCTTGCACTACTTCTCTAATTATCATTTATCATTCTTTGTCTGATTGTTTCTTTTGCTTTGCTTGTATATACTTTGCTTGTATATAGCTTTGTATTTATATTCGTGTATGCTCCCCAATTCTTGATAGAAAGGTATACTTTCAGGAAGAATTTTTTGTGCAAACGCGCAGTTGTTTAAGGCTTGAGTACTGTGACGTGAAGGCGTCTTTAGTTTTTATAGCCTTAGTATTTTGATTACCTGGCCACAGTGATGCGTAGCGTCTTAGGCCTTTATGGTTAATTGAATGTTTTATGCCTGGCCTTAGTGACGCATTGCGTCTCAGGCTCTTACGGCTCTTTTGAGTATACGCCTGGCCACAGTGACGCGTTACGTCTCAGGCTCTTACGGCTCTTGTGTGGATGTATATATACCTGTTTTACAGTGATACGTATACGCCGGGCCACAGTGACGCAAAGCGCCTCAGGCTCTTACGGCTCGTCTGAACTACGCCTGGCCACAGTGACGCATAGCGCCTCAGGCTCTTACGGCTCGGTTGAACTACGCCTGGCCACAGTGACGCAAAGCGCCTCAGGCTCTTACGGCTCGGTTGAACTACGCCTGGCCACAGTGACGCAAAGTGCCTCAGGCTCTTACGGCTCGGTTGAACTACGCCTGGCCACAGTGACGCAAAGCGCCTCAGGCTCTTACGGCTCGGTGGAACTACGCCTGGCCACAGTGACGCAAAGCGCCTCAGGCTCTTACGGCTCGGTTGAACTACGCCTGGCCACAGTGACGGAAAGCGCCTCAGGCTCTTACGGCTCGTCTGAACTACGCCTGGCCACAGTGACGCAAAGTGCCTCAGGCTCTTACGGCTCGTCTGAACTACGCCTGGCCACAGTGACGCAAAGCGCCTCAGGCTCTTACGGCTCGTCTGAACTACGCCTGGCCACAGTGACGCAAAGCGCCTCAGGCTCTTACGGCTCGTCTGAACTACGCCTGGCCACAGTGACGCAAAGCGCCTCAGGCTCTTACGGCTCGTCTGAACTACGCCTGGCCACAGTGATGCAAAGTGCCTCAGGCTCTTACGGCTCGGTGGAACTACGCCTGGCCACAGTGACGCAAAGCGCCTCAGGCTCTTACGGCTCGGTTTAACGGTCTACTTTGGGTCTGGCCCACTCAACCCGTATTGTCCGCTTTGGGTTTGGCCCGTTGGTAGCCTGCGTTCGCAGGGCCCGAACCAAGGGCAGCCCTCACGGTTTTGAATCCTGTCACGAGATTTTGACTTACAACAAAAAGATAATTCATATATCGGTTAGGTAATGACATCTAGTGACAGTGTAAGTAAAACAATAGTGCTTGGGAAGGAAGATGTAGTGGTTAATTCAAATACAGCTTTAAGTGATTTGAATTCCACGTTTTCCCTATCTTCTTCCCTTGTAGAGTTTCCAGAGCGCAAGTGTTGGGTCCGATCTTGCATCTGATTCTGTAGGGACCTTCCCAGTTGGCTCTGAACTTCCCATCCTCCTTCAGGGCATTTGTGATCTGTGACTTTCTGAGCACTAGATCTCCCTCAGACATTGGCCTATCTCTTACCCGGCTATTATAGTAGTTGGCCACCCTTTGATGATAGGATGCCAATCGAATAGCCGCGGTTTCTCTGTGTTCATCGAGTAGGTCCAAGCCTTCCCTTAGAGCTTGTGAGTTTTCTTCCTCTACTAAGGGTACCACTCTTGGCGATAATGTTCCAAGTTCCACGGGGATCAATGCTTCTGCGCCGTATACAAGGCTGAACGGCGTTTCTTTAGTCGACACACGACTGGTGGTACGATATGCCCATAAAACACTAGGCAATTCGTCCACCCAGGCCCCTTTTGCTTTGTCTAGCCTGGTCTTCAGCCCATGGAGGATAGTCCGATTACTGACTTCGGCCTGTCCATTAGCTTGAGGATATGACACTGAGGAGATCCTTAGCTGAATGTTGAGGCTCTTTCAAAATTCACGGAAGGCATTGCAATCAAATTGCTTTCCATGGTCGGCATTTAGGATGCGGGGAATTTCGAATCGACAAATAATGTCTTTCCACACCATTGCCTCCACTTTCTTCTCCGTGATTGTGGCTAAAGGCTCTGCTTCAATCCACTTTGTAAAGTAATCGGTAGCCACTAACAGGAACTTTCTTTGACCCGTGGCTAAGGGGAAAGGTCCAAGGATGTCTAATCCCCACTGTGCAAAAGGAATTGGCTGTACTGTGCTTTGAGAGGGAGTTACTGGGGCTGTGGTGATAGGCGCAAACCTCTGGCATTTGTCACACCTGCGGGTTTGGTCCATCGCATCTTTCTTTAACGTTGGCCAGTAGAATCCCGATCTCAATACTTTAGCTGCAAGAGCTCTCGCTCCTAAGTGTTCGCCGCAAATTCCTTCATGCACTTCCGCTAGGGCATATCTTGCTTGTTCCGGTCCCAGACATTTTAGCAGTGGCGATGAGTATCCCCTTTTGTACAGTTCTCCATTGATGAGTGTGAACTTCACCCCTTGTATTTTCAAGCGACGAGCCTCGTCTTTATCTTGGGGAGAGTACCCTCAGTGAGATACTGTTTAAATGGGGATCTCCAATCGTCTCCAACTTGAATGTCACACACTTCGACTCCTTCAATACTCGGTCGTTCGAGCCTCTCCACCTTTACTGTCCTTCCTTGTGTTTCGGTGGAGGAGGCTAGCTTAGACAGTGAATCAGCATGTGTGTTTTCGGACCGGTTGATTTGCATCAGCTGAAAGCTTTTGAAAGTCTTGGCCAGGAGTTGGACTTTCTTTAAGTAAGGAACCAGCATCGGTTCTCGTACCTCGTACTTTCTGCTGAATTGGTTCACCACCAGTTGAGAATCACTGTGTGCTACCAAGTGGTGAACCTGCAGTTTCTCCGCTAGTGCCATCCCTGCTATCAGAGCTTCATACTCCGCTATGTTGTTCGAACTAGGGAATCCGAATTGTAGGGAGTATTCCAGGGATTTTCCTTCTGGCGACACTAGGACTATACCCGCTCCACTTCCGTTGGCACTTGATGACCCATCGACATGCAGCAACCATGGGTGAGCCTTCCCTTCACTGCTGTCGTTCGGGATAGTGCATTCCACGATGAAGTCAGCCAGAGCTTGACCTTTGATAGCCTGCCTCGGTTGGAATGTGATGTCGTATCCCCCAAGCTCCACCGCCCATTTCACTAACCTTCCTGAATGTTCAGGTTTCTGGAGGATCTGTCTTAATGGTTGATCTGTTAAGACGGTGATGGGATGTGCTTGGAAATACGGACGCAACTTTCGCGAGGCCATCAAGAGGGCTAATGCTAGCTTCTCGGCCAGTGGATAGCGGGTCTCTGGATCCAATAACACTTTGCTCACGTAGTAGATGGGACGGTGTATCATTTCATCTTTCTTCAGTAACACCGCGCTGACGGTGAAATCACCGACTCCCAAATACATATAGAGCTGTTCTGCTTCCAGGGGCCTTGTTAATAGAGGCAACCGCTTCAAGTATTCCTTGAGGTCTTCAAAGGCTTTTTGACAATCTTCCGTCCACTCGAAGTTCTTCCCCCCCCGTAGAGTTTTGAAGAAAGGCAAGCTCCTTTCTGCTGATTTCGACAAGAAGCGATTCAGAGCCGCTATTCTGCCTCTCAATCTTTGGACCTCTCTTACGGTGGTTGGGGGTTTCATGTCAATGACAGCCTGTATCTTCTCAAGATTTGCCTCGATGCCCCTGTTAGTGATCATGAAGCCTAGGAATTTTCCTGATCTTACCCCGAATGAGCACTTTTTGGGGTTTAGCTTCATGTTGAATCTCCTCAATACTTCAAATACCCTGGACATTTGATCAGCGTGAGACTCTCCTACGCGGCTCTTGATTATCATATCGTCCACGTAGGCTTCCATGGTATTTCCCAGAAGATCCTTGAACACTTTGCTCACCATTCGTTGGTAGGTGGCACCGGCGTTCTTTAAACCGAACGGCAATACCCGATAACAATAGGTCCCGTTGTCGGTTATAAAGGAAGTCTTTTCCTCGTCTTCTGGGTGAAGCATGATTTGATGATACCCGGAGAATGCATCCAAGAAACTGAGGAATTCATAACCGGATGTTTCGTCTACTAGTCGGTCTATCCGTGGTAGGGGGTATGAATCTTTGGGGCAGGCTTTATTCAGGTCGGTGAAATCAACACACATTCGCCACTTCCCGCTAGATTTCTTTACCATCACTACATTGGCTAACCACTCAGGGTAGTAGACCTCTCGGATGAATCCGGCGCCTAGGAGTTTATTCACTTCTTCAGTGATTGCTCTTTGTCGCTCCGGGGCGAAACTCCTCTTCTTCTGTTTGACGGGTCTATGTCCGGGTATGATGTTAAGTTCATGGCATATGACTTCGGGACTGATCCCGGGCATGTCCGCTGGGCTCCAGGCAAAGATATCCGAGTTTCTCCTCAGACACTCGACTATCTCCTTTTTCTGTTGCTCGCCCAACTGAGTCCCAATGAATGCCCTTTTTCCGCTATCCCCTTCAGTTAGCGCAATGGCTTCTGTTTCCTCTACAGGTTGGGGTTTAGGCGGATCGTCGATGCATAAGGTTTCTTTCCTCTGTGTTACCTTGTTGGCAGTGGAAGCGAGATAACAAGTACGGGCACTCCTTTGGTTTCCGCGTACTTGCCCGACTCCGTTGGGAGTGGGAAACTTCATCAATAGGTAGCAAGAGGATATCACCGCCCTCATGTCGTTCAACACCGGCCTGCCCAAAATCATGTTATAGGCAGCAGAGGTCGATCTGACTACCATGAACAATACTTGCCGGGTCACGTCTTTTGGGTGCTCACCGAGAGTTACAGGCAACTCTATGGACCCGACAACTTTCACTCGCTCCCCCGTGAATCCATATAGTGGTGTCATAACGGGTTTTAACCTATCTTCGGATATGCTCATTTTTTCGAAGCAATACCAATAGATCAGGTTCACTGAGCTCCCGTTATCGACCAGGACCATGCTCACCGGGTGTTTGGCCACCACCGTGGATATCACCATGGGGTCGTCATGGGGCATGGCGACATCGCCTTTGTCAGCCGGAGTGAACATGATGGGCTCTTCATCCGCCTGCTCCTCCATCACCACGTTAACCTGATACGCTTGCCTAGTGTAACTTTTACGGGAAGTAGAGGAGCTTCCTGCACTTGAGTCCCCGCCTGCAATGACATTTATCGCGGGGGCTGTAGGTTCGTTGTTTGGTGGATTAGCACGGGGGATGGGCCTGACTGCTTCGTTTCTAGGCCTATCCCTTCTGATATCATTATTTGCCCTCGTCCGTGGACGATCATTCCTTTGGTGGCGCGGAGGATAACGGGGTCTCTCGCTCCTCCATAGGAAGCGGTTGATCTTCCCTTCTCTGGCCAGCCTTTCCAACTGGTCCATTAAATCTCTGCACCTCTCTGTTGGGTGACCATGAGCACAATGGAATTCACAGTAGGATTCGGGGTTTCGTCCTAAAACCAATTTTCTTCTTGGGGAATTCCAATAATCCTGCCCCTTCGATGGCTGCCAGTATTACAGTGCGAGGCTCGTTTAACTTGGTATAACCTTCATACCTGAGCCTAGGGGCTTTGTCAGTTCTCACGGGTCTTGGGAAGCTTCTCTCGGGTTCGTCTCTCTCTCTTTTCTTTCCTTCCTTCGCCTCCCTGGGCTGTATCGTTCTCATCACTTCTTCTTGAGCTACATATTTGTTAGCCCTGGCAAAGAGGTCGGAAATCGTCATCGGTTGATCGAGAGAGATGGATTCTTGTAGCTTCTCGGAGCTCGTCCCTTGCAGCATTACAGCCAAGGCTACGCCTACTGGTAGATCTTCCACTTCCAAGGTTGCATCTCGGAAGCGATCTATAAAGCTTTTCAAGGGTTCTTTATTCCCTTGTTTAAGCGTGAGTAAGTAGGTAGCGTCTTTCTTCCTCTGGCTGTGGATCATGAAGACTTTGAGGAATTCATTTCTCAACTCATCAAAAGAGGAGATTGAACCTTCACTCAACCCGTTGAACCACTTGAGAGCATGCCCGGACAATGTGAGAGAAAAAGCTCTACACATAATTTCGTCCTCCCATCCATGCAACAGCATGAGGGATTCATAACTCTGAATATGGTCATAGGGATCCGTTTTGCCGGTATAAGTAGCCATAGAGGGCATCTTGAACTTCTTCGGCAAAGGTTTGTTCATGATTTCCAGGCTGAATGGGATCCTCCTCCTTTGTCCGTCATCCGGAGACACTAGCTTTTTCTTCTCGAGGATCCTTTGGACGACCTTCTCCACGTCCTCGGACCCTCGAGCTGAGTAAGGTCCTGTCCCTTCTGGTCTAGAAGAGTCCGATTGATAAATGCCTCTTCCAGCACCTCTCACTACGGGACTTGATATCTCTGGACCTTCTTGTGGGTTAAAATCTCCTTGTCTCCGTTGCTCCCCAGCTCTATGTGCCCTTAGGTCGTGTTCCAACACTACGGGAGATGAGTTGCGGCAGGTAGGGAGACTCTGCCGCCTAGGGGTTGCGGAAGGACCCTGCCGCTGAGCGGCCAGAGGAGAGGTCTGCCGCGCATCGGGCAAGGGTGAACTCTGCCGCCTATTAGAGGCGGGAGAGCACCGTCGCATATCTGATGTGGGATACCTCTGCCGCGTGTTGTCTACGGGAGAGTTCTGTCACCGTTGAGCCGCAGGGGGACTCCGCTGCACATTCGGCGAGCTCTGCCGCTCATAGGACAAAGGAGATGTTTGACGCATTGGAGATGCGGGTGAGCTGTGTCGCCTATGAGTCTCTGGCGAACTCTGTCGTCCGGGAGCTACGGGCGGACTCTGTCGCACCTGAGCCATTGGAGAACTCTGCCGCCGGGGAGCTGAGGACGGACTCTGTCTCGCTGGATTGGCAGTAGCGTTGCGTGGCGTTCCTGCCTCTTGTCCAATGTTTACCAGGCTGGAGGGCTGACCTCTCTCGTAGGTCTGCCTCGGTGTGCTTTCCCCCACTAGCTGCTGCACTTCATGGGGTAAGCTGAATTGGGGGAGAGCTTCTTTGAAGAAGTTCACCATGGCTCTCAGTGCTGTGGTAGCCTCCGTATTTTTGCGTTTCAGGGCCTCGAATTCCTCAAAGGAGACTAAGGGTTCTCCTTGAGCCCTTTCACTGTGTCTTCTTCGCTGTTCTGATCTGACAGGGGGACTTACAGAGTTCTGCCCTCCTGTCAATTCTGCAGTTGAGCGTGTCCTCACCATTTCGATAGAGAGCCTGACTTTTTGTCGAGATTCCCACAGACGGCGCCAATTGATGTTGCCTACCTGACAGGAACAGTGCTTTACCTTCCACGTGGTCTGATTATGCCTTTCGCATAGTCTGATTACACTAACGACGAAAGGGTGACGTCGATGCAATTTGCTCCACGTGTTCTTCGTATATCCTGCAAAAACAACAGGAATCAGAGGGGGCAGGGATTATTCCCTGCACGCGCACTCCGACGATCAAGTCAGTGATCGGGAGTTGGTGTATGTAAGAAAAGGGGAAAGTATTGCTTAAATCAAAGGGTTTAAGTGTTTCTCCCTGTTTTTCTTCTTTTTTGGATCGAATCTCCTCTTTTCAGAGAGCTCACCTGGTATTTATAGGTTCCTGAGGCGGTTCGGGCTGAGACCCAGGCGCGTGTCTGGGCCGCGACAGAGTTATAGAGCACTCTGTCGCGCCTCGGGCCATGCAACTTGCGGGGAAGTAGTCTGGCGGCAGAGTATGCATGGAACCTCTACCGCTGTTGGTGCGGGAGACCTCTGCCGCTACGCTGGGGGAGGGACCTCACCGCTGTCTAAGCGGGAGCTGCTCTGCCACTACGCTGGGCGAGGGACCTCTACCGCTGTTCGTGCGGGAGACCTCTACCGCGATCTGTGCGGGAGACTTCTACCGCGATCGGTGCGGGAGACTATGCCGCATACTGTGCGGGAGACTTCTACCGCGATCCGTGCGGGAGACTATGCCGCATGCTGTGCGGGGGACCTATGCTGCTATCTGTGCGGGAGACCTCGCCGCGGTCTGTGCGGGAGTCCTCTACCGCGTGAGGTGCGGGAGTCCTCTACCACGTGAGGTGCGGGAGTCCTCTACCGCGTGAGGTGCGGGAGACCTCTACAGCGGTCTGTGCGGGAGACCTCTACCGCGTGAGGTGCGGGAGACCTCTACCTCAGGCACGCGGGAGACCTGTGTCGGGGGCAATGCGGAGTCCTGTGATGTGCATGGGCGATGGAGGTCTGCCGCTCACGATGCGCGGCAGACTGTGAGGCGGCAGACTCCTCTCGCATCAGACACTCTGTCGCACCTCTAGGAACGGTGTCGCATGGCGGTTCTGTGGCCAATCTGCCACGTGGCCTGTTCTTGGTTCGACACGTGACAGGCGGATAGTTGCACACGTGGATCTGGTGACACGGCCACCATCAATTTCAAAAGTTAGTTCATTATTTTACGAGGATCAATAATCCAATTATAATGGAAACTGGATAAATGAATTGGAAAAGTTACGTGGATCCTTAAGGTGTACTACTATAAAGAAGGTAGTTTTGATATTGAAATAGGAAGTCGAACTTTAAGGGAAGTTCCCCACAATCTAATCTAAAGACCCGACATTAGAGGGTTACATGGGATATGCTTATGGATGTCTTTAGATGATGATGTTGCCTAACTGACAGCAACAAGAAAATACCTTCCACGTAGTCTGATTGCACTAACGACAAAAGTGTGACGTCGATGCAATTTGTTCCACGTGTTCTTCGTATATCCTGCAAAAACAACAGGAATCAGAGGGGGCAGGGATTTGTCCCTGCACGCGCACTCCGATGATTAAGTAAGTAATCAGAGTTGTGAATGTATGAAGAAGAGAATATATTGCTTAAATCAGAGAGTTTAAAGCTTTTCCCTTCTTTTTGGTTCTTTTTGTCTTTTTTCTTTCGGATCCGACCTCTTCCTTTCAGAGAGCTCACCTGGTATTTATAGGTTTCTGCAAGTCGGTTCGAGCTGAGGCCCAGGCGCGTGTCTGGGCCGCGACAGAGTCATAGAGCACTCTGTCGCGCCTCGAGTTCAAGCAACTAGCGGGGGACCTCTACCGCAGACTGTGCGGGAGACTATGCCTCAGGCTGTGCAGGAGACCTCCACCGCAGTCTGTGCGGGAGACTATGCCACAGGCTGTGCGGGATACCTCTACTGCAGATTGTGCGGGAGACTTCTATCGCGTGCTGTGCGGGAGGCCTCCACCGTAGTCTGTGCGGGAGACTATGCCGCAGGCTGTGCGGGGGACTTCTTTCGCTGGCTGTGCGGGAGACCTCTACCGCAGACTGTGCGGGAGACCTCTACCGCAGACTGTACGAGATACCTCCATCGCAGTCTGTGTGGGAGACTATGCCGCAGGCTGTGCGGGAGACTTCTATCGCGGGCTGTGCGGGAGAGCTATGACGCAGACTGTGCGGGAGACCAATGTCGCGATATGGGCGATGGAGGTTTGCCGCGCCACACTGTCGCCAAATCTGCCACGTGGCTCGGTCTTGGTTTGACACGTGGCAGGCGGATAGTTGCACACGTGGTTTCTGGTGACATGACCACCATCAATTGCTCCCCACTCTTTGGTAGGAATCTTTCCTGCGAAAGAGTATCTGGGTCTGGATTTTCTCGGGTCGGGTCGGATCTCCGCGCGTGTGTCGACGCAGGCGAGCCGCTATATATACTGGGCCCCTGCTGTCCTTGTCGCTATTGAGTTCTCCCTCAAAAAGACACTCAGTCGCGATTTTCTCTGGACACTCTCTCGCAACTCTACCGCAACTCCACTGTACTCTACCGCAACTCTGTCGCGTACACATCACTGCGTCGCAACTCTGCTGCAGCTTCTTCATACTCTGTCGTCGGTTCCTCCTTTTCTTCATTTTAGGTAATTTCATAGTCTGTAGTCCCACTCTTTTGATTTACGGACTCCTAAAATGGCTGGCCATGGCATAGGAAAACAAATTGATCTAGGCGTTAAGTCGACTTTAAAGGAAGCCGACGTCCAAGACCTAGAATCCCGATTTCCTTTACCCGAGGGATACTCTTATAGGCTCCCAACCCCTCAGGAGAGTGACATACGTCGTGTGTCCGACGGGGCTATCGTTTTTAGGGCAGCTTTGGAGTTAGGACTCCGCTTCCCATTGTCCGACTTCGGGGCTTCCTTCCTTAGGACGCACAGGGTATCCCCGGGACAACTGCATCCTCATGCATGGATGCAATTGGTAGCATTCACCGTGCACTGCCATTTAAGGGGCGTCCCTCCATCTCTTCCTCTTTTAGAAGTATTCTTTAGGCTTCGAGGGAGCCCCGGCTTAGTGCCTTACTCGCTTCAGCGGGTGTACCAGCCCGATTTTGAGAACCGATTATTCGAGAAACCGACTAACAAGCTTCATGGTTTCGAAACGGAATGGCTGGTCGTGGAAGTGCCCGAAGGCCTGGATTTCCCCACTCGTTGGGAGAATAGGCGTGAAATCCCCAAGGGTCCCTGGGTTGCCACACTTAGGGAGCAGTTGTCTTCTGACGTCAACAAACTGCTAGTCCCTCATCCCCTTAGCCTCGACACCCTTATATCAAATGAAAATTTGATATTAGCAGGCTGGGGTGTGGGTCCGGTCCCTGTTGTCAGACCCTCTGTTCCTTCGTCAGATCCTCTGCCTTCGGTTTCTCCCGAGTTAAATCCTGAAGCACCTAGGCCACAAGAGGATATAGGGAGCACCAACGTAGAATCAAGTTCTGGCAGCGAACCTTTAGCTGATCTGACTGGCTGGGAAGGGTTCGGCTCTACTTTCATGGTGCTCCCTGATGACGACACCATAAATATAGAGTCCCTTCAGGAGCATCTTGATTCTCCTGACGGTAACTTTTAATTGTTTCCCGTTGCTTATCGTTTCTGATCAATTTTTGACCATTGATGTATTTTCTTTCTTTTTTGCAGATATGAGTCATTTCCGACGATCGTTGGGTCGCCAGGTCTCTGAGGCTGGTCCTTCCAGCACTCCTGCCAGGAAGAGGCATCGTTTGGCTGACGATGTCCCAAGTGAGGCACCAGTCCCCTCTCATCCACCTCGTGCTCGGACCCCTCCTGTTTCTAGGCAGGCTATGCCTCCCCCTCCTTCGGAGCAGAGAGATCTCTCTCGGGATAGGGGGAGAGTTGCCTCATCCTCACGGGGGGCTTCCGGGTCATCCGGGCCATCACGCTCCGAGGAGCGCGCGGAATGCAATATCATTCTGTCTCAGCGGAAGAATAGAAGGCGCTTGTACATCGAAGGTTCGATGGGAAGCAGGCCAATATTGCCGAGGATAGGCCCTGCCGACGAGAGGTCCTACCCCGTGGACGGGGGAAACATTATGAGGGGCCACGAGTTCCGAGTCTACCCCGGGGTTCGTGACAACGACATTTTGGACACTCCCGAGGTGGCCTCCCGGTTAAGCTGGTCCACTATCCTTCCTCGGGACGAGGCAAGGATATTCAGAAACTACCCGGAGGGGGAGGATTTAGCCGACATGGAGGCATTGAGGGTAAGTTTCATACTCCTCTTCGTTTGACTCCTTTTTGCCGCATTCTTTGAATCTAACTTTTTGTATTTCTTTGCAGCTGGCTCAACGAACTGTGGCCAACAATGCCCAGCACCGGGCTTATCGGGAGCATGCCGATAGGGAAATCCGAGAGTTAAAGGACCAAGTTATGGAGTTACAGAACACCGTCAACAACTTGTCCAAACTTTCGGATTTAGTTCGAAGCTTGGAGGAGCAGCTCGCAAAGGTTCATCAAGACCTTAATCACGCCCAGGGGGATCTTACTGTAGAGAAGGCTCGGTCTAGCAGATTTCAAGAGGATCTTCGGGATGCCCACTCTAAGCTAGACTGTATGCAATCCAACTACGGGTCTTTACTTGCTCGGAATCAGGAGCTCGAGCAGCGCGTTGCCGAGTTGGAAAGTCAGGCTACTCCTACGCTGACCCAAGTGGAGATCAATAGCATACGGGCCGAGGCTGTGAAGGAGTACCGTCTCTCCAAGGATTGCTTGAGACGGAAGGAGGATTTCTCGAATCCCTATGTAAAGTACGGGTTCTATCTTGCCCGATCATGGTTAGAAGCACATAGGGAAGGAGAGGAATTCCCAGAGCTCCAGTACACCAACAAGGCGATGCTATTTGAGGCCCCCGACTGGACTAAATATGAGCCTGAAGCCGAACCTGCAGACGAGTTATTTAAGAGGACCGCCCAAGATGACCTCGTCAACCTCACTGGTCCTTGGGAGCCCATGGATTTGGATGGTGCTCCCGAGCCTATCGAGGCTCTTATTGATTTAGACGACGAGGAGGGTCAGCAGTCCTTGGGAAGTGATGGTCCGTCTGCAGTTGATCCCCAACTTCCTCCCGAAGAGTAGATAGCTATTTTTGTTTTTTGTATTTCTTTTCAAGTACTTTGTTGTTTTTTATTTTAACTTTGTACTTTTGTTGAATGTAATCGTCAAGATCTGTTAAAGATCTGTTTGTAACGACTTTTGAATGAAATGAAATTGAGATTTTTGTTCATGCTTTGTATTGCACTACTTCTCTATTTATCATTTATCATTCTTTGTCTGTTTGTTTATTTTGCTTGAATGTATTCATTTGAATGTATTCGTGCATGCTCCCCAATTCTTGATAGAAAGGTAAACTTTCAGAAAGAATTTTTTGAGCGAACGTATAATTGTTTAAGGCTTGATTACTGTGACGTGTATGCGTCTTTAGTTTTTATAGCCTTGATATTTTTATCACCTGGCCCCAGTGACGCATAGCGCCTCAGGCTCTTACGGCTTAGTTAATTGTATACGCCTGGCCACAGTGACGCATAGCGCCTCAGGCTCTTACGGCTCGTCTGAACTACGCCTGGCCACAGTGACGTATAGCGCCTCAGGCTCTTACGGCTCGGTTGAACTACGCCTGGCCACAGTGACGCATAGCGCCTCAGGCTCTTACGACTCGGTTGAACTACGCCTGGCCACAGTGACGCATAGCGCCTCAGGCTCTTACGGCTCGGTTGAACTACGCCTGGCCACAGTGACGATAGCGCCTCAGGCTCTTACGGCTCGATTGAACTACGCCTGGCCACAGTGACGCATAGCGCCTCAGGCTCTTACGGCTCGTCTGAACTACGCCTGGCCACAGTGACGCATAGCGCCTCAGGCTCTTACGGCTCGTCTGAACTACGCCTGGCCACAGTGACGCATAGCGCCTCAGGCTCTTACTGCTCGTCTGACTACGTCTGGCCACAGTGACGCATAGCGCCTCAGGCTCTTACGGCTCGTCTGAACTACGCCTGGCCACAGTGACGCATAGCGCCTCAGGCTCTTACGGCTCTTCTGAATACCTGTCACAAGATTTAGATGCATATAAGTTGCAGATGTATAATAAAATGACATTCTGCGTGATGATTTGATGACAATATCTTGTGATGGTATAAACAAATGATAATAATGTTTGGGAAAGAAAATATGGTGCTTAATTCAAATACAGCTTTAGGTGATTTGAATTCCATGTTTTCCCTATCTTCTTCCCTTGTAGAGTTTCCAGAACACAGGTGTTAGGTCCGATCTTGTATCTGATTCTGTATGGACCTTCCCAATTGGCTTTGAATTTCCCATCCTCCTTCAGGGCATTCGTGATCTGCGACTTTCTGAGCACTAGATCTCCCTCAGACATTGGCCTATCTCTCACCCGGCTATTGTAGTAGTTGGCCACCCTCTGATGATAGGATGCCAATCGAATAGCCGCGGTTTCTCTATGTTCGTCGAGTAGGTCCAAGCCTTCCTTTAGAGCTTATGAATTTTCTTCCTCTACTAAGGGTATCACTCTTGGTGATAACGCTCCAATTTCCACGGGGATCAGTGCTTCTGTGCCGTATACAAGGCTGAATGGCGTTTCTTTAGTCGACACACGACTGGTGGTACGATATGCCCATAAAACATTAGGCAATTCGTCCACCCATGCCCCTTTTGCTTTGTCTAGCCTGGTCTTCAGCCCATGAAGGATAGTTCGATTACTGACTTCGGCCTGTCCATTAGCTTGAGGATATGACACTGAGGAGATCCTTAGCTGAATGTTGAGGCTCTTACAAAATTCACGGAAGGCGTTGCAATCAAATTGCTTTCCATGGTCGGCATTTAAGATGCGGGGAATTCCGAATCGACAGATAATGTCTTTCCACACCATTGCCTCCACTTTCTTTTCCGTGATTGTGGCTAAAGGCTCTGCTTCAATCCACTTTGTAAAGTAATCAGTAGCCACTAATAGGAACTTTCTTTGACCCGTGGCCAATGGGAAAGGTCCAAGAATGTCCAATCCCCATTGTGCAAAAGGAATTGGTTGTACTGTGCCTTGAGAGGGAGTCACTGGGGCTGTTGTGATAGGCGCAAACCTCTGGCATTTGTCACACCTGCGGGTTTGGTCCATCGTATCTTTCTTCAACGTTGGCCAGTAGAATCCCGATCGCAGTACTTTAGCAGCGAGAGCTCTCGCTCCTAAGTGTTCACCGCAAATTCCTTCATGCACTTCGGCTAAAGCGTAGCTTGCTTGCTCCGGTCCCAGACATTTCAATAAGGGCGACGAATATCCCCTTTTGTACAGTTCTCCATTGATGAGTGTGAACTTCGCCCCTTGTATTTTTAAGTGACGAGCCTCGTCCTTATTTTGGGGGAGTGTTCCTTCGGTGAGATACTGTTTGTATGGGGATCTCCAATCGTCTCCCACTTGAATGTCACACACTTCGACCTCTTCAATACTAGGTCGTTCGAGCCTCTCCACCTTCACTGTCCTTCCTCGTGTTTCGGTGGAAGAGGCTAACTTAGACAATGCATCAGCATGTGTGTTTTCGGACCGGTTGATTTGTATCAGCTGAAAGCTTTTGAAAGTCTGTGCCAGAAGTTGGACTTTCTTCAAGTAAGGGACCAGCATCGGTTCCCGTACCTCGTACTCTCCGCTGAATTGGTTCACCACCAATTGAGAATCACTGTGTACTATCAAGTGGTGAACCTATAGCTTCTTCGCTAACATCATCCCTGCTATCAGAGCTTCATACTCTGCTATGTTGTTCGAACTGGGGAATCCGAAC
Organism: Firmiana major; assembly: GCA_033439115.1. NCBI lineage: Eukaryota > Viridiplantae > Streptophyta > Magnoliopsida > Malvales > Malvaceae > Firmiana > Firmiana major. The sequence goes on from CM065905.1 coordinate 49,906,077, forward strand.
CGTAGGGAGTATTCAAGGGATTTTCCTTCGGGTGATACCAGGACTATACCCGCTCCGCTTCCATTGGCACTTGATACCCCATCGACATGCAGCAACCATGGGTGAGCCTGCCCTTCACTGCTGTCGCTTGGGATAGTGCATTCTACGATGAAGTCAGCCAGAGCTTGACCTTTGATAGCCTGCCGTGGTTGGAATGTGATTTCGTATCCCCCAAGTTCCACTGCCCATTTCCCTAACCTTCCTGAGTGTTCAGGTTTCTGAAGGATCTGTCTTAACGGTTGATCTGTCAAGACGGTGATAGGGTGTGCTTGGAAATACGGGCGCAACTTTCGCGAGGCCATCAAAAGTGCTAATGCTAGCTTTTCGGCCAGCGGATAGCGGGTCTCTGGATCCAATAACACTTTACTCACATAGTAGATGGGACGGTGCACCATTTCATCTTTCTTCAGTAGCACCGCACTGACGGCGAAATCACCGACTCCCAAATACATATAGAGTTGTTCTCCTTCCAGGGGCCTTGTTAATAAAGGTAACTGTTTCAAGTATTCCTTGAGGTCTTCAAAGGCTTTTTGACAATCTTCTGTCCATTCGAAGTTCTTTCCCCCCCGTAGAGTTTTGAAGAACGGCAGGCTCCTTTCTGCTGATTTTGACAAGAATCGATTCAGAGCTGCTATTCTGCCTGTCAGTCTCTGGACTTCTCTTACGGTGGTTGGGGGTTTCATGTCAATGACCGCCTGTACCTTCTCAGGATTTGCCTCAATGCCCCTGTTAGTGATCATGAAGCCTAAGAACTTCCCTGATCTTACCCCGAATGAGCACTTTTCAGGGTTTAGCTTCATGTTGAATCTCCCCAATACTTCGAATACTCTGGACATTTGATCAGTATGAGACTCTCCTACGCGGCTTTTGATTATCATATCGTCCACGTAGGCTTCCATGGTATTTCCCAGAAGATCTTTGAACACTTTGCTCACCATTCGTTGATAGGTGGCTCCCGCGTTCTTTAGACCGAACGGCATTACCCTATAGCAATAGGTTCCGTCGTCGGTTATAAAGGAAGTCTTTTCTTCATCTTCTGGGTGAAGCATGATTTGGTGATACCCGGAGAATGCATCCAAGAAACTGAGGAATTCGTAGCCGGATGTTTCGTCTATTAGTCTGTCTATCCGAGGTAGGGGGTAAGAATCTTTAGGGCAGGCTTTGTTCAGGTCGGTGAAATCCACACACATTCGCCACTTCCCGCTAGATTTCTTTACCATCACTACATTGGCCAACCACTCAGGGTAGTAGACCTCTCGGATGAATTCGGCACCCAGGAGTTTATTTACTTCTTCAGTGATTGCTTTTTGTCGTTCCGGGGCGAAACTCCTCTTCTTCTGTTTGACGGGTCTGTGTCCGGGTATGACATTAAGTTCATGGCATATCACTTCGGGACTAATTCCAGGCATGTCCGCTGGACTCCAGGCGAAGACATCCGAGTTTCTTCTCAGACACTCGACTATCTCATTCTTTAGTTGTTCTCCCAGTTGGGTCCCGATGAATGCCTTTTTTCCCCCGTCTCCTTCGATTAGCTAAATGGGTTCTGTCTCCTCTACCGGCTGAGGTTTGGGCGGATCATCTATGCACAAGGTTTCTTTCCTCTGTACTACCTTGTTGGCGGTGGAAGCGAGATAACAAGTACGGGCGCTCCTTTGGTTTCCTCGTACTTGCCCGACTCCGTTGGGAGTGGGAAACTTCATCAATAGATAGCAAGAGGATATTACCGCCCTCATGTCATTCAGCATAGGTCTGCCCAAAATCATGTTGTAGGCAGCAGAGGTTTACCTGACCACCATGAACAATACTTGCCGGGTCACGTTCTTCGGGTGCTCTCCGAGAGTCACAGGCAACTCTATGGACCCGGCAACCTTCACTCGCTCCCCCGTGAATCCATATAGTGGCGCCATAACAGGCTTTAACCTATCTTCGGATATGCTCATTTTTTCGAAGCAGTTCCAATAGATCAGGTTCACTGAGTTCCCGTTATCGACCAGGACTCTGCTCACCGGGTGTTTGGCCACTACCGTGGATATCACCATGGGGTCGTCATGGGGTATGACAATATCACCTTTGTCAGCCAAAGTGAACATGATGGGCTCTTCATCCGCCTGTTCCTCCATCACAACGTTAACCTGATACGCTTGCCTTGCGTAGCTTTTGCGGGAAGTAGAGGAGCTTCCTGCACTTGAGTCCCCGCCTGCGATGACATTTATTGCGGGGGCTGTAGGTTCGTTGTTTGGCGGATTAACACGGGGAATTGGCCTGACTGCTTCGTTTCTAGGCCTATCCCTTCTGTTGTCATTATTTGCCCCAGTCCGCGGACGATCATTCCTTTGGTCACGGTGAGGATAACGGGGTCTCTCGCTTCTCCATAGGAAGCGGTTGATCTTTCCTTCTCTGGCCAGCCTTTCTAACTGATCCATTAAATCTCTGCACCTCTTTGTTGGGTGACCGTGAGCACAATGGAATTCGCAGTAGGTTTTGGGGTTTCGTCCTACATCTCCAATTTTCTTCTTGGGGAATTCCAATAATCCTGCCCCTTCGATGGCTGCCAGTATCGCCGTACGAGGCACGTTCAACCTGGTATAGCCTTCATACCTGAGCCTAGGGGCTTTGTCAGCTCTTACGGGTCTTGGGGAACTTCTCTCGGGTGCATCTCTCTCTCTCTTCTTTCCTTCCTTTGCCTCTCTGGGCTGTATCATCTTCATCACTTCTTCTTGAGCTACATACTTGTTAGCCCGGGCAAAGAGGTCGAAAATCGTCATCGGTTGATCGAGAGAGAGGGATTCTTGTAGCTTTTCAGAGTTCGTCCCTTGCAGCATTGCAGCCAAGGCTACGCCTACCGGTAGATCTTCCACTTCCAAGGTTGCATCTTGGAAGCGGTCTACGAAGCTTTTCAAGGGTTCTTTATTCCCTTGTTTAAGCGTGAGTAGGTAGGTAGCATCTTTCTTCCTCTGGCTGTGGATCATGAAGACTTTGAGGAATTCATTTCTCAACTCGTCAAAAGAGGAGATTGAACCTTCGCTCAACCCGTTGAACCACTTTAGAGCGTGCTCGGACAATGTGAGGGAAAAAGCCCTGCACATAATTTCGTCCTCCCACCCATGCAGCAGCATGAGGGACTCGTAACTCTGTATGTGGTCATAAGGGTCCGCTTTGCCAGTATAAGTGGCCATGGAAGGCATTTTGAACTTCTTTGGCAAAGGTTTGTTCATGATCTCCAGGCTGAATGGGATTCTCTTCCTTTGGCCGTCATCTGGAAACACCAGTTTTTTCTTCTCGAGGATCCTTTGGACAACCTTCTCCACATCCTCCGACCCTCGAGCTGAGCATGGCCTTGTCCCTTCGGGTCTAGAAGAGTCCGACTGATAAGCACCTCTTTCAGCACCTCCCATTCCGGGACTTGTAATTTCGAGACCTTCTCGTGGGTCTTGGCCTCTCTGTCTCCGTCGCTCCCCAGCCCTACATTCTCTTAAACCATGTTCCAACTCCACGGGAGATGAGCTGCGGTATGTGGGGGAACTCTGCCGCCTATCGGCTATAGGAGAAGTCTGTCGCCTGCCGGGCAGTGGAGAACTCTGCCGCCTATCAGCGGCGGGAGAGCACCGTCGCACATATGTTGCGGGATAGCTCTGCCGCATGTAGTCCCCGGGAGAGCTCTGCCGCACATTTGGTGGGCTCTGTTGCCTATCGGCCAGTGGTGAACACTGCTGCCGTTGAGCTGCGGGCGAGCTCCATGGAATATCTGCTGGGGGAGACCTCTGCCGCACGAGGTCTGCGGGTGAGCCCTGCCACACAGGTGCTGTGGGCGAACTCTGTCGCCTAAGGTCCGCGGTTGAGCTCTGCCGCCTATCTGCTGGGGGAGACCTCTACCTTGCTGGATCCGTAGTGGCATTATTTCGTGTTCCTGCCTCTTGTCCAGCGTTTACCAGGGTGGAGGGCTGACCTCTCTCATAGGTCCGCCGAGGTGTGTTTTCCCCCACTAACTGCTGCACTTCATGGGGCAAGCTGAATTGGGCGAGAGCGTCTCTGAAGAAGCTCACCATAGCCTTCAACGCTGTCGTGGTCTCTTCATTTTTGCGCTTCAGGGTCTCAAATTCTTCTAGAGAAACCAAGGCTTCTCTGTCACCCCTTTCACTACGTTTTCATCTCTGCTCTGGTCTGACTGGGGGACTCATAGAATTTTGCCCTCCTGTCAACTCTGCTGTAGAGCGTGTTCTCACCATTTTGATAGAGAACCTGACTTTTTGTCAGAATTCTCACAGACGTCGCCAATTGATGTTGCCTAACTGACAGCAACAAGAAAATACCTTCCACGTAGTCTGATTGCACTAACGACAAAAGTGTGACGTCGATGCAATTTGTTCCACGTGTTCTTCGTATATCCTGCAAAAACAACAGGAATCAGAGGGGGCAGGGATTTGTCCCTGCACGCGCACTCCGATGATTAAGTAAGTAATCGGAGTTGTGAATGTATGAAGAAGAGAATATATTGCTTAAATCAGAGAGTTTAAAGCTTTTCCCTTCTTTTTGGTTCTTTTTGTCTTTTTTCTTTCGGATCCGGCCTCTTCCTTTCAGAGAGCTCACCTGGTATTTATAGGTTTCTGCAAGTCGGTTCGAGCTGAGGCCCAGGCGCGTGTCTGCGCCGCGACAGAGTCATAGAGCACTCTATCGCGCCTCGAGTTCAAGCAGCTAGCGGGGGACCTCTACCGCAGACTGTGCGGGAGACTATGCCTCAGGCTGTGCGGGAGACCTCCACCGCAGTCTGTACGGGAGACTATGCCACAGGCTGTGCGGGATACCTCTACCGCAGATTGTGCGGGAGACTTCTATCGCGTGCTGTGCGGGAGGCCTCCACTGTAGTCTGTGCGGGAGACTATGCCGCAGGCTGTGCGGGGGACTTCTTTCGCGGGCTGTGCGGGAGACCTCTACCGCAAACTGTGCGGGAGACCTCTACCGCAGACTGTGCAGGATACCTCCATCGCAGTCTGTGCCGGAGACTATGCCGCAGGCTGTGCGGGAGACTTCTATCGCGGGCTGTGCGGGAGAGCTATGACGCAGACTGTGCGGGAGACCAATGTCGCGATATGGGCGATGGAGGTCTGCCGCGCCACACTGTCGCCAAATCTGCCACGTGGCTCGGTCTTGGTTTGACACGTGGCAGGCGGATAGTTGCACACGTGGTTTCTGGTGACACGACCACCATCAGATGACAACACATCTCAGACACAGCACAATGGCGATTATAGATGAAATGATTGAATCAGACATAAGGTAACAAGTCTGAAACTGAATATGAAACTAAATTTATGGTTTTGGAGAAGTATAATTCAGATACGTTGAGTTGTGAAATAAGGGAAGTCCAGGAACTCATAGGAGAGACTGAGATCCTCAATCGAGCTAGGTTAGCTCCATTTGATGTTACTTATGAGGAAGCAGTGTGCAAGGCGCAACTGTGATAATAGGAAATGAATGTCTTCGAGGTTACCAAGAAAATGGAAAGATAAAGAGAGTGACAGAAGAGAGATCTAATAAAGAGTAGAGTCTTTAAAATTGGAAGAAAGAACTATGGAATGAACTGTATAAATGGAACTTAAAGGTCACACTGCTTACATGATTGATAAAGATAGGGCGTGTTTAGAGTAAAGGGACACCCCTGTAGATAGAGAGTTTTTCGATACATGCTCGGATGATCCATCAGAGTTACCTCTAGATAAAGAGGATGAAGTTTTGAGGTGATTTAGTATTTGGTACCGAACTAAATATTCAAACCCCCAAACTGATTTGCTTCAATTTAATTAGAAGAGTGGAAGAAGTAATTACAGGGATTAGAAAATAAGGGGAATTATCAGATCGAGTGATCCACTTTAGAGTGTACATACATTAATTGTTCTGGAGTTTTCTATGTTACGATGTGTCAAGAACGAGAGCCAATTGGATTCTCCCAAAACAGAGATTGTAGATCTATGGGAAAGACCCCAAAACTCTTAAGATGATTCGGAGTTTGGGTATAAGGAGACTTTGGAACATGAACCACATATCGAATCTAAGGATTGTAAATTGTATATGCTTATGTTTCGAATGCGATACTTAAATGGAATAAGGAAAGGGTTTTGTATAATGAAATGAGACAAGTTTTAAAGTGTGATAAATTCTGGATACATGATTATAATTGGAATGAGAGATGTACACAGCGTATGAATATTTTTTTGGTATTTGAAATGATTCAGATTGAGTGAGGTGAATGAAGAATGAGTGGTGACTAAAGGATAAATGTGAAATTACAATAAATTATGGTATCCTACTTTCTATTGGGACTGAACCTTGAACCCCTATACCCATAATTAGTTATGTGGTCAGGTCTGATGGCTAATAAGGGTATTTTAAAATACCTCTCTACCTGAGAGACTTGGTAGCGTCTAGAAGTACCCATAACCCATAAATTGAAAGTGACAGTCATAATATTCGCGTTTAAAGTTAGGATACCATTTCCTGTGCGGTTAAGAATTATGGAATTCTACTGATCATGAAGGTTTAAATATTAGATTTCACAAAGGTTGTCTAATACAAGAGAAAAAAAAGGAAATGACTAGGGTTATTGCTTTGAGTAGAAGTGATTTCAAGATGACATTTTATATATACATAGGTCAGGGACATGAGTTATTGAAATATTTAGTGAACATCAACTGGATGTGGTTCCTTACTGATACTGACATTTATATCGTGGTAGCTAGCTTTAGATTAGAAATGGATTTGATTGATAGAATCAGACATGCAGCATAAGGATAAGTATTGCGTACATGTGGCTAGTCGGACCCAGTTGGGTTCTGTGACAGATTTTGAAGTTAGATCCGACGGATTACTAAGATTCATTTGTATTTTCGATGATGCACAATGAAGGAAACTAATATTGTCAGAAGCTCTCTCCTCAAGGTACACCCTACACCTAAGGAAGTAATAAGATGTATTAGAATTTACGAAAAGTGTATTGGTTGTCAAGGATGAAGAAAGATGTGGCTGAATATGTGGTCACTGACTTGTGTCAGCAGATTTAAGTAGAGCGTCAGAAATATGCGGGATTATTACAATCTCTACCAATACCAACATGGAAATGGGAGCATGTCACCATGGATTTCATCATGGGAGTGCCAAGGATCCATAAAAACCATGATGCGATTTGGGTAGTAGTAGATAGATTAATAATGTCTGCTCATTTCCTAGCTATGAAAGCTACGGATACCATGAGTGCGCTAGCGGATCTGTATGTACGGGAAGTTGTAAGACTACATGGCATAAGGGATTCTCGATTCACTTTGTACTTCTGGGAGCATTTCTAAGAAGCCATGAGAACCCAACTGAATTTTTGCACAGCTTTTCATCCTCAAACAGATGAGCAGTGGGAGGACTATTCAGACATTGGAGGGCATTTTGAGAGCTTGTGCTCAAGATTTTAAAGGCTTTTGAGACGACCATTTACCGCTAGCGGAGTTTGCATATAATAACAGTTACCATTCAAGTATCGAAATGGCACCATATGAAGCGTTGTATGGTCGAACATGTCGTTCGCCAATAGGATGGGAAGAAGAAGGTGAAAGGAAGATATTTGCTCCTGATTTGGTCAAGTAAGCTTCTGAATGTACAGTTGATCTGTGAGAGGTTGAGGATAGCCTAGAATAGACAGAAGAGTTATGCAAACCAAAGATGAAAACCCTTGGAATTTTCGGTAGGAGATTCATTGTTTCTGAAAGTCTCTCCATCCAAGGGCATAATGAGATTTGGAAAGAAAGGGAAATTGAGTCCCTGTTCTATTGGACCTTTTGAGATCTTGGACTGAATGAGAGATAAAAGTTAAAGATTGGCATTACCGTCGAAGTTAACAAGTATTCATAATGTCTTCCATGTTTCAATGCTTCGCAAGTATCATCTGGATCCTACACATATGATTAAATATGAACCACAGAATTGAAGGAGAACATGACGTACGTGGACAAACCGATTCGGATTTTTGACAGGAAGGAAAAAGCTTTGAGGTCTAAGACGATTCCTTTAGTAAAGGTTTTGTGGCAGTATCACACTTAGGAAGAGGTCACGTGGGAATTAGAAAACCTAATGCGGGAGAAATTTCCACAGTTGTTTGGGAACTGATGTACTCTTAAAATTTGGGGACCAAATTTCTTAATGAGGGGAGAATGTAAACCCCCAAATTTTTCCAGAATTTGGCTTAAGCGTTATTCGATTTAAATTTAATTCAACTTTTTTTTTTTGCGTGTGGATATTAAATTAATCATGTCGGAAAGGAGAAATTAGGTTAGGCCAAATATTCTGCTAAAAATTTGATATATGAAATAAACTAATAATAATAATAATAATAATAATAATAATAATAATAATAATAATAATAATAATAATAATAATAATAATAATAATATGGTAAACAATATGTATATATAAATATACACTTATTTTGATTATATAAATGTATATATATTTTGATTATATTTTGATTTTATAAATATACATTTATTTTGATTATATAAATGTAAATTTATCTTGATTATATTTTGATTATATAAATATACATTTATTTTGATTATATAAATGGGAAAATGAGAGAGGGGAGGTTGGCTGGTGAGAAAATAGTGAAGAGAAACTAAAATAAAGGAGAATAGGGGCCATCCTCGGCCCAAGGGAAGCTGCGCAGCTGGCGGCAAGATGAGGGTAGCAGAGGCAGAACCGAAAGCTGGTGAAGTGAGGGACCAATGTAGCCATAGAGTCATCTCTGTTTTGGACTCTCGGTGGAGTGGGAAACAGAGTTCGAAGAGCAACAAATGAAGCAGAGACAGGGAAGCTAGGCGGAGGTGTTGTAGACGGTGACCAGAGATGATAGAGTGATGGAGGAGAGGTGTGGCAGCACCAAGGACGTGGGTGGACAACGAACAAGAGGACCGGCGACAAGGAGGGCGTGAGTAGAGGGTGACCAGCGAAGGAGGAAGAAGAAAAAAAATGGCACAAAAAGCTTGAAAGAAAAAAAAGGGGAAATATTGTCACAACCCAAATTACCTAAAAATCAGAGTAAATTTTTTGCTTTTTCGTTTATTATTTAATTCTTACCTTTCTCTCATCGTGACCATCCTACAAATAGTTTGGCTATGATTCGGTGTTAGTCACCTCTCACCTATTTACCATTCCATTTTCATAATCACATTCACATATCAGAGTTTACTATCTTTTGACTTTAACTGAATACCTACACAATGGTATTTATAACCCTACATTCCCGACATCATATCCATTTACAATACTATGCATTTACATGTTCAGATACAAAACTATACAAATGTGTATACCTGTCTCTCGATAGGAAATAACAGATACCCATAATGCAAGTCTTCAGCCGCTTACTAACTACTGTGAGTGCTCTGAAAAGATGGGAAAATAAGGGGGGCGAGCAAACCACACGCTCAGTAAGGAAATTATGCAAGTAAGTAGATAGCTCCACTATCTACATGCTCATAATGCCATACCCTTAAAATCCATTTCTTTTCATTAAAGTCTCAAGCACAAAATCATGTATGTCATCAATGACTCAGTTTATAAAACTGTTCGTGCATATATAAATCATACTACTTATGCATTAATGGCATTTTATGTGACATCAGTAAATCATACTTAGCATGAATTAAATCAAAATCATGCATTATTTCATGCGATATAAAACAAATCATGAGATACAATCTTTTCATGAATTTATCATTAAAGCATGGAAAACTCATCATGCTACTGCATTTAAATCATTTCATTAAAATTGTAGTATAAACTAACCCTTCCGGGTCAATCATCTCATAAAACAATTCATTAAAATTCATTATAAAACTTCGGTTATAAAACCACCATTCTTTCAGGGTCACATATCATAAAATCATGTAATCGTAAAATCGAGGGCCTGACCCCTCCCTCGGGTCTACCCTGGTCTATCGACCGATAGTTATATCATGTGAGACAAGTAGGTGATTATATCAATAACAACAAGGATTATGACCATAACCTCGTGATCCCTGGCAACACGGTACCTAGTGTGTGGGGTATCACACCTGAAACGGGAGGTGAGTCGTCCTACCCGCCAGAACAGTATAACACTAGGATTGCGAGGGCAAGGCTTGCTGCCTCATGGCTAATGCCACTCCACTCCAACAATCCCCACGGTACAGCGTACTCCGCGTGATATACACGATACAACGTACTTCGTGAACCCAAGCTCAATCAGGGGTGCCTGCAATAGGTCTTATCAACCCATATCATCTTTGTCTCAGTATGCCCGTGTGAGCATATCATCTCACTGTAATACATAGTCTACAGGAGGCTCTAACACGGCTATATGCATGTCATATAAATCCATGTGCGAGCAAAGCTCTAGCACGGCTCCATGCATATTCATGATATCTGAAAACCTCGTGCGAGCGAAGCTCTAGCACGGTTTCATAGAATTCATTGAAATCTGCGTACGAGCAATGCTCCAGTACAACTTAAAATAAATATAAATTCAAGTAAAATCCACGTACGAGCAATGCTCTAGTTCGGATATGTATACAAACTCAGTGAAAAACCTCGTACGAGAAAAACTCCAGTACAGCTTTAAAATGAGTTATAAAATCGTATAAAACTTTGTGCGAGCAAGCTCCAGCACAAATGAATGCTCAAGTAAATCAAATCTCGTGCGAGTTACACTCCAGCATGACTTTATGCGTAATTAAATCCAATCTCGTATGAGTTACACTCCAGCACGGCTTTATGCATAATTATATCAAAACAGGATGCGAGCTAAGCTCCAGCATCTCTCATGCATGTCAAATCATTAAAACTAGTGCGAGCAATCGCTCCAGCCCCTTTTTATGCATATCAAGTCAAAACGAGTCAAACATGTCAAAACATGTCAAAACAGACTGCGAGCTAAGCTCCAACAGCTCATTTGCATTTCACAATAGTAAAATCAGTGCGAGCAACCGCTCTAGCACATTTCATGCATATGATGTCACACAAATCGGTGCGAGCAACAGCTCAAGCACATTTTATGCACATTCGTAAATGCAGATATAGTGCGAGCTATATGCCAGCACTATCTGTTTCCATATAAAATTGATAATTGGCCCGTTTTCCAAAGAATTTCATTTAAATATGAATAACACCTACGTAGTGTTATCTTGTGAAATTTATACAATTTCTGGCCAATCTATCGATTTGCTTTGATTAAAACCAATAAAATTCCTTAATTCAAAAAATTCCTTAAATCATGCATTTCATGCATGTCACGCTTTCACCATCCTTAGGTGAACTTCCCTCAATAGGGGTAAAATAGCCTTTACCTATTTCGATCATTAAAATCATTTAAACCACTTTTAGGATCATTATACAATAACCGTGTATACATACAAAATCAGTGCATATAAAAACTATTAAAATACGCATAGCTACCTCTAGCTACTCACACAATTCTCTTACCTCGTTTTTCTATACAATCTGACATTTCCACTGATGACTCGTCACGCAGTCTGATTTGCTTCGAATCCAATCTCTGGAGTTGCGGATACATATTCATCAGATCAAATACCATACAATTAATTGTATTTCATAATTTTCTGGGCTTAATTTAAATCATTGGGCCCGTTTACCCATATTGGGCCCGATTGCACCATAATGGGCCTTAATCGACCTTAAGCCCGTTTTCTACTGACTATTCACATTATCGAGGCCTATTGGGCTCATTGGGCCCACCAGTATTTATTGAGCCTCGTTCTAAACTCTCGAATAGCTTAATTTAGTATTTATGACAATTTATCTAATTTTTCAGAATTTAATTCATTAAATGCGAAAATTAAATTCGTAATTTATGCGGTAAATTCTAACACGTATATCGATGTAAATTATCGTAAATAAGGGTTACTTACCTATGATTCCATGATAGTACGTAAATCGAGGCTGTCTCGAGCTCTCGGATGACGTCAATCGTCGAGCTACAAAATTTAATATTTTTCCTGGTAAATTTTCAGTCGGGTATTAATCAAATTAAATATTTCAAAATTTAAATCGGTCAATTTGACCGCTTACTGACTTACCCGTAGTTCGATTGTATCACTGAGATTTTTTCCCATTTTTTCCTCTTTTTCTTTTTCCCTTTTTTCTTTTCTTTTCTTTTTGGCTGAATCGGTTCGGTCCGGTTCAACCCAGTTCAGACCGTCGGTTTAGTCCGGTTCAACCGATTCAGTGCCTTGCTGGCCGGTTCTCCGCTGGTTTTCACCACCAATGGCTCCGCTGGGTAGTCCGCAGCTCGGATCTGGTCTCAATTTTCCCCGAGGTCACTGGAAAGTGTCCGTTCCGGCCTGTTCTCTCCTCGTCGTCGGTATCGTTTCGGTTTGGTCACCGTTTTCAGCGTTGGCCGCCGTTCTACCCGCCGGTACTGCCACAAATCGAGCCTCCTGCGCCTGAGGGATGCTCGGTTAGTGGTGGTTGGGCCCAGATCGACGCTGGTCGTCGGATTTCTCCCTCTTTCTCCTCTCTCGGCTTTTCTTCTCTCTTTCGCCGACGTTTCTTCCGCCGTTCGTGCTTCCATCGTTGGATTCTGCCTGGGGTCGGCGTCGGCTGCCTTCCCCCTCGTTGATCGCTCGCCTGAGCCATTGCCGATGGTCGGGAAAAGGGGCTCGACTCCTCGACTTCGTTTTTCGCTTTCAGAATCGCGTTTCGCGAATTCTGATTTCTTTTTTTTTTAATTATTATTATTTTTTATTATTTTATTTTTAATATTATTTTAATCCATTATTTTATTATTATTTTTGCCAAAATATCTAAAAATATATATATTTAATTCATTTAGTCAATAAATAAATTTATCAGTATTATTTCGATTTTTCGGTATAATTTTCGATTATTTTTGGGATTATTTTTCGAAGTGAAAATTTCGATTAATTCTAATAAATTCATATCTTGATCAATTTAACCCGAAATTTAATTATTTCTTCGTTATTGATCAAGATTTCTCAATCCCTTATTTTTAATTAAATTTTCTTCTCGAATTTATATCGACTTTCAGTCTTTTGACCATTTTACCCTTGCACGTGTTCGAGAATTCCATTTCAATCCTTTTGCATTTTTAAATGCAATCGAAAATTTTTATTCATTCCCTTTTGCTCTTACGATAAAAATCGGGTCTTACAAGCTCCCCCATTGAAGAAATTTGATCCTCCAAATTAGAACCAAGTCAACTAGGTCCATAAAAACTCCGGTTACGTATATCACATCATACACTGTCATTCTCAAGTGACTTTTTTCGGAGTGTAATACTACCAACATACATGACTAGGGAGATCATCTTAAACCTCAACACCTTCTTCTTCCGTCTAATACCCAAATCGATTTCATACATTATACTTTCATTAAGCTAAGCTGTTGGAGCTCATATCCGATCACATATGCTGGGTCTGGATAGTATTTCCGAAGCATCAACAGATGGGACATATTGTGGATGCCTGCTAATTCAGGTGGTAACGCCAACCTGCAGGTCTTAGTTCCCACTTTGTCCAATCTTTCAAAAGATTCAATCTAATGAAACTCAATTTGTCTTCTTTTCGAAGGACAAGTAAGTTCCAACAGTACTGATTCACCCTCGGTGAATTTCAATGGTTTTTGTCTCTTGTCAGCATGGATTTTCTGTCTGCTCTGAGGTGTTCTTTATCTCTCACAAATCAACTGAACATCCTCAGAGGTTTGTCTTACCAATTCGGGAATAATTCTCTATCTGTCACCCACTTCTTCTTATATAAGTCGGGGAAACAATCCCTACGGCCATACAATGCCTCGTATAAATCATCTCGATACTCAAGTGACAACTGTCATTATTGGCGAATTCGATTGGTAACAACTGATCATCCCAGGAGCTTATAAAATCAATGGCACACGCTATCATCACATCCTCCAGAACCTGTACAGTCCTCTCTGACTAACCATCTGTCTGAGGACGAAAGCTGTGCTAACACTCAATCGGGTTCCCATAACTTTCAAAACAATATTCCCAGAAGTGGAAAGTGAAGCGGGAATCCCTATCTGATATCATGCTCATTGGAATGCTACGAACATTTCATAATCTTCATGTACACATAAATCTGCCTACGCACTCAGAGTATCTGAGGACTTCCATAACTAGAAGGTGGGTAGACTTAATTAATTTATCAACTATCACCCAGATAGCGTCGTGATTCATCCGGGTCCTCTGAACCCATCACAAAATTCATGGTAACTTGTTCCCTTTTCCATGTCAATATAGGTAGAGGCTGCAATAACTCTACAGACTTCTCTTGCTCTACCTTAATCTGCTGACATACGAGACACTTTGCTACAACTCTACAATGTCTCTTTTCATATCTGACCACCAATACCCTTTTTAGAGATTTCGATATATTTATTACTTCTCGGATGCACTGTATATCCCGAAGAGTGAGCTTCTAACAATAACATAATCTCAATAACTATGGTCATAGGGAGCACTTATACTGTCTCTGAACCTCTGTAAGTCATCATCACTCACTGTGAACTCTGTCACTATACCCTTCTGAATCTGACCCTCACTATCAACACCATGCCGATCATCACGCTAAGCCTGGCAAATCCGGTCACTCAAATCTGGTTCTAACCTCAGGCTAGCTGTCACAAAATCACCGTCATCATCAGAAGGGATCACATCACTACTGAGGCTCACAACTGCTTTAGCAGCTCACGCTCCCTGACTATCATATGTGATACCATCCTGAGGCTCTTTCTACTCAAGGCATCAGCCATTACATTAGCCTTTCCTGGGTGGTACAATGTTCACAATCATAATCCTTAGAAGCTCTAACCCTCTTGGTTATTTCATATTATACTCTTTCTGTGAAAACAGATACTCGGGCTTTTACGACCAGTGCATACCCGAAATTTCTTACCATTTAAGTGGTGGCGCCATACTTTTAGTGTAAACGCTACGGCTGCCAACTCTAAATCATGGGTCGGATAGTTTCTCTCATGGTCCTTGAACTATCTGGATCCATAAGTAACTATCTTCCCATTTTACATCAATGCACAACCCAATCCTTATTTTGAGGTATCCATATACACTGAAACCTCTTGAGCTGTTGGTTATAGTGAGAATAATTATGGTGGTCAGTTCATGTCACGCCCCAAAAATGCAGAAAATAGGGCCAATTTAAAACTTTTTACTCATTGATTCACAATTAAGAGTGCATTCCTGTGCAGTGTCATACATCATCACACTTATCATACCTCAGGATCTCGTCATTAAATAGTATATACCATATCATATACATTACTCAATCTCAAGTTAATTAGTCCTAATACATCCCATACAATGTTATACACCAAGTGTCTGTAATTACAATAATTGTCTGGGTACATGAAAAGATAAACGATACCTCAAAGCACAATATATGGCCTAGAGCTCAAGTCCTCCACTAGCCAGTACTCCGTACGTCGCAGGGAAACCCTTTTTCACTTGAAAAAATCTGGGGGGAAAGAAAACAGGGTGAGCTTCTAAATCGCTCAGTAAAGGGGGTAAGGGACTCATTATATAAACCAAAATGCACATCACAAAATGTTTATTTGTATGTGAAACTCATTATTCTCATTTGAAAACCATAGCATGAAAGTACTCAAAACGACATTCTCATATCTCAAATCATGTGAAAACAATGCGATAATTGCTATCTTAATAAACATGATAAAATCACTGTAATAATAATGCACGTGGCACAGCCACTAAACACACGTGGCATAGCCACTGATTTAAATTCACACGTGGCACAGCCATAGGATAGGGTTTCACGTGGCAACGGCCACCAAATATACGTGGCATAGCCACTGATTTAGATTCACACATGGCACAGCCACAGAATAGGGTTTCATGTGGCAACGACCACCAAATATATGTGGCATAGCCACAGAATAGGGGATCTCACGTGGCAACGGCCACCAATTAGGGTTCTCACGTGGCAACGGCCACCAAATAGGGTTCTCACATGGCAACGGCCACCAAATAGGGCTCTCACATGGCAACGGCCACCAAATAGGGTTCTCACGTGGCAACGGCCACCAAATATACGTGGCATAGCCACAGAATAGGGAATCTCACGTTACCAGAACGGAGAAGAATCGGGCTTACATGCTACCAGAGAAATGGCCGGTGTGTACTCAAAATCACACACCTAAGTCTTATCACATAAGACTGGTTTGCCTTCACGTAGAACTCATAGCGATTTTTTTCTCATAAAACTCATTTAAAACCGTTTTGTACTCAACACAAAACATATTGAAACCGAGTCCCAACCGGCAAAACACGCACACATTTCTCAAATCTCAAGATCACCTTAACGTAGAGCCCAATTATAAACTCATAAAAACATTGGGCTCCAACCGGCTATAAAAATCGTGTGCATTCTCATCAAAACACAACACATCAAACATGTTTGTTTTATGAATCACAAATCATGCTATAATAGTTCAAAATCACATATACAATTGGTTTAGTTTCCCTTACCTCTTTGCACCTCGTATAGTGCAATTCTTTCCCCCTTGTCACGGACTAGTCTCGCACTCCACTCTGGAACTCCCGAGCTGTCCAAACGATGTTAAAACATCAATATTCATCATCACAGTAACCTAAATTCTCAAAATCGAGCATAATTGCTCGTAACACCTCAAATCTCTTGATTCTCGTAACTCTACCCCAAACTACAATCTCATTCACAACATCTCAACGTCCTACATTTCTCATGCCAAATTATCTATGCTAATTCACCACATTGTCTAAATTTTCATTTATAGCTCAAAATTCCCAAAATTGCTAAATATCATTATCACTCCAACTACATTGTAATTTCATCAATCCCTAATCATTTTCCAGCTACTTCAACACAATGCCAACAACTATTATTACCAAAATCATCTTAAATATCAAGATCGAGGTTTAGAAATTACCCAAAACTTGTGGAGAGCTTATCTCTTGCCTCGATTCATTCCGTCTTACGATTTCCAAGTATGTTGTTCTCCCTTTGATGAGGAACAACTTTCCTTCTTGCCACAACCTCTGATTTGGACGAAAATGGGTGCTATGGATGAGTGAGAAAGCTAGGGCTTCGGTAGAAATGGGGGTTGGAAGAGATAGAAAATAAAATTACAGGAGAAAGCAGGGGTTCCTTATATAGACTGAGGGTAGGAGATCGATCTGGCTCTTGATGAGATTGATCTGCATTTGAATTTGGGGACGATTTGGGGCAATTTTATGCCTAGGAGATCGATCTGTCGAGGGGTGAGATCGATCTCTTTATGGCTTTATGAGATCGATCTGCTCCTTGAGGC
Source organism: Firmiana major (assembly GCA_033439115.1). NCBI lineage: Eukaryota > Viridiplantae > Streptophyta > Magnoliopsida > Malvales > Malvaceae > Firmiana > Firmiana major. The sequence goes on from CM065905.1 coordinate 49,923,510, forward strand.
GATCGATCTTCTCCCAAACAGAAACATTTAGAGATCGATCCCTTCCTCATGAGATCGATCTTCTCTCAAATAGAATCATAAGGAGATCGATCCTCTTCCATTGGAGATCGATCTGCTCCTTAAATTCCTCCTTCCTTGTCATTTTTAACTCACCAGATCGATCTCTCCTTCTCCAAGATCGATCTGACCTCTTAGTTTCACACTTATGTTAAACACTTACATATAAATCTCCTAATATAATTTTCACAATTCACTTAGCTCAATAAATTACACTTCAAGTTCTTATTACATCATTAAAATATATCTAAAATTCTCAAATCTCACATCCTCCCCACCTTAAAAGAATTTGGTCCTCCAAATTCAACTTAACTAGTCAAATAGATGGGGATATTTCTCCTTCATGAGGTTCTCTAGTTCCCACGTTGCCTCTTCCATTGAGTGATGTTTCCATAAAACTTTCACTAATGGGATGCTCTTAGTTCTCAGTACCTTCTCCTTTCTATCGAGAATCTGGACGAGTTCCTCAGTATAGCTCATATCCTCTTGAATGTCCATCTCGTCATACTCTATGACATGAGAAGGGTCCGGGTGGTACTTCCTCAACATAGACACATGAAAAACATTGTCTATTCTGGACATCTGTGGGGGTAATGCTAATCTGTAAGCTACCTCTCCCACTCTCTTAAGAATCTCGAATGGTCCTATGTATCGAGGACTCAATTTCCCTTTCTTTCCAAATCGCATGATACCCTTACTCGGTGATATTTTCAGAAATACTGCATCACCAACATCAAACTCGAGTGGCCGTCTACGCACATCTGCGTAGCTTTTCTGTCTACTCTGTGCAGCCCGTAACCTCTCACATATGAGTTTCACACTCTGTACAACTTGCTCAACAAGCTCGTGAGCATTTATCTTTTTGTCACCGACTTCTTCCCAAGCTACAGGGGATCTACACCTCCTACCATATAGAGCCTCAAAAGGTGCCATTCTAATACTCGCATGATAGCTATTATTGTACGCAAACTCTGCTAGGGGCAGGTGATCATCCCATGATCCCTTAAAATCCATCTTACATGCCCTCAACATATCCTTCAGGGTCTGAATAGTCTTCTCTGACTGACCATCTGTCTGAGGATGATAGGCGGTACTGAAACTCAATCGAGATCCCATGGACTCCTGAAACTGGGTCCAAAATCTGGAAGTAAATCGAGAATCTCTATCAGAAGTAATACTCACTAGAGCCCCATGTAATCTAGCTATCTCGCTGACATACAGCTCGGCTAAGGCATCCACAGTATCTGTGCTCTTGATGGTAAGGAAGTGGGCACTCTTGGTCAGTCTATCCACTATGACCCATATCGCATCACGACCTCTTCGGGTCCTCGGTAAACCCATAATAAAGTCCATGGTGACATGCTCCCATTTCCATGTAGGTACAGGTAAGGGCTGTAGTAGTCCTCCGGGCTTCCGATGTTCAGCTTTCACTTGCTGGCATACTAAACATCTGGCCACATATTCTGCCACGTCTCGCTTCATACCACTCCACCAGTACACCTTTCTCAAATCTCGGTACATCTTAGTACTCCCTGGGTGCATGGTGTATCGCGAGCAGTGAGATTCTCTCAGTATCTGCCTCTTTAGGGTATCATCGTCTGGTACACAAATTCGTCCTCTGAATCTCAACAATCCATCCTCACTGACTGTGAGATCCGACTGTAAGGTCTGTTCAGCTTGGCTAACCATATCTATCAATCTCTGATCACTGCACTGCCCATTTCTCATCTGATCCATGATCTTGGGCTCTATTCGCAAGCTAGCCAAAAATCCAGTCTCTATCTCTTTGACTCTGATTCGGAGTTTGACGAACTGCTCCAGTAAATCCCATTCCCTGATCATCATAGCAGATATCATACTCTTCCTGCTCAGGGCATCAGCAACTACATTCGCCTTACCTGGATGATATAGAATCTCGCAGTCATAATCCTTAAGGAGTTCTATCCATCTCCTTTGTATCATGTTTAACTCTTTCTGATCAAAGAGATATCTCAAACTCTTGTGATCAGTGAAGATCTGGAATCTTTCTCCATATAAGTAGTGTCGCCAGATCTTCAAGGCAAATACCACAGCGGCTAACTCCAAATCATGTGTGGGGTAATTCCGCTCATGGTCTTTCAACTGTCGCGATCCATATGCGACCACTCTTCCATGCTACATAAGCACACACCCCAATCCTTGATGAGATGCATCACTATACACCGAAAATCCTCCTGATCCCTCAGGGATAGTAACACAGGTGCCACTGTCAATCTCCTCTTTAACTCCTGAAAACTGAGCTCACATTGATCAGTCCATATGAACGGAGTCTCCTTGCGTGTGAGTTTAGTCAAAGGGGCGGCAACCCTGGAAAATCCTTCCATAAATCTTCTGTAATACCCTGCCAAACCAAGGAAGCTTCGTACCTCAGTAACTGTCCTCGGTCTCTCCCAATTAAGCACAGCCTCCACTTTACTTGGATCCACTGATACTCCTTCCTCTGAGACTATATGACTAAGGAAAGCTATCCGATCTAACCAAAATTCACACTTACTAAGCTTTCCATATAATTGCTTATCTCGGAGTATCTGAAGTACTAACCATAATTGCTGTGCATGCTCCTCATACGACTGAGAGTACACCAGGATATCATCAATAAAGACTATCATGAACTTATCCAGATAGTCTCTGAACACCTCGTTCATCAATCTCATAAATGCTGCAGGGCGTTCGTCAATCCAAAGGACATCACCAGAAATTCATAATGGCCATACCTCGTCCTGAAGGCCGTCTTTGGAATATCTTCTTCCTTGATCCTCAATTGGTGATAGCCCGATCTCAAATCAATCTTAGAAAAGACTGATGCCCCTCTCAGCTGATCAAGTAGATCATCAATCTTGGGCAATGGGTATTTATTCTTCACCGTGGCTTTATTCAACAACTGATAGTCTACGCATAATCTGAGACTACCATCCTTCTTCTTAACAAATAATACTGGTGCTCCCCACGGCGAAACACTGGGTCTAATAAACCCTTGATCCAATAACTCCTGTAGTTGTTTCTTCAATTCCTCAAGTTCCACTAATGCCATCCTGTAGGGAGGTTTAGAGATCGGCTGAGTATCTGGCACCAAATCAATGGTAAACTCCAGCTCTCTTTCTGGTGGTAAACCTGGTAACTCATTTGGGAAAACATCCAGAAATTCACATACCACAGGTATATCCTCAATCCTCGGATGTTCCCGATCATCATTCGATATGAGTGTTTCATAACCTTCACATGAACAATCATATTTAATATTCTCCAAAATAATATTAAAATTCTCAAATTACTTACAAAACTCCATACGTCTATTTACTCAATATTTCAAACGTACACTGTAAGGTTCAGGTAAGGAGAAAGTTACAATCTTAGTGTAGCAATCTAAACTCACTCGATTGGTTGCCAACCAATCCATCCCCAGAATTACATCAAACCCATGTATATTCAACATGATTAGATCTGCTAACATCACTCTATCTCCCACCTTTATCTCACACCTTTTACAGATTAACTCAATTCTCTGGGATTCACGCATAGGGGTATTTACATGTAGTATATCCTCTAGGGGTTCAAACTTCAAATTTAATCTACATGCAAATTGCTCAAAAATAAACGAATGCGTGGATCCTGAATCAATCAACACATGAGCCTTATGATTACAGACAGAGAGTGTACCTCTTATAGTTTCTGCAGAAGTGTCTGCGGTCTCCTTATCTAGGGCAAACACATGTCCCTGTGTAACAGGCTTCTTCCCTTTCGCTGCAGTAGTGGCCCGTCTCTGGGGGTTCACTCTTTGAGGCTGTTGTCTAGCGGGCTCTGGAATATGTGGTCTTTGAGGTTGAGGGCAATCCTTCACCATGTGATCCATGTCTCCACATCTAAAACATCCATGGATCGACCCAGTACAACTTCCCTCATGCATTCGGCCACAATTTCTGCAAAACCTTTTTTCAGTCCTGACATTTTAAGGGGTCTCTCTAATGTTAGGGTAATCTCTGGGTCTCTCTAATCTGCCCTTCTGCACCTCAATCCTTCCTCTTCTGAAGGAACCTCTCTAAGCCTCTGTTTGGAAAATCGCTGGCCTCTTGCCCTTATCTCTATTCACCGCTCTGAGCTCATTCTGGGATTGTACCATTTCAATTCCTCTTTCAATCTCTTGTGCTCGTCTCAGAGCATCTCCAAAGTCAGTAATACATAGCACTATCAATCTATCTCTGATGATGGGCTTCAATCCATACACAAACTTCTCTGTGCGGAGCTCTTCATTCTTGAAGGTCTTTGGGTCATACCTCAATAGCACGGTGAATTAGCTCTCATAGTCATCCACAGAGATATCACCTTGTACCAAACTCAAAAACTCGGCCTGTTTCTTTCTCTGGACAGCTCGTGGTACATATTGGGTCCTAAAGGCTGTCTAAAACTCTTCCAAACCAATCACATCCTGGCAGGACATCAGAATACCCTGGGTAGTACCCCACCAATCTCGAGCTCTCCCCTTCAACATATAGATACTCATACTGACCCTCTCAGCATTGGTGCACCACAGATAATCAAATATAATTCTCAACTTTGTCAGCCACTCAGCCTCTGTAGGATCCTTCTTTCCCCTAAATGCAGGTGGATTCATCTTCAGAAAATCCTTCAGTCGGATCATACTTCTGTCCTCAGGCTGAGTGACGGAAGGCACTGGATCCATCTGTACTAGGGGTACGGGAGGTCCTGGTGGTGGTGTAGGAGTAGTACCCGAGGCATTAACTCCAAAGTGTTACGCGAATAACGCTGGCATCTGCTCAAATCCTTGCCTCACATCAGTCTCAATCCGATTAAATCGAGAGTTAGGACTCTCTGGTTGTGGGGCAGGTGGTGGAGGGGACTCTGCCTGCCTCCTCGAACGACCTCCTCGTCCACTCATTCTCTATCTTAACTCGTCTCCTGCGTGTACATATCAAAATCGATTGAAATCTCAATCCTCAGATTCAATTCATGACCAGACTATTACAGACACTTGGGATGTATTCTATTTCACTTAACCGACACTAACAGTACTAGACACCCTAAGCTCTGATACCAAGAAAGCTTTGTTACGCCTCGAAAATGCAAAAAATAGGGCCAATTTAAAACTTTTTACTCATTGATTCACAATTAAGAGTGCATTCCTGTGCAGTGTCATACATCATCACACTTATCATACCTCAGGATCTCGTCATTAAATAGTATATACGATATCATATACATTACTCAATCTCAAGTTAATTAGTCCTAATACATCCCATACAATGTTATACATAAAGTGTCTGTAATTACAATAATTGTCTGGGTACATGAAAAGATAAACGATACCTCAAAGCACAATATATGGCCTGGAGCTCAAGTCCTCCACTAGCCAGTACTCCGTACGTCGCAGGGAAACCCTTTTTCACTTGAAGAAATCTGGGGGCAAAGAAAACAGGGTGAGCTTCTAAATCGCTCAGTAAAGGGGGTAAGGGACTCATTATATAAACCAAAATGCACATCACAAAATGTTTATTTGTATGTGAAACTCATTATACTCATTTGAAAACCATAGCATGAAAGTACTCAAAACGACATTCTCATATCTCAAATCATGTGAAAACATGAAGTAAAAAGGCTCAGTCTAGAGCAATAACAAGCATGTGAAAACAATGCGATAATCGCTATCTCAATAAACATGATAAAATCACTGTAATATTAATGCACGTGGCACAGCCACTAAACACACGTGGCATAGCCACCGATTTAAATTCACACGTGGCACAGCCACAGTATAGGGTTTCACGTGGCAACGGCCACCAAATATACGTGGCATAGCCACTGATTTAGATTCACCCGTGGCACAGCCACAGAATAGGGTTTCACGTGGCAACGGCCACAAATATACGTGGCATAGCCACAAAATAAGGGATCTCACGTGGCAACGGCCACCAATTAGGGTTCTCACATGGCAACGGCCACCAAATAGGGTTCTCACGTGGCAACAGCCACCAAATAGGGTTCTCACGTGGCAACAGCCACCAAATGGGGTTCTCACGTGGCAACAGCCACCAAATGGGGTTCTCACGTGGCAACGGCCACCAAATAGGGTTCTCACGTGGCAACGGCCACCAAATATACGTGGCATAGCCACAGAATAGGGAATCTCATGTTACAAGAACGGAGAAGAATCAGGCTTACATGCTACCAAGCAATGCCCGATGTGTACTCAAAATCACACACCTAAGTCTCATCACATAAGACTGGTTTGCCTTCACGTAGAACTCATAGCGATTTTTCTCTCATAAAACTCATTTAAAACCGTTTTGTACTCAACACAAAACATATTAAAACCGAGTCCCAACAGGTAAAACACGCACACATTTCTCAAATCTCAAGATCACCTTAACGTAGAGCCCAATTATAAACTCATAAAAACATTGGGCTCCAACTGGCTATAAAAATCGTGTGCATTCTCATCAAAACACAACACATCAAACATGCTTGTTTTATGAATCACAAATCATGCTATAATAGTTCAAAATCACATACACAATTGGTTTAGTTTCCCTTACCTCTTTGCACCTCGTATAGTGTAATTGTTTCCCCCTTGTCACGGACTAGTCTCGCACTCCACTCTGGAACTCCCGAGCTATCTAAACGATGTTAAAATATCAATATTCATCATCACAGTAACCTAAATTCTCAAAATCGAGCATAATTGCTCGTAACACCTCAAATCTCTTGATTCTCGTAACTCTAACCCAAACTACAATCTCATTCACAACATCTCAATGTCCTACATTTCTCATGCCAAATTATCTATGCTAATTCACCACATTGTCTAAATTTCCATTTGTAGCTCTAAATTCCTAAAATTGCTAAATATCATTATCACTCCAACTACATTGTAATTTCATCAATCCCTAATCATTTTCCAGCTACTTCAACACAATGCCAACAACTATTATTACCAAAATCATCTCAAATATCAAGATCGAGGTTTAGAAATTACCCAAAACTTGTGGAGAGCTTATCTCTTGCCTCAATTCATTCCGTCTTACGATTTCCAAGTATGTTGTTCTCCCTTTGATGAGGAACAACTTTCCTTCTTGCCACAGCCTCTGATTTGGACAAAAATGGGTGCTTTGGATGAGTGAGAAAGCTAGGGCTTTGACAGAAATGAGGGTTGAAAGAGAGAGAAAATGAAATTGCAGGAGAAAGCAGGGGTTCCTTATATAGACTGAGGGTAGGAGATCGATCTGGCTCTTGATGAGATCGATCTGCATTTGAATTTGGGGACGATTTGGGGTAATTTTATGCCTAGGAGATCGATCTGTCGAGGGGTGAGATCGATCTCTTTATGGCTTTATGAGATCGATCTACTCCTTGAGGAGATCGATCTTCTCTCAAATAGAAACATTTAGAGATCGATCCCTTCCTCATGAGATCGATCCCTTCCTCATGAGATCGATCTTCTCTCAAACAGAATCATAAGGAGATCGATCCTCTTCCATTGGAGATCGATTTGCTCCTTAAATTCCTCCTTCCTTGTCATTTTTAACTCACCAGATCGATCTCTCCTTCTCTAAGATCGATCTGACCTCTTAGTTTCACACTTATGTTAAACACTTACATATAAATCTCCCAATATAATTTTCACAATTCACTTAGCTCAATAAATTACACTTCAAGTTCTTATTACATCATTAAAATATATCTAAAATTCTCAAATCTCACAGTTCATTACTTCAATATACCAAAACTCATCAAAGCTACTTTCATACTTATCATCCCACTGACATACAATCTTTTTCCAAATGAGATGTGTCTACTGAGCAGCCCATTTCGAGAAACTTTCAACACTCGTCTGTAAGACAGTTTCCAATTGCTACTCATGCTCTTCCCTGGACTTCGAACACATCGAAATATCATCGCTAAAGATGACAACCCATCGGTCCAGGTAAGGTTTAAATACCTCATCGTAGTTAAGTTCCACTCAATATTTCAATAACTCATATCCTTGACCTATGTACGCATAGACGTATAATGTCATTTTGAAATCGCTTCCGTTTAAGATACTAACCCGCGTCATTTCATTTTTCTTATATTAACGGCTTTTATAAAATTTTAATTTTTAAACCTTCATGATTAATCAAATTCTATATTTCTTTATTGTACCAGTAAAGGTACCCAAATTTTAAATGTATATATTACGACTGTCGATTTCAATTTATAGGTTATGTGTGCGCTTTTAGACGTTATCATGCCTTCAGGCAAGGAAAATATTTTGAAATACCTTTATTAACCCTCAGACTTGACCACATAGATTGGTTGTAGATATATCCTCCTCTTATCTTTGGTCGCAATTCATATTCACTACATATCACTTAATCCAAATTACTTTACATATCAAAGATATTCTTACCTTGTATACGCCTCTTATTCCAATATATCTCATTTCATATATCACTAATAACAACTCTTTCATTACTTGTCAAACTTACAGTACACTCTTTCAGTTATGTTTTCACCCTTATTTTCAACTTATAATCCCTATACCCATATTCAGTTAGTGAAAATCAACTAACCATCATCATCTTGCCTAAGGGTACAGGTTTCACATCATTCACTAGCTTATAAGCAATTGAAGGCGGTATGAATAAATGCATAGCACCAGGATCAATTAAAATAATTACTTCATTATTGACAACCTGTGTGGTATCTTCCACCACATCAGATAAAACATCAGTAGTGTCCGGGTCCAAGGCATACACTCGCCCTCGTCCAACATCTTATTTTCGTGGTATCTACCACACATCCTACACTGTTTACACTGCTTACACTGCTACACTGCTCACACTATTACACTACTCACACTGCTACACTGCTCCGTAACAGGTCGGGGTCCTCAAATCACAATACCCCTCAAAAGTGCTGAAATTGAATACACTAGGGGGTTTAACAATCATCTTACCCTGTGACTCAACAGCTCTAAGCTTTTACCAAACTACCTTTCTCCAGATCTGACATCTTTGTCATTCTCTATTCTCTTCTGTCTCTATTTCGGCCCTTACTACCTTTCTCAATCTCAGAGGCATGCAACTCATGATCTTATTCATACAACTGTAGTGTATGCACTGCCTCTGTATAGGTAGTGATATCTAACGGCCCAATCGGACTCTAATTGACAATCTGAGCCCTTCATGAACTTTCAAACATTCTGACTCTCACTATTCATAGTGTTGGGGTTATATCTGCCCAAGAATATAAACTGAGTTTCATACTCGTTAATCAACTAGTTTCTCTGGGTCAGAGTAAATAATTTATCTGTAATTTCCTTTAAGCAGTGTCCAGGATATTCTGTCACCGGAATACATCTAGAATTATGTTCTCATGTCCAATCTGGATCTCTAACTCTTAAGATGGGTCGAGCGAACTTCCACCAGTGCTCCGACTTGCCCTCAAATCCCATGCATACTCTGAGAAATTAGCTCGTAAAATATTCTCCACACTCCGCTCCAACCTCGCGAAGCATGTCTCTCTGTCGGACTCTGTCCGATCTTTCTGTCGGACTCTATGGGGTATACTCAATACCAGTCTCCACGTCAATCTCATCTCGAGTCTCATGTGGCGACTCAGTACGACTCTCAGGCCTACCTCTACGACCTTGAGTTCGTGTGCTTGCCTCTCTATCATAGCGGATATCAGTTAATGAGTCTATATTCTTGCATTCATAACCAAATTCTTAGTTGCACTTCCATCTCGATATACACAATTGTATCTAAACAATGCACAGTACATGGGGAAGTAAACTTTCTTAACCACTAACACCGACTCATAGCAGGCCAACTCAGCTCTGAAACCATTAAACCTGTCACGACCCAAATTACCTAAAAATTGGAGTAAATTTTTCGCTTTTTCGTTTATTATTTAATTCTTACCTTTCTCTCATCGTGACCATCCTACAAACAGTTGTGCTATTATTCGGTGTTAGTCACCTCTCACCTATTTACCATTCCATTTTCATAATCACATTCACATATCAGAGTTTACTATCTTTTGACTTTAACTGAATACCTACACAATGGTATTTTTAACCCTACATCCCCGACATCATATCCGTTTACAATACTGTGCATTTACATGTTCAGATACAAAACTATACAAATGTGTATACCTGTCTCTCAATGGGAAACAGCAGATACCTAGAATGCAAGTCTTCAACCGCTTACTAACTACTGTGAGTGCTCTGAAAAGATGGAAAAATAAGGGGGACGAGCAAACCACATGCTCAGTAAGGAAATTATGCAAGTAAGTAGATAGTTCCACTATCTACATGCTCATAATGTCATGCCCTTAAAATCCATTTCTTTTCATTAAAGTCTCAAGCACAAAATCATGTATGTCATCAATGACTCAGTTTATAAAACTGTTCGTGCATATATAAATCATACTACTTATGCATCAATGACATTTTATGTGACATCAGTAAATCATACTTAGCATGAATTAAATCAAAATCATGCATTATTTCATGCGATATAAAACAAATCATGAGATACAATATCTTCATGAATTTATCATTAAAGCATGGAAAACTCATCATGCTACTGCATTTAAATCATTTCATTAAAATTGTAGTATAAACTAACCCTTCCGGGTTAGTCATCTCATAAAACAATTCATTAAAATTCATTATAAAACTTTGGTTATAAAACCACCCTTCTTTCAGGGTCACATATCATAAAATCATATAATCGTAAAATCGGGGGCCTGACCCCTCCCTCGGGTCTACCTTGGTCTATCAACTAATAGTTATATCATGTGAGACAAGTAGGTGATTATATTAGTAACAACAAGGACTATGGCCATAACCTCGTGATCCCTGGCAATACGGTACCTAGTGTGCGGGGTATCACACCTGAAACGGGAGGTGGGTCGTCCTACCCGCCAGAACAGCATAACACCAGGATTGCGAGGGCAAGGCTTGCTGCATCGTGGCTAATGCCACTCCACTCCAACAATCCCCACGGCACAACGTACTCCGCGTGACATACACGGTACAAGGTACTTCGTGAACCCAAACTCAATCAGGGGTGCCTGCAATAGGTCTTATCCACCCATATCATCTCTGTCTCAGTATGCATGTGTGAGTTTATCATCTCACTTTGACACACAGATTACAGGAGGCTCCAACATGGTTATATGCATGTCATATAAATCCCTATACGAGCGAAGCTCTAGCACGGCTCCATGCATATTCATGATATCTGAAAACCTCGTGCGAGCGAAGCTCTAGCATAGTTTCATAGAAATCAATGAAATTTGCGTACGAGTAGCGCTCCAGTACGACTTAAAATAATTATAAATTCAAGTAAAATCCACGTACGAGCAATGTTCTAGTATGGTTATATATAAAAACTCAGTGAAAAACCTCATACGAGAAAAACTCCAGTACGACTTTAAAATGAGTTATAAAATCATATAAAACTTTGTGCGAGCAAGCTCCAGCACAAATGAATGCTCAAGTAAATTAAATCTCATGCGAGTTACACTCCAGCACGACTTTATGCATAATTAAATCCAATCTCGTCTGAGTTACACTCCAGCACGGCTTTATGCATAATTATATCAAAACAGGATGCGAGCTAAGCTCCAGCATCTCTCATGCATGTCAAATCATTAAAACTAGTGCGAGCAATCACTCCAGCACCTTTTTATGCATATAAAGTCAAAACGAGTCAAACATGTCAAAACAGAGTGCGAGCTAAGCTCCAGCAGCTCTTTTGCATTTCACAATAGTAAAATCAGTGCGAGCAACCACTCTAGCACATTTCATGCATATGATGTCACACAAATCGGTGTGAGCAACTGCTCAAGCACATTTTATGTACATTCACAAATGCAGATATAGTGCGAGCTATATGCCAGCACTATCTGTTTCTATATAAAATTGATAGTTGGCTCGTTTTCCAAAGAATTTCATTTAAATATGAATAACACCTACGTAGTGTTATCTTGTGAAATTTATATAATTTCTGGCCAATCTACCGATTTGCTTTGATTAAAACCAATAAAATTCCTTAATTCGAAAAATTTCTTAAATCATGCATTTCATACATGTCACACTTTCACCATCCTTAGGTGAACTTCCCTCAATAGGGGTAAAATAGCCTTTACCTATTTCGATCATTAAAATCATTTAAACCACTTTTAGGATCATTATACAATAACCGTGTATACATACATAATTAGTGTATACAAAAACTATTAAAATACGCGTAGCTACCTCTAGCTACTCACACAATTCCCTTACCTCATTTTTCTGTACAGTCTGACCTTTCCACTGATGACTCGTCACGCAGTCCGATTTGCTCCAAATCCAATCTCCGGAACTGCGGATACATATTCATCAGGTCAAATACCATTCAATTAATTGTATTTCATAATTTTTTGGGCTTAATTTAAATCATTTGGCCCGTTTACCCATATTGGGCTCGATTGCACCATAATGGGCCTTAATCGGCTTTAAGCCTATTTTCTATTGACTATTCACATTATCGAGGCCTATTGGGCTCATTGGGCCCACCAGTATTTATTGAGCCTCGTTCTAAACTCTCGAATAGCTTAATTTAGTATTTACGACAATTTATGCAATTTTCCAAAATTTAATTCATTAAATGCGAAAATTAAATCCATAATTTATGCGGTAAATTCTAACACGCATATCGATGTAAAATTATCATAAATAAGGATTACTTACCCATGATTCCATGATAGTACGTAAATCGAGGCTGTCTCGAGCTCTCGATTGATGCCGATTGTCGAGCTACATAATTAAATATTTTTTCGGGTAAATTTCCAGTCGGATATTAATCAAATTAAATATTTCAAAATTTAAATCGGTCAATTCGACCGCTTACCAACTTACCCGTAGCTCGATTGCATCACTGGAATTTTTCTCAATTTTTTCTCTTTTTCTTTTTCCTTTTTTCTTCTTTTTTTTCCTTTTCTTTTTGGCTGAACCGGTTTGATTAGGTTCACCCTGTTCAGACCGCCGTTTCAGTCCGGTTCGATCGATTTAGTGCCTTGCGGTCAATTCTCCATCGATTTCCACTGCCAGTGGCTCCGCTGGGTCGTTTACAGCTCGGATCTGGTCTCAGTTTTCCCTGAGGTCGTCGAAAAGTGGTCGGTCCGGTTTGTTCTCTCCTCGTCGTCGTTATCGTTTCGGTTTGGCCGCCGTTTTTGGCGCTGGCCGCCGTTCTACCCGTCGGTACTGCCACAAATCGAGCGGCCTGCACCTGGGGGACGCTCGGCTAGTGGTGGTCGGGTCCAGATCGGAGCCGGTCGCTGGATTTCTCCCTCCTTCTCCTCTCTCGGCTTTTCCTCTCTCTTTCGTCGACGTTTCTTCCACTGTTCGTGCTTCCATCGTTGAATTCTGCTTGGGGTCGGCGTCGACTACCTTCCCCCTCGTCGGTCACTCGCCTGAGCCAGTGCCGGTGGTCGGGAAAAGGGGCTCGACTCCTCGGCTTCATTTTTCTCTTTCAGAATCGCGTTTTGTGAATTTTGATTTGTTTTTTTAATTATTATTTTATTTTTAATATTATTTTAATCCATTATTTTATTATTATTTTTGCCAAAATATCTAAAAATATATATATTTAATTTATTTAGTCAATAAATAAATTTATCGATATTATTTTGATTTTTCGGTATAATTTTTGATTATTTTCGAGATTATTTTTTGAATTGAAAATTTTGATTAATTCTAATAAATTCATATCTTGATCAATTAACCCAAATTTTAATTATTTCTTCGTTATTGATTAAGATTTCTCAATCCCTTATTTTTAATTAAATTTTCTTCTCGAATTTATACTGACTTTCGGTCTTTTAACCGTTTTACCCTTGCACGTGTTCGAGAATTCCATTTCAATCCTTTTGCATTTTTAAATGCACTCGAAAATTTTTTTTCATTCCCTTTTGCTCTTACGATAAAAATCGGGTCTTACAAATATTTATATATATATATATATATTTATAAAAATATTTTGAGATAGAGAAAGAGGCACAAGGAAAAATTGGAAAGTTTGAAAAAAAAGAGCTCTGGGGAGAAAATTAACCGAGTGGACCGGGTCTATTGACTCCAGACGCTAAGGCAATTAAGACTGTGAGCAGACATCGAGGTAAGGAAAATCATGTGTGCTGCTAGAGATAAATTACACATATTTTCTGATGTTTTGTAGATATAAATTTAGGCCATATTTCTACTATAAAAAAAATCTGTGAACTGCTAAAAATATCTACGTATATTTTCTTGGTATTTGAGACTGAGAACTTTAGGACATAAATTTTTAATCACCTGAATTGTAGAAAATCCTAGACTGAGTTTTACCATTATGAAATTTTAGGAAAAGGTTTAAAACTTCGTAAATCACCCTGATTTACGGTATAATATTATTTAGCCTCTTCAAATAAATAGTAGAGTAGTTTTTCATTATTGTATAAAATCTAAAATTTCAAAATTTTACCCAAAAATTGTGTCTTGTGGTTTTTAGCTGATAAAGGGTAAGACCATCCCTTCCAGTTTGTTTGATTTACTGAATCAAGGTTTCAAAACTATTTGGATAAAATGGATTGTTTATGAATTAACTTTGAATGAAACTGTGCTAGCCATCGTGTATTGCTGTGTGATCTTGCACTGACCTGCTCGCACGAGATTTTAAGTGTTTTGATGTTAAAACCATGCTAAATAGTCGTGTATTGCAATGTGATCTTGCACTGACCTGCTCGCACAAGATTTAAGTGTTTTAATGTTAAAACCATGCTGACGATTCTGTATTGTTGTGTGATCTTGCACTGAACTGCTCGCATGAGATTTAAGTGTTTTGATGTTAAAACCGTGCTAAACAGTTGTGTATTACTGTGTGATCTTGCATTGAGCTACTCGCATATGATTTAAAGTGTTTTGATGATAAAAACGTGCTTGTCAGTCGTGTATTACTGTGCGATCTTCCACTGACCTGCTCGCACGTCATTTGAGATAAAAAGGCGATGTTGAATTATATTGAATTGTGAATGATGCCGAGGTCCATGGAGTACGGTGTATCATGCTGTGTGCATGTGAGTACGATGTAACGTGTTTTGGAAATAGTGTACTATGTGAGCTGTTTGGGTAGCTGACTACTTCCATGGCACCTGACATCCCAGCACACCTAGCCTGTGATTGCCCGAAATCACTGACATTGGCCAATTGTCCTACTGAATTGAATTATTGATGATGAATATTTTGCCTTGCCTCACTCATTTAAATTTTCTGAATTGATTTAGATGAAATGATATACTGTGTGAAATTTGTTTTACCTACTGCATTAAATTTGAGTAATATTTTGCAGTACAATTTCTATGATACCCATACTATGATCGATGGTAATTTTCACTGTATTTTATACTCAACTGTGTATTATTTATTTCAAGCCGTATAGATAGATAGTGTATTTATGTACCTGCAGCTTGATTTTTTTTTACTGAGCACGTTGAGCTCACCCCTTACTTTACTCCACAGAGCCTCGTTTACAGCTGGGAGTGTTTGTAAGTTGAATAAATTTGCACAGTCATGCGTCAGCAAAGGATTCTTCGGCATTAAAGGTATACCCGACATGAACATTTATATTGTATCTAAATTTTGCAAGGTACCTTTATTGGAATTTTGTTAAAATTTGTTACCTAAAAATGAAATCGAGTACTCATATTTACTGTTTCTGATATGTTATCGACTCGTAGCTCAACCAAAAATGTGTGTAAATCGGATCGTTACAGTTTTCCCATATTCTGATGATATGACCCCATGTGAAAGCATGAAGTTGAATTCTTGAATATGTCTTGATTTTGATTGCGATTTCCTCACTTTATGCACATGTCATGTTATGGATTTGTATGCTTATTTAGAGAAAGCTTATGTGGACATAGGATTCCATTTGTTCATTTGATTTTATGCATTATATCCTAGAATTTGTTTGATCTTTTCTTGAGGTGAAATATTAGATCACTCCTGATTAGAGAATTGATTTAGGCCATCTTTGAATCATTTGAGCCTTTCTAGCCATCTTTGTACATATTTTATCCCTAGTACCGCTTTAGGTCAAATAAGCCTTTCTCTGTATATACACCTGCATGATTTTCCTTAGTCTAAACACTTTTTCCTATCCTTTAGCTCGATAGCATGTGATGTCACTATGTATATTTAGAGCTATGCACATATGGGTTGTGGCTGTTAGTGAAAAAGAAAACATAAAAAAAAAGGAAAAAAGGAAAAAAGAAAAGAAAAGAAATAATAAAAAAATAAAAAAATAAAAAATAAAAAATAAAAAAATAAAATAAAAGAGTTTAGCAAATGAATAAGTTTGGAGGAAATAAATAAAGCTTTAAACATTACAGATCCTAGAAGTAATGCATGATTAGCGGCATTTGAGCTTAAATTGACTTTATGATACCTTAACCATAGCCTGACATTACAAGCTTAACGAAGTCTTATTGATCTTTGATTAAGTGTGACTACATTAGTGGAGAAAGAAGTGTAATAACTGTAAAATTACTAATTATTGTGCCACTGTACGCTTTTAGAATAACTCAAATTGCTAAAATGCCCTTTTATATCTATTTTGGTGTAAACAGGGCCACTTGCGTGTGGAGAGGGTCGTGGGCCCCACAAAACTGCGCATCTACACAGATATATCCGAATCATCTTAATATGATGATATATGGCCTTGGGAAAAATTTTGAACCCTCAAAGATTTGTTTTTCTACTTATCTTGGTAAACATGCAACAATTGTCAAAATGACTGTTTTGTCCAGAGGTCGATTTTTCGATTTGGCTGAATGAACATTGTAGACCGATTTAAAGGTATATACTGAGTTATGTCAAGCTCTTAAATCCTTCTGTCAGTCTCCAGATTGAGATATTAATCAGCAAAACCAAAAATGTACTTAAATAAGCTAAATCGAAAGAATTTGATTTAAACCATTAAAAAGCTTTGACTAAACTTTGACCAAAGCTTACGATGAGCTTAATTTCACTAGATCCTACCACCTTGATCAGCAATCTTCTTTAAAAAGCATAAAAATTCCCATGAAATTCATGGGAAGATTGATAAAAATAAGAAAAACACCATTTTCATTCACATGCCAAGCTTATCACCATTTTGTCTCCCATTTTTAGCTATTTTTGGCTCAAGCATCCTGCTACAAACTTGTTCACCACACTCTCATCTACAACATAGCCAAAATTCAAAGGTAAATCTTCTCATTTGAATGAGTTTTGGCTCGTAGGAGAATAAATGGGTATGGCATGGTTCAGGGCGAGTTCATGAAGCTTAAGTTTGCTTCAATCTATAGATTTCATTTATGTTAATGAGGGATTAATATAGAGTATTCCCAAGTAAATAGATTGAAGTAAGTCAACCTCCAAGAATGAGAACACCATTAAGCCAAAATGGGTTTATTGGGGTAATGTTGGTTGCAATGCTTCAATTTAATATATGTTAATTCATATGATATATAATGATGTTATATGAACTCAATTGGAAGAAATGAAGTGTGTATGATGGTGTTGTAGTGTAAATCCCTAGCGTTTTAGAGACAGAAAGTGGAATTTATATGGAATTTCATAGGGATTCTTTAAAAGGAGATGAGAAACATGTAATTGAGAATAAAATGAATCATATTGTGGCTTAAAAATGATCTTGGGGCAATTTTGAAAGTTCAACCAAAGTAAGGGTATTTTGGTAATTTTACCCTTATAGTGTAATTTTGGCCTTGAACAAGTTTTAAGCATGTATACTAATGTTATGTGCAATTAGAATGATCTGAAAATGTATTTTTATAGCTTTTGTCGCTTTATGACATAATGTGACAAAGGCGAGGTTATGCTAAACCGTAGCCATTAATTGACTTTAAGATATTATGAATGTCTTACTAAGCAAATGTGTGATATTGTAAGCTTCTGGAGTGAAATCGTGTTGTAGGAGCTGATTTACTAGAGTTGTGATAAACTAAAGCTTAGCGAAGCTTTGGTAAGTTCAATTGCATGAGTTGTAGATTAACCCGGTACCAATTACTTTATGTTTTGAATCGAACCTTTGATTATCGTAAATGTTTTGTTTGAACTTTTCGAATAAGTATGTGAACCTTTTGATGAATTTGAAATATGAAATGTAATGAATCAACTGAATTTGTGATATAAATTGTTCTCTACTTTGTAAACTGGGTAATGAGCAATTGTTACCCGGTCTTATTGCAAAAATTTCGTAATTGTCTATACGTTTCGAGCTAAGATCCTTTTGTTATCGGAAATGTGATTTCGATTCTTTTTTATATGTTTTGAACCTTGCTATGATTTTCATACATTAAAATCATTGCATGGCATTGCATGGGTGTAACGACTCGATTTACGCACCTTTTGGTTGGGCTACGAGTCGATAATAGAGTCAGAACAGAAATTCGTTTGTTTAAACACATTTCTTTGTGACAAATTTAAACATAAAACTATTCCATTATAATGTGATCGTGTTTACATCCCCAAACATATTCCCATATACATTACTGTATTACAAAAGTTTTAGATACAACAAGATTGTTTAAACTTGGGTATACCTTCGACGCAGAAAGGTACTCCACGAAACCATATCTATGCGAATTGCTCTACTAACGGAAGCGGTCCAAGTTACCGATAGGGCTCTGTGGAGGAAAGTAAGGAGTGAGAGCTTAACATGAGCAGTAAGAAAAACGCCATAGCAGGTAGATAAATACACTACCTAATATATATATATTTGCTAAAAACCAGAAAATTTTCCTAAATGTATACAGATAATTTGGCAAATCCAAAAATATCAAAATCAGAAATCAGAAACAGAATAGTTTCGGTAATGTAATCGATTTTCTGTAGTAAAACACAAAAATCCCAAAACATCAATTAGCAGAATAAGCAGTTTTCAAAAGTCACAGTACACATCGGAGCAGGAAATCAACATTGACAGTGTAATCAGTTTACTGCCGTAAACATAAAATTCCAAAAAACCTAAGGCAACAGAGAAGACGATTTCCATTCAAAAATACAAAATTTCAAAACTTTATATTGTGTTTTATTATGGCGATTGTGTGGCACTTTGGTCCTGCAAGATTCAAGAGGTGGCCCCACTGTTTTCTTATGAAATAGAAAAACACTGTTCCATATAGTCAAATCAGCTCATACTGTCAAAATACAAAATCAAATAGATGAGACAAGGCAGGCATGCCATATCTGTCACGACCGCCCGTGACTTCTACTACCAAAAACCACTACAAATTTTTCGCGTTTTACTTACCTTTCTCTTCACCAACGTTTGGGCTGTGATTCAGTATTAGTCACCTCTTCTACATTATCTTATCATTCATACATGTCAATATAACTATCTATGGACTGTAATTTCTTTTGTCTCATAGTGAGCTCACATATATTAAATACAAATACATCCCCCATATTACATACGTTTACATCACTATGCTGTTTATATGTTCAGATCCAAAATCGTACGTGTGTATGTATACCTTTCGCTCGATGAGAGTGCAACGGACATAAGGAATACCAGACCTCAGCCGTGCTCAACTACTATTGTAACGTTCAGCGTTTTTCTTTTCTTAATAAAATAATAATATAATAAAATAATAATAACAGTTAAAAAAAACAGAAAAGAGTTCCCCTTGTTTTCATACCAGCCGAATCGGAGAAGACGAACGCCGGTGTCTCTCCGACCAGCTAGCTCCGGCGACTCCCCTGCACTTCCATTTTCCTGGTTCACATTTTTCCCAAGTTCTCTCCGACCTCAACAGTAGCCAAATACAGACAATACCCATTTACTTGTTATCCCATTGTTGAACTAGAAAATTTCTAGAGAGACCCAAATTTGGTTTAGAAATACAAGGTCGAAGGAGTCTATAAGTAACGTAGGAGTTGCAAGGTAACAGATAATATATCCTCATAATCTCAAAATATTATGGTGATTAGATTTAACTGATTACAATTTTGACGTGGGCTCTGTAACTGTGTAGAGAATTTATTTATACTGGTTGAGCTTGGTGGAATACTAGCGTGCAAAGGAAGTATACTGAATAGTCGTTGCGTCTAGTGGGTAACAGTAAGTAAATATATAGTCTACAAATTTAATTAACTATTTTATTCTGAAATGTTTTGCAGTGATATGAGATTTTGTTTGATCTTTTGAAACTCTATTTAATTATATATATAAATAAGTAAATAAATAATACAATAAGTTTTTCGTTGAGATATTTAAAAATATATATTTAGTTCTTTTGTACAAAAACTCCGTATTTAGACTAAACCTCATGCCAAATAAATTCGATTTGAGGAAAGTATATTAAAATTTTGTTTTAAAAATCGTGGGAGCCATCTTTAGAATCCCTGATGGGAACTAAGTGCTACACGTGTATTTATTGTAAGACTAAATCATTTTGGTACACCTACTGTATGGGTTCCCCTGAAAAGAAATCGGGAACAGTTTGACCTATCCTGAGGTGATAGGTTCTAGTGTCGTCTGGCCCACGAGACTGGCTCAGGTAGGATCATAGATAGCGCCCTAGAAATAGGGAGTTCGTTGCACTGATAGCTACAGTGCCTTTTGATAAGGTTGTACCTAATGCATTTACGCTTCAGCATCCGTATACAACTTTTGTATATGTATCTAATTTCGATGTTCGTATTTGATTTTGCGATATATGTATGTATAATTGATATTTATTTGAAATTTGATTTCTGTATCCGAAAATCTGAAATTTGCACTCGAATTCTATGTTGGATTTTGATTTTGTGATATGATTATTTTTTTCCAAATGAAATTACCTTTCCGATGACATTGTTTTACTTAGCTTATGTTTTATAAAAAGCTGTATGTTCGGCTGTTTGGATTTGATTTTGAATGTAAGGCATGAGGGTCTGTATGAAACTAATTTTTGTTTTCAGTAGCTGTATATTTGCTTATTGGGTTTTTCATAAAACTCACCCCCTCCTTCCTCTCCCAGATTAAGGCAGTGCGAGTTTCAGAAATTTTTGTCATACTTTTGAGACAACCGAGCTTCCACCGAGGTATATTTTATACGGTGGGTATATATATTTATATGTTGACACAGTATGTAAGTTTCATGGTGTACACTCGTGAGAGGGTTGGGATGTAGACATGTTGTGGACTGTATATATCTTTATGATCATTACTGCGTCTGACGAAATTTATTTTAATATGAATGAATATGAAAGTTTTCGATCTTGTGAAATTTTAGGTATAAATAATTGGAAATAAACTGTATGTGAAGTAGATTTCAAGTGATTATTGAGGCTGTTTAAATTAAAGGATAGTTAACGGTACATGTCAAAATTTAGGAAATCACTTTTAGTTTAGTGGGGACCTATAACGAGTCGAAAGGAATGATTGACGCGTAGGTAGTCTACCACAAACACATACAAACGAAAGGAAAAGTGAAAGCGTGAAATCGGCCCAAAATTTCTGGCTTCCAAAATTGAATCAGTAAGTTTGGGGTGTTACAACTACAGACGCTCTAAAGAGCAGGGAAAGAAAAAATAGGTGAGCTGACAACTCAGTAAGGAAATCAGGCAAGCAAGTAGATATCCACACTATCTACTGAAAATAATGCTCTGCCTTGAAAATATTATTTCTTTAACTCACTACAAAAGCATGAATTTAATATATATATATATATATATATATATATATATATAACTGTACAAATTTAAATCCCATGTACAAAATCATGCTGAGTTCTCAAAACATAGGCATTTCGTGCAAAAGAATGAATCTTTATAATTTCATAATGCCTTTTGATAAATCATGCCATTTATATTCAAATCACAGTAAATATGACATTTTAATCATTCACAACACATTAATCGGGTTGCGACCCATCCCTCAGGTCTACCTGTATCATAAAATCAAGTAAAATCATGTGATAAATCATGTGAGACTCGGTGGCTATATGCAATAATATCCTGGACTATAGCCATATCCTATAATGTGATCCCAAATAGCACAGTACTCGGTGTGTGGGGCAATCACTATTGTAATGGGAGGGGGTCAGTCCATCACACCGCCAACTATCAACTCCTCAACTCCACAACAACACATGGTACAGTGTACTCCATGCCACTCGCACGGTACAACGTATACCTGTGGACCCTCTCCTCACGGTCGAGGTGCTTGTCATAAGTCTTAGCCCTCATACCGTATATATACCTCATAGTCGAGGTGCTTGCCATAAGTCTTAACCCTCATACTATGAAAAATAAATGTCACGTCTCTAAATCCACGTGCAAACATCTCACGGTGCAACACTCAGTCTACACGAGGAAATCATCACGATTTTTCTAACATGTCTTATATATCACAGTAAAACTACAGTGCGCGCCTTTGAGTGCGACTCACAGTTGACACTCCGCTCAAACACTGTTTATGCATCTCAAATATCAAACACTAGTGCGAGTAAACCTCCAGCACTAGGTCATGCATAGTTCTCAGTTCAAAACAAGTACGAGCTATCGCTCCAGTACTATGCTATGCATAAAACTTATCAAATCAAGTATGGGCAATCGCTCCAGTACTATGTCTTGTATAAATCATTAAGAATCGAGACGAGCAACGCTCTAGCACTCTGTCATGCATCTCATGTAAAATTCGAGCACGAGTAATTCGCTCCAGCACTTTGTTATGCATATCATATAAAACTGAGTATGAGCAATGCTCTAGTACTTTATCATGCATGTCATGGAAATCTTGTGCGAGTTATACTCTAGCACTAATGTATGTGAAAAACATATGAAATCAAGTGCGAGTTGTGCTCCAGCGCGATTTTTTTCACATAATTCGATAGATGGCTCTATGAAAGGGATGATTTTTTCAAAACATTAAAATGAGCACTATAAATTGTGCTATTTCACATCAACCATGAAAATATTAGCCTATCTATATACTCTTATGCTAAACAGTAGTAAAAACACTCAAAAATAGGTTTTTCATGATTTTTACAACTTTTCCCAAAAGTTGACTTTTTTCCTAACTAGGGGTAAATCGTAATTTGTCACATCGGGTCACTATAATTATTATTCACTTTCTCTGACCCTCAGAGTTTTTAAGTGAATGCAAAAGCAAATGAAAATACATGCAGGTATATCTAACTACTCATAAAAGTCCTTTACCTCGGATCACGTCATGTGACCTCACTTCCTCGATGCTGCTCAATCTCGCAGTCTGATTCGCTCCTATTACAATCTCTAGAGCTGCATATAACCATTTATTTGGTTAATTATACTTTTCCTACTGTATTACACATTTAATGTAGTTCATTTCACTTAATGGGCCCGTTTACTCTTGTTGGGCTTTAACAACTCTTAATGGGCCTAACACCATCTTAAGCCCATTTCACTTTACTATTCATTTAAGTTAGGCCTTTTGCGCTTGTGGGGCCTACCAACTATTATTGGGCTTGTCCGAGGCCCATAACATCTCATTGGGCCGAGACCATGTCGGCTTGGCCCATTGGCCTTCTCAGCCATGGCATGTGGCCGAGAGCTATCATGCCGTCGGTCATGCAACACCACGCCATTCATGGCCATTTTACTAGCCAATTCACTTAGATTTATCAAACACTTAGCTGGCATGTCTTAAGCCTTTCTGATGGAGGTCCACTTTCTCGTAATGTTCATAATGATCGTGATGGAGGTCTACTTGCTCGTAATGTTCATGATGATCGTGATGCCAAGGATCCATGGGTCATTTAAGGAGGTCCAATTACCCGAGCCCTCTATATTTGTTTGGAAGCCCAAACGACATGAATCTTGATTTACTAATAAGTTGGGTTAAGTGTTTAAATAGCCCACATTTGAGTTTTATAGCGTTTTAGATCAATTATCCTATGTAACTAGGCTTATGCGTGAATTTAAGTTTTAGTCTTTTTTTTGTTTGGTGTTAATTTCAGCCCACTTGTTTAAGGGCTTAAGTGCTAGATATTATTATAAATACTTTGTAAACGCTCTTGAATAGAAGAGAACAGATCAAATTGAATTTTCAGAAATTTGAGTGTGCCTCTTTCTAGGGTTCCCTCTTAACTAGGCTTATCAAGGTCTTCTTCCTTGTGGCGCCTCCCTCTTCACCAACCACCATTGTTAAACCTTAGGTTCTCGAATTTTATATTCGTAAGGTCGAGGTCCAATACCTTTAGTTCAAGTCTCTTTAGACTTCGAGTCTAGGTTGTTATTCTATTTTCCATTCAAAGTCTACCATCATTATTTTCGCTCCGCTTGCGTTTTTTTGCTGTTTCAATTCTCAATCCACACGTTTCATTGATCGTCCTAAATCATCCTCTTGTACGCGCATATCACTTTCCTATAGTTCATGTTGGCATTTTATCAAACACCTTATATGCCAACATCATACAACTATCCATATGAACAATTTGATTATAACTAACCATGTCATAATCATGTATACATGCATATCAACCTATACATGCCTTAAAATCACATGGGTATTTATCAAAACTCATATACCAACTTTCGGCCATCACATGTTCATAGTGATTTCATGTGCTTCAATCCATAAAACATATACAAATCAACTCCATATAATCCATAGATTAACATATATGAATTTGGAAGCTTGAAAACTCACCTAGCTTATACTTCCCACTTTAGCCGAAACTTCCTTGATTTTTGTCTCTCTGAATATTGCTCCTTGATAGCTGATTCCAACATATGTTATTCCTCTCTCAACATGGAACAACTTTCATGAAGATCACTTGTTCCAAATATGTTTCTAACCTAGTGATTTTTAGTGAGAGAAAGCTTGAAAACTATTTGGTTATGGTTTCTTCACTTTGCTGAAAATGGAAGGATGAAGATGATTATGTGTTGGATGGTATTTATAAGCCAAAGACTTAGCCATTAAGTCACCAATTTCAGCCACCTTAATTGACTTTTAATGGGTTAAGGTTAAGATTATCAAATTGGATTTTGCTACCTTTGTTTAAGTGATGGTTACCAAATTGAATTTTGCTACCCTTTATTAATGGTTTTTAACTTATACTAATGGGCTTTCAGTTTAGGCTTTTCTTTTGGGCTTTTGAGCTGAAAATTTTTCTACCAATTGGGCCTTCAATTGTCTTTATATTGGGCCTACCAAAATGGCCCAACAATTCGGCCCATTGGGTTTTCCAAATTCGGCCCACACTTGTTTATACCTTAATGGACTTTAAACTTTGGCCCATTGCGTTTTTAACCATTAAATTAAATCTGAAATTCATCCAAATAAATTTTCCTTACTTCGGGAGGTGAATATCTTGTTATTTTTCTCCAAATTTTTCTCTTTAGGTTAATTTCTAACCATGGTTAGTCAACTATGGTCAAAGTCCACTTTTCTTAACCATTGACCACGTTTGACTTTTTTCTCAAAAATCGAAAAGTGTCACTTTCCATGGTCCACACTCTCATCTTTATGTTTTGGCCATTTTTGGGAGGCGAATATATCAAGTACCTCTCAAACGGACCATTTCGGACTCGTTTAGCCCCTTTTTGGCATTTCCTCTACTTCAATGTGTTAGGGACCAAATCAAACCGACTTTCCTTCTTGAGTTCTCTATATTTTCACATCATAAGTTCTTCTTTTAAGTCAGAATGATTCAGATCCTCTTGGTTTAGCCTGTGGCACTTATAGCCCTTATTCGGCCTTTACGTAGCTTATGGATGTTTTACCACTTATAATTTCATTATAGTAAATACTCTTCTTATGATTCAATCAACATATAAAATGTTTGTGCATATAAGAATCATAAAGGATAAGCTACATCAAAAATTCAAGTCTTACAATCCTCTCCAACTTAAAAAATTTGGTCATCCAAATTAGAACCAAGTCAAAGCTTAAATAACTAGGGGTACTTCTCACGCATCAGGCTCTCTAACTCTCAAGTAGCCTCTTCCAATGTGTGGTGCTACCAAAGAACCTTAACCAAAACGATCGTCTTTGATAGCAATACCTTCTCCTTCCTACCCAATATCCGAATCGGCTTCTCAATATATGACATGTCCTCTTTGTGCTCCAACGGCTCATAACTAATCACATGTGTCAGATTCGGGTGATACTTCTAAAGCATCGAAATATGGAAGACATTATGGACACTTGATAAGTCTGGTGGCAACGCCAACCTATAGACATTATCTCCTACTCAATCAAGTATCTCAAGGGTCAAATTTAGCGAGGGCTTAATTTACCTCTCTTCTCGAATCTCGCTATACCCTTGGAAGGAGAAACCTTTAAAAACACTAATTCGCCAACTGTAACTCTAGTGGCCTCTGTCTCTTGTCAGCATAACTTTTCTGTATGCTCTGAGTGTTTCGTAATCTATCGTATATCGACCGAACATCCTCAGAGGCTTTCATGACTAAATTAGGAGCAAAAATCTTTTGGTCACCCACTTCTTCCCAACCAATAGGGGAACGACATGTACGACCATACAAAACCTCATACGGTGCCATCCCTATACTCGAATGATAACTGTTTTTATAGGGAATTCGGCTAGTGGCAAATGATCATCCCAGGAGCCTCTAAAATCCATCACTCTCACTCTCAACACATCCTCCAGAGTTGTACAGTCCTCTCTGACTGACCATCTGTCTGAGGATGGAAAGTGGTGTTCAAACTTAACTGGGTTCCCATTACTTCCTGAAAATGTTCCCAAAGGTGGGAAATGAAGCGGCAATCCCTATCCGAGATAATGCTCACTGGAACACCATGTAACCTCACTACCTCGCGTACATACAACTCTACCAATGCACTCAGAGTATCAATAGCTCTCATAGCTAAAAAGTGGGTTGACTTCGCTATCCACGATACCCATATCGCATCATGATTCCTGCGGGTCCTCGGTAAACCCATCACGAAATCCATGGTGATATGCTATCATTTCCATATCGGTATAGGTATAGGCTGCAATAACCTTGCAGGATTTTGATGCTCTACCTTCACCTATTGACAGACGAGACACCTCGCCACAAACTCTGCTACATCCTTTTTCATATCCGACCACCAATACACTTTTCGAATATAACGTGTACCTAGAAGAATGAGCTTCTGTCAAGATCAGTCTCCTAAGCTCTAGGTCCTCGAGAACACACACCCTACCTCTAAACCTCAGTAGTCTATCTAAAATCATATCAAAATCGCTCACTGTACCCATCTATATCTGACTGGTCATATTAGCGCAATACGGGTCACTCTACTGAGCCTGTCTGATCCTGTCCAACGCATTAGGTTCCAACCTCAGGCTAGCTATCACACAGTCCGTATTCGTATTAAAAGTTACAATACCCAAACTGAGACTAGTAAACTATTCTAGCAACTCGTGTTCCCTCACCATGATATATGATACCATCCCAAGGCTCTTCCTACTTAACGCATCTACTATCACATTAGCCTTACCAAAATGATAAGGTATCTCTCAATCATCGTCCCACACAAATGTAACATTCTTCTTAGTGAAACGGGTCAACGGAGCAGCTAACTTCTAAAATCCCTCTACGAATCTATGATAATATCCTGCTAAACCCAGAAAACTCCTAATCTCGGTGACTGTCCTCAACTGTTCCCACTAAACTATAGCCTCAATCTTGGATGGGTCTACTGACACACCATCCCTCGACACAACGTGTCCCAAAGATGAGATCTCAGTCAACCAGAAGTCACACTTACTGAGTTTAGCATACAACTCCTTCTTTTAGAGAGTCTATAATACAATCCTCAAGTGCTGCTCATGCTCCTCTTGAGATTTCGAATACACCACGATGTCATCGATAAAGGTGATAACAAACCGATCTAAGTATAGCTTGAACACATCGTTCATCAAAGCCATAAAATTACGAGAGCATTCGTCAGTCCGAATGGCATAACCAAGAACTCATAATAGCGATATCAGGTCCTAAATACTATCTTGGGTACATCTTCACTCTAAATTCTCAGCTAATGGTACCCAGACCTCAGATCAATCTTAGAAACAATCTGCACTCCCCAAAATTGATCCAACAAATTATCAATCTACGGAAGGGGATACCTATTCTTGATGGTAGCCTTATTCAACAATCTGTAATCTATACACAATCGAAGGCTTCCATCATTCTTCTTCACAAACAAAACTGGTGCTTCCCAAGGCGAAACACTCAGTTTGATAAACCCTCTATTCAATAGTTCCTGGAACTGTCTCTTAAGTTCCTCCAACTCAATTAAGGCCATGTGATACAATGGTTTTTGAACTAGGCTCAGTACTAGACACCAAATCTATACAGAATCTACATCTCTCTGTCAGGTGGTAACCTTGACAATTCATCCAAAAAAACATTTGGGAACTCCCTAACCACAGGGATATCTTCCAA
Source organism: Firmiana major (assembly GCA_033439115.1). Taxonomy (NCBI): domain Eukaryota; kingdom Viridiplantae; phylum Streptophyta; class Magnoliopsida; order Malvales; family Malvaceae; genus Firmiana; species Firmiana major. Next base: position 49,952,056 of record CM065905.1, read on the forward strand.
CTTCGGATGCGCCTTAGCTGTATCAATCACGTACGCAATGAAACCTTCAACATTTTGATTCTTTGTCAGTATAGTAAATCATTTTACTGAATACTGCAACTACTTTTTTCATTTCTTTTCAGTAAACTTTACAATATCTTTCACAGGGGTAGGAAACATAGTCGTTTTAGCATAACAATCTAAAACAACATGCTTTGTAGCTAACCAATTCATTCCTAGGATTACATCAAAATCGCTTATACTTAGCAAAATTAGATTAGCTGTGATATCCTTTTCCCCTACTCTTCTGCTGTTACTCTCCTTCTTAGAGCAGAAGTATCAACTAGAGCTCTCTCTGGTTCATTGCCCTTCTATGGGGCAGTCTTAATCATCTCTGGGTAAGCCCTAGAAATTACACTGGTTTCCCACATCGAAAGCACAATCTGATAGTTGTCGAACAAGGTCTACCGCCATGATATCGGCCACATCTACTGCACTGCTCAATACTAGGCCTTTGTCCTCTAATCATGACTCCCTTTGTAAGAGCTATGGCTGGATAAGCAGGAGGTCTAACAGGTCTCTCTTGTACCTCCTCAATCTGTGGTCTCTTATCGAAGAGTCTCCTCCCTCCTCGTTAAATGAAACTTCTATCACTAACTGACCTCTTCTTATCTCTATCTCTACTCCGGGTAACCGTTCTGGACTCAGAGGGCCCTGCGCACTACCTCCTTATATGTAGAGATATCAAGTGGTACCAATTTAGACCGTAGTACCGGTCTTTGTCCATCAATAAATCTACGAACCTTTCTGGTCTCACTATACATAGTATCGAGGTCATACCTTCCCAGGGATATAAATCGTGTCTCATATTAATCTACTAACAGACTCCCCTGACTCAACCCCAAGAACTTGGCTTACAGCCTTTCGCTGTGCTGTATCTGGAACAACTACCTCCTAAAGGCATCCAGAAATATCTTTCAATTGATATCCATATGTTGGGCTCTCAATATGGGTCTGGTGGACTTCCACCAACGCTCTACTGTTCCCTTCTGTTGGAACGCAACAAATGCGACCATCTCTGAAGTTGTACACTCAAAGAATCCATACAACTTCTCGATCTTTCCAATCCAATCCTTCGTAATCACTGGGTCTTTGACCCCACTAATTGACGACTGTCCAAACTTCTGGAACTACCGTAACCTATCAAGACCACAACTGTACCAATCCACTACTGCCCTTCACCAGAACAATATGAGTATCTATAGGCTGTGGCATCTGAACTGGTGGAGGTGTAGGGGTACTCGTAGGCTATGGTGTCTGTGCAAGCATATCTGGAGCAACTCCCTATCCAGTATCAGCCCTTGCATTTGTGCCCTGCCTATCATACATAGCCTGTGTGAACATCTCCATCACGGTCTCTAGGCTACGCTCTAATCTCTAAAAAGTGTGCCTCAGTACTCTCTGGTACCTCAGTGGGACTTGAAGACTCATGGTTAGACGAAGACTCGTCTTGGCTATCAGGCCTACCTCTACGGCCTCGAGCCCTACCTCTAGCCCCTCTACCACGACTGGTATTAGCCATAATGGCTCGATTCCTGCATTCACAACCATTAATTATGCAATTCCCATCTCGGTACACTCACTTGTAACTGAACACAACACAGTAATATGGGGATGTAAACTTTCCTAATTACTAACACTGACTCATATCAGACCAAAACTCTGCTCTGATACCATTCTGTCACGACTGCCCATGACTTCTACTACCAAAAACCAGTACAAATTTTTCACGTTTTACTTACCTTTCTCTTCACCAACGTTTGGGCTATGATTCGGTATTAGTAACCTCTTCCACATTATCTTATCATTCATACATGTCAATATAACTATCTATTGACTGAAATTTCTTTTGTCTCATAGTGAGCTCATGTATATTAAATACAAATAGATCCCCCATATTACATACTTTTACATCACTGTGTTGTTTCTATGTTCAGATCCAAAATCATACGTGTGTATGTATACCTTTCGCTAGATGGGAGTGCAACGGACATAAGGAATACCAGACCTCAGCTGTGCTCAACTACTACAGACGCTCTATAGAGAGGGGAAAGAAAAAAAAGGGTGAGCTCACAGCTCAGTAAGGAAATCAGGCAAGCAAGTAGATATCCACACTATCTACTGAAAATAATGCTCTACCATGAAAATATTATTTCCTTAACTCACTACAAAAGTATGAATTTAAAATTTGTATATATATAATTGTACAGATTTAAATCTCATGTACAAAATCATGCTGAGTTCTCAAAACATAGGCATTCCGTGTAAAAGAATGCATCTTTATAATTTCATAATGCCTTTTGATAAATCATGCCATTTATATTCAAATCAAAGTAAATATGCCATTTCAATTATTCACAACAGATTAATCGGGTTCCGACCCATCCCTCAGGTCTACCCGTATCATAAAATCAAGTAAAATCATGTGATATATCATGTGAGACTTGGTGGCTATATGCAATAATATCTTGGACTATGACCATATCCTACAATGTGATCCCATGCAACACAATATTCGGTGTGCGGGGCAATCACTGCTGTAACGGGAGGGGGGTTAGTCCATCACACCGCTAGCTATCAACTCCTTAACTCCACAACTCCACAACAACATATGGTATAGTGTATTCCATGCCACTTGCACGGTACAACGTACACCCGTGGACCCTCTCCTCACGGTCGGGGTGCTTGCCATAAGTCTTAGCCCTCATACCGTCGATATACCTCATAGTCGGGGTGCTTGTCATAAGTCTTAGCGCTCATATTATGGAAAATAAATGCCACGTCTCTAAATCCACATACGAACATCTTACAGTACAACACTCAGTCTACACGAGGAAATCGTCACAGTTTTTCTAAGATGTCTTATGTATCACAGTAAAACTACAATGTGCGCCTTTGAGTGTGACTCACAGTTGACACTCCGCTCAAACACTGTTTATGCATCTCAAATATCAAACACTAGTGTGAGTAAACCTCAGCACTAGGTCATGCATAGTTCTCATTTCAAAACAAGTACGAGCTATCGCTCCAGTACTATGCTATGCATAAAATTTATCAAATCAATTACGAGAAATCGCTCAAGTACTATGTCATGTATAAATCATGAAGAGTCGAGTACGAGCAACGCTCTAACACTCTGTCATGCATCTCATGTAAAATTCGAGTACGAGCAATTCGCTCCAACACTTTGTCATGTATATCATATAAAACTGAGTACGACCAATGCTCCAGTACTCTATCATGCATGTCACAAAAATCTAGTGCGAGTTATACTCTAACACTAATGTATGTGAAAAATATCTGAAATCAAGTGCGAGCTGTGCTCCAGCACAATTTTTTTCACATAATTCGATAGATGACTCTTTGAAAGGGATGATTTTTTCAAAACATTAAAATCAACACTATAAATTGTGCTATTTCACATCAACCATGAAAACATTAGCCCATCTATCTACTCTTCTGCTAAACAGCAGTAAAAACACTTAAAAATAGGTTTTCCATGCTTTTTACAATTTTTCCCAAAAGTTAACTTTTTTCCTAACTAGGGGTAAAATCGTAATTTGTCACTATCGGGTCGCTATATTTATTATTCACTTTCTCTAACCCTCAGAGTTTTTAATTGAATGCAAAAGTAGATGAAAATACGTGCAGGTATGTCTAACTACTCACAAAAGTCCTTTACCTCGGATCACGTCATGTGACCTTACTTCCTCGATACTGATCAATCTCATATAACGATCTCTGGGGCTGGATATAACGATTCATTTAGTTAATTATACTTTTCCTACTGTATTACACATTTAATACAATCCATTTTACTTAATGGGCCCGTATACACTTGTTGGGCTTTAACAACTCTTAATGGGCCTAACACCATCTTAAGCCCATTTCACTTTACTATTCATTTACGTTAGGCCTATTGGGCTTGTGGGGACCACCAACTGTTATTGGACTTGCCCGAGGCCCATAACATTTCAGTGGGCCTAGACCACGTCGTCTTGGCCCATTAGCCTTCTCGACCATGGCATGTGGCCGAGAGCCATCATGCCATCGGTCATGCAACACCACGCCACTCATGGCCATTTACTAGCCAATTCACTTAGACATTTTATCACACTTAGTTGGCATATCTTAAGCCTTTCCTATAGTTCATGTTGGCATTTTATCAAACACCTTATATGCCAACATCATATAACTATCCATATGAACAATTTGATAATAACTAATCATGCCATAATCATGTATACATGCCTAAAAATCACATGGGTATTTATCAAAACTCATATACCAACTTTCGACCATCACATGTTCATAGTGAATTCATGTGCTTCAATCCATAAAACATCAACTCTGTATAATCCATAGATTAACATATATTAATTTGGAAGCTTGAAAACTCACCAAGCTTATACTTCCCACTTTGGTCGAAACTTCCTTGATTTTTGTCTCTCTCAATATGGCTCCTTGATAGCTGATTCCAACATATGTTATTCCTCTCTCAACATGGAACAACTTTCATGAAGATCACTTGTTCCAAATATGTCTCTAACCTAGTGATTTTTAGTGAGAGAAAGCTTGAAAACTATTTGGTTATGGTTTCTTCACTTTGCTGAAAATGAAAGGATGAAGATGATTATGTGTTGGATAGTATTTATAAGCCAAAGACTTAGCCATTAAGTCACCAATTTCAGCCACCTTAATGGACTTTTAATGGCTTAAGGTTAAGGTTATCAAATTGGATTTTGCTACCTTTGTTTAAGTGATGGTTCCCAAATTGAATTTTGCTACCTTTTATTAATAGTTTTTAACTTATACTAATGGGCTTTCGGTTTGGGCTTTCCTTTTGGGCTTTTGAGCTAAAATTTTTTCTACCAATTGGGCCTTCAATTGTCTTCATATTTGGCCCACCAAATGGCCAAACAATTCGGCCCATCGGGTTTTCCAAATTCGGCCCACACTTGTTTATAACTTAATGGGCATTAAAATTTTCAACTTTGGCCCATTGCATTTTTAACCATTAAATTAAATCTGGAATTCATCCAAATAAATTTTCTTTACTTCGGGGGATGAATATCTTGTATTCTAGCTAAAATTATTTTTCCCTAACATTTTCTCCATACTTAGGTTAATTTCTAACCATAGTTAGTCAATTATGGTCAAAGACCACTTTTCTTAACCATTAATCACGTTTGACTTTTTTCTCAAAAATCAAAAAGTGTCACTTTCTATGGTTCACACTCTCATCTTTATATTTTGGCCATTTTCGGGAGGTGAATATATCAAATACCTCTCAAACGGACCATTTCGGACTTGTTTAGCCCATTTTTGGCATTTCCTCTACTTCAATGTGTTCGGGACCAAATCAAACCGACTTTCCTTCTTGAGTTCTCTATATTTTCACATCATAAGTTCTTCTCTTCAGTTAGAATGATTCAGATCCTCTTGGTTTAGCCTGTGGCTCTTATAGCCTCTATTCGGCCTTTACGTAGCTTATGGATGTTTTACAACTTTACTTTCAATTTCATTGTAGTAAATACTCTTCTTATGATTCAATCAACATATAAAATGTTTGTGCATGTAAGAATCATAAGGGATAAGCTACATCAAAAATTCGGGTCTTACAATATTAGATATCAGAATGACAATTGGCCAATGTCGGTGACTACGGGCATTCACGGGCCAGGTGTGCTGGGATGTTAATTGCAGTGGGAGTGGTTAGCTATCCAAACGGCTCGTAGATTAGAATGTCCAAAGACCAGAATCAGAAATACGGTACATCGTAATCGCGTGCGCTGCACGGTACATCGTACTTGCGTGCGTTGCATGGTACATCGTACTCCGTGGACCACAGAAACAGATACAGAACAGACAAAAGTGCACCATGATTTAATTATTGCCTTTGTCTCACATCAGTGTAAGTTGTACCGTGCGACACAAAGTCAGCACGCGCTCAAGCACATCTCATCAGTGCGAGTTAGGCCGAGCGACACAAAGTCAGTACGCGCTCAAGCGCGTCTCATCAATGCGAGTCGGACCGTGTGACATACAATCAACACGCGCTTAAGCACATCACATCAGTATTTCTTTATAAACAAATCATTTTTTCTTAAATCACATATAAATTCAATTTGTTTCACGAAATAGTTCAAAACTGGTTGACTAACCCTTTTTCGGATAAAATCCCAAAAAATAGTTTATGGAAATTTAAAAAGTCGGGATTTTTTATTTAAACAGAACTCAAGCCATAATAGTATTTAGACAAACCTTTAAAATTCAAATCAGTAAAATTAGGTAGTTCAATTAGGCTAGAATCTATAATTTTCAGAGTCATAAAATTCAACATAGATCTTTTTCTGTAATTTCGGTAACTGCAAATTCAACCTAAAATTTTATATCTACAAATACACGAAAATCACGCATATTTATCTCTAGCAGCACATAAGAATTTTTCTTACCTCAGTGCCTTGTCAGTAGTCCTCTATGCATTAGTGGTGCGGGTCAGCGAGTCTGATATGCTTGGTTAATTTCTCCGAAATTTCGTACCAATATTTTTGAAATTTCAAACCGATATTTTCGACCGTATTTTCCTCAGGTTTTTCCCAAACTCTTTATGCCTTTTTCTCTATTCCAAATATATATACCAAAAAACACTTTTTTTCCTTCGAATTTCCTTCCTTCCCGCCCTTTTTTTTCTTTCCTTCTTCTTCTTTTCTTCTTCACTATTTCCTCACTGTTCCTCTCCCTCGGTGTTGTTCATCATCATTACCTTTCTCGACAATGCAACCTCCTTCATCACCATCATCACGTCTCAGCCATCACTCTCATCACCGTCAACTCCGTTTCAGCCTCCCACCGTGGCTACCTTTGCCCAAGAATGAGCTTCCTTTGCTCCCCAGTAGCACTCGGTTCTCCCATCTCTCTAGGATAGCGTTGGTTCCTTCTCTTCGCCTATTGTCAGCTTCAAGTTTTCTTTACAGCCTCCGTTTTATGCTCTTTATAACTCCAGTCCGTTCGTCCTCCTTCCTTCCACTGATCAGCATATTCTCTGCGTTCACACCTTAATTCGGCAGTCTCTGTTTCCTTTTATCGTTCCTTTCTTTAGCCCAGAATGATACTATTTTTAGCATTGGGAGATCTCACAGTATTCCCCTGTCACCCTGGCGATGGTGGCTCATGCAGGTCTTGATCAGCTATCCGAGAGCAACTTCTTTCTTTCCTCAGTCGGCTTCTCATTCGCTAGTCTTCTCCGCGTTTTCTTTTTCCCCATCAAATGAAGCTTCGTTGAAGCTTCTCACTTTCAATTTCACTACTGCATTTCTCACCTCGTCTGCCATAGCTTTATCTTTAGTTTGCTTTAATTCTCCTCCAACCTATACATGTCTCCTCTGTTTTTCTTTCAATTATTTTTCTTTCTTTATTTTTACCACACCTCCTACCAATTTCAGACCACCTTCTCACGTCTTCTTTCTTTTCTTCTGTTATCACCAAATGCCACCATCTATTATCAGCCCTTTATGTTTTCTGCTGCAGTAAAATTTCAGCAGAAATGGTCTTCAGTTTAGCTTCATTAGAAGCCAAACTCGTACCAACTGCTGCATTTCTTTTCTCCACTCGATAGTCCTCTTTACTTTTCCTTCACTGTTGCAACAAAACACCTCTCTGTTTCCCATTAAATTTGGTTCAGTTCCTCCTATAACTCCATAATGATGGGACATAAGTTTGCATTCCTCTGCTGCTGTACACAATAGGGTTCCTGTCTTTACCTGCTTCAGTTTCTTCCCTTCCATCATTTTGGGTTTGCTCCATTATATTATTCATCATTTATTTTCTTTTTGTTTCTGCTCCATTAAATTAACTTGTTAATTTAGACTGCCAATAATAATATTATACCTATAAGTATTGGTAGCATAGTATTGTATTAGACCTCACTCGGTATCATGTCTTCTTTGTACTCATTTATAAGGTTCGATATTTTATTTGAATTTAAGTTTACCTTAGTTATTCATGTCGAACACATAATTTAATTTAAACCATTCACCAAGGGATACAAATTTTAATCCCAATTGATTAATCTACAATTCTTTGGTAAGATTGAGTAAAGGAAAATCTATGGTGTTTACATTCTCCCCACCTTGGAAAATTTGGTCTCCAAATTTAAGAGTACATTAGTCCTCAAATAATTGTGGGTATTTCTCTCGCATTAAACTTTCCAATTCCCACGTGGCGTCCTCTGAAGTATGGTACTGCCACAACACTTTAACCAGAGGAATCGTCTTAGACCACAATACCCTTTCTTTCCTGTCCAAATCTTAATCGGCTTCTCCACATATGTCATATCCTCCTTCAACTCCAGTGGTTCATACCTAATCACATGTGTCGAATCTGAATGATACTTGCGTAGCATTGAAACATGGAAGACATTGTGGATACTTGATAATTTTAATGGTAACACCAATCTGTAAGCTTTGTCTTTGTCACACCCTGTGACCTAACCTCGAACATAGTCGCACAATGTTAAGTGGAATCGTATTTTAATATAACATAATTGTTTCTATGTGGATCGTTTTACTTGTTGTTTGTGTCTGACGTAAGTACCATTCTACTCTTTAAAATATTTTTATACATGATCAATTTCTAATCATAACTTATAATATATAGGATATCAGGTTTCTTTACAATATCGGTATAATCATCACAATACTCAACATCAAATATATTAAATCTAGGTTATCCGTCATACATCACAAAATCCACAAACCCGACATCAAAGTCACTACCATATATCATGCCATGTCGTTCATCCATTTTAAACCAAAAAGAAGAAACCTAAGGTAATTCATGTAACTGAATCTACCATATCAACACATACCATGATCATAGCCACTCGCTTTAACAACTTACAACATATTACTCAAATCTATTGTTTAAACCAAAACCTAAAGAAGAAACCTAAGTGCAATACTTAGTGATCATACTTAAACATATTCCCAACTAAATATACATCTCACAAATACAACTATGCATATATATCTGAAATTAAAATGTATATATATACATATATACCGCCCATCGCATAATACCTTGAAATACCAAAAAGTAGCTAAATAGACCGAAAGAGTCAACAAAACATGGAGCTCTCCCCGCAAATCTAATCTGAAAAGTGTTGGAAAGAGAGGGGTGAGCAACCACACGCTCAGTAAGAAGTCTACATAACCGAAGCTAGCAAAACCCCATGCAACACGCCATGCAATGGTAAACCATGAGAATCATGTAAAACGTTATGCACAATTCAATAAAACAATGTTGTTTATACTTCAGTTAATACAACCTTGCATAACCAAGAATCAATGCATCGTTAGAAAAAATCGAATTTCCAAAGAACATTTACAAATTCTCAAAACCGACACCATTGTCAAAGAGCAATTCATTCGAAATACACTCATGGGCATACTTAAATCATTTGATACAACAAGTAAGAATGTGGCAATTACCCCAGACAGGTCATGGATCCAATACTCAAATAACCTCACCAATATCAATGGAAAATAAATACACCTATGGCCATAGTGACTACTGCCCTATCCTAACTGAGCAAGTTTCAAACTAGGGTACTGAAGATGGGCTCAGGGTCTAACAGTAGTAGGTAGAAATAATGTAACGACCCTTAACCCTTGAAAATTGGGGGAAATTTTTTTTTTTTGAAACTTCGACTTGCAGCTTAATCCTTTATTCACTTAGGTTGTATTCATGTTTAGTGTTAATCACTTTTCCTAATTCTATATCTGAATTTATATTTAAACTTCATACTTTGACTTATATAGCCGATAAAAATTTTGGCAGCATAACGGCTTATATATGAGCCTACCCACCTGCAATTTAATTGTTTTGACAATCCTAGATATCCACTACTACCAAGCATGCTTTCCAACCATCCTAGATATCCACAACTACCAAGCATACTATCCAAATCCACACTTACAACTCAATACATCCATTTCGATGCAATACCAATCATCTTAAAACCTAATTCCAAAAATAATATTCTTTACATTGTTTTCCTTACAAATTACATCCCAACAAAATATTCCCAATATAGGTGTCTGTGTGTACAAATATGTCTCGTAAAGGAATGTAATTGTATACCTTGACTGCGTGTACAAAAAGTAGCCTAGGGTAGCTCTTTCCCACCAACCTACGTCGTGTACGCGGCAGGTAGCGTCTGTAGATCACTGCAAATAATCTGAAAGGTAGAGGGGTAAGCTTTCGGGAAAAAGCCCAGTAAGAAACACATTTAAAATGATCATGGTAGCTAAATCACATTGAATGCATGATAAAACTAAGAGATAACGTTTCTTTACAAATATCACATAGCTTTCAAAAAACGTATATATAAAACATAATCGATAGAAATATAATTTCGAAGTAACAAATCTATTCAGTTACATCACAATCTATCGAAACATACAGAACTCCAGAATATTTCAAAACTGATAGAACTTCAAAAGCATAAATGATGCAGAAACATATATCGAAGGATCAAAATCTTATAGCATAGTTCATATCGGATGGAGACTTGGCTAACTTATAGAATTGTAATACGGCAATAACAAAATCATCCTCCGTCGAGGGAATTTATAACCTATGGCCATGGTAAGGCTGTAGACAGGATTAAGGTCATACAGCGTTTAGACACTCGAAGGTGAAATTTAGACGCCATACAGGCGAAGTTCAGACGCCACAAAGGCGAGCATGACAAAAATGCATTGACTGTATGACACTTTGCATCTGTAGGACCCAAGAGGTGGCCCATACAGTCACACAAACTGTGTGGCACTTTGTTCCCACAGAACCCAAGAGGTGGCCCCCACGATCCATATCATTGTGAACTGCGTGGCATTTTGCTCCCTTCAGACTCAAGAGGTGGCCCCCACGTTCACACGTCATTGTGAAAATTGCATGGCACTTTGCTCCCGTTGGACTCAAGAGGTGGTCCCCATAATTCCACTAGACATTGCCTTTTTGTCTCAAAATAGAGTTTTCGAAGTCTTTCTTGGGTTTTATAACCAATAAACTTATGCCAAGTAATAAAATCGAATTTCTTGAAATCTGAAAACTCTTTCATAAAACAAGAAGATTGTGTGGCACTTTGTTCCTATAGGACTCAAGAGGTGGCCCCCACATTCACCTTTCGAAAACAAATTTCTTTTCTTAAACATATGTTCACATACCAAATTTCATTTCTTTCAAAAACGTAAAATAAATACATACGTAGGTCGAAACCATAACATGTATTCAGAAATCATGCTCGAAACTATGCATGCAATTTCATATGGCATTTCTTTATTTCGAAAACATGACCAAAAAAATCTTGGGCTTAATAGATGTTGGGTTTTGTTTTACAATCAAGGGTTGCACGAGGAGGCTCGAAAACACATAAATAAATCGGGGTCTAAGGGTAGGGAAACCATTACCATCTTAAATTACACCCCTTACCTCGATTTATCGAAATTTCTGAATTCAAGTGGTGACGCCTCCTAGTACTTCCTTTAATTCCTTCTACGATCACCTACACCGAAATTGTATACTTAGCACCCTATTCATGCGAATTGTCCGAATTGCGTTAAAATTGTAACCTATTCGTTACTACTTCATTTGTACGTATTATTGCACATACCTAGGCCAAAACACATGTTTATATATTTTCCTTACTATATATTATTTTGAACATACAAATATTAACATACACATTTATTATATACATCTACATGTATATACACATAAATATATATATATATATACTCCTATATATATATTATTATTTGTTTTCATTTTTCCTTATCACATGTATATATTCTTTGTATGTACATATACTAACATACATATTTATCTTATATACACCCATATGTATATACACACCAATATACACACATATTTATTTTATCCTTTGATTTCCTTATTCATTATCACATAAATATATATATATATATATATATTTTGTTTATTTCTCATTTTTTTTCATTTTCATTTCACATACCTTAATTCACACTATCATGCTTCTATCTCAACACATGCATATATATACATGTACAGTAACTATTCCCATGTATATATAAGTTTTACCTTTACTCTTTTTTTTTCTCCCTCGTTAATCACCTGATGACGTTGTTTATGGTCTTCCTATGCTCTCGGTGCTGCCATCTCCTGCTCCTTCACTGTCCTAGGCCACACCTAAACTCATTATTCATCCATCTTCCTCTTCATCTCTCGGCTGAAACAAATCAGGGGTTAAACCTCTGTTTCGAGCTTGTTTTCTTCTGCACTAGCTTTTCTCTTCCCCTTTATACAGCCACCGTTTTGCAACCCTCAAACCAGTTGGACCCGCGCCCTTTTTCACTGTTTCAAACCTCTCAAACAGCCCTCACACTTGGTTTACAGTTAGCCCCTAAACAGCCTCGAAACACTAGCCACACACCACTGTTCTTCGATCCTCACTATGTAAGACCCGAATTTAATTAAAATACGAAATGAAAGAGTGTTCGTGAAAGGAAGTCGGGTTAAATTGATCCCGAAAACAAGAGCAGGGGTAAAATGGTAAAAATACCAAAACCCGGTATTAAGGCGATAAGAAAATTTTAATTAAAAATAAGGATGTAAGATATCTTGATCGATAATGAGGAAATTATACAATTTTGGGTCAATTGATCAAGATTCAAAAATTTTAAAAAAAATATCAAAAAATTACCGAAATAATATCTCAAAAAGCGCGAAGGAATAATATCGAAAATTTGGAGAAAAATATATTTAATAAATTAAACTTAAATTAAATAAATTAAATTAGAATAAAAATAATATAAGTGTAGATATTTTGGATTTTTATGGAGTATTTTAATGAATAGTGAAATAATTAAACAAATTATAATAATAATAATAATAATAGTAATAAAACAAAAAAAAAAAGAAAGAAAGAAAAACAAAAACATCGGGGAGAGAGAACGGAAACGAAGCCGAGCGAACCGAGGATGGCCGACGAGCCGTCCGGCGACCAGAGACCCAGGCGAGGGCCGGCGAAGGAAGCCCGACGCCAGGCGATCTTGCTGCCACCGGAGTCGCGGGCCAAGGACGACCGAGATCGCCGAAAAACGGAGGAGAAGGCCGCGGGAAAGAAATGGTCACCGGCGGCGAACGGCGGCGATTCGGGCGGAACCGAGGCCAGATTCTGAAAGCCCAGGCGACGGCGGTTCTTTTGAGACCGGTATCAGCTGACGAAATGGCTGGAATCGTCGGCGACGACCAAGGGAAGAAATGGGTTTCCGACGCCGGAGAGAAGAGGCTGAACCGGCGGCATTCCAACAACCCCGACCGAAACCGAGGGTAGATTCGTGCTGCGGACGACCTTGCGGAGCCACTGGCGGTGGAAGCCGGCGGAGAACCGACCGACAAGGCGATGAACCGGAGTGAACCGGGGTGAACCGACGGGTCTGAACCGGTCCGAACCGGACTGAACCGGCTCAGCCAAAAAGAGAGGGAAAAAAAGGAAGAAAAAGGGAAAAAGAAAAAGAGAAAAAATCGAGAAAAATTTCAGTGATGCAATCGAGCTTCGGGTAAGTCGATAAGCGGTCAAATTGACCGATTTAAATTTTAGAATATTTTATTTAATTAATTTTCGACTGGAAATTTACCCGAAAAAATTGTGGAATTGTGTAGCTCGACGATTGGCATCAAACGAGAGCTCGAGACAGCCTCAATTTACGTACTAGCATGGAATCTCGGGTAAGTGATCCTTATTTACGATAATTTACATCGTTATGCGTGATATGAATTTAAATTCCGCATAAATTGAATTAAATTATGGAAATTTAGATAAATTGTCGTAAATATTAAATTTAGCTATTCGAGAGTTAGAACGAGGCCCAATAAATTGTTGGAGGGCCCAATGAGCCCAATAGGCCTCGATAAAGTGAAAATTAAGTGGGAAACGGGCTTAAGGCCGATTAAGGCCCATTAAGGTGCAACCGGGCCCAATAGGGGTAAACGAGCCCAATGATTTAAATTAAGCCCAGAAAATAGGAAATACAATTAAACTGTATGTTATCTGACCTGAGGAATAATTATACGCAGTTTCAGACATTTGATTGGGAGCATATCGGACTGCGCGACGAGACAACAGTGGAAAAAAAATGTCAGACTCGACAGGAAAATAAGGTAAGGGAATTCTACGGACTGCTAGAGGTAAACTTTACGCAATTTCAAGTTCATATGCAGTCTTTAAACATTATCTGAAGGGTCTAGAGGTCAAATAATAATTTTAGTGCCCTGAATGGGCAAATTACCAAAATACCCTTGTTAAGGGTAAAATTTATAAATTTAGGAAAAATTGCGAGGAGCAAGAACAAGAGGTTCCTGCTCATTCTGGAGGTGTTTTGATGCATGCATGAGTAGGCTGGCTAACCTTGAAAGAAAATGCACAGCATTGCATACCTTCAACAATATAATTGTTTTGAAAACTGTTTTGAGGAAACAGAGCCGCCTACATGTTTTTATTGACATGTGACGTGCTGGAGCTCAGGCTCGCACGATGTTTGATTTGTGTGATGCATGCATTAGTGCTGGATCGAGAGCTCGCACTAGAGTTTTACATGCATAGGTGCTAGAGTATAACTCGCACCAGATTTCACATGCTTGTTCGTGACACGGTGCTAGAGTCTAACTCGCACCAGATTTTACATGATTTTCGTGACAGGGTGCTGGAGTTTAACTCGCATCAGATTTTATAAGATTTTCATGTGATTTATATATAGAGTGCTAGAGCCTAGCTCGCACTAGTTTTACTGGATTTATGGAGTAGCGCTGTCTGCCCTTGGAGTCAGCCAAAAGGCCCAACAGGCTCAAAAGACCTCTTAAGTGGGGTGAGAGTGAGGGATGAGGTTAGCGGCCTTGTGGGGATGTAAAGCGGGCTCTGTCGATTTTACTTGATTTGATGAGAGTGCTGAGCATCGCTCGCACTGATTTTATGAGAACATGCGATGAGCCGTGCTTGGAGCATCGGGTAGACTGTGTGTCACCGATTTAATAGGCTCGCACGTGCGTTTTGAGACATGGCATGAGTATTGAGAAACAAAACCTCTCTGTGGGAAGCAGGCCATTTGGGCTAGAGTACCTAGAGTGATATGGGTCCATGGAGTACGATGTACCGTGCAAGTAGCAGGGAGTACGATGTACCGTGGGGTATCTTCGGATACGGTATCTTTGTGATATGGGTATCTTCGGATACGGTATCTTTGTGATACGGGGTATCTTCGGATACGGTATCTTTGTGATACGGGGTATCTTCGGATACGGCATCTTCGGATGCGTGGGATCGGATAAGACTGACGGGTTGGATTGACCCACCTCCCGGGCGGTTCCCGATCAGGGTGAGACCTCGCACACTAGGATCCGTGTAGCTAGAGGGACTCATGAGGACGCACATGGCCATAGTCCTAGTTATTGCCGATATACAGATGTTGCCTAGTCTCGCATGTCGACGATTTTGATGAGATCAAACCTGTCACGACCCAATTCCATTCTCTTTAACCGAAAATCACTGAAAATGTTTTGTGTTTTACTGTTACCTTACCCGGTCGTGAACTAAACTCACCACACACTGTTGGGCTGTGAGTCAATAATAAACACCACATCTCATTCATTCTCAATTAATTAAAACGATGTCATACATTTGCATTTAATCGTGTACTTATACGAATACATGTTTTACTGACATCTACATCCCCCATAATTACAACTCAAAAGAATATTGTGCTTTTACATTGTTTAGATACAAAAAGAATCACTGTGTATATACCTCTTAGCAATGGAGATGCAGCGGAGTCCAAAATACCACGCCTCAGTCCTTACTGGGCTACTATGCATGCTCTGTAGGGGGAAAATAGAGTGGGATGAGCAACCACACGCTCAGTAAGGCAATAATGCAAGCATGGTAGATAACTACTCTATCTACATGCTGATAGTGTTATGCATAAATCATTTATGGTAGGAGCATGAGGAATAAAACTATGCCATGTGAATATACATATATATCATGTATCAAAATCATGTGCATTGGCATATAAAACATGGTAGAAACATCATGTATAAATCATCTCATGCTCAATCTCATTTAAATTCATAAAAAGGGCAATTCATTAAGAAACCTCCTTTTTAAACCAACATCATAAACCTCTTTCTCAACACATAATTACCACCAAATCAACTCACAATCACAACCACATTTTCATTTCACAATTCATGCATGTGTATCAAAACTAGGTCACTATATCAAAAGTGCCTATGTGGACCATTACATCATAAATCATCCCAGACCACACGCATCCAGGTGTGCGGGGTATCACACTGGCACGAAGATGGATTATCCCTCGCCAGACTTTCTCACCACATAACCATCATGCGGTACATCGTACTCCATGTGATATACACGGTACAGCGTACTCCGCAGACTCATATCGTGATTGGGGGTGCCATTCCTAGGTCTTACCTACCCCATACCAAGAGTTTTCCATATCCGTGAAGGAGAGCCTCCCTGCCGAACAGAGCCTCCCCGCCTAACAGAGCCTCCCTGCCTCCTCGGGCTTAAGGATGTTAGCTTAAGGATGTAGGGCTTAAGGATCCTTCCATAAGAGAGCCTCCCCACCGAACAGAGCCTCCCCGCCTAACAGAGCCTCCCCGCCTCTTTGGGCTTAAGGATGTTGGCTTAAGGATGTAGGGCTTAAGGATCTTATCGTACCCATGTAGGAGAGCCTCCCTGCCTAACAGAGCCTCCCCGCCCCTCCAGGGCTTAAGGATGTTGGCTTAAGGATCCCACCGTAAGAGAGCCTCCCCACCGAACAGAGCCTCCCCGCCTAACAGAGCCTCCCTGCCTCTTTGGGCTTAAGGATGTTGGCTTAAGGATGTAAGGCTTAAGGATCTTACCAACTTTCACAACCTTATACGTGTCACAATGTGCAAACTTGTGCGAGCAAAGCTCTAGCACGACTCAGGCATCCTCTCATACAGAGACGCGTACGAGCATAGCTCTAGTACGGTTATACTCATAAGACAACTACTCAAAATCCACGTACGAGCAGAAGCTCCAGTACGGTTTATAAACATCATCATAGTTTCCAAATCAAGGTGCGAGCTAAGCTCCTGCACGTTTCATACAAATGAAAACATAGAAATCCAGCGCGAGCGAGGCTCTAGCGCGATTTATGTCATACAAATACGATAGGTGGCTCATACACAATCAAACAATCCCGGCAATCGGGTTTAGCACTCACAAATGCTTTTCCACAACAACCATACAATACTAGCCGACCCATCTACAAGCTTGCTTAAAACCAAGCAATTTCGTTTTGAAAAGCATCAAAACATTAGATTTATGCAATTATTAGCCTTACTATCCCATTTCATAAAATCCACTTCAAAACCAAAATCACACATATACTCATTCTCATTAATGAATACCATCAATCATTTACTTTAGCAACCATGCACTTCGTAAAACACCCAATATTCACCCACAAATTTAAAGTACGAGCAGCTACCTCTATATACTCACAAAATTCCCTTACCTGGAATCGCGATGCGTGATTCCACTTCCTTAAGCTGCTTACTCGTACGGTTCGATTCGCCTTCAACGAACTCTTCGGGACTGCACAAAATCGTATCCCGCATTATATTCGATCCATATAATATGACATCGTGCGTTCACTATAGTCAATTCGACCTATAGTTTTCTATTAACGCTTATATGGCCTCGTATCATTACTTTACCCATAACTCGAGTCTATGGATCTTCTTAGGCCTATTAACTTATTCAAAATCGATATTAAATCGACATTAAGCTCATAGTGTTCATATTCCATGAATTCCCTCACTATGGCATTTATCAAGCATATACATACCCATTTTCACAATTCCTCCAAACTCACAATGTAATCTCATTTAACCATCTAAAATCATAAACATTACCTCAATAACAACTTTAGCAATGCCCATAAATCATAAACTCATTCAACCCATAAATTCTCACATCATACCCATTCTAGGTTTTCTAGGTTACACCAATTCCACCACATCCCTAGATAATTTATCCATCAATAGTCATGCCAAACAACTCCAAAATCAATTAAATAGACAATGTATTTGGATTGGAGTGTTAGAATCTTACCAAATATGATTTTTCTTATCGCTCCAAATGGCAATGCCCTTAACTCCTTCAATACCAACAATGGAAAAATGCCTTCACACTATGTTGTTCTTCTCTTTGATAGGAACAACTTTGCCTCTAATGGTCTCTCTTCAAATCTCACTGAAAATGGTTGATTTTAGAGAGGAAAAGTTAGGTTTTTGGGTTGAAAGTGAAAGGTTAGTGTTTTTCCCGAGATTTCCTGATTTTCAGCTCTCCTTATATAGAAATGGCTTGAGGAGATCGATCTGGTCCAAGAGGAGATCGATCTGGTCCCTTAAAATCCCTCTTTTTCACGGCATTTTTAAGCCTGAGATCGATCTGTCGAAGCATGAGATCGATCTGTCGAGGCATGAGATCGATCTGCTCCCAAACAGAGAGCTAAGGAGATCGATCTGGGTGCTTGGGGATCGATCTTTTCACTACAGAATGCTTGGGAGATCGATCTGGTTCCATTGGAGATCGATCTGCTCTATTCTTTTGCCCAAATAAGAGCATTCTGGCTCTTCCAGATCGATCTCTCATCCTATGAGATCGATCTGGCCCTCATGTTTTCCAGATTTCCTGCAGTTTCCTTGCTGCAACTCATACCAACACATCCTTAATCTATTGCCATGGCCATTTTCTCATCCATCCACCTTTATAACTTGAAAATGGCATCCATTCATACCTTATGCACATTGAAACTTGTGTGCATTCATGGTATGTCCAAAGGTATGCTACATAAAACCAAATGGAAGCATAACTCCCTTCCATTTTACCACACTACTCATATTGAGTTTCAATCACATCCATCACTTGCCAGAACTCATTTCTTCATATTCGTACTCAATGAAATTTGTATGTACGTTATAATTCATATTACACATACATGCATTGAATCCATGGACTTACATCAATCATACTTTACATTACAAGTTAGATGGTAATTGAATGGTGGGACTGGCATTGACGCACAGCCCAATTATTAGTGGAGTGTGGTCACGATTCGAGGACAGGTAAGAATTTAAGTAAATAACAAAACGCGAAAAAAATTAACTCTGATTTTTGGGTAGTTTGGGTCGTGACACACTACTCATGGTTTCCTCTTTTTTTTTTCTTCACCCAACTTGAATTTTCAAGTTTGGCCTCAAGCTTTCCTCTCGGTTTGCTCTGTTTCACTCTCGGTTCCAGCCTCTCCTCCCTCTTCCTCGGTTTGTCCTGCTTTCTCCCCTTTCGGTCTCCCTCTCCTTCTCCCCTGCCTCTCAGTTTCAGCCTTCCAAAATCATCACTCTCCTTTGATCACTCTCCGCTTCAGCCTCTCGGTTTTCTTCGATTTCCAGCCCCCTGTTCTGCTCCAACCTGCTTCAATTTCTTTTCCCTTGCAGCCTCTCGGTTTCTTCTCCCTGATCGGCTATCCTCCCTTCCTTTCCTTTCTTTTCTTTTCTTTCTTTTCTCTCCCGGTCAGCTCCTCTTTTCCCCCCTTCCTTCTTCTTCCTCTTCTCCTTTCTCTTTTCTCTTCTTCTTTTCTTCTATTCTTCGTTTCCTGCCCAACTATCTTCTACTTTTTTTTTTTTCAATTGTGCTTTTTACTTGTTGCATTTCCAGGTGCGGGATTGGCTGCTTTTTGAAGCCAATTCCGTACACCATTAAATATATATATATATATATATATTAATATTATATTATATATATGATATTTTATATTAACACATATATATTATATTAATATATGTTTATACATTATATTAATATATATATATATATTATTTGTTTGTTTATTGTTATTGTTATATATATTTTTTTGTTTTATTTCTTTTGTTTCCATTTTATCCTAATTGTCTCATGCTTTATATTTATTTATTTTATTAATACTTTTATTATATATTATACATTAGAATATATATATATATATATTTGTTATATATATATATATATATATATATATATATATCATTATTTATCCATTTAAAATTTTGTCTAGTATATATATATATATATATATATATATATATATATATATATATATATATATATATATATATATATATATATCCTTGTCTACATATATACCTTTTCTTCATCTCTAACTTATCCAAAGACATAATATTCATGTCTTCCATGAAATTTTCATTATTTCGAAAATGAAATATTATTGGGATTTCATCATTCCTCATAAATTCCCGATACAAGTTTTTTTACATCAAAATTATTTTCGATCCCTCTATGCTTGCATTTGCTTTATCACTTCCTGTATTTTCAGGTTCCCTGTCGTTCACGGGTTTCTCGGCTCCTACACTCCTCGAGCCCTACAACGAATATTCACACTTCCGTTAAAATATATTATTCCCATTTTTATATAGTCTAATTAAATGTAGGAATTTTGTGGTCTTTACATTCTCCCCACCTTAAAAGAATCTGGTTCTCCAAATTCCTCTTGGATAGATGAGGGTACTTCTAAATGCTGTTAAGTCTCCCGGGCGGTGAGGTATTTTTAAAACCCTTATTGGCCATCAGACTTGACCACGCAAACCGGTTACAAATATAAGTATTCAAGGTTCAATTTCAATAAGAAAATAGGACACCAAACTTATCACAATTTCACATTTATCCTTAATGAGAACTTATTCTTAATTCATATCACTTGATCTGAATCACTTCACATACCAAAGATATTCGTACCTTGCATACATCTCTTATTCCAATATGACTCGTATATTCAAGATTTATCTCATTTCAAAGCTTGTCTCATTTCGTACATCAACTATAGCAAAATTCTTTCCTTATTCCAATTAAGTCTCGCATTCAAAACATAAGAATATAGAAATTACAATCCTTAGATTCAATATGTAATCCATATTCTAACGTTCCCTTATAACTCAAACTCCGAATCTTCATAATAGTTTGGATCTTTCCCATTAACATGTAACCTCTGTTTGGGAAGTCCTACTTACACCCATTCTTAATATACTGTGACTCAAGAGACTCCGAGTCTCCTTAAAATTTAACACCAATACACTGCAAAGTGGGTCACTCGGTCCGAAAATCTCCCCTTCATATAGTTCTTATAATTGCTCTCTCAGCATTTCTAATCCAAGCAAAGTCACTCAGTACAGTGGTTTGAGTAATTAATTCGATACCACCTGCTAAATCAATTTTAGAACTTCTCCTTTTAGTTTAGGGGTAACTTTGATAAATCATTTGATCATGTGTCAGAAAACTTTCCCTATTTACAGGGATGTTTCTATACTCCGAACACGCCCTATCTTTATCAATCATGTAAGTAGTGTGATCTTTAGAGTCTTATTTATACCGTTAGTTCCCTGATTCATTCTTCCAGCATAGTGACTGTGCTCTTTCATTGTCACTATTTCCTTTGTAGATCTCTTTTTCGTCATTCTCTTTATCTTTCCCATTATCTCCTATGAGTTTCTAAACTTCCTTTATCTAACAGTTCTTGCAACTCTTTTTTTATCATTTCCTCAAGATCTACAAAGTCCATCTGGTATGGAGACTTCGAGATAGGCTGCATATCTGGAGCCAAATCTATAGTGAAATCTAGTTCTTTCTCCTGAAGTAGTCCCGATAGTTCACCAGGAAAATACATCCGGGAATTTGCATACCACTTATATGTCCTGAATACTTGGACGTTCCCGACTAGTATCGGAGATGAACGCAACATAACCTTCACATTAACACATGCATTAGAAATTTCCATTAACAGTTAAAATCATGCATTTTATTCATTAACTGCAAAGCATACATCAAACTTATCGGGTAGCAGGAAGGTTACAGTCTTGGTGTAACAATCTAGACTTATGCGATTAGTGGCTCGCCAATCCATACCCAAAATTACATCGAAGCCATACATGTTTAGTAAGATTAATTCTGCTAAAGTTTCCTGATCTCCTATCTTAATTTCACAATTCCTACACACCATATCAATCCTTTGAGATTTATACAGGGGTGTGGTAACGTGTAACATGAAATCTAGAGGCTCAGGTTTAACAGGTAGTTTACATGCAAAATGGGGTGATACAAAAAAAAGTGCGTAGAACCTGAATCCAATAATACATGTGCCTCATGATTACAAATTAAAAGCTTACGTTGAATGGTCTCAGTGGAAACATCAGCAGTCTCTCAGTCCAAGGCAAAGACTCTCCCATGAGTGACAAGCTCTTTGCTTTCTCTGCTGCGGTAGCCCATCTCTGTGGTACTTGTCTCTGGGGAGCTTGCTTCACAGGTTGTCGTGGTAGCTCTAGGGGCTGTGGAGCCTTATTCAGTGGACAATCTTTAATCAGGTGTCCCCTCTGTCCACACCTAAAACAGCTCCCTGTGGCTTGGTAACAAATACCTTCATGAGGTTCACCGCACTCCCTACATAACTTCCCATATTGCTGCAGACCTCTGGTAGTCTGTGGAGTAGGTACAGGAATGGTGGGCTAATCAACCCTA
Source organism: Firmiana major (assembly GCA_033439115.1). Classification (NCBI taxonomy): domain Eukaryota; kingdom Viridiplantae; phylum Streptophyta; class Magnoliopsida; order Malvales; family Malvaceae; genus Firmiana; species Firmiana major. The sequence continues at coordinate 49,974,752 of CM065905.1, forward strand.
GTCCTAGACTTATCTTTCCTCTGCCTCTTGGGCTGGCCCTTTCGAAAATCCTGTCTCACCAACTCCATCTACATACTCTCATCTCTGTTCTTTCCCTTAAGGCCATACTCCGTCTGTGTAACATTCAAACCCCTCTTAATCATCTGTGCCCTACCCAGGGCATCCTGAACTTTCATAATCCATAACCTCAAAAGTCTTTCTCGGATAGCTGGCCTTAACCCTGCTAGGAACCTCTCAGTCCGACGCTCTTCATTCTGGAATGTCTCCAGATCATACCTCATCAGCATAGTAAACTTACTTCGTACTCATCTGCAGTCATACTGCCCTGTACCAAATTCAGAAAGTCTGTCCTCAACTTCTGCTGGGCAGTTCGTGGAAGATATTATTTTCTGAAGGCTGTAGAGAATGCCTCCCAACTAATCATCGGATGCTGAGTAGTCAGAAGGACCTTGGTGGATCCCCATCAGTACTCTGCTTGGCCCTTCAGCATGTACGTGGCCATAGAAACCTTCTCGATATCAGAACACCCCAGAAAGTCAAAGATCTTTCCAAGGTTTACCAGCCACTCTTCAGCCTCTACTGGAACCTTAATCCACTTGAATGTTGGAGGCTTCATCTTCAGGAAGTCCCTCATCCTACCAATATCCCTCTCCTCCCTTCGGGCCTATACAGGAGGTTGAGGCGCCATAGGTACTGGCAGAACTGGTGGAGGAGGAGGTGGTGCTTGTGGCGGAGTTGGCACCGGAGTAGGGATCGGTGCTATGCCAGCTGAATCAGAAGCATTTGCCCCTAAGTGTTGGGCAACCATGGCAGCTATCGATTCTAGTCCTCGCTCGAGACGTTGCTCCAATCACTGTTCAAATTGAGCCATACGAGTATTGGGGCTCTCTGGCTGCGGTGGAGGAGGTGGAGGTGGCTGAGCCTGCCTCCGAAGACGTTCACGTCTTCCACTCATCATGCAAGTGATCTATTACCTGCGCGTAATTCTAATGATCAAGTCTTAATTCCATTAGGTATACATTACCTACAACCAGATAAACACAGACATTGGGATGTAATTTTAGCCTTATTTTTTACACTGACAGTACTAGAAAACCTTCGCTCTGATACCATTTAAAATGTAACGACCCTTGACCCTTGAAAATAGGGGGAAAATTTTTTTTTGAAACTTTGACTTGCAACTTAATCCTTTATTCACTTAGGTTGTATTCCTGTTCAGTGTCAAATCACTTTTCCTAATTCTATATCCGAATTTATATTAAACTTCATACTTTGACTTATATAGCCGATAGAAATTTTGGCAACGTAACGGCTTATATATGAGCTTACCCACCTGCAATTCAATTGTTTTGACAATCCTAGATATCCACTACTACCAAGCATGTTTTCCAACCATCTTAGATATCCACAATACTAAGCATACTATCCAAATCCACACTTACAACTCAATACATCCATTTCGATGCAATACCAATCATCTTAAGACCTAATTCCAAAAATAATATTCTTTACATTGTTTTCCTTACAAATTACATCCCAACAAAATATTCCCAATATAGGTGTCTATGCGTACAAATATGTCTGATAAAGGAATGTAATTGTATACCTTGACTGCGTGTACAAAAAGTAGCCTAGGGTAGCTCTTACCCACCAGCCTACGTCGTGTACGCGGCAGGTAGCATCTGTAGATCACTGCAAATAATCTGAAAGATAGAGGGGTGAGCTTTCGGGAAAAAGCCCAGTAAGAAACACATTTAAAATGATCACGGTGGCTAAATCACATTGAATGCATGATAAAACTAAGAGATAACGTTTCTTTACAAATATCACATAGCTTTCAAAAAGCGTATATATAAAACATAATCGATAGAAATATAATTTTGAAGTAACAAATCTATTCAGTTACATCACAATCTATCCAAACATAAAGAACTCCAGAATATTTCAAAATCGATAGAACTTCAAAAGCATAACTGATGCAGAAACATATATCGAAGGATCAAAATCTTATAGCATAGTTCATATCAGTTGGAGACTTGACTAACTTATAGAATTGTCATGCAGCAATAACAAAATCATCCTCTGTAGAAGGAATTTAGAACCTATGGCCATAGTAAGGCTGTAGACGGGATTAAGGTCATACAACGTTCAGACACCCGAAGGTGAAATTCAGACGCCAAAAAGGCAAGCATGACAAAAATGCATTGACTGTGTGACGCTTTACATCTGTAGGACCCAAGAGATGGCCCCCACAGTAACACAGACTGTGTGGCACTTTGCTCCCACAGAACCTAAGAGGTGGCCCCCACGATCGCATATCATTATGAATCGCGTGGCACTTTGCTCCCATCGGACTCAAGAGGTGGCCCCCACGTTCACACGTTATTGTGAAAATTGCGTGGCACTTTGCTCCCCTCGGACTCAAGAGGTGGCCCCCACAATTCCACTATACATTACCTTTTTGTCTCAAAACAGAGTTTTCAAAGTCTTTCTTGGGTTTTATAACCCGTAAACTCATACCGAGTAATAAAATCAAATTTCTTGAAATCTGAAAACTCTTTCATAAAACAAGAAGATTATGTGACACTTTGTTCCCGCAGGACTCAAGAGGTGGCCTCCACATTCACCTTTCGAAAACAAATTTCTTTTCTTAAACATATGTTCACATACCAAATTTCATTTCTTTCAAAAACGTAAAATCAATACATACGTAGGTCGAAACCATAACATGTATTCAGAAATCATGCTCGAAATTATGCATGCAATTTCATATGGCATTTCTTTATTTTGAAAACTTGACCAAATAAATCTTGGGCTTAATAGATGTTGGGTTTTGTTTTACAATCAAGGGTTGCACGAGAAGGCTTGAAAACACATAAATAAATTGGGGTCTAAGGGTAGGGATACCTGTAAACCCCACAAATTTCCTACGTTTAATTAGATCATAAAAAAATGGAAATAATATATATTAAGGAAGTGTGAACATTTGTTAAAGGGCTTGAGGACTATAGGAATCGAGAAACCCGCGAATGACCGGGAACTCGAAGATACAAGATGTGATAAAGCAAATGCAAGCATGGAGGGATCGAAAATAATCTTGATGAGAAAACTTATATCAGGAATTATAAGGAGTGATGAGATCCCAATAATATTTCATTTTCGAAATAATAAAAATTTCATAGAAGGCATGAATATTGTCATTAGGTGATTTTATAAAAAAAAAAGGAAGGAAAGAAAATGTATATATATATATATATACATATGTATAATATATATATACTAGACAAATTTAAAATGGATGACTAATGATATATATATATATATATATATATATATATATATATGTATATATATTGTAATGTATAGTGTATAAGACATTTAAAATAAAATGGAAACAAAACAAATAAACAAAAAAGTAAACACTAACACTAAACAAATATATATATATATATATATATATATATATATATCTATCTATATATTAAAATAACACATATATATTAATATATTATATATATATATATATTAATATAATATATATATATATATGTATGGTACGAAATTGGCTTTCAAAGAAAGCCAATTTCGTTTTCTTCATTTCGAAAAGGGGCAGAATTGCTCTGCTGGGCGGGAAGCAAAAGAAAGAAAAGAAAGGGGAGGAGGAAGAAGAAGGAAAGAGGGAAGAGAGGAGGCTATCGGCCGGAAGAGAAAGGGAAGAAAGAAAAAGGGAAGCTGTCCAGCCGAGGGAGGAAAGGAGAGAAGAAAGGGAGAAGACAAATGTGCGTGGACTGAGGCTGATCGGGAGGGAAAAAGGAGAAGGAAGGAATATATAGCAACAGGGAATTGGAACCGAGATTGAGGAAGAAGAAAAACTGGGAGTAGGACCGCGAGGAAGAGGGAGAGAACTGCTGCTGACCGAGACCGAAAAGTGAAGCAGAGCAGTCCCTGGAAACCTGAAACAGAGCAGGAAAGTTGCTACTGGAGGTTGACCGAGAGAGAAGATTGGAAAGGAGAGAGAAGGATGAGCAAAAGAGAGAGTGAAAGACAGGGAAATCGGGAGCTGAAGCAGAACAGGATCGAAGCAAGCTGAAGCAACCAAGAGCAGTGGAGACTCTCGGCCAGGAAAATAGGACAGAACCGAGACTAAAGGAAGCAAATCGAGGCAGGAGAGGCTGAGTGAAAAGAGCAGGACCCTAGGGCTGAAGGGGAAACAGGGTCCGGTGAAAGAAAGAAGTGATCAGTGAGGCAGTGAAGGCTGGAATCGAGAGGTTGAGGAAGAAGGAGAAATAGAAACAGGGCTGGAAACGTGAAATCGAGGAAGAAAAAAAAAGAAAGAAGAAAAACAAAAGAAAAAAGGTAAATGGTATATTTATGTATTTGTGTATATTTAATATACATGTACATTTAGATTGAAATACAAGCATGTTTAATGTAGATTTAATTTGGCAAAAATGGGAATGATGAGGAGTAGGCAAATATGTGTGTATATGTGATAAGGAGGAAAAAATGGGAAAACAATATTAATATATATATATATATATATATATATATATATATATATATATATATATATATATATATATATATATATATATATATATATATATATATATTTATTTAGGTGCATATACATGTGGGGGTATGTAAGATGAATGTGTGCAAGTATATGTATATACAAAGAATGTATATATATGAGATAGAGAAACATGAAAACAAATAAAAGTATATATATGTATATACAAAGAATGTATATATATGAGATAAGGAAACATGAAAACAAATAAAAGTATATATATGTATATACAAAGGATGTATATAATAAAGGTATATGTTAATACTTGTAGGTACAAATATATATAAATGGTAAAGAAATATATAAATGTGTGTGTTGGCCTAAGTATATACAATAATACGTACACACGCAGTAGTAACAATAGGTTACAATTTTAACGCAATTCGGACTATTCGCATGAATAGGGTGATAAGTATATAACTTCGATGTAGGTGATCGTAGAAGGAATTAAAGGAGTTACTAGAAGGCGTCACCACTCTAATTCGAAAATTTCGATAAATCGAGGTAAGGGTGTAATTTAAGATGGTAATGGTATCCCTACCTTTAGACTCCGATTTATTTATGTGTTTTTGTGCCTTCTCGTGTAACCCTTGATTTTAAAACAAAACCCGACACCTAATAAGCCCAAGATTCATTTGATCATGTTTTTGGGATAAAGAAATGCTATATGAAAATTAAATGCATAGTTTCAAACATGATTTCTAAATAAATGTCATGGTTTCGACTTATGTATTATTGATTTCATGTTTCTGAATGAAATGAAATTTGGTATGTGAACTTATGCTTGAGAAATGAAATTTGTTTTCGAAAGGCGATTGTGGGGGCCACCTCTTGAGTCCTACGGGAACAAAGTGTCACACAGTCTTTCTGTTTTATGAAAGAGTTTTCAGATTTCAAGAAATTCGATTTTATTACTCGATATGAGTTAATGAGCTATAAAAACCCAAGTAAGATTTTGAAAACTCTATTTTGAGACAAAAAGGGCATTGTATAGTGGAATTGTGGGGGTTACCTCTTGAGTCCGGCGGGAGCAAAGTGCCACACAGTCTATGTTATTGTGGGGGTTACCTCTTGAGTTCTGTGGGAGCAAAGTGCCACGCAATTTCCATAATAACATGTGAACGTGGGGGTTACCTCTTGAGTCTGACAGGAGCAAAGTGCCACACAGTCTATGTTACTATAGGGGTTACCTCTTGAGTTCTGTGGTAGCAAAGTGCCACGCGGTTTACAAAGACATGCGAACGTGGGGGTCACCTCTTGAGTTCTGTGGGCGCAAAGTGCCACACAGTCTATGTTACTGTGGGGGTTACCTCTTGAGTCCGACGGGAGCAAAGTGCCACGCGGTTCACAAAGACATGCGAACGTGGGGGTCACTTCTTGAGTTCTGTGGGAGCAAAGTGCCACACAGTCTATGTTACTGTGGGGGTTACCTCTTGAGTCCGACGGGAGCAAAGTGCCACGCGGTTCATAAAGACATGCGATCATGGGGGCCACCTCTTGAGTTCTGTGGGAGCAAAGTACCACATAGTCTATGTTACTGTGGGGGCCACCTCTTGAGTCCTACAGATGCAAAGTGCCATACGGTCAATGCATTTTTTGTCATGCGCGCCTTTGTGGCGTATATGAATCTTGCCTTCGGGCATATTTATGATTTCCCTCTATAGGTTATCCAAGTCTCCATCAGATATGAACTATGCTATATGATTTTGATCCTCCGACATATGTTTTTGCATCAGTTATGCTTTTAAAGTTCTATCGGTTTTGAAATATTCTGGAGTTTTGTATGTTTCGATAGATTGTGATGTAACTGAATAGATTTGTTCTTTGAAATTATATTTCTATCAATTATGTTATATAAACGCTCTTTGAAAGCTATGTGATATTTGTAAAGAAACGTATCTCTTGGTTTTATCATGCATTCAATGTGATTTAGCCACCATGATCATTTTAAATGCGTTTCTTACTGGGCTTTTTCCCGAAAGCTCACCCCTCTACCTTTCAGATTATTTGCAGTGATCTATAGAGGCTATTTGCCGAGTACACGACGTAGGCTGGTGGGAAAGAGCTACCCTAGGCTACTTTTTATACACGCAGTCAAGGTATACAATTACATTCCTCTACCAGACACATTTGTACGCACAGACATATATTGGGAATATTTTGTTGGGATGTAATTTGTAAGGAAACGATGTAGAGAATATGATTCTTGGGACTAGGTTGTAAGATGATTGGTTTTAATCGATATGAATGTATTGAGTTGTTAATGTTGATTTGGAAAGTATGCTTGGTAGTTGTGGATATCTAGGATTGTTAAAACAACTGAATTGCAGGTGGGTAGGCTCATATGTAAGCCGTTATGCTGCCAAAATTTCTATCGACCATATAGGTCAAAATATGGAATTTAAATATAATTACGGATTAAGAATTAGGAAAAGCGATTTGACACTAAGCAGGAATGCAACCTAAGTGAATAAGGGAATAAGTGGGTAAATTAAATACAAAAAAAAAATCCTCGATTTTCAAGGGTCAAGGGTCAAGGGTCAAGGGTCGTTACAATACCATACCATCTTAAATTACACCTCTTAGCTCGATTTATCAAAATTTCCAAATTCGAGTGGTGACGCCTCCTAGTACCCCCTTTAATTCCTTCTACGATCACCTACACCGAAATTGTATACTTAGCACCCTATTCATGCGAATTGTCCGAATTGCGTTAAAATCGTAACCTATTCGTTACTACTTCGTGTGTACGTATTATTGCACATACCTAGGCCAATATGCACGTTTATATATTTTCCTTGCTATATATTATTTTGTACATACAAATATTAACATACACATTTATTATATACATCTACATGTATATACACATAAATATATATATATATATACTCATATATATATTATTATTTGTTTTCATTTTTCCTTATCACATGTATATATTCTTTGTATGTACATATGCTAACATACACATTTATCTTATATACACCCATATGTATATACACACCAATATATACACATATTTATTTTATCCTTTGATTTCCTTATTCATTATCACATAAATATATATATATATACATATTTTGTTTATTTCTCTTTTTTTTTTTTCATTTTCATTTCACACACCTTAATTCACACTATCATGCTTCTATCTCAACACATGCATATATATACATGTACAGTAACTATTCCCATGTATATATAAGTTTTACCTTTACTCTGTTTTTTCCTCTCTCGTTAATCACCCAATGACGTTGTTCATGGTCTTCCTATGCTCTTGGTGCTGCCATCTCCTACTTCTTCACTGTCCCAGGCCACACCTGAACTCACTATTCATCCATCTTCCTCCTCATCTCTCGGCTGAAACAAATCAGGGGTTAAACCTCTGTTTTGAGCTTCGTTTTCTTCTGCACTAGCTTTACTCTTCCCCTTTATACAGCCACCGTTTTACAACCCTCAAACCAGCTGGACCCACGCCCTTCTTCACTGCTTCAAACCTCTCAAACAGCTCTCACACCTGGTTTACAGTCAGCCCCTAAACAGCCTCGAAACACCAGCCACACACCACTGTTCTTCGATCCTCACTACTCACGGTTTCCTCTTCTTTTTTTTCTTCACCCAACTTGAGTTTTCAAGTTTGGCCTCAAGCTTTCCTCTCGGTTTACTCTGTTTCACTCTCGGTTCCAGCCTCTCCTCCCTCTTCCTCTGTTTGTCCTACTTTCTCCCCTTTTGGTCTCCCTCTCCTTCTCCCCTGCCTCTCGGTTTTAGCCTTCCAAAATCATCACTCTCCTTTGATCACTCTCCTCTTTAACTCCTCAGTCTTCTTCGATTTCCAGCCCCCTGTTCTGCTCTAGCCTGCTTCAATTTCTTTTCCCCTGTAGCCTCTCGGTTTCTTCTCCCCGGTCGGCTAGCCTCCCTTCCTTTCCTTTCTTTTCTTTTCTTTCTTTTCTCTCCCAGTCAGCTCCTCTTTTCCCCCCTTCCTTCTTCTTCCTCTTCTCCTCTCTCTTTTCTCTTCTTCTCTTCTTCTCTTCTTCGTTTCCCGCCCAGCTATCCTTTGTTTTTTTTTTTCAATTGTGCTTTTTACTTGTTGCATTTCCAGGTGCGGGATTGGCTGCTTTTTGAAGTCAATTCCGTACACCCTTATATATATATATATATATATATATATATATATATATATATATATATATTAATATTATATTATATTATATATATGATATTTTATATTAACACACATATATATATATATATATATTATATTAATATATGTTTATACATTATATTAATATATATATATATATTATTTGTTTGTTTATTGTTATTGTTATATATATATATATATATATATATTTTTTTTGTTTTATTTGTTTTGTTTTCATTTTATCCTAATTGTCTCATGCTTTATAATTATTTTTTTATTAATACTTATATATTATATATTATACATTACAATATATATATTTGATATACATATATATATATATATCATTATTTATCCATTTTAAATTTTGTCTAGTATATATATACATGTCTACATATATATATATATATATATATATATATATATATATATATATACCTTTTCTTCATCTCTAACTTATCCAAAGACATAATATTTATGCCTTCCATGAAATTTTCATTATTTCGAAAATGACATATTATTGGGATTTCATCATTCCTCATAAATTCCCGATACAAGTTTTTTTTTTTTACATCAAAATTATTTTCGATCCGTCTATACTTGCATTTGCTTTATCACTTCTTGTATTTTCGGGTTCCCTGTCATTCATGGGCTTCTTAGCTCCTATACTCCTCCGAGCCCTACAACGAATATTCACACTTCCATTAAAATATATTATTCCCATTTTTATATAGTCTAATAAATTTAGGAATTTTGTGGTGTTTACAAATAACAACTCGATGCGACGAAGGCATCCCCGTGAAGCACTTGGCACTGTAGGGCAATCACACAGAACCTCCTATCAGGTGCTAGAGATGGCTCTCACGGGACATGACTGCCACATCTACATTCATATTATAACAATTCAGATTATTCAATTTAATTAATTCCTTTACATGCAAAAATTTCTTTCCTACATTTCCCTATATAGCCGAATGCCTATGCTCTCACCTTCCAATTTCCTTGTTGAATTTAAGCCATAGAAATTTAAAATTGTTTTATAACATTCCAAATTACTTGATTTAATTTAGCCTTGACAAATTTAACAATTTTCCCTACATTCCTCTACATGGCCGATTCACATTTAGTCTCCCTACTTGTAACGACCCTTGACCCTTGAAAAATCAGGGGATTTTTTTTTTGAACTTAATTCACCCACTTATTCCCTTATTCACTTAGGTTGTATTCCTGTTCAGTGTCAAATCACCCTTCCTAATTCTATATCCGAAATTATATTTAAACTTCGTACTTTGACTTATATGGCCGATAGAAATTTCGGTAGCATAACGGCTTATATATGAGCCTATCCACTTGCAGATTAATTATTTTGACAATCCTAAATATCCACAACTACCAAGCATGCTTTTCAACAAACCTAGATATCCACAACTACCAAACATACTTTCCAAATCCACATTTCGATCTAATACCAATCATCTTAAAGCCTAATCCCAAAAATAATATTCTGTACATTATTTTCCTTACAAATTACATCCCAATAAAATATTCTCAATATATGTTTGTGCATACAAATATGTCTGGTACAGGAATGTAACTGTATACCTTTCTGCGTGTACAAAAAGTAGCCTAGGGTAGCTCTTTCCCACTAGCCTACGTCATGTACGCGGCAGGTAGCGTCTACAGATCACTGCAAATAATCTGAAAGGTAGAGGGGTGACCTTTCTAGAAAAAGCCCAATAAGAAACGCATTTAAAATGATCATGGTGGCTAAATCACATTAAATGCATGATAAAACTAAGAGATAACGTTTCTTTACAAATATGACATAGCTTCCAAAAAGCGTATATATAAAACATAATCGATAGAAATATAATTTCGATGTAACAAATCTATTCAGTTACATTACAATCTTTCGAAACATACAGAACTCCAGAATATTTCAAAATCGATAAAACTTCAAAAGCATAACTTATGCATAAACATATATCGAAGGATCAAAATCTTATATCATAGTTCATATCGGATGAAGACTTGGCTAACTTACAGAATTGTCATGCGATGACAACATAGTCACCCTCCGTAGAGGGAAATCAGAAACATGGCCATGGCAAGTGTAAGACCCGAATTTATTTAAAATATGAAATGAATGAGTATTCGTGAAGGGAAGTCGGGTTAAATTAATCCCGAACACGTACAAGGGCAGAATGGTCAAAAGACCGAAAGTTGGAATAATTTCGATAAAAAAAAATTAATTAAAAATATGGATTTGAGAAATCTTGGTCAATAAAGGAGAAATAAATTTATTTCGGGTTAAATTGATCAAGATATGAATTTATGGGAATTAATCGGGATTTTTAGTTCGGAAAAATAATCCCAAAAATAATCGAAAAATATACTGAAAAGTCATTCGGGACAATATCCGAAAATAAGAAGAAATTATACCTGAAAAAGGATTAAAATATAATAAATAAATTAAATTAAATTAAATTAATTAATTTGGAATAAAATAATAATTTTAAGGGATATTTGGGTATTTTTAAGGTATTTGAATGATTAAAAAAAAAGAAGAAAAAAAAAAGAGAGAAATCTGAAACGGTACCGACGGCCGAGAGAGAACAGGCCGGACCGGCGACCTTCCGGCGATCTCGACCGAAGCTGAGGCCAGATTCGAGCTGCGGACGACCTTGCGGAGCCACTGGCGGTGGAAGCCGACGGAGAACCGGCCGGCAAGGCGGTGAACCGACGGTGAACCGGCCGAACCGGGGTGAACCGGCGGGTCTGAACCAGTCCGAACCGGACTGAACCGGTTCAGCCAAAAATAGAGGAAAAAAAGGAGAAAAAAGGGAAAAAGAAAAAGAGAAAAAATTGGGAAAAATTTCAGTGATGCAATCGAGCTTCGGGTAAGTCAGTAGTGGTTGAAATTGACCCGATTTAAATTTTGGAGTATTTAATTTAATTAATCTTAGGCTGAAAACTTACCCAAAAAAATTATGAAATTATGTAGCTCGACGATTGGCATCCACCGAGAGCTCGAGATAGCCTCGATTTGCGGATTAACATGGAATCTCGGGTAAGTGACCCTTATTTACGATAATTTACATCGTTATGCGTGATATGAATTTAAATTTCGCATAAATTGAATTAAATTATGGAAAGTCGGATAAATTGTCGTAAATAATAAATTGAGTTATTCAAGAGTTAGAACAAGGCCCAATAAATTATTGGTGGGCCCAATGAGCCCAATAGGCCTCGATAAAGTGAAAATTAAGTGGAAAACGGGCTTAAGGCTGATTAAGGCCCATTAAGGTACAATCGGGCCCAATAGGGGTAAACGGGCCTGATAATTCTATATTTTTAGAATTATTTGTGCTTAATTTCCTAATTATTTATTTAAATCCCCAATTTATTTTGTTAATTATCCCCTTTATTTAATTAAAATTCTCATGTTTGCAGATAAATCAAATCCGGATGAATTTTGAAGATTTCGGTAGAAAATGGACCGGAATTGGGCTAAAATCGAGATTGAGCCACGCGGACAAAACGAGTCATGACACCGAGCACATCTAATTGGACAAGAAGACCGATGATATGGACATATATTTTCAAGGAGCCAATGGTGTGAAGACAAGTGGCCAAAAAAGTCAACTCATCAAGGATGTAAAAATTACCATTTTACCCCTAGTGTTAGTATAAATAGAAAAAGATGGACATTGAAAGGGGGTAATTTTTTAGGGTTAGAATAGTTTTTTTTTTCTCCTTGTTTTATTTTTAGAGCGGCGGCACAGTACACTTCAGTTTTTTTTCTTAGCTTCCATTCGGCAGACTACTTTTGTTCTTCCAGCTACTCTTTTTAAGTTGTTTTTCTTTTACAATTTAGTTAATGTTCATTGCATCTTCTTCTTTACTAGTTGTTAAATTTATTGCAATAAAATTTCAATCAATCTTCAAGTTCTCGGTTTTCACTGTTACTATTCATCAATTTTATTTTTTTAGTTTGCTTCCTCTCGGTTTCAATGGTTTTCTATGTTTTCGGTTTATTTTGCAATAGGCTTTAAAACCATTTTTATGCTCTCGGTTTCTATCCACTTTTTATGCTTTTGCTTTATTTTCTATTCTATCTTCCCGGTTTCTCCCTTTTGTTTGGTTTTTGTTCATTAATCCATTAATTTTACAAGCTTTCAATTCAAGCTCTCGGTTTTCTTTCATTTTCATTGTGTTTGCCCTCTTTAATCCGTTAGTTCACAAGCTTCATTTAGCTTCCAAAGCAAGCTCTCGGGACACTGGCGTAGCTGAGTGGTGCTTCCAATTGATGCAGAACAGAAGCTAGAATGAATGATTGCAGTGGACAGGGACCTATTTCCCTCTCTGTTCTACCCTGTTTTGTGAATGCTGCAGCTGACGTTATCTGAAACAGGAGCAAGGCATGACCAGCAGCACCAGGAAATGGAGGGCAAAGCTGGGCATTAAAGGAGATGAAGCAGTGTAGTGCAGAAGCAGAACAGCAGCTGGTGCGCATCTGCAGCACCTGGAAATGCAGCAAGCTTAGAATGGAGACACTGCCGGGAGCAGGGGCAGCAGCACCTGGACAGAAGCTGATGCACAGCAATCCTGGATGCAACACGGATGGCGTCTGGAGATACTGCCTGGAGCATGGCAGAAGCAGACCAGCTGGAATGTACCTGCACCTGGAGACAGCCACGGCAGCAGCTGGCAAGGCAGAAGCAGGAGACGCGGGAGCTGGGGAGGAAGACAACGCAACAGTGGTCCATTCGGGACCACTTGGTGTATTTCACATGATTAAGGCCATGTTTGGCCAGCAACCTTTAATTGTTTATGGCTATTTTACTATTTTATTTGCTTTTAGTAGTTGCTAAGATTAGGTTAGTTGTTAATGGTTAGTTGTAGGATAAAATGTTTTAGTTGTTAATTTAATTTTTGATCTTAATTAATAGTTACTTTTATATTTATGTATTAGGAATTTATGTTAGTTTAATTTCAATTTAGATTAATTATGTTTCATGCATTGTTAGTTTAATTTGCTTTCAATTTAATTTGTTAGGTTTAGTTGCTTTGTTTACATAGTTTAACTTAGATTTAATTTAGTTACATTTTATTTTAAGCTTATTTAATTTTAGTTTAATTAGTTTTAGTGTTTAATTGCATTTTATTTTAATTTAGTTAATCAGTTTTAACTGTTTTAATTTCTTTTGCAGATTTTCGATTGCTTGGAGCTTTGTAAGTACTCTGAGCTCGGTTTTAGTTACTTTATTTTATAGTTTTATTAATTTATTGCTTTTGGTATTTTCAATTCTAGCTTAGTTAATCACCATCAATTCTTCATAATTTGCTAGGATATACTTAGGATAAAAGTAACCGGTAGTTAATTAGTCTAACAACTTCTCTGTGGGACGATATCTCGGGACTCACATCCTATTATTACTTGAACGACCCGTGCACTTGCGGTAGATACCATTAGGGTCCATCAAGTTTTTGGCGCCGTTGCCGGGGAAGTTTTAATTAGTCATTAATTAATATCGGTGAAATTATGCTTAGGTGTAATTCTAGCTTGTAAATATTTAGGTTGTAAATATTTAGAGCCTTAGCTTAGGTTAGTTAAATTTTCTCTTAATTAAAATCAAAAAAAAAAAATCAAAAATTTAAAAAATTTTAAAATTTTTTTTTAAGGACTTTTAGATGATTGCAAGCGTAGAGCCAGAAGTTTTGATTGTTTTCCTCTAGATCCTAAAATCGAACACACTCTTAGAAAAATTTAATAGGACTCGAGGAAATTATTAGCTCCGCTGCAATTCACCATGGCAGAAAATAGGAAAACTAGAACTATTGGAGATTATGCGATGCCGACAATTGGAGAATATTATTTCGGCATTAGGCCACCAGCTGTCCATGCAAATAATTTTGAAATTAAGCCCGCAATCATCCAGATAATCCAAACATCTTTGCAGTTCAGTGGGCTTCCACATGATGACCCACATGCTCATCTCGGGCAATTCTTGGACTTATGCAACACCTTCAAGCACAATGGATTATCAGACGATGCACTTAGGCTTAGACTATTCCCTTTCTCACTTAGGGATAGGGCGAGACATTGGTTGACCTCTCTGCCTCCAGGATCCATTTCTACATGGGATGAGTTAGCCTACCAATTTTTAGCCAAATTCTTTCCTCCCTCTAAATTAGCCCAATTCCGTAGCAATATATCTTCTTTTGCCCAGTACGACTTTGAATCTCTTTATGAAGCATGGGAACGATATAAGGAGCTTCTTAGGAAGTGCCCTCACCATGGCCTACCGTTGTGGTTGCAAGTTCAGACCTTCTACCACGGACTTACAAGCCCAAATAGGACCATTGTTGACACCGCTGCGGGTGGAGCATTGATGTGCAAAACAGAGGAGGAGGCTTATGAGTTGCTAGAAAGGATGGCGACTAACAACTATCAATGGTCCTCGGAAAGGCAGATGCCAAGGAAATCGGCGGGTATGTACGAGCTTGACACACTGTCCACCTTGACCTCTCAGATTGCCAATCTTACAAAGAAGGTGGAGTCGCTCAGTACCCAATATAATCCTCCCAACAGTCCTAACCCTATATATTCTGTCCAAAGTCCTTTTCTTTCATGCGAGCTGTGTAGTGGTACCCACTCTGTAGATAGGTGTCCGCTCAACTTAGAGTCGGTTCAGTATGTTGCTCTCCCTACGCAACAGAACAACCCTTTTTCAAACACCTATAATTCAGGGTGGAGGAATCATCCTAACTTCTCCTGGAGCCAAAACCAAGGGCAAACTTCTAATTCCATATTTGTAGAACCCCCTAGTTTTCAAGCTCCACAAGTTCAGGTACCACCACAGCAGCAATTTCCTTACCACCATCCACATCATCCATCCCCACCTCAATTTCAATATCACCCATCACCACCACCACCACCACCACCAGCATTTATGCAGCCCCAATTCTACCATGCACCAGCAGCTGAGAAGAAGCCTACATTAGAGGAGATGTTCACGACTATCCTGCAAGATCAAGCTGCTTCACTTAAGAACTTAGAAGTTCAGGTTGGACAAATAGCTAGTGCTCTTAGCCAACATCCTCAAGGGACCCTTCCTAGTAATACTGAAGTTAATCCTGATGAGCAAGGGGAGGGTAAGGAACAAGTTAGATCTATCACCCTTAGGAGTGGCAGAGAGCTAGAGGAGCCACAAGTTAAGTCCCAACCTGAACAGCACATAGTTGAAGAACACATAGGTTCTAACGAAGTAGCTCAGAAAGAGCAGGAACCTAAAGATCGGGCTGCCAAGGAAACAAAGCTAAGCGCTTCTTCATCTATACCTTCTTCGTATTCATTGCCTTCCTCGCCCTCTGATGCTACGAAGTTGATGATGAGAGTCCAAGATCAGGAAGTAAAGCTTAATGTTTTCAAACCTTTGAAGCTCCCTGATGACTCTCAAGAATGTTTTAAGATAGAGATTGAGGAGAACATAAGGCTTGACCATATAAAATCTGAAAGAAGGAGGGAAATAGATAGGGCTCAAGAGGATTTAACTGTTAACATTCTGTCACCATTTTGGCTAATCCTCTTACTCTTCGCCCTGCTGCTGAGTGTTGTCTTCTTTAGCTGCATTTGAAGGGGCTGTGTTTTTACTTTCACTTTGTATATAGTTCGTTTTTCTTTTTCTTTTCTATTGTGTCTTTCTTTGTTTGTGTTGCAGGTTTCTTTTCCCGTTTTATGCTTTCAATCAAAGCTTCGATTGTTCATCGACATCAGAAAGGGGAGTACTCTATTCTTGAACTTTAAATTCTTATTATCTGCACACTGAGGACACTGTGCACTTTAAGTTTGGGGGAGGGGATATCACTTGAGCAATTTTGTGAAAAATTGGGAAAATTTTCAAAATTTTTTCGAAAATCTGAGAAGGAATTTTCAAAATTTTTTCGATAATATGAGCTTAAATTGCTTGATTTTAGGATGATTTAGTGCTTAGCATATAGTTTTCCCATATTCCGATGATATGACCCCATGATTTAGTCTGACTTTGATTGAATTAGAAGCATGATTATAGGAAAAGCATGAAGTTGAATTCTTGAATTTGTCTTGATTCTGATTGCGATTGCCTCATCTTATGCACATGTCATGTCATGAATCAGTATATTTATTTAGAGAAAGCTTATGTGTACATAGGATTGCATTTGTTCAGTTGATTTTGTGTATCATATTCTAGAATTTGTTTGATCTAATCTCGAGGCGAAATATTAGATCACACTTGATTAGGGAGATGATTTAGGCCATCTTTGGATCGTTTGAGCCTTTCTAGCCTTCCTTGTATATATTCTACCCCTAGTCACCCATCTGGGCCAAATAAGCTTTTCTCTGTAAATACACCTGCTTATTTTTGTTTCCTTAGCTTAAATATTTTTTTTCCTATCCCTTACCTCGAAAGCATGAAAAGTCATTGGATATATTGTGAGCTATATGGGTATTAAGTGATAGTGAAGGAGTATGTAAAAAAAAAAAAAAAAAGATGAAAAAAAAAAAAAAGAAAAATTCAAGAAAAAAAAAATGTTTAGCAAAATAAATAAGTTTGGGGGAAATAATTAGAGCTCTTACATTAAGATCCTAGAAGTAATGCATGTTAAGGGGTAATTAAACCTAAATCGACTTTATCATACCTTAACCCCAGCCTTACATTACAAGCCTAATGAAGTCCTAATGATCTTTAGTTAAGTGTGACTACATTAGTGGAGAGAGAAGTGAAAAGCAAACTTATGGGAATGATCACATGTCATTGACTTTGCATTCACTATGTTGCATAATCTGATCCGGATAGTGTACTGTGAATTGACTTAGACATTTTTCACACACTCACGAGGAGTCCAATTTGGGTTAGGACTTATGATTGAATAATTCTAAATGTTGCACTTGTAATTGTGAGTCTTTGATTTCATAGTCTGTACTTTTTCTTTGAGGATGATATTGGGGAAATTATTATGTTTTTGTACTTGTCATTCCTACAATCATTTTGTTTTGCTTGAGGACAAGCAAAAGCTCAAGTTTGGGGGTGTGATAATTCTATATTTTTAGAATTATTTGTGCTTAATTTCCTAATTATTTATTTAAATCCCCAATTTATTTTGTTAATTATCCCCTTTATTTAATTAAAATTCTCATGTTTGCAGATAAATCAAATCCGGATGAATTTTGAAGATTTCGGTAGAAAATGGACCGGAATTGGGCTAAAATCGAGATTGAGCCACGCTGACAAAACGAGTCATGACACCGAGCACATCTAATTGGACAAGAAGACCGATGATATGGACATATATTTTCAAGGAGCCAATGGTGTGAAGACAAGTGGCCAAAAAAAGTCAACTCATCAAGGATGTAAAAATTACCATTTTACCCCTAGTGTTAGTATAAATAGAAAAAGATGGACATTGAAAGGGGGGTAATTTTTTAGGGTTAGAATAGTTTTTTTTTTCTCCTTGTTTTATTTTTAGAGCGGCGGCACAGTACACTTCAGTTTTTTTTTCTTAGCTTCCATTCGGCAGACTACTTTTGTTCTTCCAGCTACTCTTTTTAAGTTGTTTTTCTTTTACAATTTAGTTAATGTTCATTGCATCTTCTTCTTTACTAGTTGTTAAATTTATTGCAATAAAATTTCAATCAATCTTCAAGTTCTCGGTTTTCACTGTTACTATTCATCAATTTTATTTTTTTAGTTTGCTTCCTCTCGGTTTCAATGGTTTTCTATGTTTTCGGTTTATTTTGCAATAGGCTTTAAAACCATTTTTATGCTCTCGGTTTCTATCCACTTTTTATGCTTTTGCTTTATTTTCTATTCTATCTTCCCGGTTTCTCCCTTTTGTTTGGTTTTTGTTCATTAATCCATTAATTTTACAAGCTTTCAATTCAAGCTCTCGGTTTTCTTTCATTTTCATTGTGTTTGCCCTCTTTAATCCGTTAGTTCACAAGCTTCATTTAGCTTCCAAAGCAAGCTCTCGGGACACTGGCGTAGCTGAGTGGTGCTTCCAATTGATGCAGAACAGAAGCTAGAATGAATGATTGCAGTGGACAGGGACCTATTTCCCTCTCTGTTCTACCCTGTTTTGTGAATGCTGCAGCTGACGTTATCTGAAACAGGAGCAAGGCATGACCAGCAGCACCAGGAAATGGAGGGCAAAGCTGGGCATTAAAGGAGATGAAGCAGTGTAGTGCAGAAGCAGAACAGCAGCTGGTGCGCATCTGCAGCACCTGGAAATGCAGCAAGCTTAGAATGGAGACACTGCCGGGAGCAGGGGCAGCAGCACCTGGACAGAAGCTGATGCACAGCAATCCTGGATGCAACACGGATGGCGTCTGGAGATACTGCCTGGAGCATGGCAGAAGCAGACCAGCTGGAATGTACCTGCACCTGGAGACAGCCACGGCAGCAGCTGGCAAGGCAGAAGCAGGAGACGCGGGAGCTGGGGAGGAAGACAACGCAACAGTGGTCCATTCGGGACCACTTGGTGTATTTCACATGATTAAGGCCATGTTTGGCCAGCAACCTTTAATTGTTTATGGCTATTTTACTATTTTATTTGCTTTTAGTAGTTGCTAAGATTAGGTTAGTTGTTAATGGTTAGTTGTAGGATAAAATGTTTTAGTTGTTAATTTAATTTTTGATCTTAATTAATAGTTACTTTTATATTTATGTATTAGGAATTTATGTTAGTTTAATTTCAATTTAGATTAATTATGTTTCATGCATTGTTAGTTTAATTTGCTTTCAATTTAATTTGTTAGGTTTAGTCGCTTTGTTTACATAGTTTAACTTAGATTTAATTTAGTTACATTTTATTTTAAGCTTATTTAATTTTAGTTTAATTAGTTTTAGTGTTTAATTGCATTTTATTTTAATTTAGTTAATCAGTTTTAACTGTTTTAATTTCTTTTGCAGATTTTCGATTGCTTGGAGCTTTGTAAGTACTCTGAGCTCGGTTTTAGTTACTTTATTTTATAGTTTTATTAATTTATTGCTTTTGGTATTTTCAATTCTAGCTTAGTTAATCACCATCAATTCTTCATAATTTGCTAGGATATACTTAGGATAAAAGTAACCGGTAGTTAATTAGTCTAACAACTTCTCTGTGGGACGATATCTCGGGACTCACATCCTATTATTACTTGAACGACCCGTGCACTTGCGGTAGATACCATTAGGGTCCATCAGGGCCCAATGATTTAAATTAAGCCCAGAAAATAGGAAATACAATTAAATTATATGTTATCTGACCTGAGGAATAATTATACGCAGTTCCGGAGGTTTGATTGGGAGCATATCGGACTGCGCGACGAGACGACAATGGAAAAGAAAAGGTCATACTCGACAGGAAAATAAGGTAAGGGAATTCTACGGACTGCTAGAGGTAACTTTACGCAATTTTAAGTTCATTTGCAGTCTTTAAAAATTACCTGAAGGGTCTAGAGGTCAATTAATAATTTTAGTGCCTCGAATGGGCAAATTACCAAAATACCCTTGTTAAGGGTAAAATTTACAAATTTAGGAAAAGTTGGGAGGAGCAAGAACAAGAGGTTCTTGCTCATTCTGGAGGTGTTTTGATGCATGCATTAGTAGGCTTTTTTGAAAGATTGGACAAGTGGGAGATAAGACTCTTTTGATACTTCGGCAATACTATCCAGATCCAACATAGGCGATCAGATATGAACTCTAACAGATTCAGCTCAGTGCAAATATAAGTATATTGAAAAAGTTGATTCGGGCATTAAACAGTAAAGAGAAAGTATTGAGGTTTAAGACAATCTCCCTAGTTAAAGTTCTTGAGAAGAAATACACTCCGGAAAGGTCACATGAGAATTAAAAAGTATGATACGATTGATGTACCCGGAGTAGTCTATGGACTCATATGACTTGGTTCTAATTTGGAGGACCAAATTCCTTAAGTGGGGGAGATTATGTAAGACCTGATTTTAGTTAAAATACGAAATTAAAAAATGCAAAAGGACTGAAATGGAATTTTCGAATACGTTGAAGGGCAAAATGGTCAAAAGATCGAAAGCCGATGTAAATTCGATAAGGAAATTTAATTAAAAATATGGGATTGAGAAATCTTGATCAATAACGAAGATATAAATTTATTTCGGGTTAAATCGATCAAGATATGAATTTACTGAAAATTAATCGAAATTTTCGCTCGGAAAAATATCCCGAAAATACAGAGAAAATATACCGAAAATAGTTAAAATAAATTAAATAAATTAAATTAAATAAATGAATTTAGAATTAAATAATAATTTTTAGGATATTTTAAGAGATATTTAGGTATTTTTAATGTATTTTAATGATTAAAATAATAATAAATAAATTAATAAAAGAAAAAAAAAGAAGGATAATTGAAAAAAAAAAGATCGAAAACGCAAAAAGAAGAAGACGAAAAACCACCGAGGAAAACCATCACCGGCGAGCCACCACCGGCACCGGATGAGGGGCGACGACCACCGGAAAAAGAAGAGGAGCTTCAGGCGATCTCCCTAGTATCGACGGCACGACCCACCGACGCTGGAATCCGGCGAATCGGGGAGAGGAAGACCGACGGGAGAGAAGAGCTCGGTCCCGACGATCCACAATAGCTGGGCGTGAGCGGGGACCATCGTGGTGATCGAGAGGAGGAGCCGATCATTTTGGGACCCGTAGCTATCGGCGAAACGGCCGGAATCATCGGGGATGGCCAAGCCCAGAAATGGGTACCGACGGTAGAGAGAACAGGCCGAACCGGCGACTTTTCGACGGCCTTGGACGAAACCGAGGGCAGATCTGAGATACGGACAACCCAGCGGAGCCACTGGCGGTGGAAGCCGGCGGAGAACCGGCCGACAAGGCCCTGAACCGGTTGAACCGGAGTGAACCGGCGGGTCCGAACCGGGTCTGAACCGGACCGAACCAGTTCAGCCAATAAGGAAAGGAAAAAAGGAGAAAAAGGGAAAAAGAAAAAGAGGAAAAATTGGGAAAAAATCCCGATGATGTAATAGAGCTACGGGTAAGTCAATAGCGGTCGAAAATGATCGATTTAAATCTTAGAATATTTTATTTAATTATTATTCGATTGGAAATTTACCCAGAAAATTATGAAATTGTGTAGCTCGACAATTGGCATCCAACGAGAGCTCGAGACAGCCTCGATTTACGTAATAGCATGGAATCTCGGGTAAGTAACCCTTATTTACGACAATTTACATCGTTATGCATGCTTCGAATTTAATTATCGCATAAAATAAATTAAATTATGGAAATTTAGATAAATTGTCGTAAATAATAAATTTAGCTATTTGAGAATTAGAACGAGACCCAAGAAATTGTTGGTGGGCCCAATGAGCCCAATAGGCCTCAATAATGTGAAAATTAAGTGAAAAACGGGCTTAAGGTAGATTAAAACCCATTAAGGTGCAATCGGGCCCAATAGGGGTAAATGGGCTCAATGATTTAAATTAAGCCCAAAAAATAGGAAATATAATTAAATTGTATAATATCTGACCTGAGGAATAATTATACGCAGTTTCGGACATTGGATTGGGAGCAGATCGGACTGCGTGACGAGACAGCAGTGAAAAAGGAAAGGTCAGACTCTACAGAAAAATAAGGTAAGGGAATTCTACGGACTGCTAGAGGTAACTTTACAAAATTTCAAAGTCATATGCAGTCTTTTAAATTATTTGAAGGGTCTAGAAGTAAGTTAATAATTTTAGTGCCCGATAGGCAAATTACCAAAATACCCTTGTTAAGGGTAAAATTTACAATTTTAGAAAAAATTGAGAGAAGCAAGAACAAGAGGTTCCTGCTCGTTCTGGAGGTGTTTTTATGCATGCATGAGTAGGCTGGCTAACCTTGAAAGAAAAATGCACAGCATTGCATATTTTCAATGATGAAATTGTTGTGAAAACTGTTTTAAGGAAACAGAGCCACCTACGTGTTTTTATTGACATGTGACGTGCTAGAGCTCAGCTCGCATGATGTTTTGATTTTTGTGATGCATGCATTAGTGTTGGAGCGAGAGCTTGCACTAGAGTTTTACATGCATTGGTACTGGAGTCCGACTCGCACTAGATTCTTTTTATACATATATATATATATATGATTTTCGTGACACGATGCTATAGTCTAACTCGCACCAGATTTTACATGATTTTCGTGACAGGGTGCTAGAGTCTAACTCGTACCAGATTTTCCACATGATTTGATGAGAGTGCTAGAGCTTAGCTCGCACTAGTTTTACTTGATTTGATGAGAGTGCTGAGCATCGCTCACACTGATTTTATGAGAACATGCGATGAGCCGTGATTGGAGCATCGGGTAGACTGTGAGTCACTGATTAAATAGGCTCGCACGTGCATTCTGAGACAGGGTATGATATATGGGTCCACGGAGTACGATGTACCGTGCAAGTAGCATGGAGTACACTGTACTGTGTGGAATCTTCGGATGTGTGGTATCTTCGGATACGTGTGGCATCTTCGGATGCGTGGTATCTTCGGATACATGTGGCATCTTCGGATGCGTGGTATCTTCGGATACGTGTGGCATCTTCGGATGCGTGGTATCTTCGGATACGTGTGGCATCTTCGGATGCGTGGTATCTTCGGATACGTGTGGCATCTACGGATGCGTAGGGTCGAATAAGACCGACGGGATGGAGTGACCCACCTCCCGGGCGATTCCAGATTAGGGTGAGACCCCGCACACTAGGATCCGTGTAGCAGAGGGGCTCACGAGGACACACGGCCATAGTCCTGGTTATTACCGATATACAGATGTCTCCTAGTCTCGCATGCTGATGATCTTGACGATGATTGAAACTGGGTTTTAAACTAAATGTGCATGATGATTATTTCCATGCTTTTTAAACCCATGTGTGATGTAAACTGATTATCATGGTTTTGTGTGAGTCAGGACCACCCGAGGGTTAGGTTGAGTCCTGGATTTGTTGTGAAATTTTAAATGAGAAAGAAATGATTTGAAATAGTTGTATGTTGAATTTTCCATGCAAACTTGTTTTACATGACATCATGAATCATAGCATCAGTTTTGAAATGTGTGGAGAAAGGGTGGTTTATGCATGGCACCACGTTCATGTAGGTAGTATGGTTACCTACTTGTTCGTAGGATTGCCTTACTAAGCTTGATGTGCTCACCCCTTTCATTTTCTCACACAGATAATCTCCAGTAGATGTTGAGGCGACTGAGTACTGCATTCCGGATATCCGCTGCTGCCCATCACTTAAGGTATATACACTTGTATATATTGTATCTAAATAAGTATAGCACAGTAACATGTTTGTAAGTAACTTTAGGGGATGTATAATTATTGTAAACACTTATAAATGACTGAGAAAGAATTAAGTTATATGGTAAATGAATGGTGGGACTGGCATTGACGCACAGCTCAATTGTTAGTGGAGTGTGGTCACGATCAGAGAACAGGTAAGCATGAAAGAAAATAACAAAACGCGAAAAATTTACTCTGATTTTTGGGTAGTTTTGGGTCGTGACAGAGTTCACAGTGAGTGATGATGACTTACAGAGGTTCAGAGACAGTATAAGAGCTCCCCAGGACCGTAGTTGCTGAGATAGTGATATTGTCAGAAGCTCACTTTTCGAGATATACAGTGCATCCGGGAAGTAATAAATATATCAAAATCTCTAAAAAGGGTATTGGTGGTCAGATATGAAAAGTGATATTGTAGAAATTGTGGTGAAGTGTCTCATATGTCAGCAGATTAAGGTAGAGCAATAGAAGTTGCAGAGTTATTTCAGCCTCTACCTATATTGACACGAAAATGGAAACAAGTTACCATGAATATTGTGATGGGTTATAGAGGACCTGAATGAATCACGAGACTATCTGAGTAATAGTCGATAGATTGATTTAGTTTACCCACCTTCTAACTATGGAAATCCGCAGATACTTAGAGTGTGTTGGTAGATTTATGTGTACGAAAAATTGTGGAACATTATGTAGCGTTCCAGTGAGCATGATATCAGATAGGGATTCCCGCTTCACTTCCCACTTTTGGGAATAATTTTCAGGAAGCTATGGGAGCCCGATTGAGTGTTAGCACAGCTTTCCGTCCTCAGACAAATAGTTAGTTAGAGAGGACTGTACTGGTTCTGGAGGATGTGATGAGAGCATGTGCCATTGATTTGATAAGCTCCTAGGATGATAAGTTGTTACTAATCGAATTCGTCAACAATAATAGTTATCACTTGAGTATCAGGATGATTTTAAATAAGGCATTGTATGGCCGTAGGGAGTTGTTTCTCGACTTAGATTAGAAGAAGTGGGTGACAGATAAAGAATTGTTTTCGAATAGGTAAGACAAACCTCTCAAGATGTTCAGTTGCTTTATGAGAGATTAAGAACACCTCAGAGCAAACAGAACAGCTATGCTGACAAGAGACAGAAATCATTGGAAATTCATCGAGGGTGAATCATTATTGTTGGCAGATTACTTGTCTTAAGGACGTAACGAGATTCGGATAGAGATATTAGACAAGTGGGAACTAAGACCTGTAGGTTGGCGTTACCACCTGAATTAATAGGCATCTACAATGTGTCCCATCTTTTGATGCTTCAGAAATACTATCCGAATCCAGCATATGTGATTGGTTATGAGCTCCAACAGCTTAGCTCAATGAAAGTATAACGTATGTTGAAAAATCGATACGGGTATTAAACATGAAAGAGAAAGTGTTGAGGTTTAAGATGACCTCCCTAGTTAAGTATGATGGTAGTATTACACTCCGGAGAAAGTCACTTGAGGATGACATTATATGATACGATAGATGTATCCGAAGTTATTAATGGACTTATTTTACTTGGTTCTAATTTGGAGGACTAAATTTCTTAAGTGGGGGACATTGTAAGACCTGATTTTATCGTAAGAGCAAAAGGGAATGAAAAGAAATTTTCGAGTGCATTTAAAAATGCAAAAAGGATTGAAATGGTATTCCCGAACACGTGCAAGGGTAAAACGATCAAAAGACCGAAAGTCGGTATAAATTCGAGAAGGAAATTTAATTAAAAATAATGGCTTGAGAAATCTTGATCAATAACGAAGAAATAATTAAATTTCGGGTTAAATTGATCAAGATATGAATTTATTGGAATAAATCAGAATTTTTGTATCGAAAAACGACCCCGAAAATAATCGAAAATTATACCGAAAAGGTAAAATCGGACTGATAAATTTATTTACGGATTAAATGAATAAAATAGTATTCTTTTTAGATATTTTGGATTTTAATAATATTTTAATTGATTAAAATATTATTAAAAATAAAATATAATAAAAATAAATAATAATTAAAAAACGAAATTGCAAATCGCGAAATACGAAAACATAAGAAAGAAAACGAAGCAAGGATCGAGGCCTCTGCCTCCACCGACGATCCGAGGCCGGCGACCTGGAGGCCGATGAAGGAAGCCAGGCGAGAGGCGGTCAGACACCGGCACCAGTGACCCGAATGGAATGGCGAACAACGGTCGACGAATTGGAAGAAAGAGAAGCCGAAAGAGGAAAGCAGGATTCCTGGCGATTGGCGCTAATTCGAGGCCAGCCATGTCACTACCCAAAAATCAGAGTTAATTTTTCGCGTTTTGTTATTTTCTTTCATTGCTTACTTGTCCTCTGATCGTGACCACACTCCACTAACAAATTGGGCTGTGCGTCAATGCCAGTCCCACCATACATTTACCATATAACTTAATTCTTTCTCAGTCATTTATAAAATGTCTACAATATTTATACATCCCCTAGAGACACTTACAAATATGTTACTGTGCTATGCTTATTTAGATACAATTTGTACAAGTGTATATACCTTGAATGATGGGCAGCAGCGGATATCCGGAATGCAGTACTGAGTCGTCTCAACGTCTACTGGAGATTATCTGTGGGAGAAAATGAAAGGGGTGAGCACATCAAGCTCAGTAAGGCAATCCTACGAACAAGTAGGTAACCATACTACCTACATGAACGTAGTGCCATGCATAAACCACCCTTTCTCCACACATTTTAAAACAGATGATATGAGTTATGATGTTATGTAAAACACATTTGCATGGAAAATTCAACATGCAATTATATTCAAAATCATATCTTTCTCGTTTAAAATTTCACAGTAAAGTCAGGACTCGAGCCCTCCTTCGGGTGATCCTGACTCACACAAAATCATGAAAATTCGTTTACATCACATATGGGTTTAAAAAGCATGGAAATAACCATCATGCACATTTAATTTAAAACCCGGTTTGATCTCATCAAAATCATCGACATGCGAGACTAGGCAACATCTGTATATCGGCAATAACCAGGACTATGGCCATGTGTGTCCTCGTAAGTCCCTCTAGCTACACGGATCCTAGTGTGCGAGGTCTCACCCTGATCGGGAACCGCCCGGGAGGTGGGTCAATCCAACCCGTCAGTCTTATCCGATCCCACGCATCCGAAGATGCCGTATCCGAAGATACGCCGTATCACAAAGATACCGTATCCGAAGATACTCCGTATCACAAAGATACCGTATCCGAAGATACCCCGTATCACAAAGATACCACACGGTACATCGTACTCCATGCTACTTGCACGGTACATCGTACTCCATGGACCCATACCGCTCTAGGTACTCCAGCCCAAATGGCCTGCTTCCCACAGAGAGGTTTTGTTTCTTATATCATATCTCAATACTCATGCCATGTCTCAAAACGCACGTGCGAACCTATTTAATTGGTGACACACAGTCTACCCGATGCTCCAAGCACGGCTCATCGCATGTTCTCATAAAAATCAGTGCGAGCGATGCTCAGCACTCTAATCAAATCAAGTAAAACTGGCAGAGCCCGCTTTACATCCCCACAAGGCCGCCAACCTCATCCCTCACTCTCACCCAGACAGCGCTACTCCACAAATCCAGTAAAACTAGTGCGAGCTAGGCTCTAGCACTTTATATATAAATCACATGAAAATCTTATAAAATCTGGTGCGAGTTAAACTCCAGCACCCTGTCACGAAAATCATGTAAATTCTGGTGCGAGTTAGACTCTAGCACCGTGTCACGAACAAGCATGTGAAATCTGGTGCGAGTTATACTCTAGCACCTATGCATGTAAAACTCTAGTGCGAGCTCTCGCTCCAGCACTAATGCATGCATCACACAAATCAAACATCGTGCGAGCTAAGCTCTAGCACGTCACATATCAATAAAAACACGTAGGCGGCTCTGTTTCCTCAAAACAGTTTTCAAAATAATTTCATCGTTGAAAGTATGCAATGCTGTGCATTTTCTTTCAAGGTTAGCCAGCCTACTCATGCATGCATTAAAATGTCTCCAGAACGAGCAGAAACCTCTTGTTCTTGCTCCTCCCAATTTCCCTAAATTCGTAAATTTTACCCTTAACAAGGGTATTTTGGTAATTTGCCCATTCGGGGCACTAAAATTATTATTTGACCTCTAGACCCTTCAGATAATTTTTTTAAAGACTGCAATGAACTTAAAATTGCGTAAAGTTTACCTCTAGCAGTCCGTAGAATTCCCTTACCTTATTTTCCTGTCGAGTCTGACCTTTCCACTGATGTCTCGTCGCGCAGTCTGATATGCTCCCCCATCAAATGCCCGGAACTGCATATCAATATTCCTCAGGTCAGATATTATACAACTTAATTGTATTTAATATTTTTTGGGCTTAATTTAAATCATTGGGCCCATTTATCCCTATTGGGCCCGATTGCACCTTAATGGGCCTTAATCGACCTTAAGCCTGTTTTTCACTTAATTTTCACTTTATCGAGGCCTATTGGGCTCATTGGGCCCTCCAACAATTTATTGGGCCTCGTTCTAACTCTCGAATAGCTAAATTTAATATTTACAACAATTTATCTAAATTTCCATAATTTAATTCAATTTATGCGGAATTTAAATTCATATCACGCATAACGATGTAAATTGTCGTAAATAAGGATCACTTACCCGAGATTCCATGCTAGTACATAAATCGAGACTGTCTCAAGCTCTCGTTTGATGCCAATCGTCGAGCTACACAATTCCACAATTTTTTCGGGTAAGTTTTCAGCCCAAAATTAATTAAATTAAATACTCCGAAATTTAAATCGGGTCAATTTCGACCACTATTGACTTACCCGTAGCTCGAGTGCATCGTCGAGATTTCTCCTCAATTTTTTCTCTTTTTCTTTTTCCCTTTTTCTCCCTTTTTTCCTCTCTTTTTGGCTGAACCGGTTCAGTCCGGTTCGGACCGGTTCAGACCCGCCGGTTCACCCCGGTTCACTCCGGTTCGACCGATTCACCGCCTTGTCGATCGATTCTCCACCGGCTTCTACCGCCAGCACCTCCGCAAGGTCGTCCGCAGCACGAATCTACCCACGGTTTCGGTCGAGGTCACCGGAACGCCGCCGGTTCGGCTCTTCTCCCTCGGTCGACGGAAACCCATTTCTTCCCTTGGTCGTCGCCGGCGATTCCCGCCATTTCGTCGGCTGATATCGGTCTCAAAAGAACCACCGTCGCCTGGGCTTTCAGAATCTGGCCTCGGTTCCGCCCGAATCGCCGCCGTTCGCCGCCGGTGACCATTTCTTTCCCGCGGCCTTCTCCTCCATTTTCTGGCGTCCTCCGACCTCCTTACGGTGAGTCTCCGGTGTCCTGAAGCTCGCCGACCTCTCCTCTTCCTTCTCGGCACTTCGTCGAGGGTCGTCGGTCGCCGGTGGCACGTCGGCCTTCCTCGGTTGCTCTGCTTCGTTTCCGTTTCTGCTTCTCTTTCTCTCTCCCCGACATTTTCAGATCTTTTTTTTTCTTCTCTTTTCTTTTCATTTATTTTATTAATTATTTTTATTATTATTTTAATCATTAAAATACATTAAAAATACCCCAAATATCCCTTAAAATATCCTTAAAATTATTATTTAATTCTAAATTCATTTATTTAATTTTATTTAATTTATTTTAACCCTTTTTCGAGTATAATTTCTTCGCATTTTCGAGATATTGTCCCGAATGACTTTTCGGTATATTTTTCGATTATTTTCGAGATTATTTTTCGATTTAAAAATTTCCAATTAATCCCGATTAATTTCGATTAATTCCCATTAATTAATATCTTGATCAATTTAACCGAAAATAAATTTATTTCATCCTTATTGACCAAAATTTCTCAAATCCATATTTCTAATTAAATTTTCTTATCGAATTTATTTTGACTTTCGGTCTTTTGACCATTTTGCCCTTACACGTGTTCGGGATTAATTTAACCCGACTTCCCTTCACTAATACTCATTCATTTCGTATTTTAAATAAATTCGGGTCTTACAAGCCACCACCAGCCAACCGTCCCCCAGCCGCAGGCAGCTCGATTTGTGGCAGTACCGAAGGGTAGAATGGCGGCTAACACCGGAAACGGCGGCCAAATCGAAACTATACCGACGGCGAGGAGAGAACAGGCCGGATCGGTCACTTTTCGACGGCCTTGAACGAAATCAACCCCAGATTCATGCATCGGACGGTCCAGCGGAGCCACTGACGACGAAAATTGGTAGAGAATCGATCGGCGAGCCACTAAACCGACCGAACTGGACTGAACCGACGGTCTGAGCCGGGTTGAACCAGATCGAACCGGTTCAGCCAAAAGAAAAGGAAAAAGGAAGAAAAAGGGAAAAAGAAAAAGAGAAAAAATTGGAAAAAATTCTAGTGATGCAATCGAGCTACGGGTAAGTCGGTAAGCGGTCGAATTGATCGATTTAAATTTCAGAATATTTAATTTAATTAATATTCGACTGAAAGTTTACCTGAAAAAATATTTAATTGTGTAGCGGCATCAACCGAGAGCTCGAGACAGCCTCGATTTGTGTATTATCATGGAATCTCGGGTAAGTAACCCTTATTTATGACAATTTGTATCGTTATGCGTGTTAGATAAATTACGGTTTTAATTTCTGCATTAAATGGATTAAATTCTGAAAAATTGGATAAATTGTCGTAAATACTAAATTAAGCTATTCGAGAGTTTAGGACGAGGTCCAATATATACTGATGGGCCCAATGAGCCCAATAGGCCTCGATAAAGTGTGGTAAACGGGCTTAAGGCCGATTAAGACCTATTATGGTACAATCGAGCCCAATATGAGTAAATGGGCCCAATGATTTAAATTAAGCCCAGAAAATATGAAATACAATTAAATTGTATTGTATTTGACTTGATGAATGTGTATCCGTAGTTTCAAAGATTGGATTGGAAGCAAATCGGACTGCGTGATCCCAAAAGTGGTTTAAATGATTTTAAGGATCGAAATAGATGAAAAGACTATTTTACCCCTATTGAGGGAAATTCATCTAAGGATGGTGAAAGCATGACATGCATGAAATGCATGATTTAAGTAATTTCTGAATTAAGAAATTTTATTAGTTTTTAAGCAAAGTAAATCGATAAATTGGCCAATAATTGTATAAATTTCACAAGATAACCCTACGTAGGTGTTATTCATATTTAAATGAAATTTCTTTGGAAAATGGGCCAACAATCAAGTTTATATGGAAACAGATAGTGCTGGCATATAGTTCGCACTATATCTGCGATTGTGAGTGTGCATAAATGTGCTTGAGCGGTTGCTCGTATCGACTTGTGTGACATCATATGCATGAAATGTGCTAGAGCGGTTGCTCGCACTGATTTTATTCTTGTGAAATGCATGAGAAGTGCTGGAGCCTAGCTCACACTCTGTTTTGACATGATTTGACAGGTTTTGATTGTTTTGACGTGATATGCATAAAATTGTGCTAGAGCGATTGCTCGCACTAGTTTTAATGATTTGACATGCATGAGAGATGCTGGAGCTTAGCTCGCATCCTGTTTTGATATGAAATTTGGATAATGACGTGCTGGAGTGTAACTCGCACGAGATTTGATTTAATTATGCATAAAGCTGTGCTGGAGTATAACTCGCATGATATTTGATTTATTTGAGCATTTATTCGTGTTGGAGCGTTACTCGTATGAAGTTTTATATGGTTTTATAACTCATTTTAAAGCCGTACTGGAGTTTTTCTCGTACGAGGTTTTCACTGAGTTTTTATACATATCCGTACTAGAGCATTGCTCGTACGTGGATTTTACTTTAATTTATAATTATTTTAAGTCGTACTGTAGCGTTGCTCGTACACAGATTTCATTGATTTCTATGAAACTGTGCTAGAGCTTCACTCGCACGAGGTTTTCAGATATCATGAATATGCATAGAGCCGTGCTTGAGCTTCGCTCGCACAGAGATTTATATTACATGCATATAGCCATGTTGGAGCCTCCTGTAGACTGTGTCACAGTGAGATGATATGCTTACATGTGCATATTGAGACAGAGATGATATGGGTGGATAAGACCTATTACAGGCACCCCTGATTGAGCTTGGATTCACGGAGTACGTTGTACCGTGTATGTCACATGGAGTACGCTGTACCATGGGGATTGTTGGAGTGGAGTGGCATTAGCCACGAGGCAGAAAGCCTTGCCCTCGCAATCCTGGTGTTATGCTGTTCTGGCGGGTAGGACGACCCACCTCCCGTTTCAGGTGTGATACCCCGCACACTAGGTACCGTGTTGCCAGGGATCACTAGGATATGGCCATAGTCCTCGATGTTACTGATATAATCACCTGCTTGTCTCACATGATATAACTATTGGTCGATAGATCAGGGTAGATGCGAGGGAGGGGTCAGGCCCCCGATTTTATGATTTTGTACTATGATGATATATTTTTCTGAGAATTTTATAACGAATTGTTTTATGAGATGATTGACCCGGAAGGGTTATTTTATACTGCGTTTTTAAATGAAATGATTTAAATGCAGTAGCATGATGAGTTTTCCATGCTTTAATGATAAATTCATGAAATGATTATATCCCACGATTTGTTTTAGATCGCATGAAGAATGCATGATCTGGATTTGCTTCATCCTCATTATGATTTAATGATGTCACATGAAATGCCTTTGATGCATGAATTACATGATTTTTATATGCGCAAATAGTTTTGAATAAACTATGTCATTGATGTATGAACGATTTTGTGCCTGAGATTTTAATGAAAAGAAATGGATTTTAAGGGCATGGCATTATGAGCATGTAGATAGTGGAGCTATCTACTTACTTGCATAATTGTCTTACTGAGCGTGTGGTTTGCTCACCCCCTTATTTTCTCATCTTTTTAGAGCACTCACAGTAATTAGTAAGCGACTGAGGGCTTGCATACTTGGTATCTACTGCTTCCCATTGAGAGACATGTATACACATTTGTATGGTTTTGTATCTAAATATGTAATGGACAGTACTGTAAATGGACATTGATGTCAGGGATGTAGGGTTATAAATACCATTGTGTATGTATTTAATTAAAGTCAAAAGATAATAAACTTTGACATATGAATGTGATTATGGAAATGGAATGGTAAATATGTGAGAGGTAACTAACACCGAATCATAGCCCAACTGTGTTGTAGGATGGTCACGATGAGAGAAAAAGGTAAGAATTAAATAATAAATGAAAAACGAAAAATTTACTCTAATTTTTAGGTAATTTGGGTCGTGACAAATTGCTACTTTAAATCTTTAAATTTCCAGCAACATAAATCTTCCTAATCTAGCTACATGTGGCCGAATATCAACCTAATATGCATACTGAATTTTCTTCAATTGTAACAATTTATAAATTGTTTTACTAAAATCACACATGCAGTTTTCCTTTTTAATTATCAAACCAGTTTCTATATTTTTAAATTTCAAAATTTGAAATTTCAATTAGATAACAACTCTAATTCATATGCATGTATAATTTTCTGAATCTAATCAAAATTAATACACATACTACATCAGCATAACAATAAACAACATTAGATTTCAAGATTTAACAACAATCTCACCTCACTTGACCAAAACTGAGCACTCCTAGCTAAATCCCCAATTCTGCTCTAGCCAATATTTTGAAATTTCTGGTGTAATCCTACTGTCCTACCTAGGGATTAAAATAGCGATCGCGACGCGGCGTCGCGGTCGCTTTTTCTCAGTGGCGGCGGAAGCCGCCACTGTTTTCTGAGAGATATAACGGGTGTGAAAAAATTTCACACCCGTAACGGCTAGAAAAAATCGTGAAAACGGTGGTAACGGAGGATAGCGGCGATAATGGTTCGTTACCGCTTCTATCCTCCGTTACCACCAAATCCCGTTCTGTTGAGTCTGTTTCTATAAAAACAGACTCAACTAAACTACAAACCACAACCCAATTTACAAAAAAATCACAAAAGCCAAACACAACCATTGCCACAGTCCACAGCCACACAACACAACAGTCAGATAGAGGAAAAACGGCAAGCAACCACACACAACAGACAAACAGAGGTAAACAACTAAACATTAAACAACTGAAAATAAATTAAAAAATGTAAAGGCTGAGTAGTGAGGAGAGGACAGATCGAGATCTAGGTAGACCCGATCTGTTGAAAACAGGGGAGGGGGGAGTAGATCCAGGCTTTGTAGAGGCCCTGTTGTTCGGCGGTGAGCTTTCTGGTCTGGTGCTGTGCTGAGGGAGAGAGGGGCTCTGGTCTGGTGCTGTGCTGAGGGGCGACCGGGTGGTGTCTCTGATGTCTGTGAGGGTGAGAGAAGCCGATCGCTGAGTCAAGGAGTCAGGGACGGTGAGAAAGAGGTCGTGGGGAGTCAGTTACCGTTAGAGACTGCTGACACGGAGGACGAACGACGAAGGGAGGGCTGTTGAGTCGATCGATTTGGCTGAGTAAGACAGGATGGCTGGCTGTTTAGGTTGGGAACGTTAGGTGGGTTGGCCAATTGGGTGGCCAGGAGCCTGGCTGGCTGACTCTGCTCTTTGGCCTCTGGGTCTGGGTTTGGGAAGTGGGAACTGGGAACTGGGAAAAGGAAACAGAAAGCATGAAAGAAGACAGAAGAAGACAATCTGAGGGAGGAAAGGAAGGAACGAGAGTGATCTGGAAGGGGGGTTAGCAAGGTGATTAGGGGTGGGTTAGGTTAGCTGGGTAGGTTAGGTTAAAATAAATAATTAATATAAATTTTTTTAATTATTATAAATTTTTAGTAAATAATTTGTAATTAATAATTTTTATATTAAGTATTTAATAATTATTTAAAAATGTTTAGTAATTAGTAAATTAGTATAATCTATTAGTAGTTAACTTTTTAATTAGTATAATTTTTAAATTAGTATAATTAATGCAATTTT
Source organism: Firmiana major (assembly GCA_033439115.1). NCBI lineage: Eukaryota > Viridiplantae > Streptophyta > Magnoliopsida > Malvales > Malvaceae > Firmiana > Firmiana major. Next base: position 50,009,771 of record CM065905.1, read on the forward strand.
TTAAAGAATTAGTATTAATTAATACTTTTTAAAGTCAATACTTAATAAATAATTAAAAATGTTTAATAATTAGCTTAAATTAGTATAGTTTTTTACTAGTTAATTTTTTAATTAGTATAATTTTTTAGTTAGTATAAAGTAATACAAATTTTTAAGGAGTTAGTTTTAATTAATAAATTTTTAATTAAATATTCAATAATTATAACCAAAATGTTTTGTTATTAGCTTAAATTACAATAATTTTTTAGTAGTTCACTTTTTAATTAGTATAATTAATACAATTTTTTTTAAAGAATAAGTATTAATTAACAATTTTTAAAGTCTATATTTAAAAAATAATTAAAAAATGTTTAATAATTATCTTAAATTTGTATAGTTTTTTAGTAGTTAACTTTTTAATTAGTATAATTAATACAATTTTTTACAGAATTAGTATTAATTAATAATTTTTAAAGTCAATATTTAATAAATAATTAAAAAATGTTCAATAATTAGCTTAAATTAGTATAGTTTTTTTAGTAGTTAATTTATTAATTAGTATAATTTTTTAATTAGTATAAAGTAATACAAATTTTTAAGGAGTTAGTTTTAATTAATAAATTTTTAAGTAAATATTTAATAAATATAACCAAAATGTTTTGTAATTAGCTTAAATTAGTATAATTTTTTAGTAGTTAATTTTTTAATTATTATAATTTTTAAATAGTATAATTAATAATTTTTTTTTTATGAATTAGTATTAATTAATAATTTTTAAAGTCTAGATTTAAAAAATAATTTAAAAATGTTTAATAATTAGCTTAAATTTGAATAGTTTTTTAGTAGTTAAATATATGAGAGTGGCTACAAGTCGATAATAGATCAAAATCCGTAAATTCGCCTATTTAATTTAATTTCACTTGGTAATAGTTTAAAACAAAAAATAGCAACATTACTATTTCGTTAAATTGACATTTTGTTCTCATACAAAATAGTATCAATCACATTTCCCCAGACATATGCTTGCATACACTACTGTACTTACAGATACAAAACAATTATCCTTACTGGGAATACCTCTAACTTAGGTGATTTCTTTCTGAAGCGTAGCTGTGCAAAATACCTCGACTTATAGAGTTGAAGTCCACTACTGATGCGAATCTGTCGAGGAGAGTAAGGGGGTGAACTCAACATGCTCAGTAAGAAAAACCCCATAGCAGGTAGATAAATACACTACCTATGAAAAATATATATTTTTATATTTACCAAATCCGAAATATTTTCACAAAGTATACAGATGATTTGTTAATTTCTCAGATACCTGATTTCAGAATTCAGAAAACAGATTTAGTATCGGCAAAAGCACAAATACCATAAACAGATTTTTTAGAAACAGAATATGTATGAGTAATACATTTAACTACTATTATAAATCCAGAAAGTTCAGAGTTTTTTAGTAGCAAAACAAACAGATTCCCAGATATTTCAATTCAAGCAGACAAATTCAATTAAATATTTTCAAATAGATGAGACAAGGCACGCATGCTATATTAGATATCAGAAATGACTATTGGCCAATGTCAGTGACTCTGGGCAATATATTGGCTAGGTGTGTCGGGATGTCAATCATCGTGGGAGTGGTCAGCTACTTAAATGGCTCACATATCAGAATGTTCGAAGATCAGAAACAGAATTAGAAGCACGGTACATCGTATTCGTGGATCGCAGATACAGAAACAGACAGAAATGCAGCATGATCTCACCAATGCCTTTGTCTCAAAATTAGTGCGAGACAGACTGTACGACACACAGTTAGTACGCGCTCAAGTACATTTCATCAAAATAATTTTATAGCAGATCATTTTCCTTAAATCACATATAAATTCATTTGTTTTATGAAATCGTTCAAAATAGGCTGACTAGCCCTTTTTCAAAAAATCTCAGAAAATAGTCTATGAAAATTCAAAATTTAAGATTTTTAATAATTAAAAAGAATTCAAATCATACCGTAATTTCTACAAATCATTTAAATTATCCGTAAAATTTGATTGTTCAACTAAGCTAAAATCTCTAATTTTTCAGTCATAAAGTTCAACCTAGTCTTTTCAATAATTTCGATACTGCGATATTCAACCTAAATTTTATATCTACAAATATATGGAAATTACGTATATTTATCTCTAGCAGAGAGGAGAATTTTCCTTACCTTAGTGTCAGCCTGCAGTCTGAAATGTCTTTAGGAACTGGAATCTGTGGGTCCGGTCTGCATGGTTAATTTCCCCGAAGCTCCTTCCTCGTGGTTTCAAATTTCTCTGTACCTCCTCTCTATCTCCAAATATTTTTATATTTATATTTATATATATAATTATATATATATATATAAATATATATACTTATCTTTTCTTCTTTTTTTCTTTCTTTTTTTCTTTTGAAAACAGGTTTGAATTTCCCGCCCTTCCTCCTATTTTCCTTCTTCTTCACAGTCGGCTACTGTTCATCGTCTTCCTCACCTGGGTGCTGCCGCTTCCTTCCTTCCATGACGATTCTATCTAGAGTTGAAGTCCCTCCGGTCACGTCTTTTTTCGGCTACTTGCTTCCAGCTTCATTGTTCGCCACTGCTCCGACGTCCGTCGTCCTCTGTTTCGGTCCTCACTTTCCTGTTTCAGTTTCCTGCTTCAGCACACAGCAGCTTCAGCCTGTCGGCCTCGCCACCATCCCCTTGTTCGTCTCTGTTTCTCCCTCAATCAGCTCTTTCACTCTAGTTTTACACACCCTCATTCCTCTACTATCCATATTCTCATTTGTTTACCCAGGAACCGAGAGTGTTTTCCTTCACTTCCTTTGTCTCTTTCTCACCCAGTTCAGCTGCTAAAACATGCCTTCTCCACACGAGTCATCTCTATTTTGGTTACTTCTTGCCTGCTCCAGGCTTCGATTTTTCAGTCCAGCTTCATCGCACCAATCACTGCCAACCTCCCCTGTCTGCCTCTGCTCGTGTTTTCTTCTGCTTCGATTTTCAATTTTGTCTTGATCCCCTCTAAGCTTCGGTTCTAGCTTCTCTTCAACAACTCTCCCTCGGTTTGTGCCACCCCTCAACTGCTCAATTTCTCCCTTGTCTCTCCTCTCTTCTCTTTTGTTTCCTGCCTTTACTTAAGCTCTTGGTCATGTCTCTTCTCTGCTTCATTCTTCTTTTATTTTTATGCATGTACAGGATCGGGCAGAGCTGAGTTTTGGCGAGGGGACGTGATGGTGAAAGGTTTGATGGCGTAGGAGTGAGGAGGAAGTAGGAGTGGGTTCGGTAACTGCTTCCCTTCTCTCGGTCAGACCACCTAACAGATGTTTTAGCCATACTCCCATGCCCTCTTTCATGCTTCAGTTACCTCCCTACTGCACACATACAATCCTTAAGATTTGTTTACATATCGTGCATGTTTTCTCCCTTCTCTACTGTCATCCTAGAGTTGTGTACATTATTAATATATCTAACATATATTTATATATTTCTTTAAACACTTTAACTGCTCCCACGTTAGTGTATATATATATATATATATATGCACATTCCTATGTGCTTAACACATATATTTATATGTGTATATACTTACACTCTATGGAGTACTCTTAGTGGCTCATACAAGCCTAGGTATATAAATACGTGTATACGCTCCTCCATGTACTTAATCACATTATTATTATTAGCTATTTATTTATAAATCAGATTTAGGTAATTGGCTTATCCAAGTTTCTTATATTCCAAAACATAATTTAACTTAATTGTCTGCATTATCATTTATAGCTACACCGAGCATACTGAAAATTTACGGTATTTACATTCTCCCCACCTTGTGAAATTTGGTCCCCAAATTTAGGAGTACATCAATTCATAAACACGTATAGGTACTTTTCTCGCATTAGACTCTCTAATTCCCACGTTGCCTCTTCCGAAGTGTGATACTACCATAAAACCTTAACCAGAGGAATCGTCTTAGACCGTAATATCATCTCCTTCCTATCCAGTATCCGTACTGGTTTCTCTACATATGTCATATCCTCTTTTAACTCCAACGGTTCATACTTAATCACATGTGTCGGATCCGGATGATACTTCCGAAGCATTAAGACATGGAAGACGTTATGAACACTCAATAAATCAGGTGGTAACGCCAATCTGTATGCTTTGTCTCCCACTCAGTCTAAGATCTCACAAGGTCCTATATAATGAGGACTCAACTTTCCTTTCTTCCCGAATCTCATTATACCCTTGGATAGAGAAACTTTCAGAAATACCGAATCTCCTGCTCAAAATTCCAAGGGTCTGTGTCTTTGGTCAGCATAACTTTTTTGCCTGCTCTAAGCTGTTTTCAACCTCTCACATATCAGTTGGACATCCTCAGAAGCTTGCTTAACTAGATCTGGAGCAAATATCTTCCTTTCACCCACTTCTTCCCACCCGATTGGCGACCGACACCTTCGACTGTATAGTACTTTATAAGGCGTCATTCCAATACTTGAGTTATAACTGTTATTGTAAGCAAACTTCGCTAGCGGTAAATGGTCATCCCAGGAGCCTTTAAAATCTTGATCACAAGCCCTCAACATATCCTCCAAGGTTTGAATGGTTCTCTCCGACTGCCCATCTGTCTGAGGGTGGAACGCTGTGCTAAAATTTAGTTGGGTTCCCATGGCTTCTTGGAAATGTTCCCAAAAATGTAAAGTAAACCGAGAATCCCTGTCAGATGCAATGCTCACTGGTACGCCATGTAATCTTACTATCTCCCGTACATATAGGCCTGCTAGTGCATTCGAAGTATCGGTGGATTTCATAGCTAGGAAGTGGGCGGACTTTGTCAGTCTATCAACAATTACCCAAATCGCGTCATGGCTCCTCTGAGTTCTTGGCAACCCCAAAATGAAATCCATGGTAACATGCTCCCATTTCCATGTGGGTATCGGTAGAGGCTGTAACCCTGCTGGTTTTTTATGTTCTACCTTGATTTGCTGACACACAAGACACCGGGCCACAAATTCGGCCACATCCTTTTTTCATTCCTGACCATCAGTACACTTTTTGCAAGTTCTAATACATCTTATTACTTCCCAGATGTAATGTATACTTCGAGAAATGAGCCTCTGTCAATATCAATTTCTTCAACTGTGTATCATTGAGAATGCAAATCCTGCTCTTGAACCTCAATAGACCATCGGGGCTAGTTTTAAAATCTATCATAGTACCTAACTGGATCTGACCAGCCATATCTATACAGTACTTATCAGTACACTGAGCCTGTCGGATTCTGTCAAACAAGTCTGGTTCTATCCTCAGGCTAGCTACCATACCACAACCGACAATGTCTGAGGGTTCAAGATCTAAGTTGAGGTTCGCAAACTGTTTCAACAATTCATGTTCCTGAATCATCATATAAGATACCAGCCCCATATTCTTTCTGCTTAAAGCATCTGCTACCACATTTGCCTTTCCCGGGTAGTATAAGATCTCACAGTCATAGTCTTTCAAAAGTTCTAACCATCTCCTCTGCCTCATATTCAACTCCTTTTGAGAAAATAAATACTTGAGGCTCTTATGATCTGTGAAGATCTAGAATTTCTCTCCATACAGGTAATGACGCCATATTTTTAGTGCAAACACTACAGTTGCCAATTCTAAATCATGGGTTGGATAGTTCCTTTCATGGTCTTTTAACTATCGAGAACCATAAGCCACTACCCTCCCATTTTGCATTAATACACATCCTAGACCTTGACCCGATGCATCCGTATACACCGAGAAGTCTCCCAAACTAGAGGGGATAGTCAATATAGGTGCAGTAGTCAGTCGGTGCTTCAACTCCTGGAAGCTCTTTTCACATGCGTCACTCCATTCAAACTTAACATTTTTCCTTGTAAGTTGTGTCAGAGGAGCAGCTAACTTAGAGAAACCCTCTACAAATCTCCTGTAATATCCAACCAAACCTAGAAAACTTCGGATCGCAGTGACAGTCTTGGGTCTTTACCACTTCATCACTACCTCGATCTTAGACGGGTCCACAGCCACCCCATCTTTCGACACAATATGACCCAAAAATGTAATGTGATCTAACCAAAAGTCACACTTACTGAGCTTGGCATATAACTTCTTTTCCCTGAGGGTTTGTAGAACCATTCTCAAATGCTGCTCGTGTTCTTCTCTGGACTTGGAATACACCAAAATATCATCAATGAACACTATGACAAATCTGTCTAAGTACGGCTTAAGTGCTTCGTTCATCAGTGCCATGAAAGCTGTGGGAGCATTCGTCAATCCAAATGGCATGACCAAAAACTCATAATGGCCATATCGAGTTCTGAAGGCTGTCTTGGGTACATCCTTACTCCTGATCTTCAATTGATGGTACCCCGACCTCAGATCAATCTTCAAAAATATCTGTGCTCCTCACAGTTGGTCTAACAAATCATCGATACGGGGTAGAGGGTATTTATTCTTGATGGTCGCCTTATTGAGCAATCTGTAATCAATACACAGCCTGAGACTACCATCTTTCTTTTTCACAAATAACACCGGCGTACCCCATGGTGAAACACTCGGCCTGATGAACCCTTTATCTAATAGTTCTTGCAGTTGCTTCCTTAACTCTTCCAACTCGACAGGGGCCATTCGGTATGGAGGCTTGGATATTGGCTCAATACCAGACATCAAATCGATACAGAACTTCCTCTCCCTATCCAGAGGTAGCCCCGGTAGATCGTCCGAAAACACGTCAGGAAACTCCCTGACTACAGGAATATCGCTCAAATCCGGGTTCGCCTTATTCGTATCAATTACATACGCGATGTAACCTTCAAAAATATTATTATCCATATTATCAATAAGATAATGTTATTTAGCAGTAAATTTTTCTTTCCATTACTTATCAAAAATTTTTACAACATTTCTTTCGGACATAAATGTCACTGTCCTATTACGACAATCAAGAACAACTTGATTTGTTGCTAACCAGTCCATACCCAATATCACATCAAAGTCATACATATCCAGTAGAATCAGGTCTACTAACATGTTTCTATCTCTTATTTTAAGTCTACAATCTTTATATAGTTGCTTTGTCATTTGACTATCTTTCATTGGTGTTCTAATCGTTAGTACCCTTCCTAGTGGTTTGGGTTGTACATATGGAATCAATTTACATGCGAACATGGGCGATATAAAGGAATAAGTTGCACCAGAATCAAATAAAACTATAGCCTTAATATCAAAAATTAGAATAGTACCTTTAAATGCTTCAACTGGTGCATCAGTTTCTGTCGCCTCTCGCTCTAGAGCGTACACTCGTCCCTGTCCTGCAACCCGCTTACCCTTTTCTTCCACTATCGCCTTCCTTCTTGGTGTGGAGGTAGTAGCAGGTGCTGTATTCTGCTCCGTATACCTCTGTGGGGCCGTGTCAATACCTTCGAGATAGTCTCTGACCATGTGTCCCGTCTTACCACATCTGAAACAAACCCCCATTATTCTATAGCAGGGCCTGTTACCGTGATTCCCCCCACAGTGTCTGCACATCTCTACATTAGGCTGGGGTTCTCCGATTACAATCGCTTTGGTAGGTGCTGAGCCCTGATAGATGGGAGGCCAGGTAGTCTTACCTCGCATCTCCTCATAGTTCCTCTGTCGTCTAAACAATGGTCTCCTACCATCTCTGGCACTCCTGTCTCCAACCATCCTATTTTGATCCTGCTCCTTACCCTTGCCCAATTTGTTAGACTCAAAAGTCTGCATCTCGTAATCTTGTTCGCGAAATTGGGCTCAGCAAACTGCCTCCTCATAGGTGCAAATATCAAACGGGTCCAGTCGGGCCCGAATCGGGGGCCTCAGTCCGTCTATAAATTTTTGAACTTTCTTCGCTTCGTAGTCCATGGTGTCCGGATCATATCTTCCTAATGAGGTGAACATTGACTCATACTCATCCACAGATTTATTCCCCTGAGTCAAGTTCGAGAACTTTGACTGTAATCTCCTCTGAGCAGTATCTAAAATGTACTTCCTCCGGAAGGCATCAAGAAATAGATCCCAAGTGATTACCCCATGCCTGCTTCTTAAGATCAGTCGAGTGGACTTCCACTAGTGTTCAGCTTCTCCTTTTAGTACAAAAGCTGCAAAAGCAACTTTCTCGATAGAGTTACATCGAAAAAACCCATAAAGCTTCTCCATCTCATTAATCCAGTCCTCGATAACCACTGGATCCTTAACCCCAGTAAAAGATGGAGGTTTGAATTCCTGAAAGTGCCTCAACCTGTCCAACTCACAATTGTATCCCATATCATTACTATGCTGCTGTGGGGCCATTGGTGCCGATGATTATGGTACAGGCAGGGTCTATGGCAGTGTAGTAGAAGGTTCTTTCGCTGGTGACACTGGCGCTATTTAGGCTGGCATAGGCGTGTCTGGCACAACTGCGGGAGTAGTAGGTGCAGTCTAAGCCGCAGTGCTCGGTGGGTTGTTCAGCCTGGCCAGCACTTGCCCGATCTGATTCAGTATCGACTCTACGCTACGTTACAGACTAGTAATTCGGGCCTCGGAGCTCTCAGTAGGGTTATGAGTGGGCTGTTCAGTAGTGGGGCCACCCAATCCTTCAGGCCTCTCCTCATGGCCTCGGGATGACCTGCCCCCTCGTCCCTTCAGTCGACCTCGTCGTCCACCAGCCATAACTAATAGGCTTCTTGCATTTCAGTAGCAATTTCTTAGTAAAACACAGCCACATATACCCGTTTGTGTCTAAATAACGCACAGTAATGCTGGGGATGTGAACTTTCTAAGTCTTTTCCACTTTTATTATCGACTCGTATCAGGCCAACCTTTGCTCTGATACTAACTTATGTAACGACCCGAATATACTGATATTTTTGGTTGGGCTACAAGTCGATAATAGATCAAAATCCGTAAATTCGCCTATTTAATTTAATTTCAGTTGGTAATAGTTTTAAACACAAAACAACAACATTACTATTTCGTCAAATTGACATTTTGTTCTCATACAAAATAGTATCAATCACATTTCCCTAGACATATGCTTGCATACAATACTGTACTTACAGATACAAAATAATTATCCTTACTGGGTATACCTCTAACTTAGGTGATTTCTTTCTGAAGCGCAACTGTGCAAAATACCTCGACTTATAGAGTTGAAGTCCACTACTGATGCGAATCTGTGGAGGAGAGTAAGGGGGTGAGCTCAACATGCTCAGTAAGAAAAACCCCATAGCAGGTAGATAAATACACTACCGATGAAAAATATATATATTTTTATATTTACCAAATCCGAAATATTTTCACAAAGTATACAGATGATTTGGTAATTTCTCAGATACCAGATTTCAGAATTCAGAAAATAGATTTAGTATCGGCAAAAGCACAAATACTAAAAACAGATTTTTCAGAAATAGAATATGTATAAGTAATACATTTAACTACTGTTATAAATCCAGAAAGTTTAGAGTTTTTTAGTAGAAAAACAAACAGATTCCCAGATATTTCAATTCAAGCAGACAAATTCAATTAAATATTTTCAAATAGACGAGACAAGGAATGCATGCTATATCAAATATCAGAAATGACTATTGGCCAATATTGGTGACTCTGGGCAATTCACGGGCCAGGTGTGCCGGGATGTCAATCGCTGTGGGAGTGGTCAGCTACCCAAACGACTCACAGATCAGAATGTCCAAAGACCAGAAATAGAATCAGAAGCACGGTACATCGTACTCGTGGATTGCAGATACAGAATCAGATACAGAAACAGACAGAAATGCAGCATGATCTCACCAACGCCTTTGTCTCAAAATTAGTGCGAGACGGACCGTACGACACACAGTCAGTACGCGCTCAAGCACATTTCATCAGAATAATTTTATAATAGATCATTTTCCTTAAATCACATATAAATTCATTTGTTTTATGAAATCGTTCAAAACAAGCTGACTAGCCCTTTTTCGAAAAATCTCAGAAAATAGTCTATGAAAATTCAAATTTTAAGATTTTTAATAATTAAATAGAATTCAAGTCATACCGTAATTTTTGCAAATCATTTAAATTAAATCCGTAAAATTTGATTGTTCAACTAAGTTAAAATCTCTAATTTTTTAGTCATAAAGTTCAACCTAGTCTTTTCGATAATTTCGATACTGCTATATTCAACCTAAATTTTATATCTACAAATATATGAAAATTACGCATATTTATCTCTAGCAACGACGAGAATTTTCCTTACCTCGGTGTCAGCCTGCAGTCCGAAATGTCTTTAGGAACTGAAATCTGTGGGTCCAGTCTGCTTGGTTAATTTCCCCGGAGCTCCTTCCTCGTGGTTTCGAATTTCTCCGTACCTCCTCTCTATCTCCAAATATTTTTATATTTATATTTATATATATAATTATATATATATATAAATTTATATACTTTTCTTTTCTTCTTTTTTTCTTTTTTTTACGCACGGGTTTGAATTTCCCGCCCTTCCTCTTATTTTCCTTCTTCTTCACAGCCGGCTACTGTTCATCATCTTCCTCCCCTGGGTGCTACCGCTTCCTTCCTTCCATGACGATTTTGTCTAGAGTTGAAGTCCCTCCGGTCACGTCCTTTTCCGACTACCTGCTTCCAGCTTCATTATTTGCCACTGCTCTGACGTCCTCTGTTTCGGTCTTCACTTTCCTGTTTCAGTTTCCTGCTTCAGCACACAGTAGCTTCAGCCCGTTGGCCTCGTCACCATCCCCTTGTTCGTCTGTTTTTCTCCCTCGATCAACTCTTTCACTCTAGTTTTACACACCCTCATTCCTCTACTATCCATCTTCTCATTTGTTTACCCAGGAACTGAGAGTGTTTTCCTTCACTTCCTTGGTCTCTTTCTCACTGAGTTCAGCTGCTGAAACATGCCTTCTCCACACGAGTCATCTCTATTTCGGTTACTTCTTGCTTGTTCCAGGCTTTAGTTTTTCAGTCCAGCTTCATCGCACCAATCACTGCCAACCTCCCCTGTCTGCCTCTGCTCGTGTTTTCTTCTGCTTTGGTTTTCAATTTTGTCTCGATTCCCTCTAAGCTTCGATTCTAGCTTCTCTTCAACAACTCTCCCTCAGTTTGTGTCACCCCTCAACTGCTCAATTTCTCCCTTGTCTCTCCTCTCTTCTCTTTTGTTTCCTGCCCTTACTTAAGCTCTTGGTCATGTCTCTTTTCTGCTTCAGTCTTCTTCCATTTTTATGCATGTACAGGATCGAGCAGAGCTGGGTTTTGGCGAGGGGACTTGATGGTGAAAGGTTTGATGGCGTGGAAGTGAGGAGGAAGTAGGTGTGGGTTCGGTAACTGCTTCCCTTCTCTCAGTCAGACCACCCAATAGATGTTTTAGCCATACTCCCATGCCCTCTTTCGTGCTTCAGTTACCTCCCTACTACACACACACAATCCTCAAGATTTGTTTACATATCGTGCACGTTTTCTCCCTTCTCTACTGTCATCCCAAAGTTGTGTACATTATAAATATATCGAACATATATTTATATATTTCTTTAAACACTTTAACTGCTCCCACGTTAGTATATATATATATACATATATATATATATATATATATATATATATATATATGCACATTCCTATGTGCTTAACACATATATTTATATGTGTATATACTTACACTCTATAGAGTACTCTTAGTGGCTCAAACAAACGTAGGTATATAAATACGTGTATACACTCCTCCATGTACTTAATCACATTATTATTAGTTATTTATTTATAAATTAGATTTAGGTAATTGGCTTATTCAAGTTTCTCATATTCCAAAACATAATTTAACTTAATTGTCCGCATTATCATTTATAGCTACACCGAGTATACTGAAAATTTACGGTATTTACATATCTTGTACCCGCGTAGCACGCAATTATTTTTCCCACACGAAGAGTGCCTTTGGTGCCCGTGTCCTAGCTAGGTGCTAGTGAAAGCAAGTAAGATAGATACTACCCATATTTTACGAAAAACTGTACGACGTTGATCCAGTCTATAGCCCCCTTACCATGGCCATAGGTATGATGACTCTCTACGGAGAATGACACGTATCACATGACTTAGATATAGCCTAGTCTCCTCGATTTGATTATGAAAATCGACTATGATGAATGAATACGTTGTCACGACCCAAAACTTCCCCAAATTCTGAGTAAATTTTTTTTTGTTTTATTATTTCATACTTACCTCAGATCGTGACCAACCATAACCAATAATTGGGCTGTATGTCAGTGCCCATACATATCCATACATTTACAATTAGTGCACAATTTAATTTAAATATAAGTTCATATATTCTGCACTAAACTTTTTTTTTTTCATTTCATTACATATTTATACCCACTCTATACATCCCGGTGTCATACAAAATATAGTACCGTGCTCATGTTATTTAGATACAAGAAACATATGTAATCGTGTATATACCTCAAAAGATAGGCAGCAGTGGACAACTAGAATGCCGTACCCAGTCGCCTCCCAATCTACTGGAAGAAATCTATGTGAGAAAATGAAAGGGGTGAGCACATCAAGCTCAGTAAGGCAATTTTACGATCAAGTAGATAACAATACAACCTACATGAACGTAGTGTCATGCATAAACCACCCATTCTCCACACATTTCCAAAACAGATGCTATGTTATGATGTCATGTAAAATAACACACATGTAATCCCAAAAAGCATGAAAACTTAACATGCATATATTTCAAATCATTTATTTCACGTTAAACTTTCATAATAAGATCAGGACTCAACCCTTCCCTCGGGTAGCACTGACTCACACAAAATCCACAAAATTGTGTTTCTCGAAAACATCAGTATCAAAAAACGTAAATATACGGGATACGAGACTAGGCAATATCTGTATATTGGTAATAACCAGGACTATGGCCATGTGTCCTCAGGAGTCCTTCTGCTACACAGATTCTAGTGTGCGGGATCTCACTATGATCGGGAACCGCCCGGGAGGTGGGTCACTCCATCCCGTCGGTCTTATCCGACCCTCTGCATCCATAGAGGCCACATGTATCTGAAGATACCACGCATCCGAAGATGCCACAAGTATCTGAAGATACCACGCATCCGAAGATGCCACACGTATCCGAAGATACCACGCATCTGGAGATGCCACACGGTACAACGTACTCCATGTTACTTGCACGGTACAACGTACTCCGTGGACCCATATCATATCTGCATACTCATGCCATGTCTCCAAATGCACGTGCGAGCCTATTTAATCAGTGTGACACACAGTCACCCGCTGCTCCAAACACGGCTCATCATATGATCCTAGAAAAATAGTGCGAGCGGTGCTCCAGCACTCTCATAAAATCAAGTAAAACTAGTGCGAGCTAAGCTCTAGCACTCTATCACGAAAATCATATATATAAAAATATGGTGCGAGCTAGACTCCGACACCGTGTCATGAAAATCATGTAAACCTCTAGTGCGAGCTCTCGCTCCAGTACTAATGAAAGCATTGCACAAATCAAAACTCGTGCGAGCTGAGCTCTAGCACGTCACATTTCTGAAAAGTCACGTAGGCGGCTACATTTCTCAAATCAATTTCAACGAAAATCAACACTTGTTGAAGATATGAAATGTTGTGCAATTTCATTTAAAAGTTAGCCGACCTACTCATGCATGTACCAAAATACTTCAAAAATGAGCAGGAACCCTTTGTTCTTGCTCCTTACATTTTTTCCTAAAATTTGGAATTTTACCCTTAACGAGGGTATTTTGGTAATTTTTTCATCCGGGACCCTAAAATTTTTATCTCAAATCTAGACCCTTCGTACAATTTAAAAGACTGTAAATGGCGTCGAAAATTCGTAAAGCTATCTCTAGCAGTTCGTAAAATTCCCTTACCTGGAATCGCGCGCAGACTTAACCGTCTCGATGATGCCGAACCTCTCGGCCCAAATGCGTGCCAACCAAATGTACGTAACTCCATATAACCACACAGTTGAGGTCAATTCAATTATCTTGATCAGTATATCGCATTTACTGACCAACTTTAAAGTATTGGGCCCTATCTACCTTATGGGGTCTCGACCCATTTTCAGCCCTTTTATATTTATTAATTCCCTTCTTCGGGTATATCGGGCTTATGCAGCTTACTAATAATTATCGGGCTTCGTTCCAAACTCATTGTATAGCCCGTATACCATTTATGGCAATTACCTTACAACTCCGAAAAATATTCCTTTCTATGCGAAATTAATTCATAATTTCGTAAAATAATTAAAACTCTGTATTTAGAGAACTCATATTGTCGAAATTAAAATGTACTTACCCGATACGATGCGGGGTACAAAAGTCAGAGCTAAATCGGCTCTCGTTCGGTCTCTGTCGAAAGGCTGCACAATTAGGTAAATCCGGATTATTTTTCATTAAATAAAATATTAAATAAATTTCCAGAATTTACCCGTAGGTCAATTTCGACCCTCGGTCAACTTACCCGAATCTCGAGTCGCCCCCGGTAAATTTCTTTCCTTTTTCCTTTCTTTTCTTTTCTTTTCTTTTCCTCTCCTCTTTCCTTCCTTTTCCCTCATTTTCCTTCCCTTTCCTTCCGGCCAAACGGTGCCGTTTCTGCCACTTTGTCGTCGCCGGCGTTTTCGGCGGTCTTGCAGGCCAATACCGGTCTCAAAAGAACCGGCTCCTCCCCCTGAAGACGTCGGTGGCTTCCGTTCAAGCCCAGTCACGGTGGTTCGCCGGGAATCAGCCCGTTTCCTCTCGACTTTTCCCTCGCTCCGATCGACGTCCTCCGGCCACTACACGGCGCGTTTTCGGTGTCCTGAAGGTCGTCGGTCTCTCCTCTCGCACCTCGGCTGCTCGTCTGCGGTCAAGGGTCTCCGGTGCTCCCTCGGTGGTTTCGGGTTGCCTCACGGTTTCCTTCGATTTTCTGTTTCGGGTTTATCCCGATTTTCTTCCTTTTTTTGTTTTCAAATTCCTCTTTTATTATTATTATTATTATTATTATTATTATTATTATTTATAAACTATTTTATTATCATACTATTTATTAAAATATTCCACAATATTCCAAAATATCTACAACTTATATTATTTTATTCTAATTTAATTTATTTAATTTAAATTTAATTTATTAAATACATTTTCCTCCATTTTTCGATATTATTCCTTCGTATTTTTGAAATATTGTTCCGGGTAACTTTTCAGTATTTTTTTTAAAAATTTCGGATCTTGATCAATTGGACTCGGATTTGTATAATTTCCTCATTATTGATCAAGATGTCCTAAATCCTTATTTTTAATTAAAATTTTCCTATCGCATTAATATCGGGTTTCGGTATTTTGACCTTTTTACCCCTGCCCTTGTTTCGGAACCAATTTAACCTGACTTTCCTTCATACATCCACCATCTTTTCTTATTTTAATTTCGTATTTTCGGTTAACTTCATTTTGATCATTTTTGTTTGACCTGTGGCCATTTCGGCTCGTATTTGATTACTTCCGGCGTTCACCGATATTCCATTTTATTCTTCTTTACAAATTTAATTCAGTCAATGCTCTTCTTATGATTCGATGAATATATGGAAGTGTACATCACATGAATCATAAGGAATATAGCAATCAAATACATACAAAGTGGGTCTTACATAATGTCACGACCCGAACTACCCAAAAATCAGAGTTAATTTTTCGCGTTTTGTTTATTTACTTGAATTCTTACCTGTCCTCGAATCGTGACCACACTCAACCAACAAATTGGGCTGTGCGTCAATGTCAGTCCCACCATACAATTACCATCTAACTTATTTCTTCTCCAGTCATTTATAATTGTTTACATTATTTATACATCCCCTAAAGTTACTTACCAACATGTTACTGTGCTATGCTTATGTAGATACAATATGTACAAGTGTATATACCTTATGTCGATGGGCAGCAGCGGATATCCAGAATGCAGTACTGAGTCGTCGTAACTTCAACTGGAGATTATCTGTGGGAGAAAATGAAAGGGGTGAGCACATCAAGCTCAGTAAGGCAATCCTACGAACAAGTAGGTAACCATACTACCTACATGAACGTGGTGCCATGCATAAACCACCCTTTCTCCACATATTTTAAAACAGATGATATGAGTTATGATGTTATGTAAATAAAGTTTGCACGAAAAATTCAACATACAATTATTTCAAATCATTTCTTTCTCATTTAAAAATTTCACAATAAGGTCAGGACTCGACCCCTCCTTCGGGTGATCCTGACTCACACAAAATCATGAAAGTCGGTTTACATCACACATGGGTTTAAAAAGCATGGAAATAGCATCATGCACATTTAATTTAAAAACCCAGTTTAAATCATCGAAATCGTCGACATGCGAGACGAGGCAATATCTGTATAACGGCAATAACCAGGACTGGCCAATATGTGTCCTCGTGAGTCCCTCTAGCTTCACGGATCCCAGTGTCCGAGGTCTCACCCTGATCGGGAACCGCCCGGGAGGTGGGTCAATCCAACCCGTCAGTCTTATCCGATCTCACGCATCCGAAGATGCCGTATCCGAAGATACCCCGTATCACAAAGATACCGTATCCGAAGATACCCCGTATCACAAAGATATCGTATCCGAAGATACCCGTATCACAAAGATACCATATCCGGAGATACCCCACGGTACATCGTACTCCATGCTACTTGCACGGTACATCGTACTCCATGGACCCATATCACTCTAGGTACTCCAGCCCAAATGGCCTGCTTCCCACAGAGGTTTTGTTTCTCAATACTCATGCCATGTCTCAAAACGCACGTGCGAGCCTATTAAATCGGTGACACACAGTCTACCCGATGCTCCAAGCACGGCTCATCATATGTTCTCATAAAATCAGTGCGAGCGATGCTCAGCACTCTCATCAAATCAAGTAAAATCAGCAGAGCCCGCTTTACATCCCCACAAGGCCACCAACCTCATCCCTCACTCTCACCCTACTTAAGAGGTCTTTTGAGCCTGTTGGGCCTTTTAGCTGACTCCAAGGGCAGACAGCGCTACTTCACGAATCCAGTAAAACTAGTGCGAGCTAGGCTCTAGCACTCTATATGTGAATCACATGAAAATCTTATAAAATCTGGTGCGAGTTAAACTCCAGCATCCTATCTTGAAAATCATGTAAAAATATGGTGCGAGTTAGACTCTAGCACCGTGTCACGAAAATCATGTAAAATCTGGTGCGAGTTAGACTCTAGCACCCATGCATGTAAAACTCTAGTGCGAGCTCTCGCTCCAGCACTAATGCATGCATAACACAAATCAAACATCGTGCGAGCTGAGCTCTAGCACGTCACATGTAAATAAAAACACGTAGGCGACTCGGTTATCTCCAAATAGTTTTCACAGAAATTACATCGTTTAAGGTATGCAATGCTATGCATTTTTCTTTAAAATTGAGCCAGCCTACTCATGCATGTGTTAAAATACCTCCAGAACGAGCAAGAACCTCTTGTCCTTGCTCCTCCCAATTTTTCCTAAAGTTGGAAACATTTACCCTTAACAAGGGTATTTCGGTAATTTTGCCCATAAGGGGCATTAAAATTATTCTTCGACCTCTAGACCCTCCAGAACATTTTTAAGGACTGCATATGAATTTAAAATTACGTAAAGTTTACCTCTAGCAGTCCGTAGAATTCCCTTACCTTATTTTCCTGTCGAGTCTGACCTTTTCCTTTCCACTGTTGTCTCGTCGCGCAGTCCGTTATGCTCCTAATCAAATGCCCGGGACTGTGTATCAATATTCCTCAGGTCAGATATTATACAATTTAATTGTATTTCCTATTTTTGGGCTTAATTTAAATCATTGGGCCCGTTTACCCCTATTGGGCCCGATTGCACCTTAATGGGCCTCAATCGGCCTTAAGCCCGTTTTCCACTTAATTTTCGCTTTATCGAGGCCTATTAATTGGGCCTCGTTCTAATTCTTGAATAACTAAATCGATTATTTACGACAATTTATCTAAATTTTCATAATTTAATTCAATTTATGCGGAAATCAAATCAATATCACGCATAACGAGGTAATTGTCGTAAATAAGGGTTACTTACCCGAGATTCCATGCTAGTCCGCAAATCGAGGCTATCTCAAGCTCTCGTTGGATGCCAATCGTCGAGCTACATAATTTCATAATTTTTCGAGTAAATTTCTAGTCGAAATTAATTAAATAAAATATTCCAAAATTTAAATCGGTCAATTTGACCGCTTATCGACTTACCCGAAGCTCGATTGCATCACTGAAATTTTCCACAATTTTTTTCTCTTTTTCTTTTTCCCCTTTTTCACCTTTTTTCCCCTCTTTTTGGCTGAACCGGTTCAGTCCTGTTCGGACCGGTTCAGACGGCCGGTTCTCTCCGGTTCAACCGGTTCACCGTCGGTTCACCGCCTTGCCGGCCGGTTCTCTGCCGGCTTCCACCGCCAGCAGCTCCGTGAGGTTGTCCGCAGCACGAATCTACCCTCGGTTTCACCCAAGTCCGCCGGAACGCCGCCGGTTCGGCCTCTTCTCCTCGGCGTCGGAAACCCATTTTCTTCCCTTGGCCGTCGCCGACGATTCTCGTCGTTTCGTCGACTGATACCGGTGCAGAAAGGACCGCCGTCGCTTGGGCTTTCAAAATCGGGCCTCAGTTCCGCCCGAATCGCCGCCGTTCGCCGCCGGTGACCATTTCTTTCCCGCGGCTTTCTCCTCCGTTTTCCACCGGATTTCGGCGTCCTTGGCGCGCATCACCGGTGGCCTGAAGACCGCCGGCCTCTCCTCTTCCTCTTCGGCTCCTCGTCGGGGTCGTTGGTCACCGGACGGCTCGTCGGCCATCCTCTCTTCCTCGGTTCCGTTTCTTCCGTTTCTCTGCTTCTCTTTCTCTCTCCCCGACCCATTTTCTCTCTTTTTTTTTTTTCAGACTCCTTTTTCCTTTTTTTTGTTTTATTATTATTATTATTATTATTATTATTATTTTACTATTCATTAAAATACTCCATAAAATCCAAAATATCTACACTTATACTATTTTTATTTTATTTTAATTTATTTAATTTAAATTTAATTTATTAAATATAGTTTTCTCCAAATTTTCGATATTATTCCTTCGCGCTTTTTCGAGATATCGTTTCGATAATTTTTCAGTATTTTTAAAATTTTTGAATCTTGATTAATTGACCCAAATTGTATAATTTCCTCATTATCGATCAAGATATCTTACATCCTTATTTTAAATTAAAATTTTCTTATCGCCTTAATACCGGGTTTTGGTATTTTTACCATTTTACCCCTGCTCTTGTTTCGAAAATCAATTTTAACCTGACCTTCCTTCATACATCCCCCATCTTTTCTTATTTAATTTTCGTATTTTAATTAAATTCGGGTCTTACACATAATCTCCCCCACTAAAAGAATTTGGTCCTCCAAATTGGAACCAAATCAGTCTCTGAACAACTCCAGGTAATTCTCTTTGATCCGACTCTCTAACTCCCAAGTCGCTTCCTCCGGAGTGTGATGCTGCCACAATACTTTCACCAGAGGAATCGTCTTCGATCTCAATACCTTCTCCTTCCTATCCACAATTTGAATCGGTCTCTCAACATAGGACATACTCTCACTGAGCTCCAGTGGCTCGTATCTGATCACATGCGACGGATCCGGCTGATACTTCCGAAGCATGGAGACGTGGAAGACATTATGGACATTTGCTAGCTCTGGTGGCAACACTAGCCTGTAAGCTCGATCTCCCACTCTCTCGAGTATCTCAAAAGGTCCTATGAAGCGAGGGCTCAGCTTCCCTGTCTTCCCGAATCTCGTAATACCCTTGGAAGGAGAAACTTTCAAAAATACTAACTCCCCTGCTGTAAACTCCAACGGTCTACGTCTTTTGTCGCATAACTCTTCTATCGACTCTGAGCTGTCCTCAACCTCTCGCAAATCAACTGGACATCCTCAGAGGCCTGACGTATCAAATCGGGAGCGAATATCTGCCTGTCACCAACCTCCTCCCATCCTACAGGAGATCGACATCTACGGCCATATAAGGCCTCATATGGTGCCATCTCGATACTCAAATGATAACTATTATTGTAGGCGAACTCCGCGAGTGGTAGGTGATCATCCCAGGAGCCTCTAAAATCAAGTACACAAGCTCTCAACATATCCTCGAGGGTCTGTATAGTCCTCTCTGACTGCCCATCTGTCTGAGGATGGAAAGCTGTACTGAATCTCAACTGGGTCCCCATAGCTTCCTGAAAGTGTTCCCAGAAACGGGAAGTGAAGCGGGAATCCCTATCCGACACAATACTCACTGGGACACCATGCAGTCTCACAATCTCGTGCACATATAGCTTAGCCAATCTACTCAGAGTATCGGTGACTCTCATCGCTAGGAAATGTGCCGACTTCGTCAATCTGTCGACTATCACCTATATGGCATCATTCCCTCTACGAGTCCTCAGTAAGCCCATCACAAAGTCCATGGTGACATGCTCCCATTTCCAAGTCGGTATAGGTAGAGGCTGCAATAACCCTGCAGGCTTCTGATGCTCTACCTTCACCTGCTGACAGATGAGACATCTCGCAACAAACTTTGCTATATCTCTCTTCATCCCCGACCACCAGTATACCTTCCGAAGATTCTGATACATCTTCGTACTACCCGGATGCAAGGTATACCTCGGCGAATGAGCCTCAGTCAAGATCAACCTCCTGATCTCAGGATCCTCGGGAACACATATCCTGTCTCGGAACCTCAGTAATCCATCTGAACTCAACTCAAACTCAGTCTCAATACCCCTCTGCATCTGCCTGACTATCTCAATACACTACTGATCATCACGCTGAACCTGTCGAATCCGATCCATCAGATCCGGCTCCAATCGCAGGCTAGCAATCATATAACCACTATCTGCATCAGACGGGGTCACATCCAAATTGAGGCTTGCAAACTGCTCTAATAACTCGTGCTCTCGTACCATCATATAAGCAACCAATCCGAGATGCTTCCTACTCAACGCGTCAGCCACTACATTCGCCTTACCCGGGTGGTATAAGATCTCACAGTCGTAATCCTTCAGAAGCTCAAGCCACCTTCTCTGTCTCATGTTCAATTCCTTTTGCGAGAACAAATACTTCAGGCTTTTGTGATCGGTAAATACCTGAATTTCTCACCATACAGATAGTGGCGCCATATCTTCAATGCAAACACTATGGCTGCCAACTTTAAGTCATGGGTCAGGTAGTTCCTCTCATGATCCTTCAGCTGTCTGGATCCATAAGCGACTACCTTTCCGTCCTGCATTAATACACAGCCCAATCCTTGGTAAGAAGCATCCGTGTAAACAGAAAAACCTCCTGAGCTAGTAGGAATGGTGAGAATCGGAGCAGAGGTCAATCGACGCTTCAACTCCTAAAAACTTTCCTCACATCTGTCGTCCCACTCAAATGTAACACTCTTTCGAGTGAGACGTGTCAACGGAGCAGCCAATCTCGAAAACCCCTCCACAAACCGTCTATAATATCCAGCTAAACCCAGAAAACTCCTGATCTCCGTAACTGTCTGAGGCCTCTGCCACTGTACTACTACCTCAATCTTGGATGGGTCCACTGATACACCATCCCTCGACGTAATATGTCCCAAAAAGGAGATATGCTCAAGCCAAAAGTCACACTTTACTGAGTTTAGCATACAATCGCTTCTCACGGAGGGTCTGCAATACAATCCTCAGGTGCTGCTTATGCTCCTCTCTGGACCTCGAATAAACCAGTATGTTATCGATGAAGATAATCACAAATTGATCCAAATAAGGTTAAAACACCTCATTCATCAATGTCATAAAAGCTGTGGGAGCGTTCGTCAACCCGAATGGCATAACCATAAACTCGAAATGACCATAACGGGTGCGAAAAGCTGTCTTGGGTACGTCTCCATCCCGAACTCTCAACTGATGGTACCCAGATCTCAGATCAATCTTGGAAAAGACCTGTGCTCCCCATAGCTGATCCAGTAAATCATCAATCCTTGGAAGGGGATACTTATTCTTGATGGTAGCCTTGTTCAATAATCGATAGTCGATACACAACCGAAGGCTCTCATCCTTCTTCCTAACAAACAGAACCGGTGCTCCCCATGGTGACACACTCGGTCTGATGAACCCCTTCTCTAACAGTTCCTGTAACTGTTTCCTCAGCTCCTCTAACTCAACTGGAGCCATCCTGTACGGTGGTCTAGATATAGGCTCTGTACCGGGTGTCATATCAATACTGAACTCTGTCTCCCTCACTGGAGGTAACCCTGGTAACTCATCCGGAAAGACATCTAGAAATTCTCTGACTACTGGAATGTCTGTCAATTTCGGACGTGCCACAGCCGTATCTACCACATACGCAATGTAACATTCACAACATTATTCACCAAATTAGTACGTCATTCATTCATACTCTTATAAAATTCTCATTCTCATTTACTTCAAGGAAATTGCACAATACATTTTTTTGGAGTATGAAACGTGACTGTCCTGGCAAAACAATCTAAAACAGCTCGATGAGCAGCCAACCAATCCATTCCTAGGATTACATCAAAATCTCTCATGTGCATCAAGATTAGATTGGCTGTCATCACTCTACCACCTAATTTCAGCTCACAATCCCTCAATACATACTCCACTAATTGGCTAGTGTTCATGGGTGTCATTATAGATAGCTTTCTACTCAGAGGGGTAGGTTTCACATAATTACACAATTTAAATGCAAATAACGGTGATACAAATGAATGCGTAGAACCAGGATCTATTAACACATATGCTTCTAAATCATGGATCAGAATAGTACTTTTCACCACATCTGATGATCGTTCCGCTGTATCCTGGTCAAGAGCATGCACTCGCCCTGTACCAACCGCTTGCTTCCCCTTCTCTGCTGCTGTCGCTTTCCTCCGCGGCGCAAATGTATCACCAGAAGCCCTCTCTGAACCCTTGCCCTTCTGAGGGGTACTCTCAACTATCTCGAGACAATCTTGCTCACATGCCCGGGCTTCCCGCATCTATAGCATACCACTGTAGGACCGAAGTAGGGTCTATCACCGTGATATCTACCACACCTACCACATCTCTCAGTCGTAGGTCGTGGCCCACCTATCCAATACCTTTCTGCGGAGCAGAAGAAATGGCCGGATAAATTGGAGGACTAGCTGGCCTCTCCTGAATCTCCTCTATCCTCGGCCTCTTCCTAATCAATTGTCTACCCCCTCTATAACCAGACCCTCTATCTCCCACTAGTCTCTTCCTCTCTCTATTTCTGCTGCCAGTCTTCCCGAACTCTGAGGCAGTCCTCTCAAAATCCTGCTCAATCAGCTGCGCCCTACTCACTGCCTCCTCGTAAGTCGGAATAGCCAAAGAGACCAATCTGGACCTGATCGCTGGCCTCAATCCATCAATGAATCTTCGGACCTTCTTAGTCTCACTGCCTATAGTGTCCGGATCATACCTACCCATGGAGATGAACCTCGTCTCATACTCGTCTACCGATCGACTCCCCTGGGTCAAGTTCAAAAACTCAGACTGCAGCCTCCGCTGCGCTGTATCTGGAATATACTACCTCCGAAAGGCCTCCAAAAATATCTCTCAGCTAATCACGGTATGTCTAGCTCTGAGAATCTTCTTGGTGGACTTCCACCAATGGTCTGTCGATCCCCTAAACATAAAAGCAGCGAATGCAACCATCTCCGTAGGGGTACACTCGAAGAACCTGTATAGCTTCTCCATCTGGCTCAACCAATCCTCAGCTACCACTGGGTCCTTCGCCCCGCTAAATGCCAGCGGTCTGAACTTCTGGAACTGTCGCAATCTGTCCATATCGCAACTGTAACCCCAATCTCTAATACTCTGGTGTGGGGCAACAGGAGAATCCATGTCCTGGACTGGTGGGGGTGTAGGAGTCTCTGTATCCTGAACTGGCTGAGCAGGCGCATCAGGAGCAGCTGCCTGTCCAGCATCACCCGTACACCTCTACCGCCCTGTACTGACTGCGAAACCAACTCCATAAGCATCTCGAGGCTCCGCTCTATCCTAGCGAAACGCGCCTCAATCGCCTCAGCAGATCTCTCTGCAATATCCCTCTCTGCAGTACCCTGCTCTGTAGTATCTCTCTCTGTAGGACCCTGTGGGGCATGCTCCACCCCGGTCTCTACCTCAGCCTCCTCCTGAGTCTTTTGAGGTAACTCAGCACGTCTATCAGTCACAGGCCTACCTCTACGGCCTCTGCCTCGTGCCCGACCTCCTCTACCGCGACGAGTAACAAGCATCTTGCCTATAATCCTGCATTCACAACCATTTCTTAATTAAAACCCATCTCAATATACACGATTGTATCTAACCAAGCACAGTAACACAGGGATGTAATTCCTAATTATTAACACTGACATACAGCAGACCAATTCCGCTCTGATACCACCTTTATTGTCATGACCCAAAACTTCCCCAAATTCCGAGTAAATTTTTTTTTTGTTTTATTATTTCATACTTACCTCAGATCGTGACCAACCATAACCAATAATTGGGCTATATGTCAGTGCCCATATCATATCCATACATTTACAATTAGTGCACAATTTAATTTAAATATAAGTTCATATATAATGCACTAAACTTTTTTTTCCATTTCATTACATATTTATACCCACTCTATACATCCCAGTGTCATACAAAATATAGTACTGTGCTCATGTTATTTAGATACAAGAAACATATGTAATCGTGTATATACCTCAAAAGATAGGCAGCAGCGGACAACTAGAATGTCGTACCCAGTCGCCTCCCAATCTACTGGAAGAAATCTGTGTGAGAAAATGAAAGGGGTGAGCACATCAAGCTCAGTAAGGCAATTCTACGAACAAGTAGATAACAATACAACCTACATGAACGTAGTGCCATGCATAAACCACCCCTTCTCCACACATTTCCAAAACAGATGTTATGTTATGATGTCATGTAAAATAACACACATGTAATCCCAAAAAGCATGAAAACTTAACATGCATATCTTTCAAATCATTTATTTCTCGTTAAACTTTCATAAAAAGATCAGGACTCAACCCTTCCCTCGGGTAGCCCTGACTCACACAAAATCCATAAAATTATGTTTCTCGAAAACATCAGTATCAGAAAACGTAAATATACGGGATACGAGACTAGGCAATATCTGTATATCGATAATAACCAAGACTATAGCCATGTGTCCTCAAGAGTCCCTCTGCTACACGAGTTCTAGTGTACGGGATCTCACTATGATCGGGAACTGCCCGGGAGGTGGGTCACTCCATCCCGTCGGTCTTATCTGACCCTCCGCATCTGTAGATGCCACACGTATCCGAAGATACCATGCACCCCAAGATGCCACACGTATTCGAAGATACCACGCATCCGGAGATGCCACACGTATCCGAAGATACCACGCATCCGGAGATGCCACACGTATCCGAAGATACCACGCATCTGGAGATGTCACACGGTACAACATACTCCATGCTACTTGCACGATACAACGTACTCCGTGGACCCATATCATATCTGCATACTCATGCCATGTCTCCAAACGCACGTGCGAGCCTATTTAATCGGTGTGACACACAGTCACCCGCTGCTCCAAACACGGCTCATCATATGATCTTAGAAAAATAGTGCGAGCGGTGCTCCAGCACTCTCATAAAATCAAGTAAAACTAGTGCGAGCTAAGCTCTAGCACTCTGTCACGAAAATCATATATATAAAAATATGGTGCGAGCTAGACTCCGGCACCGTGTCATGAAAATCATGTAAACCTCTAGTGCGAGCTCTCGCTCCAGCACTAATGAAAGCATTGCACAAATCAAAACTTGTGCGAGCTGAGCTCTAGCACGTCACATTTCTGAAAAGTCACGTAAGCAGCTACATTTCTCAAATCGATTTCAACGAAAATCAACACTTGTTGAAGATATGAAATGTTGTGCAATTTCATTTAAAAGTTAGCCGACCTACTCATGCATGTACCAAAATACTTCAAAAACGAGCAGGAACCCTTTGTTCTTGCTCCTTACACTTTTTCCTAAAATTTGGAATTTTACCCTTAACGAGGGTATTTTGGTAATTTGCCCATCCGGGGCCCTAAAATTTTTATCTCAAATCTAGACCCTTCGTACAATTTAAAAGACTGTAAATGGCGTCGAAAATTTGTAAAGCTATCTCTAGCAGTTCGTAAAAGTCCCTTACTTGAAATCGCGCGCAAACTTAACATGTCTCGATGATGCCGAACCTCTTGGCCCAAATGCGCGCCAACCAAATGTACGTAACTGCATATAACCACACAGTTGAGGTCAATTCAATTATCTTGATCAGTATATCACATTTACTGACCAACTTTAAAGTATTGGGCCCTATCTACCTTATCGGGTCTCGAGCCATTTTCAGCCCTTTTATATTTATTAATTCCCTTCTTCGGGTATACCGGGCTTATGCAGCTTACTAATAATTATCGGGCTTCATTCCAAACTCATTGTATAGCCCGTATACCATTTATGGCAATTACCTTACAACTCCGAAAAATATTCCTTTCTATGCGAAATTAATTCATAATTCCGTAAAATAATTAAAACTCTGTATTTAAAGAACTCATATTCCCGAAATTAAAATGTACTTACCCGATACGATGCGGGGTACAAAAGTCAGAGCTAAATCGACTCTCGTTCGGTCTCTGTCGAAAAGCTGCACAATTAGGTAAATTCAAATTATTTTCCATTAAATAAAATATTAAATAAATTTTCAGAATTTACCCGTAGGTCAATTTCGACCCTCGGTCAACTTACCCGAATCTCGAGTTGCCCCCGGTAAATTTCTTTCCTTTTTCCTTTCTTTTCTTTTCTTTTCTTTTCTTTTCTTTTCCTCTCCTCTTTCCTTCCTTTTCCCTCCTTTTCCTTCCCTTTCCTTCCGGCCAAACGGTGCCATTTCTGCCACTTTGTCGTCGTCGGCGTTTCCAGCGGTCTTGCCGGCCAATACTGGTCTCAAAAGAACCGGCTCCTCCCCTTGAAGACGCCGGTGGCTTCCGTTCAAGCCCACTCACGGTGGTTCACCGGGAATCAACCCGTTTCCTCTCGGCTTTTCCCTCCTCCGATCGGCGTCCTCCGACCACTACACGACGCGTTTTCGGTGTCCTGAAGGTCGCCGGTCTCTCCTCTTGCACCTCGGTTGCTCGTCGACGGTCAAGGGTCACCGGTGCTCCCTCGGTGGTTTCGGGTTGCCTCACGGTTTCCTTCAGTTTTTTGTTTCGGGTTTATCCCGATTTTCTTCTTTTTTTTTTCAGACTCCTCTTTTTATTATTATTATTATTATTATTATTATTATTATTATTATTATTATTATTATTATTTATAAACTATTTTATTATCATACTATTCATTAAAATATTCCACAATATTCCAAAATATCTACAACTTATATTATTTTATTCTAATTTAATTTATTTAATTTAAATTTAATTTATTAAATACATTTTCCTCCATTTTTCGATATTATTCCTTCGTATTTTCGAAATATTGTTCCGGGTAACTTTTTGGTATTTTTTTAAAAAAATTCCGGATCTTGATCAATTGGACTCGGATTTGTATAATTTCCTCATTATTGATCAAGATGTCCTAAATCCTTATTTTTAATTAAAATTTTCCTATCGCATTAATACCGAGTTTCGGTATTTTGACCTTTTTACCCCTGCCCTTGTTTCGGAACCAATTTAACCTGACTTTCCTTCATACATCCACCATCTTTTCTTATTTTAATTTCGTATTTTCGGTTAACTTCATTTTGATCATTTTCGTTTGACCTGTGGCCATTTCGGCTCGTATTTGATTTCTTCCTGCGTTCATCGATATTCCATTTTATTCTTCTTTACAAATTTAATTCAGTCAATGCTCTTCTTATGATTCGATGAATATATGGAAGTGTACATCACATGAATCATAAGGAATATAGCAATCAAATACATACAAAGTGGGTCTTACATATGTGTTTTCATGAGATATACGATAATTGGTTACGACCGATATGCTTCATGAAATGTTTATAAAATGTTCATGAAATGTTTATGAACCCGTTGGTTTTAAGAAGTCATTCATGAACATTGAAAAGTTGTAAAATGGTTAAGCATGTTATTTGTTTTAAAGACACGCATGCTTTATTATTTTTATGATGATTATGCATGAAATGACAACTTATGTATTTCATTAAAGTTTGGTTCTATGAATGATTTCACATGCTTTCATATATCAGAACTGTTTTAAAAGTATTATCTTACTGGGCTTTTGCCCAAAAGCTCACCCCTCTATCTTCAGATCATTTGCAGTGAATCTATAGGTGTTACCTGCTGTGTACGCGACGTAGGCTGGTGGGAAAGAGCTACCCTAGGCTACTTTTTGTACACGCAGAAAGGTATACAATTACATTCTTGTACCAGACATACTTGTATGCACAGACATATATTGGGAATATTTTGTTGGGATGTAATTTATAAGGAAACGATGTAAAGAATATTATTTTTGGGATTTGGTTTCAAGAAGTTTGGTATTTAATCGAAACGGATGTACTGAGTTGTAAATGTGGATTTGGAAAGTATGCTTGGTAGTTGTGGATATCTAGGATTGTTGGAAAGCATGCTTGGTAGTTGTGGATATCTAGGATTGTCAAAACAATTGCATTGCAGGTGGGTAGGCTCATATATGAGCCGTTATGCTATCGAAATTTTTATCGGCTATTTATGTCAAAATATGGAAATTAAGTATAATTACGGATAAAGAATTAGGAAAAGTGTTTTGACACTGCACATGAATACAGCCTAATTGAATAAAGGAATAAGTGGGTAGATTAAGTTCCAAAAAAAGAAAAATCCCCCAAATTTCAAGGGTCGTTACATTCTGCGTCCGAGTAATGACGCCTCCTAGTGTCTCCCCTAGCTCCTCCTACGATTATCCTACACCGACACTTGTATACTCAGTATCCTATTCATACGAATTGTCCCAAATGCGTCAAGATTGTAACCTATTTGTTACTACCTCGTGTGTACATGTAATTGTACATACCTAGACTATTACGTGCGTTTATATATTTTTATCACTATTATTTACTATTATTTTTTTGTATGTACATATACTAACATACACATTCATTATATACACCCATATGTATATACACACAAATATATATATATATACATATATACACATATATATTAATATTTGTTTCCATTATTCAATATCACAAATATTTATTTATTTGTCTACTTCTCATCTTTCCCATTTATTTTCCATATCTAATCCAATTTACATTATCATGCTTATAAACACAATCATCTATATATACATGTACATTAAATATACACATATAGATATATATATATATATATATATTACCTTTTTCTTCTCCAAATTTCCAGCTTTCCCTTTTATTTTCTTTCTTTTTTTTCCTTTTCCTTTCTTCTCTCTCAGTCAGCCCAGCCTCGGTTTTGCTCGGTCTCCTTCCTTCCCTGCCTCTCGATCCTGTTCCTAGCTTCAGTTCTATTTTAGCTCTCGGTCTGCCTCAATACAAGCTTCGGTTCCAGTTCTGCTCCTTCCTCCAGCCCCTCTCGGTTTGCTTCAATCTTCCAGCGGCTTCAATTTTTTTCCTCTCGGTTTGCTTTTGTTTTCCTACCTTAACTCAGTTTTCTTCCTCTTCTCTTCTTCTTCTCCTTCCTTCTTTTCTTTTCTTTTCTTTCTTCTCTTTCTCGGCTGTCAGCTCCCTTCCTTCTCTTCTTTTTCTTTCCTTTCTTTTCTTTCTCTTCTTTCTTTCTCCCTCGGCTGGACAATTTTCGTCTTCCTTTCTTCTTTTTTTTCTTTCTTTCTTCTCTTTCTCTCCCGGCCAGCCCTCCTCTTCCTTCCTTCTTTCCTTTCCTTCTTTCTTTCTTTTCCTTCTTTCCTTTCCTTCCTTCTTCTCCAGCCACCCACCCCTATCTTTTTTCTTTCCTATTTTCTTTCCTTGTTTTCCCGCCTAGCTATCTCCTCTGTTTTTTCAATTGAAGCAAATGGAATTGGCTTTCTTTGAAAGCCAATTCTGTATAATGCTTAATATATTTTATTAACATATATATATATATGCATTATATTATATTAATATATATATATATATATTATTTGTTTGTTTAGTGTATTATTATTATTATTATTTTGTTGTTTATTTTGTTTGTTTCCATTTCATTTCTTTTTTTATTTTTATTTGTCTCATGCTTTATATTTTTATTATTGATACTTATATATTACATACTACACATTACATAATATATATATTGTTATATATATATATATATATTATTATCTATCTATTTAAATTTGTCTAGTATATATATATATATATATACAATTTCTTCTTTATAACTTATCCAAAGACATAATATTCATGCCTTCCATGAAATTTTCATTATTTCGAAAATGAAATATTATTGGGATTTCATCACTCTTCATAAATCCCCGATATAAGTTTTTTTACATCAAAATTATTTTCGATCCCTCCATGCTTGCATTTGCTTTGTCACTCCTTGTATTTCGGGTTCCCTGTTGTTCACAGACTTCTCGGTTCCCATACTCCTTGAGCCCTACAACAAATATTCGCACTTCCATTAAAACATATTATTTTTATTTTTATATAGTCTAACTATATACAGGAATTTTGTAGTGTTTACATTCTCCCCACCTTAAAAGAATTTGGTCCTCCAAATTCATTCGAGTCCATTAGAATAGGTGTGGGTACTTCTCCTTCATGAGGCTCTCTAGCTCCCAGGTAGCTTCTTCAATCGAATGGTGTTGCCAGAGAACCTTTACCAGAGGTATCATCTTCGATCGAAGTACCTTTCCCTTTCTGTCCAAAATCCGGGTAGGTCGCTCCACGTAGCTCATATCCTCTTGAAACTCAAGGGCTCATACTCAATGATGTGTGAGGGATCTGGTTATACTTCCTTAACATCGAGACATGAAAGACATTATGTACCCCAGAAAGCTGCGGTGGTAAGGCAAGTTTGTAGGCTACGTCTCCCACTATCTCTAGGATCTCAAAGGGACCAATGAAGCGAGGACTCAATTTCCCCTTCTTCCCGAACCGCATGATACCCTTGCTTGAAAATACCTTAAGAAACACAGAGTCCCCAATCTGAAACTCAAGTGGCCGCCTATGCTTATTCGTATAACTCTTCTGCCTACTTTGTGCGGTATTAAGTCTATTGCAGACTATCCGAACACCTTCTGCTGCCTGTTCCACCAACTCGAGAGCCAAGATCCTTCTGTCACCCACTTCTTCCCAAGCCACTGGAGACCTACATCTTCTACCATACAAGGCCTCATAAGGTGCCATCTCGATGCTAGCATGATAGCTGTTGTTGTAAGCAAACTCTACGAGAGGTAGATGATCATCCCATGAGCCCTTAAACTCCAAAACGCATGCCCTCAACATATCCTCTAAGGTCTGAAAGGTCCTCTCGGACTGACCGTCGGTCTGAGGATGATAGGATGTGCTCAGATTAAGCTGAGATCCCATGGCTTCTTGAAAATGAGCCCAAAATCTAGAAGTGAATCTGGAATCTCTATCTGATGTAATGCTCACGGGCGCCCCATGTAACCGAGCTATCTCTCTCACATACAACTTTGCTAAAGCACTCAAGGAGTCTGTACTTTTGATGGCTAGGAAGTGGGCACTCTTAGTCAATCTGTCTACAATCACCGAAATTACATCATGCCCCTTTCGAGTCCTTGGTAAACCCATAATGAAATCCATAGTAATGTGCTCCCATTTCCAAGTAGGCACTGGAAGAGACTTAAGTAATCTTGCTGGCCTTCGGTGTTCGATCTTAATTTGTTGACAAATCAGACACTTGGCCACAAACTCAGCTACATCTCTTTTCATACCGACCCACCAATACACCTTTCGTAAATCATGGTTCATCTTAGTGCTTCCCGGGTGCATGGTGAACCGAGAACAATGAGATTCCTTTAAGATCCTTTACCGTAGGGCATCATCATTTGGGACACATATACGACCCCTAAATCTCATCAACCCGTCCTCACCGACCACAAAGTCTGACTGTACGTCCTGTTTTGCCTGACTGACCATGTCCAATAACTTCTGATCACCCCTCTATCCAGTTCTGATCTGATCAAGTATACTAGGTTTAATCTGCAAACTAGCTATGAACCCAACATCTGTTGTTTCCACACTAACACTGAGTTTGGCAAACTGCTCTAACAACTCCCATTCTCTGACCATCATAAAAGAAATCATCCCCTTCCTGCTTAAAGCATCTGCCACTGCATTTGCCTTACCTGGGTGATACAGAATCTCGCAATCATAAACCTTGAGGAGCTCTATCCATCGTCTTTGTCTCATATTTAGCTCCATCTGATCAAATATATACTTCAAGCTCTTGTGGTCAGTAAAAATCTGAAATCTTTCTTCATACAGATAATGCCACCATATCTTCAAAGCAAAAACAACCGCGGCTAACTCCAAGTCATGGGTGGGGTAATTCCTTTCATGGTTCTTAAGCTGGCGAGAACCATATGCAACCACTCTCCCATGCTGCATAAGTACACACCCCAAGCCCTGGTATGATGCATCACTATATACTGCATAGCCTTCAGACCCACTAGGAATGGTTAAGACTGGGGCGGTAGTCAACCTCTTCTTAAGCTCCTCAAAACTCTGCTCACTTTGATCAGTCCACTCGAATGGAACATCCTTGCGTATCAGCTTAGTCAGTGGAACGGCAATCTTGGAGAAACCTTCTACAAACCTTCTGTAGTATCCAGCTAGTCCCAGAAAACTTTGGATTTCTATAACGATTTTCGGCCTCTCCCAGTTAAGTACTGCCTTAACCTTAGACGGATCCACTGACACCCCATCCTTAGAAATAACGTGGCCCAGAAATGTTATTTACTCTAACCAAAACTCACACTTATCCAACTTCCCATACAACTGCTTCTTTCTGAGGGTTTGGAGCACTACTCTCAAGTGCTGCTCATGCTCCTCTCGGGACTTAGAGTAGATCAAAATATCATCGATGAAAACTATGATAAACCGATCTAGATACTCCCGGAACACCTCATTCATTAGGCTCATGAATGCAGCTGGGGCATTAGTTAGACCAAAGGGCATCACGCGGAACTCATAGTGGCTATATCTCGTTCTGAAGGCCGTCTTCAGAATATCCTCCTTCCTAATCCTCAATTGGTGATAGCCCGATCTCAAGTCAATTTTTGAGAACACCATAGCCCCTTTTAGCTGATCAAATAGATCATCTATTCTGGGTAAGGGATACTTATTCTTAATTGTGGCCTTGTTCAGCAGTTTGTAATCTATACATAACCTGAGACTACCATCCTTTTTCCGTACAAATAATATCGGAGCTCCCCATGGGGATACACTTGGCCTAATGAACCCTTTGTCTAGCAGGTCTTGCAACTGCTATTTCAGTTCCTCAAGTTCGATAAAGGCCATCCAGTAAGGTGACTTCGAGATTTGGATGAGTCTCTGGTGCCAAATCTATCGTGAATTCTAACTCTCTCTCCGGTGGTAGTCCCAGTAGTTCCTCAGGAAACACATCCAGGAACTCGTATACCACTGGTATGTACTGAATACTTGGACATTCCCGACTAGTATCGAGGATGAATGCAACATAACCTTCACATTAACACGATCATAAAAATTTTTTTATCAATAGTCAAAATCATACACTTTATTCCTTAGCTGCAAAGTATACATTAAATTTACTAGGTAAGAAGAAGGTTACAGTCTTAGAGTAACAGTCTAAACTTACACGGTTGGTGGCTAACTAATCCATACCCAAAATTACATCAAAGCCATACATGCTCAACAAGATTAGATCTGCTAACATGACCATATCTCCTACCTTAATTTCATAATTTCTACACACCATATCGGTCTTTTGTGATTTATACATGGGTGTACTAACGTGTAACGTGGATTCTAAAGATTCAGGCTTAATATGCAATTTACGTGCGAAATGAGGTGATATGAAAGAGTGGGTGGAACTTGAATCAAACAATACGCGTGCCTCATGATTGCAAATTAAAATCTTACCCTGAATGGTCTCAATGGAGGCATCAGTAGTCTCTCTGTCCAAAGTAAAGACTCTCCCATGAGTGACAGGCTTCTTGCCATTCTCTGTTGCGGTAGCCCATCTCTGTGGGATTTGTCTTTGGGGAGCTTACCTCTCAGGCTGTCGTGGTGGCTTTTGGGGGTTGTGGAACCTGGTTCTATGGGCAATCCCTCATTATGTGTCCCTTCTGTCCACACACAAGGCAGCTCCCTGTGGTCAGGTGACACACACCTCCATGGAGTTTTCCACATTCTTTGCACAATGGCCTATACTGTTGCAGACCTTTAGCAATCTGAGGAGTAGGTACTGGAATGATGAGTCTATCAAGTCTAGGCCAAAACTCATCTGTCCTCTGCCTCTTAGGCTGGCCCTTCCGAAAATCCTGTCTCATAAACTTTGTCTACTTACTTTTATCCCTGCTCTTTCCCTTAAGGCCATACTCCGTCTGTGTAACATTCAGGCCCCTCTCAATCATTTGTGCTCTACCCAGGGCATCCTGGAATTCAGTAATCCATAACCCCAAAAGACGGTCTCGGATA
Organism: Firmiana major; assembly: GCA_033439115.1. Classification (NCBI taxonomy): domain Eukaryota; kingdom Viridiplantae; phylum Streptophyta; class Magnoliopsida; order Malvales; family Malvaceae; genus Firmiana; species Firmiana major. The sequence continues at coordinate 50,044,483 of CM065905.1, forward strand.
GCTGGCCTTAACCCTGCTAGGAACCTCTCAGTACGACGCTCTTCATTCTAGAACGTCTCCAAGTCATACCTCATCAGCATCGTAAACTTACTCTCGTATTCATCCACGGTCATACTACCTTGTACCAAATTCAAAAAGTTCATCCTCAACTTTTGCTAGGCAGCTCGGGGAACATACTGATTCCTAAAGGCTGTAGAAAATGCATCCCAACTAATCACCGGATGCTGAGCAGTCAGAAGGACCTTGGTGGATCCCCACCAGTACTCTGCTTGGCCCTTCAGCATGTACATGGCCATAGAAACCTTCTCAACATCGGAACACCCCATAAAATCGAAGATCTTCCCGAGGTCTACCAACCACTCTTCAGCCTCTACTGGATTCTTAATTCCCTTAAATGCTGGAGGCTTCATCTTTAAGAAATCCCTCATTCTACCGATATCATTATCCTCCATCCGGGCCTATACAGGAGGCTGAGATGCCATAGGTACTGGAGGAACTTGTGGAGGAGGAGGTGGTGGTGGTGCTTGTGGAGGAGTCGGCACCGAAGTAGGAATTGGTACTGTGCCAGCTGAATCAGAAACGTTTGCCCCTAGGTGTTAGGCAAACATGGTAGCTATCGACTCCAAGCCTCGCTTGAGGCACTGCTCCAATTACTGCTCGAATTGAGCCATACGAGTTTTAGGACTCTTTAGCTCCGGTGGAGGAGGTGGAGGTGGCTGAGCCTACCTCCGAGGACGTCAACGTCTTCCACTCATCATGCAAGTGATCTAATACTTGTGCGTAATTTCAAAGATCAAATCTTAAATTCATTAGGTATACATTACCTATAACCAGACAAGCACAGACATTTGGGATGTAATTTTATCCTTATTTTCGACACTAACAGTACTAGACAACCTTCGCTCTAATATCACCTTTAACTGTAACGACCCTTGACCCTTAAAAATTGAGGGATTTTTTTTAACTTAATTTACCCATTTATTCCCTTATTCACTTAGGTTATATTCCTGTTCAGTGTCAAATCACTTTTCCTAATTCTTTATCCGTAATTATATTTAATTTCCATATTTTGACATATATGGCCGATAGAAATTTTGGCAGCATAACGGCTTATATATGAGCCTACCCAGCTGCGATTCAATTGTTTGACAATCCTAGATATCCACAACTATCAAGCATGGTTTCCAACAATCCTAGATATCCACAACTACCAAGCATACTTTCCAAATCCACATTTACAACTCAATACATCCATTTCGATTCAATACCAATCATCTTAAAACCTAATCCCAAAAATAAGATTCTTTACATTGTTTTCCTTACAAATTACATCCCAACAAAATGTTTCCAACATATGTCTGTGCATACAAATATGTCTGGTACAGGAATGTAATTGTATACCTTTCTGCGTGTACAAAAAGTATCCTAAGGTAGCTCTTTCCCACCAGCCTACGTCGTGTACGCGGTAGGTAACGCCTATAGATCACTGCAAATAGTCTGAAGGTAGAGGGGTGAGCTTTTGGGGAAAAGCCCAGTAAGATAATACTTCTAAAGCAGTTCTGATATATATAAGAGCATGTGAAATTGTTCATAGAACCAAACTTTAATGAAATACATAAATTGGCATTTCATGCATAATCATCATAAAAATCATAAAGCATGCGTGTCTTTAAAACAAATAACATGCTTAACTATTTTACAAACTTTTCATTGTTCATGAATGAGTTCTTAAAATCATCATGTTCATAAACATTTCATAAAACATATTTGTTCGTAACCAAGTATCGTAAATCTCATAAGAACACTTATTCATTCATCATAGTCGACATTGATAGTCAAATCGAGGAGAGTAGGCTATAACTAAGTCATGCGATACGTGTCATTCTCCGAGAGAGTCATCATACCTATGGCCATGGTAAGAGAGCTGTAGACTGGATCAAGGTCGTACAGCCCTTTCATAAAATATGGGTAGTATCTATCTTACTTACTTTCACTAGCACCTAGCTAGGACACGGGCACCAAAGGCACTCTCCGTGTGGGAAACATAATTGCGTGCTGCGCGGGCACGAGATACTACCGAAAACATCATCATAAACCACTAGTAGCACGACATCTTCTACACAGGTTGAGTCAAGTGCTAAAGAGGCCCTACGTACCGGCACCCAAATAGTGGAGCCGGAACACTACAAGAAGTAACCATGCATGAAGCCTATAGTCTCAAAAACATCTTTTCTTTTTCCCCTTTTCCCTTTTTCTATGCTTTTGAAATTGTCAAAAGTTTCTTTAACGATATGGATATAAAATCATAAATAAATGTAAAGCTTCCATACGTTTCATACCTTAGGAAAAGTTCATTTCATAACATGGAAGGTACTCGGGGAATATTTCTTAAAAATAAAACATGCTTCGTAAACAGTTTCACAAGTATGAAAGTATTGATAAATCATTTCAAATTATATGCTCCTTCATAAAATCTTTTATCGGTGAAACAAGAATGCATTATTAGAACTAAGTTAAATAGTACCCCTTACCTCGATTTATCGATATTTCGCGTCCGAGTAATGATGCCTCCCAGTGTCTCCCTTAGCTCCTCCTACGATTCTCCTACACCGACACTTGTATACTCAGTATCCTATTCATACGAATTGTCCGAAATGCGTCAAGATTGTAACCTATTCGTTACTACTCGTGTGTACGTGTAATTGTACATACCTAGACTATTACGTGCGTTTATATATTTTTATTACTATTATTTGCTATTATTTTTTTGTATGTACATATACTAACATACACATTCATTATATACACCCATATGTATATACACATAAATATATATATATATATATATATATATATATATATATATATATACACACATATATATATTATTATTTGTTTCCATTATTCAATATCACAAATATTTATTTATTTGTCTACTTCTCAGCTTTCCCATTTATTTTCCATATCTAATCTAATTTACATTATCATGCTTATAAACACAATCACATATATATACATGTACATTAAATATACATATATATATATATATATTACCTTTTTCTTCTCCGAATTTCCAGGTTTCCCTTTTCTTTTCATTCTTTTTTTCTTTTTTTTTCCTTTTCCTTTCTTCTCTCTCGGTTAGCCCAGCCTCAGTTTTGTCCGATCTCCTTCCTCCTCTGCCTCTCGATCCTGTTCCTAGCGTCAGTTCTATTTTAGCTCTCGGTCTGCCTCAATACAAGCTTCGATTCCAGTTCTGCTCCTTCCTCTAGGCCCTCTTGGTTTGCTTCAATCTTCCAACTGCTTCAATTTTTTTTCCTCTCGATTTGCTTCTGTTTTCCTGCCTCGACTCAGCTTTCTTCCTCTTCTCTTCTTCTTCTCCTTCCTTCCTTTCTTTTATTTTCTTTCTTCTCTTTCTCGGCTGACAGCTCCCTTCCTTCTCTTCTTTTTCTTTCCTTTCTTTTCTTTCTCTTCTTTCTTTCTCCCTCGGCTGGACAGTTTTCTTCTTCCTCTATTCTTCTTTTTTTCTTTCTTTCTTCTCTTTCTCTCCCGGCCAACCCTCCTCTTCCTTCCTTCTTTCCTTTCCTTCTTTCTTTCTTTTCCTTCTTTCTATTCTTTCCTTCTTCTCCAACCGACCGACCCTCTCTTTTTTCTTTCCTCTTTTCTTTCCTTGTTTTCCCACCCAGTTATCTCCTCTGTTTTCTTTGAAAGCCAATTCCGTACAATGCTTAATATATTTTATTAACACATATATATATATTATTAATATATATTATATTATATTTTTTTGTTTATTTCATTTCATTTCTTTTTTTATTTTTATTTGTCTCATGCTTTATATTTTTATTATTAATACTTATATATTACATACTACACATTACATAATATATATATTGTTATATATATATATATATATATATATAACAAAATTTCTTCTTTATAACTTATCCAAAAACATAATATTCATGTCTTCCATGAAATTTTTATTATTTCGAAAATGAAATATTATTGGGATTTCATCATTCCTCATAAATATCCGATATAAGTTTTTTTACATCAAAATTATTTTCGATCCCTCCATGCTTGCATTTGCTTTGTCACTCCTTGTATCCCGGGTTCCCTGTCGTTCATGGGCTTCTCGGTTCCCATACTCCTTGAGCCCTAAAACGAATATTCACACTTCTATTAAAACATATTATTTTTATTTTTATATAGTCTAACTATATACAGGAATTTTGTGGTGTTTACACAAGATTTAAGAGAAATGTTCAATTCAAAGGTTAGAACTTAGTAATTGGTTTTTAGTTTTTAAATCTAACAATTTTTTTGTGATATCTTATTCATATTACATTAAAAATTTATTCATCAATATATAGGAGTTCAAAGAGTCAAAATGGGGACAACAAAAGTCGGGACCTGCCTATGAAGCCAAAAAAATTGTTTTAGGAAATGAATTTTGGCGAAGAGCACGTGACATAACAAAAGTTTATGAGCCTTTGGTAAATGTATTGCGGCTTGTGGATAGTGATGAGAAACCAACCATGGGCTTTATTTATGAGGCTATGGATAGAGCTAAACGAGCAATTTAGGCAGATTGTCGATACTGTGAAACCTAAATCTTCTCACTATAATTGTGATTAAAGAATTTAAAAGTGACTAAGAAAACTCAGAATAATGCTTTGCAGGCCCAATTAAGACCGAGGCACTTGGATTAGTAGCGAGGGGCCCGGTGGCTCGTAATTCTAGGTAAAGCCCTAATCTTGAGATTATATTAAGAATTATATGATTATACTTGAAATGATGTCTAGGAGTGAATACTAAGTCATTGGAAGTGAAAAAGTTAGTAAAACTCGGGTTTTGTATTAAACCGAGAAAATGAGCCTAGTTAAGAAAATAAATCGGAATAAATTATAGAAATTCAAAAAATTATTCTAAGACCATGGGAAGATATTATAAGGTGAAATTAACTTGGAAAAATTAAATCAAGTGTAAATATAGAGGTTTAGGTATTTAAATGAATTTTTAAAGTGAGTTCGTGAGCTTAAACCGTTTAGCTCGATTTTGACGGAATCAAAGAAAATGGCTCGATTTTGGAAAAATGTCTTAAATAAGTGACCCCCAAATTTTTATGGGAGATACTAGAGACATGATAGAATATTAGAGAAGTGAAACTTTGAGAGAAATTGGACTAGAAATATTTTTTTGGGAATTTACAAAACAGGGCATGAAATCTGCCAGACCAAGTCAACAGACCACTCATACGAATCCTTGGATTTGATTACCTTCCTCTCATCCAACGCCTCCCATCTGCTCCAGATCATAATTTCATTAAGTCAGCGAACCAATTCCTCTGGAATCACTCAATTTGCCCAACCAGCCCGAGAGAACGAACCACTTCTTCCTCTCTTCTTCATTCCCGTAAGTGGTACTGTTTACCGAGATTGTGCAATTTTTTCAGGGCCCTTCCAGGCAGAAATAGGAAATGGCCATTACAGGAAAAACTCTTTCCCACTCGACCCTCGACAACATATAAAAAATCTAGCAAAAACAGAGCTCATTTGCTAAGGTAAAAGTCGAAGTGAAGTCCTGGACAGAAAACTGTCCTGTTCAGGTAAGTGAATTCTTTGGGATTTTGATGTAATGTGGTTGGATTTTAATATGTTTTGGGGAAAATGTGAGTTGTATAATGGATGCTTTTCTGCTATAAATAGATTAGAAGAAATGCTGGAATGTTTTGAGTGGAATAAAAATAAAAATAAAAAATAAAAATAAATAATGGAAGATGAAGATGATGAATAGTATTAATGCTAGAAATTTCTTTGGATGTTGATGATGTTAAAAGATAATGAAGAAATGAATTTTTGGGGACTGTTTAAGGATTCGGCCAGAAAGGGTAATGTGTAGTAAGGTGTATGAAGATTGTATTAAGTGAATAAATGTTAGAGAAAAATATTAAGAGACCGGTTTAAAGCTCAGTAAAATCGAAAAGTGTAAGTTTCGATAATATGGATTTTTATTAGTAGGAATGGAATATGTGGAAGTTATATTTAGGCTATTTTGATGATGGATTTGGAATTAGGATAGTAAATTTATAAAAATGGCTTAAACCGGAGCTTAAATTGACAGGAACGAGAAAAGGAACAAAGTTGACTCGAAAATGGTCATTTTTAGAAAAGTAAATGTGTATTTGAATATGTTTGAATAATAATGACCCTTACGTGATGATTGAAGTTGTTTTTGAACAGCTCGGGAACTCGACACGCTTATCGAGGTATTTTTGAGACTCGATAGAATTTCGCTACCATTAGGTGAACGAGGTAAGGGGTGTAATTTAAAATGGTAATAGTATCCTCCTTTCCCTCAAACTTGGATTTATGAAAATATTTGAGTTACGCAATATTTTAGTAAATGATCAAAATTTATACCAAACGTTCATTCTTTAGTCCAAGTTAACATTTAAACAAAACTAAGCCCAACTTTTATTGAGCCCCAGCCTTATCTTGTCATGTTTCTGAAACAGAAAGAAAGATTTATGAATTTAAATACATGAGTTTCGAGCATGTCTCCAAATCTGTGAGCATGTCTTCGATTTTGTTTCATGAACGAATTGATATGATTTTAACTTATGCACGAACTTGTTACATACTTTATGAGAAATGGAATTTGTTATATGAGCACAGTTTCTCTGTTTTATGAAAGAGTTTTCAACCGCAAAAGAGAGTTGATTTGAAAGTTTATGAATTTTTAATATGTGAGTGAGGCCCAACTAGGATGAGACTAGCCAAAAAGACCTCTTAAGTGGGGTGAGGTAGTCAAAAGGCCTAGGCCCTCACAAGGCTTATAAAGCTCAAGATAAATTTTGAAAACTCTGTTTTGAGACAAAGGCAACGTTTAATGATATACGATCGTCGGGTTCTGTGGGAGCAAAGTGCCACACAAGTCTGTGTGACTGTAGGGGCCACCCCTTGGGTCCTACAGATGCAAAGTGCCACATAGTCAATGCATAATTGTCATGCTCGCCTTTGTGGCGTATATGTTTGCTACCTGGGATGACGCTAACCAGAAAAACCTCTTAAGTGGGGTGAGGTAGTCAAAAGGCCCAGGTGTGTATGATTGCCACTTGAGATGAGGCTAGCCAAAAAGACCTCTTAAGTAGGGTGAGGTAGCCATAATGCCAGCTAACCAGAAAGACCTCTTAAGTGGGGTGAGGTAGCAAAAAAGGCCCAGCTAACTAGAAAGATCTCTTGAGGGGGCTGAGATAGCCAAAGGGCCTAGGTTCGTATGTTTTGCTGTACGACCCTGATCATGTCTACAGCCTTGCCATGGCCATGTCTATGATTTTCCCTCTACGGAAGATGAATATGTTATTTTCGTATGACGATTACATGAGCTAGCCTAGTCTCTATCCGAAACGAACTTTGTTTTAAGATTTGATTATTTGATATGTGATTTACATTCAGCAATGCTTTTGAAGTTCTGTATGAACTGAAAGATTCTGATTTCCATCTGACATGATTTCTGTTTTAAGATGTTGATGTTTCGAAATATGTTTTATACTCAGCAATGCTTTTGAAGTCTTGTATGATCTGAAAGGTTCTGATTTCTATTCGATATGATTTTTGTTTATGATATTTGATCTTTCGATACATAATTCATGCTCAGCTATGTTTTTGAAGTTCTGTATATCATGAAAGATTCTGATCGGTCTGCTAAGGTTTTCTTATTTTGAAACAGTCTCTATTAAATGTGTTTTCCGTGATATGTGTTTTGAAAGTGATGCAATATTTGTAAAGAAATGCCACCTTTTGGTATTATTAAGTACTCTGTATGTTTTAAGACACTATGATCATTTTAAATGCATTTCTTACTGGGCTTTTCCCCGAAAGCTCACCCCTTCACCTCACAGATGTGTACAGTGAAACCACAGTTGATGATTGTTGTGTAGACGACGTAGGCTGATGGATACGAGTTTCCCCAGGCTACCTTTTGTACATGCGTGAGGTATACATTTCTATCTCATTACCAGACCAGTAGTATGCACAGACATTTATTGAAAGTAATGTGTCGGGATGTAATCTGTATAAGGATAAATGAAATATTTTTAAGGATTGATTTTTGAGAGTAACTAGACGTGTTTTGGAATATGTAGAATGATTTGATGATATGACTTGGGAAGCATGTCTGATAGTTGTGGATAGCTAGGGTTGATATTGTGAGAAAATTTTCTGGTAGGTAGGCTTATATATATGTCGTTATGCTGCCGAAATTTCTATCGGCCATATAAATCCAAATGTGAAACTCAATTATAATTACGATAAAGAAGCAAGAAAATGAATTGACACTGAACAAGAATACAACCTAAGTGAATAAATGGATTAAGTTGCAAGCTGAAGTTTTTTACAAAAAAATTTAAATTTTTATAGGTCACGGGTCGTTACAAATACTCTGCTGATTATGAAGAGATTATTGACAACAGATGGATCTTCATGCATTTTGACTTGCATTCAGCTGGTAAGTAGATTAAATGTGGATGGTAATTAAAAACATTTTTATGTTTTATCATTATGTTTAAATTAGTTATATATTTATTTTTATTACTTTTAGATAATATTGTTCTGAATTGTTTTTAGGTTACTATCTTAATCCTCAATTTCAATTTGGTGTGGAGCATTCTGAAAGTGTGTTAAGAGAAACATTACAAGGGACAAAAGCAGTAATAGAAAGATTAGAACTTTCTATGGATACTCAAATCAGGATGATTAACCAGGTTAGTGTTTAATACTGTTTTATACTCTAAAATTTACTTTGTGTATTAGAAATAGAATTACTTTTTGTATTTATTTATTTGATAAATTATATTTTTTATCAATATAGTTGATATTATTTCGACAAAAAAATGAGACGTTCAGTACACCTCAGGCACAGAGAGCTTGGATACAAATGAATCCAGGTAAACAGTTAATTTATTAAAATTTATTTAATATTATTTAATTATTTTAGATGTTAAATTTATTTTAAATAATTTTATACAGCTAAATGGTAGATGATATATGGCACATGTGTTCCTGAATTACAAAAATTGGCAATTAAAGTGCTTAGTCAAACAACTTCTACATCAAATTGTGAAAGAAATTGGAGCACATTTAGCTAAATACACACTAAGGCCAGAAATAGATTGAAATATGAAAGACTTCAGAAGTTAGTATATACTTATTATAATATGAGGCTAAGGATGAGACATCAAAAAAGAATGAGTCCTGATGAGATAAACGATAATTTCAATCCTATTAGCCTTGATCATATATTCGAAGACGAAGATCCACTTTCAGAATAGTTGTAAGAGAGAAAAAGACAGTTAGATGGTCAAAATTCTGATTGGTTGCCAACAGATAATTTTGATGATGAAATGAACTATGGACAGTCACATCAATCGGAAGAAAACCTACATCAGTCAAGTACAAATCCGACAGCAACTCAGAATGATGATGATGAGGGTTCAACTCCATCTGATGCTGGTGATGGTGGTGGTGATAGTGGTGGTGATAGTGGTGGTGATGGTGGTGATCATGGTAGTAGTGCTGATTATAGTGGCGGTGCAAGAGAAAATAGGCCTTTTAGTCCACTTGGAGTAGAATATGGGCTTGCTGCAACTAGTGGATTATTCACTGATATGTTAGATTATGGAGTAAATCCATCTGTTAGATCTATTGGGGATGGAAGTCAAGATAGAGCTCAATCAAAGGGAAAAGCCAAGAAGCACCAACATGATACTTCTGGAGGCTATTCGTCTAAAAGGTCAAGTTCTAGTAATGAATCATTTGGTACTCAAGGTCATTATCTATCGAGACCATCTTTACATTTTCAACCTCCTTACGGTTATTATCCCCCACCACAAGGTTATTATCCACATTAGCCATTTCCTAATTATCGTATGCCTTATTATCCTCATATGTATCCACCGCCACAAATGTATCCACCTCAACAAATGTATCCACCTCAAATGTATCCACCCTCGCAAATGTATCAAGAACAAGGATATGGTTTGACTTTGGAACAGAGATCATAAAAACCAAATCAACGTGGCTCTGAAAGTGAAGAGGGAGAATATGATCTTCCTCGTCATTCGACTATGTGGTAATATGTAAGATTTGAAATATATGTAATTTTTATAGCGGATTGAATTTAATATGTTTTTATTCTGTTGATTATTAATTTTTGTAGAAATTCATATAGAAGAGAAAAAAAGAGAAATGTTGACATAATTAATTTATATTAAAAAAATGACAAAAATTTGGTGAAAGAATTCTTTAATATTTTAGATGAAAAATAGTTATATTAATAAGAATTAATTTAGCAATTATTGATCTCCATTTTCTACTTTTGTTATTTTTCAATTATTATAAGTAATTTTATTAAATTATAATGTTTTATTATAATCAAAAATTATGACTAAATATTTCACAAAAATATTAGATTTAAGATACATAAATTACTTTAAAAATTATAAAATAAGACTAATTATGATTATAATTGCAAATATTGCATTTTGGGATAAGTTGTGCGAAAAAAAATCACGACCACGATAGCCGTTATGACTGCGATGGTCTCCGTTATATCTGTAACCGCGACAAATGCAACGCAACCGAAAACGAGGCCGCGACTGCATTTTAAATCCCTGGTCCTACCTGTTTGCAGCTAAATTGGAGGTGTTCTTCACCTAGCTGAACAACCTAAGCACTCATATCTCACACGAAGCTCTCTGTTCCAGCTAGCAGTGTAGGATTCATGACTGTTTCAAGAGTTTTCTGGTATGTGGGAGGTGCAAAACGTGTTTGGTAAGGTTGGAAGGTAACAATATAGTCTAAAACTTATTCCTAAACAACTTATACTAACATGCAAACTGAGATTGCATATTTTTGTTGGTTGTTTGAATAAAATTTCTGGAAATGAGGGCTGTTATGCGTGGAAGACTATGGAAATGAGAATGGATGTTGCATGCAAGCCTAGAAGGGTGGTTTAGGTGGCTAGTGGCATGGCTATGAGGGGTGGCTATCGGATTTCAGCTGCTAGTTTGGGTAGTGGCGTGAGGAAGAATGAATGAAGGGTTGTTCTGGTTTCTAGCTTGGTGTAAAAACGTGTAAAGGGGAAAAATAGAAGAGGAAGACCAAAAAAATGAAATACTTATTTTCCCCTATTTATATTTTTTTGTTTTATTTTCAGATTTATACATGGTTTAGTAATTTGATAACTCAATTTGCAGATTTAATATTTCATCTACATGTTTTACTCAATTACATATATGTATAATAACATTTCATGTTTGTTTTCATACTTCTAATGTATATGTAATTACAATTTTTAAGATTTATGTTCGTACAAATTTATGAAATCTGACTTGTATCTATCATAATTATATAAACATGTTCCAAAATAATTCTATACTATATATATTTCAGATTTTGCAATTACACATAAGTATATTTTTATCTTAATGTTAGTAGTTTAATATTTCAGATTTATTATATTACATTACTAAATTAATTTGCTTCATAATTAACTTAGTTAACTTACTTAAATTGTAAGACCCGTGTTTTTATGTAGCTTGTTCCCTATGGTTTATGTATGCACAGACATTGTATTAAGTAAATTAAATCATAAGAAGAGTATTTACTTGATTTAACTGTTAGTGAAATGCTTTAACACTTATAAGCTACATAAAAGTCGAAAAAGGGCTATAAGAGCCACATGGCTAAACCGAGTGGATTTGAATCATTCTGACTGAAAAGAAGAACTTAAAATGAGAAAATATAGAGAGCTCATGAAGGAAAGTCGGTTTGATTTAGCTCGAACATAGAGAACAAGAGTAAAAGCCAAAAATGGGTAAAGCATACCTTTTTAGCGATTTAAGGTATTTAAGGTATTTAAGGTATATTTACCAATCGGAAACGGACAGAACGTAAAGACAAGAGTGTAAACCATAAAATGGGATACTTTTGAATTTTTGAGAAAAAGTCAACGTGATCAATGATTAAGGAAAAAGTCAAGTATAGTTAAGAAAAGTTGACTTTTACCACAGTTGACTAACCATGGTTAAAAATTAACCTAAGTATAGAGAAAAATTTGGCGAAAAATATTTTTAGTCAAAATACAAGATAATCATCCCTGAAAGTAAGGAAAAATTACTCGGATGGATTCCAGATTAAATTTAACGGGTAAAAATGTAATGGGCCTAAAGAGGACATTTTAAAGCCCATTAAGGTATAACGAGTGTAGATCGAATTTCTTAGGTCCATTAGACCGAATTGTTGGACCAATTGGTAGGCCAAAAATTTAGAAAATTGAAGGCCTGATGTATAGTAAAAATTTCAGTCCAAAATCCCATTAGGAAGGCCCAAACCGAGAAGCCCAAATGCTAGGCCTAAATTGACTAAAATCAAGCCCATTAGTAAAAGGTAACCATAGCCAATTTGGTAACCCTTAACTAAATCAATTCCAATCAAACTTGTTGGCTGAAAAGTAAGCTTAATGAATAAGTAATTGGCTTATAAAATCAGCCACCACGTGGTTTTCTTCAACCCATCATTCTCGGCTACACAAAGAAACCATTAAAACACATATATTCAAGCTTTCTCCCACTAGAAATCACTAGGAAAAAGGCATATTTGGAACTTTCAATCTTCATGAAAGTTGTTCCAAATTGAAAGAGAGTTAACATATGTTGGAATTGACTATCAAGGAACCATAGTGTGCAAACCGAGAGGCATCAAAGTTTTGACAAAATGTGAACGCATATACTAGGTATAATTTCAAGCTTTTAAATTCATATATGTTAATGTATGAATGATTCTAAGTAGATTGGTATATGTTTTAAGCATTGAAACACATGGAATCACTATGAACATGAATTGACCGAGAGTGAGTAGTGATAAATTGATGAATGCCTATATGATTTTAAGGCATAAATGAGTTAATGTACATGTGTTCATGATTATGGTATAGTTAGAATTAATCAATTTGATAAATTGATGGATGAATTAAGTTGGCAATCAAGGTGTTTGATAAAATGCCTAAATGAACTAAGTGAAGCTTAAGAATATTGCCAACCAAGTGTTTATGAAAATGCCTAAGTGAAATTGGCTAGCAAAGGGCGATGGACGGCATGGTGTGGTGTGACCGACACATGGGAGCTCTCGGCCAAGGCATGTGGCCAAGAGGTCCAATGGGCCAAGCCCAATTGGTTTTAGCCTAATGTGATGTAATGGGTCTCAGATAAGCCCAATAAGAGTTTGTGGGCCCCACAAGGCCAATAGGCCCAACAAAAATAAATAGTAAAATGGAAGTGGGCTTAAGGTAGAGTTAGGCGTATTAAGGTTTAATAAAGTCTATTAAGTGAAATAGACTGTGTTAAATGTGAAATACAATAGGAAAATTAAAAATAACCTGATAAATGGTTATATGCAGTTGACACGCCCAAAAGGTATATGCCCATAAGTGCACGGGTCGTACAAGTAATAATGGGATTTGAGTCCCGAGTTATCGTCCCACAGAGAAGTTGACTAGCCTAATTAACTACCGGTTAATCTTATCCTAAGTATATCCTAGCAAATTATGAGATTAAGGTGGGTGATCTACTAAGCTAGAATTGAAAATACCGAAAGCAATAAAATAATAAAACTATAAAATAAAGAAAATAAAACTGAGCAAAATTACTTACAGTGCTCAACGCAATTAAAACAAAAAACCTACAAAAAAATTAAAACAGTTAAAACTAACTAACACAATTAAAATAAAATGCAATTATGAAAATAAAGCAATAAAATTAAACTACAATTAAACTAACCTAAAATGCAATTTTAAACTACTTAATCAAAATGCAATTTAAACTAAACTAAAACTTAATGAAAATAAATACTAAATTAAAAATGCATGAAACACATTTAATCTAAATTAACTCTAAATGCATCTAAACTAAAATAAAATCCTAAAACATTTAATATAAAATTAACTACTAACTAAAAATTAATACTAAAAATTGAATTAACAAACAAAAATATTTAAACTAACCTAGCATTATAATTGACTAAACTAAATAACTAACAACTAACACATGCATGAAAATGGATTAATTGCTAGAGTGCATTAGCCAAACAAGCCTTAAGCATTTTAAACCATTCCCTCCAAACACTATTTATGCTTTATTTTGCATATTTTCATTTTCTGGTTTCCAGGTGATGGCCTCGGGTTAGTTGTCATGCGTGTCCACTGCTGCATGCTCTGCAATCTCACCAACTCTGCCTCGGGTTCATGTGCTTCCTTCATTTCCTGCACTCAACACACAGCACGACACCTTACTGCTCAGCAGATTGCGTCCACGGCATACACTGCTTCAGCAATGTCCTCGGCTCAACCAGTATCCCTCTGCTCCAACACGTCTCCAACTGTTTCGGTTTCATTCATCAGCAAGCCCCGCAACTGCTCTCGACCAGCTTCAGTCACTGATGCTGCTCTCGACATTCCTCACGATTTTGTCCTCTGCTACCTGCTACTGCTGCCCAGGTGTGTCCACCTTCCATTCTCGGCTCTGTCCTGCACTCCATGTCTCGTCTAAGTCTGCTCCTCCTGCTGGTACTGAAGGCATGTCCGGCTTCTTCTCCCGATTTGTGCTACTGCTGGTGTGCGCCACCTCTGCCCAGCTAGCAGGAAACGTTAACCTCCACGAACTGGTCCTGCACTGCCTTACTGCTGTTCCAGGCTCCAGGTGCCACGAGTGATGCAGCTGCTCTCGGTCTGCTCTGTTCCAACTGGTGTTGTTGCTCATTCCTCGCATGCCCTGCTCACTACAATTAGCCGACTCCACATCCTACTGCATATGAAAGATAAATATAAACCAATAGCAAAGATAAAAGAAAATGAACAGTAACATCATCATAAACCAGAGGCAAACAGAGGAGAATTCTCGATTTCCAGGCGTGCTGCTGTTTTCAGATTGTTTGCTACTGCTGCCTTCTCGGGTTTGTTTCCAAATAATTGTCCAAGTAGTGTTATATCTCCTATACTACTGCTGTTATGCAATGAAGAGCAGTAAACGATGAAATCCAGCAAGAAAGCAAACCGAGAATAAAAAACAAAGCAAAAACAAAACCTGAAAATGAAGGAAAAACTGAGAGCTACCACTATGAAGAATTATGCAAAACAAAACTTGAAAACAAAGGAGTTGAATATAACCAAACCGATAAGAGCAAATGGAAATGATGTTGATTGCTATCAAATAGAGATTATTCAAGTCTAAAAAAATGAATAACATAAAAACGGAATGAAAAGGAAGCTAACGAAAAAACTAAAGAAAATAAGAAAATAAATCTTGAAATTGTAGTCTCTAAATTAAACTACTCTAAGCTACCTTACATTACACTACTCCTACTCCTAAAATTACTTAACATTTTCAATTGTCATCTTTTCCTATTTATAAACACACTAGGGGTAAAATGGTAATTTTCACATCCTCGATGAGTTGGCATTTTTTTGGCCACTTGTCTTCACACCATTGGCTCCTTGAAAAGATATTTCCATGTCATCGGTCTTCTTATCCAATTGGATGTGCTAGGTGGCATGACTCGTGTTGTCCGCGTGGCTCAATCTCGATTTTAGCCCAATTTCGGTCCATTTTCTATCGAAATATTTAAAATTCATCCGGATTTAATTTATCTGCAAACATGAGAATTTTAATTAAATAAAGGGGATAATTAACAAAATAAATTGGAGATTTAAATAATTAATTAGGAAATTAAGCACACATAATTCTAAAAATATAGAATTATCACACCCCCAAACTTGAGTTTTTGCTTGTCCTCAAGCAAAACAAAATGATTGTAGGAATGACAAGTACAAAACACAATAATTTCCCTAATATCATCCTCAAAGAAAAAGTACAGACTATGAAATCAAAGATTCACAATTACAAGTTCAGCACTTAGAATTATTCAATCATAAGTCCTAACCCAAATTGGACTCCTCGTGAGTGTGTGAAAAATGTCTAAGTCACTTCACAGTACATTATCCGAATTAGATTATGCAACACAGTGAATGCAAAGTCAATGACATGTTATCATTCCCATAAGTTTGCTTTTCACTTCTCTCTCCACTAATGTAGACACACTTAACCAAAGATTAATAGGACTTCATTAAGCTTGTAATGTAAGGCTAGGGCTAAGGTATGATAAAGTCGATTTAGGTTTAATTACCCCTTATCATGCATTACTTCTAGGATCTATAATGTAAGAGCTCTAATCATTTCCCCCAAACTTATGTATTTCACTAAACATTTTTTTTTAAATACTCTTTCACTATCACTTAATACCCATATAGCTCACAATATATCCCAATGACTTTTCATGCTTTTGGGGTAAGGGATAGGAAAAAGTATTTAAGCCAAGGAAACAAAAATAAGTAGGTGTATTTACAGAGAAAAGCTTATTTGGCCCAAATGGATGACTAGGGGTAGAATATGTACAAGGATAGCTAGAAAGGCTCAAACGATCCAAAGATGGCCTAAATCATCTCCCTAATTAAGTGTGATCTAATATTTCACCTCGAGATTTGATCAAACAAATTCTAGAATATGATGCACAAAATCAACTGAACAAATGCAATCCTATGTACACATAAGCTTTCTCTAAATAAATATACCGATTCATGACATGACATGTGCATAAGATGAGGAAATCACAATCAGAATCAAGATAAATTCAAGAACTCAACTTCATGCTTTTCCTATAATCATGCTTCTCAATCAATCAAAGTCAGACTAAATCATGGGGTCATATCATCGAAATATGGGAAAACTACATGCTAAGCACTCAATCATCCCAAAATCAAGCAATTTAAGCTCATTTTATAGAAAAAATTTTGAAAATTCTTTCTCAGATTTTCAAAATTTTTTTTCCAATTTTTCCAATTTTTCTCAAAATAGCTCAAGTGATATCCCCTCCCCCAAACTTAAAGTGCACAGTATCCTCAGTGTGCAGATAATATAAGAATTTAAGATCGAGAATAGAGTACTCCCCTTTCTGATGATGATGAACAATCGAAGCTTGATTGAAAGCATAAAACTAGAAAATAAACCTGCAACACAAACAATGAAAGAAACAACAGAAAAGTAAAAAGAAAAAGAACTATATATAGAGTGAAAAGAAACACAGAACCACTTCAAATGCAACTGAAGAAGACAACACTCAGCAGCAGGGCGAAGAGTAGGAGGGTCATCCAAAGTTGTGACAAAATGTTAACAATTAAATCCTCTTGAGCCCTATCTACTTCCCTCCTTCTTTTAGATTTCCTATGCTTAAGCCTTATATTCTCCTCAATCTCCATCTTAAAACATCCTTGAGAGTCATCAGGGAGCTTCAAAGGTTTGAAAACATTAAACTTTACTTCCTGATCTTAGACTCTCATCGTTAACTCCCCCTTTTGTACATCAATTACTGTTCTACCAGTAGCTAGGAAAGGTCTACCTAGTATAATGGGGACTTCCCTGTCTTCCTCCATATCCAACATGATAAAATCCGCAGGGAAAATAAACTTGTCCACTTTTACTAAGACATCCTCAATGACCCCCTTCGGATATTTAATTGATCGATCAGCCAACTGAAGGGTCACTGTGGTAGGCTTGGCATCCCCTATTCCTAACTTCTGATAGATAGACAATGGCATTAAATTTATACCAACTCCTAAATCACACAGGGCTCTACCAAAGAATAAATTTCTAATAGTGCATGGTATGGTAAAGCTCCCGGGATCCTTGAGCTTGAAGGGTAATTTCCTCCGAATAATGGCACTACATTCCTCAGTTAAGGCCACCGTCTCATAATCTTCCAGTCTTCTCTTCCTCGAGAGGATATCCTTTAGAAACTTCACATAACTTGGCATTTGCTCTAAGGCATCTGTGAAAGGAATGTTGATGTGAAGCTTCTTAAAAACCTCAAGAAATTTAGCAAATTGTCGTTCCAACTTTTGATCTTAGAACCTTTGAAGAAAAGGTACTGGTGGTCTAACTAGTGCCAACGTAGTGGAAACATGTATAACATCAGAGGGCGAGGAAGGCTGTAAAACAGAAGAAGGTATAGATGAAGAAGTGCCTAGCTTGGATTCTTTTGCAGCTTTATCCTGATGTTCCTGCTCTTTTTGAGCTGCTTCGTTAGAACTTATGGGTTTTTCAACTATGGGCTCAACAGGATTGTACTTAACTGGTGGCTCATCTAGCTCTTTGTCGCTCCTAAGGATGATGGATTTGACATATTCTTTACCTCCCCTTTGCTTAACAGGATTAGCTTCAGTGTTACTGGGAAGGGTTCCTTGAGGACGTTGGCTAAGAGCATTTGTTATTTGTCCCACCTGAACCTCCATGTTCTTAATTGAAGCAGCTTGATTTTGGAGGATCGTTAAGAACATTTCCTCAAGCGAGGGCTTCTTCTCAGCTGCTGGTGCATGGTAGTGTTGGGGCTGCATAAGTGGTGGTGGTGGTGGTGATTGATGGAAGTGAGATGGATGATGCTGAAATTGTGGTGGGGATGGTTGATGAGGAGGGTGATACAGAAATTACGGTTGGTGGTACATGAACCGGTAGAGCTTGAAAACCAGGGAGTCCTACAGGTCTAGAGCTAGGAGTTTGTCCTTGGTTTTGGCTACAAGAGAAGTTAGGATGGTTCCTCCACCCTGGATTATAGGTGTTTGAAAAAGGGTTGTTCTGTTGCGTTTGAGAAGGGGCAACATACTGAACCGATTCTAAGTTGAGTGGACACCTATCTACAAAGTGGGTACCACTACACAGCTCGCAGGAAAGAAAAGGACTTTGGACAGAATAAATTGGATTAGGACTGGTGGGAGGATTATGTTGGGTACTGAGCGACTCTACCTTCTTTGTAAGATTAGCGATTTGAGAGGTCAAGGTAGACAGTGTGTTGAGCTCATAAATACCCGCCGGCTTCTTTGGCATTTGCCTCTCCGAGGACCATAAATAGTTGTTAGCCGCCATCTTGTCTAAAAGCTCGTAAGCTTCCTCCTCTGTTTTGCACATCAGGGCTCCACCCGCCGCAGCATCAACAATGGTCCTATTTTGGCTTGTAAGTCCGTTGTAGAAGGTTTGGACTTGCAACCACAAAGGTAGGCCATGGTGAGGGCACTTCCTAAGAAGCTCCTTATACCGTTCCCATGCTTCATAAAGAGATTCAGAGTCGTACTGGGCAAAGGAAGATATATTACTACAGAGTTAGGCCATTTTAGAGGGAGGGAAAAACTTAGATAGAAATTGATGGGCTAACTCGTCCCATGTAGAAATGGATCCTGGAGGCAGGGAGGTTAACCAGTGTCTCGCCCTATCCCTAGGTGAGAAGGGGAATAATCTAAGCCTAAGCGCATCATCAGATAATCCATTATGTTTAAACGTGTTGCACAAGTCTAAGAATTGCCCAGGGTGAGCATATGGGTCATCGTGTGGAAGCCCACTGAACTGTAAAGAGGTTTGGATCATCTGGAGGATTGCGGGCTTAATTTCAAAGTTATTTGTAGGGACAGCTGGTGGCCTACTGCCGAAATAATATCCTCTAATTGTCGGCATCGCATAATCTCCAACAGTTCTAATTTTCCTATTTTCTGCCATAGTGAATTGCAACAGAGCTAATAATTTTCTAGAGTCCTTTCGAATTTTTCTAAGAGTGTGTTCGATTTCAGGATTTAGAGGAAAGCAATCAAAACTTCTGGCTCTATGCATGCAATCATCGAAAAGTCCTTAGAATTTTTTTTTAATTTTTAAATTTTTCAATTTTTTTATTTTAATTTTCAATTAACTAATTTAGATTGAACTTCTAAATATTTACAAGCTAGAATTACACCTAAGCATAATTTCACCGATATTAACTAATGGCTAATTAAAACTTTCCCGGCAATGATGCCAAAAACTTGACACGCCCAAAAGGTATATGTCCGCAAGTGCACGGGTCGTACAAGTAATAATGGGATTTGAGTCCCGAGTTATCGTCCCACAGAGAAGTTGACTAGCCTAATTAACTATCGGTTAATCTTACCCTAAGTATATCCTAGCAAATTATGAGATTAAGGTGGGTGATCTACTAAGCTAGAATTGAAAATACCGAAAGCAATAAAATAATAAAACTATAAAATAAAGAAAATAAAACCGAGCAAAATTACTTACAGTGCTCAACGCAATTAAAATCAAAAACCTACAAAAGAAAATAAAACAGTTAAAACTAATTAACGCAATTAAAATAAAATGCAATTATGAAAATAAAGCAATAAAATTAAACTACAATTAAACTAACCTAAAATGCAATTTTAAACTACTTAATCAAAATGCAATTTAAACTAAACTAAAACTTAATGAAAATAAAGACTAAATTAAAAAATGCATGAAACACATTTAATCTAAATTAACTCTAAATGCATCTAACCTAAAATAAAATCCTAAAACATTTAATATAAAATTAACTACTAACTAAAAATTAAAACTAAAAATTGAATTAACAAACAAAAATATTTAAACTAACCTAGCATTATAATTGACTAAACTAAATAACTAACAACTAACACATGCATGAAAATGGATTAATTGCTAGAGTGTATTAGCCAAACAAGCCTTAAGCATTTTAAACCATTCCCTCCAAACACTATTCATGCTTCATTTTGCATATTTTCATTTTCTGGTTTCCAGGTGATGGCCTCGGGTTAGTTGTCATGCGTGTCCACTGCTGCATGCTCTGCAATCTCACCAACTCTGCCTCGGGTTCATGTGCTTCCTTCATTTCCTGCACTCAACACACAGCACGGCACCTTACTGCTCAGCAGGTTGCGTCCACGGCATGCACTGCTTCAACAATGTCCTCGGCCCGACCAGCATCCCTCTGCTCCAGCACGTCTCCAACTGCTTCGATTTCATTCATCAGCAAGCCTCGCAACTGCTCTCGACCTGCTTCAGTCACTGATGCTGCTCTCGGCATTCCTCACGGTTTTGTCCTCTACTGCCTGCTACTTCTGCCCAGGCGTGTCCACCTTCCATTCTCGGCTCTGTCCTGCACTCCATGTCTCGTCCAAGTCTGCTCCTCCTGCTGGTACTGAAGGCATGTTCGGCTTCTGCTCCCGATTTGTGCTACTGCTGGTGTGCGCCACCTCTGCCCAGCTAGCAAGAAACGTTAACCTCCACGAACTAGTCCTACACTGCCTTACTACTGTTCCAGGCTCCAGGTGCCACGAGTGATGCAGCTGCTCTCGGTCTGCTCTGTTCCAACTAGTGTTGCTGCTCATTCCTTGCATGCCCTGCTCACTACAATTAGCCGACTCCACATCCTATTGCATATGGAAGATAAATATAAACCAATATCAAAGACAAAAGAAAATGAATAGTAACATCATCATAAACCAGAGGCAAACAGAGGAGAATTCTCGGTTTCCAGGTGTGCTGCTGTTTTTGGATTGTTTGCTGCTGCTGCCCTCTCGGGTTTATTTCCAAATAATTGTCCAAGTAGTGCTATATCTCCTATACTACTGCTGTTATGCAATGAAGAGCAGTAAACGATGAAATCCAGCAAGAAAGCAAACCAAGAATCAAAAATAAAACAAAAACAAAACTTGAAAATGAAGGAAAAATCGAGAGCTATCACTATGAAGAATTATGCAAAACAAAACTTGAAAACAAAGGAGTTGAATATAACCAAACCGAGAAGAGCAAATGGAAATGGTGTTGATTGCTATCAAATAGAGATTATCCAAGTCTAAAAAAATGAATAACATAAAAACGGAATGAAAAGGAAGCTAACGGAAAAACTAAAGAAAATAAGAAAATAAATCTTGAAAATGTAGTCTCTATACTAAACTACTCTAAGCTACCTTACATTACACTACTCCTACTCCTAAAATTACTTAACATTTTCAATTGTCATCCTTTCCTATTTATAAACACACTAAGGGTAAAATGGTAATTTCCACATCCTTGATGAGTTGACATTTTTTTGGCCACTTGTCTTCACACCATTGGCTCCTTGAAAAGATATTTTCATGTCATCGGTCTTCTTGTCCAATTGGATGTGCTAGGTGGCATGACTTGTGTTGTCCGCGTGGCTCAATCTCGATTTAAGCCCAATTTCGATCTATTTTCTATCGAAATATTCAAAATTCATCCGGATTTAATTTATCTGGAAACATGAGAATTTTAATTAAATAAAGGGGATAATTAACAAAATAAATTGGGGATTTAAATAATTAATTAGGAAATTAAGCACACATAATTCTAAAAATATAGAATTATCAGCAGTTCTAGAGATTATTGGAGGAACTAATCGGATTACTGGATCGAATAGGGTTGAGAAAGTAAAATTTCTCGGGTGATTACAGGTAAGGGACTTTTGTGAGTAGTTAGAGATACTTGCACATATTTTCATTTGCTTTTGCATTCACTTAAAAACTCTGAGGGTCAGAGAAAGTGAATAATAATTATAGTGACTCGATAGTGGCAAATTATGATTTTGCACTTAGTTTAGAAAAAAGTCAACTTTTGGGAAAAGTTATAAAAAGCATGGAAACCACATTTATGAGTGTTTTTACTACTGTTTAGCAGAAGAGTAGGTAGATGGGCTAATGTTTTCATGGTCGATGAGAAATAGCATAATTTATAGTGCTGATTTTGATGTCTTGAAAATCATCCCTTTTTAAAGAGCCATCTATCGAATTATGTGAGAATTAATCATACTAGAGCACAACTCGCACTTGATTTAATATATTTTCCACATATATTAGTGGTGATGTATGATTTGCACTAGATTTCTATGACATGCATGATAGAGTGCTGGAGTTATTACTTGTACTCAGTTATATATGATTTATGCATGATAGAGTGTTAGAGCGATTAGCTCGTACTCGAATCTTAGATGAGATGCATGACAGAGTGCTAGAGAGTTGCTCGTACTCGATTCTTCATGATTTATACATGACATAGTACTTGACTGATTTGCTCGTACTTGATTTGATGAGTTTTATGCAAAGCATGGTACTTGAGCGTTTGCTCGCACTTGATTTGATACATGAACTATGCATGACCTAGTGCTGGAGGTTTACTTGCACTAGAGTTTGAGTTTGTGATGTGAAACATTGTTTGACCAGAGTGTCGACTGAGAGTCATGCTCAAAGGCGTGCACTGTAGTTTTATATGATATATAGACATGTTGAAAAACCATGCTGATTTCCTTGTGTAGACTGAGTGTCAAACTGTTAGATGTTCGTATGTGGATTTAAAGATGTGGTATTGATTATCCATTGAGATAGGGTCCACGAGTGTACTTTGTACCGTGCGAGTGGCATGGAGTACACTGTACCGTGTGTTGTTGTGTTGTTGTGGAGTTGAGGAGTTTATAGTTGGCGGTTGCGATGGACTGACCCCCCTCTCGTTGCAGCAGTGATGCCCCGCACACCGAGATCTGTGTAGCCTGGGATCACAATTATAGGATATGGCTATAATCTAGGATATTATTGGATTTCACCATAGAGTCTTACATGATATATCACTTGATTGATTTTATGATACACAGATAGACCTGAGGGATGAGTTGAAATCCGATTGTTGTGTTGTGAATGATTTAAATGCCATATTTACTGTGATTTGAATATAAATGGCATGATTTCTCTAAAGGCATTGTGAAATTATAAAGATGCATTGTTTTGCACTAAATGCCTACATTTGAAAACGAAGCATGATTTCTGTACATGGGATTTAATCTGTACAAGTATATGTATATATTTTAAAGACATGCGTTTAAACTGAGTTAAGAAAATGATGTTTTCGAGGCATAGCATTATTTTGAGTAGATAGTGTAGATGTCTACTTGCTTGCCTGATTTCCTTACTGAGTTGTGAGCTCACCCCTTTTTTTTACACCTCTCTACAGAGCATCTGCAGTAGAGCAATTACGAGAGAGAGATAGTTTTCCTGTTGTCCACTGTCATTTTCTATCGATCGACAGGTAAACATATTTTGTACGGTTTTTTATCTAAACATATGAACAACATAGTGATGTAAACGATGCATATTATGGGGGAATGTATTTATATTAGATTTTATACGAGCTCACTTATATTATAAAAGAAATTACAGTCAGTAGATAGTATATTGACATGTATGTATGATAATGAATGATATGGTAAGAGAGGATGCTAAAATCGAATCACAGCCCAACTGGTGATGAGAAACAAGGTAAGTAAAAAGAGAAAAATTTGTAGTGGTTTTGGTTAAGTCACAGAGGGTCGTGGTAGAATGGTATCAGAGCAGAGTTGGTTTGATGTGAGTCAGTGTTATTAACTAGGAAAGTATACATCCCCATAGTATTATGCTCTGTTTAGATACAACTGTGTATACCAGATGGGAAATAGACTAATTAATGATTGTGAATGCAGGAATCGAGCCTATATGGCGAATACTCGCAGTGGTAGAGGGACTAGAGGTAAGGCTCGAGGTTGTAGTGATAAGCCTGAGAGCCGAGATACCACTGAGTCATTACCTATCGATGAGACTCCAGGTACTACTGAGGTACTAGAGAGTGCTGAGGCACGCTTCACGAGGTTAAAGCGTAGCCTAGAGACGATAGTGGAGATGTTGGCACATACGATGCCAGGTAGATAGGGGCAGGATGTAGGAACTGCGACTTGATAGGTAGTTGCACCTGACACACCTGTACAGCCTACACATGTTCCATAGCCTATAGATACTTCTACACCCCCACCAGCTCAGGATACGCTTGTTGCTCCGCGACAACGTAGTAGTGTTTTGGGGTACGGATGTGAGCTGGATCGATTGCGACAGTTCCAGAAGTTTAGACCTCTATCTTTTAGTGAGGTCAAGGACCCAGTTGCTACTGAGGAGTGGATTGGAGAGATGGAGAAGATATATGGATTCTTCGAGTGTACGACATCGGAGATGGTCGCATTTGCTGCGTTCCTACTGAAGGGATCTGCAGAGCATTGGTGGAAGTCCACCAGACCCATATTGAGAGCCCGACATACTGATATTAGTTGGAAGATATTTTTGGATGCTTTTAAGAGGCAGTTTGTTCCAGATATAACGCAACAAAAACTGCAGGCTGAGTTTTTGAGGCTAAACCAGGGGAGTTTGTCAGTGGATGAGTATGAGACTAGATTCTTATCCCTGGGAAGATACGACCCTGACACCATGTATAGTGAGACCAAGAAGGTCCACAGATTTATTGATGGACTGAGATCGGCACTACGGCCTAGATTAGTCCCATTGGATATAGCTACATATGAGGAGGCAGTGCGCAGGGCGCAACTGTGCGAGCAGGACTATGAGAGGAATGCTTTCGAGTTTAGAATGTTTAGTCGGAGCTGAGATAGAGAGAGGAAGAGGACGACTAGAGATAGATGTTTCAGTTATTGATGAGGGAGGAGACTCTTCGATAAGAGACCACAAATTGAGGAGGCACGAGAGAGACCTATTAGATCTCCTGCTTATTCGGCTATAGCTCTAGCGAAGGGTATTGTCATAGGAGGACAGAGGCCTACTACTGATCAGTGCAGTAGATACGATAGACATCATGGAGGTAGACCTTGCCTGATGACTCCTATTGTGTGTTTTCGATGTGGGAAACCAGGGCATATTGCTAGAGCTTGCCCGGAGATGGTTGAGACTGCTCCATTGAATGACAAGGAGCCAGAGAGAGCTCCAGTTGATACTTCTACTTCGAGGAGGAGAGCGACAACAGAGGAGAAGGGGAAGCAAGTGATTGGTCGAGGGCGCGTACATGCTTTGGACCAAGGCACAACTGATGCTTCATCGGATGTGATATAAGGTAACATCCTGATTTATGATATTGAAGCATATGTTTTATTTGATCATGGTGCCACGCATTCCTTTGTATCGCCTTCATTTGCATGTAAATTAGCAAGACATGTAGAGCGTACACCTTTAAGTATGATAATGTTGATTAGTACGCCTATGAATAACAATCAGCTTGTAGAGTATGTATTTAATGATTGCAAGTTGAAAGTAGGGGAAAAGAATATGACAACCAATCTAATATTGCTAAGTATAAGCGATTTTGATGTAATATTAGGAATGGACTGGTTGTCTACAAACCATGCTGTGTTAGATTGTTATGCTAAGACAGTTATGTTTCCTAACCCTGAAAAATATGTTGTAAAGTTTCAGAAAAGAAATGAAAATAATAGTTACTATTAAAAATAAACAATATGATATGTTGACTTAGAAAAATCGATATGTTGAAGGTTTTATTGCATACGTGGTTGATACGGATAAGGCACATCCGAAGTGGGCAAATATTCCTGTGGTTAGTGAGTACCCAGATGTCTTTCCAGATGAATTGCCAAGGTTGCCACCAGAAAGAGAAATATAATTCTATATAGATTTGATGCCTGGTATTGAGCCTATATCGAAACCACCGTACCGCATGACTTTAGTTGAGCAGGAGGAGCTTAAGAGACAGTTGCAAGAGCTGTTAGATAAGGGGTTCATCAGATTGAGTGTTTTGCCTTGGGGAGCATCGGTTTTGTTTGTTAAGAAGAAGGATGGAAGCTTCCGATTGTGTATTGACTACAGATTGTTGAATAAGGCTACCATCAAGAATAGGTATCCCCTTCCACGCATTGACGACTTGTTGGATCAGCTTCGAGGAGCACAGGTCTTTTCCAAGATTGATCTGAGGTCTGGGTATCATCAGCTGAGAGTTCGGAGTGGAGATGTACCGAGATAACTTTTCAAACCCGATATGGCCATTATGAGTTCTTGGTTATACCATTCGAATTGATGAATGCTCCTGCGGCTTTTAAGGCTTTGATGAACGATGTATTCAAGCCATACATGGATCAGTTTGTTATCGTCTTTATCGATGACATTTTAGTGTACTTGAAGTCTCAAGGGGAGCATAAGTAGCACCTAAGGATCGTATTACAGACTCTTCGAGAGAAGGAGTTGTACGTTAAACTCAGTAAGTGTGACTTCTAGTTAGAGGAGATCTCATTTTTTGGACACGTTGTGTCGAAAGATGGTGTATCAGTAGATCCATCCAAGATAGAAGCGGTAGTTCAGTGGAAACAGTCAAGGACAGTTACTGAGATTAAAAGTTTCTTGGGTTTAGCAGGATATTATCGAAGATTTGTTGAGGGATTTTCAAAGTTAGCTACTCCGTTGACACATGTCACTTGAAAGAGTGTACCGTTCGTGTGGAACGAGGATTGTGAGAAGAGTTTTTAGGAGTTGAAGCATCATTTGACCACTGCTCTGGTTCTCACTATCCCTACCAGCTCATTAGGATTTACAATGTATACCGATGCTTCGCATCAGGGGCTGGGCTGTGTATTGATGCAGGATGGGAGGTAGTTGCTTATGGATCCAGACAGTTGAAGGACCATGAGAAGAACTATCCGAGCCATGATTTGGAGTTAGCGGCAGTAGTGTTTACATTGAAGGTATGGCGCCACTACTTGCATGGTGAGAAGTTTCAGATTTTTACTGACCACAAAAGCCTCAAGTATCTGTTCTCGCGGAAGGAATTAAACATGAGACAGAGAAGATGTCTAAAGCATCTGAAGGACTATGATTGTGAGATACTTTATCATCCGGGTAAGGCTAATATTGTAGCTAACGCTTTGAGTAGGAAGAGCCTAGGGATGGTATCGTATATGATAGTTAGGGAACACGAGCTATTGGAACAGTTTGTCAGCCTCAGTTTGAGTGTTATGCCTTCTGACATGGATACAGGCTATGTGATAGCTAGTCTACGTTTGGAGCCGGATCTGTTGGACAGGATCAGACAGGCTCAACAGATTGATCCATATTGTGTCGAGATGACTAGTCAGATATAGAAGGGCACGATAACTAATTTTAAGTTGAGATCTGATAGATTGCTGAGGTTCAGAGGTAGATTGTACGTTCTCGATGACCCAGAACTAAGGAGATTGATATTGGTAGAAGCTCATTCATCGAGGTACACGTTACATCCAGGGAGTAACAAGATGTATTAGAACCTCCAGAAGGTGTACTGGTGGTCAAGTATGAAGAAAGACGTGGCAGAGTTTGTGGCAAGATGTCTCGTATATTAGCAGGTAAAGGTAGAGCATCAGAAACCTGCAGGATTATTGCAGCCTCTACCTATACCGACATGGAAATGAGAGTATATCACCATGGATTTCGTGATGGGTTTACTGAGGACTTGCATGTATCACGATGCTATATGGGTGATTGTTGACAAACTAACGAAGTTAGCCCACTTCCTAGCTATGAGAGATACCGATGCTCTGAGTTCATTAGTAGAGCTATATGTACGCGAGGTAGGAGGTTACATGGTGTACCAGTGAGCATAGTCTCTGATAGGGATTCCCGCTTCACTTCCCACTTTTGGGAACATTTTCAGGAAGCCATGGGAACCCAGTTGAGTTTGAGCACTGCTTTCCATCCTCAGACAGATGGTCAATCAGAGAGGACCATACAGACTCTAGAGGACATGTTGAAAGCATGTGTGCTAGATTTTAGAGGCTCTTGGGAAGATCACTTGCCACTAGTCGAATTCGCCTACAACAATAGTTATCATGCGAGTATCGGGATGGCACCTATGAGGCTTTATATGGCTGTAGATGTCGTTCCCCTATCGAATGGGAAGAAGTGGGTGACGAAAAGATTTTCGCTCCTGACTTAGTTACACAAGCCTTTGAGGATGTCCGTTTGATTATTGAGAGACTGAGGACAGCTCAGAGCAGAAAGAAGAGTTACGTTGATAAGAGACGGAGACCACTAGAGTTTACAGTTGGTGAATCAGTGTTTCTGAAAGTTTCTCCTTCCAAGGGTATAGCGAGATTTAGAAATAGAGGAAAGCTAAGTCCTCGCTACATTAGACCCTTTGAGATACTTGATCGAGTGGGAGATAAGACCTATAGGTTGGCGTTGCCACCAAACTTATCAGGTGTACATAACGTCTTCCACATTTTGATGCTTCGGAAGTATCACCTGGATCCGACACATGCGATTAGTTATGAGCCATTGGAGCTCGGAGAGGACATGTCATATGTTGAGAGACCGATTTGGATACAGGATAGGAAGGAGAAGGTCTTGAGATCGAAGACTATCAGATTAGTGAAGGTTCTCTGGCAGCATCACACTTTCGAGGAGGCTACTTGGGAGTTAGAAAGTCTGATGCGAGAGAAGCTCCCCCATCTGTTTGGTGACTGACTTGGTTCTAATTTGGAGGACCAAATTTTCTTAGTTGGGGAGGATTGTAAGACCCGTTTTTTTATGTAGCTTGTTCCTTATGGTTTATGTATGTACAAACATTATATTAAGTAAATTAAATCATAAGAAGTGTATTTACTTGATTTAAGTGTTAGCGAAATGCTTTAACACTTATAAGCTACATAAAAGGGTATAAGAGCCACATTGCTCAAACCGAGTGGATCTAAATCATTCTGGCTGAAAAGAAGAACTTAAAATGAGAAACTATAGAGAGTTCATGAAGGAAAGTCGGTTTGATTTAGTCTCGAACACAGAGAACAAGAGTAAAAGCCAAAATGGGGTAAAACAGACCTTTTTAGCGGTTTAAGGTATGTAAGGTATTTAAGGTATATTTACCTATCAAAAATGGCTAGAATGTAAAAACAAGTGTAAACCATAAAATGGGACACTTTCAGATTTTTGATAAAAAGTCAACGTAGTCAATGATAAAGGAAAAAGTCAACTATTGTTAAGAAAAGTGAACTTTTACCACAGTTGACTAACATGGTTAAAAATTAACCTATGTATGGAAAAAATTTGGAGAAAAATATTTTTGGCCAAAATACAAGATAATCATCCTCTGAAGTAAGGAAAATTTGTTCGGATGGATTCCAGACTAAATTTAATGGGTAAAAACGTAATGGGCCCAAAGTGGACATTTTAAAGCCCATTAAGGTATAACGAGTGTAGATCAAATTTCTTAGGTCCATTAGATCGAATTGTTGGACCGATTGGTAGGCCAAATAATTAGACAATTTAAGGCCCGATGTATAGTAAAAATTTCAGCTCGAAAGCCCATTAGGAAGGCCCAAACCAAGAAGCCCAAATGCTAGGCCCAAATTGACTAAAATCAAGCCCATTAGTAAAAGGTAACCATAGCCAATTTGGTAACCATTAACTAAATCAATTCCATTCAAACTTGTTGGCTGAAAAGTAAGGCTTAATGACTAAGTAATTGGCTTATAAAATCATCCACCGCATGGTTTTCTTCAACCCATCATTCTCGACTACACAAAGAAACCATTAAAACACATATATTCAAGCTTTCTCTCACTAGAAATCACTAGGAAAAAGGCATATTTGGAACTTTCAATCTTCATAAAAGTTGTTCCAAATTGAAAGAGGGTTAACATATGTTGGAATTGGCTATCAAAGAGCCATAGTGTGCAAACCGAGAGGCATCAAAGTTTTGGCCAAGTGTGAACGCATATACTAGGTATAAGTTCAAGCTTTTAATTTCATATATGTTAATGTATGAATGATTCTAAGTACATTGGTATATGTTTTAAGCATTAAAACACATGGAATCACTATGAACATGAATTGGCCGAGAGTGAGTAGTGATAAATTGATGAATGCCCATATGATTTGAAGGCATAAATGAGTTAATGTACATGTGTTCATGATTATGGTATAGTTAGAATTAATCAATTTGATAAATTGATGGATGAATCAACTTGGCAATCAAGGTGTTTGATAAAATGTCTAAATGAACTAAGTGAAGTTTAGGAACATTGACAACCAAGTGTTTGTGAAAATGCCTAAGTGAAATTGACTAGCAAATGGCCATGGACAGCATGGTGTGGTGTGACCGACGGCATAGGAGCTCGGCCAAGGCATGTGGCCGAGAGGTCCAATGGGCCAAGCCCAATTGATTTCAGTCCAATGTGATGTAATGGGTCTCGGATAAGTCCAATAAGAGATGGTGGACCCCACAAGTCCAATAGGCCCAACGAAAATGAATAGTAAAATGGAAATGGGCTTAAGGTAGAGTTGGGCCCATTAAGGTTTAATAAAGCCCATTAAGTGAAATAGACAGTATTAAATGTGAAATACAGTAGGAAAAGTAAAATTAACCTGATAAATGGTTATATGCAGCTCCAGAGATTATTAGAGGGGCTAATTGGATTGCTGGATCGAACAGCGTTAAGAAAGTAAAATTTCTCGAGTGATTGCAGGTAAGGGACTTTTGTAAGTAGTTAGAGATACTTACAAATATTTTTGACTACTTTTGTATTCACTTAAAAACTCTGAGGGTCAGAGAAAGTGAATAATAATTATAGTGACCCGATAGTAGCAAATTACGATTTTGCCTTTAGTTAGGAAAAAAGTCAACTTTTGAAAAAAGTTGTAAAAAGCATGGAAACCACATTTATGAGTGTTTTTACTACTGTTTAGCAGAAAAGTAGGTAAATGGGCTAGTGTTTTCATGGTTGATGAGAAATAGCACAATTTATAGTGCTGATTTTGATGTCTTGAAAATCATCCCTTTTTAAAGAGCAATCTATCGAATTATGTGAGAATAAATCGTGCTAGAGCACAGCTCGCACTTGATTTTATATATTTTTCACATATATTAGTGTTGATGTATGATTCGTACTAGATTTCCATGACATGCATGATAAAGTGCTGAAGTTATTACCCGTACTCAGTTTTATATGATTTATGCATGATAGAGTGTTGGAGCGATTAGCTCGTACTCGAATTTTACATGAGATGCATGACAGAGTGCTAGAGCATTACTCGTACTCGATTCTTCATGATTTATACATGACATAGTACTTGAGCGATTTGCTCGTACTTGATTTGATAAGTTTTGTGCATAGCATGATACTAGAGCAATTGCTCGTACTTGATTTGATACACGAACTATGCATGACCTAGTACTGGAAGTTTACTTGCACTAGAGTTTGAGTTTGTGATGTGAAACAGTGTTTGAGCGGAGTGTCGACTGAGAGTCACACTCAAAGGCGCGCACTATAGTTTTATGTGATATATAGACATGTTGAAAAACCATGTTGATTTCCTCGTGTAGACTGAGTGTCACACAGTGAGATATTCGCATGTGGATTTGGAGACATGGTATTGATTACCCATTGAGATAAGGTCCACGAGTGTACGTTGTACCGTGCGAGTGGCATGGAGTACACTGTACCGTGTGTTGTTGTGTTGTTGTGGAGTTGAGGAGTTTATAGCTGGCGATTGTGATAGACTGACCCCCCTCCCGTTGCAGCAGTGATGCCCCGCACACCGAGATTTGTGTAGCCTGGGATCACCATTATAGGATGTGGCCATAGTCCAAGATATTATTGCATTTCACCACAGAGTCTCACATGATATATCACTTGATTGATTTTATGATACGAATAGACCTGAGGGATGGGTTGGAATCCGATTGTTGTGTTGCGAATGATTTAAATGCCATATTTACTGTGATTTAAATATAAATGGCATGATTTCTTTAAAGGCATTGTGAAATTATAAAGATGCATTGTTTTGCACTAAATGTCTACATTTGACAACTAGGCATGATTTCTTTACATGAGATTTAATCTTTACAAGTATATGTATATATTTTAAAGACATGCTTTTAAACTAAGTCAAGGATATGATGTTTTCGAGGCATAGCATTATTTTGAGTAGATAGTGTAGATGTCTACTTGCTTGCCTGATTTCCTTACTGAGCTGTGAGCTCACCTGTCACGACCCTCAACTTACCAAAAATCAGTGCAAATTTTTTCTCTTTTCATACATTATTTATTTTTCGTCCTTACCTTACCTCGATTGTGATAAGCTACTCTCTCAATAGTTGGGTTGTGTGTTAATGTCTACCTCGTCCAACCATTACAATTTAATTTTTGCAATATTATTTATAAGTAAACACTTGTATAAATAAATCAGAGTTGTTGTTTACATGTGTTTACATTACTTTACATCCTGAATGATTACATTCAAAATGCTACTATGCTATAGAAGGTTTAGATACAAAATTCTACAAGTGTGTATACCTTTAGTGATGGGATGCAGCAGATACCAACAAGGGAACACCTCCAATCGCTCATAATCTATACTCAAAGGTCTATAGAGAGGGGAAAATAAAAGGGGTGAGCAAACAACACGCTCAGTAAGGCAATCATGCACCTACAAATAAATATAGAAGTAAGGCACCATGTTTGAAAGGAACTTTAGCCTACCCGCCCTGAAAGACCCCCTTATCAGGATCCAATCTAAAAATAAAAAGGGCATACTCTCATTTTTTTGTTTGTAGCCTTTTGGTGACATGGTCGAGCGGTAAGGCGGGGGATTGCAAATCCCTTATTCCCCAGTTCAAATTTGGGTGTCGCTTGATCAACAAAAAACTCGAAATCCTATATTTCGTTTTGCTTTTGCTGATATAACTCGACAAATTTTCTTTAGTATGTAGATACTGCACTATCTACGTGATCGTGATGCCATGCTCAAAACCACACAATTCTTATTCACATCTCAAAAGCATTATTTCGTGCTTGTGTTAATGGCATGTAAAGCAAATCATGCTATTTAGTTCAATGCACAAATCAAATTCAAAGCATGGCATAAATCATCATGCGTATTTCACAAATAAGGCATGAAAAATCATCATGCATCAGTGCATTTTAAAGCCATTATCATACTTTCTCATCTCATAAAATCAACACTGATCAGGACTCAGCCTTTCCCTTAGACTATCCTGACCCACAAAGCATTTCAAACATGGATTCATTCATAAAACAATAGACATGTGAGTTAGGCAATATAATAAGGGAAATATCCTTTAGGACTATGGCCATATCCTGTGATCCCAGGCTACACTGAACGGGTGTTCGGGGTATCACCACTATCTGCTTCCTCACGGGAGGTGGGTCATGTCCAGCCCATCGATCCATAGCAGATCTAAACATCGTTCGAAGATGGTATATCACAATCTCAACACGGTACAACGTACTCCATGCTACCTGCACGGTACATCGTACTCCATGGACCCATATCAATACATCAGATCACGCCACATCTCAAAATGCACGTGCGAACCTCTTTAATCGGTGCGACACCCAATCTACCCGAAGTTCCTAGCATGGCTATCAACATGTCAAAACCCACGTGCGAGTAATCTCAAGCACGACAACAAGTATGGTGGACATCTAATGCGAGGTACGCTCCAGCACCATATTAAAACTAGTATAAAGTTTGTGCGAGCTCAACTCTAGCACAACATCATAGAAATCCATGTGAAAACTAGTGCGAGCTAAGCTCCAGCACTCATGCATGTGAAAACATATCAAATCTCGTGCGAGTCATGCTCTAGCATGCTTTCATTCTCACGAAAACCATGTAGGTGGCTCAATTCTTTGCAAAACATGGTTATCAACCAAATCAAATCATTTCTTTTGTAAATAATTTCAAATGTCAGCCAACCTACCAATCACTTGCTAAAAAGTAACAAAATAAGGTTTTCAAAGCATCATGCTTTTGTTTTCATGGACATTTCTTAAAACCCAGCTCTTTTCCCTTCAATCCCCTAATTTCATTTCCTAGTATCACACGCACTCTGGCAAAACATTACGCGTCCAAATTGCACACAGATGTCTCTAAGAGTCCACACAATTCCCTTTCCTCGATTTACTCGGGGTGCGACTCTCTTCCTCTTAGTTTTTCACGTTTTTGGCTTAGCTTTCTCTGGTGTATCCTTGGAAGCTGTAATTCATTCATCAAACACTTGAGTTAGTGTTGCTAACTCTCATTCAACTATGCATTTGACCTAATGCCTTAAATACTTATTTTACCCTTTTTGGGTAAGTCTCAACAATTCATTCCATAACGCCATCTTAAACTCATACTTACAACACCATTATCACCTTAAAATATCTCATTCATCATTAATACCTCTACATTTCACTTTCTCACACTAACCTATTTCTAGGTTACAATTATTCCATGGCATTCTAGGTAGCTTTACCATTAATAAGCACACCAATCAACTCCAAAATCAATAACTAAACAAATGTACTTGGATTAGTGCACTAGAAACTCACCTCTTTGGATTTCCTCCTTACTCCAAATGGAAATGCCCTTGTTCCATAAATCTAACAAATAGGGAAATGCCTCCAAGCTATGTTGTTCTTCTCCTTCATGTGAACAACTTTTTGTCTAATAGCCTTCCCTCAAATCTTCTTGAAAATGGGTGGATTTAGAGAGAGAAAAACTAGGTTGTTGGATTGAAAATGGTAAAGTGAGATTGTTTCTCGAAATCTGCAGATCCAACTGCTCCTATTTATAGATTTAGCTTGGTGAGATTGATCTGCCTTGGGTGGAGATAGATCTGATCCTCTTAAAATTCATCTTTTTCACGACATTTGAAGGCAGGAGATCGATCCGTTGAGGGTTTAGGATCGATCTGTCTCAGGTAGAAAGTTAAGGAGATCGATCTGGCTAGGGAGGAGATTGATCTGCTCCATCCTGAGAGCTAAGGAAATCGATCTGCTTACCTTAAAATCGATCTTCTCTTTACAGAATGTTTAGCAAATCGATCTGGCTCCATTGGAGATCGATCTGCACTGTTCTTGTTGTTCAAACAAGAGCATTTTGGCTCTTCCAAATCGATCTCTCATCCTATGAGGTCGATCTAGCATTCATATTTTCTAGATTTTGCTACAGTTTTCTGCAGAAACTTACACCAAAACATCCTTAATTTGCTGCCATAGTCATTTCCATCTAGCTACCTTTAAGACTTGAAAATGGTATCCATTCATACTTTACACACATTAAAACTTGTGTGAAATCTTTGTATAACCAAAGGTATATAATATAAACTAAATGGAAGTGCACAACTCATGCAATCTTCATTCCATTTTACCATGCCACTCAAAATTCAATATATTTACATTCCACTTATGAAAATGTCCTTCTTACACTCGTTATACACTTTAAAACTTGTGTGTATTCATTTCGTAATAAATATACACATATACAAGGTTATACATATATGGGGTCTCACATTCTCCCTCACTTAAAAAATTTGGTCCTCCAAATTGGAACCAATCACTCTGTGAACAACTCGGGATACCTCTCCTAAATCAAACTTTCCAATTCCCAAGTGGCCTCTTCCACCGCGTGATGTTGCCAAAGAACTTTCACCAAGGGAATTATCTTTGTCCTCAACACTTTCTCTTTTCTATCCAATATACGAACCGGCTTTTCAACGTACGCCATGCTTTCATTTAACTTCAACGGTTCATATCTTATCACATGCGTCGGGTACGGGTGATACTTATGTAACATGGATATGTGGAAGACGTTATGTACACTTGCCAACTCTGGTGGTAATGCCAACCTATAAACCTTATCTCCCACTCTCTCCAGAATCTCGAAGGGTTCGATATACCTAGGGCTTAACTTGCCCTTCTTACCAAATCTCATAATACCCTTCGAAGGAGAAACCTTCAAAAACACTGACTCACTCACATTAAACTCTAGTGGTCTCTGTCTCCTGTCAGCATAACTCTTTTTTCTGCTCTGAGCTGTCCGTAACCTCTCACAAATCAATTGGACATCCTCATAGGCTTGTATAACCAAGTCAGGAGCAAAGATCTGTCTGTCACCAATCTCTTCCCATCTAATAGGGGAATGACATCTACGCCCATACAATACCTCATATGGTGCCATCTCGATACTCGCATGGAAACTATTATTATAGGCAAACTATGCGAGTGGCAAATGGTCATCATAGGAGCCTCCAAAATCCAATGTACATGCTTTCAACATATCCTCCAGGGTTTGTATAGTCTTTTCTAACTAACCATCTGTCTAAGGATAAAACACGATGCTAAAACTCAACTGGGTCCACATCGCTTCCAGAAAATGTTCCCAGAAGTAGGAAGTGAAGCGGGCATCGTGATTAGAAACAACGCTCATTGGAATTCCATGTAGCCTCACTATCTTGCGCACATACAAGTGCACTATCTAGCTTAGAGTATCGATAGCTCTCACAGCTAGAAAATGGGCTGACTTCGTCAACCGATCCACAATCACCTATATAGCATCATGACCTCTACGGATCCTCGGTAACCTATCACAAAATTCGTGGTGACGTGCTTGCACTTCCAAGTCGATATTGATAGAGGCTACAATAACCCTCCAGGCTTCTAATGCTCTACCTTCACTGCTGACAAACGAGTCACTTAACGACATATTCAGTAATGTCTTTCTTCATCCCAGACCACAAATAAACTTTTTGCAGGTTTTGATACATCTTAGTACTCCCTGGATGTATCGTATACCTTGATGAGTGAGCCTCTGTCAAGATCAATTTCCTTATCTCTGGATCATTGGGAACACACATCTTACCTCTGAACCTCAACAATCCATCTGAACTCAATTCAAAGTCTGTCTCTATACCCCTCTGTATCTGCCCGACAATATCGCTGCACTGCTGATCAATTCGTAAAGCCTGTCAAATTTAATCTACTAGATCCGGTTCCAATTGTAGGCTAGCTATCATAAAGCCACTATCAGTGTCAGGCGAGGTCATATCCAAACTAAGGTTCATGAACTGTTCTAATAGCTCGTGTTCCCTAATCATCATATATGACATCAACCCAAGATGTTTTTTACTCAATTCATCAGCAACTACATTTGCTTTACCCAGGTGGTACAAGATCTCACAATCATAATCCTTTAAAAGCTCGAGCCATCTCCTCTGTCTTATGTTTAACTCTTTCTACGAGAACAAGTAGTTAAGGCTCTTATGATCTTGTAAACCTGAAATCTCTCACCATAGAGATAGTGGTGCCATATTTTCAATGCAAACACTATGGCCGCTAACTCCAAATCATGGGTCGGGTAGTTCCTCTCATGATCCTTAAACTGTCTCGATGCATAGGCTACTACTTTCCCATCCTACATCAATACACAGCCCAGTCTTTGGTGTGATGCATCCGTATACATCGAGAAACCTCTTGAGCTGGTAGGAATAGTGAGAATCAGAGCTGTGGTTAATCTCCTTTTCAACTCCTGAAAACTTTCCTCACATCTATCATCCCACACAAACTCCACATTCTTTCTCATGAGACGTGTCAACGGAATAGCTAATCTTGAGAACCCCTCCACAAACCTTTGATAATATCCAACTAAACTCAGGAAACTTCTGATCTCTGTCACTGTCTAGGGTCTCTGCCAATGTATCACCACCTCAATCTATGACGGATCCACTGACACACCATCCTTAGATACTATATGACCAAGAAAAGAGATTTGTTCCAACCAAAAATTGCACTTACTGAGTTTAGCGTACAACTTCTTCTCTCGGAGGGTCTGTAGCACTATCCTTAGATGTTGTTCATGCTCCTCACTAGATCTTGAGTATAGCAGTATATCATCTATAAACACAATAACAAATCGTTCTAAATACTGGTGAAATACCTCATTCATCAACGACATAAAAGCTGCGAGAGCATTTGTCAACCCGAATGGCATAACCATAAACTCATAATGCCTAAACCGGGTGCGAAAAGCTATCTTGGCTACATCTCCACTCCGTATCTTCAACTGATGGTACCCAGATCTTAGACCTATCTTGGAATAGACCTGCGCTGCCCTAAGCTGATCCAACAAGTCATCGATGCGTGGAATGAGGTACTTATTCTTGATGGTGGCCTTATTTAATAACCGGTAATCTATACACAGTCGGAGGCCTCCATCCTTCTTCCTTACAAACAGAATCGGTGCTCCCTAATGTGAGACGCTCGACTTGATGAGGCCCTTCTCCAGCAATTCCTGTAACTATTTTCTTAATTCTTCCAACTCAACTAAAGCCATTTTGTACGGTGGCTTGGATATCGGCTCTGTACTAGGTGTCAAATCTATAAAAAAAATTCCATTTCTCTATCTGGAGGTAACCTTGGTAATTCATCAGGGAAGACAGCTGGGAATTCCTTGACCACTAGGATGTCTATCAACTCTGGACATGCCTTATCCGTCTCAATCACACAAGCAATGAACCCTTCACATTATTCTTTCCACCGTTAGTAACACAAATAATCACATTTATACATACAATTGATAAACGGATTCATCTCTAAAGTATTATGAATTAAAATCATACTCTTTTATTTACATTAACCATATCCTTCATTTCATTTCATTTCACAAAACTTACAATGAGATTTTCTATCTCTGGAAAAGTCAGTGTCTTAGCACTACAATCCATAACGACATGGTTCGCAGCTAGCTAATCCATCCCTAGGATTACATCAAAATCACTCATATTTAATAAGATTAAATCAGTTGCCATTTCTTTACCTCCTATCCTCATCTTACAATTCCTATATACATGCTCAGTCAACTGACTACCATTCATAAGGTTAGATATCATCAACATCTTATCTAGCAATGTGAGTTTTACATGCTTCAACAATTTATGTGCAAAGGATGGCGCTATAAAGGAATGCGTGGCACCAGGATCAAACAACACAATTGTCACGACCCAAAACTACCTAAAAATCAGAGTAAATTTTTCGCGTTTTGTTATTTTCTTTTATGCTTACCTGTCCTCTTATCGTGACCACACTCCACTAACAATTGGGCTGTGCGTCAATGCCAGTCCCACCATTCATTTACCATATAACTTAATTGTTTCTCAGTCATTTATAAGTGTTTACAATATTTATACATCCCCTAAAGTTACTTACAAACATGTTACTGTGCTATGCTTATTTAGATACAATATGAACAAGTGTATATACCTTAAATGATGGGCAGCAGCGGATATCCGGAATGCAGTACTCAGTCGCCTCAACATCTACTGGAGATTATCTGTGTGAGAAAATGAAAGGGGTGAGCACATCAAGCTCAGTAAGGCAATCCTACGAACAAGTAGGTAACCATACTGCCTACATGAACGTGGTGCCATGCATAAACCACCCTTTCTCCACACATTTCAAAACTGATGCTATGATTCATGATGTCATGTAAAACAAGTTTGCATGGAAAATTCAACATGCAAATATTTCAAATCATTTCTTTCTCATTTAAAATTTCACAACAAGTCTAGGACTCAACCCATCCCTCGGGTGGTCCTGACTCACACAAAACCATGAAAATCAGTTTACATCACACATGGATTTAAAAAGCATGGAAATAACATCATGCAAATGTAGTTTAAAACCCATTTTCAATCTCATCAAGATCATCAACATGCGAGACTAGGCAATATCTGTATATCGGTAATAACCAGGACTATGGCCGTGTGTCCTCGTGAGCCCCTCTGCTACACGAATCCTAGTGTGCAGGGTCTCACCCTGATCGGGAACCCCCCGAGAGGTGGGTCACTCCATCCCGTCGGTCTTATCCGACCCTATGCATCCGTAGATGCTACACGTATCCGAAGATACCACGTATCCGAAGATGCCACACGTATCCGAAGATACCAGGCATCCGAAGATGCCACACGTATCCGAAGATACCACGCATCCAAAGATGCCACACGTATCCGAAGATACCACGCATCTAAAGATGCCACCCGTATCCGAAGATACCACGCATCCGAAGATGCCACACGTATCCGAAGATACCACACATCCGAAGATGCCACACGTATCCGAAGATACCACGCATCCGAAGATGCCACACGGTACAGCGTACTCCATGCTACTTGCACGGTACATCGTACTCCGTGGACCCATATATCATACCTAGTCTCAAAACGCATGTGCGAGCCTATTTAATCGATGACACACAGTCTACCCGATGCTCCAAGCACGGCTCATGGCATGTTCTCATAAAATCAGTGCGAGCGATGCTCAGCACTCTCATCAAATCATGTGGAAAATCTGGTGCGAGTTAGACTCTACCACCCTGTCACGAAAATCATGTAAAATCTGGTGCGAGTTAGACTCTAGCACCGTGTCACGAAAATCATATATCTATATATATATAAAGAATGTGGTGCGAGTCGGACTCCAGCACCAATGCATGTAAAACTCTAGTGCGAGCTCTCGCTCCAGCACTAATGCATGCATCACACAAATCAAAACATTGTGCGAGCTGAGCTCTAGCACGTCATATGTCAAAAAAAACACGTAGGCGGCTCTGTTTCCTTAAAACAGTTTTCACAACAATTTCATCATTGAAAATATGCAATGCTGTGTATTTTTCTTTCAAGGTTAGCCAGCCTACTCATGCATGCATCAAAACACCTCCAGAACAAGCAGGAACCTCTTGTTCATGCTTCTCCCAATTTTTCCTAAAATTGTAAATTTTACCCTTAATAAGGGTATTTTGGTAATTTACCCATTCGAGGCACTAAAATTATTAACTTACTTCTAGACCCTTCAGATAATTTAAAAGACTGCATATGACTTTGAAATTTCATAAAGTTTACCTCTAGCAGTCCGTAGAATTCCCTTACCTTATTTTTCTGTAGAGTCTGACCTTTCTTTTTCCACTGCAGTCTCGTCACGCAGTCCGATTTACTCCCAATCCAATGTCTGAAACTGCGTATAAATATTTCTCAAGTCAGATATCATACAATTTAATTGTATTTCCTATTTTTTGGGCTTAATTTAAATCATTGGGCCCATTTACCCCTATTGGGCCCGATTGCACCTTAATGGGCCTTAATCGGTCTTAAGCCCGTTTTCCACTTAATTTCCACATTATCGAGGCCTATCGGGCTCATTGGGCCCCCCAACAATTTCCTCAGTACAAGTACTACCGCTGCTAACTTTAAATCATGGGTCAGATAGTTTATTTTATTATCCTTGAGTCGTTTGGATCCAAAATCGACTATCTTCCCATTTTGCATCAATACACAGCTCATTCATTATTTTGAGTCATTCATACACACGGAGAACCTCTTGAGCTGTTGGGTATGGTGAAAATAATCACGGTGGTCAGTTTATACTTCACTACACCGAAATTCATGTCACATCTATCATCCTACTTATCATCTCATTCAAATACCACGCTTTCATAGTTAAACGTGCCAACAAGGTATACCCTTTTTAGAACTCGCAGTAACCATCTGTAAAAGTAATTTTTTCCAATTGTTGCTTATAATTTCCCTAGACTTTAACTACACCCAACATATCATCAATAAGGATGATGACAAATCGGTCCAGGTAAAGTTTAAATAACTCATTGTAGTTGAGCTCTACTACATATTTCAATCGCCCATATCCTTGACCTATGTACGCATAAGCGTATAATATCACTTCAAAATTGCTTCTGTTTACGATACTAACCCGCTTCATTTCCTTTTTCATATATTAACGGCTTTTATTAAATTTTAATATTTTAACCTTCATGAGTAATCGAATTTTATAGTTCTTTATCGTACTAGTAAAAGTATCCAAATTTTAAATTTATTTCTTACCACGGTCGATTCCAAGTTATAGATTATATATATTTTTAGACGCTGTCAAGTCTTCAGGCGAGGAGGTATTTTGAAATACCTTTATTAACCCTTAGACTTAACCACAATTACTTTACATATCAGTCCCTGTGGTCACAATTCATATTCGCTACTAATTGCTTTAATCCTAATAACTTCATATCATAAAGATGTTCTTACCTTGCATACGCCTCTTACTCCAGTGCATCTTATATTTAGGATCAAACATATCTTAAAGAGTATCTCCTTCGTATATCAATTATAACGAAACTCTGTCATTATTCATTTCGTGAGTACCATCATTTGCTCTTTTAATTTCAACCGTTGTACCCCTTTTTATTACTTGTCAAAACTTACAGTATACTTTTCAGGGGTAAAACAGCACTATCTTAGGATAGAAATCCGAACAGCATAGCTTGCAGCCGACCACTTTATTCTCAAATATTACTTTAAATTA
The DNA here is from genome assembly GCA_033439115.1 of Firmiana major. NCBI lineage: Eukaryota > Viridiplantae > Streptophyta > Magnoliopsida > Malvales > Malvaceae > Firmiana > Firmiana major. Next base: position 50,087,412 of record CM065905.1, read on the forward strand.
TTCATAGTCCATTGAATAAAATCGGCTGACTTATACTTCTTCCCTCGTTTTCAACTTAAAATCTCTTCATAATTATTCTGTTAGTTAACCTTCCTCTATTGGGGTACTCATTTATCAACATTATGCCCAAGGTGTAGGCATTCATGTCTTTTACTCACTTACATGCGAATGAAGGCGGTATGAAGAAATACGTGGTACCAGGATCAATTAACACAATTACTTCTTTATTCATAAGCAGTGTGGTATCTTTCACCACATCCTGTGAAACATCAGTAATGCCCTGGTCCAAAATATACACTCACCTTCGTCTAACAGCCTACTTTCCTTTTCTCTTCGGCTGCGGCCTCCCTTTTCGATGCAGCTATCTCAACAGGGTTTTCTCTATCTCTTTACCTTTCTGTGGGGCAATCTCGCCTAACTCTGAGCAATCAAAATACATGGTCCGCCTTACCACACTTAACGACCATTTTCATTAATAATATGTAGGTGTAGGTCCTACTTCCGTGGTATTTACCACACATTCTTCAGTGATCCGTAGCAGATCGGGGTTCTCCAATCACAATACCCCTCAAAAGTGCTACAATTAGATAACTGTGGCCTTACCAATCATCTTACTGCATAATTCATCAAATTAGATCTTTTACCAATTACCTTTTTCCTGTTCTGACAATTTTTTCATTCTCGATTCTCTTTCGGTCTCTATTTCGACCCTTACTACCTTTCCTAATCTCAGAGGCGTGCAACTCACAATCTTATTCACACTATTGTAGTTTACGCACTGCCTCGACATAGGTAATATCTCATGGGCCAATCGAACTCTAATTGACAATTTGAGCCCTTCCATGAACTTTTAGACATCTCGATCTGTCGAAGAATATAACTGAATTTCATACTCATAATTCATACTCATCAATAAATCAATTCCTTTTAAACAGTGTCTGGGATATTCTATCACCGGAATACATCCAAAATATTTCGCATGTCAGCTCTAGATGTCTAACTCTTAAGTTGGGTCGAGCGGACTTCCATCAATGCTCCGACTCGTCCTCAAATCTTATGCATACTCTGGGCAATTTGCTCCCAAAATATTCTTCACACTCTGCTCCAACCTCGCGAAGCGTGTCTCAATACTGTCCGATCACTCTGTCGGACTCTGTGAGGCATGCTCAACATTAGCCTCCATTTCAATCTCATACTGATTCTCATAGGTCAACTCAGCACGATTAGCAGGCTCAGGCCTACCTCTACGGCCTCTGCCTCGTGCTCTACTTCCTCTTTCGCGACTAATATTAGGCATTCCTGCATTCTCAACCATTTCTTAGTTAAAACCCATCTCGATATACACTATTGTATCTAACCAAGCACAGTAACACGGGGATGTAATTTCCTAATTACTGACACTGACACATATCAGACCAATTTCTGCTCTGATACCACCTTTATATGTCACGACCCAAAACAACCTAAAAATCAGAGTAAATTTTTTGCGTTTTGTTTTTTTTCATGCTTACCTGTCCTCTGATCGTGACCACACTCCACTAACAATTGGGTTGTGCGTCAATGCCAGTCCCACCATTCATTTACCATATAACTTAATTTTTTTCTCAGTCATTTATAAGTGTATACAATATTTATACATCCCCTAAAGTTACTTACAAACATTTTACTGTGCTATGCTTATTTAGATACAATATGAACAAGTGTATATACCTTAAATGATGGGCAGCAGTGGATATCCGGAATGCAGTACTCAGTCGCCTCAACATCTACTGGAGATTATCTGTGTGAGAAAATGAAAGGGGTGAGAACATCAAGCTCAGTAAGGCAATCCTACGAACAAGTAGGTAACCATACTACCTACATGAATGTGGTGCCATGCATAAACCACCCTTTCTCCACACATTTCAAAACTGATGCTATGATTCATGATGTCATGTAAAACAAGTTTGCAAGGAAAATTCAACATGCAACTATTTCAAATCATTTCTTTCTCATTTAAAATTTCACAACAAGTCCAGGACTCAACCCATCCCTCGGGTGGTCCTGACTCACACAAAACCATGAATATCAGTTTACATCACACATGGATTTAAAAAGCATGGAAATAACATCATGCAAATGTAGTTTAAAACCCATTTTCAATCTCGTCAAGATCATCAACATGCGAGACTAGGCAATATCTGTATATCGGTAATAACCAGGACTATGGCCGTGTGTCCTCGTGAGCCCCTCTGCTACACGGATCCTAGTGTGTGGGGTCTCACCCTGATCGATAATCGCCCGGGAGGTGGGTCACTCCATCCCGTCGGTCTTATCCGACCCTACGCATCCGTAGATGCCACACGTATCCGAAGATACCAGGCATCCGTAGATGCCACACGTATCCGAAGATACCACGCATCCGAAGATGCCACATGGTACAGCGTACTCCATGCTACTTGCACGGTACATCGTACTCTGTGGACCCATATATCATACCCTGTCTCAGAACGCACGTGCGAGCCTATTTAATCGGTGACACACAGTCTACCCGATGCTCCAAGCACAGCTCATCGCATGTTCTCATAAAATCAGTGCGAGCGATGCTCAGCACTCTCATCAAATCAAGTAAAACTAGTGCGAGCTAAGCTCTAGCACTCTCATCAAATCATGTGAAAAATCTGGTGCGAGTTAGACTCTAGCACCCTGTCACGAAAATCATGTAAAATCTGGTGCGAGTTAGACTCTAGCACCGTGTCACGAAAATCATATATCTATATATATAAAAAAAATCTGGTGCGAGTCGGACTCCAGCACCAATGCATGTAAAACTCTAGTGCGAGCTCTCGCTCCAGCACTAATGCATGCACAAATCAAAACATTGTGCGAGCTGAGCTCTAGCACTTCATATGTCAATAAAAACATGTAGGCGGCTCTGTTTCCTTAAAACAGTTTTCACAACAATTTCATCATTGAAAATATGCAATGCTGTGCATTTTTCTTTCAAGGTTAGCCAGCCTACTCATGCATGCATCAAAACACCTCCAGAACGAGCAGGAACCTCTTGTTCTTGCTCCTCCCAATTTTTCCTAAAATTGTAAATTTTACCCTTAACAAGGGTATTTTGGTAATTTGCCCATTCGAGGCACTAAAATTATTAACTTACTTCTAGACCCTTTAGATAATTTAAAAGATTGCATATGACTTTGAAATTTCGTAAAGTTTACCTCTAGCAGTCCGTAGAATTCCCTTACCTTATTTTTTTGTAGAGTCTGACCTTTCCTTTTCCACTGCTGTCTCATCACGCTGTCCGATTTACTCCCAATCCAATGTCTGAAACTGCGTATAAATATTTCTCACGTCAGATATCATACAATTTAATTGTATTTCCTATTTTCTGGGCTTAATTTAAATCATTGGGCCCATTTACCCCTATTGGGCCCGATTGCACCTTAATGGGCCTTAATCGGCCTTAAGCCCGTTTTCCACTTAATTTCCACATTATCGAGGCCTATCGGGCTCATTGGGCCCACCAACAATTTCTTGGGCCTCGTTCTAACTCTGGAATAGCTCAATTTATTATTTACGACAATTTATCCGACTTTCCAAAATTTAATTTAATTAATGCGAAAATTAAATCTGAAGCACGCATAACGATGTAAATTATCGTAAATAAGGGTTACTTACCCGAGATTTCATGCTAGTATGCAAATCGAGACTATCTCGAGCTCTCGTTGGATGCCAATTGTCGAGCTACACAATTTCATAAATTTTTGGGTAAATTTTCAGTCGAAAATTAATTAAATAAAATATTCCAAAATTTAAATCGGTCAATTTCGACCGCTACTGACTTACCCGTAGCTCGATTACATCGCCGGGATTTTTCTTCAATTTTTCCTCTTTTTCTTTTTCCCTTTTTCTCCTTTTTTATTTTCTTTCTTGGCTGAACCGGTTCGTTCCGGTTCAGACCCGGTTCGGACCGCTGGTTCACTCCGGTTCACTTCTGTTCAGTCCCTTGCCGGCTGGTTCTCCGTCGGCTTCCGTGGCCAGTGGCTCCGCTGGGTTGTCCGCATCTTAGATCTGGGGTCGGTTTCGGTCGAGGTCACCGAAAAGTCGTCGGTCCGACCTTTCTCCTTTTCGGCGTCGGTGGGTCTCCTTCCTTCCGCCGTTTTCAGTCGTTTTCGTCGCTGACGGTGGCAGATCAGCCCTCCTCCTGGCCGGTGGCGAGTCCTTCTTCCTTTTCTTGGCCTCCGTCCGCCACCGTTCCTCCTCTTTCTCTCTCTTTCTCGCCCCTTTCACTCTCGGTTCCCTCTGTCTCTCTCCTTCCTCATCGTCGGCCGCCATTTTCCCTTAGTTATCGGTGCCGACGAGCTCAGCAGCCTCGCCTGGTCGGCTTCCCGGTGATGTCCGGTGGTGAGGCCGACAGGCTGGGGCTGGTTCCTCGGGTTTCGGCTTCGTTTTCGTTTTCTTTCTTCTCTCTCCCCGACCAAATTCTGATTCCTTTTTTTTTCAATTAATTTATTATTTATTTGTATTATTATTAAATTTAATATTTTATTATTATTTCGGAAAAATATCTACAAATATTCATATTTTATTCATTTAACCCATAATTAAATTTGTCGGTATTATTTCGACTTTTCTGTATATTTTTCGATTATTTTCGGGATTATTTTTTGAACTAAAAATCTCGATTAATCCCGATTAATTTCAATAAATTGATATCTTGATCAATTTAACCCAGAATAAATTTATTTCACCTTTATTGACCAAGATTTCTTAATCTATTATTTTTAATAAATTTTTCTCATCGAATTTATATCGACTTTCGGTCTTTTGACCATTTTGCCCTTGCACGTGTTCAAAAATTCCATTTCAGTCCTTTTACATATTTAATTTCGTGTTTTAACTAAAATTGGGTCTTACAACAATTGCTTCTAAATCAAAGATTTGGATAGTACCTTTAACCACATCCGAAGACTGATCCGCAGTGTCTTGGTCCAGTGATGCACTCGCCCTCTGCCCACACCCACTGCCTGTTTCCCCTTTTCCTCAGCTGTAGCCCTCCTCCTCGGAGCAGCTGTCCCAATTGGAGCTCTCTCTGGCTCCCTGCCCTTCTGTGGGGCTCTCTCTGTCATCTCTGGGCAATCTCTGATTATGTGTCCTGGTTTTCCACATCTAAAGCATACTGCAGAGGTCCATAGCATGGTCAAGTACCATGGTACCTACCACACTTGCTACACTGTTCTATAGTAGGCCGTGGCCCTCCAATCATAATTCTCTTAACTGGAGCTATGGTCGAATATGTGGGAGGATTAACTGTCCTCTCCCGAATCTCCTCAATTCTTGGCCTCTTCCCAACAAACCTCTTGCTTCCCTTATAATTGAAGCCTCTATACATCATTGGTCTCTTCTTATCTTTATCCCTCGCTTTACCAACCTTTCCAAACTCAGAGGCAATTCTATCAATGTCTTGCTCACATAATTGCGCCATGCACACTGCCTCCTCATAGGTTGGTATATCCAGGGGAACCAATCTAGACTTGATGGTCGATCTCAATCCATCTACAAACTTCTGGATCTTCTCGACCTCATTACCCATTATGTTGGGATCATATCTGCTCAGGGAGATAAAGGTTGTCTCATACTCATCCACCGCCCTGCTCCCTTGGGTCAATCCCAAAAATGCCATCTTCATCTTTCGCTGTGTAGTATCCGGAACATATTGTCTCCGAAAAGCCTCCAAAAATACCTCACAGTTAATCTCTGTATGTCGGGCTCTCAAAATAGGCCTAGTGGATTTCCACCAATGTTCTGCTGATCCCTTTAACATGAATGCGGCAAACGCTACCATCTCGGTAGTAGTGCACTCGGAGAATCCATATAACTTCTTAATCTCATTTATCCAATCCTCTGCAGCTACCGGGTCCTTAACTCCAGTGAAAGACGATGGTCCAAACTTCTAAAACTGTCGAAGTCTATCCAAATCACAACCGTAACCCCAGCCTCTACTGCCCTGTGGTGTAACAATAGGTGTAGGCATCTCCTGTGCAGGTGGGGGTGTAGGTGTATCTGTCATTTGAGGTCTCTGGGCTATTCGCGCCCATGCCTTAGGAGCTGCTGCCTACTTGGCATCACCTTGTGTAGCGGGACTCTGTCTGCCCCCAACTCCAGGCAACAATTGAGTGACTAACGCCAAGATCATCTCTATGCTCTGCTCAATCCTCGCAAAGTGTGTCTCAGTACTCTCGGGTCTCTCATCTGGACCCTGTGGAGCATGCTCAACCTCAGCCTCCACCTTAATCTCTTCCTGAGCCTCGTGTGTTTCTGGCTTAACACTACCCCCAGGCCAACCTCTACGCCTCTAGCTTGCGTTCTCGCCCCTCTACCGCGATTGTTACTAGGCATAATTCTCAATTCCCTACATTCATATCAATTTCTTAGTCAACCCATCAACACACACACACATAATTTGTATCTAAACAAGTACAGTAACATGGGGATGTAATTTTCCAACTTATTAAGTATTTTAGACATCAACACACGTCAGACCAACTCAGCTCTGATACCAACTTCTGTCACGACCCTCAACTTATCAAAAATCAGTGTAAATTTTTTCGCTTTTCATACTTTATTTATTTTTTGTCCTTACCTTACCTCGATCGTGATCAGCTACTCTCTCAACACTTGGGCTGTGTGTCAATGTCTACCTCATCTAACCATTACAATTTAATTTTTGCAATATTATTTATAAGTAAACACTTGTATAAATAAATCAGAGTTGTTGTTTACATGTGTTTACATTACTTTCCATCCCTAATGATTACATTCAAAATGCTACTGTGTTATAGAAGGTTTAGATACAAAATTCTACAAGTGTGTATACCTTTGGTGATGGGATGCAGTGGATACCAAAAGGGAATGCCTCTAGTCGCTCACAATCTATACTTAAAGCTCTGTAGAGAGGAGAAAATAAGGGGGTGAGCAAACAACACGCTCAGTAAGGCAATCATGCGAACAGGTAGATACTACACTATCTATGTGATTGTGATGCCATGCTCAAAACCACACAATTCTTATTCACATCTCAAAAGCATTATTTCATGCTTGTGTTAATGGCATGGAAAGCAAATCATGCTATTTAGTTCAGTGCACAAATCAAATTCAAAGTATGGCATAAATCATCATGCGTATTTCACAAATAAGGCATGAAAAATCATCATGCATCAGTGCACTTTAAAGCCATTATCATGCTTTCTCATCTCATAAAATCAACATTGATCAGGACTCAGCCCTTCCCTCGGACTATCCTAACCCACAAAGCATTTCAAACATGGATTTATTCATAAAACAATAGACATGTGAGATAGGCAATATAATAAGGGAAATCTTCTCTAGGACTATGGCCATATCCTGTTATCACAGGCTACACTGATCAGGTGTGCTGGGTATCACCACTATCTGCTTCCACACAGGAGGTGGGTCACGTCCAGCCCGCCGATCCATAGCAGATCTAAACATCATCCGAAGATGGTATATCACAATCTCAACACGGTACAAGATATTCCATGCTGCTTACACGGTACAACGTACTCCGTGGACCCATATCAACACATCATATCACCCCACATCTCAAAATGCAAGTGCGAGGATATTTAATCGGTACGAAACCCAATCTACCTGAAGCTCCTAGCATGGCTATCAACATGTCAAAACCCACATGCAAGTAATCTCAAGCACGACAACAAGTGTGGTGGACATCTAATGTGAGGTACACTCCAGCACCATGTCAAAACCAGTATAAAATTTGTGCGAGCTCAACTTTAGCACAATATCATAGAAATCCATGTGAAAACTAGTGTGAGCTAAGCTCTAGCACTCATGCGAGTGAAAACACATCAAATCTCGTGCGAGTCATGCTCTAGCACGCTTTCATTCTCACGAAAACCATGTGGGTGGCTCAATTCTTTGCAAAACATGGTTATCAACCAAATCAAATCATTTCTTTTGTAAATCATTTCAAATGTCAGCCAACTCACCAATCACTTGCTAAAAAGCAACAAAACAAGGTTTTCAAAGCATCATGCTTTTGTTTTCATGCACATTTCTCAAAACCCAACTCTTTGCCATTCAATCACCCAATTTCATTTCCTAGTATCACATGCACTCTAGCAAAACATTACGCGCCCAAATTGTACACAGATATCTCTAAGAGTCCACACAATTCCCTTACCTCGATTTACTCGGGGTACGACTCTCTTCCTCTTAACTTCTCACATTTTTGGCTTAGCTTACTCCGATGTATCCTTAGGAGCTGCAATTCATTCATCAAACGCTTGAGTCAGTGTTGCTAACTCTCATTTAACTATGTATTTTACCCAATGCCTTAAACACTCATTTTACCCTTTTTGGGTAAGTCTCACAATTCATTCTATAACACCATCTTAAACTCATACTTACAACACCATTATCACCTTAAAATTTCCCATTCATTATTAATACCTCTACATTTCACTTTCTCACACTAACCTATTTCTAGGTTACAATCATTCCATGGCATTCTAGGTAGCTCTACCATTATTAAGCACACCAATCAACTCCAAAATCAATAACTAAACCAATGTACTTGGATTAGTGCACTAGAAACTCACCTATTTGGATTTCCTCATTGCTCCAAATGGAAATGCCATTTGTCCCTTAAATCCAACAAATGGGAAAATGCCTCCAAACTATGTTGTTCTTCTCCTTGATGTGAACAACTTTGTGTCTAATAGCCTTCCCTCAAATCTTCTTGAAAATGGGTGGATTTAGAGAGAGAAAAATTAGGTTTTTGGATTGAAAATGGTAGAGTGAGATTGTTTCTCAAAATCTGCAGATCCAGTTGCTCCTATTTATAGATTTAGCTTTATGAGATCGATCTGCCTTGGGTGGAGATCGATCTGATCCTCTTAAATCCCTTTTTTTCACGACATTTGAAGGCATGAGATCTATCCGTCGAGGGCTTGGGATCGATCTGTCTCAAGCAGAAAGTTAAGGAGATCGATCTGGCTAGGGAGGCGATCGATCTGCTCCAACCCGAGAGCTAAGGAAATTGATCTGCTTGCCTTAAAATCGATCTTCTCTTTATAAAATGTTTAGCAGATCAATTTGGCTCCATTGGAGATCGATCTGCACTGTTCTTATTGCTCGAATAAGAGTATTTTGGCTCTTCCAGATCGATCTCTCATCCTATGAGATCGATCTGGCATTCATATTTTCCTAATTTTGCTGCAGTTTTCTGCAGAAACTTACACCAAAACTTTCTTAATTTGCTGCCATAGTCATTTCCTCATCCAACTACCTTTAAGACTTGAAAATGGCATCCATTCATACTTTACACACATTAAAACTTGTGTGAAATCTTTGTATAACTAAAGGTATATAATATAAACTAAATAGAAGTGCACAACTCATGCAATCTTCATTCCATTTTACCACGCCACTCAAAATTCAATATATTTACATTCCACTTACGAAAATATCCTTCTTACACTCGCTATACACTTTAAAACTTGTGTGTATTCATTTCGTAATACAATATACACATATACAAGGTTATACATATATGGGGTCTCACACCACTCCTTTTTTGTACCTCTCTACAGAGCATCCGTAGTAGAGCGATTATGAGAGAGGGATAGTGTTCTTGTTGTTCGCTGTCATTTCCTATCGATCGACATGTATACATATTTTGTACGATTCTGTATCTAAACATATGAACAACACAGTGATGTAAATGATGTATATTATGAGGGAATGTATTTGTATTAGATTTTATACGAGCTCACTTATATTATAAAAGAAATTACAGTCAGTAGATAGTATATTGACATGTATGTATGATAATGAATGATATGGTAAGCAAGGATACTGACATAGAATCACAGCCCAACTGTTGATGAGAAACAAGGTAAGTAAAAAGCGAAAAATTTGTAGTGGTTTTGGTTAAGTCACAGAGGGTTGTGACATAAATTTAATATTTTCACTACTTAACTATTCATGAAAATTTCCATTTAACCGAATTTATATTATTTCTTTTTAAATTTCGGTCACTACATAAAATTTCTTACATGAATTTAATTTGTTTCTACATTCATGTACATTTAGCCTAATGTCTAATGATAAATTACCTTAATCTATCCTAATTTAGCCACATGAATATATTTCTTCTAAATAAATTGCATTCATGACATAATCCTAAACATACGTTATACATTATGCAATTAAATTATACTCTCTCTAATAATTTATCATTGTCACATTTTATTTATATTGAATTTTTAAAATTTTCAGATTTTAACGTGTATCTTCACCTATTCCTACATTACTTAAACTAAAATACACCAAAATTATTATTCTAAGTAGTGTGAACCTAAATAATCCCTATTCTAACTTGATATATCCTATCGCTTAATTAAATTATGTCCTTCTGCTACAATTTAATTCCGACTCAACATAAAAATAAACGAAACATTGGTATAGGGAATTTGTGGTCTTACAGTCTCCCACTCAGTCTAGGATCTCAAAAGGTCCAATTTAGCGGGGACTCAGTTTTCCTTTCTTTCCAAATCTCATTATATCATTAAAAGGAGAAACTTTCAGAAACACCGAATCTCCTATTGAAAATTCCAAGGGTCTTTGTCTTTGGTCAGCATAACTCTTTTTGTCTACTCTGAGCTATTTTCAACCTCTCACAAATTAATTGAATATCCTTAGAAGCTTGCTTAACTAGATCGGGAGCGAATATCCTTCTTTCACCCACTTCTTTCCATCCAATCGGTGAATGACACCTTCGTCTATACAACGCTTCATATGGTGTCATTCCGATATTTGAGTGGTAGCTGTTATCATATACAAATTCTGCTAACATTTAAGACATTTAGTAACAAGTTCGGTTATATCTCTTATCATACTTAATTACCAATATTCCTTCAGGAGATTTTGATAAATCTTACTATTCTCCGGATGCGAAGTATATTTCTATGAATGAGCCTCTGACGACATCAATTCCTTTAACTACAGATCATTGCGTTCACAATTCTGCTTCTAAATCTCAATAAGTCATCACTATCGATACCAAATCTGTTATAGTACCTTTTGGTATCTAACTAGCCATATCGATACAGTATTCATCATTACGCTGAACCTGTATGATTTGATAAATTAAATCCAATTTCAACTCTCACGCTAGCTACCATGTAATGAATATCAGTACCAGAAAGGGATCACATCCAATTTGAGGTTCATAGAACGTTTCAACAGTTTGTATTTCTTGATCATTACATAAATATAACACCGTCTTGAGGTTACTTCTGCTCGAGGCACTAACTTTAGTCATTTCCTTTACCTTATATTCAATTCATCATGTGGAAACAATTATCTACAACTTTTGTGATTAATAAAAATCTGTAATTTCTCACCACACCAGCAGTGGTGCCTTAACTCTAATGTAAATATTATAGTTTCCCATTCCAAATCATGGGTTAGGTAGTTCTTCTCATGATATTTTAATTGACAAGATCTATAGGGAGTTGCTTTTCTATTCTGCATTATCACGAAGCCCAGTCCTTGTCTCGAGGTATCTGTATACACTTTTCTCTTGGGTTATGGATTAGGATATTTCTAGAGGCTGTCAAGGTTTTTTTTTTTTTCAGGCAGAGAGGCATTTTGAAATACCATAATTAGCCATCAAACCTGACCACACAAACCAATTATAGCTATAGGGTTTCATGCTTCAGTCCTAATTGAAAGTAGGATACCAAAATTTATCGAACCTCTCATTAATCCTTTGGACATAATTCATTCTCAGTTAATATCACTTGATTCTGAATCATTTAATATACCCTAAGTGTTCCTACATTGTGCACATATCTTATTAATAATTATATTTTTAATAGAATTATTTGTGCCTAATTTCCTAATTAATTATTTAAATCCCCATAATATTTTATTAACTATCCCCTATATTTAATTAAAATTCTTTAATGTGCATATAAAATAAATCCGAATGAAACTCAGTCGTCTCAGTCAAAATTGAGCTGACAACGGGCTAAAGGAGACTGGACCACTTCCAATTTGCAGACCAAGTCATCAGTCGTCTGGACACGCGTGATACCAGGTGTCTATATTTTATTCACTCTGAAACAATAAGATCGACGGACACCGTGCCAACCTTTTAGAAGACACACGTCGGACCACATCGTACAGCCAATTGGACAAAAAGACGAGTGACATGGAAATATCTACTCTACAGCAAATCAAATGAAGATAAGTGGCCAAACAATGCCAACTCATCTAGGATGAAAAAATTATCATTGTACCCCTAACTGTGTGTATAAATAGAACATGATGGCAATTGAAAAAATCAAGTAGTGTAGTTTAAAGTAGTCTAGGGTAGGAGTAGTGTAGAGTAATTTAGGAGTAGTTTTTAGAAGTAATTTAGGAGTAGTTGTAATTCTAGGGTAGCTTTAGTTTTTAAGTATATTTTTTAGTTTAATTTCCAAGCATTTTCCCGTTAGCATTTTTCATTCTTGATTTAGTTATTGTTCATGTAATTTCCATTTTCTTTATGAAAAGCTTGTATTTTTCCTTTCTTTGCTCTCGGTTTTGCATCTTAACTTATCTATTTTCTTGATTCACCGATTGTCGGGCATAAAGAAGTAAGAATGTTTGGCTGGTGACAGTGGCCATAGTCTTCTTTCCTATTCAACATTTTAGTTTTATGTTTTCAGTAGATAATTTCAAGCATGGTATTTCATTTTGTTACCAACTTATATTCAAAGCAAAAATTTTCCTTTATTGTTTTCTTGTTGCATTTTCATTTCCCGCAATTTTTGTTTTACATTTTCCAATTTGTTTCATTTCATAACTTTACCGTGGTAGCTTCTTGAATTCGAGATAGTGGATAGGGCCGAGTGACATAACAATGTCTTCATTAGCTTAGCTTCTGTTTATTTTCTTCCCCTGCGTATGTGTTCATTTCGTTACCTTTAAAGTTTCCAGTCAGTGTATTGCAATTTATTTTTATTTCTGGGGAAAATCGAATGGCATGAGGAAGCAGTAGATTTAGATGTGTTGGCTGCTGAAGCTGGTTAGTTTACTACTGTTCGATGTCAAGTTATAGGAAAGCTGGATGGTACCGAGGCATTGAACAGGGTGACTGAAGCATCATTCTAAACTACCGGTGTAGGTGTAAGATCAGACAGGTGATAATTCTATATTTTTAGAATTATTTGTGCGTAATTTCCTAATTAATTATTTAAATCCCTAATTATTTTGTTAATTATCCCATTTATTTAATTAAAATTCTCATGTTTGCAGATAAATTAAATCCGGATGAATTTTAAATATTTCGATAGAAAATGGACCGAAATTTAGCTAAAATCGAGATTGGACCACGCGGACAACATGAGCCTAGCACATCCAATTGGATAAAAAGACAGATGACATGGAAATATTATTTTTCAAGGAGCCAATGGTGTGAAGACAAGTGGCCAAACAATGCCAACTCATCTAGGATGAAAAAAATTACAATTGTACCCCTAAGTTTGTATATAATAGAAAAAGATGGCAATTGAAAGCTAGCTTTTAGTTTTTTTTTTAAGGTTAAAATTTTATTGTTAGGTTTTATTATTTTTCCTTAGGTTTCCTTTGAAGTTTTCGGCTGGTGACAGTAGCCAAAGCTTCTCCCCTGTTCTTGATGCGTTGTTTTCCATTGTTCTTTGCTTTTAGTTTCTGTTTTATTTAGATTTTAATTAGCTCTTCAGTTTATTGTTACGTTTACAGTTCGTTTTCAATAGAATTCAATCTCCATTTCAGAATTTAAATTCAATGAGGTTTCGTTTTTATCGTGTCCCCTTGATTTGATTAGTAACTTACTGTTCTGGGTCTTTAATTCTACACTGCATTATTTTCGTTTATTGATTGTTTTTGGTCTCTGCAACGTGTTGGTGCGTGAAAGCGGTTCACGACAAGGCTGGTCGAAGGCAGCATGTAAATACCCTGAATTTCATGAGTTGGGATTTATCCATGAATAACAATGTAGTCATTGGAATCGAAGATACAAATCCTTACTCAAAGATTTAAACTCAATTTTTATTTTCTATTTTGAGACTTGAGAGAATTTAAATTTATTTAAATTCTTATTTAACATGAAAATCTTATAAGAATTCAATTAAATAAAGTATTAAAACTTGTAATGTGAATAAATACAAAATGACAAGACTACAAAGTGAAGTATAATGCCACATTATACTACAATCAAGTATAATATATGAACATAAATTCTTTCTATATTACCAGGAAAATTCAACAAGTACATAAATATATATATATATATATATTTTTAAAAGGTAATGTTTGATTATTCCCTAAGTTGAATATAAGGATGAATATAAATATACATCTATGTATATATAAAAAAATACATATAAGAAGTAAGTGCCGAATATGCCAGAATTTGAGGATGGTGGGCTCGGTGAATAGTGTATATGTATATATATATATATATATATATATATATATATATATATATATATATATATATATATATATATATATATATATATATATATATATATATATATATATATATACACGTATTATGAGTGGAATAGAAGGAAAGGAAGAAAAGAAATGATGTTCTGAAAAATTCAGTAGTGAAAAGAGGGAAATGGGGATCTGGACAGACTGAACTAAACTGAAGACAGAAGTAGCTACAGACTAGGACTGGTAGTGGGAGAGAGGGAAGCCTCGAAGATATTAAATTAAGGTACGATTTGTGGGATTGAAGGAAAGCATACAGAGATGCAACTGCTGAAGCAGTAAAATGACAGAGGTGAGCATGGGACATACCGAGAGAAAGACTGGAATTGAAATAGGAAAATAGGTGATGAAGAAACATGAAGGCCGAGGGTGTTTGGTGAGGCAGGATGGTAGTGTACTTCAATTAGAAAATATATACATAGTACACATATATTATATGTAAACCCGTAGCAGGAGCTGCATGCCAAAACTCGAGATTGTTTTCTGCTGCAGTAAACTGCAGCAAAAAATGTGAAGAAAGGTGAGATGATTTGATTGTTCTCGGTGGGATAAGATGAAAAGGAACCGAAATATAAAGGGGCAAAAAACAGACTTCAAGTGGAAACCCGAGAGCCAACTCTGGGTGAGAGCAGTTGATCTGCACAGCGACTGGAAACGTAGAGAAGATAGTCCCGTTTGCTGGAAATTTTCAGGAGTTCCTGACTTGAGAATTTCTGGTTACTAAAGGACGATGATGAAGCAGTTTAGGGGAGAAGGAAAAAAAACCGTGAGGAGTGTACCGAGAAGCTGAAGCAGGGGGAGGTAGTGGCTAGTAACCTGGAGCATTCGGAAACTTTAACTGGGTGAGAAAGAGATGAGAGAGTATGGGCAAGGAGAACTATGCGGAAGGTAGAAGCAGTAGATGGATAGGGGAAAGAATGTGCAGCACCTGAAAATAGAGAGCTGGCTACTGGGGGAGAAGCTCCCTACCACTGGGAACCAAAAACAGAGGAGACTGCCAAAACAGACGATTGAAACAGGTGATCGGGAGACGCAGAAATGGTGGCAAACGGCGGAGGTCAATGTGGCCACTGGTATTGGGGTGGACGAAGAAGCCATCAGCGCCTAAAGGAAATGCCAAGGGAGGAAGAAGGCGACGATGATCGTGAGCAGGGGCTTCGGCTACCTGCGAGAAAGAAAGAATGAAAGAATGAAAGAAAAGAAGAAAAGGCTGGAAAATTCAAAAAAAATGAAATGATGAATAGTAAAAATGAACAGTAGCCGAGAGAAAAAAATAAAAAAGGGGGATTTATATATATATATATATATAATTATATATTTATATTTGGAATAGAGGAAAGGACACAAAGAATGTGGAAACCCAAGGGAAAGGGGTTCCAACAGAAATAACTCGAGTAGATCGGATTTGTCGACTCACTAAGTCGAAACAATTAAGGACTACGGACAGACACCGAGGTAAGGAATTTATGTAAATTTTAGAGATAACTATACGTATTTTATGATTTCAAGTATATTTTCCCTAGGTAAGTAAGGTTACAATCTAAACGCATCGTAAGTAATTCGAATAAATAGGATACTAAGAAATACAAATTTCGGTGTAGGAGAATCGTACAAGGATTTAAGGAAGAATACGTGGAGGCGTCACTATTCGAACTGGTACTTTCGATAGATTGAGGTAAGGGGATATAATTTAAAACGGTAATAGTTACTTTCTGAACCTTGATAAAGAAAGCTTACAATGACATGAAGTATGATTTTCATGCATGTTTCTAAATTATATTTCTGATCAAGACTATGCTTTCTGTATTTGTGCTTTTGAACTAAAAACATGTCTTCTGAATTAATCTTTCAAATAAGATGATTTTATTTTGATGTTTTCGAATATGAAAACTATAATATGTTTTGAAACTAAGGGCCTTTATGTTGTGTGCTTACGCACGTCAACTTCGCCTGTGTGGCGTCTGAACTCGCTTGTGTGGCATTTAAACTCACCTGTGTGGTGTTTGAACTTGCCTGTGTGGCGCCTGTATTTTGCCTATGTGGTGCTTGTATTTCGCCTTCGTGGCGCCTGTATTTCGCCTTCGTGGCGCCTATATTTCGCCCTTGTGGCGCCTGTATTTCGCCTTCGTGGCGCCTATATTTCGCCCTTGTGGCGCCTGTGTGGCGCCTGTATTTCGCCTTCGTGGCGCCTGTATTTTGCCTTCATGGCGCCTGTATTTCGCCTTTATAGCGCCTGTATTTTGCCTGTGTGGCGCTTGTATTTCGCCTGTGTGGCGACTGTAATTCGCCTTCGTGGCGCCTGTATCTCGCCTTCGTGGCGCCTGTATTTCGCCTTCGTGGGGCCTATATTTCACCCTCGTGGCGCCTGTATTTCACCTGTGTGGCGCCTGTATTTTGCCTTCGTGGCGTCTGTACTTCGCCTTTGTGGCGTCTGAAATTACCTTTGGGTTCTGAATTCCCTCTACGAAGGATGACCGGGTTATTTGCCGCGTGATTGATTTGTTATTGCCGCGTGATAAATTGGTTATTGCCGCGTGATAAATTCGTTATATCACATGATTATTATATGGCTGATGCAGTCTCATTTTGAAAATTAAACTCTGATTTCAGAAATGGATTTGGTAGTATGTGATTTGATATGTATTCCTGTTTGGAATTCTGAATGTACGACTAGTTTTACATAATATCTGTTAACTTCAAATACCTAAAGAATTACGTTTTGAAACTCGATGTTTATGATTTTCTTTAATCTTTGAATGTCATTATTATTAGTTTCAGAAAGTATCATTATACACATTATCATGTTTTATACACATTTGAAGTGCTAGAATCGTTTTAAATACATCTTCTTACTGAGCTTTTTTTTGAAAGCTCACCCCTCTACCTCTCAGATCTTTGCAGTGAATTACAATTAATAAATGCTGCGTTGACAACGTAGGCTGGTGGATATGAGCTTCCCCAGACTACCTTTTGTATATGCGTGAGGTATACACTCTTATCCCTATACCAGACTATTTGTATGCACAGACATCTATTGAAAATAATGTGTCGGGATGAAATCTGTATTAGGATAAATGAAGTGAAATATTTTTAAGGATTGATACTGAACAGGAATACAGCCTAAGTGAAGAAGGGAATAAGTGGGTAAAATAAGTTTAAAAAAAAAAATCCCCCGATTTTCAAGGGTCAAGGGTCGTTACATTTAGTGGTGTCAGAGTAAAGGCTGTCTAGTACTGTCAGTGTCAATAATAAGGATATGATTACATCTCAAATGTCTGTGCTTGTCTGGTTGTAGAGTAAGTATACCTAATTAAGTTAAGACTTAATGTTGGGTTTACGTGATGAATTAGATCACGAGCGACAGGCCGTAGAGATAGGCCTGATAATCATGCAGAGTTATCATATGAGACTCATATATGATACTGAGATTGAAACTGATGTTGAGCGTGCTCCATCAGGTCCTGTGGAAAGGACAGAAGGTATTAAGATACACTTTGCTAAGATTTTGTGGAGTAGTAAACATATTATGGAAAATTAGGACACAAGCTATGTTGGTGATGGGGTAGACGAAAGAATTGATAGATAGATTACTTTCGATGCACCCGTACAGCCTGTAGAGATGTTTCAGAATTACAAATGTCTGCTCCAGTAGCTACACAGTAGAGCGATGATGACTTGGGTTAAGATGTAGGAGCTACACTAGATGAGACAGTTCCAGAACCGTAGGCTGCCATTATTAAATGGGATAAAGGACCCAGTAGTTATAGAGATCTGAATGAATGAGATTAAGGAAACTACGAATGGAATTTATGGATCTAACACAAGAAAATTGATTTGCCGATGAGTATGAATTATGAATTATATCCCTGAAAATGTATGACCCAATGTTATGGGCAGTGAAGTCAAAAAAAATGTCTGTAAGTTCACTAACGGATAAAGACCGAGCTGATTTCGGAGGATAGTATGCTATTACATACTTAAATTAAGAATCCAATGGTAATAGAAAACTGAAAAACTTGGATGGAATCTTAGAGTATGACTGTGAGCTTAATAGACTGGGGGTAGTTTCGAGAGTTTAAGTCTCTGTTTTTCAACAAGGTTAAGAATTCAATGATTCAGATTGTTGGGTGAATGAGGTAGAAAAACTTGATGGTTTTAGAAGTAACTCTATCGAGAAAGTTGCTTTTGCAACTTTTGTGTTAAAGGATTGGGGAAGCTACTCAGATTTTAAGAGTGTGCTACTATAAAGAAAGTAGCCTTTGTTGTATCAGTATTGAAACGAAAAGTCGAACTGGAAGGGAAGTTCCCTGATTTAATCCGAGGTCGACATCAAAAAAATTACATGGAGATTGGCTTGAGAAATGAAACTGGACGTGATTAATCGAATCGAGCAGGCTCAGCGTAACGATAAGTATCGTATTGATGTAGCTAATCAGACCCAGATGGGTGTTGCAACTAGCTTGAGTATTGATACTGATAATTTATCGAAATTTAAAAACAAAATTTGTATACCACTGATCAATAGTAAAGCAATTGACGTTGTCATAGACTCCTTTATAAAGATATACTCTGCAATCCAAAGAATGGTAAAGACTTATCAAATCTACTGAAAGTATATTGGCAATTAAGTACGATAAGAGAAATAATTGAAATTGGGATTAAATGGCTTACATGTCATCAGGTTAAGGTTGAATACCAAGAGCCCGTGAGATTATTACAATCTTTAACCAGTCCAATATAGAATCGAGAGCATGCGCCCAGGAATTTAAAGGCTCCTGGAAGGACTGTTTGTCATTAGCAGAATTAGTATATAATATCGATTACCACGCAAATGTCATCTGGATCCAACACACATGATTAAGTGTGGACCGTTGGAGTTAAAGAAGGATATGACCGATGTGAAGAATTCGATTTGAATTTTGGATAGGAAAGAACAAGCATTTACGATCTAAGACAATTCCTCTAGTCAATGTTCTATGGCAATACCATACCTCAGAGGAGGCCACATGTGAATTTGAAAGTTTAATGCGAGAGGAATACCCACAATTCTTTAAGAACCGATGTATTCTTAAATTTGAGGACCAAATTTTTCAAGGTGGGGAGAATGTAAATACCCTGAATTTCATGAGTTGGGATTTATCCATGAATAACAATGTAGTCATTGGAATCGAAGATACAAATCCTTACTCAAAGATTTAAACTCAATTTTTATTTTCGATTTTGAGACTTGAGAGAATTTAAATTTATTTAAATTCTTATTTAACATGAAAAGCTTATGAGAATTCAATTAAATAAAGTATTAAAACTTGTAATGTGAATAAATACAAAATGACAAGACTACAAAGTGAAGTATAATGCCACATTATACTACAATCAAGTATAATATATGAACATAAATTCTTTCTATATTACCAGGGAAATTCAACAAGTACATAAATTGTCACGACCCGAACTACCCAAAAATCAGAGTTGATTTTTCGCGTTTTGTTATTTCTATTACTTAAATTCTTACCTGTCCTCGAATCGTGACCACACTCCACTAACAAATTGGGCTGTGCGTCAATGCTAGTCCCACCATACATTTACCATATAACTTAATTCTTTCTCCAGTCATTTATAATTGTTTACATTAATTATACATCCCCTAAAGTTACTTACAAACATGTTACTGTGCTATGCTTATGTAGATACAATATGTACAAGTGTATATACCTTAAATGATGGGCAACAGCGGATATCCGGAATGCAGTACTGAGTCGTCGCAACTTCAACTGGAGATTATCTGTGGGAGAAAATGAAAGGGGTGAGCACATCAAGCTCAGTAAGGCAATCCTACGAACAAGTAGGTAACCATACTACCTACATGAACGTGGTGCCATGCAAAAACCACCCTTTCTCCACACATTTTAAAACAAATGATATGAGTTATGATGTTATGTAAATCAAGTTTGCACGGAAAATTCAACATGCAATTATTACAAATCATTTATTTCTCATTTAAAATTTTCACAATAAAGTCAAGACTCGACCCCTCCTTCGGGTGATCCTGACTCACACAAAACCATGAAAATCGGTATACATCACACATGGGTTTAAAAAGCATGGAAATAACCATCATGCACATTTAATTAAAAACCCAATTTAAATCATCGAAATCGTCGACATGCGAGACGAGGCAATATCTGTATAACGGCAATAACCAGGACTGGCCATATATGTCCTCGTGAGTCCCTCTAGCTTCACGGATCTCAGTGTGCGAGGTCTCACCCTGATCGAGAATCGCCCGGGAGGTGGGTCAATCCAACCCGTCAGTCTTATCCGATCTCACGCATCCAAAGATGCTGTATCCGAAGATACCCCCGTATCATAAAGATACCGTATCCGAAGATACCCCGTATCACAAAGATACCGTATCCGAAGATACCCGTATCACAAAGATACCGTATCCGAAGATACCCCACGATACATCGTACTCCATGCTACTTGCACGGTACATCGTACTCCATGGACCCATATCACTCTAGGTACTCCAGCCCAAATGACCTGCTTCCCACAGAGAGGTTTGTTTCTCAATACTGATGCCATGTCTCAAAACGCACATGCGAGCCTATTAAATCGGTGACACGCAGTCTACCCGATGCTCCAAGCACGGCTCATCGCATGTTCTCATAAAATCAGTGCGAGCGATGCTCAGCACTCTCATCAAATCAAGTAAAATCGGCAGAGCCCACTTTACATCCCCACAAGGCCGCCAACCTCATCCCTCACTCTCACCCTACTTAAGAGGTCTTTTGAGCCTGTTGGGCCTTTTGGCTGACTCCAAGGGCAGACAGCGCTACTCCACAAATCCAGTAAAACTAGTGCGAGCTAGGATCTAGCACTCTATATATAAATCACCTGAAAATCTTATAAAATCTGGTGCGAGTTAAACTCCAGCACCCTGTCATGAAAATCATGTAAAATCTGGTGCGAGTTAGACTCTAGCACCGTGTCACGAAACAAGCATGTGAAATCTGGTGCGAGTTATACTCTAGCACCTATGCATGTAAAACTCTAGTGCGAGCTCTCGCTCCAGCACTAATGCATGCATCACACAAATCAAACATCGTGCGAGCTGAGCTCTAGCACGTCACATGTAAATAAAAACACGTAGGCGGCTCTGTTATCTCCAAATAGTTTTCACAGAAATTACATCGTTTAAGGTATGCAATGCTATGCATTTTTCTTTAAAATTGAGCCAGCCTACTCATGCATGTGTTAAAATACCTCCAGAACGAGCAGGAACCTCGTCCTTGCTCCTCCCAATTTTTCCTAAAGTTGGAAACATTTACCCTTAACAAGGGTATTTCGATAATTTTGCCCATACGGGGCATTAAAATTATTCTTCGACCTCTAGACCCTCCAGAACGTTTTTAAGGACTGCATATGAATTTAAAATTACGTAAAGTTTACCTCTAGCAGTCCGTAGAATTCCCTTACCTTATTTTCCTGTCGAGTCTGACCTTTTTCTTTTCCACTGTTGTCTCGTCGCGCAGTCCGATATGCTCCCAATCAAATGTCCGGAACTGCGTATAATTATTCCTCAGGTCAGATAACATACAATTTAATTGTATTTAATATTTTCTGGGCTTAATTTAAATCATTGGGCCCGTTTACCCCTATTGGGCCCGATTGCACCTAAATGGGCCTTAATCGGCCTTAAGCCCGTTTTCCACTTAATTTTCACTTTATCGAGGCCTATTGGGCTCATTGGGCCCACTAATAATTTATTGGGCCTCGTTCTAATTCTTGAATAACTAAACCGATTATTTACGACAATTTATCTAAATTTTCATAATTTAATTCAATTTATGCGGAAATCAAATCAATATAACACATAACGAGGTAATTGTCGTAAATAAGGGTTACTTACCCGAGATTCCATGCTAGTCAGCAAATCGAGGCTATCTCGAGCTCTCGTTGGATGCCAATTGTCGAGCTACACAATTTCATAATTTTTCGGGTAAATTTTCAGTCAAAAATTAACTAAATAAAATATTCCAAAATTTAAATCGGTCAATTTGACCGCTTATCGACTTACCCGTAGCTCGATTGCGTCGCTAGAATTTTCCCCAATTTTTTCCTCTTTTTCTTTTTCCCTTTTTCTTCCTTTTTTCCTCTCTTTTTGGCTGAACCGGTTCAGTCCGGTTCGGACGTTCAGACCGCCGGTTCACTCCGGTTCGGTCGGTTCACAGCCGGTTCACTGCCTTTCCGACCGGTTCTCCGCCGGTTCTCTCCACCAGTCGCTCCGCTGGGTCGTCCACATCTCAGATCTGTCCTCGGTTTGGGTCAAGCTCGCCGAAACGCCGCCGATTCGGCTCTTCTCCCTCGGCCGTCGGACCCATTTTCCTCCTCTTGGCCGTTGCCGGCGTTTCCCGCCGTTTCGTCGGCTGCCAATGGGCTCAAAAGAACCGCCTCGGTCCGGTGATCATTTGGCTAGGTCGAATCCGAGCTATGGCGCCGCCGTTCGCCGGAAATCGGGCCGTTTCTCCTTGGTTCTTTCCCTCCTCCGATCGGCTTCCTCCGGCCACTGCACGGCGCGTCTCCGGTACCATCTTGCTCGTCGGCCTCTCCTCTTCCTCGTCGGCTCCTCGTCGGGGGTCGTCGGTCGCCGGTGCGTCCTCGGGCTTCCTCGGTTTTCTCGGCTTCCGTTTCCCTTTTCGTTTCGTTTCTCTCTCCCCGACCCGTTTCTCTCTTTTTTTTTTTCAGATTCCTTTTTCCTTTTTTTTTCATTTATTTTATCAATTATTATTATTATTATTATAATTTATTTAATTATTACACTATTCATTAAAAAACTCTAAATACCCAAAATATCTACACTTATATTATTTTTATTTTAATTTAATTTATTTAATTTATTAAATATATTTTTCTCCAAATTTTTGATATTATTCCTTCGCGCTTTTCTAGATATCGTTCCGGTAATTTTTCGATATTTTTAAAATTTTCGAATCTTGATCAATTGACCCAAATTGTATAATTTTCTCATTATCGATCAAGATATCTTACATCCTTATTTTAAATTAAAATTTTCTTATCGCCTTAATACCGGGTTTTGGTATTTTTACCATTTTACCCCTGCTCTTGTTTCGGAATCAATTTAACCTGACCTTCCTTCATACATCCCCCATATTTTCTTATTTAATTTTCATATTTTAATTAAATTTGGGTCTTACAACTCTCCCCCACTTAAGGAATTTGGTCCTCCAAATTAGAACCAATTCATATGAGTCCATAAACTACTCCGGGTACATCAATCGTATCATACTTCTTTAATTCTTATGTGACCCTTTTCCGGAGTGTAACACTACCAAAAGACTTTAATTAGGGAGATCATCTTAAACCTCAATACTGTCTCTTTCCTGTTTAATGCCCGAATCAACTTCTTCAATATACTTATATTTGCATTAAGCTGAACTTTTGGAATTCATATCCTATCACCTATGCTGGATCTGGATAGTATTGCCGAAGCATCAAAAGCTGGAACACATTGTGGGTGCCTGTTAATTCAGGTGATAACACCAACCTACAGGTGTTATCTCCCACTTGTCCAATCTCTCAAAAGATTCCATCGAGCGCAACTCAATTTACCTTCTTCCAAAAGCTCGCTATGTCCTTATTCTCTTAGGACAAGAAACATTTCAATCATATTAATTCACCAAGGGTGAATTCCAATACTTGTCTATCTGCTCTGAGGTATTCTTAATCTCTCACTCTTAATTAAAACACCCTCAGAGACTTATTATCCAAGGTCAAAAGTAATTCTATCTGTCACCCACTTTTTCTTATCCAATTTGGGGAACAACCCCTACAGCCATACACTGCATCATATCTTGTTATCCCGATACTTAACTGCCAACTGTCGTTATTGACGACTTTAATTTGTGACAACTGATCATTCCAGGAGCTTATAAAATCAAGGGCACACGCTTTCATCGGATCCTCCAGAACTTGTACAGTCCTCTCTGACTGACCATCTGTCTGAGGACGAAAAGCTGTGCTAATACTCAGTCAGGTTCCCATAGCTTCCTGAAAAATATTCCCTGAAGTAAGAAGTGAAGTGGGAATCCCTATATGTTACCATGCTCACTGGAACGCTACTTCATGTTCCATAATCTTCCTTACACATAAATCCTCATATACACTCTGAGTATTTAGGGATTTCATATCCAAAAGGTGGGTAGACTTAGTCACTCTATCGACTATCATCCGAATAGCCTCGTAACTCACCTGGGTCCTCTGAAACCCATCACGACATTCATGGAGACTTGCCCTCATTTTTCGTGCCGTGTCGATATAGGTAGGTGCTGTAATAACTCTGCAGACTTTTAATACTCTACCTTACTCTGCTGACACACTAGGCACTTTTCTACAATTTCTACCATGTCTCTTTTCACATCTGACCACCAATACCCTTTTTCAGAGATTTCATATATATATTCATTACTTTCTGTATGCACTGTATATCCCGAAGAGTGAGCTTCTGACAATATTACTATCTCATCAACTGTGGTCCTGGGGAGCACTCATACTGTCTCGGAATCCTCAGTAACTCATCACACTCTGTGAACTCTATCATTGTACCCTTCTGAATCTAACCCACACTATCGACATCGTGCCGATCATCACGCTAAGCCTGTCAAATCCGGGCACTCTCATCCGGTTCTAATCTCAGGCTAGCTGTCACACAATCACGGTCATCATCAGGAGGGATTACATCAATACTGAGGCTCATAACTGCTCTAGCAGCTCACGCTCCCTGACCATCATACGTAATACCATCCCAAGGCTCTTTCTGCTCAAAGCATCAGCCTTTCCTAGGTGGTACAATTTTCACAATCAAAATCTCTCAGAAGCTCCAACCCACTATATATTCTCATATTCGCCTCTTTCTGTGAAAACAGATACTCGGGCTTTATGATTAGTGCATATCCACAATTTCTCACCATATACATGATAGTACCATATCCTCGGTACAAATACTACCGTTGCCAACTTAAAATCATGGGTCAGATAGTTTATTTCGTGATCAAGGAGTTGTCTGACTCCAAAATTGACTATCTTCCCATTATACATCAATACACAGCTTCTTCATTATTTTGAGGTATCCATACTCACTGAGAACCTCTTGAGCTGTTGGGTATGGTGAAATTAATCACGGTGGTCAGTTCATACTTCACTACACTGAAATTCACGTCACATCTATCATCTCACTCATCATCTCATTCAAAGACCACGTTTTCTTAGTTAAACGTGTCAACCAAGTAGACCATATTGAGAACTTACAACAACCCATTTGTAAAAGCAATTTTCCAATTATTGCTTACAGTTTGCCCTAGACTTTAACTACACCCAACATATCATCGACAATGATGATTACAAATCGGTCTAATCCTTGACTTATCCACGCATAAGCGTATAAGATCCTTCAAAATCGCTTACGTTTTCAGGTACTAACCTGCGTCATTTCCTTTTCTTATCTTAACGACTCTTATTAAATTTTTACTATGTTAACCTTTATGATTTATCGAATTTTAATATTCTTATCGTCTTAGTAAAGGTATCCTAACGCTAAAGGTATTTATTACAACGATCGATTTCATGGTATAGGTTATATATATATATATATATATACTTTTAGACGCTGTCAAGTCTTCAGGCGGGGAGGTATTTTGAAATACCTTTATTAACCTTCAGACTTAACCACAACTACTTTATATATCAGTCTAGGTGGTCACAATTTATATTCGCTACTAATTGCTTCAATCCTAATTACTTCATATTGTAATTACTTCGTATACGCACTCTTACTCTAATACATCTTGTATTCAGAATCTATCTTATCTTAAAGATTATCTCCTTTCGTATATCCCTTATGACAAAACTCTTTCATTATTCATTCCGTGAGTACAATCCTTTACTCCTTTAATTTCAACTGTTACACCCCTTTTTATTAACTTAAAATCTCTATATCCATATTCCGTTAATTAATCCTCCTCTATTGGGTACTCAGTTATCAATATTGTGCCCAATGATGTAGGCATTCATGCCTTTTACTCACTTATATGCGAATGAGGGCGGTATGAATAAATGTGTGGCACCAGGATTAATGAACATATGTACTTCATTATTCATAACAAGTGTGGTATCTTACACCACATCCATGAAACATCAATAGTGTCCTGGTCCAAGACATCCTCTCGCCTTCGTCCAACAGCCTACTTTCCTTTTTTTCTTTTCTTTTCGGCTATTACCTCCCTTTTCGTTGCAGCTATACCAACAAAGTTTTTCTGTCTCTTTACTTTCCTGTGGGGCGATCTCGCTCAACTCTGAGCAATCAAGATCAATGGTCCGTCCTAACACACTTAACGACCATTTTCATCAATACAGTGTAGGTATAGACCCTCCTTCCGTGGTATTCACCACACATTCCACACTGCTTATAGTGCTTACACTGCTACACTGCTTCGTAGCAGGTCGGGGTCCTCCAATCACAATGCCCCTCAACAGTGCCAAAATTGGATGCACTGGGGCCTTACCAATTATCTTAGCCCATAACTCGTCAAATTAAATCTTTTACCAATTACCATTTTCCCATTTTTAACATCTTTGTCATTTCTCGATTCTCTTTTCTGTCTCTATTTCAGCTCTTACTACTTTTCCCAATCTCAGAGGCGTGCAATTCATGTTCTTATTTACCCAACTGTAAATCTGCGCACTGCCTCGGTATAAGTAATATCTCATGGGCCAATCGGACTCTAATTAACAATCTGAGCCCTTCCATAAACTTTTAGACATCTCGACTGTCACTTGTTCATAGTGTCGAGGTAATATCTACCAAAGAATATAACTGAGTTTCATACTCATAATCAATTTAGTATTCCTGGGCAGTGTAAGAAAATTTTCCTTTAAATCATGTCCGAGATATCCTGTCACCGGAATACATCCAATAAGATTTCTCATCTTAGCTATGGATGTTTAACACTTAAGATGGGTCGAGCGGGTTTCCACCAATGCTCCGCTGCGCCCTCATATCTCATACATAATCTGAGCAATTAGCTCCTCACAATAATCTCCACACTCCGCTCCAATCTCGCGAAGCGTGTCTCAATACTGTCCGATCTCTCTATCGGACTCAGTGGGGCATGCTCAACGTTAGCCTCCATTTCAATTTCATCTCGATTCTCACAAGTCAAACTCAGCACGACTTAGCAGACTCAGGTCTACCTCTACGACCTCTGCCTCGTGCACTATCTCATCTAACGCGACTCATATTTGGCATTCCTGCATTCTCGACCATTTCTTAGTCAAAACTCATCTCGATATACACTATTGTATCTAACTAAGCACAGTAACACGGGGATGTAATTCCCAATTACTGACACTGACACACATCAGACCAATTGTGCTCTGATACCACCTTTATATGTCACGACCTGAACTACCCAAAAATCAGAGTTAATTTTTCGCGTTTTGTTATTTCTATTACTTAAATTCTTACTTGTCCTCGAATCGTGACCACACTCCACTAACAAATTGGGCTGTGCGTCAATGCCAATCCCACCATACATTTACCATATAACTTAATTCTTTCTCCAGTCTTTTATAATTGTTTACATTAATTATACATCCCCTAAAGTTACTTACAAACATGTTACTGTGCTATGCTTATGTAGATACAATATGTACAAGTGTATATACCTTAAATGATGGGCAGCAGCGGATATCCGGAATGCAGTACTGAGTCGTCGTAACTTCAACTGGAGATTATCTGTGGGAGAAAATGAAAGGGGTGAGCACATCAAGCTCAGTAAGGCAATCCTACGAACAAGTAGGTAACCATACTACCTACATGAACGTGGTGCCATGCAAAAACCACTGTCACGCCCCGAAAATGCGAAAAATAGGGCAAATTTAAAACTTTTTACTCATTAACTCACAGTTAAAGGTGCATTCCTGTGCAGTGTTATACATCATCATAATTATTATGCCTCAGGATCTCATCATAATATAGCGTATATTGTACCGTATACAAATACTCAATTCCAAGTTAATAAATCCTAATACATCCCATATAATGTTATACATCAAGTGTCTGCAATTACAATAATAGTCTGGGTACATGAAAAGATAAAATATACCTCAAGATACAATATATATGGCCTGGAGCTCGAATCCTCCACTAGCCACTACTTCGTAAGTCGCAGGGAGATCCTTTTTCACTTGAAGAACTCTGGGGGGAAAGGAAAACAGGGTGAGCTTCTAAATCGCTCAGTAAAGGGGATAAGGAACTCATTTCATAAACCAAAATGCACATCACAAAAGGTTTATTTGTATGTGAAACTCATTTGAAAACCATAGCATGAAAGTACTCAAAACGATATTCTCATATCTCAAATCATGTGAAAACATGAAGTAAAAAGGCTCACTCTAGAGCAATAACAAAGAATGTGAAAACAATGCGATAAACGCTTTCTCAAATACGTGATAAAATCACTAGAATAGTAATGCACGTGGCACAGCCACTAAACACACGTGGCATAGCCACTGATTTAAATTCACACGTGGCATAGCCACAAAACACACGTGGCATAGCCACTGATTTAAAATCACTCGTGGCATAGCCACAAAACACACATGGCACAGCCACTGATTTAATTTCTCGCGTGGCACAGCCACTAAACACACGTGGCATAGCCACTGATTTAATTTCTCGCGTGGCATAGCCACAGAATAGGGTTTCTCAACGTGGCAACAGCCACCAATGGGGTATAACGTGGCAACGGCCACCAATGGGGTTTTCTCAACGTGGCAACGGCCACCAATGGGGTATAACGTGGCAACGGCCACCAATGGGGTTTTCTCAACGTGGCAACGGCCACCAATGGGGTATAACGTGGCAACGGCCACCAATGGGGTTTCTCAACGTGGCAACGGCCACCAAGTATACGTGGCATACCCACAGAATAGGTTATTCTCACGTTACCAGAACGGAGAAGAAATTGGGCTTACATGCTACCAGAGCAATGCCCGGTGTGTACTCACAACTACACACCTAAGTCTTATCACATAAGACTGGTTTGCCTTCACGTAGAACTCATAATGGTTTTTCTCTCATAAAACTCATTTGAAATCGTTTTGTAATCAACACAAAACGTAATAAAACCGAGTTCCAACCGGCAAAGCACACGCACACATTTCTCAATTCTCAATATTGCCTTAACGTAGAGCCCAATTATAAACTCATAAAAACATTGGGCTCCAACCGGCTATAAAAATCGTGTGCAATTAAATCTCAACACAAAACCCAACATGCTTGTTTTATAAACCACAATTCATGCTAAAATAGTTTACAATTCACATACACAAATGGTTTAGATTTCCCTTACCTCCTTGCACCTCGTATAGTGCAATCGTTTCTCCCGTATCACGGACTAGTCTCGCATTCCACTCTGGAACTCCCAAGCTGTCCAAACGATGTTAAAACATCAATACTCAATTATCTCATAAACCTCAATTCTCAAAATTGAGCATAATTACTCATAACTCCTCAAATCTCTTGATTCTCGTAACTCAACCCTAAACTACAACCTCATTAACAATATCTCAACGTCCTACATTTCTCATGCCAATTATCTATGCTAATTCATCACATTGTCTATATTTCCATTTATAGCACAAATTCTCAAAATTACCAAAATTACCAAAAATCTACATTACTCCAACTACATTGCAATTTCATCAATCCCTAATCCTTTCTCAACTATTTCAACGCAATGACAACCACCAATATCATCAAAATCATCTCAAATATCAAGATCGAGGTTTAGAAATTACCCAAAGCTTGTGAGACGTACAACCCACGCCTCGATCCGATTCGTCCTTCGATTTCCAAGTATGTTGTTCTCCCTTTGATGAGGAACAACTTTCCTTCTTGCCACAACAGCTGATTTGGCCGAAAATGGGTGTTTTGGATGAGTGAGAAAGTTAGGTTTTCGGTGGAAATGGGTTTGGAAGAGAGAGAAAGTGAGTTTGCAGGAGAAAAACACAGGTTCCTTATATAGATTGGAGATAGGAGATCGATCTGCCTCTTGATGAGATCGATCTGCATTTGAATTTTGGGGACGATCTGGGCAATTTTATGCCTAGGAGATCGATCTGTCGAGGGGTGAGATCGATCTCTTTATGGCTTTATGAGATCGATCTGCTCCTAAGGAGATCGATCTTCTCCCAAATAGAATCATTTGGAGATCGATCTCTTCCTTATGAGATCGATCCTTTCTCAAACAGAATCATTTGGAGATCGATCTCTTCCATTGGAGATCGATCTGCTCCTCAAATTCCTCCTTCCTTGTCATTTTCAACTCACCAGATCGATCTCTCCTTCTCCCAGATCGATCTGTCCTCATACTTCATGCTTAATTTTACACACTTAACATCAAAATCTCCAATTATAATTCCCACAATTCATCTAGCTCAATAATTTACACTTCAAGTTCTTATTACATCATTAAAATATATCTAAAATTCTCAGATCTCACATCCTCCCCACCTTAAAAAGAATTTGGTCCTCCAAATTCAACTCAACTAGTCAAATAGATGGGGGTATTTCTCCTTCATGAGACTCTCTAGTTCCCACGTTGCCTCTTCCATTGAGTGATGTTTCCACAAAACTTTCACTAATGGGATGCTCTTGGTTCTCAGTACCTTCTCCTTTCTATCGAGAATCCGGACGGGTTCCTCAGTGTAGCTCATGTCCTCCTGTATGTCCATCTCATCATACTCTATAACATGAGAAGGGTCCGGGTGGTACTTCCTCAACATAGATACATGAAAAACGTTGTGTATTCCGGACATCTGTGGGGGTAATGCTAATCTGTAAGCTACCTCTCCCACTCTCTCAAGAATCTCGAATGGTCCTATGTATCGAGGACTCAATTTTCCTTTCTTCCCAAATCGCACGATACCCTTGCTCGGTGATACTCTCAGAAATACTGCATCACCAACATCAAACTCGAATGGCCGTCTACGCGCATCCGCGTAGCTTTTCTGTCTACTTTGTGCAGCCCGTAACCTCTCACATATGAGTTTTACACTCTGTACAGCTTGCTCGACAAGCTCGGGGGCATTTATCTTTCTGTCACCGACTTCTTCCCAAGCTACAGGGGATCTACACCTCCTACCATATAGAGCCTCAAAAGGTGCCATTCCAATACTCGCATGATAGCTGTTATTGTATGCAAACTCTGCTAGGGGCAGGTGATCATCCCATGATCCCTTAAAATCCATCGTACACGCCCTCAACATATCCTCCAGGGTCTGAATAGTCCTCTCTGACTGACCATCTGTCTGAGGATGATAGGCGGTACTAAAACTCAATCGAGATCCCATGGACTCCGAACTGGGTCCAAAACCTGGAAGTAAACCGAGAATCTCTATCAGAAGTAATACTCACTGGAGCCCCATGTAATCTAGCTATCTCGCTGACATATAGCTCAGCTAGGCATCCACCGTATCTGTGCTCTTGATGGCAAGGAAGTGGGCACTCTTGGTCAATCTATCCACTATAACCCATATAGCGTCATGACCTCTTCGGGTCCTCGGTAAACCCATAATAAAGTCCATAGTGACATGCTCCCATTTCCATGTAGGTACAGGTAAGGGCTGTAGTAGTCCTCCGGGCTTCCGATGCTCAGCTTTCACTTGCTGGCATACGAAACACCTAGCCACATACTCTGCCATGTCTCGCTTCATACCACTCCACCAATACACCTTTCTCAAGTCTCGGTACATCTTAGTACTCCCTGGGTGCATGGTGTATCGCGAGCAGTGGGATTCTCTCAGTATCTGTCTCTTCAGGGTATCATCGTCCGGTACACAAATCCGTCCTCTGAATCTCAACAATCCATCCTCACTGATGGTGAGATCCGACTGCGAACTCTGCTCAGCTTGGCTAACCATATCTATCAATCTCTGATCACTGCGCTGCTTAGTTCTAATCTGATCCATGATCCTAGGCTCTATCCGCAGGCTAGCCAAAAATCCAGTCTCTACCTCTTTAACTCTGATCCGAAGTTCGGTGAACTGCTCTAACAAATCCCATTCCCTGATCATCATAGCAGATATTATACTCTTCCTGCTCAGGGCATCAGCAACCACATTCGCCTTACCCGGATGATATAAAATCTCGTAGTCATAATCCTTAAGGAGTTCCATCCATCTCCTTTGTCTCATGTTTAACTCTTTCTGATCAAAGAGATATCTCAAACTCTTGTGATCAGTGAAGATCTGGAATCTTTCCCCATATAAGTAGTGTCGCCAGATCTTCAAAGCAAATACCACAGCGGCTAACTCCAAATCATGCGTGGGGTAATTTCGATCATGGTCCTTCAGCTGTCGTGATCCATAAGCGACCACTCTTTCGTGCTGCATAAGCACACACCCCAATCCTTGGTGAGATGCATCGCTATACACCGAAAATCTTCCTGATCCCTCAGGAATGGTTAACACAGGTGCCGCTGTCAATCTCCTTTTTAATTCCTGAAAACTGAGCTCACATTGATCAGTCCATATAAATGGAGTCTCTTTGCGCATGAGCTTAGTCAAAGGGGCGGCAATCCTTGAAAATCCTTCCACAAATCTTCTGTAATACCCTGCCAAACCAAGGAAGCTTCGTACCTCAGTAACTATCCTCGGTCTCTCCCAATTAAGCACAGCTGCTACTTTACTTGGATCCACTGATACTCCTTCCTCTGAGACTATATGACCAAGGAAAGCTATCCGGTTCAGCCAAAACTCACACTTACTAAGCTTTCCGTATAGTTGCTTATCTCGGAGTATCTGAAGTACTAACCACAAATGCTGTGCATGCTCCTCATACGACCGAGAGTATACCAGGATATCATCAATAAAGACTATCACAAACTTATCCAGATAGTCTCTGAACACCTCGTTCATCAATCTCATGAATGCTGCAGGGGCGTTCGTCAATCCAAAGGACATCACCAGAAATTCGTAATGGCCATACCTTGTCCTGAAGGCCGTCTTTGGAATATCTTCTTCCTTGATCCTCAATTGGTGATAGCCCGATCTCAAAACAATCTTAGAAAAGACTGATGCCCCTCTCAGCTGATCAAGTAGATCATCAATCCTGGGCAATGGGTATTTATTCTTCACCGTGGCTTTATTCAACAACCGGTAGTCTACACATAATCTGAGACTACCATCCTTCTTCTTAACAAATAGTACTGGCGCTCCCCACGGCGAAACACTGGGTCTAATAAACCCTTGATCCAATAACTCCTGTAGTTGTCTCTTCAATTCCTCAAGTTCCACTAATGCCATCCTGTAGGGAGGTTTAGAGATCGGCTGAGTATCTAGTACCAAATCAATGGTAAACTCCAGCTCTCTCTCTCTCTGGTGGTAAACCTGGCAATTCATCTGGGAAAACATCCAGAAATTCACATACCACAGGTATATCCTCAATCCTCGGATGTTCCAGCTCATCGTCTGAGATGAGTGTCTCATAACCTTCACATGAATAATCATATTTAATATTCTCCAAAATAATATCAAAATTCTCAAATTACTTACTAGAATTCCACATATTCATTTCCTCAATATCTCAATCGTACACTGTAAGGTTCAGGTAGGGAGAAAGTTACAATCTTAGTGTAGCAATCTAAGCTCACTCGATTGGTTGCCAACCAATCCATCCCCAGAATTGTCACGACCCAATTCCATTCTCTTTAACCGAAAATCACTGAAAATTTTTCGCGTTTTACTGTTACCTTACCCGGTCGTGAACTAACTCACCACTCACTGTTGGGCTGTGAGTCAATAATAAACACCACATCTCATTCATTCTCAATTGATTAAAACGATGTCATACATGTGCATTTAATCATGTACTTATACGAATACATGTTTTACTGACATCTACATCCTCCATAAGTACAACTCAAAAGAATACTGTGCTTTTACATTGTTTAGATACAAAAAGAATCACTGTGTATATACCTCTTAGCGATGGAGATGCAGCGGAGTCCAAAATACCACGCCTCAGTCCTTACTGGGCTACTATGCACGCTCTGTAGGGGGGAAAATAGAGTGGGATGAGCAACCACACGCTCAGTAAGGCAATAATGCAAGCATGGTAGATAACTACTCTATCTACATGCTGATAGTGTTATGCATAAATCATTTATGGTAGGAGCATGAGGAATAAAACTATGCCATATGAGTATACATATATATCATGTATCAAAGTCATGTAAAATTGGCATATAAAACATGGTAAAACATCATGTATAAATCATCTCATGCTCGATCTCATTTCAATTCATAAAAAGGGCAATTCATTAAGAAACCTCCTTTTTAAAACCCACTTCATAAAACTCTTTCTCATCACATACAATCACATCACATCAATTCACAATCACAACCTCATTTTCATTTCACAATTCAAATCCACGAGGCTCGACCCCTCCTTCGGGTCTACCTTAAACAATCACAATCACACTTAGAGATTTAAAATCATGTGGTAGTAAGTAAATTAAGCAAGGAGACAGGTTACTATATCTCAAGTGACTACGTTGGCCAATCGTCACATATCATCCCAGACCACACGGATTCCGGTGTGCGGGGTATCATGCTGGTACGAAGGTGGGTTAGTTCTCCGCCAGACTTTCTCAAATCAAGTAACCACCACGCGGTACATCGTACTCCATGTGATATACATGGTACATCGTACTCCGCGGACCCATAACATGGTTGGGGGTGCCTGCCATAGGTCTTATCTACCCCATACCAAGGGTAACCTTTATAGTCTCAAGAGCGCGTGGGAGTAACCTCAATACCAGGTCCTAGCCCCTCATGGCCTTGCTCGCCCCTGTTGGGTTCCCTGATCCAGGTCCTAGCCCCTCACCCTCACCCCACCTAAGAGGTCTGTCAGGCCTGTTGGGTTCCCTGGATGGATTATGTCAGGTCCTAGCCCCTCACCCTCACCCCACCTAAGAGGTCTGTCAGGCCTGTTGGGTTCCCTGAGTTAATCCGTATCTCTCACCACGGCTTCATACATACCACAGTGTGAAAACCAGCGCGAGCTACGCTCTTAGCGCAAATTCATGCATCAAAACCAATCACTTCGTACGAGCAACGCTCTGGTACGACATTTATGCATAAAATATGAAGAAACCATGTACGAGCATAGCTCCAGTACAGTTATATGCATAAGAAAAACCACTCAAATCCACGTACGAGCGTAAGCTCCAGTACGGTTTATAAACATCATCACAATTCAAATTCAAAGTGCGAGCTAAGCTCAAGCACGTTTCACACAAGTGAAAACATAGAAATCCAGCGCGAGTGAGGCTCTAACGCGAATTAAATCACATACACGTGGTAGGCGGCTCACATGCATTCAAAACATCTCATAATATGCTTAGTGCCTCATATGGGCTATTTCACAACATCATTCAAGTACTAGCCAGCCTATCCTTTTATTTGCTCAAATCAAAGCATTGTGTTTTGTAAAAGCATTCAAAACACATGATTTATGCAATTATTAGCCTTACTATCCCTTTTTCAATAACCATTTCAAAACAACCAAATCTCGTACAAACACTCATACATCATCAAAACACATTTCTATAAGTCCATGCACATTTCCAAAGCCCTATATACATCCACGAGTTCAAAATATGAGCAGCTACCTCTATATACTTACAAAATTCCCTTACCTGGAATCGCGATGCGTGATTCCACTTCCTTAAGCTGCTTACTCGTACGGTTCGGTTCGTCTTCAACGAACTCTTTGGGACTGCACAAAATCGTATCCCGCATCATATTCGATCCATATTATGCAACCCTTGTGTTTGCTATAGTCAATTTAATCTATAGCCTCTATTAAAGCTTATTTGGCCTCGTTTCATTACTTTACCCATGGCTCGAGTCTATGGATCTTCTTAGGCCTATTATCTTATTCAAAAATCGATATTAAATCGACATTAAGCTCATAGTGTTCATATCCATGAATTCCCTCATTATGACATTTTATCAAGCATATACATACTCATTTCCACAATTCCTCCAAACTCACAATGTAATCCCATCTAACCATCTAAAATCATAAACATTACCCCAATAACAACTTTAGCATGCCATAAATCATAAGCTCATTCAATCCCACATATTCTCACATTATACCCATTTTTGATTTCTAGGTTACACCAATTCCACTACATTCCTAGGTAGTTTATCCATCAATACTCATACCAATCAACTCCAAAATCAATTAAATAGCTAATGCATTTGGATTGGAGTGTTAGAATCTTACCAATATGATTTTTCTTCTTGCTCCAATGGAAATGCCCTTAACTCCTTCAATTCCAAAAATGGAAAGATGCCCTCTCACTATGTTGTTCTTCTCTTTGATAGGGACAACTTTGCCTCTAATGATCTCTCTTCCAATCTCACTGAAAATGGCTGATTTTAGAGAGGGAAAGTTAGGTTTTTGGGGTTGAGATTGTAAGGTTAAGTGTTTTTTCGAGATTTCCAGATTTTCAGCTCTCCTTATATAGAAATAGCTTGGGGAGATCGATCTGGTCCAAGAAGAGATCGATCTGGTCCCTTAAAATCCCTCTTTTTCACGGCATTTTTAAGCATGAGATCGATCTGTCGAAGCATGAGATCGATCTGTTGAAGCATGAGATCGATCTGTCGAAGCATGAGATCGATCTGCTCCCAAACAGAGAGCTAAGGAGATCGATCTAGGTGCTTGGGGATCGATCTTTCCACTACAAAGTGCTTGGGAGATCGATCTGGCTCCATTGGAGATCAATCTGCTCTATTCTTTCGCCCAAATAAGAGCATTCTGGCTCTTCCAGATCGATCTCTCATCCTATGAGATCGATCTGGGCCTCACGTTTTCCAGATTTCCTGCAGTTTCCTTGCTGCAACTCATACCAACACATCCTTAATCTATTGCCATGGCCATTTTCTCATCCATCCACCTTTATAACTTGAAAATGGCATCCATTCATACCTTATGCACATTGAAACTTGTGTGCATTCATTGTATGTTCAAAGGTATGCTACATAAAACCAAATGGAAGCATAACTCCATTCCATTTTACCACACTACTCATCTTGAGTCTCAATCACATCCATCACTTGCTAGAACTCATTTCTTCGTATTCATACTCAATGAAACTTGTATGTACGTTACAATTTATATTACACATACATACATTGAATCCATGGACTTACATCAATCATACTTTACATTACAAGTCCATTCATATTATTTGATCCAATTACACACATTACCATTATACATATACGGGGTCTTACAAGAATTACATCAAACCCATGTATATTCAACATGATTAGATCTGCTAACATCACTCTATCTCCCACCTTTATTTCACATCCTCTACAGATTAACTCAGTTCTCTGGGATTCACGCATAGGGGTATTTACATGTAGTATATATTCTAGAGGTTCAAACTTCAAGTTTAATCTACATGCAAAGTGCTCAGAAATAAACGAATGCGTGGATCCTGAATCAATCAACACATGAGCCTTATGATTACAGACAGAGAGTGTACCTCTTATAGTTTCTGCCGA
Source organism: Firmiana major (assembly GCA_033439115.1). Classification (NCBI taxonomy): domain Eukaryota; kingdom Viridiplantae; phylum Streptophyta; class Magnoliopsida; order Malvales; family Malvaceae; genus Firmiana; species Firmiana major. The sequence continues at coordinate 50,125,644 of CM065905.1, forward strand.
AGTGTCTGCGGTCTCCTTATCCAGGGCAAACACACGTCCCTGTGCCACAGGTTTCTTCCCTTTCTCTGCTGCAGTGGCCCGTCTCCGGGGATCCACTCTCTGAGGTTGTTGTCTAGTGGGCTCCGGAGCATGTGGTATCTGAGGTTGGGGACAGTCCTTCACTCTGTGACCCATGTCACCACATCTAAAACATCCACGGATCGACCCAGTACAACTTCCCTCATGCGATCAGCCACAGTCTCTACAAACCCTTATCTCCGGCCTGACATATCGAGGGGTCTCCTTGATAATAGGATAGGCTCTGGGTCTCTCCAATCTGTCCTTCTGCACCTCAATCCTTCCTCTTCTGAAGGAACCTCTCCGAGCCTCCGTTTGGAAAAGTGCTGGCCTCTTGCCCTTATCTCTATTCACCGCTCTAAGCTCATTTTGGGATTGTACCATCTCAATTCCTCTTTCAATCTCTTGTGCTCGTCTCAGAGCATCTCCAAACTCAATAATACATAGCCCTATCAATCTATCTCTGATGACGGGCTTCAACCCATACACAAACTTCTCTGTGCGGAGCTCTTCACTCTTGAAGGTCTCTGGGTTATATCTCAATAGCGCTGTGAATTGGCTCTCATAGTCATCCACAGACATGTCGCCCTGTACCAAACTCAAAAACTCGACCTGTTTCTTTCTCTGGGCGGCTCGTGGTACATATTGGGTCCTAAAGGCTGTCTGAAACTCTTCCCAACCAATCACATCATGGTGGGACATCAAAATACCCTGGGTAGTACCCCACCAATCTCGAGCTCTCCCCTTCAGCATATAGGCACTCATACTGACCCTCTCAGCATCGGTGCACCCCAGGAAATCAAATATAATTCTTAATTCCGTCAACCACTCCTCAGCCTCTGTAGGATCCTTCTTTCCCTTAAATGCGGGTTGATTCATCTTCAAAAAATCCCTTAGTCGGACCATACTTCTATCCTCAGGCTGGGTGACGGGAGGCACTGGGGGTATGGGAGGTCCTTGTGGTGGTGTAGGGGTAGTATCCGAGGCATTAACTCCAAAGTGTTGCGCGAATAACGCTGCCATCTGCTCAAAACCTTGCCTCACATCGGTCTCAATCCGATTAAATCGAGAGTTAGGACTCTCTAGTTGTGGGACAGGTGGCGGAGGGGACTCTGCCTGCCTCCTCGAACGACCTCGTCGTTTACTCATTCTCTATCTCAACTCGTCTCCTGCGTGTACATATTAGAATTGATTGAAATCTCAATCCTCAATTTCAGTTCATGACCAGACTATTACAGACACTTGGGATGTATTCTATTTCACTTAACCGACACTGACAGTACTAGACACCCTAAGCTCTGATACCAAGAAAACTCTGTCACGCCCCGAAAATGCGAAAAATAGGGCAAATTTAAAACTTTTTACTCATTAACTCACAGTTAAAGGTGCATTCCTGTGCAGTGTCATACATCATCATAATTATTATGCCTCAGGATCTCATCATAATATAGCGTATATTGTACCGTATACAAATACTCAATTCCAAGTTAATAAATCCTAATACATTCCATATAATGTTATACATCAAGTGTCTGCAATTACAATAATAGTCTGGGTACATGGAAAGATAAAATATACCTCAAGATACAATATATATGGCCTGGAGCTCGAATCCTCCACTAGCCACTACTTCGTACGTCGCAGGGAGATCCTTTTTCACTTGAAGAACTCTGGGGGGAAAGGAAAACAGGGTGAGCTTCTAAATCGCTTAGTAAAGGGGGTAAGGAACTCATTTCATAAACCAAAATGCACATCACAAAAGGTTTATTTGTATGTGAAACTCATTTGAAAACCATAGCATGAAAGTACTCAAAACGATATTCTCATATCTCAAATCATGTGAAAACATGAAGTAAAAAGGCTCACTCTAGAGCAATAACAAAGCATGTGAAAACAATGCGATAAACGCTTTCTCAAATACGTGATAAAATCACTGGAATAGTAATGCACGTGGCACAGCCACTAAACACACGTGGCATAGCCACTGATTTAAATTCACACGTGGCATAGCCACAAAACACACGTGGCATAGCCACTGATTTAAAATCACTCGTGGCATAGCCACAAAACACACGTGGCACAGCCACTGATTTAATTTCTCGCGTGGCACAGCCACTAAACACACGTGGCATAGCCACTGATTTAATTTCTCGCGTGGCATAGCCACAAAATAGGGTTTCTCAATGTGGCAACGGCCACCAATGGGGTATAACGTGGCAACGGCCACCAATGGGGTTTCTCAACGTGGCAACGGCCACCAAGTATACGTGGCATACCCACAGAATAGGTTATTCTCACGTTACCAGAACGGAGAAGAAATCGGGCTTACATGCTACCAGAGCAATGCCCGGTGTGTACTCACAACTACACACCTAAGTCTTATCACATAAGACTGGTTTGCCTTCACGTAGAACTCATAATGGTTTTTCTCTCATAAAACTCATTTGAAATCGTTTTGTACTCAACATAAAACGTAATAAAACCGAGTTCCAACCGGCAAAGCACACGCACACATTTCTCAAATCTCAATATTGCCTTAACGTAGAGCCCAGTTATAAACTCATAAAAACATTGGGCTCCAACCGGCTATAAAAATCGTGTGCAATTAAATCTCAACACAAAACCCAACATGCTTGTTTTATAAACCACAATTCATGCTAAAATAGTTTACAATTCACATACACAAATGGTTTAGATTTCCCTTACCTCTTTGCACCTCGTATAGTGCAATCGTTTCCCCCGTATCACGGACTAGTCTCGCATTCCACTCTGGAACTCCCGAGCTGTCCAAACGATGTTAAAACATCAATACTCAATTATCTCATAAACCTCAATTCTCAAAATCGAGCATAATTACTCATAACTCCTCAAATCTCTTGATTCTCGTAACTCAACCCTAAACTACAACCTCATTCACAATATCTCAACGTCCTACATTTCTCATGCCAATTATCTATGCTAATTCATCACATTGTCTATATTTCCATTTATAGCACAAATTCTCAAAATTACCAAAATTACCAAATATCTATATTATTCCAACTACATTGCAATTTCATCAATCCCTAATCCTTTCTCAACTATTTCAACGCAATGACAACCACCAATATCATCAAAATCATCTCAAATATCAAGATCGAGGTTTAGAAATTACCCAAAGCTTGTGAGACGTACAACCCACGCCTCGATCCGATTCGTCCTTCGATTTCCAAGTATGTTGTTCTCCCTTTGATGAGGAATAACTTTCCTTCTTGCCACAACAGCTGATTTGGCCGGAAATGGGTGTTTTGGATGAGTGAGAAAGTTAGGTTTTCAGTGGAAATGGGTTTGGAAGAGAGAGAAAGTGAGTTTGCAGGAGAAAAACACGGGTTCCTTATATAGACTGGAGGTAGGAGATTGATCTGCCTCTTGATGAGATCGATCTGCGTTTGAATTTTGGGGACGATCTGGGTAATTTTATGCCTAGGAGATCGATCTGTCGAGGGGTGAGATCGATCTCTTTATGGCTTTATGAGATCGATCTGCTCCTAAGGAGATCGATCTTCTCCCAAACAGAATCATTTGGAGATCGATCTCTTCCTCATGAGATCGATCCTTTCTCAAACAGAATCATTTGGAGATCGATCTCTTCCATTGGAGATCGATCTGCTCCTCAAATTCCTCCTTCCTCGTCATTTTCAACTCACCAGATCGATCTCTCCTTCTCCCAGATCGATCTGTCCTCATACTTCATGCTTAATTTTACACACTTAACATCAAAATCTCCAATTATAATTCCCACAATTCATCTAGCTCAATAATTTACACTTCAAGTTCTTATTACATCATTAAAATATATCTAAAATTCTCAGATCTCACAACCACCCTTTCTCCACACATTTTAAAACAAATGATATGAGTTATGATGTTATGTAAATCAAGTTTGCACGGAAAATTCAACATGCAATTATTACAAATCATTTATTTCTCATTTAAAATTTTCACAATAAAGTCAGGACTCGACCCCTCCTTCGGGTGATCCTGACTCACACAAAATCATGAAAATCGGTATACATCACACATGGGTTTAAAAAGCATGGAAATAACCATCATGCACATTTAATTAAAAACCCAATTTAAATCATCGAAATCGTCGACATGCGAGACGAGGCAATATCTGTATAACGGCAATAACCAGGACTGGCCATATATGTCCTCGTGAGTCCCTCTAGCTTCACGGATCCCAGTGTGCGAGGTCTCACCCTGATCGGGAACCGCCCGGGAGGTGGGTCAATCCAACCCGTCAGTCTTATCCGATCTCACGCATCCGAAGATGCTGTATCCGAAGATACCCCGTATCACAAAGATACCGTATCCGAAGATACCCCGTATCACAAAGATACCGTATCCAAAGATACCCGTATCACAAAGATACCGTATCCGAAGATACCCCACGGTACATCGTACTTCATGCTACTTGCACGGTACATCGTACTCCATGGACCCATATCACTCTAGGTACTCCAGCCCAAATGGCCTGCTTCCCACAGAGAGGTTTGTTTCTCAATACTGATGCCATGTCTCAAAACGCACGTGCGAGCCTATTAAATCGGTGACACGCAGTCTACCCGATGCTCCAAGCACGACTCATCGCATGTTTTCATAAAATCAGTGCGAGCGATGCTCAGCACTCTCATCAAATCAAGTAAAATTGGCAGAGCCCGCTTTACATCCCCACAAGGCCGCCAACCTCATCCCTCACTCTCACCCTACTTAAGAGGTCTTTTGAGCCTGTTGGGCCTTTTGGCTGACTCCAAGGGCAGACAGCGCTACTCCACAAATCCAGTAAAACTAGTGCGAGCTAGGCTCTACCACTCTATATATAAATCACCTGAAAATCTTATAAAATCTGGTGCGAGTTAAACTCCAGCACCCTGTCATGAAAATCATGTAAAATCTGGTGCGAGTTAGACTCTAGCACCGTGTCACGAAACAAGCATGTGAAATCTGGTGCGAGTTATACTCTAGCACCTATGCATGTAAAACTCTAGTGCGAGCTCTCGCTCCAGCACTAATGCATGCATCACACAAATCAAACATCGTGCGAGCTGAGCTCTAGCACGTCACATGTAAATAAAAACACGTAGGCGGCTCTGTTATCTCCAAATAGTTTTCACAGAAATTACATCGTTTAAGGTATGCAATGCTATGCATTTTTCTTTAAAATTGAGCCAGCCTACTCATGCATGTGTTAAAATACCTCCAGAACGAGCAGGAACCTCGTCATTGCTCCTCCCAATTTTTCCTAAAGTTGGAAACATTTACCCTTAACAAGGGTATTTCGATAATTTTGCCCATACGGGGCATTAAAATTATTCTTCAACCTCTAGACCCTCCAGAACATTTTTAAGGACTGCATATGAATTTAAAATTGCGTAAAGTTTACCTCTAGCAGTCCGTAGAATTCTCTTACCTTATTTTCCTGTCGAGTCTGACCTTTTTCTTTTCCACTGTTGTCTCGTCGCGCAGTCCGATATGCTCCCAATCAAATGTCCGGAACTGCGTATAATTATTCCTCAGGTCAGATAACATACAATTTAATTGTATTTAATATTTTCTAGGCTTAATTTAAATCATTGGGCCCGTTTACCCCTATTGGGCCCGATTGCACCTTAATGGGCCTTAATCGGCCTTAAGCCCGTTTTCCACTTAATTTTCACTTTATCGAGGCCTATTGGGCTCATTGGGCCCACTAATAATTTATTGGGCCTCATTCTAATTCTTGAATAACTAAACCGATTATTTACGACAATTTATCTAAATTTTCATAATTTAATTCAATTTATGCGGAAATCAAATCAATATCACACATAATGAGGTAATTGTCGTAAATAAGGGTTACTTACCCGAGATTCCATGCTAGTCAGCAAATCGAGGCTATCTCGAGCTCTCGTTGGATGCCAATTGTCGAGCTACACAATTTCATAATTTTTCGGGTAAATTTTCAGTCGAAAATTAATTAAATAAAATATTCCAAAATTTAAATCGGTCAATTTGACCGCTTATCGACTTACCCGTAGCTCGATTGCATCGCTAGAATTTTCCCCAAATTTTTCCTCTTTTTCTTTTTCCCTTTTTCTTCCTTTTTTCCTCTCTTTTTGGCTGAACCGGTTCAGTCCGGTTCGGACCGGTTCAGACCGCCGGTTCAATCCGGTTCGACCGGTTCACCACCGGTTCACTGCCTTGCCGGCCGGTTCTCCGCCGGTTCTCGCCACCAGTCTCTCCGCTGGGTCGTCCGCATCTCAGATCTGGCCTCGGTTTGGGTCAAGCTCGCCGGAACGCCTCCGGTTCGGCTCTTCTCCCTCGGCCGTCGGACCCATTTTCCTCCTCTTGGCCGTCGCCGGCGTTTCCCGCCGTTTCGTCGGCTGCCAATGGGCTCAAAAGAACCGCCTCGGTCCGGTGATCATTTGGCTAGGTCGAATCCGAGCTATGGCGTCGCCGTTCGCCGGAAATCGGGCCGTTTTTCCTCGGTTCTTTCCCTCCTCCGATCGGCTTCCTCCGGCCACTGCACGGCGCGTCTCCGGTACCATCTTGCTCGCCGGCCTCTCCTCTTCCTCGTCGACTCCTCGTCGGGGGTCGTCGGTCGCCGGTGCGTCCTCGGGCTTCCTCGGTTTTCTCGGCTTCCGTTTCCCTTTTCGTTTCGTTTCTCTCTCCCCGACCCGTTTCTCTCTTTTTTTTTTCAGATTCCTTTTTCCTTTTTTTTCATTTATTTTATCAATTATTATTATTATTATTATAATTTATTTAATTATTACACTATTCATTAAAAAACTCTAAATACCCAAAATATCTACACTTATATTATTTTTATTTTAATTTAATTTAAATTTAATTTATTAAATATATTTTTCTCCAAATTTTCGATATTATTCCTTCGCGCTTTTCGAGATATCGTTCCGGTAATTTTTCGATATTTTTAAAATTTTCGAATATTGATCAATTGACCCAAATTGTATAATTTTCTCATTATCGATCAAGATATCTTACATCCTTATTTTAAATTAAAATTTTCTTATCGCCTTAATACCGAGTTTTGGTATTTTTACCATTTTACCCCTGCTCTTGTTTCGGAATCAATTTAACCTGACCTTCCTTCATACATCCCCCATATTTTCTTATTTAATTTTCATATTTTAATTAAATTCGGGTCTTACATAAATATATATATATATTTTTAAAAGGTAATGTTTGATTATTCCCTAAGTTGAATATAAGGATGAATATAACTATACATATATGTATATAAAAAAAATACATATAAGAAGTAAGTGCCGAATATGTCAGAATTTGAGGATGGTGGACTCGATGAATAGTATATATATATATATATATACGTATTATGAGTGGAATAAAAGGAAAGGAAGAAAAGAAATGATGTTCTGAAAAATTCAGTAGTGAAAAGAGGGAAATGGGGACCTGGACAGACTGAATTAAACCGAAGACAGAAGTAGCTACAGACTAGGACTAGTAGTGGGAGAGAGGGAAGCCTCGAAGATATTAAATTAAGGTACGATTTGTGGGACTGAAGGAAAGCATACAGAGATGCAACTACTGAAGCAGTAAAATGACAGAGGTGAGCATGGGACATACCGAGAGAAAGACTGGAATTCAAACAGGAAAATGGGTGATGAAGAAACGTGAAGGCCGAGGGTGTTTGGTGAGGCAGGATGGTAGTGTACTTCAATTAGAAAATATATACATAGTACACATATATTATATGTAAACCCGAGATTGTTTTCTGCTGCAGTAAACTGCAGCAAAAAACGTGAAGAAAGGTGAGATGATTTGATTGTTCTCGGTATGATAAGATGAAAAGGAACCGAAATATAAAGGGGCAGAAAACAGACTTCAAGTGGAAACCCGAGAGCCAACTCTGGGTGAGAGCAGTTGATCTGCACAACGACTGGAAACGTAGAGAAGATAGTCCCGTTTGCTGGAAATTTTCAGGAGTTCCTGACTTGAGAATTTCTGGTTACTAAAGGACGATGATGAAGCAGTTTAGGGGAGAAGGAAAAAAAACTGTGAGGAGTGTACCGAGAAGCTGAAGCAGGGGGAGGTAGTGGCTAGTAACCTGGAGCATTTGAAAACTTTAACTGGGCAAGAAAGAGATGAGAGAGTATGGGCAAGGAGAACTATGCAGAAGGTAGAAGCAGTAGACAGATAGGGGAAAGAATGTGCAGCACCTAAAAATAGAGAGCTGGCTACTAGGGGAGAAGCTCACTACCACTGGGAACCAAAAACAGAGGAGACTGCCAAAACAGACGATTGAAACAGGTGATCGGGAGAGGCAGAAATGGTGGCAAACGGCGGAGGTCAATGTGGCCACTGGTATTGGGGTGGACGGAGAAGCCATCAGCGCCTGAAGGAAACGCCAAGGGAGGAAGAAGGCGACGATGATCGTGAGCAGGGGCTTCGGCTACCTGCGAGAAAGAAAGAATGAAAGAATGAAAGAAAAGAAGAAAAGGTGGGAAAATTTAAAAAAAAAAATGAAATGATGAATAGTGAAAAATGAAAAGTAGCCGAGAGAAAAAAAAATAAAAAAGGGGGATTTATATATATATATATATATATATATATATATATAAAATTATATATATTTGGAATATAGGAAAGGACACAAAGAATGTGGAAACCCAAGGGAAAGGGGCTCCGACAGAAATAACCCGAGTAGATCGGACTTGCTGACTCACTAAGTCGAAGCAATTAAGGACTACGGACAGACACCGAGGTAAGGAATTTATGTAAGTTTTAGAGATAACTGTATGTATTTTACGATTTCAAGTATATTTTTCCTAGGTAAGCAAGGTTACAATCTTAACGCATCGTAAGTAATTCGAATAAATAGGATACTAAGAAATACAAATTTCGATGTAGGAGAATCGTACAAGGATTTAAGGAAGAATACGTGGAGGTGTCACTATTCGAACTGGTACTTTCGATAGATTGAGGTAAGGGGATATAATTTAAAACGGTAATAGTTACTTTCTGAACCTTGATAAAGAAAGCTTACAATGACATAAAGTATGATTTTCATGCATGTTTCTAAATTATATTTTCGATCAAGACTATGCTTTCTGTATTTGTGCTTTTGAAATAAAAACATGTCTTCTGAATTAATCTTTCAAATAAGATGATTTTATATTGATGTTTTCGAATATGAAAACTATAATATGTTTTGAGACTAAGGGCCATTTATGTTGTGTGCTTATGCACGTCAACTTCGCCTGTGTGGCGTCTGAACTCGCCTGTGTGGCATTTGAACTCGCTTGTGTGGCGCCTGTATTTCGCCCTCGTGGCGCCTGTATTTCGCCTTCGTGGCGCCTGTATATTGCCCATGTGGCGCCTGTATTTCGCCTTCGTGGCGCCTGTATTTCGTCATTGTGGCGCCTGTATTTCGCTTGTGTGGCGCTTGTATTTCGCCTGTGTGGCGGCTGTAATTCACCTTCGTGGCGCCTGTATCTCACCTTCGTGGCACCTGTATTTCGCCTGTGGCGCCTGTATTTCGCCTTCGTGGCGCCTGTACTTCGTCTTTGTGGTGTCTGAAATTACCTTTGGGTTCTGAATTCCCTCTACGAAGGATGACCGGGTTATTTGCCGCGTGATTGATTTGTTATTGCCGCGTGATAAATTGGTTATTGCCGCGTGATAAATTCGTTAGTGTCACATGATAATTATATGGCCGATGCAATCTCATTTTGAAAATTAAACTCTGATTTCAGAAATGGATTTGGTAGTATGTGATTTGATATGTATTCCTGTATGGAATTCTGAATGTACGACTAGTTTTACATAATATCTGTTAACTTCAAATACCTAAAGAATTACGTTTTGAAACTCGATGTTTATGATTTTCTTTAATCTTTGAATGTCATTATTATTAGTTTCAGAAAGTATCATTATACGCATTATCATGTTTTATACACATTTGAATTGCTAGAATCGTTTTAAATACATCTTCTTACTGAGCTTTTTCCCGAAAGCTCACCCCTCTACCTCTCAAATCTTTGCAGTGAATTACAATTAATAAATGCTGCGTTGACAACGTAGGCTGGCGAATATGAGCTTCCCCAGACTACCTTTTGTATATGTGTGAGGTATGCACTCTTATCCCTATACCAAACTATTTGTATGCACAGACATCTATTGAAAATAATGTGTCGGGATGAAATCTGTATTAGGATAAATGAAGTGAAATATTTTAAGGATTGACACTGAACAGGAATACAGCCTAAGTGAAGAAGGGAATAAGTGGGTAAAATAAGTTCAAAAAAAAAATCCCCCGATTTTCAAGGGTCAAGGGTCGTTACACAGCGTTATTGCAGTTTCATGCTGGGTTTTTCTGCGTGGTACTAAGGGGACTGATGATGGGTTATGGCTGCTGGACAGTGCGCTAAAGTCTGGTTTCCATGTTGCTGTAAGGGGGAGAGGAAGAAGAGAACCGTGCCCCTAGCTCTTTATTTCATTTCAGTTTGTAGATTTTGCTTTCATTTATTGATTTCAGTTATTATTCGCTGCATTTCCTCTTCTCTATAATGTTGTTAATATTGTGTCTTAATGAATCAGTTACCCATCTCTGTTCTGCTCTGTTTTAATTTATTTTTACTATTCACTTATTGTTCTGTGTTATCCTGTTTCTTGTTAATATCTGGTATTAATCTCCTTACAACATGTTAAGTTTGCCTTACTGACTCCCTTTATTTTCTTCTGTTGTTGCCTTGATGCCGGAGGCTAGACTGTGTGAAGGGCCAACAGGTAAAGCATGGGGCTAACCACTGTTTCCATCTTCAGTGTCGGTTAGTTGATGTTTTGGTGTGTGACACATATGAAAGCTCAAGCAAGATCCAAGTTGAAGAATGAGGCTGCTCAAGTGTGTGTTGCTGGGAAGAGCAGCAGGATAAAGCTACTGTTTTAGGAATATATAGTAAGGACGTGTAGCAGTACGAGCAGGGAGTTATGCAAGCAAAAAAAAAACTGGTAGCTGGAGCAGTATTTTGAGGCAGCATGAACCAGCAGAGGAATACCTGGAATTGAAATCTGGAGACAGCATGAACCACAGCTGGACAAACCGACAGCACGTGGAGACAACCAACCCGAGAATGCTGGAAATGCAACTTGAAGAAGACGTGAATAATACTAGCTTTTCGGGACCACTTTGGTGGTTTTGCAATTTTGCTAAGGCCATGTTTGGCAAATTCCCCTTGTAGTTGTTTAATTCATTTTACATGCATTTTTAGATAAGATTAATTTCAAGTTTATTAGTTACCTTAGTTAGTTGATTTCTAATTTGCATGTTAGTCATAGTTGCTTTGTTTCATTAGTTTAACTTAAATTTAATTAGGTCACTAATTAATTTTTAAATTAATTTAGATTAAACTCATTTCCTTCATTTTTATTTAAAGTTTGTTTAAATTTTAGTTTAATTTTATTTCTTCATTTCCATATTTTCATTTTATTTTAATTGCGTTAATTAGTTTTAACTGTTTTAATTATTTTCGTAGGTATTTGCTTTTAATTGCGTGGAGCACTTTAAGTAATTTTGCTCGGTTTTATTTTCTTTATTTTATAGTTTTATTATTTTCAGTATTGTTAGCTTTGTAGATCACCTTTCAATTTTATAATTTGCTAGAATATACTTAGGCTAAGATTAACCGGTAGTTAATTAGGCTAACTAACTTCTCTGAGGGATGATAACTCGGGACTCAAATTCCATTATTACTTGTACGACCCGTGCACTTGCGGTAATACGTTTAGGGCGTGTCAACAGGAGTGTCCATTATAGCAGTACAGAATCGGGACAGGGACTAACTTGCATCTCTGTTCTACTCTGTTTTTTATAAGTTTTACTGTTCACAGTTTTTTATTTGTTGTTGTTGTTGTAGTTGTGAGGAATCGATGGACTGTGGCTATTGATAGGGTGCGCTGGACATTAGAAGTGGATGTCGTGGCTGTCCTTAAATCGGAAGAATGGAATGTGTTGGTGCTTGTCGGGTCTGCTGCTGTAAACACAAGTGAGGCAAGCAGGATGTGGAGGCTGCTGTGTACCATGTGTAGAAAATGAAGCAGTGCAATGCAGAGCAGGACAACAACCAGGTGCAGGAGCAAGAGTCGAAAATTGCTAGGAGCAGGAGGCATGTTGGTCAGGCCGAGGATGTACAGCAGATGGCAGGACCGAACAGACCGAGATCAACGTCAGGAGCACCTAGAGGCAGAACCAAAATGAAGAACAGTAGTGTACCAATGCACACGGGACCACTTGGCTGCCAAATTTGGTTAAGGCCTTGTTGGGCCATTAGATTTTAATTGCATAATCCATTTTTCATGTTTTTGAAATAGTTAATATTTTTTTATTTATTTCAGTTTTACTTGTTAATTTCAATCTCATTTGCTAGATTAGAATTAAAAGTTAATTTGCATGCTGAGTTATAATTCATTTGCTTGATTAGTTCATAATTTAGATTTAATTATGTCATTAGTTAATTTCTATTTTAGTTTTAGGTGTTACATTTAGAATTAAATTAGAGTAAAATCATTTTATGCATGTTTTTAGTTTTCATGTTAAATTGAAAAAAATCCAAAAATTATTTTCATGCATTATTTAGATTTTGTTTTCTTGTTAGAATTAGATTTAATTTAGGATCAATTTTTAGGTAGTTAATTTCTTAGTTAGACTTAATAATTTCTTTAGGTTAATAGAAGTTTATTTTATTAGACTTTAGGTTAGTGTAATTTGCATTTTTATTAATTAGATTAATTACATGCATATTTTATTTTTAGGATGGTTTAATTTTAGTCTAATTAATCTTGTTTCTTTATTCTCATATTTTGCATTTTAGTTTATTTTCGTTAATTAATTTTAACTGTTTTAATTATCTTTTGTAGGTTGTTGCTTTTAATTGCTCGAAACTTTGTAAGTAATTTTTGCTCTGTTTTATTTCCTTTAGTTTATAGCTTTTATTATTTTCAGTACTTTTAATTTCAGACTTAGTAGATCACCCACTGAAAAATTCATAATTTGCTAGGATATACTTAAGGTAAGATTAACCGGTAGTTAATTAGGCTAATCAACTTCTCTGTGGGACGATAATCCGGGACTCAAATCCCATTATTACTTGTACGACCAGTGCACTTGTGGATAGAACGTTTAGGTCACTTATAGTGGGCGTAGCTCCTACCAAGTTCTTGGCGTCGTTGCCAGGGAAGTCTTAATTAGCCATTAATTAATATTGGTGAAATTATGCTTAGGTGTAATTCTAGCTTGTAAATATTTAGATCCTTAGTTTAGTTTAGTTAATTTTCTCTCTCAAATAAAAAAAAATTTGAAAAATTAAAAAACTTTTAAAAAAATTTTTTTTAAAGACTTTTTGATGTTTGTATGCGTAAAGCCAAGAGTTATGATTGCTTTCCTTTAGATTCTGAAATTGAACGAACTCTTAGAAAAATTCGAAAGGATTCTAGGAAATTTATAGCTCCGATGCAAAATATCATGGCAAAAAATAGAGAAATTAGGACCGTTGGAGATTATGCAATGCCAACGATTGGAGGATATTATACTGGCATTAGGCCACCAGCTGTCCTTGCTAACAATTTCGAAATTAAGCATTCCATCCTCCAGATGATCCAGACCTCTTTACAGTTCAGTGGGCTTCCGCATGATGACCCACATGCTCACCTTGGGTAATTCCTGGACCTGTGCAACACCTTCAAGTACAATGGATTATCTAATGATACGCTTAGGCTTAGATTATTCCCCTTCTCACTTAAGGATAGGGCACGACACTGGTTAACCTCCTTACCTCCAAGATCCATCTCTACTTGGGACGAGTTAGCCCATCAATTTTTAGCTAAGTTTTTCCCTCCCTCTAAAATGGCCAAACTCCGTAGTGACATATCTTCCTTTGCCCAATTCGATTCTGAAACACTTTACGAAGCATGGGAACGATATAAGGAACTTTTTAGGAAGTGCCCTCATCATGGCCTACCTTTGTGGCTGCAAGTCCGAACCTTCTACAACCGACTTACAAGCCAAAATAGGACCATTGTTGACGCTGCTGTGGGTGGAGCTCTAATGTGCAAAACAAAGGAGAAAGCTTACGAGCTCTTAGACAAGATGGCTGCTAACAACTATCTATGGTCCTCGAAGAGGTAATTACCTAAGAAGTCGACGAGTATCTATGAGCTCGACACGCTGTCTACCTTGACCTTTCAAATCGCTAACCTTACGAAGAAGGTAGAGTCGCTCAGTACCCAACATAATCCTTCCACTAGTCCTACCTTGTGTATTCTGTCAAAAGTCCTTTTCTTTCTTGTGATCTGTGTGGTGGTGCACACTCTGTAGATAGGTGTCCACTTAATTTAGAATCGGTTCAGTATGTTGCCCCATCTCAGACGCAACAGAACAACCCCTTTTCAAACACCAACAACCTAGGGTGGAGGAACCATCCTAACTTTTCCTGGAGCCAAAACCAAGGGCAATCTTCTAATTCTAGACCTGTAGAATCCTTTGGTTTTCAAGCTCCACCATTTCATGTACCACCACATCAACAAGTTCCATACCATCCACCACCTCAATTTCCATACCATCCACCTAACCATCCCCATCCACCTCAATTTCACCATCCACCATCACCACCACCACTTATGCAGCCCCAACATTACCATACAACAACAGTTGAAAAGAAGCGCTCGCTTGAGAAAATGTTTACGACTATCCTGTAAAATCAAGCTGCCTCAATTAAGAACTTAGAAGTTCAGGTTGGACAAATAGCGAATGCTCTTAGCCAGCGTCCTCAAGGGACCCTTCCTAGTAACACTGAAGCTAATCCTATTAGGCGAAAGGAGGGTAAAGAACATGTGAAATCCATCACCCATAGGAGAAACAGAGAGCTAGATGAGCCACAAGTAAAGTCCAGTCTTGTTGAGCCCATAGTTGAAAAACCCATAGGTTCTAAAGAAGCAGCTCAGAAGGAGCAGGAACCGAAAGATTAGGCTGCAAAGGAATCCAAGTTAGGTGCTTCTTCATCTACACCTTCTACTTCTTCATAGCCTTCCTCGTCCTCTGATGCTACACATGTTACCACTACATCCTCTCTAGTTAGACCACCAGTACCCTTTCCTCAGAGGTTCCAAAATAAAAAAACTAGATCAACAATTTGCCAAATTTCTTGAGGTTTTTAAGAAACTTCACATCAACATTCCTTTCATAGATGCTTTAGAGCAAATGCCAAGTTATGTGAAGTTTTTGAAGGATATCCTCTCTAGGAAAAGAAGACTGGATGATTATGAGACGGTGGCCTTAACTGAGGAATGTAGTGCAATTATTCAGAGGAAATTACCCCCTAAGCTCAAAGATCCGGGAGTTTTACTGTAAGACCTGATTTTTATCGTATTTTCTTATGATATACGTGATGTAAACATGGTTATATGTAAATTGAATCATAAGGGAATTGTACGTGAATGAAAAATGCAAATGGAATAAATTAAAAAAAATTCTCGAATGCATTTAAAGGTCAAATGAAAGATTGAATTGGTCACAAATTAAACGAATGGTATTCAGACCATTCGGATTGGAGATAAGGATTTAAAACACGAAATAAGTGAGTGTTCGTGAAGAGAAGTTGGATTGGCTTGGTCCCGAACATGTTGAAGGGTAAAATGATCAAAGACTGAAATTTAGTATTAATTTGACAAGAAAATTTCATTATAAATATGGATTTGAGAAACTTGATCAATAACAAAGAAATAATTAAATTTCGAGTCCAATTGATCAAGATATGAATTTATTGGAATAAACCGAAATTTTCACCTCGAAAAATTATCTCGAAATTATTAGAAAAATATACCGGAAAGATGAAATAAGACAGATAAATTCATTTAATTGATTAAATGAATAAATATGATTTTTTAGATATTTTTGCTGAAATATAATATTTTATTTGAATAAAATAATAATAAAGAAAGAAATAAATAAAAAAATAGGAAATTGAAAAAAAAAAGAAGAAGAAAGAAAGCAGAAATCGCGATTTTGGAAAGGGGGAAGACAAACAGAACCGAGGGAATTGGGTTCCCTCACCGACGGAGGTTACCGACGGACGCACCAGGCGAGAGGACGAGGTAGCCGACACTGACCCCAGGCGAAATCCAACGAGGAGGCACAACCGACGAGAGAGAAAGAGAAACAAAATGGAAGACATGACCTGAGGAAGACCGAGAGCACCGACGAGTATCTGACGACCCAGCGGCCAGGCGAAGGACCGAAGAAGGAAGAGGACGATCGCACGTCCCCTTGGTACCGGGGACGCGCCCCACCGAAGTTGAAATCCGCGGATTGAAGAGAGGAAGCCGTAGAGGGAGAAGAGAAATCTGACAGTCATCGGCGTAAATTCGGTCCAACCCAAGGCCAGTCGAGAGATCCCCTGCCCGAGACGAGCCGAACGGCGGCAGCAGCATGCCGGGAACCGGCCAGAGACGTCGTGAACGGTGAAGTGAGGCCTGAATCAGTACGGACTGGTTCAGTCCAGTGCAGGTATGCTGAACCAGACCGGACCGGTTCAGCCAAAAAGAAACGAAAGAAAAGAAAAGAAAAAAAGGGGAAAGAGAAAAAGAGAAAAAATTTGGAGAAATCCCGGTGATGCAATCGAGTTACGGATAAGCTGGTAAGCAGTCGAAATTGACCGATTTAAATTTTGAAATATTTAATTTAATTAATATTCGACTGAAAATTTACTCGAAAAAGTATGTAATTGTGTTGCTCGACAATTGACGTCAAACGAGAGCTCAATTCAGCCTTGATTTACGTACTATCATGAAATTTCTGGTAAGTAACCCTTATTTACGACAAATTACATAGATATGTGTGTTAGAAATTTATCGCTTAAATTACGGATTAATTTCGTATATAATGAATTAAATATTGGAATTTAAGATAAATTGTCATAAATAATTATTTGAGCTATCCGAGAGTTTAGAACGAGGCCCAATAAATACTGATGGGCCCAATGAGCCCAATAGGCCTCGATAATGTGAATAGTAAGTAGAAAACGGGCTTAAGGTCGGTTAAGGCCCATTATGGTGCAACCGGGCTTAATAGGGGCAAACGGGCCCAATGATTTAAATTAAGCCCAAAAAATATGAAATACAATTAATTATATTGTATTTGACCTGATGAATAATTATACGCAGTTTCGAAGATTGGATTGGGAGCAAATCGAACTGCGTGACGAGACATCGTGGAAAGGTCAAACTGTACAGAAAAATGAGGTAAGGGAATTTTACGAGTAGCTAGAGATAGCTACGCATATTTTTAATAGCTTTTACATACACTGAAACTGTATAAAGATCCTAGAAATGGATTAAAAATTTTAAGGACTCGGGATAGGTAAAAGACTATTTTACCCATACTGAGGGAAATTTACCTAAGGATGGTGAAAGCATGACATGCATGAAATGCATGATTTGAGGAATTTTCCTGACTTTTTAGTAAAGCAAATTGGTAGATTGGCCAGAAATTGCATAAATTTCACAAGATAACACTACGTAAGTGTTATTAAGATTTAAATTAAATTTCTTTAGAAAATGGGCCAACTATCAAGTTTATATAGAAACAGATGGTGCTGGAGCATTTCTTCGCACTATATCTGAGTTTGTAAGTGTGCGTAAAAGGTGCTGAAACGGTTGCTTGCACCGATTTGTGTGACATCATAGGTATGAAATATGCTAGAGCGGTTGCTCGCACTGATTTTTACTATTGTGAAATGCATGAGAGGTGCTGGAGCCTAGCTAGCACCCTGTTTTGACTATTTTGACTTGATATGGATAAAAAGGTGCTAGAGCGATTGCTTGCACTAGTTTTAATTATTTGACATGCATGAGAGGTGCTGGAGCTT
Source organism: Firmiana major (assembly GCA_033439115.1). Classification (NCBI taxonomy): domain Eukaryota; kingdom Viridiplantae; phylum Streptophyta; class Magnoliopsida; order Malvales; family Malvaceae; genus Firmiana; species Firmiana major. The sequence goes on from CM065905.1 coordinate 50,143,622, forward strand.
AGCTCGCAACCTGTTTTGTTATGATAATTGCATAAAAGTCGTACTGGAGCCTTGCTCGTACCTGATTTAATCGATTTAATTTCATAAAAGCCGTGCAGAAGTGTAACTTGAACGAGATTTGATTTCTTTATGCATGAAACCGTGTTGGAGCGTTTCTCGCACGAAGTTTTGAATGATTTATGTTTTATATGAATTTATCACTCTTTTAAAGTCGTATCGGAGTGCTGTACGTACGCAGATATTACTGATTTTTATGAAAATGTGTTAGAGCTTCGCTCGCACGAGGTTTTCAGGTATCATGAATATGCATGGAGATGTGCTGTAGCTTTGCTCGCACAATGATTTATATGACATGCATATAGCCTTGTTGGAGCCTCTTGTAGACTGTGTGTCACAGTGAGATGATATGCCCACACGTGCATACTGAGGCACTGTAAGACCCGAATTTAATTAAAAACACAAAATGAATGAGCATTTGTGAAGAGAAGTCGGGTTAAATTTATCCCGAACACGTGTAAGGGCAAAACGGTCAAAAGATCGAAAGTCGGAATAAATTCGATAAGAAAATTTAATTAAAAATAATGGATTTGAGAATCTTGATCAATAACGAAGAAATAATTAAATTTCGAGTCCAATTGATCAAGATCCAAAATTTTTAGAAATACCGAAAAGTCACTAGGGACAATATCCCGAAAATACGAAGAAATTATACCCAAAAAAGGATTAAAAATATAATAAATAAACTAAATATAATTAAATAAATGAATTTAGAATAAAATATTAATATTTTTAGATATTTATACCAAATAATAATATTTAATTGAATATAATAATAATAAACTAAATTATAAATAATAATAAATAAAAATAATAATAATGGAAAAAAAAACTGAAAATGGAAATCGGGAAGGAACCCGAAAGCTGAAACCGACTGCACCCGCGAGAACCCGAGACCCACGATCCAACCACCGGCGATCATCAACCTCCGACGAAGGGCCGAGGAGGAAGAGGAGAGGCCGGCGAAGCTTTGGGCACCGGTGACGCGCCGTCAGGAGGTCGAAAATCGTCGAACGGAGGAAGAGAAAGCCGCGAGGAAAACGGGGTTGATCCCGGTGATCCACGACAGCTAGGCGCGAACGGTGGGTACCGACAAGTTCAGGAGGAGGAGTCGGTTCTTTTGAGACCGGTATCGGTCGACGAAACCATCGAAATCCGATGGATCGAGGGAGAGAAGGCCAAGAGGGAGAAGAGAGGAACGGCGGCCATCGGCGGTGATTCGGTCCCGATCGAGGCCAGTCGAAGGTTGCCCGATCAAAGATGAGTCGAATGGCGCCAGAAACGAGCCGAGAACCGGTCGAAAACGCCGTGAATGGCGACGAGAACATCTGAACCGGTACGGACCGGTTCAGCAAAGAGGTGAACCGGATTGAACCGGACTGAACCGGTTCAGCCAAGAAAGAAGGGAAAAAAGGGAGAAAAAGAGAAAAAGGAAAAAAGGGAAGAATTTTTGGGGATACATCGGACTTCGGGTAAGTCGATAAGTGGTCAAAAGTGACCGATTTGAATTTCGAGAAATTTATTTAAATTATATTTAATCGAAAAGTAACCTGGGATTAAATATATAATTGTGCAGTTGCACGACAAAGCCCGAACGAGAGCCGATTGAGCTCCGATTTTCATATCCTGCATCATATTGGGTAAGTATATTTTAATCCCGACAATTAGAGTCCTTTAATACAGAGTTTCGATTATTTTACGAAATTTACGAAATAATTTTGTATAAAAAAGGAATATTATTCGAAATTTTACAGTAATTATCGTAAATAGTGTATGGGCTATCCAATGAGTTTGGAACGAAGCCCGATGATTATTGGTAAGCTGAATGAGCTCAGTAAACCCGAAGAAGGAATTTAATTAGTACAAACGGGCTGAAAATGGGTCGAGGCCCATTAAGGTACGATTGGGCCCAATAAGAGTAAATTTGCCCAATTAGTTAAATCGACTATAGTAAACAGGAGAATTATATTTATTGGGTTAAATTGACGTGATAAATAATTATCTGCAGCCCCAGAGACAAGATTAGCAGCAAATCGGATCGGACGAGCCTTCGACAGTGGAATTTATATACGCGCTCGACGAGAATCGAGGTAAGGGAATTTTGTGGGTACATAGAGATGCCTATACGTATTTATTGAGGGGATTTAAATGGCCTAGAATTTCTTTAAGTATCTAGAAAATGAAATAATAATTTTTATAAAAATCGAGGCTTAGATGAATAAAGAAAAAGATGATTTTACCCCTGAGAGTAAAATTTATAAAAAAGGGTAGTAAGGCAGATAAATTGCATGATTATCCTGTTTTAATGTTTTATATAAATGTATTGCTTTGATTTAAGCAAATATGCATATAGGTTGGCTGTTGATTTCGTGAATTATACGAAAGGGTACCGGTTTGGACCGGTTACTATTTTAAAAGATGTTTTATCAAGATTGAGCCACCTATCGTATTTACATGAATAAAAAGAGTGCTAGAGTCTTTCTCGCACTCAAGTTTATTGATTTATTTCTCATGAAAAGCCGTACTGGAGCATTGCTCGTACGAGAAATTTGTGTGTGCACAAAACCGTGCTAGAGCTTCGCTCGCACGAGATTTCAGATATCATGATATGCATAGCGTGTTGTTAGAGCTTCGCTCACACTAGACGTGAGTTGACATGCATATAGTCGTGCGGAAGCCTCCTATAGACTGTGTGTCACAGAGAGTTGAGATGCTTGCACGTATACTTTGAGACATGGGTTGGCTATCGACATAGTATTGGGGTGGATAAGACCTACGGCAGGCACCTCCAGACTATGATATGGGTCCACGGAGTACGATGTACCATGTATGTCACACGGAGTACACTGTACCGTGCAATCATGATGACTCTATGATGTTACTTGATATTCTGGCGGGTAGGAATTGACCCCACCTCCCGGTGCAGTTGTGATGCCCCGCACACCGGGATCCGTGTAGCCTGGGATCACAGGGACAAAGTATGGCCATAGTCCTCGATTTTCATACAGTAACCTACATGTCTCACATGATATCATACGGTCTGGATAGACCAGGACAAACCCGAAGGAGGGGTAATGTCTCGTTTTATGTTTTTAAAAGAGATGTGATTTAATGAATCAAGGTATTCCCGAGAGATGGGCTTAGCCTTGATGTGGTTGTTTTATGATAAAACAAATGAGTTCTAACGTGATGAGTTTATGAGGAAACAAATAAGTTTTAAATGTGACGAGCATGAGATGACATACATGATGATTTTTCCATGTCTGTTTTATATGTCGATTTCATGATTTCTCTTATATGATATATACATACATGTGGCATCGTTTTAGTCATACCTCATGCTCCAAATACAACGATTTTATATCATGACATTATCAGCACGTAGATAGTATAGTTATCTACCTGCTTACATTATTGCCTTACTGAGCTGTTTATGCTCACCCTTTCATTTTCCACCCCACAGGGTACATTCAGTAGAAGAGAACGACAGTAGTCATATCTGCTGCTTCTTATCAAAACCAGGTATACACATTTGTATGATTTTTGTATCTGAACATATAGAGGCACAATACTATACATGGACGTAATATTGGGGATGCATTTAGTTTAAATAAATTGATATGTAAATGAAATATGAAAATGGAAAGGTAAATAGGTGAGAGGTGACTAACACCGAATCATAGCCCAACTGTTTAATAGTGTAACTGTTCACGACGGGTAAGGAAATGAAAAAGTGAAAAATTTACTCTGATTTTTAGGTAATTTGGGTCGTGACAGAAAAGATGGTATCAGAGCTGAGTTGGCCCGATATGAGTCGGTGTTAGTGGTTAAGTAAATTTACATCCCTATGTACTGTGCATTGTTTAGATACAATTGTGTATATCAAGATGGAATAGCAGCTAAAAATTTTGTTTTGAATGCAAGAATATAGTTTTTATAATTGATAGCCGCTATAGTATAAGAACGAGTACACATGCTCGAGGCCATAGAGATCAGCCTGAGAGTCGTATGAGTCGTCACATAAGACTCAAGATGAGAGTAAGGTGGAGGCTGATGTTGAGCATACTCTACAGGGTCCTATAAAGAGACCAAACTGTATTGAGACACGCTCCAAGAGGATGGAGTGGAGTGTAGAAAATATTTCAGAGTTGTTTACTCAGTCTATGCATGTGGTTGAGGATAGGCAGGTAAAGCCTAAACAGATGCCTCAGACTATAGAGATTTTCACACCCCTCCGATATATAGCGAAGTAAAGAAACTAATAGTTGTTAAGGACTGGATGAATGAGATAGCGAAGTTGTATGGATTCTTTCGGTGTATGTCGACCGAGAAGGTGATTTTTAAATATGTTATGATGGAGGCGAGGCGGAGCATTGATGGAAGTCCACTCGATCCATCTGAATAGTTAGACGTCCAAAGTCGACATAAGAAATAATTCTGAATGTATTTCGGTGACAGAATATTTCGGATACTACTTAAGGGAAATTACAGGTAAATTTCATACTATGACCCAGAGGAATTGATTTATTGATGAGTATGAATTATGAGTATGAATCTCAGTTTATATACCTGGGCAAATATTACCCCGACACTATGGGCAGTGAGAGTCGAAAAAGCTCAAAAGTTCATGAAAGGGCTCAGATTGTCGATTAGAGTCCGATTGGCCCGTGAGATATTACCTATGTCGAGGCAGTGCGTAAACTATAGTGGTGTGAATAAGATCATGTGTTGCATGCCTCTGAGATTGGGAAAGGTAGTAAGGGCCGAAATATAGACAGAAGAGAATAGAAAATGACAAAGATGTCAGAGCGAAAAGAGACCAGTTGGTAAGACATTAGAGTTAATGAGTCATGGGGTAAGATGATTGGTAAGGCCCCAATATATCCAATTTAACACTTATTATGGGTATTGTGATTGGAGAACCCCGACCTGCTACGAAGCAGTATAACCAGTATAGCAGTGTAAACAGTGTAGGATGTGTGGTAGATACCACGGAAGTAAAGGCCTACACCTACACCTTATTAAATAAAATAGGTGTTAAGTGTGGTAAGACAGGTGACTTAATTAATGATTGTTCAGAGTTGGGTGAGACTGCCCTACAAAAGGGTAAATAGACAGAGAAAATCTTGTTGGTATCTCTGCACCGAAAAAGGAGACCATAGCTGAAGAGAAAGGGGAAAGTAGGCTGTTGGATGAGGGCGAGTATATGCCTTGGACCAGGACACTATTGATGTTTCATATGATGTGGTGAAAGATACTACACTGGTTGTGAATAGAGAAGTAATTATTTTAATTGATCCTGGTGCCACATATTTAGTCATACCGCCTTCATTTGTATATAAGTTAGTAAAAGACGTGAATGCCTACACCTTTGGGCACAATGCCAATAGTTAGTACCCCAATGAAGGAGGGTTAACTAACGAAATAATTATGAAGAAATTATAAGTTGAAAATGGGAGAAGAAGTGTAAGTCAGCCAATTTTATTTTATGGACTACGAATAATTTAAAGTAATATTTGAGAATAAAGTAGTCGGCTGCATATTATGATGTTCGGATTTCTATCCTAAGATAGTGATATGTTACCCCTGGAAAGTATATGGTAAGTTTTGACAAGTAATAAAAGGGGTGCAACGATTGAAATTAAAGGAGCAAATGATGGTACTCACGAAATGAATAATGACAGAGTTTTGTTATAAGTGATATACAAAAAGAGATAAGTTTTGTGATAAATCCTAAATACGAGATAGACTGGAATAAGAGACGTATGTAAGGTAAGAATATCTATGATACGTGAAGTAAATTGGGATTAAAGCAATTAGTAGCGAATATGAATTATGACCACATGGACCGATACGTAAAATAATTGTGGTCAAGTTTGAGGGTTAATAAAGGTATTTCAAAATACCTCCAAGCCTGAAGACTTGACATCGTCTAAAAGTATACGTAATCTATAAATTAAAATCGACAGTCGTAATAAATAAATTTAAAATTAGGGTACTTTTACTGGTACGATAAGAAATATAGAATTCGATTAATCAAGAAGGTTTAAAAATTAATTAAAATTTTATAAAAGCCGTTAAAAAGGAAATGACGCAGGTTAGTAGCTTGAACGAAAGCAATTTTGAAAGACATTTTACGTTTATGCGTACATAGGTCAAGGAAATGGGTAATTGAAATATTCAATAGGACTCAATTACGACAAGTTATTTAAACTTTACTTGGACCGATTTGTTATCATCCTTATTGATGATATTTTGGGTGTATTTAAAGTCCAAGGAAATTATAAGTAACAATTGGAAATTGTTTTTTCTGATGATTTGTGGAGAGTTCTCGAAATGGACTACTTTATTGACACGTTTAACTTAGAAAAAGTTGTATTTGAATGAGATGATAGACATGACAGGAGTTTTGGTGTACTGAATTAATAAACTAACCACCGTATTTATTCTCACCATACCCAACAGATTAAGAGGTTTCTCATGAGTCTATGGATACCTCAAGATAATGAATGGGCTGTGCATTGATGCAAAAGGGAAGATAGTTGATTTTGGATCCAGACAACTCAAGGATCATGAAAGGACTATCTGACCCATGATTTAAAAGTTAGCAGCGGTAGTACTTGTACTGAGGATATGGTACTATTATGTACATGGTGAGAAATTTTGGGTATGCACTGATCATAAAGCCCCAAGTATCTGTTTTCACAGAAAGAGGCAAATATGAGAATACATAGTGGGTTAGAGCTTCTGAGAGATTTTGATTATGGAAATTGTACCACCCAGGAAAGGCTAATGTAATGGCTAATGCTTTGAGTAGAAAGAGCCTCGGGATGGTATTACATATGATGGTCAGGGAGCGTGAGCTGCTAGAGCAGTTGTGAGCCTCAATAGTGATGTGATCCCTTCTGATGATGACAGTGATTGTGTGACAGCTAGCCTGAGACTAGAACCGGATGAGAGTGCTCGGATTTGACAGGCTTAGGGTGATGATCGGCATGGTGTCGATAGTGTGGGTCAGATTCAGATGGGTACAGTGACAAAGTTCATAAAGAGAGATGATGGCTTACTGAGGTTCAGAGACAGTATAAGTACTCCCCAAGACCACAGTGATGAGATAGTTATTGTCAGAAGCTCACTATTCGGAATATACAGTACATCCGAGAAGTAACAAATATATCGAATTCTTTAAAAAGGGTATTGGTGGTCAGATATGAAAAGAGACATGGTAGAGATTGTGGAAAAGGTGTCTCGTATGTCAGAAGAGTAAGGTAGAGTAAAAGAAGTTTGCAAGGGTATTGCAGTCTCTACCTATATTGACACGAAAATGGGAACAAGTTATCATGAATTTTGTGATGGGTTACAGAGGACCCCGAAGAATCATAAGGCTATCTGGGTGATAGTCGATAGATTGACTAAGTCTACCTACCTTCTGGATATGGAAATCCCTAGATACTCTGAGTGTGTAGGCTGATTTATGTGTATGGAAAATTGTGGAACACCAAGTATTTTTTCAGTGAGCATTGTATCATATAGGGATTCCCGCTTCACTTCCCATTTTTGGGAACGTTTTCAGGAAGCTATTGGGAACCCGACCGAGTGTTAGCACAGCTTTCAATCCTCAGACAGATGGTCAGTCAAAGAGGACTGTACAGGTTCTGGAGGATATGATGAGAGCGTGTGCCATTTATCTTATAAGCTCCTGGGATGATCAGTCGTAACTAATCAAATTCGCCAATAATATTAGTTGTCACTTGAGTATCAAGATGACTTCAGATGAGGCATTGTATGGCCATAAGGGTTATTTCCCCGATTTGGATAAGAAGAAGTGGGTGACAAATAGAAAATTATTCTCGAATTGGTAAGACAAACCTCTGAGGATGTTCAGTTAATTATGGAGGATTAAGAACACCTCAGAGCAGATAGACAAACTATGCTGACAAGAGACAGAAACCATTGGAATTCACCGATGGTGAATTAGTATTGTTGGAAGTATTAGTCCTAAGGACGTAACAAGATTCGGAAAGAGATTGGACAAAGTGGGAGACAAGGCTTGTAGGTTGGCGTTACCACCTGAATTAGCAGGCATCCACAATGTGTCCTATCTTATGATGCTTCGAAAATACTGTCCGGATCCAACGTATGTGATCAGGTACGAGCTTCAACAGTTTAGCTCAATGAAAGTATAACGTATGATTGGAAAATTGATTCGGGTATTAGATGGAAGGAGAAAGTGTTGAAGTTTAAGATGATCTCCCTAATTAAAGTCCTTTGGTAGTAGTATACTCCGAAAAAGTCACAAGGGAATTATAGAGTATGATATGTGTGAAATATCTGGAGTGATTTACAGACTAACTTGGTTCTAATTTGGAGGACCAAATTTCTTAAGTGGGGGAGATTTTGTAAGACCTGAATTTAATTAAAAACACAAAATGAATGAGCATTTGTGAAGGGAAGTCGGGTTAAATTTATCCCGAACACGTGTAAGGGCAAAACGGTCAAAAGATCGAAAGTCGGAATAAATTCGATAAGAAAATTTAATTAAAAATAATGGATTTGAGAATCTTGATCAATAAAGAAGAAATAATTAAATTTCGAGTCCAATTGATCAAGATCCAGAATTTTTAGAAATACCGAAAGGTCACTCGGGACAATATCCCAAAAATACGAAGAAATTATACCCGAAAAAGGATTAAAAATATAATAAATAAATTAAATATAATTAAATAAATAAATTTAGAATAAAATATTAATATTTTTAGATATTTATACCAAATAATAATATTTAATTGAATATAATAATAATAAACTAAATTATAAATAATAATAAATAAAAATAATAATAATGGTAAAAAAAAAAACCTGAAAATGGAAATCGGGAAGGAACCCGAAAGCTGAAACCGACTGCACCCGCGAGAACCCGAGACCCACGATCCAGCCACCGGCGATCATCAACCTTCGACGAAGGGCCGAGGAGGAAGAGGAGAGGCCGGCGAAGCTTTAGGCACCGGTGACGCGCCGTCAGGAGGCCAAAAATCGTCGAACGGAGGAAAAGAAAGCCGCGAGGAAAACAGGGTTGATCCCGACGATCCACGGCAGCTGGGCGCGAACGGTGGGTACCGACGAGTTCAGGAGGAGGAACCGGTTCTTTTGAGACCGATATCAGTCGACAAAACCATCGAAATTCGACGGATCGAGGGAGAGAAGGTCGAGAGGGAGAAGAGAGGAACGGCGGCCACCGGCTGTGATTCGATCCCGATCGAGGCCAGTCGAAGGTTGCCCGGCCAAAGACGAGTCGAATGGCACCGAAAACGAGTCGAGAACCGGTCGAAAACGCCGTGAACGGCGATGAGAACATCTGAACCGGTATGGACCGGTTCAGTAAAGAGGTGAACCGGATTGAACCGGCTGAACCGGACCGGTCTGAACCGGGTTGAACCGGACTAAACCGGTTCAGCCAAGAAAGAAGGGAAAAAGGGAGAAAAAGAGAAAAAGGAAAAAGGGGAAGAATTTTTGGGGATACATCGGACTTCGGGTAAGTCGATAAGTGGTCAAAAGTGACCGATTTGAATTTCGAGAAATTTATTTAAATTATATTTAATCGAAAAGTAACCTGGGATTAAATATATAATTGTGCAGTTGTACGACAAAGCCCGAACGAGAGCCGATTGAGCTCCGTTTTTCATATCCCGCATCATATTGGGTAAGTATATTTTAATCCCGACAATTAGAGTCCTTTAATACAGAGTTTCGATTATTTTACGGAATTTACGGAATAATTTTGTATAAAAAAGGAATATTATTCGAAATTTTACAGTAATTATCGTAAATAGTGTATGGGCTATCCAATGAGTTTGGAACGAAGCTTGATGATTATTGGTAAGCTGAATGAGCCCAGTAAACCCGAAGAAGGAATTTAATTAGTAGAAACGGGCTGAAAATGGGTCGAGGCCCATTAAGGTGCGATTGGGCCCAATAAGAGTAAATTGGCCCAATTAGTTAAATCGACTATAGTAAACAGGAGAATTATATTTATTGGGTTAAATTGACGTGATAAATAATTATCTGCAGCCCCAGAGACTGGATTAGCAGCAAATCGGATCGGACGAGCCTCCGACAGTGGAATTTAGATACGCGCTCGACGAGAATCGAGGTAAGGGAATTTTGTAGGTGCATAGAGATGCCTATACGTATTTATTGAGGGGATTTAAAGGGCCTAGAATTTCTTTAAGTATCTAGAAAATGAAATAATAATTTTTACGAAAATCGGGGCTTAGATGAATAAAGAAAAAGATGATTTTACCCCTGAGAGTAAAATTTATAAAAAATGGTAGTAAGGCAGATAAATTGCATGATTATCCTGTTTTAATGTTTTATATAAATGTATTGCTTTGATTTAAGCAAATATGCACATAGGTTGGCTGTTGATTTCGTGAATTATACGAAAAGGTACCGGTTTGGACCGGTTACTATTTTAAAAGATGTTTTATCAAGATTGAGCCACCTATCGTATTTACATGAATAAAAAGAGTGCTAGAGTCTTTCTCGCACTCAAGTTTATTGATTTATTTCTCATGAAAAGCCGTACTGGAGCATTGCTCGTACGAGAAATTTTTGTGTGCACAAAACCGTGCTGGAGCTTCGCTCGCACGAGATTTCAGATATCATGATATGCATAGCGTGGTGCTGGAGCTTCGCTCGCACTAGACGTGAGTTAACATGCATATAGTCGTGCAGAAGCCTCCTGTAGACTGTGTGTCACAGAGAGTTGAGATGCTCGCATGTATACTTTGAGACATGGGTTGGTTATCGACATAGTATTGGGGTGGATAAGACCTACGACAGGCACCTCCAGACTATGATATGGGTCCACGGAGTACGATGTACCGTGTATGTCACACGAAGTATGCTGTACCGTGCAATCATGATGACTCTATGATGTTACTTGATATTCTGGCGGGTAGGAATTGACCCCACCTCCCGTTGCAGTTGTGATGCCCCGCACACCGGGATCCGTGTAGCCTGGGATCACAGGGACAAAGTATGGCCATTGTCCTCGATTTTCATACAGTAACCTACATGCCTCACATGATATCATATGGTCTGGATAGACCAAGACAAACCCGAAGGAGGGGTAATGTCCCGTTTTATGTTTTTAAAAGATATGTGATTTAATGAATCAAGGTATTCCCGAGAGATGGGTTTAGCCTTGATGTGGTTGTTTTATGATAAAACAAATGAGTTTTAACGTGATGAGTTTATGAGGAAACAAATAAGTTTTAAATGTGTCGAGCATGAGATGACATACATGATGATTTTTCCATGTCTGTTTTATATGTCGATTTCATGATTTCTCTTATATGATATATACATACATGTGGCATCGTTTTAGTCATACCTCATGCTCCAAATACAACGATTTTATATCATGACATTATCAGCACGTAGATAGTATAGTTATCTACCTGCTTACATTATTGCCTTACTGAGCTGTTTATGCTCACCCTTTCATTTTCCACCCCACAGGGTACATTCAGTAGAAGAGAACAACAGTAGTCATATCCGCTGCTTCTTATCAAAACCAGGTACACACATTTGTATAATTTTTGTATCTGAACATATAGAGGCACAGTACTGTACATGGACGTAATATTGGGGATGTATTTAGTTTAAATAAATTCATATGTAAATGAAATATGAAAATGGAAAAGTAAATAGGTGAGAGGTGACTAACACCGAATCATAGCCCAACTGTTTAATAGTGTAACTGTTCACAACGGGTAAGGAAATGAAAAAGTGAAAAATTTACTTTGATTTTTAGGTAATTTGGGTCATGACAGGTACCCCCTGACTATGATTTGGGTTCACAGAGTATGTTGTATCGTGTATGTCACGTGGAGTACGCTGTACCATGGGGATTGTTGGAGTGGAGTGGCATTAGCCACGAGGTTGTAAGCCTTGCCCTCACAATCCTGGTATTTATGTTGTTCTGGCGGTAGGACTGACCCACCTCTCGTTTTAGGTGTGATACCCCGCACACTAGGTACCGTGTAGCCAGGGATCACTAGGATATGACCATAGTCCTCGATGTTACTGATATAGTCAACTAAATGTCTCACATGATATAACTTTTGGTCTCGATAGACTAGGGTAGACCCGAGGGAGGGGTCAAGCCCCCAATTTTGTGTATTTCACTGAGATGTGATTTTATAATATGATGATAGATTTTCAGAGGATTTTATGACATGTGACCCTAAAAGATGAGTGATTTTATAACAGAATTTTATAATGAATTTTTAATGAGTTTGAGCTTGATTTATGAAATGATTGACCCGAACAGGTTATTTTATACGGAGCTTTAATGAAGTGATTTAAATGCAGTAGCATGAGAAATTTTCTGTACTTTAATTACAAATTCATGAAAAGAATTGTCTCTCATGATTTGTTTTACATGACATGAGATAATGCATGATCTTGATTTACTTCATGCGAATTATGATTTTACATAAAATGCCATTGATCCATGAGTTACATGATGTCTATATACATAAATAGTTCTTATAAATTATAGCATCAACATATGCATGATTTTATGCGTGAGATTTTAATGAAAAGAAATGGATTTAAGGGCATGGCATTATGAGCATGTAGATAGTGGAGCTATCTACTTACTTGCATAATTGCCTTACTAAGCGTGTGGTTTGCACACCCCCTTATTATCCTTTTTTTTTTCAGAGCACACGTAGTAGTTAGTGAGCAGCTGAGAACTTGCATTCTTGGTATTCGTTGCGTCCCATCGGGAGTCAGGTATACACATTTGTATAGTTTTGTATCTAAATATGTAAATGCACAGTACTGTAAACGGATATGATGGTGGGGATGTAAGGTTATGTAAATACCAATATGAATAGATTTAGTTAAAGCTAAAGGATAGTAAATCCTAATATGTAAATGTAATATGAAAATGGAATAGTAAGTAGTGTGAGGGGACTAACACCAAATCATAGCCCAACTGTTGGTAGGATGGTCACGATCAGAGAAAGGTAAGAATTAATAATAAACGAAAAAATGAAAAATTTGTAGTGATTTTTAGGTAATTTGGGTTGTGACAATTTTTGGTATCAGAGCTAAATTGGCCTGATATGAGTCAATGTTAGTGGTTAAGGAAGTTTACATCCCCATGTACTGTGCATTGTTTAGATACAATTGTGTATATCGAGATGAAATTGCAGCTAAGAATTTGGTTTTAAATGTAAGAATATAGACTCATTAACTGAGAGCCGCTATGGTAGAGGGGCGAGTACACGAGCTCGAGGCAGTAGAGGTAGGCCTGAGAGTCATACTGAGTCACCACAAGAGACTCAAGATGAGATTGAAGTGGAGGCTGATTTTGAGTATGCCCCACAAAGTCCGACAGAGAGATCGGACAATATTGAGACACGCTTCGCGAGGTTGGAACGGAGTGTGGAGAATATTTTGATAGCTAATTACTCAGAGTATGCATGGGATTTTTGTCAGACCAGTATTTTTATGTAACTTGTTCCTTGTGATTTATGTATGTACAAACATGTATTAAGTTATTTAAATCATAAGAAGAGCATTTACTAGATTTAAGTGTTAGTAAAATGCTTAACACTTAAAAGCTACATAAAAGCCTAATGTGAACTATAAGAGTCACAGGCTAAACCAAGTGGATCTGAATCATTCTGACTGAAGAGAAGAACTTAAAATGAGAAAATATAGAGAGCTTATGAAGGAAAGTCAATTTGATTTAGTTCCGAACACAGAGAACGAGAGTAAAAGCTAAAAAAAAGGGTAAAATGGACCTTTTAGCGAGTTAAGGTATTTAAGGTATTTCGGGTGTATTTACCTACCGAAAACGGCCAAAACGTAAAGACGAGAGTGTAAGACATAAGATATGACACTTTCAAAATTTTGAGAAAAAGTCAACTTAGCCATGATTAAGGAAAAAGTAAATTATAGTTAAGAAAAGTGGACTTTTACAATAGTTGACTAACCATGGTTAAAAATTAACCTAAGTATGGAAAAAATTTTGGGAAAATATATTTTTGGTCAGAATACAAGATACTCATCCCTGGAAGTAAGGAAAATTTATTCTAAAGGATTCTGGATTAAAATTAATGGATAAAAACGTAATGGGCCGAAATGAATATTTTAAAGCCCATTAAGGTATACTAAATGTAGATCGAAATTCTTAGGTCCCTTAGACCGAATTGTTGGACCAATTGATAGGCCAAATATTGAGACAATAAAAGGCTCGAGGTATAGTAAAATTTTCAGCCCGAAAACCCTTTAAGAAAGCTCAAATCGAGAGGCCCAATTGTAAAGCCCATTAGGATTAAATATCTAACCATAGTTAAAGCTAACTATGACTCATTAGATGACTCATTAGGTGACTCATTGTTAGGACCCGTTCTCAATCCATGACTTAACCAAAAACCACTACAAATTTTTTGCATTTTTAACTTACCTTTCCTCTCTTCAATGGTTGGGCTGTGATTCGATGTCAGAATCCTCGCTTACCACATTATCCATTATCATACATACATGTCAATATACTGTTACTGACTGTAACTACTTTTATAATACATGTGAGATTATATAAAATCTAACACAAATACATTCCCCATAATATATGTCGTATACATCACTGTGCTGTTTCTATGTTTAGATACATAACCGTACAAAATCTGTATACCTAGCGATCGATAGGAACTGACGGTGGACTTAGGAACACTATCCCTCAATAGCTCTCGCTCTACTGCTGATGCTCTGTAGAGAGATGTAAAGAAAGGGGGGTGAGCATACAACGCGCTCAGTAAGGAAATCAGGCAAGCAAGTAGATATCTTCACTATCTACTCAAAATAATGCTACGCCTTGAAAACATTATTTCCTTAACTCACTTTAAAAGCATGTCTTTATATATATATATATGTATACTTATACAGATTAAATCCCATGTACAGAAATCATGCTTTCTTTCTCAAATATATGCATGTAGTGCAAAACAATGCATCTTTATATAAATCATGCCTTTAGGTAAATCATGCCATGTATATTTAAACCACAATAAATATGGCATTAAATAATTCACATCACAAAATCGGAGTCCGACCCATCCCTCAGGTTTGTCCACAATTTAAATCAGTCAATCAAGTGATATATCATGTGAGACTCTGTGGTGAAATGTAAATAGTATCCTGGACTATGATCACATCTGACATGTGATCCCAAGCTACACGGAATCCTAGTGTGTGGGGCATCACTTCTGCAATGGGAGGGGGTCAGTCCATCACAACCGCCAGCTATATCCTCCTCAACTCCACAACATCACACGGTATAGTGTACTCCCATGCCACATGTACGGTAAAACGTACTCTGTGGACCCTACATCACAGTTGGGGTGCTTGCCATAGGTCTTAGCCCTCAAACCATGGAATATCATACCACATCTCTAATACCCTCATGCAGCCATCCTCTCACATAATGTGACACTCAGTCACACAAGGATACGGCATGGGTTTGTAACATGTATTATATATCACATACAGTGCGCGCCTTTGAGCGCGACTCACAGTCGATACTCCGCTCAAACACTGTTTCACATCACAAACTCAACTCTAGTACGAGTAAACCTCCAGCAACTAGGTCAATGCATAGTTCATGTATTAAATCAAGTACGAGCAATAGCTCCAGTACCATGCTATGCACAATGTCATCAAATCAAGTACGAGCAATAGCTCCAGTACTATGTCATGTATAAATCATGAAAAACTCGAGTACGAGCTAATCGCTCCAGCACTCTCTCATGCATGTCATGGAAATCTAGTGCGAATCATAATCCAACACTAATGTATGTGGAAAATATATGAAATTCAGTGCGAGCTGTGCTCCAGCACGATTCATTCTCACATAATATGATAGATGACTCTTTAAAAAAGGGATGATTTACAAAATATCAAAATCAGCACTATAAAGTGTGCTTATTTCACATAAACCTTAAAATCTTTAGCCCATCTATTTATTCTCCTGCCAAACAGCAGTTAAACACTCAAAATAGTGGTTTCCATGCTTTTTACATCTTTTCACAAAAGTTGACTTTTTGACTAACTAGGGGTAAAATCGTAATTTATCACTATCGGGTCGCAATAATTATTATTCACTTTCTCTGACCCTCAGAGTTTTTAAGTGAATGTAAAAGCAGACGAAAATACGTGCAGGTATCTCTAACTACTCAGAAAAGTTCCTTACCTGCAATCACTCGAGAAATTTCACTTTCTCTGCGCTGCTCGTTCCAGGAGTCCGATTTGCTCCTCTAATAATCTTTGGAGCTGCATATAACCATTTATCAGGTTAATTACACTTTTCCTACTGTATTTCACATTAAATATAGTCTATTTCCCTTAATGGGCTTTAATAATCCTTAATGGGCCTAACTATGCCTTAAGCCCATTTTCATTTTACTATTCATTTTCGTTGGGCCTATTGGGCTTGTGGGGCCCACCAACTCTTATTGGGCTTGTCCTAGACCCATTACATCTTATTGGGCCTAAAATATTTGGGCTTGGCCCATTGGGCCTCTCGGCCACATGCCATGGCCGAGAGCTACCCATGTCCTCGGTTACACCATGGCATGCCATCCATGCCTATTTGTTTAGCCAATTCACTTAGGCATTTCCACAAACATTTGGTTGACAACATTCCTAAACATTATATAGTTCATTTAGGTATTTTATCAAACACCTTGATTGCCAACTAATTACATGTATTAATTAATCAAATTGATTAATTCTAATTACACCATAATCATTAACACATGTACATTAATCCATTTATGCCTTAAAATCATATGGCCATAAATCAATATCCCACTACTCGCTCTCGGCCTAACCAACATCATAGTGATTTAATATGTTTCAATGCTTAAAACATATATCAATATACTTAAAATCATTCATACATTAACATATATGAAATTGAAAATTAGAAAATATACCAATTGTTGTGTTCACCCTTTGGCCGAATCTTTGAAGGCTCACAGTTTGCACTCTATGGCTCCTTGATAGCTAATTCCAACATATGTCACTCTCCTTTCAATTTGGAACAACTTCCATGAAGGATGCAAGTTTCCAAATATGCCTAATTCCTAGTGATTTCTAGTGAGAGAAAGCTTGGATAATATGTTTCAATGGTTTCTTCTTCTAGCCGAATTTGGTGTGATGAAGATGAAAATGGTGTGGATGATTTTATAAGCCACTTGCTTAGCCATTAAGCTTTACTTTCCAGCCATTAAGCTTGACTTTCCAAGCCTTAGCCATGAGTCACCTAATGAGTCACCTTATGAGTCATGGTTAGCTTTAACTATGGTTAGATATTTATCTCATGGGCTTTCCATTTGGGCTTCTCTGTTTGGGCTTTCTTAATGGGCTTTCGGGCTGAAATTTTACAATACCTCGGGCCTTTAATTGTCTAAATATTTGGCCAATCAATTGGTCCAACAATTCGGTCTAAAGGACCTAAGAATTTCGATATACGTTTAGTATACCTTAATGGGCTTTAAAATTTTCACCTTAGGCCCGTTACGTTTTTAACCATTAAATTTATTCCGGAATCCTCCCGAATAAATTTTCCTTACTTTCGGGGATGATTATCTTGTATTCTGGTCAAGAATATTTTTCTCCAATTTTTTCTTCATACTTAGGTTAATTTTTAACCTTAATTAGTCAACTATGGTAAAAGTCCACTTTCTTAACTATAGTTGACTTTTTCCTTAACTATTGACCAAGTTGACTTTTTCTCAAAATTTTGAAAGTGTCATATCTTATGTCTTTCACTCTCGTCTTTATGTTTCAACCGTTCCTGGTGGATAATTATACCCGAAACACCTTATCTCGCCAAAAAGGTCCATTTTACCCTTTTTAGCTTTTACTCTCGTTTTCTATGTTCGGGACTAAATCAAGCTGGCTTTCCTTCATGAGCTCTTTATGCTTTCTCATTTTAAGTTCTTATTTTCAGTCAGAATGATTTAGATTTACTCGGTTTAGCCTATGACACTTATAGCTCACATTAGGCTTTTTATGTAGCTTTTGCATGTTAAATCATTTCACTAACACTTTAAGTCTAATAAATACTCTTCTTATGATTCAACTATAATAACGGAGTGTTCATACACATAGGAATCATAAGGTACAAGCTACAAAAATCTAGGTCTGACACTCATAACTAAACCTTAGGAAGTCAATTTTAATGGCTGAAAAGCAAGGCTTAATGGCTAAGTAAATGGCTTATAAAATCAGCCACACCATTGTCATCTTCACCATACCATTCTCGGTTACACAAGGAAACCATTGAAATACATTTATCCAAGCTTTCGCTCACTAGAAATCACTAGGATTTAGGCATATTTGGAACTTGCATTCTTCATGAAAGTTATTCCAAATTGAGAGGAGAGTGACATATGTTGGAATTGGCTATCAAGAAGCCATAGTGTGTAAACCGTGAGGCTCCAAAGTTTCTGTCACGACCCTCAACTTACCAAAATACGTACAAATTTTTCGCATTTTCATGCGTCAATCCTTAATCATCCTTCCTCGATCGTGAACAACCACACACTTGACAGTTGGGCTGTGTGTCGACGTCTAACTCACTCCACCATACCAATTCAATTTGAAACATTATTTATGAGTAAACACTTGTATAAATGTATATATATCAGAGTTGTTACATGTGTTTACATTGTTTTACATCCCCAGTAGTTACATACAAAATGCTACTGTGCTATGTCTAGTTTAGATACAAAATAATCAAGGTGTGTATACCTTTAGCGATCGGATGCAACGGATTACCAAAAAGGGAACGCCTCCAGTCACGCTCAATCTATACTCAAATCTCTGTAGAGAGGGGAAAATAAGGGGGGTGAGCAAACCACACGCTCAGTAAGGCAATCATGCGAACAGGTAGATACTGCACTATCTATGTGATCGTGATGCCATGCTCAAAAGCATTTTATTCATTGTTTATCTCAAAACATGAGTGTATGATTGTGTTAATGGTATGTAAAGTATTCATGCTATTAAAATTAAGTGCACATTTCAACTCAAAGCATGGTATAAATCATCATGCATAATTCACAATAAAAGCATGGCATTACCCATCATGCATTTTTCTCAAATAGCATGGCATTAACCATCATGCATTTTCACAATAAAGCATGGCATTAAACTTCATGCATCCGTGCACTTTAAAACCATTAACAAATCAATTCAACACTGGTCAGGTCTCAGCCCATCCCTCGGACTTTCCTGATCCACAAATCATTTCAAACATGGATTTATTCTCAAATAGCATTAGACATGTGAGATAGGCAGTTCAACAATAGGTAATAACCTCAAGGCCTATGTACATAACCTGTGATACCGGCTACACGGATCAGGTGTGCGGGATATCACCACCATCTGCTTCCACACGGGAGGTGGGTCAAATCCTACCCGCCGGTCCATAGCAGATCTCGTCCGAAGATGGCACATCACATCACAACACGGTACAATGTACTCCATGCTACATGCACGGTACAATGTACTCCGTGGACCCCCAGCCTTATCCCTCGTTCGGGCTCATCAGCTGTTCCTCCAACCCTTATCCCTCGTTCGGGCTCATCAGGTGGATCTCCAACCCTTATCCCTCGTTCGGGCTCATCAGGTTGTTTTAACATGCCATGTCTCAAAACAATGCACGTGTGAGCCTATTTAATCGATGTGACACCAAGTCTACTCGAAGCTCCAAACACGGCAACATGCAAGGTGGGCATCCAGTGCGAGACAAACTCAAAGCACAATGCCAAAACAATATGGAATTCATGTGAAAACTAGTGCCTCATGCACTCTTTCATACTCACGAAATCATGTAGGTGGCTTAAAACTTGTAAAATATGGTTAACAAAACCAAAACATACTCATTTCTTTTGCAAATCATTTCAATGTTAGCCAACCTACCAATCATTTGCTAAAAAGCAATAAAACATGATTTTCAAAGTAATATGCTTTTGTTTTCATGCACATTTCTCAAACTTCCAACTTTTACCCTTCAATCACCCAACAACAACATTTCCTAATCTCATGCATTCTAGCAAAACATTTATGCGCCCAAATTGCGCACAATATCTCTAAGAGTCCACACAATTCCCTTACCTCGATTTACTTGGTGTGACTCCTTTCCTTTTAGCTTCTCACGCTCTTGGCTCAACTCGCCTCGGCGTATCCTCGGAAGCTGCGATTCATTCATTAAATCGATTGAGTTAATGTATTTAACCCATAATTGACCTCTCTAGTCAACATTATTCACTTATGCATTTTACAAATGCCTTAACCCTCATTTTGCCTCTTTTAGGTAAATCTCACAATTTATCCACTAACCACATCTTAAAATCATACCACAACACTATAAATAACTTTTACATATCTCATTCATCATTAATCTCCATACATTCCACTTTCTCACACTAAACCACTTCTAGGTCAAAATCATTCCAATGCATTCTAGATAGTTTCTAACCATCCATACTCATGCCAAACAACTCCAAAATCACTTAAATAAGTAATGCACCATAGTTGGAGTGTTAGAATCTTACCCAATTTGATTTCTCTTCTTGCTCCAATGGCAATGCCCTTAACTCCTCCAATACCAACAATGGGAAAATGCTTTCCAACTATGTTGTTCTTCTCTTTGATAGGAACAACTTTGTCTCTAACGGTCTCCCTTCAAACCTCACTGAAAATGGCTGATTTTAGAGAGAGAAAGTTATGTTTTTGGGTTGAAAGTGGAAGGTTTGTGTTTTTCCCGAAATTTTCTGATTTCCAGCACTCCTTATATAGAAATAGCTTGAGGAGATCGATCTGGTCCAAGAGGAGATCGATCTGGTCCCTTAAAATCCCTCTTTTTCACGGCATTTTTAAGCCTAAGATCGATCTGTTGAAGCATGAGATCGATCTGTCAAGGCAGGAGATCGATCTGTCGAAGCATGAGATCGATCTGCTCCCAAACAGAGAGCTAAGGAGATCGATCTGGTCCATTGGAGATCGATCTGTTCTATTCTTTTGCTCAAATAAGAGCATTCTGGCTCTTCCAGATCGATCTCTCATCCCATGAGATCGATCTGCCCTTCAAAATTTCCAGATTTTCTGCAGTTCCTCTGCAACAACCTTTACCAAACATCCTTAATTTGCTACCATGATCATTTCCTCATTCATTCATCTTTGAGTCTTGAAAATGGCATCCATCCTCACTTCATACGCATTAAAACTTGTGTAGAATCTTTGTATGACCAATGGTACTTAATATAAACAAAAATGGAAGTGCACATCTTATGCAATTCTACTTCCATTTTACCAAACTATTCATAATCCATTCTACACACATTCTCCACATGTTTAAGTCCATTTCTTCACATTCATACATAATGTAACTTGTGTGTACAATTACCACTCTCATTACAAGTGTGTACATTACTTATGGACTTACATCACATATACTTCACTTATGAATTCATAGTACAACTCTATTTACATTTCCATGTACATATATACCCTTATACATATACGGGGTCTCACATTCTCCCCCACTTAGAAAATTTGGTCCTCCAAATTGGAACCAATTATTCTGTGAACAACTCGGGATACCTCTCCCGCATCAAACTCTCCAATTCCCATGTGGCTTCTTCCACAGTGTGATGTTGCCAAAGTATTTTCACCAAGGGAATTATCTTTGTCCTCAACACTTTCTCTTTTCTGTCCAATACCCGAACTGGCTTCTCATCATAGGTCATACCCTCATTGAGCTCCAAAGGCTCATATCTAATCACATGTGCCAGGTCCGGGTGATACTTCCTCAACATGGATACGTGGAAGACGTTATGCACACTTGCCAACTCTGGTGGCAATGCCAACCTATACGCCTTGTCTCCCACCTTATCAAGTATCTCAAATGGCCCTATATATCGAGGGCTCAACTTTCCCTTCTTCCCAAATCTCATAATTCCCTTCGAAGGGAAAACTTTCAAAAACACTGACTCACCCACCTCAAACTCTAGTGGTCTCCGTCTCTTGTCAGCATAACTCTTTTGCCTGCTCTGAGCCGTCCGTAATCTCTCACATATCAATTGAACGTCCTCAGAGGCTTGTCTAACCAAGTCGGGAGCAAAGATCTGTCTGTCACCAACCTCTTCCCATCCAATAGGGGAACGGCATCTACGCCCATACAATGCCTCATATGGTGCCATCCCGATACTCGCATGAAAACTGTTATTATACGCGAACTCTGCGAGTGGCAAATGGTCATCCCAGGAGCCTCCAAAATCCAATGCACACGCTCTCAACATGTCCTCCAGGGTCTGTATAGTCCTCTCTGACTGACCATCTGTCTGAGGATGAAACGCGGTGCTAAAATTCAACTGGGTCCCCATCGCTTCCTGAAAATGTTCCCAAAAGTGGGAAGTGAATTGGGCATCCCTATCAGAAACAACGCTCACTGGAATTCCATGTAGCCTCACTATCTCGCGCACATATAGGTTCGCTAACTGGCTCAGAGTATCGGTAGCTCTCATAGCTAGAAAATGGGCTGATTTCGTCAACCGATCCACAATCACCCATATGGCATCATGACCTCTCCGGGTCCTCGGCAATCCCATCACAAAATCCATGGTGACATGCTCCCACTTCCATGTCGGTATCGGTAGAGGCTGCAATAACCCTGCAGGCTTCTGATGCTCTACCTTCACCTGCTGACAAACGAGACACTTAGCAACATATTCAGCAATGTGCTTTTTCATTCCCGACCACCAATAAACCTTTCGAAGGTTTTGATACATTTTGGTACCCCCTGGATGTATCGTATACTTCGATGAGTGAGCCTCTGTCAGGATCAACCTTCTGATCTCTGCGTCATCAGGAACACATATCCTACCTCTGAACCTCAACAATCTATCCGAACTCAACCCAAAGTCCGTCTCTATACCCCTCTGTATCTGCCCGAAAATATCACTACACTGCTGATCAACTCGCTGAGCCTGTCGGATTCGATCTACCAGATCCGGTTCCAACTGCAGGCTAGCTATCATAAATCCACTATCAGCGTCAGGCGGGGTCATATCCAAACTGAGGTTCATGAACTGTTCCAACAGCTCGTGTTCCCTGATCATCATGAATGATACCATCCCTAGATGCTTCCTACTCAATGCATCAGCAACCACATTTGCTTTACCCGGGTGGTATAGGATTTCACAATCATAAT
Source organism: Firmiana major (assembly GCA_033439115.1). Lineage (NCBI taxonomy): Eukaryota > Viridiplantae > Streptophyta > Magnoliopsida > Malvales > Malvaceae > Firmiana > Firmiana major. The sequence continues at coordinate 50,166,981 of CM065905.1, forward strand.
CCTTTAACAACTCGAGCCATCTCCTCTGTCTCATGTTCAACTCTTTCTGTGAGAACAGGTACTTAAGGCTCTTATGATCTGTATAAATCTGGAATCTCTCACCATAGAGGTAGTGGCGCTATATCTTTAGCGCAAACACCACCGCTGCCAACTCCAAGTCATGGGTCGGGTAGTTCCTCTCATGATCCTTTAACTGTCTTGATCCATAGGCTACTACCTTCCCATCCTGCATCAATACACAGCCCAGTCCTTGGTGTGAAGCATCCGCATACACCGAGAAACCTCCTGAGCTGGTAGGAATGGTGAGTATTGGAGCTGTAGTTAATCTCCTTTTCAACTCCTCAAAACTGTCTTCGCACTTTTTGTCCCACACAAACTCTACATTTTTCCTTGTGAGACGTGTCAATGGAGCAGCTAACCTCGAAAATCCCTCTACAAACCTTCGATAATACCCAGCTAAACCCAAGAAACTTCTGATCTCTGTCACTGTCTGGGGTCTCTGCCACTGAACTACGGCCTCAATCTTAGATGGATCCACTGATACTCCATCCTTTGATACTATGTGACCCAGAAAAGAGATCTGTTCCAACCAAAAGTCGCACTTACTGAGTTTAGCGTACAACTTCTTCTCTCGAAGGGTTTGTAGCACTATCCTTAAATGCCTTTCATGTTCCTCTCTAGACCTTGAATACACCAGTATATCATCAATAAACACAATCACAAATCGATCCAAATACTGGTGAAATACCTCATTCATCAACGACATAAAAGCTGCGGGAGCATTCGTCAATCCGAATGGCATAACCATAAACTCATAATGTCCATACCGGGTGCGAAAAGCTGTCTTGGGTACATCTCCACCTCGTATCTTCAACTGATGGTACCCTGATCTCAGATCTATCTTGGAAAAGACCTGCGCTCCCTTAAGCTGATCCAACAAATCATCGATACGTGGGAGGGGATACTTATTCTTGATGGTGGCCTTATTCAACAACCGGTAGTCTATACACAGTCGGAGGCTTCCATCCTTCTTCCTTACAAACAGAACCGGTGCTCCCCAAGGTGAGACGCTCGGCCTGATGAACCCCTTCTCCAGCAACTCTTGTAATTGTTTCCTTAACTCCTCTAACTCAACTTGAGCCATTCTGTATGGTGGCTTGGACATCGGCTCTGTACCAGGTGCCAAATCTATACCAAACTCCATCTCCCTATCTGGAGGTAACCCTGGTAACTCATCCGGAAAGACATCTGGAAATTCCCTAACCACGGGTATGTCTTCCAATTCCGGACGTGCCTTATCCGTCTCAATCACAAAAGCGATGAATCCTTCACATTATTCTTTCCACCATTAGTATCATAATTCATCACATCATGTATCAAGATTATACTCATCACACTTATAAAAATCATGTTCTTTAATTTCATTTCACAAAATTAACTACAAGATTGTCTATCTTTGGAAACATCAAGGTTTTAGCATGACAATCCATAACAACATGATTGGCAGCCAACCAATCCATTCCTAGGATCACATCAAAATCACTCATGTTTAATAAAATTAAATCGGCTGCCATCTCTTTACCTCCTATCTTCATTTTACAATCCCTATATATACGCTCAGTCAACTGACTATCATTCATAGGGGTAGATATCAACAACATCCTATCAAGCAGCGTGGGTTTTACATGCTTCAACAATTTACATGCAAAGGATGGCGAAATAAAGGAATGCGTGGCACCAGGATCAAACAGTACATAAGCTCCTAAATTAAAGATTTGGATGGTACCTTTTACCACATCTGATGACTGATCTGCAGTATCCTGATCCAGTACGTGCACTCGTCCTCTGCTTACACCCACTACTTGCTTCCCCTTTTCCTCAGCTGTAGCCCTCCTCCTCGGAGCAGCAGTACCAACTGGAGCTCTCTCTGGTTCCTTGCCCTTCTGTGGGGCTCTCTCTATCATCTCTGGGTAATCTCTGATTACGTGCCCTGGCTTCCCACATCTGAAGCATACAACCTGAGGTCCGTAACATGGTCGAGTACCATGGTACCTACCACACTTGCCACACTGTTCTGTAGTAGGCCGTGGTCCTCCAATCACGATTCCCTTAGCTGGAGCAATGGCCGGATACATGGGAGTATCAACTGTCCTCTCCCGGATCTCATCAATTCTCGGCCTCTTTCCAGAGAACCTCTTGCTCCCTTTATAGCTGAAGCCTCTATCCATCATAGGTCTCTTCTTATCTCTGTCCCTCATCTTACCAACCTTTCCAAACTCCGAGGCGATTCTATCAACATCTTGTTCACATAATTGTGCCCTGCGCACTGCCTCCTCATAGGTCGGTATATCCAGGGGAACCAATCTAGACCTGACGGTTGGTCTCAATCCATCCACAAACTTCTGGATCTTCTCGACCTCATTACTCATCGTGTTGGGATCATATCTGCCCAGGGATATAAAAGCAGTCTCATACTCATCCACAGTCCTGCTCCCTTGGGTCAGTCCCAAAAATGCCATCTTTAGCTTTCGCTGGGCGGTATCCGGGACATACTGTCTCCGGAAGGCCTCTAGAAACACATCCCAGCTGATCTCAGTATGTCGGGCTCTCAAAATAGGCCTGGTGGATTTCCACCAATGTTCTGCTGATCCCTTCAGCATAAAAGCGGTAAATGCTACCATCTCGGTAGTAGTGCACTCAAAGAACCCATATAATTTCTCGATCTCATTGATCCAATCCTCAGCCGCCACTGGGTCCTTTACTCCACTGAAAGACGGCGGTCCAAACTTCTGGAACTGCCGCAGTCTATCCAAATCACATCCATATCCCCAACCTCTACTGCCTGGCATGGCAATCGGCGTAGGCACATCCTGTGTGGGCGGGGTATCTGTCGTCTGAGGTCCTTGGGCTTGCCTCGCCTGTGCCTCGGGAGCAGCTGCTTGTTCGGCATCACCCTGTGTAGCGGGACTCTGTCTACCGCCAACTCCAGGTAAAGATTGAGTGACCAATTCCAAAATCATCTCAATGCTCCGCTCAATCCTCGCTAAGCGAGCCTCAGTACTCTCGGGCCTCTCCTCTGGACCCTGTGGAGCGTGCTCAACGTCGACCTCCACCTCAACATCCTCCTGAGCCTCGTGTGTTTTCGGCTCAACACGACCCCCAGGCCTACCTCTACGGCCTCGAGCTTGTGCTTTCATCCCTCTACCGCGACTGGTATTAGGCATACTTACTCAGTTCCCTACATTCACAACCAATTACTTAGTCAACCCATCGACATACACTATTTGTATCTAAACAAGCACAGTAACTTGGGGATGTAATTTTTTTCACTTATTAAGTATTTTAGACACGACACACGTCAAACCAACTCGAGCTCTGATACCAACTTCTGTCACGACCCTCAACTTACCAAAATACGTACAAATTTTTCGCATTTTCATGCGTCAATCCTTAATCATCCTTCCTCGATCGTGAACAACCACACACTTGACAGTTGGGCTGTGTGTCGACGTCTAACTCACTCCACCATACCAATTCAATTTGAAACATTATTTATGAGTAAACACTTGTATAAATGTATATATATCAGAGTTGTTACATGTGTTTACATTGTTTTACATCCCCAGTAGTTACATACAAAATGCTACTGTGCTATGTCTAGTTTAGATACAAAATAATCAAGGTGTGTATACCTTTAGCGATGGGATGCAGCGGATTACCAAAAAGGGAACGCCTCCAGTCACGCTCAATCTATACTCAAATCTCTGTAGAGAGGGGAAAATAAGGGGGGTGAGCAAACCACATGCTCAGTAAGGCAATCATGCGAACAGGTAGATACTGCACTATCTACGTGATCGTGATGCCATGCTCAAAAGCATTTTATTCATTGTTTATCTCAAAACATGAGTGTATGATTGTGTTAATGGTATGTAAAGTATTCATGCTATTAAAATTAAGTGCACATTTCAACTCAAAGCATGGTATAAATCATCATGCATAATTCACAATAAAAGCATGGCATTACCCATCATGCATTTTTCTCAAATAGCATGGCATTAACCATCATGCATTTTCACAATAAAGCATGGCATTAAACTTCATGCATCCGTGCACTTTAAAACCATTAACAAATCAATTCAACACTGGTCAGGTCTCAGCCCATCCCTCGGACTTTCCTGATCCACAAATCATTTCAAACATGGATTTATTCTCAAATAGCATTAGACATGTGAGATAGGCAGTTCAACAATAGGTAATAACCTCAAGGCCTATGTACATAACCTGTGATACCGGCTACACGGATCAGGTGTGCGGGATATCACCACCATCTGCTTCCACACGGGAGGTGGGTCAAATCCTACCCGCCAGTCCATAGCAGATCTCGTCCGAAGACGGCACATCACATCACAACACGGTACAATGTACTCCATGCTACATGCACAGTACAACGTACTCCGTGGACCCCCAGCCTTATCCCTCGTTCGGGCTCATCAGCTATTCCTCCAACCCTTATCCCTCGTTATGGCTCATCAGGTGGATCTCCAACCCTTATCCCTCGTTCGGGCTCATCAGGTTGTTTTAACATGCCATGTCTCAAAACAATGCATGTGTGAGCCTATTTAATCGATGTGACACCAAGTCTACTCGAAGCTCCAAACACGGCAACATGCAAGGTGGGCATCCAGTGCGAGACAAACTCAAAGCACAATGCCAAAACAATATGGAATCCATGTGAAAACTAGTGCCTCATGCACTCTTTCATACTCACGAAATCATGTAGGTGGCTCAAAACTTGCAAAATATGGTTAACAAAACCAAAACATACTCATTTCTTTTGCAAATCATTTCAATGTTAGCCAACCTACCAATCATTTGCTAAAAAGTAATAAAACATGATTTTCAAAGCAATATGCTTTTGTTTTCATGCACATTTCTCAAACTTCCAACTTTTACCCTTCAATCCCCCAACAACAACATTTCCTAATCTCATGCATTCTAGCAAAACATTTATGCGCCCAAATTGCGCACAATATCTCTAAGAGTCCACACAATTCCCTTACCTCGATTTACTTGGTGTGACTCCTTTCCTTTTAGCTTCTCACGCTCTTGGCTCAACTCGCCTCGGCGTATCCTCGGAAGCTGCGATTCATTCATTAAATCGATTGAGTTAATGTATTTAACCCATAATTGACCTCTCTAGTCAACATTATTCACTTATGCATTTTACAAATGCCTTAACCCTCATTTTGCCTCTTTTAGGTAAATCTCACAATTTATCCACTAACCACATCTTAAAATCATACCACAACACTATAAATAACTTTTACATATCTCATTCATCATTAATCTCCATACATTCCACTTTCTCACACTAAACCACTTCTAGGTCAAAATCATTCCAATGCATTCTAGATAGTTTCTAACCATCCATACTCATGCGAAACAACTCCAAAATCACTTAAATAAGTAATGCACCATAGTTGGAGTGTTAGAATCTTACCCAATTTGATTTCTCTTCTTGCTCCAATGGCAATGCCCTTAACTCCTCCAATACCAACAATGGGAAAATGCTTTCCAACTATGTTGTTCTTCTCTTTGATAGGAACAACTTTGTCTCTAACGGTCTCCCTTCAAACCTCACTGAAAATGGCTGATTTTAGAGAGAGAAGGTTAGGTTTTTGGGTTGAAAGTGGAAGGTTTGTGTTTTTCTCGAAATTTTCTGATTTCCAGCACTCCTTATATAGAAATAGCTTGAGGAGATCGATCTGGTCCAAGAGGAGATCGATCTGGTCCCTTAAAATCCCTCTTTTTCACGGCATTTTTAAGCCTAAGATCGATCTGTTGAAGCATGAGATCGATCTGTCAAGGCAGGAGATCGATCTGTCGAAGCATGAGATCGATCTGCTCCTAAACAGAGAGCTAAGGAGATCGATCTGGTCCATTGGAGATCGATCTGTTCTATTCTTTCGCTCAAATAAGAGCATTCTGGCTCTTCCAGATCGATCTCTCATCCCATGAGATCGATCTGCCCTTCAAAATTTCCAGATTTTCTGCAGTTCCTCTGCAACAACCTTTACCAAACATCCTTAATTTGCTACCATGATCATTTCCTCATTCATTCATCTTTGAGTCTTGAAAATGGCATCCATCCTCACTTCATACGCATTAAAACTTGTGTAGAATCTTTGTATGACCAATGGTACTTAATATAAACAAAAATGGAAGTGCACATCTTATGCAATTCTACTTCCATTTTACCAAACTATTCATAATCCATTCTACACACATTCTCCACATGTTTAAGTCCATTTCTTCACATTCATACATAATGTAACTTGTGTGTACAATTACCACTCTCATTACAAGTGTGTACATTACTTATGAACTTACATCACATATACTTCACTTATGAATTCATAGTACAACTCTATTTACATTTCCATGTACATATATACCCTTATACATATACGGGGTCTCACAGTTTCGACCAAGTGTGAACACAAATACTAGGTATATTTTCAAGCTTTTAAATTCATATATGTTAATGTATGAATGATTTTAAGTATATTGGTATATGTTTCAAGCATTGAAACATATGAAATCACTATGATCATGGTTAGGCCGAGAGTGAGTAGTGAAATATTGATGAATGTCCATATGATTTTAAGGCATAAATGGGTTAATGTACATGTGTTAATGATTATGGTATAGTTAGAATTAATCAATTTGATTAATTAATACATGTATTAAGTAGGCAATCAAGGTGTTTGATAAAATGCCTAAATGAACTATGTGATGCTTAAGAGCATTGCCAACCAAGTGTTTGTGAAAATGCCTAAGTGAATTGGCTAAGGAAATGGATATGGACGGTATGCCATGGTGTGACCGACGGCATGGAGTGCTCTCGGCCATGGCATGTGGTCGAGAGGTCCAATGGGCCAAGCCTAATTATTTTAGGCCCAATGAGATGTAATGGGCCTAGGATATGCCCAATAAGAGTTGGTGGGCTCCACAAGCCCAATAGGCCTAACGAAAATGAATAGTAAAATAGAAATGGGCTTAAGGCATAGTTAAGCCCATTAAGGTTTATAAAGCCCATTAAGGGAAATAGATTGTATTTAATGTGAAATACTGTAGGAAAAATATAATTAACCTGATAAATAGTTATATGCAGCTCCAGAGATTATTGGAGGAGCAAATTGGACTGTTGGATCGAGCAGCATTGAGAAAGTAAAATTTCTCGAGTAATTGCAGGTAAGGGACTTTTGTGAGTAGTTAGAGATACCTGCATGTATTTTCCTCTGCTTTTACATTCACTCAAAAACTTTGAGGGTCAGAGAAAGTGAATAATAATTATTGTGACCTGATAGTTACAAATTATGATTTTACCCTTAGTTAGGAAAATAGTCAACTTTTGTGAAAAGTTGTAAAAAGCATGGAAATCACCATTTTGAGTGTTTTACTGCTGTTTAGCAGAAGAATAAATAGATGGGCTGTGAGATCTGAGAATTTCAGACATATTTTAATTATGTAATATGAACTTGAAGTATAATTTATTGAGCTAAGTGAATTGGGGAATGATAATTGGAGATTTATATGTTAAGTGTTTAAAATAAGTATGAAGTTATGAGGATAGATCGATCTGGGAGAAGGAGAGATCGATCTGGTGAGTTAAAAATGACAAGGAAGGAGGAATTTAAGGAGCAGATCGATCTCCAATGGAAGAGGATCGATCTCCTTATGATTCTGTTTGAGAGAAGATTGATCTCATGAGGAAGAGATCGATCTCCAAATGTTTCTGTTTGGGAGAAGATCGATCTCCTCAAGGAGCAGATCGATCTCATAAAGCCATAAAGAGATCGATCTCACCCCTCAACAGATCGATCTCCTAGGCATAAATTGCCCCAAATCGTCCCCAAATTCAAATGTAGATCGATCTCATCAAGAGCCAGATCGATCTCCTACCCTCAGTCTATATAAGGAATCCCTGCTTTCTCCTGCAATTTCACTTTCTCTCTCTTCCAACCCCCATTTTCACCGAAACCTAGCTTTCTCAGTTATCCAAAGCACCCATTTCCGTCTAAATCAGAAGTTGTGGCAAGAAGGAAAGTTGTTCCTCACCCAAGGGAGAACAACATACTTGGAAATCGAAAGACGGATCGAATAGAGGCAAGAGATAAGCTCTCCACAAGTTTTGGGTAATTTCTAAACTTTGATCCTTATATTTGAGATGATTTTGGTGGTGATAGTTGTTGGCATTGTGTTGAAATAGCTGAAAAATGATTAGGGATTGATGAAATTACAATGTAGTTGGAGTGATAATGATATTTGGCAACTTTGGTAAATTTAGGAATTTTTGAGCTATAAATGGAGATTTAGACAATGTGGTGTATTAGCATAGATATTGTGGCATAGGAAATATAGAATGTTGAGGTGTTGTGAGCGAGATTGTGGTTTGTGATGGAGTTATGAGAATTGAGAAATTTGAGGAGTTATGAGCAATTATGCTCGATTTTGAGAATTGAGGTTGATGTGATAATGAGTATTGATGTTTTAACATCGTTTGGACAGCTCGGGAGTTCCAGAGTGGAATGCGAGGCTAGTCCGTGATACGGGGGAAACGATTGCACTATACGAGGTGCAAAGAAGTAAGGGAAAACTAAACCATTTGTGTATGTGTTTTGATGAATTGTTGTAGCATGAACCATGATTTGAGAATACAAGCATGTTTGGTGTTGTGTTGTGATATAATTGCACACGGTTTTTATAGCCGGTTGGAGCCCATTATTTTATGAGTTTATAAGCTGAGTGTGAAATTGCTTTATAAACCCTTGAGTTTGCGTGAAAAGTAAATTGGGCTCTACGTTAAGGCGATATTGAGATTTGAGAAAATGTGTGCGTGTTTTCCCGGTTGGAACTTGGTTTTAATATGTTTTGTGTTGAGTACACAAATGTTTTAAATGAGTTTTATGAGAGAAAACCATTATGAGTTCTACGTGAAGGCATAACGTTTTATAAGATAATGGCTAATGATTGAGACTTAGGCGTGTCATGTTGAATACACATCGGGCCTTGCTCTGGTAGCATGTAAGACCGATATAGTGGGACGCCTGGGAACCGACCCAGGGACCACATGCCTTGTTCTGGTAACATGTAAGTCCGATTATTCCTTTGCTTTGGTAGCATTAGGAGGCCTTGCTCTGGTAGCATGTAAGTCCGATATTCCTCCGTTTTGGTAACGAGAGATGCCTCCGTTTGGTAACGTGAGATGACCCCCGTTCTGGTAACGTTGGGTGGCTTTACTTTGGTAGCATGTAAGACCGAGAGAATGGGCCGCCTGGGAACCGACCTAGGGACCACGTAATAGTGTGCATGAGGCGAGGCATTGCTCTGGTAGCATGTAAGGCCGGGCCTTGTTCTGGTAACATATAAGTCCAATATACCATGCATACGACCATATTGTCGACGTTCCCTCTATACGAGGATGCCTGGGATGCGCACCCAGAGGAGATTACACATTTGATGTGCCATGACGAGTTTTAATTGAGTTTTATTGCCTAGTCTCGTTTTACACATGAGTTGTGTTTTGTGGCCTTGTCACGTGCTATTTACTGAGGTGATTTTTATCACGTATTTTGAGAACAACCATTATCGCATATATTTACACATGCTTGTGAGTGCTCGATATTGAGCCTTTTTACCTTCATGTTTTCACATGATTTATGAGTTATGAGATGATGATGTTTTGAGAACTTTCATGCTACGATTTCAAATGAGCTTCATAAACAAATACATATTTGTGAAGTGTGATATGGTTTATATAACTGAGTTCCCTTACCCCCCTTACTGAGCGATTTGGAAGCTCACCCTGTTTTCTCTTCCCCTCAGATCGCTTCAAGTGAAGTGAGTTCCCTACGGCGTGCAGGTTAGAGGCTAGTGGAGGACTTGAGCTCCAGGCCATATTTTGTGTATTGAGGTAGACATTTAATATTCATGTACCCAGACTAGAGTTATATTTACAGACACTTATTGTACAGTGATGTACAGGATGTATTAGGATTAATTAACCTGGAATTGAGTAATGTATATGATACAATATATACTATATTATGATGAGATCCTGAGGCATGATAATTATGATGATGTATGACACTGCACAGGAATGCACCTTTAATTGTGAATTAATGAGTAAAAAGTTTTAAATTAGCCCTATTTTCCGCGCTTCCGGGGCGTCACATGGGCTAATGATTTTAAGGTTGATGTGAATTAAGCACACTTTATAGTGCTGATTTTGGTGTTTTGAAAATCATCCCTTTTTAAAGAGCCATCTATCGAATTATGTGAGAATAAATCGTGCTAGAGCACAACTTGCACTTGATTTCATATATTTTCCACATATATTAGTGCTGGATTGTGATTCGCACTAGATTTCCATGACATGCATGATAGAGTGCTGGAGTTATTACTCGTACTCAGTTTTATGTGATTTATGCATGATAGAGTGCTGGAGCGATTTGCTCGTACTCAAATTTTACATGAGATACATGACATAGTATTGGAGCTATTGCTCGTACCTGATTTGATGAGTTTTATGCACAGCATGGTACTGAAGCTAATGCTCGTACTTGATTTGAAACATGAACTATGCATTGACCTAGTTGCTGGAGGTTTACTTGCACTAGAGTTGAGTTTGTGATGTGAAACAGTGTTTGAGCGGAGTGTCGACTGTGAGTCGCGCTCAAAGGTGTGCACTGTAATTTATGTGATATATAATACATGTTGAAAACCATGCTTGATTTCCTTGTGTAGACTGAGTGTCACACTATGAGAGGTTCACATGTGGATTTAGAGACGTGGTATGATATTCCATGGTTTGAGGGCTAAGACCTATTGCAGGCACCCCGACTGTGATGTAGGGTCCACGGAGTACTTTGTACCGTGATAGTGGCATGGAGTACACTGTACCGTGTGGAGTTGATGAGGATATAGCTGGCGGTTGTGATGGACTGACCCCCCTCCCGTGGCAGCAGTGATGCCCCACACACTAGGATTCCGTGCAGCCTGGTATCACCATTATAGGATATGGCCATAGTCCAGGATATTATTGCATTTCACCACAAAGTCTCACATGATATATCACCTGATTGACTGATTTATTTACGGATAGACCTGGGGGATGGGTCGAAATCCGATTGTTGTGATATGAATAATTTAAATGCCATATTTAATGTGATTTAAATATACATGGCATGATTTATCTAAAGGCATTGTGATATTATAAAGCTGCATTATTTTGCACTACATGCCTACATTTGAGAAAGCAAGCATGATTTCTGTACATGAGATTTAATCTGTATAAGTATATATATATATATTTAAAGACATGCTTTTAAAAGTGAGTTAAGGAAATGATGTTTTCGAGGCATAGCATTATTTTGAGTAGATAGTGTAGATGTCTACTTGCTTGTCTGATTTCCTTACTGAGCGCGTTGTATGCTCATCCCCCTTTCATTTACATCTCTCTACAGAGCATCAGCAGTAGAGCGAGTGTGCTTGAGGGATAGCATTCTTGTTGTCCGCTGCTATTTCCTATCGATCGACAGGTATACATATTTTGTACGGTTATGTATCTAAACATAGAAACAACACAGTGATGTATACGATATATATTATGGGGAATGTATTTGTGTTAGATTTTATATGAGCTCACATATATTATAAAAGAAATTACAGTAAGTAGATAATGTATTAACTTGTATGTATGAAAATGGATGAATGATATGGTAAGCGAGGATTCTGACATCGAATCACAGCCCAACCATTTATAATGAGAAAGGTAAGTTAAAATGCGAAAACTTTGTAGTAGTTTTGGTTAAGTCAGGAAGGCTCTTGACAATTTGAGGGCGAGTCAGAGTATTGATGGAAGTTCGCTCGACCCATCTTAAGAGTTAGACATCCAGAATAGACATGGGAAATAATTCTGGATGTATTCCGAAGAGAGAATATCCCATACACTGCTTAAAGGAAATTATAGGTAAAATTCTTGACTCTGACCCAGAGGAACTGGTTGATTGACGAGTATGAAACTCACTTTATTTTCTTGGGCAGGTATGACCTCGACACTATGAGCAATGAGAGTCGGAATGTCTGAAAGTTCATGGAAGGGCTGAGACCGTTAATTAGAGTCTGATTGGCCCCGTTAGATATCACTACCTATACCGAGGTAGTGCACACATTACAGTTGTATAAATAAGATCATGAGTTGCATGCCTCTGAGATTGGGAAAGGTTGTAAGGGCTGAAATAGAGACCAAAGAGAATAGAGGATAATGGAGATGTCAGAATGGACAAAAAGGTAGTTTGATAAGAGATTAGAGTTGATGAGTCATAGGCTAAAATGATTGGTAAGGTCCCAGTGTATTCAATTTCAACACTTACGAGGGGTATTGTGATTGGAGGACCTCGACCTGCCATTGAGCAGGGTTGGATATGTGGTAGTTGCCACAGAAAAATAGATGTTGGGCAAGGGCGAGTGTATACCTTTGTGAGACCGCGTATATGTATAATTGTATGATGATACATTTGTAATGTGAAGTATATGTAATGTAAGTCAATAAGATTATGTACACACTTGCAACAAGAGTTGTGAGTACATACAAGTTACATTATGAATAAGTATGAAAAAATGGACTTAAACATGTGGAGAATGTGAGTAGAATGGATTATGAGTAGTGTGGTAAAATGGAAGGAGAATTGCATAAGTTGTGCACTTCCATTTTGTTAATATTAAGTATCTTTGGTTATACAAAGATTCCACACAGGTTTCAATAGGTATAAGGTATGAATGGATGTCATTTTCAATTCTCAAAGATGATTGGATGAGAAAATCACTATGGCACCAAATTAAGGATGTTTTGGTATAAGTTTATTACAGAAAAATCGTAGAAAATCTAGAAATATGAATTACAGATCGATCTCATAGGATGAGAGATCGATCTGGGTGAGCCAAAATGCTTGTATTTGAACAAAGGAATAGAGCAGATCGATCTCCAATGGGGCAAGATTGATCTCCTAAACATTCTGTAATGAAAAGATCGATCCTCAAGCCTACAGATCGATCTCCTTAGCTCACTGTTTGGGAGAAAATCGATCTCAAGCTTCGACAAATCCATCTCATGCTTAAAATACCATGAAAAATAGGGATTTAAGGGGACCAGATTGATCTCCTCCTAGTACAGATTGATCTCCTCAAGCTATTTCTATAAAAGGAGTGTTCAAAATCTGAAAATTTTGAAAAAAACATCACCCTTCCATTTTCAACCCAAAAACCTAACTTTCTCTCTAAAAAATCAGCCATTTCCAGTAAGATTTAAAGAGAGACCATTAGAACCAAAGTTGTTCATCTTGAGGAAGAGAACAACATAGTTTGGGGGCATTTACCCATTTGTTGGATTGAAGGAACAAGGGGCATTTCTAATTGGAGCAAAGAGGAAATCCAAAGAGGTAAGTTGCTAGTGCACAAATCCAAGTACATTTGTCTAGTGATGATTATGAAGTTGATTTGGGTGTGCACATTGTGGGTAGAAACTATCTAAAATGCATGGGAATGATTATGACCTAGAAATGGTCTAGTGTGAGAAAGTGGAATGTATGGAGATTAATGATGAATGAGATATGTAGAAGTTAATAATAGTGTTGTGGCATGATTTTAAGATGTTGTTAGTGGATAAATTGTGAGATTTACCTAAAAGGGGTAAAATGTGGATTAAGGCATTGGTAAATGCAAAGATGAGTTATATTGACTAATGAGGTCAAATGTGAGTTAACAACTTTAACTCAAGTGGTTTGGATGATTGAATTGTAGCTTCCAAGGATACGCCGGAGCGAGTTGAGCTAAGAGCGTGAGAAGCTAAGAGGAAAAGAGTCACACCAAGTAAATCGAGGTAAGGGAATTGTGTGGACTCTTAGAGATATCTGTGCGCAATTTGGGCGCTTAAATGATTTGCTAGAATGCATGAGATATTATGAGATGAAATTGGGTGATTGAAGGGAAAAAATTGGGTGTTTGAGAAATGTGCATGAAAACAAAAGCATATTGCTTTGAAAATCATGTTTTATTACTTTTTGGCAAATGATTTGGAAGGTTGGCTAATATTTCAAATGATTTGTAAAAGAGTTGAGTTGTTTTGGTTTGTTAACCATACTTTGCAAAGAATTGAGCCACCTACATGATTTCGTGAGAATGAAAGCGTGCTAGAGTTGAACTCGCATGAGATTTGATGTGTTTTATACACAAGGGTGCTAGAGCTTAGCTCGCACTAGTTTTCACATGGATTTCATACTGGTTTTGGCATGGTGCTTGGAGCTTGGCTTGCACTAGATGCCCACCTTACTTGTTGTCGTGCTTAGAGCTTCGAGTAGATTGGGTGTCACATCGATTAAATAGGCTCGCATGTGCATTATTTTGACATGATTGATTAGCCGTGTTAGGAGCTTCGGGTAGAAAAGAGGTCGTACCGATTAAATAGGCTCACACGTGCATTTTGAGATGTGGCGTGATATGATGTGTTGATTGGATCCATGGAGTACGTTCTACTGTGCAAGTAGCATGGAGTACGTTGTACCGTGTTGAGATTGTGATGTACCGTCTTTGGACGAGATCTGCTATGGACCGACGGGCAAGATTTGACCCACCTCCCGTGTGGAAGCAGATAGTGGTGATATCCCGCACACCTAATCCGTGTAGCCGGTGTCACAGGTTATGACCATAGACCTTGAGGTTATTACCTATTATTGAATTGCCTATCTCATATGTCTATTACTTTGAGAATAAATCCATGTTTGAAATGATTTGTGGGTCAGGACAATCCGAGGGAGAGGCTGAGACCTAACAAGTGTTGAATTATTTTGTTAATGGTTTTTAAAGTGCACGAATGCATGATGTTTAATGCCATGCTTTATCGTGAAAAATGCATGATGGTTGATGCCATGCTTATTTGAGAAAATGCATGATAGGTAATGCCATGCTTTATTGTGAATTATGCATGACGATTTATACCATGCTTTGAATTGAACTGTGCACTAGATTTTAATAGCATGAATGCTTTACATACCATTAACACAATCATACACTCATGTTTTGAGATAAGATGATGAACTAAATGCTTTTGAGCATGGCTTCACGATCACGTAGATAGTGCAGTATCTACCTGTTCGCATGATTGCCTTATTGAGCGTGTGGTTTTCTCACCCCCTTATTTTCCCTTCTCTACAGAGAATGAGTATAGAGTGAGCGTGACTGGAGGCGTTCCCTTTTAGTAATCCGATGCATCCCATCGCGTAAGGTATACACACTATTGTAATTTTGTACCTAAACTTACGATAGCACAGTAGCATTTTGTATGTATCTATTGGGGATGTAAAACAATGTAAACACATGTAACAACTCTAATGTGTACATTTATACAAGTGTTTACTCATAAATAATATACAAATTGAATTGGTATGGTTGAGTGAGTTAGACGTCGATACACAACCCAACTATTGAGTAGAGTTGCTGTTCACGATTGAGGTAAGGACGAATACTAAATGATGCATGAAAATGAAAAAAAATTTGTACGTATTTGGTAAGTTGAGGGTCGTGACAACCTTGGACTAGGACACTACTGATGTTTCATTTGATGTGGTGGAAGATACCACACTGGTTGTGAATAATGAAGTAATTATTTTAATTTATCCTGGTGCCACGCATTTATTCATACCGCCTTCAGTTGCTTATAAGCTAGTGAAAGATATGAAGCCTATACCCTTAGGCAAGATGATGACAGTTAGCTCATTCTCACTAATTGAATATGGGTATAGGGATTGTAAGTTGAAAACGAGGGAAAAAGGATACGTCAGCTGATTTTATTTAATGGAATATGAATAATGTTGAAGTAATATTTGAGAATAGATTGATTCGACTGCAAACTATGTTGTTCAAATTTCTATCCTAAGATAGTGATATGGGTACTCCTGAAAAGTATACTTTAAGTTTTGACAATTAATGAAAAGGGATAGCGATTGAAATTAAAGGAGTAAATGATTATACTCATAGAATGAGTAATGATGGGAATGTTTCATCGCTTGTGTGGTTGGTATGGATAAGGCACATTCGGAGTTAACATATATCTTTATGGTCAGGGAGTTTCCTGATATCTTCCTGGATAATCTACCAGGGTTGCCACCCGTTAAAATAATGGAGTTTTGTATTGATTTGGTACCTAGTACGGAGCCGATATCCTAACCATGGTATAAAATGGTATTAGTGGAACTGAAAGGACTAAAGAAGCAATTATAGGAGTGATTGGAAAAAAAAGTTCATCAGAGTTTTTTTAGAGATCGATTTGAAGTCTGGGTAACATCCATTAAGAATTCGGAATGTGAATGTGCCCAAAATGATTTTCATAACCATTAGGGCATTGATGAACAAGGTATTTAAACTTTACCTGGACTGATTTGTGGTCATCCTTAGCGATGATATTTTGATGTATTCGAAGTCCAGAGAAGAGCATGAGCAGCAACTGAAAACTATTTTACAGATGAATTGTTGAGAGTTTCTCGAAATGGGCTGCTTAGTTGATACATCTCATTCGGAAAAAAGATTGCATATGAGTGGGATGATAAGTATGAAAGTAGCTTCAGTGAGTTTTGGTGTATTGAGGTTTAAGATGATCTCCTTAGTCAAGTCCTTTGGTAGTATTACACTCCGGAAAAAAGTCACATGAGAATTAAAGAGTATGATTCGATAGACGTAACCGGAGTTGTTTACGGACCGATTTGACTTGGTTCTAATTTAGAGGACCAAATTTCTTAAGTGGGGGAGATTATGTAAGACCTGATTTTTATCGTATTTCCTTATGATTCACGTGATGTAAACATGGTTATATATAAATTGAATCATAAGAAGAGTTGTACGTGAATGAAAAATGCAAATGGAATAAATAAATAAAAAATTCCCGAATGCATTTAAAGGTCAAATGAAAGATGGAATTGGTCACAAATTAAACGAATGGGATTTGGACCATTCAGATTGGAGATAAGGATTTAAAACATGAAATGATTAAGTGTTCGTGAAGGGAAGTTGGATTGGTTTGGTCCCGAACACATTGATGGGTAAAACGATCAAAAGACTTAAATTTAGTATTAATTTGACAAGAAAATTTCATTATAAATATGGATTTGAGAAACTTGATCAATAACAAAGAAATAATTAAATTTCGAGTTCAATTGATCAAGATATGAATTTATTGGAATAAACTGAAATTTTCACATCGAAAAATTATCTCGAAATTATTGGAAAAATATACTGGAAAGATGAAATAAGACAGATAAATTCATTTAATTGATTAAATGAACAAATATGATTTTTTAAAGATATTTTGGCTGAAATATAATATTTTATTTGAATAAAATAATAATAATAAAGAAATAAATGAATAAAAAATAGGAAATTGAAAAAAAGAAGAAGAAGAAAGAAAGCAGGAATCGCGAAACGCGATTTCTGGAAAGGGGGAAGACAAACGGAAGCCGAAGGAATTGGGTTCCCTCACCGATGGAGGTTACCTGCGGACGCACCAGGCGAGAGGACGAGGTAACCGATGCCGACCCCAGGCGAAATCCGACGAGGAGGCACGACCGACGATAGAGAAAGAGAAACAAAACAGAAGACGCGACTCGAGGAAGACCGAGAGCACCGACGAGCATTTGGCCAGGTGAAGGGTCAGAGAAGGAAGAGGACAATGGCTCGACCCCCTGGTACCGGCGGCGCGCCCCACCGACGCCGAAATCCGGCGGATCGAAGAGAGGAAGCCGCAAAGGGAGAAGAGAAATCCAGTGATCATCGGCGTGATTCGGTCCAACCCAAGGCCAGCCGAGAGATCCCCTGCCCGAGACGAGCCGAACAGCTGCAGCGGTACGTCGGGAACCGGTTGGAGACTTCGTGAATGGTGAAGTGAGGCCTGAACCGATACAGACTGGTTCAGTGCAGTGCAGGTATCCTGAATCAGACCGGACCGATTCAGCCGAAAAGAAAAGAAAAAAAGAAAAGAAAAAGAAAAAGGGGGAAAAGAAAAAGAGGAAACATTGGGGAAAATCCCGGTGATGCAGTCGAGTTACGGGTAAGTCAGTAAGCGGTCGAAATTGAATGATTTAAATTTCGGAATATTTAATTTGATTAATATTCAACTGAAAATTTACCCAAAAAATTATGTAATTGCGTAGCTCGACAATTGACATCAAATGAGAGCTCGAGTAAGCCTTGATTTGCATACTATCATGAAATCTCGGGTAAGTAACCCTTATTTACGACAAATTTCATAGATATGCGTGTTAAAAATTTACCGCTTAAATTACGGATTAATTTCGTATAAAATGAATTAAATTCTGGAATTTGAGATAAATTGTCGTAAATAATTATTTGAGCTATTTGAGAGTTTAGAACGAGGCGCAATAAATATTGATGGGCCCAATGAGCCCAATAAGCCTCGATAATGTGAATAGTAAGTGGAAAACGGGCTTAAGGCCGGTTAAGGCCCATTATGGTGCAACCGGGCCCAATAGGGGCAAACGGGCCCAATGATTTAAATTAAGCCTAAAAAATATGAAATACAATTAATTATATTGTCTTTGACCTGATGAATAATTATACGCAGTTTCGGAGATTGGATTGGGAGCAAATCGGATTGCGTGACAAGACATCAGTGGAAAGGTCAGACTGTACAGAAAAATGAGGTAAGGAAATTTTGCGAGTAGCTAGAGGTAGCTACGCGTATTTTTAACAGCTTTTACATACACTGAAACTATATAAAGGTCCTAGAAATGGATGAAAAATTTTAAGGACTCGGGATAGGTAAAAGACTATTTTACCCCTACTGAGAGAAATTCACCTAAGAATGGTGAAAGCATGGACATGCATGATTTGAGGAATTTTCATGACTTTTTAGTAAAGAAAATAGGTAGATTGGCCAGATATTGCATAAATTTCACAAGATAACACTACGTAAGTGTTATTAAGATTTAAATTAAATTTCTTTGGAAAATGGGCCAACAATCAAGTTTATATGGAAACAGATGGTGCTGGAGCATTTCCTCGCACTATATCTGAGTTTGTGAATGTGCATAAAAGGTGCTGGAACGGTTGCTTGTACCGATTTGTGTGACATCATATGCATGAAATGTGCTAGAGCGGTTGCTCGCACTGATTTTTACTATTGTGAAATGCATGAGAGGTGCTGGAGCCTAGCTCACACCCTGTTTTGACTATTTTGACTTGATATGTATAAAAAGGTGTTAGAGCGATTGCTCACACTAGTTTTAATGATTTGACATGCATGAGAGGTGCTGGAGCTTAGCTCACATCCTGTTTTGATATGATAATTGCATAAAAGTCATACTGGAGCCTTGCTCGTACGTGATTGAATCGATTTAATTTCATAAAAGTCGTGCTGAAGTGTAACTCGCATGAGATTTGATTTCTTTATGCATGAAACCGTGCTAGAGCATTGCTCGCACGAAGTTTTGATTTACTTGAGCATTTATTTGTGCTAGAGCATTACTCGCATGAAGTTTTGAATGATTTATGTTTTATATGAATTTATCACTCTTTGGAAGTCGTACTGGAGTGCTGTTTGTACGCAGATTTTACTGATTTTTATGAAAACGTGTTGGAGCTTCACTCGCACGAGGTTTTTAGATATCATGAATATGCATGGAGCCGTGCTGGATCTTTGCTCGCACAGGGATTTATATGACATGCATATAGCCATGTTGGAGCCTCCTGTAGACTGTGACACAGTGAGATGATATGCCCACACGTGCATACTGAGGCACCCCCTGACTATGATTTAGGTTCACGGAGTACGTTGTACCGTGTATGTCATGCGGAGTACGCTATACCGTGGGGATTGTTGGAGTGGAGTGGCATTAGCCACGAGGTTGTAAGCCTTGCCCTCACAATCCTGGTATTTATGTTGTTCTGACGGCAGGACTGACCTACCTCCCGTTTCAGGTGTGATACTCCGTACACTAGGTACCGTGTAGCCAGGGATCACTAGGATATGGCCATAGTCCTCGATGTTACTGATATAGTTAACTACATGTCTTAGATGATACAATTTTTGGTCTCAATAGACCTGGGTAGACCCGAGGGAGGGCTCAGGCCCCCGATTTTGTGATTTTCATTGAGTTGTGATTTTATACTATGATGCTAGATTTTTCAGAGGATTTTATGACATGTGACCCTAAAAGAAGGGTGATTTTATAACAGAATTTTATAATGAATTTTTAATGAGTTTGAGATTGATTTATAAAAAGATTGACCCGAAGGGGTTATTTTATACGGAGCTTTAATGAAGTGATTTAAATGCAGTAGCATGAGGAATTTTCCATGCTTTAATTACAAATTCATGAAAAGAATTGTCTCTCATGATTTGTTTTACATGACATGAAATAATGCATGATCTTGATTTACTTCATGCGAATTATGATTTTACATAAAATGCCATTGATGCATGAGTTGCATGATGTCTATATACATGAATAGTTTTTATAAATTATAGCATCAACGTATCAATGATTTTTTGCGTGAGATTTTAATGAAAAGAAATGAATTTAAGGGCATGGCATTATGAGCATGTAGATAGTGGAGCTATCTACTTACTTGCATAATTGCCTTACTGAGCGTGTGGTTTGCTCACCCCCCTTATTATCCTTTTTTAGAGCACTCGTAGTAGTTAGTGAATGGCTGAGGACTTGCATTCTTGGTATTCGTTGTGTCCCATCGGGAGTCAGGTATACACATTTGTATAGTTTTGTATCTAAATATCTAAATGCACAGTACTGTAAACGGATACGATGTTGGGGATGTAAGATTATGTAAATACCACTGTGAATAGATTTAGTTAAAGTTAAAGGATAGTAAATCCTAATGTGTAAATGTAATATAAAAATGGAATAGTAAGTAGTGCGAGGGGACTAACACCGAATCATAGCCCAACTGTTGGTAGGATGGTCACGATCAGAGAAAGGTAAGAATTAATAATAAACAAAAAATTTGTAGTGATTTTTAGGTAATTTGGGTCGTGACATTTACCATACCATGCACAATTGGAAATCTGTTGTTTGGTAGAGCACTGTGTGATTTAAGAGCTAGTATAAATTTGATACCTTTGTCTATCTATCAGAAGTTAGGAATAAGGGATGTCAAGCCCACTACAGTAACCCTTCGGTTGGCTGATCGATCCATTAAATATCCGAAGGGGGTCATTGAGGATGTCTTAGTAAAGGTGGACAAGTTTATTTTCCCTGCGAATTTTATTGTATTAGACATGGAGGAAGACAGGGAAGTCCCCATTATATTAGGCAGACCTTTCCTAGCGACTGGTAGAACATTAATTGATGTACAAAAGAGGGAGTTAACAATGAGAGTCCAAGATTAGGAAGTGAAGTTTAATGTTTTCAAACCATTGAAGCTCCCCGATGACTCTCAAGAGTGTTTTAAGATGGAGATTGAGGAGGATATAAGGCTTGAGCATAAGAAATTTGAAAGAAGGAGGGAAGTAGATAGAGCTCAGGAGGATTTAACTGTTAACATTCTGTCAGCACTTTGGCTGACCCTCCTACTCTTCGCCCTGTTGCTGAGTGTTGTTTTCTTTAGCTGTATTTGAAGTGGCTTTATCTATCTTTTTACTTTTTGTACAGTTCTTTTTTCTTTTCTGTTGTTTCTTTCTTTATTTATTTTGCAGATTTCCTTTCTAGTATTATGTTTTCAATCAAGCTTCGGTTGTTCGTCATCATCATTAGAAAGGGGAGTACTTTGTTCTTGAACTTCAATTCTTAAATTATCTGCACACTGAAGACACTGTGCACTTTAAGTTTGGGGGAGGGGATATCACTTGAGCAATTTTGGGCAAAATTGAAATTTTGTTTCGAAAATATGAGCTTAAATTGTTTGATCTTGGGATGATTTAGTGCTTAGCATGTAGTTTTCCCATATTCCGATTATATGACCCCATGATTAAGTCTGACTTTGATTGAATAAGAAGCATGATTATAGGAAAAGCATGAAGTTGAGTTCTTGAATTTGTCTTAATTCTGATTGTGATTCCCTCATTTTATGCACATTTCATGTCATGAATCTATATATTTATTTAGAGAAAGCTTATGTGGACATAGGATTGCATTTGTTCAATTGATTTTGTGCATCATATTCTAGAATTTGTTTGATCTTGTTTCGAGGTGAAATACTAGATCACACTTAATTAGGGAGATGATTTAGGCCATCTTTAGATCGTTTGAGCCTTTCTAGCCATCCCTGTATAAATTTTACCCCTAGTCACCCATTTAGGCCAAATAAGCTTTTCTCTGTAAATACACCTGCTTATTTTTTCTTAGCCTAAAATACTCTGTTCCTATCCTTTACCCCGAAAGCATGAAAAATCATTGGGATATATTGTGAGCTTTGTACATATGGGTATCTAGTGATAGTGAAAATTCGAAAAAAAAATGAAAAAAAAAAAGAAAAATGAAAGAAAAAGAAAGAAGAAGAAGAAAAATACAAAAATAGAATAGAATGTTTAGCAAAAGAAATAAGTTTGGGAGAAATAAATATGAGCTCTTACATGAAAGATCCTAGAAAGTAATGCATGTTGAGGGGTAATTAAACCTAAATCGACTTTATCATACCCTAACCCCAGCCTTACATTACAAGCTTAATGAAGTCCTATTGATCTTTGATTAAGTGTGACTACATTAGTGGAGAGAGAAGTGAAAAGTAAACTTATGAGAATGATCACATGCCATTGACTTTGTATTCACTGTGTTTGCATAATCTGATCCGGGTAATGTACGGTGAAGTGGCTTTGACACTTTCACACACACACGAGGAGTCCAATTTGGGTTAGGACTTATGATTGAATGATTCTGAATGTCGAACTTGTAATTGTGAGTCTTTGAGATCATAGTTGGTGCTTTTTCTTTGAGGATAATATTGGGAAAATTATTACGTTTAATACTTGTCATTCCTATATTTGTTTTGTTTTTGCTTGAGGACAAGCAAAAGCTCAAGTTTGAGGGTGTGATAATTATATTTTTAATAGAATTATTTGTGCTTAATTTCCTAATTAATTATTTAAATCCCTATATTATTTTATTAACTATCCCCTATATTTAATTAAAATTCTTTAATATGCAGATAAAATAAATTTGGATGAAACTCAATCGTCTAAGTCGAAATTGGGCTGAAAACGGGCTAAAGGAGACTAGACCACTTCCAATTTACAGACCGAGTCACCAGTCGTCTGGACACGCATGATGCCAGGTGTCCGTATTTTATTCGCTCCGAAACGATAAGATCGATGGACATCATGCCAACCTTCAAGAAGACACACGTCGAACCACATCGCACAGCCAATTGGACAAAAAGACGAGTGACATGGAAATATCTACTCTGCAGCAAATCAAATGAAGACAAGTGGCCAAACAATGCCAACTCATCTAGGATGAAAAAATTACCATTGTACCCCTAAGTGTGTGTATAAATAGAACATGATGGCAAATGAAAAAATCAAGTAGTGTAGAATTTAGGAGTAGTGTAGTTTAAAGTAGTCTAGGGTAGGAGTAGTGTAGAGTAATTTAGGAGTAGTTGTAATTCTAGGGTAGCTTTAGTTTTTAAGTTTTTTTTTTTAGTTTAATTTCCAAGCATTTTCTCGTTTGCATTTTTCATTCTTGTTTTAGTTACTGTTCATATAATTTCCATTTTCTTTATGAAAAGCTTGTATTTTTCCTTTCTTTGCTCTCGGTTTTGCATCTTAACTTGTCTATTTTCTTGATTCACCAATTGTTGGACATGAAGAAGTAAGAAAGTTTGGCTGGTGACAATGGCCATAGTCTTCTTTCCTATTCAACATTTTATTTTTATGTTTTCAGTAGATAATTTCAAGCATGGTATTTCATTTTGTTACCAACTTATATTCAAAGCAGAAATTTTCCATTACTGTTTTCTTGTTGCATTTTCATTTCCTGCAATTTTTGTTTTACATTTTCCAGTTTGTTTCATTTCATAACTTTACCGTGGTAGCTTCTTGAATTCGGGATAGTGGATAAGGCCGAGTGACACAGTAATGTCTTCATTAGCTTAGCCTCTGTTTATTTTCTTCCCTTGTGTATGTGTTCATTTCGTTACCTTTAAAGTTTCCAGTCAGTGTATTGTCATTTATTTTTATTTCTGGGGAAAACCGAATGACATGAGGAAGCAGTAGATTTAGATGTGTTGGCTACTGAAGCTGGTTAGTTTACTACTGTTCGATGTCAAGTTATAGCAAAGCTGGATGGTACCGAGGCATTGAACAGGGTGACTGAAGCATCATTCTAAACTACCGATGTAGGTGTAAGATCAGAGAGGAGTGTCCATTATAGCAGTGCAGAATCGGGACAGGGACTAACTTGCATCTCCATTCTACTATGTTTTGATTAGTTTTACTGTTCACATTTTTTTACTTGTTGTTACTGTTGTAGTTGTGAGGAATGGATGGACTGTGGCTATTGTTGGGGTGCACTGGACATTAGAAGTGGATGTCGTGGCTGTCCTTAAACCGAAAGAGTGGAATGTGTTAGTGCTTGTGCAGGTATGCTGCTGTAAACACAAGTGAGGCAAGCAGGATGTGGAGGCTGCTATGTACCGTGTATAGAAAAATGAAGCAGTGCAGTGCAGAGCAGGACAACAACCAGGTGTAGGAGTGAGAGCCAAAAATTGCAAGGAGCAGGAGGCATGCTAGTCAGGTTGAGGACGTGCAACAGATGGCAGGACCGAACAGACCTAGAGCAACGTCTGGAGCACCTGGAGGTAGAACCAAAACGAAGAACAATAGGGTACCAGTGCACACGAGACCACTTGGCTGCCAAATTTGGTGAAGGCCTTGTTTGGCCAATAGATTTTAATTGCATAATCCATTTTTCATGTTTTCGAAATAGTTAATTTTTTTTATTTCAGTTTTAGTTGTTAATTTCAATCTCATTTGTTAGATTAGAATTAAAAGTTAATTTTCATGATGGGTTCATTTACTTGATTAGTTTATAATTTAGATTTAATTATGTCATTAGTTAATTTCTATTTCAGTTTTAGGTGTTACATTTAGAATTAAATTAGAGTAAAATCATTTTATGCATATTTTTAGTTTTCATGTTAAATTGAAAAAAATCCAAAAATATTGTTCATGCAATATTTAGATTTTGTTTTCTTGTTAGAATTAGATTTAATTTAGGATCAATTTTTAGGTAGTTAATTTCTTAGTTAATTTAAGAATTTCTTTAGGTTAATAGAAGTTTATTTTATTAGACTTCAGGTTAGTGTAATTTGCATTTTTATTAATTAGATTAATTACATGCATATTTTATTTTTAGGATGGTTTAATTTTAGTCTAATTAATCTTGTTTGTTTATTCTCATATTTTGCATTTTAGTTTATTTTCGTTAATTAATTTTAACTGTTTTAATTATCTTTTGTAGGTTGTTGCTTTTAATTGCTCGGAGATTTGTAAGTAATTTTTGCTCTGTTTTATTTCCTTTAGTTTATAGCTTTTATTATTTTCAGTACTTTTAATTTCAGACTTAGTAGATCACCCACTGAAAAATTCATAATTTGCTAGGATATACTTAGGGTAAGATTAACCAGTAGTTAATTAGGCTAATCAACTTCTCTGTAGGACGATAATCTGGGACTCAAATATCATTATTACTTGTACGACCCATGCACTTGCGGATAGAACGTCTAGGTCACTTATAATGGGCATAGCTCGTACCACTTATTCCAAGTATAATATGTATTCAAGATTTATCTACTTCAAAACTTGTCCCATTTCGCACATCAATTACAAAAAAACTTTTTCCTTATTCGAATTAAGTCTCGCATTCGAAACATAAGCACATACAAATTACAATATTTAGATCCGAAACGTATTACATATTCCCAAGTCTCTTTATACCCCAAAAACTCCGAATCTACTTAGCAGTTTTGGGTCTTTCCCACAGATCTATAATCTCTGTTTTGGGAGAATCCAGTTGACATCCGTTCTTGGTACAATGTAACCCAAAAGACTCTAGATCTCCTTAACAAGTAATGCCAGTATACTCCAAAGTGGATCACTCGGTCTAATAATTTCCTTATCATTTAATTCTTGTAATTGCTTCTTTAGCTCTTCTAATTCAATCGAAGCCATTCAGTATAGCGGTTGAATATCAGTTCGATACCAAATACTAAATCAATTCAAAACTTCATCTTTCTATCTAGTGGAAACTTTGGTAGATCATCCGAATATTTACCAAAAAAACATCCTGTCTACAGGAATGTCTCTTCATTCCAGACACATTTTATCCTTATCAATTGCGTGAGCAGTGAGACCTTTAAGTTTCTTTTATACAATTCGTTTTGTAATTCATTCTTTCAGTTACAATGACTTTACTCTTTCACTATCACTCTTTCTTCAGCAGATATCTTTCTATCATGCTCTTTAACTTTCCCTTTTCTTATTAACCTCGAAAATATACATTTCATATCATTATAGTTGCATCTTATCCACACAATTGTGCCATGCACACTGCTTCCTCAGAAAAACATCAAATGGAGCTGACCTAGCTCGATTAAGGATTCCAATATCTCTTATGAGTTTTTGGACTTCCTTTGTTTCACATATCCACTTATCCAGATTATATTTCTTCCAAAACTATAAATTTAGTTTCATATTCATCCACGGATTTGTTACCTTATTCCAATTCAAACATCTCATCCGTAATTTTTGTTGTGCCGTGTCTGGGATGTATTGCTGTCTAAAGTCATCCAAAAACACATCCCATGTAACCCTCTAATGTCGGGTCCTTAGAATAAATCGGGGAACTTCCACTAAGGTTTGGCTTCCCATTTTAATATCAATGTTCCAACAACTACTTTCTTTATAGTAGTGCTCCTTAAAAATCCATATAACTTCTCCAATTCTTTATCACAAAAGTTGCAAAAGCAACTTTCTCGGTAGAGTTACTTTGAAAAATCCATAGAGCTTCTTTACCTCATTTATCCAATTTCCATTATAACTAGATGCCTACCCCAGTAAATAGTAGTGCACTATCTTCCAAAACTGTCTCAGTCTTTCTCTAAGTCACAGCCATACCTTATTCATCATCATTATTATTGTGCTGCGATTATTTGACCAACAATGTTATCATTGTCTCCATGCCTCGCTCAAATCTTACGTAGCGGACTTTCAAATTTTTGGTTAAATTATAAGGTATACATTCATATGAGGATTCGCTATAACTCTCGGCCTATTTCTTTAGCTTCGAGAAACGGTTCTTTTTTGTCTACTAGTATGGCTGTAATACCAACTAGCCATATCTATCAATTTTCCTTCATTTAATGACACAATTTCTCAGAAAAACACAGCCATGTATACCCGTTTATATCTAAACAATGTACAGTAATGCTGGGGATATGAACTTTCCAAATTTCTCTTACTCCTAATATCGACTCGTATCAGACCAACCTTGCTCTGATACTAACTTTTGTAACGACCTGATTTCGTACCTTTTGCTTGGGCTACGAGTCGATAATAGAGTCAGAACAGAAATTCATTTGTTTAAACACATTTCTTTGTGACAAATTTAAACATAAGACTATTCCATTACAATGTGATTGTGTTTACATCCCTAAATACATTCCCATATACATTATTGTACTTACAAAAAATTTAGATACAACAGGATTGTTTAAACATGGGTATACCTTCGACGTAGAAAAGTACTCCGTGGAACCATAGATGTGCAAATTACTCTACTAATGGAAGTGGTCCAAGTTACTAATAGGGCTCTGTGGAGGAATATAAGGGGTGAGCTTAACATGCTCAGTAAGAAAAACCCCATAGCAGGTAGATAAATACACTACCTAAAATATATATTTG
The DNA here is from genome assembly GCA_033439115.1 of Firmiana major. NCBI lineage: Eukaryota > Viridiplantae > Streptophyta > Magnoliopsida > Malvales > Malvaceae > Firmiana > Firmiana major. The sequence goes on from CM065905.1 coordinate 50,194,963, forward strand.
CCAAAAACTAAAAAACTTTCCTAAATGTATACAAATAATTTATCAAATCCAAAAATATCAAAATCAGAAATCGGAAACAGAATAGCTTCGATAATTTAATCAATTTTCTGTAGTAAAACACAAAAATCCCAGAACTTCAATTAGTAGAATAAACAGTTTATAAAAATCACAGTACACATCGGAGTAGGAAATCAACATTGACAGTGTAATCAGTTTACTCCTGTAAACATAATTCCAAAAAAACTATAGCACCAAAGTAGACGATTTCCATTCAAAAATATGGAATTTCAAAACTTTATACTGTGTTTTATTGTGGCGATTGTGTGGCACTTTGCTAACGCAGGATTCAAGAGGTGGCCTCTACAGTGTCCTTATGAAATAGAAAAACATCGTTCCATACAGTCAAATCAAAAAATTAAATAGATGAGACAAGGCAGACATGCCATATCAGATATCAGAATTACAATTAGCCAATGTCGATGACTCCGGGCATTCACGGGCCAGGTGTGCCGGGATGTCAATTGTCGCGGGACTGGTTAGCTACCCAAACGGCTTACAGATCAGAATGTTCGAAGACCAGAATCAGAATTAGAAACACTGTACATCATACACGCATGTGTTGCACGGTACGTCGTACTCCGTGGACCACAGAAACAAATATAGAACAGATAAAAGTGTAGCATGATTTAATTATCGCCTTTGTCTTAAATTAATGCGAGTTGGACTGTGCAACACATAATCTACACGCGTTCAAGCACATCTCATCAGTGCGAGTTAGGCCGTGTGACACACAGTCAGCACGTGCTCAAGAACATCTCATCAGTGCGAGTTGGATCATGCAACACACAGTGTAAACCCCATGAAATTTCCCTTTTTTTGGAACTTGGATCTAAGCGATAGTGATTTGGATTAAAATTATGCTTAATTGTGAATAATTAATTTAGGTTATATTTTTATTTTAATATGGGAGACTGGGATGAAATTAATTTAACTAAAATATTATAATTTGAAGGTTTAATAACTTTGAGATGTAAACTAAAATATTAGAATTTTTTTGAGATTAAAATAAATTATATACATATAAACAAATAAATAAATGAATAAATAAACAAATGGGGAGATGATGGAAATGAGTAAGTGATGGAAATGGGTAATGGTATTGATGTTTGATAAAATTTGATGGAAATTGCACCATAATATATATATATATATATATATATATATTATACAAGTTTGGAGAGAAAGGATGTCAGTAGTCGAACCACCCTGTTTCCACTCCACTCACACGACATCAAATTTCCTCTCCATCACGTCTCCCCACCATACTTGTTCAGCCATGCGTAAGGCGAGAACAGAGGAAGACTGAAGCGAAAACAAGGATGGCAGAATGAAACGTGAATGAATAAAGCTTAGCAAAATAGAGAAGCAACTGATAATGACCGAATGGGAAACTGAAACAAAATAGAAGAAACTGAAGCTGAACAAAACAGGAAACTGGCCGAAGTAGGTAAGGGAAACAGACAAATAGATAATTACATATATAAGTAAAGGAATAAGAAGCTACATCAGAGATTGAAACGTGAAAGAAAATAAGAATTGTTAGAAATAGAAAGAAGCTTATCGAGAGAGAGAGAGAGAGAGAGAGAGAGAGAATTGCCGAAACAGAAAACACAAACAAGAAAAGAAAGAGAGCTAGGACAGAAAGTTTGAGAAAAGAAAAAACTGGGCAGAAGTGCTGAAACATCAGCTAGGTTGTAAAACCAAATTGTAGGGCTGAAGGGGGCATTTTTGTAAGCGTCTGTTGAAGGAAAGAAAATGAAGAATGTCAGCAAAGGAAGTGAGGACTGGAAACGAAAATAGTAAAAGGCTGTAATAGGGTGAAACCGACCCGAGAAGCAAAACTGACTATGTGAGCTATTGTAAAAATGAAACTGGAGCAGTAATAGGGATAGAAACAGCAGATGCGTGCAGTTGCTGAAACACGGGGGAGATGGATCGAAGAAAAATGCAAGCAACGGATGCTGGAAATGATGAGCTGAACGATGACAACAAATGAGAGTCGGTAAGGGCAACTTGAAAGCAAAGGAGAGACCTAGAAACATAGGACTTTCATCCTCTGAAAATTGAAGCAAAAGATATGGGAAAGAGAGAAGGAAACCGAGAAAGATAAGAAAAGAGAGAGACGCAAATGAGAGCTGGGAGAACCGAGAGCTACTAGGGAGCAAGGGAAGCTCATTTTCGGGCAACAGTACCCACGGTGGAAGGCTGAATTGGGGTTGATGGTGATGATTTCGTGTGAGAACTGTAAATTTTACGTACCTTAGGTATGAGGTTTGCAATGTGAGAATTTGTAATTGGTGAATGTAATTATGATATGTTGATGTACACACAAGTTTTAAATCTAATGAAGTATAAGGAGATGAAGTTTTTAAGTCTTAAATGTGTATAGATTGAAATATGGCCTATGGGTAGATTAAGATAAGTTTTACATTGAGTTTCTTGCAAATGGACGCAGCAGTAGTAGGACTTGTGAAGGCCAGAACGATCTCCAAGTGAAGAGAGATCAATCTCATGGCTCTAAAATGTAAAAAATGTACAAAAATAGGCAGGCAGATCGATCTCTTATTGCCTCAGACTAGCCAGATTGATCTTGTCACAAGGGAAGATCGATCTCCTTAAGTCTCGGCCTGGAAGAGATCGATCTCCACCCTCTACCAGATCGATCTTGTAGTTATTAATGGAGCAGTTGAAATCAAGCTGAGATCGATCTCCATCAATGCTAGATCGATCTCATACGCCCTGCATCTATAAGAATAACAGAATTTTACCTGGAAACTAAGCCTCTCTCACCTACAAACCCCAACACTCACCATTTTTAACCAAAACTAGTTTTCTCTCTCTAAGATTCACCGTATTTTGGATGAAATTAGATAAAGGGGTAAGAGACAAAGTTGTTCCTCTTGGTAAGGAGAACAACATACTAGAAAATCAGGGATTGAGTTGAACAAAGTAAAGGACAAGCACTCTACAAGTTTGGTCAAGAGGAGACAAGCTAGGTGAGCTCACAAGATCCCTGTTTTTCTTAAGCATTATCATTTTATATATTCATGAATGGATGTATGTGTGTATGTATATATATATTTGGTTGGAAATGTCTAAGTTACAAGGGAAACAACCAATGAGTATAGTTGGGAAATGAAATGTGAATATCTTGTGCAATTATGAGCTAACCAAAGTGATGATAAAGATGTAGGAGAAGTTTTAAAACAATGTGGGTATTTAGAAGTGGTAATCCAGATATAGTATAAGTATGGGTATAAATGAGGCGAAGAGATAAATGATAGTGATGAATATTGACAATTTAATGATGTTAGGACAGCTCAAGAATTTGACACGAGAAACGAGGCTAATCCGAGAGCCAGAGGATATTGTGCCACTCAAAGTGCAAGAGGTAAGGGAAATAAACCGTTTGTACTTGTGAGTTTTCAAATGATTGAAAACTTTTTGATAGCATGAAAATGGTTTAATGAAATCAGCATGTTTATGAGAAATGAGATGATTTGATGCTTTTATGAACGAGAGAGTGTTTTACCGGTTTGAGCTCAGTTTTGATGAGTTTTGTGTAGTTGTGAAAATGATGTTTTTATAACCGAAATGAGTTTTGTAATAACCACTGTGAGCTCTACGTGAAGGTAAAACGATTTTAATACAACAATGGCATATTTTATTGAGACTATGGCCTGTCATGAGATGCACATCGATACTCCGCTTGATAATGTTAAGTGGCCTCGCTCTGGTAGCATGTAAGATCGGGCCTTGCTCTAGTAGCATGTAAGACAGATACCTCCGTTCTGGTAATGAGAGATGACCCCACTCTTGTAGTGATGGGTGGCCTTACTTTAATAGCATGTAAGATCGGGCATTGCTTTGAGTAGCATGTAAGACCACAACTGTACGACTTTGATCAAGTCTATAGCAAATCATGGCCATGTATTGATGTCGACGTTTCCTTCTTTTGAGGATGTCCGCCTAGGGGACGATGTGATTTAATTTGATGTGATGTGCCTATGACGATGATTTTATTTGAGTTTTATTAAATGCCTAGTCTCGATTTCTTTGATGAATGATGTGTTTACAACAGTGATTTCTATCATGAAATGAGATTTGATGTTATGATGATTTGTGATCTTTATCATGTGAATTATGCCAATGCCATTGTTTTTGCCGTTATTTTTATAACGTTTTACATGCTCGAATATTTCTATCCTATTATGTTGTGATGATGATTTTGTAACTTTCCCTTATCATCCTTACTGAGCATTTTGAGAGCTCACCATTTTTCCTTCTCGCCTCTAGATTTCGTGCAGTGAGCATGATAGTTCCTACCATGTACGTGATATAGGTTGGTGGACAAGATCTCCCCAAGCTATCGCTTGTACATGCATAAGGTATAATTCAGTTCATTTTGTATCCGACAATGATGTAATACAGACATTTGTATTAAGTATTTTGGGATGTAATTAGCATGATATGAGGAAAATGAATCGTATTTTGTTGATTGATTTCCTTTGGATATTTTGTAATTAGGTTTATGAAATATAAATCGTGTAATCTTGGGGTTATGATTCATTATAAACACAAGTGATTAAATGACATTATAGAGGAATGCAACCTGAGTAAGAGGTTTAATATAAGAAAAATTTTAAATTAGCCCTAATAGATTTTCTTGGTATCAGAGCAAAGGTTACCTAGTATTGTCAGTTTTGAGTAACTGGAAATAGATTACATCCCAAATGTCTGTATTGTCTGGTAATGAATTAAATTTAACTGGTAGAATTATAATCGATGTTTAATGATTACGCGCAGACACATAAGAGATAGGATATGAAGGGGAGTAGAGGACGTTCTGGGAGGTAGGCACCGCCACCTCCACCACCTGTCCCACAGTCGGAGAGTCCTAACTCTCAAATGAAATGCTAGAGCTTGATGTGCGGCAGGGATTCGAACAGATGGCAGTGCTATTCGCACAACATTTTGGGGCTAATACCTCGAGTACTACACCATTTTCGACTCTTTCACCCCCACAAGGACTATCCGTACCCCTATTACAGACTGACTCGGTGCCCCCTGCCACATAGCCTCCGGTGCAGACCCAGCGTGATGACAGAAATAAGGGTCGATTGAGGGACTTTTTGGAGATGAACCCACTGACTTTTAGAGGGGTAAAAGATCCTACAGAGTTTGAGGAGTGGCTGATAGAGGTGCGAGTCATTTTTGACTATTTAGGATGCACTGATGCCCAGAGGGTCAGTATGGGTACTTACATTTTAAAGGGACAAGTCCGAGACTGGTGGAGCACTACTCAGAGTATAATGGTGACTAGCCATGAGGTGATTAGCTGGGAGGTGTTTCAGTCGACATTTAGAACTCAGTATGTGCCAAGAGTTGCCCAGAGGAGAATGTAAGCTAAATTCCTAAACTTGACCTAGGGCAATATGACGGTTGATGATTACGAGAGCTGATTTACCACCTTACTAAAGTATGATCCGGAGACCCTTAAGGATGAGGAGATCCATACAAAGCGATTCGTGTATGGACTGAGGCGTATCATTAGAGACCGGTTGATAGGGCTTTGTATTACTGAGTTTAAGGATGCACTGAGACGAGTACAAGAAGTAGAGAGGGGACTAGAGTTTGTATAGTCCCAGACTGAATCTCAAATTTTGACCAGGGATAAGAGTAAGCGACTCGCGACCTCCCACACTGACTTACAGAGGGGTTCTTTTAAGAGGAGACAGTTTGAGGGATCGAGAGGAAGAGTTGACAGACCCAGGGTTCCTCCCATTGTTATGGAGACCCCTAGAAGTACCAGGCTAGAGGTTAGAGTTTGTAGAGATAGTGGTCGACCACATGAGGGAAGTTATTCTAAGACCATACAAGGATGTTTCAAATGCGGGGACATGGGTCATAAAGTGAGAAGTTACTTGCAGCCAGAAACCACATTCTCAAGAACCTCTTAGACAGCAGCCTCAGAGGACGATTCCCCAGAGACGGGCTACTGCTACTGATAAGGGTAAGAAGCCGATCACAGAAGGACGTGTGTTTACCTTAGATAAGGAGATCGTAGAAACTTCATTCGAGACCATACGAGGTATACTCATTGTCTGTAATCGTGAGGCTCATATGTTATTTGACTCGGGATCCACGCATTCTTTCATTGATGCACATTTCGTATTTAAACTGAGTTTAAAGCATGAATCCTTAGATTATATTTTACATGTAAATACCCCTATACATGAGTCCTAGAGGACTGATATGGTGTGTAGAAGGTGTGAAATCAAGGTGGGAGATAGGGTGATGTTAGCAGATCTAGTGTTGTTAAACATGTGTGGTTTTGATGTGATTTTAGGGATGGATTGGTTAACAGCTAACCGTGTGAGTCTAGACTACTACAATAAGATTGTGACCTTCCCTCTACCTGAAAGGTTTAGTGTACGTTTGACTGTTAAGGAATAAAGATGTATAAAGTTTATTTTGAGAAATTTTAAATATGGTTATACCATTATAAAACACTGATTAAATTATTTATGTGAAGGTTAAGTCCCACTCATCTTTGATATGAGTCGAGAACATCCGAGGATAGAAGACATACCGGTAGTATGTGAGTTTTCGAATGTGTTCCCTGATGAATTGTCTGGCTTACCATTAGAGAGAGAGATGGAGTTCACTATCGATTTAGTGCCAGATACCCAGCCGATCTCTAAACCTCCCTATAGGATGGCGTTGGTCAAATTGGAAGAGTTAAAGAAACAGTTGCAGGAACTGCTTGACCAGGGTTTTATTAGGCCTAGTGTGTAGCATTAGGGAGCTCTGGTGTTGTTCGTAAAGAAGAAGGATGGTAGCCTGAGATTATACATAGATTATAGATTGCTGAACAAGGCTATGGTGGAGAACAAATATCCCATGCCAAGAATAGATGATTTGTTTGACCACTTGAGCGGGGCTTCTGTCTTTTCTAAAATTGACTTAAGGTCGGGCTACCGCTAGCTAAGAATCAAGAAGGAGGATGTTTCGAAGACGGCCTTTAGGACTAGATATGGCCACTACGAGTTCTTAGTAATGCCCTTTGGTTTAACGAATGCCCATGCCGCTTTTATAAGCTTGATGAATGAGGTATTTAGAGACTATCTGGATCAGTTTGTGATAGTCTTCATTGATGACATCCTTGTGTATTCTCGATCTCACGAAGAACATGCACAACATTTGGGGATTGTGCTTCAGATACTCAGGGATAGGCAGCTTTTTGGAATGATTAGTAAGAGTGAGTTTTAGCTGGATCAAATAGCTTTTCTTGGGCATATTGTATCTAAGGATGGGGTGTTAGTTAATCCGTCTAAGATAGAAGTTGTACTTAATTGGGAGAGACCGAGGATGGTTATAGAGATTTGAAGTTTTTTAGGACTTGTAGGGTATTATAGAAGGTTTGTTGAAGGATTTTCCAGGATTGCCACTTCTTTGACTAAACTCATACATAAAGAGACTACTTTTGTATGGTCTGACCAAAGTTTCCAAGAATTAAAGAGAAGATTAACGACGGTACCTGTGTTGACTATTCCAAATGGACCTGGAGGCTTCGTAGTATATAATGATGCCTCTCAGCAAGGATTGAGGTGTGTGCTCATGCAGCATAGGAGAGTGGTCGTCCATGGTTCGCGACAGCTAAAGGATCATGAACGAAACTACCCCACGCATGATTTAGAGTTAGCCGCAGTGGTGTTTGCATTAAAGATCTGGCGGCATTACTTATATAGGGAAAGGTTCCAAAAATTTACTGACCATAAGAGCTTGAGATATATATTCGACCAAAAGAAGTTAAACATGAGACAGAGGAGATGGATGGAACTCCTTAAAGACTATGATTACGAGATACTCTACCATCCGAGGAAGGCGAACGTAGTTGCTGACGCCCTAAGCAGGAAGAGTGTGATATCTACTATGATGATCAAGGAATGGGATTTGTTAGAATAGTTTGTCAGAGTTAGGATCAAAGTTGAGGAAGCAAAAGTCGGGTTTATGGCTAGCCTACGAATAGAGCCCAGTATTATGGATTAGATTAGAATCAGACAGCAAAATGATCAGAGGCTATTGGATATGGTTAACTAAGCTGAACAAACCTCACAGTTGGATTTCATGGTTAGCAACGATGGGTTATTGAGGTTTAAGGGTCGAATTTGTGTTCCGAATGAGGATACCCTGAAACAGCAAATACTGAGAGAGTCTCACTACTCACGATATACCATGCACCTGGGAAGTACTAAGATGTATCAAGATTTGAGAAGGGTGTATTGGTGGAGTCATATAAAGCCGGACGTGGCAGAATATGTTGCCAGATGTTTAGTATGCCAACAAGTGAAAGCTGAGCACCAAAAGCCCAGAGGATTGCTTAAGCCTTTGCCTGTGCCTACATGGAAATGTGAGCATATCACCATAGACTTTATCATGGGATTACCGAGGACCCGAAGAGGTCATGATGCAATATGGGTGATAGTAGATAGATTAACGAAGAGTGCCCACTTCATTACCATCAAGAGCACGGATACCTTGAGTACCTTAACCGAGCTATATGTTAGAGAGATAACTAGACTGCATAGGGCTCTAGTGAGTATTACATCTGATAGAGATTCTCGGTTCACCTCCAAATTTTGAACTCATTTTCAGGAGGCCATGGGATCTCGATTCAGTTTTAGTATCGCCTATCAACCTTAGACTGATGGTCAGTCCGAGCGGACTATACAAACCTTGTAGGACATGTTAAGGGCGTGTACGATGGATTTTAAGGGATTATGGGATGATCACCTGCCCTTTGTCGAGTTTGTATATAATAATAGCTATCATGTGAGTATTTGTATGGCACCTTATGAGGTTCTATATGGTAGGAGGTATAGATCCCCCATAGCTTGGAAAGAAGTGGGTGACAGAAAGGTAATTACTCTAGACCTAGTTGAGCAGGCAGTTCAGAGTGTCAAAATCATATATGAAAGGTTACGGGCTGCTCAGAGTCGACAAAAGAGTTACGTTGATGTGCGTAGGTGACCACTAGAGTTTCAAACTGAAGATTTGGTGTTTCGTAAAGTATCTCCAAGTAATGGTATCATGCACTTCGGGAAGAAAGGGAAATTGAGTCCTCAGTATATAGGGCCGTTTGAGATTTTAGAGAGAGTGTGGGACGTTGCCTATCGGTTGGCTTTACCTCCTCAGTTTTCCAGAATTCACAATATCTTTCACATATCCATGTTTTAGAAATATAATCCGGATCCCTCCCATGTCATCGAGTATGAAGCATTGGATATTCAAGGGGATATGAGTTATGTGGAAGAACCCATCCGAATACTTGACATGAAGGAAAAGGTACTTCAGACAAAAAGGATTCCATTGGTTAAGGTTCTCTGGAAGCACCACTCAGTGGAGGAAGCAACTTGGGAACTAGAGAGCCTTATGAAGGAGAAGTATCCTCAACTATTTGATGGATCGGGTTGAATTTGGAGGACCAAATTCTATAAAGGTGGGGAGGATGTGAGAACTGTAAATTTTATGTACCTTAGCTATGAGGTTTCCAATGTGAGAATTTGTAATTGGTGAATATAATTATGATATGTTGATGTACACGCAAGTTTTAAATCTAATGAAGTATAAGGAGATAAAGTTTTTAAGTCTTAAATGTGTATAGATTGAAATATGGCCTATGGGGTAGATTAAGATAAGTTTTACATTGAGTTTTCTGCAAATAGATGCAGCAGCAGTAGGATTTATGAAGGCCAGATCGATCTCTAAGGGAAGAGAGATCGATCTCATGGCTCCAGAATGCAAAAAATGTGCAAAACTAGGCACGAAGATCGATCTCCTATTGCCTCTGACTAGCCAGATTAATCTTGTCACAAGGGAAGATCGATCTCCTTCAGTCTCGGCTAAAAAGAGATTGATCTTCACCCTCTACCAGATCAATCTTGTAGTTATTAATGGAGTAGTTAGAGTAGTTGAAATCAAGTAGAGATCGATCTTCATCAATGCTAGATCGATCTCATACACCCTGCCTATATAAGAATCATGAAATTTTACCTGGAAACCGAGCCTCTCTCACCTACAAACCCGAACACTCACCATTTTCATCCAAAACAAGCTTTCTCTCTCTAAGATTCACCATATTCTGGATGGAATTAGACAAAGGGGAAAGAGACAAAGTTGTTCCTCTTGGTAAGGAGAACAACATACTAGAAAATCAAGGATTTGGTTGAACAAAGAAAAGGACAAGCACTTTACAAGTTTGGTCAAAAGGAGACAAGCTAGGTGAGCTGACAAGATCCTTGTTTTTCTTAAGCATTATCATTTTATATATTCGTGAATGGATGTATATGTATATGTATATGTATATATATATATTTGGTTAGAAATGTCTAAGTTACAAGGGAAACAACCAATGAGTATAGTTGGGAAATGAAATGTGAATATCTTGTGATGATTATGAGCTACCAAAGTGATGATAAAGATGTAGGAGAAGTTTTAAAACAATGTGGGTATTTAGAAGTGGTAATCCGGATATAGTATAAGTATGGGTATAAATGAGGTGAAGAGATAAATGAGAGTGATGAATATTGACAATTTAATGATGTTAGGACAGCTCGAGAATTCGACACGGAAAATGAGGCTAATCCGAGAGCCGGAGGATATTGTGCCACTCAAAGTACAAGAGGTAAGGGAAATAAACCGTTTGTACTTGTGAGTTTTCGAATGATTGAAAGCGTTTTGATAGCATGAAAATGGTTTAATGAAATCAGCATGTTTATGAGAAATGAGATGATTTGATGCTTTAATGAACGAGTGAGTGTTTTGTCAATTTAAGCTCGTTTTGATGAGTTTTGTGTAGTTGTGAAAATGATGCTTTATAATCGAAATGAGTTTTGTAATAACCACTATGAGCTCTACGTGAAGGCAAAACGATTTTAATACAACAATGGCATATTTTACTGAGACTATGGCCTGTCATGAGATGCACATCGATACTCCGTTTGATAGTGTTGAGTGGCCTTACTTTGGTAGCATGTAAGACTGGGCCTTGCTCTAGTAGCATGTAAGACCGATACCTCCATTCTGGTAACGAGAGATGACCCCGCTCTGGTAGCAATGGGTGGCCTTGCTTTAATAGCATGTAAGATAGAGCCTTGCTTTGACTAGTATGTAAGACCGTAGCTGTACGACTCTGATCAAGTCTACAGCAAATCATGGCCATGTATTGATGTCGACGTTTCCCTCTTTTGAGGATGTCCGCCTAGGGGACGATGTGATTTAATTTGATGTGATGTGCCTATGACGATGAATTTATCTGAGTTTTATTAAATGCCTAGTCTCGATTTTTTTGATGAATGATGTGTTTACAATAGTGATTTCTATCACGAAATGAGATTTGATGTTATGACTATTTATGATCTTTATCACGTGAATTATACCAATGCCATTGTTTTCGCCGTTATTTTTATAACGTTTTACATGCTCGAATATTTCTATCATATTGTGTCGTGATGATGATTTTGTAACTTTCCCTTTATCCTCCTTACTGAGCATTTTGAGAGCTCACCCTTTTTCCTTCCCCCTTCCAAATTTCTTGCAGTGAGCGTGATAGTGTCTGTCGCGTACGTGATATAGGCTGGTGGACAAGATCTCCCCAGGCTATCGCTTGTACACGGATAAGGTATAAGTCAATTCATTTTGTATCCAGACAATGATGTAATACAGATATTTGTATTAAGTATTTTGGGATGTAATTAGGATGATATGAGGAAAATGAATCGCGTTTTATGGATTGATTTCCTTTGGATATTTTGTAATTAGGTTTATGGAATATAAATAGTGTGATCTTGGGTTATGATTCATTATAAACCCAACTGATTAAATGACATTGTACAGGAATGCAACCTGAGTAAGAGGTTTAATATAAGAAAAATTTTAAATTAGCTCTAAATTTCGCGCTTTCGGGCTGTCACATGCCGAGATCAAGGCTGGAGACGGTGGTATCCAAAATATGGAGATGATGAAGGTGCTGAGGAAGTGAGGTAGAAGAAATAAAAGAAAATGTTGGCGGGAAAGGAAAAATAATTTGAAAAAAAGGTAAAATATATGTATAGTTTAATATATATATATATATATTAGAGAAGAGAATAAAAAAATGGAAGAAAAAGGAGATAAGTGTACTGAGAATTTGGAAATCCGAGAAAAAGGGGTTCCGGTAGACTACAGATAGACACCGAGGTAAGGAAAATTCTCATTGCTACTAGAGATAAATATGCGTAATTTCTGTAAATTTGTAGATATAAAATTTTAGGTTGAACTTCGCAGTACTGAAGTTACTAAAAAATCTAGGCTGAATTTTGACTCTGAAAATTAGAGATTTTAGCCTAGTTGAACAACCTAATTTTTATGGATTGAATTTAAATGGTTTGCATAGATTCTGATGTGGCTTGAATTCTGTTTTAAATATCGAAAATCACAAATTTTGAATTTCTATAGACTGTTTTCTGGGATTTTATCCGAAAAAGGGCTAGTCAGCCTGTTTTGAATTGTTTTGTGAAACAAATTGAATTTATATGTGATTTGAGGAAAAAAGATCTTTTTATAAAGAAATACTGATGTGATGTGCTTGAGCGCGTGCTGACTGTGTGTCACACGGTTCGACTCGTACTGATTTTGAGACAAAGGCGTCGGTGAGATCATACTGCACTATTAATGTTACCATGTAACGATGTCACAACAGTCGTTGTTTGTGGGCCCATAAGGGTGGCCATGGCCGGTTGGGTTGGTCTGTTACATTAAGATTATGTTACACTATTAATGTTACCGTATAATGTTGTCACAGCAGTCGTTGTTTGTTGGCCCAAGAGAGGTGGCCATGGCCGGCTGGGATAGTCAGTTACATCTGTGATGAACCATTTTTGATTTGGTTTTCGGATATTCTGATGAGTGAGCTATTCGAGTAGTTGACCCCTCCCACGGCAATTGACATCCCGGCACACCTGATCAGTGATTGCCCAGAGTCACCGACATTGGCCAATAGTCATTTCTGTTATCTGATATAACATGTCTGCCTTTTCTCATCTATTTGAACTTCTGAATTAACTTTTTGATTTTATCTCGTATGGAGCTGAATATTTTAATGCATAAAAGATCGTGGGGGTCACCTCTTGAATCATGCAGGAGCAAAGTGTCAGACCGTCGTCGCTTTTAAAATCTATTAGAAGTTTTAGAAATGGTATGATTTCAGTTCCATTTTAATACTGAATTTATCAAGGATTTTTCGACTTTGATTTTTCGAAACTGGCAGTGCCTCTGTGTTTATTTGAAATATTTTCTGAATTATCTGCATGAACTGAGATATCTGAAAATCTGTTTATTTTGCTACTGGAAACTCTAAAATTTTATGTATTTACCATAATAAAAGATTACACTGCCGATACTAAATCTGTTTTCCGAATTCTGACTCTAGTATCTGAGAAATTACCAAATCATTTGTATACTTCTGTAAAAATGTTCTGGATTTGGCAAATATCAATATATATATAGGTAGTGTATTTATCTACTTGCTATGGGGTTTTTCTTACTGAGCATGTTGAGTTCACCCCCTTACTTTCCTCCACATAACCCCACGGTAGTTTAGAAATGCTTCTATTAGTAAGACATGTCGCACAGCTACGGTTCCACAGAGTATCATTCTGCGTTTAAGGTATATCCAATTGTAAGAAATTCTTTTGCATCTAAAATTTTTATAAGTACAGTAATACAAACGAGATGTGTATGGGGAATGTGAACATATTTTATTTAAATTTGTTACTAAGAAAGAAAATTAATCATACTGAGTATTATTCTGACGTAATATCGACTTGTAGCCCAACCGAAATGTCCGTAAATTCTGGTCGTTACACACAGTGAACACTGGCTCAAGCATATCAGACCAATATTTCTTTATAAACAAATTATTTTTCCTTAAACCACATATAAATTCAATTTGTTTCATGAAACGGTTCAAAACAGGCTGTCTAGCCCTTTTTCGGATAAATCTCAGAAAATAGTCTACGAAAATTTATAAATTCAGGATTTTTGATTTAAAAAGAATTCAAGCCATAATAGTATCTAAGCAAACCTTTAAAATTCAATCGGTAAAATTAGGCAGTTCAACTAGGCTAGAATCTATAATTTTCAGAGACATGAAATTCAGCCTAGTTTTTTTTTTTTTTTTTTTGTAATTTCGGTAACTGCAATTCATCCAAAAATTTTATATCTGCAAATACACAAAAATTACGCATATTTATCTCTAGCAGTACACGAAAATTTTTCTTACTTCGGTGCCTTGTCAGTAGTCATCTATGCATTAGTGGTGCGGGTCAGCGGGTCTAGTCCGCTCAGTTAATTTTCCTGAAATTTCATACCAGTATTTTCAAAATTTTGAACCGATATTTTCGACCGTATTTTCCCTGGGTTTTTCCTAAACTCTTTGTACCTTCTTTATTATTCCATATATATATATATATATATATATATATATATATATATATATATATATACCTAAAAATACTTTTTTTCCTCGAATTTCCTTCCTTCCCTCCCTTTTTTTTCTTTCCATCTTCTTCCTTTCTTCTTCATTGTTTCCTCACTGTTCCTCTCCCTTGGTGTCATTCATCGTCATTACCTTTTCGGTGATGCAACCTCTTTTATCACCATCATCACGTCTCGGCCATCACTCTCATCAGTGCCAACTCTGGTTCATTTTTCAACTATGGCTATCGTTATCCAAGAAGGAGCTTCCCCTGCTCCCCAATAGCTCTCGATTCTCTCAGCTCTCTCGGATAGCGTTGGTTCCTTCTCCTCGCGTGTTGTCAGCTTCATCTTCTCTTCACAGCCTCTGTTCTATACTCTTTATAACTCCAGTTCGTTTGTCCTCCTTCCTTCCATTGATTAGCACATTCTCTGCGTTCACGCCTTAATTCGACAGTCTCTATTTCCTTTTACAGTTCCTTTCTTTAACCCAGAATGATACTATTTTTGGCACCGGGAGATCGCACATCACTCCCTTGTCACCCTGGCGATGGTAGCCCATGCAGGTCTTGATCAGCTATACAAGAGCAGCTTCTTTCTTTCCTCAGTCGGCCTCTCATTCACTAGCCTTCTACGCATTTTCTTTTTCCCCACCGAATAGAGCTTCGTTGAAGCTTCTCACTTCCTGTTTCACTTCTGAATTTCCTACCTCGTCTGCCACTACTTCAGCTTTAGTTTGCTTTAATTCTCCTCCAACCTATACATGTATCCTCTGTTTTTCTTTCAATTATTTTCCTTTCTTTATTTTCACCACGCCTCCTGCCAATTTCAAACCACCTTCTCCCGTCTTCTTTATTTTCTTTTGTTATCACTGAATGCCACCATCTATTATCAACCCTTCACATTTTTTGCTACAGTTTTACTGCAACAGAAATGGTCCTGGGTTTGGCTTTATTGGAAGCCAAACTCGTACCAATTGCTTCATTTCTTTTCTCCACTCGACAGTCCTCTTTACTTTTCCTTTATTGTTGCAACATAACACCTCTCTGTTTCCCATTAAATTTGGTTCAGTTCCTCTTATAACTCCATACTAATGGGATATAAGTTTGCATTCCTTTGTTGTTGTACACAGCAGGGTTCCTGTCTTTACCTGCTTCGGTTTCTTCCCTTCCATCATTTTGAGTTTGCTCCATTATATTATTCATCATTTCTTTTCTTTTCGTTTCTGCTCCATTAAATTAACTTGTTAATTTAGACAACCAATAATAATATTATACCTATAAGTATTGGTAGCATAGTATTGTATTAGACCTCACTCGGTATCATGCCTTCTTTATACTCATTTATACTATGAGATTCGATATTCTATTTGAATTTAAGTTTGCCTCAGTTACTCATGTCTAACACATAATTTAATTTAAACCATTCACCAAAGGATACAAATTTTAATCCCAATTGATTAATCTATAATTCTTTAGTAAAACTGAGTAAAGGAAAATCTATGGTGTTTACAATGAGAGATTTAAAAGCTTATGCAGATTTTTATTTGTTTGTATGTATCACTTTATAATCTCATTTTGAATTTCTTTTGGACTAATTATAGCATATATCTTATTTAGCTTATACTTAGTGTTTTTGGATTTAAGCATAAACTGCTTTCCGTCTTAATTGTTATATAACTTTTGGAAACATGTTTTTTTCGAATGCTTTATCGTTTATGGGCGTTCTTGCTATGTTATTCTTGATAGACCACATGGAGATAGCTGTGAGTTTACAACTCTTATATGGGCAGTTTGACATTGTCGTGATAGGTTCTAGTTCTGTTTGATCACTAGGACAAGAGACTTTTCAATCTATGACCATACGTAACACCCTAGTTTCCGGGGTAGGTTTGGCTCACTAATAGCTATAGTGAAAAATCTTTATTGGGATATACTTATTGACTTCGTCTATATTTGTATGATCAGATTATCGAACTTTGTGAATAATATATCGAACTATATGGTCTCAGAACTGTTTTCTGATTCATGAACATAATGCGAATTTTATCGAACCGTACGACTTTGATTTGATTTATTAAACCTTGTGAAAATATATGGAAATGTGTTGTGAAATGTATTTTGATGCAAGTGTTAGGCTTAAGAAATTTGATACATAAGAATTTATAACTTTTGAACTTGCATTAAACTTCAGTTTTCTGCATTGAGATATGTTATCATATTTCAAACTCATGTGTATCATATTTCGTTCAGGGTGGTCAAGTCTGATGGCCAATTAAGGTATTTCATAATACCTCTCTGTCCAAAAAACTTGACAGTATCTAGATAGGATTTTAGTTTGAAACCCAACCAGATGTGATTTATTGAAAGACTCTGATTTATGATATGAACGTTTGACATGATAATTGATTTTGAAATGTGAATTGTACAAAATGCATTTTACTTAAACCAATATTTCTATTTTGGTTAATTATGCACTTGTGTGATTGGCTTACTGAGCTTCCCCAAAACTCAACCCCTCTCTTTTCCATCACAGGTAAGTTGCAGAGTTAATTTTGATCGATAGTAGTATCTAGTACCAAAGTTTCTGGCTTTGGAACTTTTGCAGCACATTTAATACATTTGAATGCATAATTATTTTTTCAGACAGAATTAGACTAGTAGCTAAGTTGGGATGTGTATTAAGTGTATGAATGATTATATTATTGAAACTCGAGTTATTAAGATGTAAATGCATCAATTATTGACAAAGTGTCAGAAATAGTAAAATAATGTATTATTTTGTTGTACAATTTTTTGGAGACCAAGATTAACTCCGAAAATTTTGAAAATATTGTGGGAAGTAGATATAAAAGTGTTATAGATAGCTGCATGTTAAGTTTTGAATTCAGACTGCAGTGGAATAGTAAACTTCACAAATTTTCATGCAATCGGTTTCAACCATGAATAGTAAATTAATCAATTGGGATCAAAAATGTGCTTTTGGTGGGTGATTAATTTAATTATATTATGGCATGAGAGAATTAGATAAATCTAAGCCCATAAGATATCTTATCTTGAAGAATTAATGAGTACAATAAATGACATTATAATAAGTGGAGTGTAATGTTAAATCATATTAAAAACTATTAGATTACATGGTGTTATTAATTATTAGACTTTTAATTAATCTTAAGAGAAAGGATTGGCTTTATTTTAAGACAACCCGAAACCATGATAATTATCTACTTGTGATGATGTTGCTCCGTAGGAAACAAGGCATGAGGAAAGCATGATGATGCTCGATAGGAATTAAGGCATGGTGAGAGCTGGACTGAAAACAAAAGAATATGTGAGTGGTGGTGAAAGATTCTGACCAACAAAGAAATAATGAAGGATGATGATGATGAGTTGTGGTTATGAAAGGCTAAAAAAATCTCAGGGATTGGCTTCTAAATGAAGCCAATCTCGAAGCTTAAATGAGTATTCTGTTGCAAACAGCCACAAGGAAAAATGTTAGAATAGTATAGAATGGTGTCCAATCAGCCTAGGAAAGTTTAGTGAAAAACTAATGATGGTGATGGCATTTGGTGAGGCTAGTAGAAGATAACAAGGAGTAGGGTGTTTGGTAAAGGAAAGGTAGGAAATGATATTGGGTAACATACAACCCGAAAAGACTCTATGTTGCAGTAAAACTGCAGCAAAAAGTGAAATGAGAAGAATGGTGTTGATGATGACTTACGGTAAGAAGAAGCAAAGAAAATTGAAGAGCATATGGATTGGCTTCAAAATGAAGCCAATCCCAAGGACTCAAGCTGCTGGAGTAAAACTGCAGCAGCAAGAAAAGGGGACAAACAGTTCCTTGTAGGAGAAATGTATGCATAAAGAAATGATAGCAGCAGGTAGTAGAGGTGGCAGGATTTTTAATTTGTTGCCCCAAAGGTCTAAAATATGGAAGTGAATAAGGAAGATACCCTGTTTGAAAACTAGCATGGAAAGAAAGGGAACCGAGAAACGAAATAGAGAGAAAGAGTGAGGTGCTGAACCAAAAAGACGGAAGCTAGAAGAGGACAGTATGGAGCAGTCCAAAAACAAAAAGAAAGCTGGGCAAAAGTACTGAAGCGTCAGTTGGGTTGTCAGACCAAATTGATGGGGCTGAAGGGGGTAGTTTTTTGCTGAAAATGAGACAAATTGAGAGTTCGTAGAGCAGGAAGAGCAGGCCAAGGAATAGGAGTTGTAAGGCTAAGAACTTGGCTGACATAAGTGTTAAATGGTATACAATATAATAAAGTAAATAAATGAAATGATAGAGTGCAAGAGACAAAGTTAAAAATGAAATGATAGGAGACAGGAAATGTAAGAAAGGAAACGGGAACGGAAATAAAATATTAAGATGGGGGTGCCAGCTGAAATTGCAACGGTTTGGTGAAACAAAATACGATGGGACCAATTTGATAGTTGTTTAAGAAAGGAAGGAAAACAATGGGAGTGTGGCTAGATAACCGAACATGAGTATAATTATTTAAGGAAAGAAGGAAGAAAACCAAGTCGAGAGGGAGTATTTGAAACGAGAACTGAAAAACAGAAAAGAAATATATATTAAGTAGAAAAGAGGATGAAGAAGGTGAAGCTGGAGTAAGGCTGAGAGGAAGAGGGTGAGAGTGACGAATAAGAAGAAGCTGAAGTTGAAGAGGCCACGCGAGGATAAAAAGATCGAAGCAGTGCAATAGGCATGGAGAGTTGGGTGTTTGATGCTGATAAGATTTGAAAACTGGTCCAAACCGAGAGCACAGAGGCTAATAAGGAAAATTTTTTGAGCTGCTAGAGATAATTACACGTATTTATTTACTGTTGAACTGTAGATATAAATTCTAGGCCGACTTTATAGCTATGAAAATTTCAGAAAACTTTAGCCTCAGTTAAATGGCCTAACCTTATCGATAAAATTTAATTTATTTACATGGATACCGTATAACCAAATTTATTATTTTAAACTGAAAATCCCTAATTTTAATAGCCACATACTGCATATTAGGATTTTTTACCGAAAAATGATGAGCCGACTCCTATTTAATTGTTTTATGAACTGAACTGAGTTTGGAACTATTTTAATGAAAATAAGTTGCTTATCAATCTGTACCGAATAAAATGTGCTTGAGCCACGTGCTGACTATATGTCGCATTGCTTGGTTCGCACTTGTTTGAGACAAAAGGCTTGGTAAATTCATGCTACACTATTACTGCTACTGTTACTGTGGTCCCTGAAGTACGATGTACCGTGCAACACGCATGCGAGTATGATGTACCGTGTATTCTGTCTTCAGACATACTGTACTATGAGCCGGTTGGGTAACTGACCACTTGTGAGAATTCAAAATTTTGTGTACCCAGTAGCAATACAATCTTTGAAGGCCAGATCGATCTCCAAGGATGAGAGATCGATCTCATGGCTCCAGAATGCGGGAAATGTGCAAGAAAGTGATAGGCAGATCGATCTCATAGGCAAGAAGATCGATCTCAAAATGTTTCTGTAAACAAAAGATCGATCTCCTCAAGGAGCAGATCGATCTTATGAAGCGTTCTGTAAACAGAAGATCGATCTCCTCAAGGAGTAGATCGATCTCATGAAAGAATTAAGAGATCGATCTCACCCCATAACCGATCGATCTCCTAGGCATAAAATTACCCCCCAAAACGTTCCTAAATTCAAAGAGAGATTGATCTCATCAAGGACCAGATCGATCTCCTACCTTCTGCCTATATAAGGACCCCTTGTTTTTTTGGAAATCGATCTCTCTCTCTCTCTCCAAATTGCCATTTTCGCAACCCTAGCTTTCTCTCTCCTCTAAAACTCCCATTTTCATCCAAATCTCAAGTAGAGGTAAGAAGGAAAGTTGTTCCTCATCCAAAGGAGAACAACATACTTGGAAATCGAAGGATGAAGTGAATTGAGGTGTGAATAGAGCTCTCCATAAGGTTTGGGTAAATTTCTAAGCTTTAATCTTTGATATTGAGGCGATTTTGGTGATTGTGACTGTTGTGATAAAATAGCTAGTAAATTATTAGAGTTGATGAAATTGTGATTTTGTTGGAATGATGATAATATTATAAAATTTGTGGTAATTTTGGAATTTTGGCTATAAATTGGAATCGAGGCAATGAGGTGATTTTGGCATGGATATTATGCATGAAAAATGTAGGATTTGAAATGTAGTGGATAAGAATGTAGATTAAGATAGGAATATGAGAAAAATAAGGTTTATAGTATTTAACGAGAATATGAGCAAATATGTGCTCGATGATGTGATTGAGATGAATTATTGATGTATTAGCATAGTTTGGACAGCTCGAAAGTTCCAGAGAGGAATGCGAGGCTAGTTCGTTGTTTGAGGAAATGATTGCACTATACGAGGTGCAACGAGGTAAGGGAAACTTAAACTCATTTGTGTATGCAATTTTGTGATGATATTATAGCATGAAATGTGATTTGAGAAAACAAGCATGTTTTTATGAGTTGTGAATGAATTATTGCACACGATTTTTATAGCCGGTTGTGGCCCAATTTTTATGAGTTGTAAACTAAATGTGAAATTGTTTTACAACCGTTTTGAGTTTAAAAAGTGAAAAGTGATTTGGGCTCTATGTTAAGGCATATTGAGATTTGAGAAATGTGTGCATGGTTTTGTCGGTTTGAGCTCGGTTTTGACATGTTTTATGTTGAGTACAAAATGGTTTTGAGATGAATTTTATGAGAAAAACCATTATGAGCTCTACGTGAAGGCAAAACGATTTTATATGATAATGGCTATTACTGAGACTTAGGCGTGTCATGTTGAATATACATCGGGCTTTGCTCTTGTAGCATGTAAGGTCGGGTCGTGCTCTAGTAGCACGTAAGACCGGCGCCTCTGTTCTAGTAACGCAAGATGACCCCGCTCCGCGGTAGTGATGGGTGGCATTGCTTTGATAGCATGTAAAGCCAGACCGTGCTTTGATAGCATGTAAGACCGACGGCTGTACGACTCTGATCAAGTCTACAGCAAACCATGGCCATGGGTGTATTATTGTCGACGAAATCCCTCGATTGAGGATGTCCGCCTAGGGGACGAGTTCAATCATTTTGATGTGCCATGACGAATTTTTATATGAGTTTTATTTTCCTAGTCTCATTTTACACATGAGATTGTGTTTTGTGGCTGCGCCACTTGCATTACTATTGAGGTGATTTTCATCACGTTTTATGAGAAAAGCCATTATCGTATCCTGTTTTCTACATGCTCTTAACTGTGGTTTTTACATTAAACCAATTATTCTCATGTTTCTGCATGAGCTTTGAGAAATGAGTTGAGATGGCGTTTTAATTATACATGCTACACTTTCTACTGATTTTATTGGGTTTTCACCACAAGACAATGATTGTGCTGTGTAAATCATTATTTTGTTAATGAATCCCTTACCCCCTTACTGAGCAATTTAGAAGCTCACCCTATTTTATCTCCCCCCAGATTTCTTCAAGTAAAGAGAGTTTTCCCGCGACGTACGGAGTAGTGGCTAGTGGAGGATTTAAGCTCCAAGCCACATATTGTGCTTGAGGTATATTTTAATATTTCATGTACCCAGACTAAAGTTGTATTTACAGACACTTGATGAACAGTAATGTATGGGATGTATTAGGATTTATTAATTCAAAACTGAGGAATGTATATGGTGTGATATATAAATTGGATGTTGAGATCCTGAGGTTAAAGTTTTATAACTTATGTATATGATGATGCATGACACTGCACAGGAATGCACCTAGAATTGTGAAATGATGTAAAGAAATTTTAAATTTGCCATGTTTTCCACGCTTCTGAGGCGTCACACCACTTCCACTGCCATTGACATCCCAGCACACTTGATCAGTGATGCTCGGAGTCACCGACATAGGCCATTTGTCATACTGCATTAGCATGTCTGCCTTATCTCATCTATTTTATTTATTAAACTGATTGTATGGTTTATAGTACATTGTTTCCACTAATGATACTGACACTGTTTTGTTATTCTACTCTGATTTTACTGCATGCCGATGGTTTTGGTATTTTCTACATGATAACCCTATTATGCCATATAGTTAGTGTATTTATCTACCTGCCACACTCTTTTTCTTACTGAGCACGATGAGCTCACCCCTTACTTTCCTCCACAGAGTAATTCTAGTAGCTGGGACCACTAACCTGTAAGTAGGATTCTTTGGTACAACCATACCACGGAGTTTTCTTCTACGTGAAAGGTATACCCAGAGTAGACATTCTTTTGTATCTAAAATTTTGTAACTACAATAATGTTTATGAAAAGTATCTAGGGATGTAAACGTAGTTATTTTGTAATTGAAAGATATCTCCGATTAATTGAAAAATGTCCTTCTGATTTTAAATCAAGGATGTTAACTTTATGTTATGCTTACATATAAATGATAAGAAAATTCATTATACTAATCTAGCATCGACTCATAGCCCAACCAAATTATACATAAAACGGGTTGTTACAAGAATATTTTCAAGCTATTTTTCTGTATTGAGTAACAGGGAAAATATGTGTTTACATGGAAACTCTCCTGAAATTGTTTCTAATTGCAGTTTTGATTTAAGAATGTGATTGGGACCTAAAGCAAGGTGTCTTAAATCGATATTGCATAAATGAATGAACAATATGACTGTAGGACTGAGTCATCTTACCCATATTTTCCCACACAATTGCCTTTGTGTTTATCAAAATCTTTAGCTATTTTACTACATTTAATAGCAGCCATCTTATCATCATTCATCACTATAGTATTAACCTGAAATTCAAAAGCATAATAAACTAAGTGAGAAAAACCTTATCCTTGAAATCTAAGTTGGTTGACACACCCTTGATATTGCACCTGATAGTTTGAGTCGTTGTATTGTACTCGAAACAACAACTTCTTCCCACTCTTGTCTGGCTACAATAATCATATGTATAATAACATTAATCTCCAATGTACTCACATTAGTCCCAAGCTAAGAAAATAGCCTTACTTGTAGTAAAACCTTCACTATTGAGCCACCATCGAGTTGTCCCCTATAGCTCCACCTATCTGCTTCCCTCATGATTAGCAGTTATTTCTCTAAAGCAGTTGCTGGTCACAAGTGCCCAAGGCTTGCTAATGGAGAAAGGAATGAAGAAGTTTGGTAGCTTTTAGCTCCTACATCAATTATCTTAAATTTGCTATTGCCATACTCTGTATTCATCAAGAATAAAGGAAAGGCTAACAGGCCTCCCTATTTTTTTAGCTTTATAAACTTCAAGCTAAGCCTCCAATTTCTTCTTTCACATTACCATTTGGTTTTCATCCGCCCTCATCATCATTCCTCAACCGCCATACGTGATTCTCTCTTGCTTTGCCTCTACGCCATTGTCATCATTACCCTTTAAAAAGCACCTAAGAGGAAATGCAACATGGTTGTTGCTACTATTTCTTCTCTTTTTATTCTACTCCTCCAAAAAGGGCTAAGAGCCCATTGTTCCAATCAAGTACTGTAGTTGTTTCCTCCTTCTTCTCCTCTCTATTTCAGCCCATAGTGGAGGAGTCTATCAACTTCTACTGTCAATCTAATCAAAGTCGAGAAAGAAACCCTTGTTGAAGTTCATTTACATCGAAGAAATAACCCCACAAACTCCCTCTTTGCGCACTATCTTCTTTACAGTTTCAGTCTTATTCTGCCAGAGGATGTCTCTTCTCTGTTAGCTAAGCAAGGGCTTGCTCTTCCTCTCAGCTTCAATCGCCCATCTCCTTGCCTTCCTCTCTCGTCATGCATCTTCTTTTGCTTCAGTTTGCTTTCGTTGCTTTGTCTCTCATTCCCCTTCTCTTTAATACCTTCGCCCCTCTTACATTGTTTCTCTTCAGTTTACAATGGCTAGGTCCTTTATGTTTTGTTGTAACCTTCTCCTACTTTAGTAAAAGCAAGTAATCTCCTCTCGAGAAGTCATATTAATAATATTATTATTATTATTATTATTATTATTATTTGTTATATTTTTCATTTATTTATGTATTCTTTTACTTCCATTATTATCTAATAACATATAATATGCAAATACATGTAATGTATAATATATATTTAACATATATACTTGTATATATTTTTAAATGTTGAGTATTTTATCTCTTTTGTTTTATCTATATTTACATATACCTATAAATATATATATATATATATATATATCATAATTATATTTTTAAATATATGTGTATTTATTTTTAATACTTTAATCAATTTATAAAGCATTAAATTTACTCTCATAAGTCTACTTAGTGAATTTAAATAAATCTTTAATCCGAAGAAAATGCAAGAGCACAGTGTAAGTTACCTCACCCATACTTAGAGTAGACGAAGTCAATCAATTCTGAGTCCAATGTGATATGCCAAGAGGTCTACGTACCTACGTGTCCCTACATGATTATTTAAAATTATTATTAGTGAGTTAATGAAATTTATATCGCCTGTTTACTTAATTAAATTAATATTGAAAATTTCTCGGTTATCACAGTTGGTTTCCATACTCCTTTACTTACTACCAAATCACTATTATTTGATAACTTTTGAAGACACGATACAAAAAGATAAAAGATAAGGGATCAACATGTCTAAGTCCTCTTGATGGTTTGAAATTTGAAGTTAGTTCACCATTCCATTGTATATTCATCTCTATAGAGGTGACACAGAACATAATCAAATTAATCAAATTAGGCGGTAACCCTATATCAGATAGCATCCACCGCAAAAAATCTCATTTAATCCTGTTATATGCCTTCTCAAGATCAATTTTTAAAATCACATCACCTAACTTCTCTTTCTTCTTTGACATCGTATCGACCACCTCTTGTACTACTACTATATTATCTGCACTATTACGCCCTGGGATAAAATTGCATTTCGTTAGAGCTACAATGTGTTTTAAAAAAGGAGACAATTTGTTCTCAATCACCTTTAAAATTAATTTCTCAGAGATATTGCACAAACTAATTGATTTAAATTGATTAATCAATTCAGCTTGTGATAAAGGACTAGCACTACTTTGCTTGACTCATTATCAAAAAAGCCATTAATAAAAGCCACCTTGATGGAACTGCATTAAGATGTATGAATTGCCTCTCGAATTAGCCTTGTAGAATCCCTCTTAGAAACCATCCGATCTAGGGGCTTTAAGAGGAGCCATAGAACTGAGGGCTTTGTAAATCTCCTCATCATAAGGTTTTTTTTTTTCATCATAGCAGCATGTTGATCCTTCAGAAGGCAAATAGCTTTCGGGCATAGCTTTACAGGGTCATCATGCAAACTATTCTTGGCTGTGTATAATTTTTTTTTTTAAAAAAAATCAAAACCAACATCTTCAAAATAACCTGATCAGAGCACCAAACTCCTATCAAAGTGATTATTCTGTTCTTATTCCTCCATATTACTATCATAATGTTTCAAATTTTTTTGTTAAGGTCTCTAAACTGCGCCCATTTTGCTCTCGACTTTTGAAACTATAATAATTCCTTTTGAAGCAACACCTATTATGCTCTACTTTTAATTCTTCCTTCAACTAAATTCAAGGGATTATTGTTGTATTCTAATTGCCATTGGGTCCCATCTAAGCGTGCTATCAGGTTTCGTTTCATCTTGAATATGTTGCTAAAAACACGTACATTCCAAGCTCTAACATCAGCAAGAAATCGAACCAAATTGTTGTGTAGATGTGCATCATTTCACCAAAAACCTCGAAGTAGAGAGTCAAAGGATTCATGTAGCTACCAAGTAGTTTTAAACTGAAAGGGCCAGAGATCATTAACTGGATTAATAGCTAAATGAAGTTGTAGTAAAACTCAGTAATGGTCCCTATGAATTCTTGGCAAGTTAACCACTTTTGCTTTATGAAATAACAACCTCCACTATGTATTACATAAAGCCCTATCCAAATGCTTCTTTATATAACCATCAATAGGTCTTCTGTTAATCTAGGTGAATTTACAATCTGTTGCACCAAGATCAACTAAATTCCATCATGCCAAATCCTTTCCGAATATTCTCAATCTAACTGATGCTTCTTGAGATCCCCCTTGTTTTTCTTCCAATGAAGAAATTTGATTGAAATCACTTCATTAAAAAACATAGAGAATTATCAAAACCATTAAATGTAGAGACAATGTTCCATAGTCTTTGTCTTTCAAAAAGAATAACTGGCAAAAACAACCGAAAAAGTCTATTTGATCCTATCTTTTTTAATACTGATGGACACCATCTGATCATAGCTTTGAGCCACCTTCACCTCCCCAAGAGCGGATTCCATAATAACCAAATTCCACTAGAGAAACCAATTACATCAACTTTGAAAAATTTTCTCAAAACGTAACCATAAAATGATTTTGGCAGCCATACTAATTTTCGGTTCAACAATTATTGATAAGTCTATTTTATATAGTCGTTTATTCTAAAAAATAAGCCTTTTGAATTCACTATTACCTGCTCCGCAACTATTTTAAAAAAAAATCGACATCTAAATACGATAACAAGTTAAAAGACCTGAAGCCAATATTATGAGAAGTATATGGAATATTCTCCATCCTTACACCTTTCAACAGCCGAACCATCTTTCATTTGCTAAAGAGTTTAAATCAATATTAAATATTGATGCATTAGCATGCAATGTTTCATGTAGTATCATAACTAATTTCCCTCATTTTTTTGATAAATTATATAGTGTGTTTGGTTGGAGTAGTACTGCTAGGCTACTTGAGAATTCCCCAGCCCAACAATAGAAGAAGAGACTATGGCATTGGGTTTTCCGTAGCTAGGTCAGTTACCAACAATATGGAAGTTCCTCCCATATGTGAAGAGGGGCTAATAAGGAAAGTGAAGCTTGAAGGAGTAATTGTCTCCAAATTTGAGGAATTAGTTTTTATACCTTGTGATTCTTGAATTGAAAAGTTAGCTTTCCTTGTAAGCTAACCACAACTCACCTCATTGACTTTGTTCTGCTTACTAAGAAAGTTCCCTAATTGTTTTCTATTCCTTTAAAAGCCTGTTGAGAATTTTTGTCACGACCCTCAACTTACCAAAAATCGTCACAAATTTTTCGCTTTTCATACATTATTTATTATTCGTCTTTACCTTACCTCTATTGTGATCAGCTACCCTCTCAACAGTTGTCTATGTGTCAATGTCTATCTCATCCAACCATAATAATTTAATTTGCATTATATTTTAGAAGTAAACACTTTTATAAATAAATCAGAGTTGTTATTTACATGTGTTTATATTGCTTTACATCCCCAATGGTTACATTCAAAATGTTATTGTGCTATAGAAAGTTTAGATACAAAATTACATCAGTGTGTATACCTTAAGCGATGGGATGCAGCGGATATCAAAAGGGAAACCTCCAGTCGCCCTCAGTCTATACTCAATACTCTATAGAGAGGGGAAAATAAGGGGGTGAGCAAACAACACGCTCTGTAAGACAATCATGCATATAGGTAGTTACTACACTATCTATGTGATCGTGATGCCATGCTCAAAACCATACATCTTCTCATTCACACCTCAAAAGCATTAGTTCATGCTTGTGTTAATGGCATGTAAAGCAAGTCATGCTTATTAAAAATTCAGTGCACGGTTTAAATTCAAGGCAAGGAAAACCATCATCATATCTCATAAATAAGGCATGGAAAAACCATCATGCGTAAGTGCACTTTAAAGCCATTATCAAACTTTCTCAAGCAAATCATGTTATTTCATCTCAATGAAATCAATGCTTGTCAGGACTCAGCCTCTCCCTCGGACCATCCTAACTCATAATATGTTTTCAAAACATGGATTCATTCATAATAAAAGACATGTGAGATAGGCAATATAATAAGGGAAATCTCCTCTAGGACTATGGCCATATCCTGTGATCCCAAGCTACACTGATCAGGTGTGCGGGGTATCACCACTATTTGCTTCCACATGGGAGGTGGGTCACGTCCAACCCGTCGATCCATAGCAGATCTAAACATCGTCTGAAGACGGTATTTCACAATCTCAACACGGTATAACGTACTCCATGCTACCTGCACGGTACAACATACACCGTGGACCCATGTCAACACATCATATCACATAATATCTCAAAATGCACGTGCGAGTCTATTTAATTGGTGCGACACCCAGTCTACCCGAAGCTCCTAGCACGACTATCAATCATGTCATCAAATCACGTGCGAGTAATCTCAAGCACAATAACAAGTATGGTGGACATCTAATGCGAGCTACGCTCTAACACCATGTTAAAACTTGTATAAAATATGTGCGAGTTAAACTCCAGCACAACATCATATAAATCCATGTGAAAACTAGTGCGAGCTAAGCTCTAGCACTCATGTGTATAAAACACATCAAATCTCGTGAGAGTCATACTCTAGCACGCTTTCATTATCACGAAATCCATGTAGGTGGCTCAATTTTTTGCAAAACATGGTTATAAACCAAATCAAATCATTTCTTTTGCAACTCATTTCAAATATTAGCCAACCTACCAATCACTTGCTAAACAGCAATAAAACATGGTTTTCAATGCATTATGCTTTTGTTTTCATGCACATTTCTCAAAACCCAACTCTTGCCCTTCAATCACCCATTTCATTTCCTATTTCTACATGCATTCTAGAAAAGCATTATACACCCAAATTGCGCATAGATATCTCTAAGAGTCCACACAATTATCTTACCTCGATTTACTCGGGGTGTGACTCTCTTCTTCTTAGCTTTCTTGCGCTTTTGGCCCAACTTGCTCCGGTGTATCCTCGGGAGCTACAAATCATTCACCAATCACTTGAGTTAATGTTGCTAACTCTTCATTCAACTATGTATTTTACCCAATGCCTTAAATACTCATTTTACCCTTTTTTGATAAGAATCACAATTCATTCCATAACACCATCTTAAAATCATACCCACAACACCATTATCACCTTAAGGTATCCTATTCATCATTAATACCTCTACATTTCACTTTCTCACACTAACCCATTTCTAGGTTATAATTGTTCTATTGCATTTTAGATAGTTTCTACCATCAATATGCACACCAATCAACTCCAAAATCAATAACTAGACAAATAAACTTGGATTGGTGCATTAGAAACTCACCTAGATTGATTTCCTCTTTGCTCCAAATGGAAATGCCCCTTGTTCCTTAAATCCAACAAATGGGGAAATGCTCCAAGCTATGTTCTTCTTCTCCTTGATGTGAACAACTTTGTATCTAGTAGCCTTCCCTCAAATCTTTATGAAAATGGGCTGATTTAGGAGTGAGAAAGCTAGGTTTTTGGGTTAAAAATGGAAAAGAAATGGTTGTCCCCGTGAAATGAAGATTTTAACTACTCCTATTTATAGAATTACTTTATGAGATCGATCTGTCAAGAGCTTGAGATCGATTTGGTCCTCTTAAAATCTCTCATTTTCACGACATTTGAAGGCATGAAATCAATCTGTCGAAACCTTGAGATCGATCTGTCTTGGGCAGAGAGTTAAGGAGATCGATCTGCTCCAACCCGAGAGCTAAGAAAATGGATCTGCTTCCAATAAGAATCGATCCTCTCATTACAGAATGGTTGGCATATCGATTTGGCCCCATTGGAGATCGATCTGCGCTATTCCCATTGCTCGAATAAGAACATTTTTGCTCTTCCAAATCGATCTCTCATCCTATGAGATGGATCTGGCCTTCATATTTCCAGATTTTTCTGCAGTTTTCTGTAGTAACTCATACCAAACATCCTTAATTTGCTATCATAGTTATTTTCTCATCCAACCACCTTTAAAACTTGAAAATGACAACCATTCATACTTTATACACATTAAAACTCGTGTACAATCATTGTATAACCAAAGGTATACAATACATGATTAAATAAAAGTACAAAGATTTACACCACCTATGCAACTTCATTCCATTTACCATACTACTCATTTTTCATCTCACTCACATTCCTAACATACAAAAGTCCATTTCTTCATATTCATACATAAAGAAACTTGTACGTACATCATAAACTCTTATGAATTCATATTTACTTAGTACAAAATCATCCATATTATACTTCCGTTTACATATACATAAGGTTAAACATATATGGGGTCTCACATTCTCCCCCACTTAGAAAATTTGGTCCTCCAAATTGGAACCAAATCAATCCGTGAGTAACTTGAGATACCTCTCCCGCATCAAACTCTCCAATTCCTATTTGGCCTCTTCCACCGTGTGATGTTGCCAAAGAACTTTCACCAAGGGAATTATCTTTGTCCTCAACACTTTCTCTTTTGTATCCAATATCTAAATCAACCTTTCAATGTACGTCATGCTTTCATTGAGTTCTGAAGGCTTGTACCTTATCACATGCGTTGGGTCTGGGTGATACTTCCGTAACATGGATATGTGGAAGACGTTATGTACATTCGCTAACTCAGGTGGTAATGCTAGCCTGTATGCCTTATCTCCCACTTTATCAAGTATCTCAAATAGCCTATACACCGAGGGCTCAACTTCCCATTCTTCCTAAATCTCGTAATCCTCTTCGAGGGAGAAACCTTCAAAAACACTGACTCACCCACATTAAACTCTAGTGGTCTCCGTCTCCTGTCAGTATAACTCTTTTGTCTGCTCTGAGCTGTCTGTAACCCTCTCACAAATCAACTGGACATCCTCATAGGCTTGTCTGACCAAGTTAGGAGCAAAGATCTGTCTGTCACAAACCTCTTCCCATCCAATAAGGGAACGGTATCTACGCCCATATAATGCCTCATATGGTGCCATCCCGACACTCGCATGAAAACTATTATTATAGGCGAACTCTACGAGTGGCAAATGGTCATCCTAGGAGCCTCCAAAATCCAACACACACACTCTCAACATATCCTCCAGAGTCTGTATAGTCCTCTCTGACTGACCATCTGTCTGAGGATGAAATGCAGTGCCAAAACTCAACTGGGTCCCCATCGGTTCCTGAAAATGTTCCAAAAAATGGGAAGTGAAGTGACCATCCCTATCAGAAACAACGCTCACTGGAATTCCATGTAGCCTCACTATCTCGTGCACATGCAAGTTCGCTAACTAGCTCAGAGTATCAGTAGCTCTCATAGCTAGTAAATAGGCTGACTTCGTCAATCGATCCACAACCACCCATATGGTATCATGACCTCTACGGGTCCTCGGTAATCCCATCACAAAATCCATGGTGACGTGCTCCTACTTCCAAGTCGGTATTGGTAGAGGCTGCAATAATCCTGCAGGCTTCTGATGCTCTACCTTCACTTGCTGACAAACGAGACACTTAGCGACATATTCAGCAATGTCTTTCTTCATCCCAGACAACCAATAAACTTTTCCCAAGTTTTGATACATCTTAGTACTCCCTGGATGTATCGTATACCTCGATGAGTGAGCCTCTGTCAAGATAAACTTTTTGATCTCTGGATCATCGAGAACACATATCCTACCTCTGAACCTCAATGATCCATCTGAACTATAAAGAAAAGTTCATCTTTGTACCCCTCTAAATCTGCCCGACAATATCACTGCACTACTGATCAATCCGCTGAGCCTGTCAAATTTGATCTATCAGATCCGATTCCAACGACAGGCTAGCTATCATAAGTCCACTATCAACGTCAGGTAACGTCACATCCAAACTGAGGTTCGTGAACTATTCCAACAGCTCATATTCCCTGATCATCATGAATGACACTAACCTGATATGCTTTCTACTCAATGCATCAGCAACCACATTTGCTTTACTTGGGTGGTACAAGATCTCACAATCATAATCTTTTAAAATCTCGAGCCATCTCATTTGTCTCATGTTTAACTCTTTCTACGAGAACAGGCACTTAAGGCTCTTATGATCAGTGTAAACCTGAAATCTCTCACCATACAGATAGTGGCGCCATATCTTCAATGCAAACACTACGACTGCCAACTCTAAATCGTGGGTCAGGTAGTTCCTCTCATGATCCTTCAACTATCTTGATCCATAGGCCATTACCTTCCCATCCTACATCAATACACAGCCTAGTCCTTGGTGCGAAGCATCCGTATACACCGAGAAACCTCTTGAGCTAGTAGGAATGGTGAGAATCGGAGTTGTGGTTAATCTCCTTTTCAACTCCTGCAAACTCTCCTCACACTTATCGCCCCACATGAATTCAACATTCTTTCTCGTGAGATGTGTCAAAGGAGCAGCTAATCTCGAGAATCCCTCCATAAACCTTCGATAATACCTAGTTAAACCTAGGAAACTTTTGATCTCTGTTACTGTTTGGGGTCTCTGCCACTGTATCACTGCCTCAATCTTTGATGGATCCACTGACACTCCATCTTTCAGTACTATATGACCCAGAAAAGAGATTTGTTCCAACCAAAAGTCACACTTATTGAGTTTAGCGTACAACTTCTTCTCTTAGAGGGTCTGTAGCACTATCCTTAGATGTTGTTCGTGTTCCTCTCTAGACCTTGAGTACACTTGTATATTGTCAATAAACACAATAACAAATCGATCCAAATACTAGTGAAACACCTCATTCATCAACGACATAAGAGCTGCGGGAGCATTTGTCAACCCGAATGGCATAACCATAAACTCATAATGTCCATACCGGGTGCGAAACGCTATCTTGGGTACATCTTCATCCCAAATTTTCAACTGATGGTACCCAAATCTCATATCTATCTTAGAGAAGACCTTCTCTCCCCTAAACTGATCCAACAAGTCATCGATGCGTGGAAGGGGATACTTATTCTTGATGGTGGCCTTATTCAACAATCGATAATCTATACACAGTCGGAGGCTTCCATAATTATTCCTTAAAAATAGAACCAGTGCTCCCCAAGGTGAGATGCTCGGCCTGATGAACCCCTTCTCCAACAACTCCTGTAACTGCTTTCTTAATTCTTCCAACTCAACTTGAGCTATTCTGTACGGTGGCTTGGATATCGGCTCTGTACCAGGTGCCAAATCTATACAAAATTCCATCTCATTATTTGGAGGTAACCCTGGTAATTCATCTAGGAAGACATCTGAAAATTCCCCGGCCACTAGGATGTCTATCAACTCTAGACGTGCCATATCTGTCTCAATCACATAAGCAATGAACCCTTCACATTATTCTTTCCACCGTTAGTAACATAAATCATCACACCACATACACAATTGATAAATAGATTCATCTCTCAAGTATTATGAATTTAAATCATTCTTTTCTCATTTATAAAGATCATGTCATTTTCATTTCTTTTCATCAAAGTTTACAATAAGATTGTCTAATCCTGAAAAAGTCAATGTTCTAGCACGACAATCCATAACAACATGGTTTGCAGCCAGCCAATCCATACCTAGGATTACATCAAAATCACTCATATTTAATAAAATTAAATTGGCTGCCATTTCTTTACCTCCTATCCTTATCTTACAATCGCTATATACATGCTCAGTCAATTGACTATCATTCATAGGGGTAGATATCATCAACATCTTATCTAGCAGTGTGGGTTCTACATGCTTCAACAATTTACATGCAAAGGATGGTGATACAAAGGAATGCATGGCACCAGGATCAAACAATACAAATGCTTTTAAATCAAAGATTTGGATGGTACCTTTAACCACATTCGAAGATTGATCTGCAGTGTCCTGGTCCAGTGCGTGCACTTATCCTCTGTTCACACCCATTACTTGCTTCCCCTTTTCCTCAGCTGTAGCCCTCCTATTCGGAGCAGTTGTCCCAACTGGAGCTCTCTCTAGCTCTCTGCCTTTTTGTGGGGCTCTCTCTGTCATCTCTGGGCAATCCCGGATTATGTGCCCTGGTTTCCCACATCTGAAGCTTACTGCAAGAGGTCCATAGCATGGTCGAGTACCATGGTACCTACCACACTTGCTTCATTGTTCTGTAGTAGGCCATGGCCCTCCAATCATAATTCCCTTTGCTGGAGTTATGTCCAGATACATAAGAGGATTAACCGTCCTCTCCTAGATCTCCTCAATCCTCAGCCCCTTCCAGAAAACCTCTTGTTTCCCTTATAACTTAAGCCTCTATCCAGCACTGATCTCTTCTTATCTCTATCCCTCACTTTACCAACCTTCCCAAACTCTGAAGCGATTCTATTAATGTCTTGTTCACACAATTACGCCCTGCACACAGCCTCTTTATAGGTCAGTATATCCAAGGGAACTAATTTGGACCTGATGGTTGGTCTCAATCCATCCACAAACTTTTGGATCTTCTCAACCTCATTACCCATCGTATTAGGATCATATCTGCCTAGGGAGATAAGAGTCATCTCATACTTATCCACCGTCCTACTCCCTTGGGTCAGTCTCAAAAATGTCATCTTCATCTTCCGCTCTGCGGTATCCAGAACATACTATCTCCGGAAAGCCTCCAAAAACACATCCTAGCTGATCTCTGTATGTTGAGCTCTCAAAATAGGCCTGGTGGATTTCCACCAATGTTCTGCTAACCCTTTCAGCATGAATGTGGCAAACGCTACCATCTCGGTAGTAGTGCACTCAAAAAACCCATATAACTTCTTAATTTCATTTATCCAATCCTCTGCAGCTATTGGGTTCTTAACTCCACTGAAAGACGGTGGTCTAAACTTTTGGAACTACTGCAGTCTATCCAAATCACATCCGTAACCCCAGCCTCTACTGCCCTATGGTGTACCAACAAGTGTAGGCATATCCTGTGCAGGTGGGGTTGTAGGTGTATTTGTCGTCTGAGGTCTCTGGGCTGGCCGTGCTCACACCTCAGGAGTTGCCGCCTGCTTGGCATCACCTTGTGTAGTGGGACTCTGTTTGCCCCCAACTCTAGGAAATGACTGAGTGACCAACTCTAAGATCATCTCTCTGCTCCGCTCTATCCTCGCGAAGCCTGCCTCAATACTCTCGGGTCTCTCCTCTAGCCCCTGTGGAGCATGCTCAACCTCAGCCTCCACCTCAATCTCATCCTGAGTCTCGTGTGTTTCTGGCTCAACACTACCCCCAGGCCTTCCTCTACAGCCTTAGCTTGCGCTCTCGTCCTACGACTGGTGTTAGGCATAATGTTTCAATTCCCTACATACACATCAATTTCTTAGTCAACCCATCGACATACACACAATTGTATCTAAACAAGCACAACAACATGACGATGAAATTTTCCACCTTATTAAGTGTTTTAGATATCGACACACGTCGGACCAACTCAGTTCTAATACCATCTTTTTTCACAACCCTCAACTTACCAAAAGTCGTCACAAATTTTTCGCTTTTCATACATTATTTATTATTCGTCCTTACCTTACCTCCATCGCGATAAGCTATCCTCTCAACAGTTGGGTTGTGTGTCAATGTCTATCTCATCCAACCATAATAATTTAATTTGCATTATATTTTAGAAGTAAACACTTATATAAATAAATCAGAGTTGCTGTTTACATGTGTTTACATGTGTTTACATTGCTTTATATCCCTAATGGTTACATTCAAAATGTTACTGTGCTATAGAAAGTTTAGATACAAAATTACATCAGTGTGTATACCTTAACCGATGGGATGCAGCGGATATCAAAAGGGAAACCTCCAGTCACCCTCAGTTTATGCTCAATGCTCTGAAGAGAAGGGAAAATAATGGGGGTGAGCAAACAACACACTCAGTAAGGCAATCATGCGGACAGGTAGATACTGCACAATCTACGTGATCGTGATGCCATGCTCAAAACCATACATTTTCTCATTCACACCTCAAAAGCATTAGTTAATGCTTGTGTTAATGGCATGTAAAGTAAGTCATGCTTAATAAAAATTCAATGCACAATTTAAATTCAAGGCAAGGAAAACCATCTTGCATATCTCATAAATAAGGCATGGAAAAACCATCATGCGTAAGTGCACTTTAAAGCCATTATCAAACTTTCTCAAGCAAATCATGCTATTTCATCTCAATCAAATTAATGCTTATCAGGACTCAGCTCCTCCCTCGAACATCCTGACTCACAATACGTTTTCAAAACATGGATTCATTCATAATAAAAGACATGTGAGATAGGCAATATAATAAGGGAAATCTCCTCTAGGACTATGGCCATATCCTGTGATCCCAAGCTACACTGATCAGGTGTACGGGGTATCACCACTATCTGCTTCCACACGGAATGTGGGTCACGTCCAACCCGCCGGTCCATAGCAGATCTAAACATCGTCCAAAGACAGTATATCACATTCTCAACACGATACAACGTACTCCATGCTACCTGCACGGTACAGCGTACACCGTGGACCTATATCAACACATCATATCACGACACATCTCAAAAATGCACATGCGAGCCTATTTAATCGTTGCGACACCCAGTCTACCCAAAGCTCCTAGCACGACTATCAATCATGTCATAAAATCACATGTGAGTAATCTCAAGCACGACAACAAGTGTAGTGGACATCTAATGCGAGCTACGTTCCAGCACCATGTCAAAACCAGTATAAAATCTGTGCGAGTTAAACTCCAGTACAACATCATATAAATCCATGTGAAAACTAGTGCGAGCTAAGCTCTAGCACTCATGCGTATAAAACACATCAAATCTCATGCGAGTTATACTCTAGCACGCTTTCATTCTCACGAAATCAATGTAGGTGGCTCAATTCTTTACAAAACATGGTTATAAAACAAACCAAATCATTTCTTTTGCAACTCTTTTCAAATATTAGCCAACCTACCAATCACTCTCTAAAAAGCAATAAAACAGGGTTTTCAAAGCATCATGCTTTTGTTTACATGCACATTTCTCAAAACCCAACTCTTGCCCTTTAATCACCCATTTCATTTCCTATTTCCACATGCATTCTAGAAAAGCATTATACGCCCAAATTATGCACAGATATCTCTAAGAGTTCACACAATTCCCTTACCTCGATTTACTCGGGGTCCGACTCTCTTCTTCTTAGCTTTCTTGCGTTTTTGGCCCAACTTGCTCCGGTGTATCCTCGGGAGCTGCAAATCATTCAATCACTTGAGTTACTGTTGCTAACTCTTCATTCAACTATGCATTTTACCTAATGCCTTAAATAATCATTTTACCCTTTTTGGGTAAGTCTCACAATTCATTCCATAACACCATCTTAAAATCATACCCACAACACCATTATCAGCTTAAGGTATCTTATTCATCATTAATACCTCTACATTTCACTTTCTCACACTAACCCATTTCTAGGTTATAATTGTTCTATTTGATTTTAGATAGTTTCTACCATCAATATGCACACCAATCAACTCCAAAATCAATAACTAAATAAATAAACTTGGATTGGTGCATTAGAAACTCACCTAGATTGATTTCCTCTTTGATGCAAATGGAAATGCCCCTTGTTCCTTAAATCTAACAAATAGGCAAATGCCTCCAAGCTATGTTGTTTTTCTCCTTGATGTGAACAACTTTGTATCTAATAGCCTTCCCTCAAATCTTTATGAAAATGGGCTGATTTAGGAGTGAGAAAGCTAGGTTTTGGGGTTAAAAATGGAAAGGAAATGGCTGTCCCCGTGAAATGAAAATTTAACTGCTCTTATTTATAGAATTACGTGATGAGATTGATCTGTCGAAAGGTTGAGATCGATCTGGTCCTCTTAAAATCCCTCATTTTCACGACATTTGAATGCATGAGATCGATCTGTCGAAACCTTGAGATTGATCTCTCTTGGGCAGAGAGTTAAAGAGATCTATCTGACTAGGGAGGAGATCAATCTGCTCCAACCAGAGAGCTAAGGAAATGGATCTGCTTGCACTAAGAATCGATCCTCTCACTACAGAATGTTTGGCAATCGATCTAGCCCCATTGGAGATCGATCTGCCCTATTCCTATTGCTCGAATAAGAGCATTTTGGCTCTTCCAGATCGATCTCTCATCCTATGAGATCGATCTGGCATTCATATTTCCAGATTTTTCCGCAGTAACTCATACCAAACCTCCTTAATTTACTGCCATAGTCATTTTCTCATCCAACCACCTTTAAGACTTGAAAATGACATCCATTCATACTTTATACGCATTAAAACTCGGGAGCAATCATTGTATAACCAAAGGTATACAATACATGAATAAATGGAAGTACAAAGATTTACACCACCTATGCAACTTCATTCCATTTACCATACTACTCATTTTTCATCTCACTCATATTCCTCGCATACAAAAGTCTATTTCTTCATATTCATACATAAAGAAACTTGTACGTACATCACAAACTCTTATGAATTCATATTTACTCAGTACAAAATCATCCATATTATAATTTCGTTTACATATGCACAAGGTTAAACATATATGGGGTCTCACAATTTTGCTAACAAAAACTTCTTTGCTTCCCTTACTCTCCAAATTAAAAATTATGTTCCTAGAATCAAGCTAAAAATTAGCTATAATTTCGTCTTTCCTTTTCCAGTGTCGTCTCTTTGTCGAGGTTTCAGATTCCTTCTCTGTAATATCATCCATGGTCCAAAGGTTACTTCCTCAATGTTAATAGGTTCCTAACCATTCTCTTTAGGTACTCCATCTTGTTGCTGCTCTGTAATATGAATGATTGATGAGCTATCCGCCCTATATCCTACCTTACCACAGCTAAAGAAAAATGTATGAAAGCCTTCAAACTCCACCCCTTGGACATGTCTTTCAATATAGAGTTTCGAAACCAAAGCCTTGTTGAGATCGATTTCAACATATATTCTGGCAAATTTCTCTTTAATGTTTTCCTTAGTATTTCGATCAATTTTATTGACTCTGCCAACACATGAACTCGTCCTAAACAAAGCCTTTGAATTATAATACTTTATAGGTAGTCTTGGTAGTCTAATCCAAGCTACAACTTTCTCAATCTTTTCTTCCGTCGGATCAAAATTCAGAGTCCATTGATGCACGGTTAGGTAATGACCTCCTATAATCCATGGTCCTCCCTCTAGGACGTTAACATAATTAGCCTTATTCTCAAACTTGAACAAGAAATAGACATGTCCCAAATCAACAATTTTAAACTTTTAGACAACTATTATAGTTATTTAATATGATTAGATTAAGCTTGGAAGCCCGAAACCTTACCAAGAAGTTTAACTATGAGTAATGTTTGCCATGGTTTTTGCATCTCGCTTTTTTCCTTTTTGGAGAAAACTATTTTCAATACATGAACATCAGAACTATCCTCATCGTCCGAGATATCTTCATCAAATTGCATATGTAACGACCCAAATTTTCACACAATTTGGTTCGGTTACAAGTCGATATTAGGTCAAAACAATAACTTAATCTGATTAATTTTCTTTCTTAGTAACAGATTTTAAAAAATATATATATACACATTCTCCAGACACATCTAGTACGCATTACTGTACTTACAAAAATTTTAGATACAAAAGAATTGTTTAAGCCTGGGTATACCTTCAATGCAGAAATATACTAACGGAAGTGACCCAAGCTACAGAGGGGCTTTGTGGAGGAAAGTAAAGGGTGAGCTCAATATACTCAGTAAGAAAAACCCTATAACAGGTAGATAAATAGACTACCTAAAATACATATTTGCCAAAACCAGAGAAAAAAATTATCATGTAAGTATACCAATCATTAGGCAAATTCATAGATGTCCAATTCAGAATTAAGAAAACAGAAACAATTATTGTCTCAAATTCAAAATCCCCAAAAGTTTCAATAGCAGAATTAAAGAATTCCCAATATCATAGTCCATGCGAACAATTCAGAAAGATTTTCAATATTCACAGAGGCACTACCAGTTCTGAAAAACCAAAGTCAAAAAAATTCATGGCAATTTTCAGTATGAAAACGGAATTAAAATCAATATTGTTTTCTAAAACTTTAAATAGCTTTTAAAAGCAATGACAGTGTGGCACTTTGGTCCCACAGGATTCAAGAGGTGGTCCTCACGGTCTTTTATGCAATAAAATATTCAGTTCCATACAAAAAACAATCACATAGTCAATTCAGAAGTTCAAATATACGAGACAAGGCAAACATGTTATATCAGTTATCAAAAATGACAATTGGCTAATGTCGATGACTCCGGGCAATCACGGGCCAGGTGTGTCGGGATGTCAATTGGCATGGGAGTGGTTAGCTACCCATACGGCTCACAGATCAGAATGTCCAAAGACCATAATCAGAAACACGGTACATCGTACTTGTGTGCGTGCTGCACGATACATCGTACTCCGTAGACCATAGATACAGAAACAATTCAGACAGTAGTGCATCATGATTTAATTAGTGCCTTTGTCTCAAATCATGTGCGAACAGGTGAGTGCAAGATCACATAGCAATACACGACGGCTCCAACATGGTTTTTCTCATACATCTAATTAAAATCTAGTGCGAGTCGGACCATGCGACACAGTCTACATGCGCTCAAGCACGTCTCGTCAGTGCGAGTTAAGCCGTACGACACACAGTCAGCACGAGCTTAAGCACATCTCATCAGTGCGAATCGGTCCATGCAATACAGTCGGCACGCGCTCCAACACATCTCATTTATAATTTTCATAAACATATCATTTGCCTTAAAAACATATAAATTCCATTTCTTTATCGAAGCAGTTTAAAATAAGCTTGTCTAGCCCCTTTTCGAATAAAATCCCAAAAAATAATATATAAAAATTTTAAAAATATGAGATTTTCGATTTTAAACAGAATTCATGCCATATTAGAATCCATGCTAACTACTTAAATTCGACCTGTAAAATTAGGCTGATCAATCAGGCTAAAACCTCTAATTTTCAGAGCCATAAAATTCACCCTAAATTTTTATATAATTTCGGTACTGCGAAATTCAGCCTAAAATTTTATATCTACAAATATACGAAAATTATGCATATTTATCTCTAGCAGCAACGAGAATTTTCCTTATGGTAAAATATTTTCTAAAATTCATATCTATAAATCGACAAAAAATACGTGGAATTTATCTCTAATAGTACACGACAAATTTTCCTTATCTCGGCGTTTGCCCATAGTTTCAATGCCTTAGCGCCAAGAAGTAGTAGATTCGGTCTACTCGATTAATTTTTCGAGAACTCTTTCCCTCGGGTTTCTAAATTTCTTTGTGCCTTCTCTCCTATCTCCAAATATATATATATACTTCCTTCTTTCTTTCTTTTTTTTTAAAAAAAAAAATTTCACCAACTCTTTCTTCTTTCTATTCTTCTTCTTCTCCTCCCATCTTCTCCTTCACTGTTTCACTCTTCGGCTCCGTCCACTGTCATCAACTTCATCGATTGTCTTCTTTCCTTCCCGGTACTACAACCTCCCTTATCACCATCGTCATGTCTCAGTTGTCACCTCTTCGATCCTGTCTGCTTCCAAGCGCTCCTGCTGTCCTCGGTTACCCCCATGTTTTGAGCTTCTCTAACCTGTTTTCAGTGTCAGCCAGCATAGTGAACACAACGGGACCTTACATGCATGCACAGCTACCTTCAGTTTTTGAACCAGCCTACTAACAGCCTACAGTCACGCGTCTCCTGCACACAGCTGAGATTGCTCTCGATTGTAACAAAACAGAAAGGGGACACTCTATTCCCTATCTTGGCCCCATCCCGACCCGAGGTCTGACCTTCACCTCTCTGCTTCATCCTCTTTCGCTTCAGTTTACACCCCTACTATGCCTCTTCATTTGGTTTCCGATATCATGCATGACATCGGTACAGTGGTAGCCTTCCTGCTCACACAGCCGCCTTCAACTCCGGGACCAACCTGAAACTGCCTAGGATTTCACGTCCCCTCTTGCTCGCCCCTCTTGCTCTCGGCTACTACCTCCTCTCTTTATTTTCTCTCTTTTCAATTTTGTTCTTCATGAGGCCCGTTCCCTCTTCTCATTCTTTTTATTTCGGTTTTCCAGCTATATACAAGACATAGACAAAGCAGGCAGACTAAAGACATGGTGATGGAGAGTAATAGGAGCAGGTTTGACAAGAGGTGTACAGGGTGCAGTGGAGTTTGGTGTATAAGGGGTTGGTGGGCAACCAGGGAAAGAGCGTGGGTGTTATCAGTTTTTAGTCCACTACCACTCACATTTTCGATTTGTCCCATGCCCTGCAGACTACTCTCTCAGTTTTCA
Source organism: Firmiana major (assembly GCA_033439115.1). Classification (NCBI taxonomy): domain Eukaryota; kingdom Viridiplantae; phylum Streptophyta; class Magnoliopsida; order Malvales; family Malvaceae; genus Firmiana; species Firmiana major. Next base: position 50,237,696 of record CM065905.1, read on the forward strand.
GCTCTCTGACTCTCTTTTCTCATCAGTTTTCAGATCATCTCCTCAGCCTTCTCTTCTTTTCTTTTCAGTTCTGACCATTAACCACTCTACTATCTATATATATTTCCTCTCACAGAAAGTCATCACTTTTTTTTATTTATTTATTTATTTATTTATTTATTTATTTTATGTAGTTGTTTAATAATTTTTATCATGTATGGTTTTTAGAATATATTTAGTCTAATATTTATACTTAAATTAATTCACCCATATTCACACATTTATCCTTAATTGTCTAAATTATTATTTACAAACAACACCAAGTACATTGAAAATTTTACAGTATTTACATTCTCTCCACTTTGGAAAATTTGATCCCTAAATTTAGGAGTACCTTAATCCTTAAACATATGTGGGTACTTCTCTCGTATCAAGCTCTCTACTTCCCTCATGGCTTCTTTTGAAGTGTGATATTGCCCCAAAACCTGGACCAAAGGAATTGTCTTAGACCACAATACCTTCTCTTTCCTATCCAGTATCCAAACCGATTTCTCCATATACGTCATATCCTCTTTCAACTCCAGTGGTTCATTCTATACCACAAGCATTAGATCTGGATGATACTTGTGAAGCATTAAAGCGTAGACGACGCTATGGGTACTTAATAATTTTGGTGGTAACGCCAATTTATTAGCTCGTCTCCCACTCGGTCTAAGATCTCGAAAGGTCTCATATCATAGGGACTTAACCTTCCTTTCTTCCTAAATCTTCTTATGTTATTGGGTGGAGAAACTTCCTGTCACGACCCTCAACTTACCAAAATACGTACAAATTTTTCGCATTTTCATGCATCAATCCTTAATCATCCTTCCTCGATAGTAAACAACCACACGCTTAACAGTTGGGTTGTGTGTCGACGTCTAACTCACTCCACCATACCAATTCAATTTGAAACATTATTTATGAGTAAACACTTGTATAAATGTATATATATCAGAGTTGTTACATGTGTTTACATTGTTTTACATCCCCAGTAGTTACATACAAAATGCTACTGTGCTATGTCTAGTTTAGATACAAAATAATCCAAGTGTGTATACCTTTAGCGATGGGATGCAGCGGATTACCAAAAAAGGGAATGCCTCCAGTCACGTCCAATCTATACTCAAATCTCTGTAGAGAGGGGAAAATAAGGGGGGTGAGCAAACCACACGCTCAGTAAGGCAATCATGCGAACAGGTAGATATTGTACTATCTACGTGATCGTGATGCCATGCTCAAAAGCATTTTATTCATTGTTTATCTCAAAACATGAGTGTATGATTGTGTTAATGGTATGTAAAGCATTCATGCTATTAAAATTCAGTGCACATTTCAACTCAAAGCATGGTATAAATCATCATGCCTAATTCACAATAAAAGCATGGCATTAAACATCATGCATTTTCACAATAAGGCATGGCATTAAACATCATGCATTCGTGCACTTTAAAAACCATTAACAAATCAATTCAACGTCAGGTCCCAGCCCATCCCTCGGGCTTTCCTGATCACAATCACTTCAAACATGGATTTATTCTCAAATAGCATTATACATGTGAGATAGGCAGTTTCAACAATAGGTAATAACCTCAAGGTCTATGTACATAACCTGTGATACCGGCTACACGGATCAGGTGTGCGGGATATCACCACCATCTGCTTCCACACGGGAGGTGGGTCAAATCCTACCCGCCGATCCATAGCAGATCTCGTCCGAAGACGGCACATCACATCACAATACGGTACAATGTACTCCATGCTACATGCACGGTACAACGTACTCCGTGGACCCCCAACCTTATCCCTCATTCGGGCTCATCAGCTGTTCCTCCAACCCTTATCCCTCGTTCGGGCTCATCAGGCGGATCTCCAACCCTTATCCCTCGTTCGGGCTCATCAGGTTGCTTTAACATGCCATGTCTCAAAACAATGCACGTGTGAGCCTATTTAATCTATGTGACACCAAGTCTACTCGAAGCTCCAAACACGGCAACATGCAAGATGGCCATCCAGTGCGAGACAAACTCAAAGCACAATGCCAAAACAATATGAAATCCATGTGAAAACTAGTGCCTCTTGCACTCTTCCATACTCACGAAATCATGTAGGTGGCTCAAAACTTGCAAAATGTGGTTATCAAAACCAAAACATACTCATTTCTTTTGCAAATCATTTCAATGTTAGCCAACCTACCAATCATTTGCTAAAAAGCAATAAAACATGATTTTCAAGCAATATGCTTTTGTTTTCATGCACATTTCTCAAACTCCCAACTTTTACCCTTCAATCACCCAACAACAACATTTCCTAATCTCATGCATTCTAGCAAAACATTTATGCGCCCAAATTACGCACAATATCTCTAAGAGTCCACACAATTCCCTTACCTCGATTTACTTGGTGTGACTCCTTTTCTCTTAGCTCCTCACGCTCTTGGGTCAACTCGCCTCGGCGTATCCTCAGAAGCTGCGATTCATTCATTAAATCGATTGAGTTAACGTATTTAACCCATAATTGACCTCACTAGTCAACATTATTTACTTATGCATTTTACAAATGCCTTAACCCTCATTTTACCTCTTTTAGGTAAATCTCCCAATTTATCCACTAACCACATCTTAAAATCATACCACAACACTATAAATAACTTTTACATATCTCATTCATCATTAATCTCCATACATTCCACTTTCTCACTCTAGACCATTTCTAGGTCAAAATCATTCCAATGTATTTAAATAGTTTCTAACCATCCATACTCATGCCAAACAACTCCAAAATCAATTAAATAAACAATGTACCATAGTTGGAGTGTTAGAATCTTACCAAATTTGATTTCTCTTCTTGCTCCAATGGCAATGCCCTTAAATCCTTCAATATCAACAATGGGAAATTGCTTTCAAACTATGTTGTTCTTCTCTTTGATAGGAACAACTTTGTCTCTAATGGTCTCTCTTCAAACCTCACTGAAAATGACTGATTTTTGAGAGAGAATGTTAGGTTTTTGGGTTGAAAGTGAAAGGTTTGTGTTTTTCCCGAAATTTTCTGATTTCCAGCACTCCTTATATAGAAATAACTTGAGGAGATCGATCTGGTCCAAGAGGAGATCGATCTGGTCCCTTAAAATCCCTCTTTTTCACGGCATTTTTAAGCCTGAGATCGATCTGTCGAAGCATGAGATCGATCTGTCAAGGCATGAGATCGATCTGTCGAAGCATGAGATCGATCTGCTCCCAAACAGAGAGCTAAGGAGATCGATCTGGTCCATTGGAGATCGATCTGTTCTATTCTTTCGCCCAAATAAGAGCATTCTGGCTCTTCCAGATCGATCTCTCATCCCCTGAGATCGATCTGCCCTTCAAAATTTCCAGATTTCCTCTGCAACAACACTTCCCAAACATCCTTAATTTGCTACCATGATCATTTCCTCATTCATTCTTCTTTGAGACTTGAAAATGGCATCTATCCTCACTTCATACACATTAAAACTTGTGTAGGATCTTTGTATGACCAATGGTACTTAACATAAACAAGAATGGAAGTGCACATCTTATGCAATTCTACTTCCATTTTACCAAACTACTCATAATCCATTCTACACACATTCTCCACATGTTTAAGTCCATTACTACACATTCATATATAATGAAACTTATATGTACAATTATCACTCTCATTACAAGTGTGTACATTACTTGTGTACATACATCACATATACTTCATAGTACAACTCTATTTACACTTCTATGTACATATATACCCTTATACATATACGAGGTCTCACATTCTCCCCCACTTAGAAAATTTGGTCCTCCAAATTGGAACCAATTATGCTGCGAACAACTCGGGATACCTCTCCCGCATCAAACTCTCCAATTCCCATGTGGCTTCTTCCACAGTGTGATGTTGCCAAAGTATCTTCACCAAGGGAATTGTCTTTGTCCTCAGCACTTTCTCTTTTCTGTCCAATACCCGAACTGGCTTCTCAACATAGGTCATACCCTCATTGAGCTCCAAAGGCTCATATCTTATCACATGTGTCGGGTCCGGGTGATACTTCCTCAACATGGATACGTGGAAGACGTTATGCACACTTGCCAACTCTGGTGGCAATGCCAGTCTATACGCCTTGTCTCCTACCTTATCAAGTATCTCAAATGGCCCGATATATCGAGGGCTCAACTTTCCCTTCTTCCCAAATCTCATAATTCCCTTCGAAGGGGAAACTTTCAGAAACACTGACTCACCCACCTCAAACTCTAGTGGTCTCCGTCTCTTGTCAGCATAACTCTTTTGCCTGCTCTGAGCTGTCCGTAACCTCTCACATATCAATTGGACGTCCTCAGAGGCTTGTCTAACCAAGTCGGGAGCAAAGATCTGTCTGTCACCAACCTCTTCCCATCCAATAGGGGAACGGCATCTACGCCCATACAATGCCTCATATGGTGCCATCCCGATACTCGCATGAAAACTGTTATTATACGCGAACTCTGCGAGTGGCAAATGGTCATCCCAGGAGCCTCCAAAATCCAATGCACACGCTCTCAACATGTCCTCCAGGGTCTGTATAGTCCTCTCTGACTGACCATCTGTCTGAGGATGAAACGCGGTGCTAAAATTCAATTGGGTCCCCATCGCTTCCTGAAAATGTTCCCAAAAGTGGGAAGTGAAGCGGGCATCCCTATCAGAAACAACGCTCACTGGAATTCCATGTAGCCTCACTATCTCGCGCACATATAGGTTCGCTAACTGGCTCAGAGTATCGGTAGCTCTCATAGCTAGAAAATGGGCTGATTTCGTCAACCGATCCACAATCACCCATATGGCATCATGACCTCTCCGGGTCCTCGGCAATCCCATCACAAAATCCATGGTGACATGCTCCCACTTCCATGTCGGTATCGGTAGAGGCTGCAATAACCCTGCAGGCTTCTGATGCTCTACCTTCACCTGCTGACAAACGAGACACTTAGCAACATATTCAACAATGTGCTTTTTCATTCCCGACCACCAATAAACCTTTCGAAGGTTTTGATACATTTTGGTACCCCCTGGATGTATCGTATACTTCGATGAGTGAGCCTCTGTCAGGATCAACCTTCTGATCTCTGCATCATCAGGAACACATATCCTACCTCTGAACCTCAACAATCCATCCGAACTCAACCCAAAGTCTGTCTCTATACCCCCCTGTATCTGCCCGACAATATCACTACACTGCTGATCAACTCGCTGAGCCTGTCGGATTCGATCTACCAGATCTGGTTCCAACTGCAGGCTAGCTATCATAAATCCACTATCAGCGTCAGGCGGGGTCATATCCAAACTGAGGTTCATGAACTGTTCCAACAGCTCGTGTTCCCTGATCATCATGAATGATACCATCCCGAGATGCTTCCTACTCAATGCATCAGCAACCACATTTGCTTTACCCGGGTGGTATAGGATTTCACAATCATAATCCTTTAACAGCTCGAGCCATCTCCTCTGTCTCATGTTCAACTCTTTCTGTGAGAACAGGTACTTAAGGCTCTTATGATCTGTATAAATCTGAAATCTCTCACCATAGAGGTAGTGGCGCCATATCTTCAGCGCAAACACCACCGCTGCCAACTCCAAGTCATGGGTCGGGTAGCTCCTCTCATGATCCTTTAACTGTCTTGATCCATAGGCTACTACCTTCCCATCCTGCATCAATACACAGCCCAGTCCTAGATGTGAAGCATCTGTATACACCGAGAAACCTCCTGAGCTGGTAGGAATGGTGAGTATTGGAGCTGTAGTTAATCTCCTTTTCAACTCCTCAAAACTGTCTTCACACTTTTTGTCCCACACAAACTCTACATTTTTCCTTGTGAGACGTGTCAAAGGAGCAGCTAACCTCGAAAATCCCTCTACAAACCTTCGATAATACCCAGCTAAACCCAGGAAACTTCTGATCTCTGTCACTGTTTGGGGTCTCTGCCACTGAACTACGGCCTCAATCTTAGATGGATCCACTGATACTCCATCCTTTGATACTATGTGACCTAGAAAAGAGATCTGTCCCAACCAAAAGTCGCACTTACTGAGTTTAGCGTACAACTTCTTCTCTCGGAGGGTTTGTAGCACTATCCTCAAATGCCTTTCATGTTCCTCTCTAGACCTTGAATACACCAGTATATCATCAATAAACACAATAACAAATCGATCCAAATACTGGTGGAATACCTCATTCATCAAGGACATAAAAGCTGCGGGAGCATTCGTCAGCCCGAATGGCATAACCATAAACTCGTAATGTCCATACCGGGTGCGAAAAGCTGTCTTGGGTACGTCTCCATCTCGTATCTTCAACTGATGGTACCCTGACCTCAGATCTATCTTGGAAAAGACCTGCGCTCCCTTAAGCTGATCCAACAAATCATCGATGCGTGGGAGGGGATACTTATTCTTGATGGTGGCCTTATTCAACAACCGGTAGTCTATACACAGTCGGAGGCTTCCATCCTTCTTCCTTACAAACAGGACCGGTGCTCCCCAAGGTGAGACGCTCGGCCTGATGAACCCCTTCTCCAGCAACTCTTGTAATTGCTTCCTTAACTCCTTTAACTCAACTTGAGCCATTCTGTATGGTGGCTTGGACATCGGCTCTGTACCAGGTGCCAAATCTATCCCAAACTCCATCTCCCTATCTGGAGGTAACCCTGGTAACTCATCCGGAAAGACATCTGGAAATTCCCTAACCACTGGTATGTCTTCCAATTCCGGATGTGCCTTATCCGTCTCAATCACAAAAGCGATGAATCCTTCACATTATTCCTTCCACCATTAGTATCATAAATCATCACATCACATACATAAATGAAATCAAATTTATCTTTCATACATCATGTATCAAGATTGTACTCATCACACTTATAATAATCATGTTCTTTAATTTCATTTCACAAAATTAACTACAAGGTTGTCTATCTTTGGAAACGTCAAAGTTTTTGCATGACAATCCATAACAACATGATTGGCAGCCAACCAATCCATTCCTAGGATCACATCAAAATCACTCATGTTTAATAAAATTAAATCGGCTGCCATCTCTTTACCTCCTATCTTCATTTTACAATCCCTATATATATGCTCAGTCAACTGACTATCATTCATAGGGGTAGATATCAATAACATCTTATCAAGCAGCGTGGGTTTTACATGCTTCAACAATTTACATGCAAAGGATGGCGAAATAAAGGAGTGTGTGGCACCAGGATCAAACAGTACATAAGCTTCTAAATCAAAGATTTGGATGGTACCTTTTACCACATCTGAAGACTGATCTGCAGTATCCTGATCCAGTGCGTGCACTCGTCCTCTGCTTACACCCACTGCTTGTTTCCCCTTTTCTTCAGCTGTAGCCTTCCTCCTCGGAGCAGCTGTACCAACTAGAGCTCTCTCTGGCTCCTTGCCCTTCTGTGGGGCTCTCTCTATCATCTCTGGGCAATCCCTGATTACGTGGCCTGGCTTCCCACATCTGAAGCATACAACCTGAGGTCCGTAACATGGTCGAGTACCATGGTACCTACCACACCTGCCACACTGTTCTGTAGTAGGCCGTGGTCCTCCAATCACGATTCCCTTAGCTGGAGCAATGGCCGGATACATGGGAGTATCAACTGTCCTCTCTCGGATTTCATCAATTCTTGGCCTCCTTCCAGAGAATCTCTTGCTTCCTTTATAGCTGAAGCCTCTATCCATCATAGGTCTCTTCTTATCTCTGTCCCTCATCTTACCAACCTTTCCAAATTCCGAGGCGATTCTATCAACATCTTGTTCACATAATTGCGCCCTGCGCACTGCCTCTTCATAGGTCGGTATATCCAAGGGAACCAATTTAGACCTGATGGTTGGTCTCAATCCATCCACAAACTTCTGGATCTTCTCGACCTCATTACTCATCGTGTTGGGATCATATCTGCACAGGGATATAAAAGCAGTCTCATACTCATCCACAGTCCTGCTCCCTTGGGTCAGTCCCAAAAATGCCATCTTCAGCTTCCGCTGGGCGGTATCCGGGACATACTGTCTCCGGAAGGCCTCTAGAAACACATCCCAGCTGATCTCAGTATGCCGGGCTCTCAAAATAGGCCTGGTGGATTTCCACCAATGTTCTGCTGATCCCTTCAGCATAAAAGCGGCAAATGCTACCATCTCGGTAGTAGTGCACTCAAAGAACCCATATAATTTCTCAATCTCATTGATCCAATCCTCAGCCGCCACTGGGTCCTTTACTCCACTGAAAGACGGCGGTCCAAACTTCTGGAATTGCCGCAGTCTATCCAAATCACATCCATATCCCCAACCTCTACTGCCTGGCGTAGCAACCGGCGTAGGCACATCCTGTGGGGGTGGGGTATCTGTCATCTGAGGTCCTTGGGCTTGCCTCGCCCGTGCCTCGGGAGCAGCTGCTTGCTCAGCATCACCCTGTGTAGCGGGACTCTATCTACCGCCAACTCCAGGTAAAGATTGAGTGACCAATTCCAAAATCATCTCAATGCTCCGCTCAATCCTCGCGAAGCGAGCCTCAGTACTCTCGGGCCTCTCCTCTGGACCCTGTGGAGCGTGCTCATCGTCGACCTCCACCTCAACATCCTCCTGAGCCTCGTGTGTTTCCGGCTCAACACGACCCCCAGGCCTACCTCTACGGCCTCGAGCCTGTGCTCTCATCCCTCTACCGCGACTGGTATTAGGCATACTTACTCAGTTCCCTACATTCACAACCAAATACTTAGTCAACCCATCGATACACACTATTTGTATCTAAACAAGCACAGTAACTTGGGGATGTAATTTTTCACTTATTATGTATTTTAGACACGACACACGTCAGACCAACTCGAGCTCTGATACCAACTTCTGTCACGACCCTCAACTTACCAAAATACGTACAAATTTTTCGCATTTTCATGCATCAATCCTTAATCATCCTTCCTCGATAGTAAACAACCACACGCTTAACAGTTGGGCTGTGTGTCGACGTCTAACTCACTCCACCATACCAATTCAATTTGAAACATTATTTATGAGTAAACACTTGTATAAATGTATATATATCAGAGTTGTTACATGTGTTTACATTGTTTTACATCCCCAGTAGTTACATACAAAATGCTACTGTGCTATGTCTAGTTTAGATACAAAATAATCCAAGTGTGTATACCTTTAGCGATGGGATGCAGCGGATTACCAAAAAAGGGAATGCCTCCAGTCACGTCCAATCTATACTCAAATCTCTGTAGAGAGGGGAAAATAAGGGGGGTGAGCAAACCACACGCTCAGTAAGGCAATCATGCGAATAGGTAGATACTGTACTATCTACGTGATCGTGATGCCATGCTCAAAAGCATTTTATTCATTGTTTATCTCAAAACATGAGTGTATGATTGTGTTAATGGTATGTAAAGCATTCATGCTATTAAAATTCAGTGCACATTTCAACTCAAAGCATGGTATAAATCATCATGCATAATTCACAATAAAAGCATGGCATTAAACATCATACATTTTCACAATAAGGCATGGCATTAAACATCATGCATTCGTGCACTTTAAAAACCATTAACAAATCAATTCAACGTCAGGTCCCAGCCCATCCCTCGGGCTTTCCTGATCACAATCACTTCAAACATGGATTTATTCTCAAATAGCATTATACATGTGAGATAGGCAGTTTCAACAATAGGTAATAACCTCAAGGTCTATGTACATAACCTGTGATACCGGCTACACGGATCAGGTGTGCGGGATATCACCACCATCTGCTTCCACACGGGAGGTGGGTCAAATCCTACCCGCCGGTCCATAGCAGATCTCGTCCGAAGACGGCACATCACATCACAACACGGTACAATGTACTCCATGCTACATGCACGGTACAACGTACTCCGTGGACCCCCAGCCTTATCCCTCGTTCGGGCTCATCAGCTGTTCCTCCAACCCTTATCCCTCGTTCGGGCTCATCAGGCGGATCTCCAACCCTTATCCCTCGTTCGGGCTCATCAGGTTGCTTTAACATGCCATGTCTCAAAACAATGCACGTGTGAGCCTATTTAATCGATGTGACACCAAGTCTACTCGAAGCTCCAAACACGGCAACATGCAAGATGGGCATCCAGTGCGAGACAAACTCAAAGCACAATGCCAAAACAATATGAAATCAATGTGAAAACTAGTGCCTCTTGCACTCTTCCATACTCACGAAATCATGTAGGTGGCTCAAAACTTGCAAAATGTGGTTATCAAAACCAAAACATACTCATTTCTTTTGCAAATCATTTCAATGTTAGCCAACCTACCAATCATTTGCTAAAAAGCAATAAAACATGATTTTCAAGCAATATGCTTTTGTTTTCATGCACATTTCTCAAACTCCCAACTTTTACCCTTCAATCACCCAACAACAACATTTCCTAATCTCATGCATTCTAGCAAAACATTTATGCGCCCAAATTGCGCACAATATCTCTAAGAGTCCACACAATTCCCTTACCTCGATTTACTTGGTGTGACTCCTTTTCTCTTATCTCCTCACGCTCTTGGGTCAACTCGCCTCGGCGTATCCTCGGAAGCTGCGATTCATTCATTAAATCGATTGAGTTAACGTATTTAACCCATAATTGACCTCACTAGTCAACATTATTTACTTATGCATTTTACAAATGCCTTAACCCTCATTTTACCTCTTTTAGGTAAATCTCCCAATTTATCCACTAACCACATCTTAAAATCATACCACAACACTATAAATAACTTTTACATATCTCATTCATCATTAATCTCCATACATTCCACTTTCTCACTCTAGACCATTTCTAGGTCAAAATCATTCCAATGTATTTAAATAGTTTCTAACCATCCATACTCATGCCAAACAACTCCAAAATCAATTAAATAAACAATGTACCATAGTTGGAGTGTTAGAATCTTACCAAATTTGATTTCTCTTCTTGCTCCAATGGCAATGCCCTTAAATCCTTCAATATCAACAATGGGAAATTGCTTTCAAACTATGTTGTTCTTCTCTTTGATAGGAACAACTTTGTCTCTAATGGTCTCTCTTCAAACCTCACTGAAAATGACTGATTTTTGAGAGAGAATGTTAGGTTTTTGGGTTGAAAGTGAAAGGTTTGTGTTTTTCCCGAAATTTTCTGATTTCCAGCACTCCTTATATAGAAATAACTTGAGGAGATCGATCTGGTCCAAGAGGAGATCGATCTGGTCCCTTAAAATCCCTCTTTTTCACGGCATTTTTAAGCCTGAGATCGATCTGTCGAAGCATGAGATCGATCTGTCAAGGCATGAGATCGATCTGTCGAAGCATGAGATCGATCTGCTCCCAAACAGAGAGCTAAGGAGATCGATCTGGTCCATTGGAGATCGATCTGTTCTATTCTTTCGCCCAAATAAGAGCATTCTGGCTCTTCCAGATCGATCTCTCATCCCCTGAGATCGATCTGCCCTTCAAAATTTCCAGATTTCCTCTGCAACAACACTTCCCAAACATCCTTAATTTGCTACCATGATCATTTCCTCATTCATTCTTCTTTGAGACTTGAAAATGGCATCTATCCTCACTTCATACACATTAAAACTTGTGTAGGATCTTTGTATGACCAATGGTACTTAACATAAACAAGAATGGAAGTGCACATCTTATGCAATTCTACTTCCATTTTACCAAACTACTCATAATCCATTCTACACACATTCTCCACATGTTTAAGTCCATTACTACACATTCATATATAATGAAACTTATATGTACAATTATCACTCTCATTACAAGTGTGTACATTACTTGTGTACTTACATCACATATACTTCATAGTACAACTCTATTTACACTTCTATGTACATATATACCCTTATACATATACGAGGTCTCACACTTCCAGGACTCCAAATCTCCTACTGAATTTCTAAGGTCCTTCGTCTTTAGTTGGCATAACTCTTTTGCTTGCTTTGAGTTGTCCTCAACCTCTCACAAATTAATTAAATATACTCAGAAACTTGCTTAACCTAATTAGAAACAATTTTCTTCCTTTCACCCACTGCTTCCATCTAGTCAGTGAACAACATTTTCGACCATACTACACTTCATACGGTATCATCTCAATACTTGAGTGTTATTTGATATTTTGTGCAACTTCGCTAATTAGCAATTTGTCCTTCCAAGAGCCTTTAAAATCTCAGCACATGTTTTCAATTTCATATAGGCATGGGTAATAATCTCATAGGCATTTGGAGCTCTACCTTAACCTACTAACCTATGAGACATTTAATCTCAATTTCAGTTATTTCTCTTTATTGTACTTGATTGCCAATATACTTTCAGGAGATTTGATAAGTCTTTACCATTCTCCGAATTGCGGAGTATATCTCGATAAAGGAGCCTCTGACGACATCAATTCCTTTACTATCGATCATTGGGTGCATAATTCTGCTTTTAAATTTTAATTAAATCATTGGTACCAATACTGAAGCTAGTTGCAGCACCCATCTGGATCTGACTAGCCACATCCATGTAGTATTTATCATTATGCTGGGCCTGTTCAATTCAATCAATCAAGTCGAGTTTTCAGATCTTAAGTTAGCTACCATACAATAAACATCAGTATCAAAAAAACCACATCCAAGTCGAGGCTCAGTAATATTTCCATAACTCATGTCCCTGACCAATATATATATAATGCCATCCCGAAGTCACTCCTGCTTCAAGCACTAACTTGAGTCATTTCCTTTTTCTTGCATTAGACAGCCTCTGTGAAATTGAATATTTAAATCTTCATGATCGGTAGAATTCCAAATTCTTCATCGCCCAGGTAATGGTATCCTGACTTCAAACGCGAATATTACGACTGTTAATTTCAATTTATGGGTTATGGGTACTTCTAGACGCTGTCAAGCCTCTCAGGTGGGGAGGTATTTTAAAATAGCTTTATTAGCCATCAGACTTGACCATAATGTCACTATTATCTCCATGCCCCGCTCAAATCTTACGAAGCAAACTCCAAAAGTTTTGGTTAAACTGTGGGGCGCACATTCATATTAGGATTTGTTATATCTCTCGGGCCTATCACTACGACCTCGAGAAACAATTCCTTTTCATCTATTAGTATGGTTGTAATACCTACCAGCCTTATCTATTAGTTTTTCTTCATTCAATGACACAATTCTCGTTAAAATACAGCCAAGTATACCCGTTTGTATCTAGACAGTGTATAGTAATGTTAGGGATGTGAACTTTTTAAATTTCTCTTACTCATAATATCGACTCGTATCAGGCTAACCTTAGTCTGATACCACTTTTGTAATGACCCAAATTTCCATACAATTTGGTTAGGTTACAAGTCGATATTAGATCAGAACAATAACTTAGTCTGATTAATTTTCTTTCTTAGTAACAAATTTTAAACAAAATATATTCACATTCCCCAGACACATCTGGTATGCATTACTATACCTAAAAACATTTTAGATAAAAAAAATTGTTTAAGCCTGGGTATACCTTCGATGCAGAAATATGCTCCGCGAAATCATAACTGTGCGGAATACCTTACTAACGAAAGCGATCCAAGCTACAGAGGGGCTCTATGGAGGAAAGTAAAGGAGTGAGCTCAACATGCTCATTAAGAAAAACCTCATAGCAGGTAGATAAATACTGTCACGACCCAAATTACCTAAAAATCAGAGTAAATTTTTCACTTTTTTTCATTTATTATTTAATTCTTACCTTTCTCTCATCGTGACCATCCTACAAATAGTTGGGCTATGATTCGGTGTTAGTCACCTTACACTATTTACCATTTCATTTCAATAATCACATTCATATATCAGAGTTTACTATTCTTTGACATTAACTAATACATATACAATGGTATTACATCACCCTACATCCCCGACATCATATCCATTTACAGTACTGGGCATTGCATATTTAGATACAAAACCATAGAAATGTGTATACCTGTCTCTCGATTAGAAGCAGCGGATACCAAGCATGCAAGTCCTCAACCGCTTACTAATTTCTGTGAGTGCTCTGAAAAGATGGAAAAATAAGGGGGGTGAGCAAACCACACGCTTAGTAAGGCAATTATGCAAGTAAGTAGATAGCTCCACTAGCTACATGCTCATAATGCCATGCCCTTAAAATCCATTTCTTTTCATTAAAATCATTAAGCACAAAGTCATGCAAACATCAATGACTTAGTTTATCAAAACTATTTGTGCATATAGAAATCATGTAATTCATGCATCAAAGGCATTTTATGTGACATCATTAAATCATAATGAGCATGAAGTAAATCCAGATCATGCATTCTTTCATGTCATGTAAGACAAATCATAAATTAAAATGAAAGCATGGAAAACATCGTCATGCTACTGCATTCAAATCATTTCATTAAAACGCGGAATAAAATAACCCCATCCGGGTCAATTATCTCATAAGTAAATCTCAATTTCATAAAACAATTCATTAAACTTCTTTATAAAACTTCGATTTTAAAACCACCCTTCTTTCAGGGACACATATTATAAAATCATAAAATCGGGGGCCTGACCCCTCCCTCTGGTCTACCCTGGCCTATCGACCAATAGTTATATCATGTGAGATAAGTAATTGATTATATTAGTAACATCGAGCACTATGGCCATATCCTAGTGATCCTTGGCAACATGGTACCTAGTGTACGGGGTATCACACCTGAAACGAGAGGTGGGTCATCCTACCCGCCAGAACAGCATAACACCAGGATTGTGAGGGCAAGGCTTGCTACCTTGTGGCTAATGCCACTCCACTCCAACAATCCCCACGGTATAGCGAACTCTGAGTGAGATACACGGTACAATGTACTCCATGGATCCAAGCTCAATCAGGGGTGCCTGTAATAGGTCTTATCCACCCATATCATCTCTGTCTCAGTATGCACGTGTGAGCATATCATCTCACTGTGACACACAATCTACAGGAGGCTCCAACACGGCTATATGCATGTAATATAAATCCATGTGTGAGCGAACCTCAAGCACGGCTCCATGCATATACATGATATCAGAAAATCTCATGCGAGCGAAGCTCTAGCACAGTTTCATAGAAATCAATGAAATCTGAGTACGAGTAGCGCTCCAGTACGACTTAAAATAATTATAAATTCAAGTAAAATCCACGTACGAGCAATACTCTAGTACGGATATGTATAAAAACTCAGTGAAAACCTCGTACGAGAAAAACTCCAGTACGGTATTCAAATGAATTATAAAAACCATATAAAACTTTGTGCGAGCAACACTCCAGCACAAATGAATGCTCAAGTAAATCAAATCTCGTGCGAGTTACACTCCAGCACGGCTTTATGCATGAATAAATCAAATCTCGTGCGAGTTACACTCCAGCACGACGTTTTGCATGAATAAATCAAATCTCGTGGGAGTTACACTCCAGCACGACTTTTATGCAATATAATATCAAAACAGGATGCGAGCTAAGCTCCAGCATCTCTCATGCATGTTAAATCATAAAAACTAGTGTGAGCAATCGCTCCAGCACCTTTTTATGCATATAAGGTCAAAATAAGTCAAAACATGTCAAAACAGAGTGCGAGCTAAGCTCCAGCACTTCTCATGTATTTCATAATAGAAAAATCAGTGCAAGCAACCGCTCTAACACATTTCATGCATATGATGTCACACAAATCAGTGCGAGCAATCGCTTAAGCACATTTGTGCACACTCACAAATGCAAATATAGTGCGAACTATGTGCCAGCACTATCTGTTTCCATATAAACTTGATAGTTGGCCGTTTTCCAAAGAAATTTCATTCAAATATAAATAACACTTACGTAGTGTTATCTTATGAAATTTATGCAATTACTGGCCAATCTATCGATTTACTTTGCTTAAAAACCAATAAAATCCCTGAAATAAGAAATTTCCTTAAATCATGCATTTCATGCATGTCATGCTTTCACCATCCTTAAGTGAACTTCCCTCAATAGGGGTAAAATAGTCTTTTTTACCTATTTCGATCCATAAAATCATTTAAACCACTTTTAGGACTTTTATACAATAACCGTGTATACATACATAATCAGTGTATAGAAAAACTATTAAAATACGTGTAGCTACCTCTAGCTACTCACACAATTCCCTTACCTCATTTTCTGTACAGTCTGACCTTTCCACTGATGTCTCATCACGCAGTCCGATTTGCTCTCAATCAATTCTCCGGAACTGCGTATAAATATACATCAGGTTAATATACAATACAATTAATTGTATTTCATATTTTCTGGGCTTAATTTTAAATCATTGGGCCCATTTACTCATATTGGGCCCGATTGCACCTTAATGGGCCTTAATCGGCCTTAAGCCCGTTTACCACACTTACTATTTACATTATCAAGGCCTATTGGACTCGCTGGGCCCATCAGTATTTATTTAGCCTCGTTCTAAATTCTCGGATATCTCAATTAATTATTTACAACAATTTATCCAATTTTTCAAAATTTAATTCATTTCATGTGAAATTTAAATTCGTAATTTATGCGATAAATATCAATCACGCATAACGATGTAAATTGTCGTAAATAAGGGTCACTTACTCGTGATTCCATGATAGTACGTAAATCGAGGCTGTCTCGAGCTCTTGTTCAACGTCAATTGTCGAGCTACACAATTTAATATTTTTTCGGGTAAATTTCCAGTCGGATATTAATCAAATTAAATATTTCGAAATTTAAATCGATCAATTCGACCACTTACCGACTTACCTGTAGCTCGATTGCATCACTGGAATTTTTCCCAATTTTTCTTCTTTTTCGTTTTCCCCTTTTTCTCTTTTTTTTCCTTTCCTTTTTGGCTGAACTGGTTTGGTCCGGTTCGGTTCAACCCGGTTCAAATCATCGATTTAGTCCAGTTCGACCAGTTTAGTGGCTTGTCGGCTGGTTCTCCATCGATTTCCACTGCCAGTGGCTCCGTTGGGTAGTCCGATGCACGGATCTGGGGTTCGTTCATTCAAGGTCACCGGAAAGTGGCCGGTTCGACTCTTCTCTCCTCCGCCGATAGTACCGTTTCTTTTCCTCACCGTTTCTGGTGCTAGCCGCCGCCCCACCGATCGATTCAGCCACTGATCGGCCGGCCTTGGCGTGGGCTACCTTCGGGTGGTGGTGGTCGGGCTTGAATCAGCGCCGGTCATCGGTTTCTCCCTTTCCTCTCTCGGTTTTCCTTTCGCCGGGGTTTTCTCTCACCGTCGATCGTGCTTCCATCGTCGGACTCGACCTGGGTGGGCGTCAGTCACCTCGCTTGGTGGATGCGCCGCCGGCTGCTCCATCCGGTGAGGGAGGACCAACTCCTTCGGTCCTTGCTTCGTTTCGTGTTTGCAGAAATCGCGAAACGCGATTTCTGCTGTTTTGTATTTTGTTTTTTATTTTTATTTTTATTTTTTTATTATTTTATTTTTAATAATATTTTAATCAATTAAAATATTATTAAAATCCAAAAATATCTAAAAATACTATTTTATTCATTTAATCCGTAAATGAATTTATCAGTCCGATTTTACATTTTTGGTATAATTTTCGATTATTTTCGGGATTATTTTTCGTTACGAAAATTTTGATTTATTCCAATAAATTCATATCTTGATCAATTTAACCCGAAATTTAATTATTTCTTCATTATTAATCAAGATTCCTCAATCCCATATCTTTAATTAAATTTTCTTGTCCCGATAAATACCGAATTTTGGTTTTTTGATCGTTTTACTCTTGCACATGTTCGGGAATACCATTTCAGTCCTTTTGCATTTTTTTAAATGCACTCGAAAATTTCTATTCATTCCGTTTGCTCTTACGAAAAAAGTCGGGTCTTACAATCTCCTCCACTTGAGAAATTTGATCCTCCAAATTAGAACCAAGGTAAATGAGTCCATAAATAACTTCGGGTACATCTATCGCATCATTCTCTTTAATTCTCATGTAACTTTTTTTTTCTGGAGTGTAATACTACCATCATACTTAACTAGGGAGATCATCTTAAACGTCAATACTTTCTCCTTCCGTTTAATATCTAAATCGATTTTCCAATCATATCTTATACTTTCATTGAGATAAACTGTTGGAGCTCATATTCGATCACATATATCGGGTTCGGATAGTATTTTCGAAGCATCAAAAGATTGGACACATTGTGGATGTCTGCTTATTCAAGTGGTAATGCCAACCTACAGGTCTTATCTCCCACTTGTCCAATCTCTCAAAGGATTCCATCTAACGAAACTCAATACTGATTCACACTTGGTGAATTCCAATGGTTTTATGTCTCTTGTCAGCATAGCTTTTTTGTCTTCTCTGAGGTGTTCTTAATCTCTCACAAAGCAACTGAACATCCTCAGAGGTTTGTCTTACCAATTCGGGAGCAATTTTCTATTTGTCACCCACTTCTTCTTATCCAAGTCGGGGAAACAACTCCCTTCGGCCATACAATACCTCATAAAATGTCATCCCGATACTCAAGTGATAACTGTCATTATTGGCGAATTCAATTAGTAACAACTGATCATCCCAGGAGCTTATAAAATCCATGGCACACGCTCTCATCATATCCTCCAGAACCTGTACAGTCCTCTCTGACTGACCATCTATCTGAGGATGAAAGCTGTGCTAACTCTCAATCAGGGTCCCATAGCTTCCAAAAACAATATTCCCAGAAGTGGGAAGTGAAGCGGGAATCCCTATCTGATATCATGCTCACTGGAACGCTACATAATGTATCACAATTTTTCATTCATATAAATCCGCCTACACACTTAGAGTATCTGGGGATTTAATAACCAGATGGTGGGTAGACTTAGTCACTCTATCGACTATCACCCAGATAGCCTCGTGATTCATTAGGGTCCTCTATAACCCATCACAAAATTCATGATAACTTGTTCCCATTTCCGTGTCAATATAGGTAGAGGCTGCAATAATCCTGTAGACTTCTCATACTCTACCTTACTCTGCTGACATACGAGACTTTGCTACAACTCTACAATATCACTTTTCATATCTAACCACCAATACCTTTTTCAGAGATTCTGATATATTTATTATTTCTCGGATGCACTGTATATCCCGAAGAATGAGCTTCTGACAATAGCATTATCGCATCAACTGTGGCCCTAGGGAGCACTTATACTGCCTCTGAACCTCTGTAAGTCATCATCATACATTGTGAACTCTGTCACTATACCTTGCTAAATCTGACCCACACTATCGACACCATACCGATAATCACGCTAAGCCTGGCAATTTCGATCACTCAAATCTGGTTCTAACCTCAGGCTAGCTGTCACGAAATCATCGTCATCAGCAGAAGAGATCACACCACTACTGAGGCTCACAACTGCTCTAGCAGCTAACGCTCCCTGACCATCATATGTGATACCATCCCGAGGCTCTTTCTGCTCAAGGCATCAGCCTTTCCTAGGTGGTACAATTTTTCACAGTCATAATCCTTAGAAGCTCTAATCCTCTTGGTTATCTCATATCCGACTCTTTCTGTGAAAACAGATACTCGGGGCTTTTATGATCAATGCATACCCAAAATTTCTTACCATTTAAGTGGTGGTGCCATACTTTCAGTGTAAACGCTACGGCTGCCAACTCTAAATCATGGGTTGAATAGTTTCTCTCATGGTCCTTGAACAATCTGGATCCATAAACAACTATCTTCTCATTTTACATCAATGCACATCCTAATCCTTATTTTGAGGTATCCATACACACTGAAACCTCTTGAGCTGTTGGTTATGGTGAGAATAATTACGGTGGTTAGTTTATTACTTCAATATACCAAAACTCATTGAAGTCATTTTCATACTTATCATCCCACTTGTATGCAATCTTTTCCTGTATGAGATGTGTCAATTGAGCAACCAATTTCGAGAAACTCTTACACCTCGTCTGTAAGACAGTTCCAGTTGCTACTCATGCTCTTCCCTAGACTTCGAATACATGAAAATGTCATCGTTAAATATGACAACCAATTGGTCCAGGTAAGGTTTAAATACCTCATCGTAGTTAAGTTCCACTAAATATTTCAATCACCCATATTCTTGACCTATGTACGCATAAACGTATAATGTCATTTTGAAATCGCTTCTGTTCAAGATACTAATCTGCGTCATTTCCTTTTTTCTTCTATTAACGGCTTTTATAAAATTTTTAATTTTTAAACCGTCATGATTACGCGAATTCTATATTTCTTTATCGTACCAGTAAAGGTACCCAAATTTTAAATGTATATATATAACTGTCGATTTCAATTTATAGCTTATGTGTACACTTCTAGACGCTGTAAAATCTTCAAGTGGGGAAGTATTTTGAAATACCTTTATTAACCCTCAGAATTGACCACAATTACTTTACATATCAGTCTATGTGGTCACAATTCATAGTCACTACATATCACTTAATCCTTACTTTGCATATCAAGGATATCCTTAGCTTGCATACGCCTCTTATTCCAATATATCTCATATGCAAGATCTATCACATCTCGAAGCTTATCTCCTTTCATATATCACTCATAACAACTCTTTCATTACTTGTCAAACTTACAGTATACTTTTCCGTGATGTTTTCACCCCTATTTTCAACTTACAATCCTTATATCCATATTCATTTAGCGCTAATTAGCTAACTATCGTCATCTTGCTTAAGGATACAGGCTGCACATCTTTCGCTAGCTTGTAAGCAACTAAAGGCGATATGAATAAATGCGTGGCACCAAGATCAATTAAAATAATTATTTCATTATTCACAACCAGTGTGGTATCTTCCACCGCATCAATTGAAACATCAATAGTGTCCTGATCCAAGGTATACACTCGCCCTCGTCCAACATCTTATTTCCTGTGGTAATTACCACACATCCTACATTGTTATGGAACAGGTCGGGGTCATCCAATCACAATGCCCCTCATAAGTATTGAAATTGAATACACTGGGGCTTTACCAATCATCTCACCCCGTGACTCAACAGCTCTAATCTTTTACCAAACTATCTTTTTCCCGTTCTGACATCTCTGTCATTCTTTATTCTCTTTTTATCTCTATTTTGGCCCTTACTACCTTTTCCAATCTCAGAGGCATGCAACTCATGTTCTTATTCACGCAACTGTAGTCTCCGCACTGCCTCGGCATAGGTAGTGATATCTAACGGGCTAATCGGACTCTAATTGACAATCTGAGCCCTTCCATAAACTTTCAGACATCTCGACTCTCACTGTTCATAGTGTCGAAGTCATATCTGCCCAGTAATACAAACTGAGTTTCATACTCAATCAACCAGTTCCTCTGGGTCAAAGTCAAGAATTTTATCTGCAATCTCCTTTAAGCAGTGTTCGAGATATTCTGTCACCGGAATACATCTAGAATTATGTTTCATATCCATTCTGGATGTCTAACTTTTAAGATGGGTCGAGCGGATTTCCACCAATGCTCCAACTCGCCCTCAAATACCTTGCATACACTGAGCTATTAGCTCACAAAATGATCTCCACACTCTGCTCCAACCTAGCGAAACATGTCTCAATACCGTCCGATCTCTCTATCAGACTCTGTCCGATCTTTCTGTCGGACTCTGTGGGGCATACTCAATATCAGCCTCCACGTCAATCTCATCTCGAGTCTCATGTGGTGACTCAGTACTACTCTCAGGCCTTCATCTACGGCCTCGAGCTTGTGTACTTCCCTCTCAACCATAGTGGCTATCAGTTAATGAGTCTATTCTTGCATTTAAAAATCAAATTCTTAGCTGTACTTCCATCTCGATATACACAATTGTATCTAAACAATGCACAGTACATGGGGATGTAAACTTCCTTAACTACTAACACCAACTCATATCAGGCCAACTCAGCTCTGATACCATTACATGTCACGACCCAAATTACCTAAAAATCAGAGTAAATTTTTTACTTTTTTCATTTATTATTTAATTCTTACCTTTCTCTCATTGTGACCATCCTACAAACAGTTGGGCTATGATTCGGTGTTAGTCACCTTACACTATTTACCATTTCATTTCAATAATCACATTCATATATCAGAGTTTACTATTCTTTGACTTTAACTAATACATATACAATGGTATTACATCACCTTACATCCCCGACATCATATCCATTTACAATACTGGGCATTGCATATTTAGATACAAAACCATACAAATGTGTATACCTGTCTCTCGATGGGAAGCAGCGGATACCAAGCATGCAAGTCCTCAGCCGCTTACTAATTTCTGTGAGTGCTCTGAAAAGATGAAAAAATAAGGAGATGAGCAAACCACATGCTCAGTAAGGCAATTATGCGAGTAAGTAGATAGCTCCACTATCTACGTGCTCATAATGCTATACCCTTAAAATCCATTTCTTTTCATTAAAATCATCAAGCACAAAGGCATGCAAACATCAATGACTTAGTTTATCAAAACTATTTGTGCATATAGAAATCATGTAATTCATGCATCAAAGACATTTTATGTGACATCATTAAATCATAATGAGCATGAAGTAAATCCAGATCATGCATTCTTTCATATCATGTAAGACAAATCATAAATTGAAATGAAAGCATGGAAAACATCATTATGCTACTGCATTCAAATCATTTCATTAAAACGCGGAATAAAATAACCCCATCCGAGTTAATTATCTCATAAGTAAATCTCAATTTCATAAAACAATTCATTAAACTTCTTTATAAAACTTCGGTTATAAAACCACCCTTCTTTCAGGGTCACATATCATAAAATCATAAAATCGGGGGCCTAACCCCTCCCTCGGGTCTACCCTGGTCTATCGACCAATAGTTATATCATGTGAGACATGTAATTGATTATATCAGTGACATCGAGGACTATGGCCATATCCTAGTGATCCCTGGCAACACGGTACCTAGTATGCGGGGTATCACACCTGAAATGGGAGGTGGGTCGTCCTACCCGCCAGAAAAGCATAACACCAGGATTGCGAGGGCAAGGCTTGCTGCCTCGTGGCTAATGCCACTACACTCCAACAATCCCCACGGTACAGCGTACTCCGAGTGACATACACGGTACAACGTACTCCGTAGACCCAAGCTCAATCAGGGGTGCCTGCAATAGGTCTTATCCACCCATATCATCTCTGTCTCAGTATGCATGTGTGAGCATATCATCTCACTGTGACACACAGTCTACAGGAGGCTCCAACACGGCTATAGGCATGTAATATAAATCCCTGTGCGAGCGAAGCTCAAGCACGGCTCCATGTATATACATAATATCATAAAATCTCATGCGAGCGAAGCTCTAGCACGGTTTCATAGAAATCAATGAAATCTGCGTATGAGCAGCGCTCCAGTACGGCTTAAAATAATTATAAATTCAAGTAAAATCCACGTACGAGCAATGCTCTAGTACGGATATGTATAAAAACTCAGTGAAAACCTCGTACGAGAAAAACTCCAGTATGGTATTCAAATGAATTATAAAAACCATATAAAACTTTGTGGGAGAAACGCTCCAGCACAAATGAATGCTCAAGTAAATCAAATCTCGTGCGAGTTACACTCCAGCACGGCTTTGTGCATGAATAAATCAAATCTCGTGCGAGTTACACTCCAGCACGACTTTTTGCATGAATAAATCAAATCTCGTGCGAGTTACACTCCAGCACTGCTTTTATGCAATATAATATCAAAACAGGATGGGAGCTAAGCTCCAACATCTCTCATGCATGTTAAATCATAAAAACTAGTACGAGCAATCGCTCCAGCACCTTTTTTGCATATCAGGTCAAAACAAGTCAAAACATGTCAAAACAGAGTGCGAGCTAAGCTCCAGCACTTCTCATGTATTTCACAATAGAAAAATCAGTGCGATCAACCGCTCTAACACATTTCATGCATATGATGTCACACAAATCGGTGCGAGCAACCGCTCAAGCACATTTATGCACACTCACAAATGCAGATATAGTGTGAACTATATGCCAGCACTATCTGTTTCCATATAAACTTGATAGTTGGCCATTTTTCAAAGAAATTTCATTCAAATATAAATAACACTTACATAGTGTTATCTTGTGAAATTTATGCAATTACTGGCCAATCTATCGATTTACTTTGCTTAAAAACCAATAAAATCCCTTAAATCAAAAATTTCCTTAAATCATGCATTTCATGCATGTCATGCTTTCACCATCCTTAAGTGAACTTCCCTCAATAGGGTAAAATAGTCTTTTTTACCTATTTCGATCCTTAAAATCATTTAAACCACTTTTAGGACTTTTATACAATAACCGTGTATACATACATAATCAGTGTACAGAAAAATTATTAAAATACGCGTAGCTACTTCTAGCTACTCACACAATTCCCTTACCTCATTTTCTGTATAGTCTGACCTTTCCACTGATGTCTTGTCATACAGTCCGATTTGTTCTCAATCAATTCTTCGGAACTGCGTATAAATATGCATCAGGTCAATATAAAATACAATTAATTGTATTTCATATTTTCTCGGCTTAATTTTAAATCATTAGGCCCGTTTACCCATATTGGGCCCGATTGCACCTTAATGGGCCTTAATCGGCCTTAAGCCCGTTTACCACACTTACTATTTACATTATCGAGGCCTATTGGACTTGATGGGCCCATCAGTATTTATTTAGTCTCGTTCTAAATTCTCGGATATCTCAATTAATTATTTACGACAATTCTAATTTTTCAGAATTTAATTCATTTCATGCTGAATTTAAATCCGTAATTTATGCGATAAATATCAATCACGCATAACGATGTAAATTGTCGTAAATAAGGGTCACTTACCTGTGATTCCATGATAGTAAGTAAATCGAGGCTGTCTCGAGCTCTCGTTCTACGTCAATTGTCGAGCTACACAATTTAATATTTTTTCGGGTAAATTTCCAGTGGGATATTAATCAAATTAAATATTCTGAAATTTAAATCGGTCAATTCGATTGCTTACCGACTTACCCGTAACTTGATTGCATCACTGGAATTTTTTCTAATTTTTCCTCTTTTCCTTTTTCCCTTTTTTCTCTTTTTTCCTTTCCTTTTTGGCTGAACCGGTTCGGTTCAACCCGGTTCAGATCGTCGATTTAGTCCGGTTCAATCGGTTCAGTGGCTTGTCGGCCGGTTCTCCATCGGTTTCCACCGCCAGTGGCTCCGCTAGGCAGTCCGATGCACGGATCTGGGGTTGGTTTCGTTCAAGGCCGTCGGAAAGTGGCCGGTTCGGCTCTTCTCTCCTCCACCGGCGGTACCGTTTCTTTTCCTTGCCGTTTCCGGTGCTAGACGCCGCCCCATCGGCCGATTCAGCCGTTGATCGGCTGGCCTTGGCGTGGGCTACCTTCGGGTGGTGGTGGCCGAGCCCGAATCGACGTCGGTCACCGGTTTCTCCCTTTCCTCTCTCGGTTTTCCTTTCGCCGGGGTTTTCTCTCACAGCCGATCGTGCTTCCATCGTCGGACTCGGCCTAGGTGGGCGTCGGTCACCTCGCCTGGTGGATGCACCGCCGGCTGCTCCGTCCGGTGAGGGAGGATCGACTCCCTTGTCCTTGCTTCGTTTCGTGTTTGCAGAAATCGCGTTCGCGATTTCTGCTGTTTTGTTTTTTGTTTTTTATTTTATTTTTATTTTTATTTTTATTTTTATTTTATTTTTAATAATATTTTAATCAATTAAAATATTATTAAAATCCAAAAATATCTAAAAAAATTCTATTTTATTCATCTAATCCGTAAATGAATTTATCAGTCCGATTTTACCTTTTTGGTATAATTTTCTATTATTTTCGGGATTATTTTTCGTTACGAAAATTCTGATTTATTCCAATAAATTCATATCTTGATCAATTTAACCCGAAATTTAATATTTCTTCATTATTGATCAAGATTCCTTAATCCCATATCTTTAATTAAATTTTCTTGTCCCGATAAATACCGAATTTTGGTCTTTTGACCGTTTTACCCTTGCACATGTTTGGGAATACCATTTCAGTCCTTTTGCATTTTTTTTATGCACTCAAAAATTTCTATTCATTCCATTTACTCTTACGAAAAAAGTCGGGTCTTACAAATACACTACCTAAAAATACATATTTGCCAAAACCAGAAAATAATTATCATGTAAGTATACCAATAATTTGGCAAATTCACAGATGTCCAATTCAAAATTCAAAAAATAGAAACAATTACTGTAGTAAATTCAAAAATCCCCAAAACTTTCAATAGCAGAATTAAACAACTCTCAATAGCATACTCCATGCGGACAATTCAGAATGATTTTCAATATTCATAGAGGCACTGCCAGTTCCAAAAAATCAAAGTCGAAAAAATCCATAGCAATTTTCAGTATGAAAATGAAACAGAAATCAATACCGTTTTCTAAAACTTTAAATAGCTTTTAAAAACGATGATGGTGTGATACTTTGGTCCCGCAGGATTTAAGAGGTGGTCCCCACGATCTTTTATGCATTAAAACATTCAGTTTCATACGAAAATATAATCACATAGTCAATTCAGAAGTTTAAATAGACGAGACAAGACTGACATGCTATATCAGATATCAGAGATGACAATTGGTTAATGTCGATGACTCTGGGCAACTAAGGGCCAGGTGTGTCGGGATGTCAATTGTCGTGGGAGTGGTTAGCTACCCATACGGCTCACAGATCAGAATGTCCGAAGATCATAATCAGAAACATGGTACATTGTACTCGCGTGCATCTTGCACGGTACATTGTATTCCGTAGACCACAAATATAGAAACAATTCAGATAGTAGTGCAGCATGATTTAATTAGTGCATTTGTCTCAAATCACATGCGAGCAGGTCAGTGCAAGATCACATAGTAATACACGATGGCTCCAGCACGATTTTTGTCATACATCATATTAAAATCTAGTGCGAGTCGGACCCTGTGACATAGTTTGCACGCGCTCAAATGCGTCTAGTTAGTACAAGTTAGGTCGTGCAATACAAAGTTAGCACGCGCTCAAGTACATCTTGTCAGGGCGAGTCGATTCATGCAATACACTCGGCACGTACTCCAGCACATCTCATTTATAATTTTCATAATCAGATTATTTTCCTTAAACACATAAATTCCATTTGTTTCTCGAAACAGTTCAAAATAAGCTTGTCTAGCCCCTTTTCGGATAAAATAGCAGAAAACAATCTATGAAAATTTTAAAAATTTGAGATTTTTTTTATTTTAAACAGAATTCATGTCATATCAAAATCCATGCAAACCACTTAAATTCGACCAGTAAAATTAGGCTGATCAACCAAGCTAAAACCTCTAATTTTCAGAGCCATAAAATTCACCCTAGATTTTTATGTAACTTCGGTACTACGAAATTCAGCCTAAAATTTTATATCTACAAATATACGAAAATTACGCATATTTATCTCTAGCAGCAGCGAGAATTTTTCTTATGGTAAAATATTTCCTAAAATTCATATCTACAAATCGACAGAAAATACGTGCAATTTATCTCTAATAGCACACGA
Organism: Firmiana major; assembly: GCA_033439115.1. Taxonomy (NCBI): domain Eukaryota; kingdom Viridiplantae; phylum Streptophyta; class Magnoliopsida; order Malvales; family Malvaceae; genus Firmiana; species Firmiana major. The sequence continues at coordinate 50,265,306 of CM065905.1, forward strand.
CAATAAGTGACTGCCCGTAGCTTCAATGCCTTAGCTCTTGGAATTAGTAGATCAGGTCTAGTTGGTTAATTTCCCGGGAACTCTTTCCCTAAAGTTTTCAAATTTATTCATGCCTTCTCTCCTATTTCTAAATATATATATATATATATATACTTCCTTCTTTCTTTCTTCTTTTTTTTTTTAATTTCCTGCCAACTCCTTCTTCTTTCTTTTCTTCTTCCATCTTCTCACTTACTGTTTCACTCTTTGGCTCCGTCCACTGTCATCAACTTCATCGATTTTCTTCTTTCCTTCCTGGTGCTGCAACCTCTCTCGTCACCATCATCACATTTCGGTCGTCACCTCCTCGATCCTGTCTGCTTTCGAGCGCTCTTGCTGTCCTTAGTTGCCCCCCACTTTTTAAGCTTCTCCAACCCCTTTTCAATTCCGACCAGTAGAGTGAACACGACGGGGCCTTACATGCATGTACAACTACCTTTAGTTTTCAAACCAGCCTCCTAGCAGCCTGCAGTCACGCGTCTCCTGCATACAGCCGAGACTGCTCTCCATTGCAGCAAAAAAAAAAAATAGGACACTTTGTTCCCTATCTCGGCCTGATACGAACTAGACGTATTATCCGCAAGTGTATGGGTCGTACAAGTAATAATGGGATTTGAGTCCCGGATTATCGTCCCACAGAGAAGTTGATCAGCCTAATTAACTACTGGTTAATCTTACCCTAAGTATATCCTAGCAAATTATGAAGTCTTAGTGGGTGATCTACAAAGCTAGAATTAAAAATACTGAAAATAATAAAAATTATAAACTGATTAAAATAAAACAGAGCAAAATTTACTTGCAGTGCTCTCAGCAATTAAAAGTAGTTACCTACAAAAGTAATTAAAATAGTTAAAACTAATTAACGCAATTAAACTAAAATGCAAATATAAAAATAAAGAAACAAGATTAATTAAACTAAAATTATACAAACCTAAAATAAAATATGCATGTAATTAAACTACTTAATAAAAATGCAAATTAAACTAACCTAAATTTAATGAAATAAAATCCTAGATAAATTAAGAAAATAACTACAAGTCTAAATGTCTAAAATACTAATTCTAAATTAATCCTAATTATATCTAATTACTAACTTAACAATAAAATCTAACTAATGCATGAGAAAATATTTTTTTTTCAATTTTAAAACTAAATTACGAACTAATCTATCTCTAAAGTAATTCTAAATGCAACTTATGACTTTCTATAGAAAATTAAAATTGCCACTCTAATGTAATCAAAATTTAATTATTATCCTAATTAACACTGGTCACTAATTTAACAAACAATGCAAATATATTTTTCTAACTTAACAAATAATATAAATGACATAAAAAGATAAATCCCAAACATGCTTAAACTAATTACACAAATAAACCGAATGGCAAAACATGGCCTTAACCCAATTTTCAGTTGGCTGTTTTAGTCCCTACTAGTGCAATGTACTGTTCATCTTCTCCAATTCCAGATTTTTCCAGCTGCTGTCCAGCTTCTATTCCAGGTGATGTCTGCAAACTTTAGCCAGCTGCTATCCAAGTCTGATCCAGGTGTTGTCCTCAGCTATATCCAAGTCTGCTTACTCCTACTATTTGCTGCACATTCTCGGCTTAACACCACATCTTGATCAGTATTCATTTCCTGTCCACGACATGCACCGAATATACTTCTTGTCTAGTGCTGCTTCAACATGCACACATGATTACCATGTGAATCTAAGATAATGAATAAAAATCATGAAAATCTTAAATCCAGTAGCTTAACATAGAAAACTAATCATGTACAGTAAATAAGAACGTAGACAGGGGAGAACAGAGGAGAAACATACACCCATTCACTGCAACATTCACAATTTAAGAGATAAAAAACTGAACATGAAGTAAAGCCAAATTACTGGTAATATAACTGAGAAGAGAGGCTGCTAATATGTGAAGAAAATAAAAATTACATCGAGAGAACAAATGATCCAAATCTAAGAAATAAAACTATGAATCTTAACAGTAAGAGATGATGAAGAACAGATGAGAAAAGAGCATGATTTTTTATCAACTGATTTATTTCTTCATTTGCGATCAGCGGACCACATAAAGAAAAAACAAAAGAAACTCACTCGGCATTGGACAGAATATATTCAAGTAAGATAGGAAGAATAGAAATTCTGAAAACTAATACTTGAAACTAAGCCATACGTGAAGGAAATTTATCAAACATCAACATAGTGATTTCCAGTAGCCACGGTTTCCTTCATTTCTCAATCAAGCCAGTATTGTTCCACCATTTCAGTATTGCACGACAATACACAGATTAATCCCAACATATTAGACCGGCAATACTGAATCAGAACATAATGATAGGCATTGATGATCAAAGCATTGCAAATGCTTTAGACTACAACCAAAAATGGATTAAAACTTATTGTAAGAATAAGATGGTAACGGGTAAAGTAAACTGAAATGATAAAGAACAAATTCTAAGCAACGATACTCATGAACTTAAAAACAAGAGCTTTTCATAATAAAAATAAGTTGAATAAAATAGTGGCTATGGAAAAAAATATCGAGGTTAAAAACTATTCGAGAAAAGAAAAACAAGGAAGGTAAAATTCTAATGTAAAGTTAACCTAAAAAAAAAACTATTCTACCCTATCTTACATATTTTTTTCAATTGCCATCATTTTCTATTTATATACACATTTAGGGGTACAATGATAATTTTCTATCCTAGATGTCAGGACCCCAGTTTCAATCCTTGACTTTAACCAAAAACCACAATAAATTTTTCGCATTTTTAACTTACCTTTCCTCTCTTCACTGGTTGGGCTGTGATTCGATGTCAGAGTCTTCACTTACCACATCATCCATTTCATACATACATGTCAATATATTATTACTGACTGTAGTTGCTTTTATTATACATGTAGGGTTATATAAAATCTACTACAAATACATTCCCCAAAATACATAACGTATACATCACTGTGCTGTTTCTATGTTTAGATACAAAACTGTACATAATAAGTATACCTGACAAAACGATAGGAACTAGTAGTGGACTCTGGGACACTCTCCCACGATAACTCTCGATCTACTGACGCTCTGTAGAGAGATGTAAAGAAAGGGGGGTGAGCATAACGCGCTCAGTAAGGAAATCAGGCAAGCAAGTAGATATCCACACTATCTACTCAAAATAGTGCTATGCCTTGAAAACATTATTTCCTTAACTCACTTTAAAGGCATGTCTTGAAATATAATATATATACTTGTACAGAATAAATCCCATGTACAGAAATCATGCTTTATTTCTCAAAAGTAGGCATGTAGTGCAACACAATGCATTTATATATAAATCATGCCTTTATGTAAATCATGCCATGTATATTTAAATCACATATAAATATGGCATCAAATGATTCACAACACAAATCGGAGTCCGACCCATCCCTCAGGTCTGTTCGCAGTTTAAATCAGTCAATCAATGTGATATAACATGTGAGACTCTGTGGTTTATGCAAATAGTATCCTGGATTATGATCATATCCGAAATGAAAGTGATCCCAAGCCACATAGATCTAGATGTGCGGGGCCTCACTGCTGTAACGGGAGGATGGTCAGTCCAATGTCAACCGCCAGCTACGTAACACACGGTACAGCGTACCTCGTGTCACTCAGACACGATACAAAGTACCCCCGTGGACCCGTTCTCACGGCCAGAGTGCCTACCATAGGACTTAGCTCTCACTCCCGTGGAACTCATCAACATCACAGTCAGGGTGCCTAACATAGGTCTTAGCCCTCGCGCCTGTGGAAATATCATACCACGTCTATACCAACCTCATGCGGATATCCTCTCTAGCTATGACACACAGTCACGCAAGGTCTCAGGCATGGGTTTCAACATGTATTACATATCACATACAGTGTGCGTCTTGAGTGCGACTCACAGTCGTCACTCCGCTCAACACTGTTTCACATCATAAAACTCGACTCTAGTGCGAGCACTCTCTAGCAACTAGGTCAATGCATAGTTTATGTATTAAATCAAGTACGAGCAATAGCTCCCAGTACTATGCTATGCACAATATCAAAATCAAGTACGAGCAATAGCTCCCAGTACTATGTCATGTATAAACCATGAAGAATCGAGTACGAGCCACGCTCTAGCACTCTGTCATGCATATATTATTCAAAGCTGAGTACGAGTAAAACTCCAGTACTCTATCATGCATGTCATGAAAATCTAGTGCGTATCAAATCCAGCACTAATATTATGTGGAAAAACACATGAATCCCAGTGCGAGCTGTGCTCTAGCACGATTCATTCTCACATAATATGATAGATGGCTATTTAAAAAGGGATTGTTTATAAAACATCAAAATCAGCACTCAAAGTGTGCTTAAGTCATATCAACCTTAAAATCATTAGCCCATCTATTTATTTTCATGCTAATAACAATTAAACACTCACAATAGCATTTTCCATGCTTTTTGCAACTTCTCACAAAAGTTGACTTTTTGACTAACTAGGGGCAAAATCGTAATTTGCCACTATCGGGTCGCAATAATTATTATTCACTTTCTCTGACCCTCAGAGTTTTTAAGTGAATGCAGAAGCAGTTGAAAATACGTGCAGGTATCTCTAACTACTCGCAAAAGTTCCTTACCTCGGATCACGTCTCGTGACCTCACTTCCTCGGTGCTGCTAATTCCCGCAGTCCGATAAGCTCTCGATGTAAACTCCGGAGCTGTAAATAACCATTCCTCAGGTTAATTATCATTTTCCTACTGTATTACACATTAATACAGTTTAATTTCCCTTAATGGGCCTTAAAATCCTTAATGGGCCTTAACCGTATTAAGCCCGTTTTCCGCTTATTATTTCCCTTCATCAGGGTCTATCGACTCATTGGGCCTATCAATACCCATTGGGCTTTATTCCAAGCTCTTTGGATAGCCCGTATATCATTTACGACAGTTAATTCAAAATTTCAATTATAATTCACTAAATACGGAATTTAATCCGAAATGCGTAATTTAAATCTTAAATACGCAATAATCACATAATTCATCGTAAATGAACTTTACTTACCCGAGAATATGCGATGGTACGTAAATCGAAGTTCGATCGGGCTTCCGTTCGGAATTAATCGTCGAACTGCACAATTTATTATATTTAACTCCGGGTCAATTTTCGATTAAATATAATTTAAATAAATTCATCGGAAATTAAATCGGTCACTTTTGACCTCGTATCGACTTACCCGAAGTCCGGTGAAATCCCGAAAATTTTCCTTTTCCTTTTTCTTTCTTTTTTTCCTCTTTTTCCTCTTTTTCCTCTTTTCTCCTTGGCTGAACCGGTCCGGTCCGGTTCAGCACAGAACCTTCTCCCCTGAACCGCCGACCGGTTCAGGCATCATTTGGCCGTGCCGGCGTATTCCGGCCGGTTCCCGACGCATAACCACCGCCGTTCGGCGCGCCTAAGCCTGGGCAACACTCGGCTGGGCTTGATCGGGACCAATCACCGCCGGTTGCCGCCGGATTCCTTCTTTTCCTCCGCGGCTTCTCCTCTTCGATTCGCCGGCGTCCGGCGTCGGTGGATGGCGTGACCGGTGCCGATGGGTGCGCACGGTCCTGCTCTTCCTTTCCGGCCGCTTGGCTGGCCGTGGGGTGGCCGGTGCTCGCCGTCCGGTGGCCTTCTCCCTCGGTCGGCTTCCACGCGTTTCTCTCTCCCCGATTTCCTCTCCAGATTTCGTTTCCCTTTTTTTTTTTTTTTTTTATTTATAATATATTTTTATTATAAAATAATAATAAAAATCCCATAAAAATCCCATAAATATCCCATAAATATCTAAAAATATCTCAAAAAATTATATTAAATTCATTTAGTCCGTAAATGAATTTATCAGTCCGATTTTACCTTTTCGGTATATTTTTGGGCTCATTTTTCGAGGCAAAAATTCCGATAAATTCTAATAAATTTATATCTTGATCAATTGGGCTCCAAATTAAATATTTTCCTCGATTTTGATCAAGATTCCTCAATTTCATATTTTTAATGAAATTGTCTTATCATAATTATACCGAATTTCAGTCATTTGACCATTTTACCCCTGCACTCGTTCGGGAATTAACTTAACCCTTATCTCGCTGTTATGTAGCTTACATGCATTTTTAAATTTCTCAAATTGTCGATTGCATGTTAGTAAATACTCTTATTATGATTCAACTATGTAATAAAGTGTTCATACACATAGGAATCATAAGGAACAAGCTACATAAAAATTCGGGTCTGACAATCCTCCCCCACTCAGAAAATTTGGTCCTCCAAATTAGAACCAAGTCAGTACTCAAATAGGTTAGGGTACTTCTCTCGCATCAGACTCTCTAGCTCCCAAGTAACTTCCTCTGAAGTATGATGCTGCCAGAGAATCTTCACTAATCCGATGGTCTTCGATCTCAATACCTTCTCCTTTCTATCCAATATCTGAATCGGTCTCTCTACATATGACAAGTCCTCTCGGAGCTCCAAAGGCTCGTAACTAATCACATGTGACGGATCCGGGTGATACTTCCGAAGCATCGATATGTGGAAGACGTTGTGGACACCTGATAAGTCCGGTGGCAATGCCAACCTATATGCCTTATCTCCCACTCGATCAAGTATCTCAAAGGGTCCAATATAGCGAGGATTTAGTTTCCCTCTCTTCCCAAATCTCGCTATGCCCTTGGAAGGAGAAACTCTCAAAAATACGAACTCACCAACTGCAAACTCTAGTGGCCTACGTCTCCTGTCAGCGTAACTCTTCTGTCTGCTCTGAGCTGTCCTCAGTCTCTCTACTATCAAGCGGACATCCTCAGATGCTTGCATAACCAAGTCAGGAGCGAAAATCATACGGTCACCCACTTCTTCCCATCCAATGGGGGAACGACATCTACGGCCATACAAAGCCTCATACGGTGCCATCCCGATACTCGAATGATAACTGTTATTGTAGGCGAACTCAGCTAGTGGCAGGTGGTCATCCCAGGAGCCTCGATAGTCTAGCACACATGCTCTCAACATGTCCTCCAGAGTCTGTATAGTCCTCTCTGACTGACCATCTGTCTGAGGATGGAAAGCGGTGCTCAAACTCAACTGGGTTCCCATGGCTTCCTGAAAATGTCCCCAAAAGTGGGATGTGAAGCGGGAATCCCTATCAGAGACTATGCTCACTGGTACACCATGTAACCTCACTACCTCGCGTACATACAGTTCTGCCAATGTACTCAGAGTATCGGTAGCTCTCATAGCTAGGAAGTGGGCTGACTTCGTCAGTCTATCAACGATCACCCATATAGCATCGTGATTCCTGCGGGTCCTCGGTAAACCCATCACGAAATCCATGGTGATATGCTCCCATTTCCATGTCGGTATAGGTAGAGGCTGCAACAATCCTGCAGGTTTCTGATGCTCTACCTTCACCTGCTGACATACGAGACACTTTGCCACGAAGTCTGCTACATCTCTCTTCATGCCTGACCACCAGTATACCTTCCGGAGGTTCTGATACATCTTGTTACTCCCCGGATGTAAGGTATACCTCGATGAATGAGCTTCCGCCAATATCAATCTCCTGAGTCCTGGATCCTCAGGAACACACAATCTGCCTCTGAACCTCAGTAGTCCATCAGAACTCAACTCAAAATCAGTCACAGTGCCCTTCTGCATCTGACTACTCACATCCATACAAAATGGATCAGTCTGCTGAGCCACTCTGATCCTGTCCAACAGGTCCGGCTCCAAGCATAGACTAGCTATCACATAGCCTGTATCCATGTCAGAAGGCACGACTCCCAAACTGAGGCTAGCAAACTGCTCTAGCAAATCATGCTCCCTAACCATCATATACGATACCATCCCCAGGCTCTTCCTGCTCAAGGCATCGGCTACAACGTTAGCCTTACCCGGATGATAAAGTATCTCACAATCGTAGTCCTTCAGAAGCTCTAGCCATCTTCTCTGTCTCATGTTCAGCTCCTTCTGCGAGAACAGATACTTGAGGCTCTTGTGGTCGGTAAATATCTGGAACTTCTCACCATACAAGTAGTGGCGCCATACCTTCAACGCAAACACTACTGCTGCTAGTTCCAAATCATGGGTCGGATAGTTCTTCTCATGATCCTTCAGCTGTCTGGATCCATAAGCAACTACCTTCCCGTCCTGCATCAATACGCAGCCCAGTCCCTGATGCGAAGCATCGGTATATACTGCAAATCCTCCTGAGCTGGTAGGGATAGTGAGAATCGGAGCGGTGGTCAATCGACGCTTCAACTCCTCAAAACTCTTCTCACAATCCTCGTTCCATATGAACGGTGCACTCTTCCGAGTAAGACGTGTCAGTGGAGCAGCCAACTTCGAAAATCCCTCAACGAATCTCCGATAGTATCCAGCTAAACCCAGAAAACTCCTGATCTTGGTGACTGTCCTCAGCTGTTCCCACTGAACTACAGCCTCTATCTTAGATGGATCAACCGATACACCATCTCTCGATATAACATGTCCCAAAAACGAGATCTGTGACAACCAAAAGTCACACTTGCTGAGCTTAGCATATAACTCATGCTCCCGTAACGTCTGCAACACGATCCTGAGGTGCTCCTCATGCTCCTCCTTGGATCTCGAATACACCAATATGTCATCGATGAAGACGATAACAAACTGGTCCAAGTATGGCTTGAACACATCGTTCATCAAAGCCATGAAAGCAGCTGGAGTATTCGTCAATCCGAATGGCATGACCAAGAACTCATAGTGGCCATATCGGGTACGAAATGCTGTCTTGGGTACATCTCCACTCCGAACCTTCAGCTGATGATACCCAGACCTTAGGTCAATCTTGGAAAAGACCTGTGCTCCCTGTAGCTGATCTAGCAAGTCGTCAATGCGTGGAAGGGGGTACCTATTGTTGATGGTGGCCTTATTCAACAATCGGTAGTCTATACACAATCGGAGGCTCCCATCCTTCTTCCTCCAAACAAAACCGGTGCTCCCCAAGGTGAAACACTCGGTCGTACAAAGCCCCTATCCAACAGCTCCTGTAACTGTCTCTTGAGCTCCTCCAGCTCAACTAAGGCCATGCGATAAGGTGGTCTCGAAATAGGCTCCGTACCAGGTACCAGATCTATACAGAACTCCATCTCTCTGTCTGGTGGTAACCCTGGCAATTCATCCGGGAAAACATCTGGGTACTCACTGACCACAGTGATATCTGCCAACTCCGGATGTGCCTTATCCATATCTACCACGTACGCAATGAAACCTTGATATGTTGAAGGTTTTCTAAATCAGTAATCATGTAATAATCATATCTACTCCTTTCATTTATCTTTATTAAACTTTACAACATATCTAGTAGGGTTAGGAAACATAACTGTCTTAGCGTAACAGTCTAAAACAGCATGGTTTGCAGATAGCCAATCCATTCCTAATATTATATCAAAGTCGCTCATACTTAGTAATATTAGATTGGCTGTCATCTCCTTATCCCCTACTCTCAACTTGCAGTCATTATATACATATTCTACAACTTGACTACTATTCATAGGCGTACTTATCAACATCAACATACATAAACGTGTACGCTCTACATGTCTTGCCAATTTACATGCAAATGAAGACGATACAAAAGAATGCGTGGCACCAGGATCAATTAAAACATATGCTTCAATATCATAAATCAGGATGTTACCTCGAATCACATCCGATGAAGCATCAGCTGTCCCCTGGTCCAAAGCATGTACTCGCCCTTGACCCATCACTTGTTTCCCCTTCTCCTCTGCCGTCGCTCTACCTCTCTGAGCAGACGTACCAGCTGGGGTTCTATCATACTCCATGCCCCTCTATGGTGCAGTCGCATACGGTAATGGGCAATCTCTAGCCAGATGCCCTTGTTTCCCACATCGGAAACATACTATAGCACCCTGTGAACACGGTCTATCTCCATGAAATCTGCCGCATCTTCCGCACTGATCTGCAGCAGGTCTCGGTCCTCCTATCATAATGCCCTTCGCTGGGGCTGCAGTCGGATAAGCAGGAGATCTAGCATATCTATCTCGTGTCCCCTCTATCCGTGATCTCTTACCGAAAGGTTTCTCCCCCCCTCGATAACTAAAATCTCTAGCCGGCCTCTTCTTCTGCAAGTCTTGGCTACGGCTAAACTTCCCAAACTCGGAAGCATTCCTCTCATAGTCCTGCTCACATAGTTGCGCCCTGCGCACTGCCTCCTCATAGGTCACTATGTCCAGCGGAACCAACTTGGACCGTAGCACCGGTCTCAACCCGTCGATAAATCTGTGGACCTTCTTGGTCTCACTATACATAGTATCCGGGTCGTATCTTCCTAGGGATAGGAATCGAGTCTCATACTCGTCCACCGATAAACTCCCCTGGTTGAGTCTCAAAAACTCTGCATGTAACTTCCGCTGTGCGGTGTCAGGAATAAATTGCCTCCTAAAGGCCTCCCGAAATATATCCCAAGTGATATCCGTATGTCGGGATCTCAATATAGGTCTGGTGGACTTCCACCAATGTTCTGCGGCTCCCTTCAGTAGGAACGTAGCAAACGCGACCATCTCCGAGGTCGTACACTCGATGTATCCATAGAGCTTCTCTAGCTCTGCCAACCACTCCTCCGCAGCTACGGGGTTCTTGACCCCACTAAATGATGGAGGTCTAAACTTCTGGAACTCCCTCAACCGATGCAAGTCACATCCATATCCTAATCCACTACCACCCAAAACCGGTGGGGGTGTAGGAGTATCTACTGTCCTCTGTGCATCAGCTGTCTGCGTAGGTGTATCAGGGGCAACTGCCTCTCCAGTAGCAGCTCCTGCCTCCTGTCTCTGCCTACCTGGCATCGTCTGTGCCAGTATCTCTATAATAGTCTCGAGACCACGCTCTAATCTCGTGAAGCGTGTCTCGGCACAATCGGGTGCCTCAGTAGCACCTGCAGTCTCATGCGTAGGTAATGGTCTGGCAGCGGCTCGTCCCTTGGGTCTCTCTCCCCGGCCTCGAGCCCTACCTCTCATACCTCTACCACTACGCGTATTTGCCATATAGGCAAGTCCCTGCATTCATAATAGTGAATTAGTCCATTTCCTATCTGGTATACACAGTTATATCTAAACACAGCACAGTACTATGGGGATGTACACTTTCCTATTTTCTAACACCGACTCACATCAGACCAACCTCTGCTCTGATACCATCCTGTCAGGACCCCAGTTTCAATCCTTGACTTTAACCAAAAACCACAATAAATTTTTCGCATTTTTAACTTACCTTTCCTCTCTTCACTGGTTGGGCTGTGATTCGATGTCAGAGTCTTCACTTACCACATCATCCATTTCATACATACATGTCAATATATTATTACTGACTGTAGTTGCTTTTATTATACATGTAGGGTTATATAAAATCTACTACAAATACATTCCCCAAAATACATAACGTATACATCACTGTGCTGTTTCTATGTTTAGATACAAAACTGTACATAATAAGTATACCTGACAAAACGATAGGAACTAGTAGTGGACTCTGGGACACTCTCCCACGATAACTCTCGATCTACTGACGCTCTGTAGAGAGATGTAAAGAAAGGGGGGTGAGCATAACGCGCTCAGTAAGGAAATCAGGCAAGCAAGTAGATATCCACACTATCTACTCAAAATAGTGCTATGCCTTGAAAACATTATTTCCTTAACTCACTTTAAAGGCATGTCTTGAAATATAATATATATACTTGTACAGAATAAATCCCATGTACAGAAATCATGCTTTATTTCTCAAAAGTAGGCATGTAGTGCAACACAATGCATTTATATATAAATCATGCCTTTATGTAAATCATGCCATGTATATTTAAATCACATATAAATATGGCATCAAATGATTCACAACACAAATCGGAGTCCGACCCATCCCTCAGGTCTGTCCGCAGTTTAAATCAGTCAATCAATGTGATATAACATGTGAGACTCTGTGGTTTATGCAAATAGTATCCTGGATTATGATCATATCCGAAATGAAAGTGATCCCAAGCCACATAGATCTAGATGTGCGGGGCCTCACTGCTGTAACGGGAGGATGGTCAGTCCAATGTCAACCGCCAGCTACGTAACACACGGTACAGCGTACCTCGTGTCACTCAGACACGATACAAAGTACCCCCGTGGACCCGTTCTCACGGCCAGAGTGCCTACCATAGGACTTAGCTCTCACTCCCGTGGAACTCATCAACATCACAGTCAGGGTGCCTAACATAGGTCTTAGCCCTCGCGCCTGTGGAAATATCATACCACGTCTATACCAACCTCATGCGGATATCCTCTCTAGCTATGACACACAGTCACGCAAGGTCTCAGGCATGGGTTTCAACATGTATTACATATCACATACAGTGTGCGTCTTGAGTGCGACTCACAGTCGTCACTCCGCTCAACACTGTTTCACATCATAAAACTCGACTCTAGTGCGAGCACTCTCTAGCAACTAGGTCAATGCATAGTTTATGTATTAAATCAAGTACGAGCAATAGCTCCCAGTACTATGCTATGCACAATATCAAAATCAAGTACGAGCAATAGCTCCCAGTACTATGTCATGTATAAACCATGAAGAATCGAGTACGAGCCACGCTCTAGCACTCTGTCATGCATATATTATTCAAAGCTGAGTACGAGTAAAACTCCAGTACTCTATCATGCATGTCATGAAAATCTAGTGCGTATCAAATCCAGCACTAATATTATGTGGAAAAACACATGAATCCCAGTGCGAGCTGTGCTCTAGCACGATTCATTCTCACATAATATGATAGATGGCTATTTAAAAAGGGATTGTTTATAAAACATCAAAATCAGCACTCAAAGTGTGCTTAAGTCATATCAACCTTAAAATCATTAGCCCATCTATTTATTTTCATGCTAATAACAATTAAACACTCACAATAGCATTTTCCATGCTTTTTGCAACTTCTCACAAAAGTTGACTTTTTGACTAACTAGGGGCAAAATCGTAATTTGCCACTATCGGGTCGCAATAATTATTATTCACTTTCTCTGACCCTCAGAGTTTTTAAGTGAATGCAGAAGCAGTTGAAAATACGTGCAGGTATCTCTAACTACTCGCAAAAGTTCCTTACCTCGGATCACGTCTCGTGACCTCACTTCCTCGGTGCTGCTAATTCCCGCAGTCCGATAAGCTCTCGATGTAAACTCCGGAGCTGTAAATAACCATTCCTCAGGTTAATTATCATTTTCCTACTGTATTACACATTAATACAGTTTAATTTCCCTTAATGGGCCTTAAAATCCTTAATGGGCCTTAACCGTATTAAGCCCGTTTTCCGCTTATTATTTCCCTTCATCAGGGTCTATCGACTCATTGGGCCTATCAATACCCATTGGGCTTTATTCCAAGCTCTTTGGATAGCCCGTATATCATTTACGACAGTTAATTCAAAATTCCAATTATAATTCACTAAATACGGAATTTAATCCGAAATGCGTAATTTAAATCTTAAATACGCAATAATCACATAATTCATCGTAAATGAACTTTACTTACCCGAGAATATGCGATGGTACGTAAATCGAAGTTCGATCGGGCTTCCGTTCGGAATTAATCGTCGAACTGCACAATTTATTATATTTAACTCCGGGTCAATTTCCGATTAAATATAATTTAAATAAATTCATCGGAAATTAAATCGGTCACTTTTGACCTCGTATCGACTTACCCGAAGTCCGGTGAAATCCCGAAAATTTTCCTTTTCCTTTTTCTTTCTTTTTTTCCTCTTTTTCCTCTTTTTCCTCTTTTCTCCTTGGCTGAACCGGTCCGGTCCGGTTCAGCACAGAACCTTCTCCCCTGAACCGCCGACCGGTTCAGGCATCATTTGGCCGTGCCGGCGTATTCCGGCCGGTTCCCGACGCATAACCACCGCCGTTCGGCGCGCCTAAGCCTGGGCAACACTCGGCTGGGCTTGATCGGGACCAATCACCGCCGGTTGCCGCCGGATTCCTTCTTTTCCTCCGCGGCTTCTCCTCTTCGATTCGCCGGCGTCCGGCGTCGGTGGATGGCGTGACCGGTGCCGATGGGTGCGCACGGTCCTGCTCTTCCTTTCCGGCCGCTTGGCTGGCCGTGGGGTGGCCGGTGCTCGCCGTCCGGTGGCCTTCTCCCTCGGTCGGCTTCCACGCGTTTCTCTCTCCCCGATTTCCTCTCCAGATTTCGTTTCCCTTTTTTTTTTTTTTTTTTTATTTATAATATATTTTTATTATAAAATAATAATAAAAATCCCATAAAAATCCCATAAATATCCCATAAATATCTAAAAATATCTCAAAAAATTATATTAAATTCATTTAGTCCGTAAATGAATTTATCAGTCCGATTTTACCTTTTCGGTATATTTTTGGGCTCATTTTTCGAGGCAAAAATTCCGATAAATTCTAATAAATTTATATCTTGATCAATTGGGCTCCAAATTAAATATTTTCCTCGATTTTGATCAAGATTCCTCAATTTCATATTTTTAATGAAATTGTCTTATCATAATTATACCGAATTTCAGTCATTTGACCATTTTACCCCTGCACTCGTTCGGGAATTAACTTAACCCTTATCTCGCTGTTATGTAGCTTACATGCATTTTTAAATTTCTCAAATTGTCGATTGCATGTTAGTAAATACTCTTATTATGATTCAACTATGTAATAAAGTGTTCATACACATAGGAATCATAAGGAACAAGCTACATAAAAATTCGGGTCTGACACTAGATGAGTTGGCATTGTTTGGCCACTTGTCTTCATTTTATTTGCTGCAGAGTAGGTATTTCCACGTCATCAGTCTTTTTGTCCAATTGGTTGTGCGATGTGGCCCAGCATGTGTCTTCCAGAAGGTTGGCACGGTGTCCATCGATCTTATCGTTTCGGAGCAAATAAAATACAGGCACCTGGCATCACGCGTGTCCAGACGACTGGTGACTCGGTCTGCAAATTGGAAGTGGTCCAGTCTCTTTTAGCCCGTTTTCAGCCCAATTTCGACTGAAACGACTGAGTTTCATCCAGATTTAATTTATCTGCACATTAAAGAATTTTAATTAAATAAAGGGGATAATTATTAAAATAAATTAGGGATTTAAATAATTAATTAGGAAATTAAGCACAAATAATTCTATTAAAAATAGAATTATCACAACCCCATCCCTACCAGAGGTTCGGCCTCCACCTCTCTGCTTCGTCCTCTTCCGCTTCGGTTTACACCCCTGTTATGGCCTCTTCATTCGGTTTTTGATATCACACATGACATCGGTACAATGGTGGCCTTTCTGCTCTCACAGCCGCCTTCAGCTTCGGGACCAGCCTACAATCGCCCACGATTTCGCGTCCCCCCTTACTCTTCTCCACAGATCCTCATCAGTAGCGAAGACTGTCGTTATAAGTTGTTTATTTTTCACAATCATTCATCAGAAAAGCGTTCTTCTGCGCTAAAGGTATACCCAGTATAGACATTTATTTTAGTATCTAAATTTTGAAAATGCAGTAATGTATACAAAATGTGTCTAGAAAATGTGAACATGAAAATTTTTTTGTAAAAAAAACTACAATGCTGATTAATTGAAGAAGCATTTACCATTATTTTTACTTTACATTGTTACCATGGAAATTAAATTAAATAGGAGGATTTATGGATTTTGATCTATTATCGACTCGTAACCCAACCAAATGTGTGGTAAAAAAGGTCGTTACAACATATCATATCCATCCTCCATTGAACCTCATTTATTATGATTCGTTTAATTCGAATCCATATCACCTGGCAACATATCTCGGTATGAAAACTAGTTCCATCATCCCCTAACTTCTCATTTCACATAGGCATATTAGGGCTGTCAATGATTTCCTGCTCTGATAATTCATCATCATATGCATTACAACCACGTTTAATTTTCATCTTGGCATGCTTTTGGACACCACTATCTGTATGGTTGGATTTTACATATTCTTGTACGGGACAGCTTTCGATGTGACCTTGAAGAGCATTCAAGATAGAATTTTTTTTTTTCATATTTAACCTTCTTTAATATTTTTTTAATTTTTATTAGTTTCTAAATTAAGCCAAGCATATGGACTCATTATAAAATTTGGTAAAATTCACTATATTTTTTCACTTTTATTTTTTTATTTTTGATAATGTCAGTACAAATATTCTTAAGTTTTCAATTAATGTGAAATTTGAAATAAATTATTTTATTATGATTATTATTCTTAATTTTCACTTGAATTTAATAGATCAAATAACTTAAATAATAATTTAAAATAAAAAACCAGAGTAGAACATAATAATTAAAAATAATAATATCGAAAAATTAAAAGATTTTCATTTAGTTCTTTCTTCTTCTTTTTCCTTTTTTTCTTTCTTTCTTTCTCTTCTTCTTCTTTTCTTTCTTTCTTCTCTTTCCTTCTTTTCTTCTATCCTTTTTCTCCCTCTCGTTAGCATAAAATCCAAATCCTATAATACCCCTAGCAATTAATAAAATTCCTTTCTTATCCTTTTTAAGACAACTGTCAAGTGGAGAATCTTTATAGGATTCTATTCGAATGCATAGAAGATTAAAATAACATAAAAATGGTAAGTTAAAAAAATGCTTCAATGCAATTAAACATGTAAATAATTAAAGTAAATTTCATAAAAGAGGTTTTCTTTCTATTACATGTTGAATTTGCTAGGACAAAAAGAATTCATCTAAAACAACTTATTGAAAATTTGCTATAAAAAGTTCGATAACTACAACATGTACAATCAAGAAATAAATAGAAAAAATCACTCAAAAAATAAATAGAGAAATTACAAATATAATGGTTGATGAATAATTAAACTAAAAGTTTGAAAATTTATTCAATCTAACACCCAAATCATCATTTTTATTCCCATGGTTTATATCTTAATAATATTAGTTAAATGCTAAAAGTAGTATGTCAAACCTTATATTTATTTTAGTTTGGATAAAATATAAGATAATAAGAAATTAAAAAGTAGTGAAATAGCAAAATTAATTATTAAACTTTTTATGTCAATATAAAAGAAAAAAGAATACTCACATTAAATAACTAAAAAAAACCCTCATGGGATGTAAAAGTAAAAGAGAAATAAGGAAAATTATGAATATATATATATATGCACACCTTTTTTTGGTAATTTTTTTCACGACCCGAAATGTAAACTTTTTAGTAATTTATTGCGGAAGTGTAAAAATGTGAGCTAAATTTTTTTTTTTCATTTTTCTTTCCACAGATTGTTTGTTATGTGAGTACATTCATAATTATTTCTAGGTCTCAAACTACCTAGCTTGGTTTAAGGTTATGAACCTAATGTCTCAGTCTAACTTCTTATTAACTTTTAAAATCATTTCTTAATTTAATAGACATCCCGACACATACACTGTAAAGTAACTGTCTGAAAAAGTACAATTAAATAGTATAAGAAATTGTACCGTTATGAGCTATGAAATCTCGAAGCGTTTACTTCGAAGATGATACCGATATCATGGTCAATACAACTCTGGTCTGAACCTATGATGGAAAGAAGAAGGGGTGAGCTTTGGAAAAGCTCAGTAAGTAAACCACACAAGCACAAAGGTAATAACCTACATGATACTGAATTTCTAATGCATGACTAACGTATTTCCATTAGATCATTCTTTTTTATTTCTTATCCGAATCACAATCTGATACTTATCCCTAACATACGTTATCCCAAACATACTTTGCAGTTCCAAACTTATTGATGACCACACTTCTCTTTGGATTTTTGGATTAGACTGCTATCTAGACGCTGTCAAGTTTTTCAGGTAGGTAGGTATTTTAAAATACCTTAATTAGTCATCAAACCTGACCACTCGAACTAGTGATAGTTATAGGGGTTCTGTAAGACCCGTAAATAAACATGTAACCATTATGATTTTGTGATGTATGGACAAGTCGCAAATTTTATAAATTATGAGGAATGGATGTTTGAAGTTGTAAATGTGGATGAAATGTAAAATGGATGGTTAAGTAAATTAAATACAAATGTAACAGTGATTTTGGGATGAAAGTTGCAGCAGAACTGTTTCTGGAAAGGAGCAGATCAATCTCTTTGGCAATATAGATCGATCTCATAGGTTGAATATGCGAAAATAAGGTATCTGCAAGCGACAGATCGATCCCTTAGCAAGAGCAGATCGATCCCTCGATGATGCAGATCGATCTTGAGCAAGATTTCCATAAGGCTCGGGCAAGGCCAGATCAATCTCCTTAAGGTTTTGAGTAATGTAGATCGATTTCATGCTTAGGGGCAGATCGATCTCATTTAGCCTAAAAGGTCAGTTTCAAGGAGAAAAGTGCAGGGGAGATCGATCTCATGTAGTTGGCAGATCGATCTCTATGAGCCAATTCTATAAATACAGGGTTCTGCACTTCAGTTTTTCCTGAGAAACACTATTCCATTCAAGAAACCAAGCTAAACCTAACCTTTCAACACTAGGAAACTTCAGTTTACAATCAGTTTTGAGTGAGTTTCAGTTAAGCAAAGTTGTTCTTGGTAAAGAGGAGAACAACATACTTGGAAACAAGAAGTTGGAATCAAAGATTGAAACAACAAGAAGGATTTTACCAAATTTGGTAAAAATGAGGAAAATTTCAGCTAGGTAAGATTCAATACACCACTTTGATATATGTTAATATAGGTGTATTGGTGAGTTAATTGGTATAGGTATAATTTGTTAAAAATAAAAGGATCATGAAAAATGTACATGACCTAGCTATTGGCATGAAAGTGAGAAAATGAGGAGGAAGTTGAGTAAACATGAATTAAATAATGGAATATGCATGTGTGGAAGATTTTAAGGTATTTTTATGAAATGCATAAATTTAAAATGAGCAGCAGTGAAGATAGATATAGGGAAAATAAATAGAAGAAAGTGATGAAATATATGTATTGAATTGGGATTTGGCAAATGAAGCAAGTATATATTACGGTATACTAACAGAGATAATTATAACAGCTTCAGAAATCACAGTGGAAGCTGATCGGACTGTGAGAGTGAGCAACACCGAGGAAGTGAGGTTACGTGACGTGATTCGAGGTAAGAGAATTTCGTGAGTAGCTAGAGATAGCTACACGTATTTTGAATAGAATTTTGATATTATATCCTATATGAATTCCCATGTATAGGCATGTTGTTGTGATAGGGACTAAGAGGATAATTGTGATTTTATCCAAAAATAGGGTGAAAAAGCCTTAGAAGCATGTTGTGAGTAAGATTCATAGTTGCATGATAGATAGGCTAATGTTTTCATGTATATGCAAAAATAGCACGCTTGAGTGCCAGTTTGATTTAAGTTGGGTGAATTATGATTTGAATAAACCATCTATCGGGTTTTGTGAGAAAACCATGAGTGCTAGAGAATACTCGCACTATATTTTGAGATATGCATCACATAGTACTTGACTGTATTCTCGTACTAGAATCTAAATGTGATTTATGCATGTTAGAGTACTGGGAGCATGCTCTACTCAGATTTATTGTTTGATGCATTATAGTGTATTGGGAGCTTTGCTCATACTCAATTTTATATGATAAAGTTCTAGGAGCTTAGCTCGTACTCAATTTTCATTGATTATATATTATAGAGTATTGGGAGCTCTGCTTGTACTCATGTTTTTACATGACATAGTGCTGAGAGCATTACTAACACTAGAGTTATGTTATTGTAATACGGTCGTGTTGGGAGTTTACTCGCATGTACCAATTTTGAAAGAAAGCATGAAACAGCCGTGTTAGGAGCTTGTGCTGACTGTGTGTCACACCGATATTATATGCCCACGGGTACAATATTTTGAGATATGGTCGAGGACTATCGAAAATAGAACCAATGGTATGAAGACTAAGACTCATGGCGAGCATCCCGATTATGAGGTATATCCAAGGTATGAGGACTAAAACTCATGGCGAGCTTCCCACCTTGAGATAGGGTTCAAGGAGTACTGTGTACCGTGTATGTCACATGGAGTACGCTATACCGTGAGCACTTGAATGTACTATGATAGGACTGGTTAGCAGTGGGAGCGGGATCCAGTGGGATCTGGTGTGCTCCGGGATCAGGTCCTCAGTTGAGAGCTGACGGTAAAGATTTGACCCACCTCCCATTACAGCAATTGTGAGACCCTGCACATCGAGTACTGTGTAGCCTGGGATCACGAAAAATGAGTTATGATCATAATCTCAGAACATGTAGTCACCTATCTCAATTTTCTTTTCATGCAATGTAAATTGATATTTCTTGAATGAATTATCACATGGTTTTATAACATGAACATGTGAATTTATATGTGAAGCCCAGATTTTCATGTTTTTAAACATGATGAATGCCATATTATTTTGATTTAATTGAATGGCATGATAAATGTGAGATTTATGAAATTACATGAGAAATGCAGTGTTATGAATAAAATGTTGAGGTTATTAAACCAGTATATTTCTAGTTTTATAACTGATGTTTTGTATCTATATACATACTGCATAAAGACTTTAAGTAAGATGCATGCTTTAGATATGAATAGACAAGGAAATGATATCAAGGCATGAGCATAGCATTTTATAGATAATGTGGTTATCTACTTGCTTGCCTGATTTTCTTACTGAGCTGTGAGCTCACCCCCTTATTGTTTCCCTCTTTACAGAGTATCCACAGTAGGTGGACACGGCTGAGAATTGGTAGACTTTGATCCGCTGCCTATCCATCTTACAAGAGGTATACACACTTGACATTTTGTACTGAACATTGTAAAAGCATAGTTATGTAAACGAATGTACCGTCGGGGCTGTATATGTACAAATAATTGTATTTATGTATAAGAGTTTATGTTATAGAAAAGAATATTAAATTCTATATATGTTATGAATAAATGTGAATGAGTGACTAATATCGAATCACAACCCAACGTTTGACGTGAGTAATGACAGAAGGAAATGTAAGTAAAATGAGAAAAAAATTATGGTGATTTTAATAGGTCGTGTGTGAGAGAAGGGCGTGACAAAATGGTATCAGAGCATTATTGGTCTGATGTGAATCGATATTAGTAATTAGGAAAGTGTACATCCCCATAATGTTGTGCTTTGTTCAGTTACAATTGTGTATACGAGATGGAAATTAGACTAATTAATGGTTATAAATGCAGGGATTTGCTATTATGATTAATACTCATCGTGGTAGAGAGGCTAGAGGTACGGCTCGAGGCCATGGATGTAGGCCAGAGACCCGAGATGAGACTACAGGTCCCACTGAGGTACTAAAGAGTATTGAGGCACGTTTCGAAAGATTAGAGCATCGCATAGGGACTATAGTGGATATACTGGAACAGACTATGCTAGGAGGATAGGGATAGGATATAGAGACTGCCCCTGGAGAGGCAGCTGCACCTGGTACGCCTGCACAGCCAGCTCATGTGCCACAATCTACAGATACACCTATACCCCCACCAATTCAGGATACGTCATCTTATGTTGCTCCATGACAGAGCGATAATGTTTTGGGGTATGGTTGTGACCTTGATAGACTCCGACAATTCCAGAAACTTGGATATCCAACTTTTCGTAAGATTAAGAACCCAGTTTTGACGGAGGAGTGGACAAGAGAAATGGAGAAGTTGTACGGATTCTTTGAATGTATGACTTCAGAGATAGTCACATTTGTTGCGTTCCTACTAAAGGAGACAGTAAAGCATTGGTGGAAGTCCACCCGACCCATATTAAGAGCTCGACATACATAGATCAGTTAGGAGGTATTTCTAGATGCCTTAAGGAGAAGACTGTTAGATCTCCTGCATACCCAGCTATAGCTCCAGCTAGAGGAGTAGTGATTGGAGGATCAAGGCCTACCACTGAACAGTGCAGTAGATGTGGTAGATTCCATGGAGGTAGACCTTGTCCTGTTTCTAGCGAATTATGCTTCAAATGTGGGAAACCAAGACACATGTCCAGAGTTTGTCAAGAGGTGATAAAGATTACCCCACAGAAGGGTAAGGAACCTGAGAGAGCTCTAGCTGATATATCTATGTCAAGGCGGAGAGTGATGACAGACGAGAAGGGAAGCAGGTCATTGGACGAGGGCGAGTACATGCCTTGGACCAGGGGACAGTCGATGTTTCATCGGATGTGATTAGAGGTAACATCTTGATATATGATTTAGAAGCACATGTTTTGATTGATCCTCGTGCCATGCATTCATTTGTATCGCCTTCATTTTCATGTAAGTTAGAAAAGCATGTAGAGCGTACACCCTTGAGTAGGATGATGTTGATTAGTACGCCTATGGATAATAGTCAACTAGTGGAATATGTATTAAATGATTATAAGTTAAGATTAGGGGAAAAGGACATGACAGCCAATCTATTACTGTTAAGTGTGAGTGATTTTGATGTAATCTTAGGAATGGATTGGTTATCTGCAAACCATGCTGTTTTAGATTGTTATGCTAAGACAGTTATGTTTCCTAACCTTGAAAAGTATGTTGTAAAGTTTGATAAAAAGATATGAAAGTAGTAGTTATAGTTACCATAAATAATGTACTATGCTGACTAAGAAATGGATGTACTAAAGGTTTTATTGCGTACGTGGTTGATACGGATAAGGTACATCTAGAGTTGGCAAATATTCTTGTGGTTAGTGAATTCCTAAATGTCTTTCTGGATTGATTGTTAGGGTTGCCACCAGACAGAGAGATGGAGTTCTGTATAGATTTGGTGCCTGGTACTGAACCTATATCGAAACCACCATATCGCATGGCTTTAGTTGAGATAGAATAGCTCAAGAGGCAATTATAAGAATTGTTGGATAGGGGGTTTATCAGACCGAGTGTTTCACCTTAGGGAGCACCGATTTTGTTTGTAAGGAAGAAGGATGGAAGCCTCCGATTATGTATAGATTACTGATTATTAAATAAGGCGACCATCAAGAATAGGTATCCCCTTGCACGTATTAATGATTTGTTGGATCAACTTCGGGGAGCGCAGGTCTTTTCAAAGATTGATCTGAGGTCTGGGTATCATCAGTTGAGAGTTTACGGTGGAGATGTGCCTAAGACAACGTTTAGGACTCGATATGGCCATTATGAGTTTTTGGTTATGCTATTCGGACTGACGAATGCTCCCGCAGCTTTCATGGCTTTGATGAACGATGTGTTCAAGCCATATTTGGATCAATTTGTTATCATCTTCATAGATGACATCTTGGGATATTCTAAATCCAAGGAAGAGCATGAGAAGCACCTCAGGATTGTGTTACAGACCCTACGAGAGCAGAAATTGTATGCTAAACTCAATAAGTGTGATTTTTGGTTGTCACATATCTCATTTTTTGGACACGTGTCAAAGGATGGTGTATCAGTAGATCTATCCAAGATTGAGGCTGTAGTTCAATGGGAACAGCTGAGGACAGTTACCGAGATCAGAAGTTTCTTGGGTTTAGTAGGGTATTATCGGAGATTCGTTGAAGGATTTTCGAAGTTAGCTGCTCCATTGACACATCTCACTCGGAAGAGTGTAGCTTTTGTGTGGGATGAAGATTGTGAGAAGAGTTTTCAGGAGTTGAAGAGTCGATTGACCACCGCTTCGATTCTCACTATCCCTACCATCTCAAGAGGATTTTCAGTATATACCGATACTCTGGGTTCATTAGCAGAGTTATATGTACGTGAGGTAGTGAGGTTACATGGTATTCCAGTGAGCATTGTTTCAAATAGGGATTCCCGCTTCACTTCCTACTTTTGGGAATATTTTTAGGAAGCCATAGGAACCCAGTAGAGTTTGAGCACCGCTTTTCATCATCAGACAGATGGTCAGTCAGAAAGGACTATGCAGACTCTGGAGGATATGTTGAGAGCGTGTGTGCTGGATTTTAGAGGCTCTTAGGATGATCATTTGCCACTAGCCGAATTCGCCTACAACAACAGTTATCATACAAGTATCAGGATGGCACCATATGAGGCTTTGTATGGCTGTAGATGTCGTTCCCCTATCAGATGGGAAGAAGTGGGTGACAGAAAGATTTTTTTCTTCTGATTTGGGTACACAATCCTCTGAGGATGTCCAATTAATTGTTGAGAGACTGAGGACAACTCAGAGTAGACAAAAGAGTTATGCTGACAAGAGACGGAGACCACTCGAGTTCGCAGTTGGTGAGTCAGTATTTCTGAAGGTTTCTCCTTCCAAAGGTATAACGAGATTTGATAAGAGAGGTAAGTTAAGTCCTTGCTACATTGGACCCTTTGAGATACTGGACAGAGTGGGAGATAAGGCATATAGATTGGCTTTGCCATCGAAATTATCGGGAGTGCATAATGTCTTCTACATTTCGATGTTAAGGAAGTATCATCCAGATCCAAATCATGTGATTCGGTATGAGCCATTGGAGCTCAAAGATGATTTGACATATATAGAGAAACCAATACGGATACTGGATCGAAAGGAGAAAGTCTTGAGGAACAAGACCATCGGGTTAGTAAAGATTCTCTGGCAACATCACACTTCAGAGGAAGCTACTTGGGAGCTAGAGAGTTTGATGCAAGAGAAATACCCCCAGTTGTTTGTAGAATAACTTGGTTCTAATTTGGAGGACCAAATTTCTTAAGGCGGGGAGGATTGTAAGACCCGTAAATTAACATGTAACCATTATGATTTTGTGATGTATGGGTAAGTCACAAATTTTATAAATTGTAAGGAATGGATATTTGAAGTTGTAAATGTGGATGAAATGTAAAATGGATGGTTAAGTAAATTAAATACCAATGTAACAGTGATTTTGGGATGAAAGTTGCAGTAGAACTGCTTCTGGAAAGGAGCAGATCGATCTCCTTGGCAATATAGATCGATCTCATATGTTGAATATGCGAAAATAAGGTATCTGCAAGGGACAAATTGATCCCTTAGCAAGAGTAGATCGATCTTGAGTAAGATTTGGCTGAAGCAGATCGATTTCATAAGGCTCGGGTTGTAACAAATCGATCTCATTTCAAGGCCAGATCAATCTCCTTAAGGTTCTGAGTAGTGCAGATCGATCTCATTTGGCCTGAAAGGTCGATTTCAAGGGGAAAAGTGCAGGGGAGATAGATGTAAGACCCTTAAATTCATAAGTACATACATGTATATGCTATATGAGGCATAAAAGATGTAAAGTCCATAAATTCAATGTACACACTTGTAATATGAGTTTGTGATGTACGTACAAGTTTCATTACATATGAATAAGAAGAAATGGACTTTTATATGTAAGGAATGAGAATATATGGAATTTTGGGTAGTGTGGTAAAATGGAAGGAAGTTGCATAAGTCTTTATACTTCCATTTGGTGTTGTATTGTATACCTTTGGTTATACAATGAATGCGCACAAGTTTTAATGTATACAAAGTATGAATGGAAGTCATTTTCAAGCCTTAAAGGTGTTGGATGAGAAAATGACTATGGCAGCAAAATGTATGAAGTTTGGTGTAAGTTACTATAGAAAACTGCAGTAAAATCTAGAAATATGAATGAGAGATCGATCTCATGGGATGAGAGATTGATCTGGAAGAGCACAAAATTCTCTTGTTCGAGTAAAGGAATAGGGGTAGATCGATCTCCAATGGGGCCAGATCGATCTGCTAAGCATTCTATGAAGAAGGAATCGATCCCTAGAGGGCCAGATTGATTTCCTTAGAGAAGATCAACTGACTTAGAGAAGATCAATCTCATGCTTGGTAGCAGATCGATCTCATTAAGTTTGAAAAGTCAATTTCGTGAAGAAAAAGTGCAGGGCAGATAGATCTCATTGGAGAGTAGATCGATCTCATAAAACAATTCTATAAATACTAGACTTCTGCATTTCAGTTTGCATGAGAAAAACTATTCCATTCAAAAGCAAAAGTGTAACCTAACATTTCTAAGCTAGAAAACTTCAGTTTGTGATCAGTTTTAAGTGAGATATAGTTGAGCAAAGTTGTTCTTGGCAAATAGGAGAACAACTTACTTGGAAACAAGAGATTGAAATCAAGGATTTCAAGAGCAAAGAGGATTTGTACCAATTTCTAGAAAAAGGAAGGAAATCTCAACTAGGTAAGATTTAATGCACCAAGTTGATATATGTTAAACTAGGTGTATTGATGAGTTTATTGGTATATATATGAATTGTTGGAAATAAAAGGATCATGAAAAAGAGCATGACCTAGCTTTTGACATGAAAATGATATGCTAAGTTGAGATTTGACAAATGAAATGATTATATTACGATGTACTAACGCGAATAACTATAACAGCTTCGAAGAATCACATTGGAAGATGATCGGACGACAAGAGTGAGCAGAATCGAGGAAGAGAGGTCACTTGACGTGATCCGAGGTAAGGGAATTTCATGAGTAGCTAGAGATGGCTCCACGTATTTTGAACAGAGTTTTGATACTATATGCTATATGAACTTATATGAATAGGCATGATATTGTGATAGAAACCAAAGAGGATAAGTGTATTTTATCCAAAACTAGGGTGAAATTACCTTAGAAGCATGTTGTGACCAAAATTATGAGTTGCATGATAGAATGGCAATTGTTTTCATTTATATGAGAAAACATGCACATTTGAGTGCTTATTTGATTTGAATAGTCATCTATCTGGTTTTGTGTAAAAACCGTAAGTGCTAGAGATTACTTGCACTATATTTTGAGATATGCATCACATAATACTTGAGTGTTTACTCGTACTAGATTTTTAATGTGAATTATGCATGTTAGAGTATTGGGAGCTATGCTCATACTCATGTTTTTAAATAACCTAGTGTTGGGAGCATTGCTCACACTAGAGATTATGATACTGTGCTATAGTCGTTTTGGGAGTTTTACTCACACGTACCAATTTTGTAAAGAGCATGAAATAGTCGTGTTGGGAGCCTGTGTGTCGCACTGATATATATATATATATATTTATATATGCTTACACGTGCATTATTTTAAGATATGGCAAAGGGCTATCGAAATAACCCATAGGTGTGAGGACTAAGACTCATGACGAGCATCCTAACTATGAGGTAGACCCGCAGTATGTGGACTAAGACTCATGGCGAGCATCCTGACTACGAGGCATATCCAAGGTGTGAGGACTAAGACTCATGGCGAGCATCCTACCTTGAGATAGGGTCCATGGAGTACTGTGTACCATGTATGTCACATGGAGTATGTTGTATCGTGAGTACACGATGAGAGTGAGTTGTGAGCTGACGGCTAGGATTTGACCCACCTCCCGTTACAACAATTGTGAGACCCCGCACATCGAGTATTGTGTAGCCTAGAATCATGGAAATTGAGTTATGATCATACACTTGGAACATGTAGTCGCCTATCTCCGTTTTCTTTTCATGCTATGTATATTGAGATTTCTTGAATGAATTACCACATGGTTTATGACATAAACATGTGAGTTTGTGAATTGTGAAAAGGGTAACCCGAGGGATGGGTGAGGCCCAGTTTTCCATGTTTTCAAAACATGATGAATGCCATATGATTTTGATTTAAACACATGGCATGATAAATGAGATTTATGAAATTACATGGGAAATACAGTGTTATGCATATAATGTTGAGGTTGTTTAATTAGCATATTACGAGTTTTATAATGATATTTTGTATCGATATATATATATATATTGCATAATGATTTGAGAGAGATACATGTTATAGATACAGATAGGGTAAGGAAACGATTTCGAGCCATAAGCATAGTATTTTGTAGATAGTGCAATTATTTACTTGCTTGCCTGATTTCCTTACTGAGCCGTGAGCTCACCCCCTTATTATTTCCCCTTTTTCAGAGCATCCATAGTAAGTGGACACGGCTGAGGACTGATATTCCCCGATATCCGCTACAGATCCATTTTGTAAGAGATATACATACTTGGTATTTTGTACTGAACAATGTATAAGCACAACTATGTAAATTAATGTACAGTCGGGATGTATATGTATAGATAAATGTATTAATGTATAAGAGTTTGTATTATAGAAAAGAATATTAAATTCTATATATGTTATAGATGATTGTGAATGGGTAACTAATATCAAATCACAGCCCAACGTTTGATGTGAGAGATGACAGAAGAAGAGGTAAGTGAAATGTGAAAAAATTGTGGTGAATAAGGTAGGTCGCGTGTGGGGAAGGGCGTGACAATCGATCTCATGTAGTTGGTAGATCGATCTCTATGAGCCAATTCTATAAATACAGGGTTCTGCACTTCAGTTTTTCCCGAGAAACACTATTCCATTTAAGAAACCAAGCTAAACCTAACCTTTCAACACTAGGAAACTTCAGTTTACAATCAATTTTGAGTGAGTTTCAGTTAAGCAAAGTTGTTCTTGGTAAAGAAGAGAACAACATACTTGGAAACAAGAAGTTGGAATCAAAGATTGAAACAACAAGAAGGATTTTGCCAAATTTGGTGAAAATGAGGAAAATTTCAGCTAAGTAAGATTCAATACACCACTTTGATATATGTTAATCTAGGCGTATTGGTGAGTTAATTGGTATAAATTGTTGAAAACAAAAGGATCATGGAAAATGTACATGACCTAGCTATTAGCATGAAAGTGAGAAAATGAGGAGGAAGTTGAGTAAACATGAATTAAATAATGGAATATGCATGAATGAAAGATTTTAAGATATTTTTATGAAATGCATAAATTTAAAATGAGGAGAAGTGAAGATAGATATAGGGAAAATATGGTATAATACCATAATAGAAGAAAGTGATGAAATCTATGTATTGAATTGGGATTTGGTAAATGAAGCAAGTACATATTACGATATACTAACAAAGATAATTATAACAGCTTCGAAAATCACAGTGGAAGCTGATCGGACTGCGAGAGTGAGTAGTGTCACGCCCTTCCCCCACACACGACCTACCAAATTCACCACAAGATTTTCGCATTTTACTTACCTTTCCTTCTGTCATCTCTATACACCATTTAGTTGGGCTGTGATTCGATATTAGTCACCCATTCACACTTATTCACAACATATATAGAATTTAATGTTCTTTTCTATAATAATAACTCTCTACATAAATACAACTATTTGTACATATACATCCTGACTGTACATCAGTTTACATAACTATGATTTTACATTGTTCAGTACAAAATGTTCGAGTGTGTATACCTCTTGTAAGATTGATATGCAGCGGATCATGGAATATCAGTCCTCAGCCGTGTCCACCTACTGTGGATGCTCTGAAAAGAGGGAAATAATAAGGGGGTAAGCTCACAACTCAGTAAGGAAATCAGGCAAGCAAGTATATAACCACACTATCTACAAAGTACCATGCTTATGCCTCGAAATCATTTCCTTACCTCATCTGTATCTACAGCATGCATCTCTCTCAAATCTTTATGCAATATATATATAGATACAAAACATCAGTTATAAAACTGGAAATATACTGGTTTAACAATCTCAGCATTATATGCATAAATACTACACTTCTCATGTCATTTCATAAATCTCATAGTTATCATGCCATTCATTTAAATCAAATCATATGGCATTCATCATGTTTAAAAACATGAAAATCTGGGCCTCACCCATCCCTCAGGTTACCCTTTTCACAATTCACAAATTCACATGTTCATATTGTAAAACCATGTGATAATTTATTCAAGAAATCATAATGTTCATAGCATGAAAAGAAAACAGAGATAGGCGACTACATGTTCCGAGTGTATGATCATAACTCATTTTTCGTGATCCCAGGCTACACAGTACTCGATGTGCGAGGTCTCACAATTGCTGTAACGAGAGGTGGGTCAAATCTCTACCGTAAGCTCTCTACTCAACTGAGGACCTGATCCCGGAGCACACCAGATCCCACTGGATCCCGCTCCCACTGCTAACCAGTCCTATCCAAGTACATCAAGTACTCACGGTACAACGTACCCCATGTGACATACACGGTACACAGTACTCCATGGACCCTATCTCAAGGTGGGATGCTCGCCATGAGTCTTAGTCCTCAGCCCTTGGATATACCTCATAGTTGGGATGCTCGCCATGAGTCTTAGGCCTTATAATCTGGGTAAAAATTTCGATAGCCCTCGGCTTTATCTTAAAATATTGCACGTGTGAGCATATATATATTGGTGTGACATACAGTCAGTATAGGCTCCCAACACGACTGTTTCATGCTCTTTTCAAAACTAGTACGTACGAGTAAAACTCCCAACATGACCATATCACAATGATATAACTCTAGTGCGAGCAATGCTCCTAGCACTATGTCATATAAAACTCGAGTATGAGCAAAGCTCCCAATACTCAATGATGTATAATATATATAAAAACTGAGTACGAGCTAAACTCCCAGTACTCTATCATGTAAAACTGAGTATGAGCATAGCTCCTAATACTCCATGATGTATAATATATATAAAAACTGAGTACGAGCTAAGCTCCCAGTACTCTATCATGCATAAATCGTATTAAAATCTAGTACGAGTAAACACTCAAGTACTATGTGATGCATATCTCAAAATACAATGCGAGTATTCTCTAGCACTTATGGTTTTCACACAAAACCAGATAGATGGCATATTCAAATCGCAATTCACCCAAGTAAATCAAATACGCACTAACATGTACGATTTTCGCATATTCATGAAAACAATTATCATTCTATCATGCAACCATGTATTTTAGTCACAACATGCTTCTAAGGTATTTTCACCCTAGTTTTGGATAAAACACGCTTATCCTCATTATTCTCAATCATCATAATATGCCTATTCAAGGGATTTCATTTAGCATATAATATCAAAATGCTATTCAAGATACGTGTAGCCAAATCTAGCTACTCACGAAATTCCCTTACCTCATATCACATCAAGTGACCTCACTTCCTCGGTTCTGCTCACTCTCGCAGTCCAATCAGCTTCCAATGTGATTTTTGAAGCTGTTATACGTATTTATGTTAGTATATCGTATTATACTCGTTTCATTTGCCAAATCTCAATTCCATGCATCAATCTCATTATTTTCTCCCAATATGGTATTATACCACATTTTCTATATAGCTATATTTATTTCTCCTTATTTCCAATATATGCATTTTATAAGATTAATTTATAATCTTCCCTACATGCATATTCCATCATCAAATTCATGTTAACACCATTTCCTCATCATTTTCCAATTTTCACACCAATAGCTAGGTTATACTCATTTTTCATGATTCTTTCATTTCCAACAATTCATACATATACCAATAAACTCATCAACACACCTATTTTAACATATATCAACTTGGTGCATTAAATCTTACCTAGCTGAGATTTCCTTCCTTTTTCACCAAATTTGTCAGACCCGGATTTTTTGTAGCTTGTTCCTTATGATTCCTATGTGTATGAACACTTTATTACATAGTTGAATCATAAGAAGAGTATTTACTAACATGCAATTGACAATTTGAGAAATTAAAAATGCATGTAAGCTACATAACAGCAAGATAAGGGTTAAGTTAATTCCCGAATGAGTGCAGGGGTAAAACGATCAAATGACTGAAATTCGATATAATTTCAATAAGACAATTTCATTAAAAATATGAAATTGAGGAATCTTGATCAAAATCGAGGAAAATATTTAATTTCGAGCCCAATTGATCAAGATATAAATTTATTAGAATTTATAAGAATTTTCGCCTCGAAAAATGAGGCTGAAAATATTAGAAAAATATACCGAAAAGGTAAAATCGGATTGATAAATTCATTTACAGATTAAATGAATTTAATATGATTTTTTGAGATATTTTTAGATATTTTGGGGTATTTTTAGGATTATTATTATTATTTTTATAATAAAATAATAATAAAAATATATTATAAATAAAAGGAAAAAAAGAAACGGATTGAAATTTATCGGGGAGAGAGAAAG
Organism: Firmiana major; assembly: GCA_033439115.1. Taxonomy (NCBI): domain Eukaryota; kingdom Viridiplantae; phylum Streptophyta; class Magnoliopsida; order Malvales; family Malvaceae; genus Firmiana; species Firmiana major. Next base: position 50,297,365 of record CM065905.1, read on the forward strand.
CTTCAGAGAAACCGAAGCAAACCGACAGAGAGGAAAGGGTGACCAAACAACCACCACCGGCGACCCCAAGGCCAGGCACGCGACCGAAAAAGGAAGCCCAGCACCGTGTGACCTCCCAGCCACCAGGACGCGCCTTACCGACGCCGGACGCCGGCGAATCGAAGGGAAATTACCGCAGAGGAAAAGAAGAGATTCGGCGGCAACCGGCGGTGCTTGGTCCCGATCGAGCCCAGTCGAGTGTTACCCAGGCTGAGGCGCGCCGAACGGCGGTGGTGATGCATCGGTAACCGGTCGAAAGACGCCGGTACGACCAAAGGAAGCCTGAACCGGTCAGCGGTTCAGTGAAGAAGGTTCTGCGATGAACCGGACCGGACCAGTTCAGCCAAGGAAAAAATCTGAAAAAGAAGAAAAAGAAAGAAAAAGGAAAAGGAAAATTTTTGAGATTTCACCGGACTTCAGGTAAGTCGATACGAGGTCAAAAGTGACCGATTTGATTTTCGATAAATTTATTTAAATTATATTTAATCGAAAATTGATCCGGAGTTAAATATATAAAATTATGCAGTTCGCCGATAAATTTCGAATGGAAGCCCGATCGAACTTCGATTTGTGTCTCATTTACGACAATTTATGTGATTATTGCGTATTTAAGATTTATTTTACGCATTTCGGATTAAATTCCGTATTTAGTGAATTATATTCGAAATTTTGAATTAACTATCGTAAATGATATACGGGCTATCCAAAGAGCTTGGAATAAAGCCCAATGGGTATTGATAGGCCCAATGAGTCGATAGACCCTGATGAAGGGAAATAATAAGTGGAAAACGGGCTTAATACGGATTAAGGCCCAATTAAAGTATTTATGCCCATTTAGAGTAAACGGGCACAATTAAGGGAAATAAACTGTATTTAATGTGAAATACAGTAGGAAAAGTGTAATTGACCTGATAAATGGTTATATGCAGCTCCAGAGAGTATTTGAGGAGCAAATCAGACTGCTGAATCGAGCAGCGCAGAGAAAGTGAAATTTCTCGAGTGATTGTAGGTAAGGGACTTTTGTGAGTAGTTAGAGATACCTGCACGTATTTTCGTCTGCTTTTACATTAACTTAAAAACTCTGAGGGTCAGAGAAAGTGAATAATAATTATTACGACCCGATAGTGGCAAATTATGATTTTACCCCTAGTTAGTCAAAAAGTCAACTTTTGTGAAAAGTTGTAAAAAGCATGGAAACCACTATTTTAAGTGTTTTAACTGCTGTTTAGCAGGAGAATAAATAGATGGGCTAATGATTTTAAGGTTGATGTGAATTAAGCACACTTTATAGTGCTGATTTTGATGTTTTGTAAATCATCCTTTTTTTAAAGTGTCATCTATCATATTATGTGAAAATGAATCGTGCTGGAGCACATCTCGCACTGGATTTCATATATTTTCCACATACCTTAGTGCTGAATTTTGATTCGCACAAGATTTCTATGACATGCATGATAGAGTACTGGAGTTATTACTCGTACTCAGTTTTATATGATATATGCATGAGAGAGTGCTGGAGCGATTAGCTCGTACTCGAGTTTTTCATGAGATGCATGACAGAGTGTTGGAGCGTTGCTCGTACTCGATTCTTCATGATTTATACATGACATAATACTGGAGCTATTGCTCGTACTTGATTTGATGACATTGTGCATAGCATGGTACTGGAGCTATTGCTCGTACTTGATTTAATACATGAACTATGCATTAACCTAGTTGCTGGAGGTTTACTCGCACTAGAGTTGAGTTTGTGATGTGAAACAGTGTTTGAGCGGAGTGTCGACTGTGAGTCGTGCATAAAGGCGCGCACTGTATGTAATATATAATACATGTTACAAACCCATGCCGCATCCTTGTGTGACTGAGTGTCACATTATGTGAGAGGGTGGCCGCATGAGGGTATTAGAGATGTGGTATGATATTCCATGGTTTGAGGGCTAAGACCTATGGCAGGCACCCCAACTGTGATGTAGGGTCCACGGAGTACGTTGTACCGTGCGAGTGGCATGGGAGTACAATGTACCATGTGGTGTTGTGGAGTTGAAGAGGATATAGCTGGCGGTTGTGATGGACTGACCCCCCTCCCGTCGTAGCAGTGATGCCCTGCACACTAGGATTCCGTGTAGCTTGGGATCACATGTCGGATATGATCATAGTCCAGGATACTATTTACATTTCATCACAAAGTCTCACAGGATATATCACATTGATTAACTGATTTAAATTGTGGACAGACTGAGGGATGGGTCGGACTCCGATTTTTGTGATGTGAATGATTTAAATGCCATATTTATTGTGATTTAAATATACATGGCATGATTTATCTAAAGGCATGATTTATAGAAAGATGCATTGTTTTGCACTACATGCCTACATTTGAGAAAGAAAGCATGATTTCTGTACATGGGATTTAATCTGTACAAGTATATATATTATATTTAAAGACATGCTTTTAAAGTGAGTTAAGGAAATAATGTTTTCAAGGCATAGCATTATTTTCAGTAGATAGTGTAGATATCTACTTGCTTGCCTGATTTCCTTACTGAGCGCGTTGTATGCTCACCCCCTTTCTTTACATCTCTCTACAGAGCATTAGCAGTAGAGCGAGAGCTATTGAAGGATAGTGTTCCTGAGTCCACCGTTATTTCCTATCGATCGCCAGGTATACAGATTTTGTACGGTTATATATCTAAACATAGAAACAGCACGGTGATGTATATGATATATATTATGGGGAATGTATTTGTGTTAGATTTTATACAATCTTACATATAAAAGCAGTTACAGTCAATAACAGTATATTGACATATATGTATGATAATGGATAATGTGGCAAGCGAGGAATCGGACATCGAATCACAGCCCAACCATTAAAAAGGGGAAAGGTAAGTTAAAAATGCGAAAAATTTGTAGTGATTTTGGTTAAAGTCATGGATCAAGAACGGCTCCTGACAAAATTGGTACAAATCCTCTTTGCTCTTGAAATCATTAATTTCAATCTCTTGTTTCCAAGTATGTTCTTCTCCTCTTTGCCAAGAACAACTTTGCTCAACTATATCACACTCAAAACTGGTTACAAACCGAAGTTTTCTGGGGTAGGAATGTTAGGTTTACCTTTGGTTCTTGAATGAAATAATGTTTCCCGTGAAAACTGAAATGCAGAACCCAATATTTATAGAATTGTCTCTATGAGATCGATCTGCTCTACAAATGAGATCGATCTGCCCCACATTTTTCCACTCGATACCAACCTTTCAGATCTGATGAGATCGATCTACCTCTAAACATGAGATCGATCTATCCAGACAGTAGCTTAAGGAGATCGATCTGCTCCCAGGGTGAGATTGATCTTTTCCAAGTCAGTAGCATTTGGAGATCGATCTGGCCCTTCAGGGTATCGATTCCTCCTACATAGAATGCTTAGCAGATCGATTTGGCCCCATTGGAGATCGATCTGACCTATTCCATCGCTTAAATAAAAGCATTTTTGGCTCTTCCAGATCGATCTTTCCTTCAATGAGATCGATCTGGCATTCATATTTTCCAGATTTTGCTGCAGTTTTCTACAGTAACTCACACCAAACCTCCTAAATTTTGCTGTCATAGTCATTTTCTCATCCAACCATCTTTAAGGCTTAAAAATGACATCCATTCATACTTTATATACATTAAAACTTACGTGCATTCATTGTATAACCAAAGGTATACAATACAAAACCAAATGGAAATACAAAGATTTATGCAACTCATGCAACTTCATTCCATTTTACCACACCACTCAAAACTCAATATATTCACATTCCACTCATGGAAATATCCTTCTTACACTCGCTATACACTTTAAAATTTGTGTGTATTCATTTCACAATCCAATATACACATTACATAATTAAATGGGAATTTACAAAACTTAAGGGTATTACATATGAATTTAAGGGTCTTACAATCCTCCCCACCTTAAGAAATTTGGTCCTCCAAATTAGAACTAAGTTATTCTATAAACAATTGAGGATATTTCTCTCGCATCAAACTCTCTAGCTCCCAAGTAGCTTCCTCTAAAGTGTGATGCTGTCAAAGAATCTTCACTAACTCGATAGTCTTTTTCCTTAAGACCTTCTCCTTTCTATCTAGTATTCGAATTGGTTTCTCTACATATGTCAAATCATCTTTGAGCTCCAATGGCTCATACCGAATCACATGATTTAGATTTGGATGATACTTCCTTAACATCGAAATCTGGAAGACATTATGCACTCCTGATGAATCCAGTGGCAAAGCTAATCTATATGCCTTATCTCCCACTTTGTCTAGTATTTCAAAGGGTCTAATATAGCGAGGACTCAACTTACCTCTCTTCCCAAATCTCGCAATACCCTTGAAAGGAGAAACCTTCTGAAATATTGAATCACCAACTACGAACTCAAGTGGTCTCCGTCTCTTGTCAACATTGCTCTTTTGTCTACTCTGAGATGTCCTCAATCTCTCAACTATTAACCGAAAATCCTCAGAGGCTTATGTAACCAAATCATGAGCAAATATCTTTCTGTCACCCACTTCTTTCCAACCGATAGGGGAACGACATCTATAGCCATACAAAGCCTCATACGGTGTCATCCCGATACTCGCATGATAATTGTTGTTGTAGGCGAATTCGACTAGTGGTAAATGATCATCCAAGGAGCCTCTAAAATCTAGTACACATGCTCTCAACATATCCTCCAAAGTCTGTATAGCCCTCTCTGACTGACTATCTGTCTGAGGATGATAAGCAGTGCTCAGACTCAACTAGGTTCCCATGGCTTCCTGAAAATGTTCCCAAAAGTGAGAAGTGAAGCGAGAATCCCTATCAGAAACAATGCTCACTGGAATACCATGTAACCTCACTACCTCGCGTACATACAACTCTACCAATGAACTCAGAGTATCGATAGCTCTCATAGCTAGAAAGTGGCTGACTTTGTCAGTCTATCAACTATCATCCATATAGCATCGTGATTCCTCTGGGTCCTCAGTAAACCCATCACGAAATCCATGGTGATATGTTCCCATTTCCATGTCGGTATAGGTAGAGGTTGTAATAACCCTGTAGGTTTCTGATGCTCTACCTTCACTTGTTGACATACGAGACATCTTGCCACGAAATCCGCCACATCTCTCTTCAGACCTGACCACCAGTACACTTTCTGAAGATTTTGGTACATCTTATTACTCCTCGGATGTAGCGTGTATCTAGACAAATAAGCTTCATCTAGACAAATAAGCTTCTAATAATATCAATCTCTTGAGCTCTGGGTCCTCGGGAACACACAATCTACCTCTAAACCTCATAAGTCCATCAGAACTTAACTCAAAATCAATCACTGTGCCCTTCTGTATCTGACTACTCACGTCAATGCAATACGGATCAATTTGTTGAGCCTGTCTAATCCTGTCCAACAAATCCGACTCCAAGCGTAGACTAGCAATCACACAGTCCATATTCATGTTAGAAGGCACAACTCCCAAACTGAGGCTAGCAAACTACTCTAGTAACTCATGTTCCCTAACCATCATATACGATACCATCCCAAGGCTCTTTCTACTCAAAGCATCAACTACAACGTTAGCCTTACCCGGATGATAAAGTATCTCGCAATCATAGTCCTTTAGAAGCTCTAGCCATCTTCTCTGTCTCATGTTCAATTCTTTCTGTGAGAATAGATATTTAAGGTTCTTGTGGTCGGTAAAAATTTGGAATTTCTCTCTATATAAATAGTGGCGCCTTACCTTCAACGTAAATAGTACTGCAACTAACTCCAAATCATGGGTTGGATAGTTCTTCTCATGATCCTTTAATTGTCTGGATCCATAAGCAACTACCTTCCCATCTTGCATCAATACACAGCCCAGTCCCTGATGCGAAGCATCGATATATACTAAAAATCCTCCTGAGCTGGTAGGGATAGTGAGAATCGAAGTAGTAGTCAATCGACTCTTCAACTCCTGGAAACTCTTCTCACAATCCTCATCCCATACAAAAGCTACACTCTTTCGAGTGAGACGTGTCAACGGAATAGCTAACTTCAAGAATCCTTCTATGAATCTCCGATAATATCCTGCTAAACCTAAGAAACTTTTGATCTCGGTGAGTATCCTCAGTTATTCCCATTAAACTACAGCCTCAATCTTGGATGGATCTACTGATACACTATCCTTCGACACAATGTGTCCCAAAAACGAGATCTGTGACAACCAAAAATCACACTTGTTGACTTTAGCATATAGCTTCTGCACTCGTCAAGTCTGTAATACAATCCTGAGGTATTTCTCATGCTCTTCCTCAGATTTAGAATATACCAAGATATCATATATGAAGATGATAACAAACTGATCGAAATATGGCTCAAACACATCATTCATCAAAGCCATGAAAGCTGCGGGAGCATTCATCAATCTGAATGGCATAACCAAAAACTCATAATGGCCATATTGGGTCCTAAATTCTGTCTTGGGTACATCTACACTCCGAACTCTCAGCTGATGATACCCAGACCTCATATCAATCTTAGAAAAGACCTGCGCTCCCCAGAGCTGATCCAATAAATCATCAATGCGTGGAAGGGGATATCTATTCTTGATGGTTACCTTATTCAATAATCTGTAATCTATACACAATCGGAGGCTTCCATCCTTCTTCTTTACAAACAAAATCAGTGCTCCCGAAGGTGAAACACTCGGTCTGATGAAACCCCTATCCAACAACTCCTATAATTGTTTCTTAAGCTCCTCTAGCTCAACTAAGGCCATATGATACGGTGGTTTCGATATCGATTCAGTACCAAGCACCAAGTCTATACAGAACTTCATCTCTTTGTCTGGGAGCAGCCCTGGATATCTACCATAGGGTTATCTACTTCATCCGAAAAAATATTTGGGAATTCACTAACCATAGGGATATCTACCAACTACGGATGTACCTTATCCGTATCAACCACGTACACAATAAAACCTTCAATATATTCATTCCTCAGTCAGCATAGTACATTATCAATCACAAATCATAACTACTACTTTTATTTCTTTTCATCAAGCTTTACAACATATTTTTGTAGGTTATGAAACATAACTGTATTAGCGTAACAATCTAAAATAGTATGGTTTGATGATAACCAATCCATTCTTAAGATTACATCAAAATCACTCATGCTTAACAGTATTAGATTGGCTGTCATGTCCTTTTCCCCTACTCTTAGCTTACAATCATTTAATACATATTCCACCAGCTGACTATTGTCCATAGGCGTACTAATCAACATCATCCTACTCAAAGGTGTACGTTCTACATGTTTTTCTATCTTACATGCAAATGAAGGCGATACAAATGAATGCATGTCACCAAGATGAATTAAAACATGTGCTTCTAAATCATATATCAGGATGTTACCTTTAATCACATCCGATGAAGCATCTGTTGTTCCCTGGTACAAGGCATGCACTCGCCCTCATCCCATAACTTGCTTCCCTTTCTCTTTTGTCGTCACTCTCCTCCTCGGAGTAGACGTATCAGCTGGAGTTCTCTCAGACTCCTTACCCTTCTGTGGGGTAACATCTATAACCTCTTGGCAAACTCTGGCCATGTGTCCTGGCTTCCCACATCTGAAGCATATACCACTAGAAACGGGACAAGGTCTACCTCCATGAAATCTACCACATCTACTGCAGTGCTTTGTGATATGCCTCTGTCCTCCAATCACAACTCCTCTAGCTGGAGCTATAGACGGGTATGAAGGATATCTAACAATCCTCTCTTGTACTTCCTCGATCTTTGGCCTCATACCGAAGAGTATCCTCCCTCCTTGATATTCAAAACCTCGAGCACTATCACTCACCGGCCTCTTTCTATCTCTGTCTCTACCTTTTCCAATTGTTCTGAACTCTGAGACATTCCTCTCATAATCTTGTTCACCGAGTTGTGCCCTGTGGACTGCCTCATCGTAGGTAGAGATGTCAAATGGAACTGGTTTAGACCGCAATACTGGTCTCAGTCCATCGAAAAACCTACGGACCTTCCTGGTCTCGCTACTCATGGTGTCAGGGTCATACCTTCCTAGGGATAAAAATCTGGTCTCATACTCGTCTATGGAATGACTCCCCTAGTTTAACCCTAAATATTCAGCTTGCAGCCTCCGCTGAGCCGTATCTAGAACAAACTACCTCCTGAAGGCATCCAGAAATATCTCCCAACTAATTTCTCTATGTCGGGCTCTCAAAATGGGTTGGGTGGACTTCCACCAATGCTCTACAATCCCCTTCAATAGGAAAGCAGCAAATGCGACCATCTCTGAAGTCGTACACTCAAAGAATCCGTACAACTTCTCCATTTCTCCTATCCATTCCTCTGCCAAAACTGGGTCCTTAATCCCATGAAAAGTTGGAGGTCCAAGTTTTTGGAATTGTCGGAGTCTATCCAAATCACAACCATTCCCCAATCCACTACTACCCGAAATTGGTGGGGGTGTCTGAGTATCAGGTGCAGCTGCCTCTCCAGGCACAGTTTCTGCATCCTGTTCCTATCCTCTTGGCATAGTCTGTGCCAGTATCTCCACTATGGTCTCAAGACGATGCTCTAATCTCTCGAAACGTGCCTTGGTACTCACTAGTACCTCAGTAGGACGAATAGTCTCATCTCAGGTCTCTGGCCTACCTCTACGGCCTCGAGCCCTACCTCTAGCCCCTCTACCATGGTGAGTATTAACCATAATGGCTAAATCCCTGCATTTATAATCATTAATTAGTTTGACTTTCATCTCATATACACAATTGTAACTGAACAAAGCACAATACTATGGGGATGTCTATTTTCCTAATTACTAATATCGATTCACACCAGACCACACGGCTCTGATACCATTTTTGAGACGCCTTCCCCCACACGCGACCTACCAAAATCACCACAAATTTTGTTCATTTTACTTACCTTTCCTTTTGTCATCTCTATACACCATTTAGTTAGGCTGTGATTCGATATTAGTCATCCATTCACTCTCATTCATAACAAATATAGAATTTAATGTTCTTTTCTATAATAACTCTCATACATAAATATAATTATTTGTACATAAACATCTCGACCGTACATCAGTTTACATAACTGTGCTTTTACATTGTTCAGTACAAAATGTTCAAGTGTGTTTACCTCTCGTAAGATGGATATGTAGCAGATCTAGGAATATCAATCCTCAGCCGTGTCCACCTACTATGGATGCTCTGAAAAGAGGGAAATAATAAAGGGGTGAGTTCACAGCTCAGTAAGGAAATCAAGCAAGCAAGTAGATAACCACACTATCTACAAAATACCATGCTTATACCTCGAAATCATTTCCTTACCCTATTTGTATCTACAGCATGCCTCTCTCTAAAATCTTTATGCAATATATATATATATACAAAACATCATATATAAAACTGAAAATATGCTGGTTTAACAATCTAAGCATTATACGCATAAATACTACACTTCTTATGTCATTTCATAAATCTCATAGTTATCATGTCATTCATTTAAATCAAAATCATATGGCATTCATCATGTTTAAAAACGTGGAAATCTGGCCCTCACCCATCCCTCAGGTTACCCTTTTCACAATTCACAAATTCGCATGTTCATATCATAAAACCATGTGATGATTTATTCAAGAAATCACAATGTTCATAGCCTGAAAAGAAAACAGAGATAGGCGACTACATGTTCCGAGTGTATGATCATAACTCATTTTTCATGATCCCAGGCTACACAGTACTCGATGTGCGGGGTCTCACAATTGCTGTAACAGGAGGTGGGTCAAATCTCTACCGTCAGTTCTCTACTTAACTAAGGACCTGATCCTGAAGCACACTAGATCCCACTGGATCCCGCTCCCACTGCTAACCAGTCCTATCCAAGTACATCAAGTATCCACAGCACAACATACCCCATGTGACATGCACGGTACACAGTACTTCATAGACCCTATCTCAAGGTGGGATGCTCGCCATGACTCTTAGTCCTCATACCTCGGATATACCTCATAGTCGAGATTCTCGTTATGAGTCTTAAGCCTCATACTATGGGTAAAAATTTCGATAACCCTCGACCTTATCTCAAAATATTATACGTGTGAGCATATATATATTGGCGCGACACACAGTCAGCACAGGCTCCCAACACGGCTGTTTCATGCTCTTTTCAAAATGGTTACGTGCGAGTAAAACTCCCAACACGACCATATCACAATGATATAACTCTAGTGAGAGCAATGCTCCCAGTACTATGTCATATAAAACTCGAGTATGAGCAAAGCTCCCAATACTCTATGATGTATAATATATATAAAAATTGAGTACGAGCTAAGGTCCCAGTACTTTATCATGTAAAATTGAGTATGAGCATAGCTCCTAATACTCCCTGATGTATAATATACATAAAAACTGAGTACGAGCTAAGCTCCTAGTACTCTATCATGCATAAATCGTATTAAAATCTAGTACGAGTAAACACTCAAGTACTATGTGATACATATCTTAAAATACAGTGCGAGTATTCTCTAGCACTTATGGTTTTCACACAAAACTAGATAGATGACATATATAAATCACAATTCACCCAAGTAAATCAAATTCGCACTAACATATGCTGTTTTCACATATTCATGACAACAATTGTCATTCTATCATGCAACCATGCATTTTAGTCACAACATGCTTCTAAGGTATTTTCACCCTAGTTTTGGATAAAACACGTTTATCCTCATTATTCTCAATCATCATAATATGCCTATTCAAGGGATTTCATATAGCATATAATATCAAAATGTTGTTCAAAATACATGTAGCCATCTCTAGCTACTCACCAAATTCCCTTTACCTCAGATCACATCAAGTGACCTTAGCTACTCACCAAATTCCCTTTACCTCAGATCACATCAGTGACCTTACTTCCTCGGTTCTGCTCACTCTCGCAGTCCGATCAGCTTCCAATGTGATTTTCGAAGCTGTTATACGTATTTACGTTAGTATATCGTATGATACTCGTTTCATTTGCCAAATCTCAATTCCATGCATCAATCTCATTATTTCCTCCCAATATGGTATTATACCACATTTTCCATATAGCTATATTTATTTCTCCTTATTTCCAATATATGTATTTCATAAGATTAATTTATAATCTTCCCTACATGCATATTCCATCATCAAATTCATGTTAACACCATTTCCTCATCGTTTTCCCATTTTCACACCAATAGCTAGGTCATACTCATTTTTCACGATTCTTTCATTTCCAACAATTCATACATATACCAATAAACTCATCAACACACCTAGTTTAACATATATCAACTTGGTGCATTAAATCTTACCTAGCTGAGATTTCCTTCCTTTTTCACCAATTTGGTACAAATCCTCTTTGCTTTTGAAATCCTTGATTTCAATCTCTTGTTTCCAAGTATGTTATTCTCCTCTTTGCCAAGAACAACTTTGCTCAACTATATCACACTCAAAACTGGTTACAAACTGAAGTTTTCTAGAGTAGGAATTTTAGGTTTAGCTTTGGTTCTGGAATGAAATAGTGTTTCCCGTGAAAACTGAAATGCAGAACCCAGTATTTATAAAATTGTCTCTATGCGATTGATCTGCTATCCAAATGAGATCGATCTGCCCTGCATTTTTCCTCTCGAAACCAACCTTTCAGACCTAATGAGATCGATCTGCCTCTAAGCATGAGATCGATCTGTTCCAAGCAATAACTTAAGGAGATCGATTTGCTCCCAGGGTGAGATCGATCTTCTCTAAGTTAGTAGCATTTGGAGATCGATCTAGCCCTTCATGGGATCGATTCCTTCTACAGAGAATGCTTAGCATATCGATCTGGCCCCATTAGAGATCGATTTGACCTGTTCCATCGCTCAAATAAGAGTATTTTTTACTCTTCCAGATCGATCTTTCCTTCAATGAGATCGATCTGACATTCATATTTTCCAAATTTTTCTGTAGTTTTCTGCAGTAACTCACACCAAACCTCCTAAATTTTACTGCCATAGTCATTTTCTCATCCAACCACCTTTAAGGCTTAAAAATGATATCCATTCATACTTTATATACATTAAAACTTGTGTGCATTCATTGTATAGCCAAAGGTATAAAATACAAAACCAAATGGAAATACAAAGATTTATGCAACTCATGCAACTTCATTCCATTTTACCACTACTCAAAACTCAATATATTCACATTCCACTCATGGAAATATCCTTCTTACACTCGCTATACACCTTACATAATTAAATGGGAATTACAAAAATTAAGGGTATTACATATGAATTTAAGGGTCTTACAAGCAGCACCAAGGAAGTGAGGTCACGTGACGTGATCCGAGGTAAGAAAATTTCGTGAGTAGCTAGAGATAGCTACAGGTATTTTGAATAGAATTCTGATACTATATCCTATATGAATTCCCGTGAATAGGCATGTTATTTTGATAGGGACTAAAGAGGATAAGTGTGATTTTATCCAAAAATAGGGTGAAAAAGCCTTAGTAGCATGTTGTGAGTAAGATTCATAGTTACATGATAGATTGGCTAATGTTTTCATATATATGCAAAAACAACACGCTTGATTGCTGATTTGATTTGAGTTTGGTGAGTTATGATTCGAATAAGCCATCTATCGGGTTTTATGAGAAAACCATGAGTGTTAGAGAATACTCACACTATATTTTGAGATATGCATCACATAGTACTTAAGTGTATTCTCATACTAGATTCTAAATGCGATTTATGCATGTTAGAGTACTGGGAGCATTTCTCATACTCAGATTTATTGTTTGATGCATTATAGAGTATTGGGAGCTTTGCTCATACTCAATTTTACATGATAGAGTACTAGAAGCTTAGCTCGTACTCAGTTTTCATTGATTATATATTATAGAGTATTGGGAGCTTTGCTCATACTCATGTTTTTACATGACATAGTGCTAGGAGCATTGCTCACACTAGAGTTATGTTATTGTGATACAATTATGTTGGGAGTTTACTCACACGTACCAGTTTTGAAAGAAAGCATGAAACAGCCGTGTTAGGAGCCTGTGCTGATTGTGTGTCACATCGATATTATATGCTCACATGTGTAATATTTTGAGATATGGATGAGGGCTATCGAAAATAGAACCCATGGTATGAGGACTAAGACTCATCTCGAGCATCTCGATTATAGGTATATCAAGGTATGAGGACTAAGACTCATGGCGAGCATCCCACCTTGAGATAGGGTTCATGGAGTACTATGTATCGTGTATGTCACATGGAGTACGCTTTACCGTGAGTACATGAATGTACTAGATAGAACTGGTTAGCAGTGGGAGCGAGATCCAGTAGGATCTAGTGTGCTCTGGGATCAGGTCCTCAGTTGAGAGCTGACGGTAGAGATTTGACCCACCTCCCGTTACAGTAATTGTGAGACCCCGCACACCGAGTATTGTGTAGCCTGGGATCACAGAAAATGAGTTATGATCATAATCTCAGAACATGTAGTCTCCTATCTCGGTTTTCTTTTCATGCAATGTAAATTTATATTTCTTGAATGAATTATCACATGGTTTTATAACCTGAACATGTGAATTTATGTGTGATAAAGGGTAACTCGAGGGATGGGTGAGGCCCAGATTTTCATGTTTTTGAACATGATGAATACCATATTATTTTCATTTAATTGAATGGCATGATAAATTTGAGATTTATGAAATTACATGAGAAATGCAGTGTTATGCATAAAATGTTGAGGTTGTTAAACCAGCATATTTTCAGTTTTATAACTGATGTTTTGTATCTATCTATATATATATACTGTATAAAGACTTTAAGCAAGATGCATGCTTTAGATATGAATAGACAAGGAAATGATTTCAAGGCATGAGCATAGTACTTTGTAGATAGTGTGGTTATCTACTTGCTTGCCTAATTTCCTTACTAAGCTGTGAGCTCACCCCCTTATTATTTCCCTCTTTACAGAGCATCCACAGTAGGTGGACACAACTGAGAACTGGTAGACTTTGATCCGCTACCTATCCATCTTACGAGAGGTATACACACTTGACATTTTGTACTGAACATTGTAGAAGCACCGTTATGTAAATGAATGTACCATCAAGGATGTATATGTACAAATAATTGTATCTATGTATAAGAGTTTATGTTATAGAAAAGAATATTAAATTCTATGTATGTTATGAATGAATGTGAATGGGTGACTAATATTGAATCACAGCCCAACGTTTGACGTGAGTAATGATAGAAGGAAAGGTAAGTAAAATGAGAAAAAACAATTGTGGTGATTTTGATAGGTCGCGTGTAAGAGAAGGGTGTGACAGGTTCAAAATTCGAAACATAGTCGAAAGCAGAAAACCAAAACTTATTGTAGTCCTCATTCATCCTTAGGACACAACCATTCTCAAATCATATCACTTAATTCCAAATCATACCACATATTAGGTATCCATATATCAAAAATATCACTTATTCAAAATATAACCACTATCCGAAACTTGTTATTCAGATTATAACCTGTATTCAAAACTTATTACACTTCAAAACTTGTCTTATTTGAAACATCATCTATATCAGAGCAATTTTCTTATTTGGAATAGGTCTCACATCCGAAACATATTTACATCCATAACAAAATCCTTATATTCGAACCGTATTTCATATCCCAAACTTTTTTCACATTTTAATAACATAGTACTTATTTCAAAACATATTTCACAACTTGAATCGTATTTCACATTATCTTTTGCTAACTATTTTAACCTGTTAGCAGAGACACTACTGACTATTATTATCTCTTGAGTTGAGACTCCATTACTAATTATTATCATCCTCGTTAGCAGGGGCAACAATTATGCTTAAAATGCCATGCTTATGCATTAAAACGGTACCATTCTGAAAACAGTAACAATAAAACATATAGCAATATTTGTTGTGTATATATGTAAAACTTATTCAGTGTAAAATAATTTTGGTTCAGTACAGTAAATAAATGATTCAATAACAATAAACAATAGCAGTGGAAAAATAATACTTCATGCAATGTTTAAAGAAACCTTCAGTAAAACAAATCGTTTCCAATTCAATTCAATAAATTTACAATTCAGTACAGTATAATAACAACATAAACAGTTAATCGATAATTCTTTCAGTATTTCAACAGTGGAGACTAGGTAGGGATATACAGTAAACAGTGGATGTATGACCATAGTCAGTAACCTCAAGCATCACTGATCAGGTGTGGGAGGTTAGTATATGCCTTAGGGGGGATGGGTCAGTCCAGTCTGTCGGCCAATCAATACGATACAATAGTCTGAAGACTTGATGCACGATACAATGTACTCCATGTATGTTCACGCGATACAACGTACTCCATGGACCCTAATACAATACAATATGACTAAGGGTATCAAGTAATCTCCAGGATTTACCACCCCAACATCAATCATCAACCATCGCCTTGTCTCAAAATCTAGTGTGAGCAGGTCAGTGTGACACACAGTCGACACGAAGGCTCAAGCACAATTTTACTCGTAAAATCAATAGGTGGCTCGGTAACGTTGAAAACGGTTTAAAAATCAGAGTTTGTGCATAAAACGATGCAAAAATCAAAATAGGGTGGAAACTTCCCAAAGGGTCACTCATCCTTAGAATTGCTCCCACCCAAGCACGCTTAATGTCGATATGCGTGCAGTTTTATGCAAACAGTAAAATCTTGAGCCAGCCTATCAATATACAATTATAAATAGCAATAGGCGGTAATGGATAGAAAACATGCAGTTCATGTAGTAGTGCAGTGTTTGTGTAAATATAGTGCAGTTCGGTCTGCGTTTAGGGACAGTATAAGGTAGCTTTTATTATTGAACTCAAACTGAGATATTAGGATAGATAGGTATCCTATAGTATTTATCTAATAACAGCTAGTCAATTCATGTACATATAGTTATCTTTATAGCTTACATAGTTCCCTTACATACTTATATTACTTGGAATCCTTGAACATCATTTACTTTTTGCCTCATGACTCAATTAAATCTGTCTGATGCTATCCTGCATTAAGAGGTTAATTCGTATCATGGTCTTATGTCCGTAAACAATTTAGAAACCATATATTTTGATATCTTATTAACAAAGTTCGATAATTGGGTCTTACAATTATAACTATATCCACACTTATATTTTGATAGAGACTTTCCCCTTTGAACCTATCAATGAGCAAAAACTGTCCTGGAGACTAGGGTGTTACCTATGTTCACAATCCCGAAAGTCTCCAATGTAAGACCCGAATTTAATTAAAATACGAAATGAATGAGTATTCGTGAAAGGAAGTTGGGTTAAATTAATCCCGAACACATGCAAGGGCAAAATGGTCAAAAGACCGAAAGTCGATATAATTTCGATAAGGAAATTTAATTAAAAATAATGGATTGAGAAATCTTGGTCAATAAAGGTGAAATAAATTTATTTTGGGTTAAATTGATCAAGATATTAATTTATGGGAATTAATCGGAATTAATCGAGATTTTTAGTTCGGAAAAATAATCCCAAAAATAATCGAAAAATATACCGAAAAGTCATTCGGGACAATATCCCGAAAATACGGAGAAATTATACCCGAAAAGGGTTAAAATATAATAAATAAATTAAATAAAATTAGATTAATTAATTTAGAATAAAATAATAATTTTAAGGATATTTTAAGGGATATTTTGAATTTTTATAGAGTATTTTAATGAATAGTGTAATAATTAAAATAAATAATAATAATAATCTGAAAAAAAAAGGGGATCAGATTAGAAAAAAATCGGGGAGAGAGAAATACAAGCAGAAACGGAAATGGAGCCGAACCCGAGGAGAAGACCGGCGAGCCGTCCGGCGACCAACGACCCCGACAAGGAGCCGAAGAGGAAGAGGAGAGGCCGACGATCCTTCAGCCACCGGTGACGCGCGTCGGAGAAGCCCGAATCCGACGAAACGACGGATAAAAGCCGAGAAGGAAAATCGAGTCGGTTCCGACGAACGGCGGCGTCTTGGCTCCGGTCCGACCCTGTAAAACGATCCCCAGGCCGAGACGGTTCTGTTGAGGCCATTGGATGCCGACGAAACGGCGGGAATCGCCGGCGACGACCAAGGGAAGAAATGGGTTTTCGACGTCGGGGAGAAGAGGCCGAACCGGCGGCATTCCGACGACCTCGACTGAAATCGAGGGTAGATTCGTGCTGCGGACGACCTTACGAAGCCACTGGCGGTGGAAGTCGGTGGAGAATCGGCCGGCAAGGCGGTGAACCGGCCGAACCGGAGTGAATCGGGGTGAACCGACGGGTCTGAACCGGTCCGAACCGGACTGGACCGGTTCAGCCAAAAAGAGGAGGAAAAAAGGGAGAAAAATGGAAAAAAAAGAGGAAAAATTGGGGAGAAATCCCGACGATGCAATCGAGCTACGGGTAAGTCAATAGTGGTCGAAATTGACCCGATTTAAATTTCGGAGTATTTAATTTAATTAATTTTGGGCTGAAAACTTACCCGAAAAAAAATTGTGGAATTGTGTAGCTCGACGATTGGCATCAAACGAGAGCTCGAGACAGCCTCAATTTACGTACTAGCATGGAATCTCGAGTAAGTAACCATTATTTATGACAAATTATATCGTTATGCGTGATACGAATTTAAATTCCGCATAAATTGAATTAAATTATGGAAATTTAGATAAATTGTCGTAAATAATAAATTTAGCTATTCGAGAGTTAGAACGAGGCCTAATAAATTATTAGTGGGCCCAATGAGCCCAATAGGCCTCGATAAAGTGAAAATTAAGTGGAAAACGGGCTTAAGGCCGATTAAGGCCCATTAAGGTGCAATCGGGCCCAATAGGGGTAAATGGGCCCAACGATTTAAATTAAGCCCAAAAAATATTAAATACAATTAAATTGTATGATATCTGACTTGAGGAATAATTATACGCAGTTCCGGAGGTTTGATTGGGAGCATATCGGACTGCGCGACGAGACGACAATGGAAAAGAAAAGGTCAGACTCGACAGGAAAATAAGGTAAGGGAATTCTACGGACTGCTAGAGGTAACTTGTACGAAATTTTAAGTTCATTTGCAGCCTTTAAAAATTATCTGAAGGGTCTAGAGGTCAAATAATAATTTTAGTGCCCCGAATGGGCAAATTACCAAAATACCCTTGTTAAGGGTAAAATTTATAAATTTAGAAAAAAATTGGGAGGAGCAAGAACAAGAGGTTTCTGCTCGTTCTGGAGACATTTTAATGCATGCATGAGTAGGCTGGCTAACCTTGAAAGAAAATGCACAGCATTGCATACTTTCAACGATGAAATTGTTTTGAAAACTGTTTTGAGGAAACAGAGCCGCCTACGTGTTTTTATTTACATGTGACGTGCTAGAGCTTAGCTCGCACGATGTTTGATTTGTGTGATGCATGCATTAGTGCTGGAGCGAGAGCTCGCACTAGAGTTTTACATGCATAGGTGCTAGAGTATAACTCGCACCAGATTTCACATGCTTGTTCGTGACACGGTGCTAGAGTCTAACTCGCACCAGATTTTACATCATTTTCGTGACAGGGTGCTGGAGTTTAACTTGCACCAGATTTTATAAGATTTTCATGTGATTTATATACAGAGTGCTAGAGCCTAGCTCGCACTAGTTTTACTGGATTTGTGGAGTAGCGCTGTCTGCCCTTGGAGTCAGCCAAAAGGCCCAACAGGCTCAAAAGACCTCTTAAGTGGGGTAAGAGTGAGGGATGAGGTTGGCGGCCTTGTGGGGATGTAAAGCGGGTTCTGTCGATTTTACTTGATTTGATGAGAGTGCTGAGCATCGCTCGCACTGATTTTATGAGAACATGCGATGTGCCGTGCTTGGAGCATCGGGTAGACTGTGTGTCACTGATTTAATAGGCTCGCTCGTGCGTTTTGAGACATGGCATGAGTATTGAGAAACAAAACCTCTCTGTGGGAAGCAGGCCATTTGGGCTGGAGTACCTAGAGTGATATGGGTCCATGGAGTACGATGTACCGTGCAAGTAGCATGGAGTATGAGGTACCGTGGGGTATCTTCGGATACGGTATCTTTGTGATACGGGTATCTTCGGATACGGTATCTTTGTGATACGGGGTATCTTCGGATACGGTATCTTTGTGATACGGGGTATCTTCGGATACGGCATCTTCGGATGCGTGGGATCGGATAAGACTGACGGGTTGGATTGACCCACCTCCCGGGCGGTTCCCGATCAGGGTGAGACTTCGCATACTAGGATCCGTGTAGCTAGAGGGACTCACGAGGACACACATGGCCATAGTCCTGGTTATTGCCGATATACAGATGTTGCCTAGTCTCGCATGTCGACGATTTTAATGAGATCAAACCGGGTTTTAAATTAAATGTGCATGATGGTTATTTCCATGCTTTTTAAACCCATATGTGATGTAAACGGATTTTCATGATTTTGTGTGAGTCAGGATCACCCGAAGGAGGGGTCGAGTCCTGATTTTACTGTGAAATTTTAAACGAGAAAGATATGATTTTGAATATAATTGCATGTTGAATTTTCCGTGCAAACTTGATTTACATAACATCATAACTCATATCATCTGTTTTAAAATGTGTGGAGAAAGGGTGGTTTATGCATGGCACTACGTTCATGTAGGTAGTATGGTTACCTACTTGTTCGTAGGGTTACCTTACTGAGCTTGATGTGCTCACCCCTTTCATTTTCTCCCACAGATAATCTCCAGTAGACGTTGAGGCGACTCAGTACTGCATTCCGGATATCCGCTGCTACCCATCATTTAAGGTATATACACTTGTACATATTGTATCTAAATAAGCATAGCACAATAGCATGTTTGTAAGTAACTTTAGGGGATGTATAAATATTGTAAACAATTATAAATGACTGGAGAAGAAATAAGTTACATGGTAAATGTATGGTGGGACTGGCATTGACGCACAGCCCAATTTGTTAGTGGAGTGTGGTCACGATCAGAGGAAAGGTAAGTATGAAATAGAAATAACAAAACGCGAAAAATTAACTCTGATTTTTGGGTAGTTGGGTCGTGACATCCAATCTTAGTGATTAACCTAAATTTTAAGCTATCCTGGCCATGTCGGACAAGCCAAACTTCTCATATAAGAGTCATAAACTTAGGGTTGTCTTCATATATTTTTACGAAAATAACTTAACTAGAACACCCATAAACGTTAAACCTTTGAAAATTGCATATTTTTTCCAAGTCATATCATAATCAAGACAGAAAACAACTTACATTTAAATCCGAAAACAATAAGCATAAGCTAAATAAGTCTTATGCTCCAATTAGTCCAACAATTCAAATGAGATTATGCAGATAAAATTTGTATAAACTTTTAAATTTTCCACACAACGCCATGCTAGGCTTTCAATGTCCTAAATATGAGGTTCAAAAATATATCAAAATGAATCGAAATTTGTATTTTCGATAACATAGAAGTCTTAATCTGAAACACCGATAATTCATAAAATTTTTACGATAAAATCGAGTAACAATTGCTCATTACCCAGCCTGTATACCAGAAAACAATCTATATTCCCGATCCAGTTGATTCATTACTCTTCTTATTTCAAATTAATCCTAAAATCTCATATACGTCCTCAAAAAATTTGAACAATCATTCACAATCTCCAATGTTCAATTTTCAGAAATAAAACAATTTATATAGGATTTCCCCGCAACTCAAGCGATTAAATTTTAACACGTATAAATATGTCGGTTGTAGCACGTACAGTTCACTCACTTCTTTAAAAAGTTTGCACAATCATTTACGATAATCGATTTTTAATTCTAAATCATAAAGCAATTTAAGCGGGACTAGCCCATGACTTATGAAATTAAATTTATCTCGTCTAATCATACAAATTGTAGCAAGTGAGATTCACTGTCACGACCCAATTCCATTCTCTTTAACCGAAAATCACTAAAAAATTTTCGCGTTTTACTGTTACCTTACCCGGTCGTGAACTAACTCACCACACACTGTTGGGCTGTGAGTCAATAATAAACTCCACATCTCATTCAATCTCAGTTAAATAAAACGATGTCATACATTTGCATTTAATCTTGTACTTATACAAAAGCATGTTTTACTGACATCTACATCCCCCATAATTACAACTCAAAGAATACTGTGCTTTTACATTGTTTAGATAAAAAAAGAATCACTGTGTATATACCTCTAAGCGATAGAGATGCAGCGGAGTCCAAAATACCACGCCTCAGTCCTCACTGGGCTACTATGCACGCTCTGTAGGGGGGAAATAGAGAGGGATGAGCAACCACACGCTCAGTAAGGCAATAATGCAAGCATGGTAGATAACTACTCTATCTACATGCTGATAGTGTTATGCATAAATCGTTTGTAGTAGGAGTATGAGGAAGTAAAACTATGCCATATGAGTATACATATATTTCATGTATCAAAATCATGTACATTGGCATATAAAACATGGTAAAAACATCATGTATAAATCATCTCATGCTCGATCTCATTAAATTCATGAAAAGGGGCAATTCATTAAGAAACCTCCTTTTTAAACCCACATCATAAAACTCTTTCTCAACACATACAATCTCATCACATCAATTCACAATCACACCCTCATTTTCATTTCACAAATCAAATCCACGAGGCTCGACCCCTCCTTCGGGTCTACCTTAAACAATCACAAATCACACTTAGAGATTTAAAATCATGTGGTAGTAAGTAAATCAAGCAAGGAGACAGGTTACTATATCTCAAGTGACTACGTTGGCCAATCGTCACATATCATCCCAGACCACACGGATCCTGGTGTGCGGGGTATCATGCTGGTACAAAGGTGGGTTAGTTCTCCGCCAGACTTTCTCAAATCAAGTAACCACCACGCGGTACATCGTACTCCATGTGATATACACGGTACATTGTACTCCGCGGACCCATAACATGGTTGGGGGTGCCTGCCGTAGGTCTTATCTACCCCATACCAAGTGTAACCTTTATAGTCTCAAGAGCGCGTGGGAGTAACCTCAATACCAGGTCCTAGCCCCTCATGGCCTTGCTCGCCCCTGTTGGGTTCCCTGATTCAGGTCCTAACCCCTCACCCTCACCCTACTCAAGAGGTCTGTTAGGCCTGTTGGGTTCCCTGAATGGATTATGTCAGGTCCTAGCCCCTCACCCTCACCCCACTCAAGAGGTCTATCAGGCCTGTTGGGTTCCCTGAGTTAATCCGTATCTCTCACCACGGCCTCATACATACCACAGTGTGAAAACCGGCGCGAGCTACGCTCTAGCACGAATTCATGCATCAAAACCAATCACTTCGTACGAGCAACGCTCTAGTACGACATTTTATGCATAAAAATATGAAGAAACCACGTACGAGCATAGCTCCAGTACGGTTATATGCATAAGAAAAACCACTCAATTCCACGTACGAGCGTAAGCTCCAGTACGGTTTATAAAATATCGTCACAATTCAAATCAAAGTGCGAGCTAAGCTCAAGCACATTTCACACAAGTGAAAACATAGAAATCTAGCACGAGCGAGGCTCTAGCGCGAATTCAATCACATACACACGATAGGCGGCTCACATGCATTCAAAACATCTCAAAACATGCTTAGCGCCTCACATGGGCTATTTCACAGCATCATTCAAGTACTAGCCAGCCTATCCTTTTATTTGCTCAAATCAAAGCATTGTGTTTTGTAAAAGCATTCAAAACACGTGATTTATGCAATTATTAGCCTTACTATCCCTTTTTATACATCCATGTAAAACCAAATCATCCAATATTCACAACTATTTTTGCATACCAAACAATCAATTTCTCAAACGTTCATGCATTTCATAAACACCCTATAATCTCGCAAATTACGAGCAGCTACCTCTATATACTTACAGAATTCCCTTACCTGGAATCGCGATGCGTGATTCCACTTCCTTAAAGTTGCTACTCGTACCACTCGATTCGTTTCCAACGGACTCTTCGAGACTGCACAAAATCGTATTCTGCATTATATTCGATCCGTATAATATGACATCGTGCGTTCACTATAGTCAATTCGACCTATAGTTTCTAGTGACGCTCTTAAGGCCTCGTTTCATTACTTTACCCATAACTCGAGTCTATGGATTCTTTTAGGCCTATTAACTCATTCCAAATCGATATTAAATCGATATCAAGCTCATAGTGTTCATATTTCATTGATTTCCTCACTATGGCATTTATCATGCATTTACATACTCATTTTCATAATTCCACTTAAACTCACATTATAACTCCACATAACCATTCCAAATCATCCACATTACTCATTTAACTACTTTAGCATGCCATAAACCACCAACTCCCCAAATCACACTCTCACACTAGAGGCATTCCATTTTCTAGGTCACATTAGTTTCTAACACAACCTAGGTGTTTCCATCCATACGTACTGATGCCAAACAACTCCAAAATCAATTAAATAGACAATGTACTTGGATTGGAGTGTTAGAATCTTACCAAATATGATTTTTCTTCTTGCTCCAAATGTCAATGCCCTTATCCCCTTCAATACCCACAATGGGATTTTAGGTTCCAACTATGTTGTTCTCTTCCTCAAGATGAACAACTTGATGTCTAATGGTCTCCCCTCAATTCTTGCTGGAAATGGCTGATTTTAGAGAGAGAAAGTTAGGTTTTTGGGTTAGAAATGGAAGATTGGTGTTTTTTCCGAAATTTTCAGATTTTTAGCCCTCCTTATATAGAAATAGCTTGAGGAGATCGATCTGGTCCAAGAGGAGATCGATCTGGTCCCCTTAAATCTCTCATTTTCATGAAATTTTAAGCATGAGATCGATCTGTCGAAGCATGAGATCGATTTGGTCCCAAACAGAGAGCTAAGGAGATCGATCTGGGTGCTTGAGGATCGATCTTTTCATTACAAAATGTTTAGGAGATCGATCTGGCCCCATTGGAGATCGATCTGCTCTATTCCATTGCCCAAATAAGAGCATTCTGGCTCTTCCAGATCGATCTCTCATCCTATGAGATCGATCTGGCCTTCATGCTTTCCAGATTTCCTGCAGTTTCCTTGCTGCAACTCACACCAACACATCCTTAATCTGCTGCCATGGCCATTTTCTCATCTATCCACCTTTATAACTTGAAAATGGCATCCATTCATACCTTATACACATTGAAACTTGTGTGCATTCATTGTATGTCCAAAGGTATACTATATATAACCAAATGGAAGCATTTATATTCATGCAGCTTCCATCCATTTACCACACTACCCATTTTGAGTTTCAATCACATCCATCACTCATAAAAACTCATTTCTTCATATTCATACTCAATGGAACTTGTATGTACGTTACAAATCATATTACACATACATACATTGAATCCATGGACTTACATCGATCATACTTTACATTACAAGTCCATTCACATTCATTACACATCATAACTTTACATATACGGGGTCTCATAATTCACTTACCCGAGATTTCGTGCTGGCATGCAAATCGTGGTTAAATCGAACTCTTGTTCATCGCCTATTGTCACGCTACACATTTATATATTTAAACCGGGTTAAATTTTGGTCAAATATAAATTTAAATAAATTTTCAAAAATTGAAACAATTAAATCCGACCACTTACCAGTCTATTGTCAAATCGAGGCATCTCCAAATTTTCTCCCTTTTCTTCTAACTGAACTGATTCGGACCGGTTCGGCCTACCTTTTCACTGAACTGGTCTGAGCCGATTCAGTGAGCAAACCTTGCCATTTTCTGCTCTGACGGCCGGTCCTTCGTCGGTTTTCACCTCTAGCAAGTCCGCGGGGCCACGCGACGCTTGGGCTTGGCTAGTGCACCTAAGCTTTTCGAAATGTGGCTGCTCCATTTCTTCCTTCACCGATCTTGAGTTGATAAGTTGCATATTATACATATTAATTGTTATATTTTCCCATGATTTAAATTCTTTTATGTGCTTAATGTTTGGATTTGACTTATATTTTCTATTTTGTATTGAGAATGAAGGAAAAGAGACAAAATGGATTAAAAGCTGCAAATTCTGCTCAAGTCACAAAATCAGAAGAAATCTTAGAATTCAAGTCAAGATCTATCACTTGTAGCTGAAGTTGACTGAAACAGTCTAAAGATGGCTAGATGAAGATTTTAATTATTAAGGAAGAGATTTGAAAATACTGTCTTTGGCAAGTGGTGGAAAAAGGAAAGAAGTTTAATTGTAATCAAACTCAATCAGAGAACTTTCCTTTGGAGACAGATTCTAGGGCTAGGATATCTAGTATTTATAAACTAAGAGTGGTTAGGGAGAGAGAACTGAATCTTAATATATTTTATTTTTCTTTAGTGTTTTTCTCTGAATTTATGGCTTGCTAAGTTTTTAGTCTAGCCAAAGGATAATTAAAGTTTGGGTTCTTCAAGAATTATGAGATCTAATTAGTTTTATCTTGTTCTTTTATATCTTTATTATTTATATGTCTTATATTCTTGTTTAAATTATTGTTTTGATTGATTGTGCAAAAAAGGGCCCTTTGTTCAATTGTCAGGATAATATATCGCCAATTAGAAACCTGAATCCGTAATTATTTAGGCATTCTAATATAAGTGGTAAATAACATAATTGATTATAGATAGATTTTCAATTCTATGTTAAGAAGATATATAATCTAGTTTAAATGAACCTACATGTGTGTTTGTTGGTTAGAATTGGTAGTCTCTCTAGTTTTCAATGCCTTGGTAAATTAAATCTTATGATCGTATCTAAGGTTGTTTAAGTGACAAGAGAAATAATTAGAGATCGTATCCTGATTATCGAAGAAGTAAGGAGGGATAGGTTGTTAGGTCGTACCAATAACCATAACCAATTTGGTAAAGATTAAAAGAATTTATTTTTGCATCAATGATCAATTCCATGAACCCATTCTAAGATTATTCCTTTGGTTAGATGTTTTCATCATATTGATTTTTCTCTACTACATTTTAATTTTTCTTTTTATTCTCACTACAACAAAATCCCCATTTTACTTTTTAATATTTTGCAAAAAAATAAATCTAACAAATCTCTTGGGAAACGACCTTACTCATTTATACTATAGTTTAAATTTATTTTGAGTAGGAATTATTATTGTTGGTCGCGACAGCCATCAATTTTTGGCACCGTTGTCGGGGATTGGTTTTTAATTAGATTTATTTTACTGCCTCATTCTTTTCGTGCAGGTTGTAAGACCCGAATTTAATTAAAATACAAAATGAATGAGTATTCGTGAAGGGAAGTCGGGTTAAATTAATCCCGAACACGTGTAAGGGCAAAATGGTCAAAAGATCGAAAGTCGGTATAAATTCGAGAAGAAAAATTTAATTTAAAATAATGGATTGAGAAATCTTGGTCAATAAAGGTGAAATAAATTTATTTTGGATTAAATTGATCAGGATATCAATTTATTGGAATTAATCGGGATTAATCGAAATTTTTAGTTCAGAAAAATAATCAAAAAAATATACCGAAAAGTCATTCGGGACAATATCCCGAAAATACGGAGAAATTATACCCGAAAAATGGTTAAAATATAATAAATAAATTAAATAAAATTAAATAAATGAATTTGGAATAAAATAATAATTTTAAGGGATATTTGGGTATTTTTAAGGTATTTGAATGATTAAAATAATAAAAATAAAATTAAATAATAAATAAAATTAAACTAATTGTAAAAAAAAAAAGAGAGAAATCTGAAAAACATCGGGGAGAGAGAAATGAAAACGAAGCCGAGCGAACCAAGGATGGCCGGCGAGCCGTCCGGCCACCAACGACCCCGACGAGGAGCCGAAGAGGAAGAGGAGAGATCGGCGAAGCCTTGGGCACCGGTGACGCGCGCCGACGATGGCCGTGTCCGGCGAACAGAGGAGGAGAAGACCGCGGGCAAAACGAGGTGGATCACGGCGATCCACGGCAGCTGGGCGCGAACGGTGGGTACCGACGAGTTCAAGAGGAGGAGCCGGTTCTTTTGAGACCGGTATTGGCCGGCGAAACCACCAGAATCTGACGGATCGAGGGAGAGAAACCAACGGGGAGAGAAGAGGAATCGTCGGCGATCGGCACCGATTCAGGCCCGACCGACCACAGCCGAACGTTCCCCAGGCGCAGGCGAGCTTGTTGGTGGCGGCCACGACCGGCAAAACTGCCGGCAAACGTCGGAAACGGAGGAAAGAGAAATGGGTACCGACGGCGAAGAGGAGAACAGCCGGACCGGCGACTTTTCGGCGGCCTTGGACGAAGCCGAGGCCAGATTCGAGCTGCGGACGACCCAACGGAGCCACTTGCGGTGGAAGCCGGTGGAGAACCGGCTGGCAAGGTGGTGAACCGGCCAAACCGGGGTGAACCGGTGGTCTGAACCGGTCCGAACCAGACTGAACCGGTTCAGCCAAAAAAAGGAGGAAAAAAAAGAGAAAAAGGGAAAAAGAAAAAGAGGAAAAATTGGGAAAAATTTCGGTGATGCAATCGAGTTTCGGGTAAGTCGATAAGCGGTCGAATTGACCGGATTTAAATTTCGGAGTATTTTATTTAATTAATTTTCGATCAAAAATTTACCCGAAAATTTATGGAATTGTGTAGCTCGACAATTGGCATCCAACGAGAGCTCGAGATAGCCTCGATTTGCGGACTAGCATGGAATCTCGGGTAAGTGACCCTTATTTATGACAATTTACATCGTTATGCGTGATATGAATTTAAATTCCGCATAAATTGAATTAAATTATGGAAATTTAGATAAATTGTCGTAAATAATAAATTTAACTATTCGAGAGTTAGAACGAGGCCCAATAAATTGTTGGTGGGCCCAATGAGCCCAATAGGCCTCGATAAAGTGAAAATTAAGTGGAAAACGGGCTTAAGGTCGATTAAGGCCCATTAAGGTGCAATCGGGCCCAATAGAGGTAAATGGGCCCAATGATTTAAATTAAGCCCAGAAAGTATTAAATACAATTAAGTTGTATAATATCTAACCTGAGGAATATTTATACGTAGTTTCGGACATTGGATTGAGAGCAGATCGGACTGCGCGACGTGACATCAAAGGAAAGGTCAGATTCGACAGAAAAATCGAGGTAAGGGAATTTTGTAAGTGCATAGAGATGCCTATACGTATTTTGAGGGTATTTACAGGGTTCAGAATTCCTTAAAGCATCTAGTAATGAAATAATAATAATTTTGCAAAAATCGGGGCATAGGTGAGTAAAGGAAAAAGACGATTTTGCCCCTAGGAGTAAAATTTACAAAAAGGGTAGTAAGGCAGGTAAATTGCATGATTTCGTGTTTTTAACGTGTTATATGAATATATTGCTTTGATTTAAGCAAATATGCACATAGGTTGGCTGTTGATTTCATGAATTTTACGAAAGGGTACCGGTTTGTACCGGTTATGATTTTAAAAGATATTTTATCAAGATTGAGCCACCTATCGTATTTACATGAATAAAAAGAGTGCTAGAGTCTTTCTCGCACTCAAGTTTACTGGTTTACTTCTCATGAAAAGCCGTACTGGAGCATTGCTCGTACGAGAAATTTGTGTGTGCACAAAATCGTGTTGGAGCTTCGCTCACACGAGATTTTAGATATCATGATATGCATAGCGTGGTGCTGGAGCTTCGCTCGCACTAGACGTGAGTTGACATGCATATAGTCGTGCGGAAGCCTCCTGTAGACTGTGTGTCACAGAGAGTTGAGATGCACGCACGTATACTTTGAGACATGGGTTAGTTATCGACATAGTATTGGGGTGGATAAGACCTACGACAGGCACCCCCAGACTATGATATGGGTCCACGGAGTACGATGTACCGTGTATGTCACACGGAGTACGTTGTACCGTGCAGTCATGATGACTCTTTGATGTTACTTGATATTCTGGCGGGTAGGACTTGACCCCACCTCCCGTTGCAGTTGTGATGCCCCGCACACCGGGATCCGTGTAGCCTGGGATCACAGGGACAAAGTATGGCCATAGTCCTCGATTTTTCATACAGTAACCTACATGCCTCACATGATATCATACGGTCTGGATAGACCAGGACAAACCCGATGGAGGGGTAGTCCCGATTTATATTTTTAAAAAAAGATGTGATTTAATGAATCAAGGTATTCCCGAGAGATGGGTTTGACCTTGATGAAGTTGTTTTATGATGAAACAATGAGTTTTAACGTGATGAGTTTGTGATGAAACAAATGAGTTTTAAAGTGATGTGTTTATGATGAAACTAATAAGTTTTAATGTGACGAGCATGAGATGTCATACATGATGGTTTTTCCATGTGTGTTTTATATGTCGATTTCATGATTTCCCTTATATGATATATACATGCATGTGGCATCGTTTTAGTCATTCCTCATGCTCAAAATATAAAGGATTTTATATCATGACATTATCAGCACGTAGATAGTATAGTTATCTACCTGCTTACATTATTGCCTTACTGAGCACGTTTCGCTCACCCTTTCATTTTCCACCCCACAGGGTATATTCAGTAGAAGAGAGCGACAATAGTTTCGTATCTCGATCATCCGCTGCTTCTTATCAAGATCAGGTATACACATTTGTATAATTTCGTATCTGAACATATAGATGTACAGTACTGTATATGGATGTAATATTGGGGATGTATTTTGTTTAAATAAATTGATATGTGAATGTGAATATGGAAATTGAATGGTAAATAGGTGAGAGGTTACTAACACCGAATCATAGCCCAACTGTTTAGTAGTGTAACTGTTCACGACAGGTAAGGACATTAAAAAGCGAAAAATTTACTCTGATTTTTAGGTAATTTGGGTCGTGACACAGGTATTGAAGAAATAATGGCTGAAGAGGAGCAAACTTTATAGCAGTTAGCTGCACCACCTGTCAATCAACAACCGCTCTGCATTCATTATCCAAATATGCAAGCAGATTTTGAATTAAGATCGGGTTTAATCCATTTGCTTCCCAAATTCCATGGTCTTGAGAATGAAGATCCTAACAAGCACTTAAAAGAATTTCATATGGTATGTGCAAGCCTGAAACCACAAGGAGTTACCGAAGAACAAATCAAAATGCGAGCTTTTCTGTTCTCACTAGCTGATAGAGCAAAAGATTGGTTGTTCTATTTACCTCCTGGTTCTATAACCACGTGGACTGAAATGGTGAGACTGTTCCTTGACAAATTTTTCCCTGCTTCAAGAGCTGCCAGCATTAGAAGAGAAATATGTGGCATCAAGCAAAAAGACATTGAGACTCTTCATGAATACTAGGAAAGGTTTAAGCGACTCTGTGCAAGTTGTCCCCAACGTGGAATTTCTAAATAGCTCTGAATTCAATACTTTTATGAAGGACTGCTACACATGGAAAGAAGGATGATGGACGTAGCCAGTGGAGGTGCGATAGTGAACAAGACTCCTAGAGAAGCTAGAGATTTGATTTCCACCATGGCTGCTAACTCCCAACAGTTTGGATTCAGACAAGACATACCTCACAGAATA
The DNA here is from genome assembly GCA_033439115.1 of Firmiana major. NCBI lineage: Eukaryota > Viridiplantae > Streptophyta > Magnoliopsida > Malvales > Malvaceae > Firmiana > Firmiana major. Next base: position 50,328,036 of record CM065905.1, read on the forward strand.
GTAAATGAGGTAAATACACATTCTCTTGAAAATCAAATAGCTAGTCTAACGTCTGTTGTTCAACAATTGGCTATAGGAATAGGAAACGTACAACAAGTTAAAGCCTGTGGAATTTGTGCTGCTACTGGACACCTAACCGACATGTGCCCCACACTTCAAGATGAACCTCATGAGCACGCAAATACAGTTAGAGGATTTCCAGGTCCACCACAAAGGAATCATGATCCATATTCAAATACTTATAATCCAGGGTGGAGAAATCATCCCAACTTTAGCTACGGAGCAAGGCCTCAATTACAAAATTCTCAATATAGCCAGCCTGCTCCATAACAACAACAACATCAGCCATCCTCAAGTTTAGGTACTTCTCTTGAAGAAATTGTTAAATCACTTGCAATTAATGCACAACAATTTCAACAGGAAACAAGGACAAGTATCAAGAAGCTGGAAGATCAAATGAGTCAGCTAGCCACTTCTGTGAGCAGACTGGAATCTCAAGAAAAATTGCCCTCACAAACAATTATCAACCCTAAACAGAATGTTAGTGCAATGACCTTGAGGAGTGGAACCGAGGTAGGGGAGTCTAGCAAGACAACCCAAAAGCACATTCTAGAAGAAGAAGCTGAAAAGGAAGTTGTTGCATCCAAGCCACAGTTGGACCACCCTAAGGAACCTAATGGCGAGAAACAAAAAGTTTTTACACCAGTTCCTCCTTTTCCTTATAGATCATCTAAATCCAAAAAGGAGGAGGAGGAAAAAGAGATTTTTGACATCTTTCGCAAGGTTGAGGTAAATATCCCTTTACTTGATGTAATTAAACAAGTACCTCGATATGCCAAATTTCTCAAGGAGCTGTGCATCAACAAGAGGAAATTAAAAGGTAATGAATTTGTAAGCATGGGTGAAAATGTTTCAACTGTCATTCAAAAAAAGTTACCTCCTAAATGCAAGGATCCAGGTATGTTTACTATCCCTTGTAAGGTAGGTACTCTTAAAATTAAAAGAGCAATGTTAGATCTAGGAGCTTCAATTAATGTCATACCTCTGTCTATTTAAAAATCTTTGAATGTTGGACCATTAAAAGAGACTGGTGTGATTATTCAACTTGCTGATAGATCTAACGTTTATCCTGAAGGTGTTCTAGAGGATGTTCTGGTACAAGTAAATGGATTGATCTTTCCTACTGATTTTTATGTGCTTGATATGGATGATGATGACTCATCTAGATTTTTAAGTTTGTTGGGAAGACCTTTTCTAAAAACATCTAGGACTAAAATTGATGTGCATAATGGTACACTCATAATGGAATTTGATGATGAAATCATTAAGTTTAATATTAATCATGCCTATGAAAGCTCTGTAATTTACAAGGAAGAGATAAATGCCTTTCATGATCATATAGTTTCCAGGAAAAAATTTTGTGTTGGTCAGAAAGTTATATTATCTCATTCTAAATTAAAAATATTTTCTAGTAAATTTCGTTCTAGATGGTTAGGCCCTTATGTTGTTACTAACGTATTTCCTCGTGGTAAAGTCGAAATTTAAATTTTAGATACAGGTCAAATCTCTAAGGTCAAGGGTGATCGTTTAAAACCTTTTTATGAAGGTTTACAAGTGCATGAAATTGAACGAATGGAGTTGCAATGTCCAACATATAATTGAGCATGACTATGTCTAGCCAAAGACTTTAAAGAAAGGCGCTGTTTGGGAGGTAACCCAAAATTTCTATTTATTTTTTGATTCATAATTATTTTTCTTAATTTTTTGTTATTTTATTAATAATAGAGAAGATTTATGTGTTTTGAAAAAAAAAAACAGAAGAAGTGTTTACATAAGGCGTGCCCACGCCTTATGTTAAGAACACTTCTGATTTCAAAAAAAAAATTTTACAGAAGCTGTGTTTGAATAGGGCATGCCCACGCCCTATTCAAAGTCCTCTCTGCCTTTAAAAAAATAAAAAATATATATATTCTTTTATTATTATTATTTTTTCTCTCATTCAACTGATTTTTTTCCCTCTCTCTCTCTCTCTCTCTCTCTCTCTCTCTCTCTCTCTCTCTCTCTCTCGTAGGCATCATCTTCACCAAGCCGTCTTCTCCAATCACAATCGACAGCAGCACACAGCTCTAGCAGCAGCCCAGCACTGATTGCAACATCACCAGGCTGCCGAGACCCTTGCCACCGGAGCCGAGAACCAAGCTCCGGCAGAAGCAAACAATCATCTCCCCTCTCCCCGAGTTGCGCGTCTTCATCTAATTCTTCACCAGCACTGACCGGCAGCCTCGACCGAGACAGTAAGCCCAATCCACAAGAAGCTACTCGGTCGTTCCCCTGTCCCAGCAACCCCCAAACTCCCACCTTCCGGTACCAGCAACAGACCCGCGACCCCCTTCTTCCCACAACCCAGCAGTCGCTCCTGCTTCTCCCTTCTACCCGAGCCCCCTGTCGGCAACAGCTCTCGACTGCAGCAGTTCCAGCATTCTGGCACCACAGTAGCCTACGACTCCCTCCTTCAAGCTCCATCGCGCCTCAACAATCAGCCACAGGGATTGGCACCCAATCGGGTTTCAGACTACAACACAGACCCACCGGAATTGAATCAGCAGCACCCTCTCCGAGCTCCCTTCTCCTAGCTTCATGGCCCCTTTGTAGCACCAAAACAGACCAGCAACACCAACAGCTCCACTCTGACTTTTCTTATTTTATTTTTTTCTCTTTTATTTTTGCTATATTTTTCAAAAAAAAATTAAAATAAAAAAAAATTGTGGTAGTTGCTTTACTTAATTGACTAGTGTCAACTTTACCATTTTTATCATTAATGTTATCTAATTTGGTGTAGTTATTTTTACTCGGGGATTAACAATAGCACGAGGTGAAGAATTTTTTCAATGACTAGTCGTGTAAATCAAGGAGCTTCTTCCGCTCGTGAGCGTGCTCGGATTGACAAAGTCGTCAAAATCAACGCAATGCTTGACGGTGCTCAATATTTTCAGGGAAGTTTCTTAATTCTCTTGATCTTTTAAAGTTAATGAGCATTAATTTGATACATTGAGGACAATGTATAGTTTAGGTGTGGGGGAGGTATTTAATTGTGACTCTGCTGCTTGTTTTCTTTTCCTTTCATTCTTGATTAATTTTCATGAAAATTTTTGCAAATCCAAAAAAATAAAAAAAATAAAATAAAATTCTTATTCCAAAAGGTACATTAGTTATTGTTTGTGATCTCTTTGAGTTCTAGATTTTTCCAATGCTTATCCCATGAAAAAAAAATGTAATTTACATATGTGCAAAATAGTTTTGAATTCTCATTAATACATCGTGATTAGTTATTTTTAATTCATTAGACGAAAAAGTGTATAGGATCTAGCACATAAAACCATTTTGGTGAGATTTGAGCTATGAGCGTTCATTACATCATGCTCCATTTCTTTGTTTGTGTGGTTGTCATGCATAGTTGACTATTCTAGAACTTGCTCTGTCATACATGTCTCAATCAACCCCTTTGATGAATATGATGCAATTAATCAAACAAGGGCATTTAGGTTAAACCATTTTTCTTGTCATTATACATTTCTTTTCAAGCCCACCTTATTATTATTAACCCCTAGAGAAACCACTTTGAGCCTAACCTTTTCTTTGGATTAAACCACATTACAAGCCATAATAAACCCTTTTGTTGATTTTTCCTCTTTTTGAACCTTGGATTGAAAAATCATATAGACTTATGCACATGAAACTTCAAAATATTTTTGGAAAGATTGCATATGTTGAAAATTTAGTATTCCAAGCTATTATTTCCAGTGAGTTTCTTTCTCTTTCGAAAAAAAAAAAGAAAAAAAAAAGAAAAAAAAGGAAAAATAAAGCAAAGGAAAAAAAATAATGAAGAAAAAAAATGATGAATAAATGAAAGAAAGAGAAGTAAGATTTTTATTGCTTGGAAGTTAATTCTGAAAATCATATGATTGAATAGCAGTCTTTTGAAATCATTAAGTTGAGTTTTGTGTGAAAAGTTTTGTATGATTTTTTCAATTTCTCTAACCCAAAAATCCTTTTATCATACCTTACCTAAGCCCCGTTACAACCCTTTTTAGACTCTTAGATTTTTGCATCTTAATTCATTCATTGGTGGAAGAGATATGATGAATTTGCAAGCCTATGGTAAAAAATCTTCTATGCAGTGACTTAAGAGTTCATTGATATATACCCTAAACACTTAGAGTGTGATGGGTGAAATCTAATTGCGAGGGTGTTTGATCCTATGTACTTTATGAATTTAATTGAGTCATTAAGGTGCTATTCATGTGTGTTATGAGAATTCACTTTAAAAACTTGTGTTTTAATTATTATTAAAAGGAATGTGTTTTGGATGAGCATAGGAAGAATATGAAGGAATGATGAGAAGAGATTATGAATTTAGACTATTGTATGCTTGAGGACAAGCAATGTTTAGGTGTGGGGGAATTTGATAAGTTGCATATTATACATATTAATTGTTATATTTTCCCATGATTTAAATTCTTTTATGTGCTTAATGTTTGGATTTGACTTATATTTTCTATTTTGTATTGTGAATGAAGGAAAAGAGACAAAATGGATTAAAAGCTGCAAATTCTGCTCAAGTCACAAAATCAGAAGAAATCTTAGAATTCAAGTCAAGATCTATCACTTGTAGCTGAAGTTGACTGAAACAGTCTAAAGATGGCTAGATGAAGATTTTAATTATTAAGGAAAAGATTTGTAATTACTGTCTTTGGCAAGTGGTGGAAAAAGGAAAGAAGTTTAATTGTAATCAAACTCAATCAGAGAACTTTCCTTTGGAGACAGATTCTAGGGCTAGGATATCTAGTATTTATAGACTAAGAGTGGCTAGGGAGAGAGAACTAAATCTTAATATATTTTATTTTTCTTTAATGTTTTTCTCTGAATTTATGGCTTGCTAAGTTTTTAGTCTAGCCAAAGGATAATTAAAGTTTGGGTTCTCAAGAATTGTGAGATCTAATTAATTTTATCTTGTTCTTTTATATCTTTATTATTTATATGTCTTTTGTTCTTGTTTAAATTATTGTTTTGATTGATTGTGCAAAAAAGGGCCCTTTGTTCAATTGTCAGGATAATATACCGCCAATTAGAAACCTGAATCCGTAATTGTTTAGGCATTCTAATATAAGTGGTAAACAACATAATTGATTATAGATAGATTTTCAATTCTATGTTAAGAAGATATATAATCTAGCTTAAACGAACCTACATGTGTGTTTGTTGGTTAGAATTGGTAGTCTCTCTAGTTTTCAATGCTGTTGGTAAATTAAATCTTATGATCGTATCTAAGGTTGTTTAACTGACAAGAGAAATAATTAAAGATCTTATCCTGATTATCGAAGAAGTTAGGAGGGATAGGTTGTTAGGTCGTACCAATAACCATAACCAATTTGGTAAAGATTAAAAGAATTTATTTTTGCATCAATGATCAATTCCATGAACCCATTCTAAGATTATTCCTTTGGTTAGATGTTTTCATCATATTGATTTTTCTCTACTACATTTTAATTTTTCTTTTTATTCTCACTACAACAAAATCCCCATTTTACTTTTAATATTTTGCAGAAAAAATGAATCTAACCAATCTCTTGGGAAACGACCTTACTCATTTATACTACAGTTTAAATTTATTTTGAGTAGGAATTATTATTGTTGGTCGCGACAGCCATCATCAGTTTTTCTCACACCATCGATGACTATTCGGCCTCCCTATGGCCGACAATGACGAGCTCTTCCACCCCTCCGGTCGCTGCTCTCACTCATCTTCTCTCTTTCTCTCCTTCTCTCCCTCTTTTCTCTTCTCTTGTTCGGTTTTCATTTCCTCCATGTGATGCTTGGCGGGATATTTCCCACCAACTTCACCATTTCCTTTTTTTTTATGTTACATCATCACCATTCCCTATCCCATCATTACATTCCTACATCATTTCATTTCTTTTCATCTATTTATTTATTTATTTATTTATTTATTCACTTATTTGTTTATTTATTTATTTATTTATGTATAGATTTTAGATAATTATTTAATACTTCATCATGTATTATTTTCAAGGTATAACCAGCCTATTATTAGTAATCATCTGGTAAGGAAGAACATACACATTAAATTTAACTCATAAAATTGTTTTTACATCTCATGATTATTTAATCTTCAAATTATAATATTTTAGTTAATTCACTTAGTCCAAGTCTCCCATATCAGAATTAAAATATAATTTAAATTAATTATCCACAATTAAGCATAATTTACTCCCAATTGATATTACTTAAAACCAAGTACCGAAAAATTTTATGGGGTTTACAATTTTGCTTTTACCTTTTTTTTTTGAAATTTTGCTCTTACTTTTTTGGTAATTTCTCTTTTTCCTTCTGCATTATTAAACAAGACTAAAAAGAAGAACAAATATTACATTTTTATCCTCACAGAACATTTCTCAAATGCAGAATCTTTAAGGATTCTTTTAATATAATGCATAGATAAGAGTAACATTAAAAATTATTTGATAATTCATGTATATATTTGGTTTTAAATTAATATTATCTGATAATTGAATTTAAAGATTCAATACTTATTTTATTAATAATACATCATTGATTTAATTATATAATAAATAATAATTGTTCCAAATTTTTAAAATTTTTTAATTAAAAAGTGTGATATTTATTTATTTTATTTAAAAAAATCATACAAATTATAATTTGGGTTTGAATCTTATCATACTTGGGTTATGTCAAGTTTAGGTTGTGTCAACTTGGGTTTTTTAGGGTTTGAGTTTTTTTGAGTTTGAGCTTTTTCGGTTTTGGGTTTTTTCAGAGTCGTTTTTTTTTAGTTCAAGCTTTTGACTTTTTTAGTCAATTCTGGTTGGTTCGAGTTTGGTCTCAGATCGGCTCAACTGGGTTTTTTAGCTCGAGTTAGCTTTAACATCTTTATACTTAACTCAACTGCATATGAATGTTTATTCAGTTTTCCATTACAATTGGATTCTTAATTCCAGTATACAACAGTGTATTATCGTTCGAAATTGTTTCAATCTTTCTCTAAGTCATAGTCATACTTTAACCATCATCATTATTATTGCGCCACTGTCACTTGACCGAACAATGTCATCATTGTTCCTTTTCCCTGCTCAAATCTTTCGAAGTGGACTTCAAAATTTTTAGTTGAATTATAAGGTGTACATTCAAACAAGGATTCGTTATATCGCTCGGCCTATCTCTACGACCTCGAGAAACAGTTCTTTTTCGTCTATTAATATGGTTATAATACTAACCAGCCATATCTATCAGTTTTCCTTCATTCAATGACACAATTTCTTAATAAAACACAGCCAGGTATACCCGTTTGTATCTAAACTATGTACAGTAATGTTCGGGATGTGAACTTTCCAATTTCTTTTGCTCCTAACATCGACTCGTATCATGCCAACCTTTCTTTGATACCAACTTTTGTAACGACCCAAATTACAAAACTATATGTTGGGCTACGAGTCGATGTTATATCAAAACAGTAAATCTTTGCACAAAGCCAAAGAAAATATTTTTCGATAAATCAGAATAATCGTTCATTTACAAAATATCCCTGTTCACATTACCCATACACATTTTCCTAAACATTATTGTACTTACAAAAATTTTAGATACAAAACAATTTCTTAAAACTGGGTATACCTTCGATACAGAATATACTCCGCGAAATCATAACTGTGCGGAATGCCTTACTAACGAAAGCGATCCTAGCTACAGAGGGGCTCTGTAGAGGAAAGTAAAAGGGTGAGCTTAACATGCTCAGTAAGAAAAACCCCATATCAGCTAGTTAAATACACTACCTAAATAAGCATTTGCCAAATAGAGGTTCTCATGTAAACATACAGAAAAAAGGTGGCAGTTCAAAACTACCAGGGTCTGAAAATCGAAAATAAAACTAATATCAATAGTATATACCGTTTGCCGCATTAGATACAAAATATCAAAAAGACTTTAAGCTGTAATTTAAACAATTTCCAGTTGATACAGAGCCACTGCCAGTTCCATAAAATCAAAGTCAGAAAATCATAGCAATTTCAGTATAAACAAGGAACTGTAATAAAAATCGTTTCTAAAATATTATACAGTTGAAAAAGTGACGACTATGTGGCACTTTGCTCCCGCAGGATTTAAGAGGTTGCCCCCACGGTCTTTTATGTAGAAAAATATACAGTTCCTTTTCGAAATTGTGATCACACATTCAATTCAGAATTTCAGATAGACGAGACAAGGTAAACATGCTATATCATATATCAGAAGTGACAATTGGCTAATGTCGATGACTCTGGGCAATCACGGGCCAAGTGTACCAAAATGTCATTCACTATAAGAGTGGTCAGCTACCCAATCAGCTCAAAATCAGAATGTCCGAAGACTAAAAACAGAATCAGAAACATGGTATATCGTCCTCGCGTGCGTGCTGTACGGTACATCGTACTCCGTTGACCATAGATACAGAAACAATTTTGTAAGACCCACTTTTAGTGATGTATTCCTTATGATTCATATGATGTACACACTTCCACATGTTAATTGAGTAATAAGAAGAGCCTTTGCTTGAATGAAATTGTAGAGAGAGTGAATGAATACTCATGAATCCATGTAATGGCTAAATAATGACTTAAAACACAAAATGAGAAGGATTTATGAAAAGAAGTTGGTTCGATTTGATCCCGAACATAGTGAAGTAGTGAAAATACCAAAAGGGGGCAAGCGAGCTCAAAATATATCGTTTGAGCTGTTTTAGCAAAGTCACCTCCGAAAATGACTAAAACGTAAAGATGTGTAAGACACGTAAATTCTATGGACCCTTATTGATTTCATGATGAACATATAAGTTACAAAATATGTGAATCATAAGAAATGGATCTTTTCATACTCTAAGTGTGAACTGAACGCAAAATTGTTAGTGAAGCAAATGAAGATAAGGTTTCCTTTGGAATTCTGGAAACAATTCCAGTTGGAATGCTGCAGCTGAAGGCCAGATCGATCTCTTATTCAAAGCAGATTGATCTCCTATTCAAGCAAATCGATCTCAATTTGGTTCTGCCTAGAACGGATCGATCCCTTCCGAAGTGCAGATCGATCTCCATTTAATTCTGCCAAGAACAGATCAATCTCTTCCCCAACACAGATCGATCTCCAACAGTTTCTGGCTAGAAAGGATCAACCCCCTTCTCAAAACAGATCGATCTCCACTTGATTCTGCCTCACAAAGATCGATCCCATCCCATTAGTGTATCGATCCCATAACCCATATATAGAATGCCGAGAGAGTTCAAAGCAAGAAAGATCAATCTCTGACCCAAGGAGATCGATCTCACAATGCCAATTCTATAAAAAAAAAGGCCCGACAATCGAGTCTTCTTCCCCAAAAATCCCAAAACCTCTACATTTTAACAAAGAACCCTAACTTTCTCACTCTAGAAAATCATCACCCTCCTGCCAGATTTAAGAAAAGTTGTTTTAGCAAAATTATTCATTTTGATGAGGAGAACAACATAGTTTGGAATCAACATTCAAGTTGTTGAGTTGAAGGAGCAAAGTCTTCCCTTAAGATTGGGCCAAGTGAGGAAGTATAAGCTAGGTAAGTGTTCAATACACCAACGTCAAGTATGTTTATGTAAACATTATCATGAGTTGAATGGTGTATGTATTGTTAGCTAAAAAACTACCTAGATCATGATGAACCAACCATGGCCAAAAATGGGTTTAGTGTGAGAAAGTGAACTATGGTTGATTTAATGATAAAGTGATTACACTATGGTGAAAGTGATGTTATATGCATGATTATGAGACGGTTTTGTGAAATTAGTTAATGGAATTGGATGAAGTTATGAAATGTACACATAAGGTGTTTGTGAAAATGCATGAATGAATATAAGTGTGAAGTAGAGGTATAATGAGTATTTGTTGATGGTTTGACGTTATTTTGAGCAACTTGAGAATCCAACATGTGAATCGAGGCTAGTCCGAGACCTATGTATTTTTCACTGCTTAAGGTGTAAGAGGTAAGAGATGCAACCGTTTTGTGCATATGTGTTCTTTACTGATAAAAATGCTTTGGTAGCATACAATAATTTTATAAATGAGCATATTTCTAGAGAAAAGTGTTTAACTTGAGATTTATTACTTGAGTGCATGTTTTACCAGTTTGAGCTCGGTTTTGTGATTTGAATATTTTATGAAACAAATATATTTTTATATTTAAACGAGATTTACAAGCAGAACTATTATGAGCTCTACGGGAAAGCAAAACTATTTCCAGCATAATAATGAAATGTTTTTGAGACTAAGGACTCGTCATGATATTTACACATCGATGCATTCATTTTGGTAACGAGAGATGCTTACACTTTGGTAGCGTGAGATGCCTTCGTTTTGGTAACATTAGATGCCTACACTTTGGTAGCGTGAGATGCCTCTGTTTTGGTAACGTGAGATGCCTCCGCTTTGGTAGCGTGAGATGCCTCTATTTTGGTAACGTGAGATGCCTCTTATTTGGTAGCGTGAGATACCTCTGTTTAGTAACGAGAGATGCCTCCGTTTTGGTAACGTGAGATGCTTCTGCTTTGGTAGCGTGAGATGCCTCCGTTTTGGTAATGTGAGATGCCTCCACTTTGGTATTGTAGAGCCAAGGCCGTACGACCCTTATCCAGTCTACAACGATGCCGCGGCCACAAGTAGATGATTCCATCGTTTGAGGATGCCCTCGTTGAGGATGATGTGATGTGATGTGATGATTTCTTTCATGAAATTTATATTATGCCTAGTCTCTATAACTGTTTTGAGAAATGACGTGTTGTGAAATTGAGATAATGATGTTTTGATGAATTTTGATTTTAATCTTGAGTTTATAATCATGTGAAATTATGTCATTATTACACTTATGCTTGATGATGATTTCCAAATCTCATATGCACTCCTTACTGAGCTAGTTGAAGCTCACCCCCTACTTCCCTCCCCCACAGATTATTTATAGTGATCATTGGTACCTGCTACGTATGTGACATAGGCTGGTGGACGAGACTCTCCCCAGGTTATTGCTTGTACACGCGTGAGGTATAATTCAATTCATTTTGTATCCAGACAATTATGTAATGCAGACACTTATATTTAAGTAACGTTGGGATGTAATCAGGATGGTATATGTATATAAATTAGAAAAGTGGGTTTCTTTTTATATCATGTTATTTGGTCAAGTAAATGTTGATGTTGAGAGATCCTTGGGATATTGGTTGATGAGGTTAACTGATATTGTACAGGAATGCACCTCGAGTAGGAAGTTTAAGTTAAGTGACCAAAAAATTTTCAAATTAACCCTATTTTTTGTGCTTTCGGGCTGTCACAGATTAGGTGGTATCAGAGCAAAGGGTGCCTAGTACTGTCAGTGTCGATCAATTTGAAATAGATTACATCTGAAGTGTCTGTACTTGTTTGGTTATGAATTAAATTTAACGGTTAAAATTATAACCAGGTTTAATGTATACGCGCGGGTACGTAAGAATTAAGATATGAGGGAGAAACAAGGTCGTCCCCGACCACTTGTCCCACAGCTTGAGAGTCCTAACTCTCAAATTAATCTTTTGGAGCAGGATGTACGACAAGGGTTTGAGTAGATGGCAGCGCTATTTGCACAACATTTCAGGGCTAATGTCTCAAGTACCACACCTACCCCGGTTCCTACACCTACACCATCATAGGATCCGCCCCCAGCTCCTCTACAAACTGACCCTGTGCCACCCGCCACTTAGCCTCCAGCACAAACCAGACCCAAAACAGAGGTATAGGTCGATTACGAGACTTTCTTAAGATGAATATGTTAGCATTTAAGGGGGTGAAGGACCCCGTAGTGGTAGAGGAGTGGTTCACAGAGATGAGGATAATTTTTTATTTCCTGGAGTGCACTGACGTAGAGAAAGTCAGTATGAGTCCTTATATGCTTAAGGAATAAGCACGGTACTGGTGGAGTACCACCCAAAGTATATTGACTTCCAGCCATCTAGTGATCTATTGGGAAACATTTCAGGCAGCTTTCAAGACCCAGTATATCCCTCGCGTTACCCAAAGGAAAATGCAAGCAGATTTTTTGAATTTAGTTCAGGGCAGTATGACAGTTGGCGAATATGAGAACCGGTTCACCACTTTGCTGAGATATGACCCGAAGACTGTCATGGATGAAGAGCGTTGTACAGAGTGATTTGTAAATGGGCTGAAACCAACCATTCGAGATAGATTGATGGGGTTCTGTATTACTGAGTTTACGGATGCTTTGAGACGGGTATAGAAAGTCAAGAGGGGACTAAATTTAGTATAGTCCCAATCTGATTCTCGGGCAGTGGTCAGAGATAAGGGTAAGAGACCTGAAGTTTCCTAAACAGACCTTAGGAGGGGTTTATTTAAGAGACAGAAGATCGAGGGGCCTACGGTGAGGGTTGATAGACCCCGGGTTCTTCCAAGTGTCATAAAGACTCCTCGAGGTATCAGACCGGACATTAAGATCTGTAGAGACTGTGGTCGGCCACATGAAGGCAATTATTTTCGTATGATGCGAGATGTTTTAGATGCGGGGACATGGGTCACAGGGTGAAGGATTGCCCGTAGCCTCCGAGATCGCATCCCTAAGAACCTCCTCGACAGCATCCTCAGAGGGTGACTCCCTAGAGACGGGCCACAGCTGCTGATATGGGTAAGAAGCCTGTCACAGAGGGCGTGTATTTGCTATGGATAAGGAGGTTACAGACACTTCATCCGAGACTATATGAGGTACACTTCTTGTCTATAATCATAAGGCTCATGTGTTGTTTGACCCAGGGTCCACGTATTCTTTTAGTTCAGTACACTTTGCATGTAAATTGAATTTAGATCCTGAACCCCTAGTTCATATTTTACATGTAAGTACACCTATGCGTGAGTCGTAGAGGACTGATATGGTATGTAGAATGTCTGAGATTAAAGTGGGAGATAAACTAATGTTAGAAAATCTAGTTTTATTAACACATGTGTGGTTTTGATGTGATTTTAGGGATGGATTAGTTAGCGGCCAATCGCGTGAGTCTAGACTGTTACACTAAGACTGTAACTTTCTCCCTACCTGAAAAATTTAGTGCACATTTGAATGTTAAGGAATGAAAATGTGTGAAGTTTATTGTGAGAAATCTTAAGATATAATTATGATTTCCCGAAAAACACTGATTAAATTATTGATGTGAAGGTTACATCGCACTCATCTCTGATATCAGTCGGGAACATTCCAGGATAGAGGACACACAAGTAGTATGTGAGTTTTTGAATGTTTTCCCAGATGAGTTGCCATGTTTACCATAGAAGAAAGAGCTGGAGTTCACTATCGATTTAGTGTCAGATACACAGTCGATCTCTAAACCTCTCTATAGGATGGCATTGGTTGAATTGGAAGAGTTAAAGAAACAGTTGCAAGAGCTTCTTGACTAGGGTTTTATTAGACCCAGTGTTTCACCATTGGGAGCTCCGATTTTGTTCATGAGGAAAAAGGATGGTAGTCTCAGATTGTGCATAGATTACAGGTTACTAAACAAGGCTACGGTGAAGAACAAATACCCCTTACCAAGAATAGACGACTTGTTTGATCAGCTGAGAAGGGCTTCTATCTTTTCTAAGATTGACTTAAGATAGAGTTATCACCAGTTAAGAATCAAGAAAGATGATATTTCGAAAATGACCTTCAAAACTAGATATGGACACTATGAATTCTTAGTGATACCCTTTGTTTTGACGAATGTTCATGTTGCTTTCATGAGTCTGATGAATGAGGTATTTCGAGACTATCTAGATCAGTTTGTGATAGTCTTCACTGATGATACCCTTATATATTCTCAATCCTAAGAAGAGCATGCACAGCATTTGAGGACTGTGCTACAGATACTTCGAGATAAGCAGCTTTATGGAAAGATTAGTAAATATGAGTTTTGGCTGGATCAGATAGCTTTCCTTAGTCATATTGTATCTAAGGATGGGGTGTCAGTTGATCCGACTAAAGTAAAGGCTGTACTTAATTGGGAGAGACCGAGGATAGTTACAGAGATTCAGAGTTTTTTAGGACTTACAGGGTATTACAGGAGGTTTATTGAGGGATTCTCCAAAATTGCTGCTCCTCTAACTAAACTTTCATGCAAAGACACTCCATTTGTATGGTCTGAGCAGTGTGAATAGAGTTTCCTATAGCTTAAACGGTGATTGACTATAACACCTGTTTTGGTTATCCTTAGTGGATCTAGAGGCTTCACAGTGTATAGTGATACTTCTTATCAGGGTTTGGGGTGCGTACTTGTGCAACACGGAAGCGTAGTCGCTTATGGGTCACGCCAGCTAAAGGATCATGAGTGAAATTATCCCACGTATGATTTGGAGTTAGCCGCAGTGGTGTTTGCCTTAAAGATATGATGGCATTATCTGTATAGGGAAAGGTTTCAAATCTTTACTGACCATAAGAGTTTGAAGTTTATCTTCAACCAGAAAGAGTTTAATATAAGACAAAGATGATGGATGGAGCTCCTTAAGGACTACGACTGTGAGATTTTATATCATCCAGGGAAGATGAACGTAGTTGCTGATGCCCTGAGCAAGAAGAGTATGGTTTCTATTATGATGATCAGGGAATGGGATTTATTGGAACAGATCACCGAACTTAGGATCAGAGTTGAGGAAGCAGAGGTCAGATTTATGGCTAGCCTACGAATAGAGCCCAGTATTATGGATCAGATTAGAACTGGACAGAGAAGTGATCAGAAGCTGCTGGATACGATTAGCCAAGCTGAAAAGACCTTGCAGTCAGATTTTACGGTCAGTGATGATGGATTGTTGAGGTTTAAGGGTCGTACTTGTGTTCCGAGCAATGATACCTTGAAGCAATAAATTTTGAGGGAGTCTCACATTTCCTGTTACACCAAGCACTTAAGTAGTACTAAGATGTACCAAGACCTGCGTAAGGTGTATTGGTGGAGTGGTATGTAATGGGAAGTGGCAGAATTTGTGGCCAAGTGTTTGGTGTGTCAACAGGTAAAAGCTGAGCAGCAGAAGCTTGGAGGATTACTTAAGTCCTTTCCAGTGCGTAGGTGGAAATGGGAGCATATCACCATGGACTTTATCATGGGATTACCGAGGATCCAGAGAGGTCATGATGCAATCTAGGTGATAGTAGACAGATTAACTAAGAGTGCCCATTTCCTTGCTATCAAGAGCGCGGACACTTTGAGTACCTTAGCTGAGTTATATGTCATAGAAATAGCTCGACTGGATGGGGCCCCAATGAGTATTACATCTAATAGAGATTTCAGCTTTACCTTCAGATTTTGGACTCATTTTCAGGAAGCCATGAGATCTCAGTTGAATTTCAGTATCGCCTATCATCCTCAGACTGACGGTTATTCAGACCTTAGAGGATATGTTAAGGGCGTGTACGATGGACTTTAAGGGATCATGGGATAATCACCTGCCCCTTGTTGAGCTTGCTTACAACAATAGCTATCATATGAGTATTGGTATGGCACTTTATGAGGCTCTATATGGTAGGAGGTGTAGATCCCCTATAGCTTGGGAAGAAATGGGTGACAGGAAAGTAATTGCTCCTGATCTTGTTGATCAGGCAGTTCAAAAAGTAAAGATTATTTGTGACGAACTACGGGGTGCTCAGAGTCGATAGAAGAGTTACGTAGATGTGCGGAGACGACCACTCGAGTTTCAAGCTGGAGATTCTGTATTTCTTAAGGTATCTTCAAGTAAGGGTATCATGCATTTCGAGAAAAAAATGGAAGTTGAGTCCTCGATATATAAGATCATTTGAGATATTAGAGAGAATGGGAGATGTTATTTACCGGTTAGCTTTGTCTCCATAGCTTTCTGGGATACATAATGTCTTCCACGTCTCCATGTTGAGGAAGTATAATCCAGATCCCTCCCATGTCATCGAGTTTGAAGCATTAGACATCTAGGGAGACATGAGCTATGTAGAAGAACTTGTCCGGATCCTTGACAAGAAAGAAAAGGTACTTTAGATAAAGAGAATTCTGTCGGTAAAGGTTCTCTGGAAGCACCACTAAACAGAAGAGACAACTTGGGAACTAGAGAGCCTGATGAAAGAGAAGTACCCTCGTCTATTTGATGGACCCAATTAAATTTGGAGGACCAAATTGCTTTAGAGGGTGAGATTATGTAAGACCCACTTTTGGTGATGTATTCCTTATGATTCATATGATGTACACACTTTCATATGTTAATTGAGTCATAAGAAGAGCCTTTGCTTGAATGAAATTGCAAAGAGAATGAATGAATACTCATGAATCCATGTAATGGCTAAATAAGGACTTAAAACACGAAATGAGAATGATTTATGAAAAGAAGTTTGTTCGGTTGATCCCGAACATAGTGAAGTAGTGATGTAACGACCCGAATTACACACATTTCGGTTAGGTTACAAGTCGATATTAGGTCAGAACAGTGTTCAGTCTGATTAATTTTTTTTCTTTCTTAGTAACAAATTTAAAAAAAAATGTTCACATTCCCCATACACATCTCATTGCATTATTGTACTTATAAAATTTTTAGATACAAAAGAATTTCTTACAACTGGGTATACCTTCGACGCATAAAAATACTCCGTGAAACCATAGCTGTGCGATATGCCTTACTAACGGAAGCGTCCAAGTTACTGATGGGACTCTGTGGGGGAAAGTAGGGAGTGAGCTTAACGCGCT
The DNA here is from genome assembly GCA_033439115.1 of Firmiana major. Taxonomy (NCBI): domain Eukaryota; kingdom Viridiplantae; phylum Streptophyta; class Magnoliopsida; order Malvales; family Malvaceae; genus Firmiana; species Firmiana major. The sequence goes on from CM065905.1 coordinate 50,344,829, forward strand.
CAGTAAGAAACTTGTGTAAGCAGTAGACAACCATACTATCTACATGCTTATGATGTCATATCATGTAGTAAAATATTCACTTTAAATTAAAACACTATCAGTAAAATTGACATTTAATCTATGCCATATATATAAAAAAAACTCATTCAGTAAAAACCATATTTGGTTCAGTGCGGTAAAATCCGTTTAGTTCAGTAAACAGCACAACAATTCTATTTCAGTTTAGTACAGTCCAAAACGGTTTAGTACAGTCAAAACAATTCAGTAAACAGTGCAGTTCAGTACAGTAAAATTCGTTCAGTTCAGTAAACAGCACAATTCTGTTTCAGTTTAGTACAGTCCAAAACGGTTTAGTACAGTCAAAACAATTCAGTAAACAATGCAGTTCAATACGGTAAAATAGTTCAGTTCAGTACGGTAAATCATTCAGTTCAGTTCAATCAAAATACCATCGTCAAATATCAGTAAACAAATCAATAGAGACTAGGCAGGTGAATTCGGTAACAGTAGGATTCAGTCAATAACAGTACAGTCGACATATGGCCATAGTCAATGACCCCACGCCTCATGGGCCAGGTGTGCGCAAGTGTCACACGCCTCACGGGGGATGGGTCAGTCCAGCCCATTGACCAATCCATACAGTACAGTTCAATTCAGTTCAGTTCGATTCAATAGTCCGAAGACTCAATACACGGTGCAACATACTCCATATGCGTCCACACGATACAGCGTGCCCCGTGGACCCCGATACAGTACAATATGACTGAGGGTACCGATTAGTCTCAAGGATTTACCCCCCAACATCAATATCAACCAGCACCTTAGTCTTAAAATCCAGTGCGAGCAGGTCAGTGTAAGATCACACAGCAATACACGACAACTCCACCACAGTTTTTTTCATAAATCATATAAAAAATCTAGTGCGAGCAGTTCAGTGTGACACATAGTCTACACGAGGGCTCTAGCACTATTTCATATCGAAAATCGGATAGGTGATTCAATTCTTTCAAAAATGATATAAAAATCAGTATTCAGTACAAAAAACAATCCACAAATAATATTTGAGTGGAGACTTCCAAAGAGGTCACCCATCATGGAATTTCTCCTATTCTAGCACACTTAACTTCAAAAAACGTGTTATTTCATGCAGACAGTAAAAACAATAACCAACCTATCCATATGCCGTTAGAAACAGTATTTCAACGATGAAAACACTGAAGCATGCAATTTATGCAATTATGAATTTTTTCAATATTTTTCAGTTCAGTTCAATCTATACATAGGGGTAATATCGAGTTTTCTATCTCTACAGATCTATTTAGCTACTTGAAATAATAAAATACGTACAGTTATCTCTAAAACTTGCATAAATTCCTTACCTTAATATCTGTCCGTAGTCCTCGATTGTCTCGACTTAGCGAGTCGATAGGTCCGGTCCACTCGGGTTATTTCTATCGGAGCCCTTTTTTTCCTGGGTTTCCAAATTCTCAGTACACTTGTCTCCTTTTTCTTCAATTTTTCTTCTATTCTAATATATATATATATATATTTAAAAATATATAAATATATATATTACCCTTCTTCTTTTTCTTCTTCTTCTTCTTTTTCAAATTATATTTCCTTTCCCGCCACTTTTTTTTCTCCTTCATTTCTTCTTTCTTATTTTCTTCTTCCTCGGTAAGCCCTTCTTCTGTTCATTCAATTCTATCTTTCTCCCATCGACGCTGCCATCCCTCTTTCTCTCTGTTATCGTCTCCTTCTCTACCACTTTGTTCGGCATTGATGGTCCCTTTGAGTCATCCTTATTCTGGCTACCAATTCCGGCTTCTTCCGTCTCAACGTCTCCTTGCTGATCCTTTGTTCACCCATGTCTATTATGTCCAGTCTCTATCTCCTCTAAGCCTCAATTCTAGCTTCTCCTTCTCATCTTCCTGGTTTTCCCTTCTCCCTTTCTCACGCCTCTTTCGTCGTTCACCTCCTGCCACCATCGTCATCTTCCTCCTAGTCACCCCGTTCCCATTTCAGCAAGCGAGACAGAGGTGTTCTGCCTCTGTCTTCATGCTTTTTTGCTTTCTTTTCATTCCACTCGGCTCGGTCTCATCCTTCCTTTACGCCTTTTCTTCCTGCTTTTGCCTTGTCTTCTCCCATCACTAACCCTTTTCTCTCACAGTTTCTCATTTCCCTCGGTCTGCTCTCCCTCCCGAGCAGTTCTCTCACGCTGTACTATATATATACATGTATCTATATACACATCTTCCGCTGCACCTACCCTGTTTCAGGTGTAGATTGCCTCTGCCAGGTCTGCCTATCTCTTAGAAGGTTGAGGAAGGCTCCCGTCTCGGCATCAGTACTGCCCCTGAAAGACGGTTTCCTCCTCGTCGTGGTCAGGCTAGCTTTCACTCCTCTGTTTCACCTCGCTAACCTTCACCTGAGTTGCTATTTTCATCCTCATTTCGCCACTTCATATTGCTTTAGTTTTCCTCCACATTTTCCAGCCTTACTCTCTTTCCTTTATTTTTCATATCCTGACTCTTTTGCTGCATGCTTCAGTAGGTATATGTCATATTTTCACTACCATCACACGCCACTGCACCCCTTCTATTTTCAGTATGTTTCGCTTCTTCTCTCTATCTCCTTTCCCATGTCCTACCGAGATCATTGCCATGTATACTACCTAAGCTTTCATCTTACCTACTTACTCCCACTACATAACTTAATTTGGATATGACGTTTTGCAGACTTGGACAGTAAATTTTCTGCCATTCCATGCTGCATTTCCTTGCCGACTTGCTACAATCAATTTTTGTACAGTCGTTCCCTGCATCTACACGGTTTGGACCTATGGTTTCTCCCGTGTTTCCTTTGCCATCTGACTTCTCTCTTTTCTTTATCTTTTTTTGCCTACTAATGGTGGTACATACATTTATATGTAGACATAATACATACATATGTATACATATGTATATGCTTACCATATATATATATATATATATATATATATATATATATATTGTTATTATTACTTTTTTTTTCATGCACCCGTTATTTAATTACATAATAAATATAGTATTATTCACCTACGTATATACATATGTATCGATATATGTATCTCCATATTATTATCATTATTTTTATCTCCATCAATATTCCTCCATGGAATTAATATATATATATATAATTAATTCTCCCCAGGTTCCACTACGGAGTATTATAATTTTTTTTTAAATTTAAATTATTGACTAATGGATCGAACTTTTAATCTCGAGGATTAATTTTGTTAATCATGGATAAAACCAAGTATCTAAAAATTTACGGTATTTACAAGTGAAAATGCCAAAAGGGGGCAAGCGAGCTCAAAATAGATCGTTTGAGCTGTTTTAGCAAAGTCACCTCCGAAAACGACTAAAACGCAAAGATGTGTAAGACACGTAAATTCTATGTACCCTTATTGATTCTATGATGCACACACAAGTTACATAATATGTGAATCATAAGAAATGGATCTTTTCATACTCTAAGTGTGAATAGAATGCAAAATTGTTAGTAAAGCAAATAAAGGTAAGGTTTCCTTTGGAATTCTGGAAAAAATTCTAGTTAGAATGCTGCAGCTGAAGGCCAGATCGATCTCTTATTCAAAGTAGATCGATCTCCGATTCAAGCAGATCGATCTTAATTTGGTTATGCCTAAAACGGATCGATCCCTTCCTAATTGCAGATCGATCCCCATTTGATTCTGCCAAGAACAGATCGATCTCTTCCCCAACATAGATCGATCTCCAATGGTTTCTGGCGAGAAAGGATCTATCCCTTCCCAAAGAGCAGATCGATCCCCTTCTCAAAACAGATTGATCTCCACTTGATTCTGCCTGGCAAAGATCGATCCCATTCCATGAGTGGATCGATCCCATAGCCTATATACTGAATTTCGAGAGACTTCAAAGCAAGAAAGATCGATCTCTCACCTAAGGAGATCCAATGCCATTTCTATAAAAAAAAAGGCCCGACAATCGAGTCTTCTTCCCCAGAAATCCCAAAAACCTCTACATTTTAGGAAAGAAACCTAACTTTCTCACTCTAAAAAATCATCACCCTCCTACCAGATTTGAGAAAAGTTGTTTTACCAAAATTGTTCATTTTGATGAGAAGAACAATATAGTTTGGAATCAACATTCAAGTTGTTGAGTTGAATGAGCAAAATCTTCCCTTAAGATTAGTCCAAGTGAGGAAGTATAAGCTAAGTAAGTGTTCAATACACTAACTTCAAGTATGTTTATCTAGACATTATCATGAGTTGAATGGTCTATGTATTGTTGGCTAAAACTACATAGAGCATGATGAACTAACCATGGCCAAAAATGAGTTTAGTGTGAGAAAGTGAACTATGGTTGATTTAATGATGAAGTGATTATACTATGGTGAAAGTGATGTTATATGTATCATTATGAGACAGTTTTGTGAAATTAGTTAATGGAATTGGATGAAGTTATGAAATGTACACATAAGGTGTTTGTGAAAATGCATGAATGAATAGAAGTGTGAAGTAGATGTATAATGAGTATTTGTTGATGGTTTGACGTTATTTTGAGCAGCTCGTGAATTCGATACGTGAATCGAGGCTAGTCCAAGATCTGGGTATATTTCACCGCCTATGGTGCAAGAGGTAAGGGATGCAACCGTTTTGTGCATATGTGTTCTTTACCGATGAAAATACTTTGGTAGCATAAAATAATTTTATAAATGAGCACATATCTTGTGAGAAGTGTTTAACTTGAGATTTATTACTTGAGTGCATGTTTTGCTGGTTTGAGCTCGGTTTTGTGATTTGAATGTTTTGTGAACAAATATATTTTTATATTTAAACGAGATTTACAAGCAGAACTATTATGAGCTCTACATGAATGCGAAACTATTTTCAACATAATAATGGCATGTTTTTTAGACTAAGGACTCGTAATGATATCTGCACATCGATGCCTCCGTTTTAGTAATGAGAGATGCCTCTACTTTGGTAGCGTGAGATGCCTCCGTTTTGGTAATGTGAGATACCTCCTTTTTGGTAACGTGAGATGCCTTCGCTTTGGTAGCGTGAGATGCCTTTATTTTGGTAACGTGTGCTTCCGCTTTGGTAGCGTGAGATGCCTCCGTTTTGGTAACGTGAGATGCCTCCGCTTTGGTAGTGTGTGATGCCTCCGCTTTGGTAACGTGAGATGCCTTCTCTTTGGTAGCGTGAGATGCCTTCGTTTTGGTAATGTGAGATGGCTGCACTTTGGTAACATAGAGCCAAGGCTGTACGACCCTGATCCAGTCTACAGCGATGTCGTGGCCGCAAGTATATGATTCCCTCATTTAAGGATGCCCTAATTGAGGATGCCCTCATTGAGGATGATGTGATGTGATGTGATGATTGCTTTCATGACATTTATACTATGCCTAGTCTCCATAACTGTTTTGAGAAATGACATGTTGTGAAATTGAGATAATGATGTTTTGTTGAATTGTGATTTTAATCTTGAGTTTATAATCATGCGAAATTATGTCATTATTACACTTATGCTTGATGATGATTTCTAAATCTCATATGCACTCCTTACTGAGCTAGTTGACGCTCACCCCCTTCTTCCTTCCCCTATAGATTATTTATAGTGAGCGCAAGTACCTACTGCGTACGTGACATAGGCTGGTGAACAAGACTCTCCTCAGGCTATTGCTTGTACACGCGTGAGGTATAATTCAATTCATTTTGTATCCAGACAATTATGTAATACAGACACTTCTTTTTAAGTAACATTGGGATGTAATCAGGATGCTATATGTATATAAATTAGAAAAGTGAGTTTCTTTTGATATCATGTTATTTGGTCAAGTAAATGTTGATGTTGAGAGATCCTTCGGATATTGGTTGATGAGGTTAATTGACATTGTACAAGAATGCACCTCGAGTAGGAAGTTTAAGTTAAGTGACAAAAAAAATTCAAATTAGCCCTATTTTTTACGCTTCTGGGCTGTCACAAATTCAGACAGCAGTGCAGCATGATTTTATTAGTGCCTTTGCCTCAAATCACATGCAAACAGGTCAGTGCAAAATCACATAGCAATACACGATGGCTCCAGCACGATTTTTCTCTTACATTAGATTAAATCCAGTGTGAGTCAAACCGTGCAACACAGTCTGCATGCGCCCAAGCACGTCTCGTCAATGCGAGTCAAGCTGTGCGACACACAATCAGCACGCGCTCAAGTACATCTCGTCAGTGCGAGTGGGTTCGTCCGATACAGTCGACACGCGCTCAAGCACGTCTCGTCAGTGCGAGTCAGGCCGTAGGATTCAGTCAGCACATGCTCCAGCACATCTCATTTATAATTTTCATAAACAGATCATTTGCCTTAAACACATATAAATTCCATTTGTTTCTCGAAACAGTTCAAAATAAGCTTGTCTAGCCTCTTTTAGGATAAAATCCCATAAAACAATCTGTGGAAATTTTAAAAATTCAAGATTTTCGATTTTAAACAGAATTCATGTCATATCAGAATTCATACAAACCACTTAAATTCAACTGGTAAAATTAGGCTGATCAACCAGGCTAAAACCTCTAATTTTCAAAGCCATAAAATTCACTATAGATTTTTATGTAATTTCAGTACTACGAAATTCAGCCTAAAATTTTACATCTATAAATATACGAAAATTACGCATATTTATCTCTAGCAGTAACGAGAATTGTCCTTACCTCGATGTCTGTTCGTAGTCCTCAATTGCCTCGACGTTGTGACAGCCCGAAAGCGCGGGAAAATAGGGCAAATTTAAATTTTTTTTATTAAAACTACCAACTCTAGATGCATTCTTGTACAGTGTCATTAATCACTTGCGTTTATAACAAATCGTTATCCCCAAGATCACACAATTTCCTACTTCATAAAATCAAATACATAATATCCAAAGAGGATGAACCCACAAAACACAATTCATTTTCCTCATATCGTCTTAATTACATCCCAATAATACTTAACACAAATGTCTATATTACATCATTGTCTGGGTACAAAATGAACTGAATCTATACCTTGTGCATGTATAAGCGATAGCCTAGGGAAATCTTGTCCACCAGCCTATTTCACGTACGCAGCAGGCACTAGCTCACTCGCTGCAAGTAATCTCGAGGGGGAAGGAAAAAGGGTGAGCTCTCAAATCGCTTAGTAAGGAGGATAAGGGAGATTTTATAAAATCATCATAACATCACAACTCATCATTCGGGCATGTAAAAACATGATAGAAGTATTCGAGCATGTAAAATGTTATGGTAATAATGATAATAATAATGGCTTTAGTTTGCATCATCATAATTTACGTGATAAAAATTCACGTTTCGTCATAACTTCAAACCTCAATACGTGATAGAAATCACAGTCATCAAAACACGACATTCATCAAAATAGGCGAGACTGAGCATTTAATAAAACTCAGATAAAAATAACGTCATAGGCACATCACGTCACATCAAATCATCCTCAAGGAGGACATCCTCAAAAGAGGGAAAACATCGACATCTATCCATGGCCATGATATCGCTGTAGACTTTATCAGAGTCGTACATCCTCGGTCTTACATACTACCAAAGCAAGGCCACCCATCGCTACCAAAGTGGGGTCATCTCACGTTACCAGAATAGAGGCATCGGTCTTACATGCTACCAGAGCAAGGCCCGGTCTTACATGCTACCAGAGCAAGGCCACTCAACGCTAACAAAGTGGAGTATTGATGTGCATCTCATGACAAGCCTTAGTCTCAGAAAAATATGCCATTATTGTATTAAAATCGTTTCGCCTTTACGTAGAGCTCATAGTGGTTGTCTCAAAACTCATTTCTGTTATAAAATATTGTGTTCACAATTACACAAAATTCATCAAAACCAAGCTCAAACCGGCAAAACACTCACACATTCATCAAAGCATCAAATCAACTCATTCTCATAAACATGCTCGTTCATCAAACCTTTTTCATGCTATCAAGGTATTTTCATCATTTAGAAATTCACATGCACAAACATGTCATTTTCCTTACCTCTTATACCCTGAGTGGTGCAATGTCCCCCGGGTCTCGGACTAGCCTCGTTTCCCGTATCGGATTCCCAAGCTGTCCAAACATCACCAAATTGTCAATATACTTCATTCTCATCGTCGATTTCTTTCTCTTACTCATTCTAACTCAACATTGCCCTTTTTATCCTATTTACACCTATACACCCTAAACTACATCCAAGCTACAAATCTTAAATACATACATTGTCTCAAAACTTTTCCTACACCTTTATCAACACTTTAGCTAGTACATGACCATCACAAGACATCCACATTCCCTCTTCTAACTAAACCCTTTTTTTGTTGGTTCCTTCATGAGTTAAACATTTCCAACTAAATACATACATATATATATATATATTTATTCACCAATATATATATATATATAATGATAATATTTAAAAACAAGGGTCTTGTGAGCTCACCTAGCTTGTCCTCTCTTGAGCAACTTGTAGAATGCTTATCTCTTCCCTTTTATTCAGACCAACCCTTCATTTTCTAATATGTTGTTCTCTCTACAGAGGAAACTTTGCCTCTTACTTCTTTTTCTAACCCTATCCAGAACGTGGTGAATCATAAAGAGAGAAAGCTTGGTTTGGGTGAAAATGGTGAGTGTTGGTGTTTGCAGGTGAGAGGGACTCAGCTTCGGCAAAAATCTCTTGACCCTTATTTAAACAAAGTGTGTGAGATCGATTTGACACTAGGTGGGGATCGATCTCTGCTTGGTTCCAACTACTCTAACAACTTAATTACTAACTACAGGATCGATCTGGTAGATGGCAAAGATCGATCTACTCTTTATAGAACCAAATGGAGATCGGTCTGTTCTCTAAGGAGGGATCGATCTCTTCCAGGTCAAGGCAATTGAAGATCGATCTGCCCTTTTGACAGGATTGATTCTTGTTAGGCAGAGGCAATATGAGATCGATCTGCTTCCTTATGAGATCGATCTGCTTGTCTGCTATTGTATACTCATTGCATTCTGGAGTCATGGGTTCGATCTTCCATCCCTATGAGATCGATCCTTCGTCTCTTGATATCAAAATGGCTCCTCAAAAACCCTTTACTTATACTTCTGGGCTTACTAGATAGATCTCTCATCCTTGGAGATAGATCTGGCATTCATAAATTTCACTGTTGCTGCATAAATTTGTAGGAAACTCAGGGCAAAACTTACCACAATCTACTCCACAGACCATATTTCAATCCATACACATTTAAGACTTAAAAACTTCATCCTCTTATACTTCATTAAATTTAAAACTTACGTGTACATCAAAATATCATAACTACATTCACTAAATTATAAATCTCACATTGTAACCTCATAGTTAAAGTACATAGAATTCACAAGTCTCACATCCTCCCCACCTTTAGAGAATTTCGTCCTCCAAATTTAACTCGATCTATTAAATAGTTGAGGGTACTTCTCCTTTATAAGATTCTCTAGTTACCAAGTTGCTTCCTCCATTAAATGGTGTTTCCAGAGGACCTTAACCAATGGAATCCTTTTCATCCGAAGTACCTTTTCTTTCCTGTCGAGTATTTGGATGGGTTCTTACACATAACTCATATCTCCCTGAATATCCAATGCTTTGTACTCATTGACATGGGAAGGATCCAAACTATATCTCCTCAACATGAAGACGTGAAAGACATTATGTATCCCGAAAAACTATAGAGCTAAAGCCAACCGATAAGCGACGTCTCCCACTCTCTCCAAAATCTCAAACGGTCCTATATATCGAGGACTCAATTTTCTTTTCTTCCCGAAATGCATGATACCTTTACTTGGAGATATCTTAAGGAATACAGAATCTCCAACTCGAAACTCGAGTGGCCGTCTATGCACATTTGCGTGACTTTTCTGTCGACTCTGAGCAGCCTGTAATCTTTCACAAATGATCTTTACATTCTAAACTGCATGTTCAACGAGTTCGGGAGCAATTACTATCATGTTGCCCACTTCTTCCCAAGCTATAGGGGATCTACACCTCCTACCATATAGAGCCTCACAAGGTGCCATGCTAATACTCGTATGATAGCTATTATTATACGTAAACTCCGTAAGGGGCAGATGATCATCCCATGATCCCTTAAAATCCATCGTACACGCCTTCAACATGTCCTCTAAGATCTGTATAGTCTACTCGGACTGACCATCAATCTGAGGATGATAGGCGATACTAAAACTCAACCGAGACTCATGGCCTCCTGAAAATGAGTCTAAAACCTGGAGGTCAACCGGGAATCTCTATTAGATGTAATACTCACTGGAGCCCTATGTAGTTTAGCTATCTCTCTAACATATAACTCGGCTAAGGTACTTAATGTATCCATGTTCTTGATGGCAAGGAAGTAGGCACTCTTCGTTAATATATCCACTATCACCCATATTGCATCATTACCTCTTCGGGTCCTCGATAATCCCATGATAAAGTCCATGGTGATATGCTCTCATTTCCATGTAGGCACAGGCAAAGGTTTAAGCAATCCTCCGGGCTTCTGGTCCTTAGTTTTCACTTGTTGGCTTACCAAACATTTGGCCACATGTTCTGCCACATCTCGCTTCATACCACTCCACTAATATACCCTTCTCAAATCCTGGTACATCTTGGTATCGCGAGTAGTGAAACTCTCTCAGTATTTGTTGCTTCAGGGTATCATCGTTTGGAACACAAATTCACCTTTAAACCTTAATAACCCATCGTCACTAACCATGAAATCTGATTGTGAGGTCTGTTCATCTTGGCTAACCATATCCATTAGCCCGTGATCATTTTGCTACTCGGTTCTAATCTAATCCAAAATACTGGGCTCTATCCATAGGCTAGCCATAAATTCGGCCTCTGTTTCCTCAACTCTGACCCTGAGTCCACCGAACTGTTCTAACAAGTCTCATTCCTTGATCATCATAACATATACCATACTTTTCCAGCTTAGGGCATCAGCAACTACGTTTGCCTTCCCCAGATGATATAGTATCTCGCAATCATAGTCCTTAAGGAGTTTCATCAATCTCCTTTGTCTCATGTTTAGCTCTTTTTGGTCGAATATATACCTCAGGCTCTTGTGGTCAGTAAATATCTGGAACTTTTCCCTATATAAGTAATGCCGCCAGATCTTTAATGCAAACACCACTGCAGATAACTCCAAATCATATGTGGGGCAGTTTCGCTCATGATCCTTTAGCTGTTGTGAACCATAGGCAACAACTCTCCCATGTTGCATGAGTACACACCCCAATCCTTGTTGAGAGGCATCACTGTACACTGTGAAGCCTCCAGGTCTATTTGGAATAGTCAACACAGGTGTCGTCATTAATCTCCTTTTTAATTCTTGGAAAATCTATTCACACTGCTCAGACCATACAAAAGGAATCTCCTTACGTGTGAGCTTGGTCAAAGGAGCGACAATCTTAGAAAATCCTTCGATAAACCTTCTATAATACCCTGCAAGCTCAAGAAAACTTTGAATCTCTGTAACTGTCCTCGGTCTCTCCCAATTAAGTACAGCCTCTATCTTTGACGGATCAACTGACACCTTGTCCTTAAATACAATATGACCAAGGAAAGCTATTTGATCCAGCCAAAACTCACTCTTACTGATTTTTTCATAAAGCTGCCTATCTCTGAGTATCTACAACACAATCCTCAAATGTTGTGCGTGTTCCTCATGAGATAGAGAATACACAAGGATATCATCAATGAAGACTATCACAAACTGATCTAGATGGTCCTGAAATACCTCATTCATCAGACTCATGAAAGCAGTAGGGGCATTCGTCAAACCAAAGGTGTTACACCCAACTTCTGGGTGCCCTTTTATTCATACTTACGCTACTACGGTTGGGCTGTGAGACGATGCAATTACTAAAATTTCATAGATTTATAGCGAAATTATTTAAAACTTAAATTCACACTCCCAAGTGTGTGTAATATACAAAATTCAATTGTATAATAATATCTTTACATAACATCCCCATACCACTGTTTACATTTTCGACTTGTAACTGTGTGATATAATATATTAGATACAAAATACTCAGGTGTATACAAATCTTATGCCTTTACAACTGATGGGAGCTTTCCAACACAAAAAGGGATCCAGAGACCACCGCTCTCCTACTTCTTAGTATCTGGGGGGGGGAAATAGTGGGGTGAGCAAACCACAGCTCAGTAAGGAAATGAATGCTAACAGGTAGATATCGTACTACCTACATAGCCCATGCATGTATAAAGCAAAATCATGTTTCAATGTAAATGGAAATATTACTAGAAAATGCATTCAAATATCCATTTCTCATATAAGCATTTTTGTGAAAACATGTATACGATATTCCCATTTGAAAACATGTCATAAACAGTGTTATCATAGCACGAGCATTTAAAAGCGAGAGATTTATCAAATCACAACTCTCTTTGCTTCTCTCAAATCATTTCTTTTCTGAGTTTACTCAATTTCTTGTATCTCTGAGACATGCATGGAATTTTTGACAATTAAATATCCACAACATATGGCCATAGTCAGTGATCCCAGGCCTCACTGATCAGGTGTGCACAAGGCATCGCTTCGCCTGAAGGGGGATGGGTCAGTCCTACCCTCCAGCTCATCTCAATCAACCCTATCTCCTCATATACTCACGGTATAAGGTACGCCATGTGTCATCTACACAATACTCATACTCACGTGCACCCAACACGGTACATAGTATACCAACGAACAACTACACAGTACTACGTACGACCGTGGACCCAAGTCCATACTCCAACTCCGATGGACTTATCATCCTGAACCATGTCTCATATACCAGGCGAACAAATCCGCGTGACACACAGTCATCGCAAGGCTCCAACGCGATATGATTTATTGTTAAGGCCCAGCTCGTTCAGAGGCCGTCGATGGCATCCCCTTGGGTCCCAGACCCCCAAGTTTACCTCAACTCGGTGAAAACATGTGCAAGCTAACACTCCAGCATAGTATCAATATGAAATCACGTGCGAGTCACGCTCCAACACAATTTATCAAATCATGCAGATGTATGCAAGTCAAACTCTAACATAGTTAAAATCATTAAAACAGGTGTGAACTAAAATTCTAACACCATTCCACATCTCAAATCCGATAGGAGGCTACTTTCTCTTTTAAAACTCAAAACATGTTTATTTATGCAGCATGCCTTTCCATGCTAAAACATGTAAACTAGCCAATCCATCATTATCATTTCTCAATCACAAAATCAATACAAAATTGAGAAAACATTGAAATCATGCATATCATGCTATTTCCTTACCCCATCCCATTTCTCAATACATATATATCATAGTACATTTCATGCTTCCATATCATTTTATAGAATTGTAGTATCGCACTAATTCTAGCGATATATCTACGAAATTACCGTAAAATACGTATGAACATCTCTATAGCGAACACACAGTCCTTTACCTCGAATCGCGCTCGTATTTCCTTTATCTTGTTTGCTTCGTTCGCAATCTGGGTTAATCGTGCTCCACGTTTTTCCAATCTACACACATAACCATTTAGTTATTTCTTTTCTTTCTCCCAAAATATCCTCATTGTCACTTATTCTTCCATTTATACCTTTCAAGCCTTTAATCACATTTCACCTTTCCATTTGTATCACTTATCTCATTAAACTATTTCTTAAGCTTTCCATAGATCTCCCTCTTCATAAATTTCTCTTAACATTACTCACTCATCACTACAAATCATTCTTATCAACATTTTACATACCATTCAACCCATACAATGTCTAGAATCCCTTTTTAAAGCATGAGGGTTGAAGAACTTACCTAGCTTAGTCTCTTTTCCTTAGCCAAACCTGAGGTAGCCAAAACTCATTCTCTTGTTCTCACCAATATGTGATTTTTGGGTATGTTGTTCTCCTTGCCTCAAGGAACAACTTTCCCTTCTTGAGCTTCTTCCAAAACTAACTGGAATGTAGTGATCTTTAGAGTGAGAAATTTTGGGTTTTTGAGAGAAAATGGCAGGTGAGGTTTGGTGGGAGAAGAGTTTTAAGTTTTCATCTTAATCTCATGCTCTTTTTATAGATGCAGGCTTATGAAATCGATCTGGTCCTTATGGAGATCGATCTCTGCACGTTTGGTAGTCCTTTTCACCTAACGTAACCACTCTCAGATCGATCTTCTCCCTTGGTGAGATCGATCTGTCGAAGGGCAATTTTCCTCTTGGAGATCGATCTGCCTCTTGTAGGAGATCGATCTGCTCTTTACAGAACCCTTAAGGAGATCGATCTGTCTTAAACAAAGAGTTAAGGAGATCGATCCTCTTGCCTTAAAATCGATCTTCTCATTACAGAATGTTTATCAGATCGATCTAGCTCCATTGGAGATCGATCTGGCCTGTTCCATAGCTCAAAATAAGAGCATTTTGGCTCTTCCAGATCGATCTCTCATCCTATAAAATTGATCTGGCCTTCATATTACCAGATTTTACTATAATTTTCTGCAAGTACTTACACCAGAACAACTTTAATTTGCTGTTATAGTCATTTTCTCATCCAACCATCTTTGAGACTTGAAAATGGCATCCATTCATACTTTATACACATTAAAACTTGTGTGTAATCCTTGTATAACCAAATGTATACAATATAAACCAAATGGAAGTGCATAACTTATGCAATCTTCCTTCCATTTTACTACATTACTCATTTTCCCTTCTACTCCCATTCTTCACATGTTTAAGTTCATTTCTTCATATTCATACATAATACAACTTGTACGTACAATCACAACTCCTATTACAAGCATGTACATTGAACTTATGGACTTGCAATACATATGCTTCACATTTCAAGCGTATCACCATACTTATGGATTCATTTACATATATATATATAAGGTCAAACCTATACGGGGTCTCACATTCTCCCCCACTTAGAAAATTTGGTCCTCCAAATTGGAACCAATCATTCTGTGAATAACTCGGGATACTTCTCCCACATCAAACTCACCAATTCCCAGGTGGCTTCTTCCGAGGTATGATGTTGCCACAAAACCTTAACCAATGAAATTATCTTGTTCCGTAACACCTTCTCTTTCCTGTCCAATATCCGGATCGGTTCCTCCACATATGACATATCCTCCTTGAGCTCCAATGGCTCATAACTAATTACATGTGTTGGATCCGAATAGTATTTTCAAAGCATAGAAACATGGAAGAAATTATAGACTTCCACTAGCTCAGGTGGTAAGGCTAGCCTATATGCTCCATCTCCCACTCTATCCAAAATCTCGAAAGGACCGATGTATCGAGGACTTAGTTTTCCTTTCTTCCCAAACCTCGTTATTCCCTTAGAAGGAGATACTTTCAAAAATACGGACTATCCCACATCAAACTCAAGTGGTCTCCGTCTCCTGTTAGCATAGCTCTTTTATCGACTTTGAGCCGTTTGCAACCTCTCACATATTAGCTGGACATCTTCAGAGGCTTGTCTAACCAAATCGGGAGCGAGCAACTGTCCGTCACCAACCTCTTCCTAACCAATGGGTGATCGGCACCTACGATCGTATAGTGCCTCATAAGGGGCCATACCAATACTTGAGTGATAACTGTTATTGTAGGCGAACTCAATCAATGGCAAGTGATTGTCCCATGAGCCTCTAAAATCCAGTACACACGCTCTAAACATATCCTCCAGGGTCTGTATAGTCCTTTCTGACTGACCATCTATCTGGGGATGAAAAGCGGTGCTAAAGCTCAACGGGGTCCCCATCGCTTCCTGAAAATGTTCCTAAAAGTGAGAAGTGAAGCGGGCACCCCGATCAGAAACAACACTCACTCGGACTCCATGTAATCTCACTATCTCCCTTACATACAAGTTCGCCAATGCACTCAAAGTATCTGTAGATCTCATGGCTAAGAAGTGTGCCAATTTCGTTAACCGATCTACTATAACCCATATAGCATCTTGGTTCTTACGGGTTCTAAGGTAACTGCATCATAAAATTCATGGTGACGTACTCCCACTTCCATGTCGGTATCGGTAGAGGTTGTAATAATCCTCCCGGTTTCTGATGCTCTACCTTTACTTGCTGACAGATGAGACATCTAGCAACATACTCAGCTATGTCTCTTTTCATTCCCGACCACCAACATACTTTTCGGAGATTTTGATACATTTTACTACTCCCTGGGTGTACTGTATATCTCGATGAGTGAGCCTTTGATAACATCAACTTCTTCAACTCTGAATCTTTAGGAACACATATTCTGTTCCCGAACCTTAGTACTCCGTCTGAACTCAATACAAATTATGTACCCTTACCCTTTTGGATTTGGCTAATCACATCAATACACCATTGATCAATCTGTTGAGTTTGCCGAATTCTCTCAATCAATTTTGGTTCTAATCTCAAGCTAGCAATAATCCCATAGCTGCTAACCTCAAGTAGTGTCATATCTAAACTAAGGTTCGTGAATTGTTCCAACAACTCGTGCTCCCTAATCATCATATGCGATACCAACCTGAGACTTTTTCTACTCAATGCATCGGTAACCACATTTGTCTTCCCCGAGTAGTACAAAATCTCTCAATCGTAGTCCTTTAGGAGTTCTAACCACCTTCTTTATCTCATATTTAACTCCTTCTGTGAGAATAGATACTTCAGACTCTTATGATCCGTAAAGATCTGAAATCTCTCACCATATAAGTAGTGGCACCATATCTTCAATGCAAATACTACGACCGCCAACTCCAAATCATGAGTGGGGTAATTCTTCTCATGTTCTTTCAGCTGTCTGGATCCATATGCAACTACCCTTCAACTCTGCATCAGGACACATCCCAATCCTTGATGGGAAGCATCTGTATAAACAGAATAGTTTCCTAAATTGCTAGGGATGATAAGAACTGGCATGGTGGTTAATCTGCGCTTAAGTTCCTAAAAACTCCTCGCACATGCTTCATCCCACGTAAACTCTAAATTCTTTCTCGTAAGACGTGTCAACAGAGCAACCAATCTAGAGAAACCCTCTACAAATCTCCTGTAGTAACTTGCCAAACCCAGAAAACTCCTGATCTCTGTGATTATCCTAGGCTGTTCCCACTGAACAAGTGCCTCAATCTTGGATGGATCTACTGACACCCCATCCTTTGATATAACGTGGCCCAGAAAAGAGATCTGCTTTAGCCAAAAGTTACACTTACTCAATTTGGCATACATCCTTTTCTCTCGGAGGGTTTGCAAAACAATCCTTAAGTGTTACTCATGATCTTCCTTGGACCTTGAATACACTAATATATCATCAAAGAAGACGATTACGAACTGGTCCAAGTATGGCTTGAATATCTCATTCATTAGAGCCATAAAAACTGCTGGTGCATTCGTCAACCCAAAAGGCATCACTAGGAATTCATAATGACCATAGCGGGTACGAAAAGCTATCTTGGGCACATCCTCCTTCCGAATCTTCAGTTGATGATACCCATACCTCAGATCTATCTTGGAAAAGATCTGCGCTCTCCGAAGCTGATCCAATAGGTCATCAATGATCGACAAGGGATATTTATTCTTGATAGTAGCCTTGTTCAACATTCTATAGTCAATACACAACCTAAGGCTCCCATCTCTCTTCTTCATAAATAATACCGGAACTCCCCACGGTGAGACGCTCGATCTTATAAACCCCTTGCCCAGCATATCTTACAACTGCTTCCTTAACTCCTCTAGCTCAACTGGAGCCATCCTATATGGTGACTTGGATATTGGCTTGATTACAGGCATCAGGTCTATACCAAATTCTATTTCTCTATCCAGTGGCAATCCTGGTAGGTCGTCTAGGAAGACATTGGGGAATTCTCTAACCACTGGAATGTCATCCATATCCAGATGCGTTTTGTCCAAATCTACCACATAAGCAATAAAACCTTCAAAACAACATTCAAGTCATTTATACCAATGTACTTTACTTGTCACAAAATTCAAGATTTCATTTTCTCTTTTAAAATCTTACAACACATTCTTCGGGTAGAGAAAAGGTAATAGACTTAGTGTGACAATCTAAGACAGCATGATTGGTAGCTAACCAATCCATCCCCAAGATTACATCAATATCATACATATTCAACAAGATCAAGTTGGTTGTCGCTCACTTATCTCCTACCCTCACCTTACAATCTCTATACACTTGTTCAGCTAATTGACTAACTCTCAGTGGGGTACTTATCAATAAAGTTCCATTTAAGTGCGTGGGTTCTACAAATCCTGTTAACTTTGATGCACATGCAGGGGATATAAAAGAATACGTAACACCAGAGTCAAACAAAGCTATAGCTTCCAAATTATAAATCAAGATTGTACCTTTTATCACCTCAAAAAAAGGTATCTGCTGATGCTTGGTCTATCACATACACCCTGCCTTGACCCACAACTTGTTTCCTTTTTTCTTTAGCCGTGGCTCTCTTCCTTGTAGGAGGTGTAACTGTATGAACTCTCTCTGGCTCCTTACCCCTCTGTGGAACTATCTCAACAGCCTCTGGATATTCCTTTGTATAATGTCCAAACTTACCACATCAGAAGCATCGTGTACCCTGAAGATGACAGGGCCTACCACCATGATATCGGCCGTATATTCTGCATTGATCCGTGGTCGGTCGGGGTCCACCAATCACTATACCTCTAGCTGTTGTCTGAGTCGGAGGCATAAAAGGCCTAGCAGCCTTGTTCTGTGACTCATCTACCTCTCTCCGACGCTTACTCATAAATCTTCGACCAAACTTGGCACCTTTGCCATCTCCCATTTTCCTCGGACCCTTGTCCTTATCCCAACTGAACTCGAAAATCTGCAGCTTCTCTATATGTAGTGACATCAAACGAGGCCAACTTCGCTCGTATCAAAGGCCTCAATCTATCCACAAATCTGCGAACCCTAATAGCTTCACTCCTAATAGAGTTCGGATCATATCGGCACAATGAAGTGAATTGTGACTCATACTCATCTACAGTTCGACTCCCTTGAGCCAGATTCAAAAATTCCATCTGCAACCTACGTCGAGCGGTATCTGGGATGTATTGCTCTCTGAAAGCACCCAAAAACATATCCCACATGATAGTCATACCCTGAACTCTCAACATAGGCCTAGTGGACTTCCACCAGTGCTCTACTTCGCCTCTCAGTACATAAGCCGCAAGCACTTCTCTCTTTGTAGCCGAACATCTACAGAAGTCAATTAACGTCTCCATCTAACTGATCCAGTCTTCAACCACTGCCGGATCCTTTACCCCGCTAAAAGAAGGAGGCTTAAAGTCCAAAAAATGCCTCAACCTCTCCATATCACAATTATATCCATAACCCAAATCATTATCATCATACTGCTGTGGGGATACTGGAGGAGGTACTGGTCGAATATAGGGATCTCGTGGCCTAATCGGTTCAGGTTATGGAGGTAAACATTCTCAGGTTCAGGTGCAGTTGCTCGGAGACTCGGTCTAGCTTGTCTTGTTGTACCAGGTGTACCTTCAAACCTAGCCATGATCTAACCCATCATAGTCATCATAGTGCACATGTCTTCCTCTAATCGGGCTATCCGAGGATTGAAAGCCTCTATTTGTTCCTGGGTCTCATGACTAGAGGACGATCTGTTGTGCCTCTCAGTCCTGTCATTCCGCCCTTGAGCTCTCGAGCTCTCTCCCCTCTTGCAGTGTCTCTCAGGCATAACTCACTAGCCTGATAGCTTCCTGCACTTATAACAAACTTTTTAACTCACTACCAGCTCCGTATACACATTTGTATCTAAATATCGCACAGTAATTTAGGGATGTATGTTTTCTTAGTCCTAAACATCGACTCACATCAAACCAATGAAACTCTGATACCAAATCTGTCACACTCCACTTTCGAGTGCCCTTTTATTCATACTTACGCTACTACTATTGGACTATGAGACGATGCAATTACTAAAATTTCATAGATTTACAGCGAAATTATTTAAAACTTAAATTCACACTCCCAAGTATGTGTAATATATAAAATTCAATTGTATAATAATATCTTTACATAACATCCCCATACCATTGTTTACATTTTCGACTTGTAACTATGCGATATAATATATTAGATACAAAATACTCAAGTGTATACAAATCTTATAAATTTGCAACTGATGGGAGCTATCCAACACAAAAAGGGATCCAGAGACCACCGCTCTCATACTTCTCAGTATCTGGAGGGGGAAAATAGTGGGGTGAGCAAACCACAGCTCAGTAAGGAAATGAATGTTAGCAGGTAGATATCGTACTACCTACATAGCCCATGCATGTATAAAGCAAAACCATGTTTCAATGTAAATGGAAATATTACTAGAAAATGCATTCAAATATCCATTTCTCATATAAGCATTTTCGTGAAAACATATATACGATATTCCCATTGAAAACATGTCATAAACAGTGCTATCATAGCACGAGCATTTAAAAGCGAGAGATTTATCAAATCACAACTCTCTTTACTTCTCTCAAATCATTTCTTTTCTGAGTTTACTCAATTTCTCGTATCTCTGAGACATGCATGGAATTTTTGGCAATCAAATATCCACGACATATGGCCATAGTCAGTGATCCCAAGCCTTACTGATCAGGTGTGCATAGGGCATCACTTTGCCTGAAGGGGGATGGGTCAGTCTTACCCTCCGGCTCATCTCAATCAACCTCATCTCCTCATATACTCACGGTATAAGGTACGCCATGTGTCATCTACGCGATACTCGTACTTACGTGCACCCAGCACGGTACATAGTATACCAACGGACAAATATATAGTACTATGTACGACCATGGACCCAAGTCCATACTCCAACTCCGATGGACTTATCATCCTGAACCATGTCTCATATACTAGGTGAGCAAATCCACGTGACACATAGTTATCGTAAGGCTCCAGCGCGATACGATTTATTGTTAAGGTCTAGCCCATTCTGAAGCCGTCAGCTGGCATCCCCTTGGGTCCCAAACCCCCAGGTTTACCTCAAATCAATAAAAACATGTGCGAGCTAACACTCCAGCACAGTATCATTATAAAACCACGTGTGAGTCACGCTCCAGCACGGTTTATCAAATCATGCAGACGTATGCGAGTCAAACTCCAGCATAGTCAAAATCATTAAAACTGGTGTGAGCTAAAACTCCAACACCATTTCACATCCCAAATCCGATAGGTGGCTACTTTTTCTTTTAAAACTCAAAACATGTTTATTTATGCAGCATGCCTTTCCATGCTAAAACATGTAAAGCTAGCCAATCTATCATTATCATTTCTCAATCACAAAAATCAATACAAAATTGAGAAAACATTGAAATCATGCATATCATGTTATTTCCTTACCCCATCTCATTTCTCAATACATATATATCATAGTACATTTCATGCTTTCATATCAATTCATAGAATTGTAGTATCGTACTAAATCTAGCGATATATCTACGAAATTATCGTAAAATATGTACTAACATCTCTATAGCTAATACGCAGTCCCTTACCTCGAATCGCACTCGTATTTCCTTTGTCTCGTTTGCTTCGTTCGTGATCCGGGTTAATCGTGCTCCACGTTTTTCCAATCTACACACATAACCATTTAGTTATTTCTTTTCTTTCTCCCAAAATATCCTCATTATCACTTATTCTTCCATTTATACCTTTCAAGCCTTTAATCACATTTCACCTTTCCATTTGTATCACTTATCTCATTAAACTATTTATTAAGCTTTCCATAGATTTCCCTCTTCATAAAGTTCTCTTAACATTACTCACTTATCACTACAAATCATTCTTATCAACATTTTACATACCATTCAACCTATACAATGTCTAGAATCCCTTTTCAAAGCTTGAGGGTTGAAGAACTTCCCTAGCTTAGTCTCTTTTCCTTAGCCAAACTTGAGGTAGCCAAAACTCCTTCTCTTGATCTCACCAATATGTGATTTTTGGGTATGTTGTTCTCCTTACCTCATGGAATAACTTTTACTTCTTGAGCTTCTTCCAAAATTGGCTGGAATGTAGTGATCTTTAGAGTGAGAAAGTTTGGGTTTTTGAGAGAAAATGGCAGGTGAGGTATGGTGGGAGAAGAGTTTTGAGTTTTCATCTCAATCTCGTGCTCTTTTTATCGATGGAGGCTTATGAGATCAATCTGGTCCTTGTGGAGATCGATCTCTAAACGTTTGGTAGTCATTTTCACCTAACGTAACCACTCCCAAATCGATTTTCTCCCTTGATGAGATCAATCTATCGAAGGGCAATTTTCCTCTTGGAGATCGATCTGCCTCTTGTAGGAGATCGATCTGCTATTTACAGAACCCTTAAGGAGATCTATCTATCCAGGCTTGAGATCGATCTGTCTCAAACAGAGAGTTAAGGAGATCGATCCTCTTGCCTTAAAATCAATCTTCTCATTATAGAATGTTTATCAGATCGATTTGGTTCCATTGGAGATCGATCTGTCATGTTCCATAGCTCAAAATAAGAGCATTTTGGCTCTTCCAAATCAATCTCTCATCCTATGAGATCAATCTCACGACCCATTTTTCCTAAAAACCCCTACAAATTTTTCACTTTTTCATTTCCTTACCCGTCGTGAACAGTTTCACTGCTAACAGTTGGGCTATGAGTCAATGTGTCCCTCCTGTCATATTACTTACCTTAACATCTATTTTCCATATTTCATTTACATATCAATTCATTTTCACTAATATACATCCCCAATATTGCATCCGTGTACAGTACTGTGCCTTTATATGTTCAGATACAAAATTATACGAATGTGTATACCTAGTCTTGATAGGAAGTAGCGGATAACCGAAATGCAAGACTATTGTCGCTCTCTTCTACTGAATGTACCTTGTAGGATGGAAAATGAAAGGGTGAGCGAAACTTGCTCAGTAAGGCAATAATGCAAGCAGGTAGATAACTACACTATCTACATGCTGGTAAAGACATGACATGTAAAACATTTATATCTCGAGCATGAGGAAATTAAAACCATGCCATGTATGAGTATATCATATATCGTAAAACATGAATCGGCATGTAAAACATGAAAACCATCTCATGTAAAACCTCTCATGCTCGGTACAGTAAAACTCATCAAAACAATCCCAGAGGGATTCAACACATCTTTAAAATCATTAATATCCTCAAAAATACCCATCAGTTTCTCATTTAATACCACATTTCATGAAAATCGTTACAAATCGGGGCTCGACCCCCCCTCAGGTCTACCTCGGTCTAACAAGACCCATCAATTATATATCATGTGAGACATGCAGGTTACTGTATGGAAACAATCGATGACTATGTCCTTGTGATCCCAGGCAACACGGATACCGGTGTGCGGGGTATCACAACTGCAACGGGAGGTGGGTCAAATCCTACCCGCCAGAATATTAAGTATCGTGAATACAATAGTCATGACTACATGGTACAGCGTATTTTGTGTGACATACACGGTACAACGTACTCCATGAACCCAATATCATAGTCTGGGGATGCCTGCCATAGGTCTTATCCCACTCCAGACCATGTCAATAACCAACCCATGTCTCAATCTACACGTGCAAGCATATCTTCTCACTGTGACACACAGTCTATAAGAGGCTCCAGCAGGGTCATATGCATGTCATAAAATTCCTGTGCGAGCGAAGCTCCAGCACGACTCCATGCATATTCATGATATCAGAAAAACCCTCGTGCGATCGAAACTCCAGCACAGTTTCATAAAAATCAATGAAATCTACGTACGAGCAGCGCTCCAGTACGACTTAAAAATAATTATAAATCCAATTTAAATTCACGTACAAGCAATGCTCTAGTACGGATGCATAAAACCAAGTAAAATCCACGTACGAGCACAGCTCCAGTACGGTAGTCATGTAAAGCAAGTTTGTAAAACTCGGTGCGAGTAGTGCTCCAACACTCTGTATATGAGTTAAAATATAAAATTCAGTGCGAGCAGTGCTCCAGCATGATTTAAAACTCATAAAAAGATGATAGGCTGCTCAATTTCACTAAAACAAATCAAAATCACAACTGGCACCTAATTCGTGCCCTTTCATGTAAAAACGTGAAATAAACAGCCAGCCTATCCATAATTTGCTTAAATTAAAGCAATATAATCATAGGAATATCAAAACATGAAAATCATGCAATTTCATAGTCTTACTACCCTTTTTGAAATTTTCCTAACTAAGGGCAAAATCATAATTTTTTACATATACAACGATTTTCGTAAAAATTATTATTCTATTTCTAGATACCTTATGAAATTCTACGTAATGTAAATAACCCCCAAAAATACGTGCAGATATCTCTAAGCGCTTACAAAATTCCCTTACCTCGAATCACGTCGAGCGCGTATCTAAATTCCACTGTCGGAGGCTCGTCCAATCCGATTTGCTGCTACTCCAGTCTCTGGGGCTGCAGATAATTATTTATCATGTCAATTTAACCCAATAAATATAATTCTGCGTTTACTACAGTCGATTTAACTAATTGGGCCAATTTACTCTTATTGGGCCCAATCGCACCTTAATGGGCCTCGACCCATTTTCAGCCCGTTTCTACTTATTAAATCCCTTCTTCGAGTTTACTGTGCTCATTCGGCTTACCAATAATTATCGGGCTTCGTTCCAAACTCATTGGATAGCCCGTATACTATTTACGGCAATTATTGTAAAATTCTGAATAATATTCCTTTTTATACAGAATTAATCCGTAAAATAATCTTAACTCTGCATTGAGGACTCTAATTGTCGGAATTAAAATGTACTTACCCAATGTTATGTGGGGTACAAAAATCGGAGCTCAATCGGCTCTCGTTCAGGCTCTGTCGTAAAACTGCACAATTTTATATTTAATTTTGGGTTAATTTTCGATTAAATATAATTTAAATAAATTTCTCGAAAATCAAATCAGTCACTTTTGACGTCTTACCGACTTACCCGAAGTCTGGTATATCCCCAAAAATCTTCTCCCTTTTTTTCTTTTTTCTTTTTTTCTTCCTTTTTCTCCCTTTATCCTCTCTTTCTTGGATGAACCGGTTCGGTCCGATTTAGCCCAGTTCAGACCGATCCAGTTCAACTGGTTCAGTCCGATTCGACCGGTTCAGAGCCTCGTCGACCGATTCTTCGTCGACTTCCATCTCCGACAGGTCCGTCTGGCTGTCCGATGCACAGATTTGGTGGTATCCACATTCAGATAGGTGGCAATGAGGTCAGTTCAGCCTTTCTCCTCTTCGGCGTCGGTGGTTCTCCTTCTTTCCGCCGTTTCCGGAGCCGTCCGTCGGTTTCGACGGTCGTGGCCACCACCATTCTGCTCGGTATCACGTGGGGGTCCCTCGACTGGCGGTGGTCGGGGTCGAATCGACACCGGTGGCTGTCGATTTAGCTTCTCCTCTCCACGGCTTCTCTCCCTCGATCTGCCGGATTCTGGCGTCAGTGAGCTGCGTCGCCGGTACCAGGGAGGTCGCGCTGACGTCCTCTTCCTTTTTCAGCCCTCACCTGGTCGATTGGTCGCCGGACTGTCGTCGGTGGGTCGGGTCTTCCTCGATTTTTTCGTTTCCTGTTTTGCATTTTCTCTCTCTTCAACAAAACCCGATTTTCGATTTCCAGTTTTTTTTGTTTTTTATTCCTTTATTTTTTTCTATATATTTATATTTATAATTTAATTTAATATTATTTTAATTGTTAAAATATTCTAAAAATCCCAAAATATCCTTAAAAATTTATATTTTATTCAAATTAATTTATTTAATTAATTTATTATATTTTTCCATTTTCTCAGTATATTTTCTCCGTGTTTTCGGGATATTGTCCCGAGTGAAATTTCTGATTAATTTCAATAAATTCATATCTTGATCAATTTAACCCGAAATTTAATTATTTTATCGTTATTGATCAAGATTTCTCATTTCCATATTTCTAATTAAATTTTTCTTATCGAATTTATACCGGCTTTCAATCTTTTGACCGTTTTGCCCTTCAACGTGTTCAAAAATTCCATTTCAGTCCTTTTGCATTTTTAATTTCGTGTTTTAAATAAAATCGGGTCTTACAATCGATCTGGCCTTCATATTACCATATTTTACTGCAGTTTTCTGCGAGTATTTACACCAGAGCAACTTTAATTTGCTGTCATAGTCATTTTCTCATCCAACCATCTTTGAGACTTGAAAATGGCATCCATTCATACTTTATACACATTAAAACTTGTGTGTAATCCTTGTATAACCAAATGTATACAATATAAACCAAATGGAAGTGCATAACTTATGCAATCTTCCTTCCATTTTACTACATTACTCATTTTCCCTTCTACTCCCATTCTTCACATGTTTAAGTTTATTTATTTATATTCATACATAATACAACTTGTACGTACAATCACAACTCCTATTACAAGCATGTACATTGAACTCATGGACTTACAATACATATGTTTCACATTACAAGCTTATCACCATACTTATGGATTCATTTACATATATATACAAGGTCAAACCTATACATGGTCTCACAAAAGGGCATCACTAAAAACTCGTAGTGGCCATATCCTGTTCTGAAGGCCGTCGTTGAAATATCCTCTTTCCTGATTCTTAATTGGTGATAACCCGATCTCAAGTCAATCTTGGAAAAGATAGAAGCCCCTCTCAACTGATCAAACAAATCATCTATTCTTGGCAGGGGGTATTTGTTCTTCACTATAGCCTTGTTCAGTAATCTGTAATCTATACACAATTTGAGGCTACCATCCTTTTTCCTCACAAACAAAATAGGAGCTCCCCATGGTGACACACTGGGTCTAATAAAACCCTGGTCAAGCAGTTCTTACAACTGTTTCTTTAACTCTTCCAATTCAACCAATGTCATCCTATAGGGAGGTTTAGAGATTGGTTGGGCAACTGGCACTAGATCAATAGTGAACTCCAGCTCTCTTTCGGGTGGTAAGCCAGGTAATTCATCTGGGAATACATCCGAAAACTCACATACTACCGGTATGTCCTCTATCATTGGATGTTCTCGACTCACATCAGAGATGAGTGTGATGTAACCTTCACATCAATAATTTAATTAGTGTTTTCATGGTAACATCATTATATTCTAAAATTTCTCACCATAGATTTCACACATTTTCATTCCTTAACATTTAAATGTACACTAAATTTTTCAGGTAGGGAGATGGTTACAGTCTTAGTGTAGCAGTCTAAACTCACGCGATTGGCCACTAACCAATCCATCCCTAGAATCACATTAAAACCACACATGTTTAATAAAACTAGATCTGCTAACATCACCTTATCTCCTACCCTAATCTCACAATTTCTACATACCATATCAGTCCTCTGCAACTCACGCCTAGGTGTACTTACATGTAAAATGTGAGCTAAGGGTTCAGGTTCTACATAATGCATGGACCCTAGGTCGAACAACACATGAGCCTCATGATTACAAACAAGAAGTGTACCTCATATAGCCTCAGATGAAGTGTCTGCAGTCTCTTTATCCAAGGAAAACACACGTCCCTCTGTGACAGGCTTCTTTCCTTTATCAGCAGCTATAGCCCGCCTCTGGGGAATCACTCTTTGAGGCTGTTGTCGAGTAGGCTTTTGCGGGTGTGGTCTCTGTGGCTGCGGGCAATCCTTCACCATGTAACCCATGTCCCCGCATCTAAAACATCCCTACATCTTTCGAAAACAAGTACCCTCATATGGCCGACCATAGTCTCTGCAGATCTTAGTTTCAGGTTTGGCACCTCGAGAGGTCTTCAGAGTAATGAGAGGAACTCTGGGTGTATCAACTCTCCATTTAGGTCCCTTGATCATATATCTCTTAAAAGAACCCCTTCTAAAGTCAGTGTGGGAAGCTGCAGGTCTCTTACCCTTATCCCTGGTTATCACTCGGGACTCAGACTGGGACTGTATCAACTCTAGTCCCCTCTCAACCTCCGGTGCTCAACTTCGAGCATCATTAAACTTAGTAATGCAGAGCCCCATCAGTCTGTCTCGAATGGCTGGTCTCAGCCCATAAACAAACCGTTCTGTTTAGCACTCCTTATCCTTGATAGTCTCCGGATCATATCTCAACAAAGCAGTGAACCGGTTGTCATATTCATTAACTGTTATGCTGCCCTGTACTAGATTCAAAAATTCTGCTTGCATCTTCCTTTGGGCAGCGCGAGGGATATACCAGGTTCTAAAAGTCGACTGAAAAGTCTCTCAGCTGATCATTGGATGGATTGTAGGTCAATATACTCTAAGTGGTATTCCACCAAAACCGCACTTGTTCCTTAAGCATGTAGGTACCCATACTAACCCTCTCTGCATCGGTGCATCCTAAAAAGTAAAAAATGACCCTCATCTCGGTCAACCACTCCTCTGTCTCTACTGGACCCTTCACCCCTTTAAATGTCGACAGATTCATCTCAAGAAAGTCCTTTAACCGGACCATACCTCTATCATCGGGCCTGGTTTGTGTCGGAGGATGAACAACGGGTGGCACTGGGTCAGTCTGTATAGGAGGTAGGGGCAGATCCTGTGGTGGTGTAGGAGTCGGGGTAGGTGTGGCACCTGAGCCATTAGCCCCGAAATGTTGCACAAATAGCCCGTACATCCTGCTCAAACCCTTGTCGTACATCCTACTCAAGCCAATTAATTCGAGAGTTAGGACTCTCCAGCTGTGGTTCAGGTGGTGGAGGTGGCTGTGCCTACCACCAAGGACGACCTCGTCTCCCCTTCATCTCTTATCTCTTACGTACCTACGCGTATGCATTATGCATCAATCATAATTTTACCCATTAAATTCAACTCATTACCAGACAATATAGACACTTGGGATGTAATCTATTTCTAATTACTCGACATTGATAGTGCTAAGCAACCTTTGCTCCGATACCACCAATTCTGTGATAGCCCAAAAGCGCGGGAAAATATGATAATTTTTTTATTAAAACTACCAACTCTGGATGTATTCCTGTACAGTGTCATTAATCACTTGCGTTTATAACAAATTGTTATCCCCAAGATCACACAATTTCCTACTTCATAAAATCAAATACATAATATCCAAAGAGGATAAACCCACAAAACTTAATTCATTTTCCTCATATTGTACTAATTACATCCCAATAATACTTAACACAAATGTCTGTATTACATCATTGTTTGGGTACAAAAGAAACTGAATCTATACCTTGTGAGTGTACAAGCGATAGCTTGGGGAAATCTTGTCCACCAGCCTATTTCACGTACACGGCAGGCACTAGCTCTCTCACTGCAAGTAATTTGGAGGGGAAAGGAAAAAGGGTGAACTCTCAAATCTCCCAGTAAGGATGATAAGGGAGATTTTATAAAATCATCATAACATCACAACACATCATTCGGGCATGTAAAAACATGATAGAAGTGGTCAAGCATGTAAAACGTTATGGTAATAATGATAATAATAATGGCCTCAGTTTGCATCATCATAATTTACGTGATAAAAATTCACATTTCGTCATAACATCAAACCTCAATACGTGATAGAAATTACAGTCATCAAAACACGTCATTCATCAAAATAGGCAAGACTAGGCATTTAATAAAACTCAGATAAAAACGTCATAGGCACATCACGTCACATCAAATCATCCTCAAAGAGGACATCCTCAAAAGAGGGAAAACATCGACATCTATCCATGGCCATGATATCGCTGTAGACTTGATCAGAGTCGTATAGCCTCGATCTTACATACTACCAAAGTAAGGCCACCCATCGCTACTAGAGCGGGGTCATCTCACGTTACCAAAACGGCAGCATCACTTTTACATGCTACTAGAGCAAGGGCCGATCTTACATGCTACCAGAGCAAGGTCACTCAACGCTATTAAAGCGGAGTATCGATGTGCATCTCATGACAAGCCTTAGTCTCAGTAAAATATGTCATTATTGTATTAAAAATGTTTCGCCTTCACGTAGTGCTCATAGTGGTTATCTTGAAAAACTCATTTCTGTTATAAAATATTGTGTTCACAATTACACAAAATTCATCAAAATCGAGCTCAAACCGACAAAACACTCACACATTCATCAAAGCATCAAATCAACTCATTCTCATAAACATGCTCGTTCATCAAACCTTTTTCATCCTATCAAGGTATTTCATCATTTAGAAATTCACACGCACAAACATTTCATTTCCCTTGCCTCTTGCACCCTGAGTGGGGCAATGTTCCTCGGGTCTCGGACTAGCCTCGTTTCCCGTATCAGATTCTCGAGCTGTATAAACATCACCAAATCGTCAATATACTTCATTCCCATCGTTAATTTCTTTCTCTAACTCATTGTAACTCAACATTCCCCTTTTTATCCTATTTACAGCTATACACCCTAAACTAATCCAAGCTATAAATCTTAAATACATACATTGTCTCAAAACTTTTCCTACACCTTTATCAACACCTTAGCTAGCGCATGACCATCACAAAACATCCACATTCCCTCTTCTAACTAAACCCCTTTTGTTGGTTCCTTCATGACTTAAACATTTTCAACTAAATACATATATATATATATATATTCACCAATATATATATATATAATGATAATACTTAAAAACAAGGATCTTATAAGCTCACCTAGCTTATCCTCTCTTGAGCAACTTGTAGAATGCTTGTCTCTTCCCTTTTGTTCAGACCAACCCTTGATTTTCTAGTATGTTATTCTCTCTACAAAGAGGAACAACTTTGCCTCTTACTTCTTTTTCTAACCCTATCCAGAATGTGGTGAATCTTAGAGAGAGAAAGCTTGGTTTGGGTGAAAATGGTGAGTGTTAGTGTTTGTAGGTGAGAGGGACTTAGCTTCAGGCAAAAATCTCGTGACCCTTATATAGACAGAGTGTGTAAGATCGATCTGGCACTAGGTGGGGATCGATCACTGCTTGGTTCCAACAACTCAATTACCAACTACAGGATCGATCTGCTAGAGGGTAAGGATCGATATGTTCTTTACAGAACCAAATGGAGATCGGTTTGTTCTTTAAGGAGGAATCAATCTCTTTCAGGCCGAGGCAGTTGAAGATCGATCTACCCTTTTGACAGGATCGATTCTTGTTAGGCAGAGGCAGTATGAAATCGATCTGCTCCCTTATGAGATAGATCTGCCTGTCTGTTATTGTATACTCATTGCATTCTGGAGTCATGGGATCGATCTTCCATCCCTATGAGATCGATCCTTTGTCTCTTGATATCGATCTGGCTCCTCAAAAACCCTTTACTTATACTTCTGGGCATACTAGATAGCTCTCTCATCCTTTGAAATCGATCTGGTCTTCATAAATTTCACTATTGTTGCGAAACTTAAGGCAAAACTTACCACAATCTACTCCACATACCATATTTCAATCCATACACATTTAAGACTTAAAAACTTCATCCTCTTATACTTTATTAGATTTAAAACTTGCGTGTACATCAAAATATCATAACTACATTCACCAAATTATAAATCTCACATTGTAACCTCATTAAAGTACATAGAATTCACAGGTCTCACAGACGTTGCAAGTTGGCGGATCCGGTCCACTCATGTTATTTTTTCAAATTTTTTGAATAAATATTTTCCAACTATCTTCCTCAGATTTTCCCCGAATTTCTGTGCATTCAGTTCAATCTTCAGTATTTCATACATATATATTCACGTTCACACATAAACGTATAAATTCATTCTTTTTTTAACAAAATTATTATCCTTCCCGCCAAAATTCATGCTTTTCTTTCTTCTTAATTGTTCCTACCTGATCCTATGCTCTATTTTTACTTTCTTCCACCATCTCTCGGCATCATTCCACACCGAACCAACCACTTCAGCCATTGTCTTCATGCAGCTCTCTTCCTCGCCTTCTTCCTCCATCATTTAGCATACCTGCCACCTCCATCGTCATCTCCCTTTCAATTCCATTCTCAGTTCACCGTTTACCAGCCTCCCTTGATATGCCTCTGTTTGCTGTAGCATTTTATTTTCCTCTACTTTTTCCAGTCCATCGCACCCCTCTCGGTTCCAGCTCCTCTTTTCTATCTCTACTGTTTCTCTCCTCCTCACGTCTCCGAGCTCCAGGTTCTGCCTCATGTCACAACCTTGACCCATTTCTTTCTCTTTCTTTTTCTAACAGCTTCACACACTCTTCTACTTCCTTTTCATTCTTCTCGATTTCTTATATTTCCTCTTCTTTCCCGGTTTCCTCTGCTCCCAAGCTCTCCTGCCATCACTGTTAGCTTCTGTTATGAGCTCCCCCTCCCTGACTCCTATGTTAGCCTCTGTTGTTTTGGTCCACTACTGTTATGTTTATGACCTTTTTACATATATTTATATATGTCCTTCCTACAGTTTGTTCCTGCCACGTCCATTCAATCATCAATCCCTTGGTATGCTTCCCTTTTGTCTTACAGCTTGTTTCCTTATGATGAAGTTGACGCAGAACCCACCTATCAACACCTTCTGTTCTCTGTCATGGCCAGCCTTTTGCCTCATGGTTCTTATCCCTATTTCCAACAACCATTTCAATCCCCTTTTCAGGCAGCAACGTGACTCCTCTTGTTTCCATTAAAAATTGTTACGACCCATTTTCTATCAAAAACCACAACAAATTTTTCGTTTTATACCTTAACTTTCCTCGCCATGAACAATTTAACACCAATCAGTTGAGCTATGACCCAGAGTTAGTTACCTCTAACCACATACCATATCATTTAACATTTATATAAAATGATTGTAAACATTTAAACTACTTACACTGTAACTTTCTTATTTCGTACGTGTCTACAAATATTAACATCCCCCACTAATTTACATTCCAACAGTATTACTGTGCTGTACTTGTTTAGATACAAAACGATAATAATGTGTATACCTCTCAGCGATGGGCAGCAGCAGACACTGGGAGTGCAAGTCTCTACTCGCTCTCAACCACTATGGATGCTCTGTAGGGATGGAAAATAAAAGGGTGAGCAACCACACGCTCAATAAGGAAATAATGTAAGCAGGTAGATAGCTACACTTTCTACATACTTATAATGCCATGATAAAAATCATTTACATTTGGAGCATGAGGTAAAATAAAACCATGCCACATGAATATGTATGGAATATATGAAAATTCATAAAATCAGGCATGATAACACATGGAAAATCATCATGTAAAACATCTCATGCTCATCATAATAAAACTCATCAGTTTCATCTTAAATCATAGATTTCATCATAATTGATTTAAACCAAAGCTCATCCCGCCTTTCGAGAATATCCTGTGCATAAAAATACATTTCGTTTAAAACCAATTTCAGGTGTCACCCCTCCTTTGGGTCTACCCAAATCTATCAATAAATTATGATATCACGTGAGGCATGTAGGTTACATTACGGAGACAAATTGGGAATAATGGCCATATATAAATCCCTGTGATCCCAGGCTACACGGATCCCAATGTGCGGGGCATCGCAACTGCAACGAGAGGTGAGGTCAGCCCTACTCGTGCAATAACTCAACCAACTAGTCATCAAGACTACATGGCATAGTGTACTTCATGTGACATACACGGTACAACGTACTCTGTGGACCCACACGGTCTGAGGGTACCTGCCATAGGTCTTAGCCCACATCATTGTCAAGGGTATCTACCATAGGACTTAGCCCACATGACTATTTGTCTGGGGTGCCTGCTATAGGACTTAGCCCACATTATGGTTCAGGGGTGTTTGTCATAGGTCTTAGCCACCCTATACCATGCCGGTAACCATCTCATGTCTCAAAACACGCGTGCGATATATCATCTCACTGTGACACAATCTACAGGAGGCTACAGCACGATTTTTTATAAAACATGCCAAATTCTCATACGAGCAAAGCTCCAGTACGGCTTTTATGCACATTAAATCAATATAAAATCACGTACGAGCAAAGCTCTTGTACGACTTTCATGCATAAGATCAGTAAAAACTAGTACGAGCAGGGCTCTAGCACTATCAGCATGAATCAAACATCGAAATCTAGTGCGAGCTAGGCTCCAGCACTATTAGTACTCACACAAATATGATAGGTGGCTCCAGTTCAAATAAAGTATTTTTCAAAAATACAACTTAGCACATAATTCGTGTTGTTTCATGCAACAACTGAAAACAATAGCCAACTTATCCTCATTTCATTCATATAAAAGCATTAAATCATGATACAAACATCAAAATCATGAAATTCATGCATTTTAGGATCCTTACTAACCTTTTCATAATTTTCTTTACCAAGGATAAAATCATCATTTTTCCTTATTTTTGAAATTTTTCTCAAATTCTTAATGCATTATTACATAGCTAGAGAAATTTGCACCCTATAGTTCCCCTCAAAATACATATAGCTACCTCTAGGCACTTACAAAACCCCCTTACCTCGAATCACGTCGAGCGTAGTACAAGTTCCACCGTTGGAAGCTCATTCAGTACTAGTTGCTCCTAATCCAGTCTTTAGAGCTGCATTTAACCATTTATCGAGTTAAATATTATATATTTACTCATGTTTCACGTTTAAGAGGGCTTAATTTAAAGCATTGGGCCGGTTTACTCTTATTGGACCCGATTGCACCTTAATGAGCCTTAATCTGTTTTAAGTCCATTTTCGCTTACTATTTACTTCAAGGCCTATTGGGCTCATTGGGCCCATCAATATTTATTAGGCCTCGTTCTAGGTTCTTTGGATAGCTCATACAATTACTTACGACAATCGATTTCCAATTCCAAAACATAATTCATTTTATACGGAAATAAATCTATAACTTATGCGGTACATTTCTAACGCGCATAATTATGCAAATTATCATAAATGAGATTTACTTACCCGAGATTCTGTTATAACACGTAAATCGAGGATAACTCGAATTATCGTTTGTCGCCAATTATCGTACTATACATTTGTATATTTATCGGGTCAATTTCGGTCAAATATAATTTAAATCAAATATTTCAAAAATTAAATCGATTAATTTTGACCGCTTACCGGCTTACCCGTATCTCAATTGGATCACCGATTTTTTTCTTCTTTTCTTTTTTTTTCTTTTTTTCCTTTCTTTCTTAGCTGAACCGGTCCAGTCCGGTTCAGCACAGTTCCCTCTTCACTGAAGCGGCCGTGCCGATTCAGTCCTCACTTGGCCGTTCACGACATTTTCAATCGGTTCCTGGGCCGTTTTTGTCACCAATCAGCTCGCCTCGGCCTGGAGAGGCTTTAGTTGGC
Source organism: Firmiana major (assembly GCA_033439115.1). Lineage (NCBI taxonomy): Eukaryota > Viridiplantae > Streptophyta > Magnoliopsida > Malvales > Malvaceae > Firmiana > Firmiana major. The sequence goes on from CM065905.1 coordinate 50,380,192, forward strand.
TTGGCTGGGGACGAATCAACGATGGCACTGTCCGATTCCTCTTCTCCCCTTTCAGTCTCTCCCCTCTCCGATCTGCTGATTCTGGTGTCGTCGGCGCTCGTGGGATCAGCTAGTGGTTCTCACGTGGTCAAGCTTCCTTCGTCGACCCTCGCCTGGCCTTCTCTCTCGCCGGTGGCTCGTCGGAGAAGGGTGTCTGTTTCCTTCAGTTTCGACTAGCTTTCTCCTTTTCCAGAATCGCAATTCGCGATTTTGTCCTCTCTTTTTTCATTCCTTTACTTTTTTTATATACATAAGATACATTATATTATTATTTTAATAGAATAAAATATATTATTTTTACACAATTTTCTTCTACACCTAATATTTATATATTTAATTAATTAAATATATATTTATCTTATTTTATTATTTTTTCGGAGTATTATTCCCACATTTTCGAGATAACTTCCTGAGGTGAAAATTTCGGGTTATCGTAATAAATTCGTATCTTGATCAACTGGACTCGGAATTCAATGATTTCTTCTTTATTGATCAAGATTTCCTAAATCTATGTTTAAAATGACAATTTCTTACCGAATTGATATCGAATTTTGGGTCTTTTGACCTTTTACCCTTTTTTCTCGCATTTTACTTACATGGCTAACTACTTCATTCACATTTATATGATCCAAAAATCATCTGTCTTATAATTCCATTAACATATCATAGAGTCGTACATATATGGGGTCTCACAAAATTTTTTTCAGTTCTACTTATAGCCTTGTACTGGCGAGACAGAGATTGCATTACCTTGTTGTCTTTGCTTCTATACACAACATCATTTAAGTCTTCATTTAAACATGTAACGACCCGTAACCTATAAAAATTTGAGAAAATTTATTTTTTTTAAACACCGGCTTGCAACTTAATCCCTTTATTCACTTAGGTTGTATTCTTGTTCAGTCTCAATTCATTTTCTTACTTCTTTATCCGTAATTATAATCAAGTTTCACATTTGGATTTATGTAGCCGATAGAAATTTCGGCAGCATAACGGCTTATATATAAGCCTACCCACCTAAAATTTTCTCACAATATCAACCCTAACTATCCACAACTATCAGACATGCTTCCCAAGTCATATTATCAATTCCAAACACGTCTAGTTACTCCTAACAATCAATCATTAAAAATATTTCATTTATCCTTATACAGATTACATCCCGACACATTACTTTCAATAGATGTTTGTACATACAAATGGTCTGGTAAAGAGATAGAAATGTATACCTTACGCATGTACAAAAGGTAGACTGGGGAAACTCGTATCCACCAGCCTACATCGTCTACGCAACAATTATCACTGTAGTTTCATTGCAACACATCTAAGAGGTGAAGGGGTGAGCTTTCGGGAAAAAACTCAGTAAGAAATGCATTTAAAATGATCATGGTGGCTGAATCACACTGAATGCATGATAAAACTAAAAGATAGCATTTCTTTACAAATATCACATAGCTTCCAAAATGCATAAATGGAAAACATAATCAATAGAAATATAATTTCGAGGTAACAAATCTATTCAGTTACATTAAAATCTTTCGAGACATACAAAACTTTAGAATCATTCAAAACCCATAGAACTTCAAAAGCATAATTGATGCATAAACATATATCGAAGGATCAAAATCTTATAACTTAGTTTATATCGGATGGAGACTAGGCTAACTTATAGGATTGTCATGCGATGATAACATAGTCATCCTCCATAGAGGGAAATCATAAACATGGTCATGGCAAGGCTGTAGACGTGATCAAGGTCGTACAACAATTCAATCACACCCGAAGGCAGAATTCGTATACACCACGAAGGCGCGCATGACAAAAAATGCATTGACCGTGTGGCACTTTGCATCTGTAGGACCTAAGAGGTGGCCCCCACAGTCACACAGATTGTGTGGCACTTTGCTCCTACAGAACCCAAGAGGTGGCCCCCACGTTCGCATGTCATTATGAACCGCATGGCACTTTGCATCTGTAAGACCCAAGAGGTGGCCCCCACAGTCACACAGACTGTGTGGCACTTTGCTCCCACATAACCCAAGAGGTGGCCCCCACGATCGCATGTCATTGTGAACTGCGTGGAACTCTGCATCTGTAGGACCCAAGAGGTGGCCCCCACAGTTACACAAACTGTGTGGCACTTTGCTCCCACAGAACCCAAGAGGTGGCCCCCACGATTACATGTCATTGTGAACCGCGTGGTACTTTGCATCTGTAGGACCCAAGAGGTGGCCCCCACAGTTACACAAACTGTGTGGCACTTTGCTCCCACAGAACCCAAGAGGTGGCCCTCGTAATTCCACTATACATTGTCTTTTCATCTCAAAACAGAGTTTTCAAAATCTTTCTTGGGTTTTATAGCCCATAAACTCATACCGAGTAATAAAATCGAATTTCTTGTAATCTGAGAACTCTTTCATAAAACAGAAAGACTGTGTTCACATACCAAATTTCATTTCTTTCAAAAACATGAAATCAATTCATATGTAAGTCGAAACCATAACATTTATTTAGAAATCATGCTCGAACCTATGCATTTAATTTCATATGGCATTTCTTTATTTCGAAAACATGACTGAATAAAACTTGGGCTTCATAGGGGTAGGGTTTTGTGTTACAATCAAGGGCTGCACGAGAAAGCTCAAAAACGTATAAATAAATCGGAGTCTAAGGGTAGGGATACCATTACCATCTTAAATTACACCCCTTACCTTGATTTCTCTGTACAGTATAACTTTTCCAAACGCTGAGATTTCGATCAGTCCGATTTGCTCCCATTTCGATCCTCTGGAGCTGTAATTAATCACAAATCGCTTATTATTATTTCTTATAAACACGTACGCAGTGTAATTTCACTTTAGATAAAATTTTGGACCCAATTATTTTTATTGGGCCTTATAGTCTCTTAATGGGCCTACCTCTATCCTAAACCTGTTTCAACTTTCTTATTCAATCCTTAAAATCCATTTAACTATTTAGGCTCAATTACAATTTATGGGCCGTCCATTAGGTCATTAACGAGTTTAGGCCGATTGTTATACAAGTTGGGCCCATTATAAATGTTTAGCTGACTACATGGCCTACTATCACCATCATGTCATTTTAAACTTTTTTTCTAATTTCTTTGGATAGTTCATAATATCATTTGCGATACTCGATTTCTCAATTCCAATTATAACGCAATTTATACGAAATTAATCCAAAAATTATACGATTAATTTCTAACTTGTATAATTATACAAGTGGTAGCAAGTGCGATTCGCTTATTCAAGATTCCATAATGGCACGTAATTCGAGGCTGTATCAATCCCTCTTCGTCGCCCATTGTCATGCTACACACATATTTCCAAATCGGGTCAATTTCGTTCAGATATAAATTTAAATAATTTTTTTCTAAAAATTTAAACAGTCTTTTTCGATTGCTTACCGGTCTACCGTCAAACCGAAGCAACTCCGAAATTTTTCTCTTCCTTTTCCCTTTTTTTTCCTATTTTTCTTCCCTTTTTTTCCTTTTTCTTTTTTTTCTTTTTTTTCTTTTTTTTTTGCTCTTTTCTGGCTGAACCGGTTCAGACCGGTTTAGCCCGATTCAACCCAGTTCAGTCTGGTTTGGTTCTCTCCTACACTGATCGGAGCTTCGTCGATCGGTTCTTCGTCAGCTTCCTCCTCCGACAGGTCCGCAAGGTCATCCAGTGCACGGATCTGGTGTCGGTTTCACCTGGGCTCATCGAAAATTGGTCGGTCCGACCTCTTTTCCCTTCGCCAATGTTGTCCTCTCTCCCCTTCGCCGATCTCCGTTTTTCGTCGGATTTCTCTGAGTTGGCTAGTGCCGACTCCCTCAGGTCGACGTCCTCCCCTCGTTCTCGGCCTCTCTTCCTCTCTTTCTCTCTGGTTTCATTCTCTTCTTTCTCTTTTCTAGTTTCTCTCGTCGACCTCGTTTCCTCGCCGTTTTCTTCGTTCGTCGGTGCCGACGGTAGTCTTCTCCTGGTGAGTTGGGTCGATCGGTGGCCGAACGATAGAGTAGAAGGGGAAAACGGTGAAGAAAAGAGAAAGGGGGGGAGGCTAAGGGGCTGGGTTGCGCGACAGAGAAAGGGTGTGTCGCGCGATCCCCCTTTCATCTTTTTTTTTTCGTTTCTTTTTTTTGTTTTGTTTTTTATTTTTATTTTTATTTTTTGTTTTTTTATTATAACAATTACTATTATTATATATATATATCCTATATATATTTTTATGTATATACTATATATATTTATATATATTTATTTATTTGTTTATTTATTTTTATTATTATTATTATTATTTATCTATTTGTTTTATTTTTATATCAGACGTATATTTTTTTATTTCCATTTGTACGTTTTACGAACAAATTTACAGGGAAATTTTGGGGATTTACAAAACATATTTATGTTTGTTTACTCCTTTTGAGAATTAACTGCTTCCAATAAGTCATAACCCGTTCCAATTACTTTGTTCGATGGGTTATTCCCAGACTTTGCAACGGTGAGCTTCTGCCATCACCATTCATTTGGTCATAAAATTTCCATGGTTTCCCTTCCAGCCTTTCCCGACTTCGTTTCTTTGGTTTCTTCTCAATTTCCTTATCCCACATGGTTCCCCTTCACTTGTAGGCACTCGGTTCCGTAACCATGCACTTATATATATATATATATATATATATATATATATTTACTATCATATGCATTTATATACATATATACTCACATATATACATATATTTATGTGTACATTCATTTCTATTTATATTCATGCATATACATATATACAATTATATATGTGTATACTTATATGCTTTTGTACACATATATCTATCTATACATAAATCTTAAGGAGTAAAATAAAATATTGCATACACATAGTATAAAAATATCATTAAAATAATGTTAGTCTTAATACTTATACTTAAATTAATTCTCTCATGTCTACACATTTAGCCTCAATTGTCCAAATTATTATTTATGGACAATTACCAACTATATTGAAAATTTTTCAGTATTTACATGGGTGGTGCAGCATAATAGGAGTTGCATTGCTAGTGGCTAGGATTCAGTGACCCACTCGACCTAAAGGGTCATTTTTTACCATGTCCCTTCTTTTATTTTTCATTTTGATTTTTTTTAATTTATAATTTAATTTTATTTATTATAAATCTATTGTTTATGTTAATTACTTTGATATTTTTAATAATACTAAATTATTTATATATAAAATTAAAAATAAAATATTATTCTTATATTTATGATATATAATTATATATTATTTAACATTTTAATTATATTATTTTAATATAAAATAAGAGTCATTATTTATTAAATAAAAATTTCAAAGATTTCAAAATATTAAATAGAATCAATATATAAATAATTTTTAAATATTTCATAATAAAATTATTATTTGATATTATAATTTTTTATTCACAAAATTATTATCTTATATAAAAATAATTTTTTATTATTATAGATATCAAATATTTTTTATAAAATTTTATTTTATACATTTTTATCTAATGTCTTAATAATCATTTTTCTTCTCACTATATTTCATCTTATTGCCAATGATGCATTTGTATAAAAAATATATTCCACCACTAATTTTAATCTCACCACTACAATAACTACTCCTACAACCATTGTTATTTTTAATCTCACCAGAACTAATTTCACAGCCCTTCCAAATGTACTCTTAAACAATTTGAAGTTCAATTAAAATTAGTCGTTCCATCGGTTTTTCAATTTTAAATTTTGTGAATAATACTAATCAAAATTTTCCATATTTATTATTTACATAACTATGTTATTTTTTGGTGTAAATCACGAGGTGTCCATATATCATATTGGTTATGAGATTAACCACTGTTCGCAATGTGTGACTGGCACTAACTCAAGGAAATTTGACTTGGTGAAGATTCAAAGACGGAACCTCTCATTATGGATCATCCTCAATGAGACCTTACACCACTAAGCCAACCCTTTGGGTTTACATAAATATGTTATAACTATTTTTTATTTAAAACTAAAAGCTGTAATTCTTTCGGGCCTATTTTTTTCCTTATTCATGCAATCTCTCTTAGTCTCCCTCTAAGCCTTCCTCTCTTCCTCAATCTATAGTTCTAAATGCCTCTATCAATCTTCTTCTAACCTTTCTCTCCTCACTATTCTTCAGTCATCAGCGTTTCTCTTAATCTCCCTTTTGGCCTTCTTCTCTTCTTTGATAACTCTATAAAAATAAAGTTATTTTGTGCTTAAATTTTTTAATTAATTAATTCCCTTATTATTTATTAATTATCCTCTCATTTTAATTAAATTTCTCATGTGTTATAGATAAATAAATTCTAAATATTTTCAATCATTTCGATTAAAAATAGATTGAAAACAGGCTAAAAAGGATATTAGGCCACTTAAGGACAAGAGAGAGGTGAAATTTCATCTTGTAGCATAAGTCATCATCTCTCTCTTCCCTTGACACCTAGGATATCAAGTGTCCATATTTTATTCATCATTGAAGGATAAGAGCAAAGGAGAACTTAGCCAACACATGTAGGACACATGCTCTTACCACCTTGCATGTTTATGTAGACAAGTAGACAAAGAAAGTGCTAGAAGATGAAGAGATGTCCATGGTTGGTAGGAGGCTTTGATAACATGGAAATATCTTTTCTAAGGAGCCAATAAGATGAAAACAAGTGGCCAACAATTGCTAACTCATTTAGTGTGAAACCCACTATTTTCCATATTATGATGCTTATGAGAAGTAAATTATAGCTCAATGTGACGTTTTGCAGCCCGTAGACGACTAAAGCATTCAGTTCTAGCATGAGGCTGATGGTACGTAAATCGAGGTAAGGTCCTAGACCCAAGAATTACTTAAAAATTCCATGTTCATGCATGAAATGATGTGTGAAAAGAAAAACTAAGTAATTGGAGATGAAAAAGTGAGTTAAACTCAAGTTTTAAATTAAATCGAGAAAACGAACCTAATAAGGGAAATAAATCCGTATAAAATTCTAGAAATTCATGAAAATTATTTCGAGGCCATAGAAAATTAATATAAGGTGGAATTGACATGGTAAATAAATATCATGGAGAAATATGGAGATTTAGGGGTCCAAATGAATTTTTGAAGTGAATCGAAACCTTAATTCCATTTTGCTCGGTATTGGCTAAATTGCGCAAAATGATCAGGATTAATTTTGGTAAATTTTATAAAACAGAACAGTCATTTCCCCTACTTAGAGTAAACTGTCAGCCAATGAAAATAATCCCATTTGATGACCTTCTAGATTTTCTTTTCCTCTGATATTTTCAAAATTTAAATTCAACTGGATAAGTTTTATATAAAGGTAAAATTCATCCAGAAAGGAGCTGAAACCCGAGAGATATCCCTTACCCATCCTTGCCGCAGGCGTTGCCTCTACTCTTGACTGGCGTGAATTTTTCGGCCATCCTCCGGCCAGTTTCAGGCAACGGTCCCTTCACATGAAATCTTCCCCTTCCTCCCCTCTACCACATATAAAACATTCAAAACTAGTTGAAGTCGTTTACCCCCTGAAACGTAAGAGAGAAGAACAGGACAGAAAATGACCATGTTCCAAGGTAAGTAAAAATGGAGTTTTTGGAAGAATTTGATGAGTTCTTTGGATGATTCTGAACACTTCTAAGCTCTATACATGTTATATTACAGTTTAGTGGCAATTTTGAAACTTGAAATCGAAGTCAAAGTTGGTCAAAGGAGTGAAGAAGTTGAGGTATGGTGATGATGATGAGATAGGTTGTTAATTTGTGATTTTTAATGGAATTTTTGTTGAAGGAAAGTGATGAATTAATTTAGATGATTGTATTCAGTTGCTGCTAGCATGATTTAGCTCTTGGAATGATGAAGTTAGATGTAATTAAAATGAATTTACAGTTAAAATTATACTGCAAATGTTCGGTTTAGTGTTTAACTAGGCGAATTATCGAAATAACTCAAGAATCGATAATTTAAGGTTTTGTATGAAGTGAAACTAGTTGCTGGAAATGTTAAGCATGTTGTGGAGGCATTGAAAGTGAATTTAAAAGTGCCAAACAAGTTAAATATGATTAAAACGAGGTTTATACCGATAAAACTGAGTAAAAAGAGTAAAATCGATTAAAAGTCAACTTTTGGTCAAAGCTTCGATATAATCACATATTTGGATATGTTGAAATGAATTTAAGCCATATGTGATAAGTTGAACTTGTTTTGCAGCAGCTCGGTCTATCGACATGTTTTACGAGGTAAACCCGAGCATCGAGGAAAGTGCTCTACATCAGTCGCTAAGAGGTAAGGGATATGATTTAGAGTAGCGTTAATGCTCTTCCATCCTTACCTATGATCTATGAATATGAATTGAATGAGATTTTGTCAAATGGATTTCCAATTGTCTTCAAATCGAAGCCAAAACCATTTTCCGAGTTTTCAGCATGTTTTCTATATATGAGATACATTTTTACAGTATACATGTTTATAAAAGTGATTTTTCACTTCTAAGACGAAAGCATAGTATTTTCATGTGAGATTACGGGTTAAAGTCCCGATATGTTTTATGAACTGTGTTTCCATTATACGGGTATGAGTCCCAAGAAATGGCTATGATAACTATGCTTTCCATGTTTACACGGGCTAGAGTCCCCTAATGATTTATGAAAATCATGTTTTCTACAAGAAACGGGTTAGAGTCCTGTAACGATTTTGCGAATCGGGTTAGAGTCCCGTATTGGTTTTCAGTACATGGGTATGAGGCCCGAAATGATTTTGATGAAACGAGTAAGAGACCCGAAATGATTTGATAAAATGGGTGAGAGGTCCAAAATGAGTTTTTTGGGGTAAAAAGGCATGATTTAACGATAGTATGAGGATCTGGGTCGATCTCGCATACATAGGGTAGCGTATGGAGACGATTGAGGATCTACCTAGCCGACAGCCAGGGAACGGGCAGGCTCTGACTTGATATGAGAAATGCGTGTATATATAGTCCACACTTGGTGATGCACGTGAGTTCGTGCGTATAGTCCTCATTTGGTGGTGCACGCGAGATAGGGTAGCGTACGACCCTGATCCAGTCATACGGCTCCCTTGTACAATGGCCATATGTACCTATGATGAGCGTCCTACAGGACCTGATGTATGATGTCCTTCGGGACTAGTACATGATTATGCTTGACTCCACAATGAATTGACGGAATGATATATATATGTTTTCACACATTTCATGCTACTTGTTTTATGATTTGCTATTGAGTACAGATTTTCTATGATGAAATTTTAAAGGTAGCCATGAGTATGTTTTACGAATTGTGTCTGTGATAGCATGATTTCACTTTTTAAAGTGACAGTGTGATATGATTCATGCATTTTGAGCTTTTGAGATGCTTTATGTATGTTTACACTATACGCTATGATTTCAGCATGAAACGTTTTACGAAAACGATGTATAGGTGTAAACTGATGATTTTTAAGCATATTTTTACTGCTTTTATGAAATGTAAGCATCTCTACTCCACTTCATATGTATGTTGATTTGTAAATTCATGAGTTTTACCATGTTTTGAGTATTTAAAGCTATTTTAAATGTATCTCTTCTGAGTCTGAAAAACTCACCCCCCTTCCTTTCCATCTTTTAGATTACCTACAGCGAGTCTACTGCACATACGAGACTGTGGTCGTTGACAAGATAATCCGACCTTTCATCGGATACTTTCGTAGCCTTGAGGTACAGTCTTACTCGTATTCCAGAAATGTGATACAGAATAGACACTATTGTATATAATAGTCGGGAAGTAATAGTTGTAAATGATTATATATATACACAGTTTTAATTACGTAGAATGTATGTGATGTAATGAGATCCTGAAAATGAAAAAAGTTTTAAATCTAGACATGGGACAGGAAAACAACTTAGTTAATGGATAAAAAGTTTAAATTAGCCCAATTTTTTCGCGCTTCCGGGGCGTGACATTTAGGATAGGAATTCTCATTTGTACTTCTCATTTTAATGACTACTTAAACAAAAAGATGAGAACTTTGGGAGCGGTTAGCTGCTAGGTATATTTTAGGGTAGTTTTATGTTTCCTTTTATGTTTATTTAATGTTCTTTTAGTTAGAAAAGGCAGCCACCATCTTTCTATGGAGGTTTTCTTTCATTTTCCTTTGTTTTGCAACTTTATAACCATTTTAATGCAAGTATTTGTTTCTTTTCTTTAGTTTTAATGTTTATTTTTGTTTCCAACACTTCAATACTCATCTTCATCTTCTTTCTTCTCACTTTGATATTGATTGAGTTCTATGAGGATGGGAGCTTGAAAGGTTACAAAACTACCTTTATAGCTTTTGTTCTTAAGTTTGATCTACACTTGTTTTCTTTGAATTTTTTGTTTTTTTCTACTTTATTTTTAGTGTTTATAAATTTTTATTTACTGTTTTATAAGTCTTCTTTTATATTATATTTTTTATTTTAAAATTTTGATATAGAAAAAATTCAAAAAAATGGTTTAAGGTAGAAAGCTTGCATTAGGTGTTACTAGCTTCAAATCTACCCTAAGTTAGGCGTTACCTCTAGTAATTTTTTCAGGTTGTTTTTCATGTGTTTCAAGCTTCCTTTAGGGACTTAGGTAGGCCATATAATTTTTAAGGAATTTTCTATGTTCATCTAGTTTAGGTTTCATGCATTTTTTATGGTTAGAGCACTAATTTATACTGTTTTTACTGCACTATTTTAGTGGACTCTTTGCATTTATTTGGTTGATGATTTTTGTTATTTTAGAGCATATTTAAGTCCTATTAGGTTATACTTAGGTCATATAATTGTTAAAAAAAAAATTTAAGCTAGATTTCTATGCATATTAGGTCATGTTTTAATTTGCATTACAATTCCATCCCATTTCATGAAGTAGGCATTCTTAGGGTCTGTTTTAGGGTGATATTTTAGGTAGTTCTTAAGGTCATTTGGGGTGTTTTTTTTTTAATTTTTTAAATATCATTCCTCTAGTTAACTTAAATTAGGTTGCATTAGGTGAATTTTTAGGAAGCTTTTAGGCATGCATTAAATTTTATCATTTAATATGGGTTGTGTGCATTTTGTTCAACCTAGCAGTGATGTGTGGGCTATTTGTGTCTAATTTAGTACATTTTAGGGTATTTTAGGTCATATATATAGTCATTTAGGGTTAGGATAAATGTGGTAAACTTAGGTCATCATTTACGTATTTTTAGAATTTTTATTTGATTAAAAATGCATACTTTCTAGAATCGATATCACCGCTGTTTGGGGTTAGTGTAAAGGCTTTTTTAGGGTTAGGAAAAATTAATTAGGTTAGTTTCATATAAGAGTAGGTTTAGGGTTAAGATAAATGAGGGTTAGGTTGCATTTTTCATTATTTTCATGTATACATTCAAGGTTTAGTTCATTCTCTCATTAGAAAATTATTTAATGTTTTAAGTATATATTAGTTGATAGTTTTAATGATGATAATGTATTAGTTTAGTGTTTGGGTAGTTTAGGGTTAGAGACTATTTCCTACATGCTTAGGTTAGTTTTCATTGCAATTTCCAAAATTAAAAAAAAAAAAATTTAACTCTCATGTATCATTTAGAATAGATTATATGATTTATTTATTCATTTCATTAGTTTAGTATTCATTCAAGGATACAATTTAGGGCATTTTAAGGTTAGAGTTTCCATTTAAGATTTTTAGTATTTTTATTGAGTATTTCTTCTCTCATGCATTAAATTAGGATATTTTGCTTTATTTTTATTTAATTAAAATATACCTTCAACCATTTTTAATTTCATATTAGGATTTGCTAGAATTATTTTCATTATTTGCATTTTAGGCCCATATTTTATGAAATTTTCATTTTTGTCCATTTTATTTCTAGATCTAATTTTATCTTTTTTTTTCTTTTGCATATTATTTTTTATATTCCTTAGAGCTCTATAAGTATTTATGCTCTATTTATTTTAGTTTTTTATATTTTTAATATAAGCATGGTAGATCAAATTAAAAAATTATCTATAATTTGCTATGATATCCTTAGGATGAGATTAACCGGTACTTAGTTGGGCTCTGTGTTTTCTCTGTGGGACGATAATCTGGGAATCAAATCCTTTTATTACCTGTGCAACCCATGCGCTTACGGTGTAGACATTTAGGATGCATCACTCCTCACTCCGAAAAAATTCCTTAAGTTGAAGTTCCCTTCGTCCTTTTCTTTTCTTTTAGTCTTCCTCACCAACTGTCTTGTCTCTCCCTCTTCAATCCCCATTCTCAAATCTCTTTCTTCAAATCTCTTATCCTTTTTCTTCTTTAGGTCAATTTATATTACTAAAACTCTAGATCTTTGCTTAATGAAATTTGTTTTTGAAATGGCTGTTTTTGGAGCATTTTCATGTTTGATGTTTGATGTTTGATGTTTGATGTTTGATTGATGAACAAATATGAACAGATCTTAAAATGGGTGTAGCTCTGCATTGCCCTACCCTATTTACTTGTGTTGCTTTCTCTTATAGATAAACTTGACAATTTTAAACTCGGTACAATGATACCACACGAAGAAGATTCAAATAAAATAAAAGTGACACAAGCTAAAATTTGATAAAATTTGTATATGAATATGGTAAAAACTAAAAAAATGATTTTTTGTTTAACTCGTTGACACAAATTTTGGGATAAAATTTTTGTAGTTTACACGACATGAGCATAATTTTACATGACATAAATACAAATTATATATAAAAATTAGTGGGTCCAATCCTAGATGAATTAAAATATGTTTCTTTGCTAAAATAACCTTAACTTTTACCAAAGGCTTTCTTAGATTTTGCATGATTACATTTGTCTAATAAGAAAAAAAATGAAATACATTGAACACGTGCTAATTGAATTCTTATTTCTAACAATTTCTTCCATGACATCATGATTTGGTATATACTTTTTTAACTTAAGTCCATCATCTAGTATTTTTTAAGTAAAAAAGAAAAAAAAATCCTCCTCAAGTTCACAAATCCAATATCTTTACAAACATTAATTAACTCAAAAAAACTAACCTTCTCAAAATCAATGGTTATGTCTTCATCTATCTCATCTATATACCTAAGACTAAGATCTTTACAAAAAAAAATTATCCTGCAAAATGAAACCTTACTATACATGATTAAAAACTCATCTCTTTCCAGCATGAAAAACATATTGTCACTAACCATTATTAATCAATCTGTTGTTGCCAAGTACAACAATGATGTATTGTTGACGTCTCCACCTCGATCTTCGTGCCATGTGCTTTAGAATATTCTGTAAGAAAGGAAATAATCAGAGGCACGCAGGGGTTGTTTCCTGCGTTTGCACTCCGATGCTTAAGTCAGAAAATGATTTTGACAGAGTTTCAGTAAGTAATTGTGTTCTGCTTTAAAGACTCATACCTGACCCTTATTATAGGCAGTTTCCCTGTTCCTTAATTACGCTTTTATCTTTTTATAAAAATGTCTCGATACATTTAATGTGGCTCTTATCTATTTAATTATCTCGTGCATAAGCTCATGCGTGAATATATCACGTGGCACATTATGATTGGCTGAAATAGCATCGGAATTATTATTCATAATAATTGCTCCCCACTCTTTTGCAAGTAAGTTATTACTCAGCGAAAGAGTATACTTAGTTTATAATTTTTTAATTAATTTTTTTTCTTTTTGGCTTTTTTGTTTGGAAGGTTGGCACGGCCGTGACATTGCAGTTGGTGCGGCCCGCAGTATATATATTGAAGTGGGGTCGTCGGTCTACTTCATTTCACGCATTCTCTCAGATTTACATATTCGCAGCAACTAATAAACCTTCGCGGTAATCAATTCAGATTCGGCAAGCCTTGAACCTTCGCGGCAAAGTGTTCTCTCTCGCTGCAAGACGTTCATCTTGGTAACAACCTATACTCGCGGTAATGCATTCTCCTTCGAGGCAAGCCTTGAACCTTCGCGACAATCCTTGAACATTCACAGTAAGTATTCTCTCGCGGTAAGACATTCATCTTGGCAACAAGTTATACTATCGGCAAGGCATTCTTCTTCGCGACAAGCTTTGAACCTTTGCGGCAAAGTATTCTCTCGCGGCAAGACATTCATCTTGGCGGCAAGCTATACTCGCGACAAGGCATTCTTCTTTGCGACAAGCCTTGAACCTTCGCGGCAACCAATTCGGCCAGACATATACCTTCGCGGTAAGCCGTTCTCGTGGCAATCTCCACGCGTTCGCGGGAGGCACACTTGACGGCTATCCATAAACCTCAACGGCAAACAACTTTTGTGGCAAGCTGTGATGGCTAGATAAGGTACCGACAAACAAATAAATTTAGGTGCCCCTTCTAGACTTAGGGAGTCTGATCTTACGTCCATTTGTAGTAATTTTCCTCTGCCCGAGGGTTATTTTATAGACTTCCAACTGATAGAGAATGCTCCCCTCAAGCGGTCAGCAGTGGCGTTCCCATTCACTTAGCTTTGCTAGACTTTGGACTTCGTTTTTCTTTACCCAATTTTGGAGTCGCTTTTCTCCAACAATTTGGTATAATCCCTGCTCAACTTCATCCTAATGGATGGGCGCAGGTGATTGGGTTTACAGTCATATGCCATAGATGTGGTGTTACGCATACTATTCCTCTGTTTAGTTCCTTTTTTCGAGTCCGTAGTGTTCCGAACTCGACATGTTTTAGTATTCATAGAGTCGCTAGGGTAGGACAAAGTAGTAAGCTTTTTGGAAGGCTACCATCGAAATTGCACAATTACGCCTTTGATTGGATTATTGTTGAGATTCCGCCGTCTTTGAACATTCCCATTCATTGGTGTCTTCGTGACCCTCCTAACCTTTGCCAGCCTTCTGACTTAAGGCATTTATATGACTCTTTAATCTCTCAGTTGCAAGTAGATGATGGGAGCACTTTGTTATCTTTACTAACTTCAGAAAATATAAGTGCTACTGGTTAAGGGCGCATTTCCATCGTTCCCATTTTCGCATCCGTGCCCGTCTTGCCTCCTATTTTCGTGGAAGAGGGTCAGGGTGTGAAGAACCCCTCCGGGTCTTCTGAGGGAAATTTTGATGAAAACTTGGAATGGGGTCAAGCGGAGGCTTTTAGAAGCCCTTTTTCTAGATTTCCCTTCCAATGAAAGTTTGGCTAACATTCATTCTCTTGATGCTTATCTTAATTCGGGTGATTTCACATTGCATTCACATATACACATGATTGTTTACTTCTTAAATGGTCGTTTTGATTCCTTTTGGTTTCTTTTCTTTCAGGAATGAGTGCACTTGAAAGAGCCTTCACCTAACGAGATGAAACAGAAAGTGCTCTTGAGGTTGTTCGTCCACACAAGCGAAGGCATCCTCAGGGTTCTGGACAGGTTAGGGAAACTTCCTCTCGAGGTCGAGCTCGAGATGATAGAGCAAGATCCCCACCTGCAACTTCTTCATTGCATCATGAGGGATCAGGTTCTCGAGCTCAGGGCAGGGGTAAACAGCTAGCGGTAGAAGTTTCGCCTCTTGATCCCGAATTAGAGGAACATCATCGGAGGAATAGGGCAAAATGCAACATTACCCATCCTTCACGCACTGACAGGCAGTTATTACATATTGAACCGGTCATGTGAAATACTCCATTGCTTCCACAGATAGCAGAACTGAACACGTCTCGATATCAAGTTGATGGTGGCACGGTCGTTCGGGGATAAAACTTTATTGTTTATCCTGGTGTTAATGATAATGACTCAATCTATGATCCGGGAGTAGCATCTCGTCTGGGATGGTCGACCATTCTTCCTCGAGACGAGGCAAAGTTATTTAAGAGTTTCCCTGCTTCTGATGATCGATCTGATTATTTGATCATGCAGGTATTTTTCTGTCTTTTTCATTTTTTTCTTTGTCAATTATATCTTGATATCTCTTGTTAATTTCAGGTAGTTCAATAAGTGATTGCTAATAACGCGTGGCATAGAGCTTACCGATCCCAGACGGATGTTGAGCTTGATCGATTAAGAGCCGAAAAGTCTGAATGGCAAAATGAGAGGACTCAATTCATAAGGCTTCCCGAGCGTCTCGATAGATTGAAGAAAGAAAAGGAGGAGTTGAATCTTGAGCACCTCCACCTTCAAGAAGCGCATGCTGCTACTTGTGAAGAGCTGAACTCTTTTAAGTCCAATTATGATGTCGTTCTTGCTCAATTCCAAGACCTTCAGACTGATTATAGTAAGTTGGAAGAAGAGAATTTGAAGCTACGTCAAGAATCTCAATCTTCAACTGTTAATCCAAAAGTGCGTGATCAAATTCGTTCCGAAGCTGTCAGAGAGTATCGTTTATCACAGGACTATTACGAAAAGAAGGTTTTATTCTCTACTACTTTTGTCAAATATGGTTTTTATATGGCGCACTCCTGGTTGGAGAAAGAGAGATCAGGTGAGTCCTGCTCCGAATTGCAATGGTCCAAGCAAGTGGAACAGTATACTAATGAATTCTTGGATTGGACAAACGATGAGCCTAATGGTGAAAACTTTGCCACCTACATGGAGAAGGGGGCTCACGATAATCTTCCCAATCTTACGGGTCCTTGGGAGCCTCGTCGGCAGTAAGGAGTGATTGACTTCTTAGGTGATTTGGACTACGATGATCTAGATTCTCCCAGCGGGAGTGCTTATCTGGCTGTGAAGGAATAGATTTTAGATGTATTTTTCATTTTATATATTTGTTGTTGTTTATATATATATATATATATATTTATATATATGAAGCATGGTTTATTACTCGTACTTGTATGTTTACGGTGTGATTTTACTTATGGCTTACTTCGCTCATTTTTCGCTTCAAGCCCTTACACTATTTTTTATGGCTTACCTCGCGCATTTTTCGCTTCAAGTCCTTTTGATTCAAGTACGTGGCTTACCTCGCCCCCTTTTCGCTTGAAGCCCTTGCACTATTTTTTATGGCTTACCTTGCGCATTTTTCACTTCAAGCCCTTTATTGTACACCATTAAGATAGCTAAAAAAAATCTCAATAAGCAATGTAATATCATAATTCATGAAGCAACATATTATCTTCTTGCGAGTAACAAATCATAAAGAAAATCAATAAAGTAATAAATAAAAAAAGACGGTTACTTTAAATAAGGCTTCAAGTGGTTAGTGTTCCATGTTTTCGACATCTCCTTGCCTTGTAAACTCTCCAAAATGCACGTGCTAGGTCCAATCATCCTTTTAACCCTG